>OX451737.1:732764366-742764366 GCA_948472305.1 Vicia faba | reverse complement strand
GTCGAGATTTTTGTTATTCTAATGGATTGTAGCCTAGTCATTATGGAAGGTACTCTGTTGTCGAGATTTTTGTTACTTCAATGGATGGTAGCCTTGTCATTATGGAAAGTACTCTATTGTCGATATTTTTGTTACTACAATGGATGGTAGCCATGTCATTATGGAAGGTAGTCTGTTGTCGATATTTTTGTTACTCCAATGGATGGTAGCCTTGTCATTATGGAAGGTAGTCTGTTGTCGAGATTTTTATACTCCAATGGATGGTATCCTTGTCATTATGGAAGGTAGTCTATTGTCGAGATTTTTGTTACTCCAATGGATGATAGCCTTGTCATTATGGGACGTAGTCAGTTGTCAATATTTTTGTTACTCCAATGGATTGTAGCCTTGTCATTATGGAAGGTACTCTGTTGTCGATATTTTTGTAACTCCAATGGATTGTGGCCTTGTCATTATGGAAGTTACTCTGTTGTTGATATTTTTGTTACTCCAATGTATAGTAGACTTGTCATTATAGAAGGTAGTCTGTTGTCGAGATTTTTGTTACTCCAATGGATGGTAGCCTTTTCATTATGGAAGGTAGTTTGTTGTCGAGATTTTTGTTATTCCAATGGATGGTAGCCTTGTAATTATGGAAGATAGTCTTTTGTTCAGATTTTTGTTACTCCAATGGATGGTAGCCTTATCATTATGGAAGGTAGTTTGTTGTTATGATTTCTGTTACTCCAATGGATGGTAGCCTTGTCATTATGGAAGGTAGTTTGTTGTCGAGATTTTTGTTATTCCAATGGATGGTAGCCTTGTCATTATTGAAGGTAGTCTTTTGTTCAGATTTTTGTTACTCCAATGGATGGTAGCCTTATCATTATGGAAGGTAGTTTGTCGTTATGATTTCTGTTACTCCAATGGATGGTAGCCTTGTCATTTTGGAAGGTAATTTGTTGTCGAGATTTTTGTTACTCCAATGGATGGTAGCCTTGTCATTATGGAAGGTACTTTGTTGTGGATATTTTTGTTACTCCAATGGATGGTAGCCTTGTCATTGTGGAAGGTAGTCTGTTGTCGAGATTTTTGTTACTCCAATTTATGGTAGCCTTGTCATTATGGGACGTAGTCTGATGTCGAGATTTTTGTTATTCTAATGGATTGTAGCCTAGTCATTATGGAAGGTACTCTGTTGTCGAGATTTTTGTTACTTCAATGGATGGTAGCCTTGTCATTATGGAAAGTACTTTGTTGTCGATATTTTTGTTACTACAATGGATGGTAGCCATGTCATTATGGAAGGTAGTCTGTTGTCGATATTTTTGTTACTCCAATGGATGGTAGCCTTGTCATTATGGAAGGTAGTCTGTTGTCGAGATTTTTATACTCCAATGGATGGTATCCTTGTCATTATGGAAGGTAGTCTATTGTCGAGATTTTTCTTACTCCAATGGATGATAGCCTTGTCATTATGGGACGTAGTCAGTTGTCAATATTTTTGTTACTCCAATGGATTGTAGCCTTGTCATTATGGAAGGTACTCTGTTGTCGATATTTTTGTAACTCCAATGGATTGTGGCCTTGTCATTATGGAAGTTACTCTGTTGTCGATATTTTTGTTACTCCAATGTATAGTAGCCTTGTCATTATAGAAGGTAGTCTGTTGTCGAGATTTTTGTTACTCCAATGGATGGTAGCCTTTTCATTATGGAAGGTAGTTTGTTGTCGAGATTTTTGTTATTCCAATGGATGGTAGCCTTGTAATTATGGAAGATAGTCTTTTGTTCAGATTTTTGTTACTCCAATGGATGGTAGCCTTATCATTATGGAAGGTAGTTTGTCGTTATGATTTCTGTTACTCCAATGGATGGTAGCCTTGTCATTATGGAAGGTAGTTTGTTGTCGAGATTTTTGTTATTCCAATGGATGGTAGCCTTGTAATTATTGAAGGTAGTCTTTTTTCCAGATTTTTGTTACTCCATTGGATGGTAGCGTTGTCATTATGGAAGGTAGTTTGTCGTTATGATTTCTGTTACTCCAATGGATGGTAGCCTTGTCATTATGGAAGGTAGTATATTATTCAGATTTTTTTTACTCCAATGAATGGTAGCCTTATCATTACAGAAGGTAGTCTATTATCGATACTTTTATTACTCCAATGGATCGCAGCCTTATCATTATGGAAGGTAGTCTATTTTAGATATCTTTTTTACTCCAATGGGTGGTAGCCTTGTCATTATGGAAGGTAGTCTGTTGTCGATATATTTTTTACTCCAATGTGTGGTAGCCTTGTCATTATGGAAGGTAGTCTGTTGTCAGGATTTTTGTTATTCCATTGGATGGTAGCCTTGTCATTATGAAAGGTAGTCTGATATCGAGATTTTTGTTACTCCAATGGATGGTAGCCTTGTCATTATGGAAGCTAGTCTGTTGTTCAGATTTTTGTAAATCTAATGGATGGTATCCTTGTCATTATGGAAGGTAGTCTATTGTCTAAATTTTTGTTATTCCATTGGATGATAGCCTTGTCATTATGGAAGGTAGTCTGATGTCTAGATTTTTGTTATTCTAATGGATGGTAACCTTGTCATTATGGAAGGTAGTCTGTGTCAAGATTTTTTTAATTTAATGGATGGTAGCCTTGTCATTATGGAAGGTAGTTTGTTGTCTAGATTTTTGTTACTCCAATGGATGGTGGCCTTGTCATTATGGAAGGTAGTATTTTATTCAGATTTTTGTTACTCCAATGGTTGGTATCCTTAACATTATGGAAGGTAGTTTGTCGTTATGATTTATGTTACTCCAATGGATGGTAGCCTTGTCATTATGGAAGGTACTCTGTTGTCGAGATTTTTGTTACTCCAATGGATGGTAGCCTTGTCATTATGGAAGGTACTCTATTGTCGATATTTTTGTTACTCCAATGGATGGCAGCCTTGTCATTATGGAAGGTAGTCTGTTGTCGATATTTTTGTTACTCCAATGGATGGTAGCCTTGTCATTATGGAAGGTAGTATGTTGACGATATTTTTATACTCCAATGGATGGTATCCTTGTCATTATGGAAGGTAGTCTGTTGTCTAGATTTTTGTTATTCCATTGGATGGTAGCCTTGTCATTATGGAAGGTAGTCTGATGTCTAGATTTTTGTTATTCTAATGGATGGTAACCTTGTCATTATGGAAGGTAGTCTGTTGTCAAGATTTTTTTACTTTAATGGATGGTAGCCTTGTCATTATGTAAAGTAGTTTGTTGTCGAGATTTTTGTTACTCCAATGGATGGTAGCCTTGTCATTATTGAAGGTAGTCTTTTGTTCAGATTTTTGTTACTCCAATGGATGGTAGCCTTATCATTATGGAAGGTAGTTTGTCGTTATGAATTATGTTACTCTAATGGATGGTAGCCTTGTCATTATGGAAGGTAATTTGTTGTCGAGATTTTTGTTACTCCAATGGATGGTAGCCTTGTCATTATGGAAGGTACTTTGTTGTGGATATTTTTGTTACTCCAATGGATGGTAGCCTTGTCATTGTGGAAGGTAGTCTATTGTCGAGATTTTTGTTACTCCAATTGATGGTAGCCTTGTCATTATGGGACGTAGTCTGATGTCGAGATTTTTGTTTTTCTAATGGATTGTAGCCTAGTCATTATGGAAGGTACTCTGTTGTCGAGATTTTTGTTACTTCAATGGATGGTAGCCTTGTCATTATGGAAAGTACTTTGTTGTCGATATTTTTGGTACTCCAATGGATGGTAGCCTTGTCATTATGGAAGGTAGTCTGTTGTCGAGATTTTTGTTACTCCAATGGATGGTAGACTTGTCATTATGGAAAGTAGTCTGTTGTCGCGATTTTTATACTCCAATGGATGGTATCCTTGTCATATGGAAGGTAGTCTATTGTCGAGATTTTTGTTACTCCATTGGATGATAGCCTTGTTGTGATCGGTGGATCTGGAACTGACTGTTTAAAGCTGGTTCGCGAAATGTCGCGGAAGCAAGAGTCGCCACCGTCTTTTATTTTCTCCAAATGGAAAGGACAAAAGCACAGAAAAATTCCTTATAGAGATTGCTCTCGGTTCGGGAGGTAGGTTATAGAAAGGGAAGGTGTTAGCACCCTTTCTATCCATGGTTATCCATGGGCTCTTAGATACTTGCTCATTGTGTTTTCAAAATTGTTTGTTTGCTTTTCAACTGTGGGTTTTAAAAAAAAGTTTCTTTGAAAATTCCAGTTCGACTCGTACGTCAGAGTGTTTGAAAAGTTTGTTTTGAAAGCTTTTGAAAATGTGTCGGTGTGAAAAGATTTTTTGTTTGTTTTTAAAGAGAGCAAGTATCTACGAGAACCTACCTACCCTAAGGAATTCGTCTATGTAAATGTCCTTTAAAGTAGTGGCATCCCACCATTGAGAGGTAGGTAGCACCACCGTTGGAGGTGTTCGGGTCAATTCGAAGGGTTCGGGACATGGTGATCACCGGAGCAATAGGAAGACACCTTAGAAGCTACCCTCATGCCAGGTTCCCGGATCATGAGGACTTACTAAGACATCCTCTACTCGACGATCACCTTTCGAAAGGCAACAGTGAGGCGTACCCTAGGGGTGGTGTGTGCGAACTGTGTGTCATGTTTCAGTTATTTGTCTTGTCATGTTTGTCGTGTTCTACGCTTGATTTTAATTAGGACATTCATTCTTTCATGCTTGGTTAACAGTTGAATATTTTGCGGAAAAAATAAATCTAAGACTATTACAAATGGCGCGGGTCCACATCGCCAAAATTAAACCGGACCCGATTTAGCGGAAAATAAATAAAGCGAAGTAAATAAAAGTGCGAAAAGTAGAATTACATGGCTTAGGGACAATTACATAATTATATAAACGATAAAAAGTAAATGCGCGAAATAAAGGAATTAAACAAAACTAGGGCGTTGGACCCTTTTGCAAACAATTAAAATTAATGAGAATTAAAGATTAAATGATTAAATGTTTTTTTGGTATTTTTTTATATTTTTTAGATTTAATAAGGAAAGGAAGTTAATTGAAATTAAATTAAAAGGCAAATCCTAATTCTATTATTTTTTAAGTTTATTATGAAAGATTTAAATTAAAACCTAAATTAAACTCTAAATTAACTTATGTACAATTTTTAATTTATGAAAATAAAATGATAAATAAATAATATTGTTATTCTGAAAAAAAGGAAAATTAAAAAAGAAAATCAAAAGTTATTTAAACCTAAATTCTATTTTTTGGATTTTTTGTTAAAAAAGATTAAAACTATAACCTAATTAAACTAAATATTTACATGTATTAATTTATTGATGAAAATAATTACAATAAAATAAATATCATATTTTTTGTATTTTCTGGATTTTTATGATGTTTTTTATATTTTGTAAAAAAAAGAGAAAATTAATTAATTAAAGCAATAAAAATAAATCACACAATAATTAAAATAATAAAAAAGATAAGGAAAGCAAACCAGAGTGGGGTGTTGCCCCAAATAAGGAGGTTCAGGCCTGGAAGTTCTGGCCCAACAAGAGTTGATTCATTGACTTCTCCAATTTGGTGTACCAACGCGTTGACCTAGGCTCAGTGGACCTTCAATCTCAACCCTTGATCTATATCCATTGGGCATGTGTACGCTTGGAGGAGGGTAGAATATGGTGTACACCACTATGAGCGCTGCATGGAATAACGTATTGAAAAATAACATTGAGATTTTGCCAGACCTGGGACTTGAACCCAGGTCTTTGAAGTTACCAGCGCAACACATGACCACTGAACCAAGCGCGTTTCAATTAACATATAATAAACAATAAACAATATAATAAGAACGCGTTAGTGCTTTTGGAAATTCGCGCGAAATTCAAAATAGCCAATGGCTGATGGACACGCACTCGTCTTCTTCCCCACCCTGTAAAACAAAGCAAATAGGCGACGGTTTTTGAAACGTTGCTTTAGGGCCTCTATCAGAAAATAGCGAATAGCCCCTCGTTGCTCATAAATTGAGCGCGAGGGGGCCATCCTTTTCGTCTTCAACCCCTGAATCCATTGGTGGTCATCTGGGGCTCCAATTTTACATTATCATGAAAGCCCCAAATCTAAGAACCTGCAACCCTAATTTTTGACAATGGTGAAAACGCAAATATGGCACAAAAAAAGCAATTGAATGTAATGGTTAGCTCGGAAACATCATTGTAATCAATAATCCATAAAGAAAAATGCAAAAGAATGCTTAATTCATGCTATGCGATTTCAAGATTTTCTTGGTACAGTTTGAGTTCTTGATACCAATTCAGGATGTTTTTGCTGTTGTTAATGATTGGAATGTGTCCAAGGATGTCTCAGGATGCTAATGGGATGAAGATTGAAGCTTGGAACGACCTAAAACCTTGATTTCAGATTTCAGTTTTTAGGCAATTTTCTCAAGTTTGTATATTGGTTTTTGGCGCAGCTTGCAGTCCCTTTGGCATTAGGTCTTGTTCTTGTATATGTAAGGAACGATTTAGGTCAAAAACATTGAACAAAATCCATGGCCATAATGATTTTTGAAGATTTGATTTCACAAGATCTTTTTTGAATCTTTTTTCATGGTTTTTGGTTCAATCATGCTCAAATCTCATCCAAATTTGCCTAATTGGGATATGCACGAAATATTAAGAATAAACATGCATGAAACGATTTTTTTAGGTTAAGTTTGATATTTTTCATGTATTTAATTAATTTAAATGAATTAATATTGATAGAAATTCAAATAAATAATTAAAAAATGAGAAAATATTTCCCTTTGGGCCTAATGGTCGTGCATAGGCTTGGCATGAAGAAACTTGGAAGAAAAATGGGCCCATTTGCATTTTTAGGCCTTTTGCATCAATGTTGACTTTCAAAAATTTCCAAAAATTTCCCAACTTCCACAAGGCATATCTTGGTCAATTTTTAAGCTTTTCACATGTTCTTGGACATTTTGGAAAGGTCTTTGAGTCCTTTAACCAATGCCTTTGGTCCCATGTCATTTTGATTTACCAATCTCAAGTTATGGTCTTTGACTTAAAGTCCCTTTTTGTTGACTTTTGAAAATGACCTATAATGTTGAAATTGATAACTTTTTGTGAGAGCATTTCTTGGATTTGGAATATGAAGATGAGTTGTAGGAAATGTCTTTCTTTTCAAAATGAGCTTTGGATGGAATTTTTCTGATAATCCATGTGAAAGTTATGCCCTGGTCAATTTCAGTTGACTTTTTCAGCTGTCCAAATATAGCAACTTTTGCATCTTTGATGATTTCTGAGCCAAATTTTGAGAATCATGATCAAGCATTGATCAAATGATGTTTGTGGCTTCAAAATGATATATTGACCAAAAATTTGAACTTTTGACTGTCAAATGACCATTTTGCCCCTACAGTTGACTGTAGTGCAATCTAGGGTTTTGACTGTGCAATTTTGAGCTGAATGCCTTGAAACTTGACATGAGGATACTTGACCATCTTTGTAAGCATATGAGACTTGGTTGGGCCTTTGAAATCTTCATTTTCTTGACCAGAACTCAAACCCTAGTTTTGACTGTATAGGAGACAGTTGAGCTGCATAACCCTTGGGGAATTTTGTGACCTTGACTTGGCAATTTCTTGATGAATATGGGAGGGAAAATTTTGGGGTACAACAGTTGCCCCTGTTCAATCTTCTTAGACCTGAGGATGCAGATTGGCTGACGTGCCTTTCGTAATCCGAGGGTAGAAGATGATTGGACACTAGAGTGCCCAGAAATTTGCGCTCACATAGTAGCAATGATGATGAGGGAATGGGCTTATAGATGCCATTCAGATGTTGCTTGGATAGGATGATGGGCTTATAGATGCCATCTGGATGTTGATTGCGTAAGAGATTCCTTAGCGAGAACCTGCATACCTACAAAACAGAAAAATGAGTACCTGACACGTCGCAGGAGCTGATCTTAGATGCTTGGTATAGATGTATCCTGACTGGTTACAGGAGCTGGGTCTGGAGCTTCAAACGTTGATGAATGAACCAGGGATGCTTACTGCCTTAGCATGGATGGTAAGAGAATCCTGAATGATTTCAACCTCAACAACGCTCGTTGAGAAAATCTTGGTGAGAATTACCGTCTTCGTAGTGTCAGGAAGAGAACCAAAGGACATTATAATCTCAAAGGGAATATCACCTCACTCGCCGTTGGAGAGGGGACCATAAGAGAATATCACCTCACGCTCATGCCGGAGAGGGGAACATCTGAAAAAGGAATTACCACCTCACTCGCCGTTGGAGAGGGGACCATCTAAAAAGGGATTACTACCTCATACACTGCTGGAGAGGGAACCATAAGAGAATATCACCTCACGCTCATGCCGGAGAGGGGAACATCTGAAGAAGGAATTACCACCTCACACGCCGTTGGAGAGGGGACCATAAGAGAATATCACCTCACGCTCATGCCGGAGAGGGGAACATCTGAAGAAGGAATTACCACCTCACACGCTGCTGGAGAGGGGACCATAAGAGAATATCACCTCACGCTCATGCCGGAGAGGGGAACATCTGAAGAAGGAATTACCACCTCACACGCCGCTGGAGAGGGGACCATAAGAGAATATCACCTCACGCTCATGCCGGAGAGGGGAACATCTGAAGAAGGAATTACCACCTCACACGCCGTTTGAGAGGGGACCATAAGAGAATATCACCTCACGCTCATGCCGGAGAGGGGAACATCTGAAGAAGGAATTACCACCTCACACGCCGTTGGAGAGGGGACCATAAGAGAATTATCACTGAGTCTTTATCAGAAAAATCTGTTTGGAGTCGATTTAACTGGACTAGAGAAGTCTTTGAAATATGTTTGAGAATTTCAACTGCACCCTTCCTGAAAGGTAGAGGTCAGTTATATGCGATGCATGATATGGATCAAGCAAACATGGATACGATTTATATGATATGATGTGTACATGCATGCCATAATGATGTATGTGATGATTCATGTATGTTTTCGTCTAGGAAAATAAATCCTTGACGGGTGCCGGGAAGTCATATCCTGGGCTGATGTTGAGGAAGAGATTTTGCTTCCGCTGTGGATGATTGTTGCAAGAATACCGGTAGGAGAAGATAACTCCGTTGAGGAATAAACTTGGCAAATGAAATAATTCTGCGGGAGAAAAGATACTCTAGCGATCATGCTGGGGAGTGCTACTCTGTGGGGATAGCGATGCTTTGCTGAGTTGACGAAGATAACTCCGCTGGGGATACCGTTGATGAGTTATGCTGGGGATATCCTTGTTGTGCTGGAAGTGTTGATAGACTTCGCTGGGGGTAGGAAGATATTTTGCCGAGGACGCTCTTTCCGTGGCTTTTGGCTGAGGATAACCCAGTTATATCCTGTTACGAAAATAACTCTTTAAATTAAGCCGGGACGACGCGTTCGTGCTCTGCGAGGGGATAAGCTTCCAGAATCTACTGGGGATAAGCTGACTGCTTGAGGGATATGACTTCCAACTTTGTTGGTGAAGCTGGATTGGACTCTTCTGGGGAGTTTGATATGCTGGGGAAGTGATTCCTTTGAATATTGAGATACCGCCGGGGAACAATCTTTAGACCAAGACTGCCGGGGATGCTTGTTAAGAATGCGTGCTGCTGGGGAGGTATTGAGATCTACAGGAGGATACTCAATTGCCTTGATATTTGATGATTTGCTTGGAGAAGAATGTATTGTTTTGTTGAACCACTCTCTGGGGAATTAAGATACACTTGGCCGTGTTCTTTAGCTGAACCTTCCTTAGTACCTTGGGGGATAGAACAATTAGACTGCTCAGACAACTCTTTATTGCCCCTGTTTCTAGTGTCACCTGTAATTAATTCCTTTGTTTCGTATGCAAATATTCATGAGTTAGCAGATTATTGTCAATGCATAGATCACAAATTGAACCTTGGACGTTCTTCGCAAAACAAAACAAAAAAAAGAAAAACACTTGGCGCATTTAACTGAAGATATATTTTTATTGATTTTTGAATGGCCTGAATAGGCGTTTTGTATACAAGAGGCTGACGTCCTAGTAAGAGGTACGTCGCCGATCAAAAGAGTTTATATAAGTTTTGTACAAAAGAAAAATAAAGCAGCTGTGTGAAAGATGAATGATCCACTGGGTTTCAGCTCTGCTATTGCCTTTATAACTCCGAGCGTCTCATCACTTGATGACCTTGGTTGAAGGTGAAGCTGACTGATCGATGTCGTTTGAGTTTGATGTAGATACCGGATTCTGGATGCAAAGTGATCAATGAGACATAGTTTTACGCTTTTATCCCTAACTTTTGCCTGGACCGCCCTTTCGGGTTTTCAGTCCACCGGGATACCCATTTTTGCCCAAGCCGCCTTTTCAGGTTTTCGACTTGCCGGGTGTACAGATTTTTCATTTTCATCCCTTCATTTTGCCCGAACCCTTTTGGTTCGACGGGAAGCCCTAATTTTTGCCTAGGCATGTCAGCCTAGCGGGTCTTTTTTTATGCGTAGTATTTTTTAACTATGTCTGCATTGGCGGGGTGAGGAAGGTCGTCACCATCCATGTTAGTTAAGATCATGGCCCCTCCTGAGAACACATGCTTAACCACAAATGGCCCTTCATATGTAGGGGTCCATTTGCCCCTTGGATCACTCTGAGGAAGGATGATTCTCTTGATAACCAGATCCCCAACTTGATATTCCTGTGGTCTGACCTTCTTGTTAAATGCCCTGATCATCCGTTTCTGATACGTCTGACCATGACAGATAGCAGCAAGTCTCTTTTCGTCGATGAGGTTGAGTTGATCAAGTCGTGTCTGGATCCAATCATCTTCATTCAGATTTGCATCCTTCATTATCCGGAGAGAGGGGATTTGCACTTCGATCGGCAAGACTGCCTCCATACCATAAACCAGAGAGAAAGGAGTTGCCCCGGTTGACGTCCTAGCTGAAGTACGGTACCCATGCAGAGCGAACGGTAACATCTCGTGCCAATCTTTGTACGTTACTGTCATCTTTTGCACGATCTTCTTGATGTTCTTGTTAGCTGCTTCTACAGCCCCGTTCATCTTCGGTCTGTAAGGAGAAGAATTGTGGTGCTGTATCTTGAACTGTTCGCAAAGCTCAGCAATTATCTTATTGTTCAGATTGGTACCGTTGTCTGTAATAATCCGCTCAGGGACGCCGTATCGACAGATCAGGTTGTGTCGAATAAACCGTGCCACAACAGTCTTGGTCACTGTAGCATAGGATGCTGCCTCAACCCACTTTGTAAAATAGTCAATCGCCACTAGGATGAAGCGATGTCCATTAGATGCCGTAGGTTTTATCTCGCCGATCATGTCTATGCCCCACATTGCAAACGGCCAAGGCGCAGTCAGAACATTCAGGGGAACCGGAGGAACGTGCACTTTATCTGCATAGATCTGGCACTTGTGGCATGTCCTGGAGTGTTGGTAGCAATCAGCTTCCATTGTGGACCAGTAGTATCCTGCTCGTAGGATTTTCTTAGCCATAGTATGCCCACTGGAATGCGTACCAAAGGTCCCTTCATGTAGCTCTTCCATGATTCTTTCTGCTTCAATTTTGTCCACACAACGCAGTAAGGTTGAATCATGGTTTCGCTTGTACAAGATGCCGTTGCTAAGGAAGAACTTGGCTGCGAACCTCCTCAGGAATTTCTTATCGTTGACAGAGGCACCTTCAGGGTATTCCTGAGCTTCCAGATATCTTTTCACTTCGTGGTACCAAGGCTTCTCAGTTACCAATTCAGTTTCAAGGTCACAACAGTATGCCGGTTCGTCCAGTTTCCAGATGATGATCCGGGGAGCTTCATTATCCCATTTGACCTTGAACATTGAAGACATTGTAGCTAACGCGTCCGCTAACTGGTTCTCTTCTCTTGGGAAGTGCTCAAAGGTTATCTCTGTAAAGTGGGGAATCAGGGTCAACACACATTCTCTGTAAGGAATCAAGTTTGGATGTTTCGTATCCCACTCTCCGTTGATCTGATTGATCACAAGAGCGGAATCTCCGAAAACGCTTAGAAATTTGATCCTTAGGTCAATCGCAGCTTGAAGACCCATGATACACGCCTCATACTCCGCCATGTTGTTGGTACAGTTGAAACACAGCCGGGCAGTGAGTGGAGTATGAGTACCTTGTGGAGATATGATGATGGCGCCGATACCATTTCCCAAAGCATTGGAAGCTCCGTCAAAGTGCATAGACCATCGGGATCCTGGTTCGGGTCCTTCATCCGGTCCAGGTACTTCACAATCAGTTACGATCATGATGCTTTCATCCGGAAACTCGAAGTTCATTGATTGGTAGTCATCTACAGCTTGATGAGCTAAGTGGTCTGCCAATACACTCCCCTTGATGGCTTTCTGGGTTGTGTACTGAATGTCGTATTCCGTCAAGATCATTTGCCATCTTGCAATTCTCCCAGACAGAGCAGGCTTTTCAAATATGTACTTTATCGGATCCATCTTTGAGATCAACAGGGTAGTGTGAGTCAGCATATACTGTCTCAGCCGGCGAGCAGCCCATACCAAAGCGCAGCAAGTTTTCTCAAGCAGTGAGTATCGGGTCTCACAGTCGGTAAACTTTTTGCTAAGGTAATAAATGGCATGCTCTTTTCGGCCAGACTCGTCATGCTGCCCCAGCACATACCCCATTGAGTTGTCAAGTACTATCAGATATAGGATCAGAGGTCTCCCTTCAACCGGTGGCATAAGGATAGGTGGTTCTTGGAGATACTCTTTGATTCTGTCGAAGGCAGCCTGACATTCATCATTCCAACGTACTACCTGATCTTTCTTCAGTAGCTTGAAGATTGGCTCACAGGTAGCAGTCAGATGAGAGATGAATCGAGCAATGTAATTCAGGCGTCCTAAAAAGCCTCTGACTTCCTTCTCTGTTTTAGGAACTGGCATCTCTTGAATAGCTTTGACCTTAGCAGGGTCCACTTGAATGCCTTTATCACTGACCACGAAGCCTAGTAACTTCCCAGATCTCACCCCGAAGGTGCACTTGTTCGGGTTCAATCTCAGCTTGTATAGTTTCAAACGGTCAAACAACTTCTGTAGATGATCTAGATGCTCTTCCTCCGTCTGGGACCTAGCGATCATGTCGTCCACATACACTTCGATCTCGTGATGGATCATATCATGAAATAAGGCAACCATGGCACGCTGGTAGGTTGCCCCAGCATTCTTTAATCCGAACGGCATGACCTTGTAACAGAAGGTGCCCCACTGAGTAACAAATGTAGTCTTTTCCATGTCTTCAGGAGCCATCTTGATCTGATTGTAACCTGAAAAGCCATCCATGAAAGAGAATACCTTGTGCTGAGCCGTATTATCAACAAGGACATCAATGTGAGGTAAGGGGAAGTCATCCTTGGGGCTGGCCCTGTTCAGATCCCTGTAATCGACACACATTCTGACCTTACCGTCCTTTTTAGGTACCGGCACCACATTAGCAACCCACTGCGGGTAAGAAGTCACTGCAAGGAAACCGGCATCAAACTGTTTCATGACCTCGGCTTTAATCTTCTCGGACATCTCTGGACGCATCCGACGAACCTTTTGTTTAACTGGGGGGCAATCTTCCCTAGTCGGCAAGTGATGGACGACAATATCGGTATCCAACCCTGGCATGTCTTCGTAGGACCAGGCAAAGATCTCCACATAGTCATGTAACATCTTGGTTAACCGTTGCTTCACGCTGAGCTCTAGGTTAGCACCAATCTTTACCTCTTTTCTATCTGCCTCAGTACCCAGGTTTATGGTTTCCACTGGCTCTTCATGGGGTTGAATTGCCCTCTCTTCCTGAAGCAACAGTCTTGCAAGCTCGCCAGGCACTTCGCAATCATCTTCACCTTCGTCTTCGGCTAAGTTGATCGGATTTTCGAAGTCATAATTGGCAGTAGCAGAGCTGTTATCAGTGAGATCCAAAGTGGATTGGAACTTGTATGAGTGAGTGTGTGTGTAAATACAGCTGTTTTTGAAAATTATGTAAAGGAAAGGAAAGATAGAAAAGGAACACAATATTTGCAATGCGAAAAACGTCCAAAAATTTTCATTCATGATGTATAAAATGACAGTTTGTATGCCCTCACAAATAGAACCACGGTGCCTCGGGTAAGACACCGGGCCATAGAGTTTATCATTGTTTATTACAAAATAACAAAACATGGGAATTCATTACTGTGTCACAAAGGTAACAGGGGTATGATCCTTTGCACTCCAATTGTTCAATCCTTCTTCGGCCGTCGGATAAATCCAGCTGTTGAATTCGGCTTCGTCCACTTCAAGGTCTTCCCCGACAGCATTCGCTTCTGATCCTTTAATAAATACCGGAGGCCTTCCGATCTTCTCTTTCCTCATAGCTCTCTGCCCTTCTGAGGTGAAACCCAATCCAAGTTTATCAGTCTTCTGGGTGAAGTCTGGAAGTCTGCCCCAGTTGGCACTTTCACCCTTCTGCACCACAGCCCTGGCATCCTTTAGGGAAGCCATCTTCAGAGGACCACTTGCTTCTGTTGTTTCTGCTGCAATTGGAAACACCTCCTCGAAATGCTGAAAGGGGGTCTCAATGAACTCCCCATCCATCTCAATGTATCTGAACGAGTTCAGGTGGCTCACCATATATTCTTCCTCACCTTGCACGGTGACAATCTTCCCTCTGACGGGGTACTTCAGCTTTTGATGCAAGGTAGAGGTCACTGCCCCAGCCTTATGTATCCAGGGTCGACCCAGCAGACAAGAGTAAGATGGACGGATATCCATCACATAAAAAGTGGAGTCGAACACCTGAGAGCCCACGCGAATCGGAATGTCAACCTCCCCATGGACCATCCTATTTGAACCATCAAAGGCCCTGACGATAATGTTGCTGGGTTTCAAATCCAGGCCTTCACAATCTAGACGATCCAGAGCCTTCTTGGGTAGCACATTCAAAGATGACCCAGTATCAACCAACACATGTGCCAAGGTGGTGCCCCTGCATTCGATTGAGACATGTAGAGCATCATTATGATCTTTCCCCTTCATGGTCAAATCAGCGTCTGAAAAACCCAAGCCATTGTCTGCCGTTAGACTTGCCACGCAATCAGTGAATTGGACTGCAGAAGTTTCATGTGGCACATGGGCCGTCCTGAGGAATGAGATGAGGGCCTTTGCATGGGCCTCAGAGCACAGCAGTAAAGAGAGCATAGATATCTTGGAGGGCGTATGCCCCAACTGTTCCACGACATTAAAATCGCTCTTCTTTATAATCTTCAAAATCTCCTCCATCTCTTGTGGGGAGGCCTCAACAGCTATGGGTACGGGTGCCTCCATCTGGGCAGGCTCAGCTTCAATTCCCTTGCCCCGAGCATTGGACGACTCGGCAGCAGGAGAAACAATTGGGTCAGCAGCAGGAACAACAACTTGATCAGCAATGGGAGTAGGTGTACTTGCAGGAATTATCAGGAGTGGTCTTCGGGCAGTAGGCGGTGCAATGTCAGGCGAGAAGAGCCTGCCACTGCGGGTAACTTTGGTCGGGCCAGTGATGTCACAGATGCTGGCGCCAGCGTTGATCTCTTGTTTAATTCCGTTTATATATACATCTGCCCCATAGTGCCAAGGGACAGCTTTGTTGGATACATAGGGCAGGGGCCCAGGAACAGTGATAGTAACAGGTGCAACGGTCAGAATTTGGATAGGCTTCTTCTGGAGAGCCGGGATCGGATTGTTGAAGATAGTCACCACAGAGACTTCTTCCATTGGAACCATACGAACAGCAGACTTCTTGAATAGAATCTCCTTGCTATCCATTAAGCTTTGGATGCCTAACTTTAGCAAGGGACAACCGGATGGGGACACAGCACAGAACAGGCAACCCTCACCACAACCCGGAAATAAACCGTCCTGCAGTAGGTTCTTCTTAATGATCTTTAAAGGAGTGGCTAGATCATCCACAGAAACAGCATAAACGTCTTCATCAACAGCATTTACCCCGTGTTGAGGCATAGGGGCAGTAACTACATTCGGTTTTGCAGGCGCTTCGAATTGTATCTCCTTAGCATCGATAAGGTCTTGCACCTTATTCTTTAACGCCCAACAGTCATCAGTGGCATGCCCCGGGCTGTCTGAATGGTAAGCACAACGGGCATTCGGGTTGTACTTAGGAGAGGTAGTGTTTGAGAACTTTGGCGCCTCCTTGACAGTCACCAAATTGGTGGATAGTAACTGTGGCAGGATTTGCGATAGGGTCATGCTTAACCGGGTAAACTCTCTCCGGGGTCTATCAGCCCTTTGAGGATTGTTTGGCCGAGGAGCGGCAGCAGGCTTAGCAATCATCACCGCACTGACAGATTGGCAGTGCTCCGGTCTCTCTGATCTCCTAGAACCATACACGGCACTAGACTCCTTTTTAAACGGCTTCTTTTCTGAACTAGAGGATGATGCCCCCTTTGCAATCTTCCCAGATTTCAGCCCAGCTTCGATTCTCTCTCCAGTCAAGATTAAATCAGTGAAACCAGCAGAAGAATTCCCAATGAGATGGTTAAAAAACGGCCCAGATAGGGTCCCCAAGAACATGTCCACTAACTCTCGATCAGTCAAAGGTGGCTGCACCCTGCCAGCCAGATCTCTCCACTTCTGCGCGTATTCTTTAAAACCTTCACTTGCACCTAACGCCATATCCTGGAGTTGGGTACGTGTAGGTGCAAGGTCGGCATTATACTGATACTGCTTGTAGAAAGCAGTAGCCAGCTCCTCCCAGTTACGAACTTTTGTCCCATCCAGCTGATAGAACCATTCGAGATGAGTCCCTGAAAGACTCTCCTGGAAGAAGTGGATCCATAAATTCTTATCCGCAGTATACGGCTAAATTTTCCGAACGTATGACCTCAAATGCAGCTTGGGACAGGATGCCCCGTCATACTTGGAGAAGGTGGGTGCTTTGAATTTGTGTGGGATAATCACACCAGTGGACAAACCCAGATCTCCGAAATCCAGCCCAGGTACCTGTTGAACTTCCATGGCCTTCAACCTGTCTTCCAGTTGTTTGTACTTGTCATCTGCAGGAGGATACTGTTCCTCATCAAAATCTGTCTCGTTGTCGGAGACCACTGGAGTAGGAACCTTTACTTCTGCCTGAGAAGGAGTCCTACCAACAGAAGAAGCAGCCTCTTCATGTTGCAGAGTATTGCCCAACCTTCGGCCCGAGTTGAATAGAACAGTTCTTCTCTTTTTCTTCTTCTCCTTTTTCAGGAGCATAGTCTTTAATTCTTCTTGGCCTTTAGCTAGACCCATGATTAATTCTTGAAACTGCGCATTCTGCGCCTGGAGAGCCTTGATTGATGTCTCTGTAGATTCAGATCCGGGATTCATGATGCTGAAATAAACAGCGAAGAACTGTAAGCAACCTGAAAAAGGGGAAAAACCTGCTATGCACATGATGTATGAAATGCGTATGAATTATGTTTTCAAAGACAATCGGGAATCAACTTTGTAAACAAAAAAGAACACACTTTATTAGATTCAACTTTGCAACTGAGATTATTCAACAAGTTGCCCTTAGGCGTTTACATGAAATGAAACAACTGGAAAGGAAATAAAAACTGTAAAGGCACATTCAGAATTCCTCATTGATCCCATGGTCTCCTCTTCTCAGTACGGAGGTAGGCATTCAGAGTTCTTTCATTCTCCAACTGCTTTGTCAGCTTCTGGACCTTTGATTCCTGCTCGTTGAACTTTTCCCGGTAAGAATCCCGCTCTTCTTGCAGTTGCGACCAAGATCTCTTCAATGTCTCATAATCAGTAGGTATCTGAGGAGGAAGGACAGTTGGAGGAACACCATCTTTATCAGGACACTCGAGAATGACGGGTCTGACAGCTTCATACGGCATACCTAACTTCTGAGCACGGATGCGGACCCATTTGTAGTAGGCTTCCATAGGTAGAGAAGTCTTTGGCCCTAGCTCTTGTGGGTCAGCTTTATGAACCTTCTCCCAAGCCTTGATGAACCTACGACGTAGCTCGTCACTATCCACCTGAAACTCGAAACTGATGTGAGGCACCAACATCTCATGGGGGCCTGTTCTTCTTGCTCTTCCAAACTGACGGAGTGCTAGACATGGATTGTAAGAGATCCCTCCTTGAGTACCAATCAGAGTAACATTAGGATACTCCCCACATCGATCAATAATAGCTATCTCATCCAAAACTCTGCAAGTCCAAATGATGTCTTTATCGGTGAGAGACATTAACCTGTGAGCCCAACCTCTTCCTTCCTGGTTCTTCAGTACAAACTTAGGGAGGTGCGAAATAAACCACCTCACCAACAAAGGGATACAACACCATAGGGTTCCTCGTCTTCGGGTAGTACGGGCATGAAGTTGTTGCAAGATGTCACCCAAGAGAGTGGGCACAGGGTTCTGAGACATAAAGATCCTAATGGAAGTGACATTGATGAAGTTGTCAGGATTAGGAAACAGGACTAACCCATAGATTAGGAGAGCCAAGATGTCTTCATATGCCCTAAAGTCCAAGTCGTTCCAGAAGCTGTTAGCTTTACCAATCAGAAACTTGGCCAAGAAACCCTTAACTCCGCTTCTAGTTACCCAGTTGTCTGTTACCTCTTGATGGGTCAAAGGAAGAGCTGCAGCAATGTCCTCAAGCCTGAGGGTCTTTTCCCAACCAGTAAAGGGAGTCTGATCCAAGATAGGGATACCAAGCAGATTAGAGAACTCTTCCAGGGTAGGGACCAGCTGGAAGTCTTGAAAGGTGAAGCACTGGTACTGAGGGTCATAGAATTGGGTCAGAACACTCATCAACTGTTGATCCCGCTTTGCAGTGACTAAACTGAGAAGAGAACCATGCCTCTGAATGAAGGAAGTGGTGTTTGGAATTCTGCTAACCAACTCATCAATCAACTCAGGTGAACGAACAAAGTTGAACCGGATAGTATTCCTTCGCACAGGCATCATAATGTCCTACAAAACAGAGCAAAGATGAAACCCTCTTGTCTTTGAAATGGTCAGTTCTTATGCAGGATGCATGCAATGCTCATGATGCTATGATGTTATGATAAAGCACACCACATACAGATACAAAGGCAAACATAGTAAGGCACACAAGTCACACAAGGAAAGCCCCTAAAGTTTAGGCCAGCATGAGGTCTAGGTACTACCCTCTTTCAGTTTGTTGGTTCATACCTGTCCTAATCAAAAGTAACCGGGTTCTTAGAGGATCCCAATATCATTGACTACCCTCAATCGGTCATAACTCCAGCATCGCAATCTTTTCTTGCGGCCAGAACCATCACGAGAGTTTAGCCTCAATGGGCGTAGCATACTGCTACTGTTCTAAAGGCCAAGTTGTGTCAATTAAGGTTCTAAGGTTGTTGGTGCTTAATGACTCCTTAGAAGACCCATATTCTCCTCGTTGCGACACAGGGGATATCGGTACAGACTAAGGTGCCACACCAACGTAGCCACTGCTTCACCTGTGTCGGTCTACGCCGGACAGGTCCCTCACAGCTTATGCTACCTAAACAGGGTATCCCCAGATCCGGGCTAGGATCTATGTAACTCCGATGCAACCCACAATAGTAAAGCAAGCAAAACAATACAAGTGAAAACACAGTTATAACTTAGCCCTAAGGTACACCTCACTTTAAAGTTTCCCCAGCAGAGTCGCCAGTTCTGTGATCGGTGGATCTGGAACTGACTGTTTAAAGCTGGTTCGCGAAATGTCGCGGAAGCAAGAGTCGCCACCGTCTTTTATTTTCTCCAAATGGAAAGGACAAAAGCACAGAAAAATTCCTTATAGAGATTGCTCTCGGTTCGGGAGGTAGGTTATAGAAAGGGAAGGTGTTAGCACCCTTTCTATCCATGGTTATCCATGGGCTCTTAGATACTTGCTCATTGTGTTTTCAAAATTGTTTGTTTGCTTTTCAACTGTGGGTTTTAAAAAAAAGTTTCTTTGAAAATTCCAGTTCGACTCGTACGTCAGAGTGTTTGAAAAGTTTGTTTTGAAAGCTTTTGAAAATGTGTCGGTGTGAAAAGATTTTTTGTTTGTTTTTAAAGAGAGCAAGTATCTACGAGAACCTACCTACCCTAAGGAATTCGTCTGTGTAAATGTCCTTTAAAGTAGTGCCATCCCACCATTGAGAGGTAGGTAGCACCACCGTTGGAGGTGTTCGGGTCAATTCGAAGGGTTCGGGACATGGTGATCACCGGAGCAATAGGAAGACACCTTAGAAGCTACCCTCATGCCAGGTTCCCGGATCATGAGGACTTACTAAGACATCCTCTACTCGACGATCACCTTTCGAAAGGCAACAGTGAGGCGTACCCTAGGGGTGGTGTGTGCGAACTGTGTGTCATGTTTCAGTTATTTGTCTTGTCATGTTTGTCGTGTTCTACGCTTGATTTTAATTAGGACATTCATTCTTTCATGCTTGGTTAACAGTTGAATATTTTGCGGAAAAAATAAATCTAAGACTATTACAAATGGCGCGGGTCCACATCGCCAAAATTAAACCGGACCCGATTTAGCGGAAAAAAAATAAAGCAAAGTAAATAAAAGTGCGAAAAGTAGAATTACATGGCTTAGGGACAATTACATAATTATATAAACGATAAAAAGTAAATGCGCGAAATAAAGGAATTAAACAAAACTAGGGCGTTGGACCCTTTTGCAAACAATTAAAATTAATGAGAATTAAAGATTAAATGATTAAATGTTTTTTTGGTATTTTTTTATATTTTTTAGATTTAATAAGGAAAGGAAGTTAATTGAAATTAAATTAAAAGGCAAATCCTAATTCTATTATTTTTTAAGTTTATTATGAAAGATTTAAATTAAAACCTAAATTAAACTCTAAATTAACTTATGTACAATTTTTAATTTATGAAAATAAAATGATAAATAAATAATATTGTTATTCTGAAAAAAAGGAAAATTAAAAAAGAAAATCAAAAGTTATTTAAACCTAAATTCTATTTTTTGGATTTTTTGTTAAAAAAGATTAAAACTATAACCTAATTAAACTAAATATTTACATGTATTAATTTATTGATGAAAATAATTACAATAAAATAAATATCATATTTTTTGTATTTTCTGGATTTTTATGATGTTTTTTATATTTTGTAAAAAAAAGAGAAAATTAATTAATTAAAGCAATAAAAATAAATCACACAATAATTAAAATAATAAAAAAGATAAGGAAAGCAAACCAGAGTGGGGTGTTGCCCCAAATAAGGAGGTTCAGGCCTGGAAGTTCTGGCCCAACAAGAGTTGATTCATTGACTTCTCCAATTTGGTGTACCAACGCGTTGACCTAGGCTCAGTGGACCTTCAATCTCAACCCTTGATCTATATCCATTGGGCATGTGTACGCTTGGAGGAGGGTAGAATATGGTGTACACCACTATGAGCGCTGCATGGAATAACGTATTGAAAAATAACATTGAGATTTTGCCAGACCTGGGACTTGAACCCAGGTCTTTGAAGTTACCAGCGCAACACATGACCACTGAACCAAGCGCGTTTCAATTAACATATAATAAACAATAAACAATATAATAAGAACGCGTTAGTGCTTTTGGAAATTCGCGCGAAATTCAAAATAGCCAATGGCTGATGGACACGCACTCGTCTTCTTCCCCACCCTGTAAAACAAAGCAAATAGGCGACGGTTTTTGAAACGTTGCTTTAGGGCCTCTATCAGAAAATAGCGAATAGCCCCTCGTTGCTCATAAATTGAGCGCGAGGGGGCCATCCTTTTCGTCTTCAACCCCTGAATCCATTGGTGGTCATCTGGGGCTCCAATTTTACATTATCATGAAAGCCCCAAATCTAAGAACCTGCAACCCTAATTTTTGACAATGGTGAAAACGCAAATATGGCACAAAAAAAGCAATTGAATGTAATGGTTAGCTCGGAAACATCATTGTAATCAATAATCCATAAAGAAAAATGCAAAAGAATGCTTAATTCATGCTATGCGATTTCAAGATTTTCTTGGTACAGTTTGAGTTCTTGATACCAATTCAGGATGTTTTTGCTGTTGTTAATGATTGGAATGTGTCCAAGGATGTCTCAGGATGCTAATGGGATGAAGATTGAAGCTTGGAACGACCTAAAACCTTGATTTCAGATTTCAGTTTTTAGGCAATTTTCTCAAGTTTGTATATTGGTTTTTGGCGCAGCTTGCAGTCCCTTTGGCATTAGGTCTTGTTCTTGTATATGTAAGGAACGATTTAGGTCAAAAACATTGAACAAAATCCATGGCCATAATGATTTTTGAAGATTTGATTTCACAAGATCTTTTTTGAATCTTTTTTCATGGTTTTTGGTTCAATCATGCTCAAATCTCATCCAAATTTGCCTAATTGGGATATGCACGAAATATTAAGAATAAACATGCATGAAACGATTTTTTTAGGTTAAGTTTGATATTTTTCATGTATTTAATTAATTTAAATGAATTAATATTGATAGAAATTCAAATAAATAATTAAAAAATGAGAAAATATTTCCCTTTGGGCCTAATGGTCGTGCATAGGCTTGGCATGAAGAAACTTGGAAGAAAAATGGGCCCATTTGCATTTTTAGGCCTTTTGCATCAATGTTGACTTTCAAAAATTTCCAAAAATTTCCCAACTTCCACAAGGCATATCCTGGTCAATTTTTAAGCTTTTCACATGTTCTTGGACATTTTGGAAAGGTCTTTGAGTCCTTTAACCAATGCCTTTGGTCACATGTCATTTTGATTTACCAATCTCAAGTTATGGTCTTTGACTTAAAGTCCCTTTTTGTTGACTTTTGAAAATGACCTATAATGTTGAAATTGATAACTTTTTGTGAGAGCATTTCTTGGATTTGGAATATGAAGATGAGTTGTAGGAAATGTCTTTCTTTTCAAAATGAGCTTTGGATGGAATTTTTCTGATAATCCATGTGAAAGTTATGCCCTGGTCAATTTCAGTTGACTTTTTCAGCTGTCCAAATATAGCAACTTTTGCATCTTTGATGATTTCTGAGCCAAATTTTGAGAATCATGATCAAGCATTGATCAAATGATGTTTGTGGCTTCAAAATGATATATTGACCAAAAATTTGAACTTTTGACTGTCAAATGACCATTTTGCCCCTACAGTTGACTGTAGTGCAATCTAGGGTTTTGACTGTGCAATTTTGAGCTGAATGCCTTGAAACTTGACATGAGGATACTTGACCATCTTTGTAAGCATATGAGACTTGGTTGGGCCTTTGAAATCTTCATTTTCTTGACCAGAACTCAAACCCTAGTTTTGACTGTATAGGAGACAGTTGAGCTGCATAACCCTTGGGGAATTTTGTGACCTTGACTTGGCAATTTCTTGATGAATATGGGAGGGCAAATTTTGGGGTACAACACTTGTCATTATGGGACGTAGTCAGTTGTCAATATTTTTGTTACTCCAATGGATTGTAGCCTTGTCATTATGGAAGGTACTCTGTTGTCGATATTTTTGTTACTCCAGTTGATTGTAGCCTTGTCATTATGGAAGTTACTCTGTTGTCGATATTTTTGTTACTCCAATGGATAATAGCCTTGTCATTATAGAAGGTAGTCTGTTGTCGAGATTTTTGTTACTCCAATGGATGGTAGCCTTGTCATTATGGAAGGTAGTTTGTTGTCGAGATTTTTGTTATTCCAATGTATGGTAGCCTTGTAATTATGGAAGGTAGTCTTTTATTCAGATTTTTGTTACTCCAATGGTTGGTAGCCTTAACATTATGGAAGGTAGTTTGTCGTTATGATTTATGTTACTCCAATGGATGGTAGCCTTGTCATTATGGAAGGTACTCTGTTGTCGAGATTTTTGTTACTCCAATGGATGGTAGCCTTGTCATTATGGAAGGTACTCTATTGTCGATATTTTTGTTACTCCAATGGATGGCAGCCTTGTCATTATGGAAGGTAGTTTGTTGTCGATATTTTTGTTACTCCAATGGATGGTAGCCTTGTCATTATGGAAGGTAGTATGTTGACAAGATTTTTATACTCCAATGGATGGTATCCTTGTCATTATGGAAGGTAGTCTGTTGTCTAGATTTTTGTTATTCCTATGGATGGTAGCCTTGTCATTATGGAAGGTAGTCTGATGTCTAGATTTTTGTTATTCTAATGGATGGTAACCTTGTCATTATGGAAGGTAGTCTGTTGTCAAGATTTTTTTACTTTAATGGATGGTAGCCTTGTCATTATGTAAAGTAGTTTGTTGTCGAGATTTTTGTTACTCCAATGGATGGTAGCCTTGTCATTATTGAAGGTAGTCTTTTGTTCAGATTTTTGTTACTCCAATGGATGGTAGCCTTATCATTATGGAAGGTAGTTTGTCGTTATGAATTATGTTACTCCAATGGATGGTAGCCTTGTCATTATGGAAGGTAATTTGTTGTCGAGATTTTTGTTACTCCAATGGATGGTAGCCTTGTCATTATGGAAGGTAATTTGTTGTGGATATTTTTGTTACTCCAATGGATGGTAGCCTTGTCATTGTGGAAGGTAGTCTGTTGTCGAGATTTTTGTTACTCCAATTGATGGTAGCCTTGTCATTATGGGACGTAGTCTGATGTCGAGATTTTTGTTTTTCTAATGGATTGTAGCCTAGTCATTATGGAAGGTACTCTGTTGTCGAGATTTTTGTTACTTCAATGGATGGTAGCCTTGTCATTATGGAAAGTACTTTGTTGTCGATATTTTTGGTACTCCAATGGATGGTAGCCTTGTCATTATGGAAGGTAGTCTGTTGTCGAGATTTTTGTTACTCCAATGGATGGTAGACTTGTCATTATGGAAGGTAGTCTGTTGTCGCGATTTTTATACTCCAATGGATGGTATCCTTGTCATATGGAAGGTAGTATATTGTCGAGATTTTTGTTACTCCAATGGATGATAGCCTTGTCATTATGGGACGTAGTCAGTTGTCAATATTTTTGTTACTCCAATGGATTGTAGCCTTGTCATTATGGAAGGTACTCTATTGTCGATATTTTTGTTACTCCAGTGGATTGTAGCCTTGTCATTATGGAAGTTACTCTGTTGTCGATATTTTTGTTACTCCAATGGATAATAGCCTTGTCATTATAGAAGGTAGTGTGTTGTCGAGATTTTTGTTACTCCAATGGATGGTAGCCTTATCATTATGGAAGATAGTTTGTTGTCGAGATTTTTGTTATTCCAATGTATGGTTGCCTTGTAATTATGGAAGATAGTCTTTTGTTCAGATTTTTGGTACTCCATTGGATGGTTGCCTTGTCATTATGGAAGGTAGTTTGCCGTTATGATTTCTGTTACTCCAATGGATGGTAGCCTTGTCATTATGGAAGGTAGTCTGTTGTCGATATTTTTATTACTCCAATGGATGGTAGCCTTATCATTATGGAAGGTAGTCTATTTTAGATATCTTTTTTACTCCAATGGGTGGTAGTCTTGTCATTATTGAAGGTAATGTGTTATGGATATTTTTGTTACTCCAATGGATGGTAGCCTTGTCATTATGGAAGGTAGTTTGTCATTGAGATATCTGTTACTCCAATGTGTGGTAGCCTTGTCATTATGGAAGGTAGTCTGTTGTCAAGATTTTTGTTATTCCATTGGATGGTAGCCTTGTCATTATGGAAGGTAGTCTGATGTCGAGATTTTTGTTACTCCAATGGATGGTAGCCTTGTCATTATGGAAGGTAGTTTGTCATTGAGATATTTGTTACTCGAATGTGTGGTAGCCTTGTCATTATGGAAGGTAGTATGTCGTTCAGATTTTTGTTAATCGAATGGATGGTATCCTTGTCATTATGGAAGGTAGTCTATTGTCTAGATTTTTGTTATTCCATTGGATTGTAACCTTGTCATTATGGAAGGTAGTCTGATGTTGAGATTTTTGTTATTCTAATGGATGGTAACCTTGTCATTATGGAAGGTAGTCTGTTGTCGAGATGTTTTTACTCCAATGGATAGTAGCCTTGCCATTATGGAAGGTAGTCTGTTGTCGAGATTTTTGTTACTCCAATTGATGGTAGCCTTGTCATTATGGGACGTAGTCTGATGTCGAGATTTTTGTTGTTCAAATGGATGGTAGCCTTGTCATTATGGAAGGTAGTCTGTTGTCGAGATTTTTGTTACTCCTACGGATTGTAGCCTTGTCATTATGAAAGGTAGTTTGTTGTCGAGATTTTTATACTCCAATGGATGGTATCCTTGTCATTATGGAAGGTAGTCGGTTGTCGAGATTTTTGTTACTCCAATGGATGGTACCCTTGTCATTATGGAACGTAGTCTGTTGTCAATATTTTTGTTACTCCAATGGATTGTAGCCTTGTCACTATGGAAGGTACTCTGTTGTCGAGATTTTTGTTACTCCAATGGATGGTAGCCTTGTCATTATGGAAGGTACTTTGTTGTGGATATTTTTTTTACTCCAATGGATGGTAGCCTTGTCATTGTGGAATGTTGTCTGTTATCGAGATTTTTGTTACTCCAATTGATGGTAGCCTTGTCATTATGGGACGTAGTCTGATGTCGAGATTTTTGTTATTCTAATGGATTGTAGCCTAGTCATTATGGAAGGTACTCTGTTGTCGAGATTTTTGTTACTTCAATGGATGGTAGCCTTGTCATTATGGAAAGTACTCTGTTGTCGATATTTTTGTTACTTCAATGGATGGTAGCCTTGTCATTATGGAAGGTAGTCTGTTGTCGAGATTTTTGTTACTCCAATGGATGGTAGCCTTGTCATTATGGAAGGTAGTCTGTTGTCGAGATTTTTATACTCCAATGGATGGTATCCTTGTCATTATGGAAGGTAGTCTATTGTCGAGATTTTTGTTACTCCAATGGATGATAGCCTTGTCATTATAGGAAGTAGTCAGTTGTCAATATTTTTGTTACTCCAATGGATTGTAGCCTTGTCATTATGGAAGGTACTCTGTTGTCAATATTTTTGTTACTCCAATGGATTGTAGCCTTGTCATTATGGAAGTTACTTTGTTGTCGATATTTTTGTTACTCCAATGGATAATAGCCTTGTCATTATAGAAGGTAGTATGTTGTCGAGATTTTTGTTACTCCAATGGATGGTAGCCTTGTAATTATGGCCGTTAGTCTTTTGTTCATATTTTTGTTACTCCATTGGATGGTAGCCTTGTCATTATGGAAGGTAGTTTGTCGTTATGATTTCTATTACTCCAATGGATGGTAGCCTTGTCATTATGGAAGGTAGTCTGCTGTCGATATTTTTGTTACTACAATGGATGGTAGCCTTGTCATTCTGGGAGTTAGTCCGTTGTTGATATTTTTATTACTCCCATGGATGGTAGCATTGTCATTATGGAAGCTAGTCTGTTGTCAAGATTTTTGTTACTCCAATGGATGGTAGCCTCGTCATTATGGAAGGTAGTCTCTTATCGAGATTTTTTTACTCCAATGGATGGTAGCCTTGTAATTATGGAAGGTAGTCCGTTGTCTAGATTTTTGTTATTCCATTGGATAGTAGCCTTGTCATTATGAAAGGTAGTCTGTTTTCGTGATGTTTGTTATACCAATGGGTGGTAACCTTGTCATTATGGAAGATAGTCTGTTGTCGATTTTTTTGTTACTCCAATGGATGGTAGCCTTGTCATTATGGAAGCTAGTCTTTGGTTAAGATTTTTGTTACTCCAATGAATGGTAGCCTTGTGATTATGGAAGGTAGTATGTTTTCAATATTCTTATTATTCCAATGGATGGTACTTTGTCATTATGGAATGTAGTCTGTTGTCGAGATTTTTGTTACTCCAATGGATGGTAGCCTTGTCATTATGGAAGGTAGTCTGTTGTCTAGATTTTTGTTATTCCATTGGATGGTAGTCTTTTTTCGTGATTTTTGTAATTCCAATGGATGGTAACCTTGTCATTATGGAAGATAGTCTACTGTCGATTTTTTTGTTACTCTAATGGATGGTAGCCTTGTCATTATGGAAGCTAGTTTGTTGTCGATATTTTTGTTACTCAAATGAATGGTAGCCATGTCATTATGGAAGGTAGTATGTTGTCGATGTTTTTGTTACTCCAATGGATGGTAGCCTTGTGATTATGGAAGGTAGTCTGTTTTCGATATTTTTGTTATTCTAATGGATGGTAATTTTTCATTATAGAACATAGTCTATTATCGAGATTTTTGTTACTCCAATGGATGCTAGCCTTGTCATTATGGAAGCTAGTCTGTCTTCGAGATTTTTGTTACTCCAATGGATGGTATCCTTTTCATTATGGAAGTTAGTCTATTGTCGAGATTTTTGTTATTCCATTGGATGGTAGCCTTCTCATTATGGAAGGAAGTCTGATGTCGAGATTTCTGTTATTACAATGGATGGTAACCTTGTCATTACCGAAGGTAGTCTGATGTCAAGATTTTAATTACTTTAATGGATGGTAGCCTTGTCATGATGGAAGGTAGTCTGATAACGAGATTTTTTTTTTCCAATGGATGGTAACCTTATCATTTTGGAAGGTATTCTGTTGTATAGATTTTTGTTACTCCAATGGATGGCAGCCTTGTCATTATGGAAGCTAGTCTGTTGTCGAGATTTTTGTTACACCAAGGGATGGGAGCCTTGTCATTATGGAAGGTAGTCTGTTGCCGAGATTTTTGTTATTCCATTGGATGGTAGCCTTGTCATTACAGAAGGTAGTCTGTTTTCATGATTTTTGTTATTCCAATGGATGGTAGCCTTGTCATTATGGAAGGTAGTCTGTCGTTATTATTTCTGTTATTCCAATGGATGGTAACCTTGTCATTATGGAAGGTATTATTTTGTTCAAATTTTTGTTACTCCAATGGATGGTAGCCTTGTCATTACAGAAGGTAGTCTGTTGTCAAGATTTTTGTTATTCCAATGGATTTTGTTACTCTAATTGATGGTATCCTTGTCATTACGGAAGGTAGTTCATTGTGGAGATTTTGTTTCTCCAATGGATGATAGCCTTGTCATTATGGAAGGTAGTTCATTGTTGAGATTTTGTTTTTCCAATGGCTGGTAGCCTTGTCATTATGGAAGGTAGTTCATTGTTGAGATTTTGTTACTCCAATGGATGGTAGCCTTGTCATTATGGAAGGTAGTTTGTTGTTGATATTTTGTTACTCCAATGGACGGTAGCCTTTCCATTATGAAAGGTAGTTCGGTTTTGAGAATTTGTTACTTTAATGAATGGTAGCATTGTCATTATGGAAGGTAGTTTGCGGTTGGGATTTTGTTACTCCAATGGATGGTAGCCTTGTCATTATGGATTGTAGTTTGTTGTTGAGATTTTGTTACTCTAATTGATGGTATCCTTGTCATTACGGAAGGTAGTTCATTGTTGAGATTTTGTTTCTCCAATGGATGATAGCCTTGGCATTATGGTAGGTAGTTCATTTTTGAGATTTTGTTACTCCAATGGATGGTAACCTTGTTATTATGGAAGGTAGTTCATTGTTGTGATTTTGTTACTCCAATGAATGATAGCCTTGTCATTATGGAAGGTAGTTCATTGTTGAGATTTTGTTACTCTAATTGATGGTATCCTTGCCATTACGATAGGTAGTTCATTGTTGAGATTTTGTTTCTCCAACGGATGATAGCCTTGTCATTATGGAAGGTAGTTCATTGTTGAGATTTTGTTACTCCAATGGCTGGTAGCCTTGTCATTATGAAAGGTAGTTCGGTTTTGAGATTTTGTTACTTTAATGGATGGTAGCATTGTCATTATGGAAGGTAGTTTGTGGTTGAGATTTTGTTACTCCAATGGTTGGTAGCCTTGTCATTATGGATGGTAGTTCGTTGTTGAGAATTTGTTACTCTAATTGATGGTATCCTTGTAATTACGGAAGGTAGTTCATTGTTGAGATTTTGTTTCTCCAATGGATGATAGACTTGGCATTATGGTAGGTAGTTCATTTTTTAGATTTTGTTCCTCCAATGGATGGTAGCCTTGTTATTATGGAAGGTAGTTCTTTGTTGAGAAGCTAGCCTTTAAATTATGGAAGGTAGTTTGTTGTTTAGATTTTGTTACTCTAATTGATGGTATCCTTGTCATTATGGAAGGTAGTTTGTTGTTGAGATTTTGTTACTCCAATGGATGATTGCCTTGTCATTATGGAAGGTAGTTCATTGTTGTTATTTTTTTACTCCAATGGCTGGTAGCCTTGTCATTATGGAAGGTAGTTTATTGTTGAAATTTTGTTACTCCAATAGATTGTAGCCTTGTCATATGGAATGTAGTTTGTTGTTGAGATTTTATTACTCCAATGGATGGTAGCCTTATAATTATGGAAGGTAGTTCATTGTTGAGATTTTGTTTCTCCTATGGATGATAGCCTTGTCATTATGGAAGGTAGTTCATTTTTGAGATTTTTTTACTCCAATGGATGGTAGCCTTGTCACTATGGAAGGTTGTTCATTGTTGAGATTTTGTTACTCAAATGGATGGTAGCCTTGGCATTATGGATGGTAGTTCGTTGTTGAGATTTTGTTACTCTAATAGATGCTATCCTTCTCATTACGGAAGGTAGTTCATTGTGGAGATTTTGTTTCTCCAATGGATGATAGCCTTGTCATTATAGAAGGTAGTTCATTGTTGAGATTTTTTTACTCCAACGGCTGGTAGCCTTGTCATTATGCAAGGTAGTTCATTATTGAGATTTTGTTACTCCAATGGATGGTAGCCTTGTCATTATGGAATGTAGTTCGTTGTTAAGATTTTGTTACTCCAATGGATGGTAGCCTTGTCATTATGGAAGGTAGTTCGGTTTTGAGATTTTGTTACTTTAATAGATCATAGCCTTGTCATTATGGAAGGTAGTTTAATGTTGAGATTTTGTTACTCCAATGGATGGTAGCCTTGTCATTATGGAAGGTAGTTCGTTGTTGATATTTTGTTTCTACAATGGATGATAGCCTTGTCATTTTGGAAGGTAGTTCATTTTTGAGATTTTGTTATTCCAATGGATGGTAGCCTTGTCATTATGGAAGGTAGTTCATTGTTGAGATTTTGTTACTCAAATGGATGCTAGCCTTGTCATTATGGAAGGTAGTTCTTTGTTGCATTTTTTTACTCCAATGGATGGTAGACTTTTCATTATGGAAGGTACTTCGTTGTTGAGATTTTGTTACTCTGATTGATGGTATCCTTGTCATTACGGAACGTAGTTCATTGTGGAGATTTTTTTTCTCCAATGGATGATAGCCTTGTCATTATGGAAGGTAGTTCATTGTTGAGATATTGTTACTCCAATGGCTGGTAGCCTTGTCATTATGCAAGGTAGTTCATTGTTGAGATTTTGTTACTCCAATAGATTGTAGCCTTGTCATTATGGAAGATAGTTCGGTTTTGAGATTTTGTTACTTTAATGGATAGTAGCCTTGTCATTATGGAAGGTAGTTTGTTGTTGAGATTTTGTTACTCCAATGGATGGTAGCCTTCTCATTATGGAAGGTAGTTTGTTGTTGAGATTTTTTTACTCCAATGGATGATTGCCTTGTCATTATGGAAGGTAGTTCATTATTGTTATTTTGTTACTCCAATGGCTGGTAGCCTTGTCATTATGGAAGGTAGTTTATTGGTGATATTTTGTTACTCTAATAGATTGTAGCCTTGTCATTATGGAAGGTAGTTCGTTGTTGAGATTTTTTTACTCCAATGATTGGCAGCCTTTACATTATGGAAGGCTGTTCAATTTTGAGATTTTGTTACTTTATTGGATGGTAGCCTTGTCATTATGGAAGGTAGTTTGTTATTGAGATTTTGTTACTCCAATGGATGGTAGTCTTGTTATTATGGAAGGTAGTTTGTTGTTGAGATTTTGTTACTCTAATTGATTGTATCCTTGTTATTACGGAAGGTAGTTCATTGTTGAGATTTTGTTTCTCAAATGGATGATAGCCTTGTCATTATGGAAGGTAGTTCATTTTTGAGATTTTTTTACTCCAATGGATGGTAGCCTTGTCACTATGGAAGGTAGTTCATTGTTGAGATTTTGTTACTCAAATGGATGGTAGCCTTGTCATTATGGAAGGTAGTTCTTTGTTGCATTTTTTTACTCCAATGGATGGTAGACTTTTCATTATGGAAGGTACTTCATTGTTGAGATTTTGTTACTCCAATGGATGGTAGCCTTGTCATTATGGAAGGTAGTTTGTTGTTGAGATTTTTTTACTCCAATGGATAATTGCCTTGTCATTATGGAAGGTAGTTCATTATTGTTATTTTGTTACTCCAAAGGCTGGTAGCCTTGTCATTATGGAAGGTAGTTTATTGGTGATATTTTGTTACTCTAATAGATTGTAGCCTTGTCATTATGGAAGGTAGTTCGTTGTTGAGATTTCTTTACGCCAATGTTTGGCAGCCTTTACATTATGGAAGGCTGTTCAATTTTGAGATTTTGTTACTTTATTGGATGGTAGCCTTGTCATTATGGAAGGTAGTTTGTTATTGAGATTTTGTTACTCCAATGGATGGTAGTCTTGTTATTATGGAAGGTAGTTTGTTGTTGAGATTTTGTTACTCTAATTGATGGTATCCTTGTTATTACGGAAGGTAGTTCATTGTTGAGATTTTGTTTCTCAAATGGATGATAGCCTTGTCATTATGGAAGGTAGTTCATTTTTGAGATTTTTTTACTCCAATGGATTGTAGCCTTGTCACTATGGAAGGTAGTTCATTGTTGAGATTTTGTTACTCAAATGGATGGTAGCCTTGTCATTATGGAAGGTAGTTCTTTGTTGCATTTTTTTACTCCAATGGATGGTAGACTTTTCATTATGGACGGTACTTCATTGTTGAGATTTTGTTATTCTAATTGATGGTATCCTTGTCATTATGGAAGGTAGTTCATTGTGGAGATTTTGTTTCTCTAATGGATGATAGCCTTGTCATTATGGAAGGTAGTTCATTGTTGAGATTTTGTTACTCCAATGGCTGGTAGCCTTGTCATTATGCAAGGTAGTTCATTGTTGAGATTTTGTTACTCCAATAGATTGTAGCCTTGTCATTATGGAAGATAGTTCGGTTTTGAGATTTTGTTACTTTAATGGATGGTAGCCTTGTCATTATGGAAGGTACTTTATTGTTGAGATTTTGTTACTCCAATGGATGGTAGCCTTGTCATTATGGAAGGTACTTTGTTGTTGAGATTTTTTTACTCCAATGGATGATTTCCTTGTCATTATGGAAGGTAGTTCATTATTGTTATTTTGTTACTCCAATGGCTGGTAGCCTTGTCATTATGGAAGGTAGTTTATTGGTGATATTTTGTTACTCTAATAGATTGTAGCCTTGTCATTATGGAAGGTAGTTCGTTGTTGAGATTTTTTTACTCCAATGATTGGCAGCCTTTACATTATGGAAGGCTGTTCAATTTTGAGATTTTGTTACTTTATTGGATGGTAGCCTTGTCATTATGGAAGGTAGTTTGTTATTGAGATTTTGTTACTCCAATGGATGGTAGTCTTGTTATTATGGAAGGTAGTTTGTTGTTGAGATTTTGTTACTCTAATTGATTGTATCCTTGTTATTACGGAAGGTAGTTCATTGTTGAGATTTTGTTTCTCAAATGGATGATAGCCTTGTCATTATGGAAGGTAGTTTGTTATTGAGATTTTGTTACTCCAATGGATGGTAGTCTTGTTATTATGGAAGGTACTTTGTTGTTGAGATTTTGTTACTCTAATTGATGGTATCCTTGTCATTATGGAAGGTAATTCATTGTGGAGATTTTGTTTCTCCGATGGATGATAGCCTTGTCATTATGGAAGGTAGTTCATTGTTGAGATTTTGTTACTCCAATGGCTGGTAGCCTTGTCATTATGCAAGGTAGTTCATTGTTGAGATTTTGTTACTCCAATGGATGGTAGCCTTGTCATTATGGAAGGTAGATCGTTGTTGAGATTTTGTTACTCCAATGGATGGTAGCCTTGTCATTATGGAAGGTAGTTTGTTGTTGAGATTTTGTTACTCCAATGGATGGTAGCCTTGTCATTATGGAAGGTAGTTCGTTGTTGAGATTTTGTTACTTCAATGGATGGTAGCCTTGTCATTATGGAAGGTAGTTCGGTTTTAAGATTTTTTTACTTTAATGGATGGTAGCCTTGTCATTATGGAAGGTAGTTTGTTGTTGAGATTTTGTTACTCCAATGGATGGTAGCCTTGTCATTATGGAAGGTAGTTTGTTGTTGAGATTTTGTTACTCCAATGGATGATTGCCTTGTCATTATGGAAGGTAGTTCATTGTTGTTATTTTGTTACTCCAATGGCTGGTAGCCTTGACATTATGAAAGGTAGTTTATTGTTGAAATTTTGTTACTCCAATAGATTGTAACCTTGTCATTATGGAAGGTAGTTTGTTGTTGAGATTTTGTTACTTCAATGGATGGTAGCCTTGTCATTATGGAAGGTACTTTGTTGTTGAGATTTTGTTACTCTAATTGATGGTATCCTTGTCATTATGGAAGGTAATTCATTGTGGAGATTTTGTTTCTCCGATGGATGATAGCCTTGTCATTATGGAAGGTAGTTCATTGTTGAGATTTTGTTACTCCAATGGATGGTAGTCTTGTTATTATAGAAGGTAGTTTGTGGTTGAGATTTTGTTACTCTAATTGATCGTATCCTTGTTATTACGGAAGGTAGTTCATTGTTGAGATTTTGTTTCTCCAATGGATGATAGCCTTGTCATTATGGAAGGTAGTTCATTTTTGAGATTTTTTTACTCTAATGGATGGTAGCCTTGTCACTATGGAAGGTAGTTCATTGTTGAGATTTTGTTACTCAAATGGATGGTAGCCTTGTCATTATGGAAGGAAGTTCTTTGTTGCGATTTTTTTACTCCAATGGATGGTAGACTTTTCATTATGGAAGGTACTTCGTTGTTGAGATTTTGTTACTCTAATTGATGGTATCCTTGTCATTATGGAAGGTAATTCATTGTGGAGATTTTGTTTCTCCGATGGATGATAGCCTTGTCATTATGGAAGGTAGTTCATTGGTGAGATTTTGTTACTCCAATGGCTGGTAGCCTTGTCATTATGCAGGGTAGTTCATTGTTGAGATTTTGTTACTTCAATGGATGGTAGCCTTGTCATTATGGAAGGTAGTTCAGTTTTGAGATTTTTTTACTTTAATGGATGGTAGCCTTGTCATTATGGAAGGTAGTTTGTTGTTGAGATTTTGTTACTCCAATGGATGGTAGCCTTGTCATTATGGAAGGTAGTTTGTTGTTGAGATTTTGTTACTCCAATGGATGATTGCCTTGTCATTATGGAAGGTAGTTCATTGTTGTTATTTTGTTACTCCAATGGCTGGTAGCCTTGTCATTATGAAAGGTAGTTTATTGTTGAAATTTTGTTACTCCAATAGATTGTAGCCTTGTCATTATGGAAGGTAGTTTGTTGTTGAGATTTTATTACTCCAATGGATGGTAGCCTTATCATTATGGAAGGTAGTTCATTGTTGAGATTTTGTTACTCAAATGGATGGTAGCCTTGTCATTATGGAAGGTAGTTCTTTGTTGCATATTTTTACTCCAATGGATGGTAGACTTTTCATTATGGAAGGTACTTTATTGTTGAGATTTTGTTAGTCTAATTGATGGTATCCTTGTCATTATGGAAGGTAGTTCATTGTGGAGATTTTGTTTCTCCAATGGATGATAGCCTTGTCATTATGGAAGGTAGTTCATTGTTGAGATTTTGTTACTCCAATGGCTGGTAGCCTTGTCATTATGCAAGGTAGTTCATTGTTGAGATTTTGTTACTCCAATAGATTGTAGCCTTGTCATTATGGAAGATAGTTCGGTTTTGAGATTTTGTTACTTTAATGGATGGTAGCCTTGTCATTATGGAAGGTAGTTTGTTGTTGAGATTTTGTTACTCCAATGGATGGTAGCCTTGTCATTATGGAAGGTAGTTTGTTGTTGAGATTTTTTTACTCCAATGGATGATTTCCTTGTCATTATGGAAGGTAGTTCATTATTGTTATTTTGTTACTCCAATGGCTGGTAGCATTGTCATTATGGAAGGTAGTTCATTGTGGAGATTTTATTTCTCCAATGGATGATAGCCTTGTCATTATGGAAGGTAGTTCATTGTTGAGATTTTGTTACTCCAATGGCTGGTAGCCTTGTCATTATGCAAGGTAGTTCATTGTTGAGATTTTGTTACTCCAATAGATTGTAGCCTTGTCATTATGGAAGATAGTTCAGTTTTGAGATTTTGTTACTTTAATGGATGGTAGCCTTGTCATTATGGAAGGTAGTTTGTTGTTGAGATTTTGTTACTCCAATGGATGGTAGCCTTGTCATTATGGAAGGTAGTTTGTTGTTGATATTTTTTTACTCTAATGGATGATTTCCTGGTCATTATGGAAGGTAGTTCATTATTGTTATTTTGTTACTCCAATGGCTGGTAGCCTTGTCATTATGGAAGGTAGTTTATTGGTGATATTTTGTTACTCTAATAGATTGTAGCCTTGTCATTATGGAAGGTAGTTCGTTGTTGAGATTTTGTTACTCCAATGTTTGGCAGCCTTTACATTATGGAAGGCTGTTCAATTTAGAGATTTTGTTACTTTATTGGATGGTAGCCTTGTCATTATGGAAGGTAGTTTGTTATTGAGATTTTGTTACTCCAATGGATGGTAGTCTTGTTATTATAGAAGGTAGTTTGTGGTTGAGATTTTGTTACTCTAATTGATGGTATCCTTGTTATTACGGAAGGTAGTTCATTGTTGAGATTTTGTTTCTCCAATGGATGATAGCCTTGTCATTATGGAAGGTAGTTCATTTTTGAGATTTTTTTACTCCAATGGATGGTAGCCTTGTCACTATGGAAGGTAGTTCATTGTTGAGATTTTGTTACTCAAATGGATGGTAGCCTTGTCATTATGGAAGGAAGTTCTTTGTTGCGATTTTTTTACTCCAATGGATGGTAGACTTTTCATTATGGAAGGTACTTCGTTGTTGAGATTTTGTTACTCTAATTGATGGTATCCTTGTCATTATGGAAGGTAATTCATTGTGGAGATTTTGTTTCTCCGATGGATGATAGCCTTGTCATTATGGAAGGTAGTTCATTGGTGAGATTTTGTTACTCCAATGGCTGGTAGCCTTGTCATTATGCAAGGTAGTTCATTGTTGAGATTTTGTTACTCCAATGGATGGTAGCCTTGTCATTATGGAAGGTAGATCGTTGTTGAGATTTTGTTACTCCAATGGATGGTAGCCTTGTCATTATGGAAGGAAGTTTGTTGTTGAGATTTTGTTACTCCAATGGATGGTAGCCTTGTCATTATGGAAGGTAGTTCGTTGTTGAGATTTTGTTACTCCAATGGATGGTAGCCTTGTCATTATGGAAGGTAGTTCGGTTTTGAGATTTTTTTACTTTAATGGATGGTAGCCTTGTCATTATGGAAGGTAGTTTGTTGTTGAGATTTTGTTACTCCAATGGATGGTAGCCTTGTCATTATGGAAGGTAGTTTGTTGTTGAGATTTTGTTACTCCAATGGATGATTGCCTTGTCATTATGTAAGGTAGTTCATTGTTGTTATTTTTTTACTCCAATGGCTGGTAGCCTTGTCATTATGGAAGGTAGTTTATTGTTGAAATTTTGTTACTCCAATAGATTGTAGCCTTGTCATTATGGAAGGTAGTTTGTTGTTGAGATTTTATTACTCCAATGGATGGTAGCCTTATCATTATGGAAGGTAGTTCATTGTTGAGATTTGGTTACTCAAATGGATGGTAGCCTTGTCATTATGGAAGGTAGTTCTTTGTTGCATTTTTTTACTCCAATGGATGGTAGACTTTTCATTATGGAAGGTACTTCATTGTTGAGATTTTGTTACTCTAATGGATGGTATCCTTGTCATTATGGAAGGTAGTTCATTGTGGAGATTTTGTTTCTACAATGGATGATAGCCTTGTCATTATGGAAGGTAGTTCATTGTTGAGATTTTGTTACTCCAAAGGCTGGTAGCCTTCACATTATGCAAGGTAGTTCATTGTTGAGATTTTGTTACTCCAATAGATTGTAACCTTGTCATTATGGAAGATAGTTCGGTTTTGAGATTTTGTTACTTTAATGGATGGTAGCCTTGTCATTATGGAAGGTAGTTTGTTGTTGAGATTTTGTTACTCCAATGGATGGTAGCCTTGTCATTATGGAAGGTAGTTTGTTGTTGAGATTTTTTTACTCCAATGGATGATTTCCTTATCATTATGGAAGGTAGTTCATTATTGTTATTTTGTTACTCCAATGGCTGGTAGCCTTGTATTTATGGAAGGTAGTTTATTGGTGATATTTTGTTACTCTAATAGATTGTAGCCTTGTCATTATGGAAGGTAGTTCGTTGTTGAGATTTTGTTACTCCAATGTTTGGCAGCCTTTACATTATGGAAGGCTGTTCAATTTTGAGATTTTGTTACTTTATTGGATGGTAGCCTTGTCATTATGGAAGGTAGTTTGTTATTGAGATTTTGTTACTCCAATGGATGGTAGTCTTGTTATTATAGAAGGTAGTTTGTGGTTGAGATTTTGTTACTCTAATTGATGGTATCCTTGTTATTACGGAAGGTAGTTCATTGTTGAGATTTTGTTTCTCCAATGGATGATAGCCTTGTCATTATGGAAGGTAGTTCATTTTTGAGATTTTTTTACTCCAATGGATGGTAGCCTTGTCACTATGGAAGGTAGTTCATTGTTGAGATTTTGTTACTCAAATGGATGGTAGCCTTGTCATTATGGAAGGAAGTTCTTTGTTGCGATTTTTTTACTCCAATGGATGGTAGACTTTTCATTATGGAAGGTACTTCGTTGTTGAGATTTTGTTACTCTAATTGATGGTATCCTTGTCATTATGGAAGGTAATTCATTGTGGAGATTTTGTTTCTCCGATGGATGATAGCCTTGTCATTATGGAAGGTAGTTCATTGGTGAGATTTTGTTACTCCAATGGCTGGTAGCCTTGTCATTATGCAGGGTAGTTCATTGTTGAGATTTTGTTACTCCAATGGATGGTAGCCTTGTCATTATGGAAGGTAGATCGTTGTTGAGATTTTGTTACTCCAATGGATGGTAGCCTTGTCATTATGGAAGGAAGTTTGTTGTTGAGATTTTGTTACTCCAATGGATGGTAGCCTTGTCATTATGGAAGGTAGTTCGTTGTTGAGATTTTGTTACTCCAATGGATGGTAGCCTTATCATTATGGAAGGTAGTTCGGTTTTGAGATTTTTTTACTTTAATGGATGGTAGCCTTGTCATTATGGAAGGTAGTTTGTTGTTGAGATTTTGTTACTCCAATGGATGGTAGCCTTGTCATTATGGAAGGTAGTTTGTTGTTGAGATTTTGTTGCTCCAATGGATGATTGCCTTGTCATTATGTAAGGTAGTTCATTGTTGTTATTTTGTTACTCCAATGGCTGGTAGCATTGTCATTATGGAAGGTAGTTTATTGTTGAAATTTTGTTACTCCAATAGATTGTAGCCTTGTCATTATGGAAGGTAGTTTGTTGTTGAGATTTTATTACTCCAATGGATGGTAGCCTTATCATTATGGAAGGTAGTTCATTGTTGAGATTTTGTTACTCAAATGGATGGTAGCCTTGTCATTATGGAAGGTAGTTCTTTGTTGCATTTTTTTACTCCAATGGATGGTAGACTTTTCATTATGGAAGGTACTTCATTGTTGAGATTTTGTTACTCTAATGGATGGTATCCTTGTCATTATGGAAGGTAGTTCATTGTGGAGATTTTGTTTCTACAATGGATGATAGCCTTGTCATTATGGAAGGTAGTTCATTGTTGAGATTTTGTTACTCCAAAGGCTGGTAGCCTTCACATTATGCAAGGTAGTTCATTGTTGAGATTTTGTTACTCCAATAGATTGTAACCTTGTCATTATGGAACATAGTTCGGTTTTGAGATTTTGTTACTTTAATGGATGGTAGCCTTGTCATTATGGAAGGTAGTTTGTTGTTGAGATTTTGTTACTCCAATGGATGGTAGCCTTGTCATTATGGAAGGTAGTTTGTTGTTGAGATTTTTTTACTCCAATGGATGATATCCTTATCATTATGGAAGGTAGTTCATTATTGTTATTTTGTTACTCCAATGGCTGGTAGCCTTGTCATTATGGAAGGTAGTTTATTGGTGATATTTTGTTACTCTAATAGATTGTAGCCTTGTCATTATGGAAGGTAGTTCATTGTTGAGATTTTGTTACTCCAATGTTTGGCAGCCTTTACATTATGGAAAGCTGTTCAATTTTGAGATTTTATTACTTTATTGGATGGTAGCCTTGTCATTATGGAAGGTAGTTTGTTATTGAGATTTTGTTACTCCAATGGATGGTAGTCTTGTTATTATGGAAGGTAGTTTGTGGTTGAGATTTTGTTACTCTAATTGATGGTATCCTTGTTATTACGGAAGGTAGTTCATTGTTGAGATTTTGTTTCTCCAATGGATGATAGCCTTGTCATTATGGAAGGTAGTTCATTTTTGAGATTTTTTTACTCCAATGGATGGTAGCCTTGTCACTATGGAAGGTAGTTCATTGTTGAGATTTTGTTACTCAAATGGATGGTAGCCTTGTCATTATGGAAGGAAGTTCTTTGTTGCGATTTTTTTACTTCAATGGATGGTAGACTTTTCATTATGGAAGGTACTTCGTTGTTGAGATTTTGTTACTCTAATTGATGGTATCCTTGTCATTATGGAAGGTAATTCATTGTGGAGATTTTGTTTCTCCGATGGATGATAGCCTTGTCATTATGGAAGGTAGTTCATTGTTGAGATTTTGTTACTCCAATGGCTGGTAGCCTTGTCATTATGCTAGGTAGTTCATTGTTGAGATTTTGTTACTCCAATGGATGGTAGCCTTGTCATTTTGGAAGGTAGATCGTTGTTGAGATTTTATTACTCCAATGGATGGTAGCCTTGTCATTATGGAAGGTAGTTTGTTGTTGAGATTTTGTTACTCCAATGGATGGTAGCCTTGTAGTTATGTAAGGTAGTTCGTTGTTGAGATTTTGTTACTCCAATGGATGGTAGCCTTGTCATTATGGAAGGTAGTTCGGTTTTGAGATTTTTTTAATTTAATGGATGGTAGCCTTGTCATTATTGAAGGTAGTTTGTTGTTGAGATTTTGTTACTCCAATGGATGGTAGCCTTGTCATTATGGAAGGTAGTTTGTGGTTGAGATTTTGTTACTCCAATGGATGATTGCCTTGTCATTATGGAAGGTAGTTCATTGTTGTTATTTTGTTACTCCAATGGCTGGTTGCCTTGTCATTATGGAAGGTAGTTTATTGTTGAAATTTTGTTACTCCAATAGATTGTAGCCTTGTCATTATGGAAGGTAGTTTGTTGTTGAGATTTTATTACTCCAATGGATGGTAGCCTTATCATTATGGAAGGTAGTTCATTGTTGAGATTTTGTTACTCCAATGGATGATAGCCTTGTCATTATGGAAGGTAGTTCATTTTTGAGATTTTGTTACTCCAATGGATGGTAGCCTTGTCATTATGGAAGGTAGTTCTTTATTCAGATTTTTTTACTCCAATGAATGGTAGACTTTTCATTATGGAAGGTACTTCGTTGTTGAGATTTTGTTACTCTAATTGAGGGTATCCTTGTCATTACGGAAGGTAGTTCATTGTGGAGATTTTGTTTCTCCAATGGATGATAGCCTTGTCATTATGCAGGGTAGTTCATTGTTGAGATTTTGTTACTCCAATGGATGGTAGCCTTGTCATTATGCAAGGTAGATCGTTGTTGAGATTTTGTTACTCCAATGGATGGTAGCCTTGTCATTATGGAAGGAAGTTCGTTGTTGAGATTTTGTTACTCCAATGGATGGTAGCCTTGTCATTATGGAAGGTAGTTCGTTTTTGAGATTTTGTTACTCCAATGGATGGTAGCCTTGTCATTATGGAAGGTAGTTCGTTGTTTAGATTTTGTTACTCCAATGGATGGTAGCCTTGTCATTATGGAAGGTAGTTCAGTTTTGAGATTTTTTTACTTTAATAGATGGTAGCCTTGTCATTATGGAAGGTAGTTTGTTGTTGAGATTTAGTTACTCCAATGGATGGTAGCCTTGTCATTATGGAAGGTAGTTTGTTGTTCAGATCTTGTTACTCCAATGGATGATTGCCTTGTCATTATGGAAGGTAGTTCATTGTTGTTATTTTGTTACTCCAATGGCTGGTAGCCTTGTCATTATGGAAGGTAGTTTATTGTTGAAATTTTGTTACTCCAATAGATTGTAGCCTTGTCATTATTGAAGGTAGTTTGTTGTTGAGATTTTGTTACTCCAATGGATGGTAGCCTTGTCATTATGGAAGGTTGTTCGGTTTTGAGATTATTTTACATTAATGGATGGTAGCCTTGTCATTATGGAAGGTAGTTTGTTGTTGAGATTTTGTTACTCCAATGGATGGTAGCCTTGTCATTATGGAAGGTAGTTTGTGGTTGAGATTTTGTTACTCCAATGGATGATTGCCTTGTCATTATGGAAGGTAGTTCATTGTTGTTATTTTGTTACTCCAATGGCTGGTTGCCTTGTCATTATGGAAGGTAGTTTATTGTTGAAATTTTGTTACTCCAATAGATTGTAGCCTTGTCATTATGGAAGGTAGTTTGTTGTTGAGATTTTATTACTCCAATGGATGGTAGCCTTATCATTATGGAAGGTAGTTCATTGTTGAGATTTTGTTACTCCAATGGATGATAGCCTTGTCATTATGGAAGGTAGTTCATTTTTGAGATTTTGTTACTCCAATGGATGGTAGCCTTGTCATTATGGAAGGTAGTTCCTTATTCAGATTTTTTTACTCCAATGAATGGTAGACTTTTCATTATGGAAGGTACTTCGTTGTTGAGATTTTGTTACTCTAATTGAGGGTATCCTTGTCATTACGGAAGGTAGTTCATTGTGGAGATTTTGTTTCTCCAATGGATGATAGCCTTGTCATTATGGAAGGTAGTTCATTGTTGAAATTTTGTTACTCCAATGGCTGGTAGCCTTGTCATTATGCAAGGTAGTTTATTGTTGAGATTTTGTTACTCCAATGGATGGTAGCATTGTCATTATGGAAGGTAGTTCGTTGTTGAGATTTTGTTACTCCAATGGATGGTAGCCTTGTCATTATGGAAAGTAGTTTGTTTTTGAGATTTTGTTACTCCAATGGATGGTAGCCTTGTCATTATGGAAGGTAGTTCGTTGTTTAGATTTTGTTACTCCAATGGATGGTAGCCTTGTCATTATGGAAGGTAGTTCAGTTTTGAGATTTTTTTACTTTAATAGATGGTAGCCTTGTCATTATGGAAGGTAGTTTGTTGTTGAGATTTAGTTACTCCAATGGATGGTAGCCTTGTCATTATGGAAGGTAGTTTGTTGTTCAGATTTTGTTACTCCAATGGATGATTGCCTTGTCATTATGGAAGGTAGTTCATAGTTGTTATTTTGTTACTCCAATGGCTGGTAGCCTTGTCATTATGGAAGGTAGTTTATTGTTGAAATTTTGTTACTCCAATAGATTGTAGCCTTGTCATTATTGAAGGTAGTTTGTTGTTGAGATTTTGTTACTCCAATGGATGGTAGCCTTGTCATTATGGAAGGTAGTTCGGTTTTGAGATTATTTTACATTAATGGATGGTAGCCTTGTCATTATGGAAGGTAGTTTGTTGTTGAGATTTTGTTACTCCAATGGATGGTAGCCTTGTCATTATGGAAGGTAGTTTGTGGTTGAGATTTTGTTACTCCAATGGATGATTGCCTTGTCATTATGGAAGGTAGTTCATTGTTGTTATTTTGTTACTCCAATGGCTGGTTGCCTTGTCATTATGGAAGGTAGTTTATTGTTGAAATTTTGTTACTCCAATAGATTGTAGCCTTGTCATTATGGAAGGTAGTTTGTTGTTGAGATTTTATTACTCCAATGGATGGTAGCCTTATCATTATGGAAGGTAGTTCATTGTTGAGATTTTGTTACTCCAATGGATGATAGCCTTGTCATTATGGAAGGTAGTTCATTTTTGAGATTTTGTTACTCCAATGGATGGTAGCCTTGTCATTATGGAAGGTAGTTCTTTATTCAGATTTTTTTACTCCAATGAATGGTAGACTTTTCATTATGGAAGGTACTTCGTTGTTGAGATTTTGTTACTCTAATTGAGGGTATCCTTGTCATTACGGAAGGTAGTTCATTGTGGAGATTTTGTTTCTACAATGGATGATAGCCTTGTCATTATGGAAGGTAGTTCATTGTTGAAATTTTGTTACTCCAATGGCTGGTAGCCTTGTCATTATGCAAGGTAGTTTATTGTTGAGATTTTGTTACTCCAATGGATGGTAGCATTGTCATTATGGAAGGTAGTTCGTTGTTGAGATTTTGTTACTCCAATGGATGGTAGCCTTGTCATTATGGAAAGTAGTTTGTTTTTGAGATTTTGTTACTCCAATGGATGGTAGCCTTGTCATTATGGAAGGTAGTTCGTTGTTTAGATTTTGTTACTCCAATGGATGGTAGCCTTGTCATTATGGAAGGTAGTTCAGTTTTGAGATTTTTTTACTTTAATAGATGGTAGCCTTGTCATTATGGAAGGTAGTTTGTTGTTGAGATTTAGTTACTCCAATGGATGGTAGCCTTGTCATTATGGAAGGTAGTTTGTTGTTCAGATTTTGTTACTCCAATGGATGATTGCCTTGTCATTATGGAAGGTAGTTCATTGTTGTTATTTTGTTACTCCAATGGATGGTAGCCTTGTCATTATGGAAGGTAGTTTATTGTTGAAATTTTGTTACTCCAATAGATTGTAGCCTTGTCATTATTGAAGGTAGTTTGTTGTTGAGATTTTGTTACTCCAATGGATGGTAGCCTTGTCATTATGGAAGGTAGTTCGGTTTTGAGATTATTTTACATTAATGGATGGTAGCCTTGTCATTATGGAAGGTAGTTTGTTGTTGAGATTTTGTTACTCCAATGGATGGTAGCCTTGTCATTATGGAAGGTAGTTTGTGGTTGAGATTTTGTTACTCCAATGGATGATTGCCTTGTCATTATGGAAGGTAGTTCATTGTTGTTATTTTGTTACTCCAATGGCTGGTTGCCTTGTCATTATGGAAGGTAGTTTATTGTTGAAATTTTGTTACTCCAATAGATTGTAGCCTTGTCATTATGGAAGGTAGTTTGTTGTTGAGATTTTATTACTCCAATGGATGGTAGCCTTATCATTATGGAAGGTAGTTCATTGTTGAGATTTTGTTACTCCAATGGATGATAGCCTTGTCATTATGGAAGGTAGTTCATTTTTGAGATTTTGTTACTCCAATGGATGGTAGCCTTGTCATTATGGAAGGTAGTTCTTTATTCAGATTTTTTTACTCCAATGAATGGTAGACTTTTCATTATGGAAGGTACTTCGTTGTTGAGATTTTGTTACTCTAATTGAGGGTATCCTTGTCATTATGGAAGGTAGTTCATTGTGGAGATTTTGTTTCTTCAATGGATGATAGCCTTGTCATTATGGAAGGTAGTTCATTGTTGAAATTTTGTTACTCCAATGGCTGGTAGCCTTGTCATTATGCAAGGTAGTTTATTGTTGAGATTTTGTTACTCCAATGGATGGTAGCATTGTCATTATGGAAGGTAGTTCGTTGTTGAGATTTTGTTACTCCAATGGATGGTAGCCTTGTCATTATGGAATGTAGTTTGTTTTTGAGATTTTGTTACTCCAATGGATGGTAGCCTTGTCATTATGGAAGGTAGTTCGTTGTTTAGATTTTGTTACTCCAATGGATGGTAGCTTTGTCATTATGGAAGGTAGTTCAGTTTTGAGATTTTTTTACTTTAATAGATGGTAGCCTTGTCATTATGGAAGGTAGTTTGTTGTTGAGATTTAGTTACTCCAATGGATGGTAGCCTTGTCATTATGGAAGGTAGTTTGTTGTTCAGATTTTGTTACTCCAATGGATGATCGCCTTGTCATTATGGAAGGTAGTTCATTGTTGTTATTTTGTTACTCCAATGGCTGGTAGCCTTGTCATTATGGAAGGTAGTTTATTGTTGAAATTTTGTTACTCCAATAGATTGTAGCCTTGTCATTATTTAAGGTAGTTTGTTGTTGAGATTTTGTTACTCCAATGGATGGTAGCCTTGTCATTATGGAAGGTAGTTCGGTTTTGAGATTATTTTACATTAATGGATGGTAGCCTTGTCATTATGGAAGGTAGTTTGTTGTTGAGATTTTGTTACTCCAATGGATGGTAGCCTTGTCATTATGGAAGGTAGTTTGTGGTTGAGATTTTGTTACTCCAATGGATGATTGCCTTGTCATTATGGAAGGTAGTTCGTTGTTGTTATTTTGTTACTCCAATGGCTGGTTGCCTTGTCATTATGGAAGGTAGTTTATTGTTGAAATTTTGTTACTCCAATAGATTGTAGCCTTGTCATTATGGAAGGTAGTTTGTTGTTGAGATTTTATTACTCCAATGGATGGTAGCCTTATCATTATGGAAGGTAGTTCATTGTTGAGATTTTGTTACTCCAATGGATGATAGCCTTGTCATTATGGAAGGTAGTTCATTTTTGAGATTTTGTTACTCCAATGGATGGTAGCCTTGTCATTATGGAAGGTAGTTCTTTATTCAGATTTTTTTACTCCAATGAATGGTACACTTTTCATTATGGAAGGTACTTCGTTGTTGAGATTTTGTTACTCTAATTGAGGGTATCCTTGTCATTACGGAAGGTAGTTCATTGTGGAGATTTTGTTTCTCCAATGGATGATAGCCTTGTCATTATGGAAGGTAGTTCATTGTTGAAATTTTGTTACTCCAATGGCTGGTAGCCTTGTCATTATGCAAGGTAGTTTATTGTTGAGATTTTGTTACTCCAATGGATGGTAGCATTGTCATTATGGAAGGTAGTTCGTTGTTGAGATTTTGTTACTCCAATGGATGGTAGCCTTGTCATTATGGAAAGTAGTTTGTTTTTGAGATTTTGTTACTCCAATGGATGGTAGCCTTGTCATTATGGAAGGTAGTTCGTTGTTTAGATTTTGTTACTCCAATGGATGGTAGCCTTGTCATTATGGAAGGTAGTTCAGTTTTGAGATTTGTTTACTTTAATAGATGGTAGCCTTGTCATTATGGAAGGTAGTTTGTTGTTGAGATTTAGTTACTCCAATGGATGGTAGCCTTGTCATTATGGAAGGTAGTTTGTTGTTCAGATTTTGTTACTCCAATGGATGATTGCCTTGTCATTATGGAATGTAGTTCATTGTTGTTATTTTGTTACTCCAATGGCTGGTAGCCTTGTCATTATGGAAGGTAGTTTATTGTTGAAATTTTGTTACTCCAATAGATTGTAGCCTTGTCATTATTGAAGGTAGTTTGTTGTTGAGATTTTGTTACTCCAATGGATGGTAGCCTTGTCATTATGGAAGGTAGTTCGGTTTTGAGATTATTTTACATTAATGGATGGTAGCCTTGTCATTATGGAAGGTAGTTTGTTGTTGAGATTTTGTTACTCCAATGGATGGTAGCCTTGTCATTATGGAAGGTAGTTTGTGGTTGAGATTTTGTTACTCCAATGGATGATTGCCTTGTCATTATGGAAGGTAGTTCATTGTTGTTATTTTGTTACTCCAATGGCTGGTTGCCTTGTCATTATGGAAGGTAGTTTATTGTTGAAATTTTGTTACTCCAATAGATTGTAGCCTTGTCATTATGGAAGGTAGTTTGTTGTTGAGATTTTATTACTCCAATGGATGGTAGCCTTATCATTATGGAAGGTAGTTCATTGTTGAGATTTTGTTACTCCAATGGATGATAGCCTTGTCATTATGGAAGGTAGTTCATTTTTGAGATTTTGTTACTCCAATGGATGGTAGCCTTGTCATTATGGAAGGTAGTTCTTTATTCAGATTTTTTTACTCCAATGAATGGTAGACTTTTCATTATGGAAGGTACTTCGTTGTTGAGATTTTGTTACTCTAATTGAGGGTATCCTTGTCATTACGGAAGGTAGTTCATTGTGGAGATTTTGTTTCTCCAATGGATGATAGCCTTGTCATTATGGAAGGTAGTTCATTGTTGAAATTTTGTTACTCCAATGGCTGGTAGCCTTGTCATTATGCAAGGTAGTTTATTGTTGAGATTTTGTTACTCCAATGGATGGTAGCATTGTCATTATGGAAGGTAGTTCGTTGTTGAGATTTTGTTACTCCAATGGATGGTAGCCTTGTCATTATGGAAAGTAGTTTGTTTTTGAGATTTTGTTACTCCAATGGATGGTAGCCTTGTCATTATGGAAGGTAGTTCGTTGTTTAGATTTTGTTACTCCAATGGATGGTAGCTTTGTCATTATGGAAGGTAGTTCAGTTTTGAGATTTTTTTACTTTAATAGATGGTAGCCTTGTCATTATGGAAGGTAGTTTGTTGTTGAGATTTAGTTACTCCAATGGATGGTAGCCTTGTCATTATGGAAGGTAGTTTGTTGTTCAGATTTTGTTACTCCAATGGATGATTGCCTTGTCATTATGGAAGGTAGTTCATTGTTGTTATTTTGTTACTCCAATGGCTGGTAGCCTTGTCATTATGGAAGGTAGTTTATTGTTGAAATTTTGTTACTCCAATAGATTGTAGCCTTGTCATTATTGAAGGTAGTTTGTTGTTGAGATTTTGGTACTCCAATGGATGGTAGCCTTGTCATTATGGAAGGTAGTTCGGTTTTGAGATTATTTTACATTAATGGATGGTAGCCTTGTCATTATGGAAGGTAGTTTGTTGTTGAGATTTTGTTACTCCAATGGATGGTAGCCTTGTCATTATGGAAGGTAGTTTGTGGTTGAGATTTTGTTACTCCAATGGATGATTGCCTTGTCATTATGGAAGGTAGTTCATTGTTGTTATTTTGTTACTCCAATGGCTGGTTGCCTTGTCATTATGGAAGGTAGTTTATTGTTGAAATTTTGTTACTCCAATAGATTGTAGCCTTGTCATTATGGAAGGTAGTTTGTTGTTGAGATTTTATTACTCCAATGGATGGTAGCCTTATCATTATGGAAGGTAGTTCATTGTTGAGATTTTGTTACTCCAATGGATGATAGCCTTGTCATTATGGAAGGTAGTTCATTTTTGAGATTTTGTTACTCCAATGGATGGTAGCCTTGTCATTATGGAAGGTAGTTCTTTATTCATATTTTTTTACTCCAATGAATGGTAGACTTTTCATTATGGAAGGTACTTCGTTGTTGAGATTTTGTTACTCTAATTGAGGGTATCCTTGTCATTACGGAAGGTAGTTCATTGTGGAGATTTTGTTTCTCCAATGGATGATAGCCTTGTCATTATGGAAGGTAGTTCATTGTTGAAATTTTGTTACTCCAATGGCTGGTAGCCTTGTCATTATGCAAGGTAGTTTATTGTTGAGATTTTGTTACTCCAATGGATGGTAGCATTGTCATTATGGAAGGTAGTTCGTTGTTGAGATTTTGTTACTCCAATGGATGGTAGCCTTGTCATTATGGAAAGTAGTTTGTTTTTGAGATTTTGTTACTCCAATGGATGGTAGCCTTGTCATTATGGAAGGTAGTTCGTTGTTTAGATTTTGTTACTCCAATGGATGGTAGCCTTGTCATTATGGAAGGCAGTTCAGTTTTGAGATTTTTTTACTTTAATAGATGGTAGCCTTGTCATTATGGAAGGTAGTTTGTTGTTGAGATTTAGTTACTCCAATGGATGGTAGCCTTGTCATTATGGAAGGTAGTTTGTTGTTCAGATTTTGTTACTCCAATGGATGATTGCCTTGACATTATGGAAGGTAGTTCATTGTTGTTATTTTGTTACTCCAATGGATGGTAGCCTTGTCATTATGGAAGGTAGTTTATTGTTGAAATTTTGTTACTCCAATAGATTGTAGCCTTGTCATTATTGAAGGTAGTTTGTTGTTGAGATTTTGTTACTCCAATGGATGGTAGCCTTGTCATTATGGAAGGTAGTTCGGTTTTGAGATTATTTTACATTAATGGATGGTAGCCTTGTCATTATGGAAGGTAGTTTGTTGTTGAGATTTTGTTACTCCAATGGATGGTAGCCTTGTCATTATGGAAGGTAGTTTGTGGTTGAGATTTTGTTACTCCAATGGATGATTGCCTTGTCATTATGGAAGGTAGTTCATTGTTGTTATTTTGTTACTCCAATGGCTGGTTGCCTTGTCATTATGGAAGGTAGTTTATTGTTGAAATTTTGTTACTCCAATAGATTGTAGCCTTGTCATTATGGAAGGTAGTTTGTTGTTGAGATTTTATTACTCCAATGGATGGTAGCCTTATCATTATGGAAGGTAGTTCATTGTTGAGATTTTGTTACTCCAATGGATGATAGCCTTGTCATTATGGAAGGTAGTTCATTTTTGAGATTTTGTTACTCCAATGGATGGTAGCCTTGTCATTATGGAAGGTAGTTCTTTATTCAGATTTTTTTACTCCAATGAATGGTAGACTTTTCATTATGGAAGGTACTTCGTTGTTGAGATTTTGTTACTCTAATTGAGGGTATCCTTGTCATTACGGAAGGTAGTTCATTGTGGAGATTTTGTTTCTCCAATGGATGATAGCCTTGTCATTATGGAAGGTAGTTCATTGTTGAAATTTTGTTACTCCAATGGCTGGTAGCCTTGTCATTATGCAAGGTAGTTTATTGTTGAGATTTTGTTACTCCAATGGATGGTAGCATTGTCATTATGGAAGGTAGTTCGTTGTTGAGATTTTGTTACTCCAATGGATGGTAGCCTTGTCATTATGGAAAGTAGTTTGTTTTTGAGATTTTGTTACTCCAATGGATGGTAGCCTTGTCATTATGGAAGGTAGTTCGTTGTTTAGATTTTGTTACTCCAATGGATGGTAGCTTTGTCATTATGGAAGGTAGTTCAGTTTTGAGATTTTTTTACTTTAATAGATGGTAGCCTTGTCATTATGGAAGGTAGTTTGTTGTTGAGATTTAGTTACTACAATGGATGGTAGCCTTGTCATTATGGAAGGTAGTTTGTTGTTCAGATTTTGTTACTCCAATGGATGATTGCCTTGTCATTATGGAAGGTAGTTCATTGTTGTTATTTTGTTACTCCAATGGCTGGTAGCCTTGTCATTATGGAAGGTAGTTTATTGTTGAAATTTTGTTACTCCAATAGATTGTAGCCTTGTCATTATTGAAGGTAGTTTGTTGTTGAGATTTTGTTACTCCAATGGATGGTAGCCTTGTCATTATGGAAGGTAGTTCGGTTTTGAGATTATTTTACATTAATGGATGGTAGCCTTGTCATTATGGAAGGTAGTTTGTTGTTGAGATTTTGTTACTCCAATGGATGGTAGCCTTGTCATTATGGAAGGTAGTTTGTTGTTGAGATTTTGTTACTCCAATGGATGATTGCCTTGTCATTATAGAAGGTAGTTCATTGTTGTTATTTTGTTACTCCAATGGCTGGTAGCCTTGTCATTATGGAAGGTAGTTTATTGTTGAAATTTTGTTAATCGAATAGATTGTAGCCTTGTCATTATGGAAGGTAGTTCGTTGTTGATATTTTGTTTCTCCAATGGATGATAGCTTTGTCATTATGGAAGGTAGTTCATTTTTGAGATTTTGTTACTCCAATGGATGGTAGCCTTGTCATTATGGAAGGTAGTTCATTGTTGAGATTTTGTTACTCAAATGGATGGTAGCCTTGGCATTATGGAAGGTAGTTCATTGTGGAGATTTTGTTTCTCCAATGGATGATAGCCTTGTCATTACGGAAGGTAGTTCATTGTTGAGATTTTGTTTCTCCAATGGATGATAGCCTTGTCATTATGGAAGGTAGTTAATTTTTGAGATTTTGTTACTCCAATGGATGGTAGCCTTGTCACTATGGAAGGTAGTTCATTGTTGAGATTTTGTTACTCAAATGGATGGTAGCCTTGTCATTATGGAAGGAAGTTCTTTGTTGAGATTTTTTTACTCCAATGGATGGTAGACTTTTCATTATGGAAGGTACTTCATTGTTGAGATTTTGTTACTTTAATTGATGGTATCCTTGTCATTATGGAAGGTAGTTCATTATGGAGATTTCGTTTCTCCAATGGATGATAGCCTTGTCATTATGGCAGGTAGTTCATTATTGAGATTTTGTTACTCCAATGGCTGGTAGCCTTGTCATTATGCAAGGTAGTTCATTGTTGAGATTTTGTTACTCCAATGGATCGTAGCCTTGTCATTATGGAAGGTAGTTCGTTGTTGAGATTTTGTTACTCCAATAGATGGCAGCCTTGTCATTATGGAAGGTAGTTTGTTGTTGAGATTTTGTTACTGCAATGGATGGTAGCCTTGTCATTATGGAGGGTAGTTCATTGTTGAGATTTTGTTACTCCAATTGATGGTAGCCTTGTCATTATGGAAGGTAGTTCGATTTTGAGATTTTTTTACTTTAATGGATGGTAGCCTTGTCATTACGGAAGGTAGTTTGTTGTTGAGATTTTGTTACTCCAATGGATGGTAGCCTTGTCATTATGGAAGGTAGTTTGTTGTTGAGATTTTGTTACTCCAATGGATGATTGCCTTGTCATTATGGAAGGTAGTTTATTGTTGTTATTTTGTTACTCCAATGGTGGGTAGCCTTGTCATTATAGAAGGTAGTTTATTGTTGAAATTTTGTTACTCCAATAGATTGTAGCCTTGTCATTATGGAAGGTAGTTTGTTGTTGAGATTTTATTACTCCAATGGATGGTAGCCTTATAATTATGGAAGGTAGTTCATTGTTGAGATTTTGTTTCTCCAATGGATGATAGCCTTGTCATTATGGAAGGTAGTTCATTTTTGAGATTTTTTTACTCCAGTGGATGGTAGCCTTGTCACTATGGAAGGTAGTTCATTGTTGAGATTTTGTTACTCAAATGGATGGTAGCCTTGGCATTATGGAAGGTAGTTCTTTATTGCAATTTTTTTACTCCAATGAATGGTAGACTTTTCATTATGGAAGGTACTTCGTTGTTGAGATTTTGTTACTCTAATTGATGGTATCCTTGTCATTACGGAAGGTAGTTCATTGTGGAGATTTTGTTTCACCAATGGATGATAGCCTTGTCATTATGGAAGGTAGTTCATTGTTGAGATTTTGTTACTCCAATGGCTGGTAGCCTTGTCATTATGCAAGGTAGTTTGTAACACCCCAGTTCTATTTATTTGGAATTATCTTAATAAGAGTTATTTTATTTGAAACCAATAAAATTATTTTATTTGGGTTAATATAAAATAAAAGGATTATTACTTATTTTATAAATAATTGTAGAAAAAAAATAAGGATTGAAGGTTATTGGGCTATGATGTTATTGGTAAAAGAGGGGGGTGCAAGTGAAGTAAAATGTTATTTGGGACTTATATGTCACTTTTGCTCACTTTCACGTAAAACTGAGATTTTGGGATTCTGGAACTCAGAGAACGTGTAAAGAAGAGAAAGGAGAAGAAGGAGAAGACTGATCGAGAAAGTTGCAGGAGCTGCAGATTATCCAAGGTAAGGGGTTGATCATTCTTTTACTATGAATAAGTTGTGATATATATATTCTATATGAGTTAGGGATTTGTAGGGATGATGGATTCTTGATGCCATGGTTGTTGTGATGATGAAACATGCATGGAATTGATTGGGTTTTGATGTGGTATTGATCCTATTGTATGCCTTAGATCATTGCTATATGGTAGGAATTCGATTTTGATGGTTTTAGGATGTTTGGGGATGATTAGGAATGAGTTGGGGTGATTTTGGGAAGCATAAAAACGTGAAATATGATGTTGCAGAGTCATCAACACGGGCCGTGTTGATGCACACGGGCACCCGTGTTGATCTTCTGTGTTGATGCTCGAGTAGGTTTTTCCCAAAAATCGTTTCGGCCATAACTTTTGAACCGTAACTCCGATTTAGGCGCCGTTTGTTGCGTTGGAAAGCTAGTGAAATTTTCTATATGATTATGAGGAATTAAGTAGCTTTAAGAGCTTATTTTGATAAGTGATTATTGGAGAAAGTGTTTATGTTTATAAGTGAATTTGGTTGTTATGTATTTCAGTGAAGTGTTTGGAGATATTTGGGATTGGAGCTCTGAAGAACGACGAACAATCGCTCAAGAGTTCGAAGCTGCAATTTGATAAGGTAAGGGGGGCTACTACTCCACTTATATTTGCTTATGGGTTTAGATGCAATTGGTCGGGTAATTCGTAGGATAACCCCATCTTCTATGATGTTCTGAATGATTGATAACTTTAGGGTCGAATCTTGTTAGAAAAGGTTTAGGTTCCCAAATTTTATGAACCAATTAGGGATTTTAGGTTCCCATGATAGATTTGATGTTTTTGTACTGCATTGCACTGCCGTAGAAAGGTATTTTCGTGCAAAAATATGGATATATGAGCTGCTGCAGGTGCAGGAATTTTGGGATCGCGCTCATCAACACGGGCCGTGTTGTTTCACACGGGCACCCGTGTTGATCCACTGGATGGGTAAAAAGATGTGTTTCCAGGCACATTTCAACACGGGCCGTGTTGATTCACACGGGCACCCGTGTTGATCCCCTGTATTGGCAAAATAATGCGTTTTCTGGACACATTTCCACACGGGCAGTGTTGATTTACACGGGCACCCGTGTTAAACCTCCTGTGTTGGTTTTTAAACTATGTTTTCTGTGCATGCTGTTATGTACGGATTGATCCTGTTTTGATGTGCAGTGTTTGACATGTTTTGAATATGTTGTTTATTGATTTTCCTAGTGTTGATTGATGCTTGTATCGAATAACGATTGTATGTTATGATACCAACACTATGTGGATTTTATTGTCATGCTTTTAGATGATGTTATCAAGCATGAATTATGATATAACTCGATATGATTGATGTTTAATAGTATGCTGAGTGATTACATGCTATTCATATCATGTTATATTTGATATTGTTGATGTTGCATGATATGTCGATTGATGTTAATAGTATGCTGAGTGTTACATACTTTACATATCATGTTGCATTTGTTAATTCCCATTGTGTGGAATTAACATGGTGGCCAATATACGTGTCCGCGATTTAATGGAACGTTGAGGTGGTAGCCGTGTCCGCGATATAATGGAACGGTGAGTTATCCGTGACCCGAGATTTAATGGGGCGGTAAAATGGTACCACATGCATGGGTGTGTTGCATTATATTGAATATAACATGAATGGATGATTTTCCAATGTTGTATTGAATTGATTGTATGCATGTATTGCTGCTAAATTGTTAATGATGTTTGATGTTAATTATAAGTATGAAAAGTGATATATTATGAATATATGAATTGTAAAGGTTTTCGTAAACTATGAAACATGCTAACTGTTTGGGTGAGGCTTATGGTTTTCTGAGCTTATTGTTATGAACGTATAATCAAATGTATAGTTGAGATGATCACCCTTACTGTTGAATATTTCAGATTGAGGAGCTTCGTTCAGGTGCTTGGCGAAGGCTTGTTGTTTCTAGTTTATTTCCGTTTAAGTATTGTCCGGGTCATGCTCTGGTAGTTGTAACTCCGGGAACGTTTGTTTGTTGAGCTGCTTTAGTCAGACTCGTTTACTTCCTTATGTTTGTTATAATATGATGTTGATATTTTATAGGTGTTAATCCCTGATGATTTTGAAAATATTATAACATTGGTTTTGTTAATTAAATTATTCCGCTGTGTAAACATGTATGAGTTGCTTCTATGTTGTGCATGACAGGAACTTGTTTTTTTATTAAAAGAGAATTGTGACATCCTCGTCAATACATGTACTCTGAAATTATGATTTTAATTATTTGCGAAATTTTGTTCGGGGTTTTAGAGGGTGTTACAATAGTGGTATCAGAGCATAGTCGGTCGTTGCGACCAGAGTCTTGAGTCAGTTGTGTAGCGTGACAGTTGAATATTGTCGATATGTTGTTTATCCCTTAGTGCGCGACAGGTGTGTGAAACACTGTCGGTACTTTTTGCTTTTCTAACTGTTTGTTGCAGGAGTTGACTTGAAGATAAGTGGGGGAGAAGCTTTTCTTCTCGGATGCGCTTCAGTTGTGATATGTCGGTTCAGAATGTTGCTGACGGCGACAATGCAAATGTTGTTGAAGTTTGGATGCTTCCTGAATGCGAAGGTGATATAGATTCAAGAATTTTGGTATGCTAGTGAACTCGTATGGGAAATTGGATTAAACTGCATATTTTTGTTGTCATCGCAGTGCGCGCTGGCCTTCACGGCGCGTACTGTGTGGTTTTATGGAAAATGGCTAAATTATGTTTTGATCTCTAATGGTCGGAAAGTGGAACTGAACCTTAGTTGATTACCTTGAGGAATATTTTGGATACTATTAGTGTAGTAATTGGACTAATCTCCTATGGTAGCATGCCACTAAAGTCAATGTATGTTGTTATGTTCGAAGAATTGTGTTGAAAACTTGGTGTGCGAGTTATTCTGGATGGTTGTAATTTACGCTATTTCATCAAGTATCATGAAGTTGTTGAAGGCGACGTTGATTGGAAGAGTGCAAAGGTCATTGAGTCGCTGTTGTTGCGAACCGGCAAGAGTATGGACTCATGACTCTGTACCGGTCAAGTTGAAAATGTGGGTAGGTTTTTAGACGGTGAATTTAAGACAATTGAGAATAAAGTCTATTCCAAAGAAAATGATAAGTTGAAGGGATTAACTCGTCGGATCGTATGTCTTTAGTATAGTTGGATTAATATCGGATGATTTTCGTAGTTGGATAAAAAGAAAGGATGTGGGTGAATTTTGGAAGAAAGAGAGAAAGATGGAACTTATGTTCATCAATCTCAAATTCAGATTTTTGTAATTTTGGAGCAGCTGTTAGTAAAAGTGGTATAACTTTTTACTCGTGATTCCGATCAAAGCGGTTATAAACTTTTTGGAAAGCTTACGAAATTCCATATAGTTTGCATATAAGATTTGTCTTCGGAAAGTTCGTGAAGAAGGAGAAAAATGCATTTTAATATTTGGGTCTGATGCTGAATTTTGGAAAATTCTGCATGCGGGAATTATGAACCTGTCCCATTGCAAAGATGACAACTTTTTACTCGTAACTCGGATTTGAGCGATTCATGAAGTTATAGAATCTACAAGTAATTACCTTCATTATAGAATATAATTTTATGCTTGGGAGGCATGTATCGAAGGAAATAATTGTGTTGGACGTCGGGTGTTTCTTGTTGAAAAATTGAAAGAGTGAAGAAGGATGTAAAGTATGGATAAAGAAATTTTATCCCGATGTTGTCGTAAGATGTGTTGTAGTAGGTTGTTGTATGACGTCAGTGTTCGTATTTTCGGATAACTTTGGGATCCGTATCTTGTGTTTGGATTGTTGGATTGATGTTCTGTTTGAACCTGCAAGGAGATAAAAGTATATTTCTTTTATATGAAAATGTTTCCAAGTGTGGTAAAAGTATTCTCATAGGAAGAGACTTTGAAGTCGGTTGGGGAATTATAAACTTTTTGGATATGGGTGGTTGTTATTGCAGTTGTTGAGACGAGTTCAATCGTAAAATGTTGTTTGGAAATGAGTTGAGAGACATGTTGTTCTGCATGGAAGGATGCAAAAGTGTCAGAGGGGGATCTTATGATGATTGGTAATTGTTGGATTATGATGTTGTGAAAGATTTGAGAAAAAGTTCGGAAGGAACACTATTATAGTTTGGTAACGATGGTTTATGCTCCGTTATGGTTTTCGTCTATCTATTGGCAAATTGAGGAACTGATCACCCTTAATCTATTGTTGATAGTAGACGGAATCATAGTTGATGGATAGATGTGTTGTGTCGACTAGTATAGTGCATTCTGAAGAATATGTTGTTATTTTTGTTTCTTGTTGCTATTTAAAAGAAGTGAAATTATAAGTTTGTTTATTAAAGTGCGAGTTTGGTTGGAAGAAGATGAGTCATCTTGTTGGAATTAATTGGACCCATGTACTGTATGTGGTTGTAATGTGGTTATGTTTTTAAGACGATTTTTGAGGATTATGTTACTAAAAAGATGATAAAGTCGTAGTTATGTTTTATGACAATTGGGAATTCATGGAAGTATATGAATGTTTCATCCAAGAGTGGCAATTGGAGTAAACTTGGTAGAGTTGATACTTTATAAGTAATCAGAGTTGCGCATCTGAAGCGTGATGTGCCAGAGTATGTTGGTTTATTATAAATGTCAGTTGATTTAATAAGGATATTAATGTGGTTGTTGGTTTATGGAGAGTTGTATATAATTTTTGGATTAAGACCCGTAAGCAGATGTTATGAGAATTTTGTTTTCGTTGTTGTGATGTCAGTGTTGATTACTAAAAGGAATGGTAATATTTCAGATTGTGTTAAAGGTGATTTGGTCGGTTATGTGGATGTCACTATAAGAGTGATATGACGAGAGTAATCAAGTTGTAAGTATTTGGTTGATAATTGGAATTCGTATATTAAGGAATGAATTGGCGCGTGAGTTTGTATTAAGAATGTTGTCAAGATGATAATATGATGGTTGTATGTTCAAGTATAAGTAGTTTGCGGATGTTATTACTTCATAAGCGATGTATCAAGATGGTGTTGAGGGTGTCGATGAGCTAATATCGGGTATATCGTTATGATTAGTTGTGTATGTTTTGGTGTCGATATGGTCGCTAAGTTGATCATGTAATATTGTTAAGACGAAAAGACGACGTTGTGTGCCTGAGTGCAACAGTTGTTGGTTGATAATACGTTGAGTGTTTGGTATGTCCAGAATTGGTGTTGAGAGTGGTTGTGTCGATTGGATTTTCGAGGACGAAAATATCCTAAGTGGGGGAGAGTTGTAACACCCCAGTTCTATTTATTTGGAATTATCTTAATAAGAGTTATTTTATTTGAAACCAATAAAATTATTTTATTTGGGTTAATATAAAATAAAAGGATTATTACTTATTTTATAAATAATTGTAGAAAAAAAATAAGGATTGAAGGTTATTGGGCTATGATGTTATTGGTAAAAGAGGGGGGTGCAAGTGAAGTAAAATGTTATTTGGGACTTATATGTCACTTTTGCTCACTTTCACGTAAAACTGAGATTTTGGGATTCTGGAACTCAGAGAACGTGTAAAGAAGAGAAAGGAGAAGAAGGAGAAGACTGATCGAGAAAGTTGCAGGAGCTGCAGATTATCCAAGGTAAGGGGTTGATCATTCTTTTACTATGAATAAGTTGTGATATATATATTCTATATGAGTTAGGGATTTGTAGGGATGATGGATTCTTGATGCCATGGTTGTTGTGATGATGAAACATGCATGGAATTGATTGGGTTTTGATGTGGTATTGATCCTATTGTATGCCTTAGATCATTGCTATATGGTAGGAATTCGATTTTGATGGTTTTAGGATGTTTGGGGATGATTAGGAATGAGTTAGGGTGATTTTGGGAAGCATAAAAACGTGAAATATGATGTTGCAGAGTCATCAACACGGGCCGTGTTGATGCACACGGGCACCCGTGTTGATCTTCTGTGTTGATGCTCGGGTAGGTTTTTCCCAAAAATCGTTTCGGCCATAACTTTTGAACCGTAACTCCGATTTAGGCGCCGTTTGTTGCGTTGGAAAGCTAGTGAAATTTTCTATATGATTATGAGGAATTAAGTAGCTTTAAGAGCTTATTTTGATAAGTGATTATTGGAGAAAGTGTTTATGTTTATAAGTGAATTTGGTTGTTATGTATTTCAGTGAAGTGTTTGGAGATATTTGGGATTGGAGCTCTGAAGAACGACGAACAATCGCTCAATAGTTCGAAGCTGCAATTTGATAAGGTAAGGGGGGCTACTACTCCACTTATATTTGCTTATGGGTTTAGATGCAATTGGTCGGGTAATTCGTAGGATAACCCCATCTTCTATGATGTTCTGAATGATTGATAACTTTAGGGTCGAATCTTGTTAGAAAAGGTTTAGGTTCCCAAATTTTATGAACCAATTAGGGATTTTAGGTTCCCATGGTAGATTTGATGTTTTTGTACTGCATTGCACTGCCGTAGAAAGGTATTTTCGTGCAAAAATATGGATATATGAGCTGCTGCAGGTGCAGGAATTTTGGGATCGCGCTCATCAACACGGGCCGTGTTGTTTCACACGGGCACCCGTGTTGATCCACTGGATGGGTAAAAAGATGTGTTTCCAGGCACATTTCAACACGGGCCGTGTTGATTCACACGGGCACCCGTGTTGATCCCCTGTATTGGCAAAATAATGCGTTTTCTGGACACATTTCCACACGGGCAGTGTTGATTTACACGGGCACCCGTGTTAAACCTCCTGTGTTGGTTTTTAAACTATGTTTTCTGTGCATGCTGTTATGTACGGATTGATCCTGTTTTGATGTGCAGTGTTTGACATGTTTTGAATATGTTGTTTATTGATTTTCCTAGTGTTGATTGATGCTTGTATCGAATAACGATTGTATGTTATGATACCAACACTATGTGGATTTTATTGTCATGCTTTTAGATGATGTTATCAAGCATGAATTATGATATAACTCGATATGATTGATGTTTAATAGTATGCTGAGTGATTACATGCTATTCATATCATGTTATATTTGATATTGTTGATGTTGCATGATATGTCGATTGATGTTAATAGTATGCTGAGTGTTACATACTTTACATATCATGTTGCATTTGTTAATTCCCATTGTGTGGAATTAACATGGTGGCCAATATACGTGTCCGCGATTTAATGGAACGTTGAGGTGGTAGCCGTGTCCGCGATATAATGGAACGGTGAGTTATCCGTGACCCGAGATTTAATGGGGCGGTAAAATGGTACCACATGCATGGGTGTGTTGCATTATATTGAATATAACATGAATGGATGATTTTCCAATGTTGTATTGAATTGATTGTATGCATGTATTGCTGCTAAATTGTTAATGATGTTTGATGTTAATTATAAGTATGAAAAGTGATATATTATGAATATATGAATTGTAAAGGTTTTCGTAAACTATGAAACATGCTAACTGTTTGGGTGAGGCTTATGGTTTTCTGAGCTTATTGTTATGAACGTATAATCAAATGTATAGTTGAGATGATCACCCTTACTGTTGAATATTTCAGATTGAGGAGCTTCGTTCAGGTGCTTGGCGAAGGCTTGTTGTTTCTAGTTTATTTCCGTTTAAGTATTGTCCGGGTCATGCTCTGGTAGTTGTAACTCCGGGAACGTTTGTTTGTTGAGCTGCTTTAGTCAGACTCGTTTACTTCCTTATGTTTGTTATAATATAATGTTGATATTTTCTAGGTGTTAATCCCTGATGATTTTGAAAATATTATAACATTGGTTTTGTTAATTAAATTATTCCGCTGTGTAAACATGTATGAGTTGCTTCTATGTTGTGCATGACAGGAACTTGTTTTTTTATTAAAAGAGAATTGTGACATCCTCGTCAATACATGTACTCTGAAATTATGATTTTAATTATTTGCGAAATTTTGTTCGGGGTTTTAGAGGGTGTTACATAGTTCATTGTTGAGATTTTGTTACTCCAATGGATGGTAGCCTTGTCATTATGGAAGGTAGTTCGTTGTTAAGATTTTGTTACTCCAATGGATGGTAGCCTTGTCATTATGGAAGGTAGTTCGGTTTTGAGATTTTGTAACTTTAATAGATCATAGCCTTGTCATTATGGAAGGTAGTTTAATGTTGAGATTTTGTTACTCCAATGGATGGTAGCCTTGTCATTATGGAAGGTAGTTCGTTGTTGATATTTTGTTTCTACAATGGATGATAGCCTTGTCATTTTGGAAGGTAGTTCATTTTTGAGATTTTGTTACTCCAATGGATTGTAGCCTTGTCATTATGGAAGGTAGTTCATTGTTGAGATTTTGTTACTCAAATGGATGGTAGCCTTGTCATTATGGAAGGTAGTTCTTTGTTGCATTTTTTTACTCCAATGGATGGTAGACTTTTCATTATGGAAGGTACTTCGTTGTTGAGATTTTGTTACTCTAATTGATGGTATCCTTCTCATTACGGAAGGTAGTTCATTGTTGACATTTTGTTACTCCAATAGATTGTAGCCTTGTCATTATGGAAGGTAGTTCAGTTTTGAGATTTTGTTTCTTTAATGGATGGTAACCTTGTCATTATGGAAGGTAGTTTGTTGTTGAGATTTTGTTACTCCAATGGATGGTAGCCTTGTCATTATGGAAGGTAGTTTGTTGTTGAGATTTTTTTACTCCAATGGATGATTGCCTTGTCATTATGGAAGGTAGTTTATTATTGTTATTTTGTTACTCAAATGGCTGGTAGCCTTGTCATTATGGAAGGTAGTTTATTGGTGATATTTTGTTACTCTAATAGATTATAGCCTTGTCATTATAGAAGGTAGTTCGTTGTTGAGATTTTGTTACTCCAATGTTTGGCAGCCTTTACATTATGGAAGGCTGTTCAATTTTGAGATTTTGTTACTTTATTGGATTGTAGCCTTGTCATTATGGAAGGTAGTTTGTTATTGAGATTTTGTTACTCCAATGGATGGTAGCCTTGTTATTATGGAAGGTAGTTTGTTGTTGAGATTTTGTTACTCTGATTGATGGTATCCTTGTTATTACGGAAGGGTGTTCATTGTTGAGATTTTGTTTCTCTAATGGATGATAGCCTTGTCATTATGGAAGGTAGTTCATTTTTGAGATTTTTTTACTCCAATGGATGGTAGCCTTGTCACTATGAAAGGTAGTTCATTGTTGAGATTTTGTTACTCAAATGGATGGTAGCCTTGTCATTATGGAATGGAAGTTCTTTGTTGCGATTTTTTTACTCCAATGGATGGTAGACTTTTCATTATAGAAGGTACTTCGTTGTTGAGATTTGGTTACTCTAATTGATGGTATCCTTGTCATTATGGAAGGTAGTTCATTGTGGAGATTTTGTTTCTCCAATGGATGATAGCCTTTGTCATTATGGAAGGTAGTTCATTGTTAAAATTTTGTTACTCCAATGGCTGGTAGCCTTGTCATTATGCAAGGTAGTTCATTGTTGAGATTTTGTTACTCCAATAGATTGCAGCCTTGTCATTATGGAAGATAGTTCGGTTTTGAGATTTTGTTACTTTAATGGATGGTAGCCTTGTCATTATGGAAGGTAGTTTGTTGTTGAGATTTTGTTACTCCAATGGATGGTAGCCTTTTCATTATGGAAGGTAGTTTGTTGTTGTAGATTTTTTTACTCCAATGGATGATTGCCTTGTCATTATGGAAGGTAGTTAATTTTTGAGATTTTGTTACTCCAATGGATGGTAGCCTTGTCACTATGGAAGGTAGTTCATTGTTGAGATTTTGTTACTCAAATGGATGGTAGCCTTGTCATTATGGAAGGAAGTTCTTTGTTGCGATTTTTTTACTCCAATGGATGGTAGACTTTTCATTATGGAAGGTACTTCATTGTTGAGATTTTGTTACTCTAATTGATAGTATCCTTGTCATTATGGAAGGTAGTTCATTATGGAGATTTCGTTTCTCCAATGGATGATAGCCTTGTCATTATGGCATGTAGTTCATTATTGAGATTTTGTTACTCCAATGGCTGGTAGCCTTGTCATTATGCAAGGTAGTTCATTGTTGAGATTTTGTTACTCCAATGGATGGTAGCCTTGTCATTATGGAAGGTAGTTCGTTGTTGGGATTTTGTTAATCCAATGGATGGTAGCCTAGTCATTATGGAAGGTAGTTTGTTGTTGAGATTTTGTTACTGCAATGGATGGTAGCCTTGTCATTATGGAGGGTAGTTCGTTGTTGAGATTTTGTTACTCCAATGGATGGTAGCCTTGTCATTATGGAAGGTAGTTCGGTTTTGAGATTTTTTTACTTTAATGGATGGTAGCCTTGTCATTATGGAAGGTAGTTTGTTGTTGAGATTTTGTTACTCCAATGGATGGTAGCCTTGTCATTGTGGAAGGTAGTTTGTTGTTGAGATTTTGTTACTCCAATGGATGATTGCCTTGTCATTATGGAAGGTAGTTCATTGTTGTTATTTTGTTACTCCAATGGTTGGTTGCCTTGTCATTATGGAAGGTAGTTTATTGTTGAAATTTTGTTACTCCAATAGATTGTAGCCTTGTCGTTATGGAAGGTAGTTTGTTGTTGAGATTTTATTACTCCAATGGATGGTAGCCTTATAATTACGGAAGGTAGTTCATTGTTGAGATTTTGTTTCTCCAATGGATGATAGCCTTGTCATTATGGAAGGTAGTTCATTGTTGAGATTTTGTTTCTCCAATGGATGATAGCCTTGTCATTATGGAAGGTAGTTAATTTTTCAGATTTTGTTACTCCAATGGATGGTAGCCTTGTCACTATGGAAGGTAGTTCATTGTTGAGATTTTGTTACTCAAATGGATGGTAGCCTTGTCATTATGGAAGGTAGTTCTTTATTGCAATTTTTTTACTCCAATGAATGGTAGACTTTTCATTATGGAAGGTACTTCGTTGTTGAGATTTTGTTACTCTAATTGATGGTATCCTTGTCATTACCGAAGGTACTTCATTGTGGAGATTTTGTTTCTCCAATGGACGATAGCCTTGTCATTATGGAAGGTAGTTCATTGTTGAGATTTTGTTACTCCAATGGCTGGTAGCCTTGTCATTATGCAAGGTAGTTCATTGTTGAAATTTTGTTACTCCAATGGATGGTAGCCTTGTCATTATGGAAGGTAGTTCGTTGTTAAGATTTTGTTACTCCAATGGATGGTAGCCTTGTCATTATGGAAGGTAGTTCAGTTTTGAGATTTTGTTACTTTAATAGATCATAGCCTTGTCATTATGGAAGGTAGTTTAATGTTGAGATTTTGTTACTCCAATGGTTGGTAGCCTTGTCATTATGGAAGGTAGTTCGTTGTTGATATTTTGTTTCTACAATGGATGATAGCCTTGTCATTTTGGAAGGTAGTTCATTTTTAAGATTTTGTTACTCCAATGGATGGTAGCCTTGTCATTATGGAAGGTAGTTCATTGTTGAGATTTTGTTACTCAAATGGATGGTAGCCTTGTCATAAGGAAGTTAGTTCTTTGTTGCATTTTTTTACTCCAATGGATGGTAGACTTTTCATTATGGAAGGTACTTCGTTGTTGAGATTTTGTTACTCTAATTGATGGTATCCTTGTCATTACGGAAGGTAGTTCATTGTGGAGATTTTGTTTCTCCAATGGATGATAGCCTTGTCATTATGGAAGGTAGTTCATTGTTGAGATTTTGTTACTCCAATAGATTGTAGCCTTGTCATTATGGAAGGTAGTTCAGTTTTGAGATTTTGTTTCTTTAATGGATGGTAGCCTTGTCATTATGGAAGGTAGTTTGTTGTTGAGATTTTGTTACTCCAATGGATGGTAGCCTTGTCATTATGGAAGGTAGTTTGTTGTTGAGATTTTTTTACTCCAATGGATGATTGCCTTGTCATTATGGAAGGTAGTTCATTATTGTTATTTTGTTACTCCAATGGCTGGTAGCCTTGTCATTATGGAAGGTAGTTTATTGGTGATATTTTGTTACTCCAATAGATTGTACCCTTGTCATTATGGAAGGTAGTTTGTTGTTGAGATTTTGTTACTCCAATGGATGGTAGCCTTGTCATTATGGAAGGTAGTTTGTTGTTGAGATTTTTTTACTCCAATGGATGATTGCCTTGTCATTATGGAAGGTAGTTAATTTTTGAGATTTTGTTACTCCAATGGATGGTAGCCTTGTCACTATGGAAGGTAGTTCATTGTTGAGATTTTGTTACTCAAATGGATGGTAGCCTTGTCATTCGGGAAGGAAGTTCTTTGTTGCGATTTTTTTACTCCAATGGATGGTAGACTTTTCATTATGGAAGGTACTTCATTGTTGAGATTTTGTTACTCTAATTGATAGTATCCTTGTCATTATGGAAGGTAGTTCATTATGGAGATTTCGTTTCTCCAATGGATGATAGCCTTGTCATTATGGCAGGTAGTTCATTATTGAGATTTTGTTACTCCAATGGCTGGTAGCCTTGTCATTATGCAAGGTAGTTCATTGTTGAGATTTTGTTACTCCAATGGATGGTAGCCTTGTCATTATGGAAGGTAGTTCGTTGTTGAGATTTTGTTACTTCAATGGATGGTAGCCTTGTCATTATGGAAGGTAGTTTGTTGTTGAGATTTTGTTACTACAATGGATGGTAGCCTTGTCATTATGGAGGGTAGTTCGTTGTTGAGATTTTGTTACTCCAATGGATGGTAGCCTTGTCATTATGGAAGGTAGTTCGGTTTTGAGATTTTTTTACTTTAATGGATGGTAGCCTTGTCATTATGGAAGGTAGTTTGTTGTTGAGATTTTGGTACTCCAATGGATGGTAGCCTTGTCATTGTGGAAGGTAGTTTGTTGTTGAGGTTTTGTTACTCCAATGGATGATTGCCTTGTCATTATGGAAGGTAGTTCATTGTTGTTATTTTGTTACTCCAATGGTTGGTAGCCTTGTCATTATGGAAGGTAGTTTATTGTTGAAATTTTGTTACTCCAATAGATTGTAGCCTTGTCATTATGGAAGGTAGTTTGTTGTTGAGATTTTATTACTCCAATGGATGGTAGCCTTATAATTATGGAAAGTAGTTCATTGTTGAGATTTTGTTTCTCCAATGGATGATAGCCTTGTCATTATGGAAGGTAGTTCATTGTTGAGATTTTGTTTCTCCAATGGATGATAGCCTTGTCATTATGGAAGGTAGTTAATTTTTGAGATTTTGTTACTCCAATGGATGGTAGCCTTGTCACTATGGAAGGTAGTTCATTGTTGAGATTTTGTTACTCAAATGGATGGTAGCCTTGTAATTATGGAAGGAAGTTTTTTGTTGCGATTTTTTTACTCCAATGGATGGTAGACTTTTCATTATGGAAGGTACTTCATTGTTGAGATTTTGTTACTCTAATTGATAGTATCCTTGTCATTATGGAAGGTAGTTCATTATGGAGATTTCGTTTCTCCAATGGATGATAGCCTTGTCATTATGGCAGGTAGTTCATTATTGAGATTTTGTTACTCCAATGGCTGGTAGCCTTGTCATTATGCAAGGTAGTTCATTGTTGAGATTTTGTTACTCCAATGGATGGTAGCCTTGTCATTATGGAAGGTAGTTCGTTGTTGAGATTTTGTTACTTCAATGGATGGTAGCCTTGTCATTATGGAAGGTAGTTTGTTGTTGAGATTTTGTTACTGCAATGGATGGTAGCCTTGTCATTATGGAGGGTAGTTCGTTGTTGATATTTTGTTACTCCAATGGATGGTAGCCTTGTCATTATGGAAGGTAGTTCGGTTTTGAGATTTTTTTACTTTAATGGATGGTAGCCTTGTCATTATGGAAGGTAGTTTGTTGTTGAGATTTTGTTACTCCAATGGATGGTAGCCTTGTCATTATGGAAGGTAGTTTGTTGTTGAGATTTTGTTGCTCCAATGGATGATTGCCTTGTCATTATGGAAGGTAGTTCATTGTTGTTATTTTGTTACTCCAATGGTTGGTAGCCTTGTCATTATGGAAGGTAGTTTATTGTTGAAATTTTGTTACTCCAATAGATTGTAGCCTTGTCATTATGGAAGGTAGTTTGTTGTTGAGATTTTATTACTCCAATGGATGGTAGCCTTATAATTATGGAAAGTAGTTCATTGTTGAGATTTTGTTTCTCCAATGGATGGTAGCCTTGTCATTATGGAGGGTAGTTTGTTGTTGAGATTTTGTTACTCCAATGGATGGTAGCCTTGTCATTATGGAAGGTAGTTTGTTGTTGAGATTTTGTTACTCCAATGGATGATTTCCTTGTCATTATGGAAGGTAGTTCATTGTTGTTATTTTGTTACTCCAATGGTTGGTAGCCTTGTCATTATGGAAGGTAGTTTATTGTTGAAATTTTTTTACTCCAATAGATTGTAGCCTTGTCATTATGGAAGGTAGTTTGTTGTTGAGATTTTATTACTCCAATGGATGGTAGCCTTATAATTATGGAAGGTAGTTCATTGTTGAGATTTTGTTTCTCCAATGGATGATAGCCTTGTCATTATGGAAGGTAGTTCATTTTTGAGATTTTTTTACTCCAATGGATGGTAGCCTTGTCACTATGGAAGGTAGTTCATTGTTGAGATTTTGTTACTCAAATGGATGGTAGCCTTGGCATTATGGAAGGTAGTTCTTTATTGTAATTTTTTTACTCCAATGAATGGTAGACTTTTCATTATGGAAGGTACTTCGTTGTTAAGATTTTGTTACTCTAATTGATGGTATCCTTGTCATTACGGAAGGTAGTTCATTGTGGAGATTTTGTTTCTCCAATGGATGATAGCCTTGTCATTATGGAAGGTAGTTCATTGTTGAGATTTTGTTACTCCAATGGCTGGTAGCCTTGTCATTATGCAAGGTAGTTCATTGTTGAAATTTTGTTACTCCAATGGATGGTAGCCTTGTCATTATGGAAGGTAGTTCGTTGTTAAGATTTTGTTACTCCAATGGATGGTAGCCTTGTCATTATGGAAGGTAGTTCGGTTTTGAGATTTTGTTACTTTAATAGATCATAGCCTTGTCATTATGGAAGGTAGTTTAATGTTGAGATTTTGTTACTCCAATGGATGGTAGCCTTGTCATTATGGAAGGTAGTTCGTTGTTGATCTTTTGTTTCTACAATGGATGATAGCCTTGCATTTTGGAAGGTAGTTCATTTTTGAGATTTTGTTACTCCAATGGATGGTAGCGTTGTCATTATGGAAGGTAGTTCATTGTTGAGATTTTGTTACTCAAATGGATGGTAGCCTTGTCATTATGGAAGGTAGTTCGTTGTTGAGATTTTGTTACTCTAATTGATGGTATCCTTGTCATTACGGAAGGTAGTTCATTGTGGAGATTTTGTTTCTCCAATGGATGATAGCCTTGTCATTATGGAAGGTAGTTTATTGTTGAGATTTTGTTACTCCAATGGATGGTAGCCTTGTCATTATGGAAGGTAGTTCGTTGTTGATATTTTGTTTCTACAATGGATGATAGCCTTTTCATTATGAAAGGTAGTTCATTTTTGAGATTTTGTTACTCCAATGGATGGTAGCCTTGTCATTATGGAAGGTAGTTCATTGTTGAGATTTTGTTACTCAAATGGATGGTAGCCTTGTCATTATGGAAGGTAGTTCTTTGTTGCATTTTTTTACTCCAATGGATGGTAGACTTTTCATTATGGAAGGTACTTCGTTGTTGAGATTTTGTTACTCTAATTGATGGTATCCTTGTCATTATGGAAGGTAGTTCATTGTGGATATTTTGTTTCTCCAATGGATGATAGCCTTGTCATTATGGAAGGTAGTTCATTGTTGAGATTTTGTTACTCCAATGGCTGGTAGCCTTGTCATTATGCAAGGTAGTTCATTGTTGAGATTTTGTTACTCCAATAGATTGTAGCCTTGTCATTATGGAAGATAGTTCGGTTTTGAGATTTTGTTACTTTAATGGATGGTAGCCTTGTCATTATGGAAGGTAGTTTGTTGTTGAGATTTTGTTACTCCAATGGATGGTAGCCTTGTCATTATGGAAGGTAGTTTGTTGTTGAGATTTTTTTACTCCAATGGATGATTGCCTTGTCATTATGGAAGGTAGTTAATTTTTGAGATTTTGTTACTCCAATGGATGGTAGCCTTGTCACTATGGAAGGTAGTTCATTGTTGAGATTTTGTTACTCAAATGGATGGTAGCCTTGTCATTATGGAAGGAAGTTCTTTGTTGCGATTTTTTTACTCCAATGGATGGTAGACTTTTCATTATGGAAGGTACTTCATTGTTGAGATTTTGTTACTCTAATTGATAGTATCCTTGTCATTATGGAAGGTAGTTCATTATAGAGATTTCGTTTCTCCAATGGATGACAGCCTTGTCATTATGGCAGGTAGTTCATTATTGAGATTTTGTTACTCCAATGGCTGGTAGCCTTGTCATTATGCAAGGTAGTTCATTGTTGAGATTTTGTTACTCCAATGGATGGTAGCCTTGTCATTATGGAAGGTAGTTCGTTGTTGAGATTTTGTTACTCCAATGGATGGTAGCCTTGTCATTATGGAAGGTAGTTTGTTGTTGAGATTTTGTTACTGCAATGGATGGTAGCCTTGTCATTATGGAGGGTAGTTCGTTGTTGAGATTTTGTTACTCCAATGGATGGTAGCCTTGTAATTATGGAAGGTAGTTCGGTTTTGAGATTTTTTTACTTTAATGGATGGTAGCCTTGTCATTATGGAAGGTAGTTTGTTGTTGAGATTTTGTTACTCCAATGGATGGTAGCCTTGTCATTGTGGAAAGTAGTTTGTTGTTGAGATTTTGTTACTCCAATGGATGATTGCCTTGTCATTATGGAAGGTAGTTCATTGTTGTTATTTTGTTACTCCAATGGTTGGTAGACTTGTCATTATGGAAGGTAGTTTATTGTTGAAATTTTGTTACTCCAATAGATTGTAGCCTTGTCATTATGGAAGGTAGTTTGTTGTTGAGATTTTATTAATCCAATGGATGGTAGCCTTATAATTATGGAAGGTAGTTCATTGTTGAGATTTTGTTTCTCCAATGGATGATAGCCTTGTCATTATGGAAGGTAGTTCATTGTTGAGATTTTGTTTCTCCAATGGATGATAGCCTTGTCATTATGGAAGGTAGTTAATTTTTGAGATTTTGTTACTCCAATGGATGGTAGCCTTGTCACTATGGAAGGTAGTTCATTGTTGAGATTTTGTTACTCAAATGGATGGTAGCCTTGTCATTATGGAAGGAAGTTCTTTGTTGCGATTTTTTTACTCCAATGGATGGTAGACTTTTCATTATGGAAGGTACTTCATTGTTGAGATTTTGTTACTCTAATTGATAGTATCCTTGTCATTATGGAAGGTAGTTCATTATAGAGATTTCGTTTCTCCAATGGATGACAGCCTTGTCATTATGGCAGGTAGTTCATTATTGAGATTTTGTTACTCCAATGGCTGGTAGCCTTGTCATTATGCAAGGTAGTTCATTGTTGAGATTTTGTTACTCCAATGGATGGTAGCCTTGTCATTATGGAAGGTAGTTCGTTGTTGAGATTTTGTTACTCCAATGGATGGTAGCCTTGTCATTATGGAAGGTAGTTTGTTGTTGAGATTTTGTTACTGCAATGGATGGTAGCCTTGTCATTATGGAGGGTAGTTCGTTGTTGAGATTTTGTTACTCCAATGGATGGTAGCCTTGTAATTATGGAAGGTAGTTCGGTTTTGAGATTTTTTTACTTTAATGGATGGTAGCCTTGTCATTATGGAAGGTAGTTTGTTGTTGAGATTTTGTTACTCCAATGGATGGTAGCCTTGTCATTGTGGAAAGTAGTTTGTTGTTGAGATTTTGTTACTCCAATGGATGATTGCCTTGTCATTATGGAAGGTAGTTCATTGTTGTTATTTTGTTACTCCAATGGTTGGTAGACTTGTCATTATGGAAGGTAGTTTATTGTTGAAATTTTGTTACTCCAATAGATTGTAGCCTTGTCATTATGGAAGGTAGTTTGTTGTTGAGATTTTATTAATCCAATGGATGGTAGCCTTATAATTATGGAAGGTAGTTCATTGTTGAGATTTTGTTTCTCCAATGGATGATAGCCTTGTCATTATGGAAGGTAGTTCATTGTTGAGATTTTGTTTCTCCAATGGATGATAGCCTTGTCATTATGGAAGGTAGTTAATTTTTGAGATTTTGTTACTCCAATGGATGGTAGCCTTGTCACTATGGAAGGTAGTTCATTGTTGAGATTTTGTTACTCAAATGGATGGTAGCCTTGTCATTATGGAAGGAAGTTCTTTGTTGCGATTTTTTTACTCCAATGGATGGTAGACTTTTCATTATGGAAGGTACTTCATTGTTGAGATTTTGTTACTCTAATTAATGGTATCCTTGTCATTATGGAAGGTAGTTCATTATGGAGATTTCGTTTCTCCAATGGATGATAGCCTTGTCATTATGGCAGGTAGTTCATTATTGAGATTTTGTTACTCCAATGGCTGGTAGCCTTGTCATTATGCAAGGTAGTTCATTGTTGAGATTTTGTTACTCCAATGGATGGTAGCCTTGTCATTATGGAAGGTAGTTCGTTGTTGAGATTTTGTTACTCCAATGGATGGTAGCCTTGTCATTATGGAAGGTAGTTTGTTGTTGAGATTTTGTTACTGCAATGGATGGTAGCCTTGTTATTATGGAGGGTAGTTCGTTGTTGAGATTTTGTTACTCCAATGGATGGTAGCCTTGTAATTATGGAAGGTAGTTCGGTTTTGAGATTTTTTTACTTTAATGGATGGTAGCCTTGTCATTATGGAAGGTAGTTTGTTGTTGAGATTTTGTTACTCCAATGGATGGTAGCCTTGTCATTGTGGAAGGTAGTTTGTTGTTGAGATTTTGTTACTCCAATGGATGATTGCCTTGTCATTATGGAAGGTAGTTCATTGTTGTTATTTTGTTACTCCAATGGTTGGTAGCCTTGTCATTATGGAAGGTAGTTTATTGTTGAAATTTTTTTCCTCCAATAGATTGTAGCCTTGTCATTATGGAAGGTAGTTTGTTGTTTAGATTTTATTACTCCAATGGATGGTAGCCTTATAATTATGGAAGGTAGTTCATTGTTGAGATTTTGTTTCTCCAATGGATGATAGCCTTGTCATTATGGAAGGTAGTTCATTGTTGAGATTTTGTTTCTCCAATGGATGATAGCCTTGTCATTATGGAAGGTAGTTAATTTTTGAGATTTTGTTACTCCAATGGATGGTAGCCTTGTCACTATGGAAGGTAGTTCATTGTTGAGATTTTGTTACTCAAATGGATGGTAGCCTTGTCATTATGGAAGGAAGTTCTTTGTTGCGATTTTTTTACTCCAATGAATGGTAGACTTTTCATTATGGAAGGTACTTTGTTGTTGAGATTTTGTTACTCTAATTGATGGTATCCTTGTCATTATGGAAGGTAGTTCATTATGGAGATATCGTTTCTCCAATGGATGATAGCCTTGTCATTATGGCAGGTAGTTCATTATTGAGATTTTGTTACTCCAATGGGTGGTAGCCTTGTCATTATGCAAGGTAGTTCATTGTTGAGATTTTGTTACTCCAATGGATGGTAGCCTTGTCATTGTGGAAGGTAGTTCGTTGTTGAGATTTTGTTACTCCAATGGATGGTAGCCTTGTCATTATGGAAGGTAGTTTGTTGTTGAGATTTTGTTACTGCAATGGATGGTAGCCTTGTCATTATGGAGGGTAGTTCGTTGTTGAGATTTTGTTACTCCAATGGATGGTAGCCTTGTCATTATGGAAGGTAGTTTGTTGTTGAGATTTTGTTACTCCAATGGATGATTGCCTTGTCATTATGGAAGGTAGTTCATTGTTGTTATTTTGTTACTCCAATGGTTGGTAGCCTTGTCATTATGGAAGGTAGTTTATTGTTGAAATTTTTTTACTCCAATAGATTATAGCCTTGTCATTATGGAAGGTAGTTTGTTGTTGAGATTTTATTACTCCAATGGATGGTAGCCTTATAATTATGGAAGGTAGTTCATTGTTGAGATTTTGTTTCTCCAATGGATGATAGCCTTGTCATTATGGAAGGTAGTTCATTTTTGAGATTTTTTTACTCCAATGGATGGTAGCCTTGTCACTATGGAAGGTAGTTCATTGTTGAGATTTTGTTACTCAAATGGATGGTAGCCTTGGCATTATGGAAGGTAGTTCTTTATTGTAATTTTTTTACTCCAATGATTGGTAGACTTTTCATTATGGAAGGTACTTCGTTGTTAAGATTTTGTTACTCTAATTGATGGTATCCTTGTCATTATGGAAGGTAGTTCATTGTGGAGATTTTGTTTCTCCAATGGATGATAGCCTTGTCATTATGGAAGGTAGTTCATTGTTGAGATTTTGTTACTCCAATGGCTGGTAGCCTTGTCATTATGCAAGGTAGTTCATTGTTGAAATTTTGTTACTCCAATGGATGGTAGCCTTGTCATTATGGAAGGTAGTTCGTTGTTAAGATTTTGTTACTCCAATGGATGGTAGCCTTGTCATTATGGAAGGTAGTTCGGTTTTGAGATTTTGTTACTTTAATAGATCATAGCCTTGTCATTATGGAAGGTAGTTTAATGTTGAGATTTTGTTACTCCAATGGATGGTAGCCTTGTCATTATGGAAGGTAGTTCGTTGTTGATCTTTTGTTTCTACAATGGATGATAGCCTTGCATTTTGGAAGGTAGTTCATTTTTGAGATTTTGTTACTCCAATGGATGGTAGCCTTGTCATTATGGAAGGTAGTTCATTGTTGAGATTTTGTTACTCAAATGGATGGTAGCCTTGTCATTATGGAAGGTAGTTCTTTGTTGCATTTTTTTACTCCAATGGATGGTAGACTTTTCATTATGGAAGGTACTTCGTTGTTGAGATTTTGTTACTCTAATTGATGGTATCCTTGTCATTACGGAAGGTAGTTCATTGTGGATATTTTGTTTCTCCAATGGATGATAGCCTTGTCATTATGGAAGGTAGTTCATTGTTGAGATTTTGTTACTCCAATAGATTGTAGCCTTGTTATTATGGAAGGTAGTTCAGTTTTGAGATTTTGTTTCTTTAATGGATGGTAGCCTTGTCATTATGGAAGGTAGTTTGTTGTTGAGATTTTGTTACTCCAATGGATGGTAGCCTTGTCATTATGGAAGGTAGTTTGTTGTTGAGATTTTGTTACTCAAATGGATGGTAGCCTTGTCATCATGGAAGGTAGTTTGTTGTTGAGATTTTATTACTCCAATGGATGGTAGCCTTGTCATTATGGAAGGTAGTTTGTTGTTGAGATTTTATTACTCCAATGGATGGTAGCCTTATAATTATGGAAGGTAGTTCATTGTTGAAATTTTGTTACTCCAATGGCTGGTAGCCTTTTCATTATGCAAGGTAGTTCATTGTTGAGATTTTGTTACTCCAATGGATGGTAGCCTTGTCATTATGGAAGGTAGTTTGTTGTTAAGATTTTGTTACTCCAATGGATGGTAGCCTTGTCATTATGGAAGGTAGTTCGGTTTTGAGATTTTGTTACTTTAATGGATCGTAGCCTTGTCATTATGGAAGGTAGTTTATTGTTGAGATTTTGTTACTCCAATGGATGGTAGCCTTGTCATTATGGAAGGTAGTTCGTTGTTGATATTTTGTTTCTACAATGGATGATAGCCTTTTCATTATGAAAGGTAGTTCATTTTTGAGATTTTGTTACTCCAATGGATGGTAGCCTTGTCATTATGGAAGGTAGTTCATTGTTGGGAATTTTGTTACTCAAATGGATGGTAGCCTTGTCATTATGGAAGTTAGTTCTTTGTTGCATTTTTTTACTCCAATGGATGGTAGACTTTTCATTATGGAAGGTACTTCGTTGTTGAGATTTTGTTACTCTAATTGATGGTATCCTTGTCATTATGGAAGGTAGTTCATTGTGGAGATTTTGTTTCTCCAATGGATGATAGCCTTGTCATTATGGAAGGTAGTTCATTGTTGAGATTTTGTTACTCCAATGGCTGGTAGCCTTGTCATTATGCAAGGTAGTTCATTGTTGAGATTTTGTTACTCCAATAGATTGTAGCCTTGTCATTATGGAAGATAGTTCGGTTTTGAGATTTTGTTACTTTAATGTATGGTAGCCTTGTCATTATGGAAGGTAGTTTGTTGTTGAGATTTTGTTACTCCAATGGATGGTAGCCTTGTCATTATGGAAGGTAGTTTGTTGTTGAGATTTTTTTACTCCAATGGATGATTGCCTTGTCATCATGGAAGGTAGTTAATTTTTGAGATTTTGTTACTCCAATAGATGGTAGCCTTGTCACTATGGAAGGTAGTTCAATGTTGAGATTTTGTTACTCAAATGGATGGTAGCCTTGTCATTATGGAAGGAAGTTCTTTGTTGCGATTTTTTTACTCCAATGGATGGTAGACTTTTCATTATGGAAGGTACTTCATTGTTGAGATTTTGTTACTCTAATTGATAGTATCCTTGTCATTATGGAAGGTAGTTCATTATGGAGATTTCGTTTCTCCAATGGATGATAGCCTTGTCATTATGGCAGGTAGTTCATTATTGTGAATTTGTTACTCCAATGGTTGGTAGCCTTGTCATTATGCAAGGTAGTTCATTGTTGAGATTTTGTTACTCCAATGGATGGTAGCCTTGTCATTATGGAAGGTAGTTCGTTGTTGATATTTTGTTACTCCAATGGATGGTAGCCTTGTCATTATGGAAGGTAGTTTGTTGTTGAGATTTTGTTACTGCAATGGATGGTAGCCTTGTCATTATGGAGGGTAGTTCGTTGTTGAGATTTTGTTACTCCAATGGATGGTAGCCTTGTCATTATGGAAGGTAGTTCGGTTTTGAGATTTTTTTACTTTAATGGATGGTAGCCTTGTCATTATGGAAGGTAGTTTGTTGTTGAGATTTTATTACTCCAATGGATGGTAGCCTTGTCATTATGGAAGGTTGTTTGTTGTTGAGATTTTGTTACTCCAATGGATGATTGCCTTGTCATTATGCAAGGTAGTTCATTGTTGAGATTTTGTTACTCCAATGGATGGTAGCCTTGTCATTATGGAAGGTAGTTTATTGTTAAGATTTTGTTACTCCAATGGATGGTAGCCTTGTCATTATGGAAGGTAGTTCGGTTTTGAGATTTTGTTACTTTAATGGATCGTAGCCTTGTCATTATGGAAGGTAGTTCATTGTTGAGATTTTGTTACTCCAATGGATGGTAGCCTTGTCATTATGGAAGGTAGTTCGTTGTTGATATTTTGTTTCTACAATGGATGATAGCCTTTTCATTATGAAAGGTAGTTCATTTTTGAGATTTTGTTACTCCAATGGATGGTAGCCTTGTCATTATGGAAGGTAGTTCATTGTTGGGAATTTTGTTACTCAAATGGATGGTAGCCTTGTCATTATGGAAGTTAGTTCTTTGTTGCATTTTTTTACTCCAATGGATGGTAGACTTTTCATTATGGAAGGTACTTCGTTGTTGAGATTTTGTTACTCTAATTGATGGTATCCTTGTCATTATGGAAGGTAGTTCATTGTGGAGATTTTGTTTCTCCAATGGATGATAGCCTTGTCATTATGGAAGGTAGTTCATTGTTGAGATTTTGTTACTCCAATGGCTGGTAGCCTTGTCATTATGCAAGGTAGTTCATTGTTGAGATTTTGTTACTCCAATAGATTGTAGCCTTGTCATTATGGAAGATAGTTCGGTTTTGAGATTTTGTTACTTTAATGTATGGTAGCCTTGTCATTATGGAAGGTAGTTTGTTGTTGAGATTTTGTTACTCCAATGGATGGTAGCCTTGTCATTATGGAAGGTAGTTTGTTGTTGAGATTTTTTTACTCCAATGGATGATTGCCTTGTCATCATGGAAGGTAGTTAATTTTTGAGATTTTGTTACTCCAATAGATGGTAGCCTTGTCACTATGGAAGGTAGTTCATTGTTGAGATTTTGTTACTCAAATGGATGGTAGCCTTGTCATTATGGAAGGAAGTTCTTTGTTGCGATTTTTTTACTCCAATGGATGGTAGACTTTTCATTATGGAAGGTACTTCATTGTTGAGATTTTGTTACTCTAATTGATAGTATCCTTGTCATTATGGAAGGTAGTTCATTATGGAGATTTCGTTTCTCCAATGGATGATAGCCTTGTCATTATGGCAGGTAGTTCATTATTGAGATTTTGTTACTCCAATGGTTGGTAGCCTTGTCATTATGCAAGGTAGTTCATTGTTGAGATTTTGTTACTCCAATGGATGGTAGCCTTGTCATTATGGAAGGTAGTTCGTTGTTGAGATTTTGTTACTCCAATGGATGGTAGCCTTGTCATTATGGAAGGTAGTTCGGTTTTGAGATTTTTTTACTTTAATGGATGGTAGCCTTGTCATTATGGAAGGTAGTTTGTTGTTGAGATTTTATTACTCCAATGGATGGTATCCTTGTCATTATGGAAGGTTGTTTGTTGTTGAGATTTTGTTACTCCAATGGATGATTGCCTTGTCATTATGGAAGGTAGTTCATTGTTGTTATTTTGTTACTCCAATGGTTGGTAGCCTTGTCATTATGGAAGGTAGTTAATTGTTGAAATTTTGTTACTCCAATAGATTGTAGCCTTGTCATTATGGAAGGTAGTTTGTTGTTGAGATTTTATTACTCCAATGGATGGTAGCCTTATAATTATGGAGGGTGTTTCATTGTTGAGATTTTGTTTCTCCAATGGATGATAGCCTTGTCATTATTGAAGGTAGTTCATTGTTGAAATTTTGTTACTCCAATGGCTGGTAGCCTTTTCATTATGCAAGGTAGTTCATTGTTGAGATTTTGTTACTCCAATGGATGGTAGCCTTGTCATTATGGAAGGTAGTTTGTTGTTAAGATTTTGTTACTCCAATGGATGGTAGCCTTGTCATTATGGAAGGTAGTTCGGTTTTGAGATTTTGTTACTTTAATGGATCGTAGCCTTGTCATTATGGAAGGTAGTTTATTGTTGAGATTTTGTTACTCCAATGGATGGTAGCCTTGTCATTATGGAAGGTAGTTCGTTGTTGATATTTTGTTTCTACAATGGATGATAGCCTTTTCATTATGAAAGGTAGTTCATTGTTGAGATTTTGTTACTCCAATAGATTGTAGCCTTGTCATTATGGAAGATAGTTCGGTTTTGAGATTTTGTTACTTTAATGGATGGTAGCCTTGTCATTATGGAAGGTAGTTTGTTGTTTAGATTTTGTTACTCCAATGGATGGTAGCCTTGTCATTATGGAAGGTAGTTCGGTTTTGAGATTTTGTTACTTTAATAAATCATAGCCTTGTCATTATGGAAGGTAGTTTAATGTTTAGATTTTGTTACTCCAATGGATGGTAGCCTTGTCATTATGGAAGGTAGTTCGTTGTTGATATTTTGTTTCTACAATGGATGATAGCCTTGTCATTTTGGAAGGTAGTTCATTTTTGAGATTTTGTTACTCCAATGGATGGTAGCCTTGTCATTATGGAAGGTAGTTCATTGTTGAGATTTTGTTACTCAAATGGATGGTAGCCTTGTAATTATGGAAGGTAGTTCTTTGTTGCTTTTTTTTACTCCAATGGATGGTAGACTTTTCATTATCGAAGGTACTTCGTTGTTGAGATTTTGTTACTCTAATTGATGGTATCCTTGTCATTACGGAAGGTAGTTCATTGTGGAGATTTTGTTTCTCCAATGGATGATAGCCTTGTCATTATGGAAGGTAGTTCATTGTTGAGATTTTTTTACTCCAATAGATTGTAGCCTTGTCATTATGGAAGGTAGTTCAGTTTTGAGATTTTGTTTCTTCAATGGATGGTAGCCTTGTCATTATGGAAGGTAGTTTGTTGTTGAGATTTTGTTACTCCAATGGATGGTAGCCTTGTCATTATGGAAGGTAGTTTGTTGTTGAGATTTTTTTACTCCAATGGATGATTGCCTTGTCATTATGGAAGGTAGTTCATTATTGTTATTTTGTTACTCCAATGGCTGGTAGCCTTGTCATTATGGAAGGTAGTTTATTGGTGATATTTTGTTACTCTAATAGATTGTAGCCTTGTCATTATGGAAGGTAGTTCGTTGTTGAGATTTTGTTACTCCAATGTTTGGCAGCCTTTACATTATGGAAGGTTGTTCAATTTTGAGATTTTGTTACTTTATTGGATGGTAGCCTTGTCATTATGGAAGGTAGTTTGTTATTGAGATTTTGTTACTCCAATGGATGGTAGCCTTGTTATTATGGAAGGTAGTTTGTTGTTGAGATTTTGTTACTTTGATTGATGGTATCCTTGTTATTACGGAAGGGTGTTCATTGTTGAGATTTTGTTTCTCTAATGGATGATAGCCTTGTCATTATGGAAGGTAGTTCATTTTTGAGATTTTTTTACTCCAATGGATGGTAGCCTTGTCACTATGGAAGGTAGTTCATTGTTGATATTTTGTTACTCAAATGGATGGTAGCCTTGTCATTATGGAAGGAAGTTCTTTGTTGCGAATTTTTTACTCCAATGGATGGTAGACTTTTCATTATGGAAGGTACTTCGTTGTTGAGATTTTGTTACTCTAATTGATGGTATCCTTGTCATTATGGAAGGTAGTTCATTGTGGAGATTTTGTTTCTCCAATGGATGATAGCCTTTGTCATTATGGAAGGTAGTTCATTGTTGAAATTTTGTTACTCCAATGGCTGGTAGCCTTTTCATTATGCGAGGTAGTTCATTGTTGAGATTTTGTTACTCCAATGGATGGTAGCCTTGTCATTATGGAAGGTAGTTTATTGTTGAGATTTTGTTACTCCAATGGATGGTTGCCTTGTCATTATGGAAGGTAGTTCGTTGTTGATATTTTGTTTCTACAATGGATGATAGCCTTTTCATTATGAAAGGTAGTTCATTTTTGAGATTTTGTTACTCCAATGGATGGTAGCCTTGTCATTATGGAAGGTAGTTCATTGTTGAGATTTTGTTACTCAAATGGATGGTAGCCTTGTCATTATGGAAGGTAGTTCTTTGTTGCATTTTTTTACTCCAATGGATGGTAGACTTTTCATTATGGAAGGTACTTCGTTGTTGTGATTTTGTTACTCTAATTGATGGTATCCTTGTCATTATGGAAGGTAGTTCATTGTGGAGATTTTGTTTCTCCAATGGATGATAGCCTTGTCATTATGGAAGGTAGTTCATTGTTGAGATTTTGTTACTCCAATGGCTGGTAGCCTTGTCATTATGCAAGGTAGTTCATTGTTGAGATTTTGTTACTCCAATAGATTGTAGCCTTGTCATTATGGAAGATAGTTCAGTTTTGAGATTTTGTTACTTTAATGAATGGTAGCCTTGTCATTATGGAAGGTAGTTTGTTGTTGAGATTTTGTTACTCCAATGGATGGTAGCCTTGTCATTATGGAAGGTGGTTTGTTGTTGAGATTTTTTTACTCCAATGGATGATTGCCTTGTCATTATGGAAGGTAGTTAATTTTTGAGATTTTGTTACTCCAATAGATGGTAGCCTTGTCACTATGGAAGGTAGTTCATTGTTGAGATTTTGTTACTCAAATGGATGGTAGCCTTGTCATTATGGAAGGAAGTTCTTTGTTGCGATTTTTTTACTCCAATGGATGGTAGACTTTTCATTATGGAAGGTACTTCATTGTTGAGATTTTGTTACTCTAATTGATAGTATCCTTGTCATTATGGAAGGTAGTTCATTATGGAGATTTCGTTTCTCCAATGGATAATAGCCTTGTCATTATGGCAAGTAGTTCATTATTGAGATTTTGTTACTCCAATGGCTGGTAGCCTTGTCATTATGCAAGGTAGTTCATTGTTGAGATTTTGTTACTCCAATGGATGGTAGCCTTGTCATTATGGAAGGTAGTTCGTTGTTGAGATTTTGTTACTCCAATGGATGGTAGCCTTGTCATTATGGAAGGTAGTTTGTTGTTGAGATTTTGATACTGCAATGGATGGTAGCCTTGTCATTATGGGGGGTAGTTCGTTGTTGAGATTTTGTTACTCCAATGGATGGTAGCCTTGTCATTATGGAAGGTAGTTCGGTTTTGAGATTTTTTTACTTTAATGGATGGTAGCCTTGTCATTATGGAAGGTAGTTTGTTGTTGAGATTTTATTACTCCAATGGATGGTAGCCTTGTCATTATGGAAGGTAGTTTGTTGTTGAGATTTTGTTACTCCAATGGATGATTGCCTTGTCATTATGGAAGGTAGTTCATTGTTGTTATTTTGTTACTCCAATGGTTGGTAGCCTTGTCATTATGGAAGGTAGTTTATTGTTGAAATTTTGTTACTCCAATAGATTGTAGCCTTGTCATTATGGAAGGTAGTTTGTTGTTGAGATTTTATTACTCCAAAGGATGGTAGCATTATAATTATGGAAGGTAGTTCATTGTTGAGATTTTGTTTCTCCAATGGATGATAGCCTTGTCATTATGGAAGGTAGTTCATTGTTGAAATTTTGTTACTCCAATGGCTGGTAGCCTTTTCATTATGCAAGGTAGTTCATTGTTGAGATTTTGTTACTCCAATGTATGGTAGCCTTGTCATTATGGAAGGTAGTTTGTTGTTAAGATTTTGTTACTCCAATGGATGGTAGCCTTGTCATTATGGAAGGTAGTTCGGTTTTGAGATTTTGTTACTTTAATGGATCGTAGCCTTGTCATTATGGAAGGTAGTTTATTGTTGAGATTTTGTTACTCCAATGGATGGTAGCCTTGTCATTATGGAAGGTAGTTCGTTGTTGATATTTTGTTTCTACAATGGATGATAGCCTTTTCATTATGAAAGGTAGTTCATTTTTGAGATTTTGTTACTCCAATGGATGGTAGCCTTGTCATTATAGAAGGTAGTTCATTGTTGAGATTTTGTTACTCAAATGGATGGTAGCTTTGTCATTATGGAAGGTAGTTCTTTGTTGCATTTTTTTACTCCAATGGATGGTAGACTTTTCATTATGGAAGGTACTTCGTTGTTGAGATTTTGTTACTCTAATTGATGGTATCCTTGTCATTATGGAAGGTAGTTCATTGTGGAGATTTTGTTTCTCCAATGGATGATAGCCTTGTCATTATGGAAGGTAGTTCATTGTTGAGATTTTGTTACTTCAATGGCTGGTAGCCTTGTCATTATGCAAGGTAGTTCATTGTTGAGATTTTGTTACTCCAATAGATTGTAGCCTTGTCATTATGGAAGATAGTTCGGTTTTGAGATTTTGTTACTTTAATGGATGGTAGCCTTGTCATTATGGAAGGTAGTTTGTTGTTGAGATTTTGTTACTCCAATGGATGGTAGCCTTGTCATTATGGAAGGTAGTTCGGTTTTGAGATTTTGTTACTTTAATAGATCATAGCCTTGTCATTATGGAAGGTAGTTTAATGTTTAGATTTTGTTACTCCAATGGATGGTAGCCTTGTCATTATGGAAGGTAGTTCGTTGTTGATATTTTGTTTCTACAATGGATGATAGCCTTGTCATTTTAGAAGGTAGTTCATTTTTGAGATTTTGTTACTCCAATGGATGGTAGCCTTGTCATTATGGAAGGTAGTTCATTGTTGAGATTTTGTTACTCAAATGGATGGTACCCTTGTCATTATGGAAGGTAGTTCTTTGTTGCATTTTTTTACTCCAATGGATGGTAGACTTTTCATTATGGAAGGTACTTCGTTATTGAGATTTTGTTACTCTAATTGATGGTATCCTTGTCATTACGGAAGGTAGTTCATTGTGGAGATTTTGTTTCTCCAATGGATGATAGCCTTGTCATTATGGAAGGTAGTTCATTGTTGAGATTTTTTTACTCCAATAGATTGTAGCCTTGTCATTATGGAAGGTAGTTCAGTTTTGAGATTTTGTTTCTTTAATGGATGGTAGCCTTGTCATTATGGAAGGTAGTTTGTTGTTGAGATTTTGTTACTCCAATGGATGGTAGCCTTGTCATTATGGAAGGTAGTTTGTTGTTGAGATTTTTTTACTCCAATGGATGATTGCCTTGTCATTATGGAAGGTAGTTCATTATTGTTATTTTGTTACTCCAATGGCTGGTAGCCTTGTCGTTATGGAAGGTAGTTTATCGGTGATATTTTGTTACTCTAATAGATTGTAGCCTTGTCATTATGGAAGGTAGTTCGTTGTTGAGATTTTGTTACTCCAATGTTTGGCAGCCTTTACATTATAGAAGGCTGTTCACTTTTGAGATTTTGTTACTTTATTGGATGGTAGCCTTGTCATTATGGAAGGTAGTTTGTTATTGAGATTTTATTACTCCAATGGATGGTAGCCTTGTTATTATGGAAGGTAGTTTGTTGTTGAGATTTTGTTACTCTGATTGATGGTATCCTTGTTATTACGGAAGGGTGTTCATTGTTGAGATTTTGTTTCTCTAATGGATGATAGCCTTGTCATTATGGAAGGTAGTTCATTTTTGAGATTTTTTTACTCCAATGGATGGTAGCCTTGTCACTATGGAAGGTAGTTCATTGTTGAGATTTTGTTACTCAAATGGATGGTAGCCTTGTCATTATGGAAGGAAGTTCTTTGTTGCGATTTTTTTACTCCAATGGATGGTAGACTTTTCATTATGGAAGGTACTTCGTTGTTGAGATTTTGTTACTCTAATTGATGGTATCCTTGTCATTATGGAAGGTAGTTCATTGTGGAGATTTTGTTTCTCCAATGGATGATAGCCTTTGTCATTATGGAAGGTAGTTCATTGTTGAGATTTTGTTACTCCAATGGCTGGTAGCCTTTTCATTATGCAAGGTAGTTCATTGTTGAGATTTTGATATTCCAATGGATGGTAGCCTTGTCATTATAGAAGGTACTTTGTTGTTAAGATTTTGTTCCTCCAATGGATGGTAGCCTTGTCATTATGGAAGGTAGTTCGATTTTGAGATTTTGTTACTTTAATGGATCGTAGCCTTGTCATTATGGAAGGTAGTTTATTGTTGAGATTTTGTTACTCCAATGGATGGTAGCCTTGTCATTATGGAAGGTAGTTCGTTGTTGATATTTTGTTTCTACAATGGATGATAGCCTTTTCATTATGAAAGGTAGTTCATTTTTGAGATTTTGTTACTCCAATGGATGGTAGCCTTGTCATTATGGAAGGTAGTTCATTGTTGAGATTTTGTTACTCAAATGGATGGTAGCCTTGTCATTATGGAAGGTAGTTCTTTGTTGCATTTTTTTACTCCAATGGATGGTAGACTTTTCATTATGGAAGGTACTTCGTTGTTGAGATTTTGTTACTCTAATTGATAGTATCCTTGTCATTATGGAAGGTAGTTCATTGTGGAGATTTTGTTTCTCCAATGGATGATAGCCTTGTCATTATGGAAGGTAGTTCATTGTTGAGATTTTGTTACTCCAATGGCTGGTAGCCTTGTCATTATGCAAGGTAGTTCATTGTTGAGATTTTGTTACTCTAATAGATTGTAGCCTTGTCATTATGGAAGATAGTTCGGTTTTGAGATTTTGTTACTTTAATGGATGGTAGCCTTGTCATTATGGAAGGTAGTTTGTTGTTGAGATTTTTTTACTCCAATGGATGATTGCCTTGTCATTATGGAAGGTAGTTAATTTTTGAGATTTTGTTACTCCAATGGATGGTAGCCTTGTCACTATGGAAGGTAGTTCATTGTTGAGATTTTGTTACTCAAATGGATGGTAGCCTTGTCATTATGGAAGGAAGTTCTTTGTTGCGATTTTTTTAATCCAATGGATGGTAGACATTTCATTATGGAAGGTACTTCATTGTTGAGATTTTGTTACTCTAATTGATAGTATCCTTGTCATTATGGAAGGTAGTTCATTATGGAGATTTCGTTTCTCCAATGGATGATAGCCTTGTCATTATGGCAGGTAGTTCATTATTGAGATTTTGTTACTCCAATGGATGGTAGCCTTGTCATTATGGAAGGTAGTTCGTTGTTGAGATTTTGTTACTCCAATGGATGGTAGCCTTGTCATTATGGAAGGTAGTTTGTTGTTGAGATTTTGTTACTGCAATGGATGTAAGCCTTGTCATTATGGAGGGTATTTCGTTGTTGAGATTTTGTTACTCCAATGGATGGTAGCCTTGTCATTATGGAAGGTAGTTCGGTTTTGAGATTTTTTTACTTTAATGGATGGTAGCCTTGTCATTATGGAAGGTAGTTTGTTGTTGAGATTTTATTACTCCAATGGATGGTAGCCTTGTCAATATGGAAGGTAGTTTGTTGTTGAGATTTTGTTACTCCAATGGATGATTGCCTTGTCATTATGGAAGGTAGTTCATTGTTGTTATTTTGTTACTCCAATTGTTGGTAGCCTTGTCATTATGGAAGGTAGTTTATTGTTGAAATTTTGTTACTCCAATAGATTGTAGCCTTGTCATTATGGAAGGTAGTTTGTTGTTGAGATTTTATTACTCCAATGGATGGTAGCCTTATAATTATGGAAGGTAGTTCATTGTTGAGATTTTGTTTCTCCAATGGATGATAGCCTTGTCATTTTGGAAGGTAGTTCATTGTTGAAATTTTGTTACTCCAATGGCTGGTAGCCTTTTCATTATGCAAGGTAGTTCATTGTTGAGATTTTGTTACTCCAATGGATGGTAGCCTTGTCATTATGGAAGGTAGTTTGTTGTTAAGATTTTGTTACTACAATGGATGGTAGCCTTGTCATTATGGAAGGTAGTTCGGTTTTGAGATTTTGTTACTTTAATGGATCGTAGCCTTGTCATTATGGAAGGTAGTTTATTGTTGAGATTTTGTTACTCCAATGGATGGTAGCCTTGTCATTATGGAAGGTAGTTCGTTGTTGATATTTTGTTTCTACAATGGATGATAGCCTTTTCATTATGAAAGGTAGTTCATTTTTGAGATTTTGTTACTCCAATGGATGGTAGCCTTGTCATTATGGAAGGTAGTTCATTGTTCAGATTTTGTTACTCAAATGGATGGTAGCCTTGTCATTATGGAAGGTAGTTCTTTGTTGCATTTTTTTACTCCAATGGATGGTAGACTTTTCATTATGGAAGGTACTTCGTTGTTGAGATTTTGTTACTCTAATTGATGGTATCCTTGTCATTATGGAAGGTAGTTCATTGTGGAGATTTTGTTTCTCCAATGGATGATAGCCTTGTCATTATGGAAGGTAGTTCATTGTTGAGATTTTGTTACTCCAATGGCTGGTAGCCTTGTCATTATGCAAGGTAGTTCATTGTTGAGATTTTGTTACTCCAATAGATTGTAGCCTTGTCATTATGGAAGATAGTTCGGTTTTGAGATTTTGTTACTTTAATGGATGGTAGCCTTGTCATTATGGAAGGTAGTTTGTTGTTGAGATTTTGTTACTCCAATGGATGGTAGCCTTGTCATTATGGAAGGTAGTTTGTTGTTGAGATTTTTTTACTCCAATGGATGATTGCCTTGTCATTATGGAAGGTAGTTAATTTTTGAGATTTTGTTATTCCAATGGATGGTAGCCTTGTCACTATGGAAGGTAGTTCATTGTTGAGATTTTGTTACTCAAATGGATGGTAGCCTCGTCATTATGGAAGGAAGTTCTTTGTTGCGATTTTTTTACTCCAATGGATGGTAGACTTTTCATTATGGAAGGTACTTCATTGTTGAGATTTTGTTACTCTAATTGATGGTATCCTTGTCATTATGGAAGGTAGTTCATTATGGAGATTTCGTTTCTCCAATGGATGATAGCCTTGTCATTATGGCAGGTAGTTCATTATTGAGATTTTGTTACTCCAATGGCTGGTAGCCTTGTCATTATGCAAGGTAGTTCATTGTTGAGATTTTGTTACTCCAATGGATGGTAGCCTTATCATTATGGAAGGTAGTTCGTTTTTGAGATTTTGTTACTCTAATGGATGGTAGCCTAGTCATTATGGAAGGTAATTTGTTGTTGAGATTTTGTTACTCCAATGGATGGTAGCCTTGTCATTATGGAGGGTAGTTCGTTGTTGAGATTTTGTTACTCCAATGGATGGTAGCCTTGACATTATGGAAGGTAGTTCGTTGTTGATATTTTGTTTCTACAATGGATGATAGCCTTTTCATTATGAAAGGTAGTTCATTTTTGAGATTTTGTTACTCCAATGGATGGTAGCCTTGTCATTATGGAAGGTAGTTCATTGTTGAGATTTTGTTACTCAAATGGATGGTAGCCTTGTCATTATGGAAGGAAGTTCTTTGTTGCGATTTTTTTACTCCAATGGATGGTAGACTTTTCATTATGGAAGGTACTTCGTTGTTGAGATTTTGTTACTCTAATTGATGGTATCCTTGTCATTATGGAAGGTAATTCATTGTGGAGATTTTGTTTCTCCAATGGATGATAGCCTTTGTCATTATGGAAGGTAGTTCATTGTTGAAATTTTGTTACTCCAATGGCTGGTAGCCTTTTCATTATGCAAGGTAGTTCATTGTTGAGATTTTGTTACTCCAATGGATGGTAGCCTTGTCATTATGGAAGGTAGTTTGTTGTTAAGATTTTGTTACTCCAATGGATGGTAGCCTTGTCATTATGGAAGGTAGTTCGGTTTTGAGATTTTGTTACTTTAATGGATCGTAGCCTTGTCATTATGGAAGGTAGTTCGTTGTTGATATTTTGTTTCTACAATGGATGATAGCCTTTTCATTATGAAAGGTAGTTCATTTTTGAGATTTTGTTACTCCAATGGATGGTAGCCTTGTCATTATGGAAGGTAGTTCATTGTTGAGATTTTGTTACTCAAATGGATGGTAGCCTTGTCATTATGGAAGGTAGTGCTTTGTTGCATTTTTTTACTCCAATGGATGGTAGACTTTTCATTATGGAAGGTACTTCGTTGTTGAGATTTTGTTACTCTAATTGATGGTATCCTTATCATTATGGAAGGTAGTTCATTGTGGATATTTTGTTTCTCCAATGGATGATAGCCTTGTCATTATGGAAGGTAGTTCATTGTTGAGATTTTGTTACTCCAATGGCTGGTAGCCTTGTCATTATGCAAGGTAGTTCATTGTTGAGATTTTGTTACTCCAATAGATTGTAGCCTTGTCATTATGGAAGATAGTTCGGTTTCGAGATTTTGTTACTTTAATGGATGGTAGCCTTGTCATTATGGAAGGTAGTTTGTTGTTGAGATTTTGTTACTCCAATGGATGGTAGCCTTGTCATTATGGAAGGTAGTTTGTTGTTGAGATTTTTTTACTCCAATGGATGATTGCCTTGTCATTATGGAAGGTAGTTAATTTTTGAGATTTTGTTACTCCAATGGATGGTAGCCTTGTCACTATGGAAGGTAGTTCATTGTTGAGATTTTGTTACTCAAATGGATGGTAGCCTTGTCATTATGGAAGGAAGTTCTTTGTTGCGATTTTTTTACTCCAATGGATGGTAAACATTTCATTATGGAAGGTATTTCATTGTTGAGATTTTGTTACTCTAATTGATAGTATCCTTGTCATTATGGAAGGTAGTTCATTATGGAGATTTCGTTTCTCCAATGGATGATAGCCTTGTCATTATGGCAGGTAGTTCATTATTGAGATTTTGTTACTCCAATGGCTGGTAGCCTTGTCATTATGCAAGGTAGTTCATTGTTGAGATTTTGTTACTCCAATGGATGGTAGCCTTGTCATTATGGAAGGTAGTTCGTTGTTGAGATTTTGTTACTCCAATGGATGTTAGCCTTGTCATTATGGAAGGTAGTTTGTTGTTGAGATTTTGTTACTGCAATGGATGTAAGCCTTGTCATTATGGAGGGTAGTTCGTTGTTGAGATTTTGTTACTCCAATAGATGGTAGCCCTGTCATTATGGAAGGTAGTTCGATTTTGAGATTTTTTTACTTTAATGGATGGTAGCCTTGTCATTATGGAAGGTAGTTTGTTGTTGAGATTTTATTACTCCAATGGATGGTAGCCTTGTCATTATGGAAGGTAGTTTGTTGTTGAGATTTTGTTACTCCAATGGATTATTGCCTTGTCATTATGGAAGGTAGTTCATTGTTGTTATTTTGTTACTCCAATGGTTGGTAGCCTTGTCATTATGGAAGGTAGTTTATTGTTGAAATTTTGTTACTCCAATAGATTGTAGCCTTGTCATTATGGAAGGTAGTTTGTTGTTGAGATTTTATTACTCTAATGGATGTTAGCCTTATAATTATGGAAGGTAGTTCATTGTTGAGATTTTGTTTCTCCAATGGATGATAGCCTTGTCATTATGGAAGGTAGTTCATTGTTGAAATTTTGTTACTCCAATGGCTGGTAGCCTTTTCATTATGCAAGGTAGTTCATTGTTGAGATTTTGTTACTCCAATGGATGGTAGCCTTGTCATTATGGAAGGTAGTTTGTTGTTAAGATTTTGTTACTCCAATGGATGGTAGCCTTGTCATTATGGAAGGTAGTTCGGTTTTGAAATTTTGTTACTTTAATGGATCGTAGCCTTGTCATTATGGAAGGTAGTTTATTGTTGAGATTTTGTTACTCCAATGGATGGTAACCTTGTCATTATGGAAGGTAGTTCGTTGTTGATATTTTGTTTCTACAATGGATGATAGCCTTTTCATTATGAAAGGTAGTTCATTTTTGAGATTTTGTTACTCCAATGGATGGTAGCCTTGTCATTATGGAAGGTAGTTCATTGTTGAGATTTTGTTACTCAAATGGATGGTAGCCTTGTCATTATGGAAGGTAGTTCTTTGTTGCATTTTTTTACTCCAATGGATGGTAGACTTTTCATTATGGAAGGTACTTCGTTGTTGAGATTTTGTTACTCTAATTGATGGTATCCTTGTCATTATGGAAGGTAGTTCATTGTGGAGATTTTGTTTCTCCAATGGATGATAGCCTTGTCATTATGGAAGGTAGTTCATTGTTGAGATTTTGTTACTCCAATGGCTTGTAGCCTTGTCATTATGCAAGGTAGTTCATTGTTGAGATTTTGTTACTCCAATAGATTGTAGCCTTGTCATTATGGAAGATAGTTCGGTTTTGAGATTTTGTTACTTTAATGGATGGTAGCCTTGTCATTATGGAAGGTAGTTTGTTGTTGAGATTTTGTTACTCCAATGGATGGTAGCCTTGTCATTATGGAAGGTAGTTTGTTGTTGAGATTTTTTTACTCCAATGGATGATTGCCTTGTCATTATGGAAGGTAGTTAATTTTTGAGATTTTGTTACTCCAATGGATGGTAGCCTTGTCACTATGGAAGGTAGTTCATTGTTGAGATTTTGTTACTCAAATGGATGGTAGCCTTGTCATTATGGAAGGAAGTTCTTTGTTGCGATTTTTTTACTCCAATGGATGGTAGACATTTCATTATGGAAGGTACTTCATTGTTGAGATTTTGTTACTCTAATTGATAGTATCCTTGTCATTATGGAAGGTAGTTCATTATGTAGATTTCGTTTCTCCAATGGATGATAGCCTTGTCATTATGGCAGGTAGTTCATTATTGAGATTTTGTTACTCCAATGGCTGGTAGCCTTGTCATTATGCAAGGTAGTTCATTGTTGAGATTTTGTTACTCCAATGGATGGTAGCCTTGTCATTATGGAAGGTAGTTCGTTGTTGAGATTTTGTTACTCCAATGGATGTTAGCCTTGTCATTATGGAAGGTAGTTTGTTGTTGAGATTTAGTTACTGCAATGGATGTAAGCCTTGTCATTATGGAGGGTAGTTCGTTGTTGAGATTTTGTTACTCCAATGGATGGTAGCCCTGTCATTATGGAAGGTAGTTCGGTTTTGAGATTTTTTTACTTTAATGGATGGTAGCCTTGTCATTATGGAAGGTAGTTTGTTGTTGAGATTTTATTACTCCAATGGATGGTAGCCTTGTCATTATGGAAGGTAGTTTGTTGTTGAGATTTTGTTACTCCAATGGATGATTGCCTTGTCATTATGGAAGGTAGTTCATTGTTGTTATTTTGTTACTCCAATGGTTGGTAGCCTTGTCATTATGGAAGGTAGTTTATTGTTGAAATTTTGTTACTCCAATAGATTGTAGCCTTGTCATTATGGAAGGTAGTTTGTTGTTGAGATTTTATTACTCCAATGGATGTTAGCCTTATAATTATGGAAGGTAGTTCATTGTTGAGATTTTGTTTCTCCAATGGATGATAGCCTTGTCATTATGGAAGGTAGTTCATTGTTGAAATTTTGTTACTCCAATGGCTGGTAGCCTTTTCATTATGCAAGGTAGTTCATTGTTGAGATTTTGTTACTCCAATGGATGGTAGCCTTGTCATTATGGAAGGTAGTTTGTTGTTAAGATTTTGTTACTCCAATGGATGGTAGCCTTGTCATTATGGAAGGTAGTTCGGTTTTGAAATTTTGTTACTTTAATGGATCGTAGCCTTGTCATTATGGAAGGTAGTTTATTGTTGAGATTTTGTTACTCCAATGGATGGTAGCCTTGTCATTATGGAAGGTAGTTCGTTGTTGATATTTTGTTTCTACAATGGATGATAGCCTTTTCATTATGAAAGGTAGTTCATTTTTGAGATTTTGTTACTCCAATGGATGGTAGCCTTGTCATTATGGAAGGTAGTTCATTGTTGAGATTTTGTTACTCAAATGGATGGTAGCCTTGTCATTATGGAAGGTAGTTCTTTGTTGCATTTTTTTACTCCAATGGATGGTAGACTTTTCATTATGGAAGGTACTTCGTTGTTGAGATTTTCTTTCTCCAATGGATGATAGCCTTGTCATTATGGAAGGTAGTCCATTGTTGAAAATTTGTTACTCCAATGGCTGGTAGCCTTTTCATTATGCAAGGTAGTTCATTGTTGAGATTTTGTTACTCCAATGGATGGTAGCCTTGTCATTATGGAAGGTAGTTTGTTGTTAAGATTTTGTTACTCCAATGGATGGTAGCCTTGTCATTATGGAAGGTAGTTCGGTTTTGAGATTTTGTTACTTTAATGGATCGTAGCCTTGTCATTATGGAAGGTAGTTTATTGTTGAGATTTTGTTACTCCAATGGATGGTAGCCTTGTCATTATGGAAGGTAGTTTGTTGTTGAGATTTTTTTACTCCAATGGATGATTGCCTTGTCATTATGGAAGGTAGTTAATTTTTGAGATTTTGTTATTCCAATGGATGGTAGCCTTGTCACTATGGAAGGTAGTTCATTGTTGAGATTTTGTTACTCAAATGGATGGTAGCCTCGTCATTATGGAAGGAAGTTCTTTGTTGCGATTTTTTTACTCCAATGGATGGTAGACTTTTCATTATGGAAGGTACTTCATTGTTGAGATTTTGTTACTCTAATTGATGGTATCCTTGTCATTATGGAAGGTAGTTCATTATGGAGATTTCGTTTCTCCAATGGATGATAGCCTTGTCATTATGGCAGGTAGTTCATTATTGAGATTTTGTTACTCCAATGGCTGGTAGCCTTGTCATTATGCAAGGTAGTTCATTGTTGAGATTTTGTTACTCCAATGGATGGTAGCCTTGTCATTATGGAAGGTAGTTCGTTGTTGAGATTTTGTTACTCCAATGGATGGTAGCCCTGTCATTATGGAAGGTAGTTCGGTTTTGAGATTTTTTTACTTTAATGGATGGTAGCCTTGTCATTATGGAAGGTAGTTTGTTGTTGAGATTTTATTACTCCAATGGATGGTAGCCTTGTCATTATGGAAGGTAGTTTGTTGTTGAGATTTTGTTACTCCAATGGATGATTGCCTTGTCATTATGGAAGGTAGTTCATTGTTGTTATTTTGTTACTCCAATGGTTGGTAGCCTTGTCATTATGGAAGGTAGTTTATTGTTGAAATTTTGTTACTCCAATAGATTGTAGCCTTGTCATTATGGAAGGTAGTTTGTTGTTGAGATTTTATTACTCCAATGGATGTTAGCCTTATAATTATGGAAGGTAGTTCATTGTTGAGATTTTGTTTCTCCAATGGATGATAGCCTTGTCATTATGGAAGGTAGTTCATTGTTGAAATTTTGTTACTCCAATGGCTGGTAGCCTTTTCATTATGCAAGGTAGTGTATTGTTGAGATTTTGTTACTCCAATGGATGGTAGCCTTGTCATTATGGAAGGTAGTTTGTTGTTAAGATTTTGTTACTCCAATGGATGGTAGCCTTGTCATTATGGAAGGTAGTTCGGTTTTGAAATTTTGTTACTTTAATGGATCGTAGCCTTGTCATTATGGAAGGTAGTTTATTGTTGAGATTTTGTTACTCCAATGGATGGTAGCCTTGTCATTATGGAAGGTAGTTCGTTGTTGATATTTTGTTTCTACAATGGATGATAGCCTTTTCATTATGAAAGGTAGTTCATTTTTGAGATTTTGTTACTCCAATGGATGGTAGCGTTGTCATTATGGAAGGTAGTTCATTGTTGAGATTTTGTTACTCAAATGGATGGTAGCCTTGTCATTATGGAAGGTAGTTCTTTGTTGCATTTTTTTACTCCAATGGATGGTAGACTTTTCATTATGGAAGGTACTTCGTTGTTGAGATTTTGTTTCTCCAATGGATGATAGCCTTGTCATTATGGAAGGTAGTCCATTGTTGAAAATTTGTTACTCCAATGGCTGGTAGCCTTTTCATTATGCAAGGTAGTTCATTGTTGAGATTTTGTTACTCCAATGGATGGTAGCCTTGTCATTATGGAAGGTAGTTTGTTGTTAAGATTTTGTTACTCCAATGGATGGTAGCCTTGTCATTATGGAAGGTAGTTCGGTTTTGAGATTTTGTTACTTTAATGGATCGTAGCCTTGTCATTATGGAAGGTAGTTTATTGTTGAGATTTTGTTACTCCAATGGATGGTAGCCTTGTCATTATGGAAGGTAGTTTGTTGTTGAGATTTTTTTACTCCAATGGATGATTGCCTTGTCATTATGGAAGGTAGTTAATTTTTGAGATTTTGTTATTCCAATGGATGGTAGCCTTGTCACTATGGAAGGTAGTTCATTGTTGAGATTTTGTTACTCAAATGGATGGTAGCCTCGTCATTATGGAAGGAAGTTCTTTGTTGCGATTTTTTTACTCCAATGGATGGTAGACTTTTCATTATGGAAGGTATTTCATTGTTGAGATTTTGTTACTCTAATTGATGGTATCCTTGTCATTATGGAAGGTAGTTCATTATGGAGATTTCGTTTCTCCAATGGATGATAGCCTTGTCATTATGGCAGGTAGTTCATTATTGAGATTTTGTTACTCCAATGGCTGGTAGCCTTGTCATTATGCAAGGTAGTTCATTGTTGAGATTTTGTTACTCCAATGGATGGTAGCCTTGTCATTATGGAAGGTAGTTCGTTGTTGAGATTTTGTTACTCCAATGGATGGTAGCCTAGTCATTATGGAAGGTAGTTTGTTGTTGAGATTTTGTTACTGCAATGGATGGTAGCCTTGTCATTATGGAGGGTAGTTCGTTGTTGAGATTTTGTTACTACAATGGATGGTAGCCTTGTCATTATGGAAGGTAGTTCGGTTTTGAGATTTTTTTACTTTAATGGATGGTAGCCTTGTCATTATGGAAGGTAGTTTGTTGTTGAGATTTTGTTACTCCAATGGATGGTAGCCTTGTCATTATGGAAGGTAGTTTGTTGTTGAGATTTTGTTACTCCAATGGATGATTGCCTTGTCATTATGGAAGGTAGTTCATTGTTGAGATTTTGTTACTCAAATGGATGGTAGCCTTGTCATTATGGAAGGTTGTTCTTTGTTGCATTTTTTTACTCCAATGGATGGTAGACTTTTCATTATGGAAGGTACTTCGTTGTTGAGATTTTGTTACTCTAATTGATGGTATCCTTGTCATTATGGAAGGTAGTTCATTGTGGAGATTTTGTTTCTCCAATGGATGATAGCCTTGTCATTATGGAAGGTAGTTCATTGTTGAGATTTTGTTACTCCAATGGCTGGTAGCCTTGTCATTATGCAAGGTAGTTCATTGTTGAGATTTTGTTACTCCAATAGATTGTAGCCTTGTCATTATGGAAGATAGTTCGGTTTTGAGATTTTGTTACTTTAATGGATGGTAGCCTTGTCATTATGGAAGGTAGTTTGTTGTTGAGATTTTGTTACTCCAATGGATGGTAGCCTTGTCATTATGGAAGGTAGTTTGTTGTTGAGATTTTTTTACTCCAATGGATGATTGCCTTGTCATTATGGAAGGTAGTTACATTTTGAGATTTTGTTACTCCAACGGATGGTAGCCTTGTCACTATGGAAGGTAGTTCATTGTTGAGATTTTGTTACTCAAATGGATGGTAGCCTTGTCATTATGGAAGGAAGTTCTTTGTTGCGATTTTTTTACTCCAATGGATGGTAGACATTTCATTATGGAAGGTACTTCATTGTTGAGATTTTGTTACTCTAATTGATAGTATCCTTGTCATTATGGAAGGTAGTTCATTATGGAGATTTCGTTTCTCCAATGGATGATAGCCTTGTCATTATGGCAGGTAGTTCATTATTGAGATTTTGTTACTCCAATGGCTGGTAGCCTTGTCATTATGCAAGGTAGTTCATTGTTGAGATTTTGTTACTCCAATGGATGGTAGCCTTGTCATTATGGAAGGTAGTTCGTTGTTGAGATTTTGTTACTCCAATGGATGTTAGCCTTGTCATTATGCAAGGTAGTTTGTTGTTGAGATTTTGTTACTGCAATGGATGTAAGCCTTGTCATTATGGAGGGTAGTTCGTTGTTGAGATTTTGTTACTCCAATGGATGGTAGCCTTGTCATTATGGAAGGTAGTTCGGTTTTGAGATTTTTTTACTTTAATGGATGGTAGCCTTGTCATTATGGAAGGTAGTTTGTTGTTGAGATTTTATTACTCCAATGGATGGTAGCCTTGTCATTATGGAAGGTAGTTTGTTGTTGGGATTTTGTTACTCCAATGGATGATTGCCTTGTCATTATTGAAGGTAGTTCATTGTTGTTATTTTGTTACTCCAATGGTTGGTAGCCTTGTCATTATGGAAGGTAGTTTATTGTTGAAATTTTGTTACTCCAATAGATTGTAGCCTTGTCATTATGGAAGGTAGTTTGTTGTTGAGATTTTATTACTCCAATGGATGGTAGCCTTATAATTATGGAAGGTAGTTCATTGTTGAGATTTTGTTTCTCCAATGGATGATAGCCTTGTCATTATGGAAGGTAGTTCATTGTTGAAATTTTGTTTCTCCAATGGATGATAGCCTTGTCATTATGGAAGGTAGTCCATTGTTGAAAATTTGTTACTCCAATGGCTGGTAGCCTTTTCATTATGCAAGGTAGTTCATTGTTGAGATTTTGTTACTCCAATGGATGGTAGCCTTGTCATTATGGAAGGTAGTTTGTTGTTAAGATTTTGTTACTCCAATGGATGGTAGCCTTGTCATTATGGAAGGTAGTTCGGTTTTGAGATTTTGTTACTTCAATGGATCGTAGCCTTGTCATTATAGAAGGTAGTTTATTGTTGAGATTTTGTTACTCCAATGGATGGTAGCCTTGTCATTATGGAAGGTAGTTCGTTGTTGATATTTTGTTTCTACAATGGATGATAGCCTTTTCATTATGACAGGTAGTTCATTTTTGAGATTTTGTTACTCCAATGGATGGTAGCCTTGTCATTATTGAAGGTAGTTCATTGTTGAGATTTTGTTACTCAAATGGATGGTAGCCTTGTCATTATGGAAGGTAGTTCTTTGTTGCATTTTTTTACTCCAATGGATGGTAGACTTTTCATTATGGAAGGTACTTCGTTGTTGAGATTTTGTTACTCTAATTGATGGTATCCTTGTCATTATGGAAGGTAGTACATTGTGGAGATTTTGTTTCTCCAATGGATGATAGCCTTGTCATTATGGAAGGTAGTTCATTGTTGAGATTTTGTTACCCCAATGGCTGGTAGCCTTGTCATTATGCAAGGTAGTTCATTGTTGAGATTTTGTTACTCCAATAGATTGTAGCCTTGTCATTATGGAAGATAGTTCGGTTTTGAGATTTTGTTACTTTAATGGATGGTAGCCTTGTCATTATGGAAGGTAGTTAATTTTTGAGATTTTGTTACTCCAACGGATGGTAGCCTTGTCACTATGGAAGGTAGTTCATTGTTGAGATTTTGTTACTCAAATGGATGGTAGCCTTGTCATTATGGAAGGAAGTTCTTTGTTGCGATTTTTTTACTCCAATGGATGGTAGACATTTCATTATGGAAGGTACTTCATTGTTGAGATTTTGTTACTCTAATTGATAGTATCCTTGTCATTATGGAAGGTAGTTCATTATGGAGATTTCGTTTCTCCAATGGATGATAGCCTTGTCATTATGGCAGGTAGTTCATTATTGAGATTTTGTTACTCCAATGGCTGGTAGCCTTGTCATTATGCAAGGTAGTTCATTGTTGAGATTTTGTTACTCCAATGGATGGTAGCCTTGTCATTATGGAAGGTAGTTCGTTGTTGAGATTTTGTTACTCCAATGGATGTTAGCCTTGTCATTATGGAAGGTAGTTTGTTGTTGAGATTTTGTTACTGCAATGGATGTAAGCCTTGTCATTATGGAGGGTAGTTCGTAGTTGAGATTTTGTTACTCCAATGGATGGTAGCCTTGTCATTATGGAAGGTAGTTCGGTTTTGAGATTTTTTTACTTTAATGGATGGTAGCCTTGTCATTATGGAAGGTAGTTTGTTGTTGAGATTTTATTACTCCAATGGATGGTAGCCTTGTCATTATGGAAGGTAGTTTGTTGTTGGGATTTTATTACTCCAATGGATGATTGCCTTGTCATTATTGAAGGTAGTTCATTGTTGTTATTTTGTTACTCCAATGGTTGGTAGCCTTGTCATTATGGAAGGTAGTTTATTGTTGAAATTTTGTTACTCCAATAGATTGTAGCCTTGTCATTATGGAAGGTAGTTTGTTGTTGAGATTTTATTACTCCAATGGATGGTAGCCTTATAATTATGGAAGGTAGTTCATTGTTGAGATTTTGTTTCTCCAATGGATGATAGCCTTGTCATTATGGAAGGTAGTTCATTGTTGAAATTTTGTTTCTCCAATGGATGATAGCCTTGTCATTATGGAAGGTAGTCCATTGTTGAAAATTTGTTACTCCAATGGCTGGTAGCCTTTTCATTATGCAAGGTATTTCATTGTTGAGATTTTGTTACTCCAATGGATGGTAGCCTTGTCATTATGGAATGTAGGTTGTTGTTAAGATTTTGTTACTCCAATGGATGGTAGCCTTGTCATTATGGAAGGTAGTTCAGTTTTGAGATTTTGTTACTTCAATGGATCGTAGCCTTGTCATTATGGAAGGTAGTTTATTGTTGAGATTTTGTTACTCCAATGGATGGTAGCCTTGTCATTATGGAAGGTAGTTCGTTGTTGATATTTTGTTTCTACAATGGATGATAGCCTTTTCATTATGAAAGGTAGTTCATTTTTGAGATTTTGTTACTCCAATGGATGGTAGCCTTGTCATTATTGAAGGTAGTTCATTGTTGAGATTTTGTTACTCAAATGGATGGTAGCCTTGTCATTATGGAAGGTAGTTCTTTGTTGCATTTTTTTACTCCAATGGATGGTAGACTTTTCATTATGGAAGGTACTTCGTTGTTGAGATTTTGTTACTCTAATTGATGGTATCCTTGTCATTATGGAAGGTAGTACATTGTGGAGATTTTGTTTCTCCAATGGATGATAGCCTTGTCATTATGGAAGGTAGTTCATTGTTGAGATTTTGTTACTCCAATGGCTGGTAGCCTGGTCATTATGCAAGGTAGTTCATTGTTGAGATTTTGTTACTCCAATAGATTGTAGCCTTGTCATTATGGAAGATAGTTCGGTTTTGAGATTTTGTTACTTTAATGGATGGTAGCCTTGTCATTATGGAAGGTAGTTTGTTGTTGAGATTTTGTTACTCCAATGGATGGTAGCCTTGTCATTATGGAAGGTAGTTTGTTGTTGAGATTTTTTTACTCCAATGGATGATTGCCTTGTCATTATGGAAGGTAGTTAATTTTTGAGATTTTGTTATTCCAATGGATGGTAGCCTTGTCACTATGGAAGGTAGTTCATTGTTGAGATTTTGTTACTCAAATGGATGGTAGCCTCGTCATTATGGAAGGAAGTTCTTTGTTGCGATTTTTTTACTCCAATGGATGGTAGACTTTTCATTATCGAAGGTACTTCATTGTTGAGATTTTGTTACTCTAATTGATGGTATCCTTGTCATTATGGAAGGTAGTTCATTATGGAGATTACGTTTCTCCAATGGATGATAGCCTTGTCATTATGGCAGGTAGTTCATTATTGAGATTTTGTTACTCCAATGGCTGGTAGCCTCGTCATTATGCAAGGTAGTTCATTGTTGAGATTTTGTTACTCCAATGGATGGTAGCCTTGTCATTATGGAAGGTAGTTCGTTGTTGAGATTTTGTTACTCCAATGGATGGTAGCCTAGTCATTATGGAAGGTAGTTTGTTGTTGAGATTTTGTTACTGCAATGGATGGTAGCCTTGTCATTATGGATGGTAGTTCGTTGTTGAGATTTTGTTACTCCAATGGATGGTAGCCTTGTCATTATTGAAGGTAGTTCGGTTTTGAGATTTTTTTACTCCAATGGATGGTAGCCTTGTCATTATGGAAGGTAGTTCGTTGTTGAGATTTTGTTACTCCAATGGATGGTAGCCTTGTCATTATGGAAGGTAGTTTGTTGTTGAGATTTTGTTACTCCAATGGATGATTGCCTTGTCATTATGGAAGGTAGTTCGTTGTTGAGATTTTGTTACTCAAATGGATGGTAGCCTTGTCATTATGGAAGGTAGTTTATTGTTGAGATTTTGTTACTCCAATGGATGATTGCCTTGTCATTATGGAAGGTAGTTCATTGTTGAGATTTTGTTACTCAAATGGATGGTAGCCTCGTCATTATGGAAGGAAGTTCTTTGTTGCGATTTTTTTACTCCAATGGATGGTAGACATTTCATTATGGAAGGTACTTCATTGTTGAGATTTTGTTACTCTAATTGATAGTATCCTTTTCATTATGGAAGGTAGTTCATTATGGAGATTTCGTTTCTCCAATGGATGATAGCCTTGTCATTATGGCAGGTAGTTCATTATTGAGATTTTGTTACTCCAATGGATGGTAGTCTTGTCATTATGCAAGGTAGTTCATTGTTGAGATTTTGTTACTCCAATGGATGGTAGCCTTGTCATTATTGAAGGTAGTTCGTTGTTGAGATTTTGTTACTCCAATGGATGGTAGCCTTGTCATTATGGAAGGTAGTTTGTTGTTGAGATTTTGTTACTGCAATGGATGTAAGCCTTGTCATTATGGAGGGTAGTTCGTTGTTGAGATTTTGTTACTCCAATAGATGGTAGCCTTGTCATTATGGAAGGTAGTTCGGTTTTGAGATTTTTTTACTTTAATGGATGGTAGCCTTGTCATTATGGAAGGTAGTTTGTTGTTGAGATTTTATTACTCCAATGGATGGTAGCCTTGTCATTATGGAAGGTAGTTTGTTGTTGAGATTTTGTTACTCCAATGGATGATTGCCTTGTCATTATGGAAGGTAGTTCATTGTTGTTATTTTGTTACTTCAATGGTTGGTAGCCTTGTCATTATGGAAGGTAGTTTATTGTTGAAATTTTGTTACTCCAATAGATTGTAGCCTTGTCATTATGGAAGGTAGTTTGTTGTTGAGATTTTATTACTCCAATGGATGGTAGCCTTATAATTATGGAAGGTAGTTCATTGTTGAGATTTTGTTTCTCCACTGGATGATAGCCTTGTCATTATGGAAGGTAGTTCATTGTTGAAATTTTGTTACTCCAATGGCTGGTAGCCTTTTCATTATGCAAGGTAGTTCATTGTTGAGATTTTGTTACTCCAATGGAAGGTAGCCTTTTCATTATGGAAGGTAGTTTGTTGTTAAGATTTTGTTACTCCAATGGATGGTAGCCTTGTCATTATGGAAGGTAGTTCGGTTTTGAGATTTTGTTACTTTAATGGATCGTAGCCTTGTCATTATGGAAGGTAGTTTATTGTTGAGATTTTGTTACTCCAGTGGATGGTAGCCTTGTCATTATGGAAGGTAGTTCGTTGTTGATATTTTGTTTCTACAATGGATGATAGCCTTTTCATTATGAAAGGTAGTTCATTTTTGAGATTTTGTTACTCCAATGGATGGTAGCCTTGTCATTATGGAAGGTAGTTCATTGTTGAGATTTTGTTACTCAAATGGATGGTAGCCTTTTCATTATGGAAGGTAGTTCTTTGTTGCATTTTTTTACTCCAATGGATGGTAGACTTTTCATTATGGAAGGTACTTCGTTGTTGAGAATTTGTTACTCTAATTGATGGTATCCTTATCATTATGGAAGGTAGTTCATTGTGGAGATTTTGTTTCTCCAATGGATGATAGCCTTGTCATTATGGAAGGTAGTTCATTGTTGAGATTTTGTTACTCCAATGGCTGGTAGCCTTGTCATTATGCAAGGTAGTTCATTGTTGAGATTTTGTTACTCCAATAGATTGTAGCCTTGTCATTATGGAAGATAGTTCGGTTTTGAGATTTTGTTACTTTAATGGATGGTAGCCTTGTCATTATGGAAGGTAGTTTGTTGTTGAGATTTTGTTACTCCAATGGATGGTAGCCTTGTCATTATGGAAGGTAGTTTGTTGTTGAGATTTTTTTACTCCAATGGATGATTGCCTTGTCATTATGTAAGGTAGTTAATTTTTGAGATTTTGTTATTCCAATGGATGGTAGCCTTGTCACTATGGAAGGTGTTTCATTATTGAGATTTTGTTACTCAAATGGATGGTAGCCTCGTCATTATGGAAGGAAGTTCTTTGTTGCGATTTTTTTACTCCAATGGATGGTAGACTTTTCATTATGGAAGGTACTTCATTGTTGAGATTTTGTTACTCTAATTGATGGTATCCTTGTCATTATGGAAGGTAGTTCATTATGGAGATTTCGTTTCTCCAATGGATGATAGCCTTGTCATTATGGCAGGTAGTTCATTATTGAGATTTTGTTACTCCAATGGCTGGTAGCCTTGTCATTATGCAAGGTAGTTCATTGTTGAGATTTTGTTACTCCAATGGATGGTAGCCTTGTCATTATGGAAGGTAGTTCGTTGTTGAGATTTTGTTACTCCAATGGATGGTATCCTAGTCATTATGGAAGGTAGTTTGTTGTTGAGCTTTTGTTACTGCAATGGATGGTAGCCTTGTCATTATGGAGGGTAGCTCGTTGTTGAGATTTTGTTACTCCAATGGATGGTAGCCTTGTCATTATGGAAGGTAGTTCGGTTTTGAGATTTTTTTACTTTAATGGATGGTAGCCTTGTCATTATGGAAGGTAGTTTGTTGTTGAGATTTTGTTACTCCAATGGATGGTAGCCTTGTCATTATGGAAGGTAGTTTGTTGTTGAGATTTTGTTACTCCAATGGATGATTGCCTTGTCATTATGGAAGGTAGTTCATTGTTGTTATTTTGTTACTCCAATGGTTGGTAGCCTTGTCATTATGGAAGGTAGTTTATTGTTGAAATTTTGTTACTCCAATAGATTATAGCCTTGTCATTATGGAAGGTAGTTTGTTGTTGAGATTTTATTACTCCAATAGATGGTAGCCTTATAATTATGGAAGGTAGTTCATTGTTGAGATTTTGTTTCTCCAATGGATGATAGCCTTGTCATTATGGAAGGTAGTTCTTTGTTGAAATTTTGTTACTCCAATGGCTGGTAGCCTTTTCATTATGCAAGGTAGTTCATTGTTGAGATTTTGTTACTCCAATGGATGGTAGCCTTGTCATTATGGAAGGTAGTTTGTTGTTAAGATTTTATTACTCCAATGGATGGTAGCCTTGTCATTATGGAAGGTAGTTCGGTTTTGAGATTTTGTTACTTTAATGGATCGTAGCCTTGTCATTATGGAAGGTAGTTTATTGTTGAGATTTTGTTACTCCAATGGATGGTAGCCTTGTCATTATGGAAGGTAGTTCGTTGTTGATATTTTGTTTCTACAATGGATGATAGCCTTTTCATTATGAAAGGTAGTTCATTTTTGAGATTTTGTTACTCCAATGGATGGTAGCCTTGTCATTATGGAAGGTAGTTCATTGTTGAGATTTTGTTACTCAAATGGATGGTAGCCTTGTCATTATGGAAGGTAGTTCTTTGTTGCATTTTTTTACTCCAATGGATGGTAGACTTTTCATTATAGAAGGTACTTCGTTGTTGAGATTTTGTTACTCTAATTGATGGTATCCTTGTCATTATGGAAGGTAGTTCATTGTGGAGATTTTGTTTCTCCAATGGATGATAGCCTTGTTATTATGGAAGGTAGTTCATTGTTGAGATTTTGTTACTGCAATGGATGGTAGCCTTGTCATTATGGAGGGTAGTTTGTAGTTGAGATTTTGTTACTCCAATGGATGGTAGCCTTGTCATTATGGAAGGTAGTTCGGTTTTGAGATTTTTTTACTTTAATGGATGGTAGCCTTGTCATTATGGAAGGTAGTTTGTTGTTGAGATTTTGTTACTCCAATGGATGGTAGCCTTGTCATTATGGAAGGTAGTTTGTTGTTGAGATTTTGTTACTCCAATGGATGATTGCCTTGTCATTATGGAAGGTAGTTCATTGTTGTTATTTTGTTACTCCAATGGTTGGTAGCCTTGTCATTATGGAAGGTAGTTTATTGTTGAAATTTTGTTACTCCAATAGATTGTAGCCTTGTCATTATGGAAGGTAGTTTGTTGTTGAGATTTTATTACTCCAATAGATGGTAACCTTATAATTATGGAAGGTAGTTCATTGTTGAGATTTTGTTTCTCCAATGGATGATAGCCTTGTCATTATGGAAGGTAGTTCATTGTTGAAATTTTGTTACTCCAATGGCTGGTAGCCTTTTCATTATGCAAGGTAGTTCATTGTTGAGATTTTGTTACTCCAATGGATGGTAGCCTTGTCATTATGGAAGGTAGTTTGTTGTTAAGATTTTGTTACTCCAATGGATGGTAGCCTTGTCATTATGGAAGGTAGTTCGGTTTTGAGATTTTGTTACTTTAATGGATCGTAGCCTTGTCATTATGGAAGGTAGTTTATTGTTGAGATTTTGTTACCCCAATGGATGGTAGCCTTGTCATTATGGAAGGCAGTTCATTGTTGATATTTTGTTTCTACAATGGATGATAGCCTTTTCATTATGAAAGGTAGTTCATTTTTGAGATTTTGTTACTCCAATGGATGGTAGCCTTGTCATTATGGAAGGTAGTTCATTGTTGAGATTTTGTTACTCAAATGGATGGTAGCCTTGTCATTATGGAAGGTGGTTCTTTGTTGCATTTTTTTACTCCAATGGATGGTAGACTTTTCATTATGGAAGGTACTTCGTTGTTGAGATTTTGTTACTCTAATTGATGGTATCCTTGTCATTATGGAAGGTAGTTCATTGTGGAGATTTTGTTTCTCCAATGGATGATAGCCTTGTCATTATGGAAGGTAGTTCATTGTTGAGATTTTGTTACTCCAATGGCTGGTAGCCTTGTCATTACGCAAGGTAGTTCATTGTTGAGATTTTGTTACTCCAATAGATCGTAGCCTTGTCATTATGGAAGATAGTTCAGTTTTGAGATTTTGTTACTTTAATGGATGGTAGCCTTGTCATTATGGAAGGTAGTTTGTTGTTGAGATTTTGTTACTCCAATGGATGGTAGCCTTGTCATTATGGAAGGTAGTTTGTTGTTGAGATTTTTTTACTCCAATGGATGATTGCCTTGTCATTATGGAAGGTAGTTAATTTTTGAGATTTTGTTACTCCAATGGATGGTAGCCTTGTCACTATGGAAGGTAGTTCATTGTTGAGATTTTGTTACTCAAATAGATGGTAGCCTTGTCATTATGGAAGGAAGTTCTTTGTTGCATTTTTTTACTCCAATGGATGGTAGACTTTTCATTATGGAAGGTACTTTGTTGTTGAGATCTTTTTACTCTAATTGATGGTATCCTTGTCATTATGGAAGGTAGTTCATTGTGGAGATTTTGTTTCTCCAATGGATGATAGCCTTGTCATTATGGAAGGTAGTTCATTGTTGAGATTTTGTTACTCCAATGGCTGGTAGCCTTGTCATTATGCAAGGTAGTTCATTGTTGAGATTTTGTTACTCCAATGGATGGTAGCCTTTTCATTATGGAAGGTAGTTCGTTGATGAGATTTTGTTACTCCAATGGATGGTAGCCTTGTCATTATGGAAGGTAGTTTGTTGTTGTGATTTTTTTACTCTAATGGATGGTAGCCTTGTCATTATGGAAGGTAGTTCGTTGTTGAGATTTTGTTACTCCAATGGATGGTAGCCTTGTCATTATGGAAGGTAGTTTGGTTTTGAGATTTTGTTACTTTAATGGATGGTGGCCTTGTCATTATGGAAGGTAGTTTGTTGTTGAGATTTTGTTACTCCAATGGATGGTAGCCTTGTCATTAAGGAAGGTAGTTTTTTGTTGATATTTTGTTACTCCAATGGATGATTTCCTTGTCATTATGCAAGGTAGTTCATTGTTGAGATTTTGTTACTCCAATGGATGGTAGCCTTGTCATTATGGAAGGTAGTTTGTTGTTAAGATTTTGTTACTCCAATGGATGGTAGCCTTGTCATTATGGAAGGTAGTTCGGTTTTGAGATTTTGTTACTTTAATGGATCGTAGCCTTGTCATTATGGAAGGTAGTTTATTGTTGAGATTTTGTAACTCCAATGGATGGTAGCCTTGTCATTATGGAAGGTAGTTCGTTGTTGATATTTTGTTTCTACAATGGATGATAGCCTTTTCATTATGAAAGGTAGTTCATTTTTGAGATTTTGTTACTCCAATGGATGGTAGCCTTGTCATTATGGAAGGTAGTTCATTGTTGAGATTTTGTTACTCAAATGGATGGTAGCCTTGTCATTATGGAAGGTAGTTCTTTGTTGCATTTTTTTACTCCAATGGATGGTAGACTTTTCATTATGGAAGGTAGTTTATTGTTGAAATTTTGTTACTCCAATAGATTGTAGCCTTGTCATTATTGAAGGTAGTTCTTGTTGAGATTTTGTTACTCCAATTGATGGTAGCCTTCTCATTATGGAAGGTAGTTCAGTTTTTAGATTTTGTTACTTTAATGGATGGTAGCCTTGTCATTATGGAAGGTAGTTTGTTGTTGAGATTTTGTTACTCCAATGGATGGTAGCCTTGTTATTATGGAAGGTAGTTTGTTGTTGAGATTTTTTTACTCTAATTGATGTTATCCTTGTTATTACGGAAGGTAGTTCATTATTGAGATTTTGTTTCTCCAATGGATGATAGCCTTGTCATTATGGAAGGTAGTTCATATTTGAGATTTTGTTACTCCAATGGATGGTAGCCTTGTCACTATGGAAGGTAGTTCATTGTTGAGATTTTGTTATTCAAATGGATGGTAGCCTTGTCATTATGGAAGGAAGTTCTTTGTTGCGATTTTTTTACTCCAATGGATGGTAGACTTTTCATTATGGAAGGTACTTTGTTGTTGAGATTTTTTTACTCTAATTGATGGTATCCTTGTCATTATGGAAGGTAGTTCATTGTGGAGATTTTGTTTCTCCAATGGATGATAGCCTTGTCATTATGGAAGGTAGTTCATTGTTAAGATTTTGTTACTCCAATGGCTGGTAGCCTTGTCATTATGCAAGGTAGTTCATTGTTGAGATTTTGTTACTCCAATGGATGGTAGCCTTGTCATTATGGAAGGTAGTTCGTTGTTGAGATTTTGTTACTCTAATTGATGGTATCCTTGTCATTATGGAAGGTAGTTCATTGTGGAGATTTTGTTTCTCCAATGGATGATAGCCTTTGTCATTATGGAAGGTAGTTCATTGTTGAAATTTTGTTACTCCAATGGCTGGTAGCCTTGTCATTATGCAAGGTAGTTCATTGTTGAGATTTTGTTACTCCAATGGATGGTAGCCTTGTCATTATGGAAGGTAGTTTGTTGTTAAGATTTTGTTACTCCAATGGATGGTAGCCTTGTCATTATGGAAGGTAGTTCGGTTTTGAGATTTTGTTACTTTAATGGATCGTAGCCTTGTCATTATGGAAGGTAGTTTATTCTTGAGATTTTGTAACTCCAATGGATGGTAGCCTTGTCATTATGGAAGGTAGTTCGTTGTTGATATTTTTTTTCTACAATGGATGATATCCTTTTCATTATGAAAGGTAGTTCATTTTTGAGATTTTGTTACTCCAATGGATGGTAGCCTTGTCATTATGAAAGGTAGTTCATTGTTGAGATTTTGTTACTCAAATGGATTGTAGCCTTGTCATTATGGAAGGTAGTTCTTTGTTGCATTTTTTTACTCCAATGGATGGTAGACTTTTCATTATGGAAGGTAGTTTATTGTTGAAATTTTGTTACTCCAATAGATTGTAGCCTTGTCATTATTGAAGGTAGTTCTTGTTGAGATTTTGTTACTCCAATTGATGGTAGCCTTCTCATTATGGAAGGTAGTTCAGTTTTTAGATTTTGATACTTTAATGGATGGTAGCCTTGTCATTATGGAAGGTAGTTTGTTGTTGAGATTTTGTTACTCCAATGGATGGTAGCCTTTTTATTATGGAAGGTAGTTTGTTGTTGAGATTTTTTTACTCTAATTGATGTTATCCTTGTTATTACGGAAGGTAGTTCATTGTTGGAATTTTGTTTCTCCAATGGATGATAGCCTTGTCATTATGGAAGGTAGTTCATATTTGAGATTTTGTTACTCCAATGGATGGTAGCCTTGTCACTATGGAAGGTAGTTCATTGTTGAGATTTTGTTATTCAAATGGATGGTAGCCTTGTCATTATGGAAGGAAGTTCTTTGTTGCGATTTTTTTACTCCAATGGATAGTAGACTTTTCATTATGGAAGGTACTTTGTTGTTGAGATTTTGTTACTCTAATTGATGGTATCCTTGTCATTATGGAAGGTAGTTCATTGTGGAGATTTTGTTTCTCCAATGGATGATAGCCTTGTCATTATGGAAGGTAGTTCATTGTTGAGATTTTGTTACTCCAATGGCTGGTAGCCTTGTCATTATGCAAGGTAGTTCATTGTTGAGATTTTGTTACTCCAATAGATTGTAGCCTTGTCATTATGGAAGATAGTTCGGTTTTGAGATTTTGTTACTTTAATGGATGGTAGCCTTGTCATTATGGAAGGTAGTTTGTTGTTGAGATTTTGTTACTCCAATGGATGGTAGCCTTGTCATTATGGAAGGTAGTTTGTTATTGAGATTTTTTTACTCCAATGGATGATTGCCTTGTCATTATGGAAGGTAGTTAATTTTTGAGATTTTGTTACTCCAATGGATGGTAGCCTTGTCACTATGGAAGGTAGTTCATTGTTGAGATTTTGTTACTCAAATAGATGGTAGCCTTGTCATTATGGAAGGAAGTTCTTTGTTGCATTTTTTTACTCCAATGGATGGTAGACTTTTCATTATGGAAGGTACTTCGTTGTTGAGATTTTGTTACTCTAATTGATGGTATCCTTGTCATTATGGAAGGTAGTTCATTATGGAGATTTCGTTTCTCCAATGGATGATAGCCTTGTCATTATGGCAGGTAGTTCATTATTGAGATTTTGTTACTCCAATGGCTGGTAGCCTTGTCATTATGCAAGGTAGTTCATTGTTGAGATTTTGTTACTCCAATGGATGGTAGCCTTGTCATTATGGAAGGTAGTTTGTTGTTGAGATTTTGTTACTCCAATGGATGGTAGCCTTGTCATTATGGAAGGTAGTTTGTTGTTGAGATTTTGTTACTATAATGGATGGTAGCCTTGTCATTATGGAGGGTAGTTCGTTGTTGAGATTTTGTTACTCCAATGGATGGTAGCCTTGTCATTATGGAAGGTAGTTCGGTTTTGAGATTTTTTTACTTTAATGGATGGTAGCCTTGTCATTATGGAAGGTAGTTTGTTGTTGAGATTTTGTTACTCCAATGGATGGTAGCCTTGTCATTATGGAAGGTAGTTTGTTGTTGAGATTTTGTTACTCCAATGGATGATTGCCTTGTCATTATGGAAGGTAGTTCATTGTTGTTATTTTGTTACTCCAATGGTTGGTAGCCTTGTCATTATGGAAGGTAGTTTATTGTTGAAATTTTGTTACTCCAATAGATTGTAGCCTTGTTATTATGGAAGGTAGTTTGTTGTTGAGATTTTATTACTCCAATGGATGGTAGCCTTATAATTATGGAAGGTAGTTCATTGTTGAGATTTTGTTTCTCCAATGGATGATAGCCTTGTCATTATGGAAGGTAGTTCATTTTTGAGATTTTTTTACTCCAATGGATGGTAGCCTTGTCACTATGGAAGGTAGTTCATTGTTGAGATTTTGTTACTCAAATGGATGGTAGCCTTGGCATTATGGAAGGTTGTTCTTTATTGCGATTTTTTTACTCCAATGAATGGTAGACTTTTCATTATGGAAGGTACTTCGTTGTTGAGATTTTGTTACTCTAATTGATGGTATCCTTGTCATTACGGAAGGTAGTTCATTGTGGAGATTTTGTTTCTCCAATGGATGATAGCCTTGTCATTATGGAAGGTAGTTCATTGTTGAGATTTTGTTACTCCAATGGCTGGTAGCCTTGTCATTATGCAAGGTAGTTCATTGTTGAGATTTTGTTACTCCAATGGAAGGTAGCCTTGTCATTATGGAAGGTAGTTCGTTGTTAAGATTTTGTTACTCCAATGGATGGTAGCCTTGTCATTATGGAAGGTAGTTCGGTTTTGAGATTTTGTTACTTTAATAGATCATAGCCTTGTCATTATGGAAGGTAGTTTAATGTTGAGATTTTGTTACTCCAATGGATGGAAGCCTTGTCATTATGGAAGGTAGTTCGTTGTTGATATTTTGTTTCTACAATGGATGATAGCCTTGTCATTTTGGAAGGTAGTTCATTTTTGAGATTTTGTTACTCCAATGGATGGTAGCCTTGCCATTATGGAAGGTAGTTAATTGTTGAGATTTTGTTACTCAAATGGATGGTAGCCTTGTCATTATGGAAGGTAGTTCTTTGTTGCATTTTTTTACTCCAATGGATGGTAGACTTTTCATTATGGAAGGTACTTCGTTGTTGAGATTTTGTTACTCTAATTGATGGTATCCTTGTCATTACGGAAGGTAGTTCATTGTGGAGATTTTGTTTCTCCAATGGATGATAGCCTTGTCATTATGGAAGGTAGTTCATTGTTGAGATTTTGTTACTCCAATAGATTGTAGCCTTGTCATTATGGAAGGTAGTTCAGTTTTGAGATTTTGTTTCTTTAATGGATGGTAGCCTTGTCATTATGGAAGGTAGTTTGTTGTTGAGATTTTGTTACTCCAATGGATGGTAGCCTTGTCATTATGGAAGGTAGTTTGTTGTTGAGATTTTTTTACTCCAATGGATGATTGCCTTGTCATTATGGAAGGTAGTTCATTATTGTTATTTTGTTACTCCAATGGCTGGTAGCCTTGTCATTATGGAAGGTAGTTTATTGGTGATATTTTGTTACTCTAATAGATTGTAGCCTTGTCATTATGGAAGGTAGTTCGTTGTTGAGATTTTGTTACTGCAATGTTTGGCAGCCTTTACATTATGGAAGGCTGTTCAATTTTGAGATTTTGTTACTTTATTGGATGGTAGCCTTGTCATTATGGAAGGTAGTTTGTTATTGAGATTTTGTTACTCCAATGGATGGTAGCATTGTTATTATGGAAGGTAGTTTGTTGTTGAGATTTTGTTACTCTGATTGATGGTATCCTTGTTATTACGGAAGGTAGTTCATTGTTGAGATTTTGTTTCTTCAATGGATGATAGCCTTGTCATTATGGAAGGTAGTTCATTTTTGAGATTTTTTTACTCCAATGGATGGTAGCCTTGTCACTATGGAAGGTAGTTCATTGTTGAGATTTTGTTACTCAAATGGATGGTAGCCTTGTCATTATGGAAGGAAGTTCTTTGTTGCGATTTTTTTACTCCAATGGATGGTAGACTTTTCATTATGGAAGGTACTTCGTTCTTGAGATTTTGTTACTCTAATTGATGGTATCCTTGTCATTATGGAAGGTAGTTCATTGTGGAGATTTTGTTTCTCCAATGGATGATAGCCTTTGTCATTATGGAAGGTAGTTCATTATTGAAATTTTCTTACTCCATTGGCTGGTAGCCTTGTCATTATGGAAGGTAGTTCATTGTTGAAATTTTGTTACTCCAATGGCTGGTAGCCTTGTCATTATGGAAGGTAGTTTGTTGTTAAGATTTTGTTACTCCAATGGATGGTAGCCTTGTCATTATGGAAGGTAGTTCGGTTTTGAGATTTTGTTACTTTAATGGATCGTAGCCTTGTCATTATGGAAGGTAGTTTATTGTTGAGATTTTGTTACTCCAATGGATGGTAGCCTTGTCATTATGGAAGGTAGTTCGTTGTTGATATTTTGTTTCTACAATGGATGATAGCCTTTTCATTATGAAAGGTAGTTCATTTTTGAGATTTTGTTACTCCAATGGATGGTAGCCTTGTCATTATGGAAGGTAGTTCATTGTTGAGATTTTGTTACTCAAATGGATGGTAGCCTTGTCATTATGGAAGGTAGTTCTTTGTTGCATTTTTTACTCCAATGGATGGTAGACTTTTCATTATGAAAGGTACTTCGTTGTTGAGATTTTGTTACTCTAATTGATGGTATCCTTGTCATTATGGAAGGTAGTTCATTGTGGAGATTTTGTTTCTCCAATGGATGATAGCCTTGTCATTATGGAAGGTAGTTCATTGTTGAGATTTTGTTACTCCAATGGCTGGTAGCCTTGTCATTATGCAATGTAGTTCATTGTTGAGATTTTGTTACTCCAATGGATGGTAGCCTTGTCATTATGGAAGGTAGTTTGTTGTTAAGATTTTGTTACTCCAATGGATGGTAGCCTTGTCATTATGGAAGGTATTTCGGTTTTGAGATTTTGTTACTTTAATGGATCGTAGACTTGTCATTATGGAAGGTAGTTTATTGTTGAGATTTTGTTACTCCAATGGATGGTAGCCTTGTCATTATGGAAGGTAGTTCGTTGTTGATATTTTGTTTCTACAATGGATGATAGCCTTTTCATTATGAAAGGTAGTTCATTTTTGAGATTTTGTTACTCCAATGGATGGTAGCCTTGTCATTATGGAAGGTAGTTCATTGTTGAGATTTTGTTACTCAAATGGATGGTAGCCTTGTCATTATGGAAGGTAGTTCATTGTGGAGATTTTGTTACTCTAATGGATGGTATCCATGTCATTATGGAAGGTAGTTCATTGTGGAGATTTTGTTTCTCCAATGGATGATAGCCTTGTCATTATGGAAGGAAGTTCATTGTTGAGATTTTGTTACTCCAAATGCAGGTAGCCTTGTCATTATGCAAGGTAGTTCATTGTGGAGATTTTGTTTCTCCAATGGATGATAGCCTTGTCATTATGGAAGGTAGTTCATTGTTAAGATTTTGTTACTCCAATGGCTGGTAGCCTTGTCATTATGCAAGGTAGTTCATTGTTGAGATTTTGTTACTCCAATGGATGGTAGCCTTGTCATTATGGAAGGTAGTTCGTTGTTGAGATTTTGTTACTCTAATTGATGGTATCCTTGTCATTATGGAAGGTAGTTCATTGTGGAGATTTTGTTTCTCCAATGGATGATAGCCTTTGTCATTATGGAAGGTAGTTCATTGTTGAAATTTTGTTACTCCAATGGCTGGTAGCCTTGTCATTATGCAAGGTAGTTCATTGTTGAGATTTTGTTACTCCAATGGATGGTAGCCTTGTCATTATGGAAGGTAGTTTGTTGTTAAGATTTTGTTACTCCAATGGATGGTAGCCTTGTCATTATGGAAGGTAGTTCGGTTTTGAGATTTTGTTACTTTAATGGATCGTAGCCTTGTCATTATGGAAGGTAGTTTATTCTTGAGATTTTGTAACTCCAATGGATGGTAGCCTTGTCATTATGGAAGGTAGTTCGTTGTTGATATTTTTTTTCTACAATGGATGATATCCTTTTCATTATGAAAGGTAGTTCATTTTTGAGATTTTGTTACTCCAATGGATGGTAGCCTTGTCATTATGAAAGGTAGTTCATTGTTGAGATTTTGTTACTCAAATGGATTGTAGCCTTGTCATTATGGAAGGTAGTTCTTTGTTGCATTTTTTTACTCCAATGGATGGTAGACTTTTCATTATGGAAGGTAGTTTATTGTTGAAATTTTGTTACTCCAATAGATTGTAGCCTTGTCATTATTGAAGGTAGTTCTTGTTGAGATTTTGTTACTCCAATTGATGGTAGCCTTCTCATTATGGAAGGTAGTTCAGTTTTTAGATTTTGATACTTTAATGGATGGTAGCCTTGTCATTATGGAAGGTAGTTTGTTGTTGAGATTTTGTTACTCCAATGGATGGTAGCCTTTTTATTATGGAAGGTAGTTTGTTGTTGAGATTTTTTTACTCTAATTGATGTTATCCTTGTTATTACGGAAGGTAGTTCATTGTTGGAATTTTGTTTCTCCAATGGATGATAGCCTTGTCATTATGGAAGGTAGTTCATATTTGAGATTTTGTTACTCCAATGGATGGTAGCCTTGTCACTATGGAAGGTAGTTCATTGTTGAGATTTTGTTATTCAAATGGATGGTAGCCTTGTCATTATGGAAGGAAGTTCTTTGTTGCGATTTTTTTACTCCAATGGATAGTAGACTTTTCATTATGGAAGGTACTTTGTTGTTGAGATTTTGTTACTCTAATTGATGGTATCCTTGTCATTATGGAAGGTAGTTCATTGTGGAGATTTTGTTTCTCCAATGGATGATAGCCTTGTCATTATGGAAGGTAGTTCATTGTTGAGATTTTGTTACTCCAATGGCTGGTAGCCTTGTCATTATGCAAGGTAGTTCATTGTTGAGATTTTGTTACTCCAATAGATTGTAGCCTTGTCATTATGGAAGATAGTTCGGTTTTGAGATTTTGTTACTTTAATGGATGGTAGCCTTGTCATTATGGAAGGTAGTTTGTTGTTGAGATTTTGTTACTCCAATGGATGGTAGCCTTGTCATTATGGAAGGTAGTTTGTTATTGAGATTTTTTTACTCCAATGGATGATTGCCTTGTCATTATGGAAGGTAGTTAATTTTTGAGATTTTGTTACTCCAATGGATGGTAGCCTTGTCACTATGGAAGGTAGTTCATTGTTGAGATTTTGTTACTCAAATAGATGGTAGCCTTGTCATTATGGAAGGAAGTTCTTTGTTGCATTTTTTTACTCCAATGGATGGTAGACTTTTCATTATGGAAGGTACTTCGTTGTTGAGATTTTGTTACTCTAATTGATGGTATCCTTGTCATTATGGAAGGTAGTTCATTATGGAGATTTCGTTTCTCCAATGGATGATAGCCTTGTCATTATGGCAGGTAGTTCATTATTGAGATTTTGTTACTCCAATGGCTGGTAGCCTTGTCATTATGCAAGGTAGTTCATTGTTGAGATTTTGTTACTCCAATGGATGGTAGCCTTGTCATTATGGAAGGTAGTTTGTTGTTGAGATTTTGTTACTCCAATGGATGGTAGCCTTGTCATTATGGAAGGTAGTTTGTTGTTGAGATTTTGTTACTATAATGGATGGTAGCCTTGTCATTATGGAGGGTAGTTCGTTGTTGAGATTTTGTTACTCCAATGGATGGTAGCCTTGTCATTATGGAAGGTAGTTCGGTTTTGAGATTTTTTTACTTTAATGGATGGTAGCCTTGTCATTATGGAAGGTAGTTTGTTGTTGAGATTTTGTTACTCCAATGGATGGTAGCCTTGTCATTATGGAAGGTAGTTTGTTGTTGAGATTTTGTTACTCCAATGGATGATTGCCTTGTCATTATGGAAGGTAGTTCATTGTTGTTATTTTGTTACTCCAATGGTTGGTAGCCTTGTCATTATGGAAGGTAGTTTATTGTTGAAATTTTGTTACTCCAATAGATTGTAGCCTTGTTATTATGGAAGGTAGTTTGTTGTTGAGATTTTATTACTCCAATGGATGGTAGCCTTATAATTATGGAAGGTAGTTCATTGTTGAGATTTTGTTTCTCCAATGGATGATAGCCTTGTCATTATGGAAGGTAGTTCATTTTTGAGATTTTTTTACTCCAATGGATGGTAGCCTTGTCACTATGGAAGGTAGTTCATTGTTGAGATTTTGTTACTCAAATGGATGGTAGCCTTGGCATTATGGAAGGTTGTTCTTTATTGCGATTTTTTTACTCCAATGAATGGTAGACTTTTCATTATGGAAGGTACTTCGTTGTTGAGATTTTGTTACTCTAATTGATGGTATCCTTGTCATTACGGAAGGTAGTTCATTGTGGAGATTTTGTTTCTCCAATGGATGATAGCCTTGTCATTATGGAAGGTAGTTCATTGTTGAGATTTTGTTACTCCAATGGCTGGTAGCCTTGTCATTATGCAAGGTAGTTCATTGTTGAGATTTTGTTACTCCAATGGAAGGTAGCCTTGTCATTATGGAAGGTAGTTCGTTGTTAAGATTTTGTTACTCCAATGGATGGTAGCCTTGTCATTATGGAAGGTAGTTCGGTTTTGAGATTTTGTTACTTTAATAGATCATAGCCTTGTCATTATGGAAGGTAGTTTAATGTTGAGATTTTGTTACTCCAATGGATGGAAGCCTTGTCATTATGGAAGGTAGTTCGTTGTTGATATTTTGTTTCTACAATGGATGATAGCCTTGTCATTTTGGAAGGTAGTTCATTTTTGAGATTTTGTTACTCCAATGGATGGTAGCCTTGCCATTATGGAAGGTAGTTAATTGTTGAGATTTTGTTACTCAAATGGATGGTAGCCTTGTCATTATGGAAGGTAGTTCTTTGTTGCATTTTTTTACTCCAATGGATGGTAGACTTTTCATTATGGAAGGTACTTCGTTGTTGAGATTTTGTTACTCTAATTGATGGTATCCTTGTCATTACGGAAGGTAGTTCATTGTGGAGATTTTGTTTCTCCAATGGATGATAGCCTTGTCATTATGGAAGGTAGTTCATTGTTGAGATTTTGTTACTCCAATAGATTGTAGCCTTGTCATTATGGAAGGTAGTTCAGTTTTGAGATTTTGTTTCTTTAATGGATGGTAGCCTTGTCATTATGGAAGGTAGTTTGTTGTTGAGATTTTGTTACTCCAATGGATGGTAGCCTTGTCATTATGGAAGGTAGTTTGTTGTTGAGATTTTTTTACTCCAATGGATGATTGCCTTGTCATTATGGAAGGTAGTTCATTATTGTTATTTTGTTACTCCAATGGCTGGTAGCCTTGTCATTATGGAAGGTAGTTTATTGGTGATATTTTGTTACTCTAATAGATTGTAGCCTTGTCATTATGGAAGGTAGTTCGTTGTTGAGATTTTGTTACTGCAATGTTTGGCAGCCTTTACATTATGGAAGGCTGTTCAATTTTGAGATTTTGTTACTTTATTGGATGGTAGCCTTGTCATTATGGAAGGTAGTTTGTTATTGAGATTTTGTTACTCCAATGGATGGTAGCATTGTTATTATGGAAGGTAGTTTGTTGTTGAGATTTTGTTACTCTGATTGATGGTATCCTTGTTATTACGGAAGGTAGTTCATTGTTGAGATTTTGTTTCTTCAATGGATGATAGCCTTGTCATTATGGAAGGTAGTTCATTTTTGAGATTTTTTTACTCCAATGGATGGTAGCCTTGTCACTATGGAAGGTAGTTCATTGTTGAGATTTTGTTACTCAAATGGATGGTAGCCTTGTCATTATGGAAGGAAGTTCTTTGTTGCGATTTTTTTACTCCAATGGATGGTAGACTTTTCATTATGGAAGGTACTTCGTTCTTGAGATTTTGTTACTCTAATTGATGGTATCCTTGTCATTATGGAAGGTAGTTCATTGTGGAGATTTTGTTTCTCCAATGGATGATAGCCTTTGTCATTATGGAAGGTAGTTCATTATTGAAATTTTCTTACTCCATTGGCTGGTAGCCTTGTCATTATGGAAGGTAGTTCATTGTTGAAATTTTGTTACTCCAATGGCTGGTAGCCTTGTCATTATGGAAGGTAGTTTGTTGTTAAGATTTTGTTACTCCAATGGATGGTAGCCTTGTCATTATGGAAGGTAGTTCGGTTTTGAGATTTTGTTACTTTAATGGATCGTAGCCTTGTCATTATGGAAGGTAGTTTATTGTTGAGATTTTGTTACTCCAATGGATGGTAGCCTTGTCATTATGGAAGGTAGTTCGTTGTTGATATTTTGTTTCTACAATGGATGATAGCCTTTTCATTATGAAAGGTAGTTCATTTTTGAGATTTTGTTACTCCAATGGATGGTAGCCTTGTCATTATGGAAGGTAGTTCATTGTTGAGATTTTGTTACTCAAATGGATGGTAGCCTTGTCATTATGGAAGGTAGTTCTTTGTTGCATTTTTTACTCCAATGGATGGTAGACTTTTCATTATGAAAGGTACTTCGTTGTTGAGATTTTGTTACTCTAATTGATGGTATCCTTGTCATTATGGAAGGTAGTTCATTGTGGAGATTTTGTTTCTCCAATGGATGATAGCCTTGTCATTATGGAAGGTAGTTCATTGTTGAGATTTTGTTACTCCAATGGCTGGTAGCCTTGTCATTATGCAATGTAGTTCATTGTTGAGATTTTGTTACTCCAATGGATGGTAGCCTTGTCATTATGGAAGGTAGTTTGTTGTTAAGATTTTGTTACTCCAATGGATGGTAGCCTTGTCATTATGGAAGGTATTTCGGTTTTGAGATTTTGTTACTTTAATGGATCGTAGACTTGTCATTATGGAAGGTAGTTTATTGTTGAGATTTTGTTACTCCAATGGATGGTAGCCTTGTCATTATGGAAGGTAGTTCGTTGTTGATATTTTGTTTCTACAATGGATGATAGCCTTTTCATTATGAAAGGTAGTTCATTTTTGAGATTTTGTTACTCCAATGGATGGTAGCCTTGTCATTATGGAAGGTAGTTCATTGTTGAGATTTTGTTACTCAAATGGATGGTAGCCTTGTCATTATGGAAGGTAGTTCATTGTGGAGATTTTGTTACTCTAATGGATGGTATCCATGTCATTATGGAAGGTAGTTCATTGTGGAGATTTTGTTTCTCCAATGGATGATAGCCTTGTCATTATGGAAGGAAGTTCATTGTTGAGATTTTGTTACTCCAAATGCAGGTAGCCTTGTCATTATGCAAGGTAGTTCATTGTTGAGATTTTGTTACTCCAATGGATGGTAGCCTTGTCATTATGGAAGGTAGTTCATTGTTGAGATTTTGTTACTCCAATGGATGGTAGCCTTGTCATTATGGAAGGTAGTTCGTTGTTGAGATTTTGTTACTCCAATGGATGGTAGCCTTGTCATTATGGAAGGTAGTTCGGTTTTGAGATTTTGTTACTTTAATGGATGGTAGCCTTGTCATTATGGAAGGTAGTTTGTTGTTGAGATTTTGTTACTCCAATGGATGGTAGCCTTGTCATTATGGAAGGTAGTTTGTTGTTGAGATTTTGTTACTCCAATGGATGATTGCCTTGTCATTATGGAAGGTAGTTCATTGTTATTATTTTGTTACTCCAATGGCTGGGGGCCTTGTCATTATGGAAGGTAGTTTATTGTTGAGATTTTGTTACTCCAATAGATTGTAGCCTTGTCATTATGGAAGGTAGTTCGTTCTTGATATTTTATTACTCCAATGTTTGGCAGCCTTTACATTATTGAAGGCAGTTCAGTTTTGAGATTTTGTTACTTTATTGGATTGTAGCCTTGTCATTATGGAAGGTAGTTTGTTATTGAGATTTTGTTACTCCAATGGATGGTATCCTTGTCACTATGGAAGGTAGTTCATTGTTTTCATTTTGTTACACAAATGGATGGTAGCCTTGTCATTATGGAAGGAAGTTCTTGGTTGCGATTTTTTTACTCTAATGGATGGTAGACTTTTCATTATGGAAGGTACTTCGTTGTTGAGATTTTGTTACTCCAATTAATGGTATCCTTGTCATTATGGAAGGTAGTTTATTGTGGAGATTTTGTTTCTCCAATGTATGATAGCCTTGTCATTATGGAAGGAAGTTCATTGTTGAGATTTTGTTACTCCAATGGCTGGTAGCTTTGTCATTATGCAAGGTAGTTCATTGTTGAGATTTTGTTACTCCAATGGATGGTAGCCTTGTCATTATGGAAGGTAGTTCGTTGTTAAGATTTTGTTACTCCAATGGATGGTAGCCTTGTCATTATGGAAGGTAGTTCGGTTTTGAGATTTTTTTACTTTAATGGATGGTAGCCTTGTCATTATGGAAGGTAGTTTATTTTTGTAATTTTGTTACTCCAATAGATTGTAGCCTTGTCATTATGGAAGGTAGTTCTTGTTGAGATTTTGTTACTCCAATTGATGGTAGCCTTGTCATTATGGAAGGTAGTTCAGTTTTTAGATTTTGTTACTTTAATGGATGGTAGCGTTATCATTATGGAAGGTATTTTGTTGTTGAGATTTTGTTACTCCAATGGATGGTACCCTTGTTATTATGGAAGGTAGTTTGTTGTTGAGATTTTGTTACTCCAATGGATGGTAGCCTTGTCATTGTGGAAGGTAGTTCGTTGTTGAGATTTTGTTTCTCCAATGGATGATAGCCTTGTCATTATGGAAGGTAGTTCATTTTTAAGATTTTGTTACTCCAATGGATGGTATCCTTGTCACTATGGAAGGTAGTTCATTGTTGTCATTTTGTTACACAAATGGATGGTAGCTTTGTCATTATGGAAGGAAGTTCTTTGTGACGATTTTTTTACTCCAATGGATGGTAGACTTTTCATTATGGAAGGTACTTCGTTGTTGAGATTTTGTTACTCCAATTGATGGTATCCATGTCATTATGGAAGGTAGTTCATTGTGGAGATTTTGTTTTTCCAATGGATGATAGCCTTGTCATTATGAAAGGAAGTTCATTGTTGAGATTTTGTTACTCCAATGGCTGGTAGCCTTGTCATTATGCAAGGTAGTTCATTGTTGAGATTTTGTTACTCCAATGGATAGTAGCCTTGTCATTATGGAAGGTAGTTCGTTGTTGAGATTTTTTTACTCCAATGGATGGTAGACTTTTCATTATGGAAGGTACTTTGTTGTTGATATTTTGTTACTCTAATTGATGGTATCCTTGTCATTACGGAAGGTTGTTCATTATGGAGATTTTGTTTCTCCAATGGATGATAGCCTTGTCATTATGGAAGGAAGTTCATTGTTGAGATTTTGTTACTCCAATGGCTGGTAGCCTTGTCATTATGCAAGGTAGTTCATTGTTGAGATTTTGTTACTCCAATGGATGGTAGCCTTGTCATTATGGAACGTAGTTCGTTGTTAAGATTTTGTTACTCTAATGGATGGTAGCCTTGTCATTATTGAAGGTAGTTCGGTTTTGAGATTTTTTTACTTTAATTTATGGTAGCCTTGTCATTATGGAAGGTAGTTTGTTGTTGAGATTTTGTTACTCCAACGGATGGTAGCCTTGTCATTATGGAAGGTAGTTCGTTGTTGAGAATTTGTTACCCCAATGGATGATTGCCTTGTCATTATGGAAGGTAGTTCATTGTTGTTATTTTGTTACTCCAATGGCTGGTAGCCTTGTCATTATGGAAGGTAGTTTATTGTTGTAATTTTGTTACTCCAATAAATTGTAGCCTTGTCATTATGGAAGGTAGTTCTTGTTGAGATTTTGTTACTCCAATTGATGGTAGCCTTGTCATTATGGAAGGTAGTTCAGTTTTTAGATTTTGTTACTTTAATGGATGGTAGCCTTGTAATTATGGAAGGTAATTTGTTGTTGAGATTTTGTTACTCCAATGGATGGTACCCTTGTTATTATGGAAGGTAGTTTGTTGTTGAGATTTTGTTACTCTAATTGATGGTATCCTTGTTATTACGGAAGGTAGTTCATTTTTGAGATTTTGTTACTCCAATGGATGGTATCCTTGTCACTATGGAAGGTAGTTCATTGTTGTCATTTTGTTACACAAATGGATGGTAGCCTTGTCATTATGGAAGGAAGTTCTTGGTTGCGATTTTTTTACTCTAATGGATGGTAGACTTTTCATTATGGAAGGTACTTCGTTGTTGAGATTTTGTTACTCCAATTAATGGTATCCTTGTCATTATGGAAGGTAGTTTATTGTGGAGATTTTGTTTCTCCAATGTATGATAGCCTTGTCATTATGGAAGGAAGTTCATTGTTGAGATTTTGTTACTACAATGGCTGGTAGCTTTGTCATTATGCAAGGTAGTTCATTGTTGAGATTTTGTTACTCCAATGGATGGTAGCCTTGTCATTATGGAAGGTAGTTCGTTGTTAAGATTTTGTTACTCCAATGGATGGTAGCCTTGTCATTATGGAAGGTAGTTCGGTTTTGAGATTTTTTTACTTTAATGGATGGTAGCCTTGTCATTATGGAAGGTAGTTTATTTTTGTAATTTTGTTACTCCAATAGATTGTAGCCTTGTCATTATGGAAGGTAGTTCTTGTTGAGATTTTGTTACTCCAATTGATGGTAGCCTTGTCATTATGGAAGGTAGTTCAGTTTTTAGATTTTGTTACTTTAATGGATGGTAGCGTTATCATTATGGAAGGTATTTTGTTGTTGAGATTTTGTTACTCCAATGGATGGTACCCTTGTTATTATGGAAGGTAGTTTGTTGTTGAGATTTTGTTACTCCAATGGATGGTAGCCTTGTCATTGTGGAAGGTAGTTCATTGTTGAAATTTTGTTACTCCAATGGCTGGTAGCCTTGTCATTATGGAAGGTAGTTTGTTGTTAAGATTTTGTTACTCCAATGGATGGTAGCCTTGTCATTATGGAAGGTAGTTCGGTTTTGAGATTTTGTTACTTTAATGGATCGTAGCCTTGTCATTATGGAAGGTAGTTTATTGTTGAGATTTTGTTACTCCAATGGATGGTAGCCTTGTCATTATGGAAGGTAGTTCGTTGTTGATATTTTGTTTCTACAATGGATGATAGCCTTTTCATTATGAAAGGTAGTTCATTTTTGAGATTTTGTTACTCCAATTGATGGTAGCCTTGTCATTATGGAAGGTAGTTCATTGTTGAGATTTTGTTACTCAAATGGATGGTAGCCTTGTCATTATGGAAGGTAGTTCTTTGTTGCATTTTTTACTCCAATGGATGGTAGACTTTTCATTATGAAAGGTACTTCGTTGTTGAGATTTTGTTACTCTAATTGATGGTATCCTTGTCATTATGGAAGGTAGTTCATTGTGGAGATTTTGTTTCTCCAATGGATGATAGCCTTGTCATTATGGAAGGTAGTTCATTGTTGAGATTTTGTTACTCCAATGGCTGGTAGCCTTGTCATTATGCAATGTAGTTCATTGTTGAGATTTTGTTACTCCAATGGATGGTAGCCTTGTCATTATGGAAGGTAGTTTGTTGTTAAGATTTTGTGACTCCAATGGATGGTAGCCTTGTCATTATGGAAGGTATTTCGGTTTTGAGATTTTGTTACTTTAATGGATCGTAGACTTGTCATTATGGAAGGTAGTTTATTGTTGAGATTTTGTTACTCCAATGGATGGTAGCCTTGTCATTATGGAAGGTAGTTCGTTGTTGATATTTTGTTTCTACAATGGATGATAGCCTTTTCATTATGAAAGGTAGTTCATTTTTGAGATTTTGTTACTCCAATGGATGGTAGCCTTGTCATTATGGAAGGTAGTTCATTGTTGAGATTTTGTTACTCAAATGGATGGTAGCCTTGTCATTATGGAAGGTAGTTCATTGTGGAGATTTTGTTACTCTAATGGATGGTATCCATGTCATTATGGAAGGTAGTTCATTGTGGAGATTTTGTTTCTCCAATGGATGATAGCCTTGTCATTATGGAAGGAAGTTCATTGTTCAGATTTTGTTACTCCAATGGCAGGTAGCCTTGTCATTATGCAAGGTAGTTCATTGTTGAGATTTTGTGACTCCAATGGATGGTAGCCTCGTCATTATGGAAGGTAGTTCATTGTTGAGATTTTGTTACTCCAATGGATGGTAGCCTTGTCATTATGGAAGGTAGTTCGTTGTTGAGATTTTGTTACTCCAATGGATGGTAGCCTTGTCATTATGGAAGGTAGTTCGGTTTTGAGATTTTGTTACTTTAATGGATGGTAGCCTTGTCATTATGGAAGGTAGTTTGTTGTTGAGATTTTGTTACTCCAATGGATGGTAGCCTTGTCATTATGGAAGGTAGTTTGTTGTTGAGATTTTGTTACTCCAATGGATGATTGCCTTGTCATTATGGAAGGTAGTTCATTGTTATTATTTTGTTACTCCAATGGCTGGGGGCCTTGTCATTATGGAAGGTAGTTTATTGTTGAGATTTTGTTACTCCAATAGATTGTAGCCTTGTCATTATGGAAGGTAGTTCGTTCTTGATATTTTATTACTCCAATGTTTGGCAGCCTTTACATTATTGAAGGCAGTTCAGTTTTGAGATTTTGTTACTTTATTGGATTGTAGCCTTGTCATTATGGAAGGTAGTTTGTTATTGAGATTTTGTTACTCCAATGGATGGTATCCTTGTCACTATGGAAGGTAGTTCATTGTTGTCATTTTGTTACACAAATGGATGGTAGCCTTGTCATTATGGAAGGAAGTTCTTGGTTGCGATTTTTTTACTCTAATGGATGGTAGACTTTTCATTATGGAAGGTACTTCGTTGTTGAGATTTTGTTACTCCAATTAATGGTATCCTTGTCATTATGGAAGGTAGTTTATTGTGGAGATTTTGTTTCTCCAATGTATGATAGCCTTGTCATTATGGAAGGAAGTTCATTGTTGAGATTTTGTTACTCCAATGGCTGGTAGCTTTGTCATTATGCAAGGTAGTTCATTGTTGAGATTTTGTTACTCCAATGGATGGTAGCCTTGTCATTATGGAAGGTAGTTCGTTGTTAAGATTTTGTTACTCCAATGGATGGTAGCCTTGTCATTATGGAAGGTAGTTCGGTTTTGAGATTTTTTTACTTTAATGGATGGTAGCCTTGTCATTATGGAAGGTAGTTTATTTTTGTAATTTTGTTACTCCAATAGATTGTAGCCTTGTCATTATGGAAGGTAGTTCTTGTTGAGATTTTGTTACTCCAATTGATGGTAGCCTTGTCATTATGGAAGGTAGTTCAGTTTTTAGATTTTGTTACTTTAATGGATGGTAGCGTTATCATTATGGAAGGTATTTTGTTGTTGAGATTTTGTTACTCCAATGGATGGTACCCTTGTTATTATGGAAGGTAGTTTGTTGTTGAGATTTTGTTACTCCAATGGATGGTAGCCTTGTCATTGTGGAAGGTAGTTCGTTGTTGAGATTTTGTTTCTCCAATGGATGATAGCCTTGTCATTATGGAAGGTAGTTCATTTTTAAGATTTTGTTACTCCAATGGATGGTATCCTTGTCACTATGGAAGGTAGTTCATTGTTGTCATTTTGTTACACAAATGGATGGTAGCTTTGTCATTATGGAAGGAAGTTCTTTGTGACGATTTTTTTACTCCAATGGATGGTAGACTTTTCATTATGGAAGGTACTTCATTGTTGAGATTTTGTTACTCCAATTGATGGTATCCATGTCATTATGGAAGGTAGTTCATTGTGGAGATTTTGTTTTTCCAATGGATGATAGCCTTGTCATTATGGAAGGAAGTTCATTGTTGAGATTTTGTTAATCCAATGGCTGGTAGCCTTGTCATTATGCAAGGTAGTTCATTGTTGAGATTTTGTTATTCCAATGGATAGTAGCCTTGTCATTATGGAAGGTAGTTCGTTGTTGAGATTTTTTTACTCCAATGGATGGTAGACTTTTCATTATGGAAGGTACTTTGTTGTTGATATTTTGTTACTCTAATTGATGGTATCCTTGTCATTACGGAAGGTTGTTCATTATGGAGATTTTGTTTCTCCAATGGATGATAGCCTTGTCATTATGGAAGGAAGTTCATTGTTGAGATTTTGTTACTCCAATGGCTGGTAGCCTTGTCATTATGCAAGGTAGTTCATTGTTGAGATTTTGTTACTCCAATGGATGGTAGCCTTGTCATTATGGAACGTAGTTCGTTGTTAAGATTTTGTTACTCTAATGGATGGTAGCCTTGTCATTATTGAAGGTAGTTCGGTTTTGAGATTTTTTTACTTTAATTTATGGTAGCCTTGTCATTATGGAAGGTAGTTTGTTGTTGAGATTTTGTTACTCCAACGGATGGTAGCCTTGTCATTATGGAAGGTAGTTCGTTGTTGAGATTTTGTTACCCCAATGGATGATTGCCTTGTCATTATGGAAGGTAGTTCATTGTTGTTATTTTGTTACTCCAATGGCTGGTAGCCTTGTCATTATGGAAGGTAGTTTATTGTTGTAATTTTGTTACTCCAATAAATTGTAGCCTTGTCATTATGGAAGGTAGTTCTTGTTGAGATTTTGTTACTCCAATTGATGGTAGCCTTGTCATTATGGAAGGTAGTTCAGTTTTTAGATTTTGTTACTTTAATGGATGGTAGCCTTGTAATTATGGAAGGTAATTTGTTGTTGAGATTTTGTTACTCCAATGGATGGTACCCTTGTTATTATGGAAGGTAGTTTGTTGTTGAGATTTTGTTACTCTAATTGATGGTATCCTTGTTATTACGGAAGGTAGTTCATTTTTGAGATTTTGTTACTCCAATGGATGGTATCCTTGTCACTATGGAAGGTAGTTCATTGTTGTCATTTTGTTACACAAATGGATGGTAGCCTTGTCATTATGGAAGGAAGTTCTTGGTTGCGATTTTTTTACTCTAATGGATGGTAGACTTTTCATTATGGAAGGTACTTCGTTGTTGAGATTTTGTTACTCCAATTAATGGTATCCTTGTCATTATGGAAGGTAGTTTATTGTGGAGATTTTGTTTCTCCAATGTATGATAGCCTTGTCATTATGGAAGGAAGTTCATTGTTGAGATTTTGTTACTCCAATGGCTGGTAGCTTTGTCATTATGCAAGGTAGTTCATTGTTGAGATTTTGTTACTCCGATGGATGGTAGCCTTGTCATTATGGAAGGTAGTTCGTTGTTAAGATTTTGTTACTCCAATGGATGGTAGCCTTGTCATTATGGAAGGTAGTTCGGTTTTGAGATTTTTTTACTTTAATGGATGGTAGCCTTGTCATTATGGAAGGTAGTTTATTTTTGTAATTTTGTTACTCCAATAGATTGTAGCCTTGTCATTATGGAAGGTAGTTCTTGTTGAGATTTTGTTACTCCAATTGATGGTAGCCTTGTCATTATGGAAGGTAGTTCAGTTTTTAGATTTTGTTACTTTAATGGATGGTAGCGTTATCATTATGGAAGGTATTTTGTTGTTGAGATTTTGTTACTCCAATGGATGGTACCCTTGTTATTATGGAAGGTAGTTTGTTGTTGAGATTTTGTTACTCCAATGGATGGTAGCCTTGTCATTGTGGAAGGTAGTTCGTTGTTGAGATTTTGTTTCTCCAATGGATGATAGCCTTGTCATTATGGAAGGTAGTTCATTTTTAAGATTTTGTTACTCCAATGGATGGTATCCTTGTCACTATGGAAGGTAGTTCATTGTTGTCATTTTGTTACACAAATGGATGGTAGCTTTGTCATTATGGAAGGAAGTTCTTTGTGACGATTTTTTTACTCCAATGGATGGTAGACTTTTCATTATGGAAGGTACTTCGTTGTTGAGATTTTGTTACTCCAATTGATGGTATCCATGTCATTATGGAAGGTAGTTCATTGTGGAGATTTTGTTTTTCCAATGGATGATAGCCTTGTCATTATGGAAGGAAGTTCATTGTTGAGATTTTGTTACTCCAATGGCTGGTAGCCTTGTCATTATGCAAGGTAGTTCATTGTTGAGATTTTGTTACTCCAATGGATAGTAGCCTTGTCATTATGGAAGGTAGTTCGTTGTTGAGATTTTTTTACTCCAATGGATGGTAGACTTTTCATTATGGAAGGTACTTTGTTGTTGATATTTTGTTACTCTAATTGATGGTATCCTTGTCATTACGGAAGGTTGTTCATTATGGAGATTTTGTTTCTCCAATGGATGATAGCCTTGTCATTATGGAAGGAAGTTCATTGTTGAGATTTTGTTACTCCAATGGCTGGTAGCCTTGTCATTATGCAAGGTAGTTCATTGTTGAGATTTTGTTACTCCAATGGATGGTAGCCTTGTCATTATGGAACGTAGTTCATTGTTAAGATTTTGTTACTCTAATGGATGGTAGCCTTGTCATTATTGAAGGTAGTTCGGTTTTGAGATTTTTTTACTTTAATTTATGGTAGCCTTGTCATTATGGAAGGTAGTTTGTTGTTGAGATTTTGTTACTCCAACGGATGGTAGCCTTGTCATTATGGAAGGTAGTTCGTTGTTGAGATTTTGTTACCCCAATGGATGATTGCCTTGTCATTATGGAAGGTAGTTCATTGTTGTTATTTTGTTACTCCAATGGCTGGTAGCCTTGTCATTATGGAAGGTAGTTTATTGTTGTAATTTTGTTACTCCAATAAATTGTAGCCTTGTCATTATGGAAGGTAGTTCTTGTTGAGATTTTGTTACTCCAATTGATGGTAGCCTTGTCATTATGGAAGGTAGTTCAGTTTTTAGATTTTGTTACTTTAATGGATGGTAGCCTTGTAATTATGGAAGGTAATTTGTTGTTGAGATTTTGTTACTCCAATGGATGGTACCCTTGTTATTATGGAAGGTAGTTTGTTGTTGAGATTTTGTTACTCTAATTGATGGTATCCTTGTTATTACGGAAGGTAGTTCATTTTTGAGATTTTGTTACTCCAATGGATGGTATCCTTGTCACTATGGAAGGTAGTTCATTGTTGTCATTTTGTTACACAAATGGATGGTAGCCTTGTCATTATGGAAGGAAGTTCTTGGTTGCGATTTTTTTACTCTAATGGATGGTAGACTTTTCATTATGGAAGGTACTTCGTTGTTGAGATTTTGTTACTCCAATTAATGGTATCCTTGTCATTATGGAAGGTAGTTTATTGTGGAGATTTTGTTTCTCCAATGTATGATAGCCTTGTCATTATGGAAGGAAGTTCATTGTTGAGATTTTGTTACTCCAATGGCTGGTAGCTTTGTCATTATGCAAGGTAGTTCATTGTTGAGATTTTGTTACTCCGATGGATGGTAGCCTTGTCATTATGGAAGGTAGTTCGTTGTTAAGATTTTGTTACTCCAATGGATGGTAGCCTTGTCATTATGGAAGGTAGTTCGGTTTTGAGATTTTTTTACTTTAATGGATGGTAGCCTTGTCATTATGGAAGGTAGTTTATTTTTGTAATTTTGTTACTCCAATAGATTGTAGCCTTGTCATTATGGAAGGTAGTTCTTGTTGAGATTTTGTTACTCCAATTGATGGTAGCCTTGTCATTATGGAAGGTAGTTCAGTTTTTAGATTTTGTTACTTTAATGGATGGTAGCGTTATCATTATGGAAGGTATTTTGTTGTTGAGATTTTGTTACTCCAATGGATGGTACCCTTGTTATTATGGAAGGTAGTTTGTTGTTGAGATTTTGTTACTCCAATGGATGGTAGCCTTGTCATTGTGGAAGGTAGTTCGTTGTTGAGATTTTGTTTCTCCAATGGATGATAGCCTTGTCATTATGGAAGGTAGTTCATTTTTAAGATTTTGTTACTCCAATGGATGGTATCCTTGTCACTATGGAAGGTAGTTCATTGTTGTCATTTTGTTACACAAATGGATGGTAGCTTTGTCATTATGGAAGGAAGTTCTTTGTGACGATTTTTTTACTCCAATGGATGGTAGACTTTTCATTATGGAAGGTACTTCGTTGTTGAGATTTTGTTACTCCAATTGATGGTATCCATGTCATTATGGAAGGTAGTTCATTGTGGAGATTTTGTTTTTCCAATGGATGATAGCCTTGTCATTATGGAAGGAAGTTCATTGTTGAGATTTTGTTACTCCAATGGCTGGTAGCCTTGTCATTATGCAAGGTAGTTCATTGTTGAGATTTTGTTACTCCAATGGATAGTAGCCTTGTCATTATGGAAGGTAGTTCGTTGTTGAGATTTTTTTACTCCAATGGATGGTAGACTTTTCATTATGGAAGGTACTTTGTTGTTGATATTTTGTTACTCTAATTGATGGTATCCTTGTCATTACGGAAGGTTGTTCATTATGGAGATTTTGTTTCTCCAATGGATGATAGCCTTGTCATTATGGAAGGAAGTTCATTGTTGAGATTTTGTTACTCCAATGGCTGGTAGCCTTGTCATTATGCAAGGTAGTTCATTGTTGAGATTTTGTTACTCCAATGGATGGTAGCCTTGTCATTATGGAACGTAGTTCATTGTTAAGATTTTGTTACTCTAATGGATGGTAGCCTTGTCATTATTGAAGGTAGTTCGGTTTTGAGATTTTTTTACTTTAATTTATGGTAGCCTTGTCATTATGGAAGGTAGTTTGTTGTTGAGATTTTGTTACTCCAACGGATGGTAGCCTTGTCATTATGGAAGGTAGTTCGTTGTTGAGATTTTGTTACCCCAATGGATGATTGCCTTGTCATTATGGAAGGTAGTTCATTGTTGTTATTTTGTTACTCCAATGGCTGGTAGCCTTGTCATTATGGAAGGTAGTTTATTGTTGTAATTTTGTTACTCCAATAAATTGTAGCCTTGTCATTATGGAAGGTAGTTCTTGTTGAGATTTTGTTACTCCAATTGATGGTAGCCTTGTCATTATGGAAGGTAGTTCAGTTTTTAGATTTTGTTACTTTAATGGATGGTAGCCTTGTAATTATGGAAGGTAATTTGTTGTTGAGATTTTGTTACTCCAATGGATGGTACCCTTGTTATTATGGAAGGTAGTTTGTTGTTGAGATTTTGTTACTCTAATTGATGGTATCCTTGTTATTACGGAAGGTAGTTCATTTTTGAGATTTTGTTACTCCAATGGATGGTATCCTTGTCACTATGGAAGGTAGTTCATTGTTGTCATTTTGTTACACAAATGGATGGTAGCCTTGTCATTATGGAAGGAAGTTCTTGGTTGCGATTTTTTTACTCTAATGGATGGTAGACTTTTCATTATGGAAGGTACTTCGTTGTTGAGATTTTGTTACTCCAATTAATGGTATCCTTGTCATTATGGAAGGTAGTTTATTGTGGAGATTTTGTTTCTCCAATGTATGATAGCCTTGTCATTATGGAAGGAAGTTCATTGTTGAGATTTTGTTACTCCAATGGCTGGTAGCTTTGTCATTATGCAAGGTAGTTCATTGTTGAGATTTTGTTACTCCAATGGATGGTAGCCTTGTCATTATGGAAGGTAGTTCGTTGTTAAGATTTTGTTACTCCAATGGATGGTAGCCTTGTCATTATGGAAGGTAGTTCGGTTTTGAGATTTTTTTACTTTAATGGATGGTAGCCTTGTCATTATGGAAGGTAGTTTATTTTTGTAATTTTGTTACTCCAATAGATTATAGCCTTGTCATTATGGAAGGTAGTTCTTGTTGAGATTTTGTTACTCCAATTGATGGTAGCCTTGTCATTATGGAAGGTAGTTCAGTTTTTAGATTTTGTTACTTTAATGGATGGTAGCGTTATCATTATGGAAGGTATTTTGTTGTTGAGATTTTGTTACTCCAATGGATGGTACCCTTGTTATTATGGAAGGTAGTTTGTTGTTGAGATTTTGTTACTCCAATGGATGGTAGCCTTGTCATTGTGGAAGGTAGTTCGTTGTTGAGATTTTGTTTCTCCAATGGATGATAGCCTTGTCATTATGGAAGGTAGTTCATTTTTAAGATTTTGTTACTCCAATGGATGGTATCCTTGTCACTATGGAAGGTAGTTCATTGTTGTCATTTTGTTACACAAATGGATGGTAGCTTTGTCATTATGGAAGGAAGTTCTTTGTGACGATTTTTTTACTCCAATGGATGGTAGACTTTTCATTATGGAAGGTACTTCGTTGTTGAGATTTTGTTACTCCAATTGATGGTATCCATGTCATTATGGAAGGTAGTTCATTGTGGAGATTTTGTTTTTCCAATGGATGATAGCCTTGTCATTATGGAAGGAAGTTCATTGTTGAGATTTTGTTACTCCAATGGCTGGTAGCCTTGTCATTATGCAAGGTAGTTCATTGTTGAGATTTTGTTACTCCAATGGATAGTAGCCTTGTCATTATGGAAGGTAGTTCGTTGTTGAGATTTTTTTACTCCAATGGATGGTAGACTTTTCATTATGGAAGGTACTTTGTTGTTGATATTTTGTTACTCTAATTGATGGTATCCTTGTCATTACGGAAGGTTGTTCATTATGGAGATTTTGTTTCTCCAATGGATGATAGCCTTGTCATTATGGAAGGAAGTTCATTGTTGAGATTTTGTTACTCCAATGGCTGGTAGCCTTGTCATTATGCAAGGTAGTTCATTGTTGAGATTTTGTTACTCCAATGGATGGTAGCCTTGTCATTATGGAACGTAGTTCGTTGTTAAGATTTTGTTACTCTAATGGATGGTAGCCTTGTCATTATTGAAGGTAGTTCGGTTTTGAGATTTTTTTACTTTAATTTATGGTAGCCTTGTCATTATGGAAGGTAGTTTGTTGTTGAGATTTTGTTACTCCAACGGATGGTAGCCTTGTCATTATGGAAGGTAGTTCGTTGTTGAGATTTTGTTACCCCAATGGATGATTGCCTTGTCATTATGGAAGGTAGTTCATTGTTGTTATTTTGTTACTCCAATGGCTGGTAGCCTTGTCATTATGGAAGGTAGTTTATTGTTGTAATTTTGTTACTCCAATAAATTGTAGACTTGTCATTATGGAAGGTAGTTCTTGTTGAGATTTTGTTACTCCAATTGATGGTAGCCTTGTCATTATGGAAGGTAGTTCAGTTTTTAGATTTTGTTACTTTAATGGATGGTAGCCTTGTAATTATGGAAGGTAATTTGTTGTTGAGATTTTGTTACTCCAATGGATGGTACCCTTGTTATTATGGAAGGTAGTTTGTTGTTGAGATTTTGTTACTCTAATTGATGGTATCCTTGTTATTACGGAAGGTAGTTCATTGTTGAGATTTTGTTTCTCCAATGGATGATAGCCTTGTCATTATGGAAGGTAGTTCATATTTGAGATTTTGTTACTCCAATGGATTGTAGCCTTGTCATTATGCAAGGTAGTTCATTGTTGAGATTTTGTTACTCCAATGGCTGGTAGCCTTATCATTATGCAAGGTAATTCATTGTTGAGATTTTGTTACTCCAATGGATGGTAGCCTTGTCATTATGGAAGGTAGTTCGTTGTTAAGATTTTGTTACTCTAATGGATGGTAGCCTTGTCATTACGGAAGGTAGTTCATTGTGGAGATTTTGTTTCTCCAATGGATGATAGCCTTGTCATTATGGAAGGAAGTTCATTGTTGAGATTTTGTTACTCCAATGGCTGGTAGCCTTGTCATTATGCAAGGTAGTTCATTGTTGAGATTTTGTTTCTCCAATGGATGGTAGCCTTGTCATTATGGAAGGTAGTTCGGTGTTAAGATTTTGTTACTCAAATGGATGGTAGCCTTGTCATTATGGAAGGTAGTTCGGTTTTGAGATTTTTTTACTTTAATGGATGGTAGCCTTGTCATTTTGGAAGGTAGTTTGTTGTTGAGATTTTGTTACTCCAATGGATGATTGCCTTGTCATTATGGTAGGTAGTTCATTGTTGTTATTTTGTTACTCCAATGACTGGTAGCCTTGTCATTATGGAAGGTAGGTTATTGTTGAAATTTTGTTACTCCAATAGATTGTAGCCTTGTCATTATGGAAGGTAGTTCTTGTTGAGATTTTGTTACTCCAATTGATGGTAGCCTTGTCATTATGGAAGGTAGTTCAGTTTTTAGATTTTGTTACTTTAATGGATGGTAGCCTTGTCATTATGGAAGGTAGTTTGTTGTTGAGATTTTGTTACTCCAATGGATGGTACCCTTGTTATTATGGAAGGTAGTTTGTTGTTGAGATTTTGTTACTCTAATTGATGGTATACTTGTTATTACGGAAGGTAGTTCATTGTTAAGATTTTGTTTGTCCAATGGATGATAGCCTTGTCATTATGGAAGGTAGTTCATATTTGAAATTTTGTTACTCCAATGGATGGTAGCCTTGTCATTAAGGAAGGTAGTTCATTGTTGATATTTTGTTACTCAAATGGATGGTAGCCTTGTCATTATGGAAGGTAGTTCTTTATTGCGATTTTTTTACTCCAATGGATGGTAGACTAATCATTATGGAAGGTACTTCGTTGTTGATATTTTGTTACTCTAATTGATGGTATACTTGTCATTACGGAAGGTAGTTCATTGTGGAGATTTTGTTTCTCCAATGGATGGTAGCCTTGTCATTATGGAAGGTAGTTCGATTTTGAGATTTTTTTACTTTAATGGATGGCAGCCTTGTCATTATGGAAGGTAGTTTGTTGTTGAGATTTTGATACTCCAACGGATGGTAGCCTTGTCATTATGGAAGGTAGTTCATTGTTGAGATTTTGTTACTCCAATGGATGAATTCCTTGTCATTATGGAAGGTAGTTCATTGTTGTTATTTTGATACTCTAATGGCTGGTAGCCTTGTCATTATGGAAGGTAGTTCTTGTTTAGATTTTGTTACTCCAATTGATGGTAGCCTTGTCATTATGGAAGGTAGTTCAGTTTTTAGATTTTGTTACTTGAATGGATGGTAGCCTTGTCATTATGGAAGGTAGTTTGTTGTTGAGATTTTGTTACTCCAATGGATGGTATCCTTGTTATTACGGAAGGTAGTTCATTGTTGAAATTTTGTTACTCCAATGGATGGTAGCCTTGTCATTATGGAAGGTAGTTCATTATTGAGATTTTGTTACTCAAATGGATGGTAGCCTAGTCATTATGGAAGGTAGTTCTTTATTGCGATTTTTTTACTCCAATGGATGGTAGACTATTCATTATGGAAGGTACTTCGTTGTTGAGATTTTGTTACTCTAATTGATGGTATCCTTGTCATTACGGAAGGTACTTCATTGTGGAGATTTTGTTTCTCCAATGGATGATAGCCTTGTCATTATGGAAGGAAGTTCATTGTTGAGATTTTGTTACTCCAATGGCTGGTAGCCTTGTCATTATGCAAGGTTGTTCATTGTTGAGATTTTGTTTCTCCAATGGATGGTAGCCTTGTCATTATGGAAGGTAGTTCGGTGTTAAGATTTTGTTACTCAAATGGATGGTAACCTTGTCATTATGGAAGGTAGTTCAGTTTTGAGATTTTTTTACTTTAATGGATGGTAGCCTTGTCATTATGGAAGGTAGTTTGTTGTTGAGATTTTGTTACTCCGCTGGATGGTAGCCTTGTCATTATGGAAGGTAGTTCGTTGTTGAGATTTTGTTACTCCAATGGATGATTGCCTTGTCATTATGGAAGGTAGTTCATTGTTGTTATTTTGTTACTCCAATGGCTGGTAGCCTTGTCATTATGGAAGGTAGGTTATTTTTGAAATTTTGTTACTCCAATAGATTGTAGCCTTGTCATTATGGAAGGTAGTTCTTGTTGAGATTTTGTTACTCCAATTGATGGTAGCCTTGTCATTATGGAAGGTAGTTCGGTTTTTAGATTTTGTTACTTTAATGGATGGTAGCCTTGTCATTATGGAAGGTAGTTTGTTGTTGAGATTTTGTTACTCCAATGGATGGTACCCTTGTTATTATGGAAGGTAGTTTGTTGTTGAGATTTTGTTACTCTAATTGATGGTATCCTTGTTATTACGGAAGGTAGTTCATTGTTGAGATTTTGTTTCTCCAATGGATGATAGCCTTGTCATTATGGAAGGTAGTTCATATTTGAGATTTTGTTACTCCAATGGATGGTAGCCTTGTCATTATGGAAGGTAGTTCATTGTTGATATTTTGTTACTCAAATGGATGGTAGCCTTGTCATTAAGGAAGGTAGTTCTTTATTGCGATTTTTTTACTCAAATGGATGGTAGCCTTGTCAATATGGAAGGTAGTTCGGTTTTGAGATTTTTTTACTTTAATGGATGGCAGCCTTGTCATTATGGAAGGTAGTTTGTTGTTGAGATTTTAATACTCCAACGGATGGTACCCTTGTCATTATGAAAGGTAGTTCATTGTTGAGATTTTTTTACTCCAATGGATGATTGCCTTGTCATTATGGAAGGTAGTTCATTGTTGTCATTTTGTTACTCTAATGGCTGGTAGCCTTATCATTATGGAAGGTAGTTTATTGTTGAAATTTTGTTACTCCAATAGATTGTAGCCTTGTCATTATGGAAGGTAGTTCTTGTTGAGATTTTGTTACTCCAATTGATGGTAGCCTTTTCATTATGGAAGGTAGTTCAATTTTTAGATTTTGTTACTTTAATGGATGGTAGCCTTGTCATTATGGAAGGTAGTTTGTTGTTGAGATTTTACTACTCCAATGGATGGTACTCTTGTTATTATTGAAGGTAGTTTGTTGTTGAGATTTTGTTACTCTAATTGATGGTATCCTTGTTATTACGGAAGGTAGTTCATTGTTGAGATTTTGTTTCTCCAATGGATGATAGCCTTGTCATTATGGAAGGTTGTTCATATTTGAGATTTTGTTACTCCAATGGATGGTAGCCTTGTCATTATGGAAGGTAGTTCATTGGTGACATTTTGTTACTCAAATGGATGGTAGCCTTGTCATTATGGAAGGTAGTTCTTTATTGCGATTTTTTTACTCCAATGGATGGTAGACTATTCATTATGGAAGGTACTTTGTTGTTGAGATTTTGTTACTCTAATTGATGGTATCCTTGTAATTACGGAAGGTAGTTCATTGTGGAGATTTTATTTCTCCAATGGATGATAGCCTTGTCATTATGGAAGGTAGTTCATTGTTAAGATTTTGTTACTCCAATGGATGGTAGCCTTGTCATTATGGAAGGTAGTTCGGTTTTGAGATTTTTTTACTTTAATGAATGGTAGCCTTGTCATTATGGAAGGTAGTTTGTTGTTGAGATTTTGTTACTCAAACGGATGGTAGCCTTGTCATTATGGAAGGTAGTTCGTTGTTGAGATTTTGTTAGTCCAATGGATGATTGCCTTGTCATTATGGAAGGTAGTTTATTGTTGTTATTTTGTTACTCCAATGGCTGGTAGCCTTGTCATTATGGAAGGTAGTTTATTGTTGAAATATTGTTACTCCAATAGATTGTAGCCTTGTCATTATGGAAGGTAGTTCTTGTTGAGATTTTGTTACTCCAATTGATGGTAGCCTTGTCATTATGGAAGGTAGTTCAGTTTTTAGATTTTGTTACTTTAATGCATGGTAGCCTTGTCATTATGGAAGGTAGTTTGTTGTTGAGATTTTGTTACTCCAATGGATGGTACCCTTGTTATTATGGAAGGTAGTTTGTTGTTGAGATTTTGTTACTCTAATTGATGGTTTCCTTGTTATTACGGAAGGTAGTTCATTGTTGAGATTTTCTTTCTCCAATGGATGATAGCCTTGTCATTATGGAAGGTAGTTCATATTTGAGATTTTGTTACTCCAATGGATGGTAGCCTTGTCATTATTGAAGGTAGTTCATTGTTGAGATTTTGTTACTCAAATGGATAGTAGTCTTGTCATTATGGAAGGTAGTTCTTTATTGCGATTTTTTTACTCCAATGGATGGTAGACTATTCATTATGGAAGGTACTTCGTTGTTGAGATTTTGTTACTCCAATGGATGATTGCCTTGTCATTATGGAAGGTAGTTCATTGTTGTTATTTTGTTACTCCAATGGCTGGTAGCCTTGTCATTATGGAAGGTAGGTTATTGTTGAAATTTTGTTACTCCAATAGATTGTAGCCTTGTCATTATGGAAGGTAGTTCTTGTTGAGATTTTGTTACTCCAATTGATGGTAGCCTTGTCATTATGGAAGGTAGTTCAGTTTTTAGATTTTGTTACTTTAATGGATGGTAGCCTTGTCATTATGGAAGGTAGTTTGTTGTTGATATTTTGTTACTCCAATGGATGGTACCCTTGTTATTATGGAAGGTAGTTTGTTGTTGAGATTATGTTACTCTAATTGATGGTATCCTTGTTATTAAGGAAGGTAGTTCATTGTTGAGATTTTGTTTCTCCAATGGATGATAGCCTTGTCATTATGGAAGGTAGTTCATATTTGAGATTTTGTTACTCCATTGGATGGTAGCCTTGTCATTATGGAAGGTAGTTCATTGTTGATATTTTGTTACTCAAATGGATGGTAGCCTTGTCATTATGGAAGGTAGTTCTTTATTGCGATTTTTTTACTCCAATGGATGGTAGACTATTCATTATGGAAGGTACTTCGTTGTTGAGATTTTGTTACTCTAATTGATGGTATACTTGTCATTACGGAAGGTAGTTCATTGTGGAGATTTTGTTTCTCCAATGGATGGTAGCCTTGTCATTATGGAAGGTAGTTCGGTTTTGAGATTTATTTACTTTAATGGATGGTAGCCTTGTCATTATGGAAGGTAGTTTGTTGTTGAGATTTTGATACTCCAACGGATGATAGCCTTGTCATTATGGAAGGTAGTTCATTGTTGAGATTTTGTTACTCCAATGGATGATTGCCTTGTCATTATGGAAGGTAGTTCATTGTTGTTATTTTGTTACTCTAATGGCTGGTAGCCTTGTCATTATGGAAGGTAGTTTATTGTTGAAATTTTGTTACTCCAATAGATTGTAGCCTTGTCATTATGGAAGGTAGTTCTTGTTGAGATTTTGTTACTCCAATTGATGGTAGCCTTTTCATTATGGAAGGTAGTTCAGTTTTTAGATTTTGTTACTTTAATGGATGGTAGCCTTGTCATTATGGAAGGTAGTTTGTTGTTGAGATTTTGTTACTCTAATTGATGGTATCCTTGTTATTACGGAAGGTAGTTCATTGTTGAGATTTTGTTTCTCCAATGGATGATAGCCTTGTCATTATGGAAGGTTGTTCATATTTGAGATTTTGTTACTCCAATGGATGGTAGCTTTGTCATTATGGAAGGTTGTTCATTGGTGAGATTTTGTTACTCAAATGGATGGTAGCCTTGTCATTATGGAAGGTAGTTCTTTATTGCGATTTTTATACTCCAATGGATGGTAGACTATTCATTATGGAAGGTACTTTATTGTTGAGATTTTGTTACTCTAATTGATGGTATCCTTGTCATTACGGAAGGTAGTTCATTGTGGAGATTTTGTTTCTCCAATGGATGATAGCCTTCTCATTATGGAAGGTAGTTCATTGTTGAGATTTTGTTACTCCAATGGCTGGTAGCCTTGTCATTATGCAAGGTAGTTTATTGTTGAGATTTTGTTACTCCAATGGATGGTAGCCTTGTCATTATGGAAGGTAGTTCGTTGTTAAGATTTTGTTACTCCAATGGATGGTAGCCTTGTCATTATGGAAGGTAGTTCGGTTTTGAGATTTTTTTACTTTAATGGATGGTAGCCTTGTCATTATGGAAGGTAGTTTGTTGTTGAGATTTTGTTACTCCAACGGATGGTAGCCTTGTCATTATGGAAGGTAGTTCCTTGTTGAGATTTTGTTACTCCAATGGATGATTGCCTTGTCATTATGGAAGGTAGTTCATTGTTGTTATTTTGTTACTCCAATGGCTGGTAGCCTTGTCATTATGGAAGGTAGTTTATTGTTGAAATATTGTTACTCCAATAGATTGTAGCCTTGTCATTATGGAAGGTAGTTCTTATTGAGATTTTGTTACTCCAATTGATGGTAGCCTTGTCATTATGGAAGGTAGTTCAGTTTTTAGATTTTGTTACTTTAATGCATGGTAGCCTTGTCATTATGGAAGGTAGTTTGTTGTTGAGATTTTGTTACTCCAATGGATGGTACCCTTGTTATTATGGAAGGTAGTTTGTTGTTGAGATTTTGTTACTCTAATTGATGGTATCCTTGTTATTACGGAAGGTAGTTCATTGTTGAGATTTTGTTTCTCCAATGGATGATAGCCTTGTCATTATGGAAGGTAGTTCATATTTGAGATTTTGTTACTCCAATGGATGGTAGCCTTGTCATTATGGAAGGTAGTTCATTGTTGATATTTTATTACTCAAATGGATGGTAGCCTTGTCATTATTGAAGGTAGTTCTTTATTGCGATTTTTTTACTCCAATGGATGGTAGACTATTCATTATGGAAGGTACTTCGTTGTTGAGATTTTGTTACTCCAATGGATGATTGCCTTGTCATTATGGAAGGTAGTTCATTGTTGTTATTTTGTTACTACAATGGCTGGTAGCCTTGTCATTATGGAAGGTAGGTTATTGTTGAAATTTTGTTACTCCAATAGATTGTAGCCTTGTCATTATGGAAGGTAGTTCTTGTTGAGATTTTGTTACTCCAATTGATGGTAGCCTTGTCATTATGGAAGGTAGTTCAGTTTTTAGATTTTGTTACTTTAATGGATGGTAGCCTTGTCATTATGGAAGGTAGTTTGTTGTTGAGATTTTGTTACTCCAATGGATGGTACCCTTGTTATTATGGAAGGTAGTTTGTTGTTGAGATTTTGTTACTCTAATTGATGGTATCCTTGTTATTACGGAAGGTAGTTCATTGTTGAGATTTTGTTTCTTCAATGGATGATAGCCTTGTCATTATGGAAGGTAGTTCATATTTGAGATTTTGTTACTCCAATGGATGGTAGCCTTGTCATTATGGAAGGTAGTTCATTGTTGATATTTTATTACTCAAATGGATGGTAGCCTTGTCATTATGGAAGGTAGTTCTTTATTGCGATTTTTTTACTCCAATGGATGGTAGACTATTCATTATGGAAGGTACTTCGTTGTTGAGATTTTGTTACTCTAATTGATGGTATACTTGTCATTACGGAAGGTAGTTCATTATGGAGATTTTGTTTCTCCAATGGATGGTAGCCTTGTCATTATGGAAGGTAGTTCGGTTTTGAGATTTTTTTACTTTAATGGGTGGTAGCCTTGTCATTATGGAAGGTAGTTTGTTGTTGAGATTTTGATACTCCAACGGATGGTAGCCTTGTCATTATGGTAGGTAGTTCATTGTTGAGATTTTGTTACTCCAATGGATGATTGCCTTGTCATTATGGAAGGTAGTTCATTGTTGTTATTTTGTTACTCTAATGGCTGGTAGCCTTGTCATTATGGAAGGTAGTTTATTGTTGAAATTTTGTTACTCCAATAGATTGTAGCTTTGTCATTATGGAAGGTAGTTCTTGTTGAGATTTTGTTACTCCAATTGATGGTAGCCTTTTCATTACGGAAGGTAGTTCAGTTTTTAGATTTTGTTACTTTAATGGATGGTACCCTTGTCATTATGGAAGGTAGTTTGTTGTTGAGATTTTGTTACTCCAATGGATGGTACCCTTGTTATTATTGAAGGTAGTTTGTTGTTGAGATTTTGTTACTCTAATTGATGGTATCCTTGTTATTACGGAAGGTAGTTCATTGTTGAGATTTTGTTTCTCCAATGGATGATAGCCTTGTCATTATGGAAGGTTGTTCATATTTGAAATTTTGTTACTCCAATGGATGGTAGCCTTGTCATTATGGAAGGTAGTTCATTGGTGAGATTTTGTTACTCAAATGGATGGTAGCCTTGTCATTATGGAAGGTAGTTCTTTATTGCGATTTTTTTACTCCAATGGATGTTAGACTATTCATTATGGAAGGTACTTTGTTGTTGATATTTTGTTACTCTAATTGATGGTATCCTTGTAATTACGGAAGGTAGTTCATTGTGGAGATTTTATTTCTCCAATGGATGATAGCCTTGTCATTATGGAAGGTAGTTCATTGTTAAGATTTTGTTACTCCAATGGATGGTAGCCTTGTCATTATGGAAGGTAGTTCGGTTTTGAGATTTTTTTACTTTAATGGATGGTAGCCTTGTCATTATGGAAGGTAGTTTGTTGTTGAGATTTTGTTACTCAAACGGATGGTAGCCTTGTCATTATGGAAGGTAGTCCGTTGTTGAGATTTTGTTAGTCCAATGGATGATTGCCTTGTCATTATGGAAGGTAGTTCATTGTTGTTATTTTGTTACTCCAATGGCTGGTAGCCTTGTCATTATGGAAGGTAGTTTATTATTGAAATATTGTTACTCCAATAGATTGTAGCCTTGTCATTATGGAAGGTAGTTCTTGTTGAGATTTTGTTACTCCAATTGATGGTAGCCTTGTCATTATGGAAGGTAGTTCATTGTTGATATTTTGTTACTCAAATGGATGGTAGCCTTGTCATTAAGGAAGGTAGTTCTTTATTGCGATTTTTTTACTCAAATGGATGGTAGCCTTGTCATTATGGAAGGTAGTTCGGTTTTGAGATTTTTTTACTTTAATGGATGGCAGCCTTGTCATTATGGAAGGTAGTTTGTTGTTGAGATTTTAATACTCCAACGGATGGTAGCCTTGTCATTATGAAAGGTAGTTCATTGTTGAGATTTTTTTACTCCAATGGATGATTGCCTTGTCATTATGGAAGGTAGTTCATTGTTGTCATTTTGTTACTCTAATGGTTGGTAGCCTTATCATTATGGAAGGTAGTTTATTGTTGAAATTTTGTTACTCCAATAGATTGTAGCCTTGTCATTATGGAAGGTAGTTCTTGTTGAGATTTTGTTACTCCAATTGATGGTAGCCTTTTCATTATGGAAGGTAGTTCAATTTTTAGATTTTGTTACTTTAATGGATGGTAGCCTTGTCATTATGGAAGGTAGTTTGTTGTTGAGATTTTACTACTCCAATGGATGGTACCCTTGTTATTATTGAAGGTAGTTTGTTGTTGAGATTTTGTTACTCTAATTGATGGTATCCTTGTTATTACGGAAGGTAGTTCATTGTTGAGATTTTGTTTCTCCAATGGATGATAGCCTTGTCATTATGGAAGGTTGTTCATATTTGAGATTTTGTTACTCAAATGGATGGTAGCCTTGTCATTATGGAAGGTAGTTCATTGGTGACATTTTGTTACTCAAATGGATGGTAGCCTTGTCATTATGGAAGATAGTTCTTTATTGCGATTTTTTTACTCCAATGGATGGTAGACTATTCATTATGGAAGGTACTTTGTTGTTGAGATTTTGTTACTCTAATTGATGGTATCCTTGTAATTACGGAAGGTAGTTCATTGTGGAGATTTTATTTCTCCAATGGATGATAGCCTTGTCATTATGGAAGGTAGTTCATTGTTAAGATTTTGTTACTCCAATGGATGATAGCCTTGTCAATATGGAAGGTAGTTCGGTTTTGAGATTTTTTTACTTTAATGGATGGTAGCCTTGTCATTATGGAAGGTAGTTTGTTGTTGAGATTTTGTTACTCAAACGGATGGTATCCTTGTCATTATGGAAGGTAGTTCGTTGTTGAGATTTTGTTAGTCCAATGGATGATTGCCTTGTCATTATGGAAGGTAGTTCATTGTTCTTATTTTGTTACTCCAATGGCTGGTAGCCTTGTCATTATGGAAGGTAGTTTATTGTTGAAATATTGTTACTCCAATAGATTGTAGCCTTGTCATTATGGAAGGTAGTTCTTGTTGAGATTTTGTTACTCCAATTGATGGTAGCCTTGTCATTATGGAAGGTAGTTCAGTTTTTAGATTTTGTTACTCTAATGCATGGTAGCCTTGTCATTATGGAAGGTAGTTTGTTGTTGAGATTTTGTTACTCCAATGGATGGTACCCTTGTTATTATGGAAGGTAGTTTGTTGTTGAGATTTTGTTACTCTAATTGATGGTTTCCTTTTTATTACGGAAGGTAGTTCATTGTTGAGATTTTGTTTCTCCAATGGATGATAGCCTTGTCATTATGGAAGGTAGTTCATATTTGAGATTATGTTACTCCAATGGATGGTAGCCTTGTCATTATGGAAGGTAATTCATTGTTGATATTTTATTACTCAAATGGATGGCAGCCTTGTCATTATGGAAGGTAGTTCTTTATTGCGATTTTTTTACTCCAATGGATGGTAGACTATTCATTATGGAAGGTACTTCGTTGTTGAGATTTTGTTACTCTAATTGATGGTATACTTATCATTACGGAAGGTAGTTCATTGTGGAGATTTTGTTTCTCCAATGGATGGTAGCCTTGTCATTATGGAAGGTAGTTCGGTTTTGAGATTTTTTTACTTTAATGGATGGTAGCCTTGTCATTATGGAAGGTAGTTTGTTGTTGAGATTTTGATACTCCAACGGATGGTAGCCTTGTCATTATGGTAGGTAGTTCATTGTTGAGATTTTGTTACTCCAATGGATGATTGCCTTGTCATTATGGAAGGTAGTTCATTGTTGTTATTTTGTTACTCTAATGGCTGGTAGCCTTGTCATTATGGAAGGTAGTTTATTGTTGAAATTTTGTTACTCCAATAGATTGTAGCTTTGTCATTATGGAAGGTAGTTCTTGTTGAGATTTTGTTACTCCAATTGATGGTAGCCTTTTCATTATGGAAGGTAGTTCAGTTTTTAGATTTTGTTACTTTAATGGATGGTACCCTTGTCATTATGGAAGGTAGTTTGTTGTTGAGATTTTGTTACTCCAATGGATGGTACCCTTGTTATTATCGAAGGTAGTTTGTTGTTGAGATTTTGTTACTCTAATTGATGGTATCCTTGTTATTACGGAAGGTAGTTCATTGACTGAGATTTTGTTTCTCCAATGGATGATAGCTTTGTCATTATGGAAGGTTGTTCATATTTGAGATTTTGTTACTCCAATGGATGGTAGCCTTGTCATTATGAAAGGTAGTTCATTTGTGAGATTTTGTTACTCAAATGGATGGTAGCCTTGTCATTATGGAAGGTAGTTCTTTATTGCGATTTTTTTACTCCAATGGATGGTTTACTATTCATTATGGAAGGTACTTTGTTGTTGAGATTTTGTTACTCTAATTGATGGTATCCTTGTCATTACGGAAGGTAGTTCATTGTGGAGATTTTGTTTCTCCAATGGATGATAGCCTTGTCATTATGGAAGGTAGTTCATTGTTGAGATTTTGTTACTCCAATGGCTGGTAGCCTTGTCATTATGCAAGGTTGTTTATTGTTGAGATTTTGTTACTCCAATGGATGGTAGTCTTGTCATTATGGAAGGTAGTTCGTTGTTAAGATTTTGTTACTCCAATGGATGGTAGCCTTGTCATTATGGAAGGTAGTTCGGTTTTGATATTTTTTTACTTTAATGGATGGTAGCCTTGTCATTATGGAAGGTAGTTTGTTGTTGAGATTTTGTTACTCCAACGGATGGTAGCCTTGTCATTATGGAAGGTAGTTCGTTGTTGAGATTTTGTTACTCCAATGGATGATTGCCTTGTCATTATGGAAGGTAGTTCATTGTTGTAATTTTGTTACTCCAATGGCTGGTAGCCTTGTCATTATGGAAGGTAGTTTATTGTTGAAATATTGTTACTCCAATAGATTGTAGCCTTGTCATTATGGAAGGTAGTTCTTGTTGAGATTTTGTTACTCCAATTGATGGTAGCCTTGTCATTATGGAAGGTAGTTCAGTTTTTAGATTTTGTTACTTTAATGCATGGTAGCCTTGTCATTATGGAAGGTAGTTTGTTGTTGAGATTTTGTTTCTCCAATGGATGGTACCCTTGTTATTATGGAAGGTAGTTTGTTGTTGAGATTTTGTTACTCTAATTGATGGTATCCTTGTTATTACGGAAGGTAGTTCATTGTTGAGATTTTGTTTCTCCAATGGATGATAGCCTTGTCATTATGGAAGGTAGTTCATATTTGTGATTTTGTTACTCCAATGGATGGTAGCCTTTTCATTATGGAAGGTAGTTCATTGTTGAGATTTTGTTACTCAAATGGATGGTAGCCTTGTCATTATGGAAGGTAGTTCTTTATGGCGATTTTTTTACTCAAATGGATGGTAGACTATTCATTATGGAGGGTACTTCTTTGTTGAGATTTTGTTACTCCAATGGATGATTGCCTTGTCATTATGGAAGGTAGTTCATTGTTGTTATTTTGTTACTCCAATGGCTGGTAGCCTTGTCATTATGGAAGGATACGTTATTGGTAAAATTTTGTTACTCCAATAGATTGTAGCCTTGTCATTATGGAAGGTAGTTCTTGTTGAGATTTTGTTACTCCAATTGATGGTAGCCTTGTCATTATGGAAGGTAGTTCAGTTTTTAGATTTTGTTACTTTAATGGATGGTAGCCTTGTCATTATGGAAGGTAGTTTGTTGTTGAGATTTTGTTACTCCAATGGATGGTACCCTTGTTATTATGGAAGGTAGTTTGTTGTTGAGATTTTGTTACTCTAATTGATGGTATCCTTGTTATTACGGAAGGTAGTTCATTGTTGAGATTTTGTTTCTCCAATGGATGATAGCCTTGTCATTTTGGAACGTAGTTCATATTTGAGATTTTGTGACTCCAATGGATGGTAGCCTTGTCATTATGGAAGGTAGTTCATTGTTGAGATTTTGTTACTCAAATGGATGGTAGCCTTGTCATTATGGAAGGTAGTTCTTTATTGCGATTTTTTTACTCTAATGGATGGTAGACTATTCATTATGGAAGGTACTTCGTTGTTGAGATTTTGTTACTCCAATGGATGATTGCCTTGTCATTATGGAAGGTAGTTCATTGTTGTTATTTTGTTACTCCAATGGCTGGTAGCCTTGTCATTATGGAAGGTAGGTTATTGTTGAAATTTTGTTACTCCAATAGATTGTAGCCTTGTCATTATGGAAGGTAGTTCTTTTTGAGATTTTGTTACTCCAATTGATGGTAGCCTTGTCATTATGGAAAGTAGTTCAGTTTTTAGATTTTGTTACTTTAATGGATGGTAGCCTTGTCATTATGGAAGGTAGTTTGTTGTTGAGATTTTGTTACTCCAATGGATGGTACCCTTGTTATTATGGAAGGTAGTTTGTTTTTGAGATTTTGTTACTCTAATTGATGGTATCCTTGTTATTACGGAAGGTAGTTCATTGTTGAGATTTTGTTTCTCCAATGGATGATAGCCTTGTCATTATGGAAGGTAGTTCATATTTGAGATTTTGTTACTCCAATGGATGGTAGCCTTGTCATTATGGAAGGTAGTTCATTGTTGATATTTTATTACTCAAATGGATGGTAGCCTTGTCATTATGGAAGGTAGTTCTTTATTACGATTTTTTTACTCCAATGGATGGTGGACTATTCATTATGGAAGGTACTTCGTTGTTGAGATTTTGTTACTCTAATTGATGGTATACTTGTCTTTACGGAAGGTAGTTCATTGTGGAGATTTTGTTTCTCCAATGGATGGTAGCCTTGTCATTATGGAAGGTAGTTTGTTGTTGAGATTTTGATACTCCAACGGATGGTAGCCTTGTCATTATGGAAGGTAGTTCATTGTTGAGATTTTGTTACTCAAATGGATGGTAGCCTTGTCATTATGGAAGGTAGTTCTTTATGGCGATTTTTTTACTCAAATGGATGGTAGACTATTCATTATGGAAGGTACTTTGTTGTTGAGATTTTGTTACTCCAATGGATGATTGCCTTGTCATTATGGAAGGTAGTTCATTGTTGTTATTTTGTTACTCCAATGGCTGGTAGCCTTTTCATTATGGAAGGTGCGTTATTGGTAAAATTTTGTTACTCCAATAGATTGTAGCCTTGTCATTATGGAAGGTAGTTCTTGTTGAGATTTTGTTACTCCAATTGATGGTAGCCTTGTCATTATGGAAGGTAGTTCAGTTTTTAGATTTTGTTACTTTAATGGATGGTAGCCTTGTCATTATGGAAGGTAGTTTGTTGTTGAGATTTTGTTACTCCAATGGATGGTACCCTTGTTATTATGGAAGGTAGTTTGTTGTTGAGATTTTGTTACTCTAATTGATGGTATCCTTGTTATTACGGAAGGTAGTTCATTGTTGAGATTTTGTTTCTCCAATGGATGATAGCCTTGTCATTATGGAAGGTAGTTCATATTTGAGATTTTGTGACTCCAATGGATGGTAGCCTTGTCATTATGGAAGGTAGTTCATTATTGAGATTTTGTTACTCAAATGGATGGTAGCCTTGTCATTATGGAAGGTAGTTCTTTATTGCGATTTTTTTACTCTAATGGATGGTAGACTATTCATTATGGAAGGTACTTCGTTGTTGAGATTTTGTTACTCCAATGGATGATTGCCTTGTCATTATGGAAGGTAGTTCATTGTTGTTATTTTGTTACTCCAATGGCTGGTAGCCTTGTCATTATGGAAGGTAGGTTATTGTTGAAATTTTGTTACTCCAATAGATTGTAGCCTTGTCATTATGGAAGGTAGTTCTTTTTCAGATTTTGTTACTCCAATTGATGGTAGCCTTGTCATTATGGAAGGTAGTTCAGTTTTTAGATTTTGTTACTTTAATGGATGGTAGCCTTGTCATTATGGAAGGTAGTTTGTTGTTGAGATTTTGTTACTCCAATGGATGGTACCCTTGTTATTATGGAAGGTAGTTTGTTGTTGAGATTTTGTTACTCTAATTGATGGTATCCTTGTTATTACAGAAGGTAGTTCATTGTTGAGATTTTGTTTCTCTAATGGATGATAGCCTTGTCATTATGGAAGGTAGTTCATATTTGAGATTTTGTTACTCCAATGGATGGTAGCCTTGTCATTATGGAAGGTAGTTCATTGTTGATATTTTATTACTCAAATGGATGGTAGCCTTGTCATTATGGAAGGTAGTTCTTTATTGCGATTTTTTTACTCCAATGGATGGTAGACTATTCATTATGGAAGGTACTTCGTTGTTGAGATTTTGTTACTCTAATTGATGGTATACTTGTCTTTACGGAAGGTAGTTCATTGTGGAGATTTTGTTTCTCCAATGGATGGTAGCCTTGTCATTATGGAAGGTAGTTCGGTTTTGAGATTTTTTTACTTTAATGGATGGTAGCCTTGTCATTATGGAAGGTAGTTTGTTGTTGAGATTTTGATACTCCAACGGATGGTAGCCTTGTCATTATGGAAGGTAGTTCATTGTTGAGATTTTGTTACTCCAATGGATGATTGCCTTGTCATTATGGAAGGTAGTTCATTGTTGTTATTTTGTTACTCTAATGGCTGGTAGCCTTGTTATTATGGAAGGTAGTTTATTGTTGAAATTTTGTTACTCCAATAGATTGTAGCCTTGTCATTATGGAAGGTAGTTCTTGTTGAGATTTTGTTACTCCAATTGATGGTAGCCTTTTCATTATGGAAGGTAGTTCAGTTTTTAGATTTTGTTACTTTAATGGATGGTACCCTTGTCATTATGGAAGGTAGTTTGTTGTTGAGATTTTGTTACTCCAATGGATGGTACCCTTGTTATTATTGAAGGTAGTTTGTTGTTGAGATTTTGTTACTCTAATTGATGGTATCCTTGTTATTACGGAAGGTAGTTCATTGTTGAGATTTTGTTTCTCCAATGGATGATAGCCTTGTCATTATGGAAGGTTGTTCATATTTGAAATTTTGTTACTCCAATGGATGGTAGCCTTGTCATTATGGAAGGTAGTTCATTGGTGAGATTTTGTTACTCAAATGGATGGTAGCCTTGTCATTATGGAAGGTAGTTCATTGTTGATATTTTATTACTCAAATGGATGGTAGCCTTGTCATTATGGAAGGTAGTTCTTTATTGCGATTTTTTTACTCCAATGGATGGTAGACTATTCATTATGGAAGGTACTTCGTTGTTGAGATTTTGTTACTCTAATTGATGGTATACTTGTCATTACGGAAGGTAGTTCATTGTGGATAATTTGTTTCTCCAATGGATGGTAGCCTTGTCATTATGGAAGGTAGTTCGGTTTTGAGATTTTTTTACTTTAATGGATGGTAGCCTTGTCATTATGGAAGGTAATTTGTTGTTGAGATTTTGATACTCCAACGGATGGTAGCCTTGTCATTATGGAAGGTAGTTCATTGTTGAGATTTTGTTACTCCAATGGATGATTGCCTTGTCATTATGGAAGGTAGTTCATTGTTGTTATTTTGTTACTCTAATGGCTGGTAGCCTTGTCATTATGGAAGGTAGTTTATTGTTGAAATTTTGTTACTCCAATAGATTGTAGCCTTGTCATTATGGAAGGTAGTTCTTGTTGAGATTTTGTTACTCCAATTGATGGTAGCCTTTTCATTATGGAAGGTAGTTCAGTTTTTAGATTTTGTTACTTTAATGGATGGTACCCTTGTCATTATGGAAGGTAGTTTGTTGTTGAGATTTTGTTACTCCAATGGATGATTGCCTTGTCATTATGGAAGGTAGTTCATTGTTGTTATTTTGTTACTCTAATGGCTGGTAGCCTTGTCATTATGGAAGGTAGTTTATTGTTGAATTTTTGTTACTCCAATAGATTGTAGCCTTGTCATTATGGAAGGTAGTTCTTGTTGTTATTTTGTTACTCCAATTGATGGTAGCCTTTTCATTATGGAAGGTAGTTCAGTTTTTAGATTTTGTTACTTTAATGGATGGTACCCTTGTCATTATGGAAGGTAGTTTGTTGTTGAGATTTTGTTACTCCAATGGATGATTGCCTTGTCATTATGGAAGGTAGTTCATTGTTGTTATTTTGTTACTCTAATGGCTGGTAGCCTTGTCATTATGGAAGGTAGTTTATTGTTGAATTTTTGTTACTCCAATAGATTGTAGCCTTGTCATTATGGAAGGTAGTTCAGTTTTGAGATTTTGTTACTTTAATGGATGGTAGCCTTGTCATTATGGAAGTTAGTTTGTTGTTGAGATTTTGTTACTCCAATGGATGGTAGCCTTGTCATTATGGAAGGTAATTCGTTGTTGAGATTTTGTTTCTCCAATGGATGATAGCCTTGTCATTATGGAAGGTAGTTCATATTTGAGATTTTGTTACTCCAATGGATGGTAGCCTTGTCGTTATGGAAAGTAGTTCATTGTTGAGATTTTGTTACTCAAATGGATGGTAGACTTGTAATTATGGAAGGTAGTTCTTTGTTGCGATTTTTTTACTCCAATGGATGGTAGACTTTTCATTATGGAAGGTACTTCGTTGTTGATATTTTGTTACTCTAATTAATGGTATCCTTGTCATTACGGAAGGTAGTTCATTGTGGAGATTTTGTTTCTCCAATGGATGATAGCCTTGTCATTATGGAAGGTAGTTCATTATTGAGATTTTGTTACTCCAATGGCTGGTAGCCTTGTCATTATGCAAGGTAGTTCATTGTTGAGATTTTGTTACTCCAATGGATGGTAGCCTTGTCATTATGGAAGGTAGTTCATTGTTGAGATTTTGTTACTCCAATGGATGGTAGCCTTGTCATTATGGAAGGTAGTTCGGTTTTGAGATTTTTTTACTTTAATGGATGGTAGCCTTGTCATTATGGAAGGTAGTTTTTTGTTGAGATTTTGTTATTCCAACGGATGGTAGCCTTGTCATTATGGAAGGTAGTTCGTTGTTGAGATTTTGTTACTCCAATGGATGATTGCCTTGTCATTATGGAAGGTAGTTCATTGTTGTTATTTTGTTACTCCAATGGCTGGTATCCTTGTCATTATGGAAGGTAGTTTATTGTTGAGATTTTGTTATTCCAACGGATGGTAGCCTTGTCATTATGGAAGGTAGTTCGTTGTTGAGATTTTGTTACTCCAATAGATGATTGCCTTGTCATTATGGAAGGTAGTTCATTGTTGTTATTTTGTTACTCCAATGGCTGGTATCCTTGTCATTATGGAAGGTAGTTTATTGTTAAAATTTTGTTACTCCAATAGATTGTAGCCTTGTCATTACGGTAGGTAGTTTGTTGTTGAGATTTTGTTACTCCAATGTTTCGCAGCCTTTACATTATGGAAGGCAGTTCAGTTTTGAGATTTTGTTACTTTATTGGATGGTAGCCTTGTCATTATGGAAGGTAGTTTGTTGTTGAGATTTTGTTACTCTAATTGATGGTATCCTTGTTATTACGGAAGGTAGTTCATTATTGAGATTTTGTTTCTCCAATGGATGATAGCCTTGTCATTATGGAAGGTAGTTCATATTTGAGATTTTGTTACTCCAATGGATGGTAGCCTTGTCATTATGGAAGGTAGTTCATTGTTGAGATTTTTTTACTCAAATGGATGGTAGCCTTGTCATTATGGAAGGTAGTTCTTTATTGCGATTTTTTTACTCTAATGGATGGTAGACTATTCATTATGGAAGGTACTTCGTTGTTGAGATTTTGTTACTCCAATGGATGATTGCCTTGTCATTATGGAAGGTAGTTCATTGTTGTTATTTTGTTACTCCAATGGCTGGTTGCCTTGTCATTATGGAAGGTAGGTTATTGTTGAAATTTTGTTACTCCAATAGATTGTAGCCTTGTCATTATGGCAGGTAGTTCTTGTTGAGATTTTGTTACTCCAATTGATGGTAGCCTTGTCATTATGGAAGGAAGTTCAGTTTTTAGATTTTGTTACTTTAATGGATGGTAGCCTTGTCATTATGGAAGGTAGTTTGTTGTTGAGATTTTGTTACTCCAATGGATGGTACCCTTGTTATTATGGAAGGTAGTTTGTTGTTGAGATTTTGTTACTCTAATTGATGGTATCCTTGTTATTACGGAAGGTAGTTCATTGTTGAGATTTTGTTTCTCCAATGGATGATAGCCTTGTCATTATGGAAGGTAGTTCATATTTGAGATTTTGGTACTCCAATGGATGGTAGCCTTGTCATTATGGAAGGTAGTTCATTGTTGATATTTTATTACTCAAATGGATGGTAGCCTTGTTTTTATGGAAGGTAGTTCTTTATTGCGATTTTTTTACTCTAATGGATGGTAGACTATTCATTATGGAAGTTACTTCGTTGTTGAGATTTTGTTACTCTAATTGATGGTATACTTGTCATTACGGAAGGTAGTTCATTGTGGAGATTTTGTTACTCCAATGGATGGTAGCCTTGTCATTATGGAAGGTAGTTCGGTTTTGAGATTTTTTTACTTTAATGGATGGTAGCCTTGTCATTATGGAAGGTAGTTTGTTGTTGAGATTTTGTTACTCCAACGGATGGTAGCCTTGTCATTATGGAAGGTAGTTCGTTGTTGAGATTTTGTTACTCCAATGGATGATTGCCTTGTCATTATGGAAGGTAGTTCATTGTTGTTATTTTGTTACTCCAATGGCTGGTAGCCTTGTCATTATGGAAGGTAGTTTATTGTTGAAATTTTGTTACTCCAATAGATTGTAGCCTTGTCATTATGGAAGGTAGTTCTTGTTGAGATTTTGTTACTCCAATTGATGGTAGCCTTGTCATTATGGAAGGTAGTTCAGTTTTTAGATTTTGTTACTTTAATGCATGGTAGCCTTGTCATTATGGAAGGTAGTTTGTTGTTGAGATTTTGTTTCTCCAATGGATGATAGCCTTGTCATTATGGAAGGTAGTTCATAGTTGAGATTTTGTTACTCTAATTGATGGTAGCCTTGTCATTATGCAAGGTAGTTTATTGTTGAGATTTTGTTACTCAAATGGATGGTAGCCTTGTCATTATGGAAGGTAGTTTGTTGTTAAGATTTTGTTACTCCAATGGATGGTAGCCTTGTCATTATGGAAGGTAGTTCGGTTTTGAGATTTTGTTACTTTAATGGATAGTAGCCTTGTCATTATGGAAGGTAGTTTGTTGTTGAGATTTTGTTACTCCAATGGATGGTAGCCTTGTCATTATGGAAGGTAGTTCGGTTTTGAGATTTTTTTACTTTAATGGATGGTAGCCTTGTCATTATGGAAGGTAGTTTTTTGTTGAGATTTTGTTACTCCAACGGATGGTAGCCTTGTCATTATGGAAGGTAGTTCGTTGTTGAGATTTTGTTACTCCAATGGATGATTGCCTTGTCATTATGGAAGGTAGTTCATTGTTGTTATTTTGTTACTCCAATGGCTGGTATCCTTGTCATTATGGAAGGTAGTTTATTGTTGAAATTTTGTTACTCCAATAGATTGTAGCCTTGTCATTACGGAAGGTAGTTTGTTGTTGAGATTTTGTTACTCCAATGTTTTGCAGCCTTTACATTATGGAAGGCAATTCAGTTTTGAGATTTTGTTACTCCAATGGATGGTAGCCTTGTCATTATGGAAGGTAGTTTGTTATTGAGATTTTGTTACTCCAATGGATGGTACCCTTGTTATTATGGAAGGTAGTTTGTTGTTGAGATTTTGTTACTCTAATTGATGGTATCCTTGTTATTACGGAAGGTAGTTCATTGTTGAGATTTTGTTTCTCCAATGGATGATAGCCTTGTCATTATGGAAGGTAGTTCATTTTTGAGATTTTGTTACTCCAATGGATGGTAGCCTTGTCGTTATGGAAGGTAGTTCATTGTTGAGATTTTGTTACTCAAATGGATGGTAGCCTTGTTATTATGGAAGGTAGTTCTTTGTTGCAATTTTTTTACTCCAATGGATGGTAGACTTTTCATTATGGAAGGTACTTCGTTGTTGATATTTTGTTACTCTAATTGATGGTATCCTTGTCATTACGGAAGGTAGTTCATTTTGGAGATTTTGTTTCTCCAATGGATGATAGCCTTTTCATTATGGAAGGTAGTTCATTATTGAGATTTTGTTACTCCAATGGCTGGTAGCCTTGTCATTATGCAAGGTAGTTCATTGTTGAGATTTTGTTACTCCAATGGATGGTAGCCTTGTCATTATGGAAGGTAGTTCATTGTTGAGATTTTGTTACTCCAATGGATGGTAGCCTTGTCATTATGGAAGGTAGTTCGGTTTTGAGATTTTTTTACTTTAATGGATGGTAGCCTTGTCATTATGGAAGGTAGTTTGTTGTTGAGATTTTGTTACTCCAACGGATGGTAGCCTTGTCATTATGGAAGGTAGTTTAGTGTTAAGATTTTGTTACTCCAATGGATGATTGCCTTGTCATTATGGAAGGTAGTTCATTGTTGTTATTTTTTTACTCCAATGGCTGGTATCCTTGTCATTATGGAAGGTAGTTTATTGTTGAAATTTTGTTACTCCAATAGATTGTAGCCTTGTCATTCTGGAAGGTAGTTTGTTGTTGAGATTTTGTTACTCCAATGCTTGGCAGCCTTTACATTATGGAAGGCAGTTCAGTTTTGAGATTTTGTTACTTTATTGGATGGTAGCCTTGTAATTATGGAAGGTAGTTTGTTATTGAGAATTTGTTACTCCAATGGATGGTACCCTTGTTATTATGGATGGTAGTTTCTTGTTGAGATTTTGTTACTCTAATTGATGGTATCCTTGTTATTACGGAAGGTAGTTCATTGTTGAGATTTTGTTTCTCCAATGGATGATAGCCTTGTCATTATGGAAGGTAGTTCATTGTTGAGTTTTTGTTACTCAAATGGATGGTAGCCTTGTCATTATGGAAGGTAGTTAATATTTGAGATTTTTTTACTCCAATGGATGCTAGCCTTGTCATTACGGAAGGTAGTTCATTGTTGAGTTTTTGTTACTCAAATGGATGGTAGTCTTGTCATTATGGAAGGTAGTTCTTTATTGCGATTTTTTTACTTCAATGGATGGTAGACTATTCATTATGGAAGGTACTTCGTTGTTGAGATTTTGTTACTCTAATTGATGGTATCCTTGTCATTACGGAAGGTAGTTCATTGTGGAGATTTTGTTTCTCCAATGGATGATAGCCTTGTCATTATGGAAGGTAGTTCATTGTTGAGATTTTGTTACTCCACTGGCCGGTAGCCTTGTCATTATTCAAGGTAGTTTATTGTTGAGATTTTGTTACTCAAATGGATGGTAGCCTTGTCATTATGGAAGGTAGTTTGTTGTTAAGATTTTGTTACTCCAATGGATGGTAGCCTTGTCATTATGGAAGGTAGTTCGGTTTTGAGATTTTGTTACTTTAATGGATAGTAGCCTTGTCATTATGGAAGGTAGTTTGTTGTTGAGATTTTGTTACTCCAATGGATGGTAGCCTTGTCATTATGGAAGGTAGTTCACTTTTGAGATTTTTGTTACTCCAATGGATGGTAGGCTTGTCGTTATGGAAGGTAGTTCATTGTTGAGATTTTGTTACTAAAATGGATGGTAGCCTTGTTATTATGGAAGGTAGTTTTTTGTTGCGATTTTTTTACTCCAATGGATGGTAGACTTTTCATTACGAAAGGTACTTCGTTGTCGATATTTTGTTACTCTAATTGATGGTATCCTTGTCATTACGGAAGGTAGTTCATTGTGGAGATTTTGTTTCTCCAATGGATGCTAGCCTTGTCATCATGGAAGGTAGTTCATTATTGAGATTTTGTTACTCCAATGGCTGGTAGCCTTGTCATTATGCAAGGTAGTTCATTGTTGAGATTTTGTTACGCCAATGGATGGTAGCCTTGTCATTATGGAAGTTAGTTTGTTGTTAAGATTTTGTTACTCCAATGGATGGTAGCCTTGTCATTATGGAAGGTAGTTCGGTTTTGAGATTTTTTTACTTTAATGGATGGTAGCCTTGTCATTATGGAAGGTACTTCGTTGTTGAGATTTTGTTACTCTAATTGATGGTATCCTTGTCATTACGGAAGGTAGTTCATTGTGGAGATTTTGTTTCTCCAATGGATGATAGCCTTGTCATTATGGAAGGTAGTTCATTGTCGAGATTTTGTTACTCCAATGGCTGGTAGCCTTGTCATTATGCAAGGTAGTTTATTGTTGAGATTTTGTTACTCCAATGGATGGTAGCCTTGTCATTATGGAAGGTAGTTTGTTGTTAAGATTTTGTTACTCCAATGGATGGTAGCCTTGTCATTATGGAAGGTAGTTCGGTTTTGAGATATTGTTACTTTAATGATTGGTAGCCTTGTCATTATGGAAGGTAGTTTATTGTTGATATTTTGTAACTCCAATGGATGGTAGCCTTGTCATTATGGAAGGTAGTTCGTTGTTGAGATTTTGTTTCTCCAATGGATGATAGCCTTGTCATTATGGAAGGTAGTTCATTTTTGAGATTTTGTTACTCCAATGGATGGTAGCCTTGTCATTATGGAAGGTAGTTCATTGTTGAGATTTTGTTACTCAAATGGATGGTAGCCTTGTTATTATGGAAGGTAGTTCTTTGTTGCAATTTTTTTACTCCAATGGATGGTAGACTTTTCATTATGGAAGGTACTTCGTTGTTGATATTTTGTTACTCTAATTGATGGTATCCTTGTCATTACAGAAGGTAGTTCATTGTGGAGATTTTGTTTCTCCAATGGATGATAGCCTTGTCATTATGGAAGGTAGTTCATTATTGAGATTTTGTTACTCCAATGGCTGGTAGCCTTGTCATTATGCAAGGTAGTTCATAGTTGAGATTTTGTTACTCCAATGGATGGTAGCCTTGTCATTATGGAAGGTAGTTCATTGTTGAGATTTTGTTACTTCAATGGATGGTAGCCTTGTCATTATGGAAGGTAGTTCGGTTTTGAGATTTTTTTACTTTAATGGATGGTAGCCTTGTCATTATGGAAGGTAGTTTGTTGTTGAGATTTTGTTACTCCAACGGATGGTAGCCTTGTCATTATGGAAGGTAGTTCGGTGTTAAGATTTTGTTACTCCAATGGATGATTGCCTTGTCATTATGGAAGGTAGTTCATTGTTGTTATTTTGTTACTCCAATGGCTGGTATCCTTGTCATTATGGAAGGTAGTTTATTGTTGAAATTTTGTTACTCCAATAGATTGTAGCCTTGTCCTTCTGGAAGGTAGTTTGTTGTTGAGATTTTGTTACTCCAATGCTTGGAAGCCTTTACATTATGGAACGCAGTTCAGTTTTGAGATTTTGTTACTTTATTGGATGGTAGCCTTGTAATTATGGAAGGTAGTTTGTTATTGAGAATTTGTTACTCCAATGGATGGTACCCTTGTTATTATGGATGGTAGTTTGTTGTTGAGATTTTGTTACTCTAATTGATGGTATCCTTGTTATTACGGAAGGTAGTTCATTGTTGAGATTTTGTTTCTCCAATGGATGATAGCCTTGTCATTATGGAAGGTAGTTCATTGTTGAGTTTTTGTTACTCAAATGGATGGTAGCCTTGTCATTATGGAAGGTAGTTAATATTTGAGATTTTTTTACTCCAATGGATGCTAGCCTTGTCATTATGGAAGGTAGTTCATTGTTGAGTTTTTGTTACTCAAATGTATGGTAGCCTTGTCATTATGGAAGGTAGTTCTTTATTGCGATTTTTTTACTTCAATGGATGGTAGACTATTCATTATGGAAGGTACTTCGTTGTTGAGATTTTGTTACTCTAATTGATGGTATCCTTGTCATTACGGAAGGTAGTTCATTGTGGAGATTTTGTTTCTCCAATGGATGATAGCCTTGTCATTATGGAAGGTAGTTCATTGTTGAGATTTTGTTACTCCACTGGCCGGTAGCCTTGTCATTATGCAAGGTAGTTTATTGTTGAGATTTTGTTACTCAAATGGATGGTAGCCTTGTCATTATGGAAGGTAGTTTGTTGTTAAGATTTTGTTACTCCAATGGATGGTAGCCTTGTCATTATGGAAGGTAGTTCGGTTTTGAGATTTTGTTACTTTAATGGATAGTAGCCTTGTCATTATGGAAGGTAGTTTGTTGTTGAGATTTTGTTACTCCAATGGATGGTAGCCTTGTCATTATGGAAGGTAGTTCACTTTTGAGATTTTTGTTACTCCAATGGATGGTAGCCTTGTCGTTATGGAAGGTAGTTCATTGTTGAGATTTTGTTACTAAAATGGATGGTAGCCTTGTTATTATGGAAGGTAGTTTTTTGTTGCGATTTTTTTACTCCAATGGATGGTAGACTTTTCATTATGAAAGGTACTTCGTTGTCGATATTTTGTTACTCTAATTGATGGTATCCTTGTCATTACGGAAGGTAGTTCATTGTGGAGATTTTGTTTCTCCAATGGATGCTAGCCTTGTCATCATGGAAGGTAGTTCATTATTGAGATTTTGTTACTCCAATGGCTGGTAGCCTTGTCATTATGCAAGGTAGTTCATTGTTGAGATTTTGTTACTCCAATGGATGGTAGCCTTGTCATTATGGAAGGTAGTTTGTTGTTAAGATTTTGTTACTCCAATGGATGGTAGCCTTGTCATTATGGAAGGTAGTTCAGTTTTGAGATTTTTTTACTTTAATGGATGGTAGCCTTGTCATTATGGAAGGTACTTCGTTGTTGAGATTTTGTTACTCTAATTGATGGTATTCTTGTCATTACGGAAGGTAGTTCATTGTGGAGATTTTGTTTCTCTAATGGATGATAGCCTTGTCATTATGGAAGGTAGTTCATTGTTGAGATTTTGTTACTCCAATGGCCGATAGCCTTGTCATTATGCAAGGTAGTTTATTGTTGAGATTTTGTTACTCCAATGGTTGGTAGCCTTGTCATTATGGAAGGTAGTTTGTTGTTAAGATTTTGTTACTCCAATGGATGGTAGCCTTGTCATTATGGAAGGTAGTTTGGTTTTGAGATATTGTTACTTTAATGATTGGTAGCCTTGTCATTATGGAAGGTAGTTTATTGTTGATATTTTGTAACTCCAATGGATGGTAGCTATGTCATTATGGAAGGTAGTTCGTTGTTGAGAATTTGTTTCTCCAATGGATGATAGCCTTGTCATTATGGAAGGTAGTTCATTTTTGAGATTTTGTTACTCCAATGGATGGTAGCCTTGTCGTTATGGAAGGTAGTTCATTGTTGAGATTTTGTTACTCAAATGGATGGTAGCCTTGTTATTATGGATGGTAGTTCTTTGTTGCAATTTTTTTACTCCAATGGATGGTAGACTTTTCATTATGGAAGGTACTTCGTTGTTGATATTTTGTTACTCTAATTCATGGTATCCTTGTCATTACGGAAGGTAGTTCATTGTGGAGATTTTGTTTCTCCAATGGATGATAGCCTTGTCATTATGGAAGGTAGTTCATTATTGAGATTTTGTTACTCCAATGGCTGGTAGCCTTGTCATTATGCAAGGTAGTTCATTGTTGAGATTTTGTTACTCCAATGGATGGTAGCCTTATCATTATGCAAGGTAGTTCATTGTTGAGATTTTGTTACTCCAATGGATGGTAGCCTTGTCATTATGGAAGGTAGTTCGGTTTTGAGATTTTTTTACTTTAATGGATGGTAGCCTTGTCATTATGGAAGGTAGTTTGTTGTTGAGATTTTGTTACTCCAACGGATGGTAGCCTTGTCATTATGGAAGGTAGTTCGGTGTTGAGATTTTGTTACTCCAATGGATGATTGCCTTGTCATTATGGAAGGTAGTTCATTGTTGTTATTTTGTTACTCCAATGGCTGGTATCCTTGTCATTATGGAAGGTAGTTTATTGTTGAAATATTGTTACTCCAATAGATTGTAGCCTTGTCATTCTGGAAGGTAGTTTGTTGTTGAGATTTTGTTACTCCAATGCTTGGCAGCCTTTACATTATGGAAGGCAGTTCAGTTTTGAGATTTTGCTACTTTATTGGATGGTAGCCTTGTAATTATGGAAGGTAGTTTGTTATTTAGAATTTGTTACTCCAATGGATAGTACCCTTGTTATTATGGATGGTAGTTTGTTGTTGAGATTTTGTTACTCTAATTGATGGTATCCTTGTTATTACGGAAGGTAGTTCATTGTTGAGATTTTGTTTCTCCAATGGATGATAGCCTTGTCATTATGGAAGGTAGTTCATTGTTGAGTTTTTGTTACTCAAATGGATGGTAGCCTTGTCATTATGGAAGGTAGTTAATATTTGAGATTTTGTTACTCCAATGGATGGTAGCCTTGTCATTATGGAAGGTAGTTCATTGTTGAGTTTTTGTTACTCAAATGGATGGTAGCCTTGTCATTATGGAAGGTAGTTCTTTATTGCGATTTTTTTACTCCAATGGATGGTAGACTATTCATTATGGAAGGTACTTCGTTGTTGAGATTTTGTTACTCTAATTGATGGTATCCTTGTCATTACGGAAGGTAGTTCATTGTGGAGATTTTGTTTCTCCAATGGATGATAGCCTTGTCATTATGGAAGGTAGTTCATTGTTGAGATTTTGTTACTCCACTGGCCGGTAGCCTTGTCATTATGCAAGGTAGTTTATTGTTGAGATTTTGTTACTCAAATGGATGGTAGCCTTGTCATTATGGAAGGTAGTTTGTTGTTAAGATTTTGTTACTCCAATGGATGGTAGCCTTGTCATTATGGAAGGTAGTTCGGTTTTGAGATTTTGTTACTTTAATGGATAGTAGCCTTGTCATTATGGAAGGTAGTTTGTTGTTGAGATTTTGTTACTCCAATGGATGGTAGCCTTGTCATTATGGAAGGTAGTTCGTTGTTGAGATTTTGTTTCTCCAATGGATGATAGCCTTGTCATTATGGAAGGTAGTTCACTTTTGAGATTTTTTTTACTCCAATGGATGGTAGCCTTGTCGTTATGGAAGGTAGTTCATTGTTAAGATTTTGTTACTCAAATGGATAATAGCCTTGTTATTATGGAAGGTAGTTCTTTGTTGCGATTTTTTTACTCCAATGGGAAGTACACTTTTCATTATGGAAGGTACTTCGTTGTCGATATTTTGTTACTCTAATTGATGGTATCCTTGTCATTACGGAAGGTAGTTCATTGTGGAGATTTTGTTTCTCCAATGGATGCTAGCCTTGTCATCATGGAAGGTAGTTCATTATTGAGATTTTGTTACTCCAATGGCTGGTAGCCTTGTCATTATGCAAGGTAGTTCATTGTTGAGATTTTGTTACTCCAATGGATGGTAGCCTTGTCATTATGGAAGGTAGTTTGTTGTTAAGATTTTGTTACTCCAATGGATGGTAGCCTTGTCATTATGGAAGGTAGTTCGGTTTTGAGATTTTTTTACTTTAATGGATGGTAGCCTTGTCATTATGGAAGGAAGTTTGTTGTTGAGATTTTGTTACTCCAACGGATGGTAGCCATGTCATTATGGAAGGTAGTTCGTTGTTGAGATTTTGTTACTCCAATGGATGATTGCCTTGTCATTATAGAAGGTAGTTCATTGTTGTTATTTTGTTACTCCAATGGCTGGTATCCTTGTCATTATGGAAGGTAGTTTGTTATTGAGAATTTGTTACTCCAATGGATGGTACCCTTGTTATTATGGATGGTAGTTTGTTGTTGAGATTTTGTTACTCTAATTGATGGTATCCTTGTTATTACGGAAGGTAGTTCATTGTTGAGATTTTGTTTCTCCAATGGATGATAGCCTTGTCATTATGGAAGGTAGTTCATTGTTGAGTTTTTGTTACTCAAATGGATGGTAGCCTTGTCATTATGGAAGGTAGTTAATATTTGAGATTTTGTTACTCCAATGGATGGTAGCCTTGTCATTATGGAAGGTAGTTCATTGTTGAGTTTTTGTTACTCAAATGGATGGTAGCCTTGTCATTATGGAAGGTAGTTCTTTATTGCGATTTTTTTACTCCAATGGATGGTAGACTATTCATTATGGAAGGTACTTCGTTGTTGAGATTTTGTTACTCTAATTGATGGTATCCTTGTCATTACGGAAGGTAGTTCATTGTGGAGATTTTGTTTCTCCAATGGATGATAGCCTTGTCATTATGGAAGGTAGTTCATTGTTGAGATTTTGTTACTCCACTGGCCGGTAGCCTTGTCATTATGCAAGGTAGTTTATTGTTGAGATTTTGTTACTCAAATGGATGGTAGCCTTGTCATTATGGAAGGTAGTTTGTTGTTAAGATTTTGTTACTCCAATGGATGGTAGCCTTGTCATTATGGAAGGTAGTTCGGTTTTGAGATTTTGTTACTTTAATGGATAGTAGCCTTGTCATTATTGAAGGTAGTTTGTTGTTGAAATTTTGTTACTCCAATGGATGGTAGCCTTGTCATTATGGAAGGTAGTTCGTTGTTGAGATTTTGTTTCTCCAATGGATGATAGCCTTGTCATTATGGAAGGTAGTTCACTTTTGAGATTTTTTTTACTCCAATGGATGGTAGCCTTGTCGTTATGGAAGGTAGTTCATTGTTGAGATTTTGTTACTCAAATGGATAATAGCCTTGTTATTATGGAAGGTAGTTCTTTGTTGCGATTTTTTTACTCCAATGGATAGTAGACTTTTCATTATGGAAGGTACTTCGTTGTCGATATTTTGTTACTCTAATTGATGGTATCCTTGTCATTACGGAAGGTAGTTCATTGTGGAGATTTTGTTTCTCCAATGGATGCTAGCCTTGTCATCATGGAAGGTAGTTCATTATTGAGATTTTGTTACTCCAATGGCTGGTAGCCTTGTCATTATGCAAGGTACTTCATTGTTGAGATTTTGTTACTCCAATGGATGGTAGCCTTGTCATTATGGAAGGTAGTTTGTTGTTAAGATTTTGTTACTCCAATGGATGGTAGCCTTGTCATTATGGAAGGTAGTTCGGTTTTGAGATTTTTTTACTTTAATGGATGGTAGCCTTGTCATTATGGAAGGAAGTTTGTTGTTGAGATTTTGTTACTCCAACGGATGGTAGCCATGTCATTATGGAAGGTAGTTCGTTGTTGAGATTTTGTTACTCCAATGGATGATTGCCTTGTCATTATAGAAGGTAGTTCATTGTTGTTATTTTGTTACTCCAATGGCTGGTATCCTTGTCATTATGAAAGGTAGTTCATTGTTGAGATTTTGTTACTCCAATAGATTGTAGCCTTGTCATTACGGAAGGTAGTTTGTTGTTGAGATTTTGTTACTCCAATGTTTGGCAGCCTTTACATTATGGAAGGCAGTTCAGTTTTGAGATTTTGTTACTTTATTGGATGGTAGCCTTGTTATTATGGAAGGTAGTTTGTTATTGAGATTTTGTTACTCCAATGGATGGTACCCTTGTTATTTTGGATGGTAGTTTGTTGTTGAGATTTTGTTACTCTAATTGATGGTATCCTTGTTATTACGAAAGGTAGTTCATTGTTGGGATTTTGTTTCTCCAATGGATGATAGCCTTGTCATTATGGAAGGTAGTTCATATTTGAGATTTTGTTAATCCAATGGATGGTAGCCTTGTCATTATGGAAGGTAGTTCATTGTTGAGATTTTGTTACTCAAATGGATGGTAGCCTTGTTATTATGAAAGGTAGTTCTTTATTGCCATTTTTTTACTCCAATGGATGGTAGACTATTCATTATGGAAGGTACTTTGTTGTTGTGATTTTGTTACTCTAATTGATGGTATCCTTGTCATTACGGAAGGTAGTTCATTGTGGAGATTTTGTTTCTCCAATGAATGATAGCCTTGTCATTATGGAAGGTAGTTCATTGTTGAGATTTTGTTACTCCAATGGCTGGTAGCCTTGTCATTATGCAAAGTAGTTTATTGTTGAGAATTTGTTACTCCAATGGATGGTAGCCTTGTCATTATGGAAGGTAGTTTGTTGTTAAGATTTTGTTACTCCAATGGATGGTAGCCTTGTCATTATGGAAGGTAGTTCGGTTTTGAGATATTGTTACTTTAATGATTGGTAGCCTTGTCATTATGGAAGGTAGTTTATTGTTGATATTTTGTAACTCCAATGGATGGTAGCCTTGTCATTATGGAAGGTAGTTCGTTGTTGAGATTTTGTTTCTCCAATGGATGATAGCCTTGTCATTATGGAAGGTAGTTCATTTTTGAGATTTTGTTACTCCAATGGATGGTAGCCTTGTCGTTATGGAAGGTAGTTCATTGGTGAGATTTTGTTACTCAAATGGATGGTAGCCTTGTTATTATGGAAGGTAGTTCTTTGTTGCAATTTTTTTACTCCAATGGATGGTAGACTTTTCATTATGGAAGGTACTTCGTTGTTGATATTTTGTTACTCTAATTGATGGTATCCTTGTCATTACGGAAGGTAGTTCATTGTGGAGATTTTGTTTCTCCAATGGATGATAGCCTTGTCATTATGGAAGGTAGTTCATTATTGAGATTTTGTTACTCCAATGGCTGGTAGCCTTGTCATTATGCAAGGTAGTTCATTGTTGAGATTTTGTTACTCCAATGGATGGTAGCCTTATCATTATGGAAGGTAGTTCATTGTTGAGATTTTGTTACTCCAATGGATGGTAGCCTTGTCATTATGGAAGGTAGTTCGGTTTTGAGATTTTTTTACTTTAATGGATGGTAGCCTTGTCATTATGAAAGGTAGTTTGTTGTTGAGATTTTGTTACTTCAACGGATGGTAGCCTTGTCATTATGGAAGGTAGTTCATTGTTGTTATTTTGTTACTCCAATGGCTGGTATCCTTGTCATTATGGAAGGTAGTTTATTGTTGAAATTGTGTTACTCTAATAGATTGTAGCCTTGTCATTCTGGAAGGTAGTTTGTTGTTGAGATTTTGTTACTCCAATGCTTGGCAGCCTTTACATTATTGAAGGCAGTTCAGTTTTGAGATTTTGCTACTTTATTGGATGGTAGCCTTGTAATTATGGAAGGTAGTTTGTTATTGAGAATTTGTTACTCCAATGGATGGTACCCTTGTTATTATGGATGGTAGTTTGTTGTTGAGATTTTGTTACTCTAATTGAAGGTATCCTTGTTATTACGGAAGGTAGTTCATTGTTGAGATTTTGTTTCTTTAATGGATGATAGCCTTGTCATTATGGAAGGTAGTTCATTGTTGAGTTTTTGTTACTCAAATGGATGGTAGCCTTGTCATTATGGAAGGTAGTTAATATTTGAGATTTTGTTACTCCAATGGATGGTAGCCTTGTCATTATGGAAGGTAGTTCATTGTTGAGTTTTTGTTACTCAAATGGATGGTAGCCTTGTCATTATGGAAGGTAGTTCTTTATTGCGATTTTTTTACTCCAATGGATGGTAGACTATTCATTATGGAAGGTACTTCGTTGTTGAGATTTTGTTACTCTAATTGATGGTATCCTTGTCATTACGGAAGGTAGTTCATTGTGGAGATTTTGTTTCTCCAATGGATGCTAGCCTTGTCATCATGGAAGGTAGTTCATTATTGAGATTTTGTTACTCCAATGGCTGGTAGCCTTGTCATTATGCAAGGTAGTTCATTGTTGAGATTTTGTTACTCCAATGGATGGTAGCCTTGTCATTATGGAAGGTAGTTTGTTGTTAAGATTTTGTTACTCCAATGGATGGTAGCCTTGTCATTATGGAAGGTAGTTCGGTTTTGAGATTTTTTACTTTAATGGATGGTAGCCTTGTCATTATGGGAGGAAGTTTGTTGTTGAGATTTTGTTACTCCAACGGATGGTAGCCATGTCATTATGGAAGGTAGTTCGTTGTTGAGATTTTGTTACTCCAATGGATGATTGCCTTGTCATTATAGAAGGTAGTTCATTGTTGTTATTTTGTTACTCCAATGGCTGGTATCCTTGTCATTATGGAAGGTAGTTCATTGTTGAGATTTTGTTACTCCAATTGATTGTAGCCTTTTCATTACGGAAGGTAGTTTGTTGTTGAGATTTTGTTACTCCAATGTTTGGCAGCCTTTACATTATGGAAGGCAGTTCAGTTTTGAGATTTTGTTACTTTATTGGATGGTAGCCTTGTTATTATGGAAGGTAGTTTGTTATTGAGATTTTGTTACTCCAATGGATGGTACCCTTGTTATTATGGATGGTAGTTTGTTGTTGAGATTTTGTTACTCTAATTGATGGTATCCTTGTTATTACGAAAGGTAGTTCATTGTTGGGATTTTGTTTCTCCAATGGATGATAGCCTTGTCATTATGGAAGGTAGTTCATATTTGAGATTTTGTTAATCCAATGGATGGTAGCCTTGTCATTATGGAAGGTAGTTCATTATTGAGATTTTGTTACTCAAATGGATGGTAGCCTTGTTATTATGAAAGGTAGTTCTTTATTGCCATTTTTTTACTCCAATGGATGGTAGACTATTCATTATGGAAGGTACTTCGTTGTTGAGATTTTGTTACTCTAATTGATGGTATCCTTGTCATTACGGAAGGTAGTTCATTGTGGAGATTTTGTTTCTCCAATGAATGATAGCCTTGTCATTATAGAAGGTAGTTCATTGTTGAGATTTTGTTACTCCAATGGCTGGTAGCCTTGTCATTATGCAAAGTAGTTTATTGTTGAGAATTTGTTACTCCAATGGATGGTAGCCTTGTCATTATGGAAGGTAGTTTGTTGTTAAGATTTTGTTACTCCAATGGATGGTAGCCTTGTCATTATGGAAGGTAGTTCGGTTTTGAGATTTTGTTACTTTAATGGATGGTAGCCTTGTCATTATGGAAGGTAGTTTGTTCTTGAGATTTTGTTTCTCCAATGGATGATAGCCTTGTCATTATGGAAGGTAGTACATTTTTGAGATTTTGTTACTCCAATGGATGGTAGCCTTGTCGTTATGGAAGGTAGTTCATTGTTGAGATTTTGTTACTCAAATGGATGGTAGCCTTGTTATTATGGAAGGTAGTTCTTTGTTGAGATTTTGTTACTCCAATGGATGGTAGACTTTACATTATGGAAGGTACTTCGTTGTTGATATTTTGTTACTCTAATTGATGGTAGCCTTGTCATTACGAAAGGTAGTTCATTGTGGAGATTTTGTTTCTCCAATGGAAGATAGCCTTGTCATTATGGAAGGTAGTTCATTGTTGAGATTTTGTTACTCCAATGGCTGGTATCCTTGTCATTATGCAAGGTAGTTCATTGTTGAGATTTTGTTACTCCAATGGATGGTAGCCTTGTCATTATGGAAGGTAGTTCATTGTTGAGTTTTTGTTATTCCATTGGATGGTAGCCTTGTCATTATGTAAGGTAGTTAATATTTGAGATTTTGTTACTACAATGGATGGTAGCCTTGTCATTATGGAAGGTAGTTCATTGTTTAGTTTTTGTTACTCAAATGGATGGTAGCCTTGTCATTATGGAAGGTAGTTCGTTGTTGAGATTTTTTTACTCCAATGGATGATAGCCTTGTCATTACGGAAGGTAGTTCATTGTGGAGATTTTGTTTCTCCAATGGATGATAGCCTTGTCATTATGGAAGGTAGTTCATTGTTGAGATTTTATTACTCCAATGGCCGGTAGCCTTGTCATTATGCAAGGTAGTTTATTGTTGAGATTTTGTTACTCAAATGGATGGTAGCCTTGTCATTACGGAAGGTAGTTTGTTGTTAAGATTTTGTTACTCCAATGGATGATAGCCTTGTCATCATGGAAGGTAGTTCATTATTGATATTTTGTTACTTTAATGGACAGTAGCCTTGTCATTATGGAAGGTAGTTTGTTGTTGAGATTTTGTTACTCCAATGGATGGTAGCCTTGTCATTATGGAAGGTAGTTCGTTGTTGAGATTTTGTTTCTCCAATGGATGATAGCCTTGTGATTATGGAAGGTAGTTCAGTTTTGAGATTTTTGTTACTCCAATGGATGGTAGACTTGTCGTTATGGAAGGTAGTTCATTGTTGAGATTTTGTTACTCAAATGGATGGTAGCCTTGTTATTATGGAAGGTAGTTCTTTGTTGCGATTTTTTTACTCCAATGGATAATTGCCTTGTCATTATGGAAGGTAGTTCATTGTTTTTATTTTGTTACTCCAATGGCTGGTATCCTTGTCATTATGGAAGGTAGTTTATTGTTGAAATTTTGTTACTCCAATAGATTGTAGCCTTGTCATTACGGAAGGTAGTTTGTTGTTGAGATTTTGTTACTTCAATGTTTGGCAGCCTTTACATTATGGAAGGCAGTTCAGTTTTGAGATTTTGTTACTTTATTGGATGGTAGCCTTGTCATTATGGAAGGTAGTTTGTTATTGAGATTTTGTTACTCCAATAGATGGTACCCTTGTTATTATGGATGGTAGTTTGTTGTTGAGATTTTGTTACTCTAATTGATGGTATCCTTGTTATTACGGAAGGTAGTTCATTGTTGAGATTTTATTTCTCCAATGGATGATAGCCTTGTCATTATGGAAGGTAGTTCATTTTTGAGATTTTGTTACTCCAATGGATGGTAGCCTTGTCGTTATGGAAGGTAGTTCATTGTTGAGATTTTGTTACTCAAATGGATGGTAGCCTTGTTATTATGGAAGGTAGTTCTTTGTTGCGATTTTTTTACTCCAATGGATGGTAGACTTTTCATTATGGAAGGTACTTCGTTGTTGATATTTTGTTACTCTAATTGATGGTATCCTTGTCATTACGGAAGGTAGTTCATTGTGGAGATTTTGTTTCTCCAATGGATGATAGCCTTGTCATTATGGAAGGTAGTTCATTGTTGAGATTTTGTTACTCCAATGGCCGGTAGCCTTGTCATAATGCAAGGTAGTTCATTGTTGAGATTTTGTTACTGCAATGGATGGTAGCCTTGTCATTGTGGAAGGTAGTTCATTGTTGAGATTTTGTTACTCCAATGGATGGTAGCCTTGTCATTATGTAAGGTAGTTCGGTTTTGAGATTTTGTTACTTTAATGGATGGTAGCCTTGTCATTATGGAAGGTAGTTTGTTGTTGAGATTTTGTTACTCTAATGGATGGTAGCCTTGTCATTATGGAAGGTAGTTCGTTGTTGAGATTTTGTTTCTCCAATGGATGATAACCTTGTCATTATGGAAGGTAGTTCATTTTTGAGATTTTGTTACTCCAATGGATGGTAGCCTTGTCGTAATGGAAGGTAGTTCATTGTTGGGTTTTTGTTACTCAAATGGATGGTAGCCTTGTCATTATGGAAGGTAGTTCTTTGTTGCGATTTTTTTACTCCAATGGATGGTAGACTTTTCATTATGGAAGGTACTTCATTGTTGATATTTTGTTACTCTAATTGATGGTATCCTTGTCATTACGGAAGGTAGTTCATTGTGGAGATTTTGTTACTTTAATGGATAGTAGCCTTGTCATTATGGAAGGTAGTTTGTTGTTGAGATTTTGTTACTCCAATGGATGGTAGCCTTGTCATTATGGAAGGTAGTTCGTTGTTGAGATTTTGTTTCTCCAATGGATGATAGCCTTGTGATTATGGAAGGTAGTTCAGTTTTGAGATTTTTGTTACTCCAATGGATGGTAGACTTGTCGTTATGGAAGGTAGTTCATTGTTGAGATTTTGTTACTCAAATGGATGGTAGCCTTGTTATTATGGAAGGTAGTTCTTTGTTGCGATTTTTTTACTCCAATGGATAATTGCCTTGTCATTATGGAAGGTAGTTCATTGTTTTTATTTTGTTACTCCAATGGCTGGTATCCTTGTCATTATGGAAGGTAGTTTATTGTTGAAATTTTGTTACTCCAATAGATTGTAGCCTTGTCATTACGGAAGGTAGTTTGTTGTTGAGATTTTGTTACTTCAATGTTTGGCAGCCTTTACATTATGGAAGGCAGTTCAGTTTTGAGATTTTGTTACTTTATTGGATGGTAGCCTTGTCATTATGGAAGGTAGTTTGTTATTGAGATTTTGTTACTCCAATAGATGGTACCCTTGTTATTATGGATGGTAGTTTGTTGTTGAGATTTTGTTACTCTAATTGATGGTATCCTTGTTATTACGGAAGGTAGTTCATTGTTGAGATTTTATTTCTCCAATGGATGATAGCCTTGTCATTATGGAAGGTAGTTCATTTTTGAGATTTTGTTACTCCAATGGATGGTAGCCTTGTCGTTATGGAAGGTAGTTCATTGTTGAGATTTTGTTACTCAAATGGATGGTAGCCTTGTTATTATGGAAGGTAGTTCTTTGTTGCGATTTTTTTACTCCAATGGATGGTAGACTTTTCATTATGGAAGGTACTTCGTTGTTGATATTTTGTTACTCTAATTGATGGTATCCTTGTCATTACGGAAGGTAGTTCATTGTGGAGATTTTGTTTCTCCAATGGATGATAGCCTTGTCATTATGGAAGGTAGTTCATTGTTGAGATTTTGTTACTCCAATGGCCGGTAGCCTTGTCATTATGCAAGGTAGTTCATTGTTGAGATTTTGTTACTGCAATGGATGGTAGCCTTGTCATTATGGAAGGTAGTTCATTGTTGAGATTTTGTTACTCCAATGGATGGTAGCCTTGTCATTATGTAAGGTAGTTCGGTTTTGAGATTTTGTTACTTTAATGGATGGTAGCCTTGTCATTATGGAAGGTAGTTTGTTGTTGAGATTTTGTTACTCCAATGGATGGTAGCCTTGTCATTATGGAAGGTAGTTCGTTGTTGAGATTTTGTTTCTCCAATGGATGATAACCTTGTCATTATGGAAGGTAGTTCATTTTTGAGATTTTGTTACTCCAATGGATGGTAGCCTTGTCGTAATGGAAGGTAGTTCATTGTTGAGTTTTTGTTACTCAAAGGGATGGTAGCCTTGTCATTATGGAAGGTAGTTCTTTGTTGCGATTTTTTTACTCCAATGGATGGTAGACTTTTCATTATGGAAGGTACTTCGTTGTTGATATTTTGTTACTCTAATTGATGGTATCCTTGTCATTACGGAAGGTAGTTCATTGTGGAGATTTTGTTTCTCCAATGGATGATAGCCTTGTCATTATGGAAGGTAGTTCATTGTTGAGATTTTGTTACTCCAATGGCTGGTAGCCTTGTCATTATGCAAGGTAGTTCATTGTTGAGATTTTCTTACTCCAATGGATGGTAGCCTTGTCATTATGGAAGGTAGTTCTATGTTGAGATTTTGTTACTCCAATGGATGGTAGCCTTGTCATTATGGAAGGTAGTTCGGTTTTGAGATTTTTTTACTTTAATGGATGGTAGCCTTGTCATTATGGAAGGTAGTTTGTTGTTGAGATTTTGTTACTCCAACGGATGGTAGCCTTGTCATTATGGAAGGTAGTTCATTGTTGAGATTTTGTTACTCCAATGGATGATTGCCTTGGCATTATGGAAGGTAGTTCATTGTTGTTATTTTGTTACTCCAATGGCTGGTATCCTTGTCATTATGGAAGGTAGTTTATTGTTGAAATTTTGTTACTCCAATAGATTGTAGCCTTGTCATTACGGAAGCTAGTTTTTTGTTGAGATTTTGTTACTCCAATGTTTGGCAGCCTTTACATTATGGAAGGCAGTTCAGTTTTGAGATTTTGTTACTTTATTGGATGGTAGCCTTGTCATTATGGAAGGTAGTTTGTTATTGAGATTTTGTTACTCCAATGGATGGTACCCTTGTTATTATGGATGGTAGTTTGTTGTTGAGATTTTGTTACTCTAATTGATGGTATCCTTGTTATTACGGAAGGTAGTTCATTGTTGAGATTTTATTTCTCCAATGGATGATAGCCTTGTCATTATGGAAGGTAGTTAATATTTGAGATTTTGTTAATCCAATGGATGGTAGCCTTGTCATTATGGAAGGTAGTTCATTGTTGAGATTTTGTTACTCAAATGGATGGTAGCTTTGTTATTATGGAAGGTAGTTCTTTATTGCGATTTTTTTACTCCAATGGATGGTAGACTATTCATTATGGAAGGTACTTCGTTGTTGAGATTTTGTTACTCTAATTGATGGTATCCTTGTCATTACGGAAGGTAGTTCATTGTGGAGATTTTGTTTCTCCAATGGATGATAGCCTTGTCATTATGGAAGGTAGTTCATTGTTGAGATTTTGTTACTCCAATGGCTGGTAGCCTTGTCATTATGCAAGGTAGTTCATTGTTGATATTTTGTTACTCCAATGGATGGTAGCCTTGTCATTGTGGAAGGTAGTTCATTGTTGAGATTTTGTTACTCCAATGGATGGTAGCCTTGTCATTATGTAAGGTAGTTCGGTTTTGAGATTTTGTTACTTTAATGGATGGTAGCCTTGTCATTATGGAAGGTAGTTTGTTGTTGAGATTTTGTTACTCCAATGGATGGTAGCCTTGTCATTATGGAAGGTAGTTCGTTGTTGAGATTTTGTTTCTCCAATGGATGATAACCTTGTCATTATGGAAGGTAGTTCATTTTTGAGATTTTGTTACTCCAATGGATGGTAGCCTTTTCGTTATGGAAGGTAGTTCATTTTTGAGTTTTTGTTACTCAAATGGATGGTAGCCTTGTCATTATGGAAGGTAGTTCTTTGTTGCAATTTTTTTACTCCAATGGATGGTAGACTTTTCATTATGGAAGGTACTTTGTTGTTGATATTTTGTTACTCTAATTGATGGTATCCTTGTTATTATGGAAGGAAGTTCATTGTTGAGAATTTGTTACTCCAATGGATGGTAGCCTTGTCATTATGGAAGGTAGTTTGTTGTTAAGATTTTGTTACTCCAATGGATGGTAGCCTTGTCATTATGGAAGGTAGTTCGGTTTTGAGATTTTGTTACTTTAATGGATGGTAGCCATGTCATTATGGAAGGTAGTTTGTTGTTGAGATTTTGTTACTCCAATGGATGGTAGCCTTGTCATTATGGAAGGTAGTTCATTGTTGAGATTTTGTTTCTCCAATGGATGATAGCATTGTCATTATGGAAGGTAGTTCATTTTTGAAATTTTGTTACTCCAATGGATGGTAGCCTTGTCGTTATGGAAGGTAGTTCATTGTTGAGATTTTGTTACTCAAATGGATGGTAGCCTTGTTATTATGGAAGGTAGTTCTTTGTTGCGATTTTTTTACTCCAATGGATGGTAGACTTTTCATTATGGAAGGTACTTCGTTGTTGATATTTTGTTACTCTAATTGATGGTATCCTTGTACTTACGGAAGGTAGTTTATTGTGGAGATTTTGTTTCTCCAATGGATGATAGCCTTGTCATTATGGAAGGTAGTTCATTGTTGAGATTTTGTTACTCCAATGGCCGGTAGCCTTGTCATTATGCAAGGTAGTTCATTGTTGAGATTTTGTTACTGCAATGGATGGTAGCCTTGTCATTGTGGAAGGTAGTTCATTGTTGAGATTTTGTTACTCCAATGGATGGTAGCCTTGTCATTATGTAAGGTAGTTCGGTTTTGAGATTTTGTTACTTTAATGGATGGTAGCCTTGTCATTATGGAAGGTAGTTTGTTGTTGAGATTTTGTTACTCCAATGGATGGTAGCCTTGTCATTATGGAAGGTAGTTCGTTGTTGAGATTTTGTTTCTCCAATGGATGATAACCATGTCATTATGGAAGGTAGTTCATTTTTGAGATTTTGTTACTCCAATGGATGGTAGCCTTGTCGTAATGGAAGGTAGTTCATTGTTGAGTTTTTGTTACTCAAATGGATGGTAGCCTTGTCATTATGGAAGGTAGTTCTTTGTTGCGATTTTTTTACTCCAATGGATGGTAGACTTTTCATTATGGAAGGTACTTCGTTGTTGATATTTTGTTACTCTAATTGATGGTATCCTTATCATTACGGAAGGTAGTTCATTGTGGAGATTTTGTTTCTCCAATGGATGATAGCCTTGTCATTATGGAAGGTAGTTCATTGTTGAGATTTTGTTACTCCAATGGCTGGTAGCCTTGTCATTATGCAAGGTAGTTCATTGTTGAGATTTTCTTACTCCAATGGATGGTAGCCTTGTCATTATGGAATGTAGTTCATTGTTGAGATTTTGTTACTCCAATGGATGGTAGCCTTGTCATTATGGAAGGTAGTTCGGTTTTGAGATTTTTTTACTTTAATGGATGGTAGCCTTTTCATTATGGAAGGTATTTTGTTGTTGAGATTTTGTTACTCCAACGGATGGTAGCCTTGTCATTATGGAAGGTAGTTCATTGTTGAGATTTTGTTACTCCAATGGATGATTTCCTTGGCATTATGGAAGGTAGTTCATTGTTGTTATTTTGTTACTCCAATGGCTGGTATCCTTGTCATTATGGAAGGTAGTTTATTGTTGAAATTTTGTTACTCCAATAGATTGTAGCCTTGTCATTACGGAAGCTAGTTTTTTGTTGAGATTTTGTTACTCCAATGTTTGGCAGCCTTTACATTATGGAAGGCAGTTCAGTTTTGATATTTTGTTACTTTATTGGATGGTAGCCTTGTCATTATGGAAGGTAGTTTGTTATTGAGATTTTGTTACTCCAATGGATGGTACCCTTGTTATTATGGATGGTAGTTTGTTGTTGAGATTTTGTTACTCTAATTGATGGTATCCTTGTTATTACGGAAGGTAGTTCATTGTTGAGATTTTATTTCTCCAATGGATGATAGCCTTGTCATTATGGAAGGTAGTTCATATTTGAGATTTTGTTAATCCAATGGATGGTAGCCTTGTCATTATGGAAGGTAGTTCATTGTTGAGATTTTGTTACTCAAATGGATGGTAGCTTTGTTATTATGGAAGGTAGTTCTTTATTGCAATTTTTTTACTCCAATGGATGGTAGACTATTCATTATGGAAGGTACTTCGTTGTTGAGATTTTGTTAATCTAATTGATGGTATCCTTGTCATTACGGAAGGTAGTTCATTGTGGAGATTTTGTTTCTCCAATGGATGATAGCCTTGTCATTATGGAAGGTAGTTCATTGTTGAGATTTTGTTACTCCAATGGCTGGTAGCCTTGTCATTATGCAAGGTAGTTCATTGTTGATATTTTGTTACTCCAATGGATGGTATCCTTGTCATTATGGAAGGTAGTTCATTGTTGAGATTTTGTTACTCCAATGGATGCTAGCCTTGTCATTATGTAAGGTATTTCGGTTTTGAGATTTTGTTACTTTAATGGATGGTAGCCTTGTCATTATGGAAGGTAGTTTTTTGTTGAGATTTTGTTACTCCAATGGATGGTAGCCTTGTCATTATGGAAGGTAGTTCGTTGTTGAGATTTTGTTTCTCCAATGGATGATAACCTTGTCATTATGGAAGGTAGTTCATTTTTGAGATTTTGTTACTCCAATGGATGGTAGCCTTTTCGTTATGGAAGGTAGTTCATTGTTGAGTTTTTGTTACTCAAATGGATGGTAGCCTTGTCATTATGGAAGGTAGTTCTTTGTTGCAATTTTTTTACTCCAATGGATGGTAGACTTTTCATTATGGAAGGTACTTTGTTGTTGATATTTTGTTACTCTAATTGATGGTATCCTTGTTATTACGGAAGGTAGTTCATTGTTGAGAATTTGTTACTCCAATGGATGGTAGCCTTGTCATTATGGAAGGTAGTTTGTTGTTAAGATTTTGTTACTCCAATGGATGGTAGCCTTGTCATTATGGAAGGTAGTTCGGTTTTGAGATTTTGTTACTTTAATGGATGGTAGCCTTGTCATTATGGAAGGTAGTTTGTTGTTGAGATTTTGTTACTCCAATGGATGGTAGCCTTGTCATTATGGAAGGTAGTTCATTGTTGAGATTTTGTTTCTCCAATGGATGATAGCATTGTCATTATGGAAGGTAGTTCATTTTTGAGATTTTGTTACTCCAATGGATGGTAGCCTTGTCGTTATGGAAGGTAGTTCATTGTTGAGATTTTGTTACTCAAATGGATGGTAGCCTTGTTATTATGGAAGGTAGTTCTTTGTTGCGATTTTTTTACTCCAATGGATGGTAGACTTTTCATTATGGAAGGTACTTCGTTGTTGATATTTTGTTACTCTAATTGATGGTATCCTTGTCATTACGGAAGGTAGTTCATTGTGGAGATTTTGTTTCTCCAATGGATGATAGCCTTGTCATTATGGAAGGTAGTTCATTGTTGAGAATTTGTTACTCCAATGGCTGGTAGCCTTGTCATTATGCAAGGTAGTTCATTGTTGAGATTTTCTTACTCCAATGGATGGTAGCCTTGTCATTATGGAAGGTAGTTCATTGTTGAGATTTTGTTACTCCAATGGATGGTAGCCTTGTCATTATGGAAGGTAGTTCGGTTTTGAGATTTTTTTACTTTAATGGATGGTAGCCTTGTCATTATGGAAGGTAGTTTGTTGTTGAGATTTTGTTACTCCAACGGATGGTAGCCTTGTCATTATGGAAGGTAGTTCATTGTTGAGATTTTGTTACTCCAATGGATGATTGCCTTGGCATTATGGAAGGTAGTTCATTGTTGTTATTTTGTTACTCCAATGGCTGGTATCCTTGTCATTATGGAAGGTAGTTTATTGTTGAAATTTTGTTACTCCAATAGATTGTAGCCTTGTCATTACGGAAGCTAGTTTTTTGTTGAGATTTTGTTACTCCAATGTTTGGCAGCCTTTACATTATGGAAGGCAGTTCAGTTTTGAGATTTTGTTACTTTATTGGATGGTAGCCTTGTCATTATGGAAGGTAGTTTGTTATTGAGATTTTGTTACTCCAATGGATGGTACCCTTGTTATTATGGATGGTAGTTTGTTGTTGAGATTTTGTTACTCTAATTGATGGTATCCTTGTTATTACGGAAGGTAGTTCATTGTTGAGATTTTATTTCTCCAATGGATGATAGCCTTGTCATTATGGAAGGTAGTTCATATTTGAGATTTTGTTAATCCAATGGATGGTAGCCTTGTCATTATGGAAGGTAGTTCATTGTTGAGATTTTGTTACTCAAATGGATGGTAGCTTTGTTATTATGGAAGGTAGTTCTTTATTGCGATTTTTTTACTCCAATGGATGGTAGACTATTCATTATGGAAGGTACTTCGTTGTTGAGATTTTGTTACTCTAATTGATGGTATCCTTGTCATTACGGAAGGTAGTTCATTGTGGAGATTTTGTTTCTCCAATGGATGATAGCCTTGTCATTATGGAAGGTAGTTCATTGTTGAGATTTTGTTACTCCAATGGCTGGTAGCCTTGTCATTATGCAAGGTAGTTCATTGTTGATATTTTGTTACTCCAATGGATGGTAGCCTTGTCATTGTGGAAGGTAGTTCATTGTTGAGATTTTGTTACTCCAATGGATGGTAGCCTTGTCATTATGTAAGGTAGTTCGGTTTTGAGATTTTGTTACTTTAATGGATGGTAGCCTTGTCATTATGGAAGGTAGTTTGTTGTTGAGATTTTGTTACTCCAATGGATGGTAGCCTTGTCATTATGGAAGGTAGTTCGTTGTTGAGATTTTGTTTCTCCAATGGATGATAACCTTGTCATTATGGAAGGTAGTTCATTTTTGAGATTTTGTTACTCCAATGGATGGTAGCCTTTTCGTTATGGAAGGTAGTTCATTGTTGAGTTTTTGTTACTCAAATGGATGGTAGCCTTGTCTTTATGGAAGGTAGTTCTTTGTTGCAATTTTTTTACTCCAATGGATGGTAGACTTTTCATTATGGAAGGTACTTTGTTGTTGATATTTTGTTACTCTAATTGATGGTATCCTTGTTATTATGGAAGGAAGTTCATTGTTGAGAATTTGTTACTCCAATGGATGGTAGCCTTGTCATTATGGAAGGTAGTTTGTTGTTAAGATTTTGTTACTCCAATGGATGGTAGCCTTGTCATTATGGAAGGTAGTTCGGTTTTGAGATTTTGTTACTTTAATGGATGGTAGCCTTGTCATTATGGAAGGTAGTTTGTTGTTGAGATTTTGTTACTCCAATGGATGGTAGCCTTGTCATTATGGAAGGTAGTTCATTGTTGAGATTTTGTTTCTCCAATGGATGATAGCATTGTCATTATGGAAGGTAGTTCATATTTGAGATTTTGTTAATCCAATGGATGGTAGCCTTGTCATTATGGAAGGTAGTTCATTGTTGAGATTTTGTTACTCAAATGGATGGTAGCTTTGTTATTATGGAAGGTAGTTCTTTATTGCGATTTTTTTACTCCAATGGATGGTAGACTATTCATTATGGAAGGTACTTCGTTGTTGAGATTTTGTTAATCTAATTGATGGTATCCTTGTCATTACGGAAGGTAGTTCATTGTGGAGATTTTGTTTCTCCAATGGATGATAGCCTTGTCATTATGGAAGGTAGTTCATTGTTGAGATTTTGTTACTCCAATGGCTGGTAGCCTTTTCATTATGCAAGGTAGTTCATTGTTGATATTTTGTTACTCCAATGGATGGTATCCTTGTCATTGTGGAAGGTAGTTCATTGTTGAGATTTTGTTACTCCAATGGATGCTAGCCTTGTCATTATGTAAGGTATTTCGGTTTTGAGATTTTGTTACTTTAATGGATGGTAGCCTTGTCATTATGGAAGGTAGTTTGTTGTTGAGATTTTGTTACTCCAATGGATGGTAGCCTTGTCATTATGGAAGGTAGTTCGTTGTTGAGATTTTGTTTCTCCAATGGATGATAACCTTGTCATTATGGAAGGTAGTTCATTTTTGAGATTTTGTTACTCCAATGGATGGTAGCCTTTTCGTTATGGAAGGTAGTTCATTGTTGAGTTTTTGTTACTCAAATGGATGGTAGCCTTGTCATTATGGAAGGTAGTTCTTTGTTGCAATTTTTTTACTCCAATGGATGGTAGACTTTTCATTATGGAAGGTACTTTGTTGTTGATATTTTGTTACTCTAATTGATGGTATCCTTGTTATTACGGAAGGTAGTTCATTGTTGAGAATTTGTTACTCCAATGGATGGTAGCCTTGTCATTATGGAAGGTAGTTTGTTGTTAAGATTTTGTTACTCCTGTGGATGGTAGCCTTGTCATTATGGAAGGTAGTTCGGTTTTGAGATTTTGTTACTTTAATGGATGGTAGCCTTGTCATTATGGAAGGTAGTTTGTTGTTGAGATTTTGTTACTCCAATGGATGGTAGCCTTGTCATTATGGAAGGTAGTTCATTGTTGAGATTTTGTTTCTCCAATGGATGATAGCATTGTCATTATGGAAGGTAGTTCATTTTTGAGATTTTGTTACTCCAATGGATGGTAGCCTTGTCGTTATGGAAGGTAGTTCATTGTTGAGATTTTGTTACTCAAATGGATGGTAGCCTTGTTATTATGGAAGGTAGTTCTTTGTTGCGATTTTTTTACTCCAATGGATGGTAGACTTTTCATTATGGAAGGTACTTCGTTGTTGATATTTTGTTACTCTAATTGATGGTATCCTTGTCATTACGGAAGGTAGTTCATTGTGGAGATTTTGTTTCTCCAATGGATGATAGCCTTGTCATTATGGAAGGTAGTTCATTGTTGAGAATTTGTTACTCCAATGGCTGGTAGCCTTGTCATTATGCAAGGTAGTTCATTGTTGAGATTTTCTTACTCCAATGGATGGTAGCCTTGTCATTATGGAAGGTAGTTCATTGTTGAGATTTTGTTACTCCAATGGATGGTAGCCTTGTCATTATGGAAGGTAGTTCGGTTTTGAGATTTTTTTACTTTAATGGATGGTAGCCTTGTCATTATGGAAGGTAGTTTGTTGTTGAGATTTTGTTACTCCAACGGATGGTAGCCTTGTCATTATGGAAGGTAGTTCATTGTTGAGATTTTGTTACTCCAATGGATGATTGCCTTGGCATTATGGAAGGTAGTTCATTGTTGTTATTTTGTTACTCCAATGGCTGGTATCCTTGTCATTATGGAAGGTAGTTTATTGTTGAAAATTTGTTACTCCAATAGATTGTAGCCTTGTCATTACGGAAGCTAGGTTTTTGTTGAGATTTTGTTACTCCAATGTTTGGCAGCCTTTACATTATGGAAGGCAGTTCAGTTTTGAGATTTTGTTACTTTATTGGATGGTAGCCTTGTCATTATGGGAGGTAGTTTGTTATTGAGATTTTGTTACTCCAATGGATGGTACCCTTGTTATTATGGAAGGTAGTTTGTTGTTGAGATTTTGTTACTCTAATTGATGGTATCCTTGTTATTATGGAAGGTAGTTCATTGTTGAGATTTTGTTTCTCCAATGGATGATAGCCTTGTCATTATGGATGGTAGTTCATTTTTGAGATTTTGTAACTCCGATTGAAGGTAGCCTTGTCATTATGGAAGGTAGTTCATTGTTGAGATTTTGTTACTCAAATGGATGGTAGCCTTGTCATTATGGAAGGTAGTTCAGTATTTAGATTTTGTAATATTAATGGATGGTAGCCTTGTCATTATGGAAGGTAGTTTGTTGTTGAGATTTTGTTAATCCAATGGATGGTACCCTTGTTATTATGGAAGGTAGTTTGTTGTTAAGATTTTGTTACTATACTTGATGGTATCCTTGTTATTACGGAAGGTAGTTCATTGTTGAGATTTTGTTTCTCCAATGGATGATAGCCTTGTCATTATGGAAGGTAGTTCATATTTGTGATTTTGTTACTCCAATGGATGGTAGCCTTGTCATTATGGAAGGTAGTTCATTGTTGAGATTTTGTTACTCAAATGGATGGTAGCCTTGTCATTATGGAAGGTAGTTCTTTATTGAAATTTTTTTACTCCAATGGATGGTAGACTATTCATCATGGAAGGTACTTCGTTGTTGAGATTGTGTTACTCTAATTGATGGTATCCTTGTCATTACGGAAGGTAGTTCATTGTGGAGATTTTGTTACTCCAATGGATGATAGCCTTGTCATTATGGAAGGTAGTTCATTGTTGAGATTTTGTTACTCCAATGGCTGGTAGCCTTGTCATTATGCAAGGTAGTTCATTGTTGAGATTTTGTTACTCCAATGGATGGTAGCCTTGTCATTATGGAAGGTAGTTCATTGTTGAGATTTTGTTACTCCAATGGATGGTAGCCTTGTCATTATGGAAGGTAGTTCGGTTTTGAGATTTTTTTACTTTAATGGATGGTAGCCTTTTCATTATGGAAGGTAGTTTGTTGTTGAGATTTTGTTACTCCAACGGATGGTAGCCTTGTCATTATGGAAGGTAGTTCATTGTTGAGATTTTGTTACTCCAATGGATGATTGCCTTGGCATTATGGAAGGTAGTTCATTGTTGTTATTTTTTTACTCCAATGGCTGGTATCCTTGTCATTATGGAAGGTAGTTTATTGTTGAAATTTTGTTACTCCAATAGATTGTAGCCTTGTCATTACGGAAGCTAGTTTTTTGTTGAGATTTTGTTACTCCAATGTTTGGCAGCCTTTACATTATGGAAGGCAGTTCAGTTTTGAGATTTTGTTACTTTATTGGATGGTAGCCTTGTCATTATGGGAGGTAGTTTGTTATTGAGATTTTGTTACTCCAATGGATGGTACCCTTGTTATTATGGAAGGTAGTTTGTTGTTGAGATTTTGTTACTCTAATTGATGGTATCCTTGTTATTACGGAAGGTAGTTCATTGTTGAGATTTTGTTTCTCCAATGGATGATAGCCTTGTCATTATGGATGGTAGTTCATTTTTGAGATTTTGTAACTCCAATTGATGGTAGCCTTGTCATTATGGAAGGTAGTTCATTGTTGAGATTTTGTTACTCAAATGGATGGTAGCCTTGTCATTATGGAAGGTAGTTCAGTTTTTAGATTTTGTAATATTAATGGATGGTAGCCTTGTCATTATGGAAGGTAGTTTGTTGTTGAGATTTTGTTAATCCAATGGATGGTACCCTTGTTATTATGGAAGGTAGTTTGTTGTTAAGATTTTGTTACTATACTTGATGGTATCCTTGTTATTACGGAAGGTAGTTCATTGTTGAGATTTTGTTTCTCCAATGGATGATAGCCTTGTCATTATGGAAGGTAGTTCATATTTGTGATTTTGTTACTCCAATGGATGGTAGCCTTGTCATTATGGAAGGTAGTTCATTGTTGAGATTTTGTTACTCAAATGGATGGTAGCCTTGTCATTATGGAAGGTAGTTCTTTATTGCAATTTTTTTACTCCAATGGATGGTAGACTATTCATCATGGAAGGTACTTCGTTGTTGAGATTGTGTTACTCTAATTGATGGTATCCTTGTCATTACGGAAGGTAGTTCATTGTGGAGATTTTGTTTCTCCAATGGATGATAGCCTTGTCATTATGGAAGGTAGTTCATTGTTGAGATTTTGTTACTCCAATGGCTGGTAGCCTTGTCATTATGCAAGGTAGTTCATTGTTGAGATTTTGTTACTCCAATGGATGGTAGCCTTGTCATTAAGGAAGGTAGTTCATTGTTGAGATTTTGTTACTCCAATGGATGGTAGCCTTGTCATTATGGAAGGTAGTTCGGTTTTGAGATTTTTTTACTTTAATGGATGGTAGCCTTGTCATTATGGAAGGTAGTTCATTGTTGAGATTTTGTTACTCCAATGGATGATTGCCTAGGCATTATGGAAGGTAGTTCATTGTTGTTATTTTGTTACTCCAATGGCTGGTATCCTTGTCATTATGGAAGGTAGTTTATTGTTGAAATTTTGTTACTCCAATAGATTGTAGCCTTGTCATTACAGAAGCTAGTTTTTTGTTGAGATTTTGTTACTCCAATGTTTGGCAGCCTTTACATTATGGAAGGCAGTTCAGTTTTGAGATTCTGTTACTTTATTGGATGGTAGCCTTGTCATTATGGAAGGTAGTTTGTTATTGAGATTTTGTTACTCCAATGGATGGTCACCTTGTTATTATGGAAGGTAGTTTGTTGTTGAGATTTTGTTACTCTAATTGATGGTATCCTTGTTATTACGGAAGGTAGTTCATTATTGAGATTTTGTTTCTCCAATGGATGATAGCCTTGTCATTATGGATGGTAGTTCATTTTTGATATTTTGTAACTCCAATTGATGGTATCCTTGTCATTATGGAAGGTAGTTCATTGTTGAGATTTTGTTACTCAAATGGATGGTAGCCTTGTCATTATGGAAGGTAGTTCAGTTTTTAGATTTTGTTACTTTAATGGATGGTAGCCTTGTCATTATGGAAGGTAGTTTGTTGTTGAGATTTTGTTAATCCAATGGATGGTACCCTTGTTATTATGGAAGGTAGTTTGTTGTTAAGATTTTGTTACTCTACTTGATGGTAACCTTGTTATTACGGAAGGTAGTTCATTGTTGAGATTTAGTTTCTCCAATGGATGATAGCCTTGTCATTATGGAAGGTAGTTCATATTTGTGATTTTGTTACTCCAATGGATGGTAGCCTTGTCATTATGGAAGGTAGTTCATTGTTGACATTTTGTTACTCAAATGGATGGTAGCCTTGTCATTATGGAAGGTAGTTCTTTATTACAAATTTTTTACTCCAATGGATGGTAGACTATTCATTATGGAAGGTACTTCGTTGTTGAGATTTTGTTACTCTAATTGATGGTATCCTTGTCATTACGGAAGGTAGTTCATTGTGGAGATTTTGTTTCTCCAATGGATTATAGCCTTGTCATTATGGAAGGTTGTTCATTGTTGAGATTTTGTTACTCCAATGGCTGGTAGCCTTGTCATTATGCAAGGTAGTTTATTGTTGAGATTTTGTTACTCCAATGGATGGTAGCCTTGTCATTATGGAAGGTAGTTCGTTGTTAAGATTTTGTTACTCCAATGTATGGTAGCCTTGTCATTATGGAAGGTAGTTCGGTTTTGAGATTTTGTTACTTTAATGGATGGTAGCCTATTCATTATGGAAGGTAGTTTGTTGTTGAGATTTTGTTACTCCAATGGATGGTAGCCTTGTCATTATGGAAGGTAGTTCGTTATTGAGATTTTGTTTCTCCAATGGATGATAGCCTTGTCATTATGGAAGGTAGTTCATTGTTGTTATTTTGTTACTCCAATGGCTGGTATCCTTGTCATTATGGGAGGTAGTTTATTGTTGAAATTTTGTTACTCCAATAGATTGTAGCCTTGTCATTACGGAAGGTAGTTTGTTGTTGAGATTTTGTTACTCCAATGTTTGGCAGCCTTTACATTATGGAAGGCAGTTCAGTTTTGAGATTTTGTTACTTTATTGGATGGTAGCCTTGTCATTATGGAAGGTAGTTTGTTATTGAGATTTTGTTACTACAATGGATGGTAGCCTTGTCATTGTGGAAGGTAGTTCATTGTTGAGTTTTTGTTACTCCAATGGATGGTAGCCTTGTCATTATGTAAGGTAGTTCAGTTTTGAGATTTTGTTACTTTAATGGATGGTAGCCTTGTCATTATGGAAGGTAGTTTGTTGTTGAGATTTTGTTACTCCAGTGGATGGTAGCCTTGTCATTATGGAAGGTAGTTCGTTGTTGAGATTTTGTTTCTCCAATGTATGATAACCTTGTCATTATGGAAGGTAGTTCATTTTTGAGATTTTGTTACTCCAATGGATGGTAGCCTTGTCGTAATGGAAGGTAGTTCATTGTTGAGTTTTTGTTACTCAAATGGATGGTAGCCTTGTCATTATGGAAGGTAGTTCTTTGTTGCGAGTTTTTTTACTCCAATGGATGGTAGACTTTTCATTATGGAAGGTACTTCGTTGTTGATATTTTGTTACTCTAATTGATGGTATCCTTGTCATTACGGAAGGTAGTTCATTGTGGAGATTTTGTTTCTCCAATGGATGATAGCCTTGTCATTATGGAAGGTAGTTCATTGTTGAGATTTTGTTACTCCAATGGCTGGTAGCCTTGTCATTATGCAAGGTAGTTCATTGTTGAGATTTTCTTACTCCAATGGATGGTAGCCTTGTCATTATGGAAGGTAGTTCATTGTTGAGATTTTGTTACTCCAATGGATGGTAGCCTTGTCATTATGGAAGGTAGTTCGGTTTTGAGATTTTTTTACTTTAATGGATGGTAGCCTTGTCATTATGGAAGGTAGTTTGTTGTTGAGATTTTGTTACTCCAACGGATGGTAGCCTTGTCATTATGGAAGGTAGTTCATTGTTGAGATTTTGTTACTCCAATGGATGATTGCCTTGGCATTATGGAAGGTAGTTCATTGTTGTTATTTTGTTACTCCAATGGCTGGTATCCTTGTCATTATGGAAGGTAGTTTATTGTTGAAATTTTGTTACTCCAATAGATTGTAGCCTTGTCATTACGGAAGCTAGTTTTTTGTTGAGATTTTGTTACTCCAATGTTTGGCAGCCTTTACATTATGGAAGGCAGTTCAGTTTTGAGATTTTGTTACTTTATTGGATGGTAGCCTTGTCATTATGGGAGGTAGTTTGTTATTGAGATTTTGTTACTCCAATGGATGGTACCCTTGTTATTATGGAAGGTAGTTTGTTGTTGAGATTTTGTTACTCTAATTGATGGTATCCTTGTTATTACGGAAGGTAGTTCATTGTTGAGATTTTGTTTCTCCAATGGATGATAGCCTTGTCATTATGGATGGTAGTTCATTTTTGAGATTTTGTAACTCCAATTGATGGTAGCCTTGTCATTATGGAAGGTAGTTCATTGTTGAGATTTTGTTACTCAAATGGATGGTAGCCTTGTCATTATGGAAGGTAGTTCAGTTTTTAGATTTTGTAATATTAATGGATGGTAGCCTTGTCATTATGGAAGGTAGTTTGTTGTTGAGATTTTGTTAATCCAATGGATGGTACCCTTGTTATTATGGAAGGTAGTTTGTTGTTAAGATTTTGTTACTATACTTGATGGTATCCTTGTTATTACGGAAGGTAGTTCATTGTTGAGATTTTGTTTCTCCAATGGATTATAGCCTTGTCATTATGGAAGGTAGTTCATATTTGTGATTTTGTTACTCCAATGGATGGTAGCCTTGTCATTATGGAAGGTAGTTCATTGTTGAGATTTTGTTACTCAAATGGATGGTAGCCTTGTCATTATGGAAGGTAGTTCTTTATTGCAATTTTTTTACTCCAATGGATGGTAGACTTTTCATTATGGAAGGTACTTCGTTGTTGATATTTTGTTACTCTAATTGATGGTATCCTTGTCATTACGGAAGGTAGTTCATTGTGGAGATTTTGTTTCTCCAATGGATGATAGCCTTGTCATTATGGAAGGTAGTTCATTGTTGAGAATTTGTTACTCCAATGGCTGGTAGCCTTGTCATTATGCAAGGTAGTTCATTGTTGAGATTTTCTTACTCCAATGGATGGTAGCCTTGTCATTATGGAAGGTAGTTCATTGTTGAGATTTTGTTACTCCAATGGATGGTAGCCTTGTCATTATGGAAGGTAGTTCGGTTTTGAGATTTTTTTACTTTAATGGATGGTAGCCTTGTCATTATGGAAGGTAGTTTGTTGTTGAGATTTTGTTACTCCAACGGATGGTAGCCTTGTCATTATGGAAGGTAGTTCATTGTTGAGATTTTGTTACTCCAATGGATGATTGCCTTGGCATTATGGCAGGTAGTTCATTGTTGTTATTTTGTTACTCCAATGGCTGGTATCCTTGTCATTATGGAAGGTAGTTTATTGTTGAAAATTTGTTACTCCAATAGATTGTAGCCTTGTCATTACGGAAGCTAGTTTTTTGTTGAGATTTTGTTACTCCAATGTTTGGCAGCCTTTACATTATGGAAGGCAGTTCAGTTTTGAGATTTTGTTACTTTATTGGATGGTAGCCTTGTCATTATGGGAGGTAGTTTGTTATTGAGATTTTGTTACTCCAATGGATGGTACCCTTGTTATTATGGAAGGTAGTTTGTTGTTGAGATTTTGTTACTCTAATTGATGGTATCCTTGTTATTACGGAAGGTAGTTCATTGTTGAGATTTTGTTTCTCCAATGGATGATAGCCTTGTCATTATGGATGGTAGTTCATTTTTGAGATTTTGTAACTCCGATTGATGGTAGCCTTGTCATTATGGAAGGTAGTTCATTGTTGAGATTTTGTTACTCAAATGGATGGTAGCCTTGTCATTATGGAAGGTAGTTCAGTTTTTAGATTTTGTAATATTAATGGATGGTAGCCTTGTCATTATGGAAGGTAGTTTGTTGTTGAGATTTTGTTAATCCAATGGATGGTACCCTTGTTATTATGGAAGGTAGTTTGTTGTTAAGATTTTGTTACTATACTTGATGGTATCCTTGTTATTACGGAAGGTAGTTCATTGTTGAGATTTTGTTTCTCCAATGGATGATAGCCTTGTCATTATGGAAGGTAGTTCATATTTGTGATTTTGTTACTCCAATGGATGGTAGCCTTGTCATTATGGAAGGTAGTTCATTGTTGAGATTTTGTTACTTAAATGGATGGTAGCCTTGTCATTATGGAAGGTAGTTCTTTATTGCAATTTTTTTACTCCAATGGATGGTAGACTATTCATCATGGAAGGTACTTCGTTGTTGAGATTGTGTTACTCTAATTGATGGTATCCTTGTCATTACGGAAGGTAGTTCATTGTGGAGATTTTGTTACTCCAATGGATGATAGCCTTGTCATTATGGAAGGTAGTTCATTGTTGAGATTTTGTTACTCCAATGGCTGGTAGCCTTGTCATTATGCAAGGTAGTTCATTGTTGAGATTTTGTTACTCCAATGGATGGTAGCCTTGTCATTATGGAAGGTAGTTCATTGTTGAGATTTTGTTACTCCAATGGATGGTAGCCTTGTCATTATGGAAGGTAGTTCGGTTTTGAGATTTTTTTACTTTAATGGATGGTAGCCTTGTCATTATGGAAGGTAGTTTGTTGTTGAGATTTTGTTACTCCAACGGATGGTAGCCTTGTCATTATGGAAGGTAGTTCATTGTTGAGATTTTGTTACTCCAATGGATGATTGCCTTGGCATTATGGAAGGTAGTTCATTGTTGTTATTTTGTTACTCCAATGGCTGGTATCCTTGTCATTATGGAAGGTAGTTTATTGTTGAAATTTTGTTACTCCAATAGATTGTAGCCTTGTCATTACGGAAGCTAGTTTTTTGTTGAGATTTTGTTACTCCAATGTTTGGCAGCCTTTACATTATGGAAGGCAGTTCAGTTTTGAGATTTTGTTACTTTATTGGATGGTAGCCTTGTCATTATGGGAGGTAGTTTGTTATTGAGATTTTGTTACTCCAATGGATGGTACCCTTGTTATTATGGAAGGTAGTTTGTTGTTGAGATTTTGTTACTCTAATTGATGGTATCCTTGTTATTACGGAAGGTAGTTCATTGTTGAGATTTTGTTTCTCCAATGGATGATAGCCTTGTCATTATGGATGGTAGTTCATTTTTGAGATTTTGTAACTCCAATTGATGGTAGCCTTGTCATTATGGAAGGTAGTTCATTGTTGAGATTTTGTTACTCAAATGGATGGTAGCCTTGTCATTATGGAAGGTAGTTCAGTTTTTAGATTTTGTAATATTAATGGATGGTAGCCTTGTCATTATGGAAGGTAATTTGTTGTTGAGATTTTGTTAATCCAATGGATGGTACCCTTGTTATTATGGAAGGTAGTTTGTTGTTAAGATTTTGTTACTATACTTGATGGTATCCTTGTTATTACGGAAGGTAGTTCATTGTTGAGATTTTGTTTCTCCAATGGATGATAGCCTTGTCATTATGGAAGGTAGTTCATATTTGTGATTTTGTTACTCCAATGGATGGTAGCCTTGTCATTATGGAAGGTAGTTCATTGTTGAGATTTTGTTACTCAAATGGATGGTAGCCTTGTCATTATGGAAGGTAGTTCTTTATTGCAATTTTTTTACTCCAATGGATGGTAGACTATTCATCATGGAAGGTACTTCGTTGTTGAGATTGTGTTACTCTAATTGATGGTATCCTTGTCATTACGGAAGGTAGTTCATTGTGGAGATTTTGTTTCTCCAATGGATGATAGCCTTGTCATTATGGAAGGTAGTTCATTGTTGAGATTTTGTTACTCCAATGGCTGGTAGCCTTGTCATTATGCAAGGTAGTTCATTGTTGAGATTTTGTTACTCCAATGGATGGTAGCCTTGTCATTAAGGAAGGTATTTCATTGTTGAGATTTTGTTACTCCAATGGATGGTAGCTTTGTCATTATGGAAGGTAGTTCGGTTTTGAGATTTTTTTACTTTAATGGATGGTAGCCTTGTCATTATGGAAGGTAGTTCATTGTTGAGATTTTGTTACTCCAATGGATGATTGCCTAGGCATTATGGAAGGTAGTTCATTGTTGTTATTTTCTTACTCCAATGGCTGGTATCCTTGTCATTATGGAAGGTAGTTTATTGTTGAAATTTTGTTACTCCAATAGATTGTAGCCTTGTCATTACAGAAGCTAGTTTTTTGTTGAGATTTTGTTACTCCAATGTTTGGCAGCCTTTACATTATGGAAGGCAGTTCAGTTTTGAGATTCTGTTACTTTATTGGATGGTAGCCTTGTCATTATGGAAGGTAGTTTGTTATTGAGATTTTGTTACTCCAATGGATGGTCACCTTGTTATTATGGAAGGTAGTTTGTTGTTGAGATTTTGTTACTCTAATTGATGGTATCCTTGTTATTACGGAAGGTAGTTCATTATTGAGATTTTGTTTCTCCAATGGATGATAGCCTTGTCATTATGGATGGTAGTTCATTTTTGATATTTTGTAACTCCAATTGATGGTAGCCTTGTCATTATGGAAGGTAGTTCATTGTTGAGATTTTGTTACTCAAATGGATGGTAGCCTTGTCATTATGGAAGGTAGTTCAGTTTTTAGATTTTGTTACTTTAATGGATGGTAGCCTTGTCATTATGGAAGGTAGTTTGTTGTTGAGATTTTGTTAATCCAATGGATGGTACCCTTGTTATTATGGAAGGTAGTTTGTTGTTAAGATTTTGTTACTCTACTTGATGGTAACCTTGTTATTACGGAAGGTAGTTCATTGTTGAGATTTAGTTTCTCCAATGGATGATAGCCTTGTCATTATGGAAGGTAGTTCATATTTGTGATTTTGTTACTCCAATGGATGGTAGCCTTGTCATTATGGAAGGTAGTTCATTGTTGACATTTTGTTACTCAAATGGATGGTAGCCTTGTCATTATGGAAGGTAGTTCTTTATTACAAATTTTTTACTCCAATGGATGGTAGACTATTCATTATGGAAGGTACTTCGTTGTTGAGATTTTGTTACTCTAATTGATGGTATCCTTGTCATTACGGAAGGTAGTTCATTGTGGAGATTTTGTTTCTCCAATGGATTATAGCCTTGTCATTATGGAAGGTTGTTCAATGTTGAGATTTTGTTACTCCAATGGCTGGTAGCCTTGTCATTATGCAAGGTAGTTTATTGTTGAGATTTTGTTACTCCAATGGATGGTAGCCTTGTCATTATGGAAGGTAGTTCGTTGTTAAGATTTTGTTACTCCAATGTATGGTAGCCTTGTCATTATGGAAGGTAGTTCGGTTTTGAGATTTTGTTACTTTAATGGATGGTAGCCTATTCATTATGGAAGGTAGTTTGTTGTTGAGATTTTGTTACTCCAATGGATGGTAGCCTTGTCATTATGGAAGGTAGTTCGTTATTGAGATTTTGTTTCTCCAATGGATGATAGCCTTGTCATTATGGAAGGTAGTTCATTGTTGTTATTTTGTTACTCCAATGGCTGGTATCCTTGTCATTATGGGAGGTAGTTTATTGTTGAAATTTTGTTACTCCAATAGATTGTAGCGTTGTCATTACGGAAGGTAGTTTGTTGTTGAGATTTTATTACTCCAATGTTTGGCAGCCTTTACATTATGGAAGGCAGTTCAGTTTTGAGATTTTGTTACTTTATTGGATGGTAGCCTTGTCATTATGGAAGGTAGTTTGTTATTGAGATTTTGTTACTGCAATGGATGGTAGCCTTGTCATTGTGGAAGGTAGTTCATTGTTGAGTTTTTGTTACTCCAATGGATGGTAGCCTTGTCATTATGTAAGGTAGTTCAGTTTTGAGATTTTGTTACTTTAATGGATGGTAGCCTTGTCATTATGGAAGGTAGTTTGTTGTTGAGATTTTGTTACTCCAGTGGATGGTAGCCTTGTCATTATGGAAGGTAGTTCGTTGTTGAGATTTTGTTTCTCCAATGTATGATAACCTTGTCATTATGGAAGGTAGTTCATTTTTGAGATTTTGTTACTCCAATGGATGGTAGCCTTGTCGTAATGGAAGGTAGTTCATTGTTGAGTTTTTGTTACTCAAATGGATGGTAGCCTTGTCATTATGGAAGGTAGTTCTTTGTTGCGATTTTTTTACTCCAATGGATGGTAGACTTTTCATTATGGAAGGTACTTCGTTGTTGATATTTTGTTACTCTAATTGATGGTATCCTTGTCATTACGGAAGGTAGTTCATTGTGGAGATTTTGTTTCTCCAATGGATGATAGCCTTGTCATTATGGAAGGTAGTTCATTGTTGAGATTTTGTTACTCCAATGGCTGGTAGCCTTGTCATTATGCAAGGTAGTTCATTGTTGAGATTTTCTTACTCCAATGGATGGTAGCCTTGTCATTATGGAAGGTAGTTCATTGTTGAGATTTTGTTACTCCAATGGATGGTAGCCTTGTCATTATGGAAGGTAGTTCGGTTTTGAGATTTTTTTACTTTAATGGATGGTAGCCTTGGCATTATGGAAGGTAGTTCATTGTTGTTATTTTGTTACTCCAATGGCTGGTATCCTTGTCATTATGGAAGGTAGTTTATTGTTGAAATTTTGTTACTCCAATAGATTGTAGCCTTGTCATTACGGAAGCTAGTTTTTTGTTGAGATTTTGTTACTCCAATGTTTGGCAGCCTTTACATTATGGAAGGCAGTTCAGTTTTGAGATTTTGTTACTTTATTGGATGGTAGCCTTGTCATTATGGGAGGTAGTTTGTTATTGAGATTTTGTTACTCCAATGGATGGTACCCTTGTTATTATGGAAGGTAGTTTGTTGTTGAGATTTTGTTACTCTAATTGATGGTATCCTTGTTATTACGGAAGGTAGTTCATTGTTGAGATTTTGTTTCTCCAATGGATGATAGCCTTGTCATTATGGATGGTAGTTCATTTTTGAGATTTTGTAACTCCAATTGATGGTAGCCTTGTCATTATGTAAGGTAGTTCATTGTTGAGATTTTGTTACTCAAATGGATGGTAGCCTTGTCATTATGGAAGGTAGTTCAGTTTTTAGATTTTGTAATATTAATGGATGGTAGCCTTGTCATTATGGAAGGTAGTTTGTTGTTGAGATTTTGTTAATCCAATGGATGGTAGCCTTGTCATTATGGAAGGTAGTTTGTTGTTGAGATTTTGTTACTCCAATGGATGGTAGCCTTATCATTATGGAAGGTAGTTCGTTGTTGAGATTTTGTTTCTCCAATGGATGATAGCCTTGTCATTGTGGAAGGTAGTTCTTTTTTGAGATTTTGTTACTCCAATGGATGGTAGCCTTGTCGTTATGGAAGGTAGTTCATTGTTGAGTTATTGTTACTCAAATGGATGGTAGCCTTGTCATTATGGAAGGTAGTTCTTTGTTGCGATTTTTTTACTCCAATGGATGGTAGACTTTTCATAATGGAAGGTACTTCGTTGTTGATATTTTGTTACTCTAATTGATGGTATCCTTGTCATTACGGAAGGTAGTTCATTGTGGAGATTTTGTTTCTCCAATGGATGATAGCCTTGTCATTATGGAAGGTAGTTCATTGTTGAGATTTTGTTACTCCAATGGCTGGTAGCCTTGTCATTATGCAAGGTAGTTCATTGTTGAGATTTTCTTACTCCAATGGATGGTAGCCTTGTCATTATGGAAGGTAGTTCATTGTTGAGATTTTGTTACTCCAATGGCTGGTAGCCTTGTCATTATGGAAGGTAGTTCGGTTTTGAGATTTTTTTACTTTAATGGATGGTAGCCTTGTCATTATGGAAGGTAGTTCATTGTTGAGATTTTGTTACTCCAATGGATGATTGCCTAGGCATTATGGAAGGTAGTTCATTGTTGTTATTTTGTTACTCCAATGGCTGGTATCCTTGTCATTATGGAAGGTAGTTTATTGTTGAAATTTTGTTACTCCAATAGATTGTAGCCTTGTCATTACGGAAGCTAGTTTTTTGTTGAGATTTTGTTACTCCAATGTTTGGCAGCCTTTACATTATGGAAGGCAGTTCAGTTTTGAGATTTTGTTACTTTATTGGATGGTAGCCTTGTCATTATGGGAGGTAGTTTGTTATTGAGATTTTGTTACTCCAATGGATGGTACCCTTGTTATTATGGAAGGTAGTTTGTTGTTGAGATTTTGTTACTCTAATTGATGGTATCCTTGTTATTACGGAAGGTAGTTCATTGTTGAGATTTTGTTTCTCCAATGGATGATAGCCTTGTCATTATGGATGGTAGTTCATTTTTGAGATTTTGTAACCCCAATTGATGGTAGCCTTGTCATTATGTAAGGTAGTTCATTGTTGAGATTTTGTTACTCAAATGGATGGTAGCCTTGTCATTATGGAAGGTAGTTCAGTTTTTAGATTTTGTAATATTAATGGATGGTAGCCTTGTCATTATGGAAGGTAGTTTGTTGTTGAGATTTTGTTAATCCAATGGATGGTACCCTTGTTATTATGGAAGGTAGTTTGTTGTTAAGATTTTGTTACTATACTTGATGGTATCCTTGTTATTACGGAAGGTAGTTCATTGTTGAGATTTTGTTTCTCCAATGGATTATAGCCTTGTCATTATGGAAGGTAGTTCATATTTGTGATTTTGTTACTCCAATGGATGGTAGCCTTGTCATTATGGAAGGTAGTTCATTGTTGAGATTTTGTTACTCAAATGGATGGTAGCCTTGTCATTATGGAAGGTAGTTCTTTATTGCAATTTTTTTACTCCAATGGATGGTAGACTTTTCATTATGGAAGGTACTTCGTTGTTGATATTTTGTTACTCTAATTGATGGTATCCTTGTCATTACGGAAGGTAGTTCATTGTGGAGATTTTGTTTCTCCAATGGATGATAGCCTTGTCATTATGGAAGGTAGTTCATTGTTGAGATTTTGTTACTCCAATGGCTGGTAGCCTTGTCATTATGCAAGGTAGTTCATTGTTGAGATTTTGTTACTCCAATGGATGGTAGCCTTGTCATTATGGAAGGTAGTTCATTGTTGAGATTTTGTTACTCCAATGGATGGTAGCCTTGTCATTATGGAAGGTAGTTCGGTTTTGAGATTTTTTTACTTTAATGGATGGTAGCCTTGTGATTATGGAAGGTAGTTTGTTGTTGAGATTTTGTTACTCCAACGGATGGTAGCCTTGTCATTATGGAAGGTAGTTCATTGTTGCGATTTTGTTACTCCAATGGATGATTGCCTTGGCATTATGGAAGGTAGTTCATTGTTGTTATTTTGTTACTCCAATGGATGGTAGCCTTGTCATTATGGAAGGTAGTTTATTGTTGAAATTTTGTTACTCCAATGGATGGTACCCTTGTTATTATGGAAGGTAGTTTGTTGTTGAGATTTTGTTACTCTAATTGATGGTATCCTTGTTATTACGGAAGGTAGTTCATTATTGAGATTTTGTTTCTCCAATGGATGATAGCCTTGTCATTATGGATGGTAGTTCATTTTTGAGATTTTGTAACTCCAATTGATGGTAGCCTTGTCATTATGGAAGGTAGTTCATTGTTGAGATTTTGTTACTCAAATGAGTGGTAGCCTTGTCATTATGGAAGGTAGTTCAGTTTTTAGATTTTGTTACTTTAATGGATGGTAGCCTTGTCATTATGGAAGGTAGTTTGTTGTTGAGATTTTGTTAATCCAATGGATGGTACCCTTGTTATTATGGAAGGTAGTTTGTTGTTAAGATTTTGTTACTCTACTTGATGGTAACCTTGTTATTACGGAAGGTAGTTCATTGTTGAGATTTAGTTTCTCCAATGGATGATAGCCTTGTCATTATGGAAGGTAGTTCATATTTGTGATTTTGTTACACCAATGGATGGTAGCCTTGTCATTATGGAAGGTAGTTCATTGTTGAGATTTTGTTACTCAAATGGATGGTAGCCTTGTCATTATGGAAGGTAGTTCTTTATTACAAATTTTTTACTCCAATGGATGGTAGACTATTCATTATGGAAGGTACTTCGTTGTTGAGATTTTGTTACTCTAATTGATGGTATCCTTGTCATTACGGAAGGTAGTTCATTGTGGAGATTTTGTTTCTCCAATGGATTATAGCCTTGTCATTATGGAAGGTTGTTCATTGTTGAGATTTTGTTACTCCAATGGCTGGTAGCCTTGTCATTATGCAAGGTAGTTTATTGTTGAGATTTTGTTACTCCAATGGATGGTAGCCTTGTCATTATGGAAGGTAGTTCATTGTTAAGATTTTGTTACTCCAATGTATGGTAGCCTTGTCATTATGGAAGGTAGTTCGGTTTTGAGATTTTGTTACTTTAATGGATGGTAGCCTATTCATTATGGAAGGTAGTTTGTTGTTGAGATTTTGTTACTCCAATGGATGGTAGCCTTGTCATTATGGAAGGTAGTTCGTTATTGAGATTTTGTTTCTCCAATGGATGATAGCCTTGTCATTATGGAAGGTAGTTCATTGTTGTTATTTTGTTACTCCAATGGCTGGTATCCTTGTCATTATGGGAGGTAGTTTATTGTTGAAATTTTGTTACTCCAATAGATTGTAGCCTTGTCATTACAGAAGGTAGTTTGTTGTTGAGATTTTGTTACTCCAATGTTTGGCAGCCTTTACATTATGGAAGGCAGTTCAGTTTTGAGATTTTGTTACTTTATTGGATGGTAGCCTTGTCATTATGGAAGGTAGTTTGTTATTGAGATTTTGTTACTCCAATGGATGGTACCCTTGTTATTGAGGAAGGTAGTTTGTTGTTGAGATTTTGTTACTCTAATTGATGGTATCCTTGTTATTACGGAAGGTAGTTCATTATTGAGATTTTGTTTCTCCAATGGATGATAGCCTTGTCATTATGGATGGTAGTTCATTTTTGAGATTTTGTAACTCCAATTGATGGTAGCCTTGTCATTATGGAAGGTAGTTCATTGTTGAGATTTTGTTACTCAAATGGATGGTAGCCTTGTCATTATGGAAGGTAGTTCAGTTTTTAGATTTTGTTACTTTAATGGATGGTAGCCTTGTCATTATGGAAGGTAGTTTGTTGTTGAGATTTTGTTAATCCAATGGATGGTACCCTTGTTATTATGGAAGGTAGTTTGTTGTTAAGATTTTGTTACTCTACTTGATGGTAACCTTGTTATTACGGAAGGTAGTTCATTGTGGAGATTTAGTTTCTCCAATGGATGATAGCCTTGTCATTATGGAAGGTAGTTCATATTTGTGATTTTGTTACTCCAATGGATGGTAGCCTTGTTATTATGGAAGGTAGTTCTTTGTTGCGATTTTTTTACTCCAATGGATGGTAGACTTTTCATTATGGAAGGTACTTCGTTGTTGATATTTTGTTACTCTAATTGATGGTATCCTTGTCATTACGGAAGGTAGTTCATTGTGGAGATTTTGTTTCTCCAATGGATGATAGCCTTGTCATTATGGAAGGTAGTTCATTGTTGAGATTTTGTTACTCCAATGGCCGGTAGCCTTGTCATTATGCAAGGTAGTTCATTGTTGAGATTTTGTTACTGCAATGGATGGTAGCCTTGTCATTGTGGAAGGTAGTTCATTGTTGAGATTTTGTTACTCCAATGGATGGTAGCCTTGTCATTATGTAAGGTAGTTCGGTTTTGAGATTTTGTTACTTTAATGGATGGTAGCCTTGTCATTATGGAAGGTAGTTTGTTGTTGAGATTTTGTTACTCCAATGGATGATAACCTTGTCATTATGGAAGGTAATTCATTTTTGAGATTTTGTTACTCCAATGGATGGTAGCCTTGTCGTAATGGAAGGTAGTTCATTGTTGAGTTTTTGTTACTCAAATGGATGGTAGCCTTGTCATTATGGAAGGTAGTTCTTTGTTGCGATTTTTTTACTCCAATGGATGGTAGACTTTTCATTATGGAAGGTACTTCGTTGTTGATATTTTGTTACTCTAATTGATGGTATCCTTGTCATTACGGAAGGTAGTTCATTGTGGAGATTTTGTTTCTCCAATGGATGATAGCCTTGTCATTATGGAAGGTAGTTCATTGTTGACATTTTGTTACTCCAATGGCTGGTAGCCTTGTCATTATGCAAGGTAGTTCATTGTTGAGATTTTCTTACTCCAATGGATGGTAGCCTTGTCATTATGGAAGGTAGTTCATTGTTGAGATTTTGTTACTCCAATGGATGGTAGCCTTGTCATTATGGAAGGTAGTTCGGTTTTGAGATTTTTTTACTTTAATGGATGGTAGCCTTGTCATTATGGAAGGTAGTTTGTTGTTGAGATTTTGTTACTCCAACGGATGGTAGCCTTGTCATTATGGAAGGTAGTTCATTGTTGAGATTTTGTTACTCCAATGGATGATTGCCTTGGCATTATGGAAGGTAGTTCATTGTTGTTATTTTGTTACTCCAATGGCTGGTATCCTTGTCATTATGGAAGGTAGTTTATTGTTGAAATTTTGTTACTCCAATAGATTGTAGCCTTGTCATTACGGAAGCTAGTTTTTTGTTGAGATTTTGTTACTCCAATGTTTGGCAGCCTTTACATTATGGAAGGCAGTTCAGTTTTGAGATTTTGTTACTTTATTGGATGGTAGCCTTGTCATTATGGGAGGTAGTTTGTTATTGAGATTTTGTTACTCCAATGGATGGTACCCTTGTTATTATGGAAGGTAGTTTGTTGTTGAGATTTTGTTACTCTAATTGATGGTATCCTTGTTATTACGGAAGGTAGTTCATTGTTGAGATTTTGTTTCTCCAATGGATGATAGCCTTGTCATTATGGATGGTAGTTCATTTTTGAGATTTTGTAACTCCAATTGATGGTAGCCTTGTCATTATGGAAGGTAGTTCATTGTTGAGATTTTGTTACTCAAATGGATGGTAGCCTTGTCATTATGGAAGGTAGTTCAGTTTTTAGATTTTGTAATATTAATGGATGGTAGCCTTGTCATTATGGAAGGTAGTTTGTTGTTGAGATTTTGTTAATCCAATGGATGGTACCCTTGTTATTATGGAAGGTAGTTTGTTGTTAAGATTTTGTTACTATACTTGATGGTATCCTTGTTATTACGTAAGGTAGTTCATTGTTGAAATTTTGTTTCTCCAATGGATGATAGCCTTGTCATTATGGAAGGTAGTTCATATTTGTGATTTTGTTACTCCAATGGATGGTAGCCTTGTCATTATGGAACGTAGTTCATTGTTGAGATTTTGTTACTCAAATGGATGGTAGCCTTGTCATTATGGAAGGTAGTTCTTTATTGCAATTTTTTTACTCCAATGGATGGTAGACTATTCATCATGGAAGGTACTTCGTTGTTGAGATTTTGTTACTCTAATTGATGGTATCCTTGTCATTACGGAAGGTAGTTCATTGTGGAGATTTTGTTTCTCCAATGGATGATAGCCTTGTCATTATGGAAGGTAGTTCATTGTTGAGATTTTGTTACTCCAATGGCTGGTAGCCTTGTCATTATGCAAGGTAGTTCATTGTTGAGATTTTGTTACTCCAATGGATGGTAGCTTTGTCATTATGGAAGGTAGTTCATTGTTGAGATTTTGTTACTCCAATGGATGGTAGCCTTGTCATTATGGAAGGTAGTTCGGTTTTGAGATTTTTTTACTTTAATGGATGGTAGCCTTGTCATTATGGAAGGTAGTTTGTTGTTGAGATTTTGTTACTCCAACGGATGGTAGCCTTGTCATTATGGAAGGTAGTTCATTGTTGAGATTTTGTTACTCCAATGGATGATTGCCTTGGCATTATGGAAGGTAGTTCATTGTTGTTATTTTGTTACTCCAATGGATGGTATCCTTGTCATTATGGAAGGTAGTTTATTGTTGAAATTTTGTTACTCCAATAGATTGTAGCCTTGTCATTACAGAAGCTAGTTTTTTGTTGAGATTTTGTTACTCCAATGTTTGGCAGCCTTTACATTATGGAAGGCAGTTCAGTTTTGAGATTTTGTTACTTTATTGGATGGTAGCCTTGTCATTATGGAAGGTAGTTTGTTATTGAGATTTTGTTACTCCAATGGATGGTACCCTTGTTATTATGGAAGGTAGTTTGTTGTTGAGATTTTGTTACTCTAATTGATGGTATCCTTGTTATTACGGAAGGTAGTTCATTATTGAGATTTTGTTTCTCCAATGGATGATAGCCTTGTCATTATGGATGGTAGTTCATTTTTGAGATTTTGTAACTCCAATTGATGGTAGCGTTGTCATTATGGAAGGTAGTTCATTGTTGAGATTTTGTTACTCAAATGGATGGTAGCCTTGTCATTATGGAAGGTAGTTCAGTTTTTAGATTTTGTTACTTTAATGGATGGTAGCCTTGTCATTATGGAAGGTAGTTTGTTGTTGAGATTTTGTTAATCCAATGGATGGTACCCTTGTTATTAGGGAAGGTAGTTTGTTGTTAAGATTTTGTTACTCTACTTGATGGTAACCTTGTTATTACGGAAGGTAGTTCATTGTTGAGATATAGTTTCTCCAATGGATGATAGCCTTGTCATTATGGAAGGTAGTTCATATTTGTGATTTTGTTACTCCAATGGATGGTAGGCTTGTCATTATGGAAGGTAGTTCATTGTTGAGATTTTGTTACTCAAATGGATGGTAGCCTTGTCATTATGGAAGGTAGTTCTTTATTACAAATTTTTTACTCCAATGGATGGTAGACTATTCATTATGGAAGGTACTTCGTTGTTGAGATTTGGTTACTCTAATTGATGGTATCCTTGTCATTACGGAAGGTAGTTCATTGTGGAGATTTTGTTTCTCCAATGGATTATAGCCTTGTCATTATGGAAGGTTGTTCATTGTTGAGATTTTGTTACTCCAATGGCTGGTAGCCTTGTCATTATGCAAGGTAGTTTATTGTTGATATTTTGTTACTCCAATGGATGGTAGCCTTGTCATTATGGAAGGTAGTTCGTTGTTAAGATTTTGTTACTCCAATGTATGGTAGCCTTGTCATTATGGAAGGTAGTTCGGTTTTGAGATTTTGTTACTTTAATGGATGGTAGCCTATTCATTATGGAAGGTAGTTTGTTGTTGAGATTTTGTTACTCCAACGGATGGTAGCCTTGTCATTATGGAAGGTAGTTCATTGTTGTTATTTTGTTACTCCAATGGCTGGTATCCTTGTCATTATGGGAGGTAGTTTATTGTTGAAATTTTGTGACTCCAATAGATTGTAGCCTTGTCATTACGGAAGGTAGTTTGTTGTTGAGATTTTGTTACTCCAATGTTTGGCAGCCTTTACATTATGGAAGGCGGTTCAGTTTTGAGATTTTGTTCCTTTATTGGATGGTAGCCTTGTCATTATGGAAGGTAGTTTGTTATTGAGATTTTGTTACTCCAATGGATGGTACCCTTGTTATTATGGAAGGTAGTTTGTTGTTGAGATTTTGTTACTCTAATTGATGGTATCCTTGTTATTACGGAAAGTAGTTCATTATTGAGATTTTGTTTCTCCAATGGATGATAACCTTGTCATTATGGATAGTAGTTCATTTTTGAGATTTTGTAACTCGAATTGATGGTAGCCTTGTCATTATGGAAGGTAGTTCATTGTTGAGATTTTGTTACTCAAATGGATGGTAGCCTTGTCATTATGGAAGGTAGTTCAGTTTTTAGATTTTGTTACTTTAATGGATGGTAGCCTTGTCATTATGGAAGGTAGTTTGTTGTTGAGATTTTGTTAATCCAATGGATGGTACCCTTGTTATTATGGAAGGTAGTTTGTTGTTAAGATTTTGTTACTCTACTTGATGGTAACCTTGTTATTACGGAAGGTAGTTCATTGTGGAGATTTAGTTTCTCCAATGGATGATAGCCTTGTCATTATGGAAGGTAGTTCATATTTGTGATTTTGTTACTCCAATGGATGGTAGCCTTGTCATTATGGAAGGTAGTTCATTGTTGAGATTTTGTTACTCAAATGGATGGTAGCCTTGTCATTATGGAAGGTAGTTCTTTATTACAAATTTTTTACTCCAATGGATGGTAGACTATTCATTATGGAAGGTACTTCGTTGTTGAGATTTTGTTACTCTAATTGATGGTATCCTTGTCATTACGGAAGGTAGTTCATTGTGGAGATTTTGTTTCTCCAATGGATTATAGCCTTGTCATTATGGAAGGTTGTTCATTGTTGAGATTTTGTTACTCCAATGGCTGGTAGCCTTGTCATTATGCAAGGTAGTTTATTGTTGATATTTTGTTACTCCAATGGATGGTAGCCTTGTCATTATGGAAGGTAGTTCGTTGTTAAGATTTTGTTACTCCAATGTATGGTAGCCTTGTCATTATGGAAGGTAGTTCGGTTTTGAGATTTTGTTACTTTAATGGATGGTAGCCTATTCATTATGGAAGGTAGTTTGTTGTTGAGATTTTGTTACTCCAATGGATGGTAGCCTTGTCATTATGGAAGGTAGTTCGTTATTGAGATTTTGTTTCTCCAATGGATGATAGCCTTGTCATTATGGAAGGTAGTTCATTGTTGTTATTTTGTTACTCCAATGGCTGGTATCCTTGTCATTATGGGAGGTAGTTTATTGTTGAAATTTTGTGACTCCAATAGATTGTAGCCTTGTCATTACGGAAGGTAGTTTGTTGTTGAGATTTTGTTACTCCAATGTTTGGCAGCCTTTACATTATGGAAGGCGGTTCAGTTTTGAGATTTTGTTACTTTATTGGATGGTAGCCTTGTCATTATGGAAGGTAGTTTGTTATTGAGATTTTGTTACTCCAATGGATGGTACCCTTGTTATTATGGAAGGTAGTTTGTTGTTGAGATTTTGTTACTCTAATTGATGGTATCCTTGTTATTACGGAAGGTAGTTCATTATTGAGATTTTGTTTCTCCAATGGATGATAACCTTGTCATTATGGATAGTAGTTCATTTTTGAGATTTTGTAACTCGAATTGATGGTAGCCTTGTCATTATGGAAGGTAGTTCATTGTTGAGATTTTGTTACTCAAATGGATGGTAGCCTTGTCATTATGGAAGGTAGTTCAGTTTTTAGATTTTGTTACTTTAATGGATGGTAGCCTTGTCATTATGGAAGGTAGTTTGTTGTTGAGATTTTGTTAATCCAATGGATGGTACCCTTGTTATTATGGAAGGTAGTTTGTTGTTAAGATTTTGTTACTCTACTTGATGGTAACCTTGTTATTACGGAAGGTAGTTCATTGTGGAGATTTAGTTTCTCCAATGGATGATAGCCTTGTCATTATGGAAGGTAGTTCATATTTGTGATTTTGTTACTCCAATGGATGGTAGCCTTGTCATTATGGAAGGTAGTTCAATGTTGAGATTTTGTTACTCAAATGGATGGTAGCCTTGTCATTATGGAAGGTAGTTCTTTATTACAAATTTTTTACTCCAATGGATGGTAGACTATTCATTATGGAAGGTACTTCGTTGTTGAGATTTTGTTACTCTAATTGATGGTATCCTTGTCATTACGGAAGGTAGTTCATTGTGGAGATTTTGTTTCTCCAATGGATTATAGCCTTGTCATTATGGAAGGTTGTTCATTGTTGAGATTTTGTTACTCCAATGGCTGGTAGCCTTGTCATTATGCAAGGTAGTTTATTGTAGAGATTTTGTTACTCCAATGGATGGTAGCCTTGTCATTATGGAAGGTAGTTCGTTGTTAAGATTTTGTTACTCCAATGTATGGTAGCCTTGTCATTATGGAAGGTAGTTCGGTTTTGAGATTTTGTTACTTTAATGGATGGTAGCCTATTCATTATGGAAGGTAGTTTGTTGTTGAGATTTTGTTACTCCAATAGATGGTAGCCTTGTCATTATGGAAGGTAGTTCGTTATTGAGATTTTGTTTCTCCAATGGATGATAGCCTTGTCATTATGGAAGGTAGTTCATTGTTGTTATTTTGTTACTCCAATGGCTGGTATCCTTGTCATTATGGGAGGTAGTTTATTGTTGAAATTTTGTTACTCCAATAGATTGTAGCCTTGTCATTACGGAAGGTAGTTTGTTGTTGAGATTTTGTTACTCCAATGTTTGGCAGCCTTTACATTATGGAAGGCAGTTCAGTTTTGAGATTTTGTTACTTTATTGGATGGTAGCCTTGTCATTATGGAAGGTAGTTTGTTATTGAGATTTTGTTACTCCAATGGATGGTACCCTTGTTATTATGGAAGGTAGTTTGTTGTTGAGATTTTGTTATTCTAATTGATGGTATCCTTGTTATTACGGAAGGTAGTTCATTATTGAGATTTTGTTTCTCCAATGGATGATAGCCTTGTCATTATGGATGGTAGTTCATTTTTGAGATTTTGTAACTCCAATTGATGGTAGCCTTGTCATTATGGAAGGTAGTTCATTGTTGAGATTTTGTTACTCAAATGGATGGTAGCCTTGTCATTATGGAAGGTAGTTCAGTTTTTAGATTTTGTTACTTTAATGGATGGTAGCCTTGTCATTATGGAAGGTAGTTTGTTGTTGAGATTTTGTTAATCCAATGGATGGTACCCTTGTTATTATGGAAGTTAGTTTGTTGTTAAGATTTTGTTACTCTACTTGATGGTAACCTTGTTATTACGGAAGGTAGTTCATTGTGGAGATTTAGTTTCTCCAATGGATGATAGCCTTGTCATTATGGAAGGTAGTTCATATTTGTGATTTTGTTACTCCAATGGATGGTAGCCTTGTCATTATGGAAGGTAGTTCATTGTTGAGATTTTGTTACTCAAATGGATGGTAGCCTTGTCATTATGGAAGGTAGTTCTTTATTACAAATTTTTTACTCCAATGGATGGTAGACTATTCATTATGGAAGGTACTTCGTTGTTGAGATTTTGTTACTCTAATTGATGGTATCCTTGTCATTACGGAAGGTAGTTCATTGTGGAGATTTTGTTTCTCCAATGGATTATAGCCTTGTCATTATGGAAGGTTGTTCATTGTTGAGATTTTGTTACTCCAATGGCTGGTAGCCTTGTCATTATGCAAGGTAGTTTATTGTAGAGATTTTGTTACTCCAATGGATGGTAGCCTTGTCATTATGGAAGGTAGTTCGTTGTTAAGATTTTGTTACTCCAATGTATGGTAGCCTTGTCATTATGGAAGGTAGTTCGGTTTTGAGATTTTGTTACTTTAATGGATGGTAGCCTATTCATTATGGAAGGTAGTTTGTTGTTGAGATTTTGTTACTCCAATGGATGGTAGCCTTGTCATTATGGAAGGTAGTTCGTTATTGAGATTTTGTTTCTCCAATGGATGATAGCCTTGTCATTATGGAAGGTAGTTCATTGTTGTTATTTTGTTACTCCAATGGCTGGTATCCTTGTCATTATGGGAGGTAGTTTATTGTTGAAATTTTGTTACTCCAATAGATTGTAGCCTTGTCATTACGGAAGGTAGTTTGTTGTTGAGATTTTGTTACTCCAATGTTTGGCAGCCTTTACATTATGGAAGGCAGTTCAGTTTTGAGATTTTGTTACTTTATTGGATGGTAGCCTTGTCATTATGGAAGGTAGTTTGTTATTAAGATTTTGTTACTCCAATGGATGGTACCCTTGTTATTATGGAAGGTAGTTTGTTGTTGAGATTTTGTTACTCTAATTGAAGGTATCCTTGTTATTACGGAAGGTGGTTCATTGTTGAGATTTTGTTTCTCCAATGGATGATAGCCTTGTCATTATGGAAGGTAGTTCATATTTGAGATTTTGTTACTCCAATGGATGGTAGCCTTGTCATTATGGAAGGTAGTTCATTGTTGAGATTTTGTTACTCAAATGGATGGTAGCCTTGTCATTATGGAAGGTAGTTCTTTATTGCGATTTTTTTACTCCAATGGATGGTAGACTATTCATTATGGAAGGTACTTCGTTGTTGAGATTTTGTTACTCTAATTGATGGTATCCTTGTCATTACGGAAGGTAGTTCATTGTGGAGATTTTGTTTCTCCAATGGATGATAGCCTTGTCATTATGGAAGGTAGTTCATTGTTGAGATTTTGTTACTCCAATGGCTGGTAGCCTTGTCATTATGCAAGGTAGTTTATTGTTGAGATTTTGTTACTCCAATGGATGGTAGCCTTGTCATTATGGAAGGTAGTTTGTTGTTAAGATTTTGTTACTCCAATGGATGGTAGCCTTGTCATTATGGAAGGTAGTTCGATTTTGAGATTTTGTTACATTAATGGATGGTAGCCTATTCATTATGGAAGGTAGTTTGTTGTTGAGATTTTTTTACTCCAATGGATGGTAGCCTTGTCATTATGGAAGGTAGTTCGTTGTTGAGATTTTGTTTCTCCAATGGATGATAGCCTTGTCATTATGGAAGGTAGTTCATTGTTGTTAATTTGTTACTCCAAAGGCTGGTAGCCTTGTCATTATGGAAGGTAGTTTATTGTTGAAATTTTGTTACTCCAATAGATTGTAGCCTTGTCATTACGGAAGGTAGTTTGTTGTTGAGATTTTGTTACTCCAATGTTTGGCAGCCTTTACATTATGGAAGGCAGTTCAGTTTTGAGATTTTGTTACTTTATTGGATGGTAGCCTTGTCATTATGGAAGGTAGTTTGTTATTGAGATTTTTTTACTCCAATGGATGGTCCCCTTGTTATTATGGAAGGTAGTTTGTTGTTGAGATTTTGTTACTCTAATTGATGGTATCCTTGTTATTACGGAAGGTAGTTCATTGTTGAGATTTTGTTTCTCCAATGGATGATAGCCTTGTCATTATGGAAGGTAGTTCATATTTGAGATTTTGTTACTCCAATGGATGGTAGCCTTGTCATTATGGAAGGTAGTTCATTGTTGAGATTTTGTTACTCAAATGGATGGTAGCCTTATCATTATGGAAGGTAGTTCTTTATTGCGATTTTTTTACTCCAATGGATGGTAGACTATTCATTATGGAAGGTACTTCGTTGTTGAGATTTTGTTACTCTAATTGATGGTATCCTTGTCATTACGGAAGGTAGTTCATTGTGGAGATTTTAATTCTCCAATGGATGATAACCTTGTCATTATGGAAGGTAGTTCATTGTTGAGATTTTGTTACTCCAATGGCTGGTAGCCTTGTCATTATGCAAGGTTGTTTATTGTTGAGATTTTGTTACTCCAATGGATGGTTGCCTTGTCATTATGTAAGGTAGTTTGTTTTTAAGATTTTATTATTCCAATGGATGGTAGCCCTGTCATTATGGAAGGTAGTTCGGTTTTGAGATTTTTTTACTTTAATGGATGGTAGCCTTGTGATTATGGAAGGTAGTTTGTTGTTGAGATTTTGTTACTCCAATGGATGGTAGCCTTGTCATTATGGAAGGTAGTTCGTTGTTAAGATTTTGTTTCTCCAATGGATGATAGCCTTGTCATTATGGAAGGTAGTTCATTTTTGAGATTTTGTTACTCCAATGGATGGTAGCCTTGTCGTTATGGAAGGTAGTTCATTGTTGAGATTTTGTTACTCAAATGGAAGGTAGCCTTGTTATTATGGAAGGTGGTTCTTTGTTGCGATTTTTTTACTCCAATGGATGGTAGACTTTTCATTATGGAAGGCAGTTCAGTTTTGAGATTTTGTTACTTTATTGGATGGTAGCCTTGTCATTATGGAAGGTAGTTTGTTGTTAAGATTTTGTTACTCCAATGGATGGTAGCCTTGTTATTATGGAAGGTAGTTCGGTTTTGAGATTTTGTTACTTTAATGGATGAGAGCCTTGTCATTATGGAAGGTAGTTTGTTGTTGAGATTTATTTTCTCCAATGGATGATAGCCTTGTCATTATGGAAGGTAGTTCATATTTGAGATTTTGTTACTCCAATGGATGGTAGCCTTGTCGTTATGGAAGGTAGTTCATTGTTGAGATTTTGTTACTCAAATGGATGGTAGCCTTGTTATTATGGAAGGTAGTTCTTTGTTGCGATTTTTTTACTCCAATGGATGGTAGACTATTCATTATGGAAGGTACTTCGTTGTTGAGATTTTGTTACTCTAATTGATGGTATCCTTGTCATTACGGAAGGTAGTTCATTGTGGAGATTTTGTTTCTCCAATGGATGATAGCCTTGTCATTATGGAAGGTAGTTCATTGTTGAGATTTTGTTACTCCAATGGCTGGTAGCCTTGTCATTATGCAAGGTTGTTTATTGTTGAGATTTTGTTACTCCAATGGATGGTAGCCTTGTCATTATGTAAGGTAGTTTGTTTTTAAGATTTTATTACTCCAATGGATGGTAGCCCTGTCATTATGGAAGGTAGTTCGGTTTTGAGATTTTGTTACTTTAATGGATGGTAGCCCTGTCATTATGGAAGGTAGTTTGTTGTTGAGATTTTGTTACTCCAATGGATGGTAGCCTTGTCATTATGGAAGGTAGTTCGTTGTAGAGATTTTATTTCTCCATTGGATGATAGCCTTGTCATTATGGAAGGTAGTTCATTTTTGAGATTTTGTTACTCCAATGGATGGTAGCCTTGTCGTTATGGAAGGTAGTTCATTGTTGAGTTTTTGTTACTCAAATGGATGGTAGCCTTGTCATTATGGAAGGTAGTTCTTTGTTGCGATTTTTTTACTCCAATGGATGGTAGACTTTTCATTATGGAAGGTACTTCGTTGTTGAAATTTTGTTACTCTAAATGATGGTATCCTTGTCATTACGGAAGGTAGTTCATTGTGGAGATTTTGTTTCTCCAATGGATAATAGCCTTGTCATTATGGAAGGTAGTTCATTGTTGAAATTTTGTTACTCCAATGGCTGGTAGCCTTGTCATTATGCAAGGTAGTTCATTGTTGAGATTTTGTTAATCCAATGGATGGTAGCCTTGTCATTATGGAAGGTAGTTCATTATTGAGATTTTGTTACTCCAATGGATGGTAGCCTTGTCATTATGGAAGGTAGTTCAGTTTTGAGATTTTTTTACTTTAATGGATGATAGCCTTGTCATTATGGAAGGTAGTTTGTTGTTGAGATTTTGTTACTCCAACGGATGGTAGCCTTGTCATTATGGAAGGTAGTTTGTTGTTGAGATTTTGTTACTCCAATGGATGATTGCCTTGTCATTATGGAAGGTAGTTCATTGTTGTTATTTTGTTACTCCAATGGCTGGTATCCTTGTCATTATGGAAGGTAGTTTATTGTTGAAATTTTGTTACTCCAATAGATTGTAGCCTTGTCATTACGGAAGCTAGTTTGTTGTTGAGATTTTGTTACTCCAATGTTTGGCAGCCTTTACATTATGGAAGGCAGTTAAGTTTTGAGATTTTGTTACTTTATTGGATGGTAGCCTTGTCATTATGGAAGGTAGTTTGTTATTGAGATTTTGTTACTCCAATGGATGGTAGCCTTGTTATTATGGAAGGTAGTTTGTTGTTGAGATTTTGTTACTCCAATTGATAGAATCCTTGTTATTACGGAAGGTAGTTCATTGTTGAGATTTTGTTTCTCCAATGGATGATAGCCTTGTCATTATGGATGGTAGTTCATTTTTGAGATTTTGTTACTCCAATTGATGGTAGCCTTGTCATTATGGAAGGTAGTTCATTGTTGAGATTTTGTTACTCAAATGGATGGTAGCCTTGTCATTATGGAAGGTAGTTCAGTTTTTAGATTTTGTTACTTTAATGGATTGTAGCCTTGTCATTATGGAAGGTAGTTTGTTGTTGAGATTTTGTTACTCCAATGGATGGTACCCTTGTTATTATGGAAGGTAGTTTGTTGTTGAGATTTTGTTACTCTAATTGATGGTATCCTTGTTATTACGGAAGGTAGTTCATTGTTGAGATTTTGTTTCTCCAACGGATGATAGCCTTGTCATTGTGGAAGGTAGTTCATATTTGAGATTTTGTTACTCCAATGGATGGTAGCCTTGTCATTATGGAAGGTAGTTCATTGTTGAGATTTTGTTACTCAAATGGATGGTAGCCTTGTCATTACGGAAGGTAGTTCATTGTGGAGATTTTGTTTCTCCAATGGATGATAGCATTGTCATTATTGAAGGTAGTTCATTGTTGAGATTTTGTTACTCCAATGGCTGGTAGCCTTGTCATTATGCAAGGTAGTTTATTGTTGAGATTTTGTTACTCCAATTGATGGTAGCCTTGTCATTATGGAAGGTAGTTTGTTGTTAAGATTTTGTTACTCCAATGGATGGTAGCCTTGTCATTATGGAAGGTAGTTCTGTTTTGATATTTTGTTACTTTAATGGATGGTAGCCTATTCATTATGGAAGGTAGTTTGTTGTTGAGATTTTGTTACTCCAATGGATGGTAGCCTTGTCATTATGGAAGGTAGTTCGTTGTTGAGATTTTGTTTCTCCAATGGATTATAGCCTTGTCATTATGGAAGGTAGTTCATTTTTGAGATTTTGTTACTCCAATGGATGGTAGCCTTGTCGTTATGGAAGGTAGTTCATTGTTGAGATTTTGTTACTCAAATGGATGGTAGCCTTGTCATTATGGAAGGTAGTTCTTTGTTGCGATTTTTTTACTCCAATGGATGGTAGACTTTTCATTATGGAAGGTTCTTCGTTGTTGATATTTTGTTACTCTAATTGATGGTATCCTTGTCATTACGGAAGGTAGTTCATTGTGGAGATTTTGTTTCTCCAATGGATGATAGCCTTGTCATTATGGAAGGTAGTTCATTGTTGAGATTTTGTTACTCCAATGGATGGTAGCCTTGTCATTATGCAAGGTAGTGCATTGTTGAGATTTTGTTACTCCAATGGATGGTAGCCTTGTCATTATGGAAGGTAGTTCATTGTTGAGATTTTGTTACTCCAATGGATGGTAGCCTTGTCATTATGGAAGGTAGTTCGGTTTTGAGATTTTTTTACTTTAATGGATGGTAGCCTTGTCATTATGGAAGGTAGTTTGTTGTTGAGATTTTGTTACTCCAATGGATGGTAGCCTTATCATTATGGAAGGTAGTTCGTTGTTGAGATTTTGTTTCTCCAATGGATGATAGCCTTGTCATTGTGGAAGGTAGTTCTTTTTTGAGATTTTGTTACTCCAATGGATGGTAGCCTTTTCGTTATGGAAGGTAGTTCATTGTTGAGTTATTGTTACTCAAATGGATGGTAGCCTTGTCATTATGGAAGGTAGTTCTTTGTTGCGATTTTTTTACTCCAATGGATGGTAGACTTTTCATAATGGAAGGTACTTCGTTGTTGATATTTTGTTACTCTAATTGATGGTATCCTTGTCATTACGGAAGGTAGTTCATTGTGGAGATTTTGTTTCTCCAATGGATGATAGCCTTGTCATTATGGAAGGTAGTTCATTGTTGAGATTTTGTTACTCCAATGGCTGGTAGCCTTGTCATTATGCAAGGTAGTTCATTGTTGAGATTTTGTTACTCCAATGGATGGTAGCCTTGTCATTATGTAAGGTAGTTCATTGTTGAGATTTTGTTACTCCAATGGATGGTAGCCTTGTCATTATGGAAGGTAGTTCAGTTTTGAGATTTTTTTACTTTAATGGATGGTAGCCTTGTCATTATGGAAGGTAGTTTGTTGTTGAGATTTTGTTACTCCAACGGATGGTAGCCTTGTCATTATGGAAGGTAGTTTGTTGTTGAGATTTTGTTACTCCAATGGATGATTGCCTTGTCATTATGGAAGGTAGTTCATTGTTGTTATTTTGTTACTCCAATGGCTGGTATCCTTGTCATTATGGAAGGTAGTTTATTGTTGAAATTTTGTTACTCCAATAGATTGTAGCCTTGTCATTACGGAAGCTAGTTTGTTGTTGAGATTTTGTTACTCCAATGTTTGGCAGCCTTTACATTATGGAAGGCAGTTCAGTTTTGAGATTTTGTTACTTTATTGGATGGTAGCCTTGTCATTATGGAAGGTAGTTTGTTATTGAGATTTTGTTACTCCAATGGATGGTATCCTTGTTATTATGGAAGGTAGTTTGTTGTTGAGATTTTGTTACTCTAATTGATGGTATCCTTGTTATTACGGAAGGTAGTTCATTGTCGAGATTTTGTTTCTCCAATGGATGATAGCCTTGTCATTATGGATGGTAGTTTATTTTTGACATTTTGTTACTCCAATTGATAATAGCCTTGTCATTATGGAAGGTAGTTCATTGTTGAGATTTTGTTACTCAAATGGATGGTAGCCTTGTCATTATGGAAGGTAGTTCAGTTTTTAGATTTTGTTACTTTAATGGATTGTAGCCTTGTCATTATGGAAGGTAGTTTGTTGTTGAGATTTTGTTACTCCAATGGCTGGTAGCCTTGTCATTATGCAAGGTAGTTCATTGTTGAGATTTTGTTACTCCAATGGATGGTAGCCTTTTCATTATGGAAGGTAGTTCATTGTTGAGATTTTGTTTCTCCAATGGATGATAGCCTTGTCATTATGGAAGGTAGTTCATATTTGAGATTTTGTTACTCCAATGGATGGTAGCCTTGTCATTATGGAAGGTAGTTCATTGTTGAGATTTTGTTACTCAAATGGATGGTAGCCTTGTCATTACGAAAGGTACTTCATTGTGGTGATTTTGTTTCTCCAATGGATGATAGCCTTGTCATTATGGAAGGTAGTTCATTGTTGAGATTTTGTTACTCCAATGGCTGGTAGCCTTGTCATTATGCAAGGTAGTTTATTGTTTAGATTTTGTTACTCCAATGGATGGTAGCCTTGTCATTATGGAAGGTAGTTCTGTTTTGATATTTTGTTACTTTAATGGATGGTAGCCTATTCATTATGGAAGGTAGTTTGTTGTTGAGATTTTGTTACTCTAATTGATGGTATCCTTGTTATTACGGAAGGTAGTTCGTTGTTGAGATTTTGTTTCTCCAATGGATGATAGCCTTGTCATTGTGGAAGGTAGTTCTTTTTTGAGATTTTGTTACTCCAATGGATGGTAGCCTTGTCGTTATGGAAGGTAGTTCATTGTTGAGTTTTTGTTACTCAAATGGATGGTAGCCTTGTCATTATGGAAGGTAGTTCTTTGTTGCGATTTTTTTACTCCAATGGATGGTAGACTTTTCATTATGGAAGGTACTTCGTTGTTGATATTTTGTTACTCTAATTGATGGTATCCTTGTCCTTACGGAAGGTAGTTCATTGTGGAGATTTTGTTTCTCCAATGGATGATAGCCTTGTCATTATGGAAGGTAGTTCATTGTTGAGATTTTGTTACTCCAATGGCTGGTAGCCTTGTCATTATGCAAGGTAGTTCATTGTTGAGATTTTGTTACTCCAATGGATGGTAGCCTTGTCATTATGGAAGGTAGTTCATTGTTGAGATTTTGTTACTCCAATGGATGGTAGCCTTGTCATTATGGAAGGTAGTTCAGTTTTGAGATTTTTTTACTTTAATGGATGGTAGCCTTGTCATTATGGAAGGTAGTTTGTTGTTGAGATTTTGTTACTCCAACGGATGGTAGCCTTGTCATTATGGAAGGTAGTTTGTTGTTGAGATTTTGTTACTCCAATGGATGATTGCCTTGTCATTATGGAAGGTAGTTCATTGTTGTTATTTTGTTACTCCAATGGCTAGTATCCTTGTCATTATGGAAGGTAGTTTATTGTTGAAATTTTGTTACTCCAATAGATTTTAGCCTTGTCATTACGGAAGCTAGTTTGTTGTTGAGATTTTGTTACTCCAATGTTTGGCAGCCTTTATATTATGGAAGGCAGTTCAGTTTTGAGATTTTGTTACTTTATTGGATGGTAGCCTTGTCATTATGGAAGGTAGTTTGTTATTGAGATTTTGTTACTCCAATGGATGGTAGCCTTGTTATTATGGAAGGTAGTTTGTTGTTGAGATTTTGTTACTCTAATTGATGGTATCCTTGTTATTACGGAAGGTAGTTCATTGTCGAGATTTTGTTTCTCCAATGGATGATAGCCGTGTCATTATGGATGGTAGTTCATTTTTGAGATTTTGTTACTCCAATTGATGGTAGCCTTGTCATTATGGAAGGTAGTTCATTGTTCAGATTTTGTTACTCAAATGGATGGTAGCCTTGTCATTATGGAAGGTAGTTCAGTTTTTAGACTTTGTTTCTTTAATGGATTGTAGCCTTGTCATTATGGAAGGTAGTTTGTTGTTGAGATTTTGTTACTCCAATGGATGGTACCCTTGTTATTATGGAAGGTAGTTTGTTGTTGAGATTTTGTTACTCTAATTGTTGGTATCCTTGTTATTACGGAAGGTAGTTCATTGTTGAGATTTTGTTTCTCCAATGGATGATAGCCTTGTCATTATGGAAGGTAGTTCATATTTGAGATTTTGTTACTCCAATGGATGGTAGCCTTGTCATTATGGATGGTAGTTCGTTGTTGAGATTTTGTTACTCAAATGGATGGTAGCCTTGTCATTACGGAAGGGAGTTCATTGTGGAGATTTTGTTTCTCCAATGGATGATAGCCTTGTCATTATGGAAGGTAGTTCATTGTTGAGATTTTGTTACTCCAATGGCTGGTAGCCTTGTCATTATGCAAGGTAGTTTATTGTTGAGATTTTGTTACTCCAATGGATGGTAGCCTTGTCATTATGGAAGGTAGTTCAGTTTTGAGATTTTTTTACTTTAATGGATGGTAGCCTTGTCATTATGGAAGGTAGTTTGTTGTTGAGATTTTGTTACTCCAACGGATGGTAGCCTTGTCATTATGGAAGGTAGTTTGTTGTTGAGATTTTGTTACTCCAATGGATGATTGCCTTGTCATTATGGAAGGTAGTTCATTGTTGTTATTTTGTTACTCCAATGGCTAGTATCCTTGTCATTATGGAAGGTAGTTTATTGTTGAAATTTTGTTACTCCAATAGATTGTAGCCTTGTCATTACGGAAGCTAGTTTGTTGTTGAGATTTTGTTACTCCAATGTTTGGCAGCCTTTACATTATGGAAGGCAGTTCAGTTTTGAGATTTTGTTACTTTATTGGATGGTAGCCTTGTCATTATGGAAGGTAGTTTGTTATTGAGATTTTGTTACTCCAATGGATGGTATCCTTGTTATTATGGAAGGTAGTTTGTTGTTGAGATTTTGTTACTCTAATTGATGGTATCCTTGTTATTACGGAAGGTAGTTCATTGTCGAGATTTTGTTTCTCCAATGGATGATAGCCTTGTCATTATGGATGGTAGTTTATTTTTGACATTTTGTTACTCCAATTGATGGTAGCCTTGTCATTATGGAAGGTAGTTCATTGTTGAGATTTTGTTACTCAAATGGATGGTAGCCTTGTCATTATGGAAGGTAGTTCAGTTTTTAGATTTTGTTACTTTAATGGATTGTAGCCTTGTCATTATGGAAGGTAGTTTGTTGTTGAGATTTTGTTACTCCAATGGCTGGTAGCCTTGTCATTATGCAAGGTAGTTCATTGTTGAGATTTTGTTACTCCAATGGATGGTAGCCTTTTCATTATGGAAGGTAGTTCATTGTTGAGATTTTGTTTCTCCAATGGATGATAGCCTTGTCATTATGGAAGGTAGTTCATATTTGAGATTTTGTTACTCCAATGGATGGTAGCCTTGTCATTATGGAAGGTAGTTCATTGTTGAGATTTTGTTACTCAAATGGATGGTAGCCTTGTCATTACGAAAGGTACTTCATTGTGGTGATTTTGTTTCTCCAATGGATGATAGCCTTGTCATTATGGAAGGTAGTTCATTGTTGAGATTTTGTTACTCCAATGGCTGGTAGCCTTGTCATTATGCAAGGTAGTTTATTGTTTAGATTTTGTTACTCCAATGGATGGTAGCCTTGTCATTATGGAAGGTAGTTCTGTTTTGATATTTTGTTACTTTAATGGATGGTAGCCTATTCATTATGGAAGGTAGTTTGTTGTTGAGATTTTGTTACTCTAATTGATGGTATCCTTGTTATTACGGAAGGTAGTTCGTTGTTGAGATTTTGTTTCTCCAATGGATGATAGCCTTGTCATTGTGGAAGGTAGTTCTTTTTTGAGATTTTGTTACTCCAATGGATGGTAGCCTTGTCGTTATGGAAGGTAGTTCATTGTTGAGTTTTTGTTACTCAAATGGATGGTAGCCTTGTCATTATGGAAGGTAGTTCTTTGTTGCGATTTTTTTACTCCAATGGATGGTAGACTTTTCATTATGGAAGGTACTTCGTTGTTGATATTTTGTTACTCTAATTGATGGTATCCTTGTCCTTACGGAAGGTAGTTCATTGTGGAGATTTTGTTTCTCCAATGGATGATAGCCTTGTCATTATGGAAGGTAGTTCATTGTTGAGATTTTGTTACTCCAATGGCTGGTAGCCTTGTCATTATGCAAGGTAGTTCATTGTTGAGATTTTGTTACTCCAATGGATGGTAGCCTTGTCATTATGGAAGGTAGTTCATTGTTGAGATTTTGTTACTCCAATGGATGGTAGCCTTGTCATTATGGAAGGTAGTTCAGTTTTGAGATTTTTTTACTTTAATGGATGGTAGCCTTGTCATTATGGAAGGTAGTTTGTTGTTGAGATTTTGTTACTCCAACGGATGGTAGCCTTGTCATTATGGAAGGTAGTTTGTTGTTGAGATTTTGTTACTCCAATGGATGATTGCCTTGTCATTATGGAAGGTAGTTCATTGTTGTTATTTTGTTACTCCAATGGCTAGTATCCTTGTCATTATGGAAGGTAGTTTATTGTTGAAATTTTGTTACTCCAATAGATTTTAGCCTTGTCATTACGGAAGCTAGTTTGTTGTTGAGATTTTGTTACTCCAATGTTTGGCAGCCTTTATATTATGGAAGGCAGTTCAGTTTTGAGATTTTGTTACTTTATTGGATGGTAGCCTTGTCATTATGGAAGGTAGTTTGTTATTGAGATTTTGTTACTCCAATGGATGGTAGCCTTGTTATTATGGAAGGTAGTTTGTTGTTGAGATTTTGTTACTCTAATTGATGGTATCCTTGTTATTACGGAAGGTAGTTCATTGTCGAGATTTTGTTTCTCCAATGGATGATAGCCGTGTCATTATGGATGGTAGTTCATTTTTGAGATTTTGTTACTCCAATTGATGGTAGCCTTGTCATTATGGAAGGTAGTTCATTGTTCAGATTTTGTTACTCAAATGGATGGTAGCCTTGTCATTATGGAAGGTAGTTCAGTTTTTAGACTTTGTTTCTTTAATGGATTGTAGCCTTGTCATTATGGAAGGTAGTTTGTTGTTGAGATTTTGTTACTCCAATGGATGGTACCCTTGTTATTATGGAAGGTAGTTTGTTGTTGAGATTTTGTTACTCTAATTGTTGGTATCCTTGTTATTACGGAAGGTAGTTCATTGTTGAGATTTTGTTTCTCCAATGGATGATAGCCTTGTCATTATGGAAGGTAGTTCATATTTGAGATTTTGTTACTCCAATGGATGGTAGCCTTGTCATTATGGATGGTAGTTCGTTGTTGAGATTTTGTTACTCAAATGGATGGTAGCCTTGTCATTACGGAAGGGAGTTCATTGTGGAGATTTTGTTTCTCCAATGGATGATAGCCTTGTCATTATGGAAGGTAGTTCATTGTTGAGATTTTGTTACTCCAATGGCTGGTAGCCTTGTCATTATGCAAGGTAGTTTATTGTTGAGATTTTGTTACTCCAATGGATGGTAGCCTTGTCATTACGGAAGGTAGTTCGTTGTTAAGATTTTGTTACTCCAATGGATGGTAGCCTTGTCATTATGGAAGGTAGTTCTGTTTTGATATTTTGTTACTTTAATGGATGGTAGCCTATTCATTATGGAAGGTAGTTCATTTTTGAGATTTTGTTACTCCAATGGATGGTAGCCTTGTCATTATGGATGGTAGTTCGTTGTTGAGATTTTGTTTCTCCAATGGATGATAGCCTAGTCATTATGGAAGGTAGTTCATTTTTGAGATTTTGTTACTCCAATGGATGGTAGCCTTGTCGTTATGGAAGGTAGTTCATTGTTGAGATTTTGTTACTCAAATGGATGGTAGCCTTGTCATTATGGAATGTAGTTCTTTGTTGCGATTTTTTAACTCCAATGGATGGTAGACTTTTCATTATGGAAGGTTCTTCGTTGTTGATATTTTGTTACTCTAATTGATGGTATCCTTGTCATTACGGAAGGTAGTTCATTGTGGAGATTTTGTTTCTCCAATGGATGATAGCCTTGTCATTATGGAAGGTAGTTCGTTGTTGAGATTTTGTTACTCCAATGGCTGGTTGCCTTTTCATTATGCAAGGTAGTTCATTGTTGAGATTTTGTTACTCCAATGGATGGTAGCCTTGTCATTATGGAAGGTAGTTCATTGTTGAGATTTTGTTACTCTAATGGCTGGTAGCCTTGTCATTATGCAAGGTAGTTCATTGTTGAGATTTTGTTACTCCAATGGATGGTAGCCTTGTCATTATGGAAGGTAGTTCATTGTTGAGATTTTGTTACTCCAATGGATGGTAGCCTTGTCATTATGGAAGCTAGTTTGTTGTTGAGATTTTGTTACTCCAATGTTTGGCAGCCTTTACATTATGGAAGGCATTTCAGTTTTGAGATTTTGTTACTTTATTGGATGGTAGCCTTGTCATTATGGAAGGTAGTTTGTTATTGAGATTTTGTTACTCCAATGGATGGTAGCCTTGTTATTATGGAAGGTAGTTTGTTGTTGAGATTTTGTTACTCTAATTGATGGTATCCTTGTTATTACGGAAGGTAGTTCATTGTCGAGATTTTGTTTCTCCAATGGATGATAGCCTTGTCATTATGGATGGTAGTTTATTTTTGACATTTTGTTACTCCAATTGATGGTAGCCTTGTCATTATGGAAGGTAGTTCATTGTTGAGATTTTGTTACTCAAATGGATGGTAGCCTTGTCATTATGGAAGGTAGTTTAGTTTTTAGATTTTGTTACTTTAATGGATTGTAGCCTTGTCATTATGGAAGGTAGTTTGTTGTTGAGATTTTGTTACTCCAATGGCTGGTAGCCTTGTCATTATGCAAGGTAGTTCATTGTTGAGATTTTGTTACTCCAATGGATGGTAGCCTTGTCATTATGGAAGGTAGTTCATTGTTGAGATTTTGTTTCTCCAATGGATGATAGCCTTGTCATTATGGAAGGTAGTTCATATTTGAGATTTTGTTACTCCAATGGATGGTAGCCTTGTCATTATGGAAGGTAGTTCATTGTTGAGATTTTGTTACTCAAATGGATGGTAGCCTTGTCATTACGAAAGGTAGTTCATTGTGGAGATTTTGTTTCTCCAATGGATGATAGCCTTGTCATTATGGAAGTTAGTTCATTGTTGAGATTTTGTTACTCCAATGGCTGGTAGCCTTGTCATTATGCAAGGTAGTTTATTGTTTAGATTTTGTTACTCCAATGGATGGTATCCTTGTCATTATGGAAGGTAGTTCTGTTTTGATATTTTGTTACTTTAATGGATGGTAGCCTATTCATTATGGAAGGTAGTTTGTTGTTGAGATTTTGTTACTCTAATTGATGGTATCCTTGTTATTACGGAAGGTAGTTCGTTGTTGAGATTTTGTTTCTCCAATGGATGATAGCCTTGTCATTGTGGAAGGTAGTTCTTTTTTGAGATTTTGTTACTCCAATGGATGGTAGCCTTGTCGTTATGGAAGGTAGTTCATTGTTGAGTTTTTGTTACTCAAATGGATGGTAGCCTTGTCATTATGGAAGGTAGTTCTTTGTTGCGATTTTTTTACTCCAATGGATGGTAGACTTTTCATTATGGAAGGTACTTCGTTGTTGATATTTTGTTACTCTAATTGATGGTATCCTTGTCCTTACGGAAGGTAGTTCATTGTGGAGATTTTGTTTCTCCAATGGATGATAGCCTTGTCATTATGGAAGGTAGTTCATTGTTGAGATTTTGTTACTCCAATGGCTGGTAGCCTTGTCATTATGCAAGGTAGTTCATTGTTGAGATTTTGTTACTCCAATGGATGGTAGCCTTGTCATTATGGAATTTAGTTCATTGTTGAGATTTTGTTACTCCAATGGATGGTAGCCTTGTCATTATGGAAGGTAGTTCAGTTTTGAGATTTTTTTTACTTTAATGGATGGTAGCCTTGTCATTATGGAAGGTAGTTTGTTGTTGAGATTTTGTTACTCCAACGGATGGTAGCCTTGTCATTATGGAAGGTAGTTTGTTGTTGAGATTTTGTTACTCCAATGGATGATTGCCTTGTCATTATGGAAGGTAGTTCATTGTTGTTATTTTGTTACTCCAATGGCTAGTATCCTTGTCATTATGGAAGGTAGTTTATTATTGAAATTTTGTTACTCCAATAGATTTTAGCCTTGTCATTACGGAAGCTAGTTTGTTGTTGAGATTTTGTTACTCCAATGTTTGGCAGCCTTTACATTATGGAAGGCAGTTCAGTTTTGAGATTTTGTTACTTTATTGGATGGTAGCCTTGTCATTATGGAAGGTAGTTTGTTATTGAGATTTTGTTACTCCAATGGATGGTAGCTTTGTTATTATGGAAGGTAGTTTGTTGTTGAGATTTTGTTACTCTAATTGATGGTATCCTTGTTATTACGGAAGGTAGTTCATTGTCGAGATTTTGTTTCTCCAATGGATGATAGCCGTGTCATTATGGATGGTAGTTCATTTTTGAGATTTTGTTACTCCAATTGATGGTAGCCTTGTCATTATGGAAGGTAGGTCATTGTTGATATTTTGTTACTCAAATGGATGGTAGCCATGTCATTATGGAAGGTAGTTCAGTTTTTAGACTTTGTTTCTTTAATGGATTGTATCCTTGTCATTATGGAAGGTAGTTTGTTGTTGAGATTTTGTTACTCCAATGGCTGGTAGCCTTGTCATTATGCAAGGTAGTTCATTGTTGAGATTTTGTTACTCCAATGGATGGTAGCCTTGTCATTATGGAAGGTAGTTCATTGTTGAGATTTTGTTTCTCCAATGGATGATAGCCTTGTCATTATGGAAGGTAGTTCATATTTGAGATTTTGTTACTCCAATGGATGGTAGCCTTGTCATTATGGAAGGTAGTTCATTGTTGAGATTTTGTTACTCAAATGGATGGTAGCCTTGTCATTACGAAAGGTAGTTCATTGTGGAGATTTTGTTTCTCCAATGGATGATAGCCTTGTCATTATGGAAGTTAGTTCATTGTTGAGATTTTGTTACTCCAATGGCTGGTAGCCTTGTCATTATGCAAGGTAGTTTATTGTTTAGATTTTGTTACTCCAATGGATGGTATCCTTGTCATTATGGAAGGTAGTTCTGTTTTGATATTTTGTTACTTTAATGGATGGTAGCCTATTCATTATGGAAGGTAGTTTGTTGTTGAGATTTTGTTACTCTAATTGATGGTATCCTTGTTATTACGGAAGGTAGTTCGTTGTTGAGATTTTGTTTCTCCAATGGATGATAGCCTTGTCATTGTGGAAGGTAGTTCTTTTTTGAGATTTTGTTACTCCAATGGATGGTAGCCTTGTCGTTATGGAAGGTAGTTCATTGTTGAGTTTTTGTTACTCAAATGGATGGTAGCCTTGTCATTATGGAAGGTAGTTCTTTGTTGCGATTTTTTTACTCCAATGGATGGTAGACTTTTCATTATGGAAGGTACTTCGTTGTTGATATTTTGTTACTCTAATTGATGGTATCCTTGTCCTTACGAAAGGTAGTTCATTGTGGAGATTTTGTTTCTCCAATGGATGATAGCCTTGTCATTATGGAAGGTAGTTCATTGTTGAGATTTTGTTACTCCAATGGCTGGTAGCCTTGTCATTATGCAAGGTAGTTCATTGTTGAGATTTTGTTACTCCAATGGATGGTAGCCTTGTCATTATGGAATTTAGTTCATTGTTGAGATTTTGTTACTCCAATGGATGGTAGCCTTGTCATTATGGAAGGTAGTTCAGTTTTGAGATTTTTTTTACTTTAATGGATGGTAGCCTTGTCATTATGGAAGGTAGTTTGTTGTTGAGATTTTGTTACTCCAACGGATGGTAGCCTTGTCATTATGGAAGGTAGTTTGTTGTTGAGATTTTGTTACTCCAATGGATGATTGCCTTGTCATTATGGAAGGTAGTTCATTGTTGTTATTTTGTTACTCCAATGGCTAGTATCCTTGTCATTATGGAAGGTAGTTTATTATTGAAATTTTGTTACTCCAATAGATTTTAGCCTTGTCATTACGGAAGCTAGTTTGTTGTTGAGATTTTGTTACTCCAATGTTTGGCAACCTTTACATTATGGAAGGCAGTTCAGTTTTGAGATTTTGTTACTTTATTGGATGGTAGCCTTGTCATTATGGAAGGTAGTTTGTTATTGAGATTTTGTTACTCCAATGGATGGTAGCTTTGTTATTATGGAAGGTAGTTTGTTGTTGAGATTTTGTTACTCTAATTGATGGTATCCTTGTTATTACGGAAGGTAGTTCATTGTCGAGATTTTGTTTCTCCAATGGATGATAGGCGTGTCATTATGGATGGTAGTTCATTTTTGAGATTTTGTTACTCCAATTGATGGTAGCCTTGTCATTATGGAAGGTAGGTCATTGTTGATATTTTGTTACTCAAATGGATGGTAGCCATGTCATTATGGAAGGTAGTTCAGTTTTTAGACTTTGTTTCTTTAATGGATTGTAGCCTTGTCATTATGGAAGGTAGTTTGTTGTTGAGATTTTGTTACTCCAATGGCTGGTAGCCTTGTCATTATGCAAGGTAGTTCATTGTTGAGATTTTGTTACTCCAATGGATGGTAGCCTTGTCATTATGGAAGGTAGTTCATTGTTGAGATTTTGTTTCTCCAATGGATGATAGCCTTGTCATTATGGAAGGTAGTTCATATTTGAGATTTTGTTACTCCAATGGATGGTAGCCTTGTCATTATGGAAGGTAGTTCATTGTTGAGATTTTGTTACTCAAATGGATGGTAGCCTTGTCATTACGAAAGGTAGTTCATTGTGGAGATTTTATTTCTCCAATGGATGATAGCCTTGTCATTATGGAAGTTAGTTCATTGTTGAGATTTTGTTACTCCAATGGCTGGTAGCCTTGTCATTATGCAAGGTAGTTTATTGTTTAGATTTTGTTACTCCAATGGATGGTATCCTTGTCATTATGGAAGGTAGTTCTGTTTTGATATTTTGTTACTTTAATGGATGGTAGCCTATTCATTATGGAAGGTAGTTTGTTGTTGAGATTTTGTTACTCTAATTGATGGTATCCTTGTTATTACGGAAGGTAGTTCGTTGTTGAGATTTTGTTTCTCCAATGGATGATAGCCTTGTCATTGTGGAAGGTAGTTCTTTTTTGAGATTTTGTTACTCCAATGGATGGTAGCCTTGTCGTTATGGAAGGTAGTTCATTGTTGAGTTTTTGTTACTCAAATGGATGGTAGCCTTGTCATTATGGAAGGTAGTTCTTTGTTGCGATTTTTTTACTCCAATGGATGGTAGACTTTTCATTATGGAAGGTACTTCGTTGTTGATATTTTGTTACTCTAATTGATGGTATCCTTGTCCTTACGAAAGGTAGTTCATTGTGGAGATTTTGTTTCTCCAATGGATGATAGCCTTGTCATTATGGAAGGTAGTTCATTGTTGAGATTTTGTTACTCCAATGGCTGGTAGCCTTGTCATTATGCAAGGTAGTTCATTGTTGAGATTTTGTTACTCCAATGGATGGTAGCCTTGTCATTATGGAATTTAGTTCATTGTTGAGATTTTGTTACTCCAATGGATGGTAGCCTTGTCATTATGGAAGGTAGTTCAGTTTTGAGATTTTTTTTACTTTAATGGATGGTAGCCTTGTCATTATGGAAGGTAGTTTGTTGTTGAGATTTTGTTACTCCAACGGATGGTAGCCTTGTCATTATGGAAGGTAGTTTGTTGTTGAGATTTTGTTACTCCAATGGATGATTGCCTTGTCATTATGGAAGGTAGTTCATTGTTGTTATTTTGTTACTCCAATGGCTAGTATCCTTGTCATTATGGAAGGTAGTTTATTATTGAAATTTTGTTACTCCAATAGATTTTAGCCTTGTCATTACGGAAGCTAGTTTGTTGTTGAGATTTTGTTACTCCAATGTTTGGCAACCTTTACATTATGGAAGGCAGTTCAGTTTTGAGATTTTGTTACTTTATTGGATGGTAGCCTTGTCATTATGGAAGGTAGTTTGTTATTGAGATTTTGTTACTCCAATGGATGGTAGCTTTGTTATTATGGAAGGTAGTTTGTTGTTGAGATTTTGTTACTCTAATTGATGGTATCCTTGTTATTACGGAAGGTAGTTCATTGTCGAGATTTTGTTTCTCCAATGGATGATAGGCGTGTCATTATGGATGGTAGTTCATTTTTGAGATTTTGTTACTCCAATTGATGGTAGCCTTGTCATTATGGAAGGTAGGTCATTGTTGATATTTTGTTACTCAAATGGATGGTAGCCATGTCATTATGGAAGGTAGTTCAGTTTTTAGACTTTGTTTCTTTAATGGATTGTAGCCTTGTCATTATGGAAGGTAGTTTGTTGTTGAGATTTTGTTACTCCAATGGCTGGTAGCCTTGTCATTATGCAAGGTAGTTCATTGTTGAGATTTTGTTACTCCAATGGATGGTAGCCTTGTCATTATGGAAGGTAGTTCATTGTTGAGATTTTGTTTCTCCAATGGATGATAGCCTTGTCATTATGGAAGGTAGTTCATATTTGAGATTTTGTTACTCCAATGGATGGTAGCCTTGTCATTATGGAAGGTAGTTCATTGTTGAGATTTTGTTACTCAAATGGATGGTAGCCTTGTCATTACGAAAGGTAGTTCATTGTGGAGATTTTATTTCTCCAATGGATGATAGCCTTGTCATTATGGAAGTTAGTTCATTGTTGAGATTTTGTTACTCCAATGGCTGGTAGCCTTGTCATTATGCAAGGTAGTTTATTGTTTAGATTTTGTTACTCCAATGGATGGTATCCTTGTCATTATGGAAGGTAGTTCTGTTTTGATATTTTGTTACTTTAATGGATGGTAGCCTATTCATTATGGAAGGTAGTTTGTTGTTGAGATTTTGTTACTCTAATTGATGGTATCCTTGTTATTACGGAAGGTAGTTCGTTGTTGAGATTTTGTTTCTCCAATGGATGATAGCCTTGTCATTGTGGAAGGTAGTTCTTTTTTGAGATTTTGTTACTCCAATGGATGGTAGCCTTGTCGTTATGGAAGGTAGTTCATTGTTGAGTTTTTGTTACTCAAATGGATGGTAGCCTTGTCATTATGGAAGGTAGTTCTTTGTTGCGATTTTTTTACTCCAATGGATGGTAGACTTTTCATTATGGAAGGTACTTCGTTGTTGATTTTTTGTTACTCTAATTGATGGTATCCTTGTCCTTACGAAAGGTAGTTCATTGTGGAGATTTTGTTTCTCCAATGGATGATAGCCTTGTCATTATGGAAGGTAGTTCATTGTTGAGATTTTGTTACTCCAATGGCTGGTAGCCTTGTCATTATGCAAGGTAGTTCATTGTTGAGATTTTGTTACTCCAATGGATGGTAGCCTTGTCATTATGGAATTTAGTTCATTGTTGAGATTTTGTTACTCCAATGGATGGTAGCCTTGTCATTATGGAAGGTAGTTCAGTTTTGAGATTTTTTTTACTTTAATGGATGGTAGCCTTGTCATTATGGAAGGTAGTTTGTTGTTGAGATTTTGTTACTCCAACGGATGGTAGCCTTGTCATTATGGAAGGTAGTTTGTTGTTGAGATTTTGTTACTCCAATGGATGATTGCCTTGTCATTATGGAAGGTAGTTCATTGTTGTTATTTTGTTACTCCAATGGCTAGTATCCTTGTCATTATGGAAGGTAGTTTATTATTGAAATTTTGTTACTCCAATAGATTTTAGCCTTGTCATTACGGAAGCTAGTTTGTTGTTGAGATTTTGTTACTCCAATGTTTGGCAGCCTTTACATTATGGAAGGCAGTTCAGTTTTGAGATTTTGTTACTTTATTGGATGGTAGCCTTGTCATTATGGAAGGTAGTTTGTTATTGAGATTTTGTTACTCCAATGGATGGTAGCTTTGTTATTATGGAAGGTAGTTTGTTGTTGAGATTTTGTTACTCTAATTGATGGTATCCTTGTTATTACGGAAGGTAGTTCATTGTCGAGATTTTGTTTCTCCAATGGATGATAGCCGTGTCATTATGGATGGTAGTTCATTTTTGAGATTTTGTTACTCCAATTGATGGTAGCCTTGTCATTATGGAAGGTAGGTCATTGTTGATATTTTGTTACTCAAATGGATGGTAGCCATGTCATTATGGAAGGTAGTTCAGTTTTTAGACTTTGTTTCTTTAATGGATTGTATCCTTGTCATTATGGAAGGTAGTTTGTTGTTGAGATTTTGTTACTCCAATGGCTGGTAGCCTTGTCATTATGCAAGGTAGTTCATTGTTGAGATTTTGTTACTCCAATGGATGGTAGCCTTGTCATTATGGAAGGTAGTTCATTGTTGAGATTTTGTTTCTCCAATGGATGATAGCCTTGTCATTATGGAAGGTAGTTCATATTTGAGATTTTGTTACTCCAATGGATGGTAGCCTTGTCATTATGGAAGGTAGTTCATTGTTGAGATTTTGTTACTCAAATGGATGGTAGCCTTGTCATTACGAAAGGTAGTTCATTGTGGAGATTTTGTTTCTCCAATGGATGATAGCCTTGTCATTATGGAAGTTAGTTCATTGTTGAGATTTTGTTACTCCAATGGCTGGTAGCCTTGTCATTATGCAAGGTAGTTTATTGTTTAGATTTTGTTACTCCAATGGATGGTATCCTTGTCATTATGGAAGGTAGTTTTGTTTTGATATTTTGTTACTTTAATGGATGGTAGCCTATTCATTATGGAAGGTAGTTTGTTGTTGAGATTTTGTTACTCTAATTGATGGTATCCTTGTTATTACGGAAGGTAGTTCGTTGTTGAGATTTTGTTTCTCCAATGGATGATAGCCTTGTCATTGTGGAAGGTAGTTCTTTTTTGAGATTTTGTTACTCCAATGGATGGTAGCCTTGTCGTTATGGAAGGTAGTTCATTGTTGAGTTTTTGTTACTCAAATGGATGGTAGCCTTGTCATTATGGAAGGTAGTTCTTTGTTGCGATTTTTTTACTCCAATGGATGGTAGACTTTTCATTATGGAAGGTACTTCGTTGTTGATATTTTGTTACTCTAATTGATGGTATCCTTGTCCTTACGAAAGGTAGTTCATTGTGGAGATTTTGTTTCTCCAATGGATGATAGCCTTGTCATTATGGAAGGTAGTTCATTGTTGAGATTTTGTTACTCCAATGGCTGGTAGCCTTGTCATTATGCAAGGTAGTTCATTGTTGAGATTTTGTTACTCCAATGGATGGTAGCCTTGTCATTATGGAATTTAGTTCATTGTTGAGATTTTGTTACTCCAATGGATGGTAGCCTTGTCATTATGGAAGGTAGTTCAGTTTTGAGATTTTTTTTACTTTAATGGATGGTAGCCTTGTCATTATGGAAGGTAGTTTGTTGTTGAGATTTTGTTACTCCAACGGATGGTAGCCTTGTCATTATGGAAGGTAGTTTGTTGTTGAGATTTTGTTACTCCAATGGATGATTGCCTTGTCATTATGGAAGGTAGTTCATTGTTGTTATTTTGTTACTCCAATGGCTAGTATCCTTGTCATTATGGAAGGTAGTTTATTATTGAAATTTTGTTACTCCAATAGATTTTAGCCTTGTCATTACGGAAGCTAGTTTGTTGTTGAGATTTTGTTACTCCAATGTTTGGCAACCTTTACATTATGGAAGGCAGTTCAGTTTTGAGATTTTGTTACTTTATTGGATGGTAGCCTTGTCATTATGGAAGGTAGTTTGTTATTGAGATTTTGTTACTCCAATGGATGGTAGCTTTGTTATTATGGAAGGTAGTTTGTTGTTGAGATTTTGTTACTCTAATTGATGGTATCCTTGTTATTACGGAAGGTAGTTCATTGTCGAGATTTTGTTTCTCCAATGGATGATAGGCGTGTCATTATGGATGGTAGTTCATTTTTGAGATTTTGTTACTCCAATTGATGGTAGCCTTGTCATTATGGAAGGTAGGTCATTGTTGATATTTTGTTACTCAAATGGATGGTAGCCATGTCATTATGGAAGGTAGTTCAGTTTTTAGACTTTGTTTCTTTAATGGATTGTAGCCTTGTCATTATGGAAGGTAGTTTGTTGTTGAGATTTTGTTACTCCAATGGCTGGTAGCCTTGTCATTATGCAAGGTAGTTCATTGTTGAGATTTTGTTACTCCAATGGATGGTAGCCTTGTCATTATGGAAGGTAGTTCATTGTTGAGATTTTGTTTCTCCAATGGATGATAGCCTTGTCATTATGGAAGGTAGTTCATATTTGAGATTTTGTTACTCCAATGGATGGTAGCCTTGTCATTATGGAAGGTAGTTCATTGTTGAGATTTTGTTACTCAAATGGATGGTAGCCTTGTCATTACGAAAGGTAGTTCATTGTGGAGATTTTGTTTCTCCAATGGATGATAGCCTTGTCATTATGGAAGTTAGTTCATTGTTGAGATTTTGTTACTCCAATGGCTGGTAGCCTTGTCATTATGCAAGGTAGTTTATTGTTTAGATTTTGTTACTCCAATGGATGGTATCCTTGTCATTATGGAAGGTAGTTCTGTTTTGATATTTTGTTACTTTAATGGATGGTAGCCTATTCATTATGGAAGGTAGTTTGTTGTTGAGATTTTGTTACTCTAATTGATGGTATCCTTGTTATTACGGAAGGTAGTTCGTTGTTGAGATTTTGTTTCTCCAATGGATGATAGCCTTGTCATTGTGGAAGGTAGTTCTTTTTTGAGATTTTGTTACTCCAATGGATGGTAGCCTTGTCGTTATGGAAGGTAGTTCATTGTTGAGTTTTTGTTACTCAAATGGATGGTAGCCTTGTCATTATGGAAGGTAGTTCTTTGTTGCGATTTTTTTACTCCAATGGATGGTAGACTTTTCATTATGGAAGGTACTTCGTTGTTGATATTTTGTTACTCTAATTGATGGTATCCTTGTCCTTACGAAAGGTAGTTCATTGTGGAGATTTTGTTTCTCCAATGGATGATAGCCTTGTCATTATGGAAGGTAGTTCATTGTTGAGATTTTGTTACTCCAATGGCTGGTAGCCTTGTCATTATGCAAGGTAGTTCATTGTTGAGATTTTGTTACTCCAATGGATGGTAGCCTTGTCATTATGGAATTTAGTTCATTGTTGAGATTTTGTTACTCCAATGGATGGTAGCCTTGTCATTATGGAAGGTAGTTCAGTTTTGAGATTTTTTTTACTTTAATGGATGGTAGCCTTGTCATTATGGAAGGTAGTTTGTTGTTGAGATTTTGTTACTCCAACGGATGGTAGCCTTGTCATTATGGAAGGTAGTTTGTTGTTGAGATTTTGTTACTCCAATGGATGATTGCCTTGTCATTATGGAAGGTAGTTCATTGTTGTTATTTTGTTACTCCAATGGCTAGTATCCTTGTCATTATGGAAGGTAGTTTATTATTGAAATTTTGTTACTCCAATAGATTTTAGCCTTGTCATTACGGAAGCTAGTTTGTTGTTGAGATTTTGTTACTCCAATGTTTGGCAGCCTTTACATTATGGAAGGCAGTTCAGTTTTGAGATTTTGTTACTTTATTGGATGGTAGCCTTGTCATTATGGAAGGTAGTTTGTTATTGAGATTTTGTTACTCCAATGGATGGTAGCTTTGTTATTATGGAAGGTAGTTTGTTGTTGAGATTTTGTTACTCTAATTGATGGTATCCTTGTTATTACGGAAGGTAGTTCATTGTCGAGATTTTGTTTCTCCAATGGATGATAGCCGTGTCATTATGGATGGTAGTTCATTTTTGAGATTTTGTTACTCCAATTGATGGTAGCCTTGTCATTATGGAAGGTAGGTCATTGTTGATATTTTGTTACTCAAATGGATGGTAGCCATGTCATTATGGAAGGTAGTTCAGTTTTTAGACTTTGTTTCTTTAATGGATTGTAGCCTTGTCATTATGGAAGGTAGTTTGTTGTTGAGATTTTGTTACTCCAATGGATGGTACCCTTGTTATTATGGAAGGTAGTTTGTTGTTGAGATTTTGTTACTCTAATTGATGGTATCCTTGTTATTACGGAAGGTAGTTCATTGTTGAGATTTTGTTTCTCCAATGGATGATAGCCTTGTCATTATGGAAGGTAGTTCATATTTGAGATTTTGTTACTCCAATGGATGGTAGCCTTGTCATTATGGATGGTAGTTCATTGTTGAGATTTTGTTACTCAAATGGATAGTAGCCTTGTCATTACGGAAGGGAGTTCATTGTGGAGATTTTGTTTCTCCAATGGATGATAGCCTTGTCATTATGGAAGGTAGTTCATTGTTCAGATTTTGTTACTCCAATGGCTGGTAGCCTTGTCATTATGCAAGGTAGTTTATTGTTGAGATTTTGTTACTCCAATGGATGGTAGCCTTGTCATTATGGAAGGTAGTTTGTTGTTGAGATTTTGTTACTCCAATGGATGGTAGCCTTGTCATTATGGAAGGTAGTTCGTTGTTGAGATTTTGTTTCTCCAATGGATGATAGCCTTGTCATTATGGAAGGTAGTTCATTTTTGAGATTTTGTTACTCCAATGGATGGTAGCCTTGTCGTTAAGGAAGGTAGTTCATTGTTGAGATTTTGTTACTCAAATGGATGGTAGCCTTGTCATTATGGAATGTAGTTCTTTGTTGCGATTTTTTAACTCCAATGGATGGTAGACTTTTCATTATGGAAGGTTCTTCGTTGTTGATATTTTGTTACTCTAATTGATGGTATCCTTGTCATTACGGAAGGTAGTTCATTGTGGAGATTTTGTTTCTCCAATGGATGATAGCCTTGTCATTATGGAAGGTAGTTCGTTGTTGAGATTTTGTTACTCCAATGGCTGGTTGCCTTTTCATTATGCAAGGTAGTTCATTGTTGAGATTTTGTTACTCCAATGGATGGTAGCCTTGTCATTATGGAAGGTAGTTCATTGTTGAGATTTTGTTACTCTAATGGCTGGTAGCCTTGTCATTATGCAAGGTAGTTCATTGTTGAGATTTTGTTACTCCAATGGATGGTAGCCTTTTCATTATGGAAGGTAGTTCATTGTTGAGATTTTGTTACTCCAATGGATGGTAGCCTTGTCATTATGGAAGGTAGTTCGGTTTTGAGATTTTTTTACTTTAATGGATGGTAGCCTTGTCATTATGGAAGGTAGTTTGTTGTTGAGATTTTGTTACTCCAATGGATGGTAGCCTTGTCATTATGGAAGGTAGTTCGTTGTTGAGATTTTGTTTTTCCAATGGATGATAGCCTTGTCATTGTGGAAGGTAGTTCTTTTTTGAGATTTTGTTACTCCAATGGATGGTAGCCTTGTCGTTATGGAAGGTAGTTCATTGTTAAGTTTTTGTTACTCAAATGGATGGTAGCCTTGTCATTATGGAAGGTAGTTCTTTGTTGAGATTTTTTTACTCCAATGGATGGTAGACTTTTCATTATGGAAGGTACTTCGTTGTTGATATTTTGTAACTCTAATTGATGGTATCCTTGTCATTACGGAAGGTAGTTCATTGTGGAGATTTAGTTTCTTTAATGGATGATAGCCTTGTCATTATGGAAGGTAGTTCATTGTTGAGATTTTGTTACTCCAATGGCTGGTAGCCTTGTCATTATGCAAGGTAGTTCATTGTTGAGATTTTGTTACTCCAATGGATGGTAGCCTTGTCATTATGGAAGGTAGTTCATTGTTGAGATTTTGTTACTCCAATGGATGGTAGCCTTGTCATTATGGAAGGTAGTTCGGTTTTGAGATTTTGTTACTCCAATGGATGATTTCCTTGTCATTATGGAAGGTAGTTCATTGTTGTTATTTTGTTACTCTAATGGCTGGTATCCTTGTCATTATGGAAGGTAGTTTATTGTTGAAATTTTGTTACTCTAAAAGATTGTAGCCTTGTCATTATGGAAGCTAGTTTGTTGTTGAGATTTTCTTACTCCAATGTTTGGCAGCCTTTACATTATGGAAGGCAGTTCAGTTTTGAGATTTTGTTACTTTATTGGATGGTAGCCTTGTCATTATGGAAGGTAGTTTCTTATTGAGATTTTTCTACTTCAATGGATGGTAGCCTTGTTATTATGGAAGGTAGTTTGTTGTTGAGATTTTGTTACTCTAATTGATGGTAGACTTTTCATTATGGAAGGTACTTCGTTGTTGATATTTTGTAACTCTAATTGATGGTATCCTTGTCATTACGGAAGGTAGTTCATTGTGGAGATTTAGTTTCTTTAATGGATGATAGCCTTGTCATTATGGAAGGTAGTTCATTGTTGAGATTTTGTTACTCCAATGGCTGGTAGCCTTGTCATTATGCAAGGTAGTTCATTGTTGAGATTTTGTTACTCCAATGGATGGTAGCCTTGTCATTATGGAAGGTAGTTCATTGTTGAGATTTTGTTACTCCAATGGATGGTAGCCTTGTCATTATGGAAGGTAGTTCGGTTTTGAGATTTTGTTACTCCAATGGATGATTTCCTTGTCATTATGGAAGGTAGTTCATTGTTGTTATTTTGTTACTCTAATGGCTGGTATCCTTGTCATTATGGAAGGTAGTTTATTGTTGAAATTTTGTTACTCTAATAGATTGTAGCCTTGTCATTATGGAAGCTAGTTTGTTGTTGAGATTTTCTTACTCCAATGTTTGGCAGCCTTTACATTATGGAAGGCAGTTCAGTTTTGAGATTTTGTTACTTTATTGGATGGTAGCCTTGTCATTATGGAAGGTAGTTTGTTATTGAGATTTTGCTACTTCAATGGATGGTAGCCTTGTTATTATGGAAGGTAGTTTGTTGTTGAGATTTTGTTACTCTAATTGATGGTATCCTTGTTATTACGGAAGGTAGTTCATTGTTGAGATTTTGTTTCTCAAATGGATGATAGCCTTGTCATTATGGAAGGTAGTTCATTGTTGAGATTTTGTTACTCCAATGGCTGGTAGCCTTGTCATTATGCAAGGTAGTTCATTGTTTATATTTTGTTACTCCAATGGACGGTAGCCTTGTCATTATGGAAGGTAGTTCGTTGTTGAGATTTTTTACTCCAATGGATGGTAGCCTTGTCATTGTGGAAGGTACTTCGGTTTTGAGATTTTTTTACTTTAATGGATGGTAGCCTTGTCATTATGGAAGGTACTTTGTTGTTAAGATTTTGTTACTCCAATGGATGGTAGCCGTGTCATTATGGAAGGTAGTTCGTTGTTGAGATTTTGTTACTCCAATGGATGATTGCTTTGTCATTATGGAAGGTTGTTCATTGTTGTTATTTTGTTTCTCCAATGGCTGGTATCCTTGTCATTATGGAAGGTAGTTTATTGTTGAAATTTTGTTACTCCAATAGATTGTAGCCTTCTCATTATGGAAGCCAGTTTGTTGTTGAGATTTTGATACTCCAATGTTTTGCAGCCATTACATTATTGAAGGTAGTTCGGTTTTGAGATTTTGTTAATTTATTGGATGGTAGCCTTGTCATTATGGAAGGTAGTTTGTTGTTTAGATTTTGTTACTCCAATGGATGGTATCCTTGTCATTATGGAAGGTAGTTCGTTGTTTAGATTTTGTTACTCCAATGGCTGGTAGCCTTGTTATTATGGAAGGTAGTTCGTTATTGAGATTTTGTTACTCCATTGGATGGTAGCCTTGTCATTATGGAAGGTAGTTCGTTGTTGAGTATTTGTTACTCCAATTGATGGTAGCCTTGTCATTATGGAAGGTAGTTCGGTTTTTAGATTTTGTTAATTTAATGGATGGTAGACTTGTCATTATGGAAGGTAGTTTGTTGTTGAGATTTTGTTACTCCAATGGATGGTAGCCTTGGCATTATGGATGGTAGTTAATTGTTGAGATTTTTTTACTCAAATGGATGGTAGCCTTGTCATTATGGAAGGTAGTTCTTTGTTGCTATTTTTTTACTCCAATGGATGGTAGACTTTTCATTATGGAAGGTACTTCGTTGTTGAGATTTTGTTACTCTAATTGATGGTATTCTTATCATTACGGAAGGTAGTTCATTGTGGAGATTTTGTTTCTCCAATGGATGATAGCCTTGTCATTATGGAAGGTAGTTCATTATTGAGATTTTGTTACTCCAATGACTAGTAGCCTTGTCATTATGCAAGGTATTTCATTTATGAGATTTTGTTACTCCAATGGATGGTAGCCTTGTCATTATGGAAGGTAGTTCGTTGTTGAGATTTTGTTACTCCAATGGATGGTAGCCTTTTCATGATGGAAGGTAGTTCTGTTTTGAGATTTTGTTACTTTAATGGATGGAAGCCTTGTCATTCTGGAAGGTGGTTTGTTCTTGAGATTTTGTTACTCCAATGGATGGTAGCCTTGTCATTATGGATGGTAGTTTGTTGTTGAGATTTTGTTACTCTAATTGATGGAATCCTTGTCATTACAGAAGGTAGTTCATTGTTGAGATTTTGTTTCTCCAATGGATGATATCCTTGGCATTATGGTAGGTAGTTCATTTTTGAGATTTTGTTACTCCAATGGATGGTATCCTTGTCATTACGGAAGGTAGTTCATTGTTGAGATTTTGTTTCTCCAATGGATGATAGCCTTGTCATTATGGAAGGTTGTTCATTGTTGAGATTTTGTTACTCCAATGGCAAGTAGCCTTGTCATTATGGAAGGTAGTTTGTTGTTGAGATTTTGTTAATCCAATGGATGGTAGCCTTGTGGTTATGGAAGGTATTTCGTTGTTGAGATTTTGTTACATCAATGGATGGTAGCCTTGTTATTATGGAAGGTAGTTTGTTGTTGAGATTTTGTTACTCTAATTGATGGTATCCTTGTCATTATGGAAGGTAGTTCGTTGTTGAGATTTTGTTACTCCAATGGATGGTAGACTTGTCATTATGGAAAGTACTTCAGTTTTGAGATTTTTTTATTTAATGGATGGTAGCCTTGTCATTATGGAAGGTAGTTTGTTGTTGATATTTTGTTACTCCAATGGATGGTAGCCTTGTCGTTATGGAAGGTAGTTCATTGTTGATATTTTGTTTCTCCAATGGATGATAGCCTTGTCATTATGGAAGGTAGTTCATTTTTGAGATTTTGTTACTCCAATTGATGGTAGCCTTGTCATTATGGAAGGTAGTTCATTGTTGAGATTTTGTTACTCAAATGGATGGTAGCCTTGTCATTATGGAAGGAAGTTCTTTGTTGCGATTTTTTTACTCCAATGGATGGTAGACTTTTCATTATGGAAGGTACTTCGTTGTTGAGATTTTGTTATTCTAATTGATGGTATCCTTGTCATTATGGAAGGTAGTTCATTGTGGAGATTTTGTTACACCAATGGCTGGTAGCCTTGTCATTATGGAAGTTTGTTCATTGTTGAGATTTTGTTACTCCAATGGATGGTAGCCTTGTCATTATGGAAGGTAGTTAGTTGTTGAGATTTTGTTACTCCAATGGATGGTAACCTTGTCATTATGGAAAGTACTTCAGTTTTGAGATTTTTTTACTTTAATGGATGGTAGCCTTGTCGTTATGGAAGGTAGTTTGTTGTTGAGATTTTGTTACTCCAATGGATGGTAGCCTTGTCATTATGGAAGGTAGTTAGTTGTTGAGATTTTGTTACTCCAATGGATGATTGCCTTGTCATTATGGAAGGTAGTTCATTGTTGTTATTTTGTTACTCCAATGGCTGGTAGCCTTGTCATTATGGAAGGTAATTTATTGTTGAAATTTTGTTACTCCAATAGATTGTAGCCTTCTCATTATGGAAGCCAGTTTGTTGTTGAGATTTTGTTACTCCAATGTTTGGCAGCCATTACATCATTGAAGGTAGTTCGGTTTTGAGATTTTGTTAATTTATTGGATGGTAGCCTTGTCATTATGGAAGGTAGTTTGTTGTTTAGATTTTGTTACTCCAATGGATGGTATCCTTGTCATTATGGAAGGTAGTTCGTTGTTTAGATTTTGTTACTCCAATGGATGGTAGCCTTGTTATTATGGAAGGTAGTTCGTTATTGAGATTTTGTTACTCCATTGGATGGTAGCCTTGTCATTATGGAAGGTAGTTCGTTGTTGAGTATTTGTTACTACAATTGATGGTAGCCTTGTCATTATGGAAGGTAGTTCGGTTTTTAGATTTTGTTACTTTAATGGATGGTAGCCTTGTCATTATGGAAGGTAGTTTGTTGTTGAGATTTTGTTACTCCAATGGATGGTAGCCTTGTCATTATGGATGGTAGTTAATTGTTGAGATTTTTTTACTCAAATGGATGGTAGCCTTGTCATTATGGAAGGTAGTTCTTTGTTGCTATTTTTTTACTCCAATGGATGGTAGACTTTTCATTATGGAAGGTACTTCGTTGTTGAGATTTTGTTACTCTAATTGATGGTATTCTTATCATTACGGAAGGTAGTTCATTGTGGAGATTTTGTTTCTCCAATGGATGATAGCCTTGTCATTATGGAAGGTAGTTCATTATTGAGATTTTGTTACTCCAATGACTAGTAGCCTTGTCATTATGCAAGGTATTTCATTTATGAGATTTTGTTACTCCAATGGATGGTAGCCTTGTCATTATGGAAGGTAGTTCGTTGTTGAGATTTTGTTACTCCAATGGATGGTAGCCTTTTCATGATGGAAGGTAGTTCTGTTTTGAGATTTTGTTACTTTAATGGATGGAAGCCTTGTCATTCTGGAAGGTGGTTTGTTCTTGAGATTTTGTTACTCCAATGGATGGTAGCCTTGTCATTATGGATGGTAGTTTGTTGTTGAGATTTTGTTACTCTAATTGATGGAATCCTTGTCATTACAGAAGGTAGTTCATTGTTGAGATTTTGTTTCTCCAATGGATGATATCCTTGGCATTATGGTAGGTAGTTCATTTTTGAGATTTTGTTACTCCAATGGATGGTATCCTTGTCATTACGGAAGGTAGTTCATTGTTGAGATTTTGTTTCTCCAATGGATGATAGCCTTGTCATTATGGAAGGTTGTTCATTGTTGAGATTTTGTTACTCCAATGGCAAGTAGCCTTGTCATTATGGAAGGTAGTTTGTTGTTGAGATTTTGTTAATCCAATGGATGGTAGCCTTGTGGTTATGGAAGGTATTTCGTTGTTGAGATTTTGTTACATCAATGGATGGTAGCCTTGTTATTATGGAAGGTAGTTTGTTGTTGAGATTTTGTTACTCTAATTGATGGTATCCTTGTCATTATGGAAGGTAGTTCGTTGTTGAGATTTTGTTACTCCAATGGATGGTAGACTTGTCATTATGGAAAGTACTTCAGTTTTGAGATTTTTTTATTTAATGGATGGTAGCCTTGTCATTATGGAAGGTAGTTTGTTGTTGATATTTTGTTACTCCAATGGATGGTAGCCTTGTCGTTATGGAAGGTAGTTCATTGTTGATATTTTGTTTCTCCAATGGATGATAGCCTTGTCATTATGGAAGGTAGTTCATTTTTGAGATTTTGTTACTCCAATTGATGGTAGCCTTGTCATTATGGAAGGTAGTTCATTGTTGAGATTTTGTTACTCAAATGGATGGTAGCCTTGTCATTATGGAAGGAAGTTCTTTGTTGCGATTTTTTTACTCCAATGGATGGTAGACTTTTCATTATGGAAGGTACTTCGTTGTTGAGATTTTGTTATTCTAATTGATGGTATCCTTGTCATTATGGAAGGTAGTTCATTGTGGAGATTTTGTTACACCAATGGCTGGTAGCCTTGTCATTATGGAAGTTTGTTCATTGTTGAGATTTTGTTACTCCAATGGATGGTAGCCTTGTCATTATGGAAGGTAGTTAGTTGTTGAGATTTTGTTACTCCAATGGATGGTAACCTTGTCATTATGGAAAGTACTTCAGTTTTGAGATTTTTTTACTTTAATGGATGGTAGCCTTGTCGTTATGGAAGGTAGTTTGTTGTTGAGATTTTGTTACTCCAATGGATGGTAGCCTTGTCATTATGGAAGGTAGTTAGTTGTTGAGATTTTGTTACTCCAATGGATGATTGCCTTGTCATTATGGAAGGTAGTTCATTGTTGTTATTTTGTTACTCCAATGGCTGGTAGCCTTGTCATTATGGAAGGTAGTTTATTGTTGAAATTTTGTTACTCCAATAGATTGTAGCCTTCTCATTATGGAAGCCAGTTTGTTGTTGAGATTTTGTTACTCCAATGTTTGGCAGCCATTACATTATTGAAGGTAGTTCGGTTTTGAGATTTTGTTAATTTATTGGATGGTAGCCTTGTCATTATGGAAGGTAGTTTGTTGTTTAGATTTTGTTACTCCAATGGATGGTATCCTTGTCATTATGGAAGGTAGTTCGTTGTTTAGATTTTGTTACTCCAATGGATGGTAGCCTTGTTATTATGGAAGGTAGTTCGTTATTGAGATTTTGTTACTCCATTGGATGGTAGCCTTGTCATTATGGAAGGTAGTTCGTTGTTGAGTATTTGTTACTACAATTGATGGTAGCCTTGTCATTATGGAAGGTAGTTCGGTTTTTAGATTTTGTTACTTTAATGGATGGTAGCCTTGTCATTATGGAAGGTAGTTTGTTGTTGAGATTTTGTTACTCCAATGGATGGTAGCCTTGTCATTATGGATGGTAGTTAATTGTTGAGATTTTTTTACTCAAATGGATGGTAGCCTTGTCATTATGGAAGGTAGTTCTTTGTTGCTATTTTTTTACTCCAATGGATGGTAGACTTTTCATTATGGAAGGTACTTCGTTGTTGAGATTTTGTTACTCTAATTGATGGTATTCTTATCATTACGGAAGGTAGTTCATTGTGGAGATTTTGTTTCTCCAATGGATGATAGCCTTGTCATTATGGAAGGTAGTTCATTATTGAGATTTTGTTACTCCAATGACTGGTAGCCTTGTCATTATGCAAGGTATTTCATTTATGAGATTTTGTTACTCCAATGGATGGTAGCCTTGTCATTATGGAAGGTAGTTCGTTGTTTAGATTTTGTTACTCCAATGGATGGTAGCCTTGTCATGATGGAAGGTAGTTCTGTTTTGAGATTTTGTTACTTTAATGGATGGAAGCCTTGTCATTCTGGAAAGTGGTTTGTTCTTGAGATTTTGTTACTCCAATGGATGGTAGCCTTGTCATTATGGATGGTAGTTTGTTGTTGAGATTTTGTTACTCTAATTGATGGTATCCTTGTCATTACGGAAGGTAGTTCATTGATGAGATTTTGTTTCTCCAATGGATGATATCCTTGGCATTATGGTAGGTAGTTAATTTTTGAGATTTTTTTACTCCAATGGATGGTATCCTTGTCATTACGGAAGGTAGTTCATTGTTGAGATTTTGTTTCTCCAATGGATGATAGCCTTGTCATTATGGAAGGTTGTCCATTGTTGAGATTTTGTTACTCCAATGGCAAGTAGCCTTGTCATTATGGAAGGTAGTTTGTTGTTGAGATTTTGTTAATCCAATGGATGGTAGCCTTCTGGTTATGGAAGGTATTTCGTTGTTGAGATTTTGTTACTCCAATGGATGGTAGCCTTGTTATTATGGAAGGTAGTTTGTTGTTGAGATTTTGTTACTCTAATTGATGGTATCCTTGTCATTATGGAAGGTAGTTCGTTGTTGAGATTTTGTTACTCCAATGGATGGTAGACTTGTCATTATGGAAAGTACTTCAGTTTTGAGATTTTTTTATTTAATGGATGGTAGCCTTGTCATTATGGAAGGTAGTTTGTTGTTGATATTTTGTTACTCCAATGGATGGTAGCCTTGTCGTTATGGAAGGTAGTTCATTGTTGAGATTTTGTTTCTCCAATGGATGATAGCCTTGTCATTATGGAAGGAAGTTCTTTGTTGCAATTTTTTTACTCCAATGGATGGTAGACTTTTCATTATGGAAGGTACTTCGTTGTTGAGATTTTGTTATTCTAAATGATGGTATCCTTGTCATTATGGAAGGTAGTTCATTGTGGAGATTTTGTTACTCCAATGGCTGGTAGCCTTGTCATTATGCAAGTTTGTTCATTGTTGAGATTTTGTTACTCCAATGGATGGTAGCCATGTCATTATGGAAGGTAGTTAGTTGTTGAGATTTTGTTACTCCAATGGATGGTAACCTTGTCATTATGGAAAGTACTTCAGTTTTGAGATTTTTTTACTTTAATGGATGGTAGCCTTGTCGTTATGGAAGGTAGTTTGTTGTTGAGATTTTGTTACTCCAATGGATGGTATCCTTGTCATTATGGAAGGTAGTTAGTTGTTGAGATTTTGTTACTCCAATGGATGATTGCCTTGTCATTATGGAAGGTAGTTCATTGTTGTTATTTTGTTACTCCAATGGCTGGTAGCCTTGTCATTATGGAAGGTAGTTTATTGTTGAAATTTTGTTACTCCAATAGATTGTAGCCTTCTCATTATGGAAGCCAGTTTGTTGTTGAGATTTTGTTACTCCAATGTTTGGCAGCCATTACATTATTGAAGGTAGTTCGGTTTTGAGATTTTGTTAATTTATTGGATGGTAGCCTTGTCATTATGGAAGGTAGTTTGTTGTTTAGATTTTGTTACTCCAATGGATGGTATCCTTGTCATTATGGAAGGTAGTTCGTTGTTTAGATTTTGTTACTCCAATGGATGGTAGCCTTGTTATTATGGAAGGTAGTTCGTTATTGAGATTTTGTTGCTCCATTGGATGGTAGCCTTGTCATTATGGAAGGTAGTTCGTTGTTGAGTATTTGTTACTACAATTGATGGTAGCCTTGTCATTATGGAAGGTAGTTCGGTTTTTAGATTTTTTTACTTTAATGGATGGTAGCCTTGTCATTATGGAAGGTAGTTTGTTGTTGAGATTTTGTTACTCCAATGGATGGTAGCCTTGTCATTATGGATGGTAGTTAATTGTTGAGATTTTTTTACTCAAATGGATGGTAGCCTTGTCATTATGGAAGGTAGTTCTTTGTTGCTATTTTTTTACTCCAATGGATGGTAGACTTTTCATTATGGAAGGTACTTCGTTGTTGAGATTTTGTTACTCTAATTGATGGTATTCTTATCATTACGGAAGGTAGTTCATTGTGGAGATTTTGTTTCTCCAATGGATGATAGCCTTGTCATTATGGAAGGTAGTTCATTATTGAGATTTTGTTACTCCAATGACTGGTAGCCTTGTCATTATGCAAGGTATTTCATTTATGAGATTTTGTTACTCCAATGGATGGTAGCCTTGTCATTATGGAAGGTAGTTCGTTGTTTAGATTTTGTTACTCCAATGGATGGTAGCCTTGTCATGATGGAAGGTAGTTCTGTTTTGAGATTTTGTTACTTTAATGGATGGAAGCCTTGTCATTCTGGAAGGTGGTTTGTTCTTGAGATTTTGTTACTCCAATGGATGGTAGCCTTGTCATTATGGATGGTAGTTTGTTGTTGAGATTTTGTTACTCTAATTGATGGTATCCTTGTCATTACGGAAGGTAGTTCATTGTTGAGATTTTGTTTCTCCAATGGATGATATCCTTGGCATTATGGTAGGTAGTTAATTTTTGAGATTTTTTTACTCCAATGGATGGTATCCTTGTCATTACGGAAGGTAGTTCATTGTTGAGATTTTGTTTCTCCAATGGATGATAGCCTTGTCATTATGGAAGGTTGTCCATTGTTGAGATTTTGTTACTCCAATGGCAAGTAGCCTTGTCATTATGGAAGGTAGTTTGTTGTTGAGATTTTGTTAATCCAATGGATGGTAGCCTTGTGGTTATGGAAGGTATTTCGTTGTTGAGATTTTGTTACTCCAATGGATGGTAGCCTTGTTATTATGGAAGGTAGTTTGTTGTTGAGATTTTGTTACTCTAATTGATGGTATCCTTGTCATTATGGAAGGTAGTTCGTTGTTGAGATTTTGTTACTCCAATGGATGGTAGACTTGTCATTATGGAAAGTATTTCAGTTTTGAGATTTTTTTATTTAATGGATGGTAGCCTTGTCATTATGGAAGGTAGTTTGTTGTTGATATTTTGTTACTCCAATGGATGGTAGCCTTGTCGTTATGGAAGGTAGTTCATTGTTGAGATTTTGTTTCTCCAATGGATGATAGCCTTGTCATTATGGAAGGAAGTTCTTTGTTGCAATTTTTTTACTCCAATGGATGGTAGACTTTTCATTATGGAAGGTACTTCGTTGTTGAGATTTTGTTATTCTAAATGATGGTATCCTTGTCATTATGGAAGGTAGTTCATTGTGGAGATTTTGTTACTCCAATGGCTGGTAGCCTTGTCATTATGCAAGTTTGTTCATTGTTGAGATTTTGTTACTCCAATGGATGGTAGCCATGTCATTATGGAAGGTAGTTAGTTGTTGAGATTTTGTTACTCCAATGGATGGTAACCTTGTCATTATGGAAAGTACTTCAGTTTTGAGATTTTTTTACTTTAATGGATGGTAGCCTTGTCGTTATGGAAGGTAGTTTGTTGTTGAGATTTTGTTACTCCAATGGATGGTAGCCTTGTCATTATGGAAGGTAGTTAGTTGTTGAGATTTTGTTACTCCAATGGATGATTGCCTTGTCATTATGGAAGGTAGTTCATTGTTGTTATTTTGTTACTCCAATGGCTGGTAGCCTTGTCATTATGGAAGGTAGTTTATTGTTGAAATTTTGTTACTCCAATAGATTGTAGCCTTCTCATTATGGAAGCCAGTTTGTTGTTGAGATTTTGTTACTCCAATGTTTGGCAGCCATTACATTATTGAAGGTAGTTCGGTTTTGAGATTTTGTTAATTTATTGGATGGTAGCCTTGTCATTATGGAAGGTAGTTTGTTGTTTAGATTTTGTTACTCCAATGGATGGTATCCTTGTCATTATGGAAGGTAGTTCGTTGTTTAGATTTTGTTACTCCAATGGCTGGTAGCCTTGTTATTATGGAAGGTAGTTCGTTATTGAGATTTTGTTACTCCATTGGATGGTAGCCTTGTCATTATGGAAGGTAGTTCGTTGTTGAGTATTTGTTACTCCAATTGATGGTAGCCTTGTCATTATGGAAGGTAGTTTGGTTTTTAGATTTTGTTACTTTAATGGATGGTAGCCTTGTCATTATGGAAGGTAGTTTGTTGTTGAGATTTTGTTACTCCAATGGATGGTAGCCTTGTCATTATGGATGGTAGTTAATTGTTGAGATTTTTTTACTCAAATGGATGGTAGCCTTGTCATTATGGAAGGTAGTTCTTTGTTGCTATTTTTTTACTCCAATGGATGGTAGACTTTTCATTATGGAAGGTACTTCGTTGTTGAGATTTTGTTACTCTAATTGATGGTATTCTTATCATTACGGAAGGTAGTTCATTGTGGAGATTTTGTTTCTCCAATGGATGATAGCCTTGTCATTATGGAAGGTAGTTCATTATTGAGATTTTTTTACTCCAATGACTGGTAGCCTTGTCATTATGCAAGGTATTTCATTTATGAGATTTTGTTACTCCAATGGATGGTAGACTTGTCATTATGGAAGGTAGTTCGTTGTTGAGATTTTGCTACTCCAATGGATGGTAGCCTTGTCATGATGGAAGGTAGTTCTGTTTTGAGATTTTGTTACTTTAATGGATGGAACCCTTGTCATTCTGGAAGGTGGTTTGTTCTTGAGATTTTGTTACTCCAATGGTTGGTAGCCTTTTCATTATGGATGGTAGTTTGTTGTTGAGATTTTGTTACTCTAATTGATGCTATCCTTGTCATTATGGAAGGTAGTTCATTGTTGAGATTTTGTTTCTCCAATGGATGATATCCTTGGCATTATGGTAGGTAGTTCATTTTTGAGATTTTGTTACTCCAATGGATGGTATCCTTGTCATTACGGAAGGTAGTTCATTGTTTAGATTTTGTTTCTCCAATGGATGATAGCCTTGTCATTATGGAAGGTTGTTCATTGTTGAGATTTTGTTACTCCAATGGCAAGTAGCCTTGTCATTATGGAAGGTAGTTTGTTGTTGAGATTTTGTTAATCCAATGGATGGTAGCCTTGTGGTTATGGAAGGTATTTCGTTGTTGAGATTTTGTTACTCCAATGGATGGTAGCCTTGTTATTATGGAAGGTAATTTGTTGTTGAGATTTTGTTACTCTAATTGATGGTATCCTTGTCATTATGGAAGGTAGTTCGTTGTTGAGATTTTGTTACTCCAATGGATGGTAGACTTGTCATTATGGAGAGTACTTCAGTTTTGAGATTTTTTTATTTAATGGATGGTAGCCTTGTCATTATGGAAGGTAGTTTGTTGTTGATATTTTGTTACTCCAATGGATGGTAGCCTTGTCGTTATGGAAGGTAGTTCATTGTTGAGATTTTGTTTCTCCAATGGATGATAGCCTTGTCATTATGGAAGGAAGTTCTTTGTTGCGATTTTTTTACTCCAATGGATGGTAGACTTTTCATTATGGAAGGTACTTCGTTGTTGAGATTTTGTTATTCTAATTGATGGTATCCTTGTCATTATGGAAGGTAGTTCATTGTGGAGATTTTGTTACTCCAATGGCTGGTAGCCTTGTCATTATGCAAGTTTGTTCATTGTTGAGATTTTGTTACTCCAATGGATGGTAGCCATGTCATTATGGAAGGTAGTTAGTTGTTGAGATTTTGTTACTCCAATGGATGGTAACCTTGTCATTATGGAAAGTACTTCAGTTTTGAGATTTTTTACTTTAATGGATGGTAGCCTTGTCGTTATGGAAGGTAGTTTGTTGTTGAGATTTTGTTACTCCAATGGATGGTAGCCTTGTCATTATGGAAGGTAGTTAGTTGTTGAGATTTTGTTACTCCAATGGATGATTGCCTTGTCATTATGGAAGGTAGTTCATTGTTGTTATTTTGTTACTCCAATGGCTGGTAGCCTTGTCATTATGGAAGGTAGTTTATTATTGAAATTTTGATACTCCAATAGATTGTAGCCTTCTCATTATGGAAGCCAGTTTGTTGTTGAGATTTTGTTACTCCAATGTTTGGCAGCCATTACATTATTGAAGGTAGTTCGGTTTTGAGATTTTGTTAATTTATTGGATGGTAGCCTTGTCATTATGGAAGGTAGTTTGTTGTTTAGATTTTGTTACTCTAATGGATGGTATCCTTGTCATTATGGAAGGTAATTCGTTGTTGAGATTTTGTTACTCCAGTGGATGGTAGCCTTGTCATTATGGAAGGTAGTTCGTTGTTGAGTATTTGTTACTCCAATTGATGGTAGCCTTGTCATTATGGAAGGTAGTTTGGTTTTTAGATTTTGTTACTTTAATGGATGGTAGCCTTGTCATTATGGAAGGTAGTTTGTTGTTGAGATTTTGTTACTCCAATGGATGGTAGCCTTGTCATTATGGATGGTAGTTAATTGTTGAGATTTTTTTACTCAAATGGATGGTAGCCTTGTCATTATGGAAGGTAGTTCTTTGTTGCTATTTTTTTACTCCAATGGATGGTAGACTTTTCATTATGGAATGTACTTCGTTGTTGAGATTTTGTTACTCTAATTGATTGTATTCTTATCATTACGGAAGGTAGTTCATTGTGGAGATTTTGTTTCTCCAATGGATGATAGCCTTGTCATTATGGAAGGTAGTTCATTATTGAGATTTTGTTACTCCAATGACTGGTAGCCTTGTCATTATGCAAGGTATTTCATTTATGAGATTTTGTTACTCCAATGGATGGTAGCCTTGTCATTATGGAAGGTAGTTCGTTGTTGAGATTTTGTTACTCCAATGGATGGTAGCCTTGTCATGATGGAAGGTAGTTCTGTTTTGAGATTTTGTTACTTTAATGGATGGAAGCCTTGTCATTCTGGAAGGTGGTTTGTTCTTGAGATTTTGTTACTCCAATGGATGGTAGCCTTTTCATTATGGATGGTAGTTTGTTGTTGAGATTTTGTTACTCTAATTGATGGTATCCTTGTCATTATGGAAGGTAGTTCATTTTTGAGATTTTGTTTCTCCAATGGATGATAGCCTTGTCATTATGGAAGGTTGTTCATTGTTGAGATTTTGTTACTCCAATGGCAAGTAGCCTTGTCATTATGGAAGGTAGTTTGTTGTTGAGATTTTGTTAATCCAATGGATGGTAGCCTTGTGGTTATGGAAGGTATTTCGTTGTTGAGATTTTGTTACTCCAATGGATGGTAGCCTTGTTATTATGGAAGGTAGTTTGTTGTTGAGATTTTGTTACTCTAATTGATTGTATCCTTGTCATTATGGAAGGTAGTTCGTTGTTGAGATTTTGTTACTCCAATGGATGGTAGACTTGTCATTATGGAAAGTACTTCAGTTTTGAGATTTTTTTATTTAATGGATGGTAGCCTTGTCATTATGGAAGGTAGTTTGTTGTTGATATTTTGTTACTCCAATGGATGGTAGCCTTGTCGTTATGGAAGGTAGTTCATTGTTGAGATTTTGTTTCTCCAATGGATGATAGCCTTGTCATTATGGAAGGAAGTTCTTTGTTGCGATTTTTTTACTCCAATGGATGGTAGACTTTTCATTATGGAAGGTACTTCGTTGTTGAGATTTTGTTATTCTAATTGATGGTATCCTTGTCATTATGGAAGGTAGTTCATTGTGGAGATTTTGTTACTCCAATGGCTGGTAGCCTTGTCATTATGCAAGTTTGTTCATTGTTGAGATTTTGTTACTCCAATGGATGGTAGCCTTGTCATTATGGAAGGTAGTTAGTTGTTGAGATTTTGTTACTCTAATGGATGGTAACCTTGTCATTATGGAAAGTACTTCAGGATTGAGATTTTTTTACTTTAATGGATGGTAGCCTTGTCGTTATGGAAGGTAGTTTGTTGTTGAGATTTTGTTACTCCAATGGATGGTAGCCTTGTCATTATGGAAGGTAGTTAGTTGTTGAGATTTTGTTACTCCAATGGATGATTGCCTTGTCATTATGGAAGGTAGTTCATTGTTGTTATTTTGTTACTCCAATGGCTGGTAGCCTTGTCATTATGGAAGGTAGTTTATTGTTGAAATTTTGTTACTCCAATAGATTGTAGCCTTGTCATTATGGAAGCTAGTTTGTTGTTGAGATTTTGTTACTCCAATGTTTGGCAGCCTTTACATTATTGAAGGTAGTTCGGTTTTGAGATTTTGTTAACTTATTGGATGGTAGCCTTGTCATTATGGAAGTTAGTTTGTTGTTCATATTTTGTTACTCTAATGGATGGTATCCTTGTCATTATGGAAGGTAGTTCGTTGTTGAGATTTTGTTACTCCAATTGCTGGTAGCCTTGTTATTATGGAAGGTAGTTCGTTGTTGAGATTTTGTTACTCCATTGGATGGTAGCCTTGTCATTATGGAAGGTAGTTCGTTGTTGAGATTTTGTTACTCCAATTGATGGTAGCCTTGTCATTATGGAAGGTAGTTCGGTTTTCAGATTTTGTTACTTTAATGGATGTTAGCCTTGTAATTATGGAAGGTAGTTTGTTGTTGAGATTTTGTTAGTCCAATGGATGGTAGCCTTCTCATTATGGAAGGTAGTTTGTTGTTGAGATTTTGTTACTCCAATGGATGGTAGCCTTGTCATTATGGAAGGTAGTTAATTGTTGAGATTTTGTTACTCAAATGGATGGTAGCCTTGTCATTATGGAAGGTACTGCGTTGTTGAGATTTTGTTACTCTAATTGATGGTATCCTTGTCATTACAGAAGGTAGTTCATTGTGGAGATTTTGTTTCTCCAATGGATGATAGCGTTGTCATTATGGAAGGTAGTTCATTGTTGAGATTTTGTTACTCCAATGACTGGTAGCCCTGTCATTATGCAAGGTAGTTCATTTATGAGATTTTGTTACTCCAATGGATGGTAGCCTTGTCATTATGGAAGGTAGTTCGTTGTTGAGATTTTGTTACTCCAATGGATGGTAGCCTTGTCATGATGGAAGGTAGTTCGGTTTTTAGATTTTGTTACTTTAATGGATGGAAGCCTTGTCATTATGGAAGGTGTTTTGTTGTTGATATTTTGTTACTCCAATGGATGGTAGCCTTGTCATTATGGATGGTAGTTCGTTGTTGAGATTTTGTTACTTTAATTGATGGTATCCTTGTCATTACGGAAGGTAGTTCATTGTTGAGATTTTGTTTCTCCAATTGATGATAGCCTTGGCATTATGGTAGGTAGTTCATTTTTTAGATTTTATTACTCAAATGGATAGTATCCTTGTCATTACGGAAGGTAGCTCATTGTTGAGATTTTGTTTCTCCAATAGATGATAGCCTTGTCATTATGGAAGGTTGTTCATTGTTGAGATTTTGTTACTCCAATGGCAAGTAGCCGTGTCATTGTGGAAGGTAGTTTGTTGTTGAGATTTTGTTACTCCAATGGATGGTAGCCTTGTCGTTATGCAAGGTAATTCGTTGTTGAGATTTTGTTACTCTAATGGATGGTAGCCTTGTTATTATGGAAGGTAGGTTGTTGTTGAGATTTTGTTAGTCTAATTGATGGTATCCTTGTTATTACGGAAGGTAGTTCATTGTTGAGGTTTTGTTTCTCCAATGGATGATAGCTTTGTCATTATGGAAGGTAGTTCATTTTTGAGATTTTGTTACTCAAATGGATGGTAGCCTTGTCATTATGGAAGGTAGTTCATTGTTGAGATTTTGTTACTCAAATGGATGGTAGCCTTGTAATTATGGAATGTAGTTCTTTGTTGCGATTTTGGTACTCCAATGGATGGTAGACTTTTCAATTATGGAAGGTACTTCGTTGTTTAGATTTTGTTACTCTAATTGATAGTATCCTTGTCATTACGAAAGGTAGTTCATTGTGGAGATTTTGTTTCTCCAATGGATGATAGCCTTGTCATTATGGAAGGTAGTTCATTGTTGAGATTTTGTTACTCCAATGACTGGTAGCCTTGTCATTATGCAAGGTAGTTCATTTATGAGATTTTGTTACTCCAATGGATGGTAGCCTTGTCATTATGGAAGGTAGTGTGTTGCTGAGATTTTGTTACTCCAATGGATGGTAGCCTTGTCATGATGGAAGGTAGTTTGGTTCGAGATTTTGTTACTTTAATGGATGGTAGGCTTCTCATTATGGAAGGTGGTTTTTTGTTGAGATTTTGTTACTCCAATGGACGGTAGCCTTGTAATTATGGATGGTAGTTCGTTGTTGATATTTTGTTACTCTAATGGATGGTAGCCTTGTCATTATGGAAGGTAGTTCATTATTGAGATTTTGTTACTCAAATGGATGGTAGCCTTGTCATTATGGAAGGTAGTTCTTTGTTGCGATTTTTGTACTCCAATGGATGGTAGACTTTTCATTATGGAAGGTACTTTGTTGTTGAGATTTTTTCACTCTAATTGATGGTATCCTTGTCATTACGGAAGGTAGTTCATTATGGAGATTTTGTTTCTCCAATGGTTGAAAGCCTTGTGATTATGGAAGGTAGTTCATTTTTGAGATTTTGTTACTCCAATTGATGGTAGCCTTGTCATTATGGAAGGTAGTTCATTGTTGAGATTTTGTTACTCAAATGGATTGTAGCCTTGTCATTATGGAAGGAAGTTCTTTGTTGCGATTTATTTACTCCAATGGATGGTAGACTTTTTATTATGGAATGTACTTCGTTGTTAAGATTTTGTTACTCTAATTGATGGTATCCTAGTAATTATGGAAGGTAGTTCATTGTGGAGATTTTGTTTCTCCAATGGATGATAGCCTTGTCATTATGGAAGGTAGTTCATTGTTGAGTTTTTGTTACTCCAATGGCTGGTAGCCTTGTCATTATGCAAGGTAGTTCATTGTTGAGATTTTGTTACTCCAATGGATGGTAGCCTTGTCATTATGGAAGGTAGTTCGTTGTTGAGATTTTGTTGCTCCAATGGATGGTAGCCTTGTCATTATGGAAGGTACTTCAGTTTTGAGATTTTTTTATTTTAATGGATGGTAGCCTTGTCATTATGCAAGGTAGTTTGTTGTTGAGATTTTGTTACTCCAATGGATGGTAGCCTTGTCATTATGGAAGGTATGTTAATTGTTGAAATTTTGTTACTCCAATAGATTGTAGCCTTGTCATTATGGAAGCTAGTTTGTTGTTGAGATTTTGTTACTCCAATGTTTGGCAGCCTTTACATTATTGAAGGTAGTTCGGTTTTGAGATTTTGTTAATTTATTGGATGGTAGCCTTGTCATTATGGAAGGTAGTTTGTTGTTGAGATTTTGTTACTCCAATGGATGGTACCCTTGTCATTATGGAAGATAGTTCGTTGTTGAGATTTTGTTACTCAAATGGCTGGTAGCCTTGTTATTATGGAAGGTAGTTCGTTGTTGAGATTTTGTTACTCCATTGGATGGTAGCCTTGTCATTATGGAAGGTAGTTCGTTGTTGAGATTTTGTTACTCTAATTGATGGTAGCCTTGTCATTAGGAAAGGTAGTTCGGTTTTGAGATTTTGTTACTCTAATGGCTGGTAGCCTTGTCATTATGGAAGGTAGTTCTTTGTTGCGATTTTTGTACTCCAATGGATGGTATACTTTTCGTTATGGAAGGTACTTCGTTGTTGAGATTTTGTTACTCTAATTGATGGTATCCTTGTCATTACGGAAGGTAGTTCATTGTGGATATTTTGTTTCTCCAATGGATGATAGACTTGTCATTATGGAAGGTAGTTCATTGTTGAGATTTTGTTACTCCAATGGTTGGTAGCCTTGTCATTATGCAGGGTAGATCATTGTTGAGATTTTGTTACTCCAATGGATGGTAGCCTTGTCATTATGGAAGGTAGTTTGTTGTTGAGATTTTGTTACTCTAATTGATGGTATCCTTGTCATTATGGAAGGTAGTTCATTGTTGAGATTTTGTTACTCCAATGGATGGTAGCCTTGTCATTATGGAAGGTAGTTTGTTGTTGAGATTTTGTTACTCTAATTGATGGTATCCTTGTCATTACGGAAGGTAGTTCATTGTTGAGATTTTGTTTCTCCAATGGATGATAGCCTTGGCATTATGGTAGGTAGTTCATTTTTGAGACTTTGTTACTCCAATGGATGGTATCCTTGTCATTACGGAAGGTAGTTCATTGTTGAGATTTTGTTTCTCCAATGGATGATAGCCTTGTCATTATGGAAGGTTGTTCATTGTTGATATTTTGTTACTCCAATGGCAAGTAGCCTTGTCATTATGGAAGGTAGTTTGTTGTTGAGATTTTGTTACTCCAATGGATGGTAGCCTTGTCATTATGAAAGGTAGTTTGTTGTTGAGATTTTGTTACTCCAATGGATGGTAGCCTTAACATTATGGAAGGTAGTTTGGTTTTGAGATTTTGTTACTCTAATGGATGGTAGCCTTGTCATTATGGAAGGTAGTTTTTGTTTAGATTTTGTTACTCCAATTGATGGTAGCCTTGTCATTATGGAAGGTAGTTCGTTGTTGAGATTTTGATACTCTTATTGATGGTATCCTTGTCATTACGGAATGTAGTTCATTGTTGAGATTTTCTTTCTCCAATGGATGATAGCCTTGTCATAATTGAAGGTAGTTCGTTTTTGAGATTTTGTTACTCCAATGGATGGTAGCCTTGTCATTATGGAAGGTTGTTCATTGTTGAGATGTTGTTACTGCAATGGCTAGTAGCCTTGTCATTATGGAAGGTAGTTTGTTGTTGAGATTTTGTTACTCCAATTGATGGTAGCCTTGTCATTATCTAAGGTAGTTCGTTGTTGAGATTTTGTTACTCCAATGAATGGTAGCCTTAACATTATGGAAGGTAGTATGGTTTTGAGATTTTGTTACTTTAATGGATGGTAGCCTTGTCATTATGGAAGGTAGTTTGTTGTTTAGATTTTGTTACTCCAGAGGATGGTAGCCTTGTCATTATGAAAGGTAGTTTGTTGTTTAGATTTTGTTACTCCAGAGGATGATAGCCCTGTCATTATGGAAGGTAGTTCATTTTTGAGATTTTGTTTACTCCAATGGATGGTAGCCTTTTCATTATGGAAGGTAGTTTGTTGTTGAGATTTTGTTACTCTAATGGATGGTAGCCTTGTCATTATGGAAGGTACTTCGGTTTTGAGATTTTTTTTACCTTAATGGATGGTAGCCTTGTCATTATGGAAGGTAGTTTGTTGTTGAGATTTTGTTACTCCAATGGATGGTAGCCTTGTCATTACAGAAGGTAGTTTGTTGTTGAGATTTTTAGTTACTCCAATGGATGATTGCCTTGTCATTATGGAGAGTAGTTCATTGTTGTTATTTTGTTACTCCAATGGCTGGTAGCCTTGTCATTATGGAAGGTAGTTTATTGTTGAAATTTTGTTACTCCAATGGATTGTAGCCATGTCATTATGGAAGCTAGTTTGTTGTTGAGATTTTGTTACTCCAATGTTTGGAAGCCTTTACATTATTGAAGGTAGTTCGGTTTTGAGATTTTGTTAATTTATTGGATGGTAGCCTTGTCATTATGGAAGGTAGTTTGTTGTTTAGATTTTGTTACTCCAATCGATGGTATCCTTGTCATTATGGAAGGTAGTTCGTTGTTGAGATTTTGTTACTCCAATGGCTGGTAGCCTTGTTATTATGGAAGGTAGTTCATTGTTGAGATTTTGTTACTCCATTGGATGGTAGCATTGTCATTATGGAAGGTAGTTCGTTGTTGAGATTTTCTTACTCCAATTGATGGTAGCCTTGTCATTATGGAAGGTAGTTCGGTTTTTAGATTTTGTTACTTTAATGGATGGTAGCCTTGTCATTATGGAAGGTAGTTCGTTGTTGAGATTTTATTACTCCAATTGATGGTAGCCTTGTCATTATGGAAGTTAGTTCGGTTTTTAGATTTTGTTACTTTAATGGATGGTAGCCTTGTCATTATGGAAGGTAGTTTGTTGTTGAGATTTTGTTACTCCAATGGATGATAGCCTTGTCATTATGGAAGGTAGTTCATTGTTGAGATTTTGTTACTCCAATGGCTAGTAGTCTTGTCATTATGCAAGGTAGTTCATCGTTGAGATTTTGTTAATCCAATGGATGATAGCCTTGTCATTAAGGAAGGTTGTTCATTGTTGAGATTTTGTTACTCCAATGGCAAGTAGCGTTGTCATTATGGAAAGTAGTTTGTTGTTGAGATTTTGTTACTCCAATGGATGGTAGCCTTGTCATTATGGAAGGTAGTTCGTTGTTAAGATTTTGTTACTCCAATGGATGGTAGCCTTAATATTATGGAAGGTAGTTTGGTTTTGAGATTTTGTTACTCTAATGGATGGTAGCCTTGTCATTATGGAAGGTAGTTTGTTGTTTAGATTTTGTTACTCCAATTGATGGTAGCCTTGTCATTATGGAAGGTAGTTCGTTGTTGAGATTTTGATACTTTAATTGATGGTATCCTTGTCATTATGGAAGGTAGTTCATTGTTGAGATTTTCTTTCTCCAATGGATGATAGCCTTGTCATAATAGAAGGTAGTTCATTTTTGATATTTTGTTACTCCAATGGATGGTAGCCTTGTCATTATGGAAGGTTGTTCATTGTTGAGATGTTGTTACTCCAATGGCTAGTAGCCTTGTCATTATGGAAGGTAGTTTGTTGTTGAGATTTTGTTACTCCAATTGATGGTAGCCTTGTCATTATGGAAGGTAGTTTGTTGTTGAGATTTTGTTACTCCAATGGATGGTAGCCTTAACATTATGGAAGGTAGTATGGTTTTGTGATTTTGTTACTTTAATGGATGGTAACCTTGTCATTATGGAAGGTAGTTTGTTGTTTAGATTTTGTTACTCCAATGGCAAGTAGCGTTGTCATTATGGAAGGTAGTTTGTTGTTGAGATTTTGTTACTCCAATGGATGGTAGCCTTGTCATTATGGAAGGTAGTTCGTTGTTAAGATTTTGTTACTCCAATGGATGGTAGCCTTAACATTATGGAAGGTAGTTTGGTTTTGAGATTTTGTTACTCTAATGGATGGTAGCCTTGTCATTATGGAAGGTAGTTTGTTGTTTAGATTTTGTTACTCCAATTGATGGTAGCCTTGTCATTATGGAAGGTAGTTCGTTGTTGAGATTTTGATACTTTAATTGATGGTATCCTTGTCATTATGGAAGGTAGTTCATTGTTGAGATTTTGTTTCTCCAATGGATGATAGCCTTGTCATAATAGAAGGTAGTTCATTTTTGATATTTTGTTACTCCAATGGATGGTAGCCTTGTCATTATGGAAGGTTGTTCATTGTTGAGAAGTTGTTACTCCAATGGCTAGTAGCCTTGTCATTATGGAAGGTAGTTTGTTGTTGAGATTTTGTTACTCCAATTGATGGTAGCCTTGTCATTATGGAAGGTAGTTTGTTGTTGAGATTTTGTTACTCCAATGGATGGTAGCCTTAACATTATGGAAGGTAGTATGGTTTTGTGATTTTGTTACTTTAATGGATGGTAGCCTTGTCATTATGGAAGGTAGTTTGTTGTTTAGATTTTGTTACTCCAGAGGATGGTAGCCTTGTCATTATGGAAGGTAGTTCGTTGTTGAGATTTTGTTACTCTAATTGATGGTATCCTTGTCATTACGGAAGGTAGTTCATTGTTGAGATTTTGTTTCTCCAATGGATGATAGCCCTGTCATTATGGAAGGTAGTTCATTTATGAGATTTTGTTACTCCAATAAATGGTAGCCTTGTTATTATGGAAGGTAGTTCATTGTTGAGATTTTCTTACTCCATAAGATGGTAGCCTTTTCATTATGGAAGGTAGTTCGATGTTGAGATTTTGTTAGTCTAATGGATGGTAGCCTTGTCATTATGGAAGGTACTTCGGTTTTGAGATTTTTTTACTTTAATGGATGGTAGCCTTGTCATTATGGAAGGTAGTTTGTTGTTGATATTTTTTTACTCCAATGGATGGTAGCCTTGTCATTTTGGAAGGTAGTTCGTTGTTGAGATTTTGTTACTCCAATGGATGATTGCCTTGTCATTATGGAAGGTATTGTTGTTATTTTGTTACTCCAATGGCTGGTAGCCTTGTCATTATGGAAGGTAGTTTATTGTTGAAATTTTGTTACTCCAATGGATTGTAGCCATGTCATCATGGAAGTTAGTTTGTTGTTGAGATTTTGTTACTCCAATGTTTGGCAGCCTTTACATTATTGAAGGTAGTTCGGTTTTGAGATTTTTTTTACTTTAATGGATGGTAGCCTTGTCATTATGGAAGGTAGTTTGTTGTTGAGATTTTGTTAATCCAATCGATGGTATCCTTGTCATTATGGAAGGTAGTTCGTTGTTGAGATTTTGTTACTCCAATGGCTGGTAGCCTTATCATTATGCAAGGTAGTTCATTGTTGAGATTTTGTTACTCCAATGGATGGTAGCCTTGTCATTATGAAAGGTAGTTCTTTGTTGAGATTTTGTTACTCCAATGGATGGTAGCCTTGTCATTATGGAAGGTAGTTCGGTTTTGAGATTTTGTTACTTTAATGGATGGTAGCCTTGTCATTATGGAAGGTAGTTTGTTGTTGTGATTTTGTTACTCCAATGGATGGTAGCCTTGTCATTATGGAAGGTAGTTTGTTGTTGAGATTTTGTTACTCCAATGGATGATTGCCTTGTCATTATGGAAGGTAGTTCATTGTTGTTATTTTGTTACTCCAATGGCTGGTAGCCTTGTCATTATGGAAGGTATTTTATTGTTTTGATTTTGTTACTCCAATAGATTGTAGCCTTGTTATTATGGAAGGTAGTTCGTTGTTGAGATTTTGTTACTTTATTGGATGGTAGCCTTGTCATTATGGAAGGTAGTTTGTTATTGAGATTTTGTTACTCCAATGGATGGTAGCCTTGTTATTATGGATGGTAGTTCGTTGTTGAGATTTTGTTACTCCAATGGATGGTATCCTTGTCATTACGGAAGGTAGTTCATTGTTACGATTTTGTTTCTCCAATGGATGATAGCCTTGGCATTATGGTAGGTAGTTAATTTTTGAGATTTTGTTACTCCAATGGATGGTAGCCTTGTTATTATGGAAGGTAGTTTGTTGTTGAGATTTTGTTACTCTAATGGATGGTATCCTTGTCATTATGGAAGGTAGTTCATTGTTGAGATTTTGTTTCTCCAATGGATGATAGCCTTGTCATAATAGAAGGTAGTTCATTTTTGATATTTTGTTACTCCAATGGATGGTAGCCTTGTCATTATGGAAGGTTGTTCATTGTTGAGAAGTTGTTACTCCAATGGCTAGTAGCCTTGTCATTATGGAAGGTAGTTTGTTGTTGAGATTTTGTTACTCCAATTGATGGTAGCCTTGTCATTATGGAAGGTAGTTTGTTGTTGAGATTTTGTTACTCCAATGGATGGTAGCCTTAACATTATGGAAGGTAGTATGGTTTTGTGATTTTGTTACTTTAATGGATGGTAGCCTTGTCATTATGGAAGGTAGTTTGTTGTTTAGATTTTGTTACTCCAGAGGATGGTAGCCTTGTCATTATGGAAGGTAGTTCGTTGTTGAGATTTTGTTACTCTAATTGATGGTATCCTTGTCATTACGGAAGGTAGTTCATTGTTGAGATTTTGTTTCTCCAATGGATGATAGCCCTGTCATTATGGAAGGTAGTTCATTTATGAGATTTTGTTACTCCAATAAATGGTAGCCTTGTTATTATGGAAGGTAGTTCATTGTTGAGATTTTCTTACTCCATAAGATGGTAGCCTTTTCATTATGGAAGGTAGTTCGATGTTGAGATTTTGTTAGTCTAATGGATGGTAGCCTTGTCATTATGGAAGGTACTTCGGTTTTGAGATTTTTTTACTTTAATGGATGGTAGCCTTGTCATTATGGAAGGTAGTTTGTTGTTGATATTTTTTTACTCCAATGGATGGTAGCCTTGTCATTTTGGAAGGTAGTTCGTTGTTGAGATTTTGTTACTCCAATGGATGATTGCCTTGTCATTATGGAAGGTATTGTTGTTATTTTGTTACTCCAATGGCTGGTAGCCTTGTCATTATGGAAGGTAGTTTATTGTTGAAATTTTGTTACTCCAATGGATTGTAGCCATGTCATCATGGAAGTTAGTTTGTTGTTGAGATTTTGTTACTCCAATGTTTGGCAGCCTTTACATTATTGAAGGTAGTTCGTTTTGAGATTTTTTTTACTTTAATGGATGGTAGCCTTGTCATTATGGAAGGTAGTTTGTTGTTGAGATTTTGTTAATCCAATCGATGGTATCCTTGTCATTATGGAAGGTAGTTCGTTGTTGAGATTTTGTTACTCCAATGGCTGGTAGCCTTATCATTATGCAAGGTAGTTCATTGTTCAGATTTTGTTACTCCAATGGATGGTAGCCTTGTCATTATGAAAGGTAGTTCTTTGTTGAGATTTTGTTACTCCAATGGATGGTAGCCTTGTCATTATGGAAGGTAGTTCGGTTTTGAGATTTTGTTACTTTAATGGATGGTAGCCTTGTCATTATGGAAGGTAGTTTGTTGTTGTGATTTTGTTACTCCAATGGATGGTAGCCTTGTCATTATGGAAGGTAGTTTGTTGTTGAGATTTTGTTACTCCAATGGATGATTGCCTTGTCATTATGGAAGGTAGTTCATTGTTGTTATTTTGTTACTCCAATGGCTGGTAGCCTTGTCATTATGGAAGGTATTTTATTGTTTTGATTTTGTTACTCCAATAGATTGTAGCCTTGTTATTATGGAAGGTAGTTCGTTGTTGAGATTTTGTTACTTTATTGGATGGTAGCCTTGTCATTATGGAAGGTAGTTTGTTATTGAGATTTTGTTACTCCAATGGATGGTAGCCTTGTTATTATGGATGGTAGTTCGTTGTTGAGATTTTGTTACTCCAATGGATGGTATCCTTGTCATTACGGAAGGTAGTTCATTGTTAAGATTTTGTTTCTCCAATGGATGATAGCCTTGGCATTATGGTAGGTAGTTAATTTTTGAGATTTTGTTACTCCAATGGATGGTAGCCTTGTTATTATGGAAGGTAGTTTGTTGTTGAGATTTTGTTACTCTAATGGATGGTAGCCTTGTCATTATGGAAGGAAGTTACTTGTTGCGATTTTTTTACTCCAATGGATGGTAGACTTTTCATTATGGAAGGTACTTCGTTGTTGAGATTTTGTTTCTCTAATTGATGATAGCCTTGTCATTATGGAAGGTAGTTCATTGTTGAGATTTTGTTACTCCAATGGCTGGTAGCCTTGTCATTATGCAAGGTAGTTCATTGTTGAGATTTTTTTACTCCAATGGATGGTAGCCTTGTCATTATGGAAGGTAGTTCGTTGTTGAGATTTTGTTACTCCAATGGATGGTAGCATTGTCATTATGGAAGGTACTTCGGTTTTGAGATTTTTTTTCTTTAATGGATGGTAGCCTTGTCATTATGGAAGGTAGTTTGTTGTTGAGATTTTGTTACTCCAATGGATGGTAGCCTTGTTATTATGGAAGGTAGTTTGTTGTTTAGATTTTGTTACTCTAATTGATGGTATCCTTGTTATTATGGAAGGTAGTTCATTGTTGTGATTTTGATTCTCCAATGGATGATTGCCTTGTCATTATGGAAGGTAGTTCATTTTTGAGATTTTGTTACTCCAAGGGATGGTTGCCTTGTCATTATGGAAGGTAGTTAATTGTTCAGATTTTGTTACTCAAATGGATGGTGACCTTGTAATTATGGATGGTAGTTCTTTGTTGCTATTTTTTTACTCCAATGGATGGCAGACTTTTCATTATGAAAGGTACTTCGTTGTCGAGATTTTGTTACTCTAATTGATAGTATCCTTGTCATTACGGAAGGTAGTTCATTGTGGAGATTTTGTTTCTCCAATGGATGATAGCCTTGTCATTATGGAAGGTAGTTCATTGTTGAGATTTTGTTACTCCAATGGATGGTAGCCTTGTCATGATGGAAGGCAGTTCGGTTTTGAGATTTTGTTACTTTAATGGATGGTAGCCTTGTTATTATGGAAGGTAGTTCGTTGTTGAGATTTTGTTACTCCAATGTTTGGAAGCCTTTACATTATGGAAGGCATTTCAGTTTTGAGATTTTGTTACTTTATGGGATGGTAGCCATGTTATTATGGAAGGTAGTTTGTTATTGAGATTTTGTTACTCCAATGGATGGTAGCCTTGTTATTATGGATGGTAGTTCGTTGTTAAGATTTTGTTACTCCAATGGATGGTATCCTTGTCATTACGGAAGGTAGTTCATTGTTGAGATTTTGTTTCTCCAATGGATGATAGCCTTGGCATTATGGTAGGTAGTTCATTTTTGAGATTTTGTTACTCCAATTGATGGTAGCCTTGTTATTATGGAAGGTAGTTTGTTGTTGAGATTTTGTTACTCTAATTGATGGTATCCTTGTTATTACGGAAGGTAGTTCATTGTTGAGATTTTGTTTCTCCAATGGATGATAGCCTTGTCATTATGGAAGGTAGTTCATTTTTGAGATTTTGTTACTCCAATGGATGGTAGCCTTGTCATTATGGAAGGTAGTTCATTGTTGAGATTTTGTTACTCCAATGGATGGTAGCCTTGTCATTATGGAAGGTAGTTCGTTGTTGAGATTTTGTTACTCCAATGGATGGTAGCCTTGTCATTATGGAAGGTAGTTCAGTTTTGAGATTTTGTTACTTTAATGGATGGTAGCCTTGTCATTAAGGAAGGTAGGTTGTTGTTGAGATTTCTTTACTCCAATGGATGGTAGCCTTATCATTATGGAAGGTAGTTTGTTGTTGAGATTTTGTTACTCCAATGGATGATTGCCTTGTCATTATGGAAGGTAGTTAATTGTTGTTATTTTGTTACTCCAATGGCTGGTAGCCTTGTCATTATGGAAGGTATTTTATTGTTTTGATTTTGTTACTCCAATAGATTGTAGCCTTGTTATTATGGAAGGTAGTTCGTTGTTGAGATTTTGTTACTCCAATGGATGGTAGCCTTGTCATGATGGAAGGTAGTTCGGTTTTGAGATTTTGTTACTTTAATGGATGGTAGCCTTGTCATTTTGGAAGGTGGTTTGTTGTTGAGATTTTGTTACTCCAATGGATGGTAGCCTTTTCATTATGGATGGTAGTTCGTTTTTGAGAATTTGTTACTCTAATTGATAATATCCTTGTCATTACGGAAGGTAGTTCATTGTTGAGATTTTGTTTCCCCAATGGATGATAGCCTTGGCATTATGGTAGGTAGTTCATTTTTGAGATTTTGTTACTCCAATGGATGGTATCCTTGTCATTATAGAAGGTAGTTCATTGTTGAGATTTTGTTTCTGCAATGGATGATAGCCTTGTCATTATGGAAGGTTGTTCATTGTTGAGATTTTATTACTCCAATGGATGATAGCCTTGTTATTATGGAAGGTAGTTTTTTGTTGAGATTTTGTTACTCTAATTGATGGTATCCTTGTTATTACGGAAGGTAGTTCATTGTTGAGATTTTGTTTCTCCAATGGATGATAGCCTTGTCATTATGGAAGGTAGTTCATTTTTTAGATTTTGTTACTCCAAAGGATGGTAGCCTTGTCATTATGGAAGGTAGTTCATTGTTGAGATTTTGTTACTCAAATGGATGGTAGCCTTGTCATTATGGAAGGTAGTTCTTTGTTCCGATTTTTGTAATCTAATGGATGGTAGACTTTTCATTATGGAAGGTACTTTGTTGTTGAGATTTTGTTACTATAATTGATGGTATCCTTGTCATTACAGAAGGTAGTTCATTGTGGAGATTTTGTTTCTCCAATGGATGATAGCCTTGTCATTATGCAGAGTAGTTCATTGTTGAAATTTTGTTACTCCAATGGATGGTAACCTTGACATTATGGAAGGTAGTTCATTGTTGAGATTTTGTTACTCCAATGGATGGTAGCCTTGTCATTATGGAAGGTAGTTCATTGTTGAGATTTTGTTACTCCAATGGATGGTAGCCTTGTCATTATGGAAGGTAGTTTGTTGTTGAGATTTTGTTACTCTAATTGATGGTATCCTTGTCATTACAGAAGGTAGTTCATTGTTGAGATTTTGTTTCTCCAATGGATGATAGCCTTGGCATTATGGTAGGTAGTTCATTTTTGAGATTTTGTTACTCAAATGGATGGTGACCTTGTAATTATGGATGGTAGTTCTTTGTTGCTATTTTTTTACTCCAATGGATGGCAGACTTTTCATTATGAAAGGTACTTCGTTGTCGAGATTTTGTTACTCTAATTGATAGTATCCTTGTCATTACGGAAGGTAGTTCATTGTGGAGATTTTGTTTCTCCAATGGATGATAGCCTTGTCATTATGGAAGGTAGTTCATTGTTGAGATTTTGTTACTCCAATGGATGGTAGCCTTGTCATGATGGAAGGCAGTTCAGTTTTGAGATTTTGTTACTTTAATGGATGGTAGCCTTGTTATTATGGAAGGTAGTTCGTTGTTGAGATTTTGTTACTCCAATGTTTGGAAGCCTTTACATTATGGAAGGCATTTCAGTTTTGAGATTTTGTTACTTTATGGGATGGTAGCCATGTTATTATGGAAGGTAGTTTGTTATTGAGATTTTGTTACTCCAATGGATGGTAGCCTTGTTATTATGGATGGTAGTTCGTTGTTAAGATTTTGTTACTCCAATGGATGGTATCCTTGTCATTACGGAAGGTAGTTCATTGTTGAGATTTTGTTTCTCCAATGGATGATAGCCTTGGCATTATGGTAGGTAGTTCATTTTTGAGATTTTGTTACTCCAATGGATGGTAGCCTTGTTATTATGGAAGGTAGTTTGTTATTGAGATTTTGTTACTCTAATTGATGGTATCCTTGTTATTACGGAAGGTAGTTCATTGTTGAGATTTTGTTTCTCCAATGGATGATAGCCTTGTCATTATGGAAGGTAGTTCATTTTTGAGATTTTGTTACTCCAATGGATGGTAGCCTTGTCATTATGGAAGGTAGTTCATTGTTGAGATTTTGTTACTCCAATGGATGGTAGCCTTGTCATTATGGAAGGTAGTTCGTTGTTGAGATTTTGTTACTCCAATGGATGGTAGCCTTGTCATTATGGAAGGTAGTTCAGTTTTGAGATTTTGTTACTTTAATGGATGGTAGCCTTGTCATTAAGGAAGGTAGGTTGTTGTTGAGATTTCTTTACTCCAATGGATGGTAGCCTTATCATTATGGAAGGTAGTTTGTTGTTGAGATTTTGTTACTCCAATGGATGATTGCCTTGTCATTATGGAAGGTAGTTAATTGTTGTTATTTTGTTACTCCAATTGCTGGTAGCCTTGTCATTATGGAAGGTATTTTATTGTTTTGATTTTGTTACTCCAATAGATTGTAGCCTTGTTATTATGGAAGGTAGTTCGTTGTTGAGATTTTGTTACTCCAATGGATGGTAGCCTTGTCATGATGGAAGGTAGTTCGGTTTTGAGATTTTGTTACTTTAATGGATGGTAGCCTTGTCATTTTGGAAGGTGGTTTGTTGTTGAGATTTTGTTACTCCAATGGATGGTAGCCTTTTCATTATGGATGGTAGTTCGTTTTTGAGAATTTGTTACTCTAATTGATAATATCCTTGTCATTACGGAAGGTAGTTCATTGTTGAGATTTTGTTTCCCCAATGGATGATAGCCTTGGCATTATGGTAGGTAGTTCATTTTTGAGATTTTGTTACTCCAATGGATGGTATCCTTGTCATTATAGAAGGTAGTTCATTGTTGAGATTTTGTTTCTCCAATGGATGATAGCCTTGTCATTATGGAAGGTTGTTCATTGTTGAGATTTTATTACTCCAATGGATGATAGCCTTGTTATTATGGAAGGTAGTTTTTTGTTGAGATTTTGTTACTCTAATTGATGGTATCCTTGTTATTACGGAAGGTAGTTCATTGTTGAGATTTTGTTTCTCCAATGGATGATAGCCTTGTCATTATGGAAGGTAGTTCATTTTTTAGATTTTGTTACTCCAAAGGATGGTAGCCTTGTCATTATGGAAGGTAGTTCATTGTTGAGATTTTGTTACTCAAATGGATGGTAGCCTTGTCATTATGGAAGGTAGTTCTTTGTTCCGATTTTTGTAATCTAATGGATGGTAGACTTTTCATTATGGAAGGTACTTTGTTGTTGAGATTTTGTTACTATAATTAATGGTATCCTTGTCATTACAGAAGGTAGTTCATTGTGGAGATTTTGTTTCTCCAATGGATGATAGCCTTGTCATTATGCAGGGTAGTTCATTGTTGAAATTTTGTTACTCCAATGGATGGTAACCTTGACATTATGGAAGGTAGTTCATTGTTGAGATTTTGTTACTCCAATGGATGGTAGCCTTGTCATTATGGAAGGTAGTTCATTGTTGAGATTTTGTTACTCCAATGGATGGTAGCCTTGTCATTATGGAAGGTAGTTTGTTGTTGAGATTTTGTTACTCTAATTGATGGTATCCTTGTCATTACAGAAGGTAGTTCATTGTTGAGATTTTGTTTCTCCAATGGATGATAGCCTTGGCATTATGGTAGGTAGTTCATTTTTGAGATTTTGTTACTCCAATGGATGGTGACCTTGTAATTATGGATGGTAGTTCTTTGTTGCTATTTTTTTACTCCAATGGATGGCAGACTTTTCATTATGAAAGGTACTTCGTTGTCGAGATTTTGTTACTCTAATTGATAGTATCCTTGTCATTACGGAAGGTAGTTCATTGTGGAGATTTTGTTTCTCCAATGGATGATAGCCTTGTCATTATGGAAGGTAGTTCATTGTTGAGATTTTGTTACTCCAATGGATGGTAGCCTTGTCATGATGGAAGGCAGTTCGGTTTTGAGATTTTGTTACTTTAATGGATGGTAGCCTTGTTATTATGGAAGGTAGTTCGTTGTTGAGATTTTGTTACTCCAATGTTTGGAAGCCTTTACATTATGGAAGGCATTTCAGTTTTGAGATTTTGTTACTTTATGGGATGGTAGCCATGTTATTATGGAAGGTAGTTTGTTATTGAGATTTTGTTACTCCAATGGATGGTAGCCTTGTTATTATGGATGGTAGTTCGTTGTTAAGATTTTGTTACTCCAATGGATGGTATCCTTGTCATTACGGAAGGTAGTTCATTGTTGAGATTTTGTTTCTCCAATGGATGATAGCCTTGGCATTATGGTAGGTAGTTCATTTTTGAGATTTTGTTACTCCAATGGATGGTAGCCTTGTTATTATGGAAGGTAGTTTGTTGTTGAGATTTTGTTACTCTAATTGATGGTATCCTTGTTATTACGGAAGGTAGTTCATTGTTGAGATTTTGTTTCTCCAATGGATGATAGCCTTGTCATTATGGAAGGTAGTTCATTTTTGAGATTTTGTTACTCCAATGGATGGTAGCCTTGTCATTATGGAAGGTAGTTCATTGTTGAGATTTTGTTACTCCAATGGATGGTAGCCTTGTCATTATGGAAGGTAGTTCGTTGTTGAGATTTTGTTACTCCAATGGATGGTAGCCTTGTCATTATGGAAGGTAGTTCAGTTTTGAGATTTTGTTACTTTAATGGATGGTAGCCTTGTCATTAAGGAAGGTAGGTTGTTGTTGAGATTTCTTTACTCCAATGGATGGTAGCCTTATCATTATAGAAGGTAGTTTGTTGTTGAGATTTTGTTACTCCAATGGATGATTGCCTTGTCATTATGGAAGGTAGTTAATTGTTGTTATTTTGTTACTCCAATGGCTGGTAGCCTTGTCATTATGGAAGGTATTTTATTGTTTTGATTTTGTTACTCCAATAGATTGTAGCCTTGTTATTATGGAAGGTAGTTCGTTGTTGAGATTTTGTTACTCCAATGGATGGTAGCCTTGTCATGATGGAAGGTAGTTCGGTTTTGAGATTTTGTTACTTTAATGGATGGTAGCCTTGTCATTTTGGAAGGTGGTTTGTTGTTGAGATTTTGTTACTCCAATGGATGGTAGCCTTTTCATTATGGATGGTAGTTCGTTTTTGAGAATTTGTTACTCTAATTGATAATATCCTTGTCATTACGGAAGGTAGTTCATTGTTGAGATTTTGTTTCCCCAATGGATGATAGCCTTGGCATTATGGTAGGTAGTTCATTTTTGAGATTTTGTTACTCCAATGGATGGTATCCTTGTCATTATAGAAGGTAGTTCATTGTTGAGATTTTGTTTCTCCAATGGATGATAGCCTTGTCATTATGGAAGGTTGTTCATTGTTGAGATTTTATTACTCCAATGGATGATAGCCTTGTTATTATGGAAGGTAGTTTTTTGTTGAGATTTTGTTACTCTAATTGATGGTATCCTTGTTATTACGGAAGGTAGTTCATTGTTGAGATTTTGTTTCTCCAATGGATGATAGCCTTGTCATTATGGAAGGTAGTTCATTTTTTAGATTTTGTTACTCCAAAGGATGGTAGCCTTGTCATTATGGAAGGTAGTTCATTGTTGAGATTTTGTTACTCAAATGGATGGTAGCCTTGTCATTATGGAAGGTAGTTCTTTGTTCCGATTTTTGTAATCTAATGGATGGTAGACTTTTCATTATGGAAGGTACTTTGTTGTTGAGATTTTGTTACTATAATTAATGGTATCCTTGTCATTACAGAAGGTAGTTCATTGTGGAGATTTTGTTTCTCCAATGGATGATAGCCTTGTCATTATGCAGGGTAGTTCATTGTTGAAATTTTGTTACTTCAATGGATGGTAACCTTGACATTATGGAAGGTAGTTCATTGTTGAGATTTTGTTACTCCAATGGATGGTAGCCTTGTCATTATGGAAGGTAGTTCATTGTTGAGATTTTGTTACTCCAATGGATGGTAGCCTTGTCATTATGGAAGGTAGTTTGTTGTTGAGATTTTGTTACTCTAATTGATGGTATCCTTGTCATTACAGAAGGTAGTTCATTGTTGAGATTTTGTTTCTCCAATGGATGATAGCCTTGGCATTATGGTAGGTAGTTCATTTTTGAGATTTTGTTACTCCAATGGATGGTATCCTTGTCATTACGGAAGGTAGTTCATTGTTGAGATTTTGTTTCTCCAATGGATGATAGCCTTGTCATTATGGAAGGTTGTTCATTGTTGAGATTTTGTTACTCCAATGGCAAGTAGCCTTGTCATTATGGAAGGTAGTTTGTTATTGAGATTTTGTTACTCCAATGGATGGTAGCCTTGTCATTATGGAAGGTAGTTCGTTGTTGAGATTTGGTTACTCCATTTGATGGTAGCCTTAACATTATGGAAGGTAGTTTGGTTTTGAGATTTTCTTACTCTAATGGATGGTAGCCTTGTCATTATGGAAGGTAGTTCTTTGTTGCGATTTTGGTACTCCAATGGATGGTAGACTTTTCATTATGGAAGCTAGTTCATTGTTGAGATTTTGTTACTCTAATTGATGGTATCCTTGTCATTACGGAAGGTAGTTCATTGTGGAGATTTTGTTTCTCCAATGGATGATAGCCTTTTCATTATGCAGGGTAGTTCATTGTTAAGATTTTGTTATTCCAATGGATGGTATCCTTGTCATTATGGAAGGTAGTTTGTTGTTGAGATTTTGTTACTCTAATTGATGGTATCCTTGTCATTACGGAAGGTAGTTTATTGTTGAGATTTTGTTTCTCCAATGGATGGTAGCCTTGGCATTATGGTAGGTAGTTAATTTTTGAGATTTTGTTACTCTAATTGATGGTATCCTTGTTATTATGGAAGGTAGTTCATTGTTGAGATTTTGTTTCTCCAATGGATGATAGCCTTGTCATTATGGAAGCTAGTTCATTTTTTAGATTTTGTTACTCCAAAGGATGGTAGCCTTGTCATTATGGAAGGTAGTTCATTGTTGAGATTTTGTTACTCAAATGGATGGTAGCCTTGTCATTATGGAAGGTAGTTCATTGTTGAGATTTTGTTACTCAAATGGATGGTAGCCTTGTCAATATGGAAGGTAGTTCTTTGTTCCGATTTTTTGACTCCAATGGATGGTAGACTTTTCATTATGGAAGGTACTTCGTTGTTGATATTTTGTTACTATAATTGATGGTATCCTTGTCATTACGGAAGGTAGTTCATTGTGGAGATTTTGTTTCTCCAATGGATGATAGCCTTGTCATTATGGAAGGTAGTTCATTGTTGAGATTTTGTTACTCCAATGGCTGGTAGCCTTGTCATTATGCAGGGTAGTTCATTGTTGAAATTTTGTTACTCCAATGGATGGTAACCTTGTCATTATGGAAGGTAGTTCATTGTTGAGATTTTGTTACTCCAATGGATGGTAGCCTTGTCATTATGGAAGGTAGTTTGTTGTTGAGATTTTGTTACTCTAATTGATGGTATCCTTGTCATTACAGACGGTAGTTCATTGTTGAGATTTTGTTTCTCCAATGGATGATAGCCTTTGCATTATGGTAGGTAGTTCATTTTTGAGATTTTGTTACTCCAATGGATGGTATCCTTGTCATTATGGAAGGTAGTTCATTGTTGAGATTTTGTTTCTCCAATGGATGATAGCCTTGTCATTATGGAAGGTTGTTCATTGTTGAGATTTTGTTACTCCAATGGATGGTAGCCTTGTCATTATGGAAGGTAGTTTGTTGTTGAGATTTTGTTACTCTAATTGATGGTATCCTTGTCATTACAGACGGTAGTTCATTGTTGAGATTTTGTTTCTCCAATGGATGATAGCCTTGGCATTATGGTAGGTAGTTCATTTTTGAGATTTTGTTACTCCAATGGATGGTATCCTTGTCATTACGGAAGGTAGTTCATTGTTGAGATTTTGTTTCTCCAATGGATGATAGCCTTGTCATTATGGAAGGTTGTTCATTGTTGAGATTTTGTTACTCCAATGGCAAGTAGCCTTGTCATTATGGAAGGTAGTTTGTTATTGATATTTTGTTAATCCAATGGATGGTAGCCTTGTCATTATGGAAGGTAGTTCGTTGTTGAGATTTGGTTACTCCAATGGATGGTAGCCTTAACATTATGGAAGGTAGTTTGGTTTTTAGATTTTCTTACTCTAATGGATGGTAGCCTTGTCATTATGGAAGGTAGTTCTTTGTTGCGATTTTGGTACTCCAATGGATGGTAGACTTTTCATTATGGAAGATACTTCGTTGTTGAGATTTTGTTACTCTAATTGATGGTATCCTTGTCATTACGGAAGGTAGTTCATTGTGGAGATTTTGTTTCTCCAATGGATGATAGCCTTGTCATTATGGAAGGTAGTTCATTGTTGAGATTTTGTTACTCCAATGGCTGGTAGCCTTGTCATTATGCAGGGTAGTTCGTTGTTGAGATTTTGTTAGTCCAATGGATGGTAGCCTGGTCATTATGGATGGTAGCCTTGTCATTATGGAAGGTAATTCATTGTTGAGATTTTGTTACTCCAATGGATGGTATCCTTTTCATTATGGAAGGTAGTTTGTTGTTGAGATTTTGTTACTCTAATTGATGGTATCCTTGTCATTACGAAAGGTAGTTCATTGTTGAGATTTTGTTTCTCCAATGGATGGTAGCCTTGGCATTATGGTAGGTAGTTCATTTTTGAGATTTTGTTACTCTAATTGATGGTATCCTTGTTATTACGGAAGGTAATTCATTGTGGAGATTTTGTTTCTCCAATGGATGATAGCCTTGTCATTATGGAAGGTAGTTCATTTTTTAGATTTTGTTACTCCAAAGGATGGTAGCCTTGTCATTATGGAAGGTAGTTCATTGTTGAGATTTTGTTACTCAAATGGATGGTAGCTTTGTCATTATGGAAGGTAGTTCTTTGTTCCCATTTTTGTACTCCAATGGATGGTAGACTTTTCATTATGGAAGGTACTTCCTTGTTTAGATTTTGTTACTCTAATTGATGGTATCCTTGTCATTACGGAAGGTAGTTCATTGTGGAGATTTTGTTTCTCCAATGGATGATAGCCTTGTCATTATGGAAGGTAGTTCATTGTTGAGATTTTGTTACTCCAATGGCTACTAGCCTTGTCATTATGCAGGGTAGTTCATTGTTGAAATTTTGTTACTCCAATGGATGGTAACCTTGTCATTATGGAAGTAGTTCGTTGTTGAGATTTTGTTACTCCAATGAATGGTAGCCTTGTCATTATGGAAGGTAGTTTGTGGTTGAGATTTTGTTACTCTAATTGATGGTATCCTTGTCATTACATAAGGTAGTTCATTGTCGAGATTTTGTTTCTCCAATATATGATAGCCTTGGCATTACGGTAGGTAGTTCATTTTTGAGATTTTGTTACTCTAATGGATGGTATCTTTGTCATTACAGAAGGTAGTTCATTGTTGAGATTTTGTTTCTCCAATGGATGATAGCCTTGTCATTATGGAAGGTTGTTCATTGTTGAGATTTTGTTACTCCAATGGCAAGTAGCCTTGTCATTATTGAAGGTAGTTTGTTATTGAGATTTTGTTACTCCGATGGATGGTAGCCTTGGCATTATGGAAGGTAGTTCGTTGTTGAGATTTGGTTACTCCATTGGATGGTAGCCTTAACATTATGGAAGGTAGTTTGGTTTTGAGTTTTTCTTACTCTAATGGATGGTAGCCTTGTCATTATGGAAGATACTTTGTTGTTGAGATTTTGTTACTCTAATTGATGGTATCCTTGTCATTACGGAGGGTAGTTCATTATGGAGATTTTGTTTCTCCAATGGATGATAGCCTTGTCATTATGGAAGGTAGTTCATTGTTGAGATTTTGTTACTCCAATGGATGGTAGCCTTGTCATTATGCAGGGTAGTTCGTTGTTGAGATTTTTTTACTCCAATGGATGGTAGCCTTGTCATTATGGATGGAAGCCTTATCATTATGGAAGGTAATTCATTGTTGAGATTTTGTTTCTCCAATGGATTGTAGCCTTGGCATTATGGTAGGTAGTTCATTTTTGAGATTTTGTTACTCTAATTGATGGTATCCTTGTTATTACGGAAGGTAGTTCATTGTTGAGATTTTGTTTCTCCAATGGATGATAGCCTTGTCATTATGGAAGGTAGTTCATTTTTTAGATTTTGTTACTCCAAAGGATGGTAGCCTTGTCATTATGGAAGGTAGTTCATTGTTGAGATTTTGTTACTCAAATGGATGGTAGCCTTGTCATTATGGAAGGTATTTCTTTGTTCCCATTTTTGTACTCCAATGGATGGTAGACTTTTCATTATGGAAGGTACTTCGTTGTTGAGATTTTGTTACTCTAATTGATGGTATCCTTGTCATTACGGAAGGTAGTTCATTGTGGAGATTTTGTTTCTCCAATGGATGATAGCCTTGTCATTATGGAAGGTAGTTCATTGTTGAGATTTTGTTACTCCAATGGCTGCTAGCCTTGTCATTATGCAGGGTAGTTCATTGTTGAAATTTTGTTACTCCAATGGATGGTATCCTTGTCATTATGGAAGGTAGTTTGTTGTTGAGATTTTGTTACTCTAATTGATGGTATCCTTGTCATTACAGAAGGTAGTTCATTGTTGAGATTTTGTTTCTCCAATGGATGATAGCCTTGGCATTATGGTAGGTAGTTCATTTTTGAGATTTTGTTACTCCAATGGATGGTATCCTTGTCATTATGGAAGGTAGTTCATTTTTGAGATTTTGTTTCTCCAATGGATGATAGCCTTGTCATTATGGAAGGTTGTTCATTGTTGAGATTTTGTTACTCCAATGGCAAGTAGCCTTGTCATTATGGAAGGTAGTTTGTTATTGAGATTTTGTTACTCCAATGGATGTTAGCCTTGTCATTATGGAAGGTAGTTCGTTGTTGAGATTTGGTTACTCCAATGGATGGTAGCCTTAACATTATGGAAAGTAGTTTGGTTTTGATATTTTCTTACTCTAATGGATGGTAGCCTTGTCATTATGGAAGGTAGTTCTTTGTTGCGATTTTGGTACTCCAATTGATGGTAGACTTTTCATTATGGAAGATACTTTGTTGTTGAGATTTTGTTACTCTAATTGATTGTATCCTTGTCATTACGGAAGGTAGTTCATTGTGGAGATTTTGTTTCTCCAATGGATGATAGCCTTCTCATTATGGAAGGTAGTTCATTGTTGAGATTTTGTTACTCCAATGGCTGGTAGCCTTGTCATTATGCAGGGTAGTTCGTTGTTGAGATTTTGTTACTCCAATGGATGGTAGCCTTGTCATTATGGATGGAAGCCTTGTCATTATGGAAGGTAATTCATTGTTGAGATTTTGTTACTCCAATGGATGGTATCCTTGTCATTATGGAATGTAGTTTGTTGTTGAGATTTTGTTACTCTAATTGATGGTATCCTTGTCATTACGGAAGGTAGTTCATTATTGAGATTTTGTTTCTCCAATGGATGGTAGCCTTTGCATTATGGTAGGTAGTTCATTTTTGAGATTTTGTTACTCCAATGGATGTTATCCTTGTCATTACGGAAGGTAGTTCATTGTTGAGATTTTGTTTCTCCAATGGATGATAGCCTTGTCATTATGGAAGGTTGTTCATTGTTGAGATTTTGTTACTCCAATGGCAAGTAGCCTTGTCATTATGGAAGGTAGTTTGTTGTTGAGATTTTGTTACTCCAATGGATGATAGCCTTGTCATTATGGAAGGTAGTTCGTTGTTGAGATTTTGTTACTCCAATGGATGGAGGCCTTAACATTATGGAAGGTAGTTTGGTTTTGAGATTTTGTTACTCTAATCGATGGTAGCCTTGTCATTATGGAAGGTAGTTTGTTGTTTAGATTTTGTTACTCCAATTGATGGTAGCCTTGTTTTTATGGAAGGTAGTTTGTTGTTGAGATTTTGATACTCTCATTGATGGTATCCTTGTCATTACGGAAGGTAGTTCATTGTTGAGATTTTATTTCTCCAATGGATGATAGCCTTGTCATAATAGAAGGTAGTTCATTTTTGAGATTTTGTTACTCCAATGGATGGTATCCTTGTCATTATGGAAGGTTTTTCATTGTTGAGATTTTGTTACTCAAATGGATGGTAGCCTTGTCACTATGGAAGGTAGTTTGTTGTTGAGATTTTGTTACTCCAATGGATGGTAGCCTTGTCATTATGGAAGGTAGTTCGTTGTTGAGATTTTGTTACTCTAATTGATGGTATCCTTGTCATTACGGAAGGTAGTTTAATATTGAGATTTTGTTTCTCCAATGGATGATAGACTTGTCATTATGGAAGGTAGTTCATTTTTGAGATTTTGTTACTCCAATGGATGGTAGCCTTGTCATTATGGAAGGTAGTTCTTTGTTGAGATTTTTTTACTCCAATGGATGGTAGCCTTTTCATTATGGAAGGCAGTTAGTTGTTTAGATTTTGTTACTCTAATTGATGGTATCCTTGTCATTACGGAAGGTAGTTCATTGTTGAGGTTTTGTTTCTCCAATGGATGATAGCCTTGGCATTATGGTAGGTAGTTCATTTTTGAGATTTTGTTATTCCAATGGATGCTATCCTTGTCATTACGGAAGGTAGTTCATTGTTGAGATTTTGTTTCTCCAATGGATGATAGCCTCTTCATTATGGAAGGTTGTTTATTGTTGAGATTTTGTTACTCCAATGGCAACTAGCCTTGTCATTATTGAAGGTAGTTTGTTGTTGAGATTTTGTTACTCCAATCGATGGTAGCCTTAACATTATGGAAAGTAGTTTGGATTTGAGATTTTGTTACTTTAATGGCTGGTAGCCTTGTCATTATGGAAGGTAGTTTGTTGTTTAGATTTTGTTACTCCAATGGATGGTAGCCTTATCATTATGGAAGGTAGTTCGTTACTGAGATTTTGTTACTTTAATTGATGGTATCCTTGTCATTACGGAAGGTAGTTCAATGTTGAGATTTTGTTTCTCCAATGGATGATAGACTTGTCATTATGGAAGGTAGTTCATTTTTGAGATTTTGTTACTCCTATGGATGGTAGCCTTGTCATTATGGAAGGTAGTTCTTTGTTGAGATTTTTTTACTCCAATGGATGGTAGCCTTTTCATTATGGAAGGTAGTTCTTTGTTGAGATTTTTTTACTCCAATGGATGCTAGCCTTATCATTATGGAAGGTAGTTCTTTGTTGCGATTTTTTTACTCCAATGAATGGTAGACTTTTCATTATTGAAGGTACTTCGTTGTTGAGATTTTGTTACTCTAATTGATGGTATCCTTGTCATTACATAAGTTAGTTCATTGTGGAGATTTTGTTTCTCCAATGGATGATAGCCTTGTCATTATGGAAGGTAGTTCATTATTGAGATTTTCTTACTCCAATGGCTGGTAGCCTTGTCATTTTGCAAGGTAGTTCATTGTTGAGATTTTGTTACTCCAATGGATGGTTCCCTTGTCATTATGGAAGGTAGTTCGTTGTTGAGATTTTGTTACTCTAATTGATGGTATCCTTGTCATTACGGAAGGTAGTTCATTGTGGAGATTTTGTTTCTCCAATGGATGATAGCCTTGTCATTATGGAAGGTAGTTCATTGTTGAGATTTTGTTACTCCAATGGCTGCTAGCCTTGTCATTATGCAGGGTAGTTCATTTTTGAAATTTTGTTACTCCAATGGATGGTATCCTTGTCATTATGGAAGGTAGTTTGTTGTTGAGATTTTGTTACTCTAATTGATGGTATCCTTGTCATTACAGAAGGTAGTTCATTGTTGAGATTTTGTTTCTCCAATGGATGATAGCCTTGGCATTATGGTAGGTAGTTCATTTTTGAGATTTTGTTACTCCAATGGATGGTATCCTTGTCATTACGGAAGGTAGTTCATTGTTGAGATTTTGTTTCTCCAATGGATGATAGCCTTGTCATTATGGAAGGTAGTTCATTATTGAGATTTTCTTACTCCAATGGCTGGTAGCCTTGTCATTATGCAAGGTAGTTCATTGTTGAGATTTTGTTACTCCAATGGATGGTTCCCTTGTCATTATGGAAGGTAGTTCGTTGTTGAGATTTTGTTACTCTAATTGATGGTATCCTTGTCATTACGGAAGGTAGTTCATTGTGGAGATTTTGTTTCTCCAATGGATGATAGCCTTGTCATTATGGAAGGTAGTTCATTGTTGAGATTTTGTTACTCCAATGGCTGCTAGCCTTGTCATTATGCAGGGTAGTTCATTTTTGAAATTTTGTTACTCCAATGGATGGTATCCTTGTCATTATGGAAGATAGTTTGTTGTTGAGATTTTGTTACTCTAATTGATGGTATCCTTGTCATTACAGAAGGTAGTTCATTGTTGAGATTTTTTTCTCCAATGGATGATAGCCTTGGCATTATGGTAGGTAGTTTATTTTTGAGATTTTGTTACTCCAATGGATGGTATCCTTGTCATTACGGAAGGTAGTTCATGGTTGAGATTTTGTTTCTCCAATGGATGATAGCCTTGTCATTATGGAAGGTAGTTCATTATTGAGATTTTCTTACTCCAATGGCTGGTAGCCTTGTCATTATGCAACGTAGTTCATTGTTGAGATTTTGTTACTCCAATGGATGGTTCCCTTGTCATTATGGAAGGTAGTTCGTTGTTATGATTTTGTTACTCTAATTGATGGTATCCTTGTCATTACGGAAGGTAGTTCATTGTGGAGATTTTGTTTCTCCAATGGATGATAGCCTTGTCATTATGGAAGGTAGTTCATTGTTGAGATTTTGTTACTCCAATGGCTGCTAGCCTTGTCATTATGCAGGGTAGTTCATTTTTGAAATTTTGTTACTCCAATGGATGGTATCCTTGTCATTATGGAAGGTAGTTTGTTGTTGAGATTTTGTTACTCTAATTGATGGTATCCTTGTCATTACAGAAGGTAGTTCATTGTTGAGATTTTGTTTCTCCAATGGATGATAGCCTTGGCATTATGGTAGGTAGTTCATTTTTGAGATTTTGTTACTCCAATGGATGGTATCCTTGTCATTATGGAAGGTAGTTCATTGTTGAGATTTTGTTTCTCCAATGGATGATAGCCTTGTCATTATGGAAGGTTGTTCATTGTTGAGATTTTGTTACTCCAATGGCAAGTAGCCTTGTCATTATGGAAGGTAGTTTGTTATTGAGATTTTGTTACTCCAATGGATGTTAGCCTCGCATTATGGAAGGTAGTTCGTTGTTGAGATTTGGTTACTCCAATGGATGGTAGCCTTAACATTATGGAAAGTAGTTTGGTTTTGAGATTTTCTTACTCTAATGGATGGTAGCCTTGTCATTATGGAAGGTAGTTCTTTGTTGCGATTTTGGTACTCCAATGGATGGTAGACTTTTCATTATGGAAGATACTTTGTTGTTGAGATTTTGTTACTCTAATTGATTGTATCCTTGTCATTACGGAAGGTAGTTCATTGTGGAGATTTTGTTTCTCCAATGGATGATAGCCTTCTCATTATGGAAGGTAGTTCATTGTTGAGATGTTGTTACTCCAATGGCTGGTAGCCTTGTCATTATGCAGGGTAGTTCGTTGTTGAGATTTTGTTACTCCAATGGATGGTAGCCTTGTCATTATGGATGGAAGCCTTGTCATTATGGAAGGTAATTCATTGTTGAGATTTTGTTACTCCAATGGATGGTATCCTTGTCATTATGGAAGGTAGTTTGTTGTTGAGATTTTGTTACTCTAATTGATGGTATCCTTGTCATTACGGAAGGTAGTTCATTATTGAGATTTTGTTTCTCCAATGGATGGTAGCCTTGGCATTATGGTAGGTAGTTCATTTTTAAGATTTTGTTACTCCAATGGATGGTATCCTTGTCATTACGGAAGGTAGTTCATTGTTGAGATTTTGTTTTTTCCAATGGATGATAGCCTTGTCATTATGGAAGGTTGTTCATTGTTGAGATTTTGTTACTCCAATGGCAAGTAGCCTTGTCATTATGGAAGGTAGTTTGTTGTTGAGATTTTGTTACCGCAATGGATGATAGCCTTGTCATTATGGAAGGTAGTTCGTTGTTGAGATTTTGTTACTCCAATGGATGGAGGCCTTAACATTATGGAAGGAAGTTTGGTTTTGAGATTTTGTTACTCTAATCGATGGTAGCCTTGTCATTATGGAAGGTAGTTTGTTGTTTAGATTTTGGTACTCCAATTGATGGTAGCCTTGTTATTATGGAAGGTAGTTCGTTGTTGAGATTTTGATACTCTCATTGATGGTATCCTTGTCATTACGGAAGGTAGTTCATTGTTGAGATTTTCTTTCTCCAATGGATGATAGCCTTGTCATAATAGAAGCTAGTTCATTTTTGAGATTTTGTTACTCCAATGGATGGTATCCTTGTCATTATGGAAGGTTTTTCATTGTTGAGATTTTGTTACTCCAATCGATGGTAGCCTTAACATTATGGAAAGTAGTTTGGTTTTGAGATTTTGTTACTTTAATGGCTGGTAGCCTTGTCATTATGGAAGGTAGTTTGTTGTTTAGATTTTGTTACTCCAATGGATGGTAGCCTTGTCATTACGGAAGGTAGTTTAATGTTGAGATTTTGTTTCTCCAATGGATGATAGACTTGTCATTATGGAAGGTAGTTCATTTTTGAGATTTTGTTACTCCAATGGATGGTAGCCTTGTCATTATGGAAGGTAGTTCTTTGTTGAGATTTTTTTACTCCAATGGATGGTAGCCTTTTCATTATGGAAGGCAGTTAGTTGTTTAGATTTTGTTACTCTAATTGATGGTATCCTTGTCATTACGGAAGGTAGTTCATTGTTGAGGTTTTGTTTCTCCAATGGATGATAGCCTTGGCATTATGGTAGGTAGTTCATTTTTGAGATTTTGTTATTCCAATGGATGCTATCCTTGTCATTACGGAAGGTAGTTCATTGTTGAGATTTTGTTTCTCCAATGGATGATAGCCTCTTCATTATGGAAGGTTGTTTATTGTTGAGATTTTGTTACTCCAATGGCAAGTAGCCTTGTCATTATGGAAGGTAGTTTGTTGTTGAGATTTTGTTACTCCAATCGATGGTAGCCTTAACATTATGGAAAGTAGTTTGGTTTTGAGATTTTGTAACTTTAATGGCTGGTAGCCTTGTCATTATGGAAGGTAGTTTATTGTTTAGATTTTGTTACTCTAATGGATGGTAGCCTTGTCATTATGGAAGGTAGTTCGTTACTGAGATTTTGTTACTTTAATTGATGGTATCCTTGTCATTACGGAAGGTAGTTCAATGTTGAGATTTTGTTTCTCCAATGGATGATAGACTTGTCATTATGGAAGGTAGTTCATTTTTGAGATTTTGTTACTCCAATGGATGGTAGCCTTGTCATTATGGAAGGTAGTTCTTTGTTGAGATTTTTTTACTCCAATGGATGGTAGCCTTTTCATTATGGAAGGTAGTTCTTTGTTGAGATTTTTTTACTCCAATGGATGGTAGCCTTATCATTATGGAAGGTAGTTCTTTGTTGCGATTTTTTTACTCCAATGAATGGTAGACTTTTCATTATTGAAGGTACTTCGTTGTTGAGATTTTGTTACTCTAATTGATGGTATCCTTGTCATTACATAAGTTAGTTCATTGTGGAGATTTTGTTTCTCTAATGGATGATAGCCTTGTCATTATGGAAGGTAGTTCATTATTGAGATTTTCTTACTCCAATGGCTGGTAGCCTTGTCATTATGCAAGGTAGTTCATTGTTGAGATTTTGTTACTCCAATGGATGGTTCCCTTGTCATTATGGAAGGTAGTTCGTTGTTGAGATTTTGTTACTCTAATTGATGGTATCCTTGTCATTACGGAAGGTAGTTCATTGTGGAGATTTTGTTTCTCCAATGGATGATATCCTTGTCATTATGGAAGGTAGTTCATTGTTGAGATTTTGTTACTCCAATGGCTGCTAGCCTTGTCATTATGCAGGGTAGTTCATTGTTGAAATTTTGTTACTCCAATGGATGGTATCCTTGTCATTATGGAAGGTAGTTTGTTGTTGAGATTTTGTTACTCTAATTGATGGTATCCTTGTAATTACAGAAGGTAGTTCATTGTTGAGATTTTGTTTCTCCAATGGATGATAGCCTTGGCATTATGGTAGGTAGTTCATTTTTGAGATTTTGTTACTCCAATGGATGGTATCCTTGTCATTACGGAAGGTAGTTCATTGTTGAGATTTTGTTTCTCCAATGGATGATAGCCTTGTCATTATGGAAGGTTGTTCATTGTTGAGATTTTGTTACTCCAATGGCAAGTAGCCTTGTCATTATGGAAGGTAGTTTGTTATTGAGATTTTGTTACTCCAATGGATGTTAGCCTTGTCATTATGGAAGGTAGTTCGTTGTTGAGATTTGGTTACTCCAATGGATGGTAGCCTTAACATTATGGAAAGTAGTTTGGTTTTGAGATTTTTTTACTCTAATGGATGGTACCCTTGTCATTATGGAAGGTAGTTCTTTGTTGCGATTTTGGTACTCCAATGGATGGTAGACTTTTCATTATGGAAGATACTTTGTTGTTGAGATTTTGTTACTCTAATTGATTGTATCCTTGTCATTACGGAAGGTAGTTCATTGTGGAGATTTTGTTTCTCCAATGGATGATAGCCTTCTCATTATGGAAGGTAGTTCATTGTTGAGATGTTGTTACTCCAATGGCTGGTAGCCTTGTCATTATGCAGGGTAGTTCGTTGTTGAGATTTTGTTACTCCAATGGATGGTAGCCTTGTCATTATGGATGGAATCCTTGTCATTATGGAAGGTAATTCATTGTTGAGATTTTGTTACTCCAATGGATGGTATCCTTGTCATTATGGAAGGTAGTTTGTTGTTGAGATTTTGTTACTCTAATTGATGGTATCCTTGTCATTACGGAAGGTAGTTCATTATTGAGATTTTGTTTCTCCAATGGATGGTAGCCTTGGCATTATGGTAGGTAGTTCATTTTTGAGATTTTGTTACTCCAATGGATGGTATCCTTGTCATTACGGAAGGTAGTTCATTGTTGAGATTTTGTTTCTCCAATGGATGATAGCCTTGTCATTATGGAAGGTTGTTCATTGTTGAGATTTTGTTACTCCAATGGCAAGTAGCCTTGTCATTATGGAAGGTAGTTTGTTGTTGAGATTTTGTTACCCCAATGGATGATAGCCTTGTCATTATGGAAGGTAGTTCGTTGTTGAGATTTTGTTACTCCAATGGATGGAGGCCTTAACATTATGGAAGGTAGTTTGGTTTTGAGATTTTGTTACTCTAATCGATGGTAGCCTTGTCATTATGGAAGGTAGTTTGTTGTTTAGATTTTGTTACTCCAATTGATGGTAGCCTTGTTATTATGGAAGGTAGTTCGTTGTTGAGATTTTGATACTCTCATTAATGGTATCCTTGTCATTACGGAAGGTAGTTCATTGTTGAGATTTTCTTTCTCCAATGGATGATAGACTTGTCATTATGGAAGGTAGTTCATTTTTGAGATTTTGTTACTCCAATGGATGGTAGCCTTGTCATTACGGAAGGTAGTTCATTTTTGAGATTTTGTTACTCCAATGGATGGTATCCTTGTCATTATGGAAGGTTTTTCATTGTTGAGATTTTGTTACTCCAATCGATGGTAGCCTTAACATTATGGAAAGTAGTTTGGTTTTGAGATTTTGTTACTTTAATGGCTGGTAGCCTAGTCATTATGGAAGGTAGTTTGTTGTTTAGATTTTGTTACTCCAATGGATGGTAGCCTTGTCATTATGGAAGGTAGTTTAATGTTGAGATTTTGTTACTCTAATTGATGGTATCCTTGTCATTACGTAAGGTAGTTCAATGTTGAGATTTTGTTTCTCCAATGGATGATAGACTTGTCATTATGGAAGGTAGTTCATTTTTGAGATTTTGTTACTCCAATGGATGGTAGCCTTGTCATTATGGAAGGTAGTTCTTTGTTGAGATTTTTTTACTCCAATGGATGGTAGCCTTTTCATTATGGAAGGTAGTTCTTTGTTGAGATTTTTTTACTCCAATGGATGGTAGCCTTATCATTATGGAAGGTAGTTCTTTGTTGCGATTTTTTTACTCCAATGAATGGTAGACTTTTCATTATTGAAGGTACTTCGTTGTTGAGATTTTGTTACTCCAATTGATAGTATCCTTGTCATTACATAAGTTAGTTTATTGTGGAGATTTTGTTTCTCCAATGGATGATAGCCTTGTCATTATGGAAGGTAGTTCATTGTTGAGATTTTCTTACTCCAATGGATGGTATCCTTGTCATTACGGAAGGTAGTTCATTGTAGAGATTTTGTTTCTCCAATGGATGGTTCCCTTGTCATTATGGAAGGTAGTTCGTTGTTGAGATTTTGTTACTCCAATGGATGGTATCCTTGTCATTACGAAAGGTAGTTCATTGTTGTGATTTTGTTTCTCCAATGGATGATAGCCTTGTCATTATGGAAGGTTGTTCATTGTTGAGATTTTGTTACTCCAATGGCAAGTAGACTTATCATTATGGAAGGTAGTTTCTTGTTGAGATTTTGTTACTCCAATGGATGGTAGCCTTAACATTATGGAAAGTAGTTTGGTTTTGAGATTTTGTTACTTTAATGGATGGTAGCCTTGTCATTATGGGAGGTAGTTTGTTGTTTAGATTTTGTTACTCTAATGGATGGTAGCCTTATCATTATGGAAGGTAGTTCGTTGTTGAGATTTTGTTAATCTAATTGATGGTATCCTTGTCATTACGGAAGGTAGTTCAATGTTGATATTTCGTTACTCCAATGGATGATAGCCTTGTTGTTATGGAAGGTAGTTCATTTTTGAGATTTTGTTACTCCAATGGATGGTAGCCCTGTTATTATGGAAGGTAGTTCATTGTTGAGATTTTGTAACTCCAATGGATGGTAGCCTTGTCATTATGGAAGGTAGTTCTTTCGTGATATTTTTTTACTCCAATGGATGGTAGCCTTTTCATTATGGAAGGTAGTTAGTTGTTTAGATTTTGTTACTCTAATTGATGGTATCCTTGTCATTACGGAAGGTAGTTCATTGTTGATATTTTGTTTCTCCAATGGATGATAGCATTGTCATTATAGAAGGTAGTTCATTATTGATATTTTGTTACTCCAATGGCTGGTAGGCTTGTTATTGTGGAAGGTAGTTCTTTGTTAAGATTTTGTTACTCCAATGGATGGTAGCCTTGTAATTATGAAAGTTAGTTCGTTGTTGAGATTTTGTTAGTCCAATGGATGGTAGCCTTGTAATTATGGAAGGTAGTTCCTTGTTGAGAATTCGTTACTCCAATGTATGGTTGCCTTGTCATTATGGAAGGTAGTTCGGTTTTGAGATTTTGTTACTTTAATGGATGGTAGCCTTTTCATTATGGAAGGTAGTTTGTGGTTGAGATTTTTTTACTCCAATGGATGGTAGCCTTTTTATTATTGAAAGTAGTTTGTTGTTGAGATTTTGTTACTCTAATTGATGGTATCCTTGTTATTACGGAAGGTAGTTCATTGTTGAGATTTGGTTTCTCCAATGGATGATAGCCTTGTCATTATGGAAGGTAGTTCGTTACTGAGATTTTGTTACTTTAATTGATGGTATCCTTGTCATTACGGAAGGTAGTTCAATGTTGAGATTTGGTTTCTCCAATGGATGATAGACTTGTCATTATGGAAGGTAGTTCATTTTTGAGATTTTGTTACTCCAATGGATGGTAGCCTTGTCATTATGGAAGGTAGTTCTTTGTTGAGATTTTTTTACTCCAATGGATGGTAGCCTTTTCATTATGGAAGGTAGTTCTTTGTTGAGATTTTTTTACTCCAATGGATGGTAGCCTTATCATTATGGAAGGTAGTTCTTTGTTGCGATTTTTTTACTCCAATGAATGGTAGACTTTTCATTATTGAAGGTACTTCGTTGTTGAGATTTTGTTACTCTAATTGATGGTATCCTTGTCATTACATAAGTTAGTTCATTGTGGAGATTTTGTTTCTCTAATGGATGATAGCCTTGTCATTATGGAAGGTAGTTCATTATTGAGATTTTCTTACTCCAATGGCTGGTAGCCTTGTCATTATGCAAGGTAGTTCATTGTTGAGATTTTGTTACTCCAATGGATGGTTCCCTTGTCATTATGGAAGGTAGTTTGTTGTTGAGATTTTGTTACTCTAATTGATGGTATCCTTGTCATTACGGAAGGTAGTTCATTGTGGAGATTTTGTTTCTCCAATGGATGATAGCCTTGTCATTATGGAAGGTAGTTCATTGTTGAGATTTTGTTACTCCAATGGCTGCTAGCCTTGTCATTATGCAGGGTAGTTCATTGTTGAAATTTTGTTTCTCCAATGGATGGTATCCTTGTCATTATGGAAGGTAGTTTGTTGTTGAGATTTTGTTACTCTAATTGATGGTATCCTTGTCATTACAGAAGGTAGTTCATTGTTGAGATTTTGTTTCTCCAATGGATGATAGCCTTGGCATTATGGTAGGTAGTTCATTTTTGAGATTTTGTTACTCCAATGGATGGTATCCTTGTCATTACGGAAGGTAGTTCATTGTTGAGATTTTGTTTCTCCAATGGATGATAGCCTTGTCATTATGGAAGGTTGTTCATTGTTGAGATTTTGTTACTCCAATGGCAAGTAGCCTTGTCATTATGGAAGGTAGTTTGTTATTGAGATTTTGTTACTCCAATGGATGTTAGCCTTGTCATTATGGAAGGTAGTTCGTTGTTGAGATTTGGTTACTCCAATGGATGGTAGCCTTAACATTATGGAAAGTAGTTTGGTTTTGAGATTTTTTTACTCTAATGGATGGTACCCTTGTCATTATGGAAGGTAGTTCTTTGTTGCGATTTTGGTACTCCAATGGATGGTAGACTTTTCATTATGGAAGATACTTTGTTGTTGAGATTTTGTTACTCTAATTGATTGTATCCTTGTCATTACGGAAGGTAGTTCATTGTGGAGATTTTGTTTCTCCAATGGATGATAGCCTTCTCATTATGGAAGGTAGTTCATTGTTGAGATGTTGTTACTCCAATGGCTGGTAGCCTTGTCATTATGCAGGGTAGTTCGTTGTTGAGATTTTGTTACTCCAATGGATGGTAGCCTTGTCATTATGGATGGAATCCTTGTCATTATGGAAGGTAATTCATTGTTGAGATTTTGTTACTCCAATGGATGGTATCCTTGTCATTATGGAAGGTAGTTTGTTGTTGAGATTTTGTTACTCTAATTGATGGTATCCTTGTCATTACGGAAGGTAGTTCATTATTGAGATTTTGTTTCTCCAATGGATGGTAGCCTTGGCATTATGGTAGGTAGTTCATTTTTGAGATTTTGTTACTCCAATGGATGGTATCCTTGTCATTACGGAAGGTAGTTCATTGTTGAGATTTTGTTTCTCCAATGGATGATAGCCTTGTCATTATGGAAGGTTGTTCATTGTTGAGATTTTGTTACTCCAATGGCAAGTAGCCTTGTCATTATGGAAGGTAGTTTGTTGTTGAGATTTTGTTACCCCAATGGATGATAGCCTTGTCATTATGGAAGGTAGTTCGTTGTTGAGATTTTGTTACTCCAATGGATGGAGGCCTTAACATTATGGAAGGTAGTTTGGTTTTGAGATTTTGTTACTTTAATGGCTGGTAGCCTTGTCATTATGGAAGGTAGTTTGTTGTTTAGATTTTGTTACTCCAATGGATGGTAGCCTTGTCATTATGGAAGGTAGTTTAATGTTGAGATTTTGTTACTCTAATTGATGGTATCCTTGTCATTACGTAAGGTAGTTCAATGTTGAGATTTTGTTTCTCCAATGGATGATAGACTTGTCATTATGGAAGGTAGTTCATTTTTTAGATTTTGTTACTCCAATGGATGGTAGCCTTGTCATTATGGAAGGTAGTTCTTTGTTGAGATTTTTTTACTCCAATGGATGGTAGCCTTTTCATTATGGAAGGTAGTTCTTTGTTGAGATTTTTTTACTCCAATGGATGGTAGCCTTATCATTATGGAAGGTAGTTCTTTGTTGCGATTTTTTTACTCCAATGAATGGTAGACTTTTCATTATTGAAGGTACTTCGTTGTTGAGATTTTGTTACTCTAATTGATGGTATCCTTGTCATTACATAAGTTAGTTCATTGTGGAGATTTTGTTTCTCCAATGGATGATAGCCTTGTCATTATGGAAGGTAGTTCATTATTGAGATTTTCTTACTCCAATGGATGGTATCCTTGTCATTACGGAAGGTAGTTCATTGTAGAGATTTTGTTTCTCCAATGGATGGTTCCCTTGTCATTATGGAAGGTAGTTCGTTGTTGAGATTTTGTTACTCCAATGGATGGTATCCTTGTCATTACGAAAGGTAGTTCATTGTTGTGATTTTGTTTCTCCAATGGATGATAGCCTTGTCATTATGGAAGGTTGTTCATTGTTGAGATTTTGTTACTCCAATGGCAAGTAGACTTATCATTATGGAAGGTAGTTTCTTGTTGAGATTTTGTTACTCCAATGGATGGTAGCCTTAACATTATGGAAAGTAGTTTGGTTTTGAGATTTTGTTACTTTAATGGATGGTAGCCTTGTCATTATGGGAGGTAGTTTGTTGTTTAGATTTTGTTACTCTAATGGATGGTAGCCTTATCATTATGGAAGGTAGTTCGTTGTTGAGATTTTGTTAATCTAATTGATGGTATCCTTGTCATTACGGAAGGTAGTTCAATGTTGATATTTCGTTACTCCAATGGATGATAGCCTTGTCGTTATGGAAGGTAGTTCATTTTTGAGATTTTGTTACTCCAATGGATGGTAGCCCTGTTATTATGGAAGGTAGTTCATTGTTGAGATTTTGTTACTCCAATGGATGGTAGCCTTGTCATTATGGAAGGTAGTTCTTTCGTGATATTTTTTTACTCCAATGGATGGTAGCCTTTTCATTATGGAAGGTAGTTAGTTGTTTAGATTTTGTTACTCTAATTGATGGTATCCTTGTCATTACGGAAGGTAGTTCATTGTTGATATTTTGTTTCTCCAATGGATGATAGCATTGTCATTATAGAAGGTAGTTCATTATTGATATTTTGTTACTCCAATGGCTGGTAGCCTTGTTATTGTGGAAGGTAGTCCTTTGTTAAGATTTTGTTACTCCAATGGATGGTAGCCTTGTCATTATGAAAGTTAGTTCGTTGTTGAGATTTTGTTAGTCCAATGGATGGTAGCCTTGTAATTATGGAAGGTAGTTCCTTGTTGAGAATTTGTTACTCCAATGTATGGTAGCCTTGTCATTATGGAAGGTAGTTCGGTTTTGAGATTTTGTTAATTTAATGGATGGTAGCCTTTTCATTATGGAAGGTAGTTTGTGGTTGAGATTTTTTTACTCCAATGGATGGTAGCCTTTTTATTATTGAAAGTAGTTTGTTGTTGAGATTTTGTTACTCTAATTGATGGTATCCTTGTTATTACGGAAGGTAGTTCATTGTTGAGATTTGGTTTCTCCAATGGATGATAGCCTTGTCATTATGGGAGGTAGTTCATTTTTGAGATTTTGTTACTCCGATGGATGGTAGCCTTGTCATTATGGAAGGTAGTTCATTATTGAGATTTTGTTTCTCAAATGGATGGTAGCCTTGTCATTATAGAAGGTAGTTTGTTGTTGAGATTTTGTTACTCCAATGGATGGTAGCCTTGTCATTATGGAAGGTAGTTCAGTTTTGAGATTTTGTAACTTTAATGGATGGTAGCCTTGTCATTATGGAAGGTAGTTTCGTTTTGAGATTTTGTAACTTTAATGGATGGTAGCCTTGTCATTATAGAAGGTAGTTTGTTGTTGAGATTTTGTTACTCCAATGGATGGTATCCTTGTCATTATGGAAGGTAGTTCGTTGATGAGATTTTGTTACTTTAATTGATGGTATCCTTGTCATTACGGAAGGTAGTTCATTATAGAGATTTTGTTTCTCTAATGGATGATAGCCTTGGCATTATGGTAGGTAGTTCATTTTTGAGATTTTTTTCTCTAATGGATGATAGCCTTGTCATTATGGAAGGTTGTTCATTGTTGAGATTTTGTTACTCCAATGGCAAGTAGCCTTATCATTATGGAAGGTAGTTTCTTGTTGAGATTTTGTTACTCCAATGGATGGTAGCCTTAACATTATGGAAAGTAGTTTGGTTTTGAGATTTTGTTACTTTAATGGATGGTAGCCTTGTCATTATGGAAGGTAGTTTGTTGTTTAGATTTTGTTACTCCAATAGATGGTAGCCTTGTCATTATGGAAGATAGTTCGTTGTTGAGATTTTGTTAATCTAATTGAAGGTATCCTTGTCATTACGGAAGGTAGTTCAATGTTGAGATTTCGTTTCTCCAATGGATGATAGCCTTGTCGTTATGGTAGGTAGTTCATTTTTGAGATTTTGTTACTCCAATGGATGGTAGCCTTGTCATTATGGAAGGTAGTTCTTTGGTGAGATTTTGTTACTCCAATGGATGGTAGCCTTGTCATTATTGAAGGTAGTTCGCTGTTGAGATTTTGTTACTCCAATATATGGTAGCCTTGTCATTCTGGAAGGTAGTTCGGTTTTGAGATTTTGTTACTTTAATGGATGGTATCCTTGTCATTATGGAATGTAGTTCGTTGTTGAGATTTTGTTACTCCAATGGCTGGTAGCCTTGTCATTATGGAAGGTAGTTCGTTGTTGAGATTTTGTTACTCTAATTAATTGTATCCTTGTCATTACGGAAGGTAGTTCATTGTTGAGATTTTGTTTCTCCAATGGATGATAGCCTTGTCATTATGGAAGGTAGTTTATTGTTGAGAGTTTGTCACTCCAATGGCTGGTAGCCTTGTTATTATGAAAGGTAGTTCATTTTTAAGATTTTGTTATTCTAATGGATGGTAGCCTTAACATTATAGGAAGTAGTTTGGTTTTGAGATTTTGTTACTTTAATGGATGGTAGCCTTGTCATTATGGAAGGTAGCTTGTTGTTTAGATTTTGTTACTCCAATGGATGGTAGCCTTATCATTATGGAAGGTAGTTCGTTGTTGAGATTTTGTTAATCTAATTGATGGTATCCTTGTCTTTACGGAAGGTTGTTCAATGTTGAGATTTCGTTTCTCCAATGGATGATAGCCTTGTCGTTATGGAAGGTAGTTCATTTTGAGATTTTGTTACTCCAATGGATGGTAGCCTTGTTATTATGGAAGGTATTTCATTGTTGAGATTTTGTTACTCCAATGGATGGTAGCCTTGTCATTACGGAAGGTAGTTCTTTGGTGAGATTTTTTTACTCCAATGGATGGTAGCCTTTTCATTATAGAAGGTAGTTAGTTGTTTAGATTTTGTTACTCTAATTGATGGTATCCTTGTCATTACGGAAGGTAGTTCATTGTTGATATTTTGTTTCTCCAATGGATGATAGCATTTTCATTATGGAAGGTAGTTCATTATTGAGATTTTGTTACTCCAATGGCTGATAGCCTTGTTATTGTGGAAGGTAGTTCTTTGTTAAGATTTTGTTACTCCAACAGACGGTAGCCTTGTCATTATGAAAGGTAGTTCGTTGTTGAGATTTTGTTACTCCAATGGATGGTAGCCTTGTCATTATGGAAGGTAGTTCCTTGTTGAGATTTTGTTACTCCAATCTATGGTAGCCTTGTCATTATGGAAGGTAGTTCGGTTTTGATATTTTGTTACTTTAATGGATGGTAGCCTTTTCATTATGGAAGGTAGTTTTTAGTTGAGATTTTCTTACATCAATGGATGGTTGCCTTGTTATTATGTAAGGTAGTTTGTTGTTGTAATTTTGTTACTCTAATTGATGGTATCCTTGTTATTATGGAAGGTAGTTCATCGTTGAGATTTGGTTTCTCCAATGGATGATAGCCTTGTCATTATGGGAGGTAGTTCATTTTTGAGATTTTGTTACTCCGATGGATGGTAGCCTTGTCATTATGGAAGGTAGTTCATTATTGAAATTTTGTTACTCAAATGTATGGTAGCCTTGTCATTAAGGAAGGTAGTTCGTTGTTGAGATTTGGTTACTCCAATGGATTGTAGCCTTGTCATTATGGAAGGTAGTTCAGTTTTGAGATTTTGTAACTTTAATGGATGGTACCCTTCTCATTATGGAAGGTACTTTGTTGTTGAGATTTTGTTACTCTAATTGATGGTATCCTTGTCATTATGGAAGCTAGTTCATTGTGGAGATTTTGTTTCTCCATTGGATGATAGCCTTGTCATTATGGAAGGTAGTTCATTATTGAGATTTTGTTACTCCAATGGCTGGTAGCCTTGTCATTATGCAAGGTAGATCATTGTTGAGATTTTGTTACTCCAATGGATGGTAGCCTTGTCATTATGGAAGGTAGTTCGTTGTTGAGATTTGGTTACTCCAATGGATTGTAGCCTTGTCATTATGAAGGTAGTTCAGTTTTGAGATTTTGTAACTTTAATGGATGGTACCCTTCTCATTATAGAAGGTTGTTTGTTGTTGAGATTTTGTTACTCAAATGGATGGTAGCCTTTTCATTATGGATGGTAGTTCGTTGTTGAGATTTTGTTACTCTAATTGATGGTATCCTTGTCATTACGGAAGGTAGTTCATTGTTGAGATTTTGTTTCTCCAATGGATGATAGCCTCGGCATTATGGTAGGTAGTTCAATTTTGAGATTTTGTTACTCCAATGGATGGTATCCTTGTCATTACGAAAGGTAGTTCATTATTGAGATTTTGTTTCTCCAATGGATGATAGCCTTGTCATTATGGAAGGTTGTTCATTGTTGAGATTTTGTTACTCCAATGGCAAGTAGCCTTGTCATTATGGAAGGTAGTTTCTTGTTGTATTTTGTTACTCCAATGGATGGTAGCCTTAACATTATGGAAAGTAGTTTGGTTTTGATATTTTGTTACTTTAATGGATGGTAGCCTTGTCATTATCGGAAGCAAGTTCATTGTAGAGATTTTGTTACTCAAATGGATGGTAGCCTTGTCATTATGGAAGGTAGTTCTTCGTTGCGATTTTTTTACTCTAATGAATGGTAGACTTTTCATTATGGAAGGTACTTTGTTGTTGAGATTTTGTTATTCTAATTGATGGTATCCTTGTCATTACGGAAGCTAGTTCATTGTAGAGATTTTGTTTCTCCATTGGATGATAGCCTTGTCATTATGGAAGGTAGTTCATTATTGAGATTTTGTTACTCCAATGACTGGTAGCCTTGTAATTATGCAAGGTAGTTCATTGTTGAGATTTTGTTACTCCAACGGATGGTAGCCTTGTCATTATGGAAGGTAGTTCTTTGGTGAGATATTTTTACTCCAATGGATGGTAGCCTTTTCATTATGGAAGGTAGTTAGTTGTTTAGATTTTGTTACTCTAATTGATGGTATCCTTGTCATTACGGAAGGTAGTTCATTGTTGATATTTTGTTTCTCCAATGGATGATAGCATTGTAATTATGGAAGGTAGTTCATTATTGAGATTTTGTTACTCCAATGGCTGGTAGCCTTGTTATTGTGGAAGGTGATTCTTTGTTAAGATTTTGTTACTCCAATGGATGGTAGCCTTGTCATTATGAAAGGTAGTTCGTTGTTGAGATTTTGTTACTCCAATGGATGGTAGCCTTGTCATTATGGAAGGTAGTTCCTTGTTGAGATTTTGTTACTCCAATGTATGGTAGCCTTGTCATTATGGAAGGTAGTTCGGTTTTGAGATTTTGTTACTTTAATGGATGGTAGCCTTTTCATTATGGAAGGTAGTTTGTGGTTGATATTTTGTTACTCCAAAGGATGGTAGCCTTGTTATTATGGAAGGTAGTTTGTTGTTGAGATTTTGTTACTCTAATTGATGGTATCCTTGTTATTACGAAAGGTAGTTCATTGTTGAGATTTGGTTTCTCCAATGGATGATAGCCTTGTCATTATGGTAGGTAGTTCATTTTTGAGATTTTGTTAAACCGATGGATGGTAGCCTTGTCATTATGGAAGGTAGTTTATTATTGAGATTTTGTTCTTCAAATGGATGGTAGCCTTGTCATTATGGAAGGTAGTTCTTCGTTGCGATTTTTTTACTCCAATGAATGGTAGACTTTTCATTATGGAAGGTACTTTGTTGTTGATATTGTGTTACTCTAATTGATGGTATCCTTGTCATTACTGAAGCTAGTTCATTGTAGAGATTTTGTTTCTCCATTGGATGATAGCCTTGTCATTATGGAAGGTAGTTCATTATTGAGATTTTGTTACTCCAATGGCTGGTAGCCTTGTCATTATGCAAGGTAGTTCAATGTTGAGATTTTGTTACTCCAATGGATGGTAGCCTTGTCATTATGGAAGGTAGTTCAGTTTTGAGATTTTGTAACTTTAATGGATGGTAGCCTTGTCATTATGGAAGGTAGTTCATTATTGAGATTTTGTTACTCAAATGGATGGTAGCCTTGTCATTATGGAAGGTAGTTCTTTGTTGCGATTTTTTTACTCTAATGAATGGTAGACTTTTCATTATGGAAGGTACTTTGTTGTTGAGATTTTGTTAATCTAATTGATGGTGTCCTTGTCATTACGGAAGCTAGTTCATTGTAGAGATTTTGTTTCTCCATTGGATGATAGCCTTGTCATTATGGAAGGTAGTTCATTATTGAGATTTTGTTACTCCAATGACTGGTAGCCTTGTCATTATGCAGAGTAGTTCATTGTTGAGATTTTGTTACTCCAATGGATGGTAGCCTTGTCATTATGGAAGGTAGTTCTTTGGTGAGATTTTTTTACTCCAATGGATGGTAGCCTTTTCATTATGGAAGGTAGTTAGTTGTTTAGATTTTGTTACTCTAATTGATGGTATCCTTGTCATTACGGAAGGTAGTTCATTGTTGATATTTTGTTTCTCCAATAGATGATAGCATTGTAATTATGGAAGGTAGTTCATTATTGAGATTTTTTTACTCCAATGGCTGGTAGCCTTGTTATTGTGGAAGGTAATTCTTTGTTAAGATTTTGTTACTCCAATGGACGGTAGCCTTGTCATTATGAAAGGTAGTTGGTTGTTGAGATTTTGTTACTCCAATGGATGGTAGCCTTGTCATTATGGAAGGTAGTTCCTTGTTGAGATTTTGTTACTCCAATGTATGGTAGCCTTGTCATTATGGAAGGTAGTTCGGTTTTGATATTTTGTTACTTTAATGGATGGTATCCTTTTCATTATGGAAGGTAGTTTGTGGTTGAGATTTTGTTACTCCAATGGATGGTAACCTTGTTATTATGGAAGGTAGTTTGTTGTTGAGATTTTGTTACTCTAATTGATGGTATCCTTGTCGTTACGGAAGGTAGTTCATTGTTGAGATTTGGTTTCTCCAATGGATGATAGCCTTGTCATTATGGGAGGTAGTTCATTTTTGAGATTTTGTTACTCCGATGGATGGTAGCCTTGTCATTATGGAAGTTAGTTCATTATTGAGATTTTGTTCTTCAAATGGATGGTAGCCTTGTCATTATGGAAGGTAGTTCTTCGTTGCGATTTTTTTACTCCAATGAATGGTAGACTTTGCATTATGGAAGGTACTTTGTTGTTGATATTTTGTTACTCTAATTGATGGTATCCTTGTCATTACTGAAGCTAGTTCATTGTAGAGATTTTGTTTCTCCATTGGATGATAGCCTTGTCATTATGGAAGGTAGTTCATTATTGAGATTTTGTTACTCCAATGGCTGGTAGGCTTGTCATTATGCAAGGTAGTTCATTATTGAGATTTTGTTACTCCAATGGATGGTAGCCTTGTCATTATGGAAGGTAGTTCGGTTTTGAGATTTTGTAACTTTAATGGATGGTAGCCTTGTCATTATGGAAGGTAGTTCGGTTTTGAGATTTCGTAACTTTAATGGATGGTAGACTTGTCATTATAGAAGGTAGTTTGTTGTTGAGATTTTGTTACTCCAATGGATGGTATCCTTGTCATTACAGAAGGTAGTTCGTTCATGAGATTTTGTTACTCTAATTGATGGTATCCTTGTCATTACGGAAGGTAGTTCATTGTAGAGATTTTGTTTCTCCAATGGATGATAGCCTTGGCATTATGGTAGGTAGTTCATTTTAGAGATTTTTTTCTCTAATGGATGGTAGCCTTGTCATTATGGAAGGTTGTTCATTGTTGAGATTTTGTTACTCCAATGGAAAGTAGCCTTGTCATTATGGAAGGTAGTTTCTTGTTGAGATTTCGTTACTCCAATGGATGGTAGCCTTAACATTATGGAAAGTAGTTTCGTTTTAAGATTTTGTTCCTTTATTGGATGGTAGCCTTGTCATTATGGAAGGTAGTTTGTTGTTTAGATTTTGTTACTCCAATGGATGGTAGCCTTATCATTATGGAAGGTAGTTCGTTGTTGAGATTTTATTAATCTAATTGATGGTATCATTGTCATTACGGAAGGTAGTTCAATGTTGAGATTTCGTTTCTCTAATGGATGATAGCCTTATCGTTATGGAAGTTAGTTCATTTTTGAGATTTTGTTACTCAATTGGATGGTAGCCTTGTTATTATGGAAGGTAGTTCATTGTGGAGATTTTGTTACTCCAATGGATGGTAGCCTTGTCATTATGGAAGGTAGTTCTTTGGTGAGATTTTTTTACTCCAATGGATGGTAGCCTTTTCATTATAGAAGTAGTTAGTTGTTTAGATTTTGTTACTCTAATTGATGGTATCCTTGTCGTTACGGAAGGTAGTTCATTGTTGATATTTTGTTTCTCCAATGGATGATAGCATTGTCATTATGGGAGGTAGTTCATTTTTGAGATTTTGTTACTCCGATGGATGGTAGCCTTGTCATTATGGAAGGTAGTTCATTATTGAGATTTTGTTCTTCAAATGGATGGTAGCCTTGTCATTATGGAAGGTAGTTCTTCGTTGCGATTTTTTTACTCCGATGAATGGTAGACTTTTCATTATGGAAGGTACTTTGTTGTTGAGATTTTGTTATTATAATTGATGGTATTCTTGTCATTACTGAAGCTAGTTCATTGTAGAGATTTTGTTTCTCCATTGGATGATAGCCTTGTCATCATGCAAGGTAGTTCATTATTGAGATTTTGTTACTCCAATGGCTGGTAGGCTTGTCATTATGCAAGGTAGTTCATTGTTTAGACTTTGTTACTCCAATGGATGGTAGCCTTGTCATTATGGAAGGTAGTTCGGTTTTGAGATTTTGTAACTTTAATGGATGGTAGCCTTGTCATTATGGAAGGTAGTTCGGTTTTGAGATTTTGTAACTTTAATGGATGGTAGACTTGTCATTATAGAAGGTAGTTTGTTGTTGAGATTTTGTTACTCCAATGGATGGTATCCTTGTCATTACAGAAGGTAGTTCGTTCATGAGATTTTGTTACTCTAATTGATGGTATCCTTGTCATTACGGAAGGTAGTTCATTGTAGATATTTTGTTTCTCCAATGGATGATAGCCTTGGCATTATGGTAGGTAGTTCATTTTAGAGATTTTTTTCTCTAATGGATGGTAGCCTTGTCATTATGGAAGGTTGTTCATTGTTGAGATTTTGTTACTCCAATGGAAAGTAGCCTTGTCATTATGGAAGGTAGTTTCTTGTTGAGATTTTGTTACTCCAATGGATGGTAGCCTTAACATTATGGAAAGTAGTTTGGTTTCGAGATTTTGTTACTTTAATGGATGGTAGCCTTGTCATTATGGAGGGTAGTTTGTTGTTTAGATTTTGTTACTCCAATGGATGGTAGCCTTGTCATTATGGAAGGTAGTTCGTTGTTGAGATTTTGTTAATCTAATTGATGGTATCCTTGTCATTACGGAAGGTAGTTCAATGTTGAGATTTCGTTTCTCCAATGGATGATAGCCTTGTCGTTATGGAAGGTAGTTCATTTTTGAGATTTTGTTACTCCAATGGATGGTAGCCTTGTTATTATGGAAGGTAGTTTATTGTTGAGATTCTGTTACTCCAATGGATGGTAGCCTTGTCATTATGGAAGGTAGTTCTTTGGTGAAATTTTTTTACTCCAACGGATGGTAGCCTTTTTATTATGGAAGGTAGTTAGTTGTTTAGATTTTGTCACTCTAATTGATGGTATCCTTGTCATTACGGAAGGTAGTTCATTGTTGATATTTTGTTTCTCCAATGGATGATAGCCTTGTCATTATGGAAGGTACTTCATTATTGAGATTTTGTTACTCCAATGGATGGTAGCCTTGTTATTGTGGAAGGTAGTTCGTTGTTAGGATCTTGTTAATCCAATGGATGGTAGCCTTGCCATTAGGAAAGGTAGTTCATTGTTGAGATTTTGATACTCCAATGGATGGTAGCCTTGTCATTATGGAAGGTAGTTGGTTGTTGATATTTTTTTACTCCAATATATGGTAGCCTTGTCATTATGGAAGGTAGTTTGGTTTTGAGATTTTGTTACTTTAATGGATGGTAGCCTTGTCATTATGGAAGGTAGTTCGTTGTTGAGATTTTGTTACTCCAATGGCTGGTAGCCTTGTTATTATGGAAGGTAGTTCGTTGTTCAGATTTTGTTACTCTAATTAATTGTATCCTTGTCATTACGGAAGGTAGTTCATTGTTGAGATTTTGTTTCTCCAATGGATGATAGCCTTGTTATTGTGGAAGGTAGTTCGTTGTTACAATTTTGTTACTCCAATGGATGGTAGCCTTGTCATTATGAAAGGTAGTTCGTTGTTGAGATTTTGTTACTGCAATGGATGGTAGCCTTGTCATTATGAAAGGTAGTTCGTTGTTGAGATTTTGTTACTCCCATTGATGGTAGCCTTGTCATTATGGAAGGTAGTTCGGTTTTTACATTTTGTTACTTTAATGGATGGTAGCCTTGTCAATATGGAAGGTAGTTTGTTGTTGATATTTTGTTACTCCAATGGATGATAGCCTTGTCATTATGGAAGGTAGTTCATTTCTGAGATTTTGTTACTCCGATGGATGGTAGCCTTGTCATTATGGAAGGTAGTTCATTATTGAGATTTTGTTACTCAAATGGATGGTAGCCTTGTCATTATGGAAGGTAGTTCTTTGTTGCGATTTTTTTACTCCAATGAATGGTAGACTGTTCATTATGGAAGGTACTTCATTGTTGAGATTTTGTTACTCTAATTCATGGTATCCTTGTCATTACGGAAGGTAGTTCGTTGTTGAGATTTTGTTTCTCCAATGGATGATAGCCTTGTCATTATGGATGGTAGTTCATTATTGAGATTTTGTTACTCCAATGGCTGGTAGCCTTGTCATTATGCAAGGTAGTTCATTGTTGAAATTTTGTAACTCCAATGGATGGTAAACTTGTCATTATGGAAGGTAGTTCGTTGTTGAGATTTTGTTACTCCAATGTATGGTAGCCTTGTCATTATGGAAGGTTGTTCGGTTTTGAGATTTTTATACTTTAATGGATGGTAGCCTTGTCATTATGGAAGGTAGTTTGTTGTTGAGATTTTGTTACTCCAATGGCTGGTAGCCTTGTCATTATGGAAGGTAGTTCGTTGTTAAGATTTTGTTACTCTTATTAATTGTATCCTTGTCATTATGGAAGGTAGTTCATTGTTGAGATTTTGTTTCTCTAATGGATGATAGCCTTGTCATTATGGAAGGTAGTTCATTGTTGAGAGTTTGTTACTCCAATGGCTGGTAGCCTTGTTATTGTGGAAGGTAGTTCGTTGTTAAGATTTTGTTACTCCAATGGAAAGTAGCCTTGTCATTATGAAAGGTAGTTCGTTGTTGGGATTTTGTTACTCTAATGGATGGTAGCCTTGTCATTATGGAAGGTAGTTCATTGTTGACATTTTGTTACTCCAATTGATGGTAGCCTTGTCATTATGGAAGGTAGTTCGGTTTTTACATTTTGTTACTTTAATGGATGGTAGCCTTGTCATTACGGAAGGTAATTCATTGTTGAGATTTTGTTTCTCCAATGGATGATAGCCTTGTCATTATGGAAGGTAGTTCATTTCTGAGATTTTGTTACTCCGATGGATGGTAGCCTTGACATTATGGAAGGTAGTTTGTTGTTGAGATTTTGTTACTCCAATGGATGGTAGCCTTGTCATTATGGATGGTAGTTTGTTGTTGAGATTTTATTACACTAATTGATGGTATCCTTGTCATTACGAAAGGTAGTTCATTGTTGAGATTTTGTTTCTCCAATGGATGATAGCCTTGGCATCATGGTAGGTAGTTCATTTTTGAGAATTTGTTACTCCAATGGATGGTATCCTTGTCATTACGGAAGGTAGTTCATTGTTGAGATTTTGTTTCTCCAATGGATGATAGCCTTGTCTTTATTTAAGGTTGTTCATTGTTGAGATTTTGTTACTCCAATGGCAAGTAGCCTTGTCATTATGGAAGGTAGTTTGTTGTTGAGATTTTGTTACTCCAATGGATGGTAGCCTTGTCATTATGGAAGGTAGTTCTTTGTTGAGATTTTGTTAATCTAATTGATGGTATCCTTGTCATTACAGAAGGTAGTTCAATGTTGAGATTTCGTTTCTCCAATGGATGATAGCCTTGTCGTTATGGAAGGTGGTTCAATTTTGAGATTTTGTTACTCCAATGGATGGTAGCCTTGTTATTATGGAAGGTAGTTCATTGTTGAGATTTTGTTACTCCAATGGATGGTAGACTTGTCATTATGGAAGGTAGTTCTTTGGTGAGATTTTTTTACTCCAACGGATGGTAGCCTTTTTATTATGGAAGGTAGTTAGTTGTTTAGATTTTGTTACTCTAATTGATGGTATCCTTGTCATTACGGAAGGTAGGTCATTGTTGATATTTTGTTTCTCCAATGGATGATAGCCTTGTCATTATGGAAGGTACTTCATTATTGAGATTTTGTTACTCCAATTGCTGGTAGCCTCGTTATTGTGGAAGGTAGTTCGTTGTTAGGATCTTGTTAATCCAATGGATGGTAGCCTTGCCATTAGGAAAGGTAGTTCATTGTTGAGATTTTGATACTCCAATGGATGGTAGCCTTGTCATTATGGAAGGTAGTTGGTTGTTGATATTTTTTTACTCCAATATATGGTAGCCTTGTCATTATGGAAGGTAGTTCGGTTTTGAGATTTTGTTACTTTAATGGATGGTAGCCTTGTCATTATGGAAGGTAGTTCGTTGTTGAGATTTTGTTACTCCAATGGCTGGTAGCCTTGTTATTATGGAAGGTAGTTCGTTGTTCAAATTTTGTTACTCTAATTAATTGTATCCTTGTCATTACGGAAGGTAGTTCATTGTTGAGATTTTGTTTCTCCAATGGATGATAGCCTTGTTATTGTGGAAGGTAGTTCGTTGTTACAATTTTGTTACTCCAATGGATGGTAGCCTTGTCATTATGAAAGGTAGTTCGTTGTTGAGATTTTGTTACTGCAAGGGATGGTAGCCTTGTCATTATGAAAGGTAGTTCGTTGTTGAGATTTTGTTACTCCCATTGATGGTAGCCTTGTCATTATGGAAGGTAGTTCGGTTTTTACATTTTGTTACTTTAATGGATGGTAGCCTTGTCAATATGGAAGGTAGTTTGTTGTTGATATTTTGTTACTCCAATGGATGATAGCCTTGTCATTATGGAAGGTAGTTCATTTATGAGATTTTGTTACTCCGATGGATGGTAGCCTTGTCATTATGGAAGGTAGTTCATTATTGAGATTTTGTTACTCAAATGGATGGTAGCCTTGTCATTATGGAAGGTAGTTCTTTGTTGCGATTTTTTTACTCCAATGAATGGTAGACTGTTCATTATGGAAGGTACTTCGTTGTTGAGATTTTGTTACTCTAATTCATGGTATCCTTGTCATTACGGAAGGTAGTTCGTTTTGAGATTTTGTTTCTCCAATGGATGATAGCCTTGTCATTATGGATGGTAGTTCATTATTGAGATTTTGTTACTCCAATGGCTGGTAGCCTTGTCATTATGCAAGGTAGTTCATTGTTGAAATTTTGTAACTCCAATGGATGGTAAACTTGTCATTATGGAAGGTAGTTCGTTTTTGAGATTTTGTTACTCCAATGTATGGTAGCCTTGTCATTATGGAAGGTTGTTCGGTTTTGAGATTTTTATACTTTAATGGATGGTAGCCTTGTCATTATGGAAGGTAGTTTGTTGTTGAGATTTTGTTACTCCAATGGCTGGTAGCCTTGTCATTATGGAAGGTAGTTCGTTGTTAAGATTTTGTTACTCTTATTAATTGTATCCTTGTCATTATGGAAGGTAGTTCATTGATGAGGTTTTGTTTCTCTAATGGATGATAGCCTTGTCATTATGGATGGTAGTTCATTGTTGAGAGTTTGTTACTCCAATGGCTGGTAGCCTTGTTATTGTGGAAGGTAGTTTGTTGTTAAGATTTTGTTACTCCAATGGAAAGTAGCCTTGTCATTATGAAAGGTAGTTCGTTGTTGGGATTTTGTTACACTAATTGATGGTAGCCTTGTCATTATGGAAGGTAGTTCGGTTTTTACATTTTGTTACTTTAATGGATGGTAGCCTTGTCATTACGGAAGGTAATTCATTGTTGAGATTTTGTTTCTCCAATGGATGATAGCCTTGTCATTATAAAAGGTAGTTCATTTCTGAGATTTTGTTACTCCGATGGATGGTAGCCTTGACATTATGGAAGGTAGTTTGTTGTTGAGATTTTGTTACTCCAATGGATGGTAGCCTTGTCATTATGGATGGTAATTTGTTGTTGAGATTTTATTACACTAATTGATGGTATCCTTGTCATTACGGAAGGTAGTTCATTGTTGAGATTTTGTTTCTCCAATGGATGATAGCCTTGGCATCATGGTAGGTAGTTCATTTTTGAGAATTTGTTACTCCAATGGATGGTATCCTTGTCATTACGGAAGGTAGTTCATTGTTGAGATTTTGTTTCTCCAATGGATGATAGCCATGTCTTTATTTAAGGTTGTTCATTGTTGAGATTTTGTTACTCCAATGGCAAGTAGCCTTGTCATTATGGAAGGTAGTTTGTTGTTGAGATTTTGTTACTCCAACGGATGGTAGCCTTGTCATTATGGAAGGTAGTTTGTTGTTGAGATTTTGTTAATCTAATTGATGGTATCCTTGTCATTACGGAAGGTAGTTCATTGTTTAGATTTTGTTACTCCAATGGATGGTAGACTTGTCATTATGGAAGGTAGTTCTTTGGTGAGATTTTTTTACTCCAACGGATGGTAGCCTTTTCATTATGGAAGGTAGTTAGTTGTTTAGATTTTGTTACTCTAATTGATGGTATCCTTGTCATTACGGAAGGTAGTTCATTGTTGATATTTTGTTTCTCCAATGGATGATAGCCTTGTCATTATGGAAGGTAGTTCATTATTGAGATTTTGTTACTCCAATGGCCGGTAGCCTTGTTATTGTGGAAGGTAGTTCGTTGTTAAGATCTTTTTACTCCAATGGATGGTAGCCTTGTCATTATGAAAGGTAGTTCATTGTTGAGATTTTGATACTCCAATGGATGGTAGCCTTGTCATTATGGAAGGTAGTTCGTTGTTGAGATTTTGTTACTCCAATATATGGTAGCCTTGTCATCATGGAAGGTAGTTCGGTTTTGAGATTTTGTTACTTTAATGGATGGTATCCTTGTCATTATGGAAGGTAGTTCGTTGTTCAGATTTTGTTACTCCAATGGCTGGTAGCCTTGTCATTATGGAAGGTAGTTCGTTGTTGAGATTTTGTTACTCTAATTAATTGTATCCTTGTCATTACGGAAGGTAGTTCATTGTTGAGATTTTGATTCTCCAATGGATAATAGCCTTGTCATTTGGAAGGTAGTTCATTGTTGAGAGTTTGTTACTCCAATGGCTGGTAGCCTTGTTATTGTGGAAGGTAGTTCATTGTTAAGATTTTGTTACTGCAATGGATGGTAGCCTTGTCATTATGAAAGGTAGTTCGTTGTTGAGATTTTGTTACTCGAATGGCAAGTAGCCTTGTCATTATGGAAGGTAGTTTCTTGTTGAGATTTTGTTACTCCAATGGATGGTAGCCTTAACATTATGGAAAGTAGTTTCGTTTTGAGATTTTGTTCCTTTAATGGATGGTAGCCTTGCCATTATGGAAGGTTGTTCATTGTTGAGAGTTTGTTACTCCAATGGCTGGTAGCCTTGTTATTGTGGAATGTAGTTCATTGTTAAGATTTTGTTACTGCAATGGATGGTAGCCTTGTCATTATGAAAGGTAGTTCGTTGTTGAGATTTTGTTACTCCAATGGCTGGTAGCCTTGTTATTATGGAAGGTAGTTTGTTGTTCAGATTTTGTTACTCTAATTAATTGTATCCTTGTCATTACGGAAGGTAGTTCATTGTTGAGATTTTGTTTCTCCAATGGATGATAGCCTTGTTATTGTGGAAGGTAGTTCGTTGTTACAATTTTGTTACTCCAATGGATGGTAGCCTTGTCATTATGAAAGGTAGTTCGTTGTTGAGATTTTGTTACTGCAAGGGATGGTAGCCTTGTCATTATGAAAGGTAGTTCGTTGTTGAGATTTTGTTACTCCCATTGATGGTAGCCTTGTCATTATGGAAGGTAGTTCGGTTTTTACATTTTGTTACTTTAATGGATGGTAGCCTTGTCAATATGGAAGGTAGTTTGTTGTTGATATTTTGTTACTCCAATGGATGATAGCCTTGTCATTATGGAAGGTAGTTCATTTCTGAGATTTTGTTACTCCGATGGATGGTAGCCTTGTCATTATGGAAGGTAGTTCATTATTGAGATTTTGTTACTCAAATGGATGGTAGCCTTGTCATTATGGAAGGTAGTTCTTTGTTGCGATTTTTTTACTCCAATGAATGGTAGACTGTTCATTATGGAAGGTACTTCGTTGTTGAGATTTTGTTACTCTAATTCATGGTATCCTTGTCATTACGGAAGGTAGTTCGTTGTTGAGATTTTGTTTCTCCAATGGATGATAGCCTTGTCATTATGGATGGTAGTTCATTATTGAGATTTTGTTACTCCAATGGCTGGTAGCCTTGTCATTATGCAAGGTAGTTCATTGTTGAAATTTTGTAACTCCAATGGATGGTAAACTTGTCATTATGGAAGGTAGTTCGTTGTTGAGATTTTGTTACTCCAATGTATGGTAGCCTTGTCATTATGGAAGGTTGTTCGGTTTTGAGATTTTTATACTTTAATGGATGGTAGCCTTGTCATTATGGAAGGTAGTTTGTTGTTGAGATTTTGTTACTCCAATGGCTGGTAGCCTTGTCATTATGGAAGGTAGTTCGTTGTTAAGATTTTGTTACTCTTATTAATTGTATCCTTGTCATTATGGAAGGTAGTTCATTGATGAGATTTTGTTTCTCTAATGGATGATAGCCTTGTCATTATGGATGGTAGTTCATTGTTGAGAGTTTGTTACTCCAATGGCTGGTAGCCTTGTTATTGTGGAAGGTAGTTCGTTGTTAAGATTTTGTTACTCCAATGGAAAGTAGCCTTGTCATTATGAAAGGTAGTTCGTTGTTGGGATTTTGTTACACTAATTGATGGTAGCCTTGTCATTATGGAAGGTAGTTCGGTTTTTACATTTTGTTACTTTAATGGATGGTAGCCTTGTCATTACGGAAGGTAATTCATTGTTGAGATTTTGTTTCTCCAATGGATGATAGCCTTGTCATTATAAAAGGTAGTTCATTTCTGAGATTTTGTTACTCTGATGTATGGTAGCCTTGACATTATGGAAGGTAGTTTGTTGTTGAGATTTTGTTACTCCAATGGATGGTAGCCTTGTCATTATGGATGGTAGTTTGTTGTTGAGATTTTATTACACTAATTGATGGTATCCTTGTCAATACGGAAGGTAGTTCATTGTTGAGATTTTGTTTCTCCAATGGATGATAGCCTTGGCATCATGGTAGGTAGTTCATTTTTGAGAATTTGTTACTCCAATGGATGGTATCCTTGTCATTACGGAAGGTAGTTCATTGTTGAGATTTTGTTTCTCCAATGGATGATAGCCATGTCTTTATTTAAGGTTGTTCATTGTTGAGATTTTGTTACTCCAATGGCAAGTAGCCTTGTCATTATGGAAGGTAGTTTGTTGTTGAGATTTTGTTACTCCAACGGATGGTAGCCTTGTCATTATGGAAGGTAGTTTGTTGTTGAGATTTTGTTAATCTAATTGATGGTATCCTTGTCATTACGGAAGGTAGTTCATTGTTGAGATTTTGATACTCCAATGGATGGTAGCCTTGTCATTATGGAAGGTAGTTCGTTGTTGAGATTTTGTTACTCCAATATATGGTAGCCTTGTCATCATGGAAGGTAGTTCGGTTTTGAGATTTTGTTACTTTAATGGATGGTATCCTTGTCATTATGGAAGGTAGTTCGTTGTTCATATTTTGTTACTCCAATGGCTGGTAGCCTTGTCATTATGGAAGGTAGTTCGTTGTTGAGATTTTGTTACTCTAATTAATTGTATCCTTGTCATTACGGAAGGTAGTTCATCGTTGAGATTTTGATTCTCCAATGGATAATAGCCTTGTCATTTGGAAGGTAGTTCATTGTTGAGAGTTTGTTACTCCAATGGCTGGTAGCCTTGTTATTGTGGAAGGTAGTTCATTGTTAAGATTTTGTTACTGCAATGGATGGTAGCCTTGTCATTATGAAAGGTAGTTCGTTGTTGAGATTTTGTTACTCGAATGGCAAGTAGCCTTGTCATTATGGAAGGTAGTTTCTTGTTGAGATTTTGTTACTCCAATGGATGGTAGCCTTAACATTATGGAAAGTAGTTTCGTTTTGAGATTTTGTTCCTTTAATGGATGGTAGCCTTGTCATTATGGAAGGTTGTTCATTGTTGAGAGTTTGTTACTCCAATGGCTGGTAGCCTTGTTATTGTGGAATGTAGTTCATTGTTAAGATTTTGTTACTGCAATGGATGGTAGCCTTGTCATTATGAAAGGTAGTTCGTTGTTGAGATTTTGTTACTCCAATGGCTGGTAGCCTTGTTATTATGGAAGGTAGTTCGTTGTTCAGATTTTGTTACTCTAATTAATTGTATCCTTGTCATTACGGAAGGTAGTTCATTGTTGAGATTTTGTTTCTCCAATGGATGATAGCCTTGTTATTGTGGAAGGTAGTTCGTTGTTACAATTTTGTTACTCCAATGGATGGTAGCCTTGTCATTATGAAAGGTAGTTCGTTGTTGAGATTTTGTTACTGCAAGGGATGGTAGCCTTGTCATTATGAAAGGTAGTTCGTTGTTGAGATTTTGTTACTCCCATTGATGGTAGCCTTGTCATTATGGAAGGTAGTTCGGTTTTTACATTTTGTTACTTTAATGGATGGTAGCCTTGTCAATATGGAAGGTAGTTTGTTGTTGATATTTTGTTACTCCAATGGATGATAGCCTTGTCATTATGGAAGGTAGTTCATTTCTGAGATTTTGTTACTCCGATGGATGGTAGCCTTGTCATTATGGAAGGTAGTTCATTATTGAGATTTTGTTACTCAAATGGATGGTAGCCTTGTCATTATGGAAGGTAGTTCTTTGTTGCGATTTTTTTACTCCAATGAATGGTAGACTGTTCATTATGGAAGGTACTTCGTTGTTGAGATTTTGTTACTCTAATTCATGGTATCCTTGTCATTACGGAAGGTAGTTCGTTGTTGAGATTTTGTTTCTCCAATGGATGATAGCCTTGTCATTATGGATGGTAGTTCATTATTGAGATTTTGTTACTCCAATGGCTGGTAGCCTTGTCATTATGCAAGGTAGTTCATTGTTGAAATTTTGTAACTCCAATGGATGGTAAACTTGTCATTATGGAAGGTAGTTCGTTGTTGAGATTTTGTTACTCCAATGTATGGTAGCCTTGTCATTATGGAAGGTTGTTCGGTTTTGAGATTTTTATACTTTAATGGATGGTAGCCTTGTCATTATGGAAGGTAGTTTGTTGTTGAGATTTTGTTACTCCAATGGCTGGTAGCCTTGTCATTATGGAAGGTAGTTCGTTGTTAAGATTTTGTTACTCTTATTAATTGTATCCTTGTCATTATGGAAGGTAGTTCATTGATGAGATTTTGTTTCTCTAATGGATGATAGCCTTGTCATTATGGATGGTAGTTCATTGTTGAGAGTTTGTTACTCCAATGGCTGGTAGCCTTGTTATTGTGGAAGGTAGTTCGTTGTTAAGATTTTGTTACTCCAATGGAAAGTAGCCTTGTCATTATGAAAGGTAGTTCGTTGTTGGGATTTTGTTACACTAATTGATGGTAGCCTTGTCATTATGGAAGGTAGTTCGGTTTTTACATTTTGTTACTTTAATGGATGGTAGCCTTGTCATTACGGAAGGTAATTCATTGTTGAGATTTTGTTTCTCCAATGGATGATAGCCTTGTCATTATAAAAGGTAGTTCATTTCTGAGATTTTGTTACTCCGATGTATGGTAGCCTTGACATTATGGAAGGTAGTTTGTTGTTGAGATTTTGTTACTCCAATGGATGGTAGCCTTGTCATTATGGATGGTAGTTTGTTGTTGAGATTTTATTACACTAATTGATGGTATCCTTGTCAATACGGAAGGTAGTTCATTGTTGAGATTTTGTTTCTCCAATGGATGATAGCCTTGGCATCATGGTAGGTAGTTCATTTTTGAGAATTTGTTACTCCAATGGATGGTATCCTTGTCATTACGGAAGGTAGTTCATTGTTGAGATTTTGTTTCTCCAATGGATGATAGCCATGTCTTTATTTAAGGTTGTTCATTGTTGAGATTTTGTTACTCCAATGGCAAGTAGCCTTGTCATTATGGAAGGTAGTTTGTTGTTGAGATTTTGTTACTCCAACGGATGGTAGCCTTGTCATTATGGAAGGTAGTTTGTTGTTGAGATTTTGTTAATCTAATTGATGGTATCCTTGTCATTACGGAAGGTAGTTCATTGTTGAGATTTTGTTACTCCAATGGATGGTAGACTTGTCATTATGGAAGGTAGTTCTTTGGTGAGATTTTTTTACTCCAACGGATGGTAGCCTTTTCATTATGGAAGGTAGTTAGTTGTTTAGATTTTGTTACTCTAATTGATGGTATCCTTGTCATTACGGAAGGTAGTTCATTGTTGATATTTTGTTTCTCCAATGGATGATAGCCTTGTCATTATGGAAGGTAGTTCATTATTGAGATTTTGTTACTCCAATGGCCGGTAGCCTTGTTATTGTGGAAGGTAGTTCGTTGTTAAGATCTTTTTACTCCAATGGATGGTAGCCTTGTCATTATGAAAGGTAGTTCATTGTTGAGATTTTGATACTCCAATGGATGGTAGCCTTGTCATTATGGAAGGTAGTTCGTTGTTGAGATTTTGTTACTCCAATATATGGTAGCCTTGTCATCATGGAAGGTAGTTCGGTTTTGAGATTTTGTTACTTTAATGGATGGTATCCTTGTCATTATGGAAGGTAGTTCGTTGTTCAGATTTTGTTACTCCAATGGCTGGTAGCCTTGTCATTATGGAAGGTAGTTCGTTGTTGAGATTTTGTTACTCTAATTAATTGTATCCTTGTCATTACGGAAGGTAGTTCATTGTTGAGATTTTGATTCTCCAATGGATAATAGCCTTGTCATTATGGAAGGTAGTTCATTGTTGAGAGTTTGTTACTCCAATGGCTGGTAGCCTTGTTATTGTGGAAGGTAGTTCATTGTTAAGATTTTGTTACTGCAATGGATGGTAGCCTTGTCATTATGAAAGGTAGTTCGTTGTTGAGATTTTGTTACTCGAATGGCAAGTAGCCTTGTCATTATGGAAGGTAGTTTCTTGTTGAGATTTTGTTACTCCAATGGATGGTAGCCTTAACATTATGGAAAGTAGTTTCGTTTTGAGATTTTGTTCCTTTAATGGATGGTAGCCTTGTCATTATGGAAGGTAGTTCATTGTTGAGAGTTTGTTACTCCAATGGCTGGTAGCCTTGTTATTGTGGAATGTAGTTCATTGTTAAGATTTTGTTACTGCAATGGATGGTAGCCTTGTCATTATGAAAGGTAGTTCGTTGTTGAGATTTTGTTACTCCAATGGCAAGTAGCCTTGTCATTATGGAAGGTAGTTTCTTGTTGAGATTTTGTTACTCCAATGGATGGTAGCCTTGTCATTATGGAAGGTAGTTCGGTTTTGAGATTTTGTAACTTTAATGGATGGTAGCCTTGTCATTATGGAAGGTAGTTCGGTTTTGAGATTTTGTAACTTTAATGGATGGTAGACTTGTCATTATAGAAGGTAGTTTGTTGTTGAGATTATGTTACTCCAATGGATGGTATCCTTGTCATTACAGAAGGTAGTTCGTTGATGAGATTTTGTTACTCTAATTGATGGTATCCTTGTCATTACGGAAGGTAGTTCATTGTAGAGATTTTGTTTCTCCAATGGATGATAGCCTTGGCATTATGGTAGGTAGTTCATTTTTGAGATTTTTTTCTCTAATGGATGGTAGCCTTGTCATTATGGAAGGTTGTTCATTGTTGAGATTTTGTTACTCCAATGGAAAGTAGCCTTGTCATTATGGAAGGTAGTTTCTTGTTGAGATTTTGTTACTCCAATGGATGGTAGCCTTAACATTATGGAAAGTAGTTTGGTTTCGAGATTTTGTTCCTTTAATGGATGGTAGCCTTGTCATTATGGAGGGTAGTTTGTTGTTTAGATTTTGTTACTCCAATGGATGGTAGCCTTGTCATTATGGAAGGTAGTTCGTTGTTGAGATTTTGTTAATCTAATTGATGGTATCCTTGTCATTACGGAAGGTAGTTCAAAGTTGAGATTTCGTTTCTCCAATGGATGATAGCCTTGTCGTTATGGAAGTTAGTTCATTTTTGAGATTTTGTTACTCAATTGGATGGTAGCCTTGTTATTATGGAAGGTAGTTTATTGTTGAGATTTTGTTACTCCAATGGATGGTAGCCTTGTCATTATGGAAGGTAGTTCTTTGGTGAGATTTTTTTACTCCAATGGATGGTAGCCTTTTCATTATAGAAGTAGTTAGTTGTTTAGATTTTGTTACTCTAATTGATGGTATCCTTGTCGTTACGGAAGGTAGTTCATTGTTGATATTTTGTTTCTCCAATGGATGATAGCATTGTCATTATGGGAGGTAGTTCATTTTTGAGATTTTGTTACTCTGATGGATGGTAGCCTTGTCATTATGGAAGGTAGTTCATTATTGAGATTTTGTTCTTCAAATGGATGGTAGCCTTGTCATTATGGAAGGTAGTTCTTCGTTGCGATTTTTTTACTCCAATGAATGGTAGACTTTTCATTATGGAAGGTACTTTGTTGTTGAGATTTTGTTACTCTAATTGATGGTATTCTTGTCATTACTGAAGCTAGTTCATTGTAGAGATTTTGTTTCTCCATTGGATGATAGCCTTGTCATCATGCAAGGTAGTTCATTATTGAGATTTTGTTACTCCAATGGCTGGTAGGCTTGTCATTATGCAAGGTAGTTCATTGTTGAGATTTTGTTACTCCAATGGATGGTAGCCTTGTCATTATGGAAGGTAGTTCGGTTTTGAGATTTTGTAACTTTAATGGATGGTAGCCTTGTCATTATGGAAGGTAGTTCGGTTTTGAGATTTTGTAACTTTAATGGATGGTAGACTTGTCATTATAGAAGGTAGTTTGTTGTTGAGATTTTGTTACTCCAATGGATGGTATCCTTGTCATTATAGAAGGTAGTTCGTTCATGAGATTTTGTTACTCTAATTGATGGTATCCTTGTCATTACGGAAGGTAGTTCATTGTAGAGATTTTGTTTCTCCAATGGATGATAGCCTTGGCATTATGGTAGGTAGTTCATTTTAGAGATTTTTTTCTCTAATGGATGGTAGCCTTGTCATTATGGAAGGTTGTTCATTGTTGAGATTTTGTTACTCCAATGGAAAGTAGCCTTGTCATTATGGAAGGTAGTTTCTTGTTGAGATTTTGTTACTCCAATGGATGGTAGCCTTAACATTATGGAAAGTAGTTTGGTTTCGAGATTTTGTTACTTTAATGGATGGTAGCCCTGTCATTATGGAGGAAGTTTGTTGTTTAGATTTTGTTACTCCAATGGATGGTAGCCTTGTCATTATGGAAGGTAGTTCGTTGTTGAGATTTTGTTAATCTAATTGATGGTATCCTTGTCATTACGGAAGGTAGTTCAATGTTGAGATTTCGTTTCTCCAATGGATGATAGCCTTGTCGTTATGGAAGGTAGTTCATTTTTGAGATTTTGTTACTCCAATGGATGGTAGCCTTGTTATTATGGAAGGTAGTTTATTGTTGAGATTCTGTTACTCCAATGGATGGTAGACTTGTCATTATGGAAGGTAGTTCTTTGGTGAGATTTTTTTACTCCAACGGATGGTAGCCTTTTTATTATGGAAGGTAGTTAGTTGTTTAGATTTTGTTACTCTAAGTGATGGTATCCTTGTCATTACGGAAGGTAGTTCATTGTTGATATTTTGTTTCTCCAATGGATGATAGCCTTGTCATTATGGAAGGTACTTCATTATTGAGATTTTGTTACTCCAATGGCTGGTGGCCTTGTTATTGTGGAAGGTAGTTCGTTGTTAGGATCTTGTTAATGCAATGGATGGTAGCCTTGCCATTAGGAAAGGTAGTTCATTGTTGAGATTTTAATACTCCAATGGATGGTAGCCTTGTCATTATGGAAGGTAGTTGGTTGTTGATATTTTTTTACTCCAATATATGGTAGCCTTGTCATTATGGAAGGTAGTTCGGTTTTGAGATTTTGTTACTTTAATGGATGGTAGCCTTGTCATTATGGAAGGTAGTTCGTTGTTGAGATTTTGTTACTCCAATGGCTGGTAGCCTTGTTATTATGGAAGGTAGTTCGTTGTTCAGATTTTGTTACTCTAATTAATTGTATCCTTGTCATTACGGAAGGTAGTTCATTGTTGAGATTTTGTTTCTCCAATGGATGATAGCCTTGTTATTGTGGAAGGTTGTTCATTGTTACAATTTTGTTACTCCAATGGATGGTAGCCTTGTCATTATGAAAGGTAGTTCGTTGTTGAGATTTTGTTACTGCAATGGATGGTAGCCTTGTCATTATGAAAGGTAGTTCGTTGTTGAGATTTTGTTACTCCCATTGATGGTAGCCTTGTCATTATGGAAGGTAGTTCAGTTTTTACATTTTGTTACTTTAATGGATGGTAGCCTTGTCAATATGGAAGGTAGTTTGTTGTTGATATTTTGTTACTCTAATGGATGATAGCCTTGTCATTATGGAAGGTAGTTCATTTCTGAGATTTTGTTACACCGATGGATGGTAGCCTTGTCATTATGGAAGGTAGTTCATTATTGATATTTTGTTACTCAAATGGATGGTAGCCTTGTCATTATGGAAGGTAGTTCTTTGTTGCGATTTTTTTACTCCAATGAATGGTAGACTGTTCATTATGGAAGGTACTTCGTTGTTGAGATTTTGTTACTCTAATTCATGGTATCCTTGTCATTACGGAAGGTAGTTCGTTGTTGAGATTTTGTTTCTCCAATGGATGATAGCCTTGTCATTATGGATGGTAGTTCATTATTGAGATTTTGTTACTCCAATGGCTGGTAGCTATGTCATTATGCAAGGTAGTTCATTGTTGAAATTTTGTAACTCCAATGGATGGTAAACTTGTCATTATGGAAGGTAGTTCGTTGTTGAGATTTTGTTACTCCAATGTATGGTAGCCTTGTCATTATGGAAGGTTGTTCGGTTTTGAGATTTTTATACTTTAATGGATGGTAGCCTTGTCATTATGGAAGGTAGTTTGTTGTTGAGATTTTGTTACTCCAATGGCTGGTAGCCTTGTCATTATGGAAGGTAGTTCGTTGTTAAGATTTTGTTACTCTTATTAATTGTATCCTTGTCATTATGGAAGGTAGTTCATTGTTGAGATTTTGTTTCTCTAATGGATGATTGCCTTGTCATTATGGAAGGTAGTTCATTGTTGAGAGTTTGTTACTCCAATGGCTGGTAGCCTTGTTATTGTGGAAGGTAGTTCGTTGTTAAGATTTTGTTACTCCAATGGAAAGTAGCCTTGTCATTATGAAAGGTAGTTCGTTGTTGGGATTTTGTTACTCTAATGGATGGTAGCCTTGTCATTATGGAAGGTAGTTCATTGTTGACATTTTGTTACTCCAATTGATGGTAGCCTTGTCATTATGGAAGGTAGTTCGGTTTTTACATTTTGTTACTTTAATGGATGGTAGCCTTGTCATTACGGAAGGTAATTCATTGTTGAGATTTTGTTTCTCCAATGGATGATAGCCTTGTCATTATGGAAGGTAGTTCATTTCAGAGATTTTGTTACTCCGATGGATGGTAGCCTTGACATTATGGAAGGTAGTTTGTTGTTGAGATTTTGTTACTCCAATGGATGGTAGCCTTGTCATTATGGATGGTAGTTTGTTGTTGAGATTTTATTACACTAATTGATGGTATCCTTGTCATTACGGAAGGTAGTTCATTGTTGAGATTTTGTTTCTCCAATGGATGATAGCCTTGGCATCATGGTAGGTAGTTCATTTTTGAGAATTTGTTACTCCAATGGATGGTATCCTTGTCATTACGGAAGGTAGTTCATTGTTGAGATTTTGTTTCTCCAATGGATGATAGCCTTGTCTTTATTTAAGGTTGTTCATTGTTGAGATTTTGTTACTCCAATGGCAAGTAGCCTTGTCATTATGGAAGGTAGTTTGTTGTTGAGATTTTGTTACTCCAATGGATGGTAGCCTTGTCATTAGGGAAGGTAGTTCATTGTTGAGATTTTGTTAATCTAATTGATGGTATCCTTGTCATTACGGAAGGTAGTTCAATGTTGAGATTTCGTTTCTCCAATGGATGATAGCCTTGTCGTTATGGAAGGTGGTTCAATTTTGAGATTTTGATACTCCAATGGATGGTAGCCTTGTTATTATGGAAGGTAGTTCATTGTTGAGATTTTGTTACTCCAATGGATGGTAGACTTGTCATTATGGAAGGTAGTTCTTTGGTGAGATTTTTTTACTCCAACGGATGGTAGCCTTTTTATTATGGAAGGTAGTTAGTTGTTTAGATTTTGTTACTCTAATTGATGGTATCCTTGTCATTACGGAAGGTAGTTCATTGTTGATATTTTGTTTCTCCAATGGATGATAGCCTTGTCATTATGGAAGGTACTTCATTATTGAGATTTTGTTACTCCAATGGCTGGTGGCCTTGTTATTGTGGAAGGTAGTTCGTTGTTAGGATCTTGTTAATCCAATGGATGGTAGCCTTGCCATTAGGAAAGGTAGTTCATTGGTGAGATTTTGATACTCCAATGGATGGTAGCCTTGTCATTATGGAAGGTAGTTGGTTGTTGATATTTTTTTACTCCAATATATGGTAGCCTTGTCATTATGGAAGGTAGTTCGGTTTTGAGATTTTGTTACTTTAATGGATGGTAGCCTTGTCATTATGGAAGGTAGTTCGTTGTTGAGATTTTGTTACTCCAATGGCTGGTAGCCTTGTTATTATGGAAGGTAGTTCGTTGTTCAGATTTTGTTACTCTAATTAATTGTATCCTTGTCATTACGGAAGGTAGTTCATTGTTGAGATTTTGTTTCTCCAATGGATGATAGCCTTGTTATTGTGGAAGGTAGTTCGTTGTTACAATTTTGTTACTCCAATGGATGGTAGCCTTCTCATTATGAAAGGTAGTTCGTTGTTGAGATTTTGTTACTGCAATGGATGGTAGCCTTGTCATTATGAAAGGTAGTTCGTTGTTGAGATTTTGTTACTCCCATTGATGGTAGCCTTGTCATTATGGAAGGTAGTTCGGTTTTTACATTTTGTTACTTTAATGGATGGTAGCCTTGTCAATATGGAAGGTAGTTTGTTGTTGATATTTTGTTACTCCAATGGATGATAGCCTTGTCATTATGGAAGGTAGTTCATTTATGAGATTTTGTTACTCCGATGGATGGTAGCCTTGTCATTATGGAAGGTAGTTCATTATTGAGATTTTGTTACTCAAATGGATGGTAGCCTTGTCATTATGGAAGGTAGTTCTTTGTTGCGATTTTTTTACTCCAATGAATGGTAGACTGTTCATTATGGAAGGTACTTCGTTGTTGAGATTTTGTTACTCTAATTCATGGTATCCTTGTCATTACGGAAGGTAGTTCGTTGTTGAGATTTTGTTTCTCCAATGGATGATAGCCTTGTCATTATGGATGGTAGTTCATTATTGAGATTTTGTTACTCCAATGGCTGGTAGCCTTGTCATTATGCAAGGTAGTTCATTGTTGAAATTTTGTAACTCCAATGGATGGTAAACTTGTCATTATGGAAGGTAGTTCGTTGTTGAGATTTTGTTACTCCAATGTATGGTACCCTTGTCATTATGGAAGGTTGTTCGGTTTTGAGATTTTTATACTTTAATGGATGGTAGCCTTGTCATTATGGAAGGTAGTTTGTTGTTGAGATTTTGTTACTCCAATGGCTGGTAGCCTTGTCATTATGGAAGGTAGTTCGTTGTTAAGATTTTGTTACTCTTATTAATTGTATCCTTGTCATTATGGAAGGTAGTTCATTGTTGAGATTTTGTTTCTCTAATGGATGATAGCCTTGTCATTATGGAAGGTAGTTCATTGTTGAGAGTTTGTTACTCCAATGGCTGGTAGCCTTGTTATTGTGGAAGGTAGTTCGTTGTTAAGATTTTGTTACTCCAATGGAAAGTAGCCTTGTCATTATGAAAGGTAGTTCGTTGTTGGGATTTTGTTACTCTAATGGATGGTAGCCTTGTCATTATGGAAGGTAGTTCATTGTTGACATTTTGTTACTCCAATTGATGGTAGCCTTGTCATTATGGAAGGTAGTTCGGTTTTTACATTTTGTTACTTTAATGGATGGTAGCCTTGTCATTACGAAAGGTAATTCATTGTTCAGATTTTGTTTCTCCAATGGATGATAGCCTTGTCATTATGGAAGGTAGTTCATTTCTGAGATTTTGTTACTCCGATGGATGGTAGCCTTGACATTATGGAAGGTAGTTTGTTGTTGAGATTTCGTTACTCCAATGGATGGTAGCCTTGTCATTATGGATGGTAGTTTGTTGTTGAGATTTTATTACACTAATTGATGGTATCCTTGTCATTACGGAAGGTAGTTCATTGTTGAGATTTTGTTTCTCCAATGGATGATAGCCTTGGCATCATGGTAGGTAGTTCATTTTTGAGAATTTGTTACTCCAATGGATGGTATCCTTGTCATTACGGAAGGTAGTTCATTGTTGAGATTTTGTTTCTCCAATGGATGATAGCCTTGTCTTTATTTAATGTTGTTCATTGTTGAGATTTTGTTACTCCAATGGCAAGTAGCCTTGTTATTATGGAAGGTAGTTTGTTGTTGAGATTTTGTTACTCCAATGGATGGTAGCCTTGTCATTATGGAAGGTAGTTTGTTGTTGAGATTTTGTTAATCTAATTGATGGTATCCTTGTCATTACGGAAGGTAGTTCAATGTTGAGACTTCGTTTCTCCAATGGATGATAGCCTTGTCGTTATGGAAGGTGGTTCAATTTTGAGATTTTGTTACTCCAATGGATGGTAGCCTTGTTATTATGGAAGGTAGTTCATTGTTGAGATTTTGTTACTCCAATGGATGGTAGACTTGTCATTATGGAAGGTAGTTCTTTGGTGAGATTTTTTTACTCCAACGGATGGTAGCCTTTTCATTATGGTAGGTAGTTAGTTGTTTAGATTTTGTTACTCTAATTGATGGTATCCTTGTCATTACGGAAGGTAGTTCATTGTTGATATTTTGTTTCTCCAATGGATGATAGCCTTGTCATTATGGAAGGTAGTTCATTATTGAGATTTTGTTACTCCAATGGCCGGTAGCCTTGTTATTGTGGAAGGTAGTTCGTTGTTAAGATCTTTTTACTCCAATGGATGGTAGCCTTGTCATTATGAAAGGTAGTTCATTGTTGAGATTTTGATACTCTAATGGATGGTAGCCTTGTCATTATGGAAGGTAGTTCGTTGTTGAGATTTTGTTACTCCAATATATGGTAGCCTTGTCATCATGGAAGGTAGTTCGGTTTTGAGATTTTGTTACTTTAATGGATGGTATCCTTGTCATTATGGAAGGTAGTTCGTTGTTCAGATTTTGTTACTCCAATGGCTGGTAGCCTTGTCATTATGGAAGGTAGTTCGTTGTTGAGATTTTGTTACTCTAATTAATTGTATCCTTGTCATTACGGAAGGTAGTTCATTGTTGAGATTTTGATTCTCCAATGGATGATAGCCTTGTCATTATGGAAGGTAGTTCATTGTTGAGAGTTTGTTACTCCAATGGCTGGTAGCCTTGTTATTGTGGAAGGTAGTTCATTGTTAAGATTTTGTTACTGCAATGGATGGTAGCCTTGTCATTATGAAAGGTAGTTCGTTGTTGAGATTTTGTTACTCCAATGGCAAGTAGCCTTGTCATTATGGAAGGTAGTTTCTTGTTGAGATTTTGTTACTCCAATGGATGGTAGCCTTAACATTATGGAAAGTAGTTTCGTTTTGAGATTTTGTTCCTTTAATGGATGGTAGCCTTGTCATTATGGAAGGTAGTTCATTGTTGAGAGTTTGTTACTCCAATGGCTGGTAGCCTTGTTATTGTGGAATGTAGTTCATTGTTAAGATTTTGTTACTGCAATGGATGGTAGCCTTGTCATTATGAAAGGTAGTTCGTTGTTGAGATTTTGTTACTCCAATGGCAAGTAGCCTTGTCATTATGGAAGGTAGTTTCTTGTTGAGATTTTGTTACTCCAATGGATGGTAGCCTTGTCATTATGGAAGGTAGTTCGGTTTTGAGATTTTGTAACTTTAATGGATGGTAGCCTTGTCATTATGGAAGGTAGTTCGGTTTTGAGATTTTGTAACTTTAATGGATGGTAGACTTGTCATTATAGAAGGTAGTTTGTTGTTGAGATTATGTTACTCCAATGGATGGTATCCTTGTCATTACAGAAGGTAGTTCGTTGATGAAATTTTGTTACTCTAATTGATGGTATCCTTGTCATTACGGAAGGTATTTCATTGTAGAGATTTTGTTTCTCCAATGGATGATAGCCTTGGCATTATGGTAGGTAGTTCATTTTAGAGATTTTTTTCTCTAATGGATGGTAGCCTTGTCATTATGGAAGGTTGTTCATTGTTGAGATTTTGTTACTCCAATGGAAAGTAGCCTTGTCATTATGGAAGGTAGTTTCTTGTTGAGATTTTGTTACTCCAATGGATGGTAGCCTTAACATTATGGAAAGTAGTTTGGTTTCGAGATTTTGTTACTTTAATGGATGGTAGCCTTGTCATTATGGAGGGTAGTTTGTTGTTTAGATTTTGTTACTCCAATGGATGGTAGCCTTGTCATTATGGAAGGTAGTTCGTTGTTGAGATTTTGTTAATCTAATTGATGGTATCCTTGTCATTACGGAAGGTAGTTCAATGTTGAGATTTCGTTTCTCCAATGGATGATAGCCTTGTCGTTATGGAAGGTAGTTCATTTTTGAGATTTTGTTACTCCAATGGATGGTAGCCTTGTTATTATGGAAGGTAGTTTATTGTTGAGATTTTGTTACTCCAATGGATGGTAGCCTTGTCATTATGGAAGGTAGTTCTTTGGTGAGATTTTTTTACTCCAACGGATGGTAGCCTTTTTATTATGGAAGGTAGTTAGTTGTTTAGATTTTGTTACTCTAATTGATGGTATCCTTGTCATTACGGAAGGTAGTTCATTCTTGATATTTTGTTTCTCCAATGGATGATAGCCTTGTCATTATGGAAGGTACTTCATTATTGAGATTTTGTTACTCCAATGGCTGGTAGCCTTGTTATTGTGGAAGGTAGTTCGTTGTTAGGATCTTGTTAATCCAATGGATGGTAGACTTGCCATTAGGAAAGGTAGTTCATTGTTGAGATTTTGATACTCCAATGGATGGTAGCCTTGTCATTATGGAAGGTAGTTGGTTGTTGAGATTTTTTTACTCCAATATATGGTAGCCTTGTCATTATGGAAGGTAGTTCAGTTTTGAGATTTTGTTACTTTAATGGATGGTAGCCTTGTCATTATGGAAGGTAGTTCGTTGTTGAGATTTTGTTACTCCAATGGCTGGTAGCCTTGTTATTATGGAAGGTAGTTCGTTGTTCAGATTTTGTTACTCTAATTAATTGTATCCTTGTCATTACGGAAGGTAGTTCATTGTTGAGATTTTGTTTCTCCAATGGATGATAGCCTTGTTATTGTGGAAGGTAGTTCGTTGTTACAATTTTGTTACTCCAATGGATGGTAGCCTTGTCATTATGAAAGGTAGTTCGTTGTTGAGATTTTGTTACTGCAATGGATGGTAGCCTTGTCATTATGAAAGGTAGTTCGTTGTTGAGATTTTGTTACTCCAATTGATGGTCGCCTTGTCATTATGGAAGGTAGTTCGGTTTTTACATTTTGTTACTTTAATGGATGGTAGCCTTGTCAATATGGAAGGTAGTTTGTTATTGATATTTTGTTACTCCAATTGATGATAGCCTTGTCATTATGGAAGGTAGTTCATTTCTGAGATTTTGTTACTCCGATGGATGGTAGCCTTGTCATTATGGAAGGTAGTTCATTATTGAGATTTTGTTACTCAAATGGATGGTAGCCTTGTCATTATGGAAGGTAGTTCTTTGTTGCGATTTTTTTACTCCAATGAATGGTAGACTGTTCATTATGGAAGGTACTTCGTTGTTGAGATTTTGTTACTCTAATTCATGGTATCCTTGTCATTACGGAAGGTAGTTCGTTGTTGAGATTTTGTTTCTCCAATGGATGATAGCCTTGTCATTATGGATGGTAGTTCATTATTGAGATTTTGTTACTCCAATGGCTGGTAGCCTTGTCATTATGCAAGGTAGTTCATTGTTGAGATTTTGTAACTCCAATGGATGGTAAACTTGTCATTATGGAAGGTAGTTCGTTGTTGAGATTTTGTTACTCCAATGTATGGTAGCCTTGTCATTATGGAAGGTTGTTCGGTTTTGAGATTTTTATACTTTAATGGATGGTAGCCTTGTCATTATGGAAGGTAGTTCGTTGTTGAGATTTTGTTACTCCAATGGCTGGTAGCCTTGTCATTATGGAAGGTAGTTCGTTGTTAAGATTTTGATACTCTAATTAATTGTATCCTTGTCATTATGGAAGGTAGTTCATTATTGAGATTTTGTTTCTCCAATGGATGATAGCCTTGTCATTATGGAAGGTAGTTCATTGTTGAGAGTTTGTTACTCCAATGGCTGGTAGCCTTGTTATTGTGGAAGGTAGTTCGTTGTTAAGATTTTGTTACTCCAATGGAAAGTAGCCTTGTCATTATGAAAGGTAGTTCGTTGTTGGGATTTTGTTACTCTAATGGATGGTAGCCTTGTCATTATGGAAGGTAGTTCATTGTTGAGATTTTGTTACTCCAATTGATGGTAGCCTTGTCATTATGGAAGGTAGTTCGGTTTTTACATTTTGTTACTTTAATGGATGGTAGCCTTGTAAATTACGGAAGGTAATTCATTGTTGAGATTTTGTTTCTCCAATGGATGATAGCCTTGTCATTATGGAAGGTAGTTCATTTCTGAGATTTTGTTACTCCGATGGATGGTAGCCTTGACATTATGGAAGGTAGTTTGTTGTTGAGATTTTGTTACTCCAATGGATGGTAGCCTTGTCATTATGGATGGTAGTTTGTTGTTGAGATTTTATTACACTAATTGATGGTATCCTTGTCATTACGGAAGGTAGTTCATTGTTGAGATTTTGTTTCTCCAATGGATGATAGCCTTGGCATCATGGTAGGTAGTTCATTTTTGAGAATTTGGTACTCCAATGAATGGTATCCTTGTCATTACGGAAGGTAGTTCATTGTTGAGATTTTGTTTCTCCAATGGATGATAGCCTTGTCTTTATTTAAGGTTGTTCATTGTTGAGATTTTGTTACTCCAATGGAAAGTAGCCTTGTCATTATGGAAGGTAGTTTGTTGTTGAGATTTTGTTACTCCAATGGATGGTAGCCTTGTCATTATGGAAGGTAGTTCGTTGTTGAGATTTTGTTACTCCAATGGATGGTAGCCTTAACATTATGGAAGGTAGTTTGGTTTTCAGATTTTGTTACTTTAATGGATGGTAGGCTTGTCATAATGGAAGGTAGTTTGTTGTTTAGATTTTGTTACTCCAATGGATGATAGCCTTTTCATTATGGAAGGTAGTTCATTTTTGAGATTTTGTTACTCTAATTGATGGTATCCTTGTCATTACGAAAGGTAGTTCATTGTTGGGATTTTAATAGTCTAATTGATTGGATCCTTGTCATTACGGAAGGTAGTTCATTGTTGAGATTTTGTTTCTCCAATGGATGATAGCCTTGTCATTATGGAAGGTAGTTCACTTTTGAGATTTTGTTACTCCAATAGACGGTAGCCTTGTCATTATGGAAGGTAGTTCTTTGTTGCAATTTTTTTACTCCAATGAATGGTAGACTGTTCATTATGGAAGGTACTTCGTTGTTGAGATTTTGTTACTCTAATTCATGGTATCCTTGTCATTACGGAAGGTAGTTCGTTGTTGAGATTTTGTTTCTCCAATGGATGATAGCCTTGTCATTATGGATGGTAGTTCATTATTGAGATTTTGTTACTCCAATGGCTGGTAGCCTTGTCATTATGCAAGGTAGTTCATTGTTGAGATTTTGTAACTCCAATGGATGGTAAACTTGTCATTATGGAAGGTATTTCGTTGTTGAGATTTTGTTACTCCAATGTATGGTAGCCTTGTCATTATGGAAGGTTGTTCGGTTTTGAGATTTTTATACTTTAATGGATGGTAGCCTTGTCATTATGGAAGGTAGTTTGTTGTTGAGATTTTGTTACTCCAATGGCTGGTAGCCTTGTCATTATGGAAGGTAGTTCGTTGTTAAGATTTTGTTACTCTAATTAATTGTATCCTTGTCATTATGGAAGGTAGTTCATTGTTGAGATTTTGTTTCTCCAATGGATGATAGCCTTGTCATTATGGAAGGTAGTTCATTGTTGAGAGTTTGTTACTCCAATGGCTGGTAGCCTTGTTATTGTGGAAGGTAGTTCGTTGTTAAGATTTTGTTACTCCAATGGAAAGTAGCCTTGTCATTATGAAAGGTAGTTCGTTGTTGGGATTTTGTTACTCTAATGGATGGTAGCCTTGTCATTACGGAAGGTAGTTCATTGTTGAGATTTTGTTACTCCAATTGATGGTAGCCTTGTCATTATGGAAGGTAGTTCGGTTTTTACATTTTGTTACTTTAATGGATGGTAGCCTTGTCATTACGGAAGGTAATTCATTGTTGAGATTTTGTTTCTCCAATGGATGATAGCCTTGTCATTATGGAAGGTAGTTCATTTCTGAGATTTTGTTACTCCGATGGATGGTAGCCTTGACATTATGGAAGGTAGTTTGTTGTTGAGATTTTGTTACTCCAATGGATGGTAGCCTTGTCATTATGGATGGTAGTTTGTTGTTGAGATTTTATTACACTAATTGATGGTATCCTTGTCATTATGGAAGGTAGTTCATTGTTGAGATTTTGTTTCTCCAATGGATGATAGCCTTGGCATCATGGTAGGTAGTTCATTTTTGAGAATTTGTTACTCCAATGGATGGTATCCTTGTCATTACGGAAGGTAGTTCATTGTTGAGATTTTGTTTCTCCAATGGATGATAGCCATGTCTTTATTTAAGGTTGTTCATTGTTGAGATTTTGTTACACCATTGGCAAGTAGCCTTGTCATTATGGAAGGTAGTTTGTTGTTGAGATTTTGTTACTCCAATGGATGGTAGCCTTGTCATTATGGAAGCTAGTTCGTTGTTGAGATTTTGTTACTCCAATGGATGGTAGCCTTAACATTATGGAAGGTAGTTTGGTTTTCAGATTTTGTTACTTTAATGGATGGTAGGCTTGTCATAATGGAAGGTAGTTTGTTGTTTAGATTTTGTTACTCCAATGGATGATAGCCTTTTCATTATGGAAGGTAGTTCATTTTTGAGATTTTGTTACTCTAATTGATGGTATCCTTGTCATTACGAAAGGTAGTTCATTGTTGAGATTTTAATAGTCTAATTGATTGGATCCTTGTCATTACGGAAGGTAGTTCATTGTTGAGATTTTGTTTCTCCAATGGATGATAGCCTTGTCATTATGGAAGGTAGTTCACTTTTGAGATTTTGTTACTCCAATAGACGGTAGCCTTGTCATTATGGAAGGTAGTTCATTGTTGAAATTTTGTTACTCCAATGGATGACAACCTTGTCATTATGGAAACTAGTTCTTTGTTGAGATTTTTTTACTCCAATGGATGGTAAACTTTTTATTATGGAAGGTAGTTCGTTGTTGAGATTTTGTTACTCTAATTGATGGTATCCTTGTCATTATGAAAGGTAGTTCATTGTTGAGATTTTGTTTCTCCAATGGAAGATAGCCTTGTCATTACGGAAGGTAGTTCATTGTTAAGATTTTGTTACTCCAATGGCTGGTAGCCTTGTCATTATGGAAGGTAGTTCCTTTTTTAAATTTTGTTACTCCAAGGGGTGGTAGCCTTGCCATTATGAAAGGTAGTTCATTGTTGAGATTTTGTTACTCCAATAAGTGGTAGCCTTGTCATTATGGAAGGTAGTTTGTTGTTGAGATTTTGTTACTCCAATGGATGGTAGCTTTGTCATTATGGAAGGTAGTTCGTTGTTGAGATTTTGTTACTCTAATTCATGGTATCCTTGTCATTACAGAAGGTAGTTCATTGTTGAGATTTTGTTTCTCCAATGGATGATAGCCTTGTCATTATGGAAGGTAGTTCATTATTGAGATTTTGTTACTGCAATGGCTGGTAGCCTTGTTATTATGGAAGGTAGTTCGTTGTTAAGATCTTTTTACTCCAATGGATGGTAGCCTTGTCATTATGGGAGGTATTTTATTGTTGAGATTTTTTTACTCCAATGGATGGTAGCCTTGTCATTATGGAAGGTAGTTCGTTGTTGAGACTTTGTTACTCTATTGGATGGTAGCCTTGTCATTATGGAAGGTAGTTCGGTTTTGAGATTTTGTTACTCCAATAGACGGTAGCCTTGTCATTATGGAAGGTAGTTCTTTGTTGCGATTTTTTTACTCCAATGAATGGTAGACTGTTCATTATGGAAGGTACTTCGTTGTTGAGATTTTGTTACTCTAATTCATGGTATCCTTGTCATTACGGAAGGTAGTTCGTTGTTGAGATTTTGTTTCTCCAATGGATGATAGCCTTGTCATTATGGATGATAGTTCATTATTGAGATTTTGTTACTCCAATGGCTGGTAGCCTTGTCATTATGCAAGGTAGTTCATTGTTGAGATTTTGTAACTCCAATGGATGGTAAACTTGTCATTATGGAAGGTAGTTCGTTGTTGAGATTTTGTTACTCCAATGTATGGTAGCCTTGTCATTATGGAAGGTTGTTCGGTTTTGAGATTTTTATACTTTAATGGATGGTAGCTTTGTCATTATGGAAGGTAGTTTGTTGTTGAGATTTTGTTACTCCAATGGCTGGTAGCCTTGTCATTATGGAAGGTAGTTCGTTGTTAAGATTTTGTTACTCTAATTAATTGTATCCTTGTCATTATGGAAGGTAGTTCATTGTTGAGATTTTGTTTCTCCAATGGATGATAGCCTTGTCATTATGGAAGGTAGTTCATTGTTGAGAGTTTGTTACTCCAATGGCTGGTAGCCTTGTTATTGTGGAAGGTAGTTCGTTGTTAAGATTTTGTTACTCCAATGGAAAGTAGCCTTGTCATTATGAAAGGTAGTTCGTTGTTGAGATTTTGTTACTCTAATTCATGGTATCCTTGTCATTACAGAAGGTAGTTCATTGTTGAGATTTTGTTTCTCCAATGGATGATAGCCTTGTCATTATGGAAGGTAGTTCATTATTGAGATTTTGTTACTGCAATGGCTGGTAGCCTTGTTATTATGGAAGGTAGTTCGTTGTTAAGATCTTTTTACTCCAATGGATGGTAGCCTTGTCATTATGGGAGGTATTTTATTGTTGATATTTTTTTACTCCAATGGATGGTAGCCTTGTCATTATGGAAGGTAGTTCGTTGTTGAGACTTTGTTACTCTATTGGATGGTAGCCTTGTCATTATGGAAGGTAGTTCGGTTTTGAGATTTTGTTAATTTAATGGATGGTAGCCTTGTCATTATGGAAGGTAGTTAGTTGTTGAGATTTTGTAACTCCAATGGATGGTAGCCTTGTCATTATGGAAGGTGGTTCGTTGTTGAGATTTTGTTACTCTAATTGATTGTATCCTTGTCATTACGGAAGGGAGTTCATTGTTGAGATTTTGTTTCTCCAATGGATGATAGCCTTGTCATTATGGAAGGTAGTTCATTTTTGAGATTTTGTTTCTCCAATGGAAGATAGCCTTGTCATTATGAAAGGTAGTTCATTGTTGAGATTTTGTTACTCCAATGGCTGGTAGCCTTGTCATTATGGAAAATAGTTCGTTGTTGAGATTTTGTTACTCTAATATATTGTATCCTTGTCATTACGGAAGGTAGTGCATTGTTGAGATTTTGTTACTCTAATTGATGGTATCCTTGTCATTAGGAAAGGTAGTTCATTGTTGAGATTTTGTTTCTCCAATGGAAGATAGCCTTGTCATTATGGAAGGTAGTTCATTGTTGAGAATTTGTTACTCCAATGGCTGGTAGCCTTGTCATTATGGAAGGTAGTTCCTTTTTTAGATTTTGTTACTCCAAGGGGTTGTAGCCTTGTCATTATGGAAGGTAGTTCGTTGTTGAGATTTTGTTACTCCAATGGATGGTAGCCTTGTCATTATGGAAGGTAGTTTGTTGTTGAGATTTTGTTACTCCAATGGATGGTAGCCTTGTCATTATGGAAGTTAGTTCGGTTTAGAGATTTTTTTACTTTAATGGATGGTAGCCTTGTTATTATGGAAGGTAGTTGGTTGTTGAGATTTTGTAACCCCAATGGATGGCAGCCTTGTCATTATGGAAGGTAGTTCGTTGTTGAGATTTTGTTACTCTAATTGATTGTATCCTTGTCATTACGGAAGGTATTTCATTGTTGAGATTTTGTTTCTCCAATGGATGATGGCCTTGTCATTATGTAATGTAGTTCATTTTTGAGATTTTGTTACTCCAATGGACTGTAGCCTTGTCATTATGGAAGGTAGTTCAGTTTTGAGATTTTGTTACTTTAATGGATGGAAGCCTTGTCATTATGGAAGGTAGTTTGTTATTGAGATTTTGTTACTCCAATGGATGGTAGGCTTGTCATTATGGAAGTTAGTTCGTTGTTCAGATTTTGTTACTCTAATTGATGGTATCCTTGTCATTACGGAAGGTAGTTCATTGTTAATATTTTGTTTCTCCAATGGATGATAGCCTTGTAATTATGGAAGGTATTTAATTTTTGATATTTTGTTACTCCAATGGATTGTAGCCTTGTTATTATGGAAGGTAGTTCATTGTTGATATTTTTTTGCTCCAATGGATGGTATCCTTTTCATTATTGAAGGTAGTTTGTTGTTGAGATTTTGTTACTCTAATTGATGGTATCCTTGTCATTATGAAAGGTAGTTCATTGTTGAGATTTTGATTCTCCAACGGAAGATATCCTTGTCATTATGGAAGGTAGTTCAAAATTGAGTTTTTGTTACTCCAATGGCTGGTAGCCTTATCATTATGGAAGGTAGTGAATTATTTAGATTTTGTTACTCCAATGGATGGTAGCCTTGACATTATGGGAGGTAGTTAGTTGTCGATATTTTGTTACTCCAATGGATGGTATCCTTGTCATTATGGAAGGTAGTACGGTTTTGAGATTTTGTTACTCCAATGGCTGGTAGCCTTGTCATTATGGAAGGTAGTTCATTTTTTAGATTTTGTTACTCCAAGGTATGGTAGCCTTGTCATTATGGAAGGTAGTTCGTTGTTGATATTTTGTTACTCCAATGGATGGTAGCCTTGTCATTATGGAAGGTAGTTCTTTGTTGAGATTTTGTTACTCCAATGGATGGTAGCCTTGTCATTATGGAAGTTAGTTCGGTTTTGAGATTTTGTTACTTTAATGGATGGTAGCCTTGTCATTATGGAAGGTAGTTCGTTGTTGAGATTTTGTTACTCTAATTGATTGTATCCTTGTCATTACGGAAGGTATTTCATTGTTGAGATTTTTTTTCTCCAATGGATGATGGCCTTGTCATTATGTAAGGTAGTTCATTTTTGAGATTTTGTTACTCCAATGGACGGTAGCCTTGTCATTATGGAAGGTAGTTCGGTTTTGAGATTTTGTTACTTTAATGGATGGAAGCCTTCTCATTATGGAAGGTAGTTTGTTGTTGAGATTTTGTTACTCCAATGGATGGTAGGCTTGTCATTATGGAAGTTAGTTCAATGTTCAGATTTTGTTACTCTAATTGATGGTATCCTTGTCATTACGGAAGGTAGTTCATTGTTAATATTTTGTTTCTCCAATGGATGATAGCCTTGTAATTATGGAAGGTATTTAATTTTTGATATTTTGTTACTCCAATGGATTGTAGCCTTGTTATTATGGAAGGTAGTTCATTGTTGAGATTTTGTTACTCCAATGGACGGTAGCCTTGTTATTATGGAAGGTAGTTCATTGTTGATATTTTTTTGCTCCAATGGATGGTATCCTTTTCATTATTGAAGGTAGTTTGTTGTTGAGATTTTGTTACTCTAATTGATGGTATCCTTGTCATTATGAAAGGTAGTTCATTGTTGAGATTTTGTTTCTCCAACGGAAGATATCCTTGTCATTATGGAAGGTAGTTCAATGTTGAGTTTTTGTTACTCCAATGGCTGGTAGCCTTATCATTATGGAAGGTAGTTAATTATTTAGATTTTGTTACTCCAATGGATGGTAGCCTTGACATTATGGAAGGTAGTTAGTTGTCGATATTTTGTTACTCCAATGGATGGTATCCTTGTCATTATGGAAGGTAGTACGGTTTTGAGATTTTGTTACTCCAATGGCTGGTAGCCTTGTCATTATGGAAGGTAGTTCATTTTTTAGATTTTGTTACTCCAAGGTATGGTAGCCTTGTCATTATGGAAGGTAGTTCGTTGTTGAGATTTTGTTACTCCAATGGATGGTAGCCTTGTCATTATGGAAGGTAGTTCGTTGTTGAGATTTTGTTACTCCAATGGATGGTAGCCTTGTCATTATGGAAGTTAGTTCGGTTTTGAGATTTTGTTACTTTAATGGATGGTAGCCTTGTCATTATGGAAGGTAGTTTGTTGTTGAGATTTTGTTACTCTAATTGATTGTATCCTTGTCATTACGGAAGGTAGTTCATTGTTGAGATTTTGTTTCTCCAATGGATGGTAGCCTTGTCATTATGGAAGGTAGTTCACTTTTGAGATTTTGTTACTCCAATAGACGGTAGCCTTGTCATTATGGAAGGTAGTTCATTGTTGAGATTTTGGTACTCCAATGGATGGTAGACTTTTCATTATGGAAGGTTGTTCGTTGTTGAGATTTTGTTACTCTAATTGATGGTATCCTTGTCATTACGAAAGGTAGTTCATTGTTAAGATTTTGTTTCTCCAATGGAAGATAGCCTTGTCATTATGGAAGGTAGTTCATTGTTGAGATTTTGTTACTCCAATGGCTGGTAGCCTTGTCATTATGGAAGGTAGTTCCTTTTTTAGATTTTGTTACTGCAAGGGGTGGTAGCCTTGTCATTATGGAAGGTAGTTCGTTGTTGAGATTTTGTTACTCCAATGGATGGTAGCCTTGTCATTATGGAAGGTAGTTCGTTGTTGAGATTTTGTTACTCCAATGGATGGTAGCCTTGTCATTATGGAAGTTAGTTCGGTTTAGAGATTTTTTTACTTTAATGGATGGTAGCCTTGTTATTATGGAAGGTAGTTGGTTGTTGAGATTTTGTAACCCCAATGGATGGCAGCCTTGTCATTATGGAAGGTAGTTCGTTGTTGAGATTTTGTTACTCTAATTGATTGTATCCTTGTCATTACGGAAGGTATTTCATTGTTGAGATTTTGTTTCTCCAATGGATGATGGCCTTGTCATTATGTAAGGTAGTTCATTTTTGAGATTTTGTTACTCCAATGGACGGTAGCCTTGTCATTATGGAAGGTAGTTCGGTTTTGAGATTTTGTTACTTTAATGGATGGAAGCCTTGTCATTATGGAAGGTAGTTTGTTGTTGAGATTTTGTTACTCCAATGGATGGTAGGCTTGTCATTATGGAAGTTAGTTCGTTGTTAAGATTTTGTTACTCTAATTGATGGTATCCTTGTCATTACGGAAGGTAGTTCATTGTGGATATTTTGTTTCTCCAATGGATGATAGCCTTGTCATTATGGAAGGTATTTAATTTTTGATATTTTGTTACTCCAATGGATTGTAGCCTTGTTATTATGGAAGGTAGTTCATTGTTGAGATTTTGTTACTCCAATGGATGGTAGCCTTGTTATTATGGAAGGTAGTTCATTGTTGATATTTTTTTGCTCCAATGGATGGTATCCTTTTCATTATTGAAGGTAGTTTATTGTTGAGATTTTGTTACTCTAATTGATGGTATCCTTGTCATTATGAAAGGTAGTTCATTGTTGAGATTTTGTTTCTCCAACGGAAGATATCCTTGTCATTATGGAAGGTAGTTTAATGTTGAGTTTTTGTTACTCCAATGGCTGGTAGCCTTATCATTATGGAAGGTAGTTAATTATTTAGATTTTGTTACTCCAATGGATGGTAGCCTTGACATTATGGAAGGTAGTTAGTTGTCGATATTTTGTTACTCCAATGGATGGTATCCTTGTCATTATGGAAGGTAGTACGGTTTTGAGATTTTGTTACTCCAATGGCTGGTAGCCTTGTCATTATGGAAGGTAGTTCATTTTTTAGATTTTGTTACTCCAAGGTATGGTAGCCTTGTCATTATGGAAGGTAGTTCGTTGTTGAGATTTTGTTACTCCAATGGATGGTAGCCTTGTCATTATGGAAGTTAGTTCGGTTTTGAGATTTTGTTACTTTAATGGATGGTAGCCTTGTCATTATGGAAGGTAGTTTGTTGTTGAGATTTTGTTACTCTAATTGATTGTATCCTTGTCATTACGGAAGGTAGTTCATTGTTGAGATTTTGTTTCTCCAATGGATGGTAGCCTTGTCATTATGGAAGGTAGTTCACTTTTGAGATTTTGTTACTCCAATAGACGGTAGCCTTGTCATTATGGAAGGTAGTTCATTGTTGAGATTTTGGTACTCCAATGGATGGTAGACTTTTCATTATGGAAGGTTGTTCGTTGTTGAGATTTTGTTACTCTAATTGATGGTATCCTTGTCATTACGAAAGGTAGTTCATTGTTAAGATTTTGTTTCTCCAATGGAAGATAGCCTTGTCATTATGGAAGGTAGTTCATTGTTGAGATTTTGTTACTCCAATGGCTGGTAGCCTTGTCATTATGGAAGGTAGTTCCTTTTTTAGATTTTGTTACTCCAAGGGGTTGTAGCCTTGTCATTATGGAAGGTAGTTCGTTGTTGAGATTTTGTTACTCCAATGGATGGTAGCCTTGTCATTATGGAAGGTAGTTCGTTGTTGAGATTTTGTTACTCCAATGGATGGTAGCCTTGTCATTATGGAAGTTAGTTCGGTTTAGAGATTTTTTTACTTTAATGGATGGTAGCCTTGTTATTATGGAAGGTAGTTGGTTGTTGAGATTTTGTAACCCCAATGGATGGCAGCCTTGTCATTATGGAAGGTAGTTCGTTGTTGAGATTTTGTTACTCTAATTGATTGTATCCTTGTCATTACGGAAGGTATTTCATTGTTGAGATTTTGTTTCTCCAATGGATGATGGCCTTGTCATTATGTAATGTAGTTCATTTTTGAGATTTTGTTACTCCAATGGATTGTAGCCTTGTCATTATGGAAGGTAGTTCAGTTTTGAGATTTTGTTACTTTAATGGATGGAAGCCTTGTCATTATGGAAGGTAGTTTGTTATTGAGATTTTGGTACTCCAATGGATGGTAGGCTTGTCATTATGGAAGTTAGTTCGTTGTTAAGATTTTGTTACTCTAATTGATGGTATCCTTGTCATTACGGAAGGTAGTTCATTGTTAATATTTTGTTTCTCCAATGGATGATAGCCTTGTAATTATGGAAGGTATTTAATTTTTGATATTTTGTTACTCCAATGGATTGTAGCCTTGTTATTATGGAAGGTAGTTCATTGTTGAGATTTTGTTACTCCAATGGACGGTAGCCTTGTTATTATGGAAGGTAGTTCATTGTTGATATTTTTTTGCTCCAATGGATGGTATCCTTTTCATTATTGAAGGTAGTTTGTTGTTGAGATTTTGTTACTCTAATTGATGGTATCCTTGTCATTATGAAAGGTAGTTCATTGTTGAGATTTTGATTCTCCAACGGAAGATATCCTTGTCATTATGGAAGGTAGTTCAAAATTGAGTTTTTGTTACTCCAATGGCTGGTAGCCTTATCATTATGGAAGGTAGTGAATTATTTAGATTTTGTTACTCCAATGGATGGTAGCCTTGACATTATGGGAGGTAGTTAGTTGTCGATATTTTGTTACTCCAATGGATGGTATCCTTGTCATTATGGAAGGTAGTACAGTTTTGAGATTTTGTTACTCCAATGGCTGGTAGCCTTGTCATTATGGAAGGTAGTTCATTTTTTAGATTTTGTTACTCCAAGGTATGGTAGCCTTGTCATTATGGAAGGTAGTTCGTTGTTGATATTTTGTTACTCCAATGGATGGTAGCCTTGTCATTATGGAAGGTAGTTCTTTGTTGAGATTTTGTTACTCCAATGGATGGTAGCATTGTCATTATGGAAGTTAGTTCGGTTTTGAGATTTTGTTACTTTAATGGATGGTAGCCTTGTCATTATGGAAGGTAGTTCGTTGTTGAGATTTTGTTACTCTAATTGATTGTACCCTTGTCATTACGGAAGGTATTTCATTGTTGAGATTTTTTTTCTCCAATGGATGATGGCCTTGTCATTATGTAAGGTAGTTCATTTTTGAGATTTTGTTACTCCAATGGACGGTAGCCTTGTCATTATGGAAGGTAGTTCGGTTTTGAGATTTTGTTACTTTAATGGATGGAAGCCTTCTCATTATGGAAGGTAGTTTGTTGTTGAGATTTTGTTACTCCAATGGATGGTAGGCTTGTCATTATGGAAGTTAGTTCAATGTTCAGATTTTGTTACTCTAATTGATGGTATCCTTGTCATTACGGAAGGTAGTTCATTGTTAATATTTTGTTTCTCCAATGGATGATAGCCTTGTAATTATGGAAGGTATTTAATTTTTGATATTTTGTTACTCCAATGGATTGTAGCCTTGTTATTATGGAAGGTAGTTCATTGTTGAGATTTTGTTACTCCAATGGACGGTAGCCTTGTTATTATGGAAGGTAGTTCATTGTTGATATTTTTTTGCTCCAATGGATGGTATCCTTTTCATTATTGAAGGTAGTTTGTTGTTGAGATTTTGTTACTCTAATTGATGGTATCCTTGTCATTATGAAAGGTAGTTCATTGTTGAGATTTTGTTTCTCCAACGGAAGATATCCTTGTCATTATGGAAGGTAGTTCAATGTTGAGTTTTTGTTACTCCAATGGCTGGTAGCCTTATCATTATGGAAGGTAGTTAATTATTTAGATTTTGTTACTCCAATGGATGGTAGCCTTGACATTATGGAAGGTAGTTAGTTGTCGATATTTTGTTACTCCAATGGATGGTATCCTTGTCATTATGGAAGGTAGTACGGTTTTGAGATTTTGTTACTCCAATGGCTGGTAGCCTTGTCATTATGGAAGGTAGTTCATTTTTTAGATTTTGTTACTCCAAGGTATGGTAGCCTTGTCATTATGGAAGGTAGTTCGTTGTTGAGATTTTGTTACTCCAATGGATGGTAGCCTTGTCATTATGGAAGGTAGTTCGTTGTTGAGATTTTGTTACTCCAATGGATGGTAGCCTTGTCATTATGGAAGTTAGTTCGGTTTTGAGATTTTGTTACTTTAATGGATGGTAGCCTTGTCATTATGGAAGGTAGTTTGTTGTTGAGATTTTGTTACTCTAATTGATTGTATCCTTGTCATTACGGAAGGTAGTTCATTGTTGAGATTTTGTTTCTCCAATGGATGGTAGCCTTGTCATTATGGAAGGTAGTTCACTTTTGAGATTTTGTTACTCCAATAGACGGTAGCCTTGTCATTATGGAAGGTAGTTCATTGTTGAGATTTTGGTACTCCAATGGATGGTAGACTTTTCATTATGGAAGGTTGTTCGTTGTTGAGATTTTGTTACTCTAATTGATGGTATCCTTGTCATTACGAAAGGTAGTTCATTGTTAAGATTTTGTTTCTCCAATGGAAGATAGCCTTGTCATTATGGAAGGTAGTTCATTGTTGAGATTTTGTTACTCCAATGGCTGGTAGCCTTGTCATTATGGAAGGTAGTTCCTTTTTTAGATTTTGTTACTGCAAGGGGTGGTAGCCTTGTCATTATGGAAGGTAGTTCGTTGTTGAGATTTTGTTACTCCAATGGATGGTAGCCTTGTCATTATGGAAGGTAGTTCGTTGTTGAGATTTTGTTACTCCAATGGATGGTAGCCTTCTCATTATGGAAGTTAGTTCGGTTTAGAGATTTTTTTACTTTAATGGATGGTAGCCTTGTTATTATGGAAGGTAGTTGGTTGTTGAGATTTTGTAACCCCAATGGATGGTAGCCTTGTCATTATGGAAGGTAGTTCGTTGTTGAGATTTTGTTACTCTAATTGATTGTATCCTTGTCATTACGGAAGGTATTTCATTGTTGAGATTTTGTTTCTCCAATGGATGATGGCCTTGTCATTATGTAAGGTAGTTCATTTTTGAGATTTTGTTACTCCAATGGACGGTAGCCTTGTCATTATGGAAGGTAGTTCGGTTTTGAGATTTTGTTACTTTAATGGATGGAAGCCTTGTCATTATGGAAGGTAGTTTGTTGTTGAGATTTTGTTACTCCAATGGATGGTAGGCTTGTCATTATGGAAGTTAGTTCGTTGTTAAGATTTTGTTACTCTAATTGATGGTATCCTTGCTATTACGGAAGGTAGTTCATTGTGGATATTTTGTTTCTCCAATGGATGATAGCCTTGTCATTATGGAAGGTATTTAATTTTTGATATTTTGTTACTCCAATGGATTGTAGCCTTGTTATTATGGAAGGTAGTTCATTGTTGAGATTTTGTTACTCCAATGGATGGTAGCCTTGTTATTATGGAAGGTAGTTCATTGTTGATATTTTTTTGCTCCAATGGATGGTATCCTTTTCATTATTGAAGGTAGTTTATTGTTGAGATTTTGTTACTCTAATTGATGGTATCCTTGTCATTATGAAAGGTAGTTCATTGTTGAGATTTTGTTTCTCCAACGGAAGATATCCTTGTCATTATGGAAGGTAGTTTAATGTTGAGTTTTTGTTACTCCAATGGCTGGTAGCCTTATCATTATGGAAGGTAGTTAATTATTTAGATTTTGTTACTCCAATGGATGGTAGCCTTGACATTATGGAAGGTAGTTAGTTGTCGATATTTTGTTACTCCAATGGATGGTATCCTTGTCATTATGGAAGGTAGTACGGTTTTGAGATTTTGTTACTCCAATGGCTGGTAGCCTTGTCATTATGGAAGGTAGTTCATTTTTTAGATTTTGTTACTCCAAGGTATGGTAGCCTTGTCATTATGGAAGGTAGTTCGTTGTTGAGATTTTGTTACTCCAATGGATGGTAGCCTTGTCATTATGGAAGTTAGTTCGGTTTTGAGATTTTGTTACTTTAATGGATGGTAGCCTTGTCATTATGGAAGGTAGTTTGTTGTTGAGATTTTGTTACTCTAATTGATTGTATCCTTGTCATTACGGAAGGTAGTTCATTGTTGAGATTTTGTTTCTCCAATGGATGGTAGCCTTGTCATTATGGAAGGTAGTTCACTTTTGAGATTTTGTTACTCCAATAGACGGTAGCCTTGTCAATATGGAAGGTAGTTCATTGTTGAGATTTTGGTACTCCAATGGATGGTAGACTTTTCATTATGGAAGGTTGTTCGTTGTTGAGATTTTGTTACTCTAATTGATGGTATCCTTGTCATTACGAAAGGTAGTTCATTGTTAAGATTTTGTTTCTCCAATGGAAGATAGCCTTGTCATTATGGAAGGTAGTTCATTGTTGAGATTTTGTTACTCCAATGGCTGGTAGCCTTGTCATTATGGAAGGTAGTTCCTTTTTTAGATTTTGTTACTGCAAGGGGTGGTAGCCTTGTCATTATGGAAGGTAGTTCGTTGTTGAGATTTTGTTACTCCAATGGATGGTAGCCTTGTCATTATGGAAGGTAGTTCGTTGTTGAGATTTTGTTACTCCAATGGATGGTAGCCTTCTCATTATGGAAGTTAGTTCGGTTTAGAGATTTTTTTACTTTAATGGATGGTAGCCTTGTTATTATGGAAGGTAGTTGGTTGTTGAGATTTTGTAACCCCAATGGATGGCAGCCTTGTCATTATGGAAGGTAGTTCGTTGTTGAGATTTTGTTACTCTAATTGATTGTATCCTTGTCATTACGGAAGGTATTTCATTGTTGAGATTTTGTTTCTCCAATGGATGATGGCCTTGTCATTATGTAAGGTAGTTCATTTTTGAGATTTTGTTACTCCAATGGACGGTAGCCTTGTCATTATGGAAGGTAGTTCGGTTTTGAGATTTTGTTACTTTAATGGATGGAAGCCTTGTCATTATGGAAGGTAGTTTGTTGTTGAGATTTTGTTACTCCAATGGATGGTAGGCTTGTCATTATGGAAGTTAGTTCGTTGTTAAGATTTTGTTACTCTAATTGATGGTATCCTTGTCATTACGGAAGGTAGTTCATTGTGGATATTTTGTTTCTCCAATGGATGATAGCCTTGTCATTATGGAAGGTATTTAATTTTTGATATTTTGTTACTCCAATGGATTGTAGCCTTGTTATTATGGAAGGTAGTTCATTGTTGAGATTTTGTTACTCCAATGGATGGTAGCCTTGTTATTATGGAAGGTAGTTCATTGTTGATATTTTTTTGCTCCAATGGATGGTATCCTTTTCATTATTGAAGGTAGTTTGTTGTTGAGATTTTGTTACTCTAATTGATGGTATCCTTGTCATTATGAAAGGTAGTTCATTGTTGAGATTCTGTTTCTCCAACGGAAGATATCCTTGTCATTATGGAAGGTAGTTCAATGTTGAGTTTTTGTTACTCCAATGGCTGGTAGCCTTATCATTATGGAAGGTAGTTAATTATTTAGATTTTGTTACTCCAATGGATGGTAGCCTTGACATTATGGAAGGTAGTTAGTTGTCGATATTTTGTTACTCCAATGGATGGTATCCTTGTCATTATGGAAGGTAGTACGGTTTTGAGATTTTGTTACTCCAATGGCTGGTAGCCTTGTCATTATGGAAGGTAGTTCATTTTTTAGATTTTGTTACTCCAAGGTATGGTAGCCTTGTCATTATGGAAGGTAGTTCGTTGTTGAGATTTTGTTACTCCAATGGATGGTAGCCTTGTCATTATGGAAGTTAGTTCGGTTTTGAGATTTTGTTACTTTAATGGATGGTAGCCTTGTCATTATGGAAGGTAGTTTGTTGTTGAGATTTTGTTACTCTAATTGATTGTATCCTTGTCATTACGGAAGGTAGTTCATTGTTGAGATTTTGTTTCTCCAATGGATGGTAGCCTTGTCATTATGGAAGGTAGTTCACTTTTGAGATTTTGTTACTCCAATAGACGGTAGCCTTGTCATTATGGAAGGTAGTTCATTGTTGAGATTTTGTTACTCCAATGGATGGTAGACTTTTCATTATGGAAGGTTGTTTGTTGTTGAGATTTTGTTACTCTAATTGATGGTATCCTTGTCATTACGAAAGGTAGTTCATTGTTAAGATTTTGTTTCTCCAATGGAAGATAGCCTTGTCATTATGGAAGGTAGTTCATTGTTGAGATTTTGTTACTCCAATGGCTGGTAGCCTTGTCATTATGGAAGGTAGTTCCTTTTTTAGATTTTGTTACTCCAAGGGGTGGTAGCCTTGTCATTATGGAAGGTAGTTCGTTGTTGAGATTTTGTTACTCCAATGGATGGTAGCCTTGTCATTATGGAAGGTAGTTCGTTGTTGAGATTTTGTTACTCCAATGGATGGTAGCCTTGTCATTATGGAATTTAGTTCGGTTTAGAGATTTTTTTACTTTAATGGATGGTAGCCTTGTTATTATGGAAGGTAGTTGGTTGTTGAGATTTTGTAACCCCAATGGATGGCAGCCTTGTCATTATGGAAGGTAGTTCGTTGTTGAGATTTTGTTACTCTAATTGATTGTATCCTTGTCATTACGGAAGGTATTTCATTATTGAGATTTTGTTTCTCCAATGGATGATAGCCTTGTCATTATGTAAGGTAGTTCATTTTTGAGATTTTGTTACTCCAATGGACGGTAGCCTTGTCATTATGGAAGGTAGTTCGGTTTTGAGATTTTGTTACTTTAATGGATGGAAGCCTTGTCATTATGGAAGGTAGTTTGTTGTTGAGATTTTGTTACTCCAATGGATGGTAGGCTTGTCATTATGGAAGTTAGTTCGTTGTTAAGATTTTGTTACTCTAATTGATGGTATCCTTGTCATTACGGAAGGTAGTTCATTGTTGATATTTTGTTTCTCCAATGGATGATAGCCTTGTCATTATGGAAGGTATTTAATTTTTGATATTTTGTTACTCCAATGGATTGTAGCCTTGTTATTATGGAAGGTAGTTCATTGTTGAGATTTTGTTACTCCAATGGATGGTAGCCTTGTTATTATGGAAGGTAGTTCATTGTTGATATTTTTTTGCTCCAATGGATGGTATCCTTTTCATTATTGAAGGTAGTTTGTTGTTGAGATTTTGTTACTCTAATTGATGGTATCCTTGTCATTATGAAAGGTAGTTCATTGTTGAGATTTTGTTTCTCCAACGGAAGATATCCTTGTCATTATGGAAGGTAGTTCAATGTTGAGTTTTTGTTACTCCAATGGCTGGTAGCCTTATCATTATGGAAGGTAGTTAATTATTTAGATTTTGTTACTCTAATGGATGGTAGCCTTGACATTATGGAAGGTAGTTAGTTGTCGATATTTTGTTACTCCAATGGATGGTATCCTTGTCATTATGGAAGGTAGTACGGTTTTGAGATTTTGTTACTCCAATGGCTGGTAGCCTTGTCATTATGGAAGGTAGTTCATTTTTTAGATTTTGTTACTCCAAGGTATGGTAGCCTTGTCATTATGGAAGGTAGTTCGTTGTTGATATTTTGTTACTCCAATGGATGGTAGCCTTGTCATTATGGAAGGTAGTTCTTTGTTGAGATTTTGTTACTCCAATGGATGGTAGCCTTGTCATTATGGAAGTTAGTTCGGTTTTGAGATTTTGTTACTTTAATGGATGGTAGCCTTGTCATTATGGAAGGTAGTTCGTTGTTGAGATTTTGTTACTCTAATTGATTGTATCCTTGTCATTACGGAAGGTATTTCATTGTTGAGATTTTGTTTCTCCAATGGATGATGGCCTTGTCATTATGTAAGGTAGTTCATTTTTCAGATTTTGTTACTCCAATGGACGGTAGCCTTGTCATTATGGAAGGTAGTTCGGTTTTGAGATTTTATTACTTTAATGGATGGAAGCCTTGTCATTATGGAAGGTAGTTTGTTGTTGAGATTTTGTTACTCCAATGGATGGTAGGCTTTTCATTATGGAAGTTAGTTCAATGTTCAGATTTTGTTACTCTAATTGATGGTATCCTTGTCATTACGGAAGGTAGTTCATTGTTGATATTTTGTTTCTCCAATGGATGATAGCCTTGTAATTATGGAAGGTATTTAATTTTTGATATTTTGTTACTCCAATGGATTGTAGCCTTGTTATTATGGAAGGTAGTTCATTGTTGAGATTTTGTTACTCCAATGGATGGTAGCCTTGTTATTATGGAAGGTAGTTCATTGTTGATATTTTTTTGCTCCAATGGATGGTATCCTTTTCATTATTGAAGGTAGTTTGTTGTTGAGATTTTGTTACTCTAATTGATGGTATCCTTGTCATTATGAAAGGTAGTTCATTGTTGAGATTTTGTTTCTCCAACGAAAGATATCCTTGTCATTATGGAAGGTAGTTCAATGTTGAGTTTTTGTTACTCCAATGGCTGGTAGCCTTATCATTATAGAAGGTAGTTAATTATTTAGATTTTGTTACTCCAATGGATGGTAGCCTTGACATTATGGAAGGTAGTTAGTTGTCGATATTTTGTTACTCTAATGGATGGTATCCTTGTCATTATGGAAGGTAGTACGGTTTTGAGATTTTGTTACTCCAATGGCTGGTAGCCTTGTCATTATGGAAGGTAGTTCATTTTTTAGATTTTGTTACTCCAAGGTATGGTAGCCTTGTCATTAAGGAAGGTAGTTCGTTGTCGAGATTTTGTTACTCCAATGGATGGTAGCCTTGTCATAATGGAAGGTAGTTTGTTGTTGAGATTTTGTTACTCCAATGGATGGTAGCCTTGTCATTATGGAAGTTAGTTCGGTTTTGAGATTTTGTTACTTTAATGGATGGTAGCCTTGTCATTATGGAAGGTAGTTTGTTGTTGAGATTTTGTTACTCTAATTGATTGTATCCTTGTCATTACGGAAGGTAGTTCATTGTTGAGATTTTGTTTCTCCAATGGATGATAGCCTTGTCATTATGGAAGGTAGTTCACTTTTGAGATTTTGTTACTCCAATAGACGGTAGCCTTGTCATTATGGAAGGTAGTTCATTGTTGAGATTTTGTTACTCCAATGGATGGTAGACTTTTCATTATCGAAGGTTGTTCGTTGTTGAGATTTTGTTACTCTAATTGATGGTATCCTTGTCATTACGAAAGGTAGTTCATTGTTAAGATTTTGTTTCTCCAATGGAAGATAGCCTTGTCATTATGGAAGGTAGTTCATTGTTGAGATTTTGTTAATCCAATGGCTGGTAGCCTTGTCATTATGGAAGGTAGTTCCTTTTTTAGATTTTGTTACTCCAAGGGGTGGTAGCCTTGTCATTATGGAAGGTAGTTCGTTTATGAGATTTTGTTACTCCAATGGATGGTAGCCTTGTTATTATGGAAGGTAGTTCGTTGTTGAGATTTTGTTACTCCAATGGATGGTAGCCTTGTCATTATGGAAGTTAGTTCGGTTTAGAGATTTTTTTACTTTAATGGATGGTAGCCTTGTTATTATGGAAGGTAGTTGGTTGTTGAGATTTTGTAACCCCAATGGATGGCAGCCTTGTCATTATGGAATGTAGTTCGTTGTTGAGATTTTGTTACTCTAATTGATTGTATCCTTGTCATTACGGAAGGTATTTCATTGTTGAGATTTTGTTTCTCCAATGGATGATGGCCTTGTCATTATGTAAGGTAGTTCATTTTTCAGATTTTGTTACTCCAATGGACGGTAGCCTTGTCATTATGGAAGGTAGTTCGGTTTTGAGATTTTGTTACTTTATTGGATGGAAGCCTTGTCATTATGGAAGGTAGTTTGTTGTTGAGATTTTGTTACTCCAATGGATGGTAGGCTTGTCATTATGGAAGTTAGTTCGTTGTTAAGATTTTGTTACTCTAATTGATGGTATCCTTGTCATTACGGAAGGTAGTTCATGGTTGATATTTTGTTTCTCCAATGGATGATAGCCTTGTCATTATGGAAGGTATTTAATTTTTGATATTTTGTTACTCCAATGGATTGTAGCCTTGTTATTATGGAAGGTAGTTCATTGTTGAGATTTTGTTACTCCAATGGATGGTAGCCTTGTTATTATGGAAGGTAGTTCATTGTTGATATTTTTTTGCTCCAATGGATGGTATCCTTTTCATTATTGAAGGTAGTTTGTTGTTGAGATTTTGTTACTCTAATTGATGGTATCCTTGTCATTATGAAAGGTAGTTCATTGTTGAGATTTTGTTTCTCCAACGGAAGATATCCTTGTCATTATGGAAGGTAGTTCAATGTTGAGTTTTTGTTACTCCAATGGCTGGTAGCCTTATCATTATGGAAGGTAGTTAATTATTTAGATTTTGTTACTCCAATGGATGGTAGCCTTGACATTATGGAAGGTAGTTAGTTGTCGATATTTTGTTACTCCAATGGATGGTATCCTTGTCATTATGGAAGGTAGTACGGTTTTGAGATTTTGTTACTCCAATGGCTGGTAGCCTTGTCATTATGGAAGGTAGTTCATTTTTTAGATTTTGTTACTCCAAGGTATGGTAGCCTTGTCATTATGGAAGGTAGTTCGTTGTTGAGATTTTGTTACTCCAATGGATGGTAGCCTTGTCATTATGGAAGGTAGTTCGTTGTTGAGATTTTTTTACTCCAATGGATGGTAGCCTTGTCATTATGGAAGTTAGTTCGGTTTTGAGATTTTGTTACTTTAATGGATGGTAGCCTTGTCATTATGGAAGGTAGTTTGTTGTTGAGATTTTGTTACTCTAATTGATTGTATCCTTTTCATTACGGAAGGTAGTTCATTGTTGAGATTTTGTTTCTCCAATGGATGATAGCCTTGTCATTATGGAAGGTAGTTCACTTTTGAGATTTTGTTACTCCAATAGACGGTAGCCTTGTCATTATGGAAGGTAGTTCATTGTTCAGATTTTGTTACTCCAATGGATGGTAGACTTTTCATTATGGAAGGTTGTTCGTTGTTGAGATTTTGTTACTCTAATTGATGGTATCCTTGTCATTACGAAAGGTAGTTCATTGTTAAGATTTTGTTTCTCCAATGGAAGATAGCCTTGTCATTATGGAAGGTAGTTCATTGTTGAGATTTTGTTACTCCAATGGCTGGTAGCCTTGTCATTATGGAAGGTAGTTCCTTTTTTAGATTTTGTTACTCCAAGGGGTGGTACCCTTGTCATTATGGAAGGTAGTTCGTTGTTGAGATTTTGTTACTCCAATGGATGGTAGCCTTGTCATTATGGAAGTTAGTTCAGTTTAGTGATTTGTTTAATTTAATGGATGGTAGCCTTGTTATTATGGAAGGTAGTTGGTTGTTGAGATTTTGTAACCCCAATGGATGGCAGCCTTGTCATTATGGAAGGTAGTTCGTTGTTGAGATTTTGTCACTCTAATTGATTGTATCCTTGTCATTACGGAAGGTATTTCATTGTTGAGATTTTGTTTTTCCAATGGATGATGGCCTTGTCATTATGTAAGGTAGTTCATTTTTGAGATTTTGTTACTCCAATGGACGGTAGCCTTGTCATTATGGAAGGTAGTTCGGTTTTTAGATTTTGTTACTTTAATGGATGGAAGCCTTGTCATTATGGAAGGTAGTTTGTTGTTGAGATTTTGTTACTCCAATGGATGGTAGGCTTGTCATTATGGAAGTTAGTTCGTTGTTAAGATTTTGTTACTCTAATTGATGGTATCCTTGTCATTACGGAAGGTAGTTCATTGTTGATATTTTGTTTCTCCAATGGATGATAGCCTTGTCATTATGGAAGGTATTTAATTTTTGATATTTTGTTACTCCAATGGATTGTAGCCTTGTTATTATGGAAGGTAGTTCATTGTTGAGATTTTGTTACTCCAATGGATGGTAGCCTTGTTATTATGGAAGGTAGTTCATTGTTGATATTTTTTTGCTCCAATGGATGGTATCCTTTTCATTATTGAAGGTAGTTTGTTGTTGAGATTTTGTTACTCTAATTGATGGTATCCTTGTCATTATGAAAGGTAGTTCATTGTTGAGATTTTGATTCTCCAACGGAAGATATCCTTGTCATTATGGAAGGTAGTTCAATGTTGAGTTTTTGTTACTCCAATGGCTGGTAGCTTTATCATTATGGAAGGTAGTTAATTATTTAGATTTTGTTACTCCAATGGATGGTAGCCTTGACATTATGGAAGGTAGTTAGTTGTCGATATTTTGTTACTCCAATGGATGGTATCCTTGTCATTATGGAAGGTAGTACGGTTTTGAGATTTTGTTACTCCAATGGCTGGTAGCCTTGTCATTATGGAAGGTAGTTCATTTTTTAGATTTTGTTACTCCAAGGTATGGTAGCCTTGTCATTATGGAAGGTAGTTCGTTGTTGAGATTTTGTTACTCCAATGGATGGTAGCCTTGTCATTATGGAAGGTAGTTCGTTGTTGATATTTTGTTACTCCAATGGATGGTAGCCTTGTCATTATGGAAGGTAGTTCGTTGTTGAGATTTTGTTACTCCAATGGATGGTAGACTTTTCATTATGGAAGTTAGTTCGGTTTTGAGATTTTGTTACTTTAATGGATAGTAGCCTTGTCATTATGGAAGGTAGTTTGTTGTTGAGATTTTGTTACTCTAATTGATTGTATCCTTGTCATTACGGAAGGTAGTTCATTGTTGAGATTTTGTTTCTCCAATGGATGATAGCCTTGTCATTATGGAAGGTAGTTCACTTTTGAGATTTTGTTACTCCAATAGACGGTAGCCTTGTCATTATGGAAGGTAGTTCATTGTTGAGATTTTGTTACTCCAATGGATGGTAGACTTTTCATTATGGAAGGTCGTTCGTTGTTGAGATTTTGTTACTCTAATTGATGGTATCCTTGTCATTACGAAAGGTAGTTCATTGTTAAGATTTTGTTTCTCCAATGGAAGATAGCCTTGTCATTATGGAAGGTAGTTCATTGTTGAGATTTTGTTACTCCAATGGCTGGTAGCCTTGTCATTATGGAAGGTAGTTCCTTTTTTAGATTTTGTTACTCCAAGGGGTGGTACCCTTGTCATTATGGAAGGTAGTTCGTTGTTGAGATTTTGTTACTCCAATGGATGGTAGCCTTGTCATTATGGAAGTTAGTTCGGTTTAGAGATTTGTTTAATTTAATGGATGGTAGCCTTGTTATTATGGAAGGTAGTTGGTTGTTGAGATTTTGTAACCCCAATGGATGGCAGCCTTGTCATTATGGAAGGTAGTTCGTTGTTGAGATTTTGTCACTCTAATTGATTGTATCCTTGTCATTACGGAAGGTATTTCATTGTTGAGATTTTGTTTTTCCAATGGATGATGGCCTTGTCATTATGTAAGGTAGTTCATTTTTGAGATTTTGTTACTCCAATGGACGGTAGCCTTGTCATTATGGAAGGTAGTTCGGTTTTGAGATTTTGTTACTTTAATGGATGGAAGCCTTGTCATTATGGAAGGTAGTTTGTTGTTGAGATTTTGTTACTCCAATGGATGGTAGGCTTGTCATTATGGAAGTTAGTTCGTTGTTAAGATCTTGTTACTCTAATTGATGGTATCCTTGTCATTACGGAAGGTAGTTCATTGTTGATATTTTGTTTCTCCAATGGATGATAGCCTTGTCATTATGGAAGGTATTTAATTTTTGATATTTTGTTACTCCAATGGATTGTAGCCTTGTTATTATGGAAGGTAGTTCATTGTTGAGATTTTGTTACTCCAATGGATGGTAGCCTTGTTATTATGGAAGGTAGTTCATTGTTGATATTTTTTTGCTCCAATGGATGGTATCCTTTTCATTATTGAAGGTAGTTTGTTGTTGAGATTTTGTTACTCTAATTGATGGTATCCTTGTCATTATGAAAGGTAGTTCATTGTTGAGATTTTGATTCTCCAACGGAAGATATCCTTGTCATTATGGAAGGTAGTTCAATGTTGAGTTTTTGTTACTCCAATGGCTGGTAGCCTTATCATTATGGAAGGTAGTTAATTATTTAGATTTTGTTACTCCAATGGATGGTAGCCTTGACATTATGGAAGGTAGTTAGTTGTCGATATTTTGTTACTCTAATGGATGGTATCCTTGTCATTATGGAAGGTAGTACGGTTTTGAGATTTTGTTACTCCAATGGCTGGTAGCCTTGTCATTATGGAAGGTAGTTCATTTTTTAGATTTTGTTACTCCAAGGTATGGTAGCCTTGTAATTAAGGAAGGTAGTTCGTTGTTGAGATTTTGTTACTCCAATGGATGGTAGCCTTGTCATAATGGAAGGTAGTTTGTTGTTGAGATTTTGTTACTCCAATGGATGGTAGCCTTGTCATTATGGAAGTTAGTTCGGTTTTGAGATTTTGTTACTTTAATGGATGGTAGCCTTGTCATTATGGAAGGTAGTTTGTTGTTGAGATTTTGTTACTCTAATTAATTGTATCCTTGTCATTACGGAAGGTAGTTCATTGTTGAGATTTTGTTTCTCCAATGGATGATAGCCTTGTCATTATGGAAGGTAGTTCACTTTTGAGATTTTGTTACTCCAATAGACGGTAGCCTTGTCATTATGGAAGGTAGTTCATTGTTGAGATTTTGTTACTCCAATGGATGGTAGACTTTTCATTATCGAAGGTTGTTCGTTGTTGAGATTTTGTTACTCTAATTGATGGTATCCTTGTCATTACGAAAGGTAGTTCATTGTTAAGATTTTGTTTCTCCAATGGAAGATAGCCTTGTCATTATGGAAGGTAGTTCATTGTTGAGATTTTGTTAATCCAATGGCTGGTAGCCTTGTCATTATGGAAGGTAGTTCCTTTTTTAGATTTTGTTACTCCAAGGGGTGGTAGCCTTGTCATTATGGAAGGTAGTTCATTGATGAGATTTTGTTACTCCAATGGATGGTAGCCTTGTCAATATGGAAGGTAGTTCTTTGTTGAGATTTTTTTACTCCAATGGATGGTATACTTTTTATTATGGAAGGTAGTTCATTGTTGAGATTTTGTTACTCTAATTGATGGTATCCTTGTAATTACGGAAGGTAGTTCAATGTTAAGATTTTGTTTCTCCAATGTATGATAGCCTTGTCATTATGGAAGGTAGTTCATTATTTAGATTTTTTTACTCCAATGGATGATAGCCTTGTCATTATGGAAGGTAGTTCTTTGTTGAGATTTTTTTACTCCAATGGATGGTAGACTTTTTATTACGGAAGGTAGTTCATTATTGATATTTTGTTACTCTAATTGATGGTATCCTTGTCATTACGGAAGGTAGTTCAATGTTATGATTTTGTTTCTCCAATGGATGATAGCCTTATCATTATGCAGGGTAGATCATTGTTGAGATTTTGTTACTCCACTGGCTGGCAGCCTTGTTATTATGGAAGGTTGTTCTTGTTGAGATCTTGTTACTTCAATGGATGGTAGCCTTGTCATTATGGAAGGTAGTTCGGTTTTGATATTTTGTTACATTTATGGATGGTAGCCTTGCCATTATGGAAGGTAGTTTGTTGTTGAGATTTTGTTACTCCAATGGATGGTAGGCTTGTCATTATGAAAGCTAGTTTGTTGTTGAGATTTTGTTACTCTAATTGATGGTATCCTTGTTATTACGGAAGGTAGTTCATTGTTGATATTTTGTTTCTCCAATGGATGATAGCTTTGTCATTATGGAAGGTAGTTCAATTTTGATATTTTGTTACTCCAATGGATTGTAGCCTTGTCATTATGGAAGGTAGTTCATTGTTGAGATTTGGTTTCTCCAATGGCTGGTAGCCTTGTCATTATGGAAGGTAGTTAATTTTTTAGATTTTGTTACTCCAAGGGATGGTAGCCTTGTCATTATGGATGGTAGTTCGTGGTTGAGATTTTGTTACTCCAACGGAAGATAGCCTTGTCATTATGGAAGGTAGTTCATTGTTGAGATTTGGTTTCTCCAATGGCTGGTAGCCTTGTCATTATGGAAGGTAGTTAATTTTTTAGATTTTGTTACTCCAAGGGATGGTAGCATTGTCATTATGGATGGTAGTTCGTGGTTGAGATTTTGTTACTCCAATGGATGGTATCCTTGTCATTATGGAAGGTAGTTCAGTTTTGAGATTTTGTTACTTTAATGGATGGTAGCCTTGTCATTATGGAAGGTAGTTTGTTGTTGAGATTTGGTTTCTCCAATGGATGGTACACTTTTCATTATGGAAGGTTGCTCTTTGTTGAGATTTTATTACTCTAATTGATGGTATACTTGTCATTACGAATGGTAGTTCAATGTTGATATTTTGTTTCTCCAATGGATGATACCCTTGTCATTATGGAAGGTAGTTCATTGTTCATATTTTGTTACTCCAATGGCTGGTAGCCTTGTCATAATGGAAGGTAGTTCATTGTTGAGATTTTGTTACTCGAATGGATGGTAGCCTTGTCATTATGGAAGGTAGTTTGTTATTGAAATTTTGTTACTCCAATGGATGGTAGGCTTGTCATTATGGAAGGTAGTTCAGTTTTCAAATTTTGTTACATTAATGGATGGTAGCCTTGTCATTATGGAAGGTAGTTTGTTGTTGAGATTTTGTTACTCCAATGGATGGTAGGCTTGTCATTACGGAAGGTAGTTCATTGTTGAGATTTTGTTTCTCCAATGGATGATAGCCTTGTCATTATGGAAGGTAGTTCATTTTTGATATTTTGTTACTCCAATGGATTGTGGCCTTGTTATTATGGAAGGTAGTTCATTGTTGAGTTTTTGTTACTCCAATGGATGGTAGCCTTATCGTTATGGATGGTAATTCATTGTTGAGATTTTTTTACTCCAATGGATGGTAGCCTTTTCATTATTTAAGGTAGTTCGTTGTTGAGATTTTGTTACTCTAATTGATGGTATCCTTGTCATTACGGAAGGTAGTTCTTGTTAAGATTTTGTTTCTCCAATGGATGATAGCCTTGTCATTATGGAAGTTGTTTATTGTTAAGATTTTGTTACTCCAATGGATGGTAGCCTTGTCATTATGGAAGGTAGTTTGGTCTTGAGATTTTGTTACTTTAATGGATGGTAGCCTTGTCATTATGGAAGATAGTTTATTGTTGAGATTTTGTAACTCCAATTGATGGTAGCCTTGTCATTATGGAAGGTAGTTCGTTGTTAAGATTTTGTTACTCTAATTGATGGTATCCTTGTCATTTCGGAAGGTAGTTCATTGTTGAGATTTTGTATCTCCAATGGATGATAGCCTTGTCATTATGGAAGGTAGTTAATTTTTGAGATTTTGTTACTTCAATGGATGGTAGCCTTGTCATTATGCAAGGTATTTCATTGTTGAGATTTTGTTACTCCAATGTATGGTAGCCATGTCACTATCGAAGGTAGTTCTTTGTTGAGATTTTTTTACTCCAATGGATGGTAGAGTTTTCATTATGGAAGTAGTTCATTGTTTAGATTTTGTTACTTCAAAGGAGGGTAGCCTTGTCATTATGGAAGGTATTTCGTTGTTGGGATTTTATCACTCCAATGTATGGTTGCCTTGTCATTATGGAATGTAGTTCGGTTTTGATATTTTGTTACTTTAATGGATGGTAGCCTTGTCATTATGGAAGGTAGTTTGTTGTTAAGATTTTGCTACTCCAATGGATGGTAGGGTTGTCATTATGGAAGGTAGTTCGTTGTTGAGATTTTGTTACTCTAATTGATGGTATCCTTGTCATTACAGAAGGTTGTTCATTGTTGAGATTTTGTTTCTCCAATGGATGATAGCCTTGTCATTATGGAAGGTAGTTCATTTTTGATATTTTGATACTCCAATGATGGTAGCCTTGTCATTACTGAAGGTAGTTCATTGTTGAGATTTTGTTTCTACAATGCATGATAGCCTTATCATTATGGAAGGTAGTTCATTGTTGAGATTTTGTTACTCTAATGGATGGTAGCCTTGACATTATGGAAGGTAGTTCATTGTTTAGATTTTGTTACTCTAATTTATGGTAACCTTGTCATTACGGAAGGTAGTTCATTGTTGAGATTTTGTTTCTCCAATGTATGATAGCCTTGTCATTATGGAAGGTATTTCATTATTTAGATTTTGTTACTCCAATGGATGATAGCCTTGTCAATATGGAAGAGAGTTCTTTGTTGAGATTTTTTTACTCCAATGGATGGTAGACTTTTTATTATGGAAGGTAGTTCATTGTTGAGATTTTATTACTCTAATTGATGGTATCCTTGTCATTACGGAAGGTAGTTCAATGTTAAGATTTTGTTTCTCCAATGTATGATAGCCTTGTCATTATGGAAGGTAGTTCATTATTTAGATTTTGTTACTCCAGTGGATGATAGCCTTGTCATTATGGAAGGTAGTTCTTTGTTGAGATTTTTTTACTCCAATGGATGGTAGACTTTTTATTATGGAAGGTAGTTCATTGTTGAGATTTTGTTAATCTAATTGATGGTATCCTTGTCATTACGGAAGGTAGTTCAATGTTCAGATTTTGTTTCTCCAGTGGATGATAGCCTTATCATTATGGAGGGTAGATCATTGTTGAGATTTTGTTACTCCACTGGCTGGCAGCCTTGTTATTATGGAAGGTAGTTCTTGTTGAGATCTTGTTACTTCAATGGATGGTAGCCTTGTAATTATGGAAGGTAGTTCGGTTTTGATATTTTGTTACATTTATGGATGGTAGCCTTGCCATTATGGAAGGTAGTTTGTTGTTGAGATTTTGTTACTCCAATGGATGGTAGGCTTGTCATTATGGAAGCTAGTTTGTTGTTGAGATTTTGTTACTCTAATTGATGGTATCCTTGTCATTACGGAAGGTAGTTCATTGTTGATATTTTGTTTCTCCAATGGATGATAGCTTTGTCATTATGGAAGGTAGTTCATTTTTGATATTTTGTTACTCCAATGGATTGTAGCCTTGTCATTACGGAAGGTAGTTCATTGTTGAGATTTTGTTTCTCCAACGGAAGATAGCCTTGTCATTATAGAAGGTAGTTCATTGTTGAGATTTGGTTTCTCCAATGGCTGGTAGCCTTGTCATTATGGAAGGTAGTTCATTTTTTAGATTTTGTTATTCCAAGGGATGGTAGCCTTGTCATTATGGATGGTAGTTCCTGGTTGAGATTTTGTTACTCCAATGGATGGTATCCTTGTCATTATGGAAGGAAGTTCAGTTTTGAGATTTTGTTACTTTAATGGATGGTAGCCTTGTCATTATGGAAGGTAGTTTGTTGTTGAGATTTGGTTTCTCCAATGGATGGTACACTTTTCATTATGGAAGGTTGCTCTTTGTTGAGATTTTATTACTCTAATTGATGGTATACTTGTTATTACGAATGGTAGTTCAATGTTGATATTTTGTTTCTCCAATGGATGATACCCTTGTCATTATGGAAGGTAGTTCATTGTTCATATTTTGTTACTCCAATGGCTGGTAGCCTTGTCATAATGGAAGGTAGTTCATTGTTGAGATTTTGTTACTCGAATGGATGGTAGCCTTGTCATTATGGAAGGTAGTTTGTTATTGAAATTTTGTTACTCAAATGGATGGTAGGCTTGTCATTATGGAAGGTAGTTCAGTTTTCAAATTTTGTTACATTAATGGATGGTAGCCTTGTCATTATGGAAGGTAGTTTGTTGTTGAGATTTTGTTACTCCAATGGATGGTAGGCTTGTCATTACGGAAGGTAGTTCATTGTTGAGATTTTGTTTCTCCAATGGATGATAGCCTTGTCATTATGGAAGGTAGTTCATTTTTGATATTTTGTTACTCCAATGGATTGTAGCCTTGTCATTACGGAAGGTAGTTCATTGTTGAGATTTTGTTTCTCCAACGAAAGATAGCCTTGTCATTATAGAAGGTAGTTCATTGTTGAGATTTGGTTTCTCCAATGGCTGGTAGCCTTGTCATTATGGAAGGTAGTTCATTTTTTAGATTTTGTTATTCCAAGGGATGGTAGCCTTGTCATTATGGATGGTAGTTCCTGGTTGAGATTTTGTTACTCCAATGGATGGTATCCTTGTCATTATGGAAGGAAGTTCAGTTTTGAGATTTTGTTACTTTAATGGATGGTAGCCTTGTCATTATGGAAGGTAGTTTGTTGTTGAGATTTGGTTTCTCCAATGGATGGTACACTTTTCATTATGGAAGGTTGCTCTTTGTTGAGATTTTATTACTCTAATTGATGGTATACTTGTTATTACGAATGGTAGTTCAATGTTGATATTTTGTTTCTCCAATGGATGATACCCTTGTCATTATGGAAGGTAGTTCATTGTTCATATTTTGTTACTCCAATGGCTGGTAGCCTTGTCATAATGGAAGGTAGTTCATTGTTGAGATTTTGTTACTCGAATGGATGGTAGCCTTGTCATTCTGGAAGGTAGTTTGTTATTGAAATTTTGTTACTCAAATGGATGGTAGGCTTGTCATTATGGAAGGTAGTTCAGTTTTCAAATTTTGTTACATTAATGGATGGTAGCCTTGTCATTATGGAAGGTAGTTTGTTGTTGAGATTTTGTTACTCCAATGGATGGTAGGCTTGTCATTACGGAAGGTAGTTCATTGTTGAGATTTTGTTTCTCCAATGGATGATAGCCTTGTCATTATGGAAGGTAGTTCATTTTTGATATTTTGTTACTCCAATGGATTGTGGCCTTGTTATTATGGAAGGTAGTTCATTGTTGAGTTTTTGTTACTCCAATGGATGGTAGCCTTGTCATTATGGATGGTAATTCATTGTTGAGATTTTTTTACTCCAATGGATGGTAGCCTTTTCATTATTGAAGGTAGTTCGTTGTTAAGATTTTGTTACTCTAATTGATGGTATCCTTGTCATTACGGAAGGTAGTTCTTGTTAAGATTTTGTTTCTCCAATGGATGATAGCCTTGTCATTATGGAAGTTGTTTATTGTTAAGATTTTGTTACTCCAATGGATGGTAGCCTTGTCATTATGGAAGGTAGTTTGGTTTTGAGATTTTGTTACTTTAATGGATGGTAGCCTTGTCATTATGGAAGATAGTTTATTGTTGAGATTTTGTAACTCCAATTGATGGTAGCCTTGTCATTATGGAAGGTAGTTCGTTGTTAAGATTTTGTTACTCTAATTGATGGTATCCTTGTCATTACGGAAGGTAGTTCATTGTTGAGATTTTGTTTCTCCAATGGATGATAGCCTTGTCATTATGGAAGGTAGTTAATTTTTGAGATTTTGTTACTCCAATGGATGGTAGCCTTGTCATTATGCAAGGTATTTCATTGTTGAGATTTTGTTACTCCAATGTATGGTAGCCTTGTCACTATGGAAGGTAGTTCTTTGTTGAGATTTTTTTACTCCAATGGATGGTAGAGTTTTCATTATGGAAGTAGTTCATTGTTTAGATTTTGTTACTTCAATGGAGGGTAGCCTTGTCATTATGGAAGGTAGTTCGTTGTTGGGATTTTGTCACTCCAATGTATGGTTGCCTTGTCATTATGGAATGTAGTTCGGTTTTGATATTTTGTTACTTTAATGGATGGTAGCCTTGTCATTATGGAAGGTAGTTTGTTGTTAAGATTTTGCTACTCCAATGGATGGTAGGGTTGTCATTATGGAAGGTAGTTCGTTGTTGAGATTTTGTTACTCTAATTGATGGTATCCTTGTCATTACAGAAGGTTGTTCATTGTTGAGATTTTGTTTCTCCAATGGATGATAGCCTTGTCATTATGGAAGGTAGTTCATTTTTGATATTTTGATACTCCAATGATGGTAGCCTTGTCATTACTGAAGGTAGTTCATTGTTGAGATTTTGTTTCTACAATGCATGATAGCCTTATCATTATGGAAGGTAGTTCATTGTTGAGATTTTGTTACTCTAATGGATGGTAGCCTTGACATTATGGAAGGTAGTTCATTGTTTAGATTTTGTTACTCTAATTTATGGTAACCTTGTCATTACGGAAGGTAGTTCATTGTTGAGATTTTGTTTCTCCAATGTATGATAGCCTTGTCATTATGGAAGGCAGTTCATTATTTAGATTTTGTTACTCTAATGGATGATAGCCTTGTCAATATGGAAGAGAGTTCTTTGTTGAGATTTTTTTACTCCAATGGATGGTAGACTTTTTATTATGGAAGGTAGTTCATTGTTGAGTTTTTGTTACTCTAATTGATGGTATCCTTGTCATTACGGAAGGTAATTCAATGTTAAGATTTTGTTTCTCCAATGTATGATAGCCTTGTCATTATGGAAGGTAGTTCATTATTTAGATTCTGTTACTCCAATGGATGATAGCCTTGTCATTATGGAAGGTAGTTCTTTGATGATATTTTTTTACTCCAATGGATGGTAGACTTTTTATTATGGAAGGTAGTTCATTGTTGAGATTTTGTTACTCTAATTGATGGTATCCTTGTCATTACGGAAGGTAGTTTAATGTTAAGATTTTGTTTCTCCAATGGATGATAGCCTTATCATTATGGAGGGTAGTTCATTGTTGAGATTTTGTTACTCCACTGGCTGGAAGCCTTGTTATTATGGAAGGTAGTTCTTGTTGAGATCTTGTTACTCTAATGGATGGTAGCCTTGTCATTATGGAAGGTAGTTCGGTTTTGATATTTTGTTACATTAATGGATGGTAGCCTTGCCATTATGGAAGGTAGTTTGTTGTTGAGATTTTGTTACTCCAATGGATGGTAGGCTTGTCATTATGGAAGGTAGTTCGTTGTTGAGATTTTGTTACTCTAATTGATGGTATCCTTGTCATTACAAAAGGTAGTTCATTGTTGAGATTTTGTTTCTCCAATGGAAGATAGCCTTGTCATTATGAAAGGTAGTTCATTGTTGAGATTTTGTTACGCCAAAGGCTGGTAGCCATGTCATTATGGTTGGTAGTGCATTGTTTAGATTTTGTTACTCTAATTTATGGTAACCTTGTCATTACGAAAGGTAGTTCATTGTTGAGATATTGTTTCTCCAATGGATGATAGCCTTATCATTATGGAAGGTAGTTCATTGTTGAGATTTTGTTACTCCAATGGCTGGTAGCCTTATCATTATCGAAGGTAGTTCATTATTTAGATTTTGTCACTACAATGGATGGTAGCCTTGTCATTATGGAATGTAGTTCGGTTTTGAGATTGTGTTACTTTAATGGATGGTAGCCTTGTCATTATGGAAGGTAGTTTGTTGTTGAGATTTTGTTACTCCAATGGATGGTAGGGTTGTCATTATGGAAGGTAGTTCATTGTTGAGATTTTGTTACTCTAATTGATGGTATCCTTGTCATTACGGAAGGTAGTTCATTGTTGAGATTTTATTTCTCTAATGGATGATAGCCTTGTCATTATGGAAGGTAGTTTGTTGTTGAGATTTTGTTACTCCAATGGATGGTAGGGTTGTCATTATGGAAGGTAGTTCGTTGTTGAGATTTTGTTACTCTAATTGATGGTATCCTTGTCATTACGAAAGGTAGTTCATTGTTGAGATTTTGTTTCTCCAATGGAAGATAGCCTTGTCATTATGAAAGGTAGTTCATTGTTGAGATTTTGTTACGCCAAAGGCTGGTAGCCATGTCATTATGGAAGGTAGTTCATTGTTTAGATTTTGTTACTCTAATTTATGGTAACCTTGTCATTACGAAAGGTAGTTCATTGTTGAGATATTGTTTCTCCAATGGATGATAGCCTTATCATTATGGAAGGTAGTTCATTGTTGAGATTTTGTTACTCCAATGGCTGGTAGCCATATAATTATCGAAGGTAGTTCATTATTTAGATTTTGTTACTCCAATGGATGGTAGCCTTGTCATTATGGAAGGTAGTTCATTGTTGAAATTTTGTTACTCCAATGGATGGTAGCTTTATCATTATGGAAGGTAGTCCAGTATTGAGTTTTTTTTACTTTAATTGATGGTAGCCTTGTCATTATGGAAGGTAGTTCTTTGTTGAGATTTTTTTACTCCAATGGATGGTAGATTTTTTATTATGGAAGGTAGTTCGTTGTGGAGTCTTGTTACTCTAATTGATGGTATCCTTGTCATTACGGAAGGTAGTTCAATGTTGAGATTTTGTTTCTCCAATGGATGATAGCCTTGTCATTATGGAGGGAAGTTCATTGTTGAGATTTTCTTACTCCAATTGCTGGTAGCCTTGTCATTATGGAAGGTAGTTCATTGTTTAGATTTTGTTACTCCAATGGATGGTAGGGTTGTCATTATAGAGGGTAGTTCGTTGTTGAGATCTTGTTACTCCAATGGATGGTAGCCTTGTCATTATGAAAGGTAGTTCGGTTTTGATATTTTGTTACATTAATGGATGGTAGCCTTGCCATTATGGAAGGTAGTTTGTTGTTGAGATTTTGTTACTCTAATGGATGGTAGGCTTGTCATTATGGAAGCTAGTTCGTTGTTGAGATTTTGTTAGTCTAATTGATGATATCCTTGTCATTACGGAAGGTAGTTCATTGTTGGTATTTTGTTTCTCCAATGGATGATAGCCTTGTCATTATGGAAGGTAGTTAATTTTTGAGATTTTTTTACTCCAATGGATGGTAGCCTTGTCATTATGCAAGGTATTTCATTGTTGAGATTTTGTTACTCCAATGTATGGTAGCCTTGTCACTATGGAAGGTAGTTCATTGTTGAGATTTGGTTACTCCATTGGATGGCAGCCTTATCATTATGGAAAATAGTTCTTTGTTGAGATTTTTTTACTCCAATGGATGGTAGACTTTTCATTATGGAAGGCAGTTTGTTGTTGAGATTTTGTTACTCTAATTGATGGTATCCTTGTCATTACGAAGGTATTTCATTGTTGAGATTTTGTTTCTCCAATGGAAGATAGCCTTGTAATTATGCAAGGTAGTTCATTGTTGAGATTTTGTTACTCCAATTGCTGGTAGCCTGGTCATTATGGAAGGTAGTTTATTTTTCAGATTTTGTTACTCCAAGGGATGGTACCCTTGTCATTATGGAAGGTAGTTCTTTGTTGAGATTTTTTTACTCCAATGGATGGTAGACTTTTCATATGGAAGGTAGTTCATTGTTGAGATTTTGTTACTCTAATTGATGGTATCCTTGTAATTACGGAAGGTAGTATATTGTTGAGCTTTTGTTTCTCTAATGAATGATAGCCTTATCATTATGGAAGGTAGTTCATTATTGAGATTTGGATACTGCATTGGCTGGTAGCCTTATCATTATGGAAGGTAGTTCATTGTTTATATTTTGTTACTCCAATGGATGGTAGCCTTGTCATTATGGAAGGAAGCTCGTTGTTGGGATTTTGTCACTCCAATGGATGGTAGCCTTGTCATTATGGAATGTAGTTCGGTTTTGAGATTGTGTTACTTTAATGGATGGTAGCCTTGTCATTATGGAGGGAAGTTCATTGTTGAGATTTTGTTACTCCAATTCCTGGTAGCCTTGTCATTATGGAAGGTAGTTCATTGTTTAGATTTTGTTACTCCAATGGATGGTAGGGTTGTCATTATAGAGGGTAGTTCGTTGTTGAGATCTTGTTACTCCAATGGATGGTAGCCTTGTCATTATGGAAGGTAGTTCGGTTTTTATATTTTGTTACATTAATGGATGGTAGCCTTGCCATTATGGAAGGTAGTTTGTTGTTGAGATTTTGTTACTCTAATGGATGGTAGGCTTGTCATTATGGAAGCTAGTTCGTTGTTGAGATTTTGTTAGTCTAATTGATGATATCCTTGTCATTACGGAAGGTAGTTCATTGTTGGTATTTTGTTTCTCCAATGGATGATAGCCTTGTCATTATGGAAGGTAGTTAATTTTTGAGATTTTTTTACTCCAATGGATGGTAGCCTTGTCATTATGCAAGGTATTTCATTGTTGAGATTTTGTTACTCCAATGTATGGTAGCCTTGTCACTATGGAAGGTAGTTCATTGTTGAGATTTGGTTACTCCATTGGATGGCAGCCTTATCATTATGGAAAATAGTTCTTTGTTGAGATTTTTTTACTCCAATGGATGGTAGACTTTTCATTATGGAAGGCAGTTCGTTGTTGAGATTTTGTTACTCTAATTGATGGTATCCTTGTCATTACGAAGGTATTTCATTGTTGAGATTTTGTTTCTCCAATGGAAGATAGCCTTGTAATTATGCAAGGTAGTTCATTGTTGAGATTTTGTTACTCCAATGGCTGGTAGCCTGGTCATTATGGAAGGTAGTTCATTTTTCAGATTTTGTTACTCCAAGGGATGGTACCCTTGTCATTATGGAAGGAAGCTCGTTGTTGGGATTTTGTCACTCCAATGGATGGTAGCCTTGTCATTATGGAATGTAGTTCGGTTTTAAGATTGTGTTACTTTAATGGATGGTAGCCTTGTCATTATGGAAGGTAGTTTGTTGTTGAGATTTTGTTACTCCAATTGATGGTAGGGTTGTCATTATGGAAGGTAGTTCGTTGTTGAGATTTTGTTACTCTAATTGATGGTATCCTTGTCATTACGGAAGGTAGTTCATTGTTGAGATTTTATTTCTCCAATGGATGATAGCATTGTCATTATGGAAGGTAGTTTGTTGTTGAGATTTTGTTACTCCAATGGATGGTAGGGTTGTCATTATGGAAGGTAGTTCGTTGTTGAGATTTTGTTAGTCTAATTGATGATATCCTTGTCATTACGGAAGGTAGTTCATTGTTGATATTTTGTTTCTCCAATGGATGATAGCCTTGTCATTATGGAAGTTAGTTCATTGTTGAGATTTTGATACTCCAATGGCTGGTAGCCTTGTCATTATGGAAGGTAGTTCGTTGTTGAGATTTTGTTACTCTAATTGATGGTATCCTTGTAATTACGGAAGGTAGTTCATTGTTGACATTTGATTCTCCATTGGATGATAGCCTTATCATTATGGAAGGTAGTTCATTGTTGAGATTTGGTTACTCCATTGGCTGGTAGCCTTGTCATTATGGAAGGTAGTTCATTGTTTATATTTTGTTACTCCAATGGATGGTAGCCTTGTCATTATGGAAGGTAGTTCGTTGTTGGGATTTTGTCACTCCAATGGTTGGTAGCCTTGTCATTAAGGAATGTAGTTCGGTTTTGAGATTTTGTTACTTTAATGGATGGTAGCCTTGTCATTATGGAAGGTAGTTTATTGTTGAGATTTTGTTACTCTAATGGATGGTAGGGTTGTCATTATGGAAGGTAGTTCATTGTTGAGATTTTGTTACTCTAATTGATGGTATCCTTGTCATTATGGAAGGTAGTTCATTGTTGAGATTTTGTTTCTCCAATGGATGATATCCTTGTCATTATGGAAGGTAGTTCATTTTTGATATTTTGATACTCCAATGGATGATAGCCTTGTCATTATGGAAGGTAGTTCATTGTTGAGATTTTGTTTCTACAATGGATGATAGCCTTATCATTATGGAAGGTAGTTCATTGTTGATATTTTGTTACGCCAATGGCTGGTAGCCTTGTCATTATGGAAGGTAGTTCATTGTTTAGATTTTGTTACTCTAATTTATGGTAACCTTGTCATTACGGAAGGTAGTTCATTGTTGAGATATTGTTTCTCCAATGGATGATAGCCTTGTCATTATGGAAGGTAGTTCATTGTTGATATTTTGTTACTTCAAAGGTTGGTAGCCTTGTCATTATGGAAGGTAGTTCATTATTTAGATTTTGTTACTCCAATGGATGGTAGCCTTGTCATTATGGAAGGTAGTTCATTGTTGAAATTTTGTTTCTCCAATGGATGGTAACTTTATCATTATGGAAGTTAGTCCAGTATTGAGATTTTATTACTTTAATGGATGGTAGACTTTTTATTATGGAAGGTAGTTCGTTGTTGAGATTTTGTTACTCTAATTGATTGTATCCTTGTCATTACGGAAGGTAGTTCAATGTGGAGATTTTGTTTCTCTAATGGATGATAGCCTTGTCATTATGGAGGGTAGTTCATTGGTTAGATTTTCTTACTCCAATGGCTGGTAGCCTTGTCATTATGGAAGGTAGTTCATTGTTGAGATTTTGTTACTCCAATGTCTGGTAGCCTTGTCATTATGGAAGGAAGTTTGTTGTTGAGATTTTGTTACTCTAATTGATGGTATCCTTGTAATTACGGAAGGTAGTTCATTGTTGAGATTTTGTTTCTCCAACGGATGATATCCCTATCATTATGGAAGGTAGTTCATTATTGAGATTTGGTTACTCCAATGGCTGGTAGCCTTGTCATTATGGAAGGTAGTTCATTGTTTAGATTTTGTTACTCCAATGGATGGTAGCCTTGTCATTATGGAAGGTAGTTCGTTGTTGGGATTTTGTTACTCCAATGGATGGTAGACTTGTCATTATGGAATGTAGTTCGGTTTTGAGATTTTTTTACTTTAATGGATGGTAGCCTTGTCGTTATGGAAGGTAGTTCTTTGTTGAGATTTTTTTACTCCAATGGATGGTAGACTTTTTTATTATGGAAGGTAGTTCGTTGTGGAGATTTTGTTACTCTAATTAATGGTATCCTTGTCATTACCGAAGGTTGTTCAATGTTGAGATTTTGTTTCTCCAATGGATGATAGCCTTGTCATTATGGAGGGAAGTTCATTGTTGAGATTTTCTTACTCCAATTACTGGTAGCCTTGTCATTATGGAAGGTAGTTCATTGTTTAGATTTTGTTACTCCAATGGATGGTAGGGTTGTCATCATAGAGGGTAGTTTGTTGTTGAGATCTTGTTACTCCAATGGATGGTAGCCTTGTCATTATGGAAGGTAGTTCGGTTTTGATATTTTGTTACATTAATGGATGGTAGCCTTGCCATTATGGAAGGTAGTTTGTTGTTGTGATTTTGTTACTCCAATGGATGGTAGGCTTGTCATTATGGAAGCTAGTTCGTTGTTGAGATTTTGTCACTCTAATTAATGATATCCTTGTCATTACGGAAGGTAGTTCATTGTTGATATTTTGTTTCTCCAATGGATGATAGCCTTGTCATTATGGAAGGTAGTTCATTTTTGAGATTTTGTTACTCCATTGGATTGTAGCCTTGTCATTACGGAAGTTAGTTCTTTGTTGAGATTTTGTTTCTCCAATGGAAGATAGCCTTCTCATTATGGAAGTTAGTTCATTGTTGAGATTTTGTTACTCCAATGGCTGGTAGCCTTGTCATTATGGAAGGTAGTTCGTTGTAGAGATTTTGTTACTCTAATTGATGGTATCCTTGTAATTACGGAAGGTAGTTCATTGTTGACATTTTGTTTCTCCATTGGATGATAGCCTTATCATTATGGAAGGTAGTTCATTGTTGAGATTTGGTTACTCCATTGGCTGGTAGCCTTGTCATTTTGGAAGGTAGTTCATTGTTTAGATTTTGTTACTCCAATGGATGGTAGCCTTGTCATTATGGAAGGTAGTTCGTTGTTGGGATTTTGTCACTCCAATGGATGGTAGCCGTGTCATTATGGAATGTAGTTCGGTTTTGAGGTTTTGTTACTTTAAGGGATGGTAGCCTTGTCATTATGGAAGGTAGTTTATTGTTGAGATTTTGTTACTCCAATGGATGGTAGGGTTGTCATTATGGAAGGTAGTTCATTGTTGAGATTTTGTTACTCTAATTGATGGTATCCTTTTCATTATGGAAGGTAGTTAATTGTTGAGATTTTGTTTCTCCAATGGATGATAGCCTTGTCATTATGGAAGGTAGTTCATTTTTGATATTTTGATATTCCAATGGATGGTAGCCTTGTCATTATGGAAGGTAGTTCATTGTTGAGATTTTGTTTCTACAATGGATTATACCCTTATCATTATGGAAGGTAGTTCATTGTTGATATTTTGTTACGCCAATGGCTGGTAGCCTTGTCATTATTGAAGGTAGTTCATTGTTTAGATTTTGTTACTCTAATTTATGGTAACCTTGTCATTACATAAGGTAGTTCATTGTTGAGATATTGTTTCTCCAATGGATGATAGCCTTGTCATTATAGGAGGTAGTTCATTGTTGAGATTTTGTTACTCCAAAGGTTGGTAGCCTTGTCATTATGGAAGGTAGTTCATTGTTGAGATTTTGTTTCTACAATGGATGATAGCCTTATCATTATGGAAGGTAGTTCATTGTTGATATTTTGTTACGCCAATGGCTGGTAGCCTTGTCATTATGGAAGATAGTTCATTGTTTACATTTTGTTACTCTAATTTATGGTAACCTTGTCATTACGGAAGGTAGTTCATTGTTGAGATATTGTTTCTCCAATGGATGATAGCCTTGTCATTATGGAAGGTAGTTCATTGTTGAGATTTTGTTACTCCAAAGGTTGGTAGCCTTGTCATTATGGATGGTAGTTCATTATTTAGATTTTGTTACTCCAATGGATGGTAGCCTTGTCATTATGGAAGGTAGTTCATTGTTGAAATTTTGTTACTCCAATGGATGGTAACTTTATCATTATGGAAGTTAGTCCAATATTGAGATTTTGTTACTTTAATGGATGGTAGGTTTGTCATTATGGAAGGAAGTTCTTTGTTGAGATTTTTTTACTCCAATGGATGGTAGACTTTTTATTATGGAAGGTAGTTCGTTGTTGAGATTTTGTTACTCTAATTAATTGTATCCTTGTCATTACGGAAGGTAGTTCAATGTGGAGATTTTGTTTCTCTAATGGATGATAGCCTTGTCATTATGGAGGGTAGTTCATTGTTGAGATTTTCTTACTCCAATGGCTGGTAGCCTTGTCATTATGGAAGGTAGTTCATTGTTGAGATTTTGTTACTCCAATGGCTGGTAGCCTTGTCATTATCGAAGGTAGTTCATTATTTAGATTTTGTTACTCCAATGGATGGTAGCCTTGTCATTATGGAAGGTAGTTCATTGTTGAAATTTTGTTACTCCAATGGATGGTAGCTTTATCATTATGGAAGGTAGTCCAGTATTGAGATTTTGTTACTTTAATGGATGGTAGCCTTGTCGTTATGGAAGGTAGTTCTTTGTTGAGATTTTTTTACTCCAATGGATGGTAGACTTTTTTATTATGGAAGGTAGTTCGTTGTGGAGATTTTGTTACTCTAATTAATGGTATCCTTGTCATTACGGAAGGTTGTTCAATGTTGAGATTTTGTTTCTCCCATGGATGATAGCCTTGTCATTATGGAGGGAAGTTCATTGTTGAGATTTTCTTACTCCAATTACTGGTAGCCTTGTCATTATGGAAGGTAGTTCATTGTTTAGATTTTGTTACTCCAATGGATGGTAGGGTTGTCATCATAGAGGGTAGTTCGTTGTTGAGATCTTGTTACTCCAATGGATGGTAGCCTTGTCATTATGGAAGGTAGTTCGGTTTTGATATTTTGTTACATTAATGGATGGTAGCCTTGCCATTATGGAAGGTAGTTTGTTGTTGTGATTTTGTTACTCCAATGGATGGTAGGCTTGTCATTATGGAAGCTAGTTCGTTGTTGAGATTTTGTCACTCTAATTAATGATATCCTTGTCATTAGGGAAGGTAGTTCATTGTTGATATTTTGTTTCTCCAATGGATGATAGCCTTGTCATTATGGAAGGTAGTTCATTTTTGAGATTTTGTTACTCCATTGGATTGTAGCCTTGTCATTACGGAAGTTAGTTCTTTGTTGAGATTTTGTTTCTCCAATGGAAGATAGCCTTGTCATTATGGAAGTTAGTTCATTGTTGAGATTTTGTTACTCCAATGGCTGGTAGCCTTGTCATTATGGAAGGTAGTTCGTTGTAGAGATTTTGTTACTCTAATTGATGGTATCCTTGTAATTACGGAAGGTAGTTCATTGTTGACATTTTGTTTCTCCATTGGATGATAGCCTTATCATTATGGAAGGTAGTTCATTGTTGAGATTTGGTTACTCCATTGGATGGTAGCCTTGTCATTTTGGAAGGTAGTTCATTGTTTAGATTTTGTTACTCCAATGGATGGTAGCCTTGTCATTATGGAAGGTAGTTCGTTGTTGGGATTTTGTCACTGCAATGGATGGTAGCCGTGTCATTATGGAATGTAGTTCGGTTTTGAGGTTTTGTTACTTTAAGGGATGGTAGCCTTGTCATTATGGAAGGTAGTTTATTGTTGAGATTTTGTTACTCCAATGGATGGTAGGGTTGTCATTATGGAAGGTAGTTCATTGTTGAGATTTTGTTACTCTAATTGATGGTATCCTTTTCATTATGGAAGGTAGTTAATTGTTGAGATTTTGTTTCTCCAATGGATGATAGCCTTGTCATTATGGAAGGTAGTTCATTTTTGATATTTTGATACTCCAATGGATGGTAGCCTTGTCATTATGGAAGGTAGTTCATTGTTGAGATTTTGTTTCTACAATGGATTATACCCTTATCATTATGGAAGGTAGTTCATTGTTGATATTTTGTTACGCCAATGGCTGGTAGCCTTGTCATTATTGAAGGTAGTTCATTGTTTAGATTTTGTTACTCTAATTTATGGTAACCTTGTCATTACATAAGGTAGTTCATTGTTGAGATATTGTTTCTCCAATGGATGATAGCCTTGTCATTATGGGAGGTAGTTCATTGTTGAGATTTTGTTACTCCAAAGGTTGGTAGCCTTGTCATTATGGAAGGTAGTTCATTGTTGAGATTTTGTTTCTACAATGGATGATAGCCTTATCATTATGGAAGGTAGTTCATTGTTGATATTTTGTTACGCCAATGGCTGGTAGCCTTGTCATTATGGAAGATAGTTCATTGTTTACATTTTGTTACACTAATTTATGGTAACCTTGTCATTACGGAAGGTAGTTCATTGTTGAGATATTGTTTCTCCAATGGATGATAGCCTTGTCATTATGGAAGGTAGTTCATTGTTGAGATTTTGTTACTCCAAAGGTTGGTAGCCTTATCATTATGGATGGTAGTTCATTATTTAGATTTTGTTACTCCAATGGATGGTAGCCTTGTCATTATGGAAGGTAGTTCATTGTTGAAATTTTGTTACTCCAATGGATGGTAACTTTATCATTATGGAAGTTAGTCCAATATTGAGATTTTGTTACTTTAATGGATGGTAGGTTTGTCATTATGGAAGGAAGTTCTTTGTTGAGATTTTTTTACTCCAATGGATGGTAGACTTTTTATTATGGAAGGTAGTTCGTTGTTGAGATTTTGTTACTCTAATTAATTGTATCCTTGTCATTACGGAAGGTAGTTCAATGTGGAGATTTTGTTTCTCTAATGGATGATAGCCTTGTCATTATGGAGGGTAGTTCATTGTTGAGATTTTCTTACTCCAATGGCTGGTAGCCTTGTCATTATGGAAGGTAGTTCATTGTTGAGATTTTGTTACTCCAATGTCTGGTAGCCTTGTCATTATGGAAGGAAGTTTGTTGTTGAGATTTTGTTACTCTAATTGATGGTATCCATGTAATTACGTAAGGTAGTTCATTGTTGATATTTTGTTTCTATAACGGATGATAGCCTTATCATTATGGAAGGTAGTTCATTGTTGAGATTTGGTTACTCCATTGGCTGGTAGCCTTGTCATTATGGAAGGTAGTTCATTGTTTAGATTTTGTTACTCTAATTAATTGTATCCTTGTCATTAGAAAGGTAGTTCATTGTTGAGATATTGTTTCTCCAATGGATGATAGCCTTATCATTATGGAAGGTAGTTCATTGTTGAGATTTTGTTACTCCAATGTCTGGTAGCCTTATAATTATCGAAGGTAGTTCATTATTTAGATTTTGTTACTCTAATGGATGGTAGCCTTGTCATTATGGAAGGTAGTTCATTGTTGAAATTTTGTTACTCCAATGGATGGTAGCTTTATCATTATGGAAGGTAGTCCAGTATTGAGATTTTTTTACTTTAATTGATGGTAGACTTGTCATTATGGAAGGTAGTTCTTTGTTGAGATTTTTTTACTCCAATGGATGGTAGACTTTTTATTATGGAAGGTAGTTCGTTGTGGAGTCTTGTTACTCTAATTGATGGTATCCTTGTCATTACGGAAGGTAGTTCAATGTTGAGATTTTGTTTCTCCAATGGATGATAGCCTTGTCATCATGGAGGGAAGGTCATTGTTGAGATTTTCTTACTCCAATTGCTGGTAGCCTTGTCATTATGGAAGGTAGTTCATTGTTTAGATTTTGTTACTCCAATGGATGGTAGGGTTGTCATTATAGAGGGTAGTTCGTTGTTGAGATCTTGTTACTCCAATGGATGGTAGCCTTGTCATTATGGAAGGTAGTTCGGTTTTGATATTTTGTTACTTTAATGGATGGTAGCCTTGCCATTATGGAAGGTAGTTTGTTGTTGAGATTTTGTTACTCTAATGGATGGTAGGCTTGTCATTATGGAAGCTAGTTTGTTGTTGAGATTTTGTTAGTCTAATTGATGATATCCTTGTCATTACGGAAGGTAGTTCATTGTTGGTATTTTGTTTCTCCAATGGATGATAGCCTTGTCATTATGGAAGGTAGTTAATTTTTGAGATTTTGTTACTCCAATGGATGGTAGCCTTGTCATTATGCAAGGTATTTCATTGTTGAGATTTTGTTACTCCAATATATGGTAGCCTTGTCACTATGGAAGGTAGTTCATTGTTGAGATTTGGTTACTCCATTGGATAGCAGCCTTATCATTATGGAAAATAGTTCTTTGTTGAGATTTTTTTACTCCAATGGATGGTAGACTTTTCATTATGGAAGGCAGTTCGTTGTTGAGATTTTGTTACTCTAATTGATGGTATCCTTGTCATTACGAAGGTATTTCATTGTTGAGATTTTGTTTCTCCAATGGAAGATAGCCTTGTAATTATGCAAGGTAGTTCATTGTTGAGATTTTGTTACTCCAATGGCTGGTAGCCTGGTCATTATGGAAGGTAGTTCATTTTTCAGATTTTGTTACTCCAAGGGATGGTACCCTTGTCATTATGGAAGGTAGTTCTTTGTTGAGATTTTTTTACTCCAATGGATGGTAGACTTTTCATATGGAAGGTAGTTCGTTGTTGAGATTTTGTTACTCTAATTGATGGTATCCTTGTAATTACGGAAGGTAGTTTATTGTTGAGCTTTTGTTTCTCTAATGAATGATAGCCTTATCATTATGGAAGGTAGTTCATTATTGAGATTTGGTTACTCCATTGGCTGGTAGCCTTATCATTATGGAAGCTAGTTCATTGTTTATATTTTGTTACTCCAATGGATGGTAGCCTTGTCATTATGGAAGGAAGCTCGTTGTTGGGATTTTGTCACTCCAATGGATGGTAGCCTTGTCATTATGGAATGTAGTTCGGTTTTGAGATTGTGTTACTTTAATGGATGGTAGCCTTGTCATTATGGAAGGTAGTTTGTTGTTGAGATTTTGTTACTCCAATTGATGGTAGGGTTGTCATTATGGAAGGTAGTTCGTTGTTGAGATTTTGTTACTCTAATTGATGGTATCCTTGTCATTACGGAAGGTAGTTCATTGTTGAGATTTTATTTCTCCAATGGATGATAGCATTGTCATTATGGAAGGTAGTTTGTTGTTGAGATTTTGTTACTCCAATGGATGGTAGGGTTGTCATTATGGAAGGTAGTTCGTTGTTGAGATTTTGTTAGTCTAATTGATGATATCCTTGTCATTACGGAAGGTAGTTCATTGTTGATATTTTGTTTCTCCAATGGATGATAGCCTTGTCATTATGGAAGTTAGTTCATTGTTGAGATTTTGATACTCCAATGGCTGGTAGCCTTGTCATTATGGAAGGTAGTTCGTTGTTGAGATTTTGTTACTCTAATTGATGGTATCCTTGTAATTACGGAAGGTAGTTCATTGTTGAGATTTTGTTTCTCCAATGGATGATAGCCTTATCATTATGGAAGGTAGTTCATTGTTGAGATTTGGTTACTCCATTGGCTGGTAGCCTTGTCATTATGGAAGGTAGTTCATTGTTTAGATTTTGATACTCCAATGGATGGTAGCCTTGTCATTATGGAAGGTAGTTCGTTGTTGGGATTTTGTCACTCCAATGGATGGTAGCCTTGTCATTATGGAATGTAGTTCGGTTTTAAGATTTTGTTACTTTAATGGATGGTAGCCTTGTCATTATGGAAGGTAGTTTATTGTTGAGATTTTGTTACTCTAATGGATGGTAGGGTTGTCATTATGGAAGGTAGTTCATTGTTGAGATTTTGTTACTCTAATTGATTGTATCCTTGTCATTATGGAAGGTAGTTCATTGTTGAGATTTTGTTTCTCCAATGGATGATAGCCTTGTCATTATGGAAGGTAGTTCATTTTTGATATTTTGATACTCCAATGGATGGTAGCCTTGTCATTATGGAAGGTAGTTCATTGTTGAGATTTTGTTTCTACAATGCATGATAGCCTTATCATTATGGAAGGTAGTTCATTGTTGATATTTTGTTACGCCAATGGCTGGTAGCCTTGTCATTATGGAAGGTAGTTCATTGTTTAGATTTTGTTACTCTAATTTATGGTAACCTTGTCATTACGGAAGGTAGTTCATTGTTGAGATATTGTTTCTCCAATGGATGATAGCCTTGTCATTATGGAAGGTAGTTCATTGTTGAGATTTTGTTACTCCAAAGGTTGGTAGCCTTGTCATTATGGAAGGTAGTTCATTATTTATATTTTGTTACTCCAATGGATGGTAGCCTTGTCATTATGGAAGGTAGTTCATTGTTGAAATTTTGTTTCTCCAATAGATGGTAACTTTATCATTATGGAAGATAGTCCAGTATTGAGATTTTGTTACTTTAATGGATGGTAGCCTTGTCATTATGGAAGGAAGTTCTTTGTTGAGATTTTTTTACTCCAATGGATGGTAGACTTTTTATTATGGAAGGTAGTTCGTTGTTGAGATTTTGTTACTCTAATTGATTGTATCCTTGTCATTACGGAAGGTAGTTCAATGTGGAGATTTTGTTTCTCTAATGGATGATAGCCTTGTCATTATGGAGGGTAGTTCATTGTTGAGATTTTCTTACTCCAATGGCTGGTAGCCTTGTCATTATGGAAGGTAGTTCATTGTTCAGATTTTGTTACTCCAATGTCTGGTAGCCTTGTCATTATGGAAGGAAGTTCGTTGTTGAGATTTTGTTACTCTAATTGATGGTATCCTTGTAATTACAGAAGGTAGTTCATTGTTGAGATTTTGTTTCTCCAACGGATGATAGCCTTATCATTATGGAAGGTAGTTCATTGTTGAGATTTGGTTACTCCATTGGCTGGTAGCCTTGTCATTATGGAAGGTAGTTCATTGTTTAGATTTTGTTACTCCAATGGATGGTAGCCTTGTCATTATGGAAGGTAGTTCGTTGTTGGGAATTTGTCACTCCAATGGATGGTAGCCTTATCATTATGGAATGTAGTTCGGTTTTGAGATTTTTTTACTTTAATGGATGGTAGCCTTGTCATTATGGAAGGTAGTTTGTTATTGAGATTTTGTTACTCCAATGGATGGTAGGGTTGTCATTATGGAAGGTAGTTCATTTATGAGATTTTGTTACTCTAATTTATGGTAACCTTGTCATTACGAAAGGTAGTTCATTGTTGAGATATTGTTTCTCCAATGGATGATAGCCTTGTCATTATGGAAGGTTGTTCATTGTTGAGATTTTGTTACTCCAATGGCTGGTAGCCTTGTCATTATCGAAGGTAGTTCATTATTTAGATTTTGTTACTTCAATGGATGGTAGCCTTGTCATTATGGAAGGTAGTTCATTGTTGAAATTTTGTTACTCCAATGGATGGTAGCTTTATCATTATGGAAGGTAGTCCAGTATTGAGATTTTGTTACTTTAATGGATGGTAGCCTTGTCATTATGGAAGGTAGTTCTTTGTTGAGATTTTTTTACTCCAATGGATGGTAGACTTTTTATTATGGAAGGTAGTTTGTTCTAGAGATTTTGTTACTCTAATTAATGGTATCCTTGTCATTATGGAAGGTAGTTCAATGTTGAGATTTTGTTTCTCCAATGGATGATAGCCTTGTCATTATGGAGGGAAGTTCATTGTTGAGATTTTCTTACTCCAATTACTGGTAGCCTTGTCATTATGGAAGGTAGTTCATTGTTTAGATTTTGTTACTCCAATGGATGGTAGGGTTGTCATCATAGAGGGTAGTTCGTTGTTGAGATCTTGTTACTCCAATGGATGGTAGCCTTGTCATTATGGAAGGTAGTTCAGTTTTGATATTTTGTTACATTAATGGATGGTAGCCTTGCCATTATGGAAGGTAGTTTGTTGTTGTGATTTTGTTACTCCAATGGATGGTAGGCTTGTCATTATGGAAGCTAGTTCGTTGTTGAGATTTTGTTACTCTAATTGATGATATCCTTGTCATTACGGAAGGTAGTTCATTGTTGATATTTTGTTTCTCCAATGGATGATAGCCTTGTCATTATGGAAGGTAGTTCATTTTTGAGATTTTGTTACTCCATTGGATTGTAGCCTTGTCATTACGGAAGTTAGTTCTTTTTTGAGATTTTGTTTCTCCAATGGAAGATAGCCTTGTCATTATGGAAGTTAGTTCATTGTTGAGATTTTGTTACTCCAATGGCTGGTAGCCTTGTCATTATGGAAGGTAGTTCGTTGTTGAGATTTTGTTACTCTAATTGATGGTATCCTTGTAATTACGGAAGGTAGTTCATTGTTGACATTTGATTCTCCATTGGATGATAGCCTTATCATTATGGAAGGTAGTTCATTGTTGAGATTTGGTTACTCCATTGGCTGGTAGCCTTGTCATTATGGAAGGTAGTTCATTGTTTAGATTTTGTTACTCCAATGGCTGGTAGCCTTGTCATTATGGAAGGTAGTTCGTTGTTGGGATTTTGTCACTCCAATGGATGGTAGTCGTGTCATTATGGAATGTAGTTCGGTTTTGAGATTTTGTTACTTTAATGGATGGTAGCCTTGTCATTATGGAAGGTAGTTTATTGTTGAGATTTTGTTACTCCAATGGATGGTAGGGTTGTCATTATGGAAGGTAGTTCATTGTTGAGATTTTGTTACTCTAATTGATGGTATCCTTGTCATTATGGAAGGTAGTTAATTGTTGAGATTTTGTTTCTCCAATGGATGATACCCTTGTCATTATGCAAGGTAGTTCATTTTTGATATTTTGATACTCCAATGGATGGTAGCCTTGTCATTATGGAAGGTAGTTCATTGTTGAGATTTTGTTTCTACAATGGATGATAGCCTTATCTTTATGGAAGGTAGTTCATTGTTGATATTTTGTTACGCCAATGGCTGGTAGCCTTGTCATTATTGAAGGTAGTTCATTGTTTAGATTTTGTTACTCTAATTTATGGTAACCTTGTCATTACGGAAGGTAGTTCATTGTTGAGATATTGTTTCTCCAATGGATGATAGCCTTGTCATTATGGGAGGTAGTTCATTGTTGAGATTTTGTTACTCCAAAGGTTGGTAGCCTTGTCATTATGGAAGGTAGTTCATTGTTGAGATTTTGTTTCTACAAAGGATGATAGCCTTATCATTATGGAAGGTAGTTCATTGTTGATATTTTGTTACGCCAATGGCTGGTAGCCTTGTCATTATGGAAGATAGTTCATTGTTTAGATTTTGTTACTCTAATTTATGGTAACCTTGTCATTACGGAAGGTAGTTCATTGTTAAGATATTGTTTCTCCAATGGATGATAGCCCTGTCATTATGGAAGGTAGTTCATTGTTGAGATTTTGTTACTCCAAAGGTTGGTAGCCTTGTCATTATGGAAGGTAGTTCATTATTTAGATTTTGTTACTCCAATGGATGGTAGCCTTGTCATTATGGAAGGTAGTTCATTGTTGAAATTTTGTTACTCCAATGGATGGTAACTTTATCATTATGGAAGTTAATCCAGTATTGAGATTTTGTTACATTAATGGATGGTAGCCTTGTCATTATGGAAGGAAGTTCTTTGTTGATATTTTTTTACTCCAATGGATGGTAGACTTTTTATTATGGAAGGTAGTTCGTTGTTGAGATTTTGTTACTCTAATTGATTGTATCCTTGTCATTACGGAAGGTAGTTCAATGTGGAGATTTTGTTTCTCTAATGGATGATAGCCTTGTCATTATGGAGGGTAGTTCATTGTTGAGATTTTCTTACTCCAATGGCTGGTAGCCTTGTCATTATGGAAGGTAGTTCATTGTTGAGATTTTGTTACTCCAATGTCTGGTAGCATTGTCTTTATGGAAGGAAGTTTGTTGTTGAGATTTTGTTACTCTAATTGATGGTATCCTTGTAATTACGGAAGGTAGTTCATTGTTGAGATTTTGTTTCTCCAACGGATGATAGCCTTATCCTTATGGAAGGTAGTTCATTATTGAGATTTGGTTACTCCATTGGCTGGTAGCCTTGTCATTATGGAAGGTAGTTCATTGTTTAGATTTTGTTACTCCAATGGATGGTAGCCTTGTCATTATGGAAGGTAGTTCGTTGTTGGGATTTTGTCACTCCAATGGATGGTAGCCTTATCATTATGGAATGTAGTTCGGTTTTGAGATTTTTTTACTTTAATGGATGGTAGCCTTGTCACTATGGAAGGTAGTTTGTTATTGAGATTTTGTTACTCCAATGGATGGTAGGGTTGTCATTATGGAAGGTAGTTCATTTATGAGATTTTGTTACTCTAATTTATGGTAACCTTGTCATTACGAAAGGTAGTTCATTGTTGAGATATTGTTTCTCCAATGGATGATAGCCTTGTCATTATGGAAGGTAGTTCATTGTTGAGATTTTGTTACTCCAACGGCTGGTAGCCTTGTCATTATCGAAGGTAGTTCATTATTTAGATTTTGTTACTCCAATGGATGGTAGCCTTGTCATTATGGAAGGTAGTTCATTGTTGAAATTTTGTTACTCCAATGGATGGTAGCTTTATCATTATGGAAGGTAGTCCAGTATTGAGATTTTGTTACTTTAATGGATGGTAGCCTTGTCTTTATGGAAGGTAGTTCTTTGTTGAGATTTTTTTACTCCAATGGATGGTAGACTTTTTATTATGGAAGGTAGTTCGTTGTGGAGATTTTGTTAATCTAATTAATGGTATCCTTGTCATTACGGAAGGTAGTTCAATGTTGAGATTTTGTTTCTCCAATGGATGATAGCCTTGTCATTATGGAGGGAAGTTCATTGTTGAGATTTTCTTACTCCAATTACTGGTAGCCTTGTCATTATGGAAGGTAGTTCATTGTTTAGATTTTGTTACTCCAATGGATGGTAGGGTTGTCATCATAGAGGGTAGTTCGTTGTTGAGATCTTGTTACTCCAATGGATGGTAGCCTTGTCATTATGGAAGGTAGTTTGGTTTTGATATTTTGTTACATTAATGGATGGTAGCCTTGCCATTATGGAAGGTAGTTTGTTGTTGTGATTTTGTTACTCCAATGGATGGTAGGCTTGTCATTATGGAAGCTAGTTCGTTGTTGAGATTTTGTTACTCTAATTGATGATATCCTTGTCATTACGGAAGGTAGTTCATTGTTGATATTTTGTTTCTCCAATGGATGATAGCCTTGTCATTATGGAAGGTAGTTCATTTTTGAGATTTTGTTACTCCATTGGATTGTAGCCTTGTCATTACGGAAGTTAGTTCTTTTTTGAGATTTTATTTCTCCAATGGAAGATAGCCTTGTCATTATGGAAGTTAGTTCATTGTTGAGATTTTGTTACTCCAATGGCTGGTAGCCTTGTCATTATGGAAGGTAGTTCGTTGTTGAGATTTTGTTACTCTAATTGATGGTATCCTTGTAATTACGGAAGGTAGTTCATTGTTGACATTTGATTCTCCATTGGATGATAGCCTTATCATTATGGAAGGTAGTTCATTGTTGAGATTTGGTTACTCCATTGGCTGGTAGCCTTGTCATTATGGAAGGTAGTTCATTGTTTAGATTTTGTTACTCCAATGGATGGTAGCCTTGTCATTATGGAAGGTAGTTCGTTGTTGGGATTTTGTCACTCCAATGGATGGTAGTCGTGTCATTATGGAATGTAGTTCGGTTTTGAGATTTTGTTACTTTAATGGATGGTAGCCTTGTCATTATGGAAGGTAGTTTATTGTTGAGATTTTGTTACTCCAATGGATGGTAGGGTTGTCATTATGGAAGGTAGTTCATTGTTGAGATTTTGTTACTCTAATTGATGGTATCCTTGTCATTATGGAAGGTAGTTAATTGTTGAGATTTTGTTTCTCCAATGGATGATAGCCTTGTCATTATGGAAGGTAGTCCAGTATTGAGATTTTGTTACTTTAATGGATGGTAGCCTTGTCATTATGGAAGGTAGTTCTTTGTTGAGATTTTTTTACTCCAATGGATGGTAGACTTTTTATTATGGAAGGTAGTTCGTTGTGGAGATTTTGTTACTCTAATTAATGGTATCCTTGTCATTACGGAAGGTAGTTCAATGTTGAGATTTTGTTTCTCCAATGGATGATAGCCTTGTCATTATGGAGGGAAGTTCATTGTTGAGATTTTCTTACTCCAATTACTGGTAGCCTTGTCATTATGGAAGGTAGTTCATTGTTTAGATTTTGTTACTCCAATGGATGGTAGGGTTGTCATCATAGAGGGTAGTTCGTTGTTGAGATCTTGTTACTCCAATGGATGGTAGCCTTGTCATTACTGAAGGTAGTTTGGTTTTGATATTTTGTTACATTAATGGATGGTAGCCTTGCCATTATGGAAGGTAGTTTGTTGTTGTGATTTTGTTACTCCAATGGATGGTAGGCTTGTCATTATGGAAGCTAGTTCGTTGTTGAGATTTTGTTACTCTAATTGATGATATCCTTGTCATTACGGAAGGTAGTTCATTGTTGATATTTTGTTTCTCCAATGGATGATAGCCTTGTCATTATGGAAGGTAGTTCATTTTTGGGATTTTGTTACCCCATTGGATTGTAGCCTTGTCATTACGGAAGTTAGTTCGTTTTTGAGATTTTGTTTCTCCAATGGAAGATAGCCTTGTCATTATGGAAGTTAGTTCATTGTTGAGATTTTGTTACTCCAATGGCTGGTAGCCTTGTCATTATGGAAGGTAGTTCGTTGTTGAGATTTTGTTACTCTAATTGATGGTATCCTTGTAATTATGGAAGGTAGTTCATTGTTGACATTTGATTCTCCATTGGATGATAGCCTTATCATTATGGAAGGTAGTTCATTGTTGAGATTTGGTTACTCCATTGGCTGGTAGCCTTGTCATTATGGAAGGTAGTTCATTGTTTAGATTTTGTTACTCCAATGGATGGTAGCCTTGTCATTATGGAAGGTAGTTCGTTGTTGGGATTTTGTCACTCCAATGGATGGTAGTCGTGTCATTATGGAATGTAGTTCGGTTTTGAGATTTTGTTACTTTAATGGATGGTAGCCTTGTCATTATGGAAGGTAGTTCATTGTTGAGATTTTGGTACTCCAATGGCTGGTAGGGTTGTCATTATGGAAGGTAGTTCATTGTTGAGATTTTGTTACTCTAATTGATGGTATCCTTGTCATTATGGAAGGTAGTTAATTGTTGAGATTTTGTTTCTCCAATGGATGATAGCCTTGTCATTATGGAAGGTAGTCCAGTATTGAGATTTTGTTACTTTAATGGATGGTAGCCTTGTCATTATGGAAGGTACTTCTTTGTTGAGATTTTTTTACTCCAATGGATGGTAGACTTTTTATTATGGAAGGTAGTTCGTTGTGGAGATTTTGTTACTCTAATTAATGGTATCCTTGTCATTACGGAAGGTAGTTCAATGTTGAGATTTTGTTTCCCCAATGGATGATAGCCTTGTCATTATGGAGGGAAGTTCATTGTTGAGATTTTCTTACTCCAATTACTGGTAGCCTTGTCATTATGGAAGGTAGTTCATTGTTTAGATTTTGTTACTCCAATGGATGGTAGGGTTGTCATCATAGAGGGTAGTTCGTTGTTGAGATCTTGTTACTCCAATGGATGGTAGCCTTGTCATTACTGAAGGTAGTTTGGTTTTGATATTTTGTTACATTAATGGATGGTAGCCTTGCCATTATGGAAGGTAGTTTGTTGTTGTGATTTTGTTACTCCAATGGATGGTAGGCTTGTCATTATGGAAGCTAGTTCGTTGTTGAGATTTTGTTACTCTAATTGATGATATCCTTGTCATTACGGAAGGTAGTTCATTGTTGATATTTTGTTTCTCCAATGGATGATAGCCTTGTCATTATGGAAGGTAGTTCATTTTTGGGATTTTGTTACCCCATTGGATTGTAGCCTTGTCATTACGGAAGTTAGTTCTTTTTTGAGATTTTGTTTCTCCAATGGAAGATAGCCTTGTCATTATGGAAGTTAGTTCATTGTTGAGATTTTGTTACTCCAATGGCTGGTAGCCTTGTCATTATGGAAGGTAGTTCGTTGTTGAGATTTTGTTACTCTAATTGATGGTATCCTTGTAATTACGGAAGGTAGTTCATTGTTGACATTTGATTCTCCATTGGATGATAGCCTTATCATTATGGAAGGTAGTTCATTGTTGAGATTTGGTTACTCCATTGGCTGGTAGCCTTGTCATTATGGAAGGTAGTTCATTGTTTAGATTTTGTTACTCCAATGGATGGTAGCCTTGTCATTATGGAAGGTAGTTCGTTGTTGGGATTTTGTCACTCCAATGGATGGTAGTCGTGTCATTATGGAATGTAGTTCGGTTTTGAGATTTTGTTACTTTAATGGATGGTAGCCTTGTCATTATGGAAGGTAGTTTATTGTTGAGATTTTGTTACTCCAATGGATGGTAGGGTTGTCATTATGGAAGGTAGTTCATTGTTGAGATTTTGTTACTCTAATTGATGGTATCCTTGTCATTATGGAAGGTAGTTAATTGTTGAGATTTTGTTTCTCCAATGGATGATAGCCTTGTCATTATGGAAGGTAGTTCATTTTTGATATTTTGATACTCCAATGGATGGTAGCCTTGTCATTATGGAAGGTAGTTCATTGTTGAGATTTTGTTTCTACAATGGATGATAGCCTTATCATTATGGAAGGTAGTTCATTGTTGATATTTTGTTACGCCAATGGCTGGTAGCCTTGTCATTATTGAAGGTAGTTCATTATTTAGATTTTGTTACTCTAATTTATGGTAACCTTGTCATTACGGAAGGTAGTTCATTGTTGAGATATTGTTTCTCCAATGGATGATAGCCTTGTCATTATGGGAGGTAGTTCATTGTTGAGATTTTGTTACTCCAAAGGTTGGTAGCCTTGTCATTATGGAAGGTAGTTCATTGTTGAGATTTTGTTTCTACAATGGATGATAGCCTTATCATTATGGAAGGTAGTTCATTGTTGATATTTTGTTACTCCTATGGCTGGTAGCCTTGTCATTATGGAAGATAGTTCATTGTTTAGATTTTGTTACTCTAATTTATGGTAACCTTGTCATTACGGAAGGTAGTTCATTGTTAAGATATTGTTTCTCCAATGGATGATAGCCTTGTCATTATGGAAGGTAGTTTCATTGTTGAGATTTTGTTACTCCAAAGGTTGGTAGCCTTGTCATTATGGAAGGTAGTTCATTATTTAGATTTTGTTACTCCAATGGATGGTAGCCTTGTCATTATGGAAGGTAGTTCATTGTTGAAATTTTGTTTCTACAATGGATGATAGCCTTATCATTATGGAAGGTAGTTCATTGTTGATATTTTGTTACGCCAATGGCTGGTAGCCTTGTCATTATTGAAGGTAGTTCATTGTTTAGATTTTGTTACTCTAATTTATGGTAACCTTGTCATTACGGAAGGTAGTTCATTGTTGAGATATTGTTTCTCCAATGGATGATAGCCTTGTCATTATGGGAGGTAGTTCATTGTTGAGATTTTGTTACTCCAAAGGTTGGTAGCCTTGTCATTATGGAAGGTAGTTCATTGTTGAGATTTTGTTTCTACAATGGATGATAGCCTTGTCATTATGGAAGGTAGTTTCATTGTTGAGATTTTGTTACTCCAAAGGTTGGTAGCGTTGTCATTATGGAAGGTAGTTCATTATTTAGATTTTGTTACTCCAATGGATGGTAGCCTTGTCATTATGGAAGGTAGTTCATTGTTGAAATTTTGTTACTCCAATGGATGGTAACTTTATCATTATGGAAGTTAATCCAGTATTGAGATTTTGTTACTTTAATGGATTGTAGCCTTGTCATTATGGAAGGAAGTTCTTTGTTGAGATTTTTTTACTCCAATGGATGGTAGACTTTTTATTATGGAAGGTAGTTCGTTGTTGAGATTTTGTTACTCTAATTGATTGTATCCTTGTCATTACGGAAGGTAGTTCAATGTGGAGATTTTGTTTCTCTAATGGATGATAGCCTTGTCATTATGGAGGGTAGTTCATTGTTAAGATTTTCTTACTCCAATGGCTGGTAGCCTTGTCATTATGGAAGGTAGTTCATTGTTGAGATTTTTTTACTCCAATGTCTGGTAGCCTTGTCATTATGGAAGGAAGTTTGTTGTTGAGATTTTGTTACTCTAATTGATGGTATCCTTGTAATTACGGAAGGTAGTTCATTGTTGAGATTTTATTTCTCCAACGGATGATAGCCTTATCCTTATGGAAGGTAGTTCATTGTTGAGATTTGGTTACTCCATTGGCTGGTAGCCTTGTCATTATGGAATGTAGTTCATTGTTTAGATTTTGTTACTCCAATGGATGGTAGCCTTGTCATTATGGAAGGTAGTTCGTTGTTGGGATTTTGTCACTCCAATGGATTGTAGCCTTATCATTATGGAATGTAGTTCGGTTTTGAGATTTTTTTACTTTAATGGATGGTAGCCTTGTCACTATGGAAGGTAGTTTGTTATTGAGATTTTGTTACTCCAATGGATGGTAGGGTTGTCATTATGGAAGGTAGTTCATTTATGAGATTTTGTTACTCTAATTTATTGTAACCTTGTCATTACGAAAGGTAGTTCATTGTTGAGATATTTTTTCTCCAATGGATGATAGCCTTGTCATTATGGAAGGTAGTTCATTGTTGAGATTTTGTTACTCCAACGGCTGGTAGCCTTGTCATTATCGAAGGTAGTTCATTATTTAGATTTTGTTACTCCAATGGATGGTAGCCTTGTCATTATGGAAGGTAGTTCATTGTTGAGATTTTGTTTCTACAATGGATGATAGCCTTATCATTATGGAAGGTAGTTCATTGTTGATATTTTGTTACGCCAATGGCTGGTAGCCTTGTCATTATTGAAGGTAGTTCATTGTTTAGATTTTGTTACTCTAATTTATGGTAACCTTGTCATTACGGAAGGTAGTTCATTGTTGAGATATTGTTTCTCCAATGGATGATAGCCTTGTCATTATGGGAGGTAGTTCATTGTTGAGATTTTGTTACTCCAAAGGTTGGTAGCCTTGTCATTATGGAAGGTAGTTCATTGTTGAGATTTTGTTTCTACAATGGATGATAGCCTTATCATTATGGAAGGTAGTTCATTGTTGATATTTTGTTACTCCTATGGCTGGTAGCCTTGTCATTATGGAAGATAGTTCATTGTTTAGATTTTGTTACTCTAATTTGTGGTAACCTTGTCATTACGGAAGGTAGTTCATTGTTAAGATATTGTTTCTCCAATGGATGATAGCCTTGTCATTATGGAAGGTAGTTTCATTGTTGAGATTTTGTTACTCCAAAGGTTGGTATCCTTGTCATTATGGAAGGTAGTTCATTATTTAGATTTTGTTACTCCAATGGATGGTAGCCTTGTCATTATGGAAGGTAGTTCATTGTTGAAATTTTGTTACTCCAATGGATGGTAACTTTATCATTATGGAAGTTAATCCAGTATTGAGATTTTGTTACTTTAATGGATTGTAGCCTTGTCATTATGGAAGGAAGTTCTTTGTTGAGATTTTTTTACTCCAATGGATGGTAGAGTTGTCTTCATAGAGGGTAGTTCGTTGTTGAGATCTTGTTACTCCAATGGATGGTAGCCTTGTCATTATGGAAGGTAGTTCGTTGTTGAGATTTTGTTACTCTAATTGATTGTATCCTTGTCATTACGGAAGGTAGTTCAATGTGGAGATTTTGTTTCTCTAATGGATGATAGCCTTGTCATTATGGAGGGTAGTTCATTGTTGAGATTTTCTTACTCCAATGGCTGGTAGCCTTGTCATTATGGAAGGTAGTTCATTGTTGAGATTTTGTTACTCCAATGTCTGGTAGCCTTGTCATTATGGAAGGAAGTTTGTTGTTGAGATTTTGTTACTCTAATTGATGGTATCCTTGTAATTACGGAAGGTAGTTCATTGTTGAGATTTTATTTCTCCAACGGATGATAGCCTTATCCTTATGGAAGGTAGTTCATTGTTGAGATTTGGTTACTCCATTGGCTGGTAGCCTTGTCATTATGGAATGTAGTTCATTGTTTAGATTTTGTTACTCCAATGGATGGTAGCCTTGTCATTATGGAAGGTAGTTCGTTGTTGGGATTTTGTCACTCCAATGGATGGTAGCCTTATCATTATGGAATGTAGTTCGGTTTTGAGATTTTTTTACTTTAATGGATGGTAGCCTTGTCACTATGGAAGGTAGTTTGTTATTGAGATTTTGTTACTCCAATGGATGGTAGGGTTGTCATTATGGAAGGTAGTTCATTTATGAGATTTTGTTACTCTAATTTATGGTAACCTTGTCATTACGAAAGGTAGTTCATTGTTGAGATATTGTTTCTCCAATGGATGATAGCCTTGTCATTATGGAAGGTAGTTCATTGTTGAGATTTTGTTACTCCAACGGCTGGTAGCCTTGTCATTATCGAAGGTAGTTCATCATTTAGATTTTGTTACTCCAATGGATGGTAGCCTTGTCATTATGGAAGGTAGTTCATTGTTGAAATTTTGTTACTCCAATGGATGGTAGCTTTATCATTATGGAAGGTAGTCCAGTATTGAGATTTTGTTACTTTAATGGATGGTAGCCTTGTCATTATGGAAGGTAGTTCTTTGTTGAGATTTTTTTACTCCAATGGATGGTAGACTTTTTATTATGGAAGGTAGTTCGTTGTTGAGATTTTGTTACTCTAATTAATGGTATCCTTGTCATTACGGAAGGTAGTTCAATGTTGAGATTTTGTTTCTCCAATGGATGATAGCCTTGTCATTATGAAGGGAAGTTCATTGTTGAGATTTTCTTACTCCAATTACTCGTAGCCTTGTCATTATGGAAGGTAGTTCATTGTTTAGATTTTGTTACTCCAATGGATGGTAGAGTTGTCTTCATAGAGGGTAGTTCGTTGTTGAGATCTTGTTACTCCAATGGATGGTAGCCTTGTCATTATGGAAGGTAGTTCGGTTTTGATATTTTGTTACATTAATGGATGGTAGCCTTGCCATTATGGAAGGTAGTTTGTTGTTGTGATTTTGTTACTCCAATGGATGGTAGGCTTGTCATTATGGAAGCTAGTTCGTTGTTGAGATTTTGTTACTCTAATTGATGATATCCTTGTCATTACGGAAGGTAGTTCATTGTTGATATTTTGTTTCTCCAATGGATGATAGCCTTGTCATTATGGAAGGTAGTTCATTTTTTAGATTTTGTTACTCCATTGGATTGTAGCCTTGTCATTACGGAAGTTAGTTCTTTGTTGAGATTTTGTTTCTACAATGGAAGATAGCCTTGTCATTATGGAAGGTAGTTCATTGTTGAGATTTTATTACTCTAATTGATGGTATCCTTGTAATTACGGAAGGTAGTTCATTGTTGACATTTGTTTCTCCATTGGATGATAGCCTTATCATTATGGAAGGTAGTTCATTGTTGAGATGTGGTTACTCCAATGTCTGGTAGCCTTGTCATTATGGAAGGAAGTTCGTTGTTGAGATTTTGTTACTCTAATTGATGGTATCCTTGTAATTACGGAAGGTAGTTCATTGTTGATATTTTGTTTCTCCAACGGATGATAGCCTTATCATTATGGAAGGAAGTTCATTGTTGAGATTTGGTTACTCCATTGGCTGGTAGCCTTGTCATTATGGAAGGTAGTTCATTGTTTAGATTTTGTTACTCCAATGGATGGTAGACTTGTCATTATGGAAGGTAGTTCGTTGTTGGGATTTTGTCACTCCAATGGATGGTAGCCTTATCATTATGGAATGTAGTTCGGTTTTGAGATTTTTTTACTTTAATGGATGGTAGCCTTGTCACTATGGAAGGTTGTTTGTTATTGAGATTTTGTTAATCCAATGGATGGTAGCCTTGTCATTATGGAAGGTAGTTCATTTATGAGATTTTGTTACTCTAATTTATGGTAACCTTGTCATTACGAAAGGTAGTTCATTGTTGAGATATTGTTTCTCCAATGGATGATAGCCTTGTCATTATGGAAGGTAGTTCATTGTTGAGATTTTGTTACTCCAACGGCTGGTAGCCTTGTCATTATCGAAGGTAGTTCATCATTTAGATTTTCTTACTCCAATGGATGGTAGCCTTGTCATTATGGAAGGTAGTTCATTGTTGAAATTTTGTTACTCCAATGGATGGTAGCTTTATCATTATGGAAGGTAGTCCAGTATTGAGATTTTGTTACTTTAATGGATGGTAGCCTTGTCATTATGGAAGGTAGTTCTTTGTTGAGATTTTTTTACTCCAATGGATGGTAGACTTTTTATTATGGAAGGTAGTTCGTTGTTGAGATTTTGTTACTCTAATTAATGGTATCCTTGTCATTACGGAAGGTAGTTCAATGTTGAGATTTTGTTTCTCCAATGGATGATAGCCTTGTCATTATGAAGGGAAGTTCATTGTTGAGATTTTCTTACTCCAATTACTCGTAGCCTTGTCATTATGGAAGGTAGTTCATTGTTTAGATTTTGTTACTCCAATGGATGGTAGAGTTGTCTTCATAGAGGGTAGTTCGTTGTTGAGATCTTGTTACTCCAATGGATGGTAGCCTTGTCATTATGGAAGGTAGTTCGGTTTTGATATTTAGTTACATTAATGGATGGTAGCCTTGCCATTATGGAAGGTAGTTTGTTGTTGTGATTTTGTTACTCCAATGGATGGTAGGCTTGTCATTATGGAAGCTAGTTCGTTGTTGAGATTTTGTTACTCTAATTGATGATATCCTTGTCATTACGGAAGGTAGTTCATTGTTGATATTTTGTTTCTCCAATGGATGATAGCCTTGTCATTATGGAAGGTAGTTCATTTTTTAGATTTTGTTACTCCATTGGATTGTAGCCTTGTCATTACGGAAGTTAGTTCTTTGTTGAGATTTTGTTTCTACAATGGAAGATAGCCTTGTCATTATGGAAGGTAGTTCATTGTTGAGATTTTATTACTCTAATTGATGGTATCCTTGTAATTACGGAAGGTAGTTCATTGTTGACATTTGTTTCTCCATTGGATGATAGCCTTATCATTATGGAAGGTAGTTCATTGTTGAGATGTGGTTACTCCAATGTCTGGTAGCCTTGTCATTATGGAAGGAAGTTCGTTGTTGAGATTTTGTTACTCTAATTGATGGTATCCTTGTAATTACGGAAGGTAGTTCATTGTTGAGATTTTGTTTCTCCAACGGATGATAGCCTTATCATTATGGAAGGAAGTTCATTGTTGAGATTTGGTTACTCCAATGGATGGTAGCCTTGTCATTATGGAAGGTAGTTCATTGTTTAGATTTTGTTACTCCAATGGATGGTAGCCTTGTCATTATGGAAGGTAGTTCGTTGTTTGGATTTTGTCACTCCAATGGATGGTAGCCTTATCATTATGGAATGTAGTTCGGTTTTGAGATTTTTTTACTTTAATGGATGGTAGCCTTGTCACTATGGAAGGTAGTTTGTTATTGAGATTTTGTTACTCCAATGGATGGTAGCCTTGTCATGATGGAAGGTAGTTCATTTATGAGATTTTGTTACTCTAATTTATGGTAACCTTGTCATTACGAAAGGTAGTTCATTGTTGAGATATTGTTTCTCCAATGGATGATAGCCTTGTCATTATGGAAGGTAGTTCATTGTTGAGATTTTGTTACTCCAATGGCTGGTAGCCTTGTCATTATCGAAGGTAGTTCATTATTTAGATTTTGTTACTCCAATGGATGGTAGCCTTGTCATTATGGAAGTTAGTTCATTGTTGAAATTTTGTTACTCCAATGGATGGTAGCTTTATCATTATGGAAGGTAGTCCAGTATTGAGATTTTGTTACTTTAATGGATGGTAGCCTTGTCATTATGGAAGGTAGTTCTTTGTTGAGATTTTTTTACTCCAATGGATGGTAGACTTTTTATTATGGAAGGTAGTTCGTTGTGGAGATTTTGTTACTCTAATTAATGGTATCCTTGTCATTACGGAAGGTAGTTCAATGTTTAGATTTTGTTTCTCCAATGGATGATAGCCTTGTCATTATGGAGGGAAGTTCATTGTTAAGATTTTCTTACTCCAATTACTCGTAGCCATGTCATTATGGAAGGTAGTTCATTGTTTAGATTTTGTTACTCCAATGGATGGTAGAGTTGTCTTTATATAGGGTAGTTCGTTGTTGAGATCTTGTTACTCCAATGGATGGTAGCCTTGTCATTATGGAAGGTAGTTCGGTTTTGATATTTTGTTACATTAATGGATGGTAGCCTTGCCATTATGGAAGATAGTTTGTTGTTGTGATTTTGTTACTCCAATGGATGGTAGGCTTGTCATTATGGAAGCTAGTTCGTTGTTGAGATTTTGTTACTCTAATTGATGATATCCTTGTCATTACGGAAGGTAGTTCATTGTTGATATTTTGTTTCTCCAACGGATGATATCCTTATCATTATGGAAGGTAGTTCATTGTTGAGATTTGGTTACTCCATTGGCTGGTAGCCTTGTCATTATGGAAGGTAGTTCATTGTTTAGATTTTGTTACTCCAATGGATGGTAGCCTTGTCATTATGGAAGGTAGTTCGTTGTTGGGATTTTGTCACTCCAATGGATGGTAGCCTTATCATTATGGAATGTAGTTCGGTTTTGAGATTTTTTTATTTTAATGGATGGTAGCCTTGTCACTATGGAAGGTAGTTTGTTATTGAGATTTTGTTAATCCAATGGATGGTAGCCTTGTCATTATGGAAGGTAGTTCATTTATGAGATTTTGTTACTCTAATTTATGGTAACCTTGTCATTACGAAAGGTAGTTCATTGTTGAGATATTGTTTCTCCAATGGATGATAGCCTTGTCATTATGGAAGGTAGTTCATTGTTGAGATTTTGGTACTCCAATGGCTGGTAGCCTTGTCATTATCGAAGGTAGTTCATTATTTAGATTTTGTTACTCCAATGGATGGTAGCCTTGTCATTATGGAAGGTAGTTCATTGTTGAAATTTTGTTACTCCAATGGATGGTAGCTTTATCATTATGGAAGGTAGTCCAGTATTGAGATTTTGTTACTTTAATGGATGGTAGCCTTGTCATTATGGAAGGTAGTTCTTTGTCGAGATTTTTTTACTCCAATGGATGGTAGACTTTTTATTATGGAAAGTAGTTCGTTGTGGAGATTTTGTTACTCTAATTAATGGTATCCTTGTCATTACGGAAGGTAGTTCAATGTTGAGATTTTGTTTCTCCAAGAGATGATAGCCTTGTCATTATGGAGGGAAGTTCATTGTTGAGATTTTCTTACTCCAATTGCTGGTAGCCTTGTCATTATGGAAGGTAGTTCATTGTTTAGATTTTGTTACTCCAATGGATGGTAGGGTTGTCATCATAGAGGGTAGTTCGTTGTTGAGATCTTGTTACTCCAATGGATGGTAGCCTTGTCATTATGGAAGGTAGTTAGGTTTTGATATTTTGTTACATTAATGGATGGTAGCCTTGCCATTATGGAAGGTAGTTTGTTGTTGTGATTTTGTTACTCCAATGGATGGTAGGCTTGTCATTATGGAAGCTAGTTCGTTGTTGAGATTTTGTTACTCTAATTGATGATATCCTTGTCATTACGTAAGGTAGTTCATTGTTGATATTTTGTTTCTCCAATGGATGATAGCCTTGTCATTATAGAAGGTAGTTCATTTTTGAGATTTTGTTACTCCATTGGATTGTAGCCTTGTCATTACGGAAGTTAGTTCTTTGTTGAGATTTTGTTTCTCCAATGGAAGATAGCCTTGTCATTATGGAAGGTAGTTCATTGTTGAGATTTTGTTACTCTAATTGATGGTATCCTTGTAATTACGGAAGGTAGTTCATTGTTGACATTTTATTTCTCCATTGGATGATAGCCTTATCATTATGGAAGGTAGTTCATTGTTAAGATTTGGTTACTCCAATGTCTGGTAGCCTTGTCATTATGGAAGGAAGTTCGTTGTTGAGATTTTGTTACTCTAATTGATGGTATCCTTGTAATTACGGAAGGTAGTTCATTGTTGAGATTTTGTTTCTCCAACGGATGATAGCCTTATCATTATGGAAGGTAGTTCATTGTTGAGATTTGGTTACTCCATTGGCTGGTAGCCTTGTCATTATGGAAGGTAGTTCATTGTTTAGATTTTGTTACTCCAATGGATGGTAGCCTTGTCATTATGGAAGGTAGTTCGTTGTTTGGATTTTGTTACTCCAATGGATGGTAGCCTTATCATTATGGAATGTAGTTCGGTTTTGAGATTTTTTTACTTTAATGGATGGTAGCCTTGTCACTATGGAAGGTAGTTTGTTATTTAGATTTTGTTACTCCAATGGATGGTAGCCTTGTCATGATGGAAGGTAGTTCATTTCTGAGATTTTGTTACTCTAATTTATGGTAACCTTGTCATTACGAAAGGTAGTTCATTGTTGAGATATTGTTTCTCCAATGGATGATAGCCTTGTCATTATGGAAGGTAGCTCAATGTTGAGATTTTGTTACTCCAAAGGTTGGTAGCCTTGTCATTATGGAAGGTAGTTCATTATTTAGATTTTGTTACTCCAATGGATGGTAGCCTTGTCATTATGGAAGGTAGTTCATTGTTGAAATTTTGTTACTCCAATGGATGGTAGCTTTATCATTATGGAAGGTAGTCCAGTATTGAGATTTTGTTCCTTTAATGGATGGTAGCCTTGTCATTATGGAAGGTAGTTCTTTGTTGAGATTTTTTTACTCCAATGTATGGTAGACTTTTTATTATGGAAGGTAGTTCGTTGTGGAGATTTTGTTACTCTAATTAATGGTATCCTTGTCATTACGGAAGGTAGTTCAATGTTGAGATTTTGTTTCTCCAATGGATGATAGCCTTGTCATTATGGAGGGAAGTTCATTGTTGAGATTTTCTTACTCCAATTACTCGTAGCCTTGTCATTATGGAAGGTAGTTCATTGTTTAGATTTTGTTACTCCAATGGATGGTAGAGTTGTCTTTATATAGGGTAGTTCGTTGTTGAGATCTTGTTACTCCAATGGATGGTAGCCTTGTCATTATGGAAGGTAGTTCGGTTTTGATATTTTGTTACATTAATGGATGGTAGCCTTGCCATTATTGAAGGTAGTTTGTTGTTGTGATTTTGTTACTCCAATGGATGGTAGGCTTGTCATTATGGAAGCTAGTTTGTTGTTGAGATTTTGTTACTCTAATTGATGATATCCTTGTCATTACGGAAGGTAGTTCATTGTTGATATTTTGTTTCTCCAACGGATGATAGCCTTATCATTATGGAAGGTAGTTCATTGTTGAGATTTGGTTACTCCATTGGCTGGTAGCCTTGTCATTATGGAAGGTAGTTCATTGTTTAGATTTTGTTACTCCAATGGATGGTAGCCTTGTCATTATGGAAGGTAGTTCGTTGTTGGGATTTTGTCACTCCAATGGATGGTAGCCTTATCATTATGGAATGTAGTTCGGTTTTGAGATTTTTTTATTTTAATGGATGGTAGCCTTGTCACTATGGAAGGTAGTTTGTTATTGAGATTTTGTTAATCCAATGGATTGTAGCCTTGTCATTATGGAAGGTAGTTCATTTATGAGATTTTGTTACTCTAATTTATGGTAACCTTGTCATTACGAAAGGTAGTTCATTGTTGAGATATTGTTTCTCCAATGGATGATAGCCTTGTCATTATGGAAGGTAGTTCATTGTTGAGATTTTGGTACTCCAATGGCTGGTAGCCTTGTCATTATCGAAGGTAGTTCATTATTTAGATTTTGTTACTCCAATGGATGGTAGCCTTGTCATTATGGAAGGAAGTTCATTGTTGAAATTTTGTTACTCCAATGGATGGTAGCTTTATCATTATGGAAGGTAGTCCAGTATTGAGATTTTGTTACTTTAATGGATGGTAGCCTTGTCATTATGGAAGGTAGTTCTTTGTTGAGATTTTTTTACTCCAATGGATGGTAGACTTTTTATTATGGAAAGTAGTTCGTTGTGGAGATTTTGTTACTCTAATTAATGGTATCCTTGTCATTACGGAAGGTAGTTCAATGTTGAGATTTTGTTTCTCCAATGGATGATAGCCTTGTCATTATGGAGGGAAGTTCATTGTTGAGATTTTCTTACTCCAATTGCTGGTAGCCTTGTCATTATGGAAGGTAGTTCATTGTTTAGATTTTGTTACTCCAATGGATGGTAGGGTTGTCATCATAGAGGGTAGTTCGTTGTTGAGATCTTGTTACTCCAATGGATGGTAGCCTTGTCATAATGGAAGGTAGTTAGGTTTTGATATTTTGTTACATTAATGGATGGTAGCCTTGCCATTATGGGAGGTAGTTTGTTGTTGTGATTTTGTTACTCCAACGGATGGTAGGCTTGTCATTATGGAAGCTAGTTCGTTGTTGAGATTTTGTTACTCTAATTGATTATATCCTTGTCATTACGGAAGGTAGTTCATTGTTGATATCTTGTTTCTCCAATGGATGATAGCCTTGTCATTATGGAAGGTAGTTCATTTTTGAGATTTTGTTACTCCATTGGATTGTAGCTTTGTCATTACGGAAGTTAGTTCTTTGTTGAGATTTTGTTTCTCCAATGGAAGATAGCCTTGTCATTATGGAAGTTAGTTCATTGTTTATATTTTGTTACTCTAATGGATGGTAGCCTTGTCATTATGGAAGGTAGTTCGTTGTTGGGATTTTGTCACTCCAATGGATGGTAGCCTTATCATTATGGAATGTAGTTCGGTTTTGAGATTTTTTTATTTTAATGGATAGTAGCCTTGTCACTATGGAAGGTAGTTTGTTATTGAGATTTTGTTAATCCAATGGATGGTAGCCTTGTCATTATGGAAGGTAGTTCATTTATGAGATTTTGTTACTCTAATTTATGGTAACCTTGTCATTACGAAAGGTAGTTCATTGTTGAGATATTGTTTCTCCAATGGATGATAGCCTTGTCATTATGGAAGGTAGTTCATTGTTGAGAGTTTGGTACTCCAATGGCTGGTAGCCTTGTCATTATCGAAGGTAGTTCATTATTTAGATTTTGTTACTCCAATGGATGGTAGCCTTGTCATTATGGAAGGTAGTTCATTGTTGAAATTTTGTTACTCCAATGGATGGTAGCTTTATCATTATGGAAGGTAGTCCAGTATTGAGATTTTGTTACTTTAATGGATGGTAGCCTTGTCATTATGGAAGGTAGTTCTTTGTTGAGATTTTTTTACTCCAATGGATGGTAGACTTTTTATTATGGAAAGTAGTTCGTTGTGGAGATTTTGTTACTCTAATTAATGGTATCCTTGTCATTACGGAAGGTAGTTCAATGTTGAGATTTTGTTTCTCCAATGGATGATAGCCTTGTCATTATGGAGGGAAGTTCATTGTTGAGATTTTGTTACTCCAATTGCTGGTAGCCTTGTCATTATAGAAGGTAGTTCATTGTTTAGATTTTGTTACTCCAATGGATGGTAGGGTTGTCATCATAGAGGGTAGTTCGTTGTTGAGATCTTGTTACTCAAATGGATGGTAGCCTTGTCATTATGGAAGGTAGTTAGGTTTTGATATTTTGTTACATTAATGGATGGTAGCCTTGCCATTATGGAAGGTAGTTTGTTGTTGTGATTTTGTTACTCCAATGGATGGTAGGCTTGTCATTATGGAAGCTAGTTCGTTGTTGAGATTTTTTTACTCTAATTGATGATATCCTTGTCATTACGGAAGGTAGTTCATTGTTGATATCTTGTTTCTCAAATGGATGATAGCCTTGTCATTATGGAAGGTAGTTCATTTTTGAGATTTTGTTACTCCATTGGATTGTAGCATTGTCATTACGGAAGTTAGTTCTTTGTTGAGATTTTGTTTCTCCAATGGAAGATAGCCTTGTCATTATGGAAGTTAGTTCATTGTTGAGATTTTGTTAGTCCAATGGCTGGTAGCCTTGTCATTATGGAAGGTAGTTCGTTGTTGAGATTTTGTTACTCTAATTGATGGTATCCTTGTAATTACGGAAGGTAGTTCATTGTTGAGATTTTGTTTCTCCAATGGATGATAGCCTTATCATTATGGAAGGTAGTTCATTGTTGAGATTTGGTTACTCCATTGGCTGGTAGCCTTGTCATTATGGAAGGTAGTTCATTGTTTAGATTTTGTCACTCCAATGGATGGTAGCCTTGTCATTATGGAATGTAGTTCGGTTTTGAGATTTTGTTAATTTAATGGATGGTAGCATTGTCATTATGGAAGGTAGTTTATTGTTGAGATTTTGTTACTCCAATGGATGGTAGGGTTGTCATTATGGAAGGTAGTTCATTGTTGAGATTTTGTTATTCTAATTGATGGTATCCTTGTCATTATGGAAGGTAGTTCATTGTTGAGTTTTTGTTACTCCAATGGATGGTAGCTTTATCATTATGGAAGGTAGTCCAGTATTGAGATTTTGTTACTTTAATGGATGGTAGCCTTGTCATTATGGAAGGTAGTTCTTTGTTGAGATTTTTTTACTCCAATGGATGGTAGACTTTTTATTATGGAAAGTAGTTCGTTGTGGAGATTTTGTTACTCTAATTAATGGTATCCTTGTCATTACGGAAGGTAGTTCAATGTTGAGATTTTGTTTCTCCAATGGATGATAGCCTTGTCATTATGGAGGGAAGTTCATTGTTGAGATTTTCTTACTCCAATTGCTGGTAGCCTTGTCATTATGGAAGGTAGTTCATTGTTTAGATTTTGTTACTCCAATGGATGGTAGGGTTGTCATCATAGAGGGTAGTTCGTTGTTGAGATCTTGTTACTCCAATGGATGGTAGCCTTGTCATTATGGAAGGTAGTTAGGTTTTGATATTTTGTTACATTAATGGATGGTAGCCTTGCCATTATGGAAGGTAGTTTGTTGTTATGATTTTGTTACTCCAATGGATGGTAGGCTTGTCATTATGGAAGCTAGTTCGTTGTTGAGATTTTGTTACTCTAATTGATGATATCCTTGTCATTACGGAAGGTAGTTCATTGTTGATATCTTGTTTCTCCAATGGATGATAGCCTTGTCATTATGGAAGGTAGTTCATTTTTGAGATTTTCTTACTCAATTGGATTGTAGCTTTGTCATTACGGAAGTTAGTTCTTTGTTGAGATTTTGTTTCTCCAATGGAAGATAGCCTTGTCATTATGGAAGTTAGTTCATTGTTGAGATTTTGTTAGTCCAATGGCTGGTAGCCTTGTCATTATGGAAGGTAGTTTGTTGTTGAGATTTTGTTACTCTAATTGATGGTATCCTTGTAATTACGGAAGGTAGTTCATTGTTGAGATTTTGTTTCTCCAATGGATGATAGCCTTATCATTATGGAAGGTAGTTCGTTGTTGAGATTTGGTTACTCCATTGGCTGGTAGCCTTGTCATTATGGAAGGTATTTCATTGTTTAGATTTTGTCACTCCAATGGATGGTAGCCTTGTCATTATGGAATGTAGTTCGGTTTTGAGATTTTGTTACTTTAATGGATGGTAGCCTTGTCATTATGGAAGGTAGTTTATTGTTGAGATTTTGTTACTCCAATGGATGGTAGGGTTGTCATTATGGAAGGTAGTTCATTGTTGAGATTTTGTTACTCTAATTGATGGTATCCTTGTCATTACGGAAGGTAGTTCATTGTTGATATTTTGTTTCTCCAATGGATGATAGCCTTATCATTATGGAAGGTAGTTCATTTTTGAGATTTTATTACTCCATTGGATTGTAGCATTGTCATTACGGAAGTTAGTTCTTTGTTGAGATTTTGTTTCTCCAATGGAAGATAGCCTTGACATTATGGAAGTTAGTTCATTGTTGAGATTTTGTTACTCCAATGGCTGGTACCCTTGTCATTATGGAAGGTAGTTCGTTGTTGACATTTTGTTACTCTAATTGATGGTATCCTTGTAATTACGGAAGGTAGTTCATTGTTGAGATTTTGTTTCAACAATGGATGATAGCCTTATCATTATGGAAGGTAGTTCATTGTTGAGATTTGGTTACTCCATTGGCTGGTAGCCTTGTCATTATGGAAGGTAGTTCATTGTTTAGATTTTGTTACTCCAATGGATGGTAGCCTTGTCATTATGGAAGGTAGTTCGTTGTTGGGATTTTGTCACTCCAATGGATGGTAGCCTTGTCATTATGGAATGTAGTTCGGTTTTGAGATTTTGTTACTTTAATGGATGGTAGCCTTGTCATTATGGAAGGTAGTTTATTGTTGAGATTTTGTTACTCCAATGGATGGTAGGGTTGTCATTATGGAAGGTAGTTCATTGTTGAGATTTTGTTACTCTAATTGATGGTATCCTTGTCATTATGGAAGGTAGTTCATTGTTGAGATTTTGTTTCTCCAATGGATGATAGCCTTGTCATTATGGAAGGTAGTTCATTTTTGATATTTTGATACTCCAATGGATGGTAGCCTTGTCATTATGGAAGGTAGTTCATTGTTGAGATTTTGTTTCTATAATGGATGATAGCCTTATCATTACGGAAGGTAGTTCATTGTTGATATTTTGTTACGCCAATGGCTGGTAGCCTTGTCATTATTGAAGGTAGTTCGTTGTTTAGATCTTGTTACTCTAATTTATGGTAACCTTGTCATTACGGAAGGTAGTTCATTGTTGAGATATTGTTTCTCCAATGGATGATAGCCTTTACATTATGGAAGGTAGTTCATTGTTGTGATTTTGTTACTCCAATGGATGGTAGGCTTGTCATTATGGAAGCTAGTTCGTTGTTGAGATTTTGTTACTCTAATTGATGATATCCTTGTCATTACGGAAGGTAGTTCATTGTTGATATCTTGTTTCTCCAATGGATGATAGCCTTGTCATTATGGAAGGTAGTCCAGTATTGAGATTTTGTTACTCCATTGGATTGTAGCATTGTCATTACGGATGTTAGTTCTTTGTTGAGATTTTGTTTCTCCAATGGATGATAGCCTTATCATTATGGAAGGTAGTTCATTGTTGAGATTTGGTTACTCCATTGGCTGGTAGCCTTGTCATTATGGAAGGTATTTCATTGTTTAGATTTTGTCACTCCAATGGATGGTAGCCTTGTCATTATGGAATGTAGTTCGGTTTTGAGATTTTGTTACTTTAATGGATGGTAGCCTTGTCATTATGGAAGGTAGTTTATTGTTGAGATTTTGTTACTCCAATGGATGGTAGGGTTGTCATTATGGAAGGTAGTTCATTGTTGAGATTTTGTTACTCTAATTGATGGTATCCTTGTCATTACGGAAGGTAGTTCATTGTTGATATTTTGTTTCTCCAATGGATGATAGCCTTATCATTATGGAAGGTAGTTCATTTTTGAGATTTTATTACTCCATTGGATTGTAGCATTGTCATTACGGAAGTTAGTTCTTTGTTGAGATTTTGTTTCTCCAATGGAAGATAGCCTTGACATTATGGAAGTTAGTTCATTGTTGAGATTTTGTTACTCCAATGGCTGGTACCCTTGTCATTATGGAAGGTAGTTCGTTGTTGAGATTTTGTTACTCTAATTGATGGTATCCTTGTAATTACGGAAGGTAGTTCATTGTTGAGATTTTGTTTCAACAATGGATGATAGCCTTATCATTATGGAAGGTAGTTCATTGTTGAGATTTGGTTACTCCATTGGCTGGTAGCCTTGTCATTATGGAAGGTAGTTCATTGTTTAGATTTTGTTACTCCAATGGATGGTAGCCTTGTCATTATGGAAGGTAGTTCGTTGTTGGGATTTTGTCACTCCAATGGATGGTAGCCTTGTCATTATGGAATGTAGTTCGGTTTTGAGATTTTGTTACTTTAATGGATGGTAGCCTTGTCATTATGGAAGGTAGTTTATTGTTGAGATTTTGTTACTCCAATGGATGGTAGGGTTGTCATTATGGAAGGTAGTTCATTGTTGAGATTTTGTTACTCTAATTGATGGTATCCTTGTCATTATGGAAGGTAGTTCATTGTTGAGATTTTGTTTCTCCAATGGATGATAGCCTTGTCATTATGGAAGGTAGTTCATTTTTGATATTTTGATACTCCAATGGATGGTAGCCTTGTCATTATGGAAGGTAGTTCATTGTTGAGATTTTGTTTCTATAATGGATGATAGCCTTATCATTACGGAAGGTAGTTCATTGTTGATATTTTGTTACGCCAATGGCTGGTAGCCTTGTCATTATTGAAGGTAGTTCGTTGTTTAGATCTTGTTACTCTAATTTATGGTAACCTTGTCATTACGGAAGGTAGTTCATTGTTGAGATATTGTTTCTCCAATGGATGATAGCCTTTACATTATGGAAGGTAGTTCATTGTTGAGATTTTGTTACTCCAAAGGTTGGTAGCCTTGTCATTATGGAAGGTAGTTCATTATTTAGATTTTGTTACTCCAATGGATGGTAGCCTTGTCATTATGGAAGGTAGTTCATTGTTGAAATTTTGTTACTCCAATGGATGGTAGCTTTATCATTATGGAAGGTAGTCCAGTATTGAGATTTTGTTACTTTAATGGATGGTAGCCTTGTCATTATGGAAGGTAGTTCTTTGTTGAGATTTTTTTACTCCAATGGATGGTAGACTTTTTATTATGGAAGGTAGTTCGTTGTGGAGATTTTGTTACTCTAATTAATGGTATCCTTGTCATTACGGAAGGTAGTTCAATGTTGAGATTTTGTTTCTCCAATGGATGATAGCCTTGTCATTATGGAGGGAAGTTCATTGTTGAGATTTTCTTACTCCAATTGCTGGTAGCCTTGTCATTATGGAAGGTAGTTCATTGTTTAGATTTTGTTACTCCAATGGATGGTAGGGTTGTCATCATAGAGGGTAGTTCGTTGTTGAGATCTTGTTACTCAAATGGATGGTAGCCTTGTCATTATGGAAGGTAGTTAGGTTTTGATATTTTGTTACATTAATGGATGGTAGCCTTGCCATTTTGGAAGGTAGTTTGTTGTTGTGATTTTGTTACTCCAATGGATGGTAGGCTTGTCATTATGGAAGCTAGTTCGTTGTTGAGATTTTGTTACTCTAATTGATGATATCCTTGTCATTACGGAAGGTAGTTCATTGTTGATATCTTGTTTCTCCAATGGATGATAGCCTTGTCATTATGGAAGGTAGTTCATTTTTGAGATTTTGTTACTCCATTGGATTGTAGCATTGTCATTACGGATGTTAGTTCTTTGTTGAGATTTTGTTTCTCCAATGGATGATAGCCTTATCATTATGGAAGGTAGTTCATTGTTGAGATTTGGTTACTCCATTGGCTGGTAGCCTTGTCATTATGGAAGGTAGTTCATTGTTTAGATTTTGTCACTCCAATGGATGGTAGCCTTGTCATTATGGAATGTAGTTCGGTTTTGAGATTTTGTTAATTTAATGGATGGTAGCATTGTCATTATGGAAGGTAGTTTATTGTTGAGATTTTGTTACTCCAATGGATGGTAGGGTTGTCATTATGGAAGGTAGTTCATTGTTGAGATTTTGTTATTCTAATTGATGGTATCCTTGTCATTATGGAAGGTAGTTCATTGTTGAGATTTTGTTACTCCAATGGATGGTAGCTTTAACATTATGGAAGGTAGTCCAGTATTGAGATTTTGTTACTTTAATGGATGGTAGCCTTGTCATTATGGAAGGTAGTTCTTTGTTGAGATTTTTTTATTCCAATGGATGGTAGACTTTTTATTATGGAAAGTAGTTCGTTGTGGAGATTTTGTTACTCTAATTAATGGTATCCTTGTCATTACGGAAGGTAGTTCAATGTTGAGATTTTGTTTCTCCAATGGATGATAGCCTTGTCATTATGGAGGGAAGTTCATTGTTGAGATTTTCTTACTCCAATTGCTGGTAGCCTTGTCATTATGGAAGGTAGTTCATTGTTTAGATTTTGTTACTCCAATGGATGGTAGGGTTGTCATCATAGAGGGTAGTTCGTTGTTAAGATCTTGTTACTCCAATGGATGGTAGCCTTGTCATTATGGAAGGTAGTTAGGTTTTGATATTTTGTTACATTAATGGATGGTAGCCTTGCCATTATGGAAGGTAGTTTGTTGTTGTGATTTTGTTACTCCAATGGATGGTAGGCTTGTCATTATGGAAGCTAGTTCGTTGTTGAGATTTTGTTACTCTAATTGATGATATCCTTGTCATTACGGAAGGTAGTTCATTGTTGATATCTTGTTTCTCCAATGGATGATAGCCTTGTCATTATGGAAGGTAGTTCATTTTTTAGATTTTCTTGCTCCATTGGATTGTAGCTTTGTCATTACGGAAGTTAGTTCTTTGTTGAGATTTTGTTTCTCCAATGGAAGATAGCCTTGTCATTATGGAAGTTAGTTCATTGTTGAGATTTTGTTAGTCCAATGGCTGGTAGCCTTGTCATTATGGAAGGTAGTTCGTTGTTGAGATTTTGTTACTCTAATTGATGGTATCCTTGTAATTACGGAAGGTAGTTCATTGTTGAGATTTTGTTTCTCCAATGGATGATAGCCTTATCATTACGGAAGGTAGTTCATTGTTGAGATTTGGTTACTCCATTGGCTGGTAGCCTTGTCATTATGGAAGGTAGTTCATTGTTTAGATTTTGTCACTCCAATGGATGGTAGCCTTGTCATTATGGAATGTAGTTCGGTTTTGAGATTTTGTTACTTTAATGGATGGTAGCCTTGTCATTATGGAAGGTAGTTTATTGTTGAGATTTTGTTACTCCAATGGATGGTAGGGTTGTCATTATGGAAGGTAGTTCATTGTTGAGATTTTGTTACTCTAATTGATGGTATCCTTGTCATTATGGAAGGTAGTTCATTGTTGAGATTTTGTTTCTCCAATGGATGATAGCCTTGTCATTATGGAAGGTAGTTCATTTTTGATATTTTGATACTCCAATGGATGGTAGCCTTGTCATTATGGAAGGTAGTTCATTGTTGAGATTTTGTTTCTACAATGGATGATAGCCTTATCATTATGGAAGGTAGTTCATTGTTGATATTTTGTTACGCCAATGGCTGGTAGCCTTGTCATTATTGAAGGTAGTTCATTGTTTAGATTTTGTTACTCTAATTTATGGTAACCTTGTCATTACGGAAGGTAGTTCATTGTTGAGATATTGTTTCTCCAATGGATGATAGCCTTGTCATTATGGAAGGTAGCTCAATGTTGAGATTTTGTTACTCCAAAGGTTGGTAGCCTTGTCATTATGGAAGGTAGTTCATTATTTAGATTTTGTTACTCCAATGGATGGTAGCCTTGTCATTATGGAAGGTAGTTCATTGCTGAAATTTTGTTACTCCAATGGATGGTAGCTTTATCATTATGGAAGGTAGTCCAGTATTGAGATTTTGTTACTTTAATGGATGAGAGCCTTTTCATTATGGAAGGTAGTTCTTTGTTTAGATTTTTTTACTCCAATGGATGGTAGACTTTTTATTATGGAAGGTAGTTCGTTGTGGAGATTTTGTTACTCTAATTAATGGTATCCTTGTCATTACGGAAAGTAGTTCAATGTTGAGATTTTGTTTCTCCAATGGATGATAGCCTTGTCATTATGGAGGGAAGTTCATTGTTGAGATTTTCTTACTCCAATTGCTGGTAGCCTTGTCATTATGGAAGGTAGTTCATTGTTTAGATTTTGTTACTCCAATGGATGGTAGGGTTGTCATCATAGAGGGTAGTTCGTTGTTGAGATCTTGTTACTCCAATGGATGGTAGCCTTGTCATTATGGAAGGTAGTTCGGTTTTGATATTTTGTTACATTAATGGATGGTAGCCTTGCCATTATGGAAGGTAGATTGTTGTTGTGATTTTGTTACTCCAATGGATGGTAGGCTTGTCATTATGGAAGCTAGTTCGTTGTTGAAATTTTGTTACTCTAATTGATGATATCCTTGTCATTATGGAAGTTAGTTCATTGTTGATATTTTGTTACGCCAATGGCTGGTAGCCTTGTCATTATTGAAGGTTGTTCGTTGTTGAGATCTTGTTACTCCAATGGATGGTAGCCTTGTCATTATGGAAGGTAGTTCATTGTTGAGATATTGTTTCTCCAATGGATGATAGCCTTTACATTATGGAAGGTAGTTCATTGTTGAGATTTTGTTACTCCAAAGGTTGGTAGCCTTGTCATTATGGAAGGTAGTTCGTTGTTGAGATTTTGTTACTCTAATTGATGATATCCTTGTCATTACGGAAGGTAGTTCATTGTTGATATTTTGTTTCTCCAATGGATGATAGCCTTGTCATTATGGAAGGTAGTTCATTTTTGAGATTTTATTACTCCATTGGATTATAGCCTTGTCATTACGGAAGTTAGTTCTTTGTTGAGATTTTGTTTCTCCAATGGAAGATAGCCTTGACATTATGGAAGGTAGTTCGTTGTTGGGATTTTGTCACTCCAATGGCTGGTAGCCTTGTCATTATGGAAGGTAGTTTGTTGTTGAGATTTTGTTACTCTAATTGATGGTATCCTTGTAATTACGGAAGGTAGTTCATTGTTGAGATTTTGTTTCTCCAATGGATGATAGCCTTATCATTATGGAAGGTAGTTCATTGTTGAGATTTGGTTACTCCATTGGCTGGTAGCCTTGTCATTATGGAAGGTAGTTCATTGTTTAGATTTTGTCACTCCAATGGATGGTAGCCTTGTCATTATGGAATGTAGTTCGGTTTTGAGATTTTGTTAATTTAATGGATGGTAGCATTGTCATTATGGAAGGTAGTTTATTGTTGAGATTTTGTTACTCCAATGGATGGTAGGGTTGTCATTATGGAAGGTAGTTCATTGTTGAGATTTTGTTATTCTAATTGATGGTATCCTTGTCATTATGGAAGGTAGTTCATTGTTGAGATTTTGTTACTCCAATGGATGGTAGCTTTATCATTATGGAAGGTAGTCCAGTATTGAGATTTTGTTACTTTAATGGATGGTAGCCTTGTCATTATGGAAGGTAGTTCTTTGTTGAGATTTTTTTACTCCAATGGATGGTAGACTTTTTATTATGGAAAGTAGTTCGTTGTGGAGATTTTGTTACTCTAATTAATGGTATCCTTGTCATTACGGAAGGTAGTTCAATGTTGAGATTTTGTTTCTCCAATGGATGATAGCCTTGTCATTATGGAGGGAAGTTCATTGTTGAGATTTTCTTACTCCAATTGCTGGTAGCCTTGTCATTATGGAAGGTAGTTCATTGTTTAGATTTTGTTACTCCAATGGATGGTAGGGTTGTCATCATAGAGGGTAGTTCGTTGTTGAGATCTTGTTACTCCAATGGATGGTAGCCATGTCATTATGGAAGGTAGTTAGGTTTTGATATTTTGTTACATTAATGGATGGTAGCCTTGCCATTATGGAAGGTAGTTTGTTGTTGTGATTTTGTTACTCCAATGGATGGTAGGCTTGTCATTATGGAAGCTAGTTCGTTGTTGAGATTTTGTTACTCTAATTGATGATATCCTTGTCATTACGGAAGGTAGTTCATTGTTGATATCTTGTTTCTCCAATGGATGATAGCCTTGTCATTATGGAAGGTAGTTCATTTTTTAGATTTTCTTACTCCATTGGATTGTAGCTTTGTCATTACGGAAGTTAGTTCTTTTTTGAGATTTTGTTTCTCCAATGGAAGATAGCCTTGTCATTATGGAAGTTAGTTCATTGTTGAGATTTTGTTAGTCCAATGGATGGTAGCCTTGTCATTATGGAAGGTAGTTCGTTGTTGAGATTTTGTTACTCTAATTGATGGTATCCTTGTAATTACGGAAGGTAGTTCATTGTTGAGATTTTGTTTCTCCAATGGATGATAGCCTTATCATTATGGAAGGTAGTTCATTGTTGAGATTTGGTTACTCCATTGGCTGGTAGCCTTGTCATTATGGAAGGTAGTTCATTGTTTAGATTTTGTCACTCCAATGGATGGTAGCCTTGTCATTATGGAATGTAGTTCGGTTTTGAGATTTTGTTACTTTAATGGATGGTAGCCTTGTCATTATGGAAGGTAGTTTATTGTTGAGATTTTGTTACTCCAATGGATGGTAGGGTTGTCATTATGGAAGGTAGTTCATTGTTGAGATTTTGTTACTCTAATTGATGGTATCCTTGTCATTATGGAAGGTAGTTCATTGTTGAGATTTTGTTTCTCCAATGGATGATAGCCTTGTCATTATGGAAGGTAGTTCATTTTTGATATTTTGATACTCCAATGGATGGTAGCCTTGTCATTATGGAAGGTAGTTCATTGTTGAGATTTTGTTTCTACAATGGATGATAGCCTTATCATTATGGAAGGTAGTTCATTGTTGATATTTTGTTACGCCAATGGCTGGTAGCCTTGTCATTATTGAAGGTAGTTCATTGTTTAGATTTTGTTACTCTAATTTATGGTAACCTTGTCATTACGGAAGGTAGTTCATTGTTGAGATATTGTTTCTCCAATGGATGATAGCCTTGTCATTATGGAAGGTAGCTCAATGTTGAGATTTTGTTACTCCAAAGGTTGGTAGCCTTGTCATTATGGAAGGTAGTTCATTATTTAGATTTTGTTACTCCAATGGATGGTAGCCTTGTCATTATGGAAGGTAGTTCATTGTTGAAATTTTGTTACTCCAATGGATGGTAGCTTTATCATTATGGAAGGTAGTCCAGTATTGAGATTTTGTTACTTTAATGGATGAGAGCCTTTTCATTATGGAAGGTAGTTCTTTGTTTAGATTTTTTTACTCCAATGGATGGTAGACTTTTTATTATGGAAGGTAGTTCGTTGTGGAGATTTTGTTACTCTAATTAATGGTATCCTTGTCATTACGGAAAGTAGTTCAATGTTGAGATTTTGTTTCTCCAATGGATGATAGCCTTGTCATTATGGAGGGAAGTTCATTGTTGAGATTTTCTTACTCCAATTGCTGGTAGCCTTGTCATTATGGAAGGTAGTTCATTGTTTAGATTTTGTTACTCCAATGGATGGTAGGGTTGTCATCATAGAGGGTAGTTCGTTGTTGAGATCTTGTTACTCCAATGGATGGTAGCCTTGTCATTATGGAAGGTAGTTCGGTTTTGATATTTTGTTACATTAATGGATGGTAGCCTTGCCATTATGGAAGGTAGATTGTTGTTGTGATTTTGTTACTCCAATGGATGGTAGGCTTGTCATTATGGAAGCTAGTTCGTTGTTGAAATTTTGTTACTCTAATTGATGATATCCTTGTCATTACGGAAGGTAGTTCATTGTTGATATTTTGTTTCTCCAATGTATGATAGCCTTGTCATTATGGAAGGTAGTTCATTTTTGAGATTTTATTACTCCATTGGATTGTAGCCTTGTCATTACGGAAGTTAGTTCTTTGTTGAGATTTTGTTTCTCCAATGGAAGATAGCCTTGACATTATGGAAGTTAGTTCATTGTTGAGATTTTGTTACTCCAATGGCTGGTACCCTTGTCATTATGGAAGGTAGTTCGTTGTTGAGATTTTGTTACTCTAATTGATGGTATCCTTGTAATTACGGAAGGTAGTTCATTGTTGAGATTTTGTTTCAACAATGGATGATAGCCTTATCATTATGGAAGGTAGTTCATTGTTGAGATTTGGTTACTCCATTGGCTGGTAGCCTTGTCATTATGGAAGGTAGTTCATTGTTTAGATTTTGTTACTCCAATGGATGGTAGCCTTGTCATTATGGAAGGTAGTTCGTTGTTGGGATTTTGTCACTCCAATGGATGGTAGCCTTGTCATTATGGAACGTAGTTCGGTTTTGAGATTTTGTTACTTTAATGGATGGTAGCCTTGTCATTATGGAAGGTAGTTTATTGTTGAGATTTTGTTACTCCAATGGATGGTAGGGTTGTCATTATGGAAGGTAGTTCATTGTTGAGATTTTGTTACTCTAATTGATGGTATCCTTGTCATTATGGAAGGTAGTTCATTGTTGAGATTTTGTTTCTCCAATGGATGATAGCCTTGTCATTATGGAAGGTAGTTCATTTTTGATATTTTGATACTCCAATGGATGGTAGCCTTGTCATTATGGAAGGTAGTTCATTGTTGAGATTTTGTTTCTACAATGGATGATAGCCTTATCATTATGGAAGGTAGTTCATTGTTGATATTTTGTTACGCCAATGGCTGGTAGCCTTGTCATTATTGAAGGTAGTTCGTTGTTTAGATCTTGTTACTCTAATTTATGGTAACCTTGTCATTACGGAAGGTAGTTCATTGTTAAGATATTGTTTCTCCAATGGATGATAGCCTTTACATTATGGAAGGTAGTTCATTGTTGAGATTTTGTTACTCCAAAGGTTGGTAGCCTTGTCATTATGGAAGGTAGTTCGTTGTTGAGATTTTGTTACTCTAATTGATGATATCCTTGTCATTACGGAAGGTAGTTCATTGTTGATATTTTGTTTCTCCAATGGATGATAGCCTTGTCATTATGGAAGGTAGTTCATTTTTGAGATTTTATTACTCCATTGGATTGTAGCCTTGTCATTACGGAAGTTAGTTCTTTGTTGAGATTTTGTTTCTCCAATGGAAGATAGCCTTGACATTATGGAAGTTAGTTCATTGTTGAGATTTTGTTACTCCAATGGCTGGTAGCCTTGTCATTATGGAAGGTAGTTCGTTGTTGAGATTTTGTTACTCTAATTGATGGTATCCTTTTAATTACGGAAGGTAGTTCATTGTTGAGATTTTGTTTCTCCAATGGATGATAGCCTTATCATTATGGAAGGTAGTTCATTGTTGAGATTTGGTTACTCCATTGGCTGGTAGCCTTGTCATTATGGAAGGTAGTTCATTGTTTAGATTTTGTTACTCCAATGGATGGTAGCCTTGTCATTATGGAAGGTAGTTCGTTGTTGGGATTTTGTCACTCCAATGGATGGTAGCCTTGTTATTATGGAATGTAGTTCGGTTTTTAGATTTTGTTACTTTAATGGATGGTAGCCTTGTCATTATGGAAGGTAGTTTATTGTTGAGATTTTGTTACTCCAATGGATGGTAGGGTTGTCATTATGGAAGGTAGTTCATTGTTGAGATTTTGTTACTCTAATTGATGGTATCCTTGTCATTATGGAAGGTAGTTCATTGTTGAGATTTTGTTTCTCCAATGGATGATAGCCTTGTCATTATGGAAGGTAGTTCATTTTTGATATTTTGATACTCCAATGGATGGTAGCCTTGTCATTATGGAAGGTAGTTCATTGTTGAGATTTTGTTTCTACAATGGATGATAGCCTTATCATTATGGAAGGTATTTCATTGTTTAGATTTTGTTACTCCAATGGATGGTAGGGTTGTCATCATAGAGGGTAGTTCGTTGTTGAGATCTTGTTACTCCAATGGATGGTAGCCTTGTCATTATGGAAGGTAGTTCGATTTTGATATTTTGTTACATTAATGGATGGTAGCCTTGCCATTATGGAAGGTAGTTTGTTGTTGTGATTTTGTTACTCCAATGGATTGTAGGCTTGTTATTATGGAAGCTAGTTCGTTGTTGAGATTTTGTTACTCTAATTGATGATATCCTTATCATTACGGAAGGTAGTTCATTGTTGATATTTTGTTTCTCCAATGGATGATAGCCTTGTCATTATGGAAGGTAGTTCATTTTTGAGATTTTGTTACTCCATTGGATTGTAGCCTTGTCATTACGGAAGTTAGTTCTTTGTTGAGTTTTTTTTCTCCAATGGAAGATAGCCTTGACATTATGGAAGTTAGTTCATTGTTGAGATTTTGTTACTCCAATGGCTGGTAGCCTTGTCATTATGGAAGGTAGTTCGTTGTTGAGATTTTGTTACTCTAATTGATGGTATCCTTGTAATTACGGAAGGTAGTTCATTGTTGAGATTTTGTTTCTCCAATGGATGATAGCCTTATCATTATGGAAGGTAGTTCATTGTTGAGATTTGGTTACTCCATTGGCTGGTAGCCTTGTCATTATGGAAGGTAGTTCATTGTTTAGATTTTGTTACTCCAATGGATGGTAGCCTTGTCATTATGGAAGGTAGTTCGTTGTTGGGATTTTGTCACTCCAATGGATGGTAGCCTTGTCATTATGGAATGTAGTTCGGTTTTGAGATTTTGTTACTTTAATGGATGGTAGCCTTGTCATTATGGAAGGTAGTTTATTGTTGAGATTTTGTTACTCCAATGGATGGTAGGGTTGTCATTATGGAAGGTAGTTCATTGTTGAGATTTTGTTACTCTAATTGATGGTATCCTTGTCATTATGGAAGGTAGTTCATTGTTGAGATTTTGTTTCTCCAATGGATGATAGCCTTGTCATTATTGAAGGTAGTTCATTTTTGATATTTTGATACTCCAATGGATGGTAGCCTTGTCATTATGGAAGGTAGTTCATTGTTAAGATTTTGTTTCTACAATGGATGATAGCCTTATCATTATGGAAGGTAGTTCATTGTTTAGATTTGTTACTCCAATGGATGGTAGGGTTTTCATCATAGAGGGTTGTTCGTTGTTGAGATCTTGTTACTCCAATGGATGGTAGCCTTGTCATTATGGAAGGTAGTTCATTGTTGAGATTTGGTTACTCCAATGGATGGTAGCCTTGCCATTATGGAAGGTAGTTTGTTGTTGTGATTTTGTTACTCCAATGGATGGTAGGCTTGTCATTATGGAAGCTAGTTCGTTGTTGAGATTTTGTTACTCTAATTGATGATATCCTTGTCATTACGAAAGGTAGTTCATTGTTGATATTTTGTTTCTCCAATGGATGATAGCCTTGTCATTATGGAAGGTAGTTCATTTTTGAGATTTTGTTACTCCATTGGATTGTAGCATTGTCATTACGGAAGATAGTTCTTTGTTGTGATTTTGTTTCTCCAATGGAAGATAGCCTTGTCATTATGGAAGTTAGTTCATTGTTGTAATTTTGTTACTCCAATGGCTGGTAGCCTTGTCATTATGGAAGGTAGTTCGTTGTTGAGATTTTTTACTCTAATTGATGGTATCCTTGTAATTACGGAAGGTAGTTCATTGTTGAGATTTTGTTTCTCCAATGGATGATAGCCTTATCATTATGGAAGGTAGTTCATTGTTGAGATTTGGTTACTCCATTGGCTGGTAGCCTTGTCATTATGGAAGGTAGTTCATTGTTTAGATTTTGTTACTCCAATGGATGGTAGCCTTGTCATTATGGAAGGTAGTTCGTTGTTGGGATTTTGTCACTCCAATGGATGGTAGCCTTGTCATTATGGAATGTAGTTCGGTTTTGAGATTTTGTTACTTTAATGGATGGTAGCCTTGTCATTATGGAAGGTAGTTTATTGTTGAGATTTTGTTACTCCAATGGATGGTAGGGTTGTCATTATGGAAGGTAGTTCATTGTTGAGATTTTGTTACTCTAATTGATGGTATCCTTGTCATTATAGAAGGTAGTTCATTGTTGAGATTTTGTTTCTCCAATGTATGATAGCCTTGTCATTATGGAAGGTAGTTCACTGTTGAGATTTTGTTACTCCAAAGGTTGGTAGCCTTGTCATTATGGAAGGTAGTTCATTATTTAGATTTTGTTACTCCAATGGATGGTAGCCTTGTCATTATGGAAGGTAGTTCATTGTTAAAATTTTGTCACTCCAATGGATGGTAGCTTTATCATTATGGAATGTAGTCCAGTATTGAGATTTTGTTACTTTAATGGATGGTAGCCTTGTCATTATGGAAGGTAGTTCTTTGTTGAGATTTTTTTACTCCAATGGAAGGTAGACTTTTTATTATGGAAGGTAGTTCATTGTGGAGATTTTGTTACTCTAATTAATGGTATCCTTGTCATTACGGAAGGTAGTTCAATGTTGAGATTTTGTTTCTCCAATGGATGATAGCCTTGTCATTATGGAGGGAAGTTCATTGTTGAGATTTTCTGAGTCCAATTGCTGGTAGCCTTGTCATTATGGAAGGTAGTTCATTGTTTAGATTTTGTTTCTCCAATGGATGGTAGGGTTGTCATCATAGAGGGTAGTTCGTTGTTGAGATCTTGTTACTCCAATGGATGGTAGCCTTGTCATTATGGAAGGTAGTTCGGTTTTGATATTTTGTTACATTAATGGATGGTAGCCTTGCCATTATGGAAGGTAGTTTGTTGTTGTGATTTTGTTACTCCAATGGATGGTAGGCTTGTCATTATGGAAGCTAGTTCATTGTTGAGATTTTGTTACTCTAATTGATGATATCCTTGTCATTACGGAAGGTAGTTCATTGTTGATATTTTGTTTCTCCAATGGATGATAGCCTTGTCATTATGGAAGGTAGTTCATTTTTGAGATTTTGTTTCTCTAATGGATGATAGCCTTGTCATTATGGAGGGTAGTTCATTGTTGAGATTTTCTTACTCCAATGGCTGGTAGCCTTGTCATTATGGAAGGTAGTTCATTGTTGAGATTTTGTTACTCCAATGTCTGGTAGCCTTGTCATTATGGAAGGAAGTTCGTTGTTGAGATTTTGTTACTCTAATTGATGGTATCCTTGTAATTACGGAAGGTAGTTCATTATTGAGATTTTGTTTCTCCAATGGATGATAGCCTTATCATTATGGAAGGTAGTTCATTTTTGAGATTTGGTTACTCCATTGGCTGGTAGCCTTGTCATTATGGAAGGTAGTTCATTGTTTAGATTTTGTTACTCCAATGGATGGTAGCCTTGTCATTATGGAAGGTAGTTCATTATTTAGATTTTGTTACTCCAATGGATGGTAGCCTTGTCATTATGGAAGGTAGTTCATTGTTTAGATTATGTTTCTACAATGGATGATAGCCTTATCATTATGGAAGGTAGTTCAGTGTTGATATTTTGTTACGCCAATGGCTGGTAGACTTGTCATTATGGAAGGTAGTTCATTGTTTAGATTTTGTTACTCTAATTTATGGTAACCTTGTCATTACGGAAGGTAGTTCATTGTTGAGATATTGTTTCTCCAATGGATGATAGCCTTGTCGTTATGGAAGGTAGTTCATTGTTGAGATTTTGTTACTCCAATGGCTGGTAGCCTTGTCATTATGGAAGGTAGTTCATTATTTAGATTTTGTTACTCCAATGGATGTTAGCCTTGTCATAATGGAAGGTAGTTCATTGTTGAAATTTTGTTACTCGAATGGATGGTAAATTTATCATAATGGAAGTTAGTCCAGTATTGAGATTTTGTTACTTTAATGGATGGTAGCCTTGTCATTATGGAAGGTAGTTCTTTGTTGAGATTTTTTTACTCCAATGGATGGTAGACTTTTTATTATGGAAGGTAGTTCGTTGTTGAGATTTTGTTACTCTAATTGATTGTATCCTTGTCATTACGGAAGGTAGTTCAATGTGGAGATTTTGTTTCTCTAATGGATGATAGCCTTGTCATTATGGAGGGTAGTTCATTGTTGAGATTTTCTTACTCCAATGGCTGGTAGTCTTGTCATTATGGAAGGTAGTTCATTGTTGAGATTTTGTTACTCCAATGTCTGGTAGCCTTGTCATTATGGAAGGAAGTTCGTTGTTGAGATTTTGTTACTTTAATTGATGGTATCCTTGTAATTACGGAAGGTAGTTCATTGTTGAGATTTTGTTTCTCCAATGGATGATAGCCTTATCATTATGGAAGGTAGTTCATTGTTGAGATTTGGTTACTCCATTGGCTGGTAGCCTTGTCATTATGGAAGGTAGTTCATTGGTTAGATTTTGTTACTCCAATGGATGGTAGCCTTGTCATTATGGAAGGTAGTTCGTTGTTGGGATTTTGTCACTCCAATGGATGGTAGCCTTATCATTATGGAATGTAGTTCGGTTTTGAGGTTTTTTTTACTTTAATGGATGGTAGCCTTGTCACTATGGAAGGTAGTTTGTTATTGAGATTTTGTTACTCCAATGGATGGTAGGGTTGTCATTATGGAAGGTAGTTCATTGTTGAGATTTTGTTACTCTAATTGATGGTATCCTTGTCATTATGGAAGGTAGTTCATTGTTGAGATTTTGTTTCTCCAATGGATGATAGCCTTGTCATTATGGAAGGTAGTTCATTTTTGATATTTTGATACTCCAATGGATGGTAGCCTTGTCATTATGGAAGGTAGTTCACTGTTGAGATTATGTTTCTACAATGGATGATAGCCTTATCATTATGGAAGGTAGTTCAGTGTTGATATTTTGTTACGCCAATGGCTGGTAGACTTGTCATTATGGAATGTAGTTCATTGTTTAGATTTTGTTACTCTAATTTATGGTAACCTTGTCATTACGGAAGGTAGTTCATTGTTGAGATATTGTTTCTCCAATGGATGATAGCCTTGTCATTATGGAAGGTAGTTCATTGTTGAGATTTTGTTACTCCAATGGCTGGTAGCCTTGTCATTATGGAAGGTAGTTGATTATTTAGATTTTGTTACTCCAATGGATGGTAAATTTATCATTATGGAAGTTAGTCCAGTATTGAGATTTTGTTACTTTAATGGATGGTAGCCTTGTCATTATGGAAGGTAGTTCTTTGTTGAGAGTTTTTTACTACAATGGATGGTAGACTTTTTATTATGGAAGTTAGTTCGTTGTTGAGATTTTGTTACTCTAATTGATTGTATCCTTGTCATTACGGAAGGTAGTTCAATGTGGAGATTTTGTTTCTCTAATGGATGATAGCCTTGTCATTATGGAGGGTAGTTCATTGTTGAGATTTTCTTACTCCAATGGCTGGTAGTCTTGTCATTATGGAAGGTAGTTCATTGTTGAGATTTTGTTACTCCAATGTCTGGTAGCCTTGTCATTATGGAAGGAAGTTCGTTGTTGAGATTTTGTTACTCTAATTGATGGTATCCTTGTAATTACGGAAGGTAGTTCATTGTTGAGATTTTGTTTCTCCAATGGATGATAGCCTTATCATTATGGAAGGTAGTTCATTGTTGAGATTTGGTTACTCCATTGGCTGGTAGCCTTGTCATTATGGAAGGTAGTTCATTGTTTAGATTTTGTTACTCCAATGGATGGTAGCCTAGTCATTATGGAAGGTAGTTCGTTGTTGGGATTTTGTCACTCCAATGGATGGTAGCCTTATCATTATGGAATGTAGTTCGGTTTTGAGGTTTTTTTAATTTAATGGATGGTAGCCTTGTCACTATGGAAGGTAGTTTGTTATTGAGATTTTGTTACTCTAATGGATGGTAGGGTTGTCATTATGGAAGGTAGTTCATTGTTGAGATTTTGTTACTCTAATTGATGGTATCCTTGTCATTATGGAAGGTAGTTCATTGTTGAGATTTTGTTTCTCCAATGGATGATAGCCTTGGCATTATGGAAGGTAGTTCATTTTTTATATTTTGATACTCCAATGGATGGTAGCCTTGTCATTATGGAAGGTAGTTCATTGTTTAGATTATGTTTCTACAATGGATGGTAGCCTTATCATTATGGAAGGTAGTTCAGTGTTGATATTTTGTTACGCCAATGGCTGGTAGACTTGTCATTATGGAATGTAGTTCATTGTTTAGATTTTGTTACTCTAATTTATGGTAACCTTGTCATTACGGAAGGTAGTTCATTGTTGAGATATTGTTTCTCCAATGGATGAAAGCCTTGACATTATGGAAGGTAGTTCATTGTTGAGATTTTGTTACTCCAATGGCTGGTAGCCTTGTCATTATGGAAGGTAGTTGATTATTTAGATTTTGTTACTCCAATGGATGGTAGCCTTGTCATTATGGAAGGTAGTTCATTGTTGAAATTTTGTTACTCCAATGGATGGTAAATTTATCATTATGGAAGTTAGTCCAGTATTGAGATTTTGTTACTTTAATGGATGGTAGCCTTGTCATTATGGAAGGTAGTTCTTTGTTGAGAGTTTTTTACTATAATGGATGGTAGACTTTTTATTATGGAAGTTAGTTCGTTGTTGAGATTTTGTTACTCTAATTTATTGTATCCTTGTCATTACGGAAGGTAGTTCAATGTGGAGATTTTGTTTCTCCAATGGATGATAGCCTTGTCATTATGGAGGGTAGTTCATTGTTGATATTTTCTTACTCCAGTGGCTGGTAGTCTTGTCATTATGGAAGGTAGTTCATATATTGAGATTTTGTTACTCCAATGTCTGGTAGCCTTGTCATTATGGAAGGAACTTCGTTGTTGAGATTTTTTTACTCTAATTGATGGTATCCTTGTAATTACGGAAGGTAGTTCATTGTTGAGATTTTGTTTCTCCAACGGGTGATAGCCTTATCATTATGGAAGGTAGTTCATTGTTGAGATTTGGTTACTCCATTGGCTGGTAGCCATGTCATTATGGAAGGTAGTTCATTGTTTAGATTTTGTTACTCCAATGGATGGTAGCCTTGACATTATGGAAGGTAGTTCATTGTTGGGATTTTGTCACTCCAATGGATGGTAGCCTTATCATTATGGAATGTAGTTCGGTTTTGAGATTTTGTTACTCCAATGGACGGTAGGGTTGTCATTATGGAAGGTAGTTCATTGTTGAGACTTTGTTACTCTAATTGATGGTATCCTTGTCATTATGGAAGGTAGTTCATTGTTGATATTTTGTTTCTCCAATGGATGATAGCCTTGTTATTATGGAAGGTAGTTCATTTTTGATATTTTGATACTCCAATGGATGGTAGCCTTGTCATTATGGAAGGTAGTTCATTGTTGAGATTATGTTTCTACAATGGATGATATCCTTATCATTATGGAAGGTAGTTCAGTGTTGATATTTTGTTACGCCAATGGCTGGTAGACTTGTCATTATGGAATGTAGTTCATTGTTTAGATTTTGTTACTCTAATTTATGGTAACCTTGTCATTACGGAAGGTAGTTCATTGTTGAGATATTGTTTCTCCAATGGATGATAGCCTTGTCATTATGGAAGGTAGTTCATTGTTGAGATTTTGTTACTCCAATGGCTGGTAGCCTTGTCATTATGGAGGGTAGTTCATTATTTAGATTTTGTTACTCCAATGGATGGTAGCCTTGTCATTATGGAAGGTAGTTCATTGTTGAAATTTTGTTACTCCAATGGATGGTAACTTTATCATTATGGAAGTTAGTCCAGTATTGAGATTTTGTTACTTTAATGGATGGTAGCCTTGTCATTATGGAAGGTAGTTCTTTGTTGTGATTTTTTTACTCCAATGGATGGTAGACTTTTTATTATGGAAGGTAGTTCGTTGTTGATATTTTGTTACTCTAATTGATTGTATCCTTGTCATTACGGAAGGTATTTCAATGTGGAGATTTTGTTTCTCTAATGGATGATAGCCTTGTCATTAGGGAGGGCAGTTCATTGTTGAGATTTTCTTACTCCAATGCCTGGTAGGCTTGTCATTATGGAAGGTAGTTCATTGTTGAGATTTTGTTACTCCAATGTCTGGTAGCCTTGTCATTATGGAAGGTAGTTCGTTGTTGAGATTTTGTTACTCTAATGGATGGTATCCTTGTACTTACGGAAGGTAGTTCATTGTTGAGATTTTGTTTCTCCAATGGATGATAGCCTTATCATTATGGAAGGTAGTTCATTGTTGAGATTTGGTTACTCCATTAACTGGTAGCCTTGTTATTATGGAAGGTAGTTCATTGTTTAGATTTTGTTAATCCAATGGATGGTAGCCTTGTCATTATGGAAGGTAGTTTGTTGTTGGGATTTTGTCACTCTAATGGATGGTAGCCTTATCATTATGGAATGTAGTTCGGTTTTGAGATTTTGTTACTTTAACGGATGGTAGCCTTGTCACTATGGAAGGTAGTTTGTTATTGAGATTTTGTTACTCCAATGGATGGTAGGGTTGTCATTATGGAAGGTAGTTCATTGTTGAGATTTTGTTACTCCAATGGATGGTAGCCTTGTCATTATGGAAGGTGGTTCATTGTTGAGATTTTCTTTCTACAATAGATGATAGCCTTATCATTATGGAAGGTAGTTCATTATTGATATTTTGTTATGCCAATGGCTGGTAGCCTTGTCATTACGGAAGGTAGTTCATTGTTTAGATTTTGTTACTCTAATTTATGTTAACCTTGTCATTACGGAAGGTAGTTCATTGTTAAGATTTTTTTTCTCCAATGGATGATAGCCTTGTCATTATGGAAGGTAGTTCATTGTTGAAATTTTGTTACTCCAATGGATGGTAACTTTATCATTATGCAAGGTAGTCCAGTATTGAGATTTTGTTACTTTAATGGATGGTAGCCTTGTCATTATGGAAGGTAGTTCTTTGTTGAGATTTTTCTACTCCAATGGATGGTAGACTTTTTATTATGGAAGGTAGTTCGTTGTTGAGATTTTTTTACTCTAATTGATTGTATCCTTGTCATTACGGAAGGTAGTTCAATGTGGAGATTTTGTTTCTCTAATGGATGATAGCCTTGTCATTATGGAGGGTAGTTCATTGTTGAGATTTTCTTACTCCAATGGCTGGTAGCCTTGTCATTATGGAAGGTAGTTCATTGTTGAGATTTTGTTACTCCAATGTCTGGTAGCCTTGTCATTATGGAAGGAAGTTCGTTGTTGAGATTTTGTTACTCTAATTGATGGTATCCTTGTAATTACGGAAGGCAGTTCATTGTTGAGATTTTGTTTCTCCAATGGATGATAGCCTTATCATTATGGAAGGTAGTTCATTGTTGAGATTTGGTTACTCCATTGGCTGGTAGCCTTGTCATTATGGAAGGTAGTTCATTGTTTAGATTTTGTTACTCCAATGGATGGTAGCCTTGTCATTGTGGAAGGTAGTTCGTTGTTGGGATTTTGTCACTCCAATGGATGGTAGCCTTATCATTATGGAATGTAGTTCGGTTTTGAGGTTTTTTTACTTTAATGGATGGTAGCCTTGTCACTATGGAAGGTAGTTTGTTATTGAGATTTTGTTACTCCAATGGATGTTAGGGTTGTCATTATAGAAGGTAGTTCATTGTTGAGACTTTGTTACTCTAATTGATGGTATCCTTGTCATTATGGAAGGTAGTTCATTGTTGATATTTTGTTTCTCCAATGGATGATAGCCTTGTCATTATGGAAGGTAGTTCATTTTTGATATTTTGATACTCCAATGGATGGTAGCCTTGTCATTATGGAAGGTAGTTCATTGTTGAGATTATGTTTCTACAATGGATGATATCGTTATCATTATGGAAGGTAGTTCAGTGTTGATATTTTGTTACGCCAATGGCTGGTAGACTTGTCATTATGGAATGTAGTTCATTGTTGAGATTTTGTTACTCTAATTTATGGTAACCTTGTCATTACGGAAGGTAGTTCATTGTTGAGATGTTGTTTCTCCAATGGATGATAGCCTTGTCATTATGGAAGGTAGTTCATTGTTGAGATTTTGTTACTCCAATGGCTGGTAGCCTTGTCATTATGGAAGGTAGTTCATTACTTAGATTTTGTTACTCCAATGGATGGTAGCCTTGTCATTATGGAAGGTAGTTCATTGTTGAAATTTTGTTACTCCAATGGATGGTAACTTTATCATTATGGAAGTTAGTCCAGTATTGAGATTTTGTTACTTTAGTGGATGGTAGCCTTGTCATTATGGAAGGTAGTTCTTTGTTATGATTTTTTTACTCCAATGGATGGTAGACTTTTTATTATGGAAGGTAGCTCGTTGTTGAGATTTTGTTACTCTAATTGATTGTATCCTTGTCATTACAGAAGGTAGTTCAATGTGGAGATTTTGTTTCTCTAATGGATGATAACCTTGTCATTATGGATGGTAGTTCATTGTTGAGATTGTCTTACTCCAATGGCTGGTAGCCTTGTCATTATGGAAGGTAGTTCATTGTTGAGATTTTGTTACTCCAATGTCTGGTAGCCTTGTCATTATGGAAGGAAGTTCGTTGTTGAGATTTTGTTACTCTAATTGATGGTATCCTTGTAATTACGTAAGGTAGTTGATTGTTGAGATTTTGTTTCTCCAATGGATGATAGCCTTATCATTATGGAAGGTAGTTCATTGTTGAGATTTGGTTACTCCATTGGCTGGTTGCCTTGTCATTATGGAAGGTAGTTCATTGTTTAGATTTTATTACTCCAATGGATGGTAGCCTTGTCATTATGGAAGGTAGTTCGTTGTTGGGATTTTGTCACTCCAATGGATGGTAGCCTTATCATTATGGAATGTAGTTCGGTTTTGAGATTTTTTTACTTTAATGGATGGTAGCCTTGTCACTATGGAAGGTAGTTTGTTATTGAGATTTTGTTAATCCAATGGACGGTAGGGTTGTCATTATAGAAGGTAGTTCATTGTTGAGATCTTGTTACTCTAATGGATGGTAGCCTTGTCATTACGGAAGGTAGTTCATTGTTGAGATTTTGTTTCTCCAATGGATGATAGCCTTTTCATTATGGAAGGTAGTTCATTGTTGAGATTTGGTTACTCCATTGGCTGGTAGCCTTGTCATTATGGAAGGTAGTTCATTGTTTAGATTTTGTTACTCCAATGGATGGTAGCCTTGTCATTATGGAAGGTAGTTCGTTGTTGGGATTTTGTCACTCCAATGGATGGTAGCCTTATCATTATGGAATGTAGTTCTGTTTTGAGGTTTTTTTACTTTAATGGATGGTAGCCTTGTCACTATGGAAGGTAGTTTGTTATTGAGATTTTGTTACTCCAATGGATGTTAGGGTTGTCATTATGGAAGGTAGTTCATTGTTGAGACTTTGTTACTCTAATTGATGGTATCCTTGTCATTATGGAAGGTAGTTCATTGTTGATATTTTGTTTCTCCAATGGATGATAGCCTTGTCATTATGGAAGGTAGTTCATTTTTGATATTTTGATACTCCAATGGATGGTAACTTTATCATTATGCAAGGTAGTCCAGTATTGAGATTTTGTTACTTTAATGGATGGTAGCCTTGTCATTATTGAAGGTAGTTCTTTGTTGAGATTTTTTTACTCCAATGGATGGTAGACTTTTTATTATGGAAGGTAGTTCGTTGTTGAGATTTTGTTACTCTAATGGATTGTATCCTTGTCATTACGGAAGGTAGTTCAATGTGGAGATTTTGTTTCTCTAATGGATGATAGCCTTGTCATTATGGAGGGTAGTTCATTGTTGAGAATTTCTTACTCCAATGGCTGGTAGCCTTGTCATTATGGAAGGTAGTTCATTGTTAAGATTTTGTTACTCCAATGTCTGGTAGCCTTGTCATTATGGAAGGAAGTTCGTTGTTGAGATTTTGTTACTCTAATTGATGGTATCCTTGTAATTACGGAAGGTAGTTCATTGTTGAGATTTTGTTTCTCCAATGGATGATAGCCTTATCATTATGGAAGGTAGTTCATTGTTGAGATTTGGTTACTCCATTGGCTGGTAGCCTTGTCATTATGGAAGGTAGTTCATTGTTTAGATTTTGTTACTCCAATGGATAGTAGCCTTCTCATTGTGGAAGGTAGTTCGTTGTTGGGATTTTGTCACTCCAATGGATGGTAGCCTTATCATTATGGAATGTAGTTCGGTTTTGAGGTTTTTTTACTTTAATGGATGGTAGCCTTGTCACTATGGAAGGTAGTTTGTTATTGAGATTTTGTTACTCCAATGGATGTTAGGGTTGTCATTATAGAAGGTAGTTCATTGTTGAGACTTTGTTACTCTAATTGATGGTATCCTTGTCATTATGGAAGGTAGTTCATTGTTGATATTTTGTTTCTCCAATGGATGATAGCCTTGTCATTATGGAAGGTAGTTCATTTTTGATATTTTGATACTCCAATGGATGGTAGCCTTGTCATTATGGAAGGTAGTTCATTGTTGAGATTATGTTTCTACAATGGATGATATCCTTATCATTATGGAAGGTAGTTCAGTGTTGATATTTTGTTACGCCAATGGCTGGTAGACTTGTCATTATGGAATGTAGTTCATTGTTGAGATTTTGTTACTCTAATTTATGGTAACCTTGTCATTACGGAAGGTAGTTCATTGTTGAGATATTGTTTCTCCAATGGATGATAGCCTTGTCATTATGGAAGGTAGTTCATTGTTGAGATTTTGTTACTCCAATGGCTGGTAGCCTTGTCATTATGGAAGGTAGTTCATTACTTAGATTTTGTTACTCCAATGGATGGTAGCCTTGTCATTATGGAAGGTAGTTCATTGTTGAAATTTTGTTACTCCAATGGATGGTAACTTTATCATTATGGAAGTTAGTCCAGTATTGAGATTTTGTTACTTTAGTGGATGGTAGCCTTGTCATTATGGAAGGTAGTTCTTTGTTATGATTTTTTTACTCCAATGGATGGTAGACTTTTTATTATGGAAGGTAGCTCGTTGTTGAGATTTTGTTACTCTAATTGATTGTATCCTTGTCATTACAGAAGGTAGTTCAATGTGGAGATTTTGTTTCTCTAATGGATGATAACCTTGTCATTATGGATGGTAGTTCATTGTTGAGATTGTCTTACTCCAATGGCTGGTAGCCTTGTCATTATGGAAGGTAGTTCATTGTTGAGATTTTGTTACTCCAATGTCTGGTAGCCTTGTCATTATGGAAGGAAGTTCGTTGTTGAGATTTTGTTACTCTAATTGATGGTATCCTTGTAATTACGTAAGGTAGTTGATTGTTAAGATTTTGTTTCTCCAATGGATGATAGCCTTATCATTATGGAAGGTAGTTCATTGTTGAGATTTGGTTACTCCATTGGCTGGTAGCCTTGTCATTATGGAAGGTAGTTCATTGTTTAGATTTTATTACTCCAATGGATGGTAGCCTTGTCATTATGGAAGGTAGTTCGTTGTTGAGATTTTGTCACTCCAATGGATGGTAGCCTTATCATTATGGAATGTAGTTCGGTTTTGAGATTTTTTTACTTTAATGGATGGTAGCCTTGTCACTATGGAAGGTAGTTTGTTATTGAGATTTTGTTAATCCAATGGACGGTAGGGTTGTCATTATAGAAGGTAGTTCATTGTTGAGATCTTGTTACTCTAATGGATGGTAGCCTTGTCATTACGGAAGGTAGTTCATTGTTGAGATTTTGTTTCTCCAATGGATGATAGCCTTATCATTATGGAAGGTAGTTCATTGTTGAGATTTGGTTACTCCATTGGCTGGTAGCCTTGTCATTATGGAAGGTAGTTCATTGTTTAGATTTTGTTACTCCAATGGATGGTAGCCTTGTCATTGTGGAAGGTAGTTCGTTGTTGGGATTTTGTCACTCCAATGGATGGTAGCCTTATCATTATGGAATGTAGTTCGGTTTTGAGGTTTTTTTACTTTAATGGATGGTAGCCTTGTCACTATGGAAGGTAGTTTGTTATTGAGATTTTGTTACTCCAATGGATGTTAGGGTTGTCATTATAGAAGGTAGTTCATTGTTGAGACTTTGTTACTCTAATTGATGGTATCCTTGTCATTATGGAAGGTAGTTCATTGTTGATATTTTGTTTCTCCAATGGATGATAGCCTTGTCATTATGGAAGGTAGTTCATTTTTGATATTTTGATACTCCAATGGATGGTAGCCTTGTCATTATGGAAGGTAGTTCATTGTTGAGATTATGTTTCTACAATGGATGATATCCTTATCATTATGGAAGGTAGTTCAGTGTTGATATTTTGTTACGCCAATGGCTGGTAGACTTGTCATTATGGAATGTAGTTCATTGTTGAGATTTTGTTACTCTAATTTATGGTAACCTTGTCATTACGGAAGGTAGTTCATTGTTGAGATATTGTTTCTCCAATGGATGATAGCCTTGTCATTATGGAAGGTAGTTCATTGTTGAGATTTTGTTACTCCAATGGCTGGTAGCCTTGTCATTATGGAAGGTAGTTCATTACTTAGATTTTGTTACTCCAATGGATGGTAGCCTTGTCATTATGGAAGGTAGTTCATTGTTGAAATTTTGTTACTCCAATGGATGGTAACTTTATCATTATGGAAGTTAGTCCAGTATTGAGATTTTGTTACTTTAGTGGATGGTAGCCTTGTCATTATGGAAGGTAGTTCTTTGTTATGATTTTTTTACTCCAATGGATGGTAGACTTTTTATTATGGAAGGTAGCTCGTTGTTGAGATTTTGTTACTCTAATTGATTGTATCCTTGTCATTACAGAAGGTAGTTCAATGTGGAGATTTTGTTTCTCTAATGGATGATAACCTTGTCATTATGGATGGTAGTTCATTGTTGAGATTGTCTTACTCCAATGGCTTGTAGCCTTGTCATTATGGAAGGTAGTTCATTGTTGAGATTTTGTTACTCCAATGTCTGGTAGCCTTGTCATTATGGAAGGAAGTTCGTTGTTAAGATTTTGTTACTCTAATTGATGGTATCCTTGTAATTACGTAAGGTAGTTGATTGTTAAGATTTTGTTTCTCCAATGGATGATAGCCTTATCATTATGGAAGGTAGTTCATTGTTGAGATTTGGTTACTCCATTGGCTGGTAGCCTTGTCATTATGGAAGGTAGTTCATTGTTTAGATTTTATTACTCCAATGGATGGTAGCCTTGTCATTATGGAAGGTAGTTCGTTGTTGGGATTTTGTCACTCCAATGGATGGTAGCCTTATCATTATGGAATGTAGTTCGGTTTTGAGATTTTTTTACTTTAATGGATGGTAGCCTTGTCACTATGGAAGGTAGTTTGTTATTGAGATTTTGTTAATCCAATGGACGGTAGGGTTGTCATTATAGAAGGTAGTTCATTGTTGAGATCTTGTTACTCTAATGGATGGTAGCCTTGTCATTACGGAAGGTAGTTCATTGTTAAGATTTTGTTTCTCCAATGGATGATAGCCTTATCATTATGGAAGGTAGTTCATTGTTGAGATTTGGTTACTCCATTAGCTGGTAGCCTTGTCATTATGGAAGGTAGTTCATTGTTTTGATTTTGTTACTCCAATGGATGGTAGCCATGTCATTATGGAAGGTAGTTTGTTGTTGGGATTTTGTCACTACAATGGATGGTAGCCTTATCATTATGGAATGTAGTTCGGTTTTGAGATTTTGTTACTTTAACGGATGGTAGCCTTGTCACTATGGAAGGTAGTTTGTTATTGAGATTTTGTTACTCCAATGGATGGTAGGGTTGTCATTATGGAAGGTAGTTCATTGTTGAGATTTTGTTACTCTAATGGATGGTAGCCTTGTCATTACGGAAGGTAGTTCATTGTTGAGATTTTGTTTCTCCAATGGATGATAGCCTTATCATTATGGAAGGTAGTTCATTGTTGAGATTTGGTTACTCCATTGGCTGGTAGCCTTGTCATTATGGAAGGTAGTTCATTGTTTAGATTTTGTTACTCCAATGGATGGTAGCCTTGTCATTATGGAAGGTAGTTCGTTGTTGGGATTTTGTCACTCCAATGGATGGTAGCCTTATCATTATGGAATGTAGTTCTGTTTTGAGGTTTTTTTACTTTAATGGATGGTAGCCTTGTCACTATGGAAGGTAGTTTGTTATTGAGATTTTGTTACTCCAATGGATGTTAGGGTTGTCATTATGGAAGGTAGTTCATTGTTGAGACTTTGTTACTCTAATTGATGGTATCCTTGTCATTATGGAAGGTAGTTCATTGTTGATATTTTGTTTCTCCAATGGATGATAGCCTTGTCATTATGGAAGGTAGTTCATTTTTGATATTTTGATACTCCAATGGATGGTAACTTTATCATTATGCAAGGTAGTCCAGTATTGAGATTTTGTTACTTTAATGGATGGTAGCCTTGTCATTATGGAAGGTAGTTCTTTGTTGAGATTTTTTTACTCCAATGGATGGTAGACTTTTTATTATGGAAGGTAGTTCGTTGTTGAGATTTTGTTACTCTAATTGATTGTATCCTTGTCATTACGGAAGGTAGTTGAATGTGGAGATTTTGTTTCTCTAATGGATGATAGCTTTGTCATTATGGAGGGTAGTTCATTGTTGAGATTTTCTTACTCCAATGGCTGGTAGCCTTGTCATTATGGAAGGTAGTCCATTGTTGAGATTTTGTTACTCCAATGTCTGGTAGCCTTGTCATTATGGAAGGAAGTTCGTTGTTGAGATTTTGTTACTCTAATTGATGGTATCCTTGTAATTACGGTAGGTAGTTCATTGTTGAGATTTTGTTTCTCCAATGGATGATAGCCTTATCATTATGGAAGGTAGTTCATTGTTGAGATTTGGTTACTCCATTGGCTGGTAGACTTGTCATTATGGAAGGTAGTTCATTGTTTAGATTTTCTTACTCCAATGGATGGTAGCCTTGTCATTGTGGAAGGTAGTTCGTTGTTGGGATTTTGTCACTCCAATGGATGGTAGCCTTATCATTATGGAATGTAGTTCGGTTTTGAGGTTTTTTTACTTTAATGGATGGTAGCCTTGTCACTATGGAAGGTAGTTTGTTATTGAGATTTTGTTACTCCAATGGATGTTAGGGTTGTCATTATATAAGGTAGTTCATTGTTGAGACTTTGTTACTCTAATTGATGGTATCCTTGTCATTATGGAAGGTAGTTCATTGTTGATATTTTGTTTCTCCAATGGATGATAGCCTTGTCATTATGGAAGGTAGTTCATTTTTGATATTTTGATACTCCAATGGATGGTAGCCTTGTCATTATGGAAGGTAGTTCATTGTTGAGATTATGTTTCTACAATGGATGATATCCTTATCATTATGGAAGGTAGTTCAGTGTTGATATTTTGTTACGCCAATGGCTGGTAGACTTGTCATTATGGAATGTAGTTCATTGTTTAGATTTTGTTACTCTAATTTATGGTAACCTTGTCATTACGGAAGGTAGTTCATTATTGAGATATTGTTTCTCCAATGGATGATAGCCTTGTCATTATGGAAGGTAGTTCATTGTTGAGATTTTGTTACTCCAATGGCTGGTAGCCTTGTCATTATGGAAGGTAGTTCATTACTTAGATTTTGTTACTCCAATGGATGGTAGCCTTGTCATTATGGAATGTAGTTCATTGTTGAAATTTTGTTACTCCAATGGATGGTAACTTTATCATTATGGAAGTTAGTCCAGTATTGAGATTTTGTTACTTTAGTGGATGGTAGCCTTGTCATTATGGAAGGTAGTTCTTTGTTATGATTTTTTTACTCCAATGGATGGTAGACTTTTTATTATGGAAGGTAGCTTGTTGTTGAGATTTTGTTACTCTAATTGATTGTATCCTTGTCATTACAGAAGGTAGTTCAATGTGGAGATTTTGTTTCTCTAATGGATGATAGCCTTGTCATTATGGATGGTAGTTCATTGTTGAGATTGTCTTACTCCAATGGCTGGTAGCCTTGTCATTATGGAAGGTAGTTCATTGTTGAGATTTTGTTACTCCAATGTCTGGTAGCCTTGTCAATATGGAAGGAAGTTCGTTGTTGAGATTTTGTTACTCTAATTGATGGTATCCTTGTAATTACGTAAGGTAGTTCATTGTTGAGATTTTGTTTCTCCAATGGATGATAGCCTTATCATTATGGAAGGTAGTTCATTGTTGAGATTTGGTTACTCCATTGGCTGGTAGCCTTGTCATTATGGAAGGTAGTTCATTGTTTAGATTTTATTACTCCAATGGATGGTAGCCTTGTCATTATGGAAGGTAGTTCCTTGTTGGGATTTTGTCACTCCAATGGATGGTAGCCTTATCATTATGGAATGTAGTTCGGTTTTGAGATTTTTTTACTTTAATGGATGGTAGCCTTGTCACGATGGAAGGTAGTTTGTTATTGAGATTTTGTTAATCCAATGGACGGTAGGGTTGTCATTATGGAAGGTAGTTCATTGTTGAGATTTTGTTACTCTAATTGATGGTATCCTTGTCATTATGGAAGGTAGTTCATTGTTGATATTTTGTTTCTCCAATGGATGATAGCCTTGTCATTATGGAAGGTAGTTCATTTTTGATATTTTGATACTCCAATGGATGGTAGCCTTGTCATTATGGAAGGTAGTTCATTGTTGAGATTTTGTTTCTACAATGGATGATAGCCTTATCATTATGGAAGGTAGTTCAGTGTTGATATTTTGTTATGCCAATGGATGGTAGACTTGTCATTATGGAAGGTAGTTCATTGTTTAGATTTTTTTACTCTAATTTATGGTAACCTTGTCATTACGGAAGGTAGTTCATTGTTGAGATATTGTTTCTCCAATGGATGATAGCCTTGTCATTATGGAAGGTAGTTCATTGTTGAGATTTTGTTACTCCAATGGCTGGTAGCCTTGTCATTATGGAAGATAGTTCATTATTTAGATTTTGTTACTCATATGGATGGTAGCCTTGTCATTATGGAAGGTAGTTCGTTGTTGAAATTTTGTTACTCCAATGGATGGTAACTTTATCATTATGGAAGGTAGTCCAGTATTGAGATTTTGTTACTTTAATGGATGGTAGCCTTGTCATTATGGAAGGTAGTTCTTTGTTGATATTTTTTTACTCCAATGGATGGTAGACTTTTTATTATGGAAGGTAGTTCGTTGTTGATATTTTGTTACTCTAATTGATTGTATCCTTGTCATTACGGAAGGTATTTCAATGTGTAGATTTTGTTTCTCTAATGGATGATAGCCTTGTCATTAGGGAGGGTAGTTCATTGTTGAGATTTTCTTACTCCAATGGCTGGTAGGCTTGTCATTATGGAAGGTAGTTCATTGTTGAGATTTTGTTACTCCAATGTCTGGTAGCCTTGTCATTATGGAAGGTAGTTCGTTGTTGAGATTTTGTTACTCTGATTGATGGTATCCTTGTACTTACGGAAGGTAGTTCATTGTTAAGATTTTGTTTCTCCAATGGATGATAGCCTTATCATTATGGAAGGTAGTTCATTGTTGAGATTTGGTTACTCCATTAGCTGGTAGCCTTGTCATTATGGAAGGTAGTTCATTGTTTTGATTTTGTTACTCCAATGGATGGTAGCCTTGTCATTATGGAAGGTAGTTTGTTGTTGGGATTTTGTCACTACAATGGATGGTAGCCTTATCATTATGGAATGTAGTTCGGTTTTGAGATTTTGTTACTTTAACGGATGGTAGCCTTGTCACTATGGAAGGTAGTTTGTTATTGAGATTTTGTTACTCCAATGGATGGTAGGGTTGTCATTATGGAAGGTAGTTCATTGTTGAGATTTTGTTACTCTAATGGATGGTAGCCTTGTCATTACGGAAGGTAGTTCATTGTTGAGATTTTGTTTCTCCAATGGATGATAGCCTTATCATTATGGAAGGTAGTTCATTGTTGAGATTTGGTTACTCCATTGGCTGGTAGCCTTGTCATTATGGAAGGTAGTTCATTGTTTAGATTTTGTTACTCCAATGGATGGTAGCCTTGTCATTATGGAAGGTAGTTCGTTGTTGGGATTTTGTCACTCCAATGGATGGTAGCCTTATCATTATGGAATGTAGTTCGGTTTTGAGGTTTTTTTACTTTAATGGATGGTAGCCTTGTCACTATGGAAGGTAGTTTGTTATTGAGATTTTGTTACTCCAATGGATGTTAGGGTTGTCATTATGGAAGGTAGTTCATTTTTGAGACTTTGTTACTCTAATTGATGGTATCCTTGTCATTATGGAAGGTAGTTCATTGTTGATATTTTGTTTCTCCAATGGATGATAGCCTTGTCATTATGGAAGGTAGTTCATTTTTGATATTTTGATACTCCAATGGATGGTAGCCTTGTCATTATGGAAGGTAGTTCATTGTTGAGATTATGTTTCTACAATGGATGATATCCTTATCATTATGGAAGGTAGTTCAGTGTTGATATTTTGTTACGCCAATGGCTGGTAGACTTGTCATTATGGAATGTAGTTCATTGTTTAGATTTTGTTACTCTAATTTATGGTAACCTTGTCATTACGGAAGGTAGTTCATTGTTGAGATATTGTTTCTCCAATGGATGATAGCCTTGTCATTATGGAAGGTAGTTCATTGTTGAGATTTTGTTACTCCAATGGCTGGTAGCCTTGTCATTATGGAAGGTAGTTCATTATTTAGATTTTGTTACTCCAATGGATGGTAGCCTTGTCATTATGGAAGGTAGTTCATTGTTGAAATTTTGTTACTCCAATGGATGGTAACTTTATCATTATGGAAGTTAGTCCAGTATTGAGATTTTGTTACTTTAGTGGATGGTAGCCTTGTCATTATGGAAGGTAGTTCTTTGTTGTGATTTTTTTACTCCAATGGATGGTAGACTTTTTATTATGGAAGGTAGTTCGTTGTTGAGATTTTGTTACTCTAATTGATTGTATCCTTGTCATTACAGAAGGTAGTTCAATGTGGAGATTTTGTTTCACTAATGGATGATAGCCTTGTCATTATGGATGGTAGTTCATTGTTGAGATTGTCTTACTCCAATGGCTGGTAGCCTTGTCATTATGGAAGGTAGTTCATTGTTGAGATTTTGTTACTCCAATGTCTGGTAGCCTTGTCATTATGGAAGGAAGTTCGTTGTTGAGATTTTGTTACTCTAATTGATGGTATCCTTGTAATTACGTAAGGTAGTTCATTGTTGAGATTTTGTTTGTCCAATGGATGATAGCCTTATCATTATGGAAGGTAGTTCATTGTTGAGATTTGGTTACTCCATTGGCTGGTAGCCTTGTCATTATGGAAGGTAGTTCATTGTTTAGATTTTATTACTCCAATGGATGGTAGCCTTGTCATTATGGAAGGTAGTTCGTTGTTGGGATTTTGTCACTCCAATGGATGGTAGCCTTATCATTATGGAATGTAGTTCGGTTTTGAGATTTTTTTACTTTAATGGATGGTAGCCTTGTCACTATGGAAGGTAGTTTGTTATTGAGATTTTGTTACTCCAATGGATGTTAGGGTTGTCATTATGGAAGGTAGTTCATTTTTGAGACTTTGTTACTCTAATTGATGGTATCCTTGTCATTATGGAAGGTAGTTCATTGTTGATATTTTGTTTCTCCAATGGATGATAGCCTTGTCATTATGGAAAGTAGTTCATTTTTGATATTTTGATACTCCAATGGATGGTAGCCTTGTCATTATGGAAGGTAGTTCATTGTTGAGATTATGTTTCTACAATGGATGATATCCTTATCATTATGGAAGGTAGTTCAGTGTTGATATTTTGTTACGCCAATGGCTGGTAGACTTGTCATTATGGAATGTAGTTCATTGTTTAGATTTTGTTACTCTAATTTATGGTAACCTTGTCATTACGGATGGTAGTTCATTGTTGAGATATTGTTTCTCCAATGGATGATAGCCTTGTCATTATGGAAGTTAGTTCATTGTTGAGATTTTGTTACTCCAATGGCTGGTAGCCTTGTCATTATGGAAGGTAGTTCATTATTTAGATTTTGTTACTCCAATGGATGGTAGCCTTGTCATTATGGAAGGTAGTTCATTGTTGAAATTTTGTTACTCCAATGGATGGTAACTTTATCATTATGGAAGTTAGTCCAGTATTGAGATTTTGTTACTTTAGTGGATGGTAGCCTTGTCATTATGGAAGGTAGTTCTTTGTTGTGATTTTTTTACTCCAATGGATGGTAGACTTTTTAATATGGAAGGTAGTTCGTTGTTGAGATTTTGTTACTCTAATTGATTGTATCCTTGTCATTACAGAAGGTAGTTCAATGTGGAGATTTTGTTTCTCTAATGGATGATAGCCTTGTCATTATGGATGGTAGCTCATTGTTGAGATTGTCTTACTCCAATGGCTGGTAGCCTGGTCATTATGGAAGGTAGTTCATTGTTGAGATTTTGTTACTCCAATGTCTGGTAGCCTTGTCATTATGGAAGGAAGTTCGTTGTTGAGATTTTGTTACTCTAATTGATGGTATCCTTGTAATTACGTAAGGTAGTTCATTGTTGAGATTTTGTTTGTCCAATGGATGATAGCCTCATCATTATGGAAGGTAGTTCATTGTTGAGATTTGGTTACTCCATTGGCTGGTAGCCTTGTCATTATGGAAGGTAGTTCATTGTTTAGATTTTATTACTCCAATTGATGGTAGCCTTGTCATTATGGAAGGTAGTTCGTTGTTGGGATTTTGTCACTCCAATGGATGGTAGCCTTATCATTATGGAATGTAGTTCGGTTTTGAGATTTTTTTACTTTAATGGATGGTAGCCTTGTCACTATGGAAGGTAGTTTGTTATTGAGATTTTGTTAATCCAATGGACGGTAGGGTTGTCATTATGGAAGGTAGTTCATTGTTGAGATTTTGTTACTCTAATTGATGGTATCCTTGTCATTATGGAAGGTAGTTCATTGTTGATATTTTGTTTCTCCAATGGATGATAGCCTTGTCATTATGGAAGGTAGTTCATTTTTGATATTTTGATACTCCAATGGATGGTAGCCTTGTCATTATTGAAGGTAGTTCATTGTTGAGATTTTGTTTCTACAATGGATGATAGCCTTATCATTATGGAAGGTAGTTCAGTGTTGATATTTTGTTATGCCAATGGATGGTAGACTTGTCATTATGGAAGGTAGTTCATTGTTTAGATTTTTTTACTCTAATTTATGGTAACCTTGTCATTACGGAAGGTAGTTCATTGTTGAGATATTGTTTCTCCAATGGATGATAGCCTTGTCATTATGGAAGGTAGTTCATTGTTGAGATTTTGTTACTCCAATGGCTGGTAGCCTTGTCATTATGGAAGATAGTTCATTATTTAGATTTTGTTACTCATATGGATGGTAGCCTTGTCATTATGGAAGGTAGTTCATTGTTGAAATTTTGTTACTCCAATGGATGGTAACTTTATCATTATGGAAGGTAGTCCAGTATTGAGATTTTGTTACTTTAATGGATGGTAGCCTTGTCATTATGGAAGGTAGTTCTTTGTTGATATTTTTTTACTCCAATGGATGGTAGACTTTTTATTATGGAAGGTAGTTCGTTGTTGATATTTTGTTACTCTAATTGATTGTATCCTTGTCATTACGGAAGGTATTTCAATGTGTAGATTTTGTTTGTCTAATGGATGATAGCCTTGTCATTAGGGAGGGTAGTTCATTGTTGAGATTTTCTTACTCCAATGGTTGGTAGGCTTGTCATTATGGAAGGTAGTTCATTGTTGAGATTTTGTTACTCCAATGTCTGGTAGCCTTGTCATTATGGAAGGTAGTTCGTTGTTGAGATTTTGTTACTCTGATTGATGGTATCCTTGTACTTACGGAAGGTAGTTCATTGTTAAGATTTTGTTTCTCCAATGGATGATAGCCTTATCATTATGGAAGGTAGTTCATTGTTGAGATTTGGTTACTCCATTAGCTGGTAGCCTTGTCATTATGGAAGGTAGTTCATTGTTTAGATTTTGTTACTCCAATGGATGGTAGCCTTGTCATTATGGAAGGTAGTTTGTTGTTGGGATTTTGTCACTCCAATGGATGGTAGCCTTATCATTATGGAATGTAGTTCGGTTTTGAGATTTTGTTACTTTAACGGATGGTAGCCTTGTCACTATGGAAGGTAGTTTGTTATTGAGATTTTGTTACTCCAATGGATGGTAGGGTTGTCATTATGGAAGGTAGTTCATTGTTGAGATTTTGTTACTCTAATGGATGGTAGCCTTGTCATTACGGAAGGTAGTTCATTGTTGAGATTTTGTTTCTCCAATGGATGATAGCCTTATCATTATGGAAGGTAGTTCATTGTTGAGATTTGGTTACTCCATTGGCTGGTAGCCTTGTCATTATGGAAGGTAGTTCATTGTTTAGATTTTGTTACTCCAATGGATGGTAGCCTTGTCATTATGGAAGGTAGTTCGTTGTTGGGATTTTGTCACTCCAATGGATGGTAGCCTTATCATTATGGAATGTAGTTCGGTTTTGAGGTTTTTTTACTTTAATGGATGGTAGCCTTGTCACTATGGAAGGTAGTTTGTTATTGAGATTTTGTTACTCCAATGGATTTTAGGGTTGTCATTATGGAAGGTAGTTCATTGTTGAGACTTTGTTACTCTAATTGATGGTATCCTTGTCATTATGGAAGGTAGTTCATTGTTGATATTTTGTTTCTCCAATGGATGATAGCCTTGTCATTATGGAAGGTAGTTCATTTTTGATATTTTGATACTCCAATGGATGGTAGCCTTGTCATTATGGAAGGTAGTTCATTGTTGAGATTATGTTTCTACAATGGATGATATCCTTATCATTATGGAAGGTAGTTCAGTGTTGATATTTTGTTACGCCAATGGCTGGTAGACTTGTCATTATTGAATGTAGTTCATTGTTTAGATTTTGTTACTCTAATTTATGGTAACCTTGTCATTACAGAAGGTAGTTCATTGTTGAGATATTGTTTCTCCAATGGATGATAGCCTTGTCATTATGGAAGGTAGTTCATTGTTGAGATTTTGTTACTCCAATTGGTGGTAGCCTTGTCATTATGGAAGATAGTTCATTATTTAGATTTTGTTACTCATATGGATGGTAGCCTTGTCATTATGGAAGGTAGTTCGTTGTTGAAATTTTGTTACTCCAATGGATGGTAACTTTATCATTATGGAAGGTAGTCCAGTATTGAGATTTTGTTACTTTAATGGATGGTAGCCTTGTCATTATGGAAGGTAGTTCTTTGTTGATATTTTTTTACTCCAATGGATGGTAGACTTTTTATTATGGAAGGTAGTTCGTTGTTGATATTTTGTTACTCTAATTGATTGTATCCTTGTCATTACGGAAGGTATTTCAATGTGTAGATTTTGTTTCTCTAATGGATGATAGCCTTATCATTAGGGAGGGTAGTTCATTGTTGAGATTTTCTTACTCCAATGGCTGGTAGGCTTGTCATTATGGAAGGTAGTTCATTGTTGAGATTTTGTTACTCCAATGTCTGGTAGCCTTGTCATTATGGAAGGTAGTTCGTTGTTGAGATTTTGTTACTCTGATTGATGGTATCCTTGTACTTACGGAAGGTAGTTCATTGTTAAGATTTTGTTTCTCCAATGGATGATAGCCTTATCATTATGGAAGGTAGTTCATTGTTGAGATTTGGTTACTCCATTAGCTGGTAGCCTTGTCATTATGGAAGGTAGTTCATTGTTTTGATTTTGTTACTCCAATGGATGGTAGCCTTGTCATTATGGAAGGTAGTTTGTTGTTGGGATTTTGTCACTACAATGGATGGTAGCCTTATCATTATGGAATGTAGTTCGGTTTTGAGATTTTGTTACTTTAACGGATGGTAGCCTTGTCACTATGGAAGGTAGTTTGTTATTTAGATTTTGTTACTCCAATGGATGGTAGGGTTGTCATTATGGAAGGTAGTTCATTGTTGAGATTTTGTTACTCTAATGGATGGTAGCCTTGTCATTACGGAAGGTAGTTCATTGTTGAGATTTTGTTTCTCCAATGGATGATAGCCTTATCATTATGGAAGGTAGTTCATTGTTGAGATTTGGTTACTCCATTGGCTGGTAGCCTTGTCATTATGGAAGGTAGTTCATTGTTTAGATTTTGTTACTCCAATGGATGGTAGCCTTGTCATTATGGAAGGTAGTTCGTTGTTGGGATTTTGTCACTCCAATGGATGGTAGCCTTATCATTATGGAATGTAGTTCGGTTTTGAGGTTTTTTTACTTTAATGGATGGTAGCCTTGTCACTATGGAAGGTAGTTTGTTATTGAGATTTTGTTACTCCAATGGATGTTAGGGTTGTCATTATGGAAGGTAGTTCATTTTTGAGACTTTGTTACTCTAATTGATGGTATCCTTGTCATTATGGAAGGTAGTTCATTGTTGATATTTTGTTTCTCCAATGGATGATAGCCTTGTCATTATGGAAGGTAGTTCATTTTTGATATTTTGATACTCCAATGGATGGTAGCCTTGTCATTATGGAAGGTAGTTCATTGTTGAGATTATGTTTCTACAATGGATGATATCCTTATCATTATGGAAGGTAGTTCAGTGTTGATATTTTGTTACGCCAATGGCTGGTAGACTTGTCATTATGGAATGTAGTTCATTGTTTAGATTTTGTTACTCTAATTTATGGTAACCTTGTCATTACGGAAGGTAGTTCATTGTTGAGATATTGTTTCTCCAATGGATGATAGCCTTGTCATTATGGAAGGTAGTTCATTGTTGAGATTTTGTTACTCCAATGGCTGGTAGCCTTGTCATTATGGAAGGTAGTTCATTATTTAGATTTTGTTACTCCAATGGATGGTAGCCTTGTCATTATGGAAGGTAGTTCATTGTTGAAATTTTGTTACTCCAATGGATGGTAACTTTATCATTATGGAAGTTAGTCCAGTATTGAGATTTTGTTACTTTAGTGGATGGTAGCCTTGTCATTATGGAAGGTAGTTCTTTGTTGTGATTTTTTTACTCCAATGGATGGTAGACTTTTTATTATGGAAGGTAGTTCGTTGTTGAGATTTTGTTACTCTAATTGATTGTATCCTTGTCATTACAGAAGGTAGTTCAATGTGGAGATTTTGTTTCTCTAATGGATGATAGCCTTGTCATTATGGATGGTAGTTCATTGTTGAGATTGTCTTACTCCAATGGCTGGTAGCCTTGTCATTATGGAAGGTAGTTCTTTGTTGATATTTTTTTACTCCAATGGATGGTAGACTTTTTATTATGGAAGGTAGTTCGTTGTTGATATTTTGTTACTCTAATTGATTGTATCCTTGTCATTACGGAAGGTATTTCAATGTGTAGATTTTGTTTCTCTAATGGATGATAGCCTTGTCATTAGGGAGGGTAGTTCATTGTTGAGATTTTCTTACTCCAATGGCTGGTAGGCTTGTCATTATGGAAGGTAGTTCATTGTTGAGATTTTGTTACACCAATGTCTGGTAGCCTTGTCATTATGGAAGGTAGTTCGTTGTTGAGATTTTGTTACTCTGATTGATGGTATCCTTGTACTTACGGAAGGTAGTTCATTGTTAAGATTTTGTTTCTCCAATGGATGATAGCCTTATCATTATGGAAGGTAGTTCATTGTTGAGATTTGGTTACTCCATTAGCTGGTAGCCTTGTCATTATGGAAGGTAGTTCATTGTTTTGATTTTGTTACTCCAATGGATGGTAGCCTTGTCATTATGGAAGGTAGTTTGTTGTTGGGATTTTGTCACTACAATGGATGGTAGCCTTATCATTATGGAATGTAGTTCGGTTTTGAGATTTTGTTACTTTAACGGATGGTAGCCTTGTCACTATGGAAGGTAGTTTGTTATTTAGATTTTGTTACTCCAATGGATGGTAGGGTTGTCATTATGGAAGGTAGTTCATTGTTGAGATTTTGTTACTCTAATGGATGGTAGCCTTGTCATTACGGAAGGTAGTTCATTGTTGAGATTTTGTTTCTCCAATGGATGATAGCCTTATCATTATGGAAGGTAGTTCATTGTTGAGATTTGGTTACTCCATTGGCTGGTAGCCTTGTCATTATGGAAGGTAGTTCATTGTTTAGATTTTGTTACTCCAATGGATGGTAGCCTTGTCATTATGGAAGGTAGTTCGTTGTTGGGATTTTGTCACTCCAATGGATGGTAGCCTTATCATTATGGAATGTAGTTCGGTTTTGAGGTTTTTTTACTTTAATGGATGGTAGCCTTGTCACTATGGAAGGTAGTTTGTTATTGAGATTTTGTTACTCCAATGGATGTTAGGGTTGTCATTATGGAAGGTAGTTCATTTTTGAGACTTTGTTACTCTAATTGATGGTATCCTTGTCATTATGGAAGGTAGTTCATTGTTGATATTTTGTTTCTCCAATGGATGATAGCCTTGTCATTATGGAAGGTAGTTCATTTTTGATATTTTGATACTCCAATGGATGGTAGCCTTGTCATTATGGAAGGTAGTTCATTGTTGAGATTATGTTTCTACAATGGATGATATCCTTATCATTATGGAAGGTAGTTCAGTGTTGATATTTTGTTACGCCAATGGCTGGTAGACTTGTCATTATGGAATGTAGTTCATTGTTTAGATTTTGTTACTCTAATTTATGGTAACCTTGTCATTACGGAAGGTAGTTCATTGTTGAGATATTGTTTCTCCAATGGATGATAGCCTTGTCATTATGGAAGGTAGTTCATTGTTGAGATTTTGTTACTCCAATGGCTGGTAGCCTTGTCATTATGGAAGGTAGTTCATTATTTAGATTTTGTTACTCCAATGGATGGTAGCCTTGTCATTATGGAAGGTAGTTCATTGTTGAAATTTTGTTACTCCAATGGATGGTAACTTTATCATTATGGAAGTTAGTCCAGTATTGAGATTTTGTTACTTTAGTGGATGGTAGCCTTGTCATTATGGAAGGTAGTTCTTTGTTGTGATTTTTTTACTCCAATGGATGGTAGACTTTTTATTATGGAAGGTAGTTCGTTGTTGAGATTTTGTTACTCTAATTGATTGTATCCTTGTCATTACAGAAGGTAGTTCAATGTGGAGATTTTGTTTCTCTAATGGATGATAGCCTTGTCATTATGGATGGTAGTTCATTGTTGAGATTGTCTTACTCCAATGGCTGGTAGCCTTGTCATTATGGAAGGTAGTTCATTGTTGAGATTTTGTTACTCCAATGTCTGGTAGCCTTGTCATTATGGAAGGAAGTTCGTTGTTGAGATTTTGTTACTCTAATTGATGGTATCCTTGTAATTACGTAAGGTAGTTCATTGTTGAGATTTTGTTTGTCCAATGGATGATAGCCTTATCATTATGGAAGGTAGTTCATTGTTGATATTTGGTTACTCCATTGGCTGGTAGCCTTGTCATTATGGAAGGTAGTTCATTGTTTAGATTTTATTACTCCAATGGATGGTAGCCTTGTCATTATGGAAGGTAGTTCGTTGTTGGGATTTTGTCACTCCAATGGATGGTAGCCTTATCATTATGGAATGTAGTTCGGTTTTGAGATTTTTTTACTTTAATGGATGGTAGCCTTGTCACTATGGAAGGTAGTTTGTTATTGAGATTTTGTTACTCCAATGGATGTTAGGGTTGTCATTATGGAAGGTAGTTCATTTTTGAGACTTTGTTACTCTAATTGATGGTATCCTTGTCATTATGGAAGGTAGTTCATTGTTGATATTTTGTTTCTCCAATGGATGATAGCCTTGTCATTATGAAAAGTAGTTCATTTTTGATATTTTGATACTCCAATGGATGGTAGCCTTGTCATTATGGAAGGTAGTTCATTGTTGAGATTATGTTTCTACAATGGATGATATCCTTATCATTATGGAAGGTAGTTCAGTGTTGATATTTTGTTACGCCAATGGCTGGTAGACTTGTCATTATGGAATGTAGTTCATTGTTTAGATTTTGTTACTCTAATTTATGGTAACCTTGTCATTACGAAAGGTAGTTCATTGTTGAGATATTGTTTCTCCAATGGATGATAGCCTTGTCATTATGGAAGGTAGTTCATTGTTGAGATTTTGTTACTCCAATGGCTGGTAGCCTTGTCATTATGGAAGGTAGTTCATTATTTAGATTTTGTTACTCCAATGGATGGTAGCCTTGTCATTATGGAAGGTAGTTCATTGTTGAAATTTTGTTACTCCAATGGATGGTAACTTTATCATTATGGAAGTTAGTCCAGTATTGAGATTTTGTTACTTTAGTGGATGGTAGCCTTGTCATTATGGAAGGTAGTTCTTTGTTGTGATTTTTTTACTCCAATGGATGGTAGACTTTTTATTATGGAAGGTAGTTCGTTGTTGAGATTTTGTTACTCTAATTGATTGTATCCTTGTCATTACAGAAGGTAGTTCAATGTGGAGATTTTGTTTCTCTAATGGATGATAGCCTTGTCATTATGGATGGTAGTTCATTGTTGAGATTGTCTTACTCCAATGGCTGGTAGCCTGGTCATTATGGAAGGTAGTTCATTGTTGAGATTTTGTTACTCCAATGTCTGGTAGCCTTGTCATTATGGAAGGAAGTTCGTTGTTGAGATTTTGTTACTCTAATTGATGGTATCCTTGTAATTACGTAAGGTAGTTCATTGTTGAGATTTTGTTTGTCCAATGGATGATAGCCTTATCATTATGGAAGGTAGTTCATTGTTGAGATTTGGTTACTCCATTGGCTGGTAGCCTTGTCATTATGGAAGGTAGTTCATTGTTTAGATTTTATTACTCCAATGGATGGTAGCCTTGTCATTATGGAAGGTAGTTCGTTGTTGGGATTTTGTCACTCCAATGGATGGTAGCCTTATCATTATGGAATGTAGTTCGGTTTTGAGATTTTTTTACTTTAATGGATGGTAGCCTTGTCACTATGGAAGGTAGTTTGTTATTGAGATTTTGTTAATCCAATGGACGGTAGGGTTGTCATTATGGAAGGTAGTTCATTGTTGAGATTTTGTTACTCTAATTGATGGTATCCTTGTCATTATGGAAGGTAGTTCATTGTTGATATTTTGTTTCTCCAATGGATGATAGCCTTGTCATTATGGAAGGTAGTTCATTTTTGATATTTTGATACTCCAATGGATGGTAGCCTTGTCATTATTGAAGGTAGTTCATTGTTGAGATTTTGTTTCTACAATGGATGATAGCCTTATCATTATGGAAGGTAGTTCAGTGTTGATATTTTGTTATGCCAATGGATGGTAGACTTGTCATTATGGAAGGTAGTTCATTGTTTAGATTTTTTTACTCTAATTTATGGTAACCTTGTCATTACGGAAGGTAGTTCATTGTTGAGATATTGTTTCTCCAATGGATGATAGCCTTGTCATTATGGAAGGTAGTTCATTGTTGAGATTTTGTTACTCCAATGGCTGGTAGCCTTGTCATTATGGAAGATAGTTCATTATTTAGATTTTGTTACTCATATGGATGGTAGCCTTGTCATTATGGAAGGTAGTTCATTGTTGAAATTTTGTTACTCCAATGGATGGTAACTTTATCATTATGGAAGGTAGTCCAGTATTGAGATTTTGTTACTTTAATGGATGGTAGCCTTGTCATTATGGAAGGTAGTTCTTTGTTGATATTTTTTTACTCCAATGGATGGTAGACTTTTTATTATGGAAGGTAGTTCGTTGTTGATATTTTGTTACTCTAATTGATTGTATCCTTGTCATTACGGAAGGTATTTCAATGTGTAGATTTTGTTTGTCTAATGGATGATAGCCTTGTCATTAGGGAGGGTAGTTCATTGTTGAGATTTTCTTACTCCAATGGCTGGTAGGCTTGTCATTATGGAAGGTAGTTCATTGTTGAGATTTTGTTACTCCAATGTCTGGTAGCCTTGTCATTATGGAAGGTAGTTCGTTGTTGAGATTTTGTTACTCTGATTGATGGTATCCTTGTACTTACGGAAGGTAGTTCATTGTTAAGATTTTGTTTCTCCAATGGATGATAGCCTTATAATTATGGAAGGTAGTTCATTGTTGAGATTTGGTTACTCCATTAGCTGGTAGCCTTGTCATTATGGAAGGTAGTTCATTGTTTAGATTTTGTTACTCCAATGGATGGTAGCCTTGTCATTATGGAAGGTAGTTTGTTGTTGGGATTTTGTCACTCCAATGGATGGTAGCCTTATCATTATGGAATGTAGTTCGGTTTTGAGATTTTGTTACTTTAACGGATGGTAGCCTTGTCACTATGGAAGGTAGTTTGTTATTGAGATTTTGTTACTCCAATGGATGGTAGGGTTGTCATTATGGAAGGTAGTTCATTGTTGAGATTTTGTTACTCTAATGGATGGTAGCCTTGTCATTACGGAAGGTAGTTCATTGTTGAGATTTTGTTTCTCCAATGGATGATAGCCTTATCATTATGGAAGGTAGTTCATTGTTGAGATTTGGTTACTCCATTGGCTGGTAGCCTTGTCATTATGGAAGGTAGTTCATTGTTTAATTTTGTTACTCCAATGGATGGTAACCTTGTCATTATGGAAGGTAGTTCGTTGTTGGGATTTTGTCACTCCAATGGATGGTAGCCTTATCATTATGGAATGTAGTTCGGTTTTGAGGTTTTTTTACTTTAATGGATGGTAGCCTTGTCACTATGGAAGGTAGTTTGTTATTGAGATTTTGTTACTCCAATGGATTTTAGGGTTGTCATTATGGAAGGTAGTTCATTGTTGAGACTTTGTTACTCTAATTGATGGTATCCTTGTCATTATGGAAGGTAGTTCATTGTTGATATTTTGTTTCTCCAATGGATGATAGCCTTGTCATTATGGAAGGTAGTTCATTTTTGATATTTTGATACTCCAATGGATGGTAGCCTTGTCATTATGGAAGGTAGTTCATTGTTGAGATTATGTTTCTACAATGGATGATATCCTTATCATTATGGAAGGTAGTTCAGTGTTGATATTTTGTTACGCCAATGGCTGGTAGACTTGTCATTATGGAATGTAGTTCATTGTTTAGATTTTGTTACTCTAATTTATGGTAACCTTGTCATTACGGAAGGTAGTTCATTGTTGAGATATTGTTTCTCCAATGGATGATAGCCTTGTCATTATGGAAGGTAGTTCATTGTTGAGATTTTGTTACTCCAATGGCTGGTAGCCTTGTCATTATGGAAGGTAGTTCATTATTTAGATTTTGTTACTCCAATGGATGGTAGCCTTGTCATTATGGAAGGTAGTTCATTGTTGAAATTTTGTTACTCCAATGGATGGTAACTTTATCATTATGGAAGTTAGTCCAGTATTGAGATTTTGTTACTTTAGTGGATGGTAGCCTTGTCATTATGGAAGGTAGTTCTTTGTTGTGATTTTTTTACTCCAATGGATGGTAGACTTTTTATTATGGAAGGTAGTTCGTTGTTGAGATTTTGTTACTCTAATTGATTGTATCCTTGTCATTACAGAAGGTAGTTCAATGTGGAGATTTTGTTTCTCTAATGGATGATAGCCTTGTCATTATGGATGGTAGTTCATTGTTGAGATTGTCTTACTCCAATGGCTGGTAGCCTGGTCATTATGGAAGGTAGTTCATTGTTGAGATTTTGTTACTCCAATGTCTAGTAGCCTTGTCATTATGGAAGGAAGTTCGTTGTTGAGATTTTGTTACTCTAATTGATGGTATCCTTGTAATTACGTAAGGTAGTTCATTGTTGAGATTTTGTTTGTCCAATGGATGATAGCCTTATCATTATGGAAGGTAGTTCATTGTTGAGATTTGGTTACTCCATTGGCTGGTAGCCTTGTCATTATGGAAGGTAGTTCATTGTTTAGATTTTATTACTCCAATGGATGGTAGCCTTGTCATTATGGAAGGTAGTTCGTTGTTGGGATTTTGTCACTCCAATGGATGGTAGCCTTATCATTATGGAATGTAGTTCGGTTTTGAGATTTTTTTACTTTAATGGATGGTAGCCTTGTCACTATGGAAGGTAGTTTGTTATTGAGATTTTGTTAATCCAATGGACGGTAGGGTTGTCATTATGGAAGGTAGTTCATTGTTGAGATTTTGTTACTCTAATTGATGGTATCCTTGTCATTATGGAAGGTAGTTCATTGTTGATATTTTGTTTCTCCAATGGATGATAGCCTTGTCATTATGGAAGGTAGTTCATTTTTGATATTTTGATACTCCAATGGATGGTAGCCTTGTCATTATTGAAGGTAGTTCATTGTTGAGATTTTGTTTCTACAATGGATGATAGCCTTATCATTATGGAAGGTAGTTCAGTGTTGATATTTTGTTATGCCAATGGATGGTAGACTTGTCATTATGGAAGGTAGTTCATTGTTTAGATTTTTTTACTCTAATTTATGGTAACCTTGTCATTACGGAAGGTAGTTCATTGTTGAGATATTGTTTCTCCAATGGATGATAGCCTTGTCATTATGGAAGGTAGTTCATTGTTGAGATTTTGTTACTCCAATGGCTGGTAGCCTTGTCATTATGGAAGATAGTTCATTATTTAGATTTTGTTACTCATATGGATGGTAGCCTTGTCATTATGGAAGGTAGTTCATTGTTGAAATTTTGTTACTCCAATGGATGGTAACTTTATCATTATGGAAGGTAGTCCAGTATTGAGATTTTGTTACTTTAATGGATGGTAGCCTTGTCATTATGGAAGGTAGTTCTTTTTTGATATTTTTTTACTCCAATGGATGGTAGACTTTTTATTATGGAAGGTAGTTCGTTGTTGATATTTTGTTACTCTAATTGATTGTATCCTTGTCATTACGGAAGGTATTTCAATGTGTAGATTTTGTTTGTCTAATGGATGATAGCCTTGTCATTAGGGAGGGTAGTTCATTGTTGAGATTTTCTTACTCCAATGGCTGGTAGGCTTGTCATTATGGAAGGTAGTTCATTGTTGAGATTTTGTTACTCCAATGTCTGGTAGCCTTGTCATTATGGAAGGTAGTTCGTTGTTGAGATTTTGTTACTCTGATTGATGGTATCCTTGTACTTACGGAAGGTAGTTCATTGTTAAGATTTTGTTTCTCCAATGGATGATAGCCTTATCATTATGGAAGGTAGTTCATTGTTGAGATTTGGTTACTCCATTAGCTGGTAGCCTTGTCATTATGGAAGGTAGTTCATTGTTTAGATTTTGTTACTCCAATGGATGGTAGCCTTGTCATTATGGAAGGTAGTTTGTTGTTGGGATTTTGTCACTCCAATGGATGGTAGCCTTATCATTATGGAATGTAGTTCGGTTTTGAGATTTTGTTACTTTAACGGATGGTAGCCTTGTCACTATGGAAGGTAGTTTGTTATTGAGATTTTGTTACTCCAATGGATGGTAGGGTTGTCATTATGGAAGGTAGTTCATTGTTGAGATTTTGTTACTCTAATGGATGGTAGCCTTGTCATTACGGAAGGTAGTTCATTGTTGAGATTTTGTTTCTCCAATGGATGATAGCCTTATCATTATGGAAGGTAGTTCATTGTTGAGATTTGGTTACTCCATTGGCTGGTAGCCTTGTCATTATGGAAGGTAGTTCATTGTTTAGATTTTGTTACTCCAATGGATGGTAGCCTTGTCATTATAGAAGGTAGTTCGTTGTTGGGATTTTGTCACTCCAATGGATGGTAGCCTTATCATTATGGAATGTAGTTCGGTTTTGAGGTTTTTTTACTTTAATGGATGGTAGCCTTGTCATTATGGAAGGTAGTTCTTTGTTGTGATTTTTTTACTCCAATGGATGGTAGACTTTTTATTATGGAAGGTAGTTCGTTGTTGAGATTTTGTTACTCTAATTGATTGTATCCTTGTCATTACAGAAGGTAGTTCAATGTGGAGATTTTGTTTCTCTAATGGATGATAGCCTTGTCATTATGGATGGTAGTTCATTGTTGAGATTGTCTTACTCCAATGGCTGGTAGCCTGGTCATTATGGAAGGTAGTTCATTGTTGAGATTTTGTTACTCCAATGTCTGGTAGCCTTGTCATTATGGAAGGAAGTTCGTTGTTGAGATTTTGTTACTCTAATTGATGGTATCCTTGTAATTACGTAAGGTAGTTCATTGTTGAGATTTTGTTTGTCCAATGGATGATAGCCTTATCATTATGGAAGGTAGTTCATTGTTGAGATTTGGTTACTCCATTGGCTGGTAGCCTTGTCATTATGGAAGGTAGTTCATTGTTTAGATTTTATTACTCCAATGGATGGTAGCCTTGTCATTATGGAAGGTAGTTCGTTGTTGGGATTTTGTCACTCCAATGGATGGTAGCCTTATCATTATGGAATGTAGTTCGGTTTTGAGATTTTTTTACTTTAATGGATGGTAGCCTTGTCACTATGGAAGGTAGTTTGTTATTGAGATTTTGTTAATCCAATGGACGGTAGGGTTGTCATTATGGAAGGTAGTTCATTGTTGAGATTTTGTTACTCTAATTGATGGTATCCTTGTCATTATGGAAGGTAGTTCATTGTTGATATTTTGTTTCTCCAATGGATGATAGCCTTGTCATTATGGAAGGTAGTTCATTTTTGATATTTTGATACTCCAATGGATGGTAGCCTTGTCATTATTGAAGGTAGTTCATTGTTGAGATTTTGTTTCTACAATGGATGATAGCCTTATCATTATGGAAGGTAGTTCAGTGTTGATATTTTGTTATGCCAATGGATGGTAGACTTGTCATTATGGAAGGTAGTTCATTGTTTAGATTTTTTTACTCTAATTTATGGTAACCTTGTCATTACGGAAGGTAGTTCATTGTTGAGATATTGTTTCTCCAATGGATGATAGCCTTGTCATTATGGAAGGTAGTTCATTGTTGAGATTTTGTTACTCCAATGGCTGGTAGCCTTGTCATTATGGAAGATAGTTCATTATTTAGATTTTGTTACTCATATGGATGGTAGCCTTGTCATTATGGAAGGTAGTTCATTGTTGAAATTTTGTTACTCCAATGGATGGTAACTTTATCATTATGGAAGGTAGTCCAGTATTGAGATTTTGTTACTTTAATGGATGGTAGCCTTGTCATTATGGAAGGTAGTTCTTTGTTGATATTTTTTTACTCCAATGGATGGTAGACTTTTTATTATGGAAGGTAGTTCGTTGTTGATATTTTGTTACTCTAATTGATTGTATCCTTGTCATTACGGAAGGTATTTCAATGTGTAGATTTTGTTTGTCTAATGGATGATAGCCTTGTCATTAGGGAGGGTAGTTCATTGTTGAGATTTTCTTACTCCAATGGCTGGTAGGCTTGTCATTATGGAAGGTAGTTCATTGTTGAGATTTTGTTACTCCAATGTCTGGTAGCCTTGTCATTATGGAAGGTAGTTCGTTGTTGAGATTTTGTTACTCTGATTGATGGTATCCTTGTACTTACGGAAGGTAGTTCATTGTTAAGATTTTGTTTCTCCAATGGATGATAGCCTTATCATTATGGAAGGTAGTTCATTGTTGAGATTTGGTTACTCCATTAGCTGGTAGCCTTGTCATTATGGAAGGTAGTTCATTGTTTAGATTTTGTTACTCCAATGGATGGTAGCCTTGTCATTATGGAAGGTAGTTTGTTGTTGGGATTTTGTCACTCCAATGGATGGTAGCCTTATCATTATGGAATGTAGTTCGGTTTTGAGATTTTGTTACTTTAACGGATGGTAGCCTTGTCACTATGGAAGGTAGTTTGTTATTGAGATTTTGTTACTCCAATGGATGGTAGGGTTGTCATTATGGAAGGTAGTTCATTGTTGAGATTTTGTTACTCTAATGGATGGTAGCCTTGTCATTATGGAAGGTAGTTCATTGTTGAGATTTTGTTTCTCCAATGGATGATAGCCTTATCATTATGGAAGGTAGTTCATTGTTGAGATTTGGTTACTCCATTGGCTGGTAGCCTTGTCATTATGGAAGGTAGTTCATTGTTTAGATTTTGTTACTCCAATGGATGGTAGCCTTGTCATTATGGAAGGTAGTTCGTTGTTGGGATTTTGTCACTCCAATGGATGGTAGCCTTATCATTATGGAATGTAGTTCGGTTTTGAGGTTTTTTTACTTTAATGGATGGTAGCCTTGTCACTATGGAAGGTAGTTTGTTATTGAGATTTTGTTACTCCAATGGATTTTAGGGTTGTCATTATGGAAGGTAGTTCATTGTTGAGACTTTGTTACTCTAATTGATGGTATCCTTGTCATTATGGAAGGTAGTTCATTGTTGATATTTTGTTTCTCCAATGGATGATAGCCTTGTCATTATGGAAGGTAGTTCATTTTTGATATTTTGATACTCCAATGGATGGTAGCCTTGTCATTATGGAAGGTAGTTCATTGTTGAGATTATGTTTCTACAATGGATGATATCCTTATCATTATGGAAGGTAGTTCAGTGTTGATATTTTGTTACGCCAATGGCTGGTAGACTTGTCATTATTGAATGTAGTTCATTGTTTAGATTTTGTTACTCTAATTTATGGTAACCTTGTCATTACGGAAGGTAGTTCATTGTTGAGATATTGTTTCTCCAATGGATGATAGCCTTGTCATTATGGAAGGTAGTTCATTGTTGAGATTTTGTTACTCCAATGGCTGGTAGCCTTGTCATTATGGAAGATAGTTCATTATTTAGATTTTGTTACTCATATGGATGGTAGCCTTGTCATTATGGAAGGTAGTTCGTTGTTGAAATTTTGTTACTCCAATGGATGGTAACTTTATCATTATGGAAGGTAGTCCAGTATTGAGATTTTGTTACTTTAATGGATGGTAGCCTTGTCATTATGGAAGGTAGTTCTTTGTTGATATTTTTTTACTCCAATGGATGGTAGACTTTTTATTATGGAAGGTAGTTCGTTGTTGATATTTTGTTACTCTAATTGATTGTATCCTTGTCATTACGGAAGGTATTTCAATGTGTAGATTTTGTTTCTCTAATGGATGATAGCCTTGTCATTAGGGAGGGTAGTTCATTGTTGAGATTTTCTTACTCCAATGGCTGGTAGGCTTGTCATTATGGAAGGTAGTTCATTGTTGAGATTTTGTTACTCCAATGTCTGGTAGCCTTGTCATTATGGAAGGTAGTTCGTTGTTGAGATTTTGTTACTCTGATTGATGGTATCCTTGTACTTACGGAAGGTATTTCATTGTTAAGATTTTGTTTCTCCAATGGATGATAGCCTTATCATTATGGAAGGTAGTTCATTGTTGAGATTTGGTTACTCCATTAGCTGGTAGCCTTGTCATTATGGAAGGTAGTTCATTGTTTTGATTTTGTTACTCCAATGGATGGTAGCCATGTCATTATGGAAGGTAGTTTGTTGTTGGGATTTTGTCACTACAATGGATGGTAGCCTTATCATTATGGAATGTAGTTCGGTTTTGAGATTTTGTTACTTTAACGGATGGTAGCCTTGTCACTATGGAAGGTAGTTTGTTATTGAGATTTTGTTACTCCAATGGATGGTAGGGTTGTCATTATGGAAGGTAGTTCATTGTTGAGATTTTGTTACTCTAATGGATAGTAGCCTTGTCATTACGGAAGGTAGTTCATTGTTGAGATTTTGTTTCTCCAATGGATGATAGCCTTATCATTATGGAAGGTAGTTCATTGTTGAGATTTGGTTACTCCATTGGCTGGTAGCCTTGTCATTATGGAAGGTAGTTCATTGTTTAGATTTTGTTACTCCAATGGATGGTAGCCTTGTCATTATGGAAGGTAGTTCGTTGTTGGGATTTTGTCACTCCAATGGATGGTAGCCTTATCATTATGGAATGTAGTTCGGTTTTGAGGTTTTTTTACTTTAATGGATGGTAGCCTTGTCACTATGGAAGGTAGTTTGTTATTGAGATTTTGTTACTCCAATGGATGTTAGGGTCGTCATTATGGAAGGTAGTTCATTTTTGAGACTTTGTTACTCTAATTGATGGTATCCTTGTCATTATGGAAGGTAGATCATTGTTGATATTTTGTTTCTCCAATGGATGATAGCCTTGTCATTATGGAAGGTAGTTCATTTTTGATATTTTGATACTCCAATGGATGGTAGCCTTGTCATTATGGAAGGTAGTTCATTGTTGATATTATGTTTTTACAATGGATGATATCCTTATCATTATGGAAGGTAGTTCAGTGTTGATATTTTGTTACGCCAATGGCTGGTAGACTTGTCATTATGGAATGTAGTTCATTGTTTAGATTTTGTTACTCTAATTTATGGTAACCTTGTCATTACGAAAGGTAGTTCATTGTTGAGATATTGTTTCTCCAATGGATGATAGCCTTGTCATTATGGAAGGTAGTTCATTGTTGAGATTTTGTTACTCCAATGGCTGGTCGCCTTGTCATTATGGAAGGTAGTTCATTATTTAGATTTTGTTACTCCAATGGATGGTAGCCTTGTCATTATGGAAGGTAGTTCATTGTTGAAATTTTGTTACTCCAATGGATGGTAACTTTATCATTATGGAAGTTAGTCCAGTATTGAGATTTTGTTACTTTAGTGGATGGTAGCCTTGTCATTATGGAAGGTAGTTCTTTGTTGTGATTTTTTTACTCCAATGGATGGTAGACTTTTTATTATGGAAGGTAGTTCGTTGTTGAGATTTTGTTACTCTAATTGATTGTATCCTTGTCATTACAGAAGGTAGTTCAATGTGGAGATTTTGTTTCTCTAATGGATGATAGCCTTGTCATTATGGATGGTAGTTCATTGTTGAGATTGTCTTACTCCAATGGCTGGTAGCCTTGTCATTATGGAAGGTAGTTCATTGTTGAGATTTTGTTACTCCAATGTCTGGTAGCCTTGTCATTATGGAAGGAAGTTCGTTGTTGAGATTTTGTTACTCTAATTGATGGTATCCTTGTAATTACGTAAGGTAGTTCATTGTTGAGATTTTGTTTGTCCAATGGATGATAGCCTTATCATTATGGAAGGTAGTTCATTGTTGAGATTTGGTTACTCCATTGGCTGGTAGCCTTGTCATTATGGAAGGTAGTTCATTGTTTAGATTTTATTACTCCAATGGATGGTAGCCTTGTCATTATGGAAGGTAGTTCGTTGTTGGGATTTTGTCACTCCAATGGACGGTAGCCTTATCATTATGGAATGTAGTTCGGTTTTGAGATTTTTTTACTTTAATGGATGGTAGCCTTGTCACTATGGAAGGTAGTTTGTTATTGAGATTTTGTTAATCCAATGGACGGTAGGGTTGTCATTATGGAAGGTAGTTCATTGTTGAGATTTTGTTACTCTAATTGATGGTATCCTTGTCATTATGGAAGGTAGTTCATTGTTGATATTTTGTTTCTCCAATGGATGATAGCCTTGTCATTATGGAAGGTAGTTCATTTTTGATATTTTGATACTCCAATGGATGGTAGCCTTGTCATTATTGAAGGTAGTTCATTGTTGAGATTTTGTTTCTACAATGGATGATAGCCTTATCATTATGGAAGGTAGTTCAGTGTTGATATTTTGTTATGCCAATGGATGGTAGACTTGTCATTATGGAAGGTAGTTCATTGTTTAGATTTTTTTACTCTAATTTATGGTAACCTTGTCATTACGGAAGGTAGTTCATTGTTGAGATATTGTTTCTCCAATGGATGATAGCCTTGTCATTATGGAAGGTAGTTCATTGTTGAGATTTTGTTACTCCAATGGCTGGTAGCCTTGTCATTATGGAAGATAGTTCATTATTTAGATTTTGTTACTCATATGGATGGTAGCCTTGTCATTATGGAAGGTAGTTCATTGTTGAAATTTTGTTACTCCAATGGATGGTAACTTTATCATTATGGAAGGTAGTCCAGTATTGAGATTTTGTTACTTTAATGGATGGTAGCCTTGTCATTATGGAAGGTAGTTCTTTGTTGATATTTTTTTACTCCAATGGATGGTAGACTTTTTATTATGGAAGGTAGTTCGTTGTTGATATTTTGTTACTCTAATTGATTGTATCCTTGTCATTACGGAAGGTATTTCAATGTGTAGATTTTGTTTGTCTAATGGATGATAGCCTTGTCATTAGGGAGGGTAGTTCATTGTTGAGATTTTCTTACTCCAATGGCTGGTAGGCTTGTCATTATGGAAGGTAGTTCATTGTTGAGATTTTGTTACTCCAATGTCTGGTAGCCTTGTCATTATGGAAGGTAGTTCGTTGTTGAGATTTTGTTACTCTGATTGATGGTATCCTTGTACTTACGGAAGGTAGTTCATTGTTAAGATTTTGTTTCTCCAATGGATGATAGCCTTATCATTATGGAAGGTAGTTCATTGTTGAGATTTGGTTACTCCATTAGCTGGTAGCCTTGTCATTATGGAAGGTAGTTCATTGTTTAGATTTTGTTACTCCAATGGATGGTAGCCTTGTCATTATGGAAGGTAGTTTGTTGTTGGGATTTTGTCACTCTAATGGATGGTAGCCTTATCATTATGGAATGTAGTTCGGTTTTGAGATTTTGTTACTTTAACGGATGGTAGCCTTGTCACTATGGAAGGTAGTTTGTTATTGAGATTTTGTTACTCCAATGGATGGTAGGGTTGTCATTATGGAAGGTAGTTCATTGTTGAGATTTTGTTACTCTAATGGATGGTAGCCTTGTCATTACGGAAGGTAGTTCATTGTTGAGATTTTGTTTCTCCAATGGATGATAGCCTTATCATTATGGAAGGTAGTTCATTGTTGAGATTTGGTTACTCCATTGGCTGGTAGCCTTGTCATTATGGAAGGTAGTTCATTGTTTAGATTTTGTTACTCCAATGGATGGTAGCCTTGTCATTATGGAAGGTAGTTCGTTGTTGGGATTTTGTCACTCCAATGGATGGTAGCCTTATCATTATGGAATGTAGTTCGGTTTTGAGGTTTTTTTACTTTAATGGATGGTAACCTTGTCACTATGGAAGGTAGTTTGTTATTGAGATTTTGTTACTCCAATGGATTTTAGGGTTGTCATTATGGAAGGTAGTTCATTGTTGAGACTTTGTTACTCTAATTGATGGTATCCTTGTCATTATGGAAGGTAGTTCATTGTTGATATTTTGTTTCTCCAATGGATGATAGCCTTGTCATTATGGAAGGTAGTTCATTTTTGATATTTTGATACTCCAATGGATGGTAGCCTTGTCATTATGGAAGGTAGTTCATTGTTGAGATTATGTTTCTACAATGGATGATATCCTTATCATTATGGAAGGTAGTTCAGTGTTGATATTTTGTTACGCCAATGGCTGGTGGACTTGTCATTATTGAATGTAGTTCATTGTTTAGATTTTGTTACTCTAATTTATGGTAACCTTGTCATTACGGAAGGTAGTTCATTGTTGAGATATTGTTTCTCCAATGGATGATAGCCTTGTCATTATGGAAGGTAGTTCATTGTTGAGATTTTGTTACTCCAATGGCTGGTAGCCTTGTCATTATGGAAGATAGTTCATTATTTAGATTTTGTTACTCATATGGATGGTAGCCTTGTCATTATGGAAGGTAGTTCGTTGTTGAAATTTTGTTACTCCAATGGATGGTAACTTTATCATTATGGAAGGTAGTCCAGTATTGAGATTTTGTTACTTTAATGGATGGTAGCCTTGTCATTATGGAAGGTAGTTCTTTGTTGATATTTTTTTACTCCAATGGATGGTAGACTTTTTATTATGGAAGGTAGTTCGTTGTTGATATTTTGTTACTCTAATTGATTGTATCCTTGTCATTCCGGAAGGTATTTCAATGTGTAGATTTTGTTTCTCTAATGGATGATAGCCTTGTCATTAGGGAGGGTAGTTCATTGTTGAGATTTTCTTACTCCAATGGCTGGTAGGCTTGTCATTATGGAAGGTAGTTCATTGTTGAGATTTTGTTACTCCAATGTCTGGTAGCCTTGTCATTATGGAAGGTAGTTCGTTGTTGAGATTTTGTTACTCTGATTGATGGTATCCTTGTACTTACGGAAGGTATTTCATTGTTAAGATTTTGTTTCTCCAATGGATGATAGCCTTATCATTATGGAAGGTAGTTCATTGTTGAGATTTGGTTACTCCATTAGCTGGTAGCCTTGTCATTATGGAAGGTAGTTCATTGTTTTGATTTTGTTACTCCAATGGATGGTAGCCTTGTCATTATGGAAGGTAGTTTGTTGTTGGGATTTTGTCACTACAATGGATGGTAGCCTTATCATTATGGAATGTAGTTCGGTTTTGAGATTTTGTTACTTTAACGGATGGTAGCCTTGTCACTATGGAAGGTAGTTTGTTATTGAGATTTTGTTACTCCAATGGATGGTAGGGTTGTCATTATGGAAGGTAGTTCATTGTTGAGATTTTGTTACTCTAATGGATGGTAGCCTTGTCATTACGGAAGGTAGTTCATTGTTGAGATTTTGTTTCTCCAATGGATGATAGCCTTATCATTATGGAAGGTAGTTCATTGTTGAGATTTGGTTACTCCATTGGCTGGTAGCCTTGTCATTATGGAAGGTAGTTCATTGTTTAGATTTTGTTACTCCAATGGATGGTAGCCTTGTCATTATGGAAGGTAGTTCTTTGTTGGGATTTTGTCACTCCAATGGATGGTAGCCTTATCATTATGGAATGTAGTTCGGTTTTGAGGTTTTTTTACTTTAATGGATGGTAGCCTTGTCACTATGGAAGGTAGTTTGTTATTGAGATTTTGTTACTCCAATGGATGTTAGGGTTGTCATTATGGAAGGTAGTTCATTTTTGAGACTTTGTTACTCTAATTGATGGTATCCTTGTCATTATGGAAGGTAGTTCATTGTTGATATTTTGTTTCTCCAATGGATGATAGCCTTGTCATTATGGAAGGTAGTTCATTTTTGATATTTTGATACTCCAATGGATGGTAGCCTTGTCATTATGGAAGGTAGTTCATTGTTGATATTATGTTTCTACAATGGATGATATCCTTATCATTATGGAAGGTAGTTCAGTGTTGATATTTTGTTACGCCAATGGCTGGTAGACTTGTCATTATGGAATGTAGTTCATTGTTTAGATTTTGTTACTCTAATTTATGGTAACCTTGTCATTACGAAAGGTAGTTCATTGTTGAGATATTGTTTCTCCAATGGATGATAGCCTTGTCATTATGGAAGGTAGTTCATTGTTGAGATTTTGTTACTCCAATGGCTGGTCGCCTTGTCATTATGGAAGGTAGTTCATTATTTAGATTTTGTTACTCCAATGGATGGTAGCCTTGTCATTATGGAAGGTAGTTCATTGTTGAAATTTTGTTACTCCAATGGATGGTAACTTTATCATTATGGAAGTTAGTCCAGTATTGATATTTTGTTACTTTTGTGGATGGTAGCCTTGTCATTATGGAAGGTAGTTCTTTGTTGTGATTTTTTTACTCCAATGGATGGTAGACTTTTTATTATGGAAGGTAGTTCGTTGTTGAGATTTTGTTACTCTAATTGATTGTATCCTTGTCATTACAGAAGGTAGTTCAATGTGGAGATTTTGTTTCTCTAATGGATGATAGCCTTGTCATTATGGATGGTAGTTCATTGTTGAGATTGTCTTACTCCAATGGCTGGTAGCCTTGTCATTATGGAAGGTAGTTCATTGTTGAGATTTTGTTACTCCAATGTCTGGTAGCCTTGTCATTATGGAAGGAAGTTCGTTGTTGAGATTTTGTTACTCTAATTGATGGTATCCTTGTAATTACGTAAGGTAGTTCATTGTTGAGATTTTGTTTGTCCAATGGATGATAGCCTTATCATTATGGAAGGTAGTTCATTGTTGAGATTTGGTTACTCCATTGGCTGGTAGCCTTGTCATTATGGAAGGTAGTTCATTGTTTAGATTTTATTACTCCAATGGATGGTAGCCTTGTCATTATGGAAGGTAGTTTGTTGTTGGGATTTTGTCACTCCAATGGACGGTAGCCTTATCATTATGGAATGTAGTTCGGTTTTGAGATTTTTTTACTTTAATGGATGGTAGCCTTGTCACTATGGAAGGTAGTTTGTTATTGAGATTTTGTTAATCCAATGGACGGTAGGGTTGTCATTATGGAAGGTAGTTCATTATTGAGATTTTGTTACTCTAATTGATGGTATCCTTGTCATTATGGAAGGTAGTTCATTGTTGATATTTTGTTTCTCCAATGGATGATAGCCTTGTCATTATGGAAGGTAGTTCATTTTTGATATTTTGATACTCCAATGGATGGTAGCCTTGTCATTATTGAAGGTAGTTCATTGTTGAGATTTTGTTTCTACAATAGATGATAGCCTTATCATTATGGAAGGTAGTTCAGTGTTGATATTTTGTTATGCCAATGGATGGTAGACTTGTCATTATGGAAGGTAGTTCATTGTTTAGATTTTTTTACTCTAATTTATGGTAACCTTGTCATTACGGAAGGTAGTTCATTGTTGAGATATTGTTTCTCCAATGGATGATAGCCTTGTCATTATGGAAGGTAGTTCATTGTTGAGATTTTGTTACTCCAATGGCTGGTAGCCTTGTCATTATGGAAGATAGTTCATTATTTAGATTTTGTTACTCATATGGATGGTAGCCTTGTCATTATGGAAGGTAGTTCGTTGTTGAAATTTTGTTACTCCAATGGATGGTAACTTTATCATTATGGAAGGTAGTCCAGTATTGAGATTTTGTTACTTTAATGGATGGTAGCCTTGTCATTATGGAAGGTAGTTCTTTGTTGATATTTTTTTACTCCAATGGATGGTAGACTTTTTATTATGGAAGGTAGTTCGTTGTTGATATTTTGTTACTCTAATTGATTGTATCCTTGTCATTACGGAAGGTATTTCAATGTGTAGATTTTGTTTCTCTAATGGATGATAGCCTTGTCATTAGGGAGGGTAGTTCATTGTTAAGATTTTCTTACTCCAATGGCTGGTAGGCTTGTCATTATGGAAGGTAGTTCATTGTTGAGATTTTGTTACTCCAATGTCTGGTAGCCTTGTCATTATGGAAGGTAGTTCGTTGTTGAGATTTTGTTACTCTGATTGATGGTATCCTTGTACTTACGGAAGGTAGTTCATTGTTAAGATTTTGTTTCTCCAATGGATGATAGCCTTATCATTATGGAAGGTAGTTCATTGTTGAGATTTGGTTACTCCATTAGCTGGTAGCCTTGTCATTATGGAAGGTAGTTCATTGTTTAGATTTTGTTACTCCAATGGATGGTAGCCTTGTCATTATGGAAGGTAGTTTGTTGTTGGGATTTTGTCACTCCAATGGATGGTAGCCTTATCATTATGGAATGTAGTTCGGTTTTGAGATTTTGTTACTTTAACGGATGGTAGCCTTGTCACTATGGAAGGTAGTTTGTTATTGAGATTTTGTTACTCCAATGGATGGTAGGTTTGTCATTATGGAAGGTAGTTCATTGTTGAGATTTTGTTACTCTAATGGATGGTAGCCTTGTCATTACGGAAGGTAGTTCATTGTTGAGATTTTGTTTCTCCAATGGATGATAGCCTTATCATTATGGAAGGTAGTTCATTGTTGAGATTTGGTTACTCCATTGGCTGGTAGCCTTGTCATTATGGAAGGTAGTTCATTGTTTAGATTTTGTTACTCCAATGGATGGTAGCCTTGTCATCATGGAAGGTAGTTCGTTGTTGGGATTTTGTCACTCCAATGGATGGTAGCCTTATCATTATGGAATGTAGTTCGGTTTTGAGGTTTTTTTACTTTAATGGATGGTAGCCTTGTCACTATGGAAGGTAGTTTGTTATTGAGATTTTGTTACTCCAATGGATTTTAGGGTTGTCATTATGGAAGGTAGTTCATTGTTGAGACTTTGTTACTCTAATTGATGGTATCCTTGTCATTATGGAAGGTAGTTCATTGTTGATATTTTGTTTCTCCAATGGATGATAGCCTTGTCATTATGGAAGGTAGTTCATTTTTGATATTTTGATACTCCAATGGATGGTAGCCTTGTCATTATGGAAGGTAGTTCATTGTTGAGATTATGTTTCTACAATGGATGATATCCTTATCATTATGGAAGGTAGTTCAGTGTTGATATTTTGTTACGCCAATGGCTGGTAGACTTGTCATTATGGAATGTAGTTCATTGTTTAGATTTTGTTACTCTAATTTATGGTAACCTTGTCATTACGGAAGGTAGTTAATTGTTGAGATATTGTTTCTCCAATGGATGATAGCCTTGTCATTATGGAAGGTAGTTCATTGTTGAGATTTTGTTACTCCAATGGCTGGTAGCCTTGTCATTATGGAAGGTAGTTCATTATTTAGATTTTGTTACTCCAATGGATGGTAGCCTTGTCATTATGGAAGGTAGTTCATTGTTGAAATTTTGTTACTCCAATGGATGGTAACTTTATCATTATGGAAGTTAGTCCAGTATTGAGATTTTGTTACTTTAGTGGATCGTAGCCTTGTCATTATGGAAGGTAGTTCTTTGTTGTGATTTTTTTACTCCAATGGATGGTAGACTTTTTATTATGGAAGGTAGTTCGTTGTTGAGATTTTGTTACTCTAATTGATTGTATCCTTGTTATTACAGAAGGTAGTTCAATGTGGAGATTTTGTTTCTCTAATGGATGATAGCCTTGTCATTATGGATGGTAGTTCATTGTTGAGATTGTCTTACTCCAATGGCTGGTAGCCTTGTCATTATGGAAGGTAGTTCATTGTTGAGATTTTGTTACTCCAATGTCTGGTAGCCTTGTCATTATGGAAGGAAGTTCGTTGTTGAGATTTTGTTACTCTAATTGATGGTATCCTTGTAATTACGTAAGGTAGTTCATTGTTGAGATTTTGTTTCTCCAATGGATGATAGCCTTATCATTATGGAAGGTAGTTCATTGTTGAGATTTGGTTACTCCATTGGCTGGTAGCCTTGTCATTATGGAAGGTAGTTCATTGTTTAGATTTTATTACTCCAATGGATGGTAGCCTGGTCATTATGGAAGGTAGTTCGTTGTTGGGATTTTGTCACTCCAATGGATGGTAGCCTTATCATTATGGAATGTAGTTCGGTTTTGAGATTTTTTTACTTTAATGGATGGTAGCCTTGTCACTATGGAAGGTAGTTTGTTATTGAGATTTTGTTAATCCAATGGACGGTAGGGTTGTCATTATGGAAGGTAGTTCATTGTTGTGATTTTGTTACTCTAATTGATGGTATCCTTGTCATTATGGAAGGTAGTTCATTGTTGATATTTTGTTTCTCCAATGGATGATAGCCTTGTCATTATGGAAGGTAGTTCATTTTTGATATTTTGATACTCCAATGGATGGTAGCCTTGTCATTATGGAAGGTAGTTCATTGTTGAGATTTTGTTTCTACAATGGATGATAGCCTTATCATTATGGAAGGTAGTTCAGTGTTGATATTTTGTTATGCCAATGGATGGTAGACTTGTCATTATGGAAGGTAGTTCATTGTTTAGATTTTTTTACTCTAATTTATGGTAACCTTGTCATTACGGAAGGTAGTTCATTGTTGAGATATTGTTTCTCCAATGGATGATAGCCTTGTCATTATGAAAGGTAGTTCATTGTTGAGATTTTGTTACTCCAATGGCTGGTAGCCTTGCCATTATGGAAGATAGTTCATTATTTAGATTTTGTTACTCATATGGATGGTAGCCTTGTCATTATGGAAGGTAGTTCGTTGTTGAAATTTTGTTACTCCAATGGATGGTAACTTTATCATTATGGAAGGTAGTCCAGTATTGAGATTTTGTTACTTTAATGGATGGTAGCCTTGTCATTATGGAAGGTAGTTCTTTGTTGATATTTTTTTACTCCAATGGATGGTAGACTTTTTATTATGGAAGGTAGTTCGTTGTTGATATTTTGTTACTCTAATTGATTGTATCCTTGTCATTACGGAAGGTATTTCAATGTGTAGATTTTGTTTCTCTAATGGATGATAGCCTTGTCATTAGGGAGGGTAGTTCATTGTTGAGATTTTCTTACTCCAATGGCTGGTAGGCTTGTCATTATGGAAGGTAGTTCATTGTTGAGATTTTATTACTCCAATGTCTAGTAGCCTTGTCATTATGGAAGGTAGTTCGTTGTTGAGATTTTGTTACTCTGATTGATGGTATCCTTGTACTTACGGAAGGTAGTTCATTGTTAAGATTTTGTTTCTCCAATGGATGATAGCCTTATCATTATGGAAGGTAGTCCATTGTTGAGATTTGGTTACTCCATTAGCTGGTAGCCTTGTCATTATGGAAGGTAGTTCATTGTTTAGATTTTGTTACTCCAATGGATGGTAGCCTTGTCATTATGGAAGGTAGTTTGTTGTTGGGATTTTGTCACTCCAATGGATGGTAGCCTTATCATTATGGAATGTAGTTCGGTTTTGAGATTTTGTTACTTTAACGGATGGTAGCCTTGTCACTATGGAAGGTAGTTTGTTATTGAGATTTTGTTACTCCAATGGATGGTAGGGTTGTCATTATGGAAGGTAGTTCATTGTTGAGATTTTGTTACTCTAATGGATGGTAGCCTTGTCATTACGGAAGGTAGTTCATTGTTGAGATTTTGTTTCTCCAATGGATGATAGCCTTATCATTATGGAAGGTAGTTCATTGTTGAGATTTGGTTACTCCATTGGCTGGTAGCCTTGTCATTATGGAAGGTAGTTCATTGTTTAGATTTTATTACTCCAATGGATGGTAGCCTGGTCATTATGGAAGGTAGTTCGTTGTTGGGATTTTGTCACTCCAATGGATGGTAGCCTTATCATTATGGAATGTAGTTCGGTTTTGAGATTTTTTTACTTTAATGGATGGTAGCCTTGTCACTATGGAAGGTAGTTTGTTATTGAGATTTTGTTAATCCAATGGACGGTAGGGTTGTCATTATGGAAGGTAGTTCATTGTTGTGATTTTGTTACTCTAATTGATGGTATCCTTGTCATTATGGAAGGTAGTTCATTGTTGATATTTTGTTTCTCCAATGGATGATAGCCTTGTCATTATGGAAGGTAGTTCATTTTTGATATTTTGATACTCCAATGGATGGTAGCCTTGTCATTATGGAAGGTAGTTCATTGTTGAGATTTTGTTTCTACAATGGATGATAGCCTTATCATTATGGAAGGTAGTTCAGTGTTGATATTTTGTTATGCCAATGGATGGTAGACTTGTCATTATGGAAGGTAGTTCATTGTTTAGATTTTTTTACTCTAATTTATGGTAACCTTGTCATTACGGAAGGTAGTTCATTGTTGAGATATTGTTTCTCCAATGGATGATAGCCTTGTCATTATGAAAGGTAGTTCATTGTTGAGATTTTGTTACTCCAATGGCTGGTAGCCTTGCCATTATGGAAGATAGTTCATTATTTAGATTTTGTTACTCATATGGATGGTAGCCCTGTCATTATGGAAGGTAGTTCGTTGTTGAAATTTTGTTACTCCAATGGATGGTAACTTTATCATTATGGAAGGTAGTCCAGTATTGAGATTTTGTTACTTTAATGGATGGTAGCCTTGTCATTATAGAAGGTAGTTCTTTGTTGATATTTTTTTACTCCAATGGATGGTAGACTTTTTATTATGGAAGGTAGTTCGTTGTTGATATTTTGTTACTCTAATTGATTGTATCCTTGTCATTACGGAAGGTATTTCAATGTGTAGATTTTGTTTCTCTAATGGATGATAGCCTTGTCATTAGGGAGGGTAGTTCATTGTTGAGATTTTCTTACTCCAATGGCTGGTAGGCTTGTCATTATGGAAGGTAGTTCATTGTTGAGATTTTGTTACTCCAATGTCTAGTAGCCTTGTCATTATGGAAGGTAGTTCGTTGTTGAGATTTTGTTACTCTGATTGATGGTATCCTTGTACTTACGGAAGGTAGTTCATTGTTAAGATTTTGTTTCTCCAATGGATGATAGCCTTATCATTATGGAAGGTAGTCCATTGTTGAGATTTGGTTACTCCATTAGCTGGTAGCCTTGTCATTATGGAAGGTAGTTCATTGTTTAGATTTTGTTACTCCAATGGATGGTAGCCTTGTCATTATGGAAGGTAGTTTGTTGTTGGGATTTTGTCACTCCAATGGATGGTAGCCTTATCATTATGGAATGTAGTTCGGTTTTGAGATTTTGTTACTTTAACGGATGGTAGCCTTGTCACTATGGAAGGTAGTTTGTTATTGAGATTTTGTTACTCCAATGGATGGTAGGGTTGTCATTATGGAAGGTAGTTCATTGTTGAGATTTTGTTACTCTAATGGATGGTAGCCTTGTCATTACGGAAGGTAGTTCATTGTTGAGATTTTGTTTCTCCAATGGATGATAGCCTTATCATTATGGAAGGTAGTTCATTGTTGAGATTTGTTTACTCCATTGGCTGGTAGCCTTGTCATTATGGAAGGTAGTTCATTGTTTAGATTTTGTTACTCCAATGGATGGTAGCCTTGTCATTATGGAAGGTAGTTCGTTGTTGGGATTTTGTCACTCCAATGGATGGTAGCCTTATCATTATGGAATGTAGTTCGGTTTTAAGGTTTTTTTACTTTAATGGATGGTAGCCTTGTCACTATGGAAGGTAGTTTGTTATTGAGATTTTGTTACTCCAATGGATTTTAGGGTTGTCATTATGGAAGGTAGTTCATTGTTGAGACTTTGTTACTCTAATTGATGGTATCCTTGTCATTATGAAAGGTAGTTCATTGTTGATATTTTGTTTCTCCAATGGATGATAGCCTTGTCATTATGGAAGGTAGTTCAGTGTTGATATTTTGTTACGCCAATGGCTGGTAGACTTGTCATTATGGAATGTAGTTCATTGTTTAGATTTTGTTACTCTAATTTATGGTAACCTTGTCATTACGGAAGGTAGTTCATTATTGAGATATTGTTTCTCCAATGGATGATAGCCTTGTCATTATGGAAGGTAGTTCATTGTTGAGATTTTGTTACTCCAATGGCTGGTAGCCTTGTCATTATGGAAGGTAGTTCATTATTTAGATTTTGTTACTCCAATGGATGGTAGCCTTGTCATTATGGAAGGTAGTTCATTGTTGAAATTTTGTTACTCCAATGGATGGTAACTTTATCATTATGGAAGTTAGTCCAGTATTGAGATTTTGTTACTTTAGTGGATGGTAGCCTTGTCATTATGCAAGGTAGTTCTTTGTTGTGATTTTTTTACTCCAATGGATGGTAGACTTTTTATTATGGAAGGTAGTTCGTTGTTGAGATTTTGTTACTCTAATTGATTGTATCCTTGTTATTACAGAAGGTAGTTCAATGTGGAGATTTTGTTTCTCTAATGGATGATAGCCTTGTCATTATGGATGGTAGTTCATTGTTGAGATTGTCTTACTCCAATGGCTGGTAGCCTTGTCATTATGGAAGGTAGTTCATTGTTGAGATTTTGTTACTCCAATGTCTGGTAGCCTTGTCATTATGGAAGGAAGTTCGTTGTTGAGATTTTGTTACTCTAATTGATGGTATCCTTGTAATTATGTAAGGTAGTTCATTGTTGAGATTTTGTTTCTCCAATGGATGATAGCCTTATCATTATGGAAGGTAGTTCATTGTTGAGATTTGGTTACTCCATTGGCTGGTAGCCTTGTCATTATGGAAGGTAGTTCATTGTTTAGATTTTATTACTCCAATGGATGGTAGCCTTGTCATTATGGAAGGTAGTTCGTTGTTGGGATTTTGTCACTCTAATGGATGGTAGCCTTATAATTATGGAATGTAGTTCGGTTTTGAGATTTTTTTACTTTAATGGATGGTAGCCTTGTCACTATGGAAGGTAGTTTGTTATTGAGATTTTGTTACTCCAATGGATTTTAGGGTTGTCATTATGGAAGGTAGTTCATTGTTGAGACTTTGTTACTCTAATTGATGGTATCCTTGTCATTATGAAAGGTAGTTCATTGTTGATATTTTGTTTCTCCAATGGATGATAGCGTTGTCATTATGGAAGGTAGTTCATTTTTGATATTTTGATACTCCAATGGATGGTAGCCTTGTCATTATGGAAGGTAGTTCATTGTTGAGATTATGTTTCTACAATGGATGATATCCTTATCATTATGGAAGGTAGTTCAGTGTTGATATTTTGTTACGCCAATGGCTGGTAGACTTGTCATTATGGAATGTAGTTCATTGTTTAGATTTTGTTACTCTAATTTATGGTAACCTTGTCATTACGGAAGGTAGTTCATTATTGAGATATTGTTTCTCCAATGGATGATAGCCTTGTCATTATGGAAGGTAGTTCATTGTTGAGATTTTGTTACTCCAATGGCTGGTAGCCTTGTCATTATGGAAGGTAGTTCATTATTTAGATTTTGTTACTCCAATGGATGGTAGCCTTGTCATTATGGAAGGTAGTTCATTGTTGAAATTTTGTTACTCCAATGGATGGTAACTTTATCATTATGGAAGTTAGTCCAGTATTGAGATTTTGTTACTTTAGTGGATGGTAGCCTTGTAATTATGGAAGGTAGTTCTTTGTTGTGATTTTTTTACTCCAATGGATGGTAGACTTTTTATTATGGAAGGTAGTTCGTTGTTGAGATTTTGTTACTCTAATTGATTGTATCCTTGTTATTACAGAAGGTAGTTCAATGTGGAGATTTTGTTTCTCTAATGGATGATAGCCTTGTCATTATGGATGGTAGTTCATTGTTGAGATTGTCTTACTCCAATGGATGGTAGCCTTGTCATTATGGAAGTTAGTTCATTGTTGAGATTTTGTTACTCCAATGTCTGGTAGCCTTGTCATTATGGAAGGAAGTTCGTTGTTGAGATTTTGTTACTCTAATTGATGGTATCCTTGTAATTACGTAAGGTAGTTCATTGTTGAGATTTTGTTTCTCCAATGGATGATAGCCTTATCATTATGGAAGGTAGTTCATTGTTGAGATTTGGTTACTCCATTGGCTGGTAGCCTTGTCATTATGGAAGGTAGTTCATTGTTTAGATTTTATTACTCCAATGGATGGTAGCCTTGTCATTATGGAAGGTAGTTCGTTGTTGGGATTTTGTCACTCCAATGGATGGTAGCCTTATAATTATGGAATGTAGTTCGGTTTTGAGATTTTTTTACTTTAATGGATGGTAGCCTTGTCACTATGGAAGGTAGTTTGTTATTGAGATTTTGTTAATCCAATGGACGGTAGGGTTGTCATTATGGAAGGTAGTTCATTGTTGTGATTTTGTTACTCTAATTGATGGTATCCTTGTCATTATGGAAGGTAGTTCATTGTTGATATTTTGTTTCTCCAATGGATGATAGCCTTGTCATTATGGAAGGTAGTTCATTTTTAATATTTTGATACTCCAATGGATGGTAGCCTTGTCATTATGGAAGGTAGTTCATTGTTGAGATTTTGTTTCTACAATGGATGATAGCCTTATCATTATGGAAGGTAGTTCAGTGTTGATATTTTGTTATGCCAATGGATGGTAGACTTGTCATTATGGAAGGTAGTTCATTGTTTATATTTTTTTACTCTAATTTATGGTAACCTTGTCATTACGGAAGGTAGTTCATTGTTGAGATATTGTTTCTCCAATGGATGATAGCCTTGTCATTATGGAAGGTAGTTCATTGTTGAGATTTTGTTACTCCAATGGCTGGTAGCCTTGTCATTATGGAAGATAGTTCATTATTTAGATTTTGTTACTCATATGGATGGTAGCCTTGTCATTATGGAAGGTAGTTCGTTGTTGAAATTTTGTTACTCCAATGGATGGTAACTTTATCATTATGGAAGGTAGTCCAGTATTGAGATTTTGTTACTTTAATGGATGGTAGCCTTGTCATTATGGAAGGTAGTTCTTTGTTGATATTTTTTTACTCCAATGGATGGTAGACTTTTTATTATGGAAGGTAGTTCGTTGTTGATATTTTGTTACTCTAATTGATTGTATCCTTGTCATTACGGAAGGTATTTCAATGTGTAGATTTTGTTTCTCTAATGGATGATAGCCTTGTCATTAGGGAGGGTAGTTCATTGTTGAGATTTTCTTACTCCAATGGCTGGTAGGCTTGTCATTATGGAAGGTAGTTCATTGTTGAGATTTTGTTACTCCAATGTCTGGTAGCCTTGTCATTATGGAAGGTAGTTCGTTGTTGAGATTTTGTTACTCTGATTCATGGTATCCTTTTACTTACGGAAGGTAGTTCATTGTTGAGATTTTGTTTCTCCAATGGATGATAGCCTTATCATTATGGAAGGTAGTTCATTGTTGAGATTTGGTTACTCCATTAGCTGGTAGCCTTGTCATTATGGAAGGTAGTTCATTGTTTAGATTTTGTTACTCCAATGGATGGTAGCCTTGTCATTATGGAAGGTAGTTTGTTGTTGGGATTTTGTCACTCCAATGGATGGTAGCCTTATCATTATGGAATGTAGTTCGGTTTTGAGATTTTGTTACTTTAACGGATGGTAGCCTTGTCACTATGGAAGGTAGTTTGTTATTGAGATTTTGTTACTCCAATGGATGGTAGGGTTGTCATTATGGAAGGTAGTTCATTGTTGAGATTTTGTTACTCTAATGGATGGTAGCCTTGTCATTATGGAAGGTAGTTCATTGTTGAGATTTTCTTTCTACAATAGATGATAGCCATATCATTATGGAAGGTAGTTCATTATTGATATTTTGTTATGCCAATGGCTGGTAGCCTTGTCATTACGGAAGGTAGTTCATTGTTTAGATTTTGTTACTCTAATTTATGTTAACCTTGTCATTACGGAAGGTAGTTCATTGTTAAGATTTTGTTTCTCCAATGGATGATAGCCTTGTCATTATGGAAGGTAGTTCATTGTTGAAATTTTGTTACTCCAATGGATGGTAACTTTATCAGTATGCAAGATAGTCCAGTATTGAGATTTTGTTACTTTAATGGATGGTAGCCTTGTCATTATGGAAGGTAGTTCTTTGTTGAGATTTTTTTACTCCAATGGATGGTATACTTTTTATTATGGAAGGTAGTTCTTGTTGAGATTTTGTTACTCTAATTGATTGTATCCTTGTCATTACGGAAGGTAGTTCAATGTGGAGATTTTGTTTCTCTAATGGATGATAGCCTTGTCATTATGGAGGGTAGTTCATTGTTGAGATTTTCTTACTCCAATGGCTGGTAGCCTTGTCATTATGGAAGGTAGTTCATTGTTGAGATTTTGTTACTCCAATGGATGGTAGCCTTGTCATTATGGAAGGTAGTTCGTTGTTGGGATTTTGTCACTCCAATGGATGGTAGCCTTATCATTATGGAATGTAGTTCGGTTTTGAGATTTTGTTACTTTAATGGATGGTAGCCTTGTCACTATGGAAGGTAGTTTGTTATTGAGATTTTGTTACTCCAATGGATGGTAGGGTTGTCATTATGGAAGGTAGTTCATTGTTGAGATTTTCTTACTCTAACTGATGGTATCCTTGTCATTACGAAAGGTAGTTCATTGTTGATATTTTGTTTCTACAATGGAAGATAGCCTTGTCATTATGGAAGGTAGTTCATTTTTGGTAATTTCATACTCCCACGGATGGTAGCCTTATCATTACGGAAGGTAGTTCATTGTGGAGATTTTGTTTCTCAAATGGATGATAGCCTTATCATTATGGAAGGTAGTTCATTGTTGAGATTTTGTTACTACAATGGCTGGTAGCCTTGGTATTATGGAAGGTAGTTCATTGTTTATATTTTGTTACTCTAATTTATGGTAACCTTGTCATTACGAAAGGTAGTTCATTGTTGAGATATTGTTTCTCTAATGGATGATAGCCTTCTCATTATGGAAGGTAGTTCATTGTTGAGTTTTTGTTACTACAATGGCTGGTAGCCTTGTCATTATGGAAGGTAGTTCATTATTTAGATTTTGTTACTCCAATGGATGGTAGCCTTGTCATTATGGAAGGTAGTTCATTGTTGAAATTTTATTACTCCAATGGATGGTAACTTTATCATTATGGAAGGTAGTCCAGTATTGAGATTTTGTTACTTTAATGGATGGTAGCCTTGTCATTATGGAAGGTAGTTCTTTGTTGAGATGTTTTTACTCCAATGGATGGTAGACATTTTATCATGGAAGGTAGTTCCTTGTTGAGATTTTGTTACTCTAATTGATGGTCTCCTTGTCATTACGGAAGGTAGTTCAATGTTGAGATTTTGTTTCTCCAATGGATGATAGCCTTGTCACTATGAAAGGTAGTTCATTTTTGAGATTTTATTACTCCAATGGATTGTAGCCTTGTCATTACATAAGGTAGTTCATTGTTGAGATTTTGTTTCTCCAATGGAAGATAGCCTTGTCATTATGGAAGTTAGTTCATTGTTGAGATTTTATTACTCCAATGGCTGTTAGCCTTGTCATTATGGAAGGTAGTTCGTTGTTGAGATTTTGTTACTCTAATTGATGGTATCCTTGTCATTACTGAAGGTAGTTCAATGTTGAGATTTTGTTTCTCCAATGGATGATAGCCTTGTCACTATGAAAGGTAGTTCATTTTTGAGATTTTATTACTCCAATGGATTGTAGCCTTGTCATTACATAAGGTAGTTCATTGTTGAGATTTTGTTTCTCCAATGGAAGATAGCCTTGTCATTATGGAAGTTAGTTCATTGTTGAGATTTTGTTACTCCAATGGCTGCTAGCCTTGTCATTATGGAAGGTAGTTCGTTGTTGAGATTTTGTTATTCTAATTGATTGTATCTATGTCATTACGGAAGGTAGTTCATTGTTCAGATTTTGTTTCTCTAATGGATTATAGCCTTGTCATTATGGAAGGTAGTTCATTTTTGAGATTTTGTTACTCCAATAGATGGTAGCCTTGTCATTATGGAAGGTAGTTCATTGTTGAGATTTTATTACTCCAATGGATGGCAGCCTTGTCATTATGGAAAGTAGTTATTTGTTGAGATTTTTTTACTCCAATGGATGGTAGACTTTTCATTATGGAAGGTACTTTGTTGTTGAGATTTTCTTACTCTAATTGATGGTATCCTTATCATTACGAAAGTTAGTTCATTGTTGAGATTTTATAACTCCAATGGATGGCAGCCTTGTCATTATGGAAAGTAGTTCTTTGTTGAGATTTTTTTACTCTAATGGATGGTAGACTTTTCACTATGGAAGGTAGTTCGTTGTTGAGATTTTGTTACTCTAATTGATGGTATCCTTGTCATTACGAAAGGTAGTTCATTGTTGAGATTTTATTTCTCCAATGGTAGATAGCCTTGTTATTATGGAAGGTAGTTCATTGTTGAGATTTTGTCACTCCAATGGCTGGTAGTCTTGTCATTATGGAAGGTAGTTCATTTTTTAGATTTTGTTACTCCAATGGATGGTAGTGTTTTTATTATGGAAGGTAGTTCGTTGTTGAGATCTTGTTACTCCAATGGATGGTAGCCTTGTCATTATGGAAGGTAGTTCGATTTTGATATTTTGTTACATTAATGGATGGTAGCCTTGCCTTTATGGAAGGTAGTTTGTTGTTGAGATTTTGTTACTCCAATGGATGGTAGGCTTGTCATTATGAAAGCTAGTTCGTTGTTAAGATTTTGTTACTCTAATTGATGGTATCCTTGTCATTACGGAAGGTAGTTCATTGTTGATATTTTGTTTCTCCAATGGATGATAGCCTTGTCACTATGGAAGGTAGTTCATTTTTGAGATTTTGTTACTCCAATTGATGGTAGCCTTGTCATTATGGAGGGTAGTTCATTGTTTAGATTTTCTTACTACAATGGCTGGTAGCCTTGTCATTATGGAAGGTAGTTCATTGTTGAGATTTTCTTTCTATAATAGATGATAGCCTTATCATTATGGAAGGTAGTTCATTATTGATATTTTGTTATGCCAATGGCTGGTAGCCTTGTCATTACGGAAGGTAGTTCATTGTTTAGATTTTGTTACTCTAATTTATGTTAACCTTGTCATTACGGAAGGTAGTTCATTGTTAAGATTTTATTTCTCCAATGGATGATAGCCTTGTCATTATGGAAGGTAGTTCATTGTTGAAATTTTGTTACTCCAATGGATGGTAACTTTATCATTATGCAAGGTAGTCCAGTATTGAGATTTTGTTACTTTAATGGATGGTAGCCTTGTCATTATGGAAGGTAGTTCTTTGTTGAGATTTTTTACTCCAATGGATGGTAGACTTTTTATTATGGAAGGTAGTTCGTTGATGAGATTTTGTTACTCTAATTGATTGTATCCTTGTCATTACGGAAGGTAGTTCAATGTGGAGATTTTGTTTCTCTAATGGATGATAGCCTTGTCATTATGGAGGGTAGTTCATTGTTGAGATTTTCTTACTCCAATGGTTGGTAGCCTTGTCATTATGGAAGGTATTTCATTGTTGAGATTTTGTTACTCCAATGGATGGTAGCCTTGTCATTATGGAAGGTAGTTCGTTGTTGGGATTTTGTCACTCCAATGGATGGTAGCCTTATCATTATGGAATGTAGTTCGGTTTTGAGATTTTGTTACTTTAATGGATGGTAGCCTTGTCACTATGGAAGGTAGTTTGTTATTGAGATTTTGTTACTCCAATGGATGGTAGGGTTGTCATTATGGAAGGTAGTTCATTGTTGAGATTTTCTTACTCTAATTGATGGTATCCTTGTCATTACGAAAGGTAGTTCATTGTTGAGATTTTGTTTCTACAATGGAAGATAGCCTTGTCATTATGGAAGGTAGTTCATTTTTGGTAATTTCATACTCCAACGGATGGTGGCGTTGTCATTACGGAAGGTAGTTCATTGTTGAGATTTTGTTTCTACAATGGATGATAGCCTTATCATTATGGAAGGTAGTTCATTGTTGAGATTTTGTTACTACAATGGCTGGTAGCCTTGGTATTATAGAAGGTAGTTCATTGTTTATATTTTGTTACTCTAATTTATGGTAACCTTGTCATTACGAAAGGTAGTTCATTGTTGAGATATTGTTTCTCTAATGGATGATAGCCTTCTCATTATGGAAGGTAGTTCATTGTTGAGTTTTTGTTACTACAATGGCTGGTATCCTTGTCATTATGGAAGGTAGTTGATTATTTAGATTTTGTTACTCCGATGGATGGTAGCCTTGTCATTATGGAAGGTAGTTCATTGTTGAAATTTTGTTACTCCAATGGATGGTAACTTTATCATTATGGAAGGTAGTCCAGTATTGAGATTTTGTTACTTTAATGGACGGTATACTTGTCATTATGGAAGGTAGTTCTTTGTTGAGATTTTTTTACTCCAATGGATGGTAGACATTTTATCATGGAAGGTAGTTCGTTGTTGTGATTTTGTTACTCTAATTGATGGTATCCTTGTCATTACGGAAGGTAGTTCAATGTTGAGATTTTGTTTCTCCAATGGATGATAGCCTTGTCACTATGAAAGGTAGTTCATTTTTTGAGATTTTATTACTCCAATGGATTGTAGCCTTGTCATTACATAAGGTAGTTCATTGTTGAGATTTTGTTTCTCCAATGAAAGATAGCCTTGTCATTATGGAAGTTAGTTCATTGTTGAGATTTTGTTACTCCAATGGCTGTTAGCCTTGTCATTATGGAAGGTAGTTCGTTGTTGAGATTTTGTTATTCTAATTGATTGTATCCTTGTCATTACGGAAGGTAGTTCATTGTTGAGATTTTGTTTCTCTAATGGATGATAGCCTTGTCATTATGGAAGGTAGTTCATTTTTGAGATTTTGTTACTCCAATAGACGGTAGCCTTGTCATTATGGAAGGTAGTTCATTGTTGAGATTTTATTACTCCAATGGATGGCAGCCTTGTCATTATGGAAAGTAGTTATTTGTTGAGATTTTTTTACTCCAATGGATGGTAGACTTTTCATTATGGAAGGTATTTCGTTGTTGAGATTTTCTTACTCTAATTGATGATATCCTTATCATTACGAAAGGTAGTTCATTGTTGAGATTTTATAACTCCAATGGATGGCAGCCTTGTCATTATGCAAAGTAGTTCTTTGTTGAGATTTTTTTACTCTAACGGATGGTAGAATTTTCACTATGGAAGGTAGTTCGTTGTTGAGATTTTCTTACTCTAATTGATGGTATCCTTGTCATTACGAAAGGTAGTTCATTGTTGAGATTTTATTTCTCCAATGGAAGATAGCCTTGTTATTATGGAAGGTAGTTCATTGTTGAAATTTTTTTACTCCAATGGCTGGTAGCCTTGTCATTATGGAAGGTAGTTCATTTTTGAGATTTTGTTACTCCAATAGACGGTAGCCTTGTCATTATGGAAGGTAGTTCATTGTTGAGATTTTATTACTCCAATGGATGGCAGCCTTGTCATTATGGAAAGTAGTTATTTGTTGAGATTTTTTTACTCCAATGGATGGTAGTCTTTTCATTATGGAAGGTACTTCGTTGTTGAGATTTTCTTACTCTAATTGATGGTATCCTTATCATTACGAAAGGTAGTTCATTGTTGAGATTTTATAACTCCAATGGATGGCAGCCTTGTCATTATGGAAAGTAGTTCTTTGTTGAGATTTTTTTACTCTAACGGATGGTAGAATTTTCACTATGGAAGGTAGTTCGTTGTTTAGATTTTGTTACTCTAATTGATGGTATCCTTGTCATTACGAAAGGTAGTTCATTGTTGAGATTTTATTTCTCCAATGGAAGATAGCCTTGTTATTATGGAAGGTAGTTCATTGTTGAGATTTTGTTACTCCAATGGCTGGTAGCCTTGTCATTATGGAAGGTAGTTCATTTTTTAGATTTTGTTACTCCAATGGATGGTAGCGTTTTTATTATGGAAGGTAGTTCGTTGTTGAGATCTTGTTACTCCAATGGATGGTAGCCTTGTCATTATGGAAGGTAGTTCGATTTTGATATTTTGTTACATTAATGGATGGTAGCCTTGCCTTTATGGAAGGTAGTTTGTTGTTGAGATTTTGTTACTCCAATGGATGGTAGGCTTGTCATTATGGAAGCTAGTTCGTTGTTGAGAGTTTTTTACTCTAATTGATGGTATCCTTGTCATTACGGAAGGTAGTTCATTGTTGATATTTTGTTTCTCCAATGGATGATAGCCTTGTCACTATGGAAGGTAGTTCATTTTTTAGATTTTGTTTCTCCAATTGATTGTAGCCTTGTCATTACGGAAGGTAGTTCATTGTTGAGATTTTGTTTCTCCAATGGAAGATAGCCTTGTCATTATGGAGGGTAGTTCATTGTTTAGATTTTCATACTCCAATGGCTGGTAGCCTTGTCATTATGGAAGGTAGTTCATTGTTGAGATTTTCTTTCTACAATAGATGATAGCCTTATCATTATGGAAGGTAGTTCATTATTGATATTTTGTTAGGCCAATGGCTGGTAGCCTTTTCATTACGGAAGGTAGTTCATTGTTTAGATTTTGTTACTCTAATTTATGTTAACCTTGTCATTACGGAAGGTAGTTCATTGTTAAGATTTTGTTTCTCCAATTGATGATAGCCTTGTCATTATGGAAGGTAGTTCATTGTTAAAATTTTGTTACTCCAATGGATGGTAACTTTATCATTATGCAAGGTAGTCCAGTATTGAGATTTTGTTACTTTAATGGATGGTAGCCTTGTCATTATGGAAGGTAGTTCTTTGTTGAGATTTTTTTACTCCAATGGATGGTACACTTTTTATTATGGAAGGTAGTTCGTTGTTGAGATTTTGTTACTCTAATTGATTGTATCCTTGTCATTACGGAAGGTAGTTCAATGTGGAGATTTTGTTTCTCTAATGGATGATAGCCTTGTCATTATGGAGGGTAGTTCATTGTTGAGATTTTCTTACTCCAATGGCTGGTAGCCTTGTCATTATGGAAGGTAGTTCATTGTTGAGATTTTGTTACTCCAATGGATGGTAGCCTTGTCATTATGGAATGTAGTTCGTTGTTGGGATTTTGTCACTCCAATGGATGGTAGCCTTATCATTATGGAATGTAGTTCGATTTTGAGATTTTGTTACTTTAATGGATGGTAGCCTTGTCACTATGGAAGGTAGTATGTTATTGAGATTTTGTTACTCCAATGGATGGTAGGGTTGTCATTATGGAAGGTAGTTCATTGTTGAGATTTTCTTACTCTAATTGATGGTATCCTTGTCATTACGAAAGGTAGTTCGTTGTTGAGATTTTGTTTCTACAATGGAAGATAGCCTTGTCATTATGGAAGGTAGTTCATTTTTGGTAATTTCATACTCCAACGGATGGTAGCCTTGTCATTACGGAAGGTAGTTCTTTGTTGAGATTTTGTTTCTACAATGGATGATAGCCTTATCATTATGGAAGGTAGTTCATTGGTGAGATTTTGTTACTACAATGGCTGGTAGCCTTGGTATTATGGAAGGTAGTTCATTGTTTATATTTTGTTACTCTAATTTATGGTAACCTTGTCATTACGAAAGGTAGTTCATTGTTGAGATATTGTTTCTCTAATGGATGATAGCCTTCTCAATATGGAAGGTAGTTCATTGTTGAGTTTTTGTTACTACAATGGCTGGTAGCCTTGTCATTATGGAAGGTAGTTCATTATTTAGATTTTGTTACTCCAATGGATGGTAGCCTTGTCATTATGGAAGGTAGTTCATTGTTGAAATTTTGTTACTCCAATGGATGGTAACTTTATCATTATGGAAGGTAGTCCAGTATTGAGATTTTGTTACTTTAATGGATGGTATCCTTGTCATTATGGAAAGTAGTTCTTTGTTGAGATTTTTTTACTCTAACGGATGGTAGAATTTTCACTATGGAAGGTAGTTCGTTGTTGAGATTTTCTTACTCTAATTGATGGTATCCTTGTCATTACGAAAGGCAGTTCATTGTTGAGATTTTATTTCTCCAATGGAAGATAGCCTTGTTATTATGGAAGGTAGTTCATTGTTGAAATTTTTTTACTCCAATGGCTGGTAGCCTTGTCATTATGGAAGGTAGTTCATTTTTGAGATTTTGTTACTCCAATAGACGGTAGCCTTATCATTATGGAAGGTAGTTCATTGTTGAGATTTTATTACTCCAATGGATGGCAGCCTTGTCATTATGGAAAGTAGTTATTTGTTGAGATTTTTTTACTCCAATGGATGGTAGACTTTTCATTATGGAAGGTACTTCGTTGTTGAGATTTTCTTACTCTAATTGATGGTATCCTTATCATTACGAAAGGTAGTTCATTGTTGAGATTTTATAACTCCAATGGATGGCAGCCTTGTCATTATGGAAAGTAGTTCTTTGTTGAGATTTTTTTACTCTAACGGATGGTAGAATTTTCACTATGGAAGGTAGTTCGTTGTTTAGATTTTGTTACTCTAATTGATGGTATCCTTGTCATTACGAAAGGTAGTTCATTGTTGAGATTTTATTTCTCCAATGGAAGATAGCCTTGTTATTATGGAAGGTAGTTCATTGTTGAGATTTTGTTACTCCAATGGCTGGTAGCCTTGTCATTATGGAAGGTAGTTCATTTTTTAGATTTTGTTACTCCAATGGATGGTAGCGTTTTTATTATGGAAGGTAGTTCGTTGTTGAGATCTTGTTACTCCAATGGATGGTAGCCTTGTCATTATGGAAGGTAGTTCGATTTTGATATTTTGTTACATTAATGGATGGTAGCCTTGCCTTTATGGAAGGTAGTTTGTTGTTGAGATTTTGTTACTCCAATGGATGGTAGGCTTGTCATTATGGAAGCTAGTTCGTTGTTGAGATTTTTTTACTCTAATTGATGGTATCCTTGTCATTACGGAAGGTAGTTCATTGTTGATATTTTGTTTCTCCAATGGATGATAGCCTTGTCACTATGGAAGGTAGTTCATTTTTTAGATTTTGTTTCTCCAATTGATTGTAGCCTTGTCATTACGGAAGGTAGTTCATTGTTGAGATTTTGTTTCTCCAATGAAAGATAGCCTTGTCATTATGGAGGGTAGTTCATTGTTTAGATTTTCTTACTCAAATGGCTGGTAGCCTTGTCATTATGGAAGGTAGTTCATTGTTGAGATTTTCTTTCTACAATAGATGATAGCCTTATCATTATGGAAGGTAGTTCATTATTGATATTTTGTTAGGCCAATGGCTGGTAGCCTTTTCATTACGGATAGTAGTTCATTGTTTAGATTTTGTTACTCTAATTTATGTTAACCTTGTCATTACGGAAGGTAGTTCATTGTTAAGATTTTGTTTCTCCAATGGATGATAGCCTTGTCATTATGGAAGGTAGTTCATTGTTAAAATTTTGTTACTCCAATGGATGGTAACTTTATCATTATGCAAGGTAGTCCAGTATTGAGATTTTTTTACTTTAATGGATGGTAGCCTTGTCATTATGGAAGGTAGTTCTTTGTTGAGATTTTTTTACTCCAATGGATGGTACACTTTTTATTATGGAAGGTAGTTCGTTGTTGAGATTTTGTTACTCTAATTGATTGTATCCTTGTCATTACGGAAGGTAGTTCAATGTGGAGATTTTGTTTCTCTAATGGATGATAGCCTTGTCATTATGGAGGGTAGTTCATTGTTGAGATTTTCTTACTCCAATGGCTGGTAGCCTTGTCATTATGGAAGGTAGTTCATTGTTGAGATTTTGTTACTCCAATGGATGGTAGCCTTGTCATTATGGAATGTAGTTCGTTGTTGGGATTTTGTCACTCTAATGGATGGTAGCCTTATCATTATGGAATGTAGTTCGATTTTGAGATTTTGTTACTTTAATGGATGGTAGCCTTGTCACTATGGAAGGTAGTATGTTATTGAGATTTTGTTACTCCAATGGATGGTAGGGTTGTCATTATGGAAAGTAGTTCATTGTTGAGATTTTCTTACTCTAATTGATGGTATCCTTGTCATTACGAAAGGTAGTTCGTTGTTGAGATTTTGTTTCTACAATGGAAGATAGCCTTGTCATTATGGAAGGTAGTTCATTTTTGGTAATTTCATACTCCAACGGATGGTAGCCTTGTCATTACGGAAGGTAGTTCTTTGTTGAGATTTTGTTTCTACAATGGATGATAGCCTTATCATTATGGAAGGTAGTTCATTGTTGAGATTTTGTTACTACAATGGCTGGTAGCCTTGGTATTATGGAAGGTAGTTCATTGTTTATATTTTGTTACTCTAATTTATGGTAACCTTGTCATTACGAAAGGTAGTTCATTGTTGAGATATTGTTTCTCTAATGGATGATAGCCTTCTCAATATGGAAGGTAGTTCATTGTTGAGTTTTTGTTACTACAATGGCTGGTAGCCTTGTCATTATGGAAGGTAGTTCATTATTTAGATTTTGTTACTCCAATGGATGGTAGCCTTGTCATTATGGAAGGTAGTTCATTGTTGAAATTTTGTTACTCCAATGGATGGTAACTTTATCATTATGGAAGGTAGTCCAGTATTGAGATTTTGTTACTTTAATGGATGGTAGCCTTGTCATTATGGAAGGTAGTTCTTTGTTGAGATTTTTTTACTCCAATGGATGGTAGACATTTTATCATGGAAGGTAGTTCGTTGTTGAGATTTTGTTACTCTAATTGATGGTATCCTTGTCATTACGGAAGGTAGTTCAATGTTGAGATTTTGTTTCTCCAATGGATGATAGCCTTGTCACTATGAAAGGTAGTTCATTTTTGAGATTTTATTACTCCAATGGATTGTAGCCTTGTCATTACATAAGGTAGTTCATTTTTGAGATTTTGTTTCTCCAATGGAAGATAGCCTTGTCATTACGGAAGGTAGTTCATTGTTGATATTTTGTTTCTCCAATGGATGGTAGCCTTGTCACTATGGAAGGTAATTCATTTTTGAGATTTTGTTACTCCAATGGATTGTATCCTTGTCATTACGGAAGGTAGTTCATTGTTGAGATTTTGTTTCTCTAATGGATGATAGCCTTGTCATTATGGAAGGTAGTTCAATAGACGGTAGCCTTGTCATTATGGAAGGTAGTTCATTGTTGAGATTTTATTACTCCAATGGATGGCAGCCTTGTCATTATGGAAAGTAGTTATTTGTTGAGATTTTTTTACTCCAATGGATGGTAGACTTTTCATTATGGAAGGTACTTCGTTATTGAGATTTTCTTACTCTAATTGATGGTATCCTTATCATTACAAAAGGTAGTTCATTGTTGAGATTTTATAACTCCAATGGATGGCAGCCTTGTCATTATGGAAAGTAGTTCTTTGTTGAGATTTTTTTACTCTAACGGATGGTAGAATTTTCACTATGGAAGGTAGTTCGTTGTTGAGATTTTATTACTCTAATTGATGGTATACTTGTCATTACGAAAGGTAGTTCATTTTTGAGATTTTATTTCTCCAATGGAAGATAGCCTTGTTATTATGGAAGGTAGTTCATTGTTGAGATTTTGTTACTCCAATGGCTGGTAGCCTTGTCATTATGGAAGGTAGTTCATTTTTTAGATTTTGTTACTCCAATGGATGGTAGGGTTTTTATTATGGAAGGTAGTTCGTTGTTGAGATCTTGTTACTCCAATGGATGGTAGCCTTGTCATTATGGAAGGTTGTTTGATTTTGACATTTTGTTACATTAATGGATGGTAGCCTTGCCTTTATGGAAGGTAGTTTGTTTTTGAGATTTTGTTACTCCAATGGATGGTAGGCTTGTCATTATGGAAGCTAGTTCGTTGTTGAGATTTTGTTACTCTAATTGATGGTATCCTTGTCATTACGGAAGGTAGTTCATTGTTGATATTTTGTTTCTCCAATGGATGTTAGCCTTGTCACTATGGAAGGTAGTTCATTTTTGAGATTTTGTTACTCCAATTGATTGTAGCCTTGTCATTACGGAAGGTAGTTCATTGTTAAGATTTTGTTTCTCCAATGGAAGATAGCCTTGTCATTATGGAGGGTAGTTCATTGTTTAGATTTTCTTACTCCAATGGATGGTAGCCTTGTCATTATGGAAGGTAGTTTATTGTTTAGAATTTGTTACTCCAATGGATGGTAGCGTTGTCATTATGGAAGGTAGTTCGTTGTTGAGATCTTGTTACTCCAATGGATGGTAGCCTTGTCATTATGGAAGCTAGTTCGTTGTTGAGATTTTGTTACTCTAATTGATGGTATCCTTGTCATTACGGAAGGTAGTTCATTGTTGATATTTTGTTTCTCCAATGGATGATAGCCTTGTCACTATGGAAGGTAGTACATTTTTGAGATTTTGTTACTCCAATGGATTGTAGCCTTGTCATTACGGAAGGTAGTTCATTGTTGAGATTTTGTTTCTCCTATGGAAGATAGCCTTGTCATTATGGAAGTTAGTTCATTGTTGAGATTTTGTTACTCCAATGGCTGGTAGCCTTGTCATTATGCAAGGTAGTTCGTTGTTGAGATTTTGTTATTCTAATTGATTGTATCCTTGTCATTACGGAAGGTAGTTCATTGTTAAGATTTTGTTTCTCCAATGGATGATAGCGTTGTCATTATGGAAGGTAGTTCATTTTTGAGATTTTGTTACTCCAATAGACGGTAGCCTTGTCATTATGGAAGGTAGTTCTTTGTTGAGATTTTTTAACTCCAATGGATGGTAGACTTTTCATTATGGAAGGTAGTTCGTTGTTGAGATTTTGTTACTCTAATTGATGGTATCCTTGTTATAACGAAAGGTAGTTCATTGTTGAGATATTATTACTCCAATGGATGGAAGCCTTGTCATTATGGAAAGTAGTTCTTTGTTGAGATTTTTTTACTCGAATGGATGGTAGACTCTTCATTATGGAAGGTAGTTCGTTGTTTAGATTTTGTTACTCCAAAGGCTGGTAGCCTTGTCATTATAGAAGGTAGTTCATTTTTTAGATTTTGTTACTCTTAGGGATGGTAGCCTTGTCATTATGGACGATAGTTCATTGTTGAGATTTTGTTACTCCAATGGATGTTATCCTTGTCATTATGGAAGGTAGTTCGGTTTTGAGATTTTGTTAATTTAATGGATGGTAGCCTTGTCAATATGGAAGGTAGTTTGTTGTTGAGATTTGGTTTCTCCAATGGATGGTAGACTTTTCATTATGGAAGGTAGTTCGTTGTTGAGATTTTGTTACTCTAATTGATGGTATACTTGTCATTATGGAAGGTAGTTTAATGTTGATATTGTGATTCTCCAATGGATGATAGCCTTGTCATTATGGAAGGTAGTTCATTGTTCAGATTTTGTTACTCCAATGGCTGGTAGCCTTGTCATTATGGAAGGTAGTTCATTGTTGAGATTTTGTTACTCCAATGGATGGTAGCCTTGTCATTACGGAAGGTAGATCATTGTTGAGATTTTGTTTCTCCAATGGATGATAGCCTTGTCATTATGGAAGGTAGTTCATTTTTTAGATTTTGTTACTCCAATAGATTGTAACCTTGTCATTACGGAAGGTAGTTCATTGTTGAGATTTTGTTTCTCCAATGGAAGATAGCCTTGTCATTATGGAGGGTATTTTATTGTTGAGATTTTCTTACTCCAATGGCTGGTAGCCTTGTCATTATGGAAGGTAGTTCATTGTTGAGATTTTGTTACTCCAATGGAAGATAGCCTTGTTATTATGGAAGGTAGTTCATTGTTGAGATTTTGTTACTCCAATGGCTGGTAGCCTTGTCATTATGGAAGGTAGTTCATTTTTTAGATTTTGTTACTCCAATGGATGGTAGCATTTTTATTATGGAAGGTAGTTCGTTGTTGAGATCTTGTTACTCCAATGGATGGTAGCCTTGTCATTAAGGAAGGTAGTTCGGTTTTGATATTTTGTTACATTAATGGATGGTAGCCTTGCCATGATGGAAGGTAGTTTGTTGTTGAGATTTTGTTACTCCAATGGATGGTAGGCTTGTCATTATGGAAGCTAGTTCGTTGTTGAGATTTTGTTACTCTAATTGATGGTATCCTTGTCATTACGGAAGGTAGTTCATTGTTGATATTTTGTTTCTCCAATGGATGGTAGCCTTGTCACTATGGAAGGTAATTCATTTTTGAGATTTTGTTACTCCAATGGATTGTAGCCTTGTCATTACGTAAGGTAGTTCATTGTTGAGATTTTGTTTTTCCAATGGAAGATAGCCTTGTCATTATGGAGGGTAGTTCATTGTTGAGATTTTCTTACTCCAATGGCTGGTAGCCTTGTCATTATGGAAGGTAGTTTATTGTTGATATTTTGTTACTCCAATGGATGGTAGCGTTGTCATTATGGAAGGTAGTTCGTTGTTGAGATCTTGTTACTCCAATGGATGGTAGCCTTGTCATTATGGAAGGTAGTTCAGTTTTGATATTTTGTTACATTAATGGATGGTAGCCTTGCCATTATGGAAGGTAGTTTGTTGTTGAGATTTTGTTACTCCAATGGATGGTAGGCTTGTCATTATGGAAGCTAGTTCGTTGTTGAGATTTTGTTACTTTAATTGATGGTATCCTTGTCATTACAAAAGGTAGTTCATTGTTGATATTTTGTTTCTCCAATGGATGATAGCCTTGTCACTATGGAAGGTAGTTCATTTTTGAGATTTTGTTACTCCAATGGATTGTAGCCTTGTCATTACGGAAGGTAGTTCATTGTTGAGATTTTGTTTCTCCAATGGAAGATAGCCTTGTCATTATGGAAGTTAGTTCATTGTTGAGATTTTGTTACTCCAATGGCTGGTAGCCTTGTCATTATGCAAGGTAGTTCGTTGTTGAGATTTTGTTATTCTAATTGATTGTATCCTTGTCATTACGGAAGGTAGTTCATTGTTGAGATTTTGTTTCTCCAATGGATGATAGCCTTGTCATTATGGAAGGTAGTTCATTTTTGAGATTTTGTTACTCCAATAGACGGTAGCCTTGTCATTATGGAAGGTAGTTCTTTGTTGAGATTTTTTAACTCCAATGGATGGTAGACTTTTCATTATGGAAGGTAGTTCGTTGTTGAGATTTTGTTACTCTAATTGATGGTATCCTTGTTATTACGAAAGGTAGTTCATTGTTGAGATATTATTACTCCAATGGATGGAAGCCTTGTCATTATGGAAAGTAGTTCTTTGTTGAGATTTTTTTACTCGAATGGATGGTAGACTCTTCATTATGGAAGGTAGTTCGTTGTTTAGATTTTGTTACTCCAAAGGCTGGTAGCCTTGTCATTATAGAAGGTAGTTCATTTTTTAGATTTTGTTACTCCTAGGGATGGTAGCCTTGTCATTATGGACGATAGTTCGTTGTTGAGATTTTGTTACTCCAATGGATGTTATCCTTGTCATTATGGAAGGTAGTTCTGTTTTGAGATTTTGTTAATTTAATGGATGGTAGCCTTGTCAATATGGAAGGTAGTTTGTTGTTGAGATTTGGTTTCTCCAATGGATGGTAGACTTTTCATTATGGAAGGTAGTTCGTTGTTGAGATTTTGTTACTCTAATTGATGGTATACTTGTCATTATGGAAGGTAGTTTAATGTTGATATTGTGATTCTCCAATGGATGATAGCCTTGTCATTATGGAAGGTAGTTCATTGTTCAGATTTTGTTACTCCAATGGCTGGTAGCCTTGTCATTATGGAAGGTAGTTCATTGTTGAGATTTTGTTACTCCAATGGATGGTAGCCTTGTCATTAAGGAAGGTAGATCATTGTTGAGATTTTGTTTCTCCAATGGATGATAGCCTTGTCATTATGGAAGGTAGTTCATTTTTTAGATTTTGTTACTCCAATAGATTGTAACCTTGTCATTACGGAAGGTAGTTCATTGTTGAGATTTTGTTTCTCCAATGGAAGATAGCCTTGTCATTATGGAGGGTATTTTATTGTTGAGATTTTCTTACTCCAATGGCTGGTAGCCTTGTCATTATGGAAGGTAGTTCATTGTTGAGATTTTGTTACTCCAATGGAAGATAGCCTTGTTATTATGGAAGGTAGTTCATTGTTGAGATTTTGTTACTCCAATGGCTGGTAGCCTTGTCATTATGGAAGGTAGTTCATTTTTTAGAATTTGTTACTCCAATGGATGGTAGCATTTTTATTATGGAAGGTAGTTCGTTGTTGAGATCTTGTTACTCCAATGGATGGTAGCCTTGTCATTAAGGAAGGTAGTTCGGTTTTGATATTTTGTTACATTAATGGATGGTAGCCTTGCCATGATGGAAGGTAGTTTGTTGTTGAGATTTTGTTACTCCAATGGATGGTAGGCTTGTCATTATGGAAGCTAGTTCGTTGTTGAGATTTTGTTACTCTAATTGATGGTATCCTTGTCATTACGGAAGGTAGTTCATTGTTGATATTTTGTTTCTCCAATGGATGGTAGCCTTGTCACTATGGAAGGTAATTCATTTTTGAGATTTTGTTACTCCAATGGATTGTAGCCTTGTCATTACGTAAGGTAGTTCATTGTTGAGATTTTGTTTTTCCAATGGAAGATAGCCTTGTCATTATGGAGGGTAGTTCATTGTTGAGATTTTCTTACTCCAATGGCTGGTAGCCTTGTCATTATGGAAGGTAGTTTATTGTTGATATTTTGTTACTCCAATGGATGGTAGCGTTGTCATTATGGAAGGTAGTTCGTTGTTGAGATCTTGTTACTCCAATGGATGGTAGCCTTGTCATTATGGAAGGTAGTTCAGTTTTGATATTTTGTTACATTAATGGATGGTAGCCTTGCCATTATGGAAGGTAGTTTGTTGTTGAGATTTTGTTACTCCAATGGATGGTAGGCTTGTCATTATGGAAGCTAGTTCGTTGTTGAGATTTTGTTACTTTAATTGATGGTATCCTTGTCATTACAAAAGGTAGTTCATTGTTGATATTTTGTTTCTCCAATGGATGATAGCCTTGTCACTATGGAAGGTAGTTCATTTTTGAGATTTTGTTACTCCAATGGATTGTAGCCTTGTCATTACGGAAGGTAGTTCACTGTTGAGATTTTGTTTCTCCAATGGAAGATAGCCTTGTCATTATGGAAGTTAGTTGATTGTTGAGATTTTGTTACTCCAATGGCTGGTAGCCTTGTCATTGTGGAAGGTAGTTCGTTATTGAGATTTTGTTATTCTAATTGATTATATCCTTGTCATTAAGGAAGGTAGTTCATTGTTAAGATTTTGTTTCTCCAATGGATGATAGCCTTGTCATTATGGAAGGTAGTTCATTTTGAGATTTTGTTACTCCAATAGACGGTAGCCTTGTCATTATGGAAGGTATTTCATTATTGAGATTTTATTACTCTAATGGATGGCAGCCTTGTCATTATGGAAAGTAGTTCTTTGTTGAGATTTTTTTAATCCAATGGATGGTAGACTTTTCATTATAGAAGGTAGTTCATTGTTGAGATTTTGTTACTCTAATTGATGGTATCCTTGTCATTACGAAAGGTAGTTCATTGTTGAGATTTTATTACTCCAATGGATTGAAGCCTTGTCATTATGGAAAGTAGTTCTTTGTTGAGATTTTTTTACTCGAATGGATGGTAGACTTTTCATTATGGAAGGTAGTTCGTTGTTGAGATTTTGTTACTCCAAAGGCTGGTATCCTTGTCATTATGGAAGGTAGTTCGGTTTTGAGATTTTGTTACTTTAATGGATGGTGGCCTTGTCATTATGGAAGGTAGTTTGTTGTTGAGATTTTGTTACTCTAATTGATGGTATACTTGTCATTATGGAAGGTAGTTTAATGATTATATTTTGTTTCTCCTATGGATGATAGCCTTGTCATTATGGAAGGTAGTTCATTGTTCAGATTTTGTTACTCCAATGGCTGGTAGCCTTGTCATTATGGAAGGTAGTTAATTGTTGAGATTTTGTTACTCCACTGGATGGTAGCCTTGTCATTATGGAAGGTAGTTCGTTGTTGAGATTTTGTTACTCCAATGGATGGTAGCCTTGTCATTATGGAAGGTAGTTCGGTTCTCAGGTTTTGTTAAATTAATGGATGGTAGCCTTGTAATTATGGAAGGTAGTTTGTTGTTGAGATTTTGTTACTCCAATGGATGGCAGGCTTGTAATTTTTGAAGCTAGTTCGTTGTTGAGATTTTGTTACTCTAATTGATGGTATCCTTGTCATTACGGAAGGTAGTTCATTGTTGAGATTTTGTTTCTCCAATGGATGATAGCCATGTCATTATGGAAGGTAGTTCATTTTTGATATTTTGTTACTCCAATGGATTGTAGCCTTATTATTATGGAAGGTAGTTCATTGTTGAGATTTTGTTACTCCAATGGATGGTAGCCTTGTCATTATGGAAGGTAGTTCATTGTTGAGATTTTTTTACTCCAATGGATGGTATCCTTTTCATTATTGAAGGTAGTTCGTTGTTGAGATTTTGTTACTCTAATTTATGGTAACCTTGTCATTATGGAAGGTAGTTCATTGTTAAGATTTTGTTTCTCCAATGGATGATAGCCTTGTCATTATGGAAGGTAGTTTATTTTTATGATTTTGTTACTCCAATGAATGGTAGCCTTGTCATTATGGAAGGTAGTTTGGTTTTGATGTTTTGTTACTTTAATGGATTGTAGACTCGTCATTATGGAAGGTAGTTTATTGTTGAGATTTTGTTACTCCAATGGATGGTAGGATTGTCATTATGGAAGCTAGTTCGTTGTTGAGATTTTGTTACTCTAATTGATGGTATCCTTGTCGTTACGAAAGGTAGTTCATTGTTGATATTTTGTTTCTCCAATGGATGATAGCCTTGTAACTATGGAAGGTAGTTCATTTTTGAGATTTTGTTACTCCAATGGATTGTAGCCTTGTCATTACGGAAGGTAGTTCATTGTTGAGATTTTGTTTCTCCAATGGAAGATAGCCTTGTCATTATGGAGGGTAGTTCATTGTTGATATTTTCTTACTCCAATGGCTGGTAGCCTTGTCATTATGGATGGTAGTTTATTGTTGAGATTTTGTTACTCCAATGGATGGTAGCGTTGTCATTATGGAAGGTAGTTCGTTGTTGAGATCTTGTTACTCCAATGGATGGTAGCCTTGACATTATGGAAGGTAGTTCATTGTTGAGATTTTGTTACTCCAATGGCTGGTAGCCTTGTCATTATGGAAGGTAGTTCATTTTTTAGATTTTGTTACTCCAATGGATGGTTGCGTTTTTATTATGGAAGGTAGTTCGTTGTTGAGATCTTGTTACTCCAATGGATGGTAGCCTTGTCATTATGAAAGGTAGTTCGGTTTTAATATTTTGTTACATTAATGGATGGTAGCCTTGCCATTATGGAAGGTAGTTTGTTGTTGAGATTTTGTTACTACAATGGATGGTAGGCTTGTCATTATGGAAGCTAGTTCGTTGTTGAGATTTTGTTACTCTAATTGATGGTATCCTTGTCATTACGGAAGGTAGTTCATTGTTGATATTTTGTTTCTCCAATGGATGATAGCCTTGTCACTATGGAAGGTAGTTCATTTTTGAGATTTTGTTACTCCAATGGATTGTAGCCTTGTCATTACGGAAGGTAGTTCATTGTTGAGATTTTGTTTCTCCAATGGAAGATAGCCTTGACATTATGGAGGGTAGTTCATTGTTGAGATTTTCTTACTCCATTGGCTGGTAGCCTTGTCATTATGGAAGGTAGTTTATTGTTGAGATTTTGTTACTCCAATGGATGGTAGCGTTGTCATTATGGAAGTTAGTTCGTTGTTGAGATCTTGTTACTCCAATGGATGGTAGCCTTGTCATTATGGAAGGTAGTTCATTGTTGAGATTTTGTTACTCCAATGGCTGGTAGCCTTGTCATTATGGAAGGTAGTTCATTTTTTAGATTTTGTTACTCCAATGGATGGTAGCGTTTTTATTATGGAAGGTAGTTCGTTGTTGAGATCCTGTTACTCCAATGGATGGTAGCCTTGTCATTATGGAAGGTAGTTTGGTTTTAATATTTTGTTACATTAATGGATGGTAGCCTTGCCATTATGGAAGGTAGTTTGTTGTTGAGATTTTGTTACTCCAATGGATGGTAGGCTTGTCATTATGGAAGCTAGTTCGTTGTTGAGATTTTGTTACTCTAATTGATGGTATCCTTGTCATTACGGAAGGTAGTTCATTGTTGATATTTTGTTTCTCCAATGGATGATAGCCTTGTCACTATGGAAGGTAGTTCATTTTTGAGATTTTGTTACTCCAATGGTTTGTAGCCTTGTAATTACGGAAGGTAGTTCATTGTTGAGATTTTGTTTCTCCAATGGAAGATAGCCTTGTCATTATTGACGGTAGTTCATTGTTGAGATTTTCTTACTCCAATGGCTGGTAGCCTTGTCATTATGGAAGGTAGTTTATTGTTGAGATTTTGTTACTCCAATGGATGGTAGCATTGTCATTATGGAAGGTATTTCGTTGTTGAGATCTTGTTACTCCAATGGATGGTAGCCTTGGCATTATGGAAGGTAGTTCATTGTTGAGATTTTGTTACTCCAATGGTTGGTAGCCTTGTCATTATGGAAGGTAGTTCATTTTTTAGATTTTGTTACTCCAATGGATGGTAGCATTTTTATTATGGAAGGTAGTTCGTTGTTGAGATCTTGTTACTCCAATGGATGGTAGCCTTGTCAGTATGGAAGGTAGTTCGGTTTTGATATTTTGTTACATTAATGGATGGTAGCCTTGCCATTATGGAAGGTAGTTTGATGTTGAGATTTTGTTACTACAATGGATGGTAGGCTTGTCATTATGGAAGCTAGTTCGTTGTTGAGATTTTGTTACTCTAATTGATGGTATCCTTGTCATTACGGAAGGTAGTTCATTGTTGATATTTTGTTTCTCCAATGGATGATAGTCTTGTCACTATGGAAGGTAGTTCATTTTTGAGATTTTGTTACTCCAATGGATTGTAGCCTTGTCATTACGGAAGGTAGTTCATTGTTGAGATTTTGTTTCTCCAATGGAAGATAGCCTTGACATTATGGAGGGTAGTTCATTGTTGAGATTTTCTTACTCCATTGGCTGGTAGCCTTGTCATTATGGAAGGTAGTTTATTGTTGAGATTTTGTTACTCCAATGGATGGTAGCGTTGTCATTATGGAAGTTAGTTCGTTGTTGAGATCTTGTTACTCCAATGGATGGTAGCCTTGTCATTATGGAAGGTAGTTCATTGTTGAGATTTTGTTACTCCAATGGCTGGTAGCCTTGTCATTATGGAAGGTAGTTCATTTTTTAGATTTTGTTACTCCAATGGATGGTAGCGTTTTTATTATGGAAGGTAGTTCGTTGTTGAGATCCTGTTACTCCAATGGCTGGTAGCCTTGTCATTATGGAAGGTAGTTCAGTTTTGATATTTTGTTACATTAATGGATGGTAGCCTTGCCATTATGGAAGGTAGTTTGTTGTTGAGATTTTGTTACTCCAATGGATGGTAGTATTGTCATTATGGAAGCTAGTTCGTTGTTGAGATTTTGTTACTCTAATTGATGGTATCCTTGTCATTACGGAAGGTAGTTCATTGTTGATATTTTGTTTCTCCAATGGATGGTAGCCTTGTCACTATGGAAGGTAGTTCATTTTTGATATTTTGTTACTCCAATGGATTGTAGCCTTGTCATTACGGAAGGTAGTTCATTGTTGAGATTTTGTTTCTCCAATGGAAGATAGCCTTGTCATTATGGAGGGTAGTTCATTGTTGAGATTTTCTTACTCCAATGGCTGGTAGCCTTGTCATTATGGAAGGTAGTTTATTGTTGAGATTTTGTTACTCCAATGGATGGTAGCGTTGTCATTATGGAAGTTAGTTCGTTGTTGAGATCTTGTTACTCCAATGGATGGTAGCCTTGTCATTATGGAAGGTAGTTCATTGTTGAGATTTTATTACTCCAATGGCTGGTAGCATTGTCATTATGGAAGGTAGTTCATTTTTTAGATTTTGTTACTCCAATGGATGGTAGCATTTTTATTATGGAAGGTAGTTCGTTGTTGAGATCTTGTTACTCCAATGGATGGTAGCCTTGTCATTATGGAAGGTAGTTCGGTTTTGATATTTTGTTACATTAATGGATGGTAGCCTTGCCATTATGGAAGGTAGTTTGTTGTTGAGATTTTGTTACTCCAATGGATGGTAGGCTTGTCATTATGGAAGCTAGCTCGTTGTTGAGATTTTTTTACTCAAATTGATGGTATCCTTGTCATTATGGAAGGTAGTTCATTGTTGATATTTTGTTTCTCCAATGGATGATAGCCTTGTCACTGTGGAAGGTAGTCCATTTTTGAGATTTTGTTACTCCAATGGATTGTAGCCTAGTCATTACGTAAGGTAGTTCATTGTTGAGAATTTGTTTCTCCAATGGAAGATAGCCTTGTCGTTATGGAGGGTAGTTCATTGTTGAGATTTTCTTACTCCAATGGCTGATAGCCTTGTCATTATGGAAGGTAGTTTATTGTTGATATTTTGTTACTCCAATGGATGGTAGCGTTGTCATTATGGAAGGTAGTTCGTTGTTGAGATCTTGTTACACCAATGGATAGTAGCCTTGTCATTATGGAAGGTAGTTCGGTTTTGATATTTTGTTACATTAATGGATGGTAGCCTTGCCATTATGGAAGGTAGTTTGTTGTTGAGATTTTGTTACTCCAATGGATGGTAGGCTTGTCATTATGGAAGCTAGTTCGTTGTTGAGATTTTGTTACTTTAATTGATGGTATCCTTGTCATTACGGAAGGTAGTTCATTGTTGATATTTTGTTTCTCCAATGGAAGATAGCCTTGTCATTATGGAGTGTAGTTCATTGTTGATATTTTCTTACTCCAATGGCTGGTAGCCTTGTCATTATGGATGGTAGTTTATTGTTGAGATTTTGTTACTCCAATGGATGGTAGCGTTGTCATTATGGAAGGTAGTTCGTTGTTGAGATCTTGTTACTCCAATGGATGGTAGCCTTGACATTATGGAAGGTAGTTCATTGTTGAGATTTTGTTACTCCAATGGCTGGTAGCCTTGTCATTATGGAAGGTAGTTCATTTTTTAGATTTTGTTACTCCAATGGATGGTAGCGTTTTTATTATGGAAGGTAGTTCGTTGTTGAGATCTTGTTACTCCAATGGATGGTAGCCTTGTCATTATGGAAGGTAGTTCGGTTTTAATATTTTGTTACATTAATGGATGGTAACCTTGCCATTATGGAAGGTAGTTTGTTGTTGAGATTTTGTTACTCCAATGGATGGTAGGCTTGTCATTATGGAAGCTAGTTCGTTGTTGAGATTTTGTTACTCTAATTGATGGTATCCTTGTCATTACGGAAGGTAGTTCATTGTTGATATTTTGTTTCTCCAATGGATGATAGCCTTGTCACTATGGAAGGTAGTTCATTTTTGAGATTTTGTTACTCCAATGGATTGTAGCCTTGTCATTACGGAAGGTAGTTCATTGTTGAGATTTTGTTTCTCCAATGGAAGATAGCCTTGACATTATGGAGGGTAGTTCATTGTTGAGATTTTCTTACTCCATTGGCTGGTAGCCTTGTCATTATGGAAGGTAGTTTATTGTTAAGATTTTGTTACTCCAATGGATGGTAGCATTGTCATTATGGAAGGTATTTGGTTGTTGAGATCTTGTTACTCCAATGGATGGTAGCCTTTGCATTATGGAAGGTAGTTCATTGTTGAGATTTTGTTACTCCAATGGCCGGTAGCCTTGTCATTATGGAAGGTAGTTCGGTTTTGATATTTTGTTACATTAATGGATGGTAGCCTTGCCATTATGGAAGGTAGTTTATTGTTGAGATTTTGTTACTCCAATGGATGGTAGGATTGTCATTATGGAAGCTAGTTCGTTGTTGAGATTTTGTTACTCTAATTGATGGTATCCTTGTCATTACGGAAGGTAGTTCATTGTTGATATTTTGTTTCTCCAATGGATGGTAGCCTTGTCACTATGGAAGGTAGTTCATTTTTGATATTTTGTTACTCCAATGGATTGTAGCCTTGTCATTACGGAAGGTAGTTCATTGTTGAGATTTTGTTTCTCCAATGGAAGATAGCCTTGTCATTATGGAGGGTAGTTCATTGTTGAGATTTTCTTACTCCAATGGCTGGTAGCCTTGTCATTATGGATGGTAGTTTATTGTTGAGATTTTGTTACTCCAATGGATGGTAGCGTTGTCATTATGGAAGGTAGTTCGTTGTTGAGATCTTGTTACTCCAATGGATGGTAGCCTTGACATTATGGAAGGTAGTTCATTGTTGAGATTTTGTTACTCCAATGGCTGGTAGCCTTGTCATTATGGAAGGTAGTTCATTTTTTAGATTTTGTTACTCCAATGGATGGTAGCGTTTTTATTATGGAAGGTAGTTCGTTGTTGAGATCTTGTTACTCCAATGGATGGTAGCCTTGTCATTATGGAAGGTAGTTCGGTTTTAATATTTTGTTACATTAATGGATGGTAGCCTTGCCATTATGGAAGGTAGTTTGTTGTTGAGATTTTGTTACTCCAATGGATGGTAGGCTTGTCATTATGGAAGCTAGTTCGTTGTTGAGATTTTGTTACTCTAATTGATGGTATCCTTGTCATTACGGAAGGTAGTTCATTGTTGATATTTTGTTTCTCCAATGGATGATAGCCTTGTCACTATGGAAGGTAGTTCATTTTTGAGATTTTGTTACTCCAATGGATTGTAGCCTTGTCATTACGGAAGGTAGTTCATTGTTGAGATTTTGTTTCTCCAATGGAAGATAGCCTTGACATTATGGAGGGTAGTTCATTGTTGAGATTTTCTTACTCCATTGGCTGGTAGCCTTGTCATTATGGAAGGTAGTTTATTGTTAAGATTTTGTTACTCCAATGGATGGTAGCATTGTCATTATGGAAGGTATTTGGTTGTTGAGATCTTGTTACTCCAATGGATGGTAGCCTTTGCATTATGGAAGGTAGTTCATTGTTGAGATTTTGTTACTCCAATGGCTGGTAGCCTTGTCATTATGGAAGGTAGTTCGGTTTTGATATTTTGTTACATTAATGGATGGTAGCCTTGCCATTATGGAAGGTAGTTTATTGTTGAGATTTTGTTACTCCAATGGATGGTAGGATTGTCATTATGGAAGCTAGTTCGTTGTTGAGATTTTGTTACTCTAATTGATGGTATCCTTGTCATTACGGAAGGTAGTTCATTGTTGATATTTTGTTTCTCCAATGGATGGTAGCCTTGTCACTATGGAAGGTAGTTCATTTTTGATATTTTGTTACTCCAATGGATTGTAGCCTTGTCATTACGGAAGGTAGTTCATTGTTGAGATTTTGTTTCTCCAATGGAAGATAGCCTTGTCATTATGGAGTGTAGTTCATTGTTGATATTTTCTTACTCCAATGGCTGGTAGCCTTGTCATTATGGATGGTAGTTTATTGTTGAGATTTTGTTACTCCAATGGATGGTAGCGTTGTCATTATGGAAGGTAGTTCGTTGTTGAGATCTTGTTACTCCAATGGATGGTAGCCTTGACATTATGGAAGGTAGTTCATTGTTGAGATTTTGTTACTCCAATGGCTGGTAGCCTTGTCATTATGGAAGGTAGTTCATTTTTTAGATTTTGTTACTCCAATGGATGGTAGCGTTTTTATTATGGAAGGTAGTTCGTTGTTGAGATCTTGTTACTCCAATGGATGGTAGCCTTGTCATTATGGAAGGTAGTTCGGTTTTAATATTTTGTTACATTAATGGATGGTAACCTTGCCATTATGGAAGGTAGTTTGTTGTTGAGATTTTGTTACTCCAATGGATGGTAGGCTTGTCATTATGGAAGCTAGTTCGTTGTTGAGATTTTGTTACTCTAATTGATGGTATCCTTGTCATTACGGAAGGTAGTTCATTGTTGATATTTTGTTTCTCCAATGGATGATAGCCTTGTCACTATGGAAGGTAGTTCATTTTTGAGATTTTGTTACTCCAATGGATTGTAGCCTTGTCATTACGGAAGGTAGTTCATTGTTGAGATTTTGTTTCTCCAATGGAAGATAGCCTTGACATTATGGAGGGTAGTTCATTGTTGAGATTTTCTTACTCCATTGGCTGGTAGCCTTGTCATTATGGAAGGTAGTTTATTGTTAAGATTTTGTTACTCCAATGGATGGTAGCATTGTCATTATGGAAGGTATTTGGTTGTTGAGATCTTGTTACTCCAATGGATGGTAGCCTTTGCATTATGGAAGGTAGTTCATTGTTGAGATTTTGTTACTCCAATGGCTGGTAGCCTTGTCATTATGGAAGGTAGTTCGGTTTTGATATTTTGTTACATTAATGGATGGTAGCCTTGCCATTATGGAAGGTAGTTTATTGTTGAGATTTTGTTACTCCAATGGATGGTAGGATTGTCATTATGGAAGCTAGTTCGTTGTTGAGATTTTGTTACTCTAATTGATGGTATCCTTGTCATTACGGAAGGTAGTTCATTGTTGATATTTTGTTTCTCCAATGGATGGTAGCCTTGTCACTATGGAAGGTAGTTCATTTTTGATATTTTGTTACTCCAATGGATTGTAGCCTTGTCATTACGGAAGGTAGTTCATTGTTGAGATTTTGTTTCTCCAATGGAAGATAGCCTTGTCATTATGGAGGGTAGTTCATTGTTGAGATTTTCTTACTCCAATGGCTGGTAGCCTTGTCATTATGGATGGTAGTTTATTGTTGAGATTTTGTTACTCCAATGGATGGTAGCGTTGTCATTATGGAAGGTAGTTCGTTGTTGAGATCTTGTTACTCCAATGGATGGTAGCCTTGACATTATGGAAGGTAGTTCATTGTTGAGATTTTGTTACTCCAATGGCTGGTAGCCTTGTCATTATGGAAGGTAGTTCATTTTTTAGATTTTGTTACTCCAATGGATGGTAGCGTTTTTATTATGGAAGGTAGTTCGTTGTTGAGATCTTGTTACTCCAATGGATGGTAGCCTTGTCATTATGGAAGGTAGTTCGGTTTTAATATTTTGTTACATTAATGGATGGTAGCCTTGCCATTATGGAAGGTAGTTTGTTGTTGAGATTTTGTTACTCCAATGGATGGTAGGCTTGTCATTATGGAAGCTAGTTCGTTGTTGAGATTTTGTTACTCTAATTGATGGTATCCTTGTCATTACGGAAGGTAGTTCATTGTTGATATTTTGTTTCTCCAATGGATGATAGCCTTGTCACTATGGGAGGTAGTTCATTTTTGAGATTTTGTTACTCCAATGGATTGTAGCCTTGTCATTACGGAAGGTAGTTCATTGTTGAGATTTTGTTTCTCCAATGGAAGATAGCCTTGACATTATGGAGGGTAGTTCATTGTTGAGATTTTCTTACTCCATTGGCTGGTAGCCTTGTCATTATGGAAGGTAGTTTATTGTTAAGATTTTGTTACTCCAATGGATGGTAGCATTGTCATTATGGAAGGTATTTGGTTGTTGAGATCTTGTTACTCCAATGGATGGTAGCCTTTGCATTATGGAAGGTAGTTCATTGTTGAGATTTTGTTACTCCAATGGCTGGTAGCCTTGTCATTATGGAAGGTAGTTCGGTTTTGATATTTTGTTACATTAATGGATGGTAGCCTTGCCATTATGGAAGGTAGTTTATTGTTGAGATTTTGTTACTCCAATGGATGGTAGGATTGTCATTATGGAAGCTAGTTCGTTGTTGAGATTTTGTTACTCTAATTGATGGTATCCTTGTCATTACGGAAGGTAGTTCATTGTTGATATTTTGTTTCTCCAATGGATGGTAGCCTTGTCACTATGGAAGGTAGTTCATTTTTGATATTTTGTTACTCCAATGGATTGTAGCCTTGTCATTACGGAAGGTAGTTCATTGTTGAGATTTTGTTTCTCCAATGGAAGATAGCCTTGTCATTATGGAGGGTAGTTCATTGTTGAGATTTTCTTACTCCAATGGCTGGTAGCCTTGTCATTATGGATGGTAGTTTATTGTTGAGATTTTGTTACTCCAATGGATGGTAGCGTTGTCATTATGGAAGGTAGTTCGTTGTTGAGATCTTGTTACTCCAATGGATGGTAGCCTTGACATTATGGAAGGTAGTTCATTGTTGAGATTTTGTTATCCAATGGCTGGTAGCCTTGTCATTATGGAAGGTAGTTCATTTTTTAGATTTTGTTACTCCAATGGATGGTAGCGTTTTTATTATGGAAGGTAGTTCGTTGTTGAGATCTTGTTACTCCAATGGATGGTAGCCTTGTCATTATGGAAGGTAGTTCGGTTTTAATATTTTGTTACATTAATGGATGGTAGCCTTGCCATTATGGAAGGTAGTTTGTTGTTGAGATTTTGTTACTCCAATGGATGGTAGGCTTGTCATTATGGAAGCTAGTTCGTTGTTGAGATTTTGTTACTCTAATTGATGGTATCCTTGTCATTACGGAAGGTAGTTCATTGTTGATATTTTGTTTCTCCAATGGATGATAGCCTTGTCACTATGGAAGGTAGTTCATTTTTGAGATTTTGTTACTCCAATGGATTGTAGCCTTGTCATTACGGAAGGTAGTTCATTGTTGAGATTTTGTTTCTCCAATGGAAGATAGCCTTGACATTATGGAGGGTAGTTCATTGTTGAGATTTTCTTACTCCATTGGCTGGTAGCCTTGTCATTATGGAAGGTAGTTTATTGTTAAGATTTTGTTACTCCAATGGATGGTAGCATTGTCATTATGGAAGGTATTTGGTTGTTGAGATCTTGTTACTCCAATGGATGGTAGCCTTTGCATTATGGAAGGTAGTTCATTGTTGAGATTTTGTTACTCCAATGGCTGGTAGCCTTGTCATTATGGAAGGTAGTTCGGTTTTGATATTTTGTTACATTAATGGATGGTAGCCTTGCCATTATGGAAGGTAGTTTGTTGTTGAGATTTTGTTACTCCAATGGATGGTAGGATTGTCATTATGGAAGCTAGTTCGTTGTTGAGATTTTGTTACTCCAATTCATGGTATCCTTGTCATTACGGAAGGTAGTTCATTGTTGATATTTTGTTTCTCCAATGGATGGTAGCCTTGTCACTATGGAAGGTAGTTCATTTTTGATATTTTGTTACTCCAATGGATTGTAGCCTTGTCATTACGGAAGGTAGTTCATTGTTGAGATTTTGTTTCTCCAATGGAAGATAGCCTTGTCATTATGGAGGGTAGTTCATTGTTGAGATTTTCTTACTCCAATGGCTGGTAGCCTTGTCATTATGGAAGGTAGTTTATTGTTGAGATTTTGTTACTCCAATGGATGGTAGCGTTGTCATTATGGAAGTTAGTTCGTTGTTGAGATCTTGTTACTCCAATGGATGGTAGCCTTGTCATTATGGAAGGTAGTTCATTGTTGAGATTTTATTACTCCAATGGCTGGTAGCATTGTCATTATGGAAGGTAGTTCATTTTTTAGATTTTGTTACTCTAATGGATGGTAGCGTTTTTATTATTGAAGGTAGTTCGTTGTTGAGATCCTGTTACTCCAATGGATGGTAGCCTTGTCATTATGGAAGGTAGTTTGGTTTTAATATTTTGTTACATTAATGGATGGTAGCCTTGCCATTATGGAAGGTAGTTTGTTGTTGAGATTTTGTTACTCCAATGGATGGTAGGCTTGTCATTATGGAAGCTAGTTCGTTGTTGAGATTTTGTTACTCTAATTGATGGTATCCTTGTCATTACGGAAGGTAGTTCATTGTTGATATTTTGTTTCTCCAATGGATGATAGCCTTGTCACTATGGAAGGTAGTTCATTTTTGAGATTTTGTTACTCCAATGGTTTGTAGCCTTGTCATTACGGAAGGTAGTTCATTGTTGAGATTTTGTTTCTCCAATGGAAGATAGCCTTGTCATTATTGAAGCTAGTTCGTTGTTGAGATTTTGTTACTCTAATTGATGGTATCCTTGTCATTATGGAAGGTAGTTCATTGTTGAGATTTTGTTACTCCAATGGATGGTAGCATTGTCATTATGGAAGGTATTTCGTTGTTGAGATCTTGTTACTCCAATGGATGGTAGCCTTGGCATTATGGAAGGTAGTTCATTGTTGAGATTTTGTTACTCCAATGGTTGGTAGCCTTGTCATTATGGAAGGTAGTTCATTTTTTAGATTTTGTTACTCCAATGGATGGTAGCATTTTTATTATGGAAGGTAGTTCGTTGTTGAGATCTTGTTACTCCAATGGATGGTAGCCTTGTCATTATGGAAGGTAGTTCGGTTTTGATATTTTGTTACATTAATGGATGGTAGCCTTGCCATTATGGAAGGTAGTTTGTTGTTGAGATTTTGTTACTCCGATGGATGGTAGGCTTGTCATTATGGAAGCTAGCTCGTTGTTGAGATTTTTTTACTCAAATTGATGGTATCCTTGTCATTATGGAAGGTAGTTCATTGTTGATATTTTGTTTCTCCAATGGATGATAGCCTTGTCACTGTGGAAGGTAGTTCATTTTTGAGATTTTGTTACTCCAATGGATTGTAGCCTTGTCATTACGTAAGGTAGTTCATTGTTGAGATTTTGTTTCTCCAATGGAAGATAGCCTTGTCGTTATGGAGGGTAGTTCATTGTTGAGATTTTCTTACTCCAATGGCTGATAGCCTTGTCATTATGGAAGGTAGTTTATTGTTGATATTTTGTTACTCCAATGGATGGTAGCGTTGTCATTATGGAAGGTAGTTCGTTGTTGAGATCTTGTTACACCAATGGATAGTAGCCTTGTCATTATGGAAGGTAGTTCGGTTTTGATATTTTGTTACATTAATTGATGGTAGCCTTGCCATTATGGAAGGTAGTTTGTTGTTGAGATTTTGTTACTCCAATGGATGGTAGGCTTGTCATTATGGAAGCTAGTTCGTTGTTGAGATTTTGTTACTTTAATTGATGGTATCCTTGTCATTACGGAAGGTAGTTCATTGTTGATATTTTGTTTCTCCAATGGATGATAGCCTTGTCACTATGGAAGGTAGTTCATTTTTGAGATTTTGTTACTCCAATGGATTGTAGCCTTGTCATTACGAAAGGTAGTTCATTGTTGAGATTTTGTTTCTCCAATGGAAGATAGCCTTGTCATTATGGAAGTTAGTTCATTGTTGAGATTTTGTTACTCCAATGGCTGGTAGCCTTGTCATTATGGAAGGTAGTTCGTTGTTGAGATTTTGTTTCTCCAATGGATGATAGCCTTGTCATTATGGAAGGTAGTTCATTTTTGTGATTTTGTTACTCCAATAGACAGTAGCCTTGTCATTATGGAAGGTAGTTCATTGTTGAGATTTTATTACTCCAATGGATGGCAGCCTTGTCATTATGGAAAGTAGTTCTTTGTTGAGATTTTTTTACTCCAATGGATGGTAGACTTTACATTATAGAAGGTAGTTCGTTGTTGAGATTTTGTTACTTTAATTGATGGTATCCTTGTCATTACGGAAGGTAGTTCATTGTTGATATTTTGTTTCTCCAATGGATGATAGCCTTGTCACTATGGAAGGTAGTTCATTTTTGAGATTTTGTTAATCCAATGGATTGTAGCCTTGTTATTACCTAAGGTAGTTCATTGTTGAGATATTGTTTCTCCAATGGAAGATAGCCTTGTCATTATGGAAGTTAGTTCATTGTTGAGATTTTGTTACTCCAATGGCCGGTAGCCTTGTCATTATGGAAGGTAGTTCGTTGTTGAGATTTTGTTATTCTAATTGATTGTATCCTTGTCATTACGGAAGGTAGTTAATTGTTGAGATTTTGTTTCTCCAATGGATGATAGCCTTGTCGTTATGGAAGGTAGTTCATTTTTGAGATTTTTTTACTCCAATAGACAGTAGCCTTGTCATTATGGAAGGTAGTTCATTGTTGAGATTTTATTACTCCAATGGATGGCAGCCTTGTCATTATGGAAAGTAGTTCTTTGTTGAGATTTTTTTACTCCAATGGATGGTAGACTTTTCATTATAGAAGGTAGTTCGTTGTTGAGATTTTGTTACTCTAATTGATGGTATCCTTGTCATTACGAAAGGTATTTCATTGTTGAGATTTTATTATTACAATGGATTGAAGCCCTTTCATTATGGAAGGTAGTTCTTTGTTGAGATTTTGTTACTCCAAAGGCTGGTATCCTTGTCATTATGGAAGGTAGTTCAGTTTTGAGATTTTGTTACTTTAATGGATGGTGGCCTTGTCATTATGGAAGGTAGTTTGTTGTTGAGATTTGGTTTCTCCAATGGATGGTAGACTTTTCATTATGGAAGGTAGTTCGTTGTTGAGATTTTGTTACTCTAATTGATGGTATACTTGTCATTATTGAAGGTAGTTCAATGTTGATATTTTGTTTCTCCAATGGATGATAGCCTTGTCATTATGGAAGGTAGTTCATTGTTCAGATTTTGTTACTCCAATGGCTGGTAGCCTTGTCATTATGGAAGGTAGTTAATTGTTGAGATTTTGTTACTCCAATGGATGGTAGCCTTGTCATTATGGAAGGTAGTTCTTTGTTGAGATTTTGTTACTCCAATGGATGGTAGCCTTGTCATTATGGAAGGTAGTTCGGTTTTCAGGTTTTGTTACATTAATGGATGATAGCCTTGTCATTATGGAAGGTAGTTTGTTGTTGAGATTTTGTTACTCCAATGGATGGTAGGCTTGTAATTATTGAAGCTAGTTCGTTGTTTAGATTTGGTTACTCTAATTGATGGTATCGTTGTCATTATGGAAGGTAGTTCATTGTTGAGATTTTGTTACTCCAATGGATGGTAGCATTGTCATAATGGAAGGTAGTTCATTGTTGAGATTTTTTTACTCCAATGGATGGTATCCTTTTCATTATTGAAGGTAGTTCGTTGTTGAGATTTTGTTACTCTAATTTATGGTAACCTTGTCATTATGGACGGTAGTTCATTGTTAAGATTTTGTTTCTCCAATGGATGATAGCCTTGTCATTATGGAAGGTAGTTTATTTTTAAGATTTTGTTACTCCACTGGATGGTAGCCTTGTCATTATGGAAGGTAGTTCATTCTTAAGATTTTGTTACTCTAATTGATGGTATCCTTGTCATTACGGAAGGTAGTTCATTGTTGAGATTTTGTTTCTCCAATGTATGATAGCCTTGTCATTATGGAAGCCAGTTCATTTTTGAGATTTTGTTACTCCAATAGATGGTAGCCTTGTCATTATGGAAGGTAGTTCATTGTTGAGATTTTGTTACTCCAATAGATTGTAGCCTTGTCATTATGGAAGGTAGTTCTTTGTTGAGATTTTTTTACTCCAATGGATGGTATACTTTTCATTATGGAAGGTAGTTCGTTGTTGAGATTTTGTTACTCTAATTGATGGTATCCTTATTATTACGAAAGGTAGTTCATTGTTGAGATTTTATTACTCCAATGGCTGGCAGCCTTGTCATTATGGAAAGTAGTTCTTTGTTGATATTTTTTTACTCCAATGGATGGTAAACTTTTCATTATGGAAGGTAGTTCGTTGCTGAGATTTTGTTACTCTAATTGATGGTATCCTTGTAATTACGAAAGGTAGTTCATTGTTGAGATTTTATTTCTCCAATGGAAGATAGCCTTGTCATTATGGAAGGTAGTTCATTTTTTAGATTTTGTTACTCCAAGGGATGGTAGCCTTTTCATTATGGACGGTAGTTCATTGTTGAGATTTTGTTACTCCAATGGATGGTATCCTTGTCATTATGGAAGGTAGTTCGGTTTTGAGATTTTGTTACTTTAATGGATGGTAGCCTTGTCATTATGGAAGGTAGTTTGTTTTGAGATTTTGTTACTCCAATGGATGGTAGGGTTGTCATTATGGAGGGTAGTTTTTTGTTGAGAGTTTTTTACTCTAAGTGATGGTATCCGTGTCATTACGGAAGGTAGTTCATTGTTTAAATTTTGTTTCTCCAATGGATGATAGCCTTGTCATTATGGAAGGTAGTTCATTTTTGATATTTTGATACTCCAATGGATGGCAGCCTTGTCATTACGGAAGGTTGTTCATTCTTGAGATTTTGTTTTTACAATGGATGATAGCCTTATCATTATGGAAGGTAGTTCATTGTTGAGATTTTTTTACGCTAATGGTTGGTAGCCTTGTCATTATGGAAGGTAGTTCATTGTTTAGATTTTGTTACTCTAACTTATGGTATCCTTCTCATTACGGAAGGTAGTTCATTAGTGAGATTTTGTTTCTCGAATGGATGATAGCCTTGTCATTATGGAAGGTAGTTCATTGTTGAGATTTTGTTACTCCAATGGCTGGTAGCATTGTCATTATGGAAGGTAGTTCCTTATTAAGATTTTGTTACTCCAATGGATGGTAGCCTTGTAATTATGGAAGTTAGTTCATTGTTGAAATTTTGTTACTCCAATGGATGGTAGCTTTATCATTATGTAAGGTAGTCCGGTTTTGAGATTTTGTTACTTTAATGGATGGTAGCCTTGTCATTATGTAAGGCAGTTCTTTGTTGAGATTTTTTTACTCCAATTGATGGTAGACTTTTCATTATGGAAGGTAGTTCGTTGTTGAGATTTTGGTACTCTAATTGATGGCATCCTTGTCATTACGGAAGGTAGTTCAATGTTGAGATTTTGTTTCTCCAATGGATGATAGCCTTGTCATTATGGAGGGTAGTTCATTTTTGATATTTTGTTACTCCAATGGCTGGTAGCCTTGTCATTATAGAAGGTAGTTCATTGTTGAGATTTTGTTACTCCAATGGATGGTAGCCTTGTCATTATGGAAGGTAGCTCGTGGTTGACATCTTGTTACTCCAATGGATGGTAGCCTTGTCATTATGGAAGATAATTTGGTTTCTATATTTTGTTACATTAATGGATGATAGCCTTGTCATTATGGAAGGTAGTTCGTTGTTGAGATTTTGTTACTCCAATGGCTGGTAGCCTTATCATTATAGAAGGTAGTTCATTGTTTATATTTTGTTACTCCAATGGATGGTAGCCTTGTCATTATGGAAGGTAGTTCGTTGTTGGGATTTTGTTACTGCAATGGATGGAAGCCTTATCATTATTGAACGTAGTTCAGTTTTGAGATTTTGTTACTTTAATGAATGGTAGCCTTGTCATTATGGAAGGTATTTTGTTGTTGAGATTTTGTTACTCCAATGGATGGTAGGGTTGTCATTATGGAAGGTAGTTTTTTGTTGAGATTTTTTTGCTCTAATTGATGGTATCCGTGTCATTACGGAAGGTAGTTCATTATTTAGATTTTGTTTCTCCAATGGATGATAGCCTTGTCATTATGAAAGGTAGTTCATTTTTGACATTTTAATACTTTAATGGATGGTAGCCTTGACATTACGGAAGGTAGTTCATTGTTGAAATTTTGTTTCTACAATGGATGATAGCCTTATCATTATGGAAGGTAGTTCATTGTTGAGATTTTGCTACGCCAATGGCTGGTAGCCTTGTCATTATGGAAGGTAGTTCATTTTTTAAATTTTGTTACTCAAATTTATGCTAACCTTTTTCATTAAGGAAGGTAGTTCATTGTTTAGATTTTGTTTCTCCAATGGAAGATAGCCTCGTCATTATGGAAGGTAGTTTATTGTTGAGATTTTGTTACTCCAATGGATGGTAGCCTTTTGATTATGGAAGGTAGTTCATTATTGATATTTTGTTACTCCAATGGATTGTAGCCTTGTCATTATGGAAGGTAGTTCGTTTTTGAGATTTTTTTACTCCAATGGATGGTAGACTTTTCATTATGGAAGGTAGTTCGTTGTTGAGATTTTGTTACTCTAATTGATGGTATCCTTGTCATTACGGAAGGTAGTTCATTGTTGAGATTTTGTTTCTCCAATGGATGATAGCCTTATCATTATGGTAGGTAGTTCATTTTTGAGATTTGGTTACTCCAATTGCTGGTAGCCTTATCATTATGGAAGGTAGTTCATTGTTTAGATTTTGTTACTCCAATGGATGGTAGCCTTGTCATTATGGAAGGTAGTTCATTGTTGAAATTTTGTTACTCCAATGGATGGTAGCTTTATCATTATGGAAGGTAGTCCGGTTTTGAGATTTTGTTACTTTAATGGATGGTAGCCTTGTCATTATGGAAGGCAGTTCTTTGTTGAGATTTTTTTACTCCAATTGATGGTAGACTTTTCATTATGGAAGGTAGTTGGTTGTTGAGATTTTGTTACTCTAATTGATGGTATCCTTGTCATTATGAAAGGTAGTTCAATGTTGAGATTTTGTTTCTCCAATGGAAGATAGCCTTGTCATTATGGAAGGTAGTTCATTTTTGATATTTTGATACTCCAATGGATGGTAGCCTTGTCATTACGGAAGGTAGTTCATTGTTGAGATTTTGTTTCTACAATGGATCATAGCCTTATCATTATGGAAGGTAGTTCATTGTTGAGATTTTTTTACGCCAATGGCTGGTAGACTTGTCATTATGGAAGGCAGTTCATTGTTTAGATTTTGTTACTCTAATGGATGGTAGCCTTGTCATTATGGAAGGTAGTTCATTGTTGAAATTTTGTTACTCCAATGGATGGTAGCTTTATCATTATGGAAGGTAGTCCGGTTTTGAGATTTTGTTACTTTAATGGATGGTAGCCTTGTCATTATTGAAGGTAGTTCTTTGTTGAGATTTTTTTACTCCAATCGATGGTAGACTTTTCATTATGGAAGGTAGTTCGTTGTTGAGATTTTGTTACTCTAATTGATGGTATCCTTGTCATTACGGAAGGTAGTTCAATGTTGACATTTTGTTTCTCCAATGGATGATAGCCTTGTCATCATGGAGGGTAGTACATTATTGAGATTTTGTTACTCGAATGGCTGGTAGCCTTGTCATTATGGAAGGTAGTTCATTGTTGAGATTTTGTTACTCCAATGGATGGTAGCCTTGTCATTATGGAAGGTAGTTCGTGGTTAAGATCTTGTTACTCCAATGGATGATAGCCTTGTCATTATGGAAGATGGTTTGGTTTTGATATTTTGTTACATTAATGAATGGTAGCCTTGTCATTATGGAAGGTATTTTGTTGTTGAGATTTTGTTACTCTAATTAATGGTATCCTTGTCATTACGGAAGGTAGTTCATTGTTGAGATTTTGTTACTCCAATGGATCGTAGCCTTCTCATTATGGAAGGTAGTTCGGTTTTCAGGTTTTGTTACATTAATGGATGATAGCCTTGTCATTATGGAAGGTAGTTTGTTGTTGAGATTTTGTTACTCCAATGGATGGTAGACTTGTAATTATTGAAGCTAGTTCGTTGTTGAGATTTTGTTACTCTAATTGATGGTATCCTTGTCATTATGGAAGGTAGTTCATTGTTGAGATTTTGTTACTCCAATGGATGGTAGCATTGGCATTATGGAAGGTAGTTCATTGTTGAGATTTTTTTACTCCAATGGATGGTATCCTTTTCATTATTGAAGGTAGTTCTTTGTTGAGATTTTGTTACTCCAAAGGCTGGTATCCTTGTCATTATGGAAAGTAGTTCATTATTTAGATTTTGTTACTCCAATGGATTGGAGCCTTGTCATTATGGAAGGTAGTTCATTGTTTAAATTTTGTTACCCCAATGGATGGTAGCCTTATCATTATGGAAGGTAGTCCGGTTTTGAGATTTTGTTACTTTAATGGATGGTAGCCTTGTCATTATGGAAGGTAGTTCTTTGTTGAGATTTTTTTACTCCAATGGATGGTAGACTTTTCATTATGGAAGATAGTTCGTTGTTGAGATTTTGTTACTCTAATTGATGGTATCCTTGTCATTACAGAAGGTAGTTCAATGTTGAGATTTTGTTTCTCCAATGGATGATAGCCTTGTCATCATGGAGGGTAGTTCATTATTGAGATTTTGTTACTCCAATGGCTGGTAGCCTTGTCATTATGGAAGGTAGTTCATTGTTGAGATTTTGTTACTCCAATGGATGGTAGCCTTGTCATTATGGAAGGTAGTTCGTGGTTGAGATCCTGTTACTCCAATGGATGGTAGCCTTGTCATTATGGAAGATAGTTTGGTTTTGATATTTTGTTACATTAATGGATGGTAGCCTTGTCATTATGGAAGGTAGTTTGTTGTTGAGATTTTTTTACTCTAATTGATGGTATCCTTGTCATTACAGAAGGTAGTTCATTGTTGAGATTTTGTTTCTCCAATGGATGACAACCTTGTCATTATGGAAGGTAGTTCATTTTTGAGATTTTGTTATCTAATGGATTGTAGCCTTGTCATTACGGAAGGTAGTTCATTGTTGAGATTTTGTTTCTCCAATGGATGATAGCCTTATCATTATGGAAGGTAGTTCATTGTTGAGATTTTGCTACGCCAATGGCTGGTAGCCTTGTCATTATGGAAGGTAGTTCATTGTTCAGATTTTGTTACTCAAATTTATGCTAACCTTGTCATTATGGAAGATAGTTCATTGTTGAGATTTTGTTTCTCCAATGGAAGATAGCCTCGTCATTATGGAAGGTAGTTTATTGTTGATATTTTGTTACTCCAAAGGCTGGTATCCTTGTCATTATGGAAAGTAGTTCATTATTTAGATTTTGTTACTCCAATGGATTGGAGCCTTGTCATTATGGAAGGTAGTTCATTGTTTAAATTTTGTTACCCTAATGGATGGTAGCCTTATCATTATGGAAGGTAAACCGGTTTTTAGATTTTGTTACTTTAATGGATTGTAGCCTTGTCATTATGGAAGGTAGTTCTTTGTTGAGATTTTTTTACTCCAATGTATGGTAGACTTTTCATTATGGAAGGTAGTTCGTTGTTGAGATTTTGTTACTCTAATTGATGGTATCCTTGTCATTACGGAAGGTAGTTCAATGTTGAGATTTTGTTTTTCCAATGGATGATAGCCTTGTCATTATGGAAGGTAGTTCATTGTTGAGATTTTGTTACTCCAATGGCTGGTAGCCTTGTGATTATGGAAGGTAGTTCATTATTGAGATTTTGTTATTCCAATGGATGGTAGCCTTGTCATTATGGAAGGTAGTTCGTTGTTGAGATCTTGTTACTCCAATGGATGGTAGCCTTGTCATTATGGAAGATAGTTTGGTTTTGATATTTTGTTACATTAATGGATGGTAGCCTTGTCATTATGGAAGGTAGTTTGTTGTTGAGATTTTGTTACTCCAATGGATGGTAGGCTTGTCATTACGGAAGGTAGTTCATTGTTGGGATTTTGTTTCTCCAATGGATGACAACCTTGTCATTATGGAAGGTAGTTCATTTTTGAGATTTTGTTATCTAATGGATTGTAGCCTTGTCATTACGGAAGGTAGTTCATTGTTGAGATTTTGTTTCTCCAATGGATGATAGCCTTATCATTATGGAAGGTAGTTCATTGTTGAGATTTTGCTACACCAATGGCTGGTAGCCTTGTCATTATGGAAGGTAGTTCATTGTTCAGATTTTGTTACTCAAATTTATGCTAACCTTGTCATTACAGAAGATAGTTCATTGTTGAGATTTTGTTTCTCCAATGGAAGATAGCCTCGTCATTATGGAAGGTAGTTTATTGTTGATATTTTGTTACTCCAAAGGCTGGTATCCTTGTCATTATGGAAGGTAGTTCATTATTTAGATTTTGTTACTCCAATGGATTGGAGCCTTGTCATTATGGAAGGTAGTTCATTGTTTAAATTTCGTTACCCCAATGGATGGTAGCCTTATCATTATGGAAGGTAAACCAGTTTTTAGATTTTGTTACTTTAATGGATTGTAGCCTTGTCATTATGGAAGGTAGTTCTTTGTTGAGATTTTTTTACTCCAACGGATGGTAGACTTTTCATTATGGAAGGTAGTTCGTTGTTGAGATTTTGTTACTCTACTTGATGGTATCCTTGTCATTACAGAAGGTAGTTCAATGTTGAGATTTTGTTTTTCCAATGGATGATAGCCTTGTCATTATGGAAGGTAGTTCATTGTTGAGATTTTGTTACTCCAATGGCTGGTAGCCTTGCCATTATGGAAGGTAGTTCATTATTGAGATTTTGTTATTCCAATGGATGGTAGCCTTGTCATTATGGAAGGTAGTTCGTTGTTGAGATCTTGTTACTTCAATGGATGGTAGCCTTGTCATTATGGAAGTTAGTTTGGTTTTGATCTATTGTTACATTAATGGATGGTAGCCTTGTCATTATGGAAGGTAGTTTGTTGTTGAGATTTTGTTACTCCAATGGATGGTAGGCTTGTCATTATGGAAGCTAGTTCGTTGTTGAGATTTTGATACTCTAATTGATGGTATCCTTGTCATTACGGAAGGTAGTTCATTGTTGAGATTTTGTTTCTCCAATGGATGATAGCCTTCTCATTATGGAAGGTAGGTCATTTTTGAGATTTTGTTACTCCAATGGATTGTAGCATTTTCATTACGGAAGGTAGTTCAATTTTGAGATTTTGTTTCTCCAATGGATGATAGCCTTATCATTATGGAAGGGTGTTCATTGTTTAGATTTTGCTACGCCAATGGTTGGTAGCCTTGACATTATGGAAGGTAGTTCATTGTTTAGATTTTGTTACTCTAATTTATGGTAACCTTGTCATTACGGAAGGTAGTTCATTGTTGAGATTTTGTTTCTCCAATGGAAGATAGCCTCGTCATTATGGAAGGTAGTTCTTTATTGAGATATTTTTACTCCAAAGGCTGGTAGCCTTGTCATTATGGAAGGCAGTTCATTGTTTAGATTTTGTTACTCTAATGGATGGTAGCCTTGTCATTATGGAAGGTAGTTCATTGTTGAAATTTTGTTACTCCAATGGATGGTAGCTTTATCATTATGGAAGGTAGTCCGGTTTTGAGATTTTGTTACTTTAATGGATGGTAGCCTTGTCATTATGGAAGGTAGTTCTTTGTTGAGATTTTTTTACTCCAATGGATGGTAGACTTTTCATTATGGAAGGTAGTTCATTGTTGAGATTTTGTTACTCTAATTGATGGTATCCTTGTCATTACAGAAGGTAGTTGAATGTTGAGATTTTGTTTCTCCAATGGATGATACCCTGTCATCATGGAGGGTAGTTCATTATTGAGATTTTTTTACTCCAATGGATGGTAGCCTTGTCATTATGGAAGATAGTTTGGTTTTGATATTTTGTTACATTAATGGATGGTAGCCTTGTCATTATGGAAGGTAGTTCGTTGTTGAGATTTTGTTACTCTAATTGATGGTATCCTTGTCATTACGGAAGTTAGTTCATTGTTGAGATTTTGTTTCTCCAATGGATGGCAGCCTTGTCATTATGGAAGGTAGTTGATTTTTGAGATTTTATTACTCTAATGGATTGTAGCCTTGTCATTACAGAAGGTAGTTCATTGTTGAGATTTTGATTCTCCAATGGATGATAGCCTTATCATTATGGAAGGTAGTTCATTGTTGAGATTTTGCTACGCCAATGGCTGGTAGCCTTGTCATTATGGAAGGTAGTTCATTGTTTAGATTTTGTTACTCAAATTTATGCTAACCTTATCATTACGGAAGGTCGTTCATTGTTGAGATTTTGTTTCTCCAATGGAAGATAGCCTCGTCATTATGGAAGGTTGTTTATTGTTGAGATTTTGTTACTCCAAAGGCTGGTATCCTTATCATTATCGAAGGTAGTTCATTATTTAGATTTTGTTACTCCAATGGATTGGAGCCTTGTCATTATGGAAGGTAGTTCATTGTTTAAATTTTGTTACCCCAATAGATGGTAGCCTTATCATTATTGAAGGTAGTCCGGTTTTTAGATTTTGTTACTTTAATGGATTGTAGCCTTATCATTATGGAAGGTAGTTCATTGTTTAGATTTTGCTACGCCAATGGTTAGTAGCCTTGTCATTATGGAAGGTAGTTCATTGTTTAGATTTTGTTACTCTAATTTATGGTAACCTTGTCATTACGGAAGGTAGTTAATTGTTGAGATTTTTTTTTCCAATGGAAGATAGCCTCGTCATTATGGAAGGTAGTTCATTATTGAGATATTGTTACTTCAAAGGCTGGTGGCCTTGTCATTATGGAAGGTAGTTCATTATTTAGATTTTGTTACTCCAATGGATGGTAGCCTTGTCATTATGGAAGGTAGTTCATTGTTGAAATTTTGTTACTCCAATGGATGGTAGCTTTATCATTATGGAAGGTAGTCCGGTTTTGAGATTTTGTTACTTTAATGGATGGTAGCCTTGTCATTATGGAAGGTAGTTCTTTGTTGAGATTTTTTTACTCCAATGGATGGTAGACTTTTCATTATGGAAGGTAGTTCATTGTTGAGATTTTGTTACTCTAATTGATGGTATCCTTGTCATTACAGAAGGTAGTTGAATGTTGAGATTTTGTTTCTCCAATGGATGATAGCCTTGTCATCATGGAGGGTAGTTCATTATTGAGATTTTTTTACTCCAATGGATGGTAGCCTTGTCATTATGGAAGGTAGTTCGTTGTTGAGATCTTGTTACTCCAATGGATGGTAGCCTTGTCATTATGGAAGATAGTTTGGTTTTGATATTTTGTTACATTAATGGATGGTAGCCTTGTCATTATGGAAGGTAGTTCGTTGCTGAGATTTTGTTACTCTAATTGATGGTATCCTTGTTATTACGGAAGTTAGTTCATTGTTGAGATTTTGTTTCTCCAATGGATGGCAGCCTTGTCATTATGGAAGGTAGTTGATTTTTGAGATTTTATTACTCTAATGGATTGTAGCCTTGTCATTACAGAAGGTAGTTCATTTTTTAGATTTTGTTTCTCCAATGGATGATAGCCTTATCATTATGGAAGGTAGTTCATTGTTGAGATTTTGCTACGCCAATGGCTGGTAGCCTTGTCATTATGGAAGGTAGTTCATTGTTTAGATTTTGTTACCCAAATTTATGCTAACCTTATCATTACGGAAGGTAATTCATTGTTGAGATTTTATTTCTCTAATGGAAGATAGCCTCGTCATCATGGAGGGTAGTTCATTATTGAGATTTTTTTACTCCAATGGATGGTAGCCTTGTCATTATGGAAGGTAGTTCGTTGTTGAGATCTTGTCACTCCAATGGATGGTAGCCTTGTCATTATGGAAGATAGTTTGGTTTTGATATTTTGTTACATTAATGGATGGTAGCCTTGTCATTATGGAAGGTAGTTCGTTGTTGAGATTTTGTTACTCTAATTGATGGTATCCTTGTCATTACGGAAGGTAGTTAAATGTTGAGATTTTGTTTGTCCAATGGATGGCAGCCTTGTCATTATGGAAGGTAGTTGATTTTTGAGATTTTATTACTCTAATGGATTGTAGCCTTGTCATTACAGAAGGTAGTTCATTGTTGAGATTTTGTTTCTCCAATGGATTATAGCCTTATCATTATGGAAGGTAGTTCATTGTTGAGATTTTGCTACGCCAATGGCTGGTAGCCTTGTCATTATGGAAGGTAGTTCATTGTTTAGATTTTGTTACTCAAATTTATGCTAACCTTATCATTACGGAAGGTAATTCATTGTTGAGATTTTGTTTCTCTAATGGAAGATAGCCTCGTCATTATGGAAGGTTGTTTATTGTTGAGATTTTGTTACTCCAAAGGCTGGTATCCTTGTCATTATGGAAGGTAGTTCATTATTTAGATTTTGTTACTCCAATGGATGGTAGCCTTGTCATTATGGAAGGTAGTTCATTGTTGAAATTTTGTTACTCCAATGGATGGTAGCTTTATCATTATGGAAGGTAGTCCGGTTTTGAGATTTTGTTACTTTAATGGATGGTAGCCTTGTCATTATGGAAGGTAGTTCTTTGTTGAGATTTTTTTACTCCAATGGATGGTAGACTTTTCATTATGGAAGGTAGTTCATTGTTGAGATTTTGTTACTCTAATTGATGGTATCCTTGTCATTACAGAAGGTAGTTGAATGTTGAGATTTTGTTTCTCCAATGGATGATAGCCTTGTCATCATGGAGGGTAGTTCATTATTGAGATTTTTTTACTCCAATGGATGGTAGCCTTGTCATTATGGAAGGTAGTTCGTTGTTGAGATCTTGTTACTCCAATGGATGGTAGCCTTGTCATTATGGAAGATAGTTTGGTTTTGATATTTTGTTACATTAATGGATGGTAGCCTTGTCATTATGGAAGGTAGTTCGTTGCTGAGATTTTGTTACTCTAATTGATGGTATCCTTGTTATTACGGAAGTTAGTTCATTGTTGAGATTTTGTTTCTCCAATGGATGGCAGCCTTGTCATTATGGAAGGTAGTTGATTTTTGAGATTTTATTACTCTAATGGATTGTAGCCTTGTCATTACAGAAGGTAGTTCATTTTTTAGATTTTGTTTCTCCAATGGATGATAGCCTTATCATTATGGAAGGTAGTTCATTGTTGAGATTTTGCTACGCCAATGGCTGGTAGCCTTGTCATTATGGAAGGTAGTTCATTGTTTAGATTTTGTTACCCAAATTTATGCTAACCTTATCATTACGGAAGGTAATTCATTGTTGAGATTTTATTTCTCTAATGGAAGATAGCCTCGTCATCATGGAGGGTAGTTCATTATTGAGATTTTTTTACTCCAATGGATGGTAGCCTTGTCATTATGGAAGGTAGTTCGTTGTTGAGATCTTGTCACTCCAATGGATGGTAGCCTTGTCATTATGGAAGATAGTTTGGTTTTGATATTTTGTTACATTAATGGATGGTAGCCTTGTCATTATGGAAGGTAGTTCGTTGTTGAGATTTTGTTACTCTAATTGATGGTATCCTTGTCATTACGGAAGGTAGTTAAATGTTGAGATTTTGTTTGTCCAATGGATGGCAGCCTTGTCATTATGGAAGGTAGTTGATTTTTGAGATTTTATTACTCTAATGGATTGTAGCCTTGTCATTACAGAAGGTAGTTCATTGTTGAGATTTTGTTTCTCCAATGGATTATAGCCTTATCATTATGGAAGGTAGTTCATTGTTGAGATTTTGCTACGCCAATGGCTGGTAGCCTTGTCATTATGGAAGGTAGTTCATTGTTTAGATTTTGTTACTCAAATTTATGCTAACCTTATCATTACGGAAGGTAATTCATTGTTGAGATTTTGTTTCTCTAATGGAAGATAGCCTCGTCATTATGGAAGGTTGTTTATTGTTGAGATTTTGTTACTCCAAAGGCTGGTATCCTTGTCATTATGGAAGGTAGTTCATTATTTAGAATTTGTAACTCCAATGGATTGGAGCCTTGTCATTATGGAAGGTAGTTCATTGTTTAAATTTTGTTACCCCAATGGATGGTAGCCTTATCATTATTGAAGGTAGTCCATTTTTTAGATTTTGTTACTTTAATGGATTGTAGCCTTATCATTATGGAAGGTAGTTCATTGTTTAGATTTTGCTACCCCGATGGTTAGTAGCCTTGTCATTATGGAAGGTAGTTCATTGTTTAGATTTTGTTACTCTAATTTATGGTAACCTTGTCATTACGGAAGGTAGTTCATTGTTGAGATTTTTTTTCTCCAATGGAAGATAGCCTCGTCATTATGGAAGGTAGTTCATTATTGAGATATTGTTACTTCAAAGGCTGGTAGCCTTGTCATTATGGAAGGTAGTTCATTATTTAGATTTTGTTACTCCAATGGATGGTAGCCTTGTCATTATGGAAGGTAGTTCATTGTTGAAATTTTGTTACTCCAGTGGATGGTAGCTTTAACATTATGGAAGGTAGTCCGGTTTTGAGATTTTGTTACTTTAATGGATGGTAGCCTTTTCATTATGGAAGGTCGTTATTTGTTGATATATTTTTACTCCAATGGATGGTAGACTTTTCATTATGGAAGGTAGTTCGTTGTTGAGATTTTGTTACTCTAATTGATGGTATCCTTGTCATTACGGAAGGTAGTTCAATGTTGAGATTTTGTTTCTCCAATGGATGATAGCCTTGTCATTATGGAGGGTAGTTTATTTTTCAGATTTTGTTACTCCAATGGCTTGTAGCCTTGTCATTATGGAAGGTAGTTCATTGTTGTGATTTTGTTACTCCAATGGATGGTAGCCTTGTCATTATGGAAGGTAGTTCGTGGTTGAGATCTTGTTACTCCAATGGATGGTAGGCTTGTCATTATGGAAGATAGTTTGGTTTTGATATTTTGTTACATTAATGGATGGTAGCCTTGTCATTATGGAACGTAGTTCGTTGTTGAGATTTTGTTACTCTAATTGATGGTATCCTTGTCATTATGAAAGGTAGTTCATTGTTGCGATTTTGTGTCTCCAATGGATGACAGCCTTGTCATTATGGAAGGTAGTTCATTTTTGAGATTTTGTTACTCCAATGGATTGTAGCCTTGTCATTACGGAAGGTAGTTCATTGTTGAGATTTTGTTTCTCCAATGGAGGATAGCCTTATCATTATGGAAGGTAGTTCATTGTTGAGATTTTGTTTCTCCAATGGATGGTAGCCTTGTCATTATGGAAGGTAGTTCTTTGTTGAGATTTTGTTACTCTAATGGATGTTATCCTTGTCATTACGGAAGGTAGTTCAATGTTGAGATTTTGTTTCTCCAATGGATGATAGCCTTGTCATTATGGAGGGTAGTTTATTTTTGAGATTTTGTTACTCCAATGGCTGGTAGCCTTGTCATTATGGAAGGTAGTTCATTGTTGTGATTTTGTTACTCCAATGGATGGTAGCCTTGTCATTATGGAAGGTAGTTCGTGGTTGAGATCTTGTTACTCCAATGGATGGTAGGCTTGTCATTATGGAAGATAGTTTGGTTTTGATATTTTGTTACATTAATGGATGGTAGCCTTGTCATTATGGAAGGTAGTTCGTTGTTGAGATTTTGTTACTCTAATTGATGGTATCCTTGTCATTATGAAAGGTAGTTCATTGTTGCGATTTTGTGTCTCCAATGGATGACAGCCTTGTCATTATGGAAGGTAGTTCATTTTTGAGATTTTGTTACTCCAATGGATTGTAGCCTTGTCATTACGGAAGGTAGTTCATTGTTGAGATTTTGTTTCTCCAATGGAGGATAGCCTTATCATTATGGAAGGTATTTCATTGTTGAGATTTTGTTTCTCCAATGGATGGTAGCCTTGTCATTATGGAAGGTAGTTCTTTGTTGAGATTTTGTTACTCTAATGGATGTTATCCTTGTCATTACGGAAGGTAGTTCAATGTTGAGATTTTGTTTCTCCAATGGATGATAGCCTTGTCATTATGGAGGGTAGTTTATTTTTGAGATTTTGTTACTCCAATGGCTGGTAGCCTTGTCATTATGGAAGGTAGTTCATTGTTGAGATTTTGTTACTCCAATGGATGGTAGCCTTGTCATTATGGAAGGTAGTTCGTGGTTGAGATCTTGTTACTCCAATGTATGGTAGGCTTGTAATTATGGAAGATAGTTTGGTTTTGATATTTTGTTACATTAATGGATGGTAGCCTTGTCATTATGGAATGTAGTTTGTTGTTGAGATTTTGTTACTCTAATTGATGGTATCCTTGTCATTACGAAAGGTAGTTCATTGTTGAGATTTTGTGTCTCCAATGGATGACAGCCTTGTCATTATGGAAGGTAGTTCATTTTTGAGATTTTGTTACTCCAATGGATTGTAGCCTTGTCATTACGGAAGGTAGTTCATTATTGAGATTTTGTTTCTCCAATGGAGGATAGCCTTATCATTATGGAAGGTAGTTCATTGTTGAGATTTTGTTTCTCCAATGGATGGTAGCCTTGTCATTATGGAAGGTAGTTCGTTGTTGAGATTTTGTTACTCTAATTGATGTTATCCTTGTCATTACGGAAGGTAGTTCAATGTTGAGATTTTGTTTCTCCAATGGATGATAGCCTTGTCATTATGGAGGGTAGTTTATTTTTGAGATTTTGTTACTCCAATGGCTGGTAGCCTTGTCATTATGGAAGGTAGTTCATTGTTGAGATTTTGTTACTCCAATGGATGGTAGCCTTGTCATTATGGAAGGTAGTTCGTGGTTGAGATCTTGTTACTCCAATGTATGGTAGGCTTGTAATTATGGAAGATAGTTTGGTTTTGATATTTTGTTACATTAATGGATGGTAGCCTTGTCATTATGGAAGGTAGTTCGTTGTTGAGATTTTGTTACTCTAATTGATGGTATCCTTGTCATTACGAAAGGTAGTTCATTGTTGAGATTTTGTGTCTCCAATGGATGACAGCCTTGTCATTATGGAAGGTAGTTCATTTTTAATATTTTGTTACTCCAATGGATTGTAGCCTTGTCATTACGGAAGGTAGTTCATTATTGAGATTTTGTTTCTCCAATGGAGGATAGCCTTATCATTATGGAAGGTAGTTCATTGTTGAGATTTTGTTTCTCCAATGGATGGTAGCCTTGTCATTATGGAAGGTAGTTCGTTGTTGAGATTTTGTTACTCTAATTGATGTTATCCTTGTCATTTCGGAAGGTAGTTCAATGTTGAGATTTTGTTTCTCCAATGGATTATAGCCTTGTCATTATGGAGGGTAGTTTATTTTTGAGATTTTGTTACTCCAATGGCTGGTAGCCTTGTCATTATGGAAGGTAGTTCATTGTTGAGATTTTGTTACTCCAATGGATGGTAGCCTTGTCATTATGGAAGGTAGTTCGTGGTTGAGATCTTGTTACTCCAATGGATGGTAGCCTTGTCATTATGGAAGATAGTTTGGTTTTGATATTTTGTTACATTAATGGATGGTAGCCTTGTCATTATGGAAGGTAGTTCGTTGTTGACATTTTATTACTCTAATTGATGGTATCCTTGTCATTACGAAAGGTAGTTCATTGTTGAGATTTTGTGTCTCCAATGGATGACAACCTTGTCATTATGGAAGGTAGTTCATTTTTGAGATTTTGTTACTCCAATGGATTGTAGCCTTGTCATTACGGAAGGTAGTTCATTGTTGAGATTTTGTTTCTCCAATGGATGGTAGCCTTGTCATTATGGAAGGTAGTTCATTATTGAGATATTGTTACTTCAAAGGCTGGTAGCCTTGTCATTATGGAAGGTAGTTCATTATTTAGATTTTGTTACTCCAATGGATGGTAGCCTTGTCATTATGGAAGGTAGTTCAATGTTGAGATTTTGTTTCTCCAATGGATGGTAGCTTTATCATTTTGGAAGGTAGTCCGGTTTTGAGATTTTGTTACTTTAATGGATGGTAGACTTGTCATTATGGAAGGTAGTTATTTGTTGATATTTTTTTACTCCAATGGATGGTAGACTTTTCAATATGGAAGGTAGTTTGTTGTTGAGATTTTGTTACTCTAATTGATGGTATCCTTGTCATTACGGAAGGTAGTTCAATGTTGAGATTTTGTTTCTCCAATGGATGATAGCCTTGTCATTATGGAGGGTAGTTTATTTTTGAGATTTTGTTACTCCAATGGCTGGTAGCCTTGTCATTATGGAAGGTAGTTCATTGTTGAGATTTTGTTACTCCAATGGATGGTAGCCTTGTCATTATGGAAGGTAGTTCGTGGTTGAGATCTTGTTACTCCAATGGATGGTAGGCTTGTCATTATGGAAGATAGTTTGGTTTTGATATTTTGTTACATTAATGGATGGTAGCCTTGTCATTATGGAAGGTAGTTCGTTGTTGAGATTTTGTTACTCTAATTGATGGTATCCTTGTCATTACGAAAGGTAGTTCATTGTTGAGATTTAGTGTCTCCAATGGATGACAGCCTTGTCATTATGGAAGGTAGTTCATTTTTGAGATTTTGTTACTCCAATGGATTGTAGCCTTGTCATTACGGAAGGTAGTTCATTGTTGAGATTTTGTTTCTCCAATGGAGGATAGCCTTATCATTATGGAAGGTAGTTCATTGATGAGATTTTGTTTCTCCAATGGATGGTAGCCTTGTCATTATGGAAGGTAGTTCGTTGTTGAGATTTTGTTACTCTAATTGATGTTATCCTTGTCATTACGGAAGGTAGTTCAATGTTGAGATTTTGTTTCTCCAATGGATGATAGCCTTGCCAATATGGAGGGTAGTTTATTTTTGAGATTTTGTTACTCCAATGGCTGGTAGCCTTGTCATTATGGAAGGTAGTTCATTGTTGAGATTTTGTTACTCCAATGGATGGTAGCCTTGTCATTATGGAAGGTAGTTCGTGGTTGAGATCTTGTTACTCCAATGGATGGTAGCCTTGTCATTATGGAAGATAGTTTGGTTTTGATATTTTGTTACATTACTGGATGGTAGCCTTGTCATTATGGAAGGTAGTTCGTTGTTGAGATTTTGTTACTCTAATTGATGGTATCCTTGTCATTACGAAAGGTAGTTCATTGTTGAGATTTTGTGTCTCCAATGGATGACAGCCTTGTCATTATGGAAGGTAGTTCATTTTTGAGATTTTGTAACTCCAATGGATTGTAGCCTTGTCATTATGGAAGGTAGTTCATTGTTGAGATTTTGTTTCTCCAATGGAGGATAGCCTTGTCATTATGGAAGGTAGTTCATTATTGAGATATTGTTACTTCAAAGGCTGGTAGCCTTGTCATTATGGAAGGTAGTTCATTATTTAGATTTTGTTACTCCAATGGATGGTAGCCTTGTCATTATGGAAGGTAGTTCAATGTTGAGATTTTGTTTCTCCAATGGATGGTAGCTTTATCATTTTGGAAGGTAGTCCGGTTTTGAGATTTTGTTACTTTAATGAATGGTAGACTTGTCATTATGGAAGGTAGTTATTTGTTGATATTTTTTTACTCCAATGGATGGTAGACTTTTCATTATGGAAGGTAGTTTGTTGTTGAGATTTTGTTACTCTAATTGATGGTATCCTTGTCATTACGGAAGGTAGTTCAATGTTGAGATATTGTTTCTCCAATGGATGATAGCCTTGTCATTATGGAGGGTAGTTTATTTTTGAGATTTTGTTACTCCAATGGCTGGTAGCCTTGTCATTATGGAAGGTAGTTCATTGTTGAGATTTTGTTACTCCAATGGATGATAGCCTTGTCATTATGGAGGGTAGTTTATTTTTGAGATTTTGTTACTCCAATGGCTGGTAGCCTTGTCATTACGAAAGGTAGTTCATTGTTGAGATTTTGTGTCTCCAATGGATGACAGCCTTGTCATTATGGAATGTAGTTCATTTTTGAGATTTTGTTACTCCAATGGATTGTAGCCTTGTCATTACGGAAGGTAGTTCATTGTTGAGATTTTGTTTCTCCAATGGAGGATAGCCTTATCATTATGGAAGGTAGTTCATTGATGAGATTTTGTTTCTCCAATGGATGGTAGCCTTGTCATTATGGAAGGTAGTTCGTTGTTGAGATTTTGTTACTCTAATTGATGTTATCCTTGTCATTACGGAAGGTAGTTCAATGTTGAGATTTTGTTTCTCCAATGGATGATAGCCTTGCCATTATGGAGGGTAGTTTATTTTTGAGATTTTGTTACTCCAATGGCTGGTAGCCTTGTCATTATGGAAGGTAGTTCATTGTTGAGATTTTGTTACTCCAATGGATGGTAGCCTTGTCATTATGGAAGGTAGTTCGTGGTTGAGATCTTGTTACTCCAATGGATGGTAGCCTTGTCATTATGGAAGATAGTTTGGTTTTGATATTTTGTTACATTACTGGATGGTAGCCTTGTCATTATGGAAGGTAGTTCGTTGTTGAGATTTTGTTACTCTAATTGATGGTATCCTTGTCATTACGAAAGGTAGTTCATTGTTGAGATTTTGTGTCTCCAATGGATGACAGCCTTGTCATTATGGAAGGTAGTTCATTTTTGAGATTTTGTAACTCCAATGGATTGTAGCCTTGTCATTATGGAAGGTAGTTCATTGTTGAGATTTTGTTTCTCCAATGGAGGATAGCCTTGTCATTATGGAAGGTAGTTCATTATTGAGATATTGTTACTTCAAAGGCTGGTAGCCTTGTCATTATGGAAGGTAGTTCATTATTTAAATTTTGTTACTCCAATGGATGGTAGCCTTGTCATTATGGAAGGTAGTTCAATGTTGAGATTTTGTTTCTCCAATGGATGGTAGCTTTATCATTTTGGAAGGTAGTCCGGTTTTGAGATTTTGTTACTTTAATGGATGGTAGACTTGTCATTATGGAAGGTAGTTATTTGTTGATATTTTTTTACTCCAATGGATGGTAGACTTTTCATTATGGAAGGTAGTTTGTTGTTGAGATTTTGTTACTCTAATTGATGGTATCCTTGTCATTACGGAAGGTAGTTCAATGTTGAGATTTTGTTTCTCCAATGGATGATAGCCTTGTCATTATGGAGGGTAGTTTATTTTTGAGATTTTGTTACTCCAATGGCTGGTAGCCTTGTCATTATGGAAGGTAGTTCATTGTTGAGATTTTGTTACTCCAATGGATGGTAGCCTTGTCATTATGGAAGGTAGTTCGTGGTTGAGATCTTGTTACTCCAATGGATGGTAGGCTTGTCATTATGGAAGATAGTTTGGTTTTGATATTTTGTTACATTAATGGATGGTAGCCTTGTCATTATGGAAGGTAGTTCGTTGTTGAGATTTTGTTACTCTAATTGATGGTATCCTTGTCATTACGAAAGGTAGTTCATTGTTGAGATTTTGTGTCTCTAATGGATGACAACCTTGTCATTATGGAAGGTAGTTCATTTTTGAGATTTTGTAACTCCAATGGATTGTAGCCTTGTCATTACAGAAGGTAGTTCATTGTTGAGATTTTGTTTCTCCAATGGAGGATAGCCTTATCATTATTGAAGGTAGTTCATTGTTGAGATTTTGTTTCTCCAATGGATGGTAGCCTTGTCATTATGGAAGGTAGTTCGTTGTTGAGATTTTGTTACTCTAATTGATGTTATCCTTGTCATTACGGAAGGTAGTTCAATGTTGAGATTTTGTGTCTCCAATGGATGACAACCTTGTCATTATGGAAGGTAGTTCATTTTTGAGATTTTGTTAGTCCAATGGATTGTAGCCTTGTCATTACGGAAGGTAGTTCATTGTTGAGATTTTGTTTCTCCAATGGATGGTAGCCTTGTCATTATGGAAGGTAGTTCGTGGTTGAGATCTTGTTACTCCAATGGATGGTAGCCTTGTCACTTTGGAAGATAGTTTGGTTTTGATATTTTGTTACATTAATGGATGACAGCCTTGTCATTATGGAAGCTAGTTTGTTGTTGAGATTTTGTTACTCTAATTGATGGTATCCTTGTCATTACAGAAGGTAGTTCATTTTTGAGATTTTGTTTCTCCAATGGATGATAGCCTTCTCATTATGGAAGGTAGTTCATTTTTGAGATTTTGTTACTCCAATGGATTGTAGCATTGTCATTACGGAAGGTAGTTCATTGTTGAGATTTTGTTTCTCCAATGGATGATAGCCTTATCATTATGGAAGGTAGTTCATTATTTAGATTTTGTCTACGCCAATGGTTAGTAGCCTTGTCATTATGGAAGGTAGTTCATTGTTTAGATTTTGTTACTCTAATTTATGGTAACCTTGTCATTACGGAAGGTAGTCCATTGTTGAGATTTTGTTTCTCCAATGGAAGATAGCCTCGTCATTATGGAAGGTAGTTCATTATTGAGATATTGTTACTCCAAAGGCTGGTAGCCTTGTCATTATGGAAGGTAGTTCATTATTTAGATTTTGTTACTCCAATGGATGGTAGCCTTGTCATTATGGAAGGTAGTTCATTGTTGAAATTTTGTTACTCCAATGGATGGTAGCTTTATCATTATGGAAAGTAGTCAGGTTTGGAGATTTTGTTACTTTAATGGATTGTAGCCTTGTCATTATGGAAGGTAGTTATTTGTTGATATTTTTTTACTCCAATGGATGGTAGACTTTTCATTATGGAAGGTAGTTCGTTGTTGAGATTTTGTTACTCTAATTGATGGTATCCTTGTCATTACGGAAGGTAGTTCAATGTTGAGATTTTGATTCTCCAATGGATGATAGCCTTGTCATTATGGAGGGTAGTTTATTTTTGAGATTTTGTTACTCCAATGGCTGGTAGCCTTGTCATTATGGAAGGTAGTTCATTGTTGAGATTTTGTTACTCCAATGGATGGTAGCCTTGTCATTATGGAAGGTAGTTCTTGGTTGAGATCTTGTTACTCCAATGGATGGTAGGCTTGTCATTATGGAAGATAGTTTGGTTTTGATATTTTGTTGCATTAATGGATGGTAGCCTTGTCATTATGGAAGGTAGTTTGTTGTTGAGATTTTGTTACTCTAATTGATGGTATCCTTGTCATTACGAAAGGTAGTTCATTGTTGAGATTTTGTGTCTCCAATGGATAACAGCCTTGTCATTATGGAAGGTAGTTCATTTTTGAGATTTTGTTACTCCAATGGATTGTAGCCTTGTCATTACGGAAGGTAGTTCATTGTTGAGATTTTATTTCTCCAATGGAGGATAGCCTTATCATTATGGAAGGTAGTTCATTGTTGAGATTTTGTTTCTCCAATGGATGGTAGCCTTGTCATTATGGAAGGTAGTTCGTGGTTGAGATCTTGTTACTCCAATGGATGGTAGCCTTGTCATTATGGAAGATAGTTTGGTTTTGATATTTTGTTACATTAATGGATGGTAGCCTTGTCATTATGGAAGGTAGTTCGTTGTTGAGATTTTGTTACTCTAATTGATGGTATCCTTGTCATTACGGAAGGTAGTTCATTGTTGAGATTTTGTTTCTCCAATGGATGGCAGCCTTGTCATTATGGAAGGTAGTTCATTTTTGAGATTTTGTTACTCTAATGGATTGTAGCCTTGTCATTACGGAAGGTAGTTCATTGTTGAGATTTTGTTTCTCCAATGGATGATAGCCTTATCATTATGGAAGGTAGTTCATTGTTGAGATTTTGCTACGCCAATGGCTGGTAGCCTTGTCATTATGGAAGGTAGTTCATTGTTGAGATTTTGTTTCTCCAATGGAAGATAGCCTGGTCATTAGGAAGGTAGTTTATTGTTGAGATTTTGTTACTCCAAAGGCTGGTATCCTTGTCATTATGGAAGGTAGTTCATTATTTAGATATTGTTACTCCAATGGATTGGAGCCTTGTCATTATGGAAGGTAGTTCATTGTTTAAATTTTGTTACCCCAATGGATGGTAGCCTTATCATTATGGAAGGTAGTCCGGTTTTTAGATTTTGTTACTTTAATGGATTGTAGCATTGTCATTATGGAAGGTAGTTCTTTGTTGAGATTTTTTTACTCCAACCGATGGTAGACTTTTCATTATAGAAGGTAGTTCGTTGTTGAGATTTTGTTACTCTAATTGATGGTATCCATGTCATTACGGAAGGTAGCTCAATGTTGAGATTTTGTTTTTCCAATGGATGATAGCCTTGTCATTATGGAAGGTAGTTCATTGTTGAGATTTTGTTACTCCAATGGCTGGAAGCCTTGTCATTATGGAAGGTAGTTCATTGTTGAGATTTTGTTACTCCAATGGATGGTAGCCTTGTCATTATGGAAGGTAGTTTGTTGTTGAGATCTTGTTACTCCAACGGATGGTAGCCTTGTCATTATGGAAGGTAGTTTGGTTTTGATATTTTGTTACATTAATGGATGGTAGCCTTGTCATTATGGAAGGTAGTTTGTTGTTGAGATTTTGTTACTCCAATGGATGGTAGGCTTGTCATTATGGAAGCTAGTTCGTTGTTGAGATTTTGTTACTCTAATTGATGGTATCCTTGTCATTACGGAAGGTAGTTCATTGTTGAGATTTTGTTTCTCCAATGGATGATAGCCTTCTCATTATGGAAGGTAGTTCATTTTTGAGATTTTGTTACTCCAATGGATTGTAGCATTGTCATTACGGAAGGTAGTTCATTGTTGAGATTTTGTTTCTCCAATGCATGATAGCCTTATCATTATGGAAGGTAGTTCATTGTTGAGATTTTGTTTCTCCAATGGATGATAGCCTTATCATTATGGAAGGTAGTTCATTGTTGAGATTTTGCTACGCCAATGGCTGGTAGCCTTGTCATTATGGAAGGTAGTTCATTGTTGAGATTTTGTTTCTCCAATGGAAGATAGCCTGGTCATTAGGAAGGTAGTTTATTGTTGAGATTTTGTTACTCCAAAGGCTGGTATCCTTGTCATTATGGAAGGTAGTTCATTATTTAGATATTGTTACTCCAATGGATTGGAGCCTTGTCATTATGGAAGGTAGTTCATTGTTTAAATTTTGTTACCCCAATGGATGGTAGCCTTATCATTATGGAAGGTAGTCCGGTTTTTAGATTTTGTTACTTTAATGGATTGTAGCATTGTCATTATGGAAGGTAGTTCTTTGTTGAGATTTTTTTACTCCAACCGATGGTAGACTTTTCATTATAGAAGGTAGTTCGTTGTTGAGATTTTGTTACTCTAATTGATGGTATCCATGTCATTATGGAAGGTAGTTCATTTTTGAGATTTTGTTACTCCAATGGATTGTAGCCTTGTCACTACGGAAGGTAGTTCATTGTTGAGATTTTGTTTCTCCAATGGATGGTAGCCTTGTCATTATGGAAGGTAGTTCGTGGTTGAGATCTTGTTACTCCAATCGATGGTAGCCTTGTCACTTTGGAAGATAGTTTGGTTTTGATATTTTGTTACATTAATGGATGATAGCCTTGTCATTATGGAAGGTAGTTCGTTGTTGAGATTTTGTTACTCTAATTGATGGTATCCTTGTCATTACGGAAGGTAGTTCATTGTTGAGATTTTGTTTCTCCAATGGATGGCAGCCTTGTCATTATGGAAGGTAGTTCATTTTTGAGATTTTGTTACTCTAATGGATTGTAGCCTTGTCATTACGGAAGGTAGTTCATTGTTGAGATTTTGTTTCTCCAATGGATGATAGCCTTATCATTATGGAAGGTAGTTCATTGTTGAGATTTTGCTACGCCAATGGCTGGTAGCCTTGTCATTATGGAAGGTAGTTCATTGTTGAGATTTTGTTTCTCCAATGGAAGATAGCCTGGTCATTAGGAAGGTAGTTTATTGTTGAGATTTTGTTACTCCAAAGGCTGGTATCCTTGTCATTATGGAAGGTAGTTCATTATTTAGATATTGTTACTCCAATGGATTGGAGCCTTGTCATTATGGAAGGTAGTTCATTGTTTAAATTTTGTTACCCCAATGGATGGTAGCCTTATCATTATGGAAGGTAGTCCGGTTTTTAGATTTTGTTACTTTAATGGATTGTAGCATTGTCATTATGGAAGGTAGTTCTTTGTTGAGATTTTTTTACTCCAACCGATGGTAGACTTTTCATTATAGAAGGTAGTTCGTTGTTGAGATTTTGTTACTCTAATTGATGGTATCCATGTCATTACGGAAGGTAGCTCAATGTTGAGATTTTGTTTTTCCAATGGATGATAGCCTTGTCATTATGGAAGGTAGTTCATTGTTGAGATTTTGTTACTCCAATGGCTGGAAGCCTTGTCATTATGGAAGGTAGTTCATTGTTGAGATTTTGTTACTCCAATGGATGGTAGCCTTGTCATTATGGAAGGTAGTTTGTTGTTGAGATCTTGTTACTCCAACGGATGGTAGCCTTGTCATTATGGAAGGTAGTTTGGTTTTGATATTTTGTTACATTAATGGATGGTAGCCTTGTCATTATGGAAGGTAGTTTGTTGTTGAGATTTTGTTACTCCAATGGATGGTAGGCTTGTCATTATGGAAGCTAGTTCGTTGTTGAGATTTTGTTACTCTAATTGATGGTATCCTTGTCATTACGGAAGGTAGTTCATTGTTGAGATTTTGTTTCTCCAATGGATGATAGCCTTCTCATTATGGAAGGTAGTTCATTGTTTAGATTTTGCTACGCCAATGGTTAGTAGCCTTGTCATTATGGAAGGTAGTTCATTGTTGAGATTTTGTTACTCTAATTTATGGTAACCTTGTCATTATGGAAGGTAGTTCATTATTGAGATTTTGTTTCTCCAATGGAAGATAGCCTCGTCATTATGGAAGGTAGTTCATTTTTGAGATATTGTTACTCTAAAGGCTGGTAGCCTTGTCATTATGGAAGGTAGTTCATTATTTAGATTTTTTTACTCCAACGGATGGTAGCCTTGTAATTATGGAAGGTAGTTCATTTTTGAAATTTTGTTACTCCAATGGATGGTAGCTTTATAATTATGGAAGGTAGTCCGGTTTTGAGATTTTGTTACTTTAATTGATGGTAGCCTTGTCATTATGGAAGGTAGTTATTTGTTGAGATTTTTTTACTCCAATGGATGCTAGACTTTTCATTATGGAAGGTAGTTCGCTGTTGAGATTTTGTTACTCTAATTGATGGTATCCTTGTCATTACGGAAGGTAGTTCAATGTTGAGATTTTGTTTCTCCAATGGATGATAGACTTGTCATTATGGAGGGTAGTTTACTTTTGACATTTTGTTACTCCAATGGCTGGTAGCCTTGTCATTATGGAAGGTAGTTCATTGTTGAGATTTTGTTACTCCAATGGATGGTAGCCTTGTCATTATGGAAGGTAGTTCGTGGTTGAGATCTTGTTACTCCAATGGATGGTAGCCTTGTCATTATGGAAGGTAGTTTGTTGTCGAGATTTTGTTACTCCAATGGATGGTAGGCTTGTCATTATGGAAGCTAGTTCATTGTTGAGATTTTGTTACTCTAATTGATGGTATCCTTGTCATTACGGAAGGTAGTTCATTGTTGAGATTTTGTTTCTCCAATGAATGATAGCCTTCTCATTATGGAAGGTAGTTCATTTTTGAGATTTTGTTACTCCAATGGATTGTAGCATTGTCATTACGGAAGGTAGTTCATTGTTGAGATTTTGTTTCTCCAATGGATGACAACCTTGTCATTATGGAAGGTAGTTCATTTTTGAGATTTTGTTACTCCAATGGATTGTAGCCTTGTCACTACGGAAGGTAGTTCATTGTTGAGATTTTGTTTCTCCAATGGATGGTAGCCTTGACATTATGGAAGGTAGTTCGTGGTTGAGATCTTGTTACTCCAATGGATGGTAGCCTTGTCACTTTGGAAGATAGTTTGGTTTTGATATTTTGTTACATTAATGGATGATAGCCTTGTCATTATGGAAGCTAGTTTGTTGTTGAGATTTTGTTACTCTAATTGATGGTATCCTTGTCATTACAGAAGGTAGTTCATTTTTGAGATTTTGTTTCTCCAATGGATGATAGCCTTCTCATTATGGAAGGTAGTTCATTTTTGAGATTTTGTTACTCCAATGGATTGTAGCATTGTCATTACGGAAGGTAGTTCATTGTTGAGATTTTGTTTCTCCAATGGATGATAGCCTTATCATTATGGAAGGTAGTTCATTGTTTAGATTTTGCTACGCCAATGGTTAGTAGCCTTGTCATTATGGAAGGTAGTTCATTGTTTAGATTTTGTTACTCTAATTTATGGTAACCTTGTCATTACGGAAGGTAGTTCATTGTTGAGATTTTGTTTCTCCAATGGAAGATAGCCTCGTCATTATGGAAGGTAGTTCATTATTGAGATATTGTTACTCCAAAGGCTGGTAGCCTTGTCATTATGGAAGGTAGTTCATTATTTAGATTTTATTACTCCAATGGATGGTAGCCTTGTCATTATGGAAGGTAGTTCATTGTTGAAATTTTGTTACTCCAATGGATGGTAGCTTTATCATTATGGAAAGTAGTCCGGTTTGGAGATTTTGTTACTTTAATGGATGGTAGCCTTGTCATTATGGAGGGTAGTTCATTGTTGAGATTTTGTTACTCTAATTGATGGTATCCTTGTAATTACGGAAGGTAGTTCAATGTTGAGATTTTGATTCTCCAATGGATGATAGCCTTGTCATTATGGAGGGTAGTTTATTTTTGAGATTTTGTTACTCCAATGGCTGGTAGCCTTGTCATTATGGAAGGTAGTTCATTGTTGAGATTTTGTTACTCCAATGGATGGTAGCCTTGTCATTATGGAAGGTAGTTCGTGGTTGAGATCTTGTTACTCCAATGGATGGTAGGCTTGTCATTATGGAAGATAGTTTGGTTTTGATATTTTGTTGCATTAATGGATGGTAGCCTTGTCATTATGGAAGGTAGTTTGTTGTTGAGATTTTGTTACTCTAATTGATGGTATCCTTGTCATTACGAAAGGTAGTTCATTGTTGAGATTTTGTGTCTCCAATGGATAACAGCCTTGTCATTATGGAAGGTAGTTCATTTTTGAGATTTTGTTACTCCAATGGATTGTAGCCTTGTCATTACGGAAGGTAGTTCATTGTTGAGATTTTATTTCTCCAATGGAGGATAGCCTTATCATTATGGAAGGTAGTTCACTGTTGAGATTTTGTTTCTCCAATGGATGGTAGCCTTGTCATTATGGAAGGTAGTTCGTGGTTGAGATCTTGTTACTCCAATGGATGGTAGCCTTGTCATTATGGAAGATAGTTTGGTTTTGATATTTTGTTACATTAATGGATGGTAGCCTTGTCATTATGGAAGGTATTTCGTTGTTGAGATTTTGTTACTCTAATTGATGGTATCCTTGTCATTACGGAAGGTAGTTCATTGTTGAGATTTTGTTTCTCCAATGGATGGCAGCCTTGTCATTATGGAAGGTAGTTCATTTTTGAGATTTTGTTACTCTAATGGATTGTAGCCTTGTCATTACGGAAGGTAGTTCATTGTTGAGATTTTGTTTCTCCAATGGATGATAGCCTTATCATTATGGAAGGTAGTTCATTGTTGAGATTTTGCTATGCCAATGGCTGGTAGCCTTGTCATTATGGAAGGTAGTTCATTGTTGAGATTTTGTTTCTCCAATGGAAGATAGCCTGGTCATTAGGAAGGTAGTTTATTGTTGAGATTTTGTTACTCCAAAGACTGGTATCCTTGTCATTATGGAAGGTAGTTCATTATTTAGATATTGTTACTCCAATGGATTGGAGCCTTGTCATTATGGAAGGTAGTTCATTGTTTAAATTTTGTTACCCCAGTGGATGGTAGCCTTATCATTATGGAAGGTAGTCCGGTTTTTAGATTTTGTTACTTTAATGGATTGTAGCCTTGTCATTATGGAAGGTAGTTCTTTGTTGAGATTTTTTTACTCCAACCGATGGTAGACTTTTCATTATGGAAGGTAGTTCGTTGTTGAGATTTTGTTACTCTAATTGATGGTATCCTTGTCATTACGGAAGGTAGCTCAATGTTGAGATATTGTTTTTCCAATGGATGATAGCCTTGTCATTATGGAAGGTAGTTCATTGTTGAGATTTTGTTACTCCAATGGCTGGTAGCCTTGTCATTATGGAAGGTAGTTCATTGTTGAGATTTTGTTACTCCAATGGATGGTAGCCTTGTCATTATGGAAGGTAGTTTGTTGTTGAGACCTTGTTACTCCAACGGATGGTAGCCTTGTCATTATGGAAGGTAGTTTGGTTTTGATATTTTGTTACATTAATGGATGGTAGCCTTGTCATTATGGAAGGTAGTTTGTTGTTGAGATTTTGTTACTCCAATGGATGGTAGCCTTGTCATTATGGAAGCTAGTTCGTTGTTGAGATTTTGTTACTCTAATTGATGGTATCCTTGTCATTACGGGAGGTAGTTCATTGTTGAGATTTTGTTTCTCCAATGGATGATAGCCTTCTCATTATGGAAGGTAGTTCATTTTTGAGATTTTGTTACTCCAATGGATTGTAGCATTGTCATTACGGAAGGTAGTTCATTGTTGAGATTTTGTTTCTCCAATGCATGATAGCCTTATCATTATGGAAGGTAGTTCATTGTTTAGATTTTGCTACGCCAATGGTTAGTAGCCTTGTCATTGTGGAAGGTAGTTCATTGTTTAGATTTTGTTTCTCCAATGGAAGATAGCCTCGTCATTATGGAAGGTAGTTCATTTTTGAGATATTGTTACTCCAAAGGCTGGTAGCCTTGTCATTATGGAAGGTAGTTCATTATTTAGATTTTTTTACTCCAATGGATGGTAGCCTTGTAATTATGGAAGGTAGTTCATTGTTGAAATTTTGTTACTCCAATGGATGGTAGCTTTATAATTAAGGAAGGTAGTCCGGTTTTGAGATTTTGTTACTTTAATGGATGGTAGCCTTGTCATTATGGAAGGTAGTTATTTGTTGAGATTTTTTTACTCCAATGGATGGTAGACTTTTCATTATGGAAGGTAGTTCGCTGTTGAGATTTTGTTACTCTAATTGGTGGTATCCTTGTCATTACGGAAGGTAGTTCAATGTTGAGATTTTGTTTCTCCAATGGATGATAGACTTGTCATTATGGAGGGTAGTTTATTTTTGACATTTTGTTACTCCAATGGCTGGTAGCCTTGTCATTATGGAAGGTAGTTCATTGTTGAGATTTTGTTACTCCAATGGATGGTAGCCTTGTCATTATGGAAGGTAGTTCGCTTTTGAGATCTTGTTACTCCAATGGATGGTAGCCTTGTCATTATGGAAGGTAGTTTGTTGTTGAGATTTTGTTACTCCAATGGATGGTAGGCTTGTCATTATGGAAGCTAGTTCATTGTTGAGATTTTGTTACTCTAATTGATGGTATCCTTGTCATTACGGAAGGTAGTTCATTGTTGAGATTTTGTTTCTCCAATGGATGATAGCCTTCTCATTATGGAAGGTAGTTCATTTTTGAGATTTTGTTACTCCAATGGATTATAGCATTGTCATTACGGAAGGTAGTTCATTGTTGAGATTTTGTTTCTCCAATGCATGATAGCCTTATCATTATGGATGGTAGTTCATTGTTTAGATTTTGCTACGCCAATGGTTAGTAGCCTTGTCATTGTGGAAGGTAGTTCATTGTTTAGATTTTGTTACTCTAATTTATGGTAACCTTGTAATTACAGAAGGTAGTTCATTGTTGAGATTTTGTTTCTCCAATGGAAGATAGCCTCGTCATTATGGAAGGTAGTTCATTTTTGAGATATTGTTACTCCAAAGGCTGGTAGCCTTGTCATTATGGAAGGTAGTTCATTATTTAGATTTTTTTACTCCAATGGATGGTAGCCTTGTAATTATGGAAGGTAGGTCATTGTTGAAATTTTGTTACTCCAATGGATGGTAGCTTTATAATTATGGAAGGTAGTCCGGTTTTGAGATTTTGTTACTTTAATGGATGGTAGCCTTGTCATTATGGAAGGTAGTTATTTGTTGAGATTTTTTTACTCCAATGGATGGTAGACTTTTCATTATGGAAGGTAGTTCGCTGTTGAGATTTTGTTACTCTAATTGATGGTATCCTTGTCATTACGGAAGGTAGTTCAATGTTGAGATTTTGTTTCTCCAATGGATGATAGACTTGTCATTATGGAGGGTAGTTTATTTTTGACATTTTGTTACTCCAATGGTTGGTAGCCTTGTCATTATGGAAGGTAGTTCATTGTTGAGATTTTGTTACTCCAATGGATGGTAGCCTTGTCATTATGGAAGGTAGTTCGTGGTTGAGATCTTGTTACTCCAATGGATGGTAGCCTTGTCATTATGGAAGGTAGTTTGTTGTTGAGATTTTGTTACTCCAATGGATGGTAGGCTTGTCATTATGGAAGCTAGTTCATTGTTGAGATTTTGTTACTCTAATTGATGGTATCCTTGTCATTACGGAAGGTAGTTCATTGTTGAGATTTTGTTTCTCCAATGGATGATAGCCTTCTCATTATGGAAGGTAGTTCATTTTTGAGATTTTGTTACTCCAATGGATTGTAGCATTGTCATTACGGAAGGTAGTTCATTGTTGAGATTTTGTTTCTCCAATGCATGATAGCCTTATCATTATGGATGGTAGTTCATTGTTTAGATTTTGCTACGCCAATGGTTAGTAGCCTTGTCATTATGGAAGGTAGTTCATTGTTTAGATTTTGTTACTCTAATTTATGGTAACCTTGTCATTACAGAAGATAGTTCATTGTTGAGATTTTGTTTCTCCAATGGAAGATAGCCTCGTCATTATGGAAGGTAGTTCATTTTTGAGATATTGTTACTCCAAAGGATGGTAGCCTTGTCATTATGGAAGGTAGTTCATTATTTAGATTTTTTTACTCCAATGGATGGTAGCCTTGTAATTATGGAAGGTAGTTCATTATTGAAATTTTGTTACTCCAATGGATGGTAGCTTTATAATTATGGAAGGTAGTCCGGTTTTGAGATTTTGTTACTTTAATGGATGGTAGCCTTGTCATTATGGAAGGTAGTTATTTGTTGAGATTTTTTTACTCCAATGGATGGTAGACTTTTCATTATGGAAGGTAGTTCGCTGTTGAGATTTTGTTACTCTAATTGATGGTATCCTTGTCATTACGGAAGGTAGTTCAATGTTGAGATTTTGTTTCTCCAATGGATGATAGACTTGTCATTATGGAGGGTAGTTTATTTTTGACATTTTGTTACTCCAATGGCTGGTAGCCTTGTCATTATGGAAGGTAGTTCATTGTTGAGATTTTGTTACTCCAATGGATGGTAGCCTTGTCATTATGGAAGGTTGTTCGTGGTTGAGATCTTGTTACTCCAATGGATGGTAGCCTTGTCATTATGGAAGGTAGTTTGTTGTTGAGATTTTGTTACTCCAATGGATGGTAGGCTTGTCATTATGGAAGCTAGTTCATTGTTGAGATTTTGTTACTCTAATTGATGGTATCCTTGTCATTACAGAAGGTAGTTCATTGTTGAGATTTTATTTCTCCAATGGATGATAGCCTTCTCATTATGGAAGGTAGTTCATTTTTGAGATTTTGTTACTCCAATGGATTGTAGCATTGTCATTATGGAAGGTAGTTCATTGTTGAGATTTTGTTTCTCCAATGGATGATAGCCTTATCATTATGGAAGGTAGTTCGTTGTTTAGATTTTTCTACGCCAATGGTTAGTAGCCTTGTCATTGTGGAAGGTAGTTCATTGTTTAGATTTTGTTACTCTAATTTATGGTAACCTTGTCATTACGGAAGGTAGTTCATTGTTGAGATTTTGTTTCTCCAATGGAAGATAGCCTCGTCATTATGGAAGGTAGTTCATTTTTGAGATATTGTTACTCCAAAGGCTGATAGCCTTGTCATTATGGAAGGTAGTTCATTATTTAGATTTTGTTACTCCAATGGATGGTAGCCTTGTAATTATGGAAGGTAGTTCATTGTTGAAATTTTGTTACTCCAATGGATGGTAGCTTTATAATTATGGAAGGTAGTCCGGTTTTGAGATTTTGTTACTTTAATGGATGGTAGCCTTGTCATTATGGAAGGTAGTTATTTGTTGAGATTTTTTTACTCCAATGGATGGTAGACTTTTCATTATGGAAGGTAGTTCGTTGTTGAGATTTTGTTACTCTAATTGATGGTATCCTTGTCATTACGGAAGGTAGTTCAATGTTGAGATTTTGTTTCTCCAATGGATGATAGACTTGTCATTATGGAGGGTAGTTTATTTTTGACATTTTGTTACTCCAATGGCTGGTAGCCTTGTCATTATGGAAGGTAGTTCATTGTTGAGATTTTGTTACTCCAATGGATGGTAGCCTTGTCATTATGGAAGGTAGTTCGTGGTTGAGATCTTGTTACTCCAATGGATGGTAGCCTTGTCATTATGGAAGGTAGTTTGTTGTTGAGATTTTGTTACTCTAATGGATGGTAGGCTTGTCATTATGGAAGCTAGTTCATTGTTGAGATTTTGTTACTCTAATTGATGGTATCCTTGTCATTACAGAAGGTAGTTCATTGTTGAGATTTTGTTTCTCCAATGGATGATAGCCTTCTCATTATGGAAGGTAGTTCATTTTTGAGATTTTGTTACTCCAATGGATTGTAGCATTGTCATTACGGAAGGTAGTTCATTGTTGAGATTTTGTTTCTCCAATGGATGATAGCCTTATCATTATGGAAGGTAGTTCGTTGTTTAGATTTTGCTACGCCAATGGTTAGTAGCCTTGTCATTGTGGAAGGTAGTTCATTGTTTAGATTTTGTTACTCTAATTTATGGTAACCTTGTCATTACGGAAGGTAGTTCATTGTTGAGATTTTGTTTCTCCAATGGAAGATAGCCTCGTCATTATGGAAGGTAGTTCATTTTTGAGATATTGTTACTCCAAAGGCTGGTAGCCTTGTCATTATGGAAGGTAGTTCATTATTTAGATTTTGTTACTCCAATGGATGATAGCCTTGTCATTATTGAAGGTAGTTCATTGTTGAAATTTTGTTACTCCAATGGATGGTAGCTTTATAATTATCGAAGGTAGTCCGATTTTGAGATTTTGTTACTTTAATGGATGGTAGCCTTGTTATTATGGAAGGTAGTTATTTGTTGAGATTTTTTTACTCCAATGGATGGTAGACTTTTCATTATGGAAGGTAGTTCGCTGTTGAAATTTTTTTACTCTAATTGATGGTATCCTTGTCATTACGGAAGGTAGTTCAATGTTGAGATTTTGTTTCTCCAATGGATGATAGACTTGTCATTATGGAGGGTAGTTTATTTTTGACATTTTGTTACTCCAATGGCTGGTAGCCTTGTCATTATGGAAGGTAGTTCATTGTTGAGATTTTGTTACTCCAATGGATGGTAGCCTTGTCATTATGGAAGGTAGTTCGTTTTTGAGATCTTGTTACTCCAATGGATGGTAGCCTTGTCATTATGGAAGATAGTTTGGTTTTAATATTTTGTTACATTAATGGATGGTAGCCTTGTAATTATGGAAGGTAGTTCGTTGTTGAAATTTTGTTAATCTAATTGATGGTATCCTTGTCATTACGGAAGGTAGTTCATTGTTGAGATATTGTTTCTCCAATGGATGACAGCCTTGTCATTATGGAAGGTAGTTCATTTTTGAGATTTTGTTACTCCAATGGATTGTAGCCTTGTCATTACGGAAGGTAGTTCATTGTTGAGATTTTGTTTCTCCAATGGATGATAGCCTTATCATTATGGAAGGTAGTTCATTGTTGAGATTTTGCTACGCCAATGGCTAGTAGCCTTGTCATTATGGAAGGTAGTTCATTGTTTAGATTTTGTTACTCAAATTTATGCTAACCTTATCAATACGGAAGGTAGTTCATTGTTGAGATTTTGTTTCTCCAATGGAAGATAGCCTCGTCATTATGGAAGGTAGTTTATTGTTGAGATTTTGTTACTCCAATGGATGGTAGCCTTGTCATTATGGAAGGTAGTTCATTGGTGATATTTTGTTACTCCAATGGACGGTAGCCTTGTCATTATGGAAGGTAGTTCTTTTTTGAGATTTTTTTACTCCAAAGGATGGTAGACTTTTCATTATGGAAGGTAGTTCGTTGTTGAGATTTTGTTACTCTAATTGATGGTATCCTTGTCGTTACGGAAGGTAGTTCATTGCTGAGATTTTGTTTCTCCAATGGATGATAGCCTTCTCATTATGGAAGGTAGTTCATTTTTTAGATTTTGTTACTCCAATGGATTGTAGCATTGTCATTACGGAAGGTAGTTCATTGTTGAGATTTTGTTTCTCCAATGGATGATAGCCTTATCATTATGGAAGGTAGTTCATTGTTTAGATATTGTTACTCCAAAGGCTGGTAGCCTTGTCATTATGGAAGGTAGTTCATTATTTAGATTTTGTTACTCCAATAGATGGTAGCCTTGTCATTATGGAAGTTAGTTCATTGTTGAAATTTGGTTACTCCAATGGATGGTAGCTTTATAATTATGGAAGGTAGTCCGGTTTTGAGATTTTGTTACTTTAATTGATGGTAGCCTTGTCATTATGGAAGGTAGTTATTTGTTGAGATTTTTTTACTCCAATGGATGGTAGATTTTTCATTATGGAAGGTAGTTCGTTGTTGAGATTTTCTTACTCTAATTGATGGTATCCTTGTCATTACGGAAGGTAGTTCAATGTTGAGATTTTGTTTCTCCAATGGATGATAGCCTTGTCATTAAAGAAGGTAGTTCATTGTTTAGATTTTGCTACGCCAATGGTTAGTAGCCTTTTCATTGTGGAAGGTAGTTCATTGTTTAGATTTTGTTACTCTAATTTATGGTAACCTTGTCATTACGGAAGGTAGTTCATTGTTGAGATTTTGTTTCTCCAATGGAAGGTAGCCTCGTCATTATGGAAGGTAGTTCATTTTTGAGATATTGTTACTCCAAAGGCTGGTAGCCTTGTCATTATGGAAGGTAGTTCATTATTTAGATTTTGTTACTCCAATGGATGGTAGCCTTGTCATTATGGAAGGTAGTTCATTGTTGAAATTTTGTTACTCCAATGGATGGTAGCTTTATAATTATGGAAGGTAGTCCGGTTTTGAGATTTTGTTACTTTAATGGATGGTAGCCTTGTCATTATGGAAGGTAGTTATTTGTTGAGATTTTTTTACTCCAATGGATGGTAGAATTTTCATTATGGAAGGTAGTTCGCTGTTGAGATTTTGTTACTCTAATTGATGGTATCCTTGTCATTACGGAAGGTAGTTCAATGTTGAGATTTTGTTTCTCCAATGGATGATAGACTTGTCATTATGGAGGGTAGTTTATTTTTGACATTTTGTTACTCCAATGGCTGGTAGCCTTGTCATTATGGAAGGTAGTTCATTATTGAGATGTTGTTACTCCAATGGATGGTAGCCTTGTCATTATGGAAGGTAGTTCGTGTTTGAGATCTTGTTACTCCAATGGATGGTAGCCTTGTCATTATGGAAGATAGTTTGGTTTTAATATTTTGTTACATTAATGGATGGTAGCCTTGTCATTATGGAAGGTAGTTCGTTGTTGAGATTTTGTTAATCTAATTGATGGTATCCTTGTCATTACGGAAGGTAGTTCATTGTTGAGATATTGTTTCTCCAATGGATGACAACCTTGTCATTATGGAAGGTAGTTCATTTTTGAGATTTTGTTACTCCAATGGATTGTAGCATTGTCATTACGGAAGGTAGTTCATTGTTGAGATTTTGTTTCTCCAATGGATGATAGCCTTATCATTATGGAAGGTAGTTCATTGTTTAGATTTTGCTACGCCAATGGTTAGTAGCCTTGTCATTGTGGAAGGTAGTTCATTGTTTAGATTTTTTTACTCTAATTTATGGTAACCTTGTCATTACGGAAGGTAGTTCATTGTTGAGATTTTGTTTCTCCAATGGAAGATAGCCTCGTCATTATGGAAGGTAGTTCATTATTGAGATATTGTTACTCCAAAGGCTGGTAGCCTTGTCATTATGGAAGGTAGTTCATTATTTAGATTTTGTTACTCCAATAGATGGTAGCCTTGTCATTATGGAAGGTAGTTCATTGTTGAAATTTGGTTACTCCAATGGATGGTAGCTTTATAATTATGGAAGGTAGTCCGGTTTTGAGATTTTGTTACTTTAATTGATGGTAGCCTTGTCATTATGGAAGGTAGTTATTTGTTGAGATTTTTTTACTCCAATGGATGGTAGATTTTTCATTATGGAAGGTACTTCGTTGTTGAGATTTTCTTACTCTAATTGATGGTATCCTTGTCATTACGGAAGGTAGTTCAATGTTGAGATTTTGTTTCTCCAATGGATGATAGCCTTGTCATTATGGAAGGTAGTTCATTGTTTAGATTTTGCTACGCCAATGGTTAGTAGCCTTTTCATTGTGGAAGGTATTTCATTGGTTAGATTTTGTTACTCTAATTTATGGTAACCTTGTCATTACGGAAGGTAGTTCATTGTTGAGATTTTGTTTCTCCAATGGAAGGTAGCCTCGTCATTATGGAAGGTAGATCATTTTTAAGATATTGTTACTCCAAAGGCTGGTAGCCTTGTCATTATGGAAGGTAGTTCATTATTTAGATTTTGTTACTCCAATGGATGGTAGCCTTGTCATTATGGAAGGTAGTTCATTGTTGAAATTTTGTTACTCCAATGGATGGTAGCTTTATAATTATGGAAGGTAGTCCGGTTTTGAGATTTTGTTACTTTAATGGATGGTAGCCTTGTCATTATGGAAGGTAGTTATTTGTTGAGATTTTTTTACTCCAATGGATGGTAGAATTTTCATTATGGAAGGTAGTTCGCTGTTGAGATTTTGTTACTCTAATTGATGGTATCCTTGTCATTACGGAAGGTAGTTCAATGTTGAGATTTTGTTTCTCCAATGGATGATAGACTTGTCATTATGGAGGGTAGTTTATTTTTGACATTTTGTTACTCCAATGGCTGGTAGCCTTGTCATTATGGAAGGTAGTTCATTGTTGAGATTTTGTTACTCAAATGGATGGTAGCCTTGTCATTATGGAAGGTAGTTCGTGTTTGAGATCTTGTTACTCCAATGGATGGTAGCCTTGTCATTATGGAAGATAGTTTGGTTTTAATATTTTGTTACATTAATGGATGGTAGCCTTGTCATTATGGAAGGTAGTTCGTTGTTGAGATTTTGTTAATCTAATTGATGGTATCCTTGTCATTACGGAAGGTAGTTCATTGTTGAGATATTGTTTCTCCAATGGATGACAACCTTGTCATTATGGAAGGTAGTTCATTTTTGAGATTTTGTTACTCCAATGGATTGTAGCATTGTCATTACGGAAGGTAGTTCATTGTTGAGATTTTGTTTCTCCAATGGATGATAGCCTTATCATTATGGAAGGTAGTTCATTGTTTAGATTTTGCTACGCCAATGGTTAGTAGCCTTGTCATTGTGGAAGGTAGTTCATTGTTTAGATTTTGTTACTCTAATTTATGGTAACCTTGTCATTACGGAAGATAGTTCATTGTTGAGATTTTGTTTCTCCAATGGAAGATAGCCTCGTCATTATGGAAGGTAGTTCATTTTTGAGATATTGTTACTCCAAAGGCTGGTAGCCTTGTCATTATGGAAGGTAGTTCATTATTTAGATTTTGTTACTCCAATGGATGGTAGCCTTGTCATTATGGAAGGTAGTTCATTGTTGAAATTTTGTTACTCCAATGGATGGTAGCTTTATAATTATGGAAGGTAGTCCGGTTTTGAGATTTTGTTACTTTAATGGATGGTAGCCTTGTCATTATGGAAGGTAGTTATTTGTTGAGATTTTTTTACTCCAATGGATGGTAGAATTTTCATTATGGAAGGTAGTTCGCTGTTGAGATTTTGTTACTCTAATTGATGGTATCCTTGTCATTACGGAAGGTAGTTCAATGTTGAGATTTTGTTTCTCCAATGGATGATAGACTTGTCATTATGGAGGGTAGTTTATTTTTGACATTTTGTTACTCCAATGGCTGGTAGCCTTGTCATTATGGAAGGTAGTTCATTGTTGAGATTTTGTTACTCCAATGGATGGTAGCCTTGTCATTATGGAAGGTAGTTCGTGTTTGAGATCTTGTTACTCCAATGGATGGTAGCCTTGTCATTATGGAAGATAGTTTGGTTTTAATATTTTGTTACATTAATGGATGGTAGCCTTGTCATTATGGAAGGTAGTTCGTTGTTGAGATTTTGTTAATCTAATTGATGGTATCCTTGTCATTACGGAAGGTAGTTCATTGTTGAGATATTGTTTCTCCAATGGATGACAACCTTGTCATTATGGAAGGTAGTTCATTTTTGAGATTTTGTTACTCCAATGGATTGTAGCATTGTCATTACGGAAGGTAGTTCATTGTTGAGATTTTGTTTCTCCAATGGATGATAGCCTTATCATTATGGAAGGTAGTTCATTGTTTAGATTTTGCTACGCCAATGGTTAGTAGCCTTGTCATTATGGAAGGTAGTTCATTGTTTAGATTTTGTTACTCTAATTTATGGTAACCTTGTCATTACGGAAGGTAGTTCATTGTTGAGATTTTGTTTCTCCAATGGAAGATAGCCTCGTCATTATGGAAGGTAGTTCATTTTTGAGATATTGTTACTCCAAAGGCTGGTAGCCTTGTCATTATGGAAGGTAGTTCATTATTTAGATTTTGTTACTCCAATGGATGGTAGCCTTGTCATTATGGAAGGTAGTTCATTGTTGAAATTTTGTTACTCCAATGGATGGTAGCTTTATAATTATGGAAGGTAGTCCGGTTTTGAGATTTTGTTACTTTAATGGATGGTAGCCTTGTCATTATGGAAGGTAGTTATTTGTTGAGATTTTTTTACTCCAATGGATGGTAGAATTTTCATTATGGAAGGTAGTTCGCTGTTGAGATTTTGTTACTCTAATTGATGGTATCCTTGTCATTACGGAAGGTAGTTCAATGTTGAGATTTTGTTTCTGAAATGGATGATAGACTTGTCATTATGGAGGGTAGTTTATTTTTGACATTTTGTTACTCCAATGGCTGGTAGCCTTGTCATTATGGAAGGTAGTTCATTGTTGAGATTTTGTTACTCCAATGGATGGTAGCCTTGTCATTATGGAAGGTAGTTCGTGTTTGAGATCTTGTTACTCCAATGGATGGTAGCCTTGTCATTATGGAAGATAGTTTGGTTTTAATATTTTGTTACATTAATGGATGGTAGCCTTGTCATTATGGAAGGTAGTTTGTTGTTGAGATTTTGTTAATCTAATTGATGGTATCCTTGTCATTACGGAAGGTAGTTCATTGTTGAGATATTGTTTCTCCAATGGATGACAACCTTGTCATTATGGAAGGTAGTTCATTTTTGAGATTTTGTTACTCCAATGGATTGTAGCATTGTCATTACGGAAGGTAGTTCATTGTTGAGATTTTGTTTCTCCAATGGATGATAGCCTTATCATTATGGAAGGTAGTTCATTGTTTAGATTTTGCTACGCCAATGGTTAGTAGCCTTGTCATTGTGGAAGGTAGTTCATTGTTTAGATTTTGTTACTCTAATTTATGGTAACCTTGTCATTACGGAAGGTAGTTCATTGTTGAGATTTTGTTTCTCCAATGGAAGATAGCCTCGTCATTATGGAAGGTAGTTCATTTTTGAGATATTGTTACTCCAAAGGCTGGTAGCCTTGTCATTATGGAAGGTAGTTCATTATTTAGATTTTGTTACTCCAATGTATGGTAGCCTTGTCATTATGGAAGGTAGTTCATTGTTGAAATTTTGTTACTCCAATGGATGGTAGCTTTATAATTATGGAAGGTAGTCCGGTTTTGAGATTTTGTTACTTTAATGGATGGTAGCCTTGTCATTATGGAAGGTAGTTATTTGTTGAGATTTTTTTACTCCAATGGATTGTAGACTTTTCATTATGGAAGGTAGTTCGCTGTTGAGATTTTGTTACTCTAATTGATGGTATCCTTGTCATTACGGAAGGTAGTTCAATGTTGAGATTTTGTTTCTCCAATGGATGATAGGCTTCTCATTATGGAGGGTAGTTTATTTTTGACATTTTGTTACTCCAATGGCTGGTAGCCTTGTCATTATGGAAGGTAGTTCATTGTTGAGATCTTGTTACTCCAATGGATGGTAGCCTTGTCATTATGGAAGATAGTTTGGTTTTAATATTTTGTTACATTAATGGATGGTAGCCTTGTCATTATGGAAGGTAGTTCGTTGTTGAGATTTTGTTACTCTAATTGATGGTATCCATGTCATTACGGAAGGTAGTTCATTGTTGAGATTTTGTTTCTCCAATGGATGACAGCCTTGTCATTATGGAAGGTAGTTCATTTTTGAGATTTTGTTACTCCAATGGATTGTAGCCTTGTCATTACGGAAGGTAGTTCATTGTTGAGATTTTGTTTCTCCAATGGATGATAGCCTTATCATTATGGAAGGTAGTTCATTGTTGAGATTGTGCTACGCCAATGGCTGGTAGCCTTGTCATTATGGAAGGTAGTTCATTGTTTAGATTTTGTTACTCAAATTTATGCTAACCTTGTCATTACGGAAGGTAGTTCATTGTTGAGATTTTGTTTCTCCAATGGAAGATAGCCTCGTCATTATGGAAGGTAGTTTATTGTTGAGATTTTGTTACTCCAATGGATGGTAGCCTTGTCATTATGGAAGGTAGTTCATTGTTGATATTTTGTTACTCCAATGGATGGTAGCCTTGTCATTATGGAAGGTAGTTCATTTTTGAGATTTTTTTACTCAAATGGATGGTAGACTTTTCATTATGGAAGGTAGTTCGTTGTTGAGATTTTGTTACTCTAATTGATGGTATCCTTGTCATTATGAAAGGTAGTTCATTGTTGATATTTTGTTTCTCCAATGGATGATAGCCTTATCATTATGGAAGGTAGTTCATTTTTGAAATTTGGTTACTCCAATGGCTGGTAGCCTTATCATTATGGAAGGTAGTTCATTGTTTAGATTTTGTTACTCCAATGGATGGTAGGTTTATCATTATGGAAGGTAGTCCAGTTAAGAGATTTTGTTACTTTAATGGATGGTAGCCTTGTCATTATGGAAGGTAGTTATTTGTTGATATTTTTTTACTCCAATGGATGGTAGACTTTTCATTATGGAAGGTAGTTCGTTGTTGAGATTTTGTTACTCTAATTGATGGTATCCATGTAATTACGGAAGGTAGTTCAATGTTGAGATTTTGTTTCTCCAATTGATGATAGCCTTGTCATTATGGAGGGTAGTTTATTTTTGAGATTTTGTTACTCCAATGGCTGGTAGCCCTGTCATTATGGTAGGTAGTTCATTGTTGAGATTTTGTTACTCCAATGGATGGTAGCCTTGTCATTATGGAAGGTAGTTCGTGGTTGAGATCTTGTTACTCCAATGGATGGTAGCCTTGTCATTATGGAAGATAGTTTGGTTTTAATATTTTGTTACATTAATGGATGGTAGCCTTGTCTTTATGGAAGGTAGTTCATTGTTGAGATTTTGTTACTCTAATTGATGGTATCCTTGTCATTACGGAAGGTAGTTCATTGTTGAGATTTTTTTTCTCCAATGGTTGACAGCCTTGTCATTATGGAAGGTAGTTCATTTTTGAGATTTTGTTACTCCAATGGATTGTAGCCTTGTCATTACGGAAGGTAGTTCATTGTTGAGATTTTGTTTCTCCAATGGATGATATCCTTATCATTATGGAAGGTAGTTCATTGTTGAGATTTTTCTACGCCAATGGCTGGTACCCTTGTCATTATGGAAGGTAGTTCATTGTTTAGATTTTGTTACTCAAATTTATGCTAACCTTGTCAGTATGGAAGGTAGTTCATTGTTGAGATTTTGTTTCTCCAATGGAAGATAGCCTCGTCATTATGGAAGGTAGTTTATTGTTGAGATTTTGGTACTCCAATGGATGGTAGCCTTGTCATTATGGAAGGTAGTTCATTGTTGATATTTTGTTACTCCAATGGATGGTAGCCTTGTCATTATGGAAGGTAATTCTTTTTTGAGATTTTTTTACTCCAATGGATGGTAGACTTTTCATTATGGAAGGTAGTTCGTTGTTGAGATTTTGTTACTCTAATTGATGGTATCCTTGTCGTTACGGAAGGTAGTTCATTATTGAGATTTTGTTTCTCCAATGGATGATAGCCTTCTCATTATGGAAGGTAGTTCATTTTTGAGATTTTGTTACTCCAATGGATTGTAGCATTGTCATTATGGAAGGTAGTTCATTGTTGAGATTTTGTTTCTCCAACGGATGATAGCCTTATCATTATGGAAGGTAGTTCATTGTTTAGATTTTGCTACGCCAATGGTTAGTAGCCTTGTCATTGTGGAAGGTAGTTCATTGTTTAGATTTTGTTACTCTAATTTATGGTAACCTTGTCATTACGGAAGGTAGTTCATTATTGAGATTTTGTTTCTCCAATGGATGGTAGGTTTATAATTATGGAAGGTAGTCCGGTTTTGAGATTTTGTTACTTTAATTGATGGTAGCCTTGTCTATATGGAAGGTAGTTATTTGTTGAGATTTTTTTACTCCAATGGATGGTAGACTTTTCATTATGGAAGGTAGTTCGTTGTTGAGATTTTCTTACTCTAATTGATGGTATCCTTGTCATTACGGATGGTAGTTCAATGTTGAGATTTTGTTTCTCCAATGGATGATAGCCTTGTCATTATGGAGGGTAGTTTATTTTTGAGATTTTGTTACTCCAATGGATGGTAGCCTTGTCATTATGGAAGGTAGTTCGTGGTTGAGATCTTGTTACTCCAATGGATGGTAGCCTTGTCATTATGGAAGATAGTTTGGTTTTAATATTTTGTTACATTAATGAATGATAGCCTTGTCATTATGGAAGGTAGTTTGTTGTTGAGATTTTGTTACTCTAATTGATGGTATCCATGTCAATACGTAAGGAAGTTCATTGTTGAGATTTTGTTTCTCCAATGGATGACAGCCTTGTCAGTATGGAAGGTAGTTCATTGTTGAGATTTTGTTTCTCCAATGGAAGATAGCCTCGTCATTATGGAAGGTAGTTTATTGTTGAGATTTTGGTACTCCAATGGATGGTAGCCTTGTCATTATGGAAGGTAGTTCATTGTTGATATTTTGTTACTCCAATGGATGGTAGCCTTGTCATTATGGAAGGTAATTCTTTTTTGAGATTTTTTTACTCCAATGGATGGTAGACTTTTCATTATGGAAGGTAGTTCGTTGTTGAGATTTTGTTACTCTAATTGATGGTATCCTTGTCGTTACGGAAGGTAGTTCATTATTGAGATTTTGTTTCTCCAATGGATGATAGCCTTCTCATTATGGAAGGTAGTTCATTTTTGAGATTTTGTTACTCCAATGGATTGTAGCATTGTCATTATGGAAGGTAGTTCATTGTTGAGATTTTGTTTCTCCAACGGATGATAGCCTTATCATTATGGAAGGTAGTTCATTGTTTAGATTTTGCTACGCCAATGGTTAGTAGCCTTGTCATTGTGGAAGGTAGTTCATTGTTTAGATTTTGTTACTCTAATTTATGGTAACCTTGTCATTACGGAAGGTAGTTCATTATTGAGATTTTGTTTCTCCAATGGATGGTAGGTTTATAATTATGGAAGGTAGTCCGGTTTTGAGATTTTGTTACTTTAATTGATGGTAGCCTTGTCTATATGGAAGGTAGTTATTTGTTGAGATTTTTTTACTCCAATGGATGGTAGACTTTTCATTATGGAAGGTAGTTCGTTGTTGAGATTTTCTTACTCTAATTGATGGTATCCTTGTCATTACGGATGGTAGTTCAATGTTGAGATTTTGTTTCTCCAATGGATGATAGCCTTGTCATTATGGAGGGTAGTTTATTTTTGAGATTTTGTTACTCCAATGGATGGTAGCCTTGTCATTATGGAAGGTAGTTCGTGGTTGAGATCTTGTTACTCCAATGGATGGTAGCCTTGTCATTATGGAAGATAGTTTGGTTTTAATATTTTGTTACATTAATGAATGATAGCCTTGTCATTATGGAAGGTAGTTTGTTGTTGAGATTTTGTTACTCTAATTGATGGTATCCATGTCAATACGTAAGGAAGTTCATTGTTGAGATTTTGTTTCTCCAATGGATGACAGCCTTGTCATTATGGAAGGTAGTTCATTTTTGAGATTTTGTTACTCCAATGGATTGTAGCCTTGTCATTACGGAAGGTAGTTCATTGTTGAGATTTTGTTTCTCCAATGGATGATAGCCTTATCATTATTGAAGGTAGTTCATTGTTGAGATTTTGTTACGCCAATGGCTGGTAGCCGTGTCATTATGGAAGGTAGTTCATTGTTTAGATTTTGTTACTCAAATTTATGCTAACCTTGTCATTACGGAAGGTAGTTCATTGTTGAGATTTTGGTTCTCCAATGGAAGATATCCTCGTCATTATGGAAGGTAGTTTATTGTTGAGATTTTGTTACTCCAATAGATGGTAGCCTTGTCATTATGGAAGGTAGTTCATTGTTGATATTTTGTTACTCCAATGGATGGTAGCCTTGTCATTATGGAAGGTAGTTCATTTTTGAGATTTTTTTACTCCAATGGAGGGTAGACTTTTCATTATGGAAGGTAGTTCGTTGTTTAGATTTTGTTACTCTAATTGATGGTATCCTTGTCATTACGAAAGGTAGTTCATTGTTGAGATTTTGTTTCTCCAATGGATGATAGCCTTATCATTTTTGAAGGTAGTTCATTTTTCAAATTTGGTTACTCCAATGGCTGGTAGCCTTATCATTATGGAAGGTAGTTCATTGTTTAGATTTTGTTACTCCAATGGATGGTAGCTTTATCATTATGGAAGGTAGTCCAGTTAAGAGATTTTGTTACTTTAATGGATGGTAGCCTTGTAATTATGGAAGGTAGTTATTTGTTGACATTTTTTTACTCCAATGGATGGAAGACTTTTCATTATGGAAGGTAGTTCGTTGTTGAGATTTTGTTACTCTAATTGATGGTATCCTTGTCATTACGGAAGGTAGTTCATTGTTGAGATTTTGTTTCTACAATGGATGATAGCCTTATCATTATGGAAGGTAGTTCATTGTTGAGATTTTTTTACGCCAATGGCTGGTAGCCTTGTCATTATGGAAGGTTGTTCATTGTTTAGATTTTGTTAATCTAATTTATGGTAACCTTCTCATTACGGAAGGTAGTTCATTAGTGAGATTTCGTTTCTCCAATGGATGATAGCCTTGTCATTATGGAAGGTAGTTCATTGTTGAGATTTTGTTACTCCAATGGCTGGTAGCATTGTCATTATGGAAGGTAGTTCATTATTTATATTTTGTTACTCCAATGGATGGTAGCCTTGTCATTATGGAAGGTAGTTCATTAATGAAATTTTGTTACTCCAATGGATGGTAGCTTTATCATTATGGAAGGTAGTCCGGTTTTGAGATTTTATTACTTTAATGGATGGTAGCCTTGTCATTATTGAAGGTAGTTCTTTGTTGAGATTTTTTTACTCCAATGGATGGTAGACTTTTCATTATAGAAGGTAGTTCGTTGTTGATATTTTGTTACTCTAATTGATGGTATCCTTGTCATTACGGAAGGTAGTTCAATGTTGAGATTTTGTTTCTCCAATGGATGATAGCCTTGTCATTATGGAGGGTTGTTTATTTTTGAGATTTTGTTACTCCAATGGCTGGTAGCCTTGTCATTATGGAAGGTAGTTCATTGTTGAGATTTTGTTACTCCAATGGATGGTAGCCTTGTCATTATGGAAGGTAGTTCGTGGTTGAGATCTTGTTACTCCAATGGATGCTAGCCTTGTCATTATGGAAGATAGTTTGGTTTTAATATTTTGTTACATTAATGGATGGTAGCCTTGTCATTATGGAAGGTAGTTCGTTGTTGATATTTTGTTACTCTAATTGATGGTATCCTTGTCATTACGGAAGGTAGTTCATTGTTTATATTTTGTTACTCTAATTTATGGTAACCTTGTGATTACGAAAGGTAGTTCAATGTTGAGATTTTGTTTCTCCAATGGAAGATAGCCTCGTCATTATGGAAGGTAGTTCATTATTGAGATATGGTTACTCCAAAGGCTGGTAGCCTTGTCATTATGGAAGGTAGTTCATTATTTAGATTTTGTTACTCCAATGGATGGTAGCCTTGTCATTATGGAAGGTAGTTCATTGTTGAAATTTTGTTACTCCAATGGATGGTAGGTTTATAATTATGGAAGGTAGTCCGGTTTTGAGATTTTGTTACTTTAATTGATGGTAGCCTTGTCATTATGGAAGGTAGTTATTTGTTGAGATTTTTTTACTCCAATGGATGGTAGACATTTCATTATGGAAGGTAGTTCGTTGTTGAGATTTTCTTACTCTAATTGATGGTATCCTTGTCATTACGGAAGGTAGTTCAATGTGGAGATTTTGTTTCTCCAATGGATGATAGCCTTGTCATTATGGAGGGTAGTTTATTTTTGAGATTTTGTTACTCCAATGGCTGGTAGCCTTGTCATTATGGAAGGTAGTTCGTGGTTGAGATCTTGTTACTCCAATGGATGGTAGCCTTGTCATTATGGAAGATAGTTTGGTTTTAATATTTTGTTACATTAATGAATGATAGCCTTGTCATTATGGAAGGTAGTTCATTGTTGAGATTTTGTTACTCTAATTGATGGTATCCATGTCATTACGTAAGGTAGTTCATTGTTGAGATTTTGTTTCTCCAATGGATGACAGCCTTGTCATTATGGAAGGTAGTTCATTTTTGAGATTTTGTTACTCCAATGGATTGTAGCCTTGTCATTACGGAAGGTAGTTCATTGTTGAGATTTTGTTTCTCCAATGGATGATAGCCTTATAATTATGGAAGGTAGTTCATTGTTGAGATTTTGCTACGCCAATGGCTGGTAGCCTTGTCATTATGGAAGGTAGTTCATTGTTTAGATTTTGATAATCAAATTTATGCTAACCTTGTCATTACGGAAGGTAGTTCATTGTTGAGATTTTGTTTCTCCAATGGATGATAGCCTTATCATTATGGAAGGTAGTTCATTTTTGAAATTTGGTTACTCCAATGGCTGGTAGCCTTATCATTATGGAAGGTAGTTCATTGTTTAGATTTTGTTACTCCAATGGAGGGTAGCTTTATCATTATGGAAGGTAGTCTAGTTAAGAGATTTTGTTACTTTAATGGATGGTAGCCTTGTCATTATGGAAGGTAGTTATTTGTTGAGATTTTTTTACTCCAATGGATGGTAGACTTTTAATTATGGAAGGTAGTTTGTTGTTGAGATTTTGTTACTCTAATTGATGGTATCCTTGTCATTACGGAAGGTAGTTTAATGTTGAGATTTTGTTTCTCCAATTGATGATAGCCTTGTCATTATGGAGGGTAGTTTATTTTTGAGATTTTGTTACTCCAATGGCTGGTAGCCTTGTCATTATGGTAGGTAGTTCATTGTTGAGATTTTGTTACTCCAATGGATGGTAGCCTTGTCATTATGGAAGGTAGTTCGTGGTTGAGATCTTGTTACTCCAATGGATGGTAGCCTTGTCATTATGGAAGATAGTTTGGTTTTAATATTTTGTTACATTAATGAATGATAGCCTTGTCATTATGGAAGGTAGTTCATTATTGAGATTTTGTTACTCTAATTGATGGTATCCATGTCATTACGTAAGGTAGTTCATTGTTGAGATTTTGTTTCTCCAATGGATGACAGCCTTGTCATTATGGAAGGTAGTTCATTTTTGAGATTTTGTTACTCCAATGGATTGTAGCCTTGTCATTACGGAAGGTAGTTCATTGTTGAGATTTTGTTTCTCCAATGGATGATAGCCTTATCATTATGGAAGGTAGTTCATTGTTGAGATTTTGCTACGCCAATGGCTGGTAGCCTTGTCATTATGGAAGGTAGTTCATTGTTTAGATTTTGATAATCAAATTTATGCTAACCTTGTCATTACGGAAGGTAGTTCATTGTTGAGATTTTGTTTCTCCAATGGATGATAGCCTTATCATTATGGAAGGTAGTTCATTTTTGAAATTTGGTTACTCCAATGGCTGGTAGCCTTATCATTATGGAAGGTAGTTCATTGTTTAGATTTTGTTACTCCAATGGAGGGTAGCTTTATCATTATGGAAGGTAGTCCAGTTAAGAGATTTTGTTACTTTAATGGATGGTAGCCTTGTCATTATGGAAGGTTGTTATTTGTTGAGATTTTTTTACTCCAATGGATGGTAGACTTTTAATTATGGAAGGTAGTTTGTTGTTGAGATTTTGTTACTCTAATTGATGGTATCCTTGTCATTACGGAAGGTAGTTTAATGTTGAGATTTTGTTTCTCCAATTGATGATAGCCTTGTCATTATGGAGGGTAGTTTATTTTTGATATTTTGTTACTCCAATGGCTGGTAGCCTTGTCATTATGGTAGGTAGTTCATTGTTGAGATTTTGTTACTCCAATGGATGGTAGCCTTGTCATTATGGAAGGTAGTTCGTGGTTGAGATCTTGTTACTCCAATGGATGGTAGCCTTGTCATTATGGAAGATAGTTTGGTTTTAAAATTTTGTTATATTAATGGATGGTAGCCTTGTCTTTATGGAAGGTAGTTCATTGTTGAGATTTTGTTACTCTAATTGATGGTATCCTTGTCATTACGGAAGGTAGTTCATTGTTGAGATTTTGTTTCTCCAATGGATGACAGCCTTGTCATTATGGAAGGTAGTTCATTTTTGATATTTTGTTACCCCAATGGATTGTAGCCTTGTCATTACGGAAGGTAGTTCATTGTTGAGATTTTGTTTCTCCAATGGATGATAGCCTTATCATTATGGAAGGTAGTTCATTGTTGAGATTTTGCTATGCCAATGGCTGGTAGCCTTGTCATTATGGAAGGAAGTTCATTGTTTAGATTTTGATAATCAAATTTATGCTAACCTTGTCATTACGGAAGGTAGTTCATTGTTGAGATTTTCTTTCTCCAATGGAAGATAGCCACGTCATTATGGAAGGTAGTTCATTGTTGAGATTTTGCTACGCCAATGGCTGGTAGCCTTGTCATTATGGAAGGTAGTTCATTGTTTAGATTTTGTTACTCAAATTTATGCTAACCTTGTCATTAAGGAAGGTAGTTCATTGTTGAGATTTTGTTTCTCCAATGGAAGATAGCCTCGTCATTATGGAAGGTAGTTTATTGTTGAGATTTTGTTACTCCAATGGATGGTAGCCTTGTCATTATGGAAGGTAGTTCATTGTAGATATTTTGTTACTCCAATGGATGGTAGCCTTGTCATTATGGAAGGTAGTTCATTTTTGAGATTTTTTTACTCCAATGGATGGTAGACTTTTCATTATGGAAGGTAGTTCGTTGTTGAGATTTTGTTACTCTAATTGATGGTATCCTTGTCATTATGAAAGGTAGTTCATTGTTGAGATTTTGTTTCTCCAATGGATGGTAGCCTTGTCATTATGGAAGGTAGTTATTTGTTGAGATTTTTTTACTCCAATGGATGGTAGACTTTTCATTATGGAAGGTAGTTCGTTGTTGAGATTTTGTTACTCTAATTGATGGTATCCTTGTCATTACGGAAGGTAGTTTAATGTTGAGATTTTGTTTCTCCAATTGATGATAGCCTTGTCATTATGGAGGGTAGTTTATTTTTGAGATTTTGTTACTCCAATGGCTGGTAGCCTTGTCATTATGGTAGGTAGTTCATTGTTGAGATTTTGTTACTCCAATGGATTGTAGCCTTGTCATTATGGAAGGTAGTTCGTGGTTGAGATCTTGTTACTCCAATGGATGGTAGCCTTGTCATTATGGAAGATAGTTTGGTTTTAATATTTTGTTACATTAATGGATGGTAGCCTTGTCTTTATGGAAGGTAGTTCATTGTTGAGATTTTGTTACTCTAATTGATGGTATCCTTGTCATTACGGAAGGTAGTTCATTGTTGAGATTTTGTTTCTCCAATGGATGACAACCTTGTCATTATGGAAGGTAGTTCATTTTTGAGATTTTGTTACTCCAATGGATTGTAGCCTTGTCATTACGGAAGGTAGTTCATTGTTGAGATTTTGTTTCTCCAATGGATGATAGCCTTATCATTATGGAAGGTAGTTCATTGTTGAGATTTTGCTACGCCAATGGCTGGTAGCCTTGTCATTATGGAAGGTAGTTCATTGTTTAGATTTTGATAATCAAATTTATGCTAACCTTGTCATTACGGAAGGTAGTTCATTGTTGAGATTTTGTTTCTCCAATGGATGATAGCCTTATCATTATGGAAGGTAGTTCATTTTTGAAATTTGGTTACTCCAATGGCTGGTAGCCTTATCATTATGGAAGGTAGTTCATTGTTTAGATTTTGTTACTCCAATGGAGGGTAGCTTTATCATTATGGAAGGTAGTCCAGTTAAGAGATTTTGTTACTTTAATGGATGGTAGCCTTGTCATTATGGAAGGTAGTTATTTGTTGAGATTTTTTTACTCCAATGGATGGTAGACTTTTAATTATGGAAGGTAGTTTGTTGTTGAGATTTTGTTACTCTAATTGATGGTATCCTTGTCATTACGGAAGGTAGTTTAATGTTGAGATTTTGTTTCTCCAATTGATGATAGCCTTGTCGTTATGGAGGGTAGTTTATTTTTGAGATTTTGTTACTCCAATGGTTGGTAGCCTTGTCATTATGGTAGGTAGTTCATTGTTGAGATTTTGTTACTCCAATGGATGGTAGCCTTGTCATTATGGAAGGTAGTTCGTGGTTGAGATCTTGTTACTCCAATGGATGGTAGCCTTGTCATTATGGAAGATAGTTTGGTTTTAAAATTTTGTTATATTAATGGATGGTAGCCTTGTCTTTATGGAAGGTAGTTCATTGTTGAGATTTTGTTACTCTAATTGATGGTATCCTTGTCATTACGGAAGGTAGTTCATTGTTGAGATTTTGTTTCTCCAATGGATGACAGCCTTGTCATTATGGAAGGTAGTTGATTTTTGAGATTTTGTTACCCCAATGGATTGTAGCCTTGTCGTTACGGAAGGTAGTTCATTGTTGAGATTTTGTTTCTCCAATGGATGATAGCCTTATCATTATGGAAGGTAGTTCATTGTTGAGATTTTGCTATGCCAATGGCTGGTAGCCTTGTCATTATGGAAGGAAGTTCATTGTTTAGATTTTGATAATCAAATTTATGCTAACCTTGTCATTACTGAAGGTAGTTCATTGTTGAGATTTTCTTTCTCCAATGGAAGATAGCCACGTCATTATGGAAGGTAGTTCATTGTTGAGATTTTGCTACGCCAATGGCTGGTAGCCTTGTCATTATGGAAGGTAGTTCATTGTTTAGATTTTGTTACTCAAATTTATGCTAACCTTGTCATTAAGGAAGGTAGTTCATTGTTGAGATTTTGTTTCTCCAATGGAAGATAGCCTCGTCATTATGGAAGGTAGTTTATTGTTGAGATTTTGTTACTCCAATGGATGGTAGCCTTGTCATTATGGAAGGTAGTTCATTGTAGATATTTTGTTACTCCAATGGATGGTAGCCTTGTCATTATGGAAGGTAGTTCATTTTTGAGATTTTTTTACTCCAATGGATGGTAGACTTTTCATTATGGAAGGTAGTTCGTTGTTGAGATTTTGATACTCTAATTGATGGTATCCTTGTCATTAGGAAAGGTAGTTCATTGTTGAGATTTTGTTTCTCCAATGGATGGTAGCCTTGTCATTATGGAAGGTAGTTATTTGTTGAGATTTTTTTACTCCAATGGATGGTAGACTTTTCATTATGGAAGGTAGTTCGTTGTTGAGATTTTGTTACTCTAATTGATGGTATCCTTGTCATTACGGAAGGTAGTTTAATGTTGAGATTTTGTTTCTCCAATTGATGATAGCCTTGTCATTATGGAGGGTAGTTTATTTTTGAGATTTTGTTACTCCAATGGCTGGTAGCCTTGTCATTATGGTAGGTAGTTCATTGTTGAGATTTTGTTACTCCAATGGATTGTAGCCTTGTCATTATGGAAGGTAGTTCGTGGTTGAGATCTTGTTACTCCAATGGATGGTAGCCTTGTCATTATGGAAGATAGTTTGGTTTTAATATTTTGTTACATTAATGGATGGTAGCCTTGTCTTTATGGAAGGTAGTTCATTGTTGAGATTTTGTTACTCTAATTGATGGTATCCTTGTCATTACGGAAGGTAGTTCATTGTTGAGATTTTGTTTCTCCAATGGATGACAACCTTGTCATTATGGAAGGTAGTTCATTTTTGAGATTTTGTTACTCCAATGGCTGGTAGAATTATCATTATGGAAGGTAGTTCATTGTTTAGATTTTGTTACTCCAATGGATGGTAGCCTTGTCATTATGGAAGGTAGTTCGTTGTTGGGATTTTGTTTCTGCAATGGATGGAAGCCTTGTCATTATGGAATGTAGTTCAGTTTTGAGATTTTGTTACTTTAATGGATGGTAGCCTTGTCATTATGGAAGGTAGTTTGTTGTTGAGATTTTGTGCCTCCAATGGATGGTAGGATTGTCATTATGGAAGGTAGGTTTTTGTTGAGATTTTTTTACTCTAATTGATGGTATCCGTGTCATTACGAAAGGTAGTTCATTGTTTAGATTTTGTTTCTCCAATGGATGATAGCCTAGTCATTATGGAAGGTAGTTCATTTTTGATATTTTGATACTCCAATGGATGGTAGCCTTGTCATTATGGAAGGTAGTTCATTGTTGATATTTTGTTTCTACAATGGATGATAGCCTTATCATTATGGAAGGTAGTTCATTGTTGAGATTTTTTTATGCCAATGGCTGGTAGCCTTGCCATTATGGAAGGTAGTTCGTTGTTTAGATTTTGTTAATCTAATTTATGGTATCCTTCTCATTACAGAAGGTAGTTCATTAGTGAGATTTTGTTTCTCCAATGGATGATAGCCTTGTCATTATGGAAGGTAGTTCATTGTTGAGATTTTGTTACTCCAATGGTTGGTGGCATTGTCATTATGGAAGGTAGTTCATTATTTAGATTTTGTTACTCCAGTGGATGGTAGCCTTGTCATTATGGAAGGTAGTTCATTATTGAAATTTTGTTACTCCAATGGATGGTAGCTTTATCATTATGGAAGGTAGTCCGGTTTTGAGATTTTATTACTTTAATGGATGGTAGCCTTGTCATTATGGAAGGTAGTTTGTTGTTGAGATTTTGTGCCTCCAATGGATGGTAGACATTTCATTATGGAAGGTAGTTCGTTGTTTAGATTTTGTTACTCAAATTTATGCTAACCTTGTCATTAAGGAAGGTAGTTCATTGTTGAGATTTTGTTTCTCCAATGGAAGATAGCCTCGTCATTATGGAAGGTAGTTTATTGTTGAGATTTTGTTACTCCAATGGATGGTAGCCTTGTCATTATGGAAGGTAGTTCATTGTAGATATTTTGTTACTCCAATGGATGGTAGCCTTGTCATTATGGAAGGTAGTTCATTTTTGAGATTTTTTTACTCCAATGGATGGTAGACTTTTCATTATGGAAGGTAGTTCGTTGTTGAGATTTTGTTACTCTAATTGATGGTATCCTTGTCATTACGAAAGGTAGTTCATTGTTGAGATTTTGTTTCTCCAATGGATGGTAGCCTTGTCATTATGGAAGGTAGTTATTTGTTGAGATTTTTTTACTCCAATGGATGGTAGACTTTTCATTATGGAAGGTAGTTCGTTGTTGAGATTTTGTTACTCTAATTGATGGTATCCTTGTCATTACGGAAGGTAGTTTAATGTTGAGATTTTGTTTCTCCAATTGATGATAGCCTTGTCATTATGGAGGGTAGTTTATTTTTGAGATTTTGTTACTCCAATGGCTGGTAGCCTTGTCATTATGGTAGGTAGTTCATTGTTGAGATTTTGTTACTCCAATGGATTGTAGCCTTGTCATTATGGAAGGTAGTTCGTGGTTGAGATCTTGTTACTCCAATGGATGGTAGCCTTGTCATTATGGAAGATAGTTTGGTTTTAATATTTTGTTACATTAATGGATGGTAGCCTTGTCTTTATGGAAGGTAGTTCATTGTTGAGATTTTGTTACTCTAATTGATGGTATCCTTGTCATTACGGAAGGTAGTTCATTGTTGAGATTTTGTTTCTCCAATGGATGACAACCTTGTCATTATGGAAGGTAGTTCATTTTTGAGATTTTGTTACTCCAATGGCTGGTAGAATTATCATTATGGAAGGTAGTTCATTGTTTAGATTTTGTTACTCCAATGGATGGTAGCCTTGTCATTATGGAAGGTAGTTCGTTGTTGGGATTTTGTTTCTGCAATGGATGGAAGCCTTGTCATTATGGAATGTAGTTCAGTTTTGAGATTTTGTTACTTTAATGGATGGTAGCCTTGTCATTATGGAAGGTAGTTTGTTGTTGAGATTTTGTGCCTCCAATGGATGGTAGGATTGTCATTATGGAAGGTAGGTTTTTGTTGAGATTTTTTTACTCTAATTGATGGTATCCGTGTCATTACGAAAGGTAGTTCATTGTTTAGATTTTGTTTCTCCAATGGATGATAGCCTAGTCATTATGGAAGGTAGTTCATTTTTGATATTTTGATACTCCAATGGATGGTAGCCTTGTCATTACGGAAGATAGTTCATTGTTGATATTTTGTTTCTACAATGGATGATAGCCTTATCATTATGGAAGGTAGTTCATTTTTGAGATTTTTTTACTCCAATGGATGGTAGACTTTTCATTATGGAAGGTAGTTCGTTGTTGAGATTTTGTTACTCTAATTGATGGTATCCTTGTCATTACGAAAGGTGGTTCATTGTTGAGATTTTGTTTCTCCAATGGATGATAGCCTTATCATTATGGAAGGTAGTTTATTTTTGAAATTTGGTTACTCCAATGGCTGGTAGCCTTATCATTATGGAAGGTAGTTCATTGTTTAGATTTTGTTACTCCAATGGATGGTAGCCTTGTGTTTATGGAAGGTAGTTCGTTGTTGGGATTTTGTTTCTGCAATGGATGGAAGCCTTGTCATTATGGAATGTAGTCCAGTTTTGAGATTTTATTACTTTAATGGATGGTAGCCTTGTCATTATGGAAGGTAGTTTGTTGTTGAGATTTTGTGCCTCCAATGGATGGTAGACATTTCATTATGGAAGGTAGTTCGTTGTTTAGATTTTGTTACTCAAATTTATGCTAACCTTGTCATTAAGGAAGGTAGTTCATTGTTGAGATTTTGTTTCTCCAATGGAAGATAGCCTCGTCGTTATGGAAGGTAGTTTATTGTTGAGATTTTGTTACTCCAATGGATGGTAGCCTTGTCATTATGGAAGCTAGTTCATTGTAGATATTTTGTTACTCCAATGGATGGTAGCCTTGTCATTATGGAAGGTAGTTCATTTTTGAGATTTTTTTACTCCAATGGATGGTAGACTTTTCATTATGGAAGGTAGTTCGTTGTTGAGATTTTGTTACTCTAATTGATGGTATCCTTGTCATTACGAAAGGTAGTTCATTGTTGAGATTTTGTTTCTCCAATGGATGGTAGCCTTGTCATTATGGAAGGTAGTTATTTGTTGAGATTTTTTTACTCCAATGGATGGTAGACTTTTCATTATGGAAGGTAGTTCGTTGTTGAGATTTTGTTACTCTAATTGATGGTATCCTTGTCATTACGGAAGGTAGTTTAATGTTGAGATTTTGTTTCTCCAATTGATGATAGCCTTGTCATTATGGAGGGTAGTTTATTTTTGAGATTTTGTTACTCCAATGGCTGGTAGCCTTGTCATTATGGTAGGTAGTTCATTGTTGAGATTTTGTTACTCCAATGGATTGTAGCCTTGTCATTATGGAAGGTAGTTCGTGGTTGAGATCTTGTTACTCCAATGGATGGTAGCCTTGTCATTATGGAAGATAGTTTGGTTTTAATATTTTGTTACATTAATGGATGGTAGCCTTGTCTTTATGGAAGGTAGTTCATTGTTGAGATTTTGTTACTCTAATTGATGGTATCCTTGTCATTACGGAAGGTAGTTCATTGTTGAGATTTTGTTTCTCCAATGGATGACAACCTTGTCATTATGGAAGGTAGTTCATTTTTGAGACTTTGTTACTCCAATGGCTGGTAGAATTATCATTATGGAAGGTAGTTCATTGTTTAGATTTTGTTACTCCAATGGATGGTAGCCTTGTCATTATGGAAGGTAGTTCGTTGTTGGGATTTTGTTTCTGCAATGGATGGAAGCCTTGTCATTATGGAATGTAGTTCAGTTTTGAGATTTTGTTACTTTAATGGATGGTAGCCTTGTCATTATGGAAGGTAGTTTGTTGTTGAGATTTTGTGCCTCCAATGGATGGTAGGATTGTCATTATGGAAGGTAGGTTTTTGTTGAGATTTTTTTACTCTAATTGATGGTATCCGTGTCATTATGAAAGGTAGTTCATTGTTTAGATTTTCTTTCTCCAATGGATGATAGCCTAGTCATTATGGAAGGTAGTTCATTTTTGATATTTTGATACTCCAATGGATGGTAGCCTTGTCATTATGGAAGGTAGTTCATTGTTGATATTTTGTTTCTACAATGGATGATAGCCTTATCATTATGGAAGGTAGTTCATTGTTGAGATTTTTTTATGCCAATGGCTGGTAGCCTTGCCATTATGGAAGGTAGTTCGTTGTTTAGATTTTGTTAATCTAATTTATGGTATCCTTCTCATTACGGAAGGTAGTTCATTAGTGAGATTTTGTTTCTCCAATGGATGATAGCCTTGTCATTATGGAAGGTAGTTCATTTTTGAGATTTTTTTACTCCAATGGATGGTAGACTTTTCATTACGGAAGGTAGTTCATTGTTGAGATTTTGTTTCTCCAATGGAAGATAGCCTCGTCATTATGGAAGGTAGTTTATTGTTGAGATTTTGTTACTCCAATGGATGGTAGCCTTGTCATTATGGAAGGTAGTTCATTGTTGATATTTTGTTACTCCAATGGATGGTAGCCTTGTCATTATGGAAGGTAGTTCTTTTTTGAGATTTTTTTACTCCAATGGATGGTAGACTTTTCATTATGGAAGGTAGTTCGTTGTTGAGATTTTGTTACTCTAATTGATGGTATCCTTGTCATTACGGAAGGTGGTTCATTGTTGAGATTTTGTTTCTCCAATGGATGATAGCCTTATCATTATGGAAGGTAGTTCATTTTTAGATTTTGTTACTCCAATGGATGGTAGCCTTGTCTTTATGGAAGGTAGTTCGTTGTTGGGATTTTGTTTCTGCAATGGATGGAAGCCTTGTCATTATGGAATGTAATTCAGTTTTGAGATTTTGTTACTTTAATGGATGGTAGCCTTGTCATTATGGAAGGTAGTTTGTTGTTGAGATTTTGTGCCTCCAATGGATGGTAGGATTGTCATTATGGAAGGTAGTTTTTTGTTGAGATTTTTTTACTCTAATTGATGGTATCCGTGTCATTACGAAAGGTAGTTCATTGTTTAGATTTTGTTTCTCCAATGGATGATAGCCTAGTCATTATGGAAGGTAGTTCATTTTTGATATTTTGATACTCCAATGGATGGTAGCCTTGTCATTACGGAAGATAGTTCATTGTTGATATTTTGTTTCTACAATGGATGATAGCCTTATCATTATGGAAGGTAGTTCATTTTTGAGATTTTTTTACTCCAATGGATGGTAGACTTTTCATTATGGAAGGTAGTTCGTTGTTGAGATTTTGTTACTCTAATTGATGGTATCCTTGTCATTACGAAAGGTGGTTCATTGTTGAGATTTTGTTTCTCCAATGGATGATAGCCTTATCATTATGGAAGGTAGTTTATTTTTGAAATTTGGTTACTCCAATGGCTGGTAGCCTTATCATTATGGAAGGTAGTTCATTGTTTAGATTTTGTTACTCCAATGGATGGTAGCCTTGTCTTTATGGAAGGTAGTTCGTTGTTGGGATTTTGTTTCTGCAATGGATGGAAGCCTTGTCATTATGGAATGTAGTCCAGTTTTGAGATTTTATTACTTTAATGGATGGTAGCCTTGTCATTATGGAAGGTAGTTTGTTGTTGAGATTTTGTGCCTCCAATGGATGGTAGACATTTCATTATGGAAGGTAGTTCGTTGTTGAGATTTTGTTACTCTAGTTGATGGTATCCTTGTCATTACGGAAGGTAGTTCAGTGTTGAGATTTTGTTTATCCAATGGATGATAGCCTTGTCATTATGGAGGGTAGTTTATTTTTAAGATTTTGTTACTCCAATGGCTGGTAGCCTTGTCATTATGGAAGGTAGTTCATTGTTGAGATTTTGTTACTCCAATGGATGGTAGCCTTGTCATTATGGAAGGTAGTTCGTGGTTGAGATCTTGTTACTCCAATGGATGGTAGCCATGTCATTATGGAAGATAGTTTGGTTTTAATATTTTGTTACATTAATGGATGGTAGCCTTGTCATTATGGAAGGTAGTTCGTTGTTGAGATTTTGTTACTCTAATTGATGGTATCCTTGTCATTACGGAAGGTAGTTCATTGTTGAGATTTTGTTTCTCCAATGGAAGGCAGCCTTGTCATTATGGAAGGTAGTTCATTTTTGAGATTTTGTTACTCCAATGGATTGTAATCTTGTCATTACGGAAGGTAGTTCATTGTTGAGATTTTGTTTCTCCAATGGATGATAGCCTTATCATTATGGAAGGTAGTTCATTGTTGAGATTTTGCTACGCCAATGGCTGGTAGCCTTATCATTATGGAAGGTAGTTCATTGTTTAGATTTTGTTACTCAAATTTATGCTAACCTTGTTATTACGGAAGGTAGTTCATTGTTGAGATTTTGTTTCTCCAATGGAAGATAGCCTCGTCATTATGGAAGGTAGTTTATTGTTGAGATTTTGTTACTCCAATGGATGGTAGCCTTGTCATTATGGAAGGTAGTTCTTTTTTGAGATTTTTTTACTCCAATGGATGGTAGACTTTTCATTATGGAAGGTAGTTCGTTGTTGAGATATTGTTACTCTAAATGATGGTATCCTTGTCATTACGGAAGGTAGTTCATTGTTGAGATTTTGTTTCTCCAATGGATGATAGCCTTATCATTATGGAAGGTAGTTCATTTTTTAAATTTGGTTACTCCAATGGGTGGTAGCCTTATCATTATGGAAGGTAGTTCATTGTTTAGATTTTGTTACTCCAATGGATGGTAGCCTTGTCATTATGGAAGGTAGTTCGTGGTTGTGATTTTGTTACTGCAATGGATGGAAGCCTTGTCATTATGGAATGTAGTTCAGTTTTTAGATTTTGTTACTTTAATGGATGGTAGCCTTGTCATTATGGAAGGTAGTTTGTTGTTGAGATTTTGTTACTCCAATGGATGGTAGGATTGTCATTATGGAAGGTAGTTTTATTGTTTAGATTTTGTTTCTCCAAAGGATGTTAGCCTTGTCATTATGGAAGGTAATTCATTTTTGATATTTTGATACTCCAATGGATGGTAGCCTTGTCATTACGGAAGGTAGTTCATTGTTGATATTTTGTTTCTACAATGGATGATAGCCTTATAGTTATCGAAGGTAGTTCATTGTTGAGATTTTTTTACGCCAATGGCTGGTAGCCTTGTCATTATGGAAGGTAGTTCATTGTTTAGATTTTGTTACTCTATTTATGGTAACCTTCTCATTATGGAAGGTAGTTCATTAGTGAGATTTTGTTTCTCCAATGGATGATAGCCTTGTCATTATGGAAGGTAGTTCATTGTTGATATTTTGTTACTCCAATGGCTGGTAGCATTGTCATTATGGAAGGTAGTTCATTATTTATATTTTGTTACTCCAATGGATGGTAGCCTTGTCATTATGGAAGGTAGTTCATTATTGAAATTTTGTTACTCCAATGGATGGTAGCTTTATCATTAAGGAATGTAGTCCGGTTTTGAGATTTTATTACTTTAATGGATGGTAGCCTTGTCATTTTGGAAGGTAGTTCTTTGTTGAGATTTTTTTACTCTAATGGATGGTAGACTTTTCATTATGGAAGGTAGTTCGTTGTTGAGATTTTGTTACTCTAATTGATGGTATCCTTGTCATTACGGAAGGTAGTTCAATGTTGAGATTTTGTTTCTCCAATGGATGATAGCCTTGTCATTATAGAGGGTAGTTCGTTATTGAGATTTTGTTACTCCAATGGCTGGTAGCCTTGTCATTATGGAAGGTAGTTCGATGTTGAGATCTTGTTACTCCAATGGATTGTAGCCTTGTCATTATGGAAGATAGTTTGGTTTTGAGATTTTGTTACATTAATGGATGGTAGCCTTATCATTATGGAAGGTAGTTCATTGTTGAGATTTTGTTTCTCCAATGGATGACAGCCTTGTCATTATGGCAGGTAGTTCATTGTTGAGATTTTTCTACGCCAATGGTTGGTAGCCTTGTCATTATGGAAGTTAGTTCATTGTTTAGATTTTGTTACTCAAATTTATGCTAACCTTGTCATTACGGAAGGTAGTTTATTGTTGAGAGTTTGTTTCTCCAATGTAAGATAGCCTCGTCATTATGAAAGGTAGTTTATTGTTGAGATTTTGTTACTCCAAAGGCTGGTATTCTTGTCATTATGGAAGGTAGTTCATTATTTAGATTTTGTTAATCCAATGGATTGGAGCCTTGTCATTATGGAAGGTAGTTCATTGTTTAAATTTTGTTACCCCAATGGATGGTAGCCTTATCATTATGGAAGGTAGTCCGATTTTTAGATTTTGTTACTTTAATGGATTGTAGCCTTGTCATTATGTCAGGTAGTTCTTTGTTGAGATTTTTTTACTCCAACGCATGGTAGACTTTTAATTATGAAAGGTAGTTTGTTGTTGAGATTTTGTTACTCTAATTGATTGCATCCTTGTCATTACGGAAGGTAGTTCAATGTTGAGATTTTGTTTTTCCATTGGATGATAGCATTGTCATTATGGAAGGTAGTGCATTGTTGAGATTTTGTTACTCCAATGGATGGTAGCCTTGTCATTATGGAAGGTAGTTCATTGTTTAGATTTTGCTACGCCAATGGTTGGTAGCGTTGTTATTATGGAAGGTAGTTCATTGTTTAGATTTTGTTACTCTAATTTATGGTAACCTTGTCATTACGGAAGGTAGTTCATTGTTGTGATTTTGTTTCTCCAATGGAAGATAGCCTCGTCATTATGGAAGGTAGTTCATTATTGAGATATTGTTACTCCAAAGGCTGGTAGCCTTGTCATTATGGAAGGTAGTTCATTATTTAGATTTTGTTACTCCAATGGATCGTAACCTTGTCATTATGGAAGGTAGTCTGTTGTTGAGATTTTGTTACTCCAATGGATGGTAGGGTTGTCATTATGGAAGGTAGTTTTTTGTTGAGATTTTTTTACTCTAATTGATGGTATCCGTGTCATTACGGAAGGTATATCATTGTTTAGATTTTGTTTCTCCAATGGATGATAGCCTTGTCATTATGGAAGGTAGTTCATTTTTGATATTTTGATACTCCAATGGATGGTAGCCTTATCATTATGGAAGGTAGTTCATTTTTTATATTTTGTTACTCTAATTTATGGTAACCTTGTCATTACTGAAGGTAGTTCATTGTTGAGATTTTATTTCTCCAATGGATGATAGCCTTGTCATTATGAAAGGTAGTTCATTGTTGAGATTTTGTTACTCCAATGGCTGGTAGCCTTGTCATTATGGAAGGTAGTTCATTATTTATATTTTGTTACTCCAATGGATGGTAGCCTTGTCATTATGGAAGATAGTTCATTGTTGAAATTTTGTTACTCCAATTGATGATAGCTTTATCATTATGGAAGGTAGTCCGGTTTTGAGATTTTGTTACTTTAATGGATTGTAGCCTTGTCATTATGGAAGGTAGTTCTTTGTTGAGATTTGTTTACTCCAATGGATGGTAGACTTTTCATTATGGAAGGTAGTTCATTGTTGATATTTTGTTACTCTAATTTATGGTATCCTTGTCATTACGGAAGGTAGTTCAATGTTAAGATTTTGTTTCTCCAATGGATGATAGCCTTGTCAATACGGAGGGTAGTTCATTTTTGAGATTTTGTTATTCCAATGGCTGGTAGCCTTGTCATTATAGAAGGTAGTTCATTATTGAGATTTTGTTACTCCATTGGATGGTAGCCTTGTCATTATGGAAGGTAGTTCGTGGTTGAGATCTTGTTACTCCAATGGATGGTAGCCTTGTCATTATGGAAGGTAGTTTGGTTTTGATATTTTGTTACATTAATGGATGGTAGCCTTGTCATTATGGATGGTAGTTTGTTGTTGAGACTTTGTTACTCCAATGGATGGTAGGCTTGTTATTATGGAAGGTAGTTCAGTGTTGAGATTTTGTTACTCTAATTGATGCTATCCTTGTCATTAGGAGAGGTAGTTCATTGTTAAGATTTTGTTTCTCCAATGGATGATAGCCTTTTCATTATGGAAGGTAGTTCATTGTTGAGATTTTGCTACGCCAATGGCTGGTATCCTTGTTATTATGGAAGGTAGTTCATTGTTTAGATTTTGTTACTCTAATTTATGATAACCTTGTCATTACGGAAGATAGTTCATTGTTGAGATTTTGTTTCTCCAATGGAAGATAGCCTCGTAATTATGGAAGGTAGTTCATTGTTGAGATTTTGTTACTCTAAAGGCTGGTAGCCTTGTCACTATGGAAGGTAGTTCATTATTTAGATTTTGTTACTCCAATGGATGGTAGCCTTGTCATTATGGAAGGTAGTTCATTGTGGAAATTTTGTTACTCCAATGGATGGTAGCCTTATCATTATGGAAGGTAGTCCAGTTTTTAAACTTTGTTACTTTAATGGATGGTAGCCTTGTCATTATGGAAGGTAGTTCTTTGTTGAGATTTTTTTACTCCATTGGATGGTAGACATTTCATTATGGAAGGTAGTTCGTTGTTGAAATTTTGTTACTCTAATTGATGGTATCCTTGTCATTACGGAAGGTAGTTCAATGTTGAGATTTTGTTTTTCTGATGGATGATAGCCTTGTCATTATGGAAGAATGTTCATTATTGAGATTGTGTTACTCCAATGGTTGGTAGCCTTGTCATTATGGAAGGTAGTTCATTGTTGAGATTTTGTTACTCCAATGGATGGTAGCCTTGTCATTATGGAAGGTAGTTTGTTGTTGAGATCTTGTTACTCCAATGGATGGTAGCCTTGTCGTTATGGAAGGTAGTTCGATTTTGATATTTTGTTACATTAATTGGTAGTAGCCTTGTCATAATGGAAGGTAGTTTGTTGTTGAGATTTTGTTACTCCATTGGATGGTAGGCCTGTCATTATGGAAGCAATTTTGTTGTTGAGATTTTGTTACTCTAATTGATGGTATCCTTGTCATTACAGAAGGTAGTTCATTGTTGAGATTTTGTTTCTCCAATGGATGATAGCCTTGTCATTATGGAAGGTAGTTCATTTTTGAGATTTTATTACTCCAATGGATTGTAGCCTTGCCATTATGGAAGGTAGTTCATTGTTGAGATTTTGTTACTCCAATGAATGGTAGCCTTGTCATTATGTTAGGTAGTTCATTGTTGAGATTTTTTTACTCCAATGGATAGTAGCCTTTTCGTTATGGAATGTAGTTTGTTGTTGATATTTTGTTACTCTAATTGATGGTATCCTTGTCATTACGGAAGGTAGTTCATTGTTGACATTTTTTTCTCTAATGGATGATAGCCTTGTCACTATGGAAGGTAGTTTGTTGTTAATATTTTGTTACTCCAATGGATGGTAGCCTTGGCATTCTGGAAGGTAGTTTGTTGTTGAGATTTTGTTACTCCAATGGATGGTAGCATTGTCTTTATGGAAGGTAGTTCCGTTTTGAGATTTTGTTACTTTAATGGATGATAGCCTTGTCATCGTGGAAGGTAGTTTATTGTTGAGATTTTGTAACTCCAATGGATGGTAGCCTTGTTATTATGGAAGGTAGTTCGTTGTTGAGATTTTATTACTCTAATTGATGGTACCCTTGTTATTATGGAAGGTAGATCATTGTTGAGATTTTGTTACTCCAATGGATGGTAGCCTTGTCATTATGGAAGGTAGTTCTTTGTTGAGATTTTTTTACTCCAATGGATTGTAGCCTTGTCATTATGGAAGGTAGTTCAGCTTTGAGATTTTGTTACTTTAATGGATGGTAGCCTTGTCATTATGGAAGGTAGTTTGTTGTTTAGATTTTGTTACTCTAATTGATGGTATCCTTGTCATTACGGAAGGTAGTTCATTGTTGAGATTTTCTTTCTCCAATGGATGATAGCCTTGTCATTATGGAAGGTAGTTCATTGTTGAGATTTTGTTACACCAATGGATGGTAGCCTTGTCATTATGGAAGGTAGTTCTTTGTTGATATTTTGTTACTCCAATGGATGGTAGCCTTGTCATTTTGGAAGGTAGTTTGTTATTGAAATTTTGTTACTCCAATGGATGGTAGCCTTGTCATTATGGAAGGTAGTTCGGTTTTGAGATTTTGTTACATTAATGGATGGTAGCCTTGTCATTATGGAAGGTAGTTTGTTGTTGTGATTTTGTTACTTTAATGGATTATAAACTTGTCATTATGGAAGCTAGTTTGTTGTTGAAATTGTGTTACTCTAATTGATGGTATCCCTGTCATAACGGAAGGTAGTTCATTGTTGAGATTTTGTTTCTCTAATAGATGATAGCCTTGTAATTATGGAAGGTAGTTCATTTTTGATATTTTGTTACTCCAATGGATGGTAGCCTTGTTATTATGGAAGGTAGTTCATTGTTGAGATTTTGTTACTCCAATGGATGGTAGCCTTGTCATTATGGAAGGTAGTTCTTTGTTGAGATTTTGTTACTCGAATGGATGGTAGACTTTTCATTATGGAAGATAGTCCTTTGTTGAGATTTTGTTACTCTAATTGATGGTAACCTTGTCATTACAGAAGGTAGTTCATTGTTGAGATTTTGTTTCTCCAATGGATGATAGCCTTATGATTATGGAAGGTAGTTTGTTGTTGAGATTTTTTTACTCCAATGGCTGGTAGCCTTGTCATTATGGAAGGTAGTTCATTGTTTAGATTTTGTTACTCCAATGGATGGTAGCCTTGTCATTATGGAAGTTAGTTTGTTGTTGAGATTTTGTTACTCCAATGGATGGTAGCCTTGTCATTTTGGAAGGTAGTTCAGTTTTGAGATTTTGTTACTTTAATGGATGGTAGCCTTGTCATTATGGAAGGTAGTTTGTTGTTGAGATTTTATTACTCTAATTGATGATATCCTTGTCATTACGGAAGGTAGTTCATTTTTGAGATTTTGTTTCTCTAATGGATGATAGCCTTTTCATTATGGAAGGTAGTTCATTTTTGAGATTTTGTAACTCCAATGGATGGTATCCTTTTCATTATGGAAGGTAGTTCATTGTTGAGATTTTGTCACTCTAATGGATGGTAGCCTTGTCATTATGAAAGGTAGTTCTTTGTTGAGATTTTGTTACTCCAATGGATGGTAGCCTTGTCATTATGGAACATAGTTTGTTTTTGAGATTTTGTTACTCCAATGGATGGTAGCATTGTCATTATGGAAGGTAGTTCAGTTTTGAGATTTTGTTACATTAATGGATGGTAGCCTTGTCATTTTGGAAGATAGTTTGTTGTTGAGATTTTGTTACTCCAATGGATAGTAAGCTTGTCATTATGGAAGCTAGTTCTTTGTTAAGATTTTGTTACTCTAATTGATGGTATCCTTGTCATTACGGAAGCTAGTTCATTGTTGAGATTATGTTACTCCAATGGATGATGGCCTTGTCATTATGGAAGGTAGTTCATTGGTTAGATTTTGTTACTCCAACGGATGGTAGCCTTGTCATTATGGAAGGTAGTTCATTGTTGAAATTTATTTACTCCAATGGATGGTAGCCTTTTCATTATTGAAGGTAGTTCGTTGTTGAGATTTTGTTACTCTAATTGATGGTATCCTTGTCATTATGGAAGGTAGTTCGTTGTTGAGATTTTGTTACTCCAATGGATGGTTGCCTTGTCATTATGGAAGGTAGTTCTGTTTTGAGATTTTGTTACATTAATGGATGGTAGCCTTGTCATTATGGAAGGTAGTTTGTTGTTGAGATTTTGTTACTCCAATGGACTGTAAGCTTGTCATTATGGAAGCTAGTTCATTGTTGAGATTTTGTTACTCCAATGAATGGTAGCCTTGTCATTATGTAAGGTAGTTCATTGTTGAGATTTTTTTACTCCAATGGATAGTAGCCTTTTCGTTATGGAAGGTAGTTTGTTGTTGAGATTTTGTTACTCTAATTGATGGTATCCTTGTCATTACGGAAGGTAGTTCATTGTTAACATTTTTTTCTCCAATGGATGATAGCCTTGTCACTATGGAAGGTAGTTTGTTGTTAAGATTTTGTTACTCCAATGGATGGTAGCCTTGTCATTATGGAAGGTAGTTTGTTGTTGAGATTTTGTTACTCCAATGGATGGTAGCATTGTCTTTATGGAAGGTAGTTCCGTTTTGAGATTTTGTTACTTTAATGGATGATAGCCTTGTCATCATGGAAGGTAGTTTGTTGTTGAGATTTTGTAACTCCAATGGATGGTAGCCTTGTTATTATGGATGGTAGTTCGTTGTTGAGATTTTATTACTCTAATTGATGGTACCCTTGTTATTATGGAAGGTAGTTCATTGTTGAGATTTTCTTTCTCCAATGGATGATAGCCTTGTCATTATGGAAGGTAGTTCTTTGTTGAGATTTTTTTACTCCAATGGATGGTAGCCTTGTCATTATGGAAGGTAGTTCGGTTTTGAGATTTTGTTACTTTAATGGATGGTAGCCTTGTCATTATGGAAGGTAGTTTGTTGTTTAGATTTTGTTACTCTAATTAATGGTATCCTTGTCATTACGGAAGGTAGTTCATTGTTGAGATTTTCTTTCTCCAATGGATGAAAGCCTTTTCATTATGGAAGGTAGTTCATTTTTGAGATTTTTTTACTCCAATGGATGGTAGCCTTGTCATTATGGAAGCTAGTTCATTGTTGAGATTTTGTTACTCCAATGAATGGTAGCCTTGTCATTATGTAAGGTAGTTCATTGTTGAGATTTTTTTACTCCAATGGATAGTAGCCTTTTCGTTATGGAAGGTAGTTTGTTGTTGAGATTTTGTTACTCTAATTGATGGTATCCTTGTCATTACGGAAGGTAGTTCATTGTTAACATTTTTTTTTCCAATGGATGATAGCCTTGTCACTATGGAAGGTAGTTTGTTGTTGAGATTTTGTTACTCCAATGGATGGTAGCATTGTCTTTATGGAAGGTAGTTCCGTTTTGAGATTTTGTTACTTTAATGGATGATAGCCTTGTCATCATGGAAGGTAGTTTGTTGTTGAGATTTTGTAACTCCAATGGATGGTAGCCTTGTTATTATGGATGGTAGTTCGTTGTTGAGATTTTATTACTCTAATTGATGGTACCCTTGTTATTATGGAAGGTAGTTCATTGTTGAGATTTTCTTTCTCCAATGGATGATAGCCTTGTCATTATGGAAGGTAGTTCTTTGTTGAGATTTTTTTACTCCAATGGATGGTTGCCTTGTCATTATGGAAGGTAGTTCGGTTTTGAGATTTTGTTACTTTAATGGATGGTAGCCTTGTCATTATGGAAGGTAGTTTGTTGTTTAGATTTTGTTACTCTAATTAATGGTATCCTTGTCATTAATGGATGATAGCCTTTTCATTATGGAAAGTAGTTCATTTTTGAGATTTGTTACTCCAATGGATGGTAGCCTTTTCATTATGGAAGGTAGTTCATTTTTGAGATTTTTTTAATCCAATGGATGGTAGCCTTGTCATTATGGAAGGTAGTTCATTGTTGAGATTTTGTTACTCCAATGGATGGTAGCCTTGTCATTATGGAAGGTAGTTCGGTTTTGAGATTTTGTTACATTAATGGATGGTAGCCTTGTCATTATGGAAGGTAGTTTGTTGTTGGGATTTTTTTACTCCAATGGATTATAAGCTTGTCATTATGGAAGCTAGTTTGTTGTTGAAATTTTGTTACTCTAATTGATGGTATCCCTGTCGTTACGGAAGGTAGTTCATTGTTGAGATTTTGTTTCTCCAATGGATGATAGCCTTGTCATTATGGAAGGTAGTTCATTTTTTAGATTTTGTTACTCCAATGGATGGTAGCCTTGTCATTATGGAAGGTAGTTCGTTTTTGAGATTTTGTTACTCCAATGGATGGTAGCATTGTCATTATGGAAGGTAGTTCAGTTTTGAGATTTTGTTACATTAATGGATGGTAGCCTTGTCATTTTGGAGATAGTTTGTTGTTGAGATTTTGTTACTCCAATGGATTGTCAGCTTGTTATTATGGAAGCTAGTTCATTGTTGAGATTTTGTTACTCTAATTGATGGTATCCTTGTCATTAAGGAAGGTAGTTCATTGTTGAGATTTTGTTTCTCCAATGGATGATAACCTTGTCATTATGGAAGGTAGTTCATTTTTGATATTTTGTTACTCCAATGGATTCTATCCTTGTCGTTATGGAAGGTAGTTCATTGGTTAGATTTTGTTACTCCAATGGATGGTAGCCTTGTCATTATGGAAGGTAGTTCATTGTTGAAATTTTTTTACTCCAATGGATGGTAGCCTTTTCATTATTGAAGGTAGTTCGTTGTTGAGATTTTGTTACTCTAATTGATGGTATCCTTGTCATTATGGAAGGTAGTTCGTTGTTGAGATTTTGTTACTCCAATGGATGGTTGCCTTGTCATTATGGAAGGTAGTTCGGTTTTGAGATTTTGTTACATTAATGGATGGTAGCCTTTTCATTATGGAAGGTAGTTTGTTGTTGAGATTTTGTTACTCCAATGGATTGTAAGCTTGTCATTATGGAAGCTAGTTCATTGTTGAGATTTTGTTACTCCAATGAATGGTAGCCTTTTCATTATGGAGGGTAGTTTGTTGTTGAGATTTTGTTACTCTAATTGATGGTATCCTTGTCATTACGGAAGGTAGTTCATTGTTGACATTTTTTTCTCCAATGGATGATAGCCTTGTCATTATGGAAGGTAGTTTGTTGTTAAGATTTTGTTACTCCAATGGATGGTAGCCTTGTCATTATGGAAGGTAGTTTGTTGTTGAGATTTTGTTACTCCAATGGATGGTAGCATTGTCTTTATGGAAGGTAGTTCCGTTTTGAGATTTTGTTACTTTAATGGATGATAGCTTTGTCATCATGGAAGGTAGTTTATTGTTGAGATTTTGTAACTCCAATGGATGGTAGCCTTTTTATTATGGAAGGTAGTTCGTTGTTGAGATTTTATTACTCTAATTGATGGTACCCTTGTTATTATGGAAGGTATTTCATTGTTGAGATTTTGTTACTCCAATGGATGGTAGCCTTGTCATTATGGAAGGTAGTTCTTTGTTGAGATTTTTTTACTCCAATGGATGGTAGCCTTGTCATTATGGAAGGTAGTTCGGTTTTGAGATTTTGTTACTTTAATGGATGGTAGCCTTGTCATTATGGAAGGTAGTTTGTTGTTTAGATTTTGTTACTCTAATTGATGGTATCCTTGTCATTACGGAAGGTAGTTCATTGTTGAGATTTTCTTTCTCCAATGGATGATAGCCTTTTCATTATGGAAGGTAGTTCATTTTTGAGATTTTGTTACTCCAATGGATGGTAGCCTTGTCATTATGGAAGGTAGTTCATTGTGGAGATTTTGTTACACCAATGGATGGTAGCCTTGTCATTATGGAAGGTAGTTCTTTGTTGATATTTTGTTACTCCAATGGATGGTAGCCTTGTCATTATGGAAGGTAGTTTGTTGTTGAGATTTTGTTACTCCAATGGATGGTAGCCTTGTCATTATGGAAGGTAGTTCGGTTTTGAGATTTTGTTACATTAATGGATGGTAGCCTTGTCATTATGGAAGGTAGTTTGTTGTTGTGATTTTGTTACTCCAATGGATTATAAGCTTGTCATTATGGAAGCTAGTTTTTTGTTGAAATTGTGTTACTCTAATTGATGGTATCCCTATCATTACGGAAGGTAGTTCATTGTTGAGATTTTGTTTCTCCAATGGATGATAGCCTTGTCATTATGGAAGGTAGTTCATTTTTTAGATTTTGTTACTCCAATGGATTCTATCCTTGTCATTATGGAAGGTAGTTCATTGGTTAGATTTTGTTACTCCAATGGATGGTAGCCTTGTCATTATGGAAGGTAGTTCATTGTTGATATTTTTTTACGACAATGGATGGTAGCATTGTCATTATGGAAGGTAGTTCAGTTTTGAGATTTTGTTACATTAATGGATGGAAGCCTTGTCATTTTGGAAGATAGTTTGTTGTTGAGATTTTGTTACTCCAATGGATTGTAAGTTTGTCATTATGGAAGCTAGTTCATTGTTGAGATTTTGTTACTCTAATTGATGGTATCCTTGTCATTACGGAAGGTAGTTCATTGTTGAGATTTTGTTTCTCCAATGGATGATAGCCTTGTCATTATGGAAGGTAGTTCATTTTTGATATTTTGTTACTCCAATGGATTCTATCCCTGTCATTATGGAACGTAGTTCATTGGTTAGATTTTGTTACTCCAATGGATGGTAGCCTTGTCATTATAGAAGGTAGTTCATTGTTGAAATTTTTTTACTTCAATGGATGGTAGCCTTTTCATTATTGAAGGTAGTTCATTGTTGAGATTTTGTTATTCTAATTGATGGTATCCTTGTCATTATGGAAGGTAGTTCGTTGTTGAGATTTTGTTACTCCAATGTATGGTTGCCTTGTCATTATGGAAGGTAGTTCGGTTTTGAGATTTTGTTACATTAATGGATGGTAGCCTTTTCATTATGGAAGGTAGTTTGTTGTTGAGATTTTGTTACTCCAATGGATTGTAAGCTTGTCATTATGGAAGCTAGTTCATTGTTGAGATTTTGTTACTCCAATGAATGGTAGCCTTTTCGTTATGGAGGGTAGTTTGTTGTTGAGATTTTGTTACTCTAATTGATGGTATCCTTGTCATTACGGAAGGTAGTTCATTGTTGACATTTTTTTCTCCAATGGATGATAGCCTTGTCACTATGGAAGGTAGTTTGTTGTTAAGATTTTGTTACTCCAATGGATGGTAGCCTTGTCATTATGGAAGGTAGTTTGTTGTTGAGATTTTGTTACTCCAATGGATGGTAGCATTGTCTTTATGGAAGGTAGTTTCGTTTTGAGATTTTGTTACTTTAATGGATGATAGCCTTGTCATCATGGAAGGTAGTTTGTTGTTTAGATTTTGTAACTCCAATGGATGGTAGCCTTGTTATTATGGAAGGTAGTTCTTTGTTGAGATTTTATTACTCTAATTGATGGTACCCTTGTTATTATGGAAGGTAGTTCATTGTTGAGATTTTGTTACTCCAATGGATGGTAGCCTTGTCATTATGGAAGGTAGTTCTTTGTTGAGATTTTTTTACTCCAATGGATGGTAGCCTTGTCATTATGGAAGGTAGTTCGGTTTTGAGATTTTGTTACTTTCATGGATGGTAGCCTTGTCATTATGGAAGGTAGTTTGTTGTTTAGATTTTGTTACTCTAATTGATGGTATCCTTGTCATTACGGAAGGTAGTTCATTGTTGAGATTTTCTTTCTCCAATGGATGATAGCCTTTTCATTATGGAAGGTAGTTCATTTTTGAGATTTTGTTACTCCAATGGATGGTAGCCTTGTCATTATGGAAGGTAGTTCATTGTGGAGATTTTGTTACACCAATGGATGGTAGCCTTGTCATTATGGAAGGTAGTTCTTTGTTGATATTTTGTTACTCCAATGGATGGTAGCCTTGTCATTATGGAAGGTAGTTTGTTGTTGAGATTTTGTTACTCCAATAGATGGTAGCCTTGTCAATATGGAAGGTAGTTCGGTTTTGAGATTTTGTTACATTAATGGATGGTAGCCTTGTCATTATGGAAGGTAGTTTGTTGTTGTGATTTTGTTACTCCAATGGATTATAAACTTGTCATTATGGAAGCTAGTTTTTTGTTGAAATTGTGTTACTCTAATTGATGGTATCCCTGTCATTACGGAAGGTAGTTCATTGTTGAGATTTTGTTTCTCCAATGGATGATAGCCTTGTCATTATGGAAGGTAGTTCATTTTTGAGATTTTGTTACTCCAATGGATTCTATCCTTGTCATTATGGAAGGTAGTTCATTGGTTAGATTTTGTTACTCCAATGGATGGTAGCCTTGTCATTATGGAAGGTAGTTCATTGTTGATATTTTTTTACGACAATGGATGGTAGCATTGTCATTATGGAAGGTAGTTCAGTTTTGAGATTTTGTTACATTAATGGATGGAAGCCTTGTCATTTTGGAAGATAGTTTGTTGTTGAGATTTTGTTACTCCAATGGATTGTAAGCTTGTCATTATGGAAGCTAGTTCATTGTTGAGATTTTGTTACTCTAATTGATGGTATCCTTGTCATTACGGAAGGTAGTTCATTGTTGAGATTTTGTTTCTCCAATGGATGATAGCCTTGTCATTATGGAAGGTAGTTCATTTTTGATATTTTGTTACTCCAATGGATTCTATCCTTGTCATTATGGAACGTAGTTCTTTGGTTAGATTTTGTTACTCCAATGGATTGTAGCCTTGTCATTATGGAAGGTAGTTCATTGTTGAAATTTTTTTACTCCAATGGATGGTAGCCTTTTCATTATTGAAGGTAGTTCATTGTTGAGATTTTGTTACTCTAATTGATGGTATCCTTGTCATTATGGAAGGTAGTTCGTTGTTGAGATTTTGTTACTCCAATGTATGGTTGCCTTGTCAATATGGAAGGTAGTTCGGTTTTGAGATTTTGTTACATTAATGGATGGTAGCCTTTTCATTATGGAAGGTAGTTTGTTGTTGAGATTTTGTTACTCCAATGGATTGTATGCTTGTCATTATGGAAGCTAGTTCATTGTTGAGATTTTGTTACTCCAATGAATGGTAGCCTTTTCGTTATGGAGGGTAGTTTGTTGTTGAGATTTTGTTACTCTAATTGATGGTATCCTTGTCATTACGGAAGGTAGTTCATTATTGACATTTTTTTCTCCAATGGATGATAGCCTTGTCACTATGGAAGGTAGTTTGTTGTTAAGATTTTGTTACTCCAATGGATGGTAGCCTTGTCATTATGGAAGGTAGTTTGTTGTTGAGATTTTGTTACTCCAATGGATGGTAGCATTGTCTTTATGGAAGGTAGTTCCGTTTTGAGATTTTGTTACTTCAATGGATGATAGCCTTGTCATCATGGAAGGTAGTTTGTTGTTGAGATTTTGTAACTCCAATGGATGGTAGCCTTGTTATTATTGAAGGTAGTTCGTTGTTGATATTTTATTACTCTAATTGATGGTACCCTTGTTATTATGGAAGGTAGTTCATTGTTGAGATTTAGTTACTCCAATGGATGGTAGCCTTGTAATTATGGAAGGTAGTTATTTGTTGAGATTTTTTTACTCCAATGGATGGTAGCCTTGTCATTATGGAAGGTAGTTCGGTTTTGAGATTTTGTTACTTTAATGGATGGTAGCCTTGTCATTATGGAAGGTAGTTTGTTGTTTAGATTTTGTTACTCTAATTGATGGTATCCTTGTCATTATTGAAGGTAGTTCATTGTTGAGATTTTCTTTCTCCAATGGATGATAGCCTTTTCATTATGGAAGGTAGTTCATTTTTGAGATTTTGTTACTCCAATGGATGGTAGCCTTGTCATTATGGAAGGTAGTTCATTGTGGAGATTTTGTTACACCAATGGATGGTAGCCTTGTCATTATGGAAGGTAGTTCTTTGTTGATATTTTGTTACTCCAATGGATGGTAGCCTTGTCATTATGGAAGGTAGTTTGTATTTGAGATTTTGTTACTCCAATGGATGGTAGCCTTGTCAATATGGAAGGTAGTTCGGTTTTGAGATTTTGTTACATTAATGGATGGTAGCCTTGTCATTATGGAAGGTAGTTTGTTGTTGTGATTTTGTTACTCCAATGGATTATAAACTTGTCATTATGGAAGCTAGTTTTTTGTTGAAATTGTGTTACTCTAACTGATGGTATCCCTGTCATTACGGAAGGTAGTTCATTGTTGAGATTTTGTTTCTCCAATGGATGATAGCCTTGTCATTATGGAAGGTAGTTCATTTTTGAGATTTTGTTACTCCAATGGATTCTATCCTTGTCATTATGGAAGGTAGTTCATTGGTTAGATTTTGTTACTCCAATGGATGGTAGCCTTGTCATTATGGAAGGTAGTTCATTGTTGATATTTTTTTACGACAATGGATGGTAGCATTGTCATTATGGAAGGTAGTTCAGTTTTGAGATTTTGTTACATTAATGGATGGAAGCCTTGTCATTTTGGAAGATAGTTTGTTGTTGAGATTTTGTTACTCCAATGGATTGTAAGCTTGTCATTATGGAAGCTAGTTCATTGTTGAGATTTTGTTACTCTAATTGATGGTATCCTTGTCATTACGGAAGGTAGTTCATTGTTGAGATTTTGTTTTTCCAATGGATGATAGCCTTGTCATTATGGAAGGTAGTTCATTTTTGATATTTTGTTACTCCAATGGATTCTATGCTTGTCATTATGGAACGTAGTTCATTGGTTAGATTTTGTTACTCCAATGGATGGTAGCCTTGTCATTATGGAAGGTAGTTCATTGTTGAAATTTTTTTACTCCAATGGATGGTAGCCTTTTCATTATTGAAGGTAGTTCGTTGTTGAGATTTTGTTACTCTAATTGATGGTATCCTTGTCATTATGGACGGTAGTTCGTTGTTGAGATTTTGTTACTCCAATGTATGGTTGACTTGTCATTATGGAAGGTAGTTCGATTTTGAGATTTTGTTACATTAATGGATGGTAGCCTTTTCATTATGGAAGGTAGTTTGTTGTTGAGATTTTGTTACTCCAATGGATTGTAAGCTTGTCATTATGGAAGCTAGTTCATTCATGAGATTTTGTTACTCCAATGAATGGTGGCCTTTTCGTTATGGAGGGTAGTTTGTTGTTGAGATTTTGTTACTCTAATTGATGGTATCCTTGTCATTACGGAAGGTAGTTCATTATTGACATTTTTTTCTCCAATGGATGATAGCCTTGTCACTATGGAAGGTAGTTTGTTGTTAAGATTTTGTTACTCTAATTGATGGTATCCTTGTCATTATGGAAGGTAGTTCATTGTTAATATTTTCTTTCTCCAATGGATGATAGCCTTTTCATTATGGAAGGTAGTTCATTTTTGAGATTTTGTTACTTCAATGGATGGTAGACTTGTCATTATGGAAGGTAGTTCATTGTGGAGATTTTGTTACACCAATGGATGGTAGCCTTGTCATTATGGAAGGTAGTTCTTTGTTGATATTTTGTTACTCCAATGGATGGTAGCCTTGTCATTATGGAAGGTAGTTTGTTGTTGAGATTTTGTTACTCCAATGGATGGTAGCCTTGTCAATATGGAAGGTAGTTCGGTTTTGAGATTTTGTTACATTAATGGATGGTAGCCTTGTCATTATGGAAGGTAGTTTGTTGTTGTGATTTTGTTACTCCAATGGATTATAAACTTGTCATTATGGAAGTTAGTTTTTTGTTGAAATTGTGTTACTCTAATTGATGGTATCCCTGTCATTACGGAAGGTAGTTCATTGTTGAGATTTTGTTTCTCCAATGGATGATAGCCTTGTCATTATGGAAGGTAGTTCATTTTTGAGATTTTGTTACTCCAATGGATCCTATCCTTGTCATTATGGAAGGTAGTTCATTGGTTAGATTTTGTTACTCCAATGGATGGTAGCCTTGTCATTATGGAAGGTAGTTCATTGTAGATATTTTTTTACGACAATGGATGGTAGCATTGTCATTATGGAAGGTAGTTCAGTTTTGAGATTTTGTTACATTAATGGATGGTAGCCTTTTCATTATGGAAGGTAGTTTGTTGTTGAGATTTTGTTACTCCAATGGATTGTAAGCTTGTCATTATGGAAGCTAGTTCATTGTTGAGATTTTGTTACTCCAATGAATGGTAGCCTTTTCGTTATGGAGGGTAGTTTGTTGTTGAGATTTTGTTACTCTAATTGATGGTATCCTTGTCATTACGGAAGGTAGTTCATTATTGACATTTTTTTCTCCAATGGATGATAGCCTTGTCACTATGGAAGGTAGTTTGTTGTTAAGATTTTGTTACTCTAATTGATGGTATCCTTGTCATTATGGAAGGTAGTTCATTGTTGATATTTTCTTTCTCCAATGGATGATAGCCTTTTCATTATGGAAGGTAGTTCATTTTTGAGATTTTGTTACTTCAATGGATGGTAGCCTTGTCATTATGGAAGGTAGTTCATTGTGGAGATTTTGTTACACCAATGGATGGTAGCCTTGTCATTATGGAAGGTAGTTCTTTGTTGATATTTTGTTACTCCAATGGATGGTAGCCTTGTCATTATGGAAGGTAGTTTGTTGTTGAGATTTTGTTACTCCAATGGATGGTAGCCTTGTCAATATGGAAGGTAGTTCGGTTTTGAGATTTTGTTACATTAATGGATGGTAGCCTTGTCATTATGGAAGGTAGTTTGTTGTTGTGATTTTGTTACTCCAATGGATTATAAACTTGTCATTATGGAAGCTAGTTTTTTGTTGAAATTGTGTTACTCTAATTGATGGTATCCCTGTCATTACGGAAGGTAGTTCATTGTTGAGATTTTGTTTCTCCAATGGATGATAGCCTTGTCATTATGGAAGGTAGTTCATTTTTGAGATTTTGTTACTCCAATGGATTCTATCCTTGTCATTATGGAAGGTAGTTCATTGGTTAGATTTTGTTACTCCAGTGGATGGTAGCCTTGTCATTATGGAAGGTAGTTCATTGTTGATATTTTTTTACGACAATGGATGGTAGCATTGTCATTATGGAAGGTAGTTCAGTTTTGAGATTTTGTTACATTAATGGATGGAAGCCTTGTCATTTTGGAAGATAGTTTGTTGTTGAGATTTTGTTACTCCAATGGATTGTAAGCTTGTCATTATGGAAGCTAGTTCATTGTTGAGATTTTGTTACTCTAATTGATGGTATCCTTGTCATTACGGAAGGTAGTTCATTGTTGAGATTTTGTTTTTCCAATGGATGATAGCCTTGTCATTATGGAAGGTAGTTCATTTTTGATATTTTGTTACTCCAATGGATTCTATCCTTGTCATTATAGAACGTAGTTCATTGGTTAGATTTTGTTACTCCAATGGGTGGTAGCCTTGTCATTATGGAAGGTAGTTCATTGTTGAAATTTTTTTACTCCAATGGATGGTAGCCTTTTCATTATTGAAGGTAGTTCGTTGTTGAGATTTTGTTACTCTAATTGATGGTATCCTTGTCATTATGGAAGGTAGTTCGTTGTTGAGATTTTGTTACTCCAATGTATGGTTGCCTTGTCATTATGGAAGGTAGTTTGGTTTTGAGAATTTGTTAAATTAATGGATGGTAGCCTTTTCATTATGGAAGGTAGTTTGTTGTTGAGATTTTGTTACTCCAATGGATTGTAAGCTTGTCATTATGGAAGCTAGTTCATTGTTGAGATTTTGTTACTCCAATGAATGGTAGCCTTTTCGTTATGGAGGGTAGTTTGTTGTTGAGATTTTGTTACTCTAATTGATGGTATTCTTGTCATTACGGAAGGTAGTTCATTATTGACATTTTTTTCTCCAATGGATGATAGCCTTGTCACTATGGAAGGTAGTTTGTTGTTAAGATTTTGTTACTCCAATGGATGGTAGCCTTGTCATTATGGAAGGTAGTTTGTTGTTGAGATTTTGTTACTCCAATGGTTGGTAGCATTGTCTTTATGGAAGGTAGTTCCGTTTTGAGATTTTGTTACTTTAATGGATGATAGCCTTATCATCATGGAAGGTAGTTTGTTGTTGAGATTTTGTAACTCCAATGGATGGTAGCCTTGTTATTATTGAAGGTAGTTCGTTGTTGAGATTTTATTACTCTAATTGATGGTACCCTTGTTATTATGGAAGGTAGTTCATTGTTGAGATTTAGTTACTCCAATGGATGGTAGCCTTGTCATTATGGAAGGTAGTTCTTTGTTGAGATTTTTTTACTCCAATGGATGGTAGCCTTGTCATTATGGAAGGTAGTTCGGTTTTGAGATTTTGTTACTCCAATGGATGGTAGCCTTGTCATTATGGAAGGTAGTTCATTGTGGAGATTTGTTACACCAATGGATGGTAGCCTTGTCATTATGGAAGGTAGTTCTTTGTTGATATTTTGTTACTCCAATGGATGGTAGCCTTGTCATTATGGAAGGTAGTTTGTTGTTGAGATTTTGTTACTCCAATGGATGGTAGCCTTGTCATTATGGAAGGTAGTTCTTTGTTGAGATTTTTTTACTCCAATGGATGGTAGCCTTGTCATTATGGAAGGTAGTTTGTTGTTGATATTTTGTTACTCCAATGGATGGTAGCCTTGTCATTATGGAAGGTAGTTTGTTGTTGAGATTTTGATACTCCAATGGATGGTAGCCTCGTCATTATTGAAGGTAGTTCGGTTTTGAGATTTTGTTACATTAATGGATGGTAGCCTTGTCATTATGGAAGGTAGTTTGTTGTTGTGATTTTGTTACTCCAATGGATTATAAGCTTGTCATTATGGAAGCTAATTTTTTGTTGAAATTTTGTTACTCTAATTGATGGTATCCCTGTCATTACGGAAGGTAGTTCATTGTTGAGATTTTGTTTCTCCAATGATTGATAGCCTTGTCATTATGGAAGGTAGTTCATTTTTGAGATTTTGTTACTCCAATGGATTCTATCCTTGTCATTATGGAAGGTAGTTCATTGGTTAGATTTTGTTACTCCAATGGATGGTAGCCTTGTCATTATGGAAGGTAGTTCATTGTTGATATTTTTTTACTCCAATGGATGGTAGCATTGTCATTGTGGAAGGTAGTTCAGTTTTGAGATTTTGTTACATTAATGGATGGTAGCCTTGTCATTTTGGAAGATAGTTTGTTGTTGAGATTTTGTTACTCCAATGGATTGTAAGCTTGTCATTATGGAAGCTAGTTCATTGTTGAGATTTTGTTACTCTAATTGATGGTATCCTTGTCATTACGGAAGGTAGTTCATTGTTGAGATTTTGTTTCTCCAATGGATGATAGCCTTGTCATTATGGAAGGTAGTTAATTTTTGATATTTTGTTACTCCAATGGATTCTATCCTTGTCATTATGGAAGGTAGTTCATTGGTTAGATTTTGTTACTCCAATGGATGGTAGCCTTGTCATTATGGAAGGTAGTTCATTGTTGAAATTTTTTTACTCCAATGGATGGTAGCCTTTTCATTATTGAAGGTATTTCGTTGTTGAGATTTTGTTACTCTAATTGATGGTATCCTTGTCATTATGGAAGTTAGTTTGTTGTTGAGATTTTGTTACTCCAATGGATGGTTGCCTTGTCATTATGGAAGGTAGTTCAGTTTTGAGATTTTGTAACATTAATGGATGGTAGCCTTTTCATTATGGAAGGCAGTTTGTTGTTGAAATTTTGGTACTTCAAGGGATTGTAAGCTTGTCACTATTGAAGCTAGTTCATTGTTGAGATTTTGTTACTCCAATGAATGGTAGCCTTTTCGTTATGGAGGGTTGTTTGTTATTGAGATTTTGTTACTCTAATTGATGGTATCCTTGTCATTACTGAAGGTAGTTCATTGTTGACATTTTTTTCTCTAATGGATGATAGCCTTGTCACTATGGAAGGTAGTTTGTTGTTAAGATTTTTTTACTTCAATGGATGGTAGCCTTGTCATTATGGAAGGTAGTTTGTTGTTGAGATTTTGTTACTCCAATGGATGGTAGCATTGTCTTTATGGAAGGTAGTTCCGTTTTGAGATTTTGTTACTTTAATGGATGATAGCCTTGTCATCATGGAAGGTAGTTTGTTGTTGAGATTTTGTAACTCCAATGGATGGTAGCCTTGTTATTATGGAAGGTAGTTCGTTGTTGAGATTTTATTACTCTAATTGATGGTACCCTTGTTATTATGAAAGGTAGTTCATTTTTGAGATTTTTTTACTCCAATGGATGGTAGCCTTGTCATTATGGAAGGTAGTTTGTTGTTGATATTTTGTTACTCCAATGGATGGTAGCCTTGTCATTATGGAAGGTAGTTTGTTGTTGAGATTTTGTTACTCCAATGGATGGTAGCCTTGTCATTATGGAAGGTAGTTCGGTTTTGAGATTTTGTTACATTAATGGATGGTAGCCTTGTCATTATGGAAGGTAGTTTGTTGTTGTGATTTTGTTACTCCAATGGATTATAAGCTTGTCATTATGGAAGCTAGTTTTTTGTTGAAATTGTGTTACTCTAATTCATGGTATCCCTGTCATTACGGAAGGTAGTTAATTGTTGAGATTTTGTTTCTCCAATGGATGATAGCCTTGTCATTATGAAAGGTAGTTCATTTTTGAGATTTTGTTACTCCAATGGATGGTAGCCTTGTTATTATGGAAGGTAGTTCATTGTTGAGATTTTGTTACTCCAATGGATGATAGCCTTGTCATTATGGAAGGTAGTTCTTTGTTGAGATTTTGTTACTCCAATGGATGGTAGACTTTTCATTATGGAAGATAGTTCTTTGTTGAGATTTTGTTACTCTAATTGATGTTATCCTTGTCTTTACAGAAGGTAGTTCATTATTGAGATTTTGTTTCTCCAATGGATGATAGCTTTATGATTATGGAAGGTAGTTTGTTGTTGATATTTTTTTACTCCAATGGCTGGAAGCCTTGTCATTATGGAAGGTAGTTCATTGTTTAGATTTTGTTACTCCAATGGATGGTAGCCTTGTCATTATGGAAGTTAGTTTTTTGTTGAGATTTTGTTACTCCAATGGATGGTAGCCTTGTCATTATGGAAGGTAGTTTGTTGTTGAGATTTTGTTACTCTAATTGATGATATCCTTGTCATTACGGAAGGTAGTTCATTTTTGTGATTTTGTTTCTCTAATGGATGATAGCCTTTTCATTATGGAAGGTAGTTCATTTTTGAGATTTTGTTACTCCAATGGATGGTAGCCTTTTCATTATGGAAGGAATTTCATTATTGAGATTTTGTCACTCCAATGGATGGTAGCCTTGTCATTATGGAAGGTAGTTCTTTGTTGAGATTTTGTTACTCTAATGGATGGTAGCCTTGTCATTATGGAAGGTAGTTCGTTTTTGAGATTTTGTTACTCCAATGGATGGTAGCATTGTCATTATGGAAGGTAGTTCGGTTTTGAGATTTTGTTACATTAATGGATGGTAGCCTTGTCATTTTGGAAGATAGTTTGTTGTTGAGATATTATTACTCCAATGGATTGTAAGCTTGTCATTATGGAAGCTAGTTCTTTGTTGAGATTTTGTTACTCTAATTGATGCTATCCTTGTCATTACGGAAGGTAGTTCATTGTTGAGATTTTGTTTTTCCAATGGATGATAGCCTTGTCATTATGGAAGGTAGATCATTTTTGATATTTTGTTACTCTAATGGATTCTATCCTTGTCATTATGGAAGGTAGTTCATTGGTTAGATTTTGTTACTCCAATGGATGGTAGCCTTGTCATTATGGAAGGTAGTTCATTGTTGAAATTTTTTTACTCCAATGGATGGTAGCCTTTTCATTATTGAAGATAGTTCGTTGTTGAGATTTTTTTACTCTAATTGATGGTATCCTTGTCATTATGGAAGGTAGTTCGTTGTTGAGATTTTGTTACTCCAATGGATGGTTTGCTTGTCATTATGGAAGGTAGTTCGGTTTTGAGATTTTGTTACATTAATGGATGGTAGCCTTGTCATTATGGAAGGTAGTTTGTTGTTGAGATTTTGTTACTCCAATGGATTGTAAGCATGTCATTATGGAAGCTAGTTCGTTGTTGAGATTTTGTTACTCTAATTGATGGTATCCTTGTCATTATGTAAGGTAGTTCATTTTTGAGATTTTGTTTCTCCAAAGGATGATAGCCTTATGATTATGGAAGGTAGTTCGTTGTTGAGATTTTTTTACTCCAATGGCTGGTAGCCTTATCATTATGGAAGGTAGTTCATTGTTGAGATTTTGTTACTCCAATGGATGGTAGCCTTGTCATTATGGAAGGTAGTTCTTTGTTGAGATTTTTTTACTCCAATGGATGGTAGCCTTGTCATTATGGAAGGTAGTTCAGTTTTGAGATTTTGTTACTTTAATGGATGGTAGCCTTGTCATTATGGAAGGTAGTTTGTTGTTTAGATTTTGTTACTCTAATTGATGGTATCCTTGTCATTATGGAAGGTAGTTCAGTGTTACGATTTTCTTTCTCCAATGGATGATAGACTTTTCATTATGGAAGGTAGTTCATTTTTGAGATTTTGTTACTCCAATGGATGGTAGCCTTGTCATTATGGAAGGTAGTTCATTGTGGAGATTTTGTTACACCAATGGATGGTAGCCTTGTCATTATGGAAGGTAGTTCTTTGTTGATATTTTGTTACTCCAATGGATGGTAGCCTTGTCATTATGGAAGGTAGTTTGTTGTTGAGATTTTGATACTCCAATGGATGGTAGCCTTGTCATTATGGAAGGTAGTTCGGTTTTGATATTTTGTTACATTAATGGATGGTAGCCTTGTCATTATGGAAGGTAGTTTGTTGTTGTGATTTTGTTACTCCAATGGATTATAAGCTTGTCATTATGGAAGCTAATTTTTTGTTGAAATTGTGTTACTCTAATTGATGGTATCCCTGTCATTACGGAAGGTAGTTCATTGTTGAGATTTTGTTTCTCCAATGATTGATAGCCTTGTCATTATGGAAGGTAGTTCATTTTTGAGATTTTGTTACTCCAATGGATTATATCCTTGTCATTATGGGAGGTAGTTCATTGGTTAGATTTTGTTACTCCAATGGATGGTAGCCTTGTCATTATGGAAGGTAGTTCATTGTTGATATTTTTTTACTCCAATGGATGGTAGCATTGTCATTATGGAAGGTAGTTCAGTTTTGAGATTTTGTTACATTAATGGATGGTAGCCTTGTCATTTTGGAAGATAGTTTGTTGTTGAGATTTTGTTACTCCAATGGATTGTAAGCTTGTCATTATGGAAGCTAGTTCATTGTTGAGATTTTGTTACTCTAATTGATGGTATCCTTGTCATTACGGAAGGTAGTTCATTGTTGAGATTTTTTTCCTCCAATGGATGATAGCCTTTTCATTATGAAAGGTAGTTCATTTTTGATATTTTGTTACTCCAATGGATTCTATCCTTGTCATTATGGAAGGTAGTTCATTGGTTAGATTTTGTTACTCCAATGGATGGTAGCCTTGTCATTATGGAATGTAGTTCATTGTTGAAATTTTTTTACTCCAATGGATGGTAGCCTTTTCATTATTGAAGGTAGTTCGTTGTTGAGATTTTGTTACTCTAATTGATGGTATCCTTGTCATTATGGAAGTTAGTTCGTTGTTGAGATTTTGTTACTCCAATGGATGGTTACCTTGTCATTATGGAAGGTAGTTCGGTTTTGAGATTTTGTAACATTAATGGATGGTAGCCTTTTCATTATGGAAGGTAGTTTGTTGTTGAGATTTTGTTACTCCAAGGGATTGTAAGCTTGTCACTATGGAAGCTAGTTCATTGTTGAGATTTTGTTACTCCAATGAATGGTAGCCTTTTCGTTATGGAGGGTTGTTTGTTGTTGAGATTTTGTTACTCTAATTGATGGTATCCTTGTCATTACGGAAGGTAGTTCATTGTTGACATTTTTTTCTCTAATGGATGATAGCCTTGTCACTATGGAAGGTAGTTTGTTGTTAAGATTTTGTTACTTCAATGGATGGTAGCCTTGTCATTATGGAAGGTAGTTTGTTGTTGAGATTTTGTTACTCCAATGGATGGTAGCATTGTCTTTATGGAAGGTAGTTCCGTTTTGAGATTTTGTTACTTTAATGGATGATAGCCTTGTCATCATGGAAGGTAGTTTGTTGTTGAGATTTTGTAACTCCAATGGATGGTAGCCTTGTTATTATGGAAGGTAGTTCGTTGTTGAGATTTTATTACTCTAATTGATGGTACCCTTGTTATTATGGAAGGTAGTTCATTGTTGAGATTTTGTTACTCCAATGGATGGTAGCCTTGTCATTATGGAAGGTAGTTCTTTGTTGAGATTTTTTTACTCCAATGGATGGTAGCCTTGTCATTATGGAAGGTAGTTTGTTGTTGATATTTTGTTACTCCAATGGATGGTAGCCTTGTCATTATGGAAGGTAGTTTGTTGTTGAGATTTTGTTACTCCAATGGATGGTAGCCTTGTCATTATGGAAGGTAGTTCGGTTTTGAGATTTTGTTACAATAATGGATGGTAGCCTTGTCATTATGGAAGGTAGTTTGTTGTTGTGATTTTGTTACTCCAATGGATTATAAGCTTGTCATTATGGAAGCTAGTTTTTTGTTGAAATTGTGTTACTCTAATTGATGGTATCCCTGTCATTACGGAAGGTAGTTAGTTGTTGAGATTTTGTTTCTCCAATGGATGATAGCCTTGTCATTATGAAAGGTAGTTCATTTTTGAGATTTTGTTACTCCAATGGATGGTAGCCTTGTTATTATGGAAGGTAGTTCATTGTTGAGATTTTGTTACTCCAATGGATGATAGCCTTGTCATTATGGAAGGTAGTTCTTTGTTGAGATTTTGTTACCCCAATGGATGGTAGACTTTTCATTATGGAAGATAGTTCTTTGTTGAGATTTTGTTACTCTAATTGATGTTATCCTTTTCTTTACAGAAGGTAGTTCATTGTTGAGATTTTGTTTCTCCAATGGATGATAGCTTTATGATTATGGAAGGTAGTTTGTTGTTGATATTTTTTTACTCCAATGGCTGGAAACCTTGTCATTATGGAAGGTAGTTCATTGTTTAGATTTTGTTACTCCAATGGATGGTAGCCTTGTCATTATGGAAGTTAGTTTTTTGTTGAGATTTTGTTACTCCAATGGATGGTAGCCTTGTCATTATGGAAGGTAGTTTGTTGTTGAGATTTTGTTACTCTAATTGATGATATCCTTGTCATTACGGAAGGTAGTTCATTTTTGTGATTTTGTTTCTCTAATGGATGATAGCCTTTTCATTATGGAAGGTAGTTCATTTTTGAGATTTTGTTACTCCAATGGATGGTAGCCTTTTCATTATGGAAGGAATTTCATTATTGAGATTTTGTCACTCCAATGGATGGTAGCCTTGTCATTATGGAAGGTAGTTCTTTGTTGAGATTTTGTTACTCCAATGGATGGTAGCCTTGTTATTATGGAAGGTAGTTCATTGTTGAGATTTTGTTACTCCAATGGATGATAGCCTTGTCATTATGGAAGGTAGTTCTTTGTTGAGATTTTGTTACTCCAATGGATGGTAGACTTTTCATTATGGAAGATAGTTCTTTGTTGAGATTTTGTTACTCTAATTGATGTTATCCTTGTCTTTACAGAAGGTAGTTCATTATTGAGATTTTGTTTCTCCAATGGATGATAGCTTTATGATTATGGAAGGTAGTTTGTTGTTGATATTTTTTTACTCCAATGGCTGGAAGCCTTGTCATTATGGAAGGTAGTTCATTGTTTAGATTTTGTTACTCCAATGGATGGTAGCCTTGTCATTATGGAAGTTAGTTTTTTGTTGAGATTTTGTTACTCCAATGGATGGTAGCCTTGTCATTATGGAAGGTAGTTTGTTGTTGAGATTTTGTTACTCTAATTGATGATATCCTTGTCATTACGGAAGGTAGTTCATTTTTGTGATTTTGTTTCTCTAATGGATGATAGCCTTTTCATTATGGAAGGTAGTTCATTTTTGAGATTTTGTTACTCCAATGGATGGTAGCCTTTTCATTATGGAAGGAATTTCATTATTGAGATTTTGTCACTCCAATGGATGGTAGCCTTGTCATTATGGAAGGTAGTTCTTTGTTGAGATTTTGTTACTCTAATGGATGGTAGCCTTGTCATTATGGAAGGTAGTTCGTTTTTGAGATTTTGTTACTCCAATGGATGGTAGCATTGTCATTATGGAAGGTAGTTCGGTTTTGAGATTTTGTTACATTAATGGATGGTAGCCTTGTCATTTTGGAAGATAGTTTGTTGTTGAGATATTATTACTCCAATGGATTGTAAGCTTGTCATTATGGAAGCTAGTTCTTTGTTGAGATTTTGTTACTCTAATTGATGCTATCCTTGTCATTACGGAAGGTAGTTCATTGTTGAGATTTTGTTTTTCCAATGGATGATAGCCTTGTCATTATGGAAGGTAGATCATTTTTGATATTTTGTTACTCTAATGGATTCTATCCTTGTCATTATGGAAGGTAGTTCATTGGTTAGATTTTGTTACTCCAATGGATGGTAGCCTTGTCATTATGGAAGGTAGTTCATTGTTGAAATTTTTTTACTCCAATGGATGGTAGCCTTTTCATTATTGAAGGTAGTTCGTTGTTGAGATTTTTTTACTCTAATTGATGGTATCCTTGTCATTATGGAAGGTAGTTCGTTGTTGAGATTTTGTTACTCCAATGGATGGTTTGCTTGTCATTATGGAAGGTAGTTCGGTTTTGAGATTTTGTTACATTAATGGATGGTAGCCTTGTCATTATGGAAGGTAGTTTGTTGTTGAGATTTTGTTACTCCAATGGATTGTAAGCATGTCATTATGGAAGCTAGTTCGTTGTTGAGATTTTGTTACTCTAATTGATGGTATCCTTGTCATTATGTAAGGTAGTTCATTTTTGAGATTTTGTTTCTCCAAAGGATGATAGCCTTATGATTATGGAAGGTAGTTCGTTGTTGAGATTTTTTTACTCCAATGGCTGGTAGCCTTATCATTATGGAAGGTAGTTCATTGTTGAGATTTTGTTACTCCAATGGATGGTAGCCTTGTCATTATGGAAGGTAGTTCTTTGTTGAGATTTTTTTACTCCAATGGATGGTAGCCTTGTCATTATGGAAGGTAGTTCAGTTTTGAGATTTTGTTACTTTAATGGATGGTAGCCTTGTCATTATGGAAGGTAGTTTGTTGTTTAGATTTTGTTACTCTAATTGATGGTATCCTTGTCATTATGGAAGGTAGTTCAGTGTTACGATTTTCTTTCTCCAATGGATGATAGACTTTTCATTATGGAAGGTAGTTCATTTTTGAGATTTTGTTACTCCAATGGATGGTAGCCTTGTCATTATGGAAGGTAGTTCATTGTGGAGATTTTGTTACACCAATGGATGGTAGCCTTGTCATTATGGAAGGTAGTTCTTTGTTGATATTTTGTTACTCCAATGGATGGTAGCCTTGTCATTATGGAAGGTAGTTTGTTGTTGAGATTTTGATACTCCAATGGATGGTAGCCTTGTCATTATGGAAGGTAGTTCGGTTTTGATATTTTGTTACATTAATGGATGGTAGCCTTGTCATTATGGAAGGTAGTTTGTTGTTGTGATTTTGTTACTCCAATGGATTATAAGCTTGTCATTATGGAAGCTAATTTTTTGTTGAAATTGTGTTACTCTAATTGATGGTATCCCTGTCATTACGGAAGGTAGTTCATTGTTGAGATTTTGTTTCTCCAATGATTGATAGCCTTGTCATTATGGAAGGTAGTTCATTTTTGAGATTTTGTTACTCCAATGGATTATATCCTTGTCATTATGGGAGGTAGTTCATTGGTTAGATTTTGTTACTCCAATGGATGGTAGCCTTGTCATTATGGAAGGTAGTTCATTGTTGATATTTTTTTACTCCAATGGATGGTAGCATTGTCATTATGGAAGGTAGTTCAGTTTTGAGATTTTGTTACATTAATGGATGGTAGCCTTGTCATTTTGGAAGATAGTTTGTTGTTGAGATTTTGTTACTCCAATGGATTGTAAGCTTGTCATTATGGAAGCTAGTTCATTGTTGAGATTTTGTTACTCTAATTGATGGTATCCTTGTCATTACGGAAGGTAGTTCATTGTTGAGATTTTTTTCCTCCAATGGATGATAGCCTTTTCATTATGAAAGGTAGTTCATTTTTGATATTTTGTTACTCCAATGGATTCTATCCTTGTCATTATGGAAGGTAGTTCATTGGTTAGATTTTGTTACTCCAATGGATGGTAGCCTTGTCATTATGGAATGTAGTTCATTGTTGAAATTTTTTTACTCCAATGGATGGTAGCCTTTTCATTATTGAAGGTAGTTCGTTGTTGAGATTTTGTTACTCTAATTGATGGTATCCTTGTCATTATGGAAGTTATTTCGTTGTTGAGATTTTGTTACTCCAATGGATGGTTACCTTGTCATTATGGAAGGTAGTTCGGTTTTGAGATTTTGTAACATTAATGGATGGTAGCCTTTTCATTATGGAAGGTAGTTTGTTGTTGAGATTTTGTTACTCCAAGGGATTGTAAGCTTGTCACTATGGAAGCTAGTTCATTGTTGAGATTTTGTTACTCCAATGAATGGTAGCCTTTTCGTTATGGAGGGTTGTTTGTTGTTGAGATTTTGTTACTCTAATTGATGGTATCCTTGTCATTACGGAAGGTAGTTCATTGTTGACATTTTTTTCTCTAATGGATGATAGCCTTGTCACTATGGAAGGTAGTTTGTTGTTAAGATTTTGTTACTTCAATGGATGGTAGCCTTGTCATTATGGAAGGTAGTTTGTTGTTGAGATTTTGTTACTCCAATGGATGGTAGCATTGTCTTTATGGAAGGTAGTTCCGTTTTGAGATTTTGTTACTTTAATGGATGATAGCCTTGTCATCATGGAAGGTAGTTTGTTGTTGAGATTTTGTAACTCCAATGGATGGTAGCCTTGTTATTATGGAAGGTAGTTCGTTGTTGAGATTTTATTACTCTAATTGATGGTACCCTTGTTATTATGGAAGGTAGTTCATTGTTGAGATTTTGTTACTCCAATGGATGGTAGCCTTGTCATTATGGAAGGTAGTTCTTTGTTGAGATTTTTTTACTCCAATGGATGGTAGCCTTGTCATTATGGAAGGTAGTTTGTTGTTGATATTTTGTTACTCCAATGGATGGTAGCCTTGTCATTATGGAAGGTAGTTTGTTGTTGAGATTTTGTTACTCCAATGGATGGTAGCCTTGTCATTATGGAAGGTAGTTCGGTTTTGAGATTTTGTTACAATAATGGATGGTAGCCTTGTCATTATGGAAGGTAGTTTGTTGTTGTGATTTTGTTACTCCAATGGATTATAAGCTTGTCATTATGGAAGCTAGTTTTTTGTTGAAATTGTGTTACTCTAATTGATGGTATCCCTGTCATTACGGAAGGTAGTTAGTTGTTGAGATTTTGTTTCTCCAATGGATGATAGCCTTGTCATTATGAAAGGTAGTTCATTTTTGAGATTTTGTTACTCCAATGGATGGTAGCCTTGTTATTATGGAAGGTAGTTCATTGTTGAGATTTTGTTACTCCAATGGATGATAGCCTTGTCATTATGGAAGGTAGTTCTTTGTTGAGATTTTGTTACCCCAATGGATGGTAGACTTTTCATTATGGAAGATAGTTCTTTGTTGAGATTTTGTTACTCTAATTGATGTTATCCTTTTCTTTACAGAAGGTAGTTCATTGTTGAGATTTTGTTTCTCCAATGGATGATAGCTTTATGATTATGGAAGGTAGTTTGTTGTTGATATTTTTTTACTCCAATGGCTGGAAACCTTGTCATTATGGAAGGTAGTTCATTGTTTAGATTTTGTTACTCCAATGGATGGTAGCCTTGTCATTATGGAAGTTAGTTTTTTGTTGAGATTTTGTTACTCCAATGGATGGTAGCCTTGTCATTATGGAAGGTAGTTTGTTGTTGAGATTTTGTTACTCTAATTGATGATATCCTTGTCATTACGGAAGGTAGTTCATTTTTGTGATTTTGTTTCTCTAATGGATGATAGCCTTTTCATTATGGAAGGTAGTTCATTTTTGAGATTTTGTTACTCCAATGGATGGTAGCCTTTTCATTATGGAAGGAATTTCATTATTGAGATTTTGTCACTCCAATGGATGGTAGCCTTGTCATTATGGAAGGTAGTTCTTTGTTGAGATTTTGTTACTCCAATGGATGGTAGGCTTGTCATTATGGAAGGTAGTTCGTTTTTGAGATTTTGTTACTCCAATGGATGGTAGCATTGTCATTATGGAAGGTAGTTCGTTTTTGAGATTTTGTTACATTAATGGATGGTAGCCTTGTCATTTTGGAAGATAGTTTGTTGTTGAGATATTATTACTCCAATGGATTGTAAGCCATTCATTATGGAAGCTAGTTCTTTGTTGAGATTTTGTTACTCTAATTGATGGTATCCTTGTCATTACGGAAGGTAGTTCGTTGTTGAGATTTTGTTTTTCCAATGGATGATAGCCTTGTCATTATGGAAGGTAGTTCATTTTTGATATTTTGTTACTCTAATGGATTCTATCCTTGTCATTATGGAAGGTAGTTCATTGGTTAGATTTTGTTACTCCAATGGATGGTAGCCTTGTCATTATGGAAGGTAGTTCATTGTTGAAATTTTTTTACTCCAATGGATGGTAGCCTTTTCATTATTGAAGGTAGTTCGTTGTTGAGATTTTGTTACTCTAATTGATGGTATCCTTGTCATTATGGAAGGTAGTTCGTTGTTGAGATTTTGTTACTCCAATGGATGGTTTCCTTGTCATTATGGAAGGTAGTTCGGTTTTAAGATTTTGTTACATTAATGGATGGTAGCCTTGTCATTATGGAAGGTAGTTTGTTGTTGAGATTTTGTTACTCCAATGGATTGTAAGCTTGTCATTATGGAAGCTAGTTCGTTGTTGAGATTTTGTTACTCTAATTGATGGTATCCTTGTCATTATGTAAGGTAGTTCATTTTTGAGATTTTGTTTCTCCAAAGGATGATAGCCTTATGATTATGGAAGGTAGTTCGTTGTTGAGATTTTTTTACTCCAATGGCTGGTAGCCTTATCATTATGGAAGGTAGTTCATTGTTGAGATTTTGTTACTCCAATGGATGGTAGCCTTGTCATTATGGAAGGTAGTTCTTTGTTGAGATTTTTTTACTCCAATGGATGGTAGCCTTGTCATTATGGAAGGTAGTTCAGTTTTGAGATTTTGTTACTTTAATGGATGGTAGCCTTGTCATTATGGAAGGTAGTCTGTTGTTTAGATTTTGTTACTCTAATTGATGGTATCCTTGTCATTATGGAAGGTAGTTCATTGTTGAGATTTTCTTTCTCCAATGGATGATAGCCTTTTCATTATGGAAGGTAGTTCATTTTTGAGATTTTGTTACTCCAATGGATGGTAGCCTTGTCATTATGGAAGGTAGTTCATTGTGGAGATTTTGTTACACCAATGGATGGTAGCCTTGTGATTATGGAAGGTAGTTCTTCGTTGATATTTTGTTACTCCAATGGATGGTAGCCTTGTCATTATGGAAGGTAGTTTGTTGTTGAGATTTTGATACTCCAATGGATGGTAGCCTTGTCATTAAGGAAGGTAGTTCGGTTTTGAGATTTTGTTACATAAATGGATGGTAGCCTTGTCATTATGGAAGGTAGTTTGTTGTTGTGATTTTGTTACTCCAATGGATTATAAGCTTGTCATTATGGAAGCTAATTTTTTGTTGAAATTGTGTTACTCTAATTGATGGTATCCCTGTCATTACGGAAGGTAGTTCAATGTTGAGATTTTGTTTCTCCAATGATTGATAGCCTTGTCATTATGGAAGGTAGTTCATTTTTGAGATTTTGTTACTCCAATGGATTCTATCCTTGTCATTATGGAAGGTAGTTCATTGGTTAGATTTTGTTACTCCAATGGATGGTAGCCTTGTCATTATGGAAGGTAGTTCATTGTTGATATTTTTTTACTCCAATGGATGGTAGCATTGTCATTATGGAAGGTAGTTCAGTTTTGAGATTTTGTTACATTAATGGATGGTAGCCTTGTCATTTTGGAAGATAGTTTGTTGTTGAGATTTTGTTACTCCAATGGATTGTAAGCTTGTCATTATGGAAGCTAGTTCATTGTTGAGATTTTGTTACTCTAATTGATGGTATCCTTGTCATTATGGAAGGTAGTTCGTTGTTGAGATTTTTTTACTCCAATGGATGGTTTCCTTGTCATTATGGAAGGTAGTTCGGTTTTGAGATTTTGTTACATTAAAGGATGGTAGCCTTGTCATTATGGAAGGTAGTTTGTTGTTGAGATTTTGTTACTCCAATGGATTGTAAGCTTGTCATTATGGAAGCTAGTTCGTTGTTGAGATTTTGTTACTCTAATTGATGGTATCCTTGTCATTATGTAAGGTAGTTCATTTTTGAGATTTTGTTTCTCAAATGGATGATAGCCTTATGATTATGGAAGGTAGTTCGTTGTTGAGATTTTTTTACTCCAATGGCTGGTAGCCTTATCATTATGGAAGGTAGTTCATTGTTGAGATTTTGTTACACCAATGGATGGTAGCCTTGTCATTATGGAAGGTAGTTTGTTGTTGAGATTTTGTTACTCCAATGGATGGTAGCCTTGTCATTATGGAAGGTAGTTCGGTTTTGAGATTTTGTTACTTTAATGGATGGTAGCCTTGTTATTATGGAAGGTAGTTTGTTGTTGAAATTTTGTTACTCTAATTGATGGTATAGTTATCATTATGGAAGGTAGTTCATTGTTGAGATTTTCTTTCTCCAATGAATGATAGCCTTTTCATTATGGAAGGTAGTTCATCTTTGAGATTTTGTTACTCCAATGCATGGTAGCCTTGTCATTATGGAAGGTAGTTCATTGTTGAGATTTTGTTACTCCAATGGATGGTAGCCTTGTCATTATGGAAGGTAGTTCTTTGTTGAGATTTTGTTAATCCAATGGATGGTAGCCTTGTCATTATGGAAGGTAGTTAGTTGTTGAGATTTTGTTACTCCAATGGATGGTAGCCTTGTCATTATGGAAGGTAGTTCGGTTTTGAGATTTTGGTACATTAATGGATGGTAGCCTTGTCATTATGGAAGGTAGTTTGTTGTTGAGATTTTGTTACTCCAATGGATGGTAGCCTTGTCATTATGGAAGGTTGTTCATTGTTGACATTTTGTTACTCCAATGGATGGTAACCTTGTCATTATGGAAGGTAGTTCTTTGTTGAGATTTTGTTACTCCAATGGATGGTAGCCTTGTCATTATGGAAGGTAGTTTGTTGGTGAGATTTTGTTATTCCAATGAATGGTAGCCTTGTAATTATGGAAGGTAGTTCGGTTTTGAGATTTTGTTACATTAATGGATGGTAGCCTTGTCATTATGGAAGGTAGTTTGTTGTTGAGATTTTGTTACTCCAATGGATTATAAGCTTGTCATTATGGAAGCTAGTTCGTTGTTGAAATTCTGTTACTCTAATTGATATTATCCATATCATTACGGAAGGTAGTTCATTGTTGAGATTTTGTTATTCCAATGGATGATATCCTTGTCATTATGGAAGGTAGTTCATTTTTGAGATTTTGTTACTCCAATGGATGGTAGCCTTGTTATTATGGAAGGTAGCTCATTGTTGAGATTTTTTTACTCCAATGGATGGTAGCCTTGTCATTATGGAAGGTAGTTCTTTGTTGAGATTTTGTTACTCCAATGGATGGTAGACTTTTCATTATGGAAGATAGTTCGTTGTTGAGAATTTGTTACTCTAATTGACGGATTCTTGTCATTACGGAAGGTAGTTCATTGTTGAGATTTAGTTTCTCCAATGGATGATAGCCTTATGATTATGGAAGGTAGTTTGTTGTTGAGATTTTTTTACTCCAATGGCTGGTAGCCTTGTCATTATGGAAGGTAGTTCATTGTTGAGATTTTGTTACTCCAATGGATGGTAGCCTTGTCATTATGGAAGGTAGTTCTTTGTTAAGATATTGTTAATCCAACGGATGGTAGCCTTGTCATTATGGAAGGTAGTTAGTTGTTGAGATTTTGTTACTCCAATGGATTGTAGCCTTGTCATTATGGAAGGTAGTTCGGTTTTGAGATTTTGTTACATTAATGGATGGTAGCCTTGTCATTATGGAAGGTAGTTTGTTGTTGAGATTTTTGTTTCTCCAATGCATGGTAGCCTTGTCATTATGGAAGGTAGTTCATTGTTGACATTTTGTTACTCCAATGGATTGTAGCCTTGTCATTATGGAAGGTAGTTCGGTTTTGAGATTTTGTTACATTAATGGATGGTAGCCTTGTCATTATGGAAGGTAGTTTGTTGTTGAGATTTTGTTTCTCCAATGCATGGTAGCCTTGTCATTATGGAAGGTAGTTCATTGTTGACATTTTGTTATTCCAATGGATGGTAGCCTTGTCATTATGGAAGGTAGTTCATTGTTGAGATTTTGTTACTCAAATGGATGGTAGCCTTGTCATTATGGAAGGTAGTTCTTTGTTGAGATTTTGTTACTCCAATGGATGGTAGACTTTTCATTATGGAAGATAGTTCGTTGTTGAGATTTTGTTACTCTAATTGACGGAATCCTTGTCATTACGGAAGGTAGTTAATTGTTGAGATTTTGTTTCTCCAATGGATGATAGCCTTATGATTATGGAAGGTAGTTTGTTTTTGAGATTTTTTTACTCCAATGGCTGGTAGCCTTTTCATTATGGAAGGTAGTTCATTGTTGAGATTTTGTTACTCCAATGGATGGTAGCCTTGTTATTATGGAAGGTAGTTCTTTGTTGAGATTTTGTTACTCCAATGGATGGTAGCCTTGTCATTATGGAAGGTAGTTCTTTGTTGAGATTTTGTTACTCCAATGGATGGTAGACTTTTCATTATGGAAGATAGTTCGTTGTTGAGATTTTGTTACTCTAATTGACAGAATCCTTGTCATTATGGAAGGTAGTTAATTGTTGAGATTTTGTTTCTCCAATGGATGATAGCCTTATGATTATGGAAGGTAGTTTGTTGTTGAGATTTTTTTACTCCAATGGTTGGTAGCCTTGTTATTATGGAAGGTAGTTCATTGTTGAGATTTTGTTACTCCAATGGATGGTAGCCTTGTCATTATGGAAGGTAGTTCTTTGTTAAGATATTGTTAATCCAATGGATGGTAGCCTTGTCATTATGGAAGGTAGTTAGTTGTTGAGATTTTGTTACTCCAATGGATTGTAGCCTTGTCATTATGGAAGGTAGTTCGGTTTTGAGATTTTGTTACATTAATGGATGGTAGCCTTGTCATTATGGAAGGTAGTTTGTTGTTGAGATTTTGTTTCTCCAATGCATGGTAGCCTTGTCATTATGGAAGGTAGTTCATTGTTGACATTTTGTTACTCCAATGGATGGTAGCCTTGTCATTATGGAAGGTAGTTTGTTGTTGAGATTTTGTTACTCCAATGGATGGTAGCCTTGACATTATGGAAGGTAGTTCGGTTTTGAGATTTTTACATTAATGGATGGTAACCTTGTCATTATGGAAGGTAGTTTGTTGTTGTGATTTTGTTACTCCAATGGATTATAAGCTTGTCATTATGGAAGCTAGTTCGTTGTTGAAATTTTGTTACTCTAATTGATGGTATCCATGTCATTACGGAAGGAAGTTCATTGTTTAGATTTTGTTATTCCAATGGATGATATCCTTGTCATTATGGAAGGTAGTTCATTTTTGAGATTTTGTTACTCCAATGGATGGTAGCCTTGTTATTATTGAAGGTAGTTCATTGTTGAGATTTTGTTACTCCAATGGATGGTAGCCTTGTCATTATGGAAGGTAGTTCTTTGTTAAGATTTTGTTACTACAATGGATGGTAGACTTTTCATTATGGAAGATAGTCCGTTGTTGAGATTTTGTTACTCTAATTGACGGAATCCTTGTCATTACGGAAGGTAGTTAATTATTGAGATTTTGTTTCTCCAATGGATGATAGCCTTATGATTATGGAAGGTAGTTTGTTTTTGAGATTTTTTTACTCCAATGGCTGGTAGCCTTGTCATTATGGAAGGTAGTTCATTGTTGAGATTTTGTTACTCCAATGGATGGTAGCCTTGTCATTATGGAAGGTAGTTCTTTGTTAAGATCTTGTTAATCCAATGGATGGTAGCCTTGTCATTATGGAAGGTAGTTAGTTGTTGAGATTTTGTTACTCCAATGGATTGTAGCCTTGTCATTATGGAAGGTAGTTCGGTTTTGAGATTTTGTTACATTAATGGATGGTAGCCTTGTCATTATGGAAGGTAGTTTGTTGTTGAGATTTTGTTTCTCCAATGCATGGTAGCCTTGTCATTATGGAAGGTAGTTCATTGTTGACATTTTGTTATTCCAATGTATGGTAGCCTTGTCATTATGGAAGGTAGTTCTTTGTTGATATTTTGTTACTCCAATGGATGGTAGCCTTGTCATTATGGAAGGTAGTTTGTTGTTGAGATTTTGTTACTCCAATGGATGGTAGCCTTGTCATTATGGTAGGTAGTTCGGTTTTGAGATTTTTACATTAATGGATGGTAACCTTGTCATTATGGAAGGTAGTTTGTTGTTGTGATTTTGTTACTCCAATGGATTATAAGCTTGTCATTATGGAAGTTACTTCGTTGTTCAAATTTTGTTACTCTAATTGATGGTATCCATGTCATTACGGAAGGAAGTTCATTGTTGAGATTTTGTTATTCCAATGGATGATATCCTTGTCATTATGGAAGGTAGTTCATTTTTGAGATTTTGTTACTCCAATGGATGGTAGCCTTGTTATTATTGAAGGTAGTTCATTGTTGAGATTTTGTTACTCCAATGGATGGCAGCCTTGTCATTATGGAAGGTAGTTCTTTGTTAAGATTTTGTTACTACAATGGATGGTAGACTTTTCATTATGGAAGATAGTCCGTTGTTGAGATTTTGTTACTCTAATTGACGGAATCCTTGTCATTACGGAAGGTAGTTAATTGTTGAGATTTTGTTTCTCCAATGGATGATAGCCTTATGATTATGGAAGGTAGTTTGTTTTTGAGATTTTTTTACTCCAATGGCTGGTAGCCTTGTCATTATGGAAGGTAGTTCATTGTTGAGATTTTGTTACTCCAATGGATGGTAGCCTTGTCATTATGGAAGGTAGTTCTTTGTTAAGATCTTGTTAATCCAATGGATGGTAGCCTTGTCATTATGGAAGGTAGTTAGTTGTTGAGATTTTGTTACTCCAATGGATTGTAGCCTTGTCATTATGGAAGGTAGTTCGGTTTTGAGATTTTGTTACATTAATGGATGGTAGCCTTGTCATTATGGAAGGTAGTTTGTTGTTGAGATTTTGTTTCTCCAATGCATGGTAGCCTTGTCATTATGGAAGGTAGTTCATTGTTGACATTTTGTTATTCCAATGTATGGTAGCCTTGTCATTATGGAAGGTAGTTCTTTGTTGAGATTTTGTTACTCCAATGGATGGTAGCCTTGTCATTATGGAAGGTAGTTTGTTGTTGAGATTTTGTTACTCCAATGGATGGTAGCCTTGTCATTATGGTAGGTAGTTCGGTTTTGAGATTTTTACATTAATGGATGGTAACCTTGTCATTATGGAAGGTAGTTTGTTGTTGTGATTTTGTTACTCCAATGGATTATAAGCTTGTCATTATGGAAGTTACTTCGTTGTTCAAATTTTGTTACTCTAATTGATGGTATCCATGTCATTACGGAAGGTAGTTCATTGTTGAGATTTTGTTATTCCAATGGATGATATCCTTGTCATTATGGAAGGTAGTTCATTTTTGAGATTTTGTTACTCCAATGGATGGTAGCCTTGTTATTATGGAAGGTAGTTCATTGTTGAGATTTTGTTACTCCAATGGATGGTAGCCTTGTCATTATGGAAGGTAGTTCTTTGTTGAGATTTTGTTACTCCAATGGATGGTAGACTTTTCATTATGGAAGATAGTTCGTTGTGGAGATTTTGTTACTCTAATTGACGGTATCCTTGTCATTACGGAAGGTAGTTCATTGTTGAGATTTTGTTTCTCCAATGGATGATAGCCTTATGATTATGGAAGGTAGTTTGTTTTTGAGATTTTTTTACTCCAATGGCTGGTAGCCTTGTCATTATGGAAGGTAGTTCATTGTTGAGATTTTGTTACTCCAATGGATGGTAGCCTTGTCATTATGGAAGGTAGTTCTTTGTTAAGATATTGTTAATCCAATGGATGGTAGCCTTGTCATTATGGAAGGTAGTTAGTTGTTGAGATTTTGTTACTCCAATGGATTGTAGCCTTGTCATTATGGAAGGTAGTTCGGTTTTGAGATTTTGTTACATTAATGGATGGTAGCCTTGTCATTATGGAAGGTAGTTTGTTGTTGAGATTTTGTTTCTCCAATGCATGGTAGCCTTGTCATTATGGAAGGTAGTTCATTGTTGACATTTTGTTATTCCAATGTATGGTAGCCTTGTCATTATGGAAGGTAGTTCTTTGTTGAGATTTTGTTACTCCAATGGATGGTAGCCTTGTCATTATGGAAGGTAGTTTGTTGTTGAGATTTTGTTACTCCAATGGATGGTAGCCTTGTCATTATGGTAGGTAGTTCGGTTTTGAGATTTTTACATTAATGGATGGTAACCTTGTCATTATGGAAGGTAGTTTGTTGTTGTGATTTTGTTACTCCAATGGATTATAAGCTTGTCATTATGGAAGTTACTTCGTTGTTCAAATTTTGTTACTCTAATTGATGGTATCCATGTCATTACGGAAGGTAGTTCATTGTTGAGATTTTGTTTCTCCAATGGATGGTAGACTTATGATTATGGAAGGTAGTTTGTTGTTTAGATTTTTTTACTCCAATGGCTGGTAGCCTTGTCATTATGGAAGGTAGTTCATTGTTTAGATTTTGTTACTCCAATGGATGGTAGCCTTGCCATTATGGAAGTTAGTTTGTTGTTGAGATTTTGTTACTCCAATGGATGGAAGCCTTGTCATTATGGAAGGTAGTTCGGTTTTGAGATTTGGTTACTTTAATGGATGGTAGCCTTGTCATTATGGAAGCTAGTTTGTTGTTGAGATTTTGTTACTCTAATTGATGATATCCTTGTCATTACGGAAGGTAGTTCATTTTTGAGATTTTGTTTCTCTAATGGATGATAGCCTTTTCATTATGGAAGGTAGTTCATTTTTGAGATTTTGTTACTCCAATGGATGGTAGCCTTTTCATTATGGAAGGTAGTTCATTGTTGAGGTTTTGTCACTCCAATGGATGGTAGCCTTGTCATTATAGAAGGTAGTTCTTTGTTGAGATTTGGTTACTCCAATGGATGGTAGCCTTGTCATTATGGAAGGTAGTTCGTTTTTGAGATTTTGTTACTCCAGTGGATGGTAGCATTGTCATTATGGAAGGTAGTTTGGTTTTGAGATTTTGTTACATTAATGGATGTTAGCCTTGTCATTTTGGAAGATAGTTTGTTGTTGAGACTTTGTTACTCCAATGGATTGTAAGCTTGTCATTATGGAAGCTAGTTCTTTGTTTAGATTTTGTTACTCTAATTGATGGTATCCTTGTCATTACGAAAGGTAGTTCATTGTTGAGATTTTGTTTCTCCAATGGATGATAGCCTTGTCATTATGGAAGGTAGTTCATTTTTTATATTTTGTTACTCCAATGGATTCTATCCTTGTCATTATGGAAGGTAGTTCATTGTTGAGATTTTGTTACTCCAATGGATGGTAGCCTTGTCATTACGGAAGGTAGTTCATTGTTGAGATTTTGTTTCTCCAATGGATGATAGCCTTATGATTATGGAAGGTAGTTTGTTGTTGAGATTTTTTTACTCCAATGGCTGGTAGCCTTGTCATTATGGAAGGTAGTTCATTGTGTAGATTTTGTTACTCCAATGGATGGTAGCCTTGTCATTATGGAAGGTAGTTCTTTGTTAAGATATTGTTAATCCAATGGATGGTAGCCTTGTCATTATGGAAGGTACTTAGTTGTTGAGATTTTGTTACTGCAATGGATTGTAGCCTTGTCATTATGGAAGGTAGTTCCTTGTTAAGATATTGTTAATCCAATGGATGGTAGCCTTGTCATTATGGAAGGTAGTTAGTTGTTGAGATTTTGTTACTCCAATGGATTGTAGCCTTGTCATTATGGAAGGTAGTTCGGTTTTGAGATTTTGTTACATTAATGGATGGTAGCCTTGTCATTATGGAAGGTAGTTTGTTGTTGAGATTTTGTTTCTCCAATGCATGGTAGCCTTGTCATTATGGAAGGTAGTTCATTGTTGACATTTTGTTATTCCAATGGATGGTAGCCTTGTCATTATGGAAGGTAGTTCTTTGTTGAGATTTTGTTACTCCAATGGATGGTAGCCTTGTCATTATGGAAGGTAGTTTGTTGTTGAGATTTTGTTACTCCAATGGATGGTAGCCTTGTCATTATGGTAGGTAGTTCGATTTTGAGATTTTTACATTAATGGATGGTAACCTTGTCATTATGGAAGGTAGTTTGTTGTTGTGATTTTGTTACTCCAATGGATTATAAGCTTGTCATTATGGAAGCTACTTCGTTGTTGAAATTTTGTTACTCTAATTGATGGTATCCATGTCATTACGGAAGGTAGTTCATTGCTGAGATTTTGTTATTCCAATGGATTATATCCTTGTCATTATGGAAGGTAGTTCATTTTTGAGATTTTGTTACTCCAATGGATGGTAGCCTTGTTATTATGGAAGGTAGTTCATTGTTGAGATTTTGTTACTCCAATGGATGGTAGCCTTGTCATTATGGAAGGTAGTTCTTTGTTGAGATTTTGTTACTCCAATGGATGGTAGACTTTTCATTATGGAAGATAGTTCGTTGTTGAGATGTTGTTACTCTAATTGACGGTATCCTAGTCATTACGGAAGGTAGTTCATTGTTGAGATTTTGTTTCTCCAATGGATGATAGACTTATGATTATGGAAGGTAGTTTGTTGTTTAGATTTTTTTACTCCAATGGCTGGTAGCCTTGTCATTATGGAAGGTAGTTCATTGTTTAGATTTTGTTACTCCAATGGATGGTAGCCTTGCCATTATGGAAGTTAGTTTGTTGTTGAGATTTTGTTACTCCAATGGATGGAAGCCTTGTCATTATGGAAGGTAGTTCGGTTTTGAGATTTGGTTACTTTAATGGATGGTAGCCTTGTCATTATGGAAGCTAGTTTGTTGTTGAGATTTTGTTACTCTAATTGATGATATCCTTGTCATTACGGAAGGTAGTTCATTTTTGAGATTTTGTTTCTCTAATGGATGATAGCCTTTTCATTATGGAAGGTAGTTCATTTTTGAGATTTTGTTACTCCAATGGATGGTAGCCTTTTCATTATGGAAGGTAGTTCATTGTTGAGGTTTTGTCACTCCAATGGATGGTAGCCTTGTCATTATAGAAGGTAGTTCTTTGTTGAGATTTGGTTACTCCAATGGATGGTAGCCTTGTCATTATGGAAGGTAGTTCGTTTTTGAGATTTTGTTACTCCAGTGGATGGTAGCATTGTCATTATGGAAGGTAGTTTGGTTTTGAGATTTTGTTACATTAATGGATGTTAGCCTTGTCATTTTGGAAGATAGTTTGTTGTTGAGACTTTGTTACTCCAATGGATTGTAAGCTTGTCATTATGGAAGCTAGTTCTTTGTTTAGATTTTGTTACTCTAATTGATGGTATCCTTGTCATTACGAAAGGTAGTTCATTGTTGAGATTTTGTTTCTCCAATGGATGATAGCCTTGTCATTATGGAAGGTAGTTCATTTTTTATATTTTGTTACTCCAATGGATTCTATCCTTGTCATTATGGAAGGTAGTTCATTGTTGAGATTTTGTTACTCCAATGGATGGTAGCCTTGTCATTACGGAAGGTAGTTCATTGTTGAGATTTTGTTTCTCCAATGGATGATAGCCTTATGATTATGGAAGGTAGTTTGTTGTTGAGATTTTTTTACTCCAATGGCTGGTAGCCTTGTCATTATGGAAGGTAGTTCATTGTGTAGATTTTGTTACTCCAATGGATGGTAGCCTTGTCATTATGGAAGGTAGTTCTTTGTTAAGATATTGTTAATCCAATGGATGGTAGCCTTGTCATTATGGAAGGTAGTTAGTTGTTGAGATTTTGTTACTGCAATGGATTGTAGCCTTGTCATTATGGAAGGTAGTTCTTTGTTAAGATATTGTTAATCCAATGGATGGTAGCCTTGTCATTATGGAAGGTAGTTAGTTGTTGAGATTTTGTTACTCCAATGGATTGTAGCCTTGTCATTATGGAAGGTAGTTCGGTTTTGAGATTTTGTTACATTAATGGATGGTAGCCTTGTCATTATGGAAGGTAGTTTGTTGTTGAGATTTTGTTTCTCCAATGCATGGTAGCCTTGTCATTATGGAAGGTAGTTCATTGTTGACATTTTGTTATTCCAATGGATGGTAGCCTTGTCATTATGGAAGGTAGTTCTTTGTTGAGATTTTGTTACTCCAATGGATGGTAGCCTTGTCATTATGGAAGGTAATTTGTTGTTGAGATTTTGTTACTCCAATGGATGGTAGCCTTGTCATTATGGTAGGTAGTTCGATTTTGAGATTTTTACATTAATGGATGGTAACCTTGTCATTATGGAAGGTAGTTTGTTGTTGTGATTTTGTTACTCCAATGGATTATAAGCTTGTCATTATGGAAGCTACTTCGTTGTTTAAATTTTGTTACTCTAATTGATGGTATCCATGTCATTACGGAAGGTAGTTCATTGTTGAGATTTTGTTATTCCAATGGATGATATCCTTGTCATTATGGAAGGTAGTTCATTTTTGATATTTTGTTACTCCAATGGATGATAGACTTATGATTATGGAAGGTAGTTTGTTGTTGAGATTTTTTTACTCCAATGGATGGTAGCCTTGTCATTATGGAAGGTAGTTCATTGTTTAGATTTTGTTACTCCAATGGATGGTAGCCTTGCCATTATGGAAGTTAGTTTGTTGTTGAGATTTTGTTACTCCAATGGATGGAAGCCTTGTCATTATGGAAGGTAGTTCATTGTTTAGATTTTGTTACTCCAATGGATGGAAGCCTTGTCATTATGGAAGCTAGTTTGTTGTTGAGATTTTGTTACTCTAATTGATGATATCCTTGTCATTACGGAAGGTAGTTCATTTTTGAGATTTTGTTTCTCTAATGGATGATAGCCTTTTCATTATGGAAGGTAGTTCATTTTTGAGATTTTGTTACTCCAATGGAGGGTAGCCTTTTCAATATGGAAGGTAGTTCATTGTTGAGATTTTGTCACTCCAATGGATGGTAGCCATGTCATTATAGAAGGTAGTTCTTTGTTGAGATTTGGTTACTCCAATGGATGGTAGCCTTGTCATTATGGAAGGTAGTTCGTTTTTGAGATTTTGTTACTCCAGTGGATGGTAGCATTGTCATTATGGAAGATAGTTTGGTTTTGAGATTTTGTTACATTAATGGATGTTAGCCTTGTCATTTTGGAAGATAGTTCGTTGTTGAGACTTTTTTACTCCAATGGATTGTAAGCTTGTCATTATGGAAGCTAGTTCTTTGTTTAGATTTTGTTACTCTAATTGATGGTATCCTTGTCATTACGAAAGGTAGTTCATTGTTGAGATTTTGTTTCTCCAATGGATGATAGCCTTGTCATTATGGAAGGTAGTTCATTTTTTATATTTTGTTACTCCAATGGATTCTATCCTTGTCATTATGGAAGGTAGTTTATTGTTGAGATTTCGTTACTCCAATGAATGGTAGCCTTGTCATTACAGAAGGTAGTTCATTGTTGAGATTTTGTTTCTCCAATGGATGATAGCCTTATGATTATGGAAGGTAGTTTGTTGTTGAGATTTTTTTTCTCCAATGGCTGGTAGCCTTGTCATTATGGAAGGTAGTTCATTGTTGAGATTTTGTTACTCCAATGGATGGTAGCCTTGTCATTATGGAAGGTAGTTCTTTGTTAAGATATTGTTAATCCAATGGATGGTAGCCTTGTCATTATGGAAGGTAGTTAGTTGTTGAGATTTTGTTACTCCAATGGATTGTAGCCTTGTCATTATGGAAGGTAGTTCGGTTTTGAGATTTTGTTACATTAATGGATGGTAGCCTTGTCATTATGGAAGGTAGTTTGTTGTTGAGATTTTGCTTCTCCAATGCATGGTAGCCTTGTCATTATGGAAGGTAGTTCATTGTTGACATTTTGTTATTCCAATGGATGGTAGCCTTTTCATTATGTAAGGTAGTTCTTTGTTGAGATTTTGTTACTCCAATGGATGGTAGCCTTGTCATTATGGAAGGTAGTTTGTTGTTGAGATTTTGTTACTCCAATGGATGGTAGCCTTGTCATTATGGAAGGTAGTTCGGTTTTGAGATTTTTACATTAATGGATGGTAACCTTTTCATTATGGAAGGTAGTTTGTTGTTGTGATTTTGTTACTCCAATGGATTATAAGCTTGTCATTATGGAAGCTAGTTCGTTGTTGAAATTTTGTTACTCTAATTGATGGTATCCATGTCATTACGGAAGGTAGTTCATTGTTGAGATTTTGTTATTCCAATGGATGATATCCTTGTCATTATGGAAGGTAGTTCATTTTTGAGATTTTGTTACTCCAATGGATGGTAGCCTTGTTATTATGGAAGGTAGTTCATTGTTTAGATTTTGTCACTCCAATGGATGGTAGCCTTGTCATTATAGAAGGTAGTTCTTTGTTGAGATTTGGTTACTCCAATGGATGGTAGCCTTGTCATTATGGAAGGTAGTTCGTTTTTGAGATTTTGTTACTCCAGTGGATGGTAGCATTGTCATTATGGAAGGTAGTTTGGTTTTGAGATTTTGTTACATTAATGGATGTTAGCCTTGTCATTTTGGAAGATAGTTTGTTGTTGAGACTTTGTTACTCCAATGGATTGTAAGCTTGTCATTATGGAAGCTAGTTCTTTGTTGAGATTTTGTTACTCTAATTGATGGTATCCTTGTCATTACGAAAGGTAGTTCATTGTTGAGATTTTGTTTCTCCAATGGATGATAGCCTTGTCATTATGGAAGGTAGTTCATTGTTGAGATTTTGTTACTCTAATGGATGGTAGCCTTGTCATTATGGAAGGTAGTTCATTATTGAGATTTTGTTACTCCAATGGATGGTAGCCTTGTCATTATGGAAGGTAGTTCTTTGTTGAGATTTTTTTACTCCAATGGATGGTAGACTTTTCATTATGGAAGATAGTTCTTTGTTGAGATTTTGTTACTCTAATTTATGGTATCCTTGTCTTTAAAGAAGGTAGTTCATTGTTGAGATTTTGTTTCTCCAATGGATGATAGCCTTATGATTATGGAAGGTAGTTTGTTGTTGAGATTTTTTTACTCCAATGGATGGTAGCCTTGTCATTATGGAAGTTATTTTTTTGTTGAGATTTTGTTACTCCAATGGATGGTAGCCTTGTCATTATGGAAGGTAGTTCCGTTTTGAGATTTTGTTACTTTAATGGATGGTAGCCTTGTCATTATGGAAGGTAGTTTGTTGTTGAGATTTTGTTACTCTAATTGATGATATTCTTGTCATTACGTAAGGTAGTTCATTTTTGTGATTTTGTTTCTCTAATGGATAATAGCCTTTTCATTATGGAAGGTAGTTCATTTTTGAGATTTTGTTACTCCAATGGATGGTAGCCTTTTCATTATGGAAGGTAGTTCATTGTTGAGATTTTGTCACTCCAATGGATTGTAAGCTTGTCATTATGGAAGCTAGTTCTTTGTTGAGATTTTGTTACTCTAATTGATGGTATCCTTGTCATTACGGAAGGTAGTTCATTGTTGAGATATTGTTTCTCCAATGGATGATAGCCTTGTCATTATAGAAGGTAGTTCATTTTTGATATTTTGTTACTCTAATGGATTCTATCCTTGTCATTATGGAAGGTAGTTCATTGGTTAGATTCTGTTACTCCAATGGATGGTAGCCTTGTCATTATGGAAGGTAGTTCATTGTTGAAATTTTTTTACTCCAATGGATGGTAGCCTTTTCATTATTGAAGGTAGTTCGTTGTTGAGATTTTGTTACTCTAATTGATGGTATCCTTGTCATTACGGAAGGTAGTTCGTTGTTGAGATTTTGTTACTCCAATGGATGGTTTCCTTGTCATTATGGAAGGTAGTTCGGTTTTGAGATTTTGTTACATTAATGGATGGTAGCCTTGTCATTATGGAAGGTAGTTTGTTGTTGAGATTTTGTTACTCTAATGGATTGTAAGCTTGTCATTATGGAAGCTAGTTCGTTGTTGAGATTTTGTTACTCTAATTGATGGTATCCTTGTCATTATGTAAGGTAGTTCATTTTTGAGATTTTGTTTCTCCAATGGATGATAGCCTTTTGATTATGGAAGGTAGTTCGTTGTTGAGATTTTTTTACTCCAATGGCTGGTAGCATTATCATTATGAAAGGTAGTTCATTGTTGAGATTTTGTTACACCAATGGATGGTAGCCTTGTCATTATGGAAGGTAGTTTGTTGTTGAGATTTTGTTACTCCAATGGATGGTAGCCTTGTCATTATGGAAGGTAGTTCGGTTTTGAGATTTTGTTACTTTAATGGATGGTAGCCTTGTTATTATGGAAGGTAGTTTGTTGTTGAGATTTTGTTACTCTAATTGATGGTATAGTTGTCATTATGGAAGGTAGTTCATTGTTGAGATTTTCTTTCTCCAATGGATGATAGCCTTTTCATTATGGAAGGTAGTTCATTTTTGAGATTTTGTTACTCCAATGCATGGTAGCCTTGTCATTATGGAAGGTAGTTCATTGTTGAGATTTTGTTACTCCAATGGATGGTAGCCTTGTCATTATGGAAGGTAGTTCTTTGTTGAGATTTTGTTAATCCAATGGATGGTAGCCTTGTCATTATGGAAGGTAGTTAGTTTTTGAGATTTTGTTACTCCAATGGATGGTAGCCTTGTCATTATGGAAGGTAGTTCGGTTTTGAGATTTTGTTACATTAATGGATGGTAGCCTTGTCATTATGGCAGGTAGTTTGTTGTTGAGATTTTGTTACTCCAATGGATGGTAGCCTTGTCATTATGGAAGGTTGTTCATTGTTGACATTTTGTTACTCCAATGGATGGTAGCCTTGTCATTATGGAAGGTAGTTCTTTGTTGAGATTTTGTTACTCCAATGGATGGTAGCCTTGTCATTATGGAAGGTAGTTTGTTGTTGAGATTTTGTTATTCCAATGGATGGTAGCCTTGTCATTATGGAAGGTAGTTCAGTTTTGAGATTTTGTTACATTAATGGATGGTAGCCTTGTCATTATGGAAGGTAGTTCATTGTTGAGATTTTGTTACTCCAATGGATTATAAGCTTGTCATTATGGAAGCTAGTTCGTTGTTGTAATTTTGTTACTCTAATTGATGGTATCCGTGTCATTACGGAAGGTAGTTCATTGTTGAGATTTTGTTATTCCAACGGATGATATCCTTGTCATTATGGAAGGTAGTTCATTTTTGAGATTTTGTTACTCCAATGGATGGTAGCCTTGTTATTATGGAAGGTAGTTCATTGTTGAGATTTTTTTACTCCAATGGATGGTAGCCTTTTCATTATTGAAGGTAGTTCGTTGTTGAGATTTTGTTACTCTAATTGATGGTATCCTTGTCATTACGGAAGGTAGTTCGTTGTTGAGATTTTGTTACTCCAATGGATGGTTTCCTTGTCATTATGGAAGGTAGTTCGGTTTTGAGATTTTGTTACATTAATGGATGGTAGCCTTGTCATTATGGAAGGTAGTTTGTTGTTGAGATTTTGTTACTCTAATGGATTGTAAGCTTGTCATTATGGAAGCTAGTTCGTTGTTGAGATTTTGTTACTCTAATTGATGGTATCCTTGTCATTATGTAAGGTAGTTCATTTTTGAGATTTTGTTTCTCCAATGGATGATAGCCTTATGATTATGGAAGGTAGTTCGTTGTTGAGATTTTTTTACTCCAATGGCTGGTAGCATTATCATTATGAAAGGTAGTTCATTGTTGAGATTTTGTTACACCAATGGATGGTAGCCTTGTCATTATGGAAGGTAGTTTGTTGTTGAGATTTTGTTACTCCAATGGATGGTAGCCTTGTCATTATGGAAGGTAGTTCGGTTTTGAGATTTTGTTACTTTAATGGATGGTAGCCTTGTTATTATGGAAGGTAGTTTGTTGTTGAGATTTTGTTACTCTAATTGATGGTATAGTTGTCATTATGGAAGGTAGTTCATTGTTGAGATTTTCTTTCTCCAATGGATGATAGCCTTTTCATTATGGAAGGTAGTTCATTTTTGAGATTTTGTTACTCCAATGCATGGTAGCCTTGTCATTATGGAAGGTAGTTCATTGTTGAGATTTTGTTACTCCAATGGATGGTAGCCTTGTCATTATGGAAGGTAGTTCTTTGTTGAGATTTTGTTAATCCAATGGATGGTAGCCTTGTCATTATGGAAGGTAGTTAGTTTTTGAGATTTTGTTACTCCAATGGATGGTAGCCTTGTCATTATGGAAGGTAGTTCGGTTTTGAGATTTTGTTACATTAATGGATGGTAGCCTTGTCATTATGGCAGGTAGTTTGTTGTTGAGATTTTGTTACTCCAATGGATGGTAGCCTTGTCATTATGGAAGGTTGTTCATTGTTGACATTTTGTTACTCCAATGGATGGTAGCCTTGTCATTATGGAAGGTAGTTCTTTGTTGAGATTTTGTTACTCCAATGGATGGTAGCCTTGTCATTATGGAAGGTAGTTTGTTGTTGAGATTTTGTTATTCCAATGGATGGTAGCCTTGTCATTATGGAAGGTAGTTCAGTTTTGAGATTTTCTTACATTAATGGATGGTAGCCTTGTCATTATGGAAGGTAGTTTGTTGTTGAGATTTTGTTACTCCAATGGATTATAAGCTTGTCATTATGGAAGCTAGTTCGTTGTTGTAATTTTGTTACTCTAATTGATGGTATCCGTGTCATTACGGAAGGTAGTTCATTGTTGAGATTTTGTTATTCCAACGGATGATATCCTTGTCATTATGAAAGGTAGTTCATTTTTGAGATTTTGTTACTCCAATGGATGGTAGCCTTGTTATTATGGAAGGTAGTTCATTGTTGAGATTTTTTTACTCCAATGGATGGTAGCCTTGTCATTATGGAAGGTAGTTCTTTGTTGAGATTTTGTTACTCCAATGGATGGTAGCCTTGTCATTATGGAAGGTAGTTTGTTGTTGAGTTTTTGTTACTCTAATTGATGGTATCCTTGTCATTACGGAAGGTAGTTCGTTGTTGAGATTTTATTTCTCCAATGGATGATAGCCTTGTCATTATTTAAGGTAGTTCATTTTTGAGATTTTGGTACTCCAATGGATGATAGCCTTGTCATTATGGAAGGTAGTTCATTGTTGAGATTTTGTTACTCTAATTGATGGTATCCTAGTCATTACGGAAGGTAGTTCAATGTTGATATTGTGTTTCTCCAATGGATGATAGCCTTGTCATTATGGAAGGTAGTTCATTATTGAGATTTTGTTACTCCAATGGCTGGTAGCCTTGTCATTATGGAAGGTAGTTCATTGTTTAGATTTTTTTACTCCAATGGATGGTAGCCTTGTCATTATAGAGGGTAGTTTGTTGTTGAGATTTTGTTACTCCAATGGATGGTAGCCTTGTCATTATGGAAGGTAGTTTTGTTTTGAGATTTTGTTACATTAATGGATGGTAGCCTTGTCATTATGGAAGGTAGTTTGTTGTTGATATTTTGTTACTCCAATGGATGTTAGGCTTGTCATTATGAAATCTAGTTCGTTGTTGAGATTTTGTTATTCTAATTGATGGTATCCTTGTCATTGCGGAAGGTAATTCATTGTTGATATTTTGTTTCTCCAATGAATGATAGCCTTGTCATTATGGAAGGTAGTTCATTTTTGATATTTTGTTACTCCAATCGATTGTAGCCTTGTCATTATTGAAGGTAGTTCATTGTTGAGATTTTGGTACTCCAATGGATGTTAGCCTTGTCATTATGGAAGGTAGTTCATTGTTGAGAATTTTTTACTCTAATTGATGGAATCCTTGTTATTACGGAAGGTAGTTCATTGTTAAGATTTTGTTTCTCAAATGGATGATAGCCTTGTCATTATGGAAGGTAGTTCGTTGTTAAGATTTTGTTACTCCAATGGATGGTAGCCTTGTCATTATGGAAGATAGTTTGTTGTTGATATTTTGTTACTCCAATGGATGGTAGCCTTGTCATTATGGAAGGTAGTTTGTTGTTGAGATTTTGTAACTCCAATGGATGGTAGCCATGTCATTATGGAAGGTAGTTCGGTTTTGAGATTTTGTTACATTAATGGATGGTAGCCTTGTCATTATGGAAGGTAGTTCATTTTTGAGATTTTGATACTCCAATGGATGGTAGCCTTTTCATTATGGAAGGTAGTTCATTGTTGAGATTTTTTCACTCCAATGGATGGTAGCCTTGTCATTATGGTAGGTAGTTCTTTATTGAGATTTTGTTACTCCAATGGATGGTAGCCTTGTCATTATGGAAGGTAGTTCGTTTTTGAGATTTTGTTACTCCAATGGATGGTAGCATTGTCATTATGGAAGGTAGTTCGGTTTTGAGATTTTGTTACATTAATGGATGGTAGCCTTGTCATTTTGGAAGATAGTTTGTTGTTTAGATATTATTACTCCAATGGATTGTAAGCTTGTCATTATGGAAGCTAGTTCTTTGTTGAGATTTTGTTACTCTAATTGATGGTATCCTTGTCATTACGGAAGGTAGTTCATTGTTGAGATTTTGTTTCTCCAATGGATGATAGCCTTGTCATTATGGAATGTAGTTCATTTTTGATATTTTGTTACTCTAATGGATTCTATCCTTGTCATTATGGAAGGTAGTTCATTGGTTATATTTCGTTACTCCAATGGATGGTAGCCTTGTCATTATGGAAGGTAGTTCATTGTTGAAATTTTTTTACTCCAATGGATGGTAGCCTTTTCATTATTGAAGGTAGTTCGTTGTTTAGATTTTGTTACTCTAATTGATGGTATCCTTGTCATTACGGAAGGTAGTTCGTTGTTGAGATTTTGTTACTCCAATGGATGGTTTCCTTGTCATTATGGAAGGTAGTTCGGTCTTGAGATTTTGTTACATTAATGGATGGTAGCCTTGTCATTATGGAAGGTAGTTTGTTGTTGAGATTTTGTTACTCCAATGGATTGTAAGCTTGTCATTATGGAAGCTAGTTCGTTGTTGAGATTTTGTTACTCTAATTGATGGTATCCTTGTCATTATGTAAGGTAGTTCATTTTTGAGATTTTGTTTCTCCAATGGATGATAGCCTTATGATTATGGAAGGTAGTTCGTTGTTGAGATTTTTTTACTCCAATGGCTAGTAGCCTTATCATTATGAAAGGTAGTTCATTGTTGAGATTTTGTTACACCAATGGATGGTAGCCTTGTCATTATGGAAGGTAGTTTGTTGTTGAGATTTTGTTACTCCAATGGATGGTAGCCTTGTCATTATGGAAGGTAGTTCGGTTTTGAGATTTTGTTACTTTAATGGATGGTAGCCTTGTTATTATGGAAGGTAGTTTGTTGTTGAGATTTTTTTACTCTAATTGATGGTATAGTTGTCATTATGGAAGGTAGTTCATTGTTGAGATTTTCTTTCTCCAATGGATGATAGCCTTTTCATTATGGAAGGTAGTTCATTTTTGATATTTTGTTACTCCAATGGATGGTAGCCTTGTCATTATGGAAGGTAGTTCGTTTTTGAGATTTTGTTACTCCAATGGATGGTAGCATTGTCATTATGGAAGGTAGTTCGGTTTTGAGATTTTGTTACATTAATGGATGGTAGCCTTGTCATTTTGGAAGATAGTTTGTTGTTGAGATATTATTACTCCAATGGATTGTAAGCTTGTCATTATGGAAGCTAGTTCTTTGTTGAGATTTTGTTACTCTAATTGATGGTATCCTTGTCATTACGGAAGGTAGTTCATTGTTGAGATTTTGTTTCTCCAATGGATGATAGCCTTGTCATTATGGAAGGTAGTTCATTTTTGATATTTTGTTACTCTAATGGATTCTATCCTTGTCATTATGGAAGGTAGTTCATTGGTTAGATTTTGTTACTCCAATGGATGGTAGCCTTGTAATTATGGAAGGTAGTTCATTGTTGAAATTTTTTTACTCCAATGGATGGTAGCCTTTTCATTATTGAAGGTAGTTCGTTGTTGAGATTTTGTTACTCTAATTAATGGTATCCTTGTCATTACGGAAGGTAGTTCGTTGTTGAGATTTTGTTACTCCAATGGATGGTTTCCTTGTCATTATGGAAGGTAGTTCGGTTTTGAGATTTTGTTACATTAATGGATGGTAGCCTTGTCATTATGGAAGGTAGTTTGTTGTTGAGATTTTGTTACTCCAATGGATTGTAAGCTTGTCATTATGGAAGCTAGTTCGTTGTTGAGATTTTGTTACTCTAATTGATGGTATCCTTGTCATTATGTAAGGTAGTTCATTTTTGAGATTTTGTTTCTCCAATGGATGATAGCCTTATGATTATGGAAGGTAGTTCGTTGTTGAGATTTTTTTACTCCAATGGCTGGTAGCCTTATCATTATGAAAGGTAGTTCATTGTTGAGATTTTGTTACACCAATGGATGGTAGCCTTGTCATTATGGAAGGTAGTTTGTTGTTGAGATTTTGTTACTCCAATGGATGGTAGCCTTGTCATTATGGAAGGTAGTTCGGTTTTGAGATTTTGTTACTTTAATGGATGGTAGCCTTGTTATTATGGAAGGTAGTTTGTTGTTGAGATTTTGTTACTCTAATTGATGGTATAGTTGTCATTATGGAAGGTAGTTCATTGTTGAGATTTTCTTTCTCCAATGGATGATAGCCTTTTCATTATGGAAGGTAGTTCATTTTTGATATTTTGTTACTCCAATGCATGGTAGCCTTGTCATTATGGAAGGTAGTTCATTGTTGAGATTTTGTTACTCCAATGGATGGTAGCCTTGTCATTATGGAAGGTAGTTCTTTGTTGAGATTTTGTTAATCCAATGGATGGTAGCCTTGTCATTATGGAAGGTAGTTAGTTGTTGAGATTTTGTTACTCCAATGGATGGTAGCCTTGTCATTATGGAAGGTAGTTCGGTTTTGAGATTTTGTTACATTAATGGATGGTAGCCTTGTCATTATGGAAGGTAGTTTGTTGTTGAGATTTTGTTACTCCAATGGATGGTAGCCTTGTCATTATGGAAGGTTGTTCATTGTTGACATTTTGTTACTCCAATGGATGGTAGCCTTGTCATTATGGAAGGTAGTTCTTTGTTGAGATTTTGTTACTCCAATGGATGGTAGCCTTGTCATTATGGAAGGTAGTTTGTTGTTGAGATTTTGTTATTCCAATGGATGGTAGCCTTGTCATTATGAAAGGTAGTTCAGTTTTGAGATTTTGATACATTAATGGATGGTAGCCTTGTCATTATGGAAGGTAGTTTGTTGTTGAGATTTTGTTACTCCAATGGATTATAAGCTTGTCATTATGGAAGCTAGTTCGTTGTTGTAATTTTGTTACTCTAATTGATGGTATCCATGTCATTACGGAAGGTAGTTCATTGTTGAGATTTTGTTATTCCAATGGATGATATCCTTGTCATTATGAAAGGTAGTTCATTTTTGAGATTTTGTTACTCCAATGGATGGTAGCCTTGTTATTATGGAAGGTAGTTCATTGTTGAGATTTTTTTACTCCAATGGATGGTAGCCTTGTCATTATGGAAGGTAGTTCTTTGTTGAGATTTTGTTACTCCAATGGATGGTAGCCTTGTCATTATGGAAGGTAGTTTGTTGTTGAGTTTTTGTTACTCTAATGGATGGTATCCTTGTCATTACGGAAGGTAGTTCGTTGTTGAGATTTTATTTCTCCAATGGATGATAGCCTTGTCATTATTTAAGGTAGTTCATTTTTGAGATTTTGGTACTCCAATGGATGATAGCCTTGTCATTATGGAAGGTAGTTCATTGTTGAGATTTTGTTACTCTAATTGATGGTATCCTAGTCATTACGGAAGGTAGTTCAATGTTGATATTGTGTTTCTCCAAAGGATGATAGCCTTGTCATTATGGAAGGTAGTTCATTATTGAGATTTTGTTACTCCAATGGCTGGTAGCCTTGTCATTATGGAAGGTAGTTCATTGTTTAGATTTTTTTACTCCAATGGATGGTAGCCTTGTCATTATGGAGGGTAGTTTGTTGTTGAGATTTTGTTACTCCAATGGATGGTAGCCTTGTCATTATGGAAGGTAGTTTTGTTTTGAGATTTCGTTACATTAATGGATGGTAGCCTTGTCATTATGGAAGGTAGTTTGTTGTTGATATTTTGTTACTCCAATGGATGTTAGGCTTGTCATTATGAACTCTAGTTCGTTGTTGAGATTTTGTTACTCTAATTGATGGTATCCTTGTCATTGCGGAAGGTAATTCATTGTTGATATTTTTTTTCTCCAATGGATGATAGCCTTATCATTATGGAAGGTAGTTCATTTTTGATATTTTGTTACTCCAATAGATTGTAGCCTTGTCATTATTGAAGGTAGTTCATTGTTGAGATTTTGGTACTCCAATGGATGTTAGCCTTGTCATTATGGAAGGTAGTTCATTGTTGAGAATTTTTTACTCTAATTGATGGAATCCTTGTTATTACGAAAGGTAGTTCATTGTTAAGATTTTGTTTCTCAAATGGATGATAGCCTTGTCATTATGGAAGGTAGTTCGTTGTTAAGATTTTGTTACTCCAATGGATGGTAGCCTTGTCATTATGGAAGATAGTTTGTTGTTGATAATTTGTTACTCAAAAGGATGGTAGCCTTGTCATTATGGAAGGTAGTTCCTTGTTGAGATTTTGTAACTCCAATGGATGGTAGCCATGTCATTATGGAAGGTAGTTCGGTTTTGAGATTTTGTTACATTAATGGATGGTAGCCTTGTCATTATGGAAGGTAGTTTATTGTTGAGATTTTGTTACTCCAATGGATGGTAGCCTTGTCATTATGGAAGGTTGTTCATTGTTGACATTTTGTTACTCCAATGGATGGTAGCCTTGTCATTATGGAAGGTAGTTCTTTGTTGAGATTTTGTTACTCCAATGGATGGTAGCCTTGTCATTATGGAAGGTAGTTCGGTTTTGAGATTTTGTTACATTAATGGATGGTAGCCTTGTCATTATGGAAGGTAGTTTGTTGTTGAGATTTTGTTACTCCAATGGATTATAAGCTTGTCATTATGGAAGCTAGTTCGTTGTTGTAATTTTGTTACTCTAATTGATGGTATCCATGTCATTACGGAAAGTAGTTCATTGTTGAGATTTTGTTATTCCAATGGATGATATCCTTGTCATTATGGAAGGTAGTTCATTTTTGAAATTTTGTTACTCCAATGGATGGTAGCCTTGTTATTATGGAAGGTAGTTCATTGTTGAGATTTTTTTACTCCAATGGATGGTAGCCTTGTCATTATGGAAGGTAGTTCTTTGTTGAGATTTTGTTACTCAAATGGATGGTAGCCTTGTCATTATGGAAGGTAGTTCGTTGTTGAGTTTTTGTTACTCTAATTGATGGTATCCTTGTCATTACGGAAGGTAGTTCGTTGTTGAGATTTTATTTCTCCAATGGATGATAGCCTTGTCATTATTTAAGGTAGTTCATTTTTGAGATTTTGGTACTCCAATGGATGATACCCTTGTCATTATGGAAGGTAGTTCATTGTTTAGATTTTGTTACTCTAATTGATGGTATCCTAGTCATTACGGAAGGTAGTTCAATGTTGATATTTTGTTTCTCCAATGGATGATAGGCTTGTCATTATGGAAGGTAGTTCATTATTGAGATTTTGTTACTCCAATGGCTGGTAGCCTTGTCATTATGGAAGGTAGTTCATTGTTTAGATTTTGTTACTCCAATGGATGGTAGCCTTGTCATTATGGAGGGTAGTTTGTTGTTGAGATTTTGTTACTCCAATGGATGGTAGCCTTGTCATTATGGAAGGTAGTTTTGTTTTGAGATTTTGTTACATTAATGGATGGTAGCCTTGTCATTATGGAAGGTAGTTTGTTGTTGATATTTTGTTACTCCAATGGATGTTAGGCTTGTCATTATGAAAGCTAGTTCGTTGTTGAGATTTTGTTACTCTAATTGATGGTATCCTTGTCATTGCGGAAGGTAATTCATTGTTGATATTTTGTTTCTCCAATGGATGATAGCCTTGTCATTATGGAAGGTAGTTCATTTTTGATATTTTGTTACTCCAATAGATTGTAGCCTTGTCATTATTGAAGGTAGTTCATTGTTGAGATTTTGTTACTCCAATGGATGTTAGCCTTGTCATTTTGGAAGGTAGTTCATTGTTGAGAATTTTTTACTCTAATTGATGGTATCCTTGTCATTACGGAAGGTAGTTCATTGTTAAGATTTTGTTTCTCAAATGGATGATAGCCTTGTCATTAGGGAAGGTAGTTCGTTGTTAAGATTTTGTTACTCCAATGGATGGTAGCCTTGTCATTATGGAAGATAGTTTGTTGTTGATATTTTGTTACTCCAATGGATGGTAGCCTTGTCATTATGGAAGGTAGTTCGTTGTTGAGATTTTGTAACTCCAATGGATGGTAGCCATGTCATTATGGAAGGTAGTTCGGTTTTTAGATTTTGTTACATTAATGGATGGTAGCCTTGTCATTATGGAAGGTAGTTTGTTGTTGAGATTTTGTTAGTCCAATGGATGTTAGGCTTGTCATTATGAAAGCTAGTTCGATGTTGATATTTTGTTACTCTAATTAATGGTATCCTTGTCATTACGGAAGGTAGCTCATTGTTTAGATTTTATTACTCTAATTGATGGTTTCATTGTCATTATGGAAGGTAGTTCATTGTTAAGATTTTGTTTCTCCAATGGATGATAGCCTTGTCATTATGGAAGGTAGTTCGTTGTTAAGATTTTGTTACTCCAATGGATGGTAGCATTGTCATTATGGAAGGTAGTTCTTTGTTGAGATTTTTTTACTCCAATGGATGGTAGCCTTGTCATTATGGAAGGTAGTTCTTTGTTGAGATTTTTTTACTCCAATGGATTGTAGACTTTTCATTATGGAAGGTAGTTTGTTGTTGATATTTTGTTACTCTAATTGATGGTATCCTTGTCATTACGGAAGGTAGTTCGTTGTTAAGATTTTGTTACTCCAATGGATGGTAGCCTTGTCATTATGGAAGATAGTTTGTTGTTGAGATTTTGTAACTCCAATGGATGATAGCCTTGTCATTATGGAAGGTAGTTCGTTGTTAAGATTTTGTTACTCCAATGGATGGTAGCCTTGTCATTATGGAAGATAGTTTGTTGTTGATAATTTGTTACTCAAAAGGATGGTAGCCTTGTCATTATGGAAGGTAGTTCCTTGTTGAGATTTTGTAACTCCAATGGATGGTAGCCATGTCATTATGGAAGGTAGTTCGGTTTTGAGATTTTGTTACATTAATGGATGGTAGCCTTGTCATTATGGAAGGTAGTTTATTGTTGAGATTTTGTTACTCCAATGGATGGTAGCCTTGTCATTATGGAAGGTTGTTCATTGTTGACATTTTGTTACTCCAATGGATGGTAGCCTTGTCATTATGGAAGGTAGTTCTTTGTTGAGATTTTGTTACTCCAATGGATGGTAGCCTTGTCATTATGGAAGGTAGTTCGGTTTTGAGATTTTGTTACATTAATGGATGGTAGCCTTGTCATTATGGAAGGTAGTTTGTTGTTGAGATTTTGTTACTCCAATGGATTATAAGCTTGTCATTATGGAAGCTAGTTCGTTGTTGTAATTTTGTTACTCTAATTGATGGTATCCATGTCATTACGGAAAGTAGTTCATTGTTGAGATTTTGTTATTCCAATGGATGATATCCTTGTCATTATGGAAGGTAGTTCATTTTTGAAATTTTGTTACTCCAATGGATGGTAGCCTTGTTATTATGGAAGGTAGTTCATTGTTGAGATTTTTTTACTCCAATGGATGGTAGCCTTGTCATTATGGAAGGTAGTTCTTTGTTGAGATTTTGTTACTCAAATGGATGGTAGCCTTGTCATTATGGAAGGTAGTTCGTTGTTGAGTTTTTGTTACTCTAATTGATGGTATCCTTGTCATTACGGAAGGTAGTTCGTTGTTGAGATTTTATTTCTCCAATGGATGATAGCCTTGTCATTATTTAAGGTAGTTCATTTTTGAGATTTTGGTACTCCAATGGATGATACCCTTGTCATTATGGAAGGTAGTTCATTGTTGAGATTTTGTTACTCTAATTGATGGTATCCTAGTCATTACGGAAGGTAGTTCAATGTTGATATTTTGTTTCTCCAATGGATGATAGGCTTGTCATTATGGAAGGTAGTTCATTATTGAGATTTTGTTACTCCAATGGCTGGTAGCCTTGTCATTATGGAAGGTAGTTCATTGTTTAGATTTTGTTACTCCAATGGAGGGTAGCCTTGTCATTATGGAGGGTAGTTTGTTGTTGAGATTTTGTTACTCCAATGGATGGTAGCCTTGTCATTATGGAAGGTAGTTTTGTTTTGAGATTTTGTTACATTAATGGATGGTAGCCTTGTCATTATGGAAGGTAGTTTGTTGTTGATATTTTGTTACTCCAATGGATGTTAGGCTTGTCATTATGAAAGCTAGTTCGTTGTTGAGATTTTGTTACTCTAATTGATGGTATCCTTGTCATTGCGGAAGGTAATTCATTGTTGATATTTTGTTTCTCCAATGGATGATAGCCTTGTCATTATGGAAGGTAGTTCATTTTTGATATTTTGTTACTCCAATAGATTGTAGCCTTGTCATTATTGAAGGTAGTTCATTGTTGAGATTTTGTTACTCCAATGGATGTTAGCCTTGTCATTTTGGAAGGTAGTTCATTGTTGAGAATTTTTTACTCTAATTGATGGTATCCTTGTCATTACGGAAGGTAGTTCATTGTTAAGATTTTGTTTCTCAAATGGATGATAGCCTTGTCATTAGGGAAGGTAGTTCGTTGTTAAGATTTTGTTACTCCAATGGATGGTAGCCTTGTCATTATGGAAGATAGTTTGTTGTTGATATTTTGTTACTCCAATGGATGGTAGCCTTGTCATTATGGAAGGTAGTTCGTTGTTGAGATTTTGTAACTCCAATGGATGGTAGCCATGTCATTATGGAAGGTAGTTCGGTTTTGAGATTTTGTTACATTAATGGATGGTAGCCTTGTCATTATGGAAGGTAGTTTGTTGTTGAGATTTTGTTAGTCCAATGGATGTTAGGCTTGTCATTATGAAAGCTAGTTCGATGTTGATATTTTGTTACTCTAATTAATGGTATCCTTGTCATTACGGAAGGTAGCTCATTGTTTAGATTTTATTACTCTAATTGATGGTTTCATTGTCATTATGGAAGGTAGTTCATTGTTAAGATTTTGTTTCTCCAATGGATGATAGCCTTGTCATTATGGAAGGTAGTTCGTTGTTAAGATTTTGTTACTCCAATGGATGGTAGCATTGTCATTATGGAAGGTAGTTCTTTGTTGAGATTTTTTTACTCCAATGGATGGTAGCCTTGTCATTATGGAAGGTAGTTCTTTGTTGAGATTTTTTTACTCCAATGGATTGTAGACTTTTCATTATGGAAGGTAGTTTGTTGTTGATATTTTGTTACTCTAATTGATGGTATCCTTGTCATTACGGAAGGTAGTTCGTTGTTAAGATTTTGTTACTCCAATGGATGGTAGCCTTGTCATTATGGAAGATAGTTTGTTGTTGAGATTTTGTAACTCCAATGGATGGTAGCCTTGTCATTATGGAAGGTAGTTCGTTGTTGAGATTTTGTTACTCTAATTAATGGTATCCTTGTCAATACGGAAGGTAGTTCATTGATGAGATTTTGTCTCTCCAATGGATGATAGCCTTGTCATTATGGAATGTAGTTTGTTGTTGAGATTTTGTTACTCCAATGGATTGTAAGCTTGTCATTATGGAAGCTAGTTCGTTGTTGAGATTTTGTTACTCTAATTGATGGTATCCTTGTCATTATGTAAGGTAGTTCTTTTTTGAGATTTTGTTTCTCCAATGGATGATAGCCTTATGATTATGGAAGGTAGTTCGTTGTTGAGATTTTTTTACTCCAATGGCTGGTAGCCTTATCATTATGAAAGGTAGTTCATTGTTGAGATTTTGTTACACCAATGGATGGTAGCCTTGTCATTATGGAAGGTAGTTTGTTGTTGAGATTTTGTTACTCCAATGGATGGTAGCCTTGTCATTATGGAAGGTAGTTCGGTTTTGAGATTTTGTTACTTTAATGGATGGTAGCCTTGTTATTATGGAAGGTAGTTTGTTGTTGAGATTTTGTTACTCTAATTGATGGTATAGTTGTCATTATGGAAGGTAGTTCATTGTTGAGATTTTCTTTCTCCAATGGATGATAGCCTTTTCATTATGGAAGGTAGTTCATTTTTGATATTTTGTTACTCCAATGCATGGTAGCCTTGTCATTATGGAAGGTAGTTCATTGTTGAGATTTTGTTACTCCAATGGATGGTAGCCTTGTCATTATGGAAGGTAGTTCTTTGTTGAGATTTTGTTAATCCAATGGATGGTAGCCTTGTCATTATGGAAGGTAGTTAGTTGTTGAGATTTTGTTACTCCAATGGATGGTAGCCTTGTCATTATGGAAGGTAGTTCGGTTTTGAGATTTTGTTACATTAATGGATGGTAGCCTTGTCATTATGGAAGGTAGTTTGTTGTTGAGATTTTGTTACTCCAATGGATGGTAGCCTTGTCATTATGGAAGGTTGTTCATTGTTGACATTTTGTTACTCCAATGGATGGTAGCCTTGTCATTATGGAAGGTAGTTCTTTGTTGAGATTTTGTTACTCCAATGGATGGTAGCCTTGTCATTATGGAAGGTAGTTTGTTGTTGAGATTTTGTTATTCCAATGGATGGTAGCCTTGTCATTATGAAAGGTAGTTCAGTTTTGAGATTTTGTTACATTAATGGATGGTAGCCTTGTCATTATGGAAGGTAGTTTGTTGTTGAGATTTTGTTACTCCAATGGATTATAAGCTTGTCATTATGGAAGCTAGTTCGTTGTTGTAATTTTGTTACTCTAATTGATGGTATCCATGTCATTACGGAAGGTAGTTCATTGTTGAGATTTTGTTATTCCAATGGATGATATCCTTGTCATTATGAAAGGTAGTTCATTTTTGAGATTTTGTTACTCCAATGGATGGTAGCCTTGTTATTATGGAAGGTAGTTCATTGTTGAGATTTTTTTACTCCAATGGATGGTAGCCTTGTCATTATGGAAGGTAGTTCTTTGTTGAGATTTTGTTACTCCAATGGATGGTAGCCTTGTCATTATGGAAGGTAGTTTGTTGTTGAGTTTTTGTTACTCTAATGGATGGTATCCTTGTCATTACGGAAGGTAGTTCGTTGTTGAGATTTTATTTCTCCAATGGATGATAGCCTTGTCATTATTTAAGGTAGTTCATTTTTGAGATTTTGGTACTCCAATGGATGATAGCCTTGTCATTATGGAAGGTAGTTCATTGTTGAGATTTTGTTACTCTAATTGATGGTATCCTAGTCATTACGGAAGGTAGTTCAATGTTGATATTGTGTTTCTCCAATGGATGATAGCCTTGTCATTATGGAAGGTAGTTCATTATTGAGATTTTGTTACTCCAATGGCTGGTAGCCTTGTCATTATGGAAGGTAGTTCATTGTTTAGATTTTTTTACTCCAATGGATGGTAGCCTTGTCATTATGGAGGGTAGTTTGTTGTTGAGATTTTGTTACTCCAATGGATGGTAGCCTTGTCATTATGGAAGGTAGTTTTGTTTTGAGATTTTGTTACATTAATGGATGGTAGCCTTGTCATTATGGAAGGTAGTTTGTTGTTGATATTTTGTTACTCCAATGGATGTTAGGCTTGTCATTATGAAATCTAGTTCGTTGTTGAGATTTTGTTACTCTAATTGATGGTATCCTTGTCATTGCGGAAGGTAATTCATTGTTGATATTTTTTTTCTCCAATGGATGATAGCCTTATCCTTATGGAAGGTAGTTCATTTTTGATATTTTGTTACTCCAATAGATTGTAGCCTTGTCATTATTGAAGGTAGTTCATTGTTGAGATTTTGGTACTCCAATGGATGTTAGCCTTGTCATTATGGAAGGTAGTTCATTGTTGAGAATTTTTTACTCTAATTGATGGAATCCTTGTTATTACGGAAGGTAGTTCATTGTTAAGATTTTGTTTCTCAAATGGATGATAGCCTTGTCATTATGGAAGGTAGTTCGTTGTTAAGATTTTGTTACTCCAATGGATGGTAGCCTTGTCATTATGGAAGATAGTTTGTTGTTGATATTTTGTTACTCCAATGGATGGTAGCCTTGTCATTATGGAAGGTAGTTCGTTGTTGAGATTTTGTAACTCCAATGGATGGTAGCCATGTCATTATGGAAGGTAGTTCGGTTTTGAGATTTTGATACATTAATGGATGGTAGCCTTGTCATTATGGAAGGTAGTTTATTGTTGAGATTTTGTTACTCCAATGGATGGTAGCCTTGTCATTCTGGAAGGTTGTTCATTGTTGACATTTTGTTACTCCAATGGATGGTAGCCTTGTCATTATGGAAGGTAGTTCTTTGTTGAGATTTTGTTACTCCAATGGATGGTAGCCTTGTCATTATGGAAGGTAGTTTGTTGTTGAGATTTTGTTATTCCAATGGATAGTAGCCTTGTCATTTTGGAAGGTAGTTCGGTTTTGAGATTTTGTTACATTAATGGATGGTAGCCTTGTCATTATGGAAGGTAGTTTGTTGTTGAGATTTTGTTACTCCAATGGATTATAAGCTTGTCATTATGGAAGCTAGTTCGTTGTTGAAATTTTGTTACTCTAATTGATGGTATCCATATCATTACGGAAAATAGTTCATTGTTGAGATTTTGTTATTCCAATGGATGATATCCTTGTCATTATGGAAGGTAGTTCATTTTTGAAATTTTGTTACTCCAATGGATGGTAGCCTTGTTATTATGGAAGGTAGTTCATTGTTGAGATTTTTTTACTCCAATGGATGGTAGCCTTGTCATTATGGAAGGTAGTTCTTTGTTGAGATTTTGTTACTCAAATGGATGGTAGCCTTGTCATGATGGAAGGTAGTTCGTTGTTGAGTTTTTGTTACTCTAATTGATGGTATCCTTGTCATTACGGAAGGTAGTTCGTTGTTGAGATTTTATTTCTCCAATGGATGATAGCCTTGTCATTATTTAAGGTAGTTCATTTTTGAGATTTTGGTACTCCAATGGATGATACCCTTGTCATTATGGAAGGTAGTTCATTGTTGAGATTTTGTTACTCTAATTGATGGTATCCTAGTCATTACGGAAGGTAGTTCAATGTTGATATTTTGTTTCTCCAATGGATGATAGGCTTGTCATTATGGAAGGTAGTTCATTATTGAGATTTTGTTACTCCAATGGCTGGTAGCCTTGTCATTATGGAAGGTAGTTCATTGTTTAGATTTTGTTACTCCAATGGATGGTAGCCTTGTCATTATAGAGGGTAGTTTGTTGTTGAGATTTTGTTACTCCAATGGATGGTAGCCTTGTCATTATGGAAGGTAGTTTTGTTTTGAGATTTTGTTACATTAATGGATGGTAGCCTTGTCATTATGGAAGGTAGTTTGTTGTTGATATTTTGTTACTCCAATGGATGTTAGGCTTGTCATTATGAAAGCTAGTTCGTTGTTGAGATTTTGTTACTCTAATTGATGGTATCCTTGTCATTGCGGAAGGTAATTCATTGTTGATATTTTGTTTCTCCAATGGATGATAGCCTTGTCATTATGGAAGGTAGTTCATTTTTGATATTTTGTTACTCCAATAGATTGTAGCCTTGTCATTATTGAAGGTAGTTCATTGTTGAGATTTTGTTACTCCAATGGATGTTAGCCTTGTCATTTTGGAAGGTAGTTCATTGTTGAGAATTTTTTACTCTAATTGATGGTATCCTTGTCATTACGGAAGGTAGTTCATTGTTAAGATTTTGTTTCTCAAATGGATGATAGCCTTGTCATTAGGGAAGGTAGTTCATTGTTAAGATTTTGTTACTCCAATGGATGGTAGCCTTGTCATTAAGGAAGATAGTTTGTTGTTGATATTTTGTTACTCCAATGGATGGTAGCCTTGTCATTATGGAAGGTAGTTCGTTGTTGAGATTTTGTAACTCCAATGGATGGTAGCCATGTCATTATGGAAGGTAGTTCGGTTTTAAGATTTTGTTACATTAATGGATGGTAGCCTTGTCATTATGGAAGGTAGTTTGTTGTTGAGATTTTGTTAGTCCAATGGATGTTAGGCTTGTCATTATGAAAGCTAGTTCGATGTTGATATTTTGTTACTCTAATTAATGGTATCCTTGTCATTACGGAAGGTAGCTCATTGTTTAGATTTTATTACTCTAATTGATGGTTTCATTGTCATTATGGAAGGTAGTTCATTGTTAAGATTTTGTTTCTCCAATGGATGATAGCCTTGTCATTATGGAAGGTAGTTCGTTGTTAAGATTTTGTTACTCCAATGGATGGTAGCCTTGTCATTATGGAAGGTAGTTCTTTGTTGAGATTTTGTTACTCCAATGGATGGTAGCCTTGTTATTATGGAAGGTAGTTCATTGTTGAGATTTTTTTACTCCAATGGATGGTAGCCTTGTCATTATGGAAGGTAGTTCTTTGTTGAGATTTTGTTACTCAAATGGATGGTAGCCTTGTCATGATGGAAGGTAGTTCGTTGTTGAGTTTTTGTTACTCTAATTGATGGTATCCTTGTCATTACGGAAGGTAGTTCGTTGTTGAGATTTTATTTCTCCAATGGATGATAGCCTTGTCATTATTTAAGGTAGTTCATTTTTGAGATTTTGGTACTCCAATGGATGATACCCTTGTCATTATGGAAGGTAGTTCATTGTTGAGATTTTGTTACTCTAATTGATGGTATCCTAGTCATTACGGAAGGTAGTTCAATGTTGATATTTTGTTTCTCCAATGGATGATAGGCTTGTCATTATGGAAGGTAGTTCATTATTGAGATTTTGTTACTCCAATGGCTGGTAGCCTTGTCATTATGGAAGGTAGTTCATTGTTTAGATTTTGTTACTCCAATGGATGGTAGCCTTGTCATTATAGAGGGTAGTTTGTTGTTGAGATTTTGTTACTCCAATGGATGGTAGCCTTGTCATTATGGAAGGTAGTTTTGTTTTGAGATTTTGTTACATTAATGGATGGTAGCCTTGTCATTATGGAAGGTAGTTTGTTGTTGATATTTTGTTACTCCAATGGATGTTAGGCTTGTCATTATGAAAGCTAGTTCGTTGTTGAGATTTTGTTACTCTAATTGATGGTATCCTTGTCATTGCGGAAGGTAATTCATTGTTGATATTTTGTTTCTCCAATGGATGATAGCCTTGTCATTATGGAAGGTAGTTCATTTTTGATATTTTGTTACTCCAATAGATTGTAGCCTTGTCATTATTGAAGGTAGTTCATTGTTGAGATTTTGTTACTCCAATGGATGTTAGCCTTGTCATTTTGGAAGGTAGTTCATTGTTGAGAATTTTTTACTCTAATTGATGGTATCCTTGTCATTACGGAAGGTAGTTCATTGTTAAGATTTTGTTTCTCAAATGGATGATAGCCTTGTCATTAGGGAAGGTAGTTCATTGTTAAGATTTTGTTACTCCAATGGATGGTAGCCTTGTCATTAAGGAAGATAGTTTGTTGTTGATATTTTGTTACTCCAATGGATGGTAGCCTTGTCATTATGGAAGGTAGTTCGTTGTTGAGATTTTGTAACTCCAATGGATGGTAGCCATGTCATTATGGAAGGTAGTTCGGTTTTAAGATTTTGTTACATTAATGGATGGTAGCCTTGTCATTATGGAAGGTAGTTTGTTGTTGAGATTTTGTTAGTCCAATGGATGTTAGGCTTGTCATTATGAAAGCTAGTTCGATGTTGATATTTTGTTACTCTAATTAATGGTATCCTTGTCATTACGGAAGGTAGCTCATTGTTTAGATTTTATTACTCTAATTGATGGTTTCATTGTCATTATGGAAGGTAGTTCATTGTTAAGATTTTGTTTCTCCAATGGATGATAGCCTTGTCATTATGGAAGGTAGTTCGTTGTTAAGATTTTGTTACTCCAATGGATGGTAGCCTTGTCATTATGGAAGGTAGTTCTTTGTTGAGATTTTTTTACTCCAATGGATGGTAGCCTTGTCATTATGGAAGGTAGTTCTTTCATGATATTTTTTTACTCCAATGGATTGTAGACTTTTCATTATGGAAGGTAGTTTGTTGTTGATATTTTGTTACTCTAATTGATGGTATCCTTGTCATTACGGAAGGTAGTTCGTTGTTAAGATTTTGTTACTCCAATGGATGGTAGCCTTGTTATTATGGAAGATAGTTTGTTGTTGAGATTTTGTAACTCCAATGGATGGTAGCCTTGTCATTATGGAAGGTAGTTCGTTGTTGAGATTTTGTTACTCTAATTAATGGTATCCTTGTCAATACGGAAGGTAGTTCATTGATGAGATTTTGTCTCTCCAATGGATGATAGCCTTGTCATTGTGGAATGTAGTTCGTTGTTGAGATTTTATTACTCCAATGGCTGCTAGCCTTTCATTATGGAAGGTAGTTCATTGTTTAGATTTTGTTACTCCAATGGATGGTAGCCTTGTCATTATGGAAGATAGTTTGGTTTTGAGATTTTGTTACTTTAATGGATGATAGCCTTGTCATTATAGAAGGTAGTTTGTTGTTGAGATTTTGTTACTCCAATGGATGGAAGCCTTGTCATTATGGAAGGTAGTTCGTTGTTCAGATTTTGTTACTCCAATGGATTGTAGCCTTGTCATTATGGAAGGTAGTTCGGTTTTGAGATTTTGTTACATTAATGGATGGTAGCCTTGTAATTATGGAAGGTAGTTCGTTGTTGAGATTTTGTAACTCCAATGGATGGTAGCCATGTCATTATGGAAGGTAGTTCGGTTTTGAGATTTTGTTACATTAATGGATGGTAGCCTTGTCATTATGGAAGGTAGTTTGTTGTTGAGATTTTGTTAGTCCAATGGATGTTAGGCTTGTCATTATGAAAGTTAGTTCGATGTTGATATTTTGTTACTCTAATTAATGGTATCCTTGTCATTACGGAAGGTAGCTCATTGTTTAGATTTTATTACTCTAATTGATGGTTTCATTGTCATTATGGAAGGTAGTTCATTGTTAAGATTTTGTTTCTCCAATGGATGATAGCCTTGTCATTATGGAAGGTAGTTCGTTGTTAAGATTTTGTTACTCCAATGGATGGTAGCCTTGTCATTATGGAAGGTAGTTCTTTGTTGAGATTTTTTTACTCCAATGGATGGTAGCCTTGTCATTATGGAAGGTAGTTCTTTGTTGAGATTTTTTTACTCCAATGGATTGTAGACTTTTCATTATGGAAGGTAGTTTGTTGTTGATATTTTGTTAATCTAATTGATGGTATCCTTGTCATTACGGAAGGTAGTTCGTTGTTAAGATTTTGTTACTCCAATGGATGGTAGCCTTGTCATTATGGAAGATAGTTTGTTGTTGAGATTTTGTAACTCCAATGGATGGTAGCCTTGTCATTATGGAAGGTAGTTCGTTGTTGAGATTTTGTTACTCTAATTAATGGTATCCTTGTCAATACGGAAGGTAGTTCATTGATGAGATTTTGTCTCTCCAATGGATGATAGCCTTGTCATTATGGAATGTAGTTCGTTGTTGAGATTTTATTACTCCAATGGTCGCTAGCCTTTCATTATGGAAGGTAGTTCATTGTTTAGATTTTGTTACTCCAATGGATGGTAGCCTTGTCATTATGGAAGATAGTTTGGTTTTGAGATTTTGTTACTTTAATGGATGATAGCCTTGTCATTATGGAAGGTAGTTTGTTGTTGAGATTTTGTTACTCCAATGGATGGAAGCCTTGTCATTATGGAAGGTAGTTCGTTGTTCAGATTTTGTTACTCCAATGGATTGTAGCCTTGTCATCATGGAAGGTAGTTCAGTTTTGAGATTTTGTTACATTAATGGATGGTAGCCTTGTCATTATGGAAGGTAGTTTGTTGTTGAGATTTTGTTAGTCTAATGGATGTTAGGCTTGTCATTATGAAAGCTAGTTCGTTGTTGATATTTTTTTACTCTAATTAATGGTATCCTTGTCATTACGGAAGGTAGCTCATTGTTGAGATTTTGTTACTCTAATTGATGGTATCATTTTCATTACGGAAGGTAGTTCATTGTTAAGATTTTGTTACTCCAATGGATGGTAGCCTTGTCATTATTGAAGGTAGTTCGTTGTTGAGATTTTGTTACTCCAATGGATGGTAGCCTTGTCATTATGGAAGGTAGTTTGGTTTTGAGATTTTGTTACTTTAATGGATGGTAGCCTTGTCATTATGGAAGACAATTTGTTGTTGAGATTTTGTAACTCCAATGGATGGTAGCCTTGTCATTATGGAAGGTAGTTCGTTGTTGAGTTTTTGTTACTCTAATTGATGGTATCCTTGTCATTACGGAAGGTATTTCGTTGTTGAGATTTTATTTCACCAATGGATGATAGCCTTGTCATTATTTAAGGTAGTTCATTTTTGAAATTTTGGTACTCCAATGGATGATAGCCTTGTCATTATGGAAGGTAGTTCATTGTTGAGATTTTGTTACTCTAATTGATGGTATCCTAGTCATTACGGAAGGTAGTTCAATGTTGATATTTTGTTTCTCTAATGGATGATAGCCTTGTCATTATGGAAGGTTGTTCATTATTGAGATTTTGTTACTCCAATGGCTGGTAGCCTTGTCATTATGGAAGGTAGTTCATTGTTTAGATTTTGTTACTCCAATGGATGGTAGCCTTGTCATTATGGAGGGTAGTTTGTTGTTGAGATTTTGTTACTCTAATGGATGGTAGCCTTGTCATTATGGAAGGTAGTTTTGTTTTGAGATTTTGTTACATTAATGGATGGTAGCCTTGTCATTATGGAAGGTAGTTTGTTGTTGATATTTTGTTACTCCAATGGATGTTAGGCTTGTCATTATGAAAGCTAGTTCGTTGTTGAGATTTTGTTACTCTAATTGATGGTATCCTTGTCATTACGGAAGGTAATTCATTGTTGATATTTTGTTTCTCCAATGGATGATAGCCTTGTCATTATGGAAGGTAGTTCATTTTTGATATTTTGTTACTCCAATAGATTGTAGCCTTGTCATTATTGAAGGTAGTTCATTGTTGAGATTTTGTTACTCCAATGGATGTTAGCCTTGTCATTATGGAAGTTAGTTCATTGTTGAGATTTTTTTACTCTAATTGATGGTATCCTTGTCATTACGGAAGGTAGTTCATTGTTAAGATTTTGTTTCTCAAATGGATGATAGCCTTGTCATTATGGAAGGTAGTTCCTTGTTAAGATTTTGTTACTCCAATGGATGGTAGCCTTGTCATTATGGAAGATAGTTTGTTGTTAATATTTTGTTACTCCAATGGATGGTAGCCTTGTCATTATGGAAGGTAGTTCGTTGTTGAGATTTTGTAAATCCAATGGATGGTAGCCATGTCATTATGGAAGGTAGTTCGGTTTTGAGATTTTGTTACATTAATGGATGGTAGCCTTGTCATTATGGAAGGTAGTTTGTTGTTGAGATTTTGTTAGTCCAATGGATGTTAGGCTTGTCATTATGAAAGCTAGTTCGTTGTTGATATTTTGTTACTCTAATTAATGGTATCCTTGTCATTATGGAAGGTAGCTCATTGTTTAGATTTTATTACTCTAATTGATTGTATCATTGTCATTACGGAAGGTAGTTCATTTTTAAGATTTTGTTTCTCCAATGGATGATAGCCTTGTCATTATGGAAGGTAGTTCGTTGTTAAGATTTTGTTACTCCAATGGATGGTAGCCTTGTCATTATGGAAGGTAGTTCTTTGTTTAGATTTTTTTACTCCAATGGATGGTAGCCTTGTCATTATGGAAGATAGTTTGTTGTTTAGATTTTGTAACTCCAATGGATTGTAGACTTTTCATTATGGAAGGTAGTTTGTTGTTGATATATTGTTACTCTAATTGATGGTATCCTTGTCATTACGGAAGGTAGTTCGTTGTTAAGATTTTGTTACTCCAATGGATGGTAGCCTTGTCATTATGGAAGATAGTTTGTTGTTTAGATTTTGTAACTCCAATGGATGGTAGCCTTGTCATTATGGAAGGTAGTTCGTTGTTGAGATTTTGTTACTCTAATTAATGGTATCCTAGTCATTACGGAAGGTAGTTCAATGTTGATATTTTGTTTCTCCAATGGATGATAGCCTTGTCATTATGGAAGGTAGTTCATTATTGAGATTTTATTACTCCAATGGCTGGTAGCCTTGTCATTATGGAAGGTAGTTCATTGTTTAGATTTTGTTACTCCAATGAATGGTAGCCTTGTCATTATGGAGGGTAGTTTGTTGTTGAGATTGTGTTAGTCTAATGGATGGTAGCCTTGTCATTATGGAAGGTAGTTTTGTTTTGAGATTTTGTTACATTAATGGATGGTAGCCTTGTCATTATGGAAGGTAGTTTGTTGTTGATATTTTGTTACTCCAATGGATGTTAGGCTTGTCATTATGAAAGCTAGTTCGTTGTTGAGATTTTGTTATTCTAATTGATGGTATCCTTGTCATTACGGAAGGTAATTCATTGTTGATATTTTGTTTCTCCAATGGATGATAGCCTTGTCATTATGGAAGGTAGTTCATTTTTGATATTTTGTTACTCCAATAGATTGTAGCCTTGTCATTATTGAAGGTAGTTCATTGTTGAGATTTTGTTACTCCAATGGATGTTAGCCTTGTCATTATGGAAGGTAGTTCATTGTTGAGATTTTTTTACTCTAATTGATGGTATCCTTGTCATTACGGAAGGTAGTTCATTGTTAAGATTTTGTTTCTCAAATGGATGATAGCCTTGTCATTATGGAAGGTAGTTCCTTGTTAAGATTTTGTTACTCCAATGGATGGTAGCCTTGTCATTATGGAAGATAGTGTGTTGTTAATATTTTGTTACTCCAATGGATGGTAGCCTTGTCATTATGGAAGGTAGTTCATTGTTGAGATTTTGTAACTCCAATGGATGGTAGCCATGTCATTATGGAAGGTAGTTTGGGTTTGAGATTTTGTTACATTAATGGATGGTAGCCTTGTCATTATGGAAGGTAGTTTGTTGTTGAGATTTTGTTAGTCCAATGGATGTTAGGCTTTTCATTATGAAAGCTAGTTCGTTGTTGATATTTTGTTACTCTAATTAATGGTATCCTTGTCATTACGGAAGGTAGCTCATTTTTTAGATTTTATTACTCTAATTGATGGTATCATTGTCATTACGGAAGGTAGTTCAATGTTGATATTTTGTTTCTCTAATTGATGGTATCCTTGTCATTACGGAAGGTAGTTCATTGTTGAGATTTTATTTCTCCAATGGATGATAGCCTTGTCACTATTGAAGGTAGTTCATTTTTGAGATTTTGTTAATCTAATGGATGATAGCTTTGTCATTATGGAAGGTAGTTCATTGTTGAGATTTTGTTACTCTAATTTATGGTATCCTGGTCATTATGGATGGTAGTTCAATGTTGATATTTTGTTTCTGAAATGGATTATAGCCTTGTCATTATAGAAGGTAGTTCATTATTGAGATTTTGTTACTCCAACGGCTGTTAGCCTTGTCATTATGGAAGGTAGTTCATTGTTTAGATTTTATTACTCCAACGGATGGTAGCCTTGTCATTATGGAAGGTAGTTCATTGTTGATATTTTATTACTCCAATGGATGGTAGCCTTGTCATTACGCAAGGTAGTTCGGTTTTTAGATTTTGTTAGATTAATGGATGGTAGCCTTGTCATTATGGAAGGTAGTTTGTTGTTGAGATTTTGTCACTCCAATGGATTGTAAGCATGTCATTATGGAAGCTAATTTGTTGTTGATATTTTGTTACTCTAATTGATGGTATCCTTGTCATTAAGGAAGGTAGTTCATTGTTGAGATTTTCTTTCTCCAATGGATGATATCCTTGTCATTATGGAAGGTAGTTCATTTTTGATATTTTGTTACTCTAATGGATTGTAGCCTTGTCATTATGGAAGGTAGATCATTGTTGAGATTTTGTTACTCCAATGGATGGTAGCCTTGTCATTATGTAAGGTAGTTCATCATTGAGATTTTTTTACTCCGATGGATGGTAGCCTTTTAATTATTGAAGGTAGTTCATTGTTAAGATTTTTTTACTCTAATTGATGTTATCCTTGTCATTACGGAAGGTAGTTCATTTTTAATATTTTGTTACTCCAATGGTTGGTAGCCTTGTCATTATGGAAGGTAGTTCGTTGTTGAGATTTTTTTACTCCAATGGATGGTAACCTTGTCATTATGGAAGGTAGTTTGGTTTTGAGATTTTGTTACTTTAATTGATGGTAGACTTGTCATTATGGAAAATAGTTTGTTGTTGAGATTTTTTAACTCCAAAGGATGGTAGCCGTGTCATTATGGAAGGTAGTTAGTTGTTGAGATTTTGTTACTCTAATTGATGGTATCCTTGTCATTACGGAAGGTAGTTCATTTTTGAGATTTTATTTCTCCAATAGATGATAGCCTTGTCATTATTGAAGGTAGTTCATTTTTGAGATTTTGTTAATCCAATGGATGATAGCCTTGTATTTATGGAAGGTAGTTCATTGTTGAGATTTTGTTACTCCAACGGCTGGTAGCCTCGTCATTATGGAAGGTACTTCATTGCTTAGATTTTGTTACTCCAATGAATGGTAGCCTTGTCATTATGGAAGGTAGTTTGTTGTTGAGATTTTGTTACTCCAATGGATGGTAGCCTTGTCATTATGGAAGGTAGTTCTGTTTTAAGATTTTGTTACATTAATGGATGGTAGCCTTGTCATTATGGAAGGTAGTTTGTTGTTTAGATTTTGTTACTCCAATGGATGTTAGGTTTGTCATTATGAAAGCTAGTTCGTTGTTGAGATTTTGTTACTCTAATTGATGGTATCCTTGTCATTACGGAAGGTAGTTCATTGTTAAGATTTTGTTTCTCCAATGGATGATAGCCTTGTCATTATGGAAGGTAGTTTGTTGTTAAGATTTTGTTACTCCAATGGATGGTAGCCTTGTCATTATGGAAGATAGTTTGTTGTTGAGATTTTGTAACTCCAATGGATGGTAGCTTTGTCATTTTGGAAGGTAGTTCGTTTTTGAGATTTTTTTACTCTAATTAATGGTATCCTTGTCATTACGGAAGGTAGTTCATTGTTGAGATTTTGTTTCTCTAATGGATGATAGCCTTGTCATTATGGAATGTAGTTTGTTGTTGAGATTTTATTACTCCAATGGCTGGTAGCCTTGTCATTAAGGAAGGTAGTTCTTTGTTGAGATTTTGTTACTCTAATTGATGGTATCCTTGTCATTACAGAAGGTAGTTCATTGTTGATATTTTGTTTCTCCAATGGATGATAGCCTTGTCATTATTGAAGGTAGTTCATTGTTTAGATTTTGCTACGCCAATGAATTGTAGCCTTGTCGTTATGAAAGGTTGTTCATTATTGAGATTTTGTAACTCCAATGGATGGTAGCCTTGTAATTATGGATTGTAGTTCATTGTTGAGATTTTTTACTCCAATGGATGGTAGCCTTTTCATTATTGAAGGTAGTTCATTATTGAGATTTTGTTAATCTAATTGACAGTATCCTTGTCATTACAGAAGGTAGTTCATTGGTAAGATTTTGTAACTCCAATGGATGATAGCCTTGTCATTATGGAAGGTAGTTCGTTGTTGATATTTTGTTACTCCAATAGATGGTAGCCTTGTCATTATGGAAGGTAGTTTGGTTTTGAGATTTTGTTACTTTAATGGATGGTAGCCTTGTCATTATGGAAGATAGTTTATTGTTGATATTTTGTATCTCCAATGGATGGTAGCCTTGTCATTATGGAAGGTAGTTTGTTGTTGAGATTTTGTTACTCTAATTGATGGTATCCTTGTCATTACGGAAGGTAGTTCATTGTTGAGATTTTGTTACTCCAATGGATGATAGCCTTGTCATTATGGAAGGTAGTTCATTGTTGAGATTTTGTTACTTCAATGGCTGGTAGCCTTGTCATTATGGAAGGTAGTTCATTGTTGAGATTTTTTTACTCTAATGGATGGTAGCCTTGTCATTATGCAAGGTAGTTCGTTGTTGATATTTTTTTTACTCCAATGGATGGTAGCCTTGTCATTATGGAAGGTAGTTCGGTTTTGAGATTTTGTTACATTAATTGATGGTAGCCTTGTCATTATGGAAGGTAGTTTGTTGTTGAGATTTTGTTACTCCAGTGGATGTTAGACTTGTTATTATGAAAGCTAGTTCGTTGTTGAGATTTTGTTACTCTAATTAATGGTATCATTGTCATTACGGAAGGTAGCTCATTGTTGAGATTTTGTTACTGCAATGGATTGTAGCCTTGTCATTATGGAAAGTAGTTCATTGTTGAGATTTTGTTACTCCAAAGGATGGTAGCCTTGTCATTATGGAAGGTAGTTCATTATTGAGAGTTTTTTACTCCAATGGATGATAGCCTTTTCATTATTCAAGGAAGTTTGTTAATTAGATTTTGTTACTCTAATTGATGGTATCCTTGTCATTACGGAAGGTAATTCATTGTTAAGATTTTGTTTCTCCAATGGATGATAGCCTTGTCATTATGGAAGGTAGTTTGTTGTTAAGATTTTGTTACTCCAATGGATGGTAGCCTTATCATTATGGAAGATAGTTTTTTGTTGAGATTTTGTAACTCCAATGGATGGTAGCCTTGTCATTATGGAAGGTAGTTTGTTATTGAGATTTTGTTACTCTAACTGATGGTATCCTTGTCATTACGGAAGTAGTTCATTGTTGAGATTTTGTTACTCCAATGGATGGTAGCCTTGTCATTATGGAAAGTAGTTCATTATTGAGATTTTGTAAGTCCAATGGATGGTAGCCTTGTCATTATGGAAGGTAGCTTGTTGTTGAGATTTTGTTACTCCAATGGATGGTAGCCTAGTCATTATGAAAGCTAGTTCGTTGTTGAGATTTTGTTACTCTAATTAATGGTATCCTTGTCATTACGGAAGGTTGCTCATTGTTGAGATTTTGTTACTGCAATGGATTGTAGCCTTGTCATTATGGAAGGTAGTTCATTGTTGAGATTTTGTTACTCCAATGGATGATATCCTTGTCATTACGGAAGGTAGCTCATTGTTGAGATTTTGTTACTCTAATTGATGGTATCATTGTCATTAAGGAAGGTAGTTCATTGTCAAGATTTTGTTTCTCCAATGGATGATAGCCTTGTCATTATGGAAGGTAGTTCGTTGTAAAGATTTTGTTACTCCAATGGATGGTAGCCTTGTCATTATGGAATGTAGTTTGTTGTTGAGATTTTGTTACTCCAATGGATGGTAGCCTTGTCATTATGGAAGGTAGTTTGTTGTTGAGATTTTGTTACTCTAATTAATTATATCCTTGTCATTACGGAAGGTAGTTCATTGATGATATTTTGTTTCTCCAATGGATGATAGCCTTGTCATTATGGAAGGTAGTTTGTTGTTAAGATTTTGTTACTCCAATGGATGGTAGCCTTATCATTATGGAAGATAGTTTGTTGTTGAGATTTTGTAACTCCAATGGATGGTAGCCTTGTCATTATGGAAGGTAGTTCGTTGTTGAGATTTTGTTACTCTAACTGATGGTATCCTTGTCATTACGGAAGTAGTTCATTGTTGAGATTTTGTTACTCCAATGGATGGTAGCCTTGTCATTATGGAAGGTAGTTCATTGTTGAGATTTTGTTAGTCCAATGGATGGTAGCCTTGTCATTATGGAATGTAGTTTTTGTTGAGATTTTGTAACTCCAATGGATGGTAGCCTTGTCATTATGGAAGGTAGTTTGTTGTTGAGATTTTGTTACTCTAACTGATGGTATCCTTGTCATTACGAAAGTAGTTCATTGTTGAGATTTTGTTACTCCAATGGATGGTAGCCTTGTCATTATGGAAAGTAGTTCATTGTTGAGATTTTTTAAGTCCAATGGATGGTAGCCTTGTCATTATGGAAGGTAGTTTGTTGTTGAGATTTTGTTACTCCAATGGATGGTAGCCTTGCCATTATGGAAGCTTGTTCGGTTTTGAGATTTTGTTACATTAATGGATTTTAGCCTTGTCATTATGGAAGGTAGTTTGTTGTTGAGATTTTGTTACTCCAATGGATGTTAGGCTTGTATTATGAAAGCTAGTTCGTTGTTGAGATTTTGTTACTCTAATTAATGGTATCCTTGTCATTACGGAAGGTTGCTCATTGTTGAGATTTTGTTACTGCAATGGATTGTAGCCTTGTCATTATGGAAGGTAGTTCATTGTTGAGATTTTGTTACTCCAATGGATGATATCCTTGTCATTACGGAAGGTAGCTCATTGTTGAGATTTTGTTACTCTAATTGATGGTATCATTTTCATTAAGGAAGGTAGTTCATTGTTAAGATTTTGTTTCTCCAATGGATGATAGCCTTGTCATTATGGAAGGTAGTTCGTTGTAAAGATTTTGTTACTCCAATGGATGGTAGCCTTGTCATTATGGAATGTAGTTTGTTGTTGAGATTTTGTTACTCCAATGGATGGTAGCCTTGTCATTATGGAAGGTAGTTTGTTGTTGAGATTTTGTTACTCTAATTAATTATATCCTTGTCATTACGGAAGGTAGTTCATTGATGATATTTTGTTTCTCCAATGGATGATAGCCTTGTCATTATGGAAGGTAGTTTGTTGTTAAGATTTTGTTACTCCAATGGATGGTAGCCTTATCATTATGGAAGATAGTTTGTTGTTGAGATTTTGTAACTCCAATGGAGGGTAGCCTTGTCATTATGGAAGGTAGTTCGTTGTTGAGATTTTGTTACTCTAACTGATGGTATCCTTGTCATTACGGAAGTAGTTCATTGTTGAGATTTTGTTACTCCAATGGATGGTAGCCTTGTCATTATGGAAGGTAGTTCATTGTTGAGATTTTGTTAGTCCAATGGATGGTAGCCTTGTCATTATGGAACGTAGTTTGTTGTTGAGATTTTGTAACTCCAATGGATGGTAGCCTTGTCATTATGGAAGGTAGTTTGTTGTTGAGATTTTGTTACTCTAACTGATGGTATCCTTGTCATTAGGAAAGTAGTTCATTGTTGAGATTTTGTTACTCCAATGGATGGTAGCCTTGTCATTATGGAAAGTAGTTCATTGTTGAGATTTTGTAAGTCCAATGGATGGTAGCCTTGTCATTATGGAAGGTAGTTTGTTGTTGAGATTTTGTTACTCCAATGGATGGTAGCCTTGCCATTATGGAAGCTTGTTCGGTTTTGAGATTTTGTTACATTAATGGATTTTAGCCTTGTCATTATGGAAGGTAGTTTGTTGTTGAGATTTTGTTACTCCAATGGATGTTAGGCTTGTATTATGAAAGCTAGTTCGTTGTTGAGATTTTGTTACTCTAATTAATGGTATCCTTGTCATTACGGAAGGTTGCTCATTGTTGAGATTTTGTTACTGCAATGGATTGTAGCCTTGTCATTATGGAAGGTAGTTCATTGTTGAGATTTTGTTACTCCAATGGATGATATCCTTGTCATTACGGAAGGTAGCTCATTGTTGAGATTTTGTTACTCTAATTGATGGTATCATTTTCATTAAGGAAGGTAGTTCATTGTTAAGATTTTGTTTCTCCAATGGATGATAGCCTTGTCATTATGGAAGGTAGTTCGTTGTAAAGATTTTGTTACTCCAATGGATGGTAGCCTTGTCATTATGGAATGTAGTTTGTTGTTGAGATTTTGTTACTCCAATGGATGGTAGCCTTGTCATTATGGAAGGTAGTTTGTTGTTGAGATTTTGTTACTCTAATTAATTATATCCTTGTCATTACGGAAGGTAGTTCATTGATGATATTTTGTTTCTCCAATGGATGATAGCCTTGTCATTATGGAAGGTAGTTTGTTGTTAAGATTTTGTTACTCCAATGGATGGTAGTCTTATCATTATGGAAGATAGTTTGTTGTTGAGATTTTGTAACTCCAATGGATGGTAGCCTTGTCATTATGGAAGGTAGTTCGTTGTTGAGATTTTGTTACTCTAACTGATGGTATCCTTGTCATTACGGAAGTAGTTCATTGTTGAGATTTTGTTACTCCAATGGATGGTAGCCTTGTCATTATGGAAGGTAGTTCATTGTTGAGATTTTGTTAGTCCAATGGATGGTAGCCTTGTCATTATGGAAGGTAGTTTGTTGTTGAGATTTTGTTACTCCAATGGATGGTAGCCTTGTCATTATGGAAGCTTGTTCGGTTTTGAGATTTTGTTACATTAATGGATTTTAGCCTTGTCGTTATGGAAGGTAGTTTATTGTTGAGATTTTGTTACTCCAATGGATGTTAGGCTTGTTATTATGAAAGCTAGTTCGTTGTTGAGATTTTGTTACTCTAATTAATGGTATCCTTGTCATTACGTAAGGTTGCTCATTGTTGAGATTTTGTTACTGCAATGGATTGTAGTCTTGTCATTATGGAAGGTAGTTCATTGTTGAGATTTTGTTACTCCAATGGATGGTATCCTTGTCATTACGGAAGGTAGCTCATTGTTGAGATTTTGTTACTCTAATTGATGGTATCATTGTCATTAAGGAAAGTAGTTCATTGTTAAGATTTTGTTTCTCCAATGGATGATAGCCTTGTCATTATGGAAGGTAGTTCGTTGTAAATATTTTGTTACTCCAATGGATGGTAGCCTTGTCATTATGGAATGTAGTTTGTTGTTGAGATTTTATTACTCCAATGGATGGTAGCCTTGTCATTATGGAAGGTAGTTTGGTTTTGAGATTTTGTTACTTTAATGGATGGTAGCCTTGTCATTATGGAAGACAGTTTGTTGTTGAGATTTTGTAACTCCAATGGATGGTAGCCTTGTCATTATGGAAGGTAGTTCGTTGTTGAGATTTTGTTACTCTAATTGATGGTATCCTTGTCATTACGGAAGGTAGTTCGTTGTTGAGATTTTATTTCTCCAATGGATGATAGCCTTGTCATTATTGAAGGTAGTTCATTTTTGAGATTTTGGTACTCCAATGGATGATAGCCTTGTCATTATGGAAGGTAGTTCATTGTTGAGATTTTGTTACTCTAATTGATGGTATCCTGGTCATTACGGAAGGTAGTTCAATGTTGATATTTTGTTTCCCTAATGGATGATAGTCTTGTCATTATGGAAGGTAGTTCATTATTGAGATTTTGTTACTCCAATGGCTGGTAGCCTTGTCATTATGGAAGGTAGTTTGGTTTTGAGATTTTGTTACATTGATGGATGGTAGCCTTGTCATTATGGAAGGTAGTTTATTGTTGAGATTTTGTTACTCCAATGGATGTTAGGCTTGTCATTATGAAAGCTAGTTCGTTGTTGAGATTTTATTACTCTAATTGATGGAATCCTTGTCATTACGGAAGGTAATTCATTGTTGATATTTTGTTTCTCCAATGGATGATAGCCTTGTCATTATGGAAGGTAGTTCATTTTTGATATTTTGTTACTCCAATAGATTGTAGCCTTGTCATTATGGAAGGTAGTTCATTGTTGATATTTTGTTACTCCAATGGATGTTATCCTTGTCATTATGAAAGGTAGTTCATTATTGAGATTTTTTTACTCTAATTGTTGGTATCCTTGTCATTACGGAAGGTAGTTCATTGTTATGATTTTTTTTTCTCAAATGGATGATAGCCTTGTCATTATGGAAGGTAGTTCGTTGTTAAGATTTTGTTACTCCAATGGATGGTAGCCTTGTCATTATGGAAGATAGTTTGTTGTTGAGATTTTGTAACTCCAATGGATGGTAGCCTTGTCATTATGGAAGGTAGTTTGTTGTTGAGATTTTGTTACTCTAATTAATTGTATCCTTGTCATTACGGAAGGTAGTTCGTTGATGATATTTTGTTTCTCCAATGGATGATAGCCTTGTCATTATGGAATGTAGTTTGTTGTTAAGATTTTGTTACTCCAATGGATGGTAGCCTTATCATTATGGAAGATAGTTTGTTGTTGAGATTTTGTAACTCCAATGGATGGTAGCCTTGTCATTATGGAAGGTAGTTCGTTGTTGAGATTTTGTTACTCTAACTGATGGTATCCTTGTCATTACGGAAGTAGTTCATTGTTGAGATTTTGTTACTCCACTGGATGGTAGCCTTGTCATTACGGAAGGTAGCTCATTGTTGAGATTTTGTTACTCTAATTGATGGTATCATTTTCATTAAGGAAGGTAGTTCATTGTTAAGATTTTGTTTCTCCAATCGATGATAGCGTTGTCATTATGGAAGGTAGTTCGTTGTAAAGATTTTGTTACTCCAATGGATGGTAGCCTTGTCATTATGGAATGTAGTTTGTTGTTGAGATTTTGTTACTCCAATGGTTGGTAGCCTTGTCATTATGGAAGGTAGTTTGGTTTTGAGATTTTGTTACTTTAATGGATGGTAGCCTTGTCATTATGGAAGACAGTTTGTTGTTGAGATTTTGTAACTCCAATGGATGGTAGCCTTGTCATTATGGAAGGTAGTTCGTTGTTGAGATTTTGTTACTCTAATTGATGGTATCCTTGTCATTACGGAAGGTAGTTCGTTGTTGAGATTTTATTTCTCCAATGGATGATAGCCTTGTCATTATTGAAGGTAGTTCATTTTTCAGATTTCGGTACTCCAATGGATGATAGCCTTGTCATTATGGAAGGTAGTTCATTGTTGAGATTTTGTTACTCTAATTGATGGTATCCTGGTCATTACGGAAGGTAGTTCAATGTTGATATTTTTTTTCCCCAATGGATGATAGCCTTGTCATTATGGAAGGTAGTTCATTATTGAGATTTTGTTACTCCAATGGCTGGTAGCCTTGTCATTATGGAAGGTAGTTTGGTTTTGAGATTTTGTTACATTGATGGATGGTAGCCTTGTCATTATGGGAGGTAGTTTATGGTTGAGATTTTGTTACTCTAATGGATGTTAGGCTTGTCATTATGAAAGCTAGTTCGTTGTTGAGATTTTATTACTCTAATTGATGGAATCCTTGTCATTACGGAAGGTAATTCATTGTTGATATTTTGTTTCTCCAATGGATGATAGCCTTGTCATTATGGAAGGTAGTTCATTTTTGATATTTTGTTACTCCAATAGATTGTAGCCTTGTCATTATGGAAGGTAGTTCATTGTTGATATTTTGTTACTCCAATGGATGTTATCCTTGTCATTATGAAAGGTAGTTCATTATTGAGATTTTTTTACTCTAATTGTTGGTATCCTTGTCATTACGGAAGGTAGTTCATTGTTAAGATTTTTTTTTCTCAAATGGATGATAGCCTTGTCATTATGGAAGGTAGTTCGTTGTTAAGATTTTGTTACTCCAATGGATGGTAGCCTTGTCATTATGGAAGATAGTTTGTTGTTGGGATTTTGTAACTCCAATGGATGGTAGCCTTGTCATTATGGAAGGTAGTTTGTTGTTGAGATTTTGTTACTCTAATTAATTGTATCCTTGTCATTACGGAAGGTAGTTCATTGATGATATTTTGTTTCTCCATTGGATGATAGCCTTGTAATTATGATATGTAGTTCATTGTTGAGATTTTATTACTCCAATGGATGGTAGCCTTGTCATTATGGAAGGTAGTTCGTAGTTGAGATTTTTTCACTCTAATTGATGGTATCCTTGTCATTACATAAGGTAGTTCATTGTTGAGATTTTGTTTCTCCAATGGATGATAGCCTTGTCATTATTGAAGGTAGTTAATTTTTGATATTTTGTTACTCCAATGAATTGTATCCTTGTTGTTATGAAAGGTAGTTCATTGTTGAGATTTTGTAACTCCAATGGATGGTAGCCTTGTCATTATGGAAGGTAGTTCATTGTTGAGATTTTGTTACTCCAATGGATGGTAGCCTTGTCATTATGGAAGGTAGTTTGGTTTTGAGATTTTGTTACTTTAATGGATGGTATCCTTGTCATTATGGAAGATAGTCTGTTGTTTAGATTTTGTAACTGCAATGGATGGTAGCCTTGTCATTATGGAAGGTAGTTTGTTGTTGAGATTTTGTTACTCTAATTGATGGTATCCTTGTCGTTACGGAAGGTAGTTCATTGTTGAGATTTTGTTTCTCCAATGGATGATAGCCTTGTCATTATGGAAGGTAGATCATTGTTGAGATTTTGTTACTCCAATGGATGGTAGCCTTGTCATTATGGAAGGTAGTTCGTTGTTTAGATTTTGTTACTCCAATGGATGGTATCCTTGTCATTATGGAAGGTAGTTCATTTTTGATATTTTGTTACTCCAATAGATTGTAGCCTTGTCATTATGGAAGGTAGTTCATTGTTGATATTTTGTTACTCCAATGGATGTTATCCTTGTCATTATGGAAGGTAGTTCATTGTTGAGATTTTTTTACTCTAATTGTTGGTATCCTTGTCATTACGGAAGGTAGTTCATTGTTAAGATTTTTTTTCTCAAATGGATGATAGCCTTGTCATTATGGAAGGTAGTTCGTTGTTAAGATTTTGTTACTCCAATGGATGGTAGCCTTGTCATTATGGAAGATAGTTTGTTGTTGAGATTTGTAACTCCAATGGATGGTAGCCTTGTCATTATGGAAGGGAGTTTGTTGTTGAGATTTTGTTACTCTAATTAATTGTATCCTTGTCATTACGGAAGGTAGTTCATTGATGATATTTTGTTTCTCCAATGGATGATAGCCTTGTCATTATGGAAGGTAGTTTGTTATTAAGATTTTGTTACTCCAATGGATGGTAGCCTTATCATTATGGAAGATAGTTTGTTGTTGAGATTTTGTAACTCCAATGGATGGTAGCCTTGCCATTATGGAAGGTAGTTCGTTGTTGAGATTTTGTTACTCTAACTGATGGTATCCTTGTCATTACGGAAGTAGTTCATTGTTGAGATTTTGTTACTCCAATGGATGGTAGCCTTGTCATTATGGAAGGTAGTTCATTGTTGAGATTTTGTTACTCCAATGGATGGTAGCCTTGTCATTATAGAAGCTTGTTCGGTTTTGAGATTTTGTTACATTAATGGATTTTAGCCTTGTCATTATGGAAGGTAGTTTGTTGTTGAGATTTTGTTACTCCAATGGATGTTAGGCTTGTTATTATGAAAGCTAGTTCATTGTTGAGATTTTGTTACTCTAATTAATGGTATCCTTGTCATTACGGAAGGTTGCTCATTGTTGAGATTTTGTTACTGCAATGGATTGTAGCCTTGTCATTATGGAAGGTAGTTCATTGTTGAGATTTTGTTACTCCAATGGATGGTATCCTTGTCATTACGGAAGGTAGCTCATTGTTGAGATTTTGTTACTCTAATTGATGGTATCATTGTCATTAAGGAAGGTAGTTCATTGTTAAGATTTTGTTTCTCCAATGGATGATAGCCTTGTCATTATGGAAGGTAATTCGTTGTAAAGATTTTGTTACTCCAATGGATGGTAGCCTTGTCATTATGGAATGTAGTTTGTTGTTGAGATTTTGTTACTCCAATGGATGGTAGCCTTGTCATTATGGAAGGTGGTTTGGTTTTGAGATTTTGTTACTTTAATGGATGGTAGCCTTGTCATTATGGAAGACAGTTTGTTGTTGAGATTTTATTTCTCCAATGGATGATAGCCTTGTCATTATTGAAGGTAGTTCATTTTTGAGATTTTGGTACTCCAATGGATGATAGCCTTGTCATTATGGAAGGTAGTTCATTGTTGAGATTTTGTTACTCTAATTGATGGTATCCTGTTGTCGAGATTTTTGTTATTGTATTGGATGGTAGCCTTGTCATTATGGAAGGTAGTCTGTCGTTGTGATTTCTGTTACTCTAATAGATAATAGACTTGTCATTAAGGACGATAGTGTGTTGTTCATATTTTTGTTACTCCAATGGATGGTAGACTTGTCATTATGAAATGTAGTTTATTGTCGAGATTTTTGTTACTCCATTGGATGGTAGCCTTGTCATTATGGAAGGTAATGTGTTATCGATATTTATGTTATTCCAATGGATAGTAGCCTTGTCATTATGAAAGGTAGTATGTTGTCGTGATTTTTGTTACTTCAATGGATGGTAGCCTTGTCATTATGGAAGGTAGTATGTTGTCGATATCTTCGTTACTCCAATGGATGTTAGCCTTGTCATTTTTGAAGGTAGTCTGTTGTCGTGATTTTTGTTCCTCTAAGGGATGGTAGCCTTTTCATTATGGAAGGTAGTGTGTTGTCGATATTTTTGTTATTCCAATGGATGGTAGCCTTGTCCTTTTGGAAGGTAGTCTGTTGTCGAGATTTTTGTTACTCCAATGGATGGTAGCTATGTCATTATGAAAGGTAGTCTATTGTCGAGATTTTCGTTACTACAATGGATGGTAGCCTTGTCATTATGGAAGGTAGTCTGTAGTCATGATTTTAGTTACTCCAATGGATGGTAGCCTTGTCATTATGGAAGGTTGTATCTTGTGGATATTTTTGTTACTCTAATGGATGGTACCCTTGTCATTATGGAAGGTAGTCTTTTGTCGAGATTTTTGTTAATCTAATGGATGGTAGCCTCGTCATTATGGAAGGTTGTATCTTGTGGATATTTTTGTTACTCTAATGGATTATACCCTTGTCATTATGGAAGGTAGTCTTTTGTCGAGATTTTTGTTACTCCAATGGATGGTAGCCTTGTCTTTATGGATGGTAGTCTGCCGTTGTGATTTCTGTTACTCAAATGGATTAGAGCCTTGTCATTATGGAAGGTAGTCTGTTGTCGAGATATTTGTTGCTCTAATGGATGGTAGCCTTGTCATTATGGAAGGTAGTCTGTTGTCGAAATTTTTGTGACTACAATGGATGGTAGCCTTGTCATTATGGAAGGTAGTCTGTTGTCTAGATATCTGTTACTCCAATGGATGGTAGCCTTGTCTTGATGGAAGGTAGTCTGTTGTCGGGATTTTTGTTACTCAAATGGATGGTAGCCTTGTCATTATGGAAGGTAGTCTGTTGTCCAGATTTTTGTTACAACAATGGATGGTAGCCTTGTCATTATGGAAGGTAGTCTGTTGTCGAGATTTTTGTTACTCTAATGGATGGTAGCCTTGTCATTATGGAAGGTAGTATGTCGTTGTGATTTCGGTTACTCCAATAGATAGTAGACTTGTCATTAAGGACGATAGTGTGTTGTTCAGATTTTTGTTACTCCAATGGATGGTAGACTTGTCATTATGGAAGGTAGTTTATTGTCGAGATTTTTGTTACACCATTGGATGGTAGCCTTGTCCTTATGGAAGGTAATGTGTTATCGATATTTATGTTATTCCAATGGATGGTAGCCTTGTCATTATGAAAGGTAGTCTGTTGTCGTGATTTTTGTTACTCCAATGGATGGTAGCCTTGTCATTATGGAAGGTCGTATGTTCTCAATATCTTTGTTACTCCAATGGATGGTAGCCTTGTCATTATTGAAGGTAGTCTGTTGTTGAGATTTTTGTTACTCAAAGGGATGGTAGCCTTGTCATTATTGAAGGTAGTGTGTTGTCGATATTTTTGTTATTCCAATGGATGGTAGCCTTGTCCTTATGGAAGGTAGTCTGTTGTCGAGATTTTTGTTACTCCAATGGATGGTAGCCATGTCGTTATGGAAGGTAGTATGTTGTCGAGATATTCGTTACTACAATGAATGGTAGCCTTATCATTATGGAAGGTAATGTGTTGTCGATATTTTTGTTATTCGAATGGATGGTATCCCTGTCATTATGGAAGGTAGTCTGTTGTCGTGATTTTTGTTACTCCAATGGATGGTAGCCTTGTCATTATGGAAGGTAGTCTGTTGTCATGATTTTAGTTACTCCAATGGATGGTAGCCTTGTCATTATGGAAGGTTATATCTTATGGATATTTTTGTTACTCTAATGGATGGTACCCTTGTCATTATGGAAGGTAGTCTTTTTTCGAGATTTTTGTTACTCCAATGGATGGTAGCCTTGTCATTATGAAAGGTAGTCTGCCGTTGTGATTTCTGTTACTCAAGTGGATTAGAGCCTTGTCATTATTAAAGGTAGACTGTTGTCAAGATATTTGTTGGTCTAATGGATGGTAGCCTTGTCATTATGGAAGGTAGTATGTTGTCGAGATTTTTGTTACTATAATGGATGGTAGCCTTGTCATTATGGAAGGTAGTATGTTGTCGAGATTTTTGTTATTCCAATGGATGGTAGCCATGTCATTATGGAAGGTAGTCTGTTGTCGTGATTTTTGTTACTCCAATGGATGGTAGCTTTGTCATTATGGAAGGTAGTATGTTGTCGATATCTTTGTTACTCCAACGAATGGTAGCCTTGTCATTATGGAAGGTAGTCTATCGTTCTCATTTTTGTTACTCCAATGGATGTTAGCCTTCTCATTCAGGATGGTAGTCTGTTGTTCAGATTTTTGTTACTCCAATGGATGGTAGACTTGTCATTATGGAAGGTAGTCTATTTTCGAGATTTTTGTTACTCCATTAGATGGTAGCCTTATCATTATGGAAAGTAGTGAGTTGTCGATATTTTTGTTATTCGAATGGATGGTATCCCTGTCATTATGGAAGTTAGTCCATTGTCGTGATTTTTATTAATCCAATGGATGGTAGCCTTGTCATTATGGAAGGTAGTCTATTGTCGTGATTTTAGTTACTCCAATGGATGGTAGCCTTGTCATTATGGAAGGTTGTATCTTGTGGATATCTTTGTTACTCTAATGGATAGTACCCTTGTCATTATGGAAGGTAGTCTTTTGTCAAGATTTTTGTTACTCCAATGGATGGTAGCCTTGTCATTATGGAAGGTAGTCTGCCGTTATGATTTCTGTTACCTAAATGGATTAGAGCCTTGTCATTATGGAAGGTAGTCAGTTGTCGACATATTTGTTGCTCTAATGGATGGTAGCCTTGTCATTATGGAAGGTAGTCTGTTGTCGAGATTTTTGTTACTCCAATGGATGGTAGCCTTGTCATTATGGAAGGTAGTATGTTTTCGATATCTTTGTTACTCTAATGGATGGTAGTCTTGTCATTATGGAAGGTAGTCTGTCGTTGTGATTTCTGTTACGCCAATGGATAGTAGACTTGTCATTAAGGACGATAGTGTGTTGTTCAGATATTTGTTACTCCAATGGATGGTAGACTTGTCATTATGGAAGGTAGTTTATTGTCAAGATTTATGTTACTCCATTGGATGGTAGCCTTGTCATTATGGAAGGTAATGTGTTATCGATATTTATGTTATTCCAATGGATGGTAGCCTTGTCATTATGGAAGGTAGTATGTTGTCGATATCTTTGTTACTCCAATGGATGGTAGCCTTGTCATTATTGAAGGTAGTCTGTTTTCGAGATTTTTGTTACTTTAAGGGATGGTAGCCTTGTCATTATGGAAGGTAGTGTGTTGTCAATATTTTTGTTATTCAAATGGACGGTAGCCTTGTCCTTATGGAAGGTAGTCTGTTGTCGAGATTTTCGTTACTACAATGGATGGTAGCCTTGTCATTATGGAAGGTAGTTTGTTGTCAAGATTTTCGTTATTCCAATGGATGGTAGCTTTGTCATTATGGAAGGTAGTCTGTTGTCGTGATTTTTGTTACTCCAATGGATGGTAGCTTTGTCATTATGGAAGGTAGTATGTTGTCGATATCTTTGTTACTCCAATGGATGGTAGCCTTGTCATTATGGAAGGTAGTCTATCGTTCTCATTTCTGTTACTCCAATGGATGGTAGCCTTGTCATTAAGGACGGTAGTCTGTTGTTTAGATTTTTGTTACTCCAATGGATGGTAGACTTTTCATTATGGAAGGTAGTCTATTGTCGAGATTTTTGTTACTCCATTGGATGGTTGCCTTGTCATTATGGAAGGTAGTGTGTTGTCGATATTTTTGTTATTCGAATGGATGGTATCATTGTCATTATGGAAGGTAGTTTGTTGTCGTGATTTTTGTTACTCCAATGGATGGTAGCCTTTTCATTATGGAAGGTTGTCTGTTGTCGTAATTTTAGTTACTCCAATGGATGGTAGCCTTATCATTATGGAAGGTTGTATCTTATGGATATTTTTGTTACTCTAATGGATGGTAACCTTGTCATTATGGAAGGTAGTCTTTTGTCGAGATTTTTGTTACTCCAATGGATGGTAGCCTTGTCATTATGGAAGGTAGTCTGCCGTTGTGATTTCTGTTACTCAAATGGATTGTAGCCTTGTTATTATGGAAGGTAGTCTGTTGTCGAGATTTTTGTTACTACAATGGATGGTAACCTTGTCATTATGGATGGTAGTCTGTTGTTGAGATTTTTGTTATTCCAATTGATGGTAGCCTTTTCATTATGGAAGGTAGTCTGTTGTTGTGATTTTTGTTACTCCAATGGATGGTAGCCTTGTCATTATGGAAGGTAGTATGTTGTCGATATCTTTGTTACTCCAATGGATGGTAGCCTTGTGATTATGAAAGGTAGTCTGTTGTCGAGATTTTTGTTACTACGATAGATTTTAGCCATGTCGTTATGGAAGGTTGTTTGTTGTCATTATCTTTGTTACTCCAATGGATGGTAGCCTAATCATTATGGAAGGTAGTCTGTTGTCGAGATTTTTGTTACTCCAATGGATGGTAGCCTTGTCATTATGGAAGGTAGTCTCTTGTGGATATTTTTGTTACTCCAATGATGGTACCCTTGTCATTAAGGAAGGTAGTCTGTTGTCGAGATTTTTTCTACTCCAATGGATGGTAGCCTTGTCATTATGGAAGGTAGTCTGTTGTCTAGATATCTGTTACTCCAATGGATGGTAGCCTTGTCATTATGGAAGGTCGTCTGGTGTCGGGGTTTTTGTTACTCTAATGGATGGTAGCCTTGTCATTATGGAAGGTATTCTGTTGTCCAGATTTTTGTAACAACAATGGATGGTAGCCTTGTCATTATGGAAAGTAGTCTGTTGTCGAGATTTTTGTTATTGTATTGGATGGTAGCCTTGTCATTATGGAAGGTAGTCTGTCGTTGTGATTTCTGTTACTCCAATAGATAATAGACTTGTCATTAAGGACGATAGTGTGTTGTTCATATTTTTGTTACTCCAATGGATGGTAGACTTGTCATTATGGAATGTAGTTTATTGTCGAGATTTTTGTTACTCCATTGGATGGTAGCCTTGTCATTATGGAAGGTAATGTGTTATCGATATTTATGTTATTCCAATGGATAGTAGCCTTGTCATTATGAAAGGTAGTATGTTGTCGTGATTTTTGTTACTTAAATGGATGGTAGCCTTGTCATTATGGAAGGTAGTATGTTGTCGATATCTTCGTTACTCCAATGGATGTTAGCCTTGTCATTTTTGAAGGTAGTCTGTTGTCGTGATTTTTGTTACTCTAAGGGATGGTATCCTTTTCATTATGGAAGGTAGTGTGTTGCCGATATTTTTGTTATTCCAATGGATGGTAGCCTTGTCCTTATGGAAGGTAGTCTGTTGTCGAGATTTTTGTTACTCCAATGGATGGTAGCTTTGTCATTATGAAAGGTAGTCTATTGTCGAGATTTTCGTTACTACAATGGATGGTAGCCTTGTCATTATGGAAGGTAGTCTGTAGTCATGATTTTAGTTACTCCAATGGATGGTAGCCTTGTCATTATGGAAGGTTGTATCTTGTGGATATTTTTGTTACTCTAATGGATGGTACCCTTGTCATTATGGAAGGTAGTCTTTTGTCGAGATTTTTGTTACTCTAATGGATGGTAGCCTCGTCATTATGGAAGGTTGTATCTTGTGGATATTTTTGTTACTCTAATGGATTATACCCTTGTCATTATGGAAGGTAGTCTTTTGTCGAGATTTTTGTTACTCCAATGGATGGTAGCCTTGTCTTTATGGATGGTAGTCTGCCGTTGTGATTTCTATTACTAAAATGGATTAGAGCCTTGTCATTATGGAAGGTAGTCTGTTGTCGAGATATTTGTTGCTCTAATGGATGGTAGCCTTGTCATTATGGAAGGTAGTCTGTTGACGAGATTTTTGTTACTACAATGGATGGTAGCCTTGTCATTATGGAAGGTAGTCTGTTGTCTAGATATCTGTTACTCCAATGGATGGTAGCCTTGTCTTGATGGAAGGTAGTCTGTTGTCGGGATTTTTGTTACTCAAATGGATGGTAGCCTTGTCATTATGGAAGGTAGTCTGTTGTCCAGATTTTTGTTACAACAATGGATGGTAGCCTTGTCATTATGGAAGGTAGTCTGTTGTCGAGATTTTTGTTACTCTAATGGATGATAGCCTTGTCATTATGGAAGGTAGTATGTCGTTGTGATTTCTGTTACTCCAATAGATAGTAGACTTGTCATTAAGGACGATAGTGTGTTGTTCAGATTTTTGTTACTCCAATGGATGGTAGACTTGTCATTATGGAAGGTAGTTTATTGTCGAGATTTTTGTTACACCATTGGATGGTAGCCTTGTCCTTATGGAAGGTAATGTGTTATCGATATTTATGTTATTCCAATGGATGGTAGCCTTGTCATTATGAAAGGTAGTATGTTGTCGTGATTTTTGTTACTCCAATGGATGGTAGCCTTGTCATTATGGAAGGTCGTGTGTTCTCAATATCTTTGTTACTCTAATGGATGGTAGCCTTCTCATTATTGAAGGTAGTCTGTTGTCGAGATTTTTGTTACTCAAAGGGATGGTAGCCTTGTCATTATTGAAGGTAGTGTGTTGTCGATATTTTTGTTATTCCAATGGATGGTAGCCTTGTCCTTATGGAAGGTAGTCTGTTGTCGAGATTTTTGTTACTCCAATGGATGGTAGCCATGTCGTTATGGAAGGTAGTCTGTTGTCGAGATTTTTGTTACTACAATGAATGGTAGCCTTATCATTATGGAAGGTAATATGTTGTCGATATTTTTGTTATTCGAATGGATGGTATCCCTGTCATTATGGAAGGTAGTCTGTTGTCGTGATTTTTGTTACTCCAATGGATGGTAGCCTTGTCATTATGGAAGGTAGTCTGTTGTCATGATTTTAGTTACTCCAATGGATGGTAGCCTTGTCATTATGGAAGGTTATATCTTATGGATATTTTTGTTACTCTAATGGATGGTACCCTTGTCATTATGGAAGGTAGTCTTTTTTCGAGATTTTTGTTACTCCAATGGATGGTAGCCTTGTCATTATGAAAGGTAGTCTGCCGTTGTGATTTCTGTTACTCAAGTGGATTAGAGCCTGGTCATTATTAAAGGTAGTCTGTTGTCAAGATATTTGTTGGTCTAATGGATGGTAGCCTTGTCATTATGGAAGGTAGTATGTTGTCGAGATTTTTGTTACTATAATGGATGGTAGCCTTGTCATTATGGAAGGTAGTATGTTGTCGAGATTTTTGTTATTCCAACGGATGGTAGCCATGTCATTATGGAAGGTAGTCTGTTGTCGTGATTTTTGTTACTCCAATGGATGGTAGCTTTGTCATTATGGAAGGTAGTATGTTGTCGATATCTTTGTTACTCCAACGAATGGTAGCCTTGTCATTATGGAAGGTAGTCTATCGTTCTCATTTTTGTTACTCCAATGGATGTTAGCCTTCTCATTAAGGATGGTAGTCTGTTGTTCAGATTTTTGTTACTCCAATGGATGGTAGCCTTATCATTATGGAAAGTAGTGAGTTGTCGATATTTTTGTTATTCGAATGGATGGTATGCCTGTCATTATGGAAGTTAGTCCATTGTCGTGATTTTTGTTAATCCAATGGATGGTAGCCTTGTCATTATGGAAGGTAGTCTGTTGTCGTGATTTTAGTTACTCCAATGGATGGTAGCCTTGTTATTATGGAAGGTTGTATCTTGTGGATATCTTTGTTACTCTAATGGATAGTACCCTTGTCATTATGGAAGGTAGTCTTTTGTCAAGATTTTTGTTACTCCAATGGATGGTAGCCTTGTCATTATGGAAGGTAGTCTGCCGTTATGATTTCTGTTACCTAAATGGATTAGAGCCTTGTCATTATGGAAGGTAGTCTGTTGTCGAGATATTTGTTGCTCTAATGGATGGTAGCCTTGTCATTATGGAAGGTAGTCTGTTGTCGAGATTTTTGTTACTCCAATGGATGGTAGCCTTGTCATTATGGAAGGTAGTATGTTTTCGATATCTTTGTTACTCTAATGGATGGTAGTCTTGTCATTATGGAAGGTAGTCTGTCGTTGTGATTTCTGTTACGCCAATGGATAGTAGACTTGTCATTAAGGACGATAGTGTGTTGTTCAGATATTTGTTACTCCAATGGATGGTAGACTTGTCATTATGGAAGGTAGTTTATTGTCAAAATTTATGTTACTCCATTGGATGGTAGCCTTGTCATTATGGAAGGTAATGTGTTATCGATATTTATGTTATTCAAATGGATGGTAGCCTTGTCATTATGGAAGGTAGTATGTTGTCGATATCTTTGTTACTCCAATGGATGGTAGCCTTGTCATTATTGAAGGTAGTCTGTTTTCGAGATTTTTGTTACTTTAATGGATGGTAGCCTTGTCATTATGGAAGGTAGTGTGTTGTCAATATTTTTGATATTCAAATGGATGGTAGCCTTGTCCTTATGGAAGGTAGTCTGTTGTCGAGATTTTTGTTACTACAATGGATGGTAGCCTTGTCATTATGGAAGGTAGTTTGTTGTCAAGATTTTCGTTATTCCAATGGATGGTAGCTTTGTCATTATGGAAGGTAGTCTGTTGTCGTGATTTTTGTTACTCCAATGGATGGTAGCTTTGTCATTATGGAAGGTAGTATGTTGTCGATATCTTTGTTACTCCAATGGATGGTAGCCTTGTCATTATGGAAGGTAGTCTATCGTTCTCATTTCTGTTACTCCAATGGATGGTAGCCTTGTCATTAAGGACGGTAGTCTGTTGTTTAGATTTTTGTTACTCCAATGGATGGTAGACTTTTCATTATGGAAGGTAGTCTATTGTCGAGATTTTTGTTACTCCATTGGATGGTTGCCTTGTCATTATGGAAGGTAGTGTGTTGTCGATATTTTTGTTATTCGAATGGATGGTATCATTGTCATTATGGAAGGTAGTTTGTTGTCGTGATTTTTGTTACTCCAACTGATGGTAGCCTTTTCATTATGGAAGGTTGTCTGTTGTCGTGATTTTAGTACCTCCAATGGATGGTAGCCTTATCATTATGGAAGGTTGTATCTTATGGATATTTTTGTTACTCTAATGGATGGTAACCTTGTCATTATGGAAGGTAGTCTTTTGTCGAGATTTTTGTTACTCCAATGGATGGTAGCCTTGTCATTATGGAAGGTAGTCTGCCGTTGTGATTTCTGTTACTCAAATGGATTGTAGCCTTGTTATAATGGAAGGTAGTCTGTTGTCGAGATTTTTGTTACTACAATGGATGGTAGCGTTGTCATTATGGAAGGTAGTCTGTTGTTGAGATTTTTGTTATTCCAATTGATGGTAGCCTTTTCATTATGGAAGGTAGTCTGTTGTCGAGATTTTTGTTACTCTAATGGATGGTAGCCTCGTCATTATGGAAGGTTGTATCTTGTGGATATTTTTGTTACTCTAATGGATTGTACCCTTGTCATTATGGAAGGTAGTCTTTTGTCGAGATTTTTATTACTCCAATGGATGGTAGCCTTGTCTTAATGTAATGTAGTCTGCCGTTGTGATTTCTGTTACTCAAATGGATTAGAGCCTTGTCATTATGGAAGGTAGTCTGTTGTCGAGATATTTGTTGCTCTAATGGATGGTAGCCTTGTCATTATGGAAGGTAGTCTGTTGTTGAGATTTCTGTTACTCCAATGGATGGTAGCCTTGTCATTATGGAAGGTAGTTTATTGTCGATATTTATGTTATTCCAATGGATGGTAGCCTTGTCATTATGAAAGGTAGTCTGTTATCGTGATATCTGTTACTCCAATGGATGGTAGCCTTGTCATTATGGAAGGTAGTATGTTGTCGATATCGTTGTTACTCCAATGGATGGTAGCCTTGTCATTATTGAAGGTAGTCTGTTGTCGAGATTTTTGTTACTCTAAGGGATGGTAGCCTTGTCATTATGGAAGGTAGTCTGTTGTCGATATCTTTGTTACTCCATTGGATGGTAGACTTGTCATTATGGAAGGTAGTTTATTGTCAAGATTTATGTTACTCCATTGGATGGTAGCCTTGTCATTATGGACGGTAATGTGTTATCGATATTTATGTTATTCCAATGGATAGTAGCCTTGTCATTATGGAAGGTAGTCTATCGTTCTCATTTCTGTTACTCCAATGGTCGGTAGCCTTGTCATTAAGGACGGTAGTTTGTTGTTTAGATTTTTGATACTCCAAAGGATGGTAGACTTTTCATTATGGAAGGTAGTCTATTGTCGAGATTTTTGTTACTCCATTGGATGGTAGCCTTGTCATTATGGAAGGTAGTGTGTTATCGATATTTTTGTTATTCGAATGGATGGTATCATTGTCATTATGGAAGGTAGTCTATTGTCATGATTTTTGTTACTCCAATGGATGGTAGCCTTGTCATTATGGAAGGTTGTCTGTTGTCGTTATTTTCGTTACTCCAATGGATGGTAGCCTTGTCATTATGGAAGGTAGTCTGTCGTTGTTATTTCTGTTACTCAAATGGATTGTAGCCTTGTCATTATGGAAGGTAGTCTCTTGTCGAGATATTTGTTACTCTAATGGATGGTAGCCTTGTCATTATGGAAGGTAGTATGTTGTCGATATCTTTGTTATTCCAATGGATGGTAACCTTGTCATTATAGAAGGTAGTATGTTGTCGAGATTTTTGTTACTACGATGGATTGTAGCCATGTCGTTATGGAAGGTAGTTTGTTGTCATTATCTTTGTTACTCCAATGGATGGTAGCCTAGTAATTATGGAAGGTAGTCTGTTGTCTAGATATGTGTTACTCCAATGGATGGTAGCCTTGTCATTATGGAAGGTAGTTTGTTGTCGGGATTTTTGTTACTCCAATGGATGGTAGCCTTGTCATTATGGAAGGTAGTCTGTTGTCCATATTTTTGTTACAACAATGGATGGTAGCCTTGTCATTATGGAAGGTAGTTTGTTGTCTAGATTTTTGTTATTGTATTGGATGGTAGCCTTGTCATTATGGAAGGTAGTCTGTCGTTGTGATTTCTGTTACTCCAATAGATAATAGACTTGTCATTAAGGACGATAGTGTGTTGTTCAGATTTTTGTTACTCCAATGGATGATAGACTTGTCATTATGGAAGGTAGTTTATTATCGATATTTTGGTTACTCCATTGGATGGTAGCCTTGTTATTATGGAAGGTAATGTGTTATCGATATTTATGTTATTCCAATGGATAATAGCCTTGTCATTATGAAAGGTAGTCTGTTGTTCTGATTTTTGTTACTCCAATGAATGGTAGCCTTGTCATTATGGAAGGTAGTATGTTGTCGATATCTTTGTTACTCCAATGGATGGTAGCCTTGTCATTATTGAAGGTAGTCTGTTGTCGAGATTTTTGTTACTCTAAGGGATGGTAGCCTTGTCATTATGGAAGGTAGTGTGTTGTCGATATTTTTGTTATTCCAATGGATGGTAGCCTTGTCATTAAGGACGGTAGTTTGTTGTTTAGATTTTTGATACTCCAAAGGATGGTAGACTTTTCATTATGGAAGGTAGTGTGTTATCGATATTTTTGTTATTCGAATGGATGGTATCATTGTCATTATGGAAGGTAGTCTATTGTCGTGATTTTTGTTACTCCAATGGATGGTAGCCTTGTCATTATGGAAGGTTGTCTGTTGTCGTTATTTTCGTTACTCCAATGGATGGTAGCCTTATCATTATTGAAGGTTGTATCTTGTGGATATTTTTGTTACTCTAATGGATGGTAACCTTGTCATTATGGAAGGTAGTCTTTTATCGAGATTTTTGTTGCTCCAATGGATGGTAGCCTTGTCATTATGGAAGGTAGTCTGTCGTTGTTATTTCTGTTACTCAAATGGATTGTAGCCTTGTCATTATGGAAGGTAGTCTCTTGTCGAGATATTTGTTACTCTAATGGATGGTAGCCTTGTCATTATGGAAGGTAGTATGTTGTCGATATCTTTGTTATTCCAATGGATGGTAGCCTTGTCATTATAGAAGGTAGTCTGTTGTCGAGATTTTTGTTACTACGATGGATTGTAGCCATGTCGTTATGGAAGGTAGTTTGTTGTCATTATCTTTGTTACTCCAATGGATGGTAGCCTAGTCATTATGGAAGGTAGTCTGTTGTCTAGATATGTGTTACTCCAATGGATGGTAGCCTTGTCATTATGGAAGGTAGTTTGTTGTCGGGATTTTTGTTACTCCAATGGATGGTAGCCTTGTCATTATGGAAGGTAGTCTGTTGTCCATATTTTTGTTACAACAATGGATGGTAGCCTTGTCATTATGGAAGGTAGTTTGTTGTCTAGATTTTTGTTATTGTATTGGATGGTAGCCTTGTCATTATGGAAGGTAGTCTGTCGTTGTGATTTCTGTTACTCCAATAGATAATAGACTTGTCATTAAGGACGATAGTGTGTTGTTCATATTTTTGTTACTCCAATGGATGATAGACTTGTCATTATGGAAGGTAGTTTATTATCGATATTTTTGTTACTCCATTGGATGGTAGCCTTGTTATTATGGAAGGTAATGTGTTATCGATATTTATGTTATTCCAATGGATAATAGCCTTGTCATTATGAAAGGTAGTCTGTTGTTCTGATTTTTGTTACTCCAATGAATGGTAGCCTTGTCATTATGGAAGGTAGTATGTTGTCGATATCTTTGTTACTCCAATGGATGGTAGCCTTGTCATTATTGAAGGTAGTCTGTTGTCGAGATTTTTGTTACTCTAAGGGATGGTAGCCTTGTCATTATGGAAGGTAGTGTGTTGTCGATATTTTTGTTATTCCAATGGATGGTAGCCTTGTCATTAAGGACGGTAGTTTGTTGTTTAGATTTTTGATACTCCAAAGGATGGTAGACTTTTCATTATGGAAGGTAGTGTGTTATCGATATTTTTGTTATTCGAATGGATGGTATCATTGTCATTATGGAAGGTAGTCTATTGTCGTGATTTTTGTTACTCCAATGGATGGTAGCCTTGTCATTATGGAAGGTTGTCTGTTGTCGTTATTTTCGTTACTCCAATGGATGGTAGCCTTATCATTATTGAAGGTTGTATCTTGTGGATATTTTTGTTACTCTAATGGATGGTAACCTTGTCATTATGGAAGGTAGTCTTTTATCGAGATTTTTGTTGCTCCAATGGATGGTAGCCTTGTCATTATGGAAGGTAGTCTGTCGTTGTTATTTCTGTTACTCAAATGGATTGTAGCCTTGTCATTATGGAAGGTAGTCTCTTGTCGAGATATTTGTTACTCTAATGGATGGTAGCCTTGTCATTATGGAAGGTAGTATGTTGTCGATATCTTTGTTATTCCAATGGATGGTAGCCTTGTCATTATAGAAGGTAGTCTGTTGTCGAGATTTTTGTTACTACGATGGATTGTAGCCATGTCGTTATGGAAGGTAGTTTGTTGTCATTATCTTTGTTACTCCAATGGATGGTAGCCTAGTCATTATGGAAGGTAGTCTGTTGTCTAGATATGTGTTACTCCAATGGATGGTAGCCTTGTCATTATGGAAGGTAGTTTGTTGTCGGGATTTTTGTTACTCCAATGGATGGTAGCCTTGTCATTATGGAAGGTAGTCTGTTGTCCATATTTTTGTTACAACAATGGATGGTAGCCTTGTCATTATGGAAGGTAGTTTGTTGTCTAGATTTTTGTTATTGTATTGGATGGTAGCCTTGTCATTATGGAAGGTAGTCTGTCGTTGTGATTTCTGTTACTCCAATAGATAATAGACTTGTCATTAAGGACGATAGTGTGTTGTTCAGATTTTTGTTACTCCAATGGATGATAGACTTTTCATTATGGAAGGTAGTTTATTATCGATATTTTTGTTACTCCATTGGATGGTAGCCTTGTTATTATGGAAGGTAATGTGTTATCGATATTTATGTTATTCCAATGGAAAATAGCCTTGTCATTATGAAAGGTAGTCTGTTGTTCTGATTTTTGTTACTCCAATGAATGGTAGCCTTGTCATTATGGAAGGTAGTATGTTGTCGATATCTTTGTTACTCCAATGGATGGTAGCCTTGTCATTATTGAAGGTAGTCTGTTGTCGAGATTTTTGTTACTCTAAGGGATGGTAGCCTTGTCATTATGGAAGGTAGTGTGTTGTCGATATTTTTGTTATTCCAATGGATGGTAGCCTTGTCATTAAGGACGGTAGTTTGTTGTTTAGATTTTTGATACTCCAAAGGATGGTAGACTTTTCATTATGGAAGGTAGTGTGTTATCGATATTTTTGTTATTCGAATGGATGGTATCATTGTCATTATGGAAGGTAGTCTATTGTCGTGATTTTTGTTACTCCAATGGATGGTAGCCTTGTCATTATGGAAGGTTGTATCCTGTGGATATTTTTGTTACTCTAATGGATGGTACCCTTGTCATTATGGAAGGTGGTCTTTTGTCGAGATTTTTGTTACTCTAATGGATGGTAGCCTCGTCATTATGGAAGGTTGTATCTTATGGATATTTTTGTTACTCTAATGGATTGTACCCTTGTCATTATGGAAGGTAGTCTTTTGTCGAGATTTTTGTTACTCCAATGGATGGTAGCCTTGTCTTTATGGATGGTTGTATGCCGTTGTGATTTCTGTTACTCAAATGGATTTGAGCCTTGTCATTATGGAAGGTAGTCTGTTGTCGAGATATTTGTTGCTCTAATGGATGGTAGCCTTGTCATTATGGAAGGTAGTCTGTTGTCGAGATTTTTGTTACTACAATGGATGGTAGCCTTGTCATTATGGAAGGTAGTTTGTTGTCGATATTTTTGTTACTGTATTGGATGGTAGCGTTGTCATTATGGAAGGTAGTATGTTGTCGATATCTTTGTTACTCCAATGGATGGTAGCCTTGTCATTATAGAAGGTAGTCTGTTGTCGAGATTTTTGTTACTACGATGGATTGTAGCCATGTCGTTATGGAAGGTAGTTTGTTGTCATTATCTTTGTTACTCCAATGGATGGTAGCCTAATCCTTATGGAAGGTAGTCTCTTGTCGAGATTTTTGTTACTCCAATGGAGGGTAGCCTTGTCATTATGGAAGGTAGTATGTTGTCGATATCTTTGTTATTCCAATGGATGGTAGCCTTTTCCTTATGGAAGGTAGTTTGTTGTCAAGATTTTTGTTACTCCAATGGATGGTAGCCTTGTCATTATGAAAGGTAGTCTGTTGTCGAGATTTTCGTTACTACAATGGATGGTAGCCTTGACATTATGGAAGGTAGTATGTCGTTGTGATTTATGTTACACCAATAGATAATAGACTTGTCATTAAGGATAATAGTGTGTTGTTCAGATTTTTGTTACTCCAATGGATGGTAGACTTGTCATTATGGAAGGTAGTTTATTATCGATATTTTTGTTACTCCATTGGATGGTAGCCTTGTTATTATGGAAGGTAATGTGTTATCGATATTTATGTTATTCCAATGGATAATAGCCTTGTCATTATGAAAGGTAGTCTGTTGTTGTGATTTTTGTTACTCCAATGAATGGTAGCCTTGTCATTCTGGAAGGTAGTATGTTGTCGATATCTTTGTTACTCCAATGGATGGTAGCCTTTTCATTATTGAAGGTAGTCTGTTGTCGAGATTTGTGTTACTCTAAGGGATGGTAGCCTTGTCATTATGGAAGGTAGTGTGTTGTCGATATTTTTGTTATTCCAATGGATGGTAGCCTTGTCATTATGGAAGGTAGTATGTTGTCGATATCTTTGTTACTCCAATGGATGGTAGCCTTGTCATTATTGAAGGTAGTCTCTTGTCGATATTTTTGTTATTCCAATGGATGGTAGCCTAATCCTTATGGAAGGTAGTATCTTGTCGAGATTTTTGTTACTCCAATGGATGGTAGCCTTGTCATTATGGAAGGTAGTCAGTTGTCGAGATTTTCGTTACTACAATGGATGGTTGCCTTATCATTATGGAAGGTAGTCTGTTGTCGAGATTTTTGTTATTCCAATGGATGGTAGCCTTGTCATTACGGAAGGTAGTCTGTTGTCGTGATTTTTGTTACTCCAATGGATGGTAGCTTTGTCATTATGGAAGGTATTATGTTGTCGATATCTTTGTTACTCCAATGGATGGTAGCCTTGTCATTATGGAAGGTAGTCTATCGTTCTCATTTCTGTTACTCCAATGGATGGTAGCCTTGTCATTATGGAAGGTAATGTGTTATCGATATTTATGTTATTCCAATGGATAGTAGCCTTGTCATTATGAAAGGTAGTCTGTTGTCGTGATTTTTGATACTTCAATGGATGGTAGCCTTGCCATTATGGAAGGTAGTATGTTGTTGATATCTTCGTTACTCCAATGGATGTTAGCCTTGTCATTTTTGAAGGTAGTCTGTTGTCGTGATTTTTGTTACTCTAAGGGATGGTAGCCTTGTCATTATGGAAGGTAGTGTGTTGTCGATATTTTTGTTATTCCAATGGATGGTAGCCTTGTCCTTATGGAAGGTAGTCTGTTGTCGAGATTTTTGTTACTCCAATGGATGGTAGCCTTGTCATTATGAAAGGTAGTCCGTTGTCGAGATTTTCGTTACTACAATGGATGGTAGCCTTGTCATTATGGAAGGTAGTCTGTAGTCATGATTTTAGTTACTCCAATGGATGGTAGCCTTGTCATTATGGAAGGTAGCTTGTTGTCGAGATTTTCGTTACTATAATGGATGGTAGCCTTGTCATTATGGAAGGTAGTCTGTTGTCAAGATTTTTGTTATTTCAATGGATGGTAGCCTTATCATTATGGAAGGTAGTCTATTGTCGTGATTTTTGTTACTCCAATGGATGGTAGCTTTGTCATTATAGAAGGTAGTATGTTGTCGATTTTTTTTTACTCCAATGGATGGTAGCCTTGTCATTATGGAAGGTAGTCTATCGTTCTCATTTCTGTTACTCCTATGGATGGTAGCCTTGTCATTAAGGACGGTAGTTTGTTGTTTAGATTTTTGATACTCCAAAGGATGGTAGACTTTTCATTATGGAAGGTAGTCTATTGTCGAGATTTTTGTTACTCCATTGGATGGTAGCCTTGTCATTATGGAAGGTAGTGTGTTATCCATATTTTTGTTATTCGAATGGATGGTATCATTGTCATTATGGAAGGTAGTCTATTGTCGTGATTTTTGTTACTCCAATGGATGGTAGCCTTGTCATTATGGAAGGTTGTCTGTTGTCGTGATTTTAGTTACTCTAATGGATGGTAGCCTTATCATTATGGAAGGTTGTATCTTATGGATATTTTTGTTACTCTAATGGATGGTAACCTTGTCATTATGGAAGGTAGTCTTTTGTCGAGATTTTTGTTACTCCAATGGATGGTAGCCTTGTCATTACGGAAGGTAGTCTGTTGTCGTGATTTTTGTTACTCCAATGGATGGTAGCTTTGTCATTATGGAAGGTATTATGTTGTCGATATCTTTGTTACTCCAATGGATGGTAGCCTTGTCATTATGGAAGGTAGTCTATCGTTCTCATTTCTGTTACTCCAATGGATGGTAGCCTTGTCATTATGGAAGGTAATGTGTTATCGATATTTATGTTATTCCAATGGATAGTAGCCTTGTCATTATGAAAGGTAGTCTGTTGTCGTGATTTTTGTTACTTCAATGGATGGTAGCCTTGCCATTATGGAAGGTAGTATGTTGTTGATATCTTCGTTACTCCAATGGATGTTAGCCTTGTCATTTTTGAAGGTAGTCTGTTGTCGTGATTTTTGTTACTCTAAGGGATGGTAGCCTTGTCATTATGGAAGGTAGTGTGTTGTCGATATTTTTGTTATTCCAATGGATGGTAGCCTTGTCCTTATGGAAGGTAGTCTGTTGTCGAGATTTTTGTTACTCCAATGGATGGTAGCCTTGTCATTATGAAAGGTAGTCCGTTGTCGAGATTTTCGTTACTACAATGGATGGTAGCCTTGTCATTATGGAAGGTAGTCTGTAGTCATGATTTTAGTTACTCCAATGGATGGTAGCCTTGTCATTATGGAAGGTAGCTTGTTGTCGAGATTTTCGTTACTATAATGGATGGTAGCCTTGTCATTATGGAAGGTAGTCTGTTGTCAAGATTTTTGTTATTTCAATGGATGGTAGCCTTATCATTATGGAAGGTAGTCTATTGTCGTGATTTTTGTTACTCCAATGGATGGTAGCTTTGTCATTATAGAAGGTAGTATGTTGTCGATTTTTTTTTACTCCAATGGATGGTAGCCTTGTCATTATGGAAGGTAGTCTATCGTTCTCATTTCTGTTACTCCTATGGATGGTAGCCTTGTCATTAAGGACGGTAGTTTGTTGTTTAGATTTTTGATACTCCAAAGGATGGTAGACTTTTCATTATGGAAGGTAGTCTATTGTCGAGATTTTTGTTACTCCATTGGATGGTAGCCTTGTCATTATGGAAGGTAGTGTGTTATCCATATTTTTGTTATTCGAATGGATGGTATCATTGTCATTATGGAAGGTAGTCTATTGTCGTGATTTTTGTTACTCCAATGGATGGTAGCCTTGTCATTATGGAAGGTTGTCTGTTGTCGTGATTTTAGTTACTCTAATGGATGGTAGCCTTATCATTATGGAAGGTTGTATCTTATGGATATTTTTGTTACTCTAATGGATGGTAACCTTGTCATTATGGAAGGTAGTCTTTTGTCGAGATTTTTGTTACTCCAATGGATGGTAGCCTTGTCATTATGGAAGGTAGTCTGCCGTTGTGATTTCTGTTACTCAAATGGATTGTAGCCTTGTTATTATGGAAGGTAGTCTGTTGTCGAGATTTTTGTTACTACAATGGATGGTAGCCTTGTCATTATGGAAGGTAGTCTGTTGTTGAGATTTTTGTTATTCCAATTAATGGTAGCCTTTTCATTATGGAAGGTAGTCTGTTGTCGTGATTTTTGTTACTCCAATGGATGGTAGCTTTGTCATTATGGAAGGTAGTATGTTGTCGATATGTTTGTAACTCCAATGGATGGTAGCCTTGTCATTATGGAAGGTAGTCTATCGTTCTCATTTCTGTTACTCCAATGGATGGTAGCCTTGTCATTAAGGACGGTATTCTGTTGTTTATATTTTTGTTACTCCAGTGGATGGTAGACTTTTCATTATGGAAGGTAGTCTATTGTCGAGATTTTTGTTACTCCATTGGATGGTTGCCTTGTCATTATGGAAGGTAGTGTGTTGTCGATATTTTTGTTATTCGAATGGATGGTATCATTGTCATTATGGAAGGTAGTTTGTTGTCGTGATTTTTGTTACTCCAACGGATGGTAGCCTTTTCATTATGGAAGGTTGTCTGTTGTCGTGATTTTAGTACCTCCAATGGATGGTAGCCTTATCATTATGGAAGGTTGTATCTTATGGATATTTTTGTTACTCTAATGGATGGTAACCTTGTCATTATGGAAGGTAGTCTTTTGTCGAGATTTTTGTTACTCCAATGGATGGTAGCCTTGTCATTATGGAAGGTAGTCTGCCGTTGTGATTTCTGTTACTCAAATGGATTGTAGCCTTGTTATTATGGAAGGTAGTCTGTTGTCTAGATTTTTGTTACTACAATGGATGGTAGCCTTGTCATTATGGAAGGTAGTCTGTTGTTGAGATTTTTGTTATTCCAATTGATGGTAGCCTTTTCATTATGGAAGGTAGTCTGTTGTCGTGATTTTTGTTACTTAAATGGATGGTAGCCTTGTCATTATGGAAGGTAGTATGTTGTCGATATCTTTGTTACTCCAATGGATGGTAGCCTTGTGATTATGAAAGGTAGTCTGTTGTCGAGATTTTTGTTACTTTGATGGATTTTAGCCATGTCGTTATGGAAGGTAGTTTGTTTTCATTATCTATGTTACTCCAATGGATGGTAGCCTAGTCATCTTGGAAGGTAGTCTGTTGTCGAGATTTTTGTTACTCCAATGGATGGTAGCCTTGTCATTATGGAAGGTAGTCTCTTGTCGATATCTTTGTTACTCCAATGGATGGTAGCCTTGTCATTATAGAAGGTAGTCTGTTGTCGAGATTTTTGTTACTACGATGGATTGTAGCCATGTCGTTATGGAAGGTAGTTTGTTGTCATTATCTTTGTTACTCCAATGGATGGTTGCCTAATCCTTATGGAAGGTAGTCTCTTGTCGAGATTTTTGTTACTCCAATGGAGGGTAGCCTTGTCATTATGGAAGGTAGTATGTTGTCGATATCTTTGTTATTCCAATGGATGGTAGCCTTTTCCTTATGGAAGGTAGTCTGTTGTCAAGATTTTTGTTACTCCAATGGATGGTAGCCTTGTCATTATGAAAGGTAGTCTGTTGTCGAGATTTTCGTTACTACAATGGATGGTAGCCTTGTCATTATGGAAGGTAGTATGTCGTTGTGATTTATGTTACTCCAATAGATAATAGACTTGTCATTAAGGATAATAGTGTGTTGTTCAGATTTTTGTTACTCCAATGGATGGTAGACTTGTCATTATGGAAGGTAGTTTATTATCGATATTTTTGTTACTCCATTGGATGGTAGCCTTGTTATTATGGAAGGTAATGTGTTATCGATATTTATGTTATTCCAATGGATAATAGCCTTGTCATTATGAAAGGTAGTCTGTTGTTGTGATTTTTGTTACTCCAATGAATGGTAGCCTTGTCATTATGGAAGGTAGTATGTTGTCGATATCTTTGTTACTCCAATGGATGGTAGCCTTTTCATTATTGAAGGTAGTCTGTTGTCGAGATTTGTGTTACTCTAAGGGATGGTAGCCTTGTCATTATGGAAGGTAGTGTGTTGTCGATATTTTTGTTATTCCAATGGATGGTAGCCTTGTCCTTATGGAAGGTAGTCTGTTGTCGAGATTTTTGTTACTCCAATGGATGGTAGCCTTGTCATTATGAAAGGTAGTCCGTTGTCGAGATTTTCGTTACTACAATGGATGGTAGCCTTGTCATTATGGAAGGTAGTCTGTAGTCATGATTTTAGTTACTCCAATGGATGGTAGCCTTGTCATTATGGAAGGTAGCTTGTTGTCGAGATTTTCGTTACTATAATGGATGGTAGCCTTGTCATTATGGAAGGTAGTCTGTTGTCAAGATTTTTGTTATTTCAATGGATGGTAGCCTTATCATTATGGAAGGTAGTCTATTGTCGTGATTTTTGTTACTCCAATGGATGGTAGCTTTGTCATTATAGAAGGTAGTATGTTGTCGATTTTTTTTTACTCCAATGGATGGTAGCCTTGTCATTATGGAAGGTAGTTTATCGTTCTCATTTCTGTTACTCCTATGGATGGTAGCCTTGTCATTAAGGACGGTAGTTTGTTGTTTAGATTTTTGATACTCCAAAGGATGGTAGACTTTTCATTATGGAAGGTAGTCTATTGTCGAGATTTTTGTTACTCCATTGGATGGTAGCCTTGTCATTATGGAAGGTAGTGTGTTATCCATATTTTTGTTATTCGAATGGATGGTATCATTGTCATTATGGAAGGTAGTCTATTGTCGTGATTTTTGTTACTCCAATGGATGGTAGCCTTGTCATTATGGAAGGTTGTCTGTTGTCGTGATTTTAGTTACTCTAATGGATGGTAGCCTTATCATTATGGAAGGTTGTATCTTATGGATATTTTTGTTACTCTAATGGATGGTAACCTTGTCATTATGGAAGGTAGTCTTTTGTCGAGATTTTTGTTACTCCAATGGATGGTAGCCTTGTCATTATGGAAGGTAGTCTGCCGTTGTGATTTCTGTTACTCAAATGGATTGTAGCCTTGTTATTATGGAAGGTAGTCTGTTGTCGAGATTTTTGTTACTACAATGGATGGTAGCCTTGTCATTATGGAAGGTAGTCTGTTGTTGAGATTTTTGTTATTCCAATTAATGGTAGCCTTTTCATTATGGAAGGTAGTCTGTTGTCGTGATTTTTGTTACTCCAATGGATGGTAGCTTTGTCATTATGGAAGGTAGTATGTTGTCGATATGTTTGTAACTCCAATGGATGGTAGCCTTGTCATTATGGAAGGTAGTCTATCGTTCTCATTTCTGTTACTCCAATGGATGGTAGCCTTGTCATTAAGGACGGTATTCTGTTGTTTATATTTTTGTTACTCCAGTGGATGGTAGACTTTTCATTATGGAAGGTAGTCTATTGTCGAGATTTTTGTTACTCCATTGGATGGTTGCCTTGTCATTATGGAAGGTAGTGTGTTGTCGATATTTTTGTTATTCGAATGGATGGTATCATTGTCATTATGGAAGGTAGTTTGTTGTCGTGATTTTTGTTACTCCAACGGATGGTAGCCTTTTCATTATGGAAGGTTGTCTGTTGTCGTGATTTTAGTACCTCCAATGGATGGTAGCCTTATCATTATGGAAGGTTGTATCTTATGGATATTTTTGTTACTCTAATGGATGGTAACCTTGTCATTATGGAAGGTAGTCTTTTGTCGAGATTTTTGTTACTCCAATGGATGGTAGCCTTGTCATTATGGAAGGTAGTCTGCCGTTGTGATTTCTGTTACTCAAATGGATTGTAGCCTTGTTATTATGGAAGGTAGTCTGTTGTCTAGATTTTTGTTACTACAATGGATGGTAGCCTTGTCATTATGGAAGGTAGTCTGTTGTTGAGATTTTTGTTATTCCAATTGATGGTAGCCTTTTCATTATGGAAGGTAGTCTGTTGTCGTGATTTTTGTTACTTAAATGGATGGTAGCCTTGTCATTATGGAAGGTAGTATGTTGTCGATATCTTTGTTACTCCAATGGATGGTAGCCTTGTGATTATGAAAGGTAGTCTGTTGTCGAGATTTTTGTTACTTTGATGGATTTTAGCCATGTCGTTATGGAAGGTAGTTTGTTTTCATTATCTATGTTACTCCAATGGATGGTAGCCTAGTCATCTTGGAAGGTAGTCTGTTGTCGAGATTTTTGTTACTCCAATGGATGGTAGCCTTGTCATTATGGAAGGTAGTCTCTTGTCGATATCTTTGTTACTCCAATGGATGGTAGCCTTGTCATTATAGAAGGTAGTCTGTTGTCGAGATTTTTGTTACTACGATGGATTGTAGCCATGTCGTTATGGAAGGTAGTTTGTTGTCATTATCTTTGTTACTCCAATGGATGGTTGCCTAATCCTTATGGAAGGTAGTCTCTTGTCGAGATTTTTGTTACTCCAATGGAGGGTAGCCTTGTCATTATGGAAGGTAGTATGTTGTCGATATCTTTGTTATTCCAATGGATGGTAGCCTTTTCCTTATGGAAGGTAGTCTGTTGTCAAGATTTTTGTTACTCCAATGGATGGTAGCCTTGTCATTATGAAAGGTAGTCTGTTGTCGAGATTTTCGTTACTACAATGGATGGTAGCCTTGTCATTATGGAAGGTAGTATGTCGTTGTGATTTATGTTACTCCAATAGATAATAGACTTGTCATTAAGGATAATAGTGTGTTGTTCAGATTTTTGTTACTCCAATGGATGGTAGACTTGTCATTATGGAAGGTAGTTTATTATCGATATTTTTGTTACTCCATTGGATGGTAGCCTTGTTATTATGGAAGGTAATGTGTTATCGATATTTATGTTATTCCAATGGATAATAGCCTTGTCATTATGAAAGGTAGTCTGTTGTTGTGATTTTTGTTACTCCAATGAATGGTAGCCTTGTCATTATGGAAGGTAGTATGTTGTCGATATCTTTGTTACTCCAATGGATGGTAGCCTTTTCATTATTGAAGGTAGTCTGTTGTCGAGATTTGTGTTACTCTAAGGGATGGTAGCCTTGTCATTATGGAAGGTAGTGTGTTGTCGATATTTTTGTTATTCCAATGGATGGTAGCCTTGTCATTATGGAAGGTAGTATGTTGTCGATATCTTTGTTACTCCAATGGATGGTAGCCTTGTCATTATTGAAGGTAGTCTCTTGTCGATATTTTTGTTATTCCAATGGATGGTAGCCTAATCCTTATGGAAGGTAGTATCTTGTCGAGATTTTTGTTACTCCAATGGATGGTAGCCTTGTCATTATGGAAGGTAGTCAGTTGTCGAGATTTTCGTTACTACAATGGATGGTTGCCTTATCATTATGGAAGGTAGTCTGTTGTCGAGATTTTTGTTATTCCAATGGATGGTAGCCTTGTCATTACGGAAGGTAGTCTGTTGTCGTGATTTTTGTTACTCCAATGGATGGTAGCTTTGTCATTATGGAAGGTATTATGTTGTCGATATCTTTGTTACTCCAATGGATGGTAGCCTTGTCATTATGGAAGGTAGTCTATCGTTCTCATTTCTGTTACTCCAATGGATGGTAGCCTTGTCATTATGGAAGGTAATGTGTTATCGATATTTATGTTATTCCAATGGATAGTAGCCTTGTCATTATGAAAGGTAGTCTGTTGTCGTGATTTTTGTTACTTCAATGGATGGTAGCCTTGCCATTATGGAAGGTAGTATGTTGTTGATATCTTCGTTACTCCAATGGATGTTAGCCTTGTCATTTTTGAAGGTAGTCTGTTGTCGTGATTTTTGTTACTCTAAGGGATGGTAGCCTTGTCATTATGGAAGGTAGTGTGTTGTCGATATTTTTGTTATTCCAATGGATGGTAGCCTTGTCCTTATGGAAGGTAGTCTGTTGTCGAGATTTTTGTTACTCCAATGGATGGTAGCCTTGTCATTATGAAAGGTAGTCCGTTGTCGATATTTTCGTTACTACAATGGATGGTAGCCTTGTCATTATGGAAGGTAGTCTGTAGTCATGATTTTAGTTACTCCAATGGATGGTAGCCTTGTCATTATAGAAGGTAGTATGTTGTCGATTTTTTTTTACTCCAATGGATGGTAGCCTTGTCATTATGGAAGGTAGTCTATCGTTCTCATTTCTGTTACTCCTATGGATGGTAGCCTTGTCATTAAGGACGGTAGTTTGTTGTTTAGATTTTTGATACTCCAAAGGATGGTAGACTTTTCATTATGGAAGGTAGTCTATTGTCGAGATTTTTGTTACTCCATTGGATGGTAGCCTTGTCATTATGGAAGGTAGTGTGTTATCGATATTTTTGTTATTCGAATGGATGGTATCATTGTCATTATGGAAGGTAGTCTATTGTCGTGATTTTTGTTACTCCAATGGATGGTAGCCTTGTCATTATGGAAGGTTGTATGTTGTCGTGATTTTAGTTACTCTAATGGATGGTAGCCTTATCATTATGGAAGGTTGTATCTTATGGATATTTTTGTTACTCTAATGGATGGTAACCTTGTCATTATGGAAGGTAGTCTTTTGTCGAGATTTTTGTTACTCCAATGGATGGTAGCCTTGTCATTATGGAAGGTAGTCTGCCGTTGTGATTTCTGTTACTCAAATGGATTGTAGCCTTGTTATTATGGAAGGTAGTCTGTTGTCGAGATTTTTGTTACTACAATGGATGGTAGCCTTGTCATTATGGAAGGTAGTCTGTTGTTGAGATTTTTGTTATTCCAATTAATGGTAGCCTTTTCATTATGGAAGGTAGTCTGTTGTCGTGATTTTTGTTACTCCAATGGATGGTAGCTTTGTCATTATGGAAGGTAGTATGTTGTCGATATGTTTGTAACTCCAATGGATGGTAGCCTTGTCATTATGGAAGGTAGTCTATCGTTCTCATTTCTGTTACTCCAATGGATGGTAGCCTTGTCATTAAGGACGGTAGTCTGTTGTTTAGATTTTTGTTACTCTAGTGGATGGTAGACTTTTCATTATGGAAGGTAGTCTATTGTCGAGATTTTTGTTACTCCATTGGATGGTTGCCTTGTCATTATGGAAGGTAGTGTGTTGTCGATATTTTTGTTATTCGAATGGATGGTATCATTGTCATTATGGAAGGTAGTTTGTTGTCGTGATTTTTGTTACTCCAACGGATGGTAGCCTTTTCATTATGGAAGGTTGTCTGTTGTCGTGATTTTAGTACCTCCAATGGATGGTAGCCTTATCATTATGGAAGGTTGTATCTTATGGATATTTTTGTTACTCTAATGGATGGTAACCTTGTCATTATGGAAGGTAGTCTTTTGTCGAGATTTTTGTTACTCCAATGGATGGTAGCCTTGTCATTATGGAAGGTAGTCTGCCGTTGTGATTTCTGTTACTCAAATGGATTGTTGCCTTGTTATTATGGAAGGTAGTCTGTTGTCTAGATTTTTTTTACTACAATGGATGGTAGCCTTGTCATTATGGAAGGTAGTCTGTTGTTGAGATTTTTGTTATTCCAATTGATGGTAGCCTTTTCATTATGGAAGGTAGTCTGTTGTCGTGATTTTTGTTACTTAAATGGATGGTAGCCTTGTCATTATGGAAGGTAGTATGTTGTCGATATCTTTGTTACTCCAATGGATGGTAGCCTTTTGATTATGAAAGGTAGTCTGTTGTCGAGATTTTTGTTACTACGATGGATTTTAGCCATGTCGTTATGGAAGGTAGTTTGTTTTCATTATCTATGTTACTCCAATGGATGGTAGCCTAGTCATCTTGGAAGGTAGTCTGTTGTCGAGATTTTTGTTACTCCAATGGATGGTAGCCTTGTCATTATGGAAGGTAGTCTCTTGTGGATATTTTTGTTACTCCAATGATGGTACCCTTGTCATTAAGGAAGGTAGTCTGTTGTCGAGATTTTTGCTACTCCAATGGATAGTAGCCTTGTCATTATGGAAGGTAGTCTGTTGTCTAGATATCTGTTACTCCAATGGATGGTAGCCTTGTCATTATGGAAGGTAGTCTGGTGTCGGGATTTTTGTTACTCCAATGGATGGTAGCCTTGTCATTATGGAAGTTATTCTGTTGTCCAGATTTTTGTTACAACAATGGATGGTAGCCTTGTTATTATGGAAGGTAGTCTGTTGTCGAGATTTTTGTTATTGTATTGGATGGTAGCCTTGTCATTATGGAAGGTAGTCTGTCGTTGTGATTTCTGTTACTCCATTGGATGGTAGCCTTGTCATTATGGAAGGTAATGTGTTATCGATATTTATGTTATTCCAATGGATAGTATCCTTGTCATTATGAAAGGTAGTATGTTGTCGTGATTTTTGTTACTTCAATGGATGGTAGCCTTGTCATTATGGAAGGTTGTCTGTTGTCGTGATTTTAGTTACTCCAATGGATGGTAGCCTTATCATTATGGAAGGTTGTATCTTATGGATATTTTTGTTACTCTAATGGATGGTAACCTTGTCATTATGGAAGGTAGTCTTTTGTCGAGATTTTTGTTACTCCAATGGATGGTAGCCTTGTCATTATGGAAGGTAGTCAGCCGTTGTGATTTCTGTTACTCAAATGGATTGTAGCCTTGTTATTATGGAAGGTAGTCTGTTGTCGAGATTTTTGTTACTACAATGGATGGTAGCCTTGTCATTATGGAAGGTAGTCTGTTGTTGAGATTTTTGTTATTCCAATTGATGGTAGCCTTTTCATTATGGAAGGTAGTCTGTTGTCGTGATTTTTGTTACTCCAATGGATGGTAGCTTTGTCATTATGGAAGGTAGTATGTTGTCGATATCTTTGTTACTCCAATGGATGGTAGCCTTGTCATTATGGAAGGTAGTCTATCGTTCTCATTTCTGTTACTCCAATGGACGGTAGCCTTGTCATTAAGGACGGTAGTCTGTTGTTTAGATTTTTGTTACTCCAATGGATGGTAGACTTTTCATTATGGAAGGTAGTCTATTGTCGAGATTTTTGTTACTCCATTGGATGGTTTCCTTATCATTATGGAAGGTAGTGTGTTGTCGATATTTTTGTTATTCGAATGGATGGTATCATTGTCATTATGGAAGGTAGTATGTTGTCGTGATTTTTGTTACTCCAATGGATGGTAGCCTTGTCATTATGGAAGGTTGTCTGTTGTCGTGATTTTAGTTACTCCAATGGATGGTAGCCTTATCATTATGGAAGGTTGTATCTTATGGATATTTTTGTTACTCTAATGGATGGTAACCTTGTCATTATGGAAGGTAGTCTTTTGTCGAGATTTTTGTTACTCCAATGGATGGTAGCCTTGTCATTATGGAAGGTAGTCTGCCGTTGTGATTTTTGTTACTCAAATGGATTGTAGCCTTGTTATTATGGAAGGTAGTCTGTTGTCGAGATTTTTGTTACTACAATGGATGGTAGCCTTGTCATCATGGAAGGTAGTCTGTTGTTGAGATTTTTGTTATTCCAATTGATGGTAGCCTTTTCATTATGGAAGGTAGTCTGTTGTCGTGATTTTTGTTACTCCAATGGATGGTAGCTTTGTCATTATGGAAGGTAGTAAGTTGTCGATATCTTTGTTACTCCAATGGATGGTAGCCTTGTCATTATGGAAGGTAGTATGCCGTTGTGATTTCTATTACTCAAATGGATTGTAGCCTTGTTATTATGGAAGGTAGTCTGTTGTCGAGATTTTTGTTACTACAATGGATGGTAGCCTTGTCATTATGGAAGGTAGTCTGTTGTTGAGATTTTTGTTATTCCAATTGATGGTAGCCTTTTCATTATGGAAGGTAGTCTGTTGTCATGATTTTTGTTACTCCAATGGATGGTAGCTTTGTCATCATGGAAGGTAGTATGTTGTCGATATCTTTGTTACTCCAATGGATGGTAGCCTTGTCATTATGGAAGGTAGTCTATCGTTCTCATTTCTGTTACTCCAATGGATGGTAGCCTTGTCATTAAGGACGGTAGTCTGTTGTTTAGATTTTTGTTACTCCAATGGATGGTAGACTTTTCATTATGGAAGGTAGTCTATTGTCGAGATTTTTGTTACTCCATTGGATGGTTGCCTTGTCATTATGGAAGGTAGTGTGTTGTCGATATTTTTGTTATTCGAATGGATGGTATCATTGTCATTATGGAAGGTAGTTTGTTGTCGTGATTTTTGTTACTCCAATGGATGGTAGCCTTTTCATTATGGAAGGTTGTCTGTTGTCGTGATTTTAGTTACTCCAATGGATGGTAGCCTTATCATTATGGAAGGTTGTATCTTATGGATATTTTTGTTACTCTAATGGATGGTAACCTTGTCATTATGGAAGGTAGTCTTTTGTCGAGATTTTTGTTACTCCAATGGATGGTAGCCTTGTCATTATGGAAGGTAGTCTGCCGTTGTGATTTCTGTTACTCAAATGGATTGTAGCCTTGTTATTATGGAAGGTAGTATGTTGTCGAGATTTTTGTTACTACAATGGATGGTAGCCTTGTCATTATGGAAGGTAGTCTGTTGTTGAGATTTTTGTTATTCCAATTGATGGTAGCCTTTTCATTATGGAAGGTAGTCTGTTATCGTGATTTTTGTTACTTCAATGGATGGTAGCCTTGTCATTATGGAAGGTAGTATGTTGTCGATATCTTTGTTACTCCAATGGATGGTAGCCTTGTGATTATGAAAGGTAGTCTGTTGTCGAGATTTTTGTTACTACGATGGATTTTAGCCATGTCGTTATGGAAGGTAGTTTGTTTTCATTATCTTTGTTACTCCAATGGATGGTAGCCTAGTCATTATGGAAGGTAGTCTGTTGTCGAGATTTTTGTTACTCCAATGGATGGTAGCCTTGTCATTATGGAAGGTAGTCTCTTGTGGATATTTTTGTTACTCCAATGATGGTACCCTTGTCATTAAGGAAGGTAGTCTGTTGTCGAGATTTTTGCTACTCCAATGGATAGTAGCCTTGTCATTATGGAAGGTAGTCTGTTGTCTAGATATCTGTTACTCCAATGGATGGTAGCCTTGTCATTATGGAAGGTAGTCTGGTGTCGGGATTTTTGTTACTCCAATGGATGGTAGCCTTGTCATTATGGAAGGTTTTCTGTTGTCCAGATTTTTGTTACAACAGTGGATGGTAGCCTTGTTATTATGGAAGGTAGTCTGTTGTCGAGATTTTTGTTATTGTATTGGATGGTAGCCTTGTCATTATGGAAGGTAGTCTGTCGTTATGATTTCTGTTACTCCAATAGATAATAGACTTGTCATTAAGGACGATAGTGTGTTGTTCATATTTTTGTTACTCCAATGGATGGTAGACTTGTCATTATGGAATGTAGTTTATTGTCGAGATTTTTGTTACTCCATTGGATGGTAGCCTTGTCATTATGGAAGGTAATGTGTTATCGATATTTATGTTATTCCAATGGATAGTATCCTTGTCATTATGAAAGGTAGTATGTTGTCGTGATTTTTGTTACTTCAATGGATGGTAGCCTTGTCATTATGGAAGGTAGTATGTTGTCGATATCTTCGTTACTCCAATGGATGTTAGCCTTGTCATTTTTGAAGGTAGTCTGTTGTCGTGATTTTTGTTATTCCAATGGATGGTAGCCTTGTCCTTATGGAAGGTAGTCTGTTGTCGAGATTTTTGTTACTCCAATGGATGGTAGCTTTGTCATTATGAAAGGTAGTCTGTTGTCGAGATTTTCGTTACTACAATGGATGGTAGCCTTGTCATTATGGAAGGTAGTCTGTTGTTGAGATTTTTGTTATTCCAATTGATGGTAGCCTTTTCATTATGGAAGGTAGTCTGTTATCGTGATTTTTGTTACTTCAATGGATGGTAGCCTTGTCATTATGGAAGGTAGTATGTTGTCGATATCTTTGTTACTCCAATGGATGGTAGCCTTGTGATTATGAAAGGTAGTCTGTTGTCGAGATTTTTGTTACTACGATGGATTTTAGCCATGTCGTTATGGAAGGTAGTTTGTTTTCATTATCTTTGTTACTCCAATGGATGGTAGCCTAGTCATTATGGAAGGTAGTCTGTTGTCGAGATTTTTGTTACTCCAATGGATGGTAGCCTTGTCATTATGGAAGGTAGTCTCTTGTGGATATTTTTGTTACTCCAATGATGGTACCCTTGTCATTAAGGAAGGTAGTCTGTTGTCGAGATTTTTGCTACTCCAATGGATAGTAGCCTTGTCATTATGGAAGGTAGTCTGTTGTCTAGATATCTGTTACTCCAATGGATGGTAGCCTTGTCATTATGGAAGGTAGTCTGGTGTCGGGATTTTTGTTACTCCAATGGATGGTAGCCTTGTCATTATGGAAGGTTTTCTGTTGTCCAGATTTTTGTTACAACAGTGGATGGTAGCCTTGTTATTATGGAAGGTAGTCTGTTGTCGAGATTTTTGTTATTGTATTGGATGGTAGCCTTGTCATTATGGAAGGTAGTCTGTCGTTATGATTTCTGTTACTCCAATAGATAATAGACTTGTCATTAAGGACGATAGTGTGTTGTTCATATTTTTGTTACTCCAATGGATGGTAGACTTGTCATTATGGAATGTAGTTTATTGTCGAGATTTTTGTTACTCCATTGGATGGTAGCCTTGTCATTATGGAAGGTAATGTGTTATCGATATTTATGTTATTCCAATGGATAGTATCCTTGTCATTATGAAAGGTAGTATGTTGTCGTGATTTTTGTTACTTCAATGGATGGTAGCCTTGTCATTATGGAAGGTAGTATGTTGTCGATATCTTCGTTACTCCAATGGATGTTAGCCTTGTCATTTTTGAAGGTAGTCTGTTGTCGTGATTTTTGTTATTCCAATGGATGGTAGCCTTGTCCTTATGGAAGGTAGTCTGTTGTCGAGATTTTTGTTACTCCAATGGATGGTAGCTTTGTCATTATGAAAGGTAGTCTGTTGTCGAGATTTTCGTTACTACAATGGATGGTAGCCTTGTCATTATGGAAGGTAGTCTGTAGTCATGATTTTAGTTACTCCAATGGATGGTAGCCTTGTCATTATGGAAGGTTGTATTTTGTGGATATTTTTGTTACTCTAATGGATGGTACCCTTGTCATTATGGAAGGTAGTCTTTTGTCGAGATTTTTGTTACTCTAATGGATGGTAGCCTCGTCATTATGGAAGGTTGTATCTTGTGGATATTTTTGTTACTCTAATGGATTGTACCCTTGTCATTATGGAAGGTAGACTTTTGTCGAGATTTTTGTTACTCCAATGGATGGTAGCCTTGTCTTTATGTATGGTAGTCTGCCGTTGTGATTTCTGTTACTCAAATGGATTAGAGCCTTGTCATTATGGAAGGTAGTCTGTTGTCGAGATATTTGTTGCTCTAATGGATGGTAGCCTTGTCATTATGGAAGGTAGTCTGTTGTTGAGATTTCTGTTACTCCAATGGATGGTAGCCTTGTCATTATGGAAGGTAGTTTATTGTCGATATTTATGTTATTCCAATGGATGGTAGCCTTGTCATTATGAAAGGTAGTCTGTTATCGTGATTTCTGTTACTCCAATGGATGGTAGCCTTGTCATTAAGGACGGTAGTCTGTTGTTTAGATTTTTGTTACTCCAATGGATGGTAGACTTTTCATTATGGAAGGTAGTCTATTGTCGAGATTTTTGTTACTCCATTGGATGGTTGCCTTGTCATTATGGAAGGTAGTGTGTTGTCGATATTTTTGTTATTCGAATGGATGGTATCATTGTCATTATGGAAGGTAGTTTGTTGTCGTGATTTTTGTTACTCCAATGGATGGTAGCCTTTTCATTATGGAAGGTTGTCTGTTGTCGTGATTTTAGTTACTCCAATGGATGGTAGCCTTATCATTATGGAAGGTTGTATCTTATGGATATTTTTGTTACTCTAATGGATGGTAACCTTGTCATTATGGAAGGTAGTCTTTTGTCGAGATTTTTGTTACTCCAATGGATGGTAGCCTTGTCATTATGGAAGGTAGTCTGTCGTTGTGATTTCTGTTACTCAAATGGATTGTAGCCTTGTTATTATGGAAGGTAGTATGTTGTCGAGATTTTTGTTACTACAATGGATGGTAGCCTTGTCATTATGGAAGGTAGTCTGTTGTTGAGATTTTTGTTATTCCAATTGATGGTAGCCTTTTCATTATGGAAGGTAGTCTGTTATCGTGATTTTTGTTACTTCAATGGATGGTAGCCTTGTCATTATGGAAGGTAGTATGTTGTCGATATCTTTGTTACTCCAATGGATGGTAGCCTTGTGATTATGAAAGGTAGTCTGTTGTCGAGATTTTTGTTACTACGATGGATTTTAGCCATGTCGTTATGGAAGGTAGTTTGTTTTCATTATCTTTGTTACTCCAATGGATGGTAGCCTAGTCATTATGGAAGGTAGTCTGTTGTCGAGATTTTTGTTACTCCAATGGATGGTAGCCTTGTCATTATGGAAGGTAGTCTCTTGTGGATATTTTTGTTACTCCAATGATGGTACCCTTGTCATTAAGGAAGGTAGTCTGTTGTCGAGATTTTTGCTACTCCAATGGATAGTAGCCTTGTCATTATGGAAGGTAGTCTGTTGTCTAGATATCTGTTACTCCAATGGATGGTAGCCTTGTCATTATGGAAGGTAGTCTGGTGTCGGGATTTTTGTTACTCCAATGGATGGTAGCCTTGTCATTATGGAAGGTTTTCTGTTGTCCAGATTTTTGTTACAACAGTGGATGGTAGCCTTGTTATTATGGAAGGTAGTCTGTTGTCGAGATTTTTGTTATTGTATTGGATGGTAGCCTTGTCATTATGGAAGGTAGTCTGTCGTTATGATTTCTGTTACTCCAATAGATAATAGACTTGTCATTAAGGACGATAGTGTGTTGTTCATATTTTTGTTACTCCAATGGATGGTAGACTTGTCATTATGGAATGTAGTTTATTGTCGAGATTTTTGTTACTCCATTGGATGGTAGCCTTGTCATTATGGAAGGTAATGTGTTATCGATATTTATGTTATTCCAATGGATAGTATCCTTGTCATTATGAAAGGTAGTATGTTGTCGTGATTTTTGTTACTTCAATGGATGGTAGCCTTGTCATTATGGAAGGTAGTATGTTGTCGATATCTTCGTTACTCCAATGGATGTTAGCCTTGTCATTTTTGAAGGTAGTCTGTTGTCGTGATTTTTGTTATTCCAGTGGATGGTAGCCTTGTCCTTATGGAAGGTAGTCTGTTGTCGAGATTTTTGTTACTCCAATGGATGGTAGCTTTGTCATTATGAAAGGTAGTCTGTTGTCGAGATTTTCGTTACTACAATGGATGGTAGCCTTGTCATTATGGAAGGTAGTCTGTTGTTGAGATTTTTGTTATTCCAATTGATGGTAGCCTTTTCATTATGGAAGGTAGTCTGTTATCGTGATTTTTGTTACTTCAATGGATGGTAGCCTTGTCATTATGGAAGGTAGTATGTTGTCGATATCTTTGTTACTCCAATGGATGGTAGCCTTGTGATTATGAAAGGTAGTCTGTTGTCGAGATTTTTGTTATTACGATGGATTTTAGCCATGTCGTTATGGAAGGTAGTTTGTTTTCATTATCTTTGTTACTCCAATGGATGGTAGCCTAGTCATTATGGAAGGTAGTCTGTTGTCGAGATTTTTGTTACTCCAATGGATGGTAGCCTTGTCATTATGGAAGGTAGTCTCTTGTGGATATTTTTGTTACTCCAATGATGGTACCCTTGTCATTAAGGAAGGTAGTTTGTTGTCGAGATTTTTGCTACTCCAATGGATAGTAGCCTTGTCATTATGGAAGGTAGTCTGTTGTCTAGATATCTGTTACTCCAATGGATGGTAGCCTTGTCATTATGGAAGGTAGTCTGGTGTCGGGATTTTTGTTACTCCAATGGATGGTAGCCTTGTCATTATGGAAGGTTTTCTGTTGTCCAGATTTTTGTTACAACAGTGGATGGTAGCCTTGTTATTATGGAAGGTAGTCTGTTGTCGAGATTTTTGTTATTGTATTGGATGGTAGCCTTGTCATTATGGAAGGTAGTCTGTCGTTATGATTTCTGTTACTCCAATAGATAATAGACTTGTCATTAAGGACGATAGTGTGTTGTTCATATTTTTGTTACTCCAATGGATGGTAGACTTGTCATTATGGAATGTAGTTTATTGTCGAGATTTTTGTTACTCCATTGGATGGTAGCCTTGTCATTATGGAAGGTAATGTGTTATCGATATTTATGTTATTCCAATGGATAGTATCCTTGTCATTATGAAAGGTAGTATGTTGTCGTGATTTTTGTTACTTCAATGGATGGTAGCCTTGTCATTATGGAAGGTAGTATGTTGTCGATATCTTCGTTACTCCAATGGATGTTAGCCTTGTCATTTTTGAAGGTAGTCTGTTGTCGTGATTTTTGTTATTCCAATGGATGGTAGCCTTGTCCTTATGGAAGGTAGTCTGTTGTCGAGATTTTTGTTACTCCAATGGATGGTAGCTTTGTCATTATGAAAGGTAGTCTGTTGTCGAGATTTTCGTTACTACAATGGATGGTAGCCTTGTCATTATGGAAGGTAGTCTGTAGTCATGATTTTAGTTACTCCAATGGATGGTAGCCTTGTCATTATGGAAGGTTGTATTTTGTGGATATTTTTGTTACTCTAATGGATGGTACCCTTGTCATTATGGAAGGTAGTCTTTTGTCGAGATTTTTGTTACTCTAATGGATGGTAGCCTCGTCATTATGGAAGGTTGTATCTTGTGGATATTTTTGTTACTCTAATGGATTGTACCCTTGTCATTATGGAAGGTAGACTTTTGTCGAGATTTTTGTTACTCCAATGGATGGTAGCCTTGTCTTTATGTATGGTAGTCTGCCGTTGTGATTTCTGTTACTCAAATGGATTAGAGCCTTGTCATTATGGAAGGTAGTCTGTTGTCGAGGTATTTGTTGCTCTAATGGATGGTAGCCTTGTCATTATGGAAGGTAGTCTGTTGTTGAGATTTCTGTTACTCCAATGGATGGTAGCCTTGTCATTATGGAAGGTAGTTTATTGTCGATATTTATGTTATTCCAATGGATGGTAGCCTTGTCATTATGAAAGGTAGTCTGTTATCGTGATTTCTGTTACTCCAATGGATGGTAGCCTTGTCATTATGGAAGGTAGTATGTTGTCGATATCGTAGTTACTCAAATGGATGGTAGCCTTGTCATTATTGAAGGTAGTCTGTTGTCGAGATTTTTGTTACTCTAAGGGATGGTAGCCTTGTCATTATGGAAGGTAGTCTGTTGTCGATATCTTTGTTACTCCAATGGATGGTAGACTTGTCATTATGGAAGGTAGTTTATTGTCAAGATTTATGTTACTCCATTGGATGGTAGCCTTGTCATTATGGACGGTAATGTGATATCGATATTTATGTTATTCCAATGGATGGTAGCCTTGTCATTATGGAAGGTAGTCTATTGTCGTGATTTTTGTTACTCCAATGGATGGTAGCTTTGTCATTATAGAAGGTAGTATGTTGTCGATTTTTTTTTACTCCAATGGATGGTAGCCTTGTCATTATGGAAGGTAGTCTATCGTTCTCATTTCTGTTACTCCAATGGATGGTAGCCTTGTCATTAAGGACGGTAGTTTGTTGTTTAGATTTTTGATACTCCAAAGGATGGTAGACTTTTCATTATGGAAGGTAGTCTATTGTCGAGATTTTTGTTACTCCATTGGATGGTAGCCTTGTCATTATGGAAGGTAGTGTGTTATCGATATTTTTGTTATTCGAATGGATGGTATCATTGTCATTATGGAAGGTAGTCTATTGTCATGATTTTTGTTACTCCAATGGATGGTAGCCTTGTCATTATGGAAGGTTGTCTGTTGTCGTTATTTTCGTTACTCCAATGGATGGTAGCCTTATCATTATTGAAGGTTGTATCTTGTGGATATTTTTGTTACTCTAATGGATGGTAACCTTGTCATTATGGAAGGTAGTCTTTTGTCGAGATTTTTTTTGCTCCAATGGATGGTAGCCTTGTCATTATGGAAGGTAGTCTGTCGTTGTTATTTCTGTTACTCAAATGGATTGTAGCCTTGTCATTATGGAAGGTAGTCTGTTGTCGAGATATTTGTTGCTATAATGGATGGTAGCCTTGTCATTATGGAAGGTAGTTTGTTGTCGAGATTTTTGTTACTACAATGGATGGTAGCCTTGTCATTATAGAAGGTAGTCTGTTTTCGAGATTTTTATTATTCCAATAGATGGTAGCCTTGTCATTAGGGAAGGTAGTCTGCTGTGGTGATTTTTGTTACTCCAATGGATGGTAGCCTTGTCATTATGGAAGGTAGTATGTTGTCGATATCTTTGTTATTCCAATGGATGGTAGCCTTGTTATTATAGAAGGTAGTCTGTTGTCGAGATTTTTATTACTACGATGAATTGTAGCCATGTCGTTATGGAAGGTAGTTTGTTGTCATTATCTTTGTTACTCCAATGGATGGTAGCCTAGTCATTATGGAAGGTAGTCTGTTGTCTAGATATGTGTTACTCCAATGGATGGTAGCCTTGTCATTATGGAAGGTAGTTTGTTGTCGAGATTTTTGTTACTCCAATGGATGGTAGCCTTGTCATTATGGAAGGTAGTCTGTTGTCCATATTTTTGTTACAACAATGGATGGTAGCCTTGTCATTATGGAAGGTAGTTTGTTGTCTAGATTTTTGTTATTGTATTGGATGGTAGCCTTGTCATTATGAAAGGTAGTCTGTCGTTGTGATTTCTGTTACTCCAATAGATAATAGACTTGTCATTAAGGACGATAATGTGTTGTTCAGATTTTTGTTACTCCAATGGATGATAGACTTGTCATTATGGAAGGTAGTTTATTATCGATATTTTTGTTACTCCATTGGATGGTAGCCTTGTTATTATGGAAGGTAATGTGTTATCGATATTTATGTTATTCCAATGGATAATAGCCTTGTCATTATGAAAGGTAGTCTGTTGTTCTGATTTTTGTTACTCCAATGAATGGTAGCCTTGTCATTATGGAAGGTAGTATGTTGTCGATATCTTTGTTACTCCAATGGATGGTAGCCTTGTCATTATTGAAGGTAGTCTGTTGTCGAGATTTTTGTTACTCTAAGGGATGGTAGCCTTGTCATTATGGAAGGTAGTGTGTTGTCGATATTTTTGTTATTCCAATGGATGGTAGCCTTGTCATTAAGGACGGTAGTTTGTTGTTTAGATTTTTGATACTCCAAAGGATGGTAGACTTTTCATTATGGAAGGTAGTCTATTGTCGATATTTTTGTTACTCCATTGGATGGTAGCCTTGTCATTATGGAAGGTAGTGTGTTATCGATATTTTTGTTATTCGAATGGATGGTATCATTGTCATTATGGAAGGTAGTCTATTGTCGTGATTTTTGTTACTCCAATGGATGGTAGCCTTGTCATTATGGAAGGTTGTATCTTGTGGATATTTTTGTTACTCTAATGGATGGTACCCTTGTCATTATGGAAGGTAGTCTTTTGTCGAGATTTTTGTTACTCTAATGGATGGTAGCCTCGTCATTATGGAAGGTTGTATCTTATGGATATTTTTGTTACTCTAATGGATTGTACCCTTGTCATTATGGAAGGTAGTCTTTTGTCGAGATTTTTGTTACTCCAATGGATGGTAGCCTTGTCTTTATGGATGGTAGTCTGCCGTTGTGATTTCTGTTACTCAAATGGATTAGAGCCTTGTCATTATGGAAGGTAGTCTGTTGTCGAGATATTGGTTGCTCTAATGGATGGTAGCCTTGTCATTATGGAAGGTAGTCTGTTGTCAAGATTTTTGTTACTACAATGGATGGTAGCCTTGTCATTATGGAAGGTAGTCTGTTGTCGATATTTTTATTACTGTATTGGATGGTAGCGTTGTCATTATGGAAGGTAGTATGTTGTCGATATCTTTGTTACTCCAATGGAAGGTAGCCTTGTCATTATAGAAGGTAGTCTGTTGTCGAGATTTTTGTTACTACAATGGATTGTAGCCATGTCGTTATGGAAGGTAGTTTGTTGTCATTATCTTTGTTACTCCAATGGATGGTAGCCTAATCCTTATGGAAGGTAGTCTCTTGTCGAGATTTTTGTTACTCCAATGGAGGGTAGCCTTGTCATTATGGAAGGTAGTATGTTGTCGATATCTTTGTTATTCCAATGGAAGGTAGCCTTGTCCTTATGGAAGGTAGTCTGTTGTCGAGATTTTCGTTACTCCAATGGATGGTAGCCTTGTCATTATGGAAGGTAGTCTGTCGTTGTGATTTATGTTACTCCAATAGATAATAGACTTGTCATTAAGGATAATAGTGTGTTGTTCAGATTTTTGTTACTCCAATGGATGGTACACTTGTCATTATGGAAGGTAGTTTATTGTCGATATTTTTGTTACTCCATTGGATGGTAGCCTTGTTATTATGGAAGGTAATGTGTTATCGATATTTATGTTATTCCAATGGATAATAGCCTTGTCATTATGAAAGGTAGTCTGTTGTTGTGATTTTTGTTACTCCAATGAATGGTAGCCTTGTCATTATGGAAGGTAGTATGTTGTCGATATCTTTGTTACTCCAATGGATGGTAGCCTTTTCATTATTGAAAGTAGTCTGTTGTCGAGATTTTTGTTACTCTAAGGGATGGTAGCCTTGTCATTATGGAAGGTAGTGTGTTGTCGATATTTTTGTTATTCCAATGGATGGTAGCCTTGTCATTATGGAAGGTAGTATGTTGTCGATATCTTTGTTACTCCAATGGATGGTAGCCTTGTCATTATTGAAGGTAGTCTGTTGTCGAGATTTTTGTTACTCTAAGGGATGGTAGCCTTGTCATTATGGAAGGTAGTATGTTGTCGATATCTTTGTTACTCTAATGGATGGTAGACTTGTCATTATTGAAGGTAGTCTGTTGCCCAGATTTTTGTTACTCTAAGGGATGGCAGCCTTGTCATTATGGAAGGTAGTGTGTTGTCGATATTTTTGTTATTCCAATGGATGGTAGCCTAATCCTTATGGAAGGTAGTATCTTGTCGAGATTTTTGTTACTCCAATTGATGGTAGCCTTGTCATTATGGAAGGTAGTCAGTTGTCGAGATTTTCGTTACTACAATGGATGGTTGCCTTATCATTATGGAAGGTAGTCTGTTGTCGAGATTTTTGTTATTCTAATGGATGTTAGCCTTGTCATTACGGAAGGTAGTCTGTTGTCGTGATTTTTGTTACTCCAATGGATGGTAGCTTTGTCATTATGGAAGGTATTATGTTGTCGATATCTTTGTTACTCCAATGGATGGTAGCCTAGTCATTATGGAAGGTAGTCTGTTGTCGAGATTTTTGTTACTCCAATGGATGGTAGCCTTGTCATTATGGAAGGTAGTCTCTTGTGGATATTTTTGTTACTCCAATGATGGTACCCTTGTCATTAAGGAAGGTAGTCTGTTGTCGAGATTTTTGCTACTCCAATGGATAGTAGCCTTGTCTTTATGGAAGGTAGTTTGTTGTCTAGATATCTGTTACTCCAATGGATGGTAGCCTTGTCATTATGGAAGGTAGTCTGGTGTCGGGATTTTTGTTACTCCAATGGATGGTAGCCTTGTCATTATGGAAGGTTTTCTGTTGTCCAGATTTTTGTTACAACAGTGGATGGTAGCCTTGTTATTATGGAAGGTAGTCTGTTGTCGAGATTTTTGTTATTGTATTGGATGGTAGCCTTGTCATTATGGAAGGTAGTCTGTCGTTATGATTTCTGTTACTCCAATAGATAATAGACTTGTCATTAAGGACGATAGTGTGTTGTTCATATTTTTGTTACTCCAATGGATGGTAGACTTGTCATTATGGAATGTAGTTTATTGTCGAGATTTTTGTTACTCCATTGGATGGTAGCCTTGTCATTATGGAAGGTAATGTGTTATCGATATTTATGTTATTCCAATGGATAGTATCCTTGTCATTATGAAAGGTAGTATGTTGTCGTGATTTTTGTTACTTCAATGGATGGTAGCCTTGTCATTATGGAAGGTAGTATGTTGTCGATATCTTCGTTACTCCAATGGATGTTAGCCTTGTCATTTTTGAAGGTAGTCTGTTGTCGTGATTTTTGTTATTCCAATGGATGGTAGCCTTGTCCTTATGGAAGGTAGTCTGTTGTCGAGATTTCTGTTACTCCAATGGATGGTAGCTTTGTCATTATGAAAGGTAGTCTGTTGTCGAGATTTTCGTTACTACAATGGATGGTAGCCTTGTCATTATGGAAGGTAGTCTGTAGTCATGATTTTAGTTACTCCAATGGATGGTAGCCTTGTCATTATGGAAGGTTGTATTTTGTGGATATTTTTGTTACTCTAATGGATGGTACCCTTGTCATTATGGAAGGTAGTCTTTTGTCGAGATTTTTGTTACTCTAATGGATGGTAGCCTCGTCATTATGGAAGGTTGTATCTTGTGGATATTTTTGTTACTCTAATGGATTGTACCCTTGTCATTATGGAAGGTAGACTTTTGTCGAGATTTTTGTTACTCCAATGGATGGTAGCCTTGTCTTTATGTATGGTAGTCTGCCGTTGTGATTTCTGTTACTCAAATGGATTAGAGCCTTGTCATTATGGAAGGTAGTCTGTTGTCGAGATATTTGTTGCTCTAATGGATGGTAGCCTTGACATTATGGAAGGTAGTCTGTTGTTGAGATTTCTGTTACTCCAATGGATGGTAGCCTTGTCATTATGGAAGGTAGTTTATTGTCGATATTTATGTTATTCCAATGGATGGTAGCCTTGTCATTATGAAAGGTAGTCTGTTATCGTGATTTCTGTTACTCCAATGGATGGTAGCCTTGTCATTATGGAAGGTAGTATGTTGTCGATATCGTAGTTACTCAAATGGATGGTAGCCTTGTCATTATTGAAGGTAGTCTGTTGTCGAGATTTTTGTTACTCTAAGGGATGGTAGCCTTGTCATTATGGAAGGTAGTCTGTTGTCGATATCTTTGTTACTCCAATGGATGGTAGACTTGTCATTATGGAAGGTAGTTTATTGTCAAGATTTATGTTACTCCATTGGATGGTAGCCTTGTCATTATGGACGGTAATGTGTTATCGATATTTATGTTATTCCAATGGATGGTAGCCTTGTCATTATGGAAGGTAGTCTATTGTCGTGATTTTTGTTACTCCAATGGATGGTAGCTTTGTCATTATAGAAGGTAGTATGTTGTCGATTTTTTTTTACTCCAATGGATGGTAGCCTTGTCATTATGGAAGGTAGTCTATCGTTCTCATTTCTGTTACTCCAATGGATGGTAGCCTTGTCATTAAGGACGGTAGTTTGTTGTTTAGATTTTTGATACTCCAAAGGATGGTAGACTTTTCATTATGGAAGGTAGTCTATTGTCGAGATTTTTGTTACTCCATTGGATGGTAGCCTTGTCATTATGGAAGGTTGTCTGTTGTCGTTATTTTCGTTACTCCAATGGATGGTAGCCTTATCATTATTGAAGGTTGTATCTTGTGGATATTTTTGTTACTCTAATGGATGGTAACCTTGTCATTATGGAAGGTAGTCTTTTGTCGAGATTTTTGTTGCTCCAATGGATGGTAGCCTTGTCATTATGGAAGGTAGTCTGTCGTTGTTATTTCTGTTACTCAAATGGATTGTAGCCTTGTCATTATGGAAGGTAGTCTGTTGTCGAGATATCTGTTGCTATAATGGATGGTAGCCTTGTCATTATGGAAGGTAGTTTGTTGTCGAGATTTTTGTTACTACAATGGATGGTAGCCTTGTCATTATAGAAGGTAGTCTGTTTTCGAGATTTTTATTATTCCAATAGATGGTAGCCTTGTCATTAGGGAATGTAGTCTGTTGTGGTGATTTTTGTTACTCCAATGGATGGTAGCCTTGTCATTATGGAAGGTAGTATGTTGTCGATATCTTTGTTATTCCAATGGATGGTAGCCTTGTTATTATAGAAGGTAGTCTGTTGTCGAGATTTTTGTTACTACGATGAATTGTAGCCATGTCGTTATGGAAGGTAGTTTGTTGTCATTATCTTTGTTACTCCAATGGATGGTAGCCTAGTCATTATGGAAGGTAGTTTGTTGTCTAGATATGTGTTACTCCAATGGATGGTAGCCTTGTCATTATGGAAGGTAGTTTGTTGTCGAGATTTTTGTTACTCCAATGGATGGTAGCCTTGTCATTATGGAAGGTAGTCTGTTGTCCATATTTTTGTTACAACAATGGATGGTAGCCTTGTCATTATGGAAGGTAGTTTGTTGTCTAGATTTTTGTTATTGTATTGGATGGTAGCCTTGTCATTATGAAAGGTAGTCTGTCGTTGTGATTTCTGTTACTCCAATAGATAATAGACTTGTCATTAAGGACGATAATGTGTTGTTCAGATTTTTGTTACTCCAATGGATGATAGACTTGTCATTATGGAAGGTAGTTTATTATCGATATTTTTGTTACTCCATTGGATGGTAGCCTTGTTATTATGGAAGGTAATGTGTTATCGATATTTATGTTATTCCAATGGATAATAGCCTTGTCATTATGAAAGGTAGTCTGTTGTTCTGATTTTTGTTACTCCAATGAATGGTAGCCTTGTCATTATGGAAGGTAGTATGTTGTCGATATCTTTGTTACTCCAATGGATGGTAGCCTTGTCATTATTGAAGGTAGTCTGTTGTCGAGATTTTTGTTACTCTAAGGGATGGTAGCCTTGTCATTATGGAAGGTAGTGTGTTGTCGATATTTTTGTTATTCCAATGGATGGTAGCCTTGTCATTAAGGACGGTAGTTTGTTGTTTAGATTTTTGATACTCCAAAGGATGGTAGACTTTTCATTATGGAAGGTAGTCTATTGTCGAGATTTTTGTTACTCCATTGGATGGTAGCCTTGTCATTATGGAAGGTAGTGTGTTATCGATATTTTTGTTATTCGAATGGATGGTATCATTGTCATTATGGAAGGTAGTCTATTGTCGTGATTTTTGTTACTCCAATGGATGGTAGCCTTGTCATTATGGAAGGTTGTATCTTGTGGATATTTTTGTTACTCTAATGGATGGTACCCTTGTCATTATGGAAGGTAGTCTTTTGTCGAGATTTTTGTTACTCTAATGGATGGTAGCCTCGTCATTATGGAAGGTTGTATCTTATGGATATTTTTGTTACTCTAATGGATTGTACCCTTGTCATTATGGAAGGTAGTCTTTTGTCGAGATTTTTGTTACTCCAATGGATGGTAGCCTTGTCTTTATGGATGGTAGTCTGCCGTTGTGATTTCTGTTACTCAAATGGATTAGAGCCTTGTCATTATGGAAGGTAGTCTGTTGTCGAGATATTGGTTGCTCTAATGGATGGTAGCCTTGTCATTATGGAAGGTAGTCTGTTGTCAAGATTTTTGTTACTACAATGGATGGTAGCCTTGTCATTATGGAAGGTAGTCTGTTGTCGATATTTTTATTACTGTATTGGATGGTAGCGTTGTCATTATGGAAGGTAGTATGTTGTCGATATCTTTGTTACTCCAATGGAAGGTAGCCTTGTCATTATAGAAGGTAGTCTGTTGTCGAGATTTTTGTTACTACAATGGATTGTAGCCATGTCGTTATGGAAGGTAGTTTGTTGTCATTATCTTTGTTACTCCAATGGATGGTAGCCTAATCCTTATGGAAGGTAGTCTCTTGTCGAGATTTTTGTTACTCCAATGGAGGGTAGCCTTGTCATTATGGAAGGTAGTATGTTGTCGATATCTTTGTTATTCCAATGGATGGTAGCCTTGTCCTTATGGAAGGTAGTCTGTTGTCGAGATTTTTGTTACTCCAATGGATGGTAGCCTTGTCATTATGATAGGTAGTCTGTTGTGGAGATTTTCGTTACTACAATGGATGGTAGCCTTGTCATTATGGAAGGTAGTCTGTCGTTGTGATTTATGTTACTCCAATAGATAATAGACTTGTCATTAAGGATAATAGTGTGTTGTTCAGATTTTTGTTACTCCAATGGATGGTACACTTGTCATTATGGAAGGTAGTTTATTGTCGATATTTTTGTTACTCCATTGGATGGTAGCCTTGTTATTATGGAAGGTAATGTGTTATCGATATTTATGTTATTCCAATGGATAATAGCCTTGTCATTATGAAAGGTAGTCTGTTGTTGTGATTTTTGTTACTCCGATGAATGGTAGCCTTGTCATTATGGAAGGTAGTATGTTGTCGATATCTTTGTTACTCCAATGGATGGTAGCCTTTTCATTATTGAAAGTAGTCTGTTGTCGAGATTTTTGTTACTCTAAGGGATGGTAGCCTTGTCATTATGGAAGGTAGTGTGTTGTCGATATTTTTGTTATTCCAATGGATGGTAGCCTTGTCATTATGGAAGGTAGTATGTTGTCGATATCTTTGTTACTCCAATGGATGGTAGCCTTGTCATTATTGAAGGTAGTCTGTTGTCGAGATTTTTGTTACTCTAAGGGATGGTAGCCTTGTCATTATGGAAGGTAGTATGTTGTCGATATCTTTGTTACTCTAATGGATGGTAGACTTGTCATTATTGAAGGTAGTCTGTTGCCGAGATTTTTGTTACTCTAAGGGATGGCAGCCTTGTCATTATGGAAGGTAGTGTGTTGTCGATATTTTTGTTATTCCAATGGATGGTAGCCTAATCCTTATGGAAGGTAGTATCTTGTCGAGATTTTTGTTACTCCAATTGATGGTAGCCTTGTCATTATGGAAGGTAGTCAGTTGTCGAGATTTTCGTTACTACAATGGATGGTTGCCTTATCATTATGGAAGGTAGTCTGTTGTCGAGATTTTTGTTATTCTAATGGATGTTAGCCTTGTCATTACGGAAGGTAGTCTGTTGTCGTGATTTTTGTTACTCCAATGGATGGTAGCTTTGTCATTATGGAAGGTATTATGTTGTCGATATCTTTGTTACTCCAATGGATGGTAGCCTTGTCATTATGGAAGGTAGTCTATCGTTCTCATTTCTGTTACTCCAATGGATGGTAGCCTTGTCATTATGGAAGGTAATGTGTTATCGATATTTATGTTATTCCAATGGATAGTAGCCTTGTCATTATGAAAGGTAGTCTGTTGTCGTGATTTTTGTTACTTCAATGGATGGTAGCCTTGCCATTATAGAAGGTAGTATGTTGTTGATATCTTCGTTACTCCAATGGATGTTAGCCTTGTCATTTTTGAAGGTAGTCTGTTGTCGTGATTTTTGTTACTCTAAGGGATGGTAGCCTTGTCATTATGGAAGGTAGTGTGTTGTCGATATTTTTGTTATTCCAATGGATGGTAGCCTTGTCCTTATGGAAGGTAGTCTGTTGTCCAGATTTTTGTTACTCCAATGGATGGTAGCCTTGTCATTATGAAAGGTAGTCCGTTGTCGAGATTTTCGTTACTACAATGGATGGTAGCCTTGTCATTATGGAAGGTAGTCTGTAGTCATGATTTTAGTTACTCCAATGGATGGTAGCTTTGTCATTATGGAAGGTAGCTTGTTGTCGAGATTTTCGTATACTATAATGGATGGTAGCCTTGTCATTATGGAAGGTAGTCTGTTGTCAAGATTTTTGTTATTTCAATGGATGGTAGCCTTATCATTATGGAAGGTAGTCTATTGTCGTGATTTTTGTTACTCCAATGGATGGTAGCTTTGTCATTATAGAAGGTAGTATGTTGTCGATTTTTTTTTACCCCAATGGATGGTAGCCTTGTCATTATGGAAGGTAGTCTATCGTTCTCATTTCTGTTACTCCTATGGATGGTAGCCTTGTCATTAAGGACGGTAGTTTGTTGTTTAGATTTTTGATACTCCAAAGGATGGTAGACTTTTCATTATGGAAGGTAGTCTATTGTCGAGATTTTTGTTACTCCATTGGATGGTAGCCTTGTCATTATGGAAGGTAGTGTGTTATCGATATTTTTGTTATTCGAATGGATGGTATCATTGTCATTATGGAAGGGAGTCTATTGTCGTGATTTTTGTTACTCCAATGGATGGTAGCCTTGTCATTATGGAAGGTTGTCTGTTGTCGTGATTTTAGTTACTCCAATGGATGGTAGCCTTATCATTATAGAAGGTTGTATCTTATGGATATTTTTGTTACTCTAATGGATGGTAACCTTGTCATTATGGAAGGTAGTCTTTTGTCGAGATTTTTGTTACTCCAATGGATGGTAGCCTTGTCATTATGGAAGGTAGTCTGCCGTTGTGATTTCTGTTACTCAAATGGATTGTAGCCTTGTTATTATGGAAGGTAGTCTGTTGTCGAGATTTTTGTTACTACAATGGATGGTAGCCTTGTCATTATGGAAGGTAGTCTGTTGTTGAGATTTTTGTTATTCCAATTAATGGTAGCCTTTTCATTATGGAAGGTAGTCTGTTGTCGTGATTTTTGTTACTCCAATGGATGGTAGCTTTGTCATTAAGGAAGTTAGTATGTTGTCGATATCTTTGTTACTCCAATGGATGGTAGCCTTGTCATTATGGAAGGTAGTCTATCGTTCTCATTTCTGTTACTCCAATGGATGGTAGCCTTGTCATTAAGGACGGTAGTCTGTTGTTTAGATTTTTGTTACTCCAATGGATGGTAGACTTTTCATTATGGAAGGTAGTCTATGGTCGAGATTTTTGTTACTCCATTGGATGGTTGCCTTGTCATTATGGAAGGTAGTGTGTTGTCGATATTTTTGTTATTCGAATGGATGGTATCATTGTCATTATGGAAGGTAGTTTGTTGTCGTGATTTTTGTTACTCCAATGGATGGTAGCCTTTTCATTATGGAAGGTTGTCTGTTGTCGTGATTTTAGTTACTCCAATGGATGGTAGCCTTATCATTATGGAAGGTTGTATCTTATGGATATTTTTGTAACTCTAATGGATGGTAACCTTGTCATTATGGAAGGTAGTCTTTTGTCGTGATTTTTGTTACTCCAATGGATGGTAGCCTTGTCATTATGGAAGGTAGTCTGCCGTTGTGATTTCTGTTACTCAAATGGATTGTAGCCTTGTTATTATGGAAGGTAGTCTGTTGTCGAGATTTTTGTTACTACAATGGATGGTAGCCTTGTCATTATGGAAGGTAGTCTGTTGTTGAGATTTTTGTTATTCCAATTGATGGTAGCCTTTTCATTATGGAAGGTAGTCTGTTGTCGTGATTTTTGTTACTTCAATGGATGGTAGCCTTGTCATTAAGGAAGTTAGTATGTTGTCGATATCTTTGTTACTCCAATGGATGGTAGCCTTGTCATTATGGAAGGTAGTCTATCGTTCTCATTTCTGTTACTCCAATGGATGGTAGCCTTGTCATTAAGGACGGTAGTCTGTTGTTTAGATTTTTGTTACTCCAATGGATGGTAGACTTTTCATTATGGAAGGTAGTCTATGGTCGAGATTTTTGTTACTCCATTGGATGGTTGCCTTGTCATTATGGAAGGTAGTGTGTTGTCGATATTTTTGTTATTCGAATGGATGGTATCATTGTCATTATGGAAGGTAGTTTGTTGTCGTGATTTTTGTTACTCCAATGGATGGTAGCCTTTTCATTATGGAAGGTTGTCTGTTGTCGTGATTTTAGTTACTCCAATGGATGGTAGCCTTATCATTATGGAAGGTTGTATCTTATGGATATTTTTGTAACTCTAATGGATGGTAACCTTGTCATTATGGAAGGTAGTCTTTTGTCGTGATTTTTGTTACTCCAATGGATGGTAGCCTTGTCATTATGGAAGGTAGTCTGCCGTTGTGATTTCTGTTACTCAAATGGATTGTAGCCTTGTTATTATGGAAGGTAGTCTGTTGTCGAGATTTTTGTTACTACAATGGATGGTAGCCTTGTCATTATGGAAGGTAGTCTGTTGTTGAGATTTTTGTTATTCCAATTGATGGTAGCCTTTTCATTATGGAAGGTAGTCTGTTGTCGTGATTTTTGTTACTTCAATGGATGGTAGCCTTGTCATTATGGAAGGTAGTATGTTGTCGATATCTTTGTTACTCCAATGGATGGTAGCCTTGTGATTATGAAAGGTAGTCTGTTGTCGAGATTTTTGTTACTACGATGGATTTTAGCCATGTCGTTATGGAAGGTAGTTTGTTTTCATTATCTATGTTACTCCAATGGATGGTAGCCTAGTCATCATGGAAGGTAGTCTGTTGTCGAGATTTTTGTTACTCCAATGGATGGTAGCCTTGTCATTATGGAAGGTAGTCTCTTGTGGATATTTTTGTTACTCCAATGATGGTACCCTTGTCATTAAGGAAGGTAGTCTGTTGTCGAGATTTTTGCTACTCCAATGGATAGTAGCCTTGTCATTATGGAAGGTAGTCTGTTGTCTAGATATCTGTTACTCCAATGGATGGTAGCCTTGTCATTATGGAAGGTAGTCTGGTGTCGGGATTTTTGTTACTCCAATGGATGGTAGCCTTGTCATTATGGAAGGTATTCTGTTGTCCAGATTTTTGTTACAACAATGGATGGTAGCCTTGTTATTATAGAAGGTAGTCTGTTGTCGAGATTTTTGTTATTGTATTGGATGGTAGCCTTGTCATTATGGAAGGTAGTCTGTCGTTGTGATTTCTGTTACTCCAATAGATAATAGACTTGTCATTAAGGACGATAGTGTGTTGTTCATATTTTTGTTACTCCAATGGATGGTAGACTTGTCATTATGGAATGTAGTTTATTGTCGAGATTTTTGTTACTCCATTGGATGGTAGCCTTGTCATTATGGAAGGTAATGTGTTATCGATATTTATGTTATTCCAATGGATAGTATCCTTGTCATTATGAAAGGTAGTATGTTGTCGTGATTTTTGTTACTTCAATGGATGGTAGCCTTGTCATTATGGAAGGTTGTCTGTTGTCGTGATTTTAGTTACTCCAATGGATGGTAGCCTTATCATTATGGAAGGTTGTATCTTATGGATATTTTTGTTACTCTAATGGATGGTAACCTTGTCATTATGGAAGGTAGTCTTTTGTCGAGATTTTTGTTACTCCAATGGATGGTAGCCTTGTCATTATGGAAGGTAGTCTGCCGTTGTGATTTTTGTTACTCAAATGGATTGTAGCCTTGTTATTATGGAAGTTAGTCTATTGTCTAGATTTTTGTTACTACAATGGATGGTAGCCTTGTCATTATGGAAGGTAGTCTGTTGTTGAGATTTTTGTTATTCCAATTGATGGTAGCCTTTTCATTATGGAAGGTAGTCTGTTGTCGTGATTTTTGTTACTCCAATGGATGGTAGCTTTGTCATTATGGAAGGTAGTATGTTGTCGATATCTTTGTTACTCCAATGGATGGTAGCCTTGTCATTATAGAAGGTAGTCTATCGTTCTCATTTCTGTTACTCCAATGGATGGTAGCCTTGTCATTATGGAAGGTAATGTGTTATCGATATTTATGTTATTCCAATGGATAGTAGCCTTGTCATTATGAAAGGTAGTCTGTTGTCGTGATTTTTGTTACTTCAATGGATGGTAGCCTAGCCATTATGGAAGGTAGTATGTTGTTGATATCTTCGTTACTCCAATGGATGTTAGCCTTGTCATTTTTGAAGGTAGTCTGTTGTCGTGATTTTTGTTACTCTAAGGGATGGTAGCCTTGTCATTATGGAAGGTAGTGTGTTGTCGATATTTTTGTTATTCCAATGGATGGTAGCCTTGTCCTTATGGAAGGTAGTCTGTTGTCGAGATTTTTGTTACTCCAATGGATGGTAGCCTTGTCATTATGAAAGGTAGTCCGTTGTCGAGATTTTCGTTACTACAATGGATGGTAGCCTTGTCATTATGGAAGGTAGTCTGTAGTCATGATTTTAGTTACTCCAATGGATGGTATCCTTGTCATTATGGAAGGTAGCTTGTTGTCGAGATTTTCGTTACTATAATGGATGGTAGCCTTGTCATTATGGAAGGTAGTCTGTTGTCAAGATTTTTGTTATTTCAATGGATGGTAGCCTTATCATTATGGAAGGTAGTCTATTGTCGTGATTTTTGTTACTCCAATGGATGGTAGCTTTATCATTATAGAAGGTAGTATGTTGTCGATTTTTTTTTACTCCAATGGATGGTAGCCTTGTCATTATGGAAGGTAGTCTATCATTCTCATTTCTGTTACTCCAATGGATGGTAGCCTTGTCATTAAGGACGGTAGTTTGTTGTTTAGATTTTTGATACTACAAAGGATGGTAGACTTTTCATTATGGAAGGTAGTCTATTGTCGAGATTTTTGTTACTCCATTGGATGGTAGCCTTGTCATTATGGAAGGTAGTGTGTTATCGATATTTTTGTTATTCGAATGGATGGTATCATTGTCATTATGGAAGGTAGTCTATTGTCGTGATTTTTGTTACTCCAATGGATGGTAGCCTTGTCATTATGGAAGGTTGTCTGTTGTCGTGATTTTAGTTACTCCAATGGATGGTAGCCTTATCATTATGGAAGGTTGTATCTTGTGGATATTTTTGTTACTCTAATGGATGGTAACCTTGTCATTATGGAAGGTAGTCTTTTGTCGAGATTTTTGTTGCTCCAATGGATGGTAGCCTTGTCATTATGGAAGGTAGTCGGCCGTTGTGATTTCTGTTACTCAAATGGATTGTAGCCTTGTCATTATGGAAGGTAGTCTGTTGTCGAGATATTTGTTGCTCTAATGGATGGTTGCCTTGTCATTATGGAAGGTAGTTTGTTGTCGAGATTTTTGTTACTACAATGTATTGTAGCCTTGTCATTATGGAAGGTAGTCTGTTGTCGAGATTTTTATTATTCCAATAGATGGTAGCCTTGTCATTAGGGAAGGTAGTCTGCTGTGGTGATTTTTGTTACTCCAATGGATGGTAGCCTTGTCATTATGGAAGGTAGTATGTTTTCGATATCTTTGTTATTCTAATGGATGGTAGCCTTGTCATTTTAGAAGGTAGTCTGTTGTCGAGATTTTTGTTACTACGATGGATTGTAGCCATGTCGTTATGGAAGGTAGTTTGTTGTCATTATCTTTGTTACTCCAATGGATGGTAGCCTAGTCATTATGGAAGGTAGTCTGTTGTCTAGATATGTGTTACTCCAATGGATGGTAGCCTTGTCATTATGGAAGGTAGTTTGGTGTCGGGATTTTTGTTACTCCAATGGATGGTAGCTTTGTCATTATGGAAGGTAGTCTGTTGTCTATATTTTTGTTACAACAATGGATGGTAGCCTTGTCATTATGGAAGGTAGTCTGTTGTCTAGATTTTTGTTATTGTATTGGATGGTAGCCTTGTCATTATGGAAGGTAGTCTATCGTTGTGATTTCTGTTACTCCAATAGATAATAGACTCGTCATTAAGGACGATAGTGTGTTGTTCAGATTTTTGTTACTCCAATGGATGGTAGACTTGTCATTATGGAAGGTAGTTTATTATCGATATTTTTGTTACTCCATTGGATGGTAGCCTTGTTATTATGGAAGGTAATGTGTTATCGATATTTATGTTATTCCAATGGATAATAGCCTAGTCATTATGAAAGGTAGTCTATTGTTGTGATTTTTGTTACTCCAATGAATGGTAGCCTTGTCATTATGGAAAGTAGTATGTTGTCGATATCTTTGTTACTCCAATGGATGGTAGCCTTTTCATTATTGAAGGTAGTCTGTTGTCGATATTTTTGTTACTCTAAGGGATGGTAGCCTTGTCATTATGGAAGGTAGTGTGTTGTCGATATTTTTGTTATTCCAATGGATGGTAGCCTTGTCATTATGGAAGGTAGTATGTTGTCGATATCTTTGTTATTCCAATGGATGGTAGCCTTGTCCTTATGGAAGGTAGTCTGTTGTCGAGATTTTTGTTACTCCAATGGATGGTAGCCTTGTCATTATGAAAGGTAGTCTGTTGTCGAGATTTTCGTTACTACAATGGATGGTAGCCTTGTCATTATGGAAGGTAGTCTGTAGTCATGATTTTAGTTACTCCAATGGATTGTAGCCTTTTCATTATGGAAGGTTGTATCTTGTGGATATTTTTGTTACTCTAATGGATGGTACCCTTGTCATTATGGAAGGTAGTCTTTGGTCGAGATTTTTGTTACTCTAATGGATGGTAGCCTCGTCATTATGGAAGGTTGTATCTTATTGATATTTTTGTTACTCTAATGGATTGTACCCTTGTCATTATGGAAGGTAGTCTTTTGTCGAGATTTTTGTTACTCCAATGGATGGTAGCCTTGTCTTTATGGATGGTAGTCTGCCGTTCTGATTTCTGTTACTCAAATGGATTAGAGACTTGTCATTATAGAAGGTAGTCTATTGTCGAGATAATTGTTGCTCTAATGGATGGTAGCCTTGTCATTATGGAAGGTAGTCTGTTGTCGAGATTTTTGTTACTACAATGGATGGTAGCCTTGTCATTATGGAAGGTAGTCTGTTGTCGAGATTTTTGTTACTGTATTGGATGGTAGCCTTGTCATTATGGAAGGTAGTATGTTGTCGATATCTTTGTTACTCCAATGGATGGTAGCCTTGTCATTATAGAAGGTAGTCTGTTGTCGAGATTTTTGTTACTACGATGGATTGTAGCCATGTCGTTATGGAAGGTAGTTTGTTGTCATTATCTTTGTTACTCCAATGGATGGTAGCCTAGTCATTATGGAAGGTAGTCAGTTGTCTAGATATGTGTTACTCCAATGGATGGTAGCCTTGTCATTATGGAAGGTAGTCTGTTGTCGGGATTTTTGTTACTCCAATGGATGGTAGCCTTGTCATTATCGAAGGTAGTCTGTTGTCCATATTTTTGTTACAACAATGGATGGTAGCCTTGTCATTATGGAAGGTAGTTTGTTGTCTAGATTTTTGTTATTGTATTGGATGGTAACCTTGTGATTATGGAAAGTAGTCTGTCGTTGTGATTTCTGTTACTCCAATAGATAATAGACTTGACATTAAGGACAATAGTGTGTTGTTCAGATTTTTGTTACTCCATTGGATGGTAGCCTTGTTATTATGGAAGGTAATGTGTTATCGATATTTATGTTATTCCAATGGATAATAGCCTTGTCATTATGAAAGGTAGTCTGTTGTTGTGATTTTTGTTACTCCAATGAATGTTAGCCTTGTCATTATGGAAGGTAGTCTGTTGTCGATATCTTTGTTACTCTAATGGATGGTAGACTTGTCATTATGGAAGGTAGTTTATTGTCAAGATTTATGTTACTCCATTGGATGGTAGCCTTGTCATTATGGATGGTAATGTGTTATTGATATATATGTTATTCCAATGGATGGTAGCCTTGTCATTATGAAAGGTAGTCTGTTGTCATGATTTTTGTTACTCCAATGGATGGTAGCCTTGTCATTATGGAAGGTAGTATGTTGTCGATATCTTTGTTACTCCAATGGATGGTAACCTTGTCATTATTGAAGGTAGTCTGTTGCCGAGATTTTTGTTACTCTAAGGGATGGCAGCCTTGTCATTATGGAAGGTAGTGTGTTGTCGATATTTTTGTTATTCCAATGGATGGTAGCCTAATCCTTATGGAAGGTAGTCTCTTGTCGAGATATTTGTTACTCCAATGGATGGTAGCCTTGTCATTATGGAAGGTAGTCTGTTGTCGAGATTCTCGTTACTACAATGGATGGTTGCCTTATCATTATGGAAGGTAGTCTGTTGTCGAGATTTTTGTTATTCCAATGGATGGTAGCCTTATCATTACGGAAGGTAGTCTGTTGTCGTGATTTTTCTTACTCCAATGGATGGTAGCTTTGTCATTATGGAAGGTATTATGTTGTCGATATCTTTGTTACTCCAATGGATGAAAGCCTTGTCATTATGGAAGGTAGTCTATCATTCTCATTTCTGTTACTCCAATGGATGGTAGCCTTGTCATTATGGAAGGTAATGTGTTATCGATATTTATGTTATTCCAATGGATAGTAGCCTTGTCATTATGAAAGGTAGTCTGTTGTCGTGATTTTTGTTACTTCAATGGATGGTAGCCTTGCCATTATGGAAGGTAGTATGTTGTCGATATCTTCGTTACTCCAATGGATGTTAGCCTTGTCATTTTTGAAGGTAGTCTATTGTCGTGATTTTTGTTACTCTAAGGGATGGTAGCCTTGTCATTATGGAAGGTAGTGTGTTGTCGATATTTTTGTTATTCCAATGGATGGTAGCCTTGTCCTTATGGAAGGTAGTCTGTTGTCGAGATTTTTGTTACTCCAATGGATGGTAGCCTTGTCATTATGAAAGGTAGTCAGTTGTCGAGATTTTCGTTACTACAATGGATGGTAGCCTTGTCATTATGGAAGGTAGTCTGTAGTCATGATTTTAGTTACTCCAATGGATGGTAGCCTTGTCATTATGGAAGGTAGTTTATTGTCAAGATTTATGTTACCCCATTGGATGGTAGCCTTGTCATTATGGACGGTAATGTGTTATCGATATTTAGTTATTCCAATGGATGGTAGCCTTGTCATTATAAAAGCTAGTCTTTTGTCGTGATTTTTGTTACTCCAATGGATGGTAGCCTTGTCATAATGGAAGGTAGTATGTTGTCGATATCTTTGTTACTCCAATGGATGGTAGCCTTGTCATTATTAAAGGTAGTCTGTTGCCGAGATTTTTGTTACTCTAAGGGATGGTAGCCTTGTCATTATGGAAGGTAGTGTGTTGTCGATATTTTTGTTATTCCAATGGATGGTAGCCTTATCCTTATGGAAGGTAGTCTCTTGTCGAGATTTTTGTTACTCCAATGGATGGTAGCCTTGTCATTATGGAAGGTAGCTTGTTGTCGAGATTTTCATTACTATAATGGACGGTAGCCTTGTCATTATGGAAGGTAGTCTGTTGTCAAGATTTTTGTTATTCCAATGGATGGTAGCCTTATCATTATGGAAGGTAGTCTGTTGTCGTGATTTTTGTTACTCCAATGGATGGTAGCTTTGTCATTATTTAAGGTAGTATGTTGTCGATTTTTTTTTACTCCAATGGATGGTAGCCTTGTCATTATGGAAGGTAGTCTATCGTTCTCATTTCTGTTACTCCGATGGATGGTAGCCTTGTCATTAAGGACGGTAGTTTGTTGTTTAGATTTTTGATACTCCAAAGGATGGTAGACTTTTCTTTATGGAAGGTAGTCTATTGTCGAGATTTTTGTTACTCCATTGGATGGTAGCCTTGTCATTATGGAAGGTAGTGTGTTATCGATATTTTTGTTATTCGAATGGATGGTATCATTGTCATTATGGAAGGTAGTCTATTGTCGTGATTTTTGTTACTCCAATGGATGGTAGCCTTGTCATTATGGAAGGTTGTCTGTTGTCGTGATTTTAGTTACTCCAATGGATGGTAGCCTTATCATTATGGAAGGTTGTATCTTGTGGATATTTTTGTTACTCTAATGGATGGTAACCTTGTCATTATGGAAGGTAGTCTTTTGTCGAGATTTTTGTTGCTCCAATGGATTGTAGCCTTGTCATTATGGAAGGTAGTCTGCCGTTGTGATTTCTGTTACTCAAATGGATTGTAGCCTTGTTATTATGGAAGGTAGTCTGTTGTCGAGATATTTGTTGCTCTAATGGATGGTAGCCTTGTCATTATGGAAGGTAGTTTGTTGTCGAGATTTTTGTTACTACAATAGATGGTAGCCTTTTCATTATGGAAGGTAGTCTGTTGTCGAGATTTTTGTTATTCCAATAGATGGTAGCCTTGTCATTATGGAAGGTAGTCTATTGTGGTGATTTTTGTTACTCCAATGGATGGTAGCCTTGTCATTATGGAAGGTAGTATGTTGTCGATATCTTTGTTACTCCAATGGATGGTAGCCTTGTCATTATAGAAGGTAGTCTGTTGTCGAGATTTTTGTTACTACGATGGATTGTAGCCATGTCGTTATGGAAGGTAGTTTGTTGTCATTATCTTTGTTACTCCAATGGATTGTAGCCTAGTCATTATGGAAGGTAGTCTGTTGTCTAGATATGTGTTACTCCAATGGATCGTAGCCTTGTCATTATGGAAGGTAGTCTGTTGTCGGGATTTTTGTTACTCCAATGGATGGGAGCCTTGTCATTATGGAAGGTAGTCTGTTGTCCATATTTTTGTTACAACAATGGATGGTAGCCTTGTCATTATGGAAGGTAGTCTGTTGTCGAGATTTTTGTTATTGTATTGGATGGTAGCCTTGTCATTAGGGAAAGTAGTATGTCGTTGTGATTTCTGTTACTCCAATAGATAATAGACTTGTCATTAAGGACGATAGTGTGTTTTTCAGATTTTTGTTACTCCAATGGATGGTAGACTTATCATTATGGAAGGTAGTTTATTGTCGATATTTTTGTTACTCCATTGGATGGTAGCCTTGTTATTATGGAAGGTAATGTGTTATCGATATTTATGTTATTCCAATGGATAATAGCCTTGTCATTATGAAAGGTAGTCTGTTGTTGTGATTTATGTTACTCCAAAGAATGGTAGCCTTGTCATTATGGAAGGTAGTATGTTGTCGATATCTTTGTTACTCCAATGGATGGTAGCCTTGTCATTATTGAAGGTAGTCTGTTGTTGAGATTTTTGTTACTCTAAGGGATGGTAGCCTTGTCATTATGGAAGGTAGTGTGTTGTCGATATTTTTGTTATTCCAATGGATGGTAGCCTTGTCATTATGGAAGGTAATATGTTATTGATATTTATGTTATTCCAATGGATGGTAGCCTTGTCATTATGAAAGGTAGTCTGTTGTCATGATTTTTGTTACTACAATGGATGGTAGCCTTGTCATTATTGAAGGTAGTATGTTGTCAATATCTTTGTTACTCCAATGGATGGTATCCTTGTCATTATTGAAGGTAGTCTGTTGCCGAGATTTTTGTTACTCTAAGGGATGGTAGCCTTGTCATTATTGAAGGTAGTGTGTTGTCGATATTTTTGTTATTCCAATGGATGGTAGCCTAATCCTTAAGGAAGGTAGTCTCTTGTCGATATTTTTGTTACTCCAATGGATGGTAGCCTTGTCATTATGGAAGGTAGTCTGTTGTCGAGATTTTCGTTACTACAATGGATGGTTGCCTTATCATTATGGAAGGTAGTCTGTTGTCGAGATTTTTGTTATTCCAATGGATGGTAGCCTTGTCATTATGGAAGGTAGTCTGTTGTCGTGATTTTTGTTACTCCAATGGATGGTAGCTTTGTCATTATGGAAGGTATTATGTTGTTGATATCTTTATTACTCCAATGGATGGTAGCCTTGTCATTATGGAAGGTAGTCTGTTGTCGTGATTTTTGTTACTCCAATGGATGGTAGCTTTGTCATTATGGAAGGTATTATGTTGTTGATATCTTTATTACTCCAATGGATGGTAGCCTTGTCATTATGGAAGGTAGTCTATCATTCTCATTTCTGTTACTCCAATGGATGGTAGCCTTGTCATTAAGGACGGTAGTCTGTTGTTTAGATATTTGTTACTCAAAAGGATGGTAGACTTTTCATTATTGAAGGTAGTCTATTGTCGAGATTTTTGTTACTCCATTGGATGGTAGCCTTGTCATTATGGAAGGTAGTGTGTTACCGATATTTTTGTTATTCGAATGGATGGTATCATTGTCATTATGGAAGGTTGTCTGTTGTCGTGATTTTAGTTACTCCAATGGATGGTAGCCTTGTCATTATGGAAGGTAGTATGTTGTCTAGATATTTGTTACTCCAATGGATGGTAGCCTTGTCATTATGGAAGGTAGTCAGTCGTTGTGATTTCTGTTACTCTAAGGGATGGTAGCCTTGTCATTAAGGACGATAGTGTGTTGTTCAGATTTTTGTTACTCCAATGGATGGTAGACTTGTCATTATGGAAGGTAGTTTATTGTCGATATTTTTGTTACTCCATTGGATGGTAGCCTTGTTATTATGGAAGGTAATGTGTTGTCGATATTTTTGTTATTCAAATGGATAGTAGCCTTGTCATTATGAAAGGTAGTCTGTTGTTGTAATTTTTGTTACTCCAATGGATGGTAGCCTTGTCATTATGAAAGGTAGTCTGTTGTCGAGATTTTCGTTACTCCAATGGATGGTAGCCTTGTCATTATGGAAGGTAGTCTGTTGTCATGATTTTAGTTACTCCAATGGAAGGTAGCCTTGTCATTATGGAAGGTTGTATCTTGTGGATATTTTTGTTACTCTAATGGATGGTACCCTTGTCATTATGGAAGGTAGTCTTTTGTCGAGATTTTTGTTACTCTAATGGATGGTAGCCTTGTCATTATGGAAGGTTGTATCTTGTGGATATTTTGGTTACTCTAATGGATGGTACCCTTGTCATTATGGAAGGTAGTCTTTTGTCGAGATTTTTGTTACTCCAATGGATGGTAGCCTTGTCATTATGGAAGGTAGTCTGTCCTTGTGATTTCTGTTACTCAAATGGATTAGAGCCTTGTCATTATGGAAGGTAGTTTGTTGTCGAGATATTTGTTGCTCCAATGGATGGTAGCCTTGTCATTATGGAAAGTAGTCTGTTGTCGAGATTTTTGTTACTACAATGGATGGTACCCTTGTCATTATGGAAGGTAGTCTGTTGTCGAGATTTTTGTTATTCTAATGGATAGTAGCCATGTCATTATGGAAGGTAGTCTGTTGTCGTGATTTTTGTTACTCCAATGGATGGTAGCCTTGTCATTATGGAAGGTAGTATGTTGTTGATATCTTTGTTACTCCAATGGATGGTAGTCTTGTCATTATGGAAGGTAGTCTGTCGCTGTGATTTCTGTAACTCCAATGGATAGTAGACTTGTCATAAAGGACGATAGTGTGTTGTTCAGATTTTCGTTACTCCAATGGATGGTATCCTTGTCATTATGGAAGGTAGTTTATTGTCGATATTTATGTTATTCCAATGGATGGTAGCCTTGTCATTATGAAAGCTAGTATGTTATCGTGATTTTTGTTACTCCAATGGATGGTAACCTTGTCATTATCGAAGGCAGTATGTTGTCGATATCTTTGTTACTTCAATGGATGGTTCCCTTGTCATTATTGAAGGTAGTCTGTTGTCGAGATTTTTGTTACTCTAAGGGATGGTAGCCTTGTCATTATGGAAGGTAGTGTGTTGTCGATATTTTTGTTATTCCAATGGATGGTAGCCTTGTCCTTATGGAAGGTAGTCTGTTGTCGAGATTTTTGTTACTCCAATTGATGGTAGTCTTGTCATTATGGAAGGTAGTCTGTTGTCGAGATTTTCGTTACTACTATGGATGGTACCCTTGTCATTATGGAAGGTAGTTTGTTGTTGATATTTTTGTTAATCCAATGGATGGTAGCCTTGTCATTATGGAAGGTAGTCTGTTGTCGTGATTTTTGTTACTCCAATGGATGGTAACTCTGTCATTATGGAAGGTAGTATGTTGTCGATATCTTTGTTACTCCAATGGATGGTAGCCTTGTCATTATGGAAGGTAGTCTATCATTCTCATTTCTGTTACTCCATTGGATGGTAGCCTTGTTATTATGGAAGGTAATGTGTTATCGATATTTATGTTATTCAAATGGATAATAGCCTTGTCATTATGAAAGGTAGTCTGTTGTTGTGATTTTTGTTACTCCAATGAATGGTAGCCTTGTCATTATGGAAGGTAGTATGTTGTCGATATCTTTGTTACTCCAACGGATGGTAGCCTTGCCATTATTGAAGGTAGTTTGTTGTCGAGATTTTTGTTACTCTAAGGGATGGTAGCCTTGTCATTATGGAAGGTAGTGTGTTGTCGATATTTTTGTTATTCCAATGGATGGTAGCCTTGTCCTTATGGAAGGTAGTCTGTTGTCGAGATTTTTGTTACTCCAATGGATGGTAGCCTTGTCATTATGAAAGGTAGTCTATCGTCGAGATTTTCGTTACTACAATGGATGGTAGCCTTGTCATTATTGAAGGTAGTCTGTTGTCATGATTTTAGTTACTCCAATGGATGGTAGCCTTGTCATTATGGAAGGTTGTATCTTGTGGATATTTTTGTTACTCTAATGGATGGTACCCTTGTCATTATGGAAGGTAGTCTTTTGTCAGGATTTTTGTTACTCTAATGGATGGTAGCCTTGTCAGTATGGAAGGTTGTATCTTGTGGAAATTTTTGTAACTCTAATGGATGGTACCCTTGTCATTATGGAAGGTAGTCTTTTGTCGAGATTTTTGTTACTCCAATGGATGGTAGCCTTGTCATTATGGAAGGTAATCTGCCGTTGTGATTTCTGTTACTCAAATGGATTACAGCCTTGTCATTATGGAAGGTAGTCTGTTGTCGAGATATTTGTTGCTCTAATGGATGGTAGCCTTGTCATTATGGAAAGTAGTCTGTTGTCGAGATTTTTGTTATTTTAATGGATAGTAGCCATGTCATTATGGAAGGTAGTCTGTTGTCGTGATTTTTGTTACTCCAATGGATGGTAGCCTTGTCATTATGGAAGGTAGTATGTTGTTGATATCTTTGTTACTCCAATGGATGGTAGTCTTGTCATTATGGAAGGTAGTCTGTCGTTGTGATTTCTGTAACTCCAATGGATAGTAGACTTGTCAAAAAGGAAGATAGTGTGTTGTTCAGATTTTCGTTACTCCAATGGATGGTATCCTTGTCATTATGGAAGGTAATTTATTGTCGATATTTATGTTATTCCAATGGATGGTAGCCTTGTCATTATGAAAGCTAGTATGTTATCGTGATTTTTGTTACTCCAATGGATGGTAGCCTTGTCATTATCGAAGGCAGTATGTTGTCGATATCTTTGTTACTCCAATGGATGGTAGCCTTGTCATTATTGAAGGTAGTCTGTTGTCGAGATTTTTGTTACTCTAAGGGATGGTAGCCTTGTCATTATGGAAGGTAGTGTGTTGTCGATATTTTTTTTATTCCAATGGATGGTAGCCTTGTCCTTATGGAAGGTAGTCTGTTGTCGAGATTTTTATTACTCCAATTGATGGTAGCCTTGTCATTATGGAAGGTAGTCTGTTGTCGAGATTTTCGTTACTACAATGGATGGTACCCTTGTCATTATGGAAGGTAGTCTGTTGTCGATATTTTTGTTAATCCAATGGATGGTAGCCTTGTCATTATGGAAGGTAGTCTGTTGTCATGATTTTTGTTACTCCAATGGATGGTAGCTTTGTCATTATGGAAGGTAGTATGTTGTCGATATCTTTGTTACTCCAATGGATGGTAGCCTTGTCATTGTGGAAGGTAGTCTATCATTCTCATTTATGTTACTCCATTGGATGGTAGCCTTGTTATTATGGAAGGTAATGTGTTATCGATATTTATGTTATTCAAATGGATAGTAGCATTGTCATTATGAAAGGTAGTTTGTTGTCGTGATTTTTGTTACTCCAATGGATGGTAACTTTGTCATTATGGAAGGTAGTATGTTGTCGATATCTTTGTTACTCCAATGGATGGTAGCCTTGTCATTATGGAAGGTAGTCTATCGTTCTCATTTCTGTTTCTCCATTGGATGGTAGCCTTGTTATTATGGAAGGTAATGTGTTATCGATATTTATGTTATTCAAATGGATAATAGCCTTGTCATTATGAAAGGTAGTCTGTTGTTGTGATTTTTGTTACTCCAATGGATGGTAGCCTTGTCATTATGGAAGGTAGTATGTTGTCGATATCTTTGTTACTCCAATGGATGGTAGCCTTGTCATTATTGAAGGTAGTTTGTTGTCGAGATTTTTGTTACTCTAAGGGATGGTAGCCTTGTCATTATGGAAGGTAGTGTGTTGTCGATATTTTTGTTATTCCAATGGATGGTAGCCTTGTCCTTATGGAAGGTAGTCTATTGTCTAGATTTTTGTTACTCCAATGGATGGTAGCCTTGTCATTATGAAAGGTAGTCTATTGTCGAGATTTTCGTTACTACAATGGATGGTAGCCTTGTCATTATGGAAGGTAGTCTGTTGTCATGATTTTAGTTACTCCAATGGATGATAGCCTTGTCATTATGGAAGGTTGTATCTTGTGGATATTTTTGTTACTCTAATGGATGGTACCCTTGTTATTATGGAAGGTAGTTTTTTGTCGAGATTTTTGTTACTCTAATGGATGGTAGCCTTGTCAGTATGGAAGGTTGTATCTTGTGGAAATTTTTGTTACTCTAATGGATGGCACCCTTGTCATTATGGAAGGTAGTCTTTTGTCGAGACTTTTGTTACTCCAATGGATGGTAGCCTTGTCATTATGGAAGGTAATCTGCCGTTGTGATTTCTGTTACTCAAATGGATTACAGCCTTGTCATTATTGAAGGTAGTCTGTTGTCGAGATATTTATTGCTCTAATGGATGGTAGCCTTGTCATTATGGAAAGTAGTCTGTTGTCGAGATTTTTGTTACTATAATGGATGGTACCCTTGTCATTATGGAAAGTAGTCTGTTGTCGAAATTTTTGTTATTCTAATGGATAGTAGCCATGTCATTATGGAAGGTAGTTTGATGTCGTGATTTTTGTTACTCCAATGGATGGTAGCCTTGTCATTATGGAAGGTAGTATGATGTTGATAACTTTGTTACTCCAATGGATGGTAGTCTTGTCATTATGGAAGGTAGTTTGTCGTTGTGATTTCTGTAACTCCCATGGATAGTAGACTTGTCATAAAGGAAGATAGTGTGTTGTTCAGATTTTCGTTACTCCAATGGATGGTATCCTTATCATTATGGAAGGTAGTTTATTGTCGATATTTATGTTATTCCAATGGATGGTAGCCTTGTCATTATGAAAGCTAGTATGTTATCGAGATTTTTGTTATTCCAATGGATGGTAGCCTTGTCATTATCGAAGGCAGTATGTTGTCGATATCTTTGTTACTCCAATGGATGGTAGCCTTGTCATTATTGAAGGTAGTCTGTTGTCGAGATTTTTGTTACTCTAAGGGATGGTAGCCTTGTCATTATGGAAGGTAGTGTGTTGTCGATATTTTTGTTATTCCAATGGATGGTAGCCTTGTCCTTATGGAAGGTAGTCTGTTGTCGAGATTTTTGTTACTCCAATTGATGGTAGCCTTGTCATTATGGAAGGTAGTCTGTTGTCGAGATTTTCGTTACTACAATGGATGGTACCCTTGTCATTATGGAAGGTAGTCTGTTGTCGATATTTTTGTTAATCCAATGGATGGTAGCCTTGTCATTATGGAAGGTAGTCTGTTGTCGTGATTTTTGTTACTCCAATGGATGGTAGCTTTGTCATTATGGAAGGTAGTATGTTGTCGATATCTTTGTTACTCCAATAGATGGTAGCCTTGTCATTATGGAAGGTAGTCTATCATTCTCATTTATGTTACTCCATTGGATGGTAGCCTTGTTATTATGGAAGGTAATGTGTTATCGATATTTATGTTATTCAAATGGATAGTAGCCTTGTCATTATGAAAGGTAGTCTGTTGTTGTGATTTTTGTTACTCCAATGGATGGTAGCCTTGTCATTATGGAAGGTAGTATGTTGTCGATATCTTTGTTACTCCAATGGATGGTAGCCTTGTAATTATGGAAGGTAGTATGTTGTTGATATCTTTGTTACTCCAATGGATGGTAGTCTTGTCATTATGGAAGCTAGTCTGTCGTTGTGATTTCTGTTACTCCAATGGATAGTAGACTTGTCATAAAGGACGATAGTGTGTTGTTCAGATTTTCGTTACTCCAATGGATGGTATCCTTGTCATTATGGAAGGTAGTTTATTGTCGATATTTATGTTATTCCAATGGATGGTAGCCTTGTCATTATGAAAGCTAGTATGTTATCGAGATTTTTGTTATTCCAATGGATGGTAGCCTTGTCATTATCGAAGGCAGTATGTTGTCGATATCATTGTTACCCCAATGGATGGTAGCCTTGTCATTATTGAAGGTAGTCTGTTGTCGAGATTTTTGTTACTCTAAGGGATGGTAGCCTTGTCATTATGGAAGGTAGTGTGTTGTCGATATTTTTGTTATTCCAATGGATGGTAGCCTTGTCCTTATGGAAGGTAGTCTGTTGTCGAGATTTTTGTTACTCCAATTGATGGTAGCCTTGTCATTATGGAAGGTAGTCTGTTGTCGAGATATTCGTTACTACAATGGATGGTACCCTTGTCATTATGGAAGGTAGTCTGTTGTCGATATTTTTGTTAATCCAATGGATGGTAGCCTTGTCATTATGGAAGGTAGTATGTTGTCGTGATTTTTGTTACTCCAATGGATGGTAGCTTTGTCATTATGGAAGGTAGTATGTTGTCGATATCTTTGTTACTCCAATAGATGGTAGCCTTGTCATTATGGAAGGTAGTCTATCATTCTCATTTATGTTACTCCATTGGATGGTAGCCTTGTTATTATGGAAGGTAATGTGTTATCGATATTTATGTTATTCAAATGGATAGTAGCCTTGTCATTATGAAAGGTAGTCTGTTGTTGTGATTTTTGTTACTCCAATGGATGGTAGCCTTGTCATTATGGAAGGTAGTATGTTGTCGATATCTTTGTTACTCCAATGGATGGTAGCCTTGTCATTATGGAAGGTAGTATGTTGTTGATATCTTTGTTACTCCAATGGATGGTAGTCTTGTCATTATGGAAGCTAGTCTGTCGTTGTGATTTCTGTTACTCCAATGGATAATAGACTTGTCATAAAGGACGATAGTGTGTTGTTCAGATTTTCGTTACTCCAATGGATGGTATCCTTGTCATTATGGAAGGTAGTTTATTGTCGATATTTATGTTATTCAAATGGATGGTAGCCTTGTCATTATGAAAGCTAGTATGTTATCGTGATTTTTGTTACTCCAATGGATGGTAGCCTTGTCATTATCGAAGGCAGTATGTTGTCGATATCTTTGTTACTCCAATGGATGGTAGCCTTGTCATTATTGAAGGTAGTGTGTTGTCGATATTTTTGTTATTCCAATGGATGGTAGCCTTGTCCTTATGGAAGGTAGTCTGTTGTCGAGATTTTTGTTACTCCAATTGATGGTAGCCTTATCATTATGGAAGGTAGTCTGTTGTCGAGATTTTCGTTACTACAATGGATGGTACCCTTGTCAATATAGAAGGTAGTATGTTGTCGATATTTTTGTTAATCCAATGGATGGTAGCCTTGTCATTATGGAAGGTAGTCTGTTGTCGTGATTTTTGTTACTCCAATTGATGGTAGCCTTGTCATTATGGAAGGTAGTCTGTTGTCGAGATTTTCGTTACTACAATGGATGGTACCCTTGTCATTATGGAAGGTAGTCTGTTGTCGATATTTTTGTTAATCCAATGGATGGTAGACTTGTCATTATGGAAGGTAGTCTGTTGTCGTGATTTTTGTTACTCCAATGGATGGTAGCTTTGTCATTATGGAAGGTAGTATGTTGTCGATATCTTTGTTACTCCAATAGATGGTAGCCTTGTCATTATGGAAGGTAGTCTATCATTCTCATTTATGTTACTCCATTGGATGTTAGCCTTGTTATTATGGAAGGTAATGTGTTATCGATATTTATGTTATTCAAATGGATAGTAGCCTTGTCATTATGAAAGGTAGTCTGTTGTTGTGATTTTTGTTACTCCAATGGATGGTAGCCTTGTCATTATGGAAGGTAGTATGTTGTCGATATCTTTGTTACTCCAATGGATGGTAGCCTTGTCATTATGGAAGGTAGTATGTTGTTGATATCTTTGTTACTCTAATGGATGGTAGTCTTGTCATTATGGAAGGTAGTTTGTCTTTGTGATTTCTGTTACTCCAATGGATAGTAGACTTGTCATAAAGGACGATAGTGTGTTGTTCAGATTTTCGTTACTCCAATGGATGGTATCCTTGTCATTATGGAAGGTAGTTTATTGTCGATATTTATGTTATGCAAATGGATGGTAGCCTTGTCATTATCGAAGGCAGTATGTTGTCGATATCTTTGTTACTCCAATGGATGGTAGCCTTGTCATTATTGAAGGTAGTCTATTGTAGAGAATTTTGTTACTCTAAGGGATGGTAGCCTTGTCATTATGGAAGGTAGTGTGTTGTCGATATTTTTGTTATTCCAATGGATGGTAGCCTTGTCCTTATGGAAGGTAGTCTGTTGTCGAGATTTTTGTTACTCCAATTGATGGTAGCCTTGTCATTATGGAAGGTAGTCTGTTGTCGAGATTTTCGTTACTACAATGGATGGTACCCTTGTCATTATTGAAGGTAGTATGTTGTCGATATTTTTGTTAATCCAATGGATGGTAGCCTTGTCATTATGGAAGGTAGTCTGTTGTCGTGATTTTTGTTACTCCAATGGATGGTAGCTTTGTCATTATGGAAGGTAGTATGTTGTCGATATCTTTGTTACTCCAATGGATGGTAGCCTTGTCATTATGGAAGGTAGTCTATCGTTCTCATTTCTGTTACTCCATTGGATGGTAGCCTTGTTATTATGGAAGGTAATGTGTTATCGATATTTATGTTATTCAAATGGATAGTAGCCTTGTCATTATGAAAGGTAATCTGTTGTTGTGATTTTTGTTACTCCAATGGATGGTAGCCTTGTCATTATGGAAGATAGTATGTTGTCGATATCTTTGTTACTCCAATGGATGGTAGCCTTATCATTATTGAAGGTAGTTTGTTGTTGACATTTTTGTTACTCTAAGGGATTGTAGCCTTGTCATTTTGGAAGGTAGTGTGTTGTCGATATTTTTGTTATTCCAATGGATGGTAGCGTTGTCCTTATGGAAGGTAGTATGTAGTCGAGATTTTTGTTACTCCAATGGATGGTAGCCTTGTCATTATGAAAGGTAGTCTGTTGTCGAGATTTTCGTTACTACAATGGATGGTAGCCTTGTCATTATGGAAGGTAGTTTGTTGTCATGATTTTAGTTACTCCAATGGATGGTAGCCTTGTCATTATGGAAGGTTATATCTTGTGGATATTTTTGTTACTCTAATGGATGGTACCCTTGTCATTATGGAAGGTAGTCTTTTTTCGAGATTTTTGTTACTCTAATGGATGGTAGCCTTGTCAGTATGGAAGGTTGTATCTTGTGGATATTTTTGTTACTCTAATGGATGGTACGCTTGTCATTATGGAATGTAGTCTTTTGTCGAGATTTTTGTTACTCCAATGGATGGTAGCCTTGTCATTATGGAAGGTAATCTGTCGTTGTGATTTCTGTTACTCAAATGGATTAGAGCCTTGTCATTATGGAAGGTAGTCTATTGTCGAGATATTTGTTGCTCTAATGGATGGTAGCCTTGTCATTATGGAAAGTAGTCTGTTGTCGAGATTTTTGTTACTACAATGGATGGTAGCCTTGTCATTATGGAAGGTAGTCTGTTGTCGAGATTTTTGTTATTCTAATGGATAGTAGCCATGTCATTATGGAAGGTAGTCTGTTGTCGTGATTTTTGTTACTCCAATGGATGGTAGCCTTGTCATTATGGAAGGTAATATGTTGTTGATATCTTTGTTACTCCAATGGATGGTAGTATTGTCATTATGGAAGGTAGTCTGTCGTTGTGATTTTTGTTACTCCAATGGATAGTAGACTTGTCATAAAGGACGATAGTGTGTTGTTCAGATTTTCGTTACTCCAATGGATGGTATCCTTGTCATTATGAAAGCTAGTATGTTATCGTGATTTTTGTTACTCCAATGGATGGTAGCCTTGTCATTATCGAAGGCAGTATGTTGTCGATATCTTTGTTACTCCAATGGATGGTAGCCTTGTCATTATTGAAGGTAGTCTGTTCTCGAGATTTTTGTTACTCTAAGGGATGGTAGCCTTGTCATTATGGAAGGTAGTGTGTTGTCGATATTTTTGTTATTCCAATGGATGGTGTCCTTATGGAAGGTAGTCTGTTGTCGAGATTTTTGTTTTTGCAATTGATGGTAGCCTTGTCATTATGGAAGGTAGTCTGTTGTCGAGACTTTCGTTACTACAATGGATGGTACCCTTGTCATTATGGAAGGTAGTCTGCTGTCGATATTTTTGTTAATCCAATGGATGGTAGCCTTGTCATTATGGAAGGTAGTCTGTTGTCGTGATTTTTGTTACTCCAATGGATGGTAGCTTTGTCATTATGGAAGGTACTATGTTGTCGATATCTTTGTTACTCCAACGGATGGTAGCCTTATCATTATGGAAGGTAGTCTATCGTTCTCATTTCTGTTACTTCATTGGATGGTAGCCTTGTTATTATGGAAGGTAATGTGTTATCGATATTTATGTTATTCAAATGGATAGTAGCCTTGTCATTATGAAAGGTAGTCTGTTGTTGTGATTTTTGTTACTCCAATGGATGGTAGCCTTGTCATTATGGAAGGTAGTATGTTGTCGATATCTTTGTTACTCCAATGGATGGTAGCCTTGTCATTATGGAAGGTAGTGTGTTGTCGATATTTTTGTTATTCCAATGGATGGTAGCCTTGTCCTTATGGAAGGTAGTCTGTTGTCGAGATTTTTGTTACTCCAATGGATGGTAGCCTTGTCATTATGAAAGGTAGTCTGTTGTCGAGATTTTCGTTACTACAATGGATGGTAGCCTTGTCATTATGGAAGGTAGTATGTTGTCATGATTTTAGTTACTCCAATGGATGGTAGCCTTGTCATTATGGAAGGTTGTATCTTGTGGATATTTTTGTTACTCTAATGGATGGTACCCTTGTCATTATGGAAGGTAGTCTTTTGTCGAGATTTTTGTTACTCTAATGGATGGTAGCCTTGTCAGTATGGAAGGTTGTATCTTGTGTATATTTTTGTTACTCTAATGGATGGTACCCTTGTCATTATGGAAGGTAGTCTTTTGTCGAGATTTTTTTTACTCCAATGGATGGTAGCCTTGTCATTATGGAAGGTAGTCTGCCATTGTGATTTCTGTTACTCAAATGGATTAGAGCCTTGTCATTATGAAAGGTAGTCTGTTGTCGAGATATTTGTTGCTCTAATGGATGGTAGCCTTGTCATTATGGAAAGTAGTCTGTTGTCGAGATTTTTGTTACTACAATGGATGGTAGCCTTGTCATTATGGAAGGTAGTCTATTGTCGAGATTTTTGTTATTCTAATGGATAGTAGCCATGTCATTATGGAAGGTAGTCTGTTGTCGTGATTTTTGTTACTCCAATGGATGGTAGCCTTGTCATTATGGAAGGTAGTATGTTGTTGATATCTTTGTTACTCCAATGGATGGTAGTCTTGTAATTATGGAAGGTAGTCTGTCGTTGTGATTTCTGTTACTCCAATGGATAGTAGACTTGTCATAAAGGACGATAGTGTGTTGTTCAGATTTCTGTTACTCCAATGGATGGTATCCTTGTCATTATGCAAGGTAGTTTATTGTCGATATTTATGTTATTCCAATGGATGGTAGCCTTGTCATTATGAAAGGTAGTCTGTTGTCGTGATTTTTGTTACTCCAATGGATGGTAGCCTTGTCATTATCGAAGGCAGTATGTTGTCGATATCTTTCTTACTCCAATGGATGGTAGCCTTGTCATTATTGAAGGTAGTCTATTGTCGAGATTTTTGTTACTCTAAGGGATGGTAGCCTTGTCATTATGGAAGGTAGTGTGTTGTCGATATTTTTGTTATCCCAATGGATGGTAGCCTTGTCCTTATGGAAGGTAGTCTGTTGTGGAGATTTTTGTTACTCCAATGGATGGTAGCCTTGTCATTATGGAAGGTAGTCTGTTGTCGAGATTTTCGTTACTACAATGGATGGTACCCTTGTCATTATGGAAGGTAGTCTGTTTTCGATATTTTTGTTAATCCAATGGATGGTAGCCTTAACATTATGGAAGGTAGTCTGTTGTCGTGATTTTTGTTACTCCAATGGATGGTAGCTTTGTCATTATGGAAGGTAGTATGTTGTCGATATCTTTGTTACTCCAATGGATGGTAGCCATGTCATTATGGAAGGTAGTCTGTCGTTCTCATTTCTATTACTCCAATGGATGGTAGCCTTGTCATTAAGGACGGTAGTATGTTGTTTAGATTTTTGTTACTCCAATGGATGGTAGACTTTTCATTATGGAAGGTAGTCTATTGTCGAGATTTTTGTTACTCCATTGGATGGTAGCCTTGTCATTATGGAAGGTAGTGTGTTGTCAATATTTTTGTTATTCGAATGGATGGTATCATTGTCATTATTGAAGGTAGTCTGTTGTCGTGATTTTTGTTACTCCAATGGATGGTAGCCTCGTCATTATGGAAGGTTGTCTGTTGTCGTGATTTTAGTTACTCCAATGGATGGTAGCCTTGTCATTATGGAAGGTTGTATCGTGTGGATATTTTTGTTACTCTAATGGATGGTACCCTTGTCATTATGTAAGGTAGTCTTTTGTCGAGATTTTTGTTACTCCAATGGATGGTAGCCTTGTCATTATAGAAGGTAGTTGGCCGTTGTGATTGCTGTTACTCAAATGGATTGTAGCCTTGTCATTATCGAAGGTAGTATGTTATCGAGATATTTGTTCCTCTAATGGATGGTAGCCTTGTCATTATGGAAGGTCGTATGTTATCAAGATATTTGTTGCTCTAATGGATGGTAGCCTTGTCATTATGGAAGGTAGTCTGTTGTCGAGATTTTTGTTACTACAATGGATGGTAGCCTTGTCATGATGGAAGGTAGTCTGTTGTTGAGATTTTTGTTATTCCAATGGATGGTCGCCTTGTCATAATGGAAGGTAGTCTGTTGTCGTTATTTTTGTTACTCCAATGGATGGTAGCCTTGTAATTATGGAAGGTAGTATGTTGTCGATATCTTTGTTACTCCAATGGATTGTAGCCTTGTCATTATGGAAGGTAGTCTGTTGTCGAGATTTTTGTTACCACAATGGATGGTAACCTTGTCATTTTGGAAGGTAGTCTGTTGTCGAGTTTTTTTATACTCCAATGGATTGTAGCCTTGTCATTATGGAAGGTAGTCTCTTGTTGATATTTTTGTTACTCCAATGATGGTACCCTTGTCATTATAGAAGGTAGTCTGTTGTCGAGATTTTTGCTACTCCAATGGATGGTAGCCTTGTCATTATGGAAGGTAGTCTGTTGTCTAGATATCTGTTACTCCAATGGATGGTAGCCTTGTCATTATGGAAGGTAGTATATTGTCGGGATTTTTGTTACTCCAATGGATGGTAGCCTTGTCATTATGGAAGGTAGTCTGTTGTCGATATCTTTGTTACTCCAATGGATGGTAGGCTTGTCATTATGGAAGGTAGTCTGTTGTCGAGATTTTTGTTAATCCAATGGATGGTAGCCTTGTCATTATGGAATGTAGTCTGTTGTCGTGATTTTTGATACTTCAATGGATGGTAGCCTTGTCATTATGGAAGGTAGTCTGTTGTCGGGATTTTTGTTACTCAAATGGATGGTAGCCTTGTCATTATGGAAGGTAGTGTGTTGTCGATATTTTTGTTATTCCAATGGATGGTAGCCTTGTCCTTATGGAAGGTAGTCTGTTGTCGAGATTTTTGTTACTCCAATGGATGGTAGCCTTGTCATTATGAAAGGTAGTCTGTTGTCGAGATTTTCGTTACTACAATGGATGGTAGCCTTGTCATTATGGAAGGTAGTATGTTGTCATGATTTTAGTTACTCCAATGGATGGTAGCCTTGTCATTATGGAAGGTTGTATCTTGTGGATATTTTTGTTACTCTAATGGATGGTACCCTTGTCATTATGGAAGGTAGTCTTTTGTCGAGATTTTTGTTACTCTAATGGATGGTAGCCTTGTCAGTATGGAAGGTTGTATCTTGTGGATATTTTTGTTACCCTAATGGATGGTACCCTTGTCATTATGGAAGGTAGTCTTTTGTCGAGATTTTTTTTACTCCAATGGATGGTAGCCTTGTCATTATGGAAGGTAGTCTGCCATTGTGATTTCTGTTACTCAAATGGATTAGAGCCTTGTCATTATGAAAGGTAGTCTGTTGTCGAGATATTTGTTGCTCTAATGGATGGTAGCCTTGTCATTATGGAAAGTAATCTGTTGTCGAGATTTTTGTTACTACAATGGATGGTAGCCTTGTCATTATGGAAGGTAGTCTGTTGTCGAGATTTTTGTTATTCTAATGGATAGTAGCCATGTCATTATGGAAGGTAGTCTGTTGTCGTGATTTTTGTTACTCCAATGGATGGTAGCCTTGTCATTATGGAAGGTAGTATGTTGTTGATATCTTTGTTACTCCAATGGATGGTAGTCTTGTAATTATGGAAGGTAGTCTGTCGTTGTGATTTCTGTTACTCCAATGGATAGTAGACTTGTCATAAAGGACGATAGTGTGTTGTTCAGATTTCTATTACTCCAATGGATGGTATCCTTATCATTATGGAAGGTAGTGTGTTGTCGATATTTTTGTTATTCTAATGGATGGTAGCCTTGTCCTTATGGAAGGTAGTCTGTTGTCGTGATTTTTGTTACTCCAATGGATGGTAGCCTTGTCATTATGGAAGGTAGTATGTTGTTGATATCTTTGTTACTCCAATGGATGGTAGTCTTGTCATTATGGAAGTTAGTCTGTCGTTGTGATTTCTGTTACTCCAATGGATAGTAGACTTGTCATAAAGGATGATCGTGTGTTGTTCAAATTTTTGTTACTCCAATGGATGGTATCCTTGTAATTATGGAAGGTAGTTTATTGTCGATATTTATGTTATTCCAATGGATGGTAGCCTTGTCATTATGAAAGGTAGTCTGTTATCGTGATTTTTGTTACTCCAATGGATGTTAGCCTTGTCATTATCGAAGGCAGTATGTTGTCGATATCTTTGTTACTCCAATGGATGGTAGCCTTGTCATTATGGAAGGTAGTGTGTTGTCGATATTTTTGTTATTCCAATGGATGGTAGCCTTGTCCTTATGGAAGGTAGTCTGTTGTCGAGATTTTTGTTACTCCAATGGATGGTAGCCTTGTCATTATGGAAGGTAGTCTGTTCTCGAGATTTTCGTTACTACAATGGATGGTACCCTTGTCAATATGGAAGGTAGTTTGTTGTCGATATTTTTCTTAATCCAATGGATGGTAGCCTTGTCATTATGGAAGGTAGTCTGTTGTCGTGATTTTTGTTACTCCAATGGATGGTAGCTTTGTCATTATGGAAGGTAGTATGTTGTCCATATCTTTGTTACTCTAATGGATGGTAGCCTTGTCATTATTGAAGGTAGTTTATCGTTCTCATTTCTGTTACTCCAATGGATGGTAGCCTTGTCTTTAAGGACGGTAGTCTGTTGTTTAGATTTTTGTTACTCCAATGGATGGTAGACTTTTCATTATGGAAGGTAGTCTATTGTCGAGATTTTTGTTACTGTATTGGATGGTATCCTTGTCATTATGGAAGGTAGTCTATCGTTGTGATTTCTGTTACTCTAAGGGATGGTAGCCTTGTAATTAAGGACGATAGTGTGTTGTTCAGATTTTTGTTACTCCAATGGATGGTAGACTTGTCATTATGGAAGGTAGTTTATTGTCGATATTTTTGTTACTCCATTGGATGATTGCCTTGTTATTATGGAAGGTAATGTGTTATCGATATTTATGTTATTCAAATGGATAGTAGCCTTGTCATTATGAAAGGTAGCCTTGTGATTTTTGTTACTCTAATGGATGGTAGCCTTGTCATTATGGAAGGTTGTGTGTTGTCGATATCTTTGTTACTCCTATGGATGGTAGCCTTATCATTATGGAAGGTAGTTTGTTGTCTAGGTATCTGTTACTCCAATGGATGGTAGCCTTGTCATTATGGAAGGTAGTCTGTTGTCGGGATTTTTGTTACTCCAATGGATGGTAGCCTTGTCATTATGAAAGGTAGTCTGTTGTCGAGATTTTCATTACTACAATGGATGGTAGCCTTGTCATTATGGAAGCTAGTCTGTTGTCATGATTTTAGTTATTCCAATGGATGGTAGCCTTGTCATTATGGAAGGTTGTATCTTGTGGATATTTTTGTTACTCTAATGGATGGTACCCTTGTCATTATGGAAGGTAGTCTTTTGTCGAGATTTTTGTTACTCTAATGGATGGTAGCCTTGTCAGTATGGAAGGTTGTATCTTGTGGATATTTTTGTTACTCTAATGGATGGTACCCTTGTCATTATGGAAGGTAGTATTTTGTCGAGATTTTTGTTACTCCAATGGATGGTAGCCTTGTCATTATGGAAGGTAGTCTGCCGTTGTGATTTTTGTTACTCAAATGGATTAGAGCCTTGTCATTATCGAAGGTAGTATGTTGTCGATATCTTTGTTACTCCAATGGATGGTAGCCTTGTCATTATTGAAGGTAGTTTATTGTCGAGATTTTTGTTACTCTAAGGGATGGTAGCCTTATCATTATAGAAGGTAGTGTGTTGTCGATATTTTTGTTATTCTAATGGATGGTAGCCTTGTCCTTATGGAAGGTAGTCTGTTGTCGTGATTTCTGTTACTCCAATGGATAGTAGACTTGTCATAAAGGACGATAGTGTGTTGTTCAGATTTTTGTTACTCCAATGGATGGTATCCTTGTCATTATGGAAGGTAGATTATTGTCGATATTTATGTTATTCCAATGGATGGTAGCCTTGTCATTATGAAAGGTAGTCTGTTATCGTGATTTTTGTTATTCCAATGGATGGTAGCCTTGTCATTATCGAAGGCAGTATGTTGTCGATATCTTTGTTATTCCAATGGATGGTAGCCTTGTCCTTATGGAAGGTAGTCTGTTGTCGAGATTTTTGTTACTCCAATGGATGGTAGCCTTGTCATTATGGAAGGTAGTCTGTTCTCGAGATTTTCGTTACTACAATGGATGGTACCCTTGTCAATATGGAAGGTAGTTTGTTGTCGATATTTTTCTTAATCCAATGGATGGTAGCCTTGTCATTATGGAAGGTAGTCTGTTGTCGTGATTTTTGTTACTCCAATGGATGGTAGCTTTGTCATTATGGAAGGTAGTATGTTGTCCATATCTTTGTTACTCTAATGGATGGTAGCCTTGTCATTATTGAAGGTAGTTTATCATTCTCATTTCTGTTACTCCAATGGATGGTAGCCTTGTCTTTAAGGACGGTAGTCTGTTGTTTAGATTTTTGTTACTCCAATGGATGGTAGACTTTTCATTATGGAAGGTAGTCTATTGTCGAGATTTTTGTTACTGTATTGGATGGTAGCCTTGTCATTATGGAAGGTAGTCTATCGTTGTGATTTCTGTTACTCTAAGGGATGGTAGCCTTGTCATTAAGGACGATAGTGTGTTGTTCAGATTTTTGTTACTCCAATGGATGGTAGACTTGTCATTATGGAAGGTAGTTTATTGTCGATATTTTTGTTACTCCATTGGATGATAGCCTTGTTATTATGGAAGGTAATGTGTTATCGATATTTATGTTATTCAAATGGATAGTAGCCTTGTCATTATGAAAGGTAGCCTTGTGATTTTTGTTACTCTAATGGATGGTAGCCTTGTCATTATGGAAGGTTGTATGTTGTCGATATCTTTGTTACTCCTATGGATGGTAGCCTTATCATTATGGAAGGTAGTTTGTTGTCTAGGTATCTGTTACTCCAATGGATGGTAGCCTTGTCATTATGGAAGGTAGTCTGTTGTCGGGATTTTTGTTACTCCAATGGATGGTAGCCTTGTCATTATGAAAGGTAGTCTGTTGTCGAGATTTTCGTTACTACAATGGATGGTAGCCTTGTCATTATGGAAGGTAGTCTGTTGTCATGATTTTAGTTATTCCAATGGATGGTAGCCTTGTCATTATGGAAGGTTGTATCTTGTGGATATTTTTGTTACTCTAATGGATGGTACCCTTGTCATTATGGAAGGTAGTCTTTTGTCGAGATTTTTGTTACTCTAATGGATGGTAGCCTTGTCAGTATGGAAGGTTGTATCTTGTGGATATTTTTGTTACTCTAATGGATGGTACCCTTGTCATTATGGAAGGTAGTATTTTGTCGAGATTTTTGTTACTCCAATGGATGGTAGCCTTGTCATTATGGAAGGTAGTCTTCCGTTGTGATTTTTGTTACTCAAATGGATTAGAGCCTTGTCATTATCGAAGGTAGTATGTTGTCGATATCTTTGTTACTCCAATGGATGGTAGCCTTGTCATTATTGAAGGTAGTTTATTGTCGAGATTTTTGTTACTCTAAGGGATGGTAGCCTTATCATTATAGAAGGTAGTGTGTTGTCGATATTTTTGTTATTCTAATGGATGGTAGCCTTGTCCTTATGGAAGGTAGTCTGTTGTCGTGATTTCTGTTACTCCAATGGATAGTAGACTTGTCATAAAGGACGATAGTGTGTTGTTCAGATTTTTGTTACTCCAATGGATGGTATCCTTGTCATTATGGAAGGTAGATTATTGTCGATATTTATGTTATTCCAATGGATGGTAGCCTTGTCATTATGAAAGGTAGTCTGTTATCGTGATTTTTGTTATTCCAATGGATGGTAGCCTTGTCATTATCGAAGGCAGTATGTTGTCGATATCTTTGTTATTCCAATGGATGGTAGCCTTGTCCTTATGGAAGGTAGTCTGTTGTCGAGATTTTTGTTACTCCAATGGATGGTAGCCTTGTCATTATGGAAGGTAGTCTGTTCTCGAGATTTTCGTTACTACAATGGATGGTACCCTTGTCAATATGGAAGGTAGTTTGTTGTCGATATTTTTCTTAATCCAATGGATGGTAGCCTTGTCATTATGGAAGGTAGTCTGTTGTCGTGATTTTTGTTACTCCAATGGATGGTAGCTTTGTCATTATGGAAGGTAGTATGTTGTCCATATCTTTGTTACTCTAATGGATGGTAGCCTTGTCATTATTGAAGGTAGTTTATCATTCTCATTTCTGTTACTCCAATGGATGGTAGCCTTGTCTTTAAGGACGGTAGTCTGTTGTTTAGATTTTTGTTACTCCAATGGATGGTAGACTTTTCATTATGGAAGGTAGTCTATTGTCGAGATTTTTGTTACTGTATTGGATGGTAGCCTTGTCATTATGGAAGGTAGTCTATCGTTGTGATTTCTGTTACTCTAAGGGATGGTAGCCTTGTCATTAAGGACGATAGTGTGTTGTTCAGATTTTTGTTACTCCAATGGATGGTAGACTTGTCATTATGGAAGGTAGTTTATTGTCGATATTTTTGTTACTCCATTGGATGATAGCCTTGTTATTATGGAAGGTAATGTGTTATCGATATTTATGTTATTCAAATGGATAGTAGCCTTGTCATTATGAAAGGTAGCCTTGTGATTTTTGTTACTCTAATGGATGGTAGCCTTGTCATTATGGAAGGTTGTATGTTGTCGATATCTTTGTTACTCCTATGGATGGTAGCCTTATCATTATGGAAGGTAGTTTGTTGTCTAGGTATCTGTTACTCCAATGGATGGTAGCCTTGTCATTATGGAAGGTAGTCTGTTGTCGGGATTTTTGTTACTCCAATGGATGGTAGCCTTGTCATTATGAAAGGTAGTCTGTTGTCGAGATTTTCGTTACTACAATGGATGGTAGCCTTGTCATTATGGAAGGTAGTCTGTTGTCATGATTTTAGTTATTCCAATGGATGGTAGCCTTGTCATTATGGAAGGTTGTATCTTGTGGATATTTTTGTTACTCTAATGGATGGTACCCTTGTCATTATGGAAGGTAGTCTTTTGTCGAGATTTTTGTTACTCTAATGGATGGTAGCCTTGTCAGTATGGAAGGTTGTATCTTGTGGATATTTTTGTTACTCTAATGGATGGTACCCTTGTCATTATGGAAGGTAGTATTTTGTCGAGATTTTTGTTACTCCAATGGATGGTAGCCTTGTCATTATGGAAGGTAGTCTTCCGTTGTGATTTTTGTTACTCAAATGGATTAGAGCCTTGTCATTATCGAAGGTAGTATGTTGTCGATATCTTTGTTACTCCAATGGATGGTAGCCTTGTCATTATTGAAGGTAGTTTATTGTCGAGATTTTTGTTACTCTAAGGGATGGTAGCCTTATCATTATAGAAGGTAGTGTGTTGTCGATATTTTTGTTATTCTAATGGATGGTAGCCTTGTCCTTATGGAAGGTAGTCTGTTGTCGTGATTTCTGTTACTCCAATGGATAGTAGACTTATCATAAAGGACGATAGTGTGTTGTTCAGATTTTTGTTACTCCAATGGATGGTATCCTTGTCATTATGGAAGGTAGATTATTGTCGATATTTATGTTATTCCAATGGATGGTAGCCTTGTCATTATGAAAGGTAGTCTGTTATCGTGATTTTTGTTATTCCAATGGATGGTAGCCTTGTCATTATCGAAGGCAGTATGTTGTCGATATCTTTGTTATTCCAATGGATGGTAGCCTTGTCATTATGGAAGGTAGTGTGTTGTCGATATTTTTGTTATTCCAATGGATGGTAGTCTTGTCCTTATGGAAGGTAGTCTGTTGTCGAGATTTTTGTTACTCCAATGGATTGTAGCCTTGTCATTATGGAAGGTAGTCTTTTTTCGATATTTTCGTTACTACAATGGATGGTACCCTTGTCATTATGGAAGGTAGTCTGTTGTCGATATTTTTGTTAATCCAATGGATGGTAGCCTTGTCATTATGGAAGGTAGTCTGTTGTCGTGATTTTTGTTACTCCAATGGATGGTAGCTTTGTCATTATGGAAGGTAGTATGTTGTTGATATCTTTGTTACTCCAATGGATGGTAGCCTTGTCATTATGGAAGGTAGTCTATCGTTCTCATTTCTGTTACTCCAATGGATGGTAGCCTTGTCATTAAGGACGGTAGTCTGTTGTTTAGATTTTTGTTACTCCAATGGATGGTAGACTTTTCATTATGGAAGGTAGTCTATTGTCGAGATTTTTGTTACTCCATTGGATGGTAGCCTTGTCATTATGGAAGATAGTCTGTTGTCGAGATTTTTGTTATTGTATTGGATGGTAGCCTTGTCATTATGGAAGGTAGTCTATCATTGTGATTTCTGTTACTCTAAGGGATGGTAGCCTTGTCATTAAGGACGATAGTGTGTTGTTCAGATTTTTGTTACTCCAATGGATGGTAGACTTGTCATTATGGAAGGTAGTTTATTGTCGATAATTTTGTTACTCCATTGGATGGTAGCCTTGTTATTATGGAAGGTAATGTGTTATCGATATTTATGTTATTCAAATTGATAGTAGCCTTGTCATTATGAAAGGTAGTCTGTTATTGTGATTTTTGTTACTCTAATGGATGGTAGCCTTTTCATTATGGAAGGTAGTATGTTGTCGATATCTTTGTTACTCCAATGGATGGTAGCCTTGTCATTATTGAAGGTAGTCTGTTGTCGAGATTTTTGTTACTCTAAGGGATGGTAGCCTTGTCATTATGGAAGGTAGTGTGTTGTCGATATTTTTGTTATTCCAATGGATGGTAGCCTTGTCCTTATGGAAGGTAGTCTGTTGTCGAGATTTTTGTTACTCCAATGGATGGTAGCCTTGTCGTTATGAAAGGTAGTTTATTGTCGTGATTTTCGTTACTACAATGGATGGTAGCCTTGTCATTATGGAAGGTAGTCTGTTGTCATGATTTTAGTTACTCTAATGGATGATAGCCTTGTCATTATGGAAGGTTGTATCTTGTGGATATTTTTGTTACTCTAATGGATGGTACCCTTGTCATTATGGAAGGTAGCCTTTTGTCGAGATTTTTGTTACTCCAATGGATGGTAGCCTTGTCATTATGGAAGGTAGTCTGTCGTTGTGATTTCTGTTACTCAAATGGATTAGAGCCTTGTCATTATGGAAGGTAGTCTGTTGTCGAGATATTTGTTGCTCTAATGGATGGTAGCCTTGTTATTATGGAAAGTAGTCTGTTGTCGAGATTTGTGTTACTATAATGGATGGTAGCCTTGTTATTATGGAAAGTAGTCTGTTGTTGAGATTTGTGTTACTATAATGGATGGTAGCCTTGTCATTATGGAAGGTAGTCTGTTGTCGAGATTTTTGTTATTCTAATGGATAGTAGCCATGTCATTATGGAAGGTAGTCTGTTGTCGTGATTTTTGTTACTCCAATGGATGGTAGCCTTGTCATTATGGAAGGTAATATGTTGTTGATATCTTTGTCACTCCAATGGATGGTAGTCTTGTCATTATGGAAGGTAGTCTGTCGTTGTGATTTCTGTTACTCCCATGGATAGTAGACTTGTCATTATGGAAGGTAGTCTGTTGTCGACATTTTTGTTAATCCAATGGATGGTAGCCTTGTCATTATGGAAGGTAGTTTGTTGTTGATATCTTTGTTACTCCAATGGATGGTAGCCTTGTCATTATGGAAGGTAGTCTGTTGTCGATATCTTTGTTAATCCAATGGATGGTAGCCTTGTCATTATGGAAGGTAGTCTGTTGTCGAGATTTTTGTTAATCCAATGGATGGTAGCCTTGTCATTATGGAAGGTAGTCTGTTGTCGTGATTTTTGTTACTCCAATGGATGGTAACCTTGTCATTATGGAAGGAAGTAGGTTGTCGATATCTTTGTTACTCCAATGGATGGTAGCCTTGTCATTATTGAAGGTAGTCTGTTGTCGAGATTTTTGTTACTCTAAGGGATGGTAGCCTTGTCATTATAGAAGGTAGTGTGTTGTCGATATTTTTGTTATTCCAATGGATGGTAGCCTTGTCATTATGGAAGGTAGTATGTTGTCGATATCTTTGTTAGTCCAATGGATGGTAGCTTTGTCATTATGGAAGGTAGTCTGTTGTCGAGATTTTTGTTACCACAATGGATGGTAGCCTTGTCATTATGGAAGGTAGTCTGTTGTCGAGATTTTTTATACTTCAATGGATTGTAGCCTTTGTCATTATGGAAGGTAGTCTCTTGTGGATATTTTTGTTACTCCAATGATGGTACCCTTGTCATTATAGAAGGTAGTCTGTTGTCGAGATTTTTGCTACTCCAATGGATGGTAGCCTTGTCATTATGGAAGGTAGTTTGTTGTCTAGATATCTGTTGCTCCAATGGATGGTAGCCTTGTCATTATGGAAGGTTGTCTGTTGTCGGGATTTTTGTTACTCCAATGGATGGTAGCCTTGTCATTATGGAAGGTAGTCTGTTGTCGATATCTTTGTTACTTCAATGGATGGTAGCCTTGTCATTATGGAAGGTAGTCTGTTGTCGAGATTTTTGTTAATCCAATGGATGGTAGCCTTGTCATTATGGAAGGTAGTTTGTTGTTGATATCTTTGTTACTCCAATGGATGGTAGCCTTGTCATTATGGAAGGTAGTCTGTTGTCGATATCTTTGTTACTCTAATGGATGGTAGCCTTGTCATTATGGAAGGTAGTCTGTTGTCGAGATTTTTGTTAATCCAATGGATGGTAGCCTTGTCATTATGGAAGGTAGTCTGTTGTCGTGATTTTTGTTACTCCAATGGATGGTAACCTTGTCATTATGGAAGGAAGTAGGTTGTCGATATCTTTGTTACTCCAATGGATGGTAGCCTTGTCATTATTGAAGGTAGTCTGTTGTCGAGATTTTTGTTACTCTAAGGGATGGTAGCCTTGTCATTATGGAAGGTAGTGTGTTGTCGATATTTTTGTTATTCCAATGGATGGTAGCCTTGTCATTATGGAAGGTAGTATGTTGTCGATATCTTTGTTAGTCCAATGGATGGTAGCCTTGTCATTAAGGAAGGTAGTCTGTTGTCGAGATTTTTGTTACCACAATGGATGGTAGCCTTGTCATTATGGAAGGTAGTCTGTTGTCGAGATTTTTTATACTCCAATGGATTGTAGCCTTTGTCATTATGGAAAGTAGTCTCTTGTGGATATTTTTGTTACTCCAATGATGGTACCCTTGTCATTATGGAAGGTAGTCTGTTGTCGAGATTTTTACTACTCCAATGGATGGTAGCCTTGTCATTATGGAAGGTAGTCTGTTGTCTAGATATTTGTTACTCCAATGGATGGGAGCCTTGTCATTATGGAAGGTAGTCTGTTGTCGGGATTTTTGTTACTCCAATGGATGGTAGCCTTGTCATTATGGAAGGTAGTCTGTTGTCGATATCTTTGTTACTCCAATGGATGGTAGCCTTGTCATCATGGAAGGTAGTCTGTTGTAGAGATTTTGGTTAATCCAATGGATGGTAGCCTTGTCATTATGGAAGGTAGTCTGTTGTCGTGATTTTTGTTACTCCAATGGATGGTACCCTTGTCATTATGGAAGGGAGTATGTTGTCGATATCTTTGTTACTCCATTGGATGGCAGCCTTGTCATTATTGAAGGTAGTCTGTTGTCGAGATTTTTGTTAGTCTAAGGGATGGTAGCCTTGTCATTATGGAAGGTAGTTCATTATGGAAGGTAGTCCGTTGTCGAGATTTTTGTTACTCCAATGGATGGTAGCCTTGTCATTATGGAAGGTAGTCTCTTGTTGATATTTTTGTTACTCCAATGGATGGTAGCCTTGTCATTATGGAAGGTAGTCCATTGTCCCGATTTTTGTTACTCAAATGGATGGTAGCCTTGTCATTATTGAAGGTAGTCTGTCGTTGTGATTTATGTTACTCCAATAGATGGTAGCCTTGTTATTGTGGAAGGTAGTCTGTTGTTCAGATTTTTGTTATTCCAATGGATGGTAGCCTTCTCGTTATGGAAGGTAGTCTGTTGTCGTGATTTTAATTACTCCAATGGATGGTAGCCATGTCATTATGGAAGGTAGTATGTTGTTGATATCTTTGTTACTCTAATGGATGGTAGCCATGTCATTATGGAAGGTAGTCAATTGTCGAGATTTTTGTTACTCCAATGGATGGTAGCCTTGTCATTATGGAAGGTAGTCTTTTGTTGATATTTTTGTTACTCCATTGGATGGTAGGCTTGTCATTATGGAAGGTAGATTGTTGTCCCGATTTTTGTTACTCTAATGGATGGTAGCCTTGTCATTATGGAAGGTAGTCTATTGTCGAGATTTTTGTTACTCAAATGAATGGTAGCATTTTCATTATGTAAGGTAGTGTGTTGTTGAGATTTTTGTTATTCCAATGGATGGTAGCCTTGTCATTATGGAAGGTAGTATGTTCTCGATATCTTTGTTACTCCAATGGATGGTAGCCTTGTCTTTATGGAAGATAGTCTTGTGTTTATATCTTGGTTACTCCAATGGATGGTAGCCTTCTCGTTATGGAAGGTAGTCTGTTGTCGTGATTTTTATTACTCCAAAGGATGTTAGCCATGTCATTATGGAAGGTAGTATGTTGTCGATATCTTTGTTACTCTAATGGATGGTAGCCTTGTCATTATGGAAGGTAGTCCGTTGTCGTGATTTTTGTTACTCCAATGGATGGTAGCTTTGTCATTATGGAAGGTAGTATGTTGTCGATATCTTTGTTACTCCAACGGATGGTAGCCTTGTCATTATGGAAGGTAGTCTATCGTTCTCATTTCTGTTACTCCAATGGATGGTAGCCTTGTCATTAAGGACGGTAGTCTGTTGTTTAGATTTTTGTTACTCCAATGGATGGTATACTTTTCATTATGTAAGGTAGTCTATTGTCGAGATTTTTGTTACTCCATTGGATGGTAGCCATGTCATTATGGAAGGTAGTGTGTTGTCGATATTTTTGTTACTCCATTGGATGGTAGCCATGTCATTATTGAAGGTAGTCTGTTGTCGTGATTTTTGTTACTCTAATGGATGGTAGCCTTGTCATTATGGAAGGTTGTCTGTTGTCGTGATTTTAGTTACTCCAATGGATGGTAGCCTTGTCATTATGGATGGTTGTATCGTGTGGATATTTTTGTTACTCTAATGGATGGTACCCTTGTCATTATGGAAGGTAGTCTCTTGTGGATATTTTTGTTACTCCAATGGATGGTAGCCTTGTCATTATGGAAGGTAGTCTGTTGTCTAGATATCTGTTACTCCAATGGATGGTAGCCTTGTCATTATGGAAGGTTGTCTGTTGTCGGGATTTTTGTTACTCCAATGGATGGTAGCCTTGTCATTATGGAAGGTAGTCTGTTGTCGAGATTTTTGTTACTACAATGGATGGTAGCCTTGTCATTATGGAAGGTAGTCTGTTGTCGGGATTTTTGTTACTCCAATGGATGGTAGCCTTGTCATTATGGAAGGTAGTCTGTTGTCGATATCTTTGTTCTTGCAATGGATGGTAGCCTTGTCATTATGGAAGGTAGCCTGTTGTCGAGATTTTTGTTAATCCAATGGATGGTAGCCTTGTCATTATGGAAGGTAGTTTGTTGTTGATATCTTTGTTACTCCAATGGATGGTAGCCTTGTCATTATGGAAGGTAGTCTGTTGTCGATATCTTTGTTACTCCAATGGATGGTAGCCTTGTCATTATGGAAGGTAGTCTGTTGTCGAGATTTTTGTTAATCCAATGGATGGTAGCCTTGTCATTATGGAAGGTAGTCTGTTGTCGTGATTTTTGTTACTCCAATGGATGGTAACCTTGTCATTATGGAAGGAAGTAGGTTGTCGATATCTTTGTTACTCTAATGGATGGTAGCCTTGTCATTATTGAAGGTAGTCTGTTGTCGAGATTTTTGTTACTCTAAGGGATGGTAGCCTTGTAATTATGGAAGGTAGTGTGTTGTCGATATTTTTGTTATTCCAATGGATGGTAGCCTTGTCATTATGGAAGGTAGTATATTGTCGATATCTTTGTTAGTCCAATGGATGGTAGCCTTGTCATTATGGAAGGTAGTCTGTTGTCGAGATTTTTGTTACCACAATGGATGGTAGCCTTGTCATTATGGAAGGTAGTCTGTTGTCGAGATTTTTTATACTCCAATGGATTGTAGCCTTTGTCATTATGGAAGGTAGTCTCTTGTGGATATTTTTGTTACTCCAATGATGGTACCCTTGTCATTATAGAAGGTAGTCTGTTGTCGAGATTTTTGCTACTCCAATGGATGGTAGCCTTGTCATTATGGAAGGTAGTCTGTTGTCTAGATATCTGTTACTCCAATGGATGGTAGCCTTGTCATTATGGAAGGTTGTCTGTTGTCGGGATTTTTGTTACTCCAATGGATGGTAGCCTTGTCATTATGGAAGGTAGTCTGTTGTCGATATCTTTGTTACTTCAATGGATGGTAGCCTTGTCATTATGGAAGGTAGTCTGTTGTCAAGATTTTTGTTAATCCAATGGATGGTAGCCTTGTCATTATGGAAGGTAGTTTGTTGTTGATATCTTTGTTACTCCAATGGATGGTAGCCTTGTCATTATGGAAGTTAGTCTGTTGTCGATATCTTTGTTACTCTAATGGATGGTAGCCTTGTCATTATGGAAGGTAGTCTATTGTCGAGATTTTTGTTAATCCAATGGATGGTAGCCTTGTCATTATGGAAGGTAGTCTGTTGTCGTGATTTTTGTTACTCCAATGGATGGTAACCTTGTCATTATGGAAGGAAGTAGGTTGTCGATATCTTTGTTACTCCAACGGATGGTAGCCTTGTCATTATTGAAGGTAGTCTGTTGTCGAGATTTTTGTTACTCTAAGGGATGGTAGCCTTGTCATTATGGAAGGTAGTGTGTTGTCGATATTTTTGTTATTCCAATGGATGGTAGCCTTGTCATTATGGAAGGTAGTATGTTGTCGATATCTTTGTTAGTCCAATGGATGGTAGCCTTGTCATTAAGGAAGGTAGTCTGTTGTCGAGATTTTTGTTACCACAATGGATGGTAGCCTTGTCATTATGGAAGGTAGTCTGTTGTCGAGATTTTTTATACTCCAATGGATTGTAGCCTTTGTCATTATGGAAAGTAGTCTCTTGTGGATATTTTTGTTACTCCAACGATGGTACCCTTGTCATTATGGAAGGTAGTCTGTTGTCGAGATTTTTACTACTCCAATGGATGGTAGCCTTGTCATTATGGAAGGTAGTCTGTTGTCTAGATATTTGTTACTCCAATGGATGGGAGCCTTGTCATTATGGAAGGTAGTCTGTTGTCGGGATTTTTGTTACTCCAATGGATGGAAGCCTTGTCATTATGGAAGGTAGTCTGTTGTCGATATCTTTGTTACTCCAATGGATGGTAGCCTTGTCATTATGGAAGGTAGTCTGTTGTAGAGATTTTTGTTAATCCAATGGATGGTAGCCTTGTCATTATGGAAGGTAGTCTGTTGTCGTGATTTTTGTTACTCCAATGGATGGTACCCTTGTCATTATGGAAGGCAGTATGTTATCGATATCTTTGTTACTCCATTGGATGGCAGCCTTGTCATTATTGAAGGTAGTCTGTTGTCGAGATTTTTGTTAGTCTAAGGGATGGTAGCCTTGTCATTATGGAAGGTAGTCTGTTGTCGAGATTTTTTATACTCCAATGGATGGTAGCCTTGTCATTATGGATGGTAGTCAGTTGTCGAGATTTTCGTTACTACAATGGATGGTAGCCTTGTCATTATGGAAGGTAGTCTGTTGTCAAGATTTTTGTTAATCCAATGGATGGTAGCCTTGTCATTATGGAGGTAGTCTGTTGTCGTGATTTTTGTTACTCCAATGGATGGTAGCTTTGTCATTATGGAAGGTAGTATGTTGTCGATATCTTTGTTACTCCAATGGATGGTAGCCTTGTCATTATGGAAGGTAGTCTATCGTTCTCATTTCTATTACTCCAATGGATGGTAGCCTTGTCATTAAGGACGGTAGTCTGTTGTTTAGATTTTTGTTACTCCAATGGATGGTAGACTTTTCATTATGGAAGGTAGTCTATTGCCGAGATTTTTGTTACTCCATTGGATGGTAGCCTTGTCATTATGGAAGGTAGTGTGTTGTCGATATTTTTGTTATTCGGATGGATGGTATCATTTTCATTATGGAAGGTAGTCTGTTGTCGTGATTTTTGTTACTCCAATGGATGGTAGCTTTGTCATTATGGAAGGTAGTATGTTGTCGATATCTTTGTTACTCCAACGGATGGTAGCCTTGTCATTATGGAAGGTAGTCTATCGTTCTCATTTCTGTTACTCCAATGGATGGTAGCCTTGTCATTAAGGACGGTAGTCTGTTGTTTAGATTTTTGTTACTCCAATGGATGGTATACTTTTCATTATGGAAGGTAGTCTATTGTCGAGATTTTTGTTACTCCATTGGATGGTAGCCTTGTCATTATGGAAGGTAGTGTGTTGTCGATATTTTTGTTACTCCATTGGATGGTAGCCATGTCATTATTGAAGGTAGTCTGTTGTCGTGATTTTTGTTACTCTAATGGATGGTAGCCTTGTCATTATGGAAGGTTGTCTGTTGTCGTGATTTTAGTTACTCCAATGGATGGTAGCCTTGTCATTATGGATGGTTGTATCGTGTGGATATTTTTGTTACTCTAATGGATGGTACCCTTGTCATTATGGAAGGTAGTCTCTTGTGGATATTTTTGTTACTCCAATGATGGTACCCTTGTCATTATGGAAGGTAGTCTGTTGTCGAGATTTTTTCTACTCCAATGGATGGTAGCCTTGTCATTATGGAAGGTAGTCTGTTGTCTAGATATTTGTTACTCCAATGGATGCTAGCCTTGTCATTATGGAAGGTAGTCTGTTGTCGGGATTTTTGTTACTCCAATGGATGGTAGCCTTGTCATTATGGAAGGTAGTCTGTTGTCGAGATTTTTGTTACTACAATGGATGGTAGCCTTGTCATTATGGAAGGTAGTCTGTTGTCGGGATTTTTGTTACTCCAATGGATGGTAGCCTTGTCATTATGGAAGGTAGTCTGTTGTCGATATCTTTGTTACTGCAATGGATGGTAGCCTTGTCATTATGGAAGGTAGCCTGTTGTCGAGATTTTTGTTAATCCAATGGATGGTAGCCTTGTCATTATGGAAGGTAGTTTGTTGTTGATATCTTTGTTACTCCAATGGATGGTAGCCTTGTCATTATGGAAGGTAGTCTGTTGTCGATATCTTTGTTACTCCAATGGATGGTAGCCTTGTCATTATGGAAGGTAGTCTGTTGTCGAGATTTTTGTTAATCCAATGGATGGTAGCCTTGTAATTATGGAAGGTAGTCTGTTGTCGTGATTTTTGTTACTCCAATGGATGGTAACCTTGTCATTATGGAAGGAAGTAGGTTGTCGATATCTTTGTTACTCCAATGGATGGTAGCCTTGTCATTATTGAAGGTAGTCTGTTGTCGAGATTTTTGTTACTCTAAGGGATGGTAGCCTTGTAATTATGGAAGGTAGTGTGTTGTCGATATTTTTGTTATTCCAATGGATGGTAGCCTTGTCATTATGGAAGGTAGTATATTGTCGATATCTTTGTTAGTCCAATGGATGGTAGCCTTGTCATTATGGAAGGTAGTCTGTTGTCGAGATTTTTGTTACCACAATGGATGGTAGCCTTGTCATTATGGAAGGTAGTCTATTGTCGAGATTTTTTATACTCCAATGGATTGTAGCCTTTGTCATTATGGAAGGTAGTCTCTTGTGGATATTTTTGTTACTCCAATGATGGTCCCCTTGTCATTATAGAAGGTAGTCTGTTGTCGAGATTTTTGCTACTCCAATGGATGGTAGCCTTGTCATTATGGAAGGTAGTCTGTTATCTAGATATCTGTTACTCCAATGGATGGTAGCCTTGTCATTATGGAAGGTTGTCTGTTGTCGGGATTTTTGTTACTCCAATGGATGGTAGCCTTGTCATTATGGAAGGTAGTCTGTTTTCGATATCTTTGTTACTTCAATGGATGGTAGCCTTGTCATTATGGAAGGTAGTCTGTTGTCGAGATTTTTGTTAATCCAATGGATGGTAGCCTTGTCATTATGGAAGGTAGTTTGTTGTTGATATCTTTGTTACTCCAATGGATGGTAGCCTTGTCATTATGGAAGGTAGTCTGTTGTCGATATCTTTGTTACTCTAATGGATGGTAGCCTTGTCATTATGGAAGGTAGTCTATTGTCGAGATTTTTGTTAATCCAATGGATGGTAGCCTTGTCATTATGGAAGGTAGTCTGTTGTCGTGATTTTTGTTACTCCAATGGATGGTAACCTTGTCATTATGGAAGGAAGTAGGTTGTCGATATCTTTGTTACTCCAACGGATGGTAGCCTTGTCATTATTGAAGGTAGTCTGTTGTCGAGATTTTTGTTACTCTAAGGGATGGTAGCCTTGTCATTATGGAAGGTAGTGTGTTGTCGATATTTTTGTTATTCCAATGGATGGTAGCCTTGTCATTATGGAAGGTAGTATGTTGTCGATATCTTTGTTAGTCCAATGCATGGTAGCCTTGTCATTAAGGAAGGTAGTCTGTTGTCGAGATTTTTGTTACCACAATGGATGGTAGCCTTGTCATTATGGAAGGTAGTCTGTTGTCGAGATTTTTTATACTCCAATGGATTGTAGCCTTTGTCATTATGGAAAGTAGTCTCTTGTGGATATTTTTGTTACTCCAACGATGGTACCCTTGTCATTATGGAAGGTAGTCTGTTGTCGAGATTTTTACTACTCCAATGGATGGTAGCCTTGTCATTATGGAAGGTAGTCTGTTGTCTAGATATTTGTTACTCCAATGGATGGGAGCCTTGTCATTATGGAAGGTAGTCTGTTGTCGGGATTTTTGTTACTCCAATGGATGGTAGCCTTGTCATTATGGAAGGTAGTCTGTTGTCGATATCTTTGTTACTCCAATGGACGGTAGCCTTGTCATTATGGAAGGTAGTCTGTTGTAGAGATTTTTGTTAATCCAATGGATGGTAGCCTTGTCATTATGGAAGGTAGTCTGTTGTCGTGATTTTTGTTACTCCAATGGATGGTACCCTTGTCATTATGGAAGGCAGTATGTTATCGATATCTTTGTTACTCCATTGGATGGCAGCCTTGTCATTATTGAAGGTAGTCTGTTGTCGAGATTTTTGTTAGTCTAAGGGATGGTAGCCTTGTCATTATGGAAGGTAGTCTGTTGTCGAGATTTTTTATACTCCAATGGATGGTAGCCTTGTCATTATGGATGGTAGTCAGTTGTCGTGATTTTCGTTACTACAATGGATGGTAGCCTTGTCATTATGGAAGGTAGTCTGTTGTCAAGATTTTTGTTAATCCAATGGATGGTAGCCTTGTCATTATGGAGGTAGTCTGTTGTCGTGATTTTTGTTACTCCAATGGATGGTAGCTTTGTCATTATGGAAGGTAGTATGTTGTCGATATCTTTGTTACTCCAATGGATGGTAGCCTTGTCATTATGGAAGGTAGTCTATCGTTCTCATTTCTATTACTCCAATGGATGGTAGCCTTGTCATTAAGGACGGTAGTCTGTTGTTTAGATTTTTGTTACTCCAATGGATGGTAGACTTTTCATTATGGAAGGTAGTCTATTGCCGAGATTTTTGTTACTCCATTGGATGGTAGCCTTGTCATTATGGAAGGTAGTGTGTTGTCGATATTTTTGTTATTCGGATGGATGGTATCATTTTCATTATGGAAGGTAGTCTGTTGTCGTGATTTTTGTTACTCCAATGGATGGTAGCCTTGTCATTATGGAAGGTTGTTTGTTGTTGTGATTTTAATTACTCCAATGGATGGTAGCCTTGTCATTATGGAAGGTTGTATCTTATGGATATTTTTGTTACTCTAATGGATGGTACCCTTGCCATTATGGAAGGTAGTCTTTTGTCGAGATTTTTTTTACTCCAATGGATTGTAGCCTTGTCATTGTGGAAGGTAGTCTGTCGTTGTGATTTCTGTTACTCAAATGGATTGTAGCCTATTCATTATGGAAGGTAGTATGTTGTCAAGATATTTGTTGCTCTAATGGATGGTAGCCTTGTCATTATGGAAGGTAGTCTGTTGTCGAGATTTTTGTTACTACAATGGATGGTAGCCTTGTCATTATGGAAGGTAGTCTGTTGTCGAGATTTTTGTTATTCCAATGGATGGTAGCCTTGTCATTATGGAAGGTAGTCTATTGTCGTGATTTTTGTTACTCCAATGGATGGTAGCCTTGTCATTATGGAAGGTAATATGTTGTCGATATCTTTGTTACTCCAATGGATGGTAGCCTTGTCATTATGGAAGGTAGTCTGTTGTCGAGATTTTTGTTACTACGATGGATTGTAGCCATGTCGTTATGGAAGGTGGTTTGTTTTCATTATATTTATTACTCCAATGGATGGTAGCCTAGTCATTATGGAAGGTAGTCTGTTGTCGAGATTTTTCTTACTCCAATGGATGGTAGCCTTGTCATTATGGAAGGTAGTCTGTTGTCGAGATTTTTTATACTCCAATGGATTGTAGCCTTGTAATTATGGAAGGTAGTCTCTTGTGGATATTTTTGTTACTCCAATGATGGTACCCTTGTCATTATGGAAGGTAGTCTGTTGTCGAGATTTTTTCTACTCCAATGGATGGTTGCCTTGTCATTATGGAAGGTAGTCTGTTGTCGTGATTTTTGTTACTCCAATGGATGGTACCCTTGTCATTATGGAAGGCAGTATGTTGTCGATATCTTTGTTACTCCATTGGATGGTAGCCTTGTCATTATTGAAGGTAGTCTGTTGTCGAGATTTTTGTTACTCTAAGGGATGGTAGCCTTGTCATTATGGAAGGTAGTGTGTTGCCGATATTTTTGTTATTCCAATGGATGGTAGCCTTGTCCTTATGGAAGGTAGTCTATTATCGAAATTTTTTATACTCCAATGGATGGTAGCCTTGTCATTATGGATGGTAGTCAGTTGTCGAGATTTTCGTTACTACAATGGATGGTAGCCTTGTCATTATGGAAGGTAGTCTGTTGTCGAGATTTTTGTTAATCCAATGGATGGTAGCCTTGTCATTATGGAGGTAGTCTGTTGTCGTGATTTTTATTACTCCAATGGATGGTAGTTTTGTCATTATGGAAGGTAGTATGTTGTTGATATCTTTGTTACTCTAATGGATGGTAGTCTTGTCATTATGGAAGGTAGTCTATCGTTCTCATTTCTGTTACTCCAATGGATGGTAGCCTTGTCATTAAGGACGGTAGTCTGTTGTTTAGATTTTTGTTACTCCAACGGATGGTTGACTTTTCGTTATGGAAGGTAGTCTATTGTCGAGATTTTTGTTACTCCATTGGATGGTAGCCTTGTCATTATGGAAGGTAGTGTGTTATCGATATTTTTGTTATTCAGATGGATGGTATCATTGTCATTATGGAAGGTAGTCTGTTGTCATGATTTTTGTTACTCCAATGGATGGTAGCCTTGTCATTATGGAAGGTTGTTTGTTGTCGTGATTTTAATTACTCCAATGGATGGTAGCCTTGTCATTATGGAAGGTTGTATCTTATGGATATTTTTGTTACTCTAATGGATGTTACCCTTGTCATTATAAAAGGTAGTCTTTTGTCGAGATTTTTGTTACTCCAATGGATTGTAGCCTTGTCATTGTGGAAGGTAGTCTGCCGTTGTGATTTCTGTTACTCAAATGGATTGTAGCCTATTCATTATGGAAGGTAGTATGTTGTCGAGATATTTGTTGCTCTAATGGATGGTAGCCTTGTCATTATGGAAGGTAGTCTGTTGTCGAGATTTTTGTTACTACAATGGATGGTAGCCTTGTCATTATGGAAGGTAGTCTGTTGTCGAGATTTTTTTTACTACAATGGATGGTAGCCTTATCATTATGGAAGGTAGTCTGTTGTCGAGATTTTTTTTATTCCAATGGATGGTAGCCTTGTCATTATGGAAGGTAGTCTATTGTCGTGATTTTTGTTACTCCAATGTATGGTAGCCTTGTCATTATGGAAGGTAGTATGTTATCGATATCTTTGTTACTCCAATGGATGGTAGCCTTGTCATTATGGAAGGTAGTCTGTTGTCGATATTTTTGTTACTACGATGGATTGTAGCCATGTCGTTATGGAAGTTGGTTTGTTTCCATTATATTTGTTACTCCAATGGATGGTAGCCTAGTCATTATGGAAGGTAGTCTGTTGTCGAGATTTTTGTTACTCCAATGCATGGTAGCCTTGTCATTATGGAAGGTAGTTTGTTGTCGAGATTTTTTATACTCCAATGGATTGTAGCCTTGTAATTATGGAAGGTAGTCTCTTGTGGATATTTTTGTTACTCCAATGATGGTACCCTTGTTATTATGGAAGGTAGTCTGTTGTCGAGATTTTTTCTACTCCAATGGATGGTAGCCTTGTCATTATGGAAGGTAGTTTGTTGTCTAGATATCTGTTACTCCAATGGATGGTTGCCTTGTCATTATGGAAGGTAGTCTGTTGTCGGGATTTTTGTTACTCCAATGGATGGTAGCCTTGTCATTATGGAAGGTAGTATGTTGTCGATATCTTTGTTACTCCAATGGATGGTAGCCTTGTCATTATGGAAGGTAGTATGTTGTCGATATCTTTGTTACTCCAATGGATGGTAGCCTTATCATTATGGAAGGTAGTATGTTGTCGAGATTTTTGTTACTGTAATGGATGGTAGCTTTGTCATTATGGAAGGTAGTCTGTCGTTGTGATTTATGTTACTCCAATGGATAGTAGACTTGTCATTAAGGACGATAGTGTGTTGTTCAGATTTTTGTTACTCCAATGGATGGTAGACTTGTCATTATGGAAGGTAGTTTATTGTCGAGATTTTTGTTACTCCATTGGATGGTAGCCTTGTCATTATGGAAGGTAATGTGTTATCGATATTTATGTTATTCCAATGGATGGTAGCCCTGTCATTATGAAAGGTAGTCTGTTGTCGTGATTTTTGTTACTCCCATGGATGGTAGCCTTGTCATTATGGAAGGTAGTATGTTGTCGATATCTTTGTTACTCCAATGGATGGTAGCCTTGTCATTATTGAAGGTAGTCTGTTGTCGAGATTTTTGTTACTCTAAGGGATGGTAGCCTTGTCATTATGGAAGGTAGTGTGTTGTCGATATTTTTGTTATTCCAATGGATGGTGGCCTTGTCCTTATGGAAGGTAGTCTGTTGTAGATATTTTTGTTACTCCAATGGATGGTAGCCTTGTCATTATGGAAGGTAGTCTATTGTCGAGATTTTCGTTACTACAATGGATGGTAGCTTTGTCATTATGGAAGGTAGTATGTTGTCGATATCTTTCTTATTCCAATGGATGGTAGCCTTGTCATTATGGAAGGTGGTATATCGTTCTCATTTCTGTTACTCCAATGGATGGTAGCCTTGTCATTAAGGACGGTAGTCTGTTGTTTAGATTTTTGTTACTCCAATGGATGGTAGACTTTTCATTATGGAAGATAGTCTGTTGTCGAGATCATTGTTACTCCATTGGATGGTAGCCTTGTCATTATAGAAGGTAGTTTGTTGTTGAGATTTTTGTTACTCTAAGGGATGGTAGCCTTGTCATTATGGAAGGTAGTCTGTTGTCGTGATTTTTGTTACTCCAATGGATGGTAGCCTTGTCATTATGGAAGGTTGTATGTTGTCGATATCTTTGTTACTCCAATGGATGGTAGCCTTGTCATTATGGAAGGTAGTATGTTGTCGAGATTTTTGTTACTACGATGGATTGTAGCCATGTCGTTATGGAAGGTAGTCTGTTGTCGAGATTTTTCTTACTACAATTGATGGTAGCCTTGTCATTATGGAAGGTAGTCTGCCGTTGTGATTTATGTTACTCAATTGGATTATAGCCTTGTCATTATGGAAGGTAGTCTGTTGTCGAGATATTTGTTGCTCCAATGGATGGTAGCCTTGTCATTATGGAAGGTAGTCTGTTGTCGAGATTTTTGTTACTACAATGGATGGTAGCCTTGTCATTATGGAAGGTAGTATGTTGTCGAGATTTTTGTTATTCCAATGGATGGTAGCCTTGTCATTATGGAAGGTAGTTTGTTGTCGTGATTTTTGTTACTCCAATGGATGGTAGCCTTGTCATTATGGAAGGTAGTATGTTGTCGATATCTTTGTTACTCCAATGGATTGTAGCCTTGTCATTATGGAAGGTACTCTGTTGTCGAGATTTTTGTTACAACGATGGATTGTAGCCATGTCTTTATGGAAGGTAGTTTGTTGTCATTATCTTTGTTACTCCAACGGATGGTAGCCTAGTCATTATGGAAGGTAGTCTGTTGTCGAGATTTTTGTTACTCCAATTGAACGTAGCCTTGTCATTATGGAAGGTCGTTTGTTGTCGAGATTTTTTATACTCCAATGGATTGTAGCCTTGTCATTATAGAAGGTAGTCTCTTGTGGATATTTTTGTTACTCCAAGGATGGTACCCTTGTCATAATGGAAGGTAGTATATTGTCTAGATTTTTGCTACTCCAATGGATGGTAGCCTTGTCATTATGGAAGGTAGTCTGTTGTCGATATTATTGTTATTCCAATGGATGGTAGCCTTGTCCTTATGGAAGGTAGTCTATTGTCGAGATTTTTGTTACTCCAATGGATTGTAGCCTTGTCATTATGGAAGGTAGTCTGTTGTCGAGATTTTCGTTATTCCAATGGATGGTAGCCTTGTCCTTATGGAAGGTAGTCTATTGTCGAGATTTTTGTTACTCCAATGGATTGTAGCCTTGTCATTATGGAAGGTAGTCTGTTGTCGAGATTTTCGTTACTACAATGGATGGTAGCCTTGTCATTATGGAAGGTAGTCTGTTGTCGAGATCTTTGTTAATCCAATGGATGGTAGCCTTGTCATTATGGAAGGTAGTCTATCGTTCTCATTTCTATTACTCCAATGGATGGTAGCCTTGTCATTAAGGACGGTAGTCTGTTGTTTAGATTCTTGTTACTCAAATGGATGGTAGACTTTTCATTATGGAAGGTAGTCTATTGTCGATATTTTTGTTACTCCATTGGATGGTAGCCTTGTCATTATGGAAGGTAGTGTGTTATCGATATTTTTGTTATTCGAATGGATGGTATCATTGTCTTTATGGAAGGTAGTCTGTTGTCGTGATTTTTGTTACTCCAATGGATGGTAGCCTTGTCATTATGGAAGGTTGTATCTTGTGGATATTTTTGTTACTATAATGGATGGTAGCCTTGTCATTGTGTAAGGGAGTCTGTTGTCGAGATATTTGTTGCTCTAATGGATGGTAGCCTTGTCATTATGGAAGGTAGTCTATTGTCGAGATTTTTTTTACTACAATGGATGGTAGCCTTGTCATTATGGAAGGTAGTTTGCCGTTGTGATTTATGTTACTCAAATGGATTCTAGCCTTGTCATTATGGAAGGTAATCTGTTGTCGAGATATTTGTTGCTCTAATGGATGGTAGCCTTGTCATTATGGAAGGTAGTCTGTTGTCGAGATTTTTGTTATTCCAATGGATGGTAGCCTTGTCATTATGGAAGGTAGTCTGTTGTCGTGATTTTTGTTACTCTAATGGATGGTAGCCTTGTCATTATGGAAGGTAGTTTTTTGTCGATATCTTTGTTACTCCAATGGATTGTAGCCTTGTCATTATGGAAGGTAGTCTGTTGTCGAGATTTTTGTTACTACAATTGATGGTAGCCTTGTCATTATGGAAGGTAGTCTGTTGTCGAGATTTTTTTTACTCCAATGGATTGTAGCCTTGTCATTATGGAAGGTAGTCTCTTGGGGATATTTTTGTTACTCCAATGATGGTACCCTTTTCATTATGGAAGGTAGCCTATTGTCTAGATTTTTGCTACTCCAATGGATGGTAGCCTTGTCATTATGGAAGGTAGTCTGTTGTCTAGATATCTGTTACTCCAATGGATGGTAGCCTTGTCATTATGGAAGGTAGTCTGTTGTCTAGATATCTGTTACTCCAATGGATGGTAGCCTTGTCATTATGGAAGGTATTATGTTGTCGGGATTTTTGTTACTTCAATGGATGGTAGCCTTGTCATTATGGAAGGTAGTCTGTTGTTGATATCTTTGTTACTCCAATGGATGGTAGCCTTGTCATTATAGAAGGTAGTTTGTTGTTAAGATTTTTGGTACTTTAAGGGATGGTAGCCTTGTCATTATGGAAGGTAGTCTGTTGTCGATATTTTTGTTATTCCAATGGATGGTAGCCTTGTCCTTATGGAAGGTAGTCTATTGTCGAGATTTTTGTTACTCCAATGGATTGTAGCCTTGTCATTATGGAAGGTAGTATGTTGTCGTGATTTTCGTTATTCCAATGGATGGTAGCCTTGTCCTTATGGAAGGTAGTCTATTGTCGATATTTTTGTTACTCCAATGGATTGTAGCCTTGTCATTATGGAAGGTAGTCTGTTGTCGAGATATTCGTTACTACAATGGATGGTAGCCTTGTCATTATGGAAGGTAGTCTGTTGTCGAGATCTTTGTTAATCCAATGGATGGTAGCCTTGTCATTATGGAAGGTAGTCTATCGTTCTCATTTCTATTACTCCAATGGATGGTAGCCTTGTCATTAAGGACGGTAGTCTATTGTTTAGATTCTTGTTACTCAAATGGATGGTAGACTTTTCATTATGGAAGGTAGTCTATTGTCGATATTTTTGTTACTCCATTGGATGGTAGCCTTGTCATTATGGAAGGTAGTGTGTTATCGATATTTTTGTTATTCGAATGGATGGTATCATTGTCTTTATGGAAGGTAGTCTGTTGTCGTGATTTTGGTTACTCCAATGGATGGTAGCCTTGTCATTATGGAAGGTTGTACCTTGTGGATATTTTTGTTACTATAATGGATGGTAGCCTTATCATTGTGGAAGGTAGTCTGTTGTCGAGATATTTGTTGCTCTAATGGATGGTAGCCTTGTCATTATGGAAGGTAGTCTGTTGTCGAGATTTTTTTTACTATAATGGATGGTAGCCTTGTCATTATGGAAGGTAGTTTGCCGTTGTGATTTATTTTACTCAAATGGATTCTAGCCTTGTCATTATGGAAGGTAGTCTGTTGTCGAGATATTTGTTGCTCTAATGGATGGTAGCCTTGTCATTATGGAAGGTAGTCTGTTGTCGAGATTTTTGTTATTCCAATGGATGGTAGCCTTGTCATTATGGAAGGTAGTCTGTTGTCGTGATTTTTGTTACTCTAATGGATGGTAGCCTTGTCATTATGGAAGGTAGTATGTTGTCGATATCCTTGTTACTCCAATGGATTGTAGCCTTGTCATTATGGAAGGTAGTCTGTTGTCGAGATTTTTGTTACTCCAATTGAACGTAGCCTTGTCATTATGGAAGGTAGTCTGTTGTCGAGATTTTTTATACTCTAATGGATTGAAGCCTTGTCATTATAGAAGGTAGTCTCTTGTGGATATTTTTGTTACTCCAATGATGGTACCCTTGTCATTATGGAAGGTAGTCTAGTGTCTAGATTTTTGCTACTCCAATGGATGGTAGCCTTGTCATTATGGAAGGTAGTCTGTTGTCTAGATATCTGTTACTCCAATGGATGTTAGCCTTGTCATTATGGAAGGTAGTCTGTTGTCGGGATTTTTGTTACTCCAATGGATGGTAGCCTTGTCATTACGAAAGGTAGTCTGTTGTCGATATCATTGTAACTCCAATGGATGGTAGCCTTGTCATTATGAAAGGTAGTCTTTTGTCGAGATTTTTGTTACTGTAATGGATGCTGGCCTTGTCATTATGGAAGGTAGTTTGTTGTTGTGATTTCTGTTACTCCAATGGATAGTAGACTTGTCATTAAGGACGATAGTCTGTTGTTCAGATTTTTGTTACTCCAATGGATGGTAGACTTGTCATTATGGAAGGTAGTATATTGTTGGGATTTATGTTACTCCATTGGATGTTAGCCTTGTCATTATGGAAGGTAATGTGTTATCGATATTGATGTTATTCCAATGGATGGTAGCCTTGTCATTATGAAAGGTAATCTGTTGTCGTGATTTTTGTTACTTCAATGGATGGTAGCCTTGTCATTATGGACGGCAGTATGTTGTCGATATCATTGTTACTCCAATGGATGGTAGCCTTGTCATTATAGAAGGTAGTTTGTTGTTGAGATTTTTGTTACTCTAAGGGATGGTAGCCTTGTCATTATGGAAGGTAGTCTGTTGTCGATATTTTTGTTATTCCAATGGATGGTAGCCTTGTCCTTATGGAAGGTAGTCTATTGTCGAGATTTTTGTTACTCCAATGGATTGTAGCCTTGTCATTATGGAAGGTAGTCTGTTGTCGAGATTTTCGTTATTCCAATGGATGGTAGCCTTGTCCTTATGGAAGGTAGTCTATTGTCGAGATTTTTGTTACTCCAATGGATTGTAGCCTTGTCATTATGGAAGGTAGTCTGTTGTCGAGATTTTCGTTACTACAATGGATGGTAGCCTTGTCATTATGGAAGGTAGTCTGTTGGCGAGATCTTTGTTAATCCAATGGATGGTAGCCTTGTCATTATGGAAGGTAGTCTATCGTTCTCATTTCTATTACTCCAATGGATGGTAGCCTTGTCATTAAGGACGGTAGTCTGTTGTTTAGATTCTTGTTACTCAAATGGATGGTAGACTTTTCATTATGGAAGGTAGTCTATTGTCGATATTTTTGTTACTCCATTGGATGGTAGCCTTGTCATTATGGAAGGTAGTGTGTTATCGATATTTTTGTTATTCGAATGGATGGTATCATTGTCTTTATGGAAGGTAGTCTGTTGTCGTGATTTTTGTTACTCCAATGGATGGTAGCCTTGTCATTATGGAAGGTTGTATCTTGTGGATATTTTTGTTACTATAATGGATGGTAGCCTTGTCATTGTGTAAGGGAGTCTGTTGTCGAGATATTTGTTGCTGTAATGGATGGTAGCCTTGTGATTGTGGAAGGTAGTCTGTTGTCGAGATTTTTTTTACTATAATGGATGGTAGCCTTGTCATTATGGAAGGTAGTTTGCCGTTGTGATTTATGTTACTCAAATGGATGGTAGCCTTGTCATTATGGAAGGTAGTCTGTTGTCGAGATTTTTGTTATTCCAATGGATGGTAGCCTTGTCATTATGGAAGGTAGTCTGTTGTCGTGATTTTTGTTACTCTAATGGATGGTAGCCTTGTCATTATGGAAGGTAGTTTTTTGTCGATATCTTTGTTACTCCAATGGATTGTAGCCTTGTCATTATGGAAGGTAGTCTGTTGTCGAGATTTTTGTTACTACAATTGATGGTAGCCTTGTCATTATGGAAGGTAGTCTGTTGTCGAGATTTTTTTTACTCCAATGGATTGTAGCCTTGTCATTATGGAAGGTAGTCTCTTGGGGATATTTTTGTTACTCCAATGATGGTACCCTTTTCATTATGGAAGGTAGCCTATTGTCTAGATTTTTGCTACTCCAATGGATGGTAGCCTTGTCATTATGGAAGGTAGTCTGTTGTCTAGATATCTGTTACTCCAATGGATGGTAGCCTTGTCATTATGGAAGGTAGTCTGTTGTCTAGATATCTGTTACTCCAATGGATGGTAGCCTTGTCATTATGGAAGGTATTCTGTTGTCGGGATTTTTGTTACTTCAATGGATGGTAGCCTTGTCATTATGGAAGGTAGTCTGTTGTTGATATCTTTGTTACTCCAATGGATGGTAGCCTTGTCATTATAGAAGGTAGTTTGTTGTTGAGATTTTTGGTACTTTAAGGGATGATAGCCTTGTCATTATGGAAGGTAGTCTGTTGTCGATATTTTTGTTATTCCAATGGATGGTAGCCTTGTCCTTATGGAAGGTAGTCTATTGTCGAGATTTTTGTTACTCCAATGGATTATAGCCTTGTCATTATGGAAGGTAGTATGTTGTCGAGATTTTCGTTATTCCAATGGATGGTAGCCTTGTCCTTATGGAAGGTAGTCTATTGTCGATATTTTTGTTACTCCAATGGATTGTAGCCTTGTCATTATGGAAGGTAGTCTGTTGTCGAGATATTCGTTACTACAATGGATGGTAGCCTTGTCATTATGGAAGGTAGTCTGTTGTCGAGATCTTTGTTAATCCAATGGATGGTAGCCTTGTCATTATGGAAGGTAGTCTATCGTTCTCATTTCTATTACTCCAATGGATGGTAGCCTTGTCATTAAGGACGGTAGTCTATTGTTTAGATTCTTGTTACTCAAATGGATGGTAGACTTTTCATTATGGAAGGTAGTCTATTGTCGATATTTTTGTTACTCCATTGGATGGTAGCCTTGTCATTATGGAAGGTAGTGTGTTATCGATATTTTTGTTATTCGAATGGATGGTAACATTGTCTTTATGGAAGGTAGTCTGTTGTCGTGATTTTGGTTACTCCAATGGATGGTAGCCTTGTCATTATGGAAGGTTGTATCTTGTGGATATTTTTGTTACTATAATGGATGGTAGCCTTGTCATTGTGGAAGGTAGTCTGTTGTCGAGATATTTGTTGCTCTAATGGATGGTAGCCTTGTCATTATGGAAGGTAGTCTGTTGTCGAGATTTTTTTTACTATAATGGATGGTAGCCTTGTCATTATGGAAGGTAGTTTGCCGTTGTGATTTATGTTACTCAAATGGATTCTAGCCTTGTCATTATGGAAGGTAGTCTGTTGTCGAGATATTTGTTGCTCTAATGGATGGTAGCCTTGTCATTATGGAAGGTAATTTGTTGTCGAGATTCTTGTTACTACAATGGATGGTAGCCTTGTCATTATGGAAGGTAGTCTGTTGTCGTGATTTTTGTTACTCTAATGGATGGTAGCCTTGTCATTATGGAAGGTAGTCTGTTGTCGTGATTTTTGTGACTCTAATGGATGGTAGCCTTGTCATTATGGAAGGTAGTTTGTTGTCGATATCTTTGTTACTACAATTGATGGTAGCCTTGTCATTATGGAAGGTAGTCTGTTGTCGAGATTTTTGTTACTACAATTGATGGTAGCCTTGTCATTATGGAAGGTAGTCTGTTGTCGTGATTTTTTTTACTCCAATGGATTGTAGCCTTGTCATTATGGAAGGTAGTCTCTTGGGGATATTTTTGTTACTCCAATGATGGTACCCTTTTCATTATGGAAGGTAGCCTATTGTCTAGATTTTTGCTACTCCAATGGATGGTAGCCTTGTCATTATGGAAGGTAGTCTGTTGTCTAGATATCTGTTACTCCAATGGATGGTAGCCTTGTCATTATGGAAGGTAGTCTGTTGTCTAGATATCTGTTACTCCAATGGATGGTAGCCTTGTCATTATGGAAGGTATTCTGTTGTCGGGATTTTTGTTACTTCAATGGATGGTAGCCTTGTCATTATGGAAGGTAGTCTGTTTTTGATATCTTTGTAACTCCAATGGATGGTAGCCTTGTCATTATGGAAGGTAGTCCGTTGTCATTATCTTTGTTACTCCAATGGATTGTAGCCTATTCATTATGGAAGGTAGTCTGTTGTCGACATTTTTGTTACTCCAATAGATGGTAGCCTTGTCATTATGGAAGGTAGTCTGTTGTCGAGATATTTTACACTCCAATGGATTGTAGCCTTGTCATTACGGAAGGTAGTCTCTTGTGGATATTTTTGTTACTCCAATGATAGTACCCTTGTAATTATGGAAGGTAGTCTGCTGTCGAGATTTTTGCTACTCCAATGGATGATAGCCTTGTCATTATGGAACGTAGTTTGTTGTCTAGATATCTGTTACTCCAATGGATGGTAGCCTTCTCATTATGGAAGGTAGTCTGTTGTCGGGATTTTTGTTACTCCAATGGATGGTAGCCTTGTCATTATGGAAGGTATTCTATTGTCCATATTTTTGTTACAACAAAGGATGGTAGCCTTGTCATTATGAAAGGTAGTGTGTTGTCATGATTTTTGTTACTGTAATGGATGGTAGTCTTGTCATTGTGGAAGGTAGTCTATTGTTGTGATTGCTGTTACTCCAATGGATGGTAGACTTGTCATTATGGAAGGTAGTTTATTGTCGAGATTTTTGTTACTCCATTGGATTGTACCCTTGTCATTATGGAAGGTAATGTGTTATCGATATTTATGTTATTCCAATGGATGTTAGCCTTATCATTATGAAAGTTAGTCTATTGTCGTGATTTTTGTTACTCCAATGGATGGTAGCCTTGTCATTATGGAAGGTAGTCTGTTGTCGATATATTTGTTACTCCAATGGATGGTAGCCTTGTCATTATTGAAGGTAGTCTGTTGTCGAGATTTTTGTTACTCTAAGGGATGGTAGCCTTGTCATTATGGAAGGTAGTCTGTTGTCAATATTTTGTTACTCTAATGGATGGTAGCCTTGTCATTATGGAAGGTAGTCTGTTTTCCGGATTTTTGTTACTCCAATGGATGGTAGCCTTGTCATTATGGAAGGTAGTCTGTTATCAAGATTTTTGTTACAACAATGGATGGTAGCCTTGTCATTATGGAAGGTAGTCTGTTGTCGAGATTTTTGTTACTGTAATGGATGGTAGCCTTGTCATTATGGAAGGTAGTATCTCGTTGTGATTTCTGTTACTCCAATGGATAGTAGACTTGTCATTAAGGACGATAGTGTGTTGTTCAGGTTTTTATTACTCCAATGGATGGTTGCCTTGTCCTTATGGAAGGTAGTCTGTTTTCGATATTTTTGTTATTCCAATGGATGGTAGCCTTGTCCTTATGGAAGGTAGTCTATTGTCAAGATTTTTGTTACTCCAATGGATTGTAGCCTTGTCATTATGGAAGGTAGTCTATTGTCGAGATTTTCGTTATTCCAATGGATGGTAGCCTTGTCCTTATGGAAGGTAGTCTATTGTCGAGATTTTTGTTACTCCAATGGATTGTAGCCTTGTCATTATGGAAGGTAGTCTGTTGTCGAGATTTTCGTTACTACAATGGATGGTAGCCTTGTCATTATGGAAGGTAGTCTGTTGTCGAGATCTTTGTTAATCCAATGGATGGTAGCCTTGTCATTATGGAAGGTAGTCTATCGTTCTCATTTCTATTACTCTAATGGATGGTAGCCTTGTCATTAAGGACGGTAGTCTGTTGTTTAGATTCTTGTTACACAAATGGATGGTAGACTTTTCATTATGGAAGGTAGTCTATTGTCGATATTTTTGTTACTCCATTGGATGGTAGCCTTGTCATTATGGAAGGTAGTGTGTTATCGATATTTTTGTTATTCGAATGGATGGTATCATTGTCTTTATGGAAGGTAGTCTGTTGTCGTGATTTTTGTTACTCCAATGGATGGTAGCCTTGTCATTATGGAAGGTTGTATCTTGTGGATATTTTTGTTACTATAATGGATGGTAGCCTTGTGATTGTGGAAGGTAGTCTGTTGTCGAGATATTTGTTGCTCTAATGGATGGTAGCCTTGTCATTATGGAAGGTAGTCTATTGTCGAGATTTTTTTTACTATAATGGATGGTAGCCTTGTCATTATGGAAGGTAGTTTGCCGTTGTGATTTATGTTACTCAAATGGATTCTAGCCTTGTCATTATGGAAGGTAGTCTGTTGTCGAGATATTTGTTGCTCTAATGGATGGTAGCCTTGTCATTATGGAAGGTAATTTGTTGTCGAGATTTTTGTTACTACAATGGATGGTAGCCTTGTCATTATGGAAGGTAGTCTGTTGTCGAGATTTTTGTTATTCCAATGGATTGTAGCCTTGTCATTATGGAAGGTAGTCTGTTGTCGAGTTTTTTGTTACTACAATTGATGGTAGCCTTGTCATTATGGAAGGTAGTCTGTTGTCGTGATTTTTTTTACTCCAATGGATTGTAGCCTTGTCATTATGGAAGGTAGTCTCTTGGGGATATTTTTGTTACTCCAATGATGGTACCCTTTTCATTATGGAAGGTAGCCTATTGTCTAGATTTTTGCTACTCCAATGGATGGTAGCCTTGTCATTATGGAAGGTAGTTTGTTGTCTAGATATCTGTTACTCCAATGGATGGTAGCCTTGTCATTATGGAAGGTAGTCTGTTGTCTAGATATCTGTTACTCCAATGGATGGTTGCCTTGTCATTATGGAAGGTATTCTGTTGTCGGGATTTTTGTTACTTCAATGGATGGTAGCCTTGTCATTATGGAAGGTAGTCTGTTTTTGATATCTTTGTTACTCCAATGGATGGTAGCCTTGTCCTTATGGAAGGTAGTCTGTTGTCGAGATTTTTGTTACTGTAATGGATGGTGGCCTTGTCATTATGGAAGGTAGTATGTCGTTGTGATTTCTGTTACTCCAATGGATAGTAGACTTGTTATTAAGGACGATAGTGTGTTGTTCAGGTTTTTATTACTCCAATGGATGGTAGACTTGTCATTATGGAAGGTATTTTATTGTCGGGATTTATGTTACTCCATTGGATGGTAGCCTTGTCACTATGGAAGGTAGTTTGTTGTCTAGATATCTGTTACTCCAATGGATGGTAGCCTTGTCATTATGGAAGGTATTCTGTTGTCGGGATTTTTGTTACTTCAATGGATGGTAGCCTTGTCATTATGGAAGGTAGTTTGTTGTTGATATCTTTGTTACTCCAATGGATGGTAGCCTTGTCATTATGGAAGGTAGTCTGTTGTCGAGATTTTTGTTACTGTAATGGATGGTGGCCTTGTCATTATGGAAGGTGGTATGTCGTTGTGATTTCTGTTACTCCAATGGATAGTAGACTTGTCATTAAGGACGATAGTGTGTTGTTTAAGTTTTTGTTACTCCAATGGATGGTAGACTTGTCATTATGGAATGTAGTTTATTGTCGGGATTTATGTTACTCCATTGGATGGTAGCCTTGTCATTGTGGAAGGTAATGTGTTATCGATATTTATGTTATTCCAATGGATGGTAGCCTTGTCATTATGAAAGGTAGCCTATTGTCGTGATTTTTGTTACTCCAATGGATGGTAGCCTTGTCATTAATGAAAGGCAGTATGTTGTCAATATCTTTGTTACTCCAATGGATGGTAGCCTTGTCAATATTGAAGGTAGTCTGTTGTCGAGATTTTTGTTACTCTAAGGGATGGTAGCCATGTCATTATGGAAGGTCGTGTGTTGTCTATATTATTGTTATTCCAATGGATGGTAGCCTTGTCCTTATGGAAGGTAGTATGTTTTTGAGATTTTTGTTACTCCATTGGATGGTAGCCTTGTCATTATGGAAGGTAGTGTGTTGTCGATATTTTTGTTATTCGAATGGATGGTATCATTGTCATTATAGAAGGTAGTTTGTTGTCGTGATTTTTGTTACTCCAATGGATGGTAGCCTTGTCATTATGGAAGGTTGTCTGTTGTTGTGATTTTAGTTACTCCAATGGATGGTAGCCTTGTCATTATGGAAGGTTGTATCTTGTGGATATTTTTGTTATTCTAATGGATGGTACCCTTGTCATTATGAAAGGTAGTCTTTGGTCGAGATTTTTGTTATTTCAATGGATTGTAGCCTTGTCATTATGGAAGGTAGTCTGCCATTGTGATTTCTGTTACTCAAATGGATTGTAGCCTTGTCATTATGGAAGGTAGTCTGTTGTCGAGATTTTTGTTATTCCAATGGATGGTAGCCTTGTCATTATTGATGGTAGTTTGTTGTCGTGATTTTTGTTACTCTAATGGATGGTAGCCTTGTCATTATGGAAGGTAGTCTGCCGTTGTAATTTCGGTTACTCAAATGGATTGTAGCCATGTGATTATGGAAGGTAGTCTATTGTCGAGATTTTTGTTATTATAATGGATGGTAGCCTTGTCATTATGGAAGGTAGTCTATTGTCGAGATTTTTGTTATTCCAATGGATGGTAGCCTTTTCATTATGGAAGGTAGTCTGTTGTCATGATTTTTGTTACTCCAATGGATTGTAGCCTTGTCGTTATGGAAGGTAGTATGTTGTCGATATCTTTGTTACTCCAATGGATGGTAGCCTTGTCATTATGGAAGGTAGTTTGTTGTCGAGATTTTTGTTACTACAATGGATTTTAGCCATGTCGTTATGGAAGGTAGTCCGTTGTCATTATCTTTGTTACTCCAATGGATTGTAGCCTATTCATTATGGAAGGTAGTCTGTTGTCGACATTTTTGTTACTCCAATGGATGATAGCCTTGTCATTATGGAAGGTAGTCTGTTGTCGAGATATTTTATACTCCAATGGATTGTAGCCTTGTCATTACAGAAGGTAGTCTCTTGTGGATATTTTTGTTACTCCAATGATAGTACCCTTGTAATTATGGAAGGTAGTCTGCTGTCGAGATTTTTGCTACTCCAATGGATGATAGCCTTGTCATTATGGAACGTAGTTTGTTGTCTAGATATCTGTTACTCCAATGGATGGTAGCCTTGTCATTATGGAAGGTAGTCTGTTGTCGGGATTTTTGTTACTCCAATGGATGGTAGCCTTGTCATTTTGGAAGGTATTCTATTGTCCATATTTTTGTTACAACAAAGGATGGTAGCCTTGTCATTATGGAAGGTAGTGTGTTGTCAAGATTTTTGTTACTGTAATGGATGGTAGCCTTGTCATTATGGAAGGTAGTCTATTGTCAAGATTTTTGTTACTCCAATGGATTGTAGCCTTGTCATTATGGAAGGTAGTCTATTGTCGAGATTTTCGTTATTCCAATGGATGGTAGCCTTGTCCTTATGGAAGGTAGTCTATTGTCGAGATTTTTGTTACTCCAATGGATTGTAGCCTTGTCATTATGGAAGGTAGTCTGTTGTCGAGATTTTCGTTACTACAATGGATGGTAGCCTTGTCATTATGGAAGGTAGTCTGTTGTCGAGATCTTTGTTAATCCAATGGATGGTAGCCTTGTCATTATGGAAGGTAGTCTATCGTTCTCATTTCTATTACTCCAATGGATGGTAGCCTTGTCATTAAGGACGGTAGTCTGTTGTTTAGATTCTTGTTACACAAATGGATGGTAGACTTTTCATTATGGAAGGTAGTCTATTGTCGATATTTTTGTTACTCCATTGGATGGTAGCCTTGTCATTATGGAAGGTAGTGTGTTATCGATATTTTTGTTATTCGAATGGATGGTATCATTGTCTTTATGGAAGGTAGTCTGTTGTCGTGATTTTTGTTACTCCAATGGATGGTAGCCTTGTCATTATGGAAGGTTGTATCTTGTGGATATTTTTGTTACTATAATGGATGGTAGCCTTGTGATTGTGGAAGGTAGTCTGTTGTCGAGATATTTGTTGCTCTAATGGATGGTAGCCTTGTCATTATGGAAGGTAGTCTATTGTCGAGATTTTTTTTACTATAATGGATGGTAGCCTTGTCATTATGGAAGGTAGTTTGCCGTTGTGATTTATGTTACTCAAATGGATTCTAGCCTTGTCATTATGGAAGGTAGTCTGTTGTCGAGATATTTGTTGCTCTAATGGATGGTAGCCTTGTCATTATGGAAGGTAATTTGTTGTCGAGATTTTTGTTACTACAATGGATGGTAGCCTTGTCATTATGGAAGGTAGTCTGTTGTCGAGATTTTTGTTATTCCAATGGATGGTAGCCTTGTCATTATGGAAGGTAGTCTGTTGTCGTGATTTTTGTTACTCTAATGGATGGTGGCCTTGTCATTATGGAAGGTAGTTTGTTGTCGATATCTTTGTTACTCCAATGGATTGTAGCCCTGTCATTATGGAAGGTAGTCTGTTGTCGAGTTTTTTGTTACTACAATTGATGGTAGCCTTGTCATTATGGAAGGTAGTCTGTTGTCGTGATTTTTTTTACTCCAATGGATTGTAGCCTTGTCATTATGGAAGGTAGTCTCTTGGGGATATTTTTGTTACTCCAATGATGGTACCCTTTTCATTATGGAAGGTAGCCTATTGTCTAGATTTTTGCTACTCCAATGGATGGTAGCCTTGTCATTATGGAAGGTAGTCTGTTGTCTAGATATCTGTTACTCCAATGGATGGTAGCCTTGTCATTATGGAAGGTAGTCTGTTGTCTAGATATCTGTTACTCCAATGGATGGTTGCCTTGTCATTATGGAAGGTATTCTGTTGTCGGGATTTTTGTTACTTCAATGGATGGTAGCCTTGTCATTATGGAAGGTAGTCTGTTTTTGATATCTTTGTTACTCCAATGGATGGTAGCCTTGTCATTATGGAAGGTAGTCTGTTGTCGAGATTTTTGTTACTGTAATGGATGGTGGCCTTGTCATTATGGAAGGTAGTATGTCGTTGTGATTTCTGTTACTCCAATGGATAGTAGACTTGTTATTAAGGACGATAGTGTGTTGTTCAGGTTTTTATTACTCCAATGGATGGTAGACTTGTCATTATGGAAGGTATTTTATTGTCGGGATTTATGTTACTCCATTGGATGGTAGCCTTGTCACTATGGAAGGTAGTTTGTTGTCTAGATATCTGTTACTCCAATGGATGGTAGCCTTGTCATTATGGAAGGTATTCTGTTGTCGGGATTTTTGTTACTTCAATGGATGGTAGCCTTGTCATTATGGAAGGTAGTTTGTTGTTGATATCTTTGTTACTCCAATGGATGGTAGCCTTGTCATTATGGAAGGTAGTCTGTTGTCGAGATTTTTGTTACTGTAATGGATGGTGGCCTTGTCATTATGGAAGGTGGTATGTCGTTGTGATTTCTGTTACTCCAATGGATAGTAGACTTGTCATTAAGGACGATAGTGTGTTGTTCAAGTTTTTGTTACTCCAATGGATGGTAGACTTGTCATTATGGAATGTAGTTTATTGTCGGGATTTATGTTACTCCATTGGATGGTAGCCTTGTCATTGTGGAAGGTAATGTGTTATCGATATTTATGTTATTCCAATGGATGGTAGCCTTGTCATTATGAAAGGTAGCCTATTGTCGTGATTTTTGTTACTCCAATGGATGGTAGCCTTGTCATTAATGAAAGGCAGTATGTTGTCAATATCTTTGTTACTCCAATGGATGGTAGCCTTGTCAATATTGAAGGTAGTCTGTTGTCGAGATTTTTGTTACTCTAAGGGATGGTAGCCATGTCATTATGGAAGGTCGTGTGTTGTCTATATTATTGTTATTCCAATGGATGGTAGCCTTGTCCTTATGGAAGGTAGTATGTTTTTGAGATTTTTGTTACTCCATTGGATGGTAGCCTTGTCATTATGGAAGGTAGTGTGTTGTCGATATTTTTGTTATTCGAATGGATGGTATCATTGTCATTATAGAAGGTAGTTTGTTGTCGTGATTTTTGTTACTCCAATGGATGGTAGCCTTGTCATTATGGAAGGTTGTCTGTTGTTGTGATTTTAGTTACTCCAATGGATGGTAGCCTTGTCATTATGGAAGGTTGTATCTTGTGGATATTTTTGTTATTCTAATGGATGGTACCCTTGTCATTATGAAAGGTAGTCTTTGGTCGAGATTTTTGTTATTTCAATGGATGGTAGCCTTGTCATTATGGAAGGTAGTCTGCCATTGTGATTTCTGTTACTCAAATGGATTGTAGCCTTGTCATTATGGAAGGTAGTCTGTTGTCGAGATTTTTGTTATTCCAATGGATGGTAGCCTTGTCATTATTGATGGTAGTTTGTTGTCGTGATTTTTGTTACTCCAATGGATGGTAGCCTTGTCATTATGGAAGGTAGTCTGCCGTTGTAATTTCGGTTACTCAAATGGATTGTAGCCATGTGATTATGGAAGGTAGTCTATTGTCGAGATTTTTGTTATTATAATGGATGGTAGCCTTGTCATTATGGAAGGTAGTCTATTGTCGAGATTTTTGTTATTCCAATGGATGGTAGCCTTTTCATTATGGAAGGTAGTCTGTTGTCATGATTTTTGTTACTCCAATGGATTGTAGCCTTGTCGTTATGGAAGGTAGTATGTTGTCGATATCTTTGTTACTCCAATGGATGGTAGCCTTGTCATTATGGAAGGTAGTTTGTTGTCGAGATTTTTGTTACTACAATGGATTTTAGCCATGTCGTTATGGAAGGTAGTCCGTTGCCATTATCTTTGTTACTCCAATGGATTGTAGCCTATTCATTATGGAAGGTAGTCTGTTGTCGACATTTTTGTTACTCCAATGGATGATAGCCTTGTCATTATGGAAGGTAGTCTGTTGTCGAGATATTTTATACTCCAATGGATTGTAGCCTTGTCATTACGGAAGGTAGTCTCTTGTGGATATTTTTGTTACTCCAATGATAGTACCCTTGTAATTATGGAAGGTAGTCTGCTGTCGAGATTTTTGCTACTCCAATGGATGATAGCCTTGTCATTATGGAACGTAGTTTGTTGTCTAGATATCTGTTACTCCAATGGATGGTAGCCTTGTCATTATGGAAGGTAGTCTGTTGTCGGGATTTTTGTTACTCCAATGGATGGTAGCCTTGTCATTTTGGAAGGTATTCTATTGTCCATATTTTTGTTACAACAAAGGATGGTAGCCTTGTCATTATGGAAGGTAGTGTGTTGTCAAGATTTTTGTTACTGTAATGGATGGTAGCCTTGTCATTATGGAAGGTAGTCTATCGTTGTGATTTCTGTTACTCCAATGGATTGTAGACTTGTCATTATGGAAGGTAGTTTATTGTCGAGATTTTTGTTACTCCATTGGATTGTACCCTTGTCATTATTGAAGGTAATGTGTTATCAATATTTATGTTATTCCAATGGATGTTTGCCTTATCATTATGAAAGGTAGTCTATTGTCGTGATTTTTGTTACTCCAATGGATGGTAGACTTGTCATTATGGAAGGTAGATTATTATCGAGATTTATGTTACTCCATTTGATGGTAGCCTTATCATTATGGAAGGTAATGTGTTATCGATATTTATGTTATTCAAGTGGATGGTAGCCTTGTCATTATGAAAGGTAGTCCGTTGTCGTGATTTTTGTTACTCCAATGGATGGTAGCCTTGTCATTATGGATGGTAGTCTGTTGCCGAGATTTTTGTTACTCCAATGGATGGTAGCCTTGTCATTAAGGAAGGTAGTCTGTTGTCGATATTTTTGCTACTACAATGGATGGTAGCCTTTTCATTATGGAAGATAGTCTGTTGTCAAGATTTTTGTTACTCCAATGGATGGTAGCCTTGTCATTATGGAAGGTAGTCTGTTTTCGGGATTTTTGTTACTCCAATGGATGGTAGCCTTGTCATTATGGAAGGTAGTCTGTTGTCAAGATTTTTGTTACAACAATGGATGGTAGCCTTGTCATTATGGAAGGTAGTCTGTTGTCGAGATTTTTGTTACTGTAATGGATGGTAGCCTTGTCATTATGGAAGGTAGTATCTCGTTGTGATTTCTGTTACTCCAATGGATAGTAGACTTGTCATTAAGGACGATAGTGTGTTGTTCAGGTTTTTGTTACTCCAATGGATGGTAGACTTATCATTATGGAAGGTAGTTTATTGTCGAGATTTATGTTACTCCATTGGATGGTAGCCTTATCATTATGGAAGGTAATGTGTTATCGATATTTATGTTATTCTAATGGATGGTAGCCTTGTCATTATGAAAGGTAGTCTGTTGTCGTGATTTTTGTTACTCCAATGGATGGTAGCCTTGTCTTTATGGAAGTTAGTATGTTGTCGATATCTTTGTTACTCCAATGGATGGTAGCCTTGACATTAATGAAGGTAGTCTATTGTCGAGATTTTTGTTATTCTAAGGGATGGTAGCCTTGTCATTATGGAAGGTAGTGTGTTATCGATATTTTTGTTATTCCAATGGATGGTAGCCATGTCCTTATGGAAGGTACTCTATTGTCGAGATTTTTGTTACTCCAATGGATGGTAGCCTTGTCATTATGGAAGGTAGTCTGTTGTCCAGATTTTTGTTACAATAATGGATGGTAGCCTTGTCATTATCGAAGGTAGTCTGTTGTCGAGATTTTTGTTACTGTAATGGATGGTAGCCTTGTCATTATGGAAGGTAGTCTTTTGTTGTGATTTTTGTTACTCCAATGGATAGTTGACTTGTCATTAAGGACGATAATGTGTTGTTCAGATTTTTGTTACTCCAATGGATGGTAGACTTGTCATTATGGAAGGTAGATTATTATCGAGATTTATGTTACTCCATTGGATGGTAGCCTTATCATTATGGAAGGTAATGTGTTATCGATATTTATGTTATTCAAGTGGATGGTAGCCTTGTCATTATGAAAGGTAGTCCGTTGTCGTGATTTTTGTTACTCCAATGGATGGTAGCCTTGTCATTATGGAAGTTAGTATGTTGTCGATATCTTTGTTACCCCAATGGATGGTAGCCTTGTCCTTATTGAAGGTAGTCTGTTGTCGAGATTTTTGTTACTCCAATGGATTGTAGACTTGTCATTATGGAACGTAGTCTGTTGTCGTGATTTTAGTTACTCCAATGGATGGTAGCCTTGTCATTATGGAAGGTTATATCTTGTGGATATTTTTATTACTCTAATGGATGGTAGCCTTGTCATTATGGAAGGTAGTCTTTTGTCGAGATTTTTGTTACTCCAATGGATGGTAGCCTTGTCATTATGGAAGGTAGTCTTCCGTTGTGATTTCTGTTACTCAAATGGATTGTAGCCTTGTCATTATGGAAGGTAGTTTGTTGTCGAGATTCTTGTTACTACAATGGATGGTAGCCTTGTCATTATGGAAGGTAGTCTGTTCTCGAGATTTTATTTATTCCAATGGATGGTAGCCTTGTCATTATGGAAGGTAGTCTGTTGTCGTGATTTTTGTTACTCCAATGGATGGTAGCCTTGTCATTATGGAAGGTAGTATGTTATCGATATCTTTGTTACTCCAATGGATGGTAGCCTTGTCATTATGGAAGGTAGTCTGTTGTCAAGATATTGGTTACTATAATGGATTGTAGCCATGTCGTTATGGAAGGTAGTCTGTTGTCATTATCTTTGTTACTCTAATGGATGGTAGCCTAGTCATTATGGAAGGTAGTCTGTTGTACAGATTTTTGTTACTCCAATGGATGGTATCCTTGTCATTATGGAAGGTAGTCTGTTGTCGAGATTTTTTATACTCCAATGGATTGTAGCCTTGTCATTATGGAAGGTAGTCTCTTGTGGATATTTTTGTTACTCCAATGATGGTACCCTTGTCATTATGGAAGGTAGTCTGCTGTCGAGATTTTTGCTACCCCCAATGGATGGTAGCCTTGTCATTATAAAAGGTAGTCTGTTGTCTAGATATCTGTTAATCCAATGGATGGTAGCCTTGTCATTATGGAAGGTAGTATGTTGTCGGGATTTTTGTTACTCCAATGGATGGTTGTCTTGTCATTATGGAAGGTAGTCTATTGTCCAGATTTTTCTTACAACATTGGATGGTAGCCTTGTCATTATGGAAGGTAGTCTGTTATCGAGATTTTTGTTACTGTAATTGATGGTATCCTTATCTATATGGAAGGTAGTCTGTCGTTGTGATTTTTGTTACTCTAATTGATAGTAGACTTGCAATTAAGGACGATAGTGTGTTGTTCATATTTTTGTTACTCCAATGGATGGTAGACTTGTCATTATGGAAGGTAGTTTATTGTCGATATTTTTGTTACTCCATTGGATGGTATCCTTGTCACTATGGAAGGTAATGTGTTATCGATATTTATGTTATTCCAATGGATGGTAGCCTTGTCATTATGAAAGGTAGTCTGTTGTCGTGATTTTCTTTACTCCAATGGATGGTAGCCTTGTCATTATGGAAGGTTGTATCTTGTGGATATTTTTATAACTCTAATGGATGGTAGACTTGTCATTATGGAAGGTAATCTTTTGTCGAGATTTTTGTTACTCCAATGGATGGTAGCCTTGTCAATATGGAAGGTAGTCTTCCGTTGTGATTTCTGTTACTAAAATGGATTGTAGCCTTCTCATTATGGAAGGTAATTTGTTGTCGAGATTTTTATTACTACAATGGATGGTAGCCTTGTCGTTATGGAAGGTAGTCTGTTCTCCAGATTTTTGTTATTCCAATGGATGGTAGCCTTGTCATTATGGAAGGTAGTCTGTTGTCGTGATTTTTGTTACTCCAATGGATGGTAGCCTTGTCTTTATGGAAGTTAGTATGTTGTCGATATCTTTGTTACTCCAATGGATGGTAGCCTTGTCATTAATGAAGGTAGTCTATTGTCGAGATTTTTGTTATTCTAAGGGATGGTAGCCTTGTCATTATGGAAGGTAGTGTGTTGTCCAGATTTTTGTTACAATAATGGATGGTAGCCTTGTCATTATCGAAGGTAGTCTGTTGTCGAGATTTTTGTTACTGTAATGGATGGTAGCCTTGTCATTATGGAAGGTAGTCTTTTGTTGTGATTTTTGTTACTCCAATGGATAGTTGACTTGTCATTAAGGACGATAATGTGTTGTTCAGATTTTTGTTACTCCAATGGATGGTAGACTTGTCATTATGGAAGGTAGATTATTATCGAGATTTATGTTACTCCATTGGATGGTAGCCTTATCATTATGGAAGGTAATGTGTTATCGATATTTATGTTATTCAAGTGGATGGTAGCCTTGTCATTATGAAAGGTAGTCCGTTGTCGTTATTTTTGTTACTCCAATGGATGGTAGCCTTGTCATTATGGAAGTTAGTATGTTGTCGATATCTTTGTTACCCCAATGGATGGTAGCCTTGTCCTTATTGAAGGTAGTCTGTTGTCGAGATTTTTGTTACTCCAATGGATTGTAGCCTTGTCATTATGGAACGTAGTCTGTTGTCGTGATTTTAGTTACTCCAATGGATGGTAGCCTTGTCATTATGGAAGGTTGTATCTTGTGGATATTTTTATTACTCTAATGGATGGTAGCCTTGTCATTATGGAAGGTAGTCTTCCGTTGTGATTTCTGTTACTCAAATGGATTGTAGCCTTGTCATTATGGAAGGTAGTTTGTTGTCGAGATTCTTGTTACTACAATGGATGGTAGCCTTGTCATTATGGAAGGTAGTCTGTTCTCGAGATTTTATTTATTCCAATGGATGGTAGCCTTGTCATTATGGAAGGTAGTCTGTTGTCGTGATTTTTGTTACTCCAATGGATGGTAGCCTTGTCATTATGGAAGGTAGTATGTTGTCGATATCTTTGTTACTCCAATGGATGGTAGCCTTGTCATTATGGAAGGTAGTCTGTTGTCAAGATATTTGTTACTATAATGGATTGTAGCCATGTCGTTATGGAAGGTAGTCTGTTGTCATTATCTTTGTTACTCTAATGGATGGTAGCCTAGTCATTATGGAAGGTAGTCTGTTGTCCAGATTTTTGTTACTCCAATGGGAGGTATCCTTGTCATTATGGAAGGTAGTCTGTTGTCGAGATTTTTTATACTCCAATGGATTGTAGCCTTGTCATTATGGAAGGTAGTCTCTTGTGGATATTTTTGTTACTCCAATGATGGTACCCTTGTCATTATGGAAGGTAGTCTGCTGTCGAGATTTTTGCTACCCCCAATGGATGGTAGCCTTGTCATTATAAAAGGTAATCTGTTGTCTAGATATCTGTTACTCCAATGGATGGTAGCCTTGTCATTATGGAAGGTAGTATGTTGTCGGGATTTTTGTTACTCCAATGGATGGTTGTCTTGTCATTATGGAAGGTAGTCTATTGTCCAGATTTTTGTTACAACAATGGATGGTAGCCTTGTCATTATGGAAGGTAGTCTGTTATCGAGATTTTTGTTACTGTAATTGATGGTATCCTTATCTATATGGAAGGTAGTCTGTCGTTGTGATTTTTGTTACTCCAATTGATAGTAGACTTGCCATTAAGGACGATAGTGTGTTGTTCATATTTTTGTTACTCCAATGGATGGTAGACTTGTCATTATGGAAGGTAGTTTATTGTCGATATTTTTGTTACTCCATTGGATGGTATCCTTGTCATTATGGAAGGTAATGTGTTATCGATATTTATTTTATTCCAATGGATGGTAGCCTTGTCATTATGAAAGGTAGTCTGTTGTCGTGATTTTCTTTACTCCAATGGATGGTAGCCTTGTCATTATGGAAGGTTGTATCTTGTGGATATTTTTATAACTCTAATGGATGGTAGACTTGTCATTATGGAAGGTAATCTTTTGTCGAGATTTTTGTTACTCCAATGGATGGTAGCCTTGTCAATATGGAAGGTAGTCTTCCGTTGTGATTTCTGTTACTCAAATGGATTGTAGCCTTGTCATTATGGAAGGTAATTTGTTGTCGAGATTTTTATTACTACAATGGATGGTAGCCTTGTCATTATGGAAGGTAGTCTGTTCTCGAGATTTTTGTTATTCCAATGGATGGTAGCCTTGTCATTATGGAAGGTAGTCTGTTGTCGTGATTTTTGTTACTCCAATGGATGGTAGCCTTGTCATTATGGAAGGTAGTATGTTGTCGATATCTTTGTTACTCCAATGGATGGTAGCCTTGTCATTATGGAAGATAGTCTGTTGTCAAGATTTTTGTTACTATAATGGATTGTAGCCATGTCGTTATGGAAGGTAGTCTGTTGCCATTATCTTTGTTACTCTAATGGATGGTAGCCTAGTCATTATGGAAGGTAGTCTGTTGTCCAGATTTTTGTTACTCCAATGGATGGTATCCTTGTCATTATGGAAGGTAGTCTGTTGTCGAGATTTTTTATACTCCAATGGATTGTACCCTTGTCATTATGGAAGGTAGTCTCTTGTGGATATTTTTGTTACTCCAATGATGGTACCCTTGTCATTATGGAAGGTAGTCTGCTGTCGAGATTTTTGCTACCCCAATGGATGGTAGCCTTGTCATTATGGAAGGTAGTCTGTTGTCTAGATATCTGTTACTCAAATGGATGGTAGCCTTGTCATTATGGAAGGTAGTCTTTTGTCGGGATTTTTGTTACTCCAATGGATGGTTGCCTTGTCATTATGGAAGGTAGTCTATTGTTCAGATTTTTGTTACAACAATGGATGGTAGCCTTGTCATTATGGAAGGTAGTCTGTTATCGAGATTTTTGTTACTGTAATTGATGGTATCCTTGTCTATATGGAAGGTAGTCTGTCGTTGTGATTTTAGTTACTCCAATTGATAGTAGACTTGTCATTAAGGACGATAGTGTGTTGTTCATATTTTTGTTACTCCAATGGATGATAGACTTGTCATTATGGAAGGTAGTTTATTATCGATATTTTTGTTACTCCATTGGATGGTATCCTTGTCATTATAGAAGGTAATGTGTTATCGATATTTATGTTATTCCAATGGATGGTAGCCTTGTCATTATGAAAGGTAGTCTGTTGTCGTGATTTTCTTTACTCCAATGGATGGTAGCCTTGTCATTATGGAAGGTAGTATGTCGTCGATATCTTTGTTACTCCAATGGATGGTAGCCTTGTCATTATGGAAGGTAGTCTGTTGTCAAGATTTTTGTTACTACAATGGATTGTAGCCATGTCGTTATGGAAGGTAGTCTGTTGTCATTATCTTTGTTACTCCAATGGATGGTAGCCTAGTCATTATGGAAGGTAGTCTGATGTCCAGATTTTTGTTGCTCCAATGGATGGTAGCCTTGTCATTATGGAAGGTAGTCTGTTGTCGAGATTTTTTATACTCCAATGGATTGTAGCCTTGTCATTATGGAAGGTAGTCTCTTGTGGATATTTTTGTTACTCCAATGATTGTACCCTTGTCATTATGGAAGGTACTCTGTTGTCGATATTTTTGCTACTCCAATGGATGGTAGCCTAGTCATTATAAAAGGTAGTCTATTGTCTAGATATCTGTTACTCAAATGGATGGTAGCCTTGTCATTATGGAAGGTAGTCTGTTGTCGGGATTTTTGTTACTCCAATGGATGGTTGCCTTGTCATTATGGAAGGTAGTCTGTTGTTCAGATTTTTGTTACAACAATGGATGGTAGCCTTGTCATTATGGAAGGTAGTCTGTCGTTGTGATTTTTTTTACTCCAATTGATAGTAGACTTGCCATTAAGGATGATAGTGTGTTGTTCATATTTTTGTTACTCCAATGGATGGTAGACTTGTCATTATGGAAGGTAGTCTGTTATCGACATTTTTCTTACTGTAATTGATGGTATCCTTGTCTATATGGAAGGTAGTCTGTCGTTGTGATTTTTGTTACTCCAATTGATAGTAGACTTGTCATTAAGGACGATAGTGTGTTGTTCATATTTTTGTTACTCCAATGGATGGTAGACTTGTCATTATGGAAGGTAGTTTATTATCGATATTTTTGTTACTCCATTGGATGGTATCCTTGTCATTATAGAAGGTAATGTGTTATCGATATTTATGTTATTCCAATGGATGGTAGCCTTGTCATTATGAAAGGTAGTCTGTTGTCGTGATTTTCTTTACTCCAATGGATGTTAGCCTTGTCATTATGGAAGGTAGTATGTCGTCGATATCTTTGTTACTCCAATGGATGGTAGCCTTGTCATTATGGAAGTAGTCTGTTGTCAAGATTTTTGTTACTACAATGGATTGTAGCCATGTCGTTATGGAAGGTAGTTTGTTGTCATTATCTTTGTTACTCCAATGGATGGTAGCCTAGTCATTATGGAAGGTAGTCTGATGTCCAGATTTTTGTTGCTCAAATGGATGGTAGCCTTGTCATTATGGAAGGTAGTCTATTGTCGAGATTTTTTATACTCCAATGGATTGTAGCCTTGTCATTATGGAAGGTAGTCTCTTGTGGATATTTTTGTTACTCCAATGATGGTACCCTTGTCATTATGGAAGGTAGTCTGTTGTCGAGATTTTTGCTACCCCAATGGATGGTAGCCTTGTCATTATAAAAGGTAGTATGTTGTCTAGATATCTGTTACTCCAATGGATGGTAGCCTTGTCATTATGGAAGGTAGTCTGTTGTCGGGATTTTTGTTACTCCAATGGATGGTTGTCTTGTCATTATGGAAGGTAGTCTGTTGTCCAGATTTTTGTTACAACAATGGATGGTAGCCTTGTCATTATGGAAGGTAGTCTGTTATCGAGATTTTTGTTACTGTAATTGATGGTATCCTTGTCTATATGGAAGGTAGTCTGTCGTTGTGATTTTTGTTACTCCAATTGATAGTAGACTTGTCATTAAGGACGATAGTGTGTTGTTCATATTTTTGTTACTCCAATGGATGGTAGACTTGTCATTATGGAAGGTAGTTTATTGTCGATATTTTTGTTACTCCATTGGATGGTATCCTTGTCATTATAGAAGGTAATGTGTTATCGATATTTATGTTATTCCAATGGATGGTAGCCTTGTCATTATGAAAGGTAGTCTGTTGTCGTGATTTTCTTTACTCCAATGGATGGTAGCCTTGTCATTATGGAAGGTTGTATCTTGTGGATATTTTTATAACTCTAATGGATGGTAGACTTGTCATTATGGAAGGTAATCTATTGTCGAGATTTTTGTTACTCCAATGGATGGTAGCCTTGTCAATATGGAAGGTAGTCTGTTGTCGGGATTTTTGTTACTCCAATGGATGGTTGCCTTGTCATTATGGAAGGTAGTCTGTTGTTCAGATTTTTGTTACAACAATGGATGTAGCCTTGTCATTATGGAAGGTAGTTTGTCGTTGTGATTTTTTTTACTCCAATTGATAGTAGACTTGTCATTAAGGACGATAGTGTGTTGTTCATATTTTTGTTACTCCAATGGATGGTAGACTTGTCATTATGGAAGGTAGTTTATTGTCGATATTTTTGTTACTCCATTGGATGGTATCCTTATCATTATGGAAGGTAATGTGTTATCGATATTTATGTTATTCCAATGGATGGTAGCCTTGTCATTATGAAAGGTAGTCTGTTGTCGTGATTTTCTTTACTCCAATGGATGGTAGCCTTGTCATTATGGAAGGTTGTATCTTGTGGATATTTTTATAACTCTAATGGATGGTAGACTTGTCATTATTGAAGGTAGTTTGTTGTCGAGATTTTTGTTACTCTAAGGGATGGTCGCCTTGTCATTATGGAAGGTAGTGTGTTGTCGATACTGTTTTTATTCTAGTGGATGGTAACCTTGTCCTTATGGAAGGTAGTATGTTGTCGAGATTTTTGTTATTCCAATGGATGTTAACCTTGTCACTATGGAAGGTAGTCTGTTGTCGAGATTTTTTCTACTACAATGGATGGTAGCCTTGTCACTATGGAAGGTAGTCTGTTGTCAAGATTTCTGTTACTCCAACGGATGGTAGCCTTGTCATTATGGATTGTAGTCTGTTGTCGGGATTTTATTTACTGCAATGGATGGTAGCCTTGTCATTATGGAAGGTAGTCTGTTGTCCAGATTTTTTTTACAACAATGGATGGTAGCCTTGTCATTATGGAAGGTAGTCTATTGTCGAGATTTTTGTTACTGTAATGGAAAGTAGCCTTGTCATTATGGAAGGTAGTCAGTCTTTGTGATTTCTGTTACTACAATGGATAGTAGACTTGTCAATAAGGACGATAGTGTGTTGTTAAGATTTTTGTTACTCCAATGGATGGTAGACTTGTCATTATGGAAGGTAGTTTATTGTCGAGATTTATGTTACTCCATTGGATGGTAGCCTTGTCATTATGGAAGGTAATATGTTATTGATATTTATGTTATCCCAATGGATGGTAGCCTTGTCATTATGAAAGGTAGTTTGTTGTCGTGATTTTTGTTACTCCAATGGATGGTAGCCTTATCATTATGGAAGGTAGTATGTTGTCGATATCTTTGTTACTCCAATGGATGGTAGCCTTGTCATTATTGAAGGTAGACTATTGTCGAGATTTTTGTTACTCTAAGGGATGGTAGCTTTGTCATTATGGAAGGTAGTGTGTTGTCGATATTTTTGTTATTCCAATGAATGGTAACCTTGTCCTTATGGAAGGTAGTTTGTGGTCGAGATTTTTGTTACTCCAATGGATGGTAGCCTTGTCATTATGGAAGGTCGTCTGTTGTCATGATTTTAGTTACTCCAATGGATGGTAGCCTTGTCATTATGGAAGGTTGTATCTTGTGGATATTTTAGTTACTCTAATGGATGGTACCCTTGTCATTATGGAAGGTAGTCTTTTGTCGAGATTTTTGTTACTCCAATGGATGGTAGCCTTGTCATTATGGAAGGTAGTCTTCCATTGTGATTTCTGTTACTCAAATGGATTGTAGCCTTGTCATTATGGAAGGTAGTCTATTGTCGGGATTTTTGTTCCTCCAATCGATGGTAGCCTTGTCATTATGGAAGGTAGTCTGTTGTCCAGATTTTTGTTACAACAATGGATGGTAGCCTTGTCATTATGGAAGGTAGTCTGTTGTCAAGATTTTTGTTACTGTAATGGATGGTAGCCTTGTCATTATGGAAGGTAGTCTGTCGTTGTTATTTCTGTTACTCCAATGGATAGTAGACTTGTACTTAAGGACGATAGTGTGTTGTTCAGATTTTTGTTACTCCAATGGATGATAGACGTTTCAATATCGAAGGTAGTTTATTGTCGAGATTTATGTTACTCCATTGGATGGTAGCCTTCTCATTATGGAAGGTAATATGTTATTGATATTTATGTTATTCCAATGGATGGTAGCCTTGTCATTATGAAAGGTAGTCTGTTGTCGTGATTTTTGTTACTCCAATGGATGGTAGCCTTGTCATTATGGAAGGTAGTATGTTGTCGTTATCTTTGCTACTACAATGGATGGTAGCCTTGTCATTATTGAAGGTAGTCTGTTGTCGAGATTTTTGTTACTCTAAGGGATGGTAGCCTTGTCATAATGGAAGGTAGTGTGTTGTCGATATTTTTGTTATTCCAATGGATGGTAGCCTTGTCCTTATGGAAGGTAGTTTGTGGTCGAGATTTTTGTTACTCCAATGGATGGTAGCCTTGTCATTATGGAAGGTAGTCTGTTGTCGAGATTTTTTATACTCCAATGGATTGTAGCCTTGTCATTATGGAAGGTAGTCTCTTGTGGATATTTTTGTTACTCCAATGATTGTACCCTTGTCATTATGGAAGGTACTCTGTTGTCGATATTTTTGCTACTCCAATGGATGGTAGCCTAGTCATTATAAAAGGTAGTCTATTGTCTAGATATCTGTTACTCAAATGGATGGTAGCCTTGTCATTATGGAAGGTAGTCTGTTGTCGGGATTTTTGTTACTCCAATGGATGGTTGCCTTGTCATTATGGAAGGTAGTCTGTTGTTCAGATTTTTGTTACAACAATGGATGGTAGCCTTGTCATTATGGAAGGTAGTCTGTCGTTGTGATTTTTTTTACTCCAATTGATAGTAGACTTGCCATTAAGGATGATAGTGTGTTGTTCATATTTTTGTTACTCCAATGGATGGTAGACTTGTCATTATGGAAGGTAGTCTGTTATCGAGATTTTTCTTACTGTAATTGATGGTATCCTTGTCTATATGGAAGGTAGTCTGTCGTTGTGATTTTTGTTACTCCAATTGATAGTAGACTTGTCATTAAGGACGATAGTGTGTTGTTCATATTTTTGTTACTCCAATGGATGGTAGACTTGTCATTATGGAAGGTAGTTTATTATCGATATTTTTGTTACTCCATTGGATGGTATCCTTGTCATTATAGAAGGTAATGTGTTATCGATATTTATGTTATTCCAATGGATGGTAGCCTTGTCATTATGAAAGGTAGTCTGTTGTCGTGATTTTCTTTACTCCAATGGATGGTAGCCTTGTCATTATGGAAGGTAGTATGTCGTCGATATCTTTGTTACTCCAATGGATGGTAGCCTTGTCATTATGGAAGTAGTCTGTTGTCAAGATTTTTGTTACTACAATGGATTGTAGCCATGTCGTTATGGAAGGTAGTCTGTTGTCATTATCTTTGTTACTCCAATGGATGGTAGCCTAGTCATTATGGAAGGTAGTCTGATGTCCAGATTTTTGTTGCTCCAATGGATGGTAGCCTTGTCATTATGGAAGGTAGTCTATTGTCGAGATTTTTTATACTCCAATGGATTGTAGCCTTGTCATTATGGAAGGTAGTCTCTTGTGGATATTTTTGTTACTCCAATGATGGTACCCTTGTCATTATGGAAGGTAGTCTGTTGTCGAGATTTTTGCTACCCCAATGGATGGTAGCCTTGTCATTATAAAAGGTAGTATGTTGTCTAGATATCTGTTACTCCAATGGATGGTAGCCTTGTCATTATGGAAGGTAGTCTGTTGTCGGGATTTTTGTTACTCCAATGGATGGTTGTCTTGTCATTATGGAAGGTAGTCTGTTGTCCAGATTTTTGTTACAACAATGGATGGTAGCCTTGTCATTATGGAAGGTAGTCTGTTATCGAGATTTTTGTTACTGTAATTGATGGTATCCTTGTCTATATGGAAGGTAGTTTGTCGTTGTGATTTTTGTTACTCCAATTGATAGTAGACTTGTCATTAAGGACGATAGTGTGTTGTTCATATTTTTGTTACTCCAATGGATGGTAGACTTGTCATTATGGAAGGTAGTTTATTGTCGATATTTTTGTTACTCCATTGGATGGTATCCTTGTCATTATAGAAGGTAATGTGTTATCGATATTTATGTTATTCCAATGGATGGTAGCCTTGTCATTATGAAAGGTAGTCTGTTGTCGTGATTTTCTTTACTCCAATGGATGGTAGCCTTGTCATTATGGAAGGTTGTATCTTGTGGATATTTTTATAACTCTAATGGATGGTAGACTTGTCATTATGGAAGGTAATCTATTGTCGAGATTTTTGTTACTCCAATGGATGGTAGCCTTGTCAATATGGAAGGTAGTCTGTTGTCGGGATTTTTGTTACTCCAATGGATGGTTGCCTTGTCATTATGGAAGGTAGTCTGTTGTTCAGATTTTTGTTACAACAATGGATGTAGCCTTGTCATTATGGAAGGTAGTTTGTCGTTGTGATTTTTTTTACTCCAATTGATAGTAGACTTGTCATTAAGGACGATAGTGTGTTGTTCATATTTTTGTTACTCCAATGGATGGTAGACTTGTCATTATGGAAGGTAGTTTATTGTCGATATTTTTGTTACTCCATTGGATGGTATCCTTATCATTATGGAAGGTAATGTGTTATCGATATTTATGTTATTCCAATGGATGGTAGCCTTGTCATTATGAAAGGTAGTCTGTTGTCGTGATTTTCTTTACTCCAATGGATGGTAGCCTTGTCATTATGGAAGGTTGTATCTTGTGGATATTTTTATAACTCTAATGGATGGTAGACTTGTCATTATTGAAGGTAGTTTGTTGTCGAGATTTTTGTTACTCTAAGGGATGGTCGCCTTGTCATTATGGAAGGTAGTGTGTTGTCGATACTGTTTTTATTCTAGTGGATGGTAACCTTGTCCTTATGGAAGGTAGTATGTTGTCGAGATTTTTGTTATTCCAATGGATGTTAACCTTGTCACTATGGAAGGTAGTCTGTTGTCGAGATTTTTTCAACTACAATGGATGGTAGCCTTGTCACTATGGAAGGTAGTCTGTTGTCAAGATTTCTGTTACTCCAACGGATGGTAGCCTTGTCATTATGGATTGTAGTCTGTTGTCGGGATTTTATTTACTGCAATGGATGGTAGCCTTGTCATTATGGAAGGTAGTCTGTTGTCCAGATTTTTTTTACAACAATGGATGGTAGCCTTGTCATTATGGAAGGTAGTCTATTGTCGAGATTTTTGTTACTGTAATGGAAAGTAGCCTTGTCATTATGGAAGGTAGTCAGTCTTTGTGATTTCTGTTACTACAATGGATAGTAGACTTGTCAATAAGGACGATAGTGTGTTGTTAAGATTTTTGTTACTCCAATGGATGGTAGACTTGTCATTATGGAAGGTAGTTTATTGTCGAGATTTATGTTACTCCATTGGATGGTAGCCTTGTCATTATGGAAGGTAATATGTTATTGATATTTATGTTATCCCAATGGATGGTAGCCTTGTCATTATGAAAGGTAGTTTGTTGTCGTGATTTTTGTTACTCCAATGGATGGTAGCCTTATCATTATGGAAGGTAGTATGTTGTCGATATCTTTGTTACTCCAATGGATGGTAGCCTTGTCATTATTGAAGGTAGACTATTGTCGAGATTTTTGTTACTCTAAGGGATGGTAGCTTTGTCATTATGGAAGGTAGTGTGTTGTCGATATTTTTGTTATTCCAATGAATGGTAACCTTGTCCTTATGGAAGGTAGTTTGTGGTCGAGATTTTTGTTACTCCAATGGATGGTAGCCTTGTCATTATGGAAGGTCGTCTGTTGTCATGATTTTAGTTACTCCAATGGATGGTAGCCTTGTCATTATGGAAGGTTGTATCTTGTGGATATTTTAGTTACTCTAATGGATGGTACCCTTGTCATTATGGAAGGTAGTCTTTTGTCGAGATTTTTGTTACTCCAATGGATGGTAGCCTTGTCATTATGGAAGGTAGTCTTCCATTGTGATTTCTGTTACTCAAATGGATTGTAGCCTTGTCATTATGGAAGGTAGTCTATTGTCGGGATTTTTGTTCCTCCAATCGATGGTAGCCTTGTCATTATGGAAGGTAGTCTGTTGTCCAGATTTTTGTTACAACAATGGATGGTAGCCTTGTCATTATGGAAGGTAGTCTGTTGTCAAGATTTTTGTTACTGTAATGGATGGTAGCCTTGTCATTATGGAAGGTAGTCTGTCGTTGTTATTTCTGTTACTCCAATGGATAGTAGACTTGTACTTAAGGACGATAGTGTGTTGTTCAGATTTTTGTTACTCCAATGGATGGTAGACGTTTCAATATCGAAGGTAGTTTATTGTCGAGATTTATGTTACTCCATTGGATGGTAGCCTTCTCATTATGGAAGGTAATATGTTATTGATATTTATGTTATTCCAATGGATGGTAGCCTTGTCATTATGAAAGGTAGTCTGTTGTCGTGATTTTTGTTACTCCAATGGATGGTAGCCTTGTCATTATGGAAGGTAGTATGTTGTCGTTATCTTTGCTACTACAATGGATGGTAGCCTTGTCATTATTGAAGGTAGTCTGTTGTCGAGATTTTTGTTACTCTAAGGGATGGTAGCCTTGTCATAATGGAAGGTAGTGTGTTGTCGATATTTTTGTTATTCCAATGGATGGTAGCCTTGTCCTTATGGAAGGTAGTTTGTGGTCGAGATTTTTGTTACTCCAATGGATGGTAGCCTTGTCATTATGGAAGGTAGTCTGTTGTCGAGATTTTTTATACTCCAATGGATGGTAGCCTTGTCATTATGGATGGTACTCAGTTGTCGAGATTTTCGTTACTACAATGGATGGTAGCCTTGTCATTATGGAAGGTAGTCTGTTGTCGAGATTTTTGTTAATCCAATGGATGGTAGCATTGTCATTATGGAGGTAGTCTGTTGTCGTGATTTTTGTTACTCCAATGGATGGTAGCTTTGTCATTATGGAAGGTAGTATGTTGTCCATATCTTTGTTACTCCAATGGATGGTAGCCTTGTCATTATGGAAGGTAGTCTATCGTTCTCATTTCTGTTACTCCAATGGATGGTAGCGTTGTCATTAAGGACGGTAGTCTGTTGTTTAGATTTTTGTTACTCCAATGGATGGTAGACTTTTCATTATGGAAGGTAGTCTATTGTCGAGATTTTTGTTACTCCATTGGATGGTAGCCTTGTCATTATGGAAGGTAGTGTGTTGTCGATATTTTTGTTATTCGGATGGATGGTATCATTGTCATTATGGAAGGTAGTCTGTTGTCGTGATTTTTGTTACTCCAATGGATGGTAGCCTTGTCATTATGGAAGGTTGTTTGTTGTCGTGATTTTAATTACTCCAATGGATGGTAGCCTTGTCATTATGGAAGGTAGTCTTTTGTCGATATTTGTGTTACTCAAATGGATTGTAGCCTATTCATTATGGAAGGTAGTATGCTGTCGAGATATTTGTTGCTCTAATGGATGGTAGCCTTGTCATTATGGAAGGTAGTCTGTTGTCGAGATTTTTGTTACTACAATGGATGGTAGCCTTGTCATTATGGAAGGTAGTCTGTTGTCGAGATTTTTGTTATTCCAATTGATGGTATCCTTGTCATTATTGAAGGTAGTCTATTGTCGTGATTTTTGTTACTACAATGGATGGTAGCCTTGTCATTATGGAAGGTAGTATGTTGTCGATATCTTTGTTACTCCAATGGATGGTAGCCTTGTCATTATGGAAGGTAGTCTGTTGTCTAGATATCTGTTACTCCAATGGATGGTAGCCTTGTCATTATGGAAGGTAGTATGTTGTCGATATCTTTGTTACTCCAATGGATGGTAGCCTTATCATTATGGAAGGTAGTCTGTTGTCGAGATTTTTGTTACTGTAATGGATGGTAGCCTTGTCATTATGGAAGGTAGTATGTCGTTGTGATTTATGTTACTCCAATGGATAGTAGACTTGTCATTAAGGACGATAGTGTGTTGTTCAGATATTTGTTAATCCAATGGATGGTAGACTTGTCATTATGGAAGGTAGTTTATTGTCGAGATTTTTGTTACTCCATTGGATGGTAGCCTTGTCATTATGGAAGGTAATGTGTTATCGATATTTATGTTATTCCAATGGATGGTAGCCTTGTCATTATGAAAGGTAGTCTGTTGTCGTGATTTTTGTTACTCCAATGGATGGTAGCCTTGTCATTATGGAAGGTAGTATGTTGCCGATATCTTTGTTACTCCAATGGATGGTAGCCTTGTCATTATTGAAGGTAGTCTGTTGTCGAGATTTTTGTTACTCTAAGGGATGGTAGCCTTGTCATTATGGAAGTTAGTGTGTTGTCGATATTTTTGTTATTCCAATGGATGGTAGCCTTGTCCTTATGGAAGGTAGTCTGTTGTCGAGATTTTTGTAACTCCAATGGATGGTAGCCTTGTCATTATGGAAGGTAGTCTATTGTCGAGATTTTCGTTACTACAATGGATGGTAGCTTTGTCATTATGGAAGGTAGTATGTTGTCGATATCTGTGTTCCTCCAATGGATGGTAGCCTTGTCATCATGGAAGGTAGTATATCGTTCTCATTTTTGTTACTCCAGTGGATGGTAGCCTTGTCATTAAGGACGGTAGTCCGTTGTTTAGATTTTTGTTACTCCAATGGATGGTAGCCTTTTCATTATGGAAGGTAGTCTATTGTCGATATTTTTGTTACTCCATTGGATGGTAGCCTTGTCATTATGGAAGGTAGTGTGTTGTCGATATTTTTGTTATTCGAATGGATGGTATCATTGTCATTATGGAAGGTAGTCTGTTGTCGTGATTTTTGTTACTCCAATGGATGGTAGCCTTGTCATTATGGAAGGTTGTATGTTGTCGATATCTTTGTTACTCCAATGGATGGTTGCCTTGTCATTATGGAAGGTAGTTTGTTGTCGAGATTTTTGTTACTACAATGGATTGTAGCCATGTCGTTATGGAAGGTACTCTGTTGTCGAGATTTTTGTTACTACAATTGATGGTAGCCTTGTCATTATGGAACGTAGTCTACCGTTGTGATTTGTGTTACTCAAATGGATTGTAGCCTTGTCATTATGGAAGGTAGTCTGTTGTCGAGATATTTGTTGCTCTAATGGATGGTAGCCTTGTCATTACGGAAGGTAGTCTATTGTCGAGATTTTTGTTACTACAATGGATGGTAGCCCTGTCATTATGGAAGGTAGTCTGTTGTCGAGATTTTTGTTATTCCAATGGATGGTAGCCTTGTCATTATGGAAGGTAGTCTGTTGTCGTGGTTTTTGGTACTCCAATGGATGGTAGCCTTGTCATTATGGAAGGTAGTATTTTGTCGATATCTTTGTTACTCCAATGGATTCTAGCCTTGTCATTATGGAAGGTAGTCTGTTGTCGAGATTTTTGTTACAACGATGGATTGTAGCCATGTCTTTATGGAAGGTAGTTTGTTATCATTATCTTTGTTACTCCAATGGATGGTAGCCTAGTCATTATGGAAGGTAGTCTGTTGTCGAGATTTTTGTTACTCCAATTGAACGTAGCCTTGTCATTATGGAAGGTAGTCTGTTGTCGAGATTTTTTATACTCCAATGGATTGTAGCCTTGTCATTATGGAAGGTAGTCTCTTGTGGATATTTTTATTACTCCAATGATGGTACCCTTGTCATTATGGAAGGTAGTCTGTTGTCTAGATTTTTTCTACTCCAATGGATGGTAGCCTTGTCATTATGGAATGTAGTCTATTGTCTAGATATCTGTTACTCCAATGGATGGTAGCCTCGTCATTTTGGAAGGTAGTCTGTTGTCGGGATTTTTGTTACTCCAATGGATGGTAGCCTTGTCATTATGAAAGGTAGTCTGTTGTCGATATCTTTATAACTCCTATGGATGGTAGCCTTGTCATTATGGAAGGTAGTCTTTTGTCGAGATTTTTGTTACTGTAATGGATGGTGGCCTTGTCATTATGGAAGGTAGTTTGTCGTTGTGATTTCTGTTACTCCAATGGATAGTAGACTTGTCATTAAGGACGATAGTCTGTTGTTCAGATTTTTGTTACTCCAATGGATGGTAGACTTGTCATTATGGAAGGTAGTTTATTGTTGGGATTTATGTTACTCCATTGGATGGTAGCCTTGTCATTATGGAAGGTAATGTGTTATCGATATTTATGTTATTCCAATGGATGGTAGCCTTGTCATTATGAAAGGTAGTCTGTTGTCGTGATTTTTGTTACTCTAAGGGATGGTAGCTTTGTCATTATGGAAGGTAGTGTGTTGTCGATATTTTTGTTATTCCAATGAATGGTAACCTTGTCCTTATGGAAGGTAGTTTGTGGTCGAGATTTTTGTTACTCCAATGGATGGTAGCCTTGTCATTATGGAAGGTCGTCTGTTGTCATGATTTTAGTTACTCCAATGGATGGTAGCCTTGTCATTATGGAAGGTTGTATCTTGTGGATATTTTAGTTACTCTAATGGATGGTACCCTTGTCATTATGGAAGGTAGTCTTTTGTCGAGATTTTTGTTACTCCAATGGATGGTAGCCTTGTCATTATGGAAGGTAGTCTTCCATTGTGATTTCTGTTACTCAAATGGATTGTAGCCTTGTCATTATGGAAGGTAGTCTATTGTCGGGATTTTTGTTCCTCCAATCGATGGTAGCCTTGTCATTATGGAAGGTAGTCTGTTGTCCAGATTTTTGTTACAACAATGGATGGTAGCCTTGTCATTATGGAAGGTAGTCTGTTGTCAAGATTTTTGTTACTGTAATGGATGGTAGCCTTGTCATTATGGAAGGTAGTCTGTCGTTGTTATTTCTGTTACTCCAATGGATAGTAGACTTGTACTTAAGGACGATAGTGTGTTGTTCAGATTTTTGTTACTCCAATGGATGGTAGACGTTTCAATATCGAAGGTAGTTTATTGTCGAGATTTATGTTACTCCATTGGATGGTAGCCTTCTCATTATGGAAGGTAATATGTTATTGATATTTATGTTATTCCAATGGATGGTAGCCTTGTCATTATGAAAGGTAGTCTGTTGTCGGGATTTTTGTTACTCCAATGGATGGTAGCCTTGTCATTATGGAAGGTAGTATGTTGTCGTTATCTTTGCTACTACAATGGATGGTAGCCTTGTCATTATTGAAGGTAGTCTGTTGTCGAGATTTTTGTTACTCTAAGGGATGGTAGCCTTGTCATAATGGAAGGTAGTGTGTTGTCGATATTTTTGTTATTCCAATGGATGGTAGCCTTGTCCTTATGGAAGGTAGTTTGTGGTCGAGATTTTTGTTACTCCAATGGATGGTAGCCTTGTCATTATGGAAGGTAGTCTGTTGTCGAGATTTTTTATACTCCAATGGATGGTAGCCTTGTCATTATGGATGGTACTCAGTTGTCGAGATTTTCGTTACTACAATGGATGGTAGCCTTGTCATTATGGAAGGTAGTCTGTTGTCGAGATTTTTGTTAATCCAATGGATGGTAGCATTGTCATTATGGAGGTAGTCTGTTGTCGTGATTTTTGTTACTCCAATGGATGGTAGCTTTGTCATTATGGAAGGTAGTATGTTGTCCATATCTTTGTTACTCCAATGGATGGTAGCCTTGTCATTATGGAAGGTAGTCTATCGTTCTCATTTCTGTTACTCCAATGGATGGTAGCGTTGTCATTAAGGACGGTAGTCTGTTGTTTAGATTTTTGTTACTCCAATGGATGGTAGACTTTTCATTATGGAAGGTAGTCTATTGTCGAGATTTTTGTTACTCCATTGGATGGTAGCCTTGTCATTATGGAAGGTAGTGTGTTGTCGATATTTTTGTTATTCGGATGGATGGTATCATTGTCATTATGGAAGGTAGTCTGTTGTCGTGATTTTTGTTACTCCAATGGATGGTAGCCTTGTCATTATGGAAGGTTGTTTGTTGTCGTGATTTTAATTACTCCAATGGATGGTAGCCTTGTCATTATGGAAGGTAGTCTCTTGTCGATATTTGTGTTACTCAAATGGATTGTAGCCTATTCATTATGGAAGGTAGTATGCTGTCGAGATATTTGTTGCTCTAATGGATGGTAGCCTTGTCATTATGGAAGGTAGTCTGTTGTCGAGATTTTTGTTACTACAATGGATGGTAGCCTTGTCATTATGGAAGGTAGTCTGTTGTCGAGATTTTTGTTATTCCAATTGATGGTATCCTTGTCATTATTGAAGGTAGTCTATTGTCGTGATTTTTGTTACTACAATGGATGGTAGCCTTGTCATTATGGAAGGTAGTATGTTGTCGATATCTTTGTTACTCCAATGGATGGTAGCCTTGTCATTATGGAAGGTAGTCTGTTGTCTAGATATCTGTTACTCCAATGGATGGTAGCCTTGTCATTATGGAAGGTAGTATGTTGTCGATATCTTTGTTACTCCAATGGATGGTAGCCTTATCATTATGGAAGGTAGTCTGTTGTCGAGATTTTTGTTACTGTAATGGATGGTAGCCTTGTCATTATGGAAGGTAGTATGTCGTTGTGATTTATGTTACTCCAATGGATAGTTGACTTGTCATTAAGGACGATAGTGTGTTGTTCAGATATTTGTTAATCCAATGGATGGTAGACTTGTCATTATGGAAGGTAGTTTATTGTCGAGATTTTTGTTACTCCATTGGATGGTAGCCTTGTCATTATGGAAGGTAATGTGTTATCGATATTTATGTTATTCCAATGGATGGTAGCCTTGTCATTATGAAAGGTAGTCTGTTGTCGTGATTTTTGTTACTCCAATGGATGGTAGCCTTGTCATTATGGAAGGTAGTATGTTGCCGATATCTTTGTTACTCCAATGGATGGTAGCCTTGTCATTATTGAAGGTAGTCTGTTGTCGAGATTTTTGTTACTCTAAGGGATGGTAGCCTTGTCATTATGGATGTTAGTGTGTTGTCGATATTTTTGTTATTCCAATGGATGGTAGCCTTGTCCTTATGGAAGGTAGTCTGTTGTCGAGATTTTTGTAACTCCAATGGATGGTAGCCTTGTCATTATGGAAGGTAGTCTATTGTCGAGATTTTCGTTACTACAATGGATGGTAGCTTTGTCATTATGGAAGGTAGTATGTTGTCGATATCTGTGTTCCTCCAATGGATGGTAGCCTTGTCATCATGGAAGGTAGTATATCGTTCTCATTTTTGTTACTCCAGTGGATGGTAGCCTTGTCATTAAGGACGGTAGTCCGTTGTTTAGATTTTTGTTACTCCAATGGATGGTAGCCTTTTCATTATGGAAGGTAGTCTATTGTCGAGATTTTTGTTACTCCATTGGATGGTAGCCTTGTCATTATGGAAGGTAGTGTGTTGTCGATATTTTTGTTATTCGAATGGATGGTATCATTGTCATTATGGAAGGTAGTCTGTTGTCGTGATTTTTGTTACTCCAATGGATGGTAGCCTTGTCATTATGGAAGGTTGTATGTTGTCGATATCTTTGTTACTCCAATGGATGGTTGCCTTGTCATTATGGAAGGTAGTCTGTTGTCGAGATTTTTGTTACTACAATGGATTGTAGCCATGTCGTTATGGAAGGTACTCTGTTGTCGAGATTTTTGTTACTACAATTGATGGTAGCCTTGTCATTATGGAAGGTAGTCTACCGTTGTGATTTGTGTTACTCAAATGGATTGTAGCCTTGTCATTATGGAAGGTAGTCTGTTGTCGAGATATTTGTTGCTCTAATGGATGGTAGCCTTGTCATTACGGAAGGTAGTCTATTGTCGAGATTTTTGTTACTACAATGGATGGTAGCCCTGTCATTATGGAAGGTAGTCTGTTGTCGAGATTTTTGTTATTCCAATGGATGGTAGCCTTGTCATTATGGAAGGTAGTCTGTTGTCGTGATTTTTGGTACTCCAATGGATGGTAGCCTTGTCATTATGGAAGGTAGTATTTTGTCGATATCTTTGTTACTCCAATGGATTCTAGCCTTGTCATTATGGAAGGTAGTCTGTTGTCGAGATTTTTGTTACAACGATGGATTGTAGCCATGTCTTTATGGAAGGTAGTTTGTTATCATTATCTTTGTTACTCCAATGGATGGTAGCCTAGTCATTATGGAAGGTAGTCTGTTGTCGAGATTTTTGTTACTCCAATTGAACGTAGCCTTGTCATTATGGAAGGTAGTCTGTTGTCGAGATTTTTTATACTCCAATGGATTGTAGCCTTGTCATTATGGAAGGTAGTCTCTTGTGGATATTTTTATTACTCCAATGATGGTACCCTTGTCATTATGGAAGGTAGTCTGTTGTCTAGATTTTTTCTACTCCAATGGATGGTAGCCTTGTCATTATGGAATGTAGTCTATTGTCTAGATATCTGTTACTCCAATGGATGGTAGCCTCGTCATTTTGGAAGGTAGTCTGTTGTCGGGATTTTTGTTACTCCAATGGATGGTAGCCTTGTCATTATGAAAGGTAGTCTGTTGTCGATATCTTTATAACTCCAATGGATGGTAGCCTTGTCATTATGGAAGGTAGTCTTTTGTCGAGATTTTTGTTACTGTAATGGATGGTGGCCTTGTCATTATGGAAGGTAGTTTGTCGTTGTGATTTCTGTTACTCCAATGGATAGTAGACTTGTCATTAAGGACGATAGTCTGTTGTTCAGATTTTTGTTACTCCAATGGATGGTAGACTTGTCATTATGGAAGGTAGTTTATTGTTGGGATTTATGTTACTCCATTGGATGGTAGCCTTGTCATTATGGAAGGTAATGTGTTATCGATATTTATGTTATTCCAATGGATGGTAGCCTTGTCATTATGAAAGGTAGTCTGTTGTCGTGATTTTTGTTACTCCAATGGATGGTAGTCTTGTCATTATGGACGGAAGTATGTTGTCCATATCATTGTTACTCCAATGGGTGGTTGCCTTGTCATTATTGAAGGTAGTTTGTTGTTGAGATTTTTGTTACTCTAAGGGATGGTAGCCTTGTCATTATGGAAGGTAGTGTGTTGTCGATATTTTTGTTATTCCAATGGATGGTAGCCTTGTCCTTATGGAAGGTAGTCTATTGTCGAGATTTTTGTTACTCCAATGGATTGTAGCCTTGTCATTATGGATGGTAGTCAGTTGTCGAGATTTTCGTTACTACAATGGATGGTAGCCTTGTCATTATGGAAGGTAGTCTGTTGTCGAGATTTTTGTTAATCCAATGGATGGTAGCCTTGTCATTATGGAGGTAGTCTGTTGTCGTGATTTTTGTTACTCCAATGGATGATAGCTTTGTCATTATGGAAGGTAGTATGTTGTCCATATCTTTGTTACTCAAATGGATGGTAGCCTTGTCATTATGGAAGGTAGTCTATCGTTCTCATTTCTGTTACTCCAATGGATGGTAGCCTTGTCATTAAGGACGGTAGTCTGTTGTTTAGATTTTTGTTACTCCAATGGATGGTAGACTTTTCATTATAGAAGGTAGTCTATTGTCGAGATTTTTGTTACTCCATTGGATGGTAGCCTTGTCATTATGGAAGGTAGTATGTTGTCGATATTTTTGTTATTCGGATGGATGGTATCATTGTCATTATGGAAGGTAGTCTGTTGTCGTGATTTTTGTTACTCCAATGGATGGTAGCCATGTCATTATGGAAGGTTGTTTGTTGTCGTGATTTTAATTACTCCAATGGATGGTAGCCTTGTCATTATGGAAGGTTGTATCTTATGGATATTTTTGTCACTCTAATGGATGGTACCCTTGTCATTATGGAAGGTAGTCTTTTGTCGAGATTTCTGTTACTCAAATGGATTGTAGCCTATTCATTATGGAAGGTAGTATGCTGTCGAGATATTTGTTGCTCTAATGGATGGTAGCCTTGTCATTATGGAAGGTAGTCTGTTGTCGAGATTTTGGTTACTACAATGGATGGTAGCTTTGTCATTATGGAAGGTAGTCTGTTGTCGAGATTTTTGTTATTCCAATGGATGGTAGCCTTGTCATTATGGAAGGTAGTCTATTGTCGTGATTTTTGTTACTACAATGGATGGTAGCCTTGTCATTATGGAAGGTAGTATGTTGTCGATATCTTTGTTACTCCAATGGATGGTAGCCTTGTCATTATGGAAGGTAGTCTGTTGTCGAGATTTTTGTTACTACGATGGATTGTAGCCATGTCGTTATGGAAGGTGGTTTGTTTTCATTATATTTGTTACTCCAATGGATGGTAGCCTAGTCATTATGGAAGGTAGTCTGTTGTCGAGATTTTTGTTACTCCAATGGATGGTAGCCTAGTCATTATGGAAGGTAGTCTATTGTCGAGATTTTTTATACTCCAATGGATTGTAGCCTTGTAATTATGGAAGGTAGTCTCTTGTGGATATTTTTGTTACTCTAATGATGGTACCCTTGTCATTATGGAAGGTAGTCTATTGTCGAGATTTTTGCTACTCCAATGGATGGTATCCTTGTCATTATGGAAGGTAGTCTGTTGTCTAGATATCTGTTACTCCAATGGATTGTAGCCTTGTCATTATGGAAGGTAGTATGTTGTCGATATCTTTGTTACTCCAATGGATGGTAGCCTTGTCATTATGGAAGGTAGTCTGTTGTCGAGATTTTTGTTACTGTAATGGATGGTAGCCTTGTCATTATGGAAGGTAGTATGTCGTTGTGATTTATGTTACTCCAATGGATAGTAGACTTGTCATTAAGGACGATAGTGTGTTGTTCAGATTTTTGTTAATCCAATGGATGGTAGACTTGTCATTATGGAAGGTAGTTTATTGTCGAGATTTTTGTTACTCCATTGGATGGTAGCCTTGTCATTATGGAAGGTAATGTGTTATCGATATTTATGTTATTCCAATGGATGGTAGCCTTGTCATTATGAAAGGTAGTCTGTTGTCGTGATTTTTGTTACTCCAATGGATGGTAGCCTTGTCATTATGAAAGGTAGTCTGTTGTCGATATCTTTGTAACTCCAATGGATGGTAGCCTTGTCATTATGGAAGGTAGTCTTTTGTCGAGATTTTTGTTACTGTAATGGATGGTGGCCTTGTCATTATGGAAGGTAGTTTGTCGTTGTGATTTCTGTTACTCCAATGGATAGTAGACTTGTCATTAAGGACGATAGTCTGTTGTTCATATTTTTGTTACTCCAATGGATGGTACACTTGTCATTATGGAAGGTAGTTTATTGTTGGGATTTATGTTACTCCATTGGATGGTAGCCTTGTCATTATGGAAGGTAATGTGTTATCGATATTTATGTTATTCCAATGGATGGTAGCCTTGTCATTATGAAAGGTAGTCTGTTGTCGTGATTTTTGTTACTCCAATGGATGGTAGCCTTGTCATTATGGACGACAGTATGTTGTCGATATCATTGTTACTCCAATGGGTGGTTGCCTTGTCATTATTAAAGGTAGTTTGTTGTTGAGATTTTTGTTACCCTAAGGGATGGTAGCCTTGTCATTATGGAAGGTAGTATGTTGTCGATATTTTTGTTATTCCAATGGATGGTAGCCTTGTCCTTATGGAAGGTAGTCTATTTTCGAGATTTTTGTTACTCCAATGGATTGTAGCCTTGTCATTATGGATGGTAGTCAGTGGTCGAGATTTTCGTTACTACAATGGATGGTAGCCTTGTCATTATGGAAGGTAGTCTGTTGTCGAGATTTTTGTTAATCCAATGGATGGTAGCCTTGTCATTATGGAGGTAGTCTGTTGTCGTGATTTTTGTTACTCCAATGGATGGTAGCTTTGTCATTATGGAAGGTAGTATGTTGTCCATATCTTTGTTACTCAAATGGATGGTAGCCTTGTCATTATGGAAGGTAGTCTATCGTTCTCATTTCTGTTACTCCAATGGATGGTAGCCTGGTCATTAAGGACGGTAGTATGTTGTTTAGATTTTTGATACTCCAATGGATGGTAGACTTTTCATTATGGAAGGTAGTCTATTGTCGAGATTTTTGTTACTCCATTGGATGGTAGCCTTGTCATTATGGAAGGTAGTGTGTTGTCGATATTTTTGTTATTCGGATGGATGGTATCATTGTCATTATGGAAGGTAGTCTATTGTCGTGATTTTTGTTACTCCAATGGATGGTAGCCATGTCATTATGGAAGGTTGTTTGTTGTCGTGATTTTAATTACTCCAATGGATGGTAGCCTTGTCATTATGGAAGGTTGTATCTTATGGATATTTTTGTCACTCTAATGGATGGTACCCTTGTCATTATGGAAGGTAGTCTTTTGTCGAGATTTCTGTTACTCAAATGGATTGTAGCCTATTCATTATGGAAGGTAGTATGCTGTCGAGATATTTGTTGCTCTAATGGATGGTAGCCTTGTCATTATGGAAGGTAGTCTGTTGTCGAGATTTTTGTTACTACAATGGATGGTAGCCTTGTCATTATGGAAGGTAGTCTGTTGTCAAGATTTTTGTTATTCCAATGGATGGTAGCCTTGTCATTATGGAAGGTAGTCTATTGTCGTGATTTTTGTTACTACAATGGATGGTAGCCTTGTCATTATGGAAGGTAGTATGTTGTCGATATCTTTGTTACTCCAATGGATGGTAGCCTTGTCATTATGGAAGGTAGTCTGTTGTCGAGATTTTTGTTACTACGATGGATTGTAGCCATGTCGTTATGGAAGGTGGTTTGTTTTCATTATTTTTGTTACTCCAATGGATGGTAGCCTAGTCATTATGGAAGGTAGTCTGTTGTCGAGATTTTTGTTACTCCAATGGATGGTAGCCTAGTCATTATGGAAGGTAGTCTATTGTCGAGATTTTTTATACTCCAATGGATTGTAGCCTTGTAATTATGGAAGGTAGTCTCTTGTGGATATTTTTGTTACTCCAATGATGGTACCCTTGTCATTATGGAAGGTAGTCTATTGTCGAGATTTTTGCTACTCCAATGGATGGTAGCCTTGTCATTATGGAAGGTAGTCTGTTGTCTAGATATCTGTTACTCCAATGGATTGTAGCCTTGTCATTATGGAAGGTAGTATGTTGTCGATATCTTTGTTACTCCAATGGATGGTAGCCTTGTCATTATGGAAGGTAGTCTGTTGTCGAGATTTTTGTTACTGTAATGGATGGTAGCCTTGTCATTATGGAAGGTAGTATGTCGTTGTGATTTATGTTACTCCAATGGATAGTAGACTTGTCATTAAGGACGATAGTGTGTTGTTCAGATTTTTGTTAATCCAATGGATGGTAGACTTGTCATTATGGAAGGTAGTTTATTGTCGAGATTTTTGTTACTCCATTGGATGGTAGCCTTGTCATTATGGAAGGTAATGTGTTATCGATATTTATGTTATTCCAATGGATGGTAGCCTTGTCATTATGAAAGGTAGTCTGTTGTCGTGATTTTTGTTACTCCAATGGATGGTAGCCTTGTCATTATGAAAGGTAGTCTGTTGTCGATATCTTTGTAACTCCAATGGATGGTAGCCTTGTCATTATGGAAGGTAGTCTTTTGTCGAGATTTTTGTTACTGTAATGGATGGTGGCCTTGTCATTATGGAAGGTAGTTTGTCGTTGTGATTTCTGTTACTCCAATGGATAGTAGACTTGTCATTAAGGACGATAGTCTGTTGTTCATATTTTTGTTACTCCAATGGATGGTACACTTGTCATTATGGAAGGTAGTTTATTGTTGGGATTTATGTTACTCCATTGGATGGTAGCCTTGTCATTATGGAAGGTAATGTGTTATCGATATTTATGTTATTCCAATGGATGGTAGCCTTGTCATTATGAAAGGTAGTCTGTTGTCGTGATTTTTGTTACTCCAATGGATGGTAGCCTTGTCATTATGGACGACAGTATGTTGTCGATATCATTGTTACTCCAATGGGTGGTTGCCTTGTCATTATTAAAGGTAGTTTGTTGTTGAGATTTTTGTTACTCTAAGGGATGGTAGCCTTGTCATTATGGAAGGTAGTATGTTGTCGATATTTTTGTTATTCCAATGGATGGTAGCCTTGTCCTTATGGAAGGTAGTCTATTTTCGAGATTTTTGTTACTCCAATGGATTGTAGCCTTGTCATTATGGATGGTAGTCAGTTGTCGAGATTTTCGTTACTACAATGGATGGTAGCCTTGTCATTATGGAAGGTAGTCTGTTGTCGAGATTTTTGTTAATCCAATGGATGGTAGCCTTGTCATTATGGAGGTAGTCTGTTGTCGTGATTTTTGTTACTCCAATGGATGGTAGCTTTGTCATTATGGAAGGTAGTATGTTGTCCATATCTTTGTTACTCAAATGGATGGTAGCCTTGTCATTATGGAAGGTAGTCTATCGTTCTCATTTCTGTTACTCCAATGGATGGTAGCCTGGTCATTAAGGACGGTAGTATGTTGTTTAGATTTTTGATACTCCAATGGATGGTAGACTTTTCATTATGGAAGGTAGTCTATTGTCGAGATTTTTGTTACTCCATTGGATGGTAGCCTTGTCATTATGGAAGGTAGTGTGTTGTCGATATTTTTGTTATTCGGATGGATGGTATCATTGTCATTATGGAAGGTAGTCTATTGTCGTGATTTTTGTTACTCCAATGGATGGTAGCCATGTCATTATGGAAGGTTGTTTGTTGTCGTGATTTTAATTACTCCAATGGATGGTAGCCTTGTCATTATGGAAGGTTGTATCTTATGGATATTTTTGTCACTCTAATGGATGGTACCCTTGTCATTATGGAAGGTAGTCTTTTGTCGAGATTTCTGTTACTCAAATGGATTGTAGCCTATTCATTATGGAAGGTAGTATGCTGTCGAGATATTTGTTGCTCTAATGGATGGTAGCCTTGTCATTATGGAAGGTAGTCTGTTGTCGAGATTTTTGTTACTACAATGGATGGTAGCCTTGTCATTATGGAAGGTAGTCTGTTGTCAAGATTTTTGTTATTCCAATGGATGGTAGCCTTGTCATTATGGAAGGTAGTCTATTGTCGTGATTTTTGTTACTACAATGGATGGTAGCCTTGTCATTATGGAAGGTAGTATGTTGTCGATATCTTTGTTACTCCAATGGATGGTAGCCTTGTCATTATGGAAGGTAGTCTGTTGTCGAGATTTTTGTTACTACGATGGATTGTAGCCATGTCGTTATGGAAGGTGGTTTGTTTTCATTATTTTTGTTACTCCAATGGATGGTAGCCTAGTCATTATGGAAGGTAGTCTGTTGTCGAGATTTTTGTTACTCCAATGGATGGTAGCCTAGTCATTATGGAAGGTAGTCTATTGTCGAGATTTTTTATACTCCAATGGATTGTAGCCTTGTAATTATGGAAGGTAGTCTCTTGTGGATATTTTTGTTACTCCAATGATGGTACCCTTGTCATTATGGAAGGTAGTCTATTGTCGAGATTTTTGCTACTCCAATGGATGGTAGCCTTGTCATTATGGAAGGTAGTCTGTTGTCTAGATATCTGTTACTCCAATGGATTGTAGCCTTGTCATTATGGAAGGTAGTATGTTGTCGATATCTTTGTTACTCCAATGGATGGTAGCCTTGTCATTATGGAAGGTAGTCTGTTGTCGAGATTTTTGTTACTGTAATGGATGGTAGCCTTGTCATTATGGAAGGTAGTATGTCGTTTTGATTTATGTTACTCCAATGGATAGTAGACTTGTCATTAAGGACGATAGTGTGTTGTTCAGATTTTTGTTAATCCAATGGATGGTAGACTTGTCATTATGGAAGGTAGTTTATTGTCGAGATTTTTGTTACTCCATTGGATGGTAGCCTTGTCATTATGGAAGGTAATGTGTTATCGATATTTATGTTATTCCAATGGATGGTAGCCTTGTCATTATGAAAGGTAGTCTGTTGTCGTGATTTTTGTTACTCCAATGGATGGTAGCCTTGTCATTATGGAAGGTAGTATGTTGCCGATATCTTTGTTACTCCAATGGATGGTAGCCTTGTCATTATTGAAGGTAGTCTGTTGTCGAGATTTTTGTTACTCTAAGGCATGGTAGCCTTGTCATTATGGAAGTTAGTATGTTGTCGATATTTTTGTTATTCCAATGGATGGTAGCCTTGTCCTTATGGAAGGTAGTCTGTTGTCGAGATTTTTGTTACTCCAATGGATGGTAGCCTTGTCATTATGGAAGGTAGTCTATTGTCGAGATTTTCGTTACTACAATGGATGGTAGCTTTGTCATTATGGAAGGTAGTATGTTGTCGATATCTTTGTTCCTCCAATGGATGGTAGCCTTGTCATCATGGAAGGTAGTATATCGTTCTCATTTTTGTTACTCCAGTGGATGGTAGCCTTGTCATTAAGGACGGTAGTCTGTTGTTTAGATTTTTGTTACTCCAATGGATGGTAGCCTTTTCATTATGGAAGGTAGTCTATTGTCGAGATTTTTGTTACTCTATTGGATGGTAGCCTTGTCATTATGGAAGGTAGTGTGTTGTCGATATTTTTGTTATTCGAATGGATGGTATCATTGTCATTATGGAAGGTAGTCTGTTGTCGTGATTTTTGTTACTCCAATGGATGGTAGCCTTGTCATTATGGAAGGTTGTATGTTGTCGATATCTTTGTTACTCCAATGGATGGTTGCTTTGTCATTATGGAAGGTAGTCTGTTGTCGAGATTTTTCTTACTACGATGGATTATAGCCATGTCATTATGGAAGGTAGTCTCTTGTCGAGATTTTTGTTACTACAATTAATGGTAGCCTTGACATTATGGAAGGTAGTCTGCCGTTGTGATTTGTGTTACTCAAATGGATTGTAGCCTTGTCATTATGGAAGGTAGTCTGTTATCGAGATATTTGTTGCTCTAATGGATGGTAGCCTTGCCATTACGGAAGGTAGTCTGTTGTCGAGATTTTTGTTACTACAATGGATGGTAGCCTTGTCATTATGGAAGGTAGTCTGTTGTCGAGATTTTTGTTATTCCAATGGATGCTAGCCTTGTCATTATGGAAGGTAGTCTGTTGTCGTGATTTTTGTTACTCCAATGGATGGTAGACTTGTAATTATGGAAGGTAGTATGTTGTCGATATCTTTGTTACTCCAATGGATTCTAGCCTTGTCATTATGGAAGGTAGTTTGTTATCATTATCTTTGTTACAACGATGGATGGTAGCCTAGTCATTATTGAAGGTAGTATGTTGTCGAGATTTTTGTTACTCTAAGGCATGGTAGCCTTGTCATTATGGAAGTTAGTGTGTTGTCGATATTTTTGTTATTCCAATGGATGGTAGCCTTGTCCTTATGGAAGGTAGTCTGTTGTCGAGATTTTTGTTACTCCAATGGATGGTAGCCTTGTCATTATGGAAGGTAGTCTATTGTCGAGATTTTCGTTACTACAATGGATGGTAGCTTTGTCATTATGGAAGGTAGTATGTTGTCGATATCTTTGTTCCTCCAATGGATGGTAGCCTTGTCATCATGGAAGGTAGTATATCGTTCTCATTTTTGTTACTCCAGTGGATGGTAGCCTTGTCATTAAGGACGGTAGTCTGTTGTTTAGATTTTTGTTACTCCAATGGATGGTAGCCTTTTCATTATGGAAGGTAGTCTATTGTCGAGATTTTTGTTACTCCATTGGATGGTAGCCTTGTCATTATGGAAGGTAGTGTGTTGTCGATATTTTTGTTATTCGAATGGATGGTATCATTGTCATTATGGAAGGTAGTCTGTTGTCGTGATTTTTGTTACTCCAATGGATGGTAGCCTTGTCATTATGGAAGGTTGTATGTTGTCGATATCTTTGTTTCTCCAATGGATGGTTGCCTTGTCATTATGGAAGGTAGTCTGTTGTCGAGATTTTTGTTACTACGATGGATTGTAGCCATGTCGTTATGGAAGGTAGTCTCTTGTCGAGATTTTTGTTACTACAATTAATGGTAGCCTTGTCATTATGGAAGGTAGTCTTCCGTTGTGATTTGTGTTACTCAAATGGATTGTAGCCTTGTCATTATGGAAGGTAGTCTGTTATCGAGATATTTGTTGCTCTAATGGATGGTAGCCTTGTCATTACGGAAGGTAGTCTGTTGTCGAGATTTTTGTTACTACAATGGATGGTAGCCTTGTCATTATGGAAGGTAGTCTGTTGTCGAGATTTTTGTTATTCCAATGGATGCTAGCCTTGTCATTATGGAAGGTAGTCTGTTGTCGTGATTTTTGTTACTCCAATGGATGGTAGCCTTGTAATTATGGAAGGTAGTATGTTGTCGATATCTTTGTTACTCCAATGGATTCTAGCCTTGTCATTATGGAAGGTAGTTTGTTATCATTATCTTTGTTACAACGATGGATGGTAGCCTAGTCATTATGGAAGGTAGTCTGTTGTCGAGATTTTTGTTACTCTAATTGAATGTAGCCTTGTCATTATGGAAGGTAGTCTGTTGTTGAGATTTTTTATACTCCAATGGATTGTAGCCTTGTCATTATGGAAGGTAGTCTCTTGTGGATATTTTTATTACTCCAATGATGGTACCCTTGTCATTATGGAAGGTAGTCTGTTGTCTAGATTTTTGCTACTCCAATGGATGGTAGCCTTGTCATTATGGAAGGTAGTCTGTTGTCTAGATATCTGTTACTCCAATGGATGGTAGCCTCGTCATTATGGAAGGTAGTCTGTTGTCAGGATTTTTGTTACTCCAATGGATGGTAGCCTTGTCATTATGAAAGGTAGTCAGTTGTCGATATCTTTGTAACTCCAATGGATGGTAGCCTTGTCATTATGGAAGGTAGTCTTTTGTCGAGATTTTTGTTACTGTAATGGATGGTGGCCTTGTCATTATGGAAGGTAGTTTGTCGTTTTGATTTATGTTACTCCAATGGATAGTAGACTTGTCATTAAGGACGATAGTCTGTTGTTCAGATTTTTGTTACTCCAATGGATGGTAGACTTGTCATTATGGAAGGTAGTTTATTGTTGGGATTTATGTTACTCCATTGGATGGTAGCCTTGTCATTATGGAAGGTAATGTGTTATCGATATTTATGTTATTCCAATGGATGGTAGCCTTGTCATTATGAAAGGTAGTATGTTGTCGTGAATTTTGTTACTCCAATGGATGGTAGCCTTGTCATTATGGACGGCAGTATGTTGTCGATATCATTCTTACTCCAATGGATGGTTGCCTTGTCATTATTGAAGGTAGTTTGTTGTTGAGATTTTTGTTACTCTAAGGGGTGGTAGCCTTGTCATTATGGAAGGTAGTGTGTTGTCGATATTTTTGTTATTCCAATGGATGGTAGCCTTGTCCTTATGGAAGGTAGTCTATTGTCGAGATTTTTGTTACTCCAATGGATTGTAGCCTTGTCATTATGGAAGGTAGTCTGTTGTCGAGATTTTCGTTACTACAATGGATGGTAGCCTTGTCATTATGGAAGGTAGTCTGTTGTCGAGATCTTTGTAAATCCAATGGATGGTAGCCTTGTCATTATGGAAGGTAGTCAATCGTTCTCATTTTTGTTACTCCAGTGGATGGTAGCCTTGTCATTAAGGACGGAAGTCTATTGTTTAGATTCTTGTTACTCAAATGGATGGTAGACTTTTCATTATGGAAGGTAGTCTATTGTCGATATTTTTGTTACTCCATTGGATGGTAGCCTTGTCATTATGGAAGGTAGTGTGTTATCGATATTTTTGTTATTCGAATGGATGGTATCATTGTCTTTATGGAAGGTAGTCTGTTGTCGTGATTTTTGTTACTCCAATGGATGGTAGCCTTGTCATTATGGAAGGTTGTATCTTGTGGATATTTTTGTTACTATAATGGACGGTACCCTTGTCATGGTGGCAGGTTGTCTGTTGTCGAGATATTTGTTTCTCTAATGGATGGTAGCCTTGTCATTATGGAAGGTAGTCTGTTGTCGATATTTTTGTTACTACAATGGATGGTAGCCTTGTCATTATGGAAGGTAGTTTGCCGTTGTGATTTATGTTACTCAGATGGATTGTAGCCTTGTCATTATGGAAGGTAGTCTGTTGTCGAGATATTTGTTGCTCTAATGGATGGTAGCCTTGTCATTATGGAAGGTAGTCTGTTGTCGAGATTTTTGTTACTACAATGGATGGTAGCCTTGTCATTATGGAAGGTAGTCTGTTGTCGAGATTTTTGTTACTACAATGGATGGTAGCCTTGTCATTATGGAAGGTTGTCTGTTGTCGAGATTTTTGTTACTACAATGGATGGTAGCCTTGTCATTATGGAAGGTAGTTTGTTGTCGAGATTTTTGTTATTCCAATGGATGGTAGCCTTGTCATTATGGAAGGTAGTCTGTAGTCGTGATTTTTGTTACTCTAATGGATGGTAGCCTTGTCATTATGGAAGGTAGTATGTTGTCGATATCTTTGTTACTCCAATGGATTGTAGCCTTGTCATTATGGAAGGTAGTCTGTTGTCGAGATTTTTGTTACTACGATGGATTGTAGCCATGTCTTTATGGAAGGTAGTTTGTTGACATTATCTTTGTCACTCCAATGGATGGTAGCGTAGTCATTATGGAAGGTAGTCTGTTGTCGAGATTTTTGTAACTCCAATTGATGGTAGCCTTGTCATTATGGAAGGTAGTCTGTTGTCGAGATTTTTTATACTCCAATGGATTGTAGCCTTGTCATTATGCAAGGTAGTCTCTTGGGGATAATTTTGTTACTGTAATGATGGTACCCTTGTCATTATGGAAGGCAGCCTATTGTCTAGATTTTTGCTACTCCAATGGATGGTAGCCTTGTCATTATGGAAGGTAGTGTGTTGTCTAGATATTTGTTACTCCAATGGATGGTAGCCTTGTCATTATGGAAGGTAGTCTGTTGTCGGGATTTTTGTTACTTCAATGGATGGTAGCCTTGTCATTGTGGAAGGTAGTCTGTTGTCGATATCTTTGTTACTCCAATGGATGGTAGCCTTGTCATTATGGAAGGTAGTCTGTTGTCGAGATTTTTGTTACTGTAATGGATGGTGGCCTTGTCATTATGGAAGGTAGTATGTCGTTGTGATTTCTGTTACTCCAATGGATAGTAGACTTGTCATTAAGGACGATAGTGTGTTGTTCAGGTTTTTGTTACTCCAATGGATGGTAGCCTTGTCATTATGGAAGGTAGTCTGTTGTCCAGATTTTTGTTACAATAATGGATGGTAGCCTTGTCATTATGGAAGGTAGTCTGTTGTCGAGATTTTTGTTACTATAATGGATGGTAGCCTTGTCATTATGGAAGGTAGTCTTTTGTTGTGATTTTTGTTACTCCAATGGATAGTTGACTTGTCATTAAGGACGATAATGTGTTGTTCAGATTTTTGTTACTCCAATGGATGGTAGACTTGTCATTATGGAAGGTAGTTTATTATCGAGATTTATGTTACTCCATTGGATGGTAGCCTTATCATTATGGAAGGTAATGTGTTATCGATATTTATGTTATTCAAGTGGATGGTAGCCTTGTCATTATGAAAGGTACTCTGCTGTCGTGAGTTTTGTTACTCCAATGGATGGTAGCCTTGTCATTATGGAAGTTAGTATGTTGTCGATATCTTTGTTACTCCAATGGATGGTAGCCCTGTCATTATTGAAGGTAGTCTGTTGTCGAGATTTTTGTTACTCTAAGGGATGGTAGCCTTGTCATTATGGAAGATAGTGTGTTGTCGACATTTTTGTTACTCCAATGGATGGTAGCCTTGTCATTATGGAAGGTAGTCTGTTGTCGAGATTTTTGTTACTCCAATGGATGGTAGCCTTGTCATTATGGAAGGTAGTCTGTTATCGTGATTTTAGTTACTCCAATGGATGGTAGCCTTGTCATTATGGAAGGTTGTATCTTGTGGATATTTTTATTACTCTAATGGATGGTAGCCTTGTCATTATGAAAGGTAGACTGTTGTCGTGATTTTTGTTACTCCAATGGATTGTAGCCTTGTCATTATGGAAGGTAGTCTGTTGTCGAGATTTTCGTTACTACAATGGATGGTAGCCTTGTCATTATGGAAGGTAGTCTGTTGTCGAGATCTTTGTAAATCCAATGGATGGTAGCCTTGTCATTATGGAAGGTAGTCAATCGTTCTCATTTCTGTTACTCCAGTGGATGGTAGCCTTGTCATTAAGGACAGTAGTCTATTGTTTAGATTCTTGTTACTCAAATGGATGGTAGACTTTTCATTATGGAAGGTAGTCTATTGTCGATATTTTTGTTACTCCATTGGATGGTAGCCTTGTCATTATGGAAGGTAGTGTGTTATCGATATTTTTGTTATTCGAATGGATGGTATCATTGTCTTTATGGAAGGTAGTCTATTGTCGTGATTTTTGTTACTCCAATGGATGGTAGCCTTGTCATTATGGAAGGTTGTATCTTGTGGATATTTTTGTTACTATAATGGATGGTAGCCTTGTCATTGTGGCAGGTAGTCTGTTGTCGAGATATTTGTTTCTCTAATGGATGGTAGCCTTGTCATTATGGAAGGTAGTCTGTTGTCGATATTTTTGTTACTACAATGGATGGTAGCCTTGTCATTATGGAAGGTAGTTTTCCGTTGTGATTTATGTTACTCAAATGGATTGTAGCCTTGTCATTATGGAAGGTAGTCTGTTGTCGAGATATTTGTTGCTCTAATGGATGGTAGCCTTGTCATTATGGAAGGTAGTCTGTTGTCGAGATTTTTGTTACTACAATGGATGGTAGCCTTGTCATTATGGAAGGTAGTCTGTTGTCGAGATTTTTGTTACTACAATGGATGGTAGCCTTGTCATTATGGAAGGTAGTCTGTTGTCGAGATTTTTGTTATTCCAATGGATGGTAGCCTTGTCATTATGGAAGGTAGTCTGTAGTCGTGATTTTTGATACTCTAATGGATGGTAGCCTTGTCATTATGGAAGGTAGTATGTTGTCGATATCTTTGTTACTCCAATGGATTGTAGCCTTGTCATTATGGAGGTAGTCTGTTGTCGAGATTTTTTATACTCCAATGGATTGTAGCCTTGTCATTATGCAAGGTAGTCTCTTGGGGATAATTTTGTTACTCCAATGATGGTACCCTTGTCAGTATGGAAGGCAGCCTATTGTCTAGATTTTTGCTACTCCAATGGATGGTAGCCTTGTCATTATGGAAGGTAGTGTGTTGTCTAGATATTTGTTACTCCAATGGATGGTAGCCTTGTCATTATGGAAGGTAGTCTGTTGTCGGGATTTTTGTTACTTCAATGGATGGTAGCCTTGTCATTATGGAAGGTAGTCTGTTGTCGATATCTTTGTTACTCCAATGGATGGTAGCCTTGTCATACTGGAAGGTAGTCTGTTGTCGAGATTTTTGTTACTATAATGGATGGTGGCCTTGTCATTATGGAAGGTAGTATGTCGTTGTGATTTCTGTTACTCCAATGGATGGTGGCCTTGTCATTATGGAAGGTAATGTGTTATCGATATTTATGTTATTCAAGTGGATGGTAGCCTTGTCATTATGAAAGGTACTCTGCTGTCGTGAGTTTTGTTACTCCAATGGATGGTAGCCTTGTCATTATGGAAGTTAGTATGTTGTCGATATCTTTGTTACTCTAAGGGATGGTAGCCTTGTCATTATGGAAGATAGTGTGTTGTCGACATTTTTGTTACTCCAATGGATGGTAGCCTTGTCATTATGGAAGGTAGTCTGTTGTCGAGATTTTTGTTACTCCAATGGATGGTAGCCTTATCATTATGGAAGGTAGTCTGTTATCGTGATTTTAGTTACTCCAATGGATGGTAGCCTTGTCATTATGGAAGGTTGTATCTTGTGGATATTTTTATTACTCTAATGGATGGTAGCCTTGTCATTATGGAAGGTAGCCTTTTGTCGAGATTTTTGTTACTCCAATGGATGGTAGCCTTGTCATTATGGAAGGTAGTCTTCCGTTGTGATTTCTGTTACTCAAATGGATTGTAGCCTTGTCAATATGGAAGGTAGTTTGTTGTCGAGATTTTTGTTACTACAATGGATGGTAGCCTTGTCATTATGGAAGGTAGTCTGTTCTCGAGATTTTTGTTATTCTAATGGATGGTAGCCTTGTCATTATGGAAGGTAGTCTGTTGTCGTGATTTTTGTTACTCCAATGGATGGTAGCCTTGTCAATATGGAAGGTAGTATGTTGTCGATATCTTTGTTACTCCAATGGATGGTAGCCTTGTCATTATGGAAGGTAGTCTGTTGTCGAGATTTTTTATACTCCAATGGATTGTAGCCATGTCGTTATGGAAGGTAGTCTGTTGTCATTATCTTTGTTACTCTAATGGATGGTACCCTAGTCATTATAGAAGGTAGTCTGTTGTCTAGATTTTTATTACTCCAATGGATGGTAGCCTTGTCATTATGGAAGGTAGTCTATTGTCTAGATATCTGTTACTCCAATGGATGGTAGCCTTGTCATTATGGAAGGTAGTCTGTTGTCGGGATTTTTGTTACTCCAATGGATGGTTGCCTTGTCATTATGGAAGGTAGTCTATTGTCCAGATTTTTGTTACAACAATGGATGGTAGCCTTGTCATTATGGAAGGTAGTCTGTTATCGAGATTTTTGTTACTGTAATTGATGGTATCCTTGTCTATATGGAAGGTAGTCTGTCGTTGTGATTTTTGTTACTCCAATTGATAGTAGACTTCTCATTAAGGACGATAGTGTGTTGTTCATATTTTTCTTACTCCAATGGATGGTAGACTTGTCATTATGGAAGGTAATGTGTTATCGATATTTATGTTATTCCAATGGATGGTAGCCTTGTCATTATGAAAGGTAGTCTGTTGTCGTGATTTTCTTTACTCCAATGGATGGTAGCCTTATCATTATGGAAGGTAGTATGTTGTCGATATCTTTGTTAATCCAATGGATGGTAGCCTTGTCATTATGGAAGGTAGTCTGTTGTCAAGATTTTTGTTACTCCAATGGATGGTGGCCTTGTCATTATGGAAGGTAGTCTGTTGTCAGGATTTTTGTTACTCCAATGGATGGTTTCCTTGTCATTATGGAAGGTAGTCTGTTGTCCAGATTTTTGTTACAACAATGGATGGTAGCCTTGTCATTATGGAAGGTAGTCTGTTATCGAGATTTTTGTTACTGTAATTGATGGTATCCTTGTCTATATGGAAGGTAGTCTGTCGTTGTGATTTTTGTTACTCCAATTGATAGTAGACTTGTCATTAAGGACGATAGTGTGTTGTTCATATTTTTGTTACTTCAATGGATGGTAGACTTGTCATTATGGAAGGTAATGTGTTATCGATATTTATGTTATTCCAATGGATGGTAGCCTTGTCATTATGAAAGGTAGTCTGTTGTCGTGATTTTATTTACTCCAATGGATGGTAGCCTTGTCATTATGGAAGGTAGTATGTTGTCGATATTTTTGTTACTCCAATGGATGGTAGCCTTGTCATTGTGGAAGGTAGTCTGTTGTCAAGATTTTTGTTACTAGAATGGATTGTAGCCATGTCGTTATGGAAGGTAGTTTGTTGTCATTATCTTTGTTACTCCAATGGATGGTAGCCTAGTCATTATGGAAGGTAGTCTGCTGTCCAGATTTTTGTTACTCTAATGGATGGTAGCCTTGTCATTATGGAAGGTAGTCTGTTGTCGAGATTTTTTATACTCCAATGGATTGTAGCCTTGTCATTATGGAAGGTAGTCTCTTGTGGATATTTTTGTTACTCCAATGATGGTACCCTTGTCATTATGGAAGGTACTCTGTTGTCGATATTTTTGCTACTCCAATGGATGGTAGCCTTGTCATTATAAAAGGTAGTCTGTTGTCTAGATATCTGTTACTCCAATGGATGGTAGCCTTGTCATTATGGAAGGTAGTCTATTGTCTGGATTTTTGTTACTCCAATGAATGGTTGCCTTGTCATTATGGAAGGTAGTCTGTTGTTCAGATTTTTGTTACAACAATGGATGGTAGCCTTGTCATTATGGAAGGTAGTCTGTCGTTGTGATTTTTTTTACTCCAATTGATAGTAGACTTGTCATTATGGAAGGTAGTTTATTGTCGAGATTTGTGTTACTCCATTGGATGGTAGCCTTGTCATTATGGAAGGTAATGTGTTATCGATATTTATGTTATTCCAATGGATGGTAGCATTGTCATTATAAAAGGTAGTCTGTTGTCGTGATTTTTGTTACTCCAATGGATGGTAGCCTTGTCACTATGGAAGGTAGTATGTTGTGGATATCTTTGTTACTCCAATGGATTGTAGCCTTGTCATTATTGAAGGTAGTTTGTTGTCGAGATTTTTGTTACTCTAAGGGATGGTCGCCTTGTCATTATGGAAGGTAGTGTGTTGTCGATATTGTTTTTATTCTAGTGGATGGTAACCTTGTCCTTAAGGAAGGTAGTATGTTGTCGAGATTTTTGTTATTCCAATGGATGTTAGCCTTGTCACTATGGAAGGTAGTCTGTTGTCGAGATTTTTGCTACTACAATGGATGGTAGCCTTGTCACTATGGAAGGTAGTCCGTTGTCAAGATTTCTGTTACTCCAATGGATGGTAGCCTTGTCATTATGGATGGTAGTCTGTTTTCGGGATTTGATTTACTACAAAGGATGGTAGCCTTGTCATTATGGAAGGTAGTCTGTTGTCCAGATTTTTGTTACAACAATGGATGGTAGCCTTGTCATTATGGAAGGTAGTATGTTGTCGAGATTTTTGTTACTGTAATTGATGGTAGCCTTGTCATTATGGAAGGTAGTCCGTCGTTATGATTTCTGTTACTCCAATGGATAGTAGACTTGTCATTAAGGACGATAATGTGTTGTTCAGATTATTGTTACTCCAATGGATGGTAGACTTTTCATTATGGAAGGTAGTTTATTGTCGAGATTTATGTTACTCCATTGGATGGTAGCCTAGTCGTTATGGAAGGTAGTCTGTTGTCGTTATCTTTGTTACTCTAATGGATGGTACCCTAGTCATTATGGAAGGTAGTCTGTTGTCTAGATTTTTGTTACTCCAATGGATGGTAGCCTTGTCATTATGGAAGGTAGTCTATTGTCTAGATATCTGTTACTCCAATGGATGGTAGCCTTGTCATTATGGAAGGTAGTCTGTTGTCGGGATTTTTGTTACTCCAATGGATGGTTGCCTTGTCTTTATGGAAGGTAGTCTGTTGTCCAGATTTTTGTTACAACAATGGATGGTAGCCTTGTCATTATGGAAGGTAGTCTGTTATCGAGATTTTTGTTACTGTAATTGATGGTATCCTTGTCTATATGGAAGGTAGTCTGTCGTTGTGATTTTTGTTACTCCAATTGATAGTAGACTTCTCATTAAGGACGATAGTGTGTTGTTCATATTTTTGTTACTCCAATGGATGGTAGACTTGTCATTATGGAAGGTAATGTGTTATCGATATTTATGTTATTCCAATGGATGGTAGCCTTGTCATTATGAAAGATAGTCTGTTGTCGTGATTTTCTTTACTCCAATGGATGGTAGCCTTATCATTATGGAAGGTAGTATGTTGTCGATATCTTTGTTACTCCAATGGATGGTAGCCTTGTCATTATGGAAGGTAGTCTGTTGTCAAGATTTTTGTTACTCCAATAGATGGTGGCCTTGTCATTATGGAAGGTAGTCTGTTGTCAGGATTTTTGTTACTCCAATGGATGGTTTCCTTGTCATTATGGAAGGTAGTCTGTTGTCCAGATTTTTGTTACAACAATGGATGGTAGCCTTGTCATTATGGAAGGTAGTCTGTTATCGAGATTTTTGTTACTGTAATTGATGGTATCCTTGTCTATATGGAAGGTAGTCTGTCGTTATGATTTTTGTTACTCCAATTGATAGTAGACTTGTCATTAAGGACGATAGTGTGTTGTTCATATTTTTGTTACTCCAATGGATGGTAGACTTGTCATTATGGAAGGTAATGTGTTATCGATATTTATGTTATTCCAATGGATGGTAGCCTTGTCATTATGAAAGGTAGTCTGTTGTCGTGATTTTCTTTACTCCAATGGATGGTAGCCTTGTCATTATGGAAGGTAGTATGTTGTCGATATTTTTGTTACTCCAATGGATGGTAGCCTTGTCATTGTGGAAGGTAGTCTGTTGTCAAGATTTTTGTTACTACAATGGATTATAGCCATGTCGTTATGGAAGGTAGTTTGTTGTCATTATCTTTGTTACTCCAATGGATGGTAGCCTAGTCATTATGGAAGGTAGTCTGCTGTCCAGATTTTTGTTACTCCAATGGATGGTAGCCTTGTCATTATGGAAGGTAGTCTGTTGTCGAGATTTTTTATACTCCAATGGATTGTAGCCTTGTCATTATGGAAGGTAGTCTCTTGTGGATATTTTTGTTACTCCAATGATGGTACCCTTGTCATTATGGAAGGTACTCTGCTGTCGATATTTTTGCTACTCCAATGGATGGTAGCCTTGTCATTATAAAAGGTAGTCTGTTGTTTAGATATCTGTTACTCCAATGGATGGTAGCCTTGTCATTATGGAAGGTAGTCTATTGTCGGGATTTTTGTTACTCCAATGAATGGTTGCCTTGTCATTATGGAAGGTAGTCTGTTGTTCAGATTTTTGTTACAACAATGGATGGTAGCCTTGTCATTATGGAAGGTAGTCTGTCGTTGTGATTTTTTTTACTCCAATTGATAGTAGACTTGTCATTAAGGACGATAGTGTGTTGTTCATATTTTTGTTACTCCAATGGATGGTAGACTTGTCATTATGGAAGGTAGTTTATTGTCGAGATTTGTGTTACTCCATTGGATGGTAGCCTTGTCATTATGGAAGGTAATGTGTTATCGAAATTTATGTTATTCCAATGGATGGTAGCCTTGTCATTATAAAAGGTAGTCTGTTGTCGTGATTTTTGTTACTCCAATGGATGGTAGCCTTGTCACTATGGAAGGTAGTATGTTGTGGATATCTTTGTTACTCCAATGGATGGTAGCCTTGTCATTATTGAAGGTAGTTTGTTGTCGAGATTTTTGTTACTCTAAGGGATGGTCGCCTTGTCATTATGGAAGGTAGTGTGTTATCGATTTTGTTTTTATTCTAGTGGATGGTAACCTTGTCCTTAAGGAAGGTAGTATGTTGTCGAGATTTTTGTTATTCCAATGGATGTTAGCCTTGTCACTATGGAAGGTAGTCTGTTGTCGAGATTTTAGCTACTACAATGGATGGTAGCCTTGTCACTATGAAAGGTAGTCTGTTGTCATGATTTCTGTTACTCCAATGGATGGTAGCCTTGTCATTATGGATGGTAGTCTGTTGTCGGGATTTTATTTACTGCAAAGGATGGTAGCCTTGTCATTATGGAAGGTAGTCTGTTGTCCAGATTTTTGTTACAACAATGGATGGTAGCCTTGTCATTATGGAAGGTAGTCTGTTGTCTAGATTTTTGTTACTGTAATTGATGGTAGCCTTGTCATTATGGAAGGTAGTCAGTCGTTATGATTTATGTTACTCCAATGGATAGTAGACTTGTCATTAAGGACGATAATGTGTTGTTCAGATTATTGTTACTCCAATGGATGGTAGACTTGTCATTATGGAAGGTAGTTTATTGTCGAGATTTATGTTACTCCATTGGATGGTAGCCTTGTCCTTATGGAAGGTAATATGTTATCGAAATTTATGTTATTCCAATGGATGGTAGCCTTGTCATTATAAAAGGTAGTCTGTTGTCGTGATTTTTGTTACTCCAATGGATGGTAGCCTTGTCACTATGGAAGGTAGTATGTTGTGGATATCTTTGTTACTCCAATGGATGGTAGCCTTGTCATTATTGAAGGTAGTTTGTTGTCGAGATTTTTGTTACTCTAAGGGATGGTCGCCTTGTCATTATGGAAGGTAGTGTGTTATCGATTTTGTTTTTATTCTAGTGGATGGTAACCTTGTCCTTAAGGAAGGTAGTATGTTGTCGAGATTTTTGTTATTCCAATGGATGTTAGCCTTGTCACTATGGAAGGTAGTCTGTTGTCGAGATTTTAGCTACTACAATGGATGGTAGCCTTGTCACTATGAAAGGTAGTCTGTTGTCATGATTTCTGTTACTCCAATGGATGGTAGCCTTGTCATTATGGATGGTAGTCTGTTGTCGGGATTTTATTTACTGCAAAGGATGGTAGCCTTGTCATTATGGAAGGTAGTCTGTTGTCCAGATTTTTGTTACAACAATGGATGGTAGCCTTGTCATTATGGAAGGTAGTCTGTTGTCTAGATTTTTGTTACTGTAATTGATGGTAGCCTTGTCATTATGGAAGGTAGTCAGTCGTTATGATTTATGTTACTCCAATGGATAGTAGACTTGTCATTAAGGACGATAATGTGTTGTTCAGATTATTGTTACTCCAATGGATGGTAGACTTGTCATTATGGAAGGTAGTTTATTGTCGAGATTTATGTTACTCCATTGGATGGTAGCCTTGTCCTTATGGAAGGTAATATGTTATTGATATTTATGTTATTCCAATGGATGGTAGCCTTGTCATTATGAAAGGTAGTCTGTTGTCGTGATTTTTGTTACTCTAATGGATGGTAGCCTTATAATTATGGAAGGTAGTATGTTGTCGATATCTTTGTTACTCCAATGGATGGTAGCCTTGTCATTATTGAAGGTAGATTGTTGTCGAGATTTTTGTTACTCTAAGGGATGGTCGCCTTGTCATTATGGAAGGTAGTGTGTTATCGATTTTGTTTTTATTCTAGTGGATGGTAACCTTGTCCTTAAGGAAGGTAGTATGTTGTCGAGATTTTTGTTATTCCAATGGATGTTAGCCTTGTCACTATGGAAGGTAGTCTGTTGTCGAGATTTTAGCTACTACAATGGATGGTAGCCTTGTCACTATGAAAGGTAGTCTGTTGTCATGATTTCTGTTACTCCAATGGATGGTAGCCTTGTCATTATGGATGGTAGTCTGTTGTCGGGATTTTATTTACTGCAAAGGATGGTAGCCTTGTCATTATGGAAGGTAGTCTGTTGTCCAGATTTTTGTTACAACAATGGATGGTAGCCTTGTCATTATGGAAGGTAGTCTGTTGTCTAGATTTTTGTTACTGTAATTGATGGTAGCCTTGTCATTATGGAAGGTAGTCAGTCGTTATGATTTATGTTACTCCAATGGATAGTAGACTTGTCATTAAGGACGATAATGTGTTGTTCAGATTATTGTTACTCCAATGGATGGTAGACTTGTCATTATGGAAGGTAGTTTATTGTCGAGATTTATGTTACTCCATTGGATGGTAGCCTTGTCCTTATGGAAGGTAATATGTTATTGATATTTATGTTATTCCAATGGATGGTAGCCTTGTCATTATGAAAGGTAGTCTGTTGTCGTGATTTTTGTTACTCTAATGGATGGTAGCCTTATCATTATGGAAGGTAGTATGTTGTCGATATCTTTGTTACTCCAATGGATGGTAGCCTTGTCATTATTGAAGGTAGATTGTTGTCGAGATTTTTGTTACTCTAAGGGATGGTAGCCTTGTCATTATGGAAGGTAGTCTGTTGTCCAGATTTTTGTTACAACAATGGATGGTAGCCTTGTCATTATGGAAGGTAGTCTGTTGTCGAGATTTTTGTTACTGTAATTGATGGTAGCCTTGTCATTATGGAAGGTAGTCAGTCGTTATGATTTATGTTACTCCAATGGATAGTAGACTTGTCATTAAGGACGATAATGTGTTGTTCATATTATTGTTACTCCAATGGATGGTAGACTTGTCATTATGGAAGGTAGTTTATTGTCGAGATTTATGTTACTCCATTGGATGGTAGCCTTGTCCTTATGGAAGGTAATATGTTATTGATATTTATGTTATTCCAATGGATGGTAGCCTTGTCATTATGAAAGGTAGTCTGTTGTCGTGATTTTTGTTACTCCAATGGATGGTAGCCTTATCACTATGGAAGGTAGTATGTTGTCGATATCTTTGTTACTCTAAGGGATGGTAGCCTTGTCATTATGGAAGGTAGTGTGTTGTCGATATTTTTGTTATTCCAAGGGATTGTAACCTTGTCCTTATGGGAGGTAGTTTGTGGTCGAGAGTTTTGTTACTCCAATGGATGGTAGCCTTGTCATTATGGAAGGTAGTCTGTTGTCCTGATTTTAGTTACTCCAATGGATGGTAGCCTTGTCATTATTGAAGGTTGTATCTTGTGGATATTTTAGTTACTCTAATGGATGGTACCCTTGTCATTATGGAAGGTAGTCTTTTGTCGAGATTTTTGTTACTCCAATGGATGGTAGCCTTGTCATTATGGAAGGTAGTCTTCTGTTGTGATTTCTGTTACTCAAATGGATTGTAGCCTTGTCATTATGGAAGGTAGTCTGTTGTCGGGATTTTTGTTACTCCAATCGATGGTAGCCTTTTCATTATGGAAGGTAGTCTGTTGTCCAGATTTTTGTTACAACAATGGATGGTAGCCTTGTCATTATGGAAGGTAGTCTGTTGTCAAGATTTTTGTTACTGTAATGGATGGTAGCCTTGTCATTATGGAAGGTAGTCTGTCGTTGTGATTTCTGTTACTCCAATGGATAGTAGACTTGTCATTAAGGACGATAGTGTGTTGTTAAGATTTTTTTTACTCCAATGGATGGTAGACTTGTCATTATGGAAGGTAGTTTATTGTCGAGATTTATGTTAGTCCATTGGATGGTAGCCTTGTCATTATGGAAGGTAATATGTTATTGATATTTATGTTATTCCAATGGATGGTAGCCTTGTCATTATGAAAGGTAGGATTTTGTCGTGATTTTTGTTACTCCAATGGATGGTAGCCTTGTCATTATGGAAGGTAGTATGTTGTCGTTATCTTTGCTACTCCAATGTACGGTAGCCTTGTCATTATTGAAGGTAGTCTGTTGTCGAGATTTTTGTTACTCTAAGGGATGGTAGCCTTGTCATTATGGAAGGTAGTGTGTTGTCGATATTTTTGTTATTCCAATGGATGGTAGCCTTGTCCTTATGGAAGGTAGTTTGTGGTCGAGATTTTTGTTACTCCAATGGATGGTAGCCTTGTCATTATGGAAGGTAGTCTTTTGTCGTGATTTTAGTTACTCTAATGGATGGTAGCCTTGTCATTATGGAAGGTTGTATCTTGTGGATATTTTTGTTACTCTAATGGATGGTACCCTTGTAATTATGGAAGGTAGTCTTTTGTCGAGATTTTTGTTACTCCAATGGATGGTAGCCTTGTCATTATGGAAGGTAGTCTTCCGTTGTGATTTATGTTACTCAAATGGATTGTAGCCTTGTCATTATGGAAGGTAGTCTGTTGTCGAGATATTTGTTGTCTAATGGATGGTAGCCTTGTCACTATGGAAGGTAGTTTGTTGTCGAGATTTTTGTTACTACAATGGATGGTAGCCTTGTCATTATGGAAGGTAGTCTATTGTCGAGATTTTTGTTATTCCAATGGATGGTAGCCTTGTCATTTTGGAAGGTAGTCTGTTATCAAGATTTTTGTTACTACAATGGATTGTAGCCATGTCGTTATGGAAGGTAGTCTCTTGTGGATATTTTTGTTACTCCAATGATGGTACCCTTGTCATTATGGAATGTCGTCTGCTATCGAAATTTTTGCTACTCCAATGGATGGTAGCCTTGTCATTATGGGAGGTAGTCCGTTGTTCAGATTTTTGTTAATCCAATGGATGGTAGCCTTGTCATTATGGAAGGTAGTCTGTTGTCGAGATTTTTGTTATTCCATTGGATGGTAGCCTTGTCATTATGGAAGGTAGTCTGATGTCAGGATTTTTGTTATTCCAATGTATGGTAACCTTGTCATTTTGGAAGGTAGTTTGTTGTCAAGATTTTTGTTACTCCAATGGATGGTAGCCTTGTCATTATGGGACAAAGTCTATTATCAATATTTTTATTATTCCAATGGATTGTAGCCTTGTCATAATGGAAGATACTCTATTGTCAAGATTTTTGTTACTCCAATGGATGGTAGCCTTGTCATTATGGAAGGTACTCTGTTGTCGTTATTTTTGTTACTCCAATGGCTGGTATCCTTGTCATTATGGAAGGTAGTTTGTTGTCGAGATTTTTGTTACTCCAATGGATGGTAGCCTTGTCATTATGGAAGGTAGTCTGTTGTCGTGATTTTAGTTACTCCAATGGATGGTAGCCTTGTCATTATGGAAGGTTGTATCTTGTGGATATTTTTGTTACTCTAATGGATGGTACCCTTGTCATTATGGAAGGTAGTCTTTTGTCGAGATTTTTGTTACTCCAATGGATGGTAGCCTTTTCATTATGGAAGGTAGTCTTCCGTTGTGATTTTTGTTACTTAAATGGATTGTAGCCTTGTCATTATGGAAGGTAGTCTGTTGTCGACATATTTGTTGCTCTAATGGATGGTAGCCTTGTCACTATTTAAGGTAGTTTGTTGTGAAGATTTTTGTTACTACAATGGATGGTAGCCTTGTAATTATGGAAGGTAGTCTGTTGTCGAGATTTTTGTTATTCCAATGGATGGTAGCCTTGTCATTATGGAAGGTAGTCTGTTTTCGTGATTTTTGTTACTCCAATGTATGGTAGCCTTGTCATTATGGAAGGTAGTATGTTGTCGATATCTTTGTTACTCCAATGGATGGTAGACTTGTCATTATGGAAGGTAGTCTGTTATCGAGATTTTTGTTACTACAATGGATTATAGCCATGTCGTTATGGAAGGTAGTCTCTTGTGGATATTTTTGATACTCCAATGATGGTACCCTTGTCATTATGGAAGGTCGTCTGCTATCTAAATTTTTGCTACTCCAATGGATGGTAGCCTTGTCATTATGGGAGGTAGTCCGTTGTTCAGATTTTTGTTAATCCAATGGATGGTAGCCTTGTCATTATGGAAGGTAGTCTGTTGTCGAGATTTTTGTTATTCCATTGGATGGTAGCCTTGTCATTATGGAAGGTAGTCTGATGTCAGGATTTTTGTTATTCCAATGTATGGTAACCTTGTCATTTTGGAAGCTAGTTTGTTTTCAAGATTTTTGTTACTCCAATGGATGGTAGCCTTGTCATTATGGGACAGAGTCTATTATCAATATTTTTGTTATTCCAATGGATTTTAGCCTTGTCATAATGGAAGATACTCTATTGTTAAGATTTTTGTTACTCCAATGGATGGTAGCCTTGTCATTATGGAAGGTACTCTATTGTCGTTATTTTTGTTACTCCAATGGATGGTAGCCTTGCCATTATGGAAGGTAGTCTGTTGTCGAGATTTTTGTTACTCCAATGGATGGTAGCCTTGTCATTATGGAAGGTAGTCTGTTGTCGTGATTTTAGTTACTCCAATGGATGGTAGCCTTGTCATTATGGAAGATTGTATCTTGTGGATATTTTTGTTACTCTAATGGATGGTACCCTTGTCATTATGGAAGGTAGTCTTTTGTCGAGATTTTTGTTACTCCAATGGATGGTAGCCTTTTCATTATGGAAGGTAGTCTTCCGTTGTGATTTTTGTTACTTAAATGGATTGTAGCCTTGTCATTATGGAAGGTAGTCTGTTGTCGACATATTTGTTGCTCTAATGGATGGTAGCCTTGTCACTATTTAAGGTAGTTTGTTTGGAGATTTTTGTTACTACAATGGATGGTAGCCTTGTCATTATGGAAGGTAGTCTGTTGTCGAGATTTTTGTTATTCTAATGGATGGTAGCCTTGTCATTATGGAAGGTAGTCTGTTTTCGTGATTTTGGTTACTCCAATGTATTGTAGCCTTGTCATTATGGAAGGTAGTATGTTGTCGATATCTTTGTTACTCCAATGGATGGTAGCCTTGTCATTATGGAAGGTAGTCTGTAATCGAGATTTTTGTTACTACAATGGATTATAGCCATGTCGTTATGGAAGGTAGTCTCTTGTGGATATTTTTGTTACTCCAATGATGGTACCCTTGTCATTATGGAAGGTCGTCTGCTATCGAGATTTTTTCGACTCCAATGGATGGTAGCCTTATCATTATGGAAGGTAGTCTGTTGTTCATATTTTTGTTAATCCAATGGATGGTAGCCTTGTCATTATGGAACAAAGTCTATTATCAATATTTTTGTTATTCCAATGGATTGTAACCTTGTCATTATGGAAGGTACTCTATTGTCAAGATTTTTGTTACTCCAATGGATGGTAGCCTTGTCATTATGGAAGGTACTCTGTTGTCGATATTTTTGTTACTCCAATGGATGGTAGCCTTGTCATTATGGAAGGTAGTCTGTTGTCGAGATTTTTGTTACTCCAATGGATGATAGCCTTGTCATTATGGAAGGTAGTCTGTTGTCGGCATTTTTGTTACTCCAATGGATGGTAGCCTTGTCATTATGGAAGGTAGTCTGTTGTCCAGATTTTTGTTACAACAATGGATGGTAGCCTTGTCATTATGGAAGGTAGTCTGTTGTCGAGATTTTTGTTACTGTAATGGATGGTAGCCTTGTCATTATGGAAGGTAGTTTGTCGTTGTGATTTCTGTTACTCCAATTGATGGTAGCCTTGTCATTATGGAAGGTAATATATTATTGATATTTATGTTATTCCAATGGATGGTAGCCTTGTCATTATGAAAGGTAGTCTATTGTCGTGATTTTTGTTACTCCAATGGATGGTAGCCTTGTCATTATGGAAGGTAGTATGTTATCGATATCTTTGTTACTCCAATGGATGGTAGCCTTGTCATTATTGAAGGTAGTCTGTTGTCGAGATTTTTGTTACTCTAAGGGATGGTAGCCTTGTCATTATGGAAGGTAGTGTGTTTTCGATATTTTTGTTATTCCAATGGATGGTAGCCTTGTCCTTATGTAAGGTAGTTTGTGGTCGAGATTTTTTTTACTCCAATGGATGGTAGCCTTGTCATTATGGAAGGTAGTCTGTTCTCGTGATTTTAGTTACTCCAATGGATGGTAGCCTTGTCATTATGGAAGGTTGTATCTTGTGGATATTTTTGTTACTCTAATGGATGGTACCCTTGTCATCAACGAAGGTAGTCTTTTGTCGAGATTTTTGTTACTCCAATGGATGGTAGCCTTTTCATTATTAAAGGTAGTCTTCCGTTGTTATTTCTGTTACTCAAATGGATTGTAGCCTTGTCATTATGGAAGGTAGTTTGTTGTCGAGATATTTGTTTCTCTAATGAATGGTAGCCTTGTCACTATGGAAGGTAGTCTGTTGTCAATATTTTTGTTATTCCAATGGATGGTAGCCTTGTCATTATGGAAGGTAGTCTGTTTTCGTGATTTTTGTTACTCCAATGTATGGTAGCCTTGTCATTATGGAAGGTAGTATGTTGTCGATATCTTTGTTACTCCAATGGATGGTAGCCTTGTCATTATGGAAGGTAGTCTGTTATCGAGATTTTTGTTACTACAATGGATTATAGCCATGTCGTTATGGAAGGTAGTCTCTTGTGGATATTTTTGATACTCCAATGATGGTACCCTTGTCATTATGGAAGGTCGTCTGCTATCTAAATTTTTGCTACTCCAATGGATGGTAGCCTTGTCATTATGGGAGGTAGTCCGTTGTTCAGATTTTTGTTAATCCAATGGATGGTAGCCTTGTCATTATGGAAGGTAGTCTGTTGTCGAGATTTTTGTTATTCCATTGGATGGTAGCCTTGTCATTATGGAAGGTAGTCTGATGTCAGGATTTTTGTTATTCCAATGTATGGTAACCTTGTCATTTTGGAAGGTAGTTTGTTGTCAAGATTTTTGTTACTCCAATGGATGGTAGCCTTGTCATTATGGGACAGAGTCTATTATCAATATTTTTGTTATTCCAATGGATTTTAGCCTTGTCATAATGGAAGATACTCTACTGTTAAGATTTTTGTTACTCCAATGGATGGTAGCCTTGTCATTATGGAAGGTACTCTATTGTCGTTATTTTTGTTACTCCAATGGATGGTAGCCTTGCCATTATGGAAGGTAGTCTGTTGTCGAGATTTTTGTTACTCCAATGGATGGTAGCCTTGTCATTATGGAAGGTAGTATGTTGTCGTGATTTTAGTTACTCCAATGGATGGTAGCCTTGTCATTATGGAAGGTTGTATCTTGTGGATATTTTTGTTACTCTAATGGATGGTACCCTTGTCATTATGGAAGGTAGTCTTTTGTCGAGATTTTTGTTACTCCAATGGATGGTAGCCTTTTCATTATGGAGAGTAGTCTTCCGTTGTGATTTTTGTTACTTAAATGGATTGTAGCCTTGTCATTATGGAAGGTAGTCTGTTGTCGACATATTTGTTGCTCTAATGGATGGTAGCCTTGTCACTATTTAAGGTAGTTTGTTGTGGAGATTTTTGTTACTACAATGGATGGTAGCCTTGTCATTATGGAAGGTAGTCTGTTGTCGAGATTTTTGTTATTCCAATGGATGGTAGCCTTGTCATTATGGAAGGTAGTTTGTTTTCGTGATTTTTGTTACTCCAATGTATGGTAGCCTTGTCATTATGGAAGGTAGTATGTTGTCGATATCTTTGTTACTCCAATGGATTGTAGCCTTGTCATTATGGAAGGTAGTCTGTTATCGAGATTTTTGTTACTACAATGGATTATAGCCATGTCGTTATGGAAGGTAGTCTCTTGTGGATATTTTTGATACTCCAATGATGGTACCCTTGTCATTATGGAAGGTCGTCTGCTATCTAAATTTTTGCTACTCCAATGGATGGTAGCCTTGTCATTATGGGAGGTAGTCTGTTGTTCAGATTTTTGTTAATCCAATGGATGGTAGCCTTGTCATTATGGAAGGTAGTCTGTTGTCGAGATTTTTGTTATTCCATTGGATGGTAGCCTTGTCATTATGGAAGGTAGTCTGATGTCAGGATTTTTGTTATTCCAATGTATGGTAACCTTGTCATTTTGGAAGGTAGTTTGTTGTCAAGATTTTTGTTACTCCAATGGATGGTAGCCTTGTCATTATGGGACAGAGTCTATTATCAATATTTTTGTTATTCCAATGGATTTTAGCCTTGTCATAATGGAAGATACTCTATTGTTAAGATTTTTGTTACTCCAATGGATGGTAGCCTTGTCATTATGGAAGGTACTCTGTTGTCGTTATTTTTGTTACTCCAATGGATGGTAGCCTTGCCATTATGAAAGGTAGTCTGTTGTCGAGATTTTTGTTACTCCAATGGATGGTAGCCTTGTCATTATGGAAGGTAGTCTGTTGTCGTGATTTTAATTACACCAATGGATGGTAGCCTTGTCATTATGGAAGGTTGTATCTTGTGGATATTTTTGTTACTCTAATGGATGGTACCCTTGTCATTATGGAAGGTAGTCTTTTGTCGAGATTTTTGTTACTCCAATGGATGGTAGCCTTTTCATTATGGAAGGTAGTCTTCCGTTGTGATTTTTGTTACTTAAATGGATTGTAGCCTTGTCATTATGGAAGGTAGTCTATTGTCGACATATTTGTTGCTCTAATGGATGGTAGCCTTGTCACTATTTAAGGTAGTTTGTTGTGGAGATTTTTGTTACTACAATGGATGGTAGCCTTGTCATTATGGAAGGTAGTCTGTTGTCGAGATTTTTGTTATTCCAATGGATGGTAGCCTTGTCATTATGGAAGGTAGTTTGTTTTCGTGATTTTTGTTACTCCAATGTATGGTAGCCTTGTCATTATGGAAGGTAGTATGTTGTCGATATCTTTGTTACTCCAATGGATTGTAGCCTTGTCATTATGGAAGGTAGTCTGTTATCGAGATTTTTGTTACTACAATGGATTATAGCCATGTCGTTATGGAAGGTAGTCTCTTGTGGATATTTTTGATACTCCAATGATGGTACCCTTGTCATTATGGAAGGTCGTCTGCTATCTAAATTTTTGCTACTCCAATGGATGGTAGCCTTGTCATTATGGGAGGTAGTCTGTTGTTCAGATTTTTGTTAATCCAATGGATGGTAGCCTTGTCATTATGGAAGGTAGTCTGTTGTCGAGATTTTTGTTATTCCATTGGATGGTAGCCTTGTCATTATGGAAGGTAGTCTGATGTCAGGATTTTTGTTATTCCAATGTATGGTAACCTTGTCATTTTGGAAGGTAGTTTGTTGTCAAGATTTTTGTTACTCCAATGGATGGTAGCCTTGTCATTATGGGACAGAGTCTATTATCAATATTTTTGTTATTCCAATGGATTTTAGCCTTGTCATAATGGAAGATACTCTATTGTTAAGATTTTTGTTACTCCAATGGATGGTAGCCTTGTCATTATGGAAGGTACTCTGTTGTCGTTATTTTTGTTACTCCAATGGATGGTAGCCTTGCCATTATGAAAGGTAGTCTGTTGTCGAGATTTTTGTTACTCCAATGGATGGTAGCCTTGTCATTATGGAAGGTAGTCTGTTGTCGTGATTTTAATTACACCAATGGATGGTAGCCTTGTCATTATGGAAGGTTGTATCTTGTGGATATTTTTGTTACTCTAATGGATGGTACCCTTGTCATTATGGAAGGTAGTCTTTTGTCGAGATTTTTGTTACTCCAATGGATGGTAGCCTTTTCATTATGGAAGGTAGTCTTCCGTTGTGATTTTTGTTACTTAAATGGATTGTAGCCTTGTCATTATGGAAGGTAGTCTATTGTCGACATATTTGTTGCTCTAATGAATGGTAGCCTTGTCACTATTTAAGGTAGTTTGTTGTGGAGATTTTTGTTACTACAATGGATGGTAGCCTTGTCATTATGGAAGGTAGTCTGTTGTCGAGATTTTTGTTATTCCAATGGATGGTAGCCTTGTCATTATGGAAGGTAGTTTGTTTTCGTGATTTTTGTTACTCCAATGTATGGTAGCCTTGTCATTATGGAAGGTAGTATGTTGTCGATATCTTTGTTACTCCAATGGATTGTAGCCTTGTCATTATGGAAGGTAGTCTGTTATCGAGATTTTTGTTACTACAATGGATTATAGCCATGTCGTTATGGAAGGTAGTCTCTTGTGGATATTTTTGATACTCCAATGATGGTACCCTTGTCATTATGGAAGGTCGTCTGCTATCTAAATTTTTTCTACTCCAATGGATGGTAGCCTTGTCATTATGGGAGGTAGTCTGTTGTTCAGATTTTTGTTAATCCAATGGATGGTAGCCTTGTCATTATGGAAGGTAGTCTGTTGTCAAGATTTTTGTTATTCCATTGGATGGTAGCCTTGTCATTATGGAAGGTAGTCTGATGTCAGGATTTTTGTTATTCCAATGTATGGTAACCTTGTCATTTTGGAAGGTAGTTTGTTGTCAAGATTTTTGTTACTCCAATGGATGGTAGCCTTGTCATTATGGGACAGAGTCTATTATCAATATTTTTGTTATTCCAATGGATTTTAGCCTTGTCATAATGGAAGATACTCTATTGTTAAGATTTTTGTTACTCCAATGGGTGGTAGCCTTGTCATTATGGAAGGTACTCTGTTGTCGTTATTTTTGTTACTCCAATGGATGGTAGCCTTGCCATTATGAAAGGTAGTCTGTTGTCGAGATTTTTGTTACTCCAATGGATGGTAGCCTTGTCATTATGGAAGGTAGTCTGTTGTCGTGATTTTAATTACACCAATGGATGGTAGCCTTGTCATTATGGAAGGTTGTATCTTGTGGATATTTTTGTTACTCTAATGGATGGTACCCTTGTCATTATGGAAGGTAGTCTTTTGTCGAGATTTTTGTTACTCCAATGGATGGTAGCCTTTTCATTATGGAAGGTAGTCTTCCGTTGTGATTTTTGTTACTTAAATGGATTGTAGCCTTGTCATTATGGAAGGTAGTCTATTGTCGACATATTTGTTGCTCTAATGGATGGTAGCCTTGTCACTATTTAAGGTAGTTTGTTGTGGAGATTTTTGTTACTACAATGGATGGTAGCCTTGTCATTATGGAAGGTAGTCTGTTGTCGAGATTTTTGTTATTCCAATGGATGGTAGCCTTGTCATTATGGAAGGTAGTTTGTTTTCGTGATTTTTGTTACTCCAATGTATGGTAGCCTTGTCATTATGGAAGGTAGTATGTTGTCGATATCTTTGTTACTCCAATGGATTGTAGCCTTGTCATTATGGAAGGTAGTCTGTTATCGAGATTTTTGTTACTACAATGGATTATAGCCATGTCGTTATGGAAGGTAGTCTCTTGTGGATATTTTTGATACTCCAATGATGGTACCCTTGTCATTATGGAAGGTCGTCTGCTATCTAAATTTTTGCTACTCCAATGGATGGTAGCCTTGTCATTATGGGAGGTAGTCCGTTGTTCAGATTTTTGTTAATCCAATGGATGGTAGCCTTGTCATTATGGAAGGTAGTCTGTTGTCGAGATTTTTGTTATTCCATTGGATGGTAGCCTTGTCATTATGGAAGGTAGTCTGATGTCAGGATTTTTGTTATTCCAATGTATGGTAACCTTGTCATTTTGGAAGGTAGTTTGTTGTCAAGATTTTTGTTACTCCAATGGATGGTAGCCTTGTCATTATGGGACAGAGTCTATTATCAATATTTTTGTTATTCCAATGGATTTTAGCCTTGTCATAATGGAAGATACTCTACTGTTAAGATTTTTGTTACTCCAATGGATGGTAGCCTTGTCATTATGGAAGGTACTCTGTTGTCGTTATTTTTGTTACTCCAATGGATGGTAGCCTTGCCATTATGGAAGGTAGTCTGTTGTCGAGATTTTTGTTACTCCAATGGATGGTAGCCTTGTCATTATGGAAGGTAGTATGTTGTCGTGATTTTAGTTACTCCAATGGATGGTAGCCTTGTCATTATGGAAGGTTGTATCTTGTGGATATTTTTGTTACTCTAATGGATGGTACCCTTGTCATTATGGAAGGTAGTCTTTTGTCGAGATTTTTGTTACTCCAATGGATGGTAGCCTTTTCATTATGGAGAGTAGTCTTCCGTTGTGATTTTTGTTACTTAAATGGATTGTAGCCTTGTCATTATGGAAGGTAGTCTGTTGTCGACATATTTGTTGCTCTAATGGATGGTAGCCTTGTCACTATTTAAGGTAGTTTGTTGTGGAGATTTTTGTTACTACAATGGATGGTAGCCTTGTCATTATGGAAGGTAGTCTGTTGTCGAGATTTTTGTTATTCCAATGGATGGTAGCCTTGTCATTATGGAAGGTAGTTTGTTTTCGTGATTTTTGTTACTCCAATGTATGGTAGCCTTGTCATTATGGAAGGTAGTCTGTTGTCGATATCTTTGTTACTCCAATGGATTGTAGCCTTGTCATTATGGAAGGTAGTCTGTTATCGAGATTTTTGTTACTACAATGGATTATAGCCATGTCGTTATGGAAGGTAGTCTCTTGTGGATATTTTTGATACTCCAATGATGGTACCCTTGTCATTATGGAAGGTCGTCTGCTATCTAAATTTTTGCTACTCCAATGGATGGTAGCCTTGTCATTATGGGAGGTAGTCTGTTGTTCAGATTTTTGTTAATCCAATGGATGGTAGCCTTGTCATTATGGAAGGTAGTCTGTTGTCGAGATTTTTGTTATTCCATTGGATGGTAGCCTTGTCATTATGGAAGGTAGTCTGATGTCAGGATTTTTGTTATTCCAATGTATGGTAACCTTGTCATTTTGGAAGGTAGTTTGTTGTCAAGATTTTTGTTACTCCAATGGATGGTAGCCTTGTCATTATGGGACAAAGTCTATTATCAATATTTTTGTTATTCCAATGGATTTTAGCCTTGTCATAATGGAAGATACTCTATTGTTAAGATTTTTGTTACTCCAATGGATGGTAGCCTTGTCATTATGGAAGGTACTCTGTTGTCGTTATTTTTGTTACTCCAATGGATGGTAGCCTTGCCATTATGAAAGGTAGTCTGTTGTCGAGATTTTTGTTACTCCAATGGATGGTAGCCTTGTCATTATGGAAGGTAGTCTGTTGTCGTGATTTTAATTACACCAATGGATGGTAGCCTTGTCATTATGGAAGGTTGTATCTTGTGGATATTTTTGTTACTCTAATGGATGGCACCCTTGTCATTATGGAAGGTAGTCTTTTGTCGAGATTTTTGTTACTCCAATGGATGGTAGCCTTTTCATTATGGAAGGTAGTCTTCCGTTGTGATTTTTGTTACTTAAATGGATTGTAGCCTTGTCATTATGGAAGGTAGTCTATTGTCGACATATTTGTTGCTCTAATGGATGGTAGCCTTGTCACTATTTAAGGTAGTTTGTTGTGGAGATTTTTGTTACTACAATGGATGGTAGCCTTGTCATTATGGAAGGTAGTCTGTTGTCGAGATTTTTGTTATTCCAATGGATGGTAGCCTTGTCATTATGGAAGGTAGTTTGTTTTCGTGATTTTTGTTACTCCAATGTATGGTAGCCTTGTCATTATGGAAGGTAGTATGTTGTCGATATCTTTGTTACTCCAATGGATTGTAGCCTTGTCATTATGGAAGGTAGTCTGTTATCGAGATTTTTGTTACTACAATGGATTATAGCCATGTCGTTATGGAAGGTAGTCTCTTGTGGATATTTTTGATACTCCAATGATGGTACCCTTGTCATTATGGAAGGTCGTCTGCTATCTAAATTTTTGCTACTCCAATGGATGGTAGCCTTGTCATTATGGGAGGTAGTCTGTTGTTCAGATTTTTGTTAATCCAATGGATGGTAGCCTTGTCATTATGGAAGGTAGTCTGTTGTCGAGATTTTTGTTATTCCATTGGATGGTAGCCTTGTCATTATGGAAGGTAGTCTGATGTCAGGATTTTTGTTATTCCAATGTATGGTAACCTTGTCATTTTGGAAGGTAGTTTGTTGTCAAGATTTTTGTTACTCCAATGGATGGTAGCCTTGTCATTATGGGACAGAGTCTATTATCAATATTTTTGTTATTCCAATGGATTTTAGCCTTGTCATAATGGAAGATACTCTATTCTTAAGATTTTTGTTACTCCAATGGATGGTAGCCTTGTCATTATGGAAGGTACTCTGTTGTCGTTATTTTTGTTACTCCAATGGATGGTAGCCTTGCCATTATGGAAGGTAGTCTGTTGTCGAGATTTTTGTTACTCCAATGGATGGTAGCCTTGTCATTATTGAAGGAAGTCTGTTGTCGTGATTTTAGTTACTCCAATGGATGGTAGCCTTGTCATTATGGAAGGTTGTATCTTGTGGATATTTTTGTTACTCTAATGGATGGTACCCTTGTCATTATGGAAGGTAGTCTTTTGTCGAGATTTTTGTTACTCCAATGGATGGTAGCCTTTTCATTATGGAAGGTAGTCTTCCGTTGTGATTTTTGTTACTTAAATGGATTGTAGCCTTGTCATTATGGAAGGTAGTCTGTTGTCGACATATTTGTTGCTCTAATGGATGGTAGCCTAGTCACTATTTAAGGTAGTTTGTTGTGGAGATTTTTGTTACTACAATGGATGGTAGCCTTGTCATTATGGAAGGTAGTCTGTTATCGAGATTTTTGTTACTACAATGGATTATAGCCATGTCGTTATGGAAGGTAGTCTCTTGTGGATATTTTTGATACTCCAATGATGGTACCCTTGTCATTATGGAAGGTCGTCTGCTATCTAAATTTTTGCTACTCCAATGGATGGTAGCCTTGTCATTATGGGAGGTAGTCTGTTGTTCAGATTTTTGTTAATCCAATGGATGGTAGCCTTGTCATTATGGAAGGTAGTCTGTTGTCGAGATTTTTGTTATTCCATTGGATGGTAGCCTTGTCATTATGGAAGGTAGTCTGATGTCAGGATTTTTGTTATTCCAATGTATGGTAACCTTGTCATTTTGGAAGGTAGTTTGTTGTCAAGATTTTTGTTACTCCAATGGATGGTAGCCTTGTCATTATGGGACAGAGTCTATTATCAATATTTTTGTTATTCCAATGGATTTTAGCCTTGTCATAATGGAAGATACTCTATTCTTAAGATTTTTGTTACTCCAATGGATGGTAGCCTTGTCATTATGGAAGGTACTCTGTTGTCGTTATTTTTGTTACTCCAATGGATGGTAGCCTTGCCATTATGGAAGGTAGTCTGTTGTCGAGATTTTTGTTACTCCAATGGATGGTAGCCTTGTCATTATGGAAGGTAGTCTGTTGTCGTGATTTTAGTTACTCCAATGGATGGTAGCCTTGTCATTATGGAAGGTTGTATCTTGTGGATATTTTTGTTACTCTAATGGATGGTACCCTTGTCATTATGGAAGGTAGTCTTTTGTCGAGATTTTTGTTACTCCAATGGATGGTAGCCTTTTCATTATGGAAGGTAGTCTTCCGTTGTGATTTTTGTTACTTAAATGGATTGTAGCCTTGTCATTATGGAAGGTAGTCTGTTGTCGACATATTTGTTGCTCTAATGGATGGTAGCCTAGTCACTATTTAAGGTAGTTTGTTGTGGAGATTTTTGTTACTACAATGGATGGTAGCCTTGTCATTATGGAAGGTAGTCTGTTGTCGAGATTTTTGTTATTCCAATGGATGGTAGCCTTGTCATTATGGAAGGTAGTTTGTTTTCGTGATTTTTGTTACTCCAATGTATGGTAGCCTTGTCATTATGGAAGGTAGTATGTTGTCGATATCTTTGTTACTCCAATGGATGGTAGCCTTGTCATTATGGAAGGTAGTCTGTTATCGAGATTTTTGTTACTACAATGGATTATAGCCATGTCGTTATGGAAGGTAGTCTCTTGTGGATATTTTTGATACTCCAATGATGGTACCCTTGTCATTATGGAAGGTCGTCTGCTATCTAAATTTTTGCTACTCCAATGGATGGTAGCCTTGTCATTATGGGAGGTAGTCTGTTGTTCAGATTTTTGTTAATCCAATGGATGGTAGCCTTGTCATTATGGAAGGTAGTCTGTTGTCGAGATTTTTGTTATTCCATTGGATGGTAGCCTTGTCATTATGGAAGGTAGTCTGATGTCAGGATTTTTGTTATTCCAATGTATGGTAACCTTGTCATTTTGGAAGGTAGTTTGTTGTCAAGATTTTTGTTACTCCAATGGATGGTAGCCTTGTCATTATGGGGCCGAGTCTATTATCAATATTTTTGTTATTCCAATGGATTTTAGACTTGTCATAATGGAAGATACTCTATTGTTAAGATTTTTGTTACTCCAATGGATGGTAGCCTTGTCATTATGGAAGGTACTCTGTTGTCGTTATTTTTGTTACTCCAATGGATGGTAGCCTTGCCATTATGGAAGGTAGTCTGTTGTCGAGATTTTTGTTACTCCAATGGATGGTAGCCTTATCATTATGGAAGGTAGTCTGTTGTCGTGATTTTAGTTACTCCAATGGATGGTAGCCTTGTCATTATGGAAGGTTGTATCTTGTGGATATTTTTGTTACTCTAATGGATGGTACCCTTGTCATTATGGAAGGTAGTCTTTTGTCGAGATTTTTTTTACTCCAATGGATGGTAGCCTTTTCATTATGGAAGGTAGTCTTCCGTTGTGATTTTTGTTACTTAAATGGATTGTAGCCTTGTCATTATGGAAGGTAGTCTGTTGTCGAGATATTTGTTGCTCTAATGGATGGTAGCCTTGTCACTATTTAAGGTAGTTTGTTGTCGAGATTTTTGTTACTACAATGGATGGTAGCCTTGTCATTATGGAAGGTAGTCTGTTGTCGAGATTTTTGTTATTCCAATGGATGGTAGCCTTGTCATTATGGAAGGTAGTTTGTTTTCGTGATTTTTGTTACTCCAATGTATGGTAGCCTTGTCATTATGGAAGGTAGTATGTTGTCGATATCTTTGTTACTCCAATGGATGGTAGCCTTGTCATTATGGAAGGTAGTCTGTTATCGAGATTTTTGTTACTACAATGGATTATAGCCATGTCGTTATGGAAGGTAGTCTCTTGTGGATATTTTTGATACTCCAATGATGGTACCCTTGTCATTATGGAAGGTCGTCTGCTATCTAAATTTTTGCTACTCCAATGGATGGTAGCCTTGTCATTATGGGAGGTAGTCTGTTGTTCAGATTTTTGTTAATCCAATGGATGGTAGCCTTGTCATTATGGAAGGTAGTCTGTTGTCGAGATTTTTGTTATTCCATTGGATGGTAGCCTTGTCATTATGGAAGGTAGTCTGATGTCAGGATTTTTGTTATTCCAATGTATGGTAACCTTGTCATTTTGGAAGGTAGTTTGTTGTCAAGATTTTTGTTACTCCAATGGATGGTAGCCTTGTCATTATGGGGCAGAGTCTATTATCAATATTTTTGTTATTCCAATGGATTTTAGCCTTGTCATAATGGAAGATACTCTATTGTTAAGATTTTTGTTACTCCAATGGATGGTAGCCTTGTCATTATGGAAGGTACTCTGTTGTCGTTATTTTTGTTACTCCAATGGATGGTAGCCTTGCCATTATGGAAGGTAGTCTATTGTCGAGATTTTTGTTACTCCAATGGATGGTAGCCTTGTCATTATGGAAGGTAGTCTGTTGTCCTGATTTTAGTTACTCCAATGGATGGTAGCCTTGTCATTATGGAAGGTTGTATCTTGTGGATATTTTTGTTACTCTAATGGATGGTACCCTTGTCATTATGGAAGGTAGTCTTTTGTCGAGATTTTTTTTACTCCAATGGATGGTAGCCTTTTCATTATGGAAGGTAGTCTTCCGTTGTGATTTTTGTTACTTAAATGGATTGTAGCCTTGTCATTATGGAAGGTAGTCTGTTGTCGAGATATTTGTTGCTCTAATGGATGGTAGCCTTGTCACTATTTAAGGTAGTTTGTTGTCGAGATTTTTGTTACTACAATGGATGGTAGCCTTGTCATTATGGAAGGTAGTATGTTGTCGAGATTTTTGTTATTCCAATGGATGGTAGCCTTGTCATTATGGAAGGTAGTCTGTTTTCGTGATTTTGGTTACTCCAGTGTATGGTAGCCTTGTCATTATGGAAGGTAGTATGTTGTCGATATCTTTGTTACTCCAATGGATGGTAGCTTTGTCATTATGGAAGGTAGTTTGTAATCGAGATTTTTGTTACTACAATGGATTATAGCCATGTCATTATGGAAGGTAATCTCTTATGGATATTTTTGTTACTCCAATGATGGTACCCTTGTCATTATGGAAGGTCGTCTGCTATCGAGATTTTTTCTTCTCCAATGGATGGTAGCCTTATCATTATGGAAGGTAGTCTGTTGTTCATATTTTTGTTAATCCAATGGATGGTAGCCTTGTCATTATGGAAGGTAGTCTGTTGTCGTTATTTTTGTTACTCCAATGGATGATAGCCTTGTCATTATGGAAGGTAGTCTGTTGTCGGCATTTTTGTTACTCCAATGGATGGTAGCCTTGTCATTATGGAAGGTAGTCTGTTGTCCAGATTTTTGTTACAACAATGGATGGTAGCCTTGTCATTATGGAAGGTAGTCTGTTGTCGAGATTTTTGTTACTGTAATGGATGGTAGCCTTGTCATTATGGAAGGTAGTTTGTCGTTGTGATTTCTGTTACTCCAATGGATGGTAGCCTTGTCATTATGGAAGGTAATATATTATTGATATTTATGTTATTCCAATGGATGGTAGCCTTGTCATTCTGAAAGGTAGTCTGTTGTTGTGATTTCTGTTACTCCAATGGATGGTATCCTTGTCATTATGGAAGGTAGTATGTTATCGATATCTTTGTTACTCCAATGGATGGTAGCCTTGTCATTATTGAAGGTAGTCTGTTGTCGAGATTTTTGTTACTCTAAGGGATGGTAGCCTTGTCATTATGGAAGGTAGTGTGTTTTCGATATTTTTGTTATTCCAATGGATGGTAGCCTTGTCCTTTTGTAAGGTAGTTTGTGGTCGAGATTTTTTTTACTCCAATGGATGGTAGCCTTGTCATTATGGAAGGTAGTCTGTTCTCGTGATTTTAGTTACTCCAATGGATGGTAGCCTTGTCATTATGGAAGGTTGTATCTTGTGGATATTTTTGTTACTCTAATTGATGGTACCCTTGTCATTAACGAAGGTAGTCTTTTGTCGAGATTTTTGTTACTCCAATGGATGGTAGCCTTTTCATTATTAAAGGTAGTCTTCCGTTGTTATTTCTGTTACTCAAATGGATTGTAGCCTTGTCATTATGGAAGGTAGTTTGTTGTCGAGATATTTGTTTCTCTAATGGATGGTAGCCTTGTCACTATGGAAGGTAGTCTGTTGTCGAGATTTTTGTTATTCCAATGGATGGTAGCCTTATCATTATGGAAGGTAGTATATTGTAGATATCTTTTTTACTCCAATGGGTGGTAGCCTTGTCATTATGGAAGGTAGTCTGTTGTGGAGATTTTCGTTATTCCATTGGATGGTAGCCTTTTCATTATTGAAGGTAGTCTGATGTCAGGATTTTTGTTATTCCAATGTATGGTAACCTTGTCATTTTGGAAGGTAGTCTGTTGTCAAGATTTTTGTTACTCCAATGGATGGTAGCCTTGCCATTATAGAAGGTACTCTGTTGTCGATATTTTTGTTACTCCAATGGATGGTAGCCTTGTCATTATGGAAGGTAGTCTGTTGTCGAGATTTTTGTTACTCCAATGGGTGGTAGCCTTGTCATTATGGAAGGTAGTCTATTGTCGAGATTTTTGTTACTCCAATGGATGGTAGCATTGTCATTATGGAAGGTAGTTTGTTGTTCAGATTTTTGTTAATCCAATGGATGGTAGCCTTGTCATTATGGAAAGTAGTCTGTTGTCGAGATTTTTGTTGTTCCACTTGATGGTACCTTGTCATTATTGAAGGTAGTCTGATGTCGAGATTTTTGTTATTCCAAAGAATGGTAACCTTGTCATTTTGGAAGGTAGTATGTTGTCGAGATTTTTGTTACTCCAATGGAGGGTAGCCTTGACATTATGGAAGGTAGTCTGTTGTCGAGAGTTTTGTTACTCCAATGGATGGTAGCCTTGTCATTATGGGACGTACTCTGTTGTCAATAGTTTTGTTACTCCAATGGATGGTAGCCTTGTCATTATGGAAGGTAGTCTTTTGTCGAGATTTTTGATAATCCAATGGATGGTAGCCTTGTCATTATTGATGGTAGTTTGTTGTTATGATTTCTATTACTCCAATGGATGGTAGCCTTGTCATTATGGAAGGTATTCTTTTGTTCATATTTTTGTTACTCCAATGGATGCTAGCCTTGTCATTACAGAAGGAAGTCTGTTGTCGAGATTTTTGTTACTCCAATGTGTGGTAGCCTTTTCATTATGGAAGCTAGTCTGTTGTTCAGATTTTTGTTAATCCAATGGATGGTAGCCCTTGTCATTATGGAAGGTAGTCTGTTGTCGAGATTTTTGTTATTCCATTGGATGGTAGCGTTGTCATTATGGAAGGTAGTCTGATGTCAGGATTTTTGTTATTCCAATGTATGGTAACCTTGTCGTTATGGAAGGTAGTATGTTGTCGAGATTTTTGTTACTCCAATGGATGGTAGCCTTGTCATTATGGAAGGTAGTCTATTGTCGAGACTTTTATTACTCCAATGTATGGTAGCCTTGTCGTTATGGAAGGTAGTCTGTTGTCGAGATTTTTGTTAATTCAATGGATGGTAGCCTTTTCATTATGGAAGGTACTCTGTTGTCGATATTTTTGTTACTCCAATGGATGGTAGCATTGTCATTATGGAAGGTAGTCTGTTGTGGAAATTTTTGTTACTCCAATGCATGGTAGCCTTGTCATTACAGAAGGTAGTCTGTTGTCGATATTTTTGTTATTCCAATGGACGGTAGCCTTATCATTATGAAAGGTAGTATATTGTAGATATCTTTTTTACTCCAATGGGTGGTAGCCTTGTCATTATGGAAGGTAGTCTGTTGTGGAGATTTTTGTTACTATAATTTATGGTAGCCTTGTCATTCTGGAAGGTAGTCTGTTGTTGATATTTTCGTAACTCCAATGGATAGTAGCCTTGTCATTATGGAAGGTAGTTTGTTGTCGAGATTTTTGTTATTCCAATGGATGCTAACCTTGTCATTTGGGAAGGTAGTCTGTTGTCGATATTTTTGTTACTCTAATGGATTGTAGCCTTCTCATTATGAAAGGTAGTCTGTTGTCGAGATTTTTGTTACTCAGATTGATGGTAGCCTTGTCATTATGGAAGGTACTATGTTGTCGAGATTTTTATTACTCCAATGGATGGTAGCCTTGTCATTATGGAAGGTAGTCTGTTGTCGAGATTTCTATTACTCCAATGCATTGAAGCCTTGTCATTATGGAAGGTACTATGTTGTCGAGACTTTTGTTACTCCAATGGATGGTAGCCTTGTCATTATGGAAGGTAGTCTGTTGTCGAGATTTTTATTACTCTAATGGACGGTAGCCTTGTCATTATGGGACGTAGTCTATTGTAAATATTTTTGTTACTCCAATGGATTGTAGCCTTGTCATTATGGAAGGTACTCTCTTGTCGAGATTTTTGTTATTCCAATGGATGGTAGCCTTGTCATTATGGAAGGTACTCTGTTGTCGATATTTTTGTTACTCCAATGGATGGTAGACTTGTCATTATGGAAGGTAGACTATTGTCGAGATTTTTGTTACTCCAATGGATGGTAGCCTTGTAATTATGGAAGGTAGTCTTTTGTTCAGAATTTTGTTACTCCAATGGATAGTAGCCTTGTCATAATTGAAGGTAGTCTGTCGTTATGATTTCTGTTACTCCAATGGATGGTAGCCTTGTCATTATGGAAGGTAGTCTTTTGTTCATATTTTTGTTACTCCAATGGATGGTAGCCTTGTCATTACAGAAGGAAGTCTGTTGTCGAGATTTTTGTTACTCCAATGTGTGGTAGCCTTTTCATTATGGAAGCTAGTTTGTTGTTCAGATTTTTGGTAATCCAATGGATGGTAGCCTTGTCATTATGGAAGGTAGTCTGTTTTCGAGATTTTTGTTACTCCAATTGATGGTAGCCTTGTCATTATGGGACGTAATCTGTTGTCAATATTTCGGTTACTCCAATGGATTGTAGCCTTGTAATTATGGAAGGTACTATGTTGTCGAGATTTTTGTTACTCCAATGGATGGTAGCTTTGTCATTATGGAAGGTACTCTGTTGTTAATATTTTTGTTACTCCAATGGATGGTAGCCTTGTCATTATGGAAGGTAGTCTGTTGTCGAGATTTTTATTACTACAATGGACGGTAGCCTTGTCATAATGGAAGGTACTCTCTTGTCGATATTTTTGTTATTCCAATGGATGGTAGCCTTGTCATTATGGAAGGTACTCTGATGTCGATATTTTTGTTACTCCAATGGATGGTAGCCTTGTCATTATGGAAGGTAGTCTATTGTCGAGATTTTTGTTACTCCAATGGATGGTAGCCTTCTAATTATGGAAGGTAGTCTTTTGTTCAGAATTTTGTTAATCCAATGGATAGTAGCCTTGTCATTATTGAAGGTAGTCTGTCATTATGATTTCTGTTACTCCAATGGATTGTAGCCTTGTCATTATGGAAGGTAGTCTTTTGTTCATATTTTTGTTACTCCAATGGATGGTAGCCTTGTCATTACAGAAGGAAGTCTGTTGTCGAGATTTTTGTTACTCCAATGTGTGGTAGCCTTTTCATTATGGAAGCTAGTCTGTTGTTCAGATTTTTGTTAATCCAATGAATGGTAGCCCTGTCATTATGGAAGGTAGTCTGTTGTCGAGATTATTGTTATTCCATTTGATGGTAGCGTTGTCATTATGGAAGGTAGTCTGATGTCAGGATATTTGTAATTCCAATGTATGGTAACCTTGTCGTTATGGAAGGTAGTATGTTGTCGAGATTTTTGTTACTTCAATGGATGGTAGCCTTGTCATTATGGAAGGTAGTCTATTGTCGAGACTTTTGTTACTTCAATGTATGGTAGCCTTGTCGTTATGGAAGGTAGTCTGTTGTCGAGATTTTTGTTAATTCAATGGATGGTAGCCTTTTCATTATGGAAGGTACTTTGTTGTCGATATTTTTGTTACTCCAATGGATGGTAGCCTTGTCATTATGGAAGGTAGTCTGTTGTGGAGATTTTTGTTACTCCAATGGATGGTAGCCTTGTCATCATGGAAGGTAGTCTATTGTCGATATTTTTGTTACTCCAATGGATGGTAGCCTTGACATTATGGAAGGTAGTCGTTTGTTCAGATTTTTGTTACTCCAATGCATGGTAGCCTTGTCATTACAGAAGGTAGTCTGTTGTCGATATTTTTGTTATTCCAATGGATGGTAGCCTTATCATTATGGAAGGTAGTATATTGTAGATATCTTTTTTACTCCAATCGATGGTAGCCTTGTCATTATGGAAGGTAGTCTGTTGTCGAGATTTTCGTTACTATAATTTATGGTAGCCTTGTCATTCTGGAAGGTAGTCTGTTGTTGATATTTTTGTAACTCCAATAGATAGTAGCCTTGTCATTATAGAAGGTAGTTTGTTGTCAAGATTTTTGTTATTCCAAAGGATGCTAACCTTGTCATTTGGGAAGGTAGTCTGTTGTCGATATTTTTGTTACTCCAATGGATGGTAGCCTTCTCATTATGAAAGGTAGTCTGTTGTCGAGATTTTTTTTACTCCAATTGATGGTAGCCTTGTCATTATGGGAAGTAGTCTGTTGTCAATATTTCTATTACGCCAATGCATTGTAGCCTTGTCATTATGGAAGGTACTATGTTGTCGAGACTTTTGTTACTCCAATGGATGGTAGCCTTGTCATTCTGGAAGGTAGATTGTTGTTGATATTTTTGTTACTCCAATGTGTGGTAGCCTTTTCATTATGGAAGCTAGTCTGTTGTTCAGATTTTTGTTAATCCAATGGATGGTAGCCCTTGTCATTATGGAAGGTAGTCTGTTGTCGAGATTTTTGTTATTCCATTGGATGGTAGCGTTGTCATTATGGAAGGTAGTCTGATGTCAGGATTTTTGTTATTCCAATGTATGGTAACCTTGTCGTTATGGAAGGTAGTATGTTGTCGAGATTTTTGTTACTCCAATGGATGGTAGCCTTGTCATTATGGAAGGTAGTCTATTGTCGAGACTTTTATTACTCCAATGTATGGTAGCCTTGTCGTTATGGAAGGTAGTCTGTTGTCGAGATTTTTGTTAATTCAATGGATGGTAGCCTTTTCATTATGGAAGGTACTCTGTTGTCGATATTTTTGTTACTCCAATGGATGGTAGCCTTGTCATTATGGAAGGTAGTCTGTTGTGGAAATTTTTGTTACTCCAATGCATGGTAGCCTTGTCATTACAGAAGGTAGTCTGTTGTCGATATTTTTGTTATTCCAATGGACGGTAGCCTTATCATTATGGAAGGTAGTATATTGTAGATATCTTTTTTACTCCAATGGGTGGTAGCCTTGTCATTATGGAAGGTAGTCTGTTGTGGAGATTTTTGTTACTATAATTTATGGTAGCCTTGTCATTCTGGAAGGTAGTCTGTTGTTGATATTTTCGTAACTCCAATGGATAGTAGCCTTGTCATTATGGAAGGTAGTTTGTTGTCGAGATTTTTGTTATTCCAATGGATGCTAACCTTGTCATTTGGGAAGGTAGTCTGTTGTCGATATTTTTGTTACTCTAATGGATTGTAGCCTTCTCATTATGAAAGGTAGTCTGTTGTCTAGATTTTTGTTACTCAGATTGATGGTAGCCTTGTCATTATGGAAGGTACTATGTTGTCGAGATTTTTATTACTCCAATGGATGGTAGCCTTGTCATTATGGAAGGTAGTCTGTTGTCGAGATTTCTATTACTCCAATGCATTGAAGCCTTGTCATTATGGAAGGTACTATGTTGTCGAGACTTTTGTTACTCCAATGGATGGTAGCCTTGTCATTATGGAAGGTAGTCTGTTGTCGAGATTTTTATTACTCTAATGGACGGTAGCCTTGTCATTATGGGACGTAGTCTATTGTAAATATTTTTGTTACTCCAATGGATTGTAGCCTTGTCATTATGGAAGGTACTCTCTTGTCGAGATTTTTGTTATTCCAATGGATGGTAGCCTTGTCATTATGGAAGGTACTCTGTTGTCGATATTTTTGTTACTCCAATGGATGGTAGACTTGTCATTATGGAAGGTAGACTATTGTCGAGATTTTTGTTACTCCAATGGATGGTAGCCTTGTAATTATGGAAGGTAGTCTTTTGTTCAGAATTTTGTTACTCCAATGGATAGTAGCCTTGTCATAATTGAAGGTAGTCTGTCGTTATGATTTATGTTACTCCAATGGATGGTAGCCTTGTCATTATGGAAGGTAGTCTTTTGTTCATATTTTTGTTACTCCAATGGATGGTAGCCTTGTCATTACAGAAGGAAGTCTGTTGTCGAGATTTTTGTTACTCCAATGTGTGGTAGCCTTTTCATTATGGAAGCTAGTTTGTTGTTCAGATTTTTGGTAATCCAATGGATGGTAGCCTTGTCATTATGGAAGGTAGTCTGTTTTCGAGATTTTTGTTACTCCAATTGATGGTAGCCTTGTCATTATGGGACGTAATCTGTTGTCAATATTTCGGTTACTCCAATGGATTGTAGCCTTGTAATTATGGAAGGTACTATGTTGTCGAGATTTTTGTTACTCCAATGGATGGTAGCTTTGTCATTATGGAAGGTACTCTGTTGTTAATATTTTTGTTACTCCAATGGATGGTAGCCTTGTCATTATGGAAGGTAGTCTGTTGTCGAGATTTTTATTACTACAATGGACGGTAGCCTTGTCATAATGGAAGGTACTCTCTTGTCGATATTTTTGTTATTCCAATGGATGGTAGCCTTGTCATTATGGAAGGTACTCTGATGTCGATATTTTTGTTACTCCAATGGATGGTAGCCTTGTCATTATGGAAGGTAGTCTATTGTCGAGATTTTTGTTACTCCAATGGATGGTAGCCTTCTAATTATGGAAGGTAGTCTTTTGTTCAGAATTTTGTTAATCCAATGGATAGTAGCCTTGTCATTATTGAAGGTAGTCTGTCATTATGATTTCTGTTACTCCAATGGATTGTAGCCTTGTCATTATGGAAGGTAGTCTTTTGTTCATATTTTTGTTACTCCAATGGATGGTAGCCTTGTCATTACAGAAGGAAGTCTGTTGTCGAGATTTTTGTTACTCCAATGTGTGGTAGCCTTTTCATTATGGAAGCTAGTCTGTTGTTCAGATTTTTGTTAATCCAATGAATGGTAGCCCTGTCATTATGGAAGGTAGTCTGTTGTCGAGATTATTGTTATTCCATTTGATGGTAGCGTTGTCATTATGGAAGGTAGTCTGATGTCAGGATATTTGTAATTCCAATGTATGGTAACCTTGTCGTTATGGAAGGTAGTATGTTGTCGAGATTTTTGTTACTCCAATGGATGGTAGCCTTGTCATTATGGAAGGTAGTCTATTGTCGAGACTTTTGTTACTTCAATGTATGGTAGCCTTGTCGTTATGGAAGGTAGTCTGTTGTCGAGATTTTTGTTAATTCAATGGATGGTAGCCTTTTCATTATGGAAGGTACTTTGTTGTCGATATTTTTGTTACTCCAATGGATGGTAGCCTTGTCATTATGGAAGGTAGTCTGTTGTGGAGATTTTTGTTACTCCAATGGATGGTAGCCTTGTCATCATGGAAGGTAGTCTATTGTCGATATTTTTGTTACTCCAATGGATGGTAGCCTTGACATTATGGAAGGTAGTCGTTTGTTCAGATTTTTGTTACTCCAATGCATGGTAGCCTTGTCATTACAGAAGGTAGTCTGTTGTCGATATTTTTGTTATTCCAATGGATGGTAGCCTTATCATTATGGAAGGTAGTATATTGTAGATATCTTTTTTACTCCAATCGATGGTAGCCTTGTCATTATGGAAGGTAGTCTGTTGTCGAGATTTTCGTTACTATAATTTATGGTAGCCTTGTCATTCTGGAAGGTAGTCTGTTGTTGATATTTTTGTAACTCCAATAGATAGTAGCCTTGTCATTATAGAAGGTAGTTTGTTGTCAAGATTTTTGTTATTCCAAAGGATGCTAACCTTGTCATTTGGGAAGGTAGTCTGTTGTCGATATTTTTGTTACTCCAATGGATGGTAGCCTTCTCATTATGAAAGGTAGTCTGTTGTCGAGATTTTTTTTACTCCAATTGATGGTAGCCTTGTCATTATGGGAAGTAGTCTGTTGTCAATATTTCTATTACGCCAATGCATTGTAGCCTTGTCATTATGGAAGGTACTATGTTGTCGAGACTTTTGTTACTCCAATGGATGGTAGCCTTGTCATTCTGGAAGGTAGATTGTTGTTGATATTTTTGTAACTCCAATAGATAGTAGCCTTGTCATTATAAAAGGTAGTCTGTTGTCAAGATTTTTATTACTCCAATGGACGGTAGCCTTGTCATTATGGGACGTAGTCTATTGTAAATTATTTTGTTACTCCAATGGATTGTAGCCTTGTCATTATGGAAGGTACTCGCTTGTCGAGATTTTTGTTATTCCAATGGATGGTAGCCTTGTCATTATGGAAGGTACTCTGTTGTCGATATTTTTGTTACTCCAATGGATGGTAGCCTTGTCATTATGAAAGGTAGTCTATTGTCGAGATTTTTGTTACTCCAATGGATGGTAGCCTTGTAATTATGGAAGGTAGTCTTTTTTTCAGAATTTTGTTACTCTAATGGATAGTAGCCTTGTCATTATTGAAGGTAGTCTGTCGTTATGATTTCTGTTACTCCAATGGATGGTAGCTTTGTCATTATGGAAGGTAGTCTTTTGTTCATATTTTTGTTACTCCAATGGATGGTAGCCTTTTCATTACAGAAGGAAGTCTGTTGTCGAGATTTTTGTTACTCCAATGTGTGGTAGCCTTTTCATTATGGAAGCTAGTTTGTTGTTCAAATTTTTGTTAATCCAAAGAATGGTAGCCTTGTCATTATGGAAGGTAGTCTGTTTTCGAGATTTTTGTTACTCCAATTGATGGTAGCCTTGTCATTATGGGACGTAATATGTTGTCAATATTTCTGTTACTCCAATGGATTGTAGCCTTGTAATTATGGAAGGTACTATGTTGTCGAGATTTTTGTTACTCCAATGGATGGTAGCCTTGTCATTATGGAAGGTACTCTGTTGTCAATATTTTTGTTACTCCAATGGATGGTAGCCTTGTCATTATGGAAGGTAGTCTGTTGTCGAGATTTTTATTACTCCAATGGACGGTAGCCTTGTCATTATGGGACGTAGTCTATTGAAAATATTTTTGTTACTCCAATGGATTGTAGCCTTGTCATTATGGAAGGTACTCTCTTGTCGAGATTTTTGTTATTCCAATGGATGGTAGCCTTGTCATTATGGAAGGTACTCTATTGTCGATATTTTTGTTACTCCAATGGATGGTAGCCTTGTCATTATGAAAGGTAGTCTGTTGTCGAGATTTTTGTTACTCCAATGGATGGTAGCCTTGTAATTATGGAAGGTAGTCTTTTGTTCAGAATTTTGTTACTCCAATGGATAGTAGCCTTGTCATTATTGAAGGTAGTCTGTCGTTATGATTTCTGTTACTCCAATGGATGGTAGCCTTGTAATTATGGAAGCTAGTCTTTTGTTCAGATTTTTGTTACTCCAATGGATAATAGCCTTGTCATTATTGAAGGTAGTCTGTCGTTATGATTTATGTTACTCCAATGGATGGTAGCCTTGTTATTATAGAAGGTAGTCTTTTTTTCATATTTTTGTTACTCTAATGGATGGTGGCCTTGTCATTACAGAAGCAAGTCTATTTTCCAGATTTTTGTAACTCCAATGTGTGGTAGCCTTTTCATTATGGAAGCTAGTCTGTTGTTAAGATTTTTGTTAATCCAATGGATGGTAGCCTTGTCATTATAGAAGGTAGTTTGTTGTCCAGATTTTTGTTATTCCAATGGATGGTAGCCTTGTCATTATGGAAGGTACTCTATTGTCGATATTTTTGTTACTCTAATGGATGGTAGCCTTTTCATTATGGAAGGTAGTCAGTTGTCGAGATTTTTGTTACTCCAATGGATAGTAGCCTTGTCTTTATTGAAGGTAGTCTGTCGTTATGATTTCTGTTACTCCAATGGATGGTAGCCTTGTCATTACAGAAGGAAGTCTGTTGTTGAGATTTTTGTTACTCCAATGTGTGGTAGCCTTTTCATTATGGAAGCTAGTCTGTTGTTCAGATTTTTGTTAATCCAATGGATGGTAGCCTTTTCATTATGGAAGGTAGTCTATTTTCGAGATTTTTGTTATTTCATTGGATGGTAGCCTTGTCATTATGGAAGGTAGTCTGATGTTAGGATTTTTGTTATTCCAATGTATGGTAACCTTGTCATTATGGAAGGTAGTCTGTTGTCGAGATTTTTGTTACTCCAATGGATGGTAGCCTTGTCATTATGGAAGGTAGTCAGTTGTCGAGACTTTTGTTACTCCAATGGATGGTAGACTTTTCATTATGGAAGGTAGTCTGTTGTCGAGATTTTTGTTTATTCAATGGATGGTAGCCTTTTCATTATGGAAGTTACTCTATTGTCGATATTTTTGTTACTCCAATGGATGGTAGCCTTGTCATCATGGAAGGTAGTCTGTTGTCGATATTTTTGTTACTCCAATGGATGGTAGCCTTGTCATTATGGAAGGTAGTCTTTGGTTCAGATTTTTGTTACTCCAATGAATGGTAGCCTTGTCATTACAGAAGGTAGTTTGTTGTCGATATTTTTGTTATTCCAATGGATGGTAGCCTTATCATTATGGAAGGTAGTATATTGTAGATATCTTTTTTACTCCAATGGATGGTAGCCTTGTCATTATGGAAGGTAGTCTGTTGTCGAGATTTTCGTTAGTACAATTTATGGTAGCCTTGTCATTCTGGAAGGTAGTCTGTGGTTGATATTTTTGTTACTCCAATGGATAGTAGCCTTGTCATTATGGAAGGTAGTTTGTTGTCGAGAGTTTTGTTACTCCAATGGATGGTACCCTTTTAATTATGGAAAGTAGTCTGTTGTTCAAATTTTTGTTAATCCAATGGATGGTATCCTTTTCATTATGGAAGGTAGTCTGTTGTCAAGATTTTTGTTATTACATTGGATGGTACCTTGTCATTATGGAAGGTAGTCTGATGTCGATATTTTTGTTATTCCAAAGGATGTTAAACTTGTCATTTGGGAAGGTAGTCTGTTGTCGATATTTTTGTTACTCCAATGGATGGTAGCCTTGTCATTATGGAAGGTAGTTTGTTGTCGAGAGTTTTGTTACTCCAATTGATGGTATCCTTGTCATTATGGGACGTAGTCTGTTGTTCAAATTTTTGTTAATCCAATGGATGGTAGCCTTTTCATTATGGAAAGTAGTCTGTTGTAAAGATTTTTGTTATTTCATTGGATGGTACCTTGTCAATATAGAAGGTAGTCTGATGTCGATATTTTTGTTATTCCAAAGGATGTTAACCTTGTCATTTGGGAAGGTAGTCTGTTGTCGATATTTTTGTTACTCAAATGGATGGTAGCCTTGTCATTATGGAAGGTAGTCTATTGTCGAGATTTTTGTTACTCCAATTGATGGTAGCCTTGTCATTATGGAACGTAGTGTATTGTCAATATTTTTGTTACTCCAATGGATTGTAGCCTTGTCATTATGGAAGGTACTATGTTGTCGAGATTTTTGTTACACCAATGGATGGTAGCCTTGTCATTATGGAAGGTACTCTGTTGTCAATATTTTTGTTACTCCAATGGATGGTAGCCTTATCATTATGGAAGGTAGTTTGTTGTCGAGATTTTTATTACTCCAATGGACGGTAGCCTTGTCATTATGGGACAAAGTCTATTGTCAATATTTTTGTTACTCCAATGGATTGTAGCCTTGTCATTATGGAAGGTACTATGTTGTCGATATTTTTGTTACTCCAATGGATGGTAGCCTTGTCATTATGGAAGGTAGTCTGTTGTCGAGATTTTTTTTACTCCAATGGATGGTAGCCTTGTAATTATGGAAGGTAGTCTTTTGTTCAGATTTTTGTTACTCCAATGGATAATAGCCTTGTCATTATTGAAGGTAGTCTGTCATTATGATTTATGTTACTCCAATGGATGGTAGCCTTGTTATTATGGAAGGTAGTCTTTTGTTCATATTTTTGTTACTCCAATGGATGGTAGCCTTGTCATTACAGAAGGAAGTCAATTTTTGAGATTTTTGTAACTCCAATGTGTGGTAGCCTTTTCATTATGGAAGCTAGTCTGTTGTGAAGATTTTTGTTAATCCAATGGATGGTAGCCTTGTCATTATGGAAGGTAGTTTGTTGTCGAGATTTTTGTTATTCCATTGGATGGTAGCCTTGTCATTATGGAAAGTAGTCTGATGTCAGGATTTTTGTTATTCCAATATATGGTAACTTTGTCATTTTGAAAGGTAGTCTGTTTTCAAGATTTTTGTTACTCCAATGGATGGTAGCCTTGTCAGTATGGAACATAGTCTATTATCAATATTTTTGTTATTCCAATGGATTGTAGCCTTGTCATTATGAAAGATACTCTATTGTCGAGATTTTTGTTACTCCAATGGATGGTAGCCTTGTCATTATGGAAGGTACTCTGTTGTCGATATCTTTTTTACTCTAATGGAAGGTAGCCTTGTCATTATGGAAGGTAGTCTGTTGTCTAGATTTTCGTTACTACAATAGATGGTAGCCTTGTCATTATGGAAGTTAGTCTATTGTTGATATTTTTGTTACTCCAATGGATAATAGCCTTGTCATTATGGAAGGTAGTTTGTTGTCGAGAGTTTTGTTACTCAAATGGATGGTAGCCTTTTCATTATGGAAAGTAGTCTGTTGTTCAAATTTTTGTTAATCCAATGGATGGTAACCTTTTCATTATGGAAGGTAGTCTGTTGTCAAGATTTTTTTTATTCCATTGGATGGTACCTTGTCATTATGGAAGGTAGTCTGATGTCGATATTTTTGTTATTCCAAAGGATGTAAACCTTGTCATTTGGGAAGGTAGTCTGTTGTCGATATTTTTGTTACTCCAATGGATGGTAGCCTTGTCATTATGGAAGGTAGTCTGTTGTCGAGATTTTTGTTACTCCAATTGATGGTAGCCTTGTCATTATGGGACGTAGTCTGTTGTCAATATTTCTGTTACTCCAATGGATTGTAGCCTTGTCATTATGGAAGGTACTATGTTGTCAATATTTTTGTTACTCCAATGGATGGTAGCCTTGTCATTATGGAAGGTAGTTTGTTGTCGAGATTTTTATTACTCCAATGGACGGTAGCCTTGTCTTTATGGGACGTAGTCTATTGTCAATATTTTTGTTACTCCAATGGAATGTAGCCTTGTCATTATGGAAGGTACTCTGTTGTCGAGATTTTTGTTACTCTAATGGATGGTAGCCTTGTCATTATGGAAGGTACTTTGTTGTCGATATTTTTGTTACTCCAATGGATGGTAGCCTTGTCATTATGGAAGGTAGTCTGTTGTCGGGATATTTGTTACACCAATGGATGGTAGACCGTTAATTATTGAATGTAGTCTTTTGTTCAGATTTTTGTTACTCCAAAGGATAGTAGCCTTGTCATTATTAAAGGTAGTCTGTCGTTATGATTTATGTTACTCCAATGGATGGTAGCCTTGTTATTATGGAAGCTATTCTTTTGTTCATATTTTTGTTACTCCAATGGATGATAGCCTTGTCATTATAGAAGGAAGTCTATTGTCGAGATTTTTGTTACTCCAATGTGTGGTAGCCTTTTCATTATGGAAACTAGTCTGTTGTTTAGATTTTTGTTAATCCAATTGATGGTAGCCTTGTCATTATGGAAGGTAGTTTGTTGTCGAGATTTTTGTTATTCCATTGGATGGTAGCCTTGTCATTATGGAAAGTAGTGTGATGTCAGGATTTTTGTTATTCCAATGTATGGTAACCTTGTCATTTTGGAAGGTAGTCTGTTTTCAAGATTTTTGTTAATCCAATGGATGGTAGCCTTGTCAGTATGGGACATAGTCTATTATCAATATTTTTGTTATTCCAATGGATTGTAGCCTTGTCATTCTGGAAGATACTCTGTTGTCGAAATTTTTGTTACTCCAATGGATGGTAGCCTTGTCATTATGGAAGGTACTTTGTTGTCGATATTTTTGTTACTCCAACGGATGGTAGCCTTGTCATTATGGAAGGTAGTCTGTTGTCAAGATTTTTGTTACTCCAATGGATGGTAGTCTTGTCATTATGGAAGGTAGTCTGTTGTCGAGATTATTGTTATTCCATTGGATGGTAGCGTTGTCATTATGGAAGGTAGTCTGATGTCAGGATTTTTGTTATTCCAATGTATGGTAACCTTGTCGTTATGGAAGGTAGTATGTTGTCGATATTTTTGTTACTCCAATGGATGGTAGCCTTGTCATTGTGGAAGGTAGTCTATTATCGATACTTTTGTTACTCCAATGTATGGTAGCCTTGTCGTTATGGAAGGTAGTCTGTTGTCGAGATTTTTGTTAATTCAATGGATGGTATCCTTTTCATTATGGAAGGTACTCTGTTGTCGATATTTTTGTTACTCCAATGGATGGTAGCCTTGTCATTATGGAAGGTAGTCTGTTGTGGAGATTTTTGTTACTCCAATGGATGGTAGCCTAGTCATCATGGAAGGTAGTCTATTGTCGATATTTTTGTTACTCCAATGGATGGTAGCCTTGTCATTATGGAATGTAGTCTTTTGTTCAGATTTTTGTTACTCCAATGCATGGTAGCCTTGTCATTACAGAAGGTAGTCTGTTGTCGATATTTTTGTTATTCCAATGGATGGTAGCCTTATCATTATGGAAGGTAGTATATTGTAGATATCTTTTTTACTCCAATCGGTGGTAGCCTTGTCATTATGGAAGGTAGTCTGTTGTCGATATTTTCGTTACTTTAATTTATGGTAGCCTTGTCATTCTGGAAGGTAGTCTGTTGTTGATATTTTTGTAACTCCAATAGATAGTAGCCTTGTCATTATGGAAGGTAGTTTGTTGTCGAGATTTTTGTTATTCCAAAGGATGCTAACCTGGTCATTTGGGAAGGTAGTCTGTCGTCGATATTTTTGTTACTCCAATGGATGGTAGCCTTCTCATTATGAAAGGTAGTCTGTTGTCGAGATTTTTTTTACTCCAATTGATGGTTTCCTTGTCATTATGGGAAGTAGTCTGTTGTCAATATTTCTATTACTCCAACGCATTGTAGCCTTGTCATTGTGGAAGGTACTATGTTGTCGAGACTTTTGTTACTCCAATGGATGGTAGCATTGTAATTATGGAAGGTACTTTGTTGTCAATATTTTTGTTATTCCAATGGATGGTAGCCTTGTCATTATGGAAGGTAGTCTGTTGTCGAGATTTTTATTACTCCAATGGACGGTAGCCTTGTCATTATAGGACGTAGTCTATTGTAAATATTTTTGTTACTCCAATGGATTGTAGCCTTGTCATTATGGAAGGTACTCGCTTGTCGAGATTTTTGTTATTCCAATGGATGGTAGCCTTGTCATTATGGAAGGTACTCTGTTGTCGATATTTTTGTTACTCCAATGGATGGTAGCCTTGTCATTATGGAAGGTAGTCTATTGTCGAGATTTTTGTTACTCCAATGGATGGTAGCCTTGTAATTATGGAAGGTAGTCTTTTGTTCAGAATTTTGTTAATCCAATTGATAGTAGCCATGTCATTATTGAAGGTAGTCTGTCGTTATGATTTCCGTTACTCCAATGGATGGTAGCCTTGTCATTATGGAAGGTAGTCTTTTTTGCATATTGTTGTTACTCCAATGGATGGTAGCCTTGTCATTACAGAAGGAAGTCTGTTGTCGAGATTTTTGTTACTCCAATGTGTGGTAGCCTTTTCATTATGGAAGCTAGTTTGTTGTTCAAATTTTTGTTAATCCAATGGATGGTAGCCTTGTCATTATAGAAGGTAGTCTATTTTCGAGATTTTTGTTACTCCAATTGATGGTAGCCTTGTCATTATGGGACGTAATCTGTTGTCAATATTTCTGTTACTCCAATGGATTGTAGCCTTGTAATTATGGAAGGTACTATGTTGTCGAGATTTTTGTTACTCCAATGGATGGTAGCCTTGTCATTGTGAAAGGTACTCTGTTGTCAATATTTTTGTTACTCCAATGGATGGTAGCCTTGTCATTATGGAAGGTAGTCTGTTGTCGAGATTTTTATTACTCTAATGGACGGTAGCCTTGTCATTATGGGACGTAGTCTATTGAAAATATTTTTGTTACTCCTATGGATTGTAGCCTTGTCATTATGGAAGGTACTCTCTTGTCGAGATTTTTGTTATTCCAATGGATGGTAGCCTTGTCATTATGGAAGGTACTCTGTTGTCGATATTTTTGTTACTCCAATGGATGGTAGCCTTGTCATTATGGAAGGTAGTCTGTTGCCGAGATTTTTGTTACTCCAATGGATGGTAGCCTTGTAATTATGGAAGGTAGTCTTTTGTTCAGAATTTTGTTACTCCAATGGATAGTAGCCTTGTCATTATTGAAGGTAGTCTGTCGTTATGATTTCTGTTACTCCAATGGATGGTAGCCTTGTAATTATGGAAGCTAGTCTTTTGTTCAGATTTTTGTTACCCCAATGGATAATAGCCTTGTCATTATTGAAGGTAGTCTGTCGTTATGATTTATGTTACTCCAATGGATGGTAGCCTTGTCATTACAGAAGGAAGTCTATTTTTGAGATTTTTGTAACTCCAATGTGTGGTAGCCTTTTCATTATGGAAGCTAGTTTGTTGTTAGGATTTTTGTTATTCCAATGGATGGTAGCCTTGTCATTATGGAAGGTACTCTATTGTCGATATTTTTGTTACTCTAATGGATGGTAGCCTTTTCATTATGGAAGGTAGTCTGTTGTCGAGATTTTTGTTACTCCAATGGATAGTAGCCTTGTCTTTATTGAAGGTAGTTTGTCGTTATGATTTCTATTACTCCAATGGATGGTAGTCTTGTCATTATGGAAGGTAGTCTTTTGTTCATATTTTTGTTACTCCAATGGATGGTAGCCTTGTCATTACAGAAGGAAGTCTGTTGTCGAGATTTTTGTTACTCCAACGTGTGGTAGCCTTTTCATTATGGAAGCTAGTTTGTTGTTCAAATTTTTGTTAATCCAATGGATGGTAGCCTTGTCATTATGGAAGGTAGTCTGTTTTCGAGATTTTTGTTACTCCAATTGATGGTAGCCTTGTCATTATGGGACGTAATCTGTTGTCAATATTTCTGTTACTCCAATGGATTGTAGCCTTGTAATTATGGAAGGTACTATGTTGTCGAGATTTTTGTTACTCCAATGGATGGTAGCCTTGTCATTATGGAAGGTACTCTGATGTCAATATTTTTGTTACTCCAATGGATGGTAGCCTTGTCATTATGGAAGGTAGTCTGTTGTCGAGATTTTTATTACTCCAATGGACGGTAGCCTTGTCATTATGGGACGTAGTCTATTGAAAATATTTTTGTTACTCCAATGGATTGTAGCCTTGTCATTATGGAAGGTACTCTCTTGTCGAGATTTTGGTTATTCCAATGGATGGTAGCCTTGTCATTATGGAAGGTACTTTGTTGTCGATATTTTTGTTACTCCAATGGATGGTAGCCTTGTCATTATGGAATGTACTTTGTTGTCGATATTTTTGTTACTCCAACGGATGGTAGCCTTGTCATTATGGAAGGTAGTCTGTTGTCAAGATTTTTGTTACTCCAATGGATGGTAGCCTTGTCATTATGGAAGGTAGTCTGTTGTCGAGATTATTGTTATTCCATTAGATGGTAGCGTTGTCATTATGGAAGGTAGTCTGATGTCAGGATTTTTGTTATTCCAGTGTATGGTAACCTTGTCGTTATGGAAGGTAGTATGTTGTCGAGATTTTTGTTACTCCAATGGATGGTAGCCTTGTCATTATGGAAGGTAGTCTATTATCGAGACTTTTGTTACTCCAATGTATGGTAGCCTTGTCGTTATGGAAGGTAGTCTGTTGTCGATATTTTTGTTACTCCAATGGATGGTAGCCTTGTCATTATGGAAGGTAGTCTGTTGTGGAGATTTTTGTTACTCCAATGGATGGTAGCCTAGTCATCATGGAAGGTAGTCTATTGTCGATATTTTTGTTACTCCAATGGATGGTAGCCTTGTCATTATGGAATGTAGTCTTTTGTTCAGATTTTTGTTACTCCAATGCATGGTAGCCTTGTCATTACAGAAGGTAGTCTGTTGTCGATATTTTTGTTATTCCAATGGATGGTAGCCTTATCATTATGGAAGGTAGTATATTGTAGATATCTTTTTTACTCCAATCGGTACTATGTTGTCGAGATTTTTGTTACTCCAATTGATGGTAGCCTTGTCATTATGGGACGTAATCTGTTGTTCAAATTTTTGTTACTCCAATGGATTGTAGCCTTGTCATTATGGAAGGTAGTCTGTTTTCGAGATTTTTGTTACTCCAATGGATGGTAGCCTTGTCATTATGAAAGGTACTCTGTTGTCAATATTTTTGTTACTCCAATGGATGGTAGCCTTGTCATTATGGAAGGTAGTCTGTTGTCGAGATTTTTATTACTCCAATGGACGGTAGCCTTGTCATTATGGGACGTAGTCTATTGAAAATATTTTTGTTACTCCAATGGATTGTAGCCTTGTCATTATGGAAGGTACTCTCTTGTCGAGATTTTTGTTATTCCAATGGATGGTAGCCTTGTCATTATGGAAGGTACTCTGTTGTCGATATTTTTGTTACTCCAATGGATGGTAGCCTTGTCATTATGGAAGGTAGTCTGTTGTCGAGATTTTTGTTACTCCAATGGATGGTAGCCTTGTAATTATGGAAGGTAGTCTTTTGTTCAGAATTTTGTTACTCCAATGGATAGTAGCCTTGTCATTATTGAAGGTAGTCTGTCGTTATGATTTCTGTTACTCCAATGGATGGTAGCCTTGTCATTATGGAAGCTAGTCTTTTGTTCAGATTTTTGTTACTCCAATGGATAATAGCCTTGTCATTATTGAAGGTAGTCTGTCGTTATGATTTATGTTACTCCAATGGATGGTAGCCTTGTTATTATAGAAGGTAGTCTTTTTTTTCATATTTTTGTTACTCTAATGGATGGTAGCCTTGTCATTACAGAAGGAAGTCTATTTTTGAGATTTTTGTAACTCAAATGTGTGGTAGCCTTTTCATTATGGAAGCTAGTTTGTTGTTAAGATTTTTGTTAATCCAATGGATGGTAGCCTTGTCATTATAGAAGGTAGTTTGTTGTCCAGATTTTTGTTATTCCAATGGATGGTAGCCTTGTCATTATGGAAGGTACTCTATTGTCGATATTTTTGTTACTCTAATGGATGGTAGCCTTTTCATTATGGAAGGTAGTCTGTTGTCGAGATTTTTGTTACTCCAATGGATAGTAGCTTTGTCTTTATTGAAGGTAGTCTGTCATTATGATTTCTATTACTCCATTGGATGGTAGCCTTGTCATTATGGAATTTAGTCTTTTGTTCATATTTTTGTTACTCCAATGGATGGTAGCCTTGTCATTACAGAAGGAAGTCTGTTGTCGAGAGTTTTGTTACTCCAATGTGTGGTAGCCTTTTCATTATGGAAGCTAGTTTGTTGTTCAAATTTTTGTTAATCCAATGGATGGTAGCCTTGTCATTATGGAAGGTAGTCTGTTTTCGAGATTTTTGTTACTCCAATTGATGGTAGCCTTGTCATTATGGGACGTAATCTATTGTCAATATTTCTGTTACTCCAATGGATTGTAGCCTTGTAATTATGGAAGGTACTATGTTGTCGAGATTTTTGTTACTCCAATGGATGGTAGCCTTGTCGTTATGGAAGGTACTCTGTTGTCAATATTTTTGTTACTCCAATGGATGGTAGCCTTGTCATTATGGAAGGTAGTCTGTTGTCGAGATTTTTATTACTCCAATGGACGGTAGCCTTGTCATTATGGGACGTAGTCTATTGAAAATATTTTTGTTACTCCAATGGATTGTAGCCTTGTCATTAGGGAAGGTACTCTTTTGTCGAGATTTTTGTTATTCCATTGGATGGTAGCCTTGTCATTATGGAAGGTACTCTGTTGTCGATATTTTTGTTACTCCAATGGATGGTAGCCTTGTCATTATGGAAGGTAGTCTGTTGTCGAGATTTTTGTTACTCCAATGGATGGTAGCCTTGTCTTTATTGAAGGTAGTCTGTCGTTATGATTTCTGTTACTCCAATGGATGGTAGCCTTGTCATTACAGAAGGAAGTCTATTGTCGAGATTTTTGTAACTCCAATGTGTGGTAGCCTTTTCATTATGGAAGCTAGTCTGTTGTTAAGATTTTTGTTAATCCAATGGATGGTAGCCTTGTCATTATAGAAGGTAGTTTGTTGTCCAGATTTTTGTTATTCCAATGGATGGTAGCCTTGTCATTATGGAAGGTACTCTATTGTCGATATTTTTGTTACTCTAATGGATGGTAGCCTTTTCATTATGGAAGGTAGTCTGTTGTCAAGATTTTTGTTACTCCAATGGATAGTAGCCTTGTCTTTATTGAAGGTAGTTTGTCGTTATGATTTCTGTTACTCCAATGGATGGTAGCCTTGTCATTACAGAAGGAAGTCTGTTGTCGAGATTTTTGTTACTCCAATGTGTCGTAGCCTTGTCATTATGGAAGGTAGTCTATTTTCGAGATTTTTGTTATTTCATTGGATGGTAGCCTTGTCATTATGGAAGGTAGTCTGATGTTAGGATTTTTGTTATTCCAATGTATGGTAACCTTGTCATTATGGAAGGTAGTCTGTTGTCGAGATTTTTGTTACTCCAATGGACGGTAGCCTTGTCATTATGGAAGGTAGTCTGTTGTCGAGACTTTTGTTACTCCAATGGATGGTAGCCTTTTCATTATGGAAGGTAGTCTGTTGTCGAGATTTTTGTTTATTCAATGGATGGTAGCCTTTTCATTATGGAAGATACTCTATTGTCGATATTTTTGTTACTCCAATGGATGGTAGCCTTGTCATTATGGAAGGTAGTCTTTTGTTCAGATTTTTGTTACTCCAATGAATGGTAGCCTTGTCATTACAGAAGGTAGTCTGTTGTCGATATTTTTGTTATTCCAATGGATGGTAGCCTTATCATTATGGAAGGTAGTATATTGTAGATATCTTTTTTACTCCAATGGATGGTAGCCTTCTCATTATGGAAGGTAGTCTGTTGTCGAGATTTTCGTTACTACAATTTATGGTAGCCTTGTCATTCTGGAAGGTAGTCTGTTGTTGATATTTTTGTTACTCCAATGGATAGTAGCCTTGTCATTATGGAAGGTAGTTTGTTGTCGAGATTTTTGTTATTCCAAAGGATGCTAACCTTGTCATTTGGGAAGGTAGTCTGTTGTCGATATTTTTGTTACTCCAATGGATAGTAGCCTTCTCATTATGAAAGGTAGTCTGTTGTTGAGATTTTTTTTACTCCAATTGATGGTTGCCTTGTCATTATGGGAAGTAGTCTGTTGTCAATATTTCTATTACTCCAATGCATTGTAGCCTTGTCATTATGGAAGGTACTATGTTGTCGAGACTTTTGTTACTCCAATGGATGGTAGCATTGACATTATGGAAGGTACTCTGTTGTCAATATTTTTGTTATTCCAATGGATGGTAGCCTTTTCATTATGGAAGGTAGTCTGTTGTCGAGATTTTTATTACTCCAATGGACGGTAGCCTTGTCATTATGGGACGTAGTCTATTGTAAATATTTTTGTTACTCCAATGGATTGTAGCCTTGTCATTATGGAAGGTACTCGCTTGTCGAGATTTTTGTTATTCCAATGGATGGTAGCCTTGTCATTATGGAAGGTACTCTGTTGTCGATATTTTTGTTACTCCAATGGATGGTAGCCTTGTCATTATGGAAGGTAGTCTATTGTCGAGATTTTTGTTACTCCAATGGATGGTAGCCTTGTAATTATGGAAGGTAGTCTTTTGTTCAGAATTTTGTTAATCCAATGGATAGTAGCCTTGTCATTATTGAAGGTAGTCTGTCGTTATGATTTCTGTTACTCCAATGGATGGTAGCCTTGTCATTATGGAAGGTATTCTTTTGTTCATATCTTTGTTACTCCAATGGATGGTAGCCTTGTCATTACAGAAGGAAGTCTGTTGTCGAGATTTTTGTTACTCCAATGTGTGGTAGCCTTTTCATTATGGAAGCTAGTTTGTTGTTCAAATTTTTGTTAATCCAATGGATGGTAGCCTTGTCATTATAGAAGGTAGTCCGTTTTCGAGATTTTTGTTACTCCAATTGATGGTAGCCTTGTCATTATGGGACGTAATCTGTTGTCAATATTTCTGTTACTCCAATGGATTGTAGCCTTGTAATTATGGAAGGTACTATGTTGTCGAGATTTTTGTTACTCCAATGGATGGTAGCCTTGTCATTATGGAAGGTACTCTGTTGTCAATATTTTTGTTACTCCAATGGACGGTAGCCTTGTCATTATGGGACGTAGTCTATTGAAAATATTTTTGTTACTCCAATGGATTGTAGCCTTGTCATTATGGAAGGTACTCTCTTGTCGATATTTTTGTTATTCCAAAGGATGTTAAACTTGTCATTTGGGAAGGTAGTCTGTTGTCGATATTTTTGTTACTCCAATGGATGGTAGCCTTGTCATTATGGAAGGTAGTCTGTTGTCGAGATTTTTGTTACTCCAATGGACGGTAGCCTTGTCATTATGGAAGGTAGTCTGTTGTCGAGACTTTTGTTACTCCAATGGATGGTAGCCTTTTCATTATGGAAGGTAGTCTGTTGTCGAGATTTTTGTTTATTCAATGGATGGTAGCCTTTTCATTATGGAAGTTACTTTATTGTCGATATTTTTGTTACTCCAATGGATGGTAGCGTTGTCATCATGGAAGGTAGTCTGTTGTCGATATTTTTGTTACTCCAATGGATGGTAGCCTTGTCATTATGGAAGGTAGTCTTTTGTTCAGATTTTTGTTACTCCAATGAATGGTAGCCTTGTCATTACATAAGGTAGTCTGTTGTCGATATTTTTGTTATTCCAATGGATGGTAGCCTTATCATTATGGAAGGTAGTATATTTTAGATATCTTTTTTACTCCAATGGATGGTAGCCTTCTCATTATGGAAGGTAGTCTGTTGTCGAGATTTTCGTTACTACAATTTATGGTAGCCTTGTCATTCTGGAAGGTAGTCTGTTGTTGATATTTTTGTTACTCCAATGGATAGTAGCCTTGTCATTATGAAAGGTAGTTTGTTGTCGAGATTTTTGTTATTCCAAAGGATGCTAACCTTGTCATTTGGGAAGGTAGTCTGTTGTCCATATTTTTGTTACTCCAATGGATGGTAGCCTTCTCATTATGAAAGGTAGTCTGTTGTCGAGATTTTTTTTACTCCAATTGATGGTTGCCTTGTCATTATGGGAAGTAGTCTGTTGTCAATATTTCTATTACTCCAATGCATTGTAGCCTTGTCATTATGGAAGGTACTATGTTGTCGAGACTTTTGTTACTCCAATGGATGGTAGCATTGTCATTATGGAAGGTACTCTGTTGTCAATATTTTTGTTATTCCAATGGATGGTAGCCTTGTCATTATGGAAGGTAGTCTGTTGTCGAGATTTTTATTACTCCAATGAACGGTAGCCTTGTCATTATGGGACGTAGTCTATTGTAAATATTTTTGTTACTCCAATGGATTGTAGCCTTGTCATTATGGAAGGTACTCGCTTGTCGAGATTTTTGTTATTCCAATGGATGGTAGCCTTGTCATTATGGAAGGTACTCTGTTGTCGATATTTTTGTTACTCTAATGGATGGTAGCCTTGTCATTATGGAAGGTAGTCCATTGTCGAGATTTTTGTTACTCCAATGGATGGTAGCCTTGTAATTATGGAAGGTAGTCTTTTGTTCAGAATTTTGTTACTCCAATGGATAGTAGCCTTGTCATTATTGAAGGTAGTCTGTCGTTATGATTTCTGTTACTCCAATGGATGGTAGCCTTGTCATTATAGAAGGTATTCTTTTGTTCATATTTTTGTTACTCCAATGGATGGTAGCCTTGTCATTACAGAAGGAAGTCTGTTGTCGAGATTTTTGTTACTCCAATGTGTGGTAGCCTTTTCATTATGGAAGCTAGTTTGTTGTTCAAATTTTTGTTAATCCAATGGATGGTAGCCTTGTCATTATGGAAGGTAGTCTGTTTTCGAGATTTTTGTTACTCCAATTGATGGTAGCCTTGTCATTATGGGACGTAATCTGTTGTCAATATTTCTGTTACTCCAATGGATTGTAGCCTTGTAATTATGGAAGGTACTATGTTGTCGAGATTTTTGTTACTCCAATGGATGGTAGCCTTGTCATTATGGAAGGTACTCTGTTGTCAATATTTTTGTTACTCCAATGGATGGTAGCCTTGTCATTATGGAAGGTAGTCTGTTGTCGAGATTTTTATTACTCCAATGGACGGTAGCCTTGTCATTATGGGACGTAGTCTATTGAAAATATTTTTGTTACTCCAATGGATTTTAGCCTTGTCATTATGGAAGGTACTCTCTTGTCGAGATTTTTGTTATTCCAATGGATGGTAGCCTTGTCATTATGGAAGGTACTCTGTTGTCGATATTTTTGTTACTCCAATGGATGGTAGCCTTGTCATTATGGAAGGTAATCTGTTGTCGAGATTTTTGTTACTCCAATGGATGGTAGCCTTGTAATTATGGAAGGTAGTCTTTTGTTCAGAATTTTGTTACTCCAATGGATAGTAGCCTTGTCATTATTGAAGGTAGTCTGTCGTTATGATTTCTGTTACTCCAATGGATGGTAGCCTTGTAATTATGGAAGCTAGTCTTTTGTTCAGATTTTTGTTACTCCAATGGATAATAGCCTTGTCATTATTGAAGGTAGTCTGTCGTTATGATTTATGTTACTCCAATGGATGGTAGCCTTGTTATTATAGAAGGTAGTCTTTTTTTTCATATTTTTGTTACTCTAATGGATGGTAGCCTTGTCATTACAGAAGGAAGTCTATTTTTGAGATTTTTGTAACTCCAATGTGTGGTAGCCTTTTCATTATGGAAGCTAGTTTGTTGTTAAGATTTTTGTTAATCCAATGGATGGTAGCCTTGTCATTATAGAAGGTAGTTTGTTGTCCAGATTTTTGTTATTCCAATGGATGGTAGCCTTGTAATTATGGAAGGTACTCTATTGTCGATATTTTTGTTACTCTAATGGATGGTAGCCTTTTCATTATGGAAGGTAGTCTGTTGTCGAGATTTTTGTTACTCCAATGGATAGTAGCCTTGTCTTTATTGAAGGTAGTCTGTCATTATGATTTCTATTACTCCAATGGATGGTAGCCTTGTCATTATGGAATTTAGTCTTTTGTTCATATTTTTGTTACTCCAATGGATGGTAGCCTTGTCATTACAGAAGGAAGTCTGTTGTCGAGATTTTTGTTACTCCAATGTGTGGTAGCCTTTTCATTATGGAAGCTAGTTTGTTGTTCAAATTTTTGTTAATCCAATGGATGGTAGCCTTGTCATTATGGAAGGTAGTCTGTTTTCGAGATTTTTGTTACTCCAATTGATGGTAGCCTTGTCATTATGGGACGTAATCTGTTGTCAATATTTCTGTTACTCCAATGGATTGTAGCCTTGTAATTATGGAAGGTACTATGTTGTCGAGATTTTTGTTACTCCAATGGATGGTAGCCTTGTCATTATGGAAGGTACTCTGTTGTCAATATTTTTGTTACTCCAATGGATGGTAGCCTTGTCATTAAGGAAGGTAGTCTGTTGTCGAGATTTTTATTACTCCAATGGACGGTAGCCTTGTCATTATGGGACGTAGTCTATTGAAAATATTTTTGTTACTCCAATGGATTGTAGCCTTGTCATTAGGGAAGGTACTCTCTTGTCGAGATTTTTGTTATTCCAATGGATGGTAGCCTTGTCATTATGGAAGGTACTCTGTTGTCGATATTTTTGTTACTCTAATGGATGGTAGCCTTGTCATTATGGAAGGTAGTCTGTTGTCGAGATTTTTGTTACTCCAATGGATGGTAGCCTTGTCTTTATTGAAGGTAGTTTGTCGTTATGATTTCTGTTACTCCGATGGATGGTAGCCTTGTCATTACAGAAGGAAGTCTGTTGTCGAGATTTTTGTTACTCCAATGTGTGGTAGCCTTTTCATTATGGAAGCTAGTCTGTTGTTCAGATTTTTGTTAATCCAATGGATGGTAGCCTTGTCATTATGGAAGGTAGTCTATTTTCGAGATTTTTGTTATTTTATTGGATGGTAGCCTTGTCATTATGGAAGGTAGTCTGATGTTAGGATTTTTGTTATTCCAATGTATGGTAACCTTGTCATTATGGAAGGTAGTCTGTTGTCGAGATTTTTGTTACTCTAATGGACGGTAGCCTTGTCATTATGGAAGGTAGTCTGTTGTCGAGACTTTTGTTACTCAAATGGATGGTAGTCTTTTCATTATCGAAGGTAGTCTGTTGTCGAGATTTTTGTTTATTCAATGGATGGTAGCCTTTTCATTATGGAAGTTACTCTATTGTCGATATTTTTGTTACTCCAATGGATGGTAGTCTTGTCATCATGGAAGGTAGTCTGTTGTCGATATTTTTGTTACTCCAATGGATGGTAGCCTTGTCTATATGGAAGGTAGTCTTTTGTTCAGATTTTTGTTACTCCAATGAATGGTAGCCTTGTCATTACAGAAAGTAGTCTGTTGTGGATATTTTTGTTATTCCAATGGATGGTAGCCTTATCATTATGGAAGGTAGTATATTGTAGATATCTTTTTTACTCCAATGGATGGTAGCCTTCTCATTATGGAAGGTAGTCTGTTGTCGAGATTTTCGTTACTACAATTTATGGTAGCCTTGTCATTCTGGAAGGTAGTCTGTTGTTGATATTTTTGTTACTCCAATGGATAGTAGCCTTGTCATTATGGAAGGTAGTTTGTTGTCGAGAGTTTTGTTACTCCAATGGATGGTACCCTTTTCATTATGGAAAGTAGTCTGTTGTTCAAATTTTTGTTAATCCAATGGATGGTAGCCTTTTCATTATGGAAGGTAGTCTGTTGTCAAGATTTTTGTTATTACATTGGATGGTACCTTGTCATTATGGAAGGTAGTCTGATGTCGATATTTTTGTTATTCCAAAGGATGTTAACCTTGTCATTTGGGAAGGTAGTCTGTTGTCGATATTTTTGTTACTCAAATGGATGGTAGCCTTGTCATTATGGAAGGTAGTCTGTTGTCGAGATTTTTGTTACTCCAAATGATGGTAGCCTTGTCATTATGGAACGTAGTCTATTGTCAATATTTCTGTTACTCCAATGGATTGTAGCCTTGTCATTATGGAAGGTACTATGTTGTCGAGATTTTTGTTACACCAATGGATGGTAGCCTTGTCATTATGGAAGGTACTCTGTTGTCAATATTTTTGTTACTCCAATGGATGGTAGCCTTGTCATTATGGAAGGTAGTTTGTTGTCGAGATTTTTATTACTCCAATGGACGGTAGCCTTGTCATTATGGGACAAAGTCTATTGTCAATATTTTTGTTACTCCAATGGATTGTAGCCTTGTCATTATGGAAGGTACTCTGTTGTCGATATTTTTGTTACTCCAATGGATGGTAGCCTTGTCATTATGGAAGGTAGTCTGTTGTCGAGATTTTTGTTACTCCAATGGATGGTAGCCTTATAATTATGGAAGGTAGTCTTTTGTTCAGATTTTTGTTACTCCAATGGATAATAGCCTTGTCATTATTGAAGGTAGTCTGTCGTTATGATTTATGTTACTCCAATGGATGGTTACCTTGTTATTATGGAAGGTAGTCTTTTGTTCATATTTTTGTTACTCCAATGGATGGTAGCCTTGTCATTATAGAAGGAAGTCTATTTTCGAGATTTGTAACTCCAATGTGTGGTAGCCTTTTCATTATGGAAGCTAGTCTGTTGTGAAGATTTTTGTTAATCCAATGGATGGTAGCCTTGTCATTACGGAAGGTAGTTTGTTGTCGAGATTTTTGTTATTCCATTGGATGGTAGCCTTGTCATTATGGAAAGTAGTCTGATGTCAGGATTTTTGTTATTCCAATATATGGTAACTTTGTCATTTTGGAAGGTAGTCTGTTTTCAAGATTTTTGTTACTCCAATGGATGGTAGCCTTGTCAGTATGGAACATAGTCTATTATCAATATTTTTGTTATTCCAATGGATTGTAGCCTTGTCATTATGGAAGATACTCTATTGTCGAGATTTTTGTTACTCCAATGGATGGTAGCCTTGTCATTATGGAAGGTACTCTGTTGTCGATATCTTTTTTACTCCAATGGAAGGTAGCCTTGTCATTATGGAATATAGTCTGTTGTCGAGATTTTCGTTACTACAATTTATGGTAGCCTTGTCATTCTGGAAGGTAGTCTGTTGTTGATATTTTTGTTACTCCAATGGATAGTAGCCTTGTCATTATGGAAAGTAGTTTGTTGTCGAGAGTTTTGTTACTCCAATGGATGGTACCCTTTTCATTATGGAAAGTAGTCTGTTGTTCAAATTTTTGTTAATCCAATGGATGGTAGCCTTTTCATTATGGGAGGTAGTCTGTTGTCAAGATTTTTGTTATTACATTGGATGGTACCTTGTCATTATGGAAGGTAGTCTGATGTCGATATTTTTGGTATTCCAAAGGATGTTAACCTTGTCATTTGGGAAGGTAGTCTGTTGTCGATATTTTTGTTACTCCAATGGATGGTAGCCTTGTCATTATGGAAGGTAGTTTGTTGTCGAGAGTTTTGTTACTCCAATTGATGGTATCCTTGTCATTATGGGACGTAGTCTGTTGTTCAAATTTTTGTTAATCCAATGGATGGTAGCCTTTTCATTATGGAAAGTAGTATGTTGTCAAGATTTTTGTTATTTCATTGGATGGTACCTTGTCAATATAGAAGGTAGTCTGATGTCGATATTTTTGTTATTCCAAAGGATGTTAACCTTGTCATTTGGGAAGGTAGTCTGTTGTCGATATTTTTGTTACTCAAATGGATGGTAGCCTTGTCATTATGGAAGGTAGTCTGTTGTCGAGATTTTTGTTACTCCAATTGATGGTAGCCTTGTCATTATGGAATGTAGTCTATTGTCAATATTTCTGTTACTCCAATGGATTGTAGCCTTGTCATTATGGAAGGTACTATGTTGTCGAGATTTTTGTTACACCAATGGATGGTAGCCTTGTCATTATGGAAGGTACTCTGTTGTCAATATTTTTGTTACTCCAATGGATGGTAGCCTTGTCATTATGGAAGGTAGTTTGTTGTCGAGATTTTTATTACTCCAATGGACGGTAGCCTTGTCATTATGTGACAAAGTCTATTGTCAATATTTTTGTTACTCCAATGGATTGTAGCCTTGTCATTATGGAAGGTACTCTGTTGTCGATATTTTTGTTACTCCAATGGATGGTAGCCTTGTCATTATGGAAGGTAGTCTGTTGTCGAGATTTTTGTTACTCCAATGGATGGTAGCCTTGTAATTATGGAAGGTAGTCTTTTGTTCAGATTTTTGTTACTCCAATGGATAATAGCCTTGTCATTATTGAAGGTAGTCTGTCGTTATGATTTATGTTACTCCAATGGATGGTAGCCTTGTTATTATGGAAGGTAGTCTTTTGTTCATATTCTTGTTACTCCAATGGATGGTAGCCTTGTCATTACAGAAGGAAGTCTATTTTCGAGATTTTTGTAACTCCAATGTGTGGTAGCCTTTTCATTATGGAAGCTAGTCTGTTGTGAAGATTTTTGTTAATCCAATGGATGGTAGCCTTGTCATTATGGAAGGGAGTTTGTTGTCGAGATTTTTGTTATTCCATTGGATGGTAGCCTTGTCATTATGGAAAGTAGTTTGATGTCGGGATTTTTGTTATTCCAATATATGGTAAATTTGTCATTTTGGAAGGTAGTCTGTTTTCAAGATTTTTGTTACTCCAATGGATGGTAGCCTTGTCAGTATGGAACATACTCTATTATCAATATTTTTGTTATTCCAATGGATTGTAGCCTTGACATTATGGAAGATACTCTATTGTCGAGATTTTTGTTACTCCAATGGATGGTAGCCTTGTCATTATGGAAGGTACTTTGTTGTCGATATCTTTTTTACTCCAATGGAAGGTAGCCTTGTCATTATGGAAGGTAGTCTGTTGTCGAGATTTTCGTTACTACAATGGATGGTAGCCTTGTAATTATGGAAGTTAGTCTATTGTTGATATTTTTGTTACTCCAATGGATAATAGCCTTGTCATTATGGAAGGTAGTTTGTTGTCGAGAGTTTTGTTACTCAAATGGATGGTAGCCTTTTCATTATGGAAAGTAGTCTGTTGTTCAAATTTTTGTTAATCCAATGGATGGTAGCCTTTTCATTATGGAAGGTAGTCTGTTGTCAAGATTTTTGTTATTCCATTGGATGGTACCTTGTCATTATGGAAGGTAGTCTGATGTCGATATTTTTGTTATTCCAAAGGATGTTAACCTTGTCATTTGGGAAGGTAGTCTGTTGTCGATATTTTTGTTACTCCAATGGATGGTAGCCTTGTCATTATAGAAGGTAGTCTGTTGTCGAGATTTTTGTTACTCCAATTGATGGTAGCCTTGTCATTATGGGACGTAGTCTGTTATCAATATTTCAGTTACTCCAATGGATTGTAGCCTTGTCATTATGGAAGGTACTATGTTGTCGAGATTTTTTTTACAACAATGGATGGTAGCCTTGTCATTATGGAAGGTACTATGTTGTGAATATTTTTGTTACTCCAATGGATGGTAGCCTTGTCATTATGGAAGGTAGTTTGTTGTCGAGATTTTTATTACTCCAATGGACGTTAGCCTTGTCATTATGGGACGTAGTCTATTGTTAATATTTTTGTTACTCCAATGGAATGTAGCCTTGTCATTATGGAAGGTACTCTGTTGTCGAGATTTTTGTTACTCTAATGGATGGTAGCCTTGTCATTATGGAAGGTACTCTGTTGTCGATATTTTTTTTACTCCATTGGATGGTAGCCTTGTCATTATGGAAGGTAGTCTGTTGTCGGGATATTTGTTACACCAATGGATGGTAGACTTGTAGTTATGGAAGGTAGTCTTTTGTTCAGATTTTTGTTACTCCAAAGGATAGTAGCCTTGTCATTATTAAAGGTAGTGTGTCGTTATGATTTATGTTACTCCAATGTATGGTAGCCTTGTTATTATGGAAGCTATTCTTTTGTTCATATTTTTGTTACTCCAATGGATGATAGCCTTGTCATTACAGAAGGAAGTCTATTGTCGAGATTTTTGTTACTCCAATGTGTGGTAGCCTTTTCATTATGGAAGCTAGTCTGTTGTTTAGATTTTTGTTAATCCAATTGATGGTAGCCTTGTCATTATGGATGGTAGTTTGTTGTCGAGATTTTTGTTATTCCATTGGATGGTAGCCTTGTCATTATGGAAAGTAGTCTGATGTCAGGATTTTTGTTATTCCAATGTATGGTAACCTTGTCATTTTGGAAGGTAGTCTGTTTTCAAGATTTTTGTTAATCCAATGGATGGTAGCCTTGTCATTATGGGACATAGTCTATTATCAATATTTTTGTTATTCCAATGGATTGTAGCCTTGTCATTCTGGAAGATACTCTGTTGTCGAGATTTTTGTTACTCCAATGGATGGTAGCCTTGTCATTATGGAAGGTACTTTGTTGTCGATATTTTTGTTACTCCAACGGATGGTAGCCTTGTCATTATGGAAGGTAGTCTGTTGTCAAGATTTTTGTTACTCCAATGGATGGTAGCCTTGTCATTATGGAAGGTAGTCTGTTGTCGAGATTTTTGTTAATCCAATGGATGGTAGCCTTGTCATCATGGAAGGTAGTCTATTGTCGATATTTTTGTTACTCCAATGGATTGTAGCCTTGTCATTAGGGAAGGTAGTCTTTTGTTCAAATTTTTGTTACTCCAATGCATGGTAGCCTTGTCATTAAATAATGTAGTTTGTTGTCGATATTTTTGTTATTCCAATGGATGGTAGCCTTATCATATGGAAGGTAGTATATTGTAGATATCTTTTTTACTCCAATGGGTGGTAGCCTTGTCATTATGGAAGGTAGTCTGTTGTCGAGATTTTTGTTACTACAATTTATGGTAGCCTTGTCATTCTGGAAGGTAGTTTGTTGTTGATATTTTTGTTACTCCAATGGATAGTAGCCTTGTCATTATGGAAGGTAGTTTGTTGTCGAGAGTTTTGTTACTCCAATGGATGGTAGCCTTTTCATTATGGAAAGTAGTCTGTTGTTCAAATTTTTGTTAATCCAATGGATGGTAGCCTTTTCATTATGGAAGGTAGTCTGTTTTCAAGATTGTTGTTATTCCATTGGATGGTACCTTGTCATTATGGAAGGTAGTCTGATGTCGATATTTTTGTTATTCCAAAGGATGTTAACCTTGTCATTTGGGAAGGTAGTCTGTTATCGATATTTTTGTTACTCCAATGGATGGTAGCCTTGTCATTAGGGAAGGTAGTCTTTTGTTGAAATTTGTGTTACTCCAATGCATGGTAGCCTTGTCATTACATAAGGTAGTCTGTTGTCGAGATTTTTGTTATTCCAATGGATGGTAGCCTTGTCATATGGAAGGTAGTATATTGTAGATATCTTTTTTACTCTAATGGGTGGTAGCCTTGTCATTATGGAAGGTAGTCTGTTGTCGAGATTTTTGTTACTACAATTTATGGTAGCCTTGACATTCTGGAAGGTAGTCTGTTGTTGATATTTTTGTTACTCCAATGGATAGTAGCCTTGTCAATATGGAAGGTAGTTTGGTGTCGAGAGTTTTGTTACTCCAATGGATGGTAGCCTTTTCATTATGGAAAGTAGTCTGTTGTTCAAATTTTTTTAATCCAATGGATGGTAGCCTTTTCATTATGGAAGGTAGTCTGTTGTCAAGATTTTTGTTATTCCATTGGATGGTACCTTATCATTATGGAAGGTAGTCTGATGTCGATATTTTTGTTATTCCAAAGGATGTTAACCTTGTCATTTGGGAAGGTAGTCTGTTGTCGATATTTTTGTTACTTCAATGGATGGTAGCCTTGTCATTATGGAAGGTAGTCTGTTGTCGAGATTTTTGTTACTCCAATTGATGGTAGCCTTGTCATTATGGAAGGTACTCTGTTGTCGATATTTTTGTTACTCCATTGGATGGTAGCCTTGTCATTATGGAAGGTAGTCTGTTGTCGGGATATTTGTTACACCAATGGATGGTAGACTTGTAATTATGGAAGGTAGTCTTTTGTTCAGATTTTTGTTACTCCAAAGGATAGTAGCCTTGTCATTATTAAAGGTAGTGTGTCGTTATGATTTATGTTACTCCAATGGATGGTAGCCTTGTTATTATGGAAGCTATTCTTTTGTTCATATTTTTGTTACTCCAATGGATGATAGCCTTGTCATTACAGAAGGAAGTCTATTGTCGAGATTTTTGTTACTCCAATGTGTGGTAGCCTTTTCATTATGGAAGCTAGTCTGTTGTTTAGATTTTTGTTAATCCAATTGATGGTAGCCTTGTCATTATGGATGGTAGTTTGTTGTCGAGATTTTTGTTATTCCATTGGATGGTAGCCTTGTCATTATGGAAAGTAGTCTGATGTCAGGATTTTTGTTATTCCAATTTATGGTAACCTTGTCATTTTGGAAGGTAGTCTGTTTTCAAGATTTTTGTTAATCCAATGGATGGTAGCCTTGTCATTATGGGACATAGTCTATTATCAATATTTTTGTTATTCCAATGGATTGTAGCCTTGTCATTCTGGAAGATACTCTGTTGTCGAGATTTTTGTTACTCCAATGGATGGTAGCCTTGTCATTATGGAAGGTACTTTGTTGTCGATATTTTTGTTACTCCAACGGATGGTAGCCTCGTCATTATGGAAGGTAGTCTGTTGTCAAGATTTTTGTTAATCCAATGGATGGTAGCCTTGTCATTATGGAAGGTAGTCTGTTGTCGAGATTTTTGTTAATCCAATGGATGGTAGCCTTGTCATCATGGAAGGTAGTCTATTGTCGATATTTTTGTTACTCCAATGGATTGTAGCCTTGTCATTAGGGAAGGTAGTCTTTTGTTCAAATTTTTGTTACTCCAATGCATGGTAGCCTTGTCATTAAATAATGTAGTTTGTTGTCGATATTTTTGTTATTCCAATGGATGGTAGCCTTATCATATGGAAGGTAGTATATTGTAGATATCTTTTTTACTCCAATGGGTGGTAGCCTTGTCATTATGGAAGGTAGTCTGTTGTCGAGATATTTTTTACTACAATTTATGGTAGCCTTGTCATTCTGGAAGGTAGTCTGTTGTTGATATTTTTGTTACTCCAATGGATAGTAGCCTTGTCATTATGGAAGGTAGTTTGTTGTCGAGAGTTTTGTTACTCCAATGGATGGTAGCCTTTTCATTATGGAAAGTAGTCTGTTGTTCAAATTTTTGTTAATCCAATGGATGGTAGCCTTTTCATTATGGAAGGTAGTCTGTTTTCAAGATTGTTGTTATTCCATTGGATGGTACCTTGTCATTATGGAAGGTAGTCTGATGTCGATATTTTTGTTATTCCAAAGGATGTTAACCTTGTCATTTGGGAAGGTAGTCTGTTATCGATATTTTTGTTACTCCAATGGATGGTAGCCTTGTCATTAGGGAAGGTAGTCTTTTGTTGAAATTTGTGTTACTCCAATGCATGGTAGCCTTGTCATTACATAAGGTAGTCTGTTGTCGAGATTTTTGTTATTCCAATGGATGGTAGCCTTGTCATATGGAAGGTAGTATATTGTAGATATCTTTTTTACTCTAATGGGTGGTAGCCTTGTCATTATGGAAGGTAGTCTGTTGTCGAGATTTTTGTTACTACAATTTATGGTAGCCTTGTCATTCTGGAAGGTAGTCTGTTGTTGATATTTTTGTTACTCCAATGGATAGTAGCCTTGTCAATATGGAAGGTAGTTTGGTGTCGAGAGTTTTGTTACTCTAATGGATGGTAGCCTTTTCATTATGGAAAGTAGTCTGTTGTTCAAATTTTTTTAATCCAATGGATGGTAGCCTTTTCATTATGGAAGGTAGTCTGTTGTCAAGATTTTTGTTATTCCATTGGATGGTACCTTATCATTATGGAAGGTAGTCTGATGTCGATATTTTTGTTATTCCAAAGGATGTTAACCTTGTCATTTGGGAAGGTAGTCTGTTGTCGATATTTTTGTTACTTCAATGGATGGTAGCCTTGTCATTATGGAAGGTAGTCTGTTGTCGAGATTTTTGTTACTCCAATTGATGGTAGCCTTGTCATTATGGGACATAGTCTGTTGTCAATATTTCTGTTACTCCAATGGATTATAGCCTTGTCATTATGGAAGGTACTATGTTGTCGAGATTTTTGTTACACCAATGGATGGTAGCCTTGTCATTATGGGACGTAGTCTATTGTCAATATTTTTGTTACTCCAATGGATTGTAGCCTTGTCATTATGGAAGGTACTCTGTTGTCGAGATTTTTGTTACTCCAATGGATGGTAGCCTTGTCATTATGGAAGGTACTTTTTTGTCGATATTTTTATTACTCCAATGGATGGTAGCCTTGTCATTATGGAAGGTAGTCTGTTGTCGAGATTTTTTTTACTCCAATGGATGGTAGCCTTGTAATTATGGAAGGTAGTCTTTTGTTCATATTTTTGTTACTCCAATGGATGGTAGCCTTGTCATTACAGAAGGAAGTCTATTTTCGAGATTTGTAACTCCAATGTGTGGTAGCCTTTTCATTATGGAAGCTAGTCTGTTGTGAAGATTTTTGTTAATCTAATGGATGGTAGCCTTGTCATTATGGAAGGTAGTTTGTTGTCGAGATTTTTGTTATTCCATTGGATGGTAGCCTTGTCATTATGGAAAGTAGTCTGATGTCAGGATTTTTGTTATTCCAATATATGGTAACTTTGTCATTTTGGAAGGTAGTCTGTTTTCAAGATTTTTGTTACTCCAATGGATGGTAGCCTTGTCAGTATGGAACATAGTCTATTATCAATATTTTTGTTATTCCAATGGATTGTAGCCTTGTCATTATGGAAGATACTCTATTGTCGAGATTTTTGTTACTCCAATGGATGGTAGCCTTGTCATTATGGAAGGTACTCTGTTGTCGATATCTTTTTTACTCCAATGGAAGGTAGCCTTGTCATTATGGAATACAGTCTGTTGTCGAGATTTTCGTTACTACAATTTATGGTAGCCTTGTCATTCTGGAAGGTAGTCTGTTGTTGATATTTTTGTTACTCCAATGGATAGTAGCCTTGTCATTATGGAAAGTAGTTTGTTGTCGAGAGTTTTGTTACTCCAATGGATGGTACCCTTTTCATTATGGAAAGTAGTCTGTTGTTCAAATTTTTGTTAATCCAATGGATGGTAGCCTTTTCATTATGGAAGGTAGTCTGTTGTCAAGATTTTTGTTATTACATTGGATGGTACCTTGTCATTATGGAAGGTAGTCTGATGTCGATATTTTTGTTATTCCAAAGGATGTTAACCTTGTCATTTGGGAAGATAGTCTGTTGTCGATATTTTTGTTACTCCAATGGATGGTAGCCTTGTCATTATGGAAGGTAGTTTGTTGTCGAGAGTTTTGTTACTCCAATTGATGGTATCCTTGTCATTATGGGACGTAGTCTGTTGTTCAAATTTTTGTTAATCCAATGGATGGTAGCCTTTTCATTATGGAAAGTAGTATGTTGTCAAGATTTTTGTTATTTCATTGGATGGTACCTTGTCAATATAGAAGGTAGTCTGATGTCGATATTTTTGTTATTCCAAAGGATGTTAACCTTTTCATTTGGGAAGGTAGTCTGTTGTCGATATTTTTGTTACTCAAATGGATGGTAGCCTTGTCATTATGGAAGGTAGTCTGTTGTCGATATTTTTGTTACTCCAATTGATGGTAGCCTTGTCATTATGGAATGTAGTCTATTGTCAATATTTCTGTTACTCCAATGGATTGTAGCCTTGTCATTATGGAAGGTACTATGTTGTCGAGATTTTTGTTACACCAACGGATGGTAGCCTTGTCATTATGGAAGGTACTCTGTTGTCAATATTTTTGTTACTCCAATGGATGGTAGCCTTGTCATTATGGAAGGTAGTTTGTTGTCGAGATTTTTATTACTCCAATGGACGGTAGCCTTGTCATTATGGGACAAAGTCTATTGTCAATATTTTTGTTACTCCAATGGATTGTAGCCTTGTCATTATGGAAGGTACTCTGTTGTCGATATTTTTGTTACTCCAATGGATGGTAGCCTTGTCATTATGGAAGGTAGTCTGTTGTCGAGATTTTTGTTACTCCAATGGATGGTAGCCTTGTAATTATGGAAGGTAGTCTTTTGTTCAGATTTTTGTTACTCCAATGGATAATAGCCTTGTCATTATTGAAGGTAGTCTGTCGTTATGATTTATGTTACTCCAATGGATGGTAGCCTTGTTATTATGGAAGGTAGTCTTTTGTTCATATTTTTGTTACTCCAATGGATGGTAGCCTTGTCATTACAGAAGGAAGTCTATTTTCGAGATTTTTGTAACTCCAATGTGTGGTAGCCTTTTCATTATGGAAGCTAGTCTGTTGTGAAGATTTTTGTTAATCCAATGGATGGTAGCCTTGTCATTATGGAAGGTAGTTTGTTGTCGAGATTTTTGTTATTCCATTGGATGGTAGCCTTGTCATTATGGAAAGTAGTCTGATGTCGGGATTTTTGTTATTCCAATATATGGTAAATTTGTCATTTTGGAAGGTAGTCTGTTTTCAAGATTTTTGTTACTCCAATGGATGGTAGCCTTGTCAGTATGGAACATACTCTATTATCAATATTTTTGTTATTCCAATGGATTGTAGCCTTGTCATTATGGAAGATACTCTATTGTCGAGATTTTAGTTACTCCAATGGATGGTAGCCTTGTCATTATGGAAGGTACTCTGTTGTCGATATCTTTTTTACTCCAATGGAAGGTAGCCTTGTCATTATGGAAGGTAGTCTGTTGTCGAGATTTTCGTTACTACAATGGATGGTAACCTTTTAATTATGGAAGTTAGTCTATTGTTGATATTTTTGTTACTCCAATGGATAATAGCCTTGTCATTATGGAAGGTAGTTTGTTGTCGAGAGTTTTGTTACTCAAATGGATGGTAGCCTTTTCATTATGGAAAGTAGTCTGTTGTTCAAATTTTTGTTAATCCAATGAATGGTAGCCTTTTCATTATGGAAGGTAGTCTGTTGTCAAGATTTTTGTTATTCCATTGGATGGTACCTTGTCATTATGGAAGGTAGTCTGATGTCGATATTTTTGTTATTCCAAAGGATGTTAACCTTGTCATTTGGGAAGGTAGTCTGTTGTCGATATTTTTGTTACTCCAATGGATGGTAGCCTTGTCATTATAGAAGGTAGTCTGTTGTCGAGATTTTTGTTACTCCAATTGATGGTAGCCTTGTCATTATGGGACGTAGTCTGTTATCAATATTTCATTTACTCCAATGGATTGTAGCCTTGTCATTATGGAAGGTACTATGTTGTCGAGATTTTTTTTACACCAATGGATGGTAGCCTTGTCATTATGGAAGGTACTATGTTGTGAATATTTTTGTTACTCCAATGGATGGTAGCCTTGTCATTATGGAAGGTAGTTTGTTGTCGAGATTTTTATTACTCCAATGGACGGTAGCCTTGTCATTATGGGACGTAGTCTATTGTTAATATTTTTGTTACTCCAATGGAATGTAGCCTTGTCATTATGGAAGGTACTCTGTTGTCGAGATTTTTGTTACTCTAATGGATGGTAGCCTTGTCATTATGGAAGGTACTCTGTTGTCGATATTTTTGTTACTCCAATGGATGGTAGCCTTGTCATTATGGAAGGTAGTCTGTTGTCGGGATATTTGTTACACCAATGGATGGTAGACTTGTAATTATGGAAGGTAGTCTTTTGTTCAGATTTTTGTTACTCCAAAGGATAGTAGCCTTGTCATTATTAAAGGTAGTCTTTCGTTATGATTTATGTTACTCCAATGGATGGTAGCCTTGTTATTATGGAAGCTATTCTATTGTTCATATTTTTGTTACTCCAATGGATGATAGCCTTGTCATTACAGAAGGAAGTCTATTGTCAAGATTTTTGTTACTCCAATGTGTGGTAGCCTTTTCATTATGGAAGCTAGTCTGTTGTTTAGATTTTTGTTAATCCAATTGATGGTAGCCTTGTCATTATGGATGGTAGTTTGTTGTCGAGATTTTTGTTATTCCATTGGATGGTAGCCTTGTAATTATGGAAAGTAGTCTGATGTCAGGATTTTTGTTATTCCAATGTATGGTAACCTTGTCATTTTGGAAGGTAGTCTGTTTTCAATATTTTTGTTAATCCAATGGATGGTAGCCTTGTCATTATGGGACATAGTCTATTATCAATATTTTTGTTATTCCAATGGATTGTAGCCTTGTCATTCTGGAAGATACTCTGTTGTCGAGATTTTTGTTACTCCAATGGATGGTAGCCTTGTCATTATGGAAGGTACTTTGTTGTCGATATTTTTGTTACTCCAACGGATGGTAGCCTTGTCATTATGGAAGGTAGTCTGTTGTCAAGATTTTTGTTACTCCAATGGATGGTAGCCTTGTCATTATGGAAGGTAGTCTGTTGTCGAGATATTTGTTAATCCAATGGATGGTAGCCTTGTCATCATGGAAGGTAGTCTATTGTCGATATTTTTGTTACTCCAATGGATTGTAGCCTTGTCATTAGGGAAGGTAGTCTTTTGTTCAAATTTTTGTTACTCCAATGCATGGTAGCCTTGTCATTAAATAATGTAGTTTGTTGTCGATATTTTTGTTATTCCAATGGATGGTAGCCTTATCATATGGAAGGTAGTATATTGTAGATATCTTTTTTACTCCAATGGGTGGTAGCCTTGTCATTATGGAAGGTAGTCTGTTGTCGAGATTTTTGTTACTACAATTTATGGTAGCCTTGTCATTCTGGAAGGTAGTCTGTTGTTGATATTTTTGTTACTCCAATGGATAGTAGCCTTGTCATTATGGAAGGTAGTTTGTTGTCGAGAGTTTTGTTACTCCAATGGATGGTAGCCTTTTCATTATGGAAAGTAGTCTGTTGTTCAAATTTTTGTTAATCCAATGGATGGTAGCCTTTTCATTATGGAAGGTAGTCTGTTGTCAAAATTGTTGTTATTCCATTGGATGGTACCTTGTCATTATGGAAGGTAGTCTGATGTCGATATTTTTGTTATTCCAAAGGATGTTAACCTTGTCATTTGGGAAGGTAGTCTGTTATCGATATTTTTGTTACTCCAATGGATGGTAGCCTTGTCATTAGGGAAGGTAGTCTTTTGTTCAAATTTGTGTTACTCCAATGCATGGTAGCCTTGTCATTACATAAGGTAGTCTGTTGTCGAGATTTTTGTTATTCCAATGGATGGTTGCCTTATCATATGGAAGGTAGCATATTGTAGATATCTTTTTTACTCTAATGGGTGGTAGCCTTGTAATTATGGAAGATAGTCTTTTGTCGATATTTTTGTTCCTACAATTTATGGTAGCCTTGTCATTCTGGAAGGTAGTCTGTTGTTGATAATTTTGTTACTCCAATGGATAGTAGCCTTGTCAATATGGAAGGTAGTTTGGTGTCGAGAGTTTTATTACTCCAATGGATGGTAGCCTTTTCATTATGGAAAGTAGTCTGTTGTTCAAATTTTTTTAATCCAATGGATGGTAGCCTTTTCATTATGGAAGGTAGTCTGTTGTCAAGATTTTTGTTATTCCATTGGATGGTACCTTATCATTATGGAAGGTAGTCTGATGTCGATATTTTTGTTATTCCAAAGGATGTTAACCTTGTCATTTGGGAAGGTAGTCTGTTGTCGATATTTTTGTTACTCCAATGGATGGTAGCCTTGTCATTATGGAAGGTAGTCTGTTGTCGAGATTTTTGTTACTCCAATTGATGGTAGCCTTGTCATTATGGGACATAGTCTGTTGTCAATATTTCTGTTACTCCAATGGATTATAGCCTTGTCATTATGGAAGGTACTATGTTGTCGAGATTTTTGTTACACCAATGGATGGTAGCCTTGTCATTATGGAAGGTACTCTATTGTCAATATTTTTGTTACTCCAATGGATGGTAGCCTTGTCATTATGGTAGGTAGTTTGTTGTCGAGATTTTTATTACTCCAATGGACGGTAGCCTTGTAATTATGGGACGTAGTCTATTGTCAATATTTTTGTTACTCCAATGGATTGTAGCCTTGTCATTATGGAAGGTACTCTGTTGTCGAGATTTTTGTTACTCCAATGGATGGTAGCCTTGTCATTATGGAAGGTACTTTTTTGTCGATATTTTTGTTACTCCAATGGATGGTAGCCTTGTCATTATGGAAGGTAGTCTGTTGTCGAGATTTTTTTTACTCCAATGGATGGTAGCCTTGTAATTATGGAAGGTAGTCTTTTGTTCAGATTTTTGTTACTCCAATGGATAGTAGCCTTGTCATTATTGAAGGTAGTCTATCATTATGATTTATGTTACTCCAATGGATGGTAGCCTTGTTATTATGGAAGGTAGTCTTTTGTTCATATTTTTGTTACTCTAATGGATGGTAGCCTTGTCATTACAGAAGGAAGTCTATTGTCTAGATTTTTGTTACTCCAATGTGTGGTAGCCTTTTCATTATGGAAGCTAGTCTGTTGTTTAGATTTTTGTTAATCCAATGTATGGTAGCCTTGTCATTATGGAAGGTAGTTTGTTGTCGAGATTTTTGTTATTCCATTGGATGGTAGCCTTGTCATTATGGAAAGTAGTCTGATGTCAGGATTTTTGGTATTCTAATGTATGGTAACCTTGTCATTTTGGAAGGTAGTCTGTTTTCAAGATTTTTGTTACTCCAATGGATGGTAGCCTTGTCAGTATGGGACATAGTCTATTATCAATATCTTTGTTATTCCAATGGATTGTAGCCTTGTCATTATGGAAGATACTCTGTTGTCGAGATTTTTGTTACTCCAATGGATGGTAGCCTTGTCATTATGGAAGGTACTCTGTTGTGAATATTTTTGTTACTCCAATGGATGGTAGCCTTGTCATTATGGAAGGTAGTCTGTTGTCGAGATTTTTGATAGTCCAATGGATGGTAGCCTTGTCATTATGGAAGGTAGTCTGTTGTTGAGATTTTTGTTAATCCAATGGATGATAGCCTTGTCATCATGGAAGGTAGTCTCTTGTCGATATTTTTGTTACTCCAATGGATGGTAGCCTTGTCATTAGGGAAGGTAGTCTTTTGTTCAAATTTTTGTTACTCCAATGCATGGTAGCCTTGTCATTACATAAGGTAGTCTGTTGTCGATATTTTTGTTATTCCAATGGATGGTAGCCTTATCATATGCAAGGTAGTATATTGTAGATATCTTTTTTACTCCAATGGGTGGTAGCCTTGTCATTATGGAAGGTAGTCTGTTTTCGAGATTTTCGTTACTACAATTTATGGTAGCCTCGTCATTCTGGAAGGTAGTCTGTTGTTGATATTTTTGTTACTCCAATGGATAGTAGCCTTGTCATTATGGAAGGTAGTTTGTTGTCGAGATTTTTGTTAATCAATGGATGGTAGCCTTTTCATTATGGAAAGTAGTCTGTTGTTCAAATTTTTGTTAATCCAATGGATGGTAGCCTTTTCATTATGAAAGATAGTCTGTTGTTAAGATTTTTGTTATTCCATTGGATGGTACCTTGTCATTATGGAAGGTAGTCTGATGTCGATATTTTTGTTATTCCAAAGGATGTTAACCTTGTCATTTGGGAAGGTAGTCTGGTGTCGATATTTTTGTTACTCCAATGGATGGTAGCCTTGTCATTATGGAAGGTACTTTGTTGTCGATATTTTTGTTACTCAAATGGATGGTAGCCTTGTCATTATGGAAGGTAGTCTGTTGTCGAGATTTTTGTTACTCCAATGGATGGTAGCCTTGTAATTATGGAAGGTAGTCTTTTGTTCATATTTTTGTTACTCCAATGGATAATAGCCTTGTCATTATTGAAGGTAGTCTATCATTATGATTTATGTGACTCCAATGGATGGTAGCCTTGTTATTATGGAAGGTAGTCTTTTGTTCATATTTTTGTTACTCCAATAGATGGTAGCCTTGTCATTACAGAAGGAAGTCTATTGTCGAGATTTTTGTTACTCCAATGTGTGGTAGCCTTTTCATTATGGAAACTAGTATGTTGTTTAGATTTTTGTTAATCCAATGGATGGTAGCCTTGTCATTATGGAAGGTAGTCTGTTGTCGAGATTTTTTTTACTCCAATGGATGGTAGCCTCGTAATTATGGAAGGTAGTCTTTTGTTCAGATTTTTGTTACTCCAATGGATAGTAGCCTTGTCATTATTGAAGGTAGTCTATCATTATGATTTATGTTACTCCAATGGATGGTAGCCTTGTTATTATGGAAGGTAGTCTTTTGTTCATATTTTTGTTACTCTAATGGATGGTAGTCTTGTCATTACAGAAGGAAATCTATTGTCGAGATTTTTGTTACTCCAATGTGTGGTAGCCTTTTCATTATGGAAGCTAGTCTGTTGTTTAGATTTTTGTTAATCCAATGGATGGTAGCCTTGTCATTATGGAAGGTAGTTTGTTGTCGAGATTTTTGTTATTCCATTGGATGGTAGCCTTGTTATTATGGAAAGTAGTCTGATGTCAGGATTTTTGGTATTCCAATGTATGGTAACCTTGTCATTTTGGAAGGTAGTCTGTTTTCAAGATTTTTGTTACTCCAATGGATGGTAGCCTTGTCAGTATGGGACATAATCTATTATCAATATTTTTGTTATTCCAATGGATTGTAGCCTTGTCATTATGGAAGATACTCTGCTGTCGAGATTTTTGTTACTCCAATGGATGGTAGCCTTATCATTATGGAAGGTACTCTGTTGTGAATATTTTTGTTACTCCAATGGATGGTAGCCTTGTCATTATGGAAGGTAGTCTGTTGTCGAGATTTTTGATAGTCCAATGAATGGTAGCCTTGTCATTATGGAAGGTAGTCTGTTGTTGAGATTTTTGTTAATCCAATGGATGATAGCCTTGTCATCATGGAAGGTAGTCTCTTGTCGATATTTTTGTTACTCCAATGGATGGTAGCCTTGTCATTAGGGAAGGTAGTCTTTTGTTCAAATTTTTGTTACTCCAATGCATGGTAGCCTTGTCATTACATAAGGTAGTCTGTTGTCGATATTTTTGTTACTCCAATGGATGGTAGCCTTATCATATGCAAGGTAGTATATTGTAGATATCTTTTTTACTCCAATGGGTGGTAGCCTTGTCATTATGGAAGGTAGTCTGTTTTCGAGATTTTCGTTACTACAATTTATGGTAGCCTCGTCATTCTGGAAGGTAGTCTGTTGTTGATATTTTTGTTACTCCAATGGATAGTAGCCTTGTCATTATGGAAGGTAGTTTGTTGTCGAGAGTTTTGTTAATCCAATGGATGGTAGCCTTTTCATTATGGAAAGTAGTCTGTTGTTCAAATTTTTGTTAATCCAATGGATGGTAGCCTTTTCATTATGAAAGATAGTCTGTTGTTAAGATTTTTGTTATTCCATTGGATGGTACCTTGTCATTATGGAAGGTAGTCTGATGTCGATATTTTTGTTATTCCAAAGGATGTTAACCTTGTCATTTGGGAAGGTAGTCTGTTGCCGATATTTTTGTTACTCCAATGGATGGTAGCCTTGTCATTATGGAAGGTACTTTGTTGTCGATATTTTTGTTACTCAAATGGATGGTAGCCTTGTCATTATGGAAGGTAGTCTGTTGTCGAGATTTTTGTTACTCCAATGGATGGTAGCCTTGTAATTATGCAAGGTAGTCTTTTGTTCAGATTTTTGTTACTCCAATGGATAATAGCCTTCTCATTATTGAAGGTAGTATGACATTATGATTTATGTTACTCCAATGGATGGTAGCCTTGTTATTATCGAAGGTAGTCTTTTGTTCATATTTTTGTTACTCCAATGGATGGTAGCCTTGTCATTACAGAAGGAAGTCTATTGTCGAGATTTTTGTTACTCCAATGTGTGGTAGCCTTTTCATTATGGAAACTAGTATGTTGTTTAGATTTTTGTTAATCCAATGGATGGTAGCCTTGTCATTATGGAAGGTAGTTTGTTGTCGAGATTTTTGTTATTCCATTGGATGGTAGCCTTGTCATTATGGAAAGTAGTCTGATGTCAGGATTTTTGGTATTCCAATGTATGGTAACCTTGTCATTTTGGAAGGTAGTCTGTTTTCAAGATTTTTGTTACTCCAATGGATGGTAGCCTTATCAGTATGGGACAGAGTCTATTATCAATATTTTTGTTATTCCAATGGATGGTAGCCTTGTCATTATGGAAGGTAGTCTGTTGTCGAGATTTTTGTTACTCCAATGGATAGTAGCCTTGTCATTATTGAAGGTAGTCTATCATTATGATTTATGTGACTCCAATGGATGGTACCCTTGTTATTATGGAAGGTAGTCTTTTGTTCATATTTTTGTTACTCCAATGGATGGTAGCCTTGTCATTACAGAAGGAAGTCTATTGTCGAGATTTTTGTTACTCCAATGTGTGGTAGCCTTTTCATTATGGAAGCTAGTATGTTGTTTAGATTTTTGTTAATCCAATGGATGGTAGCCTTGTCATTATGGAAGGTAGTTTGTTGTCGAGATTTTTGTTATTCCATTGGATGGTAGCCTTGTCATTATGGAAAGTAGTCTGATGTCAGGATTTTTGGTATTCCAATGTATGGTAACCTTGTCATTTTGGAAGGTAGTCTTATTTCAAGATTTTTGTTACTCCAATGGATGGTAGCCTTGTCAGTATGGGACATAGTCTATTATCAATATTTTTGTTATTCCAATGGATTGTAGCCTTGTCATTATGGAAGGTACTATGTTGTCGAGATTTTTGTTACTCCAATGGATGGTAGCCTTGTCATTATGGAAGGTACTCTGTTGTCGATATTTTTGTTACTCCAATGGATGGTAGCCTTGTCATTATGGAAGGTAGTCTGTTGTCGAGATTTTTGATAGTCCAATGGATGGTAGCCTTGTCATTATGGAAGGTAGTCTGTTGTTGAGATTTTTGTTAATCCAATGGATGATAGCCTTGTCATCATGGAAGGTAGTCTCTTGTCGATAGTTTTGTTACTCCAATGGATGGTAGCCTTGTCATTAGGGAAGGTAGTCTTTTGTTCAAATTTTTGTTACTCCAATGCATGGTTGCCTTGTCATTACATAAGGTAGTCTGTTGTCGATATTTTTGTTATTCCAATGGATGGTAGCCTTATCATATGCAAGGTAGTATATTGTAGATATCTTTTTTACTCCAATGGGTGGTAGCCTTGTCATTATGGAAGGTAGTCTGTTTTCGAGATTTTCGTTACTACAATTTATGGTAGCCTCGTCATTCTGGAAGGTAGTCTGTTGTTGATATTTTTGTTACTCCAATGGATAGTAGCCTTGTCATTATGGAAGGTACTTTGTTGTCGAGAGTTTTGTTAATCAATGGATGGTAGCCTTTTCAGTATGGAAAGTAGTATGTTGTTCAAATTTTTGTTAATCCAATGGATGGTAGCCTTTTCATTATGAAAGATAGTCTGTTGTTAAGATTTTTGTTATTCCATTGGATGGTACCTTGTCATTATGGAAGGTAGTCTGATGTCGATATTTTTGTTATTCCAAAGGATGTTAACCTTGTCATTTCGGAAGGTAGTTTGTTGTCGATATTTTTGTTACTCCAATGGATGGTAGCCTTGTCATTATGGAAGGTACTTTGTTGTCGATATTTTTGTTACTCAAATGGATGGTAGCCTTCTCATTATGGAAGGTAGTCTGTTGTCGAGATTTTTGTTACTCCAATGGATGGTAGCCTTGTAATTATGGAAGGTAGTCTTTTGTTCAGATTTTTGTTACTCCAATGGATAGTAGCCTTGTCATTATTGAAGGTAGTCTATCATTATGATTTATGTGACTCCAATGGATGGTACCCTTGTTATTATGGAAGGTAGTCTTTTGTTCATATTTTTGTTACTCCAATGGATGGTAGCCTTGTCATTACAGAAGGAAGTCTATTGTCGAGATTTTTGTTACTCCAATGTGTGGTAGCCTTTTCATTATGGAAGCTAGTATGTTGTTTAGATTTTTGTTAATCCAATGGATGGTAGCCTTGTCATTATGGATGGTAGTTTGTTGTCGAGATTTTTGTTATTCCATTTGATGGTAGCCTTGTCATTATGGAAAGTAGTCTGATGTCAGGATTTTTGGTATTCCAATGTATGGTAACCTTGTCATTTTGGAAGGTAGTCCGTTTTCAAGATTTTTGTTACTCCAATGGATGGTAGCCTTGTCAGTATGGGACATAATCTATTATCAATATTTTTGTTATTCCAATGGATTGTAGCCTTGTCATTATGGAAGATACTCTGCTGTCGAGATTTTTGTTACTCCAATGGATGGTAGCCTTATCATTATGGAAGGTACTCTGTTGTCGATATTTTTGTTACTCCAATGGATGGTAGCCTTGTTATTATGGAAGGTAGTCTGTTGTCGAGATTTTTGTTACTCCAATGGATGGTAGCCTTGTCATTATGGAAGGTAGTCTGTTGTTGAGATTTTTGTTAATCCAATGGATGATAGAATTGTCATCATGGAAGGTAGTCTGTTGTCGATATTTTTGTTACGCCAATGGATGGTAGCCTTGTCATTAGGGAAGGTAGTCTTTTGTTCAAATTTTTGTTACTCCAATGCATGGTAGCCTTGTCATTACATAAGGTAGTCTGTTGTCGATATTTTTGTTACTCCAATGGATGGTAGCCTTATCATATGCAAGGTAGTATATTGTAGATATCTTTTTTACTCCAATGGGTGGTAGCCTTGTCATTATGGAAGGTAGTCTGTTTTCGAGATTTTCGTTACTATAATTTATGGTAGCCTCGTCATTCTGGAAGGTAGTCTGTTGTTGATATTTTTGTTACTCCAATGGATAGTAGCCTTGTCATTATGGAAGGTAGTTTGTTGTCGAGAGTTTTGTTAATCCAATGGATGGTAGCCTTTTCATTATGGAAAGTAGTCTGTTGTTCAAATTTTTGTTAATCCAATGGATGGTAGCCTTTTCATTATGAAAGATAGTCTGTTGTTAAGATTTTTGTTATTCCATTGGATGGTACCTTGTCATTATGGAAGGTAGTCTGATGTCGATATTTTTGTTATTCCAAAGGATGTTAACCTTGTCATTTGGGAAGGTAGTCTGTTGTCGATATTTTTGTTACTCCAATGGATGGTAGCCTTGTCATTATGGAAGGTACTTTGTTGTCAATATTTTTGTTACTCAAATGGATGGTAGCCTTGTCATTATGGAAGGTAGTCTGTTGTCGAGATTTTTGTTACTCCAATGGATGGTAGCCTTGTAATTATGCAAGGTAGTCTTTTGTTCAGATTTTTGTTACTCCAATGGATAATAGCCTTCTCATTATTGAAGGTAGTATGACATTATGATTTATGTTACTCCAATGGATGGTAGCCTTGTTATTATCGAAGGTAGTCTTTTGTTCATATTTTTGTTACACCAATGGATGGTAGCCTTGTCATTACAGAAGGAAGTCTATTGTCGAGATTTTTGTTACTCCAATGTGTGGTAGCCTTTTCATTATGGAAACTAGTATGTTGTTTAGATTTTTGTTAATCCAATGGATGGTAGCCTTGTAATTATGAAAGGTAGTTTGTTGTCGAGATTTTTGTTATTCCATTGGATGGTAGCCTTGTCATTATGGAAAGTAGTCTGATGTCAGGATTTTTGGTATTCCAATGTATGGTAACCTTGTCATTTTGGAAGGTAGTCTGTTTTCATGATTTTTGTTACTCCAATGGATGGTAGCCTTATCAGTATGGGACAGAGTCTATTATAAATATTTTTGTTATTCCAATGGATTGTAGCCTTGTCATTATGGAAGATACTCTGCTGTCGAGATTTTTGTTACTCCAATGGATTGTAGCCTTGTCATTATGGAAGATACTCTATTGTCGACATTTTTGTTACTCCAATGGATGGTAGCCTTGTCATTATGGAAGGTACTCTGTTGTCGAGATTTTTGTTACTCCAATGGATGGTAGCCTTGTCATTATGGAAGGTAGTCTGTTGTCGAGATTTTTGTTAATCCAATGGATGGTAGCCTTGTCATCATGGAAGGTAGTCGGTTGTCGATATTTTTGTTACTCCAATGGATGGTAGCCTTGTCATTAGGGAAGGTAGTCTTTTGTTCAAATTTTTGTTACTCCAATGCATGGTAGCCTTGTCATTACATAAGGTAGTCTGTTGTCAATATTTTTGTTATTCCAATGGATGCTAGCCTTATCATATGCAAGGTAGTATATTGTAGATATCTTTTTTACTCCAATGGGTGGTAGCCTTGTCATTATGGAAGGTAGTCTGTTTTCGAGATTTTCGTTACTACAATTTATGGTAGCCTCGTCATTCTGGAAGGTAGTCTGTTGTTGATATTTTTGTTACTCCAATGGATAGTAGCCTTTTCATTATGGAAGGTAGTTTGTTGTCGAGAGTTTTGTTAACCCAATGGATGGTAGCCTTTTCATTATGGAAAGTAGTCTGTTGTTCAAATTTTTGTAAATCCAATAGATGGTAGCCTTTTCATTATGAAAGATAGTCTGTTGTTAAGATTTTTGTTATTCCATTGGATGGTACCTTGTCATTATGGAAGGTAGTCTGATGTCGATATTTTTGTTATTCCAAAGGATGTTAACCTTGTCATTTGGGAAGGTAGTCTGTTGTCGATATTTTTGTTACTCCAATGGATGGTAGCCTTGTCATTATGGAAGGTACTCTGTTGTTGATATTTTTGTTACTCCAATGGATGGTAGCCTTGTCATTATGGAAGGTAGTCTGTTGTCGAGATTTTTGTTACTCCAATGGATGGTAGCCTTGTCATTATGGAAGGTAGTCTGTTTTCGAGATTTTTGTTACTCCAATGGATGGTAGCCTTGTCATCTTGGAAGGTAGTCTGTTGTCGATATTTTTGTTACTCCAATGGATGGTAGCCTTGTCATTAGGGAAGGTAGTCTTTTGTTCAAATTTTTGTTACTCCAATGCATGGTAGCCTTGTCAGTACATAAGGTAGTCTGTTGTCGATATTTTTGTTATTCCAATGGATGGTAGCCTTATCATATGGAAGGTAGTATATTGTAGATATCTTTTTTACTCCAATGGGTGGTAGCCTTGTCATTATGGAAGGTAGTCTGTTGTCGAGATTTTCGTTACTACAATTTATGGTAGCCTTGTCATTCTGGAAGGTAGTCTGTTGTTGATATTTTTGTTACTCCAATGGATAGTATCCTTGTCATTATGGAAGGTAGTTTGTTGTTGAGAGTTTTGTTACTCCAATGGATGGTAGCCTTTTCATTATGGAAAGTAGTCTGTTGTTCAAATTTTTGTTAATCCAATGGATTGTAGCCTTTTCATTATGAAAGGTAGTCTGTTGTCAAGATTTTTGTTATTCCATTGGATGGTACCTTGTCATTATGGAAGGTAGTCTGATGTCGATATTTTTGTTATTCCAAAGGATGTTAACCTTGTCATTTTGGAAGGTAGTCTGTTGTCGATATTTTTGTTACTCCAATGGATGGTAGCCTTGTCATTATGGAAGGTAGTATGTTCTCGAGATTTTTGTTACTCCAATTGTTGGTAGCCTTGTCATTATGGGATTTAGTCCGTTGTCAATATTTCTGTTACTCCAATGGATTGTAGCCTTGTCATTATGGAAGGTACTATTTTTTCGAGATTTTTGTTACACCAATGGATGGTAGCCTTGTCATTATCGAAGGTACTCTGTTGTCAATATTTTTGTTACTCCAATGGATGGTAGCCTTGTCATTATTGAAGGTAGTCTGTTGTTGAGATTTTTATTACTCCAATGGACGGTAGCCTTGTCATTATGGGACGTAGTCTATTGTCAATATTTTTGTTACTCCAATGGATTGTATCCTTGTCATTATGGAAGGTACTTTGTTGTCGAGATTTTTGTTACTCCAATGGATGGTAGCCTTGTCATTATGGAAGGTACTCTGTTGTCGATATTTTTTTTACTCCAATGGATGGTAGCCTTGTCATTATGGAAGGTAGTCTGTTGTCGAGATTTTTGTTACTCCAATGGATGGTAGCCTTGTAATTATGGAAGGTAGTCTTTTGTTCAGATTTTTGTTACTCCAATGGATAGTAGCCTTGTCATTATTGAAGGTAGTCTGTCGTTATGATTTATGTTACTCCAATGGATGGTAGCGTTGTCATTATGGAAGGTAGTCTTTTGTTCATATTTTTGTTACTCCAATGGATGGTAGCCTTGTAATTATAGAAGGAAGTTTATTGTCGTGATTTTTGTTACTCCAATGTGATGTAGCCTTTTCATTATGGAAGCTAGTCAGTTGTTTAGATTTTTGTTAATCCAATGGATGGTAGCCTGGTCATTATGGAAGGTAGTTTGTTGTCGAGATTTTTGTTATTCCATTGAATGGTAGCCTTTTCATTATGGAAGGTAGTCTGATGTCAGGATTTTTGTTATTCCAATGTATGGTAACCTTGTCATTTTGGAAGGTAGTCTGATGTCAATATTTTTGTTACTCCAATGGATGGTAGCCTTGTCAGTATGGGACATAGTCTATTATCAATATTTTTGTTATTCCAATGGATTGTAGCCTTGTCATTATGGAACATACTCTGTTGTCAAGATTTTTGTTACTCTAATGGATGGTAGCCTTGTCATTATGGAAGGTACTCTGTTGTCGATATTTTTATTACTCCAATGGATGGGAGCCTTGTCATTATGGAAGGTAGTCTGTTGTCTAGATTTTTGTTACTCCAATGGATGGTAGCCTTGTAATTATGGAAAGTAGTCTTTTGTTCAGATTTTTGTTACTCCAATGGATAATAGCCTTCTCATTATTGAAGGTAGTATGACGTTATGATTTATGTTACTCCAATGGATGGTAGCCTTGTTATTATCGAAGGTAGTCTTTTGTTCATATTTTTGTTACTCCAATGGATGGTAGCCTTGTCATTACAGAAGGAAGTCTATTGTCGAGATTTTTGTTACTCCAATGTGTGGTAGCCTTTTCATTATGGAAGCTATTCTGTTGTTTAGATTTTTGTTAATCCAATGGATGGTAGCCTTGTCATTATGGAAGGTAGTTTGTTGTAGAGATTTTTGTTATTCCATTGGATGGTAGCCTTGTCATTATGGAAGGTAGTCTGATGTCAGGATTTTTGTTATTCCAATGTATGGTAACCTTGTCATTTTTGAAGGTAGTCTGTTGTCAAGATTTTTGTTACTCCAATGGATGGTAGCCTTGTCAGTATGGGACATAGTCTAATATCAATATTTTTGTTATTCCAATGGATTGTAGCCTTGTCATTATGGAAGATACTCTGTTGTCGAGATTTTTGTTACTCCAATGGATGGTAGCCTTGTCATTATGGAAGGTACCCTGTTGTCGATATTTTTGTTACTCCAATGGATGGTAGCCTTGTCATTATGGAAGGTAGTCTGTTGTCGAGATTTTTGTTACTCCAATGGATGGTAGCCTTGTCATTATGGAAGGTAGTCTATTGTCGAGATTTTTGTTACTCCAATGGATGGTACCCTTGTCATCATGGAAGGTAGTCTGTTGTCGATATTTTTGTTACTCCAATGGATGGTAGCCTTGTCATTAGGGAAGGTAGTCTTTTGTTCAAATTTTTGTTACTCTAGTGCATGGTAGCCTTGTCATTACAAAAGGTAGTCTGTTGTCGATATTTTTGTTATTCCAATGTATGGTAGCCTTATCATATGGAAGGTAGTATATTGTAGATATCTTTTTTACTCCAATGGGTGGTAGCCTTGTCATTATGGAAGGTAGTATGTTGTCGAGATTTTCGTTACTACAATTTATGGTAGCCTTGTCATTCTGGAAGGTAGTCTGTTGTTGATATTTTTTTTACTCCAATGGATAGTAGCCTTGTCATTATGGAAGGTAGTTTGTTGTCAAGATTTTTGTTACTCTAATGGATGGTAGCCTTTTCATTATGGAAAGTAGGCTGTTGTTCAAATTTTTGTTAATCCAATGGATGGTACCCTTTTTATTATGGAAGGAAGTCTATTGTCGAGATTTTTGTTATTCCATTGGATGGTACCTTGTCATTATGGAAGGTAGTCTAATGTTGAGATTTTTGTTATTCCAAAGGATGGTAACCTTGTTATTTGGGAAGGTAGTCTGTTGTCGATATTTTTGTTACTCCAATGGATGGTAGCCTTGTCATTATAGAAGGTAGCCTGTTGTCGAGATTTTTGTTACTCCAATTAATTGTAGCCTTGTCATCATGGGACGTAGTCTGTTGTCAATATTTCTGTTACTCCAATGGATTGTAGCCTTGTCATTATGGAAGGTACTATGTTGTCGAGATTTTTGTTACTCCAATGGATGGTAGCCTTGTCATTATAGAAGGTACTCTGTTGTCGATATTTTTGTTACTCCAATGGATGGTAGCCTTGTCATTATGGAAGGTAGTCTGTTGTCGAGATTTTTGTTACTCTAATGGATGGTAGCCTTGTCATTATGGAAGGTAGTCTGTTGTCGAGATTTTTGTTACTCCAATGGATGGTAGCCTTGTCATCATGGAAGGTAGTCTGTTGTCGATATTTTTGTTACTGCAATGGATGGTAGCCTTGTCATTAGGGAAGGTAGTCTTTTGTTCAAATTTTTGTTACTCCAATGCATGGTAGCCTTGTCATTACAAAAGGTGGTCTGTTGTCGATATTTTTGTTATTCCAATGGATGGTAGCCTTATCATATGGAAGGTAGTATATTGTAGATATCTTTTTTACTCCATTGGGTGGTAGCGTTGTCATTATAGAAGGTAGTCTTTTGTCTAGATTTTCGTTACTACAATTTATGGTAGCCTTGTCATTCTAGAAGGTAGTCTGTTGTTGATATTTTTGTTACTCCAATGGATAGTAGCCTTGTCATTATGGAAGGTAGTTTGTTGTCGAGATTTTTGTTACTCTAATGGATGGTAGCCTTTTCATTATGGAAAGTAGTCTGTTGTTCAGATTTATGTTAATCCAATGGATGGTAGCCTTTTTATCATGGAAGGTAGTCTATTGTCGAGATTTTTGTTATTCCATTGGATGGTACCTTGTAATTATGGAAGGTAGTCTGATGTCGAGATTTTTGTTATTCCAAAGGATGGTAACCTTGTCATTTGGGAAGGTAGTCTGTTGTCGATATTTTTGTTACTCCAATGGATGGTAGCCTTGTCATTATGGAAGGTAGTCTGTTGTCGAGATTTTTGTTACTCCAATTGATGGTAGCCTTGTCATCATGGGACGTAGTCTGTTGTCAATATTTCTGTTACTCCAATGGATTGTAGCCTTGTCATTATGGAAGGTACTATGTTGTCGAGATTTTTGTTACTCCAATGGATGGAAGCCTTGTAATTATGGAAGATACTCTGTTGTCGAGATTTTTGTTACTCCAATGGATGGTAGCCTTGTCATTATGTAAGATAGTTTGTTGTCGATATTTTTATTACTCCAATGGCCGGTAGCCTTGTCATTATGGGACGTAGTCTATTGTCAATATTTTTGTTACTCCAATGGATTATAGCCTTGTCATTATGGAAGGTACTCTCTTGTCGAGATTTTTGTTACTCCAATGGATGGTAGCCTTGTTATTATGGAAGGTACTCTGTTGTCGATATTTTTGTTACTCCAATACATGGTAGCCTTGTCATTATGGAAGGTAGTCTGTTGTCGAGATTTTTGTTACTCCAATGGATGGTAGCCTTGTAATTATGGAAGGTAGTCTTTTGTTCAGATTTTTGTTACTCCAATGGTTAGTAGCCTTATCATTATTGAAGGTAGTCTGTCGTTATGATTTCTGTTACTCCGATGGATGGAAGCCTTGTCATTATGGAAGGTAGTCTTTTGTTCATATTTTTGTTACTTCAATGGATGGTAGCCTTGTCATTACAGAAGGAAGTCTATTATCGAGATTTTTGTTACTCCAATGTGTGGTAGCCTTTTCATTATGGAAGCTAGTCTGTTGTTCAGATCTTTGTTAATCCAATGGATGGTAGCCTTGTCATTATGGAAGGTACTCTGTTGTCGATAATTTTATTACTCCAATGGATGGGAGCCTTGTCATTATGGAAGGTAGTCTGTTGTCTAGATTTTTGTTACTCCAATGGATGGTAGCCTTGTAATTATGGAAAGTAGTCTTTTGTTCATATTTTTGTTACTCCAATGGATAATAGCCTTCTCATTATTGAAGGTAGTATGACGTTATGATTTATGTTACTCCAAAGGATGGTAACCTTGTCATTTGGGAAGGTAGTCTGTTGTCGATATTTTTGTTACTCCAATGGATGGTAGCTTTGTCATTATGGAAGGTAGTCTGTTGTCGAGATTTTTGTTACTCCAATTGATGGTAGCCTTGTCATCATGGGACGTAGTCTGTTGTCAATATTTCTGTTACTCCAATGGATTGTAGCCTTGTCATTATGGAAGGTACTATGTTGTCGATATTTTTGTTACTCCAATGGATGGTAGCCTTGTATTTATGGAAGGTACTCTGTTGTCGAGATTTTTGTTACTCCAATGGATGGTAGCCTTGTCATTATGTAAGATAGTCTATTGTCGATATTTTTATTACTCCAATGGACGGTAGCCTTGTCATTATGGGACGTAGTCTATTGTCAATATTTTTGTTACTCCAATGGATTATAGCCTTGTCATTATGGAAGGTACTCTCATGTCGAGATTTTTGTTACTCCAATGGATGGTAGCCTTGTTATTATGGAAGGTACTCTATTGTCGATATTTTTGTTACTCTAATGCATGGTAGCCTTGTCATTATGGAAGGTAGTCTGTTGTCGAGATTTTTGTTACTCCAATGGAGGGTAGCCTTGTAATTATGGAAGGTAGTCTTTTGTTCAGATTTTTGTTACTCCAATGGATAGTAGCCTTGTCATTATTGAAGGTAGTCTGTCGTTATGATTTCTGTTACTCCAATGGATGGAAGCCTTGTCATTATGGAAGGTAGTCTTTTGTTCATATTTTTGTTACTCCAATGGATGGTAGCCTTGTCATTACAGAAGGAAGTCTATTATCGAGATTTTTGTGACTCCAATGGATGGTAGCCTTTTCATTATGGAAGCTAGTCTGTTGTTCAGATTTTTGTTAATCCAATGGATGGTAGCCTTGTCATTATGGAAGGTAGTCTGTTGTCTAGATTTTTGTTATTCCATTGGATGGGAGCCTTGTCATTATGGAAAGTAGTCTGATGTCAGGATTTTTGTTATTCCAATGTATGGTAACCTGGTCATTTTGGAAGGTAGTATGTTGTCGAGATTTTTGTTACTCCAATGGATGGTAGCCTTGTCATTATGAGACATAGTTTATTATCAATATTTTTGTTATTCCAATGGATTGTAGCCTTGTCATTATGGAAGATACTCTATTGTCGAGATTTTTGTTACTCTAATGGATGGTATCCTTTTTCATTATGGAAGGTAGTCTGTTGTCAATATTTTTGTTACTCCAATGGATGGTAGCCTTGTCATTATTGAAGGTAGTCTGTTGTCGAGATTTTTGTTACTCCAATGGATGGTAGCCTTGTCATTATGGAAGGTAGTCTGTTGTCGAGATTTTTGTTACTCCAATGGATGGTACCTTTGTCATCATGGAAGGTAGTCTGTTGTCGATATTTTTGTTACTCCAATGGATGGTAACCTTGTCATTAGGGAAGGTAGTCTTTTGTTCAAATCTTTGTTACTCCAGTGCATGGTAGCCTTGTCATTACAAAAGGTAGTCTGTTGTCGATATTTTTGTTATTCCAATGGATGGTAGCCTTATCATATGGAAGGTAGTATATTGTAGATATCTTTTTTACTCCAATGGGTGGTAGCCTTGTCATTATGGAAGGTATTATGTTGTCGAGATTTTCGTTACTACAATTTATGGTAGCCTTGTCATTCTGGAAGGTAGTCTGTTGTTGATATTTTTGTTACTCCAATGGATAGTAGCCTTGTCATTATGGAAGGTAGTTTGTTGTCAAGATTTTTGTTACTCTAATGGATGGTAGCCTTTTCATTATGGAAAGTAGTCTGTTGTTCAAATTTTTGTTAATCCAATGGATGGTACCCTTTTTATTATGGAAGGTAGTCTATTGTCGAGATTTTTGTTATTCCATTGGATGGTACCTTGTCATTATGGAAGGTAGTCTGATGTCGAGATTTTTGTTATTCCAAAGGATGGTAACCTTGTCATTTGGGAAGGTAGTCTGTTGTCGATATTTTTGTTACTCCAATGGATGGTAGCCTTGTCATTATGGAAGGTAGCCTGTTGTCGAGATTTTTGTTACTCCAATTGATTGTAGCCTTGTCATCATGGGACGTAGTCTGTTGTAAATATTTCTGTTACTTCAATGGATTGTAGCCTTGTCATTATGGAAGGTACTATGTTGTCGAGATTTTTGTTACTCCAATGGATGGTAGCCTTGTCATTATAGAAGGTACTCTGTTGTCGATATTTTTGTTACTCCAATGGATGGTAGCCTTGTCATTATGGAAGGTAGTCTGTTGTCGAGATTTTTGTTACTCTAATGGATGGTAGCCTTGTCATTATGGAAGGTAGTCTGTTGTCGAGATTTTTGTTACTCCAATGGATGGTAGCCTTGTCATCATGGAAGATAGTCTGTTGTCGATATTTTTGTTACTGCAATGGATGGTAGCCTTGTCATTAGGGAACGTAGTCTTTTGTTTAAATTTTTGTTACTCCAATGCATGGTAGCCTTGTCATTACAAAAGGTAGTCTGTTGTCGATATTTTTGTTATTCCAATGGATGGTAGCCTTATCATATGGAAGGTAGTATATTGTAGATATCTTTTTTACTCCAATGGGTGGTAGCCTTGTCATTATGGAAGGTAGTCTATTGTCGATATTTTCGTTACTACAATTTATGGTAGCCTTGTCATTCTGGAAGGTAGTCTGTTGTTGATATTTTTGTTACTCCAATGGATAGTAGCCTTGTCATTATGGAAGGTAGTTTGTTGTCGAGATTTTTGTTACTCTAATTGATGGTAGCCTTTTCATTATGGAAAGTAGTCTGTTGTTCAGATTTTTGTTAATCCAATGGATGGTAGCCTTTTTATCATGGAAGGTAGTCTATTGTCGATATTTTTGTTATTCCAATGGATGGTAACCTTGTCATTTGGGAAGGTAGTCTGTTGTCGATATTTTTGTTACTCCAATGGATGGTAGCCTTGTCATGATGGAAGGTAGTCTGTTGTCGAGATTTTTGTTACTCCAATTGATGGTAGCCTTGTCATCATGGGACGTAGTCTGTTGTCAATATTTCTGTTACTCCAATGGATTGTAGCCTTTTCATTATGGACGGTACTATGTTGTCGAGATTTTTGTTACTCCAATGGATGGTAGCCTTGTAATTATGGAAGGTACTCTGTTGTCGAGATTTTTGTTACTCCAATGGATGGTAGCCTTGTCATTATGTAAGATAGTCTGTTGTCGATATTTTTATTACTCCAATTGACGGTAGCCTTGTCATTATGGGACGTAGTCTATTGTCAATATTTTTGTTACTCCAATGGATTATAGCCTTGTCATTATGGAAGGTACTCTCTTGTCGAGATTTTTGTTACTCCAATGGATGGTAGCCTTGTTATTATGGAAGGTACTCTGTTGTCGATATTTTTGTTACTCCAATGCATGGTAGCCTTGTCATTATGGAAGGTAGTCTGTTGTCGAGATTTTTGTTACTCCAATGGATGGTAGCCTTGTAATTATGGAAGGTAGTCTTTTGTTCAGATTTTTGTTACTCCAATGGATAGTAGCCTTGTCATTATTGAAGGTAGTCTGTCGTTATGATTTCTGTTACTCCAATGGATGGAAGCCTTGTCATTATGGAAGGTAGTCTTTTGTTCATATTTTTGTTACTCCAATGGATGGTAGCCTTGTCATTACAGAAGGAAGTCTATTATCGAGATTTTTATTACTCCAATGGGTGGTAGCCTTTTCATTATGGAAGCTAGTCTGTTGTTCATATTTTTGTTAATCCAATAGATGGTAGCCTTGTCATTATGGAAGGTACTCTGTTGTCGATATTTTTATTACTCCAATGGATGGGAGCCTTGTCATTATGGAAGGTAGTCTGTTGTCTAGATTTTTGTTACTCCAATGGATGGTAGCCTTGTAATTATGGAAAGTAGTCTTTTGTTCAGATTTTTATTACTCCAATGGATAATAGCCTTCTCATTATTGAAGGTAGTATGACGTTATGATTTATGTTACTCCAAAGGATGGTAACCTTGTCATTTGGGAAGGTAGTTTGTTGTCGATATTTTTGTTACTCCAATGGATGGTAGCCTTGTCATTATGGAAGGTAGTCTGTTGTCGAGATTTTTGTTACTCCAATTGATGGTAGCCTTGTCATCATGGGACGTAGTCTGTTGTCAATATTTCTGTTACTCCAATGGATTGTAGCCTTGTCATTATGGAAGGTACTATGTTGTCGAGATTTTTGTTACTCCAATGGATGGTAGCCTTGTAATTATGGAAGGTACTCTGTTGTCGAGATTTTTGTTACTCCAATGGGTGGTAGCCTTGTCATTATGTAAGATAGTCTGTTGTCGATATTTTTATTACTCCAATGGACGGTAGCCTTGTCATTATGGGACGTAGTCTATTGTCAATATTTTTGTTACTCCAATGGATTATAGCCTTGTCATTATGGAAGGTACTCTCTTGTCGAGATTTTTGTTACTCCAATGGATGGTAGCCTTGTTATTATGGAAGGTACTCTGTTGTCGATATTTTTGTTACTCCAATGCATGGTAGCCTTGTCATTATGGAAGTTAGTCTGTTGTCGAGATTTTTGTTACTCCAATGGAGGGTAGCCTTGTAATTATGGAAGGTAGTCTTTTGTTCAGATTTTTGTTACTCCAATGGATAGTAGCCTTGTCATTATTGAAGGTAGTCTGTCGTTATGATTTCTGTTACTCCAATGGAAGGAAGCCTTGTCATTATGGAAGCTAGTCTGTTATTCAGATTTTTGTTAATCCAATGGATGGTAGCCTTGTCATTATGGAAGGTAGTCTGTTGTCTAGATTTTTGTTATTCCATTGGATGGGAGCCTTGTCATTATGGAAGGTAGTCTGATGTCAGGATTTTTGTTATTCCAATGTATGGTAACCTTGTCATTTTAGAAGGTAGTCTGTTGTCGAGATTTTTGTTACTCCAATGGATGGTAGCCTTGTCATTATGGGACATAGTTTATTATCAATATTTTTGTTATTCCAATGGATTGTAGCCTTGTCATTATGGAAGATACTCTATTGTCGAGATTTTTGTTACTCCAATGGATGGTATCCTTTTCATTATGGAAGGTAGTCTGTTGTCAATATTTTTGTTACTCCAATGGATGGTAGCCTTGTCATTATTAAAGGTAGATTGTCGTTGAGATATCTTTTACTCCAATGTGTGGTAGCCTTGTCATTATGGAAGGTAGTCTATTGTCGAGATTTTTGTTACTCCAATGGATGGTAGCCTTGTCATTATGGAAGGTAGTTTGTTGTTCAAATTTTTGTTAATCCAATGGATGGTAGCCTTGTCATTATGGAAGGTAGTCTGTTGTCGAGATTTTTGTTGTTCCATTGGATGGTACCTTGTCATTATGGAAGGTAGTCTGATGTCGAGATTTTTGTAATTCCAAAGAATGGTAACCTTGTCATTTTGAAAGGTAGTTTGTTGTCGAGATTTTTGTTACTCCAATGGAGGGTAGCCTTGTCATTATGGAAGGTAGAATGTTGTCGAGTTTTTTGTTACTCCAATGGATGGTAGCCTTGTCATTATGGGACGTAGTCTATTGTCAATATTTCTGTTACTCTAATGGATTGTAGCCTTGTCATTATGGACGGTACTCTGTTGTCGAGATTTTTGTTACTGCAATGGATGGTAGCCTTGTCATTATGGAAGGTATTCTTTTGTCGAGATTTTTGTTAATCTAATGGATGGTAGCCTTGTGATTATGGAAGGTAGTCTTTTGTTCAGATTTTTGTTACTCCAATGGATAGTAGCCTTGTCATTATGGAAGGTAGTCTGATGTCAGGTTTTTTGTTATTCCAATATATGGTAACCTTGTCATTTTGGAAGGTAGTCTGTTGTCGAGATTTTTGGTACTCCAATGGATGGTAGCCTTGTCATTATGAGACATAGTTTATTATCAATATTTTTATTATTCCAATGGATTGTAGCCTTGTCATTATGGAAGATACTCTATTGTCGAGATTTTTGTTACTCCAATGGATGGTATCCTTTTCATTATGGAAGGTAGTCTGTTGTTAATATTTTTGTTACTCCAATGGATGGTAGCCTTGTCATTATTAAAGGTAGATTGTCGTTGAGATATCTTTTACTCCAATGTGTGGTAGCCTTGTCATTATGGAAGGTAGTCTATTGTCGAGATTTTTGTTACTCCAATGGATGCTAGCCTTGTCATTATGGAAGGTAGTTTGTTGTTCAAATTTTTGTTAATCCAATGGATGGTAGCCTTGTCATTATGGAAGGTAGTCTGTTGTCGAGATTTTTGTTATTCCATTGGATGGTACCTTGTCATTATGGAAGGTAGTCTGATGTCGAGATTTTTGTAATTCCAAAGAATGATAACCTTGTCATTTTGAAAGGTAGTTTGTTGACGATATTTTTGTTACTCCAATGGAGGGTAGCCTTGTCATTATGGAAGGTAGTCTGTTGTCTAGATTTTTGTTATTCCATTGGATGGGAGCCTTGTCATTATGGAAGGTAGTCTGATGTCAGGATTTTTGTTATTCCAATGTATGGTAACCTTGTCATTTTGGAAGGTAGTCTGTTGTCGAGATTTTTGTTACTCCAATGGATGGTAGCCTTGTCATTATGGGACATAGTTTATTATCAATATTTTTGTTATTCCAATGGATTGTAGCCTTGTCATTATGGAAGATACTCTATTGTCGAGATTTTTGTTACTCCAATGGATGGTATCCTTTTCATTATGGAAGGTAGTCTGTTGTCAATATTTTGTTACTCCAATGGATGGTAGCCTTGTCATTATTAAAGGTAGATTGTCGTTGAGATATCTTTTACTCCAATGTGTGGTAGCCTTGTCATTATGGAAGGTAGTTTGTTGTTCAGATTTTTGTTACTCCAATGGATGGTAGGCTTGTCATTATGCAAGGTAGTCTATTGTCGAGATTTTTGTTGTTCCATTGGATGGTACCTTGTCATTATGGAAGGTAGTCTGATGTCGAGATTTTTGTAATTCCAAAGAATGGTAACCTTGTCATTTTGAAAGGTAGTTTGTTGTCGAGAGTTTTGTTACTCCAATGGAGGGTAGCCTTGTCATTATGGAAGGTAGTCTGTTGTCGAGTTTTTTGTTACTCCAATGGATGGTAGCCTTGTCATTATGGGACGTAGTCTGTTGTCAATATTTCCCGTTACTCTAATGGATTGTAGCCTTGTCATTATGGATGGTACTCTGTTGTCGAGATTTTTGTTACTTCAATGGATGGTAGCCTTGTCATTATAGAAGGTAGTCTTTTGTCGAGATTTTTGTTAATCTAATGGATGGCAGCCTTGTGATTATGGAAGGTAGTCTTTTGTTCAGATTTTTGTTAGTCCAATGGATAGTAGCCTTGTCACTATGGAAGGTAGTCTGATGTCAGTCTTTTTGTTATTCCAATATATGGTAACCTTGTCATTTTGGAAGGTAGTCTGTTGTCGAGATTTTTGTTACTCCAATGGATGGTAGCCTTGTCATTTGGGAAGGTAGTCTGTTGTCGATATTTTTGTTACTCCAATGGATGGTAGCCTTGTCATGATGGAAGGTAGTCTGTTGTGGAGATTTTTGTTACTCCAATTGATGGTAGCCTTGTCATCATGGGACGTAGTCTGTTGTCAATATTTCTTTTACTCCAATGGATTGTAGCCTTGTCATTATGGAAGGTACTATGTTGTCGAGATTTTTGTTACTCCAATGGATGGTAGCCTTGTAATTATGGAAGGTACTCTGTTGTCGAGATTTTTGTTACTCCAATGGATGGTAGCCTTGTCATTATGTAAGATAGTCTGTTGTCGATATTTTTATTACTCCAGTTGACGGTAGCCTTGTCATTATGGGACGTAGTCTATTGTCAATATTTTTGTTACTCCAAAGGATTATAGCCTTGTCATTATGGAAGGTACTCTCTTGTCGAGATTTTTGTTACTCCAATGGATGGTAGCCTTGTTATTATGGAAGGTACTCTGTTGTCGATATTTTTGTTACTCCAATGCATGGTAGCCTTGTCATTATGGAAGGTAGTCTATTGTCGAGATTTTTGTTACCCCAATGGATGGTAGCCTTGTAATTATGGAAGGTAGTCTTTTGTTCAGATTTTTGTTACTCCAATGGATAGTAGCCTTGTCATTATTGAAGGTAGTCTGTCGTTATGATTTCTGTTACTCCAATGGATGGAAGCCTTGTCATTATGGAAGGTAGTCTTTTGTTCATATTTTTGTTACTCCAATGGATGGTAGCCTTGTCATTACAGAAGGAAGTCTATTATCGAGATTTTTGTTACTCCAATGTGTGGTAGCCTTTTCATTATGGAAGCTAGTATGTTGTTCAGATTTTTGTTAATCCAATGGATGGTAGCCTTGTCATTATGGAAGGTACTCTGTTGTCGATATTTTTATTACTCCAATGGATGGGAGCCTTGTCATTATGGAAGGTAGTCTGTTGTCTAGATTTTTGTTACTCCAATGGATGGTAGCCTTGTAATTATGGAAAGTAGTCTTTTGTTCAGATTTTTGTTACTCCAATGGATAATAGCCTTCTCATTATTGAAGGTAGTATGACGTTATGATTTATGTTACTCCAAAGGATGGTAACCTTGTCATTTGGGAAGGTAGTATGTTGTCGATATTTTTGTTACTCCAATGGATGGTAACCTTGTCATTATGGAAGGTAGTCTGTTGTCGAGATTTTTGTTACTCCAATTGATGGTAGCCTTGTCAACATGGGACGTAGTCTGTTGTCAATATTTCTGTTACTCCAATGGATTGTAGCCTTGTCAATATAGAAGGTACTATGTTGTCGAGATTTTTGTTACTCCAATGGATGGTATCCTTGTAATTATGGAAGGTACTCTGTTGTCGAGATGTTTGTTACTCCATTGTATGGTAGCCTTGTCATTATGTAAGATAGTCTGTTGTCGATATTTTTATTACTCCAATGGACGGTAGCCTTGTCATTATGGGACGTAGTTTATTGTCAATATTTTTGTTACTCCAATGGATTATAGCCTTGTCATTATGGAAGGTACTCTCTTGTCGAGATTTTTGTTACTCCAATGGATGGTAGCCTTGTTATTATGGAAGGTACTCTATTGTCGATATTTTTGTTACTCCAATGCATGGTAGCCTTGTCATTATGGAAGGTAGTCTGTTGTCGAGATTTTTGTTACTCCAATGGAGGGTAGCCTTGTAATTATGGAAGGTAGTCTTTTGTTCAGATTTTTGTTACTCCAATGGATAGTAGCCTTGTCATTATTGAAGGTAGTCTGTCGTTATGTTTTCTGTTACTCCAATGGATGGAAGCCTTGTCATTATGGAAGGTAGTCTTTTGTTCATATTTTTGTTACTCCAATGGATGGTAGCCTTGTCATTACAGAAGGAAGTCTATTATCGAGATTTTTGTTACTCCTATGTGTGGTAGCCTTTTCATTATGGAAGCTAGTCTGTTGTTCAGATTTTTGTTAATCCAATGGATGGTAGCCTTGTCATTATGGAAGGTAGTCTGTTGTCTAGATTTTTGTTATTCCATTGGATGGGAGCCTTGTCATTATGGAAGGTAGTCTGATGTCAGGATTTTTGTTATTCCAATGTATGGTAACCTTGTCATTTTGGAAGGTAGTCTGTTGTCGAGATTTTTGTTACTCAAATGGATGGTAGCCTTGTCATTATGGGTCATAGTTTATTATCAATATTTTTGTTATTCCAATGGATTGTAGCCTTGTCATTATGGAAGATACTCTATTGTCGAGATTTTTGTTACTCCAATAGATCGTATCCTTTTCATTATGGAAGGTAGTCTGTTGTCAATATTTTTGTTACTCCAATGGATGGTAGCCTTGTCATTATTAAAGGTAGATTGTCGTTGAGATATCTTTTACTCCAATGTGTGGTAGCCTTGTCATTATGGAAGGTAGTCTATTGTCAAGATTTTTGTTACTCCAATGGATGGTAGCCTTGTCATTATAGAAGGTAGTTTGTTGTTCAAATTTTTGTTAATCCAATGCATGGTAGCCTTGTCATTATGGAAGGTAGTCTGTTGTCGAGATTTTTGTTGTTCCATTAGATGGTACCTTTTCATTATAGAAGGTAGTCTGATGTCGAGATTTTTGTAATTCCAAAGAATGGTAACCTTGTCATTTTGAAAGGTAGTTTGTTGTCGAGATTTTTGTTACTCCATTGGAGGGTAGCCTTGTCATTATGGAAGGTAGTCTGTTGTCGAGTTTTTTGTTACTCCAATGGATGGTAGCCTTGTCATTATGGGACGTAGTCTGTTGTCAATATTTCTGTTACTCTAATGGACTGTAGCCTTGTAATTATGGACGGTACACTGTTGTCGAGATTTTTGTTACTGCAATGGATGGTAGCCTTGTCATTATGGAAGGTAGTCTTTTGTCGAGATTTTTGTTAATCTAATGGATGGCATCCTTGTGATTATGGAAGGTAGTCTTTTGTTCAGATTTTTGTTACTCCAATGGATAGTAGCCTTGTCACTATGGAAGGTAGTCTGATGTCAGGTTTTTTGTTATTCCAATATATGGTAACCTTGTCATTTTGGAAGGTAGTCTGTTGTCGAGATTTTTGTTACTCCAATGGATGGTAGCCTTGTCATTATGGGACATAGTTTATTATCAATATTTTTATTATTCCAATGGATTGTAGCCTTGTCATTATGGAAGATACTCTATTGTCGAGATTTTTGTTACTCCAATGGATGGTATCCTTTTCATTATGGAAGGTAGTCTGTTGTCAATATTTTTGTTACTCCAATGGATGGTAGCCTTGTCATTATTAAAGGTAGATTATCGTTGAGATATCTTTTACTCCAATGTGTGGTAGCCTTGTCATAATGGAAGGTAGTTTGTTGTTCAAATTTTTGTTAATCCAATGGATCGTAGCCTTGTCATTATGGAAGGTAGTCTATTGTCGAGATTTTTGTTGTTCCATTGGATGGTACCTTGTCATTATGGAAGGTAGTCTGATGTCGAGATTTTTGCAATTCCAAAGAATGGTAACCTTGTCATTTTAAAAGGTAGTTTGTTGTCGAGATTTTTGTTACTCCAATGGAGGGTAGCCTTGTCATTATGGAAGGTAGTCTGTTGTCGAGTTTTTTGTTACTCCAATGGATGGTAGCCTTGTCATTATGGGACGTAGTCTGTTGTCAATATTTCTGTTACTCCAATGGATTGTAGCCTTGTCATTATGGACGGTACTTTGTTGTCGAGATTTTTGTTACTGCAATGGATGGTAGCCTTGTCATTATGGAAGGTAGTCTTTTGTCGAGATTTTTGTTAATCTAATGGATGGTAGCCTTGTAATTATGGAAGGTAGTCTTTTGCTCAGATTTTTGTTACTCCAATGGATAGTAGCCTTGTCATTATGGAAGGTAGTCTGATGTCAGGTTTTTTGTTATACCAATATATGGTAACCTTGTCATTTTGGAAGGTAGTCTGTTGTCGAGATTTTTGTTACTCCAATGGATGGTAGCCTGTCATTATGGGACATAGTCTATTATCAATATTTTTGATATTCCAATGGATCGTAGCCTTATCATTATGGAAGATACTCTGTTGTCGAGATTTTTGTTACTCCAATGGATGGTAGCCTTGTCATTATGGAACGTACTCTGTTGTCGATATTTTTGTTACTCCAATGGAGGGTAGCCTTGTTATTATGGAAGGTAGTCTGTTGTCGAGATTTTTGTTACTCCAATGGATGGTAGCCTTGTCATTATGGGACGTAGTCTGTTGTCAATATTTCTGTTACTCCAATGGATAGTAGCCTTGTCATTATGGATGGTACTCTGTTGTCGAGATTTTTGTTACTGCAATGGATGGTAGCCTTGTCATTATGGAAGGTACTCTATTGTCAATATTTTTGTTACTCCAATGGATGGTAGCCTTGTCATTATGGAAGGTAGTCTTTTGTTGAGATTTTTGTTAATCCAATGGATGGTAGCCTTGTCATTATTGAAGGTAGTTTGTCGTTATGATTTCTGTTACTCCAATGGATGGTAGCCTTGTCATTATGGAAGGTAGTCTGTTGTTCAGATTTTTGTTAATCCAATGGATGGTAGCCTTGTCATTATGGAAGGTAGTCTGTTGTCGAGATTTTTGTTATTCCATTGGATGGTACCCTTGTCATTATGGAAGCTAGTCTGATGTCAGGATTTTTGTTATTCCAATGTATGGTAACCTTGTCATTATAGAAGGTAGTTTGTTGTCGAGATTTTTGTTACTCCAATGGATGGTAGCCTTGTCATTATGGAAGGTAGTCTATTGTCGAGATTTTTTTTAATTCAATGGATGGTAGCCTTTTCATTATGGAAGGTACTCTGTTGTTGATATTTTTGTTACTCGAATGGATGGTAGCCTTGTCATTGTGGAAGGTAGTCTGTTGTCGAGATTTCTGTTACTCCAATGGATTTTAGCCTTGTCATCATGGAAGGAAGTTTGTTGTCGATATTTTTATTACTCCAATGGACGGTAACCTTGTCATTATGGAAGGTAGTCTTTTGTTCAGATTTTTGTTACTCCAATGCATGGTAGTCTTGTCATTACAGAAGGTAGTCTGTTGTCGATATTTTTGTTATTCCAACGGATGGTAGCCTTATAATTATGGAAGGTAGTATATTGTAGATATCTTTTTTACTCCAATGGGTGGTAGCCTTGTCATTATGGAAGGTAGTATGTTGTCGAGATTTTCGTTACTACAATGGATGGTAGCCTTGTCATTCTGGAAGGTAGTCTGTTGTTGATATTTTTGTTACTCCAATGGATGGTAGCCTTGTCATTATGGAAGGTAGTTTGTTGTCGAGATTTTTGTTACTCCAATGGATGGTAGCCTTTTCATTATGGAAGGTAGTCTGTTGTTCAAATTTTTGTTAATCCAATGGATGGTAGCCTTTTCATTATAAAAGGTAGTCTGTTATCGAAATTTTTTTATTCCATTGGATGGTACCTTGTCATTATGGAAGGTAATCTGATGTCGAGATTTTTGTTATTCTAAAGGACGGTAACCTTGAAATTTGGGAAGGTAGTCTGTTGTCGAGATTTTTGTTACTCCAATGGATGGTAGCCTTGTCATTATGGAAGGTAGTCTTTTGTCGAGATTTTTGTTACTCCAATGGATGGTAGCCTTATCATTATGGGACGTAGTCTGTTGTCAATATTTCTGTTACTCCAATGGATTGTAGCCTTGTCATTATGTACGTTACTCTGTTGTCGAGATTTTTGTTACTGCAATGGATGGTAGCCTTGTCATTATTGAAGGTACTTTGTTGTCAATATTTTTGTTACTCCAATGGATGGTAGCCTTGTCATTATGGAAGGTAGTCTTTTGTCGAGATCTTTGTAAATCCAATGGATGGTAGCCTTGTCATTATTGAAGGTAGTTTGTCGTTATGATTTCTGTTACTCCAATTGATGGTAGCCTTGTCATTATGGAAGGTAGTCTTTTGTTCATATTTTTGTTACTCCAATGGATGGTAGCCTTGTCATTACATAAGGAAGTCTGTTGTCGAGATTTTTGTTACTCCAATGTGTGGTAGACTTTTCATTATGGAAGCTAGTCTGTTGTTCAGATTTTTGTTAATCCAATAGATGGTAGCCTTGTCATTATGGAAGGTAGTCTGTTGTCGAGATTTTTGTTATTCCATTGGATGGTACCCTTGTCATTATGGAAGGTAGTCTGATGTCAGGATTTTTGTTATTCCAATGTATGGTAACCTTGTCATTATGGAAGGTAGTCTGTTGTCGATATTTTTCTTACTCGAATGGATGGTAGCCTTGTTATTATGGGACGTAGTCTGTTGTCAATATTTTTGTTACTCCAATGGATTGTAGAATTGTCATTATGGACGGTACTCTATTGTCGAGATTTTTGTTACTGCAATGGATGGTAGCCTTGTCATTATAGAAGGTAGTTTGTTGTCGAGATTTTTGTTACTCTAATGGATGGTAGCCTTGTCATCATGGAAGGTAGTCTATTGTCGAGATTTTTGTTAATTCAATGGATGGTAGCCTTTTCATTATGGAAGGTACTCTGTTGTCGATATTTTTGTTACTCGAATGGATGGTAGCCTTGTCATTATGGAAGGTAGTCTGTTGTCGAGATTTCTGTTACTCCAATGGATTTTAGCCTTGTCATCATGGAAGGAAGTTTGTTGTCGATATTTTTATTACTCCAATGGACGGTAACCTTGTCATTATGGAAGGTAGTCTTTTGTTCAGATTTTTGTTACTCCAATGCATGGTAGTCTTGTCATTACAGAAGGTAGCCTGTTGTCGATATTTTTGTTATTCCAATGGATGGTAGCCTTATCATTATGGAAGGTAGTATATTGTAGATATCTTTTTTACTCCAATGGGTGGTAGCCTTGTCATTATGGAAGGTAGTCTGTTGTCGAGATTTTCGTTACTACAATGGATGGTAGCCTTGTCATTATGGAAGGTAGTTTGTTGTCGAGATTTTTGTTACTCCAATGGATGGTTGCCTTGTCATTATGGGACGTAGTCTGTTGTCAATATTTCTGTTACTCCAATGGATTGTAGCCTTGTCATTATGGACGGTACTCTGTTGTCGAGATTTTTGTTACTGCAATGGATGGTAGCCTTGTCATTATTGAAGGTAGTTTGTCGTTATGATTTCTGTTACTCCAATGGATGGTAGCCTTGTCATTATGGAAGGTAGTCTTTTGTTCATATTTTTGTTACTCCAATGGATGGTAGCCTTGTCATTACAGAAGGAAGTCTGTTGTCGAGATTTTTGTTACTCCAATGTGTGGTAGAATTTTCATTATGGAAGCTAGTCTGTTGTTCAGATTTTTGTTAATCCAATGGATGGTAGCCTTGTCATTATGGAAGGTAGTCTGTTGTCGAGATTTTTGTTATTCCATTGGATGGTACCCTTGTCATTATGGAAGGTAGTCTGATGTCAGGATTTTTGTTATTCCAATGTATGGTAACCTTGTCATTATGGAAGGTAGTCTGTTGTCGATATTTTTGTTACTCCAATGGATGGTAGCCTTGTCATTATGGAAGGTAGTCTATTGTCGAGATTTTTTTTAATTCATTGGATGGTAGCCTTTTCATTATGGAAGGTACTCTGTTGTCGATATTTTTGTTACTCGAATGGATGGTAGCCTTGTCATTATGGAAGGTAGCCTGTTGTCAAGATTTTTGTTACTCCAATGGATGATATCCTTGTCATCATGGAAGGTAGTCTGTTGTCGATATTTTTGTTACTCCAATGGATGGTAGCCTTGTCATTATGGAAGGTAGTCTTTTGTCGAGATCTTTGTAAATCCAATGGATGGTAGCCTTGTCATTATTGAAGGTAGTTTGTCGTTATGATTTCTGTTACTCCAATTGATGGTAGCCTTGTCATTATGGAAGGTAGTCTTTTGTTCATATTTTTGTTACTCCAATGGATGGTAGCCTTGTCATTACATAAGGAAGTCTGTTGTCGAGATTTTTGTTACTCCAATGTGTGGTAGACTTTTCATTATGGAAGCTAGTCTGTTGTTCAGATTTTTGTTAATCAAATGGATCGTAGCCTTGTCATTATGGAAGGTAGTCTATTGTCGAGATTTTTGTTATTCCATTGGATGGTACCCTTGTCATTATGGAAGGTAGTCTGATGTCAGGATTTTTGTTATTCCAATGTATGGTAACCTTGTCATTATGGAAGGTAGTCTGTTGTCGATATTTTTGTTACTCGAATGGATGGTAGCCTTGTTATTATGGGACGTAGTCTGTTGTCAATATTTCTGTTACTCCAATGGATTGTAGAATTGTCATTATGGACGGTACTCTGTTGTCGAGATTTTTGTTACTGCAATGGATGGTAGCCTTGTCATTATAGAAGGTAGTTTGTTGTCGAGATTTTTGTTATTCCAATGGATGGTAGCCTTGTCATTATGGAAGGTAGTCTATTGTCGAGATTTTTGTTAATTCAATGGATGGTAGCCTTTTCATTATGGAAGGTACTCTGTTGTCGATATTTTTGTTACTCGAATGGATGGTAGCCTTGTCATTATGGAAGGTAGTCTGTTGTCGAGATTTCTGTTACTCAAATGGATTTTAGCGTTGTCATCATGGAAGGAAGTTTGTTGTCGATATTTTTATTACTCCAATGGACGGTAACCTTGTCATTATGGAAGGTAGTCTTTTGTTCAGATTTTTGTTACTCCAATGCATGGTAGTCTTGTCATTACAGAAGGTAGTTTGCTGTCGATATTTTTGTTATTCCAATGGATGGTAACCTTGTCATTATGGAAGGTAGTCTGTTGTCGAGATTTTCGTTACTACAATGGATGGTAGCCTTGTCATTCTGGAAGGTAGTCTGTTGTTGATATTTTTGTTACTCCAATGGATGGTAGCCTTGTCATTATGGAAGGTAGTTTGTTGTCGAGATTTTTGTTACTCCAATGGATGGTAGCCTTTTCATTATGGAAGGTAGTCTATTGTTCAAATTTTTGTTAATCCAATGGATGGTAGCCTTTTCATTATAAAAGGTAGTCTGTTGTCGAAATTTTTTTTATTCCATTGGATGGTACCTTGTCATTATGGAAGGTAATCTGATGTCGAGATTTTTGTTATTCTAACTGACGGTAACCTTGTCATTTGGGAAGGTAGTATGTTGTTGAGATTTTTGTTACTCCAATGGATGGTAGCCTTGTCATTATGGAAGGTAGTCTTTTGTCGAGATTTTTGTTACTCCAATGGATGGTTGCCTTGTCATTATGGGACGTAGTTTGTTGTCAATATTTCTGTTACTCCAATGGATTGTAGCCTTGTCATTATGGACGGTACTCTGTTGTCGAGATTTTTGTTACTGCAATGGATGGTAGCCTTGTCATTATTGAAGGTAGTTTGTCGTTATGATTTCTGTTACTCCAATGGATGGTAGCCTTGTCATTATGGAAGGTAGTCTTTTGTTCATATTTTTGTTACTCCAATGGATGGTAGCCTTGTCATTACAGAAGGAAGTCTGTTGTCGAGATTTTTGTTACTCCAATGTGTGGTAGAATTTTCATTATGGAAGCTAGTTTGTTGTTCAGATTTTTGTTAATCCAATGGATGGTAGCCTTGTCATTATGGAAGGTAGTCTGTTGTCGAGATTTTTGTTATTCCATTGGATGGTACCCTTGTCATTATGGAAGGTAGTCTGATGTCAGGATTTTTGTTATTCCAATGTATGGTAACCTTGTCATTATGGAAGGTAGTCTGTTGTCGATATTTTTGTTACTCCAATGGATGGTAGCCTTGTCATTATGGAAGGTAGTCTATTGTCGAGATTTTTTTTAATTCATTGGATGGTAGCCTTTTCATTATGGAAGGTACTCTGTTGTCGATATTTTTGTTACTCGAATGGATGGTAGCCTTGTCATTATGGAAGGTAGCCTGTTGTCGAGATTTTTGTTACTCCAATGGATGGTATCCTTGTCATCATGGAAGGTAGTCTGTTGTCGATATTTTTGTTACTCCAATGGATGGTAGCCTTGTCATTATGGAAGGTAGTCTTTTGTCGAGATCTTTGTAAATCCAATGGATGGTAGCCTTGTCATTATTGAAGGTAGTTTGTCGTTATGATTTCTGTTACTCCAATTGATGGTAGCCTTGTCATTATGGAAGGTAGTCTTTTGTTCATATTTTTGTTACTCCAATGGATGGTAGCCTTGTCATTACATAAGGAAGTCTGTTGTCGAGATTTTTGTTACTCCAATGTGTGGTAGACTTTTCATTATGGAAGCTAGTCTGTTGTTCAGATTTTTGTTAATCCAATGGATGGTAGCCTTGTAATTATGGAAGGTAGTCTGTTGTCGAGATTTTTGTTATTCCATAGGATGGTACCCTTGTCATTATGGAAGGTAGTCTGATGTCAGGATTTTTGTTATTCCAATGTATGGTAACCTTGTCATTATGGAAGGTAGTCTGTTGTCGATATTTTTGTTACTCGAATGGATGGTAGCCTTGTTATTATGGGACGTAGTCTGTTGTCAATATTTATGTTACTCCAATGGATTGTAGAATTGTCATTATGGACGGTACTCTGTTGTCGAGATTTTTGTTACTGCAATGGATGGTAGCCTTGTCATTATAGAAGGTAGTTTGTTGTCGAGATTTTTGGTATTCCAATGGATGGTAGCCTTGTCATTATGGAAGGTAGTCTATTGTGGAGATTTTTGTTAATTCAATGGATGGTAGCCTTTTCATTATGGAAGGTACTCTGTTGTCGATATTTTTGTTACTCGAATGGATGGTAGCCTTGTCATTATGGAAGGTAGTCTGTTGTCGAGATTTCTGTTACTCCAATGGATTTTAGCCTTGTCATCATGGAAGGAAGTTTGTTGTCGATATTTTTATTACTCCAATGGACGGTAACCTTGTCATTATGGAAGGTAGTCTTTTGTTCAGATTTTTGTTACTCCAATGCATGGTAGTCTTGTCATTACAGAAGGTAGTCTGTTGTCGATATTTTTGTTATTCCAATGGATGGTAGCCTTATCATTATGGAAGGTAGTATATTGTAGATATCTTTTTTACTCCAATGGGTGGTAGCCTTGTCATTATGGAAGGTAGTTTGTTGTCGAGATTTTTGTTACTCCAATGGATGGTAGCCTTTTCATTATGGAAGGTAGTCTGTTGTTCAAATTTTTGTTAATCCAATGGATGGTAGCATTTTCATTATAAAAGGTAGTCTGTTGTCGAAATTTTTTTTATTCCATTGGATGGTACCTTGTCATTTTGGAAGGTAATCTGATGTCGAGATTTTTGTTATTCTAAAGGACGGTAATCGTGTCATTTGGGAAGGTAGTCTGTTGTCGATATTTTTGTTACTCCAATGGATGGTAGCCTTGTCATTATGGAAGGTAGTCTTTTGTCGAGATTTTTGTTACTCCAATGGATGGTTGCCTTGTCATTATGGGACGTAGTCAGTTGTCAATATTCCTGTTACTCCAATGGATTGTAGCCTTGTCATTATGGACGGTACTCTGTTGTCGAGATTTTTGTTACTGCAATGGATGGTAGCCTTGTCATTATTGAAGGTAGTTTATCGTTATGATTTCTGTTACTCCAATGGATGGTAGCCTTGTCATTATGGAAGGTAGTCTTTTGTTCATATTTTTGTTACTCCAATGGATGGTAGCCTTGTCATTATAGAAGGAAGTCTGTTGTCGAGATTTTTGTTACTCCAATGTGTGGTAGAATTTTCATTATGAAAGCTAGTCTGTTGTTCAGATTTTTGTTAATCCAATGGATGGTAGCCTTGTCATTATGGAAGGTAGTCTGTTGTCGAGATTTTTGTTATTCCATTGGACGGTACCCTTGTCATTATGGAAGGTAGTCTGATGTCAGGATTTTTGTTATTCCAATGTATGGTAACCTTGTCACTATGGAAGGTAATCTGTTGTCGATATTTTTGTTACTCCAATGGATGGTAGCCTTGTCATTATGGAAGGTAGTCTATTGTCGAGATTTTTTTTAATTCATTGGATGGTAGCCTTTTCATTATGGAAGGTACTATGTTGTCGATATTTTTGTTACTCGAATGGATGGTAGCCTTGTCATTATGGAAGGTTGCCTGTTGTCGAGATTTTTGTTACTCCAATGGATGGTATCCTTGTCATCATGGAAGGTAGTCTGTTGTCGATATTTTTGTTATTCCAATGGATGGTAGCCTTATCATTATGGAAGGTAGTATATTGTAGATATCTTTTTTACTCCAATGGGTGGTAGCCTTGTCATTATGGAAGGTAGTCTGTTGTCGAGATTTTCGTTACTACAATGGATGGTAGCCATGTCATTCTGGAAGGTAGTCTGTTGTTGATATTTTTGTTACTCCAATAGATGGTAGCCTTTTCATTATGGAAGGTAGTCTGTTGTTCAAAGTTTTGTTAATCCAATGGATGGTAGCCTTTTCATTATGGAAGGTAGTCTGTTGTCGAAATTTTTTTTATTCCATTGGATGGTACCTTGTCATTATGGAAGGTAGTCTGATGTCGAGATTTTTGTTATTCTAAAGGATGGTAACCTTGTCATTTGGGAAGGTATTCTGTTGTCGAGATTTTTGTTACTCCAATGGATGGTAGCCTTGTCATTATGGAAGGTAGTCTGTTGTCGAGATTTTTGTTACTCCAATTGATGGTAGCCTAGTCATTATGGGACGTATTTTGTTGTCAATATTTCTGTTACTCCAATGGATTGTAGCCTTGTCATTATGGAAGGTACTATGTTGTCGATATTTTTGTTACTCCAATGGATGGTAGCCTTATCATTATCGAAGGTAGTATATTATATATATCTTTTTTACTCCAATGGGTGGTAGCCTTGTCATTATTGAAGGTACTCTGTTGTCGATATTTTTGTTACTCCAATGGAAGGTATCCTTTTCATTATGGAAGGTAGTTTGTTGTCGATATTTTTGTAACTCCAATGGATGGTATCCTTGTCATTATTGAAGGTAGTTTGTCATTGAGATATCTGTTACTCTAATTTGTGGTAGCCTTGTCATTATGGAAGCTAGTCTGTTGTTCATATTTTTGTTAATCCAATGGATGGTTGCCTTGTCATTATGGAACGTAGTTTTCAAGATTTTTGTTATTCCATTGGATGGTAGCCTTGTCATTATGGAAGGTAGATTGATGTCTGGATTTTTGTTATTCCAATGTTGTTAACCTTGTCATTTTTCGAGGTAGTCTGTTATCGATATTTTTGTTACTCCAATGGATTTTAGCGTTTTCATTATGGAAGGTTGTCCGTTGTCGAGATTTTTGTTACTCTAATGGATGGTAGCCTTGTCATTATGGAAGCTAGTCTGTTGTTCATATTTTTGTTAATCCAATGGATGGTAGCCTTGTCGTTATGGAACGTAGTTTTCGAGATTTTTGTTTTTCCATTGGATGGTAGCCTTGTCATTATGGAAGGTAGTCTGATTTCTTGATTTTGGTTATTCCAATGTATGGTAACCTTGTCATTTTAGAAGGTAGTCTGTTGTCAATATTTTTGTTACTCCAATGGATTGTAGCCTTGTCATTTTGGAAAGTACTCTGTTGTCAATATTTTTGTTACTCCAATGGATGGTAGCCTTATCATTATGGAAGGTACTCAATTGTCGATAATTTTGTTACTCCAATGGATTGTAGCCTTGTCATTATGGAAGGTACTATGTTGTCGATATTTTTGTTACTCCAATGGATGGTAGCCTTATCATTATCGAAGGTAGTATATTATATATATCTTTTTTACTCCAATGGGTGGTAGCCTTGTCATTATTGAAGGTACTCTGTTGTCGATATTTTTGTTACTCCAATGGAAGGTATCCTTTTCATTATGGAAGGTAGTTTGTTGTCGATATTTTTGTAACTCCAATGGATGGTATCCTTGTCATTATTGAAGGTAGTTTGTCATTGAGATATCTGTTACTCTAATTTGTGGTAGCCTTGTCATTATGGAAGCTAGTTTGTTGTTCATATTTTTGTTAATCCAATGGATGGTTGCCTTGTCATTATGGAACGTATTTTTCAAGATTTTTGTTATTCCATTGGATGGTAGCCTTGTCATTATGGAAGGTACTATGTTGTCGATATTTTTGTTACTCCAATGGATGGTAGCCTTATCATTATCGAAGGTAGTATATTATATATATCTTTTTTACTCCAATGGGTGGTAGCCTTGTCATTATTGAAGGTACTCTGTTGTCGATATTTTTGTTACTCCAATGGAAGGTATCCTTTTCATTATGGAAGGTAGTTTGTTGTCGATATTTTTGTAACTCCAATGGATGGTATCCTTGTCATTATTGAAGGTAGTTTGTCATTGAGATATCTGTTACTCTAATTTGTGGTAGCCTTGTCATTATGGAAGCTAGTCTGTTGTTCATATTTTTGTTAATCCAATGGATGGTTGCCTTGTCATTATGGAACGTAGTTTTCAAGATTTTTGTTATTCCATTGGATGGTAGCCTTGTCATTATGGAAGGTAGATTGATGTCTGGATTTTTGTTATTCCAATGTATGTTAACCTTGTCATTTTTCGAGGTAGTCTGTTATCGATATTTTTGTTACTCCAATGGATTTTAGCGTTTTCATTATGGAAGGTTGTCCGTTGTCGAGATTTTTGTTACTCTAATGGATGGTAGCCTTGTCATTATGGAAGCTAGTCTGTTGTTCATATTTTTGTTAATCCAATGGATGGTAGCCTTGTCGTTATGGAACGTAGTTTTCGAGATTTTTGTTTTTCCATTGGATGGTAGCCTTGTCATTATGGAAGGTAGTCTGATTTCTTGATTTTGGTTATTCCAATGTATGGTAACCTTGTCATTTTAGAAGGTAGTCTGTTGTCAATATTTTTGTTACTCCAATGGATTGTAGCCTTGTCATTTTGGAAAGTACTCTGTTGTCAATATTTTTGTTACTCCAATGGATGGTAGCCTTATCATTATGGAAGGTACTCAATTGTCGATAATTTTGTTACTCCAATGGATGGTAGCCTTGTCATTATGGAAGGTAGTCTGTTGTCGAGATTTTTGTTACTCCAATGAATGGTAGCCTTGTCATTATGGAAGGTAGTCTGTTGTCGAGATTTTTGTTACTCCAATGGATTGTAGCCTTGTCATTATGGAAGGTAGTTTGTCGTTATTATTTCTTTTACTCCAATGGATGGTAGCCTTATCATTATGGAAGGTAGTCTTTTGTTCAGATTTTTGTAACTCCAATGGATGGTAGCCTTTTCAATCTATAAGGTAGTTTGTTGTCGTTATTTTTGTTACTCCAATTGTTGGTAGCCTTATCATTATCTAAGGTAGTATATTATAGAAATCTTTTTTACTTTAATGGGTGGTAGCCGAGTCATTATGGAAGGTTGTTTGTTGTCGAGATTTTTGTTACTCCAATGGATGGTATCCTTTTCATTATGTAAGGTAGTCTGTTGTCGATATTTTTGTTACTCCAGTGGATGGTAGCCTTGTCATTATTAAAGGTAGTTTTTTCGTTGAGATATCTGTTACTCCAATTTGTGGTAGCCTTGTCATTATGGAAGCTAGTCTGTTGTTCATATTTTTGTTAATCCAATGGATGGTAGCCTTGTCATTATGGAACGTAGTTTTCGAGATTTTTGTTATTCCATTGGATGGTAGCCTTGTAATTATGGAAGGTAGTCTGATGTTTGGATTTTTGTTATTCCAATGTATGGTAACCTTGTCATTTTAGAAGGTAGTCTGTTATCGATATTTTTGTTACTCCAATGGATTGTAGCCTTGTCATTATGGAAGGTAGTATGTTGTCGAGATTTCTGTTACTCTAATCGATGGTAGCCTTGTTATTATGGGGCGTAGTCTTTTGTCAATATTTTGTTACTCCAATAGATTATAGCCTTGTCATTATGGAAGGTACTCTGTTGTCGAGATTTTTGTTACTCCAATGGATGGTAGCCAGGTCATTATGGAAGCTACTCTGTTGTCGATATTTTTGTTACTCCAATGGATAGTAGCCTTGTCATTATGGAAGGTTGTCTATTGTCGAGATTTGTGTTACTCCAATGGATGGTAGCCTTGTCATTATGGAAGGTAGTCTGTTGTCGAGATTTGTATTACTCTAATGGATTGTAGCCTTGTGATTATGGAAGGTAGTCTGTCGTTATTATTTCTGTTACTCCAATGGGTGGTAGCCTTGCCATTATGGAAGGTAGTTTGTTGTCGATATTTTTTTTACTCTGATGGATGGTAGCCTTGTCATTATGGAAGGTAGTTTGTCATTGAGATATATGTTACTTCAATGTGTGGTAGCCTTGTCATTATGGAAGGTAGTCTGTTGTCGAGAATTTTGTTATTCCATTGGATGGTAGCCATGTCATTTTGGAAGGTAGTCTTATGTCCAGGTTTTTGTTATTCTAATGGATGGTAACCTTGTCATTATGGAAGGTAGTCTATTGTCGAGATTTTTGTTACTCCAATGGATAGTAGCTTTGTCAATATGGAAGGTACTTTGTAGTCGATATTTTTGTTACTCCAATGGATGGTAGCCTTGTCATTATGGAAGGTAATATATTGTCGAAATTTTTGTTACTCCAATGGATGGTAGCCTTGTCATTATGGAAGGTAGTATGTTGTCGAGATTTTTGTTATTACAATGGATGGTAGCCTTGTCATTATGGAAGTTAGTCCGTTGTTGATATTTTTGTTACTCCAATGGATGGTAGCATTGTCATTATAGAAGCTAGTCAGTTGTCGATATTTTTGTTACTCCAATGGATGGTAACCTTGTCATTATGGAAGCTAGTCTCTTATCGAGATTTTAGTTACTACAATGGATGGTAGCCTTGTAATTAGGGAAGGTAGTTTGTTGTCTAGATTTTTATTATTCCTTTGGGTGGTAGCCTTGTCATTATGGAACGTAGTCTGTTTTCGCGATTTTTCTTATTCCAATGGATGGTAACTTTGTCATTATGGAAGGTAGTCTGTTGTCGAGATTTTAGTTACTCCAATGGGTGGTAGCCTTGTCTTTATGGAAGCTAGTTTGTTGTCGAGATTTTTGTTACTTTAATGGATGTAGCCTTGTCATTATGGAAGGTAGTCTATTGTCGATGTATTTGTTACTCCAATGGATTCTACCCTTGTGATTATGTAAGGTAGTTTGTTTTCATGATTTTTGTTATTCCAAAGGATGGTCGTTTTTAATTATGGAATGTAGTCTGTTGTCGAGATTTTTGTTACTCCAATGGATGGTATCCTTGTCATTATGGAAGGTAGTTTGTTGTCGATATTTTTGTTACTCCAATGGATGGTAGCCTTGTAACACTACTAAAAAAAAGACATTTGAGAAAAGGTTTTTACATCAGGTATCAAAATATATGATGTAAAAAATACCATTAAAAACATTTTACATCAGGTATTTATTTGCAATGATATATATAAAAAGAAAAAAAATATTTTTCGCTATCTATTACATCGGGCAATGTCATCCACCGATGTAAAAGGTTTTCAGAAAAAAATACGGTGGCATTTTTGTAAATAAGAAACAAGGTGGCAGAATTGTAAATAAAAAACAAACAAGATATTACATCGGGGTAACTAAAAAACGATGTAAAAGGTTAATATATAAAATATATTAAAAAACTTACATTGGGGCATATTTTCCACCGATGTAAAAACTGCAAAGGCCCAAACCCTTACATCGGTCCGTTGTTTCCACCGATGTAAAAGGTTATATATATTATTCAGTTTATTTCCTAAATGCACATTATTTCAACTGTACAACTTCCTCTCACGCATACGCCGCCCCTGTTCACGCATACGCCTCACTGTATAACTTCTTCCTCACCGCCGTTTCACGTCTCCTCGCTGCCGTTTCACGCCGTTTCACGTCTCCTTGCTGCCGATTCACGCCCTTCACGTCTCCTCGTCGTTGATTCACGCTCTTCACGGCTCATCTCCGCCGATTCACGCCCTTCATGACTCCTGCCAAATCCGGGGGTAACGTGCTATTTTGTAATATATGTTTTCATTTCCTCTTCACAGTTCCTCCTCCTTCTGCCGTCCAGTTTTTATAAATTTTATTTTTATAAAAAAAATTCACTGCTGTTCTCGTGAAATATATCTGAGGCAGCCGCGCCATTGATGCGCATCGTTGTAGCTGCCAGCGGCCAGTCCCCTCTGCGCCCCGGTTCGTTTTTTGTTCGGTCTTCTTCCTGAATTATATTGTACATTGTGCTATCAATGAATTTAGTTCCTTTTCAATCTGCACCACTTCTTGAACCTATGCAGTTTCCAGTATTACCACCCAAACCACCAAATTCAAGTTCCTTTTGGGAGACCAGAAATGTTTGCGGTCGGTTCTGGGAATTGCAGGATACGCTAAATCTTGTAAAGGGAATGTATGTTGTTCTTGTTTCAATTCACTACATTGTGTTTGGCACGTGATATTTGATGGTTTGATTTGATGTATTTTCTGTAGGCAAAAGGAACAAGAGATGTTGAAAATGATAAGAGACCGTGGAGGGTCTTTAGAGGGTTTAACTCATGGCTCAAACGGAACTTACCTTTTGAGTTTTCTAAAGTGTTTAGAGGACAGAGGGGTTAGTGTAGAAACCTAAGAAGCATTAGCTATTGAAACGACGAATGCTTTGATGTTAAAACTAAGAGCGCTGTTGGAGCCATGTAGATATGTTGTAGATGAAGCAAGTCCATGGGAAGAGAAATCGGCAGTGGCAAGGTTTACAAGTAAAGTGCATAAGTCTAAACGGAATCAACTCTGGAGGAAGAAAAAAAGGAAGCGTATTGCGGAAATAATGGCAAAGATTACTTCGCCTTGCCTTGTCTTGTGTCTTTGAGTCTTTTTTCTATCCTGTTTGTTATTGCTATTGTTTATAACTTATAGATTTTTTTGGTTGCTTTATTTAAAACTCTAGGACCACGAGTGGTTCGCCCAAATTGACCAGGAAGCTGATGAATGGAGGGCTATGGAGATTGCCAAGGAAACTGAAGATAACAAGGTATTAAAGTATTTTCAATCTATGCGAACGTTCATATTGACTGGAATTGATATTTGTTTTAGGCATAGGTATTATGTTCTTCTCAACATCATGCTCAATTTTAACTCAACCAAAGTTTTCAAAATCTGATATAAAACTACTATCTCTGACATTTTCCGTGATTTGTCCTCAAGACAATTATGCTAAGCTTCTCATTTATTATTATTAATACTATTTTATATGCGTATACGATTCGTGATAAAGGGTGGAGCTGAATGTAAGGCTTTTAGTTTACTATAGTTACAAAAATACATCTCTACATATTACTTCAAATTATTTGTTTTGCCCATTTTCGTATTTATTTCTAACTTTTCTTCATTGTTCTATCTATTCTGTCTATAGAAAAAAAGGGGGAAGGGCAGTACTTATTTGTTGTGTTCAGGGTTCTGTTTACAGATATGTTATCCATTTAGCAGTTAAATCAGTTTGCGTAACAAGTCTTTTTAATGTTGGAAACATGTCTATATGCAGGTCAAAAAGATGAAAGAAATTGCAAAGCTTAAAGTCAAAGAAGAGAAGAAGAAACTAGAGTCTCAGGTAAATTTTTGTACAAATGACTATTAAGCATGTAATCAGTTCTATTTTATGGTTTCCATTAACTTCGAAGAACTCAATCATACATTCTGTTTTATCTACATTAAGGATTTATCACGTCTTCGTTAACTACCTATATCATGCAGGTTGTTAAGCACACCTTTCTTCTTTAGATATACATTTATTTAGTCGATGTCAGTCATGAAAATTTATATTTTATCATCTTGGGTATGTCTTATTCTCTTGCATCGTGTTATATCACAGCTGGAGCTGCTCTTGGTGGTGGAGAAACTTCAAGAATTACGCTCCATAAGGATACAAAAGTTAAAAAAACAAGGTATTAATATAAGAAAATCACTATGATTCTAGTTAGTTGTATTTTGATTATATAGCATGTTATTTAGCCAATTTTTTACTGATATGCTTGGTTTTGTTTTCTCTTCCCATGTTAGCACATATATCTTTTGAACTTCATTTATTATTTTGTTAATTTAAATTCACAATCCTTCTGCATTGGTTGATCAAATTTTTGGATGTGCATATTTGAGTTCAAGCTCTGTTATTTGGCATTTTCTCATTATGGCTGAATAACTAATCATCCTATAAATAGTAAATATCTTTACCAAATTTTATTGTTATTATGAATTGAAGTGATTATGGTATGCAAAAGTTTATAAATGCTTACAATATGTTTTCAATATCTTCACAAGAAATATCTTATTAAACCTTAGTTTGTTTACAATTTGAGTATGCAGAAGCTTATAATATTCATTAATGAAAATTTAATTTTATTCTGGATTGAAGTGATTATGGTTATTCATAAATCATGCAGGCCATTTTCTCCCAGAGGAGGATGACAGGTTTCTTGAGCGAGTTCAGGCTGCAGTGGAAGAAGAGGAGCGTGAAGCTTTGGCAGCAGCTGAAACAGATGATGCTAAAGACGAAATTGCAATTGCCTAGGAATCCAGAAAAGCTATGCAGAACCAAGAGAAACTTCTATTTGTGCTCGACCAATTCCTGAGGTTCTGCCAGTCAAGAAGGACAGTTAATGTTATCTCGTCGAGGTGCCTGTCGTGCGGTACTGTGGAAATGGTTCTATCAAAACCTCAAAGTAATTATACTTCTCATAGCATTTTTTATGATAAAATTTGTGTACCATTATTTCCATATCAGTGACAATATATCTTTTGAAAATTGTAGATTTGAGATACAATTCACTAAGCTTCATTTTCCTTCAAGTTCGGGAACTATCGTGGCTGCAGTGGCATCCATTCAGTGTTTCTTCTAGCCCTTTGGATGGAAATAATCACATTGCCGTTCTCATAAAGGTTCTAGGAAAATTTACTGGGAGATTAAGAGAAAGAATCACTAATGTTGATGCACCAGAGGATTTATCTGTTAAGCCTAATATTGTGGTAACAACTTTCATTGAGGGTCCGTATGGAGATGAAGTACCATAACACTTCCGATGTAAATAATTGCGTCACTAGGGACTTTTTACATCGGTTATTACTTCCAACCGATGTAAAAATTGGATTAATTTTTTTAAAATAATGTCATAACAGTTTCTTACATCATTCTTATATTATAACCAATGTAAAAAAGTGACTTTTTACATCAGTTATTACTTCCAACCGATGAAAAAATTGGATTAATTTTTTTAAAATATTGTCATAATTGTTTCTTACATCATTCTTATATTATAACCGATGTAAAAAAGGGACTTTTTACATCCGACCCAGAACCGATGTAAAAAGTACTTGATTTACTATATCACCTGACTTTACATTGGACCCAAAACCGATGTAAAAAGTCAGTTTCACCCGATGTAAAAAGTCATTTATGCACTAGTGTAATTATGGAAGGTAGTTTGTCGTTGAGATATTTGTTACTCCAATGTGTGGTAGCCTTGTCATTATGGAAGCAAGTTTGTTGTCGAGATTTTTGTTACTCCAATGGATGGTATCCTTTTCATAATGGAAGGTAGTCTGTTATCGATATTTTTGTTACTCCAATGGATGGTAGCCTTGTCATTATGGAAGGTAGTTTTTTGTTTAGATATATGTTACTCCAATGTATGGTAGCCTTGTCATTATAGAAGCTAGTCTGTTGTTCAGATTTTTGTTAATCCAATGGATGGTAGCCTTGTCATTATGGAAGGTAATATGTTGTCGAGATTTTTGTTATTCCATTGGATGGTAACCTTTTCATTATGGAAGGTAGTCTAATGTCAGTATTTTTGTTATTCCAGTGTATGGTACCCTTGTCATTTTGGAAGGTAGTCTGTTGACGAGATTTTTGTTACTCCAATGGATGGTAGCCTTGTCATTATTGAAGGTAGTCTGTTTTCGATATTTTTCTTACTCGAATGGATGGTAGCCTTGTCATTATGGGACATTGTCTGTTGTCAATATTTTTGTTACTCTGATGGATTGTATCCTTGTCATTATGGAAGGTACTCTATTGTAAAGATTTTTGTTAATCCAATGGATGGTAGCCTTGTCATTATGGAAGGTACTATGTTTTCGATATTTTTGTTACTCCAATGAATGGTAGCCTTGTCATTATGGAAGGTAGTCTATTGTCGAGATTTTTATTACTCCAATGGATGGTAGCCTTGTCATTATGGAAGGTAGTCTGTTGTCGATATTTTTGTTACTCCAATGGATGGTACTCTTGTCATTATGGAAGGTAGTCTGTCGTTATGATTTATGTTACTCCAATGGATGGTAGCCTTGTCATTATGGAAGGTAGTCTTTTGTTTAGATTTTTGTTACTCCAATGAATGGTAGCCTTGTCATTATAGAAGGTAGTCTGTTGTCGATATTTTAATTACTCCGATGGATGGTAGCCTTATCATTATGGAAGGTAGTATAATATAGATATCTTTTTTACTCCAATGGGTGGTAGCCTTGTCATTATGGAAGGTAGTTTGTTGTCGATATTTTTTTTACTCCAATGGATGGTAGCCTTGACATTATGGAAGGTAGTTTGTCATTGAGATATTTGTTAGTCCAATGGATGGTAGCCTTGTCATTATGGAAAGTAGTCTGATGTCGAGATTTTTGTTATTCTAATTGATGGTAACCTTGTCATTATAGAAGGTAGTCTGTTTTCGAGATTTTGTTATTCCAATGGATGGTAGCCTTGTCATTATGGAAGGTACTCTATTATCGTGATTTTTTTATTACAATGGATGGTAGCCTTCTCATTCTGGAAGTTAGTCTGTTGTTTATATTTATATTACTCCAATAGATGGTAACATTGTCATTATGGAAGCTAGTTTGTTGTCGAAATTTTTTTTTACTCCAATGGATGGTAGCCTTGTCATTATGGAAGGTACTCTGTTTTCGATATTTTTGTTACTCCAACAGATGGTAGCCTTGTCATTAAGGAAGGTAGTCTATTGTCGAGATTTTTGTTACTCCAATCGATGGTAGCCTTGTCATTATGGAAGGTAGTCTGTTGTCGAGATTTTTGTTACTCCAATGGATGGTAGTCTTGTCATTATGGAAAGTAGTCTACCGTTATGATTTCTGTTACTCCAATGGATGGTAGCCTTGTCATTATGGAAGGTAGTCTTTTGTTCAGATTTTTGTTACTCCAATTAATGGTAGCCTTGTCATTATAGAAGGTAGTCTATTGTCGAAATTTTTGTTACTCCAATGGATGGTAGACTTATCATTATGGAAGGTATTATAATATAGATATCTTTTTTACTCCAATGGGTGGTAGCCTTGTCATTATGGAAGGTAGTTTGTTGTCGATATTTTTTTTACTCGAATGGATGGTAGCCTTGACATTATGGAAGGTAGTCTGTTGTCGAGAACTTTGTTATTTTGTTGGATGGTAGCCTTGTCATTATGGAAAGTAGTCGGATGTCGAGATTTTTGTTATTCTAATGGATGGTAACCTTGTCATTATGGAAGGTAGTCTGTTGTCGCGATTTTTTTATTCCAATGGATTGTATCATTGTAATTATGGAAGGTACTCTATTGTAGAGATTTTTGTTAATCCAATGGATGTTAGCCTTGTCATTATGGAAGGTACTCTGTTTTCGATATTTTTGTTACTCCAACGAATGGTAGCATTGTCATTATGGAAGGTAGTCTGTTGTCGAGATTTTAATTACTCCAATGGATGGTAGCCTTGTCATTATGGAAGGTAGTCTATTGTCGAGATTTTTGTTACTCCAATGGATGGTAGTCTTGTCATTATGGAAGGTAGTCTGTCGTTATGATTTATGTTACTCCAACGGATGGTAGCCTTGTCATTATGGAAGGTAGTCTTTTGTTTAGATTTTTGTTACTCCAATGAATGGTAGCCTTGTCATTACAAAAGGTAGTCTGTTGTCGATATTTTTGTTACTCCGATGGATGGTAGCCTTATCATTATGGAAGGTAGTATAATATAGATATCTTTTTTACTCCAATGGGTGGTAGCCTTGTCATTATGGAAGGTAGTTTGTTGTCGATATTTTTTTTACTCCAATGGATGGTAGCCTTGACATTATGGAAGGTAGTTTGTCATTGAGATATTTGTTAGTCCAATGGATGGTAGACTTGTCATTATGGAAAGTAGTCTGATGTCGAGATTTTTGTTATTCTAATTGATGGTAACCTTGTCATTATGGAAGGTAGTCTGTTGTCGAGATTTTATTATTCCAATGGATGGTAGCCTTGTCATTATGGAATGTAGTCTATTATCGTGATTTTTTTATTACAATGGATGGTAGCCTTGTCATTCTAGAAGTTAGTCTGTTGTTGATATTTTTATTACTCCAATAGATGGTAACATTGTCATTATGGAAGCTAGTCTGTTGTCGAGATTTTTTTTACTCCAATGGATGGTAGCCTTGTCATTATGGAAGGTAATATGTTGTCGAGATTTTTGTTATTCCATTGGATGGTAACCTTTTCATTATGGAAGGTAGTCTAATGTCAGTATTTTTGTTATTCCAGTGTATGGTACCCTTGTCATTTTGGAAGGTAGTCTGTTGTCGAGATTTTTGTTACTCCAATGGATGGTAGCCTTGTCATTATGGAAGGTAGTCTGTTTTCGATATTTTTCTTACTCGAATGGATGGTAGCCTTGTCATTATGGGACATTGTCTGTTGTCAATATTTTTGTTACTCTGATGGATTGTATCCTTATCATTATAGAAGGTACTCTATTGTAAAGATTTTTGTTAATCCAATGGATGGTAGCCTTGTCATTATGGAAGGTACTATGTTTTCGATATTTTTGTTACTCCAATGAATGGTAGCCTTGTCATTATGGAAGGTAGTCTATTGTCGAGATTTTTATTACTCCAATGGATGGTAGCCTTGTCATTATGGAAGGTAGTCTGTTGTCGATATTTTTGTTACTCCAATGGATGGTAGTCTTGTCATTATGGAAGGTAGTCTGTCGTTATGATTTATGTTACTCCAATGGATGGTAGCCTTGTCATTATGGAAGGTAGTCTTTTGTTTAGATTTTTGTTACTCCAATGAATGGTAGCCTTGTCATTATAGAAGGTAGTCTGTTGTCGATATTTTAATTACTCCGATGGATGGTAGCCTTATCATTATGGAAGGTAGTATAATATAGATATCTTTTTTACTCCAATGGGTGGTAGCCTTGTCATTATGGAAGGTAGTTTGTTGTCGATATTTTTTTTACTCCAATGGATGGTAGCCTTGACATTATGGAAGGTAGTTTGTCATCGAGATATTTGTTAGTCCAATGGATGGTAGCCTTGTCATTATGGAAAGTAGTCTGATGTCGAGATTTTTGTTATTCTAATTGATGGTAACCTTGTCATTATAGAAGGTAGTCTGTTGTCGAGATTTTGTTATTCCAATGGATGGTAGCCTTGTCATTATGGAAGGTACTCTATTATCGTAATTTTTTTATTACAATGGATGGTAGCCTTGTCATTCTGGAAGTTAGTCCGTTGTTGATATTTATATTACTCCAATAGATGGTAACATTGTCATTATAGAAGCTAGTCTGTTGTCGAAATTTTTTTTTACTCCAATTGATGGTAGCCTTGTCATTATGGAAGGTACTCTGTTTTCGATATTTTTGTTACTCCAATAGATGGTAGCCTTGTCATTATGGAAGGTAGTCTGTTGTCGATATTTTTGTTACTCCAATCGATGGTAGCCTTGTCATTATGGAAGGTAGTCTGTTGTCGAGATTTTTGTTACTCCAATGGATGGTAGTCTTGTCATTATGGAAAGTAGTCTACCGTTATGATTTCTGTTACTCCAATGGATGGTAGCCTTGTCATTATGGAAGGTAGTCTTTTGTTCAGATTTTTGTTACTCCAATTAATGGTAGCCTTGTCATTATAGAAGGTAGTCTATTGTCGATATTTTTGTTACTCCAATGGATGGTAGACTTATCATTATAGAAGGGAGTATAATATAGATATCTTTTTTACTCCAATGGGTGGTAGCCTTGTCATTATGGAAGGTAGTTTGTTGTCGATATTTTTTTTACTCGAATGGATTGTAGCCTTGACATTATGGAAGGTAGTCTGTTGTCGAGAACTTTGTAATTTTGTTGGATGGTAGCCTTGTCATTATGGAAAGTAGTCGGATGTCGTGATTTTTGTTATTCTAATGGATGGTAACCTTGTCATTATGGAAGGTAGTCTGTTGTCGCGATTTTTTTATTCCAATGGATTGTATCCTTGTCATAATGGAAGGTAGTCTATTGTCGAGATTTTTCTTACTCCAATTGATGGTAGCCTTGTCATTATGGAAGGTACTCTATAGTCGATATTTTTGTTACTCCAATGGATGGAAGCCTTGTCATTATGGAAGTTAGTCTGTTGTCGAGATTTTAATTACTCCAATGGATGGTAGCCTTCTCATTATGGAAGGTAGTCTATTGTCGAGATTTTTGTTACTCCAATGGATGGTAGTCTGGTCATTATGGAAGGTAGTATGTCGTTATGATTTATGTTACTCCAACAGATGGTAGCCTTGTCATTATGGAAGGTAGTCTTTTGTTTAGATTTTTGTTACTCCAATGAATGGTAGCCTTGTCATTACAGAAGGTAGTCTGTTGTCGATATTTTTGTTACTCCGATGGATGGTAGCCTTATCATTATGGAAGGTAGTATAATATAGATATCTTTTTTACTCCAATGGGTGGTAGCCTTGTCATTATGGAAGGTAGTTTGTTGTCGATATTTTTTTTACTCCAATGGATGGTAGCCTTGACATTATGGAAGGTAGTTTGTCATTGAGATATTTGCTAGTCCAATGGATGGTAGCCTTGTCATTATGGAAAGTAGTCTGATGTCGAGATTTTTGTTATTCTAATTGATGGTAACCTTGTCATTATGGAAGGTAGTCTGTTGTCGAGATTTTGTTATTCCAATGGATGGTAGACTTGTCATTATGGAAGGTAGTCTATTATCGTGATTTTTTTATTACAATGGATGGTATCCTTGTCATTCTGGAAGTTAGTCCGTTGTTGATATTTTTATTACTCCAATAGATGGTAACATTGTCATTATGGAAGCTAGTCTGTTGTCGAGATTTTTTTTACTCCAATGGATGGTAGCCTTGTCATTATGGAAGGTACTCTGTTTTCGATATTTTTGTTACTCCAACAGATGGTAGCCTTGTCATTATGGAAGGTAGTCTATTGTCGAGATTTTTGTTACTCCAATCGATGGTAGCCTTGTCATTATGGTAGGTAGTCTGTTGTCGAGATTTTTGTTACTCCAATGGATGGTAGTCTTGTCATTATGGAAAGTAGTCTACCGTTATGATTTCTGTTACTCCAATGGATGGTAGCCTTGTCATCATGGAAGGTAGTCTTTTGTTCAGATTTTTGTTACTCCAATTAATGGTAGCCTTGTCATTATAGAAGGTAGTTTATTGTCGATATTTTTGTTACTCCAATGGATGGTAGACTTATCATTATGGAAGGTAGTATAATATAGATATCTTTTTTACCCCAATGGGTGGTAGCCTTGTCATTATGGAAGGTAGTTTGTTGTCGATATTTTTTTACTCGAATGGATGGTAGCCCTGACATTATGGAAGGTAGTCTGTTGTCGAGAACTTTGTTATTTTGTTGGATGGTAGCCTTGTCATTATGGAAAGTAGTCGGATGTCGAGATTTTTGTTATTCTAATAAATGGTAACCTTGTCATTATGGAATGTAGTCTGTTGTCGCGATTTTTTTATTCCAATGGATTGTATCCTTGTCATTATGGAAGGTACTCAATTGTAGAGATTTTTGTTAATCCAATGGATGGTAGCCTTGTCATTATGGAAGTTACTCTGTTTTCGATATTTTTGTTACTCCAACGAATGGTGGCATTGTCATTATGGAATGTAGTCTGTTGTCGAGATTTTAATTACTCCAATGGATGGTAGTCTTGTAATTATGGAAGGTAGTCTATTGTCGAGATTTTTGTTACTCCAATTGATGGTAGTCTTGTCATTATGGAAGGTAGTCTGTCGATATGATTTATGTTACTCCAATGGATGGTAGCCTTGACATTATGGAAGGTAGTCTTTTGTTTAGATTTTTGTTACTCTAATGAATGGTAGCCTTGTCATTACAGAAGGTAGTCTGTTGTCGATATTTTTGTTACTCCGATGGATGGTAGCCTTATCATTATGGAAGGTAGTATAATATAGATATCTTTTTTACTCCAATGGGTGGTAGCCTTGTCAATATGGAATGTAGTTTGTTGTCGATATTTTTTTTACTCCAATGGATGGTAGCCTTGACATTATGGAAGGGAGTTTGTCATTGAGATATCTGTTAGTCCAATGGATGGTAGCCTTGTCATTATGGAAAGTAGTCTGATGTCGAGATTTTTGTTATTCTAATTGATGGTAACCTTGTCATTATGGAAGGTAGTCTGTTGTCGAGATTTTGTTATTCCAATGGATGGTAGAGTTCTCATTATGGAAGGTAGTCTATTATCGTGATTTTTTTTATTACAATGGATGGTAGCCTTGTCATTCTGGAAGTTAGTCCATTGTTGATATTTTTATTACTCCAATAGATGGTAACATTGTCATTATGGAAGCTAGTCTGTTGTCGAGATTTTTTTTACTCCAATGGATGGTAGCCTTATCATTATGGAAGGTACTATATTTTCGATATTTTTGTTACTCCAACGGATGTTAGCCTTGTCATTATGGAAGGTAGGCTGTTGTCGATATTTTTGTTACTCCAATCGATGGTAGCCATGTCATTATGGAAGGTAGTCTGTTGTCGAGATTTTTGTTACTCCAATGGATGGTAGTCTTGTCATTATGGAAAGTAGTCTACCGTTATGATTTTTGATACTCCAATGGATGGTAGCCTTGTCATTATGGAAGGTAGTCTTTTGTTCATATTTTTGTTACTCCAATTAATGGTAGCCTTGTCATTATAGAAGGTAGTCTATTGTCGATATTTTTGTTACTCCAATGGATGGTAGACTTATCATTATAGAAGGGAGTATAATATAGATATCTTTTTTACTCCAATGGGTGGTAGCCTTGTCATTATGGAAGGTAGTTTGTTGTCGATATTTTTTTTACTCGAATGGATTGTAGCCTTGACATTATGGAAGGTAGTCTGTTGTCGAGAACTTTGTTATTTCGTTGGATGGTAGCCTTGTCATTATGGAAAGTAGTCTGATGTCGTGATTTTTGTTATTCTAATAGATGGTAACCTTGTAATTATGGAAGGTAGTCTGTTGTCGCGATTTTTTTATTCCAATGGATTGTAGCCTTGTCATAATGGAAGGTAGTCTGTTGTCGAGATTTTTCTTACTCCAATTGATGGTAGCTTTGTCATTATGGAAGGTACTTTATAGTCGATATTTTTGTTACTCCAATGGATGGCAGCCTTGTCATTATGGAAGTTACTTTGTTGTCGAGATTTTTGTTACTCCAATGGATGGTAGCCTTCTCATTATGGAAGGTAGTCTCTTGTCGAGATTTTTGTTACTCCAATGGATGGTAGCCTTTTCATTATGGAAGGTAGTTTGTCGTTATGATTTATGTTACTCCAATGGCTGGTAGCCTTGTCATTATGGAAGGTAGTCTTTTGTTTACATTTTTGTTACTCCAATGAATGGTAGCCTTGTCATTACAGAAGGTAGTCTGTTGTCGATATTTTTGTTACTCCGATGGATGGTAGCCTTATCATTATGGAAGGTAGTATAATATAGATATCTTTTTTACTCCAATGGGTGGTAGCCTTGTCATTACGGAAGGTAGTTTGTTGTCGATATTTTTTTTACTCTAATGGATGGTAGCCTTGACATTATGGAAGGTAGTTTGTCATTGAGATATCTGTTAGTCCAATGGATGGTAGCCTTGTCATTATGGAAAGTAGTCTGATGTCGAGATTTTTGTTATTCTAATTGATGGTAACCTTGTCATTATGGAAGGTAGTCTATTGTCGAGATTTTGTTATTCCAATGGATGGTAGCCCTGTCATTATGGAAGGTAGTATATTATCGTGATTTTTTTTATTACAATGGATGGTAGCCTTGTCATTCTGGAAGTTAGTCCGTTGTTGATATTTTTATTACTCCAATAGATGGTAACATTGTCATTATGGAAGATAGTCTGTTGTCGAGATTTTTTTTACTCCAATGGATGGTAGCCTTGTCATTATGGAAGGTACTCTATGTTCGATATTTTTGTTACTCAAACGGATGGTATCCTTGTCATTATGGAAGGTAGTCTGTTGTCGAGATTTTTGTTACTCCAATCGATGGTAGCCTTGTCATTATGGAAGGTAGTCTGTTGTCGACATTTTTGTTACTCCAATGGATGGTAGTCTTGTCATTATGGAAAGTAGTCTACCGTTATGATTTCTGTTACTCCAATGGATGGTAGCCTTGTCATTATGGAAGGTAGTCTTTTGTTCAAATTTTTGTTACTCCAATTAATGGTAGCCTTGTCATTACAGAAGGTAGTCTATTGTCTATATTTTTGTTACTCCAATGGATGGTAGACTTATCATTATGGAAGGTAGTATAATATAGATATCTTTTTTACTCCAATGGGTGGTAGCCTTGTCATTATGGAAGGTAGTTTGTTGTCGATATTTTTTTTACTCGAATGGATGGTAGCCTTGACATTATGGAAGGTAGTCTGTTGTCGAGAACTTTGTTATTTCGTTAGATGGTAGCCTTGTCATTATGGAAAGTAGTCTGATGTCGAGATTTTTGTTATTCTAATGGATGGTAACCTTGTCATTATGGAAGGTAGTCTGTTGTCGATATTTTTGTTACTCCAATGGATGGTAGCCTTGTAATTATGGAAGGTAGTTTGTCATTGAGATATTTGTTACTGCAATGTGTGGTAGCCTTGTCATTATGGAAGCAAGTTTGTTGTCGAGAATTTTGTTACTCCAATGGATGGTTTCCTTTTCATTATGGAAGGTAGTCTATTGTCGATATTTTTTTTACTCCAATGGATGGTAGCCTTGTCATTATGGAAGGTAGTTACTCAATGAGATATATGTTACTCCAATGTGTGGTAGCCTTGTCGTTATGGAAGCTAATTTGTTGTTCAGATTTTTGTTAATCCAATGGATGGTTGCCTTTTCATTATGGAAGGTAGTCTGTTGTCTAGATTTTTGTTATTCCATTGGATGGTAGCCTTGTCATTATGGAAGGTAGTTTGATGTCAGGATTTTTGTTATTCCAATGTATGGTAACCTTGTCATTATAAAAGGTAGTCTGTTGTCGAGATTTTTGTTACTCCAATGGATGGTAGCCTTTACATTATGGAAGGTAGTCTGTTGTCGATATTTTTGTTATTCCAATGGATGGTAGCCTTGTCATTATGGAAGGTAGTTTGTTGTCAAGATTTTTGTTACTCCAATGGATGGTAGCCTTGTCATTATGGAAGGTAGTCTGTTTTCGAGATTTTTCTTACTCCAATGGATGGTATTCTTTTCATTATGGAAGGTAGTATAATATAGATATCTTTTTACTCCAATGGGTGGTAGCCTTGTCATTATGGAAGGTAATTTGTTGGCGATATTTTTTTTACTCCAATGGATAGTATCCTTGTCGTTATGGAAGGTAGATTCTCATTTAGATATCTGTTACTCCAATGTGTGGTAGCCTTGTCATTATGGAAGGTAGTCTGTTGTCGAGAATTTTGTTATTTCGTTTGATGTTAGCCTTGTCATTATGGAAGGTAGTCTGTTGTCGAGATATTTGTTATTCTAATGGATTGTAACCTTGTCATTATGGAAGGTAGTATGTTGTCGAGATTTTTATACTCCAATGGATGGTATCCTTGTCATTATGGAAGGTAGTCTGTTTTCGAGATTTTTGTTACTCCAATGAATGGTAGACTTGTCATTATGGGACGTAGTCTGTTGTCAATATTTTTGTTACTTCAATGGATTGTAGCCTTGTCATTATGGAAGGTAGTCTATTGTCGAGATTTTTGTTACTCCGATGGATGGTAGCTTTGTCATTATGGAAGGTACTCTGTTGTCGATATTTTTGTTACTCCAATGGATGGTAGCCTTGTCATTATGAATGGTAGTCTGTTGTCGAGATTTTCGTTACTCCAATGGATGCTGGCCTTGTCATTATGGAAGGTAGTCTATTTTCGATATTTTTGTTACTACAATTGATATTAGCCTTGTCATTATGGAAGGTAGTCTGTTGTCGAGATTTTGGTTATTCCATTGGATGGTAACCTTGTCATTATGGAAGGTAGTCTGATGTCAGGATTTTTGTTATTCCAATGTATGGTAACCTTGTCATTATGGAAGGTATTCTATTGTCGAGATTTTTGTTACTCCAATGGATGGTAGCCTTGTCATTATGGAAGGTACTCTCTTGTCGATATTTTTGTTACTCCAATGGATGGTAGCCTTGTCATTATGGAAGGTAGTCTGTTGTCGAGATTTTTGTTACTCCAATGGATGGTAGCCTTTTCATTATGGAAGGTAGTCTGTTGTCGAGATTTTTGTTACTCCAATGAATGGTAGCCTTGTCATTATGGGACGTAGTCTGTTGTCAATATTTTGGTTACTTCAATGGATTGTAGCCTTGTCATTATGGAAGGTAGTCTATTGTCGATATTTTTGTTACTCCAATGGATGTAAGCTTTGTCATTATGGAAGGTACTCTGTTGTCGATATTTTTGTTACTCCAATGGATGGTAGCCTTGTCATTATGGAAGGTAGTCTGTTGTCGAGATTTTTATACTCCAATGGATGGTATCCTTGTCATTATGGAAAGTAGTCTGTTGTCAATATTTTTGTTACTTCAATGGATGTAGCCTTGTCATTGTGGAAGGTAGTCTGTTATCGATGTTTTTGTTACTCCAATGGATGCTAGCCTTGTGATTATGGAAGTTAGTTTGTTTTCGTGATTTTTGTTATTCCAATGGACGGTACTTTGACATTATGGAATGTAGGCTGTTGTCAAGATTTTTGTTACTCCAATGGTTGGTATCCTTGTCATTATGGAAGGTAGTCTGTTGTCGATATTTGTGTTACTCCGATGGATGGTAGCCTTGTAATTACGGAAGGTATTTTGTCATTGAGATATTTGTTACTCCAATGTGTGGTAGCCTTGTCATTATGGAAGCAAGTTTGTTGTCGAGATATTTGTTACTCCAATGGATGGTTTCCTTTTCATTATGGAAGGTAGTCGGTTGTCGTTATTTTTGTTACTGCAGTGGATGGTAGCCTTGTCATTATGGAAGGTAGTTAGTCGATGAGATATCTGTTACTCCAATGTGTGGTAGCCTTGTCGTTATGGAAGCTAATCTGTTGTTCAGATTTTTGTTAATCCAATGGATGGTTGCCTTGTCATTATGGAAGGTAGTCTGTTATCTAGATTTTTGTTATTCCATTGGATGGTAGCCTTGCAATTATGGAAGGTAGTTTGATGTCAGGATTTTTGTTATTCCAATGTATGGTAACCTTGTCATTATAAAAGGTACTCTATTGTCGAGATTTTTGTTACTCCAATGGATGGTAGCCTTTACATTATGGAAGGTAGTCTGTTGTCGATATTTTTGTTATTCCAATGGATGGTAGCCTTGTCATTAAGGAAGGTAGTTTGTTGTCAAGATTTTTGTTACTCCAATGGATGGTAGCCTTGTCATTATGGAAGGTAGTCTGTTTTCGAGATTTTTCTTACTCCAATGGATGGTATTCTTTTCATTATGGAAGGTAGTATAATATAGATATCTTTTTACTCCAATGGGTGGTAGCCTAACATTATGGAAGGTAATTTGTTGGCGATATTTTTTTTACTCCAATGGATAGTAGCCTTGTCATTATGGAAGGTAGATTCTCATTTAGATATCTGTTACTCCAATGTGTGGTAGCCTTGTCATTATGGAAGGTAGTCTGTTGTCGAGAATTTTGTTATTTCGTTTGATGTTAGCCTTGTCATTATGGAAGGTAGTCTGATGTCGAGATATTTGTTATTCTAATGGATTGTAACCTTGTCATTATGGAAGGTAGTATGTTGTCGAGCTTTTTATACTCCAATGAATGGTATCCTTGTCATTATGGAAGGTAGTCTGTTGTCGAGATTTTTGTTACTCCAATGAATGGTAGACTTGTCATTATGGGACGTAGTCTGTTGTCAATATTTTTGTTACTTCAATGGATTGTAGCCTTGTCATTATGGAAGGTAGTCTATTGTCGAGATTTTTGTTACTCCGATGGATGGTAGCTTTTTCATTATGGAAGGTACTCTGTTGTCGATATTTTTGTTACTCCAATGGATGGTAGCCTTGTCATTATGAATGATAGTCTGTTGTCGAGATTTTCGTTACTCCAATGGATGCTGGCCTTGTCATTATGGAAGGTAGTCTATTTTCGATATTTTTGTTACTACAATTGATATTAGCCTTGTCATTATGGAAGGTAGTCTGTTGTCGAGATTTTGGTTATTCCATTGGATGGTAACCTTGTCATTATGGAAGGTAGTCTGATGTCAGGATTTTTGTTATTCCAATGTATGGTAACCTTGTCATTATGGAAGGTATTCTATTGTCGAGATTTTTGTTACTCCAATGGATGGTAGCCTTGTCATTATGGAAGGTACTCTCTTGTCGATATTTTTGTTACTCCAATGGATGGTAGCCTTGTCATTATGGAAGGTAGTCTGTTGTCGAGATTTTTGTTACTCCAATGGATGGTAGCCTTTTCATTATGGAAGGTAGTCTGTTGTCGAGATTTTTGTTACTCCAATGAATGGTAGCCTTGTCATTATGGGACGTAGTCTGTTGTCAATATTTTGGTTACTTCAATGGATTGTAGCCTTGTTATTATGGAAGGTAGTCTATTGTCGATATTTTTGTTACTCCAATGGATGGAAGCTTTGTCATTATGGAAGGTACTCTGTTGTCGATATTTTTGTTACTCCAATGGATGGTAGCCTTGTCATTATGGAAGGTAGTCTGTTGTCGAGATTTTTGTTACTCCAATGGATGGTAGCCTTGTCATTATGGAAGGAAGTCTGTTGTCGAGATTTTTGTTGCTCCAATGAATGGTAGCCTTGTCATTATGGGACGTAGTCTGTTGTCGATGTTTTTGTTACTCCAATGGATGCTAGCCTTGTGATTATGGAAGTTAGTTTGTTTTCGTGATTTTTGTTATTCCAATGGACGGTACTTTGACATTATGGAATGTAGGCTATTGTCAAGATTTTTGTTACTCCAATGGATGGTATCCTTGTCATTATGGAAGGTAGTCTGTTGTCGATATTTGTGTTACTCCGATGGATGGTAGCCTTGTAATTACGGAAGGTAGTTTGTCATTGAGATATTTGTTACTCCAATGTGTGGTAGCCTTGTCATTATGGAAGCAAGTTTGTTGTCGAGATATTTGTTACTCCAATGGATGGTTTCCTTTTCATTATGGAAGGTAGTCGGTTGTCGTTATTTTTGTTACTGCAGTGGATGGTAGCCTTGTCATTATGGAAGGTAGTTAGTCGATGAGATATCTGTTACTCCAATGTGTGGTAGCCTTGTCGTTATGGAAGCTAATCTGTTGTTCAGATTTTTGTTAATCCAATGGATGGTTGCCTTGTCATTATGGAAGGTAGTCTGTTGTCTAGATTTTTGTTATTCCATTGGATGGTAGCCTTGCAATTATGGAAGGTAGTTTGATGTCAGGATTTTTGTTATTCCAATGTATGGTAACCTTGTCATTATAAAAGGTACTCTATTGTCGAGATTTTTGTTACTCCAATGGATGGTAGCCTTTACATTATGGAAGGTAGTCTATTGTCGATATTTTTGTTATTCCAATGGATGGTAGCCTTGTCATTATGGAAGGTAGTTTGTTGTCAAGATTTTTGTTACTCCAATGGATGGTAGCCTTGTCATTATGGAAGGTAGTCTGTTTTCGAGATTTTTCTTACTCCAATGGATGGTATTCTTTTCATTATGGAAGGTAGTATAATATAGATATCTTTTTACTCCAATGGGTGGTAGCCTTGTCATTATGGAAGGTAATTTGTTGGCGATATTTTTTTTACTCCAATGGATAGTAGCCTTGTCGTTATGGAAGGTAGATTCTCATTTAGATATTTGTTACTCCAATGTGTGGTAGCCTTGTCATTATGGAAGGTAGTCTGTTGTCGAGAATTTTGTTAATTCGTTTGATGTTAGCCTTGTCATTATGGAAGGTAGTCTGATGTCGAGATATTTGTTATTCTAATGGATTGTAACCTTGCCATTATGGAAGGTAGTATGTTGTCGAGATTTTTATACTCTAATGGATGGTATCCTTCTCATTATGGAAGGTAGTCTGTTGTCGAGATTTTTGTTACTCCAATGAATGGTAGACTTGTCATTATGGGACGTAGTCTGTTGTCAATATTTTTGTTACTTCAATGGATTGTAGCCTTGTCATTATGGAAGGTAGTCTATTGTCGAGATTTTTGTTACTCCGATGGATGGTAGCTTTGTCATTATGGAAGGTACTCTGTTGTCGATATTTTTGTTACTCCAATGGATGGTAGCCTTGTCATTATGAATGGTAGTCTGTTGTCGAGATTTTCGTTACTCCAATGGATGCTAGCCTTGTCATTATGGAAGGTAGTCTATTTTCGATATTTTTGTTACTACAATTGATATTAGCCTTGTCATTATGGAAGGTAGTCTGTTGTCGAGATTTTGGTTATTCCATTGGATGGTAACCTTGTCATTATGGAAGGTAGTCTGATGTCAGGATTTTTGTTATTCCAATGTATGGTAACCTTGTCATTATGGAAGGTATTCTATTGTCGAGATTTTTGTTACTCCAATGGATGGTAGCCTTGTCATTATGGAAGGTACTCTCTTGTCGATATTTTTGTTACTCCAATGGATGGTAGCCTTGTCATTATGGAAGGTAGTCTGTTGTCGAGATTTTTGTTACTCCAATGGATGGTAGCCTTTTCATTATGGAAGGTAGTCTGTTGTCGAGATTTTTGTTACTCCAATGAATGGTAGCCTTGTCATTATGGGACGTAGTCTGTTGTCAATATTTTGGTTACTTCAATGGATTGTAGCCTTGTCATTATGGAAGGTAGTCTATTGTCGATATTTTTGTTACTCCAATGGATGGAAGCTTTGTCATTATGGAAGGTACTCTGTTGTCGATATTTTTGTTACTCCAATGGATGGTAGCCTTGTCATTATGGAAGGTAGTCTGTTGTCGAGATTTTTGTTACTCCAATGGATGGTAGCCTTGTCATTATGGAAGGAAGTCTGTTGTCGAGATTTTTGTTACTCCAATGAATGGTAGCCTTGTCATTATGGGACGTAGTCTGTTGTCAATATTTTGGTTATTCCATTGGATGGTAGCCTTATCATTATGGAAGGTAGTCTGATGTCAGGATTTTTGTTATTCCAATGTATGGTAACCTTGTCATTATGGAAGGTATTCTATTGTCGAGATTTTTGTTACTCCAATGGATGGTAGCCTTGTCATTATGGAAGGTACTCTCTTGTCGATATTTATGTTACTCCAATGGATGGTAGCCCTGTCATTATGGAAGGTAGTCTGTTGTCGAGATTTTTGTTACTCCGATGGATTGTAGCCATGTCATTATGGAAGGAAGTCTGTTGTCGAGATTTTTGTTACTCCAATGAATGGTAGCCTTGTCATTATGGGACGTAGTCTGTTGTCAATATTTTGGTTACTTCAATGGATTGTAGCCTTGTCATTATGGAAGGTAGTCTATTGTCGATATTTTTGTTATTCCAATGGATGGAAGCTTTGTCGTTATGGAAGGTATTCTGTTGTCGATATTTTTGTTACTACAATGGATGGTAGCCTTGTCATTATGAAAGGTAGTATGTTGTCGAGATTTTTGTTATTCCATTGGATGGTAACCTTGTCATTATGGAAGGTAGTCTGATGTCAGGATTTTTGTATTTTCCAATGTATGGTAACCTTGTCATTATGGAAGCTACTCTATTGTCGAGATTTTTGTTATTCCATTGGATGGTAGCCTTGTCATTATGGAAGGTAGTTTGATGTCAGGATTTTTGTAATTCCAATGTATGGTAACCTTGTCATTATGGAAGGTACTCTATTGTCGAGATTTTTGTTACACAAATGGATGGTAGCCTTGTCATTATGGAAGGTAGTCTGTTATCGAGATTTTTGTTACTCCAATGGATGGTAGTCTTTTCATTATGGAAGGTAGTCTGTCGTTATGATTTCTGTTACTCCAATGGATGGTAGCGTTGTCCTTATGGAAGGTAGTCTTTTGTTCAGATTTTTGTTACTCCATTGGATGATAGCCTTGTCATTACAGAAGGTAGTCTGTTGTCGATATTTTGGTAACTCCAATGGATGGTAGCCTTATCATTATGGAAGGTAGAATAATATAGATATCTTTTTTACTCCAATGGGTGGTAGCCTTGTCATTATGGAAGGTAGTTTGTTGTCGATATTTTTTTACTCCAATGTGTGGTAGCCTTGTCATTATGGAAGGTAGTTTGTTGTCGAGAATTTTGTTATTCCATTTGACGTTAGTCTTGTCTGATGTCGAGATTTTTGTTATTCTAATGGATGGTAGCCTTGTCATTATGGAAGGTAGTCTATTGTCGAAATTTTTGTTACTACAATTGATGGTAGCCTTGTCATTATGGAAGGTAGTCTCTTGTCGAGATTTTTGTTATTCATTGGATGGTAACCTTGTCATTATGGAAGGTAGTCTGATGTCAGGATTTTTGTTATTCCAATGCATGGTAACCTTGTCATTATGGAAGGTACTCTATTGTCGAGATTTTTGTTACTCCAATGGATGGTAGCCTTGTCATTATGGAAGGTACACTATTGTCGATATTTTTGTTACTCCAATGGAAGGTAGCCTTGTCATTATGGAAGGTAGTCTGTTGTCGAGATTTTTGTTACTCCAATGGATGGTAGCCTTGTCATTATGGAAGGTACTCTGTTGTCGATATTTTTGTTACTCCAATGGATGGTAGCCTTGTCATTATGAATGGTAGTCTGTTGTTGAGATTTTTGTTACTCCAATGGATGGTAGCCTTGTCATTATAGAAGGTAGTCTATTTTCGATATTTTTGTTACTACAATTGATGGTAGCCTTGTCATTATGGAAGGTAGTCTGTTATCGAGATTTATGTTATTCCATTGGATGGTAACCTTGTCATTATGGAAGGTAGTTTGATGTCAGGATTTTTGTTACTCCAATGGATGGTAGTCTTGTCATTATGGAAGGTACTCTATTGTCGAGATTTTTGTTACTCCAATGGATGGTAGCCTTGTCATTATGGAAGGTACTCTGTTGTCGATATTTTTGTTACTCCAATGGATGGTAGCCTTGTCATTATGGAAGGTAGTCTGTTGTCGAGATTTTTGTTACTCCAATGGATGGTAGCCTTTTCATTATGGAAGGTACTCTATTGTCTAGATATTTGTTATTCCATTGGATGGTAGCCTTGTCATTATGGGACGTAGTCTGTTGTCAATATTTTTGTTACTTCAATGGATTGTAGCCTTGTCATTATGGAAGGTAGTCTATTGTCGAGATTTTTCTTACTCCAATGGATGGAAGCTTTGTCATTATGGAAGGTACTCTATTGTCGATATTGTTGTTTCTCCAATGGATGGTATCCTTGTCATTATGAATGGTAGTCTGTTGTCGAGATTTTTGTTACTCCAATGGATGGTAGCCTTGTAATTATGGAAGGTAGTCTGTTGTTGATATTTTTGGTACTACAATGGATGGTAGCCTTGTCATTATGGAAGGTAGTCTGTTGTTGAGATTTTTGTTATTCCGTTGGATGGTAACCTTGTCATTATGCAAGGTAGTCTGATGTCAGGATTTTTGTTATTCCAATGTATGGTAACCTTGTCATTATCGAAGGTACTCTATTGTCGAGATTTTTGTTTCTCCAATGGATGGTAGCCTTGTCATTATGAATGGTAGTCTGTTGTCGAGATTTTTGTTACTCCAATGGATGGTAGCCTTGTCATTATGGAAGGCAGTCTATTGTCGATATTTTTGTTACTACAATGGATGGTAGCCTTGTCATTATGGAAGGTAGTTTGTTGTCGAGATTTTTGTTATTCCATTGGATGGTAACCTTGTCATTATGGAAGGTAGTCTGATGTCAGGATTTTTGTTATTCCAATGTATGGTAACCTTGTCATTATGGAAGGTACTCTATTGTCGAGATTTTTGTTATTCCATTGGATGGTAGCCTTGTCATTATGGAAGGTAGTTTGATGTCAGGATTTTTGTAATTCCAATGTATGGTAACCTTGTCATTATGGAAGGTACTCTATTGTCTAGATTTCTGTTACTCTAATGGATGGTAGCCTTGTCATTATGAAAGGTAGTCTATTTTCGAGATTTTTGTTACTCCAATGGATGGTAGTCTTTTCATTATGGAAGGTAGTCTGTCGTTATGATTTTTGTTACTCCAATGGATGGAAGCCTTGTCCTTATGGAAGGTAGTCTTTTGTTGAGATTTTTGTTACTCCATTGGATGGTAGCCTTGTCATTACAGAAGGTAGTCTGTTGTCGATATTTTGGTAACTCCAATGGATGGTAGCCTTATCATTATGGAAGGTAGTATAATATAGATATCTTTTTTACTCCAATGGGTGGTAGCCTTGTCATTATGGAAGGTAGTTTGTTGTCGATATTTTTTTACTCTAATGGATGGTAGCCTTGTCGTTATGGAAGGTAGATTGCCATTGAGATATCTGTTACTCCAATGTGTGGTAGCCTTGTCATTATGGAAGGTAGTCTATTGCCGAGAATTTTGTTATTCCATTTGATGTTAGCCTTGTCATTATGGAAGGTAGTCTGATGTCGATATTTTTGTTATTCTAATGGATGGTAGCCTTTTCATTATGGAAGGTAGTCTGATGTCAGGATTTTTGTTATTCCAATGCATGGTAACCTTGTCATTATGGAAGGTACTCTATTGTCGAGATTTTTGTTACTCCAATGGATGGTAGCCTTGTCATTATGGAAGGTACTATGTTGTCGATATTTTCGTTACTCCAATGGATGGTCTCCTTGTCATTATGGAAGGTAGTCTGTTGTCGAGATTTTTGTTACTCCAATGGATGGTAGCCTTGTCATTATGGAAGGTACTCTGTTGTCGATATTTTTGTTACTCCAATGGATGGTATCCTTGTCATTATGGAAGGTAGTCTGTTGTCGAGATTTTTGTTACACTAATGGATGGTAGCCTTGTCATTATGGAAGGTACTCTATTGTCGAGATATTTGTTATTCCATTGGATGGTAGCCTTGTCATTATGGGACGTAGTCTGATGTCAGGATTTTTGTTATTCCAATGCATTGTAACCTTGTCATTATGGAAGGTACTCTATTGTCGAGATTTTTGTTACTCCAATGGATGGTATCCTTGTCATTATGGAAGGTACACTATTGTCGATATTTTTGTTACTCCAATGGAAGGTAGCCTTGTCATTATGGAAGGTAGTCTGTTGTCGAGATTTTTGTTACTCCAATGGATGGTAGCCTTGTCATTATGGAAGGTACTTTGTTGTCGATATTTTTGTTACTCCAATGGATGGTAGCCTTGTCATTATGAATGGTAGTCTGTTGTCGAGATTTTTGTTACTCCAATGGATGGTAGCCTTGTCATTATAGAAGGTAGTCTATTTTCGATATTTTTGTTACTACAATTGATGGTAGCCTTGTCATTATGGAAGGTAGTCTGTTATCGAGATTTATGTTATTCCATTGGATGGTAACCTTGTCATTATGGAAGGTAGTTTGATGTCAGGATTTTTGTTACTCCAATTGATGATAGTCTTGTCATTATGGAAGGTACTCTATTGTCGAGATTTTTGTTACTCCAATGGATGGTAGCCTTGTCATTATGGAAGGTACTCTGTTGTCGATATTTTTGTTACTCCAATGGATGGTAGCCTTGTCATTATGGAAGGTAGTCTGTTGTCGAGATTTTTGTTACTCCAATGGATGGTAGCCTTTTCATTATGGAAGGTACTCTATTGTCTAGATATTTGTTATTCCATTGGATGGTAGCCTTGTCATTATGGGACATAGTCTGTTGTCAATATTTTTGTTACTTAAATGGATTGTAGCCTTGTCATTATGGAAGGTAGTCTATTGTCGAGATTTTTGTTACTCCAATGGATGGAAGCTTTGTCATTATGGAAGGTACTCTGTTGTCGATATTTTTGTTTCTCCAATGGATGGTATCCTTGTCATTATGAATGGTAGTCTGTTGTCGAGATTTTTGTTACTCCAATGGATGGTAGCCTTGTCATTATGGAAGGTAGTCTGTTGTTGATATTTTTGTTACTACAATGGATGGTAGCCTTGTCATTATGGAAGGTAGTCTGTTGTCGAGATTTTTGTTATTCCATTGGATGGTAACCTTGTCATTATGCAAGGTAGTCTGATGTCAGGATTTTTGTTATTCCAATGTATGGTAACCTTGTCATTATGGAAGGTACTCTATTGTCGAGATTTTTGTTTCTCCAATGGATGGTAGCCTTGTCATTATGAATGGTAGTCTGTTTTCGAGATTTTTGTTACTCCAATGGATGGTAGCCTTGTCATTATGGAAAGTAGTTTGTTGTCGATATTTTTGTTACTACAATGGATGGTAGCCTTGTCATTATGGAAGGTAGTCTGTTGTCGAGATTTTTGTTATTCCATTGGATGGTAACCTTGTCATTATGGAAGGTAGTCTGATGTCAGGATTTTTGTTATTCTAATGTATGGTAACCTTGTCATTATGGAAGGTACTCTATTGTCGAGATTTTTGTTACTCCAATGGATGGTAGATTTGTCATTATGGAAGGTAGTCTATTTTCGAGATTTTTGTTACTCCAATGGATGGTAGTCTTTTCATTATGGAAGGTAGTATGTCGTTATGATTTCTGTTACTCCAATTGATGGTAGCCTTGTCCTTATGGAAGGTAGTCTTTTGTTCAGATTTTTGTTACTCCATTGGATGGTAGCCTTTTCATTACAGAAGGTAGTCTGTTGTCGATATTTTGGTAACTCCAATGGATGGTAGCCTTATCATTATGAAAGGTACTATAATACCAATATCCTTTTTACTCCAATGGGTGGTAGCCTTGTCATTATGGAAGGTAGTTTGTTGTCGATATTTTTTTACTCCAATGGATGGTAGCCTTGTCGTTATGGAAGGTAGATTGTCATTGAGATATCTGTTACTCCAATGTGTGGTAGCCTTGTCATTATGGAAGGTAGTCTGTTGTCGAGAATTTTGTTATTCCATTTGATGTTAGCCTTGTCATTATGGAAGGTAGTCTGATGTCGAGATTTTTGTTATTCTAATGGATGGTAGCCTTGTCATTAGGGAAGGTAGTCTATTGTCGATATTTTGTTACTACAATTGATGGTAGCCTTGTCATTATGGAAGGTAGTCTATTGTCAAGATTTTTTTTATTCCATTGGATGGTAACCTTGTCATTATGGAAGGTAGTCTGATGTCAAGATTTTTGTTATTTCAATGCATGGTAACCTTGTCATTATGGAAGGTACTCTATTGTCGTGATTTTTGTTACTCCAATGGATGGTAGCCTTGTCATTATGGAAGGTAGTCTGTTGTCGATATTTTTGTTACTCCAATGGATGGTAGCCTTGTCATTATGGAAGGTAGTCTGTTGTCCAGATTTTTGTTACTCCAATGGATGGTAGCCTTGTCATTATGGAAGGTACTCTGTTGTCGATATTTTTGTTACTACAATGGATGGTAGCCTTGTCATTATGGAAGGTAGTCTGTTGTCGAGATTTTTGTTATTCCATTGGATGGTAACCTTGTCATTATGGAAGGTAGTCTGATGTCAGGATTTTTGTTATTCTAATGTATGGTAACCTTGTCATTATGGAAGGTACTCTATTGTCGAGATTTTTGTTACTCCAATGGATGGTAGATTTGTCATTATGGAAGGTAGTCTATTTTCGAGATTTTTGTTACTCCAATGGATGGTAGTCTTTTCATTATGGAAGGTAGTATGTCGTTATGATTTCTGTTACTCCAATTGATGGTAGCCTTGTCCTTATGGAAGGTAGTCTTTTGTTCAGATTTTTGTTACTCCATTGGATGGTAGCCTTTTCATTACAGAAGGTAGTCTGTTGTCGATATTTTGGTAACTCCAATGGATGGTAGCCTTATCATTATGAAAGGTACTATAATACCAATATCCTTTTTACTCCAATGGGTGGTAGCCTTGTCATTATGGAAGGTAGTTTGTTGTCGATATTTTTTTACTCCAATGGATGGTAGCCTTGTCGTTATGGAAGGTAGATTGTCATTGAGATATCTGTTACTCCAATGTGTGGTAGCCTTGTCATTATGGAAGGTAGTCTGTTGTCGAGAATTTTGTTATTCCATTTGATGTTAGCCTTGTCATTATGGAAGGTAGTCTGATGTCGAGATTTTTGTTATTCTAATGGATGGTAGCCTTGTCATTAGGGAAGGTAGTCTATTGTCGATATTTTGTTACTACAATTGATGGTAGCCTTGTCATTATGGAAGGTAGTCTATTGTCAAGATTTTTTTTATTCCATTGGATGGTAACCTTGTCATTATGGAAGGTAGTCTGATGTCAAGATTTTTGTTATTTCAATGCATGGTAACCTTGTCATTATGGAAGGTACTCTATTGTCGTGATTTTTGTTACTCCAATGGATGGTAGCCTTGTCATTATGGAAGGTAGTCTGTTGTCGATATTTTTGTTACTCCAATGGATGGTAGCCTTGTCATTATGGAAGGTAGTCTGTTGTCCAGATTTTTGTTACTCCAATGGATGGTAGCCTTGTCATTATGGAAGGTACTCTGTTGTCGATATTTTTGTTACTCCAATGGATGGTAGCCTTGTCATTATGGAAGGTAGTCTGTTGTCGAGATTTTTGTTACTCCAATGGATGGTAGCCTTGTCATTATGGAAGGTACTCTATTGTCGAGATATTTGTTATTCCATTGGATGGTAGCCTTGTCATTATGGGACGTAGTCTGTTGTCAATATTTTTGTTACTTCAATGGATTGTAGCCTTGTCATTATGGAAGGTAGTCTATTGTCGAGATTTTAGTTACTCCAATGGATGGAAGCTTTGTCATTATGGAAGGTACTCTGTTTTCGATATTTTTGTTTCTCCAATGGATGGTAGCCTTGTCATTATGAATGGTAGTCTGTTGTCGAGATTTTTGTTACTCCAATGGATGGTAGCCTTGTCATTATGGAAGGTAGTCTGTTGTTGATATTTTTGTTACTACAATGGATGGTAGCCTTGTCATTATGGAAGGTAGTCTGTTGTCAAGATTTTTGTTATTCCATTGGATGGTAACCTTGTCATTATGCAAGGTAGTCTGATGTCAGGATTTTTGTTATTCCAATGTATGGTAACCTTGTCATTATGGAAGGTACTCTATTGTCGAGATTTTTGTTTCTCCAATGGATGGTAGCCTTGTCATTATGAATGGTAGTCTGTTGTCGAGATTTTTGTTACTCCAATGGATGGTAGCCTTGTCATTATGGAAAGTAGTCTGTTGTCGATATTTTTGTTACTACAATGGATGGTAGCCTTGTCATTATGGAAGGTAGTCTGTTGTCGAGATTTTTGTTATTCCATTGGATGTTAACCTTGTCATTACGGAAGGTGGTCTGATGTCAGGATTTTTGTTATTCTAATGTATGGTAACCTTGTCATTATGGAAGGTACTCTATTGTCGAGATTTTTGTTATTCCATTGGATGGTAGCCTTGTCATTATGGAAGGTAGTTTGATGTCAGGATTTTTGTTATTCCAATGTATGGTAACCTTGTCATTATGGAAGGTACTCTATTGTCGAGATTTTTGTTACTCCAATGGATGGTAGCCTTGTCATTATGGAAGGTAGTCTATTTTCGAGATTTTTGTTACTCCAATGGATGGTAGTCTTTTCATTATGGAAGGTAGTATGTCGTTATGATTTCTGTTACTCCAATGGATGGTAGCCTTGTCCTTATGGAAGGTAGTCTTTTGTTCAGATTTTTGTTACTCCATTGGATGGTAGCCTTGTCATTACAGAAGGTAGTCTGTTGTCGATATTTTGGTAACTCCAATGGATGGTAGCCTTATCATTATGAAAGGTACTATAATACAAATATCCTTTTTACTCCAATGGGTGGTAGCCTTGTCATTATGGAAGGTAGTTTGTTGTCGATATTTTTTTACTCCAATGGATGGTGGCCTTGTCGTTATGGAAGGTAGATTGTCATTGAGATATCTGTTACTCCAATGTGTGGTAGCCTTGTAATTATGGAAGGTAGTCTGTTGTCGAGAATTTTGTTATTCCATTTGATGTTAGCCTTGTCATTATGGAAGGTAGTCTGATGTCGAGATTTTTGTTATTCTAATGGATGGTAGCCTTGTCATTAGGGAAGGTAGTCTATTGTCGATATTTTGTTACTACAATTGATGGTAGCCTTGTCATTATGGAAGGTAGTCTGTTGTCGAGATTTTTGTTATTCCATTGGATGGTAACCTTGTCATTATGGAAGGTAGTCTGATGTCAGGATTTTTGTTATTCCAATGCATGGTAACCTTGTCATTATGGAAGGTACTCTATTGTCGAGATTTTTGTTACTCCAATGGATGGTAGCCTTGTCATTATGGAAGGTACTCTGTTGTCGATATTTTTGTTACTCCAATTGATGGTAGCCTTGTCATTATGGAAGGTAGTCTGTTGTCGAGATTTTTGTTACTCCAATGGATGGTAGCCTTGTCATTATGGAAGGTACTCTGTTGTCGATATTTTTGTTACTCCAATGGATGGTAGCCTTGTCATTATGGAAGGTAGTCTGTAGTCGAGATTTTTGTTACTCCAATGGATGGTAGCCTTGTCATTATGGAAGGTACTCTATTGTCGAGATATTTGTTATTCCATTGGATGGTAGCCTTATCATTATGGGACGTAGTCTGTTGTCAATATTTTTCATACTTCAATGGATTGTAGCTATGTAATTATGGAAGGTAGTCTATTGTCGAGATTTTTGTTTCGCCAATGGATGGAAGCTTTGTCATTATGGAAGGTACTCTGTTGTCGATATTTTTGTTTCTCCAATGGATGGTAGCCTTGTCATTATGAATGGTAGTCAGTTGTCAAGATTTTTGTTACTCCAATGGATGGTAGCCTTGTCATTATAGAAGGTTGTTGATATTTTTGTTACTACAATGGATGGTAGCCTTGTCATTATGGAAGGTAGTCTGTTGTCGAGGTTTTTGTTATTCCATTGGATGGTAACCTTGTCATTATGCAAGGTAGTCTGATGTCAGGATTTTTGTTATTCCAATGTATTGTAACCTTGTCATTATGGAAGGTAGTCTGTTGTCGAGATTTTTGTTACTCCAATGGATGGTAGCCTTGTCATTATTGAAGGTAGTCTGTTGTCGATATTTTGGTTACTCCAATGGATGGTAGCCTTGTCATTATGGAAGGTAGTCTGTTGTCCAGATTTTTGTTACTCCAATGGATGGTAGCCTTGTCATTATGAAAGGTACTCTGTTGTCGATATTTTTGTTACTCCAATGGATGGTAGCCTTGTCATTATGGAAGGTAGTCTGTTGTCGAGATTTTTGTTACTCCAATGGATGGTAGCCTTGTCATTATGGAAGGTACTCTATTGTCGAGATATTTGTTATTCCATTGGATGGTAGCCTTGTCATTATGGGACGTAGTCTGTTGTCAATATTTTTGTTACTTCAATGGATTGTAGCCTTGTCATTATGGAAGGTAGTCTGTTGTCGAGATTTTAGTTACTCCAATGGATGGAAGCTTTGTCATTATGGAAGGTACTCTGTTTTCGATATTTTTGTTTCTCCAATGGATGGTAGCCTTGTCATTATGAATGGTAGTCTATTGTCGAGATTTTTGTTACTCCAATGGATGGTAGCCTTGTCATTATGGAAAGTAGTCTGTTGTCGATATTTTTGTTACTACAATGGATGGTAGCCTTGTCATTATGGAAGGTAGTCTGTTGTCGAGATTTTTGTTATTCCATTGGATGGTAACCTTGTCATTATGGAAGGTAGTCTGATGTCAGGATTTTTGTTATTCCAATGTATGGTAACCTTGTCATTATGGAAGGTACTCTATTGTCGAGATTTTTGTTATTCCATTGGATGGTAGCCTTGTCATTATGGAAGGTAGTTTGATGTCAGGATTTTTGTTATTCCAATGTATAGTAACCTTGTCATTATGGAAGGTACTCTATTGTCGAGATTTTTGTTACTCCAATGGATGGTAGCCTTGTCATTATGGAAGGTAGTCTATTTTCGAGATTTTTGTTACTCCAATGGATGGTAGTCTTTTCATTATGGAAGGTAGTATGTCGTTATGATTTCTGTTACTCCAATGGATGGTAGCCTTGTCCTTATGGAAGGTAGTCTTTTGTTCAGATTTTTGTTACTCCATTGGATGGTAGCCTTGTCATTACAGAAGGTAGTCTGTTGTCGATATTTTGGTAACTCCAATGGATGGTAGCCTTATCATTATGGAAGGTAGTATAATACAAATATCTTTTTTACACCAATGGGTGGTAGCCTTGTCATTATGGTAGGTAGTTTGTTGTCGATATTTTTTTACTCCAATGGATGGTAGCCTTGTCGTTATGGAATGTAGATTGTCATTGAGATATCTGTTACTCCAATGTGTGGTAGCCTTGTCATTATGGAAGGTAGTCTGTTGTCGAGAATTTTGTTATTCCATTTGATGTTAGCCTTGTCATTATGGAAGGTAGTCTGATGTCGAGATTTTTGTTATTCTAATGGATGGTAGCCTTGTCATTATGGAAGGTAGTCTATTGTCGATATTTTGTTGCTACAATTGATGGTAGCCTTGTCATTATGGAAGGTAGTCTGTTGTCGAGATTTTTGTTATTCCATTGGATGGTAACCTTGTCATTATGGAAGGTAGTCTGATGTCAGGATTTTTGGTATTCCAATGCATGGTAACTTTTGTCATTATGGAAGGTACTCTATTGTCGAGATTTTTGTTACTACAATGGATGGTAGCCTTGTCATTATGGAAGGTACTCCGTTGTCAATATTTTTGTTACTCCAATGGATGGTAGCCTTGTCATTATGGAAGGTAGTCTGTTGTCGAGATTTTTGTTACTCCAATGGATGGTAGCCTTGTCATTATGGAAGGTACTCTATTGTCGATATTTTTGTTACTCAAATGGATGGTAGCCTTGTCATTATGGAAGGTAGTCTGTTGTCGAGATTTTTGTTACTCCAATGGATGGTAGCCTTGTCATTATGGAAGGTACTCTATTGTCGAGATATTTGTTATTCCATTGGATGGTAGCCTGGTCATTATGGGACGTAGTCTGTTGTCAATATTTTTCTTACTTCAATGGATTGTAGCCTTGTCATTATGGAAGGTAGTCTATTGTCGAGATTTTTGTTACTCCAATGGATGGAAGCTTTGTCATTTTGGAAGGTACTCTGTTGTCGATATTTTTGTTTCTCCAATGGATGGTAGCCTTGTCATTATGACGGGTAGTCTGTTGTCGAGATTTTTGTTACTCCAATGGATGGTAGCCTTGTCATTATGGAAGGTAGTCTGTTGTCGAGATTTTTGTTACTACAATGGATGGTAGCCTTGTCATTATGGAAGGTAGTCTGTTGTCGAGGTTTTTGTTATTCCATTGGATGGTAACCTTGTCATTATGCAAGGTAGTCTGATGTCAGGATTTTTGTTATTCCAATGTATTGTAACCTTGTCATTATGGAAGGTAGTCTGTTGTCGAGATTTTTGTTACTCCAATGGATGGTAGCCTTGTCATTATTGAAGGTAGTCTGTTGTCGATATTTTGGTTACTCCAATGGATGGTAGCCTTGTCATTATGGAAGGTAGTCTGTTGTCCAGATTTTTGTTACTCCAATGGATGGTAGCCTTGTCATTATGAAAGGTACTCTGTTGTCGATATTTTTGTTACTCCAATGGATGGTAGCCTTGTCATTATGGAAGGTAGTTTGTTGTCGAGATTTTTGTTACTCCAATGGATGGTAGCCTTGTCATTATGGAAGGTACTCTATTGTCGAGATATTTGTTATTCCATTGGATGGTAGCCTTGTCATTATGGGACGTAGTCTGTTGTCAATATTTTTGTTACTTCAATGGATTGTAGCCTTGTCATTATGGAAGGTAGTCTGTTGTCGAGATTTTAGTTACTCCAATGGATGGAAGCTTTGTCATTATGGAAGGTACTCTGTTTTCGATATTTTTGTTTCTCCAATGGATGGTAGCCTTGTCATTATGAATGGTAGTCTATTGTCGAGATTTTTGTTACTCCAATGGATGGTAGCCTTGTCATTATGGAAAGTAGTCTGTTGTCGATATTTTTGTTACTACAATGGATGGTAGCCTTGTCATTATGGAAGGTAGTCTGTTGTCGAGATTTTTGTTATTCCATTGGATGGTAACCTTGTCATTATGGAAGGTAGTCTGATGTCAGGATTTTTGTTATTCCAATGTATGGTAACCTTGTCATTATGGAAGGTACTCTATTGTCGAGATTTTTGTTATTCCATTGGATGGTAGCCTTGTCATTATGGAAGGTAGTTTGATGTCAGGATTTTTGTTATTCCAATGTATGGTAACCTTGTCATTATGGAAGGTACTCTATTGTCGAGATTTTTGTTACTCCAATGGATGGTAGCCTTGTCATTATGGAAGGTAGTCTATTTTCGAGATTTTTGTTACTCCAATGGATGGTAGTCTTTTCATTATGGAAGGTAGTATGTCGTTATGATTTCTGTTACTCCAATGGATGGTAGCCTTGTCCTTATGGAAGGTAGTCTTTTGTTCAGATTTTTGTTACTCCATTGGATAGTAGCCTTGTCATTACAGAAGGTAGTCTGTTGTCGATATTTTGGTAACTCCAATGGATGGTAGCCTTATCATTATGGAAGGTAGTATAATACAAATATCTTTTTTACACCAATGGGTGGTAGCCTTGTCATTATGGTAGGTAGTTTGTTGTCGATATTTTTTTACTCCAATGGATGGTAGCCTTGTCGTTATGGAATGTAGATTGTCATTGAGATATCTGTTACTCCAATGTGTGGTAGCCTTGTCATTATGGAAGGTAGTCTGTTGTCGAGAATTTTGTTATTCCATTTGATGTTAGCCTTGTTATTATGGAAGGTAGTCTGATGTCGAGATTTTTGTTATTCTAATGGATGGTAGCCTTGTCATTATGGAAGGTAGTCTATTGTCGATATTTTGTTACTACAATTGATGGTAGCCTTGTCATTATGGAAGGTAGTCTGTTGTCGAGATTTTTGTTATTCCATTGGATGGTAACCTTGTCATTATGGAAGGTAGTCTGATGTCAGGATTTTTGGTATTCCAATGCATGGTAACTTTTGTCATTATGGAAGGTACTCTATTGTCGAGATTTTTGTTACTACAATGGATGGTAGCCTTGTCATTATGGAAGGTAGTCTGTTGTCGAGATTTTTGTTACTACAATGGATGGTAGCCTTGTCATTATGGAAGGTAGTCTATTGTCGAGGTTTTTGTTATTCCATTGGATGGTAACCTTGTCATTATGCAAGGTAGTCTGATGTCAGGATTTTTGTTATTCCAATGTATTGTAACCTTGTCATTATGGAAGGTAGTCTGTTGTCGAGATTTTTGTTACTCCAATGGATGGTAGCCTTGTCATTATGGAAGGTACTCTATTGTCGAGATATTTGTTATTCCATTGGATGGTAGCCTGGTCATTATGGGACGTAGTCTGTTGTCAATATTTTTGTTACTTCAATGGATTGTAGCCTTGTCATTATGGAAGGTAGTCTATTGTCTAGATTTTTGTTACTCCAATGGATGGAAGCTTTGTCATTTTGGAAGGTACTCTGTTGTCGATATTTTTGTTTCTCCAATGGATGGTAGCCTTGTCATTATGACGGGTAGTCTGTTGTCGAGATTTTTGTTACTCCAATGGATGGTAGCCTTGTCATTATGGAAGGTAGTCTGTTGTCGAGATTTTTGTTACTACAATGGATGGTAGCCTTGTCATTATGGAAGGTAGTCTGTTGTCGAGGTTTTTGTTATTCCATTGGATGGTAACCTTGTCATTATGCAAGGTAGTCTGATGTCAGGATTTTTGTTATTCCAATGTATTGTAACCTTGTCATTATGGAAGGTAGTCTGTTGTCGAGATTTTTGTTACTCCAATGGATGGTAGCCTTGTCATTATGGAAGGTAGTCTGTTGTCGATATTTTTGTTACTCCAATGGATGGTAGCCTTGTCATTATGGAAGGTAGTCTGTTGTCGAGATTTTTGTTACTCCAATGGATGATAGCCTTGTCATTATGGAAGGTACTATGTTGTCGATATTTTTGTTACTCCAATGGATGGTAGCCTTGTCATTATGGAAGGTAGTCTGTTGTCGAGATTTTTGTTACTCCAATGGATGGTAGCCTTGTCATTATGGAAGGTACTCTATTGTCGATATTTTTATTACTCCAATGGATGGTAGCCTTGTCATTATGGAAGGTAGTCTGTTGTCGAGATTTTTGTTACTCCAATGGATGGTAGCCTTGTCATTATGGAAGGTACTCTATTGTCGAGATATTTGTTATTCCATTGGATGGTAGCCTGGTCATTATGGGACGTAGTCTGTTGTCAATATTTTTGTTAATTCAACGGATTGTAGCCTTGTCATTATGGAAGGTAGTCTATTGTCGAGATTTTTGTTACTCCAATGGATGGAAGCTTTGTCATTTTGGAAGGTACTCTGATGTCGATATTTTTGTTTCTCCAATGGATGGTAGCCTTGTCATTATGACGGGTAGTCTGTTGTCGAGATTTTTGTTACTCCAATGGATGGTAGCCTTGTCATTATGGAAGGTAGTCTGTTGTCGAGATTTTTGTTACTACAATGGATGGTAGCCTTGTCATTATGGAAGGTAGTCTATTGTCGAGGTTTTTGTTATTCCATTGGATGGTAACCTTGTCATTATGCAAGGTAGTCTGATGTCAGGATTTTTGTTATTCCAATGTATTGTAACCTTGTCATTATGGAAGGTAGTTTGTTGTCGAGATTTTTGTTACTCCAATGGATGGTAGCCTTGTCATTATGGAAGGTAGTATGTTGTCGATATTTTTTTTACTCCAATGGATGGTAGCCTTGTCATTATGGAAGGTAGTCTGTTGTCGAGATTTTTGTTACTCCAATGGATGGTAGCCTTGTCATTATGGAAGGTACTCCGTTGTCAATATTTTTGTTACTCCAATGGATGGTAGCCTTGTCATTATGGAAGGTAGTCTGTTGTCGAGATTTTTGTTACTCCAATGGATGGTAGCCTTGTCATTATGGAAGGTACTCTATTGTCGATATTTTTATTACTCCAATGGATGGTAGCCTTGTCATTATGGAAGGTAGTCTGTTGTCGAGATTTTTGTTACTCCAATGGATGGTAGCCTTGTCATTATGGAAGGTACTCTATTGTCGAGATATTTGTTATTCCATTGGATGGTAGCCTGGTCATTATGGGACGTAGTCTGTTGTCAATATTTTTGTTAATTCAATGGATTGTAGCCTTGTCATTATGGAAGGTAGTCTATTGTCGAGATTTTTGTTACTCCAATGGATGGAAGCTTTGTCATTTTGGAAGGTACTCTGTTGTCGATATTTTTGTTTCTCCAATGGATGGTAGCCTTGTCATTATGACGGGTAGTCTGTTGTCGAGATTTTTGGTACTCCAATGGATGGTAGCCTTGTCATTATGGAAGGTAGTCTGTTGTCGAGATTTTAGTTACTACAATGGATGGTAGCCTTGTCATTATGGAAGGTAGTCTATTGTCGAGGTTTTTGTTATTCCATTGGATGGTAACCTTGTCATTATGCAAGGTAGTCTGATGTCAGGATTTTTGTTATTCCAATGTATTGTAACCTTGTCATTATGGAAGGTAGTCTGTTGTCGAGATTTTTGTTACTCCAATGGATGGTAGCCTTGTCATTATGGAAGGTAGTATGTTGTCGATATTTTTGTTACTCCAATGGATGGTAGCCTTGTCATTATGGAAGGTAGTCTGTTGTCGAGATTTTTGTTACTCCAATGGATGGTAGCCTTGTCATTATGGAAGGTACTCCGTTGTCAATATTTTTGTTACTCCAATGGATGGTAGCCTTGTCATTATGGAAAGTAGTCTGTTGTCGAGATTTTTGTTACTCCAATGGATGGTAGCCTTGTCATTATGGAAGGTACTCTGTTGTCGATATTTTTGTTACTCCAATGGATGGTAGCCTTGTCATTATGGAAGGTAGTCTGTTGTCGAGATTTTTGTTACTCCAATGGATGGTAGCCTTGTCATTATGGAAGGTACTCTATTGTCGAGATATTTGTTATTCCATTGGATGGTAGCCTTGTCATTATGGGACGTAGTCTGTTGTCAATATTTTTGTTACTTCGATGGATGGTAGCCTTGTCATTATGGAAGGTAGTCTGTTGTCGAGATTTTTGTTACTCCAATGGATGGTAGCCTTGTCATTATGGAAGGTACTCTATTGTCGAGATATTTGTTATTCCATTGGATGGTAGCCTGGTCATTATGGGACGTAGTCTGTTGTCAATATTTTTGTTAATTCAATGGATTGTAGCCTTGTCATTATGGAAGGTAGTCTATTGTCGAGATTTTTGTTACTCCAATGGATGGAAGCTTTGTCATTTTGGAAGGTACTCTGTTGTCGATATTTTTGTTTCTCCAATGGATGGTAGCCTTGTCATTATGACGGGTAGTCTGTTGTCGAGATTTTTGTTACTCCAATGGATGGTAGCCTTGTCATTATGGAAGGTAGTCTGTTGTCGAGATTTTAGTTACTACAATGGATGGTAGCCTTGTCATTATGGAAGGTAGTCTATTGTCGAGGTTTTTGTTATTCCATTGGATGGTAACCTTGTCATTATGCAAGGTAGTCTGATGTCAGGATTTTTGTTATTCCAATGTATTGTAACCTTGTCATTATGGAAGGTAGTCTGTTGTCGAGATTTTTGTTACTCCAATGGATGGTAGCCTTGTCATTATGGAAGGTAGTATGTTGTCGATATTTTTGTTACTCCAATGGATGGTAGCCTTGTCATTATGGAAGGTAGTCTGTTGTCGAGATTTTTGTTACTCCAATGGATGGTAGCCTTGTCATTATGGAAGGTACTCCGTTGTCAATATTTTTGTTACTCCAATGGATGGTAGCCTTGTCATTATGGAAAGTAGTCTGTTGTCGAGATTTTTGTTACTCCAATGGATGGTAGCCTTGTCATTATGGAAGGTACTCTGTTGTCGATATTTTTGTTACTCCAATGGATGGTAGCCTTGTCATTATGGAAGGTAGTCTGTTGTCGAGATTTTTGTTACTCCAATGGATGGTAGCCTTGTCATTATGGAAGGTACTCTATTGTCGAGATATTTGTTATTCCATTGGATGGTAGCCTTGTCATTATGGGACGTAGTCTGTTGTCAATATTTTTGTTACTTCGATGGATTGTAGCCTTGTCATTATGGAAGGTAGTCTATTGTCGAGATTTTTGTTACTCCAATGGATGGAAGCTTTGTCATTATGGAAGGTACTCTGTTGTCGATATTTTTGTTTCTCCAATGGATGGTAGCCTTGTCATTATGAATGGTAGTCAGTTGTCGAGATTTTTGTTACTTCAATGGATGGTAGCCTTGTCATTATAGAAGGTAGTCTGTTGTTGATATTTTTTTTACTACAATGGATGGTAGCCTTGTCATTATGGAAGGTAGTCTGTTGTCGAGGTTTTTGTTATTCCATTGGATGGTAACCTTGTCATTATGCAAGGTAGTCTGATGTCAGGATTTTTGTTATTCCAATGTATTGTAACCTTGTCATTATGGAAGGTAGTCTGTTGTCGAGATTTTTGTTACTCCAATGGATGGTAGCCTTGTCATTATGGAAGGTAGTCTGTTGTCGAGATTTTTGTTACTCCAATGGATGGTAGCCTTGTCATTATGGAAGGTACTCTATTGTCGAGATATTTGTTATTCCATTGGATGGTAGCCTGGTCATTATGGGACGTAGTCTGTTGTCAATATTTTTGTTAATTCAATGGATTGTAGCCTTGTCATTATGGAAGGTAGTCTATTGTCGAGATTTTTGTTACTCCAATGGATGGAAGCTTTGTCATTTTGGAAGGTACTCTGTTGTCGATATTTTTGTTTCTCCAATGGATGGTAGCCTTGTCATTATGACGGGTAGTCTGTTGTCGAGATTTTTGTTACTCCAATGGATGGTAGCCTTGTCATTATGGAAGGTAGTCTGTTGTCGAGATTTTAGTTACTACAATGGATGGTAGCCTTGTCATTATGGAAGGTAGTCTATTGTCGAGGTTTTTGTTATTCCATTGGATGGTAACCTTGTCATTATGCAAGGTAGTCTGATGTCAGGATTTTTGTTATTCCAATGTATTGTAACCTTGTCATTATGGAAGGTAGTCTGTTGTCGAGATTTTTGTTACTCCAATGGATGGTAGCCTTGTCATTATGGAAGGTAGTATGTTGTCGATATTTTTGTTACTCCAATGGATGGTAGCCTTGTCATTATGGAAGGTAGTCTGTTGTCGAGATTTTTGTTACTCCAATGGATGGTAGCCTTGTCATTATGGAAGGTACTCCGTTGTCAATATTTTTGTTACTCCAATGGATGGTAGCCTTGTCATTATGGAAAGTAGTCTGTTGTCGAGATTTTTGTTACTCCAATGGATGGTAGCCTTGTCATTATGGAAGGTACTCTGTTGTCGATATTTTTGTTACTCCAATGGATGGTAGCCTTGTCATTATGGAAGGTAGTCTGTTGTCGAGATTTTTGTTACTCCAATGGATGGTAGCCTTGTCATTATGGAAGGTACTCTATTGTCGAGATATTTGTTATTCCATTGGATGGTAGCCTTGTCATTATGGGACGTAGTCTGTTGTCAATATTTTTGTTACTTCGATGGATGGTAGCCTTGTCATTATGGAAGGTAGTCTGTTGTCGAGATTTTTGTTACTCCAATGGATGGTAGCCTTGTCATTATGGAAGGTACTCTATTGTCGAGATATTTGTTATTCCATTGGATGGTAGCCTGGTCATTATGGGACGTAGTCTGTTGTCAATATTTTTGTTAATTCAATGGATTGTAGCCTTGTCATTATGGAAGGTAGTCTATTGTCGAGATTTTTGTTACTCCAATGGATGGAAGCTTTGTCATTTTGGAAGGTACTCTGTTGTCGATATTTTTGTTTCTCCAATGGATGGTAGCCTTGTCATTATGACGGGTAGTCTGTTGTCGAGATTTTTGTTACTCCAATGGATGGTAGCCTTGTCATTATGGAAGGTAGTCTGTTGTCGAGATTTTAGTTACTACAATGGATGGTAGCCTTGTCATTATGGAAGGTAGTCTATTGTCGAGGTTTTTGTTATTCCATTGGATGGTAACCTTGTCATTATGCAAGGTAGTCTGATGTCAGGATTTTTGTTATTCCAATGTATTGTAACCTTGTCATTATGGAAGGTAGTCTGTTGTCGAGATTTTTGTTACTCCAATGGATGGTAGCCTTGTCATTATGGAAGGTAGTATGTTGTCGATATTTTTGTTACTCCAATGGATGGTAGCCTTGTCATTATGGAAGGTAGTCTGTTGTCGAGATTTTTGTTACTCCAATGGATGGTAGCCTTGTCATTATGGAAGGTACTCCGTTGTCAATATTTTTGTTACTCCAATGGATGGTAGCCTTGTCATTATGGAAAGTAGTCTGTTGTCGAGATTTTTGTTACTCCAATGGATGGTAGCCTTGTCATTATGGAAGGTACTCTGTTGTCGATATTTTTGTTACTCCAATGGATGGTAGCCTTGTCATTATGGAAGGTAGTCTGTTGTCGAGATTTTTGTTACTCCAATGGATGGTAGCCTTGTCATTATGGAAGGTACTCTATTGTCGAGATATTTGTTATTCCATTGGATGGTAGCCTTGTCATTATGGGACGTAGTCTGTTGTCAATATTTTTGTTACTTCGATGGATTGTAGCCTTGTCATTATGGAAGGTAGTCTATTGTCGAGATTTTTGTTACTCCAATGGATGGAAGCTTTGTCATTATGGAAGGTACTCTGTTGTCGATATTTTTGTTTCTCCAATGGATGGTAGCCTTGTCATTATGAATGGTAGTCAGTTGTCGAGATTTTTGTTACTTCAATGGATGGTAGCCTTGTCATTATAGAAGGTAGTCTGTTGTTGATATTTTTTTTACTACAATGGATGGTAGCCTTGTCATTATGGAAGGTAGTCTGTTGTCGAGGTTTTTGTTATTCCATTGGATGGTAACCTTGTCATTATGCAAGGTAGTCTGATGTCAGGATTTTTGTTATTCCAATGTATTGTAACCTTGTCATTATGGAAGGTAGTCTGTTGTCGAGATTTTTGTTACTCCAATGGATGGTAGCCTTGTCATTATGGAAGGTAGTCTGTTGTCGATATTTTTGTTACTCCAATGGATGGTAGCCTTGTCATTATGGAAGGTAGTCTTTTGTCGAGATTTTTGTTACTCCAATGGATGGTAGCCTTGTCATTATGGAAGGTACTATGTTGTCAATATTTTTGTTACTCCAATGGATGGTAGCCTTGTCATTATGGAAGGTAGTCTGTTGTCGAGATTTTTGTTACTCCAATGGATGGTAGCCTTGTCATTATGGAAGATACTCTATTGTCGAGATATTTGTTATTCCATTGGATGGTAGCCTTGTCATTATGGAAGGTAGTTTGATGTCAGGATTTTTGTTATTCCAATGTATGGTAGCCTTCTCATTATGGAAGGTACTCTATTGTCGAGATTTTTGTTATTTCAATGGATGGTAGCCTTGTCATTATGGAAAGTAGTCTATTTTCGAGATTTTTGTTACTCCAATGGATGGTAGTCTTTTCATTATGGAAGGTAGTCTGTCGTTGTGATTTCTGTTACTCCAATGGATGGTAGCCTTGTCCTTATGGAAGGTAGTCTTTTGTTCAGATTTTTGTTACTCCATTGGATGGTAGCCTTGTCATTACAGAAGGTAATCTGTTGTCGATATTTTGGTAACTCCAATGGATGGTAGCCTATCATTATGGAAGGTAGTATAATACATATATCTTTTTTACTCCAATGGGTGGTAGCCTTGTCATTATGGAAGTTATTTTGTTGTCGATATTTCTTTACTCCAATGGATGGTAGCCTTGTCGTTATGGAAGGTAGATTGTCATTGAGATATCTGTTACTCCAATGTGTGGTAGCCTTGTCATTATGGAAGGTAGTCTGTTGTCGAGAATTTTGTTATTCCAATTGATGTTAGCCTTGTCATTATGGAAGGTAGTCTGATGTCGAGATTTTTGTTATTCTAATGGATGGTAGCCTTGTCATTATGGAAGGTAGTCTATTGTCGATATTTTGTTACTACAATTGATGGTAGCCTTGTCATTATGGAAGGTAGACTGTTGTCGAGATTTTTGTTATTCCATTGGATGGTAACCTTGTCATTATTGAAGGTAGTCTGATGTCAGGATTTTTGTTATTCCAATGCATGGTAACCTTGTCATTATGGAAGGTACTCTATTGTCGAGATTTTTGTTACTCCAATGGATGGTAGCCTTGTCATTATGGAAGGTACTCTGTTGTCGATATTTTTGTTACTCCAATTGATGGTAGCCTTGTCATTATGGAAGGTAGTCTGTTGTCGAGATTTTTGTTACTCCAATGGATGGTAGCCTTGTCATTATGGAAGGTACTTTGTTGTCGATATTTTTGTTACTCCAATGGATGGTAGCTTAGTCATTATGGAAGGTAGTCTGTTGTCGAGATTTTTGTTACTCCAATGGATGGTAGCCTTGTCATTATGGAAGGTACTCTATTGTCGAGATATTTGTTATTCCATTGGATGGTAGCCTTGTCATTATGGGACGTAGTCTGTTGTCAATATTTTTGTTACTTCAATGGATTGTAGCCTTGTCATTATGGAAGGTAGTCTATTGTCGAGATTTTTGTTACTCCAATGGATGGAAGCTTTGTCATTATGGAAGGTACTCTGTTGTCGATATTTTTGTTTCTCCAATGGATGGTAGCCTTGTCATTATGAATGGTAGTCAGTTGTCGAGATTTTTGTTACTCCAATGGATGGTAGCCTTGTCATTATAGAAGGTAGTCTGTTGTTGATATTTTTGTTACTACAATGGATGGTAGCCTTGTCATTATGGAAGGTAGTCTGTTGTCGAGGTTTTTGTTATTCCATTGGATGGTAACCTTGTCGTTATGCAAGGTAGTCTGATGTCAGGATTTTTGTTATTCCAATGTATTGTAACCTTGTCATTATGGAAGGTAGTCGGTTGTCGAGATTTTTGTTTCTCCAATGGATGGTAGCCTTGTCATTATGGAAGGTAGACTGTTGTCGATATTTTTGTTACTCCAATGGATGGTAGCCTTGTCATTATGGAAGGTAGTCTGTTGTCGAGATTTTTGTTACTCCAATGGATGGTAGCCTTGTCATTATGGAAGGTACTCTGTTGTCAATATTTTTGTTGATCCAATGGATGGTAGCCTTGTCATTATGGAAGGTAGTCTGTTGTCGAGATTTTTGTTACTCCAATGGATGGTAGCCTTGTCATTATGGAAGATACTCTATTGTCGAGATATTTGTTATTCCATTGGATGGTAGCCTTGTCATTATGGAAGGTAGTTTGATGTCAGGATTTTTGTTATTCCAATGTATGGTAACCTTGTCATTATGGAAGGTACTCTATTGTCGAGATTTTTGTTACTCCAATGGATGGTAGCCTTGTCATTATGGAAGGTAGTCTATTTTCGAGATTTTTGTTACTCCAATGGATGGTAGTCTTTTCATTATGGAAGGTAGTATGTCGTTGTGATTTCTGTTACTCCAATGGATGGTAGCCTTGTCCTTATGGAAGGTAGTCTTTTGTTCAGATTTTTGTTACTCCATTGGATGGTAGCCTTGTCATTATAGAAGGTAATCTGTTGTCGATATTTTGGTAACTCCAATGGATGGTAGCCTATCATTATGGAAGGTAGTATAATACATATATCTTTTTTACTCCAATGGGTGGTAGCCTTGTCATTATGGAAGGTAGTTTGTTGTCGATATTTTTTTACTCATATGGATGGTAGCCTTGTCGTTATGGAAGGTAGATTGTCATTGAGATATTTGTTACTCCAATGTGTGGTAGCCTTGTCATTATGGAAGGTAGTCTGTTATCGAGAATTTTGTTATTCCATTTGATGTTAGCCTTGTCATTATGGAAGGTAGTCTGATGTCGAGATTTTTGTTATTCTAATGGATGGTAGCCTTGTCATTATGGAAGGTAGTCTGTTGTCGAGATTTTTGTTATTCCATTGGATGGTAACCTTGTCATTATGGAAGGTAGTCTGATGTCAGGATTTTTGTTATTCCAATGTATGGTAACCTAGTCATTATGGAAGGTACTCTATTGTCGAGATTTTTGTTACTCCAATGGATGGTAGCCTTGTCATTATGGAAGGTTGTCTATTTTCGAGATTTTTGTAACTCCAATGGATGGTAGTCTTTTCATTATGGAAGGTAGTATGTCGTTATGATTTATGTTACTCCAATGGATGGTAGCCTTGTCCTTATGGAAGGTAGTCTTTTGTTCAGATTTTTGTTACTCCATTGGATGGTAGCCTTGTCATTACAGAAGGTAGTCTGTTGTTGATATTTTGGTAACTCCAATGGATGGTAGCCTTATCATTATGGAAGGTAGTATAATACAAATATCTTTTTTACTCAAATGGGTGGTAGCCTTGTCATTAAGGAAGGTAGTTTGTTGTCGATATTTTTTTACTCCAATGGATGGTAGCCTTGTCGTTATGGAAGGTAGATTGTCATTGAGATATCTGTTACTCCAATGTGTGGTAGCCTCGTCATTATGGAAGGTAGTCTGTTGTAGAGAATTTTGTTATTCCATTTGATGTTAGCCTTGTCATTATGGAAGGTAGTTTGATGTCGAGATTTTTGTTATTCTAATGGATGGTAGCCTTGTCATTATGGAAGGTAGTCTATTGTCGATATTTTGTTACTACAATTGATGGTAGCATTGTCATTATGGAAGGTAGTCTGTTGTCGAGATTTTTGTTATTCCATTGGATGGTAACCTTGTCATTATGGAAGGTAGTCTGATGTCAGGATTTTTGTTATTCCAATGCATGGTAACCTTGTCATTATGGAAGGTACTCTATTGTCGAGATTTTTGTTACTCCAATGGATGGTAGCCTTGTCATTATGGAAGGTACTTTGTTGTCGATATTTTTGTTACTCCAATTGATGGTAGCCTTGTCATTATGGAAGGTAGTCTATTGTCGAGATTTTTGTTACTCCAATGGATGGTAGCCTTGTCATTATGGAAGGTACTCTGTTGTCGATATTTTTGTTACTCCAATGGATGGTAGCCTTGTCATTATGGAAGGTAGTCTGTTGTCGAGATTTTTGTTACTCCAATGGATGGTAGCCTTGTCATTATGGAAGGTACTCTATTGTCGAGATATTTGTTATTCCATTGGATGGTAGCCTTGTCATTATGGGACGTAGTCTAGTGTCAATATTTTTGTTACTTCAATGGATTGTAGCCTTGTCATTATGGAAGGTAGTCTATTGTCGAGATTTTTGTTACTCCAATGGATGGAAGCTTTGTCATTATGGAAGGTACTTTGTTGTCGATATTTTTGTTTCTCCAATGGATGGTAGCCTTGTCATTATGAATGGTAGTCAGTTGTCGAGATTTTTGTTACTCCAATGGATGGTAGCCTTGTCATTATAGAAGGTAGTCTGTTGTTGATATTTTTGTTACTACAATGGATGGTAGCCTTGTCATTATGGAAGGTAGTCTGTTGTTGAGGTTTTTGTTATTCCATTGGATGGTAACCTTGTCATTATGCAAGGTAGTCTGATGTCAGGATTTTTGTTATTCCAATGTATTGTAACCTTGTCATTATGGAAGGTAGTCTGTTGTCGAGATTTTTGTTACTCCAATGGATGGTAGCCTTGTCATTATAGAAGGTAGTCTGTTGTCGATATTTTTGTTACTCCTATGGATGGTAGCCTTGTCATTATGGAAGGTAGTCTGTTGTCGAGATTTTTGTTACTCCAATGGATGGTAGCCTTGTCATTATGGAAGGTACTCTGTTGTCAATATTTTTGTTACTCCAATGGATGGTAGCCTTGTCATTATAGAAGGTAGTCTGTTGTCGAGATTTTTGTTACTCCAATGGATGGTAGCCTTGTCATTATGGAAGATACTCTATTGTCGAGATATTTGTTATTCCATTGGATGGTAGCCTTGTCATTATGGAAGGTAGTTTGATGTCAGGATTTTTGTTATTCCAATGTATGGTAACCTTGTCATTATGGAAGGTACTCTATTGTCGAGATTTTTGTTACTCCAATGGATGGTAGCCTTGTCATTATGGAAGGTAGTCTATTTTCGAGATTTTTGTTACTCCAATGGATGGTAGTCTTTTCATTATGGAAGGTAGTCTGTCGTTGTGATTTCTGTTACTCCAATGGATGGTAGCCTTGTCCTTATGGAAGGTAGTCTTTTGTTCAGATTTTTGTTACTGCATTGGATGGTAGCCTTGTCATTACAGAAGGTAATCTGTTGTCGATATTTTGGTAACTCCAATGGATGGTAGCCTATCATTATGGAAGGTAGTATAATACATATATCTTTTTTACTCCAATGGGTGGTAGCCTTGTCATTATGGAAGGTAGTTTGTTGTCGATATTTTTTTACTCCAATGGATGGTAGCCTTGTCGTTATGGAAGGTAGATTGTCATTGAGATATTTATTACTCCAATGTGTGGTAGCCTTGTCATTATGGAAGGTAGTCTGTTGTCGAGAATTTTGTTATTCCATTTGATGTTAGCCTTGTCATTATGGAAGGTAGTCTGATGTCGAGATTTTTGTTATTCTAATGGATGGTAGCCTTGTCATTATGGAAGGTAGTCTATTGTCGATATTTTGTTACTACAATTGATGGTAGCCTTGTCATTATGGAAGGTAGTCTGTTGTCGAGGTTTTTGTTATTCCATTGGATGGTAACCTTGTCATTATGCAAGGTAGTCTGATGTCAGGATTTTTGTTATTCCAATGTATTGTAACCTTGTCATTATGGAAGGTAGTCTGTTGTCGAGATTTTTGTTACTCCAATGGATGGTAGCCTTGTCATTATGGAAGGTAGTCTGTTGTCGATATTTTTGTTACTCCAATGGATGGTAGCCTTGTCATTCTGGAAGGTAGTCTGTTGTCGAGATTTTTGTTACTCCAATGGATGGTAGCCTTGTCATTATGGAAGGTACTCTGTTGTTAATATTTTTGTTACTCCAATGGATGGTAGCCTTGTCATTATGGAAGGTAGTCTGTTGTCGAGATTTTTGTTACTCCAATGGATGGTAGCCTTGTCATTATGGAAGATACTCTATTGTCGAGATATTTGTTATTCCATTGGATGGTAGCCTTGTCATTATGGAAGGTAGTTTGATGTCAGGATTTTTGTTATTCCAATGTATGGTAACCTTGTCATTATGGAAGGTACTCTATTGTCGAGATTTTTGTTACTCCAATGGATGGTAGCCTTGTCATTATGGAAGGTAGTCTATTTTCGAGATTTTTGTTACTCCAATGGATGGTAGTCTTTTCATTATGGAAGGTAGTCTGTCGTTGTGATTTCTGTTACTCCAATGGATGGTAGCCTTGTCCTTATGGAAGGTAGTCTTTTGTTCAGATTTTTGTTACTCCATTGGATGGTAGCCTTGTCATTACAGAAGGTAATCTGTTGTCGATATTTTGGTAACTCCAATGGATGGTAGCCTATCATTATGGAAGGTAGTATAATACATATATCTTTTTTACTCCAATGGGTGGTAGCCTTGTCATTATGGAAGGTAGTTTGTTGTCGATATTTTTTTACTCCAATGGATGGTAGCCTTGTCGTTATGGAAGGTAGATTGTCATTGAGATATTTATTACTCCAATGTGTGGTAGCCTTGTCATTATGGAAGGTAGTCTGTTGTCGAGAATTTTGTTATTCCATTTGATGTTAGCCTTGTCATTATGGAAGGTAGTCTGATGTCGAGATTTTTGTTATTCTAATGGATGGTAGCCTTGTCATTATGGAAGGTAGTCTATTGTCGATATTTTGTTACTACAATTGATGGTAGCCTTGTCATTATGGAAGGTAGTCTGTTGTCGAGGTTTTTGTTATTCCATTGGATGGTAACCTTGTCATTATGCAAGGTAGTCTGATGTCAGGATTTTTGTTATTCCAATGTATTGTAACATTGTCATTATGGAAGGTAGTCTGTTGTCAAGATTTTTGTTACTCCAATGGATGGTAGCCTTGTCATTATGGAAGGTAGTCTGTTGTCGATATTTTTTTTACTCCAATGGATGGTAGCCTTGTCATTCTGGAAGGTAGTCTGTTGTCGAGATTTTTGTTACTCCAATGGATGGTAGCCTTGTCATTATGGAAGGTACTCTGTTGTTAATATTTTTGTTACTCCAATGGATGGTAGCCTTGTCATTATGGAAGGTAGTCTGTTGTCGAGATTTTTGTTACTCCAATGGATGGTAGCCTTGTCATTATGGAAGATACTCTATTGTCGAGATATTTGTTATTCCATTGGATGGTAGCCTTGTCATTATGGAAGGTAGTTTGATGTCAGGATTTTTGTTATTCCAATGTATGGTAACCTTGTCATTATGGAAGGTACTCTATTGTCGAGATTTTTGTTACTCCAATGGATGGTAGCCTTGTCATTATGGAAGGTAGTCTATTTTCGAGATTTTTGTTACTCCAATGGATGGTAGTCTTTTCATTATGGAAGGTAGTCTGTCGTTGTGATTTCTGTTACTCCAATGGATGGTAGCCTTGTCCTTACGGAAGGTAGTCTTTTGTTCAGATTTTTGTTACTCCATTGGATGGTAGCCTTGTCATTACAGAAGGTAATCTGTTGTCGATATTTTGGTAACTCCAATAGATGGTAGCCTATCATTATGGAAGGTAGTATAATACATATATCTTTTTTACTCCAATGGGTGGTAGCCTTGTCATTATGGAAGGTAGTGTGTTGTCGATATTTTTTTACTCATATGGATGGTAGCCTTGTCGTTATGGAAGGTAGATTGTCATTGAGATATTTGTTACTCCAATGTGTGGTAGCCTTGTCATTATGGAAGGTAGTCTGTTGTCGAGATTTTTGTTACTCCAATGGATGGTAGCCTTGTCATTATGGAAGGTAGTCTGTTGTCGATATTTTTGTTACTCCAATGGATGGTAGCCTTGTCATTCTGGAAGGTAGTCTGTTGTCGAGATTTTTGTTACTCCAATGGATGGTAGCCTTGTCATTATGGAAGGTACTCTGTTGTTAATATTTTTGTTACTCCAATGGATGGTAGCCTTGTCATTATGGAAGGTAGTCTGTTGTCGAGATTTTTGTTACTCCAATGGATGGTAGCCTTGTCATTATGGAAGATACTCTATTGTCGAGATATTTGTTATTCCATTGGATGGTAGCCTTGTCATTATGGAAGGTAGTTTGATGTCAGGATTTTTGTTATTCCAATGTATGGTAACCTTGTCATTATGGAAGGTACTCTATTGTCGAGATTTTTGTTACTCCAATGGATGGTAGCCTTGTCATTATGGAAGGTAGTCTATTTTCGAGATTTTTGTTACTCCAATGGATGGTAGTCTTTTCATTATGGAAGGTAGTCTGTCGTTGTGATTTCTGTTACTCCAATGGATGGTAGCCTTGTCCTTATGGAAGGTAGTCTTTTGTTCAGATTTTTGTTACTCCATTGGATGGTAGCCTTGTCATTACAGAAGGTAATCTGTTGTCGATATTTTGGTAACTCCAATGGATGGTAGCCTATCATTATGGAAGGTAGTATAATACATATATCTTTTTTACTCCAATGGGTGGTAGCCTTGTCATTATGGAAGGTAGTTTGTTGTCGATATTTTTTTACTCCAATGGATGGTAGCCTTGTCGTTATGGAAGGTAGATTGTCATTGAGATATTTATTACTCCAATGTGTGGTAGCCTTGTCATTATGGAAGGTAGTCTGTTGTCGAGAATTTTGTTATTCCATTTGATGTTAGCCTTGTCATTATGGAAGGTAGTCTGATGTCGAGATTTTTGTTATTCTAATGGATGGTAGCCTTGTCATTATGGAAGGTAGTCTATTGTCGATATTTTGTTACTACAATTGATGGTAGCCTTGTCATTATGGAAGGTAGTCTGTTGTCGAGGTTTTTGTTATTCCATTGGATGGTAACCTTGTCATTATGCAAGGTAGTCTGATGTCAGGATTTTTGTTATTCCAATGTATTGTAACATTGTCATTATGGAAGGTAGTCTGTTGTCAAGATTTTTGTTACTCCAATGGATGGTAGCCTTGTCATTATGGAAGGTAGTCTGTTGTCGATATTTTTTTTACTCCAATGGATGGTAGCCTTGTCATTCTGGAAGGTAGTCTGTTGTCGAGATTTTTGTTACTCCAATGGATGGTAGCCTTGTCATTATGGAAGGTACTCTGTTGTTAATATTTTTGTTACTCCAATGGATGGTAGCCTTGTCATTATGGAAGGTAGTCTGTTGTCGAGATTTTTGTTACTCCAATGGATGGTAGCCTTGTCATTATGGAAGATACTCTATTGTCGAGATATTTGTTATTCCATTGGATGGTAGCCTTGTCATTATGGAAGGTAGTTTGATGTCAGGATTTTTGTTATTCCAATGTATGGTAACCTTGTCATTATGGAAGGTACTCTATTGTCGAGATTTTTGTTACTCCAATGGATGGTAGCCTTGTCATTATGGAAGGTAGTCTATTTTCGAGATTTTTGTTACTCCAATGGATGGTAGTCTTTTCATTATGGAAGGTAGTCTGTCGTTGTGATTTCTGTTACTCCAATGGATGGTAGCCTTGTCCTTACGGAAGGTAGTCTTTTGTTCAGATTTTTGTTACTCCATTGGATGGTAGCCTTGTCATTACAGAAGGTAATCTGTTGTCGATATTTTGGTAACTCCAATAGATGGTAGCCTATCATTATGGAAGGTAGTATAATACATATATCTTTTTTACTCCAATGGGTGGCAGCCTTGTCATTATGGAAGGTAGTGTGTTGTCGATATTTTTTTACTCATATGGATGGTAGCCTTGTCGTTATGGAAGGTAGATTGTCATTGAGATATTTGTTACTCCAATGTGTGGTAGCCTTGTCATTATGGATGGTAGTCTGTTGTCGAGAATTTTGTTATTCCATTTGATGGTAGCCTTGTCATTATGGGACGTAGTCTAGTGTCAATATTTTTGTTACTTCAATGGATTGTAGCCTTGTCATTATGGAAGGTAGTCTATTGTCGAGATTTTTGTTACTCCAATGGATGGAAGCTTTGTCATTATGGAAGGTACTTTGTTGTCGATATTTTTGTTTCTCCAATGGATGGTAGCCTTGTCATTATGAATGGTAGTCAGTTGTCGAGATTTTTGTTACTCCAATGGATGGTAGCCTTGTCATTATAGAAGGTAGTCTGTTGTTGATATTTTTGTTACTACAATGGATGGTAGCCTTGTCATTATGGAAGGTAGTTTGTTGTTGAGGTTTTTGTTATTCCATTGGATGGTAACCTTGTCATTATGCAAGGTAGTCTGATGTCAGGATTTTTGTTATTCCAATGTATTGTAACCTTGTCATTATGGAAGGTAGTCTGTTGTCGAGATTTTTGTTACTCCAATGGATGGTAGCCTTGTCATTATAGAAGGTAGTCTGTTGTCGATATTTTTGTTACTCCTATGGATGGTAGCCTTGTCATTATGGAAGGTAGTCTGTTGTCGAGATTTTTGTTACTCCAATGGATGGTAGCCTTGTCATTATGGAAGGTACTCTGTTGTCAATATTTTTGTTACTCCAATGGATGGTAGCCTTGTCATTATAGAAGGTAGTCTGTTGTCGAGATTTTTGTTACTCCAATGGATGGTAGCCTTGTCATTATGGAAGATACTCTATTGTCGAGATATTTGTTATTCCATTGGATGGTAGCCTTGTCATTATGGAAGGTAGTTTGATGTCAGGATTTTTGTTATTCCAATGTATGGTAACCTTGTCATTATGGAAGGTACTCTATTGTCGAGATTTTTGTTACTCCAATGGATGGTAGCCTTGTCATTATGGAAGGTAGTCTATTTTCGAGATTTTTGTTACTCCAATGGATGGTAGTCTTTTCATTATGGAAGGTAGTCTGTCGTTGTGATTTCTGTTACTCCAATGGATGGTAGCCTTGTCCTTATGGAAGGTAGTCTTTTGTTCAGATTTTTGTTACTGCATTGGATGGTAGCTTTGTCATTACAGAAGGTAATCTGTTGTCGATATTTTGGTAACTCCAATGGATGGTAGCCTATCATTATGGAAGGTAGTATAATACATATATCTTTTTTACTCCAATGGGTGGTAGCCTTGTCATTATGGAAGGTAGTTTGTTGTCGATATTTTTTTACTCCAATGGATGGTAGCCTTGTCGTTATGGAAGGTAGATTGTCATTGAGATATTTATTACTCCAATGTGTGGTAGCCTTGTCATTATGGAAGGTAGTCTGTTGTCGAGAATTTTGTTATTCCATTTGATGTTAGCCTTGTCATTATGGAAGGTAGTCTGATGTCGAGATTTTTGTTATTCTAATGGATGGTAGCCTTGTCATTATGGAAGGTAGTCTATTGTCGATATTTTGTTACTACAATAGATGGTAGCCTTGTCATTATGGAAGGTAGTCTGTTGTCGAGGTTTTTGTTATTCCATTGGATGGTAACCTTGTCATTATGCAAGGTAGTCTGATGTCAGGATTTTTGTTATTCCAATGTATTGTAACCTTGTCATTATGGAAGGTAGTCTGTTGTCGAGATTTTTGTTACTCCAATGGATGGTAGCCTTGTCATTATGGAAGGTAGTCTGTTGTCGATATTTTTGTTACTCCAATGAATGGTAGCCTTGTCATTCTGGAAGGTAGTCTGTTGTCGAGATTTTTGTTACTCCAATGGATGGTAGCCTTGTCATTATGGAGGTACTCTGTTGTTAATATTTTTGTTACTCCAATGGATGGTAGCCTTGTCATTATGGAAGGTAGTCTGTTGTCGAGATTTTTGTTACTCCAATGGATGGTAGCCTTGTCATTATGGAAGATACTCTATTGTCGAGATATTTGTTATTCCATTGGATGGTAGCCTTGTCATTATGGAAGGTAGTTTGATGTCAGGATTTTTGTTATTCCAATGTATGGTAACCTTGTCATTATGGAAGGTACTCTATTGTCGAGATTTTTGTTACTCCAATAGATGGTAGCCTTGTCATTATGGAAGGTAGTCTATTTTCGAGATTTTTGTTACTCCAATGGATGGTAGTCTTTTCATTATGGAAGGTAGTCTGTCGTTGTGATTTCTGTTACTCCAATGGATGGTAGCCTTGTCCTTATGGAAGGTAGTCTTTTGTTCAGATTTTTGTTACTCCATTGGATGGTAGCCTTGTCATTACAGAAGGTAATCTGTTGTCGATATTTTGGTAACTCCAATGGATGGTAGCCTATCATTATGGAAGGTAGTATAATACATATATTTTTTTTACTCCAATGGGTGGTAGCCTTGTCATTATGGAAGGTAGTTTGTTGTCGATATTTTTTTACTCATATGGATGGTAGCCTTGTCGTTATGGAAGGTAGATTGTCATTGAGATATTTGTTATTCCAATGTGTGGTAGCCTTGTCATTATGGAAGGTAGTCTGTTGTCGAGAATTTTGTTATTCCATTTGATGTTAGCCTTGTCATTATGGAAGGTAGTCTGATGTCGAGATTTTTGTTATTCTAATGGATGGTAGCCTTGTCATTATGGAAGGTAGTCTGTTGTCGAGATTTTTGTTATTCCATTGGATGGTAACCTTGTCATTATGGAAGGTAGTCTGATGTCAGGATTTTTGTTATTCCAATGTATGGTAACCTTGTCATTATGGAAGGTACTCTATTGTCGAGATTTTTGTTATTCCATTGGATGGTAGCCTTGTCATTATGGAAGGTAGTTTGATGTCAGGATTTTTGTTATTCCAATGTATGGTAACCTTGTCATTATGGAAGGTACTCTATTGTCGATATTTTTGTTACTCCAATGGATGGTAGCCTTGTCATTATGGAAGGTAGTCTATTTTCGAGATTTTTGTTACTCTGATGGATGGTAGTCTTTTCATTATGGAAGGTAGTATGTCGTTATGATTTCTGTTACTCCAATGGATGGTAGCCTTGTCCTTATGGAAGGTAGTCTTTTGTTCAGATTTTTGTTACTCCATTGGATGGTAGCCTTGTCATTACAGAAGGTAGTCTGTTGTTGATATTTTGGTAACTCCAATGGATGGTAGCCTTATCATTATGGAAGGTAGTATAATACAAATATCTTTTTTACTCCAATGGTTGGTAGCCTTGTCATTATGGAAGGTAGTTTGTTGTCGATATTTTTTTACTCCAATGGATGGTAGCCTTGTCGTTATGGAAGGTAGATTGTCATTGAGATATTTGTTACTCCAATGTGTGGTAGCCTTGTCATTATGGAAGGTAGTCTGTTGTCGAGAATTTTGTTATTCCATTTGATGTTAGCCTTGTCATTATGGAAGGTAGTCTGATGTCGAGATTTTTGTTATTCTAATGGATGGTAGCCTTGTCATTATGGAAGTTAGTCTATTGTCGATATTTTGTTACTACAATTGATGGTAGCCTTGTCATTATGGAAGGTAGTCTGTTGTCGAGATTTTTGTTATTCCATTGGATGGTAACCTTGTCATTATGGAAGGTAGTCTGATGTCAGGATTTTTGTTATTCCAATGCATGGTAACCTTGTCATTATGGAAGGTACTCTATTGTCGAGATTTTTGTTACTCCAATGGATGGTAGCCTTGTCATTATGGAAGGTACTCTGTTGTCGATATTTTTGTTACTCCAATTGATGGTAGCCTTGTCATTATGGAAGGTAGTCTGTTGTCGAGATTTTTGTTACTCCAATGGATGGTAGCCTTGTCATTATAGAAGGTACTCTGTTGTCGATATTTTTGTTACTCCAATGGATGGTAGCCTTGTCATTATGGAAGGTAGTCTGTTGTCGAGATTTTTGTTACTCCAATGGATGGTAGCCTTGTCATTATGGAAGGTACTCTATTGTCGAGATATTTGTTATTCCATTTGATGGTAGCCTTGTCATTATGGGACGTAGTCTGTTGTCAATATTTTTGTTACTTCAATGGATTGTAGCCTTGTCATTATGGAAGGTAGTCTATTGTCGAGATTTTTGTTACTCCAATGGATGGAAGCTTTGTCATTATGGAAGGTACTTTGTAGTCGATATTTTTGTTTCTCCAATGGATGGTAGCCTTGTCATTATGAATGGTAGTCAGTTGTCGAGATTTTTGTTACTCCAATGGATGGTAGCCTTGTCATTATAGAAGGGAGTCTGTTGTTGATATTTTTGTTACTACAATGGATGGTAGCCTTGTCATTATGGAAGGTAGTTTGTTGTTGAGGTTTTTGTTATTCCATTGGATGGTAACCTTGTCATTATGCAAGGTAGTCTGATGTCAGGATTTTTGTTATTCCAATGTATTGTAACCTTGTCATTATGGAAAGTAGTTTGTTGTCGAGATTTTTGTTACTCCAATGGATGGTAGCCTTGTCATTATAGAAGGTAGTCTGTTGTCGATATTTTTGTTACTCCAATTGATGGTAGCCTTGTCATTATGGAAGGTAGTCTGTTGTCGAGATTTTTGTTACTCCAATGGATGGTAGCCTTGTCATTATGGAAGGTACTTTGTTGTCAATATTTTTGTTACTCCAATGGATGGTAGCCTTGTCATTATAGAAGGTAGTCTGTTGTCGAGATTTTTGTTACTCCAATGGATGGTAGCCTTGTCATTATGGAAGATACTCTATTGTCGAGATATTTGTTATTCCATTGGATGGTAGCCTTGTCATTATGGAAGGTAGTTTGATGTCAGGATTTTTGTTATTCCAATGTATGGTAACCTTGTCATTATGGAAGGTACTCTTTTGTCGAGATTTTTGTTACTCCAATGGATGGTAGTCTTTTCATTATGGAAGGTAGTCTGTCGTTGTGATTTCTGTTACTCCAATGGATGGTAGCCTTGTCCTTATGGAAGGTAGTCTTTTGTTCAGATTTTTGTTACTGCATTGGATGGTAGCCTTGTCATTACAGAAGGTAATCTGTTGTCGATATTTTGGTAACTCCAATGGATGGTAGCCTATCATTATGGAAGGTAGTATAATACATATATCTTTTTTACTCCAATGGGTGGTAGCCTTGTCATTATGGAAGGTAGTTTGTTGTCGATATTTTTTTACTCCAATGGATGGTAGCCTTGTCGTTATGGAAGGTAGATTGACATTGAGATATTTGTTACTCCAATGTGTGGTAGCCTTGTCATTATGGAAGGTAGTCTGTTGTCGAGAATTTTGTTATTCCATTTGATGTTAGCCTTGTCATTATGGAAGGTAGTCTGATGTCGAGATTTTTGTTATTCTAATGGATGGTAGCCTTGTCATTATGGAAGGTAGTCTATTATCGATATTTTGTTACTACAATTGATGGTAGCCTTGTCATTATGGAAGGTAGTCTGTTGTCGAGATTTTTGTTATTCCATTGGATGGTAACCTTGTCATTATGGAAGGTAGTCTGATGTCAGGATTTTTGTTATTCCAATGCATGGTAACTTTTGTCATTATGGAAGGTACTCTATTGTCGAGATTTTTGTTACTACAATGGATGGTAGCCTTGTCATTATGGAAGGTAGTCTGTTGTCGATATTTTTGTTACTACAATGGATGGTAGCCTTGTCATTATGGAAGGTAGTCTGTTGTCGAGATTTTTGTTATTCCATTGGATGGTAACCTTGTCATTATGGAAGGTAGTCTGATGTAAGGATTTTTTTTATTCCAATGTATGGTAACCTTGTCATTATGGAAGGTACTCTATTGTCGAGATTTTTGTTATTCCATTGGATGGTAGCCTTGTCATTATGGAAGGTAGTTTGATGTCAGGATTTTTGTTATTCCAATGTATGGTAACCTTGTCATTATGGAAGGTACTATATTGTTGAGATTTTTGTTACTCCAATGGATGGTAGCCTTGTCATTATGGAAGGTAGTCTGTTGTCAAGATTTTTGTTATTCCATTGGATGGTAACCTTGTCATTATGCAAGGTAGTCTGATGTCAGGATTTTTGTTATTCCAATGTATGGTAACCTTGTCATTATGGAAGGTACTCTATTGTCGAGATTTTTGTTTCTCCAATGGATGGTAGCCTTGTCATTATGAATGGTAGTCTGTTGTCGAGATTTTTGTTACTCCAATGGATGGTAGCCTTGTCATTATGGAAGGTAGTCTGTTGTTGATATTTTTGTTACTACAATGGATGGTAGCCTTGTCATTATGGAAGGTAGTCTGTTGTCGAGATTTTTGTTATTTCATTGGATGGGAACCTTGTCATTATGCAAGGTAGTCTGATGTCAGGATTTTTGTTATTCCAGTGTATGGTAACCTTGTCATTATGGAAGGTACTCTATTGTCGATATTTATGTTTCTTAAATGGATTGTGTTAGAACAATGTTTGAATCTACTACCCTATATTTGAGTTTTGATGATAACAAAGTGAAAAGATATAGTATTTATAAGGTTCATGAATGAACTATATGCTGCCTAAAATTATTATGTTCTGACTTGCAGATACTCTGATTGGTATAAGCAAGATTACGTCTTTTCAGCATCAGAACTTGTTTTCATACACCAGCATCAAAAGTTGCTACATCAGAACGTCAAGATCAGATGATCAACTCACGTACATGCTGAAAGGAGCACTGAAAGGAGCACTGCTAGAAATCCTTCAACAACTGCTGATCAACCTCAGAAGAGATTGCCCAGAAGCAGTTTGGATCACCCAGAAGAGACTATCCTAGGAAGAAAGGAAGATCCAATCAGAACAAGAGCAAGCTTCAGAAACTCTGAAGAAACTCTTATGGGACTTGTGTCTCTGATTGAACCTTCTTCTATTGATGAAGCACTTATGGATAATGACTGGATTCTGGCAATGCAAGAAGAGCTGAATCAATTCACCAGAAACGACGTATGGGATCTCGTTCCCAGACCAAAAGGATTCAACGTCATTGGAACAAGATGGGTGTTCAGAAACAAGCTAAATGAACAAGGTGAAGTCATCAGAAACAAGGCACGACTGGTTGCACAAGGTTATAGTCAGCAAGAGGGGATAGACTATACAGAAACCTTTGCCCCAGTCGCCAGGTTAGAATCTATCAGACTTTTAATTTCATTTGCTGTTAATAGAGGCATCACTCTATATCAGATGGATGTCAAAAGTGCATTCTTAAATGGTTATATAGAAGAAGAAGTTTATGTTCACCAACCCCCAGGTTTTGAAAATACAAAACATCCAGAACATGTTTTCAAACTAAAGAAGTCACTGTATGGTCTGAAACAAGCTCCCAGAGCTTGGTATGAAAGGTTAAGTAACTTTCTGCTTGAAAATGAATTCACCAGAGGGAAAGTGGACACTACTCTATTCTGTAAAACAGTTAAGAGTGACATTTTAGTCTGTCAAATTTATGTTGATGATATAATCTTTGGTTCTACTAATCCTTCTCTTGGAAGAAAATTTGCTAAGTGTATGCAGGCAGAATTTGAGATGAGCCTCATGGGGGAACTGAAATTCTTTTTAGGAATTCTGATCAATCAAACTCCAGAAGGAACTTACATTCATCAGAGCAAATACATCAGAGATCTTCTGAAGAAATTTGACCTCTCAGAATGTAAGCCATCAAAGATTCCAATGCATCCCACGTGCATTCTGGAAAGAGAAGAGGTAAGCAAAAGTGTAGAACAGAAAGTCTACAGAGGTATGATTGGTTCTCTCCTTTATCTGACAGCTTCAAGACCTGATATCTTATTCAGCGTATGTATTTGTGCTAGATTCCAATCAGATCCTAGAGAATCTCACTTAACAGCTGTTAAGCGAATTTTCAAGTATCTGAAAAGTACTACTAATCTGGGTTTGTTTTATAGAAAATCTAGTGATTACAGCTTAGTAGGCTACTGTGATGCTGACTTTGCTGGAGACAGAGTGGAACGTAAAAGTACTTCTGGAAGCTGGCAGTTTCTGGGAGAAAACCTGATCTCGTGGTCCAGCAAAAGGCAATCAACAATTGCTCTGTCAACAGTAGAAGCTGAGTACATAGCAGCAGCAGGATGTAGCACACAAATGCTCTGGATGAAAAGTCAGCTTGAAGACTTCCAGATTTTTGAGAGTAACATTCCTATACTTTGTGATAATACTTCTGCTATTTGCTTAAGTAAGAATCCTATTTTACATTCTAGAGCTAAGCATATAGAAATAAAGCATCATTTCATTAGGGACTATATTCAGAAAGGTATTTTGAACTTAAAATTTATAGATACAGACCATCAATGGGCTGATATCTTTACTAAACCCCTTTCAGAAGATAGGTTTAATTTCATTCTGAAACATCTCAGCATGAAAGTATGCCCAGAATGAAAATGTTTTAATTCCATATATTTATCTTCAGAATGTAATTATATTACTGTGAACTTCTGATCAATCTTCTTTCAGAAAGATAGAACATGCAGATTGTATCAGATGCAAGTCTAAAGATCTGAGAGTTTAATCTCAAAGACAGACGTGCTGATCACTACATCAAACAAGTGTCATCCAATCATCAGCATATCTCTGAAGCAGAACGCGTGCACGCTTCTGAGAAGGCAAAGCGCTGATTGGGTGCATTGAGACACATGTCTGGTAACCGTTTTTAAGTATCTTTCTCAAATCCCCCAAAATCAGCAAGCATTTAATGAAAAGTAATCACGCTTATTAAATGGCAATCATTATTTTTTTCTCTCTCTTAAAAACGTTTAATTTTTCAAAAATAATTTTGAAAACCCTATTTAAGCACATTAATCTCTTATTTATTCTTTACGCTTTTTCATTAACACTCAAAGCATTTTCTGCATATTTCTGAGTTCTTGTAAACCTTTTTCTCTCAATTCATTCTCAAAGCTTTTTTAGTGTGAACAATGGCATCCTCCAGCATTTCTGCAGGCAATCAGAAGAAAGCAACCTCTGAACAATATCAGGTGCCTCTCAGAACTCTTCTCACTCCGGTAAAGAACCTTGAAGTGCTCTCTGAGTTAATCATCGACTTTGAAAGTTTGAAGGAAAATGGATTTGACCTAACTGAAGAGATTAGGGCTCAAAAGTGGGAGAGGTATTTCGATAGGTTGGTTGGACCAACATTCCCAGCGCTAGTCAAGGAATTTTGGATTCACGCCAAGGTTTCTAAACATCTAGTCATCTCTTCTGTCATGGGAAAGAAGATTGTGATTTCTGAAGATCTAATTGCAAGGCTAATCGGTCAAAGTGGTGGTGGAGTCCGTTGTGTGGACATGGCTGAAAGATGCCCTGATATAGGTGTGGTAGCTAACAGGATTTTTACTCTTGGAATGCCCAGCAGCAAAATTAAGGATCTGAAGGACCACTGCAGAGTATGGGCTAAGATTGTTCTTGGATGCTTCAACCACAGGAAACCAACAAGTTCTCCTGATTATATAAACGTGGATCAGCAGTTTCTGATCTACTTTATTGATCAGAGGGTAAAGATCAATCTGGCACACTTCCTGTTCAACCATCTCAAGACCAGTGTCAAAGAGACAAGAGAAGAAGAAAGAACCAAGAGGGACTGGATACCTTTTGGAAGGCTTATATCAGATATTCTGACAGAGAATAGACTGATTGAACATCTGATTGAAGCTCAGGAGCTGAGCACTATTGAACCAACTATTGGGAAACCGCTGAACGCTAAGAACCTGAAAAAGATGAAGCTGATAGAAAATATTCAGAAGGAACCCAGAGCTACTTCAACTGCTGATATCTCCAGCAGAAGAGTGCCTCTGAGTGATTTTCCAATATTTTCTGAAATGGAATCCAAACCAGAGATGTTTCTCAGGTATCCAGATGCGTACAAGGCAGAAGATACAGGTTCAAAGCTGAAGATCAAAGATCTGAGTCAAGTCCAACCAGAAGTGACTCAGAAGAAGACAAAGAAGAGGAAAGCGCCAGCAGAAGGATCATCTCATCAGACTCCAAAGAAAAGAGGTATTTCATCTGCTGCCCCTGTTTTAATTTCATCTACTATTCCAACATCTGCTGCCCCTTCTCAAACCTCTCACAGAATATCCATTCCAATCCCTACCATTGATGAAACCATACCAGAAGACACTTCTGAGGCCTTACTACTCAGAAGACCCAGAACCAAAATTCCCAAACAACCAACAGTTTCAACAACACCAGCACTTGACCAAGTGCTAGCTGATATTGAGCGTGAACATACTTCTGCTCAACCACACTCTGAACCACCAAATATTCCTCCTCCACAACCAGAACCACAACCTGAACCAGAAATACAACAACAACAACCACTCTCAGAAGAACCTCTGATCCCTGAGCAATCAGAGATTCCACCTCCTCAACCAGAAAATAATCCACCTTCACCACAAACAGAGTTTCACCATTCCAAAACCCCTTCTCCTCATCATTCTGACCCTCACTCACCTCAACCTTTACCGCTGGCAATCCAGTTGCCATGTGGAACCACTATTGTCAGGCCCCAGTTGCCATCCTCATTAGAATCAACACCTCCAAAAAACTCCAACCACTCCAATAGAAATATCTGACTCTGATTCTGATACCCTTCCTCCAAAACAAACAGCCTCTCAGCAAACCTCTGAAAACCCCAGCAGAACTTTCATTGACTTAACAAGTCTTGAACGTCTTGCTGATTTAAGACACAAAATTGCCATTCCTAAACCAAAGCAACCAGATGTTGGCTCTGGTATTTTGAATTTTGAAACAGGTGTGCTGCAATGGATTGCTTCTTTGAAGCAAGTCTGTCCTGGGATGATTGACCCAGCTGCTTCTGATCAGCTCTGGTCACAGTTCAGATTATGGGTACGTGCTAAAGCCCTCAAGTTGCAGGATGTCAACTATGAGCAGGCTCAACAGAACTTCAGCAAGCTGCTGAAGGAAGTTGAAAGTCAGCTGCCTCAAGAAGTTGTGCTCCCTCTGGACAGTGAATCTTGGTCTGAGAAAGAGCAAGCTGCAAAGGTGCAACCATCAGAAGAAGACAAGACCATTCAGGCTGAAGAAAATCCAGCAGAAGATGTCGCTGAAAGTTCTGAGAAGCTTCCTCCTTCTGATGCTTCTCAAGTTGCCTTGGACAGGCAGACTCTGGAAGAATCAAGGCTGAATGACTTGCGTCTACAGCAGCGGATGGAAGAGAATGATCAGAAGATGAAAGCACGAATGGATGTGTAGGACAGCAAAATTGACACTGTTGTCAACATGGTTCAGAAGCAGAATGAAACTTCTGAAAAGATTCAAGCGATGCTGGAGAGCCTGTTCTCACGCATGCCTCCTCAACCTTAAAACTTTTTCATGCATAACTTTTTCATGTTTTCTTTTTCTGATGCACTGTTTTTGTAATATTTTTCTTGCTCTGATTCTGAACTATCTTAATATAATTAGTTTTTCTGATCAAATTGTTTTAGCACATCACCAACACTTTTTGATTGCTGACAAAAAGGGGGAGAACAAGAATGATATTTAAATCAATAACGGGCTAACTAGACAGAAACTCTCAAACATTCCAACTCTATTATACTTGAAATGTTTTTCTGTTTTGTTTAAAGTCTACAGGCACAAGGAAGCTCTTGGACACTCTGAAGACTAGAAGCTCTAATCAAAATGTAGAAGCTCTGATCAATGTTGCTCTGATCAATATGAAGTTCTGATCGACCTAATACTCTGATCCAAAGCAAAGCTCTGACAGGAAAAGCTCTGAAGCTCTGCTCTCTGATAAGTCAAAGACTCTTATAATCTGATGTTCAAAGAAAGAAAAAGATCTGATCCTGAAGAACACGTATATCGAAGGGAAGTAACAAACTCAGGGGGAGTATCTCTTAACTCTGACTTCTCCGTACTTCTTATTCTGATACATACCCCGATACCTTTTCACGTTATTTTTTCATTTAAAATATCTAGTTTTTGTCATCATCAAAAAGGGGGAGATTGTTAGAACAATGTTTGAATCTACTACCCTATATTTGAGTTTTGATGATAACAAAGTGAAAAGATATAGTATTTATAAGGTTCATGAATGAACTATATGCTGCCTAAAATTATTATGTTCTGACTTGCAGATACTCTGATTGGTATAAGCAAGATTACGTCTTTTCAGCATCAGAACTTGTTTTCATACACCAGCATCAGAAGTTGCTACATCAGAACGTCAAGATCAGATGATCAACCCACGTACATGCTGAAGCTTGATGAACAGAACTGCGCGTAAACACTCTGATACAGAAACACAATAGTTCATCAGCAGCGAAGCAGAATCAGAATGAGCCAAGCCAGAACGTGCATTGAAGAAGCAACGGTACTGTGCATTAAACGCTAATTAATTCCAACGGCTTCATTCCAGACAAGATCTGCTCAAAAAGGAAAGCTTGTTATTAGCATTGAATCAAGAATATTGCATTCAACGTTCATCTTCTCAAGTGCTATATAAACAAGGCTTCGAAGATTATAATGGCGAATGCTCTCCAAATCTCTACACGCACAAAGCTGAACAATAATCTTCATCTACCAGTTTTGCTAAACCACAAACTCTGATACTTCATTACAGTTTAGCAATCTAGTTTCTAAGCTTAATTTGTGTATACATCACAGTTGTGATAAAGTTTTGTAGAAAACATTCACACACATTGTTTTATACCTTTGTAAGAAAGTGTTGCCTTGACAAACCGGATTGTGGTTTGAATCAAGAAGGCTTTAGCAGTTGTTAAAGCAGTCTGTAATATTCAGTTGAATATAGTGAATTAAGACCTCGTTGGAGAGAGGCGAAATCACCTTGACGGGTGGACTGGAGTAGTTTGAGATCAAACGAACCAGGATAAAAATATCTTGTCAATTGCTTTAGATTTCAGTTTTACAATTCAACCCCCCTTCTTGTGTTTTTCACCCCTTCAGATTGTAGCCTTGTCATTATGAATGGTAGTCTGTTGTCGATATTTTTGTTACTCCAATGGATGGTAGCCTTGTCATTATGGAAGGTAGTTTGTTGTCGATATTTTTGTTACTACAATGGATGGTAGCCTTGTCATTATGGAAGGTACTCTATTGTCGAGATTTTTGTTATTCCATTGGATGGTAGCCTTGTCATTATGGAAGGTAGTTTGATGTCAGGATTTTTGTTATCCCAATGTATGGTAACCTTGTCATTATGGAAGTTACTCTATTGTCGAGATTTTTGTTACTCCAATGGATGGTGGCCTTGTCATTATGGAAGGTAGTCTATTTTCGAGATTTTTGTTACTCCAATGGATGGTAGTCTTTTCATTATGGAAGGTAGTCTGTCGTTGTGATTTCTGTTACTCCAATGTATGGTAGCCTTGTCCTTATGGAAGGTAGTGTTTTGTTCAGATTTTTGTTACTCCATTGGATGGTAGCCTTATCATTACAGAAGGTAGTCTGTTGTCGATATTTTGGTAACTCCAATGGATGGTAGCCTTATCATTATGGAAGGTAGTATAATACATATATCTTTTTTACTCCAATGGGTGGTAGCCTTGTCATTATGGAAGGTAGTTTGTTGTCGATATTTTTTTACTCCAATGGATGGTAGCCTTGTCGTTATGGATGGTAGATTGTCATTGAGATATCTGTTACTCCAATGTGTGGTAGCCTTGTCATTATGGAAGGTAGTCTGTTGTCGAGAATTTTGTTATTCCATTTGATGTTAGCCTTGTCATTATGGAAGGTAGTCTGATGTCGAGATTTTTGTTATTCTAATGGATGGTAGCCTTGTCATTATGGAAGGTAGTCTATTGTCGATATTTTGTTACTACAATTGATGGTAGCCTTGTCATTATGGAAGGTAGTCTGTTGTCGAGATTTTTGTTATTCCATTGGATGGTAACCTTGTCATTATGGAAGGTAGTCTGATGTCAGGATTTTTGTTATTCCAATGCATGGTAACCTTGTCATTATGGAAGGTACTCTATTGTCGAGATTTTTGTTACTCCAATGGATGGTAGCCTTGTCATTATGGAAGGTACTCTGTTGTCGATATTTTTGTTCCTCCAATGGATGGTAGCCTTGTCATTATGGAAGGTAGTTTGTTGTCGAGATTTTTGTTACTCCAATGGATGGTAGCCTTGTCATTATGGAAGGTACTCTGTTGTCGATATTTTTGTTACTCCAATGGATGGTAGCCTTGTCATTATGGAAGGTAGTCTGTTGTCGAGATTTTTGTTACTCCAATGGATGGTAGCCTTTTCATTATGGAAGGTACTCTATTGTCGAGATATTTGTTATTCCATTGGATGGTAGCCTTGTCATTATGGGACGTAGTCTGTTGTCAATATTTTTTTTACTTCAATGGATTGTAGCCTTGTCATTATGGAAGGTAGTCTATTGTCGAGATTTTTTTTACTCCAATGGATGGAAGCTTTGTCATTATGGAAGGTACTCTGTTGTCGATATTTTTGTTTCTCCAATGGATGGTAGCCTTGTCATTATGAATGGTAGTCTGTTGTCGAGATTTTTGTTACTCCAATGGATGGTAGCCTTGTCATTATCGAAGGTAGTCTGTTGTTGATATTTTTGTTACTACAATGGATGGTAGCCTTGTCATTATGGAAGGAAGTCTGTTGTCGAGATTTTTGTTATTCCATTGGATGGTAACCTTGTCATTATGCAAGGTAGTCTGATGTCAGGATTTTTGTTATTCCAATGTATGGTAACCTTGTCATTATGGAAGGTACTCTATTGTCGAGATTTTTGTTTCTCTAATGGATGGTAGCCTTGTCATTATGAATGGTAGTCTGTTGTCGAGATTTTTGTTACTCCAATGGATGGTAGCCTTGTCATTATGGAAGGTAGTCTGTTGTCGATATGTTTGTTACTACAATGGATGGTAGCCTTGTCATTATGGAAGGTTTCTGTTGTCGAGATTTTTGTTACTACAATGGATGGTAGCCTTGTCATTATGGAAGGTAGTTTTTTGTCGAGATTTTTGTTATTCCATTGGATGGTAACCTTGTCATTATGCAAGGTAGTCTGATGTTAGGATTTTTGTTATTCCAATGTATGGTAACCTTGTCATTATGGAAGGTACTCTATTGTCGAGATTTTTGTTTCTCTAATGGATGGTAGCCTTGTCATTATGAATGGTAGTCTGTTGTCGAGATTTTTGATACTCCAATGGATGGTAGCCTTGTCATTATGGAAGGTAGTCTGTTGTCGATATGTTTGTTACTACAATGGATGGTAGCCTTGTCATTATGGAAAGTAGTCTGTTGTCGAGATTTTTGTTATTCAATTGGATGGTAACCTTGTCATTATGGAAGGTAGTTTGATGTCAGGATTTTTGTTATTCCAATGTATGGTAACCTTGTCATTATGGAAGGTACTCTATTGTCGAGATTTTTTTTACTCCAATGGATGGTAGCCTTGTCATTATGGAAGGTAGTCTGTTGTCGAGATTTTTGTTATTCCATTGGATGGTAACCTTGTCATTATGCAAGGTAGTCTGATGTCAGGATTTTTGTTATTCCAATGTATGGTAACCTTGTCATTATGGAAGGTACTCTATTGTCGAGAATTTTGTTTCTCCAATGGATGGTAGCCTTGTCATTATGAATGGTAGTCTGTTGTCGAGATTTTTGTTACTCCAATGGATGGTAGCCTTGTCATTATGGAAGGTAGTCTGTTGTCGATATGTTTCTTACTACAATGGATAGTAGCCTTGTCATTATGGAAGGTAGTCTGTTGTCGAGATTTTTGTTATTCCATTGGATGGTAGCCTTGTCATTATGGAAGGTAGTTTGATGTCAGGATTTTTGTTATTCCAATGTATGGTAACCTTGTCATTATGGAAGGTACTTTATTGTCGAGATTTTTGTTACTCCAATGGATGGTAGCCTTGTCATTATGGAAGGTAGTCTGTTGTCGAGATTTTTGTTATTCCAATGGATGGTAACCTTGTCATTATGCAAGGTAGTCTGATGTCAGGATTTTTGTTATTCCAATGTATGGTAACCTTGTCATTATGGAAGGTACTCTATTGTCGAGAATTTTGTTTCTCCAATGGATGGTAGCCTTGTCATTATGAATGGTAGTCTGTTGTCGAGATTTTTGTTACTCCAATGGATGGTAGCCTTGTCATTATGGAAGGTAGTCTGTTGTCGATACGTTTCTTACTACAATGGATAGTAGCCTTGTCATTATGGAAGGTACTCTATTGTCGAGATTTTTGTTATTCCATTGGATGGTAGCCTTGTCATTATGGAAGGTAGTTTGATGTCAGGATTTTTGTTATTCCAATGTATGGTAACCTTGTCATTATGGAAGGTACTCTATTGTCGAGATTTTTGTTACTCCAATGGATGGTAGCCTTGTTATTATGGAAGGTAGTCTATTTTCAAGATTTTTGTTACTCCAATGGATGGTAGTCTTTTCATTATGGAAGGTAGTCTGTCGTTATGATTTCTGTTACTCCAATGGATGGTAGCCTTGTCCTTATGGAAGGTAGTCTTTTGTTCAAAATTTTGTTACTCCATTGGATGGTAGCGTTGTCATTACAGAAGGTAGTCTGTTGTCGATATTTTGGGAACTCCAATGGATGGTAGCCTTATCATTATGGAAGGTAGTATAATATAGATATCTTTTTCACTCCAATGGGTGGTAGCCTTGTCATTATGGAAGGTAGTTTGTTGTCGATATTTTTTTACTCCAATGGATGGTAGCCTTGTCGTTATGGAAGGTAGATTGTCATTGAGATATCTGTTACTCCAAAGTGTGGTAGCCTTGTCATTATGGAAGGTAGTCTGTTGTCGAGAATTTTGTTATTCCATTTGATGTTAGCCTTGTCATTATGGAAGGTAGTCTAATGTCGAGATTTTTGTTATTCTAATGGATGGTAGCCTTGTCATTATGGAAGGTAGTCTATTGTCGATATTTTGTTACTACAATTGATGGTAGCCTTGTCATTATTTAAGGTAGTCTGTTGTCGAGATTTTTATTATTCCATTGGATGGTAACCTTGTCATTATGGAAGGTAGTCTGATGTCAGGATTTTTGTTATTCCAATGCATGGTAACCTTGTCATTATGGAAGGTACTCTATTGTCGAGATTTTTGTTACTCCAATGGATGGTAGCCTTGTCATTATGGAAGGTACTCTGTTGTCGATATTTTTGTTACTCCAATGGATGGTAGCCTTGTCATTATGGAAGGTAGTCTGTTGTCGAGATTTTTGTTACTCCAATGGATGGTAGCCTTGTCATTATGGAAGGTACTCTGTTGTCAATATTTTTGTTACTCCAATGGATGGTAGCCTTGTCATTATGGAAGGTAGTCTGTTGTCGAGATTTTTGTTACTCCAATGGATGGTATACTTGTCATTATGGAAGGTACTCTATTATCGAGATATTTGTTATTCCATTGGATGGTAGCCTTGTCATTATGGAAGGTAGTCTGATGTAAGGATTTTTGTTACTTCAATGGATTGTAGCCTTGTCATTATGGAAGGTAGTCTATTGTCTAGATTTTTGTTACTCCAATGGATGGTAACCTTGTCATTATGGAAGGTACTATATTCTCGAGGTTTTTGTTACTCCAGTGGATGGTAGCCTTGTCATTATGGAAGGTAGTCTATTTTCGAGATTTTTGTTACTCCAATGGATGGTAGTCTTTTCATTATGGAAGGTAGTCTGTCGTTATGATTTCTGTTACTCCAATGGATGGTAGCCTTGTCCTTATGGAAGGTAGTCTTTTGTTTAGATTTTTGTTACTCCATTGGATGGTAGCCTTGTCATTACAGAAGGTAGTCTGTTGTCGATATTTTGGTAACTCCAATGGATGGTAGCCTTATCATTATGGAAGGTAGTATAATATAGATATCTTTTTTACTCCAATGGGTGGTAGCCTTGTCATTATGGAAGGTAGTTTGTTGTCGATATTTTTTTACTCCAATGGATGGTAGCCTTGTCGTTATGGAAGGTAGATTGTCATTGAGATATCTGTTACACCAATGTGTGGTAGCCTTGTCATTATGGAAGGTAGTCTGTTGTCGAGAATTTTGTTATTCCAGTTGATGTTAGCCTTGTCATTATGGAAGGTAGTCTGATGTCGAGATTTTTGTTATTCTAATGGATGGTAGCCTTTTCATTATGGAAGGTAGTCTGTTGTCGATATTTTTTTACTACAATTGATGGTAGCCTTGTCATTATGGAAGGTAGTCTGTTGTCGAGATTTTTGTTATTCCATTGGATGGTAACCTTGTCATTATGGAAGGTAGTCTGATGTCAAGATTTTTGTTATTCCAATGCATGGTAACCTTGTCATTATGGAAGGTACTCTATTGTCGAGATTATTGTTACTTCAATGGATGGTAGCCTTGTCATTATGGAAGGTACTCTGTTGTCGATATTTTTGTTACTCCAATGGATGGTAGCCTTGTCATTATGAATGGTAGTCTGTTGACGAGATTTTTGTTACTCCAATGAATGGTAGCCTTGTCATTAGGAAGGTAGTCTATTTTCGATATTTTTGTTACTACAATTGATGGTAGCCTTGTCATTATGGAAGGTAGTTTGTTGGCGAGATTTATGTTATTCCATTGGATGGTAACCTTGTCATTATGGAAGGTAGTCTGATGTCAGAATTTTTGTTACTCCAAACGATGGTAGTCTTGTCATTATGGAAGTTACTCTATTGTCGAGATTTTTGTTACTCCAATGGATGGTAGCCTTGTCATTATGGAAGGTACTCTGTTGTAGATATTTTTGTTACTCCAATGGATGGTAGCCTTGCCATTATGGAAGGTAGTATGTTGTCGAGATTTTTGTTACTCCAATGGATGGTAGCCTTGTCATTATGGAAGGTACTCTGTTGTCGATATTTTTGTTACTCCAATGGATGGTAGCCTTGTCATTATGGAAGGTAGTCTGTTGTTGAGATTTTTGTTACTCCAATGGATGGTAGCCTTGTCATTATGGAAGGTAATCTATTGTCGAGATATTTGTTATTCCATTGGATGGTAGCCTTGTCATTATGGGACGTAGTCTGTTGTCAATATATTTGTTACTTCAATGGATTGTAGCCTTGTCATTATGGAAGGTAGTCTATTGTCGAGATTTTTGTTACTCTAATGGATGAAAGCTTTGTCATTATGGAAGGTACTCTGTTGTCGATATTTTTGTTTCTCCAATGGATGGTAGCCTTGTCATTATGAATGGTAGTCTGTTGTCGAGATTTTTGTTACTCCAATGGATGGTAGCCTTGTCATTATGGAAGGTAGTCTGTTGTTGATATTTTTGTTACTACAATGGATGGTAGCCTTATCATTATGGAAGGTAGTCTGTTGTCGAGATTTTTGTTATTCCATTGGATGGTAACCTTGACATTATGGAAGGTAGTCTGATGTCAGGATTTTTGTTATTCCAATGTATGGTAACCTTGTCATTATGGAAGGTACTCTATTGTCGAGATTTTTGTTATTCCATTGGATGGTAGCCTTGTCATTATGGAAGGTAGTTTGATGTCAGGATTTTTGTTATTCCAATGTATAGTAAACTTGTCATTATGGAAGGTACTCTATTGTCGAGATTTTTGTTACTCCAATGGATGGTAGCCTTGTCCTTATGGAAGGTAGTCTTTTGTTCAGATTTTTGTTACTCCATTGGATGGTGATGGGGTCTGCGATCGACTTAATGTCTAATGGTATCTTAACTGCAAGCGCACAGCCTATCGGGGTAGTAATAAAAGATTGTCGAATCCACAGGGACTTTGTAATCACGCTAGTGTTGTAAAACAGGTTGGTTTAGCTAAGGCGGAAATTGTCACGTTGGTTTTGGGAAAATTAAGGAAGGTAAATTAATTGATTTTAAAGTAATTATAAAATGAACGGTCGGTATGCAATAGAGTCAACCTAAGGGATCTAATCGGGCCTAGGCATATAAGGATGGTCAACTTGGTTTATCCGTAGAATTAATCAGTTTAAAAACCCTCAACTCACACTTTCATGGTCTTATCTCGGATTATACGTCTAAAGCCCTATACCTGCTTTCGCTAGCCTATAAGTGTTTAGAAGTATTCTTTGGAAACTTAATTAATTCTAATTTGGTTTAAAGCGCTTTCACTGTATTTAGATCAAATGCCTAACTTTAGCTATCCGGTTAAAAACCTCACACTTTCGTGGTCTCGATTTAACCTATTTACTCTTCTTACTTTTGTAACAAAGATTTTATTATTAAGCATAAAAAGTTATAACCAGATTTAAGTTGATTAAAGTTTTAGCCTAAGTTTGATTAGAAGCCTAATGTCTCTTACTATTCCATACCGACACTAAAGGTTTAGCTAGCCATGGAAATCAAAATAAACATACTGTAAATAAAAGCAAGCAAATATAAATTGGACATTATAAATAATAAATAACAAGCATGCATTAATAAATTAATTAAAATGAATTTAATACAATTGCAAAATAAAAACCTGACAGTAAAGCCAATACTTCAATCCTTCTTCCACAAATCGGAAACTCGGACTTGGTATCGGGAGTATTGCAAATTCTGAAGCTTGAATGATAAATCTTAAACTAGAATAATAATTCCCTAATGTTGGAAATTATTATTTGGACAGTGGAATTTAAAAGAATTGAATTAAACAAATGATGTAAGAATAATAACTGAAATAATACTGGTTTCAATTTTGGCAGAGCTTCGGCACAAATAAGCGGTAAATAAAACTCCGTACTTTTTTTGTTCAATATTGAGGTATTTATAGAAGAATAAAATCTGGAAGTTGGTTTGTTAAACTTGGAACTCAGTCTTCCTTCAAAATCTCCAAAAATATAGTAACCTAGTAGTTGAGGGAGAAATGGTGAAGGTGGTGTTTGACTGGAGAGAATTAAGGAATTTGGAAACTCCTTCTGTTATGCTTGCCACGTTCTGCATTTTCCAACTGGACTGTTATACGCATTACGTTCGTTACATGAACGTTACGAGCAGATTTTAGTCTTTCCCGTGTTACGGTCGTGGCCACTGTGTTACGGTCGTAACACTCTTCAAACTGGCTTACGGTCGTGGCAGCTTTATTACGACCGTCACAGCTACAAAAATGCAGTTCTTTGACAGATTTATCCTTTTCTTCTGTTCTTTTGATGCTTTCTTGCATTGTTTCATGTTTTCTTCTATTTTGAGCTCAATTATGAAATACCTGCAAAAGCGATGACAAACTCGAAATATTCGAGAATTAATCGGGTCAAAATAATACAAAACGGACGAATTTCATAGCAAATAAATGATATGATTTCGTGTTATCAAATTCCCCCATACTTAAACCTTTGCTTGTCCTTAAGCAAAATAATCAAATTTAGAATATCGGACAAGTTTTTATAAACGCACATAACTAGTATACCTTTCGTTTTCAAGAAATCCTAATTTAGTTCGGCCGAGAAAATCGAATGAAACAACAACGATACGTAAATGATACAAGCAACAAGCTAGTCGACGACTATCCATTTTAAACAAAGCATCCAATTACACTGTTATAATTCAACTCAAGGTTTCTCGCCCATATTTCACCCGGTTTCGTTCTTGCGCAATCACATTAAGCCCATTATCCTTGCACGCACGTAGTGGAATAGCCGGTTAGTGGTTCTGATCAAAACACGACGGTTTCCGGCACAAATATGTGGCAACCTCTTTTATCCAATTGCAAGATGCGGGGGATCAAACCGTAGTCTGCCCTACCGAGTTCAGTACCAGATGCTTCCGAACCACCTAGACAATGGATTCTTATGTTACTTAGTAGAAGCTTTTGCATCCGTTGGATTAAACGATCGGGTGAGGATCGCCCAATTTAATTGGTGCAATATCTATTTCCTTAAAGCATGTAACATTGTATTTAAATCAATTTTCAAGATCATCCACTTATGTTCATCGACTTTCCACGTGGATTGTGTTAGGACTTGTGCTGACTGCTAATATAAACTACTAAGGGCTAATTTAAGGTTCGAAACTCAAAGTATCGGTATAATGAAAAATGAAGACGATTCGCGTGAGTAGAGAGTCGAAGGTGTCATAATCGTATAGTTCTCGTTGGATCGCTCTCGGCCTTCTAACTAAGATTTCAGTTAAAGTAGGTAACTAACGGTTGTGCGAATATAAAAGGCTAAAAATTTTTGGCTAAATAAAATGGAGACAAAATGAAATAACGAAATATAACAGAAATAGAAATGAAATTACTCGTTCTGGATTAAGAATGCAGTACTCCTCCCACACTATATCAAACATTGTCTCAATGTTATGATACAATGGCGAGGTTAAATAAAAAGTACATCGGAAAAACAAGGAAAACAACAAGAAAAGGAAAAACTACTGGCGACCACGGCGGCTTCGGGTTCGTGACCGTCTGGAAGGAGTAGCTACAGGGTCAGTGTCCTGGGGTCCAAGAGATGTAACATCCATCCTCAAAGCGTTAAGCTCGCATAGCACTTCATCTAGCCTTTCATTTGTTGAGCGTTGACCACTCAAGATTTGGACATTTTGTTGATGTAAGGCGTCGTAACGCTCCTGATTCTTCCTTTCAAGAGCTACAGCCATCTGATTTTGCTGATGGAGGGCTCTAAGGACGTCCTCCATAGTAAAAGGAGGTGGTGCAGAAGAGGATGACTCAGGAATGACAGGCGCGGGAGCAGCTCGATCCATTTCTTCCTGCATCTCATCGGCGGGGCCGACATGAGGTTCTTCTTGAGCAGCAGCAGGGCCTTCAGGGTTAAATAGCCAGTTGGCTCGGTTCTGAGGGTCGATTCTGTCCCTGCAAGGCAAAACAATATTAGTGTAAACTCGGTTTTGTATCACTGGATGAAATCTTCCATCGTCCCGCTCGTGGATGAGGTGGGCCGATTTACAATGATCCAAAGTGAGCAGAACCGGTGGTCGGGACGGCCGATGAACAAGGGTGTCACCATGGTTTAGTGATAAAGCAAGAGAAGTGACAAGCCCTCCAAAATAGAAAGGTTTGCCACCTCTGGTGCAGATGGAGTGAATATGATCCAGGAGGAAAGGTGCGGCATTAATTTTCTGACCCGAGAATGCAAAATGCATGAAAAATAGCTCCTTTGAGTTGAGCTTGTGGTTGCTATCTCTTGCAAAGATTGTGTTGGACAAGATGTGGTGGAAGTAACGAATGGAGGGGTTGTGGATTTGGGTGGCATTTAGGTGATCGTATGAATCAGCCCGATTATTGGTCAAGCTATCCCACAAGTTGAAAGATTCCTCATGAAAAGTGTCAGGCACACGTAGGTGAGCGCCTTCATCGATAAAGAAATCAAGTAGGCGACCGAATGCGTTCTGAGGGAATTCGTATTCGGTGCTGAAAATTCGGAACCTTACCACATCGGTAAGTTGATTTCTTGCACCGTTTGGAGTAATGTAGCAAAATGAACTGAGAAACTCAAGTGTGAGAGTCTCGTACGTCGGTTGTGCTGGCTACATAGCGTCCAAAGGTTGACACTTTGTAATAGGTGTTGGACACTTTCGAGCAACACTTTCGGCGCTGGAACTTTAGGAACCGTGTCCGTTGAGTTTCACCTGCTTCGCCATTTCGTAGGGTAATGCAAGGAATGAGATTGTCCGCCATTTGCATGCAAAGTTTTTGAGTGAAAATGGGTCTTGGTTGGTGAATGAGAGAATGATAATGATGATATGGGTAATGGATGTATATATGGTGGAAGGAGGTAGTGGAAGTTTGAAAATTGATAGGGATTAATTTTGGGTTGAATGGGGTTAATGGGGAGTTATGGAAGAAGAAGAAAGAAAGGTGCAGGAAAAGGGAACGTTCTGCTAACAGGGTTACTGATGTAACCCGTGTTACGGTCGTAACACCTGGTTGACGAGCGTAACGCTCTGAAAGGCGCGTTACGTTCATGGGGGATAGATGATGATCGTGGCAACTATAAGTTTCGGTTTTTTTCACAGAACAGAATACAATACAATTGCACAGAGTATATTTTTATAGCAGCAGAACATCTCAGGCATTCTAACATAAACACAACATTAATTAATTCTACATATAATTCGCAAATAGAGAAGAAAACTGTAAAATATTTTAAGCGGCATAATGATTGTGAGTTTAAAACTGAAAACAAACAATTGCATTGGTTTAAACTGAGTAACTTGTTCCTTTTTGCCAGAAAAAAAAAATGACGCGTAAGTTTAAATGCAGTAACTTTAAAAATTGGAACTAACTAAAAACAAAGCAGAATGGAAAAAGTCTAAAAACAAAGAATTGAAAAACTGAAAACTGAAAACTGAGAAACTATAAACTGCTTCATCCAAACTTTTCTTTTAATATTTCCAAAGCTTGAGTGATGTGATAGAACTGCTCCACCGAGATGTCAGTCAAACCAATAAGATCCAAACGCATAGTCTTCAATTCATTCTTTATTCCATCAATATTAGTTTTATAAGCATCCAAAGTGGTCAGAATGGTGTTTAATTGTGTGGTATATTCTCCTTGGTTTGTGTCAGGGGCTGCTTGTGCTTCAGCCATATTTGTAAAGTCGTGATAACCAGGAGGGGTTTCGGGATCTGTTTCGGTTTCAGACATGAAATTATTATCAACAAAATATGATTGTGGTGTTTCCGGTGTTGAAGGGTGATCGGGTGGATTCAATTCGTACAACTAATTTTCGCGGTTGTGGACACTTATTCGGGCATGGTTCGGGAGGGTAAAAAGAGTAACAACCTCATCTCTGATCAGGTAGTCATAAGGTGCAGGGCCTAAGTTTCCTATTATCCGATTGTTAAAACAGAAATTAATATTCATAGGCCTAATTGATCCAAATGGTGCACAATTATTAAGTTGGCAATGAGGTCCAAGAGCATGTGCAATCATTGTAACTAATTCTCCCACACTGACAGGAACATTAGGGTCCTCACTAATGCGGGTAAAGGTCTTCATCAGGAGTGGTACCGCATTGATAGGGCGTCCTAGGTTCATACAATAAAGCAGAAATAATTCATCCTTGGATACAACATTTTGATTTTGTTCTTTTCCAAACAGGGTGTGGGCAAGAATCTTATGGAAATAACGGATGGCTGGGTTATGTATTTCGTTGTTATCCATACTTTCTGGGTCAGGGTGATAGTTTCCGGTTAAAGTACCCCAGAAGTAGTCCAGCTCAAAATCTAATAGATCGGCCTCAGGGGTGGTAAAAGCTAAGGGTCCACTGGGGAATTCTAATAAAGTAGCTAAGTCCCTATGGTTATAGGTGAATTCAATACCAAAAAGTCTGAAGGTAATGAATCCTTTTCGGGCTCCAACACCGTGTTCAGGGATGTGAACTAGAGAACTTAGGAATTCAAGGGTAAGCTCTCAGTAAGTGACGAACCTATTTTTCAGGTGGGCTTTCTCCCATCCCAACCGGTTAAACATGTAGTGAATACTGTCAGTAATGCCTAAAGAGTCCATAGTGGGTACATCATGATACAGGGTTAAACTGATTGCTCGCTGAGTCAAAGCCTCAAATCGTCTTTGTTGGTTTCTACCTCTAAAGGCGGCATCCATAAAGGTCTGTGGGGGATCCATAGGAAAAACAAAACAGGGAAACAGAGTAGAGGAGAAAGTAAAGAGAAAAAGATTATTCAGAAATCCTGTGTCAAGTAAAATTGATTTGAAATCAGTAGCAGTTTCATAAAAGTTTTTAGAAACGAAAAATACTTATATAGAATGCAAAAAAAAAATAATATAAACAAGATAGCAGGTAAAAACAAATAAAATGGGTTGCCTCCCATGAAGCGCTGTTTTTAACGTCATAAGCCTGACGAAATGCCTAGTGAAAGATTATTCGGGAGAAATAGGTAGCAGCTCGACGATTTTAAGCTTATTCGTATAATCTCTATTATCTACACGATGATATTGTTTTAACCGCTGCCCGTTTACAATAAACGGGGCGCTATTTCTATCCGTGATTTCTACCGCTCCGCTAGGCAAAACTCTTGTAATGTCGAAAGGACCGGACCATCTAGATTTAAGTTTTCCAGGGAAGAGTCTAAGTCTAGAGTTAAATAAAAGTACGACATCTCCCACATTAAATTCTTTCCGTGATAAACGTTGATCGTGCCATTTTTTAGTTCGTTCTTTGTATATTTTAGCGTTTTCGTAAGCGTCTAGTCTTAATTCTTCCAGTTCATGTAAATCAAGGATTCGTTTCTCGCCAGCAGCAGTGTAATTGATATTGAGTGTCTTTATCGCCCAATAAGCTTTATGCTCTAATTCTACCGGGAGATGGCATGATTTTCCGTAAACAAGTTTGAAAGGTGTAGTTCCGATAGGAGTCTTATAAGCCGTCCTATAAGCCCATAAGGCTTCGTTAAGCTTGGATGACCAATCTTTTCGAGATATTGCGACTGTTTTTTCTAATATTTGTTTAATCTCTCTATTCGAAACTTCGACTTGTCTGCTAGTTTGCGGACGATAGGGCGTTGCTACGCGGTGGTTCACTCCATATTTAGATAGTAATTTATCAAATATCTTCGAAACAAAATGAGATCCACCGTCACTGATAACAAGTCGGGGAACACCAAAACGCGGGAAAATTATATTCTTGAAAAGCTTTATCACTACTCGTGTGTCATTTGTGGGAGAAGCTATTGCCTCGATCCATTTTGAAACATAGTCGACAGCGACGAGTATAAACTTGTTTCCAAAAGAAGATGGGAAAGGTCCCATAAAATCTATTCCCCAGACGTCAAAGATTTCCACTTCAAGTAATCCTTTCTGAGGCATTTCGTCGCGTCTTGAGATATTACCGGTGCGTTGGCATCGGTCACAGTTTTTAACGGCGACGTGGACATCCTTCCACAGGTTAGGCAAGAAAAGGCCGACTTGGAGAATTTTGGCACACGTTTTAAAGGTGCTAGTATGTCCGCCACAAGGAGATGAATGGCAATGGGAAATGACGTTTTATATTTCTTCGTCGGGTACACACCGGCGGAAAATTCCATCGGGTCCTCGTTTAAATAAAAGTGGTTCGTCCCAATAGTAACTCTTGAGATCATGGAAAAATTTCTTTTTCTGTTGGTAAGTTAAATAAGGTGGAAGTGCTCTGACAGCTAAATAGTTAACGATGTCAGCATACCAAGGCAATCCTATGGTCATGTCGATGGCTTCCATAACTTCTTTAGCTTCTGGTTTATTTAAATTCAATTGATCTAGGTCGCTTATCATTTGTGCTATCAGATGTTCATACGGAAAATCGTCGTTAATTGGCACTTGTTCGGGTTTTATACCTTCTAAACGGGATAAATGATCCGCTACGACGTTTTCGGTTCCTTTCTTATCTTTAATTTCCAAGTCGAATCCTTGTAAGAGTAAAATCCATCGGAGGAGTCTGGGTTTTGCATCTTTCTTGGCAAGTAAATATCGGATAGCAGCATGGTCTGTGTAAATGGTGATTTTCGCTCCTACAAGGTAAGAACGGAATTTGTCGAGTGCGAAGACCACGGCTAAGAGTTCTTTTTCAGTGGTGGCGTAGTTCATTTGAGTTGAGTCTAGCGTTCTGCTGGCGTAGTAAATTGCGTGAAGTTTCTTATCTTTTCTTTGTCCAAGAACTGCGCCGACAGAGAAATCACTTGCATCGCACATGATTTCGAAAGGTAACCTCCAATCAGGCGGTTGCATGATTGGTGCAGAAATAAGTGCGGCCTTAAGGGTTTCAAAAGCTTGAAGACAATCGTTATCGAATATGAACTCAGCATCCTTCATTAATAGACCGGTTAGTGGTTTTGTAATTTTCGAGAAATCTTTAATAAAACGTCGGTAAAAACCAGCGTGTCCTAGAAAACTTCGTATCTCTCGAACGGTCTTTGGTGGTTGGAGTTCTTTAATAACCTCTATCTTAGCTTTATCAACTTCAATTCCTTTATTAGAAATAACATGTCCAAGTACGATTCCTTCTCTGACCATGAAATGGCATTTTTCCCAGTTGAGCACAAGGTTTACTTTCACACATCGTTCTAAAATACTTTCTAAATTAGACAGACATCCTTCAAAGCTTTGTCCACACACAGAGAAGTCATCCATAAACACTTCCATGATGTCGTCAATGAAATCTGCAAAGATGGCCATCATACATCGTTGGAAAGTTGCGGGAGCATTACATAATCCAAATGGCATTCGTCTGTACGCGAATGTTCCATAGGGACACGTGAATGTAGTCTTCTCCTGATCATCAGGGTGAATCGGAATTTGGAAAAATCCAGAATAACCGTCTAAATAGCAGAAATAGGAGTGTTTTGCTAATCGTTCTAACATTTGATCAATAAAGGGTAAAGGAAAATGGTCTTTCTGAGTAGCTTTGTTCAGTTTTCGATAATCAATGCACACACTGTGTCCACTAACTACTCTTTGTGTTATCGATTCGCCTTGTGCGTTTTTCACGACAGTGACACCTCCTTTCTTAGGTATGACATGCACTAGGCTAACCCATTTACTGTCGGAGATCGGGTATATAATTCCAGCTTCCATTAGCTTTTTGATTTCATCTCTGACTACAGTGCTTAGAATCAGATTGATTCTTCTTTGAGGTTCTCGAGAGGTTTTGCAATCCTCTTCTAATAGAATACGGTGCATACAAATTGAAGGACAAATTCCTTTTAAGTCTGATATGTTGTAACCTAACGCAGTAGGGTATTTCCTTAGAACGTCTAAAAGTTTTTGAGTTTCGAGCGTTCCTAAACTGGAATTCACTATTACAGGTCGAGTTTGTTCAGTATCAAGGAATTCGTATCGTAGATTTTTAGGTAGAACTTTCAATTCTAGTTTTGGTTTCTTGGAACATGGCATATGATTGGGTGTAAGTGCTAGACTTTCGCTTAGACTGTCATCTTTATATGGTTCTCGCCAATTGTCGTCTTCGAATATCAGAGGGGTTTCTATTTTCATTATTTCGGAATATGTGGTTTGTTCAACTTCCATCTCTCTCACACACTCGTCTATAATATCGAGTAAGTAACATGTGTCATTTATGGCGGGTGCTTGTAGAAATTGAGTGAGGATGAATTCCACTTTTTCCTCTCCGACTTCGAATGTTAATCTGCCCTTCTTTACATCAATTATAGCTCCGGCGGTGGCTAGGAATGGTCTTTCTAGTATGATAGGGGTAACTGAGTCCTCGGTTATGTCCATGATGATGAAATCGGTAGGGATATAGAATTGACCTATTCTAACTGGAACGTTTTCCAGTATACCTACAGGGTATTTAACCGATCGGTCGGCTAATTGGACGGACATTTTCGGGGGTCTGAGTTCTCCCATCTCTAGATTTTTGCAAATAGATAAGGGTATGACACTAATGCTTGCTCCTAAGTCACATAGAGCTTTGTCTATGACAAATTTTCCAATATTACAAGGTATAGAGAAACTACCTGGGTCTTTTAGCTTAGGAGGCATATTGTTTTGAATGATCGCGCTACACTCGGCAGTGAGTGTAACTGTTTCGTTATCCTCTATCTTCTTCTTGTTGGATAGAATTTCCTTAAGAAATTTAGCGTACGAGGGCATCTGAGTGATGGCTTCTGTAAAAGGTATGGTTATATTGAGTTGTTTCAGAAGTTCAACGAATTTCTTGAACTGGCCCATCGTTTTGGAATTTGTAAGTCTCTGAGGATACGGGATTGGTGGTTTATAAGGTGGTGGAGGTACATAAGGCTTCTCTTGCTCCACTGCTTCTTGCGTTTCGCTTTCCTTTTCTTTAGGCTCATTGGCTTTTTCAGGCAGCTTGCTCTGCTTTTGGTACATGGCTGGATTTTCTAGTCTCGGGTCAACAGGTCTGTCGAGTTCTTTTCCACTTCTCAATATCACAGCATTAGCATGTCCTTTCGGGTTGGGCTGTGGTTGACCAGGAAAAATTCCAGCTGGTGCCGCAGTAGATGCTTGTTGTTGAGCTATTTGTGAGATTTGCGTCTCAAGCATCTTGTTATGGGTGGCTAAAGCATCAACCTTGCTAGCTAATTGTTTTATCTGCACATTAGTATGCAAATTTTGATTCATAACGTCTTTATTAGTCTGAGCTTGGGTAGCAACGAAGTGTTCTATCATGATTTCTAGGTTAGATTTCCTAGGAGTATTAGGTCCATTACCAGGATGATCTGGGATATCTTTTGGATAACCGGGTGGTGTGGCAGGAGCTTGTACAGGCGCGTATAACATGTTGTTGTTTTTGTATGAAAAGTTCGGATGATTTTTCCAGCCTGGGTTATAGGTATTGCTATAAGGGTTCCCTTGTACATAGTTTGCTTGTTCAGCTGGAACTCCTGTTAGAAGTGGGCATTCTGGAGCAAGATGTGATTGAAGACCACATAGATCGCAAGTTTGGACAACTGCAGCTACGGTAGCTGCAGGAGCAGTGGTGAGGTTTTCTAGCTTTTGGGTAAGAGCTTCCACTTTAGCATTGACTTGGTCCAACATATTCACTTCAGACATTCCACCTTTGGTTTGGGATTTCTCCACATTAACTCTTTCGCTTCCCCATTGATAGTGGTTCTGGGCCATACTTTCGATAAGTTGATTTGCTTCGGCATATGGTTTATCCATCAGTGCGCCACCAGCAGCGGCGTCTATAGTCATTCTTGTGTTATACAACAAACCGTTGTAAAACGTATGAATGATTAGCCATTCTTCTAAACCATGACAAGGACAGAGTCTAATCATATCCTTGTAACGTTCCCATGCTTCGAAAAGTTATTCGTTATGTTTTTGTCTAAAACCATTGATGTTAGCTCTAAGCATAGCAGTTTTGCTTGGTGGGAAATATCTAGCCAAGAAGACTTTTTTCAATTCATCCCATGTGGTGATTGAATTTGATGGAAGGGATTGGAGCCAGGCTCGGGCTCTGTCTCTTAAAGAAAAAGGAAATAGGCGCAATCGTATCGCCTCAGGGTTTACACCATTCGCTTTTACAGTGTCTGCGTACTGCACAAACACTGACAGATGTAGATTAGGGTCGTCAGTAGGAGATCCAGAAAATTGATTCTGCTGAACGGCGGATAGAAGCGAAGGTTTCAGCTCGAAATCGTTTCGAGCGATGGCAGGGGCAGCAATGCTGTTGTGAGGCTCCGCTTGTGAAGGAAATGCATAGTCCTTAAGAGCGCGAGGCTGATTTGGTACGTCAGCCATTGTCGATTCTTCGGTAGATTCTGATAACGGGATATCAGGAATTTTTGTTGGAAGAAGATTATTAAGAGATCGGTATTCTTGAATTCGGCGTCTTAATCTTAAGTAACGCTCGATATCGTTAATTTGTAAATGCAAAGGCTCGTTTTGAGAACGAGTGTTTGGCATACACAGAGGGAAATGTAAAAAGTTGCCTTAGTCTAGACAGCGTTGTTTTCAGATTACACTAGTGACTAAACTAAAGTCCCCGGCAACGGCGCCAAAAACTTGATGGGGTTTGCGATCGACTTAATGTTTGATGGTATCTTAACTGCAAGCGCACAGCCTATCGGGGTAGTAATAAAAGATTGTCGAATCCACAGGGACTTTGTAATCACGCTAGTGTTGTAAACCAGGTTGGTTTAGCTAAGGCGGAAATTGTCACGTTGGTTTTGGGAAAATTAAGGAAGGTAAATTAATTGATTTTAAAGTAATTATAAAATGAACGGTCGGTATGCAATAGAGTCAACCTAAGGGATCTAATCGGGCCTAGGCATATAAGGATGGTCAACTTGGTTTATCCGTAGAATTAATCAGTTTAAAAACCCTCAACTCACACTTTCATGGTCTTATCTCGGATTATACGTCTAAAGCCCTATACCTGCTTTCGCTAGCCTATAAGTGTTTAGAAGTATTCTTTGGAAACTTAATTAATTCTAATTTGGTTTAAAGCGCTTTCACTGTATTTAGATCAAATGCCTAACTTTAGCTATCCGGTTAAAAACCTCACACTTTCGTGGTCTCGATTTAACCTATTTACTCTTCTTACTTTCGTAACAAAGATTTTATTATTAAGCATAAAAAGTTATAACCAGAGTTAAGTTGATTAAAGTTTTAGCCTAAGTTTGATTAGAAGCCTAATGTCTCTTACTATTCCATACCGACACTAAAGGTTTAGCTAGCCATGGAAATCAAAATAAACATACTGTAAATAAAAGCAAGCAAATATAAATTGGACATTATAAATAATAAATAACAAGCATGCATTAATAAATTAATTAAAATGAATTTAATACAATTGCAAAATAAAAACCTGACAGTAAAGCCAATACTTCAATCCTTCTTCCACAAATCGGAAACTCGGACTTGGTATCGGGAGTATTGCAAATTCTGAAGCTTGAATGATAAATCTTAAACTAGAATAATAATTCACTAATGTTGGAAATTATTATTTGGACAGTGGAATTTAAAAGAATTGAATTAAACAAATGATGTAAGAATAATAACTGAAATAATACTGGTTTCAATTTTGGCAGAGCTTCGGCACAAATAAGCGGTAAATAAAACTCCGTACTTTTTTTGTTCAATATTGAGGTATTTATGGAAGAATAAAATCTGGCAGTTGGTTTGTTAAACTTGGAACTCAATCTTCCTTCAAAATCTCCAAAAATATAGTAACCTAGTAGTTGAGGGAGAAATGGTGAACGTGGTGTTTGACTGGAGAGAATTAAGGAGTTTGGAAACTCCTTCTGTTATGCTTGCCACGTTCTGCATTTTCCAACTGGATTGTTATACGCATTACGTTCGTTACATGAACGTTACGAGCAGATTTTGGTCTTTCCCGTGTTACGGTCGTGGCCACTGTGTTACAGTCGTAACACTCTTCAAACTGGCTTACGGTCGTGGCAGCTTCATTACGACCGTCACAGCTACAAAAATGCAGTTCTTTGACAGATTTATCCTTTTCTTCTGTTCTTTTGATGCTTTCTTGCATTGTTTCATGTTTTCTTCTATTTTGAGCTCAATTATGAAATACCTGCAAAAGTGATGACAAACTCGAAATATTCGGGAATTAATCGGGTCAAAATAATACAAAACGGACGGATTTCATAGCAAATAAATGATACGATTTCGTGTTATCAGATGGTAGCCTTGTCATTACAGAAGGTAGTCTGTTGTCGATATTTTGGTAACTCCAATGGATGGTAGCCTTATCATTATTGAAGGTAGTATAATATAGATATCTTTTTTACTCCAATGGGTGGTAGCCTTGTCATTATGGAAGGTAGTTTGTTGTCGATATTTTTTTACTCCAATGGATGGTAGCCTTGTCATTATGGAAGGTAGTCTGTTGTCGATATTTTTGTTACTACAATGGATGGTAGCCTTGTCATTATGGAAGGTAGTCTGTTGTCGAGATTTTTGTTATTCCATTGGATGGTAACCTTATCATTATGGAAGGTAGTCTGATGTCAGGATTTTTGTTATTCCAATGTATGGTAACCTTGTCATTATGGAAGGTACTCTATTGTCGAGATTTTTGTTATTCCATTGGATGGTAGCCTAGTCATTATGGAAGGTAGTCTGATGTCAGGATTTTTGTTATTCCAATGTATGGTAACCTTGTCATTATGGAAGGTACTCTATTGTCGAGATTTTTGTTACTCCAATGGATGGTAGCCTTGTCATTATGGAAGGTAGTCTATTTTCAAGATTTTTGTTACTCCAATGGATGGTAGTATTTTCATTATGGAAGCTTGTCTGTCATTATGATTTCTGTTACTCCAATGGATGGTAGCCTTGTCCTTATGGAAGGTAGTCTTTTGTTCAGATTTTTGTTACTCCATTGGATGGTAGCCTTGTCATTACAGAAGGTAGTCTGTTGTCGATATTTTGGTAACTCCAATGGATGGTAGCTTTATCATTATGGAAGGTAGTATAATATAGATATCTTTTTTACTCCAATGGGATGTAGCCTTGTCATTATGGAAGGTAGTTTGTTGTCGATATTTTTTTACTCCAATGGATGGTAGCCTTGTCGTTATGGAAGGTAGATTGTCATTGAGATATCTGTTACTCCAATGTGTGGTAGCCTTGTCATTATGGAAGGTAGTCTGTTGTCGAGAATTTTGTTATTCCATTTGATGTTAGCCTTGTCATTATGGAAGGTAGTCTGATGTCGAGATTTTTGTTATTCTAATGGATGGTAGCCTTGTCATTATGGAAGGTAGTCTATTGTCGATATTTTGTTACTACAATTGATGGTAGCGTTGTCATTATGGAAGGTAGTCTGTTGTCGAGTTTTTTGTTATTCCATTGGATGGTAACCATGTCATTATGGAAGGTTGTCTGATGTCAGGATTTTTGTTATTCCAATGCATGGTAACCTTGTCATTATGGAAGGTACTCTATTGTCGAGATTTTTGTTACTCCAATGGATGGTAGCCTTGTCATTATGGAAGGTACTCTGTTGTCGATATTTTTGTTACTACAATGGATGGTAGCCTTGTCATTTTGGAAGGTAGTCTGTTGTCGAGATTATTGTTACTCCAATGGATGGTAGCCTTATCATTATGGAAGGTACTCTATGGTCGATATTTTTGTTACTCCAATCGATGGTAGCCTTGTCATTATAGAAGGTAGTCTGTTGTCGAGATTTTTGTTACTCCAATGGATGGTAGCCATGTTATTATGGAAGGTACTCTATTGTCGAGATATTTGTTATTCCTTTGGATGGTAGCCTTGTCATTATGGGACGTAGTCTGTTGTAAATATTTTTGTTACTTCAATGGATTGTAGCCTTGTCGTTATGGAAGGTAGTCTATTGTCGAGATTTTTGTTACTCCAATGGATGGAAGCTTTGTCATTATGGAAGGTACTCTGTTGTCGATATTTTTGTTTCTCCAATGGATGGTAGCCTTGTCATTATAGAAGGGAGTTTGTTGTCGAGATTTTTGTTACTCCAATGGATGGTAGCCTTGTCATTATGGAAGGTAGTCTGTTGTTGATATTTTTGTTACTACAATGGATGGTAGCCTTGTCATTATGGAAGGTAGTCTGTTGTCGATATTTTTGTTATTCCATTGGATGGTAACCTTGTCATTATGGAAGGTAGTCTGATGTCAGGATTTTTGTTATTCCAATGTATGGTAACCTTGTCATTATGGAAGGTACTCTATTGTCGAGATTTTTGTTATTCCATTGGATGGTAGCCTTGTCATTATGGAAGGTAGTTTGATGTCAGGATTTTTGTTATTCCAATGTATGGTAACCTTGTCATTATGGTAGGTACTCTATTGTCGAGATTTTTGTTACTCCAATGGATGGTAGCCTTGTCATTATGGAAGGTAGTCTATTTTCGAGATTTTTGTTACTCCAATGGATGGTAGTCTTTTCATTATGGAAGGTAGTTTGTCATTATGATTTCTGTTACTCCAATGGATGGTAGCCTTATCCTTATGGAAGGTAGTCTTTTGTTCAGATTTTTGTTACTCCATTGGATGGTAGCCCTGTCATTACAGAAGGTAGTCTGTTGTCGATATTTTGGTAACTCCAATGGATGGTAGCTTTATCATTATGGAAGGTAGTATAATATAGATATCTTTTTTACTCCAATGGGATGTAGCCTTGTCATTATGCAAGGTAGTTTGTTGTCGATATTTTTTTACTCCAATGGATGGTAGCCTTGTCGTTATGGAAGATAGATTGTCATTGAGATATCTGTTACTCCAATGTGTGGTAGCCTTGTCATTATGGAAGGTAGTCTGTTGTCGAGAATTCTGTTATTCCATTTGATGTTAGCCTTGTCATTATGGAAGGTAGTCTGATTTCGAGATCTTTGTTATTCTAATGGATGGTAGCCTTGTCATTATGGAAGGTAGTCTGTTGTCGATATTTTGTTACTACAATTGATGGTAGCCTTGTCATTATGGAAGGTAGTCTGTTGTCGAGATTTTTGTTATTCCATTGGATGGTAACCTTATCATTATGGAAGGTAGTCTGATGTCAGGATTTTTGTTATTCCAATGCATGGTAGCCTTGTCATTATGGAAGGTAGTCTGTTGTCTAGATTTTTGTTACTCCAAGGGATGGTAGCCTTGTCATTATGGAAGGTACTTTGTTGTCGATATTTTTGTTACTCCAATGGATGGTAGCTTTGTCATTATGGAAGGTAGTCTGTTGTCGAGATTTTTGTTACTCCAATGGATGGTAGCCTTGTCATTATGGAAGGTAGTCTGTTGTCGGGATTTTTGTTATTCCAATGCATGGTAACCTTGTCATTATGGAAGGTACTCTGATGTCAGGATTTTTGTTACTCCAAAGGATGGTAGTCTTGTCATTATGGAAGGTACTCTATTGTCGATATTTTTGTTACTCCAATGGATGGTAGCCTTGTCATTATGGAAGGTACTGTGTTGTAGATATTTTTGTTACTCCAATGGAAGGTAGCCTTGTCATTATGGAAGGTAGTCTGTTGTCGAGATTTTTGTTACTCCAATGGATGGTAGCCTTGTCATTATGGAAGGTACTCTATTGTTGAGATATTTGTTATTCCATTGGATGGTAGCCTTGTCATTATTGGACGTAGTCTATTGTCGATATTTTTGTTACTCCAATTGATGGAAGCTTTGTCATTATGGAAGGTACTCTGTTGTCGATATTTTTGTTTCTCCAATTGATGGTAGCCTTGTCATTGTGAATGGTAGTCTGTTGTCGGGATTTTTGTTACTCCAATGGATGGTAGCCTTGTCATTATGGAAGGTAGTCTGTTGTTGATATTTTTGTTACTACAATGGATGGTATCCTTGTCATTATGGAAGGTAGTCTGTTGTCGAGATTTTTGTTATTCCATTGGATGGTAACCTTGTCATTATGGAAGGTAGTCTGATGTCAGGATTTTTGTTTTCCAATGTATGGTAACCTTGTCATTATGGAAGGTACTCTATTGTCGAGATTTTTGTTATTCCATTGGATGGTAGCCTTGTCGTTATGGAAGGTAGTTTGATGTCAGGATTTTTGTTATTCCAATGTATGGTAACCTTGTCATTATGGAAGGTACTCTATTGTCTAGATTTTTGTTACTCCAATGGATGGTAGCCTTGTCATTATGGAAGGTAGTCTATTTTCGATATTTTTGTTACTCCAATGGATGGTAGTCTTTTCATTATGGAAGGTAGTCTGTCGTTATGATTTCTGTTACTCCAATGGATGGTAGCCTTGTCCTTATGGAAGGTAGTCTTTTGTTCAGATTTTTGTTACTCCATTGGATGGTAGCCTTGTCATTACAGAAGGTAGTCTGTTGTCGATATTTTGGTAACTCCAATGGATGGTAGCCTTATCATTATGGAAGGTAGTATAATATATATATCTTTTTTACTCCAATGGGTGGTAGCCTTGTCATTATGGAAGGTAGTTTGTTATCGATATTTTTTTACTTCAATGGATGGTAGCCTTGTCGTTATGGAAGGTAGATTGTCATTGAGATAACTGTTACTCCAATGTGTGGTAGCCTTGTCATTATGGAAGGTAGGCTGTTGTCGAGAATTTTGTTATTCCATTTGAAGTTTGCCTTGTCATTATAGAAGGTAGTCTGAAGTCGAGATTTTTGTTATTCTAATGGATGGTAGCCTTGTCATTATGGGAGGTTGTCTGTTGTCGATATTTTTGTTAGTACAATTGATGGTAGCCTTGTCATTATGGAAGGTAGTCTGTTGTCGAGATTTTTGTTATTCCATTGGATGGTAACCTTGTCATTATGGAAGGTAGTCTGATGTCCGGATTTTTGTTATTCCAATGCATGTTGACCTTGTAATTATGGAAGGTACTCTATTGTCAAGATTTTTGTTACTTCAATGGATGGTAGCCTTGTCATTATGGAAGGTAGTCTGTTGTTGATATTTTTGTTACTACAATGGATGGTAGCCTTGTCATTATGGAAGGTAGTCTGTTGTCGAGATTTTTGTTATTCCATTGGATGGTAACCTTGTCATTATGGAAGGTAGTCTGATGTCAGGATTTTTGTTATTCCAATGTATGGTAACCTTGTTATTATGTAAGGTACTCTATTGTCGAGATTTTTGTTATTCCATTGGATGGTAGCCTTGTCATTATGGAAGGTAGTTTGATGTCAGGATTTTTGTTATTCCAATGTATGGTAACCTTCTCATTATGGAAGGTACTCTATTGTCGAGATTTTTGATACTCCAATGGATGGTAGCCTTGTCATTATGGAAGGTAGTCTATTTTCGATATTTTTATTACTCCAATAGATGGTAGTCTTTTCATTATGGAAGGTAGTCTGTCGTTATGATTTCTGTTACTCCAATGGATGGTAGCCTTGTCCTTATGGAAGGTAGTCTTTTGTTTAGATTTTTGTTACTCCATTGGAAGGTAGCCTTGTCATTACAGAAGGTAGTCTGTTGTCGATATTTTGGTAACTCCAATGGATGGAAGCCTTATCATTATGGAAGGTAGTATAATATAGATATCTTTTTTACTCCAATGGGTGGTAGCCTTGTCATTATGGAAGGTAGTTTGTTTATCGATATTTTTTTACTCCAATGGATGGTAGCCTTGTCGTTATGGAAGGTAGATTGTCGTTGAGATATCTGTTACTCCAATGTGTGGTAGCCTTGTCATTATGGAAGGTAGTCTGTTGTCGAGAATTTTGTTATTCCATTTGATGTTAGCCTTGTCATTATGGAAGGTAGTCTGATGTCGAGATTTTTGTTATTCTAATGGATGGTAGCCTTTTCATTATGGAAGGTAGTCTGTTGTCGATATTTTTGTTACTACATTTGATGGTAGCCTTGTCATTATGGAAGGTAGTCTGTTTTCGAGATTTTTGTTATTCCATTGGATGATAACCTTGTCATTATGGAAGGTAGTCTGATGTCAGGATTTTTGTTATTCCAATGCATGGTGACCTTGTCATTATGGAAGGTACTCTATTGTCGAGATTTTTGTTACTTCAATGGATGGTAGCCTTGTCATTATGGAAGGTACTTTGTTGTCGATATTTTTGTTACTCTAATGGATGGTAGCCTTGTCATTATGGAAGGTAGTCTGTTGTCGAGATTTTTGTTACTCCAATGGATGGTAGCCTTGTCATTTTGGAAGGTACTCTGTTGTCGATATTTTTGTTACTTCAATGGATGGTAGCCTTGTCATTATGAATGGTAGGCTGTTGACGAGATTTTTGTTACTCCAATGGATGGTAGCCTTGTCATTATGGAAGGTAGTCTATTTTAGATATTTTTGTTACTATAATTGATGGTAGCCTTGTCATTATGGAAGGTAGTATGTTGTCGAGATTTATGTTATTCCATTGGATGGTAACCTTGTCATTATGGAAGGTAGTCTGATGTCAGGATTTTTGTTACTCCAATGGATGGTAGTCCTGTCATTATGGAAGGTACTCTATTGTCGAGATTTTTGTTACTCCAATGGATGGTAGCCTTGTCATTATGGAAGGTACTTTATTGTAGATATTTTTGATACTCCAATGGATGGTAGCCTTGTCATTATGGAAGGTAGTCTGTTGTCGAGATTTTTGTTACTCCAATGGATGGTAGCCTTGTCATTATGGAAGGTACTCTATTGTCGAGATATTTGTTATTCCATTGGATGGTAGCCTTGTCATTATGGGACGTAGTCTATTGTCAATATTTTTGTTACTTCAATGGATTGTAGCCTTGTCATTATGGAAGGTAGTCTATTGTCGAGATCTTTGTTACTCCAATGGATGGAAGCTTTGTCATTATGGAAGGAACTCTATTGTCGATATTTTTGTTTCTCCAATGGATGGTAGCCTTGTCATTATGAATGTTAGTCTGTTGTCGAGATTTTTGTTACTCCAATGGATGGTAGCCTTGTCATTATGGAAGGTAGTCTTTTGTTGATATTTTTGTTACTACAATGGATGGTAGCCTTGTCATTATGGAAGGTAGTTTGTTGTCGAGATTTTTGTTATTCCATTGGATGGTAACCTTGTCATTATGGAAGGTAGTCTGATGTAAGGATTTTTGTTATTCCATAGTAAGGTAACCTTGTCATTATGGAAGGTACTCTATTGTCAAGATTTTTGTTTCTCCAATGGATGGTAGCCTTGTCATTATGAATGGTAGTCTGTTGTCGAGATTTTTGTTACTCCAATGGATGGTAGCCTTGTCATTATGGAAGGTAGTCTGTTGTCGATATTTTTGTTACTGCAATGGATGGTAGCCTTGTCATTATGGAAGGTAGTCTGTTGTCGAGATTTTTGTTATTCCATTGGATGGTAACCTTGTCATTATGGAAGGTAGTCTGATGTCCGGATTTTTGTTATTCCAATGTATGGTAACCTTGTCATTATGGAAAGTAGTATGTTGTCGAGATTTTTGATATTCCATTGGATGGTAACCTTGTCATTATGGAAGGTAGTCTGATGTCAGGATTTTTGTTACTCCAATGGATGGTAGTCTTGTCATTATGGAAGGTACTCTATTGTCGAGATTTTTGTTACCCCAATGGATGGTAGACTTGTCATTATTGAAGGTACTTTATTGTAGATATTTTTGTTACTCCAATGGATGGTAGCCTTGTCATTATGGAAGGTAGTCTGTTGTCGAGATTTTTGTTACTCCAATGGATGGTAGCCTTGTAATTATGGAAGGTACTCTATTGTCGAGATATTTGTTATTCCATTGGATGGTAGCCTTGTAATTATTGGACGTAGTCTATTGTCAATATTTTTGTTACTTCAATGGATTGTAGCCTTGTCATTATGGAAGGTAGTCTATTGTCGAGATTTTTGTTACTCCAATGGATGGAAGCTTTGTCATTATGGAAGGAACTCTATTGTCGATATTTTTGTTTCTCCAATGGATGGTAGCCTTGTCATTATGAATGGTAGTCTGTTATCGAGATTTTTGTTACTCCAATGGATGGTAGCCTTGTCATTATGGAAGGTAGTCTTTTGTTGATATTTTTGTTACTACAATGGATGGTAGCCTTGTCATTATGGAAGGTAGTCTGTTGTCGAGATTTTTGTTATTCCATTGGATGGTAACCTTGTCATTATGGAAGGTTGTCTGATGTAAGGATTTTTGTTATTCCATACTAAGGTAACCTTGTCATTATGGAAGGTACTCTATTGTCGAGATTTTTGTTTCTCCAATGGATGGTAGCCTTGTCATTATGAATGGTAGTTTGTTGTCGAGATTTTTGTTACTCCAATGGATGGTAGCCTTGTCATTATGGAAGGTAGTGTGTTGTCGATATTTTTGTTACTGCAATGGATGGTAGCCTTGTCATTATGGAAGGTAGTCTATTGTCGAGATTTTTGTTATTCCATTGTATGGTAGCCTTGTCATTATGGAAGGTAGTCTGTTGTCTAGATTTTCGTTACTCCAATGGATGGTAGCCTTGTCATTATGGAAGGTACTCTGTTGTCGATATTTTTGTTACTCCAATGGATGGTAGCTTTGTCATTATGGAAGGTAGTCTGTTGTCGATATTTTTGTTACTCCAATGGATGGTAGCCTTATCATTATGGAAGGTAGTCTGTTGTCGAGATTTATGTTATTCCATTGGATGGTAACCTTGTCATTATGGAAGGTAGTCTGATGTAAGGATTTTTGTTACTCCAAAGGATGGTAGTCTTGTCATTATGGAAGGTACTCTATTGTCGATATTTTTGTTACTCCAATGGATGGTAGCCTTGTCATTATGGAAGGTACTGTGTTGTAGATATTTTTGTTACTCCAATGGATGGTAGCCTTGTCATTATGGAAGGTAGTCTGTTGTCGAGATTTTTGTTACTCCAATGGATGGAAGCCTTGTCATTATGGAAGATACTCTATTGTTGAGATATTTGTTGTTCCATTGGATGGTAGCCTTGTCATTATGGGACGTAGTCTATTGTCAATATTTTTGTTACTTCAATGGATTTTAGCCTTGTGATTATGGAAGGTAGTCTATTGTCGAGACTTTTGTTACTCCAATGGAAGGTAGCCTTGTCATTATGGAAGGTACTTTGTTGTCGATATTTTTGTTTCTCCAATGGATGATAGCCTTGTCATTATGAATGGTAGTCTGTTGTCGAGATTTTTGTTACTCCAATGGATGGTAGCCTTGTCATTATGGAAGGTAGTCTGTTGTTGATATTTTTGTTACTACAATGGATGGTAGCCTTGTCTTTATGGAAGGTAGTCTGTTGTCGAGATTTTTGTTATTCCATTGGATGGTAACCTTGTCAATATGGAAGGTATTCTGATGTCAGGATTTTTGTTATTCCATAGTAAGGTAACCTTGTCATTATGGAAGGTACTCTATTGTCGAGATTTTTGTTTCTCCAATGGATGGTAGCCTTGTCATTATGAATGGTAGTTTGTTGTCGAGATTTTTGTTACTCCAATGGATGGTAGCCTTGTCATTATGGAAGGTAGTCTGTTGTCGATATTTTTGTTACTGCAATGGATGGTAGCCTTGTCATTATGGAAGGTAGTCTATTGTCGAGATTTTTGTTATTCCATTGGATGGTAACCTTGTCATTATGGAAGGTAGTCTGATGTCCGGATTTTTGTTATTCCAATGTATGGTAACCTTGTCATTATGGAAGGTACTCTATTGTCGAGATTTTTGTTATTCCATTGGATGGTAGCCTTGTAACTATGGAACGTAGTTTGATGTCAGGATTTTTGTTATTCCAATGTATGGTAACCTTGTCATTATGGAAGGTACTCTACTGTCGAGATTTTTGTTACTCCAATGGATGGTAGCCTTGTAATTATGGAAGGTAGTCTATTTTCGAGATTTTTGTTACTCCAATGGATGGTAGTCTTTTCATTATGGAAGGTAGTCTGTTGTTATGATTTCTGTTACTCCAATGGATGGTAGCCTTGTCCTTATGGAAGGTAGTCTTTTGTTCAGATTTTTGTTACTCCATTGGATGGTAGCCTTGTCATTACAGAAGGTAGTCTGTTGTCGATATTTTGGTAACTCCAATGGATGGTAGCCTTATCATTATGGAAGGTAGTATAATATAGATATCTTTTTTACTCCAATGGGTGGTAGCCTTGTCATTATGGAAGGTAGTTTGTTGTCGATAATTTTTTACTCCAATGGATGGTAGCCTTGTCGTTATGGAAGGTAGATTGTCATTGAGATATCTGTTACTCCAATGTGTGGTAGCCTTGTCATTATGGAAGGTAGTCTGTTGTCGAGAGTTTTGTTATTCCATTTGATGTTAGCCTTGCCATTATGGAAGGTAGTCTGATGTCGAGATTTTTGTTATTCTAATGGATGGTAGCCTTGTCATTATGGAAGGTAGTTTATTGTCGATATTTTTGTTACTACAATTGATTGTAGCCTTGTCATTATGGAAGGTAGTCTGTTGTCGAGATTTTTGTTATTCAATTGGATGGTAACCTTGTCATTATGGAAGGTAGTCTGATGTAAGGATTTTTGTTATTCCATAGTAAGGTAACCTTGTCATTATGGAAGGTACTCTATTGTCGAGATTTTTGTTTCTCCAATGGATGGTAGCCTTGTCATTATGAATGGTAGTCTGTTGTCGAGATTTTTGTTACTCCAATGGATGGTAGCCTTGTCATTATGGAAGGTAGTCTGTTGTCGATATTTTTGTTACTGCAATGGATGGTAGCCTTGTCATTATGGAAGGTAGTCTGTTGTCGAGATTTTTGTTATTCCATTGGATGGTAACCTTGTCATTATGGAAGGTAGTCTGATGTCCGAATTTTTGTTATTCCAATGTATGGTAACCTTGTCATTATGGAAGGTAGTCTGTTGTCGAGATTTTTGTTATTCCATTGGATGGTAACCTTGTCATTATGGAAGGTAGTCTGATGTCAGGATTTTTGTTACTCCAATGGATGGTAGTCTTGTCATTATGGAAGGTACTCTATTGTCGAGATTTTTGTTACTCCAATGGATGGTATCCTTGTCATTATTGAAGGTACTTTATTGTAGATATTTTTGTTACTCCAATGGATGGTAGCCTTGTCATTATGGAAGGTAGTCTGTTGTCGAGATTTTTGTTACTCCAATGGATGTTAGCCTTGTCATTATGGAAGGTACTCTATTGTCGAGATATTTGTTATTCCATTGGATGGTAGCCTTGTCATTATGGGACGTAGTCTATTGTCAATATTTTTGTTACTTCAATGGATTGTAGCCTTGTCATTATGGAAGGTAGCCTATTTTCGAGATTTTTGTTACTCCAATGGATGGAAGCTTTGTCATTATGGAAGGAACTCTATTGTCGATATTTTTGTTTCTCCAATGGATGGTAGCCTTGTCATTATGAATGGTAGTCTGTTGTCGAGATTTTTGTTACTCCAATGGATGGTAGCCTTGTCATTATGGAAGGTAGTCTTTTGTTGATATTTTTGTTACTACAATGGATGGTAGCCTTGTCATTATGGAAGGTAGTCTGTTGTCGAGATTTTTGTTATTCCATTGGATGGTAACCTTGTCATTATGGAAGGTAGTCTAATGTAAGGATTTTTGTTATTCCATAGTAAGGTAACCTTGTCATTAAGGAAGGTACTCTATTGTCGAGATTTTTGTTTCTCCAATGGATGGTAGCCTTGTCATTATGAATGGTAGTCTTTTGTCGAGATTTTTGTTACTCCAATGGATGGTAGCCTTGTCATTATGGAAGGTAGTTTGTTGTCGATATTTTTGTTACTGCAATGGATGGTAGCCTTGTCATTATGGAAGGTAGTTTGTTGTCGAGAATTTTGTTATTCCATTGGATGGTAACCTTGTCATTATGGAAGGTAGTCTGATGTCCGGATTTTTGTTATTCCAATGTATGGTAACCTTGTCATTATGGAAGGTAGTCTGTTGTCGAGATTTTTGTTATTCCATTGGATGGTAACCTTGTCATTATGGAAGGTAGTCTGATGTCAGGATTTTTGTTATTCCAATGCATGGTAACTTTGTCATTATGGAAGGTACTCTATTGTCGAGATTTTTGTTACTCCAATGTGTGGTAGCCTTGTCATTATGGAAGGTACTCTGTTGTCGATATTTTTGTTACTCCAATGGATGGTAGCCTTGTCATTATGGAAGGTAGTCTGTTGTCGAGATTTTTGTTACTCCAATGGATGGTAGCCTTGTCATTATGGAAGGTACTCTGTTGTCGATATTTTTGTTACTCCAATGGATGATAGCCTTGTCATTATGGAAGGTAGTCTGTTGTCGAGATTTTTGTTACTCCAATGGATGGTAGCCTTGTCATTATGGAAGGTACTCTATTGTCGAGATATTTGTTATTCCATTGGATGGTATCCTTGTCATTATGGGACGTAGTCTGTTGTCAATATTTTTGTTACTTCAATGGATTGTAGCCTTGTCATTATGGAAGGTAGTCTATTATCGAGATTTTTGTTACTCCAATGGATGGAAGCTTTGTCATTATGGAAGGTACTCTGTTGTCGATATTTTTGTTTCTCCAATGGATGGTAGCCTTGTCATTATGAATGGTAGTCAGTTGTCGAGATTTTTGTTACTCCAATGGATTGTAGCCTTGTCATTATGGAAGGTAGTCTGTTGTTGATATTATTGTTACTATAATGGATGGTAGCCTTGTCATTATGGAAGGTAGTCTGTTGTCGAGATTTTTGTTATTACATTGGATGGTAACCTTGTCATTATGGAAGGTAGTCTGATGTCATGATTTTTGTTATTCCAATGTATGGTAACCTTGTCATTATGGAAGGTACTCTATTTTCGAGATTTTTGTTACTCCAATGGATGGTAGCCTTGTCATTATGGAAGGTAGTCTATTTTGGAGATTTTTGTTACTCCAATGGATGTTAGTCTTTTCATTATGGAAGGTAGTCTGTCGTTATGATTTTTGTTACTCCAATGGATGGTAGCCTTGTCCTCATGGAAGGTAGTCTTTTGTTCAGATTTTTGTTACTCCATTGGATGGTAGCCTTGTCATTACAGAAGGTAGTCTGTTGTCGATATTTTGGTAACTCCAATGGATGGTAGCCTTATCATTATGGAAGGTAGTATAATATAGATATCTTTTTTACTCCAATGGGTGGTAGCCTTTTCATTATGGAAGGTAGTTTGTTGTCGATATTTTTTTACTCCAATGGATGGTAGCCTTGTCGTTATGGAAGGTAGATTGTCATTGTGATATCTGTTACTCCAATGTGTGGTAGCCTTGTCATTATGGAAGGTAGTCTGTTGTCGAAAATTTTGTTAATCCATTTGATGTTAGCTTTGTCATTATGGAAGGTAGTCTGATATCGAGATTTTTGTTATTCTAATGGATGGTAGCCTTGTCATTATGGAAGGCAGTCTATTGTCGATATTTTTGTTACTACAATTGATGGTAGCCTTGTCATTATGGAAGGTAGTCTGTTGTCGAGATTTTTGTTATTCCATTGGATGGTAACCTTGTCATTATGGAAGGTAGTCTGATGTAAGGATTTTTGTTATTCCATAGTAAGGTAACCTTGTCATTAAGGAAGGTACTCTATTGTCGAGATTTTTGTTTCTCCAATGGATGGTAGCCTTGTCATTATGAATGGTAGTCTTTTGTCGAGATTTTTGTTACTCCAATGGATGGTAGCCTTGTCATTATGGAAGGTAGTTTGTTGTCGATATTTTTGTTACTGCAATGGATGGTAGCCTTGTCATTATGGAAGGTAGTTTGTTGTCGAGAATTTTGTTATTCCATTGGATGGTAACCTTGTCATTATGGAAGGTAGTCTGATGTCCGGATTTTTGTTATTCCAATGTATGGTAACCTTGTCATTATGGAAGGTAGTCTGTTGTCGAGATTTTTGTTATTCCATTGGATGGTAACCTTGTCATTATGGAAGGTAGTCTGATGTCAGGATTTTTGTTATTCCAATGCATGGTAACTTTGTCATTATGGAAGGTACTCTATTGTCGAGATTTTTGTTACTCCAATGTGTGGTAGCCTTGTCATTATGGAAGGTACTCTGTTGTCGATATTTTTGTTACTCCAATGGATGGTAGCCTTGTCATTATGGAAGGTAGTCTGTTGTCGAGATTTTTGTTACTCCAATGGATGGTAGCCTTGTCATTATGGAAGGTACTCTGTTGTCGATATTTTTGTTACTCCAATGGATGGTAGCCTTGTCATTATGGAAGGTAGTCTGTTGTCGAGATTTTTGTTACTCCAATGGATGGTAGCCTTGTCATTATGGAAGGTACTCTATTGTCGAGATATTTGTTATTCCATTGGATGGTAGCCTTGTCATTATGGGACGTAGTCTGTTGTCAATATTTTTGTTACTTCAATGGATTGTAGCCTTGTCATTATGGAAGGTAGTCTATTATCGAGATTTTTGTTACTCCAATGGATGGAAGCTTTGTCATTATGGAAGGTACTCTGTTGTCGATATTTTTGTTTCTCCAATGGATGGTAGCCTTGTCATTATGAATGGTAGTCAGTTGTCGAGATTTTTGTTACTCCAATGGATTGTAGCCTTGTCATTATGGAAGGTAGTCTGTTGTTGATATTATTGTTACTATAATGGATGGTAGCCTTGTCATTATGGAAGGTAGTCTGTTGTCGAGATTTTTGTTATTCCATTGGATGGTAACCTTGTCATTATGGAAGGTAGTCTGATGTCATGATTTTTGTTATTCCAATGTATGGTAACCTTGTCATTATGGAAGGTACTCTATTGTCGATATTTTTGTTATTCCATTGGATGGTAGCCTTGTCATTATGGAAGGTAGTTTGATGTCAGGATTTTTGTTATTCCAATGTATGGTAACCTTGTCATTATGGAAGGTACTCTATTTTCGAGATTTTTGTTACTCCAATGGATGGTAGCCTTGTCATTATGGAAGGTAGTCTATTTTGGAGATTTTTGTTACTCCAATGGATGTTAGTCTTTTCATTATGGAAGGTAGTCTGTCGTTATGATTTTTGTTACTCCAATGGATGGTAGCCTTATCCTCATGGAAGGTAGTCTTTTGTTCAGATTTTTGTTACTCCATTGGATGGTAGCCTTGTCATTACAGAAGGTAGTCTGTTGTCGATATTTTGGTAACTCCAATGGATGGTAGCCTTATCATTATGGAAGGTAGTATAATATAGATATCTTTTTTACTCCAATGGGTGGTAGCCTTGTCATTATGGAAGGTAGTTTGTTGTCGATATTTTTTTACTCCAATGGATGGTAGCCTTGTCGTTATGGAAGGTAGATTGTCATTGTGATATCTTTTACTCCAATGTGTGGTAGCCTTGTCATTATGGAAGGTAGTCTGTTGTCGAAAATTTTGTTAATCCATTTGATGTTAGCTTTGTCATTATGGAAGGTAGTCTGATATCGAGATTTTTGTTATTCTAATGGATGGTAGCCTTGTCATTATGGAAGGCAGTCTATTGTCGATATTTTTGTTACTACAATTGATGGTAGCCTTTTCATTATGGAAGATAGTCTGTTGTCGAGATTTTTGTTATTCCATTGGATGGTAAACTTGTCATTATGGAAGGTAGTCTGATGTCAGGATTTTTGTTATTCCAATGCATGGTAACCTTGTCATTATGGAAGGTACTCTATTGTCGAGATTTTTGTTACTCCAATGGATGGTAGCCTTGTCATTATGGAAGGTACTCTGTTGTCGATATTTTAGTTACTCCAATGGATGGTAGCCTTGTCATTATGGAAGGTAGTCTGTTGTCGAGATTTTTGTTACTCCAATGGATGGTAGCTTTGTCATTATGGAAGGTACTCTGTTGTCGATATTTTTGTTACTCCAATAGATGGTAGCCTTGTCATTATGGAAGGTAGTCTTTTGTCGAGATTTTTGTTACTCCAATGGATGGTAGCCTTGTCATTATGGAAGGTACTCTATTGTTGAGATATTTGTTATTCCATTGGATGGTAGCCTTGTCATTATGGGACGTAGTCTGTTGTCAATATTTTTGTTACTTCAATGGATTGTAGCCTTGTCATTATGGAAGGTAGTCTATTATCGAGATTTTTGTTACTCCAATTGATGGATGTTTTGTCATTATGGAAGGTACTCTGTTGTCGATATTTTTGTTTCTCCAATGGATGGTAGCCTTGTCATTGTGAATGGTAGTCTGTTGTCGAGATTTTTGTTACTCCAATGGATGGTAGCCTTGTCATTATGGAAGGTAGTCTGTTGTTGATATTTTTGTTACTACAATGGATGGTATCCTTGTCATTATGGAAGGTAGTCTGTTGTCGAGATTTTTGTTATTCCATTGGATGGTAACCTTGTCATGATGGAAGGTAGTCTGATGTCATGATTTTTGTTATTCCGATGTATGGTAACCTTGTCATTATGGAAGGTACTCTATTGTCGAGATTTTTTTTACTCCAATGGATGGTAGCCTTGTTATTATGGAAGGTAGTCTATTTTCGAGATTTTTGTTACTCCAATGGATGGTAGTCTTTTCATTACGGAAGGTAGTCTGTCGTTATGATTTCTGTTACTCCAATGGATGGTAGCCTTGTCCTTATGGAAGGTAGTCTTTTGTTCATATTTTTGTTACTCCATTGGATGGTAGCCTTGTCATTACAGAAGGTAGTCTGTTGTCGATATTTTGGTAACTGCAATGGATGGTAGCCTTATCATTATGGAAGGTAGTATAATATAGATATCTTTTTTACTCCAATGGGTGGTAGCCTTGTCATTATGGAAGGTAGTTTGTTGTCGATATTTTTTTACTCCAATGGATGGTAGCCTTGTCGTTATGGAAGGTAGATTGTCATTGAGATATCTGTTACTCCAATGTATGGTAGCCTTGTCATTATGGAAGGTAGGCTGTTGTCGAGAATTTTGTTATTCCATTTGATGTTAGCCTTGTCATTATAGAAGGTAGTCTGATGTCGAGATTTTTGTTATTCTAATGGATGGTAGTCTTGTCATTATGTAAGGTAGTCTGTTGTCGAGATTTTTGTTACTACAATTGATGGTAGCCTTGTCATTATGGAAGGTAGTCTGTTGTCGAGATTTTTGTTTTTCTATTGGATGGTAACCTTGTCATTATGGAAGGTAGTCTGATGTCAGGATTTTTGTTATTCCAATGCTTGGTGACCTTGTCATTATGGAAGGTACTCTATTGTCAAGATTTTTGTTACTTCAATGGATGGTAGCCTTGTCATTATGGAAGATAGTCTGTTGTTGATATTTTTGTTACTACAATGGATGGTAGCCTTGTCATTATGGAAGGTAGTCTGTTGTCGAGATTTTTGTTATTCCATGGGATGGTAACCTTGTCATTAATGAAGGTAGTCTGATGTCAGGATTTTTGTTATTCCAATGTATGGTAACCTTGTTATTATGGAAGGTACTCTATTGTCGAGATTTTTGTTATTCCATTGGATGGTAGCCTTGTCATTATGGAAGGTAGTTTGATGTCAGGATTTTTGTTATTCCAATGTATGGTAACCTTGTCATTATGGAAGGTACTCTATTGTCGAGATTTTTGTTACTCCAATGGATGGTAGCCTTGTAATTATGGAAGGTAGTCTATTTTCGATATTTTTGTTACTCCAATAGATGGTAGTCTTTTCATTATGGAAGGTAGTATGTCATTATGATTTCTGTTACTCCAATGGATGGTAGCCTTGTCCTTATGGAAGGTAGTCTTTTGTTCAGATTTTTGTTACTCCATTGGATGGTAGCCTTGTCATTACAGAAGGTAGTCTGTTGTCGATATTTTGGTAACTCCAATGGATGGTAGCCTTATCATTATGGAAGGTAGTATAATATAGATATCTTTTTTACTCCAATGGGTGGTAGCCTTGTCATTATGGAAGGTAGTTTGTTATCGATATTTTTTTACTCCAATGGATGGTAGCCTTGTCGTTATGGAAGGTAGATTGTCATTGAGATATCTGTTACTCCAATGTGTGGTAGCCTTGTCATTATGGAAGGTAGTCTGTTGTCGAGAATTTTGTTATTCCATTTGATGTTAGCCTTGTCATTATGGAAGGTAGTCTGATGTCGAGATTTTTGTTATTCTAATGGATGGTAGCCTTGTCATTATGGAAGGTAGTCTGTTGTCGATATTTTTGTTACTACAATTGATGGTAGCCTTGTCATTATGGAAGGTAGTCTATTGTCGAGATTTTTGTTATTCCATTGGATGGTAACCTTGTCATTATGGAAGGTAGTCTGATGTCAGGATTTTTGTTATTCCAATGCATGGTGACCTTGTCATTATGGAAGGTACTCTATTGTCGAGATTTTTGTTACTTCAATGGATGGTAGCCTTGTCATTATGGAAGGTACTTTGTTGTCGATATTTTTGTTACTCCAAGGGATGGTAGCCTTGTCATTATGGAAGGTAGTCTGTTGTCGAGATTTTTGTTACTCCAATGGATGGTAGCCTTGTCATTATGGAAGTTACTCTGTTGTCGATATTTTTGTTACTTCAATGGATGGTAGCCTTGTCATTATGAATGGTAGTCTGTTGACGAGATTTTTGTTACTCCAATGAATGGTAGCCTTGTCATTATGGAAGGTAGTCTATTTTCGATATTTTTGTTACTATAATTGATGGTAGCCTTGTCATTATGGAAGGTAGTATGTTGTCGAGATTTATGTTATTCCATTGGATGGTAACCTTGTCATTATAGAAGGTAGTCTGATGTCAGGATTTTTGTTACTCCAATGGATGGTAGTCTTGTCATTATGGAAGGCACTCTATTGTCGAGATTTTTTTTACTCCAATGGATGGTAGCCTTGTCATTATGGAAGGTACTCTATTGTAGATATTTTTGTTACTCCAATGGATGGTAGCCTTGTCATTATGGAAGGTAGTCTGTTGTCGAGATTTTTGTTACTCCAATGGATGGTAGCCTTGTCATTATGGAAGGTACTCTATTGTCGAGATATTTGTTATTCCATTGGATGGTAGCCTTGTCATTATGGGACATAGTCTATTGTCAATATTTTTGTTACTTCAATGGATTGTAGCCTTGTCATTATGGAAGGTAGTCTATTGTCGAGATTTTTGTTACTCCAATGGATGGAAGCTTTGTCATTATGGAAGGAACTCTATTTTCGATATTTTTGTTTCTCCAATGGATGGTAACCTTGTCATTATGAATGGTAGTTTGTTGTCGAGATTTTTGTTACTCCAATGGATGGTAGCCTTGTCATTATGGAAGGTACTCTATTGTCGAGATATTTGTTATTCCATTGGATGGTAGCCTTGTCATTATGGAAGGTAGTCTGTTGTTGAGATTTTTGTTATTCCATTGGATGGTAACCTTGTCATTATGGAAGGTAGTCTGATGTCAGGATTTTTGTTATTCCAATGTATGGTAACCTTGTAACTATGGAAGGTACTCTATTGTCGAGATTTTTGTTATTCCATTGGATGGTAGCCTTGTCATTATGGAAGGTAGTTTGATGTCAGGATTTTTGTTATTCCGATGTATGGTAACCTTGTCATTATGGAAAGTACTCTATTGTCAAGATTTTTGTTACTCCAATGGATGGTAGCCTTATCATTATGGAAGGTAGTCTATTTTCGAGATTTTTGTTACTCCAATGGTTGGTAGTCTTTTCATTATGGAAGGTAGTCTGTCGTTATGATTTCTATTACTCCAATGGATGGTAGCCTTGTCCTTATGGAAGGTAGTCTTTTGTTCAGATTTTTGTTAGTCCATTGGATGGTAGCCTTGTCATTACAGAAAGTAGTCTGTTGTCGATATTTTGGTAACTCCAATGGATGGTAGCCTTATCATTATGGAAGGTAGTATAATATAGATATATTTTTTACTCCAATGGGTGGTAGCCTTGTCATTATGGAAGGTAGTTTGTTGTCGATATTTTTTTACTCCAATGGATGGTAGCCTTGTCGTTATGGAAGGTAGATTGTCATTGAGATATCTGTTACCTCAATGTGTGGTAGCCTTGTCATTATGGAAGGTAGTCTGTTGTCGATAATTTTGTTATTCCATTTGATGTTAGCCTTGTCATTATGGAAGGTAGTCTGATGTCGAGATTTTTGTTATTCTAATGGATGGTAGCATTGTCATTATGGAAGGTAGTTTGTTGTCGATATTTTTGTTACTACAATTGATGGTAGCCTTGTCATTATGGTAGGTAGTCTGTTGTCGAGATTTTTGTTATTCCATTGGATGGTAACCTTGTCATTATGGAAGGTAGTCTGATGTCAAGATTTTTGTTATTCCAATGCATGGTGACCTTGTCATTATGGAAGGTACTCTATTGTCAAGATTTTTGTTACTTCAATTGATGGTAGCCTTGTCATTATGGAAGGTAGTCTGTTGTTGATATTTTTGTTACTACAATGGATGGTAGCCTTGTCATTATGGAAGGTAGTCTGTTGTCGAGATTTTTGTTATTCCATTGGATGGTAACCTTGTCATTATGGAAGGTAGTCTGATGTCAGGATTTTTGTTATTCCAATGTATGGTAACCTTGTTATTATGGAAGGTACTCTATTGTCGAGATTTTTGTTATTCCATTGGATGGTAGCCTTGTCATTATGGAAGGTAGTTTGATGTCAGGATTTTTGTTATTCCAATGTATGGTAACCTTGTCATTATGGAAGGTACTCTATTGTCGATATTTTTGTTAATCCAATGGATGGTAGCCTTGTCATTATGGAAGGTAGTCTATTTTTGATATTTTTGTTACTCCAATAGATGGTAGTCTTTTCATTATGGAAGGTAGTCTGTCGTTATGATTTCTGTTACTCCAATGGATGGTAGCCTTGTCCTTATGGAAGGTAGTCTTTTGTTCAGATTTTTGTTTCTCCATTGGATGGTAGCCTTGTCATTACAGAAGGTAGTCTGTTGTCGATATTTTGGTAACTCCAATGGATGGTAGCCTTATCATTATGGAAGGTAGTATAATATAGATATCTTTTTTACTCCAATGGGTGGTAGCCTTGTCATTATGGAAGGTAGTTTGTTATCGATATTTTTTTACTCCAATGGATGGTAGCCTTGTCGTTATGGAAGGTAGATTGTCATTGAGATATCTCTTACTCCAATGTGTGGTAGCCTTGTCATTATGGAAGGTAGTCTGTTGTCGAGAATTTTGTTATTCCATTTGATGTTAGCCTTGTCATTATGGAAGGTAGTCTGATGTCGAGATTTTTGTTATTCTAATGCATGGTAGCCTTGTCATTATGGAAGGTAGTTTGTTGTCGATATTTTTGTTACTACAATTGATGGTAGCCTTGTCATTATGGAAGGTAGTCTGTTGTCGAGATTTTTGTTATTCCATTGGATGGTAACCTTGTCATTATGGAAGGTAGTCTGATGTCAGGATTTTTGTTATTCCAATGCATGGTGACCTTGTCATTATGGAAGGTACTCTATTGTCGAGATTTTTGTTACTTCAATGGATGGTAGCCTTGTCATTATGGAAGGTACTTTTTTGTCGATATTTTTGTTACTCCAATGGATGGTAGCCTTGTCATTATGGAAGGTAGTTTGTTGTCGAGATTTTTGTTACTTTAATGGATGGTAGCCTTGTCATTATGGAAGTTACTCTGTTGTCGATATTTTTGTTACTTCAATGGATGGTAGCCTTGTCATTATGAATGGTAGTCTGTTGACGAGATTTTTGTTACTCCAACGGATGGTAGCCTTGTCATTATGGAAGGTAGTCTATTTTCAATATTTTTGTTACTATAATTGATGGTAGCCTTGTCATTATGGAAGGTAGTATGTTGTCGAGATTTATGTTATTCCATTGGATGGTAACCTTGTCATTATGGAAGGTAGTCTGATGTCAGGATTTTTGTTACTCCAATGGATGGTAGTCTTGTCATTATGGAAGGTACTCTATTGTCGAGATTTTTTTTAGTCCAATGGATGGTAGCCTTGTCATTATGGAAGGTACTCTATTGTAGATATTTTTGTTACTCCAATGGATGGTAGCCTTGTCATTATGGAAGGTAGTCTGTTGTCGAGATTTTTGTTACTCCAATGGATGGTAGCCTTGTCATTATGGAAGGTACTCTATTGTCGAGATATTTGTTATTCCATTGGATGGTAGCCTTGTCATTATGGGACATAGTCTATTGTAAACATTTTTGTTACTTCAATGGATTGTAGCCTTGTCATTATTGAAGGTAGTCTATTGTCGAGATTTTTTTTACTCCAATGGATGGAAGCTTTGTTATTATGGAAGGAACTCTATTGTCGATATTTTTGTTTCTCCAATGGATGGTAGCCTTGTCATTATGAATGGTAGTCTGTTGTCGAGATTTTTGTTACTCCAATGGATGGTAGCCTTGTCATTATGGAAGGTAGTCTTTTGTTGATATTTTTGTTACTACAATGGATGGTAGCCTTGTCATTATGGAAGGTAGTCTGTTGTCGAGATTTTTGTTATTCCATTGGATGGTAGCCTTGTCATTATGGAAGGTAGTCTGATATCAGGATTTTTGTTATTCCAATGTATGGTAACCTTGTAACTATGGAAGGTACTCTATTGTCGAGATTTTTGTTATTCCATTGGATGGTAGCCTTGTCATTATGGAAGGTAGTTTGATGTCAGGATTTTTGTTATTCCGAGGTATGGTAACCTTGTCATTATGGAAGGTACTCTATTGTCAAGATTTTTGTTACTCCAATGGATGGTAGCCTTGTCATTATGGAAGGTAGTCTATTTTCGGATTTTTGTTAATCCAATGGATGGTAGTCTTTTCATTATGGAAGGTAGTCTGTCGTTATGATTTCTATTACTCCAATGGATGGTAGCCTTGTCCTTATGGAAGGTAGTCTTTTGTTTAGATTTTTGTTACTCCATTGGATGGTAGCCTTGTCATTACAGAAGGTAGTCTGTTGTCGATATTTTGGTAACTCCAATGGATGGTAGCCTTATCATTATGGAAGGTAGTATAATATAGATATCTTTTTTACTCCAATGGGTGGTAGCCTTGTCATTATGGAAGGTAGTTTGTTATCGATATTTTTTTACTCCAATGGATGGTAGCCTTGTCGTTATGGAAGGTAGTTGTCATTGAGATATCTGTTACTCCAATGTGTGGTAGCCTTGTCATTATGGAAGGTAGGCTATTGTCGAGAATTTTGTTATTCCATTTGATGTTAGCCTTGTCATTATGGAAGGTAGTCTGATGTCGAGATTTTTGTTATTCTAGTGGATGGTAGCCTTGTCATTATGGAAGGTAGTCTGTTGTCGATATTTTTGTTACTACAATTGATGGTAGCCTTGTCATTATCGAAGGTAGTCTGTTGTCGAGATTTTTGTTATTCCATTGGATGGTAACCTTGTCATTATGGAAGGTAGTCTGATGTCAGGATTTTTGTTATTCCAATGCATGGTGACCTTGTCAATATGGAAGGTACTCTATTGTCGAGATTTTTGTTACTTCAATGGATGGTAGCCTTGTCATTATTGAAGGTAGTCTGTTGTTGATATTTTTGTTACTACAATGGATGGTAGCCTTGTCATTATGGAAGGTAGTCTGTTGTCGAGATTTTTGTTATTCCATTGGATGGTAACCTTGTCATTATGGAAGGTAGTCTGATGTTAGGATTTTTGTTATTCCAATGTATGGTAACCTTGTTATTATGGAAGGTACTCTATTGTCGAGATTTTTGTTATTCCATTGGATGGTAGCCTTGTCATTATGGAAGGTAGTTTGATTTCAGGATTTTTGTTATTCCAATGTATGGTAACCTTGTCATTATGGAAGGTACTCTATTGTCGAGATTTTTGTTACTCCAATGGATGGTAGCCTTGTCGTTATGGAAGGTAGATTGTCATTGAGATATCTGTTACTCCAATGTGTGGTAGCCTTGTCATTATGGAAGGTAGTCTGTTGTCGAGAATTTTGTTATTCCATTTGATGTTAGCCTTGTCATTATGGAAGGTAGTATGATGTCGAGATTTTTGTTATTCTAATGGATAGTAGCCTTGTCATTATGGAAGTTAGTCTGTTGTCGATATTTTTGTTACTACAATTAATGGTAGCCTTGTCATTATGGAAGGTAGTCTGTTGTCGATATTTTTGTTATTCCATTGGATGGTAACCTTGTCATTATGGAAGGTAGTCTGATGTCAGGATTTTTGTTATTCCAATGTATGGTAACCTTGTAACTATGGAAGGTACTCTATTGTCGAGATTTTTGTTATTCCATTGGATGGTAGCCTTGTCATTATGGAAGGTAGTTTGATGTCAGGATTTTTGTTATTCTGATGTATGGTAACCTTGTCATTATGAAAGGTACTCTATTGTCAAGATTTTTGTTACTCCAATGGATGGTAGCCTTGTCATTATGGAAGGTAGTCTATTTTCTAGATTTTTGTTACTCCAATGGATGGCAGTCTTTTCATTATGGAAGGTAGTCTGTCGTTATGATTTCTATTACTCCAATGGATGGTAGCCTTGTCCTTATGGAAGGTAGTCTTTTGTTCAGATTTTTGTTACTCCATTGGATGGTAGCCTTGTCATTACAGAAGGTAGTCTGTTGTCGATATTTTGGTAACTCCAATGGATGGTAGCCTTATCATTATGGAAGGTTGTATAATATAGATATCTTTTTTACTCCAATGGGTGGTAGCCTTGTCATTATGGAAGGTAGTTTGTTATCGATATTTTTTTACTCCAACGGATGGTAGCCTTGTCGTTATGGAAGGTAGATTGTCATTGAGATATTTGTTACTCCAATGTGTGGTAGCCTTGTCATTATGGAAGGTAGTCTGTTGTCGAGAATTTTGTTATTCCATTTGATGTTAGCCTTGTCATTATGGAAGGTAGTCTGATGTCGAAATTTTTGTTATTCTAATGGATGGTAGCCTTGTCATTATGGAAGGTAGTCTGTTGTCGATATTTTTGTTACTACAATTAATGGTAGCCTCGTCATTATGGAAGGTAGTCTGATGTCAGGATTTTTGTTATTCCAATGTATGGTAACCTTGTCATTATGGAAGGTAGTCTGATGTCAGGATTTTTGTTATTCCAATGCATGGTGACCTTGTCATTATGGAAGGTACTCTATTGTCAAGATTTTTGTTACTTCAATGGATGGTAGCCTTGTCATTATGGAAGGTAGTCTGTTGTTGATATTTTTGTTACTACAATGGATGGTAGCCTTGTCATTATGGAAGGTAGTCTGTTGTCGAGATTTTTGTTATTCCATTGGATGGTAACCTTGTCATTATGGAAGGTAGTCTGATGTCAGGATTTTTGTTATTCCAATGTATGGTAACCTTGTTATTATGTAAGGTACTCTATTGTCGAGATTTTTGTTATTCCATTGGATGTTAGCCTTGTTATTATGGAAGGTAGTTTGATGTCAGGATTTTTGTTATTGCAATGTATGGTAATCTTGTCATTATGGAAGGTACTCTATTGTCGATATTTTTGTTACTCCAATGGATGGTAGCCTTGTCATTATGGAAGGTAGTCTATTTTCGATTTTTTTGTTACTCCAATAGATGGTAGACTTTTCATTATGGAAGGTAGTCTGTCGTTATGATTTCTGTTACTCCAATGGATGGTAGCCTTGTTCTTATGGAAGGTAGTCTTTTGTTCATATTTTTGTTACTCCATTGGATGGTAGCCTTGTCATTACAGAAGGTAGTCTGTTGTCGATATTTTGGTAACTCCAATGGATGGTAGCCTTATCATTATGGAAGGTAGTATAATATAGATATCTTTTTTACTCCAATGGGTGGTAGCCTTGTCATTATGGAAGGTAGTTTGTTATCGATATTTTTTTACTCCAACGGATGGTAGCCTTGTCGTTATGGAAGGTAGATTGTCATTGAGATATCTGTTACTCCAATGTGTGGTAGCCTTGTCATTATGGAAGGTAGTCTGTTGTCGAGAATTTTGTTATTCCATTTGATGTTAGCCTTGTCATTATGGAAGGTAGTCTGATGTCAGGATTTTTGTTACTCCCATGGATGGTAGTCTTGTCATTATGGAAGGTAGTCTGTTGTCGAGATTTTTGTTACTACAATTAATGGTAGCCTTGTCATTATTGAAGGTAGTCTGTTGTCGAGATTTTTGTTATTCCATTGGATGGTAACCTTGTCATTATGGAAGGTAGTCTGATGTCAGGATTTTTGTTATTCCAATGCATGGTGACCTTGTCATTATGGAAGGTACTCTATTGTCGAGATATTTGTTATTCCATTGGATGGTAGCCTTGTCATTATGGAAGGTACTCTATTGTAGATATTTTTGTTATTCCAATGGATGGTAGCCTTGTCATTATGGAAGGTAGTCTGTTGTCGACATTTTTGTTACTCCAATGGATGGTAGCCTTGTTATTATGGAAGTTACTCTGTTGTCGATATTTTTGTTACTTCAATGGATGGTAGCCTTGTCATTATGAATGGTAGTCTGTTGACGAGATTTTTGTTACTCCAATGGATGGTAGCCTTGTCATTATGGAAGGTAGTCTATTTTCGATATTTTTGTTACTATAATTGATGGTAGCCTTGTCATTATGGAAGGTAGTATGTTGTCGAGATTTATGTTATTCCATTGGATGGTAACCTTGTCATTATGGAAGGTAGTCTAATGTCAGGATTTTTGTTACTCCAATGGATGGTAGTCTTGTCATTATGGAAGGTACTCTATTGTCGAGATTTTTTTACTCCAATGGATGGTAGCCTTGTCATTATGGAAGGTACTCTATTGTAGATATTTTTGTTACTCCAATGGATGGTAGCCTTGTCATTATGGAAGGTAGTTTGTTGTCGAGATTTTTGTTACTCCAATGGATGGTAGCCTTGTCATTATGGAAGGTACTCTGTTGTCGAGATATTTGTTATTCCATTGGATGGTAGCCTTGTTATTATGGGACATAGTCTATTGTCAATATTTTTGTTACTTCAATGGATTGTAGCTTTGTCATTGTGCAAGGTAGTCTATTGTCGAGATTTTTGTTACTCCAATGGATGGAAGCTTTGTCATTATGGAAGGTACTCTTTTGTCGATATTTTTGTTTCTCCAATGGATGGTAGCCTTGTCATTATGAATGATAGTCTATTGTCGAGATTTTTGTTACTCCAATGGATGGTAGCCTTGTCATTATGGAAGGTACTCTGTTGTTGATATTTTTGTCACTACAATGGATGGTAGCCTTGTCATAATGGGAGGTAGTCTGTTGTCGATATTTTTGTTATTCAATTGGATGGTAACCTTGTCATTATGGAAGGTAGTCTGATGTCAGGATTTTTGTTATTCCAATGTATGGTAACCTTGTCATTATAGAAGGTACTCTATTGTCGAGATTTTTGTTACTCCAATGGATGGTAGCCTTGTCATTATGGAAGGTAGTCTATTTTCGAGATTTTTGTTACTCTAATGGATGGTAGTCTTTTCATTATGGAAGGTAGTCTGTCGTTATGATTTCTGTTACTCCAATGGATGGTAGCCTTGTCCTTATGGAAGGTAGTCTTTTGTTCAGATTTTTGTTACTCCATTGGATGGTATCCTTGTCATTATGGAAAGTAGTCTGTTGTTGATATTTTTGTTACTCCAATGGATGGTATCGTTGTCATTATGGAAGGTAGTCTGTTGTCGAGATTTTTGTTACTCCAATGAATGGTAGACTTGTCATTATGGAAGGTACTCTATTGTCGAGATTTTTTTTACTCCAATGGATGGTAGCCTTGTCATTATGGAAGGTACTCTATTGTAGATATTTTTGTTACTCCAATAGATGGTAGCCTTGTCATTATGGAAGGTAGTCTGTTGTCGAGATTTTTGTTACTCCAATGGATGGTAGCCTTGTCATTATGGAAGGAACTCTATTGTCGATATTTTTGTTTCTCCAATGGATGGTAGCCTTGTCATTATGAATGGTAGTCTGTTGTCGAGATTTTTGTTACTCCAATGGATGGTAGCCTTGTCATTATGGAAGGTAGTCTTTTGTTGATATTTTTGTTACTACAATGGATGGTAGCCTTATCATTATGGAAGGTAGTCTGTTGTCGAGATTTTTGTTATTCTATTGGATGGTAACCTTGTCATTATGGAAGGTAGTCTGATGTCAGGATTTTTGTTATTCCAATGTATGGTAACCTTGTAACTATTGAAGGTACTCTATTGTCGAGATTTTTGTTATTCCATTGGATGGTAGCCTTGTCATTATGGAAGGTAGTTTGATGTCAGGATTTTTGTTATTCCGATGTATGGTAACCTTGTCATTATGGAAAGTACTCTATTGTCAAGATTTTTGTTACTCAAATTGATGGTAGCCTTGTGATTATGGAAGGTAGTTTATTTTCGAGATTTTTGTTACTCCAATGGATGGTAGTCTTTTCATTATGGAAGGTAGTCTGTCGTTATGATTTCTATTACTCCAATGGATGGTAGCCTTGTCCTTATGGAAGGTAGTCTTTTGTTCAGTATATTGTTACTCCATTGGATGGTAGCCTTGTCATTACAGAAGGTAGTCTGTTGTCGATATTTTGGTAACTCCAATGGATGGTATCCTTATCATTATGGAAGGTAGTATAATATAGATATCTTTTTTACTCCAATGGGTGGTAGCCTTGTCATTATGGAAGGTAGTTTGTTGTCGATATTTTTTTACTCTAATGGATGGTAGCCTTGTCGTTATGGAAGGTAGATTGTCATTGAGATATCTGTTACCTCAATGTGTGGTAGCCTTGTCCTTATGGAAGGTAGTCTGTTGTCGAGAATTTTGTTATTCCATTTGATGTTAGCCTTGTCATTATGGAAGGTAGTCTGATGTCAAGATTTTTGTTATTCTAATGGATGGTAGCATTGTCATTATGGAAGGTAGTCTGTTGTCGATATTTTTGTTACTACAATTGATGGTATCCTTGTCATTATGGAAGGTAGTCTGTTGTCGAGATTTTTGTTATTCCATTGGATGGTAACCTTGTCATTATGGAAGGTACTCTATTGTCGAGATTTTTGTTACTTCAATGGATGGTAGCCTTGTCATTATGGAAGGTACTCTGTTGTCGATATTTTTGTTACTCCAATGGATGGTAGCCTTGTCATTATGGAAGGTAGTCTGTTGTCGAGATTTTTGTTACTCCAATGGATGGTAGCCTTGTCATTATGGAAGGTAGTCTGTTGACGAGATTTTTGTTACTCCAATGGATGGTAGCCTTGTCATTATGGAAGGTAGTCTGTTGACGAGATTTTTGTTACTCCAATGGATGGTAGCCTTTTCATTATGGAAGGTAGTCTATTTTCGATATTTTTGTTACTACAATTGATGGTAGCCTTGTCATTATGGAAGGTAGTTTGTTGTCGAGATTTATGTTATTCCATTGGATGGTAACCTTGTCATTATAGAAGGTAGTCTGATGTCAGGATTTTTGTTACTCCAATGGATGGTAGTCTTGTCATTATGGAAGGTAATCTATTGTCGAGATTTTTGTTACTACAATGGATGGTAGCCTTGTCATTATTGAAGGTACTCTGTTTTAGATATTTTTGTTACTCAAATGGATGGTAGCCTTTTCATTATGGAAGGTAGTCCGTTGTCGAGATTTTTGTTACTCCAATGGATGGTAGCCTTGTCATTATGGAAGGTACTCTATTATCGAGATACTTGTTATTCCATTGGATGGTAGCCTTGTCATTATGGAAGGTACTCTATTGTAGATATTTTTGTTACTCCAATGGATGGTAGCCTTGTCATTATGGAAGGTAGTCTGTTGTCGAGATTTTTGTTACTCCAATGGATGGTAGCCTTGTTATTATGGAAGGTACTCTATTGTCGAGATATTTGTTATTCCATTGGATGGTAGCCTTGCCATTATGGGACATAGTCTATTGTCAATATTTTTGTTACTTCAATGGATTGTAGCCTTGTCATTATGGAAGGTAGTCTATTGTCGAGATTTTTGTTACTCCAATGGATGGAAGCTTTGTCATTATGGAAGGAACTCTATTGTCGATATTTTTGTTTCTCCAATGGATGGTAGCCTTGTCATTATGAGTGGTAGTCTGTTGTCGAGATTTTTGTTACTCCAATGGATGGTAGCCTTGTCATTATGGAAGGTAGTCTTTTGTTGATATTTTTGTTACTACAATGGATGGTAGCCTTGTCATTATGGAAGGTAGTCTGTTGTCGAGATTTTTGTTATTCCATTGGATGGTAACCTTGTCATTATGGAAGGTAGTCTGATGTCAGGATTTTTGATATTTCAATGTATGGTAACCTTGTAACTATGGAAGGTACTCTATTGTCGAGATTTTTGTTATTCCATTGGATGGTAGCCTTGTCATTATGGAAGGTAGTTTGATGTCAGGATATTTGTTATTCCAATGTATGGAAACCTTGTCATTATGGAAAGTACTCTATTGTCAAGATTTTTGTTACTCAAATGGATGGTAGCCTTGTGATTATGGAAGGTAGTCTATTTTCGAGATTTTTGTTACTCCAATGGATGGTAGTCTTTTCATTATGGAAGGTAGTCTGTCGTTATGATTTCTATTACTCTAATGGATGGTAGCCTTGTCCTTATGGAAGGTAGTCTTTTGTTCAGATTTTTGTTACTCCATTGGATGGTAGCCTTGTCATTACAGAAGGTAGTCTGTTGTCGATATTTTGGGAACTCCAATGGATGGTAGCCTTATCATTATGGAAGGTAGTATAATATAGATATCTTTTTTACTCCAATGGGTTGTAGCCTTGTCAATATGGAAGGTAGTTTGTTGTCGATATTTTTTTACTCCAATGGATGGTAGCCTTGTCGTTATGGAAGGTAGATTGTCATTGAGATATCTGTTACCTTAATGTGTGGTAGCCTTGTCATTATGGAAGGTAGTCTGTTGTCGAGAATTTTGTTATTCCATTTGATGTTAGCCTTGTCATTATGGAAGGTAGTCTGATGTCGAGATTTTTGTTATTCTAATGGATGGTAGCATTGTCATTATGGAAGGTAGTCTGTTGTCGATATTTTTGTTACTACAATTGATGGTAGCCTTGTCATTATGGAAGGTAGTCTGTTGTCGAGATTTTTGTTATTCCATTGGATGGTAACCTTGTCATTATGGAAGGTAGTCTGATGTTAGGATTTTTGTTACTCCAATGGATGGTAGTCTTGTCATTATGGAAGGTACTCTATTGTCGAGATTTTTGGTACTTCAATGGATGGTAGCCTTGTCATTATGGAAGGTACTCTGTTTTAGATATTTTTGTTACTCAAATGGATGGTAGCCTTTTCATTATGGAAGGTAGTCTGTTGTCGAGATTTTTGTTACTCCAATGGATGGTAGCCTTGTCATTATTGAAGGTACTCTATTGTCGATATTTTTGTTACTCCAATGGATGGTAGCCTTGTCATTATGAATGGTAGTCTGTTGACGAGATTTTTGTTACTCCAATGGATGGTAGCCTTGTCATTATGGAAGGTAGTCTATTTTCGATATTTTTTTTTACTACAATTGATGGTAGCCTTGTCATTATGGAAGGTAGTATGTTGTCGAGATTTATGTTATTCCATTGGATGGTAACCTTGTCATTATGGAAGGTAGTCTGATGTGAGGATTTTTGTTACTCCAATGGATGGTAGTCTTGTCATTATGGAAGGTACTCTATTGTCGAGATTTTTGTTACTACATTGGATGGTAGCCTTGTCATTATTAAAGGTACTCTGTTTTAGATATTTTTGTTACTCAAATGGATGGTAGCCTTTTCATTATGGAAGGTAATCCGTTGTCGAGATTTTTGTTACTCCAATGGATGGTAGCCTTGTCATTATTGAAGGTACTCTATTGTCGAGATATTTGTTATTCCATTGGATGGTAGCCTTGTCATTATGGGACGTAGTCTATTGTCAACATTTTTGTTACTTCAATGGATTGTAGCCTTGTCATTGTGGAAGGTAGTCTATTGTCGAGATTTTTGTTACTCCAATGGATGGAAGCTTTGTCATTATGGAAGGTACTCTGTTGTCGATATTTTTGTTTCTCCAATTGATGGTAGCCTTGTCATTATGAATGGTAGTCTATTGTCGAGATTTTTGTTACTCCAATGGATGGTAGCCTTGTCATTATGGAAGGTACTCTGTTGTTGATATTTTTGTTACTACAATGGATGGTAGCCTTGTCATTATGGAAGGTAGTCTGCTGTCGATATTTTTGTTATTCCATTCGATGGTAACCTTGTCATTATGGAAGGTAGTCTGATGTCAGGATTTTTGTTATTCCAATGTATGGTAACCTTGTCATTATGGAAGGTACTCTATTGTCGAGATTTTTGTTACTCCAATGGATGGTAGCCTTGTCATTATGGAAGGTAGTCTATTTTCGAGATTTTTGTTACTCCAATGGATGGTAGTCTTTTCATTATGGAAGGTAGTCTGTCGTTATGATTTATGTTACTCCAATGGATGGTAGCCTTGTCCTTATGGAAGGTAGTCTTTTGTTCAGATTTTCGTTACTCCATTGGATGGTAGCCTTGTCATTATGGAAAGTAGTCTGTTGTTGATATTTTTGTTACTACAATGGATGGTAGCCTTGTCATTATGGAAGGTACTCTATTGTCGAGATTTTTGTTATTCCATTGGATGGTAGCCTTGTCATTATGGAAGGAAGTTTAATGTCAGGATTTTTGTTATTCCAATGTATGGTAACCTTGTCATTATGGAAGATACTCTATTGTCGAGATTTTTGTTACTCCAATGGATGGTAGCCTTGTCATTATGGAAGGTAGTATATTTTCGAGATTTTTGGTACTCCAATGGATGGTAGTCTTTTCATTATGGAAGGTAGTTTGTCGTTATGATTTCTATTACTCCAGTGGATGGTAGCCTTGTCCTTATGGAAGGTAGTCTTTTGTTCAGATTTTTGTTACTCCATTGGATGGTAGCCTTGTCATTACAGAAGGTAGTCTGTTGTCTATATTTTGGTAACTCCAATGGATGGTAGCCTTATCATTATGGAAGGTAGTATAATATAGATATATTTTTTACTCCAATGGGTGGTAGCCTTGTCATTATGGAAGGTAGTTTGTTGTCGATAATTTTTTTACTCCAATGGATGGTAGCCTTGTTGTTATGGAAGGTAGATTGTCATTGAGATATCTGTTACTCCAATGGATGGTAGCCTTGTCCTTATGGAAGGTAGTCTGTTGTCGAGAATTTTGTTATTCCGTTTGATGTTAGCCTTGTAACCATGTCATTATGGAAGGTAGTATGTTGTCGAGATTTTTATACTCCAATGGATGGTATCCTTGTCATTATGGAAGGTAGTCTGTTGTCGAGATTTTTGTTACTCCAATGAATGGTAGACTTGTCATTATGGGACGTAGTCTGTTGTCAATATTTTTGTTACTTCAATGGATTGTAGCCTTGTCATTATGGAAGTTAGTCTGTGGTGGAGATTTTTGTTACTCCGATGGATGGTAGCTTTGTCATTATGGAAGGTACTATGTTGTCGATATTTTTGTTACTCCAATGGATGGTAGCCTTGTCATTATGAATGGTAGTCTGTTGTCGAGATTTTTGTTACTCTAATGGATGGTAGCCTTGTCATTATGGAAGGTAGTCTGTTGTCGATATTTTTGTTACTACAATGGATGATAGCCTTGTCATTATGGAAGGTAGTCTGTTGTCGAGATTTTTGTTATTCCATTGGATGGTAAACTTGTCATTATGGAAGGTAGTCTGATGTCAGGATTTTTGTTATTCCAATGTATGGTAACCTTGTCGTTATGGAAGGTACTCTATTGTCGAGATTTTTGTTACTCCAATGGATGGTAGCCTTGTCATTATGGAAGATACTCTGTTGTCGATATTTTTGTTACTCCAGTGGATGGTAGCCTTGTCATTAAGGAAGCTAGTCTGTTGTCGAGATTTTTGTTACTCCAATGGATGGTAGCCTTGTCATTATGGAAGGTAGTCTGTTGTCGAGATTTTTTTTACTCCAATGAATGGTAGCCTTGTCATTATGGGACGTAGTCTGTTGTCAATATTTTTGTTACTTCAATGGATTGTAGCCTTGTCATTATGGAAGGTAGTCTATTTTCGAGATTTTTGTTACTCCAATGGATGGTAGTCTTTTCATTATGGAAGGTAGTCCGTCGTTACGATTTCTGTTACTCCAATGGATGGTAGCCTTGTCCTTATGGAAGGTAGTCTTTTGTTCAGATTTTTGTTACTCCATTGGATGGTAGCCTTGTCATTACAGAAGGTAGTTTGTTGTCGATATTTTTGTTACTCCAATGGATGGTAGCCTTATCATTATGGAAGGTAGTATAATATAGATATCTTTTTTAGTCCAATGGGTGGTAGACTTGTCATTATGGAAGGTAGTTTGTTGTCAATATTTTTTTTACTCCAATGGATGGTAGCCTTATCGTTATGGAAGGTAGATTGTCATTGAGATATCTGTTACTCCAATGTGTGGTAGCCTTGTCATTATGGAAGGTAGTCTGTTGTCGAGAATTTCGTTATTCCGTTTGATGTTAGCCTTGTCATTAGGGAAGGTAGTCTGATGTCAAGATTTTTTTTATTCTAATGGATGGTAACCTTGTCATTATGGAAGGTAGTATGTTGTCGAGATTTTTATACTCCAATGGATGGTATCCTTGTCATTATGGAAGGTAGTCTATTGTCGAGATTTTTGTTACTCCAATGAATGGTAGACTTGTGATTATGGGACGTAGTCTGTTGTCAATATTTTTGTTACTTCAATGGATTGTAGCCTTGTCATTATGGAAGGTAGTCTATTATCGAGATTTTTGTTACTCCGATGGATGGTAGCTTTGTCATTATGGAAGGTACTCTGTTGTCGATATTTTTGTTACTCCAATGGATGGTAGCCTTGTCATTATGAATGGTAGTCTGTTGTCGAGATTTTTGTTACTCTAATGGATGGTAGCCTTGTCATTATGGAAGGTAGTCTATTGTCGATATTTTTGTTACTACAATTGATGTTAGCCTTGTCATTATGGAAGGTAGTCTCTTGTCGATATTTTTGTTATTCCATTGGATGGTAACCTTGTCATTATGGAAGGTACTCTATTGTCGAGATTTTTGTTACTCCCATGGATGGTAGCCTTGTCATTATGGAAGGTACTCTGTTGTCGATATTATTGTTACTCCCATGGGTGGTAGCCTTGTCATTATGGAAGTCTGTTGTCGAGATTTTTGTTACTCCAATGGATGGTAGCCTTGTCATTATGGAAGGTAGTCTGTTGTCGAGATTATTGTTACTCCAATGAATGGTAGCCTTTTCATTATGGGACGTAGTCTATTGTCAATATTTTTGTTACTTCAATGGATTGTAGCCTTGTCATTATGGAAGGTAGTCTATTGTTGAGATTTTTGTTACTCCATTGGATGGAAGCTTTGTCATTATGGAAGGTACTATGTTGTCGATATTTTTGTTTCTCCAATGGATGGTAGCCTTGTCATTATGAATGGTAGTCTGTTGTCGAGATTTTTGTTACTCCAATGGATGGTAGCCTTGTCATTATGGAAGATAGTCTGTTGTCGATATTTTTTTTACTACAATGGATGGTAGACTTGTCATTATGGAAGGTAGTCTATTGTCGAGATTTTTGATATTCCATTGGATGGTAAACTTGTCATTATGGCAGGTAGTCTGATGTCAGGATTTTTGTTATTCCAATGTATGGTAACCTTGTCATTATGGAAGGTACTCTATTGTCGAGATTTTTGTTATTCCATTGGATGGTAGCCTTGTAATTATGGAAGGTAGTTTGATGTCAGGATTTTTGTTATTCCAATGTATGGTAACCTTGTCATTATGGATGGTACTCTATTGTCGAGATTTTTGTTACTCCAATGGATGGTAGCCTTGTCATTATGGAAGTTAGTCTATTTTCGAGAATTTTGTTACTCCAATGGATGGTAGTCTTTTCATTATGGAAGGTAGTCTGTCGTTATTATTTTTGTTACTCCAATGGATGGTAGCCTTGTCCTTAAGGAAGGTAGTCTTTTGTTCAGATTTTTGTTACTCCATTGGATGGTAGCCTTGTCATTACATAAGGTAGTCTGTTGTCAATATTTTTGTTACTACAATGGATGGTAGCCTTATCATTATGGAAGGTAGTATAATATAGATATCTTTTTTACTCCAATGGGTGGTAGCCTTGTCATTCTGGAAGGTAGTTTGTTGTCGATATTTTTTTACTCCAATGGATGGTATCCTTGTCGTTATGGAAGGTAGATTGTCATTGAGATATTTGTTACTCCAATGTGTGGTAGCCTTGTCATTATGGAAGGTAGTCTGTTGTCGAGAATTTTGTTATTCTGTTTGATGTTAGCCTTATCATTAGGGAAGGTAGTTTGATGTCGAGATTTTTGTTATTCTAATGGATTGTAACCTTGTCATTATGGAAGGTAGTATGTTGTCGAGATTTTTATACTCCAATGGATGGTATCCTTGTCATTATGGAAGGTAGTCTGTTGTTGAGATTTTTGTTACTCCAATGAATGGTAGACTTTTCATTATGGGATGTAGTCTGTTGTCAATATTTTTGTTACTTCATTGGATTGTAGCCTTGTCATTATGGAAGGTAGTCTATTGTCGAGATTTTTGTTACTCCGATGGATGGTAGCTTTGTCATTATGGAAGGTACTCTGTTGTCGATATTTTTGTTACTCCAATGGATGGTAGCCTTGTCATTATGGAAGGTAGTCTATTGTCGAGATTTTTGTTACTACAATTGATGGTAGCCTTGTCATTATGGAAGGTAGTCTATTGTCAAGATTTTTGTAACTCCAATGGATGGTAGCCTTGTCATTATGAATGGTAGTCTGTTGTCGAGATTTTTGTTACTCTAATGGATGGTAGCCTTGTCATTATGGTAGATAGTCTATTGTCGATATTTTTGTTACTACAATTGATGGTATCCTTGTCATTATGGAAGGTAGTCTGTTGTCCATATTTTTGTTATTCCATTGGATGGTAAACTTGTCATTATGGAAGGTAGTCTGATGTCAGGATTTTTGTTATTCCATTGTATGGTAACCTTGTCATTATGGAAGGTACTCTATTGTCAATATTTTTGTTACTCCAATGGATGGTAGCCTTGTCATTATGGAAGGTACTCTGTTGTCGATATTTTTGTTACTCCAATGAATGGTAGCCTTGTCATTATGGAAGGTAGTCTGTTGTCTAGATTTTTGTTACTCCAATGAATGGTAGCCTTGTCATTATGGGACGTAGTCTGTTGTCAATATTTTTTTTACTTAAATGGATTGTAGCCTTGTCATTATGGAAGGTAGTCTATTGTCGAGATTTTTGTTACTCCAATGGATGGAAGCTTTGTCATTATGGAAGGTACTATGTTGTCCATATTTTTGTTTCTCCAATGGATGGTAGCCTTGTCATTATGAATGGTAGTCTGTTGTCGAGATTTTTGTTACTCCAATGGATGGTAGCCTTGTCATTATGGAAGGTAGTCTGTTGTCGATATTTTTGTTACTACAATGGATGGTAGCCTTGTCATTATGGAAGTTAGTCTATTGTCTAGATTTTTGTTATTCCATTGGATGGTAACCTTGTCATTACGGAAGGTAGTCTGATGTCAGGATTTTTGTTATTCCAATGTATGGTAACCTTGTCATTATGGAAGGTACTCTATTGTCGAGATTTTTGTTATTCCATTGGATGGTAGCCTTGTCATTATGGGAGGTAGTTTGATGTCAGGATTTTTGTTATTCCAATATATGGTAACCTTGTCATGATGGAAGGTACTCTATTGTCGAGATTTTTGTTACTCCAATGGATGGTAGCCTTGTCATTATGGAAGGTAGTCTATTTTCGAGAATTTTGTTACTCCAATGGATGGTAGTCTTTTCATTATTGAAGGTAGTCTGTCGTTATGATTTTTGTTACTCCAATGGATGGTAGCCTTGTCCTTATGGAAGGTAGTCTTTTGTTCATATTTTTGTTACTCCATTGGATGGTAGCCTTGTCATTACAGAAGGTAGTCTGTTGTCGATATTTTTGTTACTCCAATGGATGGTAGCCTTATCATTATGGAAGGTACTCTATTGTCGAGATTTTTGTTACTCCAATGGATGGTAGCCTTGTCATTATGGAAGGTAGTCTATTTTCAAGAATTTTGTTAGTCCAATGGATGGTAGTCTTTTCATTATGGAAGGTAGTCTATCATTATGATTTTTGTTACTCCAATGGATGGTAGCCTTGTCCTTATGGAAGGTAGTCTTTTGTTCATATTTTTGTTACTCCATTGGATGGTAGCCTTGTCATTACAGAAGATAGTCTGTTGTTGATATTTTTGTTACTCCAATGGATGGTTGCCTTATCATTATGGAAGGTAGTATAATATAGATATCTTTTTTACTCCAATGGGTGGTAGCCTTGTCATTATGGAAGGTAGTTTGTTGTCGATATTTCTTTTACTCCAATGGATGGTAGCCTTGTCGTTATGGAAAGTAGATTGTCATTGAGATATCTGTTACTCCAATGTGTGGTAGCCTTGTCATTATGGAAGGTAGTCTGTTGTCGAGAATTTTGTTATTCCATTTGATGTTAGCCTTGGAATTAGGGAAGGTAGTCTGATGTCAAGATTTTTGTTATTCTAATGGATTGTAACCTTGTCATTATGGAAGGTGGTATGTTGTCGATATTTTTATACTCCAATGGATGGTATCCTTGTCATTATGGAAGGTAGTCTGTTGTCGAGATTTTTGTTACTCCAATGAATGGTAGACTTTTCATAATGGGACGTAGTCTGTTGTCAATATTTTTGTTACTTCAATGGATTATAGCCTTGTCATTATGGAAGGTAGTCTATTGTCGAGATTTTTGTTACTCCGATGGATGGTAGCTTTGTCATTATGGAAGGTACTCTGTTGTCGATATTTTTTTTACTCCAATGGATGGTAGCCTTATCATTATGAATGGTAGTCTGTTGTCGAGATTTTTGTTACTCCAATGGATGGTAGCCTTGTCATTATGGAAGGTAGTCTATTGTCGATATTTTTGTTACTACAATTGATGGTAGCCTTGTCATTATGGAAGGTAGTCTGTTGTCGAGAATTTTGTTATTCCATTGGATGGTAAACTTGTCATTATGGAAGGTAGTCTGATGTCAGGATTTTTGTTATTCCAATGTATGGTAACCTTGTCATTATGGAAGGTACTCTATTGTCAAGATTTTTGTTACTCCAATGGATGGTAGCCTTGTCATTATGGAAGGTACTCTGTTGTCGATATTTTTGTTACTCCAATGGATGGTAGCCTTTTCATTATGGAAGGTAGTCTGTTGTCGAGATTTTTGTTACTCCAATGGATGATAGCCTTGTCATTATGGAAGCTAGTATGTTGTCGAGATTTTTGTTACTCCAATGAATGGTAGCCTTGTCATTATGGGACGTAGTCTGTTGTCAATATTTTTGTTACTCCAATGGATGGTAGCCTTGTCATTATGGAAGGTAGTCTATTTTCGAGATTTTTGTTACTCCAATGGATGGTAGTCTTTTCATTATGGAAGGTAGTCCGTCGTTACGATTTCTGTTACTCCAATGGATGGTAGCCTTGTCCTTATGGAAGGTAGTCTTTTGTTCAGATGTTTGTTACTCCATTGGATGGTAGACTTGTCATTATGGAAGGTAGTTTGTTGTCAATATTTTTTTTACTCCAATGGATGGTAGCCTTATCGTTATAGAAGGTAGATTGTCATTAAGATATTTGTTACTCCAATGTGTGGTAGCCTTGTCATTATGGAAGGTAGTGTGTTGTCGAGAATTTTGTTATTCCGTTTGATGTTAGCCTTGTCATTAGGGAAGTTAGTCTGATGTCAAGATTTTTTTTATTCTAATGGATTGTAACCTTGTCATTATGGAAGGTAGTATGTTGTCGAGATTTTTATACTCCAATGGATGGTATCCTTGTCATTATGGAAGGTAGTCTATTGTCGAGATTTTTGTTACTCCAATGCATGGTAGACTTGTCATTATGGGACGTTGTATGTTCTCAATATTTTTGTTACTTCAATGGATTGTAGCCTTGTCATTATGGAAGGTAGTCTATTGTCAAGATTTTTGTAACTCCAATGGATGGTAGCCTTGTCATTATGAATGGTAGTCTGTTGTCGAGATTTTTGTTACTCTAATGGATGGTAGCCTTGTCATTATGGTAGGTAGTCTATTGTCGATATTTTTGTTACTACAATTGATGGTATCCTTGTCATTATGGAAGGTAGTCTGTTGTCGATATTTTTGTTATTCCATTGGATGGTAACCTTGTCATTATGGAAGGTAGTCTCATGTCAGGATTTTTGTTATTCCAATGTATGGTAACCTTTTCATTATGGAAGGTACTCTATTGTCGAGATTTTTGTTACTCCCATGGATGGTAGCCTTGTCATTATGGAAGGTACTCTGTTGTCGATATTTTTGTTACTCCAATGGATGGTAGCCTTGTCATTATGGAAGGTAGTCTATTTTCGAGATTTTTGTTACTCCAATGGATGGTAGTCTTTTCATTATGGAAGGTAGTCCTTCGTTACGATTTCTGTTACTCCAATGGATGGTAGCCTTGTCCTTATGGAAGGTAGTCTTTTGTTCATATTTTTGTTACTCCATTGGATGGTAGCCTTGTCATTACAGAAGGTAGTTTGTTGTCGATATTTTTGTTACTCCAATGGATGGTAGCCTTATCATTATGGAAGGTAGTATAATATAGATATCTTTTTTACTCCAATGGGTGGTAGACTTGTCATTATGGAAGGTAGTTTGTTGTCAATATTTGTTTTACTCCAATGGATGGTAGCCTTATCGTTATAGAAGGTAGATTGTCATTGAGATATCTGTTACTCCATTGTGTGGTAGCCTTGTCATTATGGAAGGTAGTCCGTTGTCGAGAATTTTGTTATTCCATTTGATGTTAGCCTTGTCATTAGGGAAGTTAGTCTGATGTCAAGATTTTTTTTATTCTAATGGATTGTAACCTTGTCATTATGGAAGGTAGTATGTTGTCGAGATTTTTATACTCCAATGGATGGTATCCTTGTCATTATGGAAGGTAGTCTATTGTCGAGATTTTTGTTACTCCAATGCATGGTAGACTTGTCATTATGGGACGTAGTCTGTTCTCAACATTTTTGTTACTTCAATGGATTGTAGCCTTGTCATTATGGAAGGTAGTCTATTGTCGAGATTTTTGTTACTCCGATGGATGTTAGCTTTGTCATTATGGAAGGTACTCTGTTGTCGATATTTTTGTTACTCCAATGGATGGTATCCTTGTCATTATGAATGGTAGTCTGTTGTCGAGATTTTTGTTACTTCAATGGATGGTAGCCTTGTCATTATGGAAGGTAGTCTATTGTCGATATTTTTGTTACTACAATTGATGGTAGCCTTGTCATTATGGAAGGTAGTCTGTTGTCGAGAATTTTGTTATTCCATTGGATGGTAAACTTGTCATTATGGAAGGTAGTCTGATGTCAGGATTTTTGTTATTCCAATGTATGGTAACCTTGTCATTATGGAAGGTACTCTATTGTCAAGATTTTTGTTACTCCAATGGATGGTAGCCTTGTCATTATGGAAGGTACTCTGTTGTCGATATTTTTGTTACTCCAATGGATGGTAGCCTTGTCATTATGGAAGGTAGTCTGTTGTCGAGATTTTTGTTACTCCAATGGATGATAGCCTTGTCATTATGGAAGCTAGTATGTTGTCGAGATTTTTGTTACTCCAATGAATGGTAGCCTTGTCATTATGGGACGTAGTCTGTTGTCAATATTTTTGTTACTCCAATGGATGGTAGCCTTGTCATTATGGAAGGTAGTCTATTTTCGAGATTTTTGTTACTCCAATGGATGGTAGTCTTTTCATTATGGAAGGTAGTCCGTCGTTACGATTTCTGTTACTCCAATGGATGGTAGCCTTGTCCCTATGGAAGGTAGTCTTTTGTTCAGATGTTTGTTACTCCATTGGATGGTAGCCTTGTCATTACAGAAGGTAGTTTGTTGTCGATATTTTTGTTACTCCAATGGATGGTAGCCTTATCATTATGGAAGGTAGTATAATATAGATATCATTTTTACTCCAATGGGTGGTAGACTTGTCATTATGGAAGGTAGTTTGTTGTCAATATTTTTTTTACTCCAATGGATGGTAGCCTTATCGTTATAGAAGGTAGATTGTCATTAAGATATTTGTTACTCCAATGTGTGGTAGCCTTGTCATTATGGAAGGTAGTGTGTTGTCGAGAATTTTGTTATTCCGTTTGATGTTAGCCTTGTCATTAGGGAAGTTAGTCTGATGTCAAGATTTTTTTTATTCTAATGGATTGTAACCTTGTCATTATGGAAGGTAGTATGTTGTCGAGATTTTTATACTCCAATGGATGGTATCCTTGTCATTATGGAAGGTAGTCTATTGTCGAGATTTTTGTTACTCCAATGCATGGTAGACTTGTCATTATGGGACGTTGTATGTTCTCAATATTTTTGTTACTTCAATGGATTGTAGCCTTGTCATTATGGAAGGTAGTCTATTGTCAAGATTTTTGTAACTCCAATGGATGGTAGCCTTGTCATTATGAATGGTAGTCTGTTGTCGAGATTTTTGTTACTCTAATGGATGGTAGCCTTGTCATTATGGTAGATAGTCTATTGTCGATATTTTTGTTACTACAATTGATGGTATCCTTGTCATTATGGAAGGTAGTCTGTTGTCCATATTTTTGTTATTCCATTGGATGGTAACCTTGTCATTATGGAAGGTAGTCTCCTGTCAGGATTTTTCTTATTCCAATGTATGGTAACCTTTTCATTATGGAAGGTACTCTATTGTCGAGATTTTTGTTACTCCCATGGATGGTAGCCTTGTCATTATGGAAGGTACTCTGTTGTCGATATTTTTGTTACTCCAATGGATGGTAGCCTTGTCATTATGGAAGGTAGTCTATTTTCGAGATTTTTGTTACTCCAATGGATGGTAGTCTTTTCATTATGGAAGGTAGTCCTTCGTTACGATTTCTGTTACTCCAATGGATGGTAGCCTTGTCCTTATGGAAGGTAGTCTTTTGTTCATATTTTTGTTACTCCATTGGATGGTAGCCTTGTCATTACAGAAGGTAGTTTGTTGTCGATATTTTTGTTACTCCAATGGATGGTAGCCTTATCATTATGGAAGGTAGTATAATATAGATATCTTTTTTACTCCAATGGGTGGTAGACTTGTCATTATGGAAGGTAGTTTGTTGTCAATATTTTTTTTACTCCAATGGATGGTAGCCTTATCGTTATAGAAGGTAGATTGTCATTGAGATATCTGTTACTCCAATGTGTGGTAGCCTTGTCATTATGGAAGGTAGTCTGTTGTCGAGAATTTTGTTATTCCATTTGATGTTAGCCTTGTCATTAGGGAAGTTAGTCTGATGTCAAGATTTTTTTTATTCTAATGGATTGTAACCTTGTCATTATGGAAGGTAGTATGTTGTCGAGATTTTTATACTCCAATGGATGGTATCCTTGTCATTATGGAAGGTAGTCTATTGTCGAGATTTTTGTTACTCCAATGCATGGTAGACTTGTCATTATGGGACGTAGTCTGTTCTCAACATTTTTGTTACTTCAATGGATTGTAGCCTTGTCATTATGGAAGGTAGTCTATTGTCGAGATTTTTGTTACTCCGATGGATGGTAGCTTTGTCATTATGGAAGGTACTCTATTGTCGATATTTTTGTTACTCCAATGGATGGTATCCTTGTCATTATGAATGGTAGTCTGTTGTCGAGATTTTTGTTACTCCAATGGATGGTAGCCTTGTCATTATGGAAGGTAGTCTATTGTCGATATTTTTGTTACTACAATTGATGGTAGCCTTGTCATTATGGAAGGTCGTCTGTTGTCGAGAATTTTGTTATTCCATTGGATGGTAAACTTGTCATTATGGAAGGTAGTCTGATGTCAGGATTTTTGTTATTCCAATGTATGGTAACCTTGTCATTATGGAAGGTACTCTATTGTCAAGATTTTTGTTACTCCAATGGATGGTAGCCTTGTCATTATGGAAGGTACTATGTTGTCGATATTTTTGTTACTCCAATGGATGGTAGCCTTGTCATTATGGAAGGTAGTCTGTTGTCGAGATTTTTGTTACTCCAATGGATGATAGCCTTGTCATTATGGAAGCTAGTATGTTGTCGAGATTTTTGTTACTCCAATGAATGGTAGCCTTGTCATTATGGGACGTAGTCTGTTGTCAATATTTTTGTTACTCCAATGGATGGTAGCCTTGTCATTATGGAAGGTAGTCTATTTTCGAGATTTTTGTTACTCCAATGGATGGTAGTCTTTTCATTATGGAAGGTAGTCCGTCGTTACGATTTCTGTTACTCCAATGGATGGTAGCCTTGTCCTTATGGAAGGTAGTCTTTTGTTCAGATGTTTGTTACTCCATTGGATGGTAGCCTTGTCATTACAGAAGGTAGTTTGTTGTCGATATTTTTGTTACTCCAATGGATGGTAGCCTTATCATTATGGAAGGTAGTATAATATAGATATCATTTTTACTCCAATGGGTGGTAGACTTGTCATTATGGAAGGTAGTTTGTTGTCAATATTTTTTTTACTCCAATGGATGGTAGCCTTATCGTTATAGAAGGTAGATTGTCATTGAGATATTTGTTACTCCAATGTGTGGTAGCCTTGTCATTATGGAAGGTAGTGTGTTGTCGAGAATTTTGTTATTCCGTTTGATGTTAGCCTTGTCATTAGGGAAGTTAGTCTGATGTCAAGATTTTTTTTATTCTAATGGATTGTAACCTTGTCATTATGGAAGGTAGTATGTTGTCGAGATTTTTATACTCCAATGGATGGTATCCTTGTCATTATGGAAGGTAGTCTATTGTCGAGATTTTTGTTACTCCAATGCATGGTAGACTTGTCATTATGGGACGTTGTATGTTCTCAATATTTTTGTTACTTCAATGGATTGTAGCCTTGTCATTATGGAAGGTAGTCTATTGTCAAGATTTTTCTTACTCCAATGGATGGTAGCCTTGTCATTATGAATGGTAGTCTGTTGTCGAGATTTTTGTTACTCTAATGGATGGTAGCCTTGTCATTATGGTAGGTAGTCTATTGTCGATATTTTTGTTACTACAATTGATGGTATCCTTGTCATTATGGAAGGTAGTCTGTTGTCGATATTTTTGTTATTCCATTGGATGGTAACCTTGTCATTATGGAAGGTAGTCTAATGTCAGGATTTTTGTTATTCCAATGTATGGTAACCTTGTCATTATGGAAGGTACTCTATTGTCGAGATTTTTGTTACTCCCATGGATGGTAGCCTTGTCATTATGGAAGGTACTATGTTGTCGATATTTTTGTTACTCCAATGGATGGTAGCCTTGTCATTATGGAAGGTAGTCTATTTTCTAGATTTTTGTTACTCCAATGGATGGTAGTCTTTTCATTATGGAAGGTAGTCCGTCGTTACGATTTCTGTTACTCCAATGGATGGTAGCCTTGTCCTTATGGAAGGTAGTCTTTTGTTCATATTTTTGTTACTCCATTGGATGGTAGCCTTGTCATTACAGAAGGTAGTTTGTTGTCGATATTTTTGTTACTCCAATGGATGGTAGTCTTATCATTATGGAAGGTAGTATAATATAGATATCTTTTTTACTCCAATGGGTGGTAGACTTGTCATTATGGAAGGTAGTTTCTTGTCAATATTTTTTTTACTCCAATGGATGATAGCCTTATCGTTATAGAAGGTAGATTGTCATTGAGATATCTGTTACTCCAATGTGTGGTAGCCTTGTCATTATGGAAGGTAGTCTGTTGTCGGGACTTTTGTTATTCCGTTTGATGTTAGCCTTGTCATTAGGGAAGTTAGTCTGATGTCAAGATTTTTTTTATTCTAATGGATTGTAACCTTGTCATTATGGAAGGTAGTATGTTGTCGAGATTTTTATACTCCAATGGATGGTATCCTTGTCATTATGGAAGGTAGTCTATTGTCGAGATTTTTGTTACTCCAATGCATGGTAGACTTGTCATTATGGGACGTTGTATGTTCTCAATATTTTTGTTACTTCAATGGATTGTAGCCTTGTCATTATGGAAGGTAGTCTATTGTCAAGATTTTTCTTACTCCAATGGATGGTAGCCTTGTCATTATGAATGGTAGTCTGTTGTCGAGATTTTTGTTACTCTAATGGATGGTAGCCTTGTCATTATGGTAGGTAGTCTATTGTCGATATTTTTGTTACTACAATTGATGGTATCCTTGTCATTATGGAAGGTAGTCTGTTGTCGATATTTTTTTTATTCCATTGGATGGTAACCTTGTCATTATGGAAGGTAGTCTAATGTCAGGATTTTTGTTATTCCAATGTATGGTAACCTTGTCATTATGGAAGGTACTCTATTGTCGAGATTTTTGTTACTCCCATGGATGGTAGCCTTGTCATTATGGAAGGTACTATGTTGTCGATATTTTTGTTACTCCAATGGATGGTAGCCTTGTCATTATGGAAGGTAGTCTATTTTCTAGATTTTTGTTACTCCAATGGATGGTAGTCTTTTCATTATGGAAGGTAGTCCGTCGTTACGATTTCTGTTACTCCAATTGATGGTAGCCTTGTCCTTATGGAAGGTAGTCTTTTGTTCATATTTTTGTTACTCCATTGGATGGTAGCCTTGTCATTACAGAAGGTAGTTTGTTGTCGATATTTTTGTTACTCCAATGGATGGTAGTCTTATCATTATGGAAGGTAGTATAATATAGATATCTTTTTTACTCCAATGGGTGGTAGACTTGTCATTATGGAAGGTAGTTTGTTGTCAATATTTTTTTTACTCCAATGGATGATAGCCTTATCGTTATAGAAGGTAGATTGTCATTGAGATATCTGTTACTCCAATGTGTGGTAGCCTTGTCATTATGGAAGGTAGTCTGTTGTCGGGACTTTTGTTATTCCGTTTGATGTTAGCCTTGTCATTAGGGAAGTTAGTCTGATGTCAAGATTTTTTTTATTCTAATGGATTGTAACCTTGTCATTATGGAAGGTAGTATGTTGTCGAGATTTTTATACTCCAATGGATGGTATCCTTGTCATTATGGAAGGTAGTCTATTGTCGAGATTTTTGTTACTCCAATGCATGGTAGACTTGTCATTATGGGACGTAGTCTGTTCTCAACATTTTTGTTACTTCAATGGATTGTAGCCTTGTCATTATGGAAGGTAGTCTATTGTCAAGATTTTTGTTACTCCGATGGATGGTAGCTTTGTCATTATGGAAGGTACTCTGTTGTCGATATTTTTGTTACTCCAATGGATGGTATCCTTGTCATTATGAATGGTAGTCTGTTGTCGAGATTTTTGTTACTCTAATGGATGGTAGCCTTGTCATTATGGAAGGTAGTCTATTGTCGATATTTTTGTTACTACAATTGATGGTAGCCTTGTCATTATGGAAGGTAGTCTGTTGTCGATATTTTTGTTATTCCATTGGATGGTAACCTTGTCATTATGGAAGGTAGTCTGATGTCAGGATTTTTGTTATTCCAATGTATGGTAACCTTGTCATTATGGAAGGTACTCTATTGTCAAGATTTTTGTTAATCCAATGGATGGTATCCTTGTCATTATGGAAGTTAGTTTGTCATTGTGATTTTTGTTACTCCAACGAATGGTAGCCTTGTCATTACGGAAGGTAGTATGTTGTTCAGATTTTTGTTATTACAATATATGTTAGCCTTGTCATTATGGAAGGTAGTTTGTTGTCGAGATTTTTGTTACTCCATTGGATTGTAGCCTTGTAATTATGGAAGGTAGTCTTTTTTTGATATTTTTGTTATTCCAATGGATGGTAGCCTAGTCATTTTGGAAGGTAGTCTATTTTTGAGATTTTTGTTACTCCAATGGATGGTAGCCTTGTCATTATAGAAGGTAGTCTATTGTCGAGATTTTTGTTACTTCAATGGATTGTAGCCTTGTCATTATGGAAGGTAGTCTATTGTCAAGATTTTTCTTACTCCAATGGATGGTAGCCTTGTCATTATGAATGGTAGTCTGTTGTCGAGATTTTTGTTACTCTAATGGATGGTAGCCTTGTCATTATGGTAGGTAGTCTATTGTCGATATTTTTGTTACTACAATTGATGGTATCCTTGTCATTATGGAAGGTAGTCTGTTGTCGATATTTTTGTTATTCCATTGGATGGTAACCTTGTCATTATGGAAGGTAGTCTAATGTCAGGATTTTTGTTATTCCAATGTATGGTAACCTTGTCATTATGGAAGGTACTCTATTGTCGAGATTTTTGTTACTCCCATGGATGGTAGCCTTGTCATTATGGAAGGTACTATGTTGTCGATATTTTTGTTACTCCAATGGATGGTAGCCTTGTCATTATGGAAGGTAGTCTATTTTCTAGATTTTTGTTACTCCAATGGATGGTAGTCTTTTCATTATGGAAGGTAGTCCGTCGTTACGATTTCTGTTACTCCAATGGATGGTAGCCTTGTCCTTATGGAAGGTAGTCTTTTGTTCATATTTTTGTTACTCCATTGGATGGTAGCCTTGTCATTACAGAAGGTAGTTTGTTGTCGATATTTTTGTTACTCCAATGGATGGTAGTCTTATCATTATGGAAGGTGGTATAATATAGATATCTTTTTTACTCCAATGGGTGGTAGACTTGTCATTATGGAAGGTAGTTTGTTGTCAATATTTTTTTTACTCCAATGGATGATAGCCTTATCGTTATAGAAGGTAGATTGTCATTGAGATATCTGTTACTCCAATGTGTGGTAGCCTTGTCATTATGGAAGGTAGTCTGTTGTCGGGACTTTTGTTATTCCGTTTGATGTTAGCCTTGTCATTAGGGAAGTTAGTCTGATGTCAAGATTTTTTTTATTCTAATGGATTGTAACCTTGTCATTATGGAAGGTAGTATGTTGTCGAGATTTTTATACTCCAATGGATGGTATCCTTGTCATTATGGAAGGTAGTCTATTGTCGAGATTTTTGTTACTCCAATGCATGGTAGACTTGTCATTATGGGACGTAGTCTGTTCTCAACATTTTTGTTACTTCAATGGATTGTAGCCTTGTCATTATGGAAGGTAGTCTATTGTCGAGATTTTTGTTACTCCGATGGATGGTAGCTTTGTCATTATGGAAGGTACTCTGTTGTCGATATTTTTGTTACTCCAATGGATGGTATCCTTGTCATTATGAATGGTAGTCTGTTGTCGAGATTTTTGTTACTCTAATGGATGGTAGCCTTGTCATTATGGAAGGTAGTCTATTGTCGATATTTTTGTTACTACAATTGATGGTTGCCTTGTCATTATGGAAGGTAGTCTGTTGTCGATATTTTTGTTATTCCATTGGATGGTAACCTTGTCATTATGGAAGGTAGTCTGATGTCAGGATTTTTGTTATTCCAATGTATGGTAACCTTGTCATTATGGAAGGTACTCTATTCTCGAGATTTTTGTTACTCCCATGGATGGTAGCCTTGTCATTATGGAAGGTACTCTGTTGTCGATATTTTTGTTACTCCAATGGATGGTAGCCTTGTCATTATGGAAGGTAGTCTGTTGTCGAGATTTTTGTTACTCCAATTGATGATAACCTTGTCATTATGGAAGCTATAATGTTGTCGGGATTTTTATTACTCCCATGGATGGTAGCCTTGTCATTATGGAAGGTACTCTGTTGTCGATATTTTTGTTACTCCAATGGATGCTAGCCTTGTCATTATGGAAGGTAGTCTATTTTCGAGATTTTTGTTACTCCAATGGATGGTAGTCTTTTCATTATGGAAGGTAGTCCGTCGTTACGATTTCTGTTACTCCAATGGATGGTAGCCTTGTCCTTATGGAAGGTAGTCTTTTGTTCATATTTTTGTTACTCCATTGGATGGTAGCCTTGTCATTACAGAAGGTAGTTTGTTGTCGATATTTTTGTTACTCCAATGGATGGTAGCCTTATCATTATGGAAGGTAGTATAATATAGATATCTTTTTTACTCCAATGGGTGGTAGACTTGTCATTATGGAAGGTAGTTTGTTGTCAATATTTTTTTTACTCCAATGGATGGTAGCCTTATCGTTATTGAAGGTAGATTGTCATTGAGATATCTGTTACTCCAATGTGTGGTAGCCTTGTCATTATGGAAGGTAGACTGTTGTCGAGAATTTTGTTATTCCGTTTGATGTTAGCCTTGTCATTAGGGAAGTTAGTCTGATGTCAAGATTTTTTTTATTCTAATGGATTGTAACCTTGTCATTATGGAAGGTAGTATGTTGTCGAGATTTTTATACTCCAATGGATGGTATCCTTGTCATTATGGAAGGTAGTCTATTGTCGAGATTTTTGTTACTCCAATGCATGGTAGACTTGTCATTATGGGACGTAGTCTGTTCTCAACATTTTTGTTACTTCAATGGATTGTAGCCTTGTCATTATGGAAGGTAGTCTATTGTCGAGATTTTTGTTACTCCGATGGATGGTAGCTTTGTCATTATGGAAGGTACTCTATTATCGATATTTTTGTTACTCCAATGGATGGTATCCTTGTCATTATGAATGGTAGTCTGTTGTCGAGATTTTTGTTACTCTAATGGATGGTAGCCTTGTCATTATGGAAGGTAGTCTATTGTCGATATTTTTGTTACTACAATTGATGGTAGCCTTGTCATTAAGGAAGGTAGTCTGTTGTCGATATTTTTGTTATTCCATTGGATGGTAACCTTGTCATTATGGAAGGTAGTCTGATGTCAGGATTTTTGTTATTCCAATGTATGGTAACCTTGTCATTATGGAAGGTACTCTATTCTCGAGATTTTTGTTACTCCCATGGATGGTAGCCTTGTCATTATGGAAGGTACTCTGTTGTCGATATTTTTGTTACTCCAATGGATGGTAGCCTTGTCATTATGGAAGGTAGTCTGTTGTCGAGATTTTTGTTACTCCAATTGATGATAGCCTTGTCATTATGGAAGCTATAATGTTGTCGAGATTTTTATTACTCCCATGGATGGTAGCCTTGTCATTATGGAAGGTACTCTGTTGTCGATATTTTTGTTACTCCAATGGATGGTAGCCTTGTCATTATGGAAGGTAGTCTATTTTCGAGATTTTTGTTACTCCAATGGATGGTAGTCTTTTCATTATGGAAGGTAGTCCGTCGTTACGATTTTTGTTACTCCATTGGATGGTAGCCTTGTCATTACAGAAGGTAGTTTGTTGTCGATATTTTTGTTACTCCAATGGATGGTAGCCTTATCATTATGGAAGGTAGTATAATATAGATATCTTTTTTACTCCAATGGGTGGTAGACTTGTCATTATGGAAGGTAGTTTGTTGTCAATATTTTTTTTACTCCAATGGATGGTAGCCTTATCGTTATTGAAGGTAGATTGTCATTGAGATATCTGTTACTCCAATGTGTGGTAGCCTTGTCATTATGGAAGGTAGACTGTTGTCGAGAATTTTGTTATTCCGTTTGATGTTAGCCTTGTCATTAGGGAAGTTAGTCTGATGTCAAGATTTTTTTTATTCTAATGGATTGTAACCTTGTCATTATGGAAGGTAGTATGTTGTCGAGATTTTTATACTCCAATGGATGGTATCCTTGTCATTATGGAAGGTAGTCTATTGTCGAGATTTTTGTTACTCCAATGCATGGTAGACTTGTCATTATGGGACGTAGTCTGTTCTCAACATTTTTGATACTTCAATGGATTGTAGCCTTGTCATTATGGAAGGTAGTCTATTGTCGAGATTTTTGTTACTCCGATGGATGGTAGCTTTGTCATTATGGAAGGTACTCTATTATCGATATTTTTGTTACTCCAATGGATGGTATCCTTGTCATTATGAATGGTAGTCTGTTGTCGAGATTTTTGTTACTCTAATGGATGGTAGCCTTGTCATTATGGAAGGTAGTCTATTGTCGATATTTTTGTTACTACAATTGATGGTAGCCTTGTCATTATGGAAGGTAGTCTGTTGTCGATATTTTTGTTATTCCATTGGATGGTAACCTTGTCATTATGGAAGGTAGTCTGATGTCAGGATTTTTGTTATTCCAATGTATGGTAACCTTGTCATTATGGAAGGTACTCTATTCTCGAGATTTTTGTTACTCCCATGGATGGTAGCCTTGTCATTATGGAAGGTACTCTGTTGTCGATATTTTTGTTACTCCAATGGATGGTAGCCTTGTCATTATGGAAGGTAGTCTGTTGTCGAGATTTTTGTTACTCCAATTGATGATAGCCTTGTCATTATGGAAGCTATAATGTTGTCGAGATTTTTGTTACTCCAATGAATGGTAGCCTTGTCATTATGGGACGTAGTCTGTTGTCAAGAATTTTGTTACTCCAATGGATGGTAGCCTTGTCATTATGGAAGGTAGTCTATTTTCGAGATTTTTGTTACTCCAATGGATGGTAGTCTTTTCGTTATGGAAGGTAGTCCGTCGTTACGATTTCTGTTACTCCAATGGATGGTAGCCTTGTCCTTATTGAAGGTAGTCTTTTGTTCAGATTTTTGTTACTCCATTGGATGGTAGCCTTTTCATTACAGAAGGTAGTTTGTTGTCGATATTTTTGTTACTCCAATGGATGGTAGCCTTATCATTATGGAAGGAAGTATAATATAGATATCTTTTTTACTCCAATGGGTGGTAGACTTGTCATTATGGAAGGTAGTTTGTTGTCAATATTTTTTTTACTCCAATGGATGGTAGCCTTATCGTTATGGAAGGTAGATTGTCATTGAGATATCTGTTACTCCAATGTGTGGTAGCCTTGTCATTATGGAAGGTAGTCTGTTGTCGAGAATTTCGTTATTCCGTTTGATGTTAGCCTTGTCATTATGGAAGGTAGTCTGATGTCAAGATTTTTTTTATTCTAATAGATTGTAAACTTGTCATTATGGAAGGTAGTATGTTGTCGAGACTTTTATACTCCAATGGATGGTATCCTTGTCATTATGGAAGGTAGTCTATTGTCGAGATTTTTGTTACTCCAATGAATGGTAGACTTGTCATTATGGGACGTAGTCTGTTGTCAATATTTTTGTTACTTCAATGGATTGTAGCCTTGTCATTATGGAAGGTAGTCTATTATCGAGATTTTTGTTACTCCGATGGATGGTAGCTTTATCATTATGGAAGGTACTCTGTTGTCGATATTTTTGTTACTCCAATGGATGGTAGCCTTGTCATTATGAATGGTAGTCTGTTGTCGAGATTTTTGTTACTCTAATGGATGGTAGCCTTGTCATTATGGAAGGTAGTCTATTGTCGATATTTTTGTTATTACAATTGATGGTAGCCTTGTCATTAGGGAAGGTAGTCTGTTGTCGATATTTTTGTTATTCCATTGGATGGTAACCTTGTCATTATGGAAGGTAGTCTGATGTCAGGATTTTTGTTATTCCAATGTATGGTAACCTTGTCATTATGGAAGGTACTCTATTGTCGAGATTTTTGTTACTCCCATGAAAGGTAGCCTTGTCATTATGGAAGGTACTCTGTTGTCGATATTTTTGTTACTCCCATGGATGGTAGCCTTGTCATTATGGAAGTCTGTTGTCGAGATTTTTGTTACTCCAATGGATGGTAGCCTTGTCATTATGGAAGGTAGTCTGTTGTCGAGATTATTGTTACTCCAATGAATGGTAGCCTTGTCATTATGGGACATAGTCTATTGTCAATATTTTTGTTACTTCAATGGATTGTAGCCTGATCATTATGGAAGGTAGTCTATTGTCGAGATTTTTGTTACTCCAATGGATGGAAGCTTTGTCATTATGGAAGGTACTATGTTGTCGATATTTTTGTTTCTCCAATGGATGGTAGCCTTGTCATTAAGAATGGTAGTCTGTTGTCGAGATTTTTGTTACTCCAATGGATGGTAGCCTTGTCATTATGGAAGGTAGTCTATTGTCGATATTTTTGTTACTACAATGGATGGTAGACTTGTCATTATGGAAGGTAGTTTGTTGTCGAGATTTTTGATATTCCATTGGATGGTAAACTTGTCATTATGGCAGGTAGTCTGATGTCAGGATTTTTGTTATTCCAATGTATGGTAACCTTGTCATTATGGAAGGTACTCTATTGTCGAGATTTTTGTTACTCCAATGGATGGTAGCCTTGTCATTAAGGAAGGTAGTCTGTTGTCGAGATTTTTGTTACTCCAATGGATGGTAGCCTTGTCATTATAGAAGGTAGTCTGTTGTCGAGATTATTGTTACTCCAATGAATGGTAGCCTTGTCATTATGGGACATAGTCTATTGTCAATATTTTTGTTACTTCAATGGATTGTAGCCTGATCATTATGGAAGGTAGTCTATTGTCGAGATTTTTGTTACTCCAATGGATGGAAGCTTTGTCATTATGGAAGGTACTATGTTGTCGATATTTTTGTTTCTCCAATGGATGGTAGCCTTGTCATTAAGAATGGTAGTCTGTTGTCGAGATTTTTGTTACTCCAATGGATGGTAGCCTTGTCATTATGGAAGGTAGTCTATTGTCGATATTTTTGTTACTACAATGGATGGTAGACTTGTCATTATGGAAGGTAGTTTGTTGTCGAGATTTTTGATATTCCATTGGATGGTAAACTTGTCATTATGGCAGGTAGTCTGATGTCAGGATTTTTGTTATTCCAATGTATGGTAACCTTGTCATTATGGAAGGTACTCTATTGTCGAGATTTTTGTTACTCCAATGGATGGTAGCCTTGTCATTAAGGAAGGTAGTCTGTTGTCGAGATTTTTGTTACTCCAATGGATGGTAGCCTTGTCATTATAGAAGGTAGTCTGTTGTCGAGATTTTTGTTACTCCAATGAATGGTAGCCTTGTCATTATGGGACGTAGTCTGTTGTCAATATTTTTGTTACTTCAATGCATTGTAGCCTTGTCATTATGGAAGGTAGTCTATTGTCGAGATTTTTGTTACTCCAATGGATGGAAGCTTTGTCATTATGGAAGGTACTATGTTGTATATATTTTTGTTTCTCCAATGAATGCTAGCCTTGTCATTATGAATGGTAGTCTGTTGTCGAGATTTTTGTTACTCCAATGGATGGTAGCCTTGTCATTATGGAAGGTAGTCTGTTGTCGATATTTTTGTTACTACAATGGATGATAGCCTTGTCATTATGGAAGTTAGTATATTGTCTAGATTTTTGTTATTCCATTGGATGGTAACCTTGTCATTATGGAAGGTAGTCTGATGTCAGGATTTTTTTAATTCCAATGTATGGTAACCTTGTCATTATGGAAGGTACTCTATTGTCGAGATTTTTGTTATTCCATTGGATGGTAACCTTGTCATTATGGAAGGTAGTTTGATGTCAGGATTTTTGTTATTCCAATGTATGGTAACCTTGTAATTATGGAAGGTACTCTATTGTCGAGATTTTTGTTACTCCAATGGATGGTAGCCTTGTCATTATGGAAGGTAGTCTATTTTCGAGAATTTTGTTACTCCACTGGATGGTAGTCTTTTCATTATTGAAGGTAGTCTGTCGTTATGATTTTTGTTACTCCAATGGATGGTAGCCTTGTCCTTCTGGAAGGTAGTCTTTTGTTCAGATTTTTGTTACTCCATTGGATGGTAGCCTTGTCATTACAGAAGGTAGTCTGTTGTCGATATTTTTGTTACTACAATGGATGGTAGCCTTATCATTATGGAAGGTAGTATAATATAGATATCTTTTTTACTCCAATTGGTGGTAGCCTTGTCATTCTGGAAGGTAGTTTGTTGTCTATATTTTTTTCTCCAATGGATGGTAACCTTGTCGTTATGGAAGGTAGATTGTCATTGAGATATTTGTTACTCCAATGTGTGGTAGCCTTGTCATTATGGAAGGTAGTCTGTTGTCGAGAATTTTGTTATTCTGTTTGATGTTAGCCTTATCATTAGGTAAGGTAGTCTGATGTCAAGATTTTTGTTATTCTAATGGATTGTAACCTTGTCATTATGAAAGGTAGTATGTCGTCGAGATTTTTATACTCCAATGGATGGTATCCTTGTAATTATGGAAGGTAGTCTATTGTTGAGATTTTTGTTACTCCAATGAATGGTAGACTTTTCATTATGGGACGTAGTCTGTTGTCAATATTTTTGTTACTTCAATGGATTGTAGCCTTGTCATTATGGAAGGTAGTCTATTGTCGAGATTTTTGTTACTCCGATGGATGGTAGCTTTGTCATTATGGAAGGTACTCTGTTGTCGATATTTTTGTTACTCCAATGGATGGTAGTCTTGTCATTATGAATGGTAGTCTGTTGTCGATATTTTTGTTACTCCAATGGATGGTAGCCTTGTCATTATGGAAGGTAGTCTATTGTCGAGATTTTTGTTACTACAATTGATGGTAGCCTTGTCATTATGGAAGGTAGTCTCTTGTCGAGAATTTTGTTATTCCATTGGATGGTAAACTTGTCATTATGGAAGGTAGTCTGATGTTAGGATTTTTGTTATTCCATTGTATGGTAACCTTGTCATTATGGAAGGTACTCTATTGTCAATATTTTTGTTACTCCAATGGATGGTAGCCTTGTCATTATGGAAGGTACTCTGTTGTCGATATTTTTGTTACTCCAATGGATGGTAGCCTTGTCATTATGGAAGGTAGTCTGTTGTCTAGATTTTTGTTACTCCAATGGATGGTAGCCTTGTCATTATGGAAGGTAGTCTGTTGTCGAGATTTTTTTTACTCCAATGAATGGTAGCCTTGTCATTATGGGACGTAGTCTGTTGTCAATATTTTTGTTACTTAAATGGATTGTAGCTTTGTCATTATGGAAGGTAGTCTATTGTCGAGATTTTTGTTACTCCAATGGATGGAAGCTTTGTCATTATGGAAGGTACTATGTTGTCCATATTTTTGTTTCTCCAATGGATGTTAGCCTTGTCATTATGAATGGTAGTCTGTTGTCGAGATTTTTGTTCCTCCAATGGATGGTAGCCTTGTCATTATGGAAGGTAGTCTGTTGTCGATATTTATGTTACTATAATGGATGGTAGCCTTGTCATTATGGAAGTTAGTCTATTGTCTAGATTTTTGTTATTCCATTGGATGGTAACCTTGTCATTATGGAAGGGAGTCTGATGTCAGGATTTTTGTTATTCCAATGTATGGTAACCTTGTCATTATGGAAGGTACTCTATTGTCGAGATTTTTGTTATTCCATTGGATGGTAGCCTTGTCATTATGGAAGGTAGTTTGATGTTAGGATTTTTGTTATTCCAATGTATGGTAACCTTGTCATTATGGAAGGTACTCTATTGTCGAGATTTTTGTTACTCCAATGGATGGTAGCCTTGTCATTATGGAAGGTAGTCTATTTTCGAGAATTTTGTTACTCCAATGGATTGTAGTCTTTTCATTATTGAAGGTAGTCTGTCGTTATGATTTTTGTTACTCCAATGGATGGTAGCCTTGTCCTTATGGAAGGTAGTCTTTTCTTCAGATTTTTGTTACTCCATTGGATGGTAGCCTTGTCATTACAGAATGTAGTGTGTTGTCGATATTTTTGTTACTCCAATGGATGGTAGCCTTACCATTATGGAAGGTACTCTATTGTCGAGATTTTTGTTACTCCAATGGATGGTAGCCTTGTCATTATTGAAGGTAGTCTATTTTCAAGAATTTTGTTAGTCCAATGGATGGTAGTCTTTTCATTATGGAAGGTAGTCTATCATTATGATTTTTGTTACTCCAATGGATGGTTGCCTTGTCCTTATGGACGATAGTCTTTTGTTCAGATTTTTGTTACTCCATTGGATGGTAGCCTTGTCATTACAGAAGGTAGTCTGTTGTCGATATTTTTGTTACTCCAATGGATGGTAGCCTTATCATTATGGAAGGTAGTATAATATAGATATCTTTTTTACTCCAATTGGTGGTAGCCTTGTCATTCTGGAAGGTAGTTTGTTGTCGATATTTTTTTCTCCAATGGATGGTAGCCTTGTCGTTATGGAAGGTAGATTGTCATTGAGATATTTGTTACACCAATGTGTGGTAGCCTTGTCATTATGGAAGGTAGTCTGTTGTCGAGAATTTTGTTATTCTGTTTGATGTTAGCCTTATCATTAGGTAAGGTAGTCTGATGTCGAGATTTTTGTTATTCTAATGGATTGTAACCTTGTCATTATGGAAGGTAGTATGTTGTCGAGATTTTTATACTCCAATGGATGGTATCCTTGTCATTATGGAAGGTAGTCTGTTGTTGAGATTTTGGTTACTCCAATGAATGGTAGACTTTTCATTATGGGACGTAGTCTGTTGTCAATATTTTTGTTACTTCAATGGATTGTAGCCTTGTCATTATGGAAGGTAGTCTATTGTCGAGATTTTTGTTACTCCGATGGATGGTAGCTTTGTCATTATGGAAGGTACTCTGTTGTCGATATTTTTGTTACTCCAATGGATGGTAGTCTTGTCATTATGAATGGTAGTCTGTTGTCGATATTTTTGTTACTCCAATGGATGGTAGCCTTGTCATTATGGAAGGTAGTCTATTGTCGAGATTTTTGTTACTACAATTGATGGTAGCCTTGTCATTATGGAAGGTAGTCTCTTGTCGAGAATTTTGTTATTCCATTGGATGGTAAACTTGTCATTATGGAAGGTAGTCTGATGTTAGGATTTTTGTTATTCCATTGTATGGTAACCTTGTCATTATGGAAGGTACTCTATTGTCAATATTTTTGTTACTCCAATGGATGGTAGCCTTGTCATTATGGAAGGTACTCTGTTGTCGATATTTTTGTTACTCCAATGGATGGTAGCCTTGTCATTATGGAAGGTAGTCTGTTGTCTAGATTTTTGTTACTCCAATGGATGGTAGCCTTGTCATTATGGAAGGTAGTCTGTTGTCGAGATTTTTTTTACTCCAATGAATGGTAGCCTTGTCATTATGGGACGTAGTCTGTTGTCAATATTTTTGTTACTTAAATGGATTGTAGCTTTGTCATTATGGAAGGTAGTCTATTGTCGAGATTTTTGTTACTCCAATGGATGGAAGCTTTGTCATTATGGAAGGTACTAAGTTGTCCATATTTTTGTTTCTCCAATGGATGTTAGCCTTGTCATTATGAATGGTAGTCTGTTGTCGAGATTTTTGTTCCTCCAATGGATGGTAGCCTTGTCATTATGGAAGGTAGTCTGTTGTCGATATTTTTGTTACTATAATGGATGGTAGCCTTGTCATTATGGAAGTTAGTCTATTGTCTAGATTTTTGTTATTCCATTGGATGGTAACCTTGTCATTATGGAAGGTAGTCTGATGTCAGGATTTTTGTTATTCCAATGTATGGTAACCTTGTCATTATGGAAGGTACTCTATTGTCGAGATTTTTGTTATTCCATTGGATGGTAGCCTTGTCATTATGGAAGGTAGTTTGATGTTAGGATTTTTGTTATTCCAATGTATGGTAACCTTGTCATTATGGAAGGTACTCTATTGTCGAGATTTTTGTTACTCCAATGGATGGTAGCCTTGTCATTATGGAAGGTAGTCTATTTTCGAGAATTTTGTTACTCCAATGGATTGTAGTCTTTTCATTATTGAAGGTAGTCTGTCGTTATGATTTTTGTTACTCCAATGGATGGTAGCCTTGTCCTTATGGAAGGTAGTCTTTTCTTCAGATTTTTGTTACTCCATTGGATGGTAGCCTTGTCATTACAGAATGTAGTGTGTTGTCGATATTTTTGTTACTCCAATGGATGGTAGCCTTACCATTATGGAAGGTACTCTATTGTCGAGATTTTTGTTACTCCAATGGATGGTAGCCTTGTCATTATTGAAGGTAGTCTATTTTCAAGAATTTTGTTAGTCCAATGGATGGTAGTCTTTTCATTATGGAAGGTAGTCTATCATTATGATTTTTGTTACTCCAATGGATGGTTGCCTTGTCCTTATGGACGGTAGTCTTTTGTTCAGATTTTTGTTACTCCATTGGATGGTAGCCTTGTCATTACAGAAGGTAGTCTGTTGTCGATATTTTTGTTACTCCAATGGATGGTAGCCTTATCATTATGGAAGGTAGTATAATATAGATATCTTTTTTACTCCAATTGGTGGTAGCCTTGTCATTCTGGAAGGTAGTTTGTTGTCGATATTTTTTTCTCCAATGGATGGTAGCCTTGTCGTTATGGAAGGTAGATTGTCATTGAGATATTTGTTACACCAATGTGTTGTAGCCTTGTCATTATGGAAGGTAGTCTGTTGTCGAGAATTTTGTTATTCTGTTTGATGTTAGCCTTATCATTAGGTAAGGTAGTCTGATGTCGAGATTTTTGTTATTCTAATGGATTGTAACCTTGTCATTATGGAAGGTAGTATGTTGTCGAGATTTTTATACTCCAATGGATGGTATCCTTGTCATTATGGAAGGTAGTCTGTTGTTGAGATTTTTGTTACTCCAATGAATGGTAGACTTTTCATTATGGGACGTAGTCTGTTGTCAATATTTTTGTTACTTCAATGGATTGTAGCCTTGTCATTATGGAAGGTAGTCTATTGTCGAGATTTTTGTTACTCCGATGGATGGTAGCTTTGTCATTATGGAAGGTACTCTGTTGTCGATATTTTTGTTACTCCAATGGATGGTAGTCTTGTCATTATGAATGGTAGTCTGTTGTCGATATTTTTGTTACTCCAATGGATGGTAGCCTTGTCATTATGGAAGGTAGTCTATTGTCGAGATTTTTGTTACTACAATTGATGGTAGCCTTGTCATTATGGAAGGTAGTCTCTTGTCGAGAATTTTGTTATTCCATTGGATGGTAAACTTGTCATTATGGAAGGTAGTCTGATGTTAGGATTTTTGTTATTCCATTGTATGGTAACCTTGTCATTATGGAAGGTACTCTATTGTCAATATTTTTGTTACTCCAATGGATGGTAGCCTTGTCATTATGGAAGGTACTCTGTTGTCGATATTTTTGTTACTCCAATGGATGGTAGCCTTGTCATTATGGAAGGTAGTCTGTTGTCTAGATTTTTGTTACTCCAATGGATGGTAGCCTTGTCATTATGGAAGGTAGTCTGTTGTCGAGATTTTTTTTACTCCAATGAATGGTAGCCTTGTCATTATGGGACGTAGTCTGTTGTCAATATTTTTGTTACTTAAATGGATTGTAGCTTTGTCATTATGGAAGGTAGTCTATTGTCGAGATTTTTGTTACTCCAATGGATGGAAGATTTGTCATTATGGAAGGTACTATGTTGTCCATATTTTTGTTTCTCCAATGGATGTTAGCCTTGTCATTATGAATGGTAGTCTGTTGTCGAGATTTTTGTTCCTCCAATGGATGGTAGCCTTGTCATTATGGAAGGTAGTCTGTTGTCGATATTTTTGTTACTATAATGGATGGTAGCCTTGTCATTATGGAAGTTAGTCTATTGTCTAGATTTTTGTTATTCCATTGGATGGTAACCTTGTCATTATGGAAGGTAGTCTGATGTCAGGATTTTTGTTATTCCAATGTATGGTAACCTTGTCATTATGGAAGGTACTCTATTGTCGAGATTTTTGTTATTCCATTGGATGGTAGCCTTGTCATTAAGGAAGGTAGTTTGATGTTAGGATTTTTGTTATTCCAATGTATGGTAACCTTGTCATTATGGAAGGTACTCTATTGTCGAGATTTTTGTTACTCCAATGGATGGTAGCCTTGTCATTATGGAAGGTAGTCTATTTTCGAGAATTTTGTTACTCCAATGGATTGTAGTCTTTTCATTATTGAAGGTAGTCTGTCGTTATGATTTTTGTTACTCCAATGGATGGTAGCCTTGTCCTTATGGAAGGTAGTCTTTTCTTCAGATTTTTGTTACTCCATTGGATGGTAGCCTTGTCATTACAGAATGTAGTGTGTTGTCGATATTTTTGTTACTCCAATGGATGGTAGCCTTACCATTATGGAAGGTACTCTATTGTCGAGATTTTTGTTACTCCAATGGATGGTAGCCTTGTCATTATTGAAGGTAGTCTATTTTCAAGAATTTTGTTAGTCCAATGGATGGTAGTCTTTTCATTATGGAAGGTAGTCTATCATTATGATTTTTGTTACTCCAATGGATGGTTGCCTTGTCCTTATGGACGATAGTCTTTTGTTCAGATTTTTGTTACTCCATTGGATGGTAGCCTTGTCATTACAGAAGGTAGTCTGTTGTCGATATTTTTGTTACTCCAATGGATGGTAGCCTTATCATTATGGAAGGTAGTATAATATAGATATCTTTTTTACTCCAATTGGTGGTAGCCTTGTCATTCTGGAAGGTAGTTTGTTGTCGATATTTTTTTCTCCAATGGATGGTAGCCTTGTCGTTATGGAAGGTAGATTGTCATTGAGATATTTGTTACACCAATGTGTGGTAGCCTTGTCATTATGGAAGGTAGTCTGTTGTCGAGAATTTTGTTATTCTGTTTGATGTTAGCCTTATCATTAGGTAAGGTAGTCTGATGTCGAGATTTTTGTTATTCTAATGGATTGTAACCTTGTCATTATGGAAGGTAGTATGTTGTCGAGATTTTTATACTCCAATGGATGGTATCCTTGTCATTATGGAAGGTAGTCTGTTGTTGAGATTTTTGTTACTCCAATGAATGGTAGACTTTTCATTATGGGACGTAGTCTGTTGTCAATATTTTTGTTACTTCAATGGATTGTAGCCTTGTCATTATGGAAGGTAGTCTATTGTCGAGATTTTTGTTACTCCGATGGATGGTAGCTTTGTCATTATGGAAGGTACTCTGTTGTCGATATTTTTGTTACTCCAATGGATGGTAGTCTTGTCATTATGAATGGTAGTCTGTTGTCGATATTTTTGTTACTCCAATGGATGGTAGCCTTGTCATTATGGAAGGTAGTCTATTGTCGAGATTTTTGTTACTACAATTGATGGTAGCCTTGTCATTATGGAAGGTAGTCTCTTGTCGAGAATTTTGTTATTCCATTGGATGGTAAACTTGTCATTATGGAAGGTAGTCTGATGTTAGGATTTTTGTTATTCCATTGTATGGTAACCTTGTCATTATGGAAGGTACTCTATTGTCAATATTTTTGTTACTCCAATGGATGGTAGCCTTGTCATTATGGAAGGTACTCTGTTGTCGATATTTTTGTTACTCCAATGGATGGTAGCCTTGTCATTATGGAAGGTAGTCTGTTGTCTAGATTTTTGTTACTCCAATGGATGGTAGCCTTGTCATTATGGAAGGTAGTCTGTTGTCGAGATTTTTTTTACTCCAATGAATGGTAGCCTTGTCATTATGGGACGTAGTCTGTTGTCAATATTTTTGTTACTTAAATGGATTGTAGCTTTGTCATTATGGAAGGTAGTCTATTGTCGAGATTTTTGTTACTCCAATGGATGGAAGCTTTGTCATTATGGAAGGTACTATGTTGTCCATATTTTTGTTTCTCCAATGGATGTTAGCCTTGTCATTATGAATGGTAGTCTGTTGTCGAGATTTTTGTTCCTCCAATGGATGGTAGCCTTGTCCTTATGGAAGGTAGTCTTTTCTTCAGATTTTTGTTACTCCATTGGATGGTAGCCTTGTCATTACAGAATGTAGTGTGTTGTCGATATTTTTGTTACTCCAATGGATGGTAGCCTTACCATTATGGAAGGTACTCTATTGTCGAGATTTTTGTTACTCCAATGGATGGTAGCCTTGTCATTATTGAAGGTAGTCTATTTTCAAGAATTTTGTTAGTCCAATGGATGGTAGTCTTTTCATTATGGAAGGTAGTCTATCATTATGATTTTTGTTACTCCAATGGATGGTTGCCTTGTCCTTATGGACGGTAGTCTTTTGTTCAGATTTTTGTTACTCCATTGGATGGTAGCCTTGTCATTACAGAAGGTAGTCTGTTGTCGATATTTTTGTTACTCCAATGGATGGTAGCCTTATCATTATGGAAGGTAGTATAATATAGATATCTTTTTTACTCCAATTGGTGGTAGCCTTGTCATTCTGGAAGGTAGTTTGTTGTCGATATTTTTTTCTCCAATGGATGGTAGCCTTGTCGTTATGGAAGGTAGATTGTCATTGAGATATTTGTTACACCAATGTGTGGTAGCCTTGTCATTATGGAAGGTAGTCTGTTGTCGAGAATTTTGTTATTCTGTTTGATGTTAGCCTTATCATTAGGTAAGGTAGTCTGATGTCGAGATTTTTGTTATTCTAATGGATTGTAACCTTGTCATTATGGAAGGTAGTATGTTGTCGAGATTTTTATACTCCAATGGATGGTATCCTTGTCATTATGGAAGGTAGTCTGTTGTTGAGATTTTTGTTACTCCAATGAATGGTAGACTTTTCATTATGGGACGTAGTCTGTTGTCAATATTTTTGTTACTTCAATGGATTGTAGCCTTGTCATTATGGAAGGTAGTCTATTGTCGAGATTTTTGTTACTCCGATGGATGGTAGCTTTGTCATTATGGAAGGTACTCTGTTGTCGATATTTTTGTTACTCCAATGGATGGTAGTCTTGTCATTATGAATGGTAGTCTGTTGTCGATATTTTTGTTACTCCAATGGATGGTAGCCTTGTCATTATGGAAGGTAGTCTATTGTCGAGATTTTTGTTACTACAATTGATGGTAGCCTTGTCATTATGGAAGGTAGTCTCTTGTCGAGAATTTTGTTATTCCATTGGATGGTAAACTTGTCATTATGGAAGGTAGTCTGATGTTAGGATTTTTGTTATTCCATTGTATGGTAACCTTGTCATTATGGAAGGTACTCTATTGTCAATATTTTTGTTACTCCAATGGATGGTAGCCTTGTCATTATGGAAGGTACTTTGTTGTCGATATTTTTGTTACTCCAATGGATGGTAGCCTTGTCATTATGGAAGGTAGTCTGTTGTCTAGATTTTTGTTACTCCAATGGATGGTAGCCTTGTCATTATGGAAGGTAGTCTGTTGTCGAGATTTTTTTTACTCCAATGAATGGTAGCCTTGTCATTATGGGACGTAGTCTGTTGTCAATATTTTTGTTACTTAAATGGATTGTAGCTTTGTCATTATGGAAGGTAGTCTATTGTCGAGATTTTTGTTACTCCAATGGATGGAAGCTTTGTCATTATGGAAGGTACTATGTTGTCCATATTTTTGTTTCTCCAATGGATGTTAGCCTTGTCATTATGAATGGTAGTCTGTTGTCGAGATTTTTGTTCCTCCAATGGATGGTAGCCTTGTCATTATGGAAGGTAGTCTGTTGTCGATATTTTTGTTACTATAATGGATGGTAGCCTTGTCATTATGGAAGTTAGTCTATTGTCTAGATTTTTGTTATTCCATTGGATGGTAACCTTGTCATTATGGAAGGTAGTCTGATGTCAGGATTTTTGTTATTCCAATGTATGGTAACCTTGTCATTATGGAAGGTACTCTATTGTCGAGATTTTTGTTATTCCATTGGATGGTAGCCTTGTCATTATGGAAGGTAGTTTGATGTTAGGATTTTTGTTATTCCAATGTATGGTAACCTTGTCATTATGGAAGGTACTCTATTGTCGAGATTTTTGTTACTCCAATGGATGGTAGCCTTGTCATTATGGAAGGTAGTCTATTTTCGAGAATTTTGTTACTCCAATGGATTGTAGTCTTTTCATTATTGAAGGTAGTCTGTCGTTATGATTTTTGTTACTCCAATGGATGGTAGCCTTGTCCTTATGGAAGGTAGTCTTTTCTTCAGATTTTTGTTACTCCATTGGATGGTAGCCTTGTCATTACAGAATGTAGTGTGTTGTCGATATTTTTGTTACTCCAATGGATGGTAGCCTTACCATTATGGAAGGTACTCTATTGTCGAGATTTTTGTTACTCCAATGGATGGTAGCCTTGTCATTATTGAAGGTAGTCTATTTTCAAGAATTTTGTTAGTCCAATGGATGGTAGTCTTTTCATTATGGAAGGTAGTCTATCATTATGATTTTTGTTACTCCAATGGATGGTTGCCTTGTCCTTATGGACGGTAGTCTTTTGTTCAGATTTTTGTTACTCCATTGGATGGTAGCCTTGTCATTACAGAAGGTAGTCTGTTGTCGATATTTTTGTTACTCCAATGGATGGTAGCCTTATCATTATGGAAGGTAGTATAATATAGATATCTTTTTTACTCCAATTGGTGGTAGCCTTGTCATTCTGGAAGGTAGTTTGTTGTCGATATTTTTTTCTCCAATGGATGGTAGCCTTGTCGTTATGGAAGGTAGATTGTCATTGAGATATTTGTTACACCAATGTGTGGTAGCCTTGTCATTATGGAAGGTAGTCTGTTGTCGAGAATTTTGTTATTCTGTTTGATGTTAGCCTTATCATTAGGTAAGGTAGTCTGATGTCGAGATTTTTGTTATTCTAATGGATTGTAACCTTGTCATTATGGAAGGTAGTATGTTGTCGAGATTTTTATACTCCAATGGATGGTATCCTTGTCATTATGGAAGGTAGTCTGTTGTTGAGATTTTTGTTACTCCAATGAATGGTAGACTTTTCATTATGGGACGTAGTCTGTTGTCAATATTTTTGTTACTTCAATGGATTGTAGCCTTGTCATTATGGAAGGTAGTCTATTGTCGAGATTTTTATTACTCCGATGGATGGTAGCTTTGTCATTATGGAAGGTACTTTGTATTCGATATTTTTGTTACTCCAATGGATGGTAGCCTTGTCATTATGAATGTTAGTCTGTTGTCGATATTTTTGTTACTCCAATGGATGGTCGCCTTGTCATTATGGAAGGTAGTCTATTGTCGAGATTTTTGTTACTACAATTGATGGTAGCCTTGTCATTATGGAAGGTAGTCTCTTGTCGAGAATTTTGTTATTCCATTGGATGGTAAACTTGTCATTATGGAAGGTAGTCTGATGTTAGGATTTTTGTTATTCCATTGTATGGTAACCTTGTCATTATGGAAGGTACTCTATTGTCAATATTTTTGTTACTCCAATGGATGGTAGCCTTGTCATTATGGAAGGTACTCTGTTGTCGATATTTTTGTTACTCCAATGGATGGTATCCTTGTAATTATGGAAGGTAGTCTGTTGTCTAGATTTTTGTTACTCCAATGGATGGTAGCCGTGTCATTATGGAAGGTAGTCTGTTGTCGAGATTTTTGTTACTCCGATGGATGGTAGCTTTGTCATTATGGAAGGTACTCTGTTGTCGATATTTTTGTTACTCCAATGGATGGTAGCCTTGTCATTATGAATGGTAGTCTGTTGTCGATATTTTTGTTACTCCAATGGTTGGTAGCCTTGTCATTATGGAAGGTAGTCTATTGTCAAGATTTTTGTTACTACAATTGATGGTAGCCTTGTCATTATGGAAGGTAGTCTCTTGTCGAGAATTTTGTTATTCCATTGGATGGTAAACTTGTCATTATGGAAGGTAGTCTGATGTCAGGATTTTTGTTATTCCATTGTATGGTAACCTTGTCATTATGGAAGGTACTCTATTGTCAATATTTTTGTTACTCCAATGGATGGTAGCCTTGTCATTATGGAAGGTACTCTGTTGTCGATATTTTTGTTACTCCAATGGATGGTAGCCTTGTCATTATGGAAGGTAGTCTGTTGTCTACATTTTTGTTACTCCAATGGATGGTAGCCTTGTCATTATGGAAGGTAGTCTGTTGTCGAGATTTTTTTTACTCCAATGAATGGTAGCCTTGTCATTATGGGACGTAGTCTGATGTCAATATTTTTGTTACTTAAATGGATTGTAGCCTTGTCATTATGGAAGGTAGTCTATTGTCGAGATTTTTGTTACTCCAATGGATGGAAGCTTTGTCATTATGGAAGGTACTATGTTGTCCATATTTTTGTTTCTCCAATGGATGTTAGCCTTGTCATTATGAATGGTAGTCTGTTGTCGAGATTTTTGTTCCTCCAATGGATGGTAGCCTTGTCATTATGGAAGGTAGTCTGTTGTCGATATTTTTGTTACTATAATGGATGGTAGCCTTGTCATTATGGAAGTTAGTCTATTGTCTAGATTTTTGTTATTCCATTGGATGGTAACCTTGTCATTATGGAAGGTAGTCTGATGTCAGGATTTTTGTTATTCCAATGTATGGTAACCTTGTCATTATGGAAGGTACTCTATTGTCGAGATTTTTGTTATTCCATTGGATGGTAGCCTTGTCATTATGGAAGGTAGTTTGATGTTAGGATTTTTGTTATTCCAATGTATGGTAACCTTGTCATTATGGAAGGTACTCTATTGTCGAGATTTTTGTTACTCCAATGGATGGTAGCCTTGTCATTATGGAAGGTAGTCTATTTTCGAGAATTTTGTTACTCCAATGGATTGTAGTCTTTTCATTATTGAAGGTAGTCTGTCGTTATGATTTTTGTTACTCCAATGGATGGTAGCCTTGTCCTTATGGAAGGTAGTCTTTTCTTCAGATTTTTGTTACTCCATTGGATGGTAGCCTTGTCATTACAGAATGTAGTGTGTTGTCGATATTTTTGTTACTCCAATGGATGGTAGCCTTACCATTATGGAAGGTACTCTATTGTCGAGATTTTTGTTACTCCAATGGATGGTAGCCTTGTCATTATTGAAGGTAGTCTATTTTCAAGAATTTTGTTAGTCCAATGGATGGTAGTCTTTTCATTATGGAAGGTAGTCTATCTTTATGATTTTTGTTACTCCAATGGATGGTTGCCTTGTCCTTATGGACGGTAGTCTTTTGTTCAGATTTTTGTTACTCCATTGGATGGTAGCCTTGTCATTACAGAAGGTAGTCTGTTGTCGATATTTTTGTTACTCCAATGGATGGTAGCCTTATCATTATGGAAGGTAGTATAATATAGATATCTTTTTTACTCCAATTGGTGGTAGCCTTGTCATTCTGGAAGGTAGTTTGTTGTCGATATTTTTTTCTCCAATGGATGGTAGCCTTGTCGTTATGGAAGGTAGATTGTCATTGAGATATTTGTTACACCAATGTGTGGTAGCCTTGTCATTATGGAAGGTAGTCTGTTGTCGAGAATTTTGTTATTCTGTTTGATGTTAGCCTTATCATTAGGTAAGGTAGTCTGATGTCGAGATTTTTGTTATTCTAATGGATTGTAACCTTGTCATTATGGAAGGTAGTATGTTGTCGAGATTTTTATACTCCAATGGATGGTATCCTTGTCATTATGGAAGGTAGTCTGTTGTTGAGATTTTTGTTACTCCAATGAATGGTAGACTTTTCATTATGGGACGTAGTCTGTTGTCAATATTTTTGTTACTTCAATGGATTGTAGCCTTGTCATTATGGAAGGTAGTCTATTGTCGAGATTTTTATTACTCCGATGGATGGTAGCTTTGTCATTATGGAAGGTACTTTGTATTCGATATTTTTGTTACTCCAATGGATGGTAGCCTTGTCATTATGAATGTTAGTCTGTTGTCGATATTTTTGTTACTCCAATGGATGGTCGCCTTGTCATTATGGAAGGTAGTCTATTGTCGAGATTTTTGTTACTACAATTGATGGTAGCCTTGTCATTATGGAAGGTAGTCTCTTGTCGAGAATTTTGTTATTCCATTGGATGGTAAACTTGTCATTATGGAAGGTAGTCTGATGTTAGGATTTTTGTTATTCCATTGTATGGTAACTTTGTCATTATGGAAGGTACTCTATTGTCAATATTTTTGTTACTCCAATGGATGGTAGCCTTGTCATTATGGAAGGTACTCTGTTGTCGATATTTTTGTTACTCCAATGGATGGTATCCTTGTAATTATGGAAGGTAGTCTGTTGTCTAGATTTTTGTTACTCCAATGGATGGTAGCCGTGTCATTATGGAAGGTAGTCTGTTGTCGAGATTTTTGTTACTCCGATGGATGGTAGCTTTGTCATTATGGAAGGTACTCTGTTGTCGATATTTTTGTTACTCCAATGGATGGTAGCCTTGTCATTATGAATGGTAGTCTGTTGTCGATATTTTTGTTACTCCAATGGTTGGTAGCCTTGTCATTATGGAAGGTAGTCTATTGTCAAGATTTTTGTTACTACAATTGATGGTAGCCTTGTCATTATGGAAGGTAGTCTCTTGTCGAGAATTTTGTTATTCCATTGGATGGTAAACTTGTCATTATGGAAGGTAGTCTGATGTCAGGATTTTTGTTATTCCATTGTATGGTAACCTTGTCATTATGGAAGGTACTCTATTGTCAATATTTTTGTTACTCCAATGGATGGTAGCCTTGTCATTATGGAAGGTACTCTGTTGTCGATATTTTTGTTACTCCAATGGATGGTAGCCTTGTCATTATGGAAGGTAGTCTGTTGTCTACATTTTTGTTACTCCAATGGATGGTAGCCTTGTCATTATGGAAGGTAGTCTGTTGTCGAGATTTTTTTTACTCCAATGAATGGTAGCCTTGTCATTATGGGACGTAGTCTGATGTCAATATTTTTGTTACTTAAATGGATTGTAGCCTTGTCATTATGGAAGGTAGTCTATTGTCGAGATTTTTGTTACTCCAATGGATGGAAGCTTTGTCATTATGGAAGGTACTATGTTGTCCATATTTTTGTTTCTCCAATGGATGGTAGCCTTGTCATTATGAAAGGTAGTCTGTTGTCGAGATTTTTGTTACTCCAATGGATGGTAGCCTTGTCATTATGGAAGGTAGTCTGTTGTCGATATTTTTGTTACTACAATGGATGATAGCCTTGTCATTATGGAAGTTAGTATATTGTCTAGATTTTTGTTATTCCATTGGATGGTAACCTTGTCATTATGGAAGGTAGTCTGATGTCAGGATTTTTTTTATTCCAATGTATGGTAACCTTGTCATTATGGAAGGTACTCTATTGTCGAGATTTTTGTTATTCCATTGGATGGTAGCCTTGTCATTATGGAAGGTAGTTTGATGTCAGGATTTTTGTTATTCCAATGTATGGTAACCTTGTAATTATGGAAGGTACTCTATTGTCGAGATTTTTGTTACTCCAATGGATGGTAGCCTTGTCATTATGGAAGGTAGTCTATTTTCGAGAATTTTGTTACTCCACTGGATGGTAGTCTTTTCATTATTGAAGGTAGTCTGTCGTTATGATTTTTGTTACTCCAATGGATGGTAGCCTTGTCCTTATGGAAGGTAGTCTTTTGTTCAGATTTTTGTTACTCCATTGGATGGTAGCCTTGTCATTACAGAAGGTAGTCTGTTGTCGATATTTTTGTTACTACAATGGATGGTAGCCTTATCATTATGGAAGGTAGTATAATATAGATATCTTTTTTACTCCAATTGGTGGTAGCCTTGTCATTCTGGAAGGTAGTTTGTTGTCGATATTTTTTTCTCCAATGGATGGTAGCCTTGTCCTTATGGAAGGTAGATTGTCATTGAGATATTTGTTACTCCAATGTGTGGTAGCCTTGTCATTATGGAAGGTAGTCTGTTGTCGAGAATTTTGTTATTCTGTTTGATGTTAGCCTTATCATTAGGTAAGGTAGTCTGATGTCAAGATTTTTGTTATTCTAATGGATTGTAACCTTGTCATTATGGAAGGTAGTATGTTGTCGAGATTTTTATACTCCAATGGATGGTATCCTTGTAATTATGGAAGGTAGTCTATTGTTGAGATTTTTGTTACTCCAATGAATGGTAGACTTTTCATTATGGGACGTAGTCTGTTGTCAATATTTTTGTTACTTCAATGGATTGTAGCCTTGTCATTATGGAAGGTAGTCTATTGTCGAGATTTTTGTTACTCCGATGGATGGTAGCTTTGTCATTATGGAAGGTTCTCTGTTGTCGATATTTTTGTTACTCCAATGGATGGTAGCCTTGTCATTATGAATGGTAGTCTGTTGTCGATATTTTTGTTACTCCAATGGATGGTAGCCTTGTCATTATGGAAGGTAGTCTATTGTCGAGATTTTTGTTACTACAATTGATGGTAGCCTTGTCATTATGGAAGGTAGTCTGATGTTAGGATTTTTGTTATTCCATTGTATGGTAACCTTGTCATTATGGAAGGTACTCTATTGTCAATATTTTTGTTACTCCAATGGATGGTAGCCTTGTCATTATGGAAGGTACTCTGTTGTCGATATTTTTGTTACTCCAATGGATGGTAGCCTTGTCATTATGGAAGGTAGTCTGTTGTCTAGATTTTTGTTACTCCAATGGATGGTAGCCTTGTCATTATGGAAGGTAGTTTGTTGTCGAGATTTTTTTTACTCCAATGAATGGTAGCCTTGTCATTATGGGACGTAGTTTGTTGTCAATATTTTTGTTACTTAAATGGATTGTAGCTTTGTCATTATGGAAGGTAGTCTATTGTCGAGATTTTTGTTACTCCAATGGATGGAAGCTTTGTCATTATGGAAGGTACTATGTTGTCCATATTTTTGTTTCTCCAATGGATGTTAGCCTTGTCATTATGAATGGTAGTCTGTTGTCGAGATTTTTGTTCCTCCAATGGATGGTAGCCTTGTCATTATGGAAGGTAGTCTGTTGTCGATATTTTTGTTACTACAATGGATGGTAGCCTTGTCATTATGGAAGTTAGTCTATTGTCTAGATTTTTGTTATTCCATTGGATGGTAACCTTGTCATTATGGAAGGTAGTCTGATGTCAGGATTTTTGTTATTCCAATGTATGGTAACCTTGTCATTATGGAAGGTACTCTATTGTCGAGATTTTTGTTATTCCATTGGATGGTAGCCTTGTCATTATGGAAGGTAGTTTGATGTTAGGATTTTTGTTATTCCAATGTATGGTAACCTTGTCATTATGGAAGGTACTCTATTGTCGAGATTTTTGTTACTCCAATGGATGGTAGCCTTGTCATTATGGAAGGTAGTCTATTTTCGAGAATTTTGTTACTCCAATGGATTGTAGTCTTTTCATTATTGAAGGTAGTCTGTCGTTATGATTTTTTTTACTCCAATGGATGGTAGCCTTGTCCTTATGGAAGGTAGTCTTTTCTTCAGATTTTTGTTACTCCATTGGATGGTAGCCTTGTCATTACAGAATGTAGTGTGTTGTCGATATTTTTGTTACTCCAATGGATGGTAGCCTTACCATTATGGAAGGTACTCTATTGTCGAGATTTTTGTTACTCCAATGGATGGTAGCCTTGTCATTATTGAAGGTAGTCTATTTTCAAGAATTTTGTTAGTCCAATGGATGGTAGTCTTTTCATTATGGAAGGTAGTCTATCATTATGATTTTTGTTACTCCAATGGATGGTTGCCTTGTCCTTATGGAAGGTAGTCTTTTGTTCAGATTTTTGTTACTCCATTGGATGGTAGCCTTGTCATTACAGAAGGTAGTCTGTTGTCTATATTTTTGTTACTCCAATGGATGGTAGCCTTATCATTATGGAAGGTAGTATAATATAGATATCTTTTTTACTCCAATTGGTGGTAGCCTTGTCATTCTGGAAGGTAGTTTATTGTCGATATTTTTTTCTCCAATGGATGGTAGCCTTGTCGTTATGGAAGGTAGATTGTCATTGAGATATTTGTTACACCAATGTGTGGTAGCCTTGTCATTATGGAAGGTAGTCTGTTGTCGAGAATTTTGTTATTCTGTTTGATGTTAGCCTTATCATTAGGTAAGGTAGTCTGATGTCGAGATTTTTGTTATTCTAATGGATTGTAACCTTGTCATTATGGAAGGTAGTATGTTGTCGAGATTTTTATACTCCAATGGACGGTATCCTTGTCATTATGGAAGGTAGTCTGTTGTTGAGATTTTTGTTACTCCAATGAATGGTAGACTTTTCATTATGGGACGTAGTCTGTTGTCAATATTTTTGTTACTTCAATGGATTGTAGCCATGTCATTATGGAAGGTAGTCTATTGTCGAGATTTTTGTTACTCCGATGGATGGTAGCTTTGTCATTATGGAAGGTACTTTGTATTCGATATTTTTGTTACTCCAATGGATGGTAGCCTTGTCATTATGAATGTTAGTCTGTTGTCGATATTTTTGTTACTCCAATGGATGGTCGCCTTGTCATTATGGAAGGTAGTCTATTGTCGAGATTTTTGTTACTACAATTGATGGTAGCCTTGTCATTATGGAAGGTAGTCTCTTGTCGAGAATTTTGTTATTCCATTGGATGGTAAACTTGTCATTATGGAAGGTAGTCTGATGTTAGGATTTTTGTTATTCCATTGTATGGTAACCTTGTCATTATGGAAGGTACTCTATTGTCAATATTTTTGTTACTCCAATGGATGGTAGCCTTGTCATTATGGAAGGTACTCTGTTGTCGATATTTTTGTTACTCCAATGGATGGTAGCCTTGTAATTATGGAAGGTAGTCTGTTGTCTAGATTTTTGTTACTCCAATGGATGGTAGCCTTGTCATTATGGAAGGTAGTCTGTTGTCGAGATTTTTTTTACTCCAATGAATGGTAGCCTTGTCATTATGGGACGTAGTCTGATGTCAATATTTTTGTTACTTAAATGGATTGTAGCCTTGTCATTATGGAAGGTAGTCTATTGTCGAGATTTTTGTTACTCCAATGGATGGAAGCTTTGTCATTATGGAAGGTACTATGTTGTCCATATTTTTGTTTCTCCAATGGATGTTAGCCTTGTCATTATGAATGGTAGTCTGTTGTCGAGATTTTTGTTCCTCCAATGGATGGTAGCCTTGTCATTATGGAAGGTAGTCTGTTGTCGATATTTTTGTTACTATAATGGATGGTAGCCTTGTCATTATGGAAGTTAGTCTATTGTCTAGATTTTTGTTATTCCATTGGATGGTAACCTTGTCATTATGGAAGGTAGTCTGATGTCAGGATTTTTGTTATTCCAATGTATGGTAACCTTGTCATTATGGAAGGTACTCTATTGTCGAGATTTTTGTTATTCCATTGGATGGTAGCCTTGTCATTATGGAAGGTAGTTTGATGTTAGGATTTTTGTTATTCCAATGTATGGTAACCTTGTCATTATGGAAGGTACTCTATTGTCGAGATTTTTGTTACTCCAATGGATGGTAGCCTTGTCATTATGGAAGGTAGTCTATTTTCGAGAATTTTGTTACTCCAATGGATTGTAGTCTTTTCATTATTGAAGGTAGTCTGTCGTTATGATTTTTGTTACTCCAATGGATGGTAGCCTTGTCCTTATGGAAGGTAGTCTTTTCTTCAGATTTTTGTTACTCCATTGGATGGTAGCCTTGTCATTACAGAATGTAGTGTGTTGTCGATATTTTTGTTACTCCAATGGATGGTAGCCTTACCATTATGGAAGGTACTCTATTGTCGAGATTTTTGTTACTCCAATGGATGGTAGCCTTGTCATTATTGAAGGTAGTCTATTTTCAAGAATTTTGTTAGTCCAATGGATGGTAGTCTTTTCATTATGGAAGGTAGTCTATCATTATGATTTTTGTTACTCCAATGGATGGTTGCCTTGTCCTTATGGACGGTAGTCTTTTGTTCAGATTTTTGTTACTCCATTGGATGGTAGCCTTGTCATTACAGAAGGTAGTCTGTTGTCGATATTTTTGTTACTCCAATGGATGGTAGCCTTATCATTATGGAAGGTAGTATAATATAGATATCTTTTTTACTCCAATTGGTGGTAGCCTTGTCATTCTGGAAGGTAGTTTGTTGTCGATATTTTTTTCTCCAATGGATGGTAGCCTTGTCGTTATGGAAGGTAGATTGTCATTGAGATATTTGTTACACCAATGTGTGGTAGCCTTGTCATTATGGAAGGTAGTCTGTTGTCGAGAATTTTGTTATTCTGTTTGATGTTAGCCTTATCATTAGGTAAGGTAGTCTGATGTCGAGATTTTTGTTATTCTAATGGATTGTAACCTTGTCATTATGGAAGGTAGTATGTTGTCGAGATTTTTATACTCCAATGGATGGTATCCTTGTCATTATGGAAGGTAGTCTGTTGTTGAGATTTTTGTTACTCCAATGAATGGTAGACTTTTCATTATGGGACGTAGTCTGTTGTCAATATTTTTGTTACTTCAATGGATTGTAGCCTTGTCATTATGGAAGGTAGTCTATTGTCGAGATTTTTATTACTCCGATGGATGGTAGCTTTGTCATTATGGAAGGTACTTTGTATTCGATATTTTTGTTACTCCAATGGATGGTAGCCTTGTCATTATGAATGTTAGTCTGTTGTCGATATTTTTGTTACTCCAATGGATGGTCGCCTTGTCATTATGGAAGGTAGTCTATTGTCGAGATTTTTGTTACTACAATTGATGGTAGCCTTGTCATTATGGAAGGTAGTCTCTTGTCGAGAATTTTGTTATTCCATTGGATGGTAAACTTGTCATTATGGAAGGTAGTCTGATGTTAGGATTTTTGTTATTCCATTGTATGGTAACCTTGTCATTATGGAAGGTACTCTATTGTCAATATTTTTGTTACTCCAATGGATGGTAGCCTTGTCATTATGGAAGGTACTCTGTTGTCGATATTTTTGTTACTCCAATGGATGGTATCCTTGTAATTATGGAAGGTAGTCTGTTGTCTAGATTTTTGTTACTCCAATGGATGGTAGCCGTGTCATTATGGAAGGTAGTCTGTTGTCGAGATTTTTGTTACTCCGATGGATGGTAGCTTTGTCATTATGGAAGGTACTCTGTTGTCGATATTTTTGTTACTCCAATGGATGGTAGCCTTTTCATTATGAATGGTAGTCTGTTGTCGATATTTTTGTTACTCCAATGGTTGGTAGCCTTGTCATTATGGAAGGTAGTCTATTGTCAAGATTTTTGTTACTACAATTGATGGTAGCCTTGTCATTATGGAAGGTAGTCTCTTGTCGAGAATTTTGTTATTCCATTGGATGGTAAACTTGTCATTATGGAAGGTAGTCTGATGTCAGGATTTTTGTTATTCCATTGTATGGTAACCTTGTCATTATGGAAGGTACTCTATTGTCAATATTTTTGTTACTCCAATGGATGGTAGCCTTGTCATTATGGAAGGTACTCTGTTGTCGATATTTTTGTTACTCCAATGGATGGTAGCCTTGTCATTATGGAAGGTAGTCTGTTGTCTACATTTTTGTTACTCCAATGGATGGTAGCCTTGTCATTATGGAAGGTAGTCTGTTGTCGAGATTTTTTTTACTCCAATGAATGGTAGCCTTGTCATTATGGGACGTAGTCTGATGTCAATATTTTTGTTACTTAAATGGATTGTAGCCTTGTCATTATGGAAGGTAGTCTATTGTCGAGATTTTTGTTACTCCAATGGATGGAAGCTTTGTCATTATGGAAGGTACTATGTTGTCCATATTTTTGTTTCTCCAATGGATGGTAGCCTTGTCATTATGAAAGGTAGTCTGTTGTCGAGATTTTTGTTACTCCAATGGATGGTAGCCTTGTCATTATGGAAGGTAGTCTGTTGTCGATATTTTTGTTACTACAATGGATGATAGCCTTGTCATTATGGAAGTTAGTATATTGTCTAGATTTTTGTTATTCCATTGGATGGTAACCTTGTCATTATGGAAGGTAGTCTGATGTCAGGATTTTTTTTATTCCAATGTATGGTAACCTTGTCATTATGGAAGGTACTCTATTGTCGAGATTTTTGTTATTCCATTGGATGGTAGCCTTGTCATTATGGAAGGTAGTTTGATGTCAGGATTTTTGTTATTCCAATGTATGGTAACCTTGTAATTATGGAAGGTACTCTATTGTCGAGATTTTTGTTACTCCAATGGATGGTAGCCTTGTCATTATGGAAGGTAGTCTATTTTCGAGAATTTTGTTACTCCACTGGATGGTAGTCTTTTCATTATTGAAGGTAGTCTGTCGTTATGATTTTTGTTACTCCAATGGATGGTAGCCTTGTCCTTATGGAAGGTAGTCTTTTGTTCAGATTTTTGTTACTCCATTGGATGGTAGCCTTGTCATTACAGAAGGTAGTCTGTTGTCGATATTTTTGTTACTACAATGGATGGTAGCCTTATCATTATGGAAGGTAGTATAATATAGATATCTTTTTTACTCCAATTGGTGGTAGCCTTGTCATTCTGGAAGGTAGTTTGTTGTCGATATTTTTTTCTCCAATGGATGGTAGCCTTGTCCTTATGGAAGGTAGATTGTCATTGAGATATTTGTTACTCCAATGTGTGGTAGCCTTGTCATTATGGAAGGTAGTCTGTTGTCGAGAATTTTGTTATTCTGTTTGATGTTAGCCTTATCATTAGGTAAGGTAGTCTGATGTCAAGATTTTTGTTATTCTAATGGATTGTAACCTTGTCATTATGGAAGGTAGTATGTTGTCGAGATTTTTATACTCCAATGGATGGTATCCTTGTAATTATGGAAGGTAGTCTATTGTTGAGATTTTTGTTACTCCAATGAATGGTAGACTTTTCATTATGGGACGTAGTCTGTTGTCAATATTTTTGTTACTTCAATGGATTGTAGCCTTGTCATTATGGAAGGTAGTCTATTGTCGAGATTTTTGTTACTCCGATGGATGGTAGCTTTGTCATTATGGAAGGTTCTCTGTTGTCGATATTTTTGTTACTCCAATGGATGGTAGCCTTGTCATTATGAATGGTAGTCTGTTGTCGATATTTTTGTTACTCCAATGGATGGTAGCCTTGTCATTATGGAAGGTAGTCTATTGTCGAGATTTTTGTTACTACAATTGATGGTAGCCTTGTCATTATGGAAGGTAGTCTGATGTTAGGATTTTTGTTATTCCATTGTATGGTAACCTTGTCATTATGGAAGGTACTCTATTGTCAATATTTTTGTTACTCCAATGGATGGTAGCCTTGTCATTATGGAAGGTACTCTGTTGTCGATATTTTTGTTACTCCAATGGATGGTAGCCTTGTCATTATGGAAGGTAGTCTGTTGTCTAGATTTTTGTTACTCCAATGGATGGTAGCCTTGTCATTATGGAAGGTAGTTTGTTGTCGAGATTTTTTTTACTCCAATGAATGGTAGCCTTGTCATTATGGGACGTAGTTTGTTGTCAATATTTTTGTTACTTAAATGGATTGTAGCTTTGTCATTATGGAAGGTAGTCTATTGTCGAGATTTTTGTTACTCCAATGGATGGAAGCTTTGTCATTATGGAAGGTACTATGTTGTCCATATTTTTGTTTCTCCAATGGATGTTAGCCTTGTCATTATGAATGGTAGTCTGTTGTCGAGATTTTTGTTCCTCCAATGGATGGTAGCCTTGTCATTATGGAAGGTAGTCTGTTGTCGATATTTTTGTTACTACAATGGATGGTAGCCTTGTCATTATGGAAGTTAGTCTATTGTCTAGATTTTTGTTATTCCATTGGATGGTAACCTTGTCATTATGGAAGGTAGTCTGATGTCAGGATTTTTGTTATTCCAATGTATGGTAACCTTGTCATTATGGAAGGTACTCTATTGTCGAGATTTTTGTTATTCCATTGGATGGTAGCCTTGTCATTATGGAAGGTAGTTTGATGTTAGGATTTTTGTTATTCCAATGTATGGTAACCTTGTCATTATGGAAGGTACTCTATTGTCGAGATTTTTGTTACTCCAATGGATGGTAGCCTTGTCATTATGGAAGGTAGTCTATTTTCGAGAATTTTGTTACTCCAATGGATTGTAGTCTTTTCATTATTGAAGGTAGTCTGTCGTTATGATTTTTTTTACTCCAATGGATGGTAGCCTTGTCCTTATGGAAGGTAGTCTTTTCTTCAGATTTTTGTTACTCCATTGGATGGTAGCCTTGTCATTACAGAATGTAGTGTGTTGTCGATATTTTTGTTACTCCAATGGATGGTAGCCTTACCATTATGGAAGGTACTCTATTGTCGAGATTTTTGTTACTCCAATGGATGGTAGCCTTGTCATTATTGAAGGTAGTCTATTTTCAAGAATTTTGTTAGTCCAATGGATGGTAGTCTTTTCATTATGGAAGGTAGTCTATCATTATGATTTTTGTTACTCCAATGGATGGTTGCCTTGTCCTTATGGAAGGTAGTCTTTTGTTCAGATTTTTGTTACTCCATTGGATGGTAGCCTTGTCATTACAGAAGGTAGTCTGTTGTCTATATTTTTGTTACTCCAATGGATGGTAGCCTTATCATTATGGAAGGTAGTATAATATAGATATCTTTTTTACTCCAATTGGTGGTAGCCTTGTCATTCTGGAAGGTAGTTTATTGTCGATATTTTTTTCTCCAATGGATGGTAGCCTTGTCGTTATGGAAGGTAGATTGTCATTGAGATATTTGTTACACCAATGTGTGGTAGCCTTGTCATTATGGAAGGTAGTCTGTTGTCGAGAATTTTGTTATTCTGTTTGATGTTAGCCTTATCATTAGGTAAGGTAGTCTGATGTCGAGATTTTTGTTATTCTAATGGATTGTAACCTTGTCATTATGGAAGGTAGTCTGTTGTTGAGATTTTTGTTACTCCAATGAATGGTAGACTTTTCATTATGGGACGTAGTCTGTTGTCAATATTTTTGTTACTTCAATGGATTGTAGCCTTGTCATTATGGAAGGTAGTCTATTGTCGAGATTTTTGTTACTCCGATGGATGGTAGCTTTGTCATTATGGAAGGTACTTTGTATTCGATATTTTTGTTACTCCAATGGATGGTAGCCTTGTCATTATGAATGTTAGTCTGTTGTCGATATTTTTGTTACTCCAATGGATGGTCGCCTTGTCATTATGGAAGGTAGTCTATTGTCGAGATTTTTGTTACTACAATTGATGGTAGCCTTGTCATTATGGAAGGTAGTCTCTTGTCGAGAATTTTGTTATTCCATTGGATGGTAAACTTGTCATTATGGAAGGTAGTCTGATGTTAGGATTTTTGTTATTCCATTGTATGGTAACCTTGTCATTATGGAAGGTACTCTATTGTCAATATTTTTGTTACTCCAATGGATGGTAGCCTTGTCATTATGGAAGGTACTCTGTTGTCGATATTTTTGTTACTCCAATGGATGGTAGCCTTGTAATTATGGAAGGTAGTCTGTTGTCTAGATTTTTGTTACTCCAATGGATGGTAGCCTTGTCATTATGGAAGGTAGTCTGTTGTCGAGATTTTTTTTACTCCAATGAATGGTAGCCTTGTCATTATGGGACGTAGTCTGTTGTCAATATTTTTGTTACTTAAATGGATTGTAGCTTTGTCATTATGGAAGGTAGTCTATTGTCGAGATTTTTGTTACTCCAATGGATGGAAGCTTTGTCATTATGGAAGGTACTATGTTGTCCATATTTTTGTTTCTCCAATGGATGTTAGCCTTGTCATTATGAATGGTAGTCTGTTGTCGATATTTTTGTTCCTCCAATGGATGGTAGCCTTGTCATTATGGAAGGTAGTCTGTTGTCGATATTTTTGTTACTACAATGGATGGTAGCCTTGTCATTATGGAAGTTAGTCTATTGTCTAGATTTTTGTTATTCCATTGGATGGTAACCTTGTCATTATGGAAGGTAGTCTGATGTCAGGATTTTTGTTATTCCAATGTATGGTAACGTTGTCATTATGGAAGGTACTCTATTGTCGAGATTTTTTTTACTCCAATGAATGGTAGCCTTGTCATTATGGGACGTAGTCTGTTGTCAATATTTTTGTTACTTAAATGGATTGTAGCTTTGTCATTATGGAAGGTAGTCTATTGTCGAGATTTTTGTTACTCCAATGGATGGAAGCTTTGTCATTATGGAAGGTACTATGTTGTCCATATTTTTGTTTCTCCAATGGATGTTAGCCTTGTCATTATGAATGGTAGTCTGTTGTCGATATTTTTGTTCCTCCAATGGATGGTAGCCTTGTCATTATGGAAGGTAGTCTGTTGTCGATATTTTTGTTACTACATTGGATGGTAGCCTTGTCATTATGGAAGTTAGTCTATTGTCTAGATTTTTGTTATTCCATTGGATGGTAACCTTGTCATTGTGGAAGGTAGTCTGATGTCAGGATTTTTGTTATTCCAATGTATGGTAACGTTGTCATTATGGAAGGTACTCTATTGTCGAGATTTTTGTTATTCCATTGGATGGTAGCCTTGTCATTATGGAAGGTAGTTTGATGTTAGGATTTTTGTTATTCCAATGTATGGTAACCTTGTAATTATGGAAGGTATTCTATTGTCGAGATTTTTGTTACTCCAATGGATGGTAGCCTTGTCATTATGGAAGGTAGTCTATTTTCGAGAATTTTGTTACTCCAATGGATTGTAGTCTTTTCATTATTGAAGGTAGTCTGTCGTTATGATTTTTGTTACTCCAATGGATGGTAGCCTTGTCCTTATGGAAGGTAGTCTTTTGTTCAGATTTTTGTTACTCCATTGGATGGTAGCCTTGTCATTACAGAAGGTAGTGTGTTGTCGATATTTTTGTTACTCCAATGGATGGTAGCCTTACCATTATGGAAGGTACTCTATTGTCGAGATTTTAGTTACTCCAATGGATGGTAGCCTTGTCATTATTGAAGGTAGTCTATTTTCAAGAATTTTGTTAGTCCAATCGATGGTAGTCTTTTCATTATGGAAGGTAGTCTATCATTATGATTTTTGTTACTCCAATGGATGGTTGCCTTGTCCTTATGGAAGGTAGTCTTTTGTTCAGATTTTTGTTACTCCATTGGATGGTAGCCTTGTCATTACAGAAGGTAGTCTGTTGTCGATATTTTTGTTACTCCAATGGATGGTAGCCTTATCATTATGGAAGGTAGTATAATATAGATATCTTTTTTACTCCAATGGGTGGTAGCCTTGTCATTCTGGAAGGTAGTTTGTTGTCGATATTTTTTTTACTCAGATGGATGCTAGCCTTGTCGTTATGGAAGGTAGATTGTCATTAAGATATCTGTTACTCCAATGTGTGGTAGCCTTGTCATTATGGAAGGTAGTCTGTTGACGAGAATTTTGTTATTCCGTTTGATGTTAGCCTTGTCATTAGGGAAGGTAGTCTGATGTCGAGATTTTTGTTATTCTAATGGATTCTAACCTTGTCATTATGGAAGGTAGTATGTTGTCGAGATTTTTATACTCCAATGTATGGTATCCTTGTCATTATGGAAGGTAGTCTGTTGTCGTGATTTTTGTTACTCCAATGAATGGTAGACTTTTCATTATGGGACGTAGTCTGTTGTAAATATTTTTGTTACTTCAATGGATTGTAGCCTTGTCATTATGGAAGGTAGTCTATTGTCGAGATTTTTGTTACTCCGATGGATGGTTGCTTTGTCATTATGGAAGGTACTCTGTTGTCGATATTTTTATTACTCCAATGGATGGTAGCCTTGTCATTATTAATGGTAGTCTGTTGTCGAGATTTTTGTTACTCCAATGGATGGTAGCCTTGTCATTATGGAAGGTAGTCTATTGTCGATATATTTGTTACTACAATTGATGGTAGCCTTGTCATTATGGAAGGTAGTTTGTTGTCGATAATTTTGTTATTCCATTGGATGGTAACCTTGTCATTATGGAAGGTAGTCTTATGTCAGGATTTTTGTTATTCCAATGTATGGTAACCTTGTCATTATGGAAGGTACTCTATTCTTGAGATTTTTGTTACTCCAATGGAGGGTAGCCTTGTCATGATGGAAGGTACTCTGTTGTCGATATTTTTGTTACTCCAATGGATGGTAGCCTTGTCATTATGGAAGGTAGTCTGTTGTCGAGATTTTTTTTACTCCAATGGATGGTAGCCTTGTCATTATGAGAAGGTAGTCTGTTGTCGAGATTTTTGTTACTCCAATGAATGGTAGCCTTGTCATTATGGGACGTAGTCTGTTGTCAATATTTTTGTTACTTCAATGGATTGTAGCCTTGTCATTATGGAAGGTAGTCTATTGTCGATATTTTTGTTTCTCTAATGGATGGTAGCCTTGTCATTATGGAAGGTAATTTGTTGTCGATATTTTTGTTACTCCAATGGATGGTAGCCTTGTCATTATGGAAGGTAGTCTGTTGTCTAGATTTTTGTTACTCCAATGGATGGTAGCCTTGTCATTATGGAAGGTAGTCTGTTGTCGAGATTTTTTTTACTCCAATGAATGGTAGCCTTGTCATTATGGGACGTAGTCTGTTGTCAATATTTTTGTTACTTAAATGGATTGTAGCTTTGTCATTATGGAAGGTAGTCTATTGTCGAGATTTTTGTTACTCCAATGGATGGAAGCTTTGTCATTATGGAAGGTACTATGTTGTCCATATTTTTGTTTCTCCAATGGATGTTAGCCTTGTCATTATGAATGGTAGTCTGTTGTCGAGATTTTTGTTCCTCCAATGGATGGTAGCCTTGTCATTATGGAAGGTAGTCTGTTGTCGATATTTTTGTTACTACAATGGATGGTAGCCTTGTCATTATGGAAGTTAGTCTATTGTCTAGATTTTTGTTATTCCATTGGATGGTAACCTTGTCATTATGGAAGGTAGTCTGATGTCAGGATTTTTGTTATTCCAATGTATGGTAACGTTGTCATTATGGAAGGTACTCTATTGTCGAGATTTTTTTTACTCCAATGAATGGTAGCCTTGTCATTATGGGACGTAGTCTGTTGTCAATATTTTTGTTACTTAAATGGATTGTAGCTTTGTCATTATGGAAGGTAGTCTATTGTCGAGATTTTTGTTACTCCAATGGATGGAAGCTTTGTCATTATGGAAGGTACTATGTTGTCCATATTTTTGTTTCTCCAATGGATGTTAGCCTTGTCATTATGAATGGTAGTCTGTTGTCGATATTTTTGTTCCTCCAATGGATGGTAGCCTTGTCATTATGGAAGGTAGTCTGTTGTCGATATTTTTGTTACTACATTGGATGGTAGCCTTGTCATTATGGAAGTTAGTCTATTGTCTAGATTTTTGTTATTCCATTGGATGGTAACCTTGTCATTATGGAAGGTAGTCTGATGTCAGGATTTTTGTTATTCCAATGTATGGTAACGTTGTCATTATGGAAGGTACTCTATTGTCGAGATTTTTGTTATTCCATTGGATGGTTGCCTTGTCATTATGGAAGGTAGTTTGATGTTAGGATTTTTGTTATTCCAATGTATGGTAACCTTGTAATTATGGAAGGTATTCTATTGTCGAGATTTTTGTTACTCCAATGGATGGTAGCCTTGTCATTATGGAAGGTAGTCTATTTTCGAGAATTTTGTTACTCCAATGGATTGTAGTCTTTTCATTATTGAAGGTAGTCTGTCGTTATGATTTTTGTTACTCCAATGGATGGTAGCCTTGTCCTTATGGAAGGTAGTCTTTTGTTCAGATTTTTGTTACTCCATTGGATGGTAGCCTTGTCATTACAGAAGGTAGTGTGTTGTCGATATTTTTGTTACTCCAATGGATGGTAGCCTTACCATTATGGAAGGTACTCTATTGTCGAGATTTTAGTTACTCCAATGGATGGTAGCCTTGTCATTATTGAAGGTAGTCTATTTTCAAAAATTTTGTTAGTCCAATCGATGGTAGTCTTTTCATTATGGAAGGTAGTCTATCATTATGATTTTTGTTACTCCAATGGATGGTTGCCTTGTCCTTATGGAAGGTAGTCTTTTGTTCAGATTTTTGTTACTCCATTGGATGGTAGCCTTGTCATTACAGAAGGTAGTCTGTTGTCGATATTTTTGTTACTCCAATGGATGGTAGCCTTATCATTATGGAAGGTAGTATAATATAGATATCTTTTTTACTCCAATGGGTGGTAGCCTTGTCATTCTGGAAGGTAGTTTGTTGTCGATATTTTTTTTACTCAGATGGATGCTAGCCTTGTCGTTATGGAAGGTAGATTGTCATTAAGATATCTGTTACTCCAATGTGTGGTAGCCTTGTCATTATGGAAGGTAGTCTGTTGACGAGAATTTTGTTATTCCGTTTGATGTTAGCCTTGTCATTAGGGAAGGTAGTCTGATGTCGAGATTTTTGTTATTCTAATGGATTCTAACCTTGTCATTATGGAAGGTAGTATGTTGTCGAGATTTTTATACTCCAATGTATGGTATCCTTGTCATTATGGAAGGTAGTCTGTTGTCGTGATTTTTGTTACTCCAATGAATGGTAGACTTTTCATTATGGGACGTTGTCTGTTGTAAATATTTTTGTTACTTCAATGGATTGTAGCCTTGTCATTATGGAAGGTAGTCTATTGTCGAGATTTTTGTTACTCCGATGGATGGTTGCTTTGTCATTATGGAAGGTACTCTGTTGTCGATATTTTTATTACTCCAATGGATGGTAGCCTTGTCATTATTAATGGTAGTCTGTTGTCGAGATTTTTGTTACTCCAATGGATGGTAGCCTTGTCATTATGGAAGGTAGTCTATTGTCGATATATTTGTTACTACAATTGATGGTAGCCTTGTCATTATGGAAGGTAGTTTGTTGTCGATAATTTTGTTATTCCATTGGATGGTAACCTTGTCATTATGGAAGGTAGTCTTATGTCAGGATTTTTGTTATTCCAATGTATGGTAACCTTGTCATTATGGAAGGTACTCTATTCTTGAGATTTTTGTTACTCCAATGGAGGGTAGCCTTGTCATGATGGAAGGTACTCTGTTGTCGATATTTTTGTTACTCCAATGGATGGTAGCCTTGTCATTATGGAAGGTAGTCTGTTGTCGAGATTTTTTTTACTCCAATGGATGGTAGCCTTGTCATTATGAGAAGGTAGTCTGTTGTCGAGATTTTTGTTACTCCAATGAATGGTAGCCTTGTCATTATGGGACGTAGTCTGTTGTCAATATTTTTGTTACTTCAATGGATTGTAGCCTTGTCATTATGGAAGGTAGTCTATTGTCGATATTTTTGTTTCTCTAATGGATGGTAGCCTTGTCATTATGGAAGGTAATTTGTTGTCGATATTTTTGTTACTCCAATGGATGGTAGCCTTGTCATTATGGAAGGTAGTCTGTTGTCTAGATTTTTGTTACTCCAATGGATGGTAGCCTTGTCATTATGGAAGGTAGTCTGTTGTCGAGATTTTTTTTACTCCAATGAATGGTAGCCTTGTCATTATGGGACGTAGTCTGTTGTCAATATTTTTGTTACTTAAATGGATTGTAGCTTTGTCATTATGGAAGGTAGTCTATTGTCGAGATTTTTGTTACTCCAATGGATGGAAGCTTTGTCATTATGGAAGGTACTATGTTGTCCATATTTTTGTTTCTCCAATGGATGTTAGCCTTGTCATTATGAATGGTAGTCTGTTGTCGAGATTTTTGTTCCTCCAATGGATGGTAGCCTTGTCATTATGGAAGGTAGTCTGTTGTCGATATTTTTGTTACTACAATGGATGGTAGCCTTGTCATTATGGAAGTTAGTCTATTGTCTAGATTTTTGTTATTCCATTGGATGGTAACCTTGTCATTATGGAAGGTAGTCTGATGTCAGGATTTTTGTTATTCCAATGTATGGTAACCTTGTCATTATGGAAGGTACTCTATTGTCGAGATTTTTGTTATTCCATTGGATGGTAGCCTTGTCATTATGGAAGGTAGTTTGATGTTAGGATTTTTGTTATTCCAATGTATGGTAACCTTGTCATTATGGAAGGTACTCTATTGTCGAGATTTTTGTTACTCCAATGGATGGTAGCCTTGTCATTATGGAAGGTAGTCTATTTTCGAGAATTTTGTTACTCCAATGGATTGTAGTCTTTTCATTATTGAAGGTAGTCTGTCGTTATGATTTTTGTTACTCCAATGGATGGTAGCCTTGTCCTTATGGAAGGTAGTCTTTTCTTCAGATTTTTGTTACTCCATTGGATGGTAGCCTTGTCATTACAGAATGTAGTGTGTTGTCGATATTTTTGTTACTCCAATGGATGGTAGCCTTACCATTATGGAAGGTACTCTATTGTCGAGATTTTTGTTACTCCAATGGATGGTAGCCTTGTCATTATTGAAGGTAGTCTATTTTCAAGAATTTTGTTAGTCCAATTGATGGTAGTCTTTTCATTATGGAAGGTAGTCTATCATTATGATTTTTGTTACTCCAATGGATGGATGCCTTGTCCTTATGGAAGGTAGTCTTTTGTTCAGATTTTTGTTACTCCATTGGATGGTAGCCTTGTCATTACAGAAGGTAGTCTGTTGTCTATATTTTTGTTACTCCAATGGATGGTAGCCTTATCATTATGGAAGGAAGTATAATATAGATATCTTTTTTACGCCTTGTCATTCTGGAAGGTAGTTTGTTGTCGATATTTTTTTCTCCAATGGATGGTAGCCTTGTCGTTATGGAAGGTAGATTGTCATTGAGATATTTGTTACACCAATGTGTGGTAGCCTTGTCATTATGGAAGGTAGTCTGTTGTCGAGAATTTTGTTATTCTGTTTGATGTTAGCCTTATCATTAGGTAAGGTAGTCTGATGTCGAGATTTTTGTTATTCTAATGGATTGTAACCTTGTCATTATGGAAGGTAGTATGTTGTCGAGATTTTTATACTCCAATGGATGGTATCCTTGTCATTATGGAAGGTAGTCTGTTGTTGAGATTTTTGTTACTCCAATGAATGGTAGACTTTTCATTATGGGACGTAGTCTGTTGTCAATATTTTTGTTACTTCAATGGATTGTAGCCTTGTCATTATGGAAGGTAGTCTATTGTCGAGATTTTTGTTACTCCGATGGATGGTAGCTTTGTCATTATGGAAGGTACTTTGTATTCGATATTTTTGTTACTCCAATGGATGGTAGCCTTGTCATTATGAATGTTAGTCTGTTGTCGATATTTTTGTTACTCCAATGGATGGTCGCCTTGTCATTATGGAAGGTAGTCTATTGTCGAGATTTTTGTTACTACAATTGATGGTAGCCTTGTCATTATGGAAGGTAGTCTCTTGTCGAGAATTTTGTTATTCCATTGGATGGTAAACTTGTCATTATGGAAGGTAGTCTGATGTTAGGATTTTTATTATTCCATTGTATGGTAACCTTGTCATTATGGAAGGTACTCTATTGTCAATATTTTTGTTACTCCAATGGATGGTAGCCTTTTCATTATGGAAGGTACTCTGTTGTCGATATTTTTGTTACTCCAATGGATGGTAGCCTTGTAATTATGGAAGGTAGTCTGTTGTCTAGATTTTTGTTACTCCAATGGATGGTAGCCTTGTCATTATGGAAGGTAGTCTGTTGTCGAGATTTTTTTTACTCCAATGAATGGTAGCCTTGTCATTATGGGACGTAGTCTGTTGTCAATATTTTTGTTACTTAAATGGATTGTAGCTTTGTCATTATGGAAGGTAGTCTATTGTCGAGATTTTTGTTACTCCAATGGATGGAAGCTTTGTCATTATGGAAGGTACTATGTTGTCCATATTTTTGTTTCTCCAATGGATGTTAGCCTTGTCATTATGAATGGTAGTCTGTTGTCGATATTTTTGTTCCTCCAATGGATGGTAGCCTTGTCATTATGGAAGGTAGTCTGTTGTCGATATTTTTGTTACTACAATGGATGGTAGCCTTGTCATTATGGAAGTTAGTCTATTGTCTAGATTTTTGTTATTCCATTGGATGGTAACCTTGTCATTATGGAAGGTAGTCTGATGTCAGGATTTTTGTTATTCCAATGTATGGTAACGTTGTCATTATGGAAGGTACTCTATTGTCGAGATTTTTGTTATTCCATTGGATGGTAGCCTTGTCATTATGGAAGGTAGTTTGATGTTAGGATTTTTGTTTTTCCAATGTATGGTAACCTTGTAATTATGGAAGGTATTCTATTGTCGAGATTTTTGTTACTCCAATGGATTGTAGTCTTTTCATTATTGAAGGTAGTCTGTCGTTATTATTTTTGTTACTCCAATGGATGGTAGCCTTGTCCTTATGGAAGGTAGTCTTTTGTTCAGATTTTTGTTACTCCATTGGATGGTAGCCTTGTCATTACAGAAGGTAGTGTGTTGTCGATATTTTTGTTACTCCAATGGATGGTAGCCTTACCATTATGGAAGGTACTCTATTGTCGAGATTTTAGTTACTCCAATGGATGGTAGCCTTGTCATTATTGAAGGTAGTCTATTTTCAAGAATTTTGTTAGTCCAATGGATGGTAGTCTTTTCATTATGGAAGGTAGTCTATCATTATGATTTTAGTTACTCCAATGGATGGTTGCCTTGTCCTTATGGAAGGTAGTCTTTTGTTCAGATTTTTGTTACTCCATTGGATGGTAGCCTTGTCATTACAGAAGGTAGTCTGTTGTCGATATTTTTGTTACTCCAATGGATGGTAGCCTTATCATTATGGAAGGTAGTATAATATAGATATCTTTTTTACTCCAATGGGTGGTAGCCTTGTCATTCTGGAAGGTAGTTTGTTGTCGATATTTTTTTTACTCAGATGGTTGCTAGCCTTGTCGTTATGGAAGGTAGATTGTCATTAAGATATCTGTTACTCCAATGTGTGGTAGCCTTGTCATTATGGAAGGTAGTCTGTTGACGAGAATTTTGTTATTCCGTTTGATGTTAGCCTTGTCATTAGGGAAGGTAGTCTGATGTCGAGATTTTTGTTATTCTAATGGATTCTAACCTTGTCATTATGGAAGGTAGTATGTTGTCGAGATTTTTATACTCCAATGTATGGTATCCTTGTCATTATGGAAGGTAGTCTGTTGTCGTGATTTTTGTTACTCCAATGAATGGTAGACTTTTCATTATGGGACGTAGTCTGTTGTCAATATTTTTGTTACTTCAATGGATTGTAGCCTTGTCATTATGGAAGGTAGTCTATTGTCGAGATTTTTGTTACTCCAATGGATGGTAGCCTTGTCATTATGGAAGGTACTCTGTTGTCGATATATTTATTACTCCAATGGATGGTAGCCTTGTCATTATGGAAGGTAGTCTGTTGTCGATAATTTTGTTATTCCATTGGATGGTAACCTTGTCATTATGGAAGGTAGTCTTATGTCAGGATTTTTGTTATTCCAATGTATGGTAACCTTGTCATTATGGAAGGTACTCTATTCTTGAGATATTTGTTACTCCAATGGAGGGTAGCCTTGTCATGATGGAAGGTACTCTGTTGTCGATATTTTTGTTACTCCAATGGATTGTAGCCTTGTCATTATGGAAGGTAGTCTGTTGTCGAGATTTTTTTTACTCCAATGGATGGTAGCCTTGTCATTATGAGAAGGTAGTCTGTTGTCGAGATTTTTGTTACTCCAATGAATGGTAGCCTTGTCATTATGGGACGTAGTCTGTTGTCAATATTTTTGTTACTTCAATGGATTGTAGCCTTGTCATTATGGAAGGTAGTCTATTGTCGATATTTTTGTTTCTCTAATGGATGGTAGCCTTGTCATTATGAATGGTACTCTGTTGTCGATATTTTTGTTACTCCAATGGATGGTAGCCTTGTCATTATGGAAGGTAGTCTGTTATCGATATTTTTTTTACTACAATGGATGGTAGCCTTGTCATTATGTAAGGTTGTCTGTTGTCGAGATTTTTGTTATTCCATTGGATGGTAACCTTGTCATTATGGAAGGTAGTCTGATGTCAGGATTTTTGTTATTCCAATGTATGGTAACCTTGTCATTATGGAAGGTACTCTATTGTCGAGATTTTTGTTATTCCATTGGATGGTAGCCTTGTCATTATGGAAGGTAGTTTGATGTCAGGATTTTTGTTATTCCAATGTATGGTAACCTTGTCATTATGGAAGGTACTCTATTGTCGAGATTTTTGTTACTCCAATGGATTGTAGCCTTGTCATTATGGAAGGTAGTCTATTTTCGAGAATTTTGTTACTCCAATGGATGATAGTCTTTTCATTATGGAAGGTAGTCTGTCGTTATGATTTTTGTTACTCCAATGGATGGTAGCCTTGTCCTTATGGAAGGTAGTCTTTTGTTCAGATTTTTGTTACTCCATTGGATGGTAGCCTTGTCATTACAGAAGGTAGTCTGTTGTCGATATTTTTGTTACTCCAATGGATGGTAGCCTTGTCGTTATGGAAGGTAGATTGTCATTGAGATATTTGTTACTACAATGTGTGGTAGCCTTGTCATTATGGAACGTAGTCTGTTGTTGAGAATTTTGTTATTCCGTTTGATGTTAGCCTTGTCATTAGGGAAGGTAGTCTTATGTTGAGATTTTTGTTATTCTAGTGGATTGTAACCTTGTCATTATGGAAGGTAGTATGTTGTCGAGATTTTTATACTCCAATGGATGGTATCCTTGTCATTATGGAAGGTTGTCTGTTGTCGAGATTTTTGTTACTCCAATGAATGGTAGACTTTTCATTATGGGACGTAGTCTGTTGTCAATATTTTTGTTACTTCAATGGATTGTAGCCTTGTCATTATGGAAGGTAGTCTATTTTAGAGATTTTTGTTACTCCGATGGATGGTAGCTTTGTCATTATGGAAGGTACTCTGTTGTCAATATTTTTGTTACTCCAATGGATGGTAGCCTTGTCATTATGAATGGTAGTCTGTTGTCGAGATTTTTGTTACTCCAATGGATGGTAGCCTTGTCATTATGGAAGGTAGTCTATTGTCGAGATTTTTGTTACTCCAATGGATGGAAGCTTTGTCATTATGGAAGGTACTATGTTGTCCATATTTTTGTTTCTCCAATGGATGTTAGCCTTGTCATTATGAATGGTAGTCTGTTGTCGATATTTTTGTTCCTCCAATGGATGGTAGCCTTGTCATTATGGAAGGTAGTCTGTTGTCGATATTTTTGTTACTACAATGGATGGTAGCCTTGTCATTATGGAAGTTAGTCTATTGTCTAGATTTTTGTTATTCCATTGGATGGTAACCTTGTCATTATGGAAGGTAGTCTGATGTCAGGATTTTTGTTATTCCAATGTATGGTAACGTTGTCATTATGGAAGGTACTCTATTGTCGAGATTTTTGTTATTCCATTGGATGGTAGCCTTGTCATTATGGAAGGTAGTTTGATGTTAGGATTTTTGTTTTTCCAATGTATGGTAACCTTGTAATTATGGAAGGTATTCTATTGTCGAGATTTTTGTTACTCCAATGGATGGTAGACTTGTCATTATGGAAGGTAGTCTATTTTCGAGAATTTTGTTACTCCAATGGATTGTAGTCTTTTCATTATTGAAGGTAGTCTGTCGTTATTATTTTTGTTACTCCAATGGATGGTAGCCTTGTCCTTATGGAAGGTAGTCTTTTGTTCAGATTTTTGTTACTCCATTGGATGGTAGCCTTGTCATTACAGAAGGTAGTGTGTTGTCGATATTTTTGTTACTCCAATGGATGGTAGCCTTACCATTATGGAAGGTACTCTATTGTCGAGATTTTAGTTACTCCAATGGATGGTAGCCTTGTCATTATTGAAGGTAGTCTATTTTCAAGAATTTTGTTAGTCCAATGGATGGTAGTCTTTTCATTATGGAAGGTAGTCTATCATTATGATTTTAGTTACTCCAATGGATGGTTGCCTTGTCCTTATGGAAGGTAGTCTTTTGTTCAGATTTTTGTTACTCCATTGGATGGTAGCCTTGTCATTACAGAAGGTAGTCTGTTGTCGATATTTTTGTTACTCCAATGGATGGTAGCCTTATCATTATGGAAGGTAGTATAATATAGATATCTTTTTTACTCCAATGGGTGGTAGCCTTGTCATTCTGGAAGGTAGTTTGTTGTCGATATTTTTTTTACTCAGATGGATGCTAGCCTTGTCGTTATGGAAGGTAGATTGTCATTAAGATATCTGTTACTCCAATGTGTGGTAGCCTTGTCATTATGGAAGGTAGTCTGTTGACGAGAATTTTGTTATTCCGTTTGATGTTAGCCTTGTCATTAGGGAAGGTAGTCTGATGTCGAGATTTTTGTTATTCTAATGGATTCTAACCTTGTCATTATGGAAGGTAGTATGTTGTCGAGATTTTTATACTCCAATGTATGGTATCCTTGTCATTATGGAAGGTAGTCTGTTGTCGTGATTTTTGTTACTCCAATGAATGGTAGACTTTTCATTATGGGACGTAGTCTGTTGTCAATATTTTTGTTACTTCAATGGATTGTAGCCTTGTCATTATGGAAGGTAGTCTATTGTCGAGATTTTTGTTACTCCAATGGATGGTAGCCTTGTCATTATGGAAGGTACTCTGTTGTCGATATATTTATTACTCCAATGGATGGTAGCCTTGTCATTATGGAAGGTAGTCTGTTGTCGATAATTTTGTTATTCCATTGGATGGTAACCTTGTCATTATGGAAGGTAGTCTTATGTCAGGATTTTTGTTATTCCAATGTATGGTAACCTTGTCATTATGGAAGGTACTCTATTCTTGAGATATTTGTTACTCCAATGGAGGGTAGCCTTGTCATGATGGAAGGTACTCTGTTGTCGATATTTTTGTTACTCCAATGGATTGTAGCCTTGTCATTATGGAAGGTAGTCTGTTGTCGAGATTTTTTTTACTCCAATGGATGGTAGCCTTGTCATTATGAGAAGGTAGTCTGTTGTCGAGATTTTTGTTACTCCAATGAATGGTAGCCTTGTCATTATGGGACGTAGTCTGTTGTCAATATTTTTGTTACTTCAATGGATTGTAGCCTTGTCATTATGGAAGGTAGTCTATTGTCGATATTTTTGTTTCTCTAATGGATGGTAGCCTTGTCATTATGAATGGTACTCTGTTGTCGATATTTTTGTTACTCCAATGGATGGTAGCCTTGTCATTATGGAAGGTAGTCTGTTATCGATATTTTTTTTACTACAATGGATGGTAGCCTTGTCATTATGTAAGGTTGTCTGTTGTCGAGATTTTTGTTATTCCATTGGATGGTAACCTTGTCATTATGGAAGGTAGTCTGATGTCAGGATTTTTGTTATTCCAATGTATGGTAACCTTGTCATTATGGAAGGTACTCTATTGTCGAGATTTTTGTTATTCCATTGGATGGTAGCCTTGTCATTATGGAAGGTAGTTTGATGTCAGGATTTTTGTTATTCCAATGTATGGTAACCTTGTCATTATGGAAGGTACTCTATTGTCGAGATTTTTGTTACTCCAATGGATTGTAGCCTTGTCATTATGGAAGGTAGTCTATTTTCGAGAATTTTGTTACTCCAATGGATGATAGTCTTTTCATTATGGAAGGTAGTCTGTCGTTATGATTTTTGTTACTCCAATGGATGGTAGCCTTGTCCTTATGGAAGGTAGTCTTTTGTTCAGATTTTTGTTACTCCATTGGATGGTAGCCTTGTCATTACAGAAGGTAGTCTGTTGTCGATATTTTTGTTACTCCAATGGATGGTAGCCTTGTCGTTATGGAAGGTAGATTGTCATTGAGATATTTGTTACTACAATGTGTGGTAGCCTTGTCATTATGGAACGTAGTCTGTTGTTGAGAATTTTGTTATTCCGTTTGATGTTAGCCTTGTCATTAGGGAAGGTAGTCTTATGTTGAGATTTTTGTTATTCTATTGGATTGTAACCTTGTCATTATGGAAGGTAGTATGTTGTCGAGATTTTTATACTCCAATGGATGGTATCCTTGTCATTATGGAAGGTTGTCTGTTGTCGAGATTTTTGTTACTCCAATGAATGGTAGACTTTTCATTATGGGACGTAGTCTGTTGTCAATATTTTTGTTACTTCAATGGATTGTAGCCTTGTCATTATGGAAGGTAGTCTATTTTAGAGATTTTTGTTACTCCGATGGATGGTAGCTTTGTCATTATGGAAGGTACTCTGTTGTCAATATTTTTGTTACTCCAATGGATGGTAGCCTTGTCATTATGAATGGTAGTCTGTTGTCGAGATTTTTGTTACTCCAATGGATGGTAGCCTTGTCATTATGGAAGGTAGTCTATTGTCGATATTTTTGTTACTACAATTGATGGTATCCTTGTCATTATGGAAGGTAGTCTGTTCTCGAGATTTTGGTTATTCCATTGGATGGTAACCTTGTCATTATGGAAGGTAGTCTGATGTCAGGATTTTTGTTATTCCAATGTATGGTAACCTTGTCATTATGGAAGGTACTCTATTCTCGAGATTTTTGTTACTCCAATGGATGGTAGCCTTGTCATTATGGAAGGTACTCTGTTGTCGAACTTTTTTGTTACTCCAATGGATGGTAGCCTTGTCATTATGGAAGGTAGTCTGTTGTGGAGATTTTTGTTACTACAATGGATGGTAGCCTTGTCATTATGGAAGGTACTCTGTTGTCGATATTTTTGTTACTCCAATGGATGGTAGCCTTGTCATTATGGAAGGTAGTCTGTTGTCGAGATTTTTTTTACTCCAATGGATGGTAGCCTTTTCATTATGGAAGGTAGTCTATTTTCAAGAATTTTGTTACTCCAATGGATGGTAGTCTTTTCATTATGGAAGGTAGTCTGTCATTATGATTTTTGTTACTCCAATGGATGGTAGCCTTGTCCTTATGGAAGGTAGTCTTTTGTTCAGATTTTTGTTACTCCAATGGATGGTAGCCTTGTCATTATGGAAGGTAGTCTATTTTCAAGAATTTTGTTACTCCAATGGATGGTAGTCTTTTCATTATGGAAGGTAGTCTATCATTATGATTTTTGTTACTCCAATGGATGGTAGCCTTGTCCTTATGGAAGGTAGTATTTTGTTCAGATTTTTGTTACTCCATTGGATGGTAGCCTTGTCATTACAAAAGGTAGTCTGTTGTCGATATTTTTGTTACTCCAATGGATGGTAGCCTTATCATTATGGAAGGTAGTATAATATAGATATCTTTTTTACTCCAATGGGTGGTAGCCTTGTCATTCTGGAAGATAGTTTGTTGTCGATATTTTTTTTACTCCAATGGATGGTAGCCTTGTCGTTATGGAAGGTAGATTGTCATTGAGATATCGTTTACTCCAATGTGTGGTAGCCTTGTCATTATGGAAGGTAGTCTGTTGTCGAGAATTTTGTTATTCCGTTTGATGTTAGCCTTGTCATTAGGGAAGGTAGTCTGATGTCGAGATTTTTGTTATTCTAATGGATTCTAACCTTGTCATTATGGAAGGTAGTATGTTGTCGATATTTTTATACTCCAATGGATGGTATCCTTGTCATTATGGAAAATAGTCTGTTGTCGAGATTTTTGTTACTCCAATGAATGGTAGACTTTTCATTATGGGACGTAGTCTGTTGTCAATATTTTTGTTACTTCAATGGATTGTAGCCTTGTCATTATGGATGGTAGTCTGTTGTCGAGATTTTTGTTACTCCAATGGATGGTAGCCTTGTCATTATGGAAGGTAGTCTATTGTCGATATTTTTGTTACTACAATTGATGGTATCCTTGTCATTATGGAAGTTAGTCTATTCTCGAGATTTTTGTTATTTTATTGGATGGTAACCTTGTCATTATGGAAGGTAGTCTGATGTCAGGATTTTTGTTATTCCAATGTATGGTAACCTTGTCATTATGGAAGGTACTCTATTCTCGAGATTTTTGTTACTCCAATGGATGGTAGCCTTGTCATTATGGAAGGTACTCTGTTGTCGATATTTTTGTTACTCCAATGGATGGTAGCCTTGTCATTATGGAAGGTAGTCTGTTGTCGAGATTTTTTTTACTCCAATGGATGGTAGCCTTGTCATTATGGAAGGTAGTTTGTTGTTGAGATTTTTGTTACTCCAATGAATGGTAGACTTGTCATTATGGGACGTAGTCTGTTATCAATATTTTTGTTACTTCAATGGATTATAGCCTTGTCATTATGGAAGAGAGTCTATTGTCGATATTTTTGTTACTCCAATGGATGGAAGCTTTGTCATTATGGAAGGTACTATGTTATCGATATTTTTGTTTCTCCAATGGATGGTAGCCTTGTCATTATGAATGGTACTCTGTTGTCGAGATTTTTGTTACTCCAGTGGATGGTAGCCTTGTCATTATGGAAGGTAGTCTGTTGTCGATATTTTTGTTACTACAATGGATGGTAGCCTTGTCACTATGGAAGGTAGTCTATTGTCGAGATTTTTGTTATTCCATTGGATGGTAACCTTGTCATTATGGAAGGTAGTCTGATGTCAGGATTTTTGTTATTCCAATGTATGGTAACCTTGTCATTATGGAAGGTACTCTATTGTCGAGATTTTTGTTATTCCATTGGATGGTAGCCTTGTCATTATGGAAGGTAGTTTGATGTCAGGATTTTTGTTATTCCAATGTATGGTAACCTTGTCATTATGGAAGGTACTCTATTGTCGAGATTTTTGTTACTCCAATGGATGGTATCCTTGTCATTATGGAAGGTAGTATTTCGTTATGATTTTTGTTACTCCAATGGATGGTAGCCTTGTCCTTATGGAAGGTAGTCTTTTGTTCAGATTTTTGTTACTCCATTGGATGGTAGCCTTGTCATTACAGAAGGTAGTCTGTTGTCGATATTTTTGTTACTCCAATGGATGGTAGCCTTATCATTATGGAAGGTAGTATAATATAGATATCTTTTTTACTCCAATGGGTGGTAGCCTTGTCATTCTGGAAGGTAGTTTGTTGTTGATATTTTTTTTACTCCAATGGATGGTAGCCTTTTCGTTATGGAAGGTAGATTGTCATTGAGATATTTGTTACTACAATGTGTGGTAGCCTTGTCATTATGGAACGTAGTCTGTTGTTGAGAATTTTGTTATTCCATTTGATGTTAGCCTTGTCATTAGGGAAGGTAGTCTTATGTCGAGATTTTTGTTATTCTAATGGATTGTAACCTTGTCATTATGGAAGGTAGTATGTTGTCGAGATTTTTGTTACTCCAATGAATGGTAGACTTTTCATTATGGGACGTAGTCTGTTGTCAATATTTTTGTTACTTCAATGGATTGTAGCCTTGTCATTATGGAAGGTAGTCTATTGTCGATATTTTTGTTACTACAATTGATGGTATCCTTGTCATTATGGAAGGTAGTCTGTTCTCGAGATTTTTGTTATTCCATTGGATGGTAACCTTGTCATTATGGAAGGTAGTCTGATGTCATGATTTTTGTTATTCCAATGTATGGTAACCTTGTCATTATGGAAGGTACTCTATTCTCGAGATTTTTGTTACTCCAATGGATGGTAGCCTTGTCATTATGGAAGGTACTCTGTTGTCGATATTTTTGTTACTCCAATGGATGGTAGCCTTGTCATTATGGAAGGTAGTCTGTTGTCGAGATTTTTTTTACTCCAATGGATGGTAGCCTTGTCATTATGGAAGGTAGTATGTTGTCGAGATTTTTATACTCCAATGGATGGTATCCTTGTCATTATGGAAGGTAGTCTGTTGTCGAGATTTTTGTTACTCCAATGAATGGTAGTCTTTTCATTATGGGACGTAGTCTGTTGTCAATATTTTTGTTACTTCAATGGATTGTAGCCTTGTCATTATGGAAGGTAGTCTATTGTAGAGATTTTTTTTACTCCGATGGATGGTAGCTTTGTCATTATGGAAGGTACTCTGTTGTCAATATTTTTGTTACTCCAATGGATGGTAGCCTTGTCATTATGAATGGTAGTCTGTTGTCGAGATGTTTGTTACTCCAATGGATGGTGGCCTTGTCATTATGGAAGGTAGTCTATTATCGATATTTTTGTTTCTACAATTGATGGTATCCTTGTCATTATAGAAGGTAGTCTGTTCTCGATATTTTTGTTATTCGATTGGATGGTAACCTTGTCATTATGGAAGGTAGTCTGATGTCAGGATTTTTGTTATTCCAATGTATGGTAACCTTGTCATTATGGAAGGTACTTTATTCTCGAGATTTTTGTTACTCCAATGGATGGTAGCCTTGTCATTATGGGAGGTACTCTGTTTTCGATATTTTTGTTACTCCAATGGATGGTAGCCTTGTCATTATGGAAGGTAGTCTGTTGTCGAGATTTTTTTTACTCCAATGGATGGTAGCCTTGTCATTATGGATGGTATTCTGTTGTTGAGATTTTTGTTACTCCAATGAATGGTAGACTTGTCATTATGGGACGTAGTCTGTTGTCAATATTTTTGTTACTTCAATGGATTATAGCCTTGTCATTATGGAAGGTAGTCTATTGTCGATAATTTTGTTACTCCAATGGATGGAAGCTTTGTCATTATGGAAGATACTATGTTGTCGATATTTTTGTTTCTCCAATGGATGGTAGCCTTGTCATTATGAATGGTACTCTGTTGTCGAGATTTTTGTTACTCCAGTGGATGGTAGCCTTGTCATTATGGAAGGTAGTATGTTGTCGATATTTTTGTTACTACAATGGATGGTATCCTTGTCATTATGGAAGGTAGTCTATTGTCGAGATTTTTGTTATTCCATTGGATGGTTACCTTGTCATTATGGAAGGTAGTCTGATGTTAGGATTTTTGTTATTCCAATGTATGGTAACCTTGTCATTATGGAAGGTACTCTATTGTCGAAATTTTTGTTATTCCATTGGATGGTAGCCTTGTCATTATGGAAGGTAGTTTGATTTCAGGATTTTTGTTATTCTAATGTATGGTAACCTTGTCATTATGGAAGGTACTCTATTGTCGAGATTTTTGTTACTCCAATGGATGGTATCCTTGTCATTATGGAAGGTAGTCTATTTTCGAGAATTTTGTTACTCCAATGGATGGTAGTCTTTTCATTATGGAAGGTAGTCTGTCGTTATGATTTTTGTTACTCCAATGGATGGTAGCCTTGTCCTTATGGAAGGTAGTCTTTTGTTCATATTTTTGTTACTCCATTGGATGGTAGCCTTGTCATTACAGAAGGTAGTCTGTTGTCGATATTTTTGTTACTCCAATGGATGGTAGCCTTATCATTATGGAAGGTAGTATAATATAGATATCTTTTTTACTCCAATGGGTGGTAGCCTTGTCATTCTGGAAGGTAGTTAGTTGTTGATATTTTTTTTACTCCAATGGATGGTAGCCTTGTCGTTATGGAAGGTAGATTGTCATTGAGATATTTGTTACTACAATGTGTGGTAGCCTTGTCATTATGGAACGTAGTCTGTTGTCGAGAATTTTATTATTCCATTTGATGTTAACCTTGTCATTAGGGAAGGTAGTCTTATGTCGAGATTTTTGTTATTCTAATGGATTGTAACCTTGTCATTATGGAAGGTAGTCTGTTGTCGAGATTTTTGTTACTCCAATGAATGGTAGTCTTTTCATTATGGGACGTAGTCTGTTGTCAATATTTTTGTTACTTCAATGGATTGTAGCCTTGTCATTATGGAAGGTAGTCTATTGTAGAGATTTTTGTTACTCTGATGGATGGTAGCTTTGTCATTATGGAAGGTACTATGTTGTCAATATTTTTGTTACTCCAATGGATGGTAGCCTTGTCATTATGAATGGTAGTCTGTTGTCGAGATTTTTGTTACTCCAATGGATGGTAGCCTTGTCATTATGGAAGGTAGTCTATTGTCGATATTTTTGTTACTACAATTGATGGTATCCTTGTCATTATGGAAGGTAGTCTGTTCTCGAGATTTTTGTTATTCCATTGGATGGTAACCTTGTCATTATGGAAGGTAGTCTGATGTCAGGATTTTTGTTATTCCAATGTATGGTAACCTTGTCATTATGGAAGGTACTCTATTCTCGAGATTTTTGTTACTCCAATGGATGGTAGCCTTGTCATTATGGGAGGTACTCTGTTTTCGATATTTTTGTTACTCCAATGGATGGTAGCCTTGTCATTATGGAAGGTAGTCTGTTGTCGAGATTTTTTTTACTCCAATGGATGGTAGCCTTGTCATTATGGATGGTATTCTGTTGTTCAGATTTTTGTTACTCCAATGAATGGTAGACTTGTCATTATGGGACGTAGTCTGTTGTCAATATTTTTGTTACTTCAATGGATTATAGCCTTGTCATTATGGAAGGTAGTCTATTGTCGATAATTTTGTTACTCCAATGGATGGAAGCTTTGTCATTATGGAAGATACTATGTTGTCGATATTTTTGTTTCTCCAATGGATGGTAGCCTTGTCATTATGAATGGTAGTCTGTTGTCGATATTTTTGTTACTCCAGTGGATGGTAGCCTTGTCATTATGGAACGTAGTATGTTGTCGATATTTTTGTTACTACAATGGATGGTAGCCTTGTCATTATGGAAGGTAGTCTATTGTCGAGATTTTTGTTATTCCATTGGATGGTTACCTTGTCATTATGGAAGGTAGTCTGATGTCCAGATTTTTGTTATTCCAATGTATGGTAACCTTGTCATTATGGAAGGTACTCTATTGTCGAGATTTTTGTTATTCCATTGGATGGTAGCCTTGTCATTATGGAAGGTAGTTTGATTTCAGGATTTTTGTTATTCTAATGTATGGTAACCTTGTCATTATGGAAGGTACTCTATTGTTGAGATTTTTGTTACTCCAATGGATGGTAGCCTTTACATTATGGAAGGTACTCTGTTGTCGATATTTTTATTACTCCAATGGATGGTAGCCTTGTCATTATGGAAGGTAGTCTGTTGTCAAGATTTTTGTTACTCCAATGGATGGTAGCCTTGTCATTATGGAAGGTAGTCTATTTTCGAGATTTTTGTTACTCCAATGGATGGTAGTCTTTTCATTATGGAAGGTAGTCTGTCGTTATGATTTATGTTACTCCAATGGATGGTGGCCTTGTCCTTATGGAAGGTAGTCTTTTGTTCATATTTTTGTTACTCCATTGGATCGTAGCCTTGTCATTACAAAAGGTAGTCTGTTGTCAATATTTTTGTTACTCCAATGGACGGTAGCCTTATCATTATGGAAGGTAGTATAATATAGATATCTTTTTAACTCAAATGGGTGGTAGCCTTGTCATTATGGAAGGTAGATTTTTGTCGATATTTTTTTTACTCCAATGGATGGTAGCCTTGTCATTATGGAAGGTAGATTGTCATTGAGATATCTGTTACTCCAATGTGTGGTAGCCTTGTCATTATGAAAGGTAGTCTGTTGTCGAGAATTTTGTTATTCCGTTTGATGTTAGCCTTGTCATTATGGAAGGTAGTCTGATGTCGAGATTTTTGTTATTCTAATGGATTGTAACCTTGTCATTATGGAAGGTAGTATGTTGTCGAGATTTTTATACTCCAATGGATGGTATCCTTGTCATTATGGAAGGTAGTCTGTTGTCGAGATTTTTGTTACTCCAATGAATGGTAGACTTTTCATTATGGGACATAGTCTGTTGTCAATATTTTTGTTACTTCAATGGATTGTAGCCTTGTCATTATGGAAGGTAGTCTATTGTAGAGATTTTTGTTACTCTGATGGATGGTAGCTTTGTAATTATGGAAGGTACTCTGTTGTCAATATTTTTGTTACTCTAATGGATGGTAGCCTTGTCATTATGAATGGTAGTCTGTTGTCGAGATTTTTGTTACTCCAATGGATGGTAGCCTTGTCATTATGGAAGGTAGTCTAATGTCGATATTTTTGTTACTACAATTGATGGTATCCTTGTCATTATGGAAGGTAGTCTGTTCTCGAGATTTTTGTTATTCCATTGGATGGTAACCTTGTCATTATGGAAGGTAGTCTGATGTCAGGATTTTTGTTATTCCAATGTATGGTAACCTTGTCATTATGGAAGGTACTCTATTCTCGAGATTTTTGTTACTCCAATGGATGGTAGCCTTGTCATTATGGAAGGTACTCTGTTGTCGATATTTTTGTTACTCCAATGGATGGTAGCCTTGTCATTATGGAAGGTAGTCTGTTGTCGAGATTTTTTTTACTCCAATGGATGGTAGCCTTGTAATTATGGAAGGTAGTATGTTGTCGAGATTTTTATACTCCAATGGATGGTATCCTTGTCATTATGGAAGGTAGTCTGTTGTCGAGATTTTTGTTACTCCAATGAATGGTAGACTTTTCATTATAGGACGTAGTCTGTTGTCAATATTTTTGTTACTTCAATGGATTGTAGCCTTGTCATTATGGAAGGTAGTCTATTGTAGAGATTTTTGTTACTCCGATGGATGGTAGCTTTGTCATTATGGAAGGTACTCTGTTGTCAATATTTTTGTTACTCCAATGGATGGTAGCCTTGTCATTATGAATGGTAGTCTGTTGTCGAGATGTTTGTTACTCCAATGGATGGTAGCCTTGTCATTATGGAAGGTAGTCTATTATCGATATTTTTGTTTCTACAATTGATGGTATCCTTGTCATTATGGAAGGTAGTCTGTTCTCGATATTTTTGTTATTCCATTGGATGGTAACCTTGTCATTATGGAAGGTAGTCTGATGTCAGGATTTTTGTTATTCCAATGTATGGTAACCTTGTCATTATGGAAGGTACTTTATTCTCGAGATTTTTGTTACTCCAATGGATGGTAGCCTTGTCATTATGGAAGGTACTCTGTTTTCGATATTTTTGTTACTCCAATGGATGGTAGCCTTGTCATTATGGAAGGTAGTCTGTTGTCGAGATTTTTTTTACTCCAATGGATGGTAGCCTTGTCATTATGGAAGGTAGTCTGTTGTTGAGATTTTTGTTACTCCAATGAATGGTAGACTTGTCATTATGGGACGTAGTCTGTTGTCAATATTTTTGTTACTTCAATGGATTATAGCCTTGTCATTATGGAAGGTAGTCTATTGTCAATAATTTTGTTACTCCAATGGATGGAAGCTTTGTCATTATGGAAGATACTATGTTGTCGATATTTTTGTTTCTCCAATGGATGGTAGCCTTGTCATTATGAATGGTACTCTGTTGTCGAGATTTTTGTTACTCCAGTGGATGGTAGCCTTGTCATTATGGAAGGTAGTATGTTGTCGATATTTTTGTTACTACAATGGATGGTAGCCTTGTCATTATGGAAGGTAGTCTATTGTCGAGATTTTTGTTATTCCATTGGATGGTTACCTTGTCATTATGGAAGGTAGTCTGATGTTAGGATTTTTGTTATTCCAATGTATGGTAACCTTGTCATTATGGAAGGTACTCTATTGTCGAGATTTTTGTTATTCCATTGGATGGTAGCCTTGTCATTATGGAAGGTAGTTTGATTTCAGGATTTTTGTTATTCCAATGTATGGTAACCTTGTCATTATGGAAGGTACTCTATTGTCGAGATTTTTGTTACTCCAATGGATGGTATCCTTGTCATTATGGAAGGTAGTCTATTTTCGAGAATTTTGTTACTCCAATGGATGGTAGTCTTTTCATTATTGAAGGTAGTCTGTCGTTATGATTTTTGTTACTCCAATGGATGGTAGCCTTGTCCTTATGGAAGGTAGTCTTTTGTTCATATTTTTGTTACTCCATTGGATGGTAGCCTTGTCATTACAGAAGGTAGTCTGTTGTCGATATTTTTGTTACTCCAATGGATGGTAGCCTTATCATTATGGAAGGTAGTATAATATAGATATCTTTTTTACTCCAATGGGTGGTAGCCTTGTCATTCTGGAAGGTAGTTTGTTGTTGATATTTTTTTTACTCCAATGGATGGTAGCCTTGTCGTTATGGAAGGTAGATTGTCATTGAGATATTTGTTACTACAATGTGTGGTAGCCTTGTCATTATGGAACGTAGTCTGTTGTCGAGAATTTTATTATTCCATTTGATGTTAACCTTGTCATTAGGGAAGGTAGTCTTATGTCGAGATTTTTGTTATTCTAATCGATTGTAACCTTGTCATTATGGAAGGTAGTATGTTGTCGAGATTTTTATACTCCAAGTGATGGTATCCTTGTCATTATGGAAGGTAGTCTGTTGTCGAGATTTTTGTTACTCCAATGAATGGTAGACTTTTCATTATGGGACGTAGTCTGTTGTCAATATTTTTGTTACTTCAATGGATTGTAGCCTTGTCATTATGGAAGGTAGTCTATTGTAGAGATTTTTGTTACTCTGATGGATGGTAGCTTTGTAATTATGGAAGGTACTCTGTTGTCAATATTTTTGTTACTCCATTGGATGGTAGCCTTGTCAATATGAATGGTAGTCTGTTGTCGAGATTTTTGTTACTCCAATGGATGGTAGCCTTGTCATTATGGAAGGTAGTCTATTGTCGATATTTTTGTTACTACAATTGATGGTATCCTTGTCATTATGGAAGGTAGTCTGTTCTCGAGATTTTTGTTATTCCATTGGATGGTAACCTTGTCATTATGGAAGGTAGTCTGATGTCAGGATTTTTGTTATTCCAATGTATGGTAACCTTGTCATTATGGAAGGTACTCTATTGTCGAGATTTTTGTTATTCCATTGGATGGTAGCCTTGTCATTATGGAAGGTAGTTTGATGTCAGGATTTTTGTTATTCCAATGTATGGTAACCATGTCATTATTGAAGGTACTCTATTGTCGAGATTTTTGTTACTCCAATGGATGGTAGCCTTTACATTATGGAAGGTACTCTGTTGTCGATATTTTTGTTACTCCAATGGATGGTAGCCTTGTCATTATGGAAGGTAGTCTGTTGTCAAGATTTTTGTTACTCCAATGGATGGTAGCCTTGTCATTATGGAAGGTAGTCTATTTTCGAGATTTTTGTTACTCCAATGGATGGTAGTCTTTTCATTATGGAAGGTAGTCTTTTGTTCAGATTTATGTTACTCCAATGGATCGTAGCCTTGTCATTACAAAAGGTAGTCTGTTGTCGATATTTTTGTTACTCCAATGGACGGTAGCCTTATCATTATGGAAGGTAGTATAATATAGATATCTTTTTTTCTCAAATGGGTGGTAGCCTTGTCATTATGGAAGGTAGATTGTCATTGAGATATCTGTTACTCCAATGTGTGGTAGCCTTGTCATTATGAAAGGTAGTCTGTTGTCGAGAATTTTGTTATTCCGTTTGATGTTAGCCTTGTCATTATGGAAGGTAGTCTGATGTCGAGATTTTTGTTATTCTAATGGATTGTAACCTTGTCATTATGGACGGTAGTCTGTTGTCGAGATTTTTATACTCCAATGGATGGTATCCTTGTCATTATGGAAGGTAGTCTATTGTCGAGATTTTTGTTACTCCAATGAAAAGTAGCCTTGTTATTATGGGACGTAGTCTGTTGTCAATATTTTTGTTACTTCAATGGATTGTAGCCTTGTCATTATGGAAGGTAGTCTATTGTCGAGATTTTTGTTACTCCAATGGATGGAAGCTTTGTCATTATGGAAGGTACTCTGTTTTCGATATTTTTGTTTCTCCAATGGATGGTAGCCTTGTCATTATGAATGGTAGTCTGTTGTCGATATTTTTGTTACTACAATGGATGGTAGCCTTGTCATTATGGAAGGTAGTCTGTTGTCGAGATTTTTGTTATTCCATTGGATGGTAACATTGTCATTATGGAAGGTAGTTTGATGCCAGGATTTTTGTTATTCCAATGTATGGTAACCTTGTCATTATGGAAGGTACTCTATTGTCGAGTTTTTTGTTATTCCATTGGATGGTAGCCTTGTCATTATGGAAGGTAGTTTGATGTCAGGATTTTTTTTATTCCAATGTATGGTAACCTTGTCATTATGGAAGGTACTCTATTGTCGAGTTTTTTGTTACTCCAATGGATGGTAGCCTTTACATTATGGAAGGTACTTTGTTGTCGATATTTTTGTTACACCAATGGATGGTAGCCTTGTCATTATGGAAGGTAGTCTGTTGTCAAGATTTTTGTTACTCCAATGGATGGTAGCCTTGTCATTATGGAAGGTAGTCTGTTTTCGAGATTTTTGTTACTCCAATAGATGGTAGTCTTGTCATTATGGAAGGTAGTTTGTCGTTATGATTTATGTTAGTCTAATGGATGGTAGCCTTGTCATTATTAAAGGTACTCTATTGTCGAGATTTTTGTTACTCCAATGGATGGTAGCCTTTACATTATGGAAGGTACTCTGTTGTCGATATTTTTGTTACTCCAATGGATGGTAGCCTTGTCATTATGGAAGGTAGTCTGTTGTCAAGATTTTTGTTACTCCAATGGATGGTAGCCTTGTCATTATGGAAGGTAGTCTATTTTCGAGATTTTTGTTACTCTAATGGATGGTAGTCTTTTCATTATGGAAGGTAGTATGTCGTTATGATTTATGTTACTCCAATGGATGGTAGCCTTGTCCTTATGGAAGGTAGTCTTTTGTTCATATTTTTGTTACTCCATTGGATGGTTGCCTTGTAATTACAGAAGGTAGTCTGTTGTCGATATTTTTGTTACTCCAATGGATGGTAGCCTTATCATTATGGAAGGTAGTATAATATAGATATCTTTTTTACTCCAATGGGTGGTAGCCTTGTCATTCTTGAAGGTAGTTTGTTGTCGATATTTTTTTTACTCCAATGGATGGTAGCCTTGTCGTTATGGAAGGTAAATTGTCATTGAGATATCTGTTACTACAATGTGTGGTAGCCTTGTCATTATGGAACGTAGTCTGTTGTCGAGAATTTTGTTATTCCGTTTGATGTTAGCCTTGTAATTATGGAAGGTAGTCTGATGTCGAGATTTTTGTTATTCTAATGGATTGTAACCTTGTCATTATGGAAGGTAGTGTGTTGTCGATATTTTTATACTCCAATGGATGGTATCCTTGTCATTATGGAAAGTAGTCTGTTGTCGAGATTTATGTTACTCCAATGAAAAGTAGCTGTGTTATTATGGGACGTAGTCTGTTGTCAATATTTTTGTTACTTCAATGGATTGTAGCCTTGTCATTATGGAAGGTAGTCTATTGTCGAGATTTTTGTTACTCTAATGGATGGAAGCTTTGTCATTAAGGAAGGTACTTTGTTGTCGATATTTTTGTTTCTCCAATGAATGGTAGCCTTGTCATTATGAATGGAAGTCTGTTGTCGAGATTTTATTTACTCCAATGGATGGTAGCCTTGTCATTATGGAAGGTAGTCTTTTGTCGATATTTTTGTTACTACAATGGATGGTAGCCTTGTCATTATGGAAGGTAGTCTGTTGTCGAGATTTTTGTTATTCCAATGGATGGTAACCTTGTCATTATGGAAGGTAGTCTGATGTCAGGATTTTTGTTATTCCAATGTATGGTAACCTTGTCATTATAGAAGGTACTCTATTGTCGAGATTTTTGTTATTCCATTGGATGGTAGCCTTGTCATTATGGAAGGTAGTTTGATGTCAGGATTTTTTTTATTCCAATGTATGGTAACCTTGTCATTATGGAAGGTACTCTATTGTCGAGATTTTTGTTACTCCAATGGATGGTAGTCTTTACATTATGAAAGGTACTCTGTTGTAGATATTTTTGTTACACCAATGGATGGTAGCCTTGTCATTATGGAAGGTAGTCTGTTGTCGAGATTTTTGTTACTCCAATGGATGGTAGCCTTGTCACTATGGAAGGTAGTCTGTTGTCGAGATTTTTGTTATTCCATTGGATGGTAACCTTTTCATTTTGGAAGGCAGTCTGATGTCTGGATTTTTGTTATTCCAATGTATGGTAACCTTGTCATTATGGAAGGTAATCTGTTGTCGATATTTTTGTTATTCCAATGAATGGTAGCCTTGTCATTATGGAAGGTAGTCTGTTGTCGAGATTTTTTTTATTCCATTGGATGGTAACCTTTTCATTTTGGAAGGTAGTCTGGTGTCAGGATTTTTGTTATTCCAATGTATGGTAACCTTGTCATTATGGAACGTAGTCTGTTGTCGAGATTTTTGTTACTCCAATGAATGGTAGCCTTGTCATTATGGGACGTAGCCTGTTGTCAATATTTTTGTTACTTCAATGGATTGTAGCCTTGTCATTATGGAAGGTAGTCTATTGTCGATATTTTTGTTACTCCAATGGATGGTAGCTTTGTCATTATGGAAGGTACTCTGTTGTCGATATTTTTGTTACTCCAATGGATGCTAGCCTTGTCATTATGAATGGTAGTCTGTTGTCGATATTTTTGTTACTCCAATGGATGGTAGCCTTGTCATTATGGAAGGTATTATGTTGTCGATATTTTTGGTACTACACTGGATGGTAGCCTTGTCATTATGGAAGGTAGTCTGTTGTCGAGATTTTTGTTATTCCATTGGATGGTAACCTTGTCATTTTGGAAGGTAGTCTGATGTCAGGATTTTTGTTATTCCAATGTATGGTAACCTTGTCATTATGGAAGGTACTCTATTGTCGAGATTTTTGTTACTCGAATGGATGGTAGCCTTGTCATTATGGAAGGTAGTATGTTGTCGTATTTTTTGTTACTCCAATGGATGGTAGCTTGTCATTATGGAAGGTAGTATGTTGTCGAGATTTTTATTACTCCAATGGATGGTAGCCTTGTCATTATGGAAGGTAGTCTGTTGTCGAGATTTTTGTTACTCCAATGAATGGTAGCCTTGTCATTATGGGACGTAGTCTGTTGTCAATATTTTTGTTACTTTAATGGATTGTAGCCTTGTCATTATGGAAGGTAGTCTATTGTCGAGATTTTTGTTACTCCAATGGATGGTAGCTTTGTCATTATGGAAGGTACTCTATTGTCGATATATGTGTTACTCCAATGGATGCTAGCCTTGTCATTAAGAATGGTAGTCTGTTGTCGAGATTTTTGTTACTCCAATGGATGGTAGCCTTGTCATTATGGAAGGTAGTCTGTTTTCGATATTTTTGTTACTACAATGGATGGTAGCCTTGTCATTATGGAAGGTAGTTTGTTGTCTAGATTTTTGTTATTCCCTTGGATGGTAACCTTGTCATTATGGAAGGTAGTCTGATGTCAGGATTTTTGTTATTCCAATGTATGTTAACCTTGTCATTATGGAAGGTAGTTTGTTATCGATATTTTTGTTACTACAATGGATGGTAGCCTTGTCATTATGGAAGGTAGTATATTGTCGAGATTTTTGTTATTCCCTTGGATGGTAACCTTGTCATTATGGAAGGTAGTTTGATGGCTGGATTTTTGTTATTCCAATTTATGGTAACCTTGTCATTATGGAAGGTACTCTATTGTCGAGATTTTTGTTACTCCAATGGATGGTAGCCTTGTCATTATGGAAGGTTCTCTGTTGTCGATATTTTTGTTACTCCAATGGATGGTAGCTTGTCATTATGGAATGTAGTCTATTGTCAAGATTTTTTTTACTCCAATGGATGGTAGCCTTGTCATTATGGGACGTAGTTTGTTGTCAATATTTTTGTTACTTCAATGGATTGTAGCCTTGTCATTATGGAAGGTAGTCTATTGTCGAGATTTTTGTTACTCCAATGGATGGTAGCTTTGTCATTATGGAAGGTACTCTATTGTCGATATTTTTGTTACTCCAATGGATGCTAGCCTTGTCATTAAGAATGGTAGTCTGTTGTCGAGATTTTTGTTACTCCAATGAATGGTAGCCTTGTCATTATGGGATGTAGTCTGTTGTCAATATTTTTGTTACTTCAATGGATTGTATCCTTTTCATTATGGAAGGTAGTCTATTGTCGAGAATTTTGTTACTCCAATGGATGGTAGCTTTGTAATTATGGAAGGTACTTTGTTGTCGATATTTTTGTTACTCCAATGGATGGTAGCCTTGTCATTATGAATGGTAGTCCGTTGTCGAGATTTTTGTTACTCCAATGGATGGTAGCCTTGTCATTATGGAAGGTAGTCTGTTGTCGAGATTTTTGTTATTCCATTGGATGGTAACCCTTTCATTTTGGAAGGCAGTCTGGTGTCTGTATTTTTGTTATTCCAATGTATGGTAACCTTGTCATTATGGAAGGTAATTTGTTATCGATATTTTTGTTATTCCAATGAATGGTAGCCTTGTCATTATGGAAGGTAGTCTGTTGTCGAGATTTTTGTTACTCCAATGAATGGTAGCCTTGTCATTATGGGACGTAGTCTGTTGTCAATATTTTTGTTACTTCAATGGATTGTAGCCTTTTCATTATGGAAGGTAGTCTATTGTCGATATTTTTGTTACTCCAATGGATGGTAGCTTTGTCATTATGGAAGGTACTCTGTTGTCGATATTTTTGTTACTCCAATGGATGCTAGCCTTGTCATTATGAATGGTAGTTTGTTGTCGATATTTTTGTTACTCTAATGGATGGTAGCCTTGTCATTATGGAAGGTAGTCTGTTGTCGATATTTTTGTTACTACAATGGATGGTAGCCTTGTCATTATGGAAGGTAGTCTGTTGTCGAGATTTTTGTTATTCCATTGGATGGTAACCTTGTCATTTTGGAAGGTAGTCTGATGTCAGGATTTTTGTTATTCCAATGTATGGTAACCTTGTCATTATGGAAGGTACTCAATTGTCGAGATTTTTGTTACTCCAATGGATGGTAGCCTTGTCATTATGGAAGGTAGTCTATTGTCGTATTTTTTGTTACTCCAATGGATGGTAGCTTGTCATTATGGAAGGTAGTATGTTGTCGAGATTTTTTTTACTCCAATGGATGGTAGCCTTGTCATTATGGAAGGTAGTCTGTTGTCGAGATTTTTGTTACTCCAATGAATGGTAGCCTTGTCATTATGGGACGTAGTCTGTTGTCAATATTTTTGTTACTTCAATGGATTGTAGCCTTGTCATTATGGAAGGTAGTCTATTGTCGAGATTTTTGTTACTCCAATGGATGGTAGTTTTGTCATTATGGAAGGTACTCTGTTGTCGATATTTTTGTTACTCCAATGGATGCTAGCCTTGTCATTAAGAATGGTAGTCTGTTGTTGAGATTTTTGTTACTCCAATGGATGGTAGCCTTGTCATTATGGAAGGTAGTCTGTTTTCGATATTTTTGTTACTATAATGGATGGTAGCCTTGTCATTATGGAAGGTAGTTTGTTGTCTAGATTTTAGTTATTCCCTTGGATGGTAACCTTGTCATTATGGAAGGTAGTCTGATGTCAGGATTTTTGTTATTCCAATGTATGTTAACCTTGTCATTATGGAAGGTAGTTTGTTATCGATATTTTTGTTACTACAATGGATTGTAGCCTTGTCATTATGGAAGGTAGTCTATTGTCGAGATTTTTGTTATTCCCTTGGATGGTAACCTTGTCATTATGGAAGGTAGTTTGATGGCTGGATTTTTGTTATTCCAATTTATGGTAACCTTGTCATTATGGAAGGTACTCTATTGTCGAGATTTTTGTTACTCCAATGGATGGTAGCCTTGTCATTATGGAAGGTTCTCTGTTGTCGATATTTTTGTTACTCCAATGGATGGTAGCTTGTCATTATGGAAGGTAGTCTATTGTCAAGATTTTTTTTACTCCAATGGATGGTAGCCTTGTCATTATGGGACGTAGTGTGTTGTCAATATTTTTGTTACTTCAATGGATTGTAGCCTTGTCATTATGGAAGGTAGTCTATTGTCGAGATTTTTGTTACTCCAATGGATGGTAGCTTTGTCATTATGGAAGGTACTCTGTTGTCGATATTTTTGTTACTCCAATGGATGCTAGCCTTGTCATTAAGAATGGTAGTCTGTTGTCGATATTTTTGTTACTCCAATGGATGGTAGCCTTGTCATTATGGAAGGTAGTCTGTTTTCGATATTTTTGTTACTACAATGGATGGTAGCCTTGTCATTATGGAAGGTAGTTTGATGTCAGGATTTTTGTTATTCCAATGTATGTTAACCTTCTCATTATGGAAGGTACTGTATTGTCGAGATTTTTGTTACTCCTATGGATGGTAGCCTTGTCATTATGGAAGGTACTCTGTTGTCGATATTTTTGTTACTCCAATGGATGGTAGCTTGTCATTATGGAAGGTAGTCTGTTGTCGAGATTTTTTTTACTCCAATGGATGGTAGACTTGTCATTATGGAAGGTAGTCTGTTGTCGAGATTTTTGTTACTCCAATGAATGGTAGCCTTGTCATTATGGGACGTAGTCTGTTGTCAATACTTTTGTTACTTCAATGGATTGTAGCCTTATCATTATGGAAGGTAGTCTATTGTCGAGATTTTTGTTACTCCAATGGATGGTAGCTTTGTCATTATGGAAGGTACTTTGTTGTCAATATTTTTGTTACTCGAATGGATGGTAGCCTTGTCATTATGAATGGTAGTCTGTTGTCGAAATTTTGGTACTCCAATGGATGGTAGCCTTGTCATTATGGAAGGTAGTCTGTTGTCGATATTTTTGTTACTACAATGGATGGTAGCCTTGTCATTATGGAAGGTAGTCTGTTGTCGAGATTTTTGTTATTCCATTGGATGGTAACCTTTTCATTTTGGAAGGTAGTCTTATGTCAGGATTTTTGTTATTCCAATGTATGGTAACCTTGTCATTATGGAAGGTAGTCTGTTGTTGAGATTTTTGTTACTCCAATGAATGGTAGCCTTGTCATTATGGGACGTAGTCTGTTGTCAATATTTTTGTTACTTCAATGGATTGTAGCCTAGTCATTATGGAAGGTAGTCTATTGTCGAGATTTTTGTTACTCCAATGGATGGTAGCTTTGTCATTATGGAAGGTACTCTGTTGTCGATATTTTTGTTACTCCAATGGATGCTTGCCTTGTCATTATGAATGGTAGTCTGTTGTCGAGATTTTTGTTACTCCAATGGATGGTAGCCTTGTCATTATGGAAGGTAGTCTGTTGTCGATATTTTTGTTACTACAATGGTTGGTATCCTTGTCATTATGGAAGGTAGTCTGTTGTCGAGATTTTTGTTACTCCATTGGATGGTAACCTTGTCATTTTGGAAGGTAGTCTGATGTCAGGATTTTTGTTATTCCAATGTATGGTAACCTTGTCATTATGGAAGGTAGTCTGTTGTTGAGATTTTTGTTACTCCAATGAATGGTAGCCTTGTCATTATGGGACGTAGTCTGTTGTCAATATTTTTGTTTCTTCAATGGATTGTAGCCTTGTCATTATGGAAGGTAGTCTGTTGTCGAGATTTTTGTTATTCCATTGGATGGTAACCTTTTCATTTTGGAAGGTAGTCTGATGTCAGGATTTTTGTTATTCCAATGTATGGTAACCTTGTCATTATGGAAGGTAGTCTGTTGTTGAGATTTTTGTTACTCCAATGAATGGTAGCCTTGTCATTATGGGACGTAGTCTGTTGTCAATATTTTTGTTACTTCAATGGATTGTAGCCTTGTCATTATGGAAGGTAGTCTATTGTCGAGATTTTTGTTACTCCAACGGATGGTAGCTTTGTCATTATGGAAGGTACTCTGTTGTCGAGATTTTTGTTACTCCAATGGATGCTTGCCTTGTCATTATGAATGGTAGTCTGTTGTCGAGATTTTTGGTACTCCAATGGATGGTAGCCTTGTCATTATGGAAGGTAGTCTGTTGTCGATATTTTTGTTACTACAATGGATGGTAGCCTTGTCATTATGGAAGGTAGTCTGTTGTCGAGATTTTTGTTATTCCATTGGATGGTAACCTTTTCATTTTGGAAGGTAGTCTGATGTCAGGATTTTTGTTATTCCAATGTATGGTAACCTTGTCATTATGGAAGGTAGTCTGTTGTTGAGATTTTTGTTTCTCCAATGAATGGTAGCCTTGTCATTATGGGACGTAGTCTGTTGTCAATATTTTTGTTACTTCAATGGATTGTAGCCTTGTCATTATGGAAGGTAGTCTATTGTCGAGATTTTTGTTACTCCAATGGATGGTAGCTTTGTCATTATGGAAGGTACTCTGTTGTCGATATTTTTGTTACTCCAATGGATGCTTGCCTTGTCATTATGAATGGTAGTCTATTGTCGAGATTTTTGTTACTCCAATGGATGGTAGCCTTGTCATTATGGAAGGTAGTCTGTTGTCGATATTTTTGTTACTACAATGGTTTGTATCCTTGTCATTATGGAAGGTAGTCCGTTGTCGAGATTTTTGTTATTCCATTGGATGGTAACCTTGTCATTTTGGAAGGTAGTCTGATGTCAGGATTTTTGTTATTCCAATGTATGGTAACCTTGTCATTATGGAAGGTACTTTATTATCGATATTTTTGTTACTCCAATGGATGGTAGCCTTGTCATTATGGAATGTACTCTTTTGTCGATATTTTTGTTACTCCAATGGATGGTAGCCTTGTCATTTTGGAAGGTAGTCTGTTGTCAGGATTTTTGTTATTCCAATGTATGGTAACCTTGTCATTATGGAAGGTACTCTATTGTCGAGATTTTTGTTACTCCAATGGATGGTAGCCTTGTCATTATGGAAGGTAGTCTGTTGTCGATATTTTTTGTTACTCCAATGGATGGTAGCTTGTCATTATGGAAGGTAGTCTGTTGTCGAGATTTTTTTTACTCCAATGGATTGTAGCCTTGTCATTATGGAAGGTAGTCTGTTGTCGAGATTTTTGTTACTCCAATGAATGGTAACCGTGTCATTATGGGACGTAGTCTGTTGTCAATATTTTTGTTACTTAAATGGATTGTAGCCTTGTTATTATGGAAGGTAGTCTATTGTCGAGATTTTTGTTACTCCAATGGATGGTAGCTTTGTCATTATGGAAGGTACTCTGTTGTCGATATTTTTGGTACTCCAATGCATGGTAGCCTTGTCATTATGAATGGTAGTCTGTTGTCGAGATTTTTGGTACTCCAATGGATGGTAGCCTTGTCATTATGGGACGTAGTCTGTTGTCAATATTTTTGTTACTTCAATGGATTGTAGCCTTGTCATTATGGAAGGTAGTCTATTGTTGAGATTTTTGTTACTCCAATGGATGGTAGCATTGTCTTTATGGAAGGTACTCTGTTGTCGATATTTTTGTTACTCCAATGGATGCTAGCCTTGTCATTATGAATGGTAGTCTATGGTCGTAATTTTTGTTACTCCAATGGATGGTAGCCTTATCATTATGGAAGGTAGTCTGTTGTCGATATTTTTGTTACTACAATGGATGGTAGCCTTGTCATTATGGAAGGTAGTCTGTTGTCGAGATTTTTGTTATTCCATTGGATGGTAACCTTGTCCTTTTGGAAGGTAGCCTGATGTCAGGATTTTTGTTATTCCAATGTATGGTAACCTTGTCATTATGGAAGGTACTTTATTGTCGAGATTTTTGTTACTCCAATGGATGGTAGCCTTTTTATTATGAAAGGTACTCTGTTGTCGATATTTTTGTTACTCCAATGTATGGTAGCCTTGTCATTATGGAAGGTAGTCTGTTGTCGAGATTTTTGTTACTCCAATGGATGGTAGCCTTGTCATTATGGAAGGTAGTCTGTTGTCGAGATTTTTGTTACTCCAATGAATGGTAGCCTTGTCATTATGGGACGTAGTCTGTTTTCAATATTCTTGTTACTTCAATGGATTATAGCCTTGTCATTATGGAAGGTAGTCTATTGTCGAGATTTTTTTTACTCCAATGGATGAAAGCTTTGTCATTATGGAAGGTAGTCTGATGTCGATATTTTTGTTTCTCCAATGGATGGTAGCCTTGTCATTATGAATGGTGGTCTGTTGTCGAGATTTTTTTTACTCCAATGGATGGTAGCCTTGTCATTATGGAAGGTAGTATGTTGTCGATATTTTTGTTATTACAATGGATGGTAGCCTTGTCATTATGGAAGGTAGTCTGTTTTTGAGATTTTTGTTATTCCATTGGATGGTAACCTTGTCATTATGGAAGGTAGTCTGATGTCAGGATTTTTGTTATTCCAATGTATGGTAACCTTGTCATTATGGAAGGTACTCTATTGTCTAGATTTTTGTTATTCCATTGGATGGTAGCCTTGTCATTATGGAAGGTAGTTTGATGTCAGGATTTTTGTTATTCCAATGTATGGTAACCTTGTTATTATGGAAGGTACTCTATTGTCGAGATTTTTGTTACTCCAAAGGATGGTAGCCTTTACATTGTGGAAGGTACTCTGTTGTCGATATTTTTGTTACTCCAATGGATGGTAGCCTTGTCATTATGGAAGGTAGTCTGTTGTCATGATTTTTGTTACTCCAATGGATGGTAGCCTTGTCATTATGGAAGGTAGTCTATTTTCGAGATTTTTGTTTCTCCAATGGATGGTAGTCTTATCATTATGGAAGGTAGTCTGTCGTTACGATTTCTGTTACTCCAATGGATGGTAGCCTTGTCCTTATGGAAGGTTGTCTTTTGTTCAGATTTTTGTTACTCCATTGGATGGTAGCCTTGTCTTTACAGAAGGTAGTCTGTTGTCAATATTTTTGTTACTCCAATGGATGGTAGCCTTATCATTATGGAAGGTAGTATAATATAGATATCTTTTTTACTCCAATGGGTGGTAGCCTTGTCATTATGGAAGGTAGTTTTTTGTCGATATTTTTTTTACTCCATTGGATCGTAGCCTTGTCATTATGGAAGGTAGATTGTCATTGAGAAATCTGTTACTCCAATATGTGGTAGCCTTATCATTATGGAGGGTAGTTTGATGTCGAGATTTTTGTTATTATAATGGATTGTAACCTTGTCATTTTGGAAGGTAGTCTCTTGTCGAGATTTTTATACTCCAATGGATGGTATCCTTGTCATTAAGGAAGGTAGTCTGTTGTCGAGATTTTTGTTACTCCAATGAATGGTAGACTTGTCATTATGGGACGTAGTATGTTGTCAATATTTTTGTTACATCAATGGATTGTAGCCTTATCATTATGGAAGGTAGTCTATTGTCGAGATTTTTGTTACTCCAATGGATGGTAGCTTTGTCATTATGGAAGGTACTTTGTTGTCGATATTTTTGTTACTCCAATGGATGGTAGCCTTGTCATTATGAATGGTAGTCTGTTGTCGAGATTTTTGTTAATCCAATGGATGGTAGCCTTGTCATTATGGAAGGTAGTCTATTGTCGATATTTTTGTTACTACAATGGATGGTAGCCTTGTCATTATGGAAGGTAGTCTACTGTCGAGATTTTTGTTATTCCATTGGATGGTAACCTTGTCATTATGGAAGGTAGTTTGATGTTAGGATTTTTGTTATTCCAATGTATGGTAACCTTGTCATTATGGAAGGTACTCTATTGTCGAGATTTTTGTTACTCCAATGGATGGTAGCCTTGTCATTATGGAAAGTAGTCTATTGTCGAGATTTTTATACTCCAATGGATGGTATCCTTGTCATTATGGAAGGTAGTCTGTTGTCGAGATTTTTGTTACTCCAATGAATGGTAGACTTGTCATTATGGGACGTAGTATGTTGTCAATATTTTTGTTACTTCAATGGATTGTAGCCTTGTCATTATGGAAGGTAGTCTATTGTCGAGATTTATGTTACTCCAACGGATGGTAGCTTTGTCATTATGGAAGGTACTCTGTTGTCGATATTTTTGTTACTCCAATGGATGGTAGCCTTGTCATTATGAATGGTAGTCTGTTGTCGACATTTTTGTTACTCCAATGGATGGTAGCCTTGTCATTATGGAAGATAGTCTATTGTCGATATTTTTGTTACTACAATGGATGGTAGCCTTGTCATTATGGAAGGTAGTCTATTGTCGAGATTTTTGTTATTCCATTAGATGGTAACCTTGTCATTATGGAAGGTAGTTTGATGTTAGGATTTTTGTTATTCCAATGTATGGTAACCTTGTCATTATGGAAGGTACTCTATTGTCGAGATTTTTGTTATTCCATTGGATGGTAGCCTTGTCATTATGGAAGGTAGTTTGATGTCAGGATTTTTGTTATTCCAATGTATGGTAACCTTGTTATTATGGAAGGTACTCTATTGTCGAGTTTTTTGTTACTCAAATGGATGGTAGCCTTTACATTATGGAAGGTACTCTATTGTCAATATTTTTGTTACTCCAATGGATGGTAGCCTTGTCATTATGGAAGGTAGTCTGTTGTCAAGATTTTTGTTACTCCCATGGATGGTAGCCTTGTCATTATGGAAGGTAGTCTATTTTCGAGATTTTTGTTACTCCAATGGATGGTAGTCTTTTCATTATGGAAGGTAGTTTTTTCTTCAGATTTTTGTTACTCCATTGGATGGTAGCCTTGTCATTACATAAGGTAGTCTGTTGTTAATATTTTTGTTACTCCAATGGATGGTAACCTTATCATTATGGAAGGTAGATTGTCATTGAGATATCTGTTACTCCATGGTGTGGTAGCCTTGTCATTATGGAAGGTAGTCTATTGTCGAGAATTTTGTTATTCTGTTTGATGTTAGCCTTGTCATTATGGAAGGTAGTTTGATGACGAGATTTTTGTTATTCTAATGGATTGTAACCTTGTCATTATGGAAGGTAGTCTGTTGTCGAGATTTTTATACTCCAATGGATGGTATCCTTGTCATTATGGAAGGTAGTCTGTTGTCGAGATTTTTGTTACTCCAATGAATGGTAGACTTGTCATTATGGGACGTAGTATGTTGTCAATATTTTTGTTACATCAATGGATTGTAGCCTTGTCATTATGGAAGGTAGTCTATTGTCAAGATTTTTGTTACTCCAATGGATGGTAGCTTTGTCATTATGGAAGGTACTCTGTTGTTGATATTTTTGTTACTCCAATGGATGGTAGCCTTGTCATTATGAATGGTAGTCTGTTGTCGAGATTTTTGTTACTCCAATGGATGGTAGCCTTGTCATTATGGAAGGTAGTCTATTGTCGATATTTTTGTTACTACAATGGATGGTAGCCTTGTCATTATGGAAGGTAGTCTATTGTCGAGATTTTTGTTATTCCATTGGATGGTAACCTTGTCATTATGGAAGGTAGTTTGATGTCAGGATTTTTGTTATTCCCATGTATGGTAGTCTTTTCATTATGGAAGGTAGTATGTCGTTATGATTTCTGTTACTCCAATGGATGGTAACCTTGTCCTTATGGAAGGTAGTCTTTTGTTCATATTTTTGTTACTCCATTGGATGGTATCCTTGTCATTACAGAAGGTAGTCTGTTGTCGATATTTTTGTTACTCCAATGGATGGTAGCCTTATCATTATGGAAGGTAGTATAATATAGATATCTTTTTTACTCCAATGGGTGGTAGCCTTGTCATTATGGAAGGTAGTTTTTTGTCGATATTTTTTTTACTCCAATGGATGGTAGCCTTGTCATTATGGAAGGTAGATTATCATTGAGATATCTGTTACTCCAATGTGTGGTAGCCTTCTCATTATGGAAGGTAGTCTGTTGTCTAGAATTTTGTTATTCCGTTTGATGTTAGCCTTGTCATTATGTAAGGTAGTCTGATGTCGAGATTTTTGTTATTCTAATGGATTGGATCCTTGTCATTATGGAAGGTAGTTTGTTGTCGAGATTTTTATACTCCAATGGATGGTATCCTTGTCATTTTGGAAGGTAGTCAGTTGTCGAGATTTTTGTTACTCCAATGAATGGTAGCCTTGTTATTATGGGACATAGTTTGTCGTCAATATTTTTGTTACTTCAATGGATTGTAGCCTTGTCATTATGGAAGGTAGTCTATTGTCGAGATTTTTGTTACTCCAATGGATGGTTGCCTTGTCATTATGGAAGGTAGTCTATTGTCGATATTTTGTTACTAAAATGGATGGTAGCCTTGTCATTATGGAAGGTAGTCTGTTGTCGAGATTTTTGTTATTACTTTGGATGGTAACCTTGTCATTATGGAAGGTAGTCTGCTGTCAGGATTTTTGTTATTCCAATGTATGGTAACCTTGTCATTATGGAAGGTACTCTATTGTCGATATTTTTGTTATTCCATTGGATGGTAGCCTTGTCATTAGGGAAGGTTGTTTGATGTCAGGATTTTTGTTATTCCAATGTATGGTAACCTTGTCGTGATGGAAGGTACTCTATTGTCGAGATTTTTGTTACTCCAATGGATGGTAGCCTTTACATAATGGAAGGTACTCTATTGTCGATATTTTTGTTACTCCAATGGATGGTAGCCTTGTCATTATGGAAGGTAGTCTGTTGTTAAGATTTTTGTTACTCCAATGGATGGTAGCCTTGTCATTATGGAAGGTAGTCTGTTGTCGAGAATTTTGTTATTCCATTTGATGTTAGCCTTGTCATTATGGAAGGTAGGTGGATGTCGAGATTTTTGTTATTCTAATGGATTATAACATTGTCATTATGGAAGGTAGTGTGTTGTCGAGATTTTTATACTCCAATGGATGGTATCCTTGTCATTATGGAAGGTAGTCTGTTGTCGAGATTTTTGTTACTCCAATGAATGGTAGCCTTGTCATTATGGGACGTAGTCTGTTGTCAATAGTTTTGTTACTTCAATGGATTGTAGCCTTGTCATTATGGAAGGTAGTCTATTGTCGAGATTTTTGTTACTCCAATGGATGTTAGCTTTGTCATTATGGAAGGTACTCTGTTGTCGATATTTTTATTACTCCAATGGACTAACCTTGTCATTATGAATGGTAGTCTTTTGTCGAGATTTTTGTTACTACAATGGATGGTAGCCTTGTCATTATGGAAGGTAGTCTGTTGTCGGTATTTTTGTTACTACAATGGATGGTAGCCTTTTCATTATAGAAGGTAGTATGTTGTCGAGATTTTTGTTATTCCATTGGATGGTAACCTTGTCATTATGGAAGGTAGTTTGATGTCAGGATTTTTGTTTTTCCAATGTATGGTAACCTTGTCATTAGGGAAGGTACTCTATTGTCGAGATTTTTGTTACTCCAATGGAAGGTAGCCTTGTCATTATGGAAGGTACTCTATTGTCGATATTTTTGTTACTCCAATGGATGGTAGCCTTGTCATTATGGAAGGTAGTCTATTGTCGAGATTTTTGTTACTCCAATGGATGGTAGCCTTGTCATTATGGAAGGTAGTCTGTTGTCAAGATTTTTGTTACTCCAATGGATGGTAGCCTTGTCATTATGGAAGGTAGTCTATTGTCGAGATTTTTGTTACTCCACAGGATGTTAGCTTTGTCATTATGGAAGGTACTCTGTTGTCGATATTTTTATTACTCCAATGGACCAACCTTGTCATTATGAATGGTAGTCTATTGTCGAGATTTTTGTTACTCCAATGGATGGTAGCCTTGTCATTATGGAAGGTAGTCTGTTGTCGGTATTTTTTTTACTACAATGGATGGTAGCCTTTTCATTTTAGAAGGTAGTCTGTTGTCGAGATTTTTGTTATTCCATTGGATGGTAACCTTGTCATTATGGAAGGTAGTTTGATGTCAGGATTTTTGTTATTCCAATGTATGGTAACCTTGTCATTAGGGAAGGTACTCTATTGTCGAGATTTTTGTTACTCCAATGAAAGGTAGCCTTGTCATTATGGAAGGTAGTCTATTGTCGATATTTTTGTTACTCCAATGGATGGTAGCCTTGTCATTATGGAAGATAGTCTATTGTCGAGATTTTTGTTACTCCAATGGATGGTAGCCTTGTCATTATGGAAGGTAGTCTGTTGTCAAGATTTTTGTTACTCCAATGGATGGTAGCCTTGTCATTATGGAAGGTAGTCTTTCGTTATGATTTCTGTTACTCCAATGGATGGTAGCCTTGTCCTTATGGTAGGTAGTCTTTTGTTCACATTTTTGTTACTCCATTGGATGGTAGCCTTGTCATTACAAAATGTAGTCTATTGTCAATGTTTTTGTTACTCCAATGGATGGTAGCCTTATCATTATGGAAGGTAGTATAATATAGATATCTTTTTTACTCCAATGGGTGGTAGCCTTGTCATTATGGAAGGTAGTTTTTTGTCGATATATATTTTTTACTCCAATGGATTGTAGCCTTGTCATTATGGAAGGTAGATTGTCAGTGAGATATCTGTTACTCCAATGTGTGGTAGCCTTGTCATTATGGAAGGTAGTCTGTTGTCGAGAATTTTGTTATTCCGTTTGATGTTAGCCTTGTCATTATGGAAGGTAGTCTGTTGTCGAGATTTTTATACTCCAATGGATGGTATCCTTGTCATTATGGAAGGTAGTCTGTTGTCGAGTTTTTTGTTACTCCAATGGATGGTAGCCTTGTCATTATGGAAGGTAGTATAATATAGATATCTTTTTTACTACAATGGGTGGTAGCCTTGTTATTATGGAAGGTAGTTTTTTGTCGATATTTTTTTTACTCCAAAGGATGGTAGCCTTGTCATTATGGAAGGTAGATTGTCATTGAGATATCTGTTACTCCAATGTGTGGTAGCCTTGTCATTATGGAAGGTAGTCTGATGTCGAGATTTTTGTTATTCTGTTTTATTTTAGCCTTGTCATTATGGAAGGTAGTCTGATGTCGAGATTTTTGTTATTCTAATGGATTGTAACCTTGTCATTATGGAAGGTAGTCTATTGCCGAGATTTTTATACTCCAATGGATGGTATCCTTGTCATTATGGAAGGTAGTCTGATGTCGAGATTTTTGTTACTCCAATGAATGGTAGCCTTGTCATTATGGGACGTAGTCTGTTGTCAATATTTTTGTTACTTCAATGGATTGTAGCCTTGTCATTATGGAAGGTAGTCTATTGTCGAGATTTTTGTTACTCCAATGGATGGTAGCCTTGTCATTATGAATGGTAGTCTGTTGTCGAGATTTTTGTTACTCCAATGGATGGTAGCTGTAACACCCTCTAAAACCCCGAATAAAATTTCGCAAATAATTAAAATTATAATTTCAGAGTACATGTATTAACGAGGATGTCACAATTCTCTTTTAATAAAAACAAGGTTCCTGTCATGCATAACATAGAAGCAACTCATACATGTTTACACAGCGGAATAATTCAATTAACAAAACCAATGTTATAATATTTTCAAAATCATCAGGGATTAACACCTGGAATATATCAACATCATATTATAACAAACATAAGGAAATAAACGAGTCTGACTAAAGCAGCTCGACAAACAAACGTTCCCGGAGTTACAACTATCAGAGCATGACCCAGACAATACTTAAACAGAAATAAACTAGAAACGACAAGCCTTCGCCAAGCACCTGAACGAAGCTCCTCAATCTGAAATGTTCAACAGTAAGGGTGAGCATCTCAACTATACATTTGATTATACGTTCATAACAATCAATTCAGAAAACCATAAGCATCACCCAAACAGTTAGCATGTTTCATAGTTTACGAAAACCTTTACAATTCATATATTCATAATCTATTACTTTTCATACTTATAATTAACATCAAACATCATTAACAATTTAGCAGCAATACATGCATACAATCAATTAAATACAACATTGGAAGGTCATCCATTCCCGTTATATTCAATATAATGCAACACACCCATGCATGTGGTACCATTTTACCGCCCCATTAAATCTCGGGTCACGGATAACTCACCGTTCCATTATATCGCGGACACGGCTACCACCTCAACGTTCCATTAAATCGCGGACACGTATATTGGCCACCATGTTAATTCCACACAATGGGAATTAACAAATGCAACATGATATGTAAAGTATGTAACACTCAGCATACTATTAACATCAATCAACATATCATGCAACATCAACAACATCAATCATAACAGGATATGGATAGCATGTAATCACTCAGCATACTATTAAACATCAATCATACCAAGTTATATCATCATTCATGCTTGATACATCATCTAAAAGCATGACAATAAAATCCATATAGTGTTGGTATCATAACACACAATCGTTATTCGATACAAGCATCAATCAACACTAGGAAATCAATAAACACATATTCAAAACATGTCAAACACTGCACATCAAAACAGGATCAATCCGTACAAAACAGCATGCACAGAAAACAGAGTTTAGAAACCAACACAGGAGGTTTAACACGGTTGCCCGTGTAAATCAACACTGCCCGTGTGGAAATGTGTCCAGAAAACACGTTATTTTGCCATTACAGGGGATCAACACGGGCGCCCGTGTGAATCAACACGGCCCGTGTTGAAATGTGCCTGGAAACACATTTTTCCTGCCAACACAGTGAATCAACACGGGTGCCCGTGTGAATCCACACGGCCCGTGTTGATGAGCGCGAACCCAAAATTTCCTGTTCCTGCAGCAGTTCAGAACAGCAGCCAAACGCGAAAATGCCAGCCAAAACACACATTTCGGTACATAACAACATCAATTATGCATAACTCAAAACAACACATCAATTGGAACACAATTCCCTTCTACGTTAGTCAATTTCCAATCTTAAGGACAACATTATTTCACTTAAGGTCTCATTTTCCAAATCAATCAAAACTCAGAATTTTCATTTTTAAAACATCCTATTTTATCAACAATCCTTTCATCAACAACAAGTTTTATTAAAATTGACCTTAAGTTACATATTACCCGTCCTTTAGGGAAATCCTAACAACATTGAGGTTATCCTTAGAACACCTAAGGTAAATTCACGATCATACAATTTCGATCCAAATCAACAATGGGGATTATCCTACGATTACCCAACCAATTGCATCTAAACCCATAAGCAAATATAAATTGAGTAGTATCCCCCCTTACCTTATCAAATTGCAGCTTCGAACTCTTGAGCGATTGTTCGTCGTTCTTCAGAGCTCCAATCCCAAATATCTCCAAACACTTCACTAAAATACATAACAACCAAATTCACTTATAAACATAAACACTTTCTCCAATAATCACTTATTAAAATAAGCTCTTAAAGCTACTTAATTCCTCATAATCATATAGAAAATTTCACTAGCTTTCCAACGCATCGAACGGCGCCTAAATCGGAGTTACGGTTCAAAAGTTATGGCCGAAACGATTTTTGGAAAAACCTACCCGAGCATCAACACAGAAGATCAACACGGGTGCCCGTGTGCATCAACACGGCCCGTGTTGATGACTCTGCAACCCCAAATTTCACGTTTTTATGCTTCCCAAAATCACCCCAACCCATTCCTAATCATCCCCAAACATCCTAAAACCATCAAAATCGAATTTCTACCATATAGCAATGATCTAAGGCATACAATAGGATCAATACCACATCAATAATCAAAACACACCAAACATAGGGCAATTCGATAAATCTCATCCTACATATCATCTATCATGCATCCGATTATAGAATCAGAACTCCACCCTTACCTGGTATTGACGGTTCTTCGATTCTCTAATCGCAATCGCCTCTTCGATGGCTTTTCCGCCGTCTTCAACCTTGCCTCTTTGCACCGTTTTCACGTGACTTCTGTTTTCTCTCCAAAAACCTTATTTCCTCTGCTGACTTATCTTTTATTAATTTTCCTCCAAATAATAATAATAATAGTATCAATATTATTCCAACAATTAATCCAAATGGGCCTACTATCCACACCCCTCCAATTAACTGCATTTTAATGCTACTTGGCCCAACTCAATTAAATTACACCAATAAATAAATAATATTATTCTTAATATTATTTTTGCGATTAAACCGACAAAATCCAATAATTAAATTCTTAAATAATTTAATTAACCGATTAGTTAAATTCGGGCGTTACAACTCTCCCCCACTTAGGATATTTTCGTCCTCGAAAATCCAATCGACACAACCACTCTCAACACCAATTCTGGACATACCAAACACTCAACGTATTATCAACCAACAACTGTTGCACTCAGGCACACAACGTCGTCTTTCGTCTTAACAATATTACATGATCAACTTAGCGACCACATCGACACCAAAACATACACAACTAATCATAACGATATACCCGATATTAGCTCATCGACACCCTCAACACCATCTTGATACATCGCTTATGAAGTAATAACATCCGCAAACTACTTATACTTGAATATACAACCATCATATTATCATCTTGACAACATTCTTAATACAAACTCACGCGCCAATTCATTCCTTAATATACGAATTCCAATTATCAACCAAATACTTACAACTTGATTACTCTCGTCATATCACTCTTATAGTGACATCCACATAACCGACCAAATCACCTTTAACACAATCTGAAATATTACTATTCCTTTTAGTAATTAACACTGACATCACAACAACAAAAACAAAATTCTCATAACATCTGCTTACGGGTCTTAATCCAAAATTATATACAACTCTCCATAAACCAACAACCACATTAATATCCTTATTAAATCAACTGACATTTATAATAAACCAACATACTCTGGCACATCACGCTTCAGATACGCAACTCCGATTACTTATAAAGTATCAACTCTACCAAGTTTACTCCAATTGCCACTCTTGGATGAAACATTCATATACTTCCATGAATTCCCAATTGTCATAAAACATAACTACGACTTTATCATCTTTTTAGTAACATAATCCTCAAAAATCGTCTTAAAAACATAACCACATTACAACCACATACAGTACATGGGTCCAATTAATTCCAACAAGATGACTCATCTTCTTCCAACCAAACTCGCACTTTAATAAACAAACTTATAATTTCACTTCTTTTAAATAGCAACAAGAACAAGATAACGACATATTCTTCAGAATGCACTATACTAGTCGGCACAACACATCTATCCATCAACTATGATTCCGTCTACTATCAACAATAGATTAAGGGTGATCAGTTCCTCAATTTGCCAATAGATAGACGAAAACCATAACGGAGCATAAACCATCGTTACCAAACTATAATAGTGTTCCTTCCGAACTTTTTCTCAAATCATTCACAACGTCATAATCCAACAATTACCAATCATCATGAGATCCACCTCTGACACTTTCGCATCCTTCCATGCAGAACAACATGTCTCTCAACTCATTTCCAAACAACATTTTTCGATTGAACTCGTCTCAACAACTGCAATAACAACCACCCATGTCCAAAAAGTTTATAATTCCTCAACCGACTTCAAAGTCTCTTCCTATGAGAATACTCCTACCACACTTGGAAACATTTTCATATAAAGGAAACATACTTTTATCTCCTTGCAGGTTCAAACAGAACATCAATCCAACAATCCAAACACAAGATACGGATCCCAAAGTTATCCGAAAATACGAACACTAACGTCATACAACAACCTACTACAACACATCTTTCGACAACATCGGGATAAAATTCCTTTATCCATACTTTACATCCTTCTTCACTCTTTCAATTTTTCAACAAGAAACACTCAATGTCCAACACAATTATTTCCTTCGATACATGCCTCCCAAGCATAAAATTATATTCTATAATGAAGGTAATTACTTGTAGATTCTATAACTTCATGAATCGCTCAAATCCAAGTTACGAGCAAAAGTTATCATCTTTGCAATGGGACTGGTTCATAATTCCCGCATGCAGAATTTTCCCAAATTCAGCATCAGACCCAAATATTAAAATGCATTTTTCTCCTTCTTCACGAACTTTCCGAAGACAAATCTTATATGCAAACTATATGGAATTTCGTAATCTTTCCAAAAAGTCAATAACCGCTTTGATCGGAATCACGAGTAAAAAGTTATACCACTTTTACTAACAGCTGCTCCAAAATTACAAAAATCTGAATTTGAGATTGATGAACATAAGTTCCATCTTTCTCTCTTTCTTCCAAAATTCACCCACATCCTTTCTTTTTATCCAACGACGAAAATCATCCGATATTAATCCAACTATACTAAAGACATACAATCCGACGAGTTAATCCCTTCAACTTATCATTTTCTTTGGAATAGACTTTATTCTCAATTGTCTTAAATTCACCGTCTAAAAACCTACCCACATTTTCAACTTGACCGATACAGATTCATGAGTCCATACTCTCGCCGGTTCGCAACAACAGCGACTCAATGACCTTTGCACTCTTCCAATCAACGTCGCCTTCAACAACTTCATGATACTTGATGAAATAGTGTAAATTACAACCATCCAGAATAACTCGCACCCCAAGTTTTCAACACAATTCTTCGAACATAACAACATACATTGACTTTAGTGGCATGCTACCATAGGAGATTAGTCCAATTACTACACTAATAGTATCCAAAATATTCCTCAAGGTAATCAACTAAGGTTCAGTCCCACTTTCCGACCATTAGAGATCAAAACATAATTTAGCCATTTTCCACAAAACCACACAGTACGCGCCGTGAAGGCCAGCGCGCACTGCGATGACAGCAAAAATATGCAGTTTGCGCCGCGACCACTAGTTGGCGCCGCGAACTGTACGAGACAGAAAGGGATTTTTGCATGACGATATCTCTTCAACGCAGTTTAATCCAATTTCCCATACGAGTTCACTAGCATACCAAAATTCTTGAATCTATATCACCTTCGCATTCAGGAAGCATCCAAACTTCAACAACATTTGCATTGTCGCCGTCAGCAACATTCTGAACCGACATATCACAACTGAAGCGCATCCGAGAAGAAAAGCTTCTCCCCCACTTATCGCAATCTTATCCCTGAAATCAAGTGATCCAAAACAAAGAAGTACCAACAGTGTTTTCAAACACTTATTGCGTACCAAGGGTAATGACACTGACATAACAACTTGGCCGGACAGACCGACCATGCTCTGATACCACTATTGTAACACCCTCTAAAACCCCGAATAAAATTTCGCAAATAATTAAAATTATAATTTCAGAGTACATGTATTAACGAGGATGTCACAATTCTCTTTTAATAAAAACAAGGTTCCTGTCATGCATAACATAGAAGCAACTCATACATGTTTACACAGCGGAATAATTCAATTAACAAAACCAATGTTATAATATTTTCAAAATCATCAGGGATTAACACCTGGAATATATCAACATCATATTATAACAAACATAAGGAAATAAACGAGTCTGACTAAAGCAGCTCGACAAACAAACGTTCCCGGAGTTACAACTATCAGAGCATGACCCAGACAATACTTAAACAGAAATAAACTAGAAACGACAAGCCTTCGCCAAGCACCTGAACGAAGCTCCTCAATCTGAAATGTTCAACAGTAAGGGTGAGCATCTCAACTATACATTTGATTATACGTTCATAACAATCAATTCAGAAAACCATAAGCATCACCCAAACAGTTAGCATGTTTCATAGTTTACGAAAACCTTTACAATTCATATATTCATAATCTATTACTTTTCATACTTATAATTAACATCAAACATCATTAACAATTTAGCAGCAATACATGCATACAATCAATTAAATACAACATTGGAAGGTCATCCATTCCCGTTATATTCAATATAATGCAACACACCCATGCATGTGGTACCATTTTACCGCCCCATTAAATCTCGGGTCACGGATAACTCACCGTTCCATTATATCGCGGACACGGCTACCACCTCAACGTTCCATTAAATCGCGGACACGTATATTGGCCACCATGTTAATTCCACACAATGGGAATTAACAAATGCAACATGATATGTAAAGTATGTAACACTCAGCATACTATTAACATCAATCAACATATCATGCAACATCAACAACATCAATCATAACAGGATATGGATAGCATGTAATCACTCAGCATACTATTAAACATCAATCATACCAAGTTATATCATCATTCATGCTTGATACATCATCTAAAAGCATGACAATAAAATCCATATAGTGTTGGTATCATAACACACAATCGTTATTCGATACAAGCATCAATCAACACTAGGAAATCAATAAACACATATTCAAAACATGTCAAACACTGCACATCAAAACAGGATCAATCCGTACAAAACAGCATGCACAGAAAACAGAGTTTAGAAACCAACACAGGAGGTTTAACACGGTTGCCCGTGTAAATCAACACTGCCCGTGTGGAAATGTGTCCAGAAAACACGTTATTTTGCCATTACAGGGGATCAACACGGGCGCCCGTGTGAATCAACACGGCCCGTGTTGAAATGTGCCTGGAAACACATTTTTCCTGCCAACACAGTGAATCAACACGGGTGCCCGTGTGAATCCACACGGCCCGTGTTGATGAGCGCGAACCCAAAATTTCCTGTTCCTGCAGCAGTTCAGAACAGCAGCCAAACGCGAAAATGCCAGCCAAAACACACATTTCGGTACATAACAACATCAATTATGCATAACTCAAAACAACACATCAATTGGAACACAATTCCCTTCTACGTTAGTCAATTTCCAATCTTAAGGACAACATTATTTCACTTAAGGTCTCATTTTCCAAATCAATCAAAACTCAGAATTTTCATTTTTAAAACATCCTATTTTATCAACAATCCTTTCATCAACAACAAGTTTTATTAAAATTGACCTTAAGTTACATATTACCCGTCCTTTAGGGAAATCCTAACAACATTGAGGTTATCCTTAGAACACCTAAGGTAAATTCACGATCATACAATTTCGATCCAAATCAACAATGGGGATTATCCTACGATTACCCAACCAATTGCATCTAAACCCATAAGCAAATATAAATTGAGTAGTATCCCCCCTTACCTTATCAAATTGCAGCTTCGAACTCTTGAGCGATTGTTCGTCGTTCTTCAGAGCTCCAATCCCAAATATCTCCAAACACTTCACTAAAATACATAACAACCAAATTCACTTATAAACATAAACACTTTCTCCAATAATCACTTATTAAAATAAGCTCTTAAAGCTACTTAATTCCTCATAATCATATAGAAAATTTCACTAGCTTTCCAACGCATCGAACGGCGCCTAAATCGGAGTTACGGTTCAAAAGTTATGGCCGAAACGATTTTTGGAAAAACCTACCCGAGCATCAACACAGAAGATCAACACGGGTGCCCGTGTGCATCAACACGGCCCGTGTTGATGACTCTGCAACCCCAAATTTCACGTTTTTATGCTTCCCAAAATCACCCCAACCCATTCCTAATCATCCCCAAACATCCTAAAACCATCAAAATCGAATTTCTACCATATAGCAATGATCTAAGGCATACAATAGGATCAATACCACATCAATAATCAAAACACACCAAACATAGGGCAATTCGATAAATCTCATCCTACATATCATCTATCATGCATCCGATTATAGAATCAGAACTCCACCCTTACCTGGTATTGACGGTTCTTCGATTCTCTAATCGCAATCGCCTCTTCGATGGCTTTTCCGCCGTCTTCAACCTTGCCTCTTTGCACCGTTTTCACGTGACTTCTGTTTTCTCTCCAAAAACCTTATTTCCTCTGCTGACTTATCTTTTATTAATTTTCCTCCAAATAATAATAATAATAGTATCAATATTATTCCAACAATTAATCCAAATGGGCCTACTATCCACACCCCTCCAATTAACTGCATTTTAATGCTACTTGGCCCAACTCAATTAAATTACACCAATAAATAAATAATATTATTCTTAATATTATTTTTGCGATTAAACCGACAAAATCCAATAATTAAATTCTTAAATAATTTAATTAACCGATTAGTTAAATTCGGGCGTTACAGTAGCCTTGTCATTATGGAAGGTAGTCTATTGTCGATATTTTTGTTACTACAATGGATGGTAGCCTTGTCATTATGGAAGGTAGTATGTTGTCGAGATTTTTGTTATTCGTTTGGATGGTAACCTTGTCATTATGGAAGGTAGTCTGATGTCAAGATTTTTGTTATTCCAATCTATGGTAACCTTGTCATTATGGAAGGTACTCTATTATAGAGATTTTTGTTATTCCATTGGACGGTAGCCTTGTCATAATGTAAGTTAGTTTGATGTCAAGATTTTTGTTATTCCAATGTATGGTAACCTTGTCATTATGGAAGGTACTCTATTGTCGAGATTTTTGTTACTCCAATGGATGGTAGAGTTGTCATTATGGAAGGTAGTCTGTTGTCAAGATTTTTGTTACTCCAATGGATGGTAGTCTTTTCATTATGGAAGGTAGTCTGTCGTTATGATTTCTGTTACTCCAATGGATGGTAGCCTTCTCATTATGGAAGGTAGTCTTTTGTTCAGATTTTTGTTACTCCATCGGATGGTAGCCTTATCATTACAGAAGGTAGTCTATTGTCGATATTTTTGTTACTCCAATGGATGGTAGCCTTATCATTATGGAAGGTAGTATAATATAGATATCTTTTTTACACCAATGGGTGGTAGCCTTGTCATTATGGAAGGTAGTTTTCGGTCGATATTTTTTTTACTCCAATGGATGGTAGCCTTGTCATTATGGAAGGTAGATTGTCATTGAGATATTTGTTACTCCAATGTGTGGTAGCCTTGTCATTAAGGAAGGTAGTCTGATGTCGAGATTTTTGTTATTCTAATGGATTGTAACCTTGTCATTATGGAAGGTAGTCCGTTGCCGAGATTTTTATACTCCAATGGATGGTATCCTTGTCATTATGGAAGGTAGTCTGTTGTCGAGATTTTTGTTACTCCAAAGAATGGTAGCCTTGTCATTATGGGACGTAGTCTATTGTCAATATTTTTGTTACTTCAATGGATTGTAGCCTTGTCATTATGGAAAGTAGTCTATTGTCGAGATTTTTGTTACACCAATGGATGGTAGCTTTGTCATTATGGAAGGTACTCTATTGCCGATATTTTTGTTACTCCAATGGATGGTAGCCTTGTCATTATGAATGGTAGTCTGTTATCGAGATTTTTGTTACTCCAATGGATGGTAGCCTTGTCATTATGGAAGGTAGTTTGTTGTCAATATTTTTGTTACTACAATGGATGGTAGCCTTGTCATTATGGAAGGTAGTCTGATGTCAGGATTTTTGTTATTCCAATGTATGGTAACCTTGTCATTATGGAAGGTACTCTATTGTCGAGATTTTTGTTACTCCAATGGATGTTAGCCTTGTCATTATGGAAGGTACTCTATTGTCGATATTTTTGTTATTCTAATGGATGGTAGCCTTGTCATTATGGAAGGTAGTTTGTTGTCGAGATTTTTGTTACTCCAATGGATGGTAGCCTTGTCATTATGGAAGGTAGTCTGTTGTCGAGATTTTTGTTATTCCAATGAATGGTAGCCTTGTCATTATGGGACGTAGTCTGTTGTCAATATTTTTGTTACTTCAATGGATTGTAGCCTTGTCATTATGGAAGGTAGTCTATTGTCGATATTTTTGTTACTCCAATGGATGGTAGCTTTGTCATTATGGAAGGTACTCCGTTGTCGATATTTTTGTTACTCTAATGGATGGTAACCTTGTCATTATGAATGACAGTCTATTGTCGAGATTTTTTTTACTCTAATGGATGGTAGCCTTGTTATTATGGAAGGTAGTATGTTGTCAATATTTTTGTTACTACAATGGATGGTAGCCTTTTCATTATGGAAGGTAGTCTGTTGTCGAGATTTTTGTTATTCCATTGGATGGTAACCTTGTCATTATGAATGGTAGTCTGTTGTCGTGATTTTTGTTACTCCAATGGAAGGTAGCCTTGTCATTATGGAAGGTACTCTGTTGTCGATAATTTTGTTACTCCAATGGATGGTAGCCTTGTCATTATGGAAGGTAGTCTGTTGTCAAGATTTTTGTTACTCCAATGGATGGTAGCCTTGTCATTATGGAAGGTAGTCTATTTTCGAGATTTTTGTTACTCCAATGGATGGTAGTCTTTTCATTATGGAAGGTAGTCTGTCGTTATAATTTCTGTTACTCTAATGGATGGTAGCCTTGTCATTATGGAAGGTAGTCTTTTGTTCAGATTTTTGTTTCTCCATCGGATGGTAGCCTTGTCATTACAAAAGGTAGTCTGTTGTCGATATTTTTGTTACTCCAATGGATGGTAGCCTTGTCATTATGGAAGGTTGATCGTCATTGAGATATCTGTTACTCCAATGTGTGGTAGCCTTGTCATTGTGGAAGGTAGTCTGATGTCAGGATTTTTGTTATTCCAATGTATGGTAACCTTGTCATTATGGAAGGTACTCTATTGTCGAGATTTTTGTTACTCCAATGGATGGTAGCCTTGTCATTATGGAAGGTACTCTATTGTCGATATTTTTGTTACTCTAATGGATGGTAGCCTTGTCATTATGGAAGGTAGTTTGTTGTCGAGATTTTTGTTACTCCAATGGATGGTAGCCTTGACATTATGGAAGGTAGTTTGTTGTCGATATTTTTGTTACTCCAAATAATGGTAGCCTTGTCATTATGGGACATAGTCTGTTGTAAATATTTTTGTTACTTCAATGGATTGTAGCCTTCTCATTATAGAAGGTAGTCTATTGTCGAGAGTTTTGTTACTCCAATGGATGGTAGCTTTGTCATTATGGAAGGTACTCTGTTGTCGATATTTTTGTTACTCCAATGGACCAACCTTGTCATTATGAATGGTAGTCTGTTGTCGATATTTTTGTTACTCCAATGGATGGTAGCCTTCTCATTATGGATGGTAGTCTGTTGTCGATATTTTTGTTACTACAATGGATGGTAGCCTTTTCATTATGGAAGGTAGTCTGTTGTCAGGATTTTTGTTACTCCAATGGATGGTAGCCTTGTCATTATGGAAGGTAGTCTATTGTTCATATTTTTGTTACTCCAATGGATGGTAGTCTTTTCATTATGAAAGTTAGTCTGTCGTTATGATTTCTGTTACTCCAATGTGTGGTAGCCTTGTCATTATGGAAGGTAGTCTTTTGTTCATATTTTTGTTACTCCATTGGATGGTAGCCTTGTCATTACAGAATGTAGTCTGTTGTCGATATTTTTGTTACTGCAATGGATGGTAGCCTTGTCATTATGGAAGGTAGTTTTTTGTCGATATTTTTTTTACTCCAATGGATGGTAGCCTTGTCATTATGGAAGGTAGATTGTCATTGAGATATCTGTTACTCCAATATGTGGTAGCCTTGTCATTATGGAAGGTAGTCTGTTGTCGAGAATTTTGTTATTCCGTTTGATGTTAGCCTTGTCATTATTTAAGGTAGTTTGTTGTCGAGATTTTTGTTATTCTAATGGATTGTAACCTTGTCATTATGGAAGGTAGTCTGTTGCCGAGATTTTTATACTCCAATGGATGGTATACTTGTCATTATTGAAGGTAGTCTGTTGTCGAGATTTTTGTTACTCCAATGAATTGTAGCCTTGTCATTATGGGACGTAGTCTGTTGTCAATATTTTTGTTACTTCAATGTATTGTAGCCTTGTCATTATGGAAGGTAGTCTATTGTCGAGATTATTGTTACTCTAATGGATGGTAGCTTTGTCATTATGGAAGGTACTCTATTGTCGATATTTTTGTTACTCCAATGGATGGTAGCCTTGTCATTATGAATGTTAGTTTGTTGTCGATATTTTTGTTACTCCAATGGATGGTAGCCTTGTCATTATGGAAGGTAGTCTGTTGTCGAGATTTTTGTTACTCCAATGGATGGTAGTCTTTTCATTATGGAAGGTAGTCTGTCGTTATGATTTCTGTTACTCCAATGGATGGTAGCCTTGTCATTATGGAAGGTAGTCTTTTGTTCAGATTTTTGTTACTCCATCGGATGGTAGCCTTGTCATTACAAAAGGTAGTCTGTTTGTCGATATTTTTGTTACTCCAATGGATGGTAGCCTTGTCATTATGGAAGGTAGATCGTCATTGAGATATCTGTTACTCCAATGTGTGGTAGCCTTGTCATTGTGGAAGGTAGTCTGATGTCAGGATTTTTGTTATTCCAATGTATGGTAGCCTTGTCATTTTGGATGGTACTCTATTGTCGAGATTTTTGTTACTCCAATGGATGGTAGCCTTGTCATTATGGAAGGTACTCTATTGTCGATATTTTTGTTACTCTAATGGATGGTAGCCTTGTCATTATGGAAGGTAGTTTGTTGTCGAGATTTTTGTTACTCCAATGGATGGTAGCCTTGACATTATGGAAGGTAGTTTGTTGTCGATATTTTTGTTACTCCAAATAATGGTAGCCTTGTCATTATGGGACATAGTCTGTTGTCAATATTTTTGTTACTTCAATGGATTGTAGCCTTGTCATTATAGAAGGTAGTCTATTGTCGAGAGTTTTGTTACTCCAATGGATGGTAGCTTTGTCATTATGGAAGGTACTCTGTTGTCGATATTTTTGTTACTCCAATGGACCAACCTTGTCATTATGAATGGTAGTCTGTTGTCGATATTTTTGTTACTCCAATGGATGGTAGCCTTCTCAATATGGATGGTAGTCTGTTGTCGATATTTTTGTTACTACAATGGATGGTAGCCTTTTCGTTATGGAAGGTAGTCTGTTGTCGATATTTTTGTTATTCCGTTGAATGGTAACCATGTCATTATGGAAGGTAGTCTGATGTCAGGATTTTTGTTATTCCAATGTATGGTAACCTTGTCATTATGGAAGGTACTATATTGTCGAGATTTTGGTTACTCCAATGGAAGGTAGCCTTGTCATTATGGAAGGTACTCTGTTGTCGATATTTTTGTTACTCCAATGGATGGTAACCTTGTCATTATGGAAGGTAGTCTGTTGCTGAGATTTTTGTTACTCCAATGGATGGTAGCCTTGTCATTATGGAAGGTAGTCTGTTGTCAAGATTTTTGTTACTCCAATGGATGGTAGCCTTGTCATTATGGAAGGTAGTCTATTTTCGAGATTTTTGTTACTCCAATGGATGGTAGTCTTTTCATTATGGAAGTTAGTCTGTCGTTATGATTTCTATTACTCCAATGTGTGGTAGCCTTGTCATTATGGAAGGTAGTCTTTTGTTCATATTTTTGTTACTCCATTGGATGGTAGCCTTGTCATTACAGAATGTAGTCTATTGTCTATATTTTTGTTACTCCAATGGATGGTAGCCTTATCATTATGGAAGGTAGTATAATATAGATATCTTTTTTACTCCAATGGGTGGTAGCCTTGTCATTATGGAAGGTAGTTTTTTTTCAATATTTTTTTTACTCCAATGGATGGTAGCCTTGTGATTATGGAAGGTAGATTGTCATTGAGATATTTGTTACTCCAATGTGTGGTAGCCTTGTCATTATGGAAGGTAGTCTGTTGTCGAGAATTTTGTTATTCCGTTTGATGTTAGCCTTGTCATTATTTAAGGTAGTTTGTTGTCGAGATTTTTGTTATTCTAATGGATTGTAACCTTGTCATTATGGAAGGTAGTCTGTTGCCGAGATTTTTATACTCCAATGGATGGTATCCTTGTCATTATTGAAGGTAGTCTGTTGTCGAGATTTTTGTTACTCCAATGAATGGTAGCCTTGTCATTATGGGACGTAGTCTGTTGTCAATATTTTTGTTACTTCAATGGATTGTAGCCTTGTCATTATGGAAGGTAGTCTATTGTCGAGATTATTGTTACTCCAATGGATGGTAGCTTTGTCATTATGGAAGGTACTCTATTGTCGATATTTTCGTTACTCCAATGGATGGTAGCCTTGTCATTATGAATGGCAGTTTGTTGTCGATATTTTTGTTACTCCAATGGATGGTAGCCTTGTCATTATGGAAGGTAGTCTGTTGTCGAGATTTTTGTTACTCCAATGGATGGTAGCCTTGTCATTATGGAAGGTAGTCTGTTTTCGAGATTTTTGTTACTCCAATGGATGGTAGTCTTTTCATTATGGAAGTTAGTCTGTCGTTATGATTTATGTTACTCAAATGTGTGGTAGCCTTGTCATTATGGAAGGTAGTCTTTTGTTCATATTTTTGTTACTCCATTGGATGGTAGCCTTGTCATTACAGAATGTAGTCTATTGTCGATATTTTTGTTACTCCAATGGATGGTAGCCTTATCATTATGGAAGGTAGTATAATATAGATATCTTTTTTACTCCAATGGGTGGTAGCCTTGTCATTATGGAAGGTAGTTTTTTGTCAATATTTTTTTTACTCCAATGGATGGTAGCCTTGTCATTATGGAAGGTAGATTGTCATTGAGATATCTGTTACTCCAATGTGTGGTAGCCTTGTCATTATGGAAGGTAGTCTGTTGTCGAGAATTTTGGTATTCCGTTTGATGTTAGCCTTGTCATTATTTAAGGTAGTTTGTTGTCGAGATTTTTGTTATTCTAATGGATTGTAACCTTGTCATTATGGAAGGTAGTCTGTTGCCGAGATTTTTATACTCCAATGGATGGTATCCTTGTCATTATTGAAGGTAGTCTATTGTCGAGATTTTTGTTACACTAATTAATGGTAGCCTTGTCATTATGGGACGTAGTCTGTTGTCAATATTTTTGTTACTTCAATGGATTGTAGCCTTGTCATTATGGAAGGTAGTCTATTGTCGAGATTATTGTTACTCCAATGGATGGTAGCTTTGTCATTATGGAAGGTACTCTGTTGTCGATATTTTCGTTACTCCAATGGATGGTAGCCTTGTCATTATGAATGGCAGTTTGTTGTCGATATTTTTGTTACTCCAATGGATGGTATCCTTGTCATTATGGAAGGTAGTCTGTTATCGAGATTTTTGTTACTCCAATGGATGGTAGCCTTGTCATTATGGAAGGTAGTCTGTTGTTGAGATTTTTGTTACTCCAATGAATGGTAGCCTTGTCATTATGGGACGTAGTCTGTTGTCAATATTTTTGTTACTTCAATTGATAGTAGCCTTGTCATTATTGAAGGTAGTCTATTGTCGAGATTTTTGTTACTCCAATGGATGGTAGCCTTGTCATTATTGAAGGTAGTCTGTTGTAGAGATTTTTGTTATTCCATTGGATTGTAATCTTGTCATTATGGAAGGTAGTATGATGTCAGGATTTTTGTTATTCCAATGTATGGTAACGTTGTGATTATGGAAGGTACTCTATTGTCGAGATTTTTGTTACTCCAATGGATGGTAGCCTTCTCATTATGGATGGTACTCTATTGTCGATATTTTTGTTACTCCAATGGATGGTAGCCTTGTCATTATGGAATGTAGTCTGTTGTCAAGATTTTTGTTACTCCAATGGATGGTAGCCTTGTCATTATGGAAGGTAGTCTATTGTCGAGATTTTTGTTACTCCAATGAATGGTAGCCTTGTCATTATGGGACGTAGTCTGTTGTCAATGTTTTTGTTACTTCAATGGATTGTAGCCTTGTCATTATGGAAGGTAGTCTATTGTCGAGATTTTTGTTACTCCGATGGATGGTAGCTTTGTAATTATGGAAGGTACTCTGTTGTCGATATTTTTGTTACTCCAATGGATGCTAGCCTTGTCATTATGAATGGTAGTTTGTTGTCGAGATTTTTGTTACTCCAATGGATGGTAGCCTTGTCATTATGGAAGGTAGTCTGTTGTCGATATTTTTGTTAATACAATGGATGGTAGCCTTGTCATTATGGGAGGTAGTCTGTTGTCGAGATTTTTGTTATTCCATTGGATGGTAACCTTGTCATTTTGGAAGTTAGTCTGATGTCAGGATTTTTGTTATTCAAATGTATGGTAACCTTGTCATTATGGAAGGTACTCTATTGTCGAGATTTTTGTTACTCCAATGGATGGTAGCCTTGTCATTATGGATGGTACTCTGTTGTCGATATTTTTGTTACTCCAATGGATGGTAGCCTTGTCAATATGAAAGGTAGTCTGTTGTCGAGATTTTTGTTACTCTAATGGATGGTAGCTTTGTCATTATGGAAGGTACTCTGTTGTCGATATTTTTGTTACTCCAATGGACCAACCTTGTCATTATGAATGGTAGTCTTTTGTCGAGATTTTTGTTACTCCAATGGATGGTAGCCTTGTCATTATGGAAGGTAGTCTATTGTCAATATTTTTGTTACTATAATTGATGGTAGCCTTGTCATTATGGAAGGTAGTCTGTTGTCGAGATTTTTGTTATTCCATTGGATGGTAACCTTGTCATTTTGGAAGGTAGTCTGATGTTAGGATTTTTTTTATTCCAATGTATGGTAACCTTTTCATTATGGAAGGTACTCTATTGTCGAGATTTTTGTTACTCCAATGGATGGTAGCCTTGTCATTATGGAAGGTACTCTGTTGTCGATATTTTTGTTACTCCAATGGATGGTAGCCTTGTCATTATGGATGGTACTCTGTTGTCGATATTTTTGTTACTCCAATGGATGGTAGCCTTGTCGTTATGGAAGGTAGTATGTTGTCGAGATTTTTGTTACTCCAATGGATGGTAGCTTTGTCATTATGGAAGGTACTCTGTTGTCGATATTTTTGTTACTCCAATGGACCAACCTTGTCATTATGAATGGTAGTCTTTTGTCGAGATTTTTGTTACTCCAATGGATGGTAGCCTTGTCATTATGGAAGGTTGTCTATTGTCAATATTTTTGTTACTATAATTGATGGTAGCCTTGTCATTATGGAAGGTAGTCTGTTGTCGAGATTTTTGTTATTCCATTGGGAGGTAACCTTGTCATTTTGGAAGGTAGTCTGATGTTAGGATTTTTTTTATTCCAATGTATGGTAACCTTTTCATTATGGAAGGTACTCTATTGTCGAGATTTTTGTTACTCCAATGGATGGTAGCCTTGTCATTATGGAAGGTACTTTGTTGTTGATATTTTTGTTACTCCAATGGATGGTAGCCTTGTCATTATGGAAGGTACTCTGTTGTCGAGATTTTTGTTACACCAATGGATGGTAGCCTTATCATTATGGAAGGTAGTCTGTTGTCGAGATTTTTGTTACTCCAATGGATGGTAGTCTTTTCATTATGGAAGGTAGTCTGTCGTTATGATTTCTGTTACTCCAATGGATGGTAGCCTTGTCATTATGGAAGGTAGTCTTTTGTTCATATTTTTGTTACTCCATTGGAAGGTAGCCTTGTCATTACAGAAGGTAGTCTTTTGTCAATGTTTTTGTTACTCCAATGGATGGTAACCTTATCATTATGGAAGGTAGAATGATATAGATATCTTTTTTACTCCAATGGGTGGTAGCCTTGTCATTATGGAAGGTAGTTTGTTGTCGATATTTTTTTACTCCAATGGATGGTAGCCTTGTCATTATGGGAGTTAGTTTGTCATTGAGATATCTGTTACTCCAATGTGTGGTAGCCTTGTCATTATGGAAGGTAGTCTGTTGTTGATAATTTTGTTATTCCGTTGGATGGTAGCCATGTCATTATGGAAGGTAGTCTGATGTCGAGATTTTTGTTATTCTAATGGATTGTAACCTTGTCATTATGGAAGGTAGTCTGTTTTCGAGATTTTTATACTCCAATGGATGGTATCCTTGTCATTATGGAAGGTAGTTTGTTGTCGAGATTTTTGTTACTCCAATGAATGGTAGCCTTGTACTTATGGGACGTAGTCTGTTGTCAATATTTTTGTTACTTCAATGGATTGTAGCCTTGTCATTATGGAAGGTAGTCTATTGTCAAGATTTTTGTTACTCCGATGGATGGTAGCTTTGTCATTATGGAAGTTACTCTGTTGTCGATATTTTTGTTACTCCAATGGATGGTAGTCTTTTCATTATGGAAGGTAGTATGTCGTTATGATTTATGTTACTCCAATGGATGGTAGCCTTGTCATTATGGAAGGTAGTCTTTTGTTCATATTTTTGTTACTCCATTGGATGGTAGCCTTGTCATTACAGAAGGTAGTCTGTTGTTAATGTTTTGTTCCTCTAATGGATGGTAGCCTTATCATTATGGAAGGTAGAATGATATAGATATCTTTTTTACTCCAGTGGGTGGTAGCCTTGTCATTATGAAAGGTAGTTTGTTGTCGATATTTTTTTTACTCCAATGGATGCTAGCCTTGTCATTATGAAAGGTAGTTTGTCATTGAGATATCTCTTACTCCAATGTGTGGTAGCCTTGTCATTATGGAAGGTAGTCTGTTGTCGATAATTTTTTTATTCCGTTGGATGGTAGCCTTGTCATTATGGAAGGTAGTATGATGTCGAGATTTTTGTTATTCTAATGGATTGTAACCTTGTCATTATGGAAGGTAGTCTGTTGTCGAGATTTTTATACTCCAATGGATGGTATCCTTGTCATTATGGAAGGTAGTTTGTTGTCGAGATTTTTGTTACTCCAATGAATGGTAGCCTTGTACTTATGGGACGTAGTCTGTTGTCAATATTTTTGTTACTTCAATGGATTGTAGCCTTGTCATTATGGAAGGTAGTCTATTGTCAAGATTTTTGTTACTCCGATGGATGGTAGCTTTGTCATTATGGAAGTTACTCTGTTGTCGATATTTTTGTTACTCCAATGGATGGTAGTCTTTTCATTATGGAAGGTAGTATGTCGTTATGATTTATGTTACTCCAATGGATGGTAGCCTTGTCATTATGGAAGGTAGTCTTTTGTTCATATTTTTGTTACTCCATTGGATGGTAGCCTTGTAATTACAGAAGGTAGTCTGTTGTTAATGTTTTGTTCCTCTAATGGATGGTAGCCTTATCATTATGGAAGGTAGAATGATATAGATATCTTTTTTACTCCAATGGGTGGTAGCCTTGTCATTATGAAAGGTAGTTTGTTGTCGATATTTTTTTTACTCCAATGGATGCTAGCCTTGTCATTATGAAAGGTAGTTTGTCATTGAGATATCTCTTACTCCAATGTGTGGTAGCCTTGTCATTATGGAAGGTAGTCTGTTGTCAATAATTTTTTTATTCCGTTGGATGGTAGCCTTGTCATTATGGAAGGTAGTATGATGTCGAGATTTTTGTTATTCTAATGGATTGTAACCTTGTCATTATGGAAGGTAGTCTGTTGTCGAGATTTTTATACTCCAATGGATGGTATCCTTGTCATTATGGAAGGTAGTTTGTTGTCGAGATTTTTGTTACTCCAATGAATGGTAGCCTTGTCATTATGGGACGTAGTCTGTTGTCAATATTTTTGTTACTTCAATGGATTGTAGCCTTGTCATTATGGAAGGTAGTCTATTGTCAAGATTTTTGTTACTCCGATGGATGGTAGCTTTGTCATTATGGAAGTTACTCTTTTGTCCATATTTTTGTTACTCCAATGGATGGTAGTCTTTTCATTATGGAAGGTAGTATGTCGTTATGATTTATGTTACTCCAATGGATGGTAGCCTTGTCATTATGGAAGGTAGTCTTTTGTTCATATTTTTGTTACTCCATTGGATGGTAGCCTTGTCATTACAGAAGGTAGTCTGTTGTCAATGTTTTGTTCCTCTAATGGATGGTAGCCTTATCATTATGGAAGGTAGAATGATATAGATATCTTTTTTACTCCAATGGGTGGTAGCCTTGTCATTATGGAAGGTAGTTTGTTGTCGATATTTTTTTTACTCCAATGGATGCTAGCCTTGTCATTATGAAAGGTAGTTTGTCATTGAGATATCTCTTACTCCAATGTGTGGTAGCCTTGTCATTATGGAAGGTAGTCTGTTGTCGAGAATTTTGTTATTCCGTTGGATGGTAGCCTTGTCATTATGGAAGGTAGTCTGATGTCGAGATTTTTGTTATTCTAATGGATTGTAACCTTATCATTATGGAAGGTAGTCTGTTGTCGATATTTTTATACTCCAATGGATGGTATCCTTGTCATTATGGAAGGTAGTCAGTTGTCGAGATTTTTGTTACTCCAATGAATGGTAGCCTTGTCATTATGGGATGTAGTCTGTTGTCAATATTTATGTTACTTCAATGGATTGTAGCCTTGTCATTATGGAAGGTAGTCTATTGTCGAGATTTTTGTTACTCCAATGGATGGTAGCTTTGTCATTATGGAAGGTACTCTGTTGTCGAGATTTTTGTTACTCCAATTGATGGTAGCCTTGTCATTATGAAAGGTAGTCTGTTGTCGAGATTTTTGTTACTCCAATGGATGGTAGTCTTTTCATTATGGAAGGTAGTTTGTCGTTATGATTTCTGTTACTCCAATGGATGGTAGCCTTGTCATTATGGAAGGTAGTCTTTTGTTCATATTTTTGTTACTCCATTGGAAGGTAGCCTTGTCATTACAGAAGGTAGTCTTTTGTCAATGTTTTTGTTACTCCAATGGATGGTAGCCTTATCATTATGGAAGGTAGAATGATATAGATATATTTTTTACTCCAATGGGCGGTAGCCTTGTCATTATGGAAGGTAGTTTGTTGTCGATATTTTTTTACTCCAATGGATTGTAGCCTTGTCATTATGGGAGGTAGTTTGTCATTGAGATATCTGTTACTCCAATGTGTGGTAGCCTTGTCATTATGGAAGGTAGTCTGTTGTCGATAATTTTGTTATTCCGTTGGATGGTAGCCTTGTCATTATGGAAGGTAGTCTGATGTCGAGATTTTTGTTATTCTAATGGATTGTAACCTTGTCATTATGGAAGGTAGTCTGTTGTCGAGATTTTTATACTCCAATGGATGGTATCCTTGTCATTATGGAAGGTAGTTTGTTGTCGAGATTTTTGTTACTCCAATGAATGGTAGCCTTGTCATTATGGGACATAGTCTATTGTCAATATTTTTGTTACTTCAATGGATTGTAGCCTTGTCATTATAGAAGGTAGTCTATTGTCAAGATTTTTGTTACTCCGATGGATGGTAGCTTTGTCATTATGGAAGTTACTCTGTTGTCGATATTTTTGTTACTCCAATGGATGGTAGTCTTTTCATTATGGAAGGTAGTATGTCGTTATGATTTATGTTACTCCAATGGATGGTAGCCTTGTCATTATGGAAGGTAGTCTTTTGTTCATATTTTTGTTACTCCATTGGATTGTAGCCTTGTCATTACAGAAGGTAGTCTGTTGTCAATGTTTTGTTCCTCCAATGGATGGTAGCCTTATCATTATGGAAGGTAGAATGATATAGATATCTTTTTTACTCCAATGGGTGGTAGCCTTGTCATTATGGAAGGTAGTTTGTTGTCTTTATTTTTTTTACTCCAATGGATGCTAGCCTTGTCATTATGAAAGGTATTTTGTCATTGAGATATCTCTTTCTCCAATGTGTGGTAGCCTTGTCATTATGGAAGGTAGTCTGTTGTCGAGAATTTTGTTATTCCGTTGGATGGTAGCCTTGTCATTATGGAAGGTAGTCTGATGTCGAGATTTTTGTTATTCTAATGGATTGTAACCTTATCATTATGGAAGGTAGTCTGTTGTCGAGATTTTTATACTCCAATGGATGGTATCCTTGTCATTATGGAAGGTAGTCTGTTGTCGAGATTTTTGTTACTCCAATGAATGGTAGCCTTGTCATTATGGGATGTAGTCTGTTGTCAATATTTTTGATACTTCAATGGATTGTAGCTTTGTCATTATGGAAGGTAGTCTATTGTCGAGATTTTTGTTACTCCAATGGATGGTAGCTTTGTCATTATGGAAGGTACTCTGTTGTCGAGATTTTTGTTACTCCAATTGATGGTAGCCTTGTCATTATGAAAGGTAGTCTGTTGTCGAGATTTTTGTTACTCCAATGGATGGTAGTCTTTTCATTATGGAAGGTAGTCTGTCATTATGATTTTTGTTACTCCAATGGATGGTAGCCTTGTCATTATGGAAGGTAGTCTTTTGTTAATATTTTTCTTACTCCATTGGATGGTAGCCTTGTCATTACAGAAGGTAGTCTGTTGTTCATGGGTTTGTTCCTCCAATGGATGGTAGCCTTATCATTATGGAAGGTAGAATGATATAGATATCTTTTTTACTCCAATGGGTGGTAGCCTTGTCATTATGGAAGGTAGTTTGTTGTCGATATTTTTTTTACTCCAATGGATGGTAGCCTTGTCATTATGAAAGGTAGTTTGTCATTGAGATATTTGTTACTCCAATGTGTGGTAGCCTTATCATTATGGAAGGTAGTCTGTTGTCGAGAATTTTGTTATTCCGTTGGACGGTAGCCTTGTCATTATGGAAGGTAGTCTGATGTCGAGATTTTTGTTATTCTAATGGATTGTAACCTTGTCATTATGGAAGGTAGTCTGTTGTCGGAATTTTTATACTCCAATGGATGGTATCCTTGTCATTATGGAAGGTAGTCTGTTGTCAAGTTTTTTGTTACTCCAATGAATGGTAGCCGTGTCATTATGGGACGTAGTCTGTTGTCAATATTTTTGTTACTTCAATGGATTGTAGCCTTGTCATTATGGAAGGTAGTCTATTGTCGAGATTTTTGTTACTCCAATGGATGGTAGCTTTGTCATTATGGAAGGTACTCTGTTGTCGATATTTTTGTTACTCCAATGGATGGTAGCCTTGTCATTATGAAAGGTAATCTGTTGTCGAGATTTTTGTTACTCCAATGGATGGTAGCCTTGTCATTATGGAAGGTAGTCAGTTGTCGATATTTTTGTTACTACAATGGATGGTAGCCTTGTCATTCTGGAAATTACTCTGTTGTTGATATTTTTATTACTCCAATGGATGGTAGACTTGTCATTATGGAAGGTTGTCTTTTGTCGAGATTTTTGTTACTCCAATGGACGGTAGTCTTTTCATTATTGAAGGTAGACTGTCGTTATGATTTCTGTTACTCTAATGGATGGTTGCCTTGTCATTATGGAAGGTAGTTTTTTGTTCATATTTTTGTTACTCCATTGGATGGTAGCCTTGTCATTACAGAAGGTAGTCTATTGTCCATGTGTTTGTTCCTCCAATGGATGGTAGCCTTATCATTATGGAAGGTAGAATGATATAGATATCTTTTTTACTCCAATGGGTGGTAGCCTTGTCTTTATGAAAGGTAGTTTGTCATTGAGATATCTGTTACTCCAATGTGTGGTAGCCTTGTCATTATGGAAGGTAGTCTGTTGTCGAGAATTTTGTTATTCCGTTGGATGGTAGCCTTGTCATTATGGAAGGTAGTCTGATGTCGAGATTTTTGTTATTCTAATGGATTGTAACCTTATCATTATGGAAGGTAGTCTGTTGTCGAGATTTTTATACTCCAATGGATGGTATCCTTGTCATTATGGAAGGTAGTCTGTTGTCGAGATTTTTGTTACTCCAATGAATGTTAGCCTTGTCATTATGGGACATAGTCTGTTGTCAATATTTTTGTTACTTCAATGGATTGTAGCCTTGTCATTATGGAAGGTAGTCTATTGTCGAGATTTTTGTTACTCCAATGGATGGTAGCTTTGTCATTATGGAAGGTACTCTGTTGTCGATATTTTTGTTACTCCAATGGATGGTAGCCTTGTCATTATGGAAGGTAGTCTATTGTCGAGATTTTTGTTACTCCAATGACTGGTAGCCTTGTCATTATGGGACGTAGTCTGTTGTCAATGTTTTTGTTACTTCAATGGATTGTAGCCTTGTCATTATGGAAGGTAGTCTATTGTCGAGATTTTTTTTACTCCAATGGATGGTAGCTTTGTAATTATGGAAGGTACTCTGTTGTCGATATTTTTGTTACTCTAATGGATGCTAGCCTTGTCATTATGAATGGTAGTCTGTTGTCGAGATTTTTGTTACTCCAATGGATGGTAGCCTTGTCATTATGGGATGTAGTCTGTTGTCAATATTTTTGATACTTCAATGGATTGTAGCTTTGTCATTATGGAAGGTAGTCTATTGTCGAGATTTTTGTTACTCCAATGGATGGTAGCTTTGTCATTATGGAAGGTACTCTGTTGTCGAGATTTTTGTTACTCCAATTGATGGTAGCCTTGTCATTATGAAAGGTAGTCTGTTGTCGAGATTTTTGTTACTCCAATGGATGGTAGTCTTTTCATTATGGAAGGTAGTCTGTCATTATGATTTTTGTTACTCCAATGGATGGTAGCCTTGTCATTATGGAAGGTAGTCTTTTGTTAATATTTTTCTTACTCCATTGGATGGTAGCCTTGTCATTACAGAAGGTAGTCTGTTGTTCATGGGTTTGTTCCTCCAATGGATGGTAGCCTTATCATTATGGAAGGTAGAATGATATAGATATCTTTTTTACTCCAATGGGTGGTAGCCTTGTCATTATGGAAGGTAGTTTGTTGTCGATATTTTTTTTACTCCAATGGATGGTAGCCTTGTCATTATGAAAGGTAGTTTGTCATTGAGATATTTGTTACTCCAATGTGTGGTAGCCTTATCATTATGGAAGGTAGTCTGTTGTCGAGAATTTTGTTATTCCGTTGGACGGTAGCCTTGTCATTATGGAAGGTAGTCTGATGTCGAGATTTTTGTTATTCTAATGGATTGTAACCTTGTCATTATGGAAGGTAGTCTGTTGTCGGAATTTTTATACTCCAATGGATGGTATCCTTGTCATTATGGAAGGTAGTCTGTTGTCAAGTTTTTTGTTACTCCAATGAATGGTAGCCGTGTCATTATGGGACGTAGTCTGTTGTCAATATTTTTGTTACTTCAATGGATTGTAGCCTTGTCATTATGGAAGGTAGTCTATTGTCGAGATTTTTGTTACTCCATTGGATGGTAGCTTTGTCATTATGGAAGGTACTCTGTTGTCGATATTTTTGTTACTCCAATGGATGGTAGCCTTGTCATTATGAAAGGTAATCTGTTGTCGAGATTTTTGTTACTCCAATGGATGGTAGCCTTGTCATTATGGAAGGTAGTCAGTTGTCGATATTTTTGTTACTACAATGGATGGTAGCCTTGTCATTCTGGAAATTACTCTGTTGTTGATATTTTTATTACTCCAATGGATGGTAGACTTGTCATTATGGAAGGTTGTCTTTTGTCGAGATTTTTGTTACTCCAATGGACGGTAGTCTTTTCATTATTGAAGGTAGACTGTCGTTATGATTTCTGTTACTCTAATGGATGGTTGCCTTGTCATTATGGAAGGTAGTTTTTTGTTCATATTTTTGTTACTCCATTGGATGGTAGCCTTGTCATTACAGAAGGTAGTCTATTGTCCATGTGTTTGTTCCTCCAATGGATGGTAGCCTTATCATTATGGAAGGTAGAATGATATAGATATCTTTTTTACTCCAATGGGTGTTAGCCTTGTCTTTATGAAAGGTAGTTTGTCATTGAGATATCTGTTACTCCAATGTGTGGTAGCCTTGTCATTATGGAAGGTAGTCTGTTGTCGAGAATTTTGTTATTCCGTTGGATGGTAGCCTTGTCATTATGGAAGGTAGTCTGATGTCGAGATTTTTGTTATTCTAATGGATTGTAACCTTATCATTATGGAAGGTAGTCTGTTGTCGAGATTTTTATACTCCAATGGATGGTATCCTTGTCATTATGGAAGGTAGTCTGTTGTCGAGATTTTTGTTACTCCAATGAATGTTAGCCTTGTCATTATGGGACATAGTCTGTTGTCAATATTTTTGTTACTTCAATGGATTGTAGCCTTGTCATTATGGAAGGTAGTCTATTGTCGAGATTTTTGTTACTCCAATGGATGGTAGCTTTGTCATTATGGAAGGTACTCTGTTGTCGATATTTTTGTTACTCCAATGGATGGTAGCCTTGTCATTATGGAAGGTAGTCTATTGTCGAGATTTTTGTTACTCCAATGACTGGTAGCCTTGTCATTATGGGACGTAGTCTGTTGTCAATGTTTTTGTTACTTCAATGGATTGTAGCCTTGTCATTATGGAAGGTAGTCTATTGTCGAGATTTTTTTTACTCCAATGGATGGTAGCTTTGTAATTATGGAAGGTACTCTGTTGTCGATATTTTTGTTACTCTAATGGATGCTAGCCTTGTCATTATGAATGGTAGTCTGTTGTCGAGATTTTTGTTACTCCAATGGATGGTAGCCTTGTCATTATGGAAGGTAGTCTGTAGTCGATATTTTTGTTAATACAATGGAAGGTAGCCTTGTCATTATGGGAGGTAGTCTGTTGTCGAGATTTTTGTTATTCCATTGGATGGTAACCTTGTCATTTTGGAAGGTAGTCTGATGTCAGGATTTTTGTTATTCCAATGTATGGTAACCTTGTCATTATGGAAGGTACTCTATTGTCGAGATTTTTGTTACTCCAATGGATGGTAGCCTTGTCATTATGGATGGTACTCTGTTGTCTATATTTTTGTTACTACAATGGATGGTAGCTTTGTCATTATGGAAGGTAGTCTGTTGTCGAGATTTTTGTTACTCCAATGGATGGTAGCTTTGTCATTATGGAAGGTACTCTGTTGTCGATATTTTTGTTACTCCAATGGACCACCCTTGTCATTATGAATGGTAGTCTTTTGTCTAGATTTTTGTTACTCCAATGGATGGTAGCCTTGTCATTATGGAAGGTAGTCTATTGTCAATATTTTTGTTACTATAATTGATGGTAGCCTTGTCATTATGGAAGGTAGTCTGTTGTCGAGATTTTTGTTATTCCATTGGATGGTAACCTTGTCATTTTGGAAGGTAGTCTGATGTTAGGATTTTTTTTATTCCAATGTATGGTAACCTTTTCATTATGGAAGGTACTCTATTGTCGAGATTTTTGTTACTCCAATGGATGCTAGCCTTGTCATTATGGAAGGTACTCTGTTGTCGATATTTTTGTTACTCCAATGGATGGTAGCCTTGTCATTATGGAAGGTAGTCTGTTGTCGGGATTTTTGTTACACCAATGGATGGTAGCCTTGTCATTATGGAAGGTAGTCTGGTATCGAGATTTTTGTTACTCCAATAAATGGTAGTCTTTTCTTTATGGAAGGTAGTCTGTCGTTATGATTTTTGTTACTCCAATGGATGGTAGCCTTGTCATTATGGAAGGTAGTCTTTTGTTCATATTTTTGTTACTCCGTTGGAAGGTAGCCTTGTCAATACAGAAGGTAGTCTTTTGTCAATGTTTTTGTTACTCCAATGGATGGTAGCCTTATTATTATGGAAGGTAGAATGATATAGATATCTTTTTTACTTCAATGGGTGGTAGCCTTGTCATTATGGAAGGTAGTTTGTTGTCGATATTTTTTTACTCCAATGGATGGTAGCCATGTCATTATGGGAGGTAGTTTGTCATGAGATATCTATTACTCCAATGTGTGGTAGCCTTGTCATTATGGAAGGTAGTCTGTTGTCGATAATTTTGTTATTCCGTTGGATGGTAGCCTTGTCATTATGGAAGGTAGTCTGATGTCGAGATTTTTGTTATTCTAATGGATTGTAACCTTATCATTATGGAAGGTAGTCTGTTGTCGAGATTTTTATACTCCAATGGATGGTATCCTTGTCATTATGGGAGGTAGTCTGTTGTCAAGATTTTTGTTACTCCAATGAATGGTAGCCTTGTCATTATGGGACGTAGTCTGTCGTTATGATTTCTGTTACTCCAATGGATGGTAGCCTTGTCATTATGGAAGGTAGTCTTTTGTTCATATTTTTGTTACTCTATTGGATGGTAGCCTTGTCATTACAGAAGGTAGTCTGTTGTTCATGAGTTTTTTCCTCCAATGGATGGTAGCCTTATCATTATGGAAGGTAGAATGATATAGATATCTTTTTTACTCCAATGGGTGGTAGCCTTGTCATTATGGAAGGTAGTTTGTTGTCGATATTTTTTTTACTCCAATGGATGGTAGCCTTGTCATTATGAAAGGTAGTTTGTCATTGAGATATTTGTTACTCCAATGTGTGGTAGCCTTATCATTATGGAAGGTAATTTGTTGTTGAGAATTTTGTTATTCCGTTGGACGGTAGCATTGTCATTTTGGAAGGTAGTCTGATGTCGAGATTTTTGTTATTCTAATGGATTGTAACCTTGTCATTATGGAAGGTAGTCTGTTGTCGGAATTTTTATAGTCCAATGGATGGTATCCTTATCATTATGGAAGGTAGTCTGTTGTCAAGATTTTTGTTACTCCAATGAATGGTAGCATTGTCATTATGGGACGTAGTCTGTTGTCAATATTTTTGTTACTTCAATGGATTGTAGCCTTGTCATTATGGAAGGTAGTCTATTGTCGAGATTTTTGTTACTCCAATGGATGGTAGCTTTGTCATTATGGAAGGTACTCTGTTGTCGATATTTTTGTTACTCCGATGGATGGTAGCCTTGTCATTATGAAAGGTAGTCTGTTGTCGAGATTTTTGTTACTCCAATGGATGGTAGTCTTTTCATTATGGAAGGTAGTCTGTCGTTATGATTTCTGCTACTCCAATGGATGGTAGCCTTGTCATTATGGAAGGTAGTCTTTTGTTCATATTTTTGTTACTCCATTGGATGGTAGCCTTGTCATTACAGAAGGTAGTCTGTTGTTCATGAGTTTGTTCCTCCAATGGATGGTAGCCTTATCATTATGGAAGGTAGAATGATATAGATATCTTTTTTACTCCAATGGGTGGTAGCCTTGTCATTATGGAAGGTAGTTTGTTGTCGATATTTTTTTTACTCCAATGGATGGTAGCCTTGTCATTATGAATGGTAGTTTGTCATTGAGATATTTGTTACTCCAATGTGTGGTAGCCTGATCATTATGGAAGGTTTTCTGTTGTCGAGAATTTTGTTATTCCGTTGGACGGTAGCCTTGTCATTATGGAAGGTAGTCTGATGTCGAGATTTTTGTTATTCTAATGGATTGTAACCTTGTCATTATGGAAGGTAGTCTGTTGTCGGAATTTTTATAGTCCAATGGATGGTATCCTTGTCATTATGGAAGGTAGTCTGTTGTCAAGATTTTTGTTACTCCAATGAATGGTAGCCTTGTCATTATGGGACGTAGTCTGTTGTCAATATTTTTGTTACTTCAATGGATTGTAGCCTTGTCATTATGGAAGGTAGTCTATTGTCGAGATTTTTGTTACTCCAATGGATGGTAGCTTTGTCATTATGGAAGGTACTCTGTTGTCGATATTTTTGTTACTCCGATGGATGGTAGCCTTGTCATTATGAAAGGTAGTCTGTTGTCGAGATTTTTGTTACTCCAATGGATGGTAGTCTTTTCATTATGGAAGGTAGTCTGTCGTTATGATTTCTGTTACTCCAATGGATGGTAGCCTTGTCATTATGGAAGGTAGTCTTTTGTTCATATTTTTGTTACTCCATTGGATGGTAGCCTTGTCATTACAGAAGGTAGTCTGTTGTTCATGAGTTTGTTCCTCCAATGGATGGTAGCCTTATCATTATGGAAGGTAGAATGATATAGATATCTTTTTTACTCCAATGGGTGGTAGCCTTGTCATTATGGAAGGTAGTTTGTTGTCGATATTTTTTTTACTCCAATGGATGGTAGCCTTGTCATTATGAATGGTAGTTTGTCATTGAGATATTTGTTACTCCAATGTGTGGTAGCCTTATCATTATGGAAGGTTTTCTGTTGTCGAGAATTTTGTTATTCCGTTGGACGGTAGCCTTGTCATTATGGAAGGTAGTCTGATGTCGAGATTTTTGTTATTCTAATGGATTGTAACCTTGTCATTATGGAAGGTAGTCTGTTGTCGGAATTTTTATAGTCCAATGGATGGTATCCTTGTCATTATGGAAGGTAGTCTGTTGTCAAGATTTTTGTTACTCCAATGAATGGTAGCCTTGTCATTATGGGACGTAGTCTGTTGTCAATATTTTTGTTACTTCAATGGATTGTAGCCTTGTCATTATGGAAGGTAGTCTATTGTCGAGATTTTTGTTACTCCAATGGATGGTAGCTTTGTCATTATGGAAGGTACTCTGTTGTCGATATTTTTGTTACTCCGATGGATGGTAGCCTTGTCATTATGAAGGTAGTCTGTTGTCGAGATTTTTGTTACTCCAATGGATGGTAGTCTTGTCATTATGGAAGGTAGTCTGTCGTTATGATTTCTGTTACTCCAATGGATGGTAGCCTTGTCATTATGGAAGGTAGTCTTTTGTTCATATTTTTGTTACTCCATTGGATGGTAGCCTTGTCATTACAAAAGGTAGTCTGTTGTTCATGAGTTTGTTCCTCCAATGGATGGTAGCCTTATCATTATGGAAGGTAGAATGATATAGATATCTTTTTTACTCCAATGGGTGGTAGCCTTGTCATTATGGAAGGTAGTTTGTTGTCGATATTTTTTTTACTCCAATGGATGGTAGCCTTGTCATTATGAATGGTAGTTTGTCATTGAGATATTTGTTACTCCAATGTGTGGTAGCCTTATCATTATGGAAGGTTTTCTGTTGTCGAGAATTTTGTTATTCCGTTGGACGGTAGCCTTGTCATTATGGAAGGTAGTCTGATGTCGAGATTTTTGTTATTCTAATGGATTGTAACCTTGTCATTATGGAAGGTAGTCTGTTGTCGGAATTTTTATAGTCCAATGGATGGTATCCTTGTCATTATGGAAGGTAGTCTGTTGTCAAGATTTTTGTTACTCCAATGAATGGTAGCCTTGTCATTATGGGACGTAGTCTGTTGTCAATATTTTTGTTACTTCAATGGATTGTAGCCTTGTCATTATGGAAGGTAGTCTATTGTCGAGATTTTTGTTACTCCAATGGATGGTAGCTTTGTCATTATGGAAGGTACTCTGTTGTCGATATTTTTGTTACTCCGATGGATGGTAGCCTTGTCATTATGAAGGTAGTCTGTTGTCGAGATTTTTGTTACTCCAATGGATGGTAGTCTTGTCATTATGGAAGGTAGTCTGTCGTTATGATTTCTGTTACTCCAATGGATGGTAGCCTTGTCATTATGGAAGGTAGTCTTTTGTTCATATTTTTGTTACTCCATTGGATGGTAGCCTTGTCATTACAAAAGGTAGTCTGTTGTTCATGAGTTTGTTCCTCCAATGGATGGTAGCCTTATCATTATGGAAGGTAGAATGATATAGATATCTTTTTTACTCCAATGGGTGGTAGCCTTGTCATTATGGAAGGTAGTTTGTTGTCGATATTTTTTTTACTCCAATGGATGGTAGCCTTGTCATTATGAATGGTAGTTTGTCATTGAGATATTTGTTACTCCAATGTGTGGTAGCCTTATCATTATGGAAGGTTTTCTGTTGTCGAGAATTTTGTTATTCCGTTGGACGGTAGCCTTGTCATTATGGAAGGTAGTCTGATGTCGAGATTTTTGTTATTCTAATGGATTGTAACCTTGTCATTATGGAAGGTAGTCTGTTGTCGGAATTTTTATAGTCCAATGGATGGTATCCTTGTCATTATGGAAGGTAGTCTGTTGTCAAGATTTTTGTTACTCCAATGAATGGTAGCCTTGTCATTATGGGACGTAGTCTGTTGTCAATATTTTTGTTACTTCAATGGATTGTAGCCTTGTCATTATGGAAGGTAGTCTATTGTCGAGATTTTTGTTACTCCAATGGATGGTAGCTTTGTCATTATGGAAGGTACTCTGTTGTCGATATTTTTGTTACTCCGATGGATGGTAGCCTTGTCATTATGAAAGGTAGTCTGTTGTCGAGATTTTTGTTACTCCAATGGATGGTAGTCTTTTCATTATGGAAGGTAGTCTGTCGTTATGATTTCTGTTACTCCAATGGATGGTAGCCTTGTCATTATGGAAGGTAGTCTTTTGTTCATATTTTTGTTACTCCATTGGATGGTAGCCTTGTCATTACAGAAGGTAGTCTGTTGTTCATGAGTTTGTTCCTCCAATGGATGGTAGCCTTATCATTATGGAAGGTAGAATGATATAGATATCTTTTTTACTCCAATGGGTGGTAGCCTTGTCATTATGGAAGGTAGTTTGTTGTCGATATTTTTTTTACTCCAATGGATGGTAGCCTTGTCATTATGAATGGTAGTTTGTCATTGAGATATTTGTTACTCCAATGTGTGGTAGCCTTATCATTATGGAAGGTTTTCTGTTGTCGAGAATTTTGTTATTCCGTTGGACGGTAGCCTTGTCATTATGGAAGGTAGTCTGATGTCGAGATTTTTGTTATTCTAATGGATTGTAACCTTGTCATTATGGAAGGTAGTCTGTTGTCGGAATTTTTATAGTCCAATGGATGGTATCCTTGTCATTATGGAAGGTAGTCTGTTGTCAAGATTTTTGTTACTCCAATGAATGGTAGCCTTGTCATTATGGGACGTAGTCTGTTGTCAATATTTTTGTTACTTCAATGGATTGTAGCCTTGTCATTATGGAAGGTAGTCTATTGTCGAGATTTTTGTTACTCCAATGGATGGTAGCTTTGTCATTATGGAAGGTACTCTGTTGTCGATATTTTTGTTACTCCGATGGATGGTAGCCTTGTCATTATGAAGGTAGTCTGTTGTCGAGATTTTTGTTACTCCAATGGATGGTAGTCTTGTCATTATGGAAGGTAGTCTGTCGTTATGATTTCTGTTACTCCAATGGATGGTAGCCTTGTCATTATGGAAGGTAGTCTTTTGTTCATATTTTTGTTACTCCATTGGATGGTAGCCTTGTCATTACAAAAGGTAGTCTGTTGTTCATGAGTTTGTTCCTCCAATGGATGGTAGCCTTATCATTATGGAAGGTAGAATGATATAGATATCTTTTTTACTCCAATGGGTGGTAGCCTTGTCATTATGGAAGGTAGTTTGTTGTCGATATTTTTTTTACTCCAATGGATGGTAGCCTTGTCATTATGAATGGTAGTTTGTCATTGAGATATTTGTTACTCCAATGTGTGGTAGCCTTATCATTATGGAAGGTAGTCTGTTGTCGAGAATTTTGTTATTCTGTTGGACGGTAGCCTTGTCATTATGGAAGGTAGTCTGATGTCGAGATTTTTGTTATTCTAATGGATTGTAACCTTGTCATTATGGAAGGTAGTCTGTTGTCGGAATTTTTATACTTCAATGGATGGTATCCTTGTCATTATGGAAGGTAGTCTGTTGTCAAGATTTTTGTTACTCCAATGAATGGTAGCCTTGTCATTATGGGACGTAGTCTGTTGTCAATATTTTTGTTACTTCAATGGATTGTATCCTTGTCATTATGGAAGGTAGTCTATTGTCGAGATTTTTGTTACTCCAATGGATGGTAGCTTTGTCATTATGGAAGGTACTCTGTTGTCGATATTTTTGTTACTCCGATGGATGGTAGCCTTGTCATTATGAAAGGTAGTCTGTTGTCGAGATTTTTGTTACTCCAATGGATGGTAGTCTTTTCATTATGGAAGGTAGTCTGTCGTTATGATTTCTGTTACTCCAATGGATGGTAGCCTTGTCATTATGGAAGGTAGTCTTTTGTTCATATTTTTGTTACTCCATTGGATGGTAGCCTTGTCATTACAGAAGGTAGTCTGTTGTTCATGAGTTTGTTCCTCCAATGGATGGTAGCCTTATCATTATGGAAGGTAGAATGATATAGATATCTTTTTTACTCCAATGGGTGGTAGCCTTGTCATTATGGAAGGTAGTTTGTTGTCGATATTTTTTTTACTCCAATGGATGGTAGCCTTGTCATTATGAATGGTAGTTTGTCATTGAGATATTTGTTACTCCAATGTGTGGTAGCCTTATCATTATGGAAGGTTTTCTGTTGTCGAGAATTTTGTTATTCCGTTGGACGGTAGCCTTGTCATTATGGAAGGTAGTCTGATGTCGAGATTTTTGTTATTCTAATGGATTGTAACCTTGTCATTATGGAAGGTAGTCTGTTGTCGGAATTTTTATAGTCCAATGGATGGTATCCTTGTCATTATGGAAGGTAGTCTGTTGTCAAGATTTTTGTTACTCCAATGAATGGTAGCCTTGTCATTATGGGACGTAGTCTGTTGTCAATATTTTTGTTACTTCAATGGATTGTAGCCTTGTCATTATGGAAGGTAGTCTATTGTCGAGATTTTTGTTACTCCAATGGATGGTAGCTTTGTCATTATGGAAGGTACTCTGTTGTCGATATTTTTGTTACTCCGATGGATGGTGGCCTTATCATTATGAAAGGTAGTCTGTTGTCGAGATTTTTGTTACTCCAATGGATGGTAGTCTTTTCATTATGGAAGGTAGTCTGTCGTTATGATTTCTGTTACTCCAATGGATGGTAGCCTTGTCATTATGGAAGGTAGTCTTTTGTTCATATTTTTGTTACTCCATTGGATGGTAGCCTTGTCATTACAGAAGGTAGTCTGTTGTTCATGAGTTTGTTCCTCCAATGGATGGTAGCCTTATCATTATGGAAGGTAGAATGATATAGATATCTTTTTTACTCCAATGGGTGGTAGCCTTGTCATTATGGAAGGTAGTTTGTTGTCGATATTTTTTTTACTCCAATGGATGGTAGCCTTGTCATTATGAATGGTAGTTTGTCATTGAGATATTTGTTACTCCAATGTGTGGTAGCCTTATCATTATGGAAGGTTTTCTGTTGTCGAGAATTTTGTTATTCCGTTGGACGGTAGCCTTGTCATTATGGAAGGTAGTCTGATGTCGAGATTTTTGTTATTCTAATGGATTGTAACCTTGTCATTATGGAAGGTAGTCTGTTGTCGGAATTTTTATAGTCCAATGGATGGTATCCTTGTCATTATGGAAGGTAGTCTGTTGTCAAGATTTTTGTTACTCCAATGAATGGTAGCCTTGTCATTATGGGACGTAGTCTGTTGTCAATATTTTTGTTACTTCAATGGATTGTAGCCTTGTCATTATGGAAGGTAGTCTATTGTCGAGATTTTTGTTACTCCAATGGATGGTAGCTTTGTCATTATGGAAGGTACTCTGTTGTCGATATTTTTGTTACTCCGATGGATGGTAGCCTTGTCATTATGAAGGTAGTCTGTTGTCGAGATTTTTGTTACTCCAATGGATGGTAGTCTTGTCATTATGGAAGGTAGTCTGTCGTTATGATTTCTGTTACTCCAATGGATGGTAGCCTTGTCATTATGGAAGGTAGTCTTTTGTTCATATTTTTGTTACTCCATTGGATGGTAGCCTTGTCATTACAAAAGGTAGTCTGTTGTTCATGAGTTTGTTCCTCCAATGGATGGTAGCCTTACCATTATGGAAGGTAGAATGATATAGATATCTTTTTTACTCCAATGGGTGGTAGCCTTGTCATTATGGAAGGTAGTTTGTTGTCGATATTTTTTTTACTCCAATGGATGGTAGCCTTGTCATTATGAATGGTAGTTTGTCATTGAGATATTTGTTACTCCAATGTGTGGTAGCCTTATCATTATGGAAGGTAGTCTGTTGTCGAGAATTTTGTTATTCTGTTGGACGGTAGCCTTGTCATTATGGAAGGTAGTCTGATGTCGAGATTTTTGTTATTCTAATGGATTGTAACCTTGTCATTATGGAAGGTAGTCTGTTGTCGGAATTTTTATACTTCAATGGATGGTATCCTTGTCATTATGGAAGGTAGTCTGTTGTCAAGATTTCTGTTACTCCAATAAATGGTAGCCTTGTCATTATGGGACGTAGTCTGTTGTCAATATTTTTGTTACTTCAATGGATTGTAGCCTTGTCATTATGGAAGGTAGTTTATTGTCGAGATTTTTTTTACTCCAATGGATGGTAGCTTTGTCATTATGGAAGGTAATCTGTTGTCGATATTTTTGTTACTCCAATGGATGGTGGCCTTGTCATTCTGGAAATTAGTCCGTTGTTGATATTTTTATTACTCCGATGGATGGTATCCTTGTCATTATGGAAGGTAGTCCGTTGTCGAGATTTTTATTAGTCTAATGGATTGTAGTCTTGTCATTATGGAAGGTTGTTTGTCGTTATGATTTTTGTTACTCAAATGGATGGTAGCCTTGTCATTATGGAAGGTAGTCTTTTGTTCAGATTTTTGTTACTCCAATGAATGGTACCCTTGTCATTACAGAAGGTAGTCTGTTGTGGAGATTTTTGTTACTCCAATGGATGGTAGCCTTATCATTAGGGAAGGTAGTATAATATATATATCTTTTTTACTCCAATGGGTGGTAGCCTTGTCATTATGGAAGGTAGTATGTTGTCGATATTTTTTTTACTCCAATGGATGGTAGCCTTATCATTATGGAAGGTAGTTTGTCATTGAGATATCTTTTACTCCAATGTGTGGTAGCCTTGTCATTATGGAAGGTAGTTTGTTGTCGATAATTTTGTTATTCCATTGGATGGTAGCCTTGTCATCATGGAAGGTAGTCAATTTTCGTGATTTTTGTTATTCCAATGGATGGTAACTTTGTCATTATGGTAGGTAGTCTGTTGTCGAGATTTTTGTTACTCCAATGGATGGTAACCTTGTCATTATGGAAGCAAGTCTGTTGTCGAGATTTTTGTTACTCTAATGGATGTAGCCTTGTCATTATGGAAGGTAGTTTGTTGTCGATGTTTTTGTTACTCCAATGGATGCTAGCCTTGTGATTATGGAAGTTAGTTTGTTTTCGTGATTTTTTTTATTCCAATGGATGGTACTTTGTCATTATGGAATGTAGGTTGTTGTCGAGATTTTTGTTACTCCAATGGATGGTATTCTTGTCATTAAAGAAGGTAGTCTGTTGTCGATATTTTTGTTACTCCAATGGATGGTAGCCTTGTAATTATGGAAGGTAGTTTGTCGTTGAGATATTTGTTACTCCAATGTGTGGTAGCCTTGTCATTATGCAAGCAAGTTTGTTGTCGAGAGTTTTGTTACTCCAATGGATGGTTTCCTTTTCATTATGAAAGGTAGTCTGTTATCGATATTTTTGTTACTCCAATGGAAGGTAGCCTTGTCATTATGGAAGGTAGTTAGTCATTGAGAAATATGTTACTCCAATGTGTGGTAGCCTTGTCAATATGGAAGCTAGTCTGATGTTCAGATTTTTGTTAATCCAATGGATGGTAGCCTTGTCATTATGGAAGGTAGTCTGTTGTCGAGATTTGTGTTAATCCATTGGATGGTAGCCTTGTCGTTATTGAAGGTAGTCTGATGTCAGGATTTTTGTTATTCCAATGTATGGTAACCTTTTCATTATGGAAGGTACTTTATTGTCGAGATTTTTGTTACTCCAATGGATGGTAGCCTTGTAATTATGGAAGGTACTATGTTGTCGAAATTTTTGTTACTCCAATGGATGGTAGCCTTGTCGTTATGGAAGGTAGTCTATTGTCAAGATTTTTGTTACTCCAATGGATGGTAGCCTTGTCACTATGGAAGGTAGTATATTGTTGAGATTTTTGTTACTCCAATGGATGGTAGCCTTGTCATTTTGGAAGGTAGTCTGTTGTAGATATTTTTGTTACTACAATGGATGGTAGCCTTGTCATTCTGGAAATTACTCCATTGTTGATAATTTTATTACTCCAATGGTTGGTAGCCTTGTCATTATGGAAGGTAGTCTGTTGTCGAGATTTTTGTTACTCTAATGGATGGTACTCTTTTCATTATGGAAGGTATTCTGTCGTTATGATTTCTGTTACTCCAATGGATGGTAGCCTTGTCATTATAGAAGGTAGTCTTTTGTTCATATTTTTGTTACTCCATTGGATGGTAGCCTTTTTGTTACAGAAGGTAGTCTGTTGTCAATGTTTTTGTTCCTCCAATGGATGGTAGCCTTATCATTATGGAAGGTAGAATGATATAGATATCTTTTTTACTCCAATTGGTGGTAGCCTTGTCATTATGGAAGGTAGTTTGTTGTCGATATTTTTTTACTCCAATGGATGGTAGCCTTGTCATTATGAAAGGTAGTTTGTCATTGAGATATCTGTTACTCCAATCTGTGGTAGCCTTGTCATTATGGAAGGTAGTCTGTTGTCGTGAATTTTGTTATTCTGTTGGATGGTAGCCTTGTCATTATGGAAGGTAGTCTGACGTCAAGATTTTTGTTATTCTAATGGATTGTAACCTTGTCACTATGGAAGGTAGTCTGTTGTCGAAATTTGTATACTCCAATGGATGGTATCCTTGTCATTATGGAAGGTAGTCTGTTGTCGAGATTTTTGTTATTCCAATGAATGGTAGCCTTATCATTATGGGACGTAGTCTGTTGTCAATATTTTTTTTACTTCAATGGATTGTAGCCTTGTCATTATGGAAGGTAGTCTATTGTCGAGATTTTTGTTACTCCAATGGATGGTAGCCTTGTCCTTATGGAAGCTAGTCTGTTGTCGAGATTTTTGTTACTCTAATGGGTGTAGCCTTGTCATTATGGAAGGTAGTCTGTTGTCGATGTTTTTGTTACTCCAATGGATGCTAGCCTTGTGATTATGGAAGTTAGTTTGTTTTCGTGATTTTTTTTATTCCAATGGATGGTACTTTGTCATTATGGAATGTAGGTTGTTGTCGAGATTTTTGTTACTCCAATGGATGGTATTCTTGTCATTATAGAAGGTAGTCTGTTGTCGATTTTTTTGTTACTCCAATGGATGGTAGCCTTGTAATTATGGAAGGTAGTTTGTCATTGAGATATCTGTTACTCCAATGTGTGGTAGCCTTGTCATTAAGGAAGGTAGTCTGTTGTCGATAATTTTGTTATTCCATTGGATGGTAGCCTTGTCATCATGGAAGGTAGTCAATTTTCGTGATTTTTGTTATTCCAATGGATGGTAACTTTGTCATTATGGTAGGTAGTCTATTGTCGAGATTTTTGTTACTCCAATGGATGGTAGCCTTGTCATTATGGAAGCAAGTCTGTTGTCGATATTTTTGTTACTCTAATGGATGTAGCCTTGTCATTATGGAAGGTAGTTTGTTGTCGATGTTTTTGTTACTCCAATGGATGCTAGCCTTGTGATTATGGAAGTTAGTTTGTTTTCGTGATTTTTTTTATTCCAATGGATGGTACTTTGTCATTATGGAATGTAGGTTGTTGTCGAGATTTTTGTTACTCCAATGGATGGTATTCTTGTCATTAAAGAAGGTAGTCTGTTGTCAATATTTTTGTTACTCCAATGGATGGTAGCCTTGTAATTATGGAAGGTAGTTTGTTGTTGAGATATTTGTTACTCCAATGTGTGGTAGCCTTGTCATTATGCAAGCAAGTTTGTTGTCGAGCATTTTGTTACTCCAATGGATGGTTTCCTTTTCATTATGAAAGGTAGTCTGTTATCGATATTTTTGTTACTCCAATGGAAGGTAGCCTTTTCATTATGGAAGGGAGTTAGTCATTGAGATATATGTTACTCCAATGTGTGGTAGCCTTGTCAATATGGAAGCTAGTCTGATGTTCAGATTTTTGTTACTCCAATGGATGGTAGCCTTGTAATTATGGAAGGTACTATGTTGTCGAAATTTTTGTTACTCCAATGGATGGTAGCCTTGTCGTTATGGAAGGTAGTCTATTGTCAAGATTTTTGTTACTCCAATGGATGGTAGCCTTGTCACTATGGAAGGTAGTATATTGTTGAGATTTTTGTTACTCCAATGGATGTTAGCCTTGTCATTTTGGAAGGTAGTCTGTTGTAGATATTTTTGTTACTACAATGGATGGTAGCCTTGTCATTCTGGAAATTACTCCATTGTTGATATTTTTATTACTCCAATGGTTGGTAGCCTTGTCATTATGGAAGGTAGTCTGTTATCGAGATTTTTGTTACTCTAATGGATGGTACTCTTTTCATTATGGAAGGTAGTCTGTCATTATGATTTCTGTTACTCCAATGGATGGTAGCCTTGTCATTATAGAAGGTAGTCTTTTGTTCATATTTTTGTTACTCCATTGGATGGTAGCCTTTTCGTTACAGAAGGTAGTCTGTTGTCAATGTTTTTGTTCCTCCAATGGATGGTAGCCTTATCATTATGGAAGGTAGAATGATATAGATATCTTTTTTACTCTAATTGGTGGTAGCCTTGTCATTATGGAAGGTAGTTTGTTGTCGATATTTTTTTACTCCAATGGATGGTAGCCTTGTCATTATGAAAGGTAGTTTGTCATTGAGATATCTGTTACTCCAATCTGTGGTAGCCTTGTCATTATGGAAGGTAGTCTGTTGTCGAGAATTTTGTTATTCCGTTGGATGGTAGCCTTGTCATTATAGAAGGTAGTCTGACGTCAAGATTTTTGTTATTCTAATGGATTGTAACCTTGTCACTATGGAAGGTAGTCTGTTGTCGAAATTTGTATACTCCAATGGATGGTATCCTTGTCATTATGGAAGGTAGTCTGTTGTCGAGATTTTTGTTATTCCAATGAATGGTAGCCTTATCATTATGGGACGTAGTCTGTTGTCAATATTTTTTTTACTTCAATGGATTGTAGCCTTGTCATTATGGAAGGTAGTCTATTGTCGAGATTTTTGTTACTCCAATGGATGGTAGCTTTGTCATTATGGAAGGTACTCTGTTGTCGATATTTTTGTTACTCCAATGGATGGTAGCCTTGTCCTTATGGAAGCTAGTCTGTTGTCGAGATTTTTGTTACTCTAATGGGTGTAGCCTTGTCATTATGGAAGGTAGTCTGTTGTCGATGTTTTTGTTACTCCAATGGATGCTAGCCTTGTGATTATGGAAGTTAGTTTGTTTTTGTGATTTTTTTTATTCCAATGGATGGTACTTTGTCATTATGGAATGTAGGTTGTTGTCGAGATTTTTGTTACTCCAATGGATGGTATTCTTGTCATTATAGAAGGTAGTCTGTTGTCGATTTTTTTGTTACTCCAATGGATGGTAGCCTTGTAATTATGGAAGGTAGTTTGTCATTGAGATATCTGTTACTCCAATGTGTGGTAGCCTTGTCATTATGGAAGGTAGTCTGTTGTCAATAATTTTGTTATTCCATTGGATGGTAGCCTTGTCATCATGGAAGGTAGTAAATTTTCATGATTTTTGTTATTCCAATGGATGGTAACTTTGTCATTATGGAAGGTAGTCTGTTGTTGAGATTTTTGTTACTCCAATGGATGGTAGCCTTGTCCTTATGGAAGCTAGTCTGTTGTCGAGATTTTTGTTACTCTAATGGATGTAGCGTTGTCATTATTGAAGGTAGTTTGTTGTCGATGTTTTTGTTACTCCAATGGATGCTAGCCTTGTGATTATGGAAGTTAGTTTGTTTTCGTGATTTTTTTTATTCCAATGGATGGTACTTTGTCATTATGGAATGTAGGTTGTTGTCGAGATTTTTGTTACTCCAATGGATGGTATTCTTGTCATTATATAAGGTAGTCTGTCGTCGATATTTTTGTTACTCCAATGGATGGTAGCCTTGTAATTATGGAAGGTAGTTTGTCGTTGAGATATTTGTTACTCCAATGTGTGGTAGCCTTGTCATTATGGAAGCAAGTTTGTTGTCGAGAGTTTTGTTACTCCAATGGATGGTTTCCTTTTCATTATGAAAGGTAGTCTGTTATCGATATTTTTGTTACTCCAATGGAAGGTAGCCTTGTCATTATGGAAGGTAGTTAGTCATTGAGATATATGTTACTCCAATGTGTGATAGCCTTGTCATTATGGAAGCTAGTCTGATGTTCACATTTTTGTTAATCCAATGGATGGTAGCCTTGTCATTATGGAAGGTAGTTTGTTGTCGAGATTTTTGTTATTCCATTGGATGTTAGCCTTGTCATTATGGAAGGTAGTCTGATGTCAGGATTTTTGTTATTCCAATGTATGGTAACCTTGTCATTATGGAAGGTACTTTATTGTCGAGATTTTTGTTACTCCAATGGATGGTAGCCTTGAAATTATGGAAGGTACTATGTTGTCGATATTTTTGTTACTCCAATGGATGGTAGCCTTGTCATTATGGAAGGTAGTCTGTTGTCAAGATTTTTGTTACTCCAATGGATGGTAGCCTTGTCACTATGGAAGGTAGTCTATTGTTGAGATTTTTGTTACTCCAATGGATGGTAGCTTTGTCATTATGGAAGGTACTCTGTTGTCGATATTTTTGTTACTCCAATGGATGGTAGCCTTGTCATTATGAAAGGTAGTCTGTTGTCGAGATTTCTGTTACTCCAATGGATGGTAGCCTTGTCATTATGGAAGGTAGTCTGTTGTCGATATTTTTGTTACTACAATGGATGGTAGCCTTGTCATTCTGGAAATTACTCCATTGTTGATATTTTTATTACTCCAATGGATGGTAGCGTTGTCATTATGGAAGGTAGTCTGTTGTCGAGATTTTTGTTACTCCAATGGATGGTAGTCTTTTCATTTTGGAAGGTAGTCTGTCGTTATGATTTCTGTTACTCCAATGGATGGTAGCCTTGTCATTATGGAAGGTAGTCTTTTATTCATATTTTTGTTACTCCATTGGATGGTAGCCTTGTCATTACAGAAGGTAGTTTGTTGTCCATGAGTTTGTTCCTCCAATGGATGGTAGCCTTATCATTATGGAAGATAGAATGATATAGATATCTTTTTTACTCCAATGGGTGGTAGCCTTGTCATTATGGAAGGTAGTTTGTTGTCGATATTTTTTTTACTTCAATGGATGGTAGCCTTGTCATTTTGAAAGGTAGTTTTTCATTGAGATATTTGTTACTCCAATGTGTGGTAGCCTTGTCATTATGGAAGGTTGTCTGTTGTCGAGAATTTTGTTATTCCGTTGGACGGTAGCCTTGTCCTTATGGAAGGTAGTCTGATGTCGAGATTTTTGTTATTCTAATGTATTGTAACCTTGTCATTATGGAAGGTAGTCTGTTGTCGAGATTTTTATACTCCAATGGATGGTATCCTTGTCATTATGGAAGGTAGTCTGTTGTCAAGATTTTTGTTACTCCAATGAATGGTAGCCTTCTCATTATGGGACGTAGTCTGTTGTCAATATTTTTGTTACATCAATGGATTGTAGCCTTGTCATTATGGAAGGTAGTCTATTGTCGAGATTTTTGTTACTCCAATGGATGGTAGCTTTGTCATTATGGAAGGTACTCTGTTGTCGATATTTTTGTTACTCCAATGGATGGTAGCCTTGTCCTTATGGAAGCTAGTCTGTTGTCGAGATTTTTGTTACTCTAATGGATGTAGCCTTGTCATTATGGAAGGTAGTCTGTTGTCGATGTTTTTGTTACTCCAATGGATGCTAGCCTTGTGATTATGGAAGTTAGTTTGTTTTCGTGATTTTTTTTATTCCAATGGATGGTACTTTGTCATTATGGAATGTAGGTTGTTGTCGATATTTTTGTTACTCCAATGGATGGTATTCTTGTCATTATAGAAGGTAGTCTGTTGTCGATTTTTTTGTTACTCCAATGGATGGTAGCCTTGTAATTATGGAAGGTAGTTTGTCATTGAGATATCTGTTACTCCAATGTGTGGTAGCCTTGTCATTATGGAAGGTAGTCTGTTGTCGATAATTTTGTTATTCCATTGGATGGTAGCCTTGTCATCATGGAAGGTAGTCAATTTTCGTGATTTTTGTTATTCCAATGGATGGTAACTTTGTCATTTTGGAAGGTAGTCTGTTGTTGAGATTTTTGTTACTCCAATGGATGGTAGCCTTGTCCTTATGGAAGCTAGTCTGTTGTCGAGATTTTTGTTACTCTAATGGATGTAGCCTTGTCATTATGGAAGGTAGTCTGATGTCGATGTTTTTGTTACTCCAATGGATGCTAGCCTTGTGATTATGGAAGTTAGTTTGTTTTCGTGATTTTTTTTATTCCAATGGATGGTACTTTGTCATTATGGAATGTAGGTTGTTGTCGAGATTTTTGTTACTCCAATGGATGGTATTCTTGTCATTATAGAAGGTAGTCTGTCGTCGATATTTTTGTTACTCCAATGGATGGTAGCCTTGTAATTATGGAAGGTAGTTTGTCGTTGAGATATTTGTTACTCCAATGTGTGGTAGCCTTGTCATTATGGAAGCAAGTTTGTTGTCGAGAGTTTTGTTACTCCAATGGATGGTTTCTCTTTTCATTACGAAAGGTAGTCTGTTATCGATATTTTTGTTACTCCAATGGAAGGTAGCCTTGTCATTATGGAAGGTAGTTAGTCATTGAGATATATGTTACTCCAATGTGTGGTAGCCTTGTCATTATGGAAGCTAGTCTGATGTTCAGATTTTTGTTAATCCAATGGATGGTAGCCTTGTTATTATGGAAGGTAGTCTGTTGTCGAGATTTTTGTTATTCCATTGGATGGTAGCCTTGTCATTATGGAAGGTAGTCTGATGTCAGGATTTTTGTTATTCCAATGTATGGTAACCTTGTCATTATGGAAGGTACTTTATTGTCGAGATTTTTGTTACTCCAATGGATGGTAGCCTTGTAATTATGGAAGGTACTATGTTGTCGATATTTTTATTACTCCAATGGATGGTAGCCTTGTCATTATGGAAGGTAGTCTGTTGTCAAGATTTTTGTTACTCCAATGGATGGTAGCCTTGTCACTATGGAAGGTAGTCTATTGTTGAGATTTTTGTTACTCCAATGGATGGTAGCTTTGTAATTATGGAAGGTACTCTGTTGTCGATCTTTTTGTTACTCCAATGGATGGTAGCCTTGTCATTATGAAAGGTAGTCTGTTGTCGAGATTTCTGTTACTCCAATGGATGGTAGCCTTGTCATTATGGAAGGTAGTCTGTTGTCGATATTTTTGTTACTACAATGGATGGTAGCCTTGTCATTCTGGAAATTACTCCATTGTTGATATTTTTATTACTCCAATGGATGGTAGCCTTGTCATTATGGAAGGTAGTCTGTTGTCGAGATTTTTGTTACTCCAATGGATGGTAGTCTTTTCATTATGGAAGGTAGTATGTCGTTATGATTTCTGTTACTCCAATGGATGGTAGCCTTGTCATTATGGAAGGTAGTCTTTTATTCATATTTTTGTTACTCCATTGGATGGTAGCCTTGTCATTACATAAGGTAGTTTGTTGTCCATGAGTTTGTTCCTGCAATGGATGGTAGCCTTATCATTAGGGAAGGTAGAATGATATAGATATCTTTTTTACTCCAATGGGTGGTAGCCTTGTCATTATGGAAGGTAGTTTGTTGTCGATATTTTTTTTACTTCAATGGATGGTAGCCTTGTCATTATGAAAGGTAGTTTTTCATTGAGATATTTGTTACTCCAATGTGTGGTAGCCTTGTCATTATGGAAGGTTGTCTGTTGTCGAGAATTTTGTTATTCCGTTGGACGGTAGCCTTGTCCTTATGGAAGGTAGTCTGAAGTCGAGATTTTTGTTATTCTAATGTATTGTAACCTTGTCATTATGGAAGGTAGTCTGTTGTCGAGATTTTTATACTCCAATGGATGGTATCCTTCTCATTATGGAAGGTAGTCTGTTGTCAAGATTTTTGTTACTCCAATGAATGGTAGCCTTGTCATTATGGGACGTAGTCTGTTGTCAATATTTTTGTTACATCAATGGATTGTAGCCTTGTCATTATGGAAGGTAGTCTATTGTCGAGATTTTTGTTACTCCAATGGATGGTAGCTTTGTCATTATGGAAGGTACTCTGTTGTCGATATTTTTGTTACTCCAATGGATGGTAGCCTTGTCCTTATGGAAGCTAGTCTGTTGTCGAGATTTTTGTTACTCTAATTGATGTAGCCTTGTCATTATGGAAGGTAGTCTGTTGTCGATGTTTTTTGTTACTCCAATGGATGCTAGCCTTGTGATTATGGAAGTTAGTTTGTTTTCGTGATTTTTTTTATTCCAATGGATGGTACTTTGTCATTATGGAATGTAGGTTGTTGTCGAGATTTTTGTTACTCCAATGGATGGTATTCTTGTCATTATAGAAGGTAGTCTGTTGTCGATATTTTTGTTACTCCAATGGATGGTAGCCTTGTAATTATGGAAGGTAGTTTGTCATTGAGATATCTGTTACTCCAATGTGTGGTAGCCTTGTCATTATGGAAGGTAGTCTGTTGTCGATAATTTTGTTATTCCATTGGATGGTAGCCTTATCATCATGGAAGGTAGTCTGTTATCGATATTTTTGTTACTCCAATGGAAGGTAGCCTTGTCATTATGGAAGGTAGTTAGTCATTGAGATATATGTCACTCCAATGTGTGGTAGCCTTGTCATTATGGAAGCTAGTCTGATGTTCAGATTTTTGTTAATCCAATGGATGGTAGCCTTGTCATTATGGAAGGTAGTCTGTTGTCGAGATTTTTGTTTTTCCATTGGATGGTAGCCTTGTCATTCTGGAAGGTAGTCTGATTTCAGGATTTTTGTTATTCCAATGTATGGTAACCTTGTCATTATGGAAGGTACTTTATTGTCGAGATTTTTGTTACTCCAATGGATGGTAGCCTTGTAATTATGGAAGGTACTATGTTGTCGATATTTTTGTTACTCCAATGGATGGTAGCCTTGTCATTATGGAAGGTAGTCTGTTGTCAAGATTTTTGTTACTTCAATGGATGGTAGCCTTGTCACTATGGAAGGTAGTCTATTGTTGAGATTTTTGTTACTCCAATGGATGGTAGCTTTGTCATTATGGAAGGTACTCTATTGTCAATATTTTTGTTACTCCAATGGATGATAGCCTTGTCATAATGGAAGGTAGTCTGTTGTCGATATTTTTGTTACTACAATGGATGGTAGCCTTGTCATTCTGGAAATTACTCCATTGTTGATATTTTTATTACTCCAATGGTTGGTAGCCTTGTCATTATGGAAGGTAGTCTGTTGTCGAGATTTTTGTTACTCTAATGGATGGTACTCTTTTCATTATGGACGGTAGTCTGTCGTTATGATTTATGTTACTCCAATGGATGGTAGCCTTGTCATTATAGAAGGTAGTCTTTTGTTCATATTTTTGTTACTCCATTGGATGGTAGCCTTTTCGTTACAGAAGGTAGTCTGTTGTCAATGTTTTTGTTCCTCCAATGGATGGTAGCCTTATCATTATGGAAGGTAGAATGATATAGATATCTTTCTTACTCCAATTGGTGGTAGCCTTGTCATTATGGAAGGTAGTTTGTTGTCGTTATTTTTTTACTCCAATGGATGGTAGCCTTGTCATTATGAAAGGTAAGTTGTCATTGAGATATATGTTACTCCAATGTGTGGTAGCCTTGTCATTATGGAAGGTAGTCTGTTGTCGAGAATTTTGTTATTTCGTTGGATGGTAGCCTTGTCATTATGGAAGGTAGTCTGATGTCAAGATTTTTGTTATTCTAATGAATTGTAACCTTGTCATTATGGAAGGTAGTCTGTTGTCGAAATTTTTATACTCCAATGGATGGTATCCTTGTCATTATGGAAGGTAGTCTGTTGTCAAGATTTTTGTTATTCCAATGAATGGTAGCCTTATCATTATGGGACGTAGTCTGTTGTCAATATTTTTGTTACTTCAATCGATTGTAGCCTTGTCATTATGCAAGGTAGTATATTGTCGAGATTTTTGTTACTCCAATGGATGGTAGATTTGTCATTATGGAAGGTACTCTGTTGTCGATATTTTTGTTACTCCAATGGATGGTAGCCTTGTCATTATGAAAGGTAGTCTGTTGTCGAGATTTTTGTTACAACAATGGATGGTAGCCTTGTCATTATGGAAGGTAGTCTATTGTCGATATTTTTGTTACTACAATGGATGGTAGCCTTGTCATTCTGGAAATTACTCCGTTGTTGATATTTTTATTACTCCAATGGATGGTAGCCTTGTCATTATGGAAGGTAGTCTGTTGTCGAGATTTTTGTTACTCCAATGGATGGTAGTCTTTTCATTATGGAAGGTAGTCTGTCGTTATGATTTCTGTTACTCCAATGGATGGTAGCCTTGTCATTATGGAAGGTAGTCTTTTATTCATATTTTTGTTACTCCATTGGATGGTAGCCTTGTCATTACAGAAGGTAGTTTGTTGTCCATGAGTTTGTTCCTCCAATGGATGGTAGCCTTATAATTACGGAAGGTAGAATGATATAGATATCTTTTTTATTCCAATGGGTGGTAGCCTTGTCATTATGGAAGGTAGTTTGTTGTCGAGATTTTTTTTACTTCAATGGATGGGAGCCTTGTCATTATGAAAGGTAGTTTTTCATTGATATATTTGTTACTCCAATGTGTGGTAGCCTTGTCATTATGGAAGGTTGTCTGTTGTCGAGAATTTTGTTATTCCGTTGGACGGTAGCCTTGTCCTTATGGAAGGTAGTTTGATGTCAAGATTTTTGTTATTCTAATGTATTGTAACCTTGTCATTATGAAAGGTAGTCTGTTGTCGAGATTTTTATACTCCAATGGATGGTATCCTTGTCATTATGGAAGGTAGTTTGTTGTCAAGATTTTTGTTACTCCAATGAATGGTAGCCTTGTCATTATGGGACGTAGTCTGTTGTCAATATTTTTGTTACTTCAATGGATTGTAGCCTTGTCATTATGGAAGGTAGTCTATTGTCGAGATTTTTGTTACTCCAATGGATGGTAGCTTTGTCATTATGGAAGGTACTCTGTTGTCGATATTTTTGTTACTCCAATGGATGGTAGCCTTGTCATTATAAAAGGTTGTTTTTTGTCGAGATTTTTGATACTCCAATGGATGGTAGCCTTGTCATTATGGAAGGTAGTCTGTTGTCGATATTTTTGTTACTACAACGGATGGTAGCCTTGTCATTCTGGAAATTACTCCGTTGTTGATATTTTTATTACTCCAATGGATGGTAGCCTTGTCATTATGGAAGGTAGTCTGTTGTCGAGATTTTTGTTACTCCAATGGATGGTAGTCTTTTCATTATGGAAGGTAGTCTGTCGTTATGATTTCTGTTACTCCAATAGATGGTAGCCTTGTCATTATGGAAGGTAGTCTTTTGTTCATACTTTTGTTACTCCATTGGATGGTAGCGTTGTCATTACAGAAGGTAGTCTGTTGTCCATGTGTTTGTTCCTCCAATGGATGGTAGCCTTATCATTATGCAAGGTAGAATGATATAGATATCTTTTTTACTCCAATGGGTGGTAGCCTTGTCATTATGGAAGGTAGTTTGTTGTCGATAATTTTGTTATTCCATTGGATGGTAGCCTTGTCATCATGGAAGGTAGTCAATTTTCGTGATTTTTGTTATTCCAATGGATGGTAACTTTGTCATTATGGAAGGTATGAAGAAGTGAAAAACACAAGAAGGGGGGGTTGAATTGTAAAACTGAAAATCAATGCAATGAACAAGATATTTTTATCCTGGTTTGTTTGATCTCAAACTACTCCAGTCCACCCGTCAAGGTGATTTCGCCTCTCTCCAACGAAGTCTTAATCCACTATATTCAACTGAATATTACAAACTGCTTTAACAACTGCTAAAGCCTTCTTGATGCAAACCACAACCCGGTTTGTCAAGGAAATACTTTCTTACAAAGAAGATAAATCTAGGTGTGTGAATGTTTTCTACAAAACTGTTTCACAACTGTGATGTATACACAACTTAAGCTTATGAAACTCGATTTCTAAACAATGATTGAGTAAGGAGATATGTAGCGTTTAGCAAACTGAGAGAAAGAAGATTATGATTAGCTTTTAGGCGTGTAAAATGTTGGAGAGCATTAGCCAATTCAATCTTCATAGTCTTGTTTATATAGCACTGAGATTGTTGAACGTTGGAGCAATATTCTTGATTCAATGCTAATAACAAACTTTCTTTATTGAGCAGATCTTGTCTGGAATGAGGCCGTTGGTAATAATTTTCTTTCAATGCACAATACCGTTGCTTACTTAATGCATGTTTTGGCTTGGCTCATTCTGACTCTGCTTAACTGCTGATGAACTGTTGTTTTCTTTATCCGAGTGTTGAGCGCAGTTCTGTTCATCAAGCTTCAGCATACACGTGAGTTAATCTTCTGATTCTTGTATTCTGATAGCAACTTCTGATGCTGATGTCAAGAACCAATATTCTGATGTTGATTACGTGTGCTCTTGCTGATACCTATCAGAGTTTCTGCAAAGCAGAACGTAACATTTTTAGTTAGCAAATAGTTCATACATGAATCATATAAATAATATATCTTTTCATTTTGTTATCATCAAAACTCAAACATAGGGTAGTAGATTCAAACTTTGTTCTAACAATCTCCCCCTTTTTGATGATGACAAAAACTAGATATTTTTTAATTGAAAATAACGTGAAAAAGTATCAGAGGTAATTAAATGATAAGATGTATCAGAGTAAGAGGTTGTCAAAGATAAGGGATAAGATTTGAGAGATACTCCCCCTGAGTTTATTGCTTCCCTTTTTAATTCCAAGAGTTCTTCAGGATCAGATTTTTTATTGCCTTTCTTTGAACATCAGATTCTCAGAGTTTTGACTATCAGAAGCTTTAGATCAGCATATCAGAGCAGAGCTTCAGATCAGCGTATCAGAGCTTTTCTTGTCAGAGCTTTGCTTTGGGTCATAGTATCAGAGCTTTAGTCTTCAGAGTATCATGGAGCTTTCTTGTACCTGTAGACTTAAGCAAAACAGAAAACATATTCAAGTATATCAGAGTTAGAATGTTCGAGAATTTCTGTCTTAGTAATCCGTTATTATTAAAATATCATTCTTGTTCTCCCCCTTTTTGTCAGCAATCAAAAAGTTTAAGTGATGTGCTAAAACATTTAAGGCAGAAAAACTTGTCATATTAAAAGGTTCAGAATCAAACAAAACAGTACAACAGATAATCAAAGAAAACATGAAAAAGACATGAATGAAAAACTAAGGTTGGGGAGGAAGGCATGTGAACAGGTTCTCCAACATGGCTTTGATCTGATCAGCAGTCTCATTCTGCTTGTGTACCATGCTGACAACTATGTCTATCTTGCTATCCCGCACATCCATCCTTTCTTTCATTTTCTGGTCATTTTCATCCATCCTTTGCTGCAGACGCATGTCATTCAGTTTCAGCTCTTCCAGAGTCTGCCTGTCCAAGGCAGCTTGAGAAACATCAGAAGCAGGAAGCTTCTGAGAGCTTTCTGCAACATCTTCTGCTTGACTTGCTTCAGCTTGAATAGTCTTGTCTTCTTCTGGTTGCACCTTTGAAGCTGGCTGTTTCTCAGACCATGGCTCACTATCCAGAGGGAGCACGTCTTCCTGTGGCAGCTGACTTTCAACTTCCTTCAACAGCTTGCTGAAGTTATGTTGTGCCTGCTCATAGTTGATATCCTGCAACTTGAGGGCTTCAGCACGTACCCAAATTCTGAATTGTGACTAGAGCTGGTCAGAGGCAGCTGGGTCAATCATTCCAGGACAGACTTGCTTCAGAGAAGCAATCCACTGCTGCAAACCTGTTTCAAAATTCATAATACCAGATCCAACATCTGGTTGTTTTGGTTTTGGAATGGCTATTTTATTTTTCATATCAGCAAGACGGTCCAGGATTGTTAAGTCTATGAATGTCCTGCTGGGGTTTTCGGTGGTTTGCTTGGGAGCTGTTTGTTTTGGAGATGGAGTGGGAGAATCAGAAATAATAATTGGACTGTTTGGGGTTTTGGGAGTATTTGGTGGTGTAGATTCTGGTGAGGATGGGAACTGGGCCATTGTGACTGTCGTTCCACATGGCAGCTGGATTGCCAGAGGTGATGGTTGAGGTGAATGAGGTTCAGAAGGTGGAGGAGTTGGAGTTTCAGAGTGATGAAACTCAGGTTGAGGTGATGGTGGATGAAGTTTTGGTTGAGGAAAGGGAAACGGAATTGCTGGTTGTGGAGAAGTTGTTGGAATTTCTGGTTGTTCGGGGATAAGAGGTTCTTCTGGAATGGATGAGAGAGTTTGTTTTTGTTCTGGTTCTTCAGCAGCTTGCTGTTGTTCTGGTTGTGGAGAAGGGACAATTTGTGGTTCAGAGTTTGGATTGATGGAGGAGTGATCAGAAGTGTGTTGATCAATGTCAGACATCACTTTGTCAATTGCTGATGTTGTTGAGATTGTTGGTTTGGGATGTTTGGTTCGGGGTCTTCTGAGTTGTAATGCCTCAGAAGGGTCATCTTCTGGTTCAGTTTCATCTATTGTTGGGATGGGGATTGAGATTCCATGAGAGGTTGGAGGTGGAATTGATGCTGGAATAGTAGAAGAATTTAAAACAGAAGCAGCAGATAAATTACCTCTTTTCTTGGGTGTCTGCTGGGATGATCCTTCTGATGGTGCCTTCCTTTTCTTTGTCTTCTTCAGTGTCACTTCTGGTTGAGGTTGGTGTAGATCTTTGATCTTCAGATTGGGATCTGTACCATCAGCTTTGCACGCGTCCAGATATCTGAGAACTACCACTGGCTTGGATTCTATCTCAGAAAATAAAGGAAAGTCACTCAGTGGGATTCTTCTGCTGGTGATATCAGTAATAGGAGTAGCGCTGGGTTCCTTTTTGATATTCTCTATCAACTTCATTTTATTCAAGTTCTTCGCGTTCAGAGGCTTCCCAACTGTTGGTTCAATGGTGCTTAACTCTTGAGCTTCTATCAGATGCTCTATCAGCCTATTCTCAGTCAGAATATCTGATATCAACCTTCCAAAGGGTATCTAATCCCTATTTGTTCTTTCTTCTTCCCTAGTTTCCTTCACGCTTGTTTTGAGGTGATTAAACATAAGATGAGCCAAGTTGATTTTTACCTTCAGATTGATAAAGTAAATCAGAAACTGCTGATCTACCTTTATGTAATCAGGGGAACTAGTTGGCTTCCTATGGTTAAAACACCCCATAATTATCTTCGCCCAAACTCTGTGGTGATCCTTCAGATCTTTGATCTTGCTGCTGGGCACTCCATGGGTGAAAATCCTTTCTGCTATGACGCCCACGTCAGCACATCTCTCAGCCATATCAATACAGCGGACGCCACCGCCACTGTAACCAATTAACCTTGCTATGTGATCCACAGTGATCACAATCTTCTTCCCCATAATGTAGGAGGTGACTTGATGCGTTGAAGTCGTTGCATGAATCCAGAACTCCTTGACTAACATAGGGAATGTTGGTCCAACCAACCTGTGAAAATACCTTTCCCATTTTTGTGCCCTAACTTCTTCTGTTAAATCAAAACTGTTTTCCTTCAGGCTTCCAAAATCAATGATCAATTTAGATAACACTTCAAGATTCTTCACAGGAGTGAGGAAAGTTATGAATGGAACTTGATACTGTTCAGATGATGCTTTCTTCTGAGAACCTGCAGAAGCACTGCTGGAGGTTGCCATGTTCACACTTAGGGATTTTGAGAAGAAAAACTGAGAAAAAGAGTTTGAGAGAGATGAGCACAGAAAAATGCAGAGAATGCTTTGAGAAATAATTAGAAACTGTAAAAGATGAAAGTGAGAGGTTTAACGTGTTTAAATATGGTTCAGAATCATTTGAAATTGTAAACGTTTTCAATAAAGAGGAATAAAATCATGATTACATTTTAAAAACATGATTACTTTCATTTAATGCTTGCTGATTTTGGGGAATTTGAGAAAGATACTTAAAACGGTTACCAGACATGTGTCTCAATGCACCCAATCAGTGTTTTGCCTTCTCAGAAGCGTGCACGCGTTCTGCTTCAGAGATTTGCTGATTATTGGATGGCACTTGTTTGATGTATTGATCAGCACGTCTGTCTTTGAGCTTAGACTCTCAGATCTTTAGACTTGCATCTGATACAATCTGCTTGTTCTATCTTTCTGAAAAGAGATTGATCAGAAGTTCACAGTAAAACAAATACATTCTGAAGATAAATATATGGAATTAAAACATTTTCACTCTGGGCAGATTTTCATGCTGAGATGTTTCAGAATGAAATTAAACCTATCTTCAGAAAGGGGTTTAGTGAAGATATCATCCCATTGATGGTCTGTATCTATAAATTTTAAGTTCAAAATTCCTTTCTGAATATAGTCCCTAATGAAATGATGTTTTATTTCTATATGCTTAGCTCTAGAATGTAAAATGGGATTCTTACTTAAGCAAATAGCAGAAGTATTATCACAGAGTATAGGAATGTTACTCTCAAAAATCTGGAAGTCTTCAAGCTGACTTTTCATCCAGAGTATTTGTGTGTTACATCCTGCTGCTGCTATGTACTCAGCTTCTGTTGTTGATAGCGCAATTGTTGATTGCCTTTTGCTGGACCAAGAGATCAGATTTTCTCCCAGAAACTGGCAGCTTCCAGAAGTACTTTTACGCTCCACTCTGTCTCCAGCAAAGTCAGCATCGCAGTAGCCTACTAAACTGTAATCACTAGATTTTCTATAAAACAAACCCAGATTAGTAGTACCTTTCAGATACTTGAAAATTCGCTTAACAGCTGTTAAGTGAGATTCTCTGGGATCTGATTGGAATCTAGCACAAATACAAACGCTGAATAATATATCAGGTCTTGAAGCAAAAAGATAAAGGAGAGAACTAATCATACCTCTGTAGACTTTCTGTTCTACATTTTTGCTTACCTCTTCTCTTTCCAGAATGCACGTGGGATGCATTCGAATCTTTGATGGCTTACATTCTGAGAGGTCAAATTTCTTCAGAAGATCTCTGATGTATTTGCTCTGATGAATGTAAGTTCCCTCTGGAGTTTGATTGATCTGAATTCCTAGAAAGAATTTCAGTTCCCCCATGAGGCTCATCTCAAATTCCGCCTGCATACACTTAGCAAATTTTCTTCCAAGAGAAGGATTAGTAGAACCAAAAATAATATCATCAACGTAAATTTGACAGACTAAGATGTCATTCTTAACTGATTTACAGAATAAGGTAGTGTCCACCTTCCCTCTGGTGAATTCATTTTCTAACAGAAAGTTACTTAGCCTTTCATACCAAGCTCTGGGAGCTTGTTTCAGACCATATAGTGACTTCTTTAGTTTGAAAACATGTTCTGGATGTTTTGTATTTTCAAAACCAGGGGGTTGGTGTACATAAACCTCTTCTTCTATATAACCATTTAAGAATGCACTTTTGACATCCATCTGATACAGAGTGATGCCTCTATTAACATCAAATGAAATTAAAAGTCTGATAGATTCTAACCTGGCGACTGGGGCAAAGTTTTCTGTATAGTCTATCCCCTCTTGCTGACTATAACCTTGTGCAACCAGTCGTGCCTTGTTTCTGATGACTTCACCTTGTTCATTTAGCTTGTTTCTGAACACCCATCTTGTTCCAATGACGTTGAATCTTTTTGGTCTGGGAACAACATCCCATATGTCATTTCTGGTGAATTGATTCAGCTCTTCTTGCATTTCCAGAATCCAGTCATTATCCAGAAGTGCTTCATCAATAGAAGAAGGTTTAATCAGAGACACAAGTCCCATGAGATTTTCTTCAGAGTTTCTGAAGCTTGCTCTTGTTCTGATTGGATCTTCCTTTCTTCCTAAGATAGTCTCTTCTGGGTGATCCAAGCTGCTTCTGGGTAATCTCTTCTGAGGTTGATCAGCAGCTGTTGTAGGATTGCTAGCAGTGCTCCTTTCAGATGTTTAAGGAGTGTCTGTGTTGAGAGCTTCTGATGACTTGTCTTCAGAACCTGTAAATTCAATTTCCATACCTGCAAAAACTTCATTCTGCTTTGACTTTTCAGAGTCAAGCTTATCATCAAAACGAACACTGATTGATTCTTCCATAATCTATGTTTCTGTATTGTATACTTTGTACCCTCTTGAGCGTTCAGAGTATCCTAACATAATACACTTCTGTGCTTTAAAGTCAAACTTGTTCAAATAATTCTTTGTATTTAACATAAAACAGGTACATCCAAATGGATGAAAATATGAAATGTTGGGCTTTCTGTTCTTCCACAATTCATATGGAGTCTTTTCCAGAATAGGTCTTATTGAGATTCTATTCTGAATGTAGCACGTTGTGTTTATTGCCTCTTCCCAGAAGATCTTAGAAACGTTTGTCTCATTGATCATGGTTCTGGCCATTTCTTGCAATGTTCTGTTCTTTCGTTCTACAACTCCATTTTGTTGGGGAGTTCTAGGACAAGAGAAATCATGCAGAATGCCTCTGTCATTAAAGAATGACTAAAAATCTTTGTTTTCAAATTCTCCACCACGATCACTTCTGACTTTGACGATTCTAAGATCCTTTTCATTCTGAACTTGGTTACAGAAGGTAACAAACACAGAGTGTGACTTGTCCTTGTGTCTTAAGAACTTTACCCATGTCCATCTGCTATAGTCATCTACGATTACTAACCCATACTTCTTGCCACTGACTGAAGCAGTTTTAACTGGTCCAAATAAGTCAATGTGCAGAAGTTCTAATGGCTTAGAGGTAGAAACAACATTTTTAGATTTAAAAGAAGGTTTTGCAAACTTGCCTTTCTGACATGCTTCACACAGAGCATCTGAATTGAACTTCAAATTAGGAAGTCCTCTGACCAGATTGAGTTTGTTAATCTGAGATATTCTTCTTATACTAACATGCCCCAATCTTCTGTGCCAGATCCACTGCTCGTTGTTAACAGACATAAGGCACTTTACATTCTGACTTTTTAGTTCAGAAAGTTTGATTTTGTAAATGTTGTTTTTCCTCTTACCATTAAACAGGATAGTCCCATCTTTCTGACTAACAGCTTTACATGATTTTTGATTAAAGATTATATCATAACCGTTATCACTTAATTGACTTATGGATAACAGATTATGCATTAATCCATCTACTAGCAGAACATTATTAATAGAGGGAAGATTTCCATTACCTACAGTTCCAGAGCCAATTATCTTTCCCCTCTGATTGCCTCCAAAGTCAACGTGGCCTCCAGGCTTAAGTTCCAGGCTTTGGAACATATGCCTTCTTCCCGTCATGTGTCGTGAGCAGCCAGAGTCCAGGTACCATGACTGGTGTTTCTGACTTGCTGCTAAAGATATCTGCAACATGTATTATTTTATCCTTAGGTACCCAGATTTTCTTGGGTCCTGATTTGTTAGTTTTACCAAAACTCTGGTTGAATTTTGGTTTCACAGAGTACTTACTACTAGTGTATTTAATATCATGTGTGTGACCATACACAAAATGTGAATTCAGAGGAGTGTGTTTAATGGTTAAGTCCATGACATTCTTTGGTGTAGGAACCTTACCTTGGTATCCTATTCCTTTCCTGCCGTTTCTGCTAACTCCATAGATCATTGAAGCCATTTTGCTTTTATCTATGCTTTTAGAAAGGAACTTCTGGAAACTGTGATCATACTCCTTGATGATCTCATCAGCGTTGCTGGGAGTTTCAGAAATTGTTTCCTTCTGAGAGTTTTGTAAAGTATTTTCTAATTTTGAAATCTTATTTCTCAAATCAGAATTTTCCAATTTGAGACTCTCAGTCTTATTAGAGTCAGATTCAAGATTCCTTTTCAGGTCTCTGAATTTAACTCTAATTTGTTGATACCTTTCCAGAATTTCATTAAGGATTTCAACAAGTTCAGCTTTGGTAAAATTAACAGCAAAGTTAGGAAATACCTCTTTAGTATCTGATTCTGAGTTTGATTCAGAAGCTTCACTATCTTCTGAAATGTTGGCCATGAGAGCTATGTTGGCTCTCTCATCATCTGATTCTAAGACAGCTTCAGACGAGTCAGAGTCATCCCATGTGGCCATGAGACTTTTCTTCTTTTCTCTTCCAAACTTCTTTTTGGGCTTTTCCCTCTAAAGCTTTGGGTAGTCACTCTTGTAGTGTCCTTGCTCATTGCACTCATAACAGATGATGTCCTTGGTGTTTGGCTTTTTGCTACTTGAGGAGCCTTCAGATCTTCTGTATCCAGAGGAGGAATTTGTCCTTCTGTATCTGGAAGAGGACTCGTTCTGATCAGATCTTCTGGGATTCCTGAACTTCCTTTGTCTTTGCTTCCACAGTTGATTTACTCTTCTGGAGAGGAGGGAGAGTTCGTCTTCTTCTGATGAGGATCCATCAGATGTTTCTTCAACTGCCTGCAAAACTTTAGACTCAGATTTTTTGTTAGATTTTAATGCTAAAGGCTTACCTTGCTTCTGAGGCTCATCAGCTTCTAGCTCTATCTCATGACTACTGAGGGAGATTATAAGTTCCTCCAGAGTGATTTTGTTGAGATCTTTTGCTAGCTTCAGAGCTGTAACCATTGGTCTCCACTGCTTGGGTAAACTTCTGATGATTTTCTTGACATGGTCAGCAGTAGAGTATCCTTTGTCCAGAACCTTGAGACCAGCTACCAGAATCTGGAATCTTGAGAACATTGTTTCAATGGATTCAGATTCTTCCATTTTGAACGCCTCATACTTCTGAATAAGCACCAGAGCTTTAGTTTCTTTGACCTGAACGTTGCCCTCATGCGTCATTCTGAGTGAGTCAAAAATGTTCTTTGCTGTGTCTCTGTTGGAGATCTTTTCATATTCAGTATAGGAGATGGCGCTGAGAAGGATGGTTCTGGCCTTGTGGTGATTCTTGAAGTCACGCTTTTGTTGGTCAGACATTGTTTTTCTATCAATCTTCTGACCGCTTGCATTCACAGGGTGCGTGTATCCATCTGTCACCATATCCCACAGATCAGCATCATGTGCCAGAAAGAAGCTTTCAATTCTGTCTTTCCAGTAATCAAAGTTTTCTCCATCAAAGATTGGAGGTTTGCCGCTGAATCTGTCTCTGTCCTCATGGTTGTCATTGCTGGTGTGAGAATAAGTTCCTGCCATTGTGTTTTTCTGACGCTTGATCTTGTACTGACACGGTTAAGTGTTTTAGCTCAGAACCAGGCACTTTGATTCCAATTGAAGAAGTGAAAAACACAAGAAGGGGGGGTTGAATTGTAAAACTGAAAATCAATGCAATGAACAAGATATTTTTATCCTGGTTCGTTTGATCTCAAACTACTCCAGTCCACCCGTCAAGGTGATTTCTCCTCTCTCCAACGAGGTCTTAATCCACTATATTCAACTGAATATTACAAACTGCTTTAACAAATTCTAAAGCCTTCTTGATGCAAACCACAACCCGGTTTGTCAAGGAAACACTTTCTTAGAAAGAAGATAAATCTAGGTGTGTGAATGTTTTCTACAAAACTGTATCACAACTGTGATGTATACACAACTTAAGCTTATGAAACTAGATTGCTAAACAATGATTGAGTAAGGAGATATGTAGCGTTTAGCAAACTGAGAGAAGGAAGAATATGATTAGCTTTTAGGCGTGTAAAATGTTGGAGAGCATTAGCCAATTCAATCTTCATAGTCTTATTTATATAACACTGAGATTGTTGAACGTTGGAGCAATATTCTTGATTCAATGCTAATAACAAACTTTCCTTATTGAGCAGATCTTGTCTGGAATGAGGCCGTTGGTAATAATTTGCTTTCAATGCACAGTACCGTTGCTTACTTAATGCATGTTCTGGCTTGGCTCATTCTGACTCTGCTTAACTGCTGATGAACTATTGTTTTCTTTATCAGAGTGTTGAGTGCAGTTCTGTTCATCAAGCTTCAGCATACACGTGAGTTAATCTTCTGATTCTGGTATTCTGATAGCAACTTCTGATGCTGATGTCAAGAACCAATATTCTGATGCTGATTACATGTGCTCTTGCTGATACTTATCAGAGTTTCTGCAAAGCAAAACGTAATATTTTTAGGTAGCAAATAGTTCATACATGAATCATATAAATAATATATCTTTTCATTTTGTTATCATCAAAACTCAAACATAGGGTAGTAGATTCAAACTTTATTCTAACAAGGTAGTCTGTTGTCGAGATTTTTGTTACTCCAATGGATGGTAGCCTTGTCCTTATGGAAGCTAGTCTGTTGTCGAGATTTTTGTTACTCTAATGGATGTAGCCTTATCATTATGGAAGGTAGTCTGTTGTCGATGTTTTTGTTACTCCAATGGATGCTAGCCTTGTGATTATGGAAGTTAGTTTGTTTTCGTGATTTTTTTTATTCCAATGGATGGTACTTTGTCATTATGGAACGTAGGTTGTTGTCGAGATTTTTGTTACTCCAATGGATGTTATTCTTGTCATTATAGAAGGTAGTCTGTTGTCGATATTTTTGTTACTCCAATGGATGGTATCCTTTTAATTATGGAAGGTAGTTTGTCATTGAGATATTTGTTACTCCAATGTGTGGTAGCCTTGTCATTATGGAAGCAAGTTTGTTGTCGAGAGTTTTGTTACTCCAATGGATGGTTTCCTTTTCATTATGAAAGGTAGTCTGTTATCGATATTTTTGTTACTCCAATGGAAGGTAGCGTTGTCATTATGGAAGGTAGTTAGTCATTGAGATATATGTTACTCCAATGTGTGGTAGCCTTGTCATTATGGAAGCAAGTTTGTTGTCGAGAGTTTTGTTACTCCAATGGATGGTTTCCTTTTCATTATGAAAGGTAGTCTGTTATCGATATTTTTGTTACTCCAATGGAAGGTAGCGTTGTCATTATGGAAGGTAGTTAGTCATTGAGATATATGTTACTCCAATGTGTGGTAGCCTTGTCATTATGGAAGCTAGTCTGATGTTCAGATTTTTGTTAATCCAATGGATGGTAGCCTTGTCATTATGAAAGGTAGTCTGTTGTCGAGATTTTTGTTATTCCATTGGATGGTAGCCTTGTCATTATGGAAGGTAGTCTGATGTCAGGATTTTTGTTATTCCAATGTATGGTAACCTTGTCATTATGGAAGGTACTTTATTGTCGAGATTTTTGTTACTCCAATGGATGGTAGCCTTGTAATTATGGAAGGTACTATGTTGTCGATATTTTTGTTACTCCAATGGATGGTAGCCTTGTCATTATGGAAGGTAGTCTGTTGTCAAGATTTTTGTTACTCCAATGGATGGTAGCCTTGTCACTATGGAAGGTAGTCTATTGTTGAGATTTTTGTTACTCCAATGGATTGTAGCTTTGTCATTATGGAAGGTACTCTGTTGTCGATATTTTTGTTACTCCAATGGATGGTAGCCTTGTCATTATGAAAGGTAGTCTGTTGTCGAGATTTTTGTTACTCCAATGGATGGTAGCCTTGTCAAAATGGAAGGTAGTCTGTTGTCGATATTTTTGTTACTACAATGGATGGTAGCCTTGTCATTCTGGAAATTACTCCATTGTTGATATTTTTATTACTCCAATGGTTGGTAGCCTTATCATTATGGAAGGTAGTCTGTTGTCGAGATTTTTGTTACTCTAATGGATGGTACTCTTTTCGTTATGGAAGGTAGTCTGTCGTTATGATTTCTGTTACTCCAATGGATGGTAGCCTTGTCATTATAGAAGGTAGTCTTTTGTTCATATCTTTGTTACTCCATTGGATGGTAGCCTTTTCGTTACAGAAGGTAGTCTGTTGTCAATGTTTTTGTTCCTCCAATGGATGGTAGCCTTATCATTATGGAAGGTAGAATGATATAAATATCTTTCTTACTCCAATTGGTGGTAGCCTTGTCATTATGGAAGGTAGTTTGTTGTCGTTATTTTTTTACTCCAATGGATGGTAGCCTTGTCATTATGAAAGGTAGTTTGTCATTGAGATATCTGTTACTCCAATGTGTGGTAGCCTTGTCATTATGGGAGGTAGTCTGTTGTCGAGAATTTTGTTATTCCGTTGGATGGTAGCCTTGTCATTATGGAAGGTAGTCTGATGTCAAGATTTTTGTTATTCTAATGAATTGTAACCTTGTCATTATGGAAGGTAGTCTGTTGTCGAAATTTTTATACTCCAATGGATGGTATCCTTGTCATTATGGAAGGTAGTCTGTTGTCAAGATTTTTGTTATTCCAATGAATGGTAGCCTTATCATTATGGGACGTAGTCTGTTGTCAATATTTTTGTTACTTCAATGGATTGTAGCCTTGTCATTATGGAAGGTAGTCTATTGTCGAGATTTTTGTTACTCCAATGGATGGTAGATTTGTCATTATGGAAGGTACTCTGTTGTCGATATTTTTGTTACTCCAATGGATGGTAGCCTTGTCATTATGAAAGGTAGTCTGTTGTCGAGATTTTTGTTACTCCAATGGATGGTAGTCTTGTCATTATGGAAGGTAGTCTGTTGTCGATATTTTTGTTACTTCAATGGATGGTAGCCTTGTCATTCTGGAAATTACTCCGTTGTTGATATTTTTATTACTCCAATGGATGGTAGCCTTGTCATTATGGAAGGTAGTCTGTTGTCGAGATTTTTGTTACTCCAATGGATGGTGGTCTTTTCATTATGGAAGGTAGTTTGTCGTTATGATTTCTGTTACTCCAATGGATGGTAGCCTTGTCATTATGGAAGGAAGTCTTTTATTCATATTTTTGTTACTCCATTGGATGGTAGCCTTGTCATTACAGAAGGTAGTTTGTTGTCCATGAGTTTGTTCCTCCAATGGATGGTAGCCTTATAATTATGGAAGGTAGAATGATATAGATATCTTTTTTACTCCAATGGGTGGTAGCCTTGTCCTTATGGAAGGTAGTTTGTTGTCGATATTTTTTTTACTTCAATGGATGGTAGCCTTGTCATTATGAAAGGTAGTTTTTCATTGAGATATTTGTTACTGCAATGTGTGGTAGCCTTGTCATTATGGAAGGTTGTCTGTTGTCGAGATTTTTATACTCCAATGGATGGTATCCTTGTCATTATGAAAGGTAGTCTGTTGTCAAGATTTTTGTTACTCCAATGAATGGTAGCCTTGTCATTATGGGACGTAGTCTGTTGTCAATATTTTTGTTACTTCAATGGATTGTAGCCTTGTCATTATGGAAGGTAGTCTATTGTCGAGATTTTTGTTACTCCAATGGATGGTAGCTTTGTCATTATGGAAGGTACTCTGTTGTCGATATTTTTGTTACTCCAATGGATGGTAGCCTTGTCATTATGAAAGGTAGTTTTTTGTCGAGATTTTTGTTACTCCAATGGATGGTAGCCTTGTCATTATGGAAGGTAGTCTGTTATCGATATTTTTGTTACTACAATGGATGGTAGCCTTGTCATTCTGGAAATTACTCCGTTGTTGATATTTTTATTACTCCAATGGATGGTAGCCTTGTCATTATGGAAGGAAGTCTGTTGTCGAGATTTTTGTTACTCCAATGGATGGTAGTCTTTTCATTATGGAAGGTAGTCTGTCGTTATGATTTATGTTACTCCAATAGATTGTAGCCTTGTCATTATGGAAGGTAGTCTTTTGTTCATATTTTTGTTACTCCATTGGATGGTCGTCTTGTCATTACAGAAGGTAGTCTGTTGTCCATGTGTTTGTTCCTCCAATGGATTGTAGCCTTATCATTATGGAAGGTAGAATGATATAGATATCTTTTTTACTCCAATGGGTGGTAGCCTTGTCATTATGGAAGGTAGTTTGTTATCGATATTTTTTTTACTCCAATGGATGGTAGCCTTGTCTTTATGAAAGGTAGTTTGTCATTGAGATATCTGTTACTCCAATGTGTTGTAGCCTTTTCATTATGGAAGGTAGTCTGTTGTCGAGATTTTTGTTATTCTAATGGATTGTAACCTTATCATTATGGAAGGTAGTCTGTTGTCGAGATTTTTATACTCCAATGGATGGTATCCTTGTCATTATGGAAGGTAGTCTGTTGTCGAGATTTTTGTTACTCCAATGAATGATAGCCTTGTCATTATGGGACGTAGTCTGTTGTCAATATTTTTGTTACTTCAATGGATTGTAGCCTTGTCATTATGGAAGGTAGTCTATTGTCGAGATTTTTGTTACTCCAATGGATGGTAGCTTTGTCATTATGGAAGGTACTCTATTGTCGATATTTTTGTTACTCCAATGGATGGTAGCCTTGTCATTATGAAAGGTAGTCTGTTGTCGAGATTTTTGTTACTCCAATGGATGGTAGCCTTGTCATTATGGAAGGTAGTCTGTTGTCGATATTTTTGTTACTTCAATGGATGGTAGCCTTGTCATTCTGGAAATTACTCCGTTGTTGATATTTTTATTACTCCAATGGATGGTAGCCTTGTCATTATGGAAGGTAGTCTGTTGTCGAGATTTTTGTTACTCCAATGGATGGTAGTCTTTTCATTATGGAAGGTAGTTTGTCGTTATGATTTCTGTTACTCCAATGGATGGTAGCCTTGTCATTATGGAAGGTAGTCTTTTATTCATATTTTTGTTACTCCATTGGATGGTAGCCTTGTCATTACAGAAGATAGTTTGTTGTCCATGAGTTTGTTCCTCCAATGGATGGTAGCCTTATAATTATGGAAGGTAGAATGATATAGATATCTTTTTTACTCCAATGGGTGGTAGCCTTGTCCTTATGGAAGGTAGTTTGTTGTCGATATTTTTTTTACTTCAATGGATGGTAGCCTTGTCATTATGAAAGGTAGTTTTTCATTGAGATATTTGTTACTCCAATGTGTGGTAGCCTTGTCATTATGGAAGGTTGTCTGTTGTCGAGAATTTTGTTATTCCGTTGGACGGTAGCCTTGTCCTTATGGAAGGTAGTCTGATGTCGAGATTTTTGTTATTCTAATGTATTGTAACCTTGTCATTATGGAAGGTAGTCTGTTGTCGAGATTTTTATACTCCAATGGATGGTATCCTTGTCATTATGGAAGGTAGTCTGTTGTCAAGATTTTTGTTACTCCAATGAATGGTAGCCTTGTCATTATGGGACGTAGTCTGTTGTCAATATTTTTGTTACTTCAATGGATTGTAGCCTTGTCATTATGGAAGGTAGTCTATTGTCGAGATTTTTGTTACTCCAATGGATGGTAGCTTTGTCATTATGGAAGGTACTCTGTTGTCGATATTTTTGTTACTCCAATGGATGGTAGCCTTGTCATTATGAAAGGTAGTCTGTTGTCGAGATTTTTGTTACTCCAATGGATGGTAGCCTTGTCATTATGGAAGGTAGTCTGTTGTCGATATTTTTGTTACTACAATGGATGGTAGCCTTGTCATTATGGAAATTACTCCGTTGTTGATATTTTTATTACTCCAATGGATGATAGCCTTGTCATTATGGAAGGTAGTCTGTTGTCGAGATTTTTGTTACTCCAATGGATGGTAGTCTTTTCATTATGGAAGATAGTCTGTCGTTATGATTTCTGTTACTCCAATGGATGGTAGCCTTGTCATTATGGAAGGTAGTCTTTTATTCATATTTTTGTTACTCCATTGGATGGTAGCCTTGTCATTACAGAAGGTAGTTTGTTGTCCATGAGTTTGTTCCTCCAATGGATGGTAGCCTTATAATTATGGAAGGTAGAATGATATAGATATCTTTTTTACTCCAATGGGTGGTAGCCTTGTCCTTATGGAAGGTAGTTTGTTGTCGATATTTTTTTTACTTCAATGGATGGTAGCCTTGTCATTATGAAAGGTAGTTTTTCATTGAGATATTTGTTACTGCAATGTGTGGTAGCCTTGTCATTATGGAAGGTTGTCTGTTGTCGAGATTTTTATACTCCAATGGATGGTATCCTTGTCATTATGAAAGGTAGTCTGTTGTCAAGATTTTTGTTACTCCAATGAATGGTAGCCTTGTCATTATGGGACGTAGTCTGTTGTCAATATTTTTGTTACTTCAATGGATTGTAGCCTTGTCATTATGGAAGGTAGTCTATTGTCGAGATTTTTGTTACTCCAATGGATGGTAGCTTTGTCATTATGGAAGGTACTCTGTTGTCAATATTTTTGTTACTCCAATGGATGGTAGCCTTGTCATTATGAAAGGTAGTTTTTTGTCGAGATTTTTGTTACTCCAATGGATGGTAGCCTTGTCATTATGGAAGGTAGTCTGTTATCGATATTTTTGTTACTACAATGGATGGTAGCCTTGTCATTCTGGAAATTACTCCGTTGTTGATATTTTTATTACTCCAATGGATGGTAGCCTTGTCATTATGGAAGGAAGTCTGTTGTCGAGATTTTTGTTACTCCAATGGATGGTAGTCTTTTCATTATGGAAGGTAGTCTGTCGTTATGATTTATGTTACTCCAATAGATTGTAGCCTTGTCATTATGGAAGGTAGTCTTTTGTTCATATTTTTGTTACTCCATTGGATGGTCGTCTTGTCATTACAGAAGGTAGTCTGTTGTCCATGTGTTTGTTCCTCCAATGGATTGTAGCCTTATCATTATGGAAGGTAGAATGATATAGATATCTTTTTTACTCCAATGGGTGGTAGCCTTGTCATTATGGAAGGTAGTTTGTTATCGATATTTTTTTTACTCCAATGGATGGTAGCCTTGTCTTTATGAAAGGTAGTTTGTCATTGAGATATCTGTTACTCCAATGTGTTGTAGCCTTGTCATTATGGAAGGTAGTCTGTTGTCGAGATTTTTGTTATTCTAATGGATTGTAACCTTATCATTATGGAAGGTAGTCTGTTGTCGAGATTTTTATACTCCAATGGATGGTATCCTTGTCATTATGGAAGGTAGTCTGTTGTCGAGATTTTTGTTACTCCAATGAATGATAGCCTTGTCATTATGGGACGTAGTCTGTTGTCAATATTTTTGTTACTTCAATGGATTGTAGCCTTGTCATTATGGAAGGTAGTCTATTGTCGAGATTTTTGTTACTCCAATGGATGGTAGCTTTGTCATTATGGAAGGTACTCTATTGTCGATATTTTTGTTACTCCAATGGATGGTAGCCTTGTCATTATGAAAGGTAGTCTGTTGTCGAGATTTTTGTTACTCCAATGGATGGTAGCCTTGTCATTATGGAAGGTAGTCTGTTGTCGATATTTTTGTTACTTCAATGGATGGTAGCCTTGTCATTCTGGAAATTACTCCGTTGTTGATATTTTTATTACTCCAATGGATGGTAGCCTTGTCATTATGGAAGGTAGTCTGTTGTCGAGATTTTTGTTACTCCAATGGATGGTAGTCTTTTCATTATGGAAGGTAGTTTGTCGTTATGATTTCTGTTACTCCAATGGATGGTAGCCTTGTCATTATGGAAGGTAGTCTTTTATTCATATTTTTGTTACTCCATTGGATGGTAGCCTTGTCATTACAGAAGGTAGTTTGTTGTCCATGAGTTTGTTCCTCCAATGGATGGTAGCCTTATAATTATGGAAGGTAGAATGATATAGATATCTTTTTTACTCCAATGGGTGGTAGCCTTGTCCTTATGGAAGGTAGTTTGTTGTCGATATTTTTTTTACTTCAATGGATGGTAGCCTTGTCATTATGAAAGGTAGTTTTTCATTGAGATATTTGTTACTCCAATGTGTGGTAGCCTTGTCATTATGGAAGGTTGTCTGTTGTCGAGAATTTTGTTATTCCGTTGGACGGTAGCCTTGTCCTTATGGAAGGTAGTCTGATGTCGAGATTTTTGTTATTCTAATGTATTGTAACCTTGTCATTATGGAAGGTAGTCTGTTGTCGAGATTTTTATACTCCAATGGATGGTATCCTTGTCATTATGGAAGGTAGTCTGTTGTCAAGATTTTTGTTACTCCAATGAATGGTAGCCTTGTCATTATGGGACGTAGTCTGTTGTCAATATTTTTGTTACTTCAATGGATTGTAGCCTTGTCATTATGGAAGGTAGTCTATTGTCGAGATTTTTGTTACTCCAATGGATGGTAGCTTTGTCATTATGGAAGGTACTCTGTTGTCGATATTTTTGTTACTCCAATGGATGGTAGCCTTGTCATTATGAAAGGTAGTCTGTTGTCGAGATTTTTGTTACTCCAATGGATGGTAGCCTTGTCATTATGGAAGGTAGTCTGTTGTCGATATTTTTGTTACTACAATGGATGGTAGCCTTGTCATTATGGAAATTACTCCGTTGTTGATATTTTTATTACTCCAATGGATGATAGCCTTGTCATTATGGAAGGTAGTCTGTTGTCGAGATTTTTGTTACTCCAATGGATGGTAGTCTTTTCATTATGGAAGATAGTCTGTCGTTATGATTTCTGTTACTCCAATGGATGGTAGCCTTGTCATTATGGAAGGTAGTCTTTTATTCATATTTTTGTTACTCCATTGGATGGTAGCCTTGTCATTACAGAAGGTAGTTTGTTGTCCATGAGTTTGTTCCTCCAATGGATGGTAGCCTTATAATTATGGAAGGTAGAATGATATAGATATCTTTTTTACTCCAATGGGTGGTAGCCTTGTCCTTATGGAAGGTAGTTTGTTGTCGATATTTTTTTTACTTCAATGGATGGTAGCCTTGTCATTATGGAAGGTTGTCTGTTGTCGAGAATTTTGTTATTCCGTTGGATGGTAGCCTTGTCCTTATGGAAGGTAGTCTGATGTCGAGATTTTTGTTATTCTAATGTATTGTAACCTTGTCATTATGGAAGGTAGTCTGTTGTCGAGATTTTTATACTCCAATGGATGGTATCCTTGTCATTATGGAAGGTAGTCTGTTGTCAAGATTTTTGTTACTCCAATGAATGGTAGCCTTGTCATTATGGGACGTAGTCTGTTGTCAATATTTTTGTTACTTCAATGGATTGTAGCCTTCTCATTATGGAAGGTAGTCTATTGTCGAGATTTTTGTTACTCCAATGGATGGTAGCTTTGTCATTATGGAAGGTACTCTGTTGTCGATATTTTTGTTACTCCAATGGATGGTAGCCTTGTCATTATGAAAGGTAGTCTGTTGTCGAGATTTTTGTTACTCCAATGGATGGTAGCCTTGTCATTATGGAAGGTAGTCTGTTGTCGATATTTTTGTTACTTCAATAGATGGTAGCCTTGTCATTCTGGAAATTACTCTGTTGTTGATATTTTTATTACTCCAATGGATGGTAGCCTTGTCATTATGGAAGGTAGTCTGTTGTCGAGATTTTTGTTACTCCAATGGATGGTAGTCTTTTCATTATGGAAGGTAGTTTGTCGTTATGATTTCTGTTACTCCAATGGATGGTAGCCTTGTCATTATGGAAGGTAGTCTTTTATTCATATTTTTGTTACTCCATTGGATGGTAGCCTTGTCATTACAGAAGGTAGTTTGTTGTCCATGAGTTTGTTCCTCCAATGGATGGTAGCCTTATAATTATGGAAGGTAGAATGATATATATATCTTTTTTACTCCAATGGGTGGTAGCCTTGTCCTTATGGAAGGTAGTTTGTTGTCGATATTTTTTTTACTTCAATGGATGGTAGCCTTGTCATTATGAAAGGTAGTTTTTCATTGAGATATTTGTTACTCCAATGTGTGGTAGCCTTGTCATTATGGAAGGTTGTCTGTTGTCGAGAATTTTGTTATTCCGTTGGACGGTAGCCTTGTCCTTATGGAAGGTAGTCTGATGTCGAGATTTTTGTTATTCTAATGTATTGTAACCTTGTCATTATGGAAGGTAGTCTGTTGTCGAGATTTTTATACTCCAATGGATGGTATCCTTGTCATTATGGAAGGTAGTCTGTTGTCAAGATTTTTGTTACTCCAATGAATGGTAGCCTTGTCATTATGGGACGTAGTCTGTTGTCAATATTTTTGTTACTTCAATGGATTGTAGCCTTGTCATTATGGAAGGTAGTCTATTATCGAGATTTTTGTTACTCCAATGGATGGTAGCTTTGTCATTATGGAAGGAACTCTGTTGTCGATATTTTTGTTACTCCAATGGATGGTAGCCTTGTCATTATGAAAGGTAGTTTTTTGTCGATATTTTTGTTACTCCAATGGATGGTAGCTTTGTCATTATGGAAGGTAGTCTGTTGTCGATATTTTTGTTACTGCAATGGATGGTAGCCTTGTCATTCTGGAAATTACTCCGTTGTTGATATTTTTATTACTCCAATGGATGGTAGCCTTGTCATTATGGAAGGTAGTCTGTTGTCGAGATTTTTGTTACTCCAATGGATGGTAGTCTTTTCATTATGGAAGGTAGTCTGTCGTTATGATTTATGTTACTCCAATAGATGGTAGCCTTGTCATTATGGAAGGTAGTCTTTTGTTCATATTTTTGTTACTCCATTGGATGGTCGTCATGTCATTACAGAAGGTAGTCTGTTGTCCATGTGTTTGTTCCTCCAATGGATTCTAGCCTTATCATTATGGAAGGTAGAATGATATAGATATATTTTTTACTCCAATGGGTGATAGCCTTGTCATTATGGAAGGTAGTTTTTTATCGATATTTTTTTTACTCCAATGGATGGTAGCCTTGTCTTTATGAAAGGTAGTTTGTCATTGAGATATCTGTTACTCCAATGTGTTGTAGCCTTGTCATTATGGAAGGTAGTCTGTTGTCGAGATTTTTGTTATTCTAATGGATTGTAACCTTATCATTATGGAAGGTAGTCTGTTGTCGAGATTTTTATACTCCAATGGATGGTATCCTTGTCATTATGGAAGGTAGTCTGTTGTCGAGATTTTTGTTACTCCAATGAATGATAGCCTTGTCATTATGGGACGTAGTCTGTTGTCAATATTTTTGTTACTTCAATGGATTGTAGCCTTGTCATTATGGAAGGTAGTCTATTGTCGAGATTTTTGTTACTCCAATGGATGGTAGCTTTGTCATTATGGAAGGTACTCTGTTGTCGATATTTTTGTTACTCCAATGGATGGTAGCCTTGTCATTATGAAAGGTAGTCTGTTGTCGAGATTTTTGTTACTCCAATGGATGGTAGCCTTGTCATTATGGAAGGTAGTCTGTTGTCGATATTTTTGTTACTACAATGGATGGTAGCCTTGTCATTATGGAAATTACTCCGTTGTTGATATTTTTATTACTCCAATGGATGATAGCCTTGTCATTATGGAAGGTAGTCTGTTGTCGAGATTTTTGTTACTCCAATGGATTGTAGTCTTTTCATTATGGAAGATAGTCTGTCGTTATGATTTCTATTACTCCAATGGATGGTAGCCTTGTCATTATGGAAGGTAGTCTTTTATTCATATTTTTGTTACTCCATTGGATGGTAGCCTTGTCATTACAGAAGGTAGTTTGTTGTCCATGAGTTTGTTCCTCCAATGGATGGTAGCCTTATAATTATGGAAGGTAGAATGATATAGATATCTTTTTTACTCCAATGGGTGGTAGCCTTGTCCTTATGGAAGGTAGTTTGTTGTCGATATTTTTTTTACTTCAATGGATGGTAGCCTTGTCATTATGAAAGGTAGTTTTTCATTGAGATATTTGTTACTCCAATGTGTGGTAGCCTTGTCATTATGGAAGGTTGTCTGTTGTCGAGAATTTTTTTATTCCGTTGGATGGTAGCCTTGTCCTTATGGAAGGTAGTCTGATGTCGAGATTTTTGTTATTCTAATGTATTGTAACCTTGTCATTATGGAAGGTAGTCTGTTGTCGAGATTTTTATACTCCAATGGATGGTATCCTTGTCATTATGGAAGGTAGTCTGTTGTCAAGATTTTTGTTACTCCAATGAATGGTAGCCTTGTCATTATGGGAGGTAGTCTGTTGTCAATATTTTTGTTACTTCAATGGATTGTAGCCTTCTCATTATGGAAGGTAGTCTATTGTCGAGATTTTTGTTACTCCAATGGATGGTAGCTTTGTCATTATGGAAGGTACTTTGTTGTCGATATTTTTGTTACTCCAATGGATGGTTACCTTGTCATTATGAAAGGTAGTCTGTTGTCGAGATTTTTGTTACTCCAATGGATGGTAGCCTTGTCATTATGGAAGGTAGTCTATTGTCGATATTTTTGTTACTTCAATGGATGGTAGCCTTGTCATTCTGGAAATTACTCCGTTGTTGATATTTTTATTACTCCAATGGATGGTAGCCTTGTCATTATGGAAGGTAGTCTGTTGTCGAGATTTTTGTTACTCCAATGGATGGTAGTCTTTTCATTATGGAAGGTAGTTTGTCGTTATGATTTCTGTTACTCCAATGGATGGTAGCCTTGTCATTATGGAAGGTAGTCTTTTATTCATATTTTTGTTACTCCATTGGATGGTAGCCTTGTCATTACATAAGGTAGTTTGTTGTCCATGAGTTTGTTCCTCCAATGGATGGTAGCCTTATAATTATGGAAGGTAGAATGATATAGATATCTTTTTTACTCCAATGGGTGGTAGCCTTGTCCTTATGGAAGGTAGTTTGTTGTCGATATTTTTTTTACTTCAATGGATGGTAGCCTTGTCATTATGAAAGGTAGTTTTTCATTGAGATATTTTTTACTCCAATGTGTGGTAGCCTTGTCATTATGGAAGGTTGTCTGTTGTCGAGAATTTTGTTATTCCGTTGGACGGTAGCCTTGTCCTTATGGAAGGTAGTCTGATGTCGAGATTTTTGTTATTCTAATGTATTGTAACCTTGTCATTATGGAAGGTAGTCTATTGTCGAGATTTTTATACTCCAATTGATGGTATCCTTGTCATTATGGAAGGTAGTCTGTTGTCAAGATTTTTGTTACTCCAATGAATGGTAGCCTTGTCATTATGGGACGTAGTCTGTTGTCAATATTTTTGTTACTTCAATGGATTGTAGCCTTGTCATTATGGAAGGTAGTCTATTGTCGAGATTTTTGTTACTCCAATGGATGGTAGCTTTGTCATTATGGAAGGAACTCTGTTGTCGATATTTTTGTTACTCCAATGGATGGTAGCCTTGTCATTATGGAAATTACTCCGTTGTTGATATTTTTATTACTCCAATGGATGATAGCCTTGTCATTATGGAAGGTAGTTTGTTGTCGAGATTTTTGTTACTCCAATGGATGGTAGTCTTTTCATTATGGAAGGTAGTCTGTCGTTATGATTTATGTTACTCCAATAGATGGTAGCCTTGTCATTATGGAAGGTAGTCTTTTGTTCATATTTTTGTTACTCCATTGGATGGTCGTCATGTCATTATAGAAGGTAGTCTGTTGTCCATGTGTTTGTTCCTCCAAAAGATTGTAGCCTTATCATTATGGAAGGTAGAATGATATAGATATCTTTTTTACTCCAATGGGTGGTAGCCTTGTCATTATGGAAGGTAGTTTGTTATCGATATTTTTTTTACTCCAATGGATGGTAGCCTTGTCTTTATGAAAGGTAGTTTGTCATTGAGATATCTGTTACTCCAATGTGTTGTAGCCTTGTCATTATGGAAGGTAGTCTGTTGTCGAGATTTTTGTTATTCTAATGGATTGTAACCTTATCATTATGGAAGGTAGTCTGTTGTCGAGATTTTTATACTCCAATGGATGGTATCCTTGTCATTATAGAAGGTAGTCTGTTGTCGAGATTTTTGTTACTCCAATGAATGATAGACTTGTCATTATGGGACGTAGTCTGTTGTCAATATTTTTGTTACTTCAATGGATTGTAGCCTTGTCATTATGGAAGGTAGTCTATTGTCGAGATTTTTGTTACTCCAATGGATGGTAGCTTTGTCATTATGGAAGGTACTCTGTTGTCGATATTTTTGTTACTCCAATGGATGGTAGCCTTGTCATTATGAAAGGTAGTCTGTTGTCGAGATTTTTGTTACTCCAATGGATGGTAGCCTTGTCATTATGGAAGGTAGTCTATTGTCGATATTTTTGTTACTACAATGGATGGTAGCCTTGTCATTCTGGAAATTACTCTGTTGTTGATATTTTTATTACTCCAATGGATGATAGCCTTGTCATTATGGAAGGTAGTCTGTTGTCGAGATTTTTGTTACTCCAATGGATGGTAGTCTTTTCATTACGGAAGGTAGTCTGTCGTTATGATTTCTGTTACTCCAATGGATGGTAGCCTTGTCATTATGGAAGGTAGTCTTTTATTCTTATTTTTGTAACTCCATTGGATGGTAGCCTTGTCATTACAGAAGGTAGTTTGTTGTCCATGAGTTTGTTCCTCCAATGGATGGTAGCCTTATAATTATGGAAGGTAGAATGATATAGATATCTTTTTTACTCCAATGGGTGGTAGCCTTGTCCTTATGGAAGGTAGTTTGTTGTCGATATTTTTTTTACTTCAATGGATGGTAGCCTTGTCATCATGAAAGGTAGTTTTTCATTGAGATATTTGTTACTCTAATGTGTGGTAGCCTTGTCATTATGGAAGGTTGTCTGTTGTCGAGAATTTTGTTATTCCGTTGGATGGTAGCCTTGTCCTTATGGAAGGTAGTCTGATGTCGAGATTTTTGTTATTCTAATGTATTGTAACCTTGTCATTATGGAAGGTAGTTTGTTATCGAGATTTTTATACTCCAATGGATGGTATCCTTGTCATTATGGAAGGTAGTCTGTTGTCAAGATTTTTGTTACTCCAATGAATGGTAGCCTTGTCATTATGGGACGTAGTCTGTTGTCAATATTTTTGTTACTTCAATGGATTGTAGCCTTCTCATTATGGAAGGTAGTCTATTGTCGAGATTTTTGTTACTCCAATGGATGGTAGCCTTGTCATTATGAAAGGTAGTTTTTTGTCGAGATTTTTGTTACTCCAATGGATGGTAGCCTTGTCATTATGGAAGGTAGTCTGTTGTCGATATTTTTGTTACTACAATGGATGGTAGCCTTGTCATTCTGGAAATTACTCCGTTGTTGATATTTTTATTACTCCAATGGATGGTTGCCTTGTCATTATGGAAGGTAGTCTGTTGTCGAGATTTTTGTTACTCCAATGGATGGTAGTCTTTTCATTATGGAAGGTAGTCTGTCGTTATGATTTATGTTACTCCAATAGATGGTAGCCTTGTCATTATGGAAGGTAGTCTTTTGTTCATATTTTTGTTACTCCATTGGATGGTAGTCTTGTCATTACAGAAGGTAGTCTGTTGTCCATGTGTTTGTTCCTCCAATGGATTGTAGCCTTATCATTATGGAAGGTAGAATGATATAGATATCTTTTTTACTCCAATCGGTGGTAGCCTTGTCATTATGGAAGGTAGTTTGTTATCGATATTTTTTTTACTCCAATGGATGGTATCCTTGTCTTTATGAAAGGTAGTTTGTCATTGAGATATCTGTTACTCCAATGTGTTGTAGCCTTGTCATTATGGAAGGTAGTCTGTTGTCGAGATTTTTGTTATTCTAATGGATTGTAACCTTATCATTATGGAAGGTAGTCTGTTGTCGAGATTTTTATACTCCAATGGATGGTATCCTTGTCATTATGGAAGGTAGTCTGTTGTCAATATTTTTATTACTTCAATGGATTGTAGCCTTGCCATTATGGAAGGTAGTCTATTGTCGAGATTTTTGTTACTCCAATGGATGGTAGCTTTGTCATTATGGAAGGTACTCTGTTGTCGATATTTTTGTTACTCCAATGGATAGTAGCCTTGTCATTATGAAAGGTAGTCTGTTGTCGAGATTTTTGTTACTCTAATGGATGGTAGCCTTGTCATTATGGAAGGTAGTCTGTTGTCGATATTTTTGTTACTACAATGGATGGTAGCCTTGTCATTCTGGAAATTACTCCGTTGTTGATATTTTTATTACTCCAATGGATGGTTGCCTTGTCATTATGGAAGGTAGTCTGTTGTCGAGATTTTTGTTACTCCAATGGATGGTAGTCTTTTCATTATGGAAGGTAGTCTGTCGTTATGATTTATGTTACTCCAATAGATGGTAGCCTTGTCATTATGGAAGGTAGTCTTTTGTTCATATTTTTGTTACTCCATTGGATGGTAGTCTTGTCATTACAGAAGGTAGTCTGTTGTCCATGTGTTTGTTCCTCCAATGGATGGTAGCCTTATCATTATGGAAGGTAGAATGATATAGATATCTTTTTTACTCCAATGGGTGGTAGCCTTGTCATTATGGAAGGTAGTTTGTTATCGATATTTTTTTTACTCCAATGGATGGTATCCTTGTCTTTATGAAAGGTAGTTTGTCATTGAGATATCTGTTACTCCAATGTGTTGTAGCCTTGTCATTATGGAAGGTAGTCTGTTGTCGAGATTTTTGTTATTCTAATGGATTGTAACCTTATCATTATGGAAGGTAGTCTGTTGTCGAGATTTTTATACTCCAATGGATGGTATCCTTGTCATTATGGAAGGTAGTCTGTTGTCAATATTTTTATTACTTCAATGGATTGTAGCCTTGCCATTATGGAAGGTAGTCTATTGTCGAGATTTTTGTTACTCCAATGGATGGTAGCTTTGTCATTATGGAAGGTACTCTGTTGTCGATATTTTTGTTACTCCAATGGATAGTAGCCTTGTCATTATGAAAGGTAGTCTGTTGTCGAGATTTTTGTTACTCCAATGGATGGTAGCCTTGTCATTATGGAAGGTAGTCTGTTGTCGATATTTTTGTTACTACAATGGATGGTAGCCTTGTCATTCTGGAAATTACTCCGTTGTTGATATTTTTATTACTCCAATGGATGATAGCCTTGTCATTATGGAAGGTAGTCTGTTGTCGAGATTTTTGTTAATCCAATGGATGGTAGTCTTTTCATTATGGAAGGTAGTCTGTCGTTATGATTTCTGTTACTCCAATGGATGGTAGCCTTGTCATTATGGAAGGTAGTCTTTTATTCATCTTTTTGTTACTCCATTGGATGGTAGCCTTGTCATTACAGAAGGTAGTTTGTTGTCCATGAGTTTGTTCCTCCAATGGATGGTAGCCTTATAATTATGGAAGGTAGAATGATATAGATATCTTTTTTACTCCAATGGGTGGTAGCCTTGTCCTTATGGAAGGTAGTTTGTTGTCGATATTTTTTTTACTTCAATGGATGGTAGCCTTGTCATTATGAAAGGTAGTTTTTCATTGAGATATTTATTACTCCAATGTGTGGTAGCCTTGTCATTATGGAAGGTTGTCTGTTGTCGAGAATTTTGTTATTCCGTTGGACGGTAGCCTTGTCCTTATGGAAGGTAGTCTGATGTCGAGATTTTTGTTATTCTAATGTATTGTAACCTTGTCATTATGGAAGGTAGTCTGTTGTCGAGATTTTTATACTCCAATGGATGGTATCCTTGTCATTATGGAAGGTAGTCTGTTGTCAAGATTTTTGTTACTCCAATGAATGGTAGCCTTGTCATTATGGGACGTAGTCTGTTGTCAATATTTTTGTTACTTCAATGGATTGTAGCCTTGTCATTATGGAAGGTAGTCTATTGTCGAGATTTTTGTTACTCCAATGGATGGTAGCTTTGTCATTATGGAAGGAACTCTGTTGTCGATATTTTTGTTACTCCAATGGATGGTAGCCTTGTCATTATGAAAGGTAGTTTTTTGTCGAGATTTTTGTTACTCCAATGGATGGTAGCCTTGTCATTATGGAAGGTAGTCTGTTGTCGATATTTTTGTTACTGCAATGGATGGTAGCCTTGTCATTCTGGAAATTACTCCGTTGTTGATATTTTTATTACTCCAATGGATGGTAGCCTTGTCATTATGGAAGGTAGTCTGTTGTCGAGATTTTTGTTACTCCAATGGATGGTAGTCTTTTCATTATGGAAGGTAGTCTGTCGTTATGATTTATGTTACTCCAATAGATGGTAGCCTTGTCATTATGGAAGGTAGTCTTTTGTTCATATTTTTGTTACTCCATTGGATGGTCGTCATGTCATTACAGAAGGTAGTCTGTTGTCCATGTGTTTGTTCCTCCAATGGATTGTAGCCTTATCATTATGGAAGGTAGAATGATATAGATATCTTTTTTACTCCAATGGGTGGTAGCCTTGTCATTATGGAAGGTAGTTTGTTATCGATATTTTTTTTACTCCAATGGATGGTAGCCTTGTCTTTATGAAAGGTAGTTTGTCATTGAGATATCTGTTACTCCAATGTGTTGTAGCCTTGTCATTATGGAAGGTAGTCTATTGTCGAGATTTTTGTTATTCTAATGGATTGTAACCTTATCATTATGGAAGGTAGTCTGTTGTCGAGATTTTTATACTCCAATGGATGGTATCCTTGTCATTATGGAAGGTAGTCTGTTGTCGAGATTTTTGTTACTCCAATGAATGATAGCCTTGTCATTATGGGACGTAGTCTGTTGTCAATATTTTTGTTACTTCAATGGATTGTAGCCTTGTCATTATGGAAGGTAGTCTATTGTCGAGATTTTTGTTACTCCAATGGATGGTAGCTTTGTCATTATGGAAGGTACTTTGTTGTCGATATTTTTGTTACTCCAATGGATGGTAGCCTTGTCATTATGAAAGGTAGTCTGTTGTCGAGATTTTTGTTACTCCAATGGATGGTAGCCTTGTCATTATGGAAGGTAGTCTGTTGTCGATATTTTTGTTACTACAATGGATGGTAGCCTTGTCATTCTGGAAATTACTCCGTTGTTGATATTTTTATTACTCCAATGGATGATAGCCTTGTCATTATGGAAGGTAGTCTGTTGTCGAGATTTTTGTTACTCCAATGGATGGTAGTCTTTTCATTATGGAAGGTAGTCTGTCGTTATGATTTCTGTTACTCCAATGGATGGTAGCCTTGTCATTATGGAAGGTAGTCTTTTATTCTTATTTTTGTAACTCCATTGGATGGTAGCCTGGTCATTACAGAAGGTAGTTTGTTGTCCATGAGTTTGTTCCTCCAATGGATGGTAGCCTTATAATTATGGAAGGTAGAATGATATAGATATCTTTTTTACTCCAATGGGTGGTAGCCTTGTCCTTATGGAAGGTAGTTTGTTGTCGATATTTTTTTTACTTCAATGGATGGTAGCCTTGTCATTATGAAAGGTAGTTTTTCATTGAGATATTTGTTACTCCAATGTGTGGTAGCCTTGTCATTATGGAAGGTTGTCTGTTATCGAGAATTTTGTTATTCCGTTGGACGGTAGCCTTGTCCTTATGGAAGGTAGTCTGATGTCGAGATTTTTGTTATTCTAATGTATTGTAACCTTGTCATTATGGAAGGTAGTCTGTTGTCGAGATTTTTATACTCCAATGGATGGTATCCTTGTCATTATGGAAGGTAGTCTGTTGTCAAGATTTTTGTTACTCCAATGAATGGTAGCCTTGTCATTATGGGACGTAGTCTGTTGTCAATATTTTTGTTACTTCAATGGATTGTAGCCTTGTCATTATGGAAGGTAGTCTATTGTCGAGATTTTTGTTACTCCAATGGATGGTAGCTTTGTCATTATGGAAGGAACTCTGTTGTCGATATTTTTGTTACTCCAATGGATGGTAGCCTGGTCATTATGAAAGGTACTTTTTTGTCGAGATTTTTGTTACTCCAATGGATGGTAGCCTTGTCATTATGGAAGGTAGTCTGTTGTCGATATTTTTGTTACTGCAATGGATGGTAGCCTTGTCATTCTGGAAATTACTCCGTTGTTGATATTTTTATTACTCCAATGGATGGTAGCCTTGTCATTATGGAAGGTAGTCTGTTGTCGAGATTTTTGTTACTCCAATGGATGGTAGTCTTTTCATTATGGAAGGTAGTCTGTCGTTATGATTTATGTTACTCCAATAGATGGTAGCCTTGTCATTATGGAAGGTAGTCTTTTGTTCATATTTTTGTTACTCCATTGGATGGTCGTCATGTCATTACAGAAGGTAGTCTGTTGTCCATGTGTTTGTTCCTCCAATGGATTGTAGCCTTATCATTATGGAAGGTAGAATGATATAGATATCTTTTTTACTCCAATGGGTGGTAGCCTTGTCATTATGGAAGGTAGTTTGTTATCGATATTTTTTTTACTCCAATGGATGGTAGCCTTGTCTTTATGAAAGGTAGTTTGTCATTGAGATATCTGTTACTCCAATGTGTTGTAGCCTTGTCATTATGGAAGGTAGTCTGTTGTCGAGATTTTTGTTATTCTAATGGATTGTAACCTTATCATTATGGAAGGTAGTCTGTTGTCGAGATTTTTATACTCCAATGGATGGTATCCTTGTCATTATGGAAGGTAGTCTGTTGTCGAGATTTTTGTTACTCCAATGAATGATAGCCTTGTCATTATGGGACGTAGTCTGTTGTCAATATTTTTGTTACTTCAATGGATTGTAGCCTTGTCATTATGGAAGGTAGTCTATTGTCGAGATTTTTGTTACTCCAATGGATGGTAGCTTTGTCATTATGGAAGGTACTCTGTTGTCGATATTTTTGTTACTCCAATGGATGCTAGCCTTGTCATTATGAAAGGTAGTCTGTTGTCGAGATTTTTGTTACTCCAATGGATGGTAGCCTTGTCATTATGGAAGGTAGTCTGTTGTCGATATTTTTGTTACTACAATGGATGGTAGCCTTGTCATTCTGGAAATTACTCCGTTGTTGATATTTTTATTACTCCAATGGATGATAGCCTTGTCATTATGGAAGGTAGTCTGTTGTCGAGATTTTTGTTACTCCAATGGATGGTAGTCTTTTCATTATGGAAGGTAGTTTGTCGTTATGATTTCTGTTACTCCAATGGATGGTAGCCTTGTCATTATGGAAGGTAGTCTTTTGTTCATATTTTTGTTACTCCATTGGATGGTAGCCTTGTCATTACAGAAGGTAGTTTGTTGTCCATGAGTTTGTTCCTCCAATGGATGGTAGCCTTATAATTATGGAAGGTAGAATGATATAGATATCTTTTTTACTCCAATGGGTGGTAGCCTTGTCCTTATGGAAGGTAGTTTGTTGTCGATATTTTTTTTACTTCAATGGATGGTAGCCTTGTCATTATGAAAGGTAGTTTTTCATTGAGATATTTGTTACTCCAATGTGTGGTAGCCTTGTCATTATGGAAGGTTGTCTGTTGTCGAGAATTTTGTTATTCCGTTGGATGGTAGCCTTGTCCTTATGGAAGGTAGTCTGATGTCGAGATTTTTGTTATTCTAATGTATTGTAACCTTGTCATTATGGAAGGTAGTCTGTTGTCGAGATTTTTATACTCCAATGGATGGTATCCTTGTCATTATGGAAGGTAGTCTGTTGTCAAGATTTTTGTTACTCCAATGAATGGTAGCCTTGTCATTATGGGACGTAGTCTGTTGTCAATATTTTTGATACTTCAATGGATTGTAGCCTTCTCATTATGGAAGGAAGTCTATTGTCGAGATTTTTGTTACTCCAATGGATGGTAGCTTTGTCATTATGGAAGGTACTCTGTTGTCGATATTTTTGTTACTCCAATGGATGGTAGCCTTGTCATTATGAAAGGTAGTTTTTTGTCGAGATTTTTGTTACTCCAATGGATGGTAGCCTTGTCATTATGGAAGGTAGTATGTTGTCGATATTTTTGTTACTACAATGGATGGTAGCCTTGTCATTCTGGAAATTACTCCGTTGTTGATATTTTTATTACTCCAATGGATGGTAGCCTTGTCATTATGGAAGGTAGTCTGTTGTCGAGATTTTTGTTACTCCAATGGATGGTAGTCTTTTCATTATGGAAGGTAGTCTGTCGTTATGATTTATGTTACTCCAATAGATGGTAGCCTTGTCATTATGGAAGGTAGTCTTTTGTTCATATTTTTGTTACTCCATTGGATGGTAGTCTTGTCATTACAGAAGGTAGTCTGTTGTCCATGTGTTTGTTCCTCCAATGGATTGTAGCCTTATCATTATGGAAGGTAGAATGATATAGATATCTTTTTTACTCCAATGGGTGGTAGCCTTGTCATTATGGAAGGTAGTTTGTTATCGATATTTTTTTTACTCCAATGGATGGTAGCCTTGTCTTTATGAAAGGTAGTTTGTCATTGAGATATCTGTTACTCCAATGTGTTGTAGCCTTGTCATTATGGAAGGTAGTCTGTTGTCGAGATTTTTGTTATTCTAATGGATTGTAACCTTATCATTATGGAAGGTAGTCTGTTGTCGAGATTTTTATACTCCAATGGATGGTATCCTTGTCATTATGGAAGGTAGTCTGTTGTCAATATTTTTATTACTTCAATGGATTGTAGCCTTGTCATTATGGAAGGTAGTCTATTGTCGAGATTTTTGTTACTCCAATGGATGGTAGCTTTGTCATTATGGAAGGTACTCTGTTGTCGATATTTTTGTTACTCCAATGGATGGTAGCCTTGTCATTATGAAAGGTAGTCTGTTGTCGAGATTTTTGTTACTCCAATGGATGGTAGCCTTGTCATTATGGAAGGTAGTCTGTTGTCGATATTTTTGTTACTACAATGGATGGTAGCCTTGTCATTCTGGAAATTACTCTGTTGTTGATATTTTTATTACTCCAATGGATGATAGCCTTGTCATTATGGAAGGTAGTCTGTTGTCGAGATTTTTGTTAATCCAATGGATGGTAGTCTTTTCATTATGGAAGGTAGTCTGTCGTTATGATTTCTGTTACTCCAATGGATGGTAGCCTTGTCATTATGGAAGGTAGTCTTTTATTCATCTTTTTGTTACTCCATTGGATGGTAGCCTTGTCATTACAGAAGGTAGTTTGTTGTCCATGAGTTTGTTCCTCCAATGGATGGTAGCCTTGTAATTATGGAAGGTAGAATGATATAGATATCTTTTTTACTCCAATGGGTGGTAGCCTTGTCCTTATGGAAGGTAGTTTGTTGTCGATATTTTTTTTACTTCAATGGATGGTAGCCTTGTCATTATGAAAGGTAGTTTTTCATTGAGATATTTGTTACTCCAATGTGTGGTAGCCTTGTCATTATGGAAGGTTGTCTGTTGTCGAGAATTTTGTTATTCCGTTGGACGATAGCCTTGTCCTTATGGAAGGTAGTCTGATGTCGAGATTTTTGTTATTCTAATGTATTGTAACCTTGTCATTATGGAAGGTAGTCTGTTGTCGAGATTTTTATACTCCAATGAATGGTAGCCTTGTCATTATGGGACGTAGTCTGTTGTCAATATTTTTGATACTTCAATGGATTGTAGCCTTCTCATTATGGAAGGAAGTCTATTGTCGAGATTTTTGTTACTCCAATGGATGGTAGCTTTGTCATTATGGAAGGTACTCTGTTGTCGATATTTTTGTTACTCCAATGGATGGTAGCCTTGTCATTATGAAAGGTAGTTTTTTGTCGAGATTTTTGTTACTCCAATGGATGGTAGCCTTGTCATTATGGAAGGTAGTCTGTTGTCGATATTTTTGTTACTACAATGGATGGTAGCCTTGTCATTCTGGAAATTACTCCGTTGTTGATATTTTTATTACTCCAATGGATGGTAGCCTTGTCATTATGGAAGGTAGTCTGTTGTCGAGATTTTTGTTACTCCAATGGATGGTAGTCTTTTCATTATGGAAGGTAGTCTGTCGTTATGATTTATGTTACTCCAATAGATGGTAGCCTTGTCATTATGGAAGGTAGTCTTTTGTTCATATTTTTGTTACTCCATTGGATGGTAGTCTTGTCATTACAGAAGGTAGTCTGTTGTCCATGTGTTTGTTCCTCCAATGGATTGTAACCTTATCATTATGGAAGGTAGAATGATATAGATATCTTTTTTACTCCAATGGGTGGTAGCCTTGTCATTATGGAAGGTAGTTTGTTATCGATATTTTTTTTACTCCAATGGATGGTAGCCTTGTCTTTATGAAAGGTAGTTTGTCATTGAGATATCTGTTACTCCAATGTGTTGTAGCCTTGTCATTATGGAAGGTAGTCTGTTGTCGAGATTTTTGTTATTCTAATGGATTGTAACCTTATCATTATGGAAGGTAGTCTGTTGTCGAGATTTTTATACTCCAATGGATGGTATCCTTGTCATTATGGAAGGTAGTCTGTTGTCAATATTTTTATTACTTCAATGGATTGTAGCCTTGTCATTATGGAAGGTAGTCTATTGTCGAGATTTTTGTTACTCCAATGGATGGTAGCTTTGTCATTATGGAAGGTACTCTGTTGTCGATATTTTTGTTACTCCAATGGATGGTAGCCTTGTCATTATGAAAGGTAGTCTGTTGTCGAGATTTTTGTTACTCCAATGGATGGTAGCCTTGTCATTATGGAAGGTAGTCTGTTGTCGATATTTTTGTTACTACAATGGATGGTAGCCTTGTCATTCTGGAAATTACTCCGTTGTTGATATTTTTATTACTCCAATGGATGATAGCCTTGTCATTATGGAAGGTAGTCTGTTGTCGAGATTTTTGTTAATCCAATGGATGGTAGTCTTTTCATTATGGAAGGTAGTCTGTCGTTATGATTTCTGTTACTCCAATGGATGGTAGCCTTGTCATTATGGAAGGTAGTCTTTTATTCATCTTTTTGTTACTCCATTGGATGGTAGCCTTGTCATTACAGAAGGTAGTTTGTTGTCCATGAGTTTGTTCCTCCAATGGATGGTAGCCTTATAATTATGGAAGGTAGAATGATATAGATATCTTTTTTACTCCAATGGGTGGTAGCCTTGTCCTTATGGAAGGTAGTTTGTTGTCGATATTTTTTTTACTTCAATGGATGGTAGCCTTGTCATTATGAAAGGTAGTTTTTCATTGAGATATTTGTTACTCCAATGTGTGGTAGCCTTGTCATTATGGAAGGTTGTCTGTTGTCGAGAATTTTGTTATTCCGTTGGACGGTAGCCTTGTCCTTATGGAAGGTAGTCTGATGTCGAGATTTTTGTTATTCTAATGTATTGTAACCTTGTCATTATGGAAGGTAGTCTGTTGTCGAGATTTTTATACTCCAATGAATGGTAGCCTTGTCATTATGGGACGTAGTCTGTTGTCAATATTTTTGTTACTTCAATGGATTGTAGCCTTCTCATTATGGAAGGTAGTCTATTGTCGAGATTTTTGTTACTCCAATGGATGGTAGCTTTGTCATTATGGAAGGTACTCTGTTGTCGATATTTTTGTTACTCCAATGGATGGTAGCCTTGTCATTATGAAAGGTAGTTTTTTGTCGAGATTTTTGTTACTCCAATGGATGGTAGCCTTGTCATTATGGAAGGTAGTCTGTTGTCGATATTTTTGTTACTACAATGGATGGTAGCCTTGTCATTCTGGAAATTACTCCGTTGTTGATATTTTTATTACTCCAATGGATGGTAGCCTTGTCATTATGGAAGGTAGTCTGTTGTCGAGATTTTTGTTACTCCAATGGATGGTAGTCTTTTCATTATGGAAGGTAGTCTGTCGTTATGATTTATGTTACTCCAATAGATGGTAGCCTTGTCATTATGGAAGGTAGTCTTTTGTTCATATTTTTGTTACTCCATTGGATGGTAGTCTTGTCATTACAGAAGGTAGTCTGTTGTCCATGTGTTTGTTCCTCCAATGGATGGTAGCCTTATCATTATGGAAGGTAGAATGATATAGATATCTTTTTTACTCCAATGGGTGGTAGCCTTGTCATTATGGAAGGTAGTTTGTTATCGATATTTTTTTTACTCCAATGGATGGTAGCCTTGTCTTTATGAAAGGTAGTTTGTCATTGAGATATCTGTTACTCCAATGTGTTGTAGCCTTGTCATTATGGAAGGTAGTCTGTTGTCGAGATTTTTGTTATTCTAATGGATTGTAACCTTATCATTATGGAAGGTAGTCTGTTGTCGAGATTTTTATACTCCAATGGATGGTATCCTTGTCATTATGGAAGGTAGTCTGTTGTCAAGACTTTTGTCCCTCCAATGAATGATAGCCTTGTCATTATGGGACGTAGTCTGTTGTCAATATTTTTGTGACTTCAATGGATTGTAGCCTTGTCATTATGGAAGGTAGTCTATTGTCGAGATTTTTGTTACTCCAATGGATGGTAGTTTGTCATTATGGAAGGTACTCTGTTGTCGATATTTTTGTTACTCCAATAGATGGTAGCCTTGTCATTATGAAAGGTAGTCTATTGTCGAGATTTTTGTTACTCCAATGGATGGTAGCCTTGTCATTATGGAAGGTAGTCTGTTGTCGATATTTTTGTTACTACAATGGATCATAGCCTTGTCATTCTTGAAATTAGTCCGTGGTTGATATTCTTATTACTCCAATGGATGGTAGCCTTGTCATTATGGAAGGTAGTCCGTTGTCGAGTATTTTGTTACTCTAATGGATGGTAGTCTTGTCATTATGGAAGGTTGTTTGTTGTTATGATTTTTGTTACTCCAATGGATGGTAGCCTTGTCATTATGGAAGGTAGTCTTTTGTTCAGATTTTTCTTACTCCAATGAATGGTACCCTTGTCATTATAGAAGGTAGTCTGTTGTGGATATTTTTGTTACTCCAATGGATGGTAGCCTTATCATTATGGAAGGTAGTATAATATAGATATTTTTTTTACTCCAATGGGTGGTAGCCTTGTCATTATGGAAGCAAGTTTGTTGTCGAGAGTTTTGTTACTCCAATGGATGGTTTCCTTTTCATTATGAAAGGTAGTCTGTTGTCGATATTTTTGTTACTCCAATGGAAGGTAGCCTTGTCATTATGGAAGGTAGTTAGTCGTTGAGATATCTATTACTCCAATGTGTGGTAGCCTTGTCATTATGGAAGCTAGTATGATGTTCAGATTTTTGTTAATCCAATGGATGGTAGCCTTGTCATTATGGAAGGTAGTCTGTTGTCGATATTTTTGTTATTCCATTGGATGGTAGCCTTGTCATTATGGAAGGTAGTCTGATGTCAGGATTTTTGTTATTCCAATGTATGGTAACCTTGTCATTATGGAAGGTACTTTATTGTCGAGATTTTTGTTACTCCAATGGATGGTAGCCTTGTCATTATGGAAGGTACTATGTTGTCGATATTTTTGTTACTCCAATGGATGGTAGCCTTGTCATTATGGAAGGTAGTCTGTTTTCAAGATTTTTGTTACTCCAATGGATGGTAGCCTTGTCACTATGGAAGGTAGTCTATTGTTGAGATTTTTGTTACTCTAATGGATGGTAGCTTTGTCATTATGGAAGGTACTCTGTTGTCGATATTTTTGTTACTCCAATGGATGGTAGCCCTGTCATTATGAAAGGTAGTTTGTTGTCGATATTTTTGTTACTCCAATGGATGGTAGCCTTGTCATTATGGAAGGTAGTCTGTTGTCGATATTTTTGTTACTACAATGGATGGTAGCCTTGTCATTCTGGAAATTACTCCATTATTGATATTTTTATTTCTCCAATGGTTGGTAGCCTTGTCATTATGGAAGGTAGTCCGTTGTCGAGATTTTTGTTACTCTAATGGATGGTAGTCTTGTCATTATGGAAGGTTGTTTGTTGTTATGATTTTTGTTACTCCAATGGATGGTAGCCTTGTCATTATGGAAGGTAGTCTTTTGTTTAGATTTTTCTTACTCCAATGAATGGTACCCTTGTCATTATAGAAGGTAGTCTGTTGTGGATATTTTTGTTACTCCAATGGATGGTAGCCTTATCATTAGGGAAGGTAGTATAATATAGATATTTTTTTTACTCCAATGGGTGGTAGCCTTGTCATTATGGAAGCAAGTTTGTTGTCGAGAGTTTTGTTACTCCAATGGATGGTTTCCTTTTCATTATGAAAGGTAGTCTGTTGTCGATATTTTTGTTACTCCAATGGAAGGTAGCCTTATCATTATGGAAGGTAGTTAGTCGTTGAGATATCTGTTACTCCAATGTGTGGTAGCCTTGTCATTATGGAAGCTAGTCTGATGTTCAGATTTTTGTTAATCCAATGGATGGTAGCCTTGTCATTATGGAAGGTAGTCTGTTGTCGATATTTTTGTTATTCCATTGGATGGTAGCCTTGTCATTATGGAAGGTAGTCTGATGTCAGGATTTTTGTTATTCCAATGTATGGTAACCTTGTCATTATGGAAGGTACTTTATTGTCGAGATTTTTGTTACTCCAATGGATGGTAGCCTTGTCATTATGGAAGGTACTATGTTGTCGATATTTTTGTTACTCCAATGGATGGTAGCCTTGTCATTATGGAAGGTAGTCTGTTTTCAAGATTTTTGTTACTCCAATGGATGGTAGCCTTGTCACTATGGAAGGTAGTCTATTGTTGAGATTTTTGTTACTCTAATGGATGGTAGCTTTGTCATTATGGAAGGTACTCTGTTATCGATATTTTTGTTACTCCAATGGATGGTAGCCCTGTCATTATGAAAGGTAGTCTGTTGTCGATATTTTTGTTACTCCAATGGATGGTAGCCTTGTCATTATGGAAGGTAGTCTGTTGTCGATATTTTTGTTACTACAATGGATGGTAGCCTTGTCATTCTGGAAATTACTCCATTATTGATATTTTTATTTCTCCAATGGTTGGTAGCCTTGTCATTATGGAAGGTAGTATGTTGTCGAGATTTTTGTTACTCTAATGGATGGTAGTCTTTTCATTATGGAAGGTAGTATGTCGTTATGATTTTTGTTACTCCAATGGATGGTAGCCTTGTCATTATGGAAGGTAGTCTTTTGTTCATATTTTTGTTACTCCATTGGATTGTAGCCTTGTCATTACAGAAGGTAGTCTGTTGTCAATGTTTTTGTTCCTCCAATGGATGGTAGCCTTATCATTATGGAAGGTAGAATGATATAGATATCTTTTTTATTCCAATGTGTGGTAGCCTTGTCATTATGGAAGGTAGTATGTTGTCGAGAATTTTTTTATTCCGTTGGATGGTAGCCTTGTCATTATGGAAGGTAGTATGATGTCGAGATTTTTGTTATTCCAATGGATGGTTTCATTTTCATTATGAAAGGTAGTTTGTTATCGATATTTTTGTTACTCCAATGGAAGGTAGCCTTGTCATTATGGAAGGTAGTTAGTCATTAAGATATATGTTACTCCAATGTGTGGTAGCCTTGTCATTATGGAAGCTAGTCTGATGTTCAGATTTTTATTAATCCAATGGATGGTAGCCTTGTCCTTATGGAAGGTAGTCTGTTGTCGAGATTTTTGTTATTCCATTGGATGGTAGCCTTGTCATTATGGAAGGTAGTTTGATGTCGAGATTTTTGTTATTCTAATGGATTGTAACCTTATCATTATGGAAGGTAATCTGTTGTCGAGATTTTTATACTCCAATGGATGGTATCCTTGTCATTATGGAAGGTAGTCTGTTGTCGAGATTTTTGTTACTCCAATGAATGATAGCCTTGTCATCATGGGACGTAGTCTGTTGTCAATATTTTTGTTACTTCAATGGATTGTAGCCTTTTCATTATGGAAGGTAGTCTATTGAAGAGATTTTTGTTACTCCAAGGGATGGTAGCTTTGTCATTATGGAAGGTACTTTGTTGTCGATATTGTTGTTACTCCAATAGATGGTAGCCTTGTCATTATGAAAGGTAGTCTATTGTCGAGTATTTTGTTACTCAAATGGATGGTAGCCTTGTCATTATGGAAGGTAGTCTGTTGTTGTTATTTTTGTTACTACAATGGATGGTAGCCTTGTCATTCTGGAAATTAGTCCGTTGTTGATATTTTTATTACCCCAATGGATGGTAGCCTTGTCATTATGGAAGGTTGTCTGTTGTCGAGATTTTTGTTACTCTAATGGATGGTAGTCTTGTCATTATGGAAGGTTGTTTGTCGTTATGATTTTTGTTACTCCAATGGATGGTAGCCTTGTTATTATGGAAGGTAGTCTTTTGTTCAGATTTTTGTTACTCCAATGAATGGTACCCTTGTCATTACAGAAGGTAGTCTGTTGTGGATATTTTTGTTACTCCAATGGATGGTAGCCTTATCATTAGGGAAGGTAGTATAATATAGATATCTTTTTTACTCCAATGGGTGGTAGCCTTGTCATTATGGAAGGTAGTATGTTGTCGATATTTTTTTTACTCCAATGGATGATAGCCTTATCATTATGGAAGGTAGTTTGTCATTGAGATATCTGTTACTCTAATGTGTGGTAGCCTTGTCATTATGGAAGGTAGTCTGTTGTCGATAATTTTGTTATTCTATTGGATGGTAGCCTTGTCATAATGGAAGGTAGTCAATTTTCGTGATTTTTGTTATTCCAATGGATAGTAACTTTGTCATTATGGAAGGTAGTCTGTTGTCGAGATTTTTGTTACTCCAATGGATGGTAGCCTTGTCCTTATGGAAGCTAGTCTGTTGTCGAGATTTTTGTTACTCCAATGGATGTAGCCTTTTCATTATGGAAGGTAGTCTGTTGTCGATGTTTTTGTTACTCCAATGGATGCTAGACTTGTGATTATGGAAGTTAGTTTGTTTTCGTAATTTTTGTTATTCCAATGGATGGTACTTTGTCATTATGGAATGTCGGTTGTTGTCGAGATTTTTATTACTCCAATGGATGGTAGCCTTGTAATTATGGAAGGTAGTTTGTCGTTGAGATATTTGTTACTCCAATGTGTGGTAGCCTTGTCATTATGGAAGCAAGTTTGTTGTCGAGAGTTTTGTTACTCCAATGGATGGTTTCCTTTTCATTATGAAAGGTAGTCTGTTATCGATATTTTTAATACTCCAATGGAAGGTAGCCTTGTCATTATGGAAGGTAGTTAGTCATTAAGATATATGTTACTCCAATGTGTGGTAGCCTTGTCATTATGGAAGCTAGTCTGATGTTCAGATTTTTGTTAATCCAATGGATGGTAGCCTTGTCATTATGGAAGGTAGTCCGTTGTCGAGATTTTTGTTATTCCATTGGATGGTAGCCTTGTCATTATGGAAGGTAGTCTGATGTCAAGATTTTTGTTATTCCAATGTATGGTAACCTTGTCATTATGGAAGGTACTTTATTGTCGAGATTTTTGTTACTCCAATGGATTGTAGCCTGGTCATTATGGAAGGTACTATGTTGTCGATATTTTTGTTACTCCAATGGATGGTAGCCTTGTCATTATGGAAGGTAGTCTGTTGTCAAGATTTTTGTTACTCCAATGGATGGTAGCCTTGTCACTATGGAAAGTAGTCTATTGTTGAGATTTTTGTTACTCCAATGGATGGTAGCTTTGTCATTATGGAAGGTACTCTGTTGTCGATATTTTTGTTATTCCAATGGATGGTAGCCTTGTCATTATGGAAGGTAGTCTGTTGTCGAGATTTTTGTTACTCAAATGGATGGTAGCCTTGTCATTATGGAAGGTAGTCTGTTGTCGATATTTTTGTTACTACAATGGATGGTAGCCTTGTCATTCTGGAAGGTAGTCCGTTGTCGATATTTTTGTTACTCTAATGGATGGTAGTCTTGTCATTATGGAAGGTTCTTTGTCGTTATGATTTTTGTTACTCCAATGGATGGTAGCCTTGTCATTATGGAAGGTAGTCTTTTGTTCAGATTTTTGTTACTCCAATGAATGGTACCCTTGTCATTACAGAAGGTAGTCTGTTGTGGATATTTTTGTTACTCCAATGGATGGTAGCCTTATCATTAGGGAAGGTAGTATAATATAGATATCTTTTTTACTCCAATGGGTGGTAGCCTTGTCATTATGGAAGGTAGTATGTTGTCGATATTTTTTTTACTCCAATGGATGATAGCCTTATCATTATGGAAGGTAGTTTGTCATTGAGATATCTGTTACTCTAATGTCTGGTAGCCTTGTCATTATGGAAGGTAGTCTGTTGTCGATAATTTTGTTATTCTATTGGATGGGAGCCTTGTCATAATGGAAGGTAGTCAATTTTCGTGATTTTTGTTATTCCAATGGATAGTAACTTTGTCATTATGGAAGGTAGTCTGTTGTCGAGATTTTTGTTACTCCAATGGATGGTAGCCTTGTCCTTATGGAAGCTAGTCTGTTGTCGAGATTTTTGTTACTCCAATGGATGTAGCCTTTTCATTATGGAAGGTAGTCTGTTGTCGATGTTTTTGTTACTCCAATGGATGCTAGACTTGTGATTATGGAAGTTAGTTTGTTTTCGTAATTTTTGTTATTCCAATGGATGGTACTTTGTCATTATGGAATGTAGGTTATTGTCGAGATTTTTATTACTCCAATGGATGGTAGCCTTGTAATTATGGAAGGTAGTTTGTCGTTGAGATATTTGTTACTCCAATGTGTGGTAGCCTTGTCATTATGGAAGCAAGTTTGTTGTCGAGAGTTTTGTTACTCCAATGGATGGTTTCCTTTTCATTATGAAAGGTAGTATGTTATCGATATTTTTAATACTCCAATGGAAGGTAGCCTTGTCATTATGGAAGGTAGTTAGTCATTAAGATATATGTTACTCCAATGTGTGGTAGCCTTGTCATTATGGAACCTAGTCTGATGTTCAGATTTTTGTTAATCCAATGGATGGTAGCCTTGTCATTATGGAAGGTAGTCCGTTGTCGAGATTTTTGTTATTCCATTGGATGGTAGCCTTGTCATTATGGAAGGTAGTCTGATGTCAGGATTTTTGTTATTCCAATGTATGGTAACCTTGCCATTATGGAAGGTACTTTATTGTCGAGATTTTTGTTACTCCAATGGATGGTAGCCTGGTCATTATGGAAGGTACTATGTTGTCGATATTTTTGTTACTCCAATGGATGGTAGCCTTGTCATTATGGAAGGTAGTCTGTTGTCAAGATTTTTGTTACTCCAATGGATGGTAGCCTTGTCACTATGGAAAGTAGTCTATTGTTGAGATTTTTGTTACTCCAATGGATGGTAGCTTTGTCATTATGGAAGGTACTCTGTTGTCGATATTTTTGTTATTCCAATGGATGGTAGCCTTGTCATTATGGAAGGTAGTCTGTTGTCGAGATTTTTGTTACTCAAATGGATGGTAGCCTTGTCATTATGGAAGGTAGTCTGTTGTCGATATTTTTGTTACTACAATGGATGGTAGCCTTGTCATTCTGGAAGGTAGTCCGTTGTCGATATTTTTGTTACTTTAATGGATGGTAGTCTTGTCATTATGGAAGGTTCTTTGTCGTTATGATTTTTGTTAATCCAATGGATGGTAGCCTTGTCATTATGGAAGGTAGTCTTTTGTTCAGATTTTTGTTACTCCAATGAATGGTACCCTTGTCATTACAGAAGGTAGTCTGTTGTGGATATTTTTGTTACTCCAATGGATGGTAGCCTTATCATTAGGGAAGGTAGTATAATATAGATATCTTTTTTACTCCAATTGGTGGTAGCCTTGTCATTATGGAAGGTAGTATGTTGTCGATATTTTTTTTACTCCAATGGATGGTAGCCTTATCATTATGGAAGGTAGTTTGTCATTGAGATATCTGTTACTCCAATGTGTTGTAGCCTTGTCATTATGGAAGGTAGTCTGTTGTCGATAATTTTGTTATTCCATTGGATGGTAGCCTTGTCATCATGGAAGGTAGTCAATTTTCGTGATTTTTGTTATTCCAATGGATGGTAACTTTGTCATTATGGAAGGTATTCTGTTGTCGAGATTTTTGTTACTCCAATGGATGGTAGCCTTGTCCTTATGGAAGCTAGTCTGTTTTCGAGATTCTTGTTACTCTAATGGATGTAGCCTTGTCATTATGGAAGGTAGTCTATTGTCGATGTTTTTGTTACTCCAATGGATGCTAGCCTTGTGATTATGGAAGTTAGTTTGTTTTCGTAATTTTTGTTATTCCAATGGATGGTACTTTGTCATTATGGAACGTAGGTTGTTGTCGAGATTTTTGTTACTCCAATGGATGGTATTCTTGTCATTATAGAAGGTAGTCTGTTGTCGATATTTTTGTTACTCCAATGGATGGTAGACTTGTAATTATGGAAGGTAGTTTGTCGTTGAGATATTTGTTACTCCAATATGTGGTAGCCTTGTCATTATGGAAGCAAGTTTGTTGTTGAGAGTTTTGTTACTCCAATGGATGGTTTCCTTTTCATTATGAAAGGTAGTTTGTTATCGATATTTTTGTTACTCCAATAGAAGGTAGCCTTGTCATTATGGAAGGTAGTTAGTCATTAAGATATATGTTACTCCAATGTGTGGTAGCCTTGTCATTATGGAAGCTAGTCTGATGTTCAGATTTTTGTTAATCCAATGGATGGTAGCCTTGTCATTATGGAAGGTAGTCTGTTGTCGAGATTTTTGTTATTCCATTGGATGGTAGCCTTGTCATTATGGAAGGTAGTCTATCGTTATGATTTCTGTTACTCCAATGGATGGTAGCCTTGTCATTATGGAAGGTAGTCTTTTGTTCATATTTTTGTTACTCCATTAGCCTTGTCATTACACAAGGTAGTCTGTTGTTAATGTTTTTGTTCCTCCAATGGATGGTAGCCTTATCATTATGGAAGGTAGAATGATATAGATATCTTTTTTACTCCAATGGGTGGTAGCCTTGTCATTATGGAAGGTAGTTTGTTGTCGATATTTTTTTTACTCCAATGGATGGTAGCCTTGTCTTTATGAAAGGTAGTTTGTCATTGAGATATCTGTTACTCCAATGTGTGGTAGCCTTGTCATTATGGAAGGTAGTTTGTTGTCGAGAATTTTATTACTCCGTTGGATGGTAGCCTTGTCATTATTGAAGGTAGTCTGATGTCGAGATTTTTGTTATTCTAATGGATTGTAACCTTATCATTATGGAAGGTAGTCTGTTGTCGATATTTTTATACTCCAATGGATGGTATCCTGTCATTATGGAAGGTCGTCTGTTGTCGAGATTTTTGTTACTCCAATGAATGATAGCCTTGTCATTATGGGACGTAGTCTGTTGTCAATATTTTTGTTACTTCACTTGATTGTAGCCTTGTCATTATGGAAGGTAGTCTATTGTCGAGATTTTTGTTACTCCAATGGATGGTAGCTTTGTCATTATGGAAGGTACTCTGTTGTCGATATTTTTGTTACTCCAATAGATGGTAGCCTTGTCATTATGAAAGGTAGTCTATTGTCGAGATTTTTGTTACTCAAATGGATGGTAGCCTTGACATTATGGAAGGTAGTCTGTTGTCGATATTTTTGTTACTACAATGGATGGTAGCCTTGTCATTCTGGAAATTAGTCTGTTGTTGATATTTTTATTACTCCAATGGATGGTAGCCTTGTCATTATGGAAGGTAGTCCATTGTCGAGATTTTTGTTACTCTAATGGATGGTAGTCTTGTCATTATGGAAGGTTCTTTATCGTTATGATTTTTGTTACTCCAATGGATGGTAGCCTTGTCATTATGGAAGGTAGTCTTTTGTTCAGATTTTTGTTACTCCAATGAATGGTACCCTTGTCGTTACAGAAGGTAGTCTGTTGTGGATATTTTTGTTACTCCAATGGATGGTAGCCTTATCATTAGGGAAGGTAGTACAATATAGATATATTTTTTACTCCAATGGGTGGTAGCCTTGTCATTATGGAAGGTAGTATGTTGTCGATATTTTTTTTACTCCAATGGATGGTAGCCTTATCATTATGGAAGGTAGTTTGTCATTGAGATATCTGTTACTCCAATGTGTTGTAGCCTTGTCATTATGGAAGGTAGTCTGTTGTCGATAATTTTGTTATTCCATTGGATGGTAGCCTTGTCATCATGGAAGGTAGTCAATTTTTGTGATTTTTGTTATTCCAATGGATGGTAACTTTGTCATTATGGAAGGTATTCTGTTGTCGAGATTTTTGTTACTCCAATGGATGGTAGCCTTGTCCTTATGGAAGCTAGTCTGTTTTCGAGATTCTTGTTACTCTAATGGATGTAGCCTTGTCATTATGGAAGGTAGTCTATTGTCGATGTTTTTGTTACTCCAATGGATGCTAGCCTTGTGATTATGGAAGTTAGTTTGTTTTCGTAATTTTTGTTATTCCAATGGATGGTACTTTGTCATTATGGAATGTAGGTTGTTGTCGAGATTTTTGTTACTCCAATGGATGGTATTCTTGTCATTATAGAAGGTAGTCTGTTGTCGATATTTTTGTTACTCCAATGGATGGTAGCCTTGTAATTATGGAAGGTAGTTTGTCGTTTAGATATTTGTTACTCCAATATGTGGTAGCCTTGTCATTATGGAAGCAAGTTTGTTGTTGAGAGTTTTGTTACTCCAATGGATGGTTTCCTTTTCATTATGAAAGGTAGTCTGTTATTGATATTTTTGTTACTCCAATGGAAGGTAGCCTTGTCATTATGGAAGGTAGTTAGTCATTAAGATATATGTTACTCCAATGTGTGGTAGCCTTGTCATTATGGAAGCTAGTCTAATGTTCAGATTTTTGTTAATCCAATGGATGGTAGCCTTGTCATTATGGAAGGTAGTTTGTTGTCGAGATTTTTGTTATTCCATTGGATGGTAGCCTTGTCATTATGGAAGGTAGTCTATCGTTATGATTTCTGTTACTCCAATGGATGGTAGCCTTGTCATTATGGAAGGTAGTCTTTTGTTCATATTTTTGTTACTCCATTGGATGGTAGCCTTGTCATTACAGAAGGTAGTCTGTTGTTAATGTTTTTGTTCCTCCAATGGATGGTAGCCTTATCATTATGGAAGGTAGAATGATATAGATATCTTTTTTACTCCAATGGGTGGTAGCCTTGTCATTATGGAAGGTAGTTTGTTGTCGATATTTTTTTTACTCCAATGGATGGTAGCCTTGTCTTTATGAAAGGTAGTTTGTCATTGAGATATCTGTTACTCCAATGTGTGGTAGCCTTGTCATTATGGAAGGTAGTCTGTTGTCGAGAATTTTATTATTCCGTTGGATGGTAGCCATGTCATTATGGAAGGTAGTCTGATGTCGAGATTTTTGTTATTCTAATGGATTGTAACCTTATCATTATGGAAGGTAGTCTGTTGTCGATATTTTTATACTCCAATGGATGGTATCCTGTCATTATGGAAGGTAGTCTGTTGTCGTGATTTTTGTTACTCCAATGAATGATAGCCTTGTCATTATAGGACGTAGTCTGTTGTCAATATTTTTGTTACTTCACTTGATTGTAGCCTTGTCATTATGGAAGGAAGTCTATTGTCGAGATTTTTGTTACTCCAATGGATGGTAGCTTTGTCATTATGGAAGGTACTCTGTTGTCGATATTTTTGTTACTCCAATAGATGGTAGCCTTGTCATTATGAAAGGTAGTCTATTGTCGAGATTTTTGTTACTCAAATGGATGGTAGCCTTGTCATTATGGAAGGTAGTCTATTGTCGATATTTTTGTTACTACAATGGATGGTAGCCTTGTCATTCTGGAAATTAGTCTGTTGTTGATATTTTTATTACTCCAATGGATGGTAGCCTTGTCATTATGGAAGGTAGTCCATTGTCGAGATTTTTGTTACTCTAATGGATGGTAGTCTTGTCATTATGGAAGGTTGTTTGTCGTTATGATTTTTGTTACTCCAATGGATGGTAGCCTTGTCATTATGGAAGGTAGTCTTTTGTTCAGATTTTTGTTACTCCAATGAATGGTACATTTGTCGTTACAGAAGGTAGTCTGTTGTGGATATTTTTGTTACTCCAATGGATGGTAGCCTTATCATTAGGGAAGGTAGTATAATATAGATATCTTTTTTACTCCAATGTGTTGTAGCCTTGTCATTATGGAAGGTAGTCTGTTGTCGATAATTTTGTTATTCCATTGGATGGTAGCCTTGTCATCATGGAAGTTAGACAATTTTCATGATTTTTGTTATTCCAATGGATGGTAACTTTGTCATCATGGAAGGTAGTCTGTTCTCGAGATTTTTTTTACTCCAATGGATGGTAGCCTTGTCCTTATGGAAGCTAGTCTGTTGTCGAGATTTTTGTTACTCTAATGGATGTAGCCTTGTCATTATGGAAGGTAGTTTGTTGTCGATGTTTTTGTTACTCCAATGGATGCTAGCCTTGTGATTATGGAAGTTAGTTTGTTTTCGTAATTTTTGTTATTCCAATGGATGGTACTTTGTCATTATGGAATGTAGGTTGTTGTCGAGATTTTTGTTACTCCAATGGATGGTATTCTTGTCATTATAGAAGGTAGTTTGTTGTCGATATTTTTGTTACTCCAATGGATGGTAGCCTTGTAATTATGGAAGGTAGTTTGTCGTTGAGATATTTGTTACTCCAATGTGTGGTAGCCTTGTCATTATGGAAGCAAGTTTATTGTTGAGAGTTTTGTTACTCCAATGGATAGTTTCCTTTTCATTATGAAAGGTAGTCTGTTATCGATATTATTGTTACTCCAATGGAAGGTAGCCTTGTCATTATGGAAGGTAGTTAGTCATTAAGATATATGTTACTCCAATATGTGGTAGCCTGGTCATTATGGAAGCTAGTCTGATGTTCAGATTTTTGTTAATCCAATGGATGGTAGCCTTGTCATTATGGAAAGTACTCTGTTGTCGAGATTTTTGTTATTCCATTGGATGGTAGCCTTGTCATTATGGAAGGTAGTCTGATGTCAGGATTTTTGTTATTCCAATGTATGCTAACCTTGTCATTATTGAAGGTACTTTATTGTCGAGATTTTTGTTACTCCAATGGATGGTAGCTTTGTCATTATGGAAGGTACTCTATTGTCGATATTTTTGTTACTCCAATGGATGGTAGCCTTGTCATTATGAAAGGTAGTCTCTTGTCGAGATTTTTGTTACTCCAATGGATGGTAGCCTTGTCATTATGGAAGGTAGTCTGTTGTCCATATTTTTGTTACTATAATGGATGGTAGCCTTGTCATTCTGGAAATTACTCCATTGTTGATATTTTTATTACTCCAATGGTTGGTAGCCTTGTCATTATGGAAGGTAGTCTGTTGTCGAGATTTTTGTTACTCTAATGGATGGTAGTCTGTTCATTATGGAAGGTAGTCTGTCGTTATGATTTGTGTTACTCCAATGGATGGTAGCCTTGTCATTATGGAAGGTAGTCTTTTGTTCATATTTTTGTTACTCCATTGGATGGTAGCCTTATCATTACAGAAGGTAGTCTGTTGTCAATGTTTTTGTTCCTCCAATGGATGGTAGCCTTATCATTATGGAAGGTAGAATGATATAGATATCTTTTTTACTCCAATGGGTGGTAGCCTTGTCATTATGGAAGGTAGTTTGTTGTCGATATTTTTTTTACTCCAATGGATGGTAGCCTTGTCATTATGAAAGGTAGTTTTTCATTGAGATATCTGTTACTCCAATGTCTGGTAGCCTTGTCATTATGGAAGGTAGTCTGTTGTCGAGAATTTTGTTATTCCGTTGGATGGTAGCCTTGTCATTATGGAAGGTTGTCTGATGTCAAGATTTTTGTTATTCCAATGAATGGTAGCCTTGTCATTATGGGACGTAGTCTGTTGTGAATATTTTTTTTACTTCAATGGATTGTAGCCTTGTCATTATGGAAGGTAGTCTATTGCCGAGATTTTTGTTACTCCAATGGATGGTAGCTTTGTCATTATGGAAGGTAGTCTATTGTCGAGATTTTTGTTACTCCAATGGATGGTAGCTTTGTCATTATGGAAGGTACTCTGTTGTCGATATTTTTGTTACTCCAATGGATGGTAGCCTTGTCATTATGAAAAGTAGTCTGTTGTCGAGATTTTTGTTACTCCAATGGATGGTAGCCTTGTCATTATGGAAGGTAGTCTGTTGTCGATATTTTTGTTACTCCAATGGATGGTAGCCTTGTCATTCTGGAAATCACTCCATTGTTGATATTTTTATTACTCCAATGGTTGGTAGCCTTGTCATTATGGAAGGTAGTCTGTTGTCGAGATTTTTGTTACTCTAATGGATGGTAGTCTTTTCATTATGGAAGGTAGTCTGTCGTTATGATTTCTGTTACTCCAATGGATGGTTTCCTAGTCATTATGGAAGGTAGTCTTTTGTTCATATTTTTGTTACTCCATTGGATGGTAGCCTTGTCATTACAGAAGGTAGTCTGTTGTCAATGTTTTTGTTCCTCCAATGGATGGTAGCCTTATCATTATGGAAGGTAGAATGATATAGATATCTTTTTTACTCCAATGGGTGGTAGCCTTGTCATTATGGAAGGTAGTTTGTTGTCGATATTTTTTTTACTCCAATGGATTGTAGCCTTGTCATTATGAAAGGTAGTTTGTTATTGAGATATCTGTTACTCCAATGTGTGGTAGCCTTGTCATTATGGAAGGTAGTCTGTTGTCGAGAATTTTGTTATTCCGTTGGATGGTAGCCTTGTCATTATGGAAGGTTGTCTGATGTCGAGATTTCTGTTACTCCAATGTCTGGTAGCCTTGTCATTATGGAAGGTAGTCTGTTGTCGAGAATTTTGGTATTCCGTTGGATGGTAGCCTTGTCATTATGGAAGGTTGTCTGATGTCAAGATTTTTGTTATTCCAATGAATGGTAGCCTTGTCATTATGGGACGTAGTCTGTTGTGAATATTTTTTTTACTTCAATGGATTGTAGCCTTGTCATTATGGAAGGTAGTCTATTGCCGAGATTTTTGTTACTCCAATGGATGGTAGCTTTGTCATTATGGAAGGTAGTCTATTGTCGAGATTTTTGTTACTCCAATGGATGGTAGGTTTGTCATTATGGAAGGTACTCTGTTGTCGATATTTTTGTTACTCCAATGGATGGTAGCCTTGTCATTATGAAAAGTAGTCTGTTGTCGAGATTTTTGTTACTCCAATGGATGTTAGCCTTGTCATTATGGAAGGTAGTCTGTTGTCGATATTTTTGTTACTCCAATGGATGGTAGCCTTGTCATTCTGGAAATCACTCCATTGTTGATATTTTTATTACTCCAATGGTTGGTAGCCTTGTCATTATGGAAGGTAGTCTGTTGTCGAGATTTTTGTTACTCTAATGGATGGTAGTCTTTTCATTATGGAAGGTAGTCTGTCGTTATGATTTCTGTTACTCCAATGGATGGTTTCCTAGTCATTATGGAAGGTAGTCTTTTGTTCATATTTTTGTTACTCCATTGGATGGTAGCCTTGTCATTACAGAAGGTAGTCTGTTGTCAATGTTTTTGTTCCTCCAATGGATGGTAGCCTTATCATTATGGAAGGTAGAATGATATAGATATCTTTTTTACTCCAATGGGTGGTAGCCTTGTCATTATGGAAGGTAGTTTGTTTTCGATATTTTTTTTACTCCAATGGATTGTAGCCTTGTCATTATGAAAGGTAGTTTGTTATTGAGATATCTGTTACTCCAATGTGTGGTAGCCTTGTCATTATGGAAGGTAGTCTGTTGTCGAGAATTTTGTTATTCCGTTGGATGGTAGCCTTGTCATTATGGAAGGTTGTCTGATGTCAAGATTTTTGTTATTCTAATGGATTGTAACCTTGTCATTATGGAAGGTAGTCTGTTGTCGAAATTTTTATACTCCAATGGATGGTATCCTTGTCACTATGGAAGGTAGTCTGTTGTCGAGATTTTTGTTATTCCAATTAATGGTAGCCTTGTCATTATGGGACGTAGTCTGTTGTGAATATTTTTTTTACTTCAATGGATTGTAGCCTTGTCATTATGGAAGGTAGTCTATTGCCGAGATTTTTGTTACTCCAATGGATGGTAGCTTTGTCATTATGGAAGGTACTCTGTTGTTGAGATTTTTGTTACTCCAATGGATGGTAGCTTTGTCATTATGGAAGGTAGTCTATTGTCGAGATTTTTGTTACTCCAATGGATGGTAGCCTTGTCATTATGAAAAGTAGTCTGTTGTCGAGATTTTTGTTACTCCAATGGATGGTAGCCTTGTCATTATGGAAGGTAGTCTGTTGTCGATATTTTTGTTACTCCAATGGATGGTAGCCTTGTCATTCTGGAAATCACTCCATTGTTGATATTTTTATTACTCCAATGGTTGGTAGCCTTGTCATTATGGAAGGTAGTCTGTTGTCGAGATTTTTGTTACTCTAATGGATGGTAGTCTTTTCATTATGGAAGGTAGTCTGTTGTTATGATTTCTGTTACTCCAATGGATGGTTTCCTAGTCATTATGGAAGGTAGTCTTTTGTTCATATTTTTGTTACTCCATTGGATGGTAGCCTTGTCATTACAGAAGGTAGTCTGTTGTCAATGTTTTTGTTCCTCCAATGGATGGTAGCCTTATCATTATGGAAGGTAGAATGATATAGATATCTTTTTTACTCCAATGGGTGGTAGCCTTGTCATTATGGAAGGTAGTCTGTTGTCGAGAATTTTGTTATTCCGTTGGATGGTAGCCTTGTCATTATGGAAGGTTGTCTGATGTCAAGATTTTTGTTATTCTAATGGATTGTAACCTTGTCATTATGGAAGGTAGTCTGTTGTCGAAATTTTTATACTCCAATGGATGGTATCCTTGTCACTATGGAAGGTAGTCTGTTGTCGAGATTTTTGTTATTCCAATGAATGGTAGCCTTGTCATTATGGGATGTAGTCTGTTGTGAATATTTTTTTTACTTCAATGGATTGTAGCCTTGTCATTATGGAAGGTAGTCTATTGTCGAGATTTTTGTTACTCCAATGGATGGTAGCTTTGTCATTATGGAAGGTACTCTGTTGTCGATATTTTTGTTACTCCAATGGATGGTAGCCTTGTCATTATGAAAGGTAGTCTATTGTCGAGATTTTTGTTACTCCAATGGATGGTAGCCTTGTCATTATGGAAGGTAGTCTGTTGTCGATATTTTTGTTACTACAATGGATGGTAGTCTTGTCATTCTGGAAATTACTCCATTGTTGATATTTTTATTACTCCAATGGTTGGTAGCCTTGTCATTATGGAAGGTAGTGTGTTGTCGAGATTTTTGTTACTCTAATGGATGGTAGTCTTTTCATTATGGAAGGTAGTCTGTCGTTATGATTTCTGTTACTCCAATGGATGGTAGCCTTGTCATTATGGAAGGTAGTCTTTTGTTCATATTTTTGTTACTCCATTGGATGGTAGCCTTGTCATTACAGAAGGTAGTCTGTTGTCAATGTTTTTGTTCCTCCAATGGATGGTAGCCTTATCATTATGGAAGGTAGAATGATATAGATATCTTTTTTACTCCAATGGGTGGTAGCCTTGTCATTATGGAAGGTAGTTTGTTGTCGATATTTTTTTTACTCCAATGGATGGTAGCCTTGTCATTATGAAAGGTAGTTTGTCATTGAGATATCTGTTACTCCAATGTGTGGTAGCCTTGTCATTATGGAAGGTAGTGTGTTGTCGAGAATTTTGTTATTCCGTTGGATGGTAGCCTTGTCATTATGGAAGGTAGTCTGATGTCAAGATTTTTGTTATTCTAATGGATTATAACCTTGTCATTATGGAAGGTAGTCTGTTGTCGAAATTTTTATACTCCAATGGATGGTATCCTTGTCATTATGGAAGGTAGTCTGTTGTCGAGATTTTTGTTATTCCAATGAATGGTAGCCTTGTCATTATGGGACGTAGTCTGTTGTGAATATTTTTTTTACTTCAATGGATTGTAGCCTTGTCATTATGGAAGGTAGTCTATTGCCGAGATTTTTGTTACTCCAATGGATGGTAGCTTTGTCATTATGGAAGGTAGTCTATTGTCGAGATTTTTGTTACTCCAATGGATGGTAGCTTTGTCATTATGGAAGGTACTCTGTTGTCGATATTTTTGTTACTCCAATGGATGGTAGCCTTGTCATTATGAAAAGTAGTCTGTTGTCGAGATTTTTGTTACTCCAATGGATGGTAGCCTTGTCATTATGGAAGGTAGTCTGTTGTCGATATTTTTGTTACTCCAATGGATGGTAGCCTTGTCATTCTGGAAATCACTCCATTGTTGATATTTTTATTACTCCAATGGTTGGTAGCCTTGTCATTATGGAAGGTAGTCTGTTGTCGAGATTTTTGTTACTCTAATGGATGGTAGTCTTTTCATTATGGAAGGTAGTCTGTCGTTATGATTTCTGTTACTCCAATGGATGGTTTCCTTGTCATTATGGAAGGTAGTCTTTTGTTCATATTTTTGTTACTCCATTGGATGGTAGCCTTGTCATTACAGAAGGTAGTCTGTTGTCAATGTTTTTGTTCCTCCAATGGATGGTAGCCTTATCATTATGGAAGGTAGAATGATATAGATATCTTTTTTACTCCAATGGGTGGTAGCCTTGTCATTATGGAAGGTAGTTTGTTGTCGATATTTTTTTTACTCCAATGGATTGTAGCCTTGTCATTATGAAAGGTAGTTTGTTATTGAGATATCTGTTACTCCAATGTGTGGTAGCCTTGTCATTATGGAAGGTAGTCTGTTGTCGAGAATTTTGTTATTCCGTTGGATGGTAGCCTTGTCATTATGGAAGGTTGTCTGATGTCAAGATTTTTGTTATTCTAATGGATTGTAACCTTGTCATTATGGAAGGTAGTCTGTTGTCGAAATTTTTATACTCCAATGGATGGTATCCTTGTCACTATGGAAGGTAGTTTGTTGTCGAGATTTTTGTTATTCCAATGAATGGTAGCCTTGTCATTATGGGACGTAGTCTGTTGTGAATATTTTTTTTACTTCAATGGATTGTAGCCTTGTCATTATGGAAGGTAGTCTATTGTCGAGATTTTTGTTACTCCAATGGATGGTAGCTTTGTCATTATGGAAGGTACTCTGTTGTCGATATTTTTGTTACTCCAATGGATGGTAGCCTTGTCATTATGAAAGGTAGTCTATTGTCGAGATTTTTGTTACTCCAATGGATGGTAGCCTTGTCATTATGGAAGGTAGTCTGTTGTCGATATTTTTGTTACTACAATGGATGGTAGTCTTGTCATTCTGGAAATTACTCCATTGTTGATATTTTTATTACTCCAATGGTTGGTAGCCTTGTCATTATGGAAGGTAGTGTGTTGTCGAGATTTTTGTTACTCTAATGGATGGTAGTCTTTTCATTATGGAAGGTAGTCTGTCGTTATGATTTCTGTTACTCCAATGGATGGTAGCCTTGTCATTATGGAAGGTAGTCTTTTGTTCATATTTTTGTTACTCCATTGGATGGTAGCATTGTCATTACAGAAGGTAGTCTGTTGTCAATGTTTTTGTTCCTCCAATGGATGGTAGCCTTATCATTATGGAAGGTAGAATGATATAGATATCTTTTTTACTCCAATGGGTGGTAGCCTTGTCATTATGGAAGGTAGTTTGTTGTCGATATTTTTTTTACTCCAATGGATGGTAGCCTTGTCATTACGAAAGGTAGTTTGTCATTGAGATATCTGTTACTCCAATGTGTGGTAGCCTTGTCATTATGGAAGGTAGTGTGTTGTCGAGAATTTTGTTATTCCGTTGGATGGTAGCCTTGTCATTATGGAAGGTAGTCTGATGTCAAGATTTTTGTTATTCTAATGGATTATAACCTTGTCATTATGGAAGGTAGTCTGTTGTCGAAATTTTTATACTCCAATGGATGCTATCCTTGTCATTATGGAAGGTAGTCTGTTGTCGAGATTTTTGTTATTCCAATGAATGGTAGCCTTGTCATTATGGGACGTAGTCTGTTGTGAATATTTTTTTTACTTCAATGGATTGTAGCCTTGTCATTATGGAAGGTAGTCTATTGTCGAGATTTTTGTTACTCCAATGGATGGTAGCTTTGTCATTATGGAAGGTAGTCTATTGTCGAGATTTTTGTTACTCCAATGGATGGTAGCTTTGTCATTATGGAAGGTACTCTGTTGTCGATATTTTTGTTACTTCAATGGATGGTAGCCTTGTCATTATGAAAAGTAGTCTGTTGTCGAGATTTTTGTTACTCCAATGGATGGTAGCCTTGTCATTATGGAAGGTAGTCTGTTGTCGATATTTTTGTTACTCCAATGGATGGTAGCCTTGTCATTCTTGAAATCACTCCATTGTTGATATTTTTATTACTCCAATGGTTGGTAGCCTTGTCATTATGGAAGGTAGTCTGTTGTCGAGATTTTTGTTACTCTAATGGATGGTAGTCTTTTCATTATGGAAGGTAGTCTGTCGTTATGATTTCTGTTACTCCAATGGATGGTTGCCTTGTCATTATGGAAGGTAGTCTTTTGTTCATATTTTTGTTACTCCATTGGATGGTAGCCTTGTCATTACAGAAGGTAGTCTGTTGTCAATGTTTTTGTTCCTCCAATGGATGGTAGCCTTATCATTATGGAAGGTAGAATGATATAGATATCTTTTTTACTCCAATGGGTGGTAGCCTTGTCATTATGGAAGGTAGTTTGTTGTCGATATTTTTTTTACTCCAATGGATTGTAGCCTTGTCATTATGAAAGGTAGTTTGTTATTGAGATATCTGTTACTCCAATGTGTGGTAGCCTTGTCATTATGGAAGGTAGTCTGTTGTCGAGAATTTTGTTATTCCGTTGGATGGTAGCCTTGTCATTATGGAAGGTTGTCTGATGTCAAGATTTTTGTTATTCTAATGGATTGTAACCTTGTCATTATGGAAGGTAGTCTGTTGTCGAAATTTTTATACTCCAATGGATGGTATCCTTGTCACTATGGAAGGTAGTTTGTTGTCGAGATTTTTGTTATTCCAATGAATGGTAGCCTTGTCATTATGGGACGTAGTCTGTTGTGAATATTTTTTTTACTTCAATGGATTGTAGCCTTGTCATTATGGAAGGTAGTCTATTGTCGAGATTTTTGTTACTCCAATGGATGGTAGCTTTGTCATTATGGAAGGTACTCTGTTGTCGATATTTTTGTTACTCCAATGGATGGTAGCCTTGTCATTATGAAAGGTAGTCTATTGTCGAGATTTTTGTTACTCCAATGGATGGTAGCCTTGTCATTATGGAAGGTAGTCTGTTGTCGATATTTTTGTTACTACAATGGATGGTAGTCTTGTCATTCTGGAAATTAGTCCATTGTTGATATTTTTATTACTCCAATGGTTGGTAGCCTTGTCATTATGGAAGGTAGTGTGTTGTCGAGATTTTTGTTACTCTAATGGATGGTAGTCTTTTCATTATGGAAGGTAGTCTGTCGTTATGATTTCTGTTACTCCAATGGATGGTAGCCTTGTCATTATAGAAGGTAGTCTTTTGTTCATATTTTTGTTACTCCATTGGATGGTAGCCTTGTCATTACAGAAGGTAGTCTGTTGTCAATGTTTTTGTTCCTCCAATGGATGGTAGCCTTATCATTATGGAAGGTAGAATGATATAGATATCTTTTTTACTCCAATGGGTGGTAGCCTTGTCATTATGGAAGGTAGTTTGTTGTCGATATTTTTTTTACTCCAATGGATGGTAGCCTTGTCATTATGAAAGGTAGTTTGTCATTGAGATATCTGTTACTCCAATGTGTGGTAGCCTTGTCATTATGGAAGGTAGTGTGTTGTCGAGAATTTTGTTATTCCGTTGGATGGTAGCCTTGTCATTATGGAAGGTAGTCTGATGTCAAGATTTTTATTTATTCTAATGGATTATAACCTTGTCATTATGGAAGGTAGTCTGTTGTCGAAATTTTTATACTCCAATGGATGGTATCCTTGTCATTATGGAAGGTAGTCTGTTGTCGAGATTTTTGTTATTCCAATGAATGGTAGCCTTGTCATTATGGGACGTAGTCTGTTGTGAATATTTTTTTTACTTCAATGGATTGTAGCCTTGTCATTATGGAAGGTAGTCTATTGTCGAGATTTTTGTTACTCCAATGGATGGTAGCTTTGTCATTATGGAAGGTAGTCTATTGTCGAGATTTTTGTTACTCCAATGGATGGTAGCTTTGTCATTATGGAAGGTACTCTGTTGTCGATATTTTTGTTACTTCAATTGATGGTAGCCTTGTCATTATGAAAAGTAGTCTGTTGTCGAGATTTTTGTTACTCCAATGGATGGTAGCCTTGTCATTATGGAAGGTAGTCTGTTGTCGATATTTTTGTTACTCCAATGGATGGTAGCCTTGTCATTCTTGAAATCACTCAATTGTTGATATTTTTATTACTCCAATGGTTGGTAGCCTTGTCATTATGGAAGGTAGTCTGTTGTCGAGATTTTTGTTACTCTAATGGATGGTAGTCTTTTCATTATGGAAGGTAGTCTGTCGTTATGATTTCTGTTACTCCAATGGATGGTTGCCTTGTCATTATGGAAGGTAGTCTTTTGTTCATATTTTTGTTACTCCATTGGATGGTAGCCTTGTCATTACAGAAGGTAGTCTGTTGTCAATGTTTTTGTTCCTCCAATGGATGGTAGCCTTATCATTATGGAAGGTAGAATGATATAGATATCTTTTTTACTCCAATGGGTGGTAGCCTTGTCATTATGGAAGGTAGTTTGTTGTCGATATTTTTTTTACTCCAATGGATTGTAGCCTTGTCATTATGAAAGGTAGTTTGTTATTGAGATATCTGTTACTCCAATGTGTGGTAGCCTTGTCATTATGGAAGGTAGTCTGTTGTCGAAATTTTTATACTCCAATGGATGGTAGCCTTGTCATTATGGAAGGTTGTCTGATGTCAAGATTTTTGTTATTCTAATGGATTGTAACCATGTCATTATGGAAGGTAGTCTGTTGTCGAAATTTTTATACTCCAATGGATGGTATCCTTGTCATTATGGGACGTAGTCTGTTGTGAATATTTTTTTTACTTCAATGGATTGTAGCCTTGTCATTATGGAAGGTAGTCTATTGTCGAGATTTTTGTTACTCCAATGGATGGTAGCTTTGTCATTATGGAAGGTACTCTGTTGTCGATATTTTTGTTACTCCAATGGATGGTAGCCTTGTCATTATGAAAGGTAGTCTATTGTCGAGATTTTTGTTACTCCAATGGATGGTAGCCTTGTCATTATGGAAGGTAGTCTGTTGTCGATATTTTTGTTACTACAATGGATGGTAGTCTTGTCATTCTGGAAATTACTCCATTGTTGATATTTTTATTACTCCAATGGTTGGTAGCCTTGTCATTATGGAAGGTAGTGTGTTGTCGAGATTTTTGTTACTCTAATGGATGGTAGTCTTTTCATTATGGAAGGTAGTCTGTCGTTATGATTTCTGTTACTCCAATGGATGGTAGCCTTGTCATTATGGAAGGTAGTCTTTTGTTCATATTTTTGTTACTCCATTGGATGGTAGCCTTGTCATTACAGAAGGTAGTCTGTTGTCAATGTTTTTGTTCCTCCAATGGATGGTAGCCTTATCATTATGGAAGGTAGAATGATATAGATATCTTTTTTACTCCAATGGGTGGTAGCCTTGTCATTATGGAAGGTAGTTTGTTGTCGATATTTTTTTTACTCCAATGGATGGTAGCCTTGTCATTATGAAAGGTAGTTTGTCATTGAGATATCTGTTACTCCAATGTGTGGTAGCCTTGTCATTATGGAAGGTAGTGTGTTGTCAAGAATTTTGTTATTCCGTTGGATGGTAGCCTTGTCATTATGGAAGGTAGTCTGATGTCAAGATTTTTATTTATTCTAATGGATTATAACCTTGTCATTATGGAAGGTAGTCTGTTGTCGAAATTTTTATACTCCAATGGATGGTATCCTTGTCATTATGGAAGGTAGTCTGTTGTCGAGATTTTTGTTATTCCAATGAATGGTAGCCTTGTCATTATGGGACGTAGTCTGTTGTGAATATTTTTTTTACTTCAATGGATTGTAGCCTTGTCATTATGGAAGGTAGTCTATTGTCGAGATTTTTGTTACTCCAATGGATGGTAGCTTTGTCATTATGGAAGGTAGTCTATTGTCGAGATTTTTGTTACTCCAATGGATGGTAGCTTTGTCATTATGGAAGGTACTCTGTTGTCGATATTTTTGTTACTTCAATTGATGGTAGCCTTGTCATTATGAAAAGTAGTCTGTTGTCGAGATTTTTGTTACTCCAATGGATGGTAGCCTTGTCATTATGGAAGGTAGTCTGTTGTCGATATTTTTGTTACTCCAATGGATGGTAGCCTTGTCATTCTTGAAATCACTCCATTGTTGATATTTTTATTACTCCAATGGTTGGTAGCCTTGTCATTATGGAAGGTAGTCTGTTGTCGAGATTTTTGTTACTCTAATGGATGGTAGTCTTTTCATTATGGAAGGTAGTCTGTCGTTATGATTTCTGTTACTCCAATGGATGGTTGCCTTGTCATTATGGAAGGTAGTCTTTTGTTCATATTTTTGTTACTCCATTGGATGGTAGCCTTGTCATTACAGAAGGTAGTCTGTTGTCAATGTTTTTGTTCCTCCAATGGATGGTAGCCTTATCATTATGGAAGGTAGAATGATATAGATATCTTTTTTACTCCAATGGGTGGTAGCCTTGTCATTATGGAAGGTAGTTTGTTGTCGATATTTTTTTTACTCCAATGGATTGTAGCCTTGTCATTATGAAAGGTAGTTTGTTATTGAGATATCTGTTACTCCAATGTGTGGTAGCCTTGTCATTATGGAAGGTAGTCTGTTGTCGAAATTTTTATACTCCAATGGATGGTAGCCTTGTCATTATGGAAGGTTGTCTGATGTCAAGATTTTTGTTATTCTAATGGATTGTAACCATGTCATTATGGAAGGTAGTCTGTTGTCGAAATTTTTATACTCCAATGGATGGTATCCTTGTCATTATGGGACGTAGTCTGTTGTGAATATTTTTTTTACTTCAATGGATTGTAGCCTTGTCATTATGGAAGGTAGTCTATTGTCGAGATTTTTGTTACTCCAATGGATGGTAGCTTTGTCATTATGGAAGGTACTCTGTTGTCGATATTTTTGTTACTCCAATGGATGGTAGCCTTGTCATTATGAAAGGTAGTCTATTGTCGAGATTTTTGTTACTCCAATGGATGGTAGCCTTGTCATTATGGAAGGTAGTCTGTTGTCGATATTTTTGTTACTACAATGGATGGTAGTCTTGTCATTCTGGAAATTACTCCATTGTTGATATTTTTATTACTCCAATGGTTGGTAGCCTTGTCATTATGGAAGGTAGTGTGTTGTCGAGATTTTTGTTACTCTAATGGATGGTAGTCTTTTCATTATGGAAGGTAGTCTGTCGTTATGATTTCTGTTACTCCAATGGATGGTAGCCTTGTCATTATGGAAGGTAGTCTTTTGTTCATATTTTTGTTACTCCATTGGATGGTAGCCTTGTCATTACAGAAGGTAGTCTGTTGTCAATGTTTTTGTTCCTCCAATGGATGGTAGCCTTATCATTATGGAAGGTAGAATGATATAGATATCTTTTTTACTCCAATGGGTGGTAGCCTTGTCATTATGGAAGGTAGTTTGTTGTCGATATTTTTTTTACTCCAATGGATGGTAGCCTTGTCATTACGAAAGGTAGTTTGTCATTGAGATATCTGTTACTCCAATGTGTGGTAGCCTTGTCATTATGGAAGGTAGTGTGTTGTCGAGAATTTTGTTATTCCGTTGGATGGTAGCCTTGTCATTATGGAAGGTAGTCTGATGTCAAGATTTTTATTTATTCTAATGGATTATAACCTTGTCATTATGGAAGGTAGTCTGTTGTCGAAATTTTTATACTCCAATGGATGGTATCCTTGTCATTATGGAAGGTAGTCTGTTGTCGAGATTTTTGTTATTCCAATGAATGGTAGCCTTGTCATTATGGGACGTAGTCTGTTGTGAATATTTTTTTTACTTCAATGGATTGTAGCCTTGTCATTATGGAAGGTAGTCTATTGTCGAGATTTTTGTTACTCCAATGGATGGTAGCTTTGTCATTATGGAAGGTAGTCTATTGTCGAGATTTTTGTTACTCCAATGGATGGTAGCTTTGTCATTATGGAAGGTACTCTGTTGTCGATATTTTTGTTACTTCAATGGATGGTAGCCTTGTCATTATGAAAAGTAGTCTGTTGTCGAGATTTTTGTTACTCCAATGGATGGTAGCCTTGTCATTATGGAAGGTAGTCTGTTGTCGATATTTTTGTTACTCCAATGGATGGTAGCCTTGTCATTCTTGAAATCACTCCATTGTTGATATTTTTATTACTCCAATGGTTGGTAGCCTTGTCATTATGGAAGGTAGTCTGTTGTCGAGATTTTTGTTACTCTAATGGATGGTAGTCTTTTCATTATGGAAGGTAGTCTGTCGTTATGATTTCTGTTACTCCAATGGATGGTTGCCTTGTCATTATGGAAGGTAGTCTTTTGTTCATATTTTTGTTACTCCATTGGATGGTAGCCTTGTCATTACAGAAGGTAGTCTGTTGTCAATGTTTTTGTTCCTCCAATGGATGGTAGCCTTATCATTATGGAAGGTAGAATGATATAGATATCTTTTTTACTCCAATGGGTGGTAGCCTTGTCATTATGGAAGGTAGTTTGTTGTCGATATTTTTTTTACTCCAATGGATTGTAGCCTTGTCATTATGAAAGGTAGTTTGTTATTGAGATATCTGTTACTTCAATGTGTGGTAGCCTTGTCATTATGGAAGGTAGTCTGTTGTCGAAATTTTTATACTCCAATGGATGGTAGCCTTGTCATTATGGAAGGTTGTCTGATGTCAAGATTTTTGTTATTCTAATGGATTGTAACCATGTCATTATGGAAGGTAGTCTGTTGTCGAAATTTTTATACTCCAATGGATGGTATCCTTGTCATTATGGAAGGTAGTCTGTTGTCGAGATTTTTGTTATTCCAATAAATGGTAGCCTTGTCATTATGGGACGTAGTCTGTTGTGAATATTTTTTTTACTTCAATGGATTGTAGCCTTGTCATTATGGAAGGTAGTCTATTGTCGAGATTTTTGTTACTCCAATGGATGGTAGCTTTGTCATTATGGAAGGTACTCTGTTGTCGATATTTTTGTTACTCCAATGGATGGTAGCCTTGTCATTATGAAAGGTAGTCTGTTGTCGAGATTTTTGTTACTCCAATGGATGGTAGCCTTGTCATTATGGAAGGTAGTCTATTGTCGATATTTTTGTTACTACAATGGATGGTAGCCTTGTCATTCTGGAAATTACTCCATTGTTGATATTTTTATTACTCCAATGGTTGGTAGCCTTGTCATTATGGAAGGTAGTCTGTTGTCGAGATTTTTGTTACTCTAATGGATGGTAGTCTTTTCGTTATGGAAGGTAGTCTGTCGTTATGATTTCTGTTACTCCAATGGATGGTAGCCTTGTCATTATGGAAGGTAGTCTTTTGTTCATATTTTTGTTACTCCATTGGATGGTAGCCTTGTCATTACAGAAGGTAGTCTGTTGTCAATGTTTTTGTTCCTCCAATGGATGGTAGCCTTATCATTATGGAAGGTAGAATGATATAGATATCTTTTTTACTCCAATGGGTGGTAGCCTTGTCATTATGGAAGGTAGTTTGTTGTCGATATTTTTTTTACTCCAATGGATGGTAGCCTTGTCATTATGAAAGGTAGTTTGTCATTGAGATATCTGTTACTCCAATGTGTGGTAGCCTTATCATTATGGAAGGTAGTTTGTTGTCGAGAATTTTGTTATTTCGTTGGATGGTAGCCTTGTCATTATGGAAGGTAGTTTGATGGCAAGATTTTTGTTATTCTAATGGATTGCAACCTTGTCATTATGGAAGGTAGTCTGTTGTCGAAATTTTTATACTCCAATGGATGGTATCCTTGTCATTATGGAAGGTAGTCTGTTGTCGAGATTTTTGTTATTCCAATGAATGGTAGCCTTGTCATTATGGGACGTAGTCTGTTGTGAATATTTTTTTTTACTTCAATGGATTGTAGCCTTGTCATTATGGAAGGTAGTCTATTGTCGAGATTTTTGTTACTCCAATGGATGGTAGCTTTGTCATTATGGAAGGTACTCTGTTGTCGAAATTTTTGTTACTCCAATGGATGGTAGCCTTGTCATTATGAAAGGTAGTCTGTTGTCGAGATTTTGGTTACTCTAATGGATGGTAGCCTTGTCATTATGGAAGGTAGTCTGTTGTCGAGATTTTTGTTACTCCAATGGATGGTAGCCTTGTCATTATGGAAGGTAGTCTGTTGTCGATATTTTTGTTACTACAATGGATGGTAGCCTTGTCATTCTGGAAATTACTCCGTTGTTGATATTTTTATTACTCCAATGGATGGTAGCCTTGTCATTATGGAAGGTAGTCTGTTGTCGAGATTTTTGATACTCCAATGGATGGTAGTCTTTTCATTATGGAAGGTAGTCTGTCGTTATGATTTCTGTTACTCCAATGGATGGTAGCCTTGTCATTATGGAAGGTAGTCTTTTATTCATATTTTTGTTACTCCATTGGATGGTAGCCTTGTCATTACAGAAGGTAGTCAGTTGTCCATAAGTTTGTTCCTCCAATGGATGGTAGCCTTATCATTATGGAAGGTAGAATGATATAGATATCTTTTTTACTCCAATGGGTGGTAGCCTTGTCATTATGGAAGGTAAATTGTTGTCGATATTTTTTTTACTCCAATGGATGGTAGCCTTGTCATTATGAAAGGTAGTTTGTCATTGAGATATTTGTTACTCCAATGTGTGGTAGCCTTGTCATTATGGACGGTAGTCTGTTGTCGAGAATTTTGTTATTCCGTTGGACGGTAGCCTTGTCATTATGGAAGGTAGTCTGATGTCGAGATTTTTGTTATTCTAATGGATTGTAACCTTGTCATTATGGAAGGTAGTCTGTTGTCGAAATTTTTATACTCTAATGGATGGTATCCTTGTCATTATGGAAGGTAGTTTGTTGTCGAGATTTTTGTTACTCCAATGGATGGTAGCCTTGTGATTATGGAAGGTAGTCTGTTGTCGATATTTTTGTTACTACAATGGATGGTAGCCTTGTCATTCTGGAAATTACTCCGTTGTTGATATTTTTATTACTCCAATGGATGGTAGCCTTGTCATTATGGAAGGTAGTCTGTTGTCGAAATTTTTATACTCCAATGGATGGTATCCTTGTCATTATGGAAGGTAGTCTGTTGTCGAGATTTTTGTTATTCCAATGAATGGTAGCCTTGTCATTATGGGACGTAGTCTGTTGTGAATATTTTTTTTACTTTAATGGATTGTAGCCTTGTCATTATGGAAGGTAGTCTATTGTCGAGATTTTTATTACTCCAATGGATGGTAGCTTTGTCGTTATGGAAGGTACTCTGTTGTCGATATTTTTGTTACTCCAATGGATGGTAGCCTTGTCATTTGAAAGGTAGTCTGTTGTCGAGATTTTTGTTACTCCAATGGATGGTAGCCTTGTCATTATGGAAGGTAGTCTGTTGTCGATATTTTTGTTACTACAATGGATGCTAGCCTTGTCATTCTGGAAATTACTCCATTGTTAATATTTTTATTACTCCAATGGTTGGTAGCCTTGTCATTATAGAAGGTAGTCTGTCGTTATGATTTTTGTTACTCCAATGGATGGTAGCCTTGTCATTATGGAAGTTAGTCTTTTGTTCATATTTTTGTTACTCCATTGGATGGTAGCCTTGTCATTACAGAAGGTAGTCTGTTGTCAATGTTTTTGTTCCTCCAATGGATGGTAGCCTTATCATTATGGAAGGTAGAATGATATAGATATCTTTTTTACTCCAATGGGTGGTAGCCTTGTCATTATGGAAGGTAGTTTGTTGTCGATATTTTTTTTACTCCAATGGATGGTAGCCTTGTCATTATGGACGGTAGTCTGTTGTCGAGAATTTTGTTATTCTGTTGGACGGTAGCCTTGTCATTTTTGAAGGTAGTCTGATGTCGAGATTTTTGTTATTCTAATGGATTGTAACCTTATCATTATGGAAGGTAGTCTGTTGTCGAGATTTTTATACTCTAATGGATGGTATCCTTGTCATTATGGAAGGTAGTCTGTTGTCGAGATTTTTGTTACTCCAATGAATGATATCCTTGTCATTATGGGACGTAGTCTGTTGTCAATATTTTTGTTACTTCAATGGATTGTAGCCTTGTCATTATGGAAGGTAGTCTATTGTCGAGATTTTTGTTACTCTAATGGATGGTAGCCTTGTCACTATGGAAGGTAGTCTATTGTTGAGATTTTTGTTACTCCAATGGATGGTAGCTTTGTCATTATGGAAGGTACTCTGTTGTCGATATTTTTGTTACTCCAATGGATGGTAGCCTTGTCATTATGGAAGGTAGTCTGTTGTCGATATTTTTGTTACTACAATGGATGGTAGCCTTGTCATTCTGGAAATTACTCCATCGTTGATATTTTTATTACTCCAATGGTTGGTAGCCTTGTCATTATGGAAGGTAGTCTGTTGTCGAGATTTTTGTTACTCTAATGGATGGTAGTCTTTTCATTATGGAAGGTAGTCTGTCGTTATGATTTCTGTTACTCCAATGGATGGTAGCCTTTTCATTATCGAAGGTAGTCTTTTGTTCATAATTTTGTTACTCCATTGGATGGTAGCGTTGTCATTACAGAAGGTAGTCTGTCGTCAATTTTTTTGTTCCTCCAATGGATAATAGCCTTATCATTATGGAAGGTAAAATGATATATATATCTTTTTTACTCCAATGGGTGGTAGCCTTGTCATTATGGAAGGTAGTTTGTTGTCGATATTTTTTTTACTCCAATGGATGGTAGCCTTGTCATTATGAAAGGTAGTTTTTCATTGAGATATCTGTTACTCCAATGTGTGGTAGCCTTGTGATTATGGAAGGTAGTCTGTTGTCATGATTTTTATACTCCAATGGATGGTATCCTTGTCATTATGGAAGGTAGTCTGTTGTCGATATTTTTGTTACTCCAATGAATGATAGCCTTGTCATTATGGGACGTAGTCTGTTGTCGAGATTTTTGTTACTCCAATGGATGGTGGCCTTGTCATTATGGAAGGTAGTCTGTTGTCGATATTTTTGTTACTACAATGGATGGTAGCCTTGTCATTCTGGAAATTACTCTGTTGTTGATATTTTTATTACTCCAATGGATGGTAGCCTTGTCATTATGGAAGGTATTCTATTGTCGAGATTTTTGTTACTCCAATGGATGGTAGTCTTTTCATTATGGAAGGTAGTCTGTCGTTATGATTTATGTTACTCCAATGGATGGTAGCCTTATCATTATGGAAGGTAGTCTTTTATTCATATTTTTGTTACTCCATTGGATGGTAGCCTGGTCATTACAGAAGGTAGTCTGTTGTCCATGAGTTTGTTCCTCCAATGGATGGTAGCCTTATCATTATGGAAGGTAGAATGATATAGATATCTTTTTTACTCCAATGGGTGGTAGCCTTGTCATTATGAAAGGTAGTTTGTTGTCGATATTTTTTTTACTCCAATGGATGGTAGCCTTGTCATTATGAAAGGTAGTTTGTCATTGAGATATTTGTTACTCCAATGTGTGGTAGCCTTGTCATTATGGAAGGTAGTCTGTTGTCGAGAATTTTGTTATTCCGTTGGACGGTAGCCTTGTCATTATGGAAGGTAGTCTGATGTCGAGATTTTTGTTATTCTAATGGATTGTAACCTTGTCATTATGGAAGGTAGTCTGTTGTCGAGATTTTTATACTCCAATGGATTGTATCCTTGTCATTATGGAAGGTAGTGTGTTGTCGAGATTTTTGTTACTCCAATGGATGGTAGCCTTGTCATTATGTAAGGTAGTCTGTTGTCGATATTTTTGTTACTACAATGGATGGTAGCCTTGTCATTCTGGAATTACTCTGTTGTTGATATTTTTATTACTCCAATGGATGGTAGCCTTGTCATTATGGAAGGTAGTCTGTTGTCGAGATTTTTGTTACTCCAATGGATGGTAGTCATTTCATTATGGAAGGTAGTACGTCGTTATGATTTCTGTTACTCCAATGGATGGTAGCCTTGTCATTATGGAAGGTAGTCTTTTGTTCATATTTTTGTTACTCCATTGGATGGTAGCGTTGTCATTATAGAAGGTAGTCTGTTGTCCATGGGTTTGTTCCTCCAATGGATGGTAGCCTTATCATTATGGAAGGTAGAATGATATAGGTATCTTTTTTACTCCAATGGGTGGTAGCCTTGTCATTATGGAAGGTAGTTTGTTGTCGATATTTTTTTTACTCCAATGGATGGTAGCCTTGTCTTTAGGAAAGGTAGTTTGTCATTGAGATATATGTTACTCCAATGTGTGGTAGCCTTGTCATTATGGAAGGTAGTCTGTTGTCGAGAATTTTGTTATTCCGTTGGATGGTAGCCTTGTCATTATGGAAGGTAGTCTTATGTCGAGATTTTTGTTATTCTAATGGATTGTAACCTTATCATTTGGGAAGGTAGTCTGTTGTCGAGATTTTTATACTCCAATGGATGGTATCCTTGTCATTATGGAAGGTAGTCTGTTGTCGAGATTTTTGTTACTCCAATGAATGATAGCCTTGTCATTATGGTACGTAGTCTGTTGTCGAGATTTTTGTTACTCCAATGGATGGTAGCCTTGTCATTATGGAAGGTAGTCTATTGTCGATAATTTTGTTACTACAATGGATGGTAGCCTTGTCATTCTGGAAATTACTCTGTTATTGATATTTTTATTACTCCAATGGATGGTAGCCTTGTCATTATGGAAGGTAGTCTGTTGTCGAGATTTTTGTTACTCCAATGGATGGTAGTCTTTTCATTATGGAAGGTAGTTTGTCGTTATGATTTATGTTACTCCAATGGATGGTATCCTTGTCATTATGGAAGGTAGTCTTTTATTCATATTTTTGTTACTCCATTGGATGGTAGCCTGGTCATTACAGAAGGTAGTCTGTTGTCCATGTGTTTGTTCCTCCAATGGATGGTAGCCTTATCATTGTGGAAAGTAGAATGATATAGGTATCTTTTTTACTCCAATGGGTGGTAGCCTTGTCATTATGGAAGGTAGTTTGTTGTCGATATTTTTTTTACTCCAATGGATGGTAGCCTTGTCTTTAGGAAAGGTAGTTTGTCATTGAGATATATGTTACTCCAATGTGTGGTAGCCTTGTCATTATGGAAGGTAGTCTGTTGTCGAGAATTTTGTTATTCCGTTGGATGGTAGCCTTGTCATTATGGAAGGTAGTCTGATGTCGAGATTTTTGTTATTCTAATGGATTGTAACCTTATCATTTTGGAAGGTAGTCTGTTGTCGAGATTTTTATACTCCAATGGATGGTATCCTTGTCATTATGGAAGGTAGTCTGTTGTCGAGATTTTTGTTACTCCAATGAATGATAGCATTGTCATTATGGTACGTAGTCTGTTGTCGAGATTTTTGTTACTCCAATGGATGGTAGCCTTGTCATTATGGAAGGTAGTCTATTGTCGATATTTTTGTTACTACAATGGATGGTAGCCTTGTCATTCTGGAAATTACTTTGTTGTTGATATTTTTATTACTCCAATGGATGGTAGCCTTGTCATTATGGAAGGTAGTCTGTTGTCGAGATTTTTGTTACTCCAATGGATGGTAGTCTTTTCATTATGGAAGGTAGTTTGTCGTTATGATTTATGTTACTCCAATGGATGGTAGCCTTGTCATTATGGAAGGTAGTCTGTTGTCGAGATTTTTATACTCCAATGGATGGTATCCTTGTCATTATGGAAGGTAGTCTGTTGTCGAGATTTTTGTTACTCCAATGAATGATAACCTTGTCATTATGGGACGTAGTCTGTTGTCAATATTTTTGTTACTTCAATGGATTGTAGCCTTGTCATTATGGAAGGTAGTCTATTGTCGAGATTTTTTTTACTCCAATGGATGGTAGCTTTGTCATTATGGAAGGTACTCTGTTGTCGATATTTTTGTTACTCCAATAGATGGTAACCTTGTCATTATGAAAGGTAGTCTATTGTCGAGATTTTTGTTACTCCAATGGATGGTAGCCTTGTCATTATGGAAGGTAGTCCGTTGTCGATATTTTTGTTACTACAATGGATGTTAGCCTTATCATTCTGGATATTAATTTGTTGTTGATATTTTCATTACTCCAATGGATGGTAGCCTTGTCATTATGGAAGGTAGTCCGTTGTCGAGATTTTCATTACTCCAATGGATGGTAGCCTTGTAATTATGGAAGGTAGTCCGTTGTCGAGATTTTTGTTACTACAATGGAGGTAGTCTTGTCATTATGGAAGGTTGTTTGTCGTTACGATTTTTGTTACTCCAATGGATGGTAGCCTTGTCATTATGGAAGGTAGTCTTTTATTCAGATTTTTTTTACTCCAAGGAATGGTACCCTTGTCATTACAGAAGGTAGTCTGTTGTGGATATTTTTGTTACTCCAATGGATGGTAGCCTTATCATTAGGGAAGGTAGTATAGTATAGATATCTTTTTTACTCCAATGGGTGGTAGCCTTGTCATTATGGAAGGTAGTATGTTGTCGATATTTATTTTACTCCAACAGATGGTAGCCTTATCATTATGGAAGGTAGTTCGTCATTGAGATATATGTTACTTCAATGTGTGGTAGCCTTGTCATTATGGAAGGTAGTCTGTTGTTGATAATTTTGTTATTCCATTGGATGGTAGCCTTGTCATCATGGAAGGTAGTCAATTTTCGTGATTTTTGTTATTCCAATGGATGGTAACTTTTTCATTATGGAAGGTAGTCTGTTGTCGAGATTTTTGTTACTCCAATGGACGGTAGCCTTGTCCTTATGGAAGCTAGTCTGTTGTCGAGATTTTTGTTACTCTAATGGATGTAGCCTTGTCATTATGGAAGGTAGTCTGTTGTCGATGTTTTTGTTACTCCAATGGATGCTAGCCTTGTGATTATGGAAGTGAGTTTGTTTTCGTGATTTTTGTTATTCCAATGGATGGTACTTTGTCATTATGGAATGTAGGTTGTTGTCGAGATATTTGTTACTCCAATGGATGGTATTCTTGTCATTATAGAAGGTAGTTTGTTGTCGATATTTTTGTTACTCCAATGGATGGTAGCATTGTAATTATGGAAGGTAGTTTGTCGTTGAGATATTTGTTACTCCAATGTATGGTAGCCTTGTCATTATGGAAGCAAGTTTGTTGTCGAGAGTTTGGTTACTCCAATGGATGGTTTCCTTTTCATTATGAAAGGTAGTCTGTTGTGGATATTTTTGTTACTCCAATGGAAGGTAGCTTTGTCATTATGGAAGGTAGTTAGTCGTTGAGATATTTGTTACTCCAATGTGTGGTAGCCTTGTCATTATGGAAACTAGTCTGATGTTCAGATTTTTTGTTAATCCAATGGATGGTAGCCTTGTCATTATGGAAGGTAGTCTGTTGTCGAGATTTTTGTTATTCCATTGGATGGTAGCCTTGTCATTATGGAAGGTAGTCTGATGTCAGGATTTTTGTTATTCCAATGTATGGTAACCTTGTCATTATGGAAGGTAGTCTATTGTTGAGATTTTTGTTACTCCAATGGATGGTAGCTTTGTCATTATGGAAGGTACTCTGTTGTCGATATTTTTGTTACCCCAATGGATCGTAGCCTTGTCATTATGGAAGGTAGTCTGTTGTCGATATTTTTGTTACTACAATGGATGGTAGCCTTGTCATTCTGGAAATTACTCCGTTGTTGATATTTTTATTACTCCAATGGATGGTAGCCTTGTCATTATGAAAGGTAGTCTGTTGTCGAGATTTTTGTTACTCCAATGGATGGTAGTCTTTTCATTATGGAAGGTAGTCTGTCGTTATGATTTCTATTACTCCAATGGATGGTAGCCTTGTCATTATGGAAGGTAGTCTTTTATTCATATTTTTGTTACTCCATTGGATGGTAGCCTTGTCATTACAGAAGGTAGTCTGTTGTCAATGTTTTTGTTCCTCCAATGGATGGTAGCCATATCATTATGGAAGGTAGAATGATATAGATATCTTTTTTACTCCAATGGGTGGTAGCCTTGTCATTATGGAAGGTAGTTTGTTGTCGATATTTTTTTTACTCCAATGGATGGTAGCCTTGTCATTATGAAAGGTAGTTTGTCATTGAGATATCTGTTACTCCAATGTGTGGTAGCCTTGTCATTATGGAAGGTAGTCTGTTGTCGAGAATTTTGTTATTCCGTTGGACGGTAGCCTTGATATTATGGAAGGTAGTCTGATGTCGAGATTTTTGTTATTCTAATGGATTGTAACCTTATCATTATGGAAGGTAGTTTGTTGTCGAGTATTTTGTTACTCCAATGGATGGTAGCCTTGTCATTATGGAAGGTAGTCTGTTGTCGAGATTTTTGTTACTCCAATGAATGGTAGCCTTGTCATTATGGGACGTAGTATGTTGTCAATATTTTTGTTACTTCAATGGATTGTAGCCTTGTCATTATGGAAGGTAGTCTATTGTCGAGATTTTTGTTACTCCAATGGATGGTAGCTTGGTCATTATGGAAGGTACTCTGTTGTCGATATTTTTGTTACTCCAATGGATGGTAGCCTTGTCATTATGAAAGGTAGTCTGTTGTCGAGATTTTTGTTACTCCAATGGATGGTAGCTTTGTCATTATGGAAGGTATTCTGTTGTCGATATTTTTGTTACTACAATGCATGGTAGCCTTGTCATTCTGGAAATTACTCCGTTGTTGATATTTTTATTACTCCAATGGATGGTAGCCTTGTCATTATGGAATGTAGTCTATTGTCGAGATTTTTGTTACTCCAATGGATGGTAGTCTTTTCATTATGGAAGGTAGTCTGTCGTTATGATTTCTGTTACTCCAATGGATGGTAGCCTTGTCATTATGGAAGGTAGTCTTTTATTCGTATTTTTGTTACTCCATTGGATAGTAGCCTTGTCATTACAGAAGGTAGTCTGTTGTCCATGAGTTTGTTCCTCCAATGGATGGTAGCCTTATCATTATAGAAGGTAGAATGATATAGATATTTTTTTTACTCCAATGGGTGGTAGCCTTGTCATTATGGAAGGTAGTTTGTTGTCGATATTTTTTTTACTCCAATGGATGGTATCCTTGTCATTATGAAAAGTAGTTTGTCATTGAGATATCTGTTACTCCAATGTGTGGTAGGCTTGTCATTATGGAAGGTAGTCTGTTGTCGAGAATTTTGTTATTCTGTTGGATGGTAGCCTTGTCATTTTGGAAGGTTGTCTGATGTCGAGATTTTTGTTATTCTAATGGATTGTAACCTTATCATTATGGAAGGTAGTCTGTTTTCGAGATTTTTGTTACTCTAATGGATGGTAGCCTTGTCATTATGGAAGGTAGTCTGTTGTCGAGATTTTTGTTACTCCAATGAATGGTAGCCTTGTCATTATGGGACGTAGTATGTTGTCAATATTTTTGTTACTTCAATGGATTGTAGCCTTGTCATTATGGAAGGTAGTCTATTGTCGATATTTTTGTTACTCCAATGGATGGTAGCTTTGTCATTATGGAAGGTACTCTGTTCTCGATATTTTTGTTACTCCAATGGATGGTAACCTTGTCATTATGAAAGGTAGTCTGTTGTCAAGATTTTTGTTACTCCAATGGATGGTAGCCTTGTTATTATGGAAGGTATTCTGTTGTCGATATTTTTGTTACTAAAATGGATGGTAGCCATGTCATTCTGGAAATTACTCTGTTGTTGATATTTTTATTACTCCAATGGATGGTAGCCTTGTCATTATGGAAGGTAGTCTGTTGTCGAGATTTTTGTTACTCCAATGGATGGTAGTCTTTTCATTATGGAAGGTAGTCTTGTATTCATATTTTGTTACTCCATTGGATGGTAGCCTTGTCATTACAGAAGGTAGTCTTTTGTCCATGAGTTTGTTCCTCCAATGGATGGTAGCCTTATCTTTATGGAAGGTAGAATGATATAGATATTTTTTTTACTCCAATGGGTGGTAGCCTTGTCATTATGGAAGGTATTTTGTTGTCGATATTTTTTTTACTCCAATGGATGGTAGCCTTGTCATTATGAAAGGTAGTTTGTCATTGAGATATCTGTTACTCCAATGTGTGGTAGCCTTTTCATTATGGAAGGTAGTCTGTTGTCGAGATTTTTATACTCCAATGGATGGTATCCTTGTCATTATGGAAGGTAGCCTGTTGTCGAGATTTTTGTTACTCCAATGAATGATAACCTTGTCATTATGGGACGTAGTCTGTTGTCAATATTTTTGTTACTTCAATGGATTGTAGCCTTGTCATTATGGAAGGTAGTCTATTGTCGAGATTTTTTTTACTCCAATGGATGGTAGCTTTGTCATTATGGAAGGTACTCTGTTGTCGATATTTTTGTTACTCCAATAGATGGTAACCTTGTCATTATGAAAGGTAGTCTATTGTCGAGATTTTTGTTACTCCAATGGATGGTAGCCTTGTCATTATGGAAGGTAGTCTGTTGTCGATATTTTTGTTACTACAATGGATGTTAGCCTTATCATTCTGGATATTAATTTGTTGTTGATATTTTCATTACTCCAATGGATGGTAGCCTTGTCATTATGGAAGGTAGTCCGTTGTCGAGATTTTCATTACTCCAATGGATGGTAGCCTTGTCATTATGGAAGGTAGTCCGTTGTCGAGATTTTTGTTACTACAATGGATGGTAGTCTTGTCATTATGGAAGGTTGTTTGTCGTTACGATTTTTGTTACTCCAATGGATGGTAGCCTTGTCATTATGGAAGGTAGTCTTTTATTCAGATTTTTTTTACTCCAAGGAATGGTACCCTTGTCATTACAGAAGGTAGTCTGTTGTGGATATTTTTGTTACTCCAATGGATGGTAGCCTTATCATTAGGGAAGGTAGTATAGTATAGATATCTTTTTTACTCCAATGGGTGGTAGCCTTGTCATTATGGAAGGTAGTATGTTGTCGATATTTATTTTACTCCAACAGATGGTAGCCTTATCATTATGGAAGGTAGTTCGTCATTGAGATATATGTTACTTCAATGTGTGGTAGCCTTGTCATTATGGAAGGTAGTCTGTTGTTGATAATTTTGTTATTCCATTGGATGGTAGCCTTGTCATCATGGAAGGTAGTCAATTTTCGTGATTTTTGTTATTCCAATGGATGGTAACTTTGTCATTATGGAAGGTAGTCTGTTGTCGAGATTTTTGTTACTCCAATGGATGGTAGCCTTGTCCTTATGGAAGCTAGTCTGTTGTCGAGATTTTTGTTACTCTAATGGATGTAGCCTTGTCATTATGGAAGGTAGTCTGTTGTCGATGTTTTTGTTACTCCAATGGATGCTAGCTTTGTGATTATGGAAGTGAGTTTGTTTTCGTGATTTTTGTTATTCCAATGGATGGTACTTTGTCATTATGGAATGTAGGTTGTTGTCGAGATATTTGTTACTCCAATGGATGGTATTCTTGTCATTATAGAAGGTAGTTTGTTGTCGATATTTTTGTTACTCCAATGGATGGTAGCATTGTAATTATGGAAGGTAGTTTGTCGTTGAGATATTTGTTACTCCAATGTATGGTAGCCTTGTCATTATGGAAGCAAGTTTGTTGTCGAGAGTTTGGTTACTCCAATGGATGGTTTCCTTTTCATTATGAAAGGTAGTCTGTTGTCGATATTTTTGTTACTCCAATGGAAGGTAGCCTTGTCATTATGGAAGGTAGTTAGTCGTTGAGATATTTGTTACTCCAATGTGTGGTAGCCTTGTCATTATGGAAACTAGTCTGATGTTCAGATTTTTTGTTAATCCAATGGATGGTAGCCTTGTCATTATGGAAGGTAGTCTGTTGTCGAGATTTTTGTTATTCCATTGGATGGTAGCCTTGTCATTATGGAAGGTAGTCTGATGTCAGGATTTTTGTTATTCCAATGTATGGTAACCTTGTCATTATGGAAGGTAGTCTATTGTTGAGATTTTTGTTACTCCAATGGATGGTAGCTTTGTCATTATGGAAGGTACTCTGTTGTCGATATTTTTGTTACTCCAATGGATCGTAGCCTTGTCATTATGGAAGGTAGTCTGTTGTCGATATTTTTGTTACTACAATGGATGGTAGCCTTGTCATTCTGGAAATTACTCCGTTGTTGATATTTTTATTACTCCAATGGATGGTAGCCTTGTCATTATAAAAGGTAGTCTGTTGTCGAGATTTTTGTTACTCCAATGGATGGTAGTCTTTTCACTATGGAAGGTAGTCTGTCGTTATGATTTCTATTACTCCAATGGATGGTAGCCTTGTCATTATGGAAGGTAGTCTTTTATTCATATTTTTGTTACTCCATTGGATGGTAGCCTTGTCATTACAGAAGGTAGTCTGTTGTCAATGTTTTTGTTCCTCCAATGGATGGTAGCCATATCATTATGGAAGGTAGAATGATATAGATATCTTTTTTACTCCAATGGGTGGTAGCCTTGTCATTATGGAAGGTAGTTTGTTGTCGATATTTTTTTTACTCCAATGGATGGTAGCCTTGTCATTATGAAAGGTAGTTTGTCATTGAGATATCTGTTACTCCAATGTGTGGTAGCCTTGTCATTATGGAAGGTAGTCTGTTGTCGAGAATTTTGTTATTCCGTTGGACGGTAGCCTTGATATTATGGAAGGTAGTCTGATGTCGAGATTTTTGTTATTCTTATTGGTTTTAACCTTATCATTATGGAAGGTAGTTTGTTGTCGAGTATTTTGTTACTCCAATGGATGGTAGCCTTGTCATTATGGAAGGTAGTCTGTTGTCGAGATTTTTGTTACTCCAATGAATGGTAGCCTTGTCATTATGGGACGTAGTATGTTGTCAATATTTTTGTTACTTCAATGGATTGTAGCCTTGTCATTATGGAAGGTAGTCTATTGTCGAGATTTTTGTTACTCCAATGGATGGTAGCTTGGTCATTATGGAAGGTACTCTGTTGTCGATATTTTTGTTACTCCAATGGATGGTAGCCTTGTCATTATGAAAGGTAGTCTGTTGTCGAGATTTTTGTTACTCCAATGGATGGTAGCTTTGTCATTATGGAAGGTATTCTGTTGTCGATATTTTTGTTACTACAATGCATGGTAGCCTTGTCATTATGGAAATTACTCCGTTGTTGATATTTTTATTACTCCAATGGATGGTAGCCTTGTCATTATGGAATGTAGTCTATTGTCGAGATTTTTGTTACTCCAATGGATGGTAGTCTTTTCATTATGGAAGGTAGTCTGTCGTTATGATTTCTGTTACTCCAATGGATGGTAGCCTTGTCATTATGGAAGGTAGTCTTTTATTCGTATTTTTGTTACTCCATTGGATAGTAGCCTTGTCATTACAGAAGGTAGTCTGTTGTCCATGAGTTTGTTCCTCCAATGGATGGTAGCCTTATCATTATGGAAGGTAGAATGATATAGATATTTTTTTTACTCCAATGGGTGGTAGCCTTGTCATTATGGAAGGTAGTTTGTTGTCGATATTTTTTTTACTCCAATGGATGGTATCCTTGTCATTATGAAAAGTAGTTTGTCATTGAGATATTTGTAACTCCAATGTGTGGTAGGCTTGTCATTATGGAAGGTAGTCTGTTGTCGAGAATTTTGTTATTCTGTTGGATGGTAGCCTTGTCATTTTGGAAGGTTGTCTGATGTCGAGATTTTTGTTATTCTAATGGATTGTAACCTTATCATTATGGAAGGTAGTCTGTTTTCGAGATTTTTGTTACTCTAATGGATGGTAGCCTTGTCATTATGGAAGGTAGTCTGTTGTCGAGATTTTTGTTACTCCAATGAATGGTAGCCTTGTCATTATGGGACGTAGTATGTTGTCAATATTTTTGTTACTTCAATGGATTGTAGCCTTGTCATTATGGAAGGTAGTCTATTGTCGATATTTTTGTTACTCCAATGGATGGTAGCTTTGTCATTATGGAAGGTACTCTGTTGTCGATATTTTTGTTACTCCGATGGATGGTAACCTTGTCATTATGAAAGGTAGTCTGTTGTCAAGATTTTTGTTACTCCAATGGATGGTAGCCTTGTTATTATGGAAGGTATTCTGTTGTCGATATTTTTGTTACTAAAATGGATGGTAGCCTTGTCATTCTGGAAATTACTCTGTTGTTGATATTTTTATTACTCCAATGGATGGTAGCCTTGTCATTATGGAAGGTAGTCTGTTGTCGAGATTTTTGTTACTCCAATGGATGGTAGTCTTTTCATTATGGAAGGTAGTCTTGTATTCATATTTTGTTACTCCATTGGATGGTAGCCTTGTCATTACAGAAGGTAGTCTTTTGTCCATGAGTTTGTTCCTCCAATGGATGGTAGCCTTATCTTTATGGAAGGTAGAATGATATAGATATTTTTTTTACTCCAATGGGTGGTAGCCTTGTCATTATGGAAGGTATTTTGTTGTCGATATTTTTTTTACTCCAATGGATGGTAGCCTTGTCATTATGAAAGTTAGTTTGTCATTGAGATATCTGTTACTCCAATGTGTGGTAGCCTTGTCATTATGGAAGGTAGTCTGTTGTCGAGAATTTTGTTATTCCGTTGGATGGTAGCCTTGTCATTATGGAAGGTAGTCTGATGTCGAGATTTTTGTTATTCTAATGGATTGTAACCTTATCATTATGGAAGGTAGTCTGTTGTCGAGATTTTTGTTACTCTAATGGATGGTAGCCTTGTCATTATGGAAGGTAGTCTGTTGTCGAGATTTTTGTTACTCCAATGAATGGTAGCCTTGTCATTATGGGACGTAGTCTGTTGTCAATATTTTTGTTACTTCAATGGATTGTAGCCTTGTCATTATGGAAGGTAGTCTATTGTCGAGATTTTTGTTACTCCAATGGACGGTAGCTTTGTCATTATGGAAGGTACTCTGTTGTCGATATTTTTGTTACTCCAATGGATGGTAGCCTTGTCATTATGAAAGGTAGTCTGTTGTCGAGATTTTTGTTACTCCAATGGATGGTAGCCTTGTCATTATGGAAGGTAGTCTGTTGTCGATATTTTTGTTACTACAATGGATGGTAGCCTTGTCATTCTGGAAATTACTCCGTTGTTGATATTTTTATTACTCCAATGGATGGTAGCCTTGTCATTATGGAAGGTAGTCTGTTGTCGAGATTTTTGTTACTCCAATGGATGGTAGTCTTTTCATTATGGAAGGTAGTCTGTCGTTATAATTTCTATTACTCCAATGGATGGTAGCCTTGTCATTATGGAAGGTAGTCTTTTATTCATATTTTTGTTACTCCATTGGATGGTAGCTTTGTCATTACAGAAGGTAGTCTGTTGTCAATGTTTTTGTTCCTCCAATGGATGGTAGCCTTATCATTATGGAAGGTAGAATGATATAGATATCTTTTTTACTCCAATGGGTGGTAGCCTTGTCATTATGGAAGGTAGTTTGTTGTGGAGATTTTTTTTACTCCAAAGGATGGTAGCCTTGTCATTATGAAAGGTAGTTTGTCATTGAGATATGTGTTACTCCAATGTGTGGTAGCCTTGTCATTATGGAAGGTAGTCTGTTGTCGAGAATTTTGTTATTTCGTTGGACGGTAGCGTTGTCATTATGGAAGGTAGTCTGATGTCGAGATTTTTGTTATTCTAATGTATTGTAACCTTATCATTATGGAAGGTAGTCTGTTGTCGAGATTTTTGTTACTCCAATGGATGGTAGCCTTGTCATTATGGAAGGTAGTCTGTTGTCGAGATTTATGTTACTCCAATGAATGGTAGCCTTGTCATTATGGGACGTAGTCTGTAGTCAATATTTTTGTTACTTCAATGGATTGTAGCCTTGTCATTATGGAAGGTAGTCTATTGTCGAGATTTTTGTTACTGCAATGGATGGTAGCTTTGTCATTATGGAAGGAACTCTGTTGTCGATATTTTTGTTACTCCAATGGATGGTAACCTTGTCATTATGAAAGGTAGTCTGTTGTCGAGATTTTTGTTACTCCAATGGATGGTAGCCTTTTCATTATGGAAGGTATTCTGTTGTCGATATTTATGTTACTACAATGGATGGTAGCCTTGTCATTCTGGAAATTACTCCGTTGTTGATATTTTTATTACTCCAATGGATGGTAGCCTTGTCATTATGGAAGGTAGTCTGTTGTCGAGATTTTTGTTACTCCAATGGATGGTAGTCTTTTCATTATGGAAGGTAGTCTGTCGTTATGATATATGTTACTCCAATGGATGGTAGCCTTGTCATTATGGATGGTAGTCTTTTATTCATATTTTTGTTACTCCATTGGATGGTAGCCTTGTCATTACAGAAGGTAGTCTGTTGTCCATGAGTTTGTTCCTCCAATGGATGGTAGCCTTATCATTATGGAAGGTAGAATGATATAGATATCTTTTTTACTCCAATGGGGGGTAGCCTTGTTATTATGGAAGGTAGTTTGTTGTCGATATTTTTTTTACTCCAATGGATGGTAGCCTTGTCATTATGAAAGGTAGTTTGTCAGTGAGATATCTGTTACTCCAATGTGTGGTAGCCTTGTTATTATGGAAGGTAGTCTGTTGTCGAGAATTTTGTTATTCCGTTGGATGGTAGCCTTGTCACTATGGAAGGTAGTCTGATGTCGAGATTTTTGTTATTCTAATGGATTGTAACCTTGTCATTATGGAAGGTAGTCTGTTGTCGAGATTTTTATACTCCAATGGATGGTATCCTTGTCATTATGGAAGGTAGTATGTTGTCAATATTTTTGTTACTCCAATGAATGGTAGCCTTGTCATTATGGGACGTAGTCTGTTGTCAATATTTTTGTTACTTCAATGGATTGTAGCCTTGTCATTATGGAAGGTAGTCTATTGTCGAGATTTTTGTTACTCCAATGGATGGTAGCTTGGTCATTATGGAAGGTACTCTGTTGTCGATATTTTTGTTACTCCAATGGATGGTAGCCTTGTCATTATGAAAGGTAGTCTGTTGTCGAGATTTTTATTACTCCAATGGATGGTAGCTTTGTCATTATGGAAGGTATTCTGTTGTCGATATTTTTGTTACTACAATGCATGGTAGCCTTGTCATTCTGGAAATTACTCCGTTGTTGACATTTTTATTACTCCAATGGATGGTAGCCTTGTCATTATGGAAGGTAGTCTGTTTTCGAGATTTTTGTTACTCCAATGGATGGTAGTCTTTTCATTATGGAAGGTAGTCTGTCGTTATGATTTCTGTTACTCCAATGGATGGTAGCCTTGTCATTATGGAAGGTAGTCTTTTATTCATATTTTTGTTACTCCATTGCATGGTAGCCTTGTCATTACAGAAGGTAGTCTGTTGTGAATGTTTTTGTTCCTCCAATGGATGGTAGCCTTATCATTATGGAAGGTAGAATGATATAGATATTTTTTTTACTCCAATGGGTGGTAGCCTTATCATTATGGAAGGTAGTTTGTTGTCGATATTTTTTTTACTCCAATGGATGGTATCCTTGTCATTATGAAAAGTAGTTTGTCATTGAGATATCTGTTACTCCAATGTGTGGTAGGCTTGTCATTATGGAAGGTAGTCTGTTGTCGAGAATTTTGTTATTTTGTTGGATGGTAGCCTTGTCATTTTGGAAGGTTGTCTGATGTCGAGATTTTTGTTATTCTAATGGATTGTAACCTAATCATTATGGAAGGTAGTCTGTTTTCGAGATTTTTGTTACTCCAATGGATGGTAGCCTTGTCATTATGGAAGGTAGTCTGTTGTCGAGATTTTTGTTACTCCAATGAATGGTAGCCTTGTCATTATGGGACGTAGTATGTTGTCAATATTTTTGTTACTTCAATGGATTGTAGCCTTGTCATTATGGAAGGTAGTCTATTGTCGAGATTTTTGTTACTCCAATGGATGGTAGCTTTGTCATTATGGAAGGTACTCTGTTGTCGATATTTTTGTTACTCCAATGGATGGTAACCTTGTCATTATGAAAGGTAGTCTGTTGTCAAGATTTTTGTTACTCCAATGGATGGTAGCCTTGTTATTATGGAAGGTATTCTGTTGTCGATATTTTTGTTACTAAAATGGATGGTAGCCTTGTCATTCTGGAAATTACTCTGTTGTTGATATTTTTATTACTCCAATGGATGGTAGCCTTGTCATTATGGAAGGTAGTCTGTTGTCGAGATTTTTGTTACTCCAATGGTTGGTAGTCTTTTCATTATGGAAGGTAGTCTTGTATTCATATTTTGTTACTCCATTGGATGGTAGCCTTGTAATTACAGAAGGTAGTCTTTTGTCCATGAGTTTGTTCCTCCAATGGATGGTAGCCTTATCTTTATGGAAGGTAGAATGATATAGATATTTTTTTTACTCCAATGGGTGGTAGCCTTGTCATTATGGAAGGTATTTTGTTGTCGATATTTTTTTTACTCCAATGGATGGTAGCCTTGTCATTATGAAAGGTAGTTTGTCATTGAGATATCTGTTACTCCAATGTGTGGTAGCCTTGTCATTATGGAAGGTAGTCTGTTGTCGAGAATTTTGTTATTCCGTTGGATGGTAGCCTTGTCATTATGGAAGGTAGTCTGATGTCGAGATTTTTGTTATTCTAATGGATTGTAACCTTATCATTATGGAAGGTAGTCTGTTGTCGAGATTTTTGTTACTCTAATGGATGGTAGCCTTGTCATTATGGAAGGTAGTCTGTTGTCGAGATTTTTGTTACTCCAATGAATGGTAGCCTTGTCATTATGGGACGTAGTCTGTTGTCAGAATTTTTGTTACTTCAATGGATTGTAGCCTTGTCATTATGGAAGGTAGTCTATTGTCGAGATTTTTGTTACTCCAATGGACGGTAGCTTTGTCATTATAGAAGGTACTCTGTTGTCGATATTTTTGTTACTCCAATGGATGGTAGCCTTGTCATTATGAAAGGTAGTCTGTTGTCGATATTTTTGTTACTACAATGGATGGTAGCCTTGTCATTCTGGAAATTACTCCGATGTTGATATTTTTATTACTCCAATGGATGGTAGCCTTGTCATTATGGAAGGTAGTCTGTTGTCAAGATTTTTGTTACTCCAATGGATGGTAGTCTTTTCATTATGGAAGGTAGTCTGTCGTTATGATTTCTATTACTCCAATGGATGGTAGCCTTGTCATTATGAAAGGTAGTCTTTTATTCATATTTTTGTTACTCCATTGGATGGTAGCTTTGTCATTACAGAAGGTAGTCTGTTGTCAATGTTTTTGTTCCTCCAATGGATGGTAGCCTTATCATTATGGAAGGTAGAATGATATAGATATCTTTTTTACTCCAATGGGTGGTAGCCTTGTCATTATGGAAGGTAGTTTGTTGTGGAGATTTTTTTTACTCCAATGGATGGTAGCCTTGTCATTATGAAAGGTAGTTTGTCATTGAGAGATCTGTTACTCCAATGTGTTGTAGCCTTGTCATTATGGAAGGTAGTATGTTGTCGAGAATTTTGTTATTCCGTTGGACGGTAGCATTGTCATTATGGAAGGTAGTCTGATGTCGAGATTTTTGTTATTCTAATGGATTGTAACCTTATCATTATGGAAGGTAGTCTGTTGTCGAGATTTTTGTTACTCCAATTGATGGTAGTCTTTTCATTATGGAAGGTAGTCTGTCGTTATGATTTCTATTACTCCAATGGATGGTAGCCTTGTCATTATGGAAGGTAGTCTTTTATTCATATTTTGTTACTCCGTTGGATGGTAGCCTTGTCATTACAGAAGGTAGTCTGTTGTCCATGAGTTTGTTCCTCCAATGGATGGTAGCCTTATCATTATGGAAGGTAAAATGATATAGATATTTTTTTTACTCCAATGGGTGGTAGCCTTGTCATTATGGAAGGTATTTTGTTGTCGATATTTTTTTTACTCCAATGGATGGTAGCCTTGTCATTATGAAAGGTAGTTTGTCATTGAGAGATCTGTTACTCCAATGTGTTGTAGCCTTGTCATTATGGAAGGTAGTATGTTGTCGAGAATTTTGTTATTCCGTTGGACGGTAGCATTGTCATTATGGAAGGTAGTCTGATGTCGAGATTTTTGTTATTCTAATGGATTGTAACCTTATCATTATGGAAGGTAGTCTGTTGTCGAGATTTTTGTTACTCCAATGGATGGTAGCCTTGTCATTATGGAAGGTAGTCTGTTGTCGAGATTTATGTTACTCCAATGAATGGTAGCCTTGTCATTATGGGACGTAGTCTGTAGTCAATATTTTTGTTACTTCAATGGATTGTAGCCTTGTCATTATGGAAGGTAGTCTATTGTCGAGATTTTTGTTACTGCAATGGATGGTAGCTTTGTCATTATGGAAGGAACTCTGTTGTCGATATTTTTGTTACTCCAATGGATGGTAACCTTGTCATTATGAAAGGTAGTCTGTTGTCGAGATTTTTGTTACTCCAATGGATGGTAGCCTTTTCATTATGGAAGGTATTCTGTTGTCGATATTTATGTTACTACAATGGATGGTAGCCTTGTCATTCTGGAAATTACTCCGTTGTTGATATTTTTATTACTCCAATGGATGGTAGCCTTGTCATTATGGAAGGTAGTCTGTTGTCGAGATTTTTGTTACTCCAATGGATGGTAGTCTTTTCATTATGGAAGGTAGTCTGTCGTTATGATATATGTTACTCCAATGGATGGTAGCCTTGTCATTATGGATGGTAGTCTTTTATTCATATTTTTGTTACTCCATTGGATGGTAGACTTGTCATTACAGAAGGTAGTCTGTTGTCCATGAGTTTGTTCCTCCAATGGATGGTAGCCTTATCATTATGGAAGGTAGAGTGATATAGATATCTTTTTTACTCCAATGGGGGGTAGCCTTGTCATTATGGAAGGTAGTTTGTTGTCGATATTTTTTTTACTCCAATGGATGGTAGCCTTGTCATTATGAAAGGTAGTTTGTCAGTGAGATATCTGTTACTCCAATGTGTGGTAGCCTTGTTATTATGGAAGGTAGTCTGTTGTCGAGAATTTTGTTATTCCGTTGGATGGTAGCCTTGTCATTATGGAAGGTAGTCTGATGTCGAGATTTTTGTTATTCTAATGGATTGTAACCTTGTCATTATGGAAGGTAGTCTGTTGTCGAGATTTTTATACTCCAATGGATGGTATCCTTGTCATTATGGAAGGTAGTATGTTGTCAATATTTTTGTTACTCCAATGAATGGTAGCCTTGTCATTATGGGACGTAGTCTGTTGTCAATATTTTTGTTACTTCAATGGATTGTAGCCTTGTCATTATGGAAGGTAGTCTATTGTCGAGATTTTTGTTACTCCAATGGATGGTAGCTTTGTCATTATGGAAGGAACTTTGTTGTCGATATTTTTTTTACTCCAATGGATTGTAACCTTGTCATTATGAAAGGTAGTCTGTTGTCGAGATTTTTGTTACTCCAATGGATGGTAGCCTTGTCATTATGGAAGGTATTCTGTTGTCCATATTTATGTTACTACAATGGATGGTAGCCTTGTCATTCTGGAAATTACTCCGTTGTTGATATTTTTATTACTCCAATGGATGGTAGCCTTGTCATTATGGAAGGTAGTCTGTTGTAGAGATTTTTGTTACTCCAATGGATGGTAGTCTTTTCATTATGGAAGGTAGTCTGTCGTTATGATTTATGTTACTACAATGGATGGTTGCCTTGTCATTATGGAAGGTAGTCTTTTATTCATATTTTTGTTACTCCATTGGATGGTAGCCTTGTCATTACAGAAGGTAGTCTGTTGTCCATGAGTTTGTTCCTCCAATGGATGGTAGCCTTATCATTATGGAAGGTAGTTTGTTGTCGATATTTTTTTTACTCCAATGGATGGTAGCCTTGTCATTATGAAAGGTAGTTTGTCATTGAGATATCTGTTACTCCAATGTGTGGTAGCCTTGTCATTATGAAAGGTAGTCTGTTGTCGAGATTTTTGTTACTCCAATGGATGGTAGCCTTGTCATTATGGAAGGTAGTCTGTTGTCGATATTTTTGTTACTACAATGGATGGTAGCCTTGTCATTCTGGAAATTACTCCATTGTTGATATTTTTATTACTCCAATGGTTGGTAGCCATGTCATTATAGAAGGTAGTATGTTGTAAAGATTTTTGTTACTCTAATGGATGGTAGTCTTTTCATTATGGAAGGTAGTCTGTCGTTATGATTTCTGTTACTCCAATGGATGGTAGCCTTGTCATTATGGAAGTTAGTCTTTTGTTCATATTTTTGTTACTCCATTGGATGGTACCCTTGTCATTACAGAAGGTAGTCTGTTTTCAATGTTTTTGTTCCTCCAATGGATGGTAGCCTTATCATTATGGAAGGTAAAATGATATAGATATTTTTTTTACTCCAATGGGTGGTAGCCTTGTCATTATGGAAGGTAGTTTGTTGTCGATATTTTTTTTACTCCAATGGATGGTAGCCTTGTCATTAAGAATTGTAGTTTGTCATTGAGATATCTGTTACTCCAATGTGTGGTAGCCTTGTCATTATGGAAGGCAGTCTGTTATCGAGAATTTTGTTATTCCGTTGGACGGTAGCCTTGTCATTATGGAAGGTAGTCTGATGTCGAGATTTTTGTTATTCTAATGGATTGTAACCTTATCATTATGGAAGGTAGTCTGTTGTCGAGATTTTTGTTACTTCAATTGATGGTAGCCTTGTCATTATGGAAGGTAGTCTGTTGTCGAGATTTTTGTTACTCCAATGAATGGTAGCCTTGTCATTATGGGACGTAGTCTATTGTCAATATTTTTGTTACTTCAATGGATTGTAGCCTTGTCATTCTTGAAATTACTCCGTTGTTGATATTTTCATTACTCCAATGGATGGTATCCTTGTCATTATGGAAGGTAGTCTGTTGTCGAGATTTTTGTTACTCCAATTGATGGTAGTCTTTTCATTATGGAAGGTAGTCTGTCGTTATGATTTCTATTACTCCAATGGATGGTAGCCTTGTCATTATGGAAGGTAGTCTTTTATTCATATTTTGTTACTCCGTTGGATGGTAGCCTTGTCATTACAGAAGGTAGTCTGTTGTCCATGAGTTTGTTCCTCCAATGGATGGTAGCCTTATCATTATGGAAGGTAAAATGATATAGATATTTTTTTTACTCCAATGGGTGGTAGCCTTGTCATTATGGAAGGTATTTTGTTGTCGATATTTTTTTTACTCCAATGGATGGTAGCCTTGTCATTATGAAAGGTAGTTTGTCATTGAGAGATCTGTTACTCCAATGTGTTGTAGCCTTGTCATTATGGAAGGTAGTATGTTGTCGAGAATTTTGTTATTCCGTTGGACGGTAGCATTGTCATTATGGAAGGTAGTCTGATGTCGAGATTTTTGTTATTCTAATGGATTGTAACCTTATCATTATGGAAGGTAGTCTGTTGTCGAGATTTTTGTTACTCCAATGGATGGTAGCCTTGTCATTATGGAAGGTAGTCTGTTGTCGAGATTTATGTTACTCCAATGAATGGTAGCCTTGTCATTATGGGACGTAGTCTGTAGTCAATATTTTTGTTACTTCAATGGATTGTAGCCTTGTCATTATGGAAGGTAGTCTATTGTCGAGATTTTTGTTACTGCAATGGATGGTAGCTTTGTCATTATGGAAGGAACTCTGTTGTCGATATTTTTGTTACTCCAATGGATGGTAACCTTGTCATTATGAAAGGTAGTCTGTTGTCGAGATTTTTGTTACTCCAATGGATGGTAGCCTTTTCATTATGGAAGGTATTCTGTTGTCGATATTTATGTTACTACAATGGATGGTAGCCTTGTCATTCTGGAAATTACTCCGTTGTTGATATTTTTATTACTCCAATGGATGGTAGCCTTGTCATTATGGAAGGTAGTCTGTTGTCGAGATTTTTGTTACTCCAATGGATGGTAGTCTTTTCATTATGGAAGGTAGTCTGTCGTTATGATATATGTTACTCCAATGGATGGTAGCCTTGTCATTATGGATGGTAGTCTTTTATTCATATTTTTGTTACTCCATTGGATGGTAGCCTTGTCATTACAGAAGGTAGTCTGTTGTCCATGAGTTTGTTCCTCCAATGGATGGTAGCCTTATCATTATGGAAGGTAGAGTGATATAGATATCTTTTTTACTCCAATGGGGGGTAGCCTTGTCATTATGGAAGGTAGTTTGTTGTCGATATTTTTTTTACTTCAATGGATGGTAGCCTTGTCATTATGAAAGGTAGTTTGTCAGTGAGATATCTGTTACTCCAATGTGTGGTAGCCTTGTTATTATGGAAGGTAGTCTGTTGTCGAGAATTTTGTTATTCCGTTGGATGGTAGCCTTGTCATTATGGAAGGTAGTCTGATGTCGAGATTTTTGTTATTCTAATGGATTGTAACCTTGTCATTATGGAAGGTAGTCTGTTGTCGAGATTTTTATACTCCAATGGATGGTATCCTTGTCATTATGGAAGGTAGTATGTTGTCAATATTTTTGTTACTCCAATGAATGGTAGCCTTGTCATTATGGGACGTAGTCTGTTGTCAATATTTTTGTTACTTCAATGGATTGTAGCCTTGTCATTACGGAAGGTAGTCTATTGTCGAGATTTTTGTTACTCCAATGGATGGTAGCTTGGTCATTATGGAAGGTACTCTGTTGTCGATATTTTTGTTACTCCAATGGATGGTAGCCTTGTCATTATGAAAGGTAGTCTGTTGTCGAGATTTTTATTACTCCAATGGATGGTAGCTTTGTCATTATGGAAGGTATTCTGTTGTCGATATTTTTGTTACTACAATGCATGGTAGCCTTGTCATTCTGGAAATTACTCCGTTGTTGACATTTTTATTACTCCAATGGATGGTAGCCTTGTCATTATGGAAGGTAGTCTGTTTTCGAGATTTTTGTTACTCCAATGGATGGTAGTCTTTTCATTATGGAAGGTAGTCTGTCGTTATGATTTCTGTTACTCCAATGGATGGTAGCCTTGTCATTATGGAAGGTAGTCTTTTATTCATATTTTTGTTACTCCATTGGATGGTAGCCTTGTCATTACAGAAGGTAGTCTGTTGTGAATGTTTTTGTTCCTCCAATGGATGGTAGCCTTATCATTATGGAAGGTAGAATGATATAGATATCTTTTTTACTCCAATGGGTGGTAGCCTTGTCATTATGGAAGGTAGTTTGTTGTGGAGATTTTTTTTACTCCAATGGATGGTAGCCTTGTCATTATGAAAGGTAGTTTGTCATTGAGATATCTGTTACTCCAATGTGTGGTAGCCTTGTCATTATGGAAGGTAGTCTGTTGTCGAGATTTTTGTTATTCCGTTGGACGGTAGCATTGTCATTATGGAAGGTAGTCTGATGTAGAGATTTTTGTTATTCTAATGGATTGTAACCTTATCATTATGGAAGGTAATCTGTTGTCGAGATTTTTGTTACTCCAATGGATGGTAGCCTTGTCATTATGGAAGGTAGTCTGTTGTCGAGATTTTTGTTACTCCAATGAATGGTAGCCTTGTCATTATGGGACGTAGTCTGTTGTCAATATTTTTGTTACTTCAATGGATTGTAGCCTTGTCATTATAGAAGGTAGTCTATTGTCGAGATTATTGTTACTCCAATGAACGGTAGCTTTGTCATTATGGAAGGTACTTTGTTGTCGATATTTTTGTTACTCCAATGGATGGTAGCCTTGTCATTATAAAAGGTAGTCAGTTGTCGAGATATTTGTTACTCCAATGGATGGTAGCCTTGTCATTATGGAAGGTAGTTTGTTGTCGATATTTTTGTTACTACAATGGATGGTAGCCTTGTCATTCTGGAAATTACTCCGTTGTTGATATTTTTATTACTCCAATGGATGGTAGCCTTGTCATTATGGAAGGTAGTCTGTTGTCGAGATTTTTGTTACTCCAATGGATGGTAGTCTTTTCATTATGGAAGGTAGTCTGTCGTTATGATTTCTATTACTCCAATGGATGGTAGCCTTGTCATTATGGAAGGTAGTCTTTTATTCATATTTTTGTTACTCCATTGGATGGTAGCCTTGTCATTACAGAAGGTAGTCTGTTGTCAATGTTTTTGTTCCTCCAATGGATGGTAGCCTTATCATTATGGAAGGTAGAATGATATAGATATCTTTTTTACTCCAATGGGTGGTAGCCTTGTCATTATAGAAGGTAGTTTGTTGTGGAGATTTTTTTTACTCCAATGGATGGTAGCCTTGTCATTATGAAAGGTAGTTTGTCATTGAAATATCTGTTACTCCAATGTGTGGTAGCCTTGTCATTATGGAAGGTAGTCTGTTGTCGAGATTTTTGTTATTCCGTTGGACGGTAGCATTGTCATTATGGAAGGTAGTCTGATGTCGAGATTTTTGTTATTCTAATGGATTGTAACCTTATCATTATGGAAGGTAGTCTGTTGTCGAGATTTTTGTTACTCCAATGGATGGTAGCCTTGTCATTATGGAAGGTAGTCTGTTGTCGAGATTTTTGTTACTCCAATGAATGGTAGCCTTGTCATTATGGGACGTAGTCTGTTGTCAATATTTTTGTTACTTCAATGGATTGTAGCCTTGTCATTATGGAAGGTAGTCTATTGTCAAGATTTTTGTTACTCCAATGGATGGTAGCTTTGTCATTATGGAAGGAACTTTGTTGTCGATATTTTTGTTACTCCAATGGATGGTAACCTTGTCATTATGAAAGGTAGTCTGTTGTCGAGATTTTTGTTACTCCAATGGATGGTAGCCTTGTCATTATGGAAGGTATTCTGTTGTCGATATTTATGTTACTACAATGGATGGTAGCCTTGTCATTCTGGAAATTACTCCGTTGTTGATATTTTTATTACTCCAATGGATGGTAGCCTTGTCATTATGGAAGGTAGTCTGTTGTAGAGATTTTTGTTACTCCAATGGATGGTAGTCTTTTGATTATGGAAGGTAGTCTGTCGTTATGATTTATGTTACTACAATGGATGGTTGCCTTGTCATTATGGAAGGTAGTCTTTTATTCATATTTTTGTTACTCCATTGGATGGTAGCCTTGTCATTACAGAAGGTAGTCTGTTGTCCATGAGTTTGTTCCTCCAATGGATGGTAGCCTTATCATTATGGAAGGTAGTTTGTTGTCGATATTTTTTTTACTCCAATGGATGGTAGCCTTGTCATTATGAAAGGTAGTTTGTCATTGAGATATCTGTTACTCCAATGTGTGGTAGCCTTGTCATTATGAAAGGTAGTCTGTTGTCGAGATTTTTGTTACTCCAATGGATGGTAGCCTTGTCATTATGGAAGGTAGTCTGTTGTCGATATTTTTGTTACTACAATGGATGGTAGCCTTGTCATTCTGGAAATTACTCCATTGTTGATATTTTTATTACTCCAATGGTTGGTAGCCTTGTCATTATAGAAGGTAGTATGTTGTAAAGATTTTTGTTACTCTAATGGATGGTAGTCTTTTCATTATGGAAGGTAGTCTGTCGTTATGATTTATGTTACTCCAATGGATGGTAGCCTTGTCATTATGGAAGTTAGTCTTTTGTTCATATTTTTGTTACTCCATTGGATGGTACCCTTGTCATTACAGAAGGTAGTCTGTTTTCAATGTTTTTGTTCCTCCAATGGATGGTAGCCTTATCATTATGGAAGGTAAAATGATATAGATATTTTTTTTACTCCAATGGGTGGTAGCCTTGTCATTATGGAAGGTAGTTTGTTGTCGATATTTTTTTTACTCCAATGGATGGTAGCCTTGTCATTATGAATTGTAGTTTGTCATTGAGATATCTGTTACTCCAATGTGTGGTAGCCTTGTCATTATGGAAGGCAGTCTGTTATCGAGAATTTTGTTATTCCGTTGGACGGTAGCCTTGTCATTATGGAAGGTAGTCTGATGTCGAGATTTTTGTTATTCTAATGGATTGTAACCTTATCATTATGGAAGGTAGTCTGTTGTCGAGATTTTTGTTACTTCAATTGATGGTAGCCTTGTCATTATGGAAGGTAGTCTGTTGTCGAGATTTTTGTTACTCCAATGAATGGTAGCCTTGTCATTATGGGACGTAGTCTATTGTCAATATTTTTGTTACTTCATTGGATTGTAGCCTTGTCATTCTTGAAATTACTCCGTTGTTGATATTTTCATTACTCCAATGGATGGTATCCTTGTCATTATGGAAGGTAGTCTGTTGTCGAGATTTTTGTTACTCCAATTGATGGTAGTCTTTTCATTATGGAAGGTAGTCTGTCGTTATGATTTCTATTACTCCAATGGATGGTAGCCTTGTCATTATGGAAGGTAGTCTTTTATTCATATTTTGTTACTCCGTTGGATGGTAGCCTTGTCATTACAGAAGGTAGTCTGTTGTCCATGAGTTTGTTCCTCCAATGGATGGTAGCCTTATCATTATGGAAGGTAAAATGATATAGATATTTTTTTTACTCCAATGGGTGGTAGCCTTGTCATTATGGAAGGTATTTTGTTGTCGATATTTTTTTTACTCCAATGGATGGTAGCCTTGTCATTATGAAAGGTAGTTTGTCATTGAGAGATCTGTTACTCCAATGTGTTGTAGCCTTGTCATTATGGAAGGTAGTATGTTGTCGAGAATTTTGTTATTCCGTTGGACGGTAGCATTGTCATTATGGAAGGTAGTCTGATGTCGAGATTTTTGTTATTCTAATGGATTGTAACCTTATCATTATGGAAGGTAGTCTGTTGTCGAGATTTTTGTTACTCCAATGGATGGTAGCCTTGTCATTATGGAAGGTAGTCTGTTGTCGATATTTTTGTTACTCCAATGAATCGTAGCCTTGTCATTACGGGACAAAGTCTGTTGTCAAAATTTTTGTTACTTCAATGGATTGTAGCCTTGTCATTATGGAAGGTAGTCTATTGTCGAGATTTTTGTTACTCCAATGGATGGTAGCCTTGTCATTATGGAAGTTAGTCTTTTGTTCATATTTTTGTTACTCCATTGGATGGTAGCCTTGTCATTACAGAAGGTAGTCTATTGTGAATGTTTTTGTTCCTCCAATGGATGGTAGCCTTATCATTATGGAAGGTAGAATGATATAGATATCTTTTTTACTCCAATGGGTGGTAGCCTTGTCATTATTGAAGGTAGTTTGTTGTCGATATTTTTTTTACTCCAATGGATGGTAGCCTTGTCATTATGAAAGGTAGTTTGTCATTGAGATATCTGTTACTCCAATGTGTGGTAGCCTTGTCATTATGGAAGGCAGTCTGTTGTCGAGAATTTTGTTATTCCGTTGGACGGTAGCCTTGTCATTATGGAAGGTAGTCTGATGTCGAGAATTTTGTTATTCTAATGGATTGTAACCTTATCATTATGGAAGGTAGTCTGTTGTCGAGATTTTTGTTACTCCAATGGATGGTAGCCTTGTCATTATGGAAGGTAGTCTGTTGTCGAGATTTTTGTTACTCCAATGAATGGTAGCCTTGTCATTATGGGACGTAGTCTATTGTCAATATTTTTGTTACTTCAATGGATTGTAGCCTTGTCATTATGGAAGGTAGACTATTTTCGATATTTTTGTTACTCCAATGGATGGTAGCTTTGTTATTATTGAAGGTACTCTGTTGTCGATATTTCTGTTACTCCAATTGATGGTAACCTTGTCATTATGAAAGGTAGTCTATTGTCAAGATTTTTGTTACTCCAATGGATGGTAGCCTTATCATTATGGAAGGTAGAATGATATAGATATCTTTTTTACTCCAATGGGTGGTAGCCTTGTCATTATTGAAGGTAGTTTGTTGTCGATATTTTTTTTACTCCAATGGATGGTAGCCTTGTCATTATGAAAGGTAGTTTGTCATTGAGAGATCTGTTACTCCAATGTGTTGTAGCCTTGTCATTATGGAAGGTAGTATGTTGTCGAGAATTTTGTTATTCCGTTGGACGGTAGCATTGTCATTATGGAAGGTAGTCTGATGTCGAGATTTTTGTTATTCTAATGGATTGTAACCTTATCATTATGGAAGGTAGTCTGTTGTCGAGATTTTTGTTACTCCAATGGATGGTAGCCTTGTCATTATGGAAGGTAGTCTGTTGTCGATATTTTTGTTACTCCAATGAATCGTAGCCTTGTCATTACGGGACAAAGTCTGTTGTCAAAATTTTTGTTACTTCAATGGATTGTAGCCTTGTCATTATGGAAGGTAGTCTATTGTCGAGATTTTTGTTACTCCAATGGATGGTAGCCTTGTCATTATGGAAGTTAGTCTTTTGTTCATATTTTTGTTACTCCATTGGATGGTAGCCTTGTCATTACAGAAGGTAGTCTATTGTGAATGTTTTTGTTCCTCCAATGGATGGTAGCCTTATCATTATGGAAGGTAGAATGATATAGATATCTTTTTTACTCCAATGGGTGGTAGCCTTGTCATTATTGAAGGTAGTTTGTTGTCGATATTTTTTTTACTCCAATGGATGGTAGCCTTGTCATTATGAAAGGTAGTTTGTCATTGAGATATCTGTTACTCCAATGTGTGGTAGCCTTGTCATTATGGAAGGCAGTCTGTTGTCGAGAATTTTGTTATTCCGTTGGACGGTAGCCTTGTCATTATGGAAGGTAGTCTGATGTCGAGAATTTTGTTATTCTAATGGATTGTAACCTTATCATTATGGAAGGTAGTCTGTTGTCGAGATTTTTGTTACTCCAATGGATGGTAGCCTTGTCATTATGGAAGGTAGTCTGTTGTCGAGATTTTTGTTACTCCAATGAATGGTAGCCTTGTCATTATGGGACGTAGTCTATTGTCAATATTTTTGTTACTTCAATGGATTGTAGCCTTGTCATTATGGAAGGTAGACTATTTTCGATATTTTTGTTACTCCAATGGATGGTAGCTTTGTTATTATGGAAGGTACTCTGTTGTCGATATTTCTGTTACTCCAATTGATGGTAACCTTGTCATTATGAAAGGTAGTCTATTGTCAAGATTTTTGTTACTCCAATGGATGGTAGCCTTGTTATTATGGAAGGTATTCTGTTGTCGATATTTTTATTACTATAATGGATGGTAGCCTTGTCATTCTGGAAATTACTCCGTTGTTGACATTTTTATTACTCCAATTGATGGTATCCTTGTCATTATGGAAGGTAGTCTGTTGTCGAGATTTTTGTTACTCCAATGGATGGTAGTCTTTTCATTATGGAAGGTAGTCTGTCGTTATGATTTCTGTTACTCCAATGGATGGTAGCCTTGTCATTATGGAATGTAGTCTTTTATTCATATTTTGTTACTCCATTGGATGGTAGCCTTGTCATTACATAAGGTAGTCAGTTGTCCATGAGTTTGTTCCTCCAATGGATGGTAGCCTTATCATTATGGAAGGTAAAATGATATAGATGTTTTTTTTACTCCAATGGGTGGTAGCCTTGTCATTATGGAAGGTATTTTGTTATCGATATTTTTTTTACTCCAATGGATGGTAGCCTTGTCATTATGAAAGGTAGTTTGTCATTGAGATATCTGTTACTCCAATGTGTGGTAGCCTTGTCATTATGGAAGGTAGTCTGTTGTCGAGAATTTTGTTATTCCGTTGGATGGTAGCCTTGTCATTATGGAAGGTAGTCTGATGTCGAGATTTTTGTTATTCTAATGAATTGTAACCTTATCATTTTGGAAGGTAGTCTGTTGTCGAGATTTTTGTTACTCCAATGGATGGTAGCCTTGTAATTATGGAAGGTAGTCTATTGTCGAGATTTTTGTTACTCGAATGGATGGTAGCCTTGTTATTATGGAAGGTAGTCTGTTGTCGATATTTTTATTACTACAATGGATGGTAGCCTTGTCATTCTTGAAATTACTCCGTTGTTGATATTTTCATTACTCCAATGGATGGTATCCTTGTCATTATGGAAGGTAGTCTGTTGTCGAGATTTTTGTTACTCCAATTGATGGTAGTCTTTTCATTATGGAAGGTAGTTTGTCGTTATGATTTCTATTACTCCAATGGATGGTAGCCTTGTCATTATGGAAGGTAGTCTTTTATTCATATTTTGTTACTCCGTTGGATGGTAGCCTTGTCATTACAGAAGGTAGTCTGTTGTCCATGAGTTTGTTCCTCCAATGGATGGTAGCCTTATCATTATGGAAAGTAAAATGATATAGATATTTTTTTTACTCCAATGGGTGGTAGCCTTGTCATTATGGAAGGTATTTTGTTGTCGATATTTTTTTTACTCCAATGGATGGTAGCCTTGTCATTATGAAAGGTAGTTTGTCATTGAGAGATCTGTTACTCCAATGTGTTGTAGCCTTGTCATTATGGAAGGTAGTATGTTGTCGAGAATTTTGTTATTCCGTTGGACGGTAGCATTGTCATTATGGAAGGTAGTCTGATGTCGAGATTTTTGTTATTCTAATGGATTGAAACCTTATCATTATGGAAGGTAGTCTGTTGTCGAGATTTTTGTTACTCCAATGGATGGTAGCCTTGTCATTATGGAAGGTAGTCTGTTGTCGATATTTTTGTTACTCCAATGAATCGTAGCCTTGTCATTATGGGACAAAGTCTGTTGTCAATATTTTTGTTACTTCAATGGATTGTAGCCTTGTCATTATGGAAGGTAGTCTATTGTCGAGATTTTTGTTACTCCAATGGATGGTAGCCTTGTCATTATGGAAGTTAGTCTTTTGTTCATATTTTTGTTACTCCATTGGATGGTAGCCTTGTCATTACAGAAGGTAGTCTGTTGTCAATGTTTTTGTTCCTCCAATGGATGGTAGCCTTATCATTATGGAAGGTAGAATGATATAGATATCTTTTTTACTCCAATGGGTGGTAGCCTTGTCATTATTGAAGGTAGTTTGTTGTCGATATTTTTTTTACTCCAATGGATGGTAGCCTTGTCATTATGAAAGGTAGTTTGTCATTGAGATATCTGTTACTCCAATGTGTGGTAGCCTTGTCATTATGGAAGGCAGTCTGTTGTCGAGAATTTTGTTATTCCGTTGGACGGTAGCCTTGTCATTATGGAAGGTAGTCTGATGTCGAGATTTTTGTTATTCTAATGGATTGTAACCTTATCATTATGGAAGGTAGTCTGTTGTCGAGATTTTTGTTACTCCAATGGATGGTAGCCTTGTCATTATGGAAGGTAGTCTGTTGTCGAGATTTTTGTTACTCCAATGAATGGTAGCCTTGTCATTATGGGACGTAGTCTGTTGTCAATATTTTTGTTACTTCAATGGATTGTAGCCTTGTCATTATGGAAGGTAGTCTATTGTCGTGATTTTTGTTACTCCAATGGATGATAGCTTTGTCATTATGGAAGGTACTCTGTTGTCGATATTTTTGTTACTCCAATGGATGGTAACCTTGTCATTATGAAAGGTAGTCTATTGTCAAGATTTTTGTTACTCCAATGGATGGTAGCCTTGTTATTATGGAAGGTATTCTGTTATCGATATTTTTATTACTACAATGGATGGTAGCCTTGTCATTCTGGAAATTACTCCGTTGTTGATATTTTTATTACTCCAATGGATGGTATCCTTGTCATTATGGAAGGTAGTCTGTTGTCGAGATTTTTGTTACTCCAATGGATGGTAGTCTTTTCATTATGGAAGGTAGTCTGTCGTTATGATTTCTGTTACTCCAATGGATGGTAGCCTTGTCATTATGGAAGGTAGTCTTTTATTCATATTTTGTTACTCCGTTGGATGGTAGCCTTGTCATTACAGAAGGTAGTCTGTTGTCCATGAGTTTGTTCCTCCAATGGATGGTAGCCTTATCATTATGGAAGGTAAAATGATATAGATATTTTTTTACTCCAATGGGTGGTAGCCTTGTCATTATGGAAGGTATTTTGTTGTCGATATTTTTTTTACTCCAATGGATCGTAGCCTTGTCATTATGAAAGGTAGTTTGTCATTGAGATATCTGTTACTCCAATGTGTGGTAGCCTTGTCATTATGGAAGGTAGTATGTTGTCGAGAATTTTATTATTCCGTTGGACGGTAGCATTGTCATTATGGAAGGTAGTCTGATGTCGAGATTTTTGTTATTCTAATGGATTGTAACCTTATCATTATGGAAGGTAGTCTGTTGTCGAGATTTTTGTTACTCCAATGGATGGTAGCCTTTTCATTATGGAAGGTAGTCAATTGTCGAGATTTTTGTTACTCCAATGAATGGTAGCCTTGTCATTATGGGACGTAGTCTGTTGTCAATATTTTTGTTACTTCAATGGATTGTAGCCTTGTCATTATGGAAGGTAGTCTACTGTCGAGATTTTTGTTACTCCAATGGACGGTAGTTTGTCATTATGGAAGGGACTCTGTTGTCGAAATTTTTGTTACTCCAATGGATGGTAGCCTTGTCATTATGAAAGGTAGTCTATTGTCGAGATTTTTGTTACTCCAATGGATGGTAGCCTTGTCATTATGGAAGGTAGTCTGTTGTCGATATTTTTGTTACTACAATGGATGGTAGTCTTTTCATTATGGAAGGTAATCTGTCGTTATGATTTCTATTACTCCAATGGATGGTAGCCTTGTCATTATCGAAGGTAGTCTTTTATTCATATTTTTGTTACTCCATTGGATGGTAGCCTTGTCATTACAGAAGGTAGTTTGTTGTCAGTGTTTTTGTTCCTCCAATGGATGGTAGCCTTATCATTATGGAAGGTAGAATGATATAGATATCTTTTTTACTCCAATGGGTGGTAGCCTTGTCATTATGGAAGGTAGTTTGTTGTGGAGATTTTTTTTACTCCAATGTATGGTAGCCTTGTCTTTATGAAAGGTAGTTTGTCATTAAGATATTTGTTACTCCAATGTGTGGTAGCCTTGTCATTATGGAAGGTAGTATGTTGTCGAGAATTTTGTTATTCCGTTGGACGGTAGCATTATCATTATGGAAGGAAGTCTGATGTCGAGATTTTTGTTATTCTAATGGATTGTAACCTTATCATTATGGAAGGTAGTCTGTTGTCGATATTTTTGTTACTCCAATGGATGGCAGCCTTGTCATTATGGAAGGTAGTCTGTTGTCGATATTTTTGTTACTCAAATGAATGGTAGCCTTGTCATTATGGGACGTAGTCTGTTGTCAATATTTTTGTTACTTCAATGGATTGTAGCCTTGTCATTATGGAAGGTAGTCTATTGTCGAGATTTTTGTTACTCCAATGGATGGTAGCTTTGTCATTATGGAAGGAACTCTGTTGTCGATATTTTTGTTACTCCAATGGATGGTAAGCTTGTCATTATGAAAGGTAGTCTGTTGTCGAGATTTTTGTTACTCCAATGGATGGTAGCCTTGTCATTATGGAAGGTATTCTGTTGTCGATATTTATGTTACTACAATGGATGGTAGCCTTGTCATTCTGGAAATTACTCCGTTGTTGATATTTTTATTACTCAAATGGATGGTAGCCTTGTCATTATGGAAGGTAGTCTGTTGTAGAGATTTTTGTTACTACAATGGATGGTAGTCTTTTCATTATGGAAGGTAGTCTGTCGTTATGATTTATGTTACTCCAATGGATGGTAGCCTTGTCATTATGGAAGGTAGTCTTTTATTCATATTTTTGTTACTCCATTGGATGGTAGCCTTGTCATTACAGAAGGTAGTTTGTTGTCCATGAGTTTGTTCCTCCAATGGATGGAAGCCTTATCATTATGAAAGGTAGAATGATATAGATATCTTTTTTACTCCAATGGGTGGTAGCCTTGTCATTATGGAAGGTAGTTTGTTGTGGAGATTTTTTTTACTCTAATGTATGGTAGCCTTGTCTTTATGAAAGGTAGTTTGTCATTAAGATATCTGTTACTCCAATGTGTGGTAGCCTTGTCATTATGGAAGGTAGTATGTTGTCGAGAATTTTGTTATTCCGTTGGACGGTAGCATTATCATTATGGAAGGAAGTCTGATGTCGAGATTTTTGTTATTCTAATGGATTGTAACCTTATCATTATGGAAGGTAGTCTGTTGTCGAGATTTTTGTTACTCCAATGGATGGCAGCCTTGTCATTATGGAAGGTAGTCTGTTGTCGATATTTTTGTTACTCCAATGAATGGTAGCCTTGTCATTATGGGACGTAGTCTGTTGTCAATATTTTTGTTACTTCAATGGATTGTAGCCTTGTCATTATGGAAGGTAGTCTATTGTCGAGATTTTTGTTACTCCAATGGATGGTAGCTTTGTCATTATGGAAGGAACTCTGTTGTCGATATTTTTGTTACTCCAATGGATGGTAAGCTTGTCATTATGAAAGGTAGTCTGTTGTCGAGATTTTTGTTACTCCAATGGATGGTAGCCTTGTCATTATGGAAGGTATTTTGTTGTCGATATTTATGTTACTACAATGGATGGTAGCCTTGTCATTCTGGAAATTACTCCGTTGTTGATATTTTTATTACTCCAATGGATGGTAGCCTTGTCATTATGGAAGGTAGTCAGTTGTAGAGATTTTTGTTACTCCAATGGATGGTAGTCTTTTCATTATGGAAGTTAGTCTGTCGTTATGATTTATGTTACTCCAATGGATGGTAGCCTTGTCATTATGGAAGGTAGTCTTTTATTCATATTTTTGTTACTCCATTGGATGGTAGCCTTGTCATTATAGAAGGTAGTGTGTTGTCCATGAGTTTGTTCCTCCAATGGATGGTAGCCTTATCATTATGAAAGGTAGAATGATATAGATATCTTTTTTACTCCAATGGGTGGTAGCCTTGTCATTATGGAAGGTAGTTTGTTGTGGAGATTTTTTTTACTCTAATGTATGGTAGCCTTGTCTTTATGAAAGGTAGTTTGTCATTAAGATATCTGTTACTCCAATGTGTGGTAGCCTTGTCATTATGGAAGGTAGTATGTTGTCGAGAATTTTGTTATTCCGTTGGACGGTAGCATTATCATTATGGAAGGAAGTCTGATGTCGAGATTTTTGTTATTCTAATGGATTGTAACCTTATCATTATGGAAGGTAGTCTGTTGTCGAGATTTTTGTTACTCCAATGGATGGAAGCCTTGTCATTATGGAAGGTAGTCTGTTGTCGATATTTTTGTTACTCCAATGCATGGTAGCCTTGTCATTATGGGACGTAGTCTGTTGTCAATATTTTTGTTACTTCAATGGATTGTAGCCTTGTCATTATGGAAGGTAGTCTATTGTCGAGATTTTTGTTACTCCAATGGATGGTAGCTTTGTCATTATGGAAGGAACTCTGTTGTCGATATTTTTGTTACTCCAATGGATGGTAAGCTTGTCATTATGAAAGGTAGTCTGTTGTCGAGATTTTTGTTACTCCAATGGATGGTAGCCTTGTCATTATGGAAGGTATTTTGTTGTCGATATTTATGTTACTACAATGGATGGTAGCCTTGTCATTCTTGAAATTACTCCGTTGTTGATATTTTTGTTACTCCATTGGATGGTAGCCTTGACATTACAGAAGGTAGTCTGTTGTCAATGTTTTTGTTCCTCCAATGGATGGTAGGCTTATCATTATGGAAGGTGGAATGATATAAATATCTTTTTTACTCCAATGGGTTGTAGCCTTGTCATTATGGAAGGTAGTTTGTTGTCGATATTTTTTTTACTACAAAGGATGGTAGCCTTGTCAGTATGAAAGGTAGTTTGTCATTGAGATATCTGTTACTCCAATGTGTTGTAGCCTTGTCATTATGGAAGGTAGTATGTTGTCGAGAATTTTGTTACTCCAATGGATGGAAGCCTTGTCATTATGGAAGGTAGTTTGTTGTCGATATTTTTGTTACTACAATGGATGGTAGCCTTGTCATTCTGGAAATTACTCCATTGTTGATATTTTTATTACTCCAATGGTTGGTAGCCTTGTCATTATAGAAGGTAGTATGTTGTCGAGATTTTTGTTACTCTAATGGATGGTAGTCTTTTCATTATGGAAGGTAGTCTGTCGTTATGATTTCTGTTACTCCAATGGATGGTAGCCTTGTCATTATGGAAGTTAGTCTTTTGTTCATATTTTTGTTACTCCATTGGATGGTAGCCTTGACATTACAGAAGGTAGTCTGTTGTCAATGTTTTTGTTCCTCCAATGGATGGTAGCCTTATCATTATGGAAGGTGGAATGCTATAGATATCTTTTTTACTCCAATGGGTGGTAACCTTGTCATTATGGAAGGTAGTTTGTTGTCGATATTTTTTTTACTACAATGGATGGTAGCCTTGTCAGTATGAAAGGTAGTTTGTCATTGAGATATCTGTTACTCCAATGTGTGGTAGCCTTGTCATTATGGAAGGCAGCCTGTTGTCGAGAATTTTGTTATTCCGTTGGACGGTAGCCTTGTCATTATGGAAGGTAGTTTGTTGTGGAGATTTTTTTTACTCCAATGGATGGTAGCCTTGTCTTTATGAAAGGTAGTTTGTCATTGAGATATCTGTTACTCCAATGTGTGGTAGCCTTGTCATTATGGAAGGTAGTATGTTGTCGAGAATTTTCTTATTCCGTTGGACGGTAGCATTATCATTATGGAAGGAAGTCTGATGTCGAGATTTTTGTTATTCTAATAGATTGTAAGCTTATCATTATGGAAGGTAGTCTGTTGTCGAGATTTTTGTTACTCCAATGGATGGCAGCCTTGTCATTATCGAAGGTAGTCTGTTGTCGATATTTTTGTTACTCCAATGAATGGTAGCCTTGTCATTATGGGACGTAGTCTGTTGTCAATATTTTTGTTACTTCAATGGATTGTAGCCTTGTCATTATGGAAGGTAGTCTATTGTCGTGATTTTTGTTACTCCAATGGATGGTAGCTTTGTCATTATGGAAGGAACTCTGTTGTCGATATTTTTGTTACTCCAATGGATGGTAAGCTTGTCATTATGAAAGGTAGTCTGTTGTCGAGATTTTTGTTACTCCAATGGATGGTAGCCTTGTCATTATGGAAGGTATTTTGTTGTCGATATTTATGTTACTACAATGGATGGTAGCCTTGTCATTCTGGAAATTACTCCGTTGTTGATATTTTTATTACTCCAATGGATGGTAGCCTTGTCATTATGGAAGGTAGTTTGTTGTAGAGATTTTTGTTACTCTAATGGATTGTAGTCTTTTCATTATGGAAGGTAGTCTGTCGTTATGATTTATGTTACTCCAATGGATGGTAGCCTTGTCATTATGGAAGGTAGTCTTTTATTCATATTTTTGTTACTCCATTGGATGGTAGCCTTGTCATTACAGAAGGTAGTCTGTTGTCCATGAGTTTGTTTCTCCAATGGATGGTAGCCTTATCATTATGGAAGGTAGAATGATATAGATATCTTTTTTACTCCAATGGGTGGTAGCCTTGTCATTATGGAAGGTAGTTTGTTGTCGATATTTTTTTTACTCCAATGGATGGTAGCCTTGTCATTATGAAAGGTAGTTTGTCATTGAGATATCTGTTACTCCAATGTGTGGTAGCCTTGTCATTATGAAAGGTAGTCTGTTGTCGAGATTTTTGTTACTCCAATGGATGGTAGCCTTGTCATTATGGAAGGTAGTTTGTTGTCGATATTTTTGTTACTACAATGGATGGTAGCCTTGTCATTCTGGAAATTACTCCATTGTTGATATTTTTATTACTCCAATGGTTGGTAGCCTTGTCATTATAGAAGGTAGTATGTTGTCGAGATTTTTGTTACTCTAATGGATGGTAGTCTTTTCATTATGGAAGGTAGTCTGTCGTTATGATTTCTGTTACTCCAATGGATGGTAGCCTTGTCATTATGGAAGTTAGTCTTTTGTTCATATTTTTGTTACTCCATTGGATGGTAGCCTTGACATTACAGAAGGTAGTCTGTTGTCAATGTTTTTGTTCCTCCAATGGATGGTAGCCTTATCAATATGGAAGGTAGAATGATATAGATATCTTTTTTACTCCAATAGGTGGTAGCCTTGTCATTATGGAAGGTAGTTTGTTGTCGATATTTTTTTTACTACAATGGATGGTAGCCTTGTCAGTATGAAAGGTAGTTTGTCATTGAGATATCTGTTACTCCAATGTGTGGTAGCCTTGTCATTATGGAAGGCAGCCTGTTGTCGAGAATTTTGTTATTCCGTTGGACGGTAGCCTTGTCATTATGGAAGGTAGTTTGTTGTGGAGATTTTTTTTACTCCAATTTATGGTAGCCTTGTCTTTATGAAAGGTAGTTTGTCATTGAGATATCTGTTACTCCAATGTGTGGTAGCCTTGTCATTATGGAAGGTAGTATGTTGTCGAGAATTTTGTTATTCCGTTGGACGGTAGCATTGTCATTATGGATGGTAGTCTGATGTCGAGATTTTTGTTATTCTAATGGATTGTAACCTTATCATTATGGAAGGTAGTATGTTGTCGAGATTTTTGTTACTCCAATGGATGGTAGCCTTGTCATTATGGAAGGTAGTCTGTTGTCGATATTTTTGTTACTCCAATGAATGGTAGCCTTGTCATTATGGGACGTAGTCTATTGTCAATATTTTTGTTACTTCAATGGATTGTAGCCTTGTCATTATGGAAGGTAGTCTATTGTCGATATTTTTGTTACTCCAATGGATGGTAGCTTTGTCATTATGGAAGGAACTCTGTTGTCGATATTTTTGTTACTCCAATGGATGGTAACCTTGTCATTATGAAAGGTAGTCTGTTGTCGAGATTTTTGTTACTCCAATGGATGGTAGCCTTGTCATTATGGAAGGTATTTTGTTGTCGATATTTATGTTACTACAATGGATGGTAGCCTTGTCATTCTGGAAATTACTCCGTTGTTGATATTTTTATTACTCCAATGGATTGTAGCCTTGTCATTATGGAAGGTAGTCTGTTGTAGAGATTTTTGTTACTCCAATGGATGGTAGTCTTTTCATTATGGAAGGTAGTCTGTCGTTATGATTTATGTTACTCCAATGGATGGTAGCCTTGTCATTTTGGAAGGTAGTCTTTTATTCATATTTTTGTTACTCCATTGGATGGTAGCCTTGTCATTACAGAAGGTAGTCTATTGTCCATGAGTTTGTTCCTCCAATGGATGGTAGCCTTATCATTATGGAAGGTAGAATGATATAGATATCTTTTTTACTCCAATGGGTGGTAGCCTTGTCATTATGGAAGGTAGTTTGTTGTCGATATTTTTTTTACTCCAATGGATGGTAGCCTTGTCATTATGAAAGGTAGTTTGTCATTGAGATATCTATTACTCCAATGTGTGGTAGCCTTGTCATTATGAAATGTAGTCTGTTGTCGAGATTTTTGTTACTCCAATGGATGGTAGCCTTGTCATTATGGAAGGTAGTCTGTTATCGATATTTTTGTTACTACAATGGATGGGAGCCTTGTCATTCTGGAAATTACTCCATTGTTGATATTTTTATTACTCTAATGGTTGGTAGCCTTGTCATTATAGAAGGTAGTATGTTGTCGAGATTTTTGTTACTCTAATGGATGGTAGTGGTTTCATTATGGAAGGTAGTCTGTCGTTATGATTTCTGTTACTCCAATGGATGGTAGCCTTGTCATTATGGAAGTTAGTCTTTTGTTCATATTTTTGTTACTCCATTGGATGGTAGCCTTGACATTACAGAAGGTAGTCTGTTGTCAATGTTTTTGTTCCTCCAATGGATGGTAGCCTTATCATTATGGAAGGTAGAATGACATAGATATCTTTTTTACTCCAATAGGTGGTAGCCTTGTCATTATGGAAGGTAGTTTGTTGTCGATATTTTTTTTACTACAATGGATGGTAGCCTTGTCAGTATGAAAGGTAGTTTGTCATTGAGATATCTGTTACTCCAATGTGTGGTAGCCTTGTCATTATGGAAGGCAGCCTGTTGTCGAGAATTTTGTTATTCCGTCGGACGGTAGCCTTGTCATTATGGAAGGTAGTTTGTTGTGGAGATTTTTTTACTCCAATGGATGGTAGCCTTGTCTTTATGAAAGGTAGTTTGTCATTGAGATATTTGTTACTCCAATGTGTGGTAGCCTTGTCATTATGGAAGGTAGTTTGTTGTCGAGAATTTTTTTATTCCGTTGGACGGTAGCATTGTCATTATGGAGAGAAGTCTGATGTCGAGATTTTTGTTATTCTAATGGATTGTAACCTTATCATTATGGAAGGTAGTCTATTGTCGAGATTTTTGTTACTCCAATGGATGGCAGCCTTGTCATTGTGGAAGGTAGTCTGTTTTCGATATTTTTGTTACTCCAATGAATGGTAGCCTTGTCATTATGGGACGTAGTCTGTTGTCAATATTTTTGTTACTTCAATGGATTGTAGCCTTGTCATTATGGAAGGTAGTCTATTGTCGAGATTTTTGTTACTCCAATGCATGGTAGCTTTGTCATTATGGAAGGAACTATGTTGTCGATATTTTTGTTACTCCAATGGATGGTAAGCTTGTCATTATGAAAGGTAGTCTGTTGTCGAGATTTTTGTTACTCCAATGGATGGTAGCCTTGTCATTATGGAAGGTAGTCTGTTGTCGATATTTTTGTTACTACAATGGATGGTAGCCTTGTCATTCTGAAATTACTCCATTGTTGATATTTTTATTACTCCAATGGTTGGTAGCCCTGTCATTATAGAAGGTAGTATGTTGTCGAGATTTTTGTTACTCTAATGGATGGTAGTCTTTTCATTATGGAAGGTAGTCTGTCGTTATGATTTCTGTTACTCCAATGGATGGTAGCCTTGTCATTATGGAAGTTAGTCTTTTGTTCATATTTTTGTTACTCCATTGGATGGTAGCCTTGACATTACAGAAGGTAGTCTGTTGTCAATTTTTTTGTTCCTCCAATGGATGGTAGCCTTATCATTATGGAAGGTGGAATGATATAGATATCTTTTTTACTCCAATGGGTGGTATCCTTGTCATTATGGAAGGTAGTTTGTTGTCGATATTTTTTTTACTACAATGGATGGTAGCCTTGTCAGTATGAAAGGTAGTTTGTCATTGAGATATCTGTTACTCCAATGTGTGGTAGCCTTGTCATTATGGAAGGCATCCTGTTGTCGAGAATTTTGTTATTCCGTTGGACGGTAGCCTTGTCATTATGGAAGGTAGTTTGTGGTGGAGATTTTTTTTACTCCAATGGATGGTAGCCTTGTCTTTATGAAAGGTAGTTTGTCATTGAGATATCTGTTACTCCAATGTGTGGTAGCCTTGTCATTATGGAAGGTAGTATGTTGTCGAGAATTTTGTTATTCCGTTGGACGGTAGCATTGTCATTATGGAAGGTAGTCTGATGTCGAGATTTTTGTTATTCTAATGGATTGTAACCTTATCATTATGGAAGGTAGTCTGTTGTCGAGATTTTTGTTACTCCAATGGATGGTAGCCTTGTCATTATGGAAGGTAGTCTGTTGTCGATATTTTTGTTACTCCAATGAATGGTAGCCTTGTCATTATGGGACGTAGTCTGGTGTCAATATTTTTGTTACTTCAATGGATTGTAGCCTTGTCATTATGGAAGGTAGTCTATTGTCGAGATTTTTGTTACTCCAATGGATGGTAGCTTTGTCATTATGGAAGGAACTCTGTTGTCGATATTTTTGTTACTCCAATGGATGGTAACCTTGTCATTATGAAAGGTAGTCTGTTGTCGAGATTTTTGTAATACCAATGGATGGTAGCCTTGTCGTTATGGATAGTATTTTGTTGTCGATATTTATGTTACTACAATGGATGGTAGCCTTGTCATTCTGGAAATTACTCCGTTGTTGATATTTTTATTACTCCAAAAGATGGTAGCCTTGTCATTATGGAAGGTAGTCTGTTGTAGAGATTTTTGTTACTCCAATGGATGGTAGTCTTTTCATTATGGAAGGTAGTCTGTCGTTATGATTTATGTTACTCCAATGGATGGTAGCCTTGTCATTATGGAAGGTAGTCTTTTATTCATATTATTGTTACTCCATTGGATGGTAGCCTTGTAATTACAAAAGGTAGTCTGTTGTCCATGAGTTTGTTCCTCTAATGGATGGTATCCTTATCATTATGGAAGGTAGAATGATATAGATATCTTTTTTACTCCAATGGGTGGTAGCCTTGTCATTATGGAAGGTAGTTTGTTGTCGATATTTTTTTTACTCCAATGGATGGTAGCCTTGTCATTATGAAAGGTAGTTTGTCATTGAGATATCTATTACTCAAATGTGTGGTAGCCTTGTCATTATGAAAGGTAGTCTGTTGTCGAGATTTTTGTTACTCCAATGGATGGTAGCCTTGTCATTATGGAAGGTAGTCTGTTGTCGATATTTTTGTTACTACAATGGATGGTAGCCTTGTCATTCTGGAAATTACTCCATTGTTGATATTTTTATTACTCCAATGGTTGGTAGCCTTGTCATTATAGAAGGTAGTATGTTGTCGAGATTTTTGTTACTCTAATGGATGGTAGTCTTTTCATTATGGAAGGTAGTCTGTCGTTATGATTTCTGTTACTCCAATGGATGGTAGCCTTGTCATTATGGAAGTTAGTCTTTTGTTCATATTTTTGTTACTCCATTGGATGGTAGCCTTGACATTACAGAAGGTAGTCTGTTGTCAATGTTTTTGTTCCTCCAATGGATGGTAGCCTTATCATTATGGAAGGTAGAATGATATAGATATCTTTTTTACTCCAATGGGTGGTAGCCTTGTCATTATGGAAGGTAGTTTGTTGTCGATATTTTTTTTACTACAATGGATGGTAGCCTTGTCAGTATGAAAGATAGTTTGTCATTGAGATATCTGTTACTCCAATGTGTGGTAGCCTTGTCATTATGGAAGGCAGCCTGTTGTCGAGAATTTTGTTATTCCGTTGGACGATAGCCTTGTCATTATGGAAGGTAGTTTGTTGTGGAGATTTTTTTTACTCCAATGGATGGTAGCCTTGTCTTTATGAAAGGTAGTTTGTCATTGAGATATCTGTTACTCCAATGTGTGGTGGCCTTATCATTATGGAAGGTAGTCTGTTGTCGAGAATTTTGTTATTCCGTTGGACGGTAGCATTGTCATTATGGAAGGTAGTCTGATGTCGAGATTTTTGTTATTCTAATGGATTGTAACCTTATCATTATGGAAGGTAGTCTGTTGTCGAGATTTTTGTTACTCCAATGGATGGTAGCCTTGTCATTATGGAAGATAGTCTGTTGTCGATATTTTTGTTACTCCAATGAATAGTAGCCTTGTCATTATGGGACGTAGTCTGTTGTCAATATCTTTGTTACTTAATGGATTGTAGCCTTGTCATTATGGAAGGTAGTCTATTGTCGAGATTTTTGTTACTCCAATGGATGGTAGCTTTGTCATTATGGAAGGAACTCTGTTGTCGAGATTTTTGTTACTTCAATGGATGGTAACCTTGTCATTATGAAAGGTAGTCTGTTGTCGAGATTTTTGTTACTACAATTGATGGTAGCCTTGTCATTATGGAAGGTATTTTGTTGTCGATATTTATGTTACTACAATGGATGGTAGCCTTGTCATTCTGGAAATTACTCTGTTGTTGATATTTTTATTACTCCAATGGATGGTAGCCTTGTCATTATGGAAGGTAGTCTGTTGTAGAGATTTTTGTTACTCCAATGGATGGTAGTCTTTTCATTATGGAAGGTAGTCTATCGTTATGATTTATGTTACTCCAATGGATGGTAGCCTTGTCATTATGGAAGGTAGTCTTTTATTCATATTTTTGTTACTCCTTTGGATGGTAGCCTTGTCATTATAGAAGGTAGTCTGTTGTCCATGAGTTTGTTCCTCTAATGGATGGTAGCCTTATCATTATGGAAGGTAGAATGATATAGATATCTTTTTTACTCCAATGGATGGTAGCCTTGTCATTATGGAAGTTAGTTGGTTATCGATATTTTTTTTACTCCAATGGATGGTAGCCTTGTCATTATGAAAGGTAGTTTGTCATTGAGATATCTGTTACTCCAATGTGTGGTAGCCTTGTCATTATGGAAGGCAGTCTGTTGTCGAGAATTTTGTTATTCCGTTGGATGGTAGCCTTGTCATTATGGAAGGTAGTCTGATGTCGAGATTTTTGTTATTCTAATGGATTGTAACCTTGTCATTATGGAAAGTAGTCTGTTGTCGAGATTTTTATACTCCAATGGATGGTATCCTTGTCATTATGTAAGGTAGTCTGTTGTCAAGATTTTTGTTACTCCAATGAATGGTAGCCTTGTCATTATGGGACGTAGTCTGTTGTCAATATTTTTGTTACTTAAATGGATTGTAGCCTTGTCATTATGGAAGGTAGTCTATTGTCGAGATTTTTGTTACTCCAATGGATGGTAGCTTTGTCATTATGGAAGGTACTCTGTTGTCGATATTTTTGTTACTCCAATGGATGGTAGCCTTGTCATTATAGAAGGTAGTCTGTTGTCGAGATTTTTGTTACTCCAATGGATGGTAGCCTTGTCATTATGGAAGGTATTCTGTTGTCGATATTTTTGTTACTCCAATGGATGGTAGCTTTGTCATTATGGAAGGTACTCTATTGTCGATATTTTTGTTACTCCAATGGATGGTAGCCTTGTCATTATGAAAGGTAGTCTATTTTCGAGATTTTTGTTACTCCAATGGATGGTAGCCTTGTCATTATGGAAGGTAGTTTGTTGTCGATATTTTTGTTACTACAATGGATGGTAGCCTTGTCATTCTGGAAATTACTCCATTGTTGATATTTTTATTACTCAAATGGTTGGTAGCCTTGTCATTATAGAAGGTAGTATGTTGTCGAGATTTTTGTTACTCTAATGGATGGTAGTCTTTTCATTATGGAAGGTAGTCTGTCGTTATGATTTCTGTTACTCCAATGGATGGTAGCCTTGTCATTATGGAAGTTAGTCTTTTGTTCATATTTTTGTTACTCCATTGGATGGTAGCCTTGTCATTATAGAAGGTAGTCTGTTGTCAATGTTTTTGTTCCCCCAATGGATGGTAGCCTTATCATTATGGAAGGTAGTCTGTTGTCGAGATTTTTGTTACTCCAATGGATGGTAGCCTTGTCATTATGGAAGGTAGTCTGTTGTCGATATTTTTGTTACTCCAATGAATAGTAGCCTTGTCATTATGGGACGTAGTCTGTTGTCAATATCTTTGTTACTTAATGGATTGTAGCCTTGTCATTATGGAAGGTAGTCTATTGTCGAGATTTTTGTTACTCCAATGGATGGTAGCTTTGTCATTATGGAAGGAACTCTATTGTCGAGATTTTTGTTACTTCAATGGATGGTAACCTTGTCATTATGAAAGGTAGTCTGTTGTCGAGATTTTTGTTACTACAATTGATGGTAGCCTTGTCATTATGGAAGGTATTTTGTTGTCGATATTTATGTTACTACAATGGATGGTAGCCTTGTCATTCTGGAAATTACTCTGTTGTTGATATTTTTATTACTCCAATGGATGGTAGCCTTGTCATTATGGAAGGTAGTCTGTTGTAGAGATTTTTGTTACTCCAATGGATGGTAGTCTTTTCATTATGGAAGGTAGTCTATCGTTATGATTTATGTTACTCCAATGGATGGTAGCCTTGTCATTATGGAAGGTAGTCTTTTATTCATATTTTTGTTACTCCATTGGATGGTAGCCTTGTCATTATAGAAGGTAGTCTGTTGTCCATGAGTTTGTTCCTCTAATGGATGGTAGCCTTATCATTATGGAAGGTAGAATGATATAGATATCTTTTTTACTCCAATGGATGGTAGCCTTGTCATTATGGAAGTTAGTTGGTTATCGATATTTTTTTTACTCCAATGGATGGTAGCCTTGTCATTATGAAAGGTAGTTTGTCATTGAGATATCTGTTACTCCAATGTGTGGTAGCCTTGTCATTATGGAAGGCAGTCTGTTGTCGAGAATTTTGTTATTCCGTTGGATGGTAGCCTTGTCATTATGGAAGGTAGTCTGATGTCGAGATTTTTGTTATTCTAATGGATTGTAACCTTGTCATTATGGAAAGTAGTCTGTTGTCGAGATTTTTATACTCCAATGGATGGTATCCTTGTCATTATGTAAGGTAGTCTGTTGTCAAGATTTTTGTTACTCCAATGAATGGTAGCCTTGTCATTATGGGACGTAGTCTGTTGTCAATATTTTTGTTACTTAAATGGATTGTAGCCTTGTCATTATGGAAGGTAGTCTATTGTCGAGATTTTTGTTACTCCAATGGATGGTAGCTTTGTCATTATGGAAGGTACTCTGTTGTCGATATTTTTGTTACTCCAATGGATGGTAGCCTTGTCATTATAGAAGGTAGTCTGTTGTCGAGATTTTTGTTACTCCAATGGATGGTAGCCTTGTCATTATGGAAGGTATTCTGTTGTCGATATTTTTGTTACTCCAATGGATGGTAGCTTTGTCATTATGGAAGGTACTCTATTGTCGATATTTTTGTTACTCCAATGGATGGTAGCCTTGTCATTATGAAAGGTAGTCTATTTTCGAGATTTTTGTTACTCCAATGGATGGTAGCCTTGTCATTATGGAAGGTAGTTTGTTGTCGATATTTTTGTTACTACAATGGATGGTAGCCTTGTCATTCTGGAAATTACTCCATTGTTGATATTTTTATTACTCAAATGGTTGGTAGCCTTGTCATTATAGAAGGTAGTATGTTGTCGAGATTTTTGTTACTCTAATGGATGGTAGTCTTTTCATTATGGAAGGTAGTCTGTCGTTATGATTTCTGTTACTCCAATGGATGGTAGCCTTGTCATTATGGAAGTTAGTCTTTTGTTCATATTTTTGTTACTCCATTGGATGGTAGCCTTGTCATTATAGAAGGTAGTCTGTTGTCAATGTTTTTGTTCCCCCAATGGATGGTAGCCTTATCATTATGGAAGGTAGAATGATATAGATATCTTTTTTACTCCAATGGGTGGTAGCCTTGTTATTATGGAAGGTAGTTTGTTGTCGATGTTTTTTTTACTCCAATGGATGGTAGCCTTGTCATTATGAAAGGTAGTTTGTCATTGAGATATTTGTTACTCCAATGTGTGGTAGCCTTGTCATTATGGAAGGTAGTCTGTTGTCGAGAATTTTGTTATTCCGTTGGATGGTAGCCTTGTTATTATCGAAGGTAGTCTGATGTCAAGATTTTTGTTATTCTAATGGATTGTAACCTTGTCATTATGGAAGGTAGTCTGTTGTCGAAATTTTTATACTCCAATGGATAGTATCCTTGTCATTATGGAAGGTAGTCTGTTGTCGAGATTTTTGTTACTCCAATGAATGGTAGCCTTGTCATTATGGAAGGTAGTCTGTTATCGATATTTTTGTTACTACAATGGATGGTAGCCTTGTCATTCCGGAAATTACTCCGTTGTTGATATTTTTATTACTCCAATTGATGGTAGCCTTTTCATTATGGAAGGTAGTCTGTCGTTATGATTTCTATTACTCCAATGGATGGTAGCCTTGTCATTACGGAAGGTAGTCTTTTATTCATATTTTTGTTACTCCATTGGATGGTAGCCTTGTCATTACAGAAAGTAGTCTGTTGTCCATGAGTTTGTTCCTCCAATGGATGGTAGCCTTATCATTATGGAAGGTAGAATGATATAGATATTTTTTTTACTCCAATGGGTGGTAGCCTTGTCATTATGGAAGGTAGTTTGTTGTCGAGATTTTTTTTACTCCAATGGATGGTAGCCTTGTCATTATGAAAGATAGTATGTCATTGAGATATCTGTTACTCCAATCTGTGGTAGCCTTGTCATTATGGAAGGTAGTCTGTTGTCGAGAATTTTGTTATTCTGTTGGATGGTAGCCTTGTCATTATGGAAGGTAGTCTGATGTCGAGATTTTTGTTATTCTAATGGATTGTAACCTTATCATTATGGAAGGTAGTCTGTTGTCGAGATTTTTGTCACTCCAATGGATGGTAGCCTTGTCATTATGGAAGGTAGTCTGTTGTCGAGATTTTTGTTACTCCAATGAATGGTAGCCTTGTCATTATGGGACGTAGTCTGTGGTCAATATTTTTGTTACTTCAATGGATTGTAGCCTTGTCATTATGGAAGGTAGTCTATTGTCGAGATTTTTGTTACTCCAATGGATGGTAGCTTTGTCATAATGGAAGGTACTCTGTTGTCGATATTTTTGTTACTCCAATGGATAATAGCCTTGTCATTAGGGAAGGTAGTCTGTTGTCGAGAATTTTTTTATTTCGTTGGATGGTAGCCTTGTCATTGTGGAAGGTAGTCTGATGTCGAGATTTTTGTTATTCTAATGGATTGTAACCTTATCATTATGGAAGGTAGTCTGTTGTCGAGATTTTTATACTCCAATGGATGGTATCCTTGTCATTATGGAAGGTAGTCTGTTGTCGTGATTTTTGTTACTCCAATGAATGGTAGCCTTGTTATTATGGGACGTAGTCTGTTGTCAATATTTTTGTTACTTCAATGGATTGTAGCCTTGTCATTATGGAAGGTAGTCTATTGTCGAGATTTTTGTTACTCCAATGGATGGTAGCTTTGTCATTATGGAAGGTACTCTGTTGTCAATATTTTTGTTACTCCAATGGATGGTACCCTTGTCATTATGAAAGGTAGTCTGTTGTCGAGATTTTTGTTACTCCAATGGATGGTAGCCTTGTGATTATGGAAGGTAGTATGTTGTAGAGATTTTTGTTACTACAATGGATGGTAGCCTTGTCATTCTGGAAATTACTCCGTTATTGATATTTTTATTACTCCAATGGATGGTAGCCTTTCATTATGGAAGGTAGTCTGTTGTTGAGATTTTTGTTACTCCAATGGATGGTAGTCTTTTCATTATGGAAGGTAGTATGTCTTTATGATTTCTGTTACTCCAATGGACGGTAGCCTTGTCATTATGGAAGGTAGTCTTTTGTTCATATTTTTGTTACTCTATTGGATGGTAGCCTTGTAATTACAGAAGGTAGTCTGTTGTCCATGTGTTTGTTCCTCCAATGGATGGTAGCCTTATCATTATGGAATGTAGAATAATATAGATATTTTTTTTACTCCGATGGGTGGTAGCCTTGTCATTATGAAAGGTAATTTGTTGTCGATATTTTTTTTACTCCAATGGATGGTAGCCTTGTCATTATGAAAGGTACTTTGTCATTGAGATATCTGTTAATCCAATGTGTGGTAGCCTTGTCATTATGGAAAGTAGTCTGTTGTCGAGAATTTTGTTATTCCGTTGGATGGTAGCCTTGTCATTATGGAAGGTAGTCTGATGTCGAGATTTTTGTTATTCTAATGGATTGTAACCTTATCATTATGGAAGGTAGTTTGTTGTCGAGATTTTTATAACTCCAATGGATGGTATCCTTGTCATTATGGAAGGTAGTCTGTTGTCAACATTTTTGTTACTCCAATGAATGGTAGCCTTGTCATTATGGGACGTAGTCTGTTGTCAATATTTTTGTTACTTCAATGGATTGTAGCCTTCTCATTATGGAAGGTAGTCTATTGTCTTGATTTTTGTTACTCCAATGGATGGTAGCTTTGTCATTATGGAAGGTACTCTGTTGTCGATATTTTTGTTACTCCAATGGATGGTACCCTTGTCATTATGGAAGGTAGTTTGTTGTCGAGAATTTTGTTATTCCGTTGGATGGTAGCCTTGTCATTATCGAAGGTAGTCTGATGTCGAGATTTTTGTTATTCTAATGGATTGTAACCTTGTCATTATGGAAGGTAGTCTGTTGTCGAGATTTTTATACTCCAATGGATGGTATCCTTGTCATTATGGAAGGTAGTCTGTTGTCGAGATTTTTGTTACTCCAATGAATGGTAGCCTTGTCATTATGGGACGTAGTCTGTTGTCAATATTTTTGTTACTTCAATGGATTGTAGCCTTGTCATTATGGAAGGTAGTCTATTGTCGAGATTTTTGTTACTCCAATGGATCGTAGCTTTGTCATTATGGAAGGTACTCTGTTGTCGATATTTTTGTTACTCCAATGGATGGTAACCTTGTCATTATGAAAGGTAGTCTGTTGTCGAGATTTTTGTTACTCCAATGGATGGGAGCCTTGTCATTATGGAAGGTAGTCTGTTGTCGAGATTTTTGTTACTATAATGGATGGTAGCCTTGTCATTCTGGAAATTACTCTGTTGTTGATATTTTTATTACTCCAATGCATGGTAGCCTTGTCATTATGGAAGGTAGTCTCTTGTCGAGATTTTTGTTACTCCAATGGATGGTAGTCTTTTCATTATGGAAGGTAGTCTGTCTTTATGATTTCTGTTACTCCAATGGACGGTAGCCTTGTCATTATGGAAGGTAGTCTTTTGTTCATATTTTTGTTACTCCATTGGATGGTAGCCTTGTCATTACAGAAGGTAGTTTGTTGTCCATGTGTTTGTTCCTCCAATGGATGGTAGCCTTATTAATATGGAATCTAGAATGATATAGATATCTTTTTTACTCTAATGGGTGGTAGCCTTGTCATTATGGAAGGTAGTTTGTTGTCGATTTTTTTTACTCCAATGGATGGTACCCTTGTCATTATGAAAGGTAGTTTGTCATTGAGATATCTGTTACTCCAATGTGTGGTAGCCTTGTCATTATGGAAGGTAGTCTGTTGTCGAGAATTTTGTTATTCTGTTGGATGGTAGCCTTGTCATTATGGAAGGTAGTCTGATGTCGAGATTTTTGTTATTCTAATGGATTGTAACCTTATCATTATGGAAGGTAGTCTATTGTCGAGATTTTTATACTCCAATGGATGTTATCCTTGTCATTATGGAAGGTAGTCTATTGTCGAGATTTTTGTTACTCCAATGAATGGTAGCCTTGTCATTATGGGACGTAGTCTGTTGTCAATATTTTTGTTACTTCAATGGATTGTAGCCTTGTCATTATGGAAGGTAGTCTATTATCGAGATTTTTGTTACTCCAATGGATGGTAGCTTTATCATTATGGAAGGTACTCTGTTATCGATATTTTTGTTACTCCAATGGATGGTAGCCTTGTCATTATGAAAGGTAGTCTATTGTCGAGATTTTTGTTACTCCAATGGATGGTAGCCTTGTCATTATGGAAGGTAGTCTGTTGTCAATATTTTTGTTACTACAATGGATGGTAGTCTTTTCATTATGGAAGGTAGTCTGTCTTTATGATTTTTGTTACTCCAATGGACGGTAGCCTTGTCACTATGGAAGGTAGTCTTTTGTTCATATTTTTGTTACTCCATTGGATGGTAGCCTTGTCATTACAGAAGGTAGTCTGTTGTCCATGTGTTTGTTCCTCCAATGGATGGTAACCTTATCATTATGGAATGTAGAATGATATAGATATCTTTTTTACTCCAATGGGTGGTAGCCTTGTCATTATGGAAGGTAATTTGTTGTCGATATTTTTTTTACTCCAATGGATGGTAGCCTTGTCATTATGAAAGGTAGATTGTCATTGAGATATCTATTACTCCAATGTGTGGTAGCCTTGTCATTATGGAAGGTAGTTTATTGTCGAGAATTTTGTTATTCCGTTGGATGGTAGCCTTTTCATTGTGGAAGGTAGTCTGATGTCGAGATTTTTGTTATTCTAATGGATTGTAACCTTATCATTATCGAAGGTAGTCTGTTGTCGAGATTTTTATACTCCAATGGATGGTATCCTTGTCGTTATGGAACATAGTCTGTTGTCAATTTTTTTGTTACTTCAATGGATTGTAGCCTTGTCATTTTGGAAGGTAGTCTATTGTCGAGATTTTTGTTACTCCAAAGGATGGTAGCTTTGTCATTATGGAAGGTACTCTGTTGTCGATATTTTTGTTACTCCAATGGATGGTAACCTTGTCATTATGAAAGGTAGTCTGTTGTCGAGATTTTTGTTACTCCAATGGATGGTAGCCTTGTCATTATGGAAGGTAGTATGTTGTCGAGATTTTTGTTACTACAATGGATGGTAGCCTTGTCATTCTGGAAATTACTCCGTTGTTGATATTTTTATTACTCCAATGGATGGTAGCCTTGTCATTATGGAAGGTAGTCTGTTGTCGAGATTTTTGTTACTCCAATGGATGGTACTCTTTTCATTATGGAAGGTAGTCTGTCTTTATGATTTCTGTTACTCCAATGGACGGTAGCCTTGTCATTATGGAAGGTAGTCTTTTGTTCATATTTTTGTTACTTAATTGGATGGTAGCCTTGTCATTACAGAAGGTAGTCTGTTGTCCATGTGTTTGTTCCTCCAATGGATGGTAGCCTTATCATTATGGAATGTAGAATGATATAGATATTTTTTTTACTCCAATGGGTGGTAGCCTTGTCATTATGGAAGGTAATTTTTTGTCAAAAATATTTTTACTCCAATGTGTGGTAGCCTTGTCATTATGGAAGGTAGTCTGTTGTCGAGAATTTTGTTATTCCGTTGGATGGTATCCTTGTCATTATGGAAGGTAGTCTGTTGTCAAGATTTTTGTTACTCCAATGAATGGTAGCCTTGTCATTATGGGACGTAGTCTGTTGTCAATATTTTTGTTACTTCAATGGATTGTAGCCTTGTCATTTTGGAAGGTAGTCTATTGTCGAGATTTTTGTTACTCCAAAGGATGGTAGTTTTGTCATTATGGAAGGTACTCTGTTGTCGATATTTTTGTTACTCCAATGGATGGTAACCTTGTCATTATGAAAGGTAGTCTGTTGTCGAGATTTTTGTTACTCCAATGGATGGTAGCCTTGTCATTATGGAAGGTAGTATGTTGTCGAGATTTTTGTTACTACAATGGATGGTAGCCTTGTCATTCTGGAAATTACTCCGTTGTTGATATTTTTATTACTCCAATGGATGGTAGCCTTGTCATTATGGAAGGTAGTCTGTTGTCGAGATTTTTGTTACTCCAATGGATGGTACTCTTTTCATTATGGAAGGTAGTCTGTCTTTATGATTTCTGTTACTCCAATGGACGGTAGCCTTGTCATTATGGAAGGTAGTCTTTTGTTCATATTTTTGTTACTTAATTGGATGGTAGCCTTGTCATTACAGAAGGTAGTTTGTTGTCCATGTGTTTGTTCCTCCAATGGATGGTAGCCTTATCATTATGGAATGTAGAATGATATAGATATTTTTTTTACTCCAATGGGTGGTAGCCTTGTCATTATGGAAGGTAATTTTTTGTCGATAATTTTTTTACTCCAATGTGTGGTAGCCTTGTCATTATGGAAGGTAGTCTGTTGTCGAGAATTTTGTTATTCCGTTGGATGGTATCCTTGTCATTATGGAAGGTAGTCTGTTGTCAAGATTTTTGTTACTCCAATGAATGGTAGCCTTGTCATTATGGGACGTAGTCTGTTGTCAATATTTTTGTTACTTCAATGGTTTGTAGCCTTGTCATTATGGAAGGTAGTCTATTGTCGAGATTTTTGTTACTCTAATGGATGGTAGCTTTGTCATTATGGAAGGTACTCTATTTTCGATATTTTTGTTACTCCAATGGATCGTAGCCTTGTCATTATGGAAGGTAGTCTGTTGTCGAGAATTTTGTTATTTCGTTGGATGGTAGCCTTGTCATTGTGGAAGGTAGTCTGATGTCGAGATTTTTGTTATTCTAATGGATTGTAACCTTATCATTATGGAAGGTAGTCTGTTATCGAGATTTTTATACTCCAATGGATGGTATCCTTGTCATTATGGAAGGTAGTCTGTTGTCGAGATTTTTGTTACTCCAATGAATGGTAGCCTTGTCAATATGGGACGTAGTCTGTTGTCAATTTTTTTCTTACTTCAATGGATTGTAGCCTTGTCATTATGGAAGGTAGTCTATTGTTGAGATTTTTGTTACTCCAATGGATGCTAGCTATGTCATTATGGAAGGTACTCTGTTGTCGATATTTTTGTTACTCCAATGGATGGTAACCTTGTCATTATGAAAGGTAGTCTGTTGTCGAGATTTTTTTTACTCCAATGGATGGAAGCCTTGTCATTATGGAAGGTAGTCTGTTGTCGAAATTTTTGTTACTACAATGGATGATAGCCTTGTCATTCTGGAAATTACTCCGTTGTTGATATTTTTATTACTCCAATGGATGGTAACCTTGTCATTATGGAAGGTAGTCTATTGTCGAGATATTTGTTACTCCAATGGATGGTAGTCTTTTCATTATGGAAGGTAGTCTGTCGTTATGATTTCTATTACTCCAATGGATTGTAGCCTTGTCATTATGGAAGGTAGTCTTTTATTCATATTTTTGTTACTCCATTGGATGGTATCCTTGTCATTACAGAAGGTAGTCTGTTGTCCATCAGTTTGTTCCTCCAATGGAAGGTAGCCTTATCATTATGGAAGGTAGAATGATATAGATATCTTTTTTACTCCAATGGGTGGTAGCCTTGTCGTTATGGAAGGTAGTTTTTTGTCGATATTTTTTTTACTCCAATGGATGGTAGCCTTGTCATTATGAAAGGTAGTTTGTCATTGAGATATCTGTTACTCCAATGTGTGGTAGCCTTGTCATTATGGAAGGTAGTCTGTTGTCGAGAATTTTGTTATTCCGTTTGATTGAGCCTTGTCATTATGGAAGGTAGTCTGATGTCGAGATTTTTGTTATTCTAATGGATTGTAACCTTGTCATTATGGAAGGTAGTCTGTTGTCGAGATTTTTATACTCCAATGGATGGTATCCTTTTCATTATGGAAGGTAGTTTGTTGTCAAGATTTTTGTTACTCTAATGAATGGTAGCCTTGTCATTATGGGACGTAGTCTTTTGTCAATATTTTTGTTACTTCAATTGATTGTAGCCTTGTCATTATGGAAGGTAGTCTATTGTCGAGATTTTTGTTACTCCAATGGATGGTAGCTTTGTCATTATGGAAGGTACTCTGTTGTCGATATTTTTGTTACTCCAATGGATGGTAGCCTTGTCATTATGAAAGGTAGTTTGTTGTCGAGATTTTTGTTACTTCAATGGATGGTAGCCTATTCATTATGGAAGGTAGTCTGCTGTCGATATTTTTGTTACTACAATGGATGGTAGCCTTGTCATTCTGGAAATTACTCCGTTGTTGATATATTTATTACTCCAATGGATGGTAGCCTTGTCATTATGGAAGGTAGTCTGTTGTCGAGATTTTTGTTACTCCAATGGATGGTAGTATTTTCATTATGGAAGGTAGTCTGTCGTTATGATTTCTGTTACTCCAATGGATGGTAGCCTTGTCATTATGGAAGGTAGTCTTTTATTCATATTTTTGTTACTCCATTGGATGGTAGCCTTGTCAATACAGAAGGTAGTCTGTTGTCCATGAGTTTGTTCCTCCAATGGATGGTAGCCTTGTCATTATGGAAGGTAGAATGATATAGATATCTTTTTTACTCCAATGGGTGGTAGCCTTATCGTTATGAAAGGTAGTTTGTTGTCGATATTTTTTTTACTCCAATGGATGGTAGCCTTGTCATTATGAAAGGTAGTTTGTCATTGAGATATCTGTTACTCCAATCTGTGGTACCCTTGTCATTATGGAAGGTAGTCTGTTGTCGAGAATTTTGTTATTCCGTTGGATGGTAGCCTTGTCATTATGGAAGGTAGTCTGATGTCGAGATTTTTGATATTCTAATGGATTGTAACCTTGCCATTATGGAACGTAGTCTGTTGTCGAGATTTTTATACTCCAATGGATGGTATCCTTGTCATTATGGAAGGTAGTCTGTTGTCGAGATTCTTGTTACTCCAATGAATGGTAGCCTTGTCATTATGGGACGTAGTCTGTTGTCAATATTTTTGTTACTTCAATGGATTGTAGCCTTGTCATTATGGAAGGTAGTCTATTGTCAAGATTTTTGTTACTCCAATGGATGGTAGCTTTGTCATTATGGAAGGTACTATGTTGTCGATATTTTTGTTACTCCAATGGATGGTAGCCTTGTCATTATGAAAGGTAGTCTGTTATCGAGATTTTTGTTACTCCAATGGATGGTAGCCTTGTTATTATGGAAGGTAGTCTGTTGTCGATATTTTTGTTACTACAATGGATGGTAGCCTTGTCATTCTAGAAATTACTCTGTTGTTGATATTTTTATTACTCCAATGGATGGTGGCCTTGTCATTATGGAAGGTAGTCTGTTGTCGAGATTGTGGTTACTCCAATGGAAGGTAGTCTTTTCATTATGGAAGGTAGTCTGTCGTTATGATTTATGTTACTCCAATGGATGGTAGCCTTGTCATTATGGAAGATAGTGTTTTATTCATATTTTTGTTACTCCATTGGATGGTAGCCTTGTCAATACAGAAGGTAGTCTGTTGTCCACGAGTTTGTTCCTCCAATGGATGGTTGCCTTATCATTATGGAAGGTAGAATGATATAGATATTTTTTTTACTCCAATGGGTGGTAGCCTTGTCATTATGGAAGGTAGTTTGTTGTCGATATTTTTTTTACTCCAATGGATGGTAGTCTTGTCATTATGAAAGGTAGTTTGTCATTGAGATATATGTTACTCCAATGTGTGGTAGCCTTGTCATTATGGAAGGTAGTCTGTTGTCGAGAATTTTGTTATTCTGTTGGATGGTAGCCTTGTCATTATGGAAGGTAGTCTGATGTCGAGATTTTTGTTATTCTAATGGATTGTAACCTTGTTATTATGGAAGGTAGTCTGTTGTCGAGATTTTTGTTACTCCAATGAATGGTAGGCTTGTCATTATGGGTCGTAGTCTGTTGTCAATATTTTTGTTACTTCAATGGATTGTAGCCTTGTAATTATGGAAGGTAGTCTATTGTCGAGATTTTTGTTACTCCAATGGATGGTAGCTTTGTCATTATGGAAGGTACTCTGTTGTCGATATTTTTGTTACTCCAATGATTGTAGCCTTGTCATTATGGAAGGTAGTCTATTCTCGAGATTTTTGTTATTCCAATGGATGGTAGCTTTGTCATTATGGAAGGTACTGTGTTGTCGATATTTTTGTTACTCCAATGGATGGTACCCTTGTCATTATAAAAGGTAGTCTGTTGTCGAGATTTTTGTTACTCCAATGGATGGTAGCCTTGTCATTATGGAAGGTAGTCTGTTGTTGAGATTTTTGTTACTACAATGGATGGTAGCATTGTCATTCTGGAAATTACTCAGTTGTTGATATTTTTATTACTCCAATGGATGGTAGCCTTGTCATTATGGAAGGTAGTCTGTTGTAGAAATTTTTGTTACTCCAATGGATGGTAGTCTTTTCATTATGGAAGGTTGTTTGTCTTTATGATTTCTGTTACTCCAATGGACGGTAGCCTTGTCATTATGGAAGGTAGTCTTTTGTTCATATTTTTGTTACTCCATTGGATGGTAGCCTTGTCATTATAGAAGGTAGTTTGTTGTCCATGTGTTTGTTCCTCCAATGGATGGTAGCCTTATCATTATGGAATGTAGAATGATATAAATTTTTTTTTTACACTAATGGGTGGTAGCCTTGTCATTATGGAAGGTAATTTGTTGTCGATATTTTTTCTACTCCAATGGATGGTAGCCTTGTCATTATGAAAGGTAGTTTGTCATTGAGATATCTGTTATACAATGTGTGGTTGCCTTGTCATTATGGAAGGTAGTCTGTTGTCGAGAATTTTGTTATTCCGTTGGATGGTAGCCTTGTCATTATGGAAGGTAGTCTGATGTTGAGATTTTTGTTATTCTAATGGATTGTAACCTTGTCATTATGGAAGGTAGTCTGTTGTCAAGATTTTTGTTACTCCAATGAATGGTAGCCTTGTCATTATGGGACGTAGTCTGTTGTCAATATTTTTGTTACTTCAATGGATTGTAGCCTTGTCATTATGGAAGGTAGTCTATTGTCGATATTTTTGTTACTCTAATGTGTGGTAGCCTTGTCATTATGGAAGGTAGTCTGTTGTCGAGAATTTTGTTATTCCGTTGGATGGTAGCCTTGTCATTATGGAAGGTAGTCTGATGTCGAGATTTTTGTTATTCTAATGGATTGTAACCTTGTCATTATTGAAGGTTATTTGTTGTCAAGATTTTTATACTCCAATGGATGGTATCCTTGTCATTATGGAAGGTAGTCTGTTGTCGAGATTTTTGTTACTCCAATGAATGGTAGCCTTGTCATTATGGGACGTAGTCTGTTGTCAATTTTTTTGTTACTTCAATGGATTGTAGCCTTGTCATTATGGAAGGTAGTCTATTATCGAGATTTTTGTTACTCCAATGGATGGTAGCTTTGTCATTATGGAAGGTACTCTGTTGTCGATATTTTTGTTACTCCAATGGATGGTAACCTTGTCATTATGAAAGGTAGTCTGTTGTCGAGATTTTTGTTACTCCAATGGATGGTAGCCTTGTCATTATGGAAGATAGTCTGTTGTCGAGATTTTTGTTACTACAATGGATGGTATCCTTGTCATTCTGGAAATTAATCCGTTGTTGATATTTTTATTACTCCAATGGATGGTAGCCTTGTCATTATGGAAGGTAGTCTGTTGTCGAGATTTTTTTTACTCCAATGGATGGTAGTCTTGTCATTATGAAAGGTAGTTTGTCATTGAGATATATGTTACTCCAATGTGTGGTAGCCTTGTCATTATGGAAGGTAGTCTGTTGTCGAGAATTTTGTTATTCCGTTGGATGGTAGCCTTGTCATTATGGAAGGTAGTCTGATGTCGAGATTTTTGTTATTCTAATGGATTGTAACCTTGTCATTATGGAAGGTAGTTTGTTGTCGAGATTTTTGTTACTCCAATGAATGGTAGCCTTGTCATTATGGGTCGTAGTCTGTTGTCAATATTTTTGTTACTTCAATGGATTGTAGCCTTGTCATTAGGGAAGGTAGTCTATTGTCGAGATTTTTGTTACTCCAATGGATGGTAGCTTTGTCATTATGGAAGGTACTCTGTTGTCGATATTTTTGTTACTCCAATGGATAGTAGCCTTGTCATTATGGAAGGTAGTCTGTTGTCGAGAATTTTTTTATTTCGTTGGATGGTAGCCTTGTCATTGTGGAAGGTAGTCTGATGTCGAGATTTTTGTTATTCTAATGAATTGTAACCTTATCATTATGGAAGGTAGTCTGTTGTCGAGATTTTTATACTCCAATGGATGGTATCCTTATCATTATGGAAGGTAGTCTGTTGTCGTGATTTTTGTTACTCCAATGAATGGTAGCCTTGTCATTATGGGACGTAGCATGTTGTCAATATTTTTGTTACTTCAATGGATTGTAGCCTTGTCATTATGGAAGGTAGTCTATTGTCGAGATTTTTGTTATTCCAATGGATGGTAGCTTTTTCATTATGGAAGGTACTGTGTTGTCGATATTTTTGTTACTCCAATGGATGGTACCCTTGTCATTATAAAAGGTAGTCTGTTGTCGAGATTTTTGTTACTCCAATGGATGGTAGCCTTGTCATTATGGAAGGTAGTCTGTTGTCGAGATTTTTGTTACTACAATGGATGGTAGCCTTGTCATTCTGGAAATTACTCCGTTGTTGATATTTTTATTACTCCAATGGATGGTAGCCTTGTCATTATGGAAGGTAGTCTGTTGTCGAGATTTTTGTTACTCCAATGGATGGTAGTCTTTTCATTATGGAAGGTTGTTTGTCTTTATGATTTCTGTTACTCCAATGGACCGTAGCCTTGTCATTATGGAAGGTAGTCTTTTTATTCATATTTTTGTTACTCCATTGGATGGTAGCCTTGTCATTATAGAAGGTAGTTTGTTGTCCATGTGTTTGTTCCTCCAATGGATGGTAGCCTTATCATTATGGAATGTAGAATGATATAAATATTTTTTTTACACCAATGGGTGGTAGCCTTGTCATTATGGAAGGTAATTTGTTGTCGATATTTTTTTTACTCCAATGGATGGTAGCCTTGTCAATAAGAAAGGTAGTTTGTCATTGAGATATCTGTTATACAATGTGTGGTTGCCTTGTCATTATGGAAGGTAGTCTGTTGTCGAGAATTTTGTTATTCCGTTGGATGGTAGCCTTGTCATTATGGAAGGTAGTCTGATGTTGAGATTTTTGTTATTCTAATGGATTGTAACCTTGTCATTATGGAAGGTAGTTTGTTGTCGAGTTTTTTATACTCCAATGGATGGTATCCTTGTCATTATGGAAGGTAGTCTGTTGTCAAGATTTTTGTTACTCCAATGAATGGTAGCCTTGTCATTATGGGACGTAGTCTGTTGTCAATATTTTTGTTACTTCAATGGATTGTAGCTTTGTCATTATGGAAGGTAGTCTATTGTCGAGATTTTTGTTACTCCAATGGATGGTAGCTTTGTCATTATGGAAGGTACTCTGTTGTCGATATTTTTGTTACTCCAATGGATCTTAGCCTTGTCATTATGGAAGGCAGTCTATTGTCGAGAATTTTGTTATTTCGTTGGATGGTAGCCTTGTCATTGTGGAAGGTAGTCTGATGTCGAGATTTTTGTTATTCTAATGGATTGTAACCTTATCATTATGGAAGGTAGTCTGTTGTCAAGATTTTTATACTCCAATGGATGGTATCCTTGTCATTATGGAAGGTAGTCTGTTGTCGAGATTTTTGTTACTCCAATGAATGGTAGCCTTGTCATTATGGGACGTAGTCTGTTGTCAATTTTTTTGTTACTTCAATGGATTGTAGCCTTGTCATTATGGAAGGTAGTCTATTGTCGAGATTTTTGTTACTCCAATGGATGGTAGCTTTGTCATTATGGAAGGTACTATGTTATCGATATTTTTGTTACTCCAATGGATGGTAACCTTGTCATTATGAAAGGTAGTCTGTTGTCGAGATTTTTTTTACTCCAATGGATGGTAGCCTTGTCATTATGGAAGGTAGTCTGTTGTCGAGATTTTTGTTACTACAATGGATGGTAGCCTTGTCATTCTGGAAATTACTCCATTGTTGATATTTTTATTACTCCAATGGATGGTAGCCTTGTCATTATGGAAGGTAGTTTGTTGTCGAGATTTTTGTTACTCCAATGGATGGTAGTCTTGTCATTATGAAAGGTAGTTTGTCATTGAGATATATGTTACTCCAATGTGTGGTAGCCTTGTCATTATGGAAGGTAGTCTGTTGTCGAGAATTTTGTTATTCCGTTGGATGGTAGCCTTGTCATTATGGAAGGTAGTCTGATGTCGATATTTTTGTTATTCTAATGGATTGTAACCTTGTCATTATGGAAGGTAGTGTGTTGTTGAGATTTTTATACTCCAATGGATGGTATCCTTGTCATTATGGAAGGTAGTCTGTTGTCGAGATTTTTGTTACTCCAATGAATTGTAGCCTTGTCATTATGGGTCGTAGTCTGTTGTCAATATTTTTGTTACTTCAATGGATTGTAGCCTTGTCATTATGGAAGGTAGTCTATTGTCGAGATTTTTGTTACTCCAATGGATGGTAGCTTTGTCATTATGGAAGGTACTCTGTTGTCGATATTTTTGTTACTCTAATGGATAGTAGCCTTGTCATTATGGAAGGTAGTATGTTGTCGAGAATTTTTTTATTTCGTTGGATGGTAGCCTTGTCATTGTGGAAGGTAGTCTGATGTCGAGATTTTTGTTATTCTAATGGATTGTAACCTTATCATTTTGGAAGGTAGTCTGTTGTCGAGATTTTTATACTCCAATGGATGGTATCCTTGTCATTATGGAAGGTAGTCTGTTGTCGTGATTTTTGTTACTCTAATGAATGGTAGCCTTGTCATTATGGGACGTAGTCTGTTGTCAATATTTTTGTTACTTCAATGGATTGTAGCCTTGTCATTATGGAAGGTAGTTTATTGTCGAGATTTTTGTTACTCCAATGGATGGTAGCTTTGTCATTATGGAATGTACTGTGTTGTCGATATTTTTGTTACTCCAATGGATGGTACCCTTGTCATTATAAAAGGTAGTCTGTTGTCGAGATTTTTGTTACTCCAATGGATGGTAGCCTTGTCATTATGGAAGGTAGTCTGTTGTCGAGATTTTTGTTACTACAATGGATGGTAGCCTTGTCATTCTGGAAATTACTCCGTTGTTGATATTTTTATTACTCCAATGGATGGTAGCCTTGTCATTATGGAAGGTAGTCTGTTGTCGAGATTTTTGTTACTCCAATGGATGGTAGTCTTTTCATTATGGAAGGTTGTCTGTCTTTATGATTTCTGTTACTCCAATGGACGGTAGCCTTGTCATTATGGAAGGTAGTCTTTTTTTCATATTTTTGTTACTCCATTGGATGGTAGCCTTGTCATTATAGAAGGTAGTCTGTTGTCCATGTGTTTGTTCCTCCAATGGATGGTAGCCTTATCATTATGGAATGTAGAATGATATAAATATTTTTTTACCTCCAATGGGTGGTAGCCTTGTCATTTTGGAAGGTAATTTGTTGTCGATATTTTTTTTACTCCAATGGATGGTAGCCTTGTCACTATGAAAGGTAGTTTGTCATTGAGATATCTGTTATACAATGTGTGGTAGCCTTGTCATTATGGAAGGTAGTCTGTTGTCGAGAATTTTGTTATTCCGTTGGATGCTAGCCTTGTCATTATGGAAGGTAGTCTGATGTCGAGATTTTTGTTATTCTAATGGATTGTAACCTTGTCATTATGGAAGGTAGTTTGTTGTCGAGTTTTTTATACTCCAATGGATGGTATCCTTGTCATTATGGAAGGTAGTCTGTTGTCAAGATTTTTGTTACTCCAATGAATGGTAGCCTTGTAATTATGGGACGTAGTCTGTTGTCAATATTTTTGTTACTTCAATGGATTGTAGCCTTGTCATTATGGAAGGTAGTCTATTGTCGAGATTTTTGTTACTCCAATGGATGGTAGCTTTGTCATTATGGAAGGTACTCTTTTGTCGATATTTTTGTTACTCCAATGGATCGTAGCCTTGTCATTATGGAAGGTAGTCTGTTGTCGAGAATTTTGTTATTTCGTTGGATGGTAGCCATGTCATTGTGGAAGGTAGTCTGATGTCGAGATTTTTGTTATTCTAATGGATTGTAACCTTATCATTATGGAAGGTAGTTTGTTGTCAAGATTTTTATACTCCAATGGATGGTATCCTTGTCATTATGGTAGGTAGTCTGTTGTCGAGATTTTGGTTACTCCAATGAATGGTAGCCTTATCATTATGGGACGTAGTCTGTTGTCAATTTTTTTGTTACTTCAATGGATTGTAGCCTTGTCATTATGGAAGGTAGTCTATTGTCGAGATTTTTGTTACTCCAATGGATGGTAGCTTTGTCATTATGGAAGGTACTCTGTTGTCGATATTTTTGTTACTCCAATGGATGGTAACCTTGTCATTATGAAAGGTAGTCTGTTGTCGAGATTTTTGTTACTCCAATGGATGGTAGCCTTGTCATTATGGAAGTTAGTCTGTTGTCGAGATTTTTGTTACTACAATGGATGGTAGCCTTGTCATTCTGGAAATTACTCCGTTGTTGATATTTTTATTACTCCAATGGATGGTAGCCTTGTCATTATGGAAGGTAGTCTATTGTTGAGATTTTTGTTACTCCAATGGATGGTAGTCTTTTCATTATGGAAGGTAGTCTGTCGTTATGATTTCTGTTACTCTAATGGATTGTAGCCTTGTCATTATGGAAGGTAGTCTTTTATTCATATTTTTGTTACTCCATTGGATGGTATCCTTGTCATTACAGAAGGTAGTCTGTTGTCCATGAGTTTGTTCCTCCAATGGATGGTAGCCGTATCATTATGGAAGGTAGAATGATATAGATATCTTTTTTACTCCAATGGGTGGTAGCCTTGTCGTTAAGGAAGGTAGTTTTTTGTCGATATGTTTTTTACTCCAATGGATGGTAGCCTTGTCATTATGAAAGGTAGTTTGTCATTGAGATATCTGTTACTCCAATGTGTGGTAGCCTTGTCATTATGGAAGGTAGTCTGTTGTCGAGAATTTTGTTATTCCGTTGGATGGTAGCCTTGTCATTATGGAAGGTAGTCTGATGTCGAGATTTTTGTTATTCTAATGGATTGTAACCTTGTCCTTATTGAAGGTAGTTTGTTGTCGAGATTTTCATACTCCAATGGATGGTATCCTTGTCATTAAGGAAGGTAGTCTGTTGTCAAGATTTTTGTTACTCCAATGAATGGTAGCCTTGTCATTATGGGACGTAGTCTGTTGTCAATTTTTTTGTTACTTCAATGGATTGTAGCCTTGTCATTATGGAAGGTAGTCTATTGTCGAGATTTTTGTTACTCCAATGGATGGTAGCTTTGTCATTATGGAAGGTACTCTGTTGTCGATATTTTTGTTACTCCAATGGATGGTAACCTTGTCATTATGAAAGGTAGTCTGTTGTCGAGATTTTTATTACTCCAATGGATGGTAGCCTTGTCATTATGGAAGGTAGTCTGTTGTCGAGATTTTTGTTACTCCAATGGATGGTAGTCTTTTCATTATGGAAGGTTGTCTGTCTTTATGATTTCTGTTACTCCAATGGACGGTAGCCTTGTCATTATGGAAGGTAGTCTTTTTTTCATATTTTTGTTACTCCATTGGATGGTAGCCTTGTCATTATAGAAGGTAGTCTGTTGTCCATGTGTTTGTTCCTCCAATGGATGGTAGCCTTATCATTATGGAATGTAGAATGATATAAATATTTTTTTACCTCCAATGGGTGGTAGCCTTGTCATTTTGGAAGGTAATTTGTTGTCGATATTTTTTTTACTCCAATGGATGGTAGCCTTGTCACTATGAAAGGTAGTTTGTCATTGAGATATCTGTTATACAATATGTGGTAGCCTTGTCATTATGGAAGGTAGTCTGTTGTCGAGAATTTTGTTATTCCGTTGGATGCTAGCCTTGTCATTATGGAAGGTAGTCTGATGTCGAGATTTTTGTTATTCTAATGGATTGTAACCTTGTCATTATGGAAGGTAGTTTGTTGTCGATTTTTTTATACTCCAATGGATGGTATCCTTGTCATTATGGAAGGTAGTCTGTTGTCAAGATTTTTGTTACTCCAATGAATGGTAGCCTTGTCATTATGGGACGTAGTCTGTTGTCAATATTTTTGTTACTTCAATGGATTGTAGCCTTGTCATTATGGAAGGTAGTCTATTGTCGAGATTTTTGTTACTCCAATGGATGGTAGCTTTGTCATTATGGAAGGTACTGTCTTGTCGATATTTTTGTTACTCCAATGGATCGTAGCCTTGTCATTATGGAAGGTAGTCTGTTGTCGAGAATTTTGTTATTTCGTTGGATGGTAGCCATGTCATTGTGGAAGGTAGTCTGATGTCGAGATTTTTGTTATTCTAATGGATTGTAACCTTATCATTATGGAAGGTAGTTTGTTGTCAAGATTTTTATACTCCAATGGATGGTATCCTTGTCATTATGGTAGGTAGTCTGTTGTCGAGATTTTGGTTACTCCAATGAATGGTAGCCTTATCATTATGGGACGTAGTCTGTTGTCAATTTTTTTGTTACTTCAATGGATTGTAGCCTTGTCATTATGGAAGGTAGTCTATTGTCGAGATTTTTGTTACTCCAATGGATGGTAGCTTTGTCATTATGGAAGGTACTCTGTTGTCGATATTTTTGTTACTCCAATGGATGGTAACCTTGTCATTATGAAAGGTAGTTTGTTGTCGAGATTTTTGTTACTCCAATGGATGGTAGCCTTGTCATTATGGAAGGTAGTCTATTGTCGAGATTTTTGTTACTACAATGGATGGTAGCCTTGTCATTCTGGAAATTACTCCGTTGTTGATATTTTTATTACTCCAATGGATGGTAGCCTTGTCATTATGGAAGGTAGTCTGTTGTTGAGATTTTTGTTACTCCAATGGATGGTAGTCTTTTCATTATGGAAGGTAGTCTGTCGTTATGATTTCTGTTACTCTAATGGATTGTAGCCTTGTCATTATGGAAGGTAGTCTTTTTTTCATATTTTTGTTACTCCATTGGATGGTATCCTTGTCATTACAGAAGGTAGTCTGTTGTCCATGAGTTTGTTCCTCCAATGGATGGTAGCCGTATCATTATGGAAGGTAGAATGATATAGATATCTTTTTTACTCCAATGGGTGGTAGCCTTGTCGTTAAGGAAGGTAGTTTTTTGTCAATATTTTTTTTACTCCAATGGATGGTAGCCTTGTCATTATGAAAGGTAGTTTGTCATTGAGATATCTGTTACTCCAATGTGTGGTAGCCTTGTCATTATGGAAGGTAGTCTGTTGTCGAGAATTTTGTTATTCCGTTGGATGGTAGCCTTGTCATTATGGAAGGTAGTCTGATGTCGAGATTTTTGTTATTCTAATGGATTGTAACCTTGTCATTATTGAAGGTAGTTTGTTGTCGAGATTTTCATACTCCAATGGATGGTATCCTTGTCATTAAGGAAGGTAGTCAGTTGTCAAGATTTTTGTTACTCCAATGAATGGTAGCCTTGTCATTATGGGACGTAGTCTGTTGTCAATATTTTTGTTACTTCAATGGATTGTAGCCTTGTCATTATGGAAGGTAGTCTATTGTCGAGATTTTTGTTACTCCAATGGATGGTAGCTTTGTCATTATGGAAGGTACTCTGTTGTCGATATTTTTGTTACTCCAATGGATGGTAACCTTGTCATTATGAAAGGTAGTCTGTTGTCGAGATTTTTGTTACTCCAATGGATGGTAGCCTTGTCTTTATGGAAGGTAGTCTGTTGTTGAGATTTTTGTTACTCCAATGGATGGTAGTCTTTTCATTATGGAAGGTTGTCTGTCTTTATGATTTCTGTTACTCCAATGGACGGTAGCCTTGTCATTATGGAAGGTAGTCTTTTTTTCATATTTTTGTTACTCCATTGGATGGTAACCTTGTCATTATAGAAGGTAGTCTGTTGTCCATGTGTTTGTTCCTCCAATGGATGGTAGCCTTATCATTATGGAATGTAGAATGATATAAATATTTTTTTACCTCCAATGGGTGGTAGCCTTGTCATTATGGAAGGTAATTTGTTGTCGATATTTTTTTTACTCCAATGGATGGTAGCCTTGTCATTATGAAAGGTAGTTTGTCATTGAGATATCTGTTATACAATGTGTGGTAGCCTTGTCATTATGGAAGGTAGTCTGTTGTCGAGAATTTTGTTATTCCGTTGGATGCTAGCCTTGTCATTATGGAAGGTAGTCTGATGTCGAGATTTTTGTTATTCTAATGGATTGTAACCTTGTCATTATGGAAGGTAGTTTGTTGTCGAGTTTTTTATACTCCAATGGATGGTATCCTTGTCATTATGGAAGGTAGTCTGTTGTCAAGATTTTTGTTACTCCAATGAATGGTAGCCTTGTCATTATGGGACGTAGTCTGTTGTCAATATTTTTGTTACTTCAATGGATTGTAGCCTTGTCATTATGGAAGGTAGTCTATTGTCGAGATTTTTGTTACTCCAATGGATGGTAGCTTTGTCATTATGGAAGGTACTCTCTTGTCGATATTTTTGTTACTCCAATGGATCGTAGCCTTGTCATTATGGAAGGTAGTTTGTTGTCGAGAATTTTGTTATTTCGTTGGATGGTAGCCTTGTCATTGTGGAAGGTAGTCTGATTTCGAGATTTTTGTTATTCTAATGGATTGTAACCTTATCATTATGGAAGGTAGTCTGTTGTCAAGATTTTTATACTCCAATGGATGGTATCCTTGTCATTATGGTAGGTAGTCTGTTGTCGAGATTTTGGTTACTCCAATGAATGGTAGCCTTGTCATTATGGGACGTAGTCTGTTGTCAATTTTTTTGTTACTTCAATGGATTGTAGCCTTGTCATTATGGAAGGTAGTCTATTGTCGAGATTTTTTTTACTCCAATGGATGGTAGCTTTGTCATTATGGAAGGTACTCTGTTGTCGATATTTTTGTTACTCCAATGGATGGTAACCTTGTCATTATGAAAGGTAGTCTGTTGTCGAGATTTTTGTTACTCCAATGGATGGTAGCCTTGTCATTATGGAAGGTAGTCTGTTGTCGAGATTTTTGTTACTACAATGGATGGTAGCCTTGTCATTCTGGAAATTACTCAGTTGTTGATATTTTTATTACTCCAATGGATGGTAGCCTTGTCATTATGGAAGGTAGTCTGTTGTTGAGATTTTTGTTACTCCAATGGATGGTAGTCTTTTCATTATGGAAGGTAGTCTGTCGTTATGATTTCTGTTACTCTAATGGATTGTAGCCTTGTCATTATGGAAGGTAGTCTTTTATTCATATTTTTGTTACTCCATTGGATGGTATCCGTGTCATTACAGAAGGTAGTCTGTTGTCCATGAGTTTGTTCCTCCAATGGATGGTAGCCTTATCATTATGGAAGGTAGAATGATATAGATATCTTTTTTACTCCAATGGGTGGTAGCCTTGTCGTTATGGAAGGTAGTTTTTGTCGATATTTTTTTTACTCCAATGGATGGTAGCCTTGTCATTATGAAAGGTAGTTTGTCATTGAGATATCTGTTACTCCAATGTGTGGTAGCCTTGTCATTATGGAAGGTAGTCTGTTGTCGAGAATTTTGTTATTCCGTTGGATGGTAGCCTTGTCATTATGGAAGGTAGTCTGATGTCGAGATTTTTGTTATACTAATGGATTGTAACCTTGTCATTATTGAAGGTAGTTTGTTGTCGAGATTTTCATACTCCAATGGATGGTATCCTTGTCATTAAGGAAGGTAGTCTGTTGTCAAGATTTTTGTTACTCCAATGAATGGTAGCCTTGTCATTATGGGACGTAGTCTGTTGTCAATATTTTTGTTACTTCAATGGATTGTAGCCTTGTCATTATGGAAGGTAGTCTATTGTCGAGATTTTTGTTACTCCAATGGATGGTAGCTTTGTCATTATGGAAGGTACTCTGTTGTCGATATTTTTGTTACTCCAATGGATCGTAGCCTTGTCATTATGGAAGGTAGTCTGTTGTCGAGAATTTTGTAATTTCGTTGGATGGTAGCCTTGTCATTGTGGAAGGTAGTCTGATGTCGAGATTTTTGTTATTCTAATGGATTTTAACCTTATCATTATGGAAGGTAGTCTGTTGTCGAGATTTTTATACTCCAATGAATGGTGTCCTTGTCATAATGGAAGGTAGTCTGTTGTCGAGATTTTTGTTACTCCAATGAATGGTAGCCTTGTCATTATGGGACGTAGCCTGTTGTCAATTTTTTTGTTACTTCAATGGATTGTAGCCTTGTCATTATGGAAGGTAGTCTATTGTCGAGATTTTTGTTACTCCAATGGATGATAGCTTTGTCATTATGGAAGGTACTCTGTTGTCGATATTTTTGTTACTCCAATGAATGGTAACCTTGTCATTATGAAAGGTAGTCTGTTGTCGAGATTTTTGTTACTCCAATGGATGGTAGCCTTGTCATTATGGAAGGTAGTCTGTTGTCGAGATTTTTGTTACTACAATGGATGGTAGCCTTGTCATTCTGGAAATTACTCCGTTGTAGATATTTTTATTACTCCAATGGATGGTAGCCTTGTCATTATGGAAGGTACTCTGTTGTCGAGATTTTTGTTACTCCAATTGATGGTAGTCTTTTCATTATGGAAGGTAGTCTGTTGTTATGATTTCTATTACTCCAATGGATTGTAGCCTTGTCATTATGGAATGTAGTCTTTTATTCATATTTTTGTTACTCCATTGGATGGTATCCTTGTCATTACAGAAGGTAGTCTGTTGTCCATGAGTTTGTTCCTCCAATGGATGGTAGCCTTATCATTATGGAAGGTAGAATGATATAGATATCTTTTTTACTCCAATGGGTGGTAGCCTTGTCGTTATGGAAGGTAGTTTTTTGTCGATATTTTTTTTACTCCAATGGATGGTAGCCTTGTCATTATGAAAGGTAGTTTTTCATTGAGATATTTGTTACTCCAATGTGTGGTAGCCTTGTCATTATGGAAGGTAGTTTGTTGTCGAGAATTTTGTTATTCCGTTGGATGGTAGCCTTGTCATTATGGAAGGTAGTCTGATGTCGAGATTTTTGTTATTCTAATGGATTGTAACCTTGTCATTATGGAAGGTAGTCTGTTGTCGAGATTTTTATACTCCAATGGATGGTATCCTTGTCATTATGGAAGGTAGTCTGTTGTCAAGATTTTTATTACTCTAATGAATGGTAGCCTTGTCATTATGGGACGTAGTCTATTGTCAATATTTTTGTTACTTCAATTGATTGTAGCCTTGTCATTATGGAAGGAAGTCTATTGTCGAGATTTTTATTACTCCAATGGATGGTAGCTTTGTCATTATGGAAGGTACTCTTTTGTCGATATTTTTGTTACTCCAATGGATGGTAGCCTTGTCATTGTGAAAGGTAGTTTGTTGTCAAGATTTTTGTTACTTCAATGGATGGTAGCCTATTCATTATGGAATGTAGCCTATTCATTATGGAATGTAGCCTGTTGTCGATATTTTTGTTACTACAATGGATGCTAGCCTTGTCATTCTGGAAATTACTCCGTTGTTGATATTTTTATTACTCCAATGGATGGTAGCCTTGTCATTATGGAAGGTAGTCTGTTGTCGAGATTTTTGTTACTCCAATGGATGGTAGTCTTTTTATTATGGAAGGTAGTCTGTCGTTATGATTTCTGTTACTCTAATGGATTGTAGCCTTGTCATTATGGAAGGTAGTCTTTTATTCATATTTTTGTTACTCCATTGGATGGTATCCTTGTCATTACAGAAGGTAGTCTGTTGTCCATGAGTTTGTTCCTCCAATGGATGGTAGCCTTATCATTATGGAAGGTAGAATGATATAGATATCTTTTTTACTCCAATGGGTGGTAGCCTTGTCGTTATGGAAGGTAGTTTTTTGTCGATATTTTTTTTACTCCAATGGATGGTACCATTGTCATTATGAAAGGTAGTTTGTCATTGAGATATCTGTTACTCCAATGTGTGGTAGCCTTGTCATTATGGAAGGTAGTCTGTTGTCGAGAATTTTGTTATTCCGTTGGATGGTAGCCTTGTCATTATGGAAGGTAGTCTGATGTCGAGATTTTTGTTATTCTAATGGATTGTAACCTTGTCATTATTGAAGGTAGTTTGTTGTCGAGATTTTCATACTCCAATGGATGGTATCCTTGTCATTAAGGAAGGTAGTCTGTTGTCAAGATTTTTGTTACTCCAATGAATGGTAGCCTTGTCATTATGGGACGTAGTCTGTTGTCAATATTTTTGTTACTTCAATGGATTGTAGCCTTGTCATTATGGAAGGTAGTCTATTGTCGAGATTTTTGTTACTCCAATGGATGGTAGCTTTGTCATTATGGAAGGTACTCTGTTTTCGATATTTTTGTTACTCCAATGGATCGTAGCCTTGTCATTATGGAAGGTAGTCTGTTGTCGAGAATTTTGTAATTTCGTTGGATGGTAGCCTTGTCATTGTGGAAGGTAGTCTGATGTCGAGATTTTTGTTATTCTAATGGATTGTAACCTTATCATTATGGAAGGTAGTCTGTTGTCGAGATTTTTATACTCCAATGAATGGTATCCTTGTCATAATGGAAGGTAGTCTGTTGTCGAGATTTTTGTTACTCCAATGAATGGTAGCCTTGTCATTATGGGACGTAGCCTGTTGTCAATTTTTTTGTTACTCCAATGGATGATAGCTTTGTCATTATGGAAGGTACTCTGTTGTCGATATTTTTGTTACTCCAATGAATGGTAACCTTGTCATTATGAAAGGTAGTCTGTTGTCGAGATTTTTCTTACTCCAATGGATGGTAGCCTTGTCATTATGGAAGGTAGTCGGTTGTCGAGATTTTTGTTACTACAATGGATGGTAGCCTTGTCATTCTGGAAATTACTCCGTTGTAGATATTTTTATTACTCCAATGGATGGTAGCCTTGTCATTATGGAAGGTACTCTGTTGTCGAGATTTTTGTTACTCCAATTGATGGTAGTCTTTTCATTATGGAAGGTAGTCTGTCATTATGATTTCTATTACTCCAATGGATTGTAGCCTTGTCATTATGGAATGTAGTCTTTTATTCATATTTTTGTTACTCCATTGGATGGTATCCTTGTCATTACAGAAGGTAGTCTGTTGTCCATGAGTTTGTTCCTCCAATGGATGGTAGCCTTATCATTATGGAAGGTAGAATGATATAGATATCTTTTTTACTCCAATGGGTGGTAGCCTTGTCGTTATGGAAGGTAGTTTTTTGTTGATATTTTTTTTACTCCAATGGATGGTAGCCTTGTCATTATGAAAGGTAGTTTTTCATTGAGATATTTGTTACTCCAATGTGTGGTAGCCTTGTCATTATGGAAGGTAGTCTGTTGTCGAGAATTTTGTTATTCCGTTGGATGGTAGCCTTGTCATTATGGAAGGTAGTCTGATGTCGAGATTTTTGTTATTCTAATGGATTGTAACCTTGTCATTATGGAAGGTAGTCTCTTGTCGAGATTTTTATACTCCAATGGATGGTATCCTTGTCATTATGGAAGGTAGTCTGTTGTCAAGATTTTTGTTACTCTAATGAATGGTAGCCTTGTCATTATGGGACGTAGTCTATTGTCAATATTTTTGTTACTTCAATTGATTGTAGCCTTGTCATTATGGAAGGAAGTCTATTGTCGAGATTTTTATTACTCCAATGGATGGTAGCTTTGTCATTATGGAAGGTACACTTTTGTCGATATTTTTGTTACTCCAATGGATGGTAGCCTTGTCATTATGAAAGGTAGTTTGTTGTCAAGATTTTTGTTACTTCAATGGATGGTAGCCTATTCATTATGGAATGTAGTCTGTTGTCGATATTTTTGTTACTACAATGGATGGTAGCCTTGTCATTCTGGAAATTACTCCGTTGTTGATATTTTTATTACTCCAATGGATGGTAGCCTTGTCATTATGGAAGGTAGTCTGTTGTCGAGATTTTTGTTACTCCAATGGATGGTAGTCTTTTTATTATGGAAGGTAGTCTGTCGTTATGATTTCTGTTACTCCAATGGATGGTAGCCTGGTCATTATGGAAGGTAGTCTTTTATTCATATTTTTGTTACTCCATTGGATGGTAGCCTTGTCATTATAGAAGGTAGTCTGTTGTCCATGAGTTTGTTCCTCCAATGGATGGTAGCCTTATCATTAAGGAAGGTAGAATGATATAGATATCTTTTTTACTCCAATGGGTGGTAGCCTTGTCGTTATGGAAGGTAGTTTATTGTCGATATTTTTTTTACTCCAATGGATGGTAGCCTTGTCATTATGAAAGGTAGTTTGTCATTGAGATATTTGTTACTCCAATGTGTGGTAGCCTTGTCATTATGGAAGGTAGTCTGTTGTCGAGAAATTTGTTATTTCGTTGGATGGTAGCCTTGTCATTATGGAAGGTAGTCTGATGTCGAGATTTTTGTTATTCTAATGGATTGTAACCTTATCATTATGGAAGGTAGTCTGTTGTCGAGATTTTTATACTCCAATGAATGGTATCCTTGTCATAATGGAAGGTAGTCTGTTGTCGAGATTTTTGTTACTCCAATGAATGGTAGCCTTGTCATTATGGGACGTAGCCTGTTGTCAATTTTTTTGTTACTCCAATGGATGATAGCTTTGTCATTATGGAAGGTACTCTGTTGTCGATATTTTTGTTACTCCAATGAATGGTAACCTTGTCATTATGAAAGGTAGTCTGTTGTCGAGATTTTTCTTACTCCAATGGATGGTAGCCTTGTCATTATGGAAGGTAGTCGGTTGTCGAGATTTTTGTTACTACAATGGATGGTAGCCTTGTCATTCTGGAAATTACTCCGTTGTAGATATTTTTATTACTCCAATGGATGGTAGCCTTGTCATTATGGAAGGTACTCTGTTGTCGAGATTTTTGTTACTCCAATTGATGGTAGTCTTTTCATTATGGAAGGTAGTCTGTCATTATGATTTCTATTACTCCAATGGATTGTAGCCTTGTCATTATGGAATGTAGTCTTTTATTCATATTTTTGTTACTCCATTGGATGGTATCCTTGTCATTACAGAAGGTAGTCTGTTGTCCATGAGTTTGTTCCTCCAATGGATGGTAGCCTTATCATTATGGAAGGTAGAATGATATAGATATCTTTTTTACTCCAATGGGTGGTAGCCTTGTCGTTATGGAAGGTAGTTTTTTGTTGATATTTTTTTTACTCCAATGGATGGTAGCCTTGTCATTATGAAAGGTAGTTTTTCATTGAGATATTTGTTACTCCAATGTGTGGTAGCCTTGTCATTATGGAAGGTAGTCTGTTGTCGAGAATTTTGTTATTCCGTTGGATGGTAGCCTTGTCATTATGGAAGGTAGTCTGATGTCGAGATTTTTGTTATTCTAATGGATTGTAACCTTGTCATTATGGAAGGTAGTCTCTTGTCGAGATTTTTATACTCCAATGGATGGTATCCTTGTCATTATGGAAGGTAGTCTGTTGTCAAGATTTTTGTTACTCTAATGAATGGTAGCCTTGTCATTATGGGACGTAGTCTATTGTCAATATTTTTGTTACTTCAATTGATTGTAGCCTTGTCATTATGGAAGGAAGTCTATTGTCGAGATTTTTATTACTCCAATGGATGGTAGCTTTGTCATTATGGAAGGTACACTTTTGTCGATATTTTTGTTACTCCAATGGATGGTAGCCTTGTCATTATGAAAGGTAGTTTGTTGTCAAGATTTTTGTTACTTCAATGGATGGTAGCCTATTCATTATGGAATGTAGTCTGTTGTCGATATTTTTGTTACTACAATGGATGGTAGCCTTGTCATTCTGGAAATTACTCCGTTGTTGATATTTTTATTACTCCAATGGATGGTAGCCTTGTCATTATGGAAGGTAGTCTGTTGTCGAGATTTTTGTTACTCCAATGGATGGTAGTCTTTTTATTATGGAAGGTAGTCTGTCGTTATGATTTCTGTTACTCCAATGGATGGTAGCCTGGTCATTATGGAAGGTAGTCTTTTATTCATATTTTTGTTACTCCATTGGATGGTAGCCTTGTCATTATAGAAGGTAGTCTGTTGTCCATGAGTTTGTTCCTCCAATGGATGGTAGCCTTATCATTAAGGAAGGTAGAATGATATAGATATCTTTTTTACTCCAATGGGTGGTAGCCTTGTCGTTATGGAAGGTAGTTTATTGTCGATATTTTTTTTACTCCAATGGATGGTAGCCTTGTCATTATGAAAGGTAGTTTGTCATTGAGATATCTGTTACTCCAATGTGTGGTAGCCTTGTCATTATGGAAGGTAGTCTGTTGTCGAGAAATTTGTTATTTCGTTGGATGGTAGCCTTGTCATTATGGAAGGTAGTCTGATGTTGAGATTTTTGTTATTCTAATGGATTGTAACCTTGGCATTATGGAAGGTAGTCTGTTGTCGAGATTTTTATACTCCAATGGATGGTATCCTTGTCATTATGGAAGGTAGTCTTTTGTCGAGATTTTTGTTACTCCAATGAATGGTAGCCTTGTCATTATAGGACGTAGTCTGTTGTCAATATTTTTGTTACTTCAATGGATTGTAGCCTTGTCATTATGGAAGGTAGTCTATTGTCGAGATTTTTGTTACTCCAATGGATGGTAGCTTTGTCATTATGGAAGGTACTATGTTGTCGATATTTTTGTTACTCCAATGGATAGTAGCCTTGTCATTATGAAAGGCAGTCTGTTGTCGAGATTTTTGTTTCTCCAATGGATGGTAGCCTTGTCATTATGGAAGGTAGTCTGTTGTCGATATTTTTGTTACTACAATGGATGGTAGCCTTGTCATTCTGGAAATTACTCCGTTGTTGATATTTTAATTACTCTAATGGATGGTAGCCTTGTCATTATGGAAGGTAGTCTGTTGTCAAGATTTTTGTTACTCCAATGGATGGTAGTCTTTTCAATATGGAAGGTAGTCTGTCTTTATGATTTCTGTTACTCCAATGTACGGTAGCCTTATCATTATGGAAGGTAGTCTTTTGTTCATATTTTTGTTACTCCATTGGATGGTAGCCTTGTCATTACAGAAGGTAGTTTGTTGTCCATGTGTTTATTCCTCCAATGGATGGTAGCCTTATCATTATGGAATGTAGAATGATATAGATATCTTTTTTACTCTAATGGGTGGTAGCCTTGTCATTATGGAAGGTAGTTTGTTGTCGATTTTTTTTTACTCCAATGGATGGTAGCCTTGTCATTATGAAAGGTAGTTTGTCATTGAGATATCTGTTACTCCAATGTGTGGTAGCCTTGTCATTCTGGAAGGTAGTCTGTTGTCGAGAATTTTGTTATTCCGTTGGATTGTAGCCTTGTCATTATGGAAGGTAGTCTGATGTCGAGATTTTTGTTATTCTAATGGATTGTAACCTTATCATTATGGAAGGTAGTCTGTTCTCGAGATTTTTATACTCCAATGGATGGTATCCTTGTCATTAAGGAAGGTAGTCTATTGTCGAGATTTTTGTCACTCCAATGAATGGTAGCCTTGTCATTATGGGACGTAGTCTGTTGTCAATATTTTTGTTACTTCAATGGATTGTAGCCTTGTCATTATGGAAGGTAGTCCATTATCGAGATTGTTGTTACTCCAATGGATGGTAGCTTTATCATTATGGAAGGTACTCTGTTGTCGATATTTTTGTTACTCCAATGGATGGTAGCCTTGTCATTGTGAAAGGTAGTCTATTGTCGAGATTTTTGTTAGTCAAATGGATGGTAGCCTTGTCATTATGGAAGGTAGTCTATTGTCGATATTTTTGTTACTACGATGGATGGTAGCCTTGTCATTCTTGAAATTAGTCTGTTGTTGATATTTTTATTACTCCAATGGATGGTAGCCATGTCATTATGGAAGGTAGTCTGTTGTCGAGATTTTTGTTACTCCAATGGATGGTAGTCTTGTCATTATGGAAGATTGTTTGTCGTTATGATTTTTATTACTCCAATGGATGGTAGCCTTGTCATTATGGAAGGTAGTCTGTTGTCGAGATTTTTGTTACTCCAATGGATGCTAGTCTTTTCATTATGGAAGGTAGTCTGTCTTTATGATTTTTGTTACTCCAATGGACGGTAGCCTTGTCATTATGGAAGGTAGTCTTTTGTTCATATTTTTGTTACTCCATTGGATGGTAGCCTTGTCATTACAGAAGGTAGTCTGTTGTCCATGTGTTTGTTCCTCCAATGGATGGTAGCCTTATCATTATGGAATGTTGAATGATATATATATATATCTTTTTTACTCCAATGGGTGGTAAGCTTGTCATTATGGAAGGTAATTTGTTGTCGATATTTTTTTTACTCCAATGGATGGTACCGTTGTCATTATTAAAGGTAGTTTGTCATTGAGATATTTGTTACTCCAATGTGTGGTAGCCTTGTCATTATGGAAGGTAGTCTGTTGTCGAGAATTTTATTATTCCGTTGGATGGTAGCCTTGTCATTATGGAAGGTAGTCTGATGTCGAGATTTTTGTTATTCTAATGGATTGTAACCTTGTCATTATGGAATGTAGTTTGTTGTCGATATTTTTATACTCCAATGGATGGTATCCTTGTCATTATGGAAGGTAGTTTGTTGTCGAGATTTTTATACTCCAATGGATGGTATCCTTGTCATTATGGAAGGTAGTCTGTTGTCAAGATTTTAGCTTCTCCAATGAATGGTAGCCTTGTCATTATGGGACGTAGTCTGTTGTCAATATTTTTGTTACTTCAATGGATTGTAGCCTTGTCATTATGGAAGGTAGTCTATTGTCGAGATTTTTGTTACTCCAATGGATGGTAGCTTTGTCATTATGGAAGGTACTCTGTTGTCGATATTTTTGTTACTCCAATGGATCGTAGCCTTTTCATTATGGAAGGTAGTCTGTTGTCGAGAATTTTGTTATTTCGTTGGATGGTAGCCTTGTCATTGTGGAAGGTAGTCTGATGTCGAGATTTTTGTTATTCTAATGGATTGTAACCTTGTCATTATGGAAGGTAGTTTGTTGTCAAGATTTTTATACTCCAATGGATGGTATCCTTGTCATTATGGAAGGTAGTCGGTTGTCAAGATTTTTGTTACTCCAATGAATGGTAGCCTTGTCATTATGGGACGTAGTCTGTTGTCAATATTTTTGTTACTTCAATGGATTGTAGCCTTGTCATTATGGAAGGTAGTCTATTGTCGAGATTTTTGTTACTCCAATGGATGGTAGCTTTGTCATTATGGAAGGTACTCTGTTGTCGATATTTTTGTTACTCCAATGGATGGTAGCCTTGTCATTATGGAAGGTACTCTGTTGTCGATATTTTTGTTACTCCAATGGATGGTAGCCTTGTCATTATGGAAGGTAGTCTGTTGTCGAGAATTTTGTTATTTCGTTGGATGGTAGCCTTGTCATTGTGAAAGGTAGTCTGATGTCGAGATTTTTGTTATTCTAATGGATGGTATCCTTATCATTTTGGAAGGTAGTCTGTTGTCAAGATTTTTATACTCCAATGGATGGTAGCCTTGTCATTATGGGACGTAGTCTGTTGTCAATATTTTTGTTACTTCAATGAATGGTAACCTTGTCATTATGGAAGGTAGTCTATTGTCGAGATTTTTGTTACTCCAATGGATGGTAGCTTTGTCATTATCGAAGGTACTCTGTTGTCGATATTTTTTTTACTCCAATGGATGGTAGCCTTGTCATTATGGAAGGTACTCTGTTGTCGATATTTTTGTTACTCCAATGGATGGTAGCCTTGTCATTATGGAAGGCAGTCTGTTGTCGAGAATTTTGTTATTTTGTTGGATGGTAGCCTTGTCATTGTGGAAGGGAGTCTGATGACGAGATTTTTCTTATTATAATGGATTGTAACCTTATCATTATGGAAGGTAGTCTGTTGTCGAGATTTTTATACTCTAATGGATGGTATCCTTGTCATTATGGAAGGTAGTCTGTTGTCGAGATTTTTGTTACTCCAATGAATGGTAGCCTTGTCATTATGGGACGTAGTCTGTTGTCAATTTTTTTGTTACTTCAATGGATTGTAGCCTTGTCATTATGGAAGGTAGTCTATTGTCGAGATTTTTGTTACTCCAATGGATGGTAGATTTGTCATTATGGAAGGTACTCTGTTGTCGATACTTTTGTTACTCCAATGGATGGTAACCTTGTCATTATGAAAGGTAGTCTGTTGTCGAGATTTTTGTTACTCCAATGGATGGTAGCCTTGTCATTATGGAAGGTAGTCTGTTGTCGAGATTTTTGTTACTACAATGGATGGTAGCCTTGTCATTCTGGAAATTACTCTGTTGTTGATATTTTTTTACTCCAATGGATGGTAGCCTTGTCATTATGGAAGGTAGTTTGTTGTCGAGATTTTTGGTACTCCAATGGATGGTAGTCTTTTCATTATGGAAGGTAGTCTGTCTTTATGATTTCTGTTACTCCAATGGACGGTAGCCTTGTCATTATGGAAGGTAGTCTTTTGTTCATATTTTTGTTACTCCATTGGATGGTAGCCTTGTCATTACAGAAGGTAGTCCGTTGTCCATGTGTTTGTTCCTCCTATGGATGGTAGCCTTATCATTATGGAATGTAGAATGATATAGATATTTTTTTACTCCAATGGGTGGTAGCCTTGTCATTATGGAAGGTAATTTGTTGTCGATATTTTTTTTACTACAACGGATGGTAGCCTTGTCATTATGAAAGGTAGTTTGTCATTGAGATATCTGTTACTCCAAAGTGTGGTAGCCTTGTCATTATGGGAGGTAGTCTGTTGTCGAGAATTTTGTTATTCCGATGGATGGTAGCCTTGTCATTATAGAAGGTAGTCTGATGTCAAGATTTTTGTTATTCTAATGGATTGTAACCTTGTCATTATGGAAGGTAGTTTGTTGTCGAGATTTTTATACTCCAATGGATGGTATCCTTGTCATTATGGAAGGTAGTTTGTTGTCATGATTTTAGCTTCTCCAATGAATGGTAGCCTTGTCATTATGGGACGTAGTCTGTTGTCAATATTTTTGTTACTTCAATGGATTGTAGCCTTGTCATTATGGAAGGTAGTCTATTGTCGAGATTTTTGTTACTCCAATGGATGGTAGCTTTGTCATTATGGAAGGTACTCTGTTGTCGATATTTTTGTTACTCCAATGGATCGTAGCCTTGTCATTATGGAAGGTAGTCTGTTGTCGAGAATTTTGTTATTTCGTTGGATGGTAGCCTTGTCATTGTGGAAGGTAGTCTGATGTCGAGATTTTTGTTATTCTAATGGATTGTAACCTTATCATTATGGAAGGTAGTCTGTTGTCGAGATTTTTATACTCCAATGGATGGTATCCTTGTCATTATGGAAGGTAGTCTGTTGTCGAGATTTTTGTTACTCCAATGAATGGTAGCCTTGTCATTATGGGACGTAGTCTGTTGTCAATTTTTTTGTTACTTCAATGGATTGTAGCCTTGTCATTATGGAAGGTAGTCTATTGTCGAGATTTTTGTTACTCCAATGGATGGTAGCTTTGTCATTATGGAAGGTACTCTGTTGTCGATATTTTTGTTACTCCAATGGATGGTAACCTTGTCATTATGAAAGGTAGTCTATTGTCGAGATTTTTGTTACTCCAATGGATGGTAGACTTGTCATTATGGAAGGTAGTCTGTTGTCGAGATTTTTGTTACTACAATGGATGGTAGCCTTGTCATTCTGGAAATTACTTCGTTGTTGATATTTTTATTACTCCAATGGATGGTAGCCTTGTCATTATGGAAGGTAGTCTGTTGTCGAGATTTCTGTTACTCCAATGGACTGTAGCCTTGTCATTATGGAAGGTAGTCTTTTATTCATATTTTTGTTACTCCATTGGATGGTATCCTTGTCATTACAGAAGGTAGTCTGTTGTCCATGTGTTTGTTCCTCCAATGGATGGTAGCCTTATCATTATGGAAGGAAGAATGATATAGATATCTTTTTTACTCCAATGGGTGGTAGCCTTGTCGTTATGAAAGGTAGTTTGTTGTCGATATTTTGTTTACTCCAACGGATGGTAGCCTTGTCATTATGAAAGGTAGTTTGTCATTGAGATATCTGTTACTCCAATGTGTGGTAGCCTTGTCATTATGGAAGGTAGTTTGTTGTCGAGAATTTTGTTATTCCGTTGGATGATAGCCTTGTCATTATGGAAGGTAGTCTGATGTCGAGATTTTTGTTATTCTAATGGATTGTAACCTTGTCATTATGGAAGGTAGTCTGTTGTCGAGATTTTTATACTCCAATGAATGGTAGCCTTGTCATTATGGGACGTAGTCTGTTGTCAATATTTTTGTTACTTCAATGGATTGTAGCCTTGTCATTATGGAAGGTAGTCTATTGTCGAGATTTTTGTTACTCCAATGGATGGTAGCTTTGTCATTATGGAAGGTACTATGTTGTCGATATTTTTGTTACTCCAATGGATAGTTGCCTTGTCATTATGAAAGGTAGTCTGTTGTCGAGATTTTTTTTACTCCAATGGATGGTAGCCTTGTCATTATGGAAGGTAGTCTGTTGTCGATATTTTTGTTACTACAATGGATGGTAGCCTTGTCATTCTGGAAATTACTCCGTTATTGATATTTTTATTACTCCAATGGATGGTAGCCTTGTCATTATGGAAGGTAGTCTGTTGTCGAGATTTTTGTTACTCCAATGGATGGTAGCCTTGTCATTATGGAAGGTTGTTTGTCGTTATGATTTTTGTTACTCCAATGGATGGTAGCCTTGTCATTATGGAAGGTAGTCTTTTGTTCAGATTTTTGTTACTCCAATGAATGGTAGCCTTGTCATTACAGAAGGTAGTATGTTGTGGATATTTTTGTTAATCCAATGGATGGTAGCCTTATCATTAGGGAAGGTAGTATAATATAGATATCTTTTTTACTCCAATGGGTGGTAGCCTTGTCATTATGGAAGGTAGTATGTTGTCCATATTTTTTTACTCCAATGGATGGAAACCTTGTCATTATGGAAGGTAGTTTGTCATTGAGATATCTGTTACTCCAATGTGTTGTAGCTTTGTCATTATGGAAGGTAGTCTGTTGTCGGGAATTATGTTATTCCATTGGATGGTAGCCTTGTCATTATGGAAGGTAGTCAAATTTCGTGATTTTTGTTATTCCAATGGATGGTAACTTTGTCATTATGGAAGGTAGTCTGTTGTCGATATTTTTGTTACTACAATGGATGGTAGCCTTGTCATTCTGGAAATTACTCCGTTATTGATATTTTTATTACTCCAATGGATGGTAGCCTTGTCATTATGTAAGGTAGTCTGTTGTCGAGATTTTTGTTACTCCAATGGATGGTAGCCTTGTCATTATGGAAGGTTGTTTGTCGTTATGATTTTTGTTACTCCAATGGATGGTAGCCTTGTCATTATGGAAGGTAGTCTGTTGTCGAGATTTTTGTTACTACAATGGATGGTAGCCTTGTCATTCTGGAAATTACTCTGTTGTTGATATTTTTTTACTCCAATGGATGGTAGCCTTGTCATTATGGAAGGTAGTTTGTTGTCGAGATTTTTGGTACTCCAATGGATGGTAGTCTTTTCATTATGGAAGGTAGTCTGTCTTTATGATTTCTGTTACTCCAATGGACGGTAGCCTTGTCATTATGGAAGGTAGTCTTTTGTTCATATTTTCGTTACTCCATTGGATGGTAGCCTTGTCATTATAGAAGGTAGTCCGTTGTCCATGTGTTTGTTCCTCCTATGGATGGTAGCCTTATCATTATGGAATATAGAATGATATAAATATTTTTTTACTCCAATGGGTGGTAGCCTTGTCATTATGGAAGGTAATTTGTTGTCGATATTTTTTTTACTCCAACGGATGGTAGCCTTGTCATTATGAAAGGTAGTTTGTCATTGAGATATTTGTTACTCCAATGTGTGGTAGCCTTGTCATTATGGAAGGTAGTCTGATGTCGAGATTTTTTTTATTCTAATGGATGGTATCCTTGTCATTATGGAAGGTAGTCTGTTGTCAAGATTTTTATACTCCAATGGATGGTAGCCTTGTCATTATGGGACGTAGTCTGTTGTCAATATTTTTGTTACTTCAATGAATGGTAGCCTTGTCATTATGGAAGGTAGTCTATTGTCGAGATTTTTGTTACTCCAATGGATGGTAGCTTTGTCATTATGGAAGGTACTCTGTTGTCGATATTTTTGGTACTCCAATGGATGGTAGCCTTGTCATTATGGAAGGTACTCTGTTGTCGATATTTTTGTTACTCCAATGGATGGTAGCCTTGTCATTATGGAAGGTAGTCTGTTGTCGAGAATTTTGTTATTTCGTTGGATGGTAGCCTTGTCATTGTGGAAGGTAGTCTGATGACGAGATTTTTGTTATTCTAATGGATTGTAACCTTATCATTATGGAAGGTAGTCTGTTGTCGAGATTTTTATACTCTAATGGATGGTATCCTTGTCATTATGGAAGGTAGTCTGTTGTCGAGATTTTTGTTACTCCAATGAATGGTAGCCTTGTCATTATGGGCCGTAGTCTGTTGTCAATTTTTTTGTTACTTCAATGGATTGTAGCCTTGTCATTATGGAAGGTAGTCTATTGTCGAGATTTTTGTTACTCCAATGGATGGTAGGTTTGTCATTATGGAAGGTACTCTGTTGTCGATATTTTTGTTACTCCAATGGATGGTAACCTTTTTATTATGAAAGGTAGTCTGTTGTCGAGATTTTTGTTACTCCAATGCATGGTAGCCTTGTCATTATGGAAGGTAGTCTGTTGTCGAGATTTTTGTTACTACAATGGATGGTAGCCTTGTCATTCTGGAAATTACTCTGTTGTTGATATTTTTTTTACTCCAATGGATGGTAGCCTTGTCATTATGGAAGGTAGTCTGTTGTCGAGATTTTTGGTACTCCAATGGATGGTAGTCTTTTCATTATGGAAGGTATTCTGTCTTTATGATTTATGTTACTCCAATGGACGGTAGCCTTGTCATTATGGAAGGTAGTCTTTTGTTCATATTTTTGTTACTCCATTGGATGGTAGCCTTGTCATTACAGAAGGTAGTCCGTTGTCCATGTGTTTGTTCCTCCAATGGATGGTAGCCTTAACATTATGGAATGTACAATGATATAGATATTTTTTTTACTCCAATGGGTGGTAGCCTTGTCATTATGGAAGGTAATTTGTTGTCGATATTTTTTTTACTCCAACGGATGGTAGCCTTGTCATTATGAAAGGTAGTTTGTCATTGAGATATCTGTTACTCCAAAGTGTGGTAGCCTTGTCATTATGGGAGCTAGTCTGTTGTCGAGAATTTTGTTATTCCGTTGGATGGTAGCCTTGTCATTATAGAAGGTAGTCTGATGTCGAGATTTTTGTTATTCTAATGGATTGTAACCTTGTCATTATGGAAGGTAGTTTGTTGTCGAGATATTTATACTCCAATGGATGGTATCCTTGTCATTATGGAAGGTAGTCTGTTGTCAAGATTTTAGCTTCTCCAATGAATGGTAGCCTTGTCATTATGGGACGTAGTCTGTTGTCAATATTTTTGTTACTTCAATGGATTGTAGCCTTGTCATTATGGAAGGTAGTCCATTGTCGAGATTTTTGTTAATCCAATGGATGGTAGCTTTGTCATTATGGAAGGTACTCTGTTGTCGATATTTTTGTTACTCCAATGGATCGTAGCCTTGTCATTATGGAAGGTAGTCTGTTGTCGATATTTTTGTTACTCCAATGGATGGTAGCCTTGTCATTATGGAAGGTAGTCTTTTGTCGAGAATTTTGTTATTTCGTTGGATGGTAGCCTTGTCATTGTGAAAGGTAGTCTGATGTCGAGATTTTTGTTATTCTAATGGATGCTATCCTTATCATTTTGGAAGGTAGTCTGTTGTCAAGATTTTTTTACTCCAATGGATGGTAGCCTTGTCATTATGGGACGTAGTCTGTTGTCAATATTTTTGTTACTTCAATGAATGGTAACCTTGTCATTATGGAAGGTAGTCTATTGTCGAGATTTTTGTTACTCCAATGGATGGTAGCTTTGTCATTATCGAAGGTACTCTGTTGTCGATATTTATTTTACTCCAATGGATGGTAGCCTTGTCATTATGGAAGGTACTCTGTTGTCGATATTTTTGTTACTCCAATGGATGGTAGCCTTGTCATTATGGAAGGTAGTCTGTTGTCGAGAATTTTGTTATTTTGTTGGATGGTAGCCTTGTCATTGTGGAAGGGAGTCTGATGACGAGATTTTTGTTATTATAATGGATTGTAACCTTATCATTATGGAAGGTAGTCTGTTGTCGAGATTTTTATACTCTAATGGATGGTATCCTTGTCATTATGGAAGGTAGTCTGTTGTCGAGATTTTTGTTACTCCAATGAATGGTAGCCTTGTCATTATGGGACGTAGTCTGTTGTCAATTTTTTTGTTACTTCAATGGGTTGTAGCCTTGTCATTATGGAAGGTAGTCTATTGTCGAGATTTTTGTTACTCCAATGGATGGTAGCTTTGTCATTATGGAAGGTACTCTGTTGTCGATATTTTTGTTACTCCAATGGATGGTAACCTTGTCATTATGAAAGGTAGTCTGTTGTCGAGATTTTTGTTACTCCAATGGATGGTAGCCTTGTCATTATGGAAGGTAGTCTGTTGTCGAGATTTTTGTTACAACAATGGATGGTAGCCTTGTCATTCTGGAAATTACTCTGTTGTTGATATTTTTTTACTCCAATGGATGGTAGCCTTGTCATTATGGAAGGTAGTTTGTTGTCGAGATTTTTGGTACTCCAATGGATGGTAGTCTTTTCATTATGGAAGGTAGTCTGTCTTTATGATTTCTGTTACTCCAATGGACGCTAGCCTTGTCATTATGGAAGGTAGTCTTTTGTTCATATTTTTGTTACTCCATTGGATGGTAGCCTTGTCATTACAGAAGGTAGTCCGTTGTCCATGTGTTTGTTCCTCCTATGGATGGTAGCCTTATCATTATGGAATGTAGAATGATATAGATATTTTTGTACTCCAATGGGTGGTAGCCTTGTCATTATGGAAGGTAATTTGTTGTCGATATTTTTTTTACTCCAACGGATGGTAGCCTTGTCATTATGAAAGGTAGTTTGTCATTGAGATATCTGTTACTCCAAAGTGTGGTAGCCTTGTCATTATGGGAGCTAGTCTGTTGTCGAGAATTTTGTTATTCCGTTGGATGGTAGCCTTGTCATTATAGAAGGTAGTCTGATGTCGAGATTTTTGTTATTCTAATGGATTGTAACCTTGTCATTATGGAAGGTAGTTTGTTGTCGAGATATTTATACTCCAATGGATGGTATCCTTGTCATTATGGAAGGTAGTCTGTTGTCAAGATTTTAGCTTCTCCAATGAATGGTAGCCTTGTCATTATGGGACGTAGTCTGTTGTCAATATTTTTGTTACTTCAATGGATTGTAGCCTTGTCATTATGGAAGGTAGTCCATTGTCGAGATTTTTGTTAATCCAATGGATGGTAGCTTTGTCATTATGGAAGGTACTCTGTTGTCGATATTTTTGTTACTCCAATGGATCGTAGCCTTGTCATTATGGAAGGTAGTCTGTTGTCGATATTTTTGTTACTCCAATGGATGGTAGCCTTGTCATTATGGAAGGTAGTCTGTTGTCGAGAATTTTGTTATTTCGTTGGATGGTAGCCTTGTCATTGTGAAAGGTAGTCTGATGTCGAGATTTTTGTTATTCTAATGGATGCTATCCTTATCATTTTGGAAGGTAGTCTGTTGTCAAGATTTTTATACTCCAATGGATGGTAGCCTTGTCATTATGGGACGTAGTCTGTTGTCAATATTTTTGTTACTTCAATGAATGGTAACCTTGTCATTATGGAAGGTAGTCTATTGTCGAGATTTTTGTTACTCCAATGGATGGTAGCTTTGTCATTATCGAAGGTACTCTGTTGTCGATATTTATTTTACTCCAATGGATGGTAGCCTTGTCATTATGGAAGGTACTCTGTTGTCGATATTTTTGTTACTCCAATGGATGGTAGCCTTGTCATTATGGAAGGTAGTCTGTTGTCGAGAATTTTGTTATTTTGTTGGATGGTAGCCTTGTCATTGTGGAAGGGAGTCTGATGACGAGATTTTTGTTATTATAATGGATTGTAACCTTATCATTATGGAAGGTAGTCTGTTGTCGAGATTTTTATACTCTAATGGATGGTATCCTTGTCATTATGGAAGGTAGTCTGTTGTCGAGATTTTTGTTACTCCAATGAATGGTAGCCTTGTCATTATGGGACGTAGTCTGTTGTCAATTTTTTTGTTACTTCAATGGGTTGTAGCCTTGTCATTATGGAAGGTAGTCTATTGTCGAGATTTTTGTTACTCCAATGGATGGTAGCTTTGTCATTATGGAAGGTACTCTGTTGTCGATATTTTTGTTACTCCAATGGATGGTAACCTTGTCATTATGAAAGGTAGTCTGTTGTCGAGATTTTTGTTACTCCAATGGATGGTAGCCTTGTCATTATGGAAGGTAGTCTGTTGTCGAGATTTTTGTTACAACAATGGATGGTAGCCTTGTCATTCTGGAAATTACTCTGTTGTTGATATTTTTTTACTCCAATGGATGGTAGCCTTGTCATTATGGAAGGTAGTTTGTTGTCGAGATTTTTGGTACTCCAATGGATGGTAGTCTTTTCATTATGGAAGGTAGTCTGTCTTTATGATTTCTGTTACTCCAATGGACGCTAGCCTTGTCATTATGGAAGGTAGTCTTTTGTTCATATTTTTGTTACTCCATTGGATGGTAGCCTTGTCATTACAGAAGGTAGTCCGTTGTCCATGTGTTTGTTCCTCCTATGGATGGTAGCCTTATCATTATGGAATGTAGAATGATATAGATATTTTTTTACTCCAATGGGTGGTAGCCTTGTCATTATGGAAGGTAATTTGTTGTCGATATTTTTTTTACTCCAACGGATGGTAGCCTTGTCATTATGAAAGGTAGTTTGTCATTGAGATATCTGTTACTCCAAAGTGTGGTAGCCTTGTCATTATGGGATCTAGTCTGTTGTCGAGAATTTTGTTATTCCGTTGGATGGTAGCCTTGTCATTATAGAAGGTAGTCTGATGTCGAGATTTTTGTTATTCTAATGGATTGTAACCTTGTCATTATGGAAGGTAGTTTGTTGTCGAGATTTTTATACTCCAATGGATGGTATCCTTGTCATTATGGAAGGTAGTCTGTTGTCAAGATTTTAGCTTCTCCAATGAATGGTAGCCTTGTCATTATGGGACGTAGTCTGTTGTCAATATTTTTGTTACTTCAATGGATTGTAGCCTTGTCATTATGGAAGGTAGTCCATTGTCGAGATTTTTGTTACTCCAATGGATGGTAGCTTTGTCATTATGGAAGGTACTCTGTTGTCGATATTTTTGTTACTCCAATGGATCGTAGCCTTGTCATTATGGAAGGTAGTCTGTTGTCGAGAATTTTGTTATTTCGTTGGATGGTAGCCTTGTCATTGTGGAAGGTAGTCTGATGTCGAGATTTTTGTTATTCTAATGGATTATAACCTTATCATTATGGAAGGTAGTCTGTTGTCGAGATTTTTATACTCCAATGGATGGTATCCTTGTCATTATGGAAGGTAGTCTGTTGTCGAGATTTTTGTTACTCCAATGAATGGTAGCCTTGTCATTATGGGACGTAGTCTGTTGTCAATTTTTTTGTTACTTCAATGGGTTGTAGCCTTGTCATTATGGAAGGTAGTCTATTGTCGAGATTTTTGTTACTCCAATGGATGGTAGCTTTGTCATTATGGAAGGTACTCTGTTGTCGATATTTTTGTTACTCCAATGGATGGTAACCTTGTCATTATGAAAGGTAGTCTGTTGTCGAGATTTTTGTTACTCCAATGGATGGTAGCCTTGTCATTATGGAAGGTAGTCTGTTGTCGAGATTTTTGTTACTACAATGGATGGTAGCCTTGTCATTCTGGAAATTACTCTGTTGTTGATATTTTTTTACTCCAATGGATGGTAGCCTTGTCATTATGGAAGGTAGTTTGTTGTCGAGATTTTTGGTACTCCAATGGATGGTAGTCTTTTCATTATGGAAGGTAGTCTGTCTTTATGATTTCTGTTACTCCAATGGACGGTAGCCTTGTCATTATGGAAGGTAGTCTTTTGTTCATATTTTTGTTACTCCATTGGATGGTAGCCTTGTCATTACAGAAGGTAGTCCGTTGTCCATGTGTTTGTTCCTCCTATGGATGGTAGCCTTATCATTATGGAATGTAGAATGATATAGATATTTTTTTACTCCAATGGGTGGTAGCCTTGTCATTATGGGACGTAGTCTGTTGTCAATTTTTTTGTTACTTCAATGGATTGTAGCCTTGTCATTATGGAAGGTAGTCTATTGTCGAGATTTTTGTTACTCCAATGGATGGTAGCTTTGTCATTATGGAAGGTACTCTGTTGTCGATATTTTTGTTACTCCAATGGATGGTAACCTTGTCATTATGAAAGGTAGTCTGTTGTCGAGATTTTTGTTACTCCAATGGATGGTAGACTTGTCATTATGGAAGGTAGTCTGTTGTCGAGATTTTTGTTACTACAATGGATGGTAGCCTTGTCATTCTGGAAATTACTTCGTTGTTGATATTTTTATTACTCAAATGGATGGTAGCCTTGTCATTATGGAAGGTAGTCTGTTGTCGAGATTTTTGTTACTCCAATGGATGGTAGTGTTTTCATTATGGAAGGTAGTCTGTCGTTATGATTTCTGTTACTCCAATGGACTGTAGCCTTGTCATTATGGAAGGTAGTCTTTTATTCATATTTTTGTTACTCCATTGGATGGTATCCTTGTCATTACAGAAGGTAGTCTGTTGTCCATGTGTTTGTTCCTCCAATGGATGGTAGCCTTATCATTATGGAAGGTAGAATGATATAGATATATTTTTTACTCCAATGGGTGGTAGCCTTGTCGTTATGAAAGGTAGTTTGTTGTCGATATTTTGTTTACTCCAATGGATGGTAGCCTTGTCATTATGAAAGGTAGTTTGTCATTGAGATATTTGTTACTCCAATGTGTGGTAGCCTTGTCATTATGGAAGGTAGTTTGTTGTCGAGAATTTTGTTATTCCGTTGGATGGTAGCCTTGTCATTATGGAAGGTAGTCTGATGTCCAGATTTTTGTTATTCTAATGGATTGTAACCTTGTCATTATGGAAGGTAGTCTGTTGTCGAGATTTTTATACTCCAATGAATGGTAGCCTTGTCATTATGGGACGTAGTCTGTTGTCAATATTTTTGTTACTTCAATGGATTGTAGCCTTGTCATTATGGAAGGTAGTCTATTGTCGAGAGTTTTGTTACTCCAATGGATGGTAGCTTTGTCACTATGGAAGGTACTATGTTGTCGATATTTTTGTTACTCCAATGGATAGTTGCCTTGTCATTATGAAAGGTAGTCTGTTGTCGAGAATTTTTTTACTCCAATGGATGGTAGCCTTGTCATTATGGAAGGTAGTCTGTTGTCGATATTTTTGTTACTACAATGGATGGTAGCCTTGTCATTCTGGAAATTACTCCGTTATTGATATTTTTATTACTCCAATGGATGGTAGCCTTGTCATTATGGAAGGTAGTCTGTTGTCGAGATTTTTGTTACTCCAATGGATGGTAGCCTTGTCATTATGGAAGGTTGTTTGTCGTTATGATTTTTGTTACTCCAATGGATGGTAGCCTTGTCATTATGGAAGGTAGTCTTTTGTTCAGATTTTTGTTACTCCAATGAATGGTAGCCTTGTCATTACAGAAGGTAGTCTGTTGTGGATATTTTTGTTAATCCAATGGATGGTAGCCTTATCATTAGGGAAGGTAGTATAATATAGATATCTTTTTTACTCCAATGGGTGGTAGCCTTGTCATTATGGAAGGTAGTATGTTGTCCATATTTTTTTACTCCAATGGATGGAAGCCTTGTCATTATGGAAGGTAGTTTGTCATTGAGATATCTGTTACTCCAATGTGTTGTAGCTTTGTCATTATGGAAGGTAGTCTGTTGTCGGGAATTATGGTATTCCATTGGATGGTAGCCTTGTCATTATGGAAGGTAGTCAAATTTCGTGATTTTTGTTATTCCAATGGATGGTAACTTTGTCATTATGAAAGGTAGTCTGTTGTTGATATTTTTGTTACTACAATGGATGGTAGCCTTGTCATTCTGGAAATTACTCCGTTATTGATATTTTTATTACTCCAATGGATGGTAGCCTTGTCATTATGGAAGGTAGTCTGTTGTCGAGATTTTTGTTACTCCAATGGATGGTAGCCTTGTCATTATGGAAGGTTGTTTGTCGTTATGATTTTTGTTACTCCAATGGATGGTAGCCTTGTCATTATGGAAGGTAGTCTGTTGTCGAGATTTTTGTTACTACAATGGATGGTAGCCTTGTCATTCTGGAAATTACTCTGTTGTTGATATTTTTTTACTCCAATGGATGGTAGCCTTGTCATTATGGAAGGTAGTTTGTTGTCGAGATTTTTGGTACTCCAATGGATGGTAGTCTTTTCATTATGGAAGGTAGTCTGTCTTTATGATTTCTGTTACTCCAATGGACGGTAGCCTTGTCATTATGGAAGGTAGTCTTTTGTTCATATTTTTGTTACTCCATTGGATGGTAGCCTTGTCATTACAGAAGGTAGTCCGTTGTCCATGTGTTTGTTCCTCCTATGGATGGTAGCCTTATCATTATGGAATGTAGAATGATATATATATTTTTTTACTCCAATGGGTGGTAGCCTTGTCATTATGGGACGTAGTCTGTTGTCAATTTTTTTGTTACTTCAATGGATTGTAGCCTTGTCATTATGGAAGGTAGTCTATTGTCGAGATTTTTGTTACTCCAATGGATGGTAGCTTTGTCATTATGGAAGGTACTTTGTTGTCGATATTTTTGTTACTCCAATGGATGGTAACCTTGTCATTATGAAAGGTAGTCTGTTGTCGAGATTTTTGTTACTCCAATGGATGGTAGACTTGTCATTATGGAAGGTAGTCTGTTGTCGAGATTTTTGTTACTACAATGGATGGTAGCCTTGTCATTCTGGAAATTACTTCGTTGTTGATATTTTTATTACTCCAATGGATGGTAGCCTTGTCATTATGGAAGGTAGTCTGTTGTCGAGATTTTTGTTACTCCAATGGATGGTAGTCTTTTCATTATGGAAGGTAGTCTGTCGTTATGATTTTCGTTACTCCAATGGACTGTAGCCTTGTCATTATGGAAGGTAGTCTTTTATTCATATTTTTGTTACTCCATTGGATGGTATCCTTGTCATTACAGAAGGTAGTCTGTTGTCCATGTGTTTGTTCCTCCAATGGATGGTAGCCTTATCATTATGGAAGGTAGAATGATATAGATATCTTTTTTACTCCAATGGGTGGTAGCCTTGTCGTTATGAAAGGTAGTTTGTTGTCGATATTTTGTTTACTCCAATGGATGGTAGCCTTGTCATTATGAAAGGTAGTTTGTCATTGAGATATCTGTTACTCCAATGTGTGGTAGCCTTGTCATTATGGAAGGTAGTTTGTTGTCGAGAATTTTGTTATTCCGTTGGATGGTAGCCTTGTCATTATGGAAGGTAGTCTGATGTCGAGATTTTTGTTATTCTAATGGATTGTAACCTTGTCATTATGGAAGGTAGTCTGTTGTCGAGATTTTTATACTCCAATGAATGGTCGCCTTGTCATTATGGGACGTAGTCTGTTGTCAATATTTTTGTTACATCAATGGATTGTAGCCTTGTCATTATGGAAGGTAGTCTATTGTCGAGATTTTTGTTACTCCAATGGATGGTAGCTTTGTCATTATGGAAGGTACTATGTTGTCGATATTTTTGTTACTCCAATGGATAGTTGCCTTGTCATTATGAAAGGTAGTCTGTTGTCGAGATTTTTTTTACTATAATGGATGGTAGCCTTGTCATTATGGAAGGTAGTCTGTTGTCGATATTTTTGTTACTACAATGGATGGTAGCCTTGTCATTCTGGAAATTACTCCGTTATTGATATTTTTATTACTCCAATGGATGGTAGCCTTGTCATTATGGAAGGTAGTCTGTTGTCGAGATTTTTGTTACTCCAATGGATGGTAGCCTTGTCATTATGGAAGGTTGTTTGTCGTTATGATTTTTGTTACTCCAATGGATGGTAGCCTTGTCATTATGGAAGGTAGTCTTTTGTTCAGATTTTTGTTACTCCAATGAATGGTAGCCTTGTCATTACAGAAGGTAGTCTGTTGTGGATATTTTTGTTAATCCAATGGATGGTAGCCTTATCATTAGGGAAGGTAGTATAATATAGATATCTTTTTTACTCCAATGGGTGGTAGCCTTGTCATTATGGAAGGTAGTATGTTGTCCATATTTTTTTACTCCAATGGATGGAAGCCTTGTCATTATGGAAGGTAGTTTGTCATTGAGATATCTGTTACTCCAATGTGTTGTAGCTTTGTCATTATGGAAGGTAGTCTGTTGTCGGGAATTATGTTATTCCATTGGATGGTAGCCTTGTCATTATGGAAGGTAGTCAAATTTCGTGATTTTTGTTATTCCAATGGATGGTAACTTTGTCATTATGGAAGGTAGTCTGTTGTCGAGATTTTTGTTACTCCAATGGATGGTAGCCTTGTCCTTATGGAAGCTAGTCTACTGTCGAGATTTTTGTTACTCTAATGGATGTAGCCTTGTCATTATGGAAGGTAGTCTGTTGTCGATCTTTTTGTTACTCCAATGGATGCTAGCCTTGTGATTATGGAAATTAGTTTGTTTTCGTGATTTTTGTTATTCCAATGGATGTTACTTTGTCATCATGGAATGTAGGTAGTTGTCGATATTTTTGTTACTCCAATGGATGGTAGCCTTGTAATTATGGAAGGTAGTTTGTCGTTGAGATATTTGTTACTCCAATGTGTGGTAGCCTTGTCAGTATGGAAGCAAGTTTGTTGTCGAGAGTTTTGTTACTCCAATGGATGGTTTCCTTTTAATTATGAAAGGTAGTATGTTGTCGATATTTTTGTTACTCCAATGGAAGGTAGCCTTCTCATTATGGAAGGTAGTTAGTCGTTGAGATATCTGTTACTCCAATGTGTGGTAGCCTTGTCATTATGGAAGCTAGTTTGATGTTCAGATTTTTGTTAATCCAATTGATGGTAGCCTTGTCATTATGGAAGGTAGTCTGTTGTCGAGATTTTTGTTATTCCATTGGATGGTAGCCTTGTCATTATGGAAGGTAGGCTGATGTCAGGATTTTTGTTATTCCAATGTATGGTAACCTTGTCAATATGGAAAGTACTTTATTGTCGAGATTTTTGTTACTCCAACGGATGGTAGCCTTGTCATTATGGAAGGTACTCTATTGTCGATATTTTTGTTACTCCAATGGATGGTAGACTTGTCATTATGGAAGGTAGTTTCTTGTCATGATTATTGTTACTACAATGGATGTTAGCCTTGTCACTATGGAAGGTAGTTTGTTGTCAAGATTTTTGTTACTCTAATGGATGGTAGTCTTTTCATTATGGAAGGTAGTCTGTTGTTATGATTTTTGTTACTCCAATGGAAGGTAGCCTTGTCATTATGGAAGGTAGTCTTTTGTTCAGATTTTTGTTACTCCATTGGATGGTAGCCTTGTCATTATAGAAGGTAGTCTGTTGTCGATATTTTTGTTACTCCAATGGATGGTAGCCTTATCATTATGGAAGGTAGTATAATATAGATATCTTTTTTACTCCAATGGGTGGTAGCCTTGTCATTATGGAAGGTAGATTGTCATTGAGATATCTGTTACTCCAATGTGTGGTAGCCTTGTCATTATGGAAGGTAGTCTATTGTCGAGAATTTTGTTATTCCGTTTGATGGTAGCCTTGTCATTATGGAAGGTATTCTGTTGTCGATATTTTTGTTACTACAATGGATGGTAGCCTTGTCATTATAGAGGGTAGTTTTTTGTCGAGATTTTTGTTATTCCATTGGATGGTAACCTTGTCATTATGGAAGGCAGTCTGATGTCAGGATTTTTGTTATTCCAATGTATGGTAACCTTGTCATTATGGAAGGTACTCTATTTTCGAGATTTTGTTACTCCAATGGATGGTAGCCTTGTCATTATGGAAGGTACTCTGTTGTCGATATTTTTGTTACTCCAATGGGTGGTAGCCTTGTCGTTTTGAAAGGTAGTTTGTTGTCGATATTTTGTTTACTCCAATGGATGGTAGCCTTGTCATTATGAAAGGTAGTTTGTCATTGAGATATCTGTTACTCCAATGTGTGGTAGCCTTGTCATTATGGAAGGTAGTTTGTTGTCGAGAATTTTGTTATTCCGTTGGATGGTAGCCTTGTCATTATGGAAGGTAGTCTGATGTCGAGATTTTTGTTATTCTAATGGATTGTAACCTTGTCATTATGGAAGGTAGTCTGTTGTCGAGATTTTTATACTCCAATGAATGGTAGCCTTGTCATTATGGGACGTAGTCTGTTGTCAATATTTTTGTTACTTCAATGGATTGTAGCCATGTCATTATGGAAGGTAGTCTATTGTCGAGATTTTTGTTACTCCAATGGATGGTAGCTTTGTCATTATGGAAGGTACTATGTTGTCGATATTTTTGTTACTCCAATGGATAGTTGCCTTGTCATTATGAAAGGTAGTCTGTTGTCGAGATTTTTTTTACTCCAATGGATGGTAGCCTTGTCATTATGGAAGGTAGTCTGTTGTCGATATTTTTGTTACTACAATGGATGGTAGCCTTGTCATTCTGGAAATTACTCCGTTATTGATATTTTTATTACTCCAATGGATGGTAGCCTTGTCATTATGGAAGGTAGTCTGTTGTCGAGATTTTTGTTACTCCAATGGATGGTAGCCTTGTCATTATGGAAGGTTGTTTGTCGTTATGATTTTTGTTACTCCAATGGATGGTAGCCTTGTAATTATGGAAGGTAGTCTTTTGTTCAGATTTTTGTTACTCCAATGAATGGTAGCCTTGTCATTACAGAAGGTAGTCTGTTGTGGATATTTTTGTTAATCCAATGGATGGTAGCCTTATCATTAGGGAAGGTAGTATAATATAGATATCTTTTTTACTCCAATGGGTGGTAGCCTTGTCATTATGGAAGGTAGTATGTTGTCCATATTTTTTTACTCCAATGGATGGAAGCCTTGTCATTATGGAAGGTAGTTTGTCATTGAGATATCTGTTACTCCAATGTGTTGTAGCTTTGTCATTATGGAAGGTAGTCTGTTGTCGGGAATTATGTTATTCCATTGGATGGTAGCCTTGTCATTATGGAAGGTAGTCAAATTTCGTGATTTTTGTTATTCCAATGGATGGTAACTTTGTCATTATGGAAGGTAGTCTGTTGTCGAGATTTTTGTTACTCCAATGGATGGTAGCTTTGTCCTTATGGAAGCTAGTCTGCTGTCGAGATTTTTGTTACTATAATGGATGTAGCCTTGTCATTATAGAAGGTAGTCTGTTGTTGATCTTTTTGTTACTCCAATGGATGCTAGCCTTGTGATTATGGAAATTAGTTTGTTTTCGTGATTTTTGTTATTCCAATGGATGGTACTTTGTCATCATGGAATGTAGGTAGTTGTCGATATTTTTGTTACTCCAATGGATGGTAGCCTTGTAATTATGGAAGGTAGTTTGTCGTTGAGATATTTGTTACTCCAATGTGTGGTAGCCTTGTCATTATGGAAGCAAGTTTGTTGTCGAGAGTTTTGTTACTCCATTGGATGGTTTCCTTTTAATTATGAAAGGTATTATGTTGTCGATATTTTTGTTACTCCAATGGAAGGTAGCCTTCTCATTATGGAAGGTAGTTAGTCGTTGAGATATCTGTTACTCCAATGTATGGTAGCCTTGTCATTATGGAAGCTAGTTTGATGTTCAGATTTTTGTTAATCCAATTGATGGTAGCCTTGTCATTATGGAAGGTAGTCTGTTGTCGAGATTTTTGTTATTCCATTGGATGGTAGCCTTGTAATTATGGAAGGTAGGCTGATGTCAGGATTTTTGTTATTCCAATGTATGGTAACCTTGTCATTATGGAAAGTACTTTATTGTCGATATTTTTGTTACTCCAACGGATGGTAGCCTTGTCATTATGGAAGGTACTCTATTGTCGATATTTTTGTTACTCCAATGGATGGTAGACTTGTCATTATGGAAGGTAGTTTCTTGTCAAGATTTTTGTTACTACAATGGATGTTAGCCTTGTCACTATGGAAGGTAGTTTGTTGTCAAGATTTTTGTTACTCTAATGGATGGTAGTCTTTTCATTATGGAAGGTAGTCTGTTGTTATGATTTTTGTTACTCCAATGGATGGTAGCCTTGTCATTATGGAAGGTAGTCTTTTGTTCAGATTTTTGTTACTCCATTGGATGGTAGCCTTGTCATTACAGAAGGTAGTCTGTTGTCGATATTTTTGTTACTCCAATGGATGGTAGCCTTATCATTATGGAAGGTAGTATAATATAGATATCTTTTTTACTCCAATGGGTGGTAGCCTTGTCATTATGGAAGGTAGATTGTCATTGAGATATCTGTTACTCCAATGTGTGGTAGCCTTGTCATTATGGAAGGTAGTCTATTGTCGAGAATTTTGTTATTCCGTTTGATGGTAGCCTTGTCATTATGGAAGGTATTTTGTTGTCGATATTTTTGTTACTACAATGGATGGTAGCCTTGTCATTATGGAAGGTAGTTTGTTGTCTAGATTTTTGTTATTCCATTGGATGGTAACCTTGTCATTATGGAAGGCAGTCTGATGTCAGGATTTTTGTTATTCCAATGTATGGTAACCTTGTCATTATGGAAGGTACTCTATTGTCGAGATTTTTGTTACTCCAATGGATGGTAGCCTTGTCATTATGGAAGGTACTCTGTTGTCAAAATTTTTGTTACTCCAATGGATGGTAGCCTTGTCATTATGGAAGGTAGTCTGTTGTCGAGATTTTTGTTACTCCAATGGATGGTAGCCTTGTCATTATGAAATGTAGTCTGTTGTCGAGATTTTTGTTACTCCAATGGATGGTAGTCTTTTCATTATGGAAGTTAGTTTGCCATTATGATTTTTGTTACTCCAATGGATGATAGCCTTGTCATTATGGAAGGTAGTCATTTGTTCCAATTTTTGTTACTCCATTGGATGGTAGCCTTGTCATTACAGAAGGTAGTCTGTTGTCGATATTTTTTTTACTCCAATGGATGGTAGCCTTATCATTATGGAAGGTAGTATAATATAGATATCTTTTTTACTCCAATGGGTGGTAGCCTTATCATTATGGAAGGTAGTTTGTTGTCGATATTTTTTTTGCTCCAATGGATGGTAGCCTTGTCATTATGGAAGGTAGATTGTCATTGAGATATCTGTTACTCCAATGTTTGGTAGCCTTATCATTATGGAAGGTAGTCTGTTGTCGAGAATTTTGTTATTCCGTTGGATGGTAGCCTTGTCATAATGGAAGGTAGTCTGATGTCGATATTTTTTTTATTCTAATGGATTGTAACCTTGTCATTATGGAAGGTAGTCTGTTGTCGAGATTTTTATACTCTAATGGATGGTATCCTTGTCATTATGGAAGGTAGTCTGTTGTCTAGATTTTTGTTACTCCACTGAATGGTAGCCTTGTCATTATGGGACGTAGTCTGTTGTCAATATTTTTGTTACTTCAATGGATTGTAGCCGTTTCATTATGGAAGGTAGTCTATTGTCTAGATTTTTGTTACTCCAATTGATGGTAGCTTTGTCATTATGGAAGGTACTCTGTTGTCGATATTTTTGTTACTCCAATGGATGGTAGCCTTGTCATTATGAAAGGTAGTCTGTTGTCGAGATTTTTTTTACTCCAATTGATGGTAGCCTTGTCATTATGGAAGGTAGTTCATTGACGATATTTTTGTTACTCCAATGGATGGGAGCCTTGTAATTATGGAAGGTTGTTTTTCATTATGATTTTTGTTACTCCAATGGATGGTTGCCTTGTCATTATGGAAGGTACTCTATTGTCGAAATTTTTGTTACTCCAATGGATGGTAGCCTTGTCATTATGGAAGGTACTCTGTTGTCGATATTTTTGTTACTCCAATGGATGGTAGCCGTGTCATTATGGAAGGTAGTATATTATATATATCTTTTTTACTCCAATGGGTGGTAGCCTTGTCATTATGGAAGGTAGTTTGTTGTCGAAATTTTTTTTACTCCAATGGATGGTAGCCTTGTCATTATGGAAGGTAGTTTGTCATTGAGATATCTGTTACTCTTATGTGTGGTAGCCTTTACATTATGGAAGGTAGTCTGTTGTCGAGAATTTTGTTATTCCATTGGATGGTAGCCTTGTCATTATGGAAGATAGTCTCTTGTCGGAATTTTTGTTACTCCAATGGATGGTAGCCTTGTCATTATGGAAGGTAGTTTGTTGTCTAGATTTTTGTTATTCCTTTGGATGATAGCCTTTTCATTATGGAAGGTAGTCTATTTTCGTGATTTTTGTTATTCCAATGGATGGTAACTTTGTCATTATGGAAGGTAGTCTGTTGTCGAGATTTTTGTAACTCCAATGGTTGGTAGCCTTGTCCTTATGGAAGCTAGTCTGTTGTCAAGATTTTTGTTACTCCAATGGATGGTAGCCTTGTCATTATGGAAGGTACTCTATTGTCGAGAGTTTTGTTACTCCAATGGATGGTAGCCTTGTCATTATGGAAGGTTGTTTGTCGTTATGATTTTTGTTACTCCAATGGATGGTAGCCTTGTCATTATGGAAGGTAGTCTTTTGTTCAAATTTTTGTTACTCCAATGAATGGTAGCCTTGTCATTACAGAAGGTAGTCTGTTGTGGATATTTTTGTTACTCCAATGGACGGTAGCCTTATCATTATGGAAGGTAGTATAATATAGATATCTTTTTTACTCCAATGGGTGGTAGCCTTGTCATTATGGAATGTAGTTTGTTGTCGATATTTTTTTTACTCCAATGGATGGTAGCCTTGTCATTGTGGAAGGTAGATTTTCATTGAGATATCTGTTACTCCAATGTGTGGTAGCCTTATCATTATGGAAGGTAGTCTGTTGTCGAGAATTTTGTTATACCGTTGGATGGTAGCCTTGTCATTATTGAAGGTAGTCTGTTGTCAAGATTTTTGTTATTCTAATGGATGGTATCCTTGTCATTATGGAAGGTAGTCTGTTGTCTAGATTTTTGTTACTCCACTGAATGGTAGCCTTATCATTATGGGACGTAGTCTGTTGTCAATATTTTTGTTACTTCAATGGATTGTAGCCTTTTCATTATGGAAGGTAGTCTATTGTCTAGATTTTTGTTACTCCATTGGATGGTAGCTTTGTCATTATGGAAGGTACTCTGTTGTCGATATTTGTTACTCCAATGGATGGTAGCCTTGTCATTATGAAAGGTAGTCTGTTGTCGAGATTTTTTTTACTCCAATGGATGGTAGCCTTGTCATTATGGAAGGTAGTCTGTTGTCAATATTTTTGTTACTCCAATGGATAGGAGCCTTGTCATTATGGAAGGTAGTCTGTTGTCGAGATTTTTATTACTCCAATTGATGGTATCCTTGTCATTATGGAAGGTTGTTTTTCATTACGATTTTTGTTACTCCAATGGATGGTAGCCTTGTCATTATGGAAGGTACTCTATTGTCGAAATTTTTGTTACTCCAATGGATGGTAGCCTTGTCATTATGGAAGGTACTCTGTTGTCGATATCTTTTTTACTCCAATGGGTGGTAGCCTTGTCATTATGGAAAGTAGTTTGTTGTCGAAATTTTTTTTACTCCAATGGATGGTAGCCTTGTCATTATGGAAGGTAGTTTGTCATTGAGATATCTGTTACTCTTATGTGTGGTAGCCTTGACATTATGGAAGGTAGTCTGTTGTCGAGAATTTTGTTATTCCATTGGATGGTAGCCTTGTCATTATGGAAGGTAGTCTCTTGTCAGAATTTTTGTTACTCCAATGGATGGTAGCCTTGTCATTATGGAAGGTAGTTTGTTGTCTAGATTTTTGTTATTCCTTTGGATGATAGCCTTTTCATTATGGAAGGTAGTCTATTTTCGTGATTTTTGTTATTCCAATGGATGGTAGCCTTGTCATTATGGAAGGTAGTCTGCTGTCGAGATTTTTGTTACTCCAATGGTTGGTAGCCTTGTCCTTATGGAAGCTAGTCTGTTGTCGAGGCTTTTGTTACTCCAATGGATGGTAGCCTTGTCATTATGGAAGGTACTTTATTGTCGAGATTTTTGTTACTCCAATGGTTGGTAGCCTTGTCCTTATGGAAGCTAGTCTGTTGTCGAGATTTTTGTTACTCCAATGGATGGTAGCCTTGTCATTATGGAAGGTACTCTATTGTCGAGATTTTTGTTACTCCAATGGATGGTAGCCTTGTCATTATGGAAGGTTGTTTGTCGTTATGATTTTTGTTACTCCAATGGATGGTAGCCTTGTCATTATGGAAGGTAGTCTTTTGTTCAAATTTTTGTTACTCCAAGGAGTTGGTAGCCTTGTCACTACAGAAGGTAGTCTGTTGTGGATATTTTTGTTACTCCAATGGATGGTAGCCTTATCATTATGGAAGGTAGTATAATATATATATCTTTTTTACTTCAATGGGTGGTAGCCTTGTCATTATGGAATGTAGTTTGTTGTCGATATTTTTTTTACTCCAATGGATGGTAGCCTTGTCATTGTGGAAGGTAGATTTTCATTGAGATATCTGTTACTCCAATGTGTGGTAGCCTTATCATTATGGAAGGTAGTCTGTTGTCGAGAATTTTGTTATTCCGTTGGATGGTAGCCTTGTCATTATGGAAGGTAGTCTGATGTCGAGATTTTTGTTATTCTAATGGATTGTAACCTTGTCATTATGGAAGGTAGTTTGTTGTCGAGATTTTTATACTCTAATGGATGGTATCCTTGTCATTATGGAAGGTAGTCTGTTGTCTAGATTTTTGTTACTCCACTGAATGGTAGCCTTGTCATTATGGGACGTAGTCTGTTGTCAATATTTTTGTTACTTCAATGGATTGTAGCCTTTTCATTATGGAAGGTACTCTATTGTCTAGATTTTTGTTATTCCAATGGATGGTAGCTTTGTCATTATGGAAGGTACTCTGTTGTCGATATTTTTGTTACTCCAATGGATGGTAGCCTTGTCATTATGAAAGGTAGTCTGTTGTCGAGATTTTTTTTACTCCAATGGATGGTAGCCTTGTCATTATGGAAGGTAGTCTGTTGTCGATATTTTTGTTACTCCAATGGATGCTAGTCTTTTCATTATGGAAGGTAGTCTGTTGTCGAGATTTTTATTACTCCAACGGATGGTAGCCTTGTCATTATGGAAGGTTGTTTTTCATTACGATTTTTATTACTCCAATGGATGGTAGCCTTGTCATTATGGAAGGTACTCTATTGTCGAAATTTTTGTTACTCCAATGGATGGTAGCCTTGTCATTATGGAAGGTACTCTGTTGTCGATATTTTTGTTACTCCAATGGATGGTAACCTTGTCATTATGGAAGGTAGTATAATATAGATATCTTTTTTACTCCAATGGGTGGTAGCCTTGTCATTATGGAAGGTAGTTTGTTGTCGAAATTTTTTTTACTCCAATGGATGGTAGCCTTGTCATTATGGAAATTAGTTTGTCATTGAGATATCTGTTACTCTTATGTGTGGTAGCCTTGACATTATGGAAGGTAGTCTGTTGTCGAGAATTTTGTTATTCCATTGGATGGTAGCCTTGTCATTATGGAAGGTAGTCTCTTGTCAGAATTTTTGTTACTCCAATGGATGGTAGCCTTGTCATTATGGAAGGTAGTTTGTTGTCTAGATTTTTGTTATTCCTTTGGATGATAACCTTTTCATTATGGAAGGTAGTCTATTTTCGTGATTTTTGTTATTCCAATGGATGGTAGCCTTGTCATTATGGAAGGTAGTCTGCTGTCGAGATTTTTGTTACTCCAATGGTTGGTAGCCTTGTCCTTATGGAAGCTAGTCTGTTGTCGAGGCTTTTGTTACTCCAATGGATGGTAGCCTTGTCATTATGGAAGGTACTTTATTGTCGAGATTTTTGTTACTCCAATGGTTGGTAGCCTTGTCCTTATGGAAGCTAGTCTGTTGTCGAGATTTTTGTTACTCCAATGGATGGTAGCCTTGTCATTATGGAAGGTACTCTATTGTCGAGATTTTTGTTACTCCAATGGATGGTAGCCTTGTCATTATGGAAGGTTGTTTGTCGTTATGATTTTTGTTACTCCAATGGATGGTAGCCTTGTCATTATGGAAGGTAGTCTTTTGTTCAAATTTTTGTTACTCCAAGGAGTTGGTAGCCTTGTCACTACAGAAGGTAGTCTGTTGTGGATATTTTTGTTACTCCAATGGATGGTAGCCTTATCATTATGGAAGGTAGTATAATATATATATCTTTTTTACTTCAATGGGTGGTAGCCTTGTCATTATGGAATGTAGTTTGTTGTCGATGTTTTTTTTACTCCAATGGATGGTAGCCTTGTCATTGTGGAAGGTAGATTTTCATTGAGATATCTGTTACTCCAATGTGTGGTAGCCTTATCATTATGGAAGGTAGTCTGTTGTCGAGAATTTTGTTATTCCGTTGGATGGTAGCCTTGTCATTATGGAAGGTAGTCTGATGTCGAGATTTTTGTTATTCTAATGGATTGTAACCTTGTCATTATGGAAGGTAGTTTGTTGTCGAGATTTTTATACTCTAATGGATGGTATCCTTGTCATTATGGAAGGTAGTCTGTTGTCTAGATTTTTGTTACTCCACTGAATGGTAGCCTTGTCATTATGGGACGTAGTCTGTTGTCAATATTTTTGTTACTTCAATGGATTGTAGCCTTTTCATTATGGAAGGTACTCTATTGTCTAGATTTTTGTTATTCCAATGGATGGTAGCTTTGTCATTATGGAAGGTACTCTGTTGTCGATATTTTTGTTACTCCAATGGATGGTAGCCTTGTCATTATGAAAGGTAGTCTGTTGTCGAGATTTTTTTTACTCCAATGGATGGTAGCCTTGTCATTATGGAAGGTAGTCTGTTGTCGATATTTTTGTTACTCCAATGGATGCTAGTCTTTTCATTATGGAAGGTAGTCTGTTGTCGAGATTTTTATTACTCCAACGGATGGTAGCCTTGTCATTATGGAAGGTTGTTTTTCATTACGATTTTTATTACTCCAATGGATGGTAGCCTTGTCATTATGGAAGGTACTCTATTGTCGAAATTTTTGTTACTCCAATGGATGGTAGCCTTGTCATTATGGAAGGTACTCTGTTGTCGATATTTTTGTTACTCCAATGGATGGTAACCTTGTCATTATGGAAGGTAGTATAATATAGATATCTTTTTTACTCCAATGGGTGGTAGCCTTGTCATTATGGAAGGTAGTTTGTTGTCGAAATTTTTTTTACTCCAATGGATGGTAGCCTTGTCATTATGGAAATTAGTTTGTCATTGAGATATCTGTTACTCTTATGTGTGGTAGCCTTGACATTATGGAAGATAGTCAGTTGTCGAGAATTTTGTTATTCCATTGGATGGTAGCCTTGTCATTATGGAAGGTAGTCTCTTGTCAGAATTTTTGTTACTCCAATGGATGGTAGCCTTGTCATTATGGAAGGTAGTTTGTTGTCTAGATTTTTGTTATTCCTTTGGATGATAGCCTTGTCATTATGGAAGGTAGTCTATTTTCGTGATTTTTGTTATTCCAATGGATGGTAATATTGTCATTATGGAAGGTAGTCTGCTGTCGAGATTTTTGTTACTCCAACGGTGGTTAGCCTTGTCCTTATGGAAGCTAGTCTGTTGTCGAGGCTTTTGTTATTCCAATGGATGGTAGCCTTGTCATTATGGAAGGTACTTTATTGTCGAGATTTTTGTAACTCCAATGGTTGGTAGCCTTGTCCTTATGGAAGCTAGTCTGTTGTCGAGATTTTTGTTACTCCAATGGATGGTAGCCTTGTCATTATGGAAGGTACTCTATTGTCGAGATTTTTGTTACTCCAATGGATGGTAGCCTTGTCATTATGGAAGGTTGTTTGTCGTTATGATTTTTATTACTCCAATGGATGGTAGCCTTGTCATTATGGAAGGTAGTCTTTTGTTCAAACTTTTGTTACTCCAATGAATGGTAGCCTTGTCATTACAGAAGGTAGTCTGTTGTGGATATTTTTGTTACTCCAATGGATGGTAGCCGTGTCATTATGGAAGGTAGTATAATATAGATATCTTTTTTACTCCAATGGGTTGTAGCCTTGTCATTATGGAAGGTAGTTTGTTGTCGAAATTTTTTTTACTCCAATGGATGGTAGCCTTGTCATTATGGAAGGTAATTTGTCATTGAGATATCTAATACTCTTATGTGTGGTTTCCTTGACATTATTGAAGGTAGTCTGTTGTCGAGAATTTTGTTATTCCATTGGATGGTAGCCTTGTCATTATGGAAGGTAGTCTCTTGTCAGAATTTTTGTTACTCCAATGGATGGTAGCCTTGTCATTATGGAAGGTAGTTTGTTGTCTAGATTTTTTTTATTCCTTTGGATGATAGCCTTGTCATTATGGAAGGTAGTCTATTTTCGTGATTTTTGTTATTCCAATGGATGGTAATATTGTCATTATGGAAGGTAGTGTGCTGTCGAGATTTTTGTTACTCCAATGGTTGTTAGCCTTGTCCTTATGGAAGCTAGTCTGTTGTCGAGGCTTTTGTTACTCCAATGGATGGTAGCCTTGTCATTATGGAAGGTACTTTATTGTCGAGATTTTTGTTACTCCAATGGTTGGTAGCCTTGTCCTTATGGAAGCTAGTCTGTTGTCGAGATTTTTGTTACTCCAATGGATGGTAGCCTTGTCATTATGGAAGGTACTCTATTGTCGAGATTTTTGTTACTCCAATGGATGGTAGCCTTGTCATTATGGAAGGTAGTCTTTTGTTCAAATTTTTGTTACTCCAATGAATGGTAGCCTTGTCATTACAGAAGGTAGTCTGTTGTGGATATTTTTGTTACTCCAATGGATGGTAGCCTTATCATTATGGAAGGTAGTCTCTTTTCAGAATTTTTGTTACTCCAATGGATGGTAGCCTTGTCATTATGGAAGGTAGTCTGTTGTCTAGATTTTTGTTATTCCTTTGGATGATAGCCTTGTCATTATGGAAGGTAGTCTATTTTCGTGATGGATGGTAACTTTGTCATTATGGAAGGTAGTCTGTTGTCGAGATTTTTAATACTCCAATGGTTGGTAGCCTTGTCCTTATGGAAGCTAGTCTGTTGTCGAGATTTTTGTTACTCCAATGGATGGTAGCCTTGTCATTATGGAAGGTACTCTATTGTGGATATTTTTGTTACTCCAATGGATGGTAGCCTTGTCATTATGGAAGGTAGTCTTTTGTTCAAATTTTTGTTACTCCAATGAATGGTAGCCTTGTCATTACAGAAGGTAATCTATTGTGGATATTTTTGTTACTCCAGTGGATGGTAGCCTTATCATTATGGAAGTTAGTATATTATAGATATCTTTTTTACTCCAAAGGGTGGTAGCCTTGTCATTATGGAAGGTAGTCTTTTGTTCAAATTTTTTTTACTCAAATGAATGGTAGCCTTGTCATTATGGAAGGTAGTTTGTCATTGAGATATCTGTTACTCCAATGTGTGGTAGCCTTGACATTATGGAAGGTAGTCTGTTGTCGAGAATTTTGTTATTCCATTGGATGGTAGCCTAGTCATTATGGAAGGTAGTCTATTTTTGGAATTTTTGTTACTCCAATGGATGGTAGCCTTGTCATTATGGAAGGGAGTTTGTTGTCTAGATTTGTGTTATTCCTTTGGATGATAGCCTTGTCATTATGGAAGGTAGTTTATTTTCGTGATTTTTGTTATTCTAATGGATGGTAACTTTGTCATTATGGAAGGTAGTCTTTTGTCGAGATTTTTGTTACTCCAATGGTTGGTAGCCTTGTCCTTATGGAAGCTAGTCTGTTGTCGAGATTTTTGTTACTCCAATGGATGGTAGCCTTGTCATTATGGAAGGTACTCTATTGTCGAGATTTTTGTTACTCCAATGGATGGTAGCCTTGTCATTATGGAAGGTAGTCTTTTGTTCAAATTATTGGTACTCCAATGAATGGTAGCCTTGTCATTACAGAAGGTAATCTATTGTGGATATTTTTGTTACTCCAGTGGATGGTAGCCTTATCATTATGGAAGTTAGTATATTATAGATATCTTTTTTACTCCAAAGGGTGGTAGCCTTGTCATTATGGAAGGTAGTCTTTTGTTCAAATTTTTTTTACTCAAATGAATGGTAGCCTTGTCATTATGGAAGGTAGTTTGTCATTGAGATATCTGTTACTCCAATGTGTGGTAGCCTTGACATTATGGAAGGTAGTCTGTTGTCGAGAATTTTGTTATTCCATTGGATGGTAGCCTAGTCATTATGGAAGGTAGTCTATTTTTGGAATTTTTTTTACTCCAATGGATGGTAGCCTTGTCATTATGGAAGGGAGTTTGTTGTCTAGATTTGTGTTATTCCTTTGGATGATAGCCTTGTCATTATGGAAGGTAGTTTATTTTCGTGATTTTTGTTATTCTAATGGATGGTAACTTTGTCATTATGGAAGGTAGTCTGTTGTCGAGATTTTTGTTACTCCAATGGTTGGTAGCCTTGTCCTTATGGAAGCTAGTCTGTTGTCGAGATTTTTGTTACTCCAATGGATGGTAGCCTTGTCATTATGGAAGGTACTCTATTGTCGAGATTTTTGTTACTCCAATGGATGGTAGCCTTATCATTATGGAAGGTAGTCTTTTGTTCAAATTGTTGGTACTCCAATGAATTGTAGCCTTGTCATTACAGAAGGTAGTCTATTGTGGATATTTTTGTTACTCCAATGGATGGTAGCCTTATCATTATGGAAGGTAGTATAATATAAATATCTTTTTTACTCCAATGGGTGGTAGCCTTGTCATTATGGAAGGTAGTTTGTTGTCGAAATTTTTTTTACTCCAATGAATGGTAGCCTTGTCATTATGGAAGGTAGTTTGTCATTGAAATATCTGTTACTCCAATGTGTGGTAGCCTTGACATTATGGAAGGTAGTCTGTTGTCGAGAATTTTCTTATTCCATTGGATGGTAGCCTAGTCATTATGGAAGGTAGTCTCTTGTCGGAATTTTTGTTACTCCAATGGATAATAGCCTTGTCATTATGGAAGGTAGTTTGTTGTCTAGATTTTTGTTATTCCTTTGGATGATAGCCTTGTAATTATGGAAGGTAGTCTATTTTGGTGATTTTTGTTATTCCAATGGATGGTAACTTTGTCATTATGGAAGGTGGTCTGTTGTCGAGATTTTTGTTACTCCAATGGTTGGTAGCCTTGTCCTTATGGAAGCTAGTATGTTGTCGAGATTTTTATTACTCCAATGGATGGTAGCCTTGTCATTATGGAAGGTACTCTATTGTGGATATTTTTGTTACTCCAATGGATGGTAGCCTTGTCATTATGGAAGGTAGTGTTTTGTTCAAATTTTTGTTACTCCAATGAATGGTAGCCTTGTCATTACAGAAGGTAGTCTAATGTGGATATTTTTGTTACTCCAATGGATGGTAGCCTTATCATTATGGAAGTTAGTATAATATAGATATCTTTTTTACTCCAATGGGTGGTAGCCTTGTCATTATGGAAGGTAGTTTGTTGTCGAAATTTTTTTTACTCCAATGGATGGTAGCCTTGTCATTATGGAAGGTAGTTTGTCATTGAGATATATGTTACTCCAATGTGTGGTAGCCTTGACATTATGGAAGGTAGTCTGTTGTCGATAATTTTGTTATTCCATTGGATGGTAGCCTTGTCATTATGGAAGGTAGTCTCTTGTCGGAATTTTTGTTACTCCAATGGATGGTAGCCTTGTCATTATGGAAGGTAGTTTGTTGTCTAGTTTTTTGTTATTCCTTTGGATGATAGCTTTGTAATTATGGAAGGTAGTCTATTTTCGTGATTTTTGTTATTCCAATGGATGGTAACTTTGTCATTATGGAAGGTAGTCTGTTGTCGAGATTTTTGTTACTCCAATGGTTGGTAGCCTTGTCCTTATGGAAGCTAGTCTGTTGTCAAGATTTTTGTTACTCCAATGGATGGTAGCCTTGTCATTATGGAAGGTACTCTATTGTGGATATTTTTGTTACTCCAATGGATGGTAGCCTTGTCATTATGGAAGGTAGTTTGTTGTCGAAATTTTTTTTACTCCAATGGATGGTAGCCTTGTCATTATGGAAGGTAGTTTGTCATTGAGATATCTGTTACTCCAATGTGTGGTAGCCTTGATATTATGGTAGGTAGTCTGTTGTCGAGAATTTTGTTATTCCATTGGATGGTAGCCTAGTCATTATGGAAGGTAGTCTCTTGTCGGAATTTTTGTTACTCCAATGGATGGTAGCCTTGTCATTATGGAAGGTAGTTTGTTGTCTTGATTTTTGTTATTCCTTTGGATGATAGCCTTGTCATTATGGAAGGTAGTCTATTTTCTTGATTTTTGTTATTCCAATGGATGGTAACTTTGTCATTATGGAAGGTAGTCTGTTGTCGAGATTTTTGTTACTTCAATGGTTGGTAGCCTTGTCCTTATGGAAGCTAGTCTGTTGTCGAGTTTTTGTTACTCCAATGGATGGTAGCCATGTCATTATGGAAGGTACTCTATTGTCTAGATTTTTGTTACTCCAATGGATGGTAGCCTTGTCATTATGGAAGGTTGTTTGTCGTTATGATATTTGTTACTCCAATGGATGGTAGCCTTGTCATTATGGAAGGTAGTGTTTTGTTCAAATTTTTGTTACTCCAATGAATGGTAGCCTTGTCATTACAGAAGGTAGTCTGTTGTGGATATTTTTGTTACTCCAATGGATGGTAGCCTTATCATTATGGAAGGTAGTATAATATAGATATCTTTTTTACTCCAATGGGTGGTAGCCTTGTCATTATGGAAGGTAGTCTTTTGTTCAAATTTTTTTTACTCCAATGAATGGTAGCCTTGTCATTATGGAAGGTAGTTTGTCATTGAGATATCTGTTACTCCAATGTGTGGTAGCCTTGACATTATGGAAGGTAGTCTGTTGTCGAGAATTTTGTTATTCCATTGGATGGTAGCCTAGTCATTATGGAAGGTAGTCTCTTTTTGGAATTTTTGTTACTCCAATGGATGGTAGCCTTGTCATTATGGAAGGTAGTTTGTTGTCTAGATTTTTGTTATTCCTTTGGATGATATCCTTGTCATTATGGAAGGTAGTCTATTTTCGTGATTTTTGTTATTCTAATGGATGGTAACTTTGTCAATATGGAAGGTGGTCTGTTGTCGAGATTTTTGTTACTCCAATGGTTGGTAGCCTTGTCCTTATGGAAGCTAGTCTGTTGTCGAGATTTTTGTTACTCCAATGGATGGTAGCCTTGTCATTATGGAAGATACTCTATTGTCCAGATTTTTGTTACTCCAATGGATGGTAGCCTTGTCATTATGGAAGGTAGTCTTTTGTTTAAATTGTTGGTACTCCAATGAATGGTAGCCTTGTCATTACAGAAGGTAGTCTATTGTGGATATTTTTGTTACTCCAATGGATGGTAGCCTTATCATTATGGAAGGTAGTATAATATAGATATCTTTTTTACTCCAATGGGTGGTAGCCTTGTCATTATGGAAGGTAGTTTGTTGTCGAATTTTTTTTTACTCCAATGAATGGTACCCTTGTCATTATGGAAGGTAGTTTGTCATTGAAATATCTGTTACTCAAATGTGTGGTAGCCTTGACATTATGGAAGGTAGTCTGTTGTCGAGAATTTTGTTATTCCATTGGATGGTAGCCTTGTCATTATGGAAGGTAGTCTCTTGTCGGAATTTTTGTTATTCCAATGGATGGTAGCCTTGTCATTATGGAAGGTAGTTTGTTGTCTAGATTTTTGTTATTCCTTTGGATGATATCCTTGTCATTATGGAAGGTAGTCTATTTTCTTGATTTTTGTTATTCCAATGGATGGTAACTTTGTCATTATGGAAGGTAGTCTGTTGTCGAGATTTTTTTTACTCCAATGGTTGGTAGCCTTGTCCTTATGGAAGCTAGTCTGTTGTCGAGATTTTTGTTACTCCAATGGATGGTAGCCTTGTCATTATGGAAGGTACTCTATTGTGGATATTTTTGTTACTCCAATGGATGGTAGCCTTGTCATTATGGAAGGTAGTGTTTTGTTCAAATTTTTTTTACTCCAATGAATGGTAGCCTTGTCATTACAGAAGGTAGTCTGTTGTGGATATTTTTGTTACTCCAATGGATGGTAGCCTTATCATTATGGAAGGTAGTATAATATATATATCTTTTTTACTCCAATGGGTGGTAGCCTTGTCATTATGGAAGGTAGTTTGTTGTCGAAATTTTTTTTACTCCAATGGATGGTAGCCTTGTCATTATGGAAGGTAGTTTGTCATTGAGATATCTGTTACTCCAATGTGTGGTAGCCTTGACATTATGGAAGTTAGTCTGTTGTCGAGAATTTTTTTATTCTATTGGATGGTAGCCTTGTCATTATGGAAGGTAGTCTCTTCTCGGAATTTTTGTTACTCCAATGGATGGTAGCCTTATCATTATGGAAGGTAGTTTGTTGTCTAGATTTTTGTTATTCCTTTGGATGAAAGCCTTGTCATTATGGAAGGTAGTCTATTTTCGTGATTTTTGTTATTCCAATGGATGGTAACTTTGTCATTATGGAAGGTATTCTGTTGTCAAGATTTTTGTTACTCCAATGGTTGGTAGCCTTGTCCTTATGGAAGCTAGTCTGTTGTCGAGATTTTTGTTACTCCAATGGATGGTAGCCTTGTCATTATGGAAGGTATTCTATTGTCGAGATTTTTGTTACTCCAATGGATGGTAGTGTTGTCATTATGGAAGGTTGTTTGTCGTTATGATTTTTGTTACTCCAATGGATGGTAGCCTTGTCATTATGGAAGGTAGTCTTTTGTTCAAATTTTTGTTGTTCCAATGAATGGTAGCCTTGTCATTACAGAAGGTAGTCTGTTGTGGATATTTTTGTTACTCCAATGGATGGTAGCCTTGTCATTATGGAAGGTAGTTTGTCATTGACATATCTGTTACTCCAATGTGTGGTAGCCTTGACATTATAGAAGGTATTCTGTTGTCGAGAATTTTGGTATTCCATTGGATGGTAGCCTTGTCGTTATGGAAGGTAGTCTCTTGTCGGAATTTTTGTTACTCCAATGGATGGTAGCCTTGTCATTATGGAAGGTAGTTTGTTGTCTAGATTTTTGTTATTCCTTTTGATGATAGCCTTGTCATTATGGAAGGTAGTCTATTTTCGTGATTTTTGTTATTCCAATGGATGGTAACTTTGTCATTTTCGAAGGTAGTCTATTGTCGAGATTTTTGTTACTCCAATGGTTGGTAGCCTTGTCCTTATGGAAGCTAGTCTGTTGTCGAGATTTTTGTTACTCCAATGGATGGTAGCCTTGTCATTATGGAAGGTACTCTATTGTCGAGATTTTTGTTACTCCAATGGATGGTAGCCTTGTCATTATGGAAGGTAGTCTTTTGTTCAAATATTTGATACTCCAATAAGTGGTAGCCTTGTCATTACAGAAGGTGGTCTATTATGGATATTTTTGTTACTCCAATGGATGGTAGCCTTATCATTATGGAAGGTAGTATAATATAGATATCTTTTTTAGTCCAATGGGTGGTATCCTTGTCATTATGGAAGGTAGTTTGTTGTCAAATTTTTTTTTACTACAATGGATGGTAGCCTTGTAATTATGGAAGGTAGTTTGTCATTGAGATATTTGTTAGTCCAATGTGTGGTAGCCTTGACATTATGGAAGGTAGTCTGTTGTCGAGAATTTTGTTATTCCATTGGGTGGTAGCCTTGTCATTATGGAAGGTAGTCTCTTGTCGGAATTTTTGTAACTCTAATGGATGGTAGCCTTGTCATTATGGAAGGTAGTTTGTTATCTAGATTTTTGTTATTCCTTTGGATGATAGCCTTGTCATTATGGAAGGTAGTCTATTCTCTTTATTTTTGTTATTCCAATGGATGGTAACTTTGTCATTATGGAAGGTAGTCTGTTGTCGAGATTTTTGTTACTTCAATGGTTGGTAGCCTTGTCCTTATGGAAGCTAGTCTGTTGTCGAGATTTTTGTTACTCCAATGGATGGTAGCCTTGTCATTATGGAAGGTACTCTATTGTCGAGATTTTTGTTACTCCAATGGATGGTAGCCTTGTCATTATGGAAGGTTGTTTGTCGTTATGATTTTTGTTACTCCAATGGATGGTAGCCTTGTCATTATGGAAGGTAGTGTTTTGTTCAAATTTTTGTTACTCCAATGAATGGTAGCCTTGTCATTACAGAAGGTAGTCTGTTGTGGATATTTTTGTTACTCCAATGGATGGTAGCCTTATCATTATGGAAGGTAGTATAATATATATATCTTTTTTACTCCAATGGGTGGTAGCCTTGTCATTATGGAAGGTAGTTTGTTGTCGAAATTTTTTTTACTCCAATGGATGGTAGCCTTGTCATTATGGAAGGTAGTTTGTCATTGAGATATCTGTTACTCCAATGTGTGGTAGCCTTGACATTATGGAAGGTAGTCTGTTGTCGAGAATTTTTTTATTCTATTGGATGGTAGCCTTGTCATTATGGAAGGTAGTCTCTTGTCGGAATTTTTGTTACTCCAATGGATGGTAGCCTTATCATTATGGAAGGTAGTTTGTTGTTTAGATTTTTGTTATTCCTTTGGATGAAAGCCTTGTCATTATGGAAGGTAGTCTATTTTCGTGATTTTTGTTATTCCAATGGATGGTATCTTTGTCATTATGGAAGGTAGTCTGTTGTCGAGATTTTTGTTACTCCAATGGTTGGTAGCCTTGTCCTTATGGAAGCTAGTCTGTTGTCGAGATTTTTGTTACTCCAATGGATGGTAGCCTTGTCATTATGGAAGGTATTCTATTGTCGAGATTTTTGTTACTCCAATGGATGGTAGTCTTGTCATTATGGAAGGTTGTTTGTCGTTATGATTTTTGTTACTCCAATGGATGGTAGCCTTGTCATTATGGAAGGTAGTCTTTTGTTCAAATTTTTGTTGTTCCAATGAATGGTAGCCTTGTCATTGCAGAAGGTAGTCTGTTGTGGATATTTTTGTTACTCCAATGGATGGTAGCCTTGTCATTATGGAAGGTAGTTTGTCATTGAGATATCTGTTACTCCAATGTGTGGTAGCCTTGACATTATTGAAGGTATTCTGTTGTCGAGAATTTTGGTATTCCATTGGATGGTAGCCTTGTCGTTATGGAAGGTAGTCTCTTGTCGGAATTTTTGTTACTCCAATGGATGGTAGCCTTGTCATTATGGAAGGTAGTTTGTTGTCTAGATTTTTGTTATTCCTTTTGATGATAGCCTTGTCATTATGGAAGGTAGTCTATTTTCGTGATTTTTGTTATTCCAATGGATGGTAACTTTGTCATTTTCGAAGGTAGTCTATTGTCGAGATTTTTGTTACTCCAATGGTTGGTAGCCTTGTCCTTATGGAAGCTAGTCTGTTGTCGAGATTTTTGTTACTCCAATGGATGGTAGCCTTGTCATTATGGAAGGTACTCTATTGTCGAGATTTTTGTTACTCCAATGGATGGTAGCCTTGTCATTATGGAAGGTAGTCTTTTGTTCAAATATTTGATACTCCAATAAGTGGTAGCCTTGTCATTACAGAAGGTAGTCTATTATGGATATTTTTGTTACTCCAATGGATGGTAGCCTTATCATTATGGAAGGTAGTATAATATAGATATCTTTTTTACTCCAATGGGTGGTATCCTTGTCATTATGGAAGGTTGTTTGTTGTCAAAATTTTTTTTACTACAATGGATGGTAGCCTTGTAATTATGGAAGGTAGTTTGTCATTGAGATATTTGTTAGTCCAATGTGTGGTAGCCTTGACACTATGGAAGGTAGTCTGTTGTCGAGAATTTTGTTATTCCATTGAATGGTAGCCTTGTGATTATGGAAGGTAGTCTCTTGTCGGAATTTTTGTAACTCTAATGGATGGTAGCCTTGTCATTATGGAAGGTAGTTTGTTGTCTAGATTTTTGTTCTTCCTTTGGATGAAAGCCTTGTCATTATGGAAGGTAGTCTATTTTCGTGATTTTTGTTATTCCAATGGATGGTAACTTTGTCATTATGGAAGGTAGTCTGTTGTCGAGATTTTTGTTACTCCAATGGTTGGTAGCCTTGTCCTTATGGAAGCTAGTCTATTGTCGAGATTTTTGTTACTCCAATGGATGGTAGCCTTGTCATTATGGAAGGTACTCTATTGTCGAGATTTTTGTTACTCCAATGGATGGTAGTCTTGTCATTATGGAAGGTTGTTTGTCGTTATGATTTTTGTTACTCCAATGGATGGTAGCCTTGTCATTATGGAAGGTAGTCTTTTGTTCAAATTTTTGTTACTCCAATGAATGGTAGCCTTGTCATTACAGAAGGTAGTCTGTTGTGGATATTTTTGTTACTCCAATGGATGGTAGCCTTGTCATTATGGAAGGTAGTTTGTCATTGAGATATCTGTTAGTCCAATGTGTGGTAGCCTTGACATTATGGAAGGTAGTCTGTTGTCGATAATTTTGGTATTCCATTGGATGGTAGCCTTGTCATTATGGAAGGTAGTCTCTTGTCGGAATTTTTGTTACTCCAATGCATGGTAGCCTTGTCATTATGGAAGGTAGTTTGTTGTCTAGATTTTTGTTATTCCTTTGGATGATAGCCTTGTCATTATGGAAGGTAGTCTATTCTCTTGATTTTTGTTATTCTAATGGATGGTAACTTTGTCATTATGGAAGGTAGTCTGTTGTCGAGATTTTTTTTACTTCAATGGTTGGTAGCCTTGTCCTTATGGAAGCTAGTCTATTGTCGAGATTTTTGTTAATCCAATGGATGGTAGCCTTGTCATTATGGAAGGTACTTTATTGTCGAGATTTTTGTTACTCCAATGGATGGTAGCCTTGTCATTATGGAAGGTTGTTTGTCGTTATGATTTTTGTTACTCCAATGGATGGTAGCCTTATCATTATGGAAGGTAGTGTTTTGTTCAAATTTTTGTTACTCCAATGAATGGTAGTCTTGTCATTACAGAAGGTAGTCGGTTGTGGATATTTTTGTTACTCCAATGGATGGTAGACTTGTCATTATGGAAGGTAGTTTGTCATTGAGATATCTGTTACTCCAATGTGTGGTAGCCTTGACATTATTGAAGGTATTCTGTTGTCGAGAATTTTGGTATTCCATTGGATGGTAGCCTTGTCGTTATGGAAGGTAGTCTCTTGTCGGAATTTTTGTTACTCCAATGGATGGTAGCCTTGTCATTATGGAAGGTAGTTTGTTGTCTAGATTTTTGTTATTCCTTTTGATGATAGCCTTGTCATTATGGAAGGTAGTCTATTTTCGTGATTTTTGTTATTCCAATGGATGGTAACTTTGTCATTTTCGAAGGTAGTCTATTGTCGAGATTTTTGTTACTCCAATGGTTGGTAGCCTTGTCCTTATGGAAGCTAGTCTGTTGTCGAGATTTTTGTTACTCCAATGGATGGTAGCCTTGTCATTATGGAAGGTACTCTATTGTCGAGATTTTTGTTACTCCAATGGATGGTAGCCTTGTCATTATGGAAGGTAGTCTTTTGTTCAAATATTTGATACTCCAATAAGTGGTAGCCTTGTCATTACAGAAGGTAGTCTATTATGGATATTTTTGTTACTCCAATGGATGGTAGCCTTATCATTATGGAAGGTAGTATAATATAGATATCTTTTTTACTCCAATGGGTGGTATCCTTGTCATTATGGAAGGTAGTTTGTTGTCAAATTTTATTTTACTACAATGGATGGTAGCCTTGTAATTATGGAAGGTAGTTTGTCATTGAGATATTTGTTAGTCCAATGTGTGGTAGCCTTGACATTATGGAAGGTAGTCTGTTGTCGAGAATTTTGTTATTCCATTGGATGGTAGCCTTGTCATTATGGAAGGTAGTCTCTTGTCGGAATTTTTGTAAATCTAATGGATGGTAGCCTTGTCATTATGGAAGGTAGTTTGTTGTCTAGATTTTTGTTATTCCTTTGGATGAAAGCCTTGTCATTATGGAAGGTAGTCTATTTTCGTGATTTTTGTTATTCCAATGGATGGTAACTTTGTCATTATGGAAGGTAGTCTGTTGTCGAGATTTTTGTTACTCCAATGGTTGGTAGCCTTGTCCTTATGGAAGCTAGTCTATTGTCGAGATTTTTGTTACTCCAATGGATGGTAGCCTTGTCATTATGGAAGGTACGTTATTGTCGAGATTTTTGTTACTCCAATGGATGGTAGTCTTGTCATTATGGAAGGTTGTTTGTCGTTATGATTTTTGTTACTCCAATGGATGGTAGCCTTGTCATTATGGAAGGTAGTCTTTTGTTCAAATTTTTGTTACTCCAATGAATGGTAGCCTTGTCATTACAGAAGGTAGTCTGTTGTGGATATTTTTGTTACTCCAATGGATTGTAGCCTTGTCATTATAGAAGGTAGTTTGTCATTGAGATATCTGTTACTCCAATGTGTGGTAGCCTTGACATTATGGAAGGTAGTCTGTTGTCGATAATTTTGGTATTCCATCGGATGGTAGCCTTGTCATTATGGAAGGTAGTCTCTTGTCGGAATTTTTGTTACTCCAATGCATGGTAGCCTTGTCATTATGGAAGGTAGTTTGTTGACTAGATTTTTCTTATTCCTTTGGATGATAGCCTTGTCATTATGGAAGGTAGTCTATTCTCTTGATTTTTGTTATTCTAATGGATGGTAACTTTGTCATTATGGAAGGTAGTCTGTTGTCGAGATTTTTTTTACTTCAATGGTTGGTAGCCTTGTCCTTATGGAAGCTAGTCTGTTGTCGAGATTTTTGTTACTCCAATGGATGGTAGCCTTGTCATTATGGAAGGTACTTTATTGTCGAGATTTTTGTTACTCCAATGGATGGTAGCCTTGTCATTATGGAAGGTTGTTTGTCGTTATGATTTTTGTTACTCCAATGGATGGTAGCCTTATCATTATGGAAGGTAGTGTTTTGTTCAAATTTTTGTTACTCCAATGAATGGTAGTCTTGTCATTACAGAAGGTAGTCGGTTGTGGATATTTTTTTTACTCCAATGGATGGTAGACTTGTCATTATGGAAGGTAGTTTGTCATTGAGATATCTGTTACTCCAATGTGTGGTAGCCTTGACATTATTGAAGGTATTCTGTTGTCGAGAATTTTGGTATTCCATTGGATGGTAGCCTTGTCGTTATGGAAGGTAGTCTCTTGTCAGAATTTTTGTTACTCCAATGGATGGTAGCCTTGTCATTATGGAAGGTAGTTTGTTGTCTAGATTTTTGTTATTCCTTTTGATGATAGCCTTGTCATTATGGAAGGTAGTCTATTTTCGTGATTTTTGTTATTCCAATGAATGGTAACTTTGTCATTTTCGAAGGTAGTCTATTGTCGAGATTTTTGTTACTCCAATGGTTGGTAGCCTTGTCCTTATGGAAGCTAGTCTGTTGTCGAGATTTTTGTTACTCCAATGGATGGTAGCCTTGTCATTATGGAAGGTACTCTATTGTCGAGATTTTTGTTACTCCAATGGATGGTAGCCTTGTCATTATGGAAGATAGTCTTTTGTTCAAATATTTGATACTCCAATAAGTGGTAGCCTTGTCATTACAGAAGGTAGTCTATTATGGATATTTTTGTTACTCCAATGGATGGTAGCCTTATCATTATGGAAGGTAGTATAATATAGATATCTTTTTTACTCCAATGGGTGGTATCCTAGTCATTATGGAAGGTAGTTTGTTGTCAAAATTTTTTTTACTACAATGGATGGTAGCCTTGTAATTATGGAAGGTAGTTTGTCATTGAGATATTTGTTAGTCCAATGTGTGGTAGCCTTGACATTATGGAAGGTAGTCTGTTGCCGAGAATTTTGTTATTCCATTGGATGGTAGCCTTGTCATTATGGAAGGTAGTCTCTTGTCGGAATTTTTGTAACTCTAATGGATGGTAGCCTTGTCATTATGGAAGGTAGTTTGTTGTCTAGATTTTTGTTATTCCTTTGGATGAAAGCCTTGTCATTATGGAAGGTAGTCTATTTTCGTGATTTTTGTTATTCCAATGGATGGTAACTTTGTCATTATGGAAGGTAGTCTGTTGTCGAGATTTTTGTTACTCCAATGGTTGGTAGCCTTGTCCTTATGGAAGCTAGTCTATTGTCGAGATTTTTGTTACTCCAATGGATGGTAGCCTTGTCATTATGGAAGGTACGTTATTGTCGAGATTTTTGTTACTCCAATGGATGGTAGTCTTGTCATTATGGAAGGTTGTTTGTCGTTATGATTTTTGTTACTCCAATGGATGGTAGCCTTGTCATTATGGAAGGTTGTCTTTTGTTCAAATTTTTGTTACTCCAATGAATGGTAGCCTTGTCATTACAGAAGGTAGTCTGTTGTGGATATTTTTGTTACTCCAATGGATTGTAGCCTTGTCATTATGGAAGGTAGTTTGTCATTGAGATATCTGTTACTCCAATGTGTGGTAGCCTTGACATTATGGAAGGTAGTCTGTTGTCGATAATTTTGGTATTCCATCGGATGGTAGCCTTGTCATTATGGAAGGTAGTCTCTTGTCGGAATTTTTGTTACTCCAATGCATGGTAGCCTTGTCATTATGGAAGGTAGTTTGTTGTCTAGATTTTTCTTATTCCTTTGGATGATAGCCTTGTCATTATGGAAGGTAGTCTATTCTCTTGATTTTTGTTATTCTAATGGATGGTAACTTTGTCATTATGGAAGGTAGTCTGTTGTCGAGATTTTTTTTACTTCAATGGTTGGTAGCCTTGTCCTTATGGAAGCTAGTCTGTTGTCGAGATTTTTGTTACTCCAATGGATGGTAGCCTTGTCATTATGGAAGGTACTTTATTGTCGAGATTTTTGTTACTCCAATGGATGGTAGCCTTGTCATTATGGAAGGTTGTTTGTCGTTATGATTTTTGTTACTCCAATGGATGGTAGCCTTATCATTATGGAAGGTAGTGTTTTGTTCAAATTTTTGTTACTCCAATGAATGGTAGTCTTGTCATTACAGAAGGTAGTCGGTTGTGGATATTTTTTTTACTCCAATGGATGGTAGACTTGTCATTATGGAAGGTAGTTTGTCATTGAGATATCTGTTACTCCAATGTGTGGTAGCCTTGACATTATTGAAGGTATTCTGTTGTCGAGAATTTTGGTATTCCATTGGATGGTAGCCTTGTCGTTATGGAAGGTAGTCTCTTGTCAGAATTTTTGTTACTCCAATGGATGGTAGCCTTGTCATTATGGAAGGTAGTTTGTTGTCTAGATTTTTGTTATTCCTTTTGATGATAGCCTTGTCATTATGGAAGGTAGTCTATTTTCGTGATTTTTGTTATTCCAATGAATGGTAACTTTGTCATTTTCGAAGGTAGTCTATTGTCGAGATTTTTGTTACTCCAATGGTTGGTAGCCTTGTCCTTATGGAAGCTAGTCTGTTGTCGAGATTTTTGTTACTCCAATGGATGGTAGCCTTATCATTATGGAAGGTAGTGTTTTGTTCAAATTTTTGTTACTCCAATGAATGGTAGTCTTGTCATTACAGAAGGTAGTCGGTTGTGGATATTTTTTTTACTCCAATGGATGGTAGACTTGTCATTATGGAAGGTAGTTTGTCATTGAGATATCTGTTACTCCAATGTGTGGTAGCCTTGACATTATTGAAGGTATTCTGTTGTCGAGAATTTTGGTATTCCATTGGATGGTAGCCTTGTCGTTATGGAAGGTAGTCTCTTGTCAGAATTTTTGTTACTCCAATGGATGGTAGCCTTGTCATTATGGAAGGTAGTTTGTTGTCTAGATTTTTGTTATTCCTTTTGATGATAGCCTTGTCATTATGGAAGGTAGTCTATTTTCGTGATTTTTGTTATTCCAATGAATGGTAACTTTGTCATTTTCGAAGGTAGTCTATTGTCGAGATTTTTGTTACTCCAATGGTTGGTAGCCTTGTCCTTATGGAAGCTAGTCTGTTGTCGAGATTTTTGTTACTCCAATGGATGGTAGCCTTATCATTATGGAAGGTAGTGTTTTGTTCAAATTTTTGTTACTCCAATGAATGGTAGTCTTGTCATTACAGAAGGTAGTCGGTTGTGGATATTTTTTTTACTCCAATGGATGGTAGACTTGTCATTATGGAAGGTAGTTTGTCATTGAGATATCTGTTACTCCAATGTGTGGTAGCCTTGACATTATTGAAGGTATTCTGTTGTCGAGAATTTTGGTATTCCATTGGATGGTAGCCTTGTCGTTATGGAAGGTAGTCTCTTGTCAGAATTTTTGTTACTCCAATGGATGGTAGCCTTGTCATTATGGAAGGTAGTTTGTTGTCTAGATTTTTGTTATTCCTTTTGATGATAGCCTTGTCATTATGGAAGGTAGTCTATTTTCGTGATTTTTGTTATTCCAATGAATGGTAACTTTGTCATTTTCGAAGGTAGTCTATTGTCGAGATTTTTGTTACTCCAATGGTTGGTAGCCTTGTCCTTATGGAAGCTAGTCTGTTGTCGAGATTTTTGTTACTCCAATGGATGGTAGCCTTGTCATTATGGAAGGTACTCTATTGTCGAGATTTTTGTTACTCCAATGGATGGTAGCCTTGTCATTATGGAAGATAGTCTTTTGTTCAAATATTTGATACTCCAATAAGTGGTAGCCTTGTCATTACAGAAGGTAGTCTATTATGGATATTTTTGTTACTCCAATGGATGGTAGCCTTATCATTATGGAAGGTAGTATAATATAGATATCTTTTTTACTCCAATGGGTGGTATCCTAGTCATTATGGAAGGTAGTTTGTTGTCAAAATTTTTTTTACTACAATGGATGGTAGCCTTGTAATTATGGAAGGTAGTTTGTCATTGAGATATTTGTTAGTCCAATGTGTGGTAGCCTTGACATTATGGAAGGTAGTCTGTTGCCGAGAATTTTGTTATTCCATTGGATGGTAGCCTTGTCATTATGGAAGGTAGTCTCTTGTCGGAATTTTTGTAACTCTAATGGATGGTAGCCTTGTCATTATGGAAGGTAGTTTGTTGTCTAGATTTTTGTTATTCCTTTGGATGAAAGCCTTGTCATTATGGAAGGTAGTCTATTTTCGTGATTTTTGTTATTCCAATGGATGGTAACTTTGTCATTATGGAAGGTAGTCTGTTGTCGAGATTTTTGTTACTCCAATGGTTGGTAGCCTTGTCCTTATGGAAGCTAGTCTATTGTCGAGATTTTTGTTACTCCAATGGATGGTAGCCTTGTCATTATGGAAGGTACGTTATTGTCGAGATTTTTGTTACTCCAATGGATGGTAGTCTTGTCATTATGGAAGGTTGTTTGTCGTTATGATTTTTGTTACTCCAATGGATGGTAGCCTTGTCATTATGGAAGGTTGTCTTTTGTTCAAATTTTTGTTACTCCAATGAATGGTAGCCTTGTCATTACAGAAGGTAGTCTGTTGTGGATATTTTTGTTACTCCAATGGATTGTAGCCTTGTCATTATGGAAGGTAGTTTGTCATTGAGATATCTGTTACTCCAATGTGTGGTAGCCTTGACATTATGGAAGGTAGTCTGTTGTCGATAATTTTGGTATTCCATCGGATGGTAGCCTTGTCATTATGGAAGGTAGTCTCTTGTCGGAATTTTTGTTACTCCAATGCATGGTAGCCTTGTCATTATGGAAGGTAGTTTGTTGTCTAGATTTTTCTTATTCCTTTGGATGATAGCCTTGTCATTATGGAAGGTAGTCTATTCTCTTGATTTTTGTTATTCTAATGGATGGTAACTTTGTCATTATGGAAGGTAGTCTGTTGTCGAGATTTTTTTTACTTCAATGGTTGGTAGCCTTGTCCTTATGGAAGCTAGTCTGTTGTCGAGATTTTTGTTACTCCAATGGATGGTAGCCTTGTCATTATGGAAGGTACTTTATTGTCGAGATTTTTGTTACTCCAATGGATGGTAGCCTTGTCATTATGGAAGGTTGTTTGTCGTTATGATTTTTGTTACTCCAATGGATGGTAGCCTTATCATTATGGAAGGTAGTGTTTTGTTCAAATTTTTGTTACTCCAATGAATGGTAGTCTTGTCATTACAGAAGGTAGTCGGTTGTGGATATTTTTTTTACTCCAATGGATGGTAGACTTGTCATTATGGAAGGTAGTTTGTCATTGAGATATCTGTTACTCCAATGTGTGGTAGCCTTGACATTATTGAAGGTATTCTGTTGTCGAGAATTTTGGTATTCCATTGGATGGTAGCCTTGTCGTTATGGAAGGTAGTCTCTTGTCAGAATTTTTGTTACTCCAATGGATGGTAGCCTTGTCATTATGGAAGGTAGTTTGTTGTCTAGATTTTTGTTATTCCTTTTGATGATAGCCTTGTCATTATGGAAGGTAGTCTATTTTCGTGATTTTTGTTATTCCAATGAATGGTAACTTTGTCATTTTCGAAGGTAGTCTATTGTCGAGATTTTTGTTACTCCAATGGTTGGTAGCCTTGTCCTTATGGAAGCTAGTCTGTTGTCGAGATTTTTGTTACTCCAATGGATGGTAGCCTTGTCATTATGGAAGGTACTCTATTGTCGAGATTTTTGTTACTCCAATGGATGGTAGCCTTGTCATTATGGAAGATAGTCTTTTGTTCAAATATTTGATACTCCAATAAGTGGTAGCCTTGTCATTACAGAAGGTAGTCTATTATGGATATTTTTGTTACTCCAATGGATGGTAGCCTTATCATTATGGAAGGTAGTATAAAATAGATATCTTTTTTACTCGAATGGGTGGTATCCTAGTCATTATGGAAGGTAGTTTGTTGTCAAAATTTTTTTTACTATAATGGATGGTAGCCTTGTAATTATGGAAGGTAGTTTGTCATTGAGATATTTGTTAGTCCAATGTGTGGTAGCCTTGACATTATGGAAGGTAGTCTGTTGCCGAGAATTTTGTTATTCCATTGGATGGTAGCCTTGTCATTATGGAAGGTAGTCTCTTGTCGGAATTCTTGTAACTCTAATGGATGGTAGCCTTGTCATTATGGAAGGTAGTTTGTTGTCTATATTTTTGTTATTCCTTTGGATGAAAGCCTTGTCATTATGGAAGGTAGTCTATTTTCGTGATTTTTGTTATTCCAATGGATGGTAACTTTGTCATTATGGAAGGTAGTCTGTTGTCGAGATTTTTGTTACTCCAATGGTTGGTAGCCTTGTCCTTATGGAAGCTAGTCTATTGTCGAGATTTTTGTTACTCCAATGGATGGTAGCCTTGTCATTATGGAAGGTACTCTATTGTCGAGATTTTTGTTACTCCAATGGATGGTAGTCTTGTCATTATGGAAGGTTGTTTGTCGTTATGATTTTTGTTACTCCAATGGATGGTAGCCTTGTCATTATGGAAGGTAGTCTTTTGTTCAAATTTTTGTTACTCCAATGAATGGTAGCCTTGTCATTACAGAAGGTAGTCTGTTGTGGATATTTTTGTTACTCCAATGGATGGTAGCCTTGTCATTATGGAAGGTAGTTTGTCATTGAGATATCTGTTACTCCAATGTGTGGTAGCCTTGACATTATGGAAGGTAGTCTGTTGTGGATAATTTTGGTATTCCATTGGATGGTAGCCTTGTCATTATGGAAGGTAGTCTCTTGTCGGAATTTTTGTTACTCCAATGCATGGTAGCCTTGTCATTATGGAAGGTAGTTTGTTGTCTAGATTTTTCTTATTCCTTTGGATGATAGCCTTGTCATTATGGAAGGTAGTCTATTCTCTTGATTTTTGTTATTCTAATGGATGGTAACTTTGTCATTATGGAAGGTAGTCTGTTGTCGAGATTTTTTTTACTTCAATGGTTGGTAGCCTTGTCCTTATGGAAGCTAGTCTGTTGTCGAGATTTTTGTTACTCCAATGGATGGTAGCCTTGTCATTATGGAAGGTACTTTATTGTCGAGATTTATGTTACTCCAATGGATGGTAGCCTTGTCATTATGGAAGGTTGTTTGTCGTTATGATTTTTGTTACTCCAATGGATGGTAGCCTTATCATTATGGAAGGTAGTGTTTTGTTCAAATTTTTGTTACTCCAATGAATGGTAGTCTTGTCATTACAGAAGGTAGTCGGTTGTGGATATTTTTGTTACTCCAATGGATGGTAGACATGTCATTATGGAAGGTAGTTTGTCATTGAGATATCTGTTACTCCAATGTGTAATTGCCTTGACTTTATGGAAGGTAGTCTGTTGTCGAGAATTTTGGTATTCCATTGGATGGTAGCCTTGTCATTATGGAAGGTAGTCTCTTGTCGGAATTTTTGTTACTCCAATGGATGGTAGCCTTGTCATTATGGAAGGGAGATTGTTGTCTAGATTTTTGTTATTCCTTTGGATGATAGCCTTGTCATTATGGAAGGTAGTCTATTTTCGTGATTTTTGTTATTCCAATGGATGGTAACTTTGTCATTTTCGAAGGTAGTCTATTGTCGAGATTTTTGTTACTCCAATGGTTGGTAGCCTTGTCCTTATGGAAGCTAGTCTTTTGTCGAGATTTTTGTTACTCCAATGGATGGTAGCCTTGTCATTATGGAAGGTACTCTATTGTCGAGATTTTTGTTACTCCAATGGATGGTAGCCTTGTCATTATGGAAGGTAGTCTTTTGTTCAAATATTTGATACTCCAATGAATGGTAGCCTTGTCATTACAGAAGGTAGTCTGTTGTGGATATTTTTGTTACTCCAATGGATGGTAGCCTTATCATTATGGAAGGTATTATAATATAGATATCTTTTTTACTCCAATGGGTGGTAGCCTTGTCACTATGGAAGGTAGTTTGTTGTCGAAATTTTTTTTACTCCAATGGATGGTAGCCTTGTCATTATGGAAGGTAGTTTGTCATTGAGATATATGTTACTCTTATGTGTGGTAGCCTTGACATTATGGAAGGTAGTCTGTTGTCGAGAATTTTGTTATTCCATTGGATGGTAGCCTTGTCATTATGGAAGGTAGTCTCTTATCGGAATTTTTGTTACTCCAATGGATGGTAGCCTTGTCATTATGGAAGGTAGTTTGTTGTCTAGATTTTTGTTATTCCTTTGGATGATAGCCTTGTCATTATGGAAGGTAGTATATTTTCGTGATTTTTGTTATTCCAATGGATGGTAACTTTGTCATTATGGAAGGTAGTCTGTTGTCAAGATTTTTGTTACTCCAATGGTTGGTAGCCTTGTCCTTATCGATGCTAGTCTGTTGTCGAGATTTTTGTTACTCCCATGGATGGTAGCCTTTTCATTATTGAAGGATGTTTGTCGTTATGATTTTTGTTACTCCAATGGATGGTAGCCTTGTCATTATGGAAGGTGGACTTTTGTTCAAATTTTTGTTACTCCAATGAATGGTAGCTTTGTCATTACAGAAGGTAGTCTGTTGTGGATATTTTTGTTACTCCAATGGATGGTAGCCTTATCATTATGGAAGGTAGTATAATATAGATATCTTTTTTACTCCAATGGGTGGTAGCCTTGTCACTATGGAAGGTAGTTTGTTGTCGAATTTTTTTTTACTCCAATGGATGGTAGCCTTGTCATTATGGAAGGTACTCTATTGTCGAGATTTTTGTTACTCCAATGGATGGTAGTCTTGTCATTATGGAAGGTTGTTTGTCGTTATGATTTTTGTTACTCCAATGGATGGTAGCCTTGTCATTATGGAAGGTAGTCTTTTGTTCAAATTTTTGTTACTCCAATGAATGGTAGCCTTGTCATTACAGAAGGTAGTCTGTTGTGGATATTTTTGTTACTCCAATGGATGGTAGCCTTGTCATTATGGAAGGTAGTTTGTCATTGAGATATCTGTTACTCCAATGTGTGGTAGCCTTGACATTATGGAAGGTAGTCTTTTGTGGATAATTTTGGTATTCCATTGGATGGTAGCCTTGTCATTATGGAAGGTAGTCTCTTGTCGGAATTTTTGTTACTCCAATGCATGGTAGCCTTGTCATTATGGAAGGTAGTTTGTTGTCTAGATTTTTCTTATTCCTTTGGATGATAGCCTTGTCATTATGGAAGGTAGTCTATTCTCTTGATTTTTGTTATTCTAATGGATGGTAACTTTGTCATTATGGAAGGTAGTCTGTTGTCGAGATTTTTTTTACTTCAATGGTTGGTAGCCTTGTCCTTATGGAAGCTAGTCTGTTGTCGAGATTTTTGTTACTCCAATGGATGGTAGCCTTGTCATTATGGAAGGTACTTTATTGTCGAGATTTATGTTACTCCAATGGATGGTAGCCTTGTCATTATGGAAGGTTGTTTGTCGTTATGATTTTTGTTACTCCAATGGATGGTAGCCTTATCATTATGGAAGGTAGTGTTTTGTTCAAATTTTTGTTACTCCAATGAATGGTAGTCTTGTCATTACAGAAGGTAGTCGGTTGTGGATATTTTTGTTACTCCAATGGATGGTAGACATGTCATTATGGAAGGTAGTTTGTCATTGAGATATCTGTTACTCCAATGTGTAATTGCCTTGACTTTATGGAAGGTAGTCTGTTGTCGAGAATTTTGGTATTCCATTGGATGGTAGCCTTGTCATTATGGAAGGTAGTCTCTTGTCGGAATTTTTGTTACTCCAATGGATGGTAGCCTTGTCATTATGGAAGGGAGATTGTTGTCTAGATTTTTGTTATTCCTTTGGATGATAGCCTTGTCATTATGGAAGGTAGTCTATTTTCGTGATTTTTGTTATTCCAATGGATGGTAACTTTGTCATTTTCGAAGGTAGTCTATTGTCGAGATTTTTGTTACTCCAATGGTTGGTAGCCTTGTCCTTATGGAAGCTAGTCTTTTGTCGAGATTTTTGTTACTCCAATGGATGGTAGCCTTGTCATTATGGAAGGTACTCTATTGTCGAGATTTTTGTTACTCCAATGGATGGTAGCCTTGTCATTATGGAAGGTAGTCTTTTGTTCAAATATTTGATACTCCAATGAATGGTAGCCTTGTCATTACAGAAGGTAGTCTGTTGTGGATATTTTTGTTACTCCAATGGATGGTAGCCTTATCATTATGGAAGGTATTATAATATAGATATCTTTTTTACTCCAATGGGTGGTAGCCTTGTCACTATGGAAGGTAGTTTGTTGTCGAATTTTTTTTTACTCCAATGGATGGTAGCCTTGTCATTATGGAAGGTAGTTTGTCATTGAGATATATGTTACTCTTATGTGTGGTAGCCTTGACATTATGGAAGGTAGTCTGTTGTCGAGAATTTTGTTATTCCATTGGATGGTAGCCTTGTCATTATGGAAGGTAGTCTCTTGTCGGAATTTTTGTTACTCCAATGGATGGTAGCCTTGTCATTATGGAAGGTAGTTTGTTGTCTAGATTTTTGTTATTCCTTTGGATGATAGCCTTGTCATTATGGAAGGTAGTATATTTTCGTGATTTTTGTTATTCCAATGGATGGTAACTTTGTCATTATGGAAGGTAGTCTGTTGTCAAGATTTTTGTTACTCCAATGGTTGGTAGCCTTGTCCTTATCGATGCTAGTCTGTTGTCGAGATTTTTGTTACTCCCATGGATGGTAGCCTTTTCATTATTGAAGGATGTTTGTCGTTATGATTTTTGTTACTCCAATGGATGGTAGCCTTGTCATTATGGAAGGTGGACTTTTGTTCAAATTTTTGTTACTCCAATGAATGGTAGCTTTGTCATTACAGAAGGTAGTCTGTTGTGGATATTTTTGTTACTCCAATGGATGGTAGCCTTATCATTATGGAAGGTAGTATAATATAGATATCTTTTTTACTCCAATGGGTGGTAGCCTTGTCACTATGGAAGGTAGTTTGTTGTCGAATTTTTTTTTACTCCAATGGATGGTAGCCTTGTCATTATGGAAGGTAGTTTGTCATTGAGATATATGTTACTCTTATGTGTGGTAGCCTTGACATTATGGAAGGTAGTCTGTTGTCGAGAATTTTGTTATTCCATTGGATGGTAGCCTTGTCATTATGGAAGGTAGTCTCTTGTCGGAATTTTTGTTACTCCAATGGATGGTAGCCTTGTCATTATGGAAGGTAGTTTGTTGTCTAGATTTTTGTTATTCCTTTGGATGATAGCCTTGTCATTATGGAAGGTAGTATATTTTCGTGATTTTTGTTATTCCAATGGATGGTAACTTTGTCATTATGGAAGGTAGTCTGTTGTCAAGATTTTTGTTACTCCAATGGTTGGTAGCCTTGTCCTTATCGATGCTAGTCTGTTGTCGAGATTTTTGTTACTCCAATGGATGGTAGCCTTTTCATTATTGAAGGTTGTTTGTCGTTATGATTTTTGTTACTCCAATGGATGGTAGCCTTGTCATTATGGAAGGTAGTCTTTTGTTCAAATTTTTGTTACTCCAATGAATGGTAGCTTTGTCATTATAGAAGGTAGTCTGTTGTGGATATTTTTGTTACTCCAATGGATGGTAGCCTTATCATTATGGAAGGTAGTATAATATATATATCTTTTTTACTCCAATGGGTGGTAGCCTTGTCACTATGGAAGGTAGTTTGTTGTCGAAATTTTTTTTACTCCAATGGATGGTAGCCTTGTCATTATGGAAGGTAGTTTGTCATTGAGATATCTGTTACTCCAATGTGTGGTAGCCTTGACATTATGGAAGGTAGTCTGTTGTCGAAAATTTTGTTATTCCATTGGATGGTAGCCTTGTCATTATGGAAGGTAGTCTCTTGTCGGAATTTTTGTTACTCCAATGGATGGTAGCCTTGTCATTATGGAAGGTAGTTTGTTGTCTAGATTTTTGTTATTCCTTTGGATGATAGACTTGTCATTATGGAAGGTAGTCTATTTTCGTGATTTTTGTTATTCCAATGGATGGTAACTTTGTCATTATGGAAGGTAGTCTGTTTTTGAGATTTTTGTTACTCCAATGGTTGGTAGCCTTGTCCTTATGGAAGCTAGTCTGTTGTCGAGATTTTTGTTACTCCAATGGATGGTAGCCATGTCATTATGGAAGGTACTCTATTGTCGAGATTTTTGTTACTCCAATGGATGGTAGCCTTATCATTATGGAAGGTAGTATAATATAGATATCTTTTTTACTCCAATGGGTGGTAGCCTTGTCACTATGGAAGGTAGTTTGTTGTCGAATTTTTTTTTACTCAAATGGATGGTAGCCTTGTCATTATGGAAGGTAGTTTGTCATTGAGATATCTGTTACTCCAATGTGTGGTAGCCTTGACATTATGGAAGGTAGTCTGTTGTCGAGAATTTTGTTATTTCATTGGATGGTAGCCTTGTCATTATGGAAGGTAGTCTCTTGTCGGAATTTTTGTTATTCCAATGGATGGTATCCTTGTCATTATGGAAGGTAGTTTGTTTTCTAGATTTTTGTTATTCCTTTGGATGATAGCCTTGTCATTATGGAAGGTAGTCTATTTTCGTGATTTTTGTTATTCCAATGGATGGTAACTTTGTTATTATGGAAGGTAGTCTGTTTTCGAGATTTTTTTTACTCCAATGGTTGGTAGCCTTGTCCTTATGGAAGCTAGTCTATTGTCGAGATTTTTGTTACTCCAATGGATGGTAGCCTTGTCATTATGGAAGGTACTCTATTATCGAGATTTTTGTTACTCCAATGAATGGTAGCCTTGTCATTACAGAAGGTAGTCTATTGTGGATATTTTTTTTACTCCAATGGATGGTAGCCTTATCATTATGGAAGGTAGTATAATATAGATATATTTTTTACTCCAATGGGTGGTAGCCTTGCCATTATGGAAGGTAGTTTGTTGTCGAAATTTTATTTACTCCAATGGATGGTAGCCTTGTCATTATGGAAGGTAGTTTGTCATTGAGATATTTTTTACTCCAATGTGTGGTAGCCTTGACATTATGGAAGGTAGTCTGCTGTCGAGAATTTTGTTATTCCATTGGATGGTAGCCTTGTCATTATGGAAGGTATTCTGTTGTCGGAATTTTTGTTACTCCAATGGATGGTATCCTTGTCATTATGGAAGGTAGTTTGTTGTTTAGACTTTTGTTATTCCTTTGGATGATAGCCTTGTAATTACTGAAGGTAGTCTATTTTCGTGATTTTTGTTATTCCAATGGAGGGTAACTTTGTCATTATGGAAGGTAGTCTGTTGTCGAGATTTTTGTTACTCCAATGGTTGGTAGCCTTGTCCTTATGGAAGGTAGTCTGTTGTCGAGATTTTTGTTACTCCAATGGATGGTAGCCTTGTCATTATGGAAGGTACTCTATTGTAAGGATTTTTGTTACTCCAATGGATGGTAGCCTTGTCAGTATGGAAGGTAGTCTTTTGTTCACTTTTTTGTTACTCCAATAAATGGTAGCCTTGTCATTACAGAAGGTAGTCTATTGTGGATATTTTTGTTACTCCAATGGATGGTAGCCTTATCATTATGGAAGGTAGTATAATATAGATAACTTTTTTACTCCAATGGGTGGTATCCTTGTCATTATGGAAGGTAGTTTGTTGTCAAAAATTTTTTTACTCCAATGGATGGTAGCCTTGTCATTATGGAAGGTAGTTTGTCATTGAGATATTTGTTAGTCCAATGTGTGGTAGCCTTGTCATTATGGAAGGTAGTTTGTCATTGAGATATTTTTTACTCCAATGTGTGGTAGCCTTGACATTATGGAAGGTAGTCTGCCGTCGAGAATTTTGTTATTCTATTGGATGGTAGCCTTGTCATTATGGAAGGTATTCTGTTGTCGGAATTTTTGTTACTCCAATGGATGGTATCCTTGTCATTATGGAAGGTAGTTTGTTGTCTAGACTTTTGTTATTCCTTTGGATGATAGCCTTGTAATTACTGAAGGTAGTCCATTTTCGTGATTTTTGATATTCCAATGGATGGTAACTTTGTCATTATGGAAGGTAGTCTGTTGTCGAGATTTTTGTTACTCCAATGGTTGGTAGCCTTGTCCTTATGGAAGGTAGTCTGTTGTCGAGATTTTTGTTACTCCAATGGATGGTAGCCTTGTCATTATGGAAGGTACTCTATTGTAAGGATTTTTGTTACTCCAATGGATGGTAGCCTTGTCAGTATGGAAGGTAGTCTTTTGTTTAATTTTTTGTTACTCCAATAAATGGTAGCCTTGTCATTACAGAAGGTAGTCTATTGTGGATATTTTTGTTACTCCAATGGATGGTAGCCTTATCATTATGGAAGGTAGTATAATATAGATAACTTTTTTACTCCAATGGGTGGTATCCTTGTCATTATGGAAGGTAGTTTGTTGTCAAAAATTTTTTTACTCCAATGGATGGTAGCCTTGTCATTATGGAAGGTAGTTTGTCATTGAGATATTTGTTAGTCCAATGTGTGGTAGCCTTGACATTATGGAAGGTAGTCTGTTGTCGAGAATATTGTTATTCCATTGGATGGTAGCCTTGTCATTATGGAAGGTAGTCTCTTGTCGGAATTTTTGTAACTCCAATGGATGGTAGCCTTGTCATTATGGAAGGTAGTTTGTTGTCTAGATTTTTGTTATTCCTTTGGATGAAAGCCTTGTCATTATGGAAGGTAGTCTATTTTCGTGATTTTTGTTATTCCAATGGATGGTAACTTTGTCATTATGGAAGGTAGTTTGTTGTCGAGATTTTTGTTACTCCAATGGTTGGTAGCCTTGTCCTTATGGAAGCTAGTCTGTTGTCGAGATTTTTGTTACTCCAATGGATGGTAGCCTTGTCATTATGGAAGGTACTCTATTGTCGAGATTTTTGTTACTCCAATGGATGGTAGTCTTTTCATTATGGAAGGTTGTTTGTCATTATGATTTTTGTTACTCCAATGGATGGTAGCCTTGTCATTATGGAAGGTAGTCTTTTGTTCAAATTTTTGTTACTCCAATGAATGGTAGCCTTGTCATTACAGAAGGTAGTCTGTTGTGGATATTTTTGTTACTCCAATGGATGGTAGCCTTGTCATTATGGAAGGTAGTTTGTCATTGAGATATCTGTTACTCCAATGTGTGGTAGCCTTGACATTATGGAAGGTAGTCTGTTGTCGAGAATTTTGGTATTCCATTGGATGGTAGCCTTGTCATTATGGAAGGTATTCTGTTGTCGGAATTTTTGTTACTCCAATGGATGGTAGTCTTGTCATTATGGAAGGTAGTTTGTTGTCTAGATTTTTTTTATTCCTTTGGATGATAGCCTTGTCATTATGGAAGGTAGTCTATTTTCGTGATTTTTGTTATTCCAATGGATGGTAACTTTGTCATTATGGAAGGTAGCCTGTTGTCGAGATTTTTGTTACTCCAATGGTTGGTAGCCTTGTCCTTATGGAAGGTAGTCTGTTGTCGAGATTTTTCTTACTCCAATGGATGGTAGCCTTGTCATTATGGAAGGTACTCTATTGTAAGGATTTTTGTTACTCCAATGGATGGTAGCCTTGTCAATATGGAAGGTAGTCTTTTGTTCAATTTTTTGTTACTCCAATAAATGGTAGCCTTGTCATTACAGAAGGTAGTCTATTGTGGATATTTTTGTTACTCCAATGGATGGTAGCCTTATCATTATGGAAGGTAGTATAATATAGATAACTTTTTTACTCCAATGGGTGGTATCCTTGTCATTATGGAAGGTAGTTTGTTGTCAAAAATTTTTTTACTCCAATGGATGGTAGCCTTGTCATTATGGAAGGTAGTTTGTCATTGAGATATATGTTACTCTTATGTGTGGTAGCCTTGACATTATGGAAGGTAGTCTGTTGTCGAGAATTTTGTTATTCCATTGGATGGTAGCCTTGTCATTATGGAAGGTAGTCTCTTGTCGGAATTTTTGTAACTCCAATGGATGGTAGCCTTGTCATTATGGAAGGTAGTTTGTTGTCTAGATTTTTGTTATTCCTTTGGATGAAAGCCTTGTCATTATGGAAGGTAGTCTATTTTCGTGATTTTTGTTATTCCAATGGATGGTAACTTTGTCATTATGGAAGGTAGTCTGTTGTCGAGATTTTTGTTACTCCAATGGTTGGTAGCCTTGTCCTTATGGAAGCTAGTCTGTTGTCGAGATTTTTGTTACTCCAATGGATGGTAGCCTTGTCATTATGGAAGGTACTCTATTGTCGAGATTTTTGTTACTCCAATGGATGGTAGTCTTGTCATTATGGAAGGTTGTTTGTCATTATGATTTTTGTTACTCCAATGGATGGTAGCCTTGTCATTATGGAAGGTAGTCTTTTGTTCAAATTTTTGTTACTCCAATGAATGGTAGCCTTGTCATTACAGAAGGTAGTCTGTTGTGGATATTTTTGTTACTCCAATGGATGGTAGCCTTGTCATTATGGAAGGTAATTTGTCATTGAGATATCTGTTACTCCAATGTGTGGTAGCCTTGACATTATGGAAGGTAGTCTGTTGTCGAGAATTTTGTTATTCCATTGGATGGTAGCCTTGTCATTATGGAAGGTAGTCTCTTGTCGGAATTTTTGTAACTCCAATGGATGGTAGCCTTGTCATTATGGAAGGTAGTTTGTTGTCTAGATTTTTGTTATTCCTTTGGATGAAAGCCTTGTCATTATGGAAGGTAGTCTATTTTCGTGATTTTTGTTATTCCAATGGATGGTAACTTTGTCATTATGGAAGGTAGTCTGTTGTCGAGATTTTTGTTACTCCAATGGTTGGTAGCCTTGTCCTTATGGAAGCTAGTCTGTTGTCGAGATTTTTGTTACTCCAATGGATGGTAGCCTTGTCATTATGGAAGGTACTCTATTGTCGAGATTTTTGTTACTCCAATGGATGGTAGTCTTGTCATTATGGAAGGTTGTTTGTCATTATGATTTTTGTTACTCCAATGGATGGTAGCCTTGTCATTATGGAAGGTAGTCTTTTGTTCAAATTTTTGTTACTCCAATGAATGGTAGCCTTGTCATTACAGAAGGTAGTCTGTTGTGGATATTTTTGTTACTCCAATGGATGGTAGCCTTGTCATTATGGAAGGTAGTTTGTCATTGAGATATCTGTTACTCCAATGTGTGGTAGCCTTGACATTATGGAAGGTAGTCTGTTGTCGAGAATTTTGGTATTCCATTGGATGGTAGCCTTGTCATTATGGAAGGTAGTCTCTTGTCGGAATTTTTGTTACTCCAATGGATGGTAGTTTTGTCATTATGGAAGGAAGTTTGTTGTCTAGATTTTTTTTATTCCTTTGGATGATAGCCTTGTCATTATGGAAGGTAGTCTATTTTCGTGATTTTTGTTATTCCAATGGATGGTAACTTTGTCATTTTCGAAGGTAGTCTATTATCGAGATTTTTGTTACTCCAATGGTTGGTAGCCTTGTCATTATGGAAGGTACTCTATTGTCGAGATTTCTGTTACTCCAATGGATGGTAGCCACATCATTATGGAAGGTAGTCTTTTGTTCAAATATTTGATACTCCAATGAATGGTAGCCTTGTCATTACAGAAGGTAGTCTATTATGGATATTTTTGTTACTCCAATGGATGGTAGCCTTATCATTATGGAAGGTACTATAATATAGATATCTTTTTTACTCCAATGGGTGTAGCCTTGTCATTATGAAAGGTAGTTTGTTGTCGAAATTTTTTTTACTCCAATGGATGGTAGCCTTGTCATTATGGAAGGTAGTTTGTCATTGAGATATATGTTACTCTTATGTGTGGTAGCCTTGACATTATGGAAGGTAGTCTGTTGTCGAGAATTTTGTTATTCCATTGGATGGTAGCCTTGTCATTATGGAAGGTAGTCTCTTGTCAGAATTTTTGTTACTCCAATGGATGGTAGCCTTGTCATTATGGAAGGTAGTTTGTTGTCTAGATTTTTGTTATTCCTTTGGATGATAGCCTTGTCATTAGGGAAGGTCGTCTATTTTCGTGATTTTTGTTATTCCAATGGATGATAGCCTTGTCATTATGGAAGGTAGTATGTTTTCGAGATATTTGTTACTCCAATGGTTGGTAGCCTTGTCCTTATGGAAGCTAGTCTATTGTAGAGATTTTTGTTACTCCAATGGATGGTAGCCTTGTCATTATGGAAGGTACTCTATTGTCGAGATTTTTGTTACTCCAATGAATGGTAGCCTTGTCGTTACAGAAGGTAGTCTATTGTGGATATTTTTTTTACTCCAATGGATGGTAGCCTTATCATTATGGAAGGTAGTATAATATAGATATATTTTTTACTCCAATGGGTGGTAGCCTTGTCACTATGGAAGGTAGTTTGTTGTCGAAATTTTATTTACTCCAATGGATGGTAGCCTTGTCATTATGGAAGGTAGTTTGTCATTGAGATATCTGTTACTCCAATGTGTGGTAGCCTTGACATTATGGAAGGTAGTCTGTTGTCGAGAGTTTTGTTATTTCATTGGATGGTAGCCTTGTCATTATGGAAGGTAGTCTCTTGTCGGAATTTTTGTTACTCCAATGGATGGTATCCTTGTCATTATGGGAGGTAGTTTGTTGTCTAGATTTTTGTTATTCCTTTGGATGATAGCCTTGTCATTATGGAAGGTAGTCTATTTTCGTGATTTTTGTTATTCCAATGGATGATAGCCTTGTCATTATGGAAGGTAGTATGTTTTCGAGATTTTTGTTACTCCAATGGTTGGTAGCCTTGTCCTTATGGAAGGTAGTCTGTTGTCGAGATTTTTGTTACTCCAATGGATGGTAGCCTTGTCATTATGGAAGGTACTCTATTGTCAGGATTTTTGTTACTCCAATGGATGGTAGCCTTGTCAGTATGGAAGGTAGTCTTTTGTTCAATTTTTTGTTACTCCAATGAATGGTAGCCTTGTCATTACAGAAGGTAGTCTATTGTGGATATTTTTGTTACTCCAATGGATGGTAGCCTTATCATTATGGAAGGTAGTATAATATATATATCTTTTTTACTCCAATGGGTGGTATCCTAGTCATTATGGAAGGTAGTTTGTTGTCAAATTTTTTTTTACTCCAATGGATGGTAGCCTTGTCATTATGGAAGGTAGTTTGTCATTGAGATATTTGTTAGTCCAATGTGTGGTAGCCTTGACATTATGGAAGGTAGTCTGTTGTCGAGAATTTTGTTATTCCATTGGATGGTAGCCTTGTCATTATGGAAGGTAGTATGTTATCAAGATTTGTGTTACTCCAATGGTTGGTAGCCTTGTCCTTATCGAAGCTAGTCTATTGTCGAGATTTTTGTTACTCCAATGGATGGTAGCCTTGTCATTATTAAAGGTTGTTTGTCGTTATGATTTTTGTTACTCCAATGGATGGTAGCCTTGTCATTATGGAAGGTAGTCTTTTGTTCAAATTTCTGTTACTCCAAGGAATGGTAGCCTTGTCATCACAGAAGGTAGTCTGTTGTGGATATTTTTGTTACTCCAATGGATGGTAGCCTTATCATTATGGAAGGTAGTATAATATAGATATCTTTTTTACTCCAATGGGTGGTAGCCTTGTCACTATGGAAGGTAGTTTGTTGTCGAAATTTTTTTTACTCCAATGGATGGTAGCCTTGTCATTATGGAAGGTAGTTTGTCATTGAGATATCAGTTACTCCAATGTGTGGTAGCCTTGACATTATGGAAGGTAGTCTGTTGTCGAGAGTTTTGTTATTTCATTGGATGATAGCCTTGTCACTATGGAAGGTAGTCTCTTGTCGGAATTTTTGTTACTCCAATGGATGGTATCCTTGTCATTATGGGAGGTAGTTTGTTGTCTAGATTTTTGTTATTCCTTTGGATGATAGCCTTGTCATTATGGAAGGTAGTCTATTTTCGTGATTTTTGTTATTCCAATGGATGATAGCCTTGTCATTATGGAAGGTAGTATGTTTTCGAGATTTTTGTTACTCCAATGGTTGGTAGCCTTGTCCTTATGGAAGCTAGTCTATTGTAGAGATTTTTGTTACTCCAATGGATGGTAGCCTTGTCATTATGGAAGGTACTCTATTGTCGAGATTTTTGTTACTCCAATGAATGGTAGCCTTGTCGTTACAGAAGGTAGTCTATTGTGGATATTTTTTTTACTCCAATGGATGGTAGCCTTATCATTATGGAAGGTAGTATAATATAGATATATTTTTTACTCCAATGGGTGGTAGCCTTGTAACTATGGAAGGTAGTTTGTTGTCGAAATTTTATTTACTCCAATGGATGGTAGCCTTGTCATTATGGAAGGTAGTTTGTCATTGAGATATCTGTTACTCCAATGTGTGGTAGCCTTGACATTATGGAAGGTAGTCTGTTGTCGAGAGTTTTGTTATTTCATTGGATGGTAGCCTTGTCATTATGGAAGGTAGTCTCTTGTCGGAATTTTTGTTACTCCAATGGATGGTATCCTTGTCATTATGTGAGGTAGTTTGTTGTCTAGATTTTTGTTATTCCTTTGGATGATAGCCTTGTCATTATGGAAGGTAGTCTATTTTCGTGATTTTTGTTATTCCAATGGATGATAGCCTTGTCATTATGGAAGGTAGTATGTTTTCGAGATTTTTGTTACTCCAATGGTTGGTAGCCTTGTCCTTATGGAAGGTAGTCTGTTGTCGAGATTTTTGTTACTCCAATGGATGGTAGCCTTGTCATTATGGAAGGTACTCTATTGTCAGGATTTTTGTTACTCCAATGGATGGTAGCCTTGTCAGTATGGAAGGTAGTCTTTTGTTCAATTTTTTGTTACTCCAATGAATGGTAGCCTTGTCATTACAGAAGGTAGTCTATTGTGGATATTTTTGTTACTCCAATGGATGGTAGCCTTATCATTATGGAAGGTAGTATAATATATATATCTTTTTTACTCCAATGGGTGGTATCCTTGTCATTATGGAAGGTAGTTTGTTGTCAAAAATTTTTTTACTCCAATGGATGGTAGCCTTGTCATTATGGAAGGTAGTTTGTCATTGAGATATTTGTTAGTCCAATATGTGGTAGCCTTGACATTATGGAAGGTAGTCTGTTGTCGAGAATTTTGTTATTCCATTGGATGGTAGCCTTGTCATTATGGAAGGTAGTCTCTTGTCGGAATTTTTGTAACTCCAATTGATGGTAGCCTTGTCATTATGGAAGGTAGTTTGTTGTCTAGATTTTTGATATTCCTTTGGATGAAAGCCTTGTCATTATGGAAGGTAGTCTATTTTCGTGATTTTTGTTATTCCAATGGATGGTAACTTTGTCATTATGGAAGGTAGTCTGTTGTCGAGATTTTTGTTACTCCAATGGTTGGTAGCCTTGTCCTTATGGAAGCTAGTCTGTTGTCGAGATTTTTGTTACTCCAATGGATGGTAGCCTTGTCATTATGGAAGGTACTCTATTGTCAGGATTTTTGTTACTCCAATGGATGGTAGCCTTGTCAGTATGGAAGGTAGTCTTTTGTTCAATTTTTTGTTACTCCAATGAATGGTAGCCTTGTCATTACAGAAGGTAGTCTATTGTGGATATTTTTGTTACTCCAATGGATGGTAGCCTTATCATTATGGAAGGTAGTATAATATAGAAATCTTTTTTACTCCAATGGGTGGTATCCTTGTCATTATGGAAGGTAGTTTGTTGTCAAAAATTTTTTTACTCCAATGGATGGTAGCCTTGTCATTATGGAAGGTAGTTTGTCATTGAGATATTTTTTAGTCCAATGTGTGGTAGCCTTGACATTATGGAAGGTAGTCTGTTGTCGAGAATTTTGTTATTACATTGGATGGTAGCCTTGTCATTATGGAAGGTAGTCTCTTGTCCGAATTTTTGTAACTCCAATGGATGGTAGCCTTGTCATTATGGAAGGTAGTTTATTGTCTAGATTTTTGTTATTCCTTTGGATGAAAGCCTTGTCATTATGGAAGGTAGTCTATTTTCGTGATTTTTGTTATTCCAATGGATGGTAACTTTGTCATTATGGAAGGTAGTCTGTTGTCGAGATTTTTGTTACTCCAATGGTTGGTAGCTTTGTCCTTATGGAAGCTAGTCTGTTGTCGAGATTTTTGTTACTCCAATGGATGGTAGCCTTGTCATTATGGAAGGTAGTTTGTCATTGAGATATCTGTTACTCCAATGTGTGGTAGCCTTGACATTATGGAAGGTAGTCTGTTGTCGAGAATTTTGGTATTCCATTGGATGGTAGCCTTGTCACTATGGAAGGTAGTCTCTTGTCGGAATTTTTGTTACTCCAATGGATGGTAGCCTTGTCATTATGGTAGGTAGTTTGTTGTCTAGATTTTTGTTATTCCTTTGGATGATAGCCTTGTCATTATGGAAGGTAGTCTATTTTCGTGATTTTTGTTATTCCAATGGATGGTAACTTTGTCATTTTCGAAGGTAGTCTAATGTCGAGATTTTTGTTACTCCAATGGTTGGTAGCCTTGTCCTTATGAAAGCTAGTCTGTTGTCGAAATTTTTGTTACTCCAATGGATGGTAGCCTTGTCATTATGGAAGGTACTCTATTGTCGAGATTTTTGTTACTCCAATGGATGGTAGCCTTGTAATTATGGAAGGTAGTCTTTTGTTCAAATATTTGATACTCCAATGAATGGTAGCCTTGTCATTACAGAAGGTAGTCTATTATGGATATTTTTGTTACTATAATGGATGGTAGCCTTGTCATTATGGAAGGTAGTTTGTCATTGAGATATATGTTACTCTTATGTGTGGTAGCCTTGACATTATGGAAGGTAGTCTGTTGTCGAGAATTTTGTTATTCCATTGGATGGTAGCCTTGTCATTATGGAAGGTAGTCTCTTGTCGGAATTTTTGTTACTCCAATGGATGGTAGCCTTGTCATTATGGAAGGTAGTTTGTTGTCTAGATTTTTGTTATTCCATTGGATGATAGCCTTGTCATTATGAAAGGTAGTCTATTTTCGTGATTTTTGTTATTCCAATGGATGGTAAATTTGTCATTATGGAAGGTAGTCTGTTGTCAAGATTTTTGTTACTCCAATGGTTGGTAGCCTTGTCCTTATCGAAGCTAGTCTGTTGTCGAGATTTTTGTTACTCCAATGGATGGTAGCCTTGTCATTATTGAAGGTTGTTTGTCGTTATGATTTTTGTTACTCCAATGGATGGTAGCCTTGTCATTATGGAATGTAGTCTTTTGTTCAAATTTTTGTTACTCCAATGAATGGTAGCCTTGCCATTACAGAAGGTAGTCTGTTGTGGATATTTTTGTTACTCCAATGGATGGTAGCCTTATCATTATGGAAGGTAGTATAATATAGATATCTTTTTTACTCCAATGGGTGGTAGCCTTGTCACTATGGAAGGTAGTTTGTTGTCGAAATTTTTTTTACTCCAATGGATGGTAGCCTTGTCATTATGGAAGGTAGTTTGTCATTGAGATATTTGTTACTCCAATGTGTGGTAGCCTTGACATTATGGAAGGTAATCTGTTGTCGAGAATTTTGTTATTCCATTGGATGGTAGCCTTGTCATTATGGAAGGTAGTCTTTTGTCGGAATTTTTGTTACTCCAATGGATGGTAGCCTTGTCATTATGGAAGGTAGTTTGTTGTCTAGATTTTTGTTATTCCTTTGGATGATAGCCTTGTCATTACGGAAGGTAGTCTATTTCCGTGATTTTTGTTATTCCAATGGATGGTAACTTTGTCATTATGGAAGGTAGTCTGTTTTCGAGATTTTTGTTACTCCAATGGTTGGTAGCCTTGTCCTTATGGAAGCTAGTCTGTTGTCGAGATTTTTGTTACTCCAATGGATGGTAGCCTTGTCATTATGGAAGGTACTCTATTGTCGAGATTTTTGTTACTCCAATGGATGGTAGCCTAGTCATTATGGAAGGTAGTCTTTTGTTCAAATTTTTGTTACTCCAATGAATGGTAGCCTTGTCATTACAGAAGGTAGTCTATTGTGGATATTTTTGTTTCTCCAATGGATGGTAGCCTTATCATTATGGAAGGTAGTATAATATAGATATCTTTTTTACTGCAATGGGTGGTAGCCTTGTCATTATGGAAGGTAGTTTGTTGTCGAAATTTTTTTACTCCAATGGATGGTAGCCTTGTCATTATGGAAGGTAGTTTGTCATTGAGATATTTGTTACTCCAATGTGTGGTAGCCTTGACATTATGGAAGGTAGTCTATTCTCGAGAATTTTGTTATTCCATTGGATGGTAGCCTTGTCATTATGGAAGGTAGTCTCTTGTCGGAATTTTTGTTACTCAAATGGATGGTTGCCTTGTCATTATGGAAGGTAGTTTGTTGTCTAGATTTTTGTTATTCCTTTGGATGATAGCCATGTAATTATGGAAGGTAGTCTATTTTCGTGATTTTTGTTATTCCAATGGATGGTAACTTTGTCATTATGGAAGGTACTCTATTGTCGAGATTTTTGTTACTCCAATGGATGGTAGCCTTGTCATTATGGAAGGTAGTCTTTTGTTCAAATTTTTGTTACTCCAATGAATGGTAGCCTTGTCATTACAGAAGGTAGTTTGTTGTGGATATTTTTGTTATTCCAATGGATGGTAGCCTTATCATTATGGAAGGTAGTATAATATAGATATCTTTTTTACTCCAATGGGTGGTAGCCTTGTCATTATGGAAGGTAGTTTGTCATTGAGATATCTGTTACTCCAATCTGTGGTAGCCTTGACATTATGGAAGGTAGTCTGTTGTCAAGAATTTTGTTATTCCATTGGATGGTAGCCTTGTCATTATGGAAGGTAGTTTGTTGTGGATATTTTTGTTACTCCAATGGATGGTAGCCTTATCATTATAGAAGGTAGTATAATATAGATATCTTTTTTACTCCAATGGATGGTAGCCTTGTCATTATGAAAGGTAGTTTGTCATTGAGATATTTGTTACTCCAATGTGTGGTAGCCTTGACATTATGGAAGGTAGTCTGTTGTCAAGAATTTTGTTATTCCATTGGATGGTAGCCTTGTCATTATGGAAGGTAGTCTCTTGTCAGAATTTTTGTTACTCCAATGGATGGTAGCCTTGTAATTATGGAAGGTAGTTTGTTGTCTAGATTTTTGTTTTTCCTTTGGATAATAGCCTTGTCATTATGGAAGGTAGTCTATTTTAGTGATTTTTGTTATTCCAATGGATGGTAACTTTGTCATTATGGAAGGTAGTCTGTTTTCGAGATTTTTGTTACTCCAATGGTTGGTAGCCTTCTCCTTATGGAAGCTAGTCTGTTGTCGAGATTTTTGTTACTCCAATGGATGGTAGCCTTGTCATTATGGAAGGTACTCTATTGTCCAGATTTTTGTTACTCCAATGGATGGTAGCCTAGTCATTATGGAAGGTAGTATAATATAGATATCTTTTTTACTCCAATGGGTGGTAGCCTTGTCATTATGGAAGGTAGTTTGTTGTCGAAATTTTTTTTACTCCAATGGATGGTAGCCTTGTCATTATGGAAGGTAGTTGGTCATTGAGATATTTGTTACTCCAATGTGTGGTAGCCTTGACATTATGGAAGGTAGTCTGTTATCGAGAATTTTGTTATTCCATTGGATGGTAGTCTTGTCATTATGGAAGGTAGTCTCTTGTCGGAATTTTTGTTACTCCAATGGATGGTAGCCTTGTCATTATGGAAGGTAGTTTGTTGTCTAGATTTTTGTTATTCCTTTGGATGATAGCCTTGTAATTATGGAAGGTAGTCTATTTTCGTGATTTTTGTTATTCCAATGGATGGTAACTTTGTCATTATGGAAGGTACTCTATTGTCGAGATTTTTATTACTCCAATGGATGGTAGCCTTGTCATTATGGAAGGTTGTTTGTTGTTATGATTTTTGTTACTCCAATGGATGGTAGCCTTGTCATTATGGAAGGTAGTCTTTTGTTCAAATTTTTGTTACTCCAATGAATGGTAGCCTTGTCATTACAGAAGGTAGTCTGTTGTGGATATTTTTGTTATTCCAATGGATGGTAGCCTTATCATTATGGAAGGTAGTATAATATAGATATCTTTTTTACTCCAATGGGTGGTAGCCTTGTCATTATGGAAGATAGTTTGTTGTCGAAATTTTTTTACTCTAATGGATGGTAGCCTTGTCATTATGAAAGGTAGTTTGTCATTGAGATATCTATTACTCCAATGTGTGGTAGCCTTGACATTATGGAAGGTAGTCTGTTGTCGAGAATTTTGTTATTCCATTGGATGGTAGCCTTGTCATTATGGAAGGTAGTCTCTTGTCGGAATTTTTGTTACTCCAATGGATGGTAGCCTTGTAATTATATAAGGTAGTTTGTTGTCTAGATTTTTGTTATTCCTTTGGATGATAGCCTTGTCATTATGGAAGGTAGTCTATTTTCGTGATTTTTGTTATTCCAATGGATGGTAACTTTGTCATTATGGAAGGTAGTCTGTTGTCGAGATTTTTGTTACTCCAATGGTTGGTAGCCTTGTCCTTATGGAAGCTAGTCTGTTGTCGAGATTTTTGTTACTCCAATGGATGGTAACCTTGTCATTATGGAAGGTACTCTATTGTCGAGATTTTTGTTACTCCAATGGATGGTCGCCTAGTCGTTATGGAAGGTAGTCTTTTGTTCAAATTTTTGTTACTCCAATTAATGGTAGCCTTGTCATTACAGAAGGTAGTCTATTGTGGATATTTTTGTTACTCCAATGGATGGTAGCCTTATCATTATGGAAGGTAGTATAATATAGATATCTTTTTTACTCCAATGGGTGGTAGCCTTGTCATTATGGAAGGTAGTTTGTTGTCGAAATTTGTTTTACTCCAATGGATGGTAGCCTTGTCATTATGGAAGGTAGTTTGTCATTGAGATATCTGTTACTCCAATGTTCGGTAGCCTTGACATTATGGAAGGTAGTCTGTTGTTGAGAATATTGGTATTCCATTGGATGGTAGCCTTGTCATTATGGAAGGTAGTCTCTTGTCGGAATTTTTGTTACTCCAATGGATGGTAGCGTTGTCATTATGGAAGGTAGTTTGTTGTCTTGATTTTTGTTATTCCTTTGGATGATAGCCTTGTCATTATGGAAGGTAGTTTATTTTCGTGATTTTTGTTATTCCAATGTAGGGTAACTTTGTCATTATCGAAGGTAGTCTGTTGTCGAGATTTTTGTTACTCCAATGGTTGGTAGCCTTGTCCTTATGGAAGCTAGTCTATTGTCAAGATTTTTGTTACTCCATTGGATGGTAGCCTTGTCATTATGGAAGGTACTCTATTGTCGAGATTTTTGGTACTCCAATGGATGGTAGCCTTGTTATTATGGAAGGTAGTCTTTTGTTCAAATTTTTGTTACTCCAATGAATGGTAGCCTTGTCATTTCAGAAGGTAGTCTGTTCTGGATATTTTTGTTACTCCAATGGATGGTAGCCTTATCATTATGGAAGGTAGTATAATATAGATATCTTTTTTACTCCAATGGGTGGTAGCCTTGTCATTATGGAAGGTAGTTTGTTGTCGAAATTTTTTTTACTCCAATGGATGGTTGCCTTGTCATTATGGAAGGTAGTTTGTCATTGAGATATCTGTTACTCCAATGTGCGGTAGCCTTGACATTATGGAAGGTAGTCTGTTGTTGAGAATTTTGGTATTCCATTGGATGGTAGCCTTGTCATTATGGAAGGTAGTCTCTTGTCGGAATTTTTGTTACTCCAATGGATGGTAGCCTTGTAATTATGGAAGGTAGTTTGTTGTCTAGATTTTTGTTATTCCTTTGGATGATAGCCTTGTCATTATGGAAGGTAGTCTATTTTCGTGATTTTTGTTATTCCAATGGATGGTAACTTTGTCATTATGGAAGGTAGTCTGTTGTCGAGATTTTTGTTACTCCAATGGTTGGTAGCCTTGTCCTTATGGAAGCTAGTCTGTTGTCGAGATTTTTGTTACTCCAATGGATGGTAACCTTGTCATTATGGAAGGTACTCTATTGTCGAGATTTTTGTTACTCCAATGGATGGTCGCCTAGTCGTTATGGAAGGTAGTCTTTTGTTCAAATTTTTGTTACTCCAATTAATGGTAGCCTTGTCATTACAGAAGGTAGTCTATTGTGGATATTTTTGTTACTCCAATGGATGGTAGCCTTATCATTATGGAAGGTAGTATAATATAGATATCTTTTTTACTCCAATGGGTGGTAGCCTTGTCATTATGGAAGGTAGTTTGTTGTCGAAATTTTTTTTACTCCAATGGATGGTAGCCTTGTCATTATGGAAGGTAGTTTGTCATTGAGATATCTGTTACTCCAATGTTCGGTAGCCTTGACATTATGGAAGGTAGTCTGTTGTTGAGAATATTAGTATTCCATTGGATGGTAGCCTTGTCATTATGGAAGGTAGTCTCTTGTCGGAATTTTTGTTACTCCAATGGATGGTAGCGTTGTCATTATGGAAGGTAGTTTGTTGTCTTGATTTTTGATATTCCTTTGGATGATAGCCTTGTCATTATGGAAGGTAGTTTATTTTCGTGATTTTTGTTATTCCAATGTAGGGTAACTTTGTCATTATCGAAGGTAGTCTGTTGTCGAGATTTTTGTTACTCCAATGGTTGGTAGCCTTGTCCTTATGGAAGCTAGTCTATTGTCGAGATTTTTGTTACTCCATTGGATGGTAGCCTTGTCATTATGGAAGGTACTCTATTGTCGAGATTTTTGGTACTCCAATGGATGGTAGCCTTGTTATTATGGAAGGTAGTCTTTTGTTCAAATTTTTGTTACTCCAATGAATGGTAGCCTTGTCATTTCAGAAGGTAGTCTGTTCTGGAAATTTTTGTTACTCCAATGGATGGTAGCCTTATCATTATGGAAGGTAGTATAATATAGATATCTTTTTTACTCCAATGGGTGGTAGCCTTGTCATTATGGAAGGTAGTTTGTTGTCGAAATTTTTTTTACTCCAATGGATGGTAGCCTTGTCATTATGGAAGGTAGTTTGTCATTGAGATATCTGTTACTCCAATGTGCGGTAGCCTTGACATTATGGAAGGTAGTCTGTTGTTGAGAATTTTGGTATTCCATTGGATGGTAGCCTTGTCATTATGGAAGGTAGTCTCTTGTCGGAATTTTTGTTACTCCAATGGATGGTAGCGTTGTCATTATGGAAGGTAGTTTGTTGTCTTGATTTTTGTTATTCCTTTGGATGATAGCCTTGTCATTATGGAAGGTAGTTTATTTTCGTGATTTTTGTTATTCCAATGTAGGGTAACTTTGTCATTATCGAAGGTAGTCTGTTGTCGAGATTTTTGTTACTCCAATGGTTGGTAGCCTTGTCCTTATGGAAGCTAGTCTATTGTCGAGATTTTTGTTACTCCATTGGATGGTAGCCTTGTCATTATGGAAGGTACTCTATTGTCGAGATTTTTGTTACTCCAATGGATGGTAGCCTTGTTATTATGGAAGGTAGTCTTTTGTTCAAATTTTTGATACTCCAATGAATGGTAGCCTTGTCATTTCAGAAGGTAGTCTGTTCTGGATATTTTTGTTACTCCAATGGATGGTAGCCTTATCATTATGGAAGGTAGTATAATATAGATATCTTTTTTACTCCAATGGGTGGTAGCCTTGTCATTATGGAAGGTAGTTTGTCATTGAGATATCTGTTACTCCAATGTGTGGTAGCCTTGACATTATGGAAGGTAGTCTGTTGTTGAGAATTTTGGTATTCCATTGGATGGTAGCCTTGTCATTATGGAAGGTAGTCTCTTGTCGGAATTTTTGTTACTCCAATGGATGGTAGCGTTGTCATTATGGAAGGTAGTTTGTTGTCTTGATTTTTGTTATTCCTTTGGATGATAGCCTTGTCATTATGGAAGGTAGTTTATTTTCGTGATTTTTGTTATTCCAATGTAGGGTAACTTTGTCATTATCGAAGGTAGTCTGTTGTCGAGATTTTTGTTACTCCAATGGTTGGTAGCCTTGTCCTTATGGAAGCTAGTCTATTGTCGAGATTTTTGTTACTCCATTGGATGGTAGCCTTGTCATTATGGAAGGTACTCTATTCTCGAGATTTTTGTTACTCCAATGGATGGTAGCCTTGTTATTATGGAAGGTAGTCTTTTGTTCAAATTTTTGATACTCCAATGAATGGTAGCCTTGTCATTTCAGAAGGTAGTCTGTTCTGGATATTTTTGTTACTCCAATGGATGGTAGCCTTATCATTATGGAAGGTAGTATAATATAGATATCTTTTTTACTCCAATGGGTGGTAGCCTTGTCATTATGGAAGGTAGTTTGTTGTCGAAATTTTTTTTACTCCTATGGATGGTAGCCTTGTCATTATGAAAGGTAGTTTGTCATTGAGATATCTGTTACTCCAATGTGTGGTAGCCTTGATATTATGGAAGGTAGTCTGTTGTCGAGAATTATGGTATTCCATTGGATGGTAGCCTTGTCATTATGGAAGGTAGTCTCTTGTCGGAATTTTTGTTACTCCAATGGATGGTATCCTTGTCATTATGGAAGGTAGTTTGTTGTTTTTATTTTTGTTATTCCTTTGGATGATAGCCTTGTCATTATGGAAGGTAGTCTATTTTCATGATTTTTGTTATTCCAATGGATGGTAACTTTGTCATTATGGAAGGTAGTCTGTTGTCGAGATTTTTGTTACTCCAATGGTTGGTAGCCTTGTCCTTATGGAAGCTAGTCTGTTGTCGAGATTTTTGTTACTCCAATGGATGGTAGCCTTGTCATTATGGAAGGTACTCTATTGTCGAGATTTTTGTTACTCCAATGGATGGTAGCCTAGTCATTATGGAAGGTAGTCTTTTGTTCAATTTTTTGTTACTCCAATGAATGGTAGCCTTGTAATTACAGAAGGTAGTCTATTGTGGATATTTTTGTTACTCCAATGGATGGTAGCCTTATCATTATGGAAGGTAGTATAATATGGATATCTTTTTTACTGCAATGGGTGGTAGCCTTGTCATTATGGAAGGTAGTTTGTTGTCGAAATTTTTTTTACTCCAATGGATGGTAGCCTTGTCATTATGGAAGGTAGTTTGTCATTGAGATATCTGTTACTCCAATGTGTGGTAGCCTTGACATTATGGAAGGTAGTCTGTTGTCGAGAATTTTGTTATTCCATTGGATGGTAGCCTTGTCATTATGGAAGGTAGTCTCTTGTCGGAATTTTTGTTACTCCAATGGATGGTAGCCTTGTAATTATGGAAGGTAGTTTGTTGTCTAGATTTTTGTTATTCCATTGGATGATAGCCTTGACATTATGGAAGGTAGTCTATTTTCGTGATTTTTGTTATTCCAATGGATGGTAAATTTGTCATTATGGAAGGTAGTCTGTTGTCGAGATTTTTGTTACTCCAATGGTTGGTAGCCTTGTCCTTATGGAAGCTAGTCTGTTGTCGAGATTTTTGTTACTCCATTGGATGGTAGCCTTGTCATTATGGAAGGTACTCTATTGTCGAGATTTTTGTTACTCCAATGGATGGTAGCCTTGTTATTATGGAAGGTAGTCTTTTGTTCAAATTTTTGTTACTCCAATGAATGGTAGCCTTGTCATTTCAGAAGGTAGTCTGTTCTGGATATTTTTGTTACTCCAATGGATGGTAGCCTTATCATTATGGAAGGTAGTATAATATAGATATCTTTTTTACTCCAATGGGTGGTAGCCTTGTCATTATGGAAGGTAGTTTGTTGTCGAAATTTTTTTTACTCCAATGGATGGTAGCCTTGTCATTATTAAAGGTAGTTTGTCATTGAGATATCTGTTACTCCAATGTGTGGTAGCCTTGACATTATGTAAGGTAGTCTGTTGTCGAGAATTTTGGTATTCCATTGGATGGTAGCCTTGTCATTATGGAAGGTAGTCTCTTGTCGGAATTTTTGTTACTCCAATGGATGGTAGCCTTGTCATTATGAAAGGTAGTTTGTTGTCTTGATTTTTGTTATTCCTTTGGATGATAGCCTTGTCATTATGAAAGGTAGTCTATTTTCGTGATTTTTGTTATTCCAATGGATGGTAACTTTGTCATTATGGAAGGTAGTCTGTTGTCGAGATTTTTGTTACTCCAATGGTTGGTAGCCTTGTCCTTATGGAAGCTAGTCTGTTGTCAAGATTTTTGTTACTCCAATGGATGGTAGCCTTGTCATTATGGAAGGTACTCTATTGTCGAGATTTTTGTTACTCCAATGGATGGTAGCCTAGTCATTATGGAAGGTAGTCTTTTGTTCAAATTTTTGTTACTCCAATGAATGGTAGCCTTGTCATTACAGAAGGTAGTCTATTGTGGATATTTTTGTTACTCCAATGGATGGTAGCCTTATCATTATGGAAGGTAGTATAATATAGATATCTTTTTTACTGCAATGGGTGGTAGCCTTGTCATTATCGAAGGTAGTTTTTTGTCGAAATTTTTTTTACTCCAATGGATGGTAGCCTTGTCATTATGGAAGGTAGTTTGTCATTGAGATATCTGTTACTCCAATGTGTGGTAGCCTTGATATTATGGAAGGTAGTCTGTTGTCGAGAATTATGGTATTCCATTGGATGGTAGCCTTGTCATTATGGAAGGTAGTCTCTTGTCGGAATTTTTGTTACTCCAATGGATGGTATCCTTGTCATTATGGAAGGTAGTTTGTTGTTTTGATTTTTGTTATTCCTTTGGATGATAGCCTTGTCATTATGGAAGGTAGTCTATTTTCATGATTTTTGTTATTCCAATGGATGGTAACTTTGTCATTATGGAAGGTAGTCTGTTGTCGAGATTTTTGTTACTCCAATGGTTGGTAGCCTTGTCCTTATGGAAGCTAGTCTGTTGTCGAGATTTTTGTTACTCCAATGGATGGTAGCCTTGTTATTATGGAAGGTACTCTATTGTCGAGATTTTTGTTACTCCAATGGATGGTAGCCTAGTCATTATGGAAGGTAGTCTTTTGTTCAATTTTTTGTTACTCCAATGAATGGTAGCCTTGTAATTACAGAAGGTAGTCTATTGTGGATATTTTTGTTACTCCAATGGATGGTAGCCTTATCATTATGGAAGGTAGTATAATATGGATATCTTTTTTACTGCAATGGGTGGTAGCCTTGTCATTATGGAAGGTAGTTTGTTGTCGAAATTTTTTTTACTCCAATGGATGGTAGCCTTGTCATTATGGAAGGTAGTTTGTCATTGAGATATCTGTTACTCCAATGTGTGGTAGCCTTGACATTATGGAAGGTAGTCTGTTGTCGAGAATTTTGTTATTCCATTGGATGGTAGCCTTGTCATTATGGAAGGTAGTCTCTTGTCGGAATTTTTGTTACTCCAATGGATGGTAGCCTTGTAATTATGGAAGGTAGTTTGTTGTCTAGATTTTTGTTATTCCATTGGATGATAGCCTTGACATTATGGAAGGTAGTCTATTTTCGTGATTTTTGTTATTCCAATGGATGGTAAATTTGTCATTATGGAAGGTAGTCTGTTGTCGAGATTTTTGTTACTCCAATGGTTGGTAACCTTGTCCTTATGGAAGCTAGTCTGTTGTCGAGATTTTTGTTACTCCATTGGATGGTAGCCTTGTCATTATGGAAGGTACTCTATTGTCGAGATTTTTGTTACTCCAATGGATGGTAGCCTTGTTATTATGGAAGGTAGTCTTTTGTTCAAATTTTTGTTACTCCAATGAATGGTAGCCTTGTCATTTCAGAAGGTAGTCTGTTCTGGATATTTTTGTTACTCCAATGGATGGTAGCCTTATCATTATGGAAGGTAGTATAATATAGATATCTTTTTTACTCCAATGGGTGGTAGCCTTGTCATTATGGAAGGTAGTTTGTTGTCGAAATTTTTTTTACTCCAATGGATGGTAGCCTTGTCATTATTAAAGGTAGTTTGTCATTGAGATATCTGTTACTCCAATGTGTGGTAGCCTTGACATTATGTAAGGTAGTCTGTTGTCGAGAATTTTGGTATTCCATTGGATGGTAGCCTTGTCATTATGGAAGGTAGTCTCTTGTCGGAATTTTTGTTACTCCAATGGATGGTAGCCTTGTCATTATGGAAGGTAGTTTGTTGTCTTGATTTTTGTTATTCCTTTGGATGATAGCCTTGTCATTATGGAAGGTAGTCTATTTTCGTGATTTTTGTTATTCCAATGGATGGTAACTTTGTCATTATGGAAGGTAGTCTGTTGTCGAGATTTTTGTTACTCCAATGGTTGGTAGCCTTGTCCTTATGGAAGCTAGTCTGTTGTCAAGATTTTTGTTACTCCAATGGATGGTAGCCTTGTCATTATGGAAGGTACTCTATTGTCGAGATTTTTGTTACTCCAATGGATGGTAGCCTAGTCATTATGGAAGGTAGTCTTTTGTTCAAATTTTTGTTACTCCAATGAATGGTAGCCTTGTCATTACAGAAGGTAGTCTATTGTGGATATTTTTGTTACTCCAATGGATGGTAGCCTTATCATTATGGAAGGTAGTATAATATAGATATCTTTTTTACTGCAATGGGTGGTAGCCTTGTCATTATGGAAGGTAGTTTTTTGCCGAAATTTTTTTTACTCCAATGGATGGTAGCCTTGTCATTATGGAAGGTAGTTTGTCATTGAGATATCTGTTACTCCAATGTGTGGTAGCCTTGACATTATGGAAGGTAGTCTGTTGTTGAGAATTTTGGTATTCCATTGGGGTGTAGCCTTGTCATTATGGAAGGTAGTCTCTTGTCGGAATTTTTGTTACTCCAATGGATGGTAGCGTTGTCATTATGGAAGGTAGTTTGTTGTCTTGATTTTTGTTATTCCTTTGGATGATAGCCTTGTCATTATGGAAGGTAGTTTATTTTCGTGATTTTTGTTATTCCAATGTAGGGTAACTTTGTCATTATCGAAGGTAGTCTATTGTCGAGATTTTTGTTACTCCAATGGTTGGTAGCCTTGTCCTTATGGAAGCTAGTCTATTGTCGAGATTTTTGTTACTCCATTGGATGGTAGCCTTGTCATTATGGAAGGTACTCTATTGTCGAGATTTTTGTTACTCCAATGGATGGTAGCCTTGTTATTATGGAAGGTAGTCTTTTGTTCAAATTTTTGTTACTCCAATGAATGGTAGCCTTGTCATTTCAGAAGGTAGTCTGTTCTGGATATTTTTGTTACTCCAATGGATGGTAGCCTTATCATTATGGAAGGTAGTATAATATAGATATCTTTTTTACTCCAATGGGTGGTAGCCTTGTCATTATGGAAGGTAGTTTGTTGTCGAAATTTTTTTTACTCCAATGGATGGTAGCCTTGTCATTATGAAAGGTAGTTTGTCATTGAGATATCTGTTACTCCAATGTGTGGTAGCCTTGACATTATGTAAGGTAGTCTGTTGTCGAGAATTTTGGTATTCCATTGGATGGTAGCCTTGTCATTATGGAAAGTAGTCTCTTGTCGGAATTTTTGTTACTCCAATGGATGGTAGCCTTGTCATTATGGAAGGTAGTTTGTTGTCTTGATTTTTGTTATTCCTTTGGATGATAGCCTTGTCATTATGGAAGGTAGTCTATTTTCGTGATTTTTGTTATTCCAATGGATGGTAACTTTGTCATTATGGAAGGTAGTCTGTTGTCGAGATTTTTGTTACTCCAATGGTTGGTAGCCTTGTCCTTATGGAAGCTAGTCTGTTGTCGAGATTTTTGTTACTCCAATGGATGGTAGCCTTGTCATTATGGAAGGTACTCTATTGTCGAGATTTTTGTTACTCCAATGGATGGTAGCCTAGTCATTATGGAAGGTAGTCTTTTGTTCAAATTTTTGTTACTCCAATGAATGGTAGCCTTGTCATTACAGAAGGTAGTCTATTATGGATATTTTTGTTACTCCAATGGATGGTAGCCTTATCATTATGGAAGGTAGTATAATATAGATATCTTTTTTACTGCAATGGGTGGTAGCCTTGTCATTATGGAAGGTAGTTTTTTGTCGAAATTTTTTTTACTCCAATGGATGGTAGCCTTGTCATTATGGAAGGTAGTTTGTCATTGAGATATCTGTTACTCCAATGTGTGGTAGCCTTGACATTATGGAAGGTAGTCTGTTGTCGAGAATTTTGGTATTCCATTGGATGGTAGCCTTGTCATTATGGAAGGTAGTCTCTTGTTGGAATTTTTGTTACTCCAATGGATGGTAGCGTTGTCATTATGGAAGGTAGTTTGTTGTCTTGATTTTTGTTATTCCTTTGGATGATAGCCTTGTCATTATGGAAGGTAGTCTATTTTCGTGATTTTTGTTATTCCAATGGATGGTAACTTTGTCATTATGGAAGGTAGTCTGTTGTCGAGATTTTTGTTACTCCAATGGTTGGTAGCCTTGTCCTTATGAAAGCTAGTCTGTTGTCGATATTTTTATTACTCCAATGGATGGTAGCCTTGTCATTATGGAAGGTACTCTATTGTCGAGATTTTTGTTACTCCAATGGATGGTAGCCTAGTCATTATGGAAGGTAGTCTTTTGTTCAAATTTTTGTTACTCCAATGAATGGTAGCCTTGTCATTACAGAAGGTAGTCTGTTGTGGATATTTTTGTTACTCCAATGGATGGTAGCCTTATCATTATGGAAGGTAGTATAATATAGATATCTTTTTTACTCCAATGGGTGGTAGCCTTGTCATTATGGAAGGTAGTTTGTTGTCGAATTTTTTTTACTCCAATGGATGGTAGCCTTGTCATTATGAAAGGTAGTTTGTCATTGAGATATATGTTACTCCAATGTGTGGTAGCCTTGACATTATGGAAGGTAGTCTGTTATTGAGAATTTTTGTATTCCATTGGATGGTAGCGTTGTCATTATGGAAGGTAGTCTCTTGTGGGAATTTTTGTTACTCCAATGGATGGTAGCCTTGTCATTATGGAAGGTAGTTTGTTGTCTTGATTTTTGTTATTCCTTTGGATGATAGCCTTGTCATTATGGAAGGTAGTCTATTTTCGTGATTTTTGTTATTCCAATGGATGGTAACTTTGTCATTATGGAAGGTAGTCTGTTGTCGAGATTTTTGTTACTCCAATGGTTGGTAGCCTTGTCCTTATGGAAGCTAGTCTGTTGTCGAGATTTTTGTTACTCCAATGGATGGTAGCCTTGTCATTATGGAAGGTACTCTATTGTCGAGATTTTTGTTACTCCAATGGATGGTAGCCTAGTCATTATGGAAGGTAGTCTTTTGTTCAAATTTTTGTTACTCCAATGAATGGTAGCCTTGTCATTACAGAAGGTAGTCTATTGTGGATATTTTTGTTACTCCAATGGATGGTAGCCTTATCATTATGGAAGGTAGTATAATATAGATATCTTTTTTACTGCAATGGGTGGTAGCCTTGTCATTATGGAAGGTAGTTTGTTGTCGAAATTTTTTTTTCTCCAATGGATGGTAGCCTTGTCATTATGGAAGGTAGTTTGTCATTGAGATATCTGTTACTCCAATGTGTGGTAGCCTTGACATTATGGAAGGTAGTCTGTTGTCGAGAATTTTGGTATTCCATTGGATGGTAGCCTTGTCATTATGGAAGGTAGTCTCTTGTCGGAATTTTTGTTACTCCAATGGATGGTAGCATTGTCATTATGGAAGGTAGTTTGTTGTCTTGATTTTTGTTATTCCTTTGGATGATAGCCTTGTTATTATGGAAGGTAGTCTATTTTTGTGATTTTTGTTATTCCAATGGATGGTAACTTTGTCATTATGGAAGGTAATCTGTTGTCGAGATTTTTGTTACTCCAATGGTTGGTAGCCTTGTCCTTATGGAAGCTAGTTTGTTGTCGAGATTTTTGTTACTCCAATGGATGGTAGCCTTGTCATTATGGAAGGTACTCTATTGTCGAGATTTTTATTACTCCAATGGATGGTAGCCTAGTCATTATGGAAGGTAGTCTTTTGTTCAAATTTTTGTTACTCCAATGAATGGTAGCCTTGTCATTACAGAAGGTAGTCTATTGTGGATATTTTTCTTACTCCAATGGATGGTAGCCTTATCATTATGGAAGGTAGTATAATATAGATATCTTTTTTACTCCAATGGGTGGTAGCCTTGTCATTATGGAAGGTAGTTTGTTGTCGAAATTTTTTTTACTCCAATGGATGGTAGCCTTGTCATTATGGAAGGTAGTTTGTCATTGAGATATCTGTTACTCCAATGGGTGGTAGCCTTGACATTATGGAAGGTAGTCTGTTGTTGTGAATTTTTGTATTCCATTGGATGGTAGCCTTGTCATTATGGAAGGTAGTCTCTTGTGGGAATTTTTGTTACTCCAATGGATGGTAGCGTTGTCATTATGGAAGGTAGTTTGTTGTCTTGATTTTTGTATTCCTTTGGATGATAGCCTGGTCATTATGGAAGGTAGTCTATTTTCGTGATTTTTTTTATTCCAATGGATGGTAACTTTGTCATTATGGAAGGTAGTCTGTTGTCGAGATTTTTGTTATTCCAATGGATGGTAACTTTGTCATTATGGAAGGTAGTCTGTTGTCGAGATTTTTGTTAATCCAATGGTTGGTAGCCTTGTCCTTATGGAAGCTAGTCTGTTGTCGAGATTTTTGTTACTCCAATGGATGGTAGCCTTGTCATTATGGAAGGTACTCTATTGTCGAGATTTTTGTTACTCCAATGGATGGTAGCCTAGTCATTACGGAAGGTAGTCTTTTGTTCAAATTTTTGTTACTCCAATGAATGGTATCCTTGTCATTACAGAAGGTAGTCTATAGTGGATATTTTTGTTACTCCAATGGATGGTAGCCTTATCATTATGGAAGGTAGTATAATATAGATATCTTTTTTACTGCAATGGGTGGTAGCCTTGTCATTATGGAAGGTAGTTTGTGGTCGAAATTTATTTTACTCCAATGGATGGTAGCCTTGTCATTATGGAAGGTAGTTTGTCATTGAGATATCTGTTACTCCAATGTGTGGTAGCCTTGACATTATGGAAGGTAGTCTGTTGTCGAGAATTTTGGTATTCCATTGGATGGTAGCCTTGTCATTATGGAAGGTAGTCACTTGTCGGAATTTTTGTTACTCCAATGGATGGTAGCATTGTCATTATGGAAGGTAGTTTGTTGTCTTGATTTTTGTTATTCCTTTGGATGATAGCCTTGTCATTATGGAAGGTAGTCTATTTTCGTGATTTTTGTTATTCCAATGGATGGTAACTTTGTCATTATGGAAGGTAGTCTGTTGTCGAGATTTTTGTTACTCCAATGGTTGGTAGCCTTGTCCTTATGGAAGCTAGTCTGTTGTCGAGATTTTTGTTACTCCAATGGATGGTAGCCTTGTCATTATGGAAGGTACTCTATTGTCGAGATTTTTGTTACTCCAATGGATGGTAGCCTAGTCATTACGGAAGGTAGTCTTTTGTTCAAATTTTTGTTACTCCAATGAATGGTAGCCTTGTCATTACAGAAGGTAGTCTATTGTGGATATTTTTGTTACTCCAATGGATGGTAGCCTTATCATTATGGAAGGTAGTATAATATAGATATCTTTTTTACTGCAATGGGTGGTAGCCTTGTCATTATGGAAGGTAGTTTGTTGTCGAAATTTTTTTTACTCCAATGGATGGTAGCCTTGTCATTATGGAAGGTAGTTTGTCATTGAGATATCTGTTACTCCAATGTGTGGTAGCCTTGACATTATGGAAGGTAGTCTGTTGTCGAGAATTTTGGTATTCCATTGGATGGTAGCCTTGTCATTATGGAAGGTAGTCACTTGTCGGAATTTTTGTTACTCCAATGGATGGTAGCATTGTCATTATGGAAGGTAGTTTGTTGTCTTGATTTTTGTTATTCCTTTGGATGATAGCCTTGTCATTATGGAAGGTAGTCTATTTTCGTGATTTTTGTTATTCCAATGGATGGTAACTTTGTCATTATGGAAGGTAGTCTGTTGTCGAGATTTTTGTTACTCCAATGGTTGGTAGCCTTGTCCTTATGGAAGCTAGTCTGTTGTCGAGATTTTTGTTACTCCAATGGATGGTAGCCTTGTCATTATGGAAGGTACTCTATTGTCGAGATTTTTGTTACTCCAATGGATGGTAGCCTAGTCATTACGGAAGGTAGTCTTTTGTTCAAATTTTTGTTACTCCAATGAATGGTAGCCTTGTCATTACAGAAGGTAGTCTATTGTGGATATTTTTGTTACTCCAATGGATGGTAGCCTTATCATTATGGAAGGTAGTATAATATAGATATCTTTTTTATTGCAATGGGTGGTAGCCTTGTCATTATGGAAGGTAGTTTGTTGTCGAAATTTTTTTTACTCCAATGGATGGTAGCCTTGTCATTATGGAAGGTAGTTTGTCATTGAGATATCTGTTACTCCAATGTGTGGTAGCCTTGACATTATGGAAGGTAGTCTGTTGTCGAGAATTTTGGTATTCCATTGGATGGTAGCCTTGTCATTATGGAAGGTAGTCACTTGTCGGAATTTTTGTTACTCCAATGGATGGTAGCGTTGTCATTATGGAAGGTAGTTTGTTGTCTTGATTTTTGTTATTCCTTTGGATGATAGCCTTGTCATTATGGAAGGTAGTCTATTTTCGTGATTTTTGTTATTCCAATGGATGGTAACTTTGTCATTATGGAAGGTAGTCTGTTGTCGAGATTTTTGTTACTCCAATGGTTGGTAGCCTTGTCCTTATGGAAGCTAGTCTGTTGTCGAGATTTTTGTTACTCCAATGGATGGTAGCCTTGTCATTATGGAAGGTACTCTATTGTCGAGATTTTTGTCACTCCAATGGATGGTAGCCTAGTCATTATGGAAGGTAGTCTTTTGTTCAAATTTTTGTTACTCCAATGAATGGTAGCCTTGTCATTACAGAAGGTAGTCTATTGTGGATATTTTTGTTACTCCAATGGATGGTAGCCTTATCATTATGGAAGGTAGTATAATATAGATATCTTTTTTACTGCAATGGGTGGTAGCCTTGTCATTATGGAAGGTAGTTTTTTGTCGAAATTTTTTTTACTCCAATGGATGGTAGCCTTGTCATTATGGAAGGTAGTTTGTCATTGAGATATCTGTTACTCCAATGTGTGGTAGCCTTGACATTATGGAAGGTAGTCTGTTGTCGAGAATTTTGGTATTCCATTGGATGGTAGCCTTCTCATTATGGAAGGTAGTCTCTTGTCGGAATTTTTGTTACTCCAATGGATGGTAGCGTTGTCATTATGGAAGGTAGTTTGTTGTCTTGATTTTTGTTATTCCTTTGGATGATATCCTTGTCATTATGGAAGGTAGTCTATTTTCGTGATTTTTGTTATTCCAATGGATGGTAACTTTGTCATTATGGAAGGTAGTCTGTTGTCGAGATTTTTGTTACTCCAATGGTTGGTAGCCTTGTCCTTATGGAAGCTAGTCTGTTGTCGAGATTTTTGTTACTCCAATGGATGGTAGCCTTGTCATTATGGAAGGTACTCTATTGTCGAGATTTTTGTTACTCCAATGGATTGTAGCCTAGTCATTATGGAAGGTAGTCTTTTGTTCAAATTTTTGTTACTCCGATGAATGGTAGCCTTGTCATTACAGAAGGTAGTCTATTGTGGATATTTTTGTTACTCCAATGGATGGTAGCCTTATCATTATGGAAGGTAGTATAATATAGATATCTTTTTTACTGCAATGGGTGGTAGCCTTGTCATTATGGAAGGTAGTTTGTTGTCGAAATTTATTTTACTCCAATGGATGGTAGCCTTGTCATTATGGAAGGTAGTTTGTCATTGAGATATCTGTTACTCCAATGTGTGGTAGCCTTGACATTATGGAAGGTAGTCTGTTGTCGAGAATTTTGGTATTCCATTGGATGGTAGCCTTGTCATTATGGAAGGTAGTCTCTTGTCGGAATTTTTGTTACTCCAATGGATGGTAGCGTTGTCATTATGGAAGGTAGTTTGTTGTCTTGATTTTTGTTATTCCTTTGGATGATAGCCTTGTCATTATGGAAGGTAGTCTATTTTCGTGATTTTTGTTATTCCAATGGATGGTAACTTTGTCATTATGGAAGGTAGTCTGTTGTCGAGATTTTTGTTACTCCAATGGTTGGTAGCCTTGTCCTTATGGAAGCTAGTCTGTTGTCGAGATTTTTGTTACTCCAATGTGTGGTAGCCTTGACATTATGGAAGGTAGTCTGTTGTCGAGATTTTTATTACTCCATTGGATGGTAGCCTTGTCATTATGGAAGGTAGTCTCTTGTCGGAATTTTTGTTACTCCAATGGATGGTAGCGTTGTCATTATGGAAGGTAGTTTGTTGTCTTGATTTTTGTTATTCCTTTGGATGATAGCCTTGTCATTATGGAAGGTAGTCTATTTTCGTGATTTTTGTTATTCCAATGGATGGTAACTTTGTCATTATGGAAGGTAGTCTGTTGTCGAGATTTTTGTTAATCCAATGGTTGGTAGCCTTGTCCTTATGGAAGCTAGTCTGTTGTCGAGATTTTTGTTACTCCAATGGATGGTAGCCTTGTCATTATGGAAGGTACTCTATTGTCGAGATTTTTGTTACTCCAATGGATGGTAGCCTAGTCATTACGGAAGGTAGTCTTTTGTTCAAATTTTTGTTACTCCAATGAATGGTAGCCTTGTCATTACAGAAGGTAGTCTATAGTGGATATTTTTGTTACTCCAATGGATGGTAGCCTTATCATTATGGAAGGTAGTATAATATAGATATCTTTTTTACTGCAATGGGTGGTAGCCTTGTCATTATGGAAGGTAGTTTGTGGTCGAAATTTATTTTACTCCAATGGATGGTAGCCTTGTCATTATGGAAGGTAGTTTGTCATTGAGATATCTGTTACTCCAATGTGTGGTAGCCTTAACATTATGGAAGGTAGTCTGTTGTCGAGAATTTTGGTATTCCATTGGATGGTAGCCTTGTCATTATGGAAGGTAGTCACTTGTCGGAATTTTTGTTACTCCAATGGATGGTAGCATTGTCATTATGGAAGGTAGTTTGTTGTCTTGATTTTTGTTATTCCTTTGGATGATAGCCTTGTCATTATGGAAGGTAGTCTATTTTCGTGATTTTTGTTATTCCAATGGATGGTAACTTTGTCATTATGGAAGGTAGTCTGTTGTCGAGATTTTTGTTACTCCAATGGTTGGTAGCCTTGTCCTTATGGAAGCTAGTCTGTTGTCGAGATTTTTGTTACTCCAATGGATGGTAGCCTTGTCATTATGGAAGGTACTCTATTGTCGAGATTTTTGTTACTCCAATGGATGGTAGCCTAGTCATTACGGAAGGTTGTCTTTTGTTCAAATTTTTGTTACTCCAATGAATGGTAGCCTTGTCATTACAGAAGGTAGTCTATTGTGGATATTTTTGTTACTCCAATGGATGGTAGCCTTATCATTATGGAAGGTAGTATAATATAGATATCTTTTTTACTGCAATGGGTGGTAGCCTTGTCATTATGGAAGGTAGTTTGTTGTCGAAATTTTTTTTACTCCAATGGATGGTAGCCTTGTCATTATGGAAGGTAGTTTGTCATTGAGATATCTGTTACTCCAATGTGTGGTAGCCTTGACATTATGGAAGGTAGTCTGTTGTCGAGAATTTTGGTATTCCATTGGATGGTAGCCTTGTCATTATGGAAGGTAGTCACTTGTCGGAATTTTTGTTACTCCAATGGATGGTAGCGTTGTCATTATGGAAGGTAGTTTGTTGTCTTGATTTTTGTTATTCCTTTGGATGATAGCCTTGTCATTATGGAAGGTAGTCTATTTTCGTGATTTTTGTTATTCCAATGGATGGTAACTTTGTCATTATGGAAGGTAGTCTGTTGTCGAGATTTTTGTTACTCCAATGGTTGGTAGCCTTGTCCTTATGAAAGCTAGTCTGTTGTCGATATTTTTATTACTCCAATGGATGGTAGCCTTGTCATTATGGAAGGTACTCTATTGTCGAGATTTTTGTTACTCCAATGGATGGTAGCCTAGTCATTATGGAAGGTAGTCTTTTGTTCAAATTTTTGTTACTCCAATGAATGGTAGCCTTGTCATTACAGAAGGTAGTCTGTTGTGGATATTTTTGTTACTCCAATGGATGGTAGCCTTATCATTATGGAAGGTAGTATAATATAGATATCTTTTTTACTCCAATGGGTGGTAGCCTTGTCATTATGGAAGGTAGTTTGTTGTCGAAATTTTTTTTACTCCAATGGATGGTAGCCTTGTCATTATGGAAGGTAGTTTGTCATTGAGATATATGTTACTCCAATGGGTGGTAGCCTTGACATTATGGAAGGTAGTCTGTTGTTGAGAATTTTTGTATTCCATTGGATGGTAGCCTTGTCATTATGGAAGGTAGTCTCTTGTGGGAATTTTTGTTACTCCAATGGATGGTAGCGTTGTCATTATGGAAGGTAGTTTGTTGTCTTGATTTTTGTATTCCTTTGGATGATAGCCTGGTCATTATGGAAGGTAGTCTATTTTCGTGATTTTTTTTATTCCAATGGATGGTAACTTTGTCATTATGGAAGGTAGTCTGTTGTCGAGATTTTTGTTATTCCAATGGATGGTAACTTTGTCATTATGGAAGGTAGTCTGTTGTCGAGATTTTTGTTACTCCAATGGTTGGTAGTCTTGTCCTTATGGAAGCTAGTCTGTTGTCGAGATTTTTGTTACTCCAATGGATTATAGCCTTGTCATTATGGAAGGTACTCTATTGTCGAGATTTTTGTTACTCCAATGGATGGTAGCCTTGTCATTATGGAAGGTAGTCTTTTGTTCAAATTTTTGTTACTCCAATGAATGGTAGCCTTGTCATTACAGAAGGTAGTCTATTGTGGATATTTTTGTTACTCCAATGGATGGTAGCCTTATCATTATGGAAGGTAGTATAATATAGATATCTTTTTTACTGCAATGGGTGGTAGCCTTGTCATTATGGAAGGTAGTTTTTTGTCGAAATTTTTTTTACTCCAATGGATGGTAGCCTTGTCATTATGGAAGGTAGTTTGTCATTGAGATATCTGTTACTCCAATGTGTGGTAGCCTTGACATTATGGAAGGTAGTCTGTTGTCGAGAATTTTGGTATTCCATTGGATGGTAGCCTTCTCATTATGGAAGGTAGTCTCTTGTCGGAATTTTTGTTACTCCAATGGATGGTAGCGTTGTAATTATGGAAGGTAGTTTGTTGTCTTGATTTTTGTTATTCCTTTGGATGATAGCCTTGTCATTATGGAAGGTAGTCTATTTTCGTGATTTTTTTTATTCCAATGGATGGTAACTTTGTCATTATGGAAGGTAATCTGTTGTCGAGATTTTTGTTACTCCAATGGTTGGTAGCCTTGTCCTTATGGAAGCTAGTCTGTTGTCGAGATTTTTGTTACTCCAATGGATGGTAGCCTTGTCATTATGGAAGGTACTCTATTGTCGAGATTTTTATTACTCCAATGGATGGCAGCCTAGTCATTATGGAAGGTAGTCTTTTGTTCAAATTTTTGTTACTCCAATGAATGGTAGTATTGTCATTACAGAAGGTAGTCTATTTTGGATATTTTTGTTACTCCAATGGATGGTAGCCTTATCATTATGTAAGGTAGTATAATATAGATATCTTTTTTACTCCAATGGGTGGTAGCCTTGTCATTATGGAAGGTAGTTTGTTGTCGAAATTTTTTTTACTCCAATGGATGGTAGCCTTGTCATTATGGAAGGTAGTTTGTCATTGAGATATCTGTTACTCCAATGTGTGGTAGCCTTGACATTATGGAAGGTAGTCTGTTGTCGAGAATTTTGGTATTCCATTGGATGGTAGCCTTCTCATTATGGAAGGTAGTCTCTTGTCGGAATTTTTGTTACTCCAATGGATGGTAGCGTTGTAATTATGGAAGGTAGTTTGTTGTCTTGATTTTTGTTATTCCTTTGGATGATAGCCTTGTCATTATGGAAGGTAGTCTATTTTCGTGATTTTTTTTATTCCAATGGATGGTAACTTTGTCATTATGGAAGGTAATCTGTTGTCGAGATTTTTGTTACTCCAATGGTTGGTAGCCTTGTCCTTATGGAAGCTAGTCTGTTGTCGAGATTTTTGTTACTCCAATGGATGGTAGCCTTGTCATTATGGAAGGTACTCTATTGTCGAGATTTTTATTACTCCAATGGATGGCAGCCTAGTCATTATGGAAGGTAGTCTTTTGTTCAAATTTTTGTTACTCCAATGAATGGTAGTATTGTCATTACAGAAGGTAGTCTATTTTGGATATTTTTGTTACTCCAATGGATGGTAGCCTTATCATTATGTAAGGTAGTATAATATAGATATCTTTTTTACTCCAATGGGTGGTAGCCTTGTCATTATGGAAGGTAGTTTGTTGTCGAAATTTATTTTACTCCAATGGATGGTAGCCTTGTCATTATGGAAGGTAGTTTGTCATTGAGATATCTGTTACTCCAATGTGTGGTAGCCTTGACATTATGGAAGGTAGTCTGTTGTCGAGAATTTTGGTATTCCATTGGATGGTAGCCTTGTCATTATGGAAGGTAGTCTCTTGTCTGAATTTTTGTTACTCCAATGGATGGTAGCGTTGTCATTATGGAAGGTAGTTTGTTGTCTTGATTTTTGTTATTCCTTTGGATGATATCCTTGTCATTATGGAAGGTAGTCTATTTTCGTGATTTTTGTTATTCCAATGGACGGTAACTTTGTCATTATGGAAGGTAGTCTGTTGTCGAGATTTTTGTTACTCCAATGGTTGGTAGCCTTGTCCTTATGGAAGCTAGTCTGTTGTCGAGATTTTTGTTACTCCAATGGATGGTAGCCTTGTCATTATGGAAGGTACTCTATTGTCGAGATTTTTGTTACTCCAATGGATTGTAGCCTAGTCATTATGGAAGGTAGTCTTTTGTTCAAATTTTTGTTACTCCAATGAATGGTAGCCTTGTCATTACAGAAGGTAGTCTATTGTGGATATTTTTGTTACTCCAATGGATGGTAGCCTTATCATTATGGAAGGTAGTATAATATAGATATCTTTTTTACTGCAATGGGTGGTAGCCTTGTCATTATGGAAGGTAGTTTGTTGTCGAAATTTATTTTACTCCAATGGATGGTAGCCTTGTCATTATGGAAGGTAGTTTGTCATTGAGATATCTGTTACTCCAATGTGTGGTAGCCTTGACATTATGGAAGGTAGTCTGTTGTCGAGAATTTTGGTATTCCATTGGATGGTAGCCTTGTCATTATGGAAGGTAGTCTCTTGTCGGAATTTTTGTTACTCCAATGGATGGTAGCATTGTCATTATGGAAGGTAGTTTGTTGTCTTGATTTTTGTTATTCCTTTGGATGATAGCCTTGTCATTATGGAAGGTAGTCTATTTTCGTGATTTTTGTTATTCCAATGGATGGTAACTTTGTCATTATGGAAGGTAGTCTGTTGTCGAGATTTTTGTTACTCCAATGGTTGGTAGCCTTGTCCTTATGGAAGCTAGTCTGTTGTCGAGATTTTTGTTACTCCAATGTGTGGTAGCCTTGACATTATGGAAGGTAGTCTGTTGTCGAGATTTTTATTACTCCATTGGATGGTAGCCTTGTCATTATGGAAGGTAGTCTCTTGTCGGAATTTTTGTTACTCCAATGGATGGTAGCGTTGTCATTATGGAAGGTAGTTTGTTGTCTTGATTTTTGTTATTCCTTTGGATGATAGCCTTGTCATTATGGAAGGTAGTCTATTTTCGTGATTTTTGTTATTCCAATGGATGGTAACTTTGTCATTATGGAAGGTAGTCTGTTGTCGAGATTTTTGTTAATCCAATGGTTGGTAGCCTTGTCCTTATGGAAGCTAGTCTGTTGTCGAGATTTTTGTTACTCCAATGGATGGTAGCCTTGTCATTATGGAAGGTACTCTATTGTCGAGATTTTTGTTACTCCAATGGATGGTAGCCTAGTCATTACGGAAGGTAGTCTTTTGTTCAAATTTTTGTTACTCCAATGAATGGTAGCCTTGTCATTACAGAAGGTAGTCTATAGTGGATATTTTTGTTACTCCAATGGATGGTAGGCTTATCATTATGGAAGGTAGTATAATATAGATATCTTTTTTACTGCAATGGGTGGTAGCCTTGTCATTATGGAAGGTAGTTTGTTGTCGAAATTTTTTTTACTCCAATGGATGGTAGCCTTGTCATTATGGAAGGTAGTTTGTCATTGAGATATCTGTTACTCCAATGTGTGGTAGCCTTGACATTATGGAAGGTAGTCTGTTGTCGAGAATTTTGGTATTCCATTGGATGGTAGCCTTGTCATTATGGAAGGTAGTCACTTGTCGGAATTTTTGTTACTCCAATGGATGGTAGCGTTGTCATTATGGAAGGTAGTTTGTTGTCTTGATTTTTGTTATTCCTTTGGATGATAGCCTTGTCATTATGGAAGGTAGTCTATTTTCGTGATTTTTGTTATTCCAATGGATGGTAACTTTGTCATTATGGAAGGTAGTCTGTTGTCGAGATTTTTGTTACTCCAATGGTTGGTAGCCTTGTCCTTATGAAAGCTAGTCTGTTGTCGATATTTTTATTACTCCAATGGATGGTAGCCTTGTCATTATGGAAGGTACTCTATTGTCGAGATTTTTGTTACTCCAATGGATGGTAGCCTAGTCATTATGGAAGGTAGTCTTTTGTTCAAATTTTTGTTACTCCAATGAATGGTAGCCTTGTCATTACAGAAGGTAGTCTGTTGTGGATATTTTTGTTACTCCAATGGATGGTAGCCTTATCATTATGGAAGGTAGTATAATATAGATATCTTTTTTACTCCAATGGGTGGTAGCCTTGTCATTATGGAAGGTAGTTTGTTGTCGAATTTTTTTTACTCCAATGGATGGTAGCCTTGTCATTATGAAAGGTAGTTTGTCATTGAGATATATGTTACTCCAATGTGTGGTAGCCTTGACATTATGGAAGGTAGTCTGTTATTGAGAATTTTTGTATTCCATTGGATGGTAGCGTTGTCATTATGGAAGGTAGTCTCTTGTGGGAATTTTTGTTACTCCAATGGATGGTAGCCTTGTCATTATGGAAGGTAGTTTGTTGTCTTGATTTTTGTTATTCCTTTGGATGATAGCCTTGTCATCATGGAAGGTAGTCTATTTTCGTGATTTTTTTTATTCCAATGGATGGTAACTTTGTCATTATGGAAGGTAGTCTGTTGTCGAGATTTTTGTTATTCCAATGGATGGTAACTTTGTCATTATGGAAGGTAGTCTGTTGTCGAGATTTTTATTACTCCATTGGATGGTAGCCTTGTCATTATGGAAGGTAGTCTCTTGTCGGAATTTTTGTTACTCCAATGGATGGTAGCGTTGTCATTATGGAAGGTAGTTTGTTGTCTTGATTTTTGTTATTCCTTTGGATGATAGCCTTGTCATTATGGAAGGTAGTCTATTTTCGTGATTTTTGTTATTCCAATGGATGGTAACTTTGTCATTATGGAAGGTAGTCTGTTGTCGAGATTTTTGTTAATCCAATGGTTGGTAGCCTTGTCCTTATGGAAGCTAGTCTGTTGTCGAGATTTTTGTTACTCCAATGGATGGTAGCCTTGTCATTATGGAAGGTACTCTATTGTCGAGATTTTTGTTACTCCAATGGATGGTAGCCTAGTCATTACGGAAGGTAGTCTTTTGTTCAAATTTTTGTTACTCCAATGAATGGTATCCTTGTCATTACAGAAGGTAGTCTATAGTGGATATTTTTGTTACTCCAATGGATGGTAGCCTTATCATTATGGAAGGTAGTATAATATAGATATCTTTTTTACTGCAATGGGTGGTAGCCTTGTCATTATGGAAGGTAGTTTGTGGTCGAAATTTATTTTACTCCAATGGATGGTAGCCTTGTCATTATGGAAGGTAGTCACTTGTCGGAATTTTTGTTACTCCAATGGATGGTAGCGTTGTCATTATGGAAGGTAGTTTGTTGTCTTGATTTTTGTTATTCCTTTGGATGATAGCCTTGTCATTATGGAAGGTAGTCTATTTTCGTGATTTTTGTTATTCCAATGGATGGTAACTTTGTCATTATGGAAGGTAGTCTGTTGTCGAGATTTTTGTTACTCCAATGGTTGGTAGCCTTGTCCTTATGAAAGCTAGTCTGTTGTCGATATTTTTATTACTCCAATGGATGGTAGCCTTGTCATTATGGAAGGTACTCTATTGTCGAGATTTTTGTTACTCCAATGGATGGTAGCCTAGTCATTATGGAAGGTAGTCTTTTGTTCAAATTTTTGTTACTCCAATGAATGGTAGCCTTGTCATTACAGAAGGTAGTCTGTTGTGGATATTTTTGTTACTCCAATGGATGGTAGCCTTATCATTATGGAAGGTAGTATAATATAGATATCTTTTTTACTCCAATGGGTGGTAGCCTTGTCATTATGGAAGGTAGTTTGTTGTCGAATTTTTTTTACTCCAATGGATGGTAGCCTTGTCATTATGAAAGGTAGTTTGTCATTGAGATATATGTTACTCCAATGTGTGGTAGCCTTGACATTATGGAAGGTAGTCTGTTATTGAGAATTTTTGTATTCCATTGGATGGTAGCGTTATCATTATGGAAGGTAGTCTCTTGTGGGAATTTTTGTTACTCCAATGGATGGTAGCCTTGTCATTATGGAAGGTAGTTTGTTGTCTTGATTTTTGTTATTCCTTTGGATGATAGCCTTGTCATCATGGAAGGTAGTCTATTTTCGTGATTTTTTTTATTCCAATGGATGGTAACTTTGTCATTATGGAAGGTAGTCTGTTGTCGAGATTTTTGTTATTCCAATGGATGGTAACTTTGTCATTATGGAAGGTAGTCTGTTGTCGAGATTTTTATTACTCCATTGGATGGTAGCCTTGTCATTATGGAAGGTAGTCTCTTGTCGGAATTTTTGTTACTCCAATGGATGGTAGCGTTGTCATTATGGAAGGTAGTTTGTTGTCTTGATTTTTGTTATTCCTTTGGATGATAGCCTTGTCATTATGGAAGGTAGTCTATTTTCGTGATTTTTGTTATTCCAATGGATGGTAACTTTGTCATTATGGAAGGTAGTCTGTTGTCGAGATTTTTGTTAATCCAATGGTTGGTAGCCTTGTCCTTATGGAAGCTAGTCTGTTGTCGAGATTTTTGTTACTCCAATGGATGGTAGCCTTGTCATTATGGAAGGTACTCTATTGTCGAGATTTTTGTTACTCCAATGGATGGTAGCCTAGTCATTACGGAAGGTAGTCTTTTGTTCAAATTTTTGTTACTCCAATGAATGGTATCCTTGTCATTACAGAAGGTAGTCTATAGTGGATATTTTTGTTACTCCAATGGATGGTAGCCTTATCATTATGGAAGGTAGTATAATATAGATATCTTTTTTACTGCAATGGGTGGTAGCCTTGTCATTATGGAAGGTAGTTTGTGGTCGAAATTTATTTTACTCCAATGGATGGTAGCCTTGTCATTATGGAAGGTAGTTTGTCATTGAGATATCTGTTACTCCAATGTGTGGTAGCCTTGACATTATGGAAGGTAGTCTGTTGTCGAGAATTTTGGTATTCCATTGGATGGTAGCCTTGTCATTATGGAAGGTAGTCTCTTGTCGGAATTTTTGTTACTCCAATGGATGGTAGCGTTGTCATTATGGAAGGTAGTTTGTTGTCTTGATTTTTGTTATTCCTTTGGATGATAGCCTTGTCATTATGGAAGGTAGTCTATTTTCGTGATTTTTGTTATTCCAATGGATGGTAACTTTGTCATTATGGAAGGTAGTCTGTTGTCGAGATTTTTGTTAATCCAATGGTTGGTAGCCTTGTCCTTATGGAAGCTAGTCTGTTGTCGAGATTTTTGTTACTCCAATGGATGGTAGCCTTGTCATTATGGAAGGTACTCTATTGTCGAGATTTTTGTTACTCCAATGGATGGTAGCCTAGTCATTACGGAAGGTAGTCTTTTGTTCAAATTTTTGTTACTCCAATGAATGGTAGCCTTGTCATTACAGAAGGTAGTCTATAGTGGATATTTTTGTTACTCCAATGGATGGTAGCCTTATCATTATGGAAGGTAGTATAATATAGATATCTTTTTTACTGCAATGGGTGGTAGCCTTGTCATTATGGAAGGTAGTTTGTGGTCGAAATTTATTTTACTCCAATGGATGGTAGCCTTGTCATTATGGAAGGTAGTTTGTCATTGAGATATCTGTTACTCCAATGTGTGGTAGCCTTGACATTATGGAAGGTAGTCTGTTGTCGAGAATTTTGGTATTCCATTGGATGGTAGCCTTGTCATTATGGAAGGTAGTCACTTGTCAGAATTTTTGTTACTCCAATGGATGGTAGCATTGTCATTATGGAAGGTAGTTTGTTGTCTTGATTTTTGTTATTCCTTTGGATGATAGCCTTGTCATTATGGAAGGTAGTCTATTTTCGTGATTTTTGTTATTCCAATGGATGGTAACTTTGTCATTATGGAAGGTAGTCTGTTGTCGAGATTTTTGTTACTCCAATGGTTGGTAGCCTTGTCCTTATGGAAGCTAGTCTGTTGTCGAGATTTTTGTTACTCCAATGGATGGTAGCCTTGTCATTATGGTAGGTACTCTATTGTCGAGATTTTTGTTACTCCAATGGATGGTAGCCTAGTCATTACGGAAGGTAGTCTTTTGTTCAAATTTTTGTTACTCCAATGAATGGTAGCCTTGTCATTACAGAAGGTAGTCTATTGTGGATATTTTTGTTACTCCAATGGATGGTAGCCTTATCATTATGGAAGGTAGTATAATATAGATATATTTTTTACTGCAATGGGTGGTAGCCTTGTCATTATGGAAGGTAGTTTGTTGTCGAAATTTTTTTTACTCCAATGGATGGTAGCCTTGTCATTATGGAAGGTAGTTTGTCATTGAGATATCTGTTACTCCAATGTGTGGTAGCCTTGACATTATGGAAGGTAGTCTGTTGTCGAGAATTTTGGTATTCCATTGGATGGTAGCCTTGTCATTATGGAAGGTAGTCACTTGTCGGAATTTTTGTTACTCCAATGGATGGTAGCGTTGTCATTATGGAAGGTAGTTTGTTGTCTTGATTTTTGTTATTCCTTTGGATGATAGCCTTGTCATTATGGAAGGTAGTCTATTTTCGTGATTTTTGTTATTCCAATGGATGGTAACTTTGTCATTATGGAAGGTAGTCTGTTGTCGAGATTTTTGTTACTCCAATGGTTGGTAGCCTTGTCCTTATGAAAGCTAGTCTGTTGTCGATATTTTTATTACTCCAATGGATGGTAGCCTTGTCATTATGGAAGGTACTCTATTGACGAGATTTTTGTTACTCCAATGGATGGTAGCCTAGTCATTATGGAAGGTAGTCTTTTGTTCAAATTTTTGTTACTCCAATGAATGGTAGCCTTGTCATTACAGAAGGTAGTCTGTTGTGGATATTTTTGTTACTCCAATGGATGGTAGCCTTATCATTATGGAAGGTAGTATAATATAGATATCTTTTTTACTCCAATGGGTGGTAGCCTTGTCATTATGGAAGGTAGTTTGTTGTCGAATTTTTTTTTACTCCAATGGATGGTAGCCTTGTCATTATGAAAGGTAGTTTGTCATTGAGATATATGTTACTCCAATGTGTGGTAGCCTTGACATTATGGAAGGTAGTCTGTTATTGAGAATTTTTGTATTCCATTGGATGGTAGCGTTGTCATTATGGAAGGTAGTCTCTTGTGGGAATTTTTGTTACTCCAATGGATGGTAGCCTTGTCATTATGGAAGGTAGTTTGTTGTCTTGATTTTTGTTATTCCTTTGGATGATAGCCTTGTCATCATGGAAGGTAGTCTATTTTCGTGATTTTTTTTATTCCAATGGATGGTAACTTTGTCATTATGGAAGGTAGTCTGTTGTCGAGATTTTTGTTATTCCAATGGATGGTAACTTTGTCATTATGGAAGGTAGTCTGTTGTCGAGATTTTTGTTACTCCAATGGTTGGTAGCCTTGTCCTTATGGAAGCTAGTCTGTTGTCGAGATTTTTGTTACTCCAATGGATGGTAGCCTTGTCATTATGGAAGGTACTCTATTGTCGAGATTTTTGTTACTCCAATGGATGGTAGCCTAGTCATTATGGAAGGTAGTCTTTTGTTCAAATTTTGGTTACTCCAATGAATGGTAGCCTTGTCATTACAGAAGGTAGTCTATTGTGGATATTTTTGTTACTCCAATGGATGGTAGTCTTATCATTATGGAAGGTAGTATAATATAGATATCTTTTTTACTGCAATGGGTGGTAGCCTTGTCATTATGGAAGGTAGTTTGTTGTCGAAATTTTTTTTACTCCAATGGATGGTAGCCTTGTCATTATGGAAGGTAGTTTGTCATTGAGATATCTATTACTCCAATGTGTGGTAGCCTTGACATTATGGAAGGTAGTCTGTTGTCTTGAATTTTGTTATTCCATTGGATGGTAGCCTTGTCATTATGGAAGGTAGTCTCTTGTCGGAATTTTTGTTACTCCAATGGATGGTATCGTTGTCATTATGGAAGGTAGTTTGTTGTCTTGATTTTTGTTATTCCTTTGGATGATAGCCTTGTCATTATGGAAGGTAGTCTATTTTCGTGATTTTTGTTATTCCAATGGATGGTAACTTTGTCATTAAGAAAGGTAGTCTGTTGTCGAAAGTTTTTTTACTCCAATGGTTGGTAGCCTTGTCCTTATGGAAGCTAGTCTGTTGTCGAGATTTTTGTTACTCCAATGGATGGTAGCCTTGTCATTATGGAAGGTACTCTATTGTCGAGATTTTTGTTACTCCAATGGATGGTAGCCTAGTCATTATGGAAGGTAGTCTTTTGTTCAAATTTTTGTTACTCCAATGAATGGTAGCCTTGTCATTACAGAAGGTAGTCTATTGTGGATATTTTTGTTACTCCAATGGATGGTAGCCTTATTATTATGGAAGGTAGTATAATATAGATATCTTTTTTACTCCAATGGGTGGTAGCCTTGTCATTATGGAAGGTAGTTTGTTGTAGAAATTTTTTTTACTCCAATGGATGGTAGCCTTGTCATTATGGAAGGTAGTTTGTCATTGAGATATCTGTTACTCCAATGGGTGGTAGCCTTGACATTATGGAAGGTAGTCTGTTGTCGAGAATTTTTGTATTCCATTGGATGGTAGCCTTGTCATTATGGAAGGTAGTCTCTTGTGGGAATTTGTGTTACTCCAATGGATGGTAGCGTTGTCATTATGGAAGGTAGTTTGTTGTCTTGATTTTTGTTATTCCTTTGGATGATAGCCTTGTCATTATGGAAGGTAGTCTATTTTCGTGATTTTTGTTATTCCAATGGATGGTAACTTTATCATTATGGAAGGTAGTCTGTTGTCGAGATTTTTGTTACTCCAATGGTTGGTAGCCTTGTCCTTATGGAAGCTAGTATGTTGTCGAGATTTTTGTTACTCCAATGGATGGTAGCCTTGTCATTATGGAAGGTACTCTATTGTCGAGATTTTTGTTACTCCAATGGATGGTAGCCTAGTCATTATGGAAGGTAGTCTTTTGTTCAAATTTTGGTTACTCCAATGAATGGTAGCCTTGTCATTACAGAAGGTAGTCTATTGTGGATATTTTTGTTACTCCAATGGATGGTAGCCTTATCATTATGGAAGGTAGTATAATATAGATATCTTTTTTACTCCAATGGGTGGTAGCCTTGTCATTATGGAAGGTAGTTTGTTGTCGAATTGTTTTTTACTCCAATGGATGGTAGCCTTGTCATTATGGAAGGTAGTTTGTCATTGAGATATCTATTACTCCAATGTGTGGTAGCCTTGACATTATGGAAGGTAGTCTGTTGTCTTGAATTTTGTTATTCCATTGGATGGTAGCCTTGTCATTATGGAAGGTAGTCTCTTGTCGGAATTTTTGTTACTCCAATGGATGGTATCGTTGTCATTATGGAAGGTAGTTTGTTGTCTTGATTTTTGTTATTCCTTTGGATGATAGCCTTGTCATTATGGAAGGTAGTCTATTTTCGTGATTTTTGTTATTCCAATGGATGGTAACTTTGTCATTAAGAAAGGTAGTCTGTTGTCGAGATTTTTTTTACTCCAATGGTTGGTAGCCTTGTCCTTATGGAAGCTAGTCTGTTGTCGAGATTTTTGTTACTCCAATGGATGGTAGCCTTGTCATTATGGAAGGTACTCTATTGTCGAGATTTTTGTTACTCCAATGGATGGTAGCCTAGTCATTATGGAAGGTAGTCTTTTGTTCAAATTTTTGTTACTCCAATGAATGGTAGCCTTGTCATTACAGAAGGTAGTCTATTGTGGATATTTTTGTTACTCCAATGGATGGTAGCCTTATTATTATGGAAGGTAGTATAATATAGATATCTTTTTTACTCCAATGGGTGGTAGCCTTGTCATTATGGAAGGTAGTTTGTTGTAGAAAATTTTTTTACTCCAATGGATGGTAGCCTTGTCATTATGGAAGGTAGTTTGTCATTGAGATATCTGTTACTCCAATGGGTGGTAGCCTTGACATTATGGAAGGTAGTCTGTTGTCGAGAATTTTTGTATTCCATTGGATGGTAGCCTTGTCATTATGGAAGGTAGTCTCTTGTGGGAATTTGTGTTACTCCAATGGATGGTAGCGTTGTCATTATGGAAGGTAGTTTGTTGTCTTGATTTTTGTTATTCCTTTGGATGATAGCCTTGTCATTATGGAAGGTAGTCTATTTTCGTGATTTTTGTTATTCCAATGGATGGTAACTTTATCATTATGGAAGGTAGTCTGTTGTCGAGATTTTTGTTACTCCAATGGTTGGTAGCCTTGTCCTTATGGAAGCTAGTCTGTTGTCGAGATTTTTGTTACTCCAATGGATGGTAGCCTTGTCATTATGGAAGGTACTCTATTGTCGAGATTTTTGTTACTCCAATGGATGGTAGCCTAGTCATTATGGAAGGTAGTCTTTTGTTCAAATTTTTGTTACTCCAATGAATGGTAGCCTTGTCATTTCAGAAGGTAGTCTGTTCTGGATATTTTTTTTACTCCAATGGATGGTAGCCTTACCATTATGGAAGGTAGTATAATATAGATATCTTTTTTACTCCAATGGGTGGTAGCCTTGTCATTATGGAAGGTAGTTTGTTGTCGAATTGTTTTTTACTCCAATGGATGGTAGCCTTGTCATTATGGAAGGTAGTTTGTCATTGAGATATCTGTTACTCCAATGTGTGGTAGCCTTGACATTATGGAAGGTAGTCTGTTGTCTTGAATTTTGTTATTCCATTGGATGGTAGCCTTGTCATTATGGAAGGTAGTCTCTTGTCGGAATTTTTGTTACTCCAATGGATGGTATCGTTGTCATTATGGAAGGTAGTTTGTTGTCTTGATTTTTGTTATTCCTTTGGATGATAGCCTTGTCATTATGGAAGGTAGTCTATTTTCGTGATTTTTGTTATTCCAATGGATGGTAACTTTGTCATTAAGAAAGGTAGTCTGTTGTCGAGATTTTTTTTACTCCAATGGTTGGTAGCCTTGTCCTTATGGAAGCTAGTCTCTTGTCGAGATTTTTGTTACTCCAATGGATGGTAGCCTTGTCATTATGGAAGGTACTCTATTGTCGAGATTTTTGTTACTCCAATGGATGGTAGCCTAGTCATTATGGAAGGTAGTCTTTTGTTCAAATTTTTGTTACTCCAATGAATGGTAGCCTTGTCATTACAGAAGGTAGTCTATTGTGGATATTTTTTTTACTCCAATGGATGGTAGCCTTATTATTATGGAAGGTAGTATAATATAGATATCTTTTTTACTCCAATGGGTGGTAGCCTTGTCATTATGGAAGGTAGTTTGTTGTAGAAATTTTTTTTACTCCAATGGATGGTAGCCTTGTCATTATGGAAGGTAGTTTGTCATTGAGATATCTGTTACTCCAATGGGTGGTAGCCTTGACATTATGGAAGGTAGTCTGTTGTCGAGAATTTTTGTATTCCATTGGATGGTAGCCTTGTCATTATGGAAGGTAGTCTCTTGTGGGAATTTGTGTTACTCCAATGGATGGTAGCGTTGTCATTATGGAAGGTAGTTTGTTGTCTTGATTTTTGTTATTCCTTTGGATGATAGCCTTGTCATTATGGAAGGTAGTCTATTTTCGTGATTTTTGTTATTCCAATGGATGGTAACTTTATCATTATGGAAGGTAGTCTGTTGTCGAGATTTTTGTTACTCCAATGGTTGGTAGCCTTGTCCTTATGGAAGCTATTCTGTTGTCGAGATTTTTGTTACTCCAATGGATGGTAGCCTTGTCATTATGGAAGGTACTCTATTGTCGAGATTTTTGTTACTCCAATGGATGGTAGCCTAGTCATTATGGAAGGTAGTCTTTTGTTCAAATTTTTGTTACTCCAATGAATGGTAGCCTTGTCATTTCAGAAGGTAGTCTGTTCTGGATATTTTTTTTACTCCAATGGATGGTAGCCTTACCATTATGGAAGGTAGTATAATATAGATATCTTTTTTACTCCAATGGGTGGTAGCCTTGTCATTATGGAAGGTAGTTTGTTGTCGAATTGTTTTTTACTCCAATGGATGGTAGCCTTGTCATTATGAAAGGTAGTTTGTCATTGAGATATATGTTACTCCAATGTGTGGTAGCCTTGACATTATGGAAGGTAGTCTGTTGTCGAGAATTTTGTTATTCCATTGGATGGTAGCCTTGTCATTATGGAAGGTAGTCTCTTGTCGGAATTTTTGTTACTCCAATGGATGGTAGCCTTGTCATTATGGAAGGTAGTTTGTTGTCTTGATTTTTGTTATTCCTTTGGATGATAGCCTTGTCATTATGGAAGGTAGTCTATTTTCGTGATTTTTGTTATTCCAATGGATGGTAACTTTGTCATTATGGAAGGTAGTCTGTTGTCGAGATTTTTGTTACTCCAATGGTTGGTAGCCTTGTCCTTATGGAAGCTAGTCTGTTGTCGAGATTTTTGTTACTCCAATGGATGGTAGCCTTGTCATTATGGAAGGTACTCTATTGTCGAGATTTTTGTTACTCCAATGGATGGTAGCCTAGTCATTATGGAAGGTAGTCTTTTGTTCAAATTTTTGTTACTCCAATGAGTGGTAGCCTTGTCATTACAGAAGGTAGTCTATTGTGGATATTTTTGTTACTCCAATGGATGGTAGCCTTATCATTATGGAAGGTAGTATAATATAGATATCTTTTTTACTCCAATGGGTGGTAGCCTTGTCATTATGGAAGGTAGTTTGTTGTCGAAATTTATTTTACTCCAATGGATGGTAGCCTTGTCATTATGGAAGGTAGTTTGTCATTGAGATATCTGTTACTCCAATGTGTGGTAGCCTTGACATTATGGAAGGTAGTCTGTTGTCGAGAATTTTTGTATTCCATTGGATGGTAGCCTTGTCATTATTGAAGGTAGTCTCTTGTGGGAATTTGTGTTACTCCAATGGATGGTAGCGTTGTCATTATGGAAGGTAGTTTGTTGTCTTGATTTTTGTTATTCCTTTGGATGATAGCCTTGTCATTATGGAAGGTAGTCTATTTTCGTGATTTTTGTTATTCCAATGGATGGTAACTTTGTCATTATGGAAGGTAGTCTGTTGTCGAGATTTTTGTTACTCCAATGGTTGGTAGCCTTGTCCTTATGGAAGCTAGTCTGTTGTCGAGATTTTTGTTACTCCAATGGATGGTAGCCTTGTCATTATGGAAGGTACTCTATTGTCGAGATTTTTGTTACTCCAATGGATGGTAGCCTAGTCATTATGGAAGGTAGTCTTTTGTTCAAATTTTTGTTACTCCAATGAGTGGTAGCCTTGTCATTACAGAAGGTAGTCTATTGTGGATATTTTTGTTACTCCAATGGATGGTAGCCTTATCATTATGGAAGGTAGTATAATATAGATATCTTTTTTACTCCAATGGGTGGTAGCCTTGTCATTATGGAAGGTAGTTTGTTTTCGAAATTTATTTTACTCCAATGGATGGTAGCCTTGTCATTATGGAAGGTAGTTTGTCATTGAGATATCTGTTACTCCAATGTGTGGTAGCCTTGACATTATGGAAGGTAGTCTGTTGTCGAGAATTTTTGTATTCCATTGGATGGTAGCCTTGTCATTATGGAAGGTAGTCTCTTGTGGGAATTTGTGTTACTCCAATGGATGGTAGCGTTGTCATTATGGAAGGTAGTTTGTTGTCTTGATTTTTGTTATTCCTTTGGATGATAGCCTTGTCATTATGGAAGGTAGTCTATTTTCGTGATTTTTGTTATTCCAATGGATGGTAACTTTATCATTATGGAAGGTAGTCTGTTGTCGAGATTTTTGTTACTCCAATGGTTGGTAGCCTTGTCCTTATGGAAGCTAGTCTGTTGTCGAGATTTTTGTTACTCCAATGGATGGTAGCCTTGTCATTATGGAAGGTACTCTATTGTCGAGATTTTTGTTACTCCAATGGATGGTAGCCTAGTCATTATGGAAGGTAGTCTTTTGTTCAAATTTTTGTTACTCCAATGAATGGTAGCCTTGTCATTTCAGAAGGTAGTCTGTTCTGGATATTTTTTTTACTCCAATGGATGGTAGCCTTACCATTATGGAAGGTAGTATAATATAGATATCTTTTTTACTCCAATGGGTGGTAGCCTTGTCATTATGGAAGGTAGTTTGTTGTCGAATTGTTTTTTACTCCAATGGATGGTAGCCTTGTCATTATGAAAGGTAGTTTGTCATTGAGATATATGTTACTCCAATGTGTGGTAGCCTTGACATTATGGAAGGTAGTCTGTTGTCGAGAATTTTGTTATTCCATTGGATGGTAGCCTTGTCATTATGGAAGGTAGTCTCTTGTCGGAATTTTTGTTACTCCAATGGATGGTAGCCTTGTCATTATGGAAGGTAGTTTGTTGTCTTGATTTTTGTTATTCCTTTGGATGATAGCCTTGTCATTATGGAAGGTAGTCTATTTTCGTGATTTTTGTTATTCCAATGGATGGTAACTTTGTTATTATGGAAGGTAGTCTGTTGTCGAGATTTTTGTTACTCCAATGGTTGGTAGCCTTGTCCTTATGGAAGCTAGTCTGTTGTCGAGATTTTTGTTACTCCAATGGATGGTAGCCTTGTCATTATGGAAGGTACTCTATTGTCGAGATTTTTGTTACTCCAATGGATGGTAGCCTAGTCATTATGGAAGGTAGTCTTTTGTTCAAATTTTTGTTACTCCAATGAGTGGTAGCCTTGTCATTACAGAGGGTAGTCTATTGTGGATATTTTTGTTACTCCAATGGATGGTAGCCTTATCATTATGGAAGGTAGTATAATATAGATATCTTTTTAAATCCAATGGGTGGTAGCCTTGTCATTATGGAAGGTAGTTTGTTGTCGAAATTTATTTTACTCCAATGGATGGTAGCCTTGTCATTATGGAAGGTAGTTTGTCATTGAGATATCTGTTACTCCAATGTGTGGTAGCCTTGACATTATGGAAGGTAGTCTGTTGTCGAGAATTTTGGTATTCCATTGGATGGTAGCCTTGTCATTATGGAAGGTAGTCACTTGTCGGAATTTTTGTTACTCCAATGGATGGTAGCATTGTCATTATGGAAGGTAGTTTGTTGTCTTGATTTTTGTTATTCCTTTGGATGATAGCCTTGTCATTATGGAAGGTAGTCTATTTTCGTGATTTTTGTTATTCCAATGGATGGTAACTTTGTCATTATGGAAGGTAATCTGTTGTCGAGATTTTTGTTACTCCAATGGTTGGTAGCCTTGTCCTTATGGAAGCTAGTCTGTTGTCGAGATTTTTGTTACTCCAATGGATGGTAGCCTTGTCATTATGGAAGGTACTATGTTGTCAATATTTTTGTTACTCCAATGGATGGTAGCCTTGTCATTATGGAAGGTAGTCTGTTGTCGAGATTTTTGTTACTCCAATGGATGGTAGCCTTGTCATTATGGAAGATACTCTATTGTCGAGATATTTGTTATTCCAATGGATGGTAGCCTTATCATTATGGAAGGTAGTATAATATAGATATCTTTTTTACTGCAATGGGTGGTAGCCTTGTCATTATGGAAGGTAGTTTGTTGTCGAAATTTTTTTTACTCCAATGGATGGTAGCCTTGTCATTATGGAAGGTAGTTTGTCATTGAGATATATGTTACTCCAATGTGTGGTAGCCTTGACATTATGGAAGGTAGTCTGTTGTCGAGAATTTTGGTATTCCATTGGATGGTAGCCTTGTCATTATGGAAGGTAGTCACTTGTCGGAATTTTTGTTACTCCAATGGATGGTAGCATTGTCATTATGGAAGGTAGTTTGTTGTCTTGATTTTTGTTATTCCTTTGGATGATAGCCTTGTCATTATGGAAGGTAGTCTATTTTCGTGATTTTTGTTATTCCAATGGATGGTAACTTTGTCATTATGGAAGGTAATCTGTTGTCGAGATTTTTGTTACTCCAATGGTTGGTAGCCTTGTCCTTATGAAAGCTAGTCTGTTGTCGATATTTTTGTTACTCCAATGGATGGTAGCCTTGTCATTATGGAAGGTACTCTATTGTCGAGATTTTTGTTACTCCAATGGATGGTAGCCTAGTCATTATGGAAGGTAGTCTTTTGTTCAAATTTTTGTTACTCCAATGAATGGTAGCCTTGTCATTACAGAAGGTAGTCTATTGTGGATATTTTTGTTACTCCAATGGATGGTAGCCTTATCATTATGGAAGGTAGTATAATATATATATCTTTTTTACTCCAATGGGTGGTAGCCTTGTCATTATGGAAGGTAGTTTGTTGTCGAAAATTTTTTTACTCCAATGGATGGTAGCCTTGTCATTATGGAAGGTAGTTTGTCATTGAGATATCTGTTACTCCAATGGGTGGTAGCCTTGACATTATGGAAGGTAGTCTGTTGTTGAGAATTTTTGTATTCCATTGGATGGTAGCCTTGTCATTATGGAAGGTAGTCTCTTGTGGGAATTTTTGTTACTCCAATGGATGGTAGCGTTGTCATTATGGAAGGTAGTTTGTTGTCTTGATTTTTGTATTCCTTTGGATGATAGCCTTGTCATTATGGAAGGTAGTCTATTTTCGTGATTTTTTTTATTCCAATGGATGGTAACTTTGTCATTATGGAAGGTAGTCTGTTGTCGAGATTTTTGTTATTCCAATGGATGGTAACTTTGTCATTATGGAAGGTAGTCTGTTGTCGAGATTTTTGTTACTCCAATGGTTGGTAGCCTTGTCCTTATGGAAGCTAGTCTGTTGTCGAGATTTTTGTTACTCCAATGGATGGTAGCCTTGTCATTATGGAAGGTACTCTATTGTCGAGATTTTTGTTACTCCAATGGATGGTAGCCTAGTCATTATGGAAGGTAGTCTTTTGTTCAAATTTTGGTTACTCCAATGAATGGTAGCCTTGTCATTATAGAAGGTAGTCTATTGTGGATATTTTTGTTACTCCAATGGATGGTAGCCTTATCATTATGGAAGGTAGTATAATATAGATATCTTTTTTACTGCAATGGGTGGTAGCCTTGTCATTATGGAAGGTAGTTTGTTGTCGAAATTTTTTTAACTCCAATGGATGGTAGCCTTGTCATTATGGAAGGTAGTTTGTCATTGAGATATCTGTTACTCCAATGTGTGGTAGCCTTGACATTATGGAAGGTAGTCTGTTGTCTTGAATTTTGTTATTCCATTGGATGGTAGCCTTGTCATTATGGAAGGTAGTCTCTTGTCGGAATTTTTGTTACTCCAATGGATGGTGTCGTTGTCATTATGGAAGGTAGTTTGTTGTCTTGATTTTTGTTATTCCTTTGGATGATAGCCTTGTCATTATGGAAGGTAGTCTATTTTCGTGATTTTTGTTATTCCAATGGATGGTAACTTTGTCATTAAGGAAGGTAGTCTGTTGTCGAGATTTTTTTTACTCCAATGGTTGGTAGCCTTGTCCTTATGGAAGCTAGTCTGTTGTCGAGATTTTTGTTACTCCAATGGATGGTAGCCTTGTCATTATTGAAGGTACTCTATTGTCGAGATTTTTGTTACTCCAATGGATGGTAGCCTAGTCATTATGGAAGGTAGTCTTTTGTTCAAATTTTTGTTACTCCAATGAATGGTAGCCTTGTCATTACAGAAGGTAGTCTATTGTGGATATTTTTGTTACTCCAATGGATGGTAGCCTTATTATTATGGAAGGTAGTATAATATAGATATCTTTTTTACTCCAATGGGTGGTAGCCTTGTCATTATGGAAGGTAGTTTGTTAAAGAAATTTTTTTTACTCCAATGGATGGTAGCCTTGTCATTATGGAAGGTAGTTTGTCATTGAGATATCTGTTACTCCAATGGGTGGTAGCGTTGACATTATGGAAGGTAGTCTGTTGTCGAGAATTTTTGTATTCCATTGGATGGTAGCCTTGTCATTATGGAAGGTAGTCTCTTGTGGGAATTTGTGTTACTCCAATGGATGGTAGCGTTGTCATTATGGAAGGTAGTTTGTTGTCTTGATTTTTGTTATTCCTTTGGATGATAGCCTTGTCATTATGGAAGGTAGTCTATTTTCGTGATTTTTGTTATTCCAATGGATGGTAACTTTATCATTATGGAAGGTAGTCTGTTGTCGAGATTTTTGTTACTCCAATGGTTGGTCGCCTTGTCCTTATGGAAGCTAGTCTGTTGTCGAGATTTTTGTTACTCCAATGGATGGTAGCCTTGTCATTATGGAAGGTACTCTATTGTCGAGATTTTTGTTACTCCAATGGATGGTAGCCTAGTCATTATGGAAGGTAGTCTTTTGTTCAAATTTTTGTTACTCCAATGAATGGTAGCCTTGTCATTTCAGAAGGTAGTCTGTTCTGGATATTTTTTTTACTCCAATGGATGGTAGCCTTACGATTATGGAAGGTAGTATAATATAGATATCTTTTTTACTCCAATGGGTGGTAGCCTTGTCATTATGGAAGGTAGTTTGTTGTCGAATTTTTTTTTACTCCAATGGATGGTAGCCTTGTCATTATGAAAGGTAGTTTGTCATTGAGATATATGTTACTCCAATGTGTGGTAGCCTTGACATTATGGAAGGTAGTCTGTTGTCAAGAATTTTGTTATTCCATTGGATGGCAGCCTTGTCATTATGGAAGGTAGTCTCTTGTCGGAATTTTTGTTACTCCAATGGATGGTAGCCTTGTCATTATGGAAGGTAGTTTGTTGTCTTGATTTTTGTTATTCCTTTGGATGATAGCCTTGTCATTATGGAAGGTAGTCTATTTTCATGATTTTTGTTATTCCAATGGATGGTAACTTTGTCATTATGGAAGGTAGTCTGTTGTCGAGATTTTTGTTACTCCAATGGTTGGTAGCCTTGTCCTTATGGAAGCTAGTCTGTTGTCGAGATTTTTGTTACTCCAATGGATGGTAGCCTTGTCATTATGGATGGTACTCTATTGTCGAGATTTTTGTTACTCCATTGGATGGTAGCCTAGTCATTATGGAAGGTAGTCTTTTGTTCAAATTTTTGTTACTCCAATGAGTGGTAGCCTTCTCATTACAGAAGGTAGTCTATTGTGGATATTTTTGTTACTCCAATGGATGGTAGCCTTATCATTATGGAAGGTAGTATAATATAGATATCTTTTTTACTCCAATGGGTGGTAGCCTTGTCATTATGGAAGGTAGTTTGTTGTCGAAATTTATTTTACTCCAATGGATGGTAGCCTTGTCATTATGGAAGGTAGTTTGTCATTGAGATATCTGTTACTCCAATGTGTGGTAGCCTTGACATTATGGAAGGTAGTCTGTTGTCGAGAATTTTGGTATTCCATTGGATGGTAGCCTTGTCATTATGGAAGGTAGTCTCTTGTCGAAATTTTTGTTACTCCAATGGATGGTAGCGTTGTCATTATGGAAGGTAGTTTGTTGTCTTGATTTTTGTTATTCCTTTGGATGATAGCCTTGTCATTATGGAAGGTAGTCTATTTTCGTGATTTTTGTTATTCCAATGGATGGTAACTTTGTCATTATGGAAGGTAGTCTGTTGTCGAGATTTTTGTTAATCCAATGGTTGGTAGCCTTGTCCTTATGGAAGCTAGTCTGTTGTCGAGATTTTTGTTACTCCAATGGATGGTAGCCTTGTCATTATGGAAGGTACTCTATTGTCGAGATTTTTGTTACTCCAATGGATGGTAGCCTAGTCATTACGGAAGGTAGTCTTTTGTTCAAATTTTTGTTACTCCAATGAATGGTAGCCTTGTCATTACAGAAGGTAGTCTATTGTGGATATTTTTGTTACTCCAATGGATGGTAGCCTTATCATTATGGAAGGTAGTATAATATAGATATCTTTTTTACTGCAATGGGTGGTAGCCTTGTCATTATGGAAGGTAGTTTGTTGTCGAAATTTTTTTTACTCCAATGGATGGTAGCCTTGTCATTATGGAAGGTAGTTTGTCATTGAGATATCTGTTACTCCAATGTGTGGTAGCCTTGACATTATGGAAGGTAGTCTGTTGTCGAGAATTTTGGTATTCCATTGGATGGTAGCCTTGTCATTATGGAAGGTAGTCACTTGTCGGAATTTTTGTTACTCCAATGGATGGTAGCGTTGTCATTATGGAAGGTAGTTTGTTGTCTTGATTTTTGTTATTCCTTTGGATGATAGCCTTGTCATTATGGAAGGTAGTCTATTTTCGTGATTTTTGTTATTCCAATGGATGGTAACTTTGTCATTATGGAAGGTAATCTGTTGTCGAGATTTTTGTTACTCCAATGGTTGGTAGCCTTGTCCTTATGAAAGCTAGTCTGTTGTCGATATTTTTGTTACTCCAATGGATGGTAGCCTTGTCATTATGGAAGGTACTCTATTGTCGAGATTTTTGTTACTCCAATGGATGGTAGCCTAGTCATTATGGAAGGTAGTCTTTTGTTCAAATTTTTGTTACTCCAATGAATGGTAGCCATGTCATTACAGAAGGTAGTCTATTGTGGATATTTTTGTTACTCCAATGGATGGTAGCCTTATCATTATGGAAGGTAGTATAATATAGATATCTTTTTTACTCCAATGGGTGGTAGCCTTGTCATTATGGAAGGTAGTTTGTTGTCGAAATTTGTTTTACTCCAATGGATGGTAGCCTTGTCATTATGGAAGGTAGTTTGTCATTGAGATATCTGTTACTCCAATGGGTGGTAGCCTTGACATTATGGAAGGTAGTCTGTTGTTGAGAATTTTTGTATTCCATTGGATGGTAGCCTTGTCATTATGGAAGGTAGTCTCTTGTGGGAATTTTTGTTACTCCAATGGATGGTAGCGTTGTCATTATGGAAGGTAGTTTGTAGTCTTGATTTTTGTATTCCTTTGGATGATAACCTTGTCATTATGGAAGGTAGTCTATTTTCGTGATTTTTTTTATTCCAATGGATGGTACCTTTGTCATTATGGAAGGTAGTCTGTTGTCGAGATTTTTGTTATTCCAATGGATGGTAACTTTGTCATTATGGAAGGTAGTCTGTTGTCGAGATTTTTGTTACTCCAATGGTTGGTAGCCTTGTCCTTATGGAAGCTAGTCTGTTGTCGAGATTTTTGTTACTCCAATGGATGGTAGCCTTGTCATTATGGAAGGTACTCTATTGTCGAGATTTTTGTTACTCCAATGGATGGTAGCCTAGTCATTATGGAAGGTAGTCTTTTGTTCAAATTTTGGTTACTCCAATGAATGGTAGCCTTGTCATTACAGAAGGTAGTCTATTGTGGATATTTTTGTTACTCCAATGGATGGTAGCCTTATCATTATGGAAGGTAGTATAATATAGATATCTTTTTTACTGCAATGGGTGGTAGCCTTGTCATTATGGAAGGTAGTTTGTTGTCGAAATTTTTTTTACTCCAATGGATGGTAGCCTTGTCATTATGGAAGGTAGTTTGTCATTGAGATATCTGTTACTCCAATGTGTGGTAGCCTTGACATTATGGAAGGTAGTCTGTTGTCGAGAATTTTGGTATTCCATTGGATGGTAGCCTTGTCATTATGGAAGGTAGTCTCTTGTCGGAATTTTTGTTACTCCAATGGATGGTATCGTTGTCATTATGGAAGGTAGTTTGTTGTCTTGATTTTTGTTATTCCTTTGGATGATAGCCTTGTCATTATGGAAGGTAGTCTATTTTCGTGATTTTTGTTATTCCAATGGATGGTAACTTTGTCATTAAGGAAGGTAGTCTGTTGTCGAGATTTTTTTTACTCCAATGGTTGGTAGCCTTGTCCTTATGGAAGCTAGTCTGTTGTCGAGATTTTTGTTACTCCAATGGATGGTAGCCTTGTCATTATGGAAGGTACTCTATTGTCGAGATTTTTGTTACTCCAATGGATGGTAGCCTAGTCATTATGGAAGGTAGTCTTTTGTTCAAATTTTGGTTACTCCAATGAATGGTAGCCTTGTCATTACAGAAGGTAGTCTATTGTGGATATTTTTGTTACTCCAATGGATGGTAGCCTTATCATTATGGAAGGTAGTATAATATAGATATCTTTTTTACTGCAATGGGTGGTAGCCTTGTCATTATGGAAGGTAGTTTGTTGTCGAAATTTTTTTTACTCCAATGGATGGTAGCCTTGTCATTATGGAAGGTAGTTTGTCATTGAGATATCTGTTACTCCAATGTGTGGTAGCCTTGACATTATGGAAGGTAGTCTGTTGTCGAGAATTTTGGTATTCCATTGGATGGTAGCCTTGTCATTATGGAAGGTAGTCTCTTGTCGGAATTTTTGTTACTCCAATGGATGGTATCGTTGTCATTATGGAAGGTAGTTTGTTGTCTTGATTTTTGTTATTCCTTTGGATGATAGCCTTGTCATTATGGAAGGTAGTCTATTTTCGTGATTTTTGTTATTCAAATGGATGGTAACTTTGTCATTAAGGAAGGTAGTCTGTTGTCGAGATTTTTTTTACTCCAATGGTTGGTAGCCTTGTCCTTATGGAAGCTAGTCTGTTGTCGAGATTTTTGTTACTCCAATGGATGGTAGCCTTGTCATTATGGAAGGTACTCTATTGTCGAGATTTTTGTTACTCCAATGGATGGTAGCCTAGTCATTATGGAAGGTAGTCTTTTGTTCAAATTTTTGTTACTCCAATGAATGGTAGCCTTGTCATTACAGAAGGTAGTCTATTGTGGATATTTTTGTTACTCCAATGGATGGTAGCCTTATTATTATGAAAGGTAGTATAATATAGATATCTTTTTTACTCCAATGGGTGGTAGCCTTGTCATTATGGAAGGTAGTTTGTTGTAGAAATTTTTTTTACTCCAATGGATGGTAGCCTTGTCATTATGGAAGGTAGTTTGTCATTGAGATATCTGTTACTCCAATGGGTGGTAGCCTTTACATTATGGAAGGTAGTCTGTTGTCGAGAATTTTTGTATTCCATTGGATGGTAGCCTTGTCATTATGGAAGGTAGTCTCTTGTGGGAATTTGTGTTACTCCAATGGATGGTAGCGTTGTCATTATGGAAGGTAGTTTGTTGTCTTGATTTTTGTTATTCCTTTGGATGATAGCCTTGTCATTATGGAAGGTAGTCTATTTTCGTGATTTTTGTTATTCCAATGGATGGTAACTTTGTCATTATGGAACTTAGTCTGTTGTCGAGATTTTTGTTACTCCAATGGTTGGTAGCCTTGTCCTTATGGAAGCTAGTCTGTTGTCGAGATTTTTGTTACTCCAATGGATGGTAGCCTTGTCATTATGGAAGGTACTCTATTGTCGAGATTTTTGTTACTCCAATGGATGGTAGCCTAGTCATTATGGAAGGTAGTTTGTCATTGAGATATATGTTACTCCAATGTGTGGTAGCCTTGACATTATGGAAGGTAGTCTGTTGTCGAGAATTTTGTTATTCCATTGGATGGTAGCCTTGTCATTATGGAAGGTAGTCTCTTGTCGGAATTTTTGTTACTCCAATGGATGGTAGCCTTGTAATTATGGAAGGTAGTTTGTTGTCTAGATTTTTGTTATTCCTTTGGATGATAGCCTTGTCATTATGGAAGGTAGTCTATTTTCGTGATTTTTGTTATTCCAATGGATGGTAACTTTGTCATTATGGAAGGTAGTCTGTTGTCGAGATTTTTGTTACTCCAATGGTTTGTAGCCTTGTCCTTATGGAAGCTAGTCTGTTGTAGAGATTTTTGTTACTCCAATGGATGGTAGCCTTGTCATTATGGAAGGTACTCTATTGTCGAGATTTTTGTTACTCCAATGGATGGTAGCCTATTCATTATGGAAGGTAGTCTTTTTTTCAAATTTTTGTTACTCCAATGAATGGTAGCCTTGTCATTAAAGAAGGTAGTCTATTGTGGATATTTTTGTTACTCCAATGGATGGTAGCCTTATCATTATGGAAGGTAGTATAATATAGATATCTTTTTTACTCCAATGGGTGGTAGCCTTGTCATTATGGAAGGTAGTTTGTTGTCGAAATTTTTTTTACTCCAATGGATGGTAGCCTTGTCATTATGGAAGGTAGTTTGTCATTGAGATATCTATTATTCCAATGTGTGGTAGCCTTGACATTATGGAAGGTAGTCTGTTGTCGAGAATTTTGGTATTCCATTGGATGGTAGCCTTGTCATTATGGAAGGTAGTCTCTTGTCGGAATTTTTGTTACTCCAATGGATGGTATCATTGTCATTATGGAAGGTAGTTTGTTGTCTTGATTTTTGTTATTCCTTCGGATGATAGCCTTGTCATTATGGAAGGTAGTCTATTTTCGTGATTTTTGTTATTCCAATGGATGGTAACTTTGTCATTAAGGAAGGTAGTCTGTTGTCGAGATTTTTTTTACTCCAATGGTTGGTAGCCTTGTCCTTATGGAAGCTAGTCTGTTGTCGAGATTTTTGTTACTCCAATGGATGGTAGCCTTATCATTATGGAAGGTACTCTATTGTCGAGATTTTTGTTACTCCAATGGATGGTAGCCTAGTCATTATGGAAGGTAGTCTTTAGTTCAAATTTTTGTTACTCCAATGAATGGTAGCCTTGTCATTACAGAAGGTAGTCTATTGTGGATATTTTTGTTACTCCAATGGATGGTAGCCTTATTATTATGGAAGGGAGTATAATATAGATATCTTTTTTACTCCAATGGGTGGTAGCCTTGTCATTATGGAAGGTAGTTTGTTGTAGAAATTTTTTTTACTCCAATGGATGGTAGCCTTGTCATTATGGAAGGTAGTTTATCATTGAGATATCTGTTACTCCAATGGGTGGTAGCCTTGACATTATGGAAGGTAGTGTGTTGTCGAGAATTTTTGTATTCCATTGGATGGTAGCCTTGTCATTATTGAAGGTAGTCTCTTGTGGGAATTTGTGTTACTCCAATGGATGGTAGCGTTGTCATTATGGAAGGTAGTTTATTGTCTTGATTTTTGTTATTCCTTTGGATGATAGCCTTGTCATTATGGAAGGTAGTCTATTTTCGTGATTTTTGTTATTCCAATGGATGGTAACTTTGTCATTATGGAAGGTATTCTGTTGTCGAGATTTTTGTTACTCCAATGGTTGGTAGCCTTGTCCTTATGGAAGCTAGTCTGTTGTCGAGATTTTTGTTACTCCAATGGATGGTAGCCTTGTCATTATGGAAGGTACTCTATTGTCGAGATTTTTGTTACTCCAATGGATGGTAGCCTAGTCATTATGGAAGGTAGTCTTTTGTTCAAATTTTTGTTACTCCAATGAATGGTAGCCTTGTCATTTCAGAAGGTAGTCTGTTCTGGATATTTGTTTTACTCCAATGGATGGTAGCCTTATCATTATGGAAGGTAGTATAATATAGATATCTTTTTTACTCCAATGGGTGGTAGCCTTGTCATTATGGAAGGTAGTTTGTTGTCGATTTTTTTTTTACTCCAATGGATGGTAGCCTTGTCATTATGAAAGGTAGTTTGTCATTGAGATATATGTTACTCCAATGTGTAGTAGCCTTGACATTATGGAAGGTAGTCTGTTGTCGAGAATTTTGTTATTCCATTGGATGGTAGCCTTGTCATTATGGAAGGTAGTCTCTTGTCGGAATTTTTGTTACTCCAATGGATGGTAGCGTTGTCATTATGGAAGGTAGTTTGTTGTCTTGATTTTTGTTATTCCTTTGGATGATAGCCTTGTCATTATGGAAGGTAGTCTATTTTCGTGATTTTTGTTATTCCAATTGATGGTAACTTTGTCATTATGGAAGGTAGTCTGTTGTCGAGATTTTTGTTAATCCAATGGTTGGTAGCCTTGTCCTTATGGAAGCTAGTCTGTTGTCGAGATTTTTGTTACTCCAATGGATGGTAGCCTTGTCATTATGGAAGGTACTCTATTGTCGAGATTTTGGTTACTCCAATGGATGGTAGCCTAGTCATTATGGAAGGTAGTCTTTTGTTCAAATTTTTGTTACTACAATGAATGGTAGCCTTGTCATTACAGAAGGTAGTCTATTGTGGATATTTTTGTTACTCCAATGGATGGTAGCCTTATCATTATGGAAGGTAGTATAATATATATATCTTTTTTACTCCAATGGGTGGTAGCCTTGTAATAATGGAAGGTAGTTTGTTGTAGAAATTTTTTTTACTCCAATGGATGGTAGCCTTGTCATTATGGAAGGTAGTTTATCATTGAGATATCTGTTACTCCAATGGGTGGTAGCCTTGACATTATGGAAGGTAGTGTGTTGTCGAGAATTTTTGTATTCCATTGGATGGTAGCCTTGTCATTATTGAAGGTAGTCTCTTGTGGGAATTTGTGTTACTCCAATGGATGGTAGCGTTGTCATTATGGAAGGTAGTTTGTTGTCTTGATTTTTGTTATTCCTTTGGATGATAGCCTTGTCATTATGGAAGGTAGTCTATTTTCGTGATTTTTGTTATTCCAATGGATGGTAACTTTGTCATTATGGAAGGTAGTCTGTTGTCGAGATTTTTGTTACTCCAATGGTTGGTAGCCTTGTCCTTATGGAAGCTAGTCTGTTGTCGAGATTTTTGTTACTCCAATGGATGGTAGCCTTGTCATTATGGAAGGTACTCTATTGTCGAGATTTTTGTTACTCCAATGGATGGTAGCCTAGTCATTATGGAAGGTAGTCTTTTGTTCAAATTTTTGTTACTCCAATGAATGGTAGCCTTGTCATTTCAGAAGGTAGTCTGTTCTGGATATTTGTTTTACTCCAATGGATGGTAGCCTTATCATTATGGAAGGTAGTATAATATAGATATCTTTTTTACTCCAATGGGTGGTAGCCTTGTCATTATGGAAGGTAGTTTGTTGTCGAATTTTTTTTTACTCCAATGGATGGTAGCCTTGTCATTATGAAAGGTAGTTTGTCATTGAGATATATGTTACTCCAATGTGTGGTAGCCTTGACATTATGGAAGGTAGTCTGTTGTCGAGAATTTTGTTATTCCATTGGATGGTAGCCTTGTCATTATGGAAGGTAGTCTCTTGTCGGAATTTTTGTTACTCCAATGGATGGTAGCCTTGTAATTATGGAAGGTAGTTTGTTGACTAGATTTTTGTTATTCCTTTGGAAGATAGCCTTGTCATTATGGAAGGTAGTCTATTTTCGTGATTTTTGTTATTCCAATGGATGGTAACTTTGTCATTATGGAAGGTAGTCTGTTGTCGAGATTTTTGTTACTCCAATGGTTGGTAGCCTTGTCCTTATGGAAGCTAGTCTGTTGTAGAGATTTTTGTTACTCCAATGGATGGTAGCCTTGAAATTATGGAAGGTACTCTATTGTCGAGATTTTTGTTACTCCAATGGATGGTAGCCTAGTCATTATGGAAGATAGTCTTTTTTTCAAATTTTTGTTACTCCAATGAATGGTAGCCTTGTCATTACAGAAGGTAGTCTATTGTGGATATTTTTGTTACTCCAATGGATGGTAGCCTTATCATTATGGAAGGTAGTATAATATAGATATCTTTTTTACTCCAATGGGTGGTAGCCTTGTCATTATGGAAGGTAGTTTGTCATTGAGATATCTGTTACTCCAATGTGTGGTAGCCTTGACATTATGGAAGGTAGTCTGTTGTCGAGAATTTTGGTATTTCATTGGATGGTAGCCTTGTCATTATGGAAGGTAGTCTCTTGTCGGAATTTTTGTTACTCCAATGGATGGTAGCGTTGTCATTATGGAAGGTAGTTTGTTGTCATGATTTTTGTTATTCCTTTGGATGATAGCTTTGTCATTACGGAAGGTAGTCTATTTTCGTGATTTTTGTTATTCCAATTGATGGTAACTTTCTCATTATGGAAGGTAGTCTGTTGTCGAGATTTTTGTTAATCCAATGGTTGGTAGCCTTGTCCTTATGGAAGCTAGTCTGTTGTCGAGATTTTTGTTACTCCAATGGATGGTAGCCTTGTCATTATGGAAGGTACTCTATTGTCGAGATTTTTGTTACTCCAATGGATGGTAGCCTAGTCATTATGGAAGGTAGTCTTTTGTTCAAATTTTTGTTACTACAATGAATGGTAGCCTTGTCATTACAGAAGGTAGTCTATTGTGGATATTTTTGTTACTCCAATGGATGGTAGCCTTATCATTATGGAAGGTAGTATAATATATATATCTTTTTTACTCCAATGGGTGGTAGCCTTGTAATTATGGAAGGTAGTTTGTTGTAGAAATTTTTTTTACTCCAATGGATGGTAGCCTTGTCATTATGGAAGGTAGTTTATCATTGAGATATCTGTTACTCCAATGGGTGGTAGCCTTGACATTATGGAAGGTAGTGTGTTGTCGAGAATTTTTGTATTCCATTGGATGGTAGCCTTGTCATTATTGAAGGTAGTCTCTTGTGGGAATTTGTGTTACTCCAATGGATGGTAGCGTTGTCATTATGGAAGGTAGTTTGTTGTCTTGATTTTTGTTATTCCTTTGGATGATAGCCTTGTCATTATGGAAGGTAGTCTATTTTCGTGATTTTTGTTATTCCAATGGATGGTAACTTTGTCATTATGGAAGGTAGTCTGTTGTCGAGATTTTTGTTACTCCAATGGTTGGTAGCCTTGTCCTTATGGAAGCTAGTCTGTTGTCGAGATTTTTGTTACTCCAATGGATGGTAGCCTTGTCATTATGGAAGGTACTCTATTGTCGAGATTTTTGTTACTCCAATGGATGGTAGCCTAGTCATTATGGAAGGTAGTCTTTTGTTCAAATTTTTGTTACTCCAATGAATGGTAGCCTTGTCATTTCAGAAGGTAGTCTGTTCTGGATATTTGTTTTACTCCAATGGATGGTAGCCTTATCATTATGGAAGGTAGTATAATATAGATATCTTTTTTACTCCAATGGGTGGTAGCCTTGTCATTATGGAAGGTAGTTTGTTGTCGAATTTTTTTTTACTCCAATGGATGGTAGCCTTGTCATTATGAAAGGTAGTTTGTCATTGAGATATATGTTACTCCAATGTGTGGTAGCCTTGACATTATGGAAGGTAGTCTGTTGTCGAGAATTTTGTTATTCCATTGGATGGTAGCCTTGTCATTATGGAAGGTAGTCTCTTGTCGGAATTTTTGTTACTCCAATGGATGGTAGCCTTGTAATTATGGAAGGTAGTTTGTTGACTAGATTTTTGTTATTCCTTTGGAAGATAGCCTTGTCATTATGGAAGGTAGTCTATTTTCGTGATTTTTGTTATTCCAATGGATGGTAACTTTGTCATTATGGAAGGTAGTCTGTTGTCGAGATTTTTGTTACTCCAATGGTTGGTAGCCTTGTCCTTATGGAAGCTAGTCTGTTGTAGAGATTTTTGTTACTCCAATGGATGGTAGCCTTGAAATTATGGAAGGTACTCTATTGTCGAGATTTTTGTTACTCCAATGGATGGTAGCCTAGTCATTATGGAAGATAGTCTTTTTTTCAAATTTTTGTTACTCCAATGAATGGTAGCCTTGTCATTACAGAAGGTAGTCTATTGTGGATATTTTTGTTACTCCAATGGATGGTAGCCTTATCATTATGGAAGGTAGTATAATATAGATATCTTTTTTACTCCAATGGGTGGTAGCCTTGTCATTATGGAAGGTAGTTTGTCATTGAGATATCTGTTACTCCAATGTGTGGTAGCCTTGACATTATGGAAGGTAGTCTGTTGTCGAGAATTTTGGTATTTCATTGGATGGTAGCCTTGTCATTATGGAAGGTAGTCTCTTGTCGGAATTTTTGTTACTCCAATGGATGGTAGCGTTGTCATTATGGAAGGTAGTTTGTTGTCATGATTTTTGTTATTCCTTTGGATGATAGCTTTGTCATTACGGAAGGTAGTCTATTTTCGTGATTTTTGTTATTCCAATTGATGGTAACTTTCTCATTATGGAAGGTAGTCTGTTGTCGAGATTTTTGTTAATCCAATGGTTGGTAGCCTTGTCCTTATGGAAGCTAGTCTGTTGTCGAGATTTTTGTTACTCCAATGGATGGTAGCCTTGTCATTATGGAAGGTACTCTATTGTCGAGATTTTTGTTACTCCAATGGATGGTAGCCTAGTCATTATGGAAGGTAGTCTTTTGTTCAAATTTTTGTTACTACAATGAATGGTAGCCTTGTCATTACAGAAGGTAGTCTATTGTGGATATTTTTGTTACTCCAATGGATGGTAGCCTTATCATTATGGAAGGTAGTATAATATATATATCTTTTTTACTCCAATGGGTGGTAGCCTTGTAATTATGGAAGGTAGTTTGTTGTAGAAATTTTTTTTACTCCAATGGATGGTAGCCTTGTCATTATGGAAGGTAGTTTATCATTGAGATATCTGTTACTCCGATGGGTGGTAGCCTTGACATTATGGAAGGTAGTTTGTTGTCGAGAATTTTTGTATTCCATTGGATGGTAGCCTTGTCATTATGGAAGGTAGTCTCTTGTGGGAATTTTTGTTACTCCAATGGATGGTAGCGTTGTCATTATGGAAGGTAGTTTGTTGTCTTGATTTTTGTTATTCCTTTGGATGATAGCCTTGTCATTATGGAAGGTAGTCTATTTTCGTGATTTTTGTTATTCCAATGGATGGTAACTTTGTCATTATGGAAGGTAGTCTGTTGTCGAGATTTTTGTTACTCCAATGGTTGGTAGCCTTGTCCTTATGGAAGCTAGTCTGTTGTAGAAATTTTTGTTACTCCAATGGATGGTAGCCTTGTCATTATGGAAGGTACTCTATTGTCGAGATTTTTGTTACTCCAATGGATGGTAGCCTAGTCATTATGGAAGGTAGTCTTTTGTTCAAATTTTTGTTACTCCAATGAATGGTAGCCTTGTCATTACAGAAGGTAGTATATTGTGGATATTTTTGTTACTCCAATGGATGGTAGCCTTATCATTATGGAAGGTAGTATAATATAGATATCTTTTTTACTCCAATGGGTGGTAGTCTTGTCATTATGGAAGGTAGTTTGTTGTCGAAATTTTTTTTACTCCAATGGATGGTAGCCTTGTCATTATGAAAGGTAGTTTGTCATTGAGATATATGTTACTCCAATGTGTGGTAGCCTTGACATTATGGAAGGTAGTTTGTTGTCGAGAATTTTGATATTCCATTGGATGGTAGCCTTGTCATTATGGAAGGTAGTCTCTTGTCGGAATTTTTGTTACTCCAATGGATGGTAGCCTTGTAATTATGGAAGGTAGTTTGTTGTCTAGATTTTTGTTATTCCTTTGGATGATAGCCTTGTCATTATGGAAGGTAGTCTATTTTCGTGATTTTTGTTATTCCAATGGATGGTAACTTTGTCATTATGGAAGATAGTCTGTTGTCGAGATTTTTGTTACTCCAATGGTCGGTAGCCTTGTCCTTATGGAAGCTAGTCTGTTGTAGAGATTTTTGTTACTCCAATGGATGGTAGCCTTGTCATTATGGAAGGTACTCTATTGTCGAGATTTTTGTTACTCCAATGGATGGTAGCCTAGTCATTATGGAAGGTAGTCTTTTGTTCAAATTTTTGTTACTCCAATGAATGGTAGCCTTGTCATTACAGAAGGTAGTCTATTGTGGATATTTTTGTTACTCCAATGGATGGTAGCCTTATCATTATGGAAGGTAGTATAATATAGATATCTTTTTTACTCCAATGGGTGGTAGCCTTGTCATTATGGAAGGTAGTTTGTTGTCGAAATTTTTTTTACTCCAATGGATGGTACCCTTGTCATTATGGAAGGTAGTTTGTCATTGAGATATCTGTTACTCCAATGTGTGGTAGCCTTGACATTATGGAAGGTAGTCTGTTGTCGAGAATTTTGGTATTTCATTGGATGGTAGCCTTGTCATTATGGAAGGTAGTCTCATGTCGGAATTTTTGTTACTCTAATGGATGGTAGCGTTGTCATTATGGAAGGTAGTTTGTTGTCTTGATTTTTGTTATTCCTTTGGATGATAGCCTTGTCATTATGGAAGGTAGTCTATTTTCGTGATTTTTGTTATTCCAATGGATGGTAACTTTGTCATTATGGAAGGTAGTCTGTTGTCGAGATTTTTGTTACTCCAATGGTTGGTAGCCTTGTCCTTATGGAAGCTAGTCTGTTGTAGAGATTTTTGTTACTCCAATGGATGGTAGCCTAGTCATTATGGAAGGTAGTCTTTTGTTCAAATTTTTGTTACTCCAATGATAGGTAGTCTTGTCATTTCAATAGGTAGTCTATTCTGGATTTTTTTTACTCCAATGGATGGTAGCCTTATCATTATGGAAGGTAGTATAATATAGATATCTTTTTTACTCCAATGGGTGGTAGCCTTGTCATTATGGAAGGTAGTTTGTTGTCGAATTTTTTTTTACTCCAATGGATGGTAGCCTTGTCATTATGAAAGGTAGTTTGTCATTGAGATATATGTTACTCCAATGTGTGGTAGCCTTGACATTATGGAAGGTAGTCTGTTGTCGAGAATTTTGTTATTCCATTGGATGGTAGCCTTGTCATTATGGAAGGTAGTCTCTTGTCGGAATTTTTGTTACTCCAATGGATGGTAGCCTTGTAATTATGGAAGGTAGTTTGTTGTCTAGATTTTTGTTATTCCTTTGGATGATAGCCTTGTCATTATGGAAGGTAGTCTATTTTCGTGATTTTTGTTATACCAATGGATGGTAACTTTGTCATTATGGAAGGTAGTCTGTTGTCGAGATTTTTGTTACTCCAATGGTTGGTAGCCTTGTCCTTATGGAAGCTAGTCTGTTGTAGAGATTTTTTTTTCTCCAATAGATGGTAGCCTTGTCATTATGGAAGGTACTCTATTGTCGAGATTTTTGTTACTCCAATGGATGGTAGCCTAGTCTTTATGGAAGGTAGTCTTTTTTTCAAATTTTTGTTACTCCAATGAATGGTAGCCTTGTCAATACAGAAGGTAGTCTATTGTGGATATTTTTGTTACTCCAATGGATGGTAGCCTTATCATTATGGAAGGTAGTATAATATAGATATCTTTTTTACTCCAATGGGTGGTAGCCTTGTCATTATGGAAGGTAGTTTGTTGTCGAAATTTTTTTTACTCCAATGGATGGTAGCCTTGTCATTATGGAAGGTAGTTTGTCATTGAGATATCTGTTACTCCAATGTGTGGTAGCCTTGACATTATGGAAGGTAGTCTGTTGTCGAGAATTTTGGTATTTCATTGGATGGTAGCCTTGTCATTATGGAAGGTAGTCTCTTGTCGGAATTTTTGTTACTCCAATGGATGGTAGCCTTGTAATTATGGAAGGTAGTTTGTTGTCTAGATTTTTGTTATTCCTTTGGATGATAGCCTTGTCATTATGGAAGGTAGTCTATTTTCGTGATTTTTGTTATTCCAATGGATGGTAACTTTGTCATTATGGAAGGTAGTCTGTTGTCGAGATTTTTGTTACTCCAATGGTTGGTAGCCTTGTCCTTATGGAAGCTAGTCTGTTGTAGAGATTTTTGTTACTCCAATGGATGGTAGCCTTGTCATTATGGAAGGTACTCTATTGTCGAGATTTTTGTTACTCCAATGGATGGTAGCCTAGTCATTATGGAAGGTAGTCTTTTGTTAAAATTTTTGTTACTCCAATGAATGGTAGCCTTGTCATTACAGAAGGTAGTCTATTGTGGATATTTTTGTTACTCCAATGGATGGTAGCCTTATCATTATGGAAGGTAGTATAATATAGATATCTTTTTTACTCCAATGGGTGGTAGCCTTGTCATTATGGAAGGTAGTTTGTTGTCGAAATTTTTTTTACTCCAATGGATGGTAGCCTTGTCATTATGGAAGGTAGTTTGTCATTGAGATATCTGTTACTCCAATGTGTGGTAGCCTTGACATTATGGAAGGTAGTCTGTTGTCGAGAATTTTGGTATTTCATTGGATGGTAGCCTTGTCATTATGGAAGGTAGTCTCTTGTCGGAATTTTTGTTACTCCAATGGATGGTAGCGTTGTCATTATGGAAGGTAGTTTGTTGTCTTGATTTTTGTTATTCCTTTGGATGATAGCCCTGTCATTATGGAAGGTAGTCTATTTTCGTGATTTTTGTTATTCCAATGGATGGTAACTTTGTCATTATGGAAGGTAGTCTGTTGTCGAGATTTTTGTTAATTTAATGGTTGGTAGCCTTGTCCTTATGGAAGCTAGTCTATTGTCGAGATTTTTGTTACTCCAATGGATGGTAGCCTTGTCATTATGGAAGGTACTCTATTGTCGAGATTTTTGTTACTCCAATGGATGGTAGCCTAGTCATTATGGAAGGTAGTCTTTTGTTCAAATTTTTGTTACTCCAATGAATGGTAGCCTTGTCATTACAAAAGGTAGTCTATTGTGGATATTTTTGTTACTCCAATGGATGGTAGCCTTATCATTATGGAAGGTAGTATAATATAGATATCTTTTTTACTCCAATGGGTGGTAGCCTTGTAATTATGGAAGGTAGTTTGTTGTAGAAATTTTTTTTACTCCAATGGATGGTAGCCTTGTCATTATGGAAGGTAGTTTGTCATTGAGATATCTGTTACTCCAATGGGTGGTAGCCTTGACATTATGGAAGGTAGTTTGTTGTCGAGAATTTTTGTATTCCATTGGATGGTAGCCTTGTCATTATGGAAGGTAGTCTCTTGTGGGAATTTTTGTTACTCCAATGGATGGTAGCGTTGTCATTATGGAAGGTAGTTTGTTGTCTTGATTTTTGTTATTCCTTTGGATGATAGCCTTGTCATTATGGAAGGTAGTCTATTTTCGTGATTTTTGTTATTCCAATGGATGGTAACTTTGTCATTATGGAAGGTAGTCTGTTGTCGAGATTTTTGTTACTCCAATGGTTGGTAGCCTTGTCCTTATGGAAGCTAGTCTGTTGTCGAGATTTTTGTTACTCCAATGGATGGTAGCCTTGTCATTATGGAAGGTACTCTATTGTCGAGATTTTTGTTACTCCAATGGATGGTAGCCTAGTCATTATGGAAGGTAGTCTTTTGTTCAAATTTTTGTTACTCCAATGAATGGTAGCCTTGTCATTACAGAAGGTAGTATGTTCTGGATATTTTTGTTACTCCAATGGATGGTAGCCTTATCATTATGGAAGGTAGTATAATATAGATATCTTTTTTACTCCAATGGGTGGTAGTCTTGTCATTATGGAAGGTAGTTTGTTGTCGAAATTTTTTTTACTCCAATGGATGGTAGCCTTGTCATTATGAAAGGTAGTTTGTCATTGAGATATCTGTTACTCCAATGTGTGGTAGCCTTGACATTATGGAAGGTAGTCTGTTGTCGAGAATTTTGTTATTCCATTGGATGGTAGCCTTGTCATTATGGAAGGTAGTCTCTTGTCGGAATTTTTGTTACTCCAATGGATGGTAGCCTTGTAATTATGGAAGGTAGTTTCTTGTCTAGATTTTTGTTATTCCTTTGGATGATAGCCTTGTCATTATGGAAGGTAGTCTATTTTCGTGATTTTTGTTATTCCAATGGATGGTAACTTTGTCATTATGGAAAGTAGTCTGTTGTCGAGATTTTTGTTACTCCAATGGTTGGTAGCCTTATCCTTATGGAAGCTAGTCTGTTGTAGAGATTTTTGTTACTCCAATGGATGGTAGCCTTGTCATTATGGAAGGTACTCTATTGTCGAGATTTTTGTTACTCCAATGGATGGTAGCCTAGTCATTATGGAAGGTAGTCTTTTGTTTAAATTTTTGTTACTCCAATGAATGGTAGCCTTGTCATTACAGAAGGTAGTCTATTGTGGATATTTTTGTTACTCCAATGGATGGTAGCCTTATCATTATGGAAGGTAGTATAATATAGATATCTTTTTTACTCCAATTGGTGGTAGCCTTGTCATTATGGAAGGTAGTTTGTTGTCGAAATTTATTTTACTCCAATGGATGGTAGCCTTGTCATTATGGAAGGTAGTTTGTCATTGAGATATCTGTTACTCCAATGTGTGGTAGCCTTGACATTATGGAAGGTAGTCTGTTGTCGAGAATTTTGTTATTCCATTGGATGGTAGCCTTGTCTTTATGGAAGGTAGTCTCTTGTCGGAATTTTTGTTACTCCAATGGATGGTAACCTTGTAATTATGGAAGGTAGTTTCTTGTCTAGATTTTTGTTATTCCTTTGGATGATAGCCATGTCATTATGGAAGGTAGTCTATTTTCGTGATTTTTGTTATTCCAATGGATGGTAACTTTGTCATTATGGAAGGTAGTCTGTTGTCGAGATTTTTGTTACTCCAATGGTTGGTAGCCTTATCCTTATGGAAGCTAGTCTGTTGTAGAGATTTTTGTTACTCCAATGGATGGTAGCCTTGTCATTATGGAAGGTACTCTATTGTCGAGATTTTTGTTACTCCAATGGATGGTAGCCTAGTCATTATGGAAGGTACTCTTTTGTTTAAATTTTTGTTACTCCAATGAATGGTAGCCTTGTCATTACAGAAGGTAGTCTATTGTGGATATTTTTGTTACTCCAATGGATGGTAGCCTTATCATTATGGAAGGTAGTATAATATAGATATCTTTTTTACTCCAATTGGTGGTAGCCTTGTCATTATGGAAGGTAGTTTGTTGTCGAAATTTATTTTACTCCAATGGATGGTAGCCTTGTCATTATGGAAGGTAGTTTGTCATTGAGATATCTGTTACTCCAATGTGTGGTAGCCTTGACATTATGGAAGGTAGTCTGTTGTCGAGAATTTTGGTATTTCATTGGATGGTAGCCTTGTCATTATGGAAGGTAGTCTCTTGTCAGAATTTTTGTTACTCCAATGGATGGTAGCGTTGTCATTATGGAAGGTAGTTTGTTGTCTTGATTTTTGTTATTCCTTTGGATGATAGCCTTGTCATTATGGAAGGTAGTCTATTTTCGTGATTTTTGTTATTCCAATGGATGGTAACTTTGTCATTATGGAAGGTAGTCTGTTGTCGAGATTTTTGTTAATCAAATGGTTGGTAGCCTTGTCCTTATGGAAGCTAGTCTGTTGTCGAGATTTTTGTTACTCCAATGGATGGTAGCCTTGTCATTATGGAAGGTACTCTATTGTCGATATTTTTGTTACTCCAATGGATGGTAGCCTAGTCATTATGGAAGGTAGTCTTTTGTTCAAATTTTTGTTACTCCAATGAATGGTAGCCTTGTCATTACAGAAGGTAGTCTATTGTGGATATTTTTGTTACTCCAATGGATGGTAGCCTTATCATTATGGAAGGTAGTATAATATAGATATCTTTTTTACTCCAATGGGTGGTAGCCTTGTAATTATGGAAGGTAGTTTGTTGTAGAAATTTTTTTTACTCCAATGGATGGTAGCCTTGTCATTATGGAAGGTAGTTTGTCATTGAGATATCTGTTACTCCAATGGGTGGTAGCCTTGACATTATGGAAGGTAGTTTGTTGTCTAGAATTTTTGTATTCCATTGGATTGTAGCCTTGTCATTATGGAAGGTAGTCTCTTGTGGGAATTTTTGTTACTCCAATGGATGGTAGCGTTGTCATTATGGAAGGTAGTTTGTTGTCTTGATTTTTGTTATTCCTTTGGATTATAGCCTTGTCATTATGGAAGGTAGTCTATTTTCGTGATTTTTGTTATTCCAATGGATGGTAACTTTTTCATTAGGGAAGGTAGTCTGTTGTCGAGATTTTTGTTACTCCAATGGTTGGTAGCCTTGTCCTTATGGAAGCTAGTCTGTTGTCGAGATTTTTGTTACTCCAATGGATGGTAGCCTTGTCATTATGGAAGGTACTCTATTGTCGAGATTTTTGTTACTCCAATGGATGGTAGCCTAGTCATTATGGAAGGTAGTCTTTTGTTTAAATTTTTGTTACTCCAATGAATGGTAGCCTTGTCATTACATAAGGTAGTCTATTGTGGATATTTTTGTTACTCCAATGGATGGTAGCCTTATCATTATGGAAGGTAGTATAATATAGATATCTTTTTTACTCCAATGGGTGGTAGCCTTGTCATTATGGAAGGTAGTTTGTTGTCGAAATTTTTTTTACTCCAATGGATGGTAGCCTTGTCATTATGGAAGGTAGTTTGTCATTGAGATATTTGTTACTCCAATGTGTGGTAGCCTTGACATTATGGAAGGTAGTCTGTTGTCGAGAATTTTGGTATTTCATTGGATGGTAGCCTTGTCATTATGGAAGGTAGTCTCTTGTCGGAATTTTTGTTACTCCAATGGATGGTAGCGTTGTCATTATGGAAGGTAGTTTGTTGTCTTGATTTTTGTTATTCCTTTGGATGATAGCCTTGTCATTATGGAAGGTAGTCTATTTTCGTGATTTTTGTTATTCCAATGGATGGTAACTTTGTCATTATGGAAGGTAGTCTGTTGTCAAGATTTTTGTTAATCCAATGGTTGGTAGCCTTGTCCTTATGGAAGCTAGTTTGTTGTCGAGATTTTTGTTACTCCAATGGATGGTAGCCTTGTCATTATGGAAGGTACTCTATTGTCGAGATTTTTGTTACTCCAATGGATGGTAGCCTAGTCATTATGGAAGGTAGTCTTTTGTTCAAATTTTTGTTACTCCAATGAATGGTAGCCTTGTCATTACAGAAGGTAGTCTATTGTGGATATTTTTGTTACTCCAATGGATGGTAGCCTTATCATTATGGAAGGTAGTATAATATAGATATCTTTTTTACTCCAATGGGTGGTAGCCTTGTAATTATGGAAGGTAGTTTGTTGTAGAAATTTTTTTTACTCCAATGGATGGTAGCCTTGTCATTATGGAAGGTAGTTTGTCATTGAGATATCTGTTACTCCAATGGGTGGTAGCCTTGACATTATGGAAGGTAGTTTGTTGTCGAGAATTTTTGTATTCCATTGGATGGTAGCCTTTTCATTATGGAAGGTAGTCTCTTGTGGGAATTTTTGTTACTCCAATGGATGGTAGCGTTGTCATTATGGAAGGTAGTTTGTTGTCTTGATTTTTGTTATTCCTTTGGATGATAGCCTTGTCATTATGGAAGGTAGTCTATTTTCGTGATTTTTGTTATTCCAATGGAAGGTAACTTTGTCATTATGGAAGGTAGTCTGTTGTCGAGATTTTTGTTACTCCAATGGTTGGTAGCCTTGTCCTTATGGAAGCTAGTCTGTTGTCGAGATTTTTGTTACTCCAATGGATGGTAGCCTTGTCATTATGGAAGGTACTCTATTGTCGAGATTTTTGTTACTCCAATGGATGGTAGCCTAGTCATTATGGAAGGTAGTCTTTTGTTCAAATTTTTGTTACTCCAATGAATGGTAGCCTTGTCATTACAGAAGGTAGTATGTTCTGGATATTTTTGTTACTCCAATGGATGGTAGCCTTATCATTATGGAAGGTAGTATAATATAGATATCTTTTTTACTCCAATGAGTGGTAGTCTTGTCATTATGGAAGTTAGTTTGTTGTCGAAATTTTTTTTACTCCAATGGATGGTAGCCTTGTCATTATGAAAGGTAGTTTGTCATTGAGATATCTGTTACTCCAATGTGTGGTAGCCTTGACATTATGGAAGGTAGTCTGTTGTCGAGAATTTTGTTATTCCATTGGATGGTAGCCTTGTCATTATGGAAGGTAGTCTCTTGTCGGAATTTTTGTTACTCCAATGGATGGTAGCCTTGTAATTATGGAAGGTAGTTTCTTGTCTAGATTTTTGTTATTCCTTTGGATGATAGCCTTGTCATTATGGAAGGTAGTCTATTTTCGTGATTTTTTTTATTCCAATGGATGGTAACTTTGTCATTATGGAAGGTAGTCTGTTGTCGAGATTTTTGTTACTCCAATGGTTGGTAGCCTTATCCTTATGGAAGCTAGTCTGTTGTAGAGATTTTTGTTACTCCAATGGATGGTAGCCTTGTCATTATGGAAGGTACTCTATTGTCGAGATTTTTGTTACTCCAATGGATGGTAGCCTAGTCATTATGGAAGGTAGTCTTTTGTTTAAATTTTTGTTACTCCAATGAATGGTAGCCTTGTCATTACAGAAGGTAGTCTATTGTGGATATTTTTGTTACTCCAATGGATGGTAGCCTTATCATTATGGAAGGTAGTATAATATAGATATCTTTTTTACTCCAATGGGTGGTAGCCTTGTCATTATGGAAGGTAGTTTGTTGTCGAAATTTTTTTTACTCCAATGGATGGTAGCCTTGTCATTATGGAAGGTAGTTTGTCATTGAGATATCTGTTACTCCAATGTGTGGTAGCCTTGACATTATGGAAGGTAGTCTGTTGTCGAGAATTTTGGTATTTCATTGGATGGTAGCCTTGTCATTATGGAAGGTAGTCTCTTGTCGGAATTTTTGTTACTCCAATGGATGGTAGCGTTGTCATTATGGAAGGTAGTTTGTTGTCTTGATTTTTGTTATTCCTTTGGATGATAGCCTTGTCATTATGGAAGGTAGTCTATTTTCGTGATTTTTGTTATTCCAATGGATGGTAACTTTGTCATTATGGAAGGTAGTCTGTTGTCGAGATTTTTGTTAATCCAATGGTTGGTAGCCTTGTCCTTATGGAAGCTAGTTTGTTGTCGAGATTTTTGTTACTCCAATGGATGGTAGCCTTGTCATTATGGAAGGTACTCTATTGTCGATATTTTTGTTACTCCAATGGATGGTAGCCTAGTCATTATGGAAGGTAGTCTTTTGTTCAAATTTTTGTTACTCCAATGAATGGTAGCCTTGTCATTACAGAAGGTAGTCTATTGTGGATATTTTTGTTACTCCAATGGATGGTAGCCTTATCATTATGGAAGGTAGTATAATATAGATATCTTTTTTACTCCAATGGGTGGTAGCCTTGTAATTATGGAAGGTAGTTTGTTGTAGAAATTTTTTTTACTCCAATGGATGGTAGCCTTGTCATTATGGAAGGTAGTTTGTCATTGAGATATCTGTTACTCCAATGGGTGGTAGCCTTGACATTATGGAAGGTAGTTTGTTGTCTAGAATTTTTGTATTCCATTGGATTGTAGCCTTGTCATTATGGAAGGTAGTCTCTTGTGGGAATTTTTGTTACTCCAATGGATGGTAGCCTTGTCCTTATGGAAGCTAGTCTGTTGTCGAGATTTTTGTTACTCCAATGGATGGTAGCCTTGTCATTATGGAAGGTACTCTATTGTCGAGATTTTTGTTACTCCAATGGATGGTAGCCTAGTCATTATGGAAGGTAGTCTTTTGTTTAAATTTTTGTTACTCCAATGAATGGTAGCCTTGTCATTACAGAAGGTAGTCTATTGTGGATATTTTTGTTACTCCAATGGATGGTAGCCTTATCATTATGGAAGGAAGTATAATATAGATATCTTTTTTACTCCAATGGGTGGTAGCCTTGTCATTATGGAAGGTAGTTTGTTGTCGAAATTTTTTTTACTCCAATGGATGGTAGCCTTGTCATTATGGAAGGTAGTTTGTCATCGAGATATCTGTTACTCCAATGTGTGGTAGCCTTGACATTATGGAAGGTAGTCTGTTGTCGAGAATTTTGGTATTTCATTGGATGGTAGCCTTGTCATTATGGAAGGTAGTCTCTTGTCGGAATTTTTGTTACTCCAATGGATGGTAGCGTTGTCATTATGGAAGGTAGTTTGTTTTCTTGATTTTTGTTATTCCTTTGGATGATAGCCTTGTCATTATGGAAGGTAGTCCATTTTCGTGATTTTTGTTATTCCAATGGATGGTAACTTTGTCATTATGGAAGGTAGTCTGTTGTCAAGATTTTTATTAATCCAATGGTTGGTAGCCTTGTCCTTATGGAACCTAGTCTGTTGTCGAGATTTTTGTTACTCCAATGGATGGTAGCCTTGTCATTATGGAAGGTACTCTATTGTCGAGATTTTTGTTACTCCAATGGATGGTAGCCTAGTCATTATGGAAGGTAGTCTTTTGTTTAAATTTTTGTTACTCCAATGAATGGTAGCCTTGTCATTACAGAAGGTAGTCTATTGTGGATATTTTTGTTACTCCAATGGATGGTAGCCTTATCATTATGGAAGGTAGTATAATATAGATATCTTTTTTACTCCAATGGGTGGTAGCCTTGTCATTATGGAAGGTAGTTTGTTGTCGAAATTTTTTTTACTCCAATGGATGGTAGCCTTGTCATTATGGAAGGTAGTTTGTCATTGAGATATCTGTTACTCCAATGTGTGGTAGCCTTGACATTATGGAAGGTAGTCTGTTGTCGAGAATTTTGGTATTTCATTGGATGGTAGCCTTGTCATTATGGAAGGTAGTCTCTTGTCGGAATTTTTGTTACTCCAATGGATGGTAGCGTTGTCATTATGGAAGGTAGTTTGTTGTCTTGATTTTTGTTATTCCTTTGGATGATAGCCTTGTCATTATGGAAGGTAGTCTATTTTCGTGATTTTTGTTTTCCAATGGATGGTAACTTTGTCATTATGGAAGGTAGTCTGTTGTCGAGATTTTTGTTAATCCAATGGTTGGTAGCCTTGTCCTTATGGAAGCTAGTTTGTTGTCGAGATTTTTGTTACTCCAATGGATGGTAGCCTTGTCATTATGGAAGGTACTCTATTGTCGATATTTTTGTTACTCCAATGGATGGTAGCCTAGTCATTATGGAAGGTAGTCTTTTGTTCAAATTTTTGTTACTCCAATGAATGGTAGCCTTGTCATTACAGAAGGTAGTCTATTGTGGATATTTTTGTTACTCCAATGGATGGTAGCTTTATCATTATGGAAGGTAGTATAATATAGATATCTTTTTTACTCCAATGGGTGGTAGCCTTGTAATTATGGAAGGTAGTTTGTTGTAGAATTTTTTTTTACTCCAATGGATGGTAGCCTTGTCATTATGGAAGGTAGTTTGTCATTGAGATATCTGTTACTCCAATGGGTGGTAGCCTTGACATTATGGAAGGTAGTTTGTTGTCTAGAATTTTTGTATTCCATTGGATTGTAGCCTTGTCATTATGGAAGGTAGTCTCTTGTGGGAATTTTTGTTACTCCAATGGATGGTAGCGTTGTCATTATGGAAGGTAGTTTGTTGTCTTGATTTTTGTTATTCCTTTGGATGATAGCCTTGTCATTATGGAAGGTAGTCTATTTTCGTGATTTTTGTTATTCCAATGGATGGTAACTTTTTCATTATGGAAGGTAGTCTGTTGTCGAGATTTTTGTTACTCCAATGGTTGGTAGCCTTGTCCTTATGGAAGCTAGTCTGTTGTCGAGATTTTTGTTACTCCAATGGATGGTAGCCTTGTCATTATGGAAGGTACTCTATTGTCGAGATTTTTGTTACTCCAATGGATGGTAGCCTAGTCATTATGGAAGGTAGTCTTTTGTTTAAATTTTTGTTACTCCAATGAATGGTAGCCTTGTCATTACAGAAGGTAGTCTATTGTGGATATTTTTGTTACTCCAATGGATGGTAGCCTTATCATTATAGAAGGTAGTATAATATAGATATCTTTTTTACTCCAATGGGTGGTAGCCTTGTCATTATGGAAGGTAGTTTGTTGTCGAAATTTTTTTTACTCCAATGGATGGTAGCCTTGTCATTATGGAAGGTAGTTTGTCATTGAGATATCTGTTACTCCAATGTGTGGTAGCCTTGACATTATGGAAGGTAGTCTGTTGTCGAGAATTTTGGTATTTCATTGGATGGTAGCCTTGTCATTATGGAAGGTAGTTTCTTGTCGGAATTTTTGTTACTCCAATGGATGGTAGCGTTGTCATTATGGAAGGTAGTTTGTTGTCTTGATTTTTGTTATTCCTTTGGATGATAGCCTTGTCATTATGGAAGGTAGTCTATTTTCGTGATTTTTGTTATTCCAATGGATGGTAACTTTGTCATTATGGAAGGTAGTCTGTTGTCAAGATTTTTGTTAATCCAATGGTTGGTAGCCTTGTCCTTATGGAAGCTAGTTTGTTGTCGAGATTTTTGTTACTCCAATGGATGGTAGCCTTGTCATTATGGAAGGTACTCTATTGTCGATATTTTTGTTACTCCAATGGATGGTAGCCTAGTCATTATGGAAGGTAGTCTTTTGTTCAAATTTTTGTTACTCCAATGAATGGTAGCCTTGTCATTACAGAAGGTAGTCTATTGTGGATATTTTTGTTACTCCAATGGATGGTAGCCTTATCATTATGGAAGGTAGTATAATATAGATATCTTTTTTACTCCAATGGGTGGTAGCCTTGTAATTATGGAAGGTAGTTTGTTGTAGAAATTTTTTTTACTCCAATGGATGGTAGCCTTGTCATTATGGAAGGTAGTTTGTCATTGAGATATCTGTTACTCCAATGGGTGGTAGCCTTGACATTATGGAAGGTAGTTTGTTGTCTAGAATTTTTGTATTCCATTGGATGGTAGCCTTGTCATTATGGAAGGTAGTCTCTTGTGGGAATTTTTGTTACTCCAATGGATGGTAGCGTTGTCATTATGGAAGGTAGTTTGTTGTCTTGATTTTTGTTATTCCTTTGGATGATAGCCTTGTCATTATGGAAGGTAGTCTATTTTCGTGATTTTTGTTATTCCAATGGATGGTAACTTTTTCATTATGGAAGGTAGTCTGTTGTCGAGATTTTTGTTACTCCAATGGTTGGTAGCCTTGTCCTTATGGAAGCTAGTCTGTTGTCGAGATTTTTGTTACTCCAATGGATGGTAGCCTTGTCATTATGGAAGGTACTCTATTGTCGAGATTTTTGTTACTCCAATGGATGGTAGCCTAGTCATTATGGAAGGTAGTCTTTTGTTCACATTTTTGTTACTCCAATGAATGGTAGCCTGGTTATTTCAGAATGTAGTATGTTCTGGATATTTTTGTTACTCCAATGGATGGTAGCCTTATCATTATGGAAGGTAGTATAATATAGATATCTTTTTTACTCCAATGGGTGGTAGCCTTGTCATTATGGAAGGTAGTTTGTTGTCGAAATTTTTTTTACTCCAATGGATGGTAGCCTTGTCATTCTGAAAGGTAGTTTGTCATTGAGATATCTGTTACTCCAATGTGTGGTAGCCTTGACATTATGGAAGGTAGTCTGTTGTCGAGAATTTTGTTATTCCATTGGATGGTAGCCTTGTCATTATGGAAGGTAGACTCTTGTCGGAATTTTTGTTACTCCAATGGATGGTAGCCTTGTAATTATGGAAGGTAGTTTGTTGTCTAGATTTTTGTTATTCTTTTGGATGATAGCCTTGTCATTATGGAAGGTAGTCTATTTTTGTGATTTTTGTTATTCCAATGGATGGTAACTTTGTCATTATGGAAGGTAGTCTGTTGTCGAGATTTTTGTTACTCCAATGGTTGGTAGCCTTGTCCTTATGGAAGCTAGTCTGTTGTCGAGATTTTTGTTACTCCAATGGATGGTAGCCTTGTCATTATGGAAGGTACTCTATTGTCGAGATTTTTGTTACTCCAATGGATGGTAGCCTTGTCATTATGGAAGGTAGTCTTTTGTTCAAATTTTTGTAACTCCAATGAATGGTAGCCTTGTCATTACAGAAGGTAGTCTATTGTGGATATTTTTGTTACTCCAATGGATGGTAGTCTTATCATTATGGAAGGTAGTATAATATAGATATCTTTTTTACTCCAATGGCTGGTAGCCTTGTCATTATGGAAGGTAGTTTGTTGTCGAATTTTTTTTTACTCCAATGGATGGTAGCCTTGTCATTATGGAAGGTAGTTTGTCATTGAGATATCTGTTAGTCCAATGTGTGGTAGCCTTGACATTATGGAAGGTAGTCTGTTGTCGAGAATTTTGGTATTCCATTGGATGGTAGCCTTGTCATTATGGAAGGTAGTCTCTTGTCGGAATTTTTGTTACTCCAATGGATGGTAGCGTTGTCATTATGGAAGGTAGTTTGTTGTCTTGATTTTTGTTATTCCTTTGGATGATAGCCTTGTCATTGTGGAAGGTAGTCTATTTTCGTGATTTTTGTTATTCCAATGGATGGTAACTTTTTCATTATGGAAGGTAGTCTGTTGTCGAGATTTTTGTTACTCCAATGGTTGGTAGCCTTGTCCTTATGGAAGCTAGTCTGTTGTCGAGATTTTTGTTACTCCAATGGATGGTAGCCTTGTCATTATGGAAGGTACTCTATTGTCGAGATTTTTGTTACTCCATTGGATGGTAGCCTAGTCATTATGGAAGGTAGTCTTTTGTTCAAATTTTTGTTACTCCAATGAATGGTAGCCTTGTCATTTCAGAAGGTAGTCTATTATGGATATTTTTGTTACTCCAATGGATGGTAGCCTTATCATTATGGAAGGTAGTATAATATAGATATCTTTTTTACTCCAATGGGTGGTAGCCTTGTCATTATGGAACGTAGTTTGTTGTCGAATTTTTTTTTACTCCAATGGATGGTAGCCTTGTCATTATGGAAGGTAGTTTGTCATTGAGATATCTGTTACTCCAATGTGTGGTAGCCTTGACATTATGGAAGGTAGTCTGTTGTCGAGAATTTTGTTATTTCATTGGATGGTAGCCTTGTCATTATGGAAGGTAGTCTCTTGTCGGAATTTTTGTTACTCCAATGGATGGTAGCGTTGTCATTATGGAAGGTAGTTTGTTGTCTTGATTTTTGTTATTTCTTTGGATGATAGCCTTGTCATTATGGAAGGTAGTCTATTTTCGTGATATTTATTATTCCAATGGATGGTAACTTTGTCCTTATGGAAGCTAGTCTGTTGTCGAGATTTTTGTTACTCCAATGGATGGTAGCCTTGTCATTATGGAAGGTACTCTATTGTCGAGATTTTTGTTACTCCAATGGATGGTAGCCTAGTCATTATGGAAGGTAGTCTTTTGTTCAAATTTTTGTTACTCCAATGAATGGTAGCCTTGTCATTACAGAAGGTAGTCTATTGTGGATATTTTTGTTACTCCAATGGATGGTAGCCTTATTATTATGGAAGGTAGTATAATATAGATATCTTTTTTACTCTAATGGGTGGTAGCCTTGTAATTATGGAAGGTAGTTTGTTGTAGAAATTTTTTTTACTCCAATGGATGGTAGCCTTGTCATTATGGAAGGTAGTTTGTCATTGAGATATCTGTTACTCCAATGGGTGGTAGCCTTGACATTATGGAAGGTAGTTTGTTGTCGAGAATTTTTGTATTCCATTGGATGGTAGCCTTGTCATTATGGAAGGTAGTCTCTTGTGGGAATTTTTGTTACTCCAATGGATGGTAGCGTTGTCATTATGGAAGGTAGTTTGTTGTCTTGATTTTTGTTATTCCTTTGGATGATAGCCTTGTCATTATGGAAGGTAGTCTATTTTCGTGATTTTTGTTATTCCAATGGATGGTAACTTTTTCATTATGGAAGGTAGTCTGTTGTCGAGATTTTTGTTACTCCAATGGTTGGTAGCCTTGTCCTTATGGAAGCTAGTCTGTTGTCGAGATTTTTGTTACTCCAATGGATGGTAGCCTTGTCATTATGGAAGGTACTCTATTGTCGAGATTTTTGTTACTCCAATGGATGGTAGCCTAGTCATTATGGAAGGTAGTCTTTTGTTCAAATTTTTGTTACTCCAATAAATGGTAGCCTTGTCATTTCAGAAGGTACTATGTTCTGGATATTTTTGTTACTCCAATGGATGGTAGCCTTATCATTATGGAAGGTAGTATAATATAGATATCTTTTTTACTCCAATGGGTGGTAGCCTTGTCATTATGGAACGTAGTTTGTTGTCGAATTTTTTTTTACTCCAATGGATGGTAGCCTTGTCATTATGGAAGGTAGTTTGTCATTGAGATATCTGTTACTCCAATGTGTGGTAGCCTTGACATTATGGAAGGTAGTCTGTTGTCGAGAATTTTGTTATTTCATTGGATGGTAGCCTTGTCATTATGGAAGGTAGTCTCTTGTCGGAATTTTTGTTACTCCAATGGATGGTAGCGTTGTCATTATGGAAGGTAGTTTGTTGTCTTGATTTTTGTTATTTCTTTGGATGATAGCCTTGTCATTATGGAAGGTAGTCTATTTTCGTGATATTTATTATTCCAATGGATGGTAACTTTGTCCTTATGGAAGCTAGTCTGTTGTCGAGATTTTTGTTACTCCAATGGATGGTAGCCTTGTCATTATGGAAGGTACTCTATTGTCGAGATTTTTGTTACTCCAATGGATGGTAGCCTAGTCATTATGGAAGGTAGTCTTTTGTTCAAATTTTTGTTACTCCAATGAATGGTAGCCTTGTCATTACAGAAGGTAGTCTATTGTGGATATTTTTGTTACTCCAATGGATGGTAGCCTTATTATTATGGAAGGTAGTATAATATAGATATCTTTTTTACTCCAATGGGTGGTAGCCTTGTAATTATGGAAGGTAGTTTGTTGTAGAAATTTTTTTTACTCCAATGGATGGTAGCCTTGTCATTATGGAAGGTAGTTTGTCATTGAGATATCTGTTACTCCAATGGGTGGTAGCCTTGACATTATGGAAGGTAGTTTGTTGTCGAGAATTTTTGTATTCCATTGGATGGTAGCCTTGTCATTATGGAAGGTAGTCTCTTGTGGGAATTTTTGTTACTCCAATGGATGGTAGCGTTGTCATTATGGAAGGTAGTTTGTTGTCTTGATTTTTGTTATTCCTTTGGATGATAGCCTTGTCATTATGGAAGGTAGTCTATTTTCGTGATTTTTGTTATTCCAATGGATGGTAACTTTTTCATTATGGAAGGTAGTCTGTTGTCGAGATTTTTGTTACTCCAATGGTTGGTAGCCTTGTCCTTATGGAAGCTAGTCTGTTGTCGAGATTTTTGTTACTCCAATGGATGGTAGCCTTGTCATTATGGAAGGTACTCTATTGTCGAGATTTTTGTTACTCCAATGGATGGTAGCCTAGTCATTATGGAAGGTAGTCTTTTGTTCAAATTTTTGTTACTCCAATAAATGGTAGCCTTGTCATTTCAGAAGGTACTATGTTCTGGATATTTTTGTTACTCCAATGGATGGTAGCCTTATCATTATGGAAGGTAGTATAATATAGATATCTTTTTTACTCCAATGGGTGGTAGCCTTGTCATTATGGAAGGTACTTTGTTGTCGAAATTTTTTTTACTCCAATGGATGGTAGCCTTGTCATTCTGAAAGGTAGTTTGTCATTGAGATATCTGTTACTCCAATGTGTGGTAGCCTTGACATTATGGAAGGTAGTCTGTTGTCGAGAATTTTGGTATTCCATTGGATGGTAGCCTTGTCATTATGGAAGGTAGTCTCTTGTCGGAATTTTTGTTACTCCAATGGATGGTAGCCTTGTAATTATGGAAGGTAGTTTGTTGTCTAGATTTTATTTATTCCTTTGGATGATAGCCTTGTCATTATGGAAGGTAGTCTATTTTCGTGATTTTTGTTATTCCAATGGATGGTAACTTTGTCATTATGGAAGGTAGTCTGTTGTCGAGATTTTTGTTACTCCAATGGTTGGTAGCCTTGTCCTTATTGAAGCTAGTCTGTTGTCGAGATTTTTTTTACTCCAATGGATGGTAGCCTTGTCATTATTGAAGGCTGTTTGTCGTTATGATTTTTGTTACTCCAATGGATGGTAGCCTTGTCATTATGGAAGGTAGTCTTTTGTTCAAATTTTTGTTACTCCAATGAATGGTAGCCTTGTCATTACAGAAGGTAGACTGTTGTGGATATTTTTGTTACTCCAATGGATGGTAGCCTTATCATTATGGAAGGTAGTATAATATAGATATCTTTTTTACTCCAATGTGTGGTAGCCTTGACATTATGGAAGGTAGTCTGTTGTCGAGAATTTTGTTATTCCATTGGATGGTAGCCTTGTCATTATGGGTGGTAGTCTCTTGTCGGAATTTTTGTTACTCCAATGGATGGTATCCTTGTCATTATGGAAGGTAGTTTGTTGTCTAGATTTTTGTTATTCCTTTTGATGATAGCCTGGTCATTATGGAAGGTAGTCTATTTTCGTGATTTTTGTTATTCCAATGGATGGTAACTTTGTAATTATGGAAGGTAGTTTGTTGTCGAGATTTTTTTTACTCCAATGGTTGGTAGCCTTGTCCTTATGGAAGCTAGTTTGTTGTCGAGATTTTTGTTACTCCAATGGATGGTAGCCTTGTCATTATGGAAGGTACTCTATTGTCGAGATTTTTGTTACTCCAATGGACGGTAGCCTTGTCATTATGGAATGTTGTTTGTCGTTATGATTTTTGTTACTGCAATGGATGGTAGCCTTGTCATTATGGAAGGTAGTGATTTGTTCAAATTTTTGTTACTCCAATGAATGGTAGCCTTGTCATTACAGAAGGTAGTCTGTTGTGGATATTTTTGTTACTCCAATGGATTGTAGCCTTATCATTATGGAAGGTAGTATAATATATATATCTTTTTTACTCCAATGGGTGGTAGCCTTGTCATTATGGAAGGTAGTTTGTTGTCGAAATTTTTTTTACTCCAATGTGTGGTAGCCTTGACATTATGGAAGGTAGTCTGTTGTCGAGAATTTTGTTATTCCATGGGATGGTAGCCTTGTCATTATGGAAGGTAGTCTCTTGTCGGAATTTTTGTTACTCCAATGGATGGTAGCCTTGTCCTTATGGAAGGTAGTTTGTTGTCTAGATTTTTTTTATTCCTTTGGATGATAGCCTTGTCATTATGGAAGGTAGTTTATTTTCATGATTTTTGTTATTCCAATGGATGGTAACTTTGTCATTATCGAAGGTAGTCTGTTGTCGAGATTTTTGTTACTCCAATGGTCGGTAGCCTTGTCCTTATGGAAGCTAGTCTGTTGTCGAGATTTTTGTTACTCCAATGGATGGTAACCTTGTCATTATGGAAGGTAGTCTATTGTTCAAATATTTGTTACTCCAATGAATGGTAGCCTTGTCATTACAAAAGGTAGTCTATTATGGATATTTTTGTTAGTCAAATGGATGGTAGCCTTATCATTATCGAAGGTACTATAATATAGATATCGTTTTTACTCCAATGGGTGGTAGCCTTGTCATTATGGAAGGTAGTTTGTTGTCGAAACATTTTTTACTCCAATGGATGGTAGCCTTGTCATTATGGAAGGTAGTTTGTCATTGAGATATATGTTACTCTTATGTGTGGTAGCCTTGACATTGTGGAAGGTAGTCTGTTGTCGAGAATTTTGTTATTCCATTGGATGGTAGCCTTGTCATTATGGAAGGTAGTCTCTTGTCAGAATTTTTGTTACTCCAATGGATGGTAGCCTTGTCAATATGGAAGGTAGTTTGTTGTCTAGATTTTTGTTATTCCTTTGGATGATAGCCTTGTCATTATGGAAGGTAGTTTATTTTCGTGATTTTTGTTATTCCAATGGATGGTATCTTTGTCATTATCGAAGGTAGTCTGTTATCGAGATTTTGGTTACTCCAATGGTTGGTAGCCTTGTCCTTATCGAAGCTAGTCTATTGTCGAGATTTTTGTTACTCCAATGGTTGGTAGCCTTGTCCTTATCGAAGCTAGTCTGTTGTCGAGATTTTTGTTACTCCAATGAATGGTAGCCTTGTCATTATTGAAGGTTATTTGTCGTTATGATTTTTGTTACTCCAATGGATGGTAGCCTTGTCATTATGGAAGGTAGTCTTTTGTTCAAATTTTTGTTACTCCAATGAATGGTAGCCTTGTCATTACAGAAGGTAGTCTGTTTTGGATATTTTTGTTACTCCAATGGATGGTAGCCTTATCATTATGGATGGTAGTATAATATATATATATCTTTTTTACTCCAATGTGTGGTAGCCTTGACATTATGGAAGGTAGTCTGTTGTCGAGAATTTTGTTATTCCATTGGATGGTAGCCTTGTCATTATGGATGGTAGTCTCTTGTCGGAATTTTTGTTACTCCAATGGATGGTAGCCTTGTCATTATGGAAGGTAGTTTGTTGTCTAGATTTTTGTTATTCCTTTGGATGATAGCCTTGTAATTATGGAAGGTAGTTTATTTTCGTGATTTTTGTTATTCCAATGGATGGTAACTTTGTCATTATGGAAGGTAGTCTGTTGTCGAGATTTTGGTTACTCCAATGGTTGGTAGCCTTGTCCTTATCGAAGCTAGTCTGTTGTCGAGATTTTTGTTACTCCAATGGATGGTAGCCTTGTCATTATTGAAGGCTGTTTGTCGTTATCATTTTTGTTACTCCAATGGATGGTAGCCTTGTCATTATGGAAGGTAGTCTTTTGTTCAAATTTTTGTAACTCCAATGAATGGTAGCCTTGTCATTACAGAAGGCAGTCTGTTGTGGATATTTTTGTTACTCCAATGGATGGAAGCCTTATCATTATGGAAGGTAGTATAATATAGATATCTTTTTTACTCCAATGTGTGGTAGCCTTGACATTATGGAAGGTAGTCTGTTGTCGAGAATTTTGTTATTCCATTGGATGGTAGCCTTGTCATTATGGATGGAAGTCTCTTGTCGGAATTTTTGTTACTCCAATGGATGGTAGCCTTGTCATTATGGAAGGTAGTTTGTTGTCTAGATTTTTGTTATTCCTTTGGATGATAGCCTGGTCATTATGGAAGGTAGTCTATTTTCGTGATTTTTGTTATTCCAATGGATGGTAACTTTGTTATTATGGAAGGTAGTCTGTTGTCGAGATTTTTGTTACTCCAATTGTTGGTAGCCTTGTCCTTATGGAAGCTAGTCTGTTGTCGAGATTTTTGTTACTCCAATGGATGGTAGCCTTGTCATTATGGAAGGTACTCTATTGTCGAGATTTTTGTTACTCCAATGGATGGTAGCCTTGTCATTATGGAATGTTGTTTGTCGTTATGATTTTTGTTACTGCAATGGATGGTAGCCTTGTCATTATGGAAGGTAGTGTTTTGTTCAAATTTTTGTTACTCCAATGAATGGTAGCCTTGTCATTACAGAAGGTAGTCTGTTATGGATATTTTTGTTACTCCAATGGATGGTAGCCTTATCATTAATGAAGGTAGTATAATATATATATCTTTTTAACTCCAATGGGTGGTAGCCTTGTCATTATGGAAGGTAGTTTGTTGTCGAAATTTTTTTTACTCCAATGGATGGTAGCCTTGTCATTGTGGAAGGTAGTTTTTCATTGAGATATATGTTACTCCAACGTGTGGTAGCCTTGACATTATTAAAGGTTGTCTGTTGTCGAGAATTTTGTAATTCCATTGGATGGTAGCCTTGTCATTATGGAAGGTAGTCTCTTGTCGGAATTTTTGTTACTCCAATGGATGGTAGCCTTGTCATCATGGAAGGTAGTTTGTTGTCTAGATTTTTGTTATTCCTTTGGATGATAGCCTTGTCATTATGGAAGGTAGTCTATTTTCGTGATTTTTGTTATTCCAATGGATGGTAACTTTGTCATTATGGAAGGTAATCTGTTGTCGAGATTTTTGTTACTCCAATGGTTGGTAGCCTTGTCCTTATGGAAGCTAGTCTGTTGTCGAGATTTTTGTTACTCCAATGGATGGTAGCCTTGTCATTATGGAAGGTACTCTATTGTCGAGATTTTTATTACTCCAATGGATGGTAGCCTTGTCATTATAGAAGGTTGTTTGTCTTTATGATTTTTGTTACTCCATTGGATGGTAGCCTTGTCATTATGGAAGGTAGTGTTTTGTTCAAATGTTTGTTACTCCAATGAATGGTAGCCTTGTCATTACAAAAGGTAGTCTGTTGTGGATATTTTTGTTACTCCAATGGATGGTAGCCTTATCATTATGGAAGGTACTATAATATATATATCTTTTTTACTCCAATGGGTGGTAGCCTTGTCATTATGGAAGGTAGTTTGTTGTCGAAACATTTTTTACTCCAATGGATGGTAGCCTTGTCATTATGGAAGGTAGTTTGTCATTGAGATATATGTTACTCTTATGTGTGGTAGCCTTAACATTGTGGAAGGTAGTCTGTTGTCGAGAATTTTGTTATTCCATTGGATGGTAGCCTTGTCATTATGGAAGGTAGTCTCTTGTCGGAATTTTTGTTACTCCAATGGATGGTAGCCTTGTCATTATGGAAGGTACTTTGTTGTCTAGATTTTTGTTATTCCTTTGGATGATAGCCTTGTCATTATGGAAGGTAGTTTATTTTCGTGATTTTTGTTATTCCAATGGATGGTAACTTTGTCATTATCGAAGGTAGTCTGTTATCGAGATTTTGGTTACTCCAATGGTTGGTAGCCTTGTCCTTATCGAAGCTAGTCTGTTGTCGAGATTTTTGTTACTCCAATGGTTGGTAGCCTTGTCCTTATCGAAGCTAGTCTGTTGTCGAGATTTTTGTTACTCCAATGGATGGTAGCCTTGTCATTATTGAAGGTTGTTTGTCGTTATGATTTTTGTTACTCCAATGGATGGTAGCCTTGTCATTATGGAAGGTAGTCTTTTGTTCAAATTTTTGTTACTCCAATGAAGGGTAGCCTTGTCATTACAGAAGGTAGTCTGTTGTGGATATTTTTGTTACTCCAATGGATGGTAGCCTTTTCATTATGGATGGTAGTATAATATATATATATCTTTTTTACTCCAATGTGTGGTAGCCTTGACATTATGGAAGGTAGTCTGTTGTCGAGAATTTTGTTATTCCATTGGATGGTAGCCTTGTCATTATGGATGGTAGTCCCTTGTCGGAATTTTTGTTACTCCAATGGATGGTAGCCTTATCATTATGGAAGGTAGTTTGTTGTCTAGATTTTTGTTATTCCTTTGGATGATAGCCTTGTAATTATGGAAGGTAGTTTATTTTCGTGATTTTTGTTATTCCAATGGATGGTAACTTTGTCATTATGGAAGGTAGTCTGTTGTCGAGATTTTGGTTACTCCAATGGTTGGTAGCCTTGTCCTTATCGAAGCTAGTCTGTTGTCGAGATTTTTGTTACTCCAATGGATGGTAGCCTTGTCATTATTGAAGGCTGTTTGTCGTTATCATTTTTGTTACTCCAATGGATGGTAGCCTTGTCATTATGGAAGGTAGTCTTTTGTTCAAATTTTTGTAACTCCAATGAATGGTAGCCTTGTCATTACAGAAGGCAGTCTGTTGTGGATATTTTTGTTACTCCAATGGATGGAAGCCTTATCATTATGGAAGGTAGTATAATATAGATATCTTTTTTACTCCAATGTGTGGTAGCCTTGACATTATGGAAGGTAGTCTGTTGTCGAGAATTTTGTTATTCCATTGGATGGTAGCCTTGTCATTATGGATGGAAGTCTCTTGTCGGAATTTTTGTTACTCCAATGGATGGTAGCCTTGTCATTATGGAAGGTAGTTTGTTGTCTAGATTTTTGTTATTCCTTTGGATGATAGCCTGGTCATTATGGAAGGTAGTCTATTTTCGTGATTTTTGTTATTCCAATGGATGGTAACTTTGTTATTATGGAAGGTAGTCTGTTGTTGAGATTTTTGTTACTCCAATTGTTGGTAGCCTTGTCCTTATGGAAGCTAGTCTGTTGTCGAGATTTTTGTTACTCCAATGGATGGTAGCCTTGTCATTATGGAAGGTACTCTATTGTCGAGATTTTTGTTACTCCAATGGATGGTAGCCTTGTCATTATGGAATGTTGTTTGTCGTTATGATTTTTGTTACTGCAATGGATGGTAGCCTTGTCATTATGGAAGGTAGTGTTTTGTTCAAATTTTTGTTACTCCAATGAATGGTAGCCTTGTCATTACAGAAGGTAGTCTGTTATGGATATTTTTGTTACTCCAATGGATGGTAGCCTTATCATTAATGAAGGTAGTATAATATATATATCTTTTTAACTCCAATGGGTGGTAGCCTTGTCATTATGGAAGGTAGTTTGTTGTCGAAATTTTTTTTACTCCAATGGATGGTAGCCTTGTCATTGTGGAAGGTAGTTTTTCATTGAGATATATGTTACTCCAACGTGTGGTAGCCTTGACATTATTAAAGGTTGTCTGTTGTCGAGAATTTTGTAATTCCATTGGATGGTAGCCTTGTCATTATGGAAGGTAGTCTCTTGTCGGAATTTTTGTTACTCCAATGGATGGTAGCCTTGTCATCATGGAAGGTAGTTTGTTGTCTAGATTTTTGTTATTCCTTTGGATGATAGCCTTGTCATTATGGAAGGTAGTCTATTTTCGTGATTTTTGTTATTCCAATGGATGGTAACTTTGTCATTATGGAAGGTAATCTGTTGTCGAGATTTTTGTTACTCCAATGGTTGGTAGCCTTGTCCTTATGGAAGCTAGTCTGTTGTCGAGATTTTTGTTACTCCAATGGATGGTAGCCTTGTCATTATGGAAGGTACTCTATTGTCGAGATTTTTATTACTCCAATGGATGGTAGCCTTGTCATTATAGAAGGTTGTTTGTCTTTATGATTTTTGTTACTCCATTGGATGGTAGCCTTGTCATTATGGAAGGTAGTGTTTTGTTCAAATGTTTGTTACTCCAATGAATGGTAGCCTTGTCATTACAAAAGGTAGTCTGTTGTGGATATTTTTGTTACTCCAATGGATGGTAGCCTTATCATTATGGAAGGTACTATAATATATATATCTTTTTTACTCCAATGGGTGGTAGCCTTGTCATTATGGAAGGTAGTTTGTTGTCGAAACATTTTTTACTCCAATGGATGGTAGCCTTGTCATTATGGAAGGTAGTTTGTCATTGAGATATATGTTACTCTTATGTGTGGTAGCCTTAACATTGTGGAAGGTAGTCTGTTGTCGAGAATTTTGTTATTCCATTGGATGGTAGCCTTGTCATTATGGAAGGTAGTCTCTTGTCGGAATTTTTGTTACTCCAATGGATGGTAGCCTTGTCATTATGGAAGGTACTTTGTTGTCTAGATTTTTGTTATTCCTTTGGATGATAGCCTTGTCATTATGGAAGGTAGTTTATTTTCGTGATTTTTGTTATTCCAATGGATGGTAACTTTGTCATTATCGAAGGTAGTCTGTTATCGAGATTTTGGTTACTCCAATGGTTGGTAGCCTTGTCCTTATCGAAGCTAGTCTGTTGTCGAGATTTTTGTTACTCCAATGGTTGGTAGCCTTGTCCTTATCGAAGCTAGTCTGTTGTCGAGATTTTTGTTACTCCAATGGATGGTAGCCTTGTCATTATTGAAGGTTGTTTGTCGTTATGATTTTTGTTACTCCAATGGATGGTAGCCTTGTCATTATGGAAGGTAGTCTTTTGTTCAAATTTTTGTTACTCCAATGAAGGGTAGCCTTGTCATTACAGAAGGTAGTCTGTTGTGGATATTTTTGTTACTCCAATGGATGGTAGCCTTATCATTATGGATGGTAGTATAATATATATATATCTTTTTTACTCCAATGTGTGGTAGCCTTGACATTATGGAAGGTAGTCTGTTGTCGAGAATTTTGTTATTCCATTGGATGGTAGCCTTGTCATTATGGATGGTAGTCCCTTGTCGGAATTTTTGTTACTCCAATGGATGGTAGCCTTATCATTATGGAAGGTAGTTTGTTGTCTAGATTTTTGTTATTCCTTTGGATGATAGCCTTGTAATTATGGAAGGTAGTTTATTTTCGTGATTTTTGTTATTCCAATGGATGGTAACTTTGTCATTATGGAAGGTAGTCTGTTGTCGAGATTTTGGTTACTCCAATGGTTGGTAGCCTTGTCCTTATCGAAGCTAGTCTGTTGTCGAGATTTTTGTTACTCCAATGGATGGTAGCCTTGTCATTATTGAAGGCTGTTTGTCGTTATCATTTTTGTTACTCCAATGGATGGTAGCCTTGTCATTATGGAAGGTAGTCTTTTGTTCAAATTTTTGTAACTCCAATGAATGGTAGCCTTGTCATTACAGAAGGCAGTCTGTTGTGGATATTTTTGTTACTCCAATGGATGGTAGCCTTATCATTATGGAAGGTAGTATAATATAGATATCTTTTTTACTCCAATGTGTGGTAGCCTTGACATTATGGAAGGTAGTCTGTTGTCGAGAATTTTATTATTCCATTGGATGGTAGCCTTGTCATTATGGATGGAAGTCTCTTGTCGGAATTTTTGTTACTCCAATGGATGGTAGCCTTGTCATTATGGAAGGTAGTTTGTTGTCTAGATTTTTGTTATTCCTTTGGATGATAGCCTGGTCATTATGGAAGGTAGTCTATTTCCGTGATTTTTGTTATTCCAATGGATGGTAACTTTGTTATTACAGAAGGTAGTCTGTTGTCGAGATTTTTGTTACTCCAATTGTTGGTAGCCTTGTCCTTATGGAAGCTAGTCTGTTGTCGAGATTTTTGTTACTCCAATGGATGGTAGCCTTGTCATTATGGAAGGTACTCTATTGTCGAGATTTTTATTACTCCAATGGATGGTAGCCTTGTCATTATAGAAGGTTGTTTGTCTTTATGATTTTTGTTAATCTATTGGATGGTAGCCTTGTCATTATGGAAGGTATTGTTTTGTTCAAATGTTTGTTACTCCAATGAATGGTAGCCTTGTCATTACAAAAGGTAGTCTGTTGTGGATATTTTTGTTACTCCAATGGATGGTAGCCTTATCATTATGGAAGGTAGTATAATATATATATCTTTTTAACTCCAATGGGTGGTAGCCTTGTCATTATGGAAGGTAGTTTGTTGTCGAAATTTTTTTTACTCCAATGGATGGTAGCCTTGTCATTATGGAAGGTAGTTTTTCATTGAGATATATGTTACTCCAACGTGTGGTAGCCTTGATATTATTAAAGGTCGTCTGTTGTCGAGAATTTTGTTATTCCATTGGATGGTAGCCTTGTCATTATGGAAGGTAGTCTCTTGTCGGAATTTTTGTTACTCCAATGGATGGTAGCCTTGTCATCATGGAAGGTAGTTTGTTGTCTAGATTTTTGTTATTCCTTTGGATGATAGCCTTGTCATTATGGAAGGTAGTCTATTTTCGTGATTTTTGTTATTCCAATGGATGGTAACTTTGTCATTATGGAAGGTAGTCTGTTGTCGAGATTTTTGTTACTCCAATGGTTGGTAGCCTTGTCCTTATGGAAGCTAGTCTGTTGTCGAGATTTTTGTTACTCCAATGGATGGTAGCCTTGTCATTATGGAAGGTACTCTATTGTCGAGATTTTTGTTACTCCAATGGATGGTAGCCTAGTCATTATGGAAGGTAGTCTTTTGTTCAAATTTTTGTTACTCCAATGAGTGGTAGCCTTCTCATTACAGAAGGTAGTCTATTGTGGATATTTTTGTTACTCCAATGGATGGTAGCCTTATCATTATGGAAGGTAGTATAATATAGATATCTTTTTTACTCCAATGGGTGGTAGCCTTGTCATTATGGAAGGTAGTTTGTTGTCGAAATTTATTTTACTCCAATGGATGGTAGCCTTGTCATTATGGAAGGTAGTTTGTCATTGAGATATCTGTTACTCTAATGTGTGGTAGCCTTGACATTATGGAAGGTAGTCTGTTGTCGAGAATTTTGGTATTCCATTGGATGGTAGCCTTGTCATTATGGAAGGTAGTCTCTTGTCGAAATTTTTGTTACTCCAATGGATGGTAGCGTTGTCATTATGGAAGGTAGTTTGTTGTCTTGATTTTTGTTATTCCTTTGGATGATAGCCTTTTTATTATGGAAGGTAGTCTATTTTCGTGATTTTTGTTATTCCAATGGATGGTAACTTTGTCATTATGGAAGGTAGTCTGTTGTCGAGATTTTTGTTAATCCAATGGTTGGTAGCCTTGTCCTTATGGAAGCTAGTCTGTTGTCGAGATTTTTGTTACTCCAATGGATGGTAGCCTTGTCATTATGGAAGGTACTCTATTGTCGAGATTTTTGTTACTCGAATGGATGGGAGCCTAGTCATTACGGAAGGTAGTCTTTTGTTCAAAATTTTGTTACTCCAATGAATGGTAGCCTTGTCATTACAGAAGGTAGTCTATTGTGGATATTTTTGTTACTCCAATGGATGGTAGCCTTATCATTATGGAAGGTAGTATAATATAGATATCTTTTTTACTGCAATGGGTGGTAGCCTTGTCATTATGGAAGGTAGTTTGTTGTCGAAATTTTTTTTACTCCAATGGATGGTAGCCTTGTCATTATGGAAGGTAGTTTGTCATTGAGATATCTGTAACTCCAATGTGTGGTAGCCTTGACATTATGAAAGGTAGTCTGTTGTCGAGAATTTTGGTATTCCATTGGATGGTAGCCTTGTCATTATGGAAGGTAGTCACTTGTCGGAATTTTTGTTACTCCAATGGATGGTAGCCTTGTCATTATGGAAGGTAGTTTGTTGTCTAGATTTTTGTTATTCCTTTGGATGATAGCCTTGTAATTATGGAAGGTAGTTTATTTTCGTGATTTTTGTTATTCCAATGGATGGTAACTTTGTCATTATGGAAGGTAGTCTGTTGTCGAGATTTTGGTTACTCCAATGGTTGGTAGCCTTGTCCTTATCGAAGCTAGTCTGTTGTCGAGATTTTTGTTACTCCAATGGATGGTAGCCTTGTCATTATTGAAGGCTGTTTGTCGTTATCATTTTTGTTACTCCAATGAATGGTAGCCTTGTCATTACAGAAGGCAGTCTGTTGTGGATATTTTTGTTACTCCAATGGATGGTAGCCTTATCATTATGGAAGGTAGTATAATATATATATCTTTTTTACTCCAATGTGTGGTAGCCTTGACATTATGGAAGGTAGTCTGTTGTCGAGAATTTTGTTATTCCATTGGATGGTAGCCTTGTCATTATGGATGGAAGTCTCTTGTCGGAATTTTTGTTACTCCAATGGATGGTAGCCTTGTCATTATGGAAGGTAGTTTGTTGTCTAGATTTTTGTTATTCCTTTGGATGATAGCCTGGTCATTATGGAAGGTAGTCTATTTTCGTGATTTTTGTTATTCCAATGGATGGTAACTTTGTTATTATGGAAGGTAGTCTGTTGTCGAGATTTTTGTTACTCCAATTGTTGGTAGCCTTGTCCTTATGGAAGCTAGTCTGTTGTCGAGATTTTTGTTACTCCAATGGATGGTAGCCTTGTCATTATGGAAGGTACTCTATTGTCGAGATTTTTATTACTCCAATGGATGGTAGCCTTGTCATTATAGAAGGTTGTTTGTCTTTATGATTTTTGTTACTCTATTGGATGGTAGCCTTGTCATTATGGAAGGTAGTGTTTTGTTCAAATGTTTGTTACTCCAATGAATGGTAGCCTTGTCATTACAAAAGGTAGTCTGTTGTGGATATTTTTGTTACTCCAATGGATGGTAGCCTTATCATTATGGAAGGTAGTATAATATATATATCTTTTTAACTCCAATGGGTGGTAGCCTTGTCATTATGGAAGGTAGTTTGTTGTCAAAATTTTTTTTACTCCAATGGATGGTAGCCTTGTCATTATGGAAGGTAGTTTTTCATTGAGATATATGTTACTCCAACGTGTGGTAGCCTTGACATTATTAAAGGTCGTCTGTTGTCGAGAATTTTGTTATTCCATTGGATGGTAGCCTTGTCATTATGGAAGGTAGTCTCTTGTCGGAATTTTTGTTACTCCAATGGATGGTAGCCTTGTCATCATGGAAGGTAGTTTGTTGTCTAGATTTTTGTTATTCCTTTGGATGATAGCCTTGTCATTATGGAAGGTAGTCTATTTTCGTGATTTTGGTTATTCCAATAGATGGTAACTTTGTCATTATGGAAGGTAATCTGTTGTCGAGATTTTTGTTACTCCAATGGTTGGTAGCCTTGTCCTTATGGAAGCTAGTCTGTTGTCGAGATTTTTGTTACTCCAATGGATGGTAGCCTTGTCATTATGGAAGGTACTCTATTGTCGAGATTTTTATTACTCCAATGGATGGTAGCCTTGTCATTATGGAAGGTTGTTTGTCTTTATGATTTTTGTTACTCCATTGGATGGTAGCCTTGTCATTATGGAAGGTAGTGTTTTGTTCAAATGTTTGTTACTCCAATGAATGGTAGCCTTGTCATTACAAAAGGTAGTCTGTTGTGGATATTTTTGTTACTTCAATGGATGGTAGCCTTATCATTATGGAAGGTAGTATAATATATATATCTTTTTTACTCCAATGGGTGGTAGCCTTGTCATTATGGAAGGTAGTTTCTTGTCGAAATTTTTTTTACTCCAATGGATGGTAGCCTTGTCATTGTGGAAGGTAGTTTTTTATTGAGATATCTGTTACTCCAATGTGTGGTAGCCTTGACATTATGGAAGGTAGTCTGTTGTCGACAATTTTGTTATTCCATTGGATGGTAGCCTTGTCATTATGGAAGGTAGTCTCTTGTCGGAATTTTTGTAACTCCAATGGATGGTAGCCTTGTCATTATGGAAGGTAGTTTGTTGTCTAGATTTTTGTTATTCCTTTGGATGATAGCCTTGTCATTATGGAAGGTAGTCTATTTTCGTGATTTTTGTTATTCCAATGGATGGTAACTTTGTCATTATGGAAGGTAGTCTGTTGTCGAGATTTTTGTTACTCCAATGGTTGGTAGCCTTGTCCTTATGGAAGCTAGTCTGTTGTCGAGATTTTTGTTACTCCAATGGATGGTAGCCTTGTCATTATGGAAGGTACTCTATTGTCGAGATTTTTGTTACTCCAATGGATGGTAGCCTAGTCATTATGGAAGGTAGTCTTTTGTTCAAATTTTTGTTACTCCAATGAGTGGTAGCCTTCTCATTACAGAAGGTAGTCTATTGTGGATATTTTTGTTACTCCAATGGATGGTAGCCTTATCATTATGGAAGGTAGTATAATATAGATATCTTTTTTACTCCAATGGGTGGTAGCCTTGTCATTATGGAAGGTAGTTTGTTGTCGAAATTTATTTTACTCCAATGGATGGTAGCCTTGTCATTATGGAAGGTAGTTTGTCATTGAGATATCTGTTACTCCAATGTGTGGTAGCCTTGACATTATGGAAGGTAGTCTGTTGTCGAGAATTTTGGTATTCCATTGGATGGTAGCCTTGTCATTATGGAAGGTAGTCTGTTGTCGAAATTTTTGTTACTCCAATGGATGGTAGCGTTGTCATTATGGAAGGTAGTTTGTTGTCTTGATTTTTGTTATTCCTTTGGATGATAGCCTTGTCATTATGGAAGGTAGTCTATTTTCGTGATTTTTGTTATTCCAATGGATGGTAACTTTGTCATTATGGAAGGTAGTCTGTTGTCGAGATTTTTGTTAATCCAATGGTTGGTAGCCTTGTCCTTATGGAAGCTAGTCTGTTGTCGAGATTTTTGTTACTCCAATGGATGGTAGCCTTGTCATTATGGAAGGTACTCTATTGTCGAGATTTTTGTTACTCCAATGGATGGTAGCCTAGTCATTACGGAAGGTAGTCTTTTGTTCAAATTTTTGTTACTCCAATGAATGGTAGCCTTGTCATTACAGAAGGTAGTCTATTGTGGATATTTTTGTTACTCCAATGGATGGTAGCCTTATCATTATGGAAGGTAGTATAATATAGATATCTTTTTTACTCCAATGGGTGGTAGCCTTGTCATTATGGAAGGTAGTTTGATGTCGAAATTTGTTTTACTCCAATGGATGGTAGCCTTGTCATTATGGAAGGTAGTTTGTCATTGAGATATCTGTTACTCCAATGGGTGGTAGCCTTGACATTATGGAAGGTAGTCTGTTGTTGAGAATTTTTGTATTCCATTGGATGGTAGCCTTGTCATTATGGAAGGTAGTCTCTTGTGGGAATTTTTGTTACTCCAATGGATGGTAGCGTTGTCATTATGGAAGGTAGTTTGTTGTCTTGATTTTTGTATTCCTTTGGATGATAACCTTGTCATTATGGAAGGTAGTCTATTTTCGTGATTTTTTTTATTCCAATGGATGGTACCTTTGTCATTATGGAAGGTAGTCTGTTGTCGAGATTTTTGTTATTCCAATGGATGGTAACTTTGTCATTATGGAAGGTAGTCTGTTGTCGAGAATTTTGTTACTCCAATGGTTGGTAGCCTTGTCCTTATGGAAGCTAGTCTGTTGTCGAGATTTTTGTTACTCCAATGGATGGTAGCCTTGTCATTATGGAAGGTACTCTATTGTCGAGATTTTTATTACTCCAATGGATGGTAGCCTTGTCATTATGGAAGGTTGTTTGTCTTTATGATTTTTGTTACTCCATTGGATGGTAGCCTTGTCATTATGGAAGGTAGTGTTTCGTTCAAATGTTTGTTACTCCAATGAATGGTAGCCTTGTCATTACAAAAGGTAGTCTGTTGTGGATATTTTTGTTACTTCAATGGATGGTAGCCTTATCATTATGGAAGGTAGTATAATATATATATCTTTTTTACTCCAATGGGTGGTAGCCTTGTCATTATGGAAGGTAGTTTCTTGTCGAATTTTTTTTTACTCCAATGGATGGTAGCCTTGTCATTGTGGAAGGTAGTTTTTTATTGAGATATCTGTTACTCCAATGTGTGGTAGCCTTGACATTATGGAAGGTAGTCTGTTGTCGACAATTTTGTTATTCCATTGGATGGTAGCCTTGTCATTATGGAAGGTAGTCTCTTGTCGGAATTTTTGTAACTCCAATGGATGGTAGCCTTGTCATTATGGAAGGTAGTTTGTTGTCTAGATTTTTGTTATTCCTTTGGATGATAGCCTTGTCATTATGGAAGGTAGTCTATTTTCGTGATTTTTGTTATTCCAATGGATGGTAACTTTGTCATTATGGAAGGTAGTCTGTTGTCGAGATTTTTGTTACTCCAATGGTTGGTAGCCTTGTCCTTATGGAAGCTAGTCTGTTGTCGAGATTTTTGTTACTCCAATGGATGGTAGCCTTGTCATTATGGAAGGTACTCTATTGTCGAGATTTTTGTTACTCCAATGGATGGTAGCCTAGTCATTATGGAAGGTAGTCTTTTGTTCAAATTTTTGTTACTCCAATGAGTGGTAGCCTTCTCATTACAGAAGGTAGTCTATTGTGGATATTTTTGTTACTCCAATGGATGGTAGCCTTATCATTATGGAAGGTAGTATAATATAGATATCTTTTTTACTCCAATGGGTGGTAGCCTTGTCATTATGGAAGGTAGTTTGTTGTCGAAATTTATTTTACTCCAATGGATGGTAGCCTTGTCATTATGGAAGGTAGTTTGTCATTGAGATATCTGTTACTCCAATGTGTGGTAGCCTTGACATTATGGAAGGTAGTCTGTTGTCGAGAATTTTGGTATTCCATTGGATGGTAGCCTTGTCATTATGGAAGGTAGTCTGTTGTCGAAATTTTTGTTACTCCAATGGATGGTAGCGTTGTCATTATGGAAGGTAGTTTGTTGTCTTGATTTTTGTTATTCCTTTGGATGATAGCCTTGTCATTATGGAAGGTAGTCTATTTTCGTGATTTTTGTTATTCCAATGGATGGTAACTTTGTCATTATGGAAGGTAGTCTGTTGTCGAGATTTTTGTTAATCCAATGGTTGGTAGCCTTGTCCTTATGGAAGCTAGTCTGTTGTCGAGATTTTTGTTACTCCAATGGATGGTAGCCTTGTCATTATGGAAGGTACTCTATTGTCGAGATTTTTGTTACTCCAATGGATGGTAGCCTAGTCATTACGGAAGGTAGTCTTTTGTTCAAATTTTTGTTACTCCAATGAATGGTAGCCTTGTCATTACAGAAGGTAGTCTATTGTGGATATTTTTGTTACTCCAATGGATGGTAGCCTTATCATTATGGAAGGTAGTATAATATAGATATCTTTTTTACTCCAATGGGTGGTAGCCTTGTCATTATGGAAGGTAGTTTGATGTCGAAATTTGTTTTACTCCAATGGATGGTAGCCTTGTCATTATGGAAGGTAGTTTGTCATTGAGATATCTGTTACTCCAATGGGTGGTAGCCTTGACATTATGGAAGGTAGTCTGTTGTTGAGAATTTTTGTATTCCATTGGATGGTAGCCTTGTCATTATGGAAGGTAGTCTCTTGTGGGAATTTTTGTTACTCCAATGGATGGTAGCGTTGTCATTATGGAAGGTAGTTTGTTGTCTTGATTTTTGTATTCCTTTGGATGATAACCTTGTCATTATGGAAGGTAGTCTATTTTCGTGATTTTTTTTATTCCAATGGATGGTACCTTTGTCATTATGGAAGGTAGTCTGTTGTCGAGATTTTTGTTATTCCAATGGATGGTAACTTTGTCATTATGGAAGGTAGTCTGTTGTCGAGATTTTTGTTACTCCAATGGTTGGTAGCCTTGTCCTTATGGAAGCTAGTCTGTTGTCGAGATTTTTGTTACTCCAATGGATGGTAGCCTTGTCATTATGGAAGGTACTCTATTGTCGAGATTTTTATTACTCCAATGGATGGTAGCCTTGTCATTATGGAAGGTTGTTTGTCTTTATGATTTTTGTTACTCCATTGGATGGTAGCCTTGTCATTATGGAAGGTAGTGTTTTGTTCAAATGTTTGTTACTCCAATGAATGGTAGCCTTGTCATTACAAAAGGTAGTCTGTTGTGGATATTTTTGTTACTTCAATGGATGGTAGCCTTATCATTATGGAAGGTAGTATAATATATATATCTTTTTTACTCCAATGGGTGGTAGCCTTGTCATTATGGAAGGTAGTTTCTTGTCGAAATTTTTTTTACTCCAATGGATGGTAGCCTTGTCATTGTGGAAGGTAGTTTTTTATTGAGATATCTGTTACTCCAATGTGTGGTAGCCTTGACATTATGGAAGGTAGTCTGTTGTCGACAATTTTGTTATTCCATTGGATGGTAGCCTTGTCATTATGGAAGGTAGTCTCTTGTCGGAATTTTTGTAACTCCAATGGATGGTAGCCTTGTCATTATGGAAGGTAGTTTGTTGTCTAGATTTTTGTTATTCCTTTGGATGATAGCCTTGTCATTATGGAAGGTAGTCTATTTTCGTGATTTTTGTTATTCCAATGGATGGTAACTTTGTCATTATGGAAGGTAGTCTGTTGTCGAGATTTTTGTTACTCCAATGGTTGGTAGCCTTGTCCTTATGGAAGCTAGTCTGTTGTCGAGATTTTTGTTACTCCAATGGATGGTAGCCTTGTCATTATGGAAGGTACTCTATTGTCGAGATTTTTGTTACTCCAATGGATGGTAGCCTAGTCATTATGGAAGGTAGTCTTTTGTTCAAATTTTTGTTACTCCAATGAGTGGTAGCCTTCTCATTACAGAAGGTAGTCTATTGTGGATATTTTTGTTACTCCAATGGATGGTAGCCTTATCATTATGGAAGGTAGTATAATATAGATATCTTTTTTACTCCAATGGGTGGTAGCCTTGTCATTATGGAAGGTAGTTTGTTGTCGAAATTTATTTTACTCCAATGGATGGTAGCCTTGTCATTATGGAAGGTAGTTTGTCATTGAGATATCTGTTACTCCAATGTGTGGTAGCCTTGACATTATGGAAGGTAGTCTGTTGTCGAGAATTTTGGTATTCCATTGGATGGTAGCCTTGTCATTATGGAAGGTAGTCTGTTGTCGAAATTTTTGTTACTCCAATGGATGGTAGCGTTGTCATTATGGAAGGTAGTTTGTTGTCTTGATTTTTGTTATTCCTTTGGATGATAGCCTTGTCATTATGGAAGGTAGTCTATTTTCGTGATTTTTGTTATTCCAATGGATGGTAACTTTGTCATTATGGAAGGTAGTCTGTTGTCGAGATTTTTGTTAATCCAATGGTTGGTAGCCTTGTCCTTATGGAAGCTAGTCTGTTGTCGAGATTTTTGTTACTCCAATGGATGGTAGCCTTGTCATTATGGAAGGTACTCTATTGTCGAGATTTTTGTTACTCCAATGGATGGTAGCCTAGTCATTACGGAAGGTAGTCTTTTGTTCAAATTTTTGTTACTCCAATGAATGGTAGCCTTGTCATTACAGAAGGTAGTCTATTGTGGATATTTTTGTTACTCCAATGGATGGTAGCCTTATCATTATGGAAGGTAGTATAATATAGATATCTTTTTTACTCCAATGGGTGGTAGCCTTGTCATTATGGAAGGTAGTTTGATGTCGAAATTTGTTTTACTCCAATGGATGGTAGCCTTGTCATTATGGAAGGTAGTTTGTCATTGAGATATCTGTTACTCCAATGGGTGGTAGCCTTGACATTATGGAAGGTAGTCTGTTGTTGAGAATTTTTGTATTCCATTGGATGGTAGCCTTGTCATTATGGAAGGTAGTCTCTTGTGGGAATTTTTGTTACTCCAATGGATGGTAGCGTTGTCATTATGGAAGGTAGTTTGTTGTCTTGATTTTTGTATTCCTTTGGATGATAACCTTGTCATTATGGAAGGTAGTCTATTTTCGTGATTTTTTTTATTCCAATGGATGGTACCTTTGTCATTATGGAAGGTAGTCTGTTGTCGAGATTTTTGTTATTCCAATGGATGGTAACTTTGTCATTATGGAAGGTAGTCTGTTGTCGAGATTTTTGTTACTCCAATGGTTGGTAGCCTTGTCCTTATGGAAGCTAGTCTGTTGTCGAGATTTTTGTTACTCCAATGGATGGTAGCCTTGTCATTATGGAAGGTACTCTATTGTCGAGATTTTTATTACTCCAATGGATGGTAGCCTTGTCATTATGGAAGGTTGTTTGTCTTTATGATTTTTGTTACTCCATTGGATGGTAGCCTTGTCATTATGGAAGGTAGTGTTTTGTTCAAATGTTTGTTACTCCAATGAATGGTAGCCTTGTCATTACAAAAGGTAGTCTGTTGTGGATATTTTTGTTACTTCAATGGATGGTAGCCTTATCATTATGGAAGGTAGTATAATATATATATCTTTTTTACTCCAATGGGTGGTAGCCTTGTCATTATGGAAGGTAGTTTCTTGTCGAAATTTTTTTTACTCCAATGGATGGTAGCCTTGTCATTGTGGAAGGTAGTTTTTTATTGAGATATCTGTTACTCCAATGTGTGGTAGCCTTGACATTATGGAAGGTAGTCTGTTGTCGACAATTTTGTTATTCCATTGGATGGTAGCCTTGTCATTATGGAAGGTAGTCTCTTGTCGGAATTTTTGTAACTCCAATGGATGGTAGCCTTGTCATTATGGAAGGTAGTTTGTTGTCTAGATTTTTGTTATTCCTTTGGATGATAGCCTTGTCATTATGGAAGGTAGTCTATTTTCGTGATTTTTGTTATTCCAATGGATGGTAACTTTGTCATTATGGAAGGTAGTCTGTTGTCGAGATTTTTGTTACTCCAATGGTTGGTAGCCTTGTCCTTATGGAAGCTAGTCTGTTGTCGAGATTTTTGTTACTCCAATGGATGGTAGCCTTGTCATTATGGAAGGTACTCTATTGTCGAGATTTTTGTTACTCCAATGGATGGTAGCCTAGTCATTATGGAAGGTAGTCTTTTGTTCAAATTTTTGTTACTCCAATGAGTGGTAGCCTTCTCATTACATAAGGTAGTCTATTGTGGATATTTTTGTTACTCCAATGGATGGTAGCCTTATCATTATGGAAGGTAGTATAATATAGATATCTTTTTTACTCCAATGGGTGGTAGCCTTGTCATTATGGAAGGTAGTTTGTTGTCGAAATTTATTTTACTCCAATGGATGGTAGCCTTGTCATTATGGAAGGTAGTTTGTCATTGAGATATCTGTTACTCCAATGTGTGGTAGCCTTGACATTATGGAAGGTAGTCTGTTGTCGAGAATTTTGGTATTCCATTGGATGGTAGCCTTGTCATTATGGAAGGTAGTCTGTTGTCGAAATTTTTGTTACTCCAATGGATGGTAGCGTTGTCATTATGGAAGGTAGTTTGTTGTCTTGATTTTTGTTATTCCTTTGGATGATAGCCTTGTCATTATGGAAGGTAGTCTATTTTCGTGATTTTTGTTATTCCAATGGATGGTAACTTTGTCATTATGGAAGGTAGTCTGTTGTCGAGATTTTTGTTAATCCAATGGTTGGTAGCCTTGTCCTTATGGAAGCTAGTCTGTTGTCGAGATTTTTGTTACTCCAATGGATGGTAGCCTTGTCATTATGGAAGGTACTCTATTGTCGAGATTTTTGTTACTCCAATGGATGGTAGCCTAGTCATTACGGAAGGTAGTCTTTTGTTCAAATTTTTGTTACTCCAATGAATGGTAGCCTTGTCATTACAGAAGGTAGTCTATTGTGGATATTTTTGTTACTCCAATGGATGGTAGCCTTATCATTATGGAAGGTAGTATAATATAGATATCTTTTTTACTCCAATGGGTGGTAGCCTTGTCATTATGGAAGGTAGTTTGATGTCGAAATTTGTTTTACTCCAATGGATGGTAGCCTTGTCATTATGGAAGGTAGTTTGTCATTGAGATATCTGTTACTCCAATGGGTGGTAGCCTTGACATTATGGAAGGTAGTCTGTTGTTGAGAATTTTTGTATTCCATTGGATGGTAGCCTTGTCATTATGGAAGGTAGTCTCTTGTGGGAATTTTTGTTACTCCAATGGATGGTAGCGTTGTCATTATGGAAGGTAGTTTGTTGTCTTGATTTTTGTATTCCTTTGGATGATAACCTTGTCATTATGGAAGGTAGTCTATTTTCGTGATTTTTTTTATTCCAATGGATGGTACCTTTGTCATTATGGAAGGTAGTCTGTTGTCGAGATTTTTGTTATTCCAATGGATGGTAACTTTGTCATTATGGAAGGTAGTCTGTTGTCGAGATTTTTGTTACTCCAATGGTTGGTAGCCTTGTCCTTATGGAAGCTAGTCTGTTGTCGAGATTTTTGTTACTCCAATGGATGGTAGCCTTGTCATTATGGAAGGTACTCTATTGTCGAGATTTTTGTTACTCCAATGGATGGTAGCCTAGTCATTATGGAAGGTAGTCTTTTGTTCAAATTTTGGTTACTCCAATGAATGGTAGCCTTGTCATTACAGAAGGTAGTCTATTGTGGATATTTTTGTTACTCCAATGGATGGTAGCCTTATCATTATGGAAGGTAGTATAATATAGATATCTTTTTTACTGCAATGGGTGGTAGCCTTGTCATTATGGAAGGTAGTTTGTTGTCGAAATTTTTTTTACTCCAATGGATGGTAGCCTTGTCATTATGGAAGGTAGTTTGTCATTGAGATATCTGTTACTCCAATGTGTGGTAGCCTTGACATTATGGAAGGTAGTCTGTTGTCGAGAATTTTGGTATTCCATTGGATGGTAGCCTTGTCATTATGGAAGGTAGTCTCTTGTCGGAATTTTTGTTACTCCAATGGATGGTATCGTTGTCATTATGGAAGGTAGTTTGTTGTCTTGATTTTTGTTATTCCTTTGGATGATAGCCTTGTCATTATGGAAGGTAGTCTATTTTCGTGATTTTTGTTATTCCAATGGATGGTAACTTTGTCATTAAGGAAGGTAGTCTGTTGTCGAGATTTTTTTTACTCCAATGGTTGGTAGCCTTGTCCTTATGGAAGCTAGTCTGTTGTCGAGATTTTTGTTACTCCAATGGATGGTAGCCTTGTCATTATGGAAGGTACTCTATTGTCGAGATTTTTGTTACTCCAATGGATGGTAGCCTAGTCATTATGGAAGGTAGTCTTTTGTTCAAATTTTGGTTACTCCAATGAATGGTAGCCTTGTCATTACAGAAGGTAGTCTATTGTGGATATTTTTGTTACTCCAATGGATGGTAGCCTTATCATTATGGAAGGTAGTATAATATAGATATCTTTTTTACTGCAATGGGTGGTAGCCTTGTCATTATGGAAGGTAGTTTGTTGTCAAATTTTTTTTTACTCCAATGGATGGTAGCCTTGTCATTATGGAAGGTAGTTTGTCATTGAGATATCTGTTACTCCAATGTGTGGTAGCCTTGACATTATGGAAGGTAGTCTGTTGTCGAGAATTTTGGTATTCCATTGGATGGTAGCCTTGTCATTATGGAAGGTAGTCTCTTGTCGGAATTTTTGTTACTCCAATGGATGGTATCGTTGTCATTATGGAAGGTAGTTTGTTGTCTTGATTTTTGTTATTCCTTTGGATGATAGCCTTGTCATTATGGAAGGTAGTCTATTTTCGTGATTTTTGCTATTCCAATGGATGGTAACTTTGTCATTAAGGAAGGTAGTCTGTTGTCGAGATTTTTTTTACTCCAATGGTTGGTAGCCTTGTCCTTATGGAAGCTAGTCTGTTGTCGAGATTTTTGTTACTCCAATGGATGGTAGCCTTGTCATTATGGAAGGTACTCTTTTGTCGAGATTTTTGTTACTCCAATGGATGGTAGCCTAGTCATTATGGAAGGTAGTCTTTTGTTCAAATTTTTGTTACTCCAATGAATGGTAGCCTTGTCATTACAGAAGGTAGTCTATTGTGGATATTTTTGTTACTCCAATGGATGGTAGCCTTATTATTATGGAAGGTAGTATAATATAGATATCTTTTTTACTCCAATGGGTGGTAGCCTTGTCATTATGGAAGGTAGTTTGTTGTAGAAATTTTTTTTACTCCAATGGATGGTAGCCTTGTCATTATGGAAGGTAGTTTGTCATTGAGATATCTGTTACTCCAATGGGTGGTAGCCTTGACATTATGGAAGGTAGTCTGTTGTCGAGAATTTTTGTATTCCATTGGATGGTAGCCTTGTCATTATGGAAGGTAGTCTCTTGTGGGAATTTGTGTTACTCCAATGGATGGTAGCGTTGTCATTATGGAAGGTAGTTTGTTGTCTTGATTTTTGTTATTCCTTTGGATGATAGCCTTGTCATTATGGAAGGTAGTCTATTTTCGTGATTTTTGTTATTCCAATGGATGGTAACTTTGTCATTATGGAAGGTAGTCTGTTGTCGAGATTTTTGTTACTCCAATGGTTGGTAGCCTTGTCCTTATGGAAGCTAGTCTGTTGTCGAGATTTTTGTTACTCCAATGGATGGTAGCCTTGTCATTATGGAAGGTACTCTATTGTCGAGATTTTTGTTACTCCAATGGATGGTAGCCTAGTCATTATGGAAGGTAGTCTTTTTTTCAAATTTTTGTTACTCCAATGAATGGTAGCCTTGTCATTACAGAAGGTAGTCTATTGTGGATATTTTTGTTACTCCAATGGATGGTAGCCTTATCATTATGGAAGGTAGTATAATATAGATATCTTTTTTACTCCAATGGGTGGTAGCCTTGTCATTATGGAAGGTAGTTTGTTGTCGAAATTTTTTTTACTCCAATGGATGGTAGCCTTGTCATTATGGAAGGTAGTTTGTTGTCTTGATTTTTGTATTCCTTTGGATGATAACCTTGTCATTATGGAAGGTAGTCTATTTTCGTGATTTTTTTTATTCCAATGGATGGTACCTTTGTCATTATGGAAGGTAGTCTGTTGTCGAGATTTTTGTTATTCCAATGGATGGTAACTTTGTCATTATGGAAGGTAGTCTGTTGTCGAGATTTTTGTTACTCCAATGGTTGGTAGCCTTGTCCTTATGGAAGCTAGTCTGTTGTCGAGATTTTTGTTACTCCAATGGATGGTAGCCTTGTCATTATGGAAGGTACTCTATTGTCGAGATTTTTATTACTCCAATGGATGGTAGCCTTGTCATTATGGAAGGTTGTTTGTCTTTATGATTTTTGTTACTCCATTGGATGGTAGCCTTGTCATTATGGAAGGTAGTGTTTTGTTCAAATGTTTGTTACTCCAATGAATGGTAGCCTTGTCATTACAAAAGGTAGTCTGTTGTGGATATTTTTGTTACTTCAATGGATGGTAGCCTTATCATTATGGAAGGTAGTATAATATATATATCTTTTTTACTCCAATGGGTGGTAGCCTTGTCATTATGGAAGGTAGTTTCTTGTCGAAATTTTTTTTACTCCAATGGATGGTAGCCTTGTCATTGTGGAAGGTAGTTTTTTATTGAGATATCTGTTACTCCAATGTGTGGTAGCCTTGACATTATGGAAGGTAGTCTGTTGTCGACAATTTTGTTATTCCATTGGATGGTAGCCTTGTCATTATGGAAGGTAGTCTCTTGTCGGAATTTTTGTAACTCCAATGGATGGTAGCCTTGTCATTATGGAAGGTAGTTTGTTGTCTAGATTTTTGTTATTCCTTTGGATGATAGCCTTGTCATTATGGAAGGTAGTCTATTTTCGTGATTTTTGTTATTCCAATGGATGGTAACTTTGTCATTATGGAAGGTAGTCTGTTGTCGAGATTTTTGTTAATCCAATGGTTGGTAGCCTTGTCCTTATGGAAGCTAGTCTGTTGTCGAGATTTTTGTTACTCCAATGGATGGTAGCCTTGTCATTATGGAAGGTACTCTATTGTCGAGATTTTTGTTACTCCAATGGATGGTAGCCTAGTCATTACGGAAGGTAGTCTTTTGTTCAAATTTTTGTTACTCCAATGAATGGTAGCCTTGTCATTACAGAAGGTAGTCTATTGTGGATATTTTTGTTACTCCAATGGATGGTAGCCTTATCATTATGGAAGGTAGTATAATATAGATATCTTTTTTACTCCAATGGGTGGTAGCCTTGTCATTATGGAAGGTAGTTTGATGTCGAAATTTGTTTTACTCCAATGGATGGTAGCCTTGTCATTATGGAAGGTAGTTTGTCATTGAGATATCTGTTACTCCAATGGGTGGTAGCCTTGACATTATGGAAGGTAGTCTGTTGTTGAGAATTTTTGTATTCCATTGGATGGTAGCCTTGTCATTATGGAAGGTAGTCTCTTGTGGGAATTTTTGTTACTCCAATGGATGGTAGCGTTGTCATTATGGAAGGTAGTTTGTTGTCTTGATTTTTGTATTCCTTTGGATGATAACCTTGTCATTATGGAAGGTAGTCTATTTTCGTGATTTTTTTTATTCCAATGGATGGTACCTTTGTCATTATGGAAGGTAGTCTGTTGTCGAGATTTTTGTTATTCCAATGGATGGTAACTTTGTCATTATGGAAGGTAGTCTGTTGTCGAGATTTTTGTTACTCCAATGGTTGGTAGCCTTGTCCTTATGGAAGCTAGTCTGTTGTCGAGATTTTTGTTACTCCAATGGATGGTAGCCTTGTCATTATGGAAGGTACTCTATTGTCGAGATTTTTGTTACTCCAATGGATGGTAGCCTAGTCATTATGGAAGGTAGTCTTTTGTTCAAATTTTGGTTACTCCAATGAATGGTAGCCTTGTCATTACAGAAGGTAGTCTATTGTGGATATTTTTGTTACTCCAATGGATGGTAGCCTTATCATTATGGAAGGTAGTATAATATAGATATCTTTTTTACTGCAATGGGTGGTAGCCTTGTCATTATGGAAGGTAGTTTGTTGTCGAAATTTTTTTTACTCCAATGGATGGTAGCCTTGTCATTATGGAAGGTAGTTTGTCATTGAGATATCTGTTACTCCAATGTGTGGTAGCCTTGACATTATGGAAGGTAGTCTGTTGTCGAGAATTTTGGTATTCCATTGGATGGTAGCCTTGTCATTATGGAAGGTAGTCTCTTGTCGGAATTTTTGTTACTCAAATGGATGGTATCGTTGTCATTATGGAAGGTAGTTTGTTGTCTTGATTTTTGTTATTCCTTTGGATGATAGCCTTGTCATTATGGAAGGTAGTCTATTTTCGTGATTTTTGTTATTCCAATGGATGGTAACTTTGTCATTAAGGAAGGTAGTCTGTTGTCGAGATTTTTTTTACTCCAATGGTTGGTAGCCTTGTCCTTATGGAAGCTAGTCTGTTGTCGAGATTTTTGTTACTCCAATGGATGGTAGCCTTGTCATTATGGAAGGTACTCTATTGTCGAGATTTTTGTTACTCCAATGGATGGTAGCCTAGTCATTATGGAAGGTAGTCTTTTGTTCAAATTTTGGTTACTCCAATGAATGGTAGCCTTGTCATTACAGAAGGTAGTCTATTGTGGATATTTTTGTTACTCCAATGGATGGTAGCCTTATCATTATGGAAGGTAGTATAATATAGATATCTTTTTTACTGCAATGGGTGGTAGCCTTGTCATTATGGAAGGTAGTTTGTTGTCAAATTTTTTTTTACTCCAATGGATGGTAGCCTTGTCATTATGGAAGGTAGTTTGTCATTGAGATATCTGTTACTCCAATGTGTGGTAGCCTTGACATTATGGAAGGTAGTCTGTTGTCGAGAATTTTGGTATTCCATTGGATGGTAGCCTTGTCATTATGGAAGGTAGTCTCTTGTCGGAATTTTTGTTACTCCAATGGATGGTATCGTTGTCATTATGGAAGGTAGTTTGTTGTCTTGATTTTTGTTATTCCTTTGGATGATAGCCTTGTCATTATGGAAGGTAGTCTATTTTCGTGATTTTTGCTATTCCAATGGATGGTAACTTTGTCATTAAGGAAGGTAGTCTGTTGTCGAGATTTTTTTTACTCCAATGGTTGGTAGCCTTGTCCTTATGGAAGCTAGTCTGTTGTCGAGATTTTTGTTACTCCAATGGATGGTAGCCTTGTCATTATGGAAGGTACTCTTTTGTCGAGATTTTTGTTACTCCAATGGATGGTAGCCTAGTCATTATGGAAGGTAGTCTTTTGTTCAAATTTTTGTTACTCCAATGAATGGTAGCCTTGTCATTACAGAAGGTAGTCTATTGTGGATATTTTTGTTACTCCAATGGATGGTAGCCTTATTATTATGGAAGGTAGTATAATATAGATATCTTTTTTACTCCAATGGGTGGTAGCCTTGTCATTATGGAAGGTAGTTTGTTGTAGAAATTTTTTTTACTCCAATGGATGGTAGCCTTGTCATTATGGAAGGTAGTTTGTCATTGAGATATCTGTTACTCCAATGGGTGGTAGCCTTGACATTATGGAAGGTAGTCTGTTGTCGAGAATTTTTGTATTCCATTGGATGGTAGCCTTGTCATTATGGAAGGTAGTCTCTTGTGGGAATTTGTGTTACTCCAATGGATGGTAGCGTTGTCATTATGGAAGGTAGTTTGTTGTCTTGATTTTTGTTATTCCTTTGGATGATAGCCTTGTCATTATGGAAGGTAGTCTATTTTCGTGATTTTTGTTATTCCAATGGATGGTAACTTTGTCATTATGGAAGGTAGTCTGTTGTCGAGATTTTTGTTACTCCAATGGTTGGTAGCCTTGTCCTTATGGAAGCTAGTCTGTTGTCGAGATTTTTGTTACTCCAATGGATGGTAGCCTTGTCATTATGGAAGGTACTCTATTGTCGAGATTTTTGTTACTCCAATGGATGGTAGCCTAGTCATTATGGAAGGTAGTCTTTTTTTCAAATTTTTGTTACTCCAATGAATGGTAGCCTTGTCATTACAGAAGGTAGTCTATTGTGGATATTTTTGTTACTCCAATGGATGGTAGCCTTATCATTATGGAAGGTAGTCTAATATAGATATCTTTTTTACTCCAATGGGTGGTAGCCTTGTCATTATGGAAGGTAGTTTGTTGTCGAAATTTTTTTTACTCCAATGGATGGTAGCCTTGTCATTATGGAAGGTAGTTTGTCATTGAGATATCTGTTACTCCAATGTGTGGTAGCCTTGACATTATGGAAGGTAGTCTGTTGTCGAGAATTTTGGTATTCCATTGGATGGTAGCCTTGTCATTATGGAAGGTAGTCTCTTGTCGGAATTTTTGTTACTCCAATGGATGGTATCGGTGTCATTATGGAAGGTAGTTTGTTGTCTTGATTTTTGTTATTCCTTCGGATGATAGCCTTGTCATTATGGAAGGTAGTCTATTTTCGTGATTTTTGTTATTCCAATGGATGGTAACTTTGTCATTAAGGAAGGTAGTCTGTTGTCGAGATTTTTTTTACTCCAATGGTTGGTAGCCTTGTCCTTATGGAAGCTAGTCTGTTGTCGAGATTTTTGTTACTCCAATGGATGGTAGCCTTATCATTATGGAAGGTACTCTATTGTCGAGATTTTTGTTACTCCAATGGATGGTAGCCTAGTCATTATGGAAGGTAGTCTTTTGTTCAAATTTTTGTTACTCCAATGAATGGTAGCCTTGTCATTAAAGAAGGTAGTCTATTGTGGATATTTTTGTTACTCCAATGGATGGTAGCCTTATCATTATGGAAGGTAGTATAATATAGATATCTTTTTTACTGCAATGGGTGGTAGCCTTGTCATTATGGAAGGTAGTTTGTTGTCGAAATTTTTTTTACTCCAATGGATGGTAGCCTTGTCATTATGGAAGGTAGTTTGTCATTGAGATATCTGTTACTCCAATGTGTGGTAGCCTTGACATTATGGAAGGTAGTCTGTTGTCGAGAATTTTGGTATTCCATTGGATGGTAGCCTTGTCATTATGGAAGGTAGTCTCTTGTCGGAATTTTTGTTACTCCAATGGATGGTATCGTTGTCATTATGGAAGGTAGTTTGTTGTCTTGATTTTTGTTATTCCTTTGGATGATAGCCTTGTCATTATGGAAGGTAGTCTATTTTCGTGATTTTTGTTATTCCAATGGATGGTAACTTTGTCATTAAGGAAGGTAGTCTGTTGTCGAGATTTTTTTTACTCCAATGGTTGGTAGCCTTGTCCTTATGGAAGCTAGTCTGTTGTCGAGATTTTTGTTACTCCAATGGATGGTAGCCTTGTCATTATGGAAGGTACTCTATTGTCGAGATTTTTGTTACTCCAATGGATGGTAGCCTAGTCATTATGGAAGGTAGTCTTTTGTTCAAATTTTGGTTACTCCAATGAATGGTAGCCTTGTCATTACAGAAGGTAGTCTATTGTGGATATTTTTGTTACTCCAATGGATGGTAGCCTTATCATTATGGAAGGTAGTATAATATAGATATCTTTTTTACTGCAATGGGTGGTAGCCTTGTCATTATGGAAGGTAGTTTGTTGTCAAATTTTTTTTTACTCCAATGGATGGTAGCCTTGTCATTATGGAAGGTAGTTTGTCATTGAGATATCTGTTACTCCAATGTGTGGTAGCCTTGACATTATGGAAGGTAGTCTGTTGTCGAGAATTTTGGTATTCCATTGGATGGTAGCCTTGTCATTATGGAAGGTAGTCTCTTGTCGGAATTTTTGTTACTCCAATGGATGGTATCGTTGTCATTATGGAAGGTAGTTTGTTGTCTTGATTTTTGTTATTCCTTTGGATGATAGCCTTGTCATTATGGAAGGTAGTCTATTTTCGTGATTTTTGCTATTCCAATGGATGGTAACTTTGTCATTAAGGAAGGTAGTCTGTTGTCGAGATTTTTTTTACTCCAATGGTTGGTAGCCTTGTCCTTATGGAAGCTAGTCTGTTGTCGAGATTTTTGTTACTCCAATGGATGGTAGCCTTGTCATTATGGAAGGTACTCTTTTGTCGAGATTTTTGTTACTCCAATGGATGGTAGCCTAGTCATTATGGAAGGTAGTCTTTTGTTCAAATTTTTGTTACTCCAATGAATGGTAGCCTTGTCATTACAGAAGGTAGTCTATTGTGGATATTTTTGTTACTCCAATGGATGGTAGCCTTATTATTATGGAAGGGAGTATAACATAGATATCTTTTTTACTCCAATGGGTGGTAGCCTTGTCATTATGGAAGGTAGTTTGTTGTAGAAATTTTTTTTACTCCAATGGATGGTAGCCTTGTCATTATGGAAGGTAGTTTGTCATTGAGATATCTGTTACTCCAATGGGTGGTAGCCTTGACATTATGGAAGGTAGTGTGTTGTCGAGAATTTTTGTATTCCATTGGATGGTAGCCTTGTCATTATGGAAGGTAGTCTCTTGTGGGAATTTGTGTTACTCCAATGGATGGTAGCGTTGTCATTATGGAAGGTAGTTTGTTGTCTTGATTTTTGTTATTCCTTTGGATGATAGCCTTGTCATTATGGAAGGTAGTCTATTTTCGTGATTTTTGTTATTCCAATGGATGGTAACTTTGTCATTATGGAAGGTAGTCTGTTGTCGAGATTTTTGTTACTCCAATGGTTGGTAGCCTTGTCCTTATGGAAGCTAGTCTGTTGTCGAGATTTTTGTTACTCCAATGGATGGTAGCCTTGTCATTATGGAAGGTACTCTATTGTCGAGATTTTTGTTACTCCAATGGATGGTAGCCTAGTCATTATGGAAGGTAGTCTTTTTTTCAAATTTTTGTTACTCCAATGAATGGTAGCCTTGTCATTACAGAAGGTAGTCTATTGTGGATATTTTTGTTACTCCAATGGATGGTAGCCTTATCATTATGGAAGGTAGTATAATATAGATATCTTTTTTACTCCAATGGGTGGTAGCCTTGTCATTATGGAAGGTAGTTTGTTGTCGAAATTTTTTTTACTCCAATGGATGGTAGCCTTGTCATTATGGAAGGTAGTTTGTCATTGAGATATCTGTTACTCCAATGTGTGGTAGCCTTGACATTATGGAAGGTAGTCTGTTGTCGAGAATTTTGGTATTCCATTGGATGGTAGCCTTGTCATTATGGAAGGTAGTCTCTTGTCGGAATTTTTGTTACTCCAATGGATGGTATCGGTGTCATTATGGAAGGTAGTTTGTTGTCTTGATTTTTGTTATTCCTTCGGATGATAGCCTTGTCATTATGGAAGGTAGTCTATTTTCGTGATTTTTGTTATTCCAATGGATGGTAACTTTGTCATTAAGGAAGGTAGTCTGTTGTCGAGATTTTTTTTACTCCAATGGTTGGTAGCCTTGTCCTTATGGAAGCTAGTCTGTTGTCGAGATTTTTGTTACTCCAATGGATGGTAGCCTTATCATTATGGAAGGTACTCTATTGTCGAGATTTTTGTTACTCCAATGGATGGTAGCCTAGTCATTATGGAAGGTAGTCTTTTGTTCAAATTTTTGTTACTCCAATGAATGGTAGCCTTGTCATTAAAGAAGGTAGTCTATTGTGGATATTTTTGTTACTCCAATGGATGGTAGCCTTATTATTATGGAAGGGAGTATAACATAGATATCTTTTTTACTCCAATGGGTGGTAGCCTTGTCATTATGGAAGGTAGTTTGTTGTAGAAATTTTTTTTACTCCAATGGATGGTAGCCTTGTCATTATGGAAGGTAGTTTGTCATTGAGATATCTGTTACTCCAATGGGTGGTAGCCTTGACATTATGGAAGGTAGTGTGTTGTCGAGAATTTTTGTATTCCATTGGATGGTAGCCTTGTCATTATGGAAGGTAGTCTCTTGTGGGAATTTGTGTTACTCCAATGGATGGTAGCGTTGTCATTATGGAAGGTAGTTTGTTGTCTTGATTTTTGTTATTCCTTTGGATGATAGCCTTGTCATTATGGAAGGTAGTCTATTTTCGTGATTTTTGTTATTCCAATGGATGGTAACTTTGTCATTATGGAAGGTAGTCTGTTGTCGAGATTTTTGTTACTCCAATGGTTGGTAGCCTTGTCCTTATGGAAGCTAGTCTGTTGTCGATATTTTTGTTACTCCAATGGATGGTAGCCTTGTCATTTTGGAAGGTACTCTATTGTCGAGATTTTTGTTACTCCAATGGATGGTAGCCTAGTCATTATGGAAGGTAGTCTTTTGTTCAAATTTTTGTTACTCCAATGAATGGTAGCCTTGTCATTTCAGAAGGTAGTCTGTTCTGGATATTTGTTTTACTCCAATGGATGGTAGCCTTATCATTATGGAAGGTAGTATAATATAGATATCTTTTTTACTCCAATGGGTGGTAGCCTTGTCATTATGGAAGGTAGTTTGTTGTCGATTTTTTTTTTACTCCAATGGATGGTAGCCTTGTCATTATGAAAGGTATTTTGTCATTGAGATATATGTTACTCCAATGTGTAGTAGCCTTGACATTATGGAAGGTAGTCTGTTGTCGAGAATTTTGTTATTCCATTGGATGGTAGCCTTGTCATTATGGAAGGTAGTCTCTTGTCGGAATTTTTGTTACTCCAATGGATGGTAGCGTTGTCATTATGGAAGGTAGTTTGTTGTCTTGATTTTTGTTATTCCTTTGGATGATAGCCTTGTCATTATGGAAGGTAGTCTATTTTCGTGATTTTTGTTATTCCAATTGATGGTAACTTTGTCATTATGGAAGGTAGTCTGTTGTCGAGATTTTTGTTAATCCAATGGTTGGTAGCCTTGTCCTTATGGAAGCTAGTCTGTTGTCGAGATTTTTGTTACTCCAATGGATGGTAGCCTTGTCATTATGGAAGGTACTCTATTGTCGAGATTTTTGTTACTCCAATGGATGGTAGCCTAGTCATTATGGAAGGTAGTCTTTTGTTCAAATTTTTGTTACTACAATGAATGGTAGCCTTGTCATTACAGAAGGTAGTCTATTGTGGATATTTTTGTTACTCCAATGGATGGTAGCCTTATCATTATGGAAGGTAGTATAATATATATATCTTTTTTACTCCAATGGGTGGTAGCCTTGTAATTATGGAAGGTAGTTTGTTGTAGAAATTTTTTTTACTCCAATGGATGGTAGCCTTGTCATTATGGAAGGTAGTTTATCATTGAGATATCTGTTACTCCAATGGGTGGTAGCCTTGACATTATGGAAGGTAGTGTGTTGTCGAGAATTTTTGTATTCCATTGGATGGTAGCCTTGTCATTATTGAAGGTAGTCTCTTGTGGGAATTTGTGTTACTCCAATGGATGGTAGCGTTGTCATTATGGAAGGTAGTTTGTTGTCTTGATTTTTGTTATTCCTTTGGATGATAGCCTTGTCATTATGGAAGGTAGTCTATTTTCTTGATTTTTGTTATTCCAATGGATGGTAACTTTGTCATTATGGAAGGTAGTCTGTTGTCGAGATTTTTGTTACTCCAATGGTTGGTAGCCTTGTCCTTATGGAAGCTAGTCTGTTGTCGAGATTTTTGTTACTCCAATGGATGGTAGCCTTGTCATTATGGAAGGTACTCTATTGTCGAGATTTTTGTTACTCCAATGGATGGTAGCCTAGTCATTATGGAAGGTAGTCTTTTGTTCAAATTTTTGTTACTCCAATGAATGGTAGCCTTGTCATTTCAGAAGGTAGTCTGTTCTGGATATTTGTTTTACTCCAATGGATGGTAGCCTTATCATTATGGAAGGTAGTATAATATAGATATCTTTTTTACTCCAATGGGTGGTAGCCTTGTCATTATGGAAGGTAGTTTGTTGTCGAATTTTTTTTTACTCCAATGGATGGTAGCCTTGTCATTATGAAAGGTAGTTTGTCATTGAGATATATGTTACTCCAATGTGTGGTAGCCTTGACATTATGGAAGGTAGTCTGTTGTCGAGAATTTTGTTATTCCATTGGATGGTAGCCTTGTCATTATGGAAGGTAGTCTCTTGTCGGAATTTTTGTTACTCCAATGGATGGTAGCCTTGTAATTATGGAAGGTAGTTTGTTGACTAGATTTTTGTTATTCCTTTGGAAGATAGCCTTGTCATTATGGAAGGTAGTCTATTTTCGTGATTTTTGTTATTCCAATGGATGGTAACTTTGTCATTATGGAAGGTAGTCTGTTGTCGAGATTTTTGTTACTCCAATGGTTGGTAGCCTTGTCCTTATGGAAGCTAGTCTGTTGTAGAGATTTTTGTTACTCCAATGGATGGTAGCCTTGTCATTATGGAAGGTACTCTATTGTCGAGATTTTTGTTACTCCAATGGATGGTAGCCTAGTCATTATGGAAGGTAGTCTTTTTTTCAAATTTTTGTTACTCCAATGAATGGTAGCCTTGTCATTACAGAAGGTAGTCTATTGTGGATATTTTTGTTACTCCAATGGATGGTAGCCTTATCATTATGGAAGGTAGTATAATATAGATATCTTTTTTACTCCAATGGGTGGTAGCCTTGTCATTATGGAAGGTAGTTTGTTGTCGAATATTTTTTACTCCAATGGATGGTAGCCTTGTCATTATGAAAGGTAGTTTGTCATTGAGATATATGTTACTCCAATGTGTGGTAGCCTTGACATTATGGAAGGTAGTCTGTTGTCGAGAATTTTGTTATTCCATTGGATGGTAGCCTTGTCATTATGGAAGGTAGTCTCTTGTCGGAATTTTTGTTACTCCAATGGATGGTAGCCTTGTAATTATGGAAGGTAGTTTGTTGACTTGATTTTTGTTATTCCTTTGGATGATAGCCTTGTCATTATGGAAGGTAGTCTATTTTCGTGATTTTTGTTATTCCAATGGATGGTAACTTTGTCATTATGGAAGGTAGTCTGTTGTCGAGATTTTTGTTACTCCAATGGTTGGTAGCCTTGTCCTTATGGAAGCTAGTCTGTTGTAGAGATTTTTGTTACTCCAATGGATGGTAGCCTTGTCATTATGGAAGGTACTCTATTGTCGAGATTTTTGTTACTCCAATGGATGGTAGCCTAGTCATTATGGAAGGTAGTCTTTTTTTCAAATTTTTGTTACTCCAATGAATGGTAGCCTTGTCATTACTGAAGGTAGTCTATTGTGGATATTTTTGTTACTCCAATGGATGGTAGCCTTATCATTATGGAAGGTAGTATAATATAGATATCTTTTTTACTCCAATGGGTGGTAGCCTTGTCATTATGGAAGGTAGTTTGTTGTCGAAATTTTTTTTACTCCAATGGATGGTAGCCTTGTCATTATGGAAGGTAGTTTGTCATTGAGATATCTGTTACTCCAATGTGTGGTAGCCTTGACATTATGGAAGGTAGTCTGTTGTCGAGAATTTTGGTATTTCATTGGATGGTAGCCTTGTCATTATGGAAGGTAGTCTCTTGTCGGAATTTTTGTTACTCCAATGGATGGTAGCGTTGTCATTATGGAAGGTAGTTTGTTGTCTTGATTTTTGTTATTCCTTTGGATGATAGCTTTGTCATTATGGAAGGTAGTCTATTTTCGTGATTTTTGTTATTCCAATTGATGGTAACTTTCTCATTATGGAAGGTAGTCTGTTGTCGAGATTTTTGTTAATCCAATGGTTGGTAGCCTTGTCCTTATGGAAGCTAGTCTGTTGTCGAGATTTTTGTTACTCCAATGGATGGTAGCCTAGTCATTATGGAAGGTAGTCTTTTGTTCAAATTTTTGTTACTACAATGAATGGTAGCCTTGTCATTACAGAAGGTAGTCTATTGTGGATATTTTTGTTACTCCAATGGATGGTAGCCTTATCATTATGGAAGGTAGTATAATATATATATCTTTTTTACTCCAATGGGTGGTAGCCTTGTAATTATGGAAGGTAGTTTGTTGTAGAAATTTTTTTTACTCCAATGGATGGTAGCCTTGTCATTATGGAAGGTAGTTTATCATTGAGATATCTGTTACTCCAATGGGTGGTAGCCTTGACATTATGGAAGGTAGTTTGTTGTCGAGAATTTTTGTATTCCATTGGATGGTAGCCTTGTCATTATGGAAGGTAGTCTCTTGTGGGAATTTTTGTTAGTCCAATGGATGGTAGCGTTGTCATTATGGAAGGTAGTTTGTTGTCTTGATTTTTGTTATTCCTTTGGATGATAGCCTTGTCATTATGGAAGGTAGTCTATTTTCATGATTTTTGTTATTCCAATGGATGGTAACTTTGTCATTATGGAAGGTAGTCTGTTGTCGAGATTTTTATTACTCCAATGGTTGGTAGCCTTGTCCTTATGGAAGCTAGTCTGTTGTAGAAATTTTTGTTACTCCAATGGATGGTAGCCTTGTCATTATGGAAGGTACTCTATTGTCGAGATTTTTGTTACTCCAATGGATGGTAGCCTAGTCATTATGGAAGGTAGTCTTTTGTTCAAATTTTTGTTACTCCAATGAATGGTAGCCTTGTCATTACAGAAGGTAGTATATTGTGGATATTTTTGTTACTCCAATGGATGGTAGCCTTATCATTATGGAAGGTAGTATAATATAGATATCTTTTTTACTCCAATGGGTGGTAGTCTTGTCATTATGGAAGGTAGTTTGTTGTCGAAATTTTTTTTACTCCAATGGATGGTAGCCTTTTCATTATGAAAGGTAGTTTGTCATTGAGATATATGTTACTCCAATGTGTGGTAGCCTTGACATTATGGAAGGTAGTCTGTTGTCGAGAATTTTGTTATTCCATTGGATGGTAGCCTTGTCATTATGGAAGGTAGTCTCTTGTCGGAATTTTTGTTACTCCAATGGATGGTAGCCTTGTAATTATGGAAGGTAGTTTGTTGTCTAGATTTTTGTTATTCCTTTGGATGATAGCCTTGTCATTATGGAAGGTAGTCTATTTTCGTGATTTTTGTTATTCCAATGGATGGTAACTTTGTCATTATGGAAGGTAGTCTGTTGTTGAGATTTTTGTTACTCCAATGGTCGGTAGCCTTGTCCTTATGGAAGCTAGTCTATTGTAGAGATTTTTGTTACTCCAATGGATGGTAGCCTTGTCATTATGGAAGGTACTCTATTGTCGAGATTTTTGTTACTCCAATGGATGGTAGCCTAGTCATTATGGAAGGTAGTCTTTTGTTCAAATTTTTGTTACTCCAATGAATGGTAGCCTTGTCATTACATAAGGTAGTCTATTGTGGATATTTTTGTTACTCCAATGGATGGTAGCCTTATCATTATGGAAGGTAGTATAATATAGATATCTTTTTTACTCCAATGGGTGGTAGCCTTGTCATTATGGAAGGTAGTTTGTTGTCGAAATTTTTTTTACTCCAATGGATGGTACCCTTGTCAATATGGAAGGTAGTTTGTCATTGAGATATCTGTTACTCCAATGTGTGGTAGCCTTGACATTATGGAAGGTAGTCTGTTGTCGAGAATTTTGGTATTTCATTGGATGGTAGCCTTGTCATTATGGAAGGTAGTCTCATGTCGGAATTTTTGTTACTCTAATGGATGGTAGCGTTGTCATTATGGAAGGTAGTTTGTTGTCTTGATTTTTGTTATTCCTTTGGATGATAGCCTTGTCATTATTGAAGGTAGTCTATTTTCGTGATTTTTGTTATTCCAATGGATGGTAACTTTGTCATTATGGAAGGTAGTCTGTTGTCGAGATTTTTGTTACTCCAATGGTTGGTAGCCTTGTCCTTATGGAAGCTAGTCTGTTGTCAAGATTTTTGTTACTCCAATGGATGGTAGCCTTGTCATTATGGAAGGTAGTCTTTTGTTCAAATTTTTGTTACTCCAATGAATGGTAGCCTTGTCAGTTCAATAGGTAGTCTATTCTGGATATTTTTTTACTCCAATGGATGGTAGCCTTATCATTATGGAAGGTAGTATAATATAGATATCTTTTTTACTCCAATGGGTGGTAGCCTTGTCATTATGGAAGGTAGTTTGTTGTCGAATTTTTTTTTACTCCAATGGATGGTAGCCTTGTCATTATGAAAGGTAGTTTGTCATTGAGATATATGTTACTCCAATGTGTGGTAGCCTTGACATTATGGAAGGTAGTCTGTTGTCGAGAATTTTGTTATTCCATTGGATGGTAGCCTTGTCATTATGGAAGGTAGTCTCTTGTCGGAATTTTTGTTACTCCAATGGATGGTAGCCTTGTAATTATGGAAGGTAGTTTGTTGTCTAGATTTTTGTTATTCCTTTGGATGATAGCCTTGTCATTATGGAAGGTAGTCTATTTTCGTGATTTTTGTTATACCAATGGATGGTAACTTTGTCATTATGGAAGGTAGTCTGTTGTCGAGATTTTTGTTACTCCAATGGTTGGTAGCCTTATCCTTATGGAAGCTAGTCTGTTGTAGAGATTTTTTTTTCTCCAATGGATGGTAGCCTTGTCATTATGGAAGGTACTCTATTGTCGAGATTTTTGTTACTCCAATGGATGGTAGCCTAGTCATTATGGAAGGTAGTCTTTTTTTCAAATTTTTGTTACTCCAATGAATGGTAGCCTTGTCAATACAGAAGGTAGTCTATTGTGGATATTTTTGTTACTCCAATGGATGGTAGCCTTATCATTATGGAAGGTAGTATAATATAGATATCTTTTTTACTCCAATGGGTGGTAGCCTTGTCATTATGGAAGGTAGTTTGTTGTTGAAATTTTTTTTACTCCAATGGATGGTAGCCTTGTCATTATGGAAGGTAGTTTGTCATTGAGATATCTGTTACTCCAATGTGTGTTATCCTTGACATTATGGAAGGTAGTCTGTTGTCGAGAATTTTGGTATTTCATTGGATGGTAGCCTTGTCATTATGGAAGGTAGTCTCTTGTCGGAATTTTTGTTACTCCAATGGATGGTAGCGTTGTCATTATGGAAGGTAGTTTGTTGTCTTTATTTTTGTTATTCCTTTGGATGATAGCCTTGTCATTATGGAAGGTAGTCTATTTTCGTGATTTTTGTTATTCCAATGGATGGTAACTTTGTCATTATGGAAGGTAGTCTGTTGTCGAGATTTTTGTTAATCCAATGGTTGGTAGCCTTGTCCTTATGGAATGTAGTCTGTTGTCGAAATTTTTGTTACTCCAATGGATTGTAACCTTGTCATTATGGAAGGTACTCTATTGTCGAGATTTTTGTTACTCCAATGGATGGTAGCCTAGTCATTATGGAAGGTAGTCTTTTGTTCAAATTTTTGTTACTACAATGAATGGTAGCCTTGTCATTACAGAAGGTAGTCTATTGTGGATATTTTTGTTACTCCAATGGATGGTAGCCTTATCATTATGGAAGGTAGTATAATATATATATCTTTTTTACTCCAATGGGTGGTAGCCTTGTAATTATGGAAGGTAGTTTGTTGTAGAAATTTTTTTTACTCCAATGGATGGTAGCCTTGTTATTATGGAAGGTAGTTTATCATTGAGATATCTGTTACTCCAATGGGTGGTAGCCTTGACATTATGGAATGTAGTTTGTTGTCGAGAATTTTTGTATTACATTGGATGGTAGCCTTGTCGTTATGGAAGGTAGTCTCTTGTGGGAATTTTTGTTACTCCAATGGATGGTAGCGTTGTCATTATGGAAGGTAGTTTGTTGTCTTGATTTTTGTTATTCCTTTGGATAATAGCCTTGTCATTACGGAAGGTAGTCTATTTTCGTGATTTTTGTTATTCCAATGGATGGTAACTTTGTCATTATAGAAGGTAGTCTGTTGTCGAGATTTTTGTTACTCCAATGGTTGGTAGCCTTGTCCTTATGGAAGCTAGTCTGTTGTAGAGATTTTTTTTTACTCCAATGGATGGTAGCCTTGTCATTATGGAAGGTACTCTATTGTCGAGATTTTTGTTACTCCAATGGATGGTAGCCTAGTCATTATGGAAGGTAGTCTATTGTGGATATTTTTGTTACTCCAATGGATGGTAGCCTTATCATTATGGAAGGTAGTATAATATAGATATCTTTTTTACTCCAATGGGTGGTAGTCTTCTCATTATGGAAGGTAGTTTGTTGTCGAAATTTTTTTTACTCCAATGGATGGTAGCCTTGTCATTATGAAAGGTAGTTTGTCATTCAGATATATGTTACTCCAATGTGTGGTAGCCTTGACATTATGGAAGGTAGTCTGTTGTCGAGAATTTTGTTATTCCATTGGATGGTAGCCTTGTCATTATGGAAGGTAGTCTCTTGTCGGAATTTTTGTTACTCCAATGGATGGTAGCCTTGTAATTATGGAAGGTAGTTTGTTGTCTAGATTTTTGTTATTCCTTTGGATGATAGCCTTGACATTATGGAAGGTAGTCTATTTTCGTGATTTTTGTTATTCCAATGGATGGTAACTTTGTCATTATGGAAGGTAGTCTGTTGTCGAGATTTTTGTTACTCCAATGGTTGGTAGCCTTGTCCTTATGGAAGCTAGTCTGTTGTAGAGATTTTTGTTACTCCAATGGATGGTAGCCTTGTCATTATGGAAGGTACTCTATTGTCGAGATTTTTGTTACTCCAATGGATGGTAGCCTAGTCATTATGGAAGGTAGTCTTTTGTTCAAATTTTTGTTACTCCAATGAATGGTAGCCTTGTCATTACAGAAGGTAGTCTATTGTGGATAATTTTGTTACTCCAATGGATGGTAGCCTTATCATTATGGAAGGTAGTATAATATAGATATCTTTTTTACTCCAATGGGTGGTAGCCTTGTCATTATGGAAGGTAGTTTGTTGTCGAAATTTTTTTTACTCCAATGGATGGTAGCCTTGTCATTATGGAAGGTAGTTTGTCATTGAGATATCTGTTACTCCAATGTGTGGTAGCCTTGACATTATGGAAGGTAGTCTGTTGTCGAGAATTTTGGTATTTCATTGGATGGTAGCCTTGTCATTATGGAAGGTAGTCTCTTGTCGGAATTTTTGTTACTCCAATGGATGGTAGCGTTGTCATTATGGAAGGTAGTTTGTTGTCTTGATTTTTGTTATTCCTTTGGATGATAGCCTTGTCATTATGGAAGGTAGTCTATTTTCGTGATTTTTGTTATTCCAATGGATGGTAACTTTGTCATTATGGAAGGTAGTCTGTTGTCGAGATTTTTGTTAATCCAATGGTTGGTAGCCTTGTCCTTATGGAAGCTAGTCTATTGTCGAGATTTTTGTTACTCCAATGGATGGTAGCCTTGTCATTATGGAAGGTACTCTATTGTCGAGATTTTTGTTACTCCAATGGATGGTAGCCTAGTCATTATGGAAGGTAGTCTTTTGTTCAAATTTTTGTTACTCCAATGAATGGTAGCCTTGTCATTACAAAAGGTAGTCTATTGTGGATATTTTTGTTACTCCAATGGATGGTAGCCTTATCATTATGGAAGGTAGTATAATATAGATATCTTTTTTACTCCAATGGGTGGTAGCCTTGTAATTATGGAAGTTAGTTTGTTGTAGAAATTTTTTTTACTCCAATGGATGGTAGCCTTGTCATTATGGAAGATAGTTTGTCATTGAGATATCTGTTACTCCAATGGGTGGTAGCCTTGACATTATGGAAGGTAGTTTGTTGTCGAGAATTTTTGTATTCCATTGGATGGTAGCCTTGTCATTATGGAAGGTAGTCTCTTGTGGGAATTTTTGTTACTCCAATGGATGGTAGCGTTGTCATTATGGAAGGTAGTTTGTTGTCTTGATTTTTGTTATTCCTTTGGATGATAGCCTTGTCATTATGGAAGGTAGTCTATTTTCGTGATTTTTGTTATTCCAATGGATGGTAACTTTGTCATTATGGAAGGTAGTCTGTTGTCGAGATTTTTGTTACTCCAATGGTTGGTAGCCTTGTCCTTATGGAAGCTTGTCTGTTGTCGAGATTTTTGTTACTCCAATGGATGGTAGCCTTGTCATTATGGAAGGTACTCTATTGTCGAGATTTTTGTTACTCCAATGAATGGTAGCCTACTCATTATGGAAGGTAGTCTTTTGTTCAAATTTTTGTTACTCCAATGAATGGTAGCCTTGTCATTACAGAAGGTAGTATGTTCTGGATATTTTTGTTACTCCAATGGATGGTAGCCTTATCATTATGGAAGGTAGTATAATATAGATATCTTTTTTACTCCTATGGGTGGTAGTCTTGTCATTATGGAAGGTAGTTTGTTGTCGAAATTTTTTTTACTCCAATGGATGGTAGCCTTGTCATTATGAAAGGTAGTTTGTCATTGAGATATCTGTTACTCCAATGTGTGGTAGCCTTGACATTATGGAAGGTAGTCTGTTGTCGAGAATTTTTTTATTCCATTGGATGGTAGCCTTGTCATTATGGAAGGTAGTCTCTTGTCGGAATTTTTGTTACTCCAATGGATGGTAGCCTTGTAATTATGGAAGGTAGTTTCTTGTCTAGATTTTTGTTATTCCTTTGGATGATAGCCTTGTCATTATGGAAGGTAGTCTATTTTCGTGATTTTTGTTATTCCAATGGATGGTAACTTTGTCATTATGGAAGGTAGTCTGTTGTCGAGATTTTTGTTACTCCAATGGTTGGTAGCCTTATCCTTATGGAAGCTAGTCTGTTGTAGAGATTTTTGTTACTCCAATGGATGGTAGCCTTGTCATTATGGAAGGTACTCTATTGTCGAGATTTTTGTTACTCCAATGGATGGTAGCCTAGTCATTATGGAAGGTAGTCTTTTGTTTAAATTTTTGTTACTCCAATGAATGGTAGCCTTGTCATTACAGAAGGTAGTCTATTGTGGATATTTTTGTTACTCCAATGGATGGTAGCCTTATCATTATGGAAGGTAGTATAATATAGATATCTTTTTTACTCCAATGGGTGGTAGCCTTGTCATTATGGAAGGTAGTTTGTTGTCGAAATTTATTTTACTCCAATGGATGGTAGCCTTGTCATTATGGAAGGTAGTTTGTCATTGAGATATCTGTTACTCAATTGTGTGGTAGCCTTGACATTATGGAAGGTAGTCTGTTGTCGAGAATTTTGGTATTTCATTGGATGGTAGCCTTGTCATTATGGAAGGTAGTCTCATGTCGGAATTTTTGTTACTCTAATGGATGGTAGCGTTGTCATTATGGAAGGTAGTTTGTTGTCTTGATTTTTGTTATTCCTTTGGATGATAGCCTTGTCATTATTGAAGGTAGTCTATTTTCGTGATTTTTGTTATTCCAATGGATGGTAACTTTGTCATTATGGAAGGTATTCTGTTGTCGAGATTTTTGTTACTCCAATGGTTGGTAGCCTTGTCCTTATGGATGCTAGTCTGTTGTCAAGATTTTTGTTACTCCAATGGATGGTAGCCTTGTCATTATGGAAGGTAGTCTTTTGTTCAAATTTTTGTTACTCCAATGAATGGTAGCCTTGTCAGTTCAATAGGTAGTCTATTCTGGATATTTTTTTACTCCAATGGATGGTAGCCTTATCATTATGGAAGGTAGTATAATATAGATATCTTTTTTACTCCAATGGGTGGTAGCCTTGTCATTATGGAAGGTAGTTTGTTGTCGAATTTTTTTTTACTCCAATGGATGGTAGCCTTGTCATTATGAAAGGTAGTTTGTCATTGAGATATATGTTACTCCAATGTGTGGTAGCCTTGACATTATGGAAGGTAGTCTGTTGTCGAGAATTTTGTTATTCCATTGGATGGTAGCCTTGTCATTATGGAAGGTAGTCTCTTGTCGGAATTTTTGTTACTCCAATGGATGGTAGCCTTGTAATTATGGAAGGTAGTTTGTTGTCTAGATTTTTGTTATTCCTTTGGATGATAGCCTTGTCATTATGGAAGGTAGTCTATTTTCGTGATTTTTGTTATACCAATGGATGGTAACTTTGTCATTATGGAAGGTAGTCTGTTGTCGAGATTTTTGTTACTCCAATGGTTGGTAGCCTTATCCTTATGGAAGCTAGTCTGTTGTAGAGATTTTTTTTTCTCCAATGGATGGTAGCCTTGTCATTATGGAAGGTACTCTATTGTCGAGATTTTTGTTACTCCAATGGATGGTAGCCTAGTCATTATGGAAGGTAGTCTTTTTTTCAAATTTTTGTTACTCCAATGAATGGTAGCCTTGTCAATACAGAAGGTAGTCTATTGTGGATATTTTTGTTACTCCAATGGATGGTAGCCTTATCATTATGGAAGGTAGTATAATATAGATATCTTTTTTACTCCAATGGGTGGTAGCCTTGTCATTATGGAAGGTAGTTTGTTGTTGAAATTTTTTTTACTCCAATGGATGGTAGCCTTGTCATTATGGAAGGTAGTTTGTCATTGAGATATCTGTTACTCCAATGTGTGGTATCCTTGACATTATGGAAGGTAGTCTGTTGTCGAGAATTTTGGTATTTCATTGGATGGTAGCCTTGTCATTATGGAAGGTAGTCTCTTGTCGGAATTTTTGTTACTCCAATGGATGGTAGCGTTGTCATTATGGAAGGTAGTTTGTTGTCTTTATTTTTGTTATTCCTTTGGATGATAGCCTTGTCATTATGGAAGGTAGTCTATTTTCGTGATTTTTGTTATTCCAATGGATGGTAACTTTGTCATTATGGAAGGTAGTCTGTTGTCGAGATTTTTGTTAATCCAATGGTTGGTAGCCTTGTCCTTATGGAATGTAGTCTGTTGTCGAGATTTTTGTTACTCCAATGGATGGTAGCCTTGTCATTATGGAAGGTACTCTATTGTCGAGATTTTTGTTACTCCAATGGATGGTAGCCTAGTCATTATGGAAGGTAGTCTTTTGTTCAAATTTTTGTTACTACAATGAATGGTAGCCTTGTCATTACAGAAGGTAGTCTATTGTGGATATTTTTGTTACTCCAATGGATGGTAGCCTTATCATTATGGAAGGTAGTATAATATATATATCTTTTTTACTCCAATGGGTGGTAGCCTTGTAATTATGGAAGGTAGTTTGTTGTAGAAATTTTTTTTACTCCAATGGATGGTAGCCTTGTTATTATGGAAGGTAGTTTATCATTGAGATATCTGTTACTCCAATGGGTGGTAGCCTTGACATTATGGAATGTAGTTTGTTGTCGAGAATTTTTGTATTACATTGGATGGTAGCCTTGTCGTTATGGAAGGTAGTCTCTTGTGGGAATTTTTGTTACTCCAATGGATGGTAGCGTTGTCATTATGGAAGGTAGTTTGTTGTCTTGATTTTTGTTATTCCTTTGGATAATAGCCTTGTCATTACGGAAGGTAGTCTATTTTCGTGATTTTTGTTATTCCAATGGATGGTAACTTTGTCATTATAGAAGGTAGTCTGTTGTCGAGATTTTTGTTACTCCAATGGTTGGTAGCCTTGTCCTTATGGAAGCTAGTCTGTTGTAGAGATTTTTTTTTACTCCAATGGATGGTAGCCTTGTCATTATGGAAGGTACTCTATTGTCGAGATTTTTGTTACTCCAATGGATGGTAGCCTAGTCATTATGGAAGGTAGTCTATTGTGGATATTTTTGTTACTCCAATGGATGGTAGCCTTATCATTATGGAAGGTAGTATAATATAGATATCTTTTTTACTCCAATGGGTGGTAGTCTTCTCATTATGGAAGGTAGTTTGTTGTCGAAATTTTTTTTACTCCAATGGATGGTAGCCTTGTCATTATGAAAGGTAGTTTGTCATTCAGATATATGTTACTCCAATGTGTGGTAGCCTTGACATTATGGAAGGTAGTCTGTTGTCGAGAATTTTGTTATTCCATTGGATGGTAGCCTTGTCATTATGGAAGGTAGTCTCTTGTCGGAATTTTTGTTACTCCAATGGATGGTAGCCTTGTAATTATGGAAGGTAGTTTGTTGTCTAGATTTTTGTTATTCCTTTGGATGATAGCCTTGTCATTATGGAAGGTAGTCTATTTTCGTGATTTTTGTTATTCCAATGGATGGTAACTTTGTCATTATGGAAGGTAGTCTGTTGTCGAGATTTTTGTTACTCCAATGGTTGGTAGCCTTGTCCTTATGGAAGCTAGTCTGTTGTAGAGATTTTTTTTTACTCCAATGGATGGTAGCCTTGTCATTATGGAAGGTACTCTATTGTCGAGATTTTTGTTACTCCAATGGATGGTAGCCTAGTCATTATGGAAGGTAGTCTATTGTGGATATTTTTGTTACTCCAATGGATGGTAGCCTTATCATTATGGAAGGTAGTATAATATAGATATCTTTTTTACTCCAATGGGTGGTAGTCTTCTCATTATGGAAGGTAGTTTGTTGTCGAAATTTTTTTTACTCCAATGGATGGTAGCCTTGTCATTATGAAAGGTAGTTTGTCATTCAGATATATGTTACTCCAATGTGTGGTAGCCTTGACATTATGGAAGGTAGTCTGTTGTCGAGAATTTTGTTATTCCATTGGATGGTAGCCTTGTCATTATGGAAGGTAGTCTCTTGTCGGAATTTTTGTTACTCCAATGGATGGTAGCCTTGTAATTATGGAAGGTAGTTTGTTGTCTAGATTTTTGTTATTCCTTTGGATGATAGCCTTGTCATTATGGAAGGTAGTCTATTTTCGTGATTTTTGTTATTCCAATGGATGGTAACTTTGTCATTATGGAAGGTAGTCTGTTGTCGAGATTTTTGTTAATCCAATGGTTGGTAGCCTTGTCCTTATGGAATGTAGTCTGTTGTCGAGATTTTTGTTACTCCAATGGATGGTAGCCTTGTCATTATGGAAGGTACTCTATTGTCGAGATTTTTGTTACTCCAATGGATGGTAGCCTAGTCATTATGGAAGGTAGTCTTTTGTTCAAATTTTTGTTACTACAATGAATGGTAGCCTTGTCATTACAGAAGGTAGTCTATTGTGGATATTTTTGTTACTCCAATGGATGGTAGCCTTATCATTATGGAAGGTAGTATAATATATATATCTTTTTTACTCCAATGGGTGGTAGCCTTGTAATTATGGAAGGTAGTTTGTTGTAGAAATTTTTTTTACTCCAATGGATGGTAGCCTTGTTATTATGGAAGGTAGTTTATCATTGAGATATCTGTTACTCCAATGGGTGGTAGCCTTGACATTATGGAATGTAGTTTGTTGTCGAGAATTTTTGTATTACATTGGATGGTAGCCTTGTCGTTATGGAAGGTAGTCTCTTGTGGGAATTTTTGTTACTCCAATGGATGGTAGCGTTGTCATTATGGAAGGTAGTTTGTTGTCTTGATTTTTGTTATTCCTTTGGATAATAGCCTTGTCATTACGGAAGGTAGTCTATTTTCGTGATTTTTGTTATTCCAATGGATGGTAACTTTGTCATTATAGAAGGTAGTTTGTTGTCGAGATTTTTGTTACTCCAATGGTTGGTAGCCTTGTCCTTATGGAAGCTAGTCTGTTGTAGAGATTTTTTTTTACTCCAATGGATGGTAGCCTTGTCATTATGGAAGGTACTCTATTGTCGAGATTTTTGTTACTCCAATGGATGGTAGCCTAGTCATTATGGAAGGTAGTCTATTGTGGATATTTTTGTTACTCCAATGGATGGTAGCCTTATCATTATGGAAGGTAGTATAATATAGATATCTTTTTTACTCCAATGGGTGGTAGTCTTCTCATTATGGAAGGTAGTTTGTTGTCGAAATTTTTTTTACTCCAATGGATGGTAGCCTTGTCATTATGAAAGGTAGTTTGTCATTCAGATATATGTTACTCCAATGTGTGGTAGCCTTGACATTATGGAAGGTAGTCTGTTGTCGAGAATTTTGTTATTCCATTGGATGGTAGCCTTGTCATTATGGAAGGTAGTCTCTTGTCGGAATTTTTGTTACTCCAATGGATGGTAGCCTTGTAATTATGGAAGGTAGTTTGTTGTCTAGATTTTTGTTATTCCTTTGGATGATAGCCTTGTCATTATGGAAGGTAGTCTATTTTCGTGATTTTTGTTATTCCAATGGATTGTAACTTTGTCATTATGGAAGGTAGTCTGTTGTCGAGATTTTTGTTACTCCAATGGTTGGTAGCCTTGTCCTTATGGAAGCTAGTCTGTTGTAGAGATTTTTGTTACTCCAATGGATGGTAGCCTTGTCATTATGGAAGGTACTCTATTGTCGAGATTTTTGTTACTCCAATGGATGGTAGCCTAGTCATTATGGAAGGTAGTCTTTTGTTCAAATTTTTGTTACTCCAATGAATGGTAGCCTTGTCATTACAGAAGGTAGTCTATTGTGGATAATTTTGTTACTCCAATGGATGGTAGCCTTATCATTATGGAAGGTAGTATAATATAGATATCTTTTTTACTCCAATGGGTGGTAGCCTTGTCATTATGGAAGGTAGTTTGTTGTCGAAATTTTTTTTACTCCAATGGATGGTAGCCTTGTCATTATGGAAGGTAATTTGTCATTGAGATATCTGTTACTCCAATGTGTGGTAGCCTTGACATTATGGAAGGTAGTCTGTTGTCGAGAATTTTGGTATTTCATTGGATGGTAGCCTTGTCATTATGGAAGGTAGTCTCTTGTCGGAATTTTTGTTACTCCAATGGATGGTAGCGTTGTCATTATGGAAGGTAGTTTGTTGTCTTGATTTTTGTTATTCCTTTGGATGATAGCCTTGTCATTATGGAAGGTAGTCTATTTTCGTGATTTTTGTTATTCCAATGGATGGTAACTTTGTCATTATGGAAGGTAGTCTGTTGTCGAGATTTTTGTTAATCCAATGGTTGGTAGCCTTGTCCTTATGGAAGCTAGTCTATTGTCGAGATTTTTGTTACTCCAATGGATGGTAGCCTTGTCATTATGGAAGGTACTCTATTGTCGAGATTTTTGTTACTCCAATGGATGGTAGCCTAGTCATTATGGAAGGTAGTCTTTTGTTCAAATTTTTGTTACTCCAATGAATGGTAGCCTTGTCATTACAAAAGGTAGTCTATTGTGGATATTTTTGTTACTCCAATGGATGGTAGCCTTATCATTATGGAAGGTAGTATAATATAGATATCTTTTTTACTCCAATGGGTGGTAGCCTTGTAATTATGGAAGTTAGTTTGTTGTAGAAATTTTTTTTACTCCAATGTATGGTAGCCTTGTCATTATGGAAGATAGTTTGTCATTGAGATATCTGTTACTCCAATGGGTGGTAGCCTTGACATTATGGAAGGTAGTTTGTTGTCGAGAATTTTTGTATTCCATTGGATGGTAGCCTTGTCATTATGGAAGGTAGTCTCTTGTGGGAATTTTTGTTACTCCAATGGATGGTAGCGTTGTCATTATGGAAGGTAGTTTGTTGTCTTGATTTTTGTTATTCCTTTGGATGATAGCCTTGTCATTATGGAAGGTAGTCTATTTTCGTGATTTTTGTTATTCCAATGGATGGTAACTTTGTCATTATGGAAGGTAGTCTGTTGTCGAGATTTTTGTTACTCCAATGGTTGGTAGCCTTGTCCTTATGGAAGCTAGTCTGTTGTCGAGATTTTTGTTACTCCAATGGATGGTAGCCTTGTCATTATGGAAGGTACTCTATTGTCGAGATTTTTGTTACTCCAATGAATGGTAGCCTAGTCATTATGGAAGGTAGTCTTTTGTTCAAATTTTTGTTACTCCAATGAATGGTAGCCTTGTCATTACAGAAGGTAGTATGTTCTGGATATTTTTGTTACTCCAATGGATGGTAGCCTTATCATTATGGAAGGTAGTATAATATAGATATCTTTTTTACTCCAATGGGTGGTAGTCTTGTCATTATGGAAGGTAGTTTGTTGTCGAAATTTTTTTTACTCCAATGGATGGTAGCCTTGTCATTATGAAAGGTAGTTTGTCATTGAGATATCTGTTACTCCAATGTGTGGTAGCCTTGACATTATGGAAGGTAGTCTGTTGTCGAGAATTTTTTTATTCCATTGGATGGTAGCCTTGTCATTATGGAAGGTAGTCTCTTGTCGGAATTTTTGTTACTCCAATGGATGGTAGCCTTGTAATTATGGAAGGTAGTTTCTTGTCTAGATTTTTGTTATTCCTTTGGATGATAGCCTTGTCATTATGGAAGGTAGTCTATTTTCGTGATTTTTGTTATTCCAATGGATGGTAACTTTGTCATTATGGAAGGTAGTCTGTTGTCGAGATTTTTGTTACTCCAATGGTTGGTAGCCTTATCCTTATGGAAGCTAGTCTGTTGTAGAGATTTTTGTTACTCCAATGGATGGTAGCCTTGTCATTATGGAAGGTACTCTATTGTCGAGATTTTTGTTACTCCAATGGATGGTAGCCTAGTCATTATGGAAGGTAGTCTTTTGTTTAAATTTTTGTTACTCCAATGAATGGTAGCCTTGTCATTACAGAAGGTAGTCTATTGTGGATATTTTTGTTACTCCAATGGATGGTAGCCTTATCATTATGGAAGGTAGTATAATATAGATATCTTTTTTACTCCAATGGGTGGTAGCCTTGTCATTATGGAAGGTAGTTTGTTGTCGAAATTTATTTTACTCCAATGGATGGTAGCCTTGTCATTATGGAAGGTAGTTTGTCATTGAGATATCTGTTACTCCAATGTGTGGTAGCCTTGACATTATGGAAGGTAGTCTGTTGTCGAGAATTTTGGTATTTCATTGGATGGTAGCCTTGTCATTATGGAAGGTAGTCTCTTGTCGGAATTTTTGTTACTCCAATGGACGGTAGCGTTGTCATTATGGAAGGTAGTTTGTTGTCTTGATTTTTGTTATTCCTTTGGATGATAGCCTTGTCATTATGGAAGGTAGTCTATTTTCGTGATTTTTGTTATTCCAATGGATGGTAACTTTTTCATTATGGAAGGTAGTCTGTTGTCGAGATTTTTGTTAATCAAATGGTTGGTAGCCTTGTCCTTATGGAAGCTAGTTTGTTGTCGAGATTTTTGTTACTCCAATGGATGGTAGCCTTGTCATTATGGAAGGTACTCTATTGTCGATATTTTTGTTACTCCAATGGATGGTAGCCTAGTCATTATGGAAGGTAGTCTTTTGTTCAAATTTTTGTTACTCCAATGAATGGTAGCCTTGTCATTACAGAAGGTAGTCTATTGTGGATATTTTTGTTACTCCAATGGATGGTAGCCTTATCATTATGGAAGGTAGTATAATATAGATATCTTTTTTACTCCAATGGGTGGTAGCCTTGTAATTATGGAAGGTAGTTTGTTGTAGAAATTTTTTTTACTCCAATGGATGGTAGCCTTGTCATTATGGAAGGTAGTTTGTCATTGAGATATCTGTTACTCCAATGGGTGGTAGCCTTGACATTATGGAAGGTAGTTTGTTGTCTAGAATTTTTGTATTCCATTGGATTGTAGCCTTGTCATTATGGAAGGTAGTCTCTTGTGGGAATTTTTGTTACTCCAATGGATGGTAGCGTTGTCATTATGGAAGGTAGTTTGTTGTCTTGATTTTTGTTATTCCTTTGGATTATAGCCTTGTTATTATGGAAGGTAGTCTATTTTCGTGATTTTTGTTATTCCAATGGATGGTAACTTTTTCATTAGGGAAGGTAGTCTGTTGTCGAGATTTTTGTTACTCCAATGGTTGGTAGCCTTGTCCTTATGGAAGCTAGTCTGTTGTCGAGATTTTTGTTACTCCAATGGATGGTAGTCTTGTCATTATGGAAGGTACTCTATTGTCGAGATTTTTGTTACTCCAATGGATGGTAGCCTAGTCATTATGGAAGGTAGTCTTTTGTTTAAATTTTTGTTACTCCAATGAATGGTAGCCTTGTCATTACAGAAGGTAGTCTATTGTGGATATTTTTGTTACTCCAATGGATGGTAGCCTTATCATTATGGAAGGTAGTATAATATAGATATCTTTTTTACTCCAATGGGTGGTAGCCTTGTCATTATGAAAGGTACTTTGTTGTCGAAATTTTTTTTACTCCAATGGATGGCAGCCTTGTCATTATGGAAGGTAGTTTGTCATTGAGATATCTGTTACTCCAATGTGTGGTAGCCTTGACATTATGGAAGGTAGTCTGTTGTCGAGAATTTTGGTATTTCATTGGATGGTAGCCTTGTCATTATGGAAGGTAGTCTCTTGTCGGAATTTTTGTTACTCCAATGGATGGTAGCGTTGTCATTATGGAAGGTAGTTTGTTGTCTTGATTTTTGTTATTCCTTTGGATGATAGCCTTGTCATTATGGAAGGTAGTCTATTTTCGTGATTTTTGTTATTCCAATGGATGGTAACTTTGTCATTATGGAATGTAGTCTGTTGTCAAGATTTTTGTTAATCCAATGGTTGGTAGCCTTGTCTTTATGGAAGCTAGTTTGTTGTCGAGATTTTTGTTACTCCAATGGATGGTAGCCTTGTCATTATCGAAGGTACTCTATTGTCGAGATTTTTGTTACTCCAATGGATGGTAGCCTAGTCATTATGTAAGGTAGTCTTTTGTTCAAATTTTTGTTACTCCAATGAATGGTAGCCTTGTCATTACAGAAGGTCGTTTATTGTGGATATTTTTGTTACTCCAATGGATGGTAGCCTTATCATTATGGAAGGTAGTATAATATAGATATCTTTTTTACTCCAATGGGTGGTAGCCTTGTAATTATGGAAGGTAGTTTGTTGTAGAAATTTTTTTTACTCCAATGGACGGTAGCCTTGTCATTATGGAAGGTAGTTTGTCATTGAGATATCTGTTACTCCAATGGGTGGTAGCCTTGACATTATGGAAGGTAGTTTGTTGTCGAGAATTTTTGTATTCCATTGGATGGTAGCCTTGTCATTATGGAAGGTAGTCTCTTGTGGGAATTTTTGTTACTCCAATGGATGGTAGCGTTGTCATTATGGAAGGTAGTTTGTTGTCTTGATTTTTGTTATTCCTTTGGATGATAGCCTTGTCATTATGGAAGGTAGTCTATTTTCGTGATTTTTGTTATTCCAATGGATGGTAACTTTGTCATTATGGAAGGTAGTCTGTTGTCGAGATTTTTGTTACTCCAATGGTTGGTAGCCTTGTCCTTATGGAAGCTAGTCTGTTGTCGAGATTTTTGTTACTCCAATGGATGGTAGCCTTGTCATTATGGAAGGTACTCTATTGTCGAGATTTTTGTTACTCCAATGGATGGTAGCCTAGTCATTATGGAAGGTAGTCTTTTGTTCAAATTTTTGTTACTCCAATGAATGGTAGCCTTGTCATTACAGAAGGTAGTATGTTCTGGATATTTTTGTTACTCCAATGGATGGTAGCCTTATCATTATGGAAGGTAGTATAATATAGATATCTTTTTTACTCCAATGGGTGGTAGTCTTGTCATTATGGAAGGTAGTTTGTTGTCGAAATTTTTTTTACTCCAATGGATGGTAGCCTTGTCATTATGAAAGGTAGTTTGTCATTGAGATATCTGTTACTCCAATGTGTGGTAGCCTTGACATTATGGAAGGTAGTATGTTGTCGAGAATTTTGTTATTCCATTGGATGGTAGCCTTGTCATTATGGAAGGTAGTCTCTTGTCGGAATTTTTGTTACTCCAATGGATGGTAGCCTTGTAATTATGGAAGGTAGTTTCTTGTCTAGATTTTTGTTATTCCTTTGGATGATAGCCTTGTCATTATGGAAGGTAGTCTATTTTCGTGATTTTTGTTATTCCAATGGATGGTAACTTTGTCATTATGGAAGGTAGTCTGTTGTCGAGATTTTTGTTACTCCAATGGTTGGTAGCCTTATCCTTATGGAAGCTAGTCTATTGTAGAGATTTTTGTTACTCCAATGGATGGTAGCCTTGTCATTATGGAAGGTACTCTATTGTCGAGATTTTTGTTACTCCAATGGATGGTAGCCTAGTCATTATGGAAGGTAGTCTTTTGTTTAAATTTTTGTTACTCCAATGAATGGTAGCCTTGTCATTACAGAAGGTAGTCTATTGTGGATATTTTTGTTACTCCAATGGATGGTAGCCTTATCATTATGGAAGGTAGTATAATATAGATATCTTTTTTACTCCAATGGGTGGTAGCCTTGTCATTATGGAAGGTAGTTTGTTGTCGAAAATTTTTTTACTCCAATGGATGGTAGCCTTGTCATTATGGAAGGTAGTTTGTCATTGAGATATCTGTTACTCCAATGTGTGGTAGCCTTGACATTATGGAAGGTAGTCTGTTGTCGAGAATTTTGGTATTTCATTGGATGGTAGCCTTGTCATTATGGAAGGTAGTCTCTTGTCGGAATTTTTGTTACTCCAATGGATGGTAGCGTTGTCATTATGGAAGGTAGTTTGTTGTCTTGATTTTTGTTATTCCTTTGGATGATAGCCTTGTCATTATGGAAGGTAGTCTATTTTCGTGATTTTTGTTATTCCAATGGATGGTAACTTTGTCATTATGGAAGGTAGTCTGTTGTCGAGATTTTTGTTACTCCAATGGTTGGTAGCCTTGTCCTTATGGAAGCTAGTCTGTTGTCGAGATTTTTGTTACTCCAATGGATGGTAGTCTTGTCATTATGGAAGGTACTCTATTGTCGAGATTTTTGTTACTCCAATGGATGGTAGCCTAGTCATTATGGAAGGTAGTCTTTTGTTCAAATTTTTGTTACTCCAATGAATGGTAGCCTTGTCATTACAAAAGGTAGTCTATTGTGGATATTTTTGTTACTCCAATGGATGGTAGCCTTATCATTATGGAAGGTAGTATAATATAGATATCTTTTTTACTCCAATGGGTGGTAGCCTTGTAATTATGGAAGTTAGTTTGTTGTAGAAATTTTTTTTACTCCAATGTATGGTAGCCTTGTCATTATGGAAGATAGTTTGTCATTGAGATATCTGTTACTCCAATGGGTGGTAGCCTTGACATTATGGAAGGTAGTTTGTTGTCGAGAATTTTTGTATTCCATTGGATGGTAGCCTTGTCATTATGGAAGGTAGTCTCTTGTGGGAATTTTTGTTACTCCAATGGATGGTAGCGTTGTCATTATGGAAGGTAGTTTGTTGTCTTGATTTTTGTTATTCCTTTGGATGATAGCCTTGTCATTATGGAAGGTAGTCTATTTTCGTGATTTTTGTTATTCCAATGGATGGTAACTTTGTCATTATGGAAGGTAGTCTGTTGTCGAGATTTTTGTTACTCCAATGGTTGGTAGCCTTGTCCTTATGGAAGCTAGTCTGTTGTCGAGATTTTTGTTACTCCAATGGATGGTAGCCTTGTCATTATGGAAGGTACTCTATTGTCGAGATTTTTGTTACTCCAATGAATGGTAGCCTAGTCATTATGGAAGGTAGTCTTTTGTTCAAATTTTTGTTACTCCAATGAATGGTAGCCTTGTCATTACAGAAGGTAGTATGTTCTGGATATTTTTGTTACTCCAATGGATGGTAGCCTTATCATTATGGAAGGTAGTATAATATAGATATCTTTTTTACTCCAATGGGTGGTAGTCTTGTCATTATGGAAGGTAGTTTGTTGTCGAAATTTTTTTTACTCCAATGGATGGTAGCCTTGTCATTATGAAAGGTAGTTTGTCATTGAGATATCTGTTACTCCAATGTGTGGTAGCCTTGACATTATGGAAGGTAGTCTGTTGTCGAGAATTTTTTTATTCCATTGGATGGTAGCCTTGTCATTATGGAAGGTAGTCTCTTGTCGGAATTTTTGTTACTCCAATGGATGGTAGCCTTGTAATTATGGAAGGTAGTTTCTTGTCTAGATTTTTGTTATTCCTTTGGATGATAGCCTTGTCATTATGGAAGGTAGTCTATTTTCGTGATTTTTGTTATTCCAATGGATGGTAACTTTGTCATTATGGAAGGTAGTCTGTTGTCGAGATTTTTGTTACTCCAATGGTTGGTAGCCTTATCCTTATGGAAGCTAGTCTGTTGTAGAGATTTTTGTTACTCCAATGGATGGTAGCCTTGTCATTATGGAAGGTACTCTATTGTCGAGATTTTTGTTACTCCAATGGATGGTAGCCTAGTCATTATGGAAGGTAGTCTTTTGTTTAAATTTTTGTTACTCCAATGAATGGTAGCCTTGTCATTACAGAAGGTAGTCTATTGTGGATATTTTTGTTACTCCAATGGATGGTAGCCTTATCATTATGGAAGGTAGTATAATATAGATATCTTTTTTACTCCAATGGGTGGTAGCCTTGTCATTATGGAAGGTAGTTTGTTGTCGAAATTTATTTTACTCCAATGGATGGTAGCCTTGTCATTATGGAAGGTAGTTTGTCATTGAGATATCTGTTACTCCAATGTGTGGTAGCCTTGACATTATGGAAGGTAGTCTGTTGTCGAGAATTTTGGTATTTCATTGGATGGTAGCCTTGTCATTATGGAAGGTAGTCTCTTGTCGGAATTTTTGTTACTCCAATGGACGGTAGCGTTGTCATTATGGAAGGTAGTTTGTTGTCTTGATTTTTGTTATTCCTTTGGATGATAGCCTTGTCATTATGGAAGGTAGTCTATTTTCGTGATTTTTGTTATTCCAATGGATGGTAACTTTTTCATTATGGAAGGTAGTCTGTTGTCGAGATTTTTGTTAATCAAATGGTTGGTAGCCTTGTCCTTATGGAAGCTAGTTTGTTGTCGAGATTTTTGTTACTCCAATGGATGGTAGCCTTGTCATTATGGAAGGTACTCTATTGTCGATATTTTTGTTACTCCAATGGATGGTAGCCTAGTCATTATGGAAGGTAGTCTTTTGTTCAAATTTTTGTTACTCCAATGAATGGTAGCCTTGTCATTACAGAAGGTAGTCTATTGTGGATATTTTTGTTACTCCAATGGATGGTAGCCTTATCATTATGGAAGGTAGTATAATATAGATATCTTTTTTACTCCAATGGGTGGTAGCCTTGTAATTATGGAAGGTAGTTTGTTGTAGAAATTTTTTTTACTCCAATGGATGGTAGCCTTGTCATTATGGAAGGTAGTTTGTCATTGAGATATCTGTTACTCCAATGGGTGGTAGCCTTGACATTATGGAAGGTAGTTTGTTGTCTAGAATTTTTGTATTCCATTGGATTGTAGCCTTGTCATTATGGAAGGTAGTCTCTTGTGGGAATTTTTGTTACTCCAATGGATGGTAGCGTTGTCATTATGGAAGGTAGTTTGTTGTCTTGATTTTTGTTATTCCTTTGGATTATAGCCTTGTTATTATGGAAGGTAGTCTATTTTCGTGATTTTTGTTATTCCAATGGATGGTAACTTTTTCATTAGGGAAGGTAGTCTGTTGTCGAGATTTTTGTTACTCCAATGGTTGGTAGCCTTGTCCTTATGGAAGCTAGTCTGTTGTCGAGATTTTTGTTACTCCAATGGATGGTAGTCTTGTCATTATGGAAGGTACTCTATTGTCGAGATTTTTGTTACTCCAATGGATGGTAGCCTAGTCATTATGGAAGGTAGTCTTTTGTTTAAATTTTTGTTACTCCAATGAATGGTAGCCTTGTCATTACAGAAGGTAGTCTATTGTGGATATTTTTGTTACTCCAATGGATGGTAGCCTTATCATTATGGAAGGTAGTATAATATAGATATCTTTTTTACTCCAATGGGTGGTAGCCTTGTCATTATGAAAGGTACTTTGTTGTCGAAATTTTTTTTACTCCAATGGATGGCAGCCTTGTCATTATGGAAGGTAGTTTGTCATTGAGATATCTGTTACTCCAATGTGTGGTAGCCTTGACATTATGGAAGGTAGTCTGTTGTCGAGAATTTTGGTATTTCATTGGATGGTAGCCTTGTCATTATGGAAGGTAGTCTCTTGTCGGAATTTTTGTTACTCCAATGGATGGTAGCGTTGTCATTATGGAAGGTAGTTTGTTGTCTTGATTTTTGTTATTCCTTTGGATGATAGCCTTGTCATTATGGAAGGTAGTCTATTTTCGTGATTTTTGTTATTCCAATGGATGGTAACTTTGTCATTATGGAATGTAGTCTGTTGTCAAGATTTTTGTTAATCCAATGGTTGGTAGCCTTGTCTTTATGGAAGCTAGTTTGTTGTCGAGATTTTTGTTACTCCAATGGATGGTAGCCTTGTCATTATCGAAGGTACTCTATTGTCGAGATTTTTGTTACTCCAATGGATGGTAGCCTAGTCATTATGTAAGGTAGTCTTTTGTTCAAATTTTTGTTACTCCAATGAATGGTAGCCTTGTCATTACAGAAGGTCGTTTATTGTGGATATTTTTGTTACTCCAATGGATGGTAGCCTTATCATTATGGAAGGTAGTATAATATAGATATCTTTTTTACTCCAATGGGTGGTAGCCTTGTAATTATGGAAGGTAGTTTGTTGTAGAAATTTTTTTTACTCCAATGGACGGTAGCCTTGTCATTATGGAAGGTAGTTTGTCATTGAGATATCTGTTACTCCAATGGGTGGTAGCCTTGACATTATGGAAGGTAGTTTGTTGTCGAGAATTTTTGTATTCCATTGGATGGTAGCCTTGTCATTATGGAAGGTAGTCTCTTGTGGGAATTTTTGTTACTCCAATGGATGGTAGCGTTGTCATTATGGAAGGTAGTTTGTTGTCTTGATTTTTGTTATTCCTTTGGATGATAGCCTTGTCATTATGGAAGGTAGTCTATTTTCGTGATTTTTGTTATTCCAATGGATGGTAACTTTGTCATTATGGAAGGTAGTCTGTTGTCGAGATTTTTGTTACTCCAATGGTTGGTAGCCTTGTCCTTATGGAAGCTAGTCTGTTGTCGAGATTTTTGTTACTCCAATGGATGGTAGCCTTGTCATTATGGAAGGTACTCTATTGTCGAGATTTTTGTTACTCCAATGGATGGTAGCCTAGTCATTATGGAAGGTAGTCTTTTGTTCAAATTTTTGTTACTCCAATGAATGGTAGCCTTGTCATTACAGAAGGTAGTATGTTCTGGATATTTTTGTTACTCCAATGGATGGTAGCCTTATCATTATGGAAGGTAGTATAATATAGATATCTTTTTTACTCCAATGGGTGGTAGTCTTGTCATTATGGAAGGTAGTTTGTTGTCGAAATTTTTTTTACTCCAATGGATGGTAGCCTTGTCATTATGAAAGGTAGTTTGTCATTGAGATATCTGTTACTCCAATGTGTGGTAGCCTTGACATTATGGAAGGTAGTATGTTGTCGAGAATTTTGTTATTCCATTGGATGGTAGCCTTGTCATTATGGAAGGTAGTCTCTTGTCGGAATTTTTGTTACTCCAATGGATGGTAGCCTTGTAATTATGGAAGGTAGTTTCTTGTCTAGATTTTTGTTATTCCTTTGGATGATAGCCTTGTCATTATGGAAGGTAGTCTATTTTCGTGATTTTTGTTATTCCAATGGATGGTAACTTTGTCATTATGGAAGGTAGTCTGTTGTCGAGATTTTTGTTACTCCAATGGTTGGTAGCCTTATCCTTATGGAAGCTAGTCTATTGTAGAGATTTTTGTTACTCCAATGGATGGTAGCCTTGTCATTATGGAAGGTACTCTATTGTCGAGATTTTTGTTACTCCAATGGATGGTAGCCTAGTCATTATGGAAGGTAGTCTTTTGTTTAAATTTTTGTTACTCCAATGAATGGTAGCCTTGTCATTACAGAAGGTAGTCTATTGTGGATATTTTTGTTACTCCAATGGATGGTAGCCTTATCATTATGGAAGGTAGTATAATATAGATATCTTTTTTACTCCAATGGGTGGTAGCCTTGTCATTATGGAAGGTAGTTTGTTGTCGAAAATTTTTTTACTCCAATGGATGGTAGCCTTGTCATTATGGAAGGTAGTTTGTCATTGAGATATCTGTTACTCCAATGTGTGGTAGCCTTGACATTATGGAAGGTAGTCTGTTGTCGAGAATTTTGGTATTTCATTGGATGGTAGCCTTGTCATTATGGAAGGTAGTCTCTTGTCGGAATTTTTGTTACTCCAATGGATGGTAGCGTTGTCATTATGGAAGGTAGTTTGTTGTCTTGATTTTTGTTATTCCTTTGGATGATAGCCTTGTCATTATGGAAGGTAGTCTATTTTCGTGATTTTTGTTATTCCAATGGATGGTAACTTTGTCATTATGGAAGGTAGTCTGTTGTCGAGATTTTTGTTAATCCAATGGTTGGTAGCCTTGTCCTTATGGAAGCTAGTTTGTTGTCGAGATTTTTGTTACTCCAATGGATGGTAGCCTTGTCATTATGGAAGGTACTCTATTGTCGATATTTTTGTTACTCCAATGGATGGTAGCCTAGTCATTATGGAAGGTAGTCTTTTGTTCAAATTTTTGTTACTCCAATGAATGGTAGCCTTGTCATTACAGAAGGTAGTCTATTGTGGATATTTTTGTTACTCCAATGGATGGTAGCCTTATCATTATGGAAGGTAGTATAATATAGATATCTTTTTTACTCCAATGGGTGGTAGCCTTGTAATTATGGAAGGTAGTTTGTTGTAGAAATTTTTTTTACTCCAATGGATGGTAGCCTTGTCATTATGGAAGGTAGTTTGTCATTGAGATATCTGTTACTCCAATGGGTGGTAGCCTTGACATTATGGAAGGTAGTTTGTTGTCTAGAATTTTTGTATTCCATTGGATTGTAGCCTTGTCATTATGGAAGGTAGTCTCTTGTGGGAATTTTTGTTACTCCAATGGATGGTAGCGTTGCCATTATGGAAGGTAGTTTGTTGTCTTGATTTTTGTTATTCCTTTGGATGATAGCCTTGTCATTATGGAAGATAGTCTATTTTCGTGATTTTTGTTATTCCAATGGATGGTAACTTTGTCATTATGGAAGGTAGTCTGTTGTCGAGATTTTTGTTACTCCAATGGTTGGTAGCCTTGTCCTTATGGAAGCTAGTCTGTTGTCGAGATTTTTGTTACTCCAATGGATGGTAGCCTTGTCATTATGGAAGGTACTCTATTGTCGAGATTTTTGTTACTCCAATGGATGGTAGCCTAGTCATTATGGAAGGTAGTCTTTTGTTCAAATTTTTGTTACTCCAATGAATGGTAGCCTTGTCATTACAGAAGGTAGTATGTTCTGGATATTTTTGTTACTCCAATGGATGGTAGCCTTATCATTATGGAAGGTAGTATAATATAGATATCTTTTTTACTCCAATGGGTGGTAGTCTTGTCATTATGGAAGGTAGTTTGTTGTCGAAATTTTTTTTACTCCAATGGATGGTAGCCTTGTCATTATGAAAGGTAGTTTGTCATTGAGATATCTGTTACTCCAATGTGTGGTAGCCTTGACATTATGGAAGGTAGTATGTTGTCGAGAATTTTGTTATTCCATTGGATGGTAGCCTTGTCATTATGGAAGGTAGTCTCTTGTCGGAAATTTTGTTACTCCAATGGATGGTAGCCTTGTAATTATGGAAGGTAGTTTCTTGTCTAGATTTTTGTTATTCCTTTGGATGATAGCCTTGTCATTATGGAAGGTAGTCTATTTTCGTGATTTTTGTTATTCCAATGGATGGTAACTTTGTCATTATGGAAGGTAGTCTGTTGTCGAGATTTTTGTTACTCCAATGGTTGGTAGCCTTATCCTTATGGAAGCTAGTCTGTTGTAGAGATTTTTGTTACTCCAATGGATGGTAGCCTTGTCATTATGGAAGGTACTCTATTGTCGAGATTTTTGTTACTCCAATGGATGGTAGCCTAGTCATTATGGAAGGTAGTCTTTTGTTTAAATTTTTGTTACTCCAATGAATGGTAGCCTTGTCATTACAGAAGGTAGTCTATTGTGGATATTTTTGTTACTCCAATGGATGGTAGCCTTATCATTATGGAAGGTAGTATAATATAGATATCTTTTTTACTCCAATGGGTGGTAGCCTTGTCATTATGGAAGGTAGTTTGTTGTCGAAAATTTTTTTACTCCAATGGATGGTAGCCTTGTCATTATGGAAGGTAGTTTGTCATTGAGATATCTGTTACTCCAATGTGTGGTAGCCTTGACATTATGGAAGGTAGTCTGTTGTCGAGAATTTTGGTATTTCATTGGATGGTAGCCTTGTCATTATGGAAGGTAGTCTCTTGTCGGAATTTTTGTTACTCCAATGGATGGTAGCGTTGTCATTATGGAAGGTAGTTTGTTGTCTTGATTTTTGTTATTCCTTTGGATGATAGCCTTGTCATTATGGAAGGTAGTCTATTTTCGTGATTTTTGTTATTCCAATGGATGGTAACTTTGTCATTATGGAAGGTAGTCTGTTGTCGAGATTTTTGTTAATCCAATGGTTGGTAGCCTTGTCCTTATGGAAGCTAGTTTGTTGTCGAGATTTTTGTTACTCCAATGGATGGTAGCCTTGTCATTATGGAAGGTACTCTATTGTCGATATTTTTGTTACTCCAATGGATGGTAGCCTAGTCATTATGGAAGGTAGTCTTTTGTTCAAATTTTTGTTACTCCAATGAATGGTAGCCTTGTCATTACAGAAGGTAGTCTATTGTGGATATTTTTGTTACTCCAATGGATGGTAGCCTTATCATTATGGAAGGTAGTATAATATAGATATCTTTTTTACTCCAATGGGTGGTAGCCTTGTAATTATGGAAGGTAGTTTGTTGTAGAAATTTTTTTTACTCCAATGGATGGTAGCCTTGTCATTATGGAAGGTAGTTTGTCATTGAGATATCTGTTACTCCAATGGGTGGTAGCCTTGACATTATGGAAGGTAGTTTGTTGTCTAGAATTTTTGTATTCCATTGGATTGTAGCCTTGTCATTATGGAAGGTAGTCTCTTGTGGGAATTTTTGTTACTCCAATGGATGGTAGCGTTGCCATTATGGAAGGTAGTTTGTTGTCTTGATTTTTGTTATTCCTTTGGATGATAGCCTTGTCATTATGGAAGATAGTCTATTTTCGTGATTTTTGTTATTCCAATGGATGGTAACTTTGTCATTATGGAAGGTAGTCTGTTGTCGAGATTTTTGTTACTCCAATGGTTGGTAGCCTTGTCCTTATGGAAGCTAGTCTGTTGTCGAGATTTTTGTTACTCCAATGGATGGTAGCCTTGTCATTATGGAAGGTACTCTATTGTCGAGATTTTTGTTACTCCAATGGATGGTAGCCTAGTCATTATGGAAGGTAGTCTTTTGTTCAAATTTTTGTTACTCCAATGAATGGTAGCCTTGTCATTACAGAAGGTAGTATGTTCTGGATATTTTTGTTACTCCAATGGATGGTAGCCTTATCATTATGGAAGGTAGTATAATATAGATATCTTTTTTACTCCAATTGGTGGTAGTCTTGTCATTATGGAAGGTAGTTTGTTGTCGAAATTTTTTTTACTCCAATGGATGGTAGCCTTGTCATTATGAAAGGTAGTTTGTCATTGAGATATCTGTTACTCTAATGTGTGGTAGCCTTGACATTATGTAAGGTAGTATGTTGTCGAGAATTTTGTTATTCCATTGGATGGTAGCCTTGTCATTATGGAAGGTAGTCTCTTGTCGGAATTTTTGTTACTCCAATGGATGGTAGCCTTGTAATTATGGAAGGTAGTTTCTTGTCTAGATTTTTGTTATTCCTTTGGATGATAGCCTTGTCATTATGGAAGGTAGTCTATTTTCGTGATTTTTGTTATTCCAATGGATGGTAACTTTGTCATTATGGAAGGTAGTCTGTTGTCGAGATTTTTGTTACTCCAATGGTTGGTAGCCTTATCCTTATGGAAGCTAGTCTGTTGTAGAGATTTTTGTTACTCCAATGGATGGTAGCCTTGTCATTATGGAAGGTACTCTATTGTCGAGATTTTTGTTACTCCAATGGATGGTAGCCTAGTCATTATGGAAGGTAGTCTTTTGTTTAAATTTTTGTTACTCCAATGAATGGTAGCCTTGTCATTACAGAAGGTAGTCTATTGTGGATATTTTTGTTACTCCAATGGATGGTAGCCTTATCATTATGGAAGGTAGTATAATATAGATATCTTTTTTACTCCAATGGGTGGTAGCCTTGTCATTATGGAAGGTAGTTTGTTGTCGAAAATTTTTTTACTCCAATGGATGGTAGCCTTGTCATTATGGAAGGTAGTTTGTCATTGAGATATCTGTTACTCCAATGTGTGGTAGCCTTGACATTATGGAAGGTAGTCTGTTGTCGAGAATTTTGGTATTTCATTGGATGGTAGCCTTGTCATTATGGAAGGTAGTCTCTTGTCAGAATTTTTGTTACTCCAATGGATGGTAGCGTTGTCATTATGGAAGGTAGTTTGTTGTCTTGATTTTTGTTATTCCTTTGGATGATAGCCTTGTCATTATGGAAGGTAGTCTATTTTCGTGATTTTTGTTATTCCAATGGATGGTAACTTTGTCATTATGGAAGGTAGTCTGTTGTCGAGATTTTTGTTAATCCAATGGTTGGTAGCCTTGTCCTTATGGAAGCTAGTTTGTTGTCGAGATTTTTGTTACTCCAATGGATGGTAGCCTTGTCATTATGGAAGGTACTCTATTGTCGATATTTTTGTTACTCCAATGGATGGTAGCCTAGTCATTATGGAAGGTAGTCTTTTGTTCAAATTTTTGTTACTCCAATGAATGGTAGCCTTGTCATTACAGAAGGTAGTCTATTGTGGATATTTTTGTTACTCCAATGGATGGTAGCCTTATCATTATGGAAGGTAGTATAATATAGATATCTTTTTTACTCCAATGGGTGGTAGCCTTGTAATTATGGAAGGTAGTTTGTTGTAGAAATTTTTTTTACTCCAATGGATGGTAGCCTTGTCATTATGGAAGGTAGTTTGTCATTGAGATATCTGTTACTCCAATGTGTGGTAGCCTTGACATTATGGAAGGTAGTCTGTTGTCGAGAATTTTGGTATTTCATTGGATGGTAGCCTTGTCATTATGGAAGGTAGTCTCTTGTCGGAATTTTTGTTACTCCAATGGATGGTAGCGTTGTCATTATGGAAGGTAGTTTGTTGTCTTGATTTTTGTTATTCCTTTGGATGATAGCCTTGTCATTATGGAAGGTAGTCTATTTTCGTGATTTTTGTTATTCCAATGGATGGTAACTTTGTCATTATGGAAGGTAGTCTGTTGTCAAGATTTTTGTTAATCCAATGGTTGGTAGCCTTGTCCTTATGGAAGCTAGTTTGTTGTCGAGATTTTTGTTACTCCAATGGATGGTAGCCTTGTCATTATGGAAGGTACTCTATTGTCGAGATTTTTGTTACTCCAATGGATGGTAGCCTAGTCATTATGGAAGGTAGTCTTTTGTTCAAATTTTTGTTACTCCAATGAATGGTAGCCTTGTCATTACAGAAGGTAGTCTATTGTGGATATTTTTGTTACTCCAATGGATGGTAGCCTTATCATTATGGAAGGTAGTATAATATAGATATCTTTTTTACTCCAATGGGTGGTAGCCTTGTAATTATGGAAGGTAGTTTGTTGTAGAAATTTTTTTTACTCCAATGGATGGTAGCCTTGTCATTATGGAAGGTAGTCTCTTGTCGGAATTTTTGTTACTCCAATGGATGGTAGCCTTGTAATTATGGAAGGTAGTTTCTTGTCTAGATTTTTGTTATTCCTTTGGATGATAGCCTTGTCATTATGGAAGGTAGTCTATTTTCGTGATTTTTGTTATTCCAATGGATGGTAACTTTGTCATTATGGAAGGTAGTCTGTTGTCGAGATTTTTGTTACTCCAATGGTTGGTAGCCTTATCCTTATGGAAGCTAGTCTGTTGTAGAGATTTTTGTTACTCCAATGGATGGTAGCCTTGTCATTATGGAAGGTACTCTATTGTCGAGATTTTTGTTACTCCAATGGATGGTAGCCTAGTCATTATGGAAGTTAGTCTTTTGTTTAAATTTTTGTTACTCCAATGAATGGTAGCCTTGTCATTACAGAAGGTAGTCTATTGTGGATATTTTTGTTACTCCAATGGATGGTAGCCTTATCATTATGGAAGGTAGTATAATATAGATATCTTTTTTACTCCAATGGGTGGTAGCCTTGTCATTATGGAAGGTAGTTTGTTGTCGAAATTTTTTTTACTCCAATGGATGGTAGCCTTGTCATTATGGAAGGTAGTTTGTCATTGAGATATCTGTTACTCCAATGTGTGGTAGCCTTGACATTATGGAAGGTAGTCTGTTGTCGAGAATTTTGGTATTTCATTGGATGGTAGCCTTTTCATTATGGAAGGTAGTCTTTTGTCGGAATTTTTGTTACTCCAATGGATGGTAGCGTTGTCATTATGGAAGGTAGTTTGTTGTCTTGATTTTTGTTATTCCTTTGGATGATAGCCTTGTCATTATGGAAGGTAGTCTATTTTCGTGATTTTTGTTATTCCAATGGATGGTAACTTTGTCATTATGGAAGGTAGTCTGTTGTCGAGATTTTTGTTAATCCAATGGTTGGTAGCCTTGTCCTTATGGAAGCTAGTTTGTTGTCGAGATTTTTGTTACTCCAATGGATGGTAGCCTTGTCATTATGGAAGGTACTCTATTGTCGATATTTTTGTTACTCCAATGGATGGTAGCCTAGTCATTATGGAAGGTAGTCTTTTGTTCAAATTTTTGTTACTCCAATGAATGGTAGCCTTGTCATTACAGAAGGTAGTCTATTGTGGATATTTTTGTTACTCCAATGGATGGTAGCCTTATCATTATGGAAGGTAGTATAATATAGATATCTTTTTTACTCCAATGGGTGGTAGCCTTGTAATTATGGAAGGTAGTTTGTTGTAGAATTTTTTTTTACTCCAATGGATGGTAGCCTTGTCATTATGGAAGGTAGTTTGTCATTGAGATATCTGTTACTCCAATGGGTGGTAGCCTTGACATTATGGAAGGTAGTTTGTTGTCTAGAATTTTTGTATTCCATTGGATTGTAGCCTTGTCATTATGGAAGGTAGTCTCTTGTGGGAATTTTTGTTACTCCAATGGATGGTAGCGTTGTCATTATGGAAGGTAGTTTGTTGTCTTGATTTTTGTTATTCCTTTGGATGATAGCCTTGTCATTATGGAAGGTAGTCTATTTTCGTGATTTTTGTTATTCCAATGGATGGTAACTTTGTCATTATGGAAGGTAGTCTGTTGTCGAGATTTTTGTTACTCCAATGGTTGGTAGCCTTGTCCTTATGGAAGCTAGTCTGTTGTCGAGATTTTTGTTACTCCAATGGATGGTAGCCTTGTCATTATGGAAGGTACTCTATTGTCGAGATTTTTGTTACTCCAATGGATGGTAGCCTAGTCATTATGGAAGGTAGTCTTTTGTTCAAATTTTTGTTACTCCAATGAATGGTAGCCTTGTCATTACAGAAGGTAGTATGTTCTGGATATTTTTGTTACTCCAATGGATGGTAGCCTTATCATTATGGAAGGTAGTATAATATAGATATCTTTTTTACTCCAATGGGTGGTAGTCTTGTCATTATGGAAGGTAGTTTGTTGTCGAAATTTTTTTTACTCCAATGGATGGTAGCCTTGTCATTATGAAAGGTAGTTTGTCATTGAGATATCTGTTACTCCAATGTGTGGTAGCCTTGACATTATGGAAGGTAGTATGTTGTCGAGAATTTTGTTATTCCATTGGATGGTAGCCTTGTCATTATGGAAGGTAGTCTCTTGTCGAAATTTTTGTTACTCCAATGGATGGTAGCCTTGTAATTATGGAAGGTAGTTTCTTGTCTAGATTTTTGTTATTCCTTTGGATGATAGCCTTGTCATTATGGAAGGTAGTCTATTTTCGTGATTTTTGTTATTCCAATGGATGGTAACTTTGTCATTATGGAAGGTAGTCTGTTGTCGAGATTTTTGTTACTCCAATGGTTGGTAGCCTTATCCTTATGGAAGCTAGTCTGTTGTAGAGATTTTTGTTACTCCAATGGATGGTAGCCTTGTCATTATGGAAGGTACTCTATTGTCGAGATTTTTGTTACTCCAATGGATGGTAGCCTAGTCATTATGGAAGGTAGTCTTTTGTTTAAATTTTTGTTACTCCAATGAATGGTAGCCTTGTCATTACAGAAGGTAGTCTATTGTGGATATTTTTGTTACTCCAATGGATGGTAGCCTTATCATTATGGAAGGTAGTATAATATAGATATCTTTTTTACTCCAATGGGTGGTAGCCTTGTCATTATGGAAGGTAGTTTGTTGTCGAAATTTTTTTTACTCCAATGGATGGTAGCCTTGTCATTATGGAAGGTAGTTTGTCATTGAGATATCTGTTACTCCAATGTGTGGTAGCCTTGACATTATGGAAGGTAGTCTGTTGTCGAGAATTTTGGTATTTCATTGGATGGTAGCCTTGTCATTATGGAAGGTAGTCTCTTGTCGGAATTTTTGTTACTCCAATGGATGGTAGCGTTGTCATTATGGAAGGTAGTTTGTTGTCTTGATTTTTGTTATTACTTTGGATGATAGCCTTGTCATTATGGAAGGTAGTCTATTTTCGTGATTTTTGTTATTCCAATGGATGGTAACTTTGTCATTATGGAAGGTAGTCTGTTGTCGAGATTTTTGTTAATCCAATGGTTGGTAGCCTTGTCCTTATGGAAGCTAGTTTGTTGTCGAGATTTTTGTTACTCCAATGGATGGTAGCCTTGTCATTATGGAAGGTACTCTATTGTCGATATTTTTGTTACTCCAATGGATGGTAGCCTAGTCATTATGGAAGGTAGTCTTTTGTTCAAATTTTTGTTACTCCAATGAATGGTAGCCTTGTCATTACAGAAGGTAGTCTATTGTGGATATTTTTGTTACTCCAATGGATGGTAGCCTTATCATTATGGAAGGTAGTATAATATAGATATCTTTTTTACTCCAATGGGTGGTAGCCTTGTAATTATGGAAGGTAGTTTGTTGTAGAAATTTTTTTTACTCCAATGGATGGTAGCCTTGTCATTATGGAAGGTAGTTTGTCATTGAGATATCTGTTACTCCAATGGGTGGTAGCCTTGACATTATGGAAGGTAGTTTGTTGTCTAGAATTTTTGTATTCCATTGGATTGTAGCCTTGTCATTATGGAAGGTAGTCTCTTGTGGGAATTTTTGTTACTCCAATGGATGGTAGCGTTGTCATTATGGAAGGTAGTTTGTTGTCTTGATTTTTGTTATTCCTTTGGATGATAGCCTTGTCATTATGGAAGGTAGTCTATTTTCGTGATTTTTGTTATTCCAATGGATGGTAACTTTTTCATTAGGGAAGGTAGTCTGTTGTCGAGATTTTTGTTACTCCAATGGTTGGTAGCCTTGTCCTTATAGAAGCTAGTCTGTTGTCGAGATTTTTGTTACTCCAATGGATGGTAGCCTTGTCATTATGGAAGGTACTCTATTGTCGAGATTTTTGTTACTCCAATGGATGGTAGCCTAGTCATTATGGAAGGTAGTCTTTTGTTTAAAATTTTGTTACTCCAATGAATGGTAGCCTTGTCATTACAGAAGGTAGTCTATTGTGGATATTTTTGTTACTCCAATGGATGGTAGCCTTATCATTATGGAAGGTAGTATAATATAGATATCTTTTTTACTCCAATGGGTGGTAGCCTTGTCATTATGGAAGGTAGTTTGTTGTCGAAATTTTTTTTACTCCAATGGATGGTAGCCTTGTCATTATGGAAGGTAGTTTGTCATTGAGATATCTGTTACTCTAATGTGTGGTAGCCTTGACATTATGGAAGGTAGTCTGTTGTCGAGAATTTTGGTATTTCATTGGATGGTAGCCTTGTCATTATGGAAGGTAGTCTCTTGTCGGAATTTTTGTTACTCCAATGGATGGTAGCGTTGTCATTATGGAAGGTAGTTTGTTGTCTTGATTTTTGTTATTCCTTTGGATGATAGCCTTGTCATTATGGAAGGTAGTCTATTTTCGTGATTTTTGTTATTCCAATGGATGGTAACTTTGTCATTATGGAAGGTAGTCTGTTGTCAAGATTTTTGTTAATCCAATGGTTGGTAGCCTTGTCCTTATGGAAGCTAGTTTGTTGTCGAGATTTTTGTTACTCCAATGGATGGTAGCCTTGTCATTATGGAAGGTACTCTATTGTCGAGATTTTTGTTACTCCAATGGATGGTAGCCTAGTCATTATGGAAGGTAGTCTTTTGTTCAAATTTTTGTTACTCCAATGAATGGTAGCCTTGTCATTACAGAAGGTAGTCTATTGTGGATATTTTTGTTACTCCAATGGATGGTAGCCTTATCATTATGGAAGGTAGTATAATATAGATATCTTTTTTACTCCAATGGGTGGTAGCCTTGTAATTATGGAAGGTAGTTTGTTGTAGAAATTTTTTTTACTCCAATGGATGGTAGCCTTGTCATTATGGAAGGTAGTTTTTCATTGAGATATCTGTTACTCCAATGGGTGGTAGCCTTGACATTATGGAAGGTAGTTTGTTGTCGAGAATTTTTGTATTCCATTGGATGGTAGCCTTGTCATTATGGAAGGTAGTCTCTTGTGGGAATTTTTGTTACTCCAATGGATGGTAGCGTTGTCATTATGGAAGGTAGTTTGTTGTCTTGATTTTTGTTATTCCTTTGGATGATAGCCTTGTCATTATGGAAGGTAGTCTATTTTCGTGATTTTTGTTATTCCAATGGATGGTAACTTTTTCATTAGGGAAGGTAGTCTGTTGTCGAGATTTTTGTTACTCCAATGGTTGGTAGCCTTGTCCTTATAGAAGCTAGTCTGTTGTCGAGATTTTTGTTACTCCAATGGATGGTAGCCTTGTCATTATGGAAGGTACTCTATTGTCGAGATTTTTGTTACTCCAATGGATGGTAGCCTAGTCATTATGGAAGGTAGTCTTTTGTTTAAAATTTTGTTACTCCAATGAATGGTAGCCTTGTCATTACAGAAGGTAGTCTATTGTGGATATTTTTGTTACTCCAATGGATGGTAGCCTTATCATTATGGAAGGTAGTATAATATAGATATCTTTTTTACTCCAATGGGTGGTAGCCTTGTCATTATGGAAGGTAGTTTGTTGTCGAAATTTTTTTTACTCCAATGGATGGTAGCCTTGTCATTATGGAAGGTAGTTTGTCATTGAGATATCTGTTACTCTAATGTGTGGTAGCCTTGACATTATGGAAGGTAGTCTGTTGTCGAGAATTTTGGTATTTCATTGGATGGTAGCCTTGTCATTATGGAAGGTAGTCTCTTGTCGGAATTTTTGTTACTCCAATGGATGGTAGCGTTGTCATTATGGAAGGTAGTTTGTTGTCTTGATTTTTGTTATTCCTTTGGATGATAGCCTTGTCATTATGGAAGGTAGTCTATTTTCGTGATTTTTGTTATTCCAATGGATGGTAACTTTGTCATTATGGAAGGTAGTCTGTTGTCAAGATTTTTGTTAATCCAATGGTTGGTAGCCTTGTCCTTATGGAAGCTAGTTTGTTGTCGAGATTTTTGTTACTCCAATGGATGGTAGCCTTGTCATTATGGAAGGTACTCTATTGTCGAGATTTTTGTTACTCCAATGGATGGTAGCCTAGTCATTATGGAAGGTAGTCTTTTGTTCAAATTTTTGTTACTCCAATGAATGGTAGCCTTGTCATTACAGAAGGTAGTCTATTGTGGATATTTTTGTTACTCCAATGGATGGTAGCCTTATCATTATGGAAGGTAGTATAATATAGATATCTTTTTTACTCCAATGGGTGGTAGCCTTGTAATTATGGAAGGTAGTTTGTTGTAGAAATTTTTTTTACTCCAATGGATGGTAGCCTTGTCATTATGGAAGGTAGTTTTTCATTGAGATATCTGTTACTCCAATGGGTGGTAGCCTTGACATTATGGAAGGTAGTTTGTTGTCGAGAATTTTTGTATTCCATTGGATGGTAGCCTTGTCATTATGGAAGGTAGTCTCTTGTGGGAATTTTTGTTACTCCAATGGATGGTAGCGTTGTCATTATGGAAGGTAGTTTGTTGTCTTGATTTTTGTTATTCCTTTGGATGATAGCCTTGTCATTATGGAAGGTAGTCTATTTTCGTGATTTTTGTTATTCCAATGGATGGTAACTTTGTCATTATGGAAGGTAGTCTGTTGTCGAGATTTTTGTTACTCCAATGGTTGGTAGCCTTGTCCTTATGGAAGCTAGTCTGTTGTCGAGATTTTTGTTACTCCAATGGATGGTAGCCTTGTCATTATGGAAGGTACTCTATTGTCGAGATTTTTGTTACTCCAATGGATGGTAGCCTAGTCATTATGGAAGGTAGTCTTTTGTTCAAATTTTTGTTAGTCCAATGAATGGTAGCCTTGTCATTACAGAAGGTAGTATGTTCTGGATATTTTTGTTACTCCAATGGATGGTAGCCTTATCATTATGGAAGGTAGTATAATATAGATATCTTTTTTACTCCAATGGGTGGTAGTCTTGTCATTATGGAAGGTAGTTTGTTGTCGAAATTTTTTTTACTCCAATGGATGGTAGCCTTGTCATTATGAAAGGTAGTTTGTCATTGAGATATCTGTTACTCCAATGTGTGGTAGCCTTGACATTATGGAAGGTAGTCTGTTGTCGAGAATTTTGTTATTCCATTGGATGGTAGCCTTGTCATTATGGAAGGTAGTCTCTTGTCGGAATTTTTGTTACTCCAATGGATGGTAGCCTTGTAATTATGGAAGGTAGTTTCTTGTCTAGATTTTTGTTATTCCTTTGGATGATAGCCTTGTCATTATGGAAGGTAGTCTATTTTCGTGATTTTTGTTATTCCAATGGATGGTAACTTTGTCATTATGGAAGGTAGTCTGTTGTCGAGATTTTTGTTACTCCAATGGTTGGTAGCCTTATCCTTATGGAAGCTAGTCTGTTGTAGAGATTTTTGTTACTCCAATGGATGGTAGCCTTGTCATTATGGAAGGTACTCTATTGTCGAGATTTTTGTTACTCCAATGGATGGTAGCCTAGTCATTATGGAAGGTAGTCTTTTGTTTAAATTTTTGTTACTCCAATGAATGGTAGCCTTGTCATTACAGAAGGTAGTCTATTGTGGATATTTTTGTTACTCCAATGGATGGTAGCCTTATCATTATGGAAGGTAGTATAATATAGATATCTTTTTTACTCCAATGGGTGGTAGCCTTGTCATTATGGAAGGTAGTTTGTTGTCGAAATTTTTTTTACTCCAATGGATGGTAGCCTTGTCATTATGGAAGGTAGTTTGTCATTGAGATATCTGTTACTCCAATGTGTGGTAGCCTTGACATTATGGAAGGTAGTCTGTTTTCGAGAATTTTGGTATTTCATTGGATGGTAGCCTTGTCATTATGGAAGGTAGTCTCTTGTCGGAATTTTTGTTACTCCAATGGATGGTAGCGTTGTCATTATGGAAGGTAGTTTGTTGTCTTGATTTTTGTTATTCCTTTGGATGATAGCCTTGTCATTATGGAAGGTAGTCTATTTTCGTGATTTTTATTATTCCAATGGATGGTAACTTTGTCATTATGGAAGGTAGTCTGTTGTCGAGATTTTTGTTAATCCAATGGTTGGTAGCCTTGTCCTTATGGAAGCTAGTTTGTTGTCGAGATTTTTGTTACTCCAATGGATGGTAGCCTTGTCATTATGGAAGGTACTCTATTGTCGATATTTTTATTACTCCAATGGATGGTAGCCTAGTCATTATGGAAGGTAGTCTTTTGTTCAAATTTTTGTTACTCCAATGAATGGTAGCCTTGTCATTACAGAAGGTAGTCTATTGTGGATATTTTTGTTACTCCAATGGATGGTAGCCTTATCATTATGGAAGGTAGTATAATATAGATATCTTTTTTACTCCAATGGGTGGTAGCCTTGTAATTATGGAAGGTAGTTTGTTGTAGAAATTTTTTTTACTCCAATGGATGGTAGCCTTGTCATTATGGAAGGTAGTTTGTCATTGAGATATCTGTTACTCCAATGGGTGGTAGCCTTGACATTATGGAAGGTAGTTTGTTGTCTAGAATTTTTGTATTCCATTGGATTGTAGCCTTGTCATTATGGAAGGTAGTCTCTTGTGGGAATTTTTGTTACTCCAATGGATGGTAGCGTTGTCATTATGGAAGGTAGTTTGTTGTCTTGATTTTTGTTATTCCTATGGATGATAGCCTTGTCATTATGGAAGGTAGTCTATTTTCGTGATTTTTGTTATTCCAATGGATGGTAACTTTTTCATTATGGAAGGTAGTCTGTTGTCGAGATTTTTGTTACTCCAATGGTTGGTAGCCTTGTCCTTATGGAAGCTAGTCTGTTGTCGAGATTTTTGTTACTCCAATGGATGGTAGCCTTGTCATTATGGAAGGTACTCTATTGTCGAGATTTTTGTTACTCCAATGGATGGTAGCCTAGTCATTATGGAAGGTAGTCTTTTGTTTAAATTTTTGTTACTCGAATGAATGGTAGCCTTGTCATTACAGAAGGTAGTCTATTATGGATATTTTTGTTACTCCAATGGATGGTAGCCTTATCATTATGGAAGGTAGTATAATATAGATATCTTTTTTACTCCAATGGGTGGTAGCCTTGTCATTATGGAAGGTAGTTTGTTGTCGAAATTTTTTTTACTCCAATGGATGGTAGCCTTGTAATTATGGAAGGTAGTTTGTCATTGAGATATTTGTTACTCCAATGTGTGGTAGCCTTGACATTATGGAAGGTAGTCTGTTGTCGAGAATTTTGGTATTTCATTGGATGGTAGCCTTGTCATTATGGAAGGTAGTTTCTTGTCGGAATTTTTGTTACTCCAATGGATGGTAGCGTTGTCATTATGGAAGGTAGTTTGTTGTCTTGATTTTTGTTATTCCTTTGGATGATAGCCTTGTCATTATGGAAGGTAGTCTATTTTCGTGATTTTTGTTATTCCAATGGATGGTAACTTTGTCATTATGGAAGGTAGTCTGTTGTCAAGATTTTTGTTAATCCAATGGTTGGTAGCCTTGTCCTTATGGAAGCTAGTTTGTTGTCGAGATTTTTGTTACTCCAATGGATGGTAGCCTTGTCATTATGGAAGGTACTCTATTGTCGATATTTTTGTTACTCCAATGGATGGTAGCCTAGTCATTATGGAAGGTAGTCTTTTGTTCAAATTTTTGTTACTCCAATGAATGGTAGCCTTGTCATTACAGAAGGTAGTCTATTGTGGATATTTTTGTTACTCCAATGGATGGTAGCCTTATCATTATGGAAGGTAGTATAATATAGATATCTTTTTTACTCCAATGGGTGGTAGCCTTGTAATTATGGAAGGTAGTTTGTTGTAGAAATTTTTTTTACTCCAATGGATGGTAGCCTTGTCATTATGGAAGGTAGTTTGTCATTGAGATATCTGTTACTCCAATGGGTGGTAGCCTTGACATTATGGAAGGTAGTTTGTTGTCTAGAATTTTTGTATTCCATTGGATGGTAGCCTTGTCATTATGGAAGGTAGTCTCTTGTGGGAATTTTTGTTACTCCAATGGATGGTAGCGTTGTCATTATGGAAGGTAGTTTGTTGTCTTGATTTTTGTTATTCCTTTGGATGATAGCCTTGTCATTATGGAAGGTAGTCTATTTTCGTGATTTTTGTTATTCCAATGGATGGTAACTTTTTCATTATGGAAGGTAGTCTGTTGTCGAGATTTTTGTTACTCCAATGGTTGGTAGCCTTGTCCTTATGGAAGCTAGTCTGTTGTCGAGATTTTTGTTACTCCAATGGATGGTAGCCTTGTCATTATGGAAGGTACTCTATTGTCGAGATTTTTGTTACTCCAATGGATGGTAGCCTAGTCATTATGGAAGGTAGTCTTTTGTTCAAATTTTTGTTACTCCAATGAATGGTAGCCTGGTCATTTCAGAATGTAGTATGTTCTGGATATTTTTGTTACTCCAATGGATGGTAGCCTTATCATTATGGAAGGTAGTATAATATAGATATCTTTTTTACTCCAATGGGTGGTAGCCTTGTCATTATGGAAGGTAGTTTGTTGTCGAATTTTTTTTTACTCCAATGGATGGTAGCCTTGTCATTCTGAAAGGTAGTTTGTCATTGAGATATCTGTTACTCCAATGTGTGGTAGCCTTGACATTATGGAAGGTAGTCTGTTGTCGAGAATTTTGTTATTCCATTGGATGGTAGCCTTGTCATTATGGAAGGTAGACTCTTGTCGGAATTTTTGTTACTCCAATGGATGGTAGCCTTGTAATTATGGAAGGTAGTTTGTTGTCTAGATTTTTGTTATTCTTTTGGATGATAGCCTTGTCATTATGGAAGGTAGTCTATTTTTGTGATTTTTGTTATTCCAATGGATGGTAACTTTGTCATTATGGAAGGTAGTCTGTTGTCGAGATTTTTGTTACTCCAATGGTTGGTAGCCTTGTCCTTATGGAAGCTAGTCTGTTGTCGAGATTTTTGTTACTCCAATGGAGGGTAGCCTTGTCATTATGGAAGGTACTCTATTGTCGAGATTTTTGTTACTCCAATGGATGGTAGCCTTGTCATTATGGAAGGTAGTCTTTTGTTCAAATTTTTGTAACTCCAATGAATGGTAGCCTTGTCATTACAGAAGGTAGTCTATTGTGGATATTTTTGTTACTCCAATGGATGGTAGTCTTATCATTATGGAAGGTAGTATAATATAGATATCTTTTTTACTCCAATGGCTGGTAGCCTTGTCATTATGGAAGGTAGTTTGTTGTCGAAATTTTTTTTACTCCAATGGATGGTAGCCTTGTCATTATGGAAGGTAGTTTGTCATTGAGATATCTGTTAGTCCAATGTGTGGTAGCCTTGACATTATGGAAGGTAGTTTGTTGTCGAGAATTTTGGTATTCCATTGGATGGTAGCCTTGTCATTATGGAAGGTAGTCTCTTGTCGGAATTTTTGTTACTCCAATGGATGGTAGCGTTGTCATTATGGAAGGTAGTTTGTTGTCTTGATTTTTGTTATTCCTTTGGATGATAGCCTTGTCATTATGGAAGGTAGTCTATTTTCGTGATTTTTGTTATTCCAATGGATGGTAACTTTTTCATTATGGAAGGTAGTCTGTTGTCGAGATTTTTGTTACTCCAATGGTTGGTAGCCTTGTCCTTATGGAAGCTAGTCTATTGTCGAGATTTTTGTTACTCCAATGGATGGTAGCCTTGTCATTATGGAAGGTACTCTATTGTCGAGATTTTTGTTACTCCAATGGATGGTAGCCTAGTCATTATGGAAGGTAGTCTTTTGTTCAAATTTTTGTTACTCCAATGAATGGTAGCCTTGTCATTTCAGAAGGTAGTCTATTATGGATATTTTTGTTACTCCAATGGATGGTAGCCTTATCATTATGGAAGGTAGTATAATATAGATATCTTTTTTACTCCAATTGGTGGTAGCCTTGTCATTATGGAACGTAGTTTGTTGTCGAATTTTTTTTTACTCCAATGGATGGTAGCCTTGTCATTATGGAAGGTAGTTTGTCATTGAGATATCTATTACTCCAATGTGTGGTAGCCTTGACATTATGGAAGGTAGTCTGTTGTCGAGAATTTTGTTATTTCATTGGATGGTAGCCTTGTCATTATGGAAGGTAGTCTCTTGTCGGAATTTTTGTTACTCCAATGGATGGTAGCGTTGTCATTATGGAAGGTAGTTTGTTGTCTTGATTTTTGTTATTTCTTTGGATGATAGCCTTGTCATTATGGAAGGTAGTCTATTTTCGTGATATTTATTATTCCAATGGATGGTAACTTTGTCCTTATGGAAGCTAGTCTGTTGTCGAGATTTTTGTTACTCCAATGGATGGTAGCCTTGTCATTATGGAAGGTACTCTATTGTCGAGATTTTTGTTACTCCAATGGATGGTAGCCTAGTCATTATGGAAGGTAGTCTTTTGTTCAAATTTTTGTTACTCCAATGAATGGTAGCGTTGTCATTACAGAAGGTAGTCTATTGTGGATATTTTTGTTACTCCAATGGATGGTAGCCTTATTATTATGGAAGGTAGTATAATATAGATATCTTTTTTACTCCAATGGGTGGTAGCCTTGTAATTATGGAAGGTAGTTTGTTGTAGAAATTTTTTTTACTCCAATGGATGGTAGCCTTGTCATTATGGAAGGTAGTTTGTCATTGAGATATCTGTTACTCCAATGGGTGGTAGCCTTGACATTATGGAAGGTAGTTTGTTGTCGAGAATTTTTGTATTCCATTGGATGGTAGCCTTGTCATTATGGAAGGTAGTCTCTTGTGGGAATTTTTGTTACTCCAATGGATGGTAGCGTTGTCATTATGGAAGGTAGTTTGTTGTCTTGATTTTTGTTATTCCTTTGGATGATAGCCTTGTCATTATGGAAGGTAGTCTATTTTCGTGATTTTTGTTATTCCAATGGATGGTAACTTTTTCATTATGGAAGGTAGTCTGTTGTCGAGATTTTTGTTACTCCAATGGTTGGTAGCCTTGTCCTTATGGAAGCTAGTCTGTTGTCGAGATTTTTGTTACTCCAATGGATGGTAGCCTTGTCATTATGGAAGGTACTCTATTGTCGAGATTTTTGTTACTCCAATGGATGGTAGCCTAGTCATTATGGAAGGTAGTCTTTTGTTCAAATTTTTGTTACTCCAATAAATGGTAGCCTTGTCATTTCAGAAGGTACTATGTTCTGGATATTTTTGTTACTCCAATGGATGGTAGCCTTATCATTATGGAAGGTAGTATAATATAGATATCTTTTTTACTCCAATGGGTGGTAGCCTTGTCATTATGGAAGGTACTTTGTTGTCGAAATTTTTTTTACTCCAATGGATGGTAGCCTTGTCATTCTGAAAGGTAGTTTGTCATTGAGATATCTGTTACTCCAATGTGTGGTAGCCTTGACATTATGGAAGGTAGTCTGTTGTCGAGAATTTTGGTATTCCATTGGATGGTAGCCTTGTCATTATGGAAGGTAGTCTCTTGTCGGAATTTTTGTTACTCCAATGGATGGTAGCCTTGTAATTATGGAAGGTAGTTTGTTGTCTAGATTTTATTTATTCCTTTGGATGATAGCCTTGTCATTATGGAAGGTAGTCTATTTTCGTGATTTTTGTTATTCCAATGGATGGTAACTTTGTCATTATGGAAGGTAGTCTATTGTCGAGATTTTTGTTACTCCAATGGTTGGTAGCCTTGTCCTTATCGAAGCTAGTCTGTTGTCGAGATTTTTGTTACTCCAATGGATGGTAGCCTTGTCATTATTGAAGGCTGTTTGTCGTTATGATTTTTGTTACTCCAATGGATGGTAGCCTTGTCATTATGGAAGGTAGTCTTTTGTTCAAATTTTTGTTACTCCAATGAATGGTAGCCTTGTCATTACAGAAGGTAGACTGTTATGGATATTTTTGTTACTCCAATGGATGGTAGCCTTATCATTATGGAAGGTAGTATAATATAGATATCTTTTTTACTCCAATGTGTGGTAGCCTTGACATTATGGAAGGTAGTCTGTTGTCGAGAATTTTGTTATTCCATTGGATGGTAGCCTTGTCATTATGGGTGGTAGTCTCTTGTCGGAATTTTTGTTACTCCAATGGATGGTATCCTTGTCATTATGGAAGGTAGTTTGTTGTCTAGATTTTTGTTATTCCTTTTGATGATAGCCTGGTCATTATGGAAGGTAGTCTATTTTCGTGATTTTTGTTATTCCAATGGATGGTAACTTTGTAATTATGGAAGGTAGTCTGTTGTCGAGATTTTTGTTACTCCAATGGTTGGTAGCCTTGTCCTTATGGAAGCTAGTCTGTTGTCGAGATTTTTGTTACTCCAATGGATGGTAGCCTTGTCATTATGGAAGGTACTCTATTGTCGAGATTTTTGTTACTCCAATGGACGGTAGCCTTGTCATTATGGAATGTTGTTTGTCGTTATGATTTTTGTTACTGCAATGGATGGTAGCCTTGTCATTATGGAAGGTAGTGATTTGTTCAAATTTTTGTTACTCCAATGAATGGTAGCCTTGTCATTACAGAAGGTAGTCTGTTGTGGATATTTTTGTTACTCCAATGGATTGTAGCCTTATCATTATGGAAGGTAGTATAATATATATATCTTTTTTACTCCAATGGGTGGTAGCCTTGACATTATGGAAGGTAGTCTGTTGTCGAGAATTTTGTTATTCCATTGGATGGTAGCCTTGTCATTATGGAAGGTAGTCTCTTGTCGGAATTTTTGTTACTCCAATGGATGGTAGCCTTGTCCTTATGGAAGGTAGTTTGTTGTCTAGATTTTTTTTATTCCTTTGGATGATAGCCTTGTCATTATGGAAGGTAGTTTATTTTCATGATTTTTGTTATTCCAATGGATGGTAACTTTGTCATTATCGAAGGTAGTCTGTTGTCGAGATTTTTGTTACTCCAATGGTCGGTAGCCTTGTCCTTATGGAAGCTAGTTTGTTGTCGAGATTTTTGTTACTCCAATGGATGGTAACCTTGTCATTATGGAAGGTAGTCTATTGTTCAAATATTTGTTACTCCAATGAATGGTAGCCTTGTCATTACAAAAGGTAGTCTATTATGGATATTTTTGTTACTCAAATGGATGGTAGCCTTATCATTATCGAAGGTACTATAATATAGATATCTTTTTTACTCCAATGGGTGGTAGCCTTGTCATTATGGAAGGTAGTTTGTTGTCGAAACATTTTTTACTCCAATGGATGGTAGCCTTGTCATTATGGAAGGTAGTTTGTCATTGAGATATATGTTACTCTTATGTGTGGTAGCCTTGACATTGTGGAAGGTAGTCTGTTGTCGAGAATTTTGTTATTCCATTGGATGGTAGCCTTGTCATTATGGAAGGTAGTCTCTTGTCAGAATTTTTGTTACTCCAATGGATGGTAGCCTTGTCATTATGGAAGGTAGTTTGTTGTCTAGATTTTTGTTATTCCTTTGGATGATAGCCTTGTCATTATGGAAGTTAGTTTATTTTCGTGATTTTTGTTATTCCAATGGATGGTATCTTTGTCATTATCGAAGGTAGTCTGTTATCGAGATTTTGGTTCCTCCAATGGTTGGTAGCCTTGTCCTTATCGAAACTAGTCTGTTGTCGAGATTTTTGTTACTCCAATGGTTGGTAGCCTTGTCCTTATCGAAGCTAGTCTGTTGTCGAGATTTTTGTTACTCCAATGAATGGTAGCCTTGTCATTATTGAAGGTTTTCTTGTCGTTATGATTTTTGTTACTCCAATGGATGGTAGCCTTGTCATTATGGAAGGTAGTCTTTTGTTCAAATATTTGTTACTCCAATGAATGGTAGCCTTGTCATTACAGAAGGTAGTCTGTTGTGGATATTTTTGTTACTCCAATGGATGGTAGCCTTATCATTATGGATGGTAGTATAATATATATATATATCTTTTTTACTCCAATGTGTGGTAGCCTTGACATTATGGAAGGTAGTCTGTTGTCGAGAATTTTGTTATTCCATTGGATGGTAGCCTTGTCATTATGGATGGAAGTCTCTTGTCGGAATTTTTGTTACTCCAATGGATGGTAGCCTTGTCATTATGGAAGGTAGTTTGTTGTCTAGATTTTTGTTATTCCTTTGGATGATAGCCTGGTCATTATGGAAGGTAGTCTATTTTCGTGATTTTTGTTATTCCAATGGATGGTAACTTTGTTATTATGGAAGGTAGTCTGTTGTCGAGATTTTTGTTACTCCAATTGTTGGTAGCCTTGTCCTTATGGAAGCTAGTCTGTTGTCGAGATTTTTGTTACTCCAATGGATGGTAGCCTTGTCATTATGGAAGGTACTCTATTGTCGAGATTTTTGTTACTCCAATGGATGGTAGCCTTGTCATTATGGAATGTTGTTTGTCGTTATGATTTTTGTTACTGCAATGGATGGTAGCCTTGTCATTATGGAAGGTAGTGTTTTGTTCAAATTTTTGTTACTCCAATGAATGGTAGCCTTGTCATTACAGAAGGTAGTCTGTTATGGATATTTTTGTTACTCCAATGGATGGTAGCCTTATCATTATGGAAGGTAGTATAATATATATATCTTTTTAACTCCAATGGGTGGTAGCCTTGTCATTATGGAAGGTAGTTTGTTGTCGAAATTTTTTTTACTCCAATGGATGGTAGCCTTGTCATTGTGGAAGGTAGTTTTTCATTGAGATATATGTTACTCCAACGCGTGGTAGCCTTGACATTATTAAAGGTCGTCTGTTGTCGAGAATTTTGTTATTCCATTGGATGGTAGCCTTGTCATTATGGAAGGTAGTCTCTTGTCGGAATTTTTGTTACTCCAATGGATGGTAGCCTTGTCATCATGGAAGGTAGTTTGTTGTCTAGATTTTTGTTATTCCTTTGGATGATAGCCTTGTCATTATGGAAGGTAGTCTATTTTCGTGATTTTTGTTATTCCAATGGATGGTAACTTTGTCATTATGGAAGGTAATCTGTTGTCGAGATTTTTGTTACTCCAATGGTTGGTAGCCTTGTCCTTATGGAAGCTAGTCTGTTGTCGAGATTTTTGTTACTCCAATGGATGGTAGCCTTGTCATTATGGAAGGTACTCTATTGTCGAGATTTTTATTACTCCAATGGATGGTAGCCTTGTCATTATAGAAGGTTGTTTGTCTTTATGATTTTTGTTACTCCATTGGATGGTAGCCTTGTCATTATGGAAGGTAGTGTTTTGTTCAAATGTTTGTTACTCCAATGAATGGTAGCCTTGTCATTACAAAAGGTAGTCTGTTGTGGATATTTTTGTTACTCCAATGGATGGTAGCCTTATCATTATGGAAGGTACTATAATATATATATCTTTTTTACTCAAATGGGTGGTAGCCTTGTCATTATGGAAGGTAGTTTGTTGTCGAAACATTTTTTACTCCAATGGATGGTAGCCTTGTCATTATGGAATGTAGTTTGTCATTGAGATATATGTTACTCTTATGTGTGGTAGCCTTGACATTGTGGAAGGTAGTCTGTTGTCGAGAATTTTGTTATTCCATTGGATGGTAGCCTTGTCATTATGGAAGGTAGTCTCTTGTCGGAATTTTTGTTACTCCAATGGATGGTAGCCTTGTCCTTATGGAAGGTAGTTTGTTGTCTAGATTTTTTTTATTCCTTTGGATGATAGCCTTGTCATTATGGAAGGTAGTTTATTTTCATGATTTTTGTTATTCCAATGGATGGTAACTTTGTCATTATCGAAGGTAGTCTGTTGTCGAGATTTTTGTTACTCCAATGGTCGGTAGCCTTGTCCTTATGGAAGCTAGTTTGTTGTCGAGATTTTTGTTACTCCAATGGATGGTAACCTTGTCATTATGGAAGGTAGTCTATTGTTCAAATATTTGTTACTCCAATGAATGGTAGCCTTGTCATTACAAAAGGTAGTCTATTATGGATATTTTTGTTACTCAAATGGATGGTAGCCTTATCATTATCGAAGGTACTATAATATAGATATCTTTTTTACTCCAATGGGTGGTAGCCTTGTCATTATGGAAGGTAGTTTGTTGTCGAAACATTTTTTACTCCAATGGATGGTAGCCTTGTCATTATGGAAGGTAGTTTGTCATTGAGATATATGTTACTCTTATGTGTGGTAGCCTTGACATTGTGGAAGGTAGTCTGTTGTCGAGAATTTTGTTATTCCATTGGATGGTAGCCTTGTCATTATGGAAGGTAGTCTCTTTTCAGAATTTTTGTTACTCCAATGGATGGTAGCCTTGTCATTATGGAAGGTAGTTTGTTGTCTAGATTTTTGTTATTCCTTTGGATGATAGCCTTGTCATTATGGAAGGTAGTTTATTTTCGTGATTTTTGTTATTCCAATGGATGGTATCTTTGTCATTATCGAAGGTAGTCTGTTATCGAGATTTTGGTTCCTCCAATGGTTGGTAGCCTTGTCCTTATCGAAACTAGTCTGTTGTCGAGATTTTTGTTACTCCAATGGTTGGTAGCCTTGTCCTTATCGAAGCTAGTCTGTTGTCGAGATTTTTGTTACTCCAATGAATGGTAGCCTTGTCATTATTGAAGGTTTTCTTGTCGTTATGATTTTTGTTACTCCAATGGATGGTAGCCTTGTCATTATGGAAGGTAGTCTTTTGTTCAAATTTTTGTTACTCCAATGAATGGTAGCCTTGTCATTACAGAAGGTAGTCTGTTGTGGATATTTTTGTTACTCCAATGGATGGTAGCCTTATCATTATGGATGGTAGTATAATATATATATATATATCTTTTTTACTCCAATGTGTGGTAGCCTTGACATTATGGAAGGTAGTCTATTGTCGAGAATTTTGTTATTCCATTGGATGGTAGCCTTGTCATTATGGATGGAAGTCTCTTGTCGGAATTTTTGTTACTCCAATGGATGGTAGCCTTGTCATTATGGAAGGTAGTTTGTTGTCTAGATTTTTGTTATTCCTTTGGATGATAGCCTGGTCATTATGGAAGGTAGTCTATTTTCGTGATTTTTGTTATTCCAATGGATGGTAACTTTGTTATTATGGAAGGTAGTCTGTTGTCGAGATTTTTGTTACTCCAATTGTTGGTAGCCTTGTCCTTATGGAAGCTAGTCTGTTGTCGAGATTTTTGTTACTCCAATGGATGGTAGCCTTGTCATTATGGAAGGTACTCTATTGTCGAGATTTTTGTTACTCCAATGGATGGTAGCCTTGTCATTATGGAATGTTGTTTGTCGTTATGATTTTTGTTACTGCAATGGATGGTAGCCTTGTCATTATGGAAGGTAGTGTTTTGTTCAAATTTTTGTTACTCCAATGAATGGTAGCCTTGTCATTACAGAAGGTAGTCTGTTATGGATATTTTTGTTACTCCAATGGATGGTAGCCTTATCATTATGGAAGGTAGTATAATATATATATCTTTTTAACTCCAATGGGTGGTAGCCTTGTCATTATGGAAGGTAGTTTGTTGTCGAAATTTTTTTTACTCCAATGGATGGTAGCCTTGTCATTGTGGAAGGTAGTTTTTCATTGAGATATATGTTACTCCAACGCGTGGTAGCCTTGACATTATTAAAGGTCGTCTGTTGTCGAGAATTTTGTTATTCCATTGGATGGTAGCCTTGTCATTATGGAAGGTAGTCTCTTGTCGGAATTTTTGTTACTCCAATGGATGGTAGCCTTGTCATCATGGAAGGTAGTTTGTTGTCTAGATTTTTGTTATTCCTTTGGATGATAGCCTTGTCATTATGGAAGGTAGTCTATTTTCGTGATTTTTGTTATTCCAATGGATGGTAACTTTGTCATTATGGAAGGTAATCTGTTGTCGAGATTTTTGTTACTCCAATGGTTGGTAGCCTTGTCCTTATGGAAGCTAGTCTGTTGTCGAGATTTTTGTTACTCCAATGGATGGTAGCCTTGTCATTATGGAAGGTACTCTATTGTCGAGATTTTTATTACTCCAATGGATGGTAGCCTTGTCATTATAGAAGGTTGTTTGTCTTTATGATTTTTGTTACTCCATTGGATGGTAGCCTTGTCATTATGGAAGGTAGTGTTTTGTTCAAATGTTTGTTACTCCAATGAATGGTAGCCTTGTCATTACAAAAGGTAGTCTGTTGTGGATATTTTTGTTACTCCAATGGATGGTAGCCTTATCATTATGGAAGGTACTATAATATATATATCTTTTTTACTCAAATGGGTGGTAGCCTTGTCATTATGGAAGGTAGTTTGTTGTCGAAACATTTTTTACTCCAATGGATGGTAGCCTTGTCATTATGGAATGTAGTTTGTCATTGAGATATATGTTACTCTTATGTGTGGTAGCCTTGACATTGTGGAAGGTAGTCTGTTGTCGAGAATTTTGTTATTCCATTGGATGGTAGCCTTGTCATTATGGAAGGTAGTCTCTTGTCGGAATTTTTGTTACTCCAATGGATGGTAGCCTTGTCATTATGGAAGGTACTTTGTTGTCTAGATTTTTGTTATTCCTTTGGATGATAGCCTTGTCATTATGGAAGGTAGTTTATTTTCGTGATTTTTGTTATTCCAATGGATGGTAACTTTGTCATTATCGAAGGTAGTCTGTTATCGAGATTTTGGTTACTCCAATGGTTGGTAGCCTTGTCCTTATCGAAGCTAGTCTGTTGTCGAGATTTTTGTTACTCCAATGGTTGGTAGCCTTGTCCTTATCGAAGCTAGTCTGTTGTCGAGATTTTTGTTACTCCAATGGATGGTAGCCTTGTCATTATTGAAGGTTGTTTGTCGTTATGATTTTTGTTACTCCAATGGATGGTAGCCTTGACATTATGGAAGGTAGTCTTTTGTTCAAATTTTTGTTACTCCAATGAAGGGTAGCCTTGTCATTACAGAAGGTAGTTTGTTGTGGATATTTTTGTTACTCCAATGGATGGTAGCCTTATCATTATGGATGGTAGTATAATATATATATATATATCTTTTTTACTCCAATGTGTGGTAGCCTTGACATTATGGAAGGTAGTCTGTTGTCGAGAATTTTGTTATTCCATTGGATGGTAGCCTTGTCATTATGGAAGGTAGTCTCTTGTCGGAATTTTTATTACTCCAATGGATGGTAGCCTTGTCATTATGGAAGGTAGTTTGTTGTCTAGATTTTTGTTATTCCTTTGGATGATAGCCTTGTCATTATGGAAGGTAATTTATTTTCGTGATTTTTGTTATTCCAATGGATGGTAACTTTGTCATTATGGAAGGTAGTCTGTTGTCGAGATTTTGGTTACTCCAATGGTTGGTAGCCTTGTCCTTATCGAAGCTAGTCTGTTGTCGAGATTTTTGTTACTCCAATGGATGGTAGCCTTGTCATTATTGAAGGCTGTTTGTCGTTATCATTTTTGTTACTCCAATGGATGGTAGCCTTGTCATTATGGAAGGTAGTCTTTTGTTCAAATTTTTGTAACTCCAATGAATGGTAGCCTTGTCATTACAGAAGGCAGTCTGTTGTGGATATTTTTGTTACTCCAATGGATGGTAGCCTTATCATTATGGAAGGTAGTATAATATAGATATATCTTTTTTACTCCAATGTGTGGTAGCCTTGACATTATGGAAGGTAGTCTGTTGTCGAGAATTTTGTTATTCCATTGGATGGTAGCCTTGTCATTATGGATGGAAGTCTCTTGTCGGAATTTTTGTTACTCCAATGGATGGTAGCCTTGTCATTATGGAAGGTAGTTTGTTGTCTAGATTTTTGTTATTCCTTTGGATGATAGCCTGGTCATTATGGAAGGTAGTCTATTTTCGTGATTTTTGTTATTCCAATGGATGGTAACTTTGTTATTATGGAAGGTAGTCTGTTGTCGAGATTTTTGTTACTCCAATTGTTGGTAGCCTTGTCCTTATGGAAGCTAGTCTGTTGTCGAGATTTTTGTTACTCCAATGGATGGTAGCCTTGTCATTATGGAAGGTACTCTATTGTCGAGATTTTTGTTACTCCAATGGATGGTAGCCTTGTCATTATGGAATGTTGTTTGTCGTTATGATTTTTGTTACTGCAATGGATGGTAGCCTTGTCATTATGGAAGGTAGTGTTTTGTTCAAATTTTTGTTACTCCAATGAATGGTAGCCTTGTCATTACAGAAGGTAGTCTGTTATGGATATTTTTGTTACTCCAATGGATGGTAGCCTTATCATTATGGAAGGTAGTATAATATATATATCTTTTTAACTCCAATGGGTGGTAGCCTTGTCATTATGGAAGGTAGTTTGTTGTCGAAATTTTTTTTACTCCAATGGATGGTAGCCTTGTCATTGTGGAAGGTAGTTTTTCATTGAGATATATGTTACTCCAACGTGTGGTAGCCTTGACATTATTAAAGGTCGTACGTTGTCGAGAATTTTGTTATTCCATTGGATGGTAGCCTTGTCATTATGGAAGGTAGTCTCTTGTCGGAATTTTTGTTACTCAAATGGATGGTAGCCTTGTCATCATGGAAGGTAGTTTGTTGTCTAGATTTTTGTTATTCCTTTGGATGATAGCCTTGTCATTATGGAAGGTAGTCTATTTTCGTGATTTTGGTTATTCCAATGGATGGTAACTTTGTCATTATGGAAGGTAATCTGTTGACGAGATTTTTGTTACTCCAATGGTTGGTAGCCTTGTCCTTATGGAAGCTAGTCTGTTGTCGAGATTTTTGTTACTCCAATGGATGGTAGCCTTGTCATTATGGAAGGTACTCTATTGTCGAGATTTTTATTACTCCAATGGATGGTAGCCTTGTCATTATGGAAGGTTGTTTATCTTTATGATTTTTGTTACTCCATTGGATGGTAGCCTTGTCATTATGGAAGGTAGTGTTTTGTTCAAATGTTTGTTACTCCAATGAATGGTAGCCTTGTCATTACAAAAGGTAGTCTGTTGTGGATATTTTTGTTACTCCAATGGATGGTAGCCTTATCATTATGGAAGGTAGTATAATATAGATATCTTTTTTACTCCAATGGGTGGTAGCCTTGTCATTATGGAAGGTAGTTTCTTGTCGAAACATTTTTTACTCCAATGGATGGTAGCCTTGTCATTGTGGAAGGTAGTTTTTTATTGAGATATATGTTACTCTTATGTGTGGTAGCCTTGACATTGTGGAAGGTAGTCTGTTGTCGACAATTTTGTTATTCCATTGGATGGTAGCCTTGTCATTATGGAAGGTAGTCTCTTGTCGGAATTTTTGTTACTCCAATGGATGGTAGCCTTGTCATTATGGAAGGTACTTTGTTGTCTAGATTTTTGTTATTCCTTTGGATGATAGCCTTGTCATTATGGAAGGTAGTTTATTTTCGTGATTTTTGTTATTCCAATGGATGGTAACTTTGTCATTATGGAAGGTAGTCTGTTATCGAGATTTTGGTTACTCCAATGGTTGGTAGCCTTGTCCTTATCGAAGCTAGTCTGTTGTCGAGATTTTTGTTACTCCAATGGTTGGTAGCCTTGTCCTTATCGAAGCTAGTCTGTTGTCGAGATTTTTGTTACTCCAATGGATGGTAGCCTTGTCATTATGGAAGGTAGTCTTTTGTTCAAATATTTGTTACTCCAATGAATGGTAGCCTTGTCATTACAAAAGGTAGTCTATTATGGATATTTTTGTTACTCCAATGGATGGTAGCCTTATCATTATGGAAGGTAGTATAATATAGATATCTTTTTTACTCCAATGGGTGGTAGCCTTGACATTATGGAAGGTAGTTTGTTGTCGAAATTTTTTTTACTCCAATGGATGGTAGCCTTGTCATTATGGAAGGTAGTTTGTCATTGAGATATTTGTTACTCCAATGTGTGGTAGCCTTGACATTATGGAAGGTAGTCTGTTGTCGAGAATTTTGTTATTCCATTGGATGGTAGCCTTGTCATTATGGAAGGTAGTCTCTTGTCGGAATTTTTGTTACTCCAATGGATGGTAGCCTTGTCATTATGGAAGGTAGTTTGTCGTCTAGATTTTTGTTATTCCTTTGGATGATAGCATTGTCATTATGGAAGGTAGTTTATTTTCGTGATTTTTGTTATTCCAATGGATGGTAACTTTGTCATTATCGAAGGTAGTCTGTTGTCGAGATTTTTGTTACTCAAATGGTTGGTAGCCTTGTCCTTATGGAAGCTAGTCTGTTGTCGAGATTTTTGTTACTCCAATGGATGGTAGCCTTGTCATTATGGAAGGTACTCTATTGTCGAGATTTTTGTTACTCCAATGGATGGTAGCCTTGTCATTATGGAAGGTAGTCTTTTGTTCAAATATTTGTTACTCCAATGAATGGTAGCCTTGTCATTACAAAAGGTAGTCTATTATGGATATTTTTGTTACTCCAATGGATGGTAGCCTTATCATTATGGAAGGTACTATAATATAGATATCTTTTTTACTCCAATGGGTGGTAGCCTTGTCATTATCGAAGGTAGTTTGTTGTCGAAACTTTTCTTACTCCAATGGATGGTAGCCTTGTCATTATGGAAGGTAGTTTGTCATTGTGATATATGTTACTCTTATTTGTGGTAGCCTTGACATTATGGGAGGTAGTCTGTTGTCGAGAATTTTGTTATTCCATTGGATGGTAGCCTTGTCATTATGGAAGGTAGTCTCTTGTCGGAATTTTTGTTACTCCAATGGATGGTAGCCTTGTCATTATGGAAGGTAGTTTGTTGTCTAGATTTTTGTTATTCCTTTAGATGATAGCCTTGTCATTATGGAAGGTAGTTTATTTTCGTGATTTTTGTTATTCCAATGGATGGTAACTTTGTCATTATGGAAGGTAGTCTGTTGTCGAGATTTTGGTTACTCCAATGGTTGGTAGCCTTGTCCTTATCGAAGCTAGTCTGTTGTCGAGATTTTTGTTACTCCAATGGATGGTAGCCTTGTCATTATTGAAGGCTGTTTGTCGTTATGATTTTTGTTACTCCAATGGATGGTAGCCTTGTAATTATGGAAGGTAGTCTTTTGTTCAAATATTTGTTACTCCAATGAATGGTAGCCTTGTCATTACAAAAGGTAGTCTATTATGGATATTTTTGTTACTCCAATGGATGGTAGCCTTATCATTATGGAAGGTACTATAATATATATATCTTTTTTACTCCAATGGGTGGTAGCCTTGTCATTATGGAAGGTAGTTTGTTGTCGAAACTTTTTTTACTCCAATGGATGGTAGCCTTGTCATTATGGAAGTTAGTTTGTCATTGTGATATATGTTACTCTTAAGTGTGGTAGCCTTGACATTATGGAAGGTAGTCTGTTGTCGAGAATTTTGTTATTCCATTGGATGGTAGCCTTGTCATTATGGAAGGTAGTCTCTTGTCAGAATTTTTGTTACTCCAATGGATGGTAGCCTTGTCATTATGGAAGGTAGTTTGTTGTCTAGATTTTTGTTATTCCTTTGGATGATAGCCATGTCATTATGGAAGGTAGTTTATTTTCGTGATTTTTGTTATTCCAATGGATGGTAACTTTGTCATTATCGAAGGTAGTCTGTTATCGAGATTTTGGTTACTCCAATGGTTGGTAGCCTTGTCCTTATCGAAGCTAGTCTGTTGTCGAGATTTTTGTTACTCCAATGGTTGTTAGCCTTGTCCTTATCGTAGCTAGTCTGTTGTCGAGATTTTTGTTACTCCAATGGATGGTAGCCTTGTCATTATTGAAGGCTGTTTGTCATTATGATTTTTGTTACTCCAATGGATGGTAGCCTTGTCATTATGGAAGGTAGTCTTTTGTTCAAATTTTTGTTACTCCAATGAATGGTAGCCTTGTCATTACAGAAGGTAGTCTGTTGTGGATATTTTTGTTACTCCAATGGATGGTAGCCTTATCATTATGGATGGTAGTATAATATATATATCTTTTTTACTCCAATGTGTGGTAGCCTTGACATTATGGAAGGTAGTCTATTGTCGAGAATTTTTTTATTCCATTGGATGGTAGCCTTGTCATTATTGATGGTAGTCTCTTGTCGGAATTTTTGTTACTCCAATGGATGGTAGCCTTGTCATTATGGAAGGTAGTTTGTTGTCTAGATTTTTGTTATTCCTTTGGATGATAGCCTTGTCATTATGGAAGGTAGTTTATTTTCGTGATTTTTGTTATTCCAATGGATGGTAACTTTGTCATTATGGAAGGTAGTCTGTTGTCGAGATTTTGGTTACTCCAATGGTTGGTAGCCTTGTCCTTATCGAAGCTAGTCTGTTGTCGAGATTTTTGTTACTCCAATGGATGGTAGCCTTGTCATTATTGAAGGCTGTTTGTCGTTATCATTTTTGTTACTCCAATGGATGGTAGCCTTGTCATTATGGAAGGTAGTCTTTTGTTCAAATTTTTGTAACTCCAATGAATGGTAGCCTTGTCATTACAGAAGGTAGTCTGTTGTGGATATTTTTGTTACTCCAATGGATGGTAGCCTTATCATTATGGAAGGTAGTATAATATAGATATCTTTTTTACTCCAATGTGTGGTAGCCTTGACATTATGGAAGGTAGTCTGTTGTCGAGAATTTTGTTATTCCATTGGATGGTAGCCTTGTCATTATGGATGGAAGTCTCTTGTCGGAATTTTTGTTACTCCAATGGATGGTAGCCTTGTCATTATGGAAGGTAGTTTGTTGTCTAGATTTTTGTTATTCCTTTGGATGATAGCCTGGTCATTATGGAAGGTAGTCTATTTTCGTGATTTTTGTTATTCCAATGGATGGTAACTTTGGTATTATGGAAGGTAGTCTGTTGTCGAGATTTTTGTTACTCAAATGGTTGGTAGCCTGGTCCTTATGGAAGCTAGTCTGTTGTCGAGATTTTTGTTACTCCAATGGATGGTAGCCTTGTCATTATGGAAGGTACTCTATTGTCGAGATTTTTGTTACTCCAATAGATGGTAGCCTTGTCATTATGGAAGGTAGTCTTTTGTTCAAATATTTGTTACTCCAATGAATGGTAGCCTTGTCCTTACAAAAGGTAGTCTATTATGGATATTTTTGTTACTCCAATGGATGGTAGCCTTATCATTATGGAAGGTACTATAATATAGATATCTTTTTTACTCCAATGGGTGGTAGCCTTGTCATTATGGAAGGTAGTTTGTTGTCGAAACTTTTTTTACTCCAATGGATGGTAGCCTTGTCATTATGGAAGGTAGTTTGTCATTGTGATATATGTTACTCTTATGTGTGGTAGCCTTGACATTATGGAAGGTAGTCTGTTGTCGAGAATTTTGTTATTCCATTGGATGGTAGCCTTGTCATTATGGAAGGTAGTCTCTTGTTGGAATTTTTGTTACTCCAATGGATGGTAGCCTTGTCATTATGGAAGGTAGTTTGTTGTCTAGATTTTTGTTATTCCTTTAGATGATAGCCTTGTCATTATGGAAGGTAGTTTATTTTTGTGATTTTTGTTTTTCCAATGGATGGTAACTTTGTCATTATGGAAGGTAGTCTGTTGTCGAGATTTTGGTTACTCCAATGGTTGGTAGCCTTGTCCTTATCGAAGCTAGTCTGTTGTTGAGATTTTTGTTACTCCAATGGATGGTAGCCTTGTCATTATTGAAGGCTGTTTGTCGTTATGATTTTTGTTACTCCAATGGATGGTAGCCTTGTAATTATGGAAGGTAGTCTTTTGTTCAAATATTTGTTACTCCAATGAATGGTAGCCTTGTCATTACAAAAGGTAGTCTATTATGGATATTTTTGTTACTCCAATGGATGGTAGCCTTATCATTATGGAAGGTACTATAATATATATATCTTTTTTACTCCAATGGGTGGTAGCCTTGTCATTATGGAAGGTAGTTTGTTGTCGAAACTTTTTTTACTCCAATGGATGGTAGCCTTGTCATTATGGAAGGTAGTTTGTCATTGTGATATATGTTACTCTTATGTGTGGTAGCCTTGACATTATGGAAGGTAGTCTGTTGGCGAGAATTTTGTTATTCCATTGGATGGTAGCCTTGTCATTATGGAAGGTAGTCTCTTGTCAGAATTTTTGTTACTCCAATGGATGGTAGCCTTGTCATTATGGAAGGTAGTTTGTTGTCTAGATTTTTGTTATTCCTTTGGATGATAGCCTTGTCATTATGGAAGGTAGTTTATTTTCGTGATTTTTGTTATTCCAATGGATGGTTACTTTGTCATTATCGAAGGTAGTCTGTTATCGAGATTTTGGTTACTCCAATGGTTGGTAGCCTTGTCCTTATCGAAGCTAGTCTGTTGTCGAGATTTTTGTTACTCCAATGGTTGGTAGCCTTGTCCTTATCGAAGCTAGTCTGTTGTCGAGATTTTTGTTACTCCAATGGATGGTAGCCTTGTCATTATTGAAGGCTGTTTGTCATTATAATTTTTGTTACTCAAATGGATGGTAGCCTTGTCATTATGGAAGGTAGTCTTTTGTTCAAATTTTTGTTACTCCAATGAATGGTAGCCTTGTCATTACAGAAGGTAGTCTGTTGTGGATATTTTTGTTACTCCAATGGATGGTAGCCTTATCATTATGGATGGTAGTATAATATATATATCTTTTTTACCTCAATGTGTGGTAGCCTTGACATTATGGAAGGTAGTCTGTTGTCGAGAATTTTGTTATTCCATTGGATGGTAGCCTTGTCATTATGGATGGAAGTCTCTTGTCGGAATTTTTGTTACTCCAATGGATGGTAGCCTTGTCATTATGGAAGGTAGTTTGTTGTCTAGATTTTTGTTATTCCTTTGGATGATAGCCTGGTCATTATGGAAGGTAGTCTATTTTCGTGATTTTTGTTATTCCAATGGATGGTAACTTTGTTATTATGGAAGGTAGTCTGTTGTCGAGATTTTTGTTACTCAAATGGTTGGTAGCCTTGTCCTTATGGAAGCTAGTCTGTTGTCGAGATTTTTGTTACTCCAATGGATGGTAGCCTTGTCATTATGGAAGGTACTCTATTGTCGAGATTTTTGTTACTCCAATGGATGGTAGCCTTGTCATTATGGAAGGTAGTCTTTTGTTCAAATATTTGTTACTCCAATGAATGGTAGCCTTGTCATTACAAAAGGTAGTCTATTATGGATATTTTTGTTACTCCAATGGATGGTAGCCTTATCATTATGGAAGGTACTATAATATAGATATCTTTTTTACTCCAATGGGTGGTAGCCTTGTCATTATGGAAGGTAGTTTGTTGTCGAAACTTTTTTTACTCCAATGGATGGTAGCCTTGTCATTATGGAAGGTAGTTTGTCATTGTGATATATGTTATTCTTATGTGTGGTAGCCTTGACATTATGGAAGGTAGTCTGTTGTCGAGAATTTTGTTATTCCATTGGATGGTAGCCTTGTCATTATGGAAGGTAGTCTCTTGTCGGAATTTTTGTTACTCCAATGGATGGTAGCCTTGTCATTATGGAAGGTAGTTTGTTGTCTAGATTTTTGTTATTCCTTTAGATGATAGCCTTGTCATTATGGAAGGTAGTTTATTTTCGTGATTTTTGTTATTCCAATGGATGGTAACTTTGTCATTATGGAAGGTAGTCTGTTGTCGAGATTTTGGTTACTCCAATGGTTGGTAGCCTTGTCCTTATCGAAGCTAGTCTGTTGTCGAGATTTTTGTTACTCCAATGGATGGTAGCCTTGTCATTATTGAAGGCTGTTTGTCGTTATGATTTTTGTTACTCCAATGGATGGTAGCCTTGTAAGTATGGAAGGTAGTCTTTTGTTCAAATATTTGTTACTCCAATGAATGGTAGCCTTGTCATTACAAAAGGTAGTCTATTATGGATATTTTTGTTACTCCAATGGATGGTAGCCTTATCATTATGGAAGGTACTATAATATATATATCTTTTTTACTCCAATGGGTGGTAGCCTTGTCATTATGGAAGGTAGTTTGTTGTCGAAACTTTTTTTACTCCAATGGATGGTAGCCTTGTCATTATGGAAGGTAGTTTGTCATTGTGATATATGTTACTCTTATGTGTGGTAGCCTTGACATTATGGAAGGTAGTCTGTTGTCGAGAATTTTGTTATTCCATTGGATGGTAGCCTTGTCATTATGGAAGGTAGTCTCTTGTCAGAATTTTTGTTACTCCAATGGATGGTAGCCTTGTCATTATGGAAGGTAGTTTGTTGTCTAGATTTTTGTTATTCCTTTGGATGATAGCCTTGTCATTATGGAAGGTAGTTTATTTTCGTGATTTTTGTTATTCCAATGGATGGTAACTTTGTCATTATCGAAGGTAGTCTGTTATCGAGATTTTGGTTACTCCAATGGTTGGTAGCCTTGTCCTTATCGAAGCTAGTCTGTTGTCGAGATTTTTGTTACTCCAATAGTTGGTAGCCTTGTCCTTATCGAAGCTAGTCTGTTGTCGAGATTTTTGTTACTCCAATGGATGGTAGCCTTATCATTATTGAAGGCTGTTTGTCATTATGATTTTTGTTACTCCAATGGATGGTAGCCTTGTCATTATGGAAGGTAGTCTTTTGTTCAAATTTTTGTTACTCCAATGAATGGTAGCCTTGTCATTACAGAAGGTAGTCTGTTGTGGATATTTTTGTTACTCCAATGGATGGTAGCCTTATCATTATGGATGGTAGTATAATATATATATCTTTTTTACTCCAATGTGTGGTAGCCTTGACATTATGGAAGGTAGTCTGTTGTCGAGAATTTTGTTATTCCATTGGATGGTAGCCTTGTCATTATGGATGGAAGTCTCTTGTCGGAATTTTTGTTACTCCAATGGATGGTAGCATTGTCATTATGGAAGGTAGTTTGTTGTCTAGATTTTTGTTATTCCTTTGGATGATAGCCTGGTCATTATCGAAGGTAGTCTATTTTCGTGATTTTTGTTATTCCAATGGATGGTAACTTTGTTATTATGGAAGGTAGTCTGTTGTCGAGATTTTTGTTACTCCAATTGTTGGTAGCCTTGTCCTTATGGAAGCTAGTCTGTTGTCGAGATTTTTGTTACTCCAATGGATGGTAGCCTTGTCATTATGGAAGGTACTCTATTGTCGAGATTTTTGTTACTCCAATGGATGGTAGCCTTGTCATTATGGAATGTTGTTTGTCGTTATGATTTTTGTTACTGCAATGGATGGTAGCCTTGTCATTATGGAAGGTAGTGTTTTGTTCAAATTTTTTTTACTCCAATGAATGGTAGCCTTGTCATTACAGAAGGTAGTCTGTTATGGATATTTTTGTTACTCCAATGGATGGTAGCCTTATCTCTATGGAAGGTAGTATAATATAGATATCTTTTTTACTCCAATGGGTGGTAGCCTTGTCATTATGGAAGGTAGTTTCTTGTCGAAATTTTTTTTAATCCAATGGATGGTAGCCTTGTCATTGTGGAAGGTAGTTTTTTATTGAGATATCTGTTACTCCAATGTGTGGTAGCCTTGACATTATGGAAGGTAGTCTGTTGTCGACAATTTTGTTATTCCATTGGATGGTAGCCTTGTCATTATTGAAGGTAGTCTCTTGTCGGAATTTTTGTAACTCCAATGGATGGTAGCCTTGTCATTATGGAAGGTAGTTTGTTGTCTAGATTTTTGTTATTCCTTTGGATGATAGCCTTGTCATTATGGAAGGTAGTCTATTTTTGTGATTTTTGTTATTCCAATGGATGGTAACATTGTCATTATGGAAGGTAGTCTGTTGTCGAGATTTTTGTTACTCCAATTGTTGGTAGCCTTGTCCTCATGGAAGCTAGTCTGTTGTCGAGATTTTTGTTACTCCAATGGATGGTAGCCTTGTCATTATGGAAGGTACTCTATTGTCGAGATTTTTGTTACTCCAATGGATGGTAGCCTTGTCATTATGGAAGGTAGTCTTTTGTTCAAATATTTGTTACTCCAATGAATGGTAGCCTTGTCATTACAAAAGGTAGTCTATTATGGATATTTTTGTTACTCCAATGGATGGTAGCCTTATCATTATGGAAGGTACTATAATATAGATATCTTTTTTACTCCAATGGGTGGTAGCCTTGTCATTATGGAAGGTTGTTTGTTGTCGAAACTTTTTTTACTCCAATGGATGGTAGCCTTGTCATTATGGAATGTAGTTTGTCATTGAGATATTTGTTACTCCAATGTGTGGTAGCCTTGACATTATGGAAGGTAGTCTGTTGTCGAGAATTTTGTTATTCCATTGGATGGTAGCCTTGTCATTATGGAAGGTACTCTATTGTCGAGATTTTTGTTACTCCAATGGATGGTAGCCTTGTCATTATGGAAGGTAGTCTTTTGTTCAAATATTTGTTACTCCAATGAATGGTAGCCTTGTCATTACAAAAGGTAGTCTATTATGGATATTTTTGTTACTCCAATGGATGGTAGCCTTATCATTATGGAAGGTAGTATAATATAGATATCTTTTTTAATCCAATGGGTGGTAGCCTTGTCATTATGGAAGGTAGTTTGTTGTCGAAATTTTTTTTACTCCAATGGATGGTAGCCTTGTCATTATGGAATGTAGTTTGTCATTGAGATATTTGTTACTCCAATGTGTGGTAGCCTTGACATTATGGAAGGTAGTCTGTTGTCGAGAATTTTGTTATTCCATTGGATGGTAGCCTTGTCATTATGGAAGGTAGTCTCTTGTCGGAATTTTTGTTACTCCAATGGATGGTAGCCTTGTCATTATGGAAGGTAGTTTGTTGTCTAGATTTTTGTTATTCCTTTGGATGATAGCCTTGTCATTATGGAAGGTAGTTTATTTTCATGATTTTTGTTATTCCAATGGATGGTAACTTTGTCATTATCGAAGGTAGTCTGTTGTCGAGATTTTTGTTACTCAAATGGTTGGTAGCCTTGTCCTTATGGAAGCTAGTCTGTTGTCGAGATTTTTGTTACTCCAATGGATGGTAGCCTTGTCATTATGGAAGGTACTCTATTGTCGAGATTTTTGTTACTCCAATGGATGGTAGCCTTGTCATTATGGAAGGTAGTCTTTTGTTCAAATATTTGTTACTCCAATGAATGGTAGCCTTGTCATTACAAAAGGTAGTCTATTATGGATATTTTTGTTACTCCAATGGATGGTAGCCTTATCATTATGGAAGGTACTATAATATAGATATCTTTTTTACTCCAATGGGTGGTAGCCTTGTCATTATGGAAGGTTGTTTGTTGTCGAAACTTTTTTTACTCCAATGGATGGTAGCCTTGTCATTATGGAAGGTAGTTTGTCATTGTGATATAAGTTACTCTTATGTGTGGTAGCCTTGACATTATGGAAGGTAGTCTTTTGTCGAGAATTTTGTTATTCCATTGGATGGTAGCCTTGTCATTATGGAAGGTAGTCTCTTGTCGGAATTTTTGTTACTCCAATGGATGGTAGCCTTGTCATTATGGAAGGTAGTTTGTTGTCTAGATTTTTGTTATTCCTTTAGATGATAGCCTTGTCATTATGGAAGGTAGTTTATTTTCGTGATTTTTGTTATTCCAATGGATGGTAACTTTGTAATTATGGAAGGTAGTCTGTTGTCGAGATTTTGGTTACTCCAATGGTTGGTAGCCTTGTCCTTATCGAAGCTAGTCTGTTGTCGAGATTTTTGTTACTCCAATGGTTGGTAGCCTTGTCCTTATCGAAGCTAGTCTGTTGTCGAGATTTTTGTTACTCCAATGGATGGTAGCCTTGTCATTATTGAAGGCTGTTTGTCGTTATGATTTTTGTTACTCCAATGGATGGTAGCCTTGTCATTATGGAAGGTAGTCTTTTGTTCAAATTTTTGTTACTCCAATGAATGGTAGCCTTGTCATTACAGAAGGTAGTCTGTTGTGGATATTTTTGTTACTCCAATGGATGGTAGCCTTATCATTATGGATGGTAGTATAATATATATATCTTTTTTACTCCAATGTGTGGTAGCCTTGACATTATGGAAGGTAGTCTGTTGTCGAGAATTTTGTTATTCCATTGGATGGTAGCCTTGTCATTATGGATGGTAGTCTGTTGTCGGAATTTTTGTTACTCCAATGGATGGTAGCCTTGTCATTATGGAAGGTAGTTTGTTGTCTAGATTTTTGTTATTCCTTTGGATGATAGCCTTGTCATTATGGAAGGTAGTTTATTTTCGTGATTTTTGTTATTCCAATGGATGGTAACTTTGTCATTATGGAAGCTAGTCTGTTGTCGAGATTTTTGTTACTCCAATGGATGGTAGCCTTGTCATTATTGAAGGCTGTTTGTCGTTATCGTTTTTGTTACTCCAATGGATGGTAGCCTTGTCATTATGGAAGGTAGTCTTTTGTTCAAATTTTTGTAACTCCAATGAATGGTAGCCTTGTCATTACAGAAGGTAGTCTGTTGTGGATATTTTTGTTACTCCAATGGATGGTAGCCTTATCATTATGGAAGGTAGTATAATATAGATATCTTTTTTACTCCAATGTGTGGTAGCCTTGACATTATGGAAGGTAGTCTGTTGTCGAGAATTTTGTTATTCCATTGGATGGTAGCCTTGTCATTATGGATGGAAGTCTCTTGTCGGAATTTTTGTTACTCCAATGGATGGTAGCCTTGTCATTATGGAAGGTAGTTTGTTGTCTAGATTTTTGTTATTCCTTTGGATGATAGCCTGGTCATTATGGAAGGTAGTCTATTTTCGTGATTTTTGTTATTCCAATGGATGGTAACTTTGTTATTATGGAAGGTAGTCCGTTGTCGAGATTTTTGTTACTCCAATTGTTGGTAGCCTTGTCCTTATAGAAGCTAGTCTGTTGTCGAGATTTTTGTTACTCCAATGGATGGTAGCCTTGTCATTATGGAAGGTACTCTATTGTCGAGATTTTTGTTACTCCAATGGATGGTAGCCTTGTCATTATGGAATGTTGTTTGTCGTTATGATTTTTGTTACTGCAATGGATGGTAGCCTTGTCATTATGGAAGGTAGTGTTTTGTTCAAATTTTTGTTACTCCAATGAATGGTACCCTTGTCATTACAGAAGGTAGTCTGTTATGGATATTTTTGTTACTCCAATGGATGGTAGCCTTATCATTATGGAAGGTAGTATAATATAGATATCTTTTTTACTCCAATGGGTGGTAGCCTTGTCATTATGGAAGGTAGTTTCTTGTCGAAATTTTTTTTAATCCAATGGATGGTAGCCTTGTCATTGTGGAAGGTAGTTTTTTATTGAGATATCTGTTACTCCTATGTGTGGTAGCCTTGACATTATGGAAGGTAGTCTGTTGTCGACAATTTTGTTATTCCATTGGATGGTAGCCTTGTCATTATGGAAGGTAGTCTCTTGTCGGAATTTTTGTAACTCCAATGGATGGTAGCCTTGTCATTATGGAAGGTAGTTTGTTGTCTAGATTTTTGTTATTCCTTTGGATGATAGCCTTGTCATTATGGAAGGTAGTCTATTTTCGTGATTTTTGTTATTCCAATGGATGGTAACTTTGTCATTATGGAAGGTAGTCTGTTGTCGAGATTTTTGTTACTCCAATTGTTGGTAGCCTTGTCCTTATGGAAGCTAGTCTGTTGTCGAGATTTTTGTTACTCCAATGGATGGTAGCCTTGTCATTATGGAAGGTACTCTATTGTCGAGATTTTTGTTACTCCAATGGATGGTAGCCTTGTCATTATGGAAGGTAGTCTTTTGTTCAAATATTTGTTACTCCAATGAATGGTAGCCTTGTCATTACAAAAGGTAGTCTATTATGGATATTTTTGTTACTCCAATGGATGGTAGCCTTATCATTATGGAAGGTAGTATAATATAGATATCTTTTTTACTCCAATGGGTGGTAGCCTTGTCATTATGGAAGGTAGTTTGTTGTCGAAACTTTTTTTACTCCAATGGATGGTAGCCTTGTCATTATGGAAGGTAGTTTGTCATTGTGATATATGTTACTCTTATGTGTCGTAGCCTTGACATTATGGAAGGTAGTCTGTTGTCGAGAATTTTGTTATTCCATTGGATGGTAGCCTTGTCATTATGGAAGGTAGTCTCTTGTCGGAATTTTTGTTACTCCAATGGATGGTAGCCTTGTCATTATGGAAGGTAGTTTGTTGTCTAGATTTTTGTTATTCCTTTAGATGATAGCCTTGTCATTATGGAAGGTAGTTTATTTTTGTGATTTTTGTTTTTCCAATGGATGGTAACTTTGTCATTATGGAAGGTAGTCTGTTGTCGAGATTTTGGTTACTCCAATGGTTGGTAGCCTTGTCCTTATCGAAGCTAGTCTGTTGTCGAGATTTTTGTTACTCCAATGGATGGTAGCCTTGTCATTATTGAAGGCTGTTTGTCGTTATGATTTTTGTTACTCCAATGGATGGTAGCCTTGTAATTATGGAAGGTAGTCTTTTGTTCAAATATTTGTTACTCCAATGAATGGTAGCCTTGTCATTACAAAAGGTAGTCTATTATGGATATTTTTGTTACTCCAATGGATGGTAGCCTTATCATTATGGAAGGTACTATAATATATATATCTTTTTTACTCCAATGGGTGGTAGCCTTGTCATTATGGAAGGTAGTTTGTTGTCGAAACTTTTTTTACTCCAATGGATGGTAGCCTTGTCATTATGGAAGGTAGTTTGTCATTGTGATATATGTTACTCTTATGTGTGGTAGCCTTGACATTATGGAAGGTAGTCTGTTGTCGAGAATTTTGTTATTCCATTGGATGGTAGCCTTGTCATTATGGAAGGTAGTCTCTTGTCAGAATTTTTGTTACTCCAATGGATGGTAGCCTTGTCATTATGGAAGGTAGTTTGTTGTCTAGATTTTTGTTATTCCTTTGGATGATAGCCTTGTCATTATGGAAGGTAGTTTATTTTCGTGATTTTTGTTATTCCAATGGATGGTTACTTTGTCATTATCGAAGGTAGTCTGTTATCGAGATTTTGGTTACTCCAATGGTTGGTAGCCTTGTCCTTATCGAAGCTAGTCTGTTGTCGAGATTTTTGTTACTCCAATGGTTGGTAGCCTTGTCCTTATCGAAGCTAGTCTGTTGTCGAGATTTTTGTTACTCCAATGGATGGTAGCCTTGTCATTATTGAAGGCTGTTTGTCATTATAATTTTTGTTACTCAAATGGATGGTAGCCTTGTCATTATGGAAGGTAGTCTTTTGTTCAAATTTTTGTTACTCCAATGAATGGTAGCCTTGTCATTACAGAAGGTAGTCTGTTGTGGATATTTTTGTTACTCCAATGGATGGTAGCCTTATCATTATGGATGGTAGTATAATATATATATCTTTTTTACCTCAATGTGTGGTAGCCTTGACATTATGGAAGGTAGTCTGTTGTCGAGAATTTTGTTATTCCATTGGATGGTAGCCTAGTCATTATGGATGGAAGTCTCTTGTCGGAATTTTTGTTACTCCAATGGATGGTAGCCTTGTCATTATGGAAGGTAGTTGGTTGTCTAGATTTTTGTTATTCCTTTGGATGATAGCCTGGTCATTATGGAAGGTAGTCTATTTTCGTGATTTTTGTTATTCCAATGGATGGTAACTTTGTTATTATGGAAGGTAGTCTGTTGTCGAGATTTTTGTTACTCAAATGGTTGGTAGCCTTGTCCTTATGGAAGCTAGTCTGTTGTCGAGATTTTTGTTACTCCAATGGATGGTAGCCTTGTCATTATGGAAGGTACTCTATTGTCGAGATTTTTGTTACTCCAATGGATGGTAGCCTTGTCATTATGGAAGGTAGTCTTTTGTTCAAATATTTGTTACTCCAATGAATGGTAGCCTTGTCATTACAAAAGGTAGTCTATTATGGATATTTTTGTTACTCCAATGGATGGTAGCCTTATCATTATGGAAGGTACTATAATATAGATATCTTTTTTACTCCAATGGGTGGTAGCCTTGTCATTATGGAAGGTAGTTTGTTGTCGAAACTTTTTTTACTCCAATGGATGGTAGCCTTGTCATTATGGAAGGTAGTTTGTCATTGTGATATATGTTATTCTTATGTGTGGTAGCCTTGACATTATGGAAGGTAGTCTGTTGTCGAGAATTTTGTTATTCCATTGGATGGTAGCCTTGTCATTATGGAAGGTAGTCTCTTGTCGGAATTTTTGTTACTCCAATGGATGGTAGCCTTGTCATTATGGAAGGTAGTTTGTTGTCTAGATTTTTGTTATTCCTTTAGATGATAGCCTTGTCATTATGGAAGGTAGTTTATTTTCGTGATTTTTGTTATTCCAATGGATGGTAACTTTGTCATTATGGAAGGTAGTCTGTTGTCGAGATTTTGGTTACTCCAATGGTTGGTAGCCTTGTCCTTATCGAAGCTAGTCTGTTGTCGAGATTTTTGTTACTCCAATGGATGGTAGCCTTGTCATTATTGAAGGCTGTTTGTCGTTATGATTTTTGTTACTCCAATGGATGGTAGCCTTGTAAGTATGGAAGGTAGTCTTTTGTTCAAATATTTGTTACTCCAATGAATGGTAGCCTTGTCATTACAAAAGGTAGTCTATTATGGATATTTTTGTTACTCCAATGGATGGTAGCCTTATCATTATGGAAGGTACTATAATATATATATCTTTTTTACTCCAATGGGTGGTAGCCTTGTCATTATGGAAGGTAGTTTGTTGTCGAAACTTTTTTTACTCCAATGGATGGTAGCCTTGTCATTATGGAAGGTAGTTTGTCATTGTGATATATGTTACTCTTATGTGTGGTAGCCTTGACATTATGGAAGGTAGTCTGTTGTCGAGAATTTTGTTATTCCATTAGATGGTAGCCTTGTCATTATGGAAGGTAGTCTCTTGTCAGAATTTTTGTTACTCCAATGGATGGTAGCCTTGTCATTATGGAAGGTAGTTTGTTGTCTAGATTTTTGTTATTCCTTTGGATGATAGCCTTGTCATTATGGAAGGTAGTTTATTTTCGTGATTTTTGTTATTCCAATGGATGGTAACTTTGTCATTATCGAAGGTAGTCTGTTATCGAGATTTTGGTTACTCCAATGGTTGGTAGCCTTGTCCTTATCGAAGCTAGTCTGTTGTCGAGATTTTTGTTACTCCAATAGTTGGTAGCCTTGTCCTTATCGAAGCTAGTCTGTTGTCGAGATTTTTGTTACTCCAATGGATGGTAGCCTTGTCATTATTGAAGGCTGTTTGTCATTATGATTTTTGTTACTCCAATGGATGGTAGCCTTGTAAGTATGGAAGGTAGTCTTTTGTTCAAATATTTGTTACTCCAATGAATGGTAGCCTTGTCATTACAAAAGGTAGTCTATTATGGATATTTTTGTTACTCCAATGGATGGTAGCCTTATCATTATGGAAGGTACTATAATATATATATCTTTTTTACTCCAATGGGTGGTAGCCTTGTCATTATGGAAGGTAGTTTGTTGTCGAAACTTTTTTTACTCCAATGGATGGTAGCCTTGTCATTATGGAAGGTAGTTTGTCATTGTGATATATGTTACTCTTATGTGTGGTAGCCTTGACATTATGGAAGGTAGTCTGTTGTCGAGAATTTTGTTATTCCATTAGATGGTAGCCTTGTCATTATGGAAGGTAGTCTCTTGTCAGAATTTTTGTTACTCCAATGGATGGTAGCCTTGTCATTATGGAAGGTAGTTTGTTGTCTAGATTTTTGTTATTCCTTTGGATGATAGCCTTGTCATTATGGAAGGTAGTTTATTTTCGTGATTTTTGTTATTCCAATGGATGGTAACTTTGTCATTATCGAAGGTAGTCTGTTATCGAGATTTTGGTTACTCCAATGGTTGGTAGCCTTGTCCTTATCGAAGCTAGTCTGTTGTCGAGATTTTTGTTACTCCAATAGTTGGTAGCCTTGTCCTTATCGAAGCTAGTCTGTTGTCGAGATTTTTGTTACTCCAATGGATGGTAGCCTTGTCATTATTGAAGGCTGTTTGTCATTATGATTTTTGTTACTCCAATGGATGGTAGCCTTGTAAGTATGGAAGGTAGTCTTTTGTTCAAATATTTGTTACTCCAATGAATGGTAGCCTTGTCATTACAAAAGGTAGTCTATTATGGATATTTTTGTTACTCCAATGGATGGTAGCCTTATCATTATGGAAGGTACTATAATATATATATCTTTTTTACTCCAATGGGTGGTAGCCTTGTCATTATGGAAGGTAGTTTGTTGTCGAAACTTTTTTTACTCCAATGGATGGTAGCCTTGTCATTATGGAAGGTAGTTTGTCATTGTGATATATGTTACTCTTATGTGTGGTAGCCTTGACATTATGGAAGGTAGTCTGTTGTCGAGAATTTTGTTATTCCATTAGATGGTAGCCTTGTCATTATGGAAGGTAGTCTCTTGTCAGAATTTTTGTTACTCCAATGGATGGTAGCCTTGTCATTATGGAAGGTAGTTTGTTGTCTAGATTTTTGTTATTCCTTTGGATGATAGCCTTGTCATTATGGAAGGTAGTTTATTTTCGTGATTTTTGTTATTCCAATGGATGGTAACTTTGTCATTATCGAAGGTAGTCTGTTATCGAGATTTTGGTTACTCCAATGGTTGGTAGCCTTGTCCTTATCGAAGCTAGTCTGTTGTCGAGATTTTTGTTACTCCAATAGTTGGTAGCCTTGTCCTTATCGAAGCTAGTCTGTTGTCGAGATTTTTGTTACTCCAATGGATGGTAGCCTTGTCATTATTGAAGGCTGTTTGTCATTATGATTTTTGTTACTCCAATGGATGGTAGCCTTGTAAGTATGGAAGGTAGTCTTTTGTTCAAATATTTGTTACTCCAATGAATGGTAGCCTTGTCATTACAAAAGGTAGTCTATTATGGATATTTTTGTTACTCCAATGGATGGTAGCCTTATCATTATGGAAGGTACTATAATATATATATCTTTTTTACTCCAATGGGTGGTAGCCTTGTCATTATGGAAGGTAGTTTGTTGTCGAAACTTTTTTTACTCCAATGGATGGTAGCCTTGTCATTATGGAAGGTAGTTTGTCATTGTGATATATGTTACTCTTATGTGTGGTAGCCTTGACATTATGGAAGGTAGTCTGTTGTCGAGAATTTTGTTATTCCATTGGATGGTAGCCTTGTCATTATGGAAGGTAGTCTCTTGTCAGAATTTTTGTTACTCCAATGGATGGTAGCCTTGTCATTATGGAAGGTAGTTTGTTGTCTAGATTTTTGTTATTCCTTTGGATGATAGCCTTGTCATTATGGAAGGTAGTTTATTTTCGTGGTTTTTGTTATTCCAATGGATGGTAACTTTGTCATTATCGAAGGTAGTCTGTTATCGAGATTTTGGTTACTCCAATGGTTGGTAGCCTTGTCCTTATCGAAGCTAGTCTGTTGTCGAGATTTTTGTTACTCCAATAGTTGGTAGCCTTGTCCTTATCGAAGCTAGTCTGTTGTCGAGATTTTTGTTACTCCAATGGATGGTAGCCTTGTCATTATTGAAGGCTGTTTGTCATTATGATTTTTGTTACTCCAATGGATGGTAGCCTTGTCATTATGGAAGGTAGTCTTTTGTTCAAATTTTTGTTACTCCAATGAATGGTAGCCTTGTCATTACAGAAGGTAGTCTGTTGTGGATATTTTTGTTACTCCAATGGATGGTAGCCTTATCATTATGGATGGTAGTATAATATATATATCTTTTTTACTCCAATGTGTGGTAGCCTTGACATTATGGAAGGTAGTCTGTTGTCGAGAATTTTGTTATTCCATTGGATGGTAGCCTTGTCATTATGGATGGAAGTCTCTTGTCGGAATTTTTGTTACTCCAATGGATGGTAGCATTGTCATTATGGAAGGTAGTTTGTTGTCTAGATTTTTGTTATTCCTTTGGATGATAGCCTGGTCATTATGGAAGGTAGTCTATTTTCGTGATTTTTGTTATTCCAATGGATGGTAACTTTGTTATTATGGAAGGTAGTCTGTTGTCGAGATTTTTGTTACTCCAATTGTTGGTAGCCTTGTCCTTATGGAAGCTAGTCTGTTGTCGAGATTTTTGTTACTCCAATGGATGGTAGCCTTGTCATTATGGAAGGTACTCTATTGTCGAGATTTTTGTTACTCCAATGGATGGTAGCCTTGTCATTATGGAATGTTGTTTGTCGTTATGATTTTTGTTACTGCAATGGATGGTAGCCTTGTCATTATGGAAGGTAGTGTTTTGTTCAAATTTTTGTTACTCCAATGAATGGTAGCCTTGTCATTACAGAAGGTAGTCTGTTATGGATATTTTTGTTACTCCAATGGATGGTAGCCTTATCTCTATGGAAGGTAGTATAATATAGATATCTTTTTTACTCCAATGGGTGGTAGCCTTGTCATTATGGAAGGTAGTTTCTTGTCGAAATTTTTTTTAATCCAATGGATGGTAGCCTTGTCATTGTGGAAGGTAGTTTTTTATTGAGATATCTATTACTCCAATGTGTGGTAGCCTTGACATTATGGAAGGTAGTCTGTTGTCGACAATTTTGTTATTCCATTGGATGGTAGCCTTGTCATTATTGAAGGTAGTCTCTTGTCGGAATTTTTGTAACTCCAATGGATGGTAGCCTTGTCATTATGGAAGGTAGTTTGTTGTCTAGATTTTTGTTATTCCTTTGGATGATAGCCTTGTCATTATGGAAGGTAGTCTATTTTTGTGATTTTTGTTATTCCAATGGATGGTAACTTTGTCATTATGGAAGGTAGTCTGTTGTCGAGATTTTTGTTACTCCAATTGTTGGTAGCCTTGTCCTCATGGAAGCTAGTCTGTTGTCGAGATTTTTGTTACTCCAATGGATGGTAGCCTTGTCATTATGGAAGGTACTCTATTGTCGAGATTTTTGTTACTCCAATGGATGGTAGCCTTGTCATTATGGAAGGTAGTCTTTTGTTCAAATATTTGTTACTCCAATGAATGGTAGCCTTGTCATTACAAAAGGTAGTCTATTATGGATATTTTTGTTACTCCAATGGATGGTAGCCTTATCATTATGGAAGGTAGTATAATATAGATATCTTTTTTAATCCAATGGGTGGTAGCCTTGTCATTATGGAAGGTAGTTTGTTGTCGAAATTTTTTTTACTCCAATGGATGGTAGCCTTGTCATTATGGAATGTAGTTTGTCATTGAGATATTTGTTACTCCAATGTGTGGTAGCCTTGACATTATGGAAGGTAGTCTGTTGTCGAGAATTTTGTTATTCCATTGGATGGTAGCCTTGTCATTATGGAAGGTACTCTATTGTCGAGATTTTTGTTACTCCAATGGATGGTAGCCTTGTCATTATGGAAGGTAGTCTTTTGTTCAAATATTTGTTACTCCAATGAATGGTAGCCTTGTCATTACAAAAGGTAGTCTATTATGGATATTTTTGTTACGCCAATGGATGGTAGCCTTATCATTATGGAAGGTAGTATAATATAGATATCTTTTTTAATCCAATGGGTGGTAGCCTTGTCATTATGGAAGGTAGTTTGTTGTCGAAATTTTTTTTACTCCAATGGATGGTAGCCTTGTCATTATGGAATGTAGTTTGTCATTGAGATATTTGTTACTCCAATGTGTGGTAGCCTTGACATTATGGAAGGTAGTCTGTTGTCGAGAATTTTGTTATTCCATTGGATGGTAGCCTTGTCATTATGGAAGGTAGTCTCTTGTCGGAATTTTTGTTACTCCAATGGATGGTAGCCTTGTCATTATGGAAGGTAGTTTGTTGTCTAGATTTTTGTTATTCCTTTGGATGATAGCCTTGTCATTATGGAAGGTAGTTTATTTTCATGATTTTTGTTATTCCAATGGATGGTAACTTTGTCATTATCGAAGGTAGTCTGTTGTCGAGATTTTTGTTACTCAAATGGTTGGTAGCCTTGTCCTTATGGAAGCTAGTCTGTTGTCGAGATTTTTGTTACTCCAATGGATGGTAGCCTTGTCATTATGGAAGGTACTCTATTGTCGAGATTTTTGTTACTCCAATGGATGGTAGCCTTGTCATTATGGAAGGTAGTCTTTTGTTCAAATATTTGTTACTCCAATGAATGGTAGCCTTGTCATTACAAAAGGTAGTCTATTATGGATATTTTTGTTACTCCAATGGATGGTAGCCTTATCATTATGGAAGGTACTATAATATAGATATCTTTTTTACTCCAATGGGTGGTAGCCTTGTCATTATGGAAGGTTGTTTGTTGTCGAAACTTTTTTTACTCCAATGGATGGTAGCCTTGTCATTATGGAAGGTAGTTTGTCATTGTGATATATGTTACTCTTATGTGTGGTAGCCTTGACATTATGGAAGGTAGTCTTTTGTCGAGAATTTTGTTATTCCATTGGATGGTAGCCTTGTCATTATGGAAGGTAGTCTCTTGTCGGAATTTTTGTTACTCCAATGGATGGTAGCCTTGTCATTATGAAAGGTAGTTTGTTGTCTAGATTTTTGTTATTCCTTTAGATGATAGCCTTGTCATTATGGAAGGTAGTTTATTTTCGTGATTTTTGTTATTCCAATGGATGGTAACTTTGTAATTATGGAAGGTAGTCTGTTGTCGAGATTTTGGTTACTCCAATGGTTGGTAGCCTTGTCCTTATCGAAGCTAGTCTGTTGTCGAGATTTTTGTTACTCCAATGGTTGGTAGCCTTGTCCTTATCGAAGCTAGTCTGTTGTCGAGATTTTTGTTACTCCAATGGATGGTAGCCTTGTCATTATTGAAGGCTGTTTGTCGTTATGATTTTTGTTACTCCAATGGATGGTAGCCTTGTCATTATGGAAGGTAGTCTTTTGTTCAAATTTTTGTTACTCCAATGAATGGTAGCCTTGTCATTACAGAAGGTAGTCTGTTGTGGATATTTTTGTTACTCCAATGGATGGTAGCCTTATCATTATGGATGGTAGTATAATATATATATCTTTTTTACTCCAATGTGTGGTAGCCTTGACATTATGGAAGGTAGTCTGTTGTCGAGAATTTTGTTATTCCATTGGATGGTAGCCTTGTCATTATGGATGGTAGTCTCTTGTCGGAATTTTTGTTACTCCAATGGATGGTAGCCTTGTCATTATGGAAGGTAGTTTGTTGTCTAGATTTTTGTTATTCCTTTGGATGATAGCCTTGTCATTATGGAAGGTAGTTTATTTTCGTGATTTTTGTTATTCCAATGGATGGTAACTTTGTCATTATGGAAGGTAGTCTGTTGTCGAGATTTTGGTTACTCCAATGGTTGGTAGCCTTGTCCTTATCGAAGCTAGTCTGTTGTCCAGATTTTTGTTACTCCAATGGATGGTAGCCTTGTCATTATTGAAGGCTGTTTGTCGTTATCGTTTTTGTTACTCCAATGGATGGTAGCCTTGTCATTATGGAAGGTAGTCTTTTGTTCAAATTTTTGTAACTCCAATGAATGGTAGCCTTGTCATTACAGAAGGTAGTCTGTTGTGGATATTTTTGTTACTCCAATGGATGGTAGCCTTATCATTATGGAAGGTAGTATAATATAGATATCTTTTTTACTCCAATGTGTGGTAGCCTTGACATTATGGAAGGTAGTCTGTTGTCGAGAATTTTGTTATTCCATTGGATGGTAGCCTTGTCATTATGGATGGAAGTCTCTTGTCGGAATTTTTGTTACTCCAATGGATGGTAGCCTTGTCATTATGGAAGGTAGTTTGTTGTCTAGATTTTTGTTATTCCTTTGGATGATAGCCTGGTCATTATGGAAGGTAGTCTATTTTCGTGATTTTTGTTATTCCAATGGATGGTAACTTTGTTATTATGGAAGGTAGTCCGTTGTCGAGATTTTTGTTACTCCAATTGTTGGTAGCCTTGTCCTTATGGAAGCTAGTCTGTTGTCGAGATTTTTGTTACTCCAATGGATGGTAGCCTTGTCATTATGGAAGGTACTCTATTGTCGAGATTTTTGTTACTCCAATGGATGGTAGCCTTGTCATTATGGAATGTTGTTTGTCGTTATGATTTTTGTTACTGCAATGGATGGTAGCCTTGTCATTATGGAAGGTAGTGTTTTGTTCAAATTTTTGTTACTCCAATGAATGGTACCCTTGTCATTACAGAAGGTAGTCTGTTATGGATATTTTTGTTACTCCAATGGATGGTAGCCTTATCATTATGGAAGGTAGTATAATATAGATATCTTTTTTACTCCAATGGGTGGTAGCCTTGTCATTATGGAAGGTAGTTTCTTGTCGAAATTTTTTTTAATCCAATGGATGGTAGCCTTGTCATTGTGGAAGGTAGTTTTTTATTGAGATATCTGTTACTCCTATGTGTGGTAGCCTTGACATTATGGAAGGTAGTCTGTTGTCGACAATTTTGTTATTCCATTGGATGGTAGCCTTGTCATTATGGAAGGTAGTCTCTTGTCGGAATTTTTGTAACTCCAATGGATGGTAGCCTTGTCATTATGGAAGGTAGTTTGTTGTCTAGATTTTTGTTATTCCTTTGGATGATAGCCTTGTCATTATGGAAGGTAGTCTATTTTCGTGATTTTTGTTATTCCAATGGATGGTAACTTTGTCATTATGGAAGGTAGTCTGTTGTCGAGATTTTTGTTACTCCAATTGTTGGTAGCCTTGTCCTTATGGAAGCTAGTCTGTTGTCGAGATTTTTGTTACTCCAATGGATGGTAGCCTTGTCATTATGGAAGGTACTCTATTGTCGAGATTTTTGTTACTCCAATGGATGGTAGCCTTGTCATTATGGAAGGTAGTCTTTTGTTCAAATATTTGTTACTCCAATGAATGGTAGCCTTGTCATTACAAAAGGTAGTCTATTATGGATATTTTTGTTACTCCAATGGATGGTAGCCTTATCATTATGGAAGGTAGTATAATATAGATATCTTTTTTACTCCAATGGGTGGTAGCCTTGTCATTATGGAAGGTAGTTTGTTGTCGAAATTTTTTTTACTCCAATGGATGGTAGCCTTGTCATTATGGAAGGTAGTTTGTCATTGAGATATTTGTTACTCCAATGTGTGGTAGCCTTGACATTATGGAAGGTAGTCTGTTGTCGAGAATTTTGTTATTCCATTGGATGGTAGCCTTGTCATTATGGAAGGTAGTCTCTTGTCGGAATTTTTGTTACTCCAATGGATGGTAGCCTTGTCATTATGGAAGGTAGTTTGTTGTCTAGATTTTTGTTATTCCTTTGGATGATAGCCTTGTCATTATGGAAGGTAGTTTATTTTCGTGATTTTTGTTATTCCAATGGATGGTAACTTTGTCATTATCGAAGGTAGTCTGTTGTCGAGATTTTTGTTACTCAAATGGTTGGTAGCCTTGTCCTTATGGAAGCTAGTCTGTTGTCGAGATTTTTGTTACTCCAATGGATGGTAGCCTTGTCATTATGGAAAGTACTCTATTGTCGAGATTTTTGTTACTCCAATGGATGGTAGCCTTGTCATTATGGAAGGTAGTCTTTTGTTCAAATATTTGTTACTCCAATGAATGGTAGCCTTGTCATTACAAAAGGTAGTCTATTATGGATATTTTTGTTACTCCAATGGATGGTAGCCTTATCATTATGGAAGGTACTATAATATAGATATCTTTTTTACTCCCATGGGTGGTAGCCTTGTCATTATGGAAGGTAGTTTGTTGTCGAAACTTTTTTTACTCCAATGGATGGTAGCCTTGTCATTATGGAAGGTAGTTTGTCATTGTGATATATGTTACTCTTATGTGTGGTAGCCTTGACATTATGGAAGGTAGTCTGTTGTCGAGAATTTTGTTATTCCATTGGATGGTAGCCTTGTCATTATGGAAGGTAGTCTCTTGTCGAAATTTTTTTTACTCCAATGGATGGTAGACTTGTCATTATGAAAGGTAGTTTGTTGTCTAGATTTTATTATTCCTTTAGATGATAGCCTTGTCATTATGGAAGGTAGTTTATTTTCGTGATTTTTGTTATTCCAATGGATGGTAACTTTGTAAATATGGAAGGTAGTCTGTTGTCAAGATTTTGGTTACTCCAATGGTTGGTAGCCTTGTCCTTATCGAAGCTAGTCTTTTGTCGAGATTTTTGTTACTCCAATGGATGGTAGCCTTGTCATTATTGAAGGCTGTTTATCGTTATGATTTTTTTTACTCCAATGGATGGTAGCCTTGTCATTACGGAAGGTAGTCTTTTGTTCAAATATTTGTTACTCCCATGAATGGTAGCCTTGTCATTACAAAAGGTAGTCTATTATGGATATTTTTGTTACTCCAATGGATGGTAGCCTTATCATTATGGAAGGTACTATAATATATATATCTTTTTTACTCCAATGGGTGGTAGCCTTGTCATTATGGAAGGTAGTTTGTTGTCGAAACTTTTTTTACTCCAACGGATGGTAGCCTTGTCATTATGGAAGGTAGTTTGTCATTGTGATAGATGTTACTCTTATGTGTGGTAGCCTTGACATTATGGAAGGTAGTCTGTTGTCGAGAATTTTGTTATTCCATTGGATGGTAGCCTTGTCATTATGGAAGGTAGTCTCTTGTCGGAATTTTTGTTACTCCAATGGATGGTAGCCTTGTCATTATGGAAGGTAGTTTGTTGTCTAGATTTTTGTTATTCCTTTAGATGATAGCCTTGTCATTATGGAAGGTAGTTTATTTTCGTGATTTTTGTTATTCCAATGGATGGTAACTTTGTCATTATGGAAGGTAGTCTGTTGTCGAGATTTTGGTTACTCCAATGGTTGGTAGCCTTGTCCTTATCGAAGCTAGTCTGTTGTCGAGATTTTTGTTACTCCAATGGATGGTAGCCTTGTCATTATTGAAGGTTGTTTGTCGTTATGATTTTTGTTACTCCAATGGATGGTAGCCTTGTCATTATTGAAGGCTGTTTGTCGTTATCGTTTTTGTTACTCCAATGGATGGTAGCCTTGTCATTATGGAAGGTAGTCTTTTGTTCAAATTTTTGTAACTCCAATGAATGGTAGCCTTGTCATTACAGAAGGTAGTCTGTTGTGGATATTTTTGTTACTCCAATGGATGGTAGCCTTATCATTATGGAAGGTAGTATAATATAGATATCTTTTTTACTCCAATGTGTGGTAGCCTTGACATTATGGAAGGTAGTCTGTTGTCGAGAATTTTGTTATTCCATTGGATGGTAGCCTTGTCATTATGGATGGAAGTCTCTTGTCGGAATTTTTGTTACTCCAATGGATGGTAGCCTTGTCATTATGGAAGGTAGTTTGTTGTCTAGATTTTTGTTATTCCTTTGGATGATAGCCTGGTCATTATGGAAGGTAGTCTATTTTCGTGATTTTTGTTATTCCAATGGATGGTAACTTTGTTATTATGGAAGGTAGTCCGTTGTCGAGATTTTTGTTACTCCAATTGTTGGTAGCCTTGTCCTTATGGAAGCTAGTCTGTTGTCGAGATTTTTGTTACTCCAATGGATGGTAGCCTTGTCATTATGGAAGGTACTCTATTGTCGAGATTTTTGTTACTCCAATGGATGGTAGCCTTGTCATTATGGAATGTTGTTTGTCGTTATGATTTTTGTTACTGCAATGGATGGTAGCCTTGTCATTATGGAAGGTAGTGTTTTGTTCAAATTTTTGTTACTCCAATGAATGGTACCCTTGTCATTACAGAAGGTAGTCTGTTATGGATATTTTTGTTACTCCAATGGATGGTAGCCTTATCATTATGGAAGGTAGTATAATATAGATATCTTTTTTACTCCAATGGGTGGTAGCCTTGTCATTATGGAAGGTAGTTTCTTGTCGAAATTTTTTTTAATCCAATGGATGGTAGCCTTGTCATTGTGGAAGGTAGTTTTTTATTGAGATATCTGTTACTCCTATGTGTGGTAGCCTTGACATTATGGAAGGTAGTCTGTTGTCGACAATTTTGTTATTCCATTGGATGGTAGCCTTGTCATTATGGAAGGTAGTCTCTTGTCGGAATTTTTGTAACTCCAATGGATGGTAGCCTTGTCATTATGGAAGGTAGTTTGTTGTCTAGATTTTTGTTATTCCTTTGGATGATAGCCTTGTCATTATGGAAGGTAGTCTATTTTCGTGATTTTTGTTATTCCAATGGATGGTAACTTTGTCATTATGGAAGGTAGTCTGTTGTCGAGATTTTTGTTACTCCAATTGTTGGTAGCCTTGTCCTTATGGAAGCTAGTCTGTTGTCGAGATTTTTGTTACTCCAATGGATGGTAGCCTTGTCATTATGGAAGGTACTCTATTGTCGAGATTTTTGTTACTCCAATGGATGGTAGCCTTGTCATTATGGAAGGTAGTCTTTTGTTCAAATATTTGTTACTCCAATGAATGGTAGCCTTGTCATTACAAAAGGTAGTCTATTATGGATATTTTTGTTACTCCAATGGATGGTAGCCTTATCATTATGGAAGGTAGTATAATATAGATATCTTTTTTACTCCAATGGGTGGTAGCCTTGTCATTATGGAAGGTAGTTTGTTGTCGAAATTTTTTTTACTCCAATGGATGGTAGCCTTGTCATTATGGAAGGTAGTTTGTCATTGAGATATTTGTTACTCCAATGTGTGGTAGCCTTGACATTATGGAAGGTAGTCTGTTGTCGAGAATTTTGTTATTCCATTGGATGGTAGCCTTGTCATTATGGAAGGTAGTCTCTTGTCGGAATTTTTGTTACTCCAATGGATGGTAGCCTTGTCATTATGGAAGGTAGTTTGTTGTCTAGATTTTTGTTATTCCTTTGGATGATAGCCTTGTCATTATGGAAGGTAGTTTATTTTCGTGATTTTTGTTATTCCAATGGATGGTAACTTTGTCATTATCGAAGGTAGTCTGTTGTCGAGATTTTTGTTACTCAAATGGTTGGTAGCCTTGTCCTTATGGAAGCTAGTCTGTTGTCGAGATTTTTGTTACTCCAATGGATGGTAGCCTTGTCATTATGGAAAGTACTCTATTGTCGAGATTTTTGTTACTCCAATGGATGGTAGCCTTGTCATTATGGAAGGTAGTCTTTTGTTCAAATATTTGTTACTCCAATGAATGGTAGCCTTGTCATTACAAAAGGTAGTCTATTATGGATATTTTTGTTACTCCAATGGATGGTAGCCTTATCATTATGGAAGGTACTATAATATAGATATCTTTTTTACTCCCATGGGTGGTAGCCTTGTCATTATGGAAGGTAGTTTGTTGTCGAAACTTTTTTTACTCCAATGGATGGTAGCCTTGTCATTATGGAAGGTAGTTTGTCATTGTGATATATGTTACTCTTATGTGTGGTAGCCTTGACATTATGGAAGGTAGTCTGTTGTCGAGAATTTTGTTATTCCATTGGATGGTAGCCTTGTCATTATGGAAGGTAGTCTCTTGTCGAAATTTTTGTTACTCCAATGGATGGTAGACTTGTCATTATGAAAGGTAGTTTGTTGTCTAGATTTTTGTTATTCCTTTAGATGATAGCCTTGTCATTATGGAAGGTAGTTTATTTTCGTGATTTTTGTTATTCCAATGGATGGTAACTTTGTAAATATGGAAGGTAGTCTGTTGTCAAGATTTTGGTTACTCCAATGGTTGGTAGCCTTGTCCTTATCGAAGCTAGTCTTTTGTCGAGATTTTTGTTACTCCAATGGATGGTAGCCTTGTCATTATTGAAGGCTGTTTATCGTTATGATTTTTTTTACTCCAATGGATGGTAGCCTTGTCATTACGGAAGGTAGTCTTTTGTTCAAATATTTGTTACTCCCATGAATGGTAGCCTTGTCATTACAAAAGGTAGTCTATTATGGATATTTTTGTTACTCCAATGGATGGTAGCCTTATCATTATGGAAGGTACTATAATATATATATCTTTTTTACTCCAATGGGTGGTAGCCTTGTCATTATGGAAGGTAGTTTGTTGTCGAAACTTTTTTTACTCCAACGGATGGTAGCCTTGTCATTATGGAAGGTAGTTTGTCATTGTGATATATGTTACTCTTATGTGTGGTAGCCTTGACATTATGGAAGGTAGTCTGTTGTCGAGAATTTTGTTATTCCATTGGATGGTAGCCTTGTCATTATGGAAGGTAGTCTCTTGTCGGAATTTTTGTTACTCCAATGGATGGTAGCCTTGTCATTATGGAAGGTAGTTTGTTGTCTAGATTTTTGTTATTCCTTTAGATGATAGCCTTGTCATTATGGAAGGTAGATTATTTTCGTGATTTTTGTTATTCCAATGGATGGTAACTTTGTCATTATGGAAGGTAGTCTGTTGTCGAGATTTTGGTTACTCCAATGGTTGGTAGCCTTGTCCTTATCGAAGCTAGTCTGTTGTCGAGATTTTTGTTACTCCAATGGATGGTAGCCTTGTCATTATTGAAGGTTGTTTGTCGTTATGATTTTTGTTACTCCAATGGATGGTAGCCTTGTCATTATTGAAGGTAGTCTTTTGTTCAAATTTTTATTACTCCAATGAATGGTAGCCTTGTCATTACAGAAGGTAGTCTGTTGTGGATATTTTTGTTACTCCAATGGATGGTAGCCTTATCATTATGGAAGGTAGTATAATATAGATATCTTTTTTACTCCAATGTGTGGTAGCCTTGACATTATGGAAGGTAGTCTGTTGTCGAGAATTTTGTTATTCCATTGGATGGTAGCCTTGTCATTATGGATGGTAGTCTCTTGTCGGAATTTTTGTTACTCCAATGGATGGTAGCCTTGTCGTTATGGAAGGTAGTTTGTTGTCTAGATTTTTGTTATTCCTTTGGATGATAGCCTGGTCATTATGGAAGGTAGTCTATTTTCGTGATTTTTGTTATTCCAATGGATGGTAAATTTGTCATTATGGAAGGTAGTCTGTTGTCGAGATTTTTGTTACTCCAATGGATGGTAGCCTTGTCATTATGGAAGGTACTCTATTGTCGAGATTTTTGTTACTCCAATGGATGGTAGCCTTGTCATTATGGAATGTTGTTTGTCATTATGATTTTTGTTACTGCAATGGATGGTAGCCTTGTCATTATGGAAGGTAGTGTTTTGTTCAAATTTTTGTTACTCCAATGAATGGTAGCCTTGTCATTACAGAAGGTAGTCTGTTGTGGATATTTTTGTTACTCCAATGGATGGTAGCCTTATCATTATGGAAGGTAGTATAATATATATATCTTTTTTACTCCAATGGATGGTAGCCTTGTCATTATGGAAGTTAGTTTGTTGTCGAATTTTTTTTTACTCCAATGGATGGTAGCCTTGTCATTGTGGAAGGTAGTTTGTCATTGAGATATCTGTTACTCCAATGTGTGGTAGCCTTGACATTATGGAAGGTAGTCTGTTGTCGAGATTCTTGTTACTCCAATGGATGGTAGCCTTGTCATTATGGAAGGTAGTCTTTTGTTCAAATATTTGATAATCCAATGAATGGTAGCCTTGTCATCATGGAAGGTAGTTTGTTGTCTACATTTTTGTTATTCCTTTGGATGATAGCCTTGTCATTATGGAAGGTAGTCTATTTTCGTGATTTTTGTTATTCCAATGGATGGTAACTTTGTCATTATGGAAGGTAATTTGTTGTCGAGATTTTTGTTACTCCAATGGTTCGTAGCCTTGTCCTTATGGAAGCTAGTCTGTTGTCGAGATTTTTGTTACTCCAATGGATGGTAGCCTTGTAATTATGGAAGGTACTCTATAGTCGAGATTTTTGTTACTCCAATGGATGGTAGCCTTGTCATTATGGAAGGTTGTTTGTCTTTATGATTTTTGTTACTCCATTGGATGGTAGCCTTGTCATTATGGAAGGTAGTGTTTTGTTCAAATGTTTGTTACTCCAATGAATGGTAGCCTTGTCATTACAAAAGGTAGTCTGTTGTGGATATTTTTGTTACTCCAATGGATGGTAGCCTTATCATTATGCAAGGTAGTATAATATAGATATCTTTTTTACTCCAAAGGATGGTAGCCTTGTCATTATGGAAGGTAGTTTCTTGTCGAAAATTTTTTTACTCCAATGGATGGTAGCCTTGTCATTGTGGAAGGTAGTTTTTTATTGAGATATCTGTTACTCCAATGTGTGGTAGCCTTGACATTATGGAAGGTAGTCTGTTGTCGAGAATTTTGTTATTCCATTGGATGGTAGCCTTGTCATTATGGAAGGTAGTCTCTTGTCAAAATTTTTGTAACTCCAATGGATGGTAGCCTTTTCATTATGGAAGGTAGTTTGTTGTCTAGATTTTTGTTATTCCTTTGGATGATAGCCTTGTCATTATGGAAGGTAGTCTATTTTCGTGATTTTTGTTATTCAAATGGATGGTAACTTTATCATTATGGAAGGTAGTCTGTTGTCGAGATTTTTGTTACTCCAATGGTTGGTAGCCTTGTCCTTATGGAAGCTAGTTTGTTGTCGAGATTTTTTTTAATCCAATGGATGGTAGCCTTGTCATTATGGAAGGTACTCTATTGTCGAGATTTTTTTTACTCCAATGGATGGTAGCCTTGTCATTATGGAAGGTAGTCTTTTGTTCAAATTTTTGTTAATCCAATGAATGGTAGCCTTGTCATTACAAAAGGTAGTCTATTGTGGATATTTTTGTTACTCCAATGGATGGTAGGCTTATCATTATGGAAGGTAGTATAATATAGATATATTTTTTACTCCAATGGGTGGTAGCCTTGTCATTATGGAAGGTAGTTTGTTGTCGAAATTTTATTTACTCCAATGGATGGTAGCCTTGTCATTATGGAAGGTAGTTTGTCATTGAGATATTTGTTACTCCAATGTGTGGTAGCCTTGACATTATGGAAGGTAGTCTGCTGTCGAGAATTTTGTTATTCCATTGGATGGTAGCCTTGTCATTATGGAAGGTAGTCTCTTGTTGGAATTTTTGTTACTCCAATGGATGGTATCCTTGTCATTATGGAAGGTAGTTTGTTGTCTAGACTTTTGTTATTCCTTTGGATGATAGGCTTGTAATTACGGAAGGTAGTCTATTTTCGTGATTTTTGTTATTCCAATGGATGGTAACTTTGTCATTATGGAAGGTAGTCTGTTGTCGAGATTTTTGTTACTCCAATGGTTGGTAGCCTTGTCCTTATGGAAGGTAGTCTGTTGTCGAGATTTTTGTTACTCCAATGGATGGTAGCCTTGTCATTATGGAAGGTACTCTATTGTCAGGATTTTTGTTACTCCAATGGATGGTAGCCTTGTCAGTATGGAAGGTATTCTTTTGTTCAATTTTTTGTTACTCCAATGAATGGTAGCCTTGTCATTACAAAAGGTAGTCTATTATGGATATTTTTGTTACTCCAATGGATGGTAGCCTTATCATTATGGAAGGTAGTATATTATAGATATCTTTTTTACTCCAATGGGTGGTATCCTTGTCATTATGGAAGTCAGTTTGTTGTCAATTTTTTTTTTACTCCAATGGATGGTAGCCTTGTTATTATGGAAGGTAGTTTGTCATTGAGATATTTGTTAGTCCAATGTGTTGTAGCCTTGACATTATGGAAGGTAGTCTGTTGTTGAGAATTTTATTATTCCATTGGATGGTAGCCTTGTCATTATGGAAGGTAGTCTCTTGTCGGAATTTTTGTAACTCCAATGGATGGTAGCCTTGTCATTATGGAAGGTAGTTTGTTGTTATTCCTTTGGATGATAGCCTGTTCATTATGGAAGGTAGTCTATTTTCGTGATTTTTGTTATTCCAATGGATGGTAACTTTGTCATTATGGAAGGTAGTCTGTTGTCGAGATTTTTGTTACTCCAATGGTTGGTAGCCTTGTCCTTATGGAAGGTAGTCTGTTGTCGAGATTTTTGTTACTCCAATGGATGGTAGCCTTGTCATTATGGAAGGTACTCTATTGTCGAGATTTTTGTTACTCCAATGGATGGTAGCCTTGTCATTATGGAAGGTTGTTTGTCGTTATGATTTTTGTTACTCCAATGGATGGTAGCCTTGTCATTATGGAAGGTAGTCTTTTGTTCAAATTTTTGTTACTCCAATGAATGGTAGCCTTGTCATTACAGAAGGTAGTCTGTTGTGGATATTTTTGTTACTCCAATGGATGGTAGCCTTGTCATTATGGAAGGTAGTTTGTCATTGAGATATTTGTTACTCCAATGTGTCGTAGCCTTGACATTATGGAAGGTAGTCTGTTATCGAGAATTTTGGTATTCCATTGGATGGTAGCCTTGTCATTATGAAAGGTAGTCTGTGAAGGGGTGAAAAACACAAGAAGGGGGGGTTGAATTGTAAAACTGAAATCTAAAGCAATGAACACGATATTTTTATCCTAGTTCGTTTGATCTCAAACTACTCCAGTCCACCCGTCAAGGTGATTTCTCCTCTCTCCAACGAGGTCTTAATCCACTATATTCAACTGAATATTACAGACTGCTTTAACAACTGCTAAAGCCTTCTTGATTCAAACCACAACCTGGTTTGTCAAGGTAACACTTTCTTACAAAGAGATAAAACTATGTGTGTGGATGTTTTCTACAAAACTGTATCACAACTGTGATGTATACACAAAATGAAGCTTAGAAACTAGATTGCTAAACAGTAATGGAATATCAGAGTATGTGGTTTAGCAAAACTGGTAGAACGAAGATTATGGTTCAGCTTTTGTGCGTGTAGATATTTGGAGAGCATTAACCAATTCAATCTTCAAAGCCTTGTTTATATAGCACTTGAGATGATGAATGTTGGATGTAATATTCTTGATTCAATGCTAATAACAAGCTTTCCTTTTTGAGCAGATCTTGTCTGGAATGAGGCCGTTGGAATTAATTAGCTTTCAATGCACAGTACCGTTGCTTACTTAATGCAAGTTCTGGCTTGGCTCATTCTGATTCTGCTTCGTTGCTGATGAACTATTGTGTTTCTGTATCAGAGTGTTTGAGCGCAGTCTTGTTCATCAGGCTTCAGCATGTACGTGAGTTGATCATCTGATCTTGACATTCTGATGTAGCAACTTCTGATGCTGGTGTATGAAATCAAATTCTGATGCTGAAAAGATGTGATCTTGCTTATTTCAATCAGCGCATCTGCAAGTCAGAACATAATAATTTTAGGCAGCAGATAGTTCAAACATGAAACATATAAATACTATATCTTTTCACTTTGTTATCATCAAAACTTAAATATAGGGTAGTAGATTCAAACATTGTTCTAACAATCTCCCCCTTTTTGATGATGACAAAAACTAGATATTTTAAATTAAAATAACGTGAAAAGGTATCTGGAATATGTATCAGAATAAGAAGTAAAAGAATAAGGAGTAAGGAAATACTCCCCCTGAGTTTATTACTTCCCTTTGATTATACGTGTTCTTCAAGATCAGATCTTTTTCTTTCTTTGAACATCAGATTATCAGAGTCTTTGACTTATCAGAGAGCAGAGCTTCAGAGCTTTTCTTGTCAGAGCTTTGCTTTGGATCAAAGTATTAGGACGATCAGAACTTCATATTGATCAGAGCAACATTGATCAGAGCTTCTAGTCTTCAGAGTGTCCAGGAGCTTCCTTGTGCCTGTAGACTTCAAACAGAACAGAAAAAACATTTCAAGTAATAAAGTTAGAATGTTTGAGAATTTCTGTCTAGTTAGCCGTTATTGATTTAAATATCATTCTTGTTCTCCCCCTTTTTGTCAGCAATCAAAAAGTGTTGGTGATGTGCTAAAACAATTAAGATCAGAAAGACTAATCATATTAATATAGTTCAGAATCAGAGCAAGAAAATATTACAAAACATAATCAAAACAGTTCATCAGAAAATCAGGAAAACATGAAAAAGGTCATGCATGAAAAAAAGATTTAAGGTTGAGGAGGCAAGCGTGTGAACAGGCTCTCCAGCATCGCTTGAATCTTTTCAGAAGTCTCATTTTGCTTATGCACCATGCTGACAACAGTGTCAATCTTGCTGTCCTGCACATCCATTCTTGCTTTCATCTTCTGATCGTTTTCATCCATCCGCTGCTGGAGGATGCCATTGTTCACACTAAAAAGGGTTTTGAGAGTGAATTGAGGAAAAAGGTTTGCAAGAGATGAACTCAGAAATATGCAGAAAAAAAAACTTGAGTGATAGTGAGAAAGCGTAAAGAATAAGAATGAGAGATTAATGTGCTTAAATAGAGTTTTCAAAACTATTTTGAAAAGATAAACGTTTTTAAGAGAGAGAAAAATCATGATTGCCATTTAAAAGCATGATTACTTTTCATTAAATGCTTGCTGATTTTGGGGGATTTGAGAAAGATACTTAAAAACGGTTACCAGACATGTGTCTCAATGCACCCAATCAGCGCTTTGCCTTCTCAGAAGCGTGCACGCGTTCTGCTTCAGAGATATGCTGATGATTGGATGACACTTGTTTGATGTAGTGATCAGCACGTCTGTCTTTGAGATTAGACTCTCAGATCTTTAGACTTGCATCTGATACAATCTGCATGTTCTATCTTTCTGAAAGGAGATTGATCAGAAGTTCACAGTAAAATAATTACATTCTGAAAGTAAATATATGGAATTAAAACATTTTCACTCTAGGCACACTTTCATGCTGAGATGTTTCAGAATGAAATTAAACCTATCTTCTGAAAGGGGTTTTGTAAAGATATCAGCCCATTGATGGTCTGTATCTATAAATTTTAAGTTCAAAATACCTTTCTGAATATAGTCCCTAATGAAGTGATGTTTTATTTCAATATGCTTAGCCCTAGAATGTAAAATAGGATTCTTACTTAAGCAAATAGCAGAAGTATTATCACAAAGTATAGGAATGTTACTCTCAAAAACCTGGAAGTCTTCAAGCTGACTTTTCATCCAGAGCATTTGTGTGCTACATCCTGCTGCTGCTATGTACTCAGCTTCTGCTGTTGACAGAGCAATTGTTGATTGCCTTTTGCTGGACCAAGAGATCAGATTTTCTCCCAGAAACTGGCAGCTTCCAGAAGTACTTTTACGTTCCACTCTGTCTCCAGCAAAATCAGCATCACAGTAGCCTACTAAGCTGTAATCACTAGATTTTCTATAAAACAAACCCAGATTAGTAGTACCTTTCAGATACTTGAAAATTCGCTTAACAGCTGTTAAGTGAGATTCTCTAGGATCTGATTGGAATCTAGCACAGATACAAACACTGAATAGTATGTCAGGTCTTGAAGCAGTCAGATAGAGGAGAGAACCAATCATACCTCTGTAGACTTTCTGTTCTACACTTTTGCTTACCTCTTCTCTTTCCAGAATGCACGTGGGATGCATTGGAATCTTTGATGGCTTACATTCTGAGAGGTCAAATTTCTTCAGAAGATCTCTGATGTATTTGCTCTGATGAATGTAAGTTCCTTCTGGAGTTTGATTGATCTGAATTCCTAGAAAGAATTTCAGTTCCCCCATGAGGCTCATCTCAAATTCTGCCTGCATACACTTAGCAAATTTTCTTCCAAGAGAAGGATTAGTAGAACCAAAAATAATATCATCAACATAAATTTGACAGACTAAGATGTCACTCTTAACTGATTTACAGAATAGAGTAGTGTCCACTTTCCCTCTGGTGAATTCATTTTCAAGCAGAAAGTTACTTAGCCTTTCATACCAAGCTCTGGGAGCTTGTTTCAGACCATACAGTGACTTCTTTAGTTTGAAAACATGTTCTGGATGTTTTGTATTTTCAAAACCTGGGGGTTGGTGAACATAAACTTCTTCTTCTATATAACCATTTAAGAATGCACTTTTGACATCCATCTGATACAGAGTGATGCCTCTATTAACAGCAAATGAAATAAAAATTCTGATAGATTCTAACCTAGCGACTGGGGCAAAGGTTTCTGTATAGTCTATCCCCTCTTGCTGACTATAACCTTGTGCAACCAGTCGTGCCTTGTTTCTGATGACTTCACCTTGTTCATTTAGCTTGTTTCTGAACACCCATCTTGTTCCAATGACGTTGAATCCTTTTGGTCTGGGAACGAGATCCCATACGTCATTTCTGGTGAATTGATTCAGCTCTTCTTGCATTGCCAGAATCCAGTCATTATTCAGAAGTGCTTCATCAACAGAAGAAGGTTCAATCAGAGACACAAGTCCCATAAGTGTTTCTTCAGAGTTTCTGAAGCTTGCTCTTGTTCTGATTGGATCTTCCTTTCTTCCTAGGATAGTCTCTTCTGGGTGATCCAAGCTGCTTCTGGGTAATCTCTTCTGAGGTTGATCAGCAGCTGTTGAAAGATTTCTAGCCGTGCTCCTTTCAGACGTTGAAGGAATGTCTGTGTTGAGAGCTTCTGATGACTTGTCTTCAGATCCTGCAAATTCAATTTCTATACCTGCAAAGACTTCATTCTGCTTTGACTTTTCAGAGTCAAGCTTGTCATCAAAACGAACACTGATTGATTCTTCCACAATCTGTGTTTCTGTATTGTATACTCTGTACCCTCTTGAGCGTTCAGAGTATCCTAACATAATACACTTCTGTGCCTTGGAGTCAAACTTGTTCAAATAATTCTTTGTATTTAATATAAAGCAAGTACATCCAAATGGATGAAAATATGAAATGTTGGGCATTCTGTTCTTCCACAATTCATATGGAGTCTTTTCCAAAATAGGTCTTATTGAGATTCTATTCTGAATGTAGCACGCTGTGTTTATTGCCTCTGCCCAGAAAGTCTTAGCAACGTTTGTCTCATTGATCATGGTTCTGGCCATTTCTTGCAATGTTATGTTCTTTCGTTCTACAACTCCATTTTGTTGGGGAGTTTTAGGACAAGAGAAATCATGCAGAATGCCTTTGTCATTAAAGAATGACTCAAAATCTTTATTTTCAAATTCTCCACCATGATCACTTCTGACTTTAACGATTCTAAGATCTTTTTCATTCTGAACTTGGTTACAGAAGGTAACAAACACAGAGTGTGACTCGTCCTTGTGTCTTAAGAACTTTACCCATGTCCATCTGCTATAGTCATCTACGATTACTAACCCATACTTCTTACCACTGACTGAAGCAGTTTTAACTGGTCCAAATAAGTCAATGTGCAGAAGTTCTAATGGCTTAGAGGTAGAAACAACATTTTTGGATTTAAAAGAAGGTTTTGCAAATTTTCCTTTCTGACATGCTTCACACAGAGCATCTGAATTGAACTTCAAATTAGGAAGTCCCCTGACCAGATTGAGTTTGTTAATCTGAGATATTCTTCTCATACTAACATGCCCCAATCTTCTGTGCCAGATCCACTGCTCGTTGTTAACAGACAGAAGACATTTTACATTCTGACTCTTTAGTTCAGAAAGTTTAATTTTGTAAATGTTGTTTTTCCTCTTACCATTAAACAGGATAGTCCCATCTTTCTGACTAACAGCTTTACATGATTTTTGATTAAAGATTATATCATAACCGTTATCACTTAATTGACTTATGGATAACAGATTATGCATCAATCCATCTACTAGCAGAACATTATTAATAGAGGGAAGATTTCCATTACCTACAGTTCCTGAGCCAATTATCTTTCCCCTCTGATTGCCTCCAAAGCCAACGTGGCCTCCAGGCTTAAGTTCCAGGCTTTGGAACATATGCCTTCTTCCCATCATGTGTCGTGAGCAGCTAGAGTCCAGGTACCATGACTGGTGTTTCTGACTTGCATCTAAAGATATCTGCAACATGTATTATTTTATCCTTAGGTACCCAGATTTTCTTGGGTCCTGATTTGTTAGTTTTACCAAAACTCTGGTTGAATTTTGGTTTCACAGAGTGCTTACTGCTAGTATATTTGATATCATGTGTGTGACCATACACAAAGTGTGAATTCAGAGGAGTGTGTTTAATGGTTAAGTCCATGACATTCTTTGGTGTAGGAACCTTACCTTGGTATCCTATTCCTTTCCTGCCGTTTCTGCTAACTCCATAGATCATTGAAGCCATTCTTCTTCTATCTATGCTTTTAGCTAGGAACTTCTGGAAACTATGATCATACTCCTTGATGATCTCATCAGCGTTGCTGGGAGTTTCAGAAATTGGTTCCTTCTGAGAGTTTTGTAAAGTGTTTTCTAATTTTGAAATCTTATCTCTCAGCTCAGAATTTTCCAATTTGAGACTCTCAGACTTATTAGAGTCAGATTCAAGATTCCTTTTCAGGTCTCTGAATTTAGCTCTAATTTGCTGATAACGTTCCAGAATCTCATTGAGGCTTTCAGCAAGTTCAGCCTTTGTAAAGTTAACAGCGAAGTTAGGAAATACCTCTTCTGTGTCTGATTCTGAGTCTGATTCAGAAGCTTCACTATCTTCTGAAATGTTAGCCATGAGAGCTATGTTTGCCCTTTCATCATCTGATTCTGAGTCACCTTCAGACGAGTCAGAGTCATCCCATGTAGCCATGAGACTTTTCTTCTTCTCTCTTCCAAACTTCTTTTTGGGCTTTTCCCTCTGAAGCTTTGGGCAGTCACTCTTGTAGTGTCCTTGGTCATTGCACTCATAGCAGATGATGTCTTTGGTGTTTGGCTTCTTGCTACTGGAGGAGCCTTCAGATCTTCTGTATCCAGAGGAAGAATCTGTCCTTCTGTATCTGGAAGAAGACTCGTTCTGATCAGATCTTCTGGGATTCCTGAACTTCCTTTGTCTTTGCTTCCACAGTTGATTCACTCTTCTGGAGAGAAGGGAAAGTTCGTCTTCTTCTGATGATGATCCATCAGATGTTTCTTCAACTGCCTGCAAAACTTTAGACTCAAATTTTCTGTTAGATTTTAATGCTAAAGGCTTACCTTGCTTCTGAGGCTCATCAGCTTCTAGCTCTATCTCATGACTTCTGAGGGAGCTGATAAGTTCCTCCAGAGTGATTTTGTTGAGATCTTTAGCTAGCTTCAGAGCAGTAACCATAGGCCTCCACTGCTTGGGTAAACTTCTGATTATATTCTTGACATGGTCAGCAGTAGAGTACCCTTTGTCCAGAACTTTGAGACCAGCTACCAGAATCTGGAATCTAGAGAACATAGTTTCAATGGATTCAGATTCTTCCATTTTGAACGCCTCATGCTTCTGAATGAGCGCCAGAGCTTTTGTTTCTTTGACCTGAACGTTGCCCTCATGCGTCATTCTGAGAGAGTCAAAGATGTTCTTTGCTGTGTCTCTGTTGGAGATCTTTTCATACTCAGTATAGGAGATGGCACTGAGGAGGATAGTTCTGGCCTTGTGGTGATTCTTGAAGTCACGCTTTTGTTGATCAGACATTGATTTTCTATCAATCTTCTGACCACTTGCATTCACAGGGTGCGTGTATCCATCTGTCACCATATCCCACAGATCAGCATCATGTGCTAGAAAGAAGCTTTCAATTCTGTCTTTCCAGTAATCAAAGTTTTCTCCATCAAAGACTGGAGGTTTGCCACTGAATCTGTCTCTGTCCTCATTGTTGTCATTGCTGATGTGAGAATTGTTTCCTGCCATTGTGTTTTTCTGACGCTGGATCTTGTACTGACACGGTTAAGTGTTTTAGCTCAGAACCAGGCGCTCTGATGCCAATTGAAGGGGTGAAAAACACAAGAAGGGGGGGTTGAATTGTAAAACTGAAATCTAAAGCAATGAACACGATATTTTTATCCTGGTTCGTTTGATCTCAAACTACTCCAGTCCACCCGTCAAGGTGATTTCGCCTCTCTCCAACGAGGTCTTAATCCACTATATTCAACTGAATATTACAGACTGCTTTAACAACTGCTAAAGCCTTCTTGATTCAAACCACAACCCGGTTTGTCAAGGTAACACTTTCTTACAAAGAGATAAAACTATGTGTGTGGATGTTTTCTACAAAACTGTATCACAACTGTGATGTATACACAAAATGAAGCTTAGAAACTAGATTGCTAAACAGTAATGGAATATTAGAGTATGTGGTTTAGCAAAACTGGTAGAACGAAGATTATGGTTCAGCTTTTGTGCGTGTAGATATTTGGAGAGCATTAACCATTTCAATCTTCAAAGCCTTGTTTATATAGCACTTGAGATGATGAACGTTGGATGCAATATTCTTGATTCAATGCTAATAACAAGCTTTCCTTTTTGAGCAGATCTTGTTTGGAATGAGGCCGTTGGAATTAATTAGCTTTCAATGCACAGTACCGTTGCTTACTTAATGCAAGTTCTGGCTTGGCTCATTCTGATTCTGCTTCGCTGCTGATGAACTATTGTGTTTATGTATCAGAGTGTTTGAGCGCAGTCTTGTTCATCAGGCTTCAGCATGTACGTGAGTTGATCATCTGATCTTGACGTTCTGATGTAGCAACTTCCGATGCTGGTGTATGAAATCAAATTCTGATGCTGAAAAGATGTGATCTTGCTTATTTCAATCAGCGCATCTGCAAGTCAAAACATAATAATTTTAGGCAGCAGATAGTTCAAACATGAAACATATAAATACTATATCTTTTCACTTTGTTATCATCAAAACTTAAATATAGGGTAGTAGATTCAAACATTGTTCTAACAGTCTGTTGTCGGAATTTTTGTTACTCCAATGGATGGTATCCTTGTCATTATGGAAGGTAGTTTGTTGTCTAGACTTTTGTTATTCCTTTGGATGATAGGCTTGTAATTACGAAAGGTAGTCTATTTTCTTGATTTTTGTTATTCCAATGGATGGTAACTTTGTCATTATGGAAGGTAGTCTGTTGTCGAGATTTTTGTTACTCCAATGGTTGGTAGCCTTGTCCTTATGGAAGGTACTCTGTTGTCGAGATTTTTGTTACTCCAATGGATGGTAGCCTTGTCATTATGGAAGGTACTCTATTGTCAGGATTTTTGTTACTCCAATGGATGGTAGCCTTGTCAGTATGGAAGGTAGTCTTTTGTTCATTTTTTTGTTACTCCAATGAATGGTAGCCTTGTCACTACAAAAGGTAGTCTATTATGGATATTTTTGTTACTCCAATGGATGGTAGCCTTATCATTATGGAAGGTAGTATAATATAGATATCTTTTTTACTCCAATGGGTGGTATCCTTGTCATTATGGAAGTTAGTTTGTTGTCAAATTTTTTTTTACTCCAATGGATGGTAGCCTTGTTATTATGGAAGGTAGTTTGTCATTGAGATATTTGTTAGTCCAATGTGTTGTAGCCCTGACATTATGGAAGGTAGTCTGTTGTCGAGAATTTTGTTATTCCATTGGATGCTAGCCTTGTCATTATGGAAGGCAGTCTCTTGTCGGAATTTTTGTAACTACAATGGATGGTAGCCTTGTCATTATGGAAGGTAGTTTGTTGTCTAGATTTTTGTTATTCCTTTGGATGATAGCCTGTTCATTATGGAAGGTAGTCTATTTTCGTGATTTTTGTTATTCCAATGGATGGTAACTTTGTCATTATGGAAGGTAGTCTGTTGTCGAGATTTTTGTTACTCCAATGGTTGGTAGCCTTGTCCTTATGGAAGCTAGTCTATTGTCGAGATTTTTGTTACTCCAATGGATGGTAGCCTTGTCATTATGGAAGGTACTCTATTGTCGAGATTTTTGTTACTCCAATGGATGGTAGCCTTGTCATTATGGAAGGTTGTTTGTCGTTATGATTTTTGTTACTCCAATGGATGGTAGCCTTGTCATTATGGAAGGTAGTCTTTTGTTCAAATTTTTGTTACTCCAATGAATGGTAGCCTTGTCATTACAGAAGGTAGTCTGTTGTGGATATTTTTGTTACTCCAATGGATGGTAGCCTTGTCATTATGGAAGGTAGTTTGTCATTGAGATATTTGTTACTCCAATGTGTCGTAGCTTTGACATTATGGAAGGTAGTCTGTTGTCGAGAATTTTGGTATTCCATTGGATGGTAGCCTTGTCATTATGGAAGGTAGTCTGTTGTCGGAATTTTTGTTACTCCAATGGATGGTAGCCTTGTCATTATGGAAGGTAGTTTGTTGTCTAGATTTTTGTTATTCCTTTGGATGATAGCCTTGTCATTATGAAAGGTAGTCTATTTTCGTGATTTTTGTTATTCCAATGGATGGTAACTTTGTCATTTTCGAAGGTAGTCTATTGTCGAGATTTTTGTTACTCCAATGGTTGGTAGCCTTGTCCTTATGGAAGCTAGTCTGTTGTCGAGATTTTTGTTACTCCAATGGATGGTAGCCTTGTCATTATGGAAGGTACTCTATTGTCGAGATTTTTGTTACTTCAATGGATGGTAGCGTTGTCATTATGGAAGGTAGTCTTTTGTTAAAATATTTGATACTCCAATGAATGGTAGCCTTGTCATTACAGAAGGTAGTCTATTAAGGATATTTTTGTTACTCCAATGGATGGTAGCCTTATCATTATGGAAGGTACTATAATATAGATATCTTTTTTACTCCAATGGGTGGTAGCCTTGTCATTATGAAAGGTAGTTTGTTGTCGAAATTTTTTTTACTCCAATGGATGGTAGCCTTGTCATTATGGAAGGTAGTTTGTCATTGAGATATATGTTACTCTTATGTATGGTAGCCTTGACATTATGGAAGGTAGTCTGTTGTCTAGAATTTTGTTATTCCATTGGATGGTAGCCTTGTCATTATGGAAGGTAGTCTCTTGTCGGAATTTTTGTTACTCCAATGGATGGTAGCCTTGTCATTATGGAAGGTAGTTTGTTGTCTAGATTTTTGTTATTCCTTTGGATGATAGCCTTGTCATTATGGAAGGTAGTCTATTTTCGTGATTTTTGTTATTCCAATGGATGGTAGCTTTGTCATTATGGAAGGTAGTCTGTTGTCAAGATTTTTGTTACTCCAATGGTTGGTAGCCTTGTCCTTATCGAAGCTAGTCTGTTGTCGAGATTTTTGTTACTCCAATGGATGGAAGCCTTGTCATTATAGAAGGCTGTTTGTCGTTATGATTTTTGTTACTCCAATGGATGGTAGCCTTGTCATTATGGAAGGTAGTCTTTTGTTCAAATTTTTGTTACTCCAATGAATGGTAGCCTTGTCATTACAGAAGGTAGTCTGTTGTGGATATTTTTGTTACTCCAATGGATGGTAGCCTTATCATTATGGAAGGTAGTATAATATAGATATATTTTTTACTCCAATGGGTGGTAGCCTTGTCACTATGGAAGGTAGTTTGTTGTCGAAATTTTTTTTACTCCAATGGATGGTAGCCTTCTCATTATGGAAGGTAGTTTGTCATTGAGATATCTGTTACTCCAATGTGTGGTAGCCTTGACATTATGGAAGGTAGTCTGTTGTTAAGAATTTTGTTATTCCATTGGCTGGTAGCCTTGTCATTATGGAAGGTAGTCTCTTGTCAGAATTTTTGTTACTCCAATGGATGGTAGCCTTGTCATTATGGAAGGTAGTTTGTTGTCTAGATTTTTGTTATTCCTTCGGATGATAGCCTTGTCATTATGGAAGGTAGTCTATTTTCGTGATTTTTGTTATTCCAATGGATGGTAACTTTGTCATTTTCGAAGGTAGTCTATTGTCGAGATTTTTGTTACTCCAATGGTTGGTAGCCTTGTCCTTATGGAAGCTAGTCTGTTGTCGAGATTTTTGTTACTCCAATGGATGGTAGCCTTATCATTATGGAAGGTACTCTATTGTCGAGATTTTTGTTACTCCAATGGATGGTAGCCTTGTCGTTATGGAAGGTAGTCTTTTGTTCAAATATTTGATACTCCAATGAATGGTAGCCTTGTCATCATGGAAGGTAGTCTGTTGTCTACATTTTTGTTATTCCTTTGGATGATAGCCTTGTCATTATGGAAGGTAGTCTATTTTCGTGATTTTTGTTATTCCAATGGATGGTAACTTTTTCATTATGGAAGGTAATCTGTTGTCGAGATTTTGGTTACTCCAATGGTTCGTAGCCTTGTCCTTATGGAAGCTAGTCTGTTGTCGAGATTTTTGTTACTCCAATGGATGGTAGCCTTGTAATTATGGAAGGTACTCCATAGTCGAGATTTTTGTTACTCCAATGGATGGTAGCCTTGTCATTATGGAAGGTTGTTTGTCTTTATGATTTTTGTTACTCCATTGGATGGTAGCCTTGTCATTATGGAAGGTAGTGTTTTGTTCAAATGTTTGTTCCTCCAATGAATGGTAGCCTTGTCATTACAAAAGGTAGTCTGTTGTGGATATTTTTGTTACTCCAATGGATGGTAGCCTTATCATTATGGAAGGTAGTATAATATAGATATCTTTTTTACTCCAATGGATGGTAGCCTTGTCATTATGGAAGGTAGTTTCTTGTCGAAATTTTTTTTACTCCAATGGATGGTAGCCTTGTCATTGTGGAAGGTAGTTTTTTATTGAGATATCTGTTACTCCAATGTGTGGTAGCCTTGACATTATGGAAGGTAGTCTGTTGTCGAGAATTTTGTTATTCCATTGGACGGTAGCCTTGTCATTATGGAAGGTAGTCTCTTGTCGAAATTTTTGTAACTCCAATGGATGGTAGCCTTGTCATTATGGAAGGTAGTTTGTTGTCTAGATTTTTGTTATTTCTTTGGATGATAGCCTTGTCATTATGGAAGGTAGTCTATTTTCGTGATTTTTGTTATTCAAATGGATGGTAACTTTATCATTATGGAAGGTAGTCTGTTGTCGAGATTTTTGTTACTCCAATGGTTGGTAGCCTTGTCCTTATGGAAGCTAGTCTTTTGTTCAAATTTTTGTTAATCCAATGAATGGTAGCCTTGTCATTACAGAAGGTAGTCTATTGTGGATATTTTTGTTACTCCAATGGATGGTAGCCTTATCATTATGGAAGGTAGTATAATATAGATATATTTTTTACTCCAATGGGTGGTAGCCTTGTCATTATGGAAGGTAGTTTGTTGTCGAAATTTTATTTACACCAATGGATGGTAGCCTTGTCATTATGGAAGGTAGTTTTTCATTGAGATATTTGTTACTCCAATGTGTGGTAGCCTTGACATTATGGAAGGTAGTCTGCTGTCGAGAATTTTGTTATTCCATTGGATGGTAGCCTTGTCATTATGGAAGGTAGTCTCTTGTTGGAATTTTTGTTACTCCAATGGATGGTATCCTTGTCATTATGGAAGGTAGTTTGTTGTCTAGACTTTTGTTACTCCTTTGGATGATAGGCTTGTAATTACGGAAGGTAGTCTATTTTCGTGATTTTTGTTATTCCAATGGATGGTAACTTTGTCATTATGGAAGGTAGTCTATTGTCGAGATTTTTGTTACTCCAATGGTTGGTAGCCTTGTCCTTATGGAAGGAAGTCTGTTGTCGAGATTTTTGTTACTCCAATGGATGGTAGCCTTGTCATTATGGAAGGTACTCTATTGTCAGGATTTTTGTTACTCCAATGGATGGTAGCCTTGTCAGTATGGAAGGTAGTCTTTTGTTCAATTTTTTGTTACTCCAATGAATGGTAGCCTTGTCATTACAAAAGGTAGTCTATTATGGATATTTTTGTTACTCCAATGGATGGTAGCCTTATCATTATGGAAGGTAGTATAATATAGATATCTTTTTTACTCCAATGGGTGGTATCCTTGTCATTATGGAAGTTAGTTTGTTGTCAAATTTTTTTTTACTCCAATGGATGGTAGCCTTGTTATTATGGAAGGTAGTTTGTCATTGAGATATTTGTTAGTCCAATGTGTTGTAGCCTTGACATTATGGAAGGTAGTCTGTTGTCGAGAATTTTGTTATTCCATTGGATGGTAGCCTTGTCATTATGGAAGGTAGTCTCTTGTCGGAATTTTTGTTACTCCAATGAATGGTAGCCTTGTCATTACAGAAGGTAGTCTGTTGTAGATATTTTTGTTACTCCAATGGATGGTAGCCTTATCATTATGGAAGGTAGTATAATATAGATATCTTTTTTACTCCAATGGGTGGTAGCCTTGTCATTATGGAAAGTAGTTTGTTGTCGATATTTTTTTTACTCCAATGGATGGTAGCCTTGTCGTTATGGAAGGTAGTTTGTCATTGAGATATCTGTTACTCCAATGTGTGGTAGCCTTGTCATTATGGAAGGTAGTCTGTTGTCGAGAATTTTGTTATTCCATTGGATGGTAGCCTTGTCATTATGGAAAGTAGTCTCTTGTCGAGTTTTTGTTACTCCAATGGATGGTGGCCTTGTCATTATGGAAGGTAGTTTGTTGTCTAGATTTTATTTATTCCTTTGGATGATAGCCTTGTCATTATGGAAGGTAGTCTATTTTTGTGATTTTTGTTATTCTAATGGATGGTAACTTTGTGATTATGGAAGGTAGTATGTTGTCGAGATTTTTGTTACTCCAATGGTTGGTAGCCTTGTCCTTATGGAAGCTAGTCTGCTGTCGAGATTTTTGTTACTCTAATGGATGTAGCCTTGTCATTTTGGAAGGTAGTCTGTTGTCGATGTTTTTGTTACTCCAATGGATTCTAGCCATGTGATTATAGAAGTTAGTTTGTTTTCGTGATTTTTGTTATTCCAATGGATGGTACTTTGTCATTATGGAATTTAGGTTGTTGTCGAGATTTTTGTTACTCCAATGGATGGTATCCTTGTCATTATGGAAGGTTGTTTGTTGTCGATATTTTTGTTACTTCAATGGATGGTAGCCTTCTAATTATGGAAGGTAGTTTGTCGTTGAGATATTTGTTACTCCAATGTGTGGTAGCCTTGTCATTATGGAAGCAAGTTTTTTGTCGATATTTTTGTTACTCCAATGGATGGTATCCTTTTCATTATGGAAGGTAGTCCGCTGTTGATATTTTTGTTACTCCAATGGATGGTAGCCTTGTCATTATGGAAGCTAGTCTATTGTTAAAATTTTTGTTAATCCAATGGATGGTAGCCTTGTCATTATGCAAGGTAGTGTGTTGTCGAGATTTTTGTTATTCCATTGGATGGTAGCCTTGTCATTATGGAAGGTAGTCTAATGTCAGGATTTTTGTTATTCCAATGTATGGTAACCTTGTCATTATGGAAGGTACTCTATTATCAAGATTTTTGTTACTCCAATGGATGGTAGCCTTGTCATTATGGAAGGTACTCTGTTGTCGATATTTTTGTTACTCCAATGGATGATAGCCTTGTCATTATGGAAGGTACTCTGCTGTCGAGATTTCTGTTACTCCAATGGATGGTAGCCTTGTCATTATGGAAGGTAGCTTGTCGATATGATTTCTGTTACTCCAATGGATGGTAGCCTTGTCATTAATGAAGGTAGTCTTTTGTTCATATTTTTGTTACTTCATTGGATGGTAGCCTTGTCATTACAGAAGGTACTCTGTTGTCGATATTTTTGTTACTCCAATGGATGGTAGCCTTATCATTATGGAAGGTAGTATAATATAAATATCTTTTTTACTCCAATGGATTGTAGCCTTGTCATTATGGAAGGTAGTTTGTTGTCTATATTTTTTTTACTCCAATGGATGGTAGCCTTGTCATTATGGAAGGTAGTTTGTCATTGAGATTTCTGTTACTCCAATGTGTGGTAGCCTTGTCATTATGGAAGGTAGTCTGTTGTCGAGAATTTTGTTATTCCGTTGGATGGTAGCCTTGCCATCATGGAAGGTAGTCTGATGTCGAGATTTTTGTTATTCTAATGTATTGTAACCTTGTCATTATGGAAGATAGTCTGTTGGCGAGATTTTTATACTCCAATGGATGGTATCCTTGTCATTATGGGACATAATTTGTTGTCAATATTTTTGATACTTCAATGGATTGTAGCCTTGTCATTATGGAAGGTAGTCTATTATCGAGATTTTTGTTACTCCAATGGATGGTAGCTTTGTCATTATAGAAGGTACTCTATTGTCGATATTTTGGTTACTCCAATGGATGGTAGCCTTGTCAATATGAAAGGTAGTTTGTTGTGGAGATTTTTGTTACTTGAATGGATGGTAGCCTTGTCATTATAGAAGGTAGTCTGTTGTCGATCTTTTTGTTACTACAATGGATGGTAGCCTTGTCATTCTGGAAATTAGTTCGTTGTTGATATTTTTATTACTCCAATGGATGGTAGCCTTGTCATTTTTGAAGGTAGTCTATTGTCGAGATTTTTGTTACTCCAATGGCTGGTATCCTTGTCCTTATGGAAGCTAGTCTGTTGTCGACATTTTTGTTACTCTAATGGATGTAGCCTTGTCATTATGGAAGGTAGTCTGTTGTTGATGTTTTTGTTACTCCAATGGATGCTAGCCTTGTGATTATAGAAGTTAGTTTGTTTTCATGATTTTTGTTATTCCAATGGATGGTACTTTATTATTATGGATTGTAGGCTATTGTCGAGATTTTTGTTACTCCAATGGATGGTATCCTTGTCATTATGGAAGGTAGTCTGTGGTCGATATTTTTGTTACTTCAATGGATGGTAGCCTTGTAATTATGGAAGGTAGTTTGTCGTTGAGATATTTGTTACTCCAATGTGTGGCAGCCTTGTCATTATGGAAGCAAGTTTGTTGTCGATATTTTTGTTACTCCAATGGATGGTATCCTTTTCATTATGGAAGGTAGTCCGCTGTTGATATTTTTGTTACTCCAATGGATGGTAGCCTTCTAATTATGGAAGGGTGTTAGTCGTTGAGATATCTGTTACTCCAATGTGTGGTAGACTTGTCATTATGGAAGCTAGTCTATTGTTCAGATTTTTGTTAATCCAATGGATGGTAGCCTTTTCATTATGGAAGGTAGTCTATTGTCGAGATTTTTGTTATTCCATTGGATGGTAGCCTTGTCATTATGGAAGGTAGTCTAATGTCAGGATTTTTGTTATTCCAATGTATGGTAACCTTGTCATTATGGAAGGTACTCTATTGTCGAGATTTTTGTTACTCCAATGGATGGTAGCCTTGTCATTATAGAAGGTACTCTGTTGTCGAAATTTTTGTTACTCCAATGGATGGTAGCCTTGTCATTATGGAAGGTAGTCTGTTGTCGAGATTTTTGTTACTCCAATGGATGGTAGCCTTGTCATTAATGAAGGTAGTCTTTTGTTCATATTTTTGTTACTTCATTGGATGGTAGCCTTGTCATTACAGAAGGTACTTTGTTGTCGATATTTTTGTTACTCCAATGGATGGTAGCCTTATCATTATGGAAGGTAGTATAATATAGATATCTTTTTTACTCCAATGGGTTGTAGCCTTGTCATTATGGAAGGTAGTTTGTTGTCGATATTTTTTTTACTCCGATAGATGGTAGCCTCGTCATTATGGAAGGTAGTTTGTCATTGAGATATCTTTTACTCCAATGTGTGGTAGCCTTGTCATTATGGAAGGTAGTCTGTTGTCGAGAATTTTGTTATTCTGTTGGATGGTAGTCTTGTCATCATGGAAGGTAGTCTGATGTCGAGATTTTTGTTATTCTACTGGATTGTAACCTTGTCATTATGGAAGGTAGTCTGTTGTCGAGATTTTTATACTCCAATGGATGGTATCCTTGTCATTATGGAAGGTAGTGTGTTGTCGAGTTTTTGTTACTCCAATGAATGGTAGCCTTGTCATTATGGGACGTAATCTGTTGTCAACATTTTTGTTACTTCAATGGATTGTAGCCTTGTCATTATGGAAGGCAGTCTATTATCGAGATTTTTGTTACTCCAATGGATGGTAGCTTTGTCATTATAGAAGGTACTCTATTGTCGATATTTTGGTTACTCCAATGGATGGTAGCCTTGTCAATATGAAAGGTAGTTTGTTGTCGAGATTTTTGTTACTCGAATGGATGGTAGCCTTGTAATTATAAGAAGGTAGTCCGCTGTTGATATTTTTGTTACTCCAATGGATGGTAGCCTTGTAATTATGGAAGGTAGTTAGTCGTTGAGATATATGTTACTCCAATGTGTGGTAGACTTGTCATTATGGAAGCTAGTCTATTGTTCAGATTTTTGTTAATCCAATGGTTGGTAGCCTTGTCATTATGGAAGGTAGTCTATTGTCGAGATTTTTGTTATTCCATTGGATGGTAGCCTTGTCATTATGGAAGGTAGTCTAATGTCAGGATTTTTGTTATTCCAATGTATGGTAACCTTGTCATTATGGAAGGTACTCTATTGTCGAGATTTTTGTTACTCCAATGGATGGTAGCCTTGTCATTATGGAAGGTAGTCTGTTGTCGAGATTTTTGTTACTCCAATGGATGGTAGCCTTGTCATTATGGTAGGTAGTCTGTCGATATGATTTCTGTTACTCCAATGGATGGTAGCCTTGTCATTAATGAAGGTAGTCTTTTGTTCATATTTTTGTTACTTCATTGGATGGTAGCCTTGTCATTACAGAAGGTACTTTGTTGTCGATATTTTTGTTACTCCAATGGATGGTAGCCTTATCATTATGGAAGGTAGTATAATATAGATATCTTTTTTACTCCAATGGGTTGTAGCCTTGTCATTATGGAAGGTAGTTTGTTGTCGATATTTTTTTTACTCCGATGGATGGTAGCCTTGTCATTATGGAAGGTAGTTTGTCATTGAGATATCTTTTACTCCAATGTGTGGTAGCCTTGTAATTATGGAAGGTAGTCTGTTGTCGAGAATTTTATTATTCTGTTGGATGGTAGCCTTGTCATCATGGAAGGTAGTCTGATGTCGAGATTTTTGTTATTCTACTGGATTGTAACCTTGTCATTATGGAAGGTAGTCTGTTGTCGAGATTTTTATACTCCAATGGATGGTATCCTTGTCATTATGGAAGGTAGTGTGTTGTCGAGTTTTTGTTACTCTAATGAATGGTAGCCTTGTCATTATGGGACGTAATCTGTTGTCAATATTTTTGTTACTTCAATGGATGGTAACTTTGTCATTATAGAAGGTACTCTATTGTCGATATTTTGGTTACTCCAATGGATGGTAGCCTTGTCAATATGAAAGGTAGTTTGTTGTCGAGATTTTTGTTACTCGAATGGATGGTAGCCTTGTAATTATAGAAGGTAGTCTGTTGTAGATATTTTTGTTACTACAATGGATGGTAGCCTTGTCATTCTGGAAATTAGTTCGTTGTTGATATTTTTATTACTCCAATGGATGGTAGCCATGTCATTATGGAATGTAGGTTGTTGTCGAGATTTTTGTTACTCCAATGGATGGTATCCTTGTCATTATGGAAGGTAGTCTATTGTCGAGATTTTTGTTACTTCAATGGATGGTAGCCTTGTAATTATGGAAGGTAGTTTGTCGTTGAGATATTTGTTACTCCAATGTGTGGTAGCCCTGTCATTATGGAAGCAAGTTTGTTGTCGATATTTTTGTTACTCCAATGGATGTTATCCTTTTCATTATGGAAGGTAGTCCGCTGTTGATATTTTTGTTACTCCAATGGATGGTAGCCTTGTAATTATGGAAGGTAGTTAGTCGTTGAGATATCTGTTACTCCAATGTGTGGTAGCCTTGTCATTATGGAAGATAGTCTATTGTTCAGATTTTTGTTAATCCAATGGATTGTAGCCTTGTCATTATGGAAGGTAGTCTGTTGTCGAGATTTTTGTTATTCCATAGGATGGTAGCCTTGTCATTATGGAAGGTACTCTAATGTCAGGATTTTTGTTATTCCAATGTATGGTAACCTTGTCATTATGGAAGGTACTCTATTGTCGAGATTTTTGTTACTCCAATGGATGGTAGCCTTGTCATTATGGAAGGTACTCTGTTTTCGATATTTTTGTTACTCTAATGGATGGTAGCCTTGTCATTATGGAAGGTCGTCTGCTGTCGTGATTTTTGTTATTCCAATGGATGGTAGCCTTGTCATTATGGAAGGTCGTCTGCTGTCGAGATTTTTGTTATTCCAATGGATTGTAGCCTTGTCATTATGGAAGGTAGTCTGTCGATATGATTTCTGTTACTCCAATGGATGGTAGCCTTGTCATTAATGAAGGTAGTGTTTTGTTCATATTTTTGTTACTTCATTGGATGGTAGCCTTGTCATTACAGAAGGTACTCTGTTGTCGATATTTTTGTTACTCCAATGGATGGTAGCCTTATCATTATGGAAGGTAGTATAATATAGATATCTTTTTTACTCCAATCGGTTGTAGCCTTGTCATTATGGAAGGTAGTTTGTTTTCGATATTTTTTTTACTCCAATGGATGGTAGCCTTGTCATTATGGAAGGTAGTTTTTCATTGAGATATCTGTTACTACAATGTGTGGTAGCCTTGTCATTATGGAAGGTAGTCTGTTGTCGAGAATTTTGTTATTCCGTTGGATGATAGCCTTGTCATCATGGAAGGTAGTCTGATGTCGAGGTTTTTGTTATTCTAATGGATTGTAACCTTGTCATTATGGAAGGTAGTCTGTTGTCGATATTTTTATACTACAATGGATGGTATCCTTGTCATTATGGAAGGTAGTGTGTTATCGAGTTTTTGTTACTCCAATGAATGGTAGCCTTGTCATAATGGGACGTAATCTGTTGTCAATATTTTTGTTACTTCAATGGATTGTAGCCTTGTCATTATGGAAGGTAGTCTATTATCGAGATTTTTGTTACTCCAATGGATGGTAGCTTTGTCATTATAGAAGGTACTCTATTTTCGATATTTTGGTTACTCCAATGGATGGTAGCCTTGTCAATATGAAAGGTAGTTTGTTGTCGAGATTTTTGTTACTCGAATGGATGGTAGCCTTGTCATTATAGAAGGTAGTCTGTTGTCGATATTTTTGTTACTACAATGGATGGTAGCCTTGTCATTCTGGAAATTAGTTTGTTGTTGATATTTTTATTACTTCAATGGATGGTAGCCTGGTCATTATAGAAGGTAGTCTATTGTCGAGATTTTTGTTATTCCATTGGATGGTAGACTTGTCATTATGGAAGGTAGTCTGATGTCAGGATTTTTGTTATTCAAATGTATGGTAACCTCGTCATTATGGAAGGTACTCTATTGTCATGATTTTTGTTACTCAAATTGATGGTAGCCTTGTCCTTATGGAAGGTACTATGTGGTCGATATTTTTGTTACTCCAATGGATGGTAGCATTGTCATTATGGAAGGTAGTCTGTTGTCGAGATTTTTGTAACTCCAATGGATGGTAGTCTTTTCATTATGGAAGGTAGTCTGTCATTATGATTTATGTTACTCCAATGTATGGTAGCCTTATCATTATGGAAGGTAGTCTTTTGTTCAGATTTTTATTACTCCATTGGATGGTAGCCTAGTCATTACAGAAGGTAGTCTATTCTCGATATTTTTGTTACTCCAATGGATGGTAGCCTTATCATTATGGAAGGTAGTATAATATAGATATCTTTTTTACTCCAGTGGGTGGTAGCCTTGTTATTATGGAAGTTAGTTTGTTGTCAATGTTTTTTTACTCCAATGGATGGTAGCCTTGTCATTATGGAAGGTAGTTTGTCATTGAGATATATGTTACTCCAATGTGTGGTAGCCTTGTCATTATGGAAGGTAGTCTGTTGTCTAGAAGTTTGTTATTTTGTTGGATGGTAGCCTTGTCACTATGGAAGGTAGTCTGTTGTCGAGATTTTTGTTACTCCAATGAATGGTATCCTTGTCATTATGGGAGGTAGTTTGTTGTCGATATATCTGTTACTCCAATGGATGGTATCCTTGTTATTATGAAAGGTACTCTGATGTCGATATTTTTGTTACTCCAATGGATGGTAGCCTTGTCATTATGAAAGGTAGTGTGTTGTCGGGATTTTTGTTACTCCAATGGATGGTAGCCTTGTCATTATGGAAGTTAGTCTATTTATGATATTTTTGTTACTGCAATTGATGGTAGCCTTCTCATTCTGGAAATTAGTCTGTTGTCGTGATTTTTGTTACTCCAATGGATGAAAGCCTTGTCATTATGGAAGGTAGTCTGTTGTCGATATTTTTGTTACTACAATGGATGGTATCCTTGTCATTCTGGAAATTAGTTTGTTTTTGATATTTTTACTACTCCAATGGATGGTAGCCTTGTCATTATGGAAGGTAGTCTTTTGTTCATATTTTTGTTACTCCAATGGATGGTAGTCTTGTAATTATGGAAGGTTGTTTGTCGTTATGATTTCTGTTACTCCAATGGATGGTAGCATTGTCATTATGGGAGGTAGTCTTTTGTTAATATTTTTGTTACTCCAATGAATGGTAGCCTTGTCATTACAGAAGGTAGTATGTTGTGGATATTTTTATTACTCCAATGGATGGTATCCTTATCATTATGGAAGGTAGTATAATATAGATATCTTTTTTACTCCAATGGGTGGTAGCCTTGTCATTATGGAAGATAGTTTGTTGTCGATATTTTTTTTTACTCCAATGGATGGTAGCCTTGTCATTATGGAAGGTAGTTTGTCATTGAGATATCTATTACTCCAATGTGTGGTAGCCTTGTCATTATGGAAGGTAGTCTGTTCTCGAGAATTTTGTTATTCCATTGGATGGTAACCTTGTCATTATGGAAGGTAGTCTGTTGTCGAGATTTTTATACTCCAATGGATGGTATCCTTGTCATTATGGAAGGTAGTCTGTTGTCGAGATTTTTGTTACTCCAATTGATGGTAGCCTTGTCATTATGGGACGTAGTCTGTTGTCAATATTTTTGTTACTTCAATGGATTGTAGCCTTATCATTATGGAAGGTAGTCAGTTGTCAAGATTATTTTACTCCAATGGATGGTTACCTTGTCCTTATGGAAGGTAGTTTGTCGTTGAGATATCTGTTACTCCAATGTGTGGTAGCCTTGTCATTATGGAAGCTAGTCTGTTGTTCAGATTTTTGTTAATCCATTAAATGGTAGCCTTATCATTATGGAAGGTAGTCTGTTGTCGAGATTTTTGTTATTCTAATGGATTGTAACCATGTCATTATGGAAGGTAGTCTGATAGGATTTTTGTTATTCCAATGTATGGTAACCTTGTCATTACAGAAGGTAGTCTGTTGTGGATATTTTAGTTACTCCAATGGATGGTAGCCTTGTCATTGTGGGACATAGTCTGATGTCAATATTTTTGTTACTTCAATAGATTGTAGCCTTATCATTATGGAAGGTAGTCTGTTTTCGAGATTTTTGTTACTCCAATGGATGGTAGCATTTTCATTATGGAAGGTACTCTCTTGTTGATATTTTTTTTAATCCAATGGATGGTAGCCTTGTCATTATGGAAGGTAGTTTGTTGTTGAGATATCTGTTACTCCAATGTGTGGTAGCCTTGTCATTATGGAAGCTAGTCTGTTGTTCAGATTTTTGTTAATCAAATGGATGGTAGCCTTGTCATTATGGAAGGTAGTCTGTTGTTGAGATTTTTGTTATTCCATTGGATTGTAGCCTTGTCATTATGGAAGGTAGTCTGATGTCAGGATTTTTGTTATTCCAATGTATGGTAACCTTGTCATTTTGGAAGGTAGTCTGTTATCGAGAATTTTGTTACTACAATGGTTGGTAGCCTTGTCATTATGGAAGGTAGTCTGTTTTCGATATTTTTGTTACTCTAATGGATGGTAGCCTTGTCATTACGGGAGGTAGTATGTAGTCAATATTTTTGTTATTCCAATGGATTGTAGCCTTGTCATTATGGATGGTACTCTATTGTCGAGATTTTTGTTGCTCCAATGGATGGTAGCCTTGTCATTATGGAAGGTACTCTGTTGTTGATATTTTTGTTACTCCAATGGATGGTAGTCTTGTCATTATGGAAGGTAGTCTGTTGTCGAGATTTTTGTTACTCCAATGGATGGCAGCCTTGTCATTATGGAAGGTAGTCTGTTGTCGAGATTATTGTTACTCCAATGGATGGTAGTCTTTTTATTATGGAAGGTAGTATGTTGTTATGATTTCTGTTACTCCAATGGATGGTAGCCTTGTCATTATGGAAGGTAGCCTTTTGTTCAAATTTTTGTTACTCCATTGGATGGTAGCCTTGTCATTACATAAGGTAGTCTGTTGTCGATATTTTTGTTACTCCAATGGATAGTAGCCTTATCATTATGGAAGGTAGTATAATATAGATATCTTTTTTACTCCAATGGGTGGTAGCCTTGTCATTATGGAAGGTAGTTTGTTGTCGATATTATCTTTGCTCCAATGGATGATAGCCTTGTCATTATGGAAGGTAGTTTTTCATTGAGATATCTGTTACTCCAAAGTGTGGTTGCCTTGTCATTATGGAAGGTAGTCTGTTGTCAAGAATTTTGTTATTTTGTTGGATGGTAGCCTTGTCATTATGGAAGGTAGTCTGATATCGAGATTTTTGTTATTCTAATTGATGGTAACCTTGTCATTATGGAAGGTAGTCTATTATCGAGATTTTTATACTCCAATGGATGGTATCCTTGTGATTATGGAAGGTAGTCTGTTTTCGAGATTTTTGTTACTCTAATGGATGGTAGCCTTGTCATTATGCGAGGTAGTCTGTTGTCAATATTTTTGTTATTCCAATGGATTGTAGCCTTGTAATTATGGATGGTACTCTATTGTCGAGATTTTTGTTACTCCAATGGATGGTAAACTTGTCATTATGGAAGGTACTCTGTTGTCGATATTTTTGTTACTCCAATGGATGGTAGCCTTGTCATTATGGAAGGTAGTTTGTTGTCCAAATTTTTGTTACTCTAATAGATGGTAGCCTTGTCATTATGGGAGGTAGTCTGTTTTCAATATTTTTGTTATTCCAATGCATTGTAGCCTTGTCATTATGGATGGTACTCTATTGTCGAGATTTTTGTTACTCCAATGGATGGTAGCCTTGTCATTATGGAAGGTACTCAGTTGTCGATATTTTTGTTACTCCAATGGATGGTAGCCTTGTCATTATGGAAGGTAGTCTGTTGTCGAGATTTTTGTTACTCCAATGGATGGTAGTGTTTTCATTGTGGAAGGTAGTCTGTTGTTATGATTTATGTTACTCCAATGGATGGTAGCCTTGTCATTATAGACGTTAGTCTGTTGTCGATAATTTTTTTATTCCGTTGGATGGTAGCCTTGTCATTATGGAAGGTCGTTTGATGTCGTGATTTTTGTTACTCCAATGGGTGGTAGCCTTGTCATTATGGAAGGTAGTTTGTTGTCGATATTTTTTTTTACTCCAATGGATGGTAGCCTTGTCATTATGGAAGGTAGTTTGTCATTGAGATATCTGTTACTCCAATGTGTGGTAGCCTTGTCATTATGGAAGGTAGTATGTTCTCGAGAATTTTGTTATTCCATTGGATGGTAACCTTGTCATTATGGAAGGTAGTTTGTTGTCGAGATTTTTATACTCCAATGGATGGTATCCTTGTCATTATGGAAGGTAGTCTGTTGTCGAGATTTTTGTTACTCCAATTGATGGTAGCCTTGTCATTATGGGACATAGTCTGTTGTCAATATTTTTGTTACTTCAATGGATTGTAGCCTTATCATTATGGAAGGTAGTCTGTTGTCAAGGTTTTTTTACTCCAATGGATGGTTACCTTGTCCTTATGGAAGGTAGTTTGTCGTTGAGATATCTGTTACTCCAATGTGTGGTAACCTTGAAATTATGGAAGCTAGTCTGTTGTTCAGATTTTTGTTAATCCATTAAATGGTAGCCTTATCATTATGGAAGGTAGTGTGTTGTCGAGATTTTTGTTATTCTAATGGATTGTAACCATGTCATTATGGAAGGTAGTCTGATAGAATTTTTGTTATTCCAATGTATGGTAACCTTGTCATTTTGGAAGGTAGTCTGTGTTCGATATTTTTGTTACTCCAATGGATGGTAGTCTTGTCATTATGGAAGGTTGTCTGTCGTTATGATTTATGTTACTCCAATGGATGGTACCCTTGTCATTAAGGAAGGTAGTCTTTTGTTCATATTTTTGTTACTCCAATGAATGGTAGCCTTGTCATTACAGAAGGTAGTCTGTTGTGGATATTTTAGTTACTCCAATGGATGGTAGCCTTATCATTATGGAATGTAGTATAATATAGATATCTTTTTTACTCTAGTGGGTGGTAGCCTTGTCATTATGGAAGGTAGTTTGTTATTGATATTCCAATGGATGGTAGCCTTGTCACTATGGAAGGTAGTTTGTCATTAAGATATTTGTTACTCCAATGTGTGGTAACCTTGTCATTATGGAAGGTAGTCTATTGTCGAGAATTTTGTTATTCCGTTGGATGGTAACCCTGTCATTATGGAAGGTAGTTTGTTGTCGAAATTTTTATACTCCAATGGATGGTTTCCTTGTCATTATGGAAAGTAGTCGGTTGTCGAGATTTTGTTTACTCCAATGGATGGTAGCCTTGTCATTATGGGACGTAGTCTGTTGTCAATAATTTTGTTACTTCAATGGATTGTAGCCTTATCATTATGGAAGGTAGTCTATTGTCGAGATTTTTGTTACTCCAATGGATGGTAGCATTTTCATTATGGAAGGTACTCTGTTGTTGATATTTTTTTTAATCCAATGGATGGTTGCCTTGTCATTATGGAAGGTAGTTTGTTGTTGAGATATCTGTTACTCCAATGTGTGGTAGCCTTGTCATTATGGAAGCTAGTCTGTTGTTCAGATTTTTGTTAATCAAATGGATGGTAGCCTTGTCATTATGGAAGGTAGTCTGTTGTCGAAATTTTGTTACTCCAATTGATGGTAGCCTTGTCATTATGGGACGTAGTCTGTTCTCAATATTTTTGTTACTTCAATGGATTGTGGCCTTATCATTATGGAAGGTAGTCAGTTATCAATATTTTTTTACTCCAATGGATGGTTACCTTGTCATTATGGAAGGTAGTCTGTTGTCGAGATTTTTGTTACTCCAATTGATGGTAGCCTTGTCATTATGGGACGTAGTCTGTTGTCAATATTTTTGTTACTTCAATGGATTGTAGCCTTATCATTATGGAAGGAAGTCAGTTGTCAAGATTTTTTTACTCCAATGGATGGTTACCTTGTCATTATGGAAGGTAGTTTGTCGTTGAGATATCTGTTACTCCAATGTGTGGTAGCCTTGTCATTATGGAAGCTAGTCTGTTGTTCAGATTTTTGTTAATCCATTAAATGGTAGCCTTATCATTATGGAAGGTAGTCTGTTGTCGAGATTTTTGTTATTCTAATGGATTGTAACCATGTCATTATGCAAGGTAGTCTGATGTTAGGATTTTTGTTATTCCAATGTATGGTAACCTTGTCATTTTGGAAGGTAGTCTGTGTTCGATATTTTTGTTACTCCAATGGATGGTAGTCTTGTCATTATGGAAGGTTGTTTGTCATTATGATTTCTGTTACTCCAATGGATGGTAGCCTTGTCATTATGGAAGGTAGTCTTTTGTTCAGATTTTTGTTACTCCAATGAATGGTAGCCTTGTCATTACAGAAGGCAGTCTGTTGTGGATATTTTAGTTACTCCAATGGATGATAGCCTTATCATTATGGAAGGTAGTATAATATAGATATCTTTTTTACTCTAATGGGTGGTAGCCTTGTCATTATGGAAGGTAGTTTGTTATCGATATTCCAATGGATGGTAGCCTTGTCATTATGGAAGGTAGTTTGTCATTGAGATATCTGTTACTCCAATGTGTGGTAACCTTGTCATTATGGAAGGTAGTCTGTTGTCGAGAATTTTGTTATTCCGTTGGATGGTAACCTTGTCATTATGGAAGGTAGTCTGTTGTCGAAATTTTTATACTCCAATGGATGGTATCCTTGTCATTATGGAAAGTAGTATGTTGTCAATATTTTTGTTACTTCAATGGATTGTAGACTTATCATTATGGAAGGTAGTCAGTTGTCAAGATTTTTTTACTCCAATGGATGGTTACCTTGTCATTATGGAAGGTAGTTTGTCGTTGAGATATCTGTTACTCCAATGTGTGGTAGCCTTTGTCATTATGGAAGCTAATCTGTTGTTCAGATTTTTGTTAATCCATTAAATGGTAGCCTTATCATTATGGAAGGTAGTCTGTTGTCGAGATTTTTGTTATTCTAATGGATTGTAACCATGTCATTAAGGAAGGTAGTCATATGTTAGGATTTTTTTTATTCCAATGTATGGTAACCTTGTCATTTTGGAAGGTAGTCTGTGTTCAATATTTTTGTTACTCCAATGGATGGTAGTCTTGTCATTATGGAAGGTTGTTTGTCATTATGATTTCTGTTACTCCAATGGATGGTAGCCTTGTCATTATGGAAGGTAGTCTTTTGTTCAGATTTTTGTTACTCCAATGAATGGTAGCCTTTTCATTATAGAAGGCAGTCTGTTGCGGATATTTTAGTTACTCCAATGGATGGTAGCCTTATCATTATGGAAGGTAGTATAATATAGATATCTTTTTTACTCTAATGGGTGGTAGCCTTGTCATTATGGAAGGTAGTTTGTTATCAATATTCCAATGGATGGTAGCCTTGTCATTATGGAAGGTACTTTGTCATTGAGATATTTGTTACTCCAATGTATGGTAACCTTGTCATTATGGAAGGTAGTCTGTTGTCGAGAATTTTGTTATTCCGTTGGATGGTAACCTTGTCATTATGGAAGGTAGTCTGTTGTCGAAATTTGTATACTCCAATGGATGGTATCCTTGTCATTATGGAAAGTAGTCTGTTGTCGAGATTTTTTTTACTCCAATGGATGGTAGCCTTGTCATTGTGGGACATAGTCTGTTGTCAATATTTTTGTTACTCCAATGGATGGTAGCATTTTCATTATGGAAGGTACTCTGTTGTCGATATTTTTTTTAATCCAATGGATGGTTGCCTTGTCATTATGGAAGGTAGTTTGTTGTTGAGATATCTGTTACTCCAATGTGTGGTAGCCTTGTCATTGTGGAAGCTAGTCTGTTGTTCAGATTTTTGTTAATCAAATGGATGGTAGCCTTGTCATTATGGAAGGTAGTCTGTTGTTGAGATTTTTGTTATTCCATTGGATTGTAGCCTTGTCATTATGGAAGGTAGTCTGATGTCAGGATTTTTGTTATTCCAATGTATGGTAACCTTGTCATTTTGGAAGGTAGTTTGTTTTCGAGATTTTTGTTACTACAATGGTTGGTAGCCTTGTCATTATGGAAGGTAGTCTGTTTTCGATATTTTTGTTACTCTAATGGATGGTAGCCTTGTCATTACGGGAGGTAGTATGTTGTCAATATTTTTGTTATTCCAATGGATTGTAGCCTTGTCATTATGGATGGTACTCTATTGTCGAGAGTTTTGTTGCTCCAATGGATGGTAGCTTTGTCATTATGGAAGGTACTCTGTTGTCAATATTTTTGTTATTCAAATGGATGGTACCCTTGTGATCATGGAAGGTACTCTATTGTCGATATTTTTGTTATCCAATGGATGGTATCCTTGTCATTATGGAAGGTAGTCTATTGTCGAGATTGTTGTTACTCCAATGGATGGTAGCCTTGTCATTATGGAAGGTAGTCTGTTGTCGAGATTATTGTTACTCCAATGGATTGTAGTCTTTTCATTATGGAAGGTAGTCTGTCGTTATGATTTCTGTTACTCAAATGGATGGTAGCCTTGTCATTATGGAAGGTAGCCTTTTGTTTAAATTTTTGTTACTCCATTGGTTGGTAGCCTTGTCATTACATAAGGTAGTATGTTGTCGATATTTTTTTTACTCCAATGGATAGTAGCCTTATCATTATGGAAGGTAGTATAATATAGATATCTTTTTTACTCCAATGGGTGGTAGCCTTGTCATTATGGAAGGTAGTTTGTTGTCGATATTATTTTTGCTCCAATGGATGATAGCCTTGTCATTATGGAAGGTAGTTTTTCATTGAGATATCTGTTACTCCAAAGTGTGGTTGCCTTGTCATTATGGAAGGTAATCTGTTGTCAAGAATCTTGTTATTCCGTTGGATGGTAGCCTTGTCATTATGGAAGGTAGTCTGATATCGAGATTTTTGTTATTCTAATTGATGGTAACCTTGTCATTATGCAAGGTAGTCTATTATCGAGTTTTTTATACTCCAATGGATGGTATCCTTGTGATTATGGAAGGTAGTCTATTTTCGAGATTTTTGTTACTCTAATGGATGGTAGCCTTGTCATTATGCGAGGCAGTCTGTTGTCAATATTTTTGTTAATCCAATGGATTGTAGCCTTGTCATTATGGATGGTACTCTATTGTCGAGATTTTTGTTACTCCAATGGATGGTAAACTTGTCATTATGGAAGGTACTCTGTTGTCGATATTTTTGTTACTCCAATGGATGGTAGCCTTGTCATTATGGAAGGTAGTTTGTTGTCCAAATTTTTGTTACTCTAATAGATGGTAGCCTTGTCATTATGGGAGGTAGTCTGTTGTCAATATTTTTGTTATTCCAATGTATTGTAGCCTTGTCATTATGGATGGTACTCCATTGTCGAGATTTTTGTTACTCCAATGGATGGTAGCCTTGTCATTATGGAAGGTACTCAGTTGTCGATATTTTTGTTACTCCAGTGGATGTTAGCCTTGTCATTATGGAAGGTAGTCTGTTGTCGAGATTTTTGTTACTCCAATGGATGGTAGCCTTGTCATTATGGAAGGTAGTCTGTTGTCGAGATTTTTGTTACTCCAATGGATGGTAGTGTTTTCATTGTGGAAGGAAGTCTGTTGTTATGATTTCTGTTACTCCAATGGATGGTAGCCTTGTCATTATAGACAGTAGTCTGTTGTCAAGAATTTTTTTATTCCGTTGGATGGTAGCCTTGTCATTATGGAAAGTAGTCTGTTGTCGTGATTTTTGTTACTCCAATGGATGGTACCCTTGTGATTATGGATGGTAGTCTATTTTCGAGATTTTTATACTCCAATGGATGGTATCCTTGTCATTATGGAAGGTAGTATGTTGTCTAGATTTTTGTTACTCGAATGGATGGAAGCCTTGTCATTATGGAAGGTAGTCTGTTGTCGAGATTATTGTTACTCCAATGGATGGTAGTCTTTTCATTATGGAAGGTAGTATGTCGTTATGATTTCTGTTACTCCAATGGATGGTAGCCTTGTCATTATGGAAGGTAGCCTTTTGTTCAAATTTTTGTTACTCCATTGGATGGTAGGCTTGTCATTACATAAGGTAGTCTGTTGTCGATATTTTTGTTACTCCAATGGATAGTAGCCTTATTATTATGGAAGGTAGTATAATATAGATATCTTTTTTAATCCAATGGGTGGTAGGTTGTCATTATGGAAGGTAGTTTGTTGTCGATATTATTTTTACTCCAATGGATGATAGCCTTGTCATTATGGAAGGTAGTTTTTCATTGAGATATCTGTTACTCCAAAGTTTGGTTGCCTTGTAATTATGGAAGGTAGTCTGTTGTCAAGAATTTTGTTATTCTGTTGGATGGTAGCCTTGTCATTATGGAAGGTAGTCTGATATCGAGATTTTTGTTATTCTAATTGATGGTAACCTTGTCATTATGGAAGGTAGTCTATTATCGAGATTTTTATACTCCAATGGATGGTATCCTTGTGATTATGGAAGGTAGTATGTTTTCGAGATTTTTGTTACTCTAATGGATGGTAGCCTTGTCATTATGCGAGGTAGTCTGTTGTCAATATTTTTGTTAATCCAATGGATTGTAGCCTTGTCATTATGGATGGTACTCTATTGTTGAGATTTTTGTTACTCCAATGGATGGTAGCCTTGTCATTATGGAAGGTACTCAGTTGTCGATATTTTTGTTACTCCAATGGATGGTAGTCTTGTCATTATGGAAGGTAGTCTATTGTCGAGATTTTTCTTACTCCAATGGATGGTAGTGTTTTCATTGTAGAAGGTAGTCTGTTGTTATGATTCATGTTACTCCAATGGATGGTAGCCTTGTCATTATAGACGGTAGTCTGTTGTCAAGAATTTTGTTATTCCGTTGGATGGTAGCCTTGTCATTATGGAAGGTAGTCTGATGTCGTGATTTTTGTTACTCCAATGGATGGTACCCTTGTGATTATGGAAGGTAGTTTGTTTTTTAGATTTTTATACTCCAATGGATGGTATCCTTGTCATTATGGAAGGTAGTCTGTTGTCGAGATTTTTGTTACTCCAATGGATGGTAGCCCTGTCATTATGGAATGTAGTCTGTTGTCGAGATTATTGTTACTCCAATGGATGGTAGTCTTTTCATTATGGAAGGTAGTATGTCGTTATGATTTCTGTTACTCCAATGGATGGTAGCCTTGTCATTATGGAAGGTAGCCTTTTGTTCAAATTTTTGTTACTCCATCGGATGGTAGGCTTGTCATTACATAAGGTAGTCTGTTGTCGATATTTTTTGTTACTCTAATGGATGGTAGCCTTGTTATTATGCGAGGTAGTCTGTTGTCAATATTTTTGTTATTCCAATGGATTGTAGCCTTGTCATTATGGATGGTACTCTATTGTCGAGATTTTTGTTACTCCAATGGATGGTAGACTTGTCATTATGGAAGGTACTCTGTTGTCTATATTTTTGTTTCTCCAATGGATGGTAGCCTCGACATTATGGAAGGTAGTTTGTTGTCAAAATTTTTGTTACTCTAATAGATGGTAGCCTTGTCATTATGGGAGGTAGTCTGTTGTCAATATTTTTGTTATTCCAATGAATTGTAGCCTTGTCATTATGGATGGTACTCTATTGTCGAGATTTTTGTTACTCCAATGGATGGTAGCCTTGACATTATGGAAGGTACTCAGTTGTCGATATTTTGGTTACTCCAATGGATGGTAGCCTTATCATTATTGAAGGTAGTCTGTTGTCGAGATTTTTGTTACTCCAATGGATGGTAGCCTTGTCATTATGGAAGGTAGTCTGTTGTCGAGATTTTTGTTACTCCAATGGATGGTAGTGTTTTCATTATGGAAGGTAGGTTGTCGTTATGATTTCTGTTACTCCAATGGATGGTAGCCTTGTCATTATAGAAGGTAGTTTGTTGTCGAGAATTTTGTTATTCCGTTGGATGGTAGCCTTGTCATTATGGAAGGTAGTCTGATGTCGTGATTTTTGTTACTCCAATGGATGGTAGCCTTGTGATTATGGAAGGTAGTCTGTTTTCGAGATTTTTATACTCCAATGGATGGTATCCTTGTCATTATGGAAGCTAGTCTGATGTCGAGATTTCTGTTACTACAATGGATGGTAGTCTTTTCATTATGGAAGGTAGTCTGTCGTTATGATTTCTGTTACTCCAATGGATGGTAGCCTTGTCATTATGGAAGGTAGTTTTTTGTTCAGATTTTTGTTACTCCATTGGATGGTATTCTTGTCATTACATAAGGTAGTCTGTTGTCGATATTTTTGTTACTCCAATGTATGGCAGCCTTATCATTATGGAAGGTAGTATAATATAGATATCTTTTTTAGTCTAATGGGTGGTAGCCTTGTCATTATGGAAAGTAGTCTGTTGTCGAGAATTTTGTTATTCCGTTGGGTGGTAGTCTTGTCATTATGGAAGGTAGTCTGATGTCGAGATTTTTGTTATTCTAATAGATGGTAACCTGTTTTATTATGGAAGGTAGTCTGTTGTCGAGATTTTTATACTCCAATGGATGTTATCCTTGTCATTATGGAATGTAGTCTGTTGTCGAGATTTTTGTTACTCCAATGGATGGTAGCCTTCTCATTATGGGAGGTAGTCTGTTATCAATATTTTTGTTACTTCAATGGATTGTAGCCTTATCATTATGAAAGGTAGTCTGTTTTCGAGATTTTTGTTACTCCAATGGATTGTAGCCTTGTCATTATGGAAGGTAGTTTATTGTTATGATTTCTATTACTCCAATGGATGGTAGCCTTGTCATTATAGAAGGTAGTCTTTTGTTCATATTTTTGTTACTCCAATGGATGGTAGCCTTATCACTAGAGAAGGTAGTCTGTTATCGATATTTTTGTTACTCCAATGGATGGTAGCCTTGTCATTATGGAAGGTAGGATTTTGTCGATATTTTTGATACTCCAATGGATGGCAACCTTGTCATTATGGAAGGTAGTTTGTCATTGAGATATCTGTTACTCCAATGTGTGGTAGCCTTGTCATTATGGAAGGTAGTCTGTTGTCAAGATTTTTGTTATTCCATTGGATGGTAGCCTTGTCATTATGGAAGGTAGTCTGTTGTCGAGATTTTTGTTACTCCAATTGATGGTAGCCTTGTCATTATCGGACGTAGTCTGTTGTCAATACTTTTTTTCCATAATGGATTGTAGCCTTGTCATTATGGAAGGTACTCTGTTGTCGAGATTTTTGTTACTCCAATGGATGGTAGCCTTATCATTATGGAAGGTACTCTAATGTCCATATTTTTTTACTCCAATGGATGGTAGCCTTGTCATTATGGAAGGTAGTCTGTTGTCGATATTTTTGTTACTCCAATTGAAGGTAGCCTTGTCATTCTGGAAATTAGTCCGTTGTTGATATTTTTATTACTCCAATGGATGGTAGCCTTGTCATTATGGAAGATTGTTTGTCGTTATGATTTCTATTACTCCAATGGTTGGTAGCCTTGTCATTATAGAAGGTAGTCTTTTGTTACTCCAATGGATGGTAGCCTTGTCATTATAAAAGGTAGTATAATATAGATATCTTATTTACTCCAATGGGTGGTATCCTTGTCATTATGGAAGGTAGTCTGTTGTCGAGAATTTTGTTATTCCCTTGGATGGTAGTCTAATGTCGAGATTTTTGTTATTCTAATAGATGGTAACCTTGTCATTATGGAAGGTAGTATGTTGTCGAGATTTTTATACTCCAATGGATGGTATCCTTGTCATTATGGAAGGTAGTTTGTTGTCGAGATTTTTGTTACTCCAATGGATGGTAGCCTCCTCATTATGGGACGTAGTCTGTTATCAATATGTTTGTTACTTCAATGGATTTTAGCCTTATCATTATGGAAGGTAGTCTGTTGTCGAGATTTTTGTTACTCCAACGGATGGAAGCTTTGTCATTATGGAAGGTACTCTCTTTTCGATATTTTTGTTACTCCAATGGATGGTAGCCTTGTCATTATGGAAGGTAGTTTGTTGTTATGATTTCTATTACTCCAATGGATGGTATCCTTGTCGTTATGGAAGGTAGTCTTTTTTTCATATTTTGTTACTCCAATGGATGGTAGCCTTATCACTAGAGAAGGTAGTCTGTTGTCGATATTTTTGTTACTCGAATGGATGGTAGCCTTATCATTATGGAAGGTAGTCTATTGTAGATATCTTTTTTACTCCAATGGGTGGTAGCCTTGTAATTATGGAAGGTAGGATTTTTTCGATATTTTTGATACTCCAATGGTTGGTAACCTTGTCATTATGGAAGGTAGTTTGTCATTGAGATATCTGTTACTCCAATGTGTGGTAGCCTTGTCATTATGGAAGGTAGTCTGTTGTCAAGATTTTTGTTATTCCATTGGATGGTAGCCTTGTCATTATGGAAGGTAGTTTGTTGTCGAGATTTTTGTTACCCCAATTGATGGAAGCCTTGTCATTATCGGACGTAGTCTGTTGTCAATACTTTTTTTCTATAATGGATTGTAGCCTTGTCATTATGGAAGGTACTCTGTTGTCGAGATTTTTGTTACTCCAATGGATGGTAGCCTTATCATTATGGAAGGTACTCTAATGTCGATTTTTTTTTTACTCCAATGGATGGTAGACTTGTCATTATGGAAGGTAGTCTGTTGTCGATATTTTTGTTACTACAATTGATGGTAGCATTGTCATTCTGGAAATTAGTCCTTTGTTTATATTTTTATTACTCCAATGGATGGTAGCCTTGTCATTATGGAAGTTATTCTATTGTCGAGATTTTTGTTACTCCAATGGATGGTAGTCTTGTCATTATGGAAGATTGTCTGTCGTTATGATTTCTATTACTCCAATGGTTGGTAGCCTTGTCATTATGGAAGGTAGTCTTTTGTTCAGATTTTTGTTACTCCAATGAATGGTAGCCTTGTCATTACAGAAGGTAGTCTGTTGTGGATATTTTTGTTACTCCAATGGATGGTAGCCTTATCATTATAAAAGGTAGTATAATATAGATATCTTATTTACTCCAATGGGTGGTATCATTGTCATTATGGAAGGTAGTCTGTTGTCGAGAATTTTTTTATTTCGTTGGATGGTAGCCTTGTCATTATGGAAGGTAGTCTAATGTCGAGATTTTTGTTATTCTAATAGATGGTAACCTTGTCATTATGGAAGGTAGTCTGTTGTCGAGATTTTTATACTCCAATGGATGGTATCCTTGTCATTATGGAAGATAGTTTGTTGTCGAGATTTTTGTTACTCCAATGGATGGTAGCCTCCTCATTATGGGACGTAGTCTGTTATCAATATGTTTGTTACTTTAATGGATTATAGCCTTATCATTATGGAAGGTACTCTATTGTCGAGATTTTTGTTACTCCAACGGATGAAAGCTTTGTCATTATGGAAGGTACTCTCTTTTCGATATTTTTGTTACTCCAATGGATGGAAGCTTTATCATTATGGAAGGTACTCTCTTTTCGATATTTTTGTTACTCCAATGGATGGTAGCCTTGCCATTCTGGAAGGTAGTTTGTTGTTATGTTTTCTATTACTCCAATGGATGGTAGCCTTGTCATTATGGAAGGTAGTCTTTTGTTAATATTTTTGTTACTCTAATGGATGGTAGCCTTATCACTAGAGAAGGTAGTCTGTTGTCGATATTTTTGTTACTCGAATGGATGGTAGCCTTATCATTATGGAATGTAGTCTATTGTAGATATCTTTTTTACTCCAATGGGTGTTAGCCTTGTCATTAAGGAAGGTAGGATTTTGTCGATATTTTTGATACTCCAATGGTTGGTAACCTTGTCATTATGGAAGGTAGTTTGTCATTGAGATATCTGTTACTCCAATGTGTGGTAGCCTTGTCATTATGGAAGGTAGTTTGTTGTCAAGATTTTTGTTATTCCATTGGATGGTAGCCTTGTCATTATGGAAGGTAGTTTGTTGTCGAGATTTTTGTTACTCCAAATTATGGTAGCCTTGTCATTATCGGACGTAGTCTGTTGTCAATACTTTTTTTCCATAATGGATTGTAGCCTTGTCATTATGGAAGGTACTTTGTTGTCGAGATTTTTGTTTCTCTAATGGATGCTAGCCTTATCATTATGGAAGGTACTCTAATGTCGATATTTTTTTTACTCCAATGGATGGTAGACTTGTCATTATGGAAGGTAGTCCGTTGTCGATATTTTTGTTACTCCAATTGAAGGTAGCCTTGTCATTCTGGAAATTAGTCCGTTGTTGATATTTTTATTACTCCAATGGATGGCAGCCTTGTCATTATGGAAGTTAGTCTGTTGTCGAGATTTTTGTTACTCCAATGGATGGTAGTCTTGTCATTATGGAAGATTGTCTGTCGTTATGATTTCTATTACTCCAATGGTTGGTAGCCTTGTCATTATGGAAGGTAGTCTTTTGTTCAGATTTTTGTTACTCCAATGAATGATAGCCTTGTCATTACAAAAGGTAGTCTGTTGTGGATATTTTTGTTACTCCAATGGATGGTAGCCTTATCATTATAAAAGGTAGTATAATATAGATATCTTATTTACTCCAATGGGTGGTATCCTTGTCATTATGGAAGGTAGTTTGTTGTCGAGAATTTTGTTATTCCGTTGGATGGTAGCCTTGTTATTATGGAAGGTAGTCTAATGTCGAGATTTTTGGTATTCTAAAAGATGGTAACCTTGTCATTATGGAAGGTAGTCTGTTGTCGATATTTTTATACTCCAATGGATGGTATCCTTGTCATTATGGAAGGTAGTCTGTTGTAGATATTTTTGTTACTCCAATGGAAGGTAGCCTCCTCATTATGGGACGTAGTTTGTTATCAATATGTTTGTTACTTCAATGGATTGTAGTCTTATCATTATGGAAGGTAGTGTGTTGTCGAGATTTTTGTTACTCCAACGGATGGAAGCTTTGTCATTATGGAAGGTAGTTTGTTATTATGATTTCTATTACTCCAATTGATGGTAGCCTTGTCATTATGGAAGGTAGTCTTTTGTTCATATTTTTGTTACTCCAATGAATGGTAGCCTTATCACTAGAGAAGGTAATCTGTTGTCGATATTTTTGTTACTCGAATGGATGGTAGCCTTATCATTATGGAAGGTAGTCTATTGTAGATATCTTTTTTACTCCAATGGGTGGTAGCCTTGTCATTATGGAAGGTAGGATTTTGTCGATATTTTTGATACTCCAATGGATGGTAACATTATCATTATGGAAGGTAGTTTGTCATTGAGATATCTGTTACTGCAATGTGTGGTAGCCTTGTCATTATGGAAGGTAGTCTGTTGTCAAGATTTTTGTTATTCCATTGGATGGTAGCCTTGTCAATATCGGACGTAGTCTGTTGTCAATACTTTTTTACCATAATGGATTGTAGCCTTGTCATTATGGAAGGTACTCTGTTGTCGAGATTTTTGTTACTCCAATGGATGGTAGCCTTATCATTATGGAAGGTACTCTAATGTCGATATTTTTTTTACTCCAATGGATGGTAGCCTTGTCATTATGGAAGGTAGTCTGTTGTCGATATTTTTGTTACTACAATGGATGGTAGCCTTGTCATTCTGGAAATTAGTTTGTTGTTGATATTTTTATTACTCCAATGGATGGTAGCCTTGTCATTATGGAAGTTAGTTTTTTGTCGAGATTTTTGTTACTCCAATGGATGGTAGTCTTGTCATTATGGAAGGTTGTCTGTCGTTATGATTTCTATTACTCCAATGGTTGGTAGCCTTGCCATTATGGAAGGTAGTCTTTTGTTCATATTTTTGTTACTCCAATGAATGGTAGCCTTGTCATTACAGAATGTAGTCTGTTGTGGATATTTTTGTTACTCCAATGGATAGCAGCCTTATGATTATAAAAGGTAGTATAATATAGATATCTTTTTTACTCCAATGGGTGGTAGCCTTGTCATTATGGAAGGTAGTCTGTTGTCGAGAATTTTGTTATTCCGTTGGATGGTAGCCTTGTAATTATGAAAGGTAGTCTGATGTCGAGATTTTTGTTATGCTAATAGATGGTAACCTTTTCATTATGGAAGGTAGTCTGTTGTCAATATTTTTATACTCCAATGGATGTTATCCTTGTCATTATGGAAGGTAGTCTGTTGTCGAGATTTTTGTTACTCCAATGGATGATAGCCTTGTCATTATGGGACGTAGTCTGTTATCAATATTTTTGTTACTTCAATGGATTGTAGCCTTATCATTATGGAAGGTAGTCTGTTTTCGAGATTTTTGTTACTCCAATGGATGGAAGCTTTTTCATTATGGAAGGTACTCTCTTTTCAATATTTTTGTTACTCCAATGGATGGTAGCCTTGTCATTATGTAAGGTAGTTTGTTGTTATGATATCTATTACTCCAATGGATGGTAGCCTTGTCATTATTGAAGGTAGTCTTTTGTTCATATTTTTGTTACTTCAATGGATGGTAGCCTTATCACCAGAGAAGGTAGTTTATTGTCGATATTTTTGTTACTCCAATGGATGGTAGCCTTATCATTATGGAAGGTAGTCTACTGTATATATCTTTTTTACTCCAATGGGTGGTAGCCTTGTCATTATGGAAGGTAGGCTTTTGTTTATATTTTTGTTACTCCAATGGATGGTAAACTTGTCATTATGAAAGGTAGTTTTTCATTGAGATATTTGTTACTCCAATGTGTGGTAGCCTTGTCATTATGGAAGATAGTCTATTGTCAAGATTTTTGTTATTCCATTGGATGGTAGCCTTGTCATTATGGAAGGTAGTCTGTTGTCGAGATTTTTGTTACTCCAATTGATGGTAGCCTTGTCATTATCGGACGTAGTCTGTTGTCAATACTTTTTTCCATAATGGATTGTATCCTTGTCATTATGGAAGGTACTCTAATGTCAATATTTTTTTACTCCATTGGATGGTAGCCTTGTCATTATGGAAGGTAGTCTGTTGTCGAGATTTTTGTTACACCAATAGATGGTAGCCTTGTCATTACGGAAGGTAGTTTGTTGTCAAGATTTTTGTTAATCCAATGGATGGTAGCTTTGTAATTACGGAAGGTAGTCTTTCGTTCAGATTTTGGTTACTCAATTGGATGGTAGCCTTGTCATTATGGAAGGGAGTTCGTCGTTATGATTTCTGTTACTCCAATGCATGGTAGCGTTGTCTTTATGGAAGGTAGTCTTTTGTTCTGATTTTTGTTACTCCAATGGATGGTAGCCTTATCATTATAGAAGGTAGTCTTTTGTTGATATTTTTGTTAATCCAATGGATGGTAGCCTTATCATTATGGAAGGTAGGCTATTATAGATATCTTTTTTACTCCAATGGGTGGTAGCCTTGGCATTATGGAAGGTAGTCTGTTGTCGAGATTTTTGTTACTCCAATGGATGGTCGCCTTGTCATTATGGAAGGTAGTTTCTGTCAAGATTTTTGTTACTCCCATGGATGGTAGCCTTTTAATTATGGAATGTAGTATTTTGTTCAAATTTTTGTTACTCCAAAGGATGGTAGCCTTGTCATCATGGAAGGTAGTTTGTCGTTATGATTTCTGTTACTCCAATGGATTGTAGCCTTGTCATTATGGAAGGTTGTCCTTTGTTCAGATTTTTGGTAGTCTGTTGTCGATATTTTTGTTACTCCAATGGATGGTAGCTTTATCATTATGGAAGGTAGTCTATTGTAGATATCTTTTTTTACTCCAATGGGTGGTAGCCTTGTCATTATGGAAGGTAGGCTATTGTCGATATTTTTGTTACTCCAATGGATGGTAGCCTTGTCATTATGAAAGGTAATTTGTCATTGACATATCTGTTACTCTAATGTGGGTGTAGCATTGTTATTATTGAAGGTAGTCTATTGTCGAGATTTTTGTTATTCCATTGGATGGTAGACTTGTCATTATGAAAGGTAGTCTGATGTCGAGATTTTTGTTATTCTAATGGATGGTAACCTTGTCCTTATGGAAGGTAGTCTGATGTCGAGATTTTTTTACTCTGATGGATGGTAGCCTTTTCATTATGGAAGGTAATCTGTTGTCGAGATTTTTGTTACTCCAACGGATGGTAGCCTTGTCATTATGGAAGGTACTTTGTTGTCGTTATTTTTATTACTCCAATGGATGGTAGCCTTGTCATTATGGAAGGTAGTCTATTGTCCAGATTTTTGTTACTCCAATGGATGGTAGCCTTGTCATTATGGAAGGTAGTCTGTTGTTGATATTTTTGTTACTACAATGGATGGTAGCCTTGTCATTCTGGAAGTTAGTCCGTTGTTGATAATTTTATTACTCTAATGGATGGTAGCCTTCTTATTATGGAAGGTAGTTTGTTGTCGATATTTTTATTACTCCAATGGATGGTAGCCTTGTCATTATAGAAGGTAATTTGTCATTGAGATATCTGTTACTCCAATGTTTGGTAGCCTTGTCATTATGAAAGCTAGTCTGTTGTTTAAATTTTTGTTAATCTAATTAATGGTAGCCTTGTCATTATGGATGGTAGTCTATTATCGAGATTTTTGTTATTCCATTGGATGGTAGCCTTGTTATTATGGAAGGTAGTCTGATGTCGAGATTTTTTTATTCTAATGGATGGTAACATTTTCATTATGGAAGGTAGTCTGTTGTCGATATTTTTTTACTATAATGAATGGTAGCCTTGTAATTATGGAAGGTAGTTTGTTGTCGAGATTTTTGTTACTCCAATGGATGGTAGCCTTGTCATTATGGAAGGTAGTCTTTTGTTCAGATTTTTGTTACTCAAATGGATGGTAGCCTTGTCATTATGGAAGGTAGTTTGTCTTTATGATTTCTGTTACTCCAATGGATGGTAGCCTTGTCATTATGGAAGGTAGTTTGTCATTGAGATATCTTGTTCTCCAATGTGTGGTAGCATTGTCATTATGGAAGGTAGTTTGCTGTTGAGATTTTTGTTATTCCATTGGATGGTAGCCTTGTCATTATGGAAGGTACTCTGTTGTCGATATTTTTGTTACTCCAATGGATGGTAGCCTTGTCATTATGGAAGGTAGTTTGTCTTTATGATTTCTGTTACTCCAATGGATGGTAGTCTTGTCATTATGGAAGGTAGTTTGTTGTCGAGATTTTTGTTACTCCAATGGATGGTAGCCTTGTCATTATGCAAGGTAGTTTGTCATTGAGATATTTGTTACTCCAATGTGTGGTAGCCTTGTCATTATGCAAGGTAGTCTGTTGTCAAGATTTTTTTTATACCATTGGATGGTATCCTTGTCATTATGGAAGGTAGTCTGATGTCGAGATTTTTTTTACTCCAAAGGATGGTAACCTTGTCATTATGGAAGGTAGTCTGTTGTTGAGATTTTTGTTACTCCAATGGATGGTAGCCTTGTCATTATGCAAGGTAGTATGTTGTCGAGATTTTTGTTATCCAATTGATGGTAGCCTTGTCATTATCGGACGTAGTTTGTTGTCAATATTTTTTTTCCATAATGGATTGTAGCCTTGTCATTATGGAAGGTACTCTGTTGTCGAGATTTTTGTTACTCCAATGGATGGTAGCCTTGTCATTATGGAAGGTAGACTGTTGTCGAGATTTTTGTTACACCAATAGATGGCAGCCTTGTCATTATGGAAGGTAGTTTTTTGTCAAGATTTTTGTTACTCCAATGGATGGTAGCCTTGTAATTATGGAAGGTAGTCTTTTGTTCAGATTTTTGTTACTCCATTGGATGGTAGCCTTGTCATTATGGAAGGGAGTTCGTCGTTATTATTTTTGTTACTCCAATGCATGGTAGCCTTGTCATTATGGAAGGTAGTCTTTTGTTCTGATTTTTGTTACTCCAATGGATGGTAGCCTTATCATTACAGAAGGTAGTTTGTTGTCTATATTTTTGTTACTCCAATGGATGATTGCCTTATCATTATGGAAGGTAGTCTATTGTAGATATCTTTTTTACTCCAATGGGTGGTAGCCTTGTCATTATGGAAGGTAGGTTATTGTCGATATTTTTGTTACTCCAATGGACGGTAGCCTTGTCATTATGGAAGGTAGTTTGTCATTGAGATATCTTGTACTCCAATGTGTGGTAGCATTGTCATTATGGAAGGTAGTTTGTTGTTGAGATTTTTGTTATTCCATTGGATGGTAGCCTTGTCATTATGGAAGGTACTCTGTTGTCGATATTTTTGTTACTCCAATGGATGGTAGCTTGGTCATTATGGACGGTAGTCTGTTGTCGAGATTTTTGTTACTCCAATGGATGGTAGCCTTATCATTATGGAAGGTAGTTTCTTGTCGAGATTTTTATTACTCCAATGGATGGTATCCTTGTAATTATGGAAGGTAGTATTTTGTTCAAATTTTTGTTACTCCAAAGGATGGTAGCCTTGTCATTATGCAAAGGTAGTTTGTCGTTATGATTTCTGTTACTCCAATTGATGGTAGACTTGTCATTATGGAAGGTTGTCCTTTGTTCACATTTTTGTTAGTCCAATGGATGGTAGCGTTATCATTACAAAAGGTAGTCAGTTGTCGATATTTTTGTTACTCCAATAGATGGTGGCTCTATCATTATGGAAGGTAGTCTATTGTAGATATCTTTTTTACTCCAATGGGTGGTAGCCTTGTCATTATGGAAGGTAGGTTGTTGTCGATATTTTTATTACTCCAATGGATGGTAGGCTTTTCATTATGGAAGGTAGTTTGTCATTGTGATATCTGTTACTCCAATGTGTGGTAGCATTTTCATTATTGAAGGTAGTCTATTGTCGAGATTTTTGTTATTCCATTGGATGGTAGCCTTGTCATTATGGAAGGTAGTATGATTTCAAGATTTTTGTTATTCTAATGGATGGTAACCTTGTCCTTATGGAAGGTAGTCTGATGTCGAGATTTTCTTACTCTGATGGATGGTAGCCTTTTCATTATGGAAGGTAATCTGTTGTCGAGATTTTTGTTACTCCAATGGATGGTAGCCTTGTCATTATGGAAGGTACTTTGTTGTCGTTATTTTTATTACTCCAATGGATGGTAGCCTTGTCATTATGGAAGGTAGTCTATTGTCCTGATTTTGGTCACTCCAATGGATGGTAGCCTTGTCATTATGGAAGGTAGTCTGTTGTCGATATTTTTGTTACTACAATGGATGGTAGCCTTGTCATTATGGAAGTTAGTCCGTTGTTGATAATTTTATTACTCCAATGGATGGTGGCATTGTCATTATGGAAGGTAGTCTGTTGTCGATATTTTTGTTACTCCAATGGATGGTAGCCTTATCATTATGGAAGGTAGTCTATTGTAGATATATTTTTTACTCCAATAGGTTGTAGCCTTGTCATTATGGAAGGTAGTCTGTTGTTGATATTTTTGTTACTCCAATGGATGGAAGCCTTGTCATTATGGAAGGTAATTTTTCATTGAGATATATGTTACTCCAATGTGTGGTAGCCTTGTCATTATGAAAGCTAGTCTGTTGTTCAGATTTTTGTTAATCCAATGGATGGTATCCTTGTCATTATGGAAGGTAGTCTATTGTTGAGATTTTTGTTATTCCATTGGATGGTAGCCTTGTCATTATGGAAGGTAGTCTGATTTCGAGATTTTTGTTATTCTAATGGATGGAAACCTTGTCATTATGGAAGGTAGTTTGTTGTGGAGATTTTTGTTACTCCAATGGATGGTAGTCTTGTCATTATGGAAGGTAGTCTTTTGTTCAGATTTTTGTTACTCCAATGGATGGAAGCCTTGTCATTATGGAAGGTAGTTTGTCTTTATGATTTCGGTTACTCCAATGGATGGTAGCCTTGTCATTATGGAAGGTAGTCTGTTGTCGAGATTTTTGTTACTCCAATGGATGGTACCCTTGTAATTATGGAAGGTAGTCTTTTGTTCAAAATTTTGTTACTCCATTGGATGGTAGCCTTGTCATTATGGAAGGTAGTTTGTCGTTATGATTTATGTTACTCCAATGGATGGTAGCCTTGTCATTATGGAAGGTAGTCTATTGTAGATATCTTTTTTACTCCAATGGGTGGTAGCCTTGTCATTATGGAAGGTAGTCTATTGTAGATATCTTTTTTACTCCAATGGATGGTAGCCTTGCCATTATGGAAGGTAGTTTGTAATTGAGATCTCTGTTCCTCCAATGTGTGCTAGCCTTGTCATTATGGAAGGTAGTCTGTTGTCAAGATTTTTGTTATTCCATTGTATGGTAGCCTTGTCATTATGGAAGGTAGTCTGATGTCGACATTTTTGTTACTCCAATGGATGGTAGCCTTGTCATTATGGAAGGTATTTTATTGTCGAGATTTTTGTTATTCCAATGGATGGTAGCCTTGTAATTATGGAAGGTAGTCTTTTGTTCAGATTTTTGTTACTCCATTGGATGGTAGGCTTGTCATTATGGAAGGTAGTTTGTCATTATGATTTCTATCACTCCAATGGATGGTAGCCTTGTCATTATGGAAGGTAGTCTATTGTAGATATCTTTTTTACTCCAATGGGTGGTAGCCTTGTCATTATGGAAGGTAGTTTATTGTAGATATATTTTTTACTTCAATGGATGGTAGCCTTGTCATTATGGAAGGTAGTTTGTAATTGAGATATCTGTTACTCCAATGTGTGGTAGCCTTGTCATTATGGAAGGTAGTCTGTTGTCAAGATTTTTGTTATTCCATTGGATGGTAGCCTTGTCATTATGGAAGGTAGTCTGATGACGAGATTTTTGTTACTCCAATGGATGGTAGCCTTGTCATTATGGAAGCTAGTTTGTTGTCGAGATTTTTGTTATTCCAATGGATGGTAGCCTTATAATTATGTAAGGTAGTCTTTTGTTCAAAATTTTGTTACTCCATTGGATGGTAGCCTTGTCATTATGGAAGGTAGTTTGTCATTATGATTTCTGTTACTCCAATGGATGGTAGCCTTGTCATTATGGAAGGTAGTCTATTGTAGATATCTTTTTTACTCCAATGGGAGGTAGCCGTGTCATTATGGAAGGTAGTCTATTGTAGATATCTTTTTTACTCCAATGGATGGTAGCCTTGTCATTATGGAAGGTAGTTTGTCATTGAGATATCTATTGCTCCAATGTGTGGTAGCCTTGTCATTATGGAAGGTAGTCTGTTGTCAAGATTTTTGTTATTCCATTGGATGGTAGCCTTGTCATTATGGTGTAGTCTGATGATGAGATTTTTGTTACTCCAATGGATGGTAGGCTTGTCATTATGGAAGGTATTTTGTTGTCACGATTTTTGTTATTCCAATGGATGGTAGCCTTGTAATTATGGAAGGTAGTCTTTTGTTCAAAATTTTGTTACTCCATTGGATGGTAGCCTTGTCATTATGGAAGGTAGTTTGTCATTATGATTTATGTTACTCCAATGGAAGGTAGCCTTGTCATTATGGAAGGTAGTCTATTGTAGATATGTTTTTTACTCCAATGGGTGGTAGCCTTGTCATTATGGAAGGTAGTCTATTGTAGATATCTTTTTTACTCCAATGGATGGTAGCCTTGTCATTATGGAAGGTAGTTTGTCATTGAGATATCTGTTGCTCCAATGTGTGGTAGCCTTGTCATTAAGGAAGGTGGTCTGTTGCCAAGATTTTTGTTATTCCATTGGATGGTAGCCTTGTCATTATGGAAGGTAGTCTGATGACGAGATTTTTGTTACTCCAATGGATGGTAGCCTTGTCATTATGGAAGGTAGTTTGTTGTCGAGCTTTTTGTTATTCCAATGGATGGTAGCCTTGTAATTATGTAAGGTAGTCTTTTGTTCAAAATTTTGTTACTCCATTGGATTGTAGCCTTGTCATTATGGAAGGTAGTTTGTCATTATGATTTCTGTTACTCCAATGGATGGTAGCCTTGTCATTATGGAAGGTAGTCTATTGTAGATAGCTTTTTTACTCCAATGGGTGGTAGCCTTGTCATTATGGAAGGTAGTCTATTGTAGATATCTTTTTTACTCCAATGGATGGTAGCCTTGTCATTATGGAAGGTAGTTTGTCATTGAGATATCTGTTGCTCCAATGTGTGGTAGCCTTGTCATTATGGAAGGTAGTCTGTTGTCAAGATTTTTGTTACTCCAATGGATGGTAGCCTTGTCATTATGGAAGGTAGTTTGTTGTCGAGATTTTTGTTATTCCAATGGATGGTAGCCTTGTAATTATGTAAGGTAGTCTTTTGTTCAGATTTTTGTTAGTCCATTGGATGGTAGCCTTGTCATTATGGAAGGTAGTTTGTCGTTATGATTTCTGTTACTCCAATGGATGGTAGCCTTGTCATTATGGAAGGTAGTCTACTGTAGATATCTTTTTTACTCCAATGGGTGGTATCCTTGTCATTATGGAAGGTAGTCTATTGTAGATATCTTTTTTACTTCAATGGATGGTAGCCTTGTCATTATGGAAGGTAGTTTGTCATTGAGATATTTGTTACTCCAATGTGTGGTAGCCTTGTCATTATGGAAGGTAGTCTGATGTCGAGATTTTTGTTACTCCAATGGATGGTAGCTTTGTCATTATGGAAGGTAGTTTGTTGTCGAGATTTTTGTTATTCCAATGGATGGTAGCCTTGTATATATGGAAGGTAGTCTTTTGTTCAGATTTTTGTTACTCCATTGGATGGTAGCCTTGTCATTATGTAAGGTAGTCTTTTGTTCAAAATTTTGTTACTCCATTGGATGGTAGCCTTGTCATTATGGAAGGTAGTTTGTCATTATGATTTCTGTTACTCCAATGGATGGTAGCCTTGTCATTATGGAAGGTAGTCTATTGTAGATATCTTTTTTACTCCAATGGGTGGTATCCTTGTCATTATGGAAGGTAGTCTATTGTAGATATCTTTTTTACTCCAATGGGTGGTAGCCTTGTCATTATTGAAGGTAGTCTATTTTAGATATCTTTTTTACTTCAATGGATGGTAGCCTTGTCATTATGGAAGGTAGTCTGATGTCGAGATTTTTGTTACTCCAATGGATGGTAGCCTTGTCATTATGGAAGGTAGTTTGTTGTCGAGATTTTTGTTATTCCAATGGATGGTAGCCTTGTAATTATGGAAGGTAGTCTTTTGTTCAGATTTTTGTTACTCCATTGGATGGAAGCCTTGTCATTATGGAAGGTAGTTTGTTGTTATGATTTCTGTTACTCCAATGGATAGTAGCCTTGTCATTATGGAAGGTAGTCTATTGTAGATATATTTTTTACTCCAATGGGTGGTATCCTTGTCATTATGGAAGGTAGTCTATTGTAGATATCATTTTTACTCCAATGGATGGTAGCCTTGTCATTATGGAAGGTAGTTTGTCATTGAGATATTTGTTGCTCCAATGTGTGCTAGCCTTGTCATTATGGAAGGTAGTCTGTTGTCAAGATTTTTGTTATTCCATTGTATGGTAGCCTTGTCATTATAGAAGGTAGTCTGATGTCGAGATTTTTGTTACTCCAATGGATGGTGGCCTTGTCATTATGGAAGGTAGTTTATTTTCGAGATTTTTGTTATTCCAATGGATGGTAGCCTTGTAATTATGGAAGGTAGTCTTTTGTTCAGATTTTTGTTACTCCATTGGATGGTAGCCTTGTCATTATGGAAGGTAGTTTGTCGTTATGATTTATGTCACTCCAATGGATGGTAGCCTTGTCATTATGGAAGGTAGTCTATTGTAGATATCTTTTTTACTCCAATGGGTGGTATCCTTGTCATTATGGAAGGTAGTTTGTCATTGAGATATCTGTTACTCCACTGTGTGGTAGCCTTGTCATTATGGAAGGTAGTCTGTTGTCAAGATATTTGTTATTCCATTGGATGGTAGCCTTGTCATTATGGAAGGTAGTCTGATGTCGAGATTTTTGTTACTCCAATGGATGGTAGACTTGTCATTATGGAAGGTAGTTTGTCATTGAGATATCTATTACTCCAATGTGTGATAGCCTTGTCATTATGGAAGCTAGTTTGTTGTTCAGATTTTTGTTAATCCAATGGATGGCATCCTTGTCTTTATGGAAAGTAGTCTATTGTTCAGATTTTTGTTATTCCATTGGATGGTTTCCTTGTCATTATGGAAGGTAGTCTGATGTCGAGATTTTTGTTATTCTAATGGATGGTAACCTTGTCATTATGGAAGGTAGTCTGTTGTCGAGATTTTTTTACTTTAATGGATGATAGCCTTGTCATTATGGAAGGTAGTCTGTTGTCAAGATTTTTGTTATTCCATTGGATGATAGCCTTGTCATTATGGAAGGTAGTCTGATGACGAGATTTTTGTTACTGCAATGGATGGTAGCCTTGTCATTATGGAAGGTAGTTTTTTATCGAGATTTTTGTTATTCCAATGGATGGTAGCCTTGTAATTATGGAAGGTAGTCTTTTGTTCAAAATTTTGTTACTCCATTGGATGGTAGCCTTGTCATTATGGAAGGTAGTTTGTCATTATGGAAGGTAGTCTATTGTAGATATCTTTTTTACTCCAATGGGTGGTAGCCTTGTCATTATGGAAGGTAGTCTATTGTAGATATCTTTTTTACTCCAATGGATGGTAGCCTTGCCATTATGGAAGGTAGTTTGTAATTGAGATATTTGTTGCTCCAATGTGTGCTAGCCTTGTCATTATGGAAGGTAGTCTGTTGTCAAGATTTTTGTTATTCCATTGTATGGTAGCCTTATCATTATGGAAGGTAGTCTGATGTCGAGATTTTTATTACTCCAATAGATGGTAGCCTTGTCATTATGGAAGGTAGTTTATTGTCGAGATTTTTGTTATTCCAATGGATGGTAGCCTTGTAATTATGGAAGGTAGTCTTTTGTTCAGATTTTTGTTACTCCATCGGATGGTAGCCTTGTCATTATGGAAGGTAGTTTGTCATTATGATTTCTGTCACTCCAATGGATGGTAGCCTTGTCATTATGGAAGGTAGTCTATTGTAGATATCTTTTTTACTCCAATGGGTGGTAGCCTTGTCATTATGGAAGGTAGTTTATTGTAGATATCTTTTTTACTTCAATGGATGGTAGCCTTGTCATTATGGAAGGTAGTTTGTCATTGAGATATCTGTTACTCCAATGTGTGGTAGCCTTGTCATTATGGAAGGTAGTCTGTTGTCAAGATTTTTGTTATTCCATTGGATGGTAGCCTTGTCATTATGGAAGGTAGTCTGATGACGAGATTTTTGTTACTCCAATGGATGGTAGCCTTGTCATTATGGAAGGTAGTTTGTTGTCGAGATTTTTGTTATTCCAATGGATGGTAGCCTTGTAATTATGTAAGGTAGTCTTTTGTTCAAAATTTTGTTACTCCATTGGATGGTAGCCTTGTCATTATGGAAGGTAGTTTGTCATTATGATTTCTGTTACTCCAATGGATGGTAGCCTTGTCATTATGGAAGGTAGTCTATTATAGATATCTTTTTTACTCCAATGGGAGGTAGCCTTGTCATTATGGAAGGTAGTCTATTGTAGATATCTTTTTTACTCCAATGGATGGTAGCCTTGTCATTATGGAAGGTAGTTTGTCATTGAGATATCTGTTGCTCCAATGTGTGGTAGCCTTGTCATTATGGAAGGTAGTCTGTTGTCAAGATTTTTGTTTTTCCATTGGATGGTAGCCTTGTCATTATGGAATGTAGTCTGATGACGAGATTTTTGTTACTCCAATGGATGGTAGCCTTGTCATTATGGAAGGTATTTTGTTGTCGAGATTTTTGTTATTCCAATGGATGGTAGCCTTGTAATTATGGAAGGTAGTCTTTTGTTCAGATTTTTGTTACTCCATTGGATCGTAGCCTTGTCATTATGGAAGGTAGTTTTTCGTTATGATTTCTGTTACTCCAATGGATGGTAGCCTTGTCGTTATGGAAGGTAGTCTATTGTAGATATGTTTTTTACTCCAATGGGTGGTAGCCTTGTCATTATGGAAGGTAGTCTATTGTAGATATCTTTTTTACTCCAATGGATGGTAGCCTTCTCATTATGGAAGGTAGTTTGTCATTGAGATATCTGTTGCTCCAATGTGTGGTAGCCTTGTCATTAAGGAAGGTGGTCTGTTGCCAAGATTTTTGTTATTCCATTGGATGGTAGCCTTGTCATTATGGAAGGTAGTCTGATGACGAGATTTTTGTTACTCCAATGGATGGTAGCCTTGTCATTATGGAAGGTAGTTTGTTGTCAAGCTTTTTTTTATTCCAATGGATGGTAGCCTTGTAATTAAGTAACGTAGTCTTTTGTTCAAAATTTTGTTACTCCATTGGATTGTAGCCTTGTCATTATGGAAGGTAGTTTGTCATTATGATTTCTGTTACTCCAATGGATGGTAGCCTTGTCATTATGGAAGGTAGTCTATTGTAGATATCTTTTTTACTCCAATGGGTGGTAGCCTTGTCATTATGGAAGGTAGTCTATTGTAGATATCTTTTTTACTCCAATGGATGGTAGCCTTGTCATTATGGAAAGTAGTTTGTCATTGAGATATCTGTTGCTCCAATGTGTGGTAGCCTTGTCATTACGGAAGGTAGTCTGTTGTCAAGATTTTTGTTATTCCATTGGATGGTAGCCTTGTCATTATGGAATGTTGTCTGATGACGAGATTTTTGTTACTCCAATGGATGGTAGCCTTGTCATTATGGAAGGTAGTTTGTTGTCGAGATTTTTGTTATTCCAATGGATGGTAGCCTTGTAATTATGGAAGGTAGTCTTTTGTTCAGATTTTTGTTACTCCATTGGATGGTAGCCTTGTCATTATGGAAGGTAGTTTGTCGTTATGATTTATGTTACTCCAATGGATGGTAGCCTTGTCGTTATGGAAGGTAGTCTATTGTAGATATCTTTTTTACTCCAATTGGTGGTATCCTTGTCATTATGGAAGGTAGTCTATTGTAGATATCTTTTTTACTTCAAGGGATGGTAGCCTTGTCATTATGGAAGGTAGTTTGTCATTGAGATATCTGTTACTCCAATGTGTGGTAGCCTTATCATTATGGAAGGTAGTCTGATGTCGAGATTTTTGTTACTCCAATGGATGGTAGCCTTGTCATTATGGAAGGTAGTTTGTTGTCGAGATTTTTGTTATTCCAATGGATGGTAGCCTTGTAATTATGGAGGGTAGTCTTTTGTTCAGATTTTTGTTACTCCATTGGATGGTAGCCTTGTCATGATGTAAGGTAGTCTTTTGTTCAAAATTTTGTTACTCCATTGGATGGTAGCCTTGTCATTATGGAAGGTAGTTTGTCATTATGATTTCTGTTACTCCAATGGATGGTAGCCTTGGCATTATGGAAGGTAGTCTGTTGTAGATATCTTTTTTACTCCAATGGGTGGTAGCCTAGTCATTATGGAAGGTAGTCTATTGTAGATATCTTTTTTACTTCAATGGGTGGTAGCCTTGTCATTATTGAAGGTAGTCTATTGTAGATATCTTTTTTACTTCAATGGATGGTAGCCTTGTCATTATGGAAGGTAGTCTGATGTCGAGATTTTTGTTACTCCAATGGACGGTAGCCTTGTCATTATGGAAGGTAGTTTGTTGTCGAGATTTTTGTTATTCCAATGGATGGTAGCCTTGTAATTATGGAAGGTAGTCTTTTGTTCAGATTTTTGTTACTCCATTGGATGGTAGCCTTGTCATTATGGAAGGTAGTTTGTTGTTATGATTTCTGTTACTCCAATGGATGGTAGCCTTGTCATTATGGAAGGTAGTCTATTGTAGATATATTTTTTACTCCAATGGGTGGTATCCTTGTCATTATGGAAGGTAGTCTATTGTAGATATCTTTTTTACTCCAATGGATGGTAGCCTTGTCATTATGGAAGGTAGTTTGTCATTGAGATATCTGTTGCTCCAATGTGTGCTAGCCTTGTCATTATGGAAGGTAGTCTGTTGTCAAGATTTTTGTTATTCCATTGTATGGTAGCCTTGTCATTATGGAAGGTAGTCTGATGTCGAGATTTTTGTTACTCCAATGGATGGTGGCCTTGTCATTATAAAAGGTAGTTTATTGTCGAGATTTTTGTTATTCCAATGGATGGTAGCCTTGTAATTATGGAAGGTAGTCTTTTGTTCAGATTTTTGTTACTCCATTGGATGGTAGCCTTGTCATTATGGAAGGTAGTTTGTCGTTATGATTTCTGTCACTCCAATGGATGGTAGCCTTGTCATTATGGAAGGTAGTCTATTATAGATATCTTTTTTACTCCAATGGGTGGTATCCTTGTCATTATGGAAGGTAGTTTATTGTAGATATCTTTTTTACTTCAATGGATGGTAGCCTTGTAATTATGGAAGGTAGTTTGTCATTGAGATATCTGTTACTCCAATGTGTGGTAGCCTTGTCATTATGGAAGGTAGTCTGTTGTCAAGATATTTGTTATTCCATTTGATGGTAGCCTTGTCATTATGGAAGGTAGTCTGATGTCGAGATTTTTGTTACTCCAATGGATGGTAGACTTGTCATTATGGAAGGTAGTTTGTCATTGAGATATCTATTACTCCAATGTGTGATAGCCTTGTCATTATGGAAGCTAGTTTGTTGTTCAGATTTTTGTTAATCCAATGGATGGCATCCTTGTCTTTATGGAAAGTAGTATATTGTTCATATTTTTGTTATTCCATTGGATGGTTTCCTTGTCATTATGGAAGGTAGTCTGATGTCGAGATTTTTGTTATTCTAATGGATGGTAACCTTGTCATTATGGAAGGTAGTCTGTTGTCGAGATTTTTTTTACTTTAATGGATGATAGCCTTGTCATTATGGAAGGTAGGTTGTTGCCGATATTTTTGTTACTCCAATGGATGGTAGCCTTGTCATTATGGAAGGTAGTCTTTTGTTCATATTTTTGGTACTCCAATGGATGGTAGCCTTATCATTATGGAAGGTAGTTTGTCGTTATGATTTCTACTACTCCAATGGATGGTAGCCTTTTCATTATGGAAGGTAGTTTGTTGTCTAGATTTTTGTTACTCCAATGGATGGTAGCCTTGTCATTATGGAAGGTACTCTGTTGTCGATATTTTTTTTACGCCAGTGGATGGTAGCCTTGTCATTATGGAAGGTAGTCTATTGTAGATATCTTTTTTACTCCAATGGGTGGTAGCCTTGTCATTATGGAAGTTAGTCTATTGTAGATATCTTTTTTACTCCAATGGATGGTAGCCTTGTCATTATGGAAGGTAGTTTGTCATTGAGATATCTGTTGCTCCAATGTGTGGTAGCCTTGTCATTACGGAAGGTAGTCTGTTGTCAAGATTTTTGTTATTCCATTGGATGGTAGCCTTGTCATTATGGAATGTTGTCTGATGATGAGATTTTGGTTACTCTAATGGATGGTAGCCTTGTCATTATGGAAGGTAGTTTGTTGTCGAGATTTTTGTTATTCCAATGGATGGTAGCCTTGTAATTATGGAAGGTAGTCTTTTGTTCAGATTTTTGTTACTCCATTGGATGGTAGCCTTGTCATTATGGAAGGTAGTTTGTCGTTATGATATATGTTACTCCAATGGATGGTAGCCTTGTCGTTATGGAAGGTAGTCTATTGTAGATATCTTTTTTACTCCAATTGGTGGTATCCTTGTCATTATGGAAGGTAGTCTATTGTAGATATCTTTTTTACTTCAAGGGATGGTAGCCTTGTCATTATGGAAGGTAGTTTGTCATTGAGATATCTGTTACTCCAATGTGTGGTAGCCTTATCATTATGGAAGGTAGTCTGATGTCGAGATTTTTGTTACTCCAATGGATGGTAGCCTTGTCATTATGGAAGGTAGTTTGTTGTCGAGATTTTTGTTATTCCAATGGATGGTAGCCTTGTAATTATGGAGGGTAGTCTTTTGTTCAGATTTTTGTTACTCCATTGGATGGTAGCCTTGTCATTATGTAAGGTAGTCTTTTGTTCAAAATTTTGTTACTCCATTGGATGGTAGCCTTGTCATTATGGAAGGTAGTTTGTCATTATGATTTCTGTTACTCCAATGGATGGTAGCCTTGGCATTATGGAAGGTAGTCTGTTGTAGATATCTTTTTTACTCCAATGGGTGGTAGCCTTGTCATTATGGAAGGTAGTCTATTGTAGATATCTTTTTTACTTCAATGGGTGGTAGCCTTGTCATTATTGAAGGTAGTCTATTGTAGATATCTTTTTTACTTCAATGGATGGTAGCCTTGTCATTATGGAAGGTAGTCTGATGTCGAGATTTTTGTTACTCCAATGGACGGTAGCCTTGTCATTATGGAAGGTAGTTTGTTGTCGAGATTTTTGTTATTCCAATGGATGGTAGCCTTGTAATTATGGAAGGTAGTCTTTTGTTCAGATTTTGGTTACTCCATTGGATGGTAGCCTTGTCATTATGGAAGGTAGTTTGTTGTTATGATTTCTGTTACTCCAATGGATGGTAGCCTTGTCATTATGGAAGGTAGTCTATTGTAGATATATTTTTTACTCCAATGGGTGGTATCCTTGTCATTATGGAAGGTAGTCTATTGTAGATATCTTTTTTACTCCAATGGATGGTAGCCTTGTCATTATGGAAGGTAGTTTGTCATTGAGATATCTGTTGCTCCAATGTGTGCTAGCCTTGTCATTATGGAAGGTAGTCTGTTGTCAAGATTTTTGTTATTCCATTGGATGGTAGCCTTGTCATTATGGAAGGTAGTCTGATGTCGAGATTTTTGTTACTCCAATGGATGGTGGCCTTGTCATTATAAAAGGTAGTTTATTGTCGAGATTTTTGTTATTCCAATGGATGGTAGCCTTGTAATTATGGAAGGTAGTCTTTTGTTCAGATTTTTGTTACTCCATTGGATGGTAGCCTTGTCATTATGGAAGGTAGTTTGTCGTTATGATTTCTGTCACTCCAATGGATGGTAGCCTTGTCATTATGGAAGGTAGTCTATTATAGATATCTTTTTTACTCCAATGGGTGGTATCCTTGTCATTATGGAAGGTAGTTTATTGTAGATATCTTTTTTACTTCAATGGATGGTAGCCTTGTAATTATGGAAGGTAGTTTGTCATTGAGATATCTGTTACTCCAATGTGTGGTAGCCTTGTCATTATGGAAGGTAGTCTGTTGTCAAGATATTTGTTATTCCATTTGATGGTAGCCTTGTCATTATGGAAGGTAGTCTGATGTCGAAATTTTTGTTACTCCAATGGATGGTAGACTTGTCATTATGGAAGGTAGTTTGTCATTGAGATATCTATTACTCCAATGTGTGATAGCCTTGTCATTATGGAAGCTAGTTTGTTGTTCAGATTTTTGTTAATCCAATGGATGGCATCCTTGTCTTTATGGAAAGTAGTCTATTGTTCAGATTTTTGTTATTCCATTGGATGGTTTCCTTGTCATTATGGAAGGTAGTCTGATGTCGAGATTTTTGTTATTCTAATGGATGGTAACCTTGTCATTATGGAAGGTAGTCTGTTGTCGAGATTTTTTTACTTTAATGGATGATAGCCTTGTCATTATGGAAGGTAGGTTGTTGTCGAGATTTTTGTTACTCCAATGGATGGTAGCCTTGTCATTATGGAAGGTAGTCTTTTGTTCATATTTTTGGTACTCCAATGGATGGTAGCGTTATCATTATGGAAGGTAGTTTGTCGTTATGATTTCTGTTACTCCAATGGATGGTAGCCTTTTCATTATGGAAGGTAGTTTGTTGTCTAGATTTTTGTTACTCCAATGGATGGTAGCCTTGTCATTATGGAAGGTACTCTGTTGTCGATATTTTTTTTACGCCAGTGGATGGTAGCCTTGTCATTATGGAAGGTAGTCTATTGTAGATATCTTTTTTACTCCAATGGGTGGTAGCCTTGTCATTATGGAAGTTAGTCTATTGTAGATATCTTTTTTACTCCAATGGATGGTAGCCTTGTCATTATGGAAGGTAGTTTGTCATTGAGATATCTGTTGCTCCAATATGTGGTAGCCTTGTCATTATGGAAGGTAGTCTGTTGTCAAGATTTTTGTTATTCCATTGGATGGTAGCCTTTTCATTATGGAATGTAGTCTGATGACGAGATTTTTGTTACTCCAATGGATGGTAGCCTTGTCATTATGGAAGGTAGTTTGTTGTCGAGATTTTTGTTATTCCAATGGATGGTAGCCTTGTAATTATGGAAGGTAGTCTTTTGTTCAGATTTTTGTTACTCCATTGGATGGTAGCCTTGTCATTATGGAAGGTAGTTTGTCGTTATGATTTCTGTTACTCCAATGGATGGTAGCCTTGTCATTATGGAAGGTAGTCTATTGTAGATATCTTTTTTACTCCAATGGGTGGTATCCTTGTCATTATTGAAGGTAGTCTATTGTAGATATCTTTTTTACTTCAATGGATGGTAGCCTTGTCATTATGGAAGGTAGTTTGTCATTGAGATATCTGTTACTCCAATGTGTGGTAGCCTTGTCATTATGGAAGGTAGTTTGATGTCGAGATTTTTGTTACTCCAATGGATGGTAGCCTTGTCATTATGGAAGGTAGTTTGTTGTCGAGATTTTTGTTATTCCAATGGATGGTAGCCTTGTAATTAAAGAAGGTAGTCTTTTGTTCAGAGTTTTGTTACTCCATTGGATGGTAGCCTTGTCATTATGGAAGGTAGTTTGTTGTTATGATTTCTGTTACTCCAATGGATGGTAGCCTTGTAATTATGGAAGGTAGTCTATTGTAGATATCTTTTTTACTCCAATGGGTGGTATCCTTGTCATTATGGAAGGTAGTCTATTATAGATATCTTTTTTACTCCAATGGATGGTAGCCTTGTCATTATGGAAGGTAGTTTGTCATTGAGATATCTGTTGCTCCAATGTGTGGTAGCCTTGTCATTATGGAAGGTAGTCTGTTGTCAAGATTTTTGTTATTCCATTGTATGGTAGCCTTGTCATTATGGAAGGTAGTCTGATGTCGAGATTTTTGTTACTCCAATGGATGGTAGCGTTGTCATTAGGGAAGGTAGTTTATTGTCGAGATTTTTGTTATTCCAATGGATGGTAGCCTTGTAATTATGGAAGGTAGTCTTTTGTTCAGATTTTTGTTACTCCATTGGATGGTAGCCTTGTCATTATGGAAGGTAGTTTGTCGTTATGATTTTTGTCACTCCAATGGATGGTAGCCTTGTCATTATGGAAGGTAGTCTATTATAGATATCTTTTTTACTCCAATGGGTGGTATCCTTGTCATTATGGAAGGTAGTTTATTGTAGATATCTTTTTTATTTCAATGGATGGTAGCCTTGTCATTATGGAAGGTAGTTTGTCGTTGAGATATCTGTTACTCCAATGTGTGGTAGCCTTGTCATTATGGAAGGTAGTCTGATGTCGAGATTTTTGTTACTCCAATGGATGGTAGCCTTGTCATTATGGAAGGTAGTTTGTTGTCGAGATTTTTATTATTCCAATGGATGGTAGCCTTGTAATTAAGGAAGGTAGTCTTTTGTTCAGATTTTTGTTACTCCATTGGATGGTAGCCTTGTCATTATGGAAGGTAGTTTGTTGTTATGATTTTTGTTACTCCAATGGATGGTAGCCTTGTCATTATGGAAGGTAGTCTATTGTAGATATATTTTTTACTCCAATGGGTGGTATCCTTGTCATTATGGAAGGTAGTCTATTATAGATATCTTTTTTACTCCAACGGATGGTAGCCTTGTCATTATGGAAGGTAGTTTGTCATTGAGATATCTGTTGCTCCAATGTGTGCTAGCCTTGTCATTATGGAAGGTAGTCTGTTGTCAAGATTTTTGTTATTCCATTGTATGGTAGCCTTGTCATTATGGAAGGTAGTCTGATGTCGAGATTATTGTTACTCCAATGGATGGTGGCCTTGTCATTATGGAAGGTAGTTTATTGTCGAGATTTTTGTTATTCCAATGGATGGTAGCCTTGTAATTATGGAAGGTTGTCTTTTGTTCAGATTTTTGTTACTCCATTGGATGGTAGCCTTGTCATTATGGAAGGTAGTTTGTCGTTATGATTTCTGTCACTCCAATGGATGGTAGCCTTGTCATTATGGAAGGTAGTCTATTATAGATATCTTTTTTACTCCAATGGGTGGTATCCTTGTCATTATGGAAGGTAGTTTATTGTAGATATCTTTTTTACTTCAATGGATGGTAGCCTTGTCATTATGGAAGGTAGTTTGTCATTGAGATATCTGTTACTCCAATGTGTGGTAGCCTTGTCATTATGGAAGGTAGTCTGTTGTCAAGATATTTGTTATTCTATTGGATGGTAGCCTTGTCATTCTGGAAGGTAGTCTGATGTCGAGATTTTTGTTACTCCAATGGATGGTAGACTTGTCATTATGGAAGGTAGTTTGTCATTGAGATATCTATTACTCCAATGTGTGATAGCCTTATCATTATGGAAGCTAGTTTGTTTTTCAGATTTTTGTTAATCCAAAGGATGGCATCCTTGTCTTTATGGAAAGTAGTCTATTGTTCAGATTTTTGTTATTCCATTGGATGGTTTCCTTGTCATTATGGAAGGTAGTATGATGTCGAGATTTTTGTTATTCTAATGGATGGTAACCTTGTCATTATGGAAGGTAGTCTGTTGTCGAGATTTTTTTACTTTAATGGATGATAGCCTTGTCATTATGGAAGGTAGGTTGTTGTCGAGATTTTTGTTACTCCAATGGATGGTAGCCTTGTCATTATGGAAGGTAGTCTTTTGTTCATATTTTTGGTACTCCAATGGATGGTAGCCTTATCATTATGGAAGGTAGTTTGTCGTTATGATTTCTGTTACTCCAATGGATGGTAGCCTTTTCATTATGGAAGGTAGTTTGTTGTCTAGATTTTTGTTACTCCAATGGATGGTAGCCTTGTCATTATGGAAGGTACTTTGTTGTCGATTTTTTTTTTACTCCAGTGGATGGTAGCCTTGTCATTATGGAAGGTAGTCTGTTGTCGAGATTTTTGTTACTCCAATTAAAGGTAGCCTTGTGATTATGGGACGTAGTCTGATGTCGAGATTTTTGTTGTTCTAATGGATTGTAGCCTTGTCATTATGGAAGGTACTCTGTTGTCGAGATTTTTGTTACTCCAATGGATGGTAGCCTTGTCATTATGTAAGGTACTAGGATGTCGATATTTTTGTTACTCCAATGGATGGGAGCCTTGTCATTAAGGAAGGTAGTCTGTTGTCGATATTTTTGTTACTCCAATGGAGGGTAGCCTTGTCATTATGGAAGGTAGTCTGTTGTCGAGATTTTTATACTCTAATGGATGGTATCCTTGTAATTATTGAAGGTAGTTTGTTGTCGAGATTTTTGTTACTCCAATGGATGGTAGCCTTGTCATTATGGGACGTAGTCTGTTGTCAATATTTTTGTTACTCTAATGGATTGTAGCCTAGTCATTATGGAAGGTACTCTATTTTCGAGATTTTTGTTACTCCAATGGATGGTAGCCTTGTCATTATGGAAGGTAGTTTATTGTCAAGATTTTTGTTATTCCAATGGATGGTAGCCTTGTAATTATGGAAGGTAGTCTTCTGTTCAAAATTTTGTTACTCCATTGGATGGTAGCCTTGTCATTATGGAAGGTAGTTTGTCGTTATGATTTATGTCACTCCAATGGATGGTAGCCTTATCAATATGGAAGGTAGTCTATTGTAGATATCTTTTTTACTCCAATGGGTGGTAGCCTTGTCATTATGGAAGGTAGTATATTGTAGATATCTTTTTTACTCCAATGGATGGTAGCCTTGTCATTATGGAAGGTAGTTTGTCATTGAGATATATGTTGCTCCAATGTGTGCTAGCCTTGTCATTATGGAAGGTAGTCTGTTGTCAAGATTTTTGTTATTCCATTGGATGGTAGCCTTGTCATTATGGAAGGTAGTCTGATGTCGAGATTTTTGTTACTCCAATGGATGGTGTCCTTGTCATTATGGAAGGTAGTTTGTTGTCGAGATTTTTGTTATTCCAATGGATGGTAGCCTTGTAATTATGGAAGGTAGTCTTTTGTTCAGATTTTTGTTACTCCAATGGATGGTAGCCTTGTCATTATGGAAGGTAGTTTGTCTTTATGATTTCTGTTACTCCAATGGATGGTAGCCTTGTCATTATGGAAGGTAGTCTGTTGTCAAAAATTTTGTTACTCCAATGGATGGTAGCCTTGTCATTATGGAAGGTAGTCTGTTGTCGAGATTTTTGTTACTCCAATGGATGGTAGCCTTATCATTATAGAGGGTAGTCTGTTGTCGAGATTTTTGTTACTCCAATTGATGGTAGCCTTGTCATTATGGGACGTAGTCTGTTGTCAATATTTTTGTTACTCTCATGGATTATAGCCTTGTCATTATGGGACGTAGTCTGTTGTCAATATTTTTGTTACTCTAATGGATTGTAGCCTAGTCATTATGGAAGGTACTCTATTTTCGAGATTTTTGTTACTCCAATGGATGGTAGCCTTGTCATTATGGAAGGTAGTTTATTGTCGAGATTTTTGTTATTCCAATGGATGGTAGCCTTGTAATTATGGAAGGTAGTCTTCTGTTCAAAATTTTGTTACTCCATTGGATGGTAGCCTTGTCATTATGGAAGGTAGTTTGTCGTTATGATTTATGTCACTCCAATGGATGGTAGCCTTATCAATATGGAAGGTAGTCTATTGTAGATATCTTTTTTACTCCAATGGGTGGTAGCCTTGTCATTATGGAAGGTAGTATATTGTAGATATCTTTTTTACTCCAATGGATGGTAGCCTTGTCATTATGGAAGGTAGTTTGTCATTGAGATATATGTTGCTCCAATGTGTGCTAGCCTTGTCATTATGGAAGGTAGTCTGTTGTCAAGATTTTTGTTATTCCATTGGATGGTAGCCTTGTCATTATGGAAGGTAGTCTGATGTCGAGATTTTTGTTACTCCAATGGATGGTGTCCTTGTCATTATGGAAGGTAGTTTGTTGTCGAGATTTTTGTTATTCCAATGGATGGTAGCCTTGTAATTATGGAAGGTAGTCTTTTGTTCAGATTTTTGTTACTCCAATGGATGGTAGCCTTGTCATTATGGAAGGTAGTTTGTCTTTATGATTTCTGTTACTCCAATGGATGGTAGCCTTGTCATTATGGAAGGTAGTCTGTTGTCAAAAATTTTGTTACTCCAATGGATGGTAGCCTTGTCATTATGGAAGGTAGTCTGTTGTCGAGATTTTTGTTACTCCAATGGATGGTAGCCTTATCATTATAGAGGGTAGTCTGTTGTCGAGATTTTTGTTACTCCAATTGATGGTAGCCTTGTCATTATGGGACGTAGTCTGTTGTCAATATTTTTGTTACTCTCATGGATTATAGCCTTGTCATTATGGAAGGTACTCTGTTGTCGAGATTTTTGTTACTCCAATGGATGGTAGCCTTGTCATAATGGAAGGTACTCTATTGTCGATATTTTTGTTACTCCAATGGATGATAGCCTTGTCATTATGGAAGGTAGTCTGTTGTCGAGATTTTTGTTACTCCAATAGATGGTAGCCTTGTAATTATGGAAGGTAGTCTTTTGTTCATAATTTTGTTACTCCATTGGATGGTAGCCCTATCATTATGGAAGGTAGTTTGTCGTTATGATTTATGTTACTCCAATGGATGGTAGCCTTGTAATTATGGAAGGTAGTCTATTGTAGATATCTTTTTTACTCCAATGGGTGGTAGCCTTGTCATTATGGAAGGTAGTCTATTGTAGATATCTTTTTTACTCCAATGGATGGTAGCCTTGTCATTATGGAAGGTAGTTTGTCATTGAGATATTTGTTACTAAAATGTGTGGTAGCCTTGTCATTATGGAAGGTAGTATGTTGTCAATATTTTTCTTATTCCATTAGATGGTAGCCTTGTAATTATGGAAGGTAGTCTGATGTCGAGATTTTTGTTACTCCAATGGATAGTAGCCTTGTCATTATGGAAGGTAGTTTGTTGTCGAGATTTTTGTTATTCCAATGGATGGTAGCCTTGTAATTATGGAAGGTAGTCTTTTGTTCATATTTTTGTTACTCCATTGGATGGTAGCCTTGTCATTATGGAAGGTAGTTTGTGGTTATGATTTATGTTACTCTAATGGATGGTAGCCTTGTCATTATGGAAGGTAGTCTATTGTAGATATCTTTTTTACTCCAATGGATGGTATCCTTGTTATTATGGAAGGTAGTTTGTCATTGAGATATCTGTTACTCCAATGTGTGGTAGCCTTGTCATTATGGAAGGTAGTCTGTTGTCAAAATTTTTGTTATTCCATTGGATGGTAGCCTTGTCATTATGGAAGGTAGTCTGATGTCGAGATTTTTGTTACTCCAATGGATGGTAGCCTTGTCATTATGGAAGGTAGTTTGTCATTGAGATATTTGTTACTCCAATGTGTGATAGCCTTGTCATTACGGAAGCTAGTCTATTGTTCAGATTTTTGTTAATCCAATGGATGGTATCCTTGTCATTATGGAAGGTAGTCTATTGTCTAGATTTTTGTTATTCCATTGGATGGTAGCCTTGTCATTATGGAAGGTAGTCTGATGTCTAGATTTTTGTTATTCTAATGGATGGTAACCTTTTCATTATGGAAGGTAGTCTGTTGTCAAGATTTTTTTACTTTAATGGATGGTAGCCTTGTCATTATGGAAGGTAGTCTGTTGTCGATATTTTTGTTATTCCATTGGATGGTAGCCTTGTCATTATGGAAGGTAGTCTGATGTCGAGATTTTTGTTACTCCAATGGATGGTGGCCTTGTCATTATGGAAGGTAGTTTGTTGTCGAGATTTTTGTTATTCCAATGGATGATAGCCTTGTAATTATGGAAGGTAGTCTTTTGTTCAGATTTTTGTTACTCCATTGGATGGTAGCCTTGTCATTATGGAAGGTAGTTTGTCGTTATGATTTCTGTTACACCAATGGATGGTAGCCTTGTCATTATGGAAGGTAGTCTATTGTAGATATCTTCTTTACTCCAATGGGTGGTATCCTTGTCATTATGGAAGGTATTCTATTGTAGATATCTTTTTTACTTCAATGGATGGTAGCCTTGTCATTATGGAAGGTAGTCTAATGTCTCGATTTTTTTTATTCTAATGGATGGTAACCTTGTCATTATGGAAGGTAGTATGTTGTCAGGATTTTTTTAGTTTAATGGATAGTAGCCTTGTCATTATGGAAGGTAGTTTGTTGTCGAGATTTTTGTTACTCCAATGGATGGTAGCCTTGTAATTATGGAAGGTAGTCTTTTGTTCAGATTTTTGTTACTCCAATGGATGGTAGCCTTGTCATTATGGAAGGTAGTTTGTCGTTATGATTTCTGTCACTCCAATGGATGGTAGCCTTGTCATTATGGAAGGTAGTCTATTATAGATATCTTTTTTACTCCAATGGGTGGTATCCTTGTCATTATGGAAGGTAGTTTATTGTAGATATCTTTTTTACTTCAATGGATGGTAGCCTTGTAATTATGGAAGGTAGTTTGTCATTGAGATATCTGTTACTCCAATGTGTGGTAGCCTTGTCATTATGGAAGGTAGTCTGTTGTCAAGATATTTGTTATTCCATTTGATGGTAGCCTTGTCATTATGGAAGGTAGTCTGATGTCGAGATTTTTGTTACTCCAATGGATGGTAGACTTGTCATTATGGAAGGTAGTTTGTCATTGAGATATCTATTACTCCAATGTGTGATAGCCTTGTCATTATGGAAGCTAGTTTGTTGTTCAGATTTTTGTTAATCCAATGGATGGCATCCTTGTCTTTATGGAAAGTAGTCTATTGTTCATATTTTTGTTATTCCATTGGATGGTTTCCTTGTCATTATGGAAGGTAGTCTGATGTCGAGATTTTTGTTATTCTAATGGATGGTAACCTTGTCATTATGGAAGGTAGTCTGTTGTCGAGATTTTTTTTACTTTAATGGATGATAGCCTTGTCATTATGGAAGGTAGGTTGTTGTCGAGATTTTTGTTACTCCAATGGATGGTAGCCTTGTCATTATGGAAGGTAGTTTATTGTCAAGATTTTTGTTATTCCAATGGATGGTAGCCTTGTAATTATGGAAGGTAGTCTTCTGTTCAAAATTTTGTTACTCCATTGGATGGTAGCCTTGTCATTATGGAAGGTAGTTTGTCGTTATGATTTATGTCACTCCAATGGATGGTAGCCTTATCAATATGGAAGGTAGTCTATTGTAGATATCTTTTTTACTCCAATGGGTGGTAGCCTTGTCATTATGGAAGGTAGTATATTGTAGATATCTTTTTTACTCCAATGGATGGTAGCCTTGTCATTATGGAAGGTAGTTTGTCATTGAGATATATGTTGCTCCAATGTGTGCTAGCCTTGTCATTATGGAAGGTAGTCTGTTGTCAAGATTTTTGTTATTCCATTGGATGGTAGCCTTGTCATTATGGAAGGTAGTCTGATGTCGAGATTTTTGTTACTCCAATGGATGGTGTCCTTGTCATTATGGAAGGTAGTTTGTTGTCGAGATTTTTGTTATTCCAATGGATGGTAGCCTTGTAATTATGAAAGGTAGTCTTTTGTTCAGATTTTTGTTACTCCAATGGATGGTAGCCTTGTCATTATGGAAGGTAGTTTGTCTTTATGATTTCTGTTACTCCAATGGATGGTAGCCTTGTCATTATGGAAGGTAGTCTGTTGTCAAAAATTTTGTTACTCCAATGGATGGTAGCCTTGTCATTATGGAAGGTAGTCTGTTGTCGAGATTTTTGTTACTCCAATGGATGGTAGCCTTATCATTATAGAGGGTAGTCTGTTGTCGAGATTTTTGTTACTCCAATTGATGGTAGCCTTGTCATTATGGGACGTAGTCTGTTGTCAATATTTTTGTTACTCTCATGGATTATAGCCTTGTCATTATGGAAGGTACTCTGTTGTCGAGATTTTTGTTACTCCAATGGATGGTAGCCTTGTCATAATGGAAGGAACTCTATTGTCGATATTTTTGTTACTCCAATGGATGGTAGCCTTGTCATTATGGAAGGTAGTCTGTTGTCGAGATTTTTGTTACTCCAATAGATGGTAGCCTTGTAATTATGGAAGGTAGTCTTTTGTTCATAATTTTGTTACTCCATTGGATGGTAGCCCTATCATTATGGAAGGTAGTTTGTCGTTATGATTTCTGTTACTCCAATGGATGGTAGCCTTGTAATTATGGAAGGTAGTCTATTGTAGATATCTTTTTTACTCCAATGGGTGGTAGCCTTGTCATTATGGAAGGTAGTCTATTGTAGATATCTTTTTTACTCCAATGGATGGTAGCCTTGTCATTATGGAAGGTAGTTTGTCATTGAGATATTTGTTACTAAAATGTGTGGTAGCCTTGTCATTATGGAAGGTAGTATGTTGTCAATATTTTTCTTATTCCATTAGATGGTAGCCTTGTAATTATGGAAGGTAGTCTGATGTCGAGATTTTTGTTACTCCAATGGATAGTAGCCTTGTCATTATGGAAGGTAGTTTGTTGTCGAGATTTTTGTTATTCCAATGGATGGTAGCCTTGTAATTATGGAAGGTAGTCTTTTGTTCATATTTTTGTTACTCCATTGGATGGTAGCCTTGTCATTATGGAAGGTAGTTTGTGGTTATGATTTATGTTACTCTAATGGATGGTAGCCTTGTCATTATGGAAGGTAGTCTATTGTAGATATCTTTTTTACTCCAATGGATGGTATCCTTGTTATTATGGAAGGTAGTTTGTCATTGAGATATCTGTTACTCCAATGTGTGGTAGCCTTGTCATTATGGAAGGTAGTCTGTTGTCAAAATTTTTGTTATTCCATTGGATGGTAGCCTTGTCATTATGGAAGGTAGTCTGATGTCGAGATTTTTGTTACTCCAATGGATGGTAGCCTTGTCATTATGGAAGGTAGTTTGTCATTGAGATATTTGTTACTCCAATGTGTGATAGCCTTGTCATTACGGAAGCTAGTCTATTGTTCAGATTTTTGTTAATCCAATGGATGGTATCCTTGTCATTATGGAAGGTAGTCTATTGTCTAGATTTTTGTTATTCCATTGGATGGTAGCCTTGTCATTATGGAAGGTAGTCTGATGTCTAGATTTTTGTTATTCTAATGGATGGTAACCTTTTCATTATGGAAGGTAGTCTGTTGTCAAGATTTTTTTACTTTAATGGATGGTAGCCTTGTCATTATGGAAGGTAGTCTGTTGTCGATATTTTTGTTATTCCATTGGATGGTAGCCTTGTCATTATGGAAGGTAGTCTGATGTCGAGATTTTTGTTACTCCAATGGATGGTGGCCTTGTCATTATGGAAGGTAGTTTGTTGTCGAGATTTTTGTTATTCCAATGGATGATAGCCTTGTAATTATGGAAGGTAGTCTTTTGTTCAGATTTTTGTTACTCCATTGGATGGTAGCCTTGTCATTATGGAAGGTAGTTTGTCGTTATGATTTCTGTTACACCAATGGATGGTAGCCTTGTCATTATGGAAGGTAGTCTATTGTAGATATCTTCTTTACTCCAATGGGTGGTATCCTTGTCATTATGGAAGGTATTCTATTGTAGATATCTTTTTTACTTCAATGGATGGTAGCCTTGTCATTATGGAAGGTAGTCTAATGTCTCGATTTTTTTTATTCTAATGGATGGTAACCTTGTCATTATGGAAGGTAGTATGTTGTCAGGATTTTTTTAGTTTAATGGATAGTAGCCTTGTCATTATGGAAGGTAGTTTGTTGTCGAGATTTTTGTTACTCCAATGGATGGTAGCCTTGTAATTATGGAAGGTAGTCTTTTGTTCAGATTTTTGTTACTCCAATGGATGGTAGCCTTGTCATTATGGAAGGTAGTTTGTCGTTATGATTTCTGTCACTCCAATGGATGGTAGCCTTGTCATTATGGAAGGTAGTCTATTATAGATATCTTTTTTACTCCAATGGGTGGTATCCTTGTCATTATGGAAGGTAGTTTATTGTAGATATCTTTTTTACTTCAATGGATGGTAGCCTTGTAATTATGGAAGGTAGTTTGTCATTGAGATATCTGTTACTCCAATGTGTGGTAACCTTGTCATTATGGAAGGTAGTCTGTTGTCAAGATATTTGTTATTCCATTTGATGGTAGCCTTGTCATTATGGAAGGTAGTCTGATGTCGAGATTTTTGTTACTCCAATGGATGGTAGACTTGTCATTATGGAAGGTAGTTTGTCATTGAGATATCTATTACTCCAATGTGTGATAGCCTTGTCATTATGGAAGCTAGTTTGTTGTTCAGATTTTTGTTAATCCAATGGATGGCATCCTTGTCTTTATGGAAAGTAGTCTATTGTTCATATTTTTGTTATTCCATTGGATGGTTTCCTTGTCATTATGGAAGGTAGTCTGATGTCGAGATTTTTGTTATTCTAATGGATGGTAACCTTGTCATTATGGAAGGTAGTCTGTTGTCGAGATTTTTTTTACTTTAATGGATGATAGCCTTGTCATTATGGAAGGTAGGTTGTTGTCGAGATTTTTGTTACTCCAATGGATGGTAGCCTTGTCATTATGGAAGGTAGTCTTTTGTTCATATTTCTGTTACTCCAATGGATGGTAGCCTTTTCATTATGGAAGGTAGTTTGTTGTCTAGATTTTTGTTACTCCAATGGATGGTAGCCTTGTCATTATGGAAGGTACTCTGTTGTCGATATTTTTTTTACGCCAGTGGATGGTAGCCTTGTCATTATGGAAGGTAGTCTATTGTAGATATCTTTTTTACTCCAATGGGTGGTAGCCTTGTCATTATGGAAGTTAGTCTATTGTAGATATCTTTTTTACTCCAATGGCTGGTAGCCTTGTCATTATGGAAGGTAGTTTGTCATTGAGATATCTGTTGCTCCAATGTGTGGTAGCCTTGTCATTACGGAAGGTAGTCTGTTGTCAAGATTTTTGTTATTCCATTGGATGGTAGCCTTGTCATTATGGAATGTTGTCTGATGACGAGATTTTTGTTACTCTAATGGATGGTAGCCTTGTCATTATGGAAGGTAGTTTGTTGTCGAGATTTTTGTTATTCCAATGGATGGTAGCCTTGTAATTATGGAAGGTAGTCTTTTGTTCAGATTTTTGTTACTCCATTGGATGGTAGCCTTGTCATTATGGAAGGTAGTTTGTCGTTATGATTTATGTTACTCCAATGGATGGTAGCCTTGTCGTTATGGAAGGTAGTCTATTGTAGATATCTTTTTTACTCCAATTGGTGGTATCCTTGTCATTATGGAAGGTAGTCTATTGTAGATATCTTTTTTACTTCAAGGGATGGTAGCCTTGTCATTATGGAAGGTAGTTTGTCATTGAGATATCTGTTACTCCAATGTGTGGTAGCCTTATCATTATGGAAGGTAGTCTGATGTCGAGATTTTTGTTACTCCAATGGATGGTAGCCTTGTCATTATGGAAGGTAGTTTGTTGTCGAGATTTTTGTTATTCCAATGGATGGTAGCCTTGTAATTATGGAGGGTAGTCTTTTGTTCAGATTTTTGTTACTCCATTGGATGGTAGCCTTGTCATTATGTAAGGTAGTCTTTTGTTCAAAATTTTGTTACTCCATTGGATGGTAGCCTTGTCATTATGGAAGGTAGTTTGTCATTATGATTTCTGTTACTCCAATGGATGGTAGCCTTGGCATTATGGAAGGTAGTCTGTTGTAGATATCTTTTTTACTCCAATGGGTAGTAGCCTTGTCATTATGGAAGGTAGTCTATTGTAGATATCTTTTTTACTTCAATGGGTGGTAGCCTTGTCATTATTGAAGGTAGTCTATTGTAGATATCTTTTTTACTTCAATGGATGGTAGCCTTGTCATTATGGAAGGTAGTCTGATGTCGAGATTTTTGTTACTCCAATGGACGGTAGCCTTGTCATTATGGAAGGTAGTTTGTTGTCGAGATTTTTGTTATTCCAATGGATGGTAGCCTTGTAATTATGGAAGGTAGTCTTTTGTTCAGATTTTTGTTACTCCATTGGATGGTAGCCTTGTCATTATGGAAGGTAGTTTGTTGTTATGATTTCTGTTACTCCAATGGATGGTAGCCTTGTCATTATGGAAGGTAGTCTATTGTAGATATATTTTTTACTCCAATGGGTGGTATCCTTGTCATTATGGAAGGTAGTTTATTGTAGATATCTTTTTTACTTCAATGGATGGTAGCCTTGTAATTATGGAAGGTAGTTTGTCATTGAGATATCTGTTACTCCAATGTGTGGTAGCCTTGTCATTATGGAAGGTAGTCTGTTGTCAAGATATTTGTTATTCAATTTGATGGTAGCCTTGTCATTATGGAAGGTAGTCTGATGTCGAGATTTTTGTTACTCCAATGGATGGTAGACTTGTCATTATGGAAGGTAGTTTGTCATTGAGATATCTATTACTCCAATGTGTGATAGCCTTGTCATTATGGAAGCTTGTTTGTTGTTCAGATTTTTGTTAATCCAATGGATGGCATCCTTGTCTTTATGGAAAGTAGTCTATTGTTCAGATTTTTGTTATTCCAATGGATGGTTTCCTTGTCATTATGGAAGGTAGTCTGATGTCGAGATTTTTGTTATTCTAATGGATGGTAACCTTGTCATTATGGAAGGTAGTCTGTTGTCGAGATTTTTTTACTTTAATGGATGATAGCCTTGTCATTATGGAAGGTAGGTTGTTGTCGAGATTTTTGTTACTCCAATGGATGGTAGCCTTGTCATTATGGAAGGTAGTCTTTTGTTCATATTTTTGGTACTCCAATGGATGGTAGCCTTATCATTATGGAAGGTAGTTTGTCGTTATGATTTCTGTTACTCCAATGGATGGTAGCCTTTTCATTATGGAAGGTAGTTTGTTGTCTAGATTTTTGTTACTCCAATGGATGGTAGCCTTGTCATTATGGAAGGTACTCTGTTGTCGATATTTTTTTTACGCCAGTGGATGGTAGCCTTGTCATTATGGAAGGTAGTCTATTGTAGATATCTTTTTTACTCCAATGGGTGGTAGCCTTGTCATTATGGAAGTTAGTCTATTGTAGATATCTTTTTTACTCCAATGGATGGTAGCCTTGTCATTATGGAAGGTAGTTTGTCATTGAGATATCTGTTGCTCCAATATGTGGTAGCCTTGTCATTATGGAAGGTAGTCTGTTGTCAAGATTTTTGTTATTCCATTGGATGGTAGCCTTTTCATTATGGAATGTAGTCTGATGACGAGATTTTTGTTACTCCAATGGATGGTAGCCTTGTCATTATGGAAGGTAGTTTGTTGTCGAGATTTTTGTTATTCCAATGGATGGTAGCCTTGTAATTATGGAAGGTAGACTTTTGTTCAGATTTTTGTTACTCCATTGGATGGTAGCCTTGTCATTATGGAAGGTAGTTTGTCGTTATGATTTCTGTTACTCCAATGGATGGTAGCCTTGTCATTATGGATGGTAGTCTATTGTAGATATCTTTTTTACTCCAATGGGTGGTATCCTTGTCATTATTGAAGGTAGTCTATTGTAGATATCTTTTTTACTTCAATGGATGGTAGCCTTGTCATTATGGAAGGTAGTTTGTCATTGAGATATCTGTTACTCCAATGTGTGGTAGCCTTGTCATTATGGAAGGTAGTCTGATGTCGAGATTTTTGTTACTCCAATGGATGGTAGCCTTGTCATTATGGAAGGTAGTTTGTTGTCGAGATTTTTGTTATTCCAATGGATGGTAGCCTTGTAATTAAGGAAGGTCGTCTTTTGTTCAGATTTTTGTTACTCCATTGGATGGTAGCCTTGTCATTATGGAAGGTAGTTTGTTGTTATGATTTCTGTTACTCCAATGGATGGTAGCCTTGTCATTATGGAAGGTAGTCTATTGTAGATATATTTTTTACTCCAATGGGTGGTATCCTTGTCATTATGGAAGGTAGTCTATTATAGATATCTTTTTTACTCCAACGGATGGTAGCCTTGTCATTATGGAAGGTAGTTTGTCATTGAGATATCTGTTGCTCCAATGTGTGCTAGCCTTGTCATTATGGAAGGTAGTCTGTTGTCAAGATTTTTGTTATTCCATTGTATGGTAGCCTTGTCATTATGGAAGGTAGTCTGATGTCGAGATTATTGTTACTCCAATGGATGGTGGCCTTGTCATTATGGAAGGTAGTTTATTGTCGAGATTTTTGTTATTCCAATGGATGGTATCCTTGTAATTATGGAAGGTTGTCTTTTGTTCAGATTTTTGTTACTCCATTGGATGGTAGCCTTGTCATTATGGAAGGTAGTTTGTCGTTATGATTTCTGTCACTCCAATGGATGGTAGCCTTGTCATTATGGAAGGTAGTCTATTATAGATATCTTTTTTACTCCAATGGGTGGTATCCTTGTCATTATGGAAGGTAGTTTATTGTAGATATCTTTTTTACTTCAATGGATGGTAGCCTTGTCATTATGGAAGGTAGTTTGTCATTGAGATATCTGTTACTCCAATGTGTGGTAACCTTGTCATTATTGAAGGTAGTCTGTTGTCAAGATATTTGTTATTCTATTGGATGGTATCCTTGTCATTATGGAAGGTAGTCTGATGTCGAGATTTTTGTTACTCCAATGGATGGTAGACTTGTCATTATGGAAGGTAGTTTGTCATTGAGATATCTATTACTCCAATGTGTGATAGCCTTATCATTATGGAAGCTAGTTTGTTTTTCAGATTTTTGTTAATCCAAAGAATGGCATCCTTGTCTTTATGGAAAGTAGTCTATTGTTCAGATTTTTGTTATTCCATTGGATGGTTTCCTTGTCATTATGGAAGGTAGTATGATGTCGAGATTTTTGTTATTCTAATGGATGGTAACCTTGTCATTATGGAAGGTAGTCTGTTGTCGAGATTTTTTTACTTTAATGGATGATAGCCCTGTCATTATGGAAGGTAGGTTGTTGTCGAGATTTTTGTTACTCCAATGGATGGTAGCCTTGTCATTATGGAAGGTAGTCTTTTGTTCATATTTTTGGTACTCCAATGGATGGTAGCCTTATCATTATGGAAGGTAGTTTGTCGTTATGATTTCTGTTACTCCAATGGATGGTAGCCTTTTCATTATGGAAGGTAGTTTGTTGTCTAGATTTTTGTTACTCCAATGGATGGTAGCCTTGTCATTATGGAAGGTACTCTGTTGTCGATTTTTTTTTTACTCCAGTGGATGGTAGCCTTGTCATTATGGAAGGTAGTCTGTTGTCGAGATTTTTGTTACTCCAATTAAAGGTAGCCTTGTGATTATGGGACGTAGTCTGATGTCGAGATTTTTGTTGTTCTAATGGATTGTAGCCTTGTCATTATGGAAGGTACTCTGTTGTCGAGATTTTTGTTACTCCAATGGATGGTAGCCTTGTCATTATGTAAGGTACTAGGATGTCGATATTTTTGTTACTCCAATGGATGGGAGCCTTGTCATTAAGGAAGGTAGTCTGTTGTCGATATTTTTGTTACTCCAATGGAGGGTAGCCTTGTCATTATGGAAGGTAGTCTGTTGTCGAGATTTTTATACTCTAATGGATGGTATCCTTGTAATTATTGAAGGTAGTTTGTTGTCGAGATTTTTGTTACTCCAATGGATGGTAGCCTTGTCATTATAGGACGTAGTCTGTTGTCAATATTTTTGTTACTCTAATGGATTGTAGCCTAGTCATTATGGAAGGTACTCTATTTTCGAGATTTTTGTTACTCCAATGGATGGTAGCCTTGTCATTATGGAAGGTAGTTTATTGTCAAGATTTTTGTTATTCCAATGGATGGTAGCCTTGTAATTATGGAAGGTAGTCTTCTGTTCAAAATTTTGTTACTCCATTGGATGGTAGCCTTGTCATTATGGAAGGTAGTTTGTCGTTATGATTTATGTCACTCCAATGGATGGTAGCCTTGTCAATATGGAAGGTAGTCTATTGTAGATATCTTTTTTACTCTAATGGGTGGTAGCCTTGTCATTATGGAAGGTAGTATATTGTAGATATCTTTTTTACTCCAATGGATGGTAGCCTTGTCATTATGGAAGGTAGTTTGTCATTGAGATATATGTTGCTCCAATGTGTGATAGCCTTGTCATTATGGAAGGTAGTCTGTTGTCAAGATTTTTGTTATTCCATTGGATGGTAGCCTTGTCATTATGGAAGGTAGTCTGATGTCGAGATTTTTGTTACTCCAATGGATGGTGTCCTTGTCATTATGGAAGGTAGTTTGTTGTCGAGATTTTTGTTATTCCAATGGATGGTAGCCTTGTAATTATGGAAGGTAGTCTTTTGTTCAGATTTTTGTTACTCCAATGGATGGTAGCCTTGTCATTATGGAAGGTAGTTTGTCTTTATGATTTCTGTTACTCCAATGGATGGTAGCCTTGTCATTATGGAAGGTAGTCTGTTGTCAAAATTTTTGTTACTCCAATGGATGGTAGCCTTGTCATTATGGAAGGTAGTCTGTTGTCGAGATTTTTGTTACTCCAATGGATGGTAGCCTTATCATTATAGAGGGTAGTCTGTTGTCAAGATTTTTGTTACTCCAATTGATGGTAGCCTTGTCATTATGGGACGTAGTCTGTTGTCAATATTTTTGTTACTCTCATGGATTATAGCCTTGTCATTATGGAAGGTACTCTGTTGTCGAGATTTTTGTTACTCCAATGGATGGTAGCCTTGTCATAATGGAAGGTACTCTATTGTCGATATTTTTGTTACTCCAATGGATGGTAGCCTTGTCATTATGGAAGGTAGTCTGTTGTCGAGATTTTTGTTACTCCAATAGATGGTAGCCTTGTCATTATGGAAGGTAGTTTGTTGTCGAGATTTTTGTTATTCCAATGGATGGTAGCCTTGTAATTATGGAAGGTAGTCTTTTGTTCATAATTTTGTTACTCCATTGGATGGTAGCCCTATCATTATGGAAGGTAGTTTGTCGTTATGATTTCTGTTACTCCAATGGATGGTAGCCTTGTAATTATGGAAGGTAGTCTATTGTAGATATCTTTTTTACTCCAATGGGTGGTAGCCTTGTCATTATGGAAGGTAGTCTATTGTAGATATCTTTTTTACTCCAATGGATGGTAGCCTTGTCATTATGGAAGGTAGTTTGTCATTGAGATATTTGTTACTAAAATGTGTCGTAGCCTTGTCATTATGGAAGGTAGTATGTTGTCAATATTTTTCTTATTCCATTAGATGGTAGCCTTGTAATTATGGAAGGTAGTCTGATGTCGAGATTTTTGTTACTCCAATGGATGGTAGCCTTGTCATTATGGAAGGTAGTTTGTTGTCGAGATTTTTGTTATTCCAATGGATGGTAGCCTTGTAATTATGGAAGGTAGTCTTTTGTTCATATTTTTGTTACTCCATTGGATGGTAGCCTTGTCATTATGGAAGGTAGTTTGTGGTTATGATTTATGTTACTCTAATGGATGGTAGCCTTGTCATTATGGAAGGTAGTCTATTGTAGATATCTTTTTTACTCCAATGGATGGTATCCTTGTTATTATGGAAGGTAGTTTGTCATTGAGATATCTGTTACTCCAATGTGTGGTAGCCTTGTCATTATGGAAGGTAGTCTGTTGTCAAAATTTTTGTTATTCCATTGGATGGTAGCCTTGTCATTATGGAAGGTAGTCTGATGTCGAGATTTTTGTTACTCCAATGGATGGTAGCCTTGTCATTATGGAAGGTAGTTTGTCATTGAGATATTTGTTACTCCAATGTGTGATAGCCTTGTCATTACGGAAGCTAGTCTATTGTTCAGATTTTTGTTAATCCAATGGATGGTATCCTTGTCATTATGGAAGGTAGTCTATTGTCTAGATTTTTGTTATTCCATTGGATGGTAGCCTTGTCATTATGGAAGGTAGTCTGATGTCTAGATTTTTGTTATTCTAATGGATGGTAACCTTTTCATTATGGAAGGTAGTCTGTTGTCAAGATTTTTTTACTTTAATGGATGGTAGCCTTGTCATTATGGAAGGTAGTCTGTTGTCGATATTTTTGTTATTCCATTGGATGGTAGCCTTGTCATTATGGAAGGTAGTCTGATGTCGAGATTTTTGTTACTCCAATGGATGGTGGCCTTGTCATTATGGAAGGTAGTTTGTTGTCGAGATTTTTGTTATTCCAATGGATGGTAGCCTTGTAATTATGGAAGGTAGTCTTTTGTTCAGATTTTTGTTACTCCATTGGATGGTAGCCTTGTCATTATGGAAGGTAGTTTGTCGTTATGATTTCTGTTACACCAATGGATGGTAGCCTTGTCATTATGGAAGGTAGTCTATTGTAGATATCTTCTTTACTCCAATGGGTGGTATCCTTGTCATTATGGAAGGTATTCTATTGTAGATATCTTTTTTACTTCAATGGATGGTAGCCTTGTCATTATGGAAGGTAGTCTAATGTCTAGATTTTTTTTATTCTAATGGATGGTAACCTTGTCATTATGGAAGGTAGTATGTTGTCAGGATTTTTTTAGTTTAATGGATAGTAGCCTTGTCATTATGGAAGGTAGTTTGTTGTCGAGATTTTTGTTACTCCAATGGATGGTAGCCTTGTAATTATGGAAGGTAGTCTTTTGTTCAGATTTTTGTTACTCCAATGGATGGTAGCCTTGTCATTATGGAAGGTAGTTTGTCTTTAAGATTTCTGTTACTCCAATGGATGGTAGCCTTGTCATTATGGAAGGTAGTCTGTTGTCAAGATTTTTGTTACTCCAATGGATGGTAGCCTTGTCATTATGGAAGGTAGTCTGTTGTCGAGATTTTTGTTACTCCAATGGATGGTAGCCTTATCATTATAGAGGGTAGTTTGTTGTCGAGATTTTTGTTACTCCAATTGATGGTAGCCTTGTCATAATGGAAGGTACTCTATTGTCGATATTTTTTTTACTCCAATGGATGGTAGCCTTGTCATTATGGAAGGTAGTCTGTTGTCGAGATTTTTGTTACTCGAATAGATAGTAGCCTTGTCATTATGGAAGGTAGTTTGTTGTCGAGATTTTTGTTATTCAATGGATGGTACCCTTGTAATTATGGAAGGTAGTCTTTTGTTCATAATTTTGTTACTCCATTGGATGGTAGCCCTATCATTATGGAAGGTAGTTTGTCGTTATGATTTCTGTTACTCCAATCGATGGTAGCCTTGTCATTATGGAAGGTAGTCTATTGTAGATATCTTTTTTACTCCAATGGGTGGTAGCCTTGTCATTATGGAAGGTAGTCTATTGTAGATATCTTTTTTACACCAATGGATGGTAGCCTTGTCATTATGGAAGGTAGTTTGTCATTGAGATATTTGTTACTAAAATGTGTGGTAGCCTTGTCATTATGGAAGGTAGTATGTTGTCAAGATTTTTCTTATTCCATTAGATGGTAGCCTTGTCATTATGGAAGGTAGTCTGATGTCGAGATTTTTGTTACTCCAATGGATGGTAGCCTTGTCATTATGGAAGGTAGTTTGTTGTCGAGATTTTTGTTATTCCAATGGATGGTAGCCTTGTAATTATGGAAGGTAGTCTTTTGTTCAGATTTTTGTTACTCCATTGGATGGTAGCCTTGTCATTATGGAAGGTAGTTTGTGGTTATGATTTATGTTACTCTAATGGATGGTAGCCTTGTCATTATGGAAGGTAGTCTATTGTAGATATCTTTTTTACTCTAATGGGTGGTATCCTTGTTATTATGGAAGGTAGTTTGTCATTGAGATATCTGTTACTCCAATGTGTGGCAGCCTTGTCGTTATGGAAGGTAGTCTGTTGTCAAAATTTTTGTTATTCCATTGGATGGTAGCCTTGTCATTATGGAAGGTAGTCTGATGTCGAGATTTTTGTTACTCCAATTTATGGTAGCCTTGTCATTATGGAAGGTAGTTTGTCATTGAGATATTTGTTACTCCAATGTGTGATAGCCTTGTCATTACGGAAGCTAGTCTATTGTTCAGATTTTTGTTAATCCAATGGATGGTATCCTTGTCATTATGGAAGGTAGTCTATTGTCTAGATTTTTGTTATTCCATTGGATGGTAGCCTTGTCATTATGCAAGGTAGTCTGATGTCTAGATTTTTGTTATTCTAATGGATGGTAACCTTGTCATTATGGAAGGTAGTCTGTTGTCAAGATTTTTTTACTTTAATGGATGGTAGCCTTGTCATTATGGTAGGTAGTTTGTTGTCGAGATTTTTGTTACTCCAATGGATGGTAGCCTTATCATTATAGAGGGTAGTTTGTTGTCGAGATTTTTGTTACTCCAATTGATGGTAGCCTTGTCATTATGGGACGTAGTCTGTTGTCAATATTTTTGTTACTCTAATGGATTGTAGCCTTGTCATTATGGAAGGTACTCTGTTGTCGACATTTTTCTAACTCCAATGGATGGTAGCCTTGTCATAATGGAAGGTACTCTATTGTCGATATTTTTGTTACTCCAATGGATGGTAGCCTTGTCATTATGGAAGGTAGTCTGTTGTCGAGATTTTTGTTACTCCAATAGATGGTAACCTTGTCATTATGGAAGGTAGTTTGTTGTCGAGATTTTTGTTATTCCAATGGATGGTAGCCTTGTAATTATGGAAAGTAGTCTTTTGTTCACAATTTTGTTACTCCATTGGATGGTAGCCCTATCATTATGGAAGGTAGTTTGTCGTTATGATTTCTGTTACTCCAATGGATGGTAGCCTTGTCATTATGGAAGGTAGTCTATTGTAGATATCTTTTTTACTCCAATGGGTGGTAGCCTTGTCATTATGGAAGGTAGTCTATTGTAGATATCTTTTTTACTCCAATGGATGGTAGCCTTGTCATTATGGAAGGTAGTTTGTCATTGAGATATTTGTTACTAAAATGTGTGGTAGCCTTGTCATTATGGAAGGTAGTCTGATGTCGAGATTTTTGTTACTCCAATGGATGGTAGCCTTGTCATTATGGAAGGTAGTTTGTTGTCGAGATTTTTGTTATTCCAATGGATGGTAGCCTTGTAATTATGGAAGGTAGTCTTTTGTTCAGATTTTTGTTACTCCATTGGATGGTAGCCTTGTCATTATGGAAGGTAGTCTGATGTCGAGATTTTTGTTACTCCAATGGATGGTAGCCTTGTCATTATGGAAGGTAGTTTGTCATTGAGATATTTGTTACTCCAATGTGTGATAGCCTTGTCATTATGGAAGCTAATCTATTGTTCAGATTTTTGTTAATCCAATGGATGGTATCCTTGTCATTATGGAAGGTAGTCTATTGTCTAGATTTTTGTTATTCCATTGGATGGTAGCCTTGTCATTATGGAAGGTAGTCTGATGTCTAGATTTTTGTTATTCTAATGGATGGTAACCTTGTCATTATGGAAGGTAGTCTGTTGTCAAGATTTTTTTACTTTAATGGATGGTAGCCTTGTCATTATGGAAGGTAGTTTGTCTTTATGATTTCTGTTACTCCAATGGATGGTAGCCTTGTCATTATGGAAGGTAGTCTGTTGTCGAGATTTTTGTTACTCCAATGGATGGTAGCCTTGTCATTATGGAAGGTAGTCTGTTGTCGAGATTTTTGTTACTCCAATGGATGGTAGCCTTGTCATTATGGAAGTTGGTCTTTTGTTCAGATTTTCGGTACTCCAATGGATGGTAGCCTTATCCTTATGGAAGGTAGTTTGTCGTTATGATTTCTATTACTCCAATGGATGGTAGACTTTTCATTATGGAAGGTAGTTTGTTGTCGATATTTTTGTTACTCCAATGGATGGTAGCCTTGTCATTATGGAAGCTACTTTGTTGTCGATATTTTTTTTACTCCAATGGATGGTAGCCTTGTCATTATGGAAGGTAGTTTGTTGTCGAGATTTTTGTTACTCCAATTGATGGTAGCCTTGTGATTATTGGACGTAGTCTGATGTCGAGATTTTTGTTATTCTAATGGATTGTAGCCTTGTCATTATGGAAGGTACTCTGTTGTCGAGATTTTTGTTACTCCAATGGATGTTAGCCTTGTCATTGTGGAAGGTACTATGTTGTCGATATTTTTGTTACTCCAATGGATGGTAGCCTTGTCATTATGGAAGGTAGTCTGTTGTCGAGATTTTTATACTCCAATGGATGGTTCCCTTGTCATTATGGAAGGTAGTTTGTTGTCAGCATTTTTGTTACTCCAATGGATGGTAGCCTTGTCATTATGGGACGTAGTCTGTTGTCAATATTTTTGTTACTCCAATGGATTGTAGCCTTGTCATTATGGAAGGTACTCTGTTGTCGAGATTTTTGTTACTGCAATGGATGGTAGCCTTGTCATTATGGAAGGTAGTTTGTTGTCGAGATTTTTGTTATTCCAATGGATGGTAGCCTTGTAATTATGGAAGGTAGTCTTTTTTCAGATTTTTGTTACTCCATTGGATGGTAGCCTTGTCATTATGGAAGGTAGTTTATCTTTATGATTTCTGTTACTCCAATGGATGGTAGGCTTGTCATTATGGAAAGTAGTCTATTATTCATATTTTTTTTACTCCAATGAATGGTAGCCTTATCATTACAGAAGGTAGTCTATTATCGATATTTTTATTACTCCAATGGATCGTAGCCTTATCATTATTGAAGTTAGTCTATTTTAGATATCTTTTTTACTCCAATGGGTTGTAGCCTTGTCATTATGGTAGGTAGTATGTTGTCGATATTTTTGTTACTCAAATGGATGGTAGCCTTGTCATTATGGAAGGTAGTTTGTCATTGATATATTTGTTTCTCCAATGTGTGGTAGCCTTGTCATTATGGAATGTAGTCTGTTGTCATGATTTTTGTTATTCCATTGGATGGTAGCCTTGTCATTATGGAAGGTAGTCTGATATCGAGATTTTTGTTACTCAAACGGATGGTAGCCTTGTCATTATGGAAGGTAGTCTGTTGTCTAGATTTTTGTTATTCCATTGGATGATAGCCTTGTCATTATTGAAGGTAGTCTGATGTCTAGATTTTTGTTATTCTAATGGATGGTAACCTTTTCATTATGGAAGGTATTCTGTGTCAAGATTTTTTTACTTTAATGGATGGTAGCCTTGTCATTATGGAAGGTAGTTTCTTGTCGAGATTTTTGTTACTCCAATGGATGGTAGCCTTGTCATTATGGAAGGTAGTCTTTTGTTCAGATTTTTGTTATTCCAATGGTTGGTAGCCTTAACATTATGGAAGGTATTTTATTATCTATATTTTTGTTACTCCAATGGATGGCAACCTTGTCATTATGGAAGGTAGTCTGTTGTCGATATTTTTGTTACTCCAATGGATGGTAGCCTTGTCATTATGGAAGGTAGTATGTTGTCGAGATTTTTATAGTCCAATGGATGTTATCCTTGTCATTATGGAAGGTAGTCTGTTGTCTAGATTTTTGTTATTCCATTGGATGGTAGCCTTGTCATTATGGAAGGTAGTCTGATGTCTAGATTTTTGTTATTCTAATGGATGGTAACCTTGTCATTATGGAAGGTAGTCTGTTGTCATGATTTTTTTACTTTAATGGATGGTAGCCTTGTCATTATGGAAAGTAGTATGTTGTCGAGATTTTTGTTACTCCAATGGATGGTAGCCTTGTCATTATTGAAGGTAGTCTTTTGTTCAGATTTTTGTTACTCCAATGGATGGTAGCCTTGTCATTATGGGACGTAGTCTGATGTCGAGATTTTTGTTATTCTAATGGATTGTAGCCTAGTCATTATGGAAGGTACTCTGTTGTCGAGATTTTTGTTACTTCAATGGATGGTAGCCTTGTCATTATGGAAATACTCTGTTGTCGATATTTTTGTTACTACAATGGATGGTAGCCATGTCATTATGGAAGGTAGTCTGTTGTCGATATTTTTGTTACTCCAATGGATGGTAGCCTTGTCATTATGGAAGGTAGTCTGTTGTCGAGATTTTTATACTCCAATGGATTGTATCCTTGTCATTATGGAAGGTAGTCTATTGTCGATATTTTTGTTACTCCAATGGATGATAGCCTTGTTATTATGGGACGTAGTCAGTTGTCAATATTTTTGTTACTCCCATGGATTGTAGCCTTGTCATTATGGAAGGTACTATGTTGTCGATATTTTTGTAACTCCAATGGATTGTAGCCTTGTCATTATGGAAGTTACTCTGTTGTCGATATTTTTGTTACTCCAATGGATAGTAGCCTTGTCATTATAGAAGGTAGTCTGTTGTCGAGATTTTTGTTACTCCAATGGATCGTAGCCTTGTCATTATGGAAGGTAGTTTGTTGTCGAGATTTTTGTTATTCCAATGGATGGTAGCCTTGTAATTATGGAAGATAGTCTTTTGTTCAGATTTTTGTTACTCCAATGGATGGTAGCCTTATCATTATGGAAGGTTGTTTGTCGTTATGATTTATGTTACTCCAATGGATGGTAGCCTTGTCATTATGGAAGGTAGTTTGTTGTCGAGATTTTTGTTATTCCAATGAATGGTAGCCTTGTAATTATGGAAGGTAGTCTTTTTTTCAGATTTTTGTTACTCCATTGGATGGTAGCCTTGTCATTATGGAAGGTAGTTTGTCGTTATGATTTCTGTTACTCCAATGGATGGTAGCCTTGTCATTATGGAAGGTAGTCTATTATTCAGATTTTTTTTACTCCAATGAATGGTAGCCTTATCATTACAGAAGGTAGTCTATTATCGATATTTTTATTACTCCAATGGATCGTAGCCTTATCATTATGGAAGGTAGTCTATTTTAGATATATTTTTTACTCCAATGGGTGGTAGCCTTCTCATTATGGAAGGAATTCTGTTGTCGATATTTTTATTAATCCAATGGATGGTAGCCTTGTCATTATGGAAGGTAGTTTGTCATTGATATATTTGTTACTCCAATGTGTGGTAGCCTTGTCATTATGGAAGGTAGTCTGTTGTCAGGATTTTTGTTATTCCATTGGATGGTAGCCTTGTCATTATGGAAGGTAGTCTGATATCGAGATTTTTGTTACTCCAATGGATGGTAGCCTTGTCATTATGGAAGCTAGTCTGTTGTTCAGATTTTTGTAAATCTAATGGATGGTATCCTTGTCATTATGGAAGGTAGTCTATTGTCTAGATTTTTATTATTCCATTGGATGATAGCCTTGTCATTATGGAAGGTAGTCTGATGTCTAGATTTTTGTTATTCTAATGGATGGTAACCTTGTCATTATGGAAGGTAGTCTGTGTCAAGATTTTTTTAATTTAATGGATGGTAGCCTTGTCATTATGGAAGGTAGTTTGTTGTCGAGATTTTTGTTACTCCAATGGATGGTAGCCTTGTCATTATGGAAGGTAGTCTTTTGTTCAGATTTTTGTTACTCCAATGGTTGGTAGCCTTAACATTATGGAAGGTAGTTTGTCGTTATGATTTCTGTTACTCCAATGGATGGTAGCCTTGTATTATGGAAGGTACTCTGTTGTCGAGATTTTTGTTACTCCAATGGATGGTAGCCTTGTCATTATGGAAGGTACTCTATTGTCGATATTTTTGTTACACAATGGATGGCAGCCTTGTCATTATGGAAGGTAGTCTGTTGTCGATATTTTTGTTACTCCAACGGATGGTAGCCTTGTCATTATGGAAGGTAGTATGTTGACGAGATTTTTATACTCCAATGGATGGTATCCTTGTCATTATGGAAGGTAGTCTGTTGTCTAGATTTTTGTTATTCCATTGGATGGTAGCCTTGTCATTATGGAAGGTAGTCTGATGTCTAGATTTTTGTTATTCTAATGGATGGTAACCTTGTCATTATGGAAGGTAGTCTGTTGTCAAGATTTTTTTACTTTAATGGATGGTAGATTTGTCATTATGTAAAGTAGTTTGTTGTCGAGATTTTTGTTACTCCAATGGATGGTAGCCTAGTCATTATTGAATGTAGTCTTTTGTTCAGATTTTTGTTACTCCAATGGATGGTAGCCTTATCATTATGGAAGGTAGTTTGTCGTTATGATTTATGTTACTCCAATGGATGGTAGCCTTGTCATTATGGAAGGTAATTTGTTGTCGAGATTTTTGTTACTCCAATGGATGGTAGCCTTGTCATTATGGAAGGTACTTTGTTGTGGATATTTTTGTTACTCCAATGGATGGTAGCCTTGTCATTGTGGAAGGTAGTCTGTTGTCAAGATTTTTGTTACTCCAATTGATGGTAGCCTTGTCATTATGGGACGTAGTCTGATTTCAAGATTTTTGTTTTTCTAATGGATTGTAGCCTAGTCATTATGGAAGGTACTCTGTTGTCGAGATTTTTGTTACTTCAATGGATGGTAGCCTTGTCATTATGGAAATACTCTGTTGTCGATATTTTTGTTACTACAATGGATGGTAGCCATGTCATTATGGAAGGTAGTCTGTTGTCGATATTTTTGTTACTCCAATGGATGGTAGCCTTGTCATTATGGAAGGTAGTCTGTTGTCGAGATTTTTATACTCCAATGGATGGTATCCTTGTCATTATGGAAGGTAGTCTATTATCGAGATTTTTGTTACTCCAATGGATGATAGCCTTGTTATTATGGGACGTAGTCAGTTGTCAATATTTTTGTTACTCCCATGGATTGTAGCCTTGTCATTATGGAAGGTACTATGTTGTCGATATTTTTGTAACTCCAATGGATTGTAGCCTTGTCATTATGGAAGTTACTCTGTTGTCGATATTTTTGTTACTCCAATGGATAGTAGCCTTGTCATTATAGAAGGTAGTCTGTTGTCGAGATTTTTGTTACTCCAATGGATCGTAGCCTTGTCATTATGGAAGGTAGCCTTGTAATTATGGAAGATAGTCTTTTGTTCAGATTTTTGTTACTCCAATGGATGGTAGCCTTATCATTATGGAAGGTTGTTTGTCGTTATGATTTATGTTACTCCAATGGATGGTAGCCTTGTCATTATGGAAGGTAGTTTGTTGTCGAGATTTTTGTTATTCCAATGAATGGTAGCCTTGTAATTATGGAAGGTAGTCTTTTTTTCAGATTTTTGTTACTCCATTGGATGGTAGCCTTGTCATTATGGAAGGTAGTTTGTCGTTATGATTTCTGTTACTCCAATGGATGGTAGCCTTGTCATTATGGAAGGTAGTCTATTATTCAGATTTTTTTTACTCCAATGAATGGTAGCCTTATCATTACAGAAGGTAGTCTATTATCGATATTTTTATTACTCCAATGGATCGTAGCCTTATCATTATGGAAGGTAGTCTATTTTAGATATATTTTTTACTCCAATGGGTGGTAGCCTTCTCATTATGGAAGGTATTTTGTTGTCGATATTTTTATTAATCCAATGGATGGTAGCCTTGTTATTATGGAAGGTAGTTTGTCATTGATATATTTGTTACTCCAATGTGTGGTAGCCTTGTCATTATGGAAGGTAGTCTGTTGTCAAGATTTTTGTTATTCCATTGGATGGTAGCCTTGTCATTATGGAAGGTAGTCTGATATCGAGATTTTTGTTACTCCAATGGATGGTAGCCTTGTCATTATGGAAGCTATTCTGTTGTTCAGATTTTTGTAAATCTAATGGATGGTATCCTTGTCATTATGGAAGGAAGTCTATTGTCTAGATTTTTGTTATTCCATTGGATGATAGCCTTGTAATTATGGAAGGTAGTCTGATGTCTAGATTTTTGTTATTCTAATGGATGGTAACCTTGTCTTTATGGAAGGTAGTCTGTGTCAAGATTTTTTTAATTTAATGGATGGTAGCCTTGTCATTATGGAAGGTAGTCTTTTGTTCAGATTTTTGTTACTCCAATGGTTGGTAGCCTTAACATTATGGAAGGTAGTTTGTCGTTATGATTTCTGTTACTCCAATGGATGGTAGCCTTGTCATTATGGAAGGTACTCTGTTGTCGAGATTTTTGTTACTCCAATGGATGATAGCCTTGTCATTATGGAAGGTACTCTATTGTCGATATTTTTGTTACTCCAATGGATGGAAGCCTTGTCATTATGGAAGGTAGTCTGTTGTCAATATTTTTGTTACTCCAACGGATGGTAGCCTTGTCATTATGGAAGGTAGTATGTTGACGAGATTTTAATACTCCAATGGATGGTATCCTTGTCATTATGGAAGGTAGTCTGTTGTCTAGATTTTTGTTATATCATTGGATGGTAGCCTTGTCATTATGGAAGGTAGTCTGATGTCTAGATTTTTGTTATTCTAATGGATGGTAACCTTGTCATTATGGAAGGTAGTCTGTTGTCAAGATTTTTTTACTTTAATGGATGGTAGCCTTGTCATTATGTAAAGTAGTTTGTTGTCGAGATTTTTGTTACTCCAATGGATGGTAGCCTTGTCATTATTGAAGGTAGTCTTTTGTTCATATTTTTGTTACTCCAATGGATGGTAGACTTATCATTATTGTAGTTGTTTAGTTATTGGCTTGCATTTTTGGTAAATCCCAAGTGTATGTGTGAATGTCATGACTGATGTCATAACATTCTAGTTTAGTTTGTACTGATTCATTAGGTACCTTTGCAGAAAAATATTGTCATTCAGGTACTGATGTTTATAAGTGTGTATCTGAGCATTTTGCAAAATGATCACATTTTCCTAAATCAGTAGACAGGTTTTCAGATGTCATAACAGATGTTAAGACATCCTGTTCTGAACTAACAGGTTTGCAGTTTGGTTAATTCTGAGTTTTTTCAGGAAAATGACTCAGTCTTTCCAGAACAGAATCCTGCATTTTCTTTGGATTAACCTAGCTCAACCCTAACCTGGTTGGTAAAGTCATGTGACCTAGTCTTAAGGTCAAATGGAATTAACCCTAGCTTTTTGTGGAAACCCTAACTGAAGATGCAGCTGCTATATATTCAACAGAGCTGCTGTTTTGCAAGTAATCCCTTTTTTTGTCAGAAGATCATTTGTAAACTGTATAGGTTTAATTATTGTACTTCAAGCAATTATCATTGTGATAAGTGACTTGGAATAGGTTTTTAATTGTAAGGGTTGTGTAGCACTCAAAGCTTTGAAGCAAGAGTGTTTGTATGTTTCTTGACTAAAGCTGTGAAGCAAAGTCAAGTTAGGTGTGTGTATCACTCAAAGCTGTGAAGCAAGAGTGGTTGTGTTGCTTGATTAAAAAGCTGTGAAGCTTAATCAAGTGTATGTTTTTGAAGAGTGTCTTCATCAATTCATTAGTCAAATTGTTTTATGTATCACTGCTGTGATTGAGGGGGAGTGAGTAGGAACTCAGGTTTAAGTTGTACTTAGATTGAAATTGCATTGGGTAGGTCTTAAGTGAAGGAGATAAACTGGTTGGTTTATTCCTGAATTAACATCTCTTATAGTGGATTTCCTCCCTGGCTTGGTAGCCCCCAGAGTAGGTGTTGTTGCACACTGAACTGGGTAAACAATTGACTGTGTTCTTTACTGTTTTTGTATTTACTGTCTTATAGAAAGTCAGATACGGTGTCATAACATTAAACGTGACATTGAGTATCTGCAGCCAGAATTTCAATTGGCATCAGAGCAGGCACCCTGCCTGTATTACTGGGTGAGATCTAGGGATATCACTTTCTGGCACTATGGACAAAGAAGGAGTTTTTGGAAATAGACCACCCATTCTGGATGGAACTAATTATGACTACTGGAAACCTCGTATGATTGCCTTCTTAAAATCTCTGGACAAAAAGGCTTGGAGAGCTGCTAACAAAGGATGGATCCATCCCACCATAACTGAGAAAGATGGGACAATCAGTCTGAAGCCTGAGGAAGATTGGAGTAAAGAAGAAGATGAGTTAGCCCTGGGAAATTCCAAAGTTTTAAATGCCTTGTTCAATGGAATTGATAGAAACATCTTCAGACTAGTACATCAATATGAACTGGCCAAGGATGTTTGGGACACTCTCAAAACTACTCATGAGGGCACTTCCAAAGTAAAAATGTCAAGGCTTCAGATGTTGACTACCAAGTTTGAGAATCTAAAAATGATGGAATATGAAACCATTCATGAGTTTCACATGAACATCTTGGAGATTGCCAACACCTCAGGAGCACTGGGAGAAAAGATGTCAGAAGAAAAACTGGTGAGAAAGATTCTCAGATCCTTGCCTAAAAGATTTGCAATGAAGGTAACTGCCATAGAGGAAGCCCAGGACATCAGCAAGTTGAAAGTGGATGAACTTATTGGGTCTCTTCAGACTTTTGAGATGGGGATCACTGATAATGGTGACAAGAAGAACAAGAGCATAGCACTTGTGTCCAACACTGATGTTGAAGAAAATATTTCAGAAGCTATAGCCTTGCTTGGAAGACAGTTCAACAAACTCATCAAAAGAATAGATCCAAAGTCAAGGTCTAATGTCCATAACATTCCCTCTGACATTGACAGTTCCAACAGAAGACCAAGGTCAGAAGAGAAGGGAAATCAAGGCAGAGGAATTCAATGCCATGGTTGTGAAGGATATGGGCATATTCAAGCTGAATGTCCTACCTTTCTTAAGAAACAAAAGAAAGGAATGATTGTTACTTGGTCTGACTGTGATTCAGAAAGTAATTCTGAAGAAGAATCTGCCAAACTAGTTACTGCTTTAACTGGTGTTTGTACCTCTGAAAGTGACATCAATGATGAAGAGGTGACTTTTGAAGAACTGGCTGATACTTACAAGAGATTGTGTATCAGAAGTACTGAAGTCTGTGTGCAGAATGAGAAATAGTCAAAACTCATCATAAAGCTGGAGGCTGAAAAAAGGGCAAACCTTGAAACTATAAGTCATCTAGAAGGAAAAGTTCAATTGCTGAACTCACAACTGAATCAAATGACCAAATCTGTCAAGATGCTGACAAATGGAACTGAAAAATTGGAAGAGATCCTTCAGGTAAGACAAAATGTGGGAAATAAATCTGGACTAGGATTTATGGAAGCAAAGAAATCTGGTACAGATAAGAAGATCAGGCCTGATAAGCAAATGTCAAAACAGATGTCTCAACACAACTCTCAACATCAGGAACAGAGACATATGAAGAAAAGGTACCAAAGATGGAGATGTCATCATTGTGGGAGATATGGCCACATAAAGCCCTTCTGCTTCAGATTGCATGGATACCCTAATCAGAACTCAGGTGTCAAACCTAAGTCTAAAAAGGTACCACATGCTCCTAAATGGAAGAAAAAGGCTACTGCCCTGATAGCCCACACTTCCCTGAGGGTCTCTGCAAAGGAAGACTGGTACTTTGACAGTGGATGTTCCAGACACATGACTGGAATCAAGAACCTCCTCAATAATGTTAAGCCTCACACCACCTGTTTTGTGACCTTTGGAGATGGTGCTAAAGGTGAAATCAAAGGAGTTGGTGATTTGGACTGCCCTGGAGTTCCAAGTCTAAATGAAGTACTGCTGGTAAAAGGGCTGACTGCTAATCTCATTAGTATCAGTCAATGTGTGATCTAGGATTCAAGGTCAATTTCTCAAAATCTGAATGTCTTGTAATCAATGACAAACAAGAAATTGTAATGAAAGGAGTCAGATCTAAAGACAACTGTTACTTGTGGGAGCCTGAGAACACTAATTTCTCCTCTGTGTGTTCCATTGCAAAAGAAGAAAAAGAGGTGAAACTGTGGCACCAAAAACTTGGCCATCTTCATCTAAGAGGTATGAAGAGGATTATCTCCTTGGAGGCAGTCAGAGGGATTCCAAGACTGCAAATTGATGAAGAAAGAGTTTGTGGTGAATGTCAGGTTGGTAAGCAGACTAGGATGTCACATCCAAACTCAAGACATCTGACCACCTCTAAGGTTCTAAAACTTCTTCATATGGATCTGATGGGACCAATGCAAATAGAGAGTCTTGGTGGAAAAAGATATGCCTGTGTGGTTGTGGATGATTTTTCCAGATTCACCTGGATTAATTTCATTAGGGAAAAATATGATGTATTTGAAGTTTTTAAAGAATTGTGCAAAAGAATTCAAAGAGAAAAGTAAGGGTGTATTGTCAGAATCAGAAGTGATCATGGCAAGGAATTTGAAAACAGCAAGTTTGATGATTTTTGTTCTTTAGAAGGAATTAGTCATGAATTTTCTTCTCCTATAACACCTCAGCAAAATGGAGTTGTGGAAAGAAAAAACAGGACCATACAGGAATCTGCCAGAGCAATGTTACATGCCAAAAGACTACCTATGTATTTTTGGGATGAAGCTATGAATACAGCCTGCTATGTTCATAACAGGGTCACCTTAAGAAAGGGAACCTCATCCACCATATATGAACTCTGGAAAGGAAGAAAACCAACTGTGAAGTACTTCCATGTGTTTGGCAGCAAATGCTATATTCTGGCTGATCGTGAACAAAGAAGAAAACTGGACCCTAAAAGTGATGAAGTCATATTTCTAGGATACTCCTCAAACAGCAGAGCTTATAGAGTATTCAATTCCAGAACCAAAGCCATGATGGAATCAATAAATGTTATAATTGATGATTATCATGAAGAAATAGATGTTCCTTGTACTGTTGAGACATTCTTTGAGACTTCAACCCAACAGAATGATCTACCTAACTCCACCACAACAGAATCTGAATCAAAGGAAGCTAGCAAGATTCCTTCCATCAGAATTCAGAAGGATCATCCAAAAGAGCTCATCATAGGAGATCCCAACAGTGGAGTCATCACAAGATCTAGAGAAATCATCTCAAACTCTTGTTTTTTGTCCAAAATGGAACCAAGAAATGTCAAGGAAGCTTTAACTGATGAATACTGGATTGGTGCAATGCAAGATGAACTGAACCAATTCAAGCAACATGAAGTTTGGGAACTGGTTCCTAGACCTTAAGGAACTAACATCATTGGGACAAAATGGATTTTCAAGAACAAGTCAGATGATGAAGGAGTTGTCACCAGAAATAAGGCAAGACTTGTTGCTCAAGGATACACCCAGGTTGAAGGGGTTGATTTTGATGAAACCTTTGCACCTGTAGCCAGGCTGGAATCAATCAGACTCCTACTGTCAATTGCTTGTCTTCTGAAGTTCAAGTTATTTCAGATGGATGTGAAAAGTGCCTTTCTAAATGGGTACTTAAATGAGGAAGCTTATGTGGAATAACCTAAAGGCTTTGTGGATCCAACCCACCCTGATCATGTCTACAAATTGAGAAAGCTCTATATGGCCTGAAAAAGCTCCTAGAGCATGGTATGACAGGTTAACAAAGTTTCTCTCAGACAAAGGCTACAGAAAAAGAGGCTTGGACAAAACTCTCTTTGACAAAACTGAAGGAGGGAAGTTGATGGTTGCCCAAATATATGTTGATGACATAGTGTTTGGAGGAATGTCAGAACATATGGTTAAACACTTTGCTGACCAGATGCAGGCTGAATTCGAAATGAGTCTCATGGGAGAACTAACTTATTTTCTTGGACTGCAAGTCTCACAGATGGAGGACTCAATCTTCTTATCTCAAAGCAAGTATGCTAAGAACATTGTAAAGAAATTTGGTATGGAGAATGCAAGTCACAAAAGGACTCCTCCTCCTACTCATCTAAAGCTTTCCAAAGATTCAAGTGGGGTTAAGGTGGATCAAAGTCTGTACAGAAGCATGATAGGAAGCTTGTTGTACTTAACTGCCAGCAGACCTGATATTGCCTTTGCAGTTGGAGTTTGTGAAAGATATCAAGTTGATCCCAAAGTCAGTCATATCAATCAAGTGAAGAGAATTTTGAAGTATGTAAGTGGAACTTACAACTATGGGTTGATGTATTCTCATGGCTGTGAACCAGCTCTGACTGGCTACTGTGATGCTGATTGGGCTGGTAGTGCTGATGATAGAAAAAGCACCTCTGGAGGATGTTTCTTCTTGGGAAATAATCTGGTTTCCTGGTTCAGCAAGAAACATAATTGTGTGTCTCTTTCTACTGCTGAAGCTGAATACATTGCAGCTGGTAGTAGCTGCTCTCAAATGATCTGGATGAAACAGATGCTTACTGAGTATAATGTCACACAAGATGTTATGACATTGTACTGTGACAATCTGAGTACAATCAACATTTCCAAGAATCCCATTCAGCATAGTAGGACCAAACATATTGACATACGACATCACTTTATCAGAGACCTTGTAGAAGAGAAGACAATCAAATTGGAACATGTTGCCACTGAGCTACAGCTGGCTGACATTTTTACCAAGGCTCTTGATGCAAATCAATTTGAAAACTTGAGGGGTAAGTTGGGTATTTGCCAACATGAGGAACTGTAGCAATTAATTTTGCTTAAAACAAGGGTTAAAGGAGTTATGCTTGTTCTGATTGGGTTAAAATTATATTTTCCCAATTCCTTCAATTCCTTTAAGAAGTTGAATAGACACTCCTCTTCTTCCTTCCCCTCTCGTCTCCTCATCAAAACCCAGTCTCTCAATCAGAATTTTCTCTTCAGTTGCTGTTGGTCCTCTAAGACTGTCAAAATGTCTCAAACACCATCATCATCCAATACGACTATTTCAACCTCTTCCTCTGATCAAGATTCTAGGACAATCTCTTCTTGTCTGGACTCTGAAGTCCTGGAGATCTCTTCTCGTACAAAAGTGGGAACTAACCCCACCAAGGTCAAAGAGTTGAGAACAAGACATGCAGGAAAGTCCCAAGCTTCTGCCTCTGGTAATCCATCTCATCCTTCTTCTTCAGTTCCCCCTAAAATTGCAAATAGGGAAGGGTCAGCCTATGTTAGTCAAGCAATAGCTAAAATTGTTTCAAGAATTCTGAACGAGAACCACTCAGTTCCTGGCATTTCTGTTCCTTTGAATCAAGAAAGTTCAAATGCTGAAACAAATCCAGATGTCTCTAAAAATGTCGAGACATCAGACAAAGAGAAGAATGCTGACATTGCTCACAAGAAAAGGAAGAAGCCCGAATCCTCTGAGTCTGATGACAGTGCTTAAAGGTTGGTTGCTATTTGGTGGTGTTGCTGATTGGTGGTGGTGATACCTGGTGGAGTTTGGAAGTGTGTTCAGTTTTTAGCTGCTGCTGTTATTACTTTTTTCTGGATGACTGCATAATTTTTATGAACATGTTTCTTTGGCCGATTTGTGGCTAAAGAGGGGGAGAATATTTTGGTACTTACTTAATTAGAAATTATATTTTTCTGCAGTCATTTCTTTCTGCTGCTATCTATCTCTGATTACTTAGGGTCTTTAGCCAAAAATCTGCCAAAGGGGGAGTTTGTAGTTGTTTAGTTATTGGCTTGCATTTTTGGTAAATCCCAAGTGTATGTGTGAATGTCATGACTGATGTCATAACATTCTAGTTTAGTTTGTACTGATTCATTAGGTACCTTTGCAGAAAAATATTGTCATTCAGGTACTGATGTTTATAAGTGTGTATCTGAGCATTTTGCAAAATGATCACATTTTCCTAAATCAGTAGACAGGTTTTTCAGATGTCATAACAGATTTTAAGACATCCTGTTCTGAACTAACAGGTTTGCAGTTTGGTTAATTCTGAGTTTTTTCAGGAAAATGACTCAGTCTTTCCAGAACAGAATCCTGCGTTTTCTTTGGGTTAACCTAGCTCAACCCTAACCTGGTTGGTAAAGTCCTGTGACCTAGTCTTAAGGTCAAATGGAATTAACCCTAGATTTTTGTGGAAACCATAACTGAAGATGCAGCTGCTATATATTCAACAGAGCTGCTGTTTTGCAAGTAATCCCTTTTTTGGTCAGAAGATTATTTGTAAACTGTATAGGTTTAATTATTGTACTTCAAGCAATTATCGTTGTGATAAGTGACTTGGAATAGGTTTTTAATTGTAAGGGTTGTGTAGCACTCAAAGCTTTGAAGCAAGAGTGTTTGTATGTTTCTTGACTAAAGCTGTGAAGCAAAGTCAAGTTAGGTGTGTGTATCAGTCAAAGCTGTGAAGCAAGAGTGGTTGTGTTGCTTGATTAAAAAGCTGTGAAGCTTAATCAAGTGTATGTTTTTGAAGAGTGTCTTCATCAATTCATTAGTCAAATTGTTTTATGTATCACTGCTGTGATTGAGGGGGAGTGAGTAGGAACTCAGGTTTAAGTTGTACTTAGATTGAAATTGCATTGGGTAGGTCTTAAGTGAAGGAGATAAACTGGTTGGTTTATTCCTGAATTAACATCTCTTATAGTGGATTTCCTCCCTGGCTTGGTAGCCCCCAGAGTAGGTGTTGTTGCACACTGAACTGGGTAAACAATTGACTGTGTTCTTTACTGTTTTTGTATTTACTGTCTTATAGAAAGTCAGATACAGTGTCATAACATTAAACGTGACATTGAGTATCTGCAGCCAGAATTTCAATTATGGAAGGTAGTTTGTCGTTATGATTTATGTTACTCCAATGGATGGTAGCCTTGTCATTATGGAAGGTAATTTGTTGTCGAGATTTTTGTTACTCCAATGGATGGTAGCCTTGTCATTATGGAAGGTACTTTGTTGTGGATATTTTTGTTACTCCAATGGATGGTAGCCTTGTCATTGTGGAAGGTAGTCTGTTGTCAAGATTTTTGTTACTCCAATTGATGGTAGCCTTGTCATTATGGGACGTAGTCTGATTTCGAGATTTTTGTTTTTCTAATGGATTGTAGCCTAGTCATTATGGAAGGTACTCTGTTGTCGAGATTTTTGTTACTTCAATGGATTGTAGCCTTGTCATTATGGAAAGTACTTTGTTGTCGATATTTTTGGTACTCCAATGCATGGTAGCCTTGTCATTATGGAAGGTAGTCTGTTGTCGAGATTTTTGTTACTCCAATGGATGGTAGCCTTGTCATTATGGAAGGTAGTCTATTGTCGCGATTTTTATACTCCAATGGATGGTATCCTTGTCATATGGAAGGTAGTCTATTGTCGAGATTTTTGTTACTCCAATGGATGATAGCCTTGTCATTATGGGACGTAGTCAGTTGTCAATATTTTTGTTACTCCAATGGATTGTAGCCTTGTCATTATGGAAGGTACTCTGTTGTCGATATTTTTGTTACTCCAATGGATTGTAGCCTTGTCATTATGGAAGTTACTCTGTTGTCGATATTTTTGTTACTTCAATGGATAGTAGCCTTGTCATTATAGAAGGTAGTCTGTTGTCGTGATTTTTGTTACTCCAATGGATGGTAGCCTTGTCATTATGGAAGGTAGTTTGTTGTCGAGATTTTTGTTATTCCAATGTATGGTAGCCTTGTAATTATGGAAGATAGTCTTTTGTTCAGATTTTTGGTACTCCATTGGATGGTTGCCTTGTCATTATGGAAGGTAGTTTGCCGTTATGATTTTTGTTACTCCAATGGATGGTAGCCTTGTCATTATGGAAGGTAGTCTGTTGTCGATATTTTTATTACTCCAATGGATGGTAGCCTTATCATTATGGAAGGTAGTCTATTTAAGATATCTTTTTTACTCCAATGGGTGGTAGTCTTGTCATTATTGAAGGTAGTGTTTTATGGATATTTTTGTTACTCCAATGGATGGTAGCCTTGTCATTATGGAAGGTAGTTTGTCATTGAGATATCTGTTACTCCAATGTGTGGTAGCCTTGTCATTATGGAAGGTAGTCTGTTGTCAAGATTTTTGTTATTCCATTGGATGGTAGCCTTGTCATTATGGAAGGTAGTGTGATGTCGAGATTTTTGTTACTCCAATGGATGGTAGCCTTGTCATTATGGAAGGTAGTTTGTCATTTAGATATTTGTTACTCGAATGTGTGGTAGCCTTGTCATTATGGAAGGTAGTATGTTGTTCAGATTTTTGTTAATCGAATGGATGGTATCCTTGTCATTATGGAAGGTAGTCTATTGTCTAGATTTTTGTTATTCCATTGGATTGTAGCCTTGTCATTATGGAAGGTAGTCTCATGTTGAGATTTTTGTTATTCTAATGGATGGTAACCTTGTCATTATGGAAGGTAGTCTGTTGTCGAGATTTTTTTACTCCAATGGATAGTAGCCTTGCCATTATGGAAGGTAGTCTGTTGTCAAGATTTTTGTTACTCCAATTGATGGTAGCCTTTTCATTATGGTAGGTAGTATGTTGTCTAGATTTTTGTTATTCCATTGGATAGTAGCCTTGTCATTATGGAAGGTAGTCTGTTTTCGTGATTTTTGTTATTCCAATGGATGGTAACCTAGTCATTATGAAAGATAGTCTGTTGTCGATTTTTTTGTTACTCCAATGGATGGTAGCCTTGTCATTATGGAAGCTAGTTTGTGGTTGAGATTTTTGTTACTCCAATTAATGGTAGCCATGCCATTATGGAAGGTAGTTTGTTGTTGATGTTTTTGTTACTCCAATGGATGGTAGCCTTGTGATTATGGAAGGTAGTATGTTTTCTTGATTTTCTTTATTCCAATGGATGGTACTTTGTCATTATGGAACGTAGTATGTTGTCGAGATTTTTGTTACTCCAATGGATGGTAGCCTTGTCATTATGGAAGCTAGTCCGTTGTCGAGATTTTTGTTACTCCAATGGATGGTAGCCTTGTCATTATGGAAGGTAGTCTGCTGTCTAGATTTTTTTAGTTACATTGGATAGTAGCCTTGTCATTATGAAACGTAATTTCTTTTCCAGATTTTTTTTACTCCAATGGATGGTAGCCTTGTCATTATGGGAGGTAGTCTGTTGTCAATATTTTTGTTACTTCTATGGATGCTAGCCTTATCATTATGGAATATAGTATGTTGTCGTTATTTTTGTTACTCCAATGGATGGTAGCCTTATCATTATATAAGGTACTCTATTGTCGATATTTTTATTACTCCAATGGATGGTACCCTTGTCATTATGGAAGTTAGTTTGTTGTTGATATTTTTCTTACTCCAATGGATGGTAGCCTTGTCATTACGGAAGGTAGTCTATTGTCGATATGTTTGTTACTACAATGGATGGTAGCCTTGTCATTCTGGAAGTTAGTCCGTTGTTGATATTTTTATTTTTCTAATGGATTGTAGCATTGTCATTATTGAAGCTAGTCTGTTGTCGAGATTTTTGTTACTCCAATGGATGGTAGCCTTGTCATTATGGAAGGTAGTCTCTTGTCGAGATTTTTGTAACTCCAATGGATGGTAGCCTTTTCATTATGGTAGGTAGTCTGTTGTCTAGATTTTTGTTATTCCATTGGATAATAGCCTTGTCATTATGGAATGTAGTCTATTTTCATGATTTTTATTACTCCAATGGATGGTATCCTTATAATTATGGAAGGTAGTCTATTGTCGATTTTTTTGTTACTCCAATGGATGGTAGCCTTGTCATTATGGAAGGTAGTCTGTTGTCTAGATTTTTTTATTACATTGGATAGTAGCCTTGTCATTATGAAACGTAATTTCGTTTTCGAGATTTTTGTTACTCCAATGGATGGTAGCCTTGTCATTATGGGAGGTAGTCTGTTGTCAATATTTTTGTTACTTCTATGGATGCTAGCCTTATCATTATGGAAGATAGTATGTTGTCGTTATTTTTGTTACTCCAATGGATGGTAGCCTTATCATTATATAAGGTACTCTATTGTCGATATTTTTATTACTCCAATGGATGGTACCCGTGTCATTATGGAAGTTAGTTTGTTGTCGAGATTTTTCTTACTCCAATGGATGGTAGCCTTGTCATTACGGAAGGTAGTCTATTGTTGATATGTTTGTTACTATAATGGAAGGTAGCCTTGTCATTCTGGAAGTTAGTCCGTTGTTGATATTTTTATTTTTCTAATGGATTATAGCATTGTCATTATTGAAGCTAGTCTGTTGTCGAGATTTTTGTTACTCCAATGGATGGTAGCTTTTCATTATGGAAGGTAGTCTCTTGTCGAGATTTTTGTTACTCCAATGGATGGTAGCCTTTTCATTATGGTAGGTAGTCTGTCGTCTAGATTTTTGTTATTCCATTGGATAGTAGCCTTGTCATTATGGAAGGTAGTCTATTTTCGTGATTTTTATTACTCCAATGGATGGTATCCTTATCATTATGGAAGGTAGTCTATTGTCGATTTTTTTGTTACTCCAATGGATGGTAGCCTTGTCATTATGGAAGCTAGTTTGTCGTTGAGTTATCTGTTACTCCAATGTGTGGTAGCCTTGTCATTATGGAAGCTAGTTTGTTGTTCAGATTTTTGTTAATCCAATGGATGGTAGCCTTGTCATTATGGAAGGTAGTCTGATGTCGAGATTTTTGTTCTTCTAATGGATGGTAACCTTTTCATTATGGAAGGTAGTCTCTTGTCGAGATTTTTTACTCTAATGGATGGTATCCTTTTCATTATGGAAGGAAATCTGTTGTTGAGATTTTTGTTACTCAAAGGGATGGTAGCCTTGTCATTATAGAAGGTACTCTGTTGTCAATATTTTTATTACTCCAATGGATGGTAGCCTTGTCATTATGGAAGGTAGTCTGTTGTCGATATTTTTGTTACTACAATGGATGGTAGCCTTGTCATTCGGGGAGTTAGTCCGTTGTTGATATTTTTATTACTCCAATGGATGTTAGCATTGTCATTATGGAAGCTAGTTTGTTGTCGAGATTTTTGTTACTCCAATGGATGGTAGCCTTGTCATTATGGAAGGTAGTCTCTTGTCGAGATTTTTGTTACTCCAATGGATGGTAGTCTTTTCATTATGGAAGGTAGTCTGTTGTCTAGATTTTTGTTATTACATTGGATAGTAGCCTTGTCAATATGGAAGGTAGTCTGTTTTCGTGATTTTTGTAATTCCAATGGATGGTAACCTTGTCATTATGGAAGATAGTCTGCTGTCAATTTTTTTGTTACTCTAATGCATGGTAGCCTTGTCATTATGGAAGGTAGTCTGTTGTCGATGTTTTTATTAGTCCAATGGATGGTATCCTTGTTATTATGGAAGGTAGTATGTTTTCGTGATTTTATTTATTCCAATGGATGGTACTTTGTCATTATGGAACGTAGTCGGTTGTAGAGATTTTTGTTACTCCAATGGATGGTAGCCTTGTCATTATGGAAGCTAGTCTGTTGTCGAGATTTTTGTTACTTCAATGGATGGTTTCCTTGTCATTATGGAAGGTAGTTTGTTGTCGATATTTTTGTTACTCCAATGGATGGTAGCCTTGTGGTTATGGAAGGTAGTCTATTGTCGAGATTTTTGTTACTCCAATGGATTGTAGCCTTGTCATTATGGGACGTAGTCTGTTGTCAATTTTTTTGTTACTTCATTGGATGGTATCCTTGTCATTATGGAAGATAGTCTGTTGTCGAGATTTTTGTTACTCCAATGGATAATAGCCTTGTCATTATAGAAGGTACTCTGTTGTCGATATTTTTATTACTCCAATGGATGGTAGCCTTATCATTGTGGAAGTTAGTCTCTTGTCGAGATTTTTGTTACTCTAATGGATGGTAGCCTTGTTATTATGGAAGGTAGTCTGATGTCGAGATTTTTGTTATTCTAATGGATGGTAACCTTTTCATTATGGAAGGTAGTCTGTTGTCGAGCTTTTTTTACTCTAATGGATGGTAGCCTTTTCATTATGGAAGGTAATTTGTTGTCGAGATTTATGTTACTCCAATAAATGGTAGCCTTATCATTATGGAAGCTAGTCTGTTGTCAAGATTTTTGTTACTCCAATGGATGGTATCCTTGTCATTATTGAAGGTAGTCTATTATCGATATTTTTGTTACTCCCATGGATGGTAGCCTTGTCATTATGGAACGTAGTTTGTCGTTGAGATATCTGTTACTCCAATGTGTGGTAGCCTTGTCATTATGGAAGCTAGTCTGTTGTTCAGATTTTTGTTAATCCATTGGATGGTAGCCTTGTCATTATGGAAGGTAGTGTGTTGTCGAGATTTTTGTTATTCCATTGGATGGTAACCTTTTTTTATGGAAGGTAGTATGATGTCGAGATTTTTGTGATTCCAATGGATGGAGACCTTCTCATTTTGGAAGGTAGTCTTTTGTCGATATTTTTGTTACTCTAAGGGATGGTAGCGTGATCATAATCGAAGATAGTCTATTGTCTAGATTTTTCTTACTCCAATGGATGGTATCCTTCTCGTTATGGAAGGTAGTCTCTTGTCGAGATTTTTGTTACTCCAATGGATGGTAGCATAGTCATTATGGAAGGTAGTCTATTGTCCAGATTTTTGTTATTCCATTGGATGGTAGCCTTGTCTTTAAGGAAGGTAGTCCGTTTTCGTGATTTTTGTTATTCCAATGGATGGTAACCTTGTCATTATGGAAGTTAGTCTGTTGTCGAGATTTTTGTTACTCCAATGGATGGAAGCCTTGTCATTATGGAAGCTAGTATGTTGTCGCTATTTTTTTTACTCCAATGAATGGTAGCCTTGTGATTATGGAAGGTAGTTTGTTGTCGATGTTTTTGTTACTCCAATGGATGGTAGCCTTGTGGTTATGGATGGTAGTCTGTTTTCGTGATTTTTGTTATTCCATTGAATAGTACTTTGTCATTATGGAACATAGTCTGTTGTCGAGATTTTTGTTACTCCAATGGATGGTATCCTTGTCATTATGGAAGGTAGTCTGTTGTCGATATTTTTGTTACTCCATTGGATGGTAGCCTTGTCATTATGGAAGGTAGTTTGTCGTTGAGATATCTGTTACTCCAATGTGTGGTAGCCTTGTCATTATGGAAGCTAGTATGTAGTTCAGATTTTTATTAATCCACTGGATGGTAGCCTGATGATTATGTTAGGTAGTCTATTGTCAATGTTTTTGTTACTCCAATGGATGGTAGCCCTGTGGTTATGGAAGGTAGACTATTTTCGTGATTTTTGTTATTGCAATGAATGGTACTTTGTCATTATGGAACGTAGTCTGTTGTCGAGATTTTTGTTACTCCAATGGATGGTATCCTTGTCATTATGGAAGGTAGCGTGTTGTCGATATTTTTGTTACTCCAATAGATGGTAGCCTTGTCATTATGGAATGTAGTTTGTCATTAAGATATCTGTTACTCCAATGTGTGGTAGCCTTGTCATTATGGAAGCTAGTCTGCTGTTCAGATTTTTGTTAATCCAGTGGATGGTAGCCTTGTCATTATGGAAGGTAGTCTGTTGTCGAGATTTTTGTAATTCCATTTGATGGTAGCCTTTTTATTATGGAAAGTAGTCTTATATCGAGATATTTGTTATTTCAATGGATGGTAACCTTCTAATTTTTTAAGGTAGTTTGTTGTCGAGATTTTTGTTACTCCAATGGATGGTAGCCTTGTCATTATGGAATGTAGTTTGTCATTAAGATATCTGTTACTCCAATGTGTGGTAGCCTTGTCATTATGGAAGTTAGTCTGCTGTTCAGATTTTTGTTAATCCAGTGGATGGTAGCCTTGTCATTATGGAAGGTAGTCTGTTGTCGAGATTTTTGTAATTCCATTTGATTGTAGCCTTTTTATTATGGAAAGTAGTCTGATATCGAGATATTTGTTATTTCAATGGATGGTAACCTTCTAATTTTTGAAGGTAGTCTGTTGTCGAGAATTTTGTTACTCCAATGGATTGTAGCCTTGTCATTATGGAAGCTAGTCTGTTGTCGAGATTTTTGTAACTCCAATGGATGGTAGACTTGTAATTATAGAAGGTAGTTTGTTGCCGAGATTTTTGATATTCCTTTGGATGGTAGCCTTGTCATTATGGAAGGTAGTCTATTTTCATGATTTTTGATATTCCAATGGATGGTAACCTTGTCTTTATTGAAAGTAGTCTATTTTCGAGATTTTTGTTACTCCAATGGATGGTAGCCTTGTCATTACGGAAGGTAGTCTGTTGTCGAGATTTTTGTTATTCCATTGGATGGTAGCCTTTTTATTATGGAAGTTAGTCGGATGTCGAGATTTTTGTTATTCCAATGGAAGGTAGTCTATTGTAGATATCTTTTTTACTCCAATGGGTAGTAGCCTTGTCATTATTGAAGGTAGTTTGTTGTCGATATTTTTGTTACTCCAATGGATGGTAGCCTTGTAATTACGGAACGTAGTTTGTCATTGAAATATCTGTTACTCCAATGTGTGGTAGCCTAGCCATTATGGAAGCTAGTCTGTTGTTCAGATTTTTGTTAATCCAATGGATGGTAGCCTAGTCATTATGGAAGGTAGTCTGTTGTCGAGATTTTTGTTATTCCATTGGATGGTAGCCTTGTCATCATGGAAGGTAGTCTGATGTCCAGATTTTTGTTATTCTAATGGATGGTAACCTTTTCATTATGGAAGGTAGTCTATTGTCGAGATTTTTTTACTCTAATGGATGGTAGCCTTCTCATTATGGAAGGTAGTCAGTTGTCTAGATTTTTGTTACTCCAATGGATGGTAGCCTTGTCATTGTGGAAGGTACTCTGTTGTCGATATTTTTGTTACTCCAATGGATGGTAGCCTTGTCATTATGGCAGGTAGTCTGTTGTTGAGATTTTTGTTACTCCAATGGATGGTAGCCTTGTCATTATGGAAGGTACTTTGTTGTCGAGATTTTTGTTACTACAATGGATGGTAGCCTTGTGATTATGGAAGGTAGTCTTTTATTCAGATTTTTTTTACTCCAATGGATGGTAGCCTTGTCATTATGGAAGGTAGTCTATCGTTATGATTTCTGTTACTCTAATGGATGTAGCCTTGTCATTATGGAAGGTATTATTTTGTTCAGATTTTTGTTACTCCAATGGATGGTAGCCTTGTCATTACAGAAGGTAGTTTGTTGTCAAGATTTTTGTTATTCCAATAGATGGTAGCCTTGTCATTATTGAAGCTAGTCTATTGTCGAGATTTTGGTTACTCCAATGGATGGTATCCTTTTCATTATGGAAGTTAGTCTGTTGTCGAGATTTTTGTTATTCCATTGGATGGTAGCCTTCTCATTATGGAAGGTAGTCTGATGTCGAGATTTTTGTTATTACAATGGATGGTAACCTTGTCATTACCGAAGGTAGTCTGATGTCAAGATTTTAATTACTTTAATGGATGGTAGCCTTGTCATGATGGAAGGTAGTCTAATAACGAGATTTTTGTTTTTCCAATGGATGGTAACCTTATTATTTTGGAAGGTATTCTGTTGTCTAGATTTTTGTTACTCCAATGGATGGTAGCCTTGTCATTATGGAAGCTAGTCTGTTGTCGAGATTTTTGTTACACCAATGGATGGGAGCCTTGTCATTATGGAAGGTAGTCTGTTGCCGAGATTTTTGTTATTCCATTGGATGGTAGCCTTGTCATTACTGAAGGTAGTCTGTTTTCATGATTTTTGTTATTCCAATGGATGGTAGCCTTGTCATTATGGAAGGTAGTCTGTCGTTATTATTTCTGTTACTCCAATGGATGGTAACCTTGTCATTATGGAAGGTATTATTTTGTTCAAATTTTTGTTACTCCAATGGATGGTAGCCTTGTCATTACAGAAGGTAGTCTGTTGTCAAGATTTTTGTTATTCCAATGTATTTTGTTACTCTAATTGATGGTATCCTTGTCATTACGGAAGGTAGTTCATTGTGGAGATTTTGTTTCTCCAATGGATGATAGCCTTGTCATTATGGAAGGTAGTTTGTTGTTGAGATTTTGTTACTCCAATGGATGGTAGCCTTTTCATTATGAAAGGTAGTTCGGTTTTGAGATTTTGTTAATTTAATGGATGGTAGCATTGTCATTATGGAAGGTAGTTTGCGGTTGGGTTTTTGTTACTCCAATGGATGGTAGCCTTGTCATTATGGATTGTAGTTTGTTGTCGAGATTTTGTTACTCTAATTGATGGTATCCTTGTCATTACGGAAGGTAGTTCATTGTTGAGATTTTGTTTCTCCAATGGATGATAGCCTTGGCATTATGGTAGGTAGTTCATTTTTGAGATTTTGTTACTCCAATGGATGGTAACCTTATTATTATGGAAGGTAGTTCATTGTTGTGATTTTGTTACTCCAATGAATGATAGCCTTGTCATTATGGAAGGTAGTTCATTGTTGAGATTTTGTTACTCTAATTGATGGTATCCTTGCCATTACGATAGGTAGTTCATTGTTGAGATTTTGTTTCTCAAACAGATGATAGCCTTGTCATTATGGAAGGTAGTTCATTGTTGAGATTTTGTTACTCCAATGGCTGGTAGCCTTGTCATTATGAAAGGTAGTTCGGTTTTGAGATTTTGTTACTTTAATGGATGGTAGCATTGTCATTATGGAAGGTAGTTTGTGCTTGAGATTTTGTTACTCCAATGGGTGGTAGCCTTGTCATTATGGATGGTAGTTCGTTGTTGAAATTTTGTTACTCTAATTGATGGTATCCTTGTCATTACGGAAGGTAGTTCATTGTTGAGATTTTGTTTCTCCAATGGATGATAGACTTGGCATTATGGTAGGTAGTTCATTTTTTAGATTTTGTTCCTCCAATGGATGGTAGCCTTGTTATTATGGAAGGTAGTTCATTGTTGTGATTTCGTTACTCCAATGAATGGTAGCCTTGTCATTATGGAAGGTAGTTCATTGTTGAGATTTTGTTACTCTAATTGATGGTATCCTTGTCATTAGGGAAGGTAGTTCATTGTTGAGATTTTGTTTCTCCAATGGATGATAGTCTTGTCTTTATGGATGGTAGTTCATTGTTGAGATTTTGTTACTCCAATGGCTGGTAGCCTTGTCATTATGGAAGGTAGTTCATTGTTGAGATTTTGTTACTCCAGTGGATGGTAGCCTTGTCATTATGGAAGGTAGTTCGTTGTTGAGATTTTGTTACTCCAATGGATGGTAGCCTTGTCATTATGAAAGGTAGTTCGGTTTTGAGATTTTGTCACTTTAATGGATGGTAGCATTGTCATTATGGAAGGTAGTTTGTTGTTGAGATTTTGTTATCCAATGGATGGAAGCCTTGTCATTATGGATGGTAGTTCGTTGTTGAGATTTTGTTACTCTAATTGATGGTATCCTTGTCATTATGGAAGGTAGTTCATTGTTAAGATTTTGTTTCTCCAAGGGATGATGGCCTTGGCATTATGGTAGGTAGTTAATTTTTGAGATTTTGTTACTCCAATGGATGGTAGCCTTGCCATTATGGAAGGTAGTTCTTTGTTGAGAAGCTAGCCTTTAAATTATGGAAGGTAGTTTGTTGTTTAGATTTTGTTACTCTAATTGATGGTATCCTTGTCATTATGGAAGGTAGTTTGTTGTTGAGATTTTGTTACTCCAATGAACGATTGCCTTGTCATTATGGAAGGTAGTTCATTGTTGTTATTTTTTTACTCCAATGGCTGGTAGCCTTGTCATAATGGAAGGTAGTTTATTGTTGAAATTTTGTTACTCCAATAGATTGTAGCCTTGTCATTATGGAATGTAGTTTGTTGTTGAGATTTTATTACTCCAATGGATGGTAGCCTTATAATTATGGAAGGTAGTTCATTGTTGAGATTTTGTTTCTCCAATGGATGATAGCCTTGTCATTATGGAAGGTAGTTCATTTTTGAGATTTTTTTACTCCAATGGATGGTAGCCTTGTCACTATGGAAGGTTGTTCATTGTTGAGGTTTTTTTACTCAAATGGATGGTAGCCTTGGCATTATGGAAGGTAGTTCTTTATTGCGATTTTTTTACTCCAATGAATGGTAGACTTTTCATTATGGAAGGTACTTCGTTGTTGAGATTTTGTTACTCTAATTGATGGTATCCTTGTCATTACGGAAGGTAGTTCATTGTGGAGATTTTGTTTCTCCAATGGATGATAGCCTTGTCATTATGGAAGGTAGTTCATTGTTGAGATTTTGTTACTCCAATGGCTGGTAGCCTTGTCATTATGCAAGGTAGTTCATTGTTGAGATTTTGTTACTCCAATGGATGGTAGCCTTGTCATTATGGAATGTAGTTCGTTGTTAAGATTTTGTTACTCCAATGGATGGTAGCCTTGTGATTATGGAAGGTAGTTCGGTTTTGAGATTTTGTTACTTTAATAGATCATAGCCTTGTCATTATGGAAGGTAGTTTAACATTGAGATTTTGTTACTCCAATGGATGGTAGCCTTGTCATTATGGAAGGTAGTTCGTTGTTGATATTTTGTTTCTACAATGGATGATAGCCTTGTCATTTTGGAAGGTAGTTCATTTTTGAGATTTTGTTACTCCAATGGATGGTAGCCTTGTCATTATGGAAGGTAGTTAATTGTTGAGATTTTGTTACTCAAATGGATGGTAGCCTTGTCATTATGGAAGGTAGTTCTTTGTTGCATTTTTTTACTCCAATGGATGGTATACTTTTCATTATGGAAGGTACTTCGTTGTTGAGATTTTGTTACTCTGATTGATGGTATCCTTGTCATTACGGAAGGTAGTTCATTGTGGAGATTTTGTTTCTCCAATGGATGATAGCCTTGTCATTATGGAAGGTAGTTCATTGTTGAGATTTTGTTACTCCAATAGATTGTAGCCTTGTCATTATGGAAGGTAGTTCGATTTTGAGATTTTGTTACTTTAATGGATGGTAGCCTTGTCATTATGGAAGGTAGTTTGTTGTTGAGATTTTGTTACTCCAATGGATGGTAGCCTTGTCATTATGGAAGGTAGTTTGTTGTTGAGATTTTTTTAATCCAATGGATGATTGCCTTGTCATTATGGAAGGTAGTTCATTATTGTTATTTTGTTACTCCAATGGCTGGTAGCCTTGTCATTATGGAAGGTAGTTTATTGGTGATATTTTGTTACTCTAATAGATTGTAGCCTTGTCATTATGGAAGGTAGTTCGTTGTTGAGATTTTTTTACTCCAATGTTTGGCAGTCTTTACATTATGGAAGGCTGTTCAATTTTGAGATTTTGTTACTTTATTTGATGGTAGCCTTGTCATTATGGAAGGTAGTTTGTTATTGAGATTTTCTTACTCCAATGGATGGTAGTCTTGTTATTATGGAAGGTAGTTTGTGGTTGAGATTTTGTTACTCTAATTGATGGTATCCTTGTTATTACGGAAGGTAGTTCATTGTTGAGATTTTGTTTCTCAAATGGATGATAGCCTTGTCATTATGGATGGTAGTTCATTTTTGAGATTTTTTTACTCCAATGGATGGTAGCCTTGTCACTATGGAAGGTAGTTCATTGTTGAGATTTTGTTACTCAAATGGATGGTAGCCTTGTCATTATGGAAGGTAGTTCTTTGTTGCATTTTTTTACTCCAATGGATGGTAGACTTTTCATTATGGAAGGTACTTCGTTGTTCAGATTTTGTTACTCTAATTGATGGTATCCTTGTCATTATGGAAGGTAGTTCATTGTGGAGATTTTGTTACTCCAATGGATGATAGCCTTGTCATTATGCAAGGTAGTTCATTGTTGAGATTTTGTTACTCCAATGTTTGGCAGCCTTTACATTATGGAAGGCTGTTCAATTTTGAGATTTTGTTACTTTATTGGATGATAGCCTTGTCATTATGGAAGGTAGTTTGTTATTGAGATTTTGTTACTCCAATGGATGGTAGTCTTGTTATTATAGAAGGTAGTTTGTGGTTGAGATTTTGTTACTCTAATTGATGGTATCCTTGTTATTACGGAAGGTAGTTCATTATTGAGATTTTGTTTCTCCAATGGATGATAGCCTTGTCATTATGGAAGGTAGTTCATTTTTGATATTTTTTTACTCCAATGGATGGTAGCCTTGTCACTATGGAAGGTAGTTCATTGTTGAGATTTTGTTACTCAAATGGATGGTAGCCTTGTCATTATGGAAGGAAGTTCTTTGTTACGATTTTTTTACTCCAATGGATGGTAGACTTTTCATTATGGAAGGTACTTCGTTGTTGAGATTTTGTTACTCTAATTGATGGTATCCTTGTCATTATTGAAGGTAATTCATTTTGGAGATTTTGTTTCTCCGATGGATGATAGCCTTGTCATTATGGAAGGTAGTTCATTGTTGAGATTTTGTTACTCCAATGGCTGGTAGCCTTGTCATTATGCAAGGTAGTTCATTGTTGAGATTTTGGTACTCCAATGGATGGTAGCCTTGTCATTATGGAAGGTAGATCGTTGTTGAGATTTTGTTACTCCAATGGATGGTAGCCTTGTCATTATGGAAGGTAGTTTGTTGTTGAGATTTTTTTACTTCAATGGATGGTAGCCTTTTCATTATGGAAGGTAGTTCGTTGTTGAGATTTTGTTACTCCAATGGATGGTAGTCTTGTCATTATGGAAGGTAGTTCGGTTTTGAGATTATTTTACTTTAATGGATGGTAGCCTTGTCATTATGGAAGGTAGTTTGTTGTTGAGATTTTGTTACTCCAATGGATGGTAGCCTTGTCATTATGGAAGGTAGTTTGTTGTTGAGATTTTGTTACTCCAATGGATGATTGCCTTGTCATTATGGAAGGTAGTTCATTGTTGTTATTTTGTTACTCTAATGGCTGGTAGCCTTGTCATTATGGAAGGTAGTTTATTGTTGAAATTTTGTTACTCCAATAGATTGTAGCCTTGTCATTATGGAAGGTAGTTTGTTGTTGAGATTTTATTACTCCAATGGATGGTAGCCTTATCATTATGGAAGGTAGTTCATTGTTGAGATTTTGTTACTCAAATGGATGGTAGCCTTGTCATTATGGAAGGTAGTTCTTTGTTGCATTTTTTTACTCCAATGGATGGTAGACTTTTCATTATGGAAGGTACTTCATTGTTGAGATTTTGTTACTCTAATTGATGGTATCCTTGTCATTATGGAAGGTAGTTCATTGTGGAGATTTTGTTTTTCCAATGGATGATAGCCTTGTCATTATGGAATGTAGTTCATTGTTGAGATTTTGTTACTCCAATGGCTGGTAGCCTTGTCATTATGCAAGGTAGTTCATTGTTGAGATTTTGTTACTCCAATAGATTGTAGCCTTGTCATTATGGAAGATAGTTCAGTTTTGAGATTTTGTTACTTTAATGGATGGTAGCCTTGTCATTATGGAAGGTAGTTTGTTGTTGAGATTTTGTTACTCCAATGGATGGTAGCCTTGTCATTATGGAAGGTAGTTTGTTGTTGAGATTTTTTTACTCCAATGGATGATTTCCTTGTCATTATGGAAGGTAGTTCATTATTGTTATTTTGTTACTCCAATGGCTGGTAGCCTTGTCATTATGGAAGGTAGTTTATTGGTGATATTTTGTTACTCTAATAGATTGTAGCCTTGTCATTATGGAAGGTAGTTCGTTGTTGAGATTTTGTTACTCCAATGTTTGGCAGCCTTTACATTATGGAAGGCTGTTCAATTTTGAGATTTTGTTACTTTATTGGATGGTAGCCTTGTCATTATGGAAGGTAGTTAGTTATTGAGATTTTGTTACTCCAATGGATGGTAGTCTTGTTATTATGGAAGGTAGTTTGTGGTTGAGATTTTGTTACTCTAATTGATGGTATCCTTGTTATTACGGAATGTAGTTCATTGTTGAGATTTTGTTTCTCCAATGGATGATAGCCTTGTCATTATGGAAGGTAGTTCATTTTTGAGATTTTTTTACTCCAATGGATGGTAGCCTTGCCACTATGGAAGGTAGTTCATTGTTGAGATTTTGTTACTTAAATGGATGGTAGCCTTGTCATTATGGAAGGAAGTTCTTTGTTGCGATTTTTTTACTCCAATGGATGGTAGACTTTTCATTATGGAAGGTACTTCGTTGTTGAGATTTTGTTACTCTAATTGATGGTATCCTTGTCATTATGGAAGGTAGTTCATTGTGGAGATTTTGTTACTCCAATGGATGGTAGCCTTTGTCATTATGGAAGGTAGTTCATTGTTGATATTTTGTTTCTACAATGGATGATAGCCTTGTCATTTTGGAAGGTAGTTCATTTTTGAGATTTTGTTACTCCAATGGATGGTAGCCTTGTCATTATGGAAGGTAGTTAATTGTTGAGATGTTGTTACTCAAATGGATGGTAGCCTTGTCATTATGGAAGGTAGTTCTTTGTTGCATTTTTTTACTCCAATGGATGGTAGACTTTTCATTATGGAAGGTACTTCGTTGTTGAGATTTTGTTACTCTGATTGATGGTATCCTTGTCATTACGGAAGGTAGTTCATTGTGGAGATTTTGTTTCTCCAATGGACGATAGCCTTGTCATTATGGAAGGTAGTTCATTGTTGAGATTTTGTTACTCCAATAGATTGTAGCCTTGTCATTATGGAAGGTAGTTCGGTTTTGAGATTTTGTTACTTTAATGGATGGTAGCCTTGTCATTATGGAAGGTAGTTTGTTGTTGAGATTTTGTTACTCCAATGGATGGTAGCCTTGTCATTATGGAAGGTAGTTTGTTGTTGAGATTTTTTTAATCCAATGGATGATTGCCTTGTCATTATGGAAGGTAGTTCATTATTGTTATTTTGTTACTCCAATGGCTGGTAGCCTTGTCATTATGGAAGGTAGTTTATTGGTGATATTTTGTTACTCTAATAGATTGTAGCCTTTGTCATTATGGAAGGTAGTTCATTGTTGATATTTTGTTACTCCAATGGATGGTAGCCTTGTCATTATGGAAGGTAGGTTGTTGTTAAGATTTTATTACTCCAATGGATGGTAGCCTTGTCATTATGGAAGGTAGTCCGGTTTTGAGATTTTCTTACTTTAATGGATCGTAGCCTTGTCATTATGGAAGGTAGTTTATTGTTGAGATTTTGTTACTCCAATGGATGGTAGCCTTGTCATTATGGAAGGTAGTTCGTTGTTGATATTTTGTTTCTACAATGGATGATAGCCTTTTCATTATGGAAGGTAGTTCATTTTTGAGATTTTGTTACTCCAATGGATGGTAGCCTTGTCATTATGGAAGGTAGTTCATTGTTGAGATTTTGTTACTCAAATGGATGGTAGCCTTGTCATTATGGAAGGTAGTTCTTTGTTGCATTTTTTTACTCCAATGGATGGTAGACTTTTAATTATGGAAGGTACTTCGTTGTTGAGATTTTGTTACTCTAATTGATGGTATCCTTGTCATTATGGAAGGTAGCTCATTGTGGAGATTTTGTTTCTCCAATGGATGATAGCCTTGTCATTATGGAAGGTAGTTCATTGTTGAGATTTTGTTACTCCAATGGCTGGTAGCCTTGTCATTATGCAAGGTAGTTCTTTGTTGAGATTTTGTTACTCTAATAGATTGTAGCCTTGTCATTATGGAAGATAGTTCGGTTTTGAGATTTTGTTACTTTAATGGATGGTAGCCTTGTCATTATGGAAGGTAGTTTGTTGTTGAGATTTTGTTACTCCAATGGATGGTAGCCTTGTCATTATGGAAGGTAGTTTGTTGGTGAGATTTTTTTACTCCAATGGATGATTGCCTTGTCATTATGGAAGGTAGTTCATTATTGTTATTTTGTTACTCCAATGGCTGGTAGCCTTGTCATTATGGAAGGTAGTTTATTGGTGATATTTTGTTACTCTAATAGATTGTAGCCTTGTAATTATGGAAGGTAGTTCGTTGTTGAAATTTTTTTACTCCAATGTTTGGCAGCCTTTACATTATGGAAGGCTGTTCAATTTTGAGATTTTGTTACTTTATTGGATGGTAGCCTTGTCATTATGGAAGGTAGTTTGTTATTGAGATTTTGTTACTCCAATGGATGGTAGTCTTGTTATTATGGAAGGTAGTTTGTGGTTGAGATTTTGTTACTCTAATTGATGGTATCCTTGTTATTACGGAAGGTAGTTCATTGTTGAGATTTTGTTTCTCAAATGGATGATAGCCTTGTCATTATGGATGGTAGTTCATTTTTGAGATTTTTTTACTCCAATGGATCGTAGCCTTATCACTATGGAAGGTAGTTCATTGTTGAGATTTTGTTACTCAAATGGATGGTAGCCTTGTCATTATGGAAGGTAGTTCTTTGTTGCATTTTTTTACTCCAATGGATGGTAGACTTTTCATTATGGAAGGTACTTCATTGTTGAGATTTTGTTACTCTAATTGATGGTATCCTTGTCATTATGGAAGGTAGTTCATTGTGGAGATTTTGTTTCTCCAATGGATGATAGCCTTGTCATTATGGAAGGTAGTTCATTGTTGAGATTTTGTTACTCCAATGGCTGGTAGCCTTGTCATTATGCAAGGTAGTTCATTGTTGAGATTTTGTTACTCCAATGTTTGGCAGCCTTTACATTATGGAAGGCTGTTCAATTTTAAGATTTTGTTACTTTATTGGATGGTAGCCTTGTCATTATGGAAGGTAGTTTGTTATTGAGATTTTGTTACTCCAATGGATGATAGCCTTGTCATTATGGAAGGTAGTTCATTTTTGATATTTTTTTACTCCAATGGATGGTAGCCTTGTCACTATGGAAGGTAGTTCATTGTTGAGATTTTGTTACTCAAATGGATGATAGCCTTGTCATTATGGAAGGAAGTTCTTTGTTACGATTTTTTTACTCCAATGGATGGTAGACTTTTCATTATGGAAGGTACTTTGTTGTTGAGATTTTGTTACTCTAATTGATGGTATCCTTGTCATAATGGAAGGTAATTCATTTTGGAGATTTTGTTTCTCCGATGGATGATAGCCTTGTCATTATGGAAGGTAGTTCATTGTTGAGATTTTGTTACTCCAATGGCCGGTAGCCTTGTCATTATGCAAGGTAGTTCATTGTTGAGATTTTGGTACTCCAATGGATGGTAGCCTTGTCATTATGGAAGGTAGATCGTTGTTGAGATTTTGTTACTCCAATGGATGGTAGCCTTGTCATTATGGAAGGTAGTTTGTTGTTGAGATTTTTTTACTCCAATGGATGGTAGCCTTTTCATTATGGAAGGTAGTTCGTTGTTGAGATTTTGTTACTCCAATGGATGGTAGCCTTGTCATTATGGAAGGTAGTTCGGTTTTGAGATTTTTTTACTTTAATGGATGGTAGCCTTGTCATTATGGAAGGTAGTTTGTTGTTGAGATTTTGTTACTCCAATGGATGGTAGCCTTGTCATTATGGAAGGTAGTTTGTTGTTGAGATTTTGTTACTCCAATGGATGATTGCCTTGTCATTATGGAAGGTAGTTCATTGTTGTTATTTTGTTACTCTAATGGCTGGTAGCCTTGTCATTATGGAAGGTAGTTTATTGTTGAAATTTTGTTACTCCAATAGATTGTAGCCTTGTCATTATGGAAGGTAGTTTGTTGTTGAGATTTTATTACTCCAATGGATGGTAGCCTTATCATTATGGAAGGTAGTTCATTGTTGAGATTTTGTTACTCAAATGGATGGTAGCCTTGTCATTATGGAAGGTAGTTCTTTGTTGCATTTTTTTACTCCAATGGATGGTAGACTTTTCATAATGGAAGGTACTTCATTGTTGAGATTTTGTTACTCTAGTTGATGGTATCCTTGTCATTATGGAAGGTAGTTCATTGTCGAGATTTTGTTTTTCCAATGGATGATAGCCTTGTCATTATGGAATGTAGTTCATTGTTGAGATTTTGTTACTCCAATGGCTGGTAGCCTTGTCATTATGCAAGGTAGTTCATTGTTGAGATTTTGTTACTCCAATAGATTGTAGCCTTGTCATTATGGAAGATAGTTCAGTTTTGAGATTTTGTTACTTTAATGGATGGTAGCCTTGTCATTATGGAAGGTAGTTTGTTGTTGAGATTTTGTTACTCCAATGGATGGTAGCCTTGTCATTATGGAAGGTAGTTTGTTGTTGAGATTTTTTTACTCCAATGGATGATTTCCTTGTCATTATGGAAGGTAGTTCATTATTGTTATTTTGTTACTCCAATGGCTGGTAGCCTTGTCATTATGGAAGGTAGTTTATTGGTGATATTTTGTTACTCTAATAGATTGTAGCCTTGTCATTATGGAAGGTAGTTCGTTGTTGAGATTTTGTTACTCCAATGTTTGGCAGCCTTTACATTATGGAAGGCTGTTCAATTTTGAGATTTTGTTACTTTATTGGATGGTAGCCTTGTCATTATGGAAGGTAGTTAGTTATTGAGATTTTGTTACTCCAATGGATGGTAGTCTTGTTATTATGGAAGGTAGTTTGTGGTTGAGATTTTGTTACTCTAATTGATGGTATCCTTGTTATTACGGAAGGTAGTTCATTGTTGAGATTTTGTTTCTCCAATGGATGATAGCCTTGTCATTATGGAAGGTAGTTCATTTTTGAGATTTTTTTACTCCAATGGATGGTAGCCTTGTCACTATGGAAGGTAGTTCATTGTTGAGATTTTGTTACTTAAATGGATGGTAGCCTTGTCATTATGGAAGGAAGTTCTTTGTTGCGATTTTTTTACTCCAATGGATGGTAGACTTTTCATTATGGAAGGTACTTCGTTGTTGAGATTTTGTTACTCTAATTGATGGTATCCTTGTCATTATGGAAGGTAATTCATTGTGGAGATTTTGTTTCTCCGATGGATGATAGCCTTGTCATTATGGAAGGTAGTTCATTGTTGAGATTTTGTTACTCCAATGGCTGGTAGCCTTGTCATTATGCAATGTAGTTCATTGTTGAGATTTTGTTACTCCAATGGATGGTAGCCTTGTCATTATGGAAGGTAGATCGTTTTTGAGATTTTGTTACTCCAATGGATGGTAGCCTTGTCATTATGGAAGGTAGTTTGTTGTTGAGATTTTGTTACTCCAATGGATGGTAGCCTTGTCATTATGGAAGGTAGTTCGTTGTTGAGATTTTGTTACTCCAATGGATGGTAGCCTTGTCATTATGGAAGGTAGTTCGGTTTTGAGATTTTTTTACTTTAATGGATGGTAGCCTTGTCATTATGGAAGGTAGTTTGTTGTTGAGATTTTGTTACTCCAATGGATGATTGCCTTGTCATTATGGAAGGTAGTTCATTGTTGTTATTTTGTTACTCCAATGGCTGGTAGCCTTGTCATTATGGAAGGTAGTTTATTGTTGAAATTTTGTTACTCCAATAGATTGAAGCCTTGTCATTATGGAAGGTAGTTTGTTGTTGAGATTTTATTACTCCAATGGATGGTAGCCTTATCATTATGGAAGGTAGTTCATTGTTGAGATTTTGTTACTCCAATGGATGATAGCCTTGTCATTATGGAAGGTAGTTCATTTTTGAGATTTTATTACTCCAATGGATGGTAGCCTTGTCATTATGGAAGGTAGTTCATTGTTGAGATTTTGTTACTTAAATGGATGGTAGCCTTGTCATTATGGAAGGAAGTTCTTTGTTGCGATTTTTTTACTCCAATGAATGGTAGACTTTTCATTATGGAAGGTACTTCGTTGTTGAGATTTTGTTACTCTAATTGAGGGTATCCTTGTCATTACGGAAGGTAGTTCATTGTGGAGATTTTGTTTCTCCAATGGATGATAGCCTTGTCATTATGGAAGGTAGTTCATTGTTGAAATTTTGTTACTCCAATGGCTGGTAGCCTTGTCATTATGCAAGGTAGTTTATTGTTGAGATTTTATTACTCCAATGGATGGGAGCATTGTCATTATGGAAGGTAGTTCGTTGTTGAGATTTTGTTACTCCAATGGATGGTAGCCTTTTCATTATGGAAAGTAGTTTGTTTTTGAGATTTTGTTACTCCAATGGATGGTAGCCTTGTCATTATGGAAGGTAGTTAGTGGTTGAGATTTTGTTACTCCAATGGATGGTAGCCTTGTCATTATGGAAGGTAGTTCAGTTTTGAGATTTTTTTACTTTAATAGATGGTAGCCTTGTCATTATGGAAGGTAGTTTGTTGTTGAGATTTTGTTACTCCAATGGATGGTAGCCTTGTCATTATGGAAGGTAGTTTGTTGTTCAGATTTTGTTACTCCAATGGATGATTGCCTTGTCATTATGGAAGGTATTTCATTGTTGTTATTTTGTAACTCCAATGGCTGGTAGCCTTGTCATTATGGAAGGTAGTTTATTGTTGAAATTTTGTTACTCCAATAGATTGTAGCCTTGTCATTATTGAAGGTAGTTTGTTGTTGAGATTTTGTTACTCCAATGGATGGTAGCCTTGTCATTATGGAAGGTAGTTCGGTTTTGAGATTATTTTACATTAATGGATGGTAGCCTTGTCATTATGGAAGGTAGTTTGTTGTTGAGATTTTGTTACTCCAATGGATGGTAGCCTTGTCAATATGGAAGGTAGTTTGTTGTTGATATTTTGTTTCTCCAATGGATGATAGCCTTGTCATTATGGAAGGTAGTTCATTTTTGAGATTTTGTTACTCCAATGGATGGTAGCCTTGTCATTATGGAAGGTAATTCATTGTTGAGATTTTGTTACTCAAATGGATGGTAACCTTGGCATTATGGAAGGTAGTTCATTGTGGAGATTTTGTTTCTCCAATGGATGATAGCCTTGTCATTACGGAAGGTAGTTCATTGTTGAGATTTTGTTTCTCCAATGGATGATAGCCTTGTCATTATGGAAGGTAGTTAATTTTTGAGATTTTGTTACTCCAATGGATGGTAGCCTTGTCACTATGGAAGATAGTTCATTGTTGAGATTTTGTTACTCAAATGGATGGTAGCCTTGTCATTATGGAAGGAAGTTCTTTGTTGCGATTTTTTTACTCCAATGGATGGTAGACTTTTCATTATGGAAGGTACTTCATTGTTGAGATTTTGTTACTCTGATTGATGGTATCCTTGTCATTATGGAAGGTAGTTCATTATGGAGATTTCGTTTCTCCAATGGATGATAGCCTTGTCATTATGGCAGGTAGTTCATTATTGAGATTTTGTTACTCCAATGGCTGGTAGCCTTGTCATTATGCAAGGTAGTTCATTGTTGAGATTTTGTTACTCCAATGGATGGTAGCCTTGTCATTATGGAAGGTAGTTCGTTGTTGAGATTTTGTTACTCCAATGGATGGTAGCCTTGTCATTATGGAAAGTAGTTTGTTGTTAAGATTTTGTTACTGCAATGGATGGTAGCCTTGTCATTATGGAGGGTAGTTCGTTGTTGAGATTTTGTTACTCCAATGGATGCTAGCCTTGTCATTATGGAAGGTAGTTCGGTTTTGAGATTTTTTTACTTTAATGGATGGTAGCCTTGTCATTATGGAAGGTAGTTTGTTGTTGAGATTTTGTTACTCCAATGGATGGTAGCCTTGTCATTATGGAAGGTAGTTTGTTGTTGAGATTTTGTTACTCCAATGGATGATTGCCTTGTCATTATGGAAGGTAGTTCATTTTTGTTATTTTGTTACTCCAATGGTTGGTAGCCTTGTCATTATGGAAGGTAATTTATTGTTGAAATTTTGTTACTCCAATAGATTGTAGACTTGTCATTATGGAAGGTAGTTTGTTGTTGAGATTTTATTACTCCAATGGATGGTAGCCTTATAATTATGGAAGGTAGTTCATTGTTGAGATTTTGTTTCTCCAATGGATGATAGCCTTGTCATTATGGAAGGTAGTTCATTTTTGAGATTTTTTTACTCCAATGGATGGTAGCCTTGTCACTATGGAAGGTAGTTCATTGGTGAGATTTTGTAACTCAAATGGATGGTAGCCTTGGCATTATGGAAGGTAGTTCTTTATTGCGATTTTTTTACTCCAATGAATGGTAGACTTTTCATTATGGAAGGTACTTCGTTGTTGAGATTTTGTTACTCTAATTGATGGTATCCTTGTCATTACGGAAGGTAGTTCATTGTGGAGATTTTGTTTCTCCAATGGATGATAGCCTTGTCATTATGGAAGGTAGTTCATTATTGAGATTTTGTTAATCCAATGGCTGGTAGCCTTGTCATTATGCAAGGTAGTTCATTGTTGAGATTTTGTTACTCCAATGGATGGTAGCCTTGTCATTATGGAAGGTAGTTCGTTGTTAAGATTTTGTTACTCCAATGGATGGTAGCCTTGTCATTATGGAAGGTAGTTCGGTTTTAAGATTTTGTTACTTTAATAGATCATAGCCTTGTCATTATGGAAGGTAGTTTAATGTTGAGATTTTGTTACTCCAATGGATGGTAGCCTTGTCATTATGGAAGGTAGTTCGTTGTTGATATTTTGTTTCTACAATGGATGATAGCCTTGTCATTTTGGAAGGTAGTTCATTTTTGAGATTTTGTTACTCCAATGGATGGTAGCCTTGTCATTATGGAAGGTAGTTCATTGTTGAGATTTTGTTACTCAAATGGATGGTAGCCTTGTCATTATGGAAGGTAGTTCTTTGTTGCATTTTTTTACTCCAATGGATGGTAGACTTTTCATTATGGAAGGTACTTCGTTGTTGAGATTTTGTTACTCTAATTGATGGAATCCTTGTCATTACGGAAGGAAGTTCATTGTGGAGATTTTGTTTCTCCAATGGATGATAGCCTTGTCATTATGGAAGGTAGTTCATTGTAGAGATTTTGTTACTCCAATAGATTGTAGCCTTGTCATTATGGAAGGTAGTTCTTGTTGAGATTTTGTTACTCCAATTGATGGTAGCCTTCTCATTAGGGAAGGTAGTTCAGTTTTTAGATTTTGTTACTTTAATGGATGGTAGCCTTGTCATTATGGAAGGTAGTTTGTTGTTGAGATTTTGTTACTTTAATGGATGGTAGCCTTGTCATTATGGAAGGTAGTTTGTTGTTGAGATTTTTTTACTCTAATTGATATTATCCTTGTTATTACGGAAGGTAGTTCATTGTTGAGATTTTGTTTCTCCAATGGATGATAGCCTTGTCATTATGGAAGGTAGTTCATATTTGAGATTTTGTTACTCCAATGGATGGTAGCCTTGTCACTATGGAAGGTAGTTCATTGTTGAGATTTTTTTATTCAAATGGATGGTAGCCTTGTCATTATGGAAGGAAGTTCTTTGTTGCGATTTTTATACTCCAATGGATGGTAGACTTTTCATTATGGAAGGTACTTTGTTGTTGAGATTTTTTTACTCTAATTGATGGTATCCTTGTCATTATGGAAGGTAGTTCATTGTGGAGATTTTGTTTCTCCAATGGATGATAGCCTTGTCATTATGGAAGGTAGTTCATTGTTGAGATTTTGTTACTCCAATGGCTGGTATCCTTGTCATTATGCAAGGTAGTTCATTGTTGAGATTTTGTTACTCCAATGGATGGTAGCCTTGTCATTATGGAAGGTAGTTCGTTGTTGAGATTTTGTTACTCCAATGGATGGTAGCCTTGTCATTATGGAAGGTAGTTTGTTGTTGTGATTTTTTTACTCTAATGGATGGTAGCCTTGTCATTATGGAAGGTAGTTCGTTGTTGAGATTTTGTTACTCCAGTGGATGGTAGCCTTGTCATTATGGAAGGTAGTTCGGTTTTGAGATTTTGTTACTTTAATGGATTGTAGCCTTGTCATTATGGAAGGTAGTTTGTTGTTGAGATTTTGTTACTCCAATGGATGGTAGCCTCGTCATTAAGGAAGGTAGTTTTTTGTTGATATTTTGTTACTCCAATGGATGATTTCCTTGTCATTATGGAAGGTAGTTCATTGTTGTTATTTTGTTACTCCAATGGCTGGTGGCCTTGTCATTATGGAAGGTAGTTTATTGTTGAGATTTTGTTACTCCAATAGATTGTAGCCTTGTCATTATGGAAGGTAGTTCGTTCTTGATATTTTATTACTCCATTGTTTGGCAGCCTTTACATTATGGAAGGTAGTTCAGTTTTGAGATTTTGTTACTTTATTGGATGATAGCCTTGTCATTATGGAAGGTAGTTTGTTATTGATATTTTGTTACTCCAATGGATGGTAGTCTTGTTATTATGGAAGGTAGTTTGTTGTTGATATTTTGTTACTCTAATTCATGGTATCCTTGTTATTATGGAAGGTAGTTCATTGTTGAGATTTTGTTTCTCCAATGGATGATAGCCTTGTCATTATGAAAGGTAGTTCATTTTTGAGATTTTGTTACTCCAATGGATGGTATCCTTGTCACTATGGAAGGTAGTTCATTGTTGTCATTTTGTTACACAAATGGATGGTAGCTTTGTCATTATGGAAGGAAGTTCTTTGTGGCAATTTTTTTACTCCAATGGATGGTAGACTTTTCATTATGGAAGGTACTTCGTTGTTGAGATTTTGTTACTCCAATTGATGGTATCCATGTCATTATGGAAGGTAGTTCACTATGCAGATTTTGTTTCTCCAATGGATGATAGCCTTGTCATTATGGAAGGAAGTTCATTGTTGAGATTTTGTTACTCCAATGGCTGGTAGCCTTGTCATTATGCAAGGTAGTTCATTGTTGAGATTTTGTTACTCCAATGGATGGTAGCCTTGTCATTATGGAAGGTAGTTCGTTGTTGAGATTTTGTTACTTCAATGGATGGTAGCCTTGTCATTATGGAAGGTAGTTCGTTGTTGAGATTTTGTTACTCCAATGGATGGTAGCCTTGTCATTATGGAAGGTAGTTCAGTTTTGAGATTTTGTTACTTTAATGGATGGTAGCCTTGTCATTATGGAAGGTAGTTTGTTGTTGAGATTTTGTTACTCCAATGGATGGTAGCCTTGTCATTATGGAAGGTAGTTTGTTGTTGAGATTTTGTTACTCCAATGGATGATTGCCTTGTCATTATGGAAGGTAGTTCATTGTTATTATTTTGTTACTCCAATGGCTGGTGGCCTTGTCATTATGGAAGGTAGTTTATTGTTGAGATTTTGTTACTCCAATAGATTGTAGCCTTGTCATTATGGAAGGTAGTTCGTTCTTGATATTTTATTACTCCAATGTTTGGCAGCCTTTACATTATTGAAGGCAGTTCAGTTTTGAGATTTTGTTACTTTATTGGATGGTAGCCTTGTCATTATGGAAGGTAGTTTGTTATTGAGATTTTGTTACTCCAATAGATGGTAGCCTTGTTATTATGGAATGTAGTTCATTGTTGAGATTTTGTTTCTCCAATTGATGGTAGCCTTGTCATTATGGAAGGTAGTTCATTTCTGAGATTTTGTTACTCCAATGGATGGTATCCTTGTCACTCTGGAAGGTAGTTCATTGATGTCATTTTGTTACACAAATGGATGGTAGCCTTGTCATTATGGAAGGAAGTTCTTGGTTGCGATTTTTTTACTCTAATGGATGGTAGACTTTTCATTATGGAAGGTACTTCGTTGTTGAGATTTTGTTACTCTAGTTGATGGTATCCTTGTCATTATGGAAGGTAGTTCATTGTTGAGATTTTGTTACTCCAATGGCTGGTATCCTTGTCATTATGCAAGGTAGTTCATTGTTGAGATTTTGTTACTCCAATGGATGGTAGCCTTGTCATTATGGAAGGTAGTTCGTTGTTAAGATTTTGTTACTCCAATGGATGGTAGCCTTGTCATTATGGAAGGTAGTTCGGTTTTGAGATTTTGTTACTTTAATAGATCATAGCCTTGTCATTATGGAAGGTAGTTTAATGTTGAGATTTTGTTACACCAATGGATGGTAGCCTTGTCATTATGGAAGGTAGTTCGTTGTTGATATTTTGTTTCTACAATGGATGATAGCCTTGTCATTTTGGAAGGTAGTTCATTTTTGAGATTTTGTTACTCCAATGGATGGTAGCCTTGTCATTATGGAAGGTAGTTCATTGTTGAGATTTTGTTACTCAAATGGATGGTAGCCTTGTCATTATGGAAGGTAGTTCTTTGTTGCATTTTTTTACTCCAATGGATGGTAGACTTTTCATTATGGAAGGTACTTCGTTGTTGAGATTTTGTTACTCTAATTGATGGAATCCTTGTCATTACGGAAGGAACTGCATTGTGGAGATTTTGTTTCTCGAATGGATGATAGCCTTGTCATTATGGAAAGTAGTTCATTGTTGAGATTTTGTTACTCCAATAGATTGTAGCCTTGTCATTATGGAAGGTAGTTCTTGTTGAGATTTTGTTACTCCAATTGATGGTAGCCTTCTCATTATGGAAGGTAATTCAGTTTTTAGATTTTGTTACTTTAATGGATGGTAGCCTTGTCATTATGGAAGGTAGTTTGTTGTTGAGATTTTGTTACTTTAATGGATGGTAGCCTTGTCATTATGGAAGGTAGTTTGTTGTTGAGATTTTTTTACTCTAATTGATATTATCCTTGTTATTACGGAAGGTAGTTCATTGTTGAGATTTTGTTTCTCCAATAGATGATAGCCTTGTCATTATGGAAGGTAGTTCATATTTGAGATTTTGTTACTACAATGGATGGTAGCCTTGTCACTATGGAAGGTAGTTCATTGTTGAGATTTTTTTATTCAAATGGATGGTAGCCTTGTCATTATGGAAGGAAGTTCTTTGTTGCGATTTTTATACTCCAATGGATGGTAGACTTTTCATTATGGAAGGTACTTTGTTGTTGAGATTTTTTTACTCTAATTGATGGTATCCTTGTCATTATGGAAGGTAGTTCATTGTGGAGATTTTGTTTCTCCAATGGATGATAGCCTTGTCATTATGGAAGGTAGTTCATTGTTGAGATTTTGTTACTCCAATGGCTGGTATCCTTGTCATTATGCAAGGTAGTTCATTGTTGAGATTTTGTTACTCCAATGGATGGTAGCCTTGTCATTATGGAAGGTAGTTCGTTGTTGAGATTTTGTTACTCCAATGGATGGTAGCCTTGTCATTATGGAAGGTAGTTTGTTGTTGTGATTTTTTTACTCTAATGGATGGTAGCCTTGTCATTATGGAAGGTAGTTGGTTGTTGAGATTTTGTTACTCCAGTGGATGGTAGCCTTGTCATTATGGAAGGTAGTTCGGTTTTGAGATTTTGTTACTTTAATGGATTGTAGCCTTGTCATTATGGAAGGTAGTTTGTTGTTGAGACTTTGTTACTCCAATGGATGGTAGCCTCGTCATTAAGGATGGTAGTTTTTTGTTGATATTTTGTTACTCCAATGGATGATTTCCTTGTCATTATGGAAGGTAGTTCATTGTTGTTATTTTGTTACTCCAATGGCTGGTGGCCTTGTCATTATGGAAGGTAGTTTATTGTTGAGATTTTGTTACTCCAATAGATTGTAGCCTTGTCATTATGGAAGGTAGTTCGTTCTTGAAATTTTATTACTCCATTGTTTGGCAGCCTTTACATTATGGAAGGCAGTTCAGTTTTGAGATTTTGTTACTTTATTGGATGGTAGCCTTGTCATTATGGAAGGTAGTTTGTTATTGAGATTTTGTTACTCCAATGGATGGTAGTCTTGTTATTATGGAAGGTAGTTTGTTGTTGATATTTTGTTACTCTAATTCATGGTATCCTTGTTATTATGGAAGGTAGTTCATTGTTGAGATTTTGTTTCTCCAATGGATGATAGCCTTGTCATTATGAAAGGTAGTTCATTTTTGAGATTTTGTTACTCCAATGGATGGTATCCTTGTCACTATGGAAGGTAGTTCATTGTTGTCATTTTGTTACACAAATGGATGGTAGCTTTGTCATTATGGAAGGAAGTTCTTTGTGGCAATTTTTTTACTCCAATGGATGGTAGACTTTTCATTATGGAAGGTACTTCGTTGTTGAGATTTTGTTACTCCAATTGATGGTATCCATGTCATTATGGAAGGTAGTTCACTATGGAGATTTTGTTTCTCCAATGGATGATAGCCTTGTCATTATGGAAGGAAGTTCATTGTTGAGATTTTGTTACTCCAATGGCTGGTAGCCTTGTCATTATGCAAGGTAGTTCATTGTTGAGATTTTGTTACTCCAATGGATGGTAGCCTTGTCATTATGGAAGGTAGTTCGTTGTTGAGATTTTGTTACTTCAATGGATGGTAGCCTTGTCATTATGGAAGGTAGTTCGTTGTTGAGATTTCGTTACTCCAATGGATGGTAGCCTTGTCATTATGGAAGGTAGTTCAGTTTTGAGATTTTGTTACTTTAATGGATGGTAGCCTTGTCATTATGGAAGGTAGTTTGTTGTTGAAATTTTGTTACTCCAATGGATGATTGCCTTGTCATTATGGAAGGTAGTTCATTGTTATTATTTTGTTACTCCAATGGCTGGTGGCCTTGTCATTATGGAAGGTAGTTTATTGTTGAGATTTTGTTACTCCAATAGATTGTAGCCTTGTCATTATGGAAGGTAGTTCGTTCTTGATATTTTATTACTCCAATGTTTGGCAGCCTTTACATTATTGAAGGCAGTTCAGTTTTGAGATTTTGTTACTTTATTGGATGGTAGCCTTGTCATTATGGAAGGTAGTTTGTTATTGAGATTTTGTTACTCCAATGGATGGTAGCCTTGTTATTATGGAATGTAGTTCATTGTTGAGATTTTGTTTCTCCAATTGATGGTAGCCTTGTCATTATGGAAGGTAGTTCATTTCTGAGATTTTGTTACTCCAATGGATGGTATCCTTGTCACTCTGGAAGGTAGTTCATTGATGTCATTTTGTTACACAAATGGATGGTAGCCTTGTCATTATGGAAGGAAGTTCTTGGTTGCGATTTTTTTACTCTAATGGATGGTAGACTTTTCATTATGGAAGGTACTTCGTTGTTGAGATTTTGTTACTCCAGTTGATGGTATCCTTGTCATTATGGAAGGTAGTTCATTGTTGAGATTTTATTACTCCAATGGCTGGTATCCTTGTCATTATGCAAGGTAGTTCATTGTTGAGATTTTGTTACTCCAATGGATGGTAGCCTTGTCATTATGGAAGGTAGTTCGTTGTTAAGATTTTGTTACTCCAATGGATGGTAGCCTTGTCATTATGCAAGGTAGTTCGGTTTTGAGATTTTGTTACTTTAATAGATCATAGCCTTGTCATTATGGAAGGTAGTTTAATGTTGAGATTTTGTTACACCAATGGATGGTAGCCTTGTCATTATGGAAGGTAGTTCGTTGTTGATATTTTGTTTCTACAATGAATGATAGCCTTGTCATTTTGGAAGGTAGTTCATTTTTGAGATTTTGTTACTCCAATGGATGGTAGCCTTGTCATTATGGAAGGTAGTTCATTGTTGAGATTTTGTTACTCAAATGGATGGTAGCCTTGTCATTATGGAAGGTAGTTCTTTGTTGCATTTTTTTACTCCAATGGATGGTAGACTTTTCATTATGGAAGGTACTTCGTTGTTGAGATTTTGTTACTCTAATTGATGGAATCCTTGTCATTACGGAAGGAACTGCATTGTGGAGATTTTGTTTCTCGAATGGATGATAGCCTTGTCATTATGGAAGGTAGTTCATTGTTGAGATTTTGTTACTCCAATAGATTGTAGCCTTGTCATTATGGAAGGTAGTTCTTGTTGAGATTTTGTTACTCCAATTGATGGTAGCCTTCTCATTATGGAAGGTAGTTCAGTTTTTAGATTTTGTTACTTTAATGGATGGTAGCCTTGTCATTATGGAAGGTAGTTTGTTGTTGAGATTTTGTTACTTTAAGGGATGGTAGCCTTGTCATTATGGAAGGTAGTTTGTTGTTGAGATTTTTTTACTCTAATTGATATTATCCTTGTTATTACGGAAGGTAGTTCATTGTTGAGATTTTGTTTCTCCAATGGATGATAGCCTTGTCATTATGGAAGGTAGTTCATATTTGAGATTTTGTTACTCCAATGGATGGTAGCCTTGTCACTATGGAAGGTAGTTCATTGTTGAGATTTTGTTATTCAAATGGATGGTAGCCTTGTCATTATGGAAGGTAGTTCTTTGTTGCGATTTTTATACTCCAATGGATGGTAGACTTTTCATTATGGAAGGTACTTTGTTGTTGAGATTTTTTTACTCTAATTGATGGTATCCTTGTCATTATGGAAGGTAGTTCATTGTGGAGATTTTGTTTCTCCAATGGATGATAGCCTTGTCATTATGGAAGGTAGTTCATTGTTGAGATTTTGTTACTCCAATGGCTGGTATCCTTGTCATTATGCAAGGTAGTTCATTGTTGAGATTTTGTTACTCCAATGGATGGTAGCCTTGTCATTATGGAAGGTAGTTCGTTGTTGAGATTTTGTTACTCCAATGGATGGTAGCCTTGTCATTATGCAAGGTAGTTCGGTTTTGAGATTTTGTTACTCCAATGGATGGTCGCCTTGTCATTATGGAAGGTAGTTCATTGTTGAGATTTTGTTACTCAAATGTATGGTAGCCTTGTCATTATGGAAGGTAGTTCTTTGTTGATATTTTGTTACTGTAATTCATGGTATCCTTGTTATTATGGAAGGTAGTTCATTGTTGAGATTTTGTTTCTCCAATGGATGATAGCCTTGTCATTATGGAAGGTAGTTCATTTTTGAGATTTTCTTACTCCAATGGATGGTATCCTTGTCACTATGGAAGGTAGTTCATTGTTGTCATTTTGTTACACAAATGGATGGTAGCTTTGTCATTATGGAAGGAAGTTCTTTGTGGCAATTTTTTTACTCCAATGGATGGTAGACTTTTCATTATGGAAGGTACTTCGTTGTTGAGATTTTGTTACTCCAATTGATGGTATCCATGTCATTATGGAAGGTAGTTCACTGTGGAGATTTTGTTTCTCCAATGGATGATAGCCTTGTCATTATGGAAGGAAGTTCATTGTTGAGATTTTGTTACTACAATGGCTGGTAGCCTTGTCATTATGCAAGGTAGTTCATTGTTGAGATTTTGTTACTCCAATGGATGGTAGCCTTGTCATTATGGAAGGTAGTTTATTGTTGAGATTTTGTTACTCCAATGGATGGTAGCCTTGTCATTATGGAAGGTAGTTTGTTGTTGAGATTTTGTTACTCCAATGGATGGTAGCCTTGTCATTATGGAAGGTAGTTCGGTTTGGAGATTTTGTTACTTTAATGGATGGTAGCCTTGTCATTATGGAAGGTAGTTTGTTGTTGAGATTTTGTTACTCCAATGGATGGTAGCCTTGTCATTATGGAAGGTAGTTTGTTGTTGAGATTTTGTTACTCCAATGGATGATTGCCTTGTCATTATGGAAGGTAGTTCATTGTTATTATTTTGTTACTCCAATGGCTGGTGGCCTTGTCATTATGGAAGGTAGTTTATTGTTGAGATTTTGTTACTCCAATAGATTGTAGCCTTGTCATTATGGAAGGTAGTTCGTTCTTGATTTTTTATTACTCTAATGTTTGGCAGCGTGTACATTATTCAAGGAAGTTCAGTTTTGAGATTTTGTTACTTTATTGGATGGTAGCCTTGTCATTATGGAAGGTAGTTTGTTATTGAGATTTTGTTACTCCGATGGATGGTAGCCTTGTTATTATGGAATGTAGTTCATTGTTGAGATTTTGTTTCTCCAATTGATGGTAGCCTTGTCATTATGGAAGGTAGTTCATTTTTGAGATTTTGTTACTCCAATGGATGGTATCCTTGTCACTATGGAAGGTAGTTCATTGTTGTCATTTTGTTACACAAATGGATGGTAGCCTTGTCATTATGGAAGGAAGTTCTTGGTTGCGATTTTTTTACTCTAATGGATGGTAGAGTTTTCATTATGGAAGGTACTTCATTGTTGAGATTTTGTTACTCCAATTGATGGTATCCTTGTCATTGTGGAAGGTAGTTCATTGTCGAGATTTTGTTTCTCCAATGGATGATAGCCTTGTCATTATAGAAGGAAGTTCATTGTTGAGATTTTGTTACTCCAATGGCTGGTAGCCTTGTCATTATGCAAGGTAGTTCATTGTTGAGATTTTGTTACTCCAATGGATGGTAGCCTTGTCATTATGGAATGTAGTTCGTTGTTGAGATTTTGTTACTTCAATGGATGGTAGCCTTGTCATTATGGAAGGTAGTTTGTTTTTGTGATTTTTTTACTCTAATGGATGGTATCCTTGTCATTATGGAAGGTAGTTTGTTGTTGAGATTTTGTTACTCCAATGGATGGTAGCGTTGTCATTATGGAAGGTAGTTTAGTTTTAAGATTTTGTTACTTTAATGGATGGTAGCCTTGTCATTATGGAAGGTAGTTTGTTGTTGAGATTTTGTTACTCCAATGGATGGTAGCCTTGTCATTAAGGAAGGTAGTTTTTTGTTGATATTTTGTTACTCCAATGGATGATTTCCTTGTCATTATGGAAGGTATTTCATTTTTGAGATTTTGTTACTCCAATGGATGGTCGCCTTGTCATTATGGAAGGTAGTTCATTGTTGAGATTTTGTTACTCAAATGTATGGTAGCCTTGTCATTATGGAAGGTAGTTCTTTGTTGATATTTTGTTACTGTAATTCATGGTATCCTTGTTATTATGGAAGGTAGTTCATTGTTGAGATTTTGTTTCTCCAATGGATGATAGCCTTGTCATTATGGAAGGTAGTTCATTTTTGAGATTTTCTTACTCCAATGGATGGTATCCTTGTCACTATGGAAGGTAGTTCATTGTTGTCATTTTGTTACACAAATGGATGGTAGCTTTGTCATTATGGAAGGAAGTTCTTTGTGGCGATTTTTTTACTCCAATGGATGGTAGACTTTTCATTATGGAAGGTACTTCGTTGTTGAGATTTTGTTACTCCAATTGATGGTATCCATGTCATTATGGAAGGTAGTTCATTGTGGAGATTTTGTTTCTCCAATGGATGATAGCCTTGTCATTATGGAAGGAAGTTCATTGTTGAGATTTTGTTACTCCAATGGCTGGTAGCCTTGTCATTATGCAAGGTAGTTCATTGTTGATATTTTGTTACTCCAATGGATGGTAGCCTTGTCATTATGGAAGGTAGTTTGTTGTTGAGATTTTGTTACTCCAATGGATGGTAGCCTTGTCATTATGGAAGGTAGTTCGTTGTTGAGATTTTGTTACTCCAATGGATGGTAGCCTTGTCATTATGGAAGGTAGTTCGGTTTTGAGATTTTGTTACTTTAATGGATGGTAGCCTTGTCATTATGGAAGGTAGTTTGTTGTTGAGATTTTGTTACTCCAAAGGATGGTAGCCTTGTCATTATGGAAGGTAGTTTGTTGTTGAGATTTTATTATTCCAATGAATGATTGCCTTGTCATTATGGAAGGTAGTTCATTGTTATTATTTTGTTACTCCAATGGCTGGTGGCCTTGTCATTATGGAAGGTAGTTTATTGTTGAGATTTTTTTACTCCAATAGATTGTAGCCTTGTCATTATGGAAGGTAGTTCGTTCTTGATATTTTATTACTCCAATGTTTGGCAGCCTTTACATTATTGAAGGCAGTTCAGTTTTGAGATTTTGTTACTTTATTGGATGGTAGCCTTGTCATTATGGAAGGTAGTTTGTTATTGAGATTTTGTAATTCCAATGGATGGTAGCCTTGTTATTATGGAAGGTAGTTCATTGTTGAGATTTTGTTTCTCCAATTGATGATAGCCTTGTCATTATGGAAGGTAGTTCATTTTTGAGATTTTCTTACTCCAATGGATGGTATCCTTGTCACTATGGAAGGTAGTTCATTGTTGTCATTTTGTTACACAAATGGATGGTAGCTTTGTCATTATGGAAGGAAGTTCTTTGTGGCGATTTTTTTACTCCAATGGATGGTAGACTTTTCATTATGGAAGGTACTTCGTTGTTGAGATTTTGTTACTCCAATTGATGGTATCCATGTCATTATGGAAGGTAGTTCATTGTGGAGATTTTGTTTCTCCAATGGATGATAGCCTTGTCATTATGGAAGGAAGTTCATTGTTGAGATTTTGTTACTCCAATGGCTGGTAGCCTTGTCATTATGCAAGGTAGTTCATTGTTGATATTTTGTTACTCCAATGGATGGTAGCCTTGTCATTATGGAAGGTAGTTCGTTGTTGAGATTTTGTTACTCCAATGGATGGTAGCCTTGTCATTATGGAAGGTAGTTCGTTGTTGAGATTTTGTTACTCCAATGGATGGTAGCCTTGTCATTATGGAAGGTAGTTCGGTTTTGAGATTTTGTTACTTTAATGGATGGTAGCCTTGTCATTATGGAAGGTAGTTTGTTGTTGAGATTTTGTTACTCCAAAGGATGGTAGCCTTGTCATTATGGAAGGTAGTTTGTTGTTGAGATTTTATTACTCCAATGAATGATTGCCTTGTCATTATGGAAGGTAGTTCATTGTTATTATTTTGTTACTCCAATGGCTGGTGGCCTTGTCATTATGGAAGGTAGTTTATTGTTGAGATTTTTTTACTCCAATAGATTGTAGCCTTGTCATTATGGAAGGTAGTTCGTTCTTGATATTTTATTACTCCAATGTTTGGCAGCCTTTACATTATTGAAGGCAGTTCAGTTTTGAGATTTTGTTACTTTATTGGATGGTAGCCTTGTCATTATGGAAGGTAGTTTGTTATTGAGATTTTGTAATTCCAATGGATGGTAGCCTTGTTATTATGGAAGGTAGTTCATTGTTGAGATTTTGTTTCTCCAATTGATGGTAGCCTTGTCATTATGGAAGGTAGTTCATTTTTGAGATTTTGTTACTCTAATGGATGGTATCCTTGTCACTATGGAAGGCAGTTCATTGTTGTCATTTTGTTACACAAATGGATGGTAGCCTTGTCATTATAGAAGGAAGTTCTTGGTTGCGATTTTTTTACTCTAATGGATGGTAGACTTTTCATTATGGAAGGTACTTCGTTGTTGAGATTTTGTTACTCCAATTGATGGTATCCTTGTCATTATGGAAGGTAGTTCATTGTGGAGATTTTGTTTCTCCAATGGATGATAGCCTTGTCATTATGGAAGGAAGTTCATTGTTGAGATTTTGTTACTCTAATGGCTGGTAGCCTTGTCATTATGCAAGGTAGTTCATTGTTGAGATTTTGTTACTCCAATGGATGGTAGCCTTGTCATTATGGAAGGTAGTTCTTTGTTAAGATTTTGTTACTCCAATGGATGGTAGCCTTGTCATTATGGAAGGTAGTTCGGTTTTGAGATTTTTTTACTTTAATGGATGGTAGCCTTGTCATTATGGAAGGTAGTTTATTTTTGTAATTTTGTTAATCCTAGATTGTAGCCTTGTCATTATGGAAGGTAGTTCTTGTTGAGATTTGGTTACTCCAATTGATGGTAGCCTTGTCATTATGGAAGGTAGTTCAGTTTTTATATTTTGTTACTTTAATGGATGGTTGCGTTGTCATTAAGGAAGGTAGTTTGTTGTTGAGATTTTGTTACTCCAATGGATGGTACCCTTGTTATTATGGAAGGTAGTTTGTTGTTGAGATTTTGGTACTCCAATGGATGGTAGCCTTGTCATTGTGGAAGGTAGTTCGTTGTTGAGATTTTGTTTCTCCAATGGATGATAGCCTTGTCATTATGGAAGGTATTTCATTTTTGAGATTTTGTTACTCCAATGGATGGTCGCCTTGTCATTATGGAAGGTAGTTAATTGTTGAGATTTTGTTACTCAAATGGATGGTAGCCTTGTCATTATGGAAGGTAGTTCATTTTTGAGATTTTGTTACTCCAATGGATGGTATCCTTGTCACTATGGAAGGTAGTTCATTGTTGTCATTTTGTTACACAAATGGATGGTAGCCTTGTCATTATGGAAGGAAGTTCTTGGTTGCGATTTTTTTACTCTAATGGATGGTAGACTTTTCATTATGGAAGGTACTTCGTTGTTGAGATTTTGTTACTCCAATTGATGGTATCCTTGTCATTATGGAAGGTAGTTCATTATGGAGATTTTGTTTCTCCAATGGATGATAGCCTTGTCATTATGGAAGGAAGTTCATTGTTGAGATTTTGTTACTCCAATGGCTGGTAGCCTTGTCATTATGGAAGGTAGTTCATTGTTGAGATTTTGTTACTCCAATGGATGGTAGCCTTGTCATTATGGAAGGTAGTTCGTTGTTGAGATTTTGTTACTCCAATGGATGGTAGCCTTGTCATTATGGAAGGTAGTTTGTTGTTGTAATTTTTTTACTCTAATGGATGGTAGCCTTGTCATTATGGAAGGTAGTTTGTTGTTGAGATTTTGTTACTCCAATGGATGGTAGCCTTGTCATTAAGGAAGGTAGTTTTTTGTTGATATTTTGTTACTCCAATGGATGATTTCCTTGTCATTATGGAAGGTAGTTCATTGTTGTTATTTTGTTACTCAAATGGCTGATGGCCTTGTCATTATGGAAGGTAGTTTATTGTTGAGATTTTGTTACTCCAATAGATTGTAGCCTTGTCATTATGGAAGGTAGTTCGTTCTTGATATTTTATTACTCCATTGTTTGGAAGCCTTTACATTATGGAAGGCAGTTCAGTTTTGAGATTTTGATAATTTATTGGATGGTAGCCTTGTCATTATAGAAGGTAGTTTGTTATTGAGATTTTGTTACTCCAATGGATGGTAGCCTTGTTATTATGGAAGGTAGTTTGTTGTTGATATTTTGTTACTCTAATTCATGGTATCCTTGTTATTATGGAAGGTAGTTCATTGTTGAGATTTTGTTTCTCCAATGGATGATAGCCTTGTCATTATGGAAGGTAGTTCATTTTTGAGATTTTTTTACTCCAATGGATGGTATCCTTGTCACTATGGAAGGTAGTTCATTGTTGTCATTTTGTTACACAAATGGATGGTAGCTTTGTCATTATGGAAGGAAGTTCTTTGTGGCGATTTTTTTACTCCAATGGATGGTAGACTTTTCATTATGGAAGGTACTTCGTTGTTGAGATTTTGTTACTCCAATTGATGGTATCCATGTCATTATGGAAGGTAGTTCATTGTGGAGATTTTGTTTCTCCAATGGATGATAGCCTTGTCATTATGGAAGGAAGTTCATTGTTGAGATTTTGTTACTCCAATGGCTGGTAGCCTTGTCATTATGCAAGGTAGTTCATTGTTGATATTTTGTTACTCCAATGGATGGTAGCCTTGTCATTATGGAAGGTAGTTCGTTGTTGAGATTTTGTTACTCCAATGGATGGTAGCCTTGTCATTATGGAAGGTAGTTCGTTGTTGAGATTTTGTTACTCCAATGGATGGTAGCCTTGTCATTATGGAAGGTAGTTCGGTTTTGAGATTTTGTTACTTTAATGGATGGTAGCCTTGTCATTATGGAAGGTAGTTTGTTGTTGAGATTTTGTTACTCCAAAGGATGGTAGCCTTGTCATTATGGAAGGTAGTTTGTTGTTGAGATTTTATTACTCCAATGAATGATTGCCTTGTCATTATGGAAGGTAGTTCATTGTTATTATTTTGTTACTCCAATGGCTGGTGGCCTTGTCATTATGGAAGGTAGTTTATTGTTGAGATTTTTTTACTCCAATAGATTGTAGCCTTGTCATTATGGAAGGTAGTTCGTTCTTGATATTTTATTACTCCAATGTTTGGCAGCCTTTACATTATTGAAGGCAGTTCAGTTTTGAGATTTTGTTACTTTATTGGATGGTAGCCTTGTCATTATGGAAGGTAGTTTGTTATTGAGATTTTGTAATTCCAATGGATGGTAGCCTTGTTATTATGGAAGGTAGTTCATTGTTGAGATTTTGTTTCTCCAATTGATGGTAGCCTTGTCATTATGGAAGGTAGTTCATTTTTGAGATTTTGTTACTCTAATGGATGGTATCCTTGTCACTATGGAAGGCAGTTCATTGTTGTCATTTTGTTACACAAATGGATGGTAGCCTTGTCATTATAGAAAGAAGTTCTTGGTTGCGATTTTTTTACTCTAATGGATGGTAGACTTTTCATTATGGAAGGTACTTCGTTGTTTAGATTTTGTTACTCCAATTGATGGTATCCTTGTCATTATGGAAGGTAGTTCATTGTGGAGATTTTGTTTCTCCAATGGATGATAGCCTTGTCATTATGGAAGGAAGTTCATTGTTGAGATTTTGTTACTCTAATGGCTGGTAGCCTTGTCATTATGCAAGGTAGTTCATTGTTGAGATTTTGTTACTCCAATGGATGGTAGCCTTGTCATTATGGAAGGTAGTTCTTTGTTAAGATTTTGTTACTCCAATGGATGGTAGCCTTGTCATTATGGAAGGTAGTTCGGTTTTGAGATTTTTTTACTTTAATGGATGGTAGCCTTGTCATTATGGAAGGTAGTTTATTTTTGTAGTTTTGTTACTCCAATAGATTGTAGCCTTGTCATTATGGAAGGTAGTTCTTGTTGAGATTTTGTTACTCCAATTGATGGTAGCCTTGTCATTATGGAAGGTAGTTCAGTTTTTATATTTTGTTACTTTAATGGATGGTAGCGTTGTCATTATGGAAGGTAGTTTGTTGTTGAGATTTTGTTACTCCAATGGATGGTAGCCTTGTCATTGTGGAAGGTAGTTCGTTGTTGAGATTTTGTTTCTCCAATGGATGATAGCCTTGTCATTATGGAAGGTATTTCATTTTTGAGATTTTGTTACTCCAATGGATGGTGGCCTTGTCATTATGGAAGGTAGTTCATTGTTGAGATTTTGTTACTCAAATGGATGGTAGCCTTGTCATTATGGAAGGTAGTTCTTTGTTGCAATTTTTTTACTCCAATGGATGGTAGACTTTTCATCATGGAAGGTACTTCGTTGTTGATATTTTGTTACTCTAATTGATGGTATCCTTGTCATTACGGAAGGTAGTTCATTGTGGAGATTTTGTTTCTCCAATGGATGATACCCTTGTCATTATGGAAGGTAGTTCATTGTTGAGATTTTGTTACTCCAATGGCTGGTAGCCTTGTCATTATGCAAGGTAGTTTATTGTTGAGATTTTGTTACTCCAATGGATGGTAGCCTTGTCATTATGGAAGGTAGTTCATTGTTCAGATTTTGTTACTCCAATGGATGGTAGCCTTGTCATTATGGAAGGTAGGTCGGTTTTGAGATTTTGTTACTTTAATGGATGGTAGCCTCGTCATTATGGAAGGTAGTTTGTTGTTGAGATTTTGTTACTCCAATGGATGGTAGCCTTGTCATTATGGAAGGTAGTCCGTTGTTGAGATTTTGTTTCTCCAATGGATGATAGCCTTGTCATTATGGAAGGTAGTTCATTTTTGAGATTTTGTTACTCCAATGGATGGTGGCCTTGTCATTATGGAAGGTAGTTCATTGTTGAGATTTTGTTACTCAAATGGATGGTAGCCTTGTCATTATGGAAGGTAGTTCTTTGTGGCAATTTTTTTACTCCAATGGATGGTAGACTTTTTATTATGGAAGGTACTTCGTTGTTGATATTTTGTTACTATAATTGATGGTATCCTTGTCATTACGGAAGGTAGTTCATTGTGGAGATTTTGTTTCTCCAATGGATGATAGCCTTGTCATTATGGATGGTAGTTCATTTTTGAGATTTTGTTAATCCAATTGATGGTAGCCTTGTCATTATGGAAGGTAGTTCATTGTTGAGATTTTGTTACTCATATGGATGGTAGCGTTGTCATTATGGAAGGTAGTTCAGTATTTAGATTTTGTTACTTTAATGGATGGTAGCCTTGTCATTATGGAAGGTAGTTTGTTTTTGAGATTTTGTTACTCCAATGGATGGTACCCTTGTTATTATGGAAGGTAGGTTGTTGTTGAGATTTTGTTACTCTAATTGATGGTATCCTTGTTATTACGGAAGGTAGTTCATTGTTGAGATTTTGTTACTCAAATGGATGGTAGCCTTGTCATTATGGAAGGTAGTTCTTTGTTGCAATTTTTTTACTCCAATTGATGGTAGACTTTTCATCATGGAAGGTACTTCGTTGTTGAAATTTTATTACTCTAATTGATGGTATCCTTGTCATTACGGAAAGTAGTTCATTGTGGAGATTTTGTTTCTCCAATGGATGATAGCCTTGTCATTATGGAAGGTAGTTCATTGCTGAGATTTAGTTACTCCAATGGCTGGTAGCCTTGTCATTATGCAAGGTAGTTTATTATTGAGATTTTGTTACTCCAATGGATGGTAGCCTTGTCATTATGGAAGGTAGTTCATTGTTAAGATTTTGTTACTCCAATGGATGGTAGCCTTGTCATTATGGAAGGTAGGTCGGTTTTGAGATTTTGTTACTTTAATGGATGGTAGCCTTGTCATTATGGAAGGTAGTTTGTTGTTGAGATTTTGTTACTCCAATGGATGGTAGCCTTGTCATTATGGAAGGTAGTCCGTTGTTGAGATTTTGTTTCTCCAACGGATGATAGCCTTGTCATTATGGAAGGTAGTTCATTTTTGAGATTTTGTTACTTCAATGGATGGTGGCCTTGTCATTATGGAAGGTAGTTCATTGTTGAGATTTATTTACTCAAATGGATGGTAGCCTTGTCATTATGGAAGGTAGTTCTTTGTTCCGATTTTTTTACTCCAATGGATGGTAGACTTTTTATTATGGAAGGTACTTCGTTGTTGATATTTTGTTACTATAATTGATGGTATCCTTGTCATTACGGAAGGTATTTCATTGTGGAGATTTTGTTTCTCCAATGGATGATAGCCTTGTCATTATGGATGGTAGTTCATTTTTGAGATTTTGTTACTCCAATTGATGGTAGCCTTGTCATTATGGAAGGTAGTTCATTGTTGAGATTTTGTTACTCAAATGGATGGTAGCGTTGTCATTATGGAAGGTAGTTCAGTATTTAGATTTTGTTACTTTAATGGATGGTAGCCTTGTCATTGTGGAAGGTAGTTTGTTGTTTAGATTTTGTTACTCCAATGGATGGTACCCTTGTTATTATGGAAGGTAGTTTGTTGTTGAGATTTTGTTACTCTAATTGATGGTATCCTTGTTATTACGGAAGGTAGTTCATTGTTGAGATTTTGTTTCTCCAATGGATGATAGCCTTGTCATTATGGAAGGTAGTTCATATTTGAGATTTTGTTACTCCAATGGATGGTAGCCTTGTCATTATGGAAGGTAGTTCATTGTTGAAATTTTGTTACTCAAATGGATGGTAGCCTTGTCATTATGGAAGGTAGTTCTTTATTGCGATTTTTTTACTCCAATGGATGGTAGACTATTCATTATGGAAGGTACTTCGTTGTTGAGATTTTATACTCTAATTGATGGTATCCTTGTCATTACGGAAGGTAGTTCATTGTGGAGATTTTGTTTCTCCAATGGATGATAGCCTTATCATTATGGAAGGTAGTTCATTGTTGAGATTTTGTTACTTCAATGGCTGGTAGCCTTGTCATTATGCAAGGTAGTTTATTGTTGAGATTTTGTTACTCCAATGGATGGTATCCTTGTCATTATGGAAGGTAGTTCATTGTTAAGATTTTGTTACTCCAATGGATGGTAGCCTTGTCATTATGGAAGGTAGGTCGGTTTTGAGATTTTGTTACTTTAATGGATGGTAGCCTTGTCATTATGGAAGGTAGTTTGTTGTTGAGATTTTGTTACTCCAATGGATGGTAGCCTTGTCATTATGGAAGGTAGTCCGTTGTTGAGATTTTGTTTCTCCAATGGATGATAGCCTTGTCATTATGGAAGGTAGTTCATTTTTGAGATTTTGTTACTCCAATGGATGGTGGCCTTGTCATTATGGAAGGTAGTTCATTGTTGAGATTTTGTTACTCAAATGGATGGTAGCCTTGTCATTATGGAAGGTAGTTCTTTGTTGCGATTTTTTTACTCCAATGGATGGTAGACTTTTTATTATGGAAGGTACTTCGTTGTTGATATTTTGTTACTATAATTGATGGTATCCTTGTCATTACGGAAGGTAGTTCATTGTGGAGATTTTGTTTCTCCAATGGATGATAGCCTTGTCATTATGGATGGTAGTTCATTTTTGAGATTTTGTTAATCCAATTGATGGTAGCCTTGTCATTATGGAAGGTAGTTCATTGTTGAGATTTTGTTACTCATATGGATGGTAGCGTTGTCATTATGGAAGGTAGTTCAGTATTTAGATTTTGTTACTTTAATGGATGGTAGCCTTGTCATTATGGAAGGTAGTTTGTTTTTGAGATTTTATTACTCCAATGGATGGTACCCTTGTTATTATGGAAGGTAGGTTGTTGTTGAGATTTTGTTACTCTAATTGATGGTATCCTTGTTATTACGGAAGGTAGTTCATTGTTGAGATTTTGTTACTCAAATGGATGGTAGCCTTGTCATTATGGAAGGTAGTTCTTTGTTGCAATTTTTTTACTCCAATTGATGGTAGACTTTTCATCATGGAAGGTACTTCGTTGTTGATATTTTGTTACTCTAATTGATGGTATCCTTGTCATTACGGAAAGTAGTTCATTGTGGAGATTTTGTTTCTCCAATGGATGATAGCCTTGTCATTATGGAATGTAGTTCATTGTTGAGATTTAGTTAATCCAATGGCTGGTAGCCTTGACATTATGCAAGGTAGTTTATTATTGAGATTTTGTTACTCCAATGGATGGTAGCCTTGTCATTATGGAAGGTAGTTCATTGTTAAGATTTTGTTACTCCAATGGATGGTAGCCTTGTCATTATGAAAGGTAGGTCGGTTTTGAGATTTTGTTACTTTAATGGATGGTAGCCTTGTCATTATGGAAGGTAGTTTGTTGTTGAGATTTTGTTACTCCAATGGATGGTAGCCTTGTCATTATGGAAGGTAGTCCGTTGTTGAGATTTTGTTTCTCCAACGGATGTGAGCCTTGCCATTATGGAAGGTAGTTCATTTTTGAGATTTTGTTACTCCAATGGATGGTGGCCTTGTCATTATGGAAGGTAGTTCATTGTTGATATTTATCTACTCAAATGGATGGTAGCCTTGTCATTATGGAAGGTAGTTCTTTGTTGCGATTTTTTTACTCCAATGGATGGTAGACTTTTTATTATGGAAGGTACTTCGTTGTTGATATTTTGTTACTATAATTGATGGTATCCTTGTCATTTCGGAAGGTAGTTCATTGTGGAGATTTTGTTTCTCCAATGGATGATAGCCTTGTCATTATGGATGGTAGTTCATTTTTGAGATTTTGTTACTCCAATTGATGGTAGCCTTGTCATTATGGAAGGTAGTTCATTGTTGAGATTTTGTTACTCAAATGGATGGTAGCGTTGTCATTATGGAAGGTAGTTCAGTATTTAGATTTTGTTACTTTAATGGATGGTAGCCTTGTCATTATGGAAGGTAGTTTGTTGTTGAGATTTTGTTACTCCAATGGATGGTACCCTTGTTATTATAGAAGGTAGTTTGTTGTTGAGATTTTGTTACTCTAATTGAGGGTATCCTTGTTATTACGGAAGGTAGTTCATTGTTGAGATTTTGTTTCTCCAATGGATGATAGCCTTGTCATTATGGAAGGTAGTTCATATTTGAGATTTTGTTACTCCAATGGATGGTAGCCTTGTCATTATGGAAGGTAGTTCATTGTTGAAATTTTGTTACTCAAATGGATGGTAGCCTTGTCATTATGGAAGGTAGTTCTTTATTGCGATTTTTTTACTCCAATGGATGGTAGACTATTCATTATGGAAGGTACTTCGTTGTTGAGATTTTGTTACTCTAATTGATGGTATCCTTGTCATTATGGAAGGTAGTTCATTGTGGAGATTTTGTTTCTCCAATGGATGATAGCCTTATCAGTATGGAAGGTAGTTCATTGTTGAGATTTTGTTACTCCAATGGCTGGTAGCCTTGTCATTATGCAAGGTAGTTTATTATTGAGATTTTGTTACTCCAATGGATGGTAGCCTTGTCATTATGGAAGGTAGTTCATTGTTAATATTTTTTTACTCCAATGGATGGTAGCCTTGTCATTATGGAAGGTAGGTCGGTTTTGAGATTTTGTTACTTTAATGGATGGTAGCCTTGTCATTATGGAAGGTAGTTTGTTGTTGAGATTTTGTTACTCCAATGGATGGTAGCCTTATCATTATGGAAGGTAGTTCGTTGTTGAGAATTTGTTTCTCCAATGGATGATAGCCTTGTCATTATGGAAGGTAGTTCATTTTTGAGATTTTGTTACTCCAATGGATGGTGGCCTTGTCATTATGGAAGGAAGTTCATTGTTGAGATTTTGTTACTCAAATGGATGGTAGCCTTGTCATTATGGAAGGTAGTTCAGTATTTAGATTTTGTTACTTTAATGGATGGTAGCCTTGTCATTATGGAAGGTAGTTTGTTGTTGAGATTTTGTTACTCCAATGGATGGTACCCTTGTTATTATGGAAGGTAGTTTGTTGTTGAGATTTTGTTACTCTAATTGATGGTATCCTTGTTATTACAGAAGGTAGTTCATTGTTGAGATTTTGTTTCTCCAATGGATGATAGCCTTGTCATTATGGAAGGTAGTTCATATTTGAGATTTTGTTACTCCAATGGATGGTAGCCTTATCATTATGGAAGGTAGTTCATTGTTGAGATTTTGTTACTCAAATGGATGGTAGCCTTGTCATTATGGAAGGTAGTTCTTTATTGCGATTTTTTTACTTCAATGGATGGTAGACTATTCATTATGGAAGGTACTTCGTTGTTGATATTTTGTTACTCTAATTGATGGTATCCTTGTCATTATGGAAGGTAGTTCATTGTGGAGATTTTGTTTCTCCAATGGATGATAGCCTTGTCATTATGGAAGGTAGTTCATTGTTGAGATTTTGTTACTCCAATGGCTGGTAGCCTTGTCATTATGCAAGGTAAGTTATTGTTGAGATTTTGTTACTCCAATGGATGGTAGCCTTGTCATTATGGAAGGTAGTTCATTGTTAAGATTTTGTTACTCCAATGGATGGTAGCCTTGTCATTATGGAAGGTAGGTCGGTTTTCAGATTTTGTTACTTTAATGGATGGTAGCCTTGTCATTATGGAAGGTAGTTTGTTGTTGAGATTTTGTTACTCCAATGGATGGTAGCCTTGTCATTATGGAAGGTAGTTCGTTGTTGAGATTTTGTTTCTCCAATGGATGATAGCCTTGTCATTATGGAAGGTAGTTCATTTTTAAAATTTTGTTACTCCAATGGATGGTGGCCTTGTCATTATGGAAGGTAGTTCATTGTTGAGATTTTGTTACTCAAATGGATGGTAGCCTTGTCATTATGGAAGGTAGTTCTTTGTTGCGATTTTTTTACTCCAATGGATGGTAGACTTTTCATTATGGAAGGTACTTTGTTGTTGATATTTTGTTACTCTAATTGATGGTATCCTTGTCATTACGGAAGGTAGTTCATTGTGGAGATTTTATTTCTCTAATGGATGATAGCCTTGTCATTATGGAAGGAAGTTCATTGTTGAGATTTTGTTACTCCAATGGCTGGTAGCCTTGTCATTATGCAAGGTAGTTCATTGTTGAGATTTTGTTACTCCAATGGATGGTAGCCTTGTCATTATGGAAGGTAGTTCGTTGTTAAGATTTTGTTACTCCAATGGATGGTAGCCTTGTCATTATGGAAGGTAGTTCGGTTTTGAGATTTTTTTACTTTAATGGATGGTAGCCTTGTCATTATGGAAGGTAGTTTGTTGTTGAGATTTTGTTACTCCAATGGATGGTAGCCTTTTCATTATGGAAGGTAGTTCGTTGTTGAGATTTTGTTACACCAATGGATGATTGCCTTGTCATTATGGAAGGTAGTTCATTGTTGTTATTTTGTTACTCCAATGGCCGGTAGCCTTGTCATTATGGAAGGTAGTTTATTGTTGAAATTTTTTTACTCCAATAGATTGTAGCCTTGTCATTATGGTAGGTAGTTCTTGTTGAGATTTTGTCACTCCAATTGATGGTAGCCTTGTCATTATGGAAGGTAGTTCAGTTTTTAGATTTTGTTACTTTAATGGATGGTAGCCTTGTCATTATGGAAGGTAGTTTGTTGTTGAGATTTTGTTACTCCAATGGATGTACCCTTGTTATTATGGAAGGTAGTTTGTTGTTTAGATTTTGTTACTCTAATTGATGGTATCCTTGTTATTATGGAAGGTAGGTCATTGTTGATATTTTGTTTCTCCAATGGATGATAGCCTTGTCATTATGGAAGGTAGTTCATATTTGAGATTTTGTTACTCCAATGGATGGTAGCCTTGTCATTATGCAAGGTAGTTCATTGTTGAGATTTTGTTACTCAAATGGATGGTAGCCTTGTCATTATGGAAGATAGTTCTTTATTGCGATTTTTTTACTCCAATGGATGGTAGACTATTCATTATGGAAGGTACTTCGTTGTTGAGATTTTGTTACTCTAATTGATGGTATCCTTGTCATTACGGAAGGTAGTTCAATGTCGAGATTTTGTTTCTCCAATGGATGATAGCCTTGTCATTATGGAAGGTAGTTCATTGTTGAGATTTTGTTACTCCAATGGCTGGAAGCCTTGTCATTATGCAAGGTAATTTATTGTTGAGATTTTGTTACTCCAATGGATGGTAGCCTTGTCATTATGGAAGGTAGTTCGTTGTTAAGATTTTGTTACTCCAATGGATGGTAGCCTTGTCATTATGGAAGGTAGGTCGGTTTTGAGATTTTGTTACTTTAATGGATGGTAGCCTTGTCATTATGGAAGGTAGTTTGTTGTTGAGATTTTGTTACTCCAATGGATGGTAGCCTTGTCATTATGGAAGGTAGTTCGTTGTTGAGATTTTGTTTCTCCAATGGATGATAGCCTCGTCATTATGGAAGGTAGTTCATTTTTGAGATTTTTTTACTCCAATGGATGGTGGCCTTGTCATTATGGAAGGTAGTTCATTTTTGAGATTTTGTTACTCCAATGGATGGTGGCCTTGTCATTATGGAAGGTAGTTCATTGTTGAGATTTTCTTACTCAAATGGATGGTAGCCTTGTCATTATGGAAGGTAGTTCTTTGTTGCGATTTTTTTACGCCAATGGATGGTAGACTTTTTATTATGGAAGGTACTTCGTTGTTGATATTTTGTTACTATAATTGATGGTATCCTTGTCATTACGGAAGGTAGTTCATTGTGGAGATTTTGTTTCTCCAATGGATGATAGCCTTGTCATTATGGATGGTAGTTCATTTTTGAGATTTTGTTACTCCAATTGATGGTAGCCTTGTCATTATGGAAGGTAGTTCATTGTTGAGATTTTGTTACTCAAATGGATGGTAGCATTGTCATTATGGAAGGTAGTTCAGTATTTAGATTTTGTTACTTTAATGGTTGGTAGCCTTGTCATTATGGAAGGTAGTTTGTTGTTGAGATTTTGTTACTCCAATGGATGGTAGCCTTGTAATTATGGAAGGTAGTTCGTTGTTGAGATTTTGTTTCTCCAATGGATGATAGCCTTGTCATTATGGAAGGTAGTTCATTTTTGAGATTTTGTTATTCCAATGGATGGTGGCCTTGTCATTATGGAAGGTAGTTCATTGTTGAGATTTTGTTACTCAAATGGATGGTAGCCTTGTAATTATGGAAGGTAGTTTGTTGTTGAGATTTTGTTACTCCAATGGATGGTAGCCTTGTCATTATGGAAGGTAGTTCGTTGTTGAGATTTTGTTTCTCCAATGGATGATAGCCTTGTCATTATAGAAGGTAGTTCATTTTTGAGATTTTGTTATTCCAATGGATGGTGGCCTTGTCATTATGGAAGGTAGTTCATTGTTGAGATTTTGTTACTCAAATGGATGGTAGCCTTGTAATTATGGAAGGTAGTTTGTTGTTGAGATTTTGTTACTCCAATGGATGGTAGCCTTGTCATTATGGAAGGTAGTTCGTTGTTGAGATTTTGTTTCTCCAATGGATGATAGCCTTGTCATTATGGAAGGTAGTTCATTTTTGAGATTTTGTTACTCCAATGGATGGTGGCCTTGTCATTATGGAAGGTAGTTCATTGTTGAGATTTTGTTACTCAAATGGATGGTAGCCTTGTCATTATGGAAGGTAGTTCTTTGTTGCGATTTTTTTACTCCAATGGATGGTAGACTTTTCATTATGGAAGGTACTTCGTTGTTGATATTTTGTTACTCTAATTAATGGTATCCTTGTCATTACGGAAGGTAGTTCATTGTGGAGATTTTATTTCTCTGATGGATGATAGCCTTGTCATTATGGAAGGAAGTTCATTGTTGAGATTTTGTTACTCCAATGGCTGGTAGCCTTGTCATTATGCAAGGTAGTTCATTGTTGAGATTTTGTTACTCCAATGGATGGTAGCCTTGTCATTATGGAAGGTAGTTCGTTATTAAGATTTTGTTACTCCAATGGATGGTAGCCTTGTCATTATGGAAGGTAGTTCGGTTTTGAGATTTTTTTACTTTAATGGATGGTAGCCTTGTCATTATGGAAGGTAGTTTGTTGTTGAGATTTTGTTACACCAATGGATGATTGCCTTGTCATTATGGAAGGTAGTTCATTGTTGTTATTTTGTTACTCCAATGGTCGGTAGCCTTGTCATTATGGAAGGTAGTTTATTGTTGAAATTTTTTTACTCCAATAGATTGTAGCCTTGTCATTATGGTAGGTAGTTCTTGTTGAGATTTTGTCACTCCAATTGATGGTAGCCTTGTCATTATGGAAGGTAGTTCAATTTTTAGATTTTGTTACTTTAATGGATGGTAGCCTTGTCATTATGGAAGGTAGTTTGTTGTTGAGATTTTGTTACTCCAATGGATGGTACCCTTGTTATTATGGAAGGTAGTTTGTTGTTTAGATTTTGTTACTCTAATTGATGGTATCCTTGTTATTATGGAAGGTAGTTCATTGTTGAGATTTTGTTTCTCCAATGGATGATAGCCTTGTCATTATGGAAGGTAGTTCATATTTGAGATTTTGTTACTCCAATGGATGGCAGCCTTGTCATTATGGAAGGTAGTTCATTGTTGAGATTTTGTTACTCAAATGGATGGTAGCCTTGTCATTATGGAAGATAGTTCTTTATTGCGATTTTTTTACTCCAATGGATGGTAGACTATTCATTATGGAAGGTACTTCGTTGTTGAGATTTTGTTACTCTAATTGATGGTATCCTTGTCATTACGAAAGGTAGTTCAATGACGAGATTTTGTCTCTCCAATGGATGATAGCCTTATCATTATGGAAGGTAGTTCATTCTTGAGATTTTGTTACTCCAATGGCTGGAAGCCTCGTCATTATGCAAGGTAGTTTATTGTTGAGATTTTGTTACTCCAATGGATGGTAGCCTTGTCATTATGGAAGGTAGTTCGTTGTTAAGATTTTGTTACTCCAATGGATGGTAGCCTTGTCATTATGGAAGGTAGGTCGGTTTTGAGATTTTGTTACTTTAATGGATGGTAGCCTTGTCATTATGGAAGGTACTTTGTTGTTGAGATTTTGTTACTCCAATGGATGGTAGCCTTGTCATTATGGAAGGTAGTTCGTTGTTGAGATTTTGTTTCTCCAATGGATGATAGCCTTGTCATTATGGAAGGTAGTTCATTTTTGATATTTTTTTACTCCAATGGATGGTGGCCTTGTCATTATCGAAGGTAGTTCATTTTTGAGATTTTGTTACTCCAATGGATGGTGGCCTTGTCATTATGGAAGGTAGTTCATTGTTGAGATTTTGTTACTCAAATGGATGGTAGCCTTGTCATTATGGAAGGTAGTTCTTTGTTGCGATTTTTTTACTCCAATGGATGGTAGACTTTTTATTATGGAAGGTACTTCGTTGTTGATATTTTGTTACTATAATTGATGGTATCCTTGTCATTACGGAAGGTAGTTCATTGTGGAGATTTTGTTTCTCCAATGGATGATAGCCTTGTCATTATGGATGGTAGTTCATTTTTGAGATTTTGTTACTCCAATTGATGGTAGCCTTGTCATTATGGAAGGTAGTTCATTGTTGAGATTTTGTTACTCAAATGGATGGTAGCATTGTCATTATGGAAGGTAGTTCAGTATTTAGATTTTGTTACTTTAATGGATGGTAGCCTTGTCATTATGGAAGGTAGTTTGTTGTTGAGATTTTGTTACTCCAATGGATGGTACCCTTGTTATTATGGAAGGTACTTCGTTGTTGAGATTTTGTTACTTTAATTGATGGTATCCTTGTTATTACAGAAGGTAGTTCATTGTTGAGATTTTGTTTCTCCAATGGATGATAGCCTTGTCATTATGGAAGGTAGTTCATATTTGAGATTTTGTTACTCCAATGGATGGTATCCTTATCATTATGGAAGGTAGTTCATTGTTGAGATTTTGTTACTCAAATGGATGGTAGCCTTGTCATTATGGAAGGTAGTTCACTGTTAAGATTTTGTTACTCCAATGGATGGTAGCCTTGTCATTATGGAAGGTAGGTCGGTTTTGAGATTTTGTTACTTTAATGGATGGTAGCCTTGTCATTATGGAAGGTAGTTTGTTGTTGAGATTTTGTTACTCCAATGGATGGTAGCCTTGTCATTATGGAAGGTAGTTCGTTGTTGATATTTTGTTACTCTAATTGATGGTATCCTTGTCATTACGGAAGGTAGTTCATTGTGGAGATTTTGTTTCTCTAATGGATGATAGCCTTGTCATTATGGAAGGAAGTTCATTGTTGAGATTTTGTTACTCAAATGGATGGTAGCCTTGTCATTATGCAAGGTAGTTCATTGTTGAGATTTTGTTACTCCAATGGATGGTAGCCTTGTCATTATGGAAGGTAGTTCATTGTTAAGATTTTGTTACTCCAATGGATGGTAGCCTTGTCATTATGGAAGGTAGGTCGGTTTTGAGATTTTGTTACTTTAATGGATGGTAGCCTTGTCATTATGGAAGGTAGTTTGTTGTTGAGATTTTGTTACTCCAATGGATGGTAGCCTTGTCATTATGGAAGGTAGTTCGTTGTTGAGATTTTGTTTCTCCAATGGATGATAGCCTTGTCATTATGGAAGGTAGTTCATTTTTAAAATTTTGTTACTCCAATGGATGGTGGCCTTGTCATTATGGAAGGTAGTTCATTGTTGAGATTTTGTTACTCAAATGGATGGTAGCCTTGTCATTATGGAAGGTAGTTCTTTGTTGCGATTTTTTTACTCCAATGGATGGTAGACTTTTCATTATGGAAGGTACTTTGTTGTTGATATTTTGTTACTCTAATTGATGGTATCCTTGTCATTACGGAAGGTAGTTCATTGTGGAGATTTTATTTCTCTAATGGATGATAGCCTTGTCATTATGGAAGGAAGTTCATTGTTGAGATTTTGTTACTCCAATGGCTGGTAGCCTTGTCATTATGCAAGGTAGTTCATTGTTGAGATTTTGTTACTCCAATGGATGGTAGCCTTGTCATTATGGAAGGTAGTTCGTTGTTAAGATTTTGTTACTCCAATGGATGGTAGCCTTGTCATTATGGAAGGTAGTTCGGTTTTGAGATTTTTTTACTTTAATGGATGGTAGCCTTGTCATTATGGAAGGTAGTTTGTTGTTGAGATTTTGTTACTCCAATGGATGGTAGCCTTTTCATTATGGAAGGTAGTTCGTTGTTGAGATTTTGTTACACCAATGGATGATTGCCTTGTCATTATGGAAGGTAGTTCATTGTTGTTATTTTGTTACTCCAATGGCCGGTAGCCTTGTCATTATGGAAGGTAGTTTATTGTTGAAATTTTTTTACTCCAATAGATTGTAGCCTTGTCATTATGGTAGGTAGTTCTTGTTGAGATTTTGTCACTCCAATTGATGGTAGCCTTGTCATTATGGAAGGTAGTTCAGTTTTTAGATTTTGTTACTTTAATGGATGGTAGCCTTGTCATTATGGAAGGTAGTTTGTTGTTGAGATTTTGTTACTCCAATGGATGTACCCTTGTTATTATGGAAGGTAGTTTGTTGTTTAGATTTTGTTACTCTAATTGATGGTATCCTTGTTATTATGGAAGGTAGGTCATTGTTGATATTTTGTTTCTCCAATGGATGATAGCCTTGTCATTATGGAAGGTAGTTCATATTTGAGATTTTGTTACTCCAATGGATGGTAGCCTTGTCATTATGCAAGGTAGTTCATTGTTGAGATTTTGTTACTCAAATGGATGGTAGCCTTGTCATTATGGAAGATAGTTCTTTATTGCGATTTTTTTACTCCAATGGATGGTAGACTATTCATTATGGAAGGTACTTCGTTGTTGAGATTTTGTTACTCTAATTGATGGTATCCTTGTCATTACGGAAGGTAGTTCAATGTCGAGATTTTGTTTCTCCAATGGATGATAGCCTTGTCATTATGGAAGGTAGTTCATTGTTGAGATTTTGTTACTCCAATGGCTGGAAGCCTTGTCATTATGCAAGGTAATTTATTGTTGAGATTTTGTTACTCCAATGGATGGTAGCCTTGTCATTATGGAAGGTAGTTCGTTGTTAAGATTTTGTTACTCCAATGGATGGTAGCCTTGTCATTATGGAAGGTAGGTCGGTTTTGAGATTTTGTTACTTTAATGGATGGTAGCCTTGTCATTATGGAAGGTAGTTTGTTGTTGAGATTTTGTTACTCCAATGGATGGTAGCCTTGTCATTATGGAAGGTAGTTCGTTGTTGAGATTTTGTTTCTCCAATGGATGATAGCCTCGTCATTATGGAAGGTAGTTCATTTTTGAGATTTTTTTACTCCAATGGATGGTGGCCTTGTCATTATGGAAGGTAGTTCATTTTTGAGATTTTGTTACTCCAATGGATGGTGGCCTTGTCATTATGGAAGGTAGTTCATTGTTGAGATTTTCTTACTCAAATGGATGGTAGCCTTGTCATTATGGAAGGTAGTTCTTTGTTGCGATTTTTTTACGCCAATGGATGGTAGACTTTTTATTATGGAAGGTACTTCGTTGTTGATATTTTGTTACTATAATTGATGGTATCCTTGTCATTACGGAAGGTAGTTCATTGTGGAGATTTTGTTTCTCCAATGGATGATAGCCTTGTCATTATGGATGGTAGTTCATTTTTGAGATTTTGTTACTCCAATTGATGGTAGCCTTGTCATTATGGAAGGTAGTTCATTGTTGAGATTTTGTTACTCAAATGGATGGTAGCATTGTCATTATGGAAGGTAGTTCAGTATTTAGATTTTGTTACTTTAATGGTTGGTAGCCTTGTCATTATGGAAGGTAGTTTGTTGTTGAGATTTTGTTACTCCAATGGATGGTAGCCTTGTAATTATGGAAGGTAGTTCGTTGTTGAGATTTTGTTTCTCCAATGGATGATAGCCTTGTCATTATGGAAGGTAGTTCATTTTTGAGATTTTGTTATTCCAATGGATGGTGGCCTTGTCATTATGGAAGGTAGTTCATTGTTGAGATTTTGTTACTCAAATGGATGGTAGCCTTGTAATTATGGAAGGTAGTTTGTTGTTGAGATTTTGTTACTCCAATGGATGGTAGCCTTGTCATTATGGAAGGTAGTTCGTTGTTGAGATTTTGTTTCTCCAATGGATGATAGCCTTGTCATTATGGAAGGTAGTTCATTTTTGAGATTTTGTTACTCCAATGGATGGTGGCCTTGTCATTATGGAAGGTAGTTCATTGTTGAGATTTTGTTACTCAAATGGATGGTAGCCTTGTCATTATGGAAGGTAGTTCTTTGTTGCGATTTTTTTACTCCAATGGATGGTAGACTTTTCATTATGGAAGGTACTTCGTTGTTGATATTTTGTTACTCTAATTAATGGTATCCTTGTCATTACGGAAGGTAGTTCATTGTGGAGATTTTATTTCTCTGATGGATGATAGCCTTGTCATTATGGAAGGAAGTTCATTGTTGAGATTTTGTTACTCCAATGGCTGGTAGCCTTGTCATTATGCAAGGTAGTTCATTGTTGAGATTTTGTTACTCCAATGGATGGTAGCCTTGTCATTATGGAAGGTAGTTCGTTATTAAGATTTTGTTACTCCAATGGATGGTAGCCTTGTCATTATGGAAGGTAGTTCGGTTTTGAGATTTTTTTACTTTAATGGATGGTAGCCTTGTCATTATGGAAGGTAGTTTGTTGTTGAGATTTTGTTACACCAATGGATGATTGCCTTGTCATTATGGAAGGTAGTTCATTGTTGTTATTTTGTTACTCCAATGGTCGGTAGCCTTGTCATTATGGAAGGTAGTTTATTGTTGAAATTTTTTTACTCCAATAGATTGTAGCCTTGTCATTATGGTAGGTAGTTCTTGTTGAGATTTTGTCACTCCAATTGATGGTAGCCTTGTCATTATGGAAGGTAGTTCAATTTTTAGATTTTGTTACTTTAATGGATGGTAGCCTTGTCATTATGGAAGGTAGTTTGTTGTTGAGATTTTGTTACTCCAATGGATGGTACCCTTGTTATTATGGAAGGTAGTTTGTTGTTTAGATTTTGTTACTCTAATTGATGGTATCCTTGTTATTATGGAAGGTAGTTCATTGTTGAGATTTTGTTTCTCCAATGGATGATAGCCTTGTCATTATGGAAGGTAGTTCATATTTGAGATTTTGTTACTCCAATGGATGGCAGCCTTGTCATTATGGAAGGTAGTTCATTGTTGAGATTTTGTTACTCAAATGGATGGTAGCCTTGTCATTATGGAAGATAGTTCTTTATTGCGATTTTTTTACTCCAATGGATGGTAGACTATTCATTATGGAAGGTACTTCGTTGTTGAGATTTTGTTACTCTAATTGATGGTATCCTTGTCATTACGAAAGGTAGTTCAATGACGAGATTTTGTCTCTCCAATGGATGATAGCCTTATCATTATGGAAGGTAGTTCATTCTTGAGATTTTGTTACTCCAATGGCTGGAAGCCTCGTCATTATGCAAGGTAGTTTATTGTTGAGATTTTGTTACTCCAATGGATGGTAGCCTTGTCATTATGGAAGGTAGTTCGTTGTTAAGATTTTGTTACTCCAATGGATGGTAGCCTTGTCATTATGGAAGGTAGGTCGGTTTTGAGATTTTGTTACTTTAATGGATGGTAGCCTTGTCATTATGGAAGGTACTTTGTTGTTGAGATTTTGTTACTCCAATGGATGGTAGCCTTGTCATTATGGAAGGTAGTTCGTTGTTGAGATTTTGTTTCTCCAATGGATGATAGCCTTGTCATTATGGAAGGTAGTTCATTTTTGATATTTTTTTACTCCAATGGATGGTGGCCTTGTCATTATCGAAGGTAGTTCATTTTTGAGATTTTGTTACTCCAATGGATGGTGGCCTTGTCATTATGGAAGGTAGTTCATTGTTGAGATTTTGTTACTCAAATGGATGGTAGCCTTGTCATTATGGAAGGTAGTTCTTTGTTGTGATTTTTTTACTCCAATGGATGGTAGACTTTTTATTATGGAAGGTACTTCGTTGTTGATATTTTGTTACTATAATTGATGGTATCCTTGTCATTACGGAAGGTAGTTCATTGTGGAGATTTTGTTTCTCCAATGGATGATAGCTTTGTCATTATGGATGGTAGTTCATTTTTGAGATTTTGTTACTCCAATTGATGGTAGCCTTGTCATTATGGAAGGTAGTTCATTGTTGAGATTTTGTTACTCAAATGGATGGTAGCATTGTCATTATGGAAGGTAGTTCAGTATTTAGATTTTGTTACTTTAATGGATGGTAGCCTTGTCATTATGGAAGGTAGTTTGTTGTTGAGATTTTGTTACTCCAATGGATGGTACCCTTGTTATTATGGAAGGTACTTCGTTGTTGAGATTTTGTTACTTTAATTGATGGTATCCTTGTTATTACAGAAGGTAGTTCATTGTTGAGATTTTGTTTCTCCAATGGATGATAGCCTTGTCATTATGGAAGGTAGTTCATATTTGAGATTTTGTTACTCCAATGGATGGTATCCTTATCATTATGGAAGGTAGTTCATTGTTGAGATTTTGTTACTCAAATGGATGGTAGCCTTGTCATTATGGAAGGTAGTTCACTGTTAAGATTTTGTTACTCCAATGGATGGTAGCCTTGTCATTATGGAAGGTAGGTCGGTTTTGAGATTTTGTTACTTTAATGGATGGTAGCCTTGTCATTATGGAAGGTAGTTTGTTGTTGAGATTTTGTTACTCCAATGGATGGTAGCCTTGTCATTATGGAAGGTAGTTCGTTGTTGATATTTTGTTACTCTAATTGATGGTATCCTTGTCATTACGGAAGGTAGTTCATTGTGGAGATTTTGTTTCTCTAATGGATGATAGCCTTGTCATTATGGAAGGAAGTTCATTGTTGAGATTTTGTTACTCAAATGGATGGTAGCCTTGTCATTATGCAAGGTAGTTCATTGTTGAGATTTTGTTACTCCAATGGATGGTAGCCTTGTCATTATGGAAGGTAGTTCGTTGTTAAGATTTTGTTACTCCAATGGATGGTAGCCTTGTCATTATGGAAGGTAGTTCGGTTTTGAGATTTTTTTACTTTAATGGATGGTAGCCTTGTCATTATGGAAGGTAGTTTGTTGTTGAGATTTTGTTACTCCAACGGATGGTAGCCTTGTCATTATGGAAGGTAGTTCATTGTTGTTATTTTGTTACTCCAATGGCTGGTAGCCTTGTCATTATGGAAGGTAGTTTATTGTTGAAATTTTGTTACTCCAATAGATTGTAGCCTTTTCATTATGGAAGGTAGTTCTTGTTGAGATTTTGTTACTCCAATTGATGGTAGCCTTGTCATTATGGAAGGTAGTTAAGTTTTTAGATTTTGTTACTTTAATGGATGGTAGCCTTGTCATTATGAAAGGTAGTTTGTTGTTGAGATTTTGTTACTCCAATGGATGGTACCCTTGTTATTATGGAAGGTAGTTTGTTGTTTAGATTTTGTTACTCTAATTGATGGTATCCTTGTTATTACGGAAGTTAGTTCATTGTTGAGATTTTGTTTCTCCAATGGATGATAGCCTTGTCATTATGGAAGGTAGTTCATATTTGAGATTTTGTTACTCCAATGGATGGTAGCCTTGTCATTATGGAAGGTAGTTCATTGTTGAGATTTGTTACTCAAATGGATGGTAGCCTTGTCATTATGGAAGATAGTTCTTTATTGCGATTTTTTTACTCCAATGGATGGTAGACTATTCATTATGGAAGGTACTTCGTTGTTGAGATTGTGTTACTCTAATTGATGGTATCCTTGTCATTACGGAAGGTAGTTCAATGTCGAGATTTTGTTTCTCCAATGGATGATAGCCTTGTCATTATGGAAGGTAGTTCATTGTTGAGATTTTGTTACTCCAATGGCTGGAAGCCTTGTCATTATGCAATGTAGTTTATTGTTGAGATTTTGTTACTCCAATGGATGGTAGCCTTGTCATTATGGAAGGTAGTTTGTTGTTGACATTTTGTTACTCCAATGGATGATTGCCTTGTCATTATGGAAGGTAGTTCATTGTTGTTATTTTGTTACTCCAATGGCTGGTAGCCTTGTCATTATGGAAGGTAGTTTATTGTTGAAATTTTGTTACTCCAATAGATTGTAGCCTTGTCATTATGGAAGGTAGTTCTTGTTGAGATTTTGTTACTCCAATTGATGGTAGCCTTGTCATTATGGAAGGTTGTTCAGTTTTTAGATTTTGTTACTTTAATGGATGGTAGCCTTGTCATTATGGAAGGTAGTTTGTTGTTGAGATTTTGTTACTCCAATGGATGGTACCGTAGTTATCATGGAAGGTAGTTTGTTGTTTAGATTTTGTTACTCTAATTGATAGTATCCTTGTTATTACGGAAGGTAGTTCATTGTTGAGGTTTTGTTTCTCCAATGGATGATAGCCTTGTCATTATAGAAGGTAGTTCATATTTGAGATTTTGTTACTCTAATGGATGGTAACCTTGTCATTATGGAAGGTAGTTCGTTGTTGAGATTTTGTTACTCCAATGGATGGTAGCCTTGTCATTATGGAAGATAGTTCTTTATTGCGATTTTTTTACTCCAATGGATGGTAGACTATTCATTATGGAAGGTACTTCGTTGTTGAGATTTTGTTACTCCAATTGATGGTATCCTTGACATTACGGAAGGTAGTTCAATGTCGAGATTTTGTTTCTCCAATGGATGATAGCCTTGTCATTATGGTAGGTAGTTCATTGTTGAGATTTTGTTACTCCAATGGCTGGAAGCCTTGTCATTATGCATGGTAGTTTATTGTTGAGATTTTGTTACTCCAATGGATGGTAGCCTTGTCATTATGGAAGGTAGTTCGTTGTTAAGATTTTGTTACTCCAATGGATGGTAGCCTTGTCATTATGGAAGGTAGGTCGGTTTTGAGATTTTGTTACTTTAATGGATGGTATCGTTGTTATTACGGAAGGTAGTTCATTGTTGAGATTTTGTTTCTCCAATGGATGATAGCCTTGTCATTACGGAAGGTAGTTCATATTTGAGATTTTGTTACTCCAATGGATGGTACCGTAGTTATCATGGAAGGTAGTTTGTTGTTTAGATTTTGTTACTCTAATTGATAGTATCCTTGTTATTACGGAAGGTAGTTCATTGTTGAGATTTTGTTTCTCCAATGGATGATAGCCTTGTCATTATGGAAGGTAGTTCATATTTGAGATTTTGTTACTCTAATGGATGGTAACCTTGTCATTATGGAAGGTAGTTCGTTGTTGAGATTTTGTTACTCCAATGGATGGTAGCCTTGTCATTATGGAAGATAGTTCTTTATTGCGATATTTTTACTCCAATGGATGGTAGACTATTCATTATGGAAGGTACTTCATTGTTGAGATTTTGTTACTCCAATTGATGGTATCCTTGACATTACGGAAGGTAGTTCAATGTCGAGATTTTGTTTCTCCAATGGATGATAGCCTTGTCATTATGGTAGGTAGTTCATTGTTGAGATTTTGTTACTCCAATGGCTGGAAGCCTTGTCATTATGCAAGGTAGTTTATTGTTGAGATTTTGTTACTCCAATGGATGGTAGCCTTGTCATTATGGAAGGTAGTTCGTTGTTAAGATTTTGTTACTCCAATGGATGGTAGCCTTGTCATTATGGAAGGTAGGTCGGTTTTGAGATTTTGTTACTTTAATGGATGGTATCGTTGTTATTACGGAAGGTAGTTCATTGTTGAGATTTTGTTTCTCCAATGGATGATAGCCTTGTCATTACGGAAGGTAGTTCATATTTGAGATTTTGTTACTCCAATGGATGGTAACCTTGTCATTTTGGAAGGTAGTTCGTTGTTGAGATTTTGTTACTCCAATGGATGGTAGCCTTGTCATTATGGAAGATAGTTCTTTATTGCGATTTTTTTACTCCAATGGATGGTAGACTATTCATTATGGAAGGTACTTCGTTGTTGAGATTTTGTTACTCTTATTGATGGTATCCTTGTCATTACGGAAGGAGTTCAATGTCGAGATTTTGTTTCTCCAATGGATGAAAGCCTTGTCATTATGGAAGGTAGTTCATTGTTGAGATTTTGTTACTCCAATGGCTGGAAGCCTTGTCATTATGCAAGGAAGTTTATTGTTGAGATTTTGTTACTCCAATGGATGGTAGCCTTGTCATTATGGAAGGTAGTTTGTTGTTGACATTTTGTTACTCCAATGGATGATTGCCTTGTCATTATGGAAGGTAGTTCATTGTTGTTATTTTGTTACTCCAATGGCTGGTAGCCTTGTCATTATGGAAGGTAGTTTATTGTTGAAATTTTGTTACTCCAATAGATTGTAGCCTTGTCATTATGGAAGGTAGTTCTTGTTGAGATTTTGTTACTCCAATTGATTGTAGCCTTGTCATTATGGAAGGTAGTTCAGTTTTTAGATTTTGTTACTTTAATGGATGGTAGCCTTGTCATTATGGAAGGTAGTTTGTTGTTGAGATTCTGTTACTCCAATGGATGGTACCGTAGTTATTATGGAAGGTAGTTTGTTGTTTAGATTTTGTTACTCTAATTGATAGTATCCTTGTCATTACGGAAGGTAGTTCATTGTGGAGATTTTGTTTCTCCAATGGATGATAGCCTTGTCATTATGGATGGTAGTTCATTTTTGAGATTTTGTTACTCCAATTGATGGTAGCCTTGTCATTATGGAAGGTAGTTCATTGTTGAGATTTTGTTACTCAAATGGATGGTAGCATTGTCATTATGGAAGATAGTTCTTTATTGCGATTTTTTTACTCCAATGTATGGTAGACTATTCATTATGGAAGGTACTTCGTTGTTGAGATTTTGTTACTCTTATTGATGGTATCCTTGTCATTACGGAAGGTAGTTCAAAGTTGAGATTTTGTTTCTCCAATGGATGAAAGCCTTGTCATTATGGAAGGTAGTTCATTGTTGAGATTTTGTTACTCCAATGGCTGGAAGCCTTGTCATTATGCAAGGAAGTTTATTGTTGAGATTTTGTTACTCCAATGGATGGTAGCCTTGTCATTATGGAAGGTAGTTTGTTGTTGACATTTTGTTACTCCAATGGATGATTGCCTTGTCATTATGGAAGGTAGTTCATTGTTGTTATTTTGTTACTCCAATGGCTGGTAGCCTTGTCATTATGGAAGGTAGTTTATTGTTGAAATTTTGTTACTCCAATAGATTGTAGCCTTGTCATTATGGAAGGTAGTTCTTGTTGAGATTTTGTTACTCCAATTGATGGTAGCCTTGTCATTATGGAAGGTTGTTCAGTTTTTAGATTTTGTTACTTTAATGGATGGTAGCCTTGTCATTATGGAAGGTAGTTTGTTGTTGAGATTTTGTTACTCCAATGGATGGTACCGTAGTTATCATGGAAGGTAGTTTGTTGTTTAGATTTTGTTACTCTAATTGATAGTATCCTTGTTATTACGGAAGGTAGTTCATTGTTGAGATTTTGTTTCTCCAATGGATGATAGCCTTGTCATTATGGAAGGTAGTTCATATTTGAGATTTTGTTAATCTAATGGATGGTAACCTTGTCATTATGGAAGGTAGTTCGTTGTTGAGATTTTGTTACTCCAATGGATGGTAGCCTTGTCATTATGGAAGATAGTTCTTTATTGCGATTTGTTTACTCCAATGGATGGTAGACTATTCATTATGGAAGGTACTTCGTTGTTGAGATTTTGTTACTCCAATTGATGGTATCCTTGTCATTACGGAAGGTAGTTCAATGTCGAGATTTTGTTTCTCCAATGGATGATAGCCTTGTCATTATGGTAGGTAGTTCATTGTTGAGATTTTGTTACTCCAATGGCTGGAAGCCTTGTCATTATGCAAGGTAGTTTATTTTTGAGATTTTGTTACTCCAATGGATGGTAGCCTTGTCATTATGGAAGGTAGTTCGTTGTTAAGATTTTGTTACTCCAATGGATGGTAGCCTTGTCATTATGGAAGGTAGGTCGGTTTTGAGATTTTGTTACTTTAATGGATGGTATCGTTGTTATTACGGAAGGTAGTTCATTGTTGAGATTTTGTTTCTCCAATGGATGATAGCCTTGTCATTACGGAAGGTAGTTCATATTTGAGATTTTGTTACTCCAATGGATGGTAACCTTGTCATTATGGAAGGTAGTTCGTTGTTGAGATTTTGTTACTCCAATGGATGGTAGCCTTGTCATTATGGAAGATAGTTCTTTATTGCGATTTTTTTACTCCAATGGATGGTAGACTATTCATTATGGAAGGTACTTCGTTGTTGAGATTTTGTTACTCTTATTGATGGTATCCTTGTCATTACGGAAGGTAGTTCAATGTCGAGATTTTGTTTCTCCAATGGATGAAAGCCTTGTCATTATGGAAGGTAGTTCATTGTTGAGATTTTGTTACTCCAATGGCTGGAAGCCTTGTCATTATGCAAGGAAGTTTATTGTTGAGATTTTGTTACTTCAATGGATGGTAGCCTTGTTATTATGGAAGGTAGTTTGTTGTTGACATTTTGTTACTCTAATGGATGATTGCCTTGTCATTATGGAAGGTAGTTCATTGTTGTTATTTTGTTACTCCAATGGCTGGTAGCCTTGTCATTATGGAAGGTAGTTTATTGTTGAAATTTTGTTACTCCAATAGATTGTAGCCTTGTCATTATGGAAGGTAGTTCTTGTTGAGATTTTGTTACTCCAATTGATGGTAGCCTTGTCATTATGGAAGGTAGTTTAGTTTTTAGATTTTGTTACTTTAATGGATGGTAGCCTTGTCATTATGGAAGGTAGTTTGTTGTTGAGATTTTGTTACTCCAATGGATGGTACCGTAGTTATTATGGAAGGTAGTTTGTTGTTTAGATTTTGTTACTCTAATTGATAGTATCCTTGTTATTACGGAAGGTAGTTCATTGTTGAGATTTTGTTTCTCCAATGGATGATAGCCTTGTCATTATGGAAGGTAGTTCATATTTGAGATTTTGTTACTCCAATGGATGGTAACCTTGTCATTATGGAAGGTAGTTCGTTGTTGAGATTTTGTTACTTCAATGGATGGTAGCCTTGTCATTATGGAAGATAGTTCTTTATTGCGATTTTTTTACTCCAATGTATGGTAGACTATTCATTATGGAAGGTACTTCGTTGTTGAGATTTTGTTACTCTTATTGATGGTATCCTTGTCATTACGGAAGGTAGTTCAATGTTGATATTTTGTTTCTCCAATGGATGAAAGCCTTGTCATTATGGAAGGTAGTTCATTGTTGAGATTTTGTTACTCCAATGGCTGGAAGCCTTGTCATTATGCAAGGAAGTTTATTGTTGAGATTTTGTTACTCCAATGGATGGTAGCCTTGTCATTATGGAAGGTAGTTTGTTGTTGACATTTTGTTACTCCAATGGATGATTGCCTTGTCATTATGGAAGGTAGTTCATTGTTGTTATTTTGTTACTCCAATGGCTGGTAGCCTTGTCATTATGGAAGGTAGTTTATTGTTGAAATTTTGTTACTCCAATAGATTGTAGCCTTGTCATTATGGAAGGTAGTTCTTGTTGAGATTTTGTTACTCCAATTGATGGTAGCCTTGTCATTATGGAAGGTTGTTCAGTTTTTAGATTTTGTTACTTTAATGGATGGTAGCCTTGTCATTATGGAAGGTAGTTTGTTGTTGAGATTTTGTTACTCCAATGAATGTTACCGTAGTTATCATGAAAGGTAGTTTGTTGTTTAGATTTTGTTACTCTAATTGATAGTATCCTTGTTATTACGGAAGGTAGTTCATTGTTGAGATTTTGTTTCTCCAATGGACGATAGCCTTGTCATTATGGAAGGTAGTTCATATTTGAGATTTTGTTACTCCAATGGATGGTAACCTTGTCATTATGGAAGGTAGTTCGTTGTTGAGATTTTGTTACTCCAATGGATGGTAGCCTTGTCATTATGGAAGGTAAGTCGGTTTTGAGATTTTTTTACTTTAATGGATGGTATCGTTGTTATTACGGAAGGTAGTTCATTGTTGAGATTTTGTTTCTCCAATGGATGATAGCCTTGTCATTACGGAAGGTAGTTCATATTTGAGATTTTGTTACTCCAATGGATGGTAACCTTGTCATTATGGAAGGTAGTTCGTTGTTGAGATTTTGTTACTCCAATGGATGGTAGCCTTGTCATTATGGAAGATAGTTCTTTATTGCGATTTTTTTACTCCAATGGATGGTAGACTATTCATTATGGAAGGTACTTCGTTGTTGAGATTTTGTTACTCTTATTGATGGTATCCCTGTCATTACGGAAGGTAGTTCAATGTCGAGATTTTGTTTCTCCAATGGATGAAAGCCTTGTCATTATGGAAGGTAGTTCATTATTGAGATTTTGTTACTTTAATGGCTGGAAGCCTTGTCATTATGCAAGGAAGTTTATTGTTGAGATTTTGTTACTCCAATGGATGGTAGCCTTGTCATTATGGAAGGTAGTTTGTTGTTGACATTTTGTTACTCTAATGGATGATTTCCTTGTCATTATGGAAGGTAGTTCATTGTTGTTATTTTGTTACTCCAATGGCTGGTAGCCTTGTCATTATGGAAGGTAGTTTATTGTTGAAATTTTGTTACTCCAATAGATTGTAGCCTTGTCATTATGGAAGGTAGTTCTTCTTGAGATTTTGTTACTCCAATTGATGGTAGCCTTGTCATTATGGAAGGTAGTTCAGTTTTTAGATTTTGTTACTTTAATGGATGGTAGCCTTGTCATTATGGAAGGTAGTTTGTTGTTGAGATTTTGTTACTCCAATGGATGGTACCGTAGTTATTATGGAAGGTAGTTTGTTGTTTAGATTTTGTTACTCTAATTGATAGTATCCTTGTTATTACGGAAGGTAGTTCATTGTTGAGATTTTGTTTCTCCAATGGATGATAGCCTTGTCATTATGGAAGGTAGTTCATATTTGAGATTTTGTTACTCCAATGGATGGTAACCTTGTCATTATGGAAGGTAGTTCGTTGTTGAGATTTTGTTACTCCAATGGATGGTAGCCTTGTCATTATGGAAGATAGTTCTTTATTGCGATTTTTTTACTCCAATGGATGGTAGACTATTCATTATGGAAGGTACTTCGTTGTTGAGATTTTGTTACTCTTATTGATGGTATCCTTGTCATTACGGAAGGTAGTTCAATGTCGAGATTTTGTTTCTCCAATGGATGAAAGCCTTGTCATTATGGAAGGTAGTTCATTGTTGAGATTTTGTTACTCCAATGGCTGGAAGCCTTGTCATTTTGCAAGGAAGTTTATTGTTGAGATTTTGTTACTGCAAATGGATGGTAGCCTTGTCATTATGGAAGGTAGTTTGTTGTTGACATTTTGTTACTCCAATGGATGATTGCCTTGTCATTATGGAAGGTAGTTCATTGTTGTTATTTTGTTACTCCAATGGCTGGTAGCCTTGTCATTATGGAAGGTAGTTTATTGTTGAAATTTTGTTACTCCAATAGATTGTAGCCTTGTCATTATGGAAGGTAGTTCTTGTTGAGATTTTGTTACTCCAATTGATGGTAGCCTTGTCATTATGGAAGGTTGTTCAGTTTTTAGATTTTGTTACTTTAATGGATGGTAGCCTTGTCATTATGGAAGGTAGTTTGTTGTTGAGATTTTGTTACTCCAATGGATGTTACCGTAGTTATCATGAACGGTAGTTTGTTGTTTAGATTTTGTTACTCTAATTGATAGTATCCTTGTTATTACGGAAGGTAGTTCATTGTTGAGATTTTGTTTCTCTAATGGATGATAGCCTTGTCATTATGGAAGGTAGTTCATATTTGAGATTTTGTTACTCCAATGGATGGTAACCTTGTCATTATGGAAGGTAGTTCGTTGTTGAGATTTTGTTACTCCAATGGATGGTAGCCTTGTCATTATGGAAGATAGTTCTTTATTGTGATTTTTTTACTCCAATGGATGGTAGACTATTCATTATGGAAGGTACTTCGTTGTTGAGATTTTGTTACTCTAATTGATGGTATCCTTGTCATTACGGAAGGTAGTTCAATGTCGAGATTTTGTTTCTCCAATGGATGATAGCCTTTTCATTATGGTAGGTAGTTCATTGTTGAGATTTTTTTACTCCAATGGCTGGAAGCCTTGTCATTATGCAAGGTAGTTTATTGTTGAGATTTTGTTACTCCAATGGATGGTAGCCTTGTCATTATGGAAGGTAGTTCGTTGTTAAGATTTTGTTACTCCAATGGATGGTAGCCTTGTCATTATGGAAGGTAGGTCGGTTTTGAGATTTTGTTACTTTAATGGATGGTATCGTTGTTATTACCGAAGGTAGTTCATTGTTGAGATTTTGTTTCTCCAATGGATGATAGCCTTGTCATTATGGAAGGTAGTTCATATTTGAGATTTTGTTACTCCAATGGATGGTAACCTTGTCATTATGGAAGGTAGTTCGTTGTTGAGATTTTGTTACTCCAATGGATGGTAGCCTTGTCATTATGGAAGATAGTTCTTTATTGCGATTTTTTTACTCCAATGGATGGTAGACTATTCATTATGGAAGGTACTTCGTTGTTGAGATTTTGTTACTCTAATTGATGGTATCCTTGTCATTACGGAAGGTAGTTCAATGTCGAGATTTTTTTTCTCCAATGGATGAAAGCCTTGTCATTATGGAAGGTAGTTCATTGTTGAGATTTTGTTACTCCAATGGCTGGAAGCCTTGTCATTATGCAAGGAAGTTTATTGTTGAGATTTTGTTACTCCAATGGATGGAAGCCTTGTCATTATGGAAGGTAGTTTGTTGTTGACATTTTGTTACTCCAATGGATGATTGCCTTGTCATTATGGAAGGTAGTTCATTGTTGTTATTTAGTTACTCCAATGGCTGGTAGCCTTGTCATTATGGAAGGTAGTTTATTGTTGAAATTTTGTTACTCCAATAGATTATAGCCTTGTCATTATGGAAGGTAGTTCCTGTTGAGATTTTGTTACTCCAATTGATGGTAGCCTTGTCATTATGGAAGGTAGTTCAGTTTTTAGATTTTGTTACTTTAATGGATGGTAGCCTTGTCATTATGGAAGGTAGTTTGTTGTTGAGATTTTGTTACTCCAATGGATGGTACCGTAGTTATTATGGAAGGTAGTTTGTTGTTTAGATTTTGTTACTCTAATTGATAGTATCCTTGTTATTACGGAAGGTAGTTCATTGTTGAGATTTTGTTTCTCCAATGGATGATAGCCTTGTCATTATGGAAGGTAGTTCATATTTGAGATCGTGTTACTCCAATGGATGGTAACCTTGTCATTATGGAAGGTAGTTCGTTGTTGAGATTTTGTTACTCCAATGGATGGTAGCCTTGTCATTATGGAAGATAGTTCTTTATTGCGATTTTTTTACTCCAATGGATGGTAGACTATTCATTATGGAAGGTACTTCGTTGTTGAGATTTTGTTACTCTAATTGATGGTATCCTTGTCATTACGGAAGGTAGTTCAATGTCGAGATTTTGTTTCTCCAATGGATGATAGCCTTGTCATTATGGTAGGTAGTTCATTGTTGAGATTTTGTTACTCCAATGGCTGGAAGCCTTGTCATTATGCAAGGTAGTTTATTGTTGAGATTTTGTTACTCTAATGGATGGTAGCCTTGTCATTATGGAAGGTAGTTCGTTGTTAAGATTTTGTTACTCCAATGGATGGTAGCCTTGTCATTATGGAAGGTAGGTCGGTTTTGAGATTTTGTTACTTTAATGGATGGTATCGTTGTTATTACGGAAGGTAGTTCTTTGTTGAGATTTTGTTTCTCCAATGGATGATAGCCTTGTCATTATGGAAGGTAGTTCATATTTGAGATTTTGTTACTCCAATGGATGGTAACCTTGTCATTATGGAAGGTAGTTCGTTGTTGAGATTTTGTTACTCCAATGGATGGTAGCCTTGTCATTATGGTAGATAGTTCTTTATTGCGATTTTTTTACTCCAATGGATGGTAGACTATTCATTAGTGAAGGTACTTCGTTGTTGAGATTTTTTTACTCTAATTGATGGTATCCTTGTCATTACGGAAGGTAGTTCAATGTCGAGATTTTGTTTCTCCAATGGATGAAAGCCTTGTCATTATGGAAGGTAGTTCATTGTTGAGATTTTGTTACTCCAATGGCTGGAAGCCTTGTCATTATGCAAGGAAGTTTTTTGTTGAGATTTTGTTACTCCAATGGATGGTAGCCTTGTTATTATGGAAGGTAGTTCGTTGTTAATATTTTGTTACTCCAATGGATGGTAGCCTTGTCATTATGTAAGGTAGTTCATTGTTGAGATTTTGTTACTCCAATGGCTGGTAGCCTTGTCATTATGCTGGGTAGTTCATTGTTGAAATTTTGTTACTCCAATGGATGGTAACCTTGTCATTATGGAAGGTAGTTCATTGTTGAGATTTTGTTACTCCAATGGATGATAGCCTTGTCATTATGGAAGGTAGTTTGTTGTTGAGATTTTGTTACTCTAATTGATGGTATCCTTGTCATTACAGAAGGTAGTTCATTGTAGAGATTTTGTTTCTCCAATGGATTATAGCCTTGGCATTATGGTAGGTAGTTCATTTTTGTGATTTTTTTACTCCAATGGATGGTATCCTTGTCATTACGGAAGGTAGTTCATTGTTGAGATTTTGTTTCTCCAATGGATGATAGCCTTGTCATTATGGAAGGTTGTTCATTGTTTAGATTTTATTACTCCAATGGCAAGTAGCCTTGTCATTATGGAAGGTAGTTTGTTATTGTGATTTTGTTACTCCAATGGATGGTAGCCTTGTCATTATGGAAGGTAGTTCGTTGTTGAGATTTGGTTACTCCAATGGATGGTAGCCTTAACATTATGGAAGGTAGTTTGGGTTTGAGATTTTGTTACTTTAATGGATGGTATCCTTGTTATCACGGAAGGTAGTTCATTATTGAGATTTTGTTTCTCCAATGGATGATAGCCTTGTCATTATGGAAGGTAGTTCATATTTGAGATTTTGTTACTCCAATGGATGGTAACCTTGTCATTATGGAAGGTAGTTCGTTGTTGAGATTTTGTTACTCCAATGGATGGTAGCCTTCTCATTATGGAAGATAGTTCTTTATTGCGATTTTTTTACTCCAATGGATGGTAGACTATTCATTATGGAAGGTACTTTGTTGTTGAGATTTTGTTACTCTAATTGATGGTATCCTTGTCATTACGGAAGGTAGTTCAATGTCGAGATTTTGTTTCTCCAATGGATGATAGCCTTGTCATTATGGAAGGTAGTTCATTGTTGAGATTTTGTTACTCCAATGGCTGGAAGCCTTGTCATTATGCAAGGTAGTTTATTGTTGAGATTTTGTTACTCCAATGGATGGTAGCCTTGTCATTATGGAAGGTAGTTCGTTGTTAAGATTTTGTTACTCCAATGGATGGTAGCCTTGTCATTATGCAGGGTAGTTCATTGTTGAAATTTTGTTACTCCAATGGATGGTAACCTTGTCATTATGGAAGGTAGTTCATTGTTGAGATTTTGTTACTCTAATTGATGGTCTCCTTGTCATTACGGAAGGTAGTTCATTGTGGAGATTTTGTTTCTCCAATGGATGATAGCCTTGTCATTATGGAAGGTAGTTCATTGTTGAGATTTTGTTACTCCAATGGCTGGAAGCCTTGTCATTATGCAGGGAAGTTTATTGTTGAGATTTTGTTACTCCAATGGATGGAAGCCTTGTCATTATGGAAGGTAGTTTGTTGTTGACATTTTGTTACTCCAATGGATGATTGCCTTGTCATTATGGAAGGTAGTTCATTGTTGAGATTTTGTTACTCCAATGGATGATAGCCTTGTCATTATGGAAGGTAGTTTGTTGTTGAGATTTTGTTACTCTAATTGATGGTATCCTTGTCATTACAGAAGGTAGTTCATTGTAGAGATTTTGTTTCTCCAATGGATTATAGCCTTGGCATTATGGTAGGTAGTTCATTTTTGTGATTTTTTTACTCCAATGGATGGTATCCTTGTCATTACGGAAGGTAGTTCATTGTTGAGATTTTGTTTCTCCAATGGATGATAGCCTTGTCATTATGGAAGGTTGTTCATTGTTTAGATTTTATTACTCCAATGGCAAGTAGCCTTGTCATTATGGAAGGTAGTTTGTTATTGAGATTTTGTTACTCCAATGGATGGTAGCCTTGTCATTATGGAAGGTAGTTCGTTGTTGAGATTTGGTTACTCCAATGGATGGTAGCCTTAACATTATGGAAGGTAGTTTGGGTTTGAGATTTTGTTACTTTAATGGATGGTATCCTTGTTATCACGGAAGGTAGTTCATTATTGAGATTTTGTTTCTCCAATGGATGATAGCCTTGTCATTATGGAAGGTAGTTCATATTTGAGATTTTGTTACTCCAATGGATGGTAACCTTGTCATTATGGAAGGTAGTTCGTTGTTGAGATTTTGTTACTCCAATGGATGGTAGCCTTCTCATTATGGAAGATAGTTCTTTATTGCGATTTTTTTACTCCAATGGATGGTAGACTATTCATTATGGAAGGTACTTTGTTGTTGAGATTTTGTTACTCTAATTGATGGTATCCTTGTCATTACGGAAGGTAGTTCAATGTCGAGATTTTGTTTCTCCAATGGATGATAGCCTTGTCATTATGGAAGGTAGTTCATTGTTGAGATTTTGTTACTCCAATGGCTGGAAGCCTTGTCATTATGCAAGGTAGTTTATTGTTGAGATTTTGTTACTCCAATGGATGGTAGCCTTGTCATTATGGAAGGTAGTTCATTGTTAAGATTTTGTTACTCCAATGGATGGTAGCCTTGTCATTATGCAGGGTAGTTCATTGTTGAAATTTTGTTACTCCAATGGATGGTAACCTTGTCATTATGGAAGGTAGTTCATTGTTGAGATTTTGTTACTCTAATTGATGGTCTCCTTGTCATTACGGAAGGTAGTTCATTGTGGAGATTTTGTTTCTCCAATGGATGATAGCCTTGTCATTATGGAAGGTAGTTCATTGTTGAGATTTTGTTACTCCAATGGCTGGAAGCCTTGTCATTATGCAGGGAAGTTTATTGTTGAGATTTTGTTACTCCAATGGATGGAAGCCTTGTCATTATGGAAGGTAGTTTGTTGTTGACATTTTGTTACTCCAATGGATGATTGCCTTGTCATTATGGAAGGTAGTTCATTGTTGTTATTTAGTTACTCCAATGGCTGGTAGCCTTGTCATTATGGAAGGTAGTTTATTGTTGAAATTTTGTTACTCCAATAGATTATAGCCTTGTCATTATGGAAGGTAGTTCCTGTTGAGATTTTGTTACTCCAATTGATGGTAGCCTTGTCATTATGGAAGGTAGTTCAGTTTTTAGATTTTGTTACTTTAATGGATGGTAGCCTTGTCATTATGGAAGGTAGTTTGTTGTTGAGATTTTGTTACTCCAATGGATGGTACGGTAGTTATTATGGAAGGTAGTTTGTTGTTTAGATTTTGTTACTCTAATTGATAGTATCCTTGTTATTACGGAAGGTAGTTCATTGTTGAGATTTTGTTTCTCCAATGGATGATAGCCTTGTCATTATGGAAGGTAGTTCATATTTGAGATCGTGTTACTCCAATGGATGGTAACCTTGTCATTATGGAAGGTAGTTCGTTGTTGAGATTTTGTTACTCCAATGGATGGTATCCTTCTCATTATGGAAGATAGTTCTTTATTGCGATTTTTTTACTCCAATGGATGGTAGACTATTCATTATGGAAGGTACTTTGTTGTTGAGATTTTGTTACTCTAATTGATGGTATCCTTGTCATTACGGAAGGTAGTTCAATGTCGAGATTTTGTTTCTCCAATGGATGATAGCCTTGTCATTATGGAAGGTAGTTCATTGTTGAGATTTTGTTACTCCAATGGCTGGAAGCCTTGTCATTATGCAAGGTAGTTTATTGTTGAGATTTTGTTACTCCAATGGATGGTAGCCTTGTCATTATGGAAGGTAGTTCGTTGTTAAGATTTTGTTACTCCAATGGATGGTAGCCTTGTCATTATGGAAGGTAGTTCATTGTTGAGATTTTATTACTCCAATGGCTGGTAGCCTTGTCATTATGCAGGGTAGTTCATTGTTGAAATTTTGTTACTCCAATGGATGGTAACCTTGTCATTATGGAAGGTAGTTCATTGTTAAGATTTTGTTACTCTAATTGATGGTCTCCTTGTCATTACGGAAGGTAGTTCATTGTGGAGATTTTGTTTCTCCAATGGATGATAGCCTTGTCATTATGGAAGGTAGTTCATTGTTGAGATTTTGTTACTCCAATGGCTGCTAGCCTTGTCATTATGCAGGGTAGTTCATTGTTGAAATTTTGTTACTCCAATGGATGGTAACCTTGTCATTATAGAAGGTAGTTCATTGTTGAGATTTTGTTACTCAAATGGATGGTAGCCTTGTCATTATGGAAGATAGTTCTTTATTGCGATTTTTTTACTCCAATGGATGGTAGACTATTCATTATGGAAGGTACTTCGTTGTTGAGATTTTGTTACTCTAATTGATGGTATCCTTGTCATTACGGAAAGTAGTTCAATGTTGAGATTTTGTTTCTCCAATGGATGATAGCCTTGTCATTATGGAAGGTAGTTCATTGTTGAGATTTTGTTACTCCAATGGCTGGAAGCCTTGTCATTATGCAAGGTAGTTTATTGTTGAGATTTTGTTACTTCAATGGATGGTAGCCTTGTCATTATGGAAGGTAGTTCGTTGTTAAGATTTTGTTACTCTAATGGATGGTAGCCTTGTCATTATGGAAGGTAGTTCGGTTTTGAGATTTTTTAACTTTAATTTATGATAGCCTTGTCATTATGGAAGGTAGTTTGTTGTTGAGATTTTATTACTCCAACGGATGGTAGCCTTGTCATTATGGAAGGTAGTTCGTTGTTGAGATTTTGTTACCCCAATGGATGATTGCTTTGTCATTATGGAAGGTAGTTCATTGTTGTTATTTTGTTACTCCAATTGCTGGTAGCCTTGTCATTATGGAAGGTAGTTCTTGTTGAGATTTTGTTACTCCAATTGATGGTAGCCTTGTCATTATGGAAGGTAGTTCAGTTTTTAGATTTTGTTACTTTAATGGATGGTAGCCTTGTCATTATGGAAGGTAATTTGTTGTTGAGATTTTGTTACTCCAATGGATGGTACCCTTGTTATTATGGAAGGTAGTTTGTTGTTGAGATTTTGTTACTCTAATTGATGGTATCCTTGTTATTACGGAAGGTAGTTCATTGTTGAGATTTTGTTTCTCCAATGGATGATAGCCTTGTCATTATGGAAGGTAGTTCATATTTGAGATTTTGTTACTCCAATGGATTGTAGCCTTGTCATTAAGGAAGGTAGTTCATTGTTGAGATTTTGTTACTCCAATGGCTGGTAGCCTTGTCATCATGCAAGGTAGTTCATTGTCAAGATTTTGTTACTCCAATGGATGGTAGCCTTGTCATTATGGAAGGTAGTTCGTTGTTAAGATTTTGTTACTCTAATGGATGGTAGCCTTGTCATTATGGAAGGTAGTTCGGTTTTGAGATTTTTTTACTTTAATTTATGGTAGCCTTGTCATTATGGAAGGTAGTTTGTTGTTGAGATTTTGTTACTCCGACAGATGGTAGCCTTGTCATTATGGAAGGTAGTTCATATTTGAGATTTTGTTACTCCAATGGATTGTAGCCTTGTCATTATGGAAGGTAGTTCATTGTTGAGATTTTGTTACTCAAATGGATGGTAGACTTGTCATTATGGAAGGTAGTTCTTTATTGCGATTTTTTTACTCCAATGGATGGTAGACTATTCATTATGGAAGGTACTTCGTTGTTGAGATTTTGTTACTCTAATTGATGGTATACTTGTCATTACGGAAGGTAGTTAATTGTGGAGATTTTGTTTCTCAAATGGATGGTAGCCTTGTCATTATGGAAGGTAGTTCGGTTTTCAGATTTTCTTACTTTAATGGATGGCAGCCTTGTCATTATGGAAGGTAGTTTGTTGTTGAGATTTTGATACTCCAACGGATGGTAGCCTTGTCATTATGGAAGGTAGTTCATTGTTGAGATTTTGTTACTCCAATGGATGATTGCCTTGTCATTATGGAAGGTAGTTCATTGTTGTTATTTTGTTACTCTAATGGCTGGTAGCCTCGTCATTATGGAAGGTAGTTTATTGTTGAAATTTTGTTACTCCAATAGATTGTAGCCTTGTCATTATGGAAGGTAGTTCTTGTTTAGATTTTGTTACTCCAATTGATGGTAGCCTTGTCATTATGGAAGGTAGTTCATTTTTTATATTTTGTTACTTGAATGGATGGTAGCCTTGTCATTATGGAAGGTAGTTTGTTGTTGAGATTTTGTTACTCCAATGGATGGTACCCTTGTTATTATGGAAGGTAGTTTGTTGTTGAGATTTTGTTACTCTAATTGATGGTATCCTTGTTATTACGGAAGGTAGTTCATTGTTGAGATTTTGTTTCTCCAATGGATGATAGCCTTGTCATTATGGAAGGTTGTTCATATTTTAGATTTTGTTACTCCAATGGATGGTAGCCTTGACATTATGGAAGGTAGTTCATTGTTGAGATTTTGTTACTCAAATGGATGGTAGCCTTGTCATTATGGAAGGTAGTTCTTTATTGCGATTTTTTTACTCCAATGGATGGTAGACTATTCATTATGGAAGGTACTTCGTTGTTGAGATTTTGTTACTCTAATTGATGGTATCCTTGTCATTACGGAAGGTAGTTCATTGTGGAGATTTTGTTTCTCCAATGGATGATAGCCTTGTCATTATGGAAGGAAGTTCATTGTTGATATTTTGTTACTCAAATGGATGGTAGCCTTGTCATTATGGAAGGTAGTTCTTTATTGCGATTTATTTACTCCAATGGATGGTAGACTATTCATTATGGAAGGTACTTCGTTGTTGAGATTTTGTTACTCTAATTGATGGTATACTTGTCATTACGGAAGGTAGTTCATTGTGGAGATTTTGTTTCCCCAATGGATGTTAGCCTTGTCATTATGGAAGGTAGTTCGGTTTTGAGATTTTTTTACTTTAATGGATGGCACCCTTGTCATTATGGAAGGTAGTTTGTTGTTGAGATTTTGATACTTCAACGGATGGTAGCCTTGTCATTATGGAAGGTAGTTCATTGTTGAGATTTTGTTACTCCAATGGATGATTGCCTTGTCATTATGGAAGGTAGTTCATTGTTGTTATTTTGTTACTCTAATGGCTGGTAGCCTCGTCATTATGGAAGGTAGTTTATTGTTGAAATTTTGTTACTCCAATAGATTGTAGCCTTGTCATTATGGAAGGTAGTTCTTGTTTAGATTTTGTTACTCCAATTGATGGTAGCCTTGTCATTATGGAAGGTAGTTCAGTTTTTAGATTTTGTTACTTTAATGGATGGTAGCCTTGTCATTATGGAAGGTAGTTTGTTGTTGAGATTTTGTTACTCCAATGGATGGTACCCTTGTTATTATAGAAGGTAGTTTGTTGTTGAGATTTTGTTACTCTAATTGATGGTATCCTTGTTATTACGGAAGGTAGTTCATTGTTGAGATTTTGTTTCTCCAATGGATGATAGCCTTGTCATTATGGAAGGTTGTTCATATTTTAGATTTTGTTACTCCAATGGATGGTAGCCTTGTCATTATGGAAGGTAGTTCATTGTTGAGATTTTGTTACTCAAATGGATGGTAGCCTTGTCATTATGGAAGGTAGTTCTTTATTGCGATTTTTTTACTCCAATGGATGGTAGACTATTCATTATGGAAGGTACTTCGTTGTTGAGATTTTGTTACTCTAATTGATGGTATCCTTGTCATTACGGAAGGTAGTTCATTGTGGAGATTTTGTTTCTCCAATGGATGATAGCCTTGTCATTATGGAGGGAAGTTCATTGTTGATATTTTGTTACTCAAATGGATGGTAGCCTTGTCATTATGGAAGGTAGTTCTTTATTGCGATTTTTTTACTCCAATGGATGGTAGACTATTCATTATGGAAGGTACTTCGTTGTTGAGATTTTGTTACTCTAATTGATGGTATCCTTGTCATTACGGAAGGTAGTTCATTGTGGAGATTTTGTTTCTCCAATGGATGATAGCCTTGTCATTATGGAAGGAAGTTCATTGTTGAGATTTTGTTACTCCAATGGCTGGTAGCCTTGTCATTATGGAAGGTAGTTCTTTATTGCGATTTTTTTACTCCAATGGATGGTAGACTATTCATTATGGAAGGTACTTCGTTGTTGAGATTTCGTTACTCTAATTGATGGTATACTTGTCATTACAGAAGGTAGTTCATTGTGGAGATTTTGTTTCCCCAATGGATGTTAGCCTTGTCATTATGGAAGGTAGTTCGGTTTTGAGATTTTTTTTACTTTAATTGATGACACCCTTGTCATTATGGAAGGTAGTTTGTTGTTGAGATTTTGATACTTCAACGGATGGTAGCCTTGTCATTATGGAAGGTAGTTCATTGTTGAGATTTTGTTCCTCCAATGGATGATTGCCTTGTCATTATGGAAGGTAGTTCATTGTTGTTATTTTGTTACTCTAATGGCTGGTAGCCTCGTCATTATGGAAGGTAGTTTATTGTTGAAATTTTGTTACTCCAATAGATTGTAGCCTTGTCATTATGGAAGGTAGTTCTTGTTTAGCTTTTGTTACTCCAATTGATGGTAGCCTTGTCATTATGGAAGGTAGTTCAGTTTTTAGATTTTGTTACTTTAATGGATGGTAGCCTTGTCATTATAGAAGGTAGTTTGTTGTTGAGATTTTGTTACTCCAATGGATGGTACCCTTGTTATTATGGAAGGTAGTTTGTTGTTGAGATTTTGTTACTCTAATTGATGGTATCCTTGTTATTACGGAAGGTAGTTCATTGTTGAGATTTTGTTTCTCCAATGGATGATAGCCTTGTCATTATGGAAGGTTTTTCATATTTTAGATTTTGTTACTCCAATGGATGGTAGACTTGTCATTATGGAAGGTAGTTCATTGTTGAGATTTTGTTACTCAAATGGATGGTAGCCTTGTCATTATGGAAGGTAGTTCTTTATTGCGATTTTTTTACTCCAATGGATGGTAGACTATTCATTATGGAAGGTACTTCGTTGTTGAGATTTTGTTACTCTAATTGATGGTATCCTTGTCATTACGGAAGGTAGTTCATTGTGGAGATTTTGTTTCTCCAATGGATGATAGCCTTGTCATTATGGAAGGAAGTTCATTGTTGAGATTTTGTTACTCCAATGGCTGGTAGCCTTGTCATTATGCAAGGTAGTTCATTGTTGAGATTTTGTTTCTCCAATGGATGGTAGCCTTGTCATTATGGAAGGTAGTTCGGTGTTAAGATTTTGTTACTCAAATGGATGGTAGCCTTGTCATTATGGAAGGTAGTTCGGTTTTGAGACTTTTTTACTTTAATGGATGGTAGCCTTGTCATTATGGAAGGTAGTTTGTTGTTGAGATTTTGTTACTCCACTGGATGGTAGCCTTGTCATTATGGAAGGTAGTTCGTTGTTGAGATTTTGTTACTCCAATGGATGATTGCCTTGTCATTATGGAAGGTAGTTCATTGTTGTTATTTTGTTACTCCAATAGCTGGTAGCCTTGTCATTATGGAAGGTAGGTTATTGTTGAAAATTTGTTACTCCAATAGATTGTAGCCTTGTCATTATGGAAGGTAGTTCTTGTTGAGATTTTGTTACTCCAATTGATGGTAGCCTAGTCATTATGGAAGGTAGTTCAGTTTTTAGATTTTGTTACTTTAATAGATGGTAGCCTCGTCATTATGGAAGGTAGTTTGTTGTTGAGATTTTGTTACTCCAATGGATGGTACCCTTGTTATTATGGAAGGTAGTTTGTTGTTGAAATTTTGTTACTCTAATTGATGGTATCCTTGTTATTACGGAAGGTAGTTCATTGTTGAGATTTTGTTTCTCCAATGGATGATAGCCTTATCATTATGGAAGGTAGTTCATATTTGAGATTTCGTAATACCAATGGATGGTAGCCTTGTCATTATGGAAGGTAGTTCATTGTTGATATTTTGTTACTCAAATGGATGGTAGCCTTGTCATTATGGAAGGTAGTTCTTTATTGCGATTTTTTTACTCCAATGGATGGTAGATTATTCATTATGGAAGGTACTTCGTTGTTGAGATTTTGTTACTCTAATTGATGGTATACTTGTCATTACGGAAGGTAGTTCATTGTGGAGATTTTGTTTCTCCAATGGATGGTAGCCTTGTCATTATGGAAGGTAGTTCGGTTTTGAGATTTTTTTACTTTAATGGATGGCAGCCTTGTCATTATGGAAGGTAGTTTGTTGTTGAGATTTTGATACTCCAACGGATGGTAGCCTTGTCATTATGGAAGGTAGTTCGTTGTTGAGATTTTGTTACTCCAATGGATGATTGCCTTGTCATTATGGAAGGTAGTTCATTGTTGTTATTTTGTTACTCTAATGGCTGGTAGCCTTGTCATTATGGAAGGTAGTTTATTGTTGAAATTTTGTTACTCCAATAGATTGTAGCCTTGTCATTATGGAAGGTAGTTCTTGTTGAGATTTTGTTACTCCAATTGATGGTAGCCTTTTCATTATGGAAGGTAGTTCAATTTTTAGATTTTGTTACTTTAATGGATGGTAGCCTTGTCATTATGGAAGGTAGTTTGTTGTTGAGATTTTGTTACTCCAATGGATGGTACCCTTGTTATTATTGAAGGTAGTTTGTTGTTGAGATTTTGTTACTCTAATTGATGGTATCCTTGTTATTACAAAAGGTAGTTCATTGTTGAGATTTTGTTTCTCCAATGGATGATAGCCTTGTCATTATGGAAGGTTGTTCATATTTGAGATTTTGTTACTCCAATGGATGGTAGCCTTTTCATTATGGAAGTTAGTTCATTGGTGAGATTTTGTTACTCAAAAGGATGGTAGCCTTGTCATTAAGGAAGGTAGTTCTTTATTGCGATTTTTTTACTCCAATGGATGGTAGACTATTCATTATGGAAGGTACTTTGTTTTTGAGATTTTGTTACTCTAATTGATGGTATCCTTGTCATTACGGAAGGTTGTTCATTGTGGAGATTTTGTTTCTCCAATGGATGATAGCCTTGTCATTATGGAAGGTAGTTCATTGTTGAGATTTTGTTACTCCAATGGCTGGTAGCCTTGTCATTATGCAAGGTAGTTTATTGTTGAGATTTTGTTACTCCAATGGATGGTAACCTTGTCATTATGGAAGGTAGTTCGTTGTTAAGATTTTGTTACTCCAATGGATGGTAGCCTTGTCATTATGGAAGGTAGTCTTTTGTTCATATTTTTGTTAGTCCATTGGATGGTAGCCTTGTCATTACAGAAGGTAGTCTGTTGTCAATGTTTTTGTTCCCCCAATGGATGGTAGCCTTATCATTATGGAAGGTAGAATGATATAGATATCTTTTTTACTGCAATGGGTGGTAGCCTTGTCATTATGGAAGGTAGTTTGTTGTCGATATTTTTTTACTCCAATGGATGGTATCCTTGTCATTATGAAAGGTAGTTTGTCATTTAGATATCTCTTACTCCAATGTGTGGTAGCCTTGTCATTATGGAAGGTAGTCTGTTGTTGAGAATTTTGTTATTCCGTTGGATGGTAGCCTTGTCATTATGGAAGGTAGTCTGATGTCGAGATTTTTGATATTCTAATGGATTGTAACCTTGTCATTATGGAAGGTAGTCTGTTGTCGAGATTTTTATACTCCAATGGATGGTATGCTTGTAGTTATGGAAGGTAGTCTGTTGTCGAGATTTTTGTTACTCCAATGAATGGTAGCCTTGTCATTATGGGACGTAGTCTGTTGTCAATATTTTTTGTTACTTCAATGGATTTTAGCCTTGTCGTTATGGAAGGTAGTCTATTGTCGAGATTTTTGTTACTCCAATGAATGGTAGCTTTGTCATTATGGAAGGTACTCTGTTGTCGAGATTTTTGTTACTCCAATGGATGGTAGCCTTGTCATTAATAAAGGTGGTCTGTTGTCGAGATTTTTGTTACTCCAATGGATGGTAGCCTTGTCATTATGGAAGGTAGTCTATTGTCGATATTTTTGTTACTACAAGGGATGGTAGCCTTGTCATTCTGGAAATTAGTCGGTTGTTGATATTTTTATTACTCCAATGGATGGTAGTCTTGTTGTCGAGATTTTTGTTACTCCAATGGATGGTAGTCTTGTCATTATGGAAGGTAGTCTTTTGTTCATATTTTTTGTTAGTCCATTGGATGGTAGCCTTGTCATTACAAAAGGTAGTCTGTTGTCCATGAGTTTGTTCCTCCAATGGATGGTAGCCTTATCATTATGGAAGGTAGAATGATATACATATCTTTTTTACTCCAATGGGTGGTAACCTTGTCATTATGGAAGGTAGTTTGTTGTCGATATTTTTTTACTCCAATGGATGGTAGCCTTGTGATTATGAAAGGTAGTTTGTCATTGAGATATCTGTTACTCCAATGTGTGGTAGCCTTGTCATTATGGAAGGTAGTGTGTTGTCGAGAATTTTGTTATTCCGTTGGATGGTAGCCTTGTCATTATGGAAGGTAGTCTGTTATCGTTATTTTTGTACTCCAATGGATGGTATCCTTGTCATTATGGAAGGTAGTCTGTTGTCGAGATTTTTGTTACTCCAATGAATGGTAGCCTTGTCATTATGGGACGTAGTCTGTTGTCAATATTTTTGTTACTTCAATGGATTGTAGCCTTGTCATTATGGAAGGTAGTCTATTGTCGAGATTTATGTTACTCCAATGGATGGTAGCTTTGTCATTATGGAAGGTACTCTGTTGTCGATATTTTTGTTACTCCACTGGATGGTAGCCTTGTCATTATGAAAGGTAGTCTGTATTCGACATTTTTGTTACTCCAATGGATGGTAGTCTTGTCATTATAGAAGGTAGTATGTTGTCGATATTTTTGTTACTACAATGGATGGTAGCCTTGTCATTCTGGAAATTAGTCCGTTGTTGATATTTTTATTACTCCAATGGATGGTAGCCTTGTCATTATGGAAGGTAGTCTGTTGTCGAGATTTTTGTTACTCCAATGGATGGTAGTCTTTTCATTATGGAAAGTAGTCTGTCGTTATGATTTCTGCTACTCCAATGGATGGTAGCCTTGTCATTATGGAAGGTAGTCTTTTATTCATATTTTTGTTACTCCATTGGATGGTAGCCTTGTCATTACAGAAGGTAGTCTGTTGTCCATGAGTTTGTTCCTCCAATGGATGGCAGCCTTATCATTATGGAAGGTAGAATGATATAGATATATTTTTTACTCCAATGGGTGGTAGCCTTGTCATTATGGAAGGTAGTTTGTTGTCGATATTTTTTTTACTCTAATGGATGGTAGCCTTGTCATTATGAAAGGTAGTTTGTCATTGAGATATTTGTTACTCCAATGTCGGGTAGCCTTGTCATTATGGAAGGTAGTCTGTTGTCGAGAATTTTGTTATTCTGTTGGATGGTAGTCTTGTCATTATGGAAGGTAGTCTGATGTCGAGATTTTTGTTATTTTAATGGATTGTAACCTTATCATTATGGAAGGTAGTCTGTTGTCGATATTTTTATACTCCAATGGATGGTATCCTTGTCATTATGGAAGGTAGTCTGTTGTCGAGATTTTTGTTACTCCAATGAATGGTAGCCTTGTCATTATGGGACGTAGTCTGTTGTCAATATTTTTTGTTACTTCAATGGATTGTAGCCTTGTCATTATGGAAGGTAGTCTATTGTCGAGATTTTTGTTACTCCAATGGATGGTAGCTTTGTCATTATGGAAGGTACTCTGTTGTCGAGATTTTCGTTACTCCAATGGATGGTAGCCTTGTCATTATGAAAGGTGGTCTGTTGTCGAGATTTTTGTTACTCCAATGGATGGTAGCCTTGTCATTATGGAAGGTAGTCTATTGTCGATATTTTTGTTACTACAATGGATGGTAGCCTTGTAATTCTGGAAATTAGTCCGTTGTTGATATTTTTATTACTCCAATGGATGGTAGCCTTGTCATTATGGAAGGTAGTCTGTTGTCGAGATTTTTGTTACTCCAATGGATGGTAGTCTTTTCACTATGGAAGGTAGTCTGTCGTTATGATTTCTGTTACTCCAATGGATGGTAGCCTTGTCATTATGGAAGGTAGTCTTTTGTTCATATTTTTGTTAGTCCATTGGATGGTAGCCTTGTCATTACAGAAGGTAGTATGTTGTCAATGTTTTTGTTCCCCCAATGGATGGTAGCCTTATCATTATGGAAGGTAGAATGATATATATATCTTTTTTACTGCAATGGGTGGTAGCCTTGTCATTATCGAAGGTAGTTTGTTGTCGATATTTTTTTACTCCAATGGATGGTATCCTTGTCATTATGAAAGGTAGTGTGTCATTTAGATATCTCTTACTCCAATGTGTGGTAGCCTTGTCATTATGGAAGTTAGTCTATTGTCGAGAATTTTGTTATTCCGTTGGATGGTAGCCTTGTCATTATGGAAGGTAGTCTGATGTCGAGATTTTTTTTATTCTAATGGATTGTAACCTTGTCATTATGGAAGGTAGTCTGTTGTCGAGATTTTTATACTCCAATGGATGGTATCCTTGTCATTATGAAAGGTAGTTTGTTGTCGAGATTTTTGTTACTCCAATGAATGGTAGCCTTGTCATTATGGGACATAGTCTGTTTTCAAAATTTTTGTTACTTCAATGGATTGTATCCTTGTCATTATGGAAGGTAGTATAAATTTTCGAGATTTTTGTTACTCCAATGGATGGTAGCTTTGTCATTATGGAAGGTACTCTGTTGTTGAGATTTTTGTTACTCCAATGGATGGTAGCCTTGTCATTATGAAAGGTATCTGTTGTTGAGATTTTTGTTACTCCAATGGATGGTAGCCTTGTCATTATGGAAGGTAGTCTGTTGTCGATATTTTTGTTACTACAATGGATGGTAGCCTTGTAATTTTGGAAATTACTCCGTTGTTGATATTTTTATTACTCCAATGGATGGTAGCCTTGTCATTATGGAAGGTAGTCTATTGTCGAGATTTTTGTTACTCCAATGGATGGTAGTCTTTTCATTATGGAAGGTAGTCTGTCGTTATGATTTCTGTTACTCCAATGGATTGTAGCCTTGTCATTATTGAAGGTAGTCTGTTGTCCATGAGTTTGTTCCTCCAATGGATGGTAGCCTTATCATTATGGAAGGTAGAATGATATACATATCTTTTTTACTCCAATGGGTGGTAGCCTTGTCATTATGGAAGGTAGTTTGTTGTCGATATTTTTTTACTCCAATGGATGGTAGCCTTGTGATTATGAAAGGTAGTTTGTCATTGAGATATCTGTTACTCCAATGTGTGGTAGCCTTGTCATTATGGAAGGTAGTGTGTTGTCGAGAATTTTGTTATTCCGTTGGATGGTAGCCTTGTCATTATGGAAGGTAGTCTGTTATCGTTATTTTTATACTCCAATGGATGGTATCCTTGTCATTATGGAAGGTAGTCTGTTGTCGAGATTTTTGTTACTCCAATGAATGGTAGCCTTGTCATTATGGGACGTAGTCTGTTGTCAATATTTTTGTTACTTCAATGGATTGTAGCCTTGTCATTATGGAAGGTAGTCTATTGTCGAGATTTATGTTACTCCAATGGATGGTAGCTTTGTCATTATGGAAGGTACTCTGTTGTCGATATTTTTGTTACTCCACTGGATGGTAGCCTTGTCATTATGAAAGGTAGTCTGTATTCGACATTTTTGTTACTCCAATGGATGGTAGTCTTGTCATTATAGAAGGTAGTATGTTGTCGATATTTTTGTTACTACAATGGATGGTAGCCTTGTCATTCTGGAAATTAGTCCGTTGTTGATATTTTTATTACTCCAATGGATGTTAGCCTTGTCATTATGGAAGGTAGTCTGTTGTCGAGATTTTTGTTACTCCAATGGATGGTAGTCTTTTCATTATGGAAAGTAGTCTGTCGTTATGATTTCTGCTACTCCAATGGATGGTAGCCTTGTCATTATGGAAGGTAGTCTTTTATTCATATTTTTGTTACTCCATTGGATGGTAGCCTTGTCATTACAGAAGGTAGTTTGTTGTCCATGAGTTTGTTCCTCCAATGGATGGCAGCCTTATCATTATGGAAGGTAGAATGATATAGATATCTTTTTTACTCCAATGGGTGGTAGCCTTGTCATTATGGAAGGTAGTTTGTTGTCGATATTTTTTTTACTCTAATGGATGGTAGCCTTGTCATTATGAAAGGTAGTTTGTCATTGAGATATTTGTTACTCCAATGTCGGGTAGCCTTGTCATTATGGAAGGTAGTCTGTTGTCGAGAATTTTGTTATTCCGTTGGATGGTAGTCTTGTCATTATGGAAGGTAGTCTGATGTCGAGATTTTTGTTATTTTAATGGATTGTAACCTTATCATTATGGAAGGTAGTCTGTTGTCGATAATTTTATACTCCAATGGATGGTATCCTTGTCATTATGGAAGGTAGTCTGTTGTCGAGATTTTTGTTACTCCAATGAATGGTAGCCTTGTCATTATGGGACGTAGTATGTTGTCAATATTTTTTGTTACGTCAATGGATTGTAGCCTAATCATTATGGAAGGTAGTCTATTGTCGAGATTTTTGTTACTCCAATGGATGGTAGCTTTGTCATTATGGAAGGTACTCTATTGTCGAGATTTTTGTTACTCCAATGGATGGTAGCCTTGTCATTATAAAAGGTGGTCTGTTGTCGAGATTTTTGTTACTCCAATGGATGGTAGCCTTGTCATTATGGAAGGTAGTCTATTGTCGATATTTTTGTTACTACAATGGATGGTAGCCTTGTCATTCTGGAAATTAGTCCGTTGTTGATATTTTTATTAGTCCAATGGATGGTAGCCTTGTCATTATGGAAGGTAGTCTGTTGTCGAGATTTTTGTTACTCCAATGGATGGTAGTCTTTTCATTATGGAAGGTAGTCTGTGTTATGATTTCTGTTACTCCAATGGATGGTAGCCTTGTCATTATGGAAGGTAGTCTTTTGTTCATATTTTTGTTAGTCCATTGGATGGTAGCCTTGTTATTACAGAAGGTAGTCTGTTGTCAATGTTTTTGTTCCTCCAATGGATGGTAGCCTTATCATTATGGAAGGTAGAATGATATAGATATCTTTTTTACTCCAATGGGTGGTAGCCTTGTCATTATGGAAGGTACTTAGTTGTCAATATTTTTTTACTCCAATAAATGGTATCCTTGTCATTATGAAAGGTAGTTTGTCATTTAGATATCTCTTACTCCAATGTGTGGTAGCCTTGTCATTATGGAAGGTAGTCTGTTGTCGAGAATTTTGTTATTCCGTTGGATGGTAGCCTTTGTCATTATGGAAGGTAGTCTGATGTCGAGATTTTTGTTATTCTAATGGATTGTAACCTTGTCATTATGGAAGGTAGTCTGTGGTCGAGATTTTTATACTCCAATGGATGGTATCCTTGTCATTATCAAAGGTAGTTTGTTGTCGAGATTTTTGTTATTCCAATGGATGGTAGCCTTGTCATTATGGGACGTAGTCTGTTGTCAATATTTTTGTTACTTCAATGGATTGTATCCTTGTCATTATGGAAGGTAGTCTATTCTCGAGATTTTTGTTACTCCAATGGATGGTAGCTTTGTCATTATGGAAGGTACTCTGTTGTTGAGATTTTTGTTACTCCAATGGATGGTATCCTTGTCATTATGAAAGGTATATGTTGTTGAGATTTTTGTTACTCCAATGGATGGTAGCCTTGTCATTATGGAAGGTAGTCTATTGTCGATATTTTTGTTGCTACAATGGATGGTAGCCTTGTCATTCTGGAAATTAGTCCGTTGTTGATATTTTTATTACTCCAATGGATGGTAGCCTTGTCATTATCGAAGGTAGTCTTTTGTCGAGATTTTTGATACTCCAATGGATGGTAGTCTTTTCATTATGGAAGGTTGTCTGTCGTTATGATTTCTGTTACTCCAACGGATGGTAGCCTTGTCATTATGGAAGGTAGTCTTTTGTTCATATTTTTGTTACTCCATTGGATGGTAGCCTTGTCATTATAGAAGGTAATCTGTTGTCAATGTTTTTGTTCCTCCAATGGATGGTAGCCTTATCATTATGGAAGGTATAATGATATAGATATCTTTTTTACTCAAATGGGTGGTAGCCTTGTCATTATGGAAGGTAGTTTGTTGTCGATATTTTTTTTACTCCAATGGATGGTAGCCTTGTCATTATGAAAGGTAGTTTGTCATTGAGATATTTGTTACTCCAATGTGGGGTAGCGTTGTCATTATGGAAGGTAGTCTGTTGTCGAGAATTTTGTTATTCTGTTGGATGGTAGCCTTGTCATTATGGAAGGTAGTCTGATGTCGAGATTTTTGTATTTCTAATGGATTGTAACCTTGTCATTATGGAAGGTAGTCTATTGTCGAGATTTTTATACTCCAATGGATGGTATCCTTGTCATTATGGAAGGTAGTCAGTTGTCGAGATTTTTGTTACTCCAATGAATGGTAGCCTTGTCATTATGGGACGTAGTCTGTTGTCAATATTTTTGTTACTTCAATGGATTGTAGCCTTGTCATTATGGAAGGTAGTCTATTGTCGAGATTTATGTTACTCCAATGGATGGTAGCTTTGTCATTATTGAAGGTACTCTGTTGTCTATATTTTTGTTACTCCAATGGATGGTAGCCTTGTCATTATGAAAGGTAGTCTGTTGTCGAGATTTCTGTTACCCCAATGGATGGTAGCCTTGTCATTATGGAAGGTAGTCTGTTGTCGATATTTTTGTTACTACAATGGATGGTAGCCTTGTAATTCTGGGAATTACTCCGTTGTTAATATTTTTATTACTCGAATGGATGGTAGCCTTGTCATTATGGAAGGTAGTCTGTTGTCGAGATTTTTGTTACTCCAATGGATGGTAGTCTTTTCATTATGGAAGGTAGTCTTTCGTTATGATTTCTGTTACTCCAATGGATGGTAGCTATGTCATTATGGAAGGTAGTCTTTTATTCATATTTTTGTTATTCCATTGGATGGTAGCCTTGTCATTACAGAAGGTAGTCTGTTGTCCATGAGTTTGTTCCTCCAATGGATGGTAGCCTTATCATTATGGAAGGTAGAATGATATAGATATCTTTTTTACTCCAATGGGTGGTAGCCTTGTCATTATGGAAGGTAGTTTGTTGTCGATATTTTTTTTACTCCAATGGATGGTAGCCTTGTCATTATGAAAGGTAGTTTGTCATTGAGATATCTGTTACTCCAATGTGTGGTAGCCTTGTCATTATGGAAGGTAGTCTGTTGTCGAGAATTTTGTTATTCCGTTGGATGGTAGCCTTGTCATTATGGAAGGTAGTCTGTTATCGAGATTTTTATACTCTAATGGATGGTATCCTTGTCATTATGGAAGGTAGTCTATTGTCGAGATTTTTGTTACTCCAATGAATGGTAGCCTTGTCATTATGGTACGTAGTCTGTTGACAATATTTTTTTTACTTCAATGGATTGTAGCCTTGTCATTATGGAAGGTAGTCTATTGTCGAGATTTATGTTACTCCAATGGATGGTAGCTTTGTCATTATCGAAGGTACTCTGTTGTCGATATTTTTGTTACTCCAATGGATGGTAGCCTTGTCATTATGAAAGGTAGTCTGTTGTCGAGATTTCTGATACTCCAATGGATGGTAGCCTTGTCATTATGGAAGGTAGTCTGTTGTCGATATTTTTGTTACTACAATGGATGGTAGCCTTGTAATTCTGGAAATTACTTCGTTGTTGATATTTTTATTACTCCAATGGATGGTAGCCTTGTCATTATGGAAGGTAGTATGTTGTCGAGATTTTTGTTACTCCATTGGATGGTAGCTTTGTTATTATTGAAGGTACTCTGTTGTCTATATTTTTGTTACTCCAATGGATGGTAGCCTTGTCATTATGAAAGGTAGTCTGTTGTCGAGATTTCTGTTACTCCAATGGATGGTAGCCTTGTCATTATGGAAGGTAGTCTGTTGTCGATATTTTTGTTACTACAATGGATGGTAGCCTTGTATTTCTGGAAATTACTCAGTTGTTGATATTTTTATTACTCCAATGGATGGTAGCCTTGTCATTATGGAAGGTAGTCTGTTGTCGAGATTTTTGTTACTCCAATGGATGGTAGTCTTTTCATTATGGAAGGTAGTCTGTCGTTATGATTTCTGTTACTCCAATGGATGGTAGCCTTGTCATTATGGAAGGTAGTCTTTTATTCATATTTTTGTTACTCCATTGGATGGTAGCCTTGTCATTACCGAAGGTAGTCTGTTGTCCATGAGTTTGTTCCTCCAATGGATGGTAGCCTTATCATTATGGAAGGTAGAATGATATAGATATCTTTTTTACTCCCATGGGTTGTAGCCTTGTCATTATGGAAGGTAGTCTGTTGTCGATATTTTTTTTACTCCAATGGATGGTAGCCTTGTCATTATGAAAGGTAGTTTGTCATTGAGATATTTGTTACTCCAATGTGGGGTAGCGTTGTCATTATGGAAGGTAGTCTGTTGTCGAGAATTTTGTTATTCTGTTGGATGGTAGCCTTGTCATTATGGAAGGTAGTCTGATGTCGAGATTTTTGTATTTCTAATGGATTGTAACCTTGTCATTATGGAAGGTAGTCTATTGTCGAGATTTTTATACTCCAATGGATGGTATCCTTGTCATTATGGAAGGTAGTCAGTTGTCGAGATTTTTGTTACTCCAATGAATGGTAGCCTTGTCATTATGGGACGTAGTCTGTTGTCAATATTTTTGTTACTTCAATGGATTGTAGCCTTGTCATTATGGAAGGTAGTCTATTGTCGAGATTTATGTTACTCCAATGGATGGTAGCTTTGTCATTATTGAAGGTACTCTGTTGTCTATATTTTTGTTACTCCAATGGATGGTAGCCTTGTCATTATGAAAGGTAGTCTGTTGTCGAGATTTCTGTTACTCCAATGGATGGTAGCCTTGTCATTATGGAAGGTAGTCTGTTGTCAATATTTTTGTTACTACAATGGATGGTAGCCTTGTAATTCTGGGAATTACTCCGTTGTTAATATTTTTATTACTCGAATGGATGGTAGCCTTGACATTATGGAAGGTAGTCTGTTGTCGAGATTTTTGTTACTCCAATGGATGGTAGTCTTTTCATTATGGAAGGTAGTCTGTCGTTATGATTTCTGTTACTCCAATGGATGGTAGCCTTGTCATTATGGAAGGTAGTCTTTTATTCATATTTTTGTTATTCCATTGGATGGTAGCCTTGTCATTACAGAAGGTAGTCTGTTGTCCATGAGTTTGTTCCTCCAATGGATGGTAGCCTTATCATTATGGAAGGTAGAATGATATAGATATCTTTTTTACTCCAATGGGTGGTAGCCTTGTCATTATGGAAGGTAGTTTGTTGTCGATATTTTTTTTACTCCAATGGATGGTAGCCTTGTCATTATGAAAGGTAGTTTGTCATTGAGATATCTGTTACTCCAATGTGTGGTAGCCTTGTCATTATGGAAGGTAGTCTGTTGTCGAGAATTTTGTTATTCCGTTGGATGGTAGCCTTGTCATTATGGAAGGTAGTCTGTTATCGAGATTTTTATACTCTAATGGATGGTATCCTTGTCATTATGGAAGGTAGTCTATTGTCGAGATTTTTGTTACTCCAATGAATGGTAGCCTTGTCATTATGGTACGTAGTCTGTTGACAATATTTTTTTTACTTCAATGGATTGTAGCCTTGACATTATGGAAGGTAGTCTATTGTCGAGATTTATGTTACTCCAATGGATGGTAGCTTTGTCATTATCGAAGGTACTCTGTTGTCGATATTTTTGTTACTCCAATGGATGGTAGCCTTGTCATTATGAAAGGTAGTCTGTTGTCGAGATTTCTGATACTCCAATGGATGGTAGCCTTGTCATTATGGAAGGTAGTCTGTTGTCGATATTTTTGTTACTACAATGGATGGTAGCCTTGTAATTCTGGAAATTACTTCGTTGTTGATATTTTTATTACTCCAATGGATGGTAGCCTTGTCATTATGGAAGGTAGTATGTTGTCGAGATTTTTGTTACTCCAATGGATGGTAGCTTTGTTATTATTGAAGGTACTCTGTTGTCTATATTTTTGTTACTCCAATGGATGGTAGCCTTGTCATTATGAAAGGTAGTCTGTTGTCGAGATTTCTGTTACTCCAATGGATGGTAGCCTTGTCATTATGGAAGGTAGTCTATTGTCGATATTTTTGTTACTACAATGGATGGTAGCCTTGTATTTCTGGAAATTACTCCGTTGTTGATATTTTTATTACTCCAATGGATGGTAGCCTTGTCATTATGGAAGGTAGTCTGTTGTCGAGATTTTTGTTACTCCAATGGATGGTAGTCTTTTCATTATGGAAGGTAGTCTGTCGTTATGATTTCTGTTACTCCAATGGATGGTAGCCTTGTCATTATGGAAGGTACTCTTTTATTCATATTTTTGTTACTCCATTGGATGGTAGCCTTGTCATTACCGAAGGTAGTCTGTTGTCCATGAGTTTGTTCCTCCAATGGATGGTAGCCTTATCATTATGGAAGGTAGAATGATATAGATATCTTTTTTACTCCCATGGGTTGTAGCCTTGTCATTATGGAAGGTAGTCTGTTGTCGATATTTTTTTTACTCCAATGGATGGTAGACTTGTCATTATGAAAGGTAGTTTGTCATTGAGATATCTGTTACTCCAATGTGTGGTAGCCTTGTCATTATGGAAGGTAGTCTGTTGTCGAGAATTTTGTTATTCCGTTGGATGGTAGCCTCGTCATTATGGAAGGTAGTCTGTTATCGAGATTTTTATACTCCAATGGATGGTATCCTTGTCATTATGGAAGGTAGTCTGTTGTCGAGATTTTTGTTACTCCAATGAATGGTAGCCTTGTCATTATGGGACGTAGTTTGTTGTCAATATTTTTGTTACTTCAATGGATTGTAGCCTTGTCATTATGGAAGGTAGTCTATTGTCGAGATTTATGTTACTCCAATAGATGGTAGCTTTGTCATTATGGAAGGTACTTTGTTGTCGATATTTTTGTTACTCCAATGGATGGTAGCCTTGTCATTATGAAAGGTAGTCTATTGTCGAGATTTCTGTTACTCCAATGGATGGTAGCCTTGTCATTATGGAAGGTAGTCTGTTGTCGATATTTTTGTTACTACAATGGATGGTAGCCTTGTAATTCTGGAAATTACTCCGTTGTTGATATTTTTATTACTCCAATGGATGGTAGCCTTGTCATTATGGAAGGTAGTCTGTTGTCGAGATTTTTGTTACTCCAATGGATGGTAGTATTTTCATTATGGAAGGTAGTCTGTCGTTATGATTTCTGTTACTCCAATGGATGGTAGCCTTGTCATTATGGAAGGTAGTCTTTTATTCATATTTTTGTTACTCCATTGGATGGTAGCCTTGTCATTACAGAAGGTAGTTTGTTGTCCATGAGTTTGTTCCTCCAATGGATGGTAGCCTTATCATTATGGAAGGTAGAATGATATAGATATCTTTTTTACTCCAATGGGTGGTAGCCTTGTCATTATGGAAGGTAGTTTGTTGTCGATATTTTTTTAACTCCAATGGATGGTAGCCTTGTCATTATGAAAGGTAGTTTGTCATTGAGATATCTGTTACTCCAATGTGTGGTAGCCTTGTCATTATGGAAGGTAGTCTGTTATCGAGAATTTTGTTATTCCGTTGGATGGTAGCCTTGTCATTATGGAAGGTAGTCTGTTATCGATATTTTTATACTCCAATGGATGGTATCCTTGTCATTATGGAAAGTAGTCTGTTGTCGAGATTTTTGTTACTCCAATGAATGGTAGCCTTGTCATTATGGGACGTAGTCTGTTGTCAATATTTTTGTTACTTCAATGGATTGTAGCCTTGTCATTATGGAAGGTAGTCTATTGTCGAGATTTATGTTACTCCAATGGATGGTAGCTTTGTCATTATGGAAGGTACTTTGTTGTCGATAATTTTGTTACTCCAATGGATGGTAGCCTTGTCATTATGAAAGGTAGTCTGTTGTCCATATTTTTGTTACTCCAATGGATGGTAGCCTTGTCATTATGGAAGGTAGTCTGTTATTGATATTTTTGTTACTACAATGGATGGTAGCCTTGTCATTCTGGAAATTACTCCGTTGTTGATATTTTTATTACTCTAATGGATGGTAGCCTTGTCATTATGGAAGGTAGTCTGTTGTCGATATTTTTGTTACTCCAATGGATGGTAGACTTTTCATTATGGAAGGTAGTCTGTCGTTATGATTTCTGTTACTCCAATGGATGGTAGCCTTGTCATTATGGAAGGTAGTCTTTTATTCATATTTTTGTTACTCCATTGGATGGTAGCCTTATCATTACAGAAGGTAGTCTGTTGTCCATGAATTTGTTCCTCCAATGGATGGTAGCCTTATCATTATGGAAGGTAGAATGATATAGATATCTTTTTTACTCCAATGGGTGGTAGCCTTGTCATTATGGAAGGTAGTTTGTTGTCGATATTTTTTTTACTCCAATGGATGGTAGCCTTGTCATTATGAAAGGTAGTTTGTCATTGAGATATCTGTTACTCCAATGTGTGGTAGCCTTGTTATTATGGAATGTAGTCTGTTGTCGATAATTTTGTTATTCCGTTGGATGGTAGCCTTGTCATTATGGAAGGTAGTCTGTTATCGAGATTTTTATACTCCAATGGATGGTATCCTTGTCATTATGGAAGGTAGTCTGTTGTCGAGATTTTTGTTACTCCAATGAATGGTAGCCTTGTCATTATGGGACGTAGTCTGTTGTCAATATTTTTGTTACTTCAATGGATTGTAGCGTTGTCATTATGGAAGGTAGTCTATTGTCGAGATTTATGTTACTCCAATGGATGGTAGCTTTGTCATTATGGAAGGTACTCTGTTGTCGATATTTTTGTTACTCCAATGGATGGTAGCCTTGTCATTATGAAAGGTAGTCTGTTGTCGAGATTTCTGGTACTCCAATGGATGGTAGCCTTGTCATTATGGAAGGTAGTCTGTTGTCGATATTTTTGTTACTACAATGGATGGTAGCCTTGTAATTCTGGAAATTACTCCGTTGTTGATATTTTTATTACTCCAATGGATGGTAGCCTTGTCATTATGGAAGGTAGTCTGTTGTCGAGATTTTTGTTACTCCAATGGATGGTAGTCTTTTCATTATGGAAGGTAGTCTGTCGTTATGATTTCTGTTACTCCAATGGATGGTAGCCTTGTCATTATGGAAGGTAGTCTTTTATTCATATTTTTGTTACTCCATTGGATGGTAGCCTTGTCATTACAGAAGGTAGTCTGTTGTCCATGAGTTTGTTCCTCCAATGGATGGTAGCCTTATCATTATGGAAGGTATAATGATATAGATATCTTTTTTACTCCAATGGGTGGTAGCCTTGTCATTATGGAAGGTAGTTTGTTGTCGATATTTTTTTTACTCCAATGGATGGTAGCCTTGTCATTATGAAAGGTAGTTTGTCATTGAGATATCTGTTACTCCAATGTGTGGTAGCCTTGTCATTATGGAAGGTAGTCTTTTGTCGAGAATTTTGTTATTCTGTTGGATGGTAGCCTTGTCATTATGGAAGGTAGTATGTTATCGAGATTTTTATACTCCAATGGATGGTATCCTTGTCATTATGGAAGGTAGTCTGTTGTCGAGATTTTTGTTATTCCGTTGGATGGTAGCCTTGTCATTATGGAAGGTAGTCTGTTATCGAGATTTTTATACTCCAATGGATGGTATCCTTGTCATTATGGAAGGTAGTCTGTTGTCGAGATTTTTGTTACTCCAATGAATGGTAGCCTTGTCATTATGGAAGGTACTCTGTTGTCGATAATTTTGTTACTCCAATGGATGGTAGCCTTGTCATTATGAAAGGTAGTCTGTTGTCGAGATTTCTGGTACTCCAATGGATGGTAGCCTTGTCATTATGGAAGGTAGTCTGTTGTCAATATTTTTGTTACTACAATGGATGGTAGCCTTGTAATTCTGGAAATTACTCCGTTGTTGATATTTTTATTACTCCACTGGATGGTAGCCTTGTCATTATGGAAGGTAGTTTGTTGTCGAGATTTTTGTTACTCCAATGGATGGTAGTCTTTTCATTATGGAAGGTAGTCTGTCGTTATGATTTCTGTTACTCCAATGGATGGTAGCCTTGTCATTATGGAAGGTAGTCTTTTATTCATATTTTTGTTACTCCATTGGATGGTAGCCTTGTCATTACAGAAGGTAGTCTGTTGTCCATGAGTTTGTTCCTCCAATGGATGGTAGCCTTATCATTATGGAAGGTAGAATGATATAGATATCTTTTTTACTCCAATGGGTGGTAGCCTTGTAATTATGGAAGGTAGTTTGTTGTCGATATTTTTTTTACTCCAATGGATGGTAGCCTTGTCATTATGAAAGGTAGTTTGTCATTGAGATATCTGTTACTCCAATGTGTGGTAGCCTTGTAATTATGGAATGTAGTCTGTTGTCGAGAATTTTGTTATTCCGTTGGATGGTAGCCTTGTCATTATGGAAGGTAGTCTGTTATCGAGATTTTTATACTCCAGTGGATGGTATCCTTGTCATTATGGAAGGTAGTCTGTTTTCGAGATTTTTGTTCTCCAATGAATGGTAGCCTTGTCATTATGGTACGTAGTCTGTTGTCAATATTTTTGTTACTTCAATGGATTGTAGCCTTGTCATTATGGAAGGTAGTCTATTGTCGAGATTTATGTTACTCCAATGGATGGTAGCTTTGTCATTATGGAAGGTACTCTGTTGTCGATATTTTTGTTACTCCAATGGATGGTAGCCTTGTCATTATGAAAGGTAGTCTGTTGTCGAGATTTCTGATACTCCAATGGATGGTAGCCTTGTCATTATGGAAGGTAGTCTGTTGTCGATAATTTTGTTACTACAATGGATGGTAGCCTTGTAATTCTGGAAATTACTCCGTTGTTGATATTTTTATTACTCCAATGGATGGTAGCCTTGTCATTATGGAAGGTAGTCTGTTGTCGAGATTTTTGTTACTCCAATGGATGGTAGCTTTGTCATTATTGAAGGTACTCTGTTGTCTATGTTTTTGTTACTCCAATGGATGGTAGCCTTGTCATTATGAAAGGTAGTCTGTTGTCGAGATTTCTGGTACTCCAATGGATGGTAGCCTTGTCATTATGGAAGGTAGTCTGTTGTCGATATTTTTGTTACTACATTGGATGGTAGCCTTGTAATTCTTGAAATTACTCCGTTGTTGATATTTTTATTACTCCAATGGATGGTAGCCTTGTCATTATGGAAGGTAGTCTGTTGTCGAGATTTTTGTTACTCCAATGGATGGTAGTCTTTTCATTATGGAAGGTAGTCTGTCGTTATGATTTCTGTTACTCCAATGGATGGTAGCCTTGTCATTATGGAAGGTAGTCTTTTATTCATATTTTTGTTACTCCATTGGATGGTATCCTTGTCATTACCGAAGGTAGTCTGTTGTCCATGAGTTTGTTCCTCCAATGGATGGTAGCCTTATCATTATGGAAGGTAGAATGATATAGATATCTTTTTTACTCCAATGGGTGGTAGCCTTGTCATTATGGAAGGTAGTTTGTTGTCGATATTTTTTTTACTCCAATGGATGGTAGCCTTGTCATTATGAAAGGTAGTTTGTCATTGAGATATCTGTTACTCCAATGTGTGGTAGCCTTGTCATTATGGAAGGTAGTCTTTTGTCGAGAATTTTGTTATTCTGTTGGATGGTAGCCTTGTCATTATGGAAGGTAGTATGTTATCGAGATTTTTATACTCCAATGGATGGTATCCTTGTCATTATGGAAGGTAGTCTGTTGTCGAGATTTTTGTTATTCCGTTGGATGGTAGCCTTGTCATTATGGAAGGTAGTCTGTTATCGAGATTTTTATACTCCAATGGATGGTATCCTTGTCATTATGGAAGGTAGTCTGTTGTCGAGATTTTTGTTACTCCAATGAATGGTAGCCTTGTCATTATGGAAGGTACTCTGTTGTCGATAATTTTGTTACTCCAATGGATGGTAGCCTTGTCATTATGAAAGGTAGTCTGTTGTCGAGATTTCTGGTACTCCAATGGATGGTAGCCTTGTCATTATGGAAGGTAGTCTGTTGTCAATATTTTTGTTACTACAATGGATGGTAGCCTTGTAATTCTGGAAATTACTCCGTTGTTGATATTTTTATTACTCCAATGGATGGTAGCCTTGTCATTATGGAAGGTAGTCTGTTGTCGAGATTTTTGTTACTCCAATGGATGGTAGTCTTTTCATTATGGAAGGTAGTCTGTCGTTATGATTTCTGTTACTCCAATGGATGGTAGCCTTGTCATTATGGAAGGTAGTCTTTTATTCATATTTTTGTTACTCCATTGGATGGTAGCCTTGTCATTACAGAAGGTAGTCTGTTGTCCATGAGTTTGTTCCTCCAATGGATGGTAGCCTTATCATTATGGAAGGTAGAATGATATAGATATCTTTTTTACTCCAATGGGTGGTAGCCTTGTAATTATGGAAGGTAGTTTGTTGTCGATATTTTTTTTACTCCAATGGATGGTAGCCTTGTCATTATGAAAGGTAGTTTGTCATTGAGATATCTGTTACTCCAATGTGTGGTAGCCTTGTAATTATGGAATGTAGTCTGTTGTCGAGAATTTTGTTATTCCGTTGGATGGTAGCCTTGTCATTATGGAAGGTAGTCTGTTATCGAGATTTTTATACTCCAATGGATGGTATCCTTGTCATTATGGAAGGTAGTCTGTTTTCGAGATTTTTGTTCTCCAATGAATGGTAGCCTTGTCATTATGGTACGTAGTCTGTTGTCAATATTTTTGTTACTTCAATGGATTGTAGCCTTGTCATTATGGAAGGTAGTCTATTGTCGAGATTTATGTTACTCCAATGGATGGTAGCTTTGTCATTATGGAAGGTACTCTGTTGTCGATATTTTTGTTACTCCAATGGATGGTAGCCTTGTCATTATGAAAGGTAGTCTGTTGTCGAGATTTCTGATACTCCAATGGATGGTAGCCTTGTCATTATGGAAGGTAGTCTGTTGTCGATAATTTTGTTACTACAATGGATGGTAGCCTTGTAATTCTGGAAATTACTACGTTGTTGATATTTTTATTACTCCAATGGATGGTAGCCTTGTCATTATGGAAGGTAGTCTGTTGTCGAGATTTTTGTTACTCCAATGGATGGTAGCTTTGTCATTATTGAAGGTACTCTGTTGTCTATATTTTTGTTACTCCAATGGATGGTAGCCTTGTCATTATGAAAGGTAGTCTGTTGTCGAGATTTCTATTACTCGAATGGATGGTAGCCTTGTCATTATGGAAGGTAGTCTGTTGTCGATATTTTTGTTACTACATTGGATGGTAGCCTTGTAATTCTTGAAATTACTCCGTTGTTGATATTTTTATTACTCCAATGGATGGTAGCCTTGTCATTATGGAAGGTAGTCTGTTGTCGAGATTTTTGTTACTCCAATGGATGGTAGTCTTTTCATTATGGAAGGTAGTCTGTCGTTATGATTTCTGTTACTCCAATGGATGGTAGCCTTGTCATTATGGAAGGTAGTCTTTTATTCATATTTTTGTTACTCCATTGGATGGTATCCTTGTCATTACCGAAGGTAGTCTGTTGTCCATGAGTTTGTTCCTCCAATGGATGGTAGCCTTATCATTATGGAAGGTAGAATGATATAGATATCTTTTTTACTCCAATGGGTGGTAGCCTTGTCATTATGGAAGGTAGTTTGTTGTCGATATTTTTTTTACTCTAATGGATGGTAGCCTTGTCATTATGAAAGGTAGTTTGTCATTGAGATATTTGTTACTCCAATGTGTGGTAGCCTTGTCATTATGGAAGGTAGTGTGTTGTCGAGAATTTTGTTATTCCGTTGGATGGTAGCCTTGTCATTATGGAAGGTAGTCTGTTATCGAGATTTTTATACTCCAATGGATGGTATCCTTGTCATTATGGAAGGTAGTCTATTGTCGAGATTGTCGTTACTCCAATGAATGGTAGCCTTGTCATTATGGGACGTAGTCTGTTGTCAATATTTTTGTTACTTCAATGGATTGTAGCGTTGTCATTATGGAAGGTAGTCTATTGTCGAGATTTATGTTACTCCAATGGATGGTAGCTTTGTCATTATGGAAGGTATTTGTTGTCGATATTTTTGTTACTCCAATGGATGGTAGCCTTGTCATTATGAAAGGTAGTTTATTGTCGAGATTTCTGGTACTCCAATGGATGGTAGCCTTGTCATTATGGAAGGTAGTTTGTTGTCGATATTTTTGTTACTACAATGGATGGTAGCCTTGTAATTCTGGAAATTACTCCGTTGTTGATATTTTTATTACTCCAATGGATGGTAGCCTTGTCATTATGGAAGGTAGTCTGTTGTCGAGATTTTTGTTACTCCAATGGATGGTAGTCTTTTCATTATGGAAGGTAGTCTGTCGTTATGATTTCGGTTACTCCATTGGATGGTAGCCTTGTCATTATGGAAGGTAGTCTTTTATTCATATTTTTGTTACTCCATTGGATGGTAGCCTTGTCATTACAGAAGGTTGTCTGTTGTCCATGAGTTTGTTCCTCCAATGGATGGTAGCCTTATCATTATGGTAGGTATAATGATATAGATATCTTTTTTACTCCAATGGGTGGTAGCCTTGTCATTATGGAAGGTAGTTTGTTGTCGATATTTTTTTTACTCCAATGGATGGTAGCCTTGTCATTATGAAAGGTAGTTTGTCATTGAGATATCTGTTACTCAAATGTGTGGTAGCCTTGTCATTATGGAAGGTAGTCTGTTGTCGAGAATTTTATACTCCAATGGATGGTATCCTTGTCATTATGGAAGGTAGTCTGTTGTCGAGATTTTTTTTATTCCGTTGGATGGTAGCCTTGTCATTATGGAAGGTAGTCTGTTGTCGAGATTTTTGTTACTCCAATGAATGGTAGCCTTATCATTATGGAAGGTACTCTGTTGTCGATATTTTTGTTACTCCAATGGATGGTAGCCTTGTCATTATGAAAGGTAGTCTGTTGTCGAGATTTCTGGTACTCCAATGGATGGTAGCCTTGTCATTATGGAAGGTAGTCTGTTGTCGAGATTTTTGTTACTCCAATGAATGGTAGCCTTGTCATTATGGAAGGTACTCTGTTGTCGATATTTTTGTTACTCCAATGGATGGTAGCCTTGTCATTATGAAAGGTAGTCTGTTGTCGAGATTTCTGGTACTCCAATGGATGGTAGCCTTGTCATTATGGAAGGTAGTCTGTTGTTAATATTTTTGTTACTACAATGGATGGTAGACTTGTAATTCTGGAAATTACTCCGTTGTTGATATTTTTATTACTCCAATGGATGGTATCCTTGTCATTATGGAAGGTAGTCTATTGTCGAGATTTTTGTTACTCCAATGGATGGTAGTCTTTTCATTATGGAAGGTAGTCTGTCGTTATGATTTCTGTTACTCCAATGGATGGTAGCCTTGTCATTATGGAAGGTAGTCTTTTATTCATATTTTTGTTACTCCATTGGATGGTAGCCTTGTCATTACAGAAGGTAGTCTGTTGTCCATGAGTTTGTTCCTCCAATGGATGGTAGCCTTATCATTATGGAAGGTAAAATGATATAGATATCTTTTTTACTCCAATGGGTGGTAGCCTTGTCATTATGGAAGGTAGTTTGTTGTCAATATTTTTTTTACTTCAATGGATGGTAGCCTTGTCATTATGAAAGGTATTTTGTCATTGAGATATCTGTTACTCCAATGTGTGGTAGCCTTGTCATTATGGAAGGTAGTCTGTTGTCGATAATTTTGTTATTCCGTTGGATGGTAGCCTTGTCATTATGGAAGGTAGTCTGTTATCGAAATTTTTATACTCCAATGGATGGTATCCTTGTCATTATGGAAGGTAGTCTGTTGTCGAGATTTTTGTTACTCCAATGAATGGTAGCCTTGTCATTATGGGACGTAGTCTGTTGTCAATATTTTTGTTACTTCAATGGATTGTAGCCTTGTCATTATGGAAGGTAGTCTATTGTCGATATTTATGTTACTCCAATGGATGGTAGCTTTGTCATTATGGAAGGTACTATGTTGTCGTTATTTTTGTTACTCCAATGGATGGTAGCCTTGTCATTATGAAAGGTAGTCTGTTGTCTAGATTTTTGTTACTCCAATGGATGGTAGCCTTGTCATTATGGAAGGTAGTCTGTTGTCGATATTTTTGTTACTACAATGGATGGTAGCCTTGTACTCCTGGAAATTACTCCGTTGTTGATATTTTTATTACTCCAATGGATGGTAGCCTTGTCATTATGGAAGGTAGTCTGTTGTCGAGATTTTTGTTACACCAATGGATGGTAGTCTTTTCATTATGGAAGGTAGTATGTCGTTATGATTTCTGTTACTCCAATGGATGGTAGTCTTGTCATTATGGAAGGTAGTCTTTTATTCATATTTTTGTTACTCCATTGGATGGTATCCTTGTCATTATAGAAGGTAGTCTGTTGTCCATGAGTTTGTTCCTCCAATGGATGGTAGCCTTATCATTATGGAAGGTAGAATGATATAGATATCTTTTTTACTCCAATGGGTGGTAGCCTTATCATTATGGAAGGTAGTTTTGTCATTATGAAAGGTAGTTTGTCATTGTCGATATTTTTTTTACTCCAATGGATGGTAGCCTTGTCATTATGAAAGGTAGTTTGTCATTGAGATATTTGTTACTCCAATGTGTGGTAGCCTTGTCATTATGGAAGGTAGTCTGTTGTCGAGAATTTTGTTATTCTGTTGGATGGTAGCCTTGTCATTATGGAAGGTAGTTTGATGTCGAGATTTTTGTTATTCTAATGGATTGTAACCTTGTCATTATGGAAGGTAGTCTGTTGTCGAGATTTTTATACTCCAATGGATGGTATCCTTGTCATTATGGAAGGTAGTCTGTTGTCAAGATTTTTGTTACTTCAATGAATGGTAGCCTTGTCATTATGGGACGTAGTCTGTTGTCAATATTTTTGTTACTTCAATGGATTGTAGCCTTGTCATTATGGAAGGTAGTCTATTGTCAAGATTTTTGTTACTCCAATGGATGGTAGCTTTGTCATTATGGAAGGTACTCTGTTGTCGATATTTTTGTTACTGCAATGGATGGTAGCCTTGTCATTACGAAAGGTAGTCTGTTGTCGAGATTTTTGTTACTCCGATGGATGGTAGGCTTGTCATTATGGAAGGTAGTCTGTTGTCGATATTTTTGTTACTACAATGGATGGTAGCCTTGTCATTCTGGAAATTACTCCGTTGTTGATATTTTTATTACTCCAATGGATGGTAGCCTTGTCATTATGGAAGGTAGTCTGTTGTCGAGATTTTTGTTACTCCAATGGATGGTAGTCTTTTCATTATGGAAGGTATTCTGTCGTTATGATTTTTGTTACTCCAATGGATGGTAGCCTTGTCATTATGGAAGGTAGTCTTTTATTCATATTTTTATTACTTCATTGGATGGTAGCCTTGTCATTACAGAAGGTAGTCTGTTGTCCATGAGTTTGTTCCTCCAATGGATGGTAGCCTTATCATTATGGAAGGTAGAATGATATACATATCTTTTTTACTCCAATGGGTGGTAGCCTTGTCATTATGGAAGGTAGTTTGTTGTCGATTCTTTTTTTTCTCCAATGGATGGTAGCCTTCTCATTATGAAAGGTACTTTTTCATTGAGATATCTGTTACTCCAATGTGTGGTAGCCTTGTCATTATGGAAGGTAGTCTGATGTCGAGATTTTTGTTATTCTAATGGATTGTAACCTTATCATTATGGAAGGTAGTCTGTTGTTGAGATTTTTATACTCCAATGGATGGTATCCTTGTCATTATGGAAGGTAGTCCGTTGTCAAGATTTTTGTTACTTCAATGAATGGTAGCCTTGTCATTATGGGACATAGTCTGTTGTCAATATTAGTGTTACTTCAATGGATTGTAGCCTTGTCATTAGGGAAGGTAGTCTATTGTCGAGATTTTTGTTACTCCAATGGATGGTAGCTTTATCATTATGGAAGTTACTCTGTTGTCGATATTTTTTTTACTCCAATGGATGGTAGCCTTGTCATTATGAAAGGTAGTCTGTTGTCGAGATTTTTGTTACTCCAATGGATGGTAGCCTTGTCATTATGGAAGGTAGTCTATTGTCGATATTTTTGTTACTACAATGGATGGTAGCCTTGTAATTCTGGAAATTACTCCGTTGTTGATATTTTTATTACTCCAATGGATGGTAGCCTTGTCATTATGGAAGGTAGTTTGTTGCCGAGATTTTTGTTACTCCAATGGATGGTAGTCTTTTCATTATGGAAGGTAGTCTGTCGTTATGAATTCTGTTACTCCAATGGATGGTAGTCTTGTCATTATGGAAGGTAGTCTTTTGTTCATATTTTTGTTACTCCATTGGATGGTAGCCTTGTCATTACAGAAGGTAGCCTGTTGTCCATGTGTTTGTTCTTCCAATGGATGGTAGCCTTATCATTATGGAAGGTAGAATGATATAGATATCTTTTTTACTCCAATAGGTGGTAGCCTTGTCATTATGGAAGGTAGTTTGTTGTCGATATTTTTTTTACTCCAATGGATGGTAGGCTTGTCTTTATGATAGGTAGTTTGTCATTGAGATATCTGTTACTCCATTGTGTGGTAGCCTTGTCATTATGGAAGGTAGTCTGTTGTCGAGAATTTTGTTATTCCGTTGGATGGTAGCCTTTTCATTATGGAAGGTGGTCTGATGTCGAGATTTTTGTTATTCTAATGGATTTTAACCTTATCATTATGGAAGGTATTCTGTTGTCGGGATTTTTATACTCCAATGGATGGTATCCTTGTCATTATGGAAGGTAGTCTGTTGTCGAGATTTTTGTTACTCCAATGAATGGTAGCCTTGTCATTATGGGACGTAGTCTGTTGTCAATATTTTTGTTACTTCAATGGATTGAAGCCTTGTCATTATGGAAGGTAGTCTATGGTCAAGATTTTTGTTACTCCAATGGATGGTAGCTTTGTCATTATGGAAGGTACTCTATTGTCGATATTTTTGTTACTCCAATGGATGGTAGCCTTGTCATTATGAAAGGTAATCTGTTGTTGATATTTTTATTACTCCAATGGATGGTAGCCTTGTCATTATGGAAGGTAGTCTGTTGTCGTGATTTTTGTTACTCCAATGGATGGTAGCCTTGTCATTATGGAAGGCTGTTTCTCGTTATGATTTTTGTTACTCCAATGGATGGTAGCCTTGTCATTATGTAAGGTAGTCTTTTGTTCAGATTTTTGTTACTCCAATGAATGGTAGCCTTGTCATTACAGAAGGTAGTCTTTTGTGGATATTTTTGTTACTCCAATGGATGGTAGCCTTATCATTAGGGAAGGTAGTATAATATATATATCTTTTTTACTCCAATGGGTGGTATCCTTGTCATTATGGAAGGTAGTATGTTGTCGATATTTTTTTTACTCCAATGGATGGTAGCCTTGTCATTATGGAAGTTATTTTGTCATTGAGATATCTGTTACTCCAATGTGTGGTAGCATTGTCATTATGGAAGGTAGTCTGTTGTCGATAATTTTGTTATTCCATTGGATGGTAGCCTTGTCATTATGGAAGGTAGTCAATTTTCGTGATTTTTGTTATTCCAATGGATGCTAACTTTGTCATTATGGAAGGTAGTTTGTTGTCGAGATTTTTGTTACTCTAATGGATGTAGCCTTGTCATTATGGAAGGTAGTCTGTTGTCGATGTTTTTGTTACTCCAATGGATGCTAGCCTTGTGATTATGGAAGTTAGTTTGTTTTCGTGATTTTTGTTATTCCAATGGATGGTACTTTGTCATTATAGAATGTAGGTTGTTGTCGAGATTTTTGTTACTCCAATGGATGATATCCATGTCATTATAGAAGGTAGTCTGTTGTCGATATTTTTGTTACTCCAATGGATGTTAGCCTTGTAATTATGGAAGGTAGTTTGTCGTTGAGATATGTGTTACTCCAATGTTTGGTAGCCTTGTCATTATGGAAGCAAGTTTTTTGTCGAGAGTTTTGTTAGTCCAATGGATGGTTTCCTTTTCATTATGAAAGGTAGTCTGTTGTCGATATTTTTGTTACTCCAATGGAAGGTAGCCTTGTCATTATGGATGGTAGGTAGTCGTTGAGATATCTGTTACTCCAATGTGTGGTAGCCTTGTCATTATCGAAGCTAGTCTGATGTTCAGATTTTTTTTAATCCAATGGATGGTAGCCTTGTCATTTTGGAAGGTAGTCTGTTGTCCAGATTTTTGTTATTCCATTGGATGGTAGCCTTGTCATTATGGAAGGTAGTCTGATGTCAGGATTTTTTTTATTCCAATGTATGGTAACCTTGTCATTATGGAAGGTACTTTATTGTCGATATTTTTGTTACTCCAATAGATGGTAGCCTTGTCATTATGGAAGGTACTCTGTTGTCGATATTTTTGTTACTCCAATGGATGGTAGCCTTGTCATTATGAAAGGTAGTCTGTTGTAGAGATTTTTGTTACTCCAATGGATGGTAGCCTTGTAATTATAGAAGGTAGTCTATTGTCGATATTTTTGTTACTACAATGGATGGTAGCCTTGTCATTCTGGAAATTACTCCGTTGTTGATATTTTTATTACTCCAATGGATGGTAGCCTTGTCATTGTGGAAGGTAGTCTGTTGTCGAGATTTTTGTTACTCCAATGGATGGTAGTCTTTTCATTATAGAAGGTAGTCTATCGTTATGATTTCTGTTACTCCAATGGATGGTAGCCTTGTCATTATGGAAGGTAGTCTTTTGTTCATATTTTTGTTACTCCATTGGATGGTAGCCTTGTCATTACAGAAGGTAGTCTGTTGTCCATGTGTTTGTTCCTCCAATGGATGGTAGCCTTATCATTATTGAATGTAGAATGGTATAGATAACTTTTTTACTCCAATGGATGGTAGCCTTGTCATTATGAAAGGTAGTTTGCCGTTGAGATATCTGTTTCTCCAATGTGTCGTAGCCTTGTCATTATGGAAGGTAGTTTGTTCTCGAGAATTTTGTTATTCCGTTGGATGGTAGCCTTGTCATTATGGAAGGTAGTCTGATGTCGAGATTTTTGTTATTCTAATGGATTGTAACCTTATCATTATGGAAGTTGTCTGTTGTCGAGATTTTTATACTCCAATGGATGGTATCCTTGTCATTATGGAAGGTAGTATGTTGTCGAGATTTTTGTTACTCCAATGAATGGTAGCCTTGTCATTATGAGACGTAGTCTGTTGTCAATATTTTTGTTACTTCAATGGATTGTAGCCTTGTCATTTTGGAAGGTAGTCTATTGTCGAGATTTTTGTTACTCAAATGGATGGTAGCCTTGTCATTATGGAAGGTACTCTGTTGTAGATATTTTTATTACTCCAATGGATGGTAGCCTTGTCATTATGAAAGGTAGTCTGTTGTCGAGATTTTTGTTACTCCAATGGATGGTAGCCTTGTCATTCTGGAAATTAGTCCGTTGTTGATATTTTTATTACTCCAATGGATGGTAGCCTTGTCATTATGGAAGGTAGTTTGTTGTCTATATTTTTGTTACTCCAATGGATGGTAGTCTTTTCATTATGGAAGGTAGTCTGTCGTTATGATTTCTGTTACTCCAATGGATGGTAGCCTTGTCATTATGGAAGGGAGTCTTTTATTCATATTTTTGTTACTCCATTGGATGGTAGCCTTGTCATTACAGAAGGTAGTCTGTTGTCCATGAGTTTGTTCCTCCAATGGATGGTAGCCTTATCATTATGGAAGGTAGAATGATATAGATATCTTTTTTACTCCAATGGGTGGTAGCCTTGTCATTATGGAAGGTAGTTTGTTGTCGATATTTTTTTTACTCTAATGGATGGTAGCCTTGTCATTATGAAAGGTAGTTTGTCATTGAGATATTTGTTACTCCAATGTGTGGTAGCCTTGTCATTATGGAAGGTAGCCTGTTGTCGAGAATTTTGTTATTCCGTTGGATGGTAGCCTTGTCATTATTGAAGGTAGTCTGTTATCGAGATTTTATACTCCAATTGATGGTATCCTTGTCATTATGGAAGGTAGTCTGTTGTCGAGATTTTTGTTACTCCAATGAATTGTAGCCTTGTCATTATGGGACGTAGTCTGTTGTCAATATTTTTGTTACTTCAATGGATTGTAGCCTTATCATTATGGAAGGTAGTCTATTGTCGAGATTTATGTTACTCCAATGGATGGTAGCTTTGTCATTATGGAAGGTACTCTGTTGTCGATATTTTTGTTACTCCAATGGATGGTAGCCTTGTCATTATGAAAGGTAGTCTGTTGTCGAAATTTCTGTTACTCCAATGGATGGTAGCCTTGTCATTATGGAAGGTAGTCTATTGACGATATTTTTGTTACTACAATGGATGGTAGCCTTGTAATTTTGGAAATTACTCCGTTGTTGATATTTTTATTACTCCAATGGATGGTAGCCTTGTCATTATGGAAGGTAGTCTGTTGTCGAGATTTTTGTTACTCCAATGGATGGTAGTCTTTTCATTATGGAAGGTAGTCTGTCGTTATGATTTCTGTTACTCCAATGGATGGAAGCCTTGTCATTATGGAAGGTAGTCTTTTATTCATATTTTTGTTACTCCATTGGATGGTAGCCTTGTCATTACAGAAGGTAGTCTGTTGTCCATTAGTTTGTTCCTCCAATGGATGGTAGCCTTATCATTATGGAAGGTAGAATGATATAGATATCTTTTTTACTCCAATGGGTGGTAGCCTTGTCATTATGGAAGGTAGTTTGTTGTCGATATTTTTTTTACTCTAATGGATGGTAGCCTTGTCATTATGAAAGGTAGTTTGTCATTGAGATATTTGTTACTCCAATGTGTGGTAGCCTTGTCATTATGGAAGGTAGCCTGTTGTCGAGAATTTTGTTATTCCGTTGGATGGTAGCCTTGTCATTATTGAAGGTAGTCTGTTATCGAGATTTTATACTCCAATTGATGGTATCCTTGTCATTATGGAAGGTAGTCTGTTGTCGAGATTTTTGTTACTCCAATGAATTGTAGCCTTGTCATTATGGGACGTAGTCTGTTGTCAATATTTTTGTTACTTCAATGGATTGTAGCCTTATCATTATGGAAGGTAGTCTATTGTCGAGATTTATGTTACTCCAATGGATGGTAGCTTTGTCATTATGGAAGGTACTCTGTTGTCGATATTTTTGTTACTCCAATGGATGGTAGCCTTGTCATTATGAAAGGTAGTCTGTTGTCGAAATTTCTGTTACTCCAATGGATGGTAGCCTTGTCATTATGGAAGGTAGTCTATTGACGATATTTTTGTTACTACAATGGATGGTAGCCTTGTAATTTTGGAAATTACTCCGTTGTTGATATTTTTATTACTCCAATGGATGGTAGCCTTGTCATTATGGAAGGTAGTCTGTTGTCGAGATTTTTGTTACTCCAATGGATGGTAGTCTTTTCATTATGGAAGGTAGTCTGTCGTTATGATTTCTGTTACTCCAATGGATGGAAGCCTTGTCATTATGGAAGGTAGTCTTTTATTCATATTTTTGTTACTCCATTGGATGGTAGCCTTGTCATTACAGAAGGTAGTCTGTTGTCCATTAGTTTGTTCCTCCAATGGATGGTAGCCTTATCATTATGGAAGGTAGAATGATATAGATATCTTTTTTACTCCAATGGGTGGTAGCCTTGTCATTATGGAAGGTAGTTTGTTGTCGTTATTTTTTTTACTCCAATGGATGGTAGCCTTGTCATTATGAAAGGTTGTTTGTAATTGAGATATCTGTTACTCCAATGTGTGGTAGCCTTGTCATTATGGAAGGTATTTTGTTGTCGAGAATTTTGTTATTCCGTTGGATGGTAGCCTTGTCATTATGGAAGGTAGTCTGTTATCGAGATTTTTATACTCCAATGGATGGTATCCTTGTCATTATGGAAGGTAGTCTGTTGTCGAGATTTTTGTTACTCCAATGAATGGTAGCCTTGTCATTATGGGACGTAGTCTGCTGTCAATATTTTTGTTACTTCAATGGATTGTAGCCTTGTCATTATGGAAGGTAGTCTATTATCGAGATTTATGTTACTCCAATGGATGGTAGCTTTGTAATTATGGAAGGTACTCTGTTGTCGATATTTTTGTTACTCCAATGGATGGTAGCCATGTCATTATGAAAGGTAGTCTGTTGTTGAGATTTTTGTTACTCCAATGGATGGTAGCCTTCTCATTATGGAAGGTAGTCTGTTGTCGATATTTTTGTTACTACAATGGATGATAGCCTTGTCATTCTGGAAATTACTCCGTTGTTGACATTTTTATTACTCCAATGGATGGTAGCCTTGTCATTATGGAAGGTAGTCTGTTGTCAAGATTTTTGTTACTCCAATGGATGGTAGTCTTTTCATTATGGAAGGTAGTCTGTCGTTATGATTTCTGTTACTCCAATGGATGATAGCCTTGTCATTATGGAAGGTAGTCTTTTATTCATATTTTTGTTACTCCATTGGATGGTAGCCTTGTCATTACAGAAAGTAGTCTGTTGTCCATGAGTTTGTTCCTCCAATGGATGGTAGCCTTATCATTATGGAAGGTAGAATGATATAGATATCTTTTTTACTCAAATGGGTGGTAGCCTTGTCATTATGGAAGGTAGTTTGTTGTCGATATTTTTTTTACTCCAATGGATGGTAGCCTTGTCATTATGAAAGGTAGTTTGTCATTGAGATATCTGTTACTCCAATGTGTGGAAGCCTTGTCATTATGGAAGGTAGTTTGTTGTCGAGAATTTTGTTATTCTGTTGGACGGTAGACTTGTCATTATGGAAGGTAGTTTGATGTCAATATTTTTGTTATTCTAATGGATTGTAACCTTGTCATTATGGAAGGTAGTCTGTTGTCAAGATTTTTATACTCCAATGGATGGTATCCTTGTCATTATGGAAGGTAGTCTGTTGTCAAGATTTTTGTTACTTCAATGAATGGTAGCCTTGTCATTATGGGACGTAGTCTGTTGTCAATATTTTTGTTACTTCAATGGATTGTAGCCTTGTCATTATGGAAGGTAGTCTATTGTCAAGATTTTTGTTACTCCAATGGATGGTAGCTTTGTCATTATGGAAGGTACTCTGTTGTCGATATTTTTGTTACTGCAATGGATGGTAGCCTTGTCATTACGAAAGGTAGTCTGTTGTCGAGATTTTTGTTACTCCGATGGATGGTAGGCTTGTCATTATGGAAGGTAGTCTGTTGTCGATATTTTTGTTACTACAATGGATGGTAGCCTTGTCATTCTGGAAATTACTCCGTTGTTGATATTTTTATTACTCCAATGGATGGTAGCCTTGTCATTATGGAAGGTAGTCTGTTGTCGAGATTTTTGTTACTCCAATGGATGGTAGTCTTTTCATTATGGAAGGTATTATGTCGTTATGATTTTTGTTACTCCAATGGATGGTAGCCTTGTCATTATGGAAGGTAGTCTTTTATTCATATTTTTATTACTCCATTGGATGGTAGCCTTGTCATTACAGAAGGTAGTCTGTTGTCCATGAGTTTGTTCCTCCAATGGATGGTAGCCTTATCATTATGGAAGGTAGAATGATATAGATATCTTTTTTACTCCAATGGGTGGTAGCCTTGTCATTATGGAAGGTAGTTTTGTCATTATGAAAGGTAGTTTGTCATTGTCGATATTTTTTTTACTCCAATGGATGGTAGCCTTGTCATTATGAAAGGTAGTTTGTCATTGAGATATTTGTTACTCCAATGTGTGGTAGCCTTGTCATTATGGAAGGTAGTCTGTTGTCGAGAATTTTGTTATTCTGTTGGATGGTAGCCTTGTCATTATGGAAGGTAGTTTGATGTCGAGATTTTTGTTATTCTAATGGATTGTAACCTTGTCATTATGGAAGGTAGTCTGTTGTCGAGATTTTTATACTCCAATGGATGGTATCCTTGTCATTATGGAAGGTAGTCTGTTGTCAAGATTTTTGTTACTTCAATGAATGGTAGCCTTGTCATTATGGGACGTAGTCTGTTGTCAATATTTTTGTTACTTCAATGGATTGTAGCCTTGTCATTATGGAAGGTAGTCTATTGTCAAGATTTTTGTTACTCCAATGGATGGTAGCTTTGTCATTATGGAAGGTACTCTGTTGTCGATATTTTTGTTACTGCAATGGATGGTAGCCTTGTCATTACGAAAGGTAGTCTGTTGTCGAGATTTTTGTTACTCCGATGGATGGTAGGCTTGTCATTATGGAAGGTAGTCTGTTGTCGATATTTTTGTTACTACAATGGATGGTAGCCTTGTCATTCTGGAAATTACTCCGTTGTTGATATTTTTATTACTCCAATGGATGGTAGCCTTGTCATTATGGAAGGTAGTCTGTTGTCGAGATTTTTGTTACTCCAATGGATGGTAGTCTTTTCATTATGGAAGGTATTCTGTCGTTATGATTTTTGTTACTCCAATGGATGGTAGCCTTGTCATTATGGAAGGTAGTCTTTTATTCATATTTTTATTACTCCATTGGATGGTAGCCTTGTCATTACAGAAGGTAGTCTGTTGTCCATGAGTTTGTTCCTCCAATGGATGGTAGCCTTATCATTATGGAAGGTAGAATGATATACATATCTTTTTTACTCCACTGGGTGGTAGCCTTGTCATTATGGAAGGTAGTTTGTTGTCGATACTTTTTTTACTCCAATGGATGGTAGCCTTCTCATTATGAAAGGTACTTTTTCATTGAGATATCTGTTACTCCAATGTGTGGTAGCCTTGTCATTATGGAAGGTAGTCTGATGTCGAGATTTTTGTTATTCTAATGGATTGTAACCTTATCATTATGGAAGGTAGTCTGTTGTTGAGATTTTTATACTCCAATGGATGGTATCCTTGTCATTATGGAAGGTAGTCCGTTGTCAAGATTTTTGTTACTTCAATGAATGGTAGCCTTGTCATTATGGGACATAGTCTGTTGTCAATATTAGTGTTACTTCAATGGATTGTAGCCTTGTCATTAGGGAAGGTAGTCTATTGTCGAGATTTTTGTTACTCCAATGGATGGTAGCTTTATCATTATGGAAGTTACTCTGTTGTCGATATTTTTTTTACTCCAATGGATGGTAGCCTTGTCATTATGAAAGGTAGTCTGTTGTCGAGATTTTTGTTACTCCAATGGATGGTAGCCTTGTCATTATGGAAGGTAGTCTATTGTCGATATTTTTGTTACTACAATGGATGGTAGCCTTGTAATTCTGGAAATTACTCCGTTGTTGATATTTTTATTACTCCAATGGATGGTAGCCTTGTCATTATGGAAGGTAGTTTGTTGCCGAGATTTTTGTTACTCCAATGGATGGTAGTCTTTTCATTATGGAAGGTAGTCTGTCGTTATGAATTCTGTTACTCCAATGGATGGTAGTCTTGTCATTATGGAAGGTAGTCTTTTGTTCATATTTTTGTTACTCCATTGGATGGTAGCCTTGTCATTACAGAAGGTAGCCTGTTGTCCATGTGTTTGTTCTTCCAATGGATGGTAGCCTTATCATTATGGAAGGTAGAATGATATAGATATCTTTTTTACTCCAATAGGTGGTAGCCTTGTCATTATGGAAGGTAGTTTGTTGTCGATATTTTTTTTACTCCAATGGATGGTAGGCTTGTCTTTATGATAGGTAGTTTGTCATTGAGATATCTGTTACTCCATTGTGTGGTAGCCTTGTCATTATGGAAGGTAGTCTGTTGTCGAGAATTTTGTTATTCCGTTGGATGGTAGCCTTTTCATTATGGAAGGTGGTCTGATGTCGAGATTTTTGTTATTCTAATGGATTTTAACCTTATCATTATGGAAGGTATTCTGTTGTCGGGATTTTTATACTCCAATGGATGGTATCCTTGTCATTATGGAAGGTAGTCTGTTGTCGAGATTTTTGTTACTCCAATGAATGGTAGCCTTGTCATTATGGGACGTAGTCTGTTGTCAATATTTTTGTTACTTCAATGGATTGAAGCCTTGTCATTATGGAAGGTAGTCTATGGTCAAGATTTTTGTTACTCCAATGGATGGTAGCTTTGTCATTATGGAAGGTACTCTGTTGTCGATATTTTTGTTACTCCAATGGATGGTAGCCTTGTCATTATGAAAGGTAATCTGTTGTCGAGATTTTTGTTACTCCAATGGATGGTAGCCTTGTCATTCTGGAAATTAGTCCGTTGTTGATATTTTTATTACTCCAATGGATGGTAGCCTTGTCATTATGGAAGGTAGTCTGTTGTCGTGATTTTTGTTACTCCAATGGATGGTAGCCTTGTCATTATGGAAGGCTGTTTCTCGTTATGATTTTTGTTACTCCAATGGATGGTAGCCTTGTCATTATGTAAGGTAGTCTTTTGTTCAGATTTTTGTTACTCCAATGAATGGTAGCCTTGTCATTACAGAAGGTAGTCTGTTGTGGATATTTTTGTTACTCCAATGGATGGTAGCCTTATCATTAGGGAAGGTAGTATAATATAGATAACTTTTTTACTCCAATGGGTGGTATCCTTGTCATTATGGAAGGTAGTATGTTCTCGATATTTTTTTTACTCCAATGGATGGTAGCCTTGTCATTATGGAAGGTATTTTGTCATTGAGATATCTGTTACTCCAATGTGTGGTAGCATTGTCATTATGGAAGGTAGTCTGTTGTCGATAATTTTGTTATTCCATTGGATGGTAGCCTTGTCATTATGGAAGGTAGTCAATTTTCGTGATTTTTGTTATTCCAATGGATGCTAACTTTGTCATTATGGAAGGTAGTTTGTTGTCGAGATTTTTGTTACTCTAATGGATGTAGCCTTGTCATTATGGAAGGTAGTCTGTTGTCGATGTTTTTGTTACTCCAATGGATGCTAGCCTTGTGATTATGGAAGTTAGTTTGTTTTCGTGATTTTTGTTATTCCAATGGATGGTACTTTGTCATTATAGAATGTAGGTTGTTGTCGAGATTTTTGTTACTCCAATGGATGATATCCATGTCATTATAGAAGGTAGTCTGTTGTCGATATTTTTGTTACTCCAATGGATGTTAGCCTTGTAATTATGGAAGGTAGTTTGTCATTGAGATATGTGTTACTCCAATTTTTGGTAGCCTTGTCATTATGGAAGCAAGTTTTTTGTCGAGAGTTTTGTTAGTCCAATGGATGGTTTCCTTTTCATTATGAAAGGTAGTCTGTTGTCGATATTTTTGTTACTCCAATGGAAGGTAGCCTTGTCATTATGGATGGTAGGTAGTCGTTGAGATATCTGTTACTCCAATGTGTGGTAGCCTTGTCATTATCGAAGCTAGTCTGATGTTCAGATTTTTTTTAATCCAATGGATGGTAGCCTTGTCATTTTGGAAGGTAGTCTGTTGTCCAGATTTTTGTTATTCCATTGGATGGTAGCCTTGTCATTATGGAAGGTAGTCTGATGTCAGGATTTTTTTTATTCCAATGTATGGTAACCTTGTCATTATGGAAGGTACTTTATTGTCGATATTTTTGTTACTCCAATAGATGGTAGCCTTGTCCATATGGAAGGTACTCTGTTGTCGATATTTTTGTTACTCCAATGGATGGTAGCCTTGTCATTATGAAAGGTAGTCTGTTGTAGAGATTTTTGTTACTCCAATGGATGGTAGCCTTGTAATTATAGAAGGTAGTCTATTGTCGATATTTTTGTTACTACAATGGATGGTAGCCTTGTCATTCTGGAAATTACTCCGTTGTTGATATTTTTATTACTCCAATGGATGGTAGCCTTGTCATTATGGAAGGTAGTCTTTTGTTCATATTTTTGTTACTCCATTGGATGGTAGCCTTGTCATTACAGAAGGTAGTCTGTTGTCCATGTGTTTGTTCCTCCAATGCATGGTAGCCTTATCATTATTGAATGTAGAATGGTATAGATAACTTTTTTACTCCAATGGATGGTAGCCTTGTCATTATGAAAGGTAGTTTGCCGTTGAGATATCTGTTTCTCCAATGTGTCGTAGCCTTGTCATTATGGAAGGTAGTTTGTTCTCGAGAATTTTGTTATTCCGTTGGATGGTAGCCTTGTCATTATGGAAGGTAGTCTGATGTCGAGATTTTTGTTATTCTAATGGATTGTAACCTTATCATTATGGAAGTTGTCTGTTGTCGAGATTTTTATACTCCAATGGATGGTATCCTTGTCATTATGGAAGGTAGTATGTTGTCGAGATTTTTGTTACTCCAATGAATGGTAGCCTTGTCATTATGAGACGTAGTCTGTTGTCAATATTTTTGTTACTTCAATGGATTGTATCCTTGTCATTTTGGAAGGTAGTCTATTGTCGAGATTTTTGTTACTCAAATGGATGGTAGCCTTGTCATTATGAAAGGTAGTCTGTTGTCGACATTTTTGTTACTCCAATGGATGGTAGCCTTGTCATTCTGGAAATTAGTCCGTTGTTGATATTTTTATTACTCCAATGGATGGTAGCCTTGTCATTATGGAAGGTAGTTTGTTGTCTATATTTTTGTTACTCCAATGGATGGTAGTCTTTTCATTATGGAAGGTAGTCTGTCGTTATGATTTCTGTTACTCCAATGGATGGTAGCCTTGTCATTATGGAAGGGAGTCTTTTATTCATATTTTTGTTACTCCATTGGATGGTAGCCTTGTCATTACAGAAGGTAGTCTGTTGTCCATGAGTTTGTTCCTCCAATGGATGGTAGCCTTATCATTATGGAAGGTAGAATGATATAGATATCTTTTTTACTCCAATGGGTGGTAGCCTTGTCATTATGGAAGGTAGTTTGTTGTCGATATTTTTTTTACTCTAATGGATGGTAGCCTTGTCATTATGAAAGGTAGTTTGTCATTGAGATATTTGTTACTCCAATGTGTGGTAGCCTTGTCATTATGGAAGGTAGCCTGTTGTCGAGAATTTTGTTATTCCGTTGGATGGTAGCCTTGTCATTATTGAAGGTAGTCTGTTATCGAGATTTTATACTCCAATTGATGGTATCCTTGTCATTATGGAAGGTAGTCTGTTGTCGAGATTTTTGTTACTCCAATGAATTGTAGCCTTGTCATTATGGGACGTAGTCTGTTGTCAATATTTTTGTTACTTCAATGGATTGTAGCCTTATCATTATGGAAGGTAGTCTATTGTCGAGATTTATGTTACTCCAATGGATGGTAGCTTTGTCATTATGGAAGGTACTCTGTTGTCGATATTTTTGTTACTCCAATGGATGGTAGCCTTGTCATTATGAAAGGTAGTCTGTTGTCGAAATTTCTGTTACTCCAATGGATGGTAGCCTTGTCATTATGGAAGGTAGTCTATTGACGATATTTTTGTTACTACAATGGATGGTAGCCTTGTAATTTTGGAAATTACTCCGTTGTTGATATTTTTATTACTCCAATGGATGGTAGCCTTGTCATTATGGAAGGTAGTCTGTTGTCGAGATTTTTGTTACTCCAATGGATGGTAGTCTTTTCATTATGGAAGGTAGTCTGTCGTTATGATTTCTGTTACTCCAATGGATGGAAGCCTTGTCATTATGGAAGGTAGTCTTTTATTCATATTTTTGTTACTCCATTGGATGGTAGCCTTGTCATTACAGAAGGTAGTCTGTTGTCCATTAGTTTGTTCCTCCAATGGATGGTAGCCTTATCATTATGGAAGGTAGAATGATATAGATATCTTTTTTACTCCAATGGGTGGTAGCCTTGTCATTATGGAAGGTAGTTTGTTGTCGTTATTTTTTTTACTCCAATGGATGGTAGCCTTGTCATTATGAAAGGTTGTTTGTAATTGAGATATCTGTTACTCCAATGTGTGGTAGCCTTGTCATTATGGAAGGTATTTTGTTGTCGAGAATTTTGTTATTCCGTTGGATGGTAGCCTTGTCATTATGGAAGGTAGTCTGTTATCGAGATTTTTATACTCCAATGGATGGTATCCTTGTCATTATGGAAGGTAGTCTGTTGTCGAGATTTTTGTTACTCCAATGAATGGTAGCCTTGTCATTATGGGACGTAGTCTGCTGTCAATATTTTTGTTACTTCAATGGATTGTAGCCTTGTCATTATGGAAGGTAGTCTATTATCGAGATTTATGTTACTCCAATGGATGGTAGCTTTGTAATTATGGAAGGTACTCTGTTGTCGATATTTTTGTTACTCCAATGGATGGTAGCCATGTCATTATGAAAGGTAGTCTGTTGTTGAGATTTTTGTTACTCCAATGGATGGTAGCCTTCTCATTATGGAAGGTAGTCTGTTGTCGATATTTTTGTTACTACAATGGATGATAGCCTTGTCATTCTGGAAATTACTCCGTTGTTGACATTTTTATTACTCCAATGGATGGTAGCCTTGTCATTATGGAAGGTAGTCTGTTGTCAAGATTTTTGTTACTCCAATGGATGGTAGTCTTTTCATTATGGAAGGTAGTCTGTCGTTATGATTTCTGTTACTCCAATGGATGATAGCCTTGTCATTATGGAAGGTAGTCTTTTATTCATATTTTTGTTACTCCATTGGATGGTAGCCTTGTCATTACAGAAAGTAGTATGTTGTCCATGAGTTTGTTCCTCCAATGGATGGTAGCCTTATCATTATGGAAGGTAGAATGATATAGATATCTTTTTTACTCAAATGGGTGGTAGCCTTGTCATTATGGAAGGTAGTTTGTTGTCGATATTTTTTTTACTCCAATGGATGGTAGCCTTGTCATTATGAAAGGTAGTTTGTCATTGAGATATCTGTTACTCCAATGTGTGGAAGCCTTGTCATTATGGAAGGTAGTTTGTTGTCGAGAATTTTGTTATTCTGTTGGACGGTAGACTTGTCATTATGGAAGGTAGTTTGATGTCAATATTTTTGTTATTCTAATGGATTGTAACCTTGTCATTATGGAAGGTAGTCTGTTGTCAAGATTTTTATACTCCAATGGATGGTATCCTTGTCATTATGGAAGGTAGTCTGTTGTCAAGATTTTTGTTACTTCAATGAATGGTAGCCTTGTCATTATAGGACGTACTCTGTTGTCAATATTTTTGTTACTTCAATGGATTGTAGCCTTGTCATTATGGAAGGTAGTCTATTGTCAAGATTTTTGTTACTCCAATGGATGGTAGCCTTGTCATTATGGAAGGTACTCTGTTGTCGATATTTTTGTTACTGCAATGGATGGTAGCCTTGTCATTACGAAAGGTAGTCTGTTGTCGATATTTTTGTTACTACAATGAATGGTAGCCTTGTCATTCTGGAAATTACTCCGTTGTTGATATTTTTATTACTCCAATGGATGGTAGCCTTGTCATTATGGAAGGTAGTCTGTTGTCGAGATTTTTGTTACTCCAATGGATGGTAGTCTTTTCATTATGGAAGGTAGTCTGTCGTTATGATTTTTGTTACTCCAATGGATGGTAGCCTTGTCATTATGGAAGGTAGCCTTTTATTCATATTTTTATTCTTCCATTGGATGGTAGCCTTGTCATTACAGAAGGTAGTCTGTTTTCCATGAGTTTGTTCCTCCAATGGATGGTAGCCTTATCATTATGGAAGGTAGAATGATATACATATCTTTTTTACTCCAATGGGTGGTAGCCTTGTCATTAAGGAAGGTAGTTTGTTGTCGATACTTTTTTTACTCCAATGGATGGTAGCCTTCTCATTATGAAAGGTACTTTGTCATTGAGATATCTGTTACTCCAATGTGCGGTAGCCTTGTCATTATAGAAGGTAGTCTGTTCTCGAGAATTTTGTTATTCCGTTGGATGGTAGCCTTGTCATTATGGAAGGTAGTCTAATGTCGAGATTTTTGTTATTCTAATGGATTGTAACCTTATCATTATGGAAGGTAGTCTGTTGTTGAGATTTTTTTACTCCAATGGATGGTATCCTTGTCATTATGGAAGGTAGTTTGTTGTCGAGATTTTTGTTACTCCAATGAATGGTAGCCTTGTCATTATGAGACGTAGTCTGTTGTCAATATTTTTGTTACTTCAATGGATTGTAGCCTTGTCATTTTGGAAGGTAGTCTATTGTCGAGATTTTTGTTACTCAAATGGATGGTAGCCTTGTCATTATGGAAGGTACTCTGTTGTAGATATTTTTATTACTCCAATGGATGGTAGCCTTGTCATTATGAAAGGTAGTCTGTTGTCGAGATTTTTGTTACTCCAATGGATGGTAGCCTTGTCATTCTGGAAATTAGTCCGTTGTTGATATTTTTATTACTCCAATGGATGGTAGCCTTGTCATTATGGAAGGTAGTTTGTTGTCTATATTTTTGTTACTCCAATGGATGGTAGTCTTTTCATTATGGAAGGTAGTCTGTCGTTATGATTTCTGTTACTCCAATGGATGGTAGCCTTGTCATTATGGAAGGGAGTCTTTTATTCATATTTTTGTTACTCCATTGGATGGTAGCCTTGTCATTACAGAAGGTAGTATGTTGTCCATGAGTTTGTTCCTCCAATGGATGGTAGCCTTATCATTATGGAAGGTAGAATGATATAGATATCTTTTTTACTCCAATGGGTGGTAGCCTTGTCATTATGGAAAGTAGTTTGTTGTCGATATTTTTTTTACTCTAATGGATGGTAGCCTTGTCATTATGAAAGGTAGTTTGTCATTGAGATATTTGTTACTCCAATGTGTGGTAGCCTTGTCATTATGGAAGGTAGCCTGTTGTCGAGAATTTTGTTATTCCGTTGGATGGTAGCCTTGTCATTATTGAACATAGTCTGTTATCGAGATTTTATACTCCAATTGATGGTATCCTTGTCATTATGGAAGGTAGTCTGTTGTCGAGATTTTTGTTACTCCAATGAATTCTAGCCTTGTCATTATGGGACGTAGTCTGTTGTCAATATTTTTGTTACTTCAATGGATTGTAGCCTTATCATTATGGAAGGTAGTCTATTGTCGAGATTTATGTTACTCCAATGGATGGTAGCTTTGTCATTATGGAAGGTACTCTGTTGTCGATATTTTTGTTACTCCAATGGATGGTAGCCTTGTCATTATGAAAGGTAGTCTGTTGTCGAAATTTCTGTTACTCCAATGGATGGTAGCCTTGTCATTATGGAAGGTAGTCTATTGACGATATTTTTGTTACTACAATGGATGGTAGCCTTGTAATTTTGGAAATTACTCCGTTGTTGATATTTTTATTACTCCAATGGATGGTAGCCTTGTCATTATGGAAGGTAGTCTGTTGTCGAGATTTTTGTTACTCCAATGGATGGTAGTCTTTTCATTATGGAAGGTAGTCTGTCGTTATGATTTCTGTTACTCCAATGGATGGAAGCCTTGTCATTATGGAAGGTAGTCTTTTATTCATATTTTTGTTACTCCATTGGATGGTAGCCTTGTCATTACAGAAGGTAGTCTGTTGTCCATTAGTTTGTTCCTCCAATGGATGGTAGCCTTATCATTATGGAAGGTAGAATGATATAGATATCTTTTTTACTCCAATGGGTGGTAGCCTTGTCATTATGGAAGGTAGTTTGTTGTCGTTATTTTTTTTACTCCAATGGATGGTAGCCTTGTCATTATGAAAGGTTGTTCGTAATTGAGATATCTGTTACTCCAATGTGTGGTAGCCTTGTCATTATGGAAGGTATTTTGTTGTCGAGAATTTTGTTATTCCGTTGGATGGTAGCCTTGTCATTATGGAAGGTAGTCTGTTATCGAGATTTTTATACTCCAATGGATGGTATCCTTGTCATTATGGAAGGTAGTCTGTTGTCGAGATTTTTGTTACTCCAATGAATGGTAGCCTTGTCATTATGGGACGTAGTCTGCTGTCAATATTTTTGTTACTTCAATGGATTGTAGCCTTGTCATTATGGAAGGTAGTCTATTATCGAGATTTATGTTACTCCAATGGATGGTAGCTTTGTAATTATGGAAGGTACTCTGTTGTCGATATTTTTGTTACTCCAATGGATGGTAGCCATGTCATTATGAAAGGTAGTCTGTTGTTGAGATTTTTGTTACTCCAATGGATGGTAGCCTTCTCATTATGGAAGGTAGTCTGTTGTCGATATTTTTGTTACTACAATGGATGATAGCCTTGTCATTCTGGAAATTACTCCGTTGTTGACATTTTTATTACTCCAATGGATGGTAGCCTTGTCATTATGGAAGGTAGTCTGTTGTCAAGATTTTTGTTACTCCAATGGATGGTAGTCTTTTCATTATGGAAGGTAGTCTGTCGTTATGATTTCTGTTACTCCAATGGATGATAGCCTTGTCATTATGGAAGGTAGTCTTTTATTCATATTTTTGTTACTCCATTGGATGGTAGCCTTGTCATTACAGAAAGTAGTCTGTTGTCCATGAGTTTGTTCCTCCAATGGATGGTAGCCTTATCATTATGGAAGGTAGAATGATATAGATATCTTTTTTACTCAAATGGTTGGTAGCCTTGTCATTATGGAAGGTAGTTTGTTGTCGATATTTTTTTTACTCCAATGGATGGTAGCCTTGTCATTATGAAAGGTAGTTTGTCATTGAGATATCTGTTACTCCAATGTGTGGAAGCCTTGTCATTATGGAAGGTAGTTTGTTGTCGAGAATTTTGTTATTCTGTTGGACGGTAGACTTGTCATTAAGGAAGGTAGTTTGATGTCAATATTTTTGTTATTCTAATGGATTGTAACCTTGTCATTATGGAAGGTAGTCTGTTGTCAAGATTTTTATACTCCAATGGATGGTATCCTTGTCATTATGGAAGGTAGTCTGTTGTCAAGATTTTTGTTACTTCAATGAATGGTAGCCTTGTCATTATAGGACGTACTCTGTTGTCAATATTTTTGTTACTTCAATGGATTGTAGCCTTGTCATTATGGAAGGTAGTCTATTGTCAAGATTTTTGTTACTCCAATGGATGGTAGCCTTGTCATTATGGAAGGTACTCTGTTGTCGATATTTTTGTTACTGCAATGGATGGTAGCCTTGTCATTACGAAAGGTAGTCTGTTGTCGATATTTTTGTTACTACAATGGATGGTAGCCTTGTCATTCTGGAAATTACTCCGTTGTTGATATTTTTATTACTCCAATGGATGGTAGCCTTGTCATTATGGAAGGTAGTCTGTTGTCGAGATTTTTGTTACTCCAATGGATGGTAGTCTTTTCATTATGGAAGGTAGTCTGTCGTTATGATTTTTGTTACTCCAATGGATGGTAGCGTTGTCATTATGGAAGGTAGCCTTTTATTCATATTTTTATTCTTCCATTGGATGGTAGCCTTGTCATTACAGAAGGTAGTCTGTTGTCCATGAGTTTGTTCCTCCAATGGATGGTAGCCTTATCATTATGGAAGGTAGAATGATATACATATCTTTTTTACTCCAATGGGTGGTAGCCTTGTCATTAAGGAAGGTAGTTTGTTGTCGATACTTTTTTTACTCCAATGGATGGTAGCCTTCTCATTATGAAAGGTACTTTGTCATTGAGATATCTGTTACTCCAATGTGCGGTAGCCTTGTCATTATAGAAGGTAGTCTGTTCTCGAGAATTTTGTTATTCCGTTGGATGGTAGCCTTGTCATTATGGAAGGTAGTCTAATGTCGAGATTTTTGTTATTCTAATGGATTGTAACCTTATCATTATGGAAGGTAGTCTGTTGTTGAGATTTTTTTACTCCAATGGATGGTATCCTTGTCATTATGGAAGGTAGTCCATTGTCAAGATTTTTGTTACTTCAATGAATGGTAGCCTTGTCATTATGGGACGTAGTCTGTTATCAATATTTTTGTTACTTCAATGGATTGGAGCCTTGTCATTATGGAAGGTAGTCTATTGTTGAGATTTTTGTTACTCCAATAGATGGTAGCTTTGTCATTACGGAAGTTACTCTGTTTTTGATATTTTTGTTACTCCAATGGATGGTAGCCTTGTCATTATGAAAGGTAGTCTGTTGTGGAGATTTTTGTTACTCCAATGGATGGTAGCCTTGTCATTATGGAAGTTAGTCTATTGTCGATATTTTTGTTACTACAATGGATGGTAGCCTTGTCATTCTGGAAATTACTCCGTTGTTGATATTTTTATTACTCTAATGGATGGTAGCCTTGTCATTATGGAAGGTAGTCTGTTTTCGAGATTTTTGTTACTACAATGGATGGTAGTCTTTTCATTATGGAAGGTAGTCTGTCGTTATGATTTCTGTTACTCCAATGGATGGTAGCCTTGTCATTATGGAAGGTAGTCTTTTGTTCATATTTTTGTTACTCCATTGGATGGTAGCCTTGTCATTACAAAAGGTAGTCTATTGTCCATGTGTTTGTTCTTCCAATGGATGGTAGCCTTATCATTATGGAAGGTAGAATGATATAGATATCTTTTTTACTCCAATGGGTGGTAGCCTTGTCATTATGGAAGGTAGTTTGTTGTCGATATTTTTTTTACTCCAATTGATGGTACGCTTGTCTTTATGATAGGTAGTTTTTCATTGAGATATCTGTTACTCCAATGTGTGGTAGCCTTGTCATTATGGAAGGTAGTCTGTTGTCGAGAATTTTGTTATTCCGTTGGATGGTAGCCTTTTCATTATGGAAGGTAGTCTGATGTCGAGATTTTTGTTATTCTAATCGATTGTAACCTTATCATTATGGAAGGTAGTCTGTTGTCGAGATTTTTATACTCCAATGGATGGTAGCTTTGTCATTATGGAAGGTACTCTGTTGTCGATATTTTTGTTACTCCAATGGATGGTAGCCTTGTCATTATGAAAGGTAGTCTGTTTTCGAGATTTTTGTTACTCCAATGGATGGTAGCCTTGTCATTCTGGAAATTAGTCCGTTGTTGATATTTTTATTACTCCAATGGATGGTAGCCTTGTCATTATGGAAGGTAGTTTGTTGTCGAGATTTTTGTTACTCCAATGGATGGTAGTCTTGTCATTATGGAAGGTTGTTTGTCGTTATAATTTTTGTTACTCCAATGGATGGTAGCCTTGTCATTACAGAAGGTAGTCTGTTGTGGATATTTTTGTTACTCCAATGGATGAAAGCCTTATCATTAGGGAAGGTAGTATAATATAGATATCTTTTTTACTCCAATGGGTGGAAGCCTTGTCATTATGGAAGGTAGTATGTTGTCGATATTTTTTTTACTCCAATGGATGGTAGCCTTGTCATTATGGAAGGTAGTTTGTCATTGAGATATCTGTTACTCCAATGTGTGGTAGCCTTGTCATTATGGAAGGTAGTCTGTTGTCGATAATTTTGTTATTCCATTGGATGGTAGCCTTGTCATTATGGAAGGTAGTCAATTTTCGTGATTTTTGTTATTCCAATGGATGGTAACTTTGTCATTATGGAAGGTAGTTTGTTGTCGAGAGTTTTGTTACTCTAATGGATGTAGCCTTGTCATTATGGAAGGTAGTCTGTTGTCGATGTTTTTGTTACTCCAATGGATGCTAGCCTTGTGATTATGGAAGTTAGTTTGTTTTCGTGATTTTTGTTATTCCAATGGATGGTACTTTATCATTATAGAATGTAGGTTGTTGTCGAGATTTTTGTTACTCCAATGGATGGTATCCTTGTCATTATAGAAGGTAGTCTGTTGTCGATATTTTTGTTACTCCAATGGATGTTAGCCTTGAAATTATGGAAGGTAGTTTGTCGTTGAGATATTTGTTACTCCAATGTGTGGTAGCCTTGTCATTATGGAAGCAAGTTTTTTGTCGAGAGTTTTGTTAGTCCAATGGATGGTTTCCTTTTCATTATGAAAGGTAGTCTGTTGTCGATATTTTTGTTACTCCAATGGAAGGTAGCCTTGTCATTATGGATGGTAGGTAGTCGTTGAGATATCTGTTACTCCAATGTGTGGTAGCCTTGTCATTATGGAAGCTAGTCTGATGTTCAGATTTTTGTTAATCCAATGGATGGTAGCCTTGTCATTATGGAAGGTAGTCTGTTGTCGAGATTTTTGTTATTCCATTGGATGGTAGCCTTGTCATTATGGAAGGTAGTCTGATGTCAGGATTTTTGTTATTCCAATTTATGGTAACCTTGTCATTATGGAAGGTACTTTATTTTCGATATTTTTGTTACTCCAATGGATGGTAGCCTTGTCATTATGGAAGGTACTCTGTTGTCGATATTTTTGTTACTCGAATGGATGGTAGCCTTGTCATTATGAAAGGTAGTCTGTTGTCGAGATTTTTGTTACTCCAATGGATGGTAGCCTTGTCATTATAGAATGTAGTATATTGTCGATATTTTTGTTACTACAATGGATGGTAGCCTTGTCATTCTGGAAATTACTTCGTTGTTGATATTTTTATTACTCCAATGAATGGTCGCCTTGTCATTGTCGAAGAGAGTCTGTGGTCGAGATTTTTGTTACTCCAATGGATGGTAGTCTTTTCATTACAGAAGGTAGTCTGTCGTTAAGATTTCTGTTACTCCAATGGATAGTAGCCTTGTCATTATGGAAGGTAGTCTTTTGTTCATATTTTTGTTACTCCATTGGATGGTAGCCTTGTCATTACAGAAGGTAGTTTGTTGTCCGTGTGTTTGTTCCTCCAATGGATGGTAGCCTTATCATTATTGAATGTAGAATGATATAGATAACTTTTTTACTCCAATGGGTGGTAGCCTTGTCATTATGGAAGGCAGTTTGTTGTCGATATTTTTTTTACTCCAATGGATGGTAGCCTTGTCATTATGAAAGGTAGTTTGCCGTTGAGATATCTGTTTCTCCAATGTGTGGTAGCCTTGTCATTATGGAAGGTAGTTTTTTCTCGAGAATTTTGTTATTCCGTTGGATGGTAGCCTTGTCATTATGGAAGGTAGTCTGATGTCGAAATTTTTGTTATTCTAATGGATTGTAACCTTATCATTATGGAAGGTAGTCTGTTGTCGAGATTTTTATACTCCAATGGATGGTATCCTTGTCATTATGGAAGGTAGTCTGTTGTCGAGATTTTTGTTACTCCAATGAATGGTAGCCTTGTCAATATGGGACGTAGTCTGTTGTCAATATTTTTGTTACTTCAATGGATTGTAGCCTTGTCATTTTGGAAGGTAGTCTATTGTCGAGATTTTTGTTACTCAAATGGATGGTAGCTTTGTCATTATGGAAGGTACTCTATTGTCGATATTTTTATTACTCCAATGGATGGTAGCCTTGTCATTATGAAAGGTATTTTGTTGTCGAGATTTTTGTTACTCCAATGGATGGTAGCCTTATCATTATGGAAGGTAGTCTATTGTCGATATTTTTGTTACTACAATGGATGGTAGCCTTGTCATTCTGGAAATTAGTCCGTTGTTGATATTTTTATTACTCCAATGGATGGTAGCCTTGTCATTATGGAAGGTAGTCAGTTGTCGAGATTTTTGTTACTCCAATAGATGGTAGTCTTGTCATTATGGAAGGCGGTTTGTCGTTATGATTTTTGTTACTCCAATGGATGGTAGCCTTGTCATTATGGAACGTAGTCTTTTGTTCAGATTTTTGTTACTCCAATGAATGGTAGCCTTGTCATTACAGAAGGTAGTCTGTTGTGGATATTTTTGTTACTCCAATGGATGGTAGCCTTATCATTAGGGAAGGTAGTATAATATAGATATATTTTTTACTCCAATGGGTGATAGCCTTGTCATTATGGAAGGTAGTATGTTGTCGATATTTTTTTTACTCTAATGGATGGTAGCCTTGTCATTATGGAAGGTAGTTTGTCATTGAGATATTTGTTACTCCAATGTGTGGTAGCCTTGTCATTATGGAAGGTAGTCTGTTGTCGGGAATTTTGTTATTCCATTGGATGGTAGCCTTGTCATTATGGAAGGTAGTAAATTTTCGTGATTTTTGTTATTCCAATGGATGGTAACTTTGTCATTATGGAAGCTAGTCTGTTGTCGAGATTTTTTTTACTCCAATATATGGTAGCCTTGTCCTTATGGAAGCTAGTCTATTGTCGAGATTTTTGTTACTCTAATGGATGTAGCCTTGTCATTATGGAAGGTAGTCTGTTGTCGATGTTTTTGTTACTCCAATGGATGCTAGCATTGTGATTATGGAAGTTAGTTTGTTTTCGTGATTTTTGTTATTCCAATGGATGGTACTTTGTCATTATGGAATGTAGGTTGTTGTCGAGATTTTTGTTACTCGAATGGATGGTATCCTTTTCATTATAGAAGGTAGTTTATTGTTGATATTTTTGTTACTCTAATGGATGGTAGCCTTGTAATTATGGAAGGTAGTTTGTCGTGGAGATATTTGTTACTCCAATGTTTGATAGCCTTGTCATTATGGAAGCAAGTTTGTTGTCGAGAGTTTTTTTACTCCAATGGATGGTTTCCTTTTCATTATGAAAGGTAGTCTGTTGTCGATATTTTTGTTACTCCAATGGAAGGTAGCCATGTCATTATGGAAGGTAGTTAGTTGTTGAGATATTTGTTACTCCAATGTGTGGTAGCCTTTTCATTATGGAAGCTAGTATGATGTTCAGATTTTTATTAATCCAATTGATGGTAGCCTTTTCATTATGGAAGGTAGTCTGTTGTCAAGATTTTTGTTATTCCATTTGATGGTAGCCTTGTCATTATGGAAGGTAGTCTGAGGTCAAGATTTTTGTTATTCCAATGTATGGTAACCTTGTCATTATGGAAGGTACTTTATTGTCGAGATTTTTGTTATTCCAATGGATGGTAGCCTTGTCATTATGGAAGGTACTCTGTTGTCGATATTTTTGTTACTCCAATGGATGGTAGCCTTGTCATTATGGAAGGTAGTCTGTTGTCAAGATTTTTGTTACTCCAATGGATGGTAGCCTTGTCACTATGGAAGGTAGTTTGTTGTCGAGATTTTTGTTACTCCAATGGATGGTAGTCTTTTCATTATGGAAGGTAGTCTGTCGTTATGATTTCTGTTACTCCAATGGATGGTAGCCTTGTCATTATGGAAGGTAGTCTTTTGTTCAGATTTTTGTTACTCCAATGAATGGTAGCCTTGTCATTACAGAAGGTAGTCTGTTGTGGATATTTTTGTTACTCCAATGGATGGTAGCCTTATCATTAGGTAAGGTAGTATAATATAGATATCTTTTTTACTCCAATGGGTGGAAGCCTTGTCATTATGGAAGGTAGTATGTTGTCGATATTTTTTTTACTCCAATGGATGGTAGCCTTGTCATTATGGAAGGTAGTTTGTCATTGAGATATCTGTTACTCCAATGTGTGGTAGCCTTGTCATTATGGAAGGTAGTCTGTTGTCGATAATTTTGTTATTCCATTGGCAGGTAGCCTTGTCATTATGGAAGGTAGTCAATTTTCGTGATTTTTGTTATTCCAATGGATGGTAACTTTGTCATTATGGAAGGTAGTTTGTTGTCGAGAGTTTTGTTACTCTAATGGATGTAGCCTTGTCATTATGGAAGGTAGTCTGTTGTCGATGTTTTTGTTACTCCAATGGATGCTAGCCTTGTGATTATGGAAGTTAGTTTGTTTTCGTGATTTTTGTTATTCCAATGGATGGTACTTTGTCATTATAGAATGTAGGTTGTTGTCGAGATTTTTGTTACTCCAATGGATGGTATCCTTGTCATTATAGAAGGTAGTCTGTTGTCGATATTTTTGTTACTCCAATGGATGTTAGCCTTGTAATTATGGAAGGTAGTTTGTCGTTGAGATATTTGTTACTCCAATGTGTGGTAGCCTTGTCATTATGGAAGCAAGTTTTTTGTCGAGAGTTTTGTTAGTCCAATGGATGGTTTCCTTTTCATTATGAAAGGTAGTTTGTTGTCGATATTTTTGTTACTCCAATGGAAGGTAGCCTTGTCATTATGGATGGTAGGTAGTCGTTGAGATATCTGTTACTCCAATGTGTGGTAGCCTTGTCATTATGGAAGCTAGTCTGATGTTCAGATTTTTGTTAATCCAATGGATGGTAGCCTTGTCATTATGGAAGGTAGTCTGTTGTCGAGATTTTTATTATTCCATTGGATGGTAGCCTTGTCATTATGGAAGGTAGTCTGATGTCAGGATTTTTGTTATTCCAATTTATGGTAACCTTGTCATTATGGAAGGTACTTTATTTTCGATATTATTGTTACTCCAATGGATGGTAGCCTTGTCATTATGGAAGGTACTCTGTTGTCGATATTTTTGTTACTCCAATGGATGGTAGCCTTGTCATTATGAAAGGTAGTCTGTTGTCGAGATTTTTGTTACTCCAATGGATGGTAGCCTTGTCATTATAGAATGTAGTATATTGTCGATATCTTTGTTACTACAATGGATGGTAGCCTTGTCATTCTGGAAATTACTCCGTTGTTGATATTTTTATTACTCCAATGAATGGTAGCCTTGTCATTGTCGAAGGTAGTCTGTTGTCGAGATTTTTGTTACTCCAATGGATGGTAGTCTTTTCATTACAGAATGTAGTCTGTCGTTAAAATTTCTGTTACTCCAATGGATGGTAGCCTTGTCATTATGGAAGGTAGTCTTTTGTTCATATTTTTGTTACTCCATTGGATGGTAGCCTTGTCATTACAGAAGGTAGTTTGTTGTCCATGTGTTTGTTCCTCCAATGGATGGTAGCCTTATCATTATTGAATGTAGAATGATATAGATAACTTTTTTACTCCAATGGGTGGTAGCCTTGTCATTATGGAAGGCAGTTTGTTGTCGATATTTTTTTTACTCCAATGGATGGTAGCCTTGTCATAATGAAAGGTAGTTTGCCGTTGAGATATCTGTTTCTCCAATGTGTGGTAGCCTTGTCATTATGGAAGGTAGTTTGTTCTCGAGAATTTTGTTATTCCGTTGGATGGTAGCCTTGTCATTATGGAAGGTAGTCTGATGTCGAGATTTTTGTTATTCTAATGGATTGTAACCTTATCATTATGGAAGGTAGTCTGTTGTCGAGATTTTTATACTCCAATGGATGGTATCCTTGTCATTATGGAAGGTAGTCTGTTGTCGAGATTTTTGTTACTCCAATGAATGGTAGCCTTGTCAATATGGGACGTAGTCTGTTGTCAATATTTTTGTTACTTCAATGGATTGTAGCCTTGTCATTTTGGAAGGTAGTCTATTGTCGAGATTTTTGTTACTCAAATGGATGGTAGCTTTGTCATTATGGAAGGTACTCTATTGTCGATATTTTTATTACTCCAATGGATGGTAGCCTTGTCATTATGAAAGGTATTTTGTTGTCGAGATTTTTGTTACTCCAATGGATGGTAGCCTTATCATTATGGAAAGTAGTTTGTTGTCGATATTTTTGTTACTACAATTGATGGTAGCCTTGTCATTCTGGAAATTAGTCCGTTGTTGATATTTTTATTACTCCAATGGATGGTAGCCTTGTCATTATGGAAGGTAGTCAGTTGTCGAGATTTTAGTTACTCCAATAGATGGTAGTCTTGTCATTATGGAAGGCGGTTTGTCGTTATGATTTTTGTTACTCCAATGGATGGTAGCCTTGTCATTATGGAACATAGTCTTTTGTTCAGATTTTTGTTACTCCAATGAATGGTAGGCTTGTCATTACAGAAGGTAGTCTGTTGTGGATATTTAAGTTACTCCAATGGATGGTAGCCTTATCATTAGGGAAGGTAGTATAATATAGATATATTTTATACTCCAATGGGTGATAGCCTTGTCATTATGGAAGGTAGTATGTTGTCGATATTTTTTTTACTCTAATGGATGGTAGCCTTGTCATTATGGAAGGTAGTTTGTCATTGAGATATCTGTTACTCCAATGTGTGGTAGCCTTGTCATTATGGAAGGTAGTCTGTTGTCGGGAATTTTGTTATTCCATTGGATGGTAGCCTTGTCATTATGGAAGGTAGTAAATTTTCGTGATTTTTGTTATTCCAATGGATGGTAACTTTGTCATTATGGAAGCTAGTCTGTTGTCGAGATTTTTTTTACTCCAATATATGGTAGCCTTGTCCTTATGGAAGCTAGTCTATTGTCGAGATTTTTGTTACTCTAATGGATGTAGCCTTGTCATTATGGAAGGTAGTCTGTTGTCGATGTTTTTGTTACTCCAATGGATGCTAGCATTGTGATTATGGAAGTTAGTTTGTTTTCGTGATTTTTGTTATTCCAATGGATGGTACTTTGTCATTATGGAGTGTAGGTTGTTGTCGAGATTTTTGTTACTCGAATGGATGGTATCCTTTTCATTATAGAAGGTAGTTTGTTGTTGATATTTTTGTTACTCTAATGGATGGTTGCCTTGTAATTATGGAAGGTAGTTTGTCGTGGAGATATTTGTTACTCCAATGTGTGATAGCCTTGTCATTATGGAAGCAAGTTTGTTGTCAAGAGTTTTTTTACTCCAATGGATGGTTTCCTTTTCATTATGAAAGGTAGTTTGTTGTCGATATTTTTGTTACTCCAATGGAAGGTAGCCATGTCATTATGGAAGGTAGTTAGTTGTTGAGATATTTGTTACTCCAATGTGTGGTAGCCTTTTCATTATGGAAGCTAGTATGATGTTCAGATTTTTATTAATCCAATTGATGGTAGCCTTTTCATTATGGAAGGTAGTCTGTTGTCAAGATTTTTGTTATTCCATTGGATGGTAGCCTTGTCATTATGGAAGGTAGTCTGAGGTCAAGATTTTTGTTATTCCAATGTATGGTAACCTTGTCATTATGGAAGGTACTTTATTGTCGAGATTTTTGTTATTCCAATGGATGGTAGCCTTGTCATTATGGAAGGTACTCTTTTGTCGATATTTTTGTTACTCCAATGGATGGTAGCCTTGTCATTATGGAAGGTAGTCTGTTGTCAAGATTTTTGTTACTCCAATGGATGGTAGCCTTGTCACTATGGAAGGTAGTCTGTTGTCGAGATTTTTGTTACTCCAATGGATGGTAGTCTTTTCATTATGGAAGGTAGTCTATCGTTATGATTTCTGTTACTCCAATGGATGGTAGCCTTGTCATTATGGAAGGTAGTCTTTTGTTCTGATTTTTGTTACTCCATTGGATGGTAGCCTTGTCATTACAGAAGGTAGTCTGTTGTCGATATTTTTGTTACTCCAATGGATGGTAGCCTTATCATTATGGAAGGTAGTATAATATAGATATCTTTTTTACTCCAATGGGTGGTAGCCTTGTCATTATAGAAGGTAGATTGTCATTGAGATATCTGTTACTCCAATGTGTGGTAGCCTTGTCATTATGGAAGGTAGTCTGTTGTCGAGAATTTTGTTATTCTGTTTGATGGTAGCCTTGTCATTATGGAAGGTAATCTGTTGTTGATATTTTTGTTACTACAATGGATGGTATCCTTATCATTATGGAAGGTAGTTTGTTGTCGAGATTTTTGTTATTCCATTGGATGGTAGCCTTGTCATTATGGAAGGTACTCTGTTGTCGATATTTTTGTTACTCCAATGGATGGTAGCCTTGTCATTATGGAAGGTAGTCTGTTGTCGAGATTTTTGTTACTCCAATGGATGGTAGCATTGTCATTATGAAATGTAGTTTGTTGTCGAGATTTTTATTACTCCAATGGATGGTAGTCTTTTCATTATGGAAGGTAGTCTGTCGTTATGATTTCTGTTACTCTAATGGATGGTAGCCTTGTCATTATAGAAGGTAGTCTTTTGTTCAGATTTTTGTTACTCCAATGGATGGTAGCCTTGTCATTACAGAAGGTAGTCAGTTGTCGATATTTTTGTTACTCCAATGGATGGTAGCCTTATCATTATGGAAGGTAGTATAATATAGATATCTTTTTTACTCCAATGGGTGGTAGCCTTGTCATTATGGAAGGTAGTTTGTTGTCAAAATTTTTTTTACTCCAACGGATGGTAGCCTTGTCATTATGGAAAGTAGTTTGTTGTCTAGATTTTTGTTATTCCTTTGGATGATAGCCTTGTCATTATAGAAGGTAGTATATTTTCTTGATTTTTGTTATTCCAATGGATGGTAACTTTGTAATTATTGAAGGTAGTCGGTTGTCGAGATTTTTGTTACTCCAATGGTTGGTAGCCTTGTCCTTATGGAAGCTAGTCTGTTGTCGAGATTTTTGTTACTCCAATGGATGGTAGCCTTGCCATTATGGAAGGTACTCTATTGTCGAGATTTTTGTTACTCCAATGGATGGTAGCCTTGTCATTATGGAAGGATGTTTGTCGTTATGATTTTTGTTACTCCAATGGATGGTAGCCTTGTCATTATGGAAGGTAGTGTTTTGTTCATATTTTTGTTACTCCAATGAATGGTAGACTTGTCACTACAGAAGGTAGTCTGTTGTTGATATTTTTGTTACTCTAATGGATGGTAGCCTTATCATTATGGAAGGTAGTATAATATAAATATCTTTTTTACTCCAATGGATGGTAGCCTTGTCATTATGGATGGTAGTTTGTTGTCGAAATTTTTTTTTCTCCAATGGATGGTAGCCTTGTCATTATGGAAGGTAGTCTCTTGTCGGAATTTTTGTTACTCCAATGGATGATAGCATTGTCATTATGGAAGGTAGTCTATTTTCGTGATTTTTGTTATTCCAATGGATAGTAACTTTGTCATTATAGAAGGTAGTCTATTTTCGTGATTTTTGTTATACCAATGGATGGTAACTTTGTCATTATGGAAGGTAGTCTGTTGTCGAGATTTTTGTTACTCCAATGGTTGGTAGCCTTGTCCTTATCGAAGCTAGTCTGTTGTCGAGATTTTTGTTACTCCAATGGATGGTAGCCTTGTCATTATGAAAGGTTGTTTGTCGTTATGATTTTTGTTACTCCAATGGATGGTAGCCTTGTCATTATAGAAGGTAGTCTGTTGTGGAAATTTTTATTACTCCAATGGATGGTAGCCTTATCACTATGGAAGGTAGTATAATATAGATATCTTTTTTACTCCAATGCGTGGTAGCCTTGTCATTATGGAAGGTAGTTTGTTGTCGAAATTTTTTTTACTCCAATGGATGGTAGCCTTGTCATTATGGAAGGTAGTTTGACATTGAGATATTTATTACTCCAATGTGTGGTAGCCTTGACATTATGGAAGGTAGTCTGTAGTCGAGAATTTTGTTATTCCATCGGATGGTAGCCTAGTCATTATGGAAGGTAGTCTCTAGTCGGAATTTTTGTTACCCTAATGGATGGTAGCCTTGTAATTATGGAAGGTAGTTTGTTGTCTAGATTTTTGTTATTCCTTTGGATGATAGCCTTGTAATTATGGAAGGTAGTCTATTTTCGTGATTTTTGTTATTCAAATGGACGGTAACGTTGTCATTATGGAAGGTAGTCCGTTGTCGAGATTTTTGTTACTCCAATGGTTGGTAGCCTTGTCCTTATGGAAGCTAGTCTATTGTGGATATTTTTGTTACTCCAATGGATGGTAGCCTTGTCATTATGGAAGGTAGTCTTTTGTTCAAATTTGTGTTACTCCAATGAATGGTAGCCTTGTCATTACAAAAGGTAGTTTATAGTGGATATTTTTTTTACTCCAATGGATGGTAGCCTTATCATTATGGAAGGTAGTATAATATAGATATATTTTTTACTCCAATGGGTGGTAGCCTTGTCATTATGGAAGGTAGTTTGTCATTGAGATATCTGTTACTCCAATGTGTGGTAGACTTAACATTATGGAAGGTAGTCTGTTGTCGAGAATTTTGTTATTCCATTGGATGGTAGCCTTGTCATTATGGAAGGTAGTCTCTTGTCGGAATTTTTGTTACTCCAATGGATGGTAGCCTTGTGATTATGGAAGGTAGTTTGTTGTCTAGATTTTTGTTATTCCTTTGGATGATAGCCTTGTCATTATGGAAGGTAGTCTATTTTCGTGATTTTTGTTATTCCAATGGATGGTAACTTTGTCATTATGGAAGGTAGTCTATTTTCGTGATTTTTTTTATTCCAATGGATGGTAACTTTGTCATTATGGAAGGTAGTCTGTTGTCGAGATTTTTGTTACACCAATGGTTGGTAGCCTTGTCCTTATCGAAGCTAGTCTGTTGTCGAGATTTTTGTTACTCCAATGGATGGTAGCCTTGTCATTATGAAAGGTTGTTTGTTGTTATGATTTTGGTTACTCCAATGGATGGTAGCCTTGTCATTATGGAAGGTAGTGTTTTGTTCAAATTTTTGTTAGTCCAATGAATGGTAGCCTTGTCATTACAGAAGGTAGTCTGTTGTGGATATTTTTGTTACTCCAATGGATGGTAGCCTTATCATTATGGAAGGTAGTATAATATAGATATCTTTTTTACTCCAATGGGTGGTAGCCTTGTCATCATGGAAGGTAGTTTGTTGTCGAAATTTTTTTTACTCCAATGGATGGTAGCCTTGTCATTATGGAAGGTAGTTTGACATTGAGATATTTGTTACTCCAATGTGTGGTAGCCTTAACATTATGGAAGGTAGTCTGTTGTCGAGAATTTTGTTATTCCATCGGATGGTAGCCTAGTCATTATGGAAGGTAGTCTCTTGTCGGAATTTTTTTTACCCTAATGGATGGTAGCCTTGTCATTATGGAAGGTAGTTTGTTGTCTAGATTTTTGTTATTCCTTTGGATGATAGCCTTGTAATTATGGAAGGTAGTCTATTTTCGTGATTTTTGTTATTCAAATGGATGGTAACTTTGTCATTATGGAAGGTAGTCCGTTGTCGAGATTTTTGTTACTCCAATGGTTGGTAGCCTTGTCCTTATGGAAGCTAGTCTATTGTCGAGATTTTTGTTATTCCAATGGATGGTAGCCTTGTCATTATGAAAGGTACTCTGTTGTCGATATTTTTGTTACTCCAATGGATGGTAGCCTTGTCATTATGGAAGGTAGTCTGTTGTCAAGATTTTTGTTACTCCAATGGATGGTAGCCTTGTCACTATGGAAGGTAGTCTGTTGTCGAAATTTTTGTTACTCCAATGGATGGTAGTCTTTTCATTATGGAAGGTAGTATGTCGTTATGATTTCTGTTACTCCAATGGATTGTAGCCTTGTGATTATGGAAGGTAGTCTTTTGTTCAGATTTTTGTTACTCCATTGGATGGTAGCCTTGTCATTACAGATAGGAGTCTGTTGTCGATATTTTTGTTACTCCAATGGATGGTAGCCTTATCATTATGGAAGGTAGTATAATATAGATATCTTTTTTACTCCAATGGGTGGTAGCCTTGTCATTATGGAAGGTAGATTGTCATTGAGATATCTGGTACTCTAATGTGTGGTAGCCTTGTCATTATGGAAGGTAGTCTGTTGTCGAGAATTTTGTTATTCTGTTTGATGGTAGCCTTGTCATTATAGAAGGTAGTCTGTTGTTGATATTTTTGTTACTACAATGGATGGTATCCTTGTCATTATGGAAGGTAGTTTGTTGTCGAGATATTTGTTATTCCATTGGATGGTAGCCTTGTCATTATGGAAGGTACTCTGTTGTCGATATTTTTGTTACTCCAATGGATGGTAGCCTTGTCATTATGGAAGGTAGTCTGTTGTCGAGATTTTTGTTACTCCAATGGATGGTAGCATTGTCATTATGAAATGTAGTCTATTGTCGAGATTTTTATTACTCCAATGGATGGTAGTCTTTTCATTATGGAAGGTAGTCTTTCGTTATGATTTTTGTTACTCTAATGGATGGTAGCCTTGTCATTATAGAAGGTAGTCTTTTGTTCAGATTTTTGTTACTCCATTGGATGGTAGCCTTGTCATTACAGAAGGTTGTCTGTTGTCGATATTTTTGTTACTCCAATGGATGGTAGCCTTATCATTATGGAAGGTAGTATAATATAGATATCTTTTTTACTCCAATGGGTGGTAGCCTTGTCATTATGGAAGGTAGTTTGTTGTCAAAAATTTTTTTACTCTAACGGATGGTAGCCTTGTCATTATGGAAGGTAGTTTGTTGTCTAGATTTTTGTTATTCCTTTGGATGATAGCCTTGTCATTATGGAAGGTAGTCTATTTTCTTGATTTTTGTTATTCCAATGCATGGTAACTTTGTAATTATGGAAGGTAGTCGGTTGTCGAGATTTTTGTTTCATCAATGGTTGGTAGCCTTGTCCTTATGGAAGCTGGTCTGTTGTCGAGATTTTTGTTACTCCAATGGATGGTAGCCTTGTCATTATGGAAGGTACTCTATTGTCGAGATTTTTGTTACTCCAATGGATGGTAGCCTTGTCATTATGGAAGGTAGTGTTTTGTTCAAATTTTTGTTACTCCAATGAATGGTAGACTTCTCACTACAGAAGGTAGTCTATTGTGGATATTATTGTTACTCCAATGGATGGTAGCCTTATCATTATGGAAGGTAGTATCATATAAATATCTTTTTTACTCCAATGGGTGGTAGCCTTGACATTATGGAAGGTAGTTTGTCATTGAGATATTTGTTACTCCAATGTGTGGTAGCCTTGACATTATGGAAGGTAGTCTGTTGTCGAGATTTTTGTTATTCCATTGGATGGTAGCCTTGTCATTATGGAAGGTAGTCTTTGGTCGAAATTTTTGTTACTCCAATGGATGGTAGCCTTGTCATTATGGAAGGTAGTTTGTTGTCTAGATTTTTGTTATTCCTTTGGATGATAGCCTTGTCATTATGGAAGGTAGTCTATTTTGGTGATTTTTGTTATTCCAATGGATGGTAACTTTGTCATTATGGAAGGTAGTCTGTTGTCGAGATTTTTGTTACTCCAATGGATGGTAGCCTTGTCATTATGGAAGGTTGTTTGTCGTTATGATTTTTGTTACTCCAATGGATGGTAGCCTTGTCATTATGGAAGGTAGTCTTTTGTTCAAATTTTTGTTACTCCAATGAATGCTAGCCTTGTCATTACAAAAGGTAGTCTGTTATAGATATTTTTGTTACTCCAATGGATGGTAGCCTTATCATTATGGAAGGCAGTATAATATAGATATCTTTTTTACTCCAATGGGTGGTAGCCTTGTCATTATGGAAGGTATTGTTGTTGTCGAAATTTTTTTTACTCCATTGGATGGTAGCCTTGTCATTATGGAAGGTAGTCTATTTTCGTGATTTTTGTTATTCCAATGGATGGTAACTTTGTCATTATGGAAGGTAGTCTATTTTCGAGATTTTTGTTATTCCAATGGATGGTAACTTTGTCATTATGGAAGGTAGTCTGTTGTCGAGATTTTTGTTACTCCAATGGATGGTAGCCTTGTCATTACGAAAGGTTGTTTGTCGTTATGATTTTTGTTACTCCAATGGATGGTAGCCTTGTCATTATGGAAAGTAGTGTTTTGTTCAAATTTTTGTTACTTCAATGAATGGTAGCCTTGTCATTACAGAAGGTAGTCTGTTGTGGATATTTTTGTTACTCCAATGGATGGTAGCCTTATCATTATAGAAGGTAGTATAATATAGATATCTTTTTTACTCCAATGCGTGGTAGCCTTGTCATTATGGAAGGTAGTTTGTTGTCGAAATTTTTTTTACTCCAATGGATGGTAGCCTTGTCATTATGAGAGGTAGTTTGACATTGAGATATTTGTTACTCCAATGTGTGGTAGCCTTGACATTATGGAAGGTAGTCTGTTGTCGAGAATTTTGTTATTCCATCGGATGGTAGCCTAGTCATTATGGAAGGTAGTCTCTAGTCGGAATTTTTGTTACCCTAATGGATGGTAGCCTTGTCATTATGGAAGGTAGATTGTTGTCTAGATTTTTGTTATTCCTTTGGATGATAGCCTTGTAATTATGGAAGGTAGTCTATTTTTGTGATTTTTGTTATTCCAATGGATGGTAACTTTGTCATTATGGAAGGTAGTCTGTTGTCGAGATTTTTGTTACTCCAATGGTTGGTAGCCTTGTCCTTATGGAAGCTAGTCTATTGTCGATATTTTTGTTACTCCAATGGATGGTAGCCTTGTCATTATGGAAGGTACTCTATTGTGGATATTTTTGTTACTCCAATGGATGGTAGCCTTGTCATTATGGAAGGTTGTTTGTCGTTAGGATTTTTGTTAATCCAATGGATGGTAGCCTTGTCATTATGGAAGGTAGTGTTTTGTTCAAATTTTTGTTACTCCAATGAATGGTAGGCTTGTCATTACAGAAGGTAGTCTGTTGTGGATATTTTTGTTACTCCATTGGATGGTAGCCTTATCATTATGGAAGATAGTATAATATATATATCTTTTTTACTCCAATGGGAGGTAGCCGTGTCATTATGGAAGGTAGTTTGTTGTCGAAATTTTTTTTACTCCAATGGATGGTAGCCTTGTCATTATGGAAGGTAGTTTGTCATTGAGATATCTATTACTCCAATGTGTGGTAGCCTTGACATTATGGAAGGTAGTCTGTTGTCGAGAATTTTGTTATTCCATTGGATGGTAGCCTTGTCATTATGGAAGGTAGTCTCTTGTCGGAATTTTTGTTACTCCAATGGATGGTAGCCTTGTCATTATGGAAGGTAGTTTGTTGTCTAGATTTTTGTTATTCCTTTGGATGATAGCCTTGTCATTATGGAAGGTAGTTTTTTTCGTGATTTTTGTTATTCCATTGGATGGTAACTTTGTCATTATCAAAGGTAGTCGGTTGTCGAGATATTTGTTACTCCAATGGTTGGTAGCCTTGTCCTTATGGAAGCTAGTCTGTTGTCGAGATTTTTGTTACTCCAATGGATGGTAGCCTTGTAATCATGGAAGGTACTCTATTGTCTAGATTTTTGTTACTCCAATGGATGGTAGCCTTGTCATTATGGAAGGTAGTCTTTTGTTCAAATTTTTGTTACTCCAATGAATGGTAGCCTTGTCATTACAGAAGGTAGTCTGTTGTGGATATTTTTGTTACTCCAATGGATGGTAGCCTTATCATTATGGAAGGTAGTATAATATAGATATCTTTTTTACTCCAATGGGTGGTAGCCTTGTCAATATGGAAGGTAGTTTGTTGTCGAATTTTTTTTTACTCCAATGATGGTAGCCTTGTCATTATGGAAGATAGTTTGTCATTGAGATATTTGTTACTCCAATGTGTGGTAGCCTTGATATTATGGAAGGTAGTCTGTTGTCGAGATTTTTGTTACTCCAATGGTTGGAAGCCTTGTCCTTATGGAAGTTAGTCTGTTGTCGAGATTTTTGTTAATCCAATGGATGGTAGCCTTGTCATTATGGAAGGTACTCTATTGTCAAGATTTTTGTTACTCCAATGGATGGTAGCCTAGTCAATATGGAAGGTAGTTTTTTGTTCAAATTTTTGTTACTCCAATGAATGGTAGCGTTGTCATTACAGAAGGTAGTCTATTGTGGATATTTTTGTTACTCCAATGGATGGTAGCCTTATCATTATGGAAGGTAGTTTAATATAGATATCTTTTTTACTCCAATGGGTGGTAGCCTTGTCATTATGGAAGGTAGTTTGTTGTCGAAATTTTTTTTACTCCAATGGATTGTAGCCTTGTCATTATGGAAGGTAGTTTGTCATTGAGATATTTGTTACTCCAATGTGTGGTAGCCTTGACATTATGGAAGGTAGTATGTTGTGGAGAATTTTGTTATTCCATCGGATGGTAGATTTGTCATAATGGAAGGTAGTCTCTTGTCAGAATTTTTGTTACTCCAATGGATGGTAGCCTTGTCATTATGGAAGGTAGTTTGTTGTCTAGATTTTTGTTATTCCTTTGGATGATAGCCTTGTCATTATGGAAGGTTGTCTATTTTCGTGATTTTTGTTATTCCAATGGATGGTAACTTTTTCATTATGGAAGGTAGTCTTTTGTCGATATTTTTGTTACTGCAATGGTTGGTTGCCGCGTCCTTATGGAATCTAGTCTATTGTCGAGATTTTTGTTACTCCAATGGATGGTAGCCTTGTCATTATGGAAGGTACTCTATTGTCATGATTTTTGTTACTCCAATGGATGGTAGCCTTGTCAATATGGAAGGTTGTTTGTTGTTATGATTTTTGTTACTCCAATGGATGGTAGCCTTGTCATTATGGAAGGTAGTCTTTTGTTCAAATTTTTGTTACTCCAATGCATGGTAGCCTTGTCATTACAGAAGGTAGTCTGTTGTGGATATTTTTGTTACTCCAATGGATGGTAGCCTTATAATTATGGAAGGTAGTAAAATATAGATATCTTTTTTACTCCAATGGTTGGTAGCCTTTTCATTATGAAAGGTAGTTTGTTGTCGAAATTTTTTTTACTCCAATGGATGGTAGCCTTGTCATTATGGAAGGTAGTTTGTCATTGAGGTATTTGTTACTCCAATGTGTGGTAGCCTTGACATTATGGAAGGTAGTTTGTTGTCGAGAATTTTGGTATTCCATTGGATGGTAGCCTTGTCATTATGGAATGTAGTCTCTTGTCGGAATTTTTTTTACTCCAATGGATGGTAGCCTTGTCATTATGGAAGGTTATTTGTTGTCTAGATTTTTGTTATTCCTTTGGATGATAGCCTTGTCATTATGGAAGGTAGTCTATTTTCGTGATTTTTGTTATTCCAATGGATGGTAACTTTGTCATTATCGAAGGTAGTCTGTTGTCGAGATTTTTGTTACTCCAATGGTTGGAAGCCTTGTCCTTATCGAAGCAAGTCTGTTGTCGAGATTTTTGTTACTCCAATGGATGGTAGCCTTGTCATTATGGAAGGTACTCTATTGTCATGATTTTTGTTACTCCAATGGATGGTAGCCTTGTCAATATGGAAGGTTGTTTGTTGTTATGATTTTTGTTACTCCAATGGATGGTAGCCTTGTCATTATGGAAGGTAGTCTTTTGTTCAAATTTTTGTTACTCCAATGCATGGTAGCCTTGTCATTACAGAAGGTAGTCTGTTGTGGATATTTTTGTTACTCCAATGGATGGTAGCCTTATAATTATGGAAGGTAGTAAAATATAGATATCTTTTTTACTCCAATGGGTGGTAGCCTTTTCATTATGGAAGGGAGTTTGTTTTCAAAATTTTTTTTACTCCAATGGATGGTAGCCTTGTCATTATGGAAGGTAGTTTGTCATTGAAATATCTGTTACTCCAATGTGTGGTAGCCTTGACATTATGGAAGGTAGTCTGTTGTCGAGAATTTTGGTATTCCATTGGATGGTAGCCTTGTCATTATGGAATGTAGTCTCTTGTTGGAATTTTTTTTACTCCAATGGATGGTAGCCTTGTCATTATGGAAGGTTATTTGTTGTCTAGATTTTTGTTATTCCTTTGGATGATAGCCTTGTCATTATGGAAGGTAGTTTATTTTCGTGATTTTTGTTATTCCAATGGATGGTAACTTTGTCATTATCGAAGGTAGTCTGTTGTCGAGATTTTTGTTACTCCAATGGTTGGTAGCCTTGTCCTTATGGAAGGTAGTCTGTTGTCGAGATTTTTATTACTCAAATGGATGGTGGCCTTGTCATTATGGAAGGTACTCTATTGTCGAGATTTTTGTTACTCCAACAGACGGTAGCCTTGTCATTATGGAAGGTAGTTTGTTGTCTAGATTTTTGTTATTCCTTTGGATGATAGCCTTGTCATTATGGAAGGTAGTCTATTTTCGTGATTTTTGTTACTCCAATGGTTGGTAACCGTGTCCTTATGGAATCTAGTCTATTGTCGAGATTTTTGTTACTCCAATGGATGGTAGCCTTGTCATTATGGAAGGTACTCTATTGTCAAGATTTTTGTTACTCCAATGGATGGTAGCCTTTTCAATATGGAATGTTGTTTGTTGTTATGATTTTTGTTACTCCAATGGATGGTAGCCTTGTCATTATGGAAGGTAGTCTTTTGTTCAAATTTTTGTTACTCCAATGCATGGTAGCCTTGTCATTACAGAAGGTAGTCTGTTGTGGATATTTTTGTTACTCCAATGGATGGTAGCCTTATAATTATGGAAGGTAGTAAAATATAGATATCTTTTTTACTCCAATGGGTGGTAGCCTTGTCATTATGGAAGGTAGTTTGTTGTCGAAATTTTTTTTACTCCAATGGATGGTAGCCTTGTCATTTTGGAAGGTAGTTTGTCATTGAGATATTTGTTACTCTAATGTGTGGTAGCCTTGACATTATGGAAGGTAGTCTGTTGTCGAGAATTTTGGTATTCCATTGGATGGTAGCCTTGTCATTATGGAATGTTGTCTCTTGTCGGCATTTTTTTTACTCCAATGGATGGTAGCCTTGTCATTATGGAAGGTTATTTGTTGTCTAGATTTTTGTAATTCCTTTGGATGATAGCCTTGTCATTATGGAAGGTAGTCTATTTTCGTGATTTTTGTTATTCCAATGGATGGTAACTTTGTCATTATCGAAGGTAGTCTGTTGTCGAGATTTTTGTTACTCCAATGGTTGGTAGCCTTGTCCTTATTGAAGGTAGTCTGTTGTCGAGATTTTTATTACTCCAATGGATGGTAGCCTTGTCATTATGGAAGGTACTCTATTGTCGAGATTTTTGTTACTCCAACGGATGGTAGCCTTGTCATTATGGAAGGTAGTTTGTTGTCTAGATTTTTGTTATTCCTTTGGATGATAGCCTTGTCATTATGGAAGGTAGTCTATTTTCGTGATTTTTGTTATTCCAATGGATGGTAACTTTGTCATTATGGAAGGTAGTCTTTTGTCGATATTTTTGTTACTCCAATGGTTGGTAGCCGTGTCCTTAAGGAATCTAGTCTATTGTCGAGATTTTTGTTACTCCATTGGATGGTAGCCTTGTCATTATGGAAGGTACTCTATTGTCATGATTTTTGTTACTCCAATGGATGGTAGCCTTGTCAATATGGAAGGTTGTTTGTTGTTATGATTTTTGTTACTCCAATGGATGGTAGCCTTGTCATTATGGAAGGTAGTCTTTTGTTCAAATTTTTGTTACTCCAATGCATGGTAGCCTTGTCATTACAGAAGGTAGTCTGTTGTGGATATTTTTGTTACTCCAATGGATGGTAGCCTTATAATTATGGAAGGTAGTAAAATATAGATATCTTTTTTACTCCAATGGTTGGTAGCCTTTTCATTATGAAAGGTAGTTTGTTGTCGAAATTTTTTTTACTCCAATGGATGGTAGCCTTGTCATTATGGAAGGTAGTTTGTCATTGAGGTATTTGTTACTCCAATGTGTGGTAGCCTTGACATTATGGAAGGTAGTTTGTTGTCGAGAATTTTGGTATTCCATTGGATGGTAGCCTTGTCATTATGGAATGTAGTCTCTTGTCGGAATTTTTTTTACTCCAATGGATGGTAGCCTTGTCATTATGGAAGGTTATTTGTTGTCTAGATTTTTGTTATTCCTTTGGATGATAGCCTTGTCATTATGGAAGGTAGTCTATTTTCGTGATTTTTGTTATTCCAATGGATGGTAACTTTGTCATTATCGAAGGTAGTCTGTTGTCGAGATTTTTGTTACTCCAATGGTTGGAAGCCTTGTCCTTATCGAAGCAAGTCTGTTGTCGAGATTTTTGTTACTCCAATGGATGGTAGCCTTGTCATTATGGAAGGTACTCTATTGTCATGATTTTTGTTACTCCAATGGATGGTAGCCTTGTCAATATGGAAGGTTGTTTGTTGTTATGATTTTTGTTACTCCAATGGATGGTAGCCTTGTCATTATGGAAGGTAGTCTTTTGTTCAAATTTTTGTTACTCCAATGCATGGTAGCCTTGTCATTACAGAAGGTAGTCTGTTGTGGATATTTTTGTTACTCCAATGGATGGTAGCCTTATAATTATGGAAGGTAGTAAAATATAGATATCTTTTTTACTCCAATGGGTGGTAGCCTTTTCATTATGGAAGGGAGTTTGTTTTCAAAATTTTTTTTACTCCAATGGATGGTAGCCTTGTCATTATGGAAGGTAGTTTGTCATTGAAATATCTGTTACTCCAATGTGTGGTAGCCTTGACATTATGGAAGGTAGTCTGTTGTCGAGAATTTTGGTATTCCATTGGATGGTAGCCTTGTCATTATGGAATGTAGTCTCTTGTTGGAATTTTTTTTACTCCAATGGATGGTAGCCTTGTCATTATGGAAGGTTATTTGTTGTCTAGATTTTTGTTATTCCTTTGGATGATAGCCTTGTCATTATGGAAGGTAGTTTATTTTCGTGATTTTTGTTATTCCAATGGATGGTAACTTTGTCATTATCGAAGGTAGTCTGTTGTCGAGATTTTTGTTACTCCAATGGTTGGTAGCCTTGTCCTTATGGAAGGTAGTCTGTTGTCGAGATTTTTATTACTCAAATGGATGGTGGCCTTGTCATTATGGAAGGTACTCTATTGTCGAGATTTTTGTTACTCCAACAGACGGTAGCCTTGTCATTATGGAAGGTAGTTTGTTGTCTAGATTTTTGTTATTCCTTTGGATGATAGCCTTGTCATTATGGAAGGTAGTCTATTTTCGTGATTTTTGTTACTCCAATGGTTGGTAACCGTGTCCTTATGGAATCTAGTCTATTGTCGAGATTTTTGTTACTCCAATGGATGGTAGCCTTGTCATTATGGAAGGTACTCTATTGTCAAGATTTTTGTTACTCCAATGGATGGTAGCCTTTTCAATATGGAATGTTGTTTGTTGTTATGATTTTTGTTACTCCAATGGATGGTAGCCTTGTCATTATGGAAGGTAGTCTTTTGTTCAAATTTTTGTTACTCCAATGCATGGTAGCCTTGTCATTACAGAAGGTAGTCTGTTGTGGATATTTTTGTTACTCCAATGGATGGTAGCCTTATAATTATGGAAGGTAGTAAAATATAGATATCTTTTTTACTCCAATGGGTGGTAGCCTTGTCATTATGGAAGGTAGTTTGTTGTCGAAATTTTTTTTACTCCAATGGATGGTAGCCTTGTCATTTTGGAAGGTAGTTTGTCATTGAGATATTTGTTACTCTAATGTGTGGTAGCCTTGACATTATGGAAGGTAGTCTGTTGTCGAGAATTTTGGTATTCCATTGGATGGTAGCCTTGTCATTATGGAATGTTGTCTCTTGTCGGCATTTTTTTTACTCCAATGGATGGTAGCCTTGTCATTATGGAAGGTTATTTGTTGTCTAGATTTTTGTAATTCCTTTGGATGATAGCCTTGTCATTATGGAAGGTAGTCTATTTTCGTGATTTTTGTTATTCCAATGGATGGTAACTTTGTCATTATCGAAGGTAGTCTGTTGTCGAGATTTTTGTTACTCCAATGGTTGGTAGCCTTGTCCTTATTGAAGGTAGTCTGTTGTCGAGATTTTTATTACTCCAATGGATGGTAGCCTTGTCATTATGGAAGGTACTCTATTGTCGAGATTTTTGTTACTCCAACGGATGGTAGCCTTGTCATTATGGAAGGTAGTTTGTTGTCTAGATTTTTGTTATTCCTTTGGATGATAGCCTTGTCATTATGGAAGGTAGTCTATTTTCGTGATTTTTGTTATTCCAATGGATGGTAACTTTGTCATTATGGAAGGTAGTCTTTTGTCGATATTTTTGTTACTCCAATGGTTGGTAGCCGTGTCCTTAAGGAATCTAGTCTATTGTCGAGATTTTTGTTACTCCATTGGATGGTAGCCTTGTCATTATGGAAGGTACTCTATTGTCAAGATTTTTGTTACTCCAATGGATGGTAGCCTTGTCAATATGGAATGTTGTTTGTTGTTATGATTTTTGTTACTCCAATGGATGGTAGCCTTGTCATTATGGAAGGTAGTCTTTTGTTCAAATTTTTGTTACTCCAATGCATGGTAGCCTTGTCATTACAGAAGGTAGTCTGTTGTGGATATTTTTGTTACTCCAATGGATGGTAGCCTTATAATTATGGAAGGTAGTAAAATATAGATATCTTTTTAACTCCAATGGGTGGTAGCCTTGTCATTATGAAAGGTGGTTTATTGTCGAAATTTTTTTTACTCCAATAGATGGTAGCCTTATTATTATGGAAGGTAGTTTGTCATTGAGATATTTGTTACTCCAATGTGTGGTAGCCTTGACATTATGGAAGGTAGTCTGTTTTCGAGAATTTTTTTATTCCATTGGATGGTAGCCATGTCATTATGGAAGGTAGTCTCTTGTCGAAATTTTTGTTACTCAAATGGATGGTAGCCTTGTCATTATGGAAGGTAGTTTGCTGTCTACATTTTTGTTATTCCTTTGGATGATAGCCTTGTCATTATGGAAGGTAGTCTATTTTCGTGATTTTTGTTATTCTAATGGATGGTAAGTTTGTCATTATGGAAGGTAGTCTGTTGTCGAGATTTTTGTTACTCCAATGGTTGGTAACCTTGTGCTTATGGAAGCTAGTATGTTGTCGAGATTTTTGTTACTCCAATGGATGGTATCCTTGTCATTATGGAAGCTACTCTATTGTCGAGATTTTTGTTACTCCAATGGATGGTAGCCTTGTCATTAAGGAAGGTAGTCTTTTGTTCAAATTTTTGTTACTCCGATGAATGGTAGCCTTGTCATTATAGAAGGTAGTCTATTGTGGATATTTTTGTTACTCCAATGGATGGTAGCCTTATCATTATGGAAGGTAGTATAATATAGATATCTTTTTTACTCCAATGGGTGGTAGCCTTGTCATTATGGAAGGTAGTTTGTTGTCGAAATTTTTTTTACTCCAATGGATTGTAGCCTTGTCATTATGGAAGGTAGTTTGTCATTGAGATATTTGTTACTCCAATGTGTGGTAGCCTTGACATTATGGAAGGTAGTATGTTGTGGAGAATTTTGTTACCATCGGATGGTAGATTTGTCATTATGGAAGGTAGTCTCTTGTCAGAATTTTTGTCACTCCAATGGATGGTAGCCTTGTCATTATGGAAGGTAGTTTGTTGTCTAGATTTTTGTTATTCCTTTGGATGATAGCCTTGTCATTATGGAAGGTTGTCTATTTTCGTGATTTTTGTTATTCCAATGGATGGTAACTTTTTCATTATGGAAGGTAGTCTTTTGTCGATATTTTTGTTACTGCAATGGTTGGTAGCCGTGTCCTTATGGAATCTAGTCTATTGTCGAGATTTTTGTTACTCCAATGGATGGTAGCCTTGTCATTATGGAAGGTACTCTATTGTCATGATTTTTGTTACTCCAATGGATGGTAGCCTTGTCAATATGGAAGGTTGTTTGTTGTTATGATTTTTGTTACTCCAATGGATGGTAGCCTTGTCATTATGGAAGGTAGTCTTTTGTTCAAATTTTTGTTACTCCAATGCATGGTAGCCTTGTCATTACAGAAGGTAGTCTGTTGTGGATATTTTTGTTACTCCAATGGATGGTAGCCTTATAATTATGGAAGGTAGTAAAATATAGATATCTTTTTTACTCCAATGGGTGGTAGCCTTTTCATTATGGAAGGGAGTTTGTTGTCGAAATTTTTTTTACTCCAATGGATGGTAGCCTTGTCATTATGGAAGGTAGTTTGTCATTGAGATATCTGTTACTCCAATGTGTGGTAGCCTTGACATTATGGAAGGTAGTTTGTTGTCGAGAATTTTGGTATTCCATTGGATGGTAGCCTTGTCATTATGGAATGTAGTCTCTTGTCGGAATTTTTTTTACTCCAATGGATGGTAGCCTTGTCATTATGGAAGGTTATTTGTTGTCTAGATTTTTGTTATTCCTTTGGATGATAGACTTGTCATTATGGAAGGTAGTCTATTTTCGTGATTTTTGTTATTCCAATGGATGGTAACTTTGTCATTATCGAAGGTAGTCTATTGTCGAGATTTTTGTTACTCCAATGGTTGGAAGCCTTGTCCTTATCGAAGCAAGTCTGTTGTCGAGATTTTTGGTACTCCAATGGATGGTAGCCTTGTCATTATGGAAGGTACTCTATTGTCATGATTTTTGTTACTCCAATGGATGGTAGCCTTGTCAATATGGAAGGTTGTTTGTTGTTATGATTTTTGTTACTCCAATGGATGGTAGCCTTGTCATTATGGAAGGTAGTCTTTTGTTCAAATTTTTGTTACTCCAATGCATGGTAGCCTTGTCATTACAGAAGGTAGTCTGTTGTGGATATTTTTGTTACTCCAATGGATGGTAGCCTTATAATTATGGAAGGTAGTAAAATATAGATATCTTTTTTACTCCAATGGGTGGTAGCCTTTTCATTATGGAAGGGAGTTTGTTTTCCAAATTTTTTTTACTCCAATGGATGGTAGCCTTGTCATTATGGAAGGTAGTTTGTCATTGAGATATCTGTTACTCCAATGTGTGGTAGCCTTGACATTATGGAAGGTAGTTTGTTGTCGAGAATTTTGGTATTCCATTGGATGGTAGCCTTGTCATTATGGAATGTAGTCTCTTGTCGGAATTTTTTTTACTCCAATGGATGGTAGCCTTGTCATTATGGAAGGTTATTTGTTGTCTAGATTTTTGTTATTCCTTTGGATGATAGCCTTGTCATTATGGAAGGTAGTCTATTTTCGTGATTTTTGTTATTCCAATGGATGGTAACTTTGTCATTATCGAAGGTAGTCTATTGTCGAGATTTTTGTTACTCCAATGGTTGGAAGCCTTGTCCTTATCGAAGCAAGTCTGTTGTCGAGATTTTTGGTACTCCAATGGATGGTAGCCTTGTCATTATGGAAGGTACTCTATTGTCATGATTTTTGTTACTCCAATGGATGGTAGCCTTGTCAATATGGAAGGTTGTTTGTTGTTATGATTTTTGTTACTCCAATGGATGGTAGCCTTGTCATTATGGAAGGTAGTCTTTTGTTCAAATTTTTGTTACTCCAATGCATGGTAGCCTTGTCATTACAGAAGGTAGTCTGTTGTGGATATTTTTGTTACTCCAATGGATGGTAGCCTTATAATTATGGAAGGTAGTAAAATATAGATATCTTTTTTACTCCAATGGGTGGTAGCCTTTTCATTATGGAAGGGAGTTTGTTTTCAAAATTTTTTTTACTCCAATGGATGGTAGCCTTGTCATTATGGAAGGTAGTTTGTCATTGAGATATCTGTTACTCCAATGTGTGGTAGCCTTGACATTATGGAAGGTAGTTTGTTGTCGAGAATTTTGGTATTCCATTGGATGGTAGCCTTGTCATTATGGAATGTAGTCTCTTGTCGGAATTTTTTTTACTCCAATGGATGGTAGCCTTGTCATTATGGAAGGTTATTTGTTGTCTAGATTTTTGTTATTCCTTTGGATGATAGCCTTGTCATTATGGAAGGTAGTCTATTTTCGTGATTTTTGTTATTCCAATGGATGGTAACTTTGTCATTATCGAAGGTAGTCTATTGTCGAGATTTTTGTTACTCCAATGGTTGGAAGCCTTGTCCTTATCGAAGCAAGTCTGTTGTCGAGATTTTTGGTACTCCAATGGATGGTATCCTTGTCATTATGGAAGGTACTCTATTGTCATGATTTTTGTTACTCCAATGGATGGTAGCCTTGTCAATATGGAAGGTTGTTTGTTGTTATGATTTTTGTTACTCCAATGGATGGTAGCCTTGTCATTATGGAAGGTAGTCTTTTGTTCAAATTTTTGTTACTCCAATGCATGGTAGCCTTGTCATTACAGAAGGTAGTCTGTTGTGGATATTTTTGTTACTCCAATGGATGGTAGCCTTATAATTATGGAAGGTAGTAAAATATAGATATCTTTTTTACTCCAATGGGTGGTAGCCTTTTCATTATGGAAGGGAGTTTGTTTTCAAAATTTTTTTTACTCCAATGGATGGTAGCCTTGTCATTATGGAAGGTAGTTTGTCATTGAGATATCTGTTACTCCAATGTGTGGTAGCGTTGACATTATGGAAGGTAGTTTGTTGTCGAGAATTTTGGTATTCCATTGGATGGTAGCCTTGTCATTATGGAATGTAGTCTCTTGTCGGAATTTTTTTTACTCCAATGGATGGTAGCCTTGTCATTATGGAAGGTTATTTGTTGTCTAGATTTTTGTTATTCCTTTGGATGATAGCCTTGTCATTATGGAAGGTAGTCTATTTTCGTGATTTTTGTTATTCCAATGGATGGTAACTTTGTCATTATCGAAGGTAGTCTATTGTCGAGATTTTTGTTACTCCAATGGTTGGAAGCCTTGTCCTTATCGAAGCAAGTCTGTTGTCGAGATTTTTGGTACTCCAATGGATGGTAGCCTTGTCATTATGGAAGGTACTCTATTGTCATGATTTTTGTTACTCCAATGGATGGTAGCCTTGTCAATATGGAAGGTTGTTTGTTGTTATGATTTTTGTTACTCCAATGGATGGTAGCCTTGTCATTATGGAAGGTAGTCTTTTGTTCAAATTTTTGTTACTCCAATGCATGGTAGCCTTGTCATTACAGAAGGTAGTCTGTTGTGGATATTTTTGTTACTCCAATGGATGGTAGCCTTATAATTATGGAAGGTAGTAAAATATAGATATCTTTTTTACTCCAATGGGTGGTAGCCTTTTCATTATGGAAGGGAGTTTGTTTTCAAAATTTTTTTTACTCCAATGGATGGTAGCCTTGTCATTATGGAAGGTAGTTTGTCATTGAGATATCTGTTACTCCAATGTGTGGTAGCCTTGACATTATGGAAGGTAGTTTGTTGTCGAGAATTTTGGTATTCCATTGGATGGTAGCCTTGTCATTATGGAATGTAGTCTCTTGTCGGAATTTTTTTTACTCCAATGGATGGTAGCCTTGTCATTATGGAAGGTTATTTGTTGTCTAGATTTTTGTTATTCCTTTGGATGATAGCCTTGTCATTATGGAAGGTAGTCTATTTTCGTGATTTTTGTTATTCCAATGGATGGTAACTTTGTCATTATCGAAGGTAGTCTATTGTCGAGATTTTTGTTACTCCAATGGTTGGAAGCCTTGTCCTTATCGAAGCAAGTCTGTTGTCGAGATTTTTGGTACTCCAATGGATGGTAGCCTTGTCATTATGGAAGGTACTCTATTGTCATGATTTTTGTTACTCCAATGGATGGTAGCCTTGTCAATATGGAAGGTTGTTTGTTGTTATGATCTTTGTTACTCCAATGGATGGTAGCCTTGTCATTATGGAAGGTAGTCTTTTGTTCAAATTTTTGTTACTCCAATGCATGGTAGCCTTGTCATTACAGAAGGTAGTCTGTTGTGGATATTTTTGTTACTCCAATGGATGGTAGCCTTATAATTATGGAAGGTAGTAAAATATAGATATCTTTTTTACTCCAATGGGTGGTAGCCTTTTCATTATGGAAGGGAGTTTGTTTTCAAAATTTTTTTTACTCCAATGGATGGTAGCCTTGTCATTATGGAAGGTAGTTTGTCATTGAGATATCTGTTACTCCAATGTGTGGTAGCCTTGACATTATGGAAGGTAGTTTGTTGTCGAGAATTTTGGTATTCCATTGGATGGTAGCCTTGTCATTATGGAATGTAGTCTCTTGTCGGAATTTTTTTTACTCCAATGGATGGTAGCCTTGTCATTATGGAAGGTTATTTGTTGTCTAGATTTTTGTTATTCCTTTGGATGATAGCCTTGTCATTATGGAAGGTAGTCTATTTTCGTGATTTTTGTTATTCCAATGGATGGTAACTTTGTCATTATCGAAGGTAGTCTTTTGTCGATATTTTTGTTACTCCAATGGTTGGTAGCCGTGTCCTTAAGGAATCTAGTCTATTGTCGAGATTTTTGGTACTCCAATGGATGGTAGCCTTGTCATTATGGAAGGTACTCTATTGTCATGATTTTTGTTACTCCAATGGATGGTAGCCTTGTCAATATGGAAGGTTGTTTGTTGTTATGATTTTTGTTACTCCAATGGATGGTAGCCTTGTCATTATGGAAGGTAGTCTTTTGTTCAAATTTTTGTTACTCCAATGCATGGTAGCCTTGTCATTACAGAAGGTAGTCTGTTGTGGATATTTTTGTTACTCCAATGGATGGTAGCCTTATAATTATGGAAGGTAGTAAAATATAGATATCTTTTTTACTCCAATGGGTGGTAGCCTTGTCATTATGGAAGGTAGTTTGTTGTCGAAATTTTTTTTACTCCAATGGATGGTAGCCTTGTCATTATGGAAGGTAGTTTGTCATTGAGATATCTGTTACTCCAATGTGTGGTAGCCTTCACATTATGGAAGGTAGTCTGTTGTCGAGAATTTTGGTATTCCATTGGATGGTAGCCTTGTCATTATGGAATGTAGTCTCTTGTTGGAATTTTTTTTACTCCAATGGATGGTAGCCTTGTCATTATGGAAGGTTATTTGTTGTCTAGATTTTTGTTATTCCTTTGGATGATAGCCTTGTCATTATGGAAGGTAGTTTATTTTCGTGATTTTTGTTATTCCAATGGATGGTAACTTTGTCATTATCGAAGGTAGTCTGTTGTCGAGATTTTTGTTACTCCAATGGTTGGTAGCCTTGTCCTTATGGAAGGTAGTCTGTTGTCGAGATTTTTATTACTCCAATGGATGGTGGACTTGTCATTATGGAAGGTACTCTATTGTCGAGATTTTTGTTACTCCAATGGATGGTAGCCTTGTCATTATGGAAGGTAGTTTGTTGTCTAGATTTTTGTTATTCCTTTGGATGATAGCCTTGTCATTATGGAAGGTAGTCCATTTTCGTGATTTTTGTTATTCCAATGGATGGTAACTTTGTCATTATGGAAGGTAGTCTTTTGTCGATATTTTTGTTACTCCAATGGTTGGTAACCTTCTCCTTATCAAAGCTAGTCTGTTATCGAGATTTATATTACTCCAATGGATGGTAGCCTTGTCATTATGGAAGGCTGTTTGTCGTTATGATTTTTGTTACTCCAATGGATGGTAGCCTTGTCATTATGGAAGGTAGTTTGGCATTGAGATATCTGTTACTCCAATGTATGGTAGCCTTGTCATTATGTGAGGTAGTCTGTTGTCAAGATTTTTTTTATTCCATTGGATGGTAGCCTTGTCATTATGGAAGGTAGTCTGATGTCGCGATTTTTGTTACTCCCATGGATGGTAGCCTTGTCATTATGGAAGGTAGTTTGTCATTGAGATATATGTTACACCAATGTGTGATAGCCTTGTCATTATGGAAGCTAGTCTGTTGTTCAGATTTTTTTTAATCCAATGGATGGTATCCTTGTCATTATGGAAGGTAGTCTATTGTCTAGATTTTTGTTATTCCATTGGATGGTAGCCTTGTCATTATTGAAGGTAGTCTGATGTTGAGATTTTTGTTATTCGAATGTATGGTAACCTTGTCATTATGGAAGGTAGTTTTTCGTTATGATTTTTGTTACTCCAATGGATGGTAGCCTTGTCATTTTGGAAGGTAGTTTGTTGTCGAGATTTTTGTTACTTCAATGGATGGTAGCCTTGTCATTATGGAAGGTACTCTGTTGTCGATATTTTTGTTACTCCAATGAATGGTAGCCTTGTCATTATGGAAGGTAGTCTATTGTCGAGATTTTTGTTACTCCAATTGAAGGTAGCCTTGTCATTATGGGACGTAGTCTGATGTCAAGATTTTTGTTATTCTAATGGATTGTAGCCTTGTCATTATGGAAGGTACTCTATTGTCGAGATTTTTGTTACTCCAATGGATGGTAGCCTTGTCATTAGGGAAGGTAGTCTGTTGTCGATATTTTTGGTACTCCAATGGATGATAGCCTTGTCATTATGGAAGGTAGTTTATTGTCGAGATTTTTGTTACTCCAATGGATGGTAGACTTCTAATTATGGAAGGTAGTCTTTTGTTCAGATTTTTGGTACTCTATTGGATGGTAAGGTTTACATTATGGAAGGTAGTTTGTCGTTATAATTTTTATTACTCCAATTGATGGTAGCCTTGTCATTATGGAAGGTAGTCTTTTGTTCAGATTTTTGTTACTCCAAAGGATGGTAGCCTTATCATTATGGAACGTAGTCTATTGTAGATATCTTTTTTACTCTAATGGGTGGTAGCCTTGTCATTATGGAAGGTAGTTTGTTGTCGATATTTTTGTTACTCCAATGGATGGTAGCCTTGTCATTATGGAAGGTAGTTTGTCATTGAGATATTTGTTACTCCAGTGTGTGGTAGCCTTGTCATTATGGAAGGTAGTCTGTTGTCAAGATTTTTGTTATTCCATTGGATGGTAGCCTTGTCATTATAGAAGGTAGTCTGATGTCTAGATTTTTGTTATTCCTTTGGATGATAGCCTTGTCATTATGGAAGGTAGTCTATTTTTGTGATTTTTGTTATTCCAATGGATGGTAACTTTGTCATTATGGAAGGTAGTCTATTGTCGATATTTTTGTTACTCCAATGGTTGGTAGCCTTGTCCTTATCGAAGCTAGTATGTTGTCGAGATTTATTTTACTCCAATGGATGGTAGCCTTGTCATTATGGAAGGCTGTTTTTCGTTATGATTTTTGTTACTCCAATGGATGGTAGCCTTGTCATTATGGAAGGTAGTCTTTTGTTAATAATTTTGTTACTCCAATGAATGGTAGCCTTGTCATTACAGAAGGTAGTCTGTTGTGGATATTTTTGTTACTCCAATGGATGGTAGCCTTATAATTAGGAAGGTAGTAAAATATAGATAGCTTTTTTACTCCAATGGGTGGTAGCCTTGTCATTATGGAAGGTAGTTTATTGTCGAAATTTTTTTTACTCCAATAGATGGTAGCCTTGTCATTATGGAAGGTAGTTTGTCATTGAGATATTTGTTACTCCAATGTGTGGTAGCCTTGACATTATGGAAGGTAGTCTGTTGTCGAGAATTTTGTTATTCCATTGGATGGTAGCCTTGTCATTATGGAAGGTAGTCTCTTTTCGGAATTTTTGTTACTCCAATGGATGGTAGCCTTGTCATTATGGAAGGTAGTTTGTTGTCTACATTTTTGTTATTCCTTTGGATGATAGCCTTGTCATTATGGAAGGTAATCTATTTTCGTGATTTTTGTTATTCTAATGGATGGTAACTTTGTCATTATGGAAGGTAGTCTGTTGTCGAGATTTTTGTTACTCCAATGGTTGGTAGCCTTGTCCTTATGGAAGCTAGTCTATTATCGAGATTTTTGTTACTCCAATGGATGGTATCCTTGTCATTATGGAAGCTACTCTATTGTCTAGATTTTTGTTACTCCAATGGATGGTAGCCTTGTCATTAAGGAAGGTAGTCTTTTGTTCAAATTTTTGTTACTCCGATGAATGGTAGCCTTGTCATTATAGAAGGTAGTCTATTATGGATATTTCTGTTACTCCAATGGATGGTAGCCTTATCATTATGGAAGGTAGTATAATATAGATATCTTTTTTACTCCAATGGGTGGTAGCCTTGTCATTATGGAAGGTAGTTTGTTGTCGAAATTTTTTTTACTCCAATGGATTGTAGCCTTGTCATTATGGAAGGTAGTTTGTCATTGAGATAACTATTACTCCAATGTGTGGTAGCCTTGACATAATGGAAGGTAGTCTGTTGTGGAGAATTTTGTTATTCCATCGGATGGTAGCCTTGTCATTATGGAAGGTAGTCTCTTGTCAGAATTTTTGTTACTCCAATGGATGGTAGCCTTGTCATTATGCAAGGTAGTTTGTTGTCTAGATTTTTATTATTCCTTTGGATGATAGCCTTGTCATTATGGAAGGTAGTCTATTTTCGTGATTTTTGTTATTCCAATGGATGGTAACTTTGTCATTATGGAAGGTAGTCTTTTGTCGATATTTTTGTTACTCCAATGGTTGGTAGTCGTGTCCTTATGGAATCTAGTCTATTGTCGAGATTTTTGTTACTCCAATGGATGGTAGCCTTGTCATTATGGAAGGTAGTTTGGCATTGAGATATCTGTTACTCCAATGTATGGTAGCCTTGTCATTATGGAAGGTAGTCTGTTGTTAAGAGTTTTTTTATTCCATTGGATGGTAGCCTTGTCATTATGGAAGGTAGTCTGATGTCGCGATTTTTGTTACTCCCATGGATGGTAGCCTTGTCATTATGGAAGGTAGTTTGTCATTGAGATATATGTTACACCAATGTGTGATAGCCTTGTCATTATGGAAGCTAGTCTGTTGTTCAGATTTTTTTTAATCCAATGGATGGTATCCTTGTCATTATGGAAGGTAGTCTATTGTCTAGATTTTTGTTATTCCATTGGATGGTAGCCTTGTCATTATTGAAGGTAGTCTGATGTTGAGATTTTTGTTATTCGAATGTATGGTAACCTTGTCATTATGGAAGGTAGTTTTTCGTTATGATTTTTGTTACTGCAATGGATGGTAGCCTTGTCATTATGGAAGGTAGTTTGTTGTCTAGATTTTTGTTACTCCAATGGATGGTAGCCTTGTCATTATGGAAGGTACTCTGTGGTCGATATTTTTGTTACTCCAATGAATGGTAGCCTTGTCATTATGGAAGGTAGTCTATTGTCGAGATTTTTTTTACTCCAATTGATGGTAGCTTTGTCATTATGGGACGTAGTCTGATGTCAAGATTTTTGTTATTCTAATGGATTGTAGCCTTGTCATTATGGAAGGTACTCTATTGTCGAGATTTTTGTTACTCCAATGGATGGTAGCCTTGTCATTAGGGAAGGTAGTCTGTTGTCGAAATTTTTGGTAATCCAATGGATGATAGCCTTGTCATTATGGAAGGTAGTTTATTGTCGAGATTTTTGTTACTCCAATGGATGGTAGACTTCTATTTATGGAAGGTAGTCTTTTGTTCAGATTTTTGTTACTCTATTGGATGGTAAGGTTTACATTATGGAAGGTAGTTTGTCGTTATGATTTTTATTACTCCAATTGATGGTAGCCTTTTCATTATGGAAGGTAGTCTTTTGTTCAGATTTTTGTTACTCCAAAGGATGGTAGCCTTATCATTATGGAACATAGTCTATTGTAGATATCTTTTTTACTCTAATGGGTGGTAGCCTTGTCATTATGGAAGGTAGTTTGTTGTCGATATTTTTGTTACTCCAGTGGATGGTAGCCTTGTCATTATGGAAGGTAGTTTGTCATTGAGATATTTGTTACTCCAATGTGTGGTAGCCTTGTCATTATGGAAGGTAGTTTGTTGTTAAGATTTTTGTTATTCCATTGGATGGTAGCCTTGTCATTATGGAAGGTAGTCTGATGTCTAGATTTTTGTTATTCCTTTGGATGATACCCTTGTCATTATGGAAGGTAGTCTATTTTCGTGATTTTTGTTATTCCAATGGATGGTAACTTTGTCATTATGGAAGGTAGTCTATTGTCGATATTTTTGTTACTCCAATGGTTGGTAGCCTTGTCATTATCGAAGCTAGTATGTTGTCGAGATTTATTTTACTCCAATGGATGGTAGCCTTGTCATTATGGAAGGCTGTTTGTCGTTATGATTTTTGTTACTCCAATGGATGGTAGCCTTGTCATTATGGAAGGTAGTCTTTTGTTCAAATTTTTGTTACTCCAATGAATGGTAGCCTTGTCATTACAGAAGGTAGTCTGTTGTGGATATTTTTGTTACTCCAATGGATGGTAGCCTTATAATTAGGAAGGTAGTAAAATATAGATAGCTTTTTTACTCCAATGGGTGGTAGCCTTGTCATTATGGAAAGTAGTTTATTGTCGAAATTTTTTTTACTCCAATAGATGGTAGCCTTGTCATTATGGAAGGTAGTTTGTCATTGAGATATTTGTTACTCCAATGTGTGGTAGCCTTGACATTATGGAAGGTAGGCTGTTGTCGAGAATTTTGTTTTTCCATTGGATGGTAGCCTTGTCATTATGGAAGGTAGTCTCTTGTCGGCATTTTTGTTACTCCAATGGATGGTAGCCTTGTCATTATGGAAGGTAGTTTGTTGTCTACATTTTTGTTATTCCTTTGGATGATAGCCTTGTCATTATGGAAGGTAATCTATTTTCGTGATTTTTGTTATTCTAATGGATGGTAACTTTGTCATTATGGAAGGTATTCTGTTGTCGAGATTTTTGTTACTCCAATGGTTGGTAGCCTTGTCCTTAAGGAAGCTAGTCTGTTATGGAGATTTTTGTTACTCCAATGGATGGTATCCTTGTCATTATGGAAGCTACTCTATTGTCGAGATTTTTGTTACTCCAATGGATGGTAGCCTTGTCATTAAGGAAGGTAGTCTTTTGTTCAAATTTTTGTTACTCCGATGAATGGTAGCCTGGTCATTATAGAAGGTAGTCTATTATGGATATTTTTGTTACTCCAATGGATGGTAGCCTTATCATTATGGAAGGTAGTATAATATAGATATCTTTTTTACTCCAATGGGTGGTAGCCTTGTCATTATGGAAGGTAGTTTGTTGTGGAGAATTTTGTTATTCCATGGATGGTAGCCTTGTCATTATGGAAGGTAGTCTATTTTCGTGATTTTTGTTATTCCAATGGATGGTAACTTTGTCATTATGGAAGGTAGTCTTTTGTCGATATTTTTGTTACTCCAATGGTTGGTAGTCGTGTCCTTATGGAATCTAGTCTATTGTCGAGATTTTTGTTACTCCAATGGATGGTAGCCTTGTCATTATGGAAGGTAGTTTGGCATTGAGATATCTGTTACTCCAATGTATGGTAGCCTTGTCATTATGGAAGGTAGTCTGTTGTTAAGATTTTTTTTATTCCATTGGATGGTAGCCTTGTCATTATGGAAGGTAGTCTGATGTCGCGATTTTTGTTACTCCCATGGATGGTAGCCTTGTCATTATGGAAGGTAGTTTGTCATTGAGATATATGTTACACCAATGTGTGATAGCCTTGTCATTATGGAAGCTAGTCTGTTGTTCAGATTTTTTTTAATCCAATGGATGGTATCCTTGTCATTATGGAAGGTAGTCTATTGTCTAGATTTTTGTTATTCCATTGGATGGTAGCCTTGTCATTATTGAAGGTAGTCTGATGTTGAGATTTTTGTTATTCGAATGTATGGTAACCTTGTCATTATGGAAGGTAGTTTTTCATTATGATTTTTGTTACTCCAATGGATGGTAGCCTTGTCATTATGGAAGGTAGTTTGTTGTCTAGATTTTTGTTACTCCAATGGATGGTAGCCTTATCATTATGGAAGGTACTCTGTGGTCGATATTTTTGTTACTCCAATGAATGGTAGCCTTGTCATTATGGAAGGTAGTCTATTGTCGAGATTTTTGTTACTCCAATTGATGGTAGCTTTGTCATTATGGGACGTAGTCTGATGTCAAGATTTTTGTTATTCTAATGGATTGTAGCCTTGTCATTATGGAAGGTACTCTATTGTCGAGATTTTTGTTACTCCAATGGATGGTAGCCTTGTCATTAGGGAAGGTAGTCTGTTGTCGATATTTTTGGTAATCCAATGGATGATAGCCTTGTCATTATGGAAGGTAGTTTATTGTCGAGATTTTTGTTACTCCAATGGATGGTAGACTTCTATTTATGGAAGGTAGTCTTTTGTTCAGATTTTTGTTACTCTATTGGATGGTAAGGTTTACATTATGGAAGGTAGTTTGTCATTATGATTTTTATTACTCCAATTGATGGTAGCCTTTTCATTATGGAAGGTAGTCTTTTGTTCAGATTTTTGTTACTCCAAAGGATGGTAGCCTTATCATTATGGAACGTAGTCTATTGTAGATATCTTTTTTACTCTAATGGGTGGTAGCCTTGTCATTATGGAAGGTAGTTTGTTGTCGATATTTTTGTTACTCCAATGGATGGTAGCCTTGTCATTTTGGAAGGTAGTTTGTCATTGAGATATTTGTTACTCTAATGTGTGGTAGCCTTGACATTATGGAAGGTAGTCTGTTGTCGAGAATTTTGGTATTCCATTGGATGGTAGCCTTGTCATTATGGAATGTTGTCTCTTGTCGGAATTTTTTTTACTCCAATGGATGGTAGCCTTGTCATTATGGAAGGTTATTTGTTGTCTAGATTTTTGTAATTCCTTTGGATGATAGCCTTGTCATTATGGAAGGTAGTCTATTTTCGTGATTTTTGTTATTCCAATGGATGGTAACTTTGTCATTATCGAAGGTAGTCTGTTGTCGAGATTTTTGTTACTCCAATGGTTGGTAGCCTTGTCCTTATGGAAGGTAGTCTGTTGTCGAGATTTTTATTACTCCAATGGATGGTAGCCTTGTCATTATGGAAGGTACTCTATTGTCGAGATTTTTGTTACTCCAACGGATGGTAGCCTTGTCATTATGGAAGGTAGTTTGTTGTCTAGATTTTTGTTATTCCTTTGGATGATAGCCTTGTCGTTATGGAAGGTAGTCTATTTTCGTGATTTTTGTTATTCCAATGGATGGTAACTTTGTCATTATGGAAGGTAGTCTTTTGTCGATATTTTTGTTACTCCAATGGTTGGTAGCCGTGTCCTTAAGGAATCTAGTCTATTGTCGAGATTTTTGTTACTCCATTGGATGGTAGCCTTGTCATTATGGAAGGTACTCTATTGTCAAGATTTTTGTTACTCCAATGGATGGTAGCCTTGTCAATATGGAATGTTGTTTGTTGTTATGATTTTTGTTACTCCAATGGATGGTAGCCTTGTCATTAAGGAAGGTAGTCTTTTGTTCAAATTTTTGTTACTCCAATGCATGGTAGCCTTGTCATTACAGAAGGTAGTCTGTTGTGGATATTTTTGTTACTCCAATGGATGGTAGCCTTATAATTATGGAAGGTAGTAAAATATAGATATCTTTTTTACTCCAATGGGTGGTAGCCTTGTCATTATGGAAGGTAGTTTGTTGTCGAAATTTTTTTTACTCCAATGGATGGTAGCCTTGTCATTATGGAAGGTAGTTTGTCATTGAGATATCTGTTACTCCAATGTGTGGTAGCCTTGACATTATGGAAGGTAGTCTGTTGTCGAGAATTTTGGTATTCCATTGGATGGTAGCCTTGTCATTATGGAATGTTGTCTCTTGTCGGAATTTTTTTTACTCCAATGGATGGTAGCCTTGTCATTATGGAAGGTTATTTGTTGTCAATATTTTTGTAATTCCTTTGGATGATAGCCTTGTCATTATGGAAGGTAGTCTATTTTCGTGATTTTTGTTATTCCAATGGATGGTAACTTTGTCATTATCGAAGGTAGTCTGTTGTCGAGATTTTTGTTACTCCAATGGTTGGTAGCCTTGTCCTTATGGAAGGTAGTCTGTTGTCGAGATTTTTATTACTCCAATGGATGGTAGACTTGTCATTATGGAAGGTACTCTATTGTCGAGATTTTTGTTACTCCAATGGATGGTAGCCTTGTCATTATGGAAGGTAGTTTGTTGTCTAGATTTTTGTTATTCCTTTGGATGATAGCCTTGTCATTATGGAAGGTAGTCCATTTTCGTGATTTTTGTTATTCCAATGGATGGTAACTTTGTCATTATGGAAGGTAGTCTATTGTCGAGATTTTTGTTACACCAATGGTTGGTAACCTTGTCCTTATCAAAGCTAGTCTGTTATCGAGATTTATATTACTCCAATGGATGGTAGCCTTGTCATTATGGAAGGCTGTTTGTCGTTATGATTTTTGTTACTCCAATGGATGGTAGCCTTGTCATTATGGAAGGTAGTTTGGCATTGAGATATCTGTTACTCCAATGTATGGTAGCCTTGTTATTATGTGAGGTAGTCTGTTGTCAAGATTTTTTTTATTCCATTGGATGGTAGCCTTGTCATTATGGAAGGTAGTCTGATGTCGCGATTTTTGTTACTCCCATGGATGGTAGCCTTGTCATTATGGAAGGTAGTTTGTCATTGAGAAATATGTTACACCAATGTGTGATAGCCTTGTCAATATGGAAGCTAGTCTGTTGTTCAGATTTTTTTTAATCCAATGGATGGTATCCTTGTCATTATGGAAGGTAGTCTATTGTCTAGATTTTTGTTATTCCATTGGATGGTAGCCTTGTCATTATTGAAGGTAGTCTGATGTTGAGATTTTTGTTATTCGAATGTATGGTAACCTTGTCATTATGGAAGGTAGTTTTTCGTTATGATTTTTGTTACTCCAATGGATGGTAGCCTTGTCATTTTGGAAGGTAGTTTGTTGTCGAGATTTTTGTTACTTCAATGGATGGTAGCCTTGTCATTATGGAAGGTACTCTGTTGTCGATATTTTTGTTACTCCAATGAATGGTAGCCTTGTCATTATGGAAGGTAGTCTATTGTCGAGATTTTTGTTACTCCAATTGATGGTAGCCTTGTCATTATGGGACGTAGTCTGATGTCAAGATTTTTGTTATTCTAATGGATTGTAGCCTTGTCATTATGGAAGGTACTCTATTGTCGAGATTTTTGTTACTCCAATGGATGGTAGCCTTGTCATTAGGGAAGGTAGTCTGTTGTCGATATTTTTGGTACTCCAATGGATGATAGCCTTGTCATTATGGAAGGTAGTTTATTGTCGAGATTTTTGTTACTCCAATGGATGGTAGACTTCTAATTATGGAAGGTAGTCTTTTGTTCAGATTTTTGGTACTCTATTGGATGGTAAGGTTTACATTATGGAAGGTAGTTTGTCATTATGATTTTTATTACTCCAATTGATGGTAGCCTTTTCATTATGGAAGGTAGTCTTTTGTTCAGATTTTTGTTACTCCAAAGGATGGTAGCCTTATCATTATGGAACGTAGTCTATTGTAGATATCTTTTTTACTCTAATGGGTGGTAGCCTTGTCATTATGGAAGGTAGTTTGTTGTCGATATTTTTGTTACTCCAATGGATGGTAGCCTTGTCATTTTGGAAGGTAGTTTGTCATTGAGATATTTGTTACTCTAATGTGTGGTAGCCTTGATATTATGGAAGGTAGTCTGTTGTCGAGAATTTTGGTATTCCATTGGATGGTAGCCTTGTCATTATAGAAGGTAGTCTGATGTCTAGATTTTTGTTATTCCTTTGGATGATAGCCTTGTCATTATGGAAGGTAGTCTATTTTTGTGATTTTTGTTATTCCAATGGATGGTAACTTTGTCATTATGGAAGGTAGTCTATTGTCGATATTTTTGTTACTCCAATGGTTGGTAGCCTTGTCCTTATCGAAGCTAGTATGTTGTCGAGATTTATTTTACTCCAATGGATGGTAGCCTTGTCATTATGGAAGGCTGTTTTTCGTTATGATTTTTGTTACTCCAATGGATGGTAGCCTTGTCATTATGGAAGGTAGTCTTTTGTTAATAATTTTGTTACTCCAATGAATGGTAGCCTTGTCATTACAGAAGGTAGTCTGTTGTGGATATTTTTGTTACTCCAATGGATGGTAGCCTTATAATTAGGAAGGTAGTAAAATATAGATAGCTTTTTTACTCCAATGGGTGGTAGCCTTGTCATTATGGAAGGTAGTTTATTGTCGAAATTTTTTTTACTCCAATAGATGGTAGCCTTGTCATTATGGAAGGTAGTTTGTCATTGAGATATTTGTTACTCCAATGTGTGGTAGCCTTGACATTATGGAAGGTAGTCTGTTGTCCAGAATTTTGTTATTCCATTGGATGGTAGCCTTGTCATTATGGAAGGTAGTCTCTTTTCGGAATTTTTGTTACTCCAATGGATGGTAGCCTTGTCATTATGGAAGGTAGTTTGTTGTCTACATTTTTGTTATTCCTTTGGATGATAGCCTTGTCATTATGGAAGGTAATCTATTTTCGTGATTTTTGTTATTCTAATGGATGGTAACTTTGTCATTATGGAAGGTAGTCTGTTGTCGAGATTTTTGTTACTCCAATGGTTGGTAGCCTTGTCCTTATGGAAGCTAGTCTATTATCGAGATTTTTGTTACTCCAATGGATGGTATCCTTGTCATTATGGAAGCTACTCTATTGTCTAGATTTTTGTTACTCCAATGGATGGTAGCCTTGTCATTAAGGAAGGTAGTCTTTTGTTCAAATTTTTGTTACTCCGATGAATGGTAGCCTTGTCATTATAGAAGGTAGTCTATTATGGATATTTCTGTTACTCCAATGGATGGTAGCCTTATCATTATGGAAGGTAGTATAATATAGATATCTTTTTTACTCCAATGGGTGGTAGCCTTGTCATTATGGAAGGTAGTTTGTTGTCGAAATTTTTTTTACTCCAATGGATTGTAGCCTTGTCATTATGGAAGGTAGTTTGTCATTGAGATAACTATTACTCCAATGTGTGGTAGCCTTGACATAATGGAAGGTAGTCTGTTGTGGAGAATTTTGTTATTCCATCGGATGGTAGCCTTGTCATTATGGAAGGTAGTCTCTTGTCAGAATTTTTGTTACTCCAATGGATGGTAGCCTTGTCATTATGCAAGGTAGTTTGTTGTCTAGATTTTTATTATTCCTTTGGATGATAGCCTTGTCATTATGGAAGGTAGTCTATTTTCGTGATTTTTGTTATTCCAATGGATGGTAACTTTGTCATTATGGAAGGTAGTCTTTTGTCGATATTTTTGTTACTCCAATGGTTGGTAGTCGTGTCCTTATGGAATCTAGTCTATTGTCGAGATTTTTGTTACTCCAATGGATGGTAGCCTTGTCATTATGGAAGGTAGTTTGGCATTGAGATATCTGTTACTCCAATGTATGGTAGCCTTGTCATTATGGAAGGTAGTCTGTTGTTAAGAGTTTTTTTATTCCATTGGATGGTAGCCTTGTCATTATGGAAGGTAGTCTGATGTCGCGATTTTTGTTACTCCCATGGATGGTAGCCTTGTCATTATGGAAGGTAGTTTGTCATTGAGATATATGTTACACCAATGTGTGATAGCCTTGTCATTATGGAAGCTAGTCTGTTGTTCAGATTTTTTTTAATCCAATGGATGCTATCCTTGTCATTATGGAAGGTAGTCTATTGTCTAGATTTTTGTTATTCCATTGGATGGTAGCCTTGTCATTATTGAAGGTAGTCTGATGTTGAGATTTTTGTTATTCGAATGTATGGTAACCTTGTCATTATGGAAGGTAGTTTTTCGTTATGATTTTTGTTACTGCAATGGATGGTAGCCTTGTCATTATGGAAGGTAGTTTGTTGTCTAGATTTTTGTTACTCCAATGGATGGTAGCCTTGTCATTATGGAAGGTACTCTGTGGTCGATATTTTTGTTACTCCAATGAATGGTAGCCTTGTCATTATGGAAGGTAGTCTATTGTCGAGATTTTTGTTACTCCAATTGATGGTAGCTTTGTCATTATGGGACGTAGTCTGATGTCAAGATTTTTGTTATTCTAATGGATTGTAGCCTTGTCATTATGGAAGGTACTCTATTGTCGAGATTTTTGTTACTCCAATGGATGGTAGCCTTGTCATTAGGGAAGGTAGTCTGTTGTCGAAATTTTTGGTAATCCAATGGATGATAGCCTTGTCATTATGGAAGGTAGTTTATTGTCGAGATTTTTGTTACTCCAATGGATGGTAGACTTCTATTTATGGAAGGTAGTCTTTTGTTCAGATTTTTGTTACTCTATTGGATGGTAAGGTTTACATTATGGAAGGTAGTTTGTCGTTATGATTTTTATTACTCCAATTGATGGTAGCCTTTTCATTATGGAAGGTAGTCTTTTGTTCAGATTTTTGTTACTCCAAAGGATGGTAGCCTTATCATTATGGAACATAGTCTATTGTAGATATCTTTTTTACTCTAATGGGTGGTAGCCTTGTCATTATGGAAGGTAGTTTGTTGTCGATATTTTTGTTACTCCAATGGATGGTAGCCTTGTCATTATGGAAGGTAGTTTGTCATTGAGATATTTGTTACTCCAATGTGTGGTAGCCTTGTCATTATGGAAGGTAGTTTGTTGTCAAGATTTTTGTTATTCCATTGGATGGTAGCCTTGTCATTATGGAAGGTAGTCTGATGTCTAGATTTTTGTTATTCCTTTGGATGATACCCTTGTCATTATGGAAGGTAGTCTATTTTCGTGATTTTTGTTATTCCAATGGATGGTAACTTTGTCATTATGGAAGGTAGTCTATTGTCGATATTTTTGTTACTCCAATGGTTGGTAGCCTTGTCATTATCGAAGCTGGTATGTTGTCGAGATTTATTTTACTCCAATGGATGGTAGCCTTGTCATTATGGAAGGCTGTTTGTCGTTATGATTTTTGTTACTCCAATGGATGGTAGCCTTGTCATTATGGAAGGTAGTCTTTTGTTCAAATTTTTGTTACTCCAATGAATGGTAGCCTTGTCATTACAGAAGGTAGTCTGTTGTGGATATTTTTGTTACTCCAATGGATGGTAGCCTTATAATTAGGAAGGTAGTAAAATATAGATAGCTTTTTTACTCCAATGGGTGGTAGCCTTGTCATTATGGAAAGTAGTTTATTGTCGAAATTTTTTTTACTCCAATAGATGGTATCCTTGTCATTATGGAAGGTAGTTTGTCATTGAGATATTTGTTACTCCAATGTGTGGTAGCCTTGACATTATGGAAGGTAGGCTGTTGTCGAGAATTTTGTTATTCCATTGGATGGTAGCCTTGTCATTATGGAAGGTAGTCTCTTGTCGGCATTTTTGTTACTCCAATGGATGGTAGCCTTGTCATTATGGAAGGTAGTTTGTTGTCTACATTTTTGTTATTCCTTTGGATGATAGCCTTGTCATTATGGAAGGTAATCTATTTTCGTGATTTTTGTTATTCTAATGGATGGTAACTTTGTCATTATGGAAGGTATTCTGTTGTCGAGATTTTTGTTACTCCAATGGTTGGTAGCCTTGTCCTTAAGGAAGCTAGTCTGTTATGGAGATTTTTGTTACTCCAATGGATGGTATCCTTGTCATTATGGAAGCTACTCTATTGTCGAGATTTTTGTTACTCCAATGGATGGTAGCCTTGTCATTAAGGAAGGTAGTCTTTTGTTCAAATTTTTGTTACTCCGATGAATGGTAGCCTGGTCATTATAGAAGGTAGTCTATTATGGATATTTTTGTTACTCCAATGGATGGTAGCCTTATCATTATGGAAGGTAGTATAATATAGATATCTTTTTTACTCCAATGGGTGGTAGCCTTGTCATTATGGAAGGTAGTTTGTTGTGGAGAATTTTGTTTTTCCATGGATGGTAGCCTTGTCATTATGGAAGGTAGTCTATTTTCGTGATTTTTGTTATTCCAATGGATGGTAACTTTGTCATTATGGAAGGTAGTCTTTTGTCGATATTTTTGTTACTCCAATGGTTGGTAGTCGTGTCCTTATGGAATCTAGTCTATTGTCGAGATTTTTGTTACTCCAATGGATGGTAGCCTTGTCATTATGGAAGGTAGTTTGGCATTGAGATATCTGTTACTCCAATGTATGGTAGCCTTGTCATTATGGAAGGTAGTCTGTTGTTAAGATTTTTTTTATTCCATTGGATGGTAGCCTTGTCATTATGGAAGGTAGTCTGATGTCGCGATTTTTGTTACTCCCATGGATGGTAGCCTTGTCATTATGGAAGGTAGTTTGTCATTGAGATATATGTTACACCAATGTGTGATAGCCTTGTCATTATGGAAGCTAGTCTGTTGTTCAGATTTTTTTTAATCCAATGGATGGTATCCTTGTCATTATGGAAGGTAGTCTATTGTCTAGATTTTTGTTATTCCATTGGATGGTAGCCTTGTCATTATTGAAGGTAGTCTGATGTTGAGATTTTTGTTATTCGAATGTATGGTAACCTTGTCATTATGGAAGGTAGTTTTTCATTATGATTTTTGTTACTCCAATGGATGGTAGCCTTGTCATTATGGAAGGTAGTTTGTTGTCTAGATTTTTGTTACTCCAATGGATGGTAGCCTTATCATTATGGAAGGTACTCTGTGGTCGATATTTTTGTTACTCCAATGAATGGTAGCCTTGTCATTATGGAATGTAGTCTATTGTCGAGATTTTTGTTACTCCAATTGATGGTAGCTTTGTCATTATGGGACGTAGTCTGATGTCAAGATTTTTGTTATTCTAATGGATTGTAGCCTTGTCATTATGGAAGGTACTCTATTGTCGAGATTTTTGTTACTCCAATGGATGGTAGCCTTGTCATTAGGGAAGGTAGTCTGTTGTCGATATTTTTGGTAATCCAATGGATGATAGCCTTGTCATTATGGAAGGTAGTTTATTGTCGAGATTTTTGTTACTCCAATGGATGGTAGACTTCTATTTATGGAAGGTAGTCTTTTGTTCAGATTTTTGTTACTCTATTGGATGGTAAGGTTTACATTATGGAAGGTAGTTTGTCATTATGATTTTTATTACTCCAATTGATGGTAGCCTTTTCATTATGGAAGGTAGTCTTTTGTTCAGATTTTTGTTACTCCAAAGGATGGTAGCCTTATCATTATGGAACGTAGTCTATTGTAGATATCTTTTTTACTCTAATGGGTGGTAGCCTTGTCATTATGGAAGGTAGTTTGTTGTCGATATTTTTGTTACTCCTATGGATGGTAGCCTTGTCATTATGGAAGGTAGTTTGTCATTGAGATATTTGTTACTCCAATGTGTGGTAGCCTTGTCATTATGGAAGGTAGTCTGTTGTCAAGATTTTTGTTATTCCATTGGATGGTAGCCTTGTCATTATGGAAGGTAGTCTGATGTCTAGATTTTTGTTATTCCTTTGGATGATACCCTTGTCATTATGGAAGGTAGTCTATTTTCGTGATTTTTGTTATTCCAATGGATGGTAACTTTGTCATTATGGAAGGTAGTCTATTGTCGATAGTTTTGTTACTCCAATGGTTGGTAGCCTTGTCATTATCGAAGCTAGTATGTTGTCGAGATTTATTTTACTCCAATGGATGGTAGCCTTGTCATTATGGAAGGCTGTTTGTCGTTATGATTTTTGTTACTCCAATGGATGGTAGCCTTGTCATTATGGAAGGTAGTCTTTTGTTCAAATTTTTGTTACTCCAATGAATGGTAGCCTTGTCATTACAGAAGGTAGTCTGTTGTGGATATTTTTGTTACTCCAATGGATGGTAGCCTTATAATTAGGAAGGTAGTAAAATATAGATAGCTTTTTTACTCCAATGGGTGGTAGCCTTGTCATTATGGAAAGTAGTTTATTGTCGAAATTTTTTTTACTCCAATAGATGGTAGCCTTGTCATTATGGAAGGTAGTTTGTCATTGAGATATTTGTTACTCCAATGTGTGGTAGCCTTGACATTATGGAAGGTAGGTTGTTGTCGAGAATTTTGTTATTCCATTGGATGGTAGCCTTGTCATTATGGAAGGTAGTCTCTTGTCGGCATTTTTGTTACTCCAATGGATGGTAGCCTTGTCATTATGGAAGGTAGTTTGTTGTCTACATTTTTGTTATTCCTTTGGATGATAGCCTTGTCATTATGGAAGGTAATCTATTTTCGTGATTTTTGTTATTCTAATGGATGGTAACTTTGTCATTATGGAAGGTATTCTGTTGTCGAGATTTTTGTTACTCCAATGGTTGGTAGCCTTGTCCTTAAGGAAGCTAGTCTGTTATGGAGATTTTTGTTACTCCAATGGATGGTATCCTTGTCATTATGGAAGCTACTCTATTGTCGAGATTTTTGTTACTCCAATGGATGGTAGCCTTGTCATTAAGGAAGGTAGTCTTTTGTTCAAATTTTTGTTACTCCGATGAATGGTAGCCTGGTCATTATAGAAGGTAGTCTATTATGGATATTTTTGTTACTCCAATGGATGGTAGCCTTATCATTATGGAAGGTAGTATAATATAGATATCTTTTTTACTCCAATGGGTGGTAGCCTTATTATTATGGAAGGTAGCCTTGTCATTACAGAAGGTAGTCTGTTGTCAATATTTTTGTTACTCCAATGGATGGTAGCCATGTCATTATTGAAGCTAGTTTGTTGTCTACATTTTTGTTACTCCAATGGATGGTAACCTTTTCATTATGGAAGGTAGTCTATTGTTGATATTTTTGTTACTACAATAGATGGTAGCCTTGTCATTCTGGAAGTTAGTTCGTTGCTGATATTTTTATTACTTAAATGGATGGTTGCATTGTCATTATGGAAGGTAGTCTGTTGTCGATATTTTTGTTATTCCAATGGATGGTAGCCTTATCATTATGGAAGGTAGTCTATTGTAGATATCTTTTTTACTCCAATGGGTGGTAGCCTTGTCATTATGGAAGGTAGTTTGTTATCGATATTTTTGTTACTCAAATGAAATGTAGCCTTGTCATTATGGAAGGTAGTCTATTGTAGATATCTTTTTTACTTCAATGGGTTGTAGCCTTGTCTTTATAAAAGGTAGTTTGTTGTCGATATTTTTTTTACTCCAATGGATGGTAGCCTTCTCATTATGGAAGGTACTCTATTGTCGATATTTTTATTACTCCAATGGATGGTAGCCTTGTCATTATGGAAGGTAGTTTGTTGTCGAGATTTTTGTTAATACAATGGATGGTAGCCTTGTAATTATGGAAAGTATTCTTTTGTTCAGATTTTTGTTACTCTAATGGATGGTAGCCTTTTCATTATGGAAGGTAGTATTTTGTTCAGATTTTTATTACTGCAATGGATGGTAGCCTTGTCATTATTGAAGCTAGTCTGTTGTAGAGATTTTTGTTACTCCAATGGATGGTATCCTTTTCATTATGGAAGGTAGTCTGTTGCCGAGATTTTTGTTATTCCATTGGATGGTAGCCTTATCATTATAGAAGGTAGTCTGATGTCGATATTTTTGTTATTCTAATGGATGTTAACCTTGTCATTTCGGAAGGTAGTTTATTGTCGACATTTTTGTTACTCCAATGTATGGTAGCCTTGTCATTGTGGAAGGTAGTATTTTGTTTATATTTTTGTTACTCCAATTGATGGTAGCCTTGTCATTATGGTTGGTAGTCTGTTGTCAATATGTTTGTACTCCAATGGATTGTAGCTTTGTCATTATGGAAGGTACTCTATTGTCGAGATTTTTGTTACTCCAATGGATGGTAGCCTTGTCATTATGGAAGGTACTCTGTTGTCGATATTTTTGTTACTCAAATGGATGGTAGCTTTGTCATTTTGGAAGGTAGTCTGTTGTCGAGATTTTTGTTACTCCAATGGATGGTAGCCTTGTCATTATTGAAGGTACTCTGTTGTCGTTATTTTTATTACTCCAATGTATGGTAGCCTTGTCATTATGGAAGGTAGTCTGTTGTCGAGATTTTTGTTATTCCATTGGATGGTAGCCTTGTCATTATGGAAGGTAGTCTGATGTCGAGATTTTTGTTATTCTAATGGATGGTAACCTTGTCATTATGGAAGGTAGTCTATTGTCGATATTTTTTTACTCCGATGCATGGTAGCCTTTTCATTATGGAAGGTAATCTATTGTCAAGATTTTTGTTACTCCAATGGATGGTATCCTTTTCATTATGGAAGGAAGTCTGTTGTCGATATTTTGGTTACTACAATGGATGGTAGCCTTGTCATTCTGTAAGTTATTCCGTTGTTGATATTTTTCTTACTCCAATGGATGGTTGCATTATCATTATGGAAGTTAGTCTATTGTCGATATTTTTGTTACTCCAATGGATGGTAGCCTTATCATTATGGAAGGTAGTCTATTGTAGATATCTTTTTTACTACAATGGGTGGTAGCCTTGTCATTATGGGACGTAGTCTGTTGTCAATATGTTTGTTACTCCAATGGATGGTAGCATTATCATTATGGAAGGTAGTATATTGTAGATATATTTTTTACTCCAATGGTTGGTAGCCTTGTCATTATGGAAGGTAGTTTGTTGTCGATATTTTTGTTACTCCAATGGATGGTAGCCTTGTCATTATGGAAGGTACTCTGTTGTCGATATTTTTGTTACTCCAATGGATGGTAGCCTTGTCATTATGGAAGGTAGTCTGTTGGTGAGATTTTTATTACTCCAATGGATGGTAGCCTTGTCATTATGGAAGGTAGTCTGTTGTCGAGATTTTTGTTAATACAATGGATGGTAGCCTTGTCATTATGGAATGTAGTCTGTCGTTATGATTTCTGTTACTCCAATGGATGGTAGCCTTGTCATTATGGAAGGTAGTCTATTGTTGAGATTTTTATTACTACAATGTATGGTAGCCTTGCCATTATGGAAGGTAGTCTGTTGTCAAGATTTTTGTTACTCCAATGGATGGTAGCCTTGTCATTATTGAAGGTAGTCTGTTGTCGAGATTTTTGTTACTACAATTGATGGTAGACTTGTTATTATGGACGGTAGTCTTTTGTCGACATTTTTGGTACTACAATTGATTGTAGCCTTGTCCTTATGAAAGGTAGTCTGTTGTCGATATCTTTGTTACTCCAATGGATGGTAGCCTAGTCATTATGTAAGGTAGTCTATTGTCGAGATTTTTATTACTCCAATGGATGATAGCCTTGTCATTATGGAAGGTACTCTATTGTCGAGATTTTTATTACTTTAATGGATGGTAACCTTGTCATGATGGAAGGTAGTCTCTTGTGGATATTTGTTTTACTCCAATTTATGGTACCCTTGTTATTATGGAAGGTATTATGTTGTCGATTATTTTGTTACTTCAATGAATGGTAGCCTTGTCATTATGGAAGGTAGCATGTTCACAAGATTTTTGTTACTTAAATGGATTGTAGCCTTGTCATTATAGAAGGTAGTCTATTTTTCTGATTTTTGTTGCTACAATGTATGGTAGCCTTGTCATTATGGAAGGTAGTCTGTTGTCGAGATTTATGGTACTCTAGTGGATGGTAGCCTAGTCTTTATGGAAGGTAGTCTGTTTTCGAGATTTTTATTATTCCAATGGATGGTAGCCTTGTCATTATGGAAGGTAGTCTGTTGTTTAGATTTTTATTACTACAATGTATGGTAGCCTTGCCATTATGGAAGGTAGTCTGTTGTCGAGATTTTTTTTTATTCCAATGGATGGTAGCCTAGTCTTTATGGAAGGTAGTCTGTTTTCGAGATTTTTGTTACTCCAGTGGATGGTAGCCTTGTCATTATAGAAGGTATTATGTTGTCGAGATTTTTGTTATTCCAATGGATGGTAGCCTAGTCTTTATGGAAGGTTGTCTGTTTTCGAGATTTTTGTTACTCCAATTGATGGTAGCCTTGTCATTATAGAAGGTAGTCTGCTGTTGTGATTTTTGTTACTCCAATGGATGGTAGCCTTGTCATTATGGAAGGTAGTCTGTTGTTCAGATATTAGTTACTATTATGGATGGTAGCCTTGTCAATATGTAATTTAGTCTGTTGTCGGGATTTTTGATATTCCACTGGATGGTAGCCTAGTAATTACGGAAGGTAGTCAGTTTTCGTGATTTTTGTTACTTCATTGGATGGTAGCCTTGTCATTATGGAAGGTACTATGTTGTCGAGATTTTTGTTACCCCAATAGATGGTAGCCTTGTCATTATGGAAGGTAGTCTGTTGTCGTGATTTTTGTTACTCCAATGGATGGTAGCCTTGTCATTAAGGAAGGTAGTATGTTATCGATATTTATGTTAATCCAATGGATGGTAGCCTTGTAATTATGGATGGTACTATGTTTTTGATATTTGTGTTACTCTAATGGATGTTAGCCTTGTCATTATGGAAGGTAATCTGTTGACGAGATTTTTGTTACTCAAATGGATTGTAGCCTTGTCATTATAGAAGGTAGTCTGTTGTCGTGATTTTTGTTACTCCAATGGATGGTAGCCTTGTCATTATGGAAGGTAGTCTGTTGTTCAAATTTTTGTTACTACAATGTATGGTAGCCTTATCATTATCGAAGGTAGTCTGTTGTCGAGATTTTTGTTATTCCAATGGATGGTAGCCTAGTCTTTATGGAAGGTAATCTGTTTTCGAGATTTTTATTAATCCAATGGATGGTAGCCTTGTCATTATGGAAGGTAGTATGTTGTTCAGATTTTTGTTACTACAATGTATGGTAGCCTTGTCATTATGGAAGGTAGTCTGTTGTTCAGATATTTGTTACTACAATGTATGGTAGCGTTAACATTATGGAAGGTAGTCTGTTGTCCAGATTTTTGTTATTCCAATGGATGATATCCAAGTCTTTATGGAAGGTAGTCTGTTTTCGAGATTTTGATTACTCCAATGGATGGTAGCCTTGTCATTATAGAAAGTACTATGTTGTCGAGATTTATGGTACTCCAGTGGATGGTAGCCTTGTCATTATGGAAGGTAGTTTGTTGTCGAGATTTTTATTATTCCAATGGATGGTAGCCTTGTAATTATGGATGGTACTATGTTTTTGATATATATGTTACTCTAATGGGTGGTAGCCTTGTCATTATGGAAAGTAGTCTGTTGACGAGATTTTTGTTACTCAAATGGATTGTAGCCTTGTCATTATAGAAGGTAGTTTGTTGTTTTGATTTTTGTTACTCCAATGGATGATAGCCTTGTCATTATAGAAGGTAGTCTGTTGTTCAGATATTTGTTACTACAATGTATGGTAGCCTTAACATTATGGAAGGTAGTCTGTTGTCGAGATTTTTGTTATTCCAATGGATGATATCCAAGTCTTTATGGAAGGTAGTCTGTTTTCGAGATTTTTATTACTCCAATGGATGGTAGCCTTGTCATTATAGAAAGTACTATGTTGTCGAGATTTATGGTACTCCAGTGGATGGTAGCCTTGTCATTATGGAAGGTAGTCTCTTGTTGATATTTTTGTTACTCCAATGGATGGCAGCCTTGTCATTATGGAAGGTAGTCTGTTGTTCAGATTTTTGTTACTACAATTTATGGTAGCCTTGTAATTATGGAAGGTAGTCTATCGTCGAGATTTTTGTTATTCCAATGGATGGTAGCCTAGACTTTATGGAAGGTAGTCTATTTTCGAGATTTTTGTTACTCCAATGGATGATAGCCTTGTCATTATAGAAGGTAGTTTGTTGTCGAGATTTTTGGTACTCCAATGGATGGTAGCCTTGTCATTATGGAAGGTAGTCTGTTGTCCAGATTTTTGTTATTCTAATGGATGGTAGCCTTGCATTATGGAAAGTAGTCTGTTGTCAAGATTTTTGTTACTCTACTGGATGGTAGCTTTGTCATTATTGAAGGTAGTCTGTTGTCGAGATTTTTGTTACTACAATTGATGGTAGACTTGTTATTATGGACGATAGTCTTTTGTCGACATTTTTGGTACTACAATTGATTGCAGCCTTGTCCTTATGAAAGGTAGTCTGTTGTCGATATCTTTGTTACTCCAATGGATGGTAGCCTAGTCATTATGTAAGGTAGTCTATTGTTTAGATTTTTATTAATACAATGTATGGTAGCCTTGCCATTATGGAAGGTAGTCTGTTGTCGAGATTTTTGTTATTCCAGTGGATGGTATCCTAGTCTTTATGGAAGGTAGTCTGTTTTCGAGATTTTTGTTACTCCAATGTATGGTAGCCTTGTCATTATAGAAGGTAGTATGTTGTCGAGATTTTGGTTATTCCAATGGATGGTAGCCTAGTCTTTATGGAAGGTTGTCTATTTTCGAGATTTTTGTTACTCCAATGGATGGTAGCCTTGTCATTATGAAAGGTAGTCTGTTGTTGATATCTTTGTTACTCCAATGGATGGTAGCCTAGTCATTATGGAAGGTAGTCTATTGTCGAGATTTTTGTTACTCCAATGGATGGTAGCCTTGTCATCATGGAAGGTAGTCTTTTGTCGATATTTTTGTTACTACAATGGATGGTAGCCTTGTCATTATGGAAGGTAGTATGTTATCGATATTTAAGTTACTACAATGTAATGTAGCCTTTTGTCGAGATTTTTGTTACTACAATGGATGATAGCCTTGTCATTATGGAAGGTAGTCTGTTGTCGTGATTTTTGTTACTCCAATGGATGGTAGCCTTGTCATTAAGGAAGGTAGTATGTTATCGATATCTAAGTTAATCCAATGGATGGTAGCCTTGTCATTATGGATGGTAGTCTGTTGTCAAGATTTGTATTACTCCAATGGATGGTAGCCTTGTCATTATGAAAGGTAGTTTGTTGTTGATATCTTTGTTACTCCAATGGATGGTAGCCTAGTCATTATGGAAGGTAGTCTATTGTCGACATTTTTGTTACTCAAATGAACGGTAGCCTTGTCATCATGGAAGGTATTCTGTTGTCGATATTTTTGTTACTCCAATGGATGGTAGCCTTGTCATTATGAAAGGTAGTCTATTGTTGATATCTTTGTTACTGCAATCGAGGGTAGCCTATTCATTATGGAAGGTAGTCTATTGTCGACATTTTTGTTACTCAAATGGATGGTAGCCTTGTCATTATTGAAGGTAGTCTGTTGTCAAGATTTTTGTTACTCCAATGGATGGTAGCCTTGTCATTATGGAAGGTAGTCTTTTGTCGATATTTTTGTTACTAAAATGGATGGTAGCCTTGTCATTATGGAAGGTAGTATGCTATCGATATTTTTGTTACTACAATGGAATGTAGTCTTTTGTCGAGATTTTTGTTACTACAATGGATGATAGCCTTGTCATTATGGAAGGTACTCTGTTGTCGAGATTTTTGTTACTCCAATAGATGGTATCCTTGTTATTATGGAAGGTAGTATGTTGTCGATATTTTTGTTACTCCAATGGATGGTAACCTTGTCATTATGAAAGGTAGTATGTTGTCGAGATTTTTGTTACTCCATTGGATGGTAGCCTTGTCATTATGGAAGGTAGTTTGTTGTCGATATTTATGTTACTCCAATGGATGGTAGCCTTGTCATTATAGAAGGTAGTCTGTTGTTCAGATTTTTGTTACTACAATGTATGGTAGCCTTGTCATTATGGAAGGTAGTCTGTTGTCAAGATTTTTGTTATTCCAATGGATGGTAGCCTAGTATTTATGGAAGGTAGTCTGTTCTCGAGATTTTTATTACTCCAATAGATGGTAGCCTTGACATTATAGAATGTAGTCTGCTGTCGAGATTTATGGTAATCCAGTGGATGGTAGCCTTGTCATTATGGAAGGTAGTCTCTTGTTGATATTTTTGATACTCCAATGGATGGTAGCCTTGTCATTATGGAAGGTAGTCTGTTGTTCAGATTTTTGTTACTACAATATATGGTAGCCTTGTCATTATGGAAGGTAGTCTGTTGTCGAGATTTTTTTTATTCCAATGGATGGAAGCCTTGTCTTTATGGAAGGTAGTTTGTTTTCTAAATTTTTGTTACTCCAATGGATGGTAGCCTTGTCATTATGGAAGGTAGTCTGTTGTCGAGATTTTTGTTACTCCATTGGATGGTAGCTTTGTCATAATTGAAGGTAGTTTGTTGTCGAGATTTTTGTTATTCCAATGGAAGGTAGCCTTGTCATTATGGAAGGTAGTATGTTGTCGTGATTTTTGTTACTTCAATGGATGGTAGCCTTGTCATTATGGAAGGTAGTTTGTTGTCGAGATTTTTATTATTCCAATGGATGGTAGCCTTGTAATTATGGATGGTACTATGTTTTCGATAACTATGTTACTCTAATGGGTGGTAGCCTTGTCATTATGGAAGGTAGTCTGTTGACGAGATTTTTGTTACGACAGTGGATGGTAGCCTTGTCATAATTGAAGGTAGTTTGTTGTCGAGATTTTTGTTATTCCAATGGAAGGTAGCCTTGTCATTATAGAAGGTAGTCTGTTGTCATGATTTTTGATACTCCATTGGATGGTAGCCTTGTCATTATAGAAGGTAGTCTGTTGTTCAGATTTTTGTTACTACAATGTATGGTAGCCTTGTCATTATGGAAGGTAGTCTGTTGTCGAGATTTTTGTTATTCCAATGGATGGTAGCCTAGTCTTTATGGAAGGTAGTCTGTTTTCGAGATTTTTATTACTCCAATAGATGGTAGCCTTATCATTATAGAATGTAGTCTGTTGTCGTGATATTTTTTACTCCAATGGATGGTAACCTTGTCATTATGGAAGGTAGTTTGTTGTCGAGATTTTTATTATTCCAATGGATGGTAGCTTTGTAATTATGGATGGTACTATGTTTTTGATATCTATGTTACTCTAATGGGTGGTAGCCTTGTCATTATGGAAGGTAGTCTGTTGACGATATTTTTGTTACTACATTGGATGGTAGCCTTGTCATAATTGAAGGTAGTTTGTTGTCGAGATTTTTGTTATTCCAATGGAAGGTAGCCTTGTCATTATAGAAGGTAGTCTGTTGTCGTGAATTTTGTTACTCCATTGGATGGTAGTCTTGTCATTATGGAAGGTAGTTTGTTGTCGAGATTTTTATTATTCCAATGGATGGTAGCCTTGTAATTATGGATGGTACTATGTTTACGATATCTATGTTACTCTAATGGGTGGTAGCCTTGTCATTATGGAAGGTAGTCTGTTGATCAGATTTTTGTAACTACAATGTATGGTAGCCTTGTCAAAATGGAAGGTAGTCAGCTGTCGAGATTTTTGGTATTCCAATGGATGGTAGCCTAGTCTTTATGGAAGGTAGTCTATTTTCGAGATTTTTGTTACTCCAATGGATGGTAGCCTTCTCATTATAGAAGGTAGTTTTTTGTCGATATTTTTGGTACTCCAATGGATGGTAGCCTTGTCATTATTGTAGGTAGTCTCTTGTTGATATTTTTGTTACTCCAATGGATGGTACCCTTGTCATTATTGAAGGTAGTCTGTTGTCCAGATTTTTGTTATTCTAATGGATGGTAGCCTTGTCATTATGGAAGATAGTCTGTTGTCAAGATTTTTGTTACTCCAATGGATGGTAGCCTTGTCATTATTGAAGGTAGTCTGTTGTCGAGATTTTTGTTACTACAATTGATGGTACCCTTGTCATTATGGAGGGTAGTCTTTTGTCGACATGTTGTGTACTACAATTTGTTGTAGCCTTATCATTATGAAAGGTAGTTTGTTGTCGATATCTTTGGTACTCCAATGGATGATAGCCTTGTCATTATGGAAGGTAGTCTGTTGTCGAGATTTTTATAACTTTAATGGATGGTAACCTTGTCATTATGGAAGGTAGTCTCTTGTGGATATTGTTTTTAGTCCAATGTATGGTACCCTTGTTATTATGGAAGGTATTCTGTTATCGATATTTTTGTTACTCCAATGGATGGTATCCTTGTCATTATGGAAGGTAGTTTGTCGTCGAGATTTTTGTTATTCCAATGGAAGGTAGCCTTGTCATTATGGAAAGTACTCTGTTGTCTGATTTTTGTTACTCCAATGGATGGTAGCCTTGTCATTAAGGAAGGTAGTATGTTATCGATATCTATGTTAATCCAATGGATGGTAGCCTTGTCATTATGGATGGTAGTCTGTTGTCAAGATTTTTGTTACTCCAATGGATGGTAGCCTTGTCATTAGGAAAGGTAGTTTGTTGTTGATATCTTTGTTACTCCAATGGCTGGTAGCCTAGTCATTATGGAAGGTAGTCTATTGTCGACATTTTTGTTACTTAAATGGATGGTAGCCTTGTCATATGGAAGGAAGTCTGTTGTCGAGATTTTTGTTACTCTAATCGATGGTATCCTTTTAATTATGAAAGTTAGTCTATTGTGGATATATTTGTTACTCTAGTGGATGGTAGCCTAGTCATTATGGAAGGTAGTCTATTGTCGACATTTTTGTTACTCAAATGGATGGTAGCCTTATCATTATTGAAGGTAGTCTGTTGTCGAAATTTTTGTTACTCCAATGGATGGTAGCCTTGTCATTATGGAAGGTAGTATTTTGTCGATATTTTTGTTACTACAATGGATGGTAGCCTTGTCATTATGGAAGGTAGTATGTTATCGATATTTTTGTTACTACAATGGAATGTAGCCTTTTGTCGAGATTTTTGTTACTACAATGGATGATAGCCTTGTCATTATGGAAGGTACTTTGTTGTCGAGATTTTTGTTACTCCAATAGATGGTAGCCTTGTCATTATGGAAGGTAGTACGTTTTCGATATTTTTGTTATTCTAATGGATGGTAGCCTTGTCATTATGAAAGGTAGTATGTTGTTGAGATTTTTGTTACTCCATTGGATGTTAGCCTTGTCATTATGGAAGGTAGTTTGTTGTCGAGATTTTTATTATTCCAATGGATGGTACTCTTGTCATTATGGATGGTAGTATGTTGTCGATATCTATGTTACTCTAATGGTTGGTAGCCTTGTCATTATGGAAGGTAGTCTGTTGTTAAGATTTTTGTTATTCCAATGGATGGTAGCCTAATCTTTATGGAAGGTAGTTTGTTTTCGACATTTTTGTTAATCCAATGGATGGTAGCCTTGTCATTATAGAAGGTAGTTTGTTGTCGATATTTTTGGTACTCCAATGGATGGTAGCCTTGTCATTATGGAAGGTAGTCTCTTGTTGATATTTTTGTTACTCCAATGGATGGTAGCCTTGTCATTATGGAAGGTAGTTTGTTGTCCAGATTTTTGTTATTCTAATGGATGGTAGCCTTGTCATTATGGAAGGTAGTCTATTGTCATGATTTTTGTTACTCCAATGGATGGTAGCCTTGTCATTATTGAAGGTAGTCTGTTGTCGAGATTTTTGTTACTACAATTGATGGTATTCTTGTCATTATGGACGGTAGTCTTTTGTCGACATTTTTGGTACAATAATTGATTGTAGCCTTGTCATTATGAAAGGTAATTTGTTATCGATATTTTTGTTACTCTAATGGATGGTATCCTTGTCATTATGGAAGGTAATCTATTGTCGAGATTTTTGTTACTCCATTGGATGGTAGCCTTGTCATTATTGAAGGTAGTTTGTTGTCGAGATTTTTGTTGTTCCAATGTAAGGTAGCCATATCATTATGGAAGGTAGTCTATTGTCGTTATTTTTGTTACTCCAATGGATGGTAGCCTTGTCATTATGGAAGGTAGTCTGTTGTCAAGATTTTTATTACTCCAATGGATGGTAGCCTTGTCATTATGGAAGGTAGTCTGTTGTCGAGATTTTTGTTATTCTAATGGATGGTAGCCTTGTCATAATGAAAGGTAGTCTGTTGTTGATATCTTTGTAACTCCAATGGATGGTAGCCTAGTCATTATGGAAGGTAGTCTATTGTCGACATTTTTGTTACTCCAATGGATGATAGCCTTGTCATTATGGAAGGTAGTCTGTTGTCGAGATTTTTTTTACTTTAATGGATGGTATCCTTGTCATTATGGAAGGTAGTCTTTTGTCGAGATTTTTGTTACTCCAATTTATGGTACCCTTGTTATTATGGAAGGTATTCTATTATCGATATTTTTGATTCTCTAATGGATGGTATCCTTGTCATTATGGAAGGTAGTCTCTTGTGGATTTTTTTTACTCCAATGTATGGTACCCTTGTTATTATGGAAGGTATTCTGTTATCGATATTTTTGTTACTCCAATGGATGGTATCCTTGTCATTATGGAAGGTAGTCTGTGGTCGATATTTTTGTTACTCCATTGGATGGTAGCCTTGTCATTATTGATGGTAGTTTGTTGTCGAGATTTTTGTTATTCCAATGGAAGGTAGACATGTCATTATGGAAGGTAGTCTGTTGTCGTGATTTTTATTAGTCCAATGGATGGTAGCCTTGTCATTAAGGAAGGTAGTATGTTATCGATATCTATGTTTATCCAATGGATGGTAGCCTTGTCATTATGGATGGTAGTCTGTTGTCAAGATTTTTGTTACTACAATGGATGGTAGCCTTGTCATTATGGAAGGTAGTTTGTTGTCGAGATTTTTGTTATTCCAAAGGATGGTAGCCTTGTCATTATGAAAGGTAGTCTGTTTTTGATATCTTTGTTACTCCAATGGATGGTAGCCTAGTCATTATGGAAGGTAGTCTATTGTCGAAATTTTTGTTACTCAAATGGATGGTAGCTTTGTCATTATGGACGATAGTCTGTTGTCGAGATTTTTGTTACTCCAATGGATGGTAGCCTTGTCATTATGGAAGGTAGTCTTTTATCGATATTTTTGTTCCTACAATGGATGGTAGCCTTGTCATTATTGAAGGTAGTATGTTATCGATATTTTTTTACTACAATGGAATGTAGCCTTGTCATTATGGAAGGTAGTATGTTCTCGAGATTTTTGTTACTACAATGGATGATAGCCTTGTCATTATGGAAGGTATTCTATTGTCGAGATTTTTGTTACTCCAATAGATGGTAGCCTTGTCATTATGGAAGGTAGTATGTTGTCGAGATTTTTGTTACTCCAATGGATGGTTGCCTTGTCATTATGGAAGGTAGTTTGTTGTCGAGATTTTTATTATTCCAATGGATGGTACTCTTGTCATTATGGAAGGTAGTATGTTGTCGATATCTATGTTACTCTAATGGTTGGTAGCCTTGTCATTATGGAAGGTAGTCTGCTGTCGAGATTTTTTTTACTCCAATGGATGGTAGCTTTGTCATTATAGAAGGTAGTCTGTTGTTCATATTTTGTTAATACAATGTATGGTAGCCTTGTCATTATGGAAGGTAGTTTGTTGTCAAGATTTTTTTTATTCCAATGGATGGTAGCCTAGTCTTTATGGAAGGTACTCTGTTTTCGAGATTTTTATTTCTCCAATAGATGGTAGCCTTGTCATTATAGAAAGTAGTCTGTTGTCGAGATTTATGGTACTCCAATTGTTGGTAGCCTTATCATTATGGAAGGTAATTTCTTGTTGATATTTTTGTAACTCCAATGGATGGTAGCCTTGTCATTATGGAAGGTAGTATGTTGTTCAAATTTTTGTTACTACAATATATGGTAGCCTTATCATTATGGAAGGTAGTCTGTTGTCGAGATTTTTGTTATTCCATTGGATTGTAGCCTAGTCTTTATGGAAGGTAATTTGTTTTCAAGATTTTTGTTACTCCAATTGATGGTTGCCTTGTCATTATAGAAGGTAGTTTGTTGTCGAGATTTTTGGTACTCCAATGGATGGTAGCCTTGTCATTATGGAAGGTAGTCTCTTGTCGATATTTTTGTTACTCCAATGGATGGTAGCCTTGTCATTATGGAAGGTAGTTTGTTGTCCAGATTTTTGTTATTCTAATGGATGGTAGCTTTGTCATTATGGAAGGTAGTCTGTTGTCCAGATTTTTGTTACTCCAATGGATGGTAGCCATGTAATTATTGAAGTTAGTCTATCGTCGAGATTTTTTTTACTTAAATGGATGGTAGCCTTGTCATGATGGAAGGTAGTCTCTTGTGGATATTTTTTTTACTCCAATGTATGGTACCCTTGTTATTATGGACGGTATTTTGTTGTCGATTTTTTTGTTACTCCAATGGATGGTAGCCTTGTCATTATGGAAGGTAGTCTGTTGTCGAGATTTATGTTACTCCATTGGATGGTAACCTTGTCATTATTGAAGGTAGTCTATTGTCGAAATTTTTGTTATTCCAATTAAAGGTAGCCTTGTATTTATGGAAGATAGTCTGTTGTCGTGATTTTTATTACTCAAATGGATGGTATCCTTGTCATTATGGAAGGTAGTATGTTATCGATATCTATGTTAATCCAATGGATGGTAGCCTTGCCATTATGGATGGTAGTCTGTTGTCAAGATTTTTGTTACTCCAATGGATGGTAGCCTTTATATTATGGAAGGTAGTCTGTTGTCGAGATTTTTGTTATTCCAATGGATGGTAGCCTTGTCATTTTTGAAAGTAGTCTGTTGTCGAGATTTTTGTTACTACAATTGATGGTAGTCTTTTCATTATGGACGGTAGTCTTTTGTCGACATTTTTGGTACTACAATTGATTGTAGCCTTGTCATAATGAAAGGTAGTCTGTTGTCAAGATTTTTATTACTCCAATGGATGGTAGGCTTGTCATTATGGAAAGTAGTCTGTTGTCGAGATTTTTGTAATTCCAATGGATGGTAGCCTTGTCATTATGAAAGGTAGTCTGTTGTTGATATCTTTGTTACTCCAATAGATGGTAGCATAGTCTTTATAGAAGGTAGTCTGTTTTCGAGATTTTTATTACTCCAATAGATGGTAGCCTTCTAATTATAGAAAGTAGTCTGTTGTTGATATTTTTGTAACTCCAATGGATGGTAGCCTTGTCATTATGGAAGGTAGTGTGTTGTTTAGATTTTTGTTACTACGATGTATCGTAGCCTTATCATTATGGAAGGTAGTCTGTTGTCGAGATTTTTGTTATTCTATTGTATGGTAGCCTAGTCTTTATGGAAGGTAATTTGTTTTCGAGATTTTTGTTACTCCAATGGATGGTAGCCTTGTCATTATAGAAGGTAGTTTGTTGTCAAGATTTTTGTTACCCCAATGGATGGTAGCCTTGTCATTATTGAAGGTAGTCTGTTGTCGAGATTTTTGTTACTTTAATGGATGGTAGCCTTGTCATGATGGAAGGTAGTCTGTTGTCGAGATTTTTGTTACTCCATTGGATGGTAGCCTTGTCATTATTGAAGGTAGTCTGTTGTCGAGATTTTTGTTATTCCAATTGAAGGTAGCCTTGTCATTATGGAAGATAGTCTGTTGTCGTGATTTTTGTTACTCCAATGGATGATAGCCTTGTCATTATGGAAGGTAGTATGTTATCGATATCTATGTTAATCCAATGGATGGAAGTCTGTTGTCAAGATTTTTGTTACTCCAATGGATGGTAGCCTTTTTATTATGGAAGGTAGTCTGTTGTCGAGATTTTTGTTATTCTAGTGGATGGTAGCCTTGTCATTTTTGAAGGTAGTCTGTTGTCGAGATTTTTGTTACTATAATTGATGGTAGTCTTTTCATTATGGACGGTAGTCTTTTGTCGACATTTTTGGTACTACAATTGATTGTAGCCTTGTCATAATGAAAGGTAGTCTGTTGTCAAGATTTTTGTTACTCCAATGGATGGTAGCCTAGTCATTATGGAAGGTAGTCTATTGTCGACATTTTTGTTACTCAAATGGATGGTAGCCTTGTCATTGTGGAAGGTAGTATGTTGTCGATATTTTTGTTACTCCAATGGATGGTAGCCTTGTCATTTATGAAAGGTATTATGTTGTCGAGATTTTTGTTAATCCATTGGATGGTAGCCTTGTCATTATGGAAGGAAGTTTGTTGTCGAGATTTTTATTATTCCAATTGATGGTACTCTTGTTATTATGGATGGTAGTATGTTTTCGATATCTATGTTACTCTAATGGTTGGTAGCCTTGTCATTATGGAAGGTAGTCTGTTGTCGAGATTTTTTTTACTCCAATGGATGGTAGCCTTGTCATTATAGAAGGTAGTTTGTTGTTCATATTTTGCTACTACAATGTATGGTAGCCTTGTCATTATAGAAGGTAGTCTGTTGTTGAGATTTTTGTTATTCCAATGGATGGTAGCCTAGTCTTTATAGAAGGTAGTCTGTTTTCGAGATTTTTATTACTCCAATAGATGGTAGCCTCGTAATTATAGAAAGTAGTCTGTTGTCGAGATTTATGGTACTCCAGTGGATGGTAGCGTTGTCATTATGGAAGGTAGTTTCTTGTTGATATTTTTGTAACTCCAATGGATGGTAGCCTTGTCATTATGGAAGGTTGTGTGTTGTTCAGATTTTTGTTACTACAATGTATGGTAGCCTTATCATTATGGAAGGTAGTCTGTTGTCGAGATTTTTGTTATTCCATTGGATGGTAGCCTAGTCTTTATGGAAGGTAATTTGTTTTCGAGATTTTTGTTACTCCAATGGATGGTACCCTTGTCATTATAGAAGGTAGTTTGTTGTCGAGATTTTTGGTACTCCAATGATGGTAGTCTTGTCATTATGGAAAGTAGTCTCTTGTCGATATTTTTGTTACTCCAATGGATGGTAGCCTTGCCATTATGGAAGGTAGTCTGTTGTCCAAATTTATGTTATTCTAATGGATGGTTGCCTTGTCATTATGGAAGGTAGTCTGTTGTCAAGATTTTTGTTACTACAATGGATGGTAGCCTTGTCATTATTGAAGGTAGTCTGTTGTCGAGATTTTTGTTACTTTAATGGATGGTAGCATTGTCATGATTGAAGGTTGTCTCTTGTGGATATTTTTTTTACTCCAATGTATGGTACCCTTGTTATTATGGAAGGTATTTTGTTGTCGATTTTTTTGTTACTCCAATGGATGGTAGCCTTGTCATTATGGAAGGTAGTCTGTTGTCGAGATTTTTGTTACTCCATTGGATGGTAGCCTTGTCATTATTGAAGGTAGTCTGTTGTCGAGATTTTTGTTATTCCAATTGAAGGTAGCCTTGTCATTATGGAAGATAGTTTGTTGTCGTGATTTTTGTTACTCCAATGGATGGTAGCCTTGTCATTATGGAAGGTAGTATGTTATCGATATCTATGTTAATCCAATGGATGGTAGTCTATTGTCAATATTTTTGTTACTCCAATGGATGGTAGCCTTTTCATTATGGAAAGTAGTCTGTTGTCGAGATTTTAGTTATTCCAATGAAATGTAGCCTTGTTATTTTTGAAGGTAGTCTGTTGTCGAGATTTTTGTTACTACAATTGATGGTAGTCTTGTCATTATGGACGATAGTCTTTTGTCGACATTTTTGGTACTACAATTGATTGTAGCCTTGTCATAATAAAAGGTAGTTTGTTGTCGATATCTTTGTTACTCCAATGGATGGTAGCCTAGTCATTATGTAAGATAGTCTGTTCTCGAGATTTTTGTCACTCCAATGGATTATAGCCTTGACATTATGAAAAGTAGTTTATTGTCAATATGTTTATTACTCAAATGGATGGTATGCTTTTCATTATGGAAGGTTGTATGTTCTCGAGATTTTTGTTACTCCAATGCATGGTAGCCCTGTCATTATGGAAGGTAGTTTGTTGATCAGATTTTTGTTACTATAATGTATGGTAGCCTTGTCATTTTGGAAGTTAGTCTATTGTCGAAATTTTTGTTATTCCACTGGATGGTAGCCTAGTAATTATGGAAGGTAGTCTATTGTTTAGATTTTTATTACTACAATGTATGGTAGCCTTTTTATTATGGAAGGTAGTCTGTTGTCGAGATTTTTGTTATTCCAATGGATGGTAGCCTAGTCTTTATTGAAGGTAGTCTTTTTTCGACAATTTTGTTACTCAATGGATGGTAGCCTTATCATTATCGAAGGTAGTTTGTTGTCGATATTTTTGGTACTCCAATGGATGGTAGCCTTGTCATTATGGAATGTAGTCTCTTGTTGATATTTTTCACTCCAATGGATGGTAGCCTTGTAATTATGGAAGGTAGTTTGTTGTCGAGATTTTTATTATTCCAATGGATGGTTCTCTTGTCATTATGGATGGTAGTATGTTGTAAATATCTATGTTACTCTAATGATTGGTAGCCTTGTCATTATGGAAGGTAGTCTGTTGTCGAGATTTTTTTTACTCCAATGGATGGTAGCCTTGTCATTATAGAAGGTAGTCTGTTGTTCATATTTTGCTACTAAAATGTATGGTAGCCTTGTCATTATGGAAGGTAGTCTCTTGTCGAGATTTTTGTTATTCCAATGGATGGTAGCCTAGTCTTTATAGAAGGTAGTCTGTTTTCGAGATTTTTATTACTCCAATAGATGGTAGCCTTGTAATTATAGAAAGTAGTCTGTTGTTGAGATTTATGGTACTCCAGTGGATGGTAGCCTTGTCATTATGGAAGGTAGTTTCTTGTTGATATTTTTGTAACTCCAATGGATGGTAGCCTTGTCATTATGGAAGGTAGTGTGTTGTTCAGATTTTTGTTACTACAATGTATCGTAGCCTTATCATTATGGAAGGTAGTCTGTTGTCGAGATTTTTGTTATTCCATTGGATGGTAGCCTAGTCTTTATGGAAGGTAATTTGTTTTCGAGATTTTTGTTACTCCAATGGATGGTACCCTTGTCATTATAGAAGGTAGTTTATTGTCGAGATTTTTGGTACTCCAATGATGGTAGTCTTGTCATTATGGAAAGTAGTCTCTTGTCGATATTTTTGTTACTCCAATGGATGGTAGCCTTGCCATTATGGAAGGTAGTCTGTTGTCCAAATTTATGTTATTCTAATGGATGGTTGCCTTGTCATTATGGAAGGTAGTCTGTTGTCAAGATTTTTGTTACTACAATGGATGGTAGCCTTGTCATTATTGAAGGTAGTCTGTTGTCGAGATTTTTGTTACTTTAATGGATGGTAGCATTGTCATGATTGAAGGTTGTCTCTTGTGGATATTTTTTTTACTCCAATGTATGGTACCCTTGTTATTATGGAAGGTATTTTGTTGTCGATTTTTTTGTTACTCCAATGGATGGTAGCCTTGTCATTATGGAAGGTAGTCTGTTGTCGAGATTTTTGTTACTCCATTGGATGGTAGCCTTGTCATTATTGAAGGTAGTCTGTTGTCGAGATTTTTGTTATTCCAATTGAAGGTAGCCTTGTCATTATGGAAGATAGTTTGTTGTCGTGATTTTTGTTACTCCAATGGATGGTAGCCTTGTCATTATGGAAGGTAGTATGTTATCGATATCTATGTTAATCCAATGGATGGTAGTCTATTGTCAATATTTTTGTTACTCCAATGGATGGTAGCCTTTTCATTATGGAAAGTAGTCTGTTGTCGAGATTTTAGTTATTCCAATGAAATGTAGCCTTGTTATTTTTGAAGGTAGTCTGTTGTCGAGATTTTTGTTACTACAATTGATGGTAGTCTTGTCATTATGGACGATAATCTTTTGTCGACATTTTTGGTACTACAATTGATTGTAGCCTTGTCATAATAAAAGGTAGTTTGTTGTCGATATCTTTGTTACTCCAATGGATGGTAGCCTAGTCATTATGTAAGATAGTCTGTTCTCGAGATTTTTGTCACTCCAATGGATTATAGCCTTGACATTATGAAAAGTAGTTTATTGTCAATATGTTTATTACTCAAATGGATGGTATGCTTTTCATTATGGAAGGTTGTATGTTCTCGAGATTTTTGTTACTCCAATGCATGGTAGCCCTGTCATTATGGAAGGTAGTTTGTTGATCAGATTTTTGTTACTATAATGTATGGTAGCCTTGTCATTTTGGAAGTTAGTCTATTGTCGAAATTTTTGTTATTCCACTGGATGGTAGCCTAGTAATTATGGAAGGTAGTCTATTGTTTAGATTTTTATTACTACAATGTATGGTAGCCTTTTTATTATGGAAGGTAGTCTGTTGTCGAGATTTTTGTTATTCCAATGGATGGTAGCCTAGTCTTTATTGAAGGTAGTCTTTTTTCGACAATTTTGTTACTCAATGGATGGTAGCCTTATCATTATCGAAGGTAGTTTGTTGTCGATATTTTTGGTACTCCAATGGATGGTAGCCTTGTCATTATGGAATGTAGTCTCTTGTTGATATTTTTCACTCCAATGGATGGTAGCCTTGTAATTATGGAAGGTAGTTTGTTGTCGAGATTTTTATTATTCCAATGGATGGTTCTCTTGTCATTATGGATGGTAGTATGTTGTCAATATCTATGTTACTCTAATGATTGGTAGCCTTGTCATTATGGAAGGTAGTCTGTTGTCGAGATTTTTTTTACTCCAATGGATGGTAGCCTTGTCATTATAGAAGGTAGTCTGTTGTTCATATTTTGCTACTACAATGTATGGTAGCCTTGTCATTATGGAAGGTAGTCTGTTGTCGAGATTTTTGTTATTCCAATGGATGGTAGCCTAGTCTTTATAGAAGGTAGTCTGTTTTCGAGATTTTTATTACTCCAATAGATGGTAGCCTTGTAATTATAGAAAGTAGTCTGTTGTTGAGATTTATGGTACTCCAGTGGATGGTAGCCTTGTCATTATGGAAGGTAGTTTCTTGTTGATATTTTTGTAACTCCAATGGATGGTAGCCTTGTCATTATGGAAGGTAGTGTGTTGTTCAGATTTTTGTTACTACAATGTATCGTAGCCTTATCATTATGGAAGGTAGTCTGTTGTCGAGATTTTTGTTATTCCATTGTATGGTAGCCTAGTCTTTATGGAAGGTAATTTGTTTTCGAGATTTTTGTTACTCCAATGGATGGTAGCCTTGTCATTATAGAAGGTAGTTTGTTGTCAAGATTTTCGGTACTCCAATGATGGTAGCCTTGTCATTATGGAAGGTAGTCTCTTGTCGATATTTTTGGTACTCCAATGGATGGTAGCCTTGTCATTATGGAAGGTAGTCTGTTGTCCAGATTTATGTTATTCTAATGGATGGTTTCCTTGTCATTATGGAAGGTAGTCTATTGTCAAGATTTTTGTTACCCCAATGGATGGTAGCCTTGTCATTATTGAAGGTAGTCTGTTGTCGAGATTTTTGTTACATTAATGGATGGTAGCCTTGTCATGATGGAAGGTAGTCTGTTGACAAAATTTTGGTTACTCCATTGGATGGTAGCCTTGTCATTATTGAAGGTAGTCTGTTGTCGAGATTTTTGTTATTCCAATTGAAGGTAGCCTTGTCATTATGGAAGATAGTCTGTTGTCGTGATTTTTGTTACTCCAATGGATGATAGCCTTGTCATTATGGAAGGTAATATGTTATCGATATCTATGTTAATCCAATGGATGGTAGTCTGTTGTCAAGATTTTTGTTACTCCAATGGATGGTAGCCTTTTCATTATGGAAGGTAGTCTGTTGTCGAGATTTTTGTTATTCCAATGGATGGTAGCCTTGTCATTTTTGAAGGTAGTTTGTTGTCGAGATTTTTGTTACTCCAATGGATGGTAGCCTTGTCATTATGGAAGGTAGTCTTTTATCGATATTTTTGTTCATACAATGGATGGTAGCCTTGTCATTATGAAAGGTAGTATGTTGTCGAGATTTTTGTTACTCCAATGGATGGTAGCCTAGTCATTATGGAAGGTAGTCTATTGTCGACTTTTTTGTTACTCAAATGGATGGTAGCCTTGTCATCATGGAAGGTAGTCTGTTGTCGAGATTTTTGTTACTCCAATGGATGGTAGCCTTGTCATTATGGAAGGTAGTCTTTTATCGATATTTTTGTTCATACAATGGATGGTAGCCTTGTCATTATGAAAGGTAGTATGTTGTCGAGATTTTTGTTACTCCATTGGATGGTAGCCTTGTCATTATGGAAGGTAGTTTGTTGTCGAGATTTTTATTATTTCAATGGATGGTACTCTTGTCATTATGGATGGTAGTATGTTTTCGATATCTATGTTACTCTAATGGTTGGTAGCCTTGTCATTATGGAAGGTAGTCTGTTGTCGAGATTTTTTTTACTCCAATGGATGGTAGCCTTATCATTATAGAAGGTAGTCTGTTGTTCATATTTTGCTACTACAATGTATGGTACCCTTTCATTTTAGAAGGTAGTCTGTTGTCGAGATTTTTGTTATTCCAATGGATGGTAGCCTAGTCTTTATAGAAGGTAGTCTGTTTTCGAGATTTTTATTACTCCAATAGATGGTAGCCTCGTAATTATAGAAAGTAGTCTGTTGTCGAGATTTATGGTACTCCAGTGGATGGTAGCCTTGTCATTATGGAAGGTAGTTTCTTGTTGATATTTTTGTAACTCCAATGGATGGTAGCCTTGTCATTATGGAAGGTTGTGTGTTGTTCAGATTTTTGTTACTCCAATGTATGGTAGCCTTATCATTATGGAAGGTAGTCTGATGTCGAGATTTTTGTTATTCCATTGGATGGTATCCTAGTCTTTGTGGAAGGTAATTTGTTTTCGATATTTTTGTTACTCCAATGGATGGTACCCTTGTCATTATAGAAGGTAGTTTGTTGTCGAAATTTTTGGTACTCCAATGATGGTAGTCTTGTCATTATGGAAGGTAGTCTCTTGTCGATATTTTTGTTACTCCAATGGATGGTAGCCTTGTCATTATGGAAGGTAGTCTGTTGTCCAAATTTATATTATTCTAATGGATGGTTGCCTTGTCATTATGGAAGGTTGTCTCTTGCGGATATTTTTTTTACTCCAATGGATGGTAGCCTTGTCATTATTGAAGGTAGTCTGTTGTCGAGATTTTTGTTACTCCAATGGATGGAAGACTTGTCATTATGGAAGGTAGTCTGTTGTCGAGATTTTTGTTACACCATTGGATGGTAGCCTTGTCATTATTGAAGGTAGTCTGTTGTCGAGATTTTTGTTATTCCAATTGAAGGTAGCCTTGTCATTATGGAAGATAGTCTGTTGTTGTGATTTTTGTTACTCCAATGGATGGTAGCCTTGTCATTATGGAAGGTAGTATGTTATCGATATCTATGTTAATCCAATGGATTGTAGTCTGTTGTCAATATTTTTGTTACTCCAATGGATGGTAGCCTTTTCATTTTTGAAGGTAGTCTGTTGTCGAGATTTTTGTTATTCCAATGGAATGTAGCCTTGTCATTGTTGAAGGTAGTCATTTGTCGAGATTTTTGTTACTACAATTGATGGTTGTCTTGTCATTATGGACGATAGTCTTTTGTCGACATTTTTGGTACTACAATTGATTGTAGCCTTGTCATAATGAAAGGTAGTCTGTTGTCGATATCTTTGTTACTCCAATGGATGGTACCCTAGTCATTATGTAAGCTAGTCTGTTCTCGAGATTTTTGTCACTCCAATGGATTATAGCCTTGACATTATGAAAAGTAGTTTATTGTCAATGTGTTTATTACTCAAATGGATGGTATGCTTATCATTATGGAAGGTTGTATGTTCTCGAGATTTTTGTTACTCCAATGCATGGTAGCCTTGTCATTATGGAAGGTAGTTTGTTGATCAGATTTTTGTTACTATAATGTATGGTAGCCTTGTCATTTTGGAAGTTAGTCTATTGTCGAGATTTTTGTTATTCCACTGGATGGTAGCCTAGTAATTGTGGAAGGTAGTCTATTGTTCAGATTTTTGTTACTAAAATGTATGGTTGCCTTTTTATTATGGAAGGTAGTCTGTTGTCGAGATTTTTGTTATTCCAATGGATGGTAGCCTAGTCTTTATTGAAGGTAGTATTTTTTCGAGAATTTTGTTACTCAATGGATGGTAACCTTATCATTATAGAAGGTAGTTTGTTGTCGATATTTTTGGTACTCCAATGGAGGGTAGCCTTGTCATTATGGAATGTAGTCTCTTGTTGATATTTTTCACTCCAATGGATGGTAGCCTTGTAATTATGGAAGGTAATCTATTGTCGAGATTTTTGTTATTGTAATGGATGGTAGCCTTGTCATTATGGAAGGTAGTCTGTTGTCATGATTTTTGTTACTCCAATGGATGGTAGCCTTGTCATTATTGAAGGTAGTCTGTTGTCGAGATTTTTGTTACTACAATTGATGGTAGTCTTGTCATTATGGAGGGTAGTCTTTTATCGACATTTCTGGTACTACAATTGATTGTAGCCTTGTCATTATGAAAGGTAGTCTGTTGTCGATATATTTGTTACTCCAATGGATGGTAGCCTAGTCATTATGTAATGTAGTCTGTTGTCCAGATTTTTGTTACTCCAATGTATGGTACCCTTGTCATTATGGAAGGTATTCTGTTGTCGATATTTTTGTTACTCCAATGGATGGTAGCCTTGTGATTATGGAAAGTAGTCTGTTGTCTAGATTTTTGTTACTCCATCGGATGGTAGCCTTGTCATTATGGAAGTTAGTCTGTTGTCGATATTTTTGTTACTCCATTGGATGGTAGCCTTGTCATTATGGAAGGTAGTTTGTTGTCTATATTTTTGTTACTCCAATGGATTGTAGACTTGACATTATGAAAAGTAGTTTATTATCAATATCTTTGTTACTCAAATGGATAATAGCCTAGTCATTATGTAAGGTAGTCTATTGTCTTGATTTTTAATACTCCAATGGATGGTAGGTTTGTCATTATGGAAGGTTGTATGTTCTCGAGATTTTTGTTACTCCAATAGATGGTAGCCTTATCATTATGGAATGTAGTATGTGGTTGTGATTTTTGTTACTCCAATGCATGGTAGCCTTGTCATTATGGAAGGTAGTATGTTATCGATATTTTTGTTACTACAATGGAATGTAGCCTTGTCATTATGGAAGGTAGTATGTTGTCGAGATTTTTGTTACTACAATGGATGATAGCCTTGTCATTATGGAAGGTACTCTGTTGTCGAGATTTTTGTTACTCCAATAGATGGTAGCCTTGTCATTGTGGAAGGTAGTATGTTGTCGATATTTTTGTTACTCCAATGGATGGTAGCCTTGTCATTATGAAAGGTAGTATGTTGTCGAGATTTTTGTTACTCCATTGGATGGTAGCCTTGTCATTATGGAAGGTAGTTTGTTGTCGAGATTTTTATTATTTCAATGGATGGTACTCTTGTCATTATGTATGGTAGTATGTTTTCGATATCTATGTTACTCTAATGGTTGGTAGCCTTGTCATTATGGAAGGTAGTCTGTTGTCGAGATTTTTTTTACTCCAATGGATGGTAGCCTTATCATTATAGAAGGTAGTCTGTTGTTCATATTTTGCTACTACAATGTATGGTACCCTTGTCATTATAGAAGGTAGTCTGTTGTCGAGATTTTTGTTATTCCAATGGATGGTAGCCTAGTCTTTATAGAAGGTAGTCTGTTTTCGAGATTTTTATTACTCCAATAGATGGTAGCCTCGTAATTATAGAAAGTAGTTTGTTGTCGAGATTTATGGTACTCTAGTTGATGGTAGCCTTGTCATTATGGAAGGTAGTTTCTTGTTGATATTTTTGTAACTCCAATGGATGGTAGCCTTGTCATTATGGAAGGTTGTGTGTTGTTCATATTTTTGTTACTACAATGTATGGTAGCCTTATCATTATGGAAGGTAGTCTGTTGTCGAGATTTTTGTTATTCCATTGGATGGTAGCCTAGTCTTTATGGAAGTTAATTTGTTTTCGAGATTTTTGTTACTCCAGTGGATGGTACCCTTGTCATTATAGAAGGTAGTTTGTTGTCGAGATTTTTGGTACTCCAATGATGGTAGTCTTGTCATTATGGAAGGTAGTCTCTTGTCGATATTTTTGTTACTCCAATGGATGGTAGCCTTGTCATTATGGAAGGTAGTCTGTTGTCCAAATTTATGTTATTCTAATGGATGGTTGCCTTGTCATTATGGAAGGTAGTCTGTTGTCAAGATTTTTGTTACTCCAATGGATGGTAGCCTTGTCATTATTGAAGGTAGTCTGTTGTCGACATTTTTGTTACTTTAATGGATGGTAGCCTTGTCATGATTGAAGGTTGTCTCTTGTGGATATTTTTTTTACTCCAATGTATGGTACCCTTGTTATTATGGAAGGTATTTTGTTGTCGATTTTTTTGTTACTCCAATGGATGGTAGAATTGTCATTATGGAAGGTAGTCTGTTGTCGAGATTTTTGTTACTCCATTGGATGGTAGCCTTTTTATTATTGAAGGTAGTCTGTTGTCGAGATTTTTGTTATTCCAATTGAAGGTAGCCTTGTCATTATGGAAGATAGTCTGTTGTCGTGATTTTTGTTACTCCAATGGATGGTAGCCTTGTCATTATGGAAGGTAGTATGTTATCGATATCTATGTTAATCCAATGGATTGTAGTCTGTTGTCAATATTTTTGTTACTCCAATGGATGGTAGCCTTTTCATTATGGAAGGTAGTCTGTTGTCGAGATTTTTGTTATTCCAATGGAATGTAGCCTTGTCATTTTTTAAGGTAGTCTGTTGTCGAGATTTTTGTTACTATAATTGATGGTAGTCTTGTCATTATGGACGATAGCCTTTTGTCGACATTTTTGGTACTACAATTGATTGTAGCCTTGTCATAATGAAAGGTAGTCTGTTGTCGATATCTTTGTTACTCCAATGGATTGTAGCCTTGACATTATGAAAAGTAGTTTATTGTCAATATGTTTATTACTCAAATGGATGGTATGCTTGTCATTATGGAAGGTTGTATGTTCTCGAGATTTTTGTTACTCCAATGCATGGTAGCCTTGTCATTATGGAAGGTAGTTTGTTGATCAGATTTTTGTTACTATAATGTATGGTAGCCTTGTCATTTTGGAAGTTAGTCTATTGTCGAGATTTTTGTTATTCCACTGGATGGTAGCCTAGTAATTATGGAAGGTAGTCTATTGTTCAGATTTTTGTTACTACAATATATGGTAGCCTTTTTATTATGGAAGGTAGTCTGTTGTCGAGATTTTTGTTATTCCAATGGATGGTAGCCTAGTCTTTATTGAAGGTAGTCTTTTTTCGAGAATTTTGTTACTCCAATGGATGGTAGCCTTGTCATTATGGAATGTAGTCTCTTGTTGATATTTTTCACTCCAATGGATGGTAGCCTTGTAATTATGGAAGGTAGTCTGTTGTCGAGATTTTTGTTATTCTAATGGATGGTAGCCTTGTCATTATGGAAGGTAGTCTGTTGTCATGATTTTTGTTACTCCAATGGATGGTAGCCTTGTCATTATTGAAGGTAGTCTGTTGTCGAGATTTTTGTTACTACAATTGATGGTAGTCTTGTCATTATGGAGGGTAGTCTTTTCTCGACATTTCTGGTACTACAATTGATTGTAGCCTTGTCATTATGAAAGGTAGTCTGTTGTCGATATATTTGTTACTCCAATGGATGGTAGCCTAGTCATTATGTAATGTAGTCTATTGTCGAGATTTTTGTTACTCCAATGTATGGTACCCTTGTCATTATGGAAGGTATTCTGTTGTCGATATTTTTGTTACTCCAATGGATGGTAGCCTTGTCATTATGGAAGGTAGTTTGTTGTCTAGATTTTTGTTACTCCATTGGATGGTAGCCTTGTCATTATGGAAGTTAGTCTGTTGTCGATATTTTTGTTACTCCATTGGATGGTAGCCTTGTCATTATGGAAGGTAGTTTGTTGTCTATATTTTTGTTACTCCAATGGATTGTAGCCTTGACATTATGAAAAGTAGTTTATTATCAATATGTTTGTTACTCAAATGGATGGTAGCCTATTCATTATGTAAGGTAGTCTATTGTCTTGATTTTTAATACTCCAATGGATGGTAGGTTTGTAATTATGGAAGGTTGTATGTCCTCGAGATTTTTGTTACTCCAATAGATGGTAGCCTTGTCATTATGGAAGGTAGTATGTGGTTGTGATTTTTGTTACTCCAATGCATGGTAGCCTTGTCATTATGGAATGTAGTTTGTTGTTCAGATTTTAGTTACTATAATGTATGGTAGCCTTGTCATTATGGAAGGTAGTCTATTGTTCAAATTTTTGTTACTACAATGTACGTTAACCTTGTCATTATGGAAGGTAGTCTGTTGTCGAGATTTTTGTTATTCCAATGGATGGTAGCCTAGTCTATATGGAAGGTAGTTTGTTTTCAAGATTTTTGTTACTCCAATGGACGGTAGCCTTATCATTATGGAAGATAGTCTCTTGATGATATTTTTGTTACTCAAATGGATGGTAGCCTTGTCATTATGGAAGGTAGTCTGTTGTCCAAATTTTTGTTATTCTAATCGATGGTAGCCTTGTCATTATAGAAGGTAGTCTGTTGTCAAGATTTTTGTTACTCCAACGGATGGTAGTCTTGTCATTATTGAAGGTAGTCTGTTGTCGAGATTTTTGTTACTACAATTGATGGTAGTCTTGTTATTATGCAGGGTAGTCTTTTGTCGACATTTTTAGTAGTACAATTGATTGTAGCCTTGTCATTATGAAAGGTAGTCTGTTGTCGATATCTTTGTTACTCCAATGGATGGAAGCGTAGTAATTATGTAAGGTAGTCTGTTGTCGAGATTTTTGTTACTCCAATGGATGATAGCCTTGTCATTATGGAAGGTTGTCTGTTGTCAAGATTTTTATTATTTTAAAGGATGGTAACCTTGTCATGATGGAAGGTAGTCTCTTGTGGATATTTTTTTTACTCCAATGTATGGTACCCTTGTTATTATGGAAGGTATTTTGTTGTCAATATTTTTGTTACTCCAATGGATGGTAGCTTTGTCATTATGGAAGGTAGTCTGTTGTCGAGATTTTTCTTACTCCATTGGATGGTAACCTTGTGATTATTGAAGGTAGTCTGTTGTCGAGATTTTTGTTATTCCAATGGAAGGTAGCCTTGTAATTATGGAAGGTAGTCTGTTTTCGATATATTTGTTACTCCAATGGATGGTAGACTTGTCGTTATGGGAGGTAGTATGTTGTCGAGATTTTTGTTACTCCATTGGATGGTAGCCTTGTCATTATGGAAGGTAGTTTGTTGTCGAGATTTTTATTATTCCAATGGATGGTAGCCTTGTCATTATGGATGGTAGTATGTTGTCGATATCTATGTTACTCTAATGGGTGGTAGCCTTATCATTATGGAAGTAGTCTGTTGTCGAGATTTTTGTTACTCCATGGATGGTAGCCTTGTCATTATAGATGGTAGTCTGTTGTTGTGATTTTTGTTACTCCAAAGGATGGTAGCCCAGTCATTATGGAAGGTAGTATGTTGTTCATATTTTTGTTACTACAATGTATGGTAGCCTTGTCATTATGGAAGGTAGTCTGTTGTCGAGATTTTTGTTATTCCAATGGATGGTTGCCTAGTCTTTATGGAAGGTAGTCTGTTTTCGAGATTTTTATTTTTCCAATGGATGGTAGCCTTGTCATTATAGAAAGTAGTCTATTGTCGAGATTTATTGTACTCCAGTGTATGGTAGCCTTTTCATTATGGAAGGTAGTCTCTTGTTGATATTTTTGTTACTCCAATAGATGGTAGCCTTGTCATTATGGAAGGTAGTCTGTTGTCGAGATTTTTGTTATTCCAATGGATGGTAGCTTAGTCTTTATGGAAGGTAGTCTATTTTCGATATTTTTGTTACTCCAATTGATGGTAGACTTGTCATTATGGAAGGTAGTCTGTTGTCGAGATTTTTGTTACTCCATTGGATGGTAACCTTGTCATTATGGAAGGTAGTCTCTTGATGATATTTTTGTTACTCCAATGGATGGTAGCTTTGTCATTATGGAAGGTAGTATGTTGTCATGATTTTTGTTATTCCAATTGATGGTAGCCTTGTCATTATATAAGGTAGTCTGTTGTTCAGATTTTTGTTACTACAATGTATGGTAGCCTTGTCATTATGGAAGGTAGTCTGTTGTCGAGATTTTTGTTATTCCAATGGATGGTAGCCTAGTCCTTATGGAAGGTACTCTATTTTCGAGATTTTTAATACTCCAATGGATGGTATCCTTGTCATTATAGAAAGTAGTCGGTTGTCGAGATTTATGGTACTCCAGTGGATGGTAGCCTTGTCATTATGTAAGGTAGTCTCTTGTTGATATTTTTGTTACTCCCATGGATGGTAGCCTTGTCATTATGGAAGGTAGTCTATTGTTCAGATTTTTGTTACTACAGTGTATGGTAGCCTTGTCATTATGGAAGGTAGTCTGTTGTCGAGATTTTTGTAATTCCAATGGATGGTAGCCTAGTCTTTATGGAAGGTAGTTTGTTTTCGAGATTTTTGTTACTCCAATGGATGGTAGCCTTTTCATTATAGAAGGTAGTTTGTTGTCGAGATTTTTGGTACTCCAATGATGGTAGTCTTGTCATTATGGAAGGTAGTCTCTTGTCAATATTTTTGTTACTCCAATTGATGGTAGCCTTGCCATTATGGAAGGTAGTCTGTTGTCCAAATTTATGTTATTCTAATGGATGGTTGCCTTGTCATTATGGAAGGTAGTTTGTTGTCAAGATTTTTGTTACTCCAATGGATGGTAGCATTGTCATTATTGAAGGTAGTCTGTTGTCGAGATTTTTGTTACTTTAATGGATGGTAGCCTTGTCATGATTGAAGGTTGTCTCTTGTGGATATTTTTTTTACTCTAATGTATGGTACCCTTGTTATTATGGAAGGTATTTTATTGTCGATTTTTTTTTTACTCCAATGGATGGTAGACTTGTCATTATGGAAGGTAGTCTGTTGTCGAGATTTTTGTTACTCCATTGGATGGTAGCCTTGTCATTATTGAAGGTAGTCTGTTGTCGAGATTTTTGTTATTCCAATTGAAGGTAGCCTTGTCATTATGGAAGATAGTCTGTTGTCGTGATTTTTGTTACTCCAATGGATGGTAGCCTTGTCATTATGGAAGGTAGTATGTTATCGATATCTATGTTAATCCAATGGATTGTAGTCTGTTGTCAATATTTTTGTTACTCCAATGGATGGTAGCCTTTTCGTTATGCAAGGTAGTCTGTTGTCGAGATTTTTGTTATTCCAATGGAATGTAGCCTTGTCATTTTTGAAGGTAGTCTGTTGTCGAGATTTTTGTTACTACAATTGATGGTAGTCTTGTCATTATGGACGATAGTCTTTTGTCGACATTTTTGGTACTACAATTGATTGTAGCCTTGTCATAATGAAAGGTAGTCTGTTGTCGATATATTTGTTACTCCAATGGATGGTAGCCTAGTCATTATGTAAGCGAGTCTGTTCTCGAGATTTTTGTCACTCCAATGGATTGTAGCCTTGACATTATGAAAAGTAGTTTATTATCAATATGTTTATTACTCAAATGGATGGTATGCTTGTCATTATGGAAGGTTGTATGTTCTCGAGATTTTTGTTACTCTAATGCATGGTAGCCTTGTCATTATGGAAGGTAGTTTGTTGATCAGATTTTTGTTACTATAATGTATGGTAGCCTTGTCATTTTGGAAGTTAGTCTATTGTCGAGATTTTTGTTATTCCACTGGATGGTAGCCTAGTAATTATGGAAGGTATTCTATTGTTCAGATTTTTGTTACTACAATGTATGGTAGCCTTTTTATTATGGAAGGTAGTCTGTTGTCGAGATGTTTGTTATTCCAATGGATGGTAGCCTAGTCTTTATTGAAGGTAGTCTTTTTTCGAGAATTTTGTTACTCAATGGATGGTAGCCTTGTCATTATAGAAGGTAGTTTGTTGTCGATATTTTTGGTACTCCACTGGATGGTAGCCTTGTCATTATGGAATGTAGTCTCTTGTTGATATTTTTAACTCTAATGGATGGTAGCCTTGTCATTATGGAAGGTAGTCTGTTGTCATGATTTTTGTTACTCCAATGGATGGTAGCCTTGTCATTATTGAAGGTAGTCTGTTGTCGAGATTTTTGTTACTACAATTGATGGTAGTCTTGTCATTATGGAGGGTAGTCTTTTGTCGACATTTCTGGTACTACAATTGATTGTAGCCTTGTCATTATGAAAGGTAGTCTGTTGTCGATATATTTGTTACTCCAATGGATGGTAGCCTAGTCATTATGTAATGTAGTCTATTGTCGAGATTTTTGTTACTCCAATGTATGGTACCCTTGTCATTATGGAAGGTATTCTGTTGTCGATATTTTTGTTACTCCAATGGATGGTAGCCTTGTCATTATGGAAGGTAGTCTATTGTCTAGATTTTTGTTACTCCATTGGATGGTAGCCTTGTCATTATGGAAGTTAGTCTGTTGTCGATATTTTTGTTACTCCATTGGATGGTAGCCTTGTCATTATGGAAGGTAGTTTGTTGTCTATATTTTTGTTACTCCAATGGATTGTAGCCTTGACATTATGAAAAGTAGTTTATTATCAATATGTTTGTTACTCAAATGGATAGTAGCCTATTCATTATGTAAGGTAGTCTATTGTCTTTATTTTTAATACTCCAATGGATGGTAGGTTTGTCATTATGGATGGTTGTATGTTCTCGAGATTTTTGTTACTCCAATAGATGGTAGCCTTGTCATTATGGAAGGTAGTATGTGGTTGTGATTTTTGTTACTCCAATGCATGGTAGCCTTGTCATTATGGAATGTAGTTTGTTGTTCAGATTTTTGTTACTACAATGTACGTTAACCTTTTCATTATGGAAGGTAGTCTGTTGTCGAGATTTTTGTTATTCCAATGGATGGTATCCTAGTCTATATGGAAGGTAGTCTGTTTTCAAGATTTTTGTTACTCCAATGGATGGTAGCCTTATCATTATAGACGGTAGTTTGTTGTCGATATTTTTGGTACTCCAATGGATGGTAGCCTTATCGTTATGGAAGGTAGTCTCTTGATGATATTTTTGTTACTCAAATGGATGTTAGCCTTGTCATTATGGAAGGTAGTCTGTTGTCCAAATTTTTGTTATTCTAATCGATGGTAGCCTTGTCATTATGGAAGGTAGTCTGTTGTCAAGATTTTTGTTACTCCAACGGATGGTAGTCTTGTCATTATTGAAGGTAGTTTGTTGTCGAGATTTTTGTTACTACAATTGATGGTAGTCTTGTCATTATGCAGGGTAGTCTTTTGTCGACATTTTTAGTAGTACAATTGATTGTAGCCTTGTCATTATGAAAGGTAGTCTGTTGTCGATATCTTTGTTACTCCAATGGATGGTAGCCTAGTCATTATGTAAGGTAGTCTATTGTCGAGATTTTTGTTACTCCAATGGATGATAGCCTTGTCATTATGGAAGGTTGTCTGTTGTCGAGATTTTTATTATTTTAAAGGATGGTAACCTTGTCATGATGGAAGGTAGTCTCTTGTGGATATTTTTTTTACTCCATTGTATGGTACCCTTGTTATTATGGAAGGTATTTTGTTGTCAATATTTTTGTTACCTCAATGGATGGTAGCCTTGTCATTATGGAAGGTAGTCTGTTGTCGAGATTTTTCTTACTCCATTGGATGGTAACCTTGTGATTATTGAAGGTAGTCTGTTTTCGATATTTTTGTTACTCCAATGGATGGTAGACTTGTCGTTATGGGAGGTAGTATGTTGTCGAGATTTTTGTTACTCCATTGGATGGTAACCTTGTCATTATGGACGGTAGTTTTTTGTCGAGATTTTTATTATTCAAATGGATGGTAGCCTTGTCATTATGGATGGTAGTATGTTGTCGATATCTATGTTACTCTAATGGGTGGTAGCCTTATCATTATGGAAGTAGTCTGTTGTCGAGATTTTTGTTACTCCATGGATGGTAGCCTTGTCATTATAGATGGTAGTCTGTTGTTGTGATTTTTGTTACTCTAAAGGATGGTAGCCCTGTCATTATGGAAGGTAGTATGTTGTTCAGATTTTTGTTACTACAATGTATGGTAGCCTTGTCATTATCGAAGGTAGTCTGTTGTCGAGATTTTTGTTATTCCAATGGATGGTAGCCAAGTCTTTATGGAAGGTAGTCTGTTTTCGAGATTTTTATTTTTCCAATGGATGGTAGCCTTGTCATTATAAAAAGTACTCTATTGTCGAGATTTATGGTACTCCAGTGTATGGTAGCCTTTTCATTATGGAAGGTAGTCTCTTGTTGATATTTTTGTTACTCCAATAGATGGTAGCCTTGACATTATGGAAGGTAGTCTATTGTCGAGATTTTTGTTATTCCAATGTATGGTAGCTTAGTCTTTATGGAAGGTAGTCTATTTTCGATATTTTTGTTACTCCAATTGATGGTAGACTTGTCATTATGGAAGGTAGTCTGTTGTCGAGATTTTTGTTACTCCATTGGATGGTAACCTTGTCTTTATGGAAGGTAGTCTCTTGCTGATATTTTTGTTACTCCAATGGATGGTAGCTTTGTCATTATGGAAGGTAGTCTGTTGTCATGATTTTTGTTATTCAAATTGATGGTAGCCTTGTCATTATATAAGGTAGTCTATTGTCCAGATTTTTGTTACTACAATGTATGGTAGCCTTGTCATTATGGAAGGTAGTCTGTTGTCGAGATTTTCGTTATTCCAATGGATGGTAGCCTAGTCCTTATGGAAGGTAATCTATTTTCGAGATTTTTATTACTCCAATGGATGGTATCCTTGTCATTATAGAAAGTAGTTGGTTGTCGGGATTTATGGTACTCCAGTGGATGGTAGCCTTGTCATTATGTAAGGTAGTCTCTTGTTGATATTTTTGTTACTCCCATGGATGGTAGCCTTGTCATTATGGAAGGTAGTCTATTGTTCAGATTTTTGTTACTACAATGTATGGTAGCCTTGTCATTATGAAAGGTAGTCTGTTGTCGAGATTTTTGTAATTCCAATGGATGGTAGCCTAGTCTTTATGGAAGGTAGTTTGTTTTCGAGATTTTTGTTACTCCAATGGATGGTAGCCTTTTCATTATAGAAGGTAGTTTGTTGACGAGATTTTTGGTACTCCAATGGATGGTAGCCTTGTCATTATGGAAGGTAGTCTCTTGTTGATATGTTTGTTACTCCAATGGATGGTAGACTTGTCATTATGGAAGGTAGTCTGTTGGCCATATTTTTTTTATTCTAATGTATGGTAGCCTTGTCATTATGGAAGGTAGTCTGTTGTCAAGATTTTTGTTACTCCAATGGATGGTAGCCTTGTCATTATTGAAGGTAGTCTGTTGTCGAGTTTTTTGTTACTACAATTGATGGTAGTCTTGTCATTATGGAGGGTAGTCTTTTGTTGACATTTTTGGTACTACAATTGATTGTAGCCTTGTTATTATGAAAGGTAGAATGTTATCGATATCTTTGTTACTCCAATGGATGGTAGCCTTGTCATTATGTAAGGTAGTCTGTTGTCGAGATTTTTGTTACTCCAATGGATGATAGCCTTGTCGTTATGGAAGGTAGTCTGTTGTCGAGATTTTTATTACTTTAATGGACGGTAACCTTGTCATGATGGAAGGTAGTCTCTTGTGGATATTTTTTTACTTCAATGTATGGTACCCTTGTTATTATGGAAGGTATTCTGTTATCGATATCTATGTTAATCCAATGGATGGTAGCCTTGCCATTATGGATGGTAGTCTGTTGTCGAGATTTTTGTTACTCCAATGGATGGTAGCCTTGTCATTATGGAAGGTAGTGTTTGTCGATATTTTTGTTACTACAATGGATTGTAGCATTGACATTATGATAGGTAGTTTGTTGTCTAGATTTTTGTTACTACAATTGATGGTAGTCTTGTCATTATGGAGGGTAGTCTATTGTCGAGATTTTTAATACTCCAATGGATGGTCGCCTTGTCATTATGGAAGGTAGTTTGTTCTCGAGATTTTTATTACTCCAACAGATGGTATCCTTGTCATTATGGAAGGTAGTATGTTGTTGTGATTTTTGTTACTCCAATGGATGGTAGCCTTGTTATTATGGAAGGTAGTCTATTGTTCATATTTTTGTTACTATAATGTACGGTAGCCTTGTCATTATGGAAGTTAGTCTATTGTCGAGATTTTTGTTATTCCACTGGATGGTAGCCTAGTAATTATGGAAGGTAGTATGTTGTTCATATTTTTGTTACTACAATGTATGGTAGCCTTGTTATTATGGAAGGTAGTCTGTTGTCAAGATTTTTGTTATTCCAATGGATGGTAGCCTAGTCTTTATGGAAGGTAGTCTATTTTCGAGATTTTTGTTACTCCAATTGATGGTAACCTTGTCATTATGGAAGGTTGTCTGTTGTCGAGATTTTTGTTACTCCATTGGATGGTAACCTTGTCATTATGGAAGGTAGTCTCTTGCTGATATTTTTGTTACTCCAATGAATGGTAGCTTTGTCGTTATGGAAGGTAGTATGTTGTCAAGATTTTTGTTATTCCCATTGATGGTAGCCTTGTCATTATAGAAGGTAGTTTGTTGTTCAGATTTTTGTTACTACAATGTATGGTAGCCTTGTCATTATGGAAGGTAGTCTCTTGTTGATATTTTTGTTACTCCTATCGATGGTAACCTTGTCATTATGGAAGGTAGTCTGTTGTTCAGATTTCTGTTACTACAATGTATGGTAGCCTTGTCATTATGGAAGGTAGTCTGTTGTCGAGATTTTTGTTATTCCAATGGATGGTGTCCTAGTCTCTATGGAAGGTAGTTTGTTTTTGCGATTTTTGTTACTCCAATGGATGGTAGCCTTTTCATTATAGAAGGTAGTTTGTTGTCGAGATTTTTGGTACTCCAATGGATGGTAGCCTTGTGATTATGGAAAGTAGTCTCTTGTTGATATGTTTGTTACTCCAATGGATGGTGGCCTTGTAATTATGGAAGGTAGTATGTTGACCAGATTTTTGTTATTCTAATGGATGGTAGCCTTGTCACTATGGAAGGTTGTCTGTTGTCAAGATTTTTGTTACTCCAATGGATGGTAGCCTTGTCATTATTGAAGGTAGTCTTTTGTCGAGATTTTTGTTACTACAATTGATGGTAGTCTTGTCATTATGGAGGGTAGTCTTTCGTCGACATTTTTGGTACTACAATTGATTGTAGCCTTGTTATTATGAAAGGTAGTCTGTTGTCGATATCTTTGTTACTCCAATGGATGGTAGCCTTGTCTTTATGTAAGGTAGTCTGTTGTCGAGATTTATGGTATTCCTGTGGATGATATCTTTGTCATTATGGAAGGTAGTCTCTTGTTGAAATTTTTTTTACTCCCATGGATTGAAACCTTGTCATTATGGAAGGTAGTCTGTTGTTCAGATATTTGTTACTACAATGTATAGTAGCCTTGTCATTATGGAAGGTAGACTGTTGTCGAGATTTTTGTTATTCCAATGGATGGTAGCCTAGTATTTATGGAAGGTAGTCTATTTTCGCGATTTTTGTTACTCCAATGGATGGTAGCCTTTTCATTATAGAAGGTAGTTTGTTGTTGAGATTTTTGGTACTCAAATGGATGGTAGCCTTTTCATTATGGAAAGTAGTCTCTTGTTGATATGTTTGTTACTCCAATGGATGGTAGCCTTGTCATTATGGAAGGTAGTCTGTTGTCAAGATTTTTGTTACTCCAATGGATGGTAGCCTTGTCATTATTGAAGGTAGTTTGTTGTCGAGATTTTTGTTACTACAATGGATGGTAGTCTTGTCATTATGGAGGGTAGTCTTTTGTCGACATTTTTGGTACTACAATTGATTATAGCCTACTTATTATGAAAGGTAGTCTGTTATCCATATCTTTGTTACTCCAATGGATGGTAGCCATGTCAATATGTAAGGTAGTCTGTTGTCGATATCTTTGTTAATCCAATGGATGGTAGCCTTGTCATTATGTAAGGTAGTCTGTTGTCGAGATTTTTGTTACTACAATTGATGGTAGTCTTGTCATTACGGAGGGTAGTCTTTTGTCGACATTTTTGGTACTACAATTGATTGTAGCCTTGTTATTATGAAAGGTAGTTTGTTGTCGATATCTTTGTTACCGCAATGGATGGTAGCCTTATCTTTATGTAAGGTAGTCTGTTGTCAAGATTTTTGTTACTCCAATGGATGATAGCCTTATCATTATGGAAGGTAGTGTGTTATCGAGATTTTTATTACTTTAATGTATGGTAACCTTGTCATGATGGAAGGTAGTCTCTTGTGGATATTTTTTTTACTTCAATGTATGGTACCCTTGTTATTTTGGAAGGTATTCTGTTGTCAATATTTTTGTTACTCCAATGGATGGTAGCCTTGTCATTATCGATGGTAGTCTGTTGTCAAGATTTTTGTTACTCCAATGGATGGTAGACTTGTCATTATGGAAGGTAGTCTGTTGTCGAGATTTTTGTTATTCGAATGGATGGTAGCCTAGTCTTTATGGGAGGTAGTCTGTTTTCGCAATTTTTGTTACTCCAATGGATGGTAGCGTTCTCATTATAGAAGGTAGTTTGTTGTCGAGATTTTTGGTACTCCAATGGATGGTAGCCTTGTCATTATGGAAAGTAGTCTCTTGTTGATATGTTTGTTACTCCAATGGATGGTAGCCTTGTCATTATGAAAGGTAGTCTGTTGTCGATATCTTTGTTACTCCAATGGATGGTAGCCTCGTCATTATGGATGGTAGTCTATTGTCAAGATTTTTGTTACTCCAATGGATAGTAGCCTTGTCATTATGGAAGGTAGTATGTTGTCGAGATTTTTGTTATTCTAATGGAAGGTAGGCTTGTCTTTATGGAAGGTAGTCTGTTATCGAGATTTTTGTTACTACAATTGATGGTAGTCTTGTCATTATGGAGGGTAGTCTTTTGTCGACATTTTTGGTACTACAATTGATTGTAGCCTTGTTATTATGAAAGGTAGTTTGTTGTCGATATCTTTGTTACTGCAATGGATGGTAGCCTTATCTTTATGTAAGGTAGTCTGTTGTCAAGATTTTTGTTACTCCAATGGATGATAGCCTTATTATTATGGAAGGTAGTGTGTTGTCGAGATTTTTATTACTTTAATGGATGGTAACCTTATCATGATGGAAGGTAGTCTCTTGTGGATATTTTTTTTACTTCAATGTATGGTACCCTTGTTATTTTGGAAGGTATTATGTTGTCGATATTTTTGTTACTCCAATGGATGGTAGCCTTGTCATTATGGATTGTAGTTTGTTGTCAAGATTTTTGTTACTCCAATGGATGGTAGACTTGTCATTATGGAAGGTAGTCTGTTGTCGAGATTTTTGTTATTCCAATGGATGGTAGCCTAGTCTTTATGGGAGGTAGTCTGTTTTCGCAATTTTTGTTACTCCAATGGATGGTAGCCATTTCATTATAGAAGGTAGTTTGTTGTCAAGATTTTTGGTACTCCAATGGATGGTAGCCTTGCCATTATGGAAAGTAGTCTCTTGTTGATATGTATGTTACTCCAATGGATGGTAGCCTTGTCATTATGAAAGGTAGTCTGTTGTTGATATCTTTGTTATTCCACTGGATGGTAGCCTAGTCATTATGGAAGGTAGTCTATTTTCGAGATTTTTGCTAGTCCAATGGATGATAGCCTTGTCATTATGGAAGGTAGTCTGTTGTTGAGATTTTTGTTATTCCAATGGATGGTAGCCTAGTCTTTATGGAAGGTAGTCTATTTTCGAGATTTTTGTTACTCCAATTGATGGTAGCCTTGTCATTATGGAAGGTCGTCTGTTGTCGAGATTTTTGTTACTCCATTGGATGGTAACCTTGTCATTATGTAAGGTAGTCTCTTGCTGATATTTTTGTTACTCCAATGAATGGTAGATTTGTCGTTATGGATGGTAGTCTGTTGTAAAGATTTTTGTTATTCCAATTGATGGTAGCCTTGTCATTATAGAAGGTAGTTTGTTGTTCAGATTTTTGTTACTACAATGTATGGTAGCCTTGTCATTATGGAAGGTAGTCTGTTGTCGAGATTTTCGTTATTCCAATGGATGGTTGCCTAGTCTTTATGGAAGGTAATCTGTTTTCGAGATTTTTATTACTCCAATGGATTCTATCCTTGTCATTATAGAAAGTAGTCTGTTGTCGAGATTTATGGTACTCCAGTGGATGGTATCCTTGTCATAATGGAAAGTAGTCTGTTGTCGAGATTTTTGTTACTCCAATGGATGGTAGCCTTGTCATTATCGAAGGTAGTTTGTTGTCGAGTTTTTTATTATTCCAATGGATCGTACTCTTGTCATTATGGATGGTAGTATGTTATCGATATCTATGTTACTCTAATGGTTTGTAGCCTTGTCATTATGGAAGGTAGTCTGTTGTCGAGATTTTTTTTACTCCAATGGATGGTAGCTTTGTCATTATAGAAGGTAGTCTGTTGTTAATATTTTGTTAATACAATGTATGGTAGCCTTGTCATTATGGAAGGTAGTCTGTTGTCGAGATTTTTGTTATTCCAATGGATGGTAGCCTAGTCTTTATGAAAGGTAGTCTGTTTTCGAGATTTTTATTTCTCCAATAGATGGTAGCCTTGTCATTATAGAAAGTAGTCTGTTGTCGATATTTATGGTACTCCAGTGGTTGGTAGCCTTGTCATTATGGAAGGTAGTTTCTTGTTGATATTTTTGTAACTCCAATGGATGGTAGCCTTGTCATTATGGAAGGTAGTCTGTTGTTTAGATTTTTGTTACTATAATATATGGTAGCCTTATCAATATGGAAGGTAGTCTGTTGTCGAGATTTTTGTTATTCCATTGGATTGTAGCCTAGTCTTTATGGAAGGTAATTTGTATTCGAGATTTTTGTTACTCCAATGGATTGTAGCCTTGTCATTATAGAAGGTAGTTTGTTATCGAGATTTTTGGTACTCCAATGGATGGTAGCCTTGTCATTATGGAAGGTAGTCTATTGTTGATATTTTTGATACTCCAATGGATGGTAGCCTTGTCATTATGGAAGGTAGTCTGTTGTTCATATTTTTGTTACTACAATGTATGGTAGCCTTGTCATTATGGAAGGTAGTCTGTTGTCGAGATTTTTTTTATTCCAATGGATGGAAGCCTAGTCTTTATGGAAGGTAGTTTGTTTTCGAGATTTTTGTTACTCCATTGGATTGTAGCTTTTTCATAATTGAAGGTAGTTTGTTGTCGAGATTTTTGTTATTCCAATGGAAGGTAGCCTTGTCATTATGGAAGGTAGTATGTTGTCGTGATTTTTATTATTCCAATGGATGGTAGCCTTGTAATTATGGATGGTACTATGTTTTCGATATCTATGTTACTCTAATGGGTGGTAGCCTTGTCATTATGGAAGGTAGTCTAATGACGAGATTTTTGTTACTACATTGGATTGTAGCCTTGTCATAATTTAAGGTAGTTTGTTGTCGAGATTTTTGTTATTCCAATGGAAGGTAGCCTTGTCATTATAGAAGGTAGTATGTTGTCATGATTTTTGTTACTCCATTGGATGGTAGCCTTGTCATTATAGAAGGTAGTTTGTTGTTCAGATTTTTGTTACTACAATGTATTGTAGCCTTGTCATTATGGAAGGTAGTCTGTTGTCGAGATTTTTGATATTCCAATGGATGGTAGCCTAGTCTTTATGGAAGGTAGTCTGTTTTCGAGATTTTTATTACTCCAATAGATGGTAGCCTTGTCATTATAGAATGTAGTCTGTTGTCGAGATTTATGGTACTCCAGTGGATGGTAGCCTTGTCATTATGGAAGGTAGTCTCTTGTTGATATTTTTGTTACTCTAATGGATGGTAGCCTTGTCATTATGGAAGGTAGTCTGTTGTTCAGATTTTTGTTACTATAATTTATGGTAGCCGTGTCATTATGGAAGGTAGTCTGTTGTCGAAATTTTTTTTATTCCAATGGATGGTAGCCTAGTCTTTATGGAAGGTAGTTTGTTTTCGAGATTTTTGTTACTCCAATGGATGGTAGCCTTGTCATTATGGAAGGTAGTCTGTTGTCGAGATTTTTTTACTCCATTGGATGGTAGCTTTTTCATAATTGAAGGTAGTTTGTTGTCGTGATTTTTGTTATTCCAATGGAAGGTAGCCTTGTTGTTGTACCCCAAAATTTGCCCTCCCATATTCTTCAAGAATTGCAAAGAGCAAGCTTCAAAATCTCCTCAAGGGTTGCACAGTTCAAGGGCCTCCTAACAGTCAAAATTAGGGTTTTGGTTCTGACAAAGTAAATGAAGTTTCCAAGGGTCCAATCAAGTCCCATATGCCTACAAACATGGTCAAGCATCCTCATTCCAAGTTTCAAGACTTACAGCACAAAATTGCACAGTCAAAAACCCTAATTGCACTACAGTCAACTATAGGGGCAAAATGGTCATTTGACAGTCAAAAGTTCAAATTTTTGGTCAACATCTCATTTTGAAGCCACAAACATCATTTGATAAATGCTTGATCATGATTCTCAAAGCTTGGCTCAAAAAGTCTCAAGATGCAAAAGTTTCCATATTTGGATAGTTGAAAAAGTCAACTGTAACTTGACCAAGGCATAACTTTCACATGGACTATCATAAAAATTCCATCCAAAGCTCATTTTGAAGAGAAAGACATTTCCTACAACTCCTCTTCACACTTCAAGTCCAAGAAATGCTCTCACAAAAAGTTATCAATTTCAACATTATAGGTCATTTTCAAAAGTCAACAAAAAGGGACTTTAAGTCAAAGGCCATAACTTGAGATTGGTAAATCAAAATGACATGGGACCAAACACATTGGTTAGAGGACTCAAATACCTTTCCAAAATGTCAAAGAACATGAGAAAATCTTAAAAATTGAGCAAGATATGCCTTGTGGAAGTTGGGAAATTTTTGGATATTTTGAAAAGTCAACATTGCTTCAAAAGTCTTAAAATTGCTAATGGGCCTCTTTTTCTTCCAAGAATCATCATCCAAAGCATGTGCACGACCATTTGGCTCAAAGGGAAGTTTTTTTATCATTTTTATTTATTTATTTGGATTTTTAATTATTAATAATTCATTTAATTAAAATAAATATGTGAAAAATATCAAAGCAAGTCAATCAAATCTTTTTGTGCATAGGATAACTTCAGATTTTCGTGCATTATTAGATAGGGAAAGAATCCATGTGATTGAACATGATTTGGTAGCAAATATTCATGAAAAGATTGGAAAATTATGGCATGGAAAATCAAATATTTTCTCATCAATTCAAGGAATCTTTGGACCTAATTTCCAACCCTAATCATTCTATACATAAGCCTAATGCAAACCCTGATGCCAACAACCTCCCAGCTGCGCCAGAAATCCATAACCAAACTTGAGTTTTTTGACAAAAATTCCAAAACTGAAAACTAGGTTCTAGGGCGATTCAAGCCAAAATAATTGTTCCATTGTCTTGCTGAGACTTCAAGGAAGGAGTTTGAATCAAAACCATAAGCTCTAACACCAAGAAACGTGAGAACAATCGCGTCCTGTACAGAATTTTTTTCACATTCTTGCATCATGATTCATGCGTTTTTAGTAATTTTTAATATTTGATTTGTGTTCATTGACTGATTCTAAAGCTAACTACATGATTTGATTGAGTTTTTAAGCACTGTGCGCGATTTCACCATTAGAGCAAGCTAGGGTTCTTCAAGTTTCAATTTAGGCGTTTCTAGCTACTGTAAAATTGAGACACCATGATACCATGGTTGAATTCAGCATGCTTGGACGATTCTAAAGCAACCCTCGCGCCTAATTTATGTGATACCATGGCATGTTCGCTATTATTAAAAAATGCATATTTTGGGGGGGGTTTAAAACCCCCGTTAACCTCTTTTATATTTCAGGGAAAAAAGCAAAACGGGGAAGATGATGAAATGTCAAGGCATAAGTGGTTCGTTTGAATTTTCGCGCTAAAGTTCCACTAACCATTTGTTTTATCTTATATTATTTGTCTCCTATACAATATACAACGCGCGTGAAGAGCTTCAGTGGCAAGGCTTCGTATTGGTAACCTCTAGGACCTGGGTTCGAACCCCAGGTCCCCCTCCCTTTCAATAATATTTTTCTATTAATGCTTCTGTGCAGTTTCTATGCAAGCGACCACCATACATCCATCTTCCAGGGTTTGCCACGCGTTTAGCAAGATCAATCAAAGGGTTAGGCTTTGGAGATCATCATGGACATGAGTAAAAGAACCCACACGCATCCTGAAAAAGTCAAAAGGGCTTGACATAATTGGGCCAGAATTGCTAAGGTTACACCTCCAAATTGGGGGACAGAACCCCTAGGGTTTGCTTCTTTTATTCTTTTTATATTTTCCTTTTCTTTGTTTTAATTAATTTCCTTTAATTCTTTGATTTAATATTTTCATAAAAAAAAAAACATAAAAAACAATATAAAAATCAGAAAAAAGACAAAAAATAAGTATTTTTATTTAATGTTATTTTTCTTTGTAAATAAATTATATCATTTAATTTAGTTCTAGGTTTAATTTTAATATTTTTTCTAATAACCTTAAAATTTGTAGAATTAGGTTTTAATTACTTTTATTCTTCTTTTTTCTCTTTTTCACCATAATTAATTATTGAATATTATTTTTTGTAATTAAATTACCATGTAAATAATTAGATTAATTTAAGGTTTAATGTTAACATGTTTTCTTAATAAATTAAAAAACAACTAGAATTAGGGTTAATATTTTAATTTCATTTAATTTTTCTCATAAAGATTCATAAATACAAAAAATCTCAAAAAAACAATTTCTTTTCATTTTAATTTTATTAATTTAATAATCATAATTTAATTTCATTAAAAAGGGTCCAACGCCCTCGCTTCCAATTTTAATTCGATTCGCGCATTTCATTTTATTTCTTATAATATTAATGTAACTCTCCCAAAGCCTTGTAAACTCGGACGCTTTATTTCTCGCATTTTCCTTTATTTATTTTCTGTCAAATCGGGTCCTGGATTTTAATTTTGGCGATGTGGACCCGCGCCTTTGTAATAGTTTAGGAATTTTAATTTTCGCAATTTTTTTAACTATTAATAATGGCATGCAAGAATGAATGACAAAATAAAAACAAACGCGTAGATCACCCGTGACATGACAAGATAAAATATCCGAAAACGACACACAAATCACACACCACCCCTAGGGTACGCCTCACTGTTGCCTTGCCTCGAAAGGTGATCGTCGAGTAGAGGATGTCTTAGTAAGTCCTCATGATCCGGGAACCTGGCATGAGGGTAGCTTCTAAGGTGTCTTCCCATTGCTCTGGTGATCACCACGTCCCTAACCTCTAATTGACCCGAACAACTCCAACGGTGGTGCTACCTACCTCTCAATGGTGGGATGGCACTCCTTTAAAGGACATTTACACAGACGAATTCCTTAGGGTAGGTAGACTACTCTAGATACTTGCTCTAATTTCAAAACAAATCAAAAATACTTTTCACACCAACACATTTTCAAAAAGCTTTCGAAAGCAAATTTTCAAACACACTTGAGGACCGATACAAGAGTCGAACTGGAATTTTCAAAGAAACTTTTTAAAAACCCACAGTTGAAAAGCAAACAAACCATTTTTGAAAACACAAATGAGCAAGTATCTAAGAGCCCATGGATAACCATGGATAGAAAGGGTGCTAACACCTTCCCTTTCTATAACCTACCTCCCGAACCGAGAGCAATCTCTATAAGGAATTTTTCTGTGCTTTTGTCCTTTCCATTTGGAGAAAATAAAAGACGGTGGCGACTCTTGCTTCCGCGACATTTCGCAAACCAGCGTTAAAACAGTCAGTTCCAGATCCACCGATCACAGAACTGGCGACTCTGTTGGGGATAAACTTTATAAAGTGAGGTGTACCTTAGGGTTAGTTCATAACTGTGTTTTCAATTGTATTGCTTTACTTGCTTTAAATTGTGGGACTATCTTGGGAGTTCTATAGATCCTAACCCGGATCTGGGGGATACCTTCTTAGAAAGTAGCAACAAGGCTGTGAGGGAACTGTGCGGGGTATACCGACATGGTTGAAACAGTATGCTACGTTGATGTGGCACTTTGGTGTGTACCGGTAACCCTTGAGTTCAGTCAAGGAGATTACGGGGCCTCTGCGTGGTGTCATGAAGCATCAACAGACCTTAGGAACCTTAATTGAACTATCTTGGCCTCTTTAGGGTAGTGAGATAACTGACTTTGGTGCAGTCTGAGGTTGGTTGATACTCGATACTACACTCAATTGAGGGTTGCTTTCCTGGAATATTTCGGTCGCCGGTTCAGTGGCTAAATCGAAACGATGAACAATGAAAGTAATCCCGTGATATCGGGACCCTTAGAACCCAGTTACTTCTAATAGGACAGGTTGAACCCACCAACTTCAAGAGGGTAATACCAAGACCCCATGCTGGCCTAAACCTTAAGGGCTTGTCTTGTGTGACTTGTGTGTCTATGTTTTCGATATCTATGTTACTCTAATGGGTGGTAGCCTTGTCATTAGGGAAGATAGTCTGTTGACGAGATTTTTGTTACTCAAATGGATTATAGCCTTGTCATTATAAAAGGTAGTCTGTTGTTGTGATTTTTGTTACTTCAATGGATGGTAGCCTTGTGATTATGGAAGGTAGTCTGTTGATCAGATTTTTGTAACCACAATGTATGGTAGCCTTGTCATTATGGAAGGTAGTCTGCTGTCGAGATTTTTGGTATTCTAATGGATTGTAGCCTAGTCTTTATGGAAGGTAGTCTATTTTCGAGATTTTTGTTACTCCAATGGATGATAGCCTTCTCATTATAGAAGGTAGTTTGTTGTCGATATTTTTGGTACTCCAATGGATGGTAGCCTTGTCATTATTGTAGGTAGTCTCTTGTTGATATTTTTGTTACTCCAATGGATGGTACCCTTGTCATTATGGAAGGTAGTCTGTTGTCCAGATTTTTGTTATTCTAATGGATGGTAGCCTTGTCATTATGGAAGATGGTCTGTTGTCAAAATTTTGTTACTTCAATGGATGGTAGCCTTGTCATTATTGAAGGTAGTCTGTTGTCGATATTTTTGTTACTACAATTGATGGTAGCCTTGTCATTATGGAGGGTAGTATTTTGTCGACATTTTGTGTACTACAATTGATTATAGACTTGTCATTATGAAAGGTAGTTTGTTGTCGATATCTTTGGTACTCCAAAGGATGATAGCCTTGTCATTATGGAAGGTAGTCTGTTGTCGAGATTTTTATAACTTTAATGGATGGTAACCTTGTCATTATGGAAGGTAGTCTCTTGTGGATATTGTTTTTAGTCCAATGTATGGTACCCTTGTTATTATGGAAGGTATTCTGTTATCGATATTTTTGTTACTCCAATGGATGGTATCCTTGTCATTATGGAAGGTAGTTTGTCGTCGAGATTTTTGTTATTCCAATAGAAGGTAGCCTTGTCATTATGGAAGGTAGTCTATTGTCGTGATTTTTGTTACTCCAATGGATGGTAGCCTTGTCATTAAGGAACGTAGTATGTTATCGATATCTATGTTAATCTAATGGATGGTAGCCTTGTCATTATGGATGGTAGTCTGTTGTCAAGATTTTTGTTACTCCAATGGATGGTAGCCTTATCATTATGAAAGGTAGTTTGTTGTTGATATCTTTGTTACTTCAATGGCTGGTAGTCTAGTCATTATGGAAGTCAGTCTATTGTCGACATTTTTGTTACTCAAATGGATGGTAGCCTTGTCATCATGGAAGGTAGTGTGTTGCCGAGATTTTTGTTACTCCAATGGATGATAGCCTTGTCATTATGGAAGGTAGTCTTTTTTCGATATTTTTGTTACTCCAGTGGATGGTAGCCTAGTCATTATGGAAGGTAGTCTATTGTCGACATTTTTGTTACTCAAATGGATGGTAGCCTTGTCATTATTGAAGGTAGTCTGTTGTCGAAATTTTTGTTACTCCAATGGATGGTAGCCTTGTCATTTTGGAAGGTAGTCTTTTGTCGATATTTTTGTTACTACAATGGATGGTAGCCTTGTCATTATGGAAGGTAGTATGTTATCGATATTTTTGTTACTACAATGGAATGTAGCCTTTTGTCAAGATTTTTGTTACTGCAATGGATTATAGCCTTGTCATTATGGAAGGTAGTATGTTGTCGATATTTTTGTTATTCCAATGGATGGTAGCCTTGTCATTATGAAAGGTAGTATGTTGTCGAGATTTTTGTTACTCCATTGGATGGTTGCCTTGTCATTATGGAAGGTAGTTTGTTGTCGAGATTTTTAATATTCCAATGGATGGTACTCTTGTCATTATGGATGGTAGTATGTTGTCGATATCTATGTTACTCTAATGGTTGGTAGCCTTGTCATTATGGAAGGTAGTTTGTTGTCAAGATTTTTGTTACTCCAATGGATGGTAGCCTTGCCATTATAGAAGGTAGTCTGTTGTTCAGATTTTTGTTACTACAATGTATGGTAGCCTTGTCATTATGGAAGGTAGTCTGTTGTCGAGATTTTTGTTATTCCAATGGATGGTAGCCGAGTCTTTATAGAACGTAGTCTGTTTTCGAGATTTTTATTTCTCCAATAGACGGTAGCTTTGTCATTATAGAAAGTAGTCTGTTGTCGAGATTTATGGTACTCTAGTGGATGGTAGCCTTATCATTATGGAAGTCTCTTGTTGATATTTTTGTTACTCCAATGGATGGTAGCCTTGTCATTATGGAAGGTAGTCTGTTGTTCAGAATTTTGTTACTACAATGTATGGTAGCCTTGTCATTATGGAAGGTAGTCTGTTGTCGAGATTTTTGTTATTCCAATGGATGGTAGCCTAATCTTTATGGAAGGTAGTTTTTTTTCGACATTTTTGTTACTCCAATGGATGGTAGCCTTGTCATTATAGAAGGTAGTTTGTTGTCGAGATTTTTGGTACTCCAATGGATGGTAGCCTTGTCATTATGGAAGGTAGTCTCTTGTTGATATTTTTGTTACTCCAATGGATGATAGCCTTATCATTATGGAAGGTTGTTTGTTGTCCAGATTTTTGTTATTCTAATGGATGGTAGCCTTGTCATTATGGAAGGTAGTCTGTTGTCATGATTTTTGTTACTCCAATGGATGGAAGCCTTGTCATTAGTCAAGGTAGTCTGTTGTCGAGATTTTTGTTACTACAATTGATGGTAGTCTTGTCATGATGGACGGTAGTCTTTTGTCGACATTTTTGGTACAATAATTGATTCTAGCCTTGTCATTCTGAAAGGTAATTTGTTATCGATATTTTTGTTACTCTAATGGATGGTATCCTTGTCATTATGGAAGGTAGTCTGTTGTCGAGATTTTTGTTACTCCATTGGATGGTAGCCTTGTCATTATTGAAGGTAGTTTGTTGTCGAGATTTTTGTTATTCCAATGTAAGGTAGCCATGTCATTATGGAAGGTAGTCTATTGTCGTGATTTTTGTTAATCCAATGGATGGTAGCCTTGTCATTAAGGAAGGTAGTATGTTATCGATATTTATGTTAATCCAATGGATTGTAGCCTTGTCATTATGGAAGCTAGTCTATTGTCGACATTTTTGTTACTCAAATGGATGGAGGCCTTGTCATTATGGAAGGTAGTCTGTGCTCAACATTTTTATTACTCCAATGGATGGTAGCCTTGTCATTATGGAAGGTAGTCTGTTGTCGAGATTTTTGTTATTCCAATGGATGGTAGCCTTGTCATTATGAAAGGTAGTCTGTTGTTGATATCTTTGTTACTCCAATGGATGGTAGCATAGTCATTATGGAAGGTAGTCTATTGTCGACATTTTTGTTACTCCAATGGATGATAGCCTTGTCATTATGGAAGGTAGTCTGTTGTCGAGATTTTTATTACTTTAATGGATGGTATACTTTTCATTATGGAAGGTAGTCTGTTGTCGAGATTTTTGTTACTCTAATTTATGGTACCCTTGTTATTATGGAAGGTATTCTGTTATCGATATTTTTGTTACTCCAATGGATGGTATCCTTGTCATTATGGAAGGTAGTCTGTTGTCGATATTTTTGTTACTCCATTGGATGGTAGCCTTGTCATTATTGAAGGTAGTTTGTTGTCGAGATTTTTGTTATTCCAATGGAAGGTAGACATGTCATTATGGAAGGTAGCATGTTGTCGTGATTTTTATTACTCCAATAGATGGTAGCCTTGTCATTAAGGAAGGTAGTATGTTATCGATATCTATGTTTATCCAATGGATGGTAGGCTTGTCATTATGGATGCTAGTCTGTTGTCAAGATTTTTGTTACTACAATGGATGGTAGCCTTGTCATTATGGAAGCTAGTCTGTTCTCAAGATTTTTGTTACTATAATGGATGATAGCCTTGTCATTATGGAAGGTATTCTATTGTCGAGATTTTTGTTACTCCAATAGATGGTAGCTTTGTCATTATGGAAGGTAGTATGTTGTCGAGATTTTTGTTACTCCAATGGATGGTAGCCTTGTCATTATGGAAGGTAGTTTGTTGTCGAGATTTTTATTATTCCAATGGATGGTACTCTTGTCATTATGGATGGTAGTATGTTGTCGATATCTATGTTACTCTAATGGTTGGTAGCCTTGTCATTATGGAAGGTAGTCTGCTGTCGAGATTTTTTTTACTCCAATGGATGGTAGCTTTGTCATTATAGAAGGTAGTCTGTTGTTCATATTTTGTTAATACAATGTATGGTAGCCTTGTCATTATGGAAGGTAGTCTGTTGTCGAGATTTTTTTATTCCAATGGATGGTAGCCTAGTCTTTATGGAAGGTAGTCTGTTTTCGAGATTTTTATTTCTCCAATAGATGGTAGCCTTGTCATTATAGAAAGTAGTCTGTTGTCGAGATTTATGGTACTCCAGTTGTTGGTAGCCTTGTCATTATGGAAGGTAGTATGTTGTTCAGATTTTTGTTACTACAATATATGGTAGCCTTATCATTATGGAAGGTAGTCTATTGTCGAGATTTTTGTTATTCCATTGGATTGTAGCCTAGTCTTTATGGAAGGTAATTTGTTTTCGAGATTTTTGTTACTCCAATGGATGGTAGCCTTGTCATTATAGAAGGTAGTTTGTTGTCGAGATTTTTGGTACTCCAATGGATGGTAGCCTTGTCATTATGGAAGGTAGTCTCTTGTCGATATTTTTGTTACTCCAATGGATGGTAGCCTTGTCATTATGGAAGGTAGTTTGTTGTCCAGATTTTTGTTATTCTAATGGATGATAGCTTTGTCATTATGGAAGGTACTCTGTTGTCAAGATTTTTGTTACTCCAATGGATGGTAGCCTTGTCAATATTGAAGTTAGTCTATCGTCGAGATTTTTTTTACTTAAATGGATGGTAGCCTTGTCATGATGGAAGGTAGTCTCTTATGGATATTTTTTTACTCCAATGTATGGTACCCTTGTTATTATGGAAGGTATTTTGTTGTCGATTTTTTTGTTACTCCAATGGATGGTAGCCTTGTCATTATGGAAGGTAGTCTGTTGTCGAGATTTTTGTTACTCCATTGGATGGTAACCTTGTCATTATTGAAGGTAGTCTGTTGTCGAAATTTTTGTTATTCCAATTAAAGGTAGCCTTGTATTTATGGAAGATAGTCTGTTGTCGTGATTTTTATTACTCCAGTGGATGGTATCCTTGTCATTATGGAAGGTAGTATGTTATCGATATCTATGTTAATCCAATGGATGGTAGCCTTGCCATTATGGATGGTAGTCTGTTGTCAAGATTTTTATTACTCCAATGGATGGTAGCCTTTATATTATGGAAGGTAGTCTGTTGTCGAGATTTTTGTTATTCCAATGGATGGTAGCCTTGTCATTTTTGAAAGTAGTCTGTTGTCGAGATTTTTGTTACTACAATTGATGGTAGTCTTTTCATTATGGACGGTAGTCTTTTGTCGTCATTTTTGGTATTACAATTGATTGTAGCCTTGTCATAATGAAAGGTAGTCTGTTGTCAAGATTTTTGTTACTCCAATGGATGGTAGGCTTGTCATTATGGAAAGTAGTCTATTGTCGAGATTTTTGTAATTCCAATGGATGGTAGCCTTGTCATTATGAAAGGTAGTCTGTTGTTGATATCTTTGTTACTCCAATGGATGGTAGCCTAGTCATTATGGAAGGTAGTCTATTGTCGACATTTTTGTTACTCAAATGGATGGTAGCCTTGTCATTATGGAAGGTAGTCTGTTGTCGAGATTTTTGTTACTCCAATGGATGGTAACCCTGTCATTATGGAAGGTAGTCTTTTATCGATATTTTTTTTCCTACAATGGATGGTAGCCTTGTCATTATGGAAGGTAGTATGTTATCGATATTTTTGTTACTACAACGGAATGTAGCCTCGTCATTATGGAAGGTAGTATATTGTCGAGATTTTTGTTACTACAATGGATGATAGCCTTGTCATTATGGAAGGTACTCTGTTGTCGAGATTTTTGTTACTCCAATAGATGGTAGCCTTGTCATTATGGAAGGTAGTATGTTGTCGATATTTTTGTTACTCCAATGGATGGTAGCCTTGTCATTATGAAAGGTAGTATGTTGTCGAGATTTTTGTTACTCCATTGGATGATAGCCTTGTCATTATGGAAGGTAGTTTGTTGTCGAGATTTTTGTTACTCCAATGGATGGTAGCCTTGTCAATATTGAAGTTAGTCTATCGTCGAGATTTTTTTTACTTAAATGGATGGTAGCCTTGTCATGATGGAAGGTAGTCTCTTGTGGATATTTTTTTTACTCCAATGTATGGTACCTTTGTTATTATGGAAGGTATTTTGTTGTCGATTTTTTTGTTACTCCAATGGATGGTAGCCTTGTCATTATGGAAGGTAGTCTGTTGTCGAGATTTTTGTTACTCCATTGGATGGTAACCTTGTCATTATTGAAGGTAGTCTGTTGTCGAAATTTTTGTTATTCCAATTAAAGGTAGCCTTGTATTTATGGAAGATAGTCTGTTGTCGTGATTTTTATTACTCCAATGGATGGTATCCTTGTCATTATGGAAGGTAGTATGTTATCGATATCTATGTTAATCCAATGGATGGTAGCCTTGCCATTATGGATGGTAGTCTGTTGTCAAGATTTTTATTACTCCAATGGATGGTAGCCTTTATATTATGGAAGGTAGTCTGTTGTCGAGATTTTTGTTATTCCAATGGATGGTAGCCTTGTCATTTTTGAAAGTAGTCTGTTGTCGAGATTTTTGTTACTACAATTGATGGTAGTCTTTTCATTATGGACGGTAGTCTTTTGTCGTCATTTTTGGTACTACAATTGATTGTAGCCTTGTCATAATGAAAGGTAGTCTGTTTTCAAGATTTTTGTTACTCCAATGGATGGTAGGCTTGTCATTATGGAAAGTAGTCTGTTGTCGAGATTTTTGTAATTCCAATGGATGGTAGCCTTGTCATTATGAAAGGTAGTCTGTTGTTGATATCTTTGTAACTCCAATGGATGGTAGCCTAGTCATTATGGAAGGTAGTCTATTGTCGACATTTTTGTTACTCAAATGGATGGTAGACTTGTCATTATGGAAGGTAGTCTGTTGTCGAGATTTTTGTTACTCCAATGGATGGTAGCCCTGTCATTATGGAAGGTAGTCTTTTATCGATATTTTTTTTCCTACAATGGATGGTAGCCTTGTCATTATGGAAGGTAGTATGTTATCGATATTTTTGTTACTACAACAGAATGCAGCCTTGTCATTATGGAAGGTAGTATATTGTCGAGATTTTTGTTACTACAATGGATGATAGCCTTGTCATTATGGAAGGTACTCTGTTGTCGAGATTTTTGTTACTCCAATAGATGGTAGCCTTGTCATTATGGAAGGTAGTATGTTGTCGATATTTTTGTTACTCCAATGGATGGTAGCCTTGTCATTATGAAAGGTAGTATGTTGTCGAGATTTTTGTTACTCCATTGGATGGTAGCCTTGTCATTATGGAAGGTAGTTTGTTGTCGAGATTTTTGTTACTCCAATGGATGGTAGCCTTCTCAATATTGAAGTTAGTCTATCGTCGAGATTTTTTTTACTTAAATGCATGGTAGCCTTGTCATGATGGAAGGTAGTCTCTTGTGGATATTTCTTTTTACTCCAATGTATGGTACCCTTGTTATTATGGAAGGTATTTTGTTGTCGATTTTTTTGTTACTCCAATGGATGGTAGCCTTGTCATTATGGAAGGTAGTCTGTTGTCGAGATTTTTGTTACTCCATTGGATGGTAACCTTGTCATTATTGAAGGTAGTCTGTTGTCGAAATTTTTGTTATTCCAATTAAAGGTAGCCTTGCATTTATGGAAGATAGTCTGTTGTCGTGATTTTTATTACTCCAATGGATGGTATCCTTGTCATTATGGAAGGTAGTATGTTATCGATATCTATGTTAATCCAATGGATGGTAGCCTTGCCATTATGGATGGTAGTCTGTTGTCAAGATTTTTATTACTCCAATGGATGGTAGCCTTTATATTATGGAAGGTAGTCTGTTGTCGAGATTTTTGTTATTCCAATGGATGGTAGCCTTGTCATTTTTGAAAGTAGTCTGTTGTCGAGATTTTTGTTACTACAATTGATGGTAGTCTTTTCATTATGGACGGTAGTCTTTTGTCGTCATTTTTGGTACTACAATTGATTGTAGCCTTGTCATAATGAAAGGTAGTCTGTTGTCAAGATTTTTGTTACTCCAATGGATGGTAGGCTTGTCATTATGGAAAGTAGTCTGTTGTCAAGATTTTTGTAATTCCAATGGATGGTAGCCTTGTCATTATGAAAGGTAGTCTGTTGTTGATATCTTTGTTACTCCAATGGATGGTAGCCTAGTCATTATGGAAGGTAGTCTATTGTCGACATTTTTGTTACTCAAATGGATGGTAGCCTTGTCATTATGGAAGGTAGTCTGTTGTCGAGATTTTTGTTACTCCAATGGATGGTAGCCCTGTCATTATGGAAGGTAGTCTTTTATCGATATTTTTTTTCCTACAATGGATGGTAGCCTTGTCATTATGGAAGGTAGTATGTTATCGATATTTTTGTTACTACAACGGAATGTAGCCTTGTCATTATGGAAGGTAGTATATTGTCGAGATTTTTGTTACTACAATGGATGATAGCCTTGTCATTATGGAAGGTACTCTGTTGTCGAGATTTTTGTTACTCCAATAGATTGTAGCCTTGTCATTATGGAAGGTAGTATGTTGTCGATATTTTTGTTACTCCAATGGATGGTAGCCTTGTCATTATGAAAGGTAGTATGTTGTCGAGATTTTTATTACTACATTGGATGGTAGCCTTGTCATTATGGAAGGTAGTTTGTTGTCGAGATTTTTGTTACTCCAATGGATGGTAGCCTTGTCAATATTGAAGTTAGTCTATCGTCGAGATTTTTTTTACTTAAATGGATGGTAGCCTTGTCATGATGGAAGGTAGTCTCTTGTGGATATTTTTTTTACTCCAATGTATGGTACCCTTGTTATTATAGAAGGTATTTTGTTGTCGATTTTTTTGTTACTCCAATGGATGGTAGCCTTGTCATTATGGAAGGTAGTCTGTTGTCGAGATTTTTGTTACTCCATTGGATGGTAACCTTGTCATTATTGAAGGTAGTCTGTTGTCGAAATTTTTGTTATTCCAATTAAAGGTAGCCTTGCATTTATGGAAGATAGTCTGTTGTCGTGATTTTTATTACTCCAATGGATGGTATCCTTGTCATTATGGAAGGTAGTATGTTATCGATATCTATGTTAATCCAATGGATGGTAGCCTTGCCATTATGGATGGTATTCTGTTGTCAAGATTTTTATTACTCCAATGGATGGTAGCCTTTATATTATGGAAGGTAGTCTGTTGTCGAGATTTTTGTTATTCCAATGGATGGTAGCCTTTTCATTTGTGAAAGTAGTCTGTTGTCGAGATTTTTGTTACTACAATTGATGGTAGTCTTTTCATTATGGACGGTAGTCTTTTGTCGTCATTTTTGGTACTACAATTGATTGTAGCCTTGTCATAATGAACGGTAGTCTGTTGTCAAGATTTTTGTTACTCCAATGGATGGTAGGCTTGTCATTATGGAAAGTAGTCTGTTGTCGAGATTTTTGTAATTCCAATGGATGGTAGCCTTGTCATTATGAAAGGTAGTCTTTTGTTGATATCTTTGTTACTCCAATGGATGGTAGCCTAGTCATTATGGAAGGTAGTCTATTGTCGACATTTTTGTTACTCAAATGGATGGTAGCCTTGTCATTATGGAAGGTAGTCTGTTGTCGAGATTTTTGTTACTCCAATGGATGGAAGCCCTGTCATTATGGAAGGTAGTCTTTTATCGATATTTTTTTTCCTACAATGGATGGTAGCCTTCTCATTATGGAAGGTAGTATGTTATCGATATTTTTGTTACTACAACGGAATGTAGCCTTGTCATTATGGAAGGTAGTATATTGTCGAGATTTTTGTTACTACAATGGATGATAGCCTTGTCATTATGGAAGGTACTCTGTTGTCGAGATTTTTGTTACTCCAATAGATGGTAGCCTTGTCATTATGGAAGGTAGTATGTTGTCGATATTTTTGTTACTCCAATGGATGGTAGCCTTGTCATTATGAAAGGTAGTATGTTGTCGAGATTTTTGTTACTCCATTGGATGGTAGCCTTGTCATTATGGAAGGAAGTTTGTTGTCGAGATTTTTATTATTCCAATGGATGGTACTCTTGTCATTATGGATGGTAGTATGTTGTCGATATCTATGTTACTCTAATGGTTGGTAGCCTTGTCATTACGGAAGGTAGTTTGTTGTCGAGAATTTTTTTACTACAATGGATGGTAGCCTTGTCATTATAGAAGGTAGTCTGTTGTTCATATTTTGTTACTTCAATGTATGGTAGCCTTGTCATTATGGAAGCTAGTCTCCTGTCAAGATTTTTGTTACTCCAATGGATGGTAGCCTTGTCATTATGGAAGGTAGTCTTTTATCGATATTTTTTTCCTACAATGGATGGTAGCCTTGTCATTATGGAAGGTAGTATGTTATCGATATTTTTGTTACTACTATGGAATGTAGCCTTGTCATTATGGAAGGTAGTATGTTGTCGAGATTTTTGTTTCTACAATGGATGATAGCCTTGTCATTATGGAAGGTACTCTATTGTCGAGATTTTTGTTACTCCAATAGATGTTAGCCTTGTCATTGTGGAAGGTAGTATGTTGTCGATATTTTTGTTACTCCAATGGATGGTAGCCTTGTCATTATGAAAGGAAGTATGTTGTCGAGATTTTTGTTACTCCATTGGAAGGTAGCCTTGTCATTATGGAAGGTAGTTTGTTGTTGAGATTTTTATTATTCCAATTGATGGTACTCTTGTCATTATGGATGGTAGTATGTTGTCGATATCTATGTTACTCTAATGGTTGGTTGCCTTGTCATTATGGAAGGTAGTCTGTTGTCGATATTTTTTTTACTCCAATGGATGGTAGCCTTGTCATTATAGAAGGTAGTCTGTTGTTCATATTTTGGTACTACAATGTATGGTAGCCTTGTCATTATGGAAGCTAGTCTGTTGTCGAGATTTTTGTTACTCCAATGGATGGTAGCCTTGTCATTATGGAATGTAGTCTTTTATCGATATTTTTGTTCCTACAATGGATGGAGGCCTTGTCATTATGGAAGGAAGTATGTTATCGATATTTTTATTACTACAATGGAATGTAGCCTTGTCATTATGGAAGGAAGTATGTTATCGAGATTTTTGTTACTACAATATATGATAACCTTGTCATTATGGAAGGTACTTTGTTGTCGAGATTTTTGTTACTCCAATAGATGTTAGCCTTGTCATTGTGGAAGGTAGTATGCTGTCGATATTTTTGTTACTCCAATGGATGGTAGCCTTGTCATTATGAAAGGAAGTATGTTGTCGAGATTTTTGTTACTCCATTGGATGGTAGCCTTGTCATTATGGAAGGTAGTTTGTTGTCGAGATTTTTATTATTCCAATGGATGGTACTCTTGTCATTATGGATGGTAGTATGTTGTCGATATCTATGTTACTCTAATGGTTGGTAGCCTTGTCATTATGGAAGGTAGTCTGTTGTCAAGATTTTTTTTACTCCAATGGATGGTAGCCTTGTCATTATAGAAGGTAGTCTGTTGTTCATATTTTGCTACTACAATGTATGGTAGCCTTGTCATTATGGAAGGTAGTCTTTTGTCGAGATTTTTGTTATTCCAATGGATGGTAGCCTAGTCTTTATAGAAGGTAGTCTGTTTTCGAGATTTTTATTACTCCAATAGATGGTAGCCTTCTAATTATAGAAAGTAGTCTGTTGTTGAGATTTATGGTACTCCAGTGGATGGTAGCCTTGTCATTAAGGAGGGTAGTTTCTTGTTGATATTTTTGTAACTCCAATGGATGGTAGCCTTGTCATTATGGAAGGTAGTGTGTTGTTCAGATTTTTGTTACTACAATGTATCGTAGCCTTATCATTATGGAAGGTAGTCTGTTGTCGAGATTTTTGTTATTCCATTGTATGGTAGCCTAGTCTTTATGGAAGGTAATTTGTTTTCGAGATTTTTGTCACTCCAATGGATGGTAGCCTTGTCATTATAGAAGGTAGTTTGTTTCTAGATTTTTGGTACTCCAATGATGGTAGCCTTGTCATTATGGAAGGTAGTCTCTTGTCGATATTTTTGTTACTCTAATGGATGGTAGCCTTGTCATTATGGAAGGTAGTCAGTTGTCTAGATTTATGTTATTCAAATGGATGGTTTCCTTGTCATTATGGAAGGTAGTCTGTTGTCAAGATTTTTGTTACCCCAATGGATGGTAGCCTTGTCATTATTGAAGGTAGTCTGTTGTCGAGATTTTTGTTACTTTAACGGATGGTAGCCTTGTCATGATGGAAGGTAGTCTGTTGTCGAGATTTTTGTTACTCCATTGGATGGTAGCCTTGTCATTATTGAAGGTAGTCTGTTGTCGAAATTTTTGTTATTCCAATTGAAGGTATCCTTGTCATTATGGAAGATAGTCAGTTGTCGTGATTTTTGTTACTCCAATGGATGATAGCCTTGTCATTATGGAAGGTAGTATGTTATCGATATCTATGTTAATCCAATGGATGGTAGTCTGTTGTCAAGATTTTTGTTACTCCAATGGATGGTAGCCTAGTCATTATGGAAGGTAGTCTGTTTTCCATATTTTTGTTATTCCAATGGATGGTAGCCTTGTCATTTTTGAAGGTAGTCTGTTGTCGAGATTTTTGTTACTCCAATGGATGGTAGCCTTGTCATTATGGAAGGTAGTCTTTTATCGATATTTTTGTTCCTACAATGGATGGTAGCCTTGTCATTATGGAAGGTAATATGTTATCGATATTGTTGTTACTACAATGGAATGTAGCCTTGTCATTATGGAAGGTAGTATGTTGTCAAGATTTTTGTTACTACACTGGATGATAGCCTTGTCATTATGGAAGGTACTCTGTTGTCGAGATTTTTGTTACTCCAATAGATGGTAGCCTTGTCATTGTGGAAGGTGGTATGTTGTCGATATTTTTGTTACTCCAATGGATGGTAACCTTGTCATTATGAAAGGTAGTATGTTGTCGAGATTTTTGTTACTCCATTGGATGGTAGCCTTGTCATTATGGAAGGTAGTTTGTTGTCGAGATTTTTATTATTCCAATGGATGGTACTCTTGTCATTATGGATGGTAGTATGTTTTTGATATCTATGTTACTCTAATGGTTGGTAGCCTTGTCATTATGGAAGGTAGTCTGTTGTCGAGATTTTTTTTACTCCAATGGATGGTAGCCTTGTCATTATAGAAGGTAGTCTGTTGTTCATATTTTGCTACTACAATGTACGGTACCCTTGTCATTATAGAAGGTAGTCTGTTGTCGAGATTTTTTTTATTCCAATGGATGGTAGCCTAGTCTTTATAGAAGGTAGTTTGTTTTCGAGATTTTTATTACTCCAATAGATGGTAGCCTCGTAATTATAGAAAGTAGTCTGTTGTCGAGATTTATGGTACTCCAGTGGATGGTAGCCTTGTCATTATGGAAGGTAGTTTCTTGTTGATATTATTGTAACTCCAATGGATGGCAACCTTGTCATTATGGAAGGTTGTGTGTTATTCAGATTTTTGTTACTACAATGTATGGTAGGTTATCATTATGGAAGGTAGTCTGTTGTCGAGATTTTTGTTATTCCATTGGATGGTAGCCTAGTCTTTATGGAAGGTAATTTGTTTTCGAGATTTTTGTTACTCCAATGCATGGTACCCTTGTCATTATAGAAGGTAGTTTGTTGTCGAGATTTTTGGTACTCCAATGATGGTAGTCTTGTCATTATGGAAGGTAGTCTCTTGTTCAGATTTTTGTTACTATAATGTATGGTAGCCTTGTCATTATCGAAGGTAGTCTGTTGTTCAGATTTTTGTTACTACAATGTATGGTAACCTTGTCATTATGGAAGGTAGTCTGTTTTCGAGATTTTTGTTATTCCAATGGATGGTAGACTAGTCTATATGGAAGGTAGTCTGTTTTCAAGATTTTTGTTACTCCAATGGATGGTAGCCTTATCATTATAGACGGTAGTTTGTTTTCGATATTTTTGGTACTCTAATGGATGGTAGCCTTATCATTATGGAAGGTAGTCTCTTGATGATATTTTTGTTACTCAAATGGATGGTAGCCTTGTCATTATGGAAGGTAGTCTGTTGTCCAGATTTTTGTTATTCTAATCGATGGTAGCCTTGTCATTATGGAAGGTAGTCTGTTGTCAAGATTTTTGTTACTCCAACGGATGGTAGTCTTGTCATTATTGAAGGTAGTCTGTTGTCGAGATTTTTGTTACTACAATTGATGGTAGCCTTGTCATTATGAAAGGTAGTCTGTTGTCGATATCTTTGTTACTCCAATGGATGGTAGCCTAGTCATTATGTAAGGTAGTCTGTTGTCGAGATTTTTGTTACTCCAATGGATGATAGCCTTGTCATTATGGAAGGTTGTCTGTTGTCGAGATTTTTATTATTTTAAAGGATGGTAACCTTGTCATGATGGAAGGTAGTTTCTTGTGGATATTTTTTTTACTCCAATGTATGGTACCCTTGTTATTATGGAAGGTATTTTGTTGTCAATATTTTTGTTACTACAAAGGATGGTAGCCTTGTCATTATGGAAGGTAGTCTGTTGTCGAGATTTTTGTTACTCCATTGGATGGTAACCTTGTTATTATTGAAGGTAGTATGTTGTCGAGATTTTTGGTATTCCAATGGAAGGTAGCCTTGTAATTATGGAAGGTAGTCTGTTTTCGATATTTTTGTTACTCCAATGGATGGTAGACTTGTCGTTATGGGAGGTAGTATGTTGTCGAGATTTTTGTTACTCCATTGGATGGTAGCCTTGTCATTATGGAAGGTAGTTTGTTGTCGAGATTTTTATTATTCCAATGGATGGTAGCCTTGTCATTATGGATGATAGTATGTTGTCGATATCTATGTTACTCTAATGGGTGGTAGCCTTATCATTATGGAAGTAGTCTGTTGTCGAGATTTTTGTTACTCCATGGATGGTAGCCTTGTCATTATAGATGGTAGTCTGTTGTTGTGATTTTTATTACTCCAAAGGATGGTAGCCCTGTCATTATGGAAGGTAGTATGTTGTTCAGATTTTTGTTACTACAATGTATGGTAGCCTTGTCATTATCGAAGGTAGTCTGTTGTCGAGATTTTTGTTATTCCAATGGATGGTAGCCTAGTCTTTATGGAAGGTAGTCTGTTTTCGAGATTTTTATTTTTCCAATGGATGGTAGCCTTGTCATTATAAAAAGTAGTCTATTGTCGAGATTTATGGTACTCCAGTGTATGGTAGCCTTTTCATTATGGAAGGTAGTCTCTTGTTGATATTTTTGTTACTCCAATAGATGGTAGCCTTGTCATTATGGAAGGTAGTCTGTTGTCGAGATTTTTGTTATTCCAATGGATGGTAGCTTAGTCTTTATGGAAGGTAGTCTATTTTCGATATTTTTGTTACTCCAATTGATGGTAGACTTGTCATTATGGAAGGTAGTCTGTTGTCGAGATTTTTGTTACTCCATTGGATGGTAACCTTGTCATTATGGAATGTAGTCTCTTGCCGATATTTTTGTTACTCCAATGGATGGTAGCTTTGTCATTATGGAAGGTAGTCTGTTGTCATGATTTTTGTTATTCCAATTGATGGTAGCCTTGTCATTATGGAAGGTACTCTGTTTTCGAGATTTTTATTACTCCAATGGATGGTATCCTTGTCATTATAGAAAGTAGTTGGTTGTCGAGATTTATGGTACTCCAGTGGATGGTAGCCTTGTCATTATGTAAGGTAGTCTCTTGTTGATATTTTTGTTACTCCCATGGATGGTAGCCGTGTCATTATGGAAGGTAGTCTATTGTTCAGATTTTTGTTACTACAATGTATGGTAGCCTTGTCATTATGGAAGGTAGTCTGTTGTCGAGATTTTTGTAATTCCAATGAATGGTAGCCTAGTCTTTATGGAAGGTAGTTTGTTTTCGAGATTTTTGTTACTCCAATGGATGGTAGCCTTTTCATTATAGAAGGTAGTTTGTTGTCGAGATTTTTGGTACTCCAATGGATGGTAGCCTTGTCATTATGGAAGGTAGTCTCTTGTTGATATGTTTGTTACTCCAATGGATGGTAGACTTGTCATTATGGAAGGTAGTCTGTTGGCCAGATTTTTTTTATTCTAATGTATGGTAGCCTTGTCATTATGGAAGGTAGTCTGTTGTCAATATTTTTGTTACTCCAATGGATGGTAGCCTTGTCATTATTGAAGGTAGTCTGTTGTCGAGATTTTTGTTACTACAATTGATGGTAGTCTTGTCATTATGGAGGGTAGTCTTTTGTTGACATTTTTGGTACTACAATTGATTGTAGCCTTGTTATTATGAAAGGTAGTATGTTATCGATATCTTTGTTACTCCAATGGATGGTAGCCTTGTCATTATGTAAGGTAGTCTGTTGTCGAGATTTTTGTTACTCCAATGGATGATAGCCTTGTCATTATGGAAGGTAGTCTGTTGTCGAGATTTTTATTACTTTGATGGATGGTAACCTTATCATGATGGAAGGTAGTCTATTTTGGATATTTTGTTTACTTCAATGTATGGTACCCTTGTTATTACGGAAGGTATTCTGTTATCGATATCTATGTTAATCCAATGGATGGTAGCCTTGCCATTATGGATGGTAGTCTGTTGTCGATATTTTTGTTACTCCAATGGATGGTAGCCTTGTCATTATGGAAGGTAGTCTCTTGTGGATATTTTTTTTACTTCAATGTATGGTACCCTTGTTATTATGGAAGGTATTCTTTTGTCGATATTTTTGATACTCCAATGGATGGTAGCCTAGTCATTATGGAAGGTAGTCTGTTGTCGAGAATTTTGTTACTCCAACAGATGGTATCCTTGTCATTATGGAAGGTAGTATGTTGTTGTGATTTTTGTTACTCCAATGGATGGTAGCCTTGTTATTATGGAAGGTAGTCTATTGTTCATATTTTTGTTACTATAATGTACTGTAGCCTTGTCATTATGGAAGTTAGTCTATTGTCGAGATTTTTGTTATTCCACTGAATGGTAGCCTAGTAATTATGGAAGGTAGTATGTTGTTCAGATTTTTGTTACTACAATGTATGGTAGCCTTGTCATTATGGAAGGTAGTCTATTGTCAAGATTTTTGTTATTCCAATGGATGGTAGCCTAGTCATTAAGGAAGGTAGTCTGTTTTCGAGATTTTTGTTAGTCCAATGGATGGTAGCCTTTTCATTATGGAAGGTAGTTTATTGTTGAGATTTTCGTTATTCCACTGGATGGTAGCCTAGTCTTTATGGAAGGTACTCTGTTTTCGAGATTTTTATTACTCCAATGGATTGTATCCTTGTCATTATAGAAAGTAGTCTGTTGTCGAGATTTATGGTACTCCATTGGATGGTAACCTTGTCATTATGGAAGGTAGTCTCTTGCTGATATTTTTGTTACTCCAATGAATGGTAGCTTTGTCGTTATGGAAGGTAGTATGTTATCAAGATTTTTGTTATTCCCATTGATGGTAGCCTTGTCATTATAGAAGGTAGTTTGTTGTTCAGATTTTTGTTACTACTATGTATGGTAGCCTAGTCCTTATGGAAGGTACTCTGTTTTCGAGATTTTTATTACTCCAATGGATGGTATCCTTGTCATTATAGAAAGTAGTTGGTTGTCGAGATTTATGGTACTCCAGTGGATGGTAGCCTTGTCATTATGTAAGGTAGTCTCTTGTTGATATTTTTGTTACTCCCATGGATGGTAGCCTTGTCATTATGGAAGGTAGTCTATTGTTCAGATTTTTGTTACTGCAATGTATGGTAGCCTTGTCACTATGGAAGGTAGTCTGTTGTCGAGATTTTTGTAATTCCAATGGATGGTAGCCTAGTCTTTATGGAAGGTAGTTTGTTTTCGAGATTTTTCTTACTCCAATGGATGGTAGCCTTTTCATTATAGAAGGTAGTTTGTTGTCGAGATTTTTGGTACTCCAATGGATGGTAGCCTTGTCATTATTGAAGGTAGTCTCTTGTTGATATGTTTGTTACTCCAATGGATGGTAGACTTGTCATTATGGAAGGTAGTCTGTTGGCCAGATTTTTGTTATTCTAATGTATGGTAGCCTTGTCATTATGGAAGGTAGTTTGTTGTCAAGATTTTTGTTACTCCACTGGATGGTAGCCTTGTCATTATTGAAGGTAGTCTGTTGTCGAGATTTTTGTTACTACAATTGATGGTAGTCTTGTCATTATGGAGGGTAGTCTGTTGTCGAGATTTTTATTACTATAATGGATGGTAACCTTGTCATGATGGAAGGTAGTCTCTTGTGGATATTTTTTTTACTTCAATGTATGGTACCCTTGTTATTATGGAAGGTATTCTGTTATCGATATCTATGTTACTCCAATGGATGGTAGCCTTGTCATTATGGAAGGTAGTCTGTTGTCGAGATTTTTGTTACTCCAATAGATGGTAGCCTTGTCATTATGGAAGGTAGTCTCTTGTGGATATTTTTTTTACTTTAATGTATGGTACCCTTGTTATTATGGAAGGTATTCTTTTGTCGATATTTTTGATACTCCAATGGATGGTAGCCTTGTCATTATGGAAGGTAGTCTTTTGTCGATATTTTTGTTACTACAATGGATTGTAGCCTTGACATTATGAAAGGTAGTTTGTTGTCTAGATTTTTGTTACTACAATTGATGGTAGTCTTGTCATTATGGAGGGTAGTCTATTGTCGAGATTTTTAATACTCCAATGGATGGTAGCCTTGTCATTATGGAAGGTAGTCTGTTCTCGAGATTTTTATTACTCCAACAGATGGTATCCTTGTCATTATGGAAGGTAGTATGTTGTTGTGATTTTTGTTACTCCAATGGATGGTAGCCTTGTTATTATGGAAGGTAGTCTATTGTTCATATTTTTGTTACTATAATGTACGGTAGCCTTGTCATTATGGAAGTTAGTCTATTGTCGAAATTTTTGTTATTCCACTGGATGGTAGCCTAGTAATTATGGAAGGTAGTATGTTGTTCAGATTTTTGTTACTACAATGTATGGTAGCCTTGTCATTATGGAAGGTAGTTTGTTGTCAAGATTTTTGTTATTCCAATGGATGGTAGCCTAGTTATTAAGGAAGGTAGTCTGTTTTCGAGATTTTTGTTAGTCCAATGGATGGTAGCCTTGTCATTATGGAAGGTAGTTTGTTGTTGAGATTTTTGTTATTCCAATGGATGGTGGCCTAGTCTTTATGGAAGGTAGTCTATTTTCGAGATTTTGGTTACTCCAATTGATGGTAACCTTGTCATTATGGAAGGTTGTCTGTTGTCGAGATTTTTGTTACTCCATTGGATGGTAAACTTGTCATTATGGAAGGTAGTCTCTTGCTGATATTTTTGTTACTCCAATGAATGGTAGCTTTGTCGTTATGGAAGGTAGTATGTTGTCAAGATTTTTGTTATTCCCATTGATGGTAGCCTTGTAATTATAGAAGGTAGTTTGTTGTTCAGATTTTTGTTACTACAATGTATGGTAGCCTTGTCATTATGGAAGGTAGTCTGTTGTCGAGATTTTCGTTATTCCACTGGATGGTAGCCTAGTCTTTATGGAAGGTACTCTGTTTTCGAGATTTTTATTACTCCAATGGATTGTATCCTTGTCATTATAGAAAGTAGTTTGTTGTCGATATTTATGGTACTCCAGTAGATGGTATCCTTGTCATTATGGAAGGTAGTCTCTTGTTGATATTTTTGTTACTCCCATCGATGGTAACCTTGTCATTATGGAAGGTAGTCTGTTGTTCAGATTTTTGTTACTACAATGTATGGTAGCCTTGTCATTATGGAAGGTAGTCTGTTGTCGAGATTTTTGTTATTCCAATGGATGGTGGCCTAGTCTCTATGGAAGGTACTCTGTTTTCGAGATTTTTATTACTCCAATGGATTGTATCCTTGTCATTATAGAAAGTAGTTTGTTGTCGAGATTTATGGTACTCCAGTAGATGGTATCCTTGTCATTATGGAAGGTAGTCTCTTGTTGATATTTTTGTTACTCCCATCGATGGTAACCTTGTCATTATGGAAGGTAGTCTGTTGTTCAGATTTTTGTTACTACAATGTATGGTAGCCTTGTCATTATGGAAGGTAGTCTGTTGTCGAGATTTTTGTTATTCCAATGGATGGTGGCCTAGTCTCTATGGAAGGTAGTTTGTTTTTGCGATTTTTGTTACTCCAATGGATGGTAGCCTTTTCATTATAGAAGGTAGTTTGTTGTCGTGATTTTTGGTACTCCAATGGATGGTAGCCTTGTGATTATGGAAAGTAGTCTTTTGTTGATATGTTTGTTACTCCGATGGATGGTGGCCTTGTCATTATGGAAGGTAGTATGTTGGCCAGATTTTTGTTATTCAAATGGATGGTAGCCTTGTCACTATGGAAGGTTGTCTGTTGTCATGATTTTTGTTACTCCAATGGATTGTAGCCTTGTCATTATTGAAGGTAGTCTTTTGTCGAGATTTTTGTTACTACAATTGATGGTAGTCTTGTCATTATGGAGGGTAGTCTTTCGTCGACATTTTTGGTACTACAATTGATTGTAGCCTTGTTATTATGAAAGGTAGACTATTGTCGATATCTTTGTTACTCCAATGGATGGTAGCCTTGTCATTATGTAAGGTAGTCTGTTGTCGAGATTTTTGTAACTACAATTGATGGTAGTCTTGTCATTATGGAGGGTAGTCTTTTGTCGACATTTTTGGTACTACAATTGATTGTAGCCTTGTCATTATGGAAGGTAGTCTGTTGTCGAGATTTTCGTTATTCCACTGGATGGTAGCCTAGTCTTTATGGAAGGTACTCTGTTTTCGAGATTTTTATTACTCCAATGGATTGTATCCTTGTCATTATAGAAAGTAGTTTGTTGTCGAGATTTATGGTACTCTAGTAGATGGTATCCTTGTCATTATGGAAGGTAGTCTCTTGTTGATATTTTTGTTACTCCCATCGATGGTAACCTTGTCATTATGGAAGGTAGTCTGTTGTTCAGATTTTTGTTACTACAATGTATGGTAGCCTAGTCATTATGTAAGGTAGTCTGTTGTCGAGATTTTTGTTACTCCAATGGATGATAGCCTTGTCATTATGGAAGGTTGTCTGTTGTCGAAATTTTTATTATTTTAAAGGATGGTAACCTTGTCATGATGGAAGGTAGTTTCTTGTGGATATTTTTTTTACTCCAATGTATGGTTCCCTTGTTATTATGGAAGGTATTCTGTTGTCAATATTTTTGTTACTCCAAAGGATGGTAGCCTTGTCATTATTGAAGGTAGTCTGTTGTCGATATTTTTGTTACTCCAATGGATGGTAGCCTTTTCGTTATGGAAGGTAGTCTGTTGTCGAGATTTTTGTTAATCCAATGGATGATAGCCTTGTCATTATGGAAGGTAGTCTATTGTCGATATTTTTATTATTTTAATGGATGGTAACCTTGTCATTATGGAAGGTAGTCTCTTGTGGATATTTTTTTTACTTCAATGTATGGTACCCTTGTTATTTTGGAAGGTATTCTGTTGTCGATATTTTTGTTACTCCAATGGATGGTAGCCTTGTCATTATTGAAGGTAGTCTGTTGTCGATATTTTTGTTACTCCAATGGATGGTAGCCTTTTCGTTATGGAAGGTAGTATGTTGTCGAGATTTTTGTTACTCCATTGGATGGTAGCCTAGTCATTATGTAAGGTAGTCTGTTGTCGAGATTTTTGTTACTCCAATGGATGATAGCCTTGTCATTATGGAAGGTAGTCTGTTGTCGATATTTTTATTACATTAATGGATGGTAACCTTGACATTATGGAAGGTAGTCTCTTGTGGACATTTTTTTTACTCCAATGTATGGTACCCTTGTTATTATGGAAGGTATTCTGTTGTCGATAATTTTTTTACTCCAATGGATGGTAGCCTTGTCATTATTGAAGGTAGTCTGTTGTCGAGATTTTTGTTACACCATGGGATGGTAGCCTTGTCATTATGGAAGGTAGTCTGTTGTCGAGATTTTTGTTAGTCCAATGGATGGTAGCCTTGTCATTATAGAAGGTAGTTTGTTGTCGAGATTTTTGGTACTCCAATGGATGGTAGCCTTGTCATTATGGAAGGTAGTCTCTGGTTGATATTTTTGTTACTCTAATGGATGGTAGCCTTGTCACTATGGAAGGTATTCTTTTGTCCAGATTTTTGTTATTCTAATGGATGGTACCCTTGTTATTATGGAAGGTATTCTGTTGTCGATATTTTTTTTACTGCAATGGATGGTAGCCTTGTCATTATTGAAGGTAGTCTGTTGTCGAGATTTTTATTACTACAATTGATGATAGCCCTGTCATTATGGAGGGTAGTCTTTTGTCAACATTTTTGGTACTACAATTGACTGTAGCCTTGTCATTATGAAAGGTAGTCTATTGTCGATATCTTTGTTACTCCAATGGATGGTAGCTTTGTCATTATGTAAGGTAGTCTGTTTTCGAGATTTTTGTTACTCCAATGGATGATAGCCTTGTCATTATGGAAGGTAGTCTGTTGTCGATATTTTTATTACTTTAATGGATGGTAACCTTGTCATTATTGAAGGTAGTTTGTTGTCGATATTTTTGTTACTCCAATGGATGGTAGCCTTGTCATTATGGAAGGTAGTATGTTGTCGAGATTTTTGTTACTCCATTGGATGGTAGCCTAGTCATTATGTAAGGTAGTCTGTTGTCGAGATTTTTGTTACTCCAATGGATGATAGCCTTGTCATTATGGAAGGTAGTCTGTTGTCGATATCTTTATTACTTTAATGGATGGTAACCTTGACATTATGGGAGGTAGTCTCTTGTGGATATTTTTTTACTCCAATGTGTGGTACCCTTGTTATTATGGAAGGTATTATGTTGTCGATATTTTTTTTACTCCAATGGATGGTAGCCTTGTCATTATTGAAGGTAGTTTGTTGTCGAGATTTTTGTTACACCATTGGATGGTAGCCTTGTCATTATGGAAGGTAGTCTGTTGTCGAGATTTTTGTTACTCCAATGGATGGTAGCCTTGTCATTATAGAAGGTAGTTTGTTGTCGAGATTTTTAGTACTCCAATGGATTGTAGCCCTGTCATTATGGAAGGTAGTCTCTTGTTGATATTTTTGTTACTCCAATGGATGGTATCCTTGTCATTATGGAAGGTAGTCTGTTGTCCAGATTTTTGTTATTCTAATGGATGGTAGCCTTGTCATTATGGAAGGTAGTCTGTTGTCAAGATTTTTGTTACTACAATTGATGGTAGCCTTGTCATTATGGAGGGTAGTATTTTCTCGACATTTTTGGTACTATAATTGATTGTAGCCTTATCATTATGAAAGGTAGTCTGTTGTCGATATCTTTGTTACTCCAATGGATGGTAGCCTTGTCATTATGTAAGGTAGTCTATTGTCGAGATTTTTGTTACTCCAATGGATGATAGCCTTGTAATTATGGAAGGTAGTCTGTTGTCGAGATTTTTATTACATTAATGGATGTTAACCTTGTCATGATGGAAGGTAGTCTCTTGTGGATATTTTTTTTACTTCAATGTATGGTACCCTTGTTATTATGGAAGGTATTTTGTTGTCGATATTTTTGTTACTCCAATGGATGGTAGCCTTGTCATTATGCAAGGTAGTCTGTTGTCAATATTTTTGTTACTCCATTGGATGGTAGCCTTGTCATTATTGAAGGTAGTCTGTTGTCGAGATTTTTGTCATTCCAATGGAAGGTAGCCTTGTCATTATGGAAGGTAGTCTGTTGTCGTGATTTTTGTTACTTCAATGGATGGTAGCCTTGTCAATATGGAAGGTAGTATGTTATCGATATCTATGTTAATCCAATGGATGGTAGCCTTGCCATTATGGATGGTAGTCTGTTGTCAAGATTTTTATTACTCCAATGGATAGTAGCCTTGTCATTATGGAAGGTAGTCTGTTGTTGATATCTTTGTTACTCCAATGGATGGTAGCCTTGTCTTTATGGAAGGTAGTCTGTTGTCCAAATTTTTTTTATTCTAATGGATGGTAGCCTTGTCATTATGGAAGGTAGTCTGTTGTCAAGATTTTTGTTACTCCAATGGATGGTAGCCTTGTCATTATTAAAGGTAGTCTGTTGTCAAGATTTTTATTACTACAATTGATCGTGGCCTTGTCATTATGGAGGGTAGTCTTTTGTCGACAGTTTTGGTAATACAATTAATTGTAGCCTTGTCATTATGAAAGGTAGTTTGTTGTTGATATCTTTGTTACTCCAATGGATGGTAGCCATGTCATTATGGAAGGTAGTTTGTTGTCGATAATTTTGTTACTCCATTGGATGGTAGCCTTTTCATTTTTGAAGGTAGTCTGTTGTCGAGATTTTTGTTATTCCAATGGAAGGTAGCCTTGTCATTATGGAAGGTAGTCTGTTGTCGTGATTTTTGTTAATCCAATGGATGGTAGCCTTGTCATTATGGAAGGTAGTATGTTATCGACATCTATGTTAATCCAATGGATGGTAGCCTTGCCATTATGGATGGTAGTCTGTTGTCAAGATTTTTGTTACTCCAATGGATGGTAGCCTTGTGATTATGGAAGGTAGTCTATTGTTGATATCTTTGTTACTCCAATGGATGGTAGCCTAGTCATTATGGAAGGTAGTCTGTTGTCGACATTTTTGTTACTCAAATTGATGGTAGCCTTGTCATTATGGAAGGTAGTCTATTGTCGAGATTTTTGTTACTTCAATGGATGGTAGCCTTGTCATTATGGAATGTAGTCTTTTGTCGATATTTTTGTTACTACAATGGATTGTAGCCTTGACATTATGAAAAGTAGTTTGTTGTCAATATGTTTGTTACTCAAATGGATGGTAGCCTAGTCATTATTTAAGGTAGTCTATTGTCGAGATTTTTAATACTCCAATGGATGGTAGCCTTGTCATTATGGAAGGTAGTCTGTTCTCGAGATTTTTGTTACTCCAACAGATGGTAGCCTTGTCATTATGGAAGGTAGTATGTTTTTGAGATTTTTGTTACTCCAATGGATGGTAGCCTTGTTATTATGGAAGGTAGTTTGTTGTCGATATTTTTGTTACTCCAATGGAGGTAGCCTTGTCATTATGGAAGGTAGTATGTTGTCGAGATTTTTGTTACTCCATTGGATGGTAGCCTAGTCATTATGTAAGGTAGTCTGTTGTCGAGATTTTTGTTACTCCAATGGATGATAGCCTTGTCATTGTGGAAGGTAGTCTGTTGTCGATATCTTTATTACTTTAATGGATGGTAACCTTGACATTATGGAAGGTAGTCTCTTGTGGATATTTTTTTACTCCAATGTGTGGTACCCTTGTTATTATGGAAGGTATTATGTTGTCGATATTTTTTTTACTCCAATGGATGGTAGCCTTGTCATTATTGAAGGTAGTTTGTTGTCGAGATTTTTGTTACACCATTGGATGGTAGCCTTGTCATTATGGAAGGTAGTCTGTTGTCGAGATTTTTGTTACTCCAATGGATGGTAGCCTTGTCATTATAGAAGGTAGTTTGTTGTCTAGATTTTTAGTACTCCAATGGATTGTAGCCCTGTCATTATGGAAGGTAGTCTCTTGTTGATATTTTTGTTACTCCAATGGATGGTAGCCTTGTCATTATGGAAGGTAGTCTGTTGTCCAGATTTTTGTTATTCTAATGGATGGTAGCCTTGTCATTATGGAAGGTAGTCTGTTGTCAAGATTTTTGTTACTACAATGGATGGTAGCCTTGTCATTATTGGAGGTAGTCTGTTGTCGAGATTTTTGTTACTACAATTGATGGTAGCCTTGTCATTATGGAGGGTAGTATTTTCTCGACATTTTTGGTACTATAATTGATTGTGAAAGGTAGTCTGTTGTCGATATCTTTGTTACTCCAATGGATGGTAGCCTTGTCATTATGTAAGGTAGTCTGTTGTCGAGATTTTTGTTACTCCAATGGATGATAGCCTTGTAATTATGGAAGGTAGTCTGTTGTCGAGATTTTTATTACATTAATGGATGTTAACCTTGTCATGATGGAAGGTAGTCTCTTGTGGATATTTTTTTTACTTCAATGTATGGTACCCTAGTTATTATGGAAGGTATTCTGTTGTCGATATTTTTGTTACTCCAATGGATGGTAGCCTTGTCATTATGCAAGGTAGTCTGTTGTCAATATTTTTGTTACTCCATTGGATGGTAGCCTTATCATTATTGAAGGTAGTCTGTTGTCGAGATTTTTGTTATTCCAATGGAAGGTAGCCTTGTCATTATGGAAGGTAGTCTGTTGTCGTGATTTTTGTTAATCCAATGGATGGTAGCCTTGTCATTATGGAAGGTAGTATGTTATCGATATCTATGTTAATCCAATGGATGGTAGCCTTACCATTATGGATGGTAGTCTGTTGTCAAGATTTTTGTTACTCCAATGGATGGTAGCCTTGTCATTATGGAAGGTAGTCTATTGTTGATATCTTTGTTACTCCAATGGATGGTAGCCTAGTCATTATGGAAGGTAGTCTGTTGTCGACATTTTTGTTACTCAAATTGATGGTAGCCTTGTCATCATGGAAGGTAGTCTATTGTCGAGATTTTTGTTACTTCAATGGATGGTAGCCTTGACATTATGGAAGGTAGTCTTTTGTCGATATTTTTGTTACTACAATGGATTGTAGCCTTGACATTATGAAAAGTAGTTTGTTGTCAATATGTTTTTTACTCAAATGGATGGTAGCCTAGTCATTATTTAAGGTAGTCTATTGTCGAGATTTTTAATACTCCAATGGATGGTAGCCTTGTCATTATGGAAAGTAGTCTGTTCTCGAGATTTTTGTTACTCCAATAGATGGTAGCCTTGTCATTATGGAAGGTAGTATGTTTTTGAGATTTTTGTTACTCCAATGGATGGTAGCCTTGTTATTATGGAAGGTAGTCTATTGTTCAGATTTTTGTTACTATAATGTATGATAGCCTTGTCATTATGGAAGGTAGTCTGTTGTCGAGATTTTTGTTATTCCAATGGATGGTAGCCTAGTCATTATGGAAGGTAGTATGTTTTCGAGATTTTTGTTAGTCCAATGGATGGTAGCCTTGTCATTATAGAAGGTAGTTTGTTGTCGAGATTTTTGGTACTCCAATGGATGGTAGCCTTGTCATTATGGAAGGTAGTCTCTTGTTGTTATTTTTGTTACTCCAATGGATGGTAGCCTTGTCATTATGGAAGGTAGTCTGTTATCCAGATTTTTGTTATTCTAATGAATGGTAGCCTTGTCATTATGGAAGGTAGTCTGTTGTCAAGATTTTTGTTACTCCAATGGATGGTAGTCTTCTCATTATTGAAGGTAGTCTATTGTCGAGATTTTTATTACTACAATTGATGGTAGCCTTGTCATTATGGAGGGTAGTCTTTTGTCGACATTTTTGGTACTACAATTGATTGTAGCCTTGTCATTATGAAAGGTAGTCTGTTGTCGATATTTTTGTTACTCCAATGGATGGTAGGCTAGTCATTATGTAAGGTAGTCTGTTGTCGAGATTTTTGTTACTCCAATGGATGATAGCCTTGTCATTATGGAAGGTAGTCTGTTGTCAATATTTTTATTACTTTAATGGATAGTAACCTTGTCATTTTTGAAGGTAGTCTGTTGCCGATATTTTTATTACTTTAATGGATGGTAACCTTGACATTATGGAAGGTAGTCTCTTGTGGATATTTTTTTTACTCCATTGTATGGTACCCTTGTTATTATGGAAGGTATTCTGTTGTCGATATTTTTTTTACTGCAATGGATGGTAGCCTTGTCATTATTGAAGGTAGTCTGTTGTCGAGATTTTTGCTACACCATTGGATGGTAGCCTTGTCATTATGGAAGGTAGTCTTTTGTCGAGATTTTTGTTACTCCAATGGATGGTAGCCTTGTCATTATAGAAGGTAGTTTGTTGTCGAGATTTTTGGTACTCCAATGGATGGTAGCCCTGTCATTATGGAAGGTAGTCTCTTGTTGATATTTTTGTTACTCCAATATATGGTAGCATTGTCATTATGGAAGGTAGTTTGTTGTCCAGATATTTGTTATTCTAATGAATGGTAGCCTTGTCATTAGGGAAGGTAGTCTGTTGTCAAGATTTTTGTTACTACAATGGATGGTAGCCTTGTCATTATTGAAGGTAGTCTGTTGTCGATATTTTTGTTACTACAATTGATGGTAGCCTTGTCATTATGGAGGGTAGTATTTTGTCGACATTTTTGGTACTACAATTGATTGTAGCCTTGTCATTATGAAAGGTAGTCTGTTGTCGATATCTTTGTTACTCCAATGGATGGTAGTCCATTCATTATGTAAGGTAGTCTGTTCTCGAGATTTTTGTTACTCCAATGGATGATAGCCATGTCATTATGGAAGGTAGTCTGTTGTCGATATTTTTATTACTTTAATGGATGGTAACCTTGTCATGATGGAAGGTAGTCTCTTGTGGATATTTTTGTTACTTAAATGTATGGTACCCTTGTTATTATGGAAGGTATTCTGTTGTCGATATTTTTGTTACTCCAATGGATGGTAGCCTTGTCATTATGGAAGGTAGTCTGTTGTCGAGATTTTTATTACTCTATTGGATGGTAGCCTTGTCATTATTGAAGGTAATCTGTTGTCAAGATTTTTGTTATTCCAATGGAAGGTAGCCTTGTCATTATGGAAGGTAGTCTATTGTCGTGATTTTTGTTACTCCAATGGATAGTAGCCTTGTCATTATGGAAGGTAGTATGTTATCGATATCTATGTTAATCCAATGGATGGTAGCCTTTCCATTATGGATGGTAGTCTGTTGTCAAGAATTTTGTTACTCCAATGGATGGTAGCCTTGTCATTAAGGAAGGTAGTCTGTTGTTGATATATTTGTTACTCGAATGGATGGTAGCCTAGTCATTATGGAAGGTAGTCTATTGTCGACATTTTTGTTACTCAAATTGATGGTAGCCTTGTCATTATGGAAGGTAGTCTGTTGTCGAGATTTTTGTTACTTCAATGGATGGTAGCCTTGTCATTATGGAAGGTAGTCTGTTGTCGTGATTTTTGTTAATCCAATGGATGGTAGCCTTGTCATTATGGAAGGTAGTATGTTATCGATATCTATGTTAATCCAATGGATGGTAGCCTTGCCATTATGGATGGTAGTCTGTTGTCAAGATTTTTGTTACTCCAATGGATTGTAGCCTTGTCATTATGGAAGGTAGTCTATTGTTGATATCTTTGTTACTCCAATGGATGGTAGCCTAGTCATTATGGAAGGTAGTCTGTTGTCGACATTTTTGTTACTCAAATTGATGGTAGCCTTGTCATTATGGAAGGTAGTCTATTGTCGAGATTTTTGTTACTTCAATGGATGGTAGCCTTGACATTATGGAAGGTAGTCTTTTGTCGATATTTTTGTTACTACAATGGATTGTAGCCTTGACATTATGAAAAGTAGTTTGTTGTCAATATGTTTTTTACTCAAATGGATGGTAGCCTAGTCATTATTTAAGGTAGTCTATTGTCGAGATTTTTAATACTCCAATGGATGGTAGCCTTGTCATTATGGAAAGTAGTCTGTTCTCGAGATTTTTGTTACTCCAATAGATGGTAGCCTTGTCATTATGGAAGGTAGTATGTTTTTGAGATTTTTGTTACTCCAATGGATGGTAGCCTTGTTATTATGGAAGGTAGTCTATTGTTCAGATTTTTGTTACTATAATGTATGATAGCCTTGTCATTATGGAAGGTAGTCTGTTGTCGAGATTTTTGTTATTCCAATGGATGGTAGCCTAGTCATTATGGAAGGTAGTATGTTTTCGAGATTTTTGTTAGTCCAATGGATGGTAGCCTTGTCATTATAGAAGGTAGTTTGTTGTCGAGATTTTTGGTACTCCAATGGATGGTAGCCTTGTCATTATGGAAGGTAGTCTCTTGTTGTTATTTTTGTTACTCCAATGGATGGTAGCCTTGTCATTATGGAAGGTAGTCTGTTATCCAGATTTTTGTTATTCTAATGAATGGTAGCCTTGTCATTATGGAAGGTAGTCTGTTGTCAAGATTTTTGTTACTCCAATGGATGGTAGTCTTCTCATTATTGAAGGTAGTCTATTGTCGAGATTTTTATTACTACAATTGATGGTAGCCTTGTCATTATGGAGGGTAGTCTTTTGTCGACATTTTTGGTACTACAATTGATTGTAGCCTTGTCATTATGAAAGGTAGTCTGTTGTCGATATTTTTGTTACTCCAATGGATGGTAGGCTAGTCATTATGTAAGGTAGTTTGTTGTCGAGATTTTTGTTACTCCAATGGATGATAGCCTTGTCATTATGGAAGGTAGTCTGTTGTCAATATTTTTATTACTTTAATGGATAGTAACCTTGTCATTTTGGAAGGTAGTCTGTTGCCGATATTTTTATTACTTTAATGGATGGTAACCTTGACATTATGGAAGGTAGTCTCTTGTGGATATTTTTTTTACTCCAATGTATCGTACCCTTGTTATTATGGAAGGTATTTTGTTGTCGATATTTTTTTACTGCAATGGATGGTAGCCTTGTCATTATTGAAGGTAGTCTGTTGTTGAGATTTTTGCTACACCATTGGATGGTAGCCTTGTCATTATGGAAGGTAGTCTTTTGTCGAGATTTTTGTTACTCCAATGAATGGTAGCCTTGTCATTATAGAAGGTAGTTTGTTGTCGAGATTTTTGGTACTCCAATGGATGGTAGCCCTGTCATTATGGAAGGTAGTCTCTTGTTGATATTTTTGTTACTCCAATATATGGTAGCATTGTCATTATGGAAGGTAGTTTGCTGTCCAGATATTTGTTATTCTAATGAATGGTAGCCTTGTCATTAGGGAAGGTAGTCTGTTGTCAAGATTTTTGTTACTACAATGGATGGTAGCCTTGTCATTATTGAAGGTAGTCTGTTGTCGAGATTTTTGTTACTACAATTGATGGTAGCCTTGTCATTATGGAGGGTAGTATTTTGTCGACATTTATGGTACTACAATTGATTGTAGCCTTGTCATTATGAAAGGTAGTCTGTTGTCGATATCTTTGTTACTCCAATGGATGGTAGTCCATTCATTATGTAAGGTAGTCTGTTGTCGAGATTTTTGTTACTCCAATGGATGATAGCCATGTAATTATGGAAGGTAGTATGTTGTCGATATTTTTATTACTTTAATGGATGGTAACCTTGTCATGATGGAAGGTAGTCTCTTGTGGATATTTTTGTTACTTCAATGTATGGTACCCTTGTTATTATGGAAGGTATTCTGTTGTCGATATTTTTGTTACTCCAATGGATGGTAGCCTTGTCATTATGGAAGGTAGTCTGTTGTCGAGATTTTTATTACTCTATTGGATGGTAGCCTTGTCATTATTGAAGGTAATCTGTTGTCAAGATTTTTGTTATTCCAATGGAAGGTAGCCTTGTCATTATGGAAGGTAGTCTATTGTCGTGATTTTTGTTACTCCAATGGATGGTAGCCTTGTCATTATGGAAGGTAGTATGTTATCGATATCTATGTTAATCCAATGGATGGTAGCCTTTCCATTATGGATGGTAGTCTGTTGTCAAGAATTTTGTTACTCCAATGGATGGTAGCCTTGTCATTAAGGAAGGTAGTCTGTTGTTGATATATTTGTTACTCCAATGGATGGTAGCCTAGTCATTATGGAAGGTAGTCTATTGTCGACATTTTTGTTACTCAAATTGATGGTAGCCTTGTCATTATGGAAGGTAGTCTGTAGTCGAGATTTTTGTTACTTCAATGGATGGTAGCCTTGTCATTATGGAAGGTGGTCTTTTGTCGATATTTTTGTTACTACAATGGATTGTAGCCTTGATATTATGAAAAGTAGTTTGTTGTCAATATGTTTGTTACTCAAATGGATGGTAGGCTAGTCATTATGGAAGGTAGTTTTTTCTCGAGATTTTTGTCATTCCAACAGATGGTAGCCTTGTCATTATGGAAGGTAGTATGTTGTTGTGATTTTTGTTACTCCCATGGATGGTAGCCTTGTTATTATGGAAGGTAGTCTATTGTTTAGATTCTTGTTACTATAATGTATGGTAGCCTTGTCATTATGGAAGGTAGTCTGTTGTCGAGATTTTTGTTATTCCAATGGATGGTAGCCTAGTCATTATGGAAGGTAGTCTGTTTTCGAGATTTTTGTTAGTCCAATGGATGGTAGCCTTGTCATTATAGAAGGTAGTTTGTTGTCGAGATTTTTGGTACTCCAATGGATGGTAGGCTTGTCATTATGGAAGGTAGTCTCTTGTTGATATTTTTGTTACTCCAACGGATGGTAGCCTTGTAATTATGGAAGGTAGTCTGTTTTCCAGATTTTTGTTATTCTAAAGGATGGTAGCCTTGTCATTATGGAAGGTAGTCTGTTGTCAAAATTTTTGTTACTCCAATGGATGGTAGCCTTGTCATTAATGAAGGTAGTATGTTTTTGTGATTTTTGTTACTCCAATGGATGGTAGCCTTGTTATTATGGAAGGTAGTCTATTGTTCAGATTTTTATTACTATAATGTATGGTAGCCTTGTCATTATGGAAGGTAGTCTGTTGTCGAGATTTTTGTTATTCCAATGGATGGTAGCCTAGTCATTATGGAAAGTAATCTGTTTTCGAGATTTTTGTTAGTCCAATGGATGGTAGCCTTTTCATTATAGAAGGTAGTTTGTTGTCGAGATTTTTGGTACTCCAATGGATGGTAGCCTTGTCATTATGGAAGGTAGTCTCTTGTTGATATTTTTGTTACTCCAATGGATGGTAACCTTGTCATTATGGAAGGTAGTCTGTTATCCAAATTTTTGTTATTCTAATGAATGGTAGCCTTGTCATTATGGAAGGTAGTCTGTTGTCAAGATTTTTATTACTCCAATGGATGGTAGCCTTCTCATTATTGAAGGTCGTCTGTTGTCGATATTTTTATTACTATAATTGATGGTATCCTTGTCATTATGGAGGGTAGTCTTTTGTCGACATTTTTGGTACTACAATTGATTATAGCCTTGTCATTATGAAAGGTAGTCTGCTGTTGATATATTTGTTACTCCAATGGATGGTAGCCTAGTCATTATGGAAGGTAGTCTATTGTCGACATTTTTGTTACTCAAATTGATGGTAGCCTTGTCATTATGGAAGGTAGTCTGTTGTCGAGATTTTTGTTACTTCAATGGATGGTAGCCTTGTCATTATGGAAGGTGGTCTTTTGTCAATATGTTTGTTACTCAAATGGATGGTAGCCTAGTCATTATTTAATGTAGTCTATTGTCGAGATTTTTAATACTCCAATGGATGGTAGCCTTTTTATTATGGTAGGTAGTTTTTTCTCGAGATTTTTGTCACTCCAACAGATGGTAGCCTTGTCATTATGGAAGGTAGTATGTTGTTGTGATTTTTGTTACTCCCATGGATGGTAGCCTTGTTATTATGGAAGGTAGTCTATTGTTTAGATTTTTGTTACTATAATGTATGGTAGCCTTGTCATTATGGAAGGTAGTCTGTTGTCGAGATTTTTGTTATTCCAATGGATGGTAGCCTAGTCATTATGGAAGGTAGTCTGTTTTCGAGATTTTTGTTAGTCCAATGGATGGTAGCCTTGTCATTATAGAAGGTAGTTTGTTGTCGAGATTTTTGGTACTCCAATGGATGGTAGGCTTGTCATTATGGAAGGTAGTCTCTTGTTGATATTTTTGTTACTCCAATGGATGGTAGCCTTGTAATTATGGAAGGTAGTCTGTTTTCCAGATTTTTGTTATTCTAAAGGATGGTAGCCTTGTCATTATGGAAGGTAGTCTGTTGTCAAAATTTTTGTTACTCCAATGGATGGTAGCCTTGTCATTATTGAAGGTAGTATGTTTTTGTGATTTTTGTTACTCCAATGGATGGTAGCCTTGTTATTATGGAAGGTAGTCTATTGTTCAGATTTTTATTACTATAATGTATGGTAGCCTTGTCATTATGGAAGGTAGTCTGTTGTCGAGATTTTTGTTATTCCAATGGATGGTAGCCTAGTCATTATGGAAGGTAGTCTGTTTTCGAGATTTTTGTTAGTCCAATGGATGGTAGCCTTTTCATTATAGAAGGTAGTTTGTTGTCGAGATTTTTGGTACTCCAATGGATGGTAGCCTTGTCATTATGGAAGGTAGTCTCTTGTTGATATTTTTGTTACTCCAATGGATGGTAGCCTTGTCATTATGGAAGGTAGTTTGTTATCCAGATTTTTGTTATTCTAATGAATGGTAGCCTTGTCATTATGGAAGGTAGTCTGTTGTCAAGAATTTTGTTACTCCAATGGATGGTAGCCTTCTCATTATTGAAGGTAGTCTGTTGTCGATATTTTTATTACTACAATTGATGGTATCCTTGTCATTATGGAGGGTAGTCTTTTATCGACATTTTTGGTACTACAATTGATTGTAGCCTTGTCATTATGAAAGGTAGTCTGTTGTCGATATTTTTGTTACTCTAATGGATGGTAGGCTAGTCATTATGTAAGGTAGTCTGTTGTCGAGATTTTTGTTACTCCAATGGATGATAGCCTTGTCATTATGGAAGGTAGTCTGTTGTCGATATTTTTATTACTTTAATGGATTGTAACCTTGTCATTTTGGAAGGTAGTCTGTTGTCCATATTTTTATTACTTTAATGGATGGTAACCTTGACATTATGGAAGGTAGTCTCTTGTGGATATTTTTTTTACTCCAATGTATGGTACCCTTGTTATTATGGAAGGTATTCTGTTGTCGATATATTTTTTACTCATATGGATGGTAGCCTTGTCATTATTGAAGGTAGTCTGTTGTCGAGATTTTTGTTACACCATCAGATGGTAGCCTTGTCATTATGGAAGGTAGTCTGTTGTCGAGATTTTTGTTACTCCAATGGATGGTAGCCTTGTCATTATAGAAGGTAGTTTGTTGTCGAGATTTTTGGTACTCCAATGGATGGTAGCCCTGTCATTATGGAAGGTAGTCTCTTATTGATATTTTTGTTACTCCAATATATGGTAGCATTGTCATTATGGAAGGTAGTTTGTTATCCAGATATTTGTTATTCTAATGAATGGTAGCCTTGTCATTAGGGAAGGTAGTATGTTGTCAAGATTTTTGTTACTACAATGGATGGTAGCCTTGTCATTATTGAAGGTAGTCTGTTGTCGAGATTTTTGTTACTACAATTGATGGTAGCCTTGTAATTATGGAGGGTAGTATTTTGTCGACATTTTTGGTACTACAATTGATTGTAGCCTTGTCATTATGAAAGGTAGTCTGTTGTCGATATCTTTGTTACTCCAATGGATGGTAGTCCATTAATTATGTAAGGTAGTCTGTTTTCGAGATTTTTGTTACTACAATGGATGGTAGCGTTGTCATTATAGAAGGTAGTCTGTTGTCGAGATTTTTGTTACTCCAATGGATGATAGCCATGTCATTATGGAAGGTAGTCTGTTGTCGAGATTTTTATTACTTTAATGGATGGTAACCTTGTCATGATGGAAGGTAGTCTCTTGTGGATAATTTTTGTTACTTCAATGTATGGTACCCTTGTTATTATGGAAGGTATTCTGTTGTCGATATTTTTGTTACTCCAATGGATGGTAGCCTTGTCATTATGGAAGGTAGTCTGTTGTCGAGATTTTTGTTACTCCAATGGATGGTATCGTTGTCATTATTGAAGGTAGTCTGTTGTCGAGATTTTTGTTACTCCAATGGATGGTAGCGTTGTCATTATGGAAGGTAGTCTGTTGTCGAGATTTTTGTTACTCCAATGGATGATAGCCATGTCATTATGGCAGGTAGTATGTTGTCGAGATTTTTATTACTTTAATGGATGGTAACCTTGTCATGATGGAAGGTAGTCTCTTGTGGATAATTTTTGTTACTTCAATGTATGTTACCCTTGTTATTATGGAAGGTATTCTGTTATCGATATTTTTGTTACTCCAATGGATGGTAGCCTTGTCATTATGGAAGGTAGTCTGTTGTCGAGATTTTTGTTACTCCATTGGATGGTAGCCTTGTCATTATTGAAGGTAATCTGTTGTCGAAATTTTAGTTATTCCAATGGAAGGTAGCCTTGTCATTATGGAAGGAAGTCTATTGTCGTGATTTTTGTTACTCCAATGGATGGTAGCCTTGTCATTATGGAAGGTAGTATGTTATCGATATCTATGTTAATCCAATGGATGATAGCCTTGCCATTATGGATGGTAGTCTGTTGTCAAGAATTTTGTTACTCCAATGGATGGTAGCCTTGTCATTAAGGAAGGTAAACTGTTGTTGATATCTTTGTTACTCCAATGGATGGTAGCCTAGTCATTATGGAAGGTAGTCTATTGTCGACATTTTTGTTACTCAAATTGATGGTAGCCTTGTCATTATGGAAGGTAGTCTTTTGTCGATATTTTTGTTACTACAATGGATTGTAGCCTTGATATTATGAAAAGAAGTTTGTTGTCAATATGTTTGTTACTCAAATGGATGGTAGCCTAGTCATTATTTAAGGTAGTCTATTGTCGAGATTTTTAATACTCCAATGGATGGTAGCCTTTTTATTATGGAAGGTAGTTTTTTCTCGAGATTTTTGTTACTCCAACAGATGGTAGCCTTGTCATTATGGAAGGTAGTATGTTGTTATGATTTTTATTACTCCCATGGATGGTAGCCTTGTTATTATGGAAGGTAGTCTATTGTTCAGATTTTTGTTACTATAATGTATGGTAGCCTTGTCATTATGGAAGGTAGTTTGTTGTCGAGATTTTTGTTATTCCAATGGATGGTAGCCTAGTCATTATGGAAGGTAGTCTGTTTTCGATATTTTTGTTAATCCAATGGATGGTAGCCTTGTCATTATAGAAGGTAGTTTGTTGTCGAGATTTTTGCTACTCCAATGGATGGTAGGCTTGTCATTATGGAAGGTAGTCTCTTGTTGATATTTTTGTTACTCCAATGGATGGTAGCCTTGTCATTATGGAAGGTAGTCTGTTGTCAAGATTTTTGTTACTCCAATGGATGGTAGCCTTGTCATTATTGAAGGTAGTCTGTTGTCGAGATTTTTATTTCTACAATTGATGGTAGCCTTGTCATTATGAAAGGTAGTCTGTTGTCGATATCTTTGTTACTCCAATGGATGGTAGCCTAGTCATTATGGAAGGTAATCTATTATCAATATCTTTGTTACTCAAATGGATGGTAGCCTAGTCATTATGTAAGGTAGTCTATTGTCGAGATTTTTAATACTCCAATGGATGTTAGCCTTGTCATTATGGAAGGTAGTCTGTTCTTGAGATTTTTGTTACTCCAACAGATGGTATCCTAGTCATTATGGAAGGTAGTATGTTGTTGTGATTTTTGTTACTCCAATGGATGGTAGCCTTATTATTATGGAAGGTAGTCTATTGTTCATATTTTTGTTACTATAATTTATGGTAGCCTTGTCATTATGGAAGTTAGTCTATTGTCGAGATTTTTGTTATTCCACTGGATGGTAGCCTAGTAATTATGGAAGGTAGTCTGTTGTTCAGATTTTTGTTACTACAATGTATGGTAGCCTTGTAATTATGGAAGGTAGTCTGTTGTCGAGATTTTTGTTATTCCAATGGATGGTAGCCTAGTCATTATGGAAGGTAGTCTGTTTTCGAGATTTTTGTTAGTCCAATGGATGGTAGCCTTGTCATTATGGAAGGTAGTCTGTTGTAGAGATTTTTGTTATTCCAATGGATGGTAGCCTAGTCTTTATGGAAGGTAGTCTATTTTCGAGATTTTTGTTACTCCAATTGATGGTAGCCTTGTCATTATGGAAGGTCGTCTGTTGTCGAGATTTTTGTTACTCCATTGGATGGTAACCTTGTCATTATGTAAGGTAGTCTCTTGCTGATATTTTTGTTACTCCAATGAATGGTAGCTTTGTCGTTATGGAAGGTAGTATGTTGTCAAGATTTTTGTTATTCCAATTGATGGTAGCCTTGTCATTATAGAAGGTAGTTTGTTGTTCAGATTTTTGTTACTACAATGTATGATAGCCTTGTCATTATGGAAGGTAGTCTGTTGTCGAGATTTTCGTTATTCCAATGGATGGTTGCCTAGTCTTTATGGAAGGTACTCTGTTTTTGAGATTTTTATTACTCCAATGGATTGTATCCTTGTCATTATAGAAAGTAGTTTGTTGTCGAGATTTATGGTACTCTAGTGGATGGTATCCTTGTCATTATGGAAGGTAGTCTCTTGTTGATATTTTTGTTACTCCCATGGATGGTAACCTTGTCATTATGGAAGGTAGTCTGTTGTTCAGATATTTGTTAGTACAATGTATGGTAGCCTTGTCATTATGGAAGGTAGTCTGTTGTCGAGATTTTTGTTATTCCAATGGATGGTAGCCTAGTATTTATGGAAGGTAGTCTGTTTTCGCGATTTTTGTTACTCCAATGGATGGTAGCCTTTTCATTATAAAAGGTAGTTTGTTGTTGAGATTTTTGGTACTCCAATGGATGGTAGCCTTGTCATTATGGAAAGTAGTATCTTGTTGATATGTTTGTTACTCCAATGGATGGTAGCCTTGTCATTATGGAAGGTAGTCTGTTGGCCAAATTTTTGTTATTCTAATGGATGGTAGCCTTGTCAATATGGAAGGTAGTCTGTTGTCAAGATTTTTGTTACTCCAATGGATGGTAGCCTTGTCATTATTGAAGGTAGTCTGTTGTCGAGATTTTTGTTACTACAATTGATGGTAGTCTTGTCATTATGGAGGGTAGTCTTTTGTCAATGTTTTTGGTACTACAATTGATTGTAGCCTTGTTATTCTGAAAGGTAGTTTGTTGGCCAGATTTTTGTTGTTCTAATGGATGGTAGCCTTGTCATTATGGAGGGTAGTATGTTGTCATGATTTTTGTAACTCCAATGGATGGTAGCCTTGTCATTATGGAAGGTAGTCTGTTGTCGAGATTTTTGTTATTCCAATGGATGCTAGCCTAGTCATTATGGATGGTAGTCTGTTTTCGAGATTTTTGTTAGTCCAATGGATGGTAGCCTTGTCATTATGGAAGGTAGTCTGTTGTAGAGATTTTTGTTATTCCAATGGATGGTAGCCTAGTCTTTATGGAAGGTAGTCTATTTTCGAGATTTTTGTTACTCCAATTGATGGTAGCCTTGTCATTATGGAAGGTCGTCTGTTGTCGAGATTTTTGTTACTCCATTGGATGGTAACCTTGTCATTATGTAAGGTAGTCTCTTGCTGATATTTTTGTTACTCCAATGAATGGTAGCTTTGTCGTTATGGAAGGTAGTATGTTGTCAAGATTTTTGTTATTCCAATTGATGGTAGCCTTGTCATTATAGAAGGTAGTTTGTTGTTCAGATTTTTGTTACTACAATGTATGATAGCCTTGTCATTATGGAAGGTAGTCTGTTGTCGAGATTTTCGTTATTCCAATGGATGGTTGCCTAGTCTTTATGGAAGGTACTCTGTTTTCGAGATTTTTATTACTCCAATGGATTGTATCCTTGTCATTATAGAAAGTAGTTTGTTGTCAAGATTTATGGTACTCCAGTGGATGGTATCCTTGTGATTATGGAAGGTAGTCTCTTGTTGATATTTTTGTTACTCCCATGGATGGTAACCTTGTCATTATGGAAGGTAGTCTGTTGTTCAGATATTTGTTACTACAATGTATGGTAGCCTTGTCATTATGGAAGGTAGTCTGTTGTCGAGATTTTTGTTATTCCAATGGATGGTAGCCTAGTATTTATGGAAGGTAGTCTGTTTACGCGATTTTTGTTACTCCAATGGATGGTAGCCTTTTCATTATAAAAGGTAGTTTGTTGTTGAGATTTTTGGTACTCCAATGGATGGTAGCCTTGTCATTATGGAAAGTAGTCTCTTGTTGATATGTTTGTTACTCCAATGGATGGTAGCCTTGTCATTATGGAAGGTAGTCTGTTGGCCAAATTTTTGTTATTCTAATGGATGGTAGCCTTGTCAATATGGAAGGTAGTCTGTTGTCAAGATTTTTGTTACTCCAATGGATGGTAGCCTTGTCATTATTAAAGGTAGTCTGTTGTCGAGATTTTTGTTACTACAATTGATGGTAGTCTTGTCATTATGGAGGGTAGTCTTTTGTCGACGTTTTTGGTACTACAATTAATTGTAGCCTTGTTATTATGAAAGGTAGTTTGTTGGCCAGATTTTTGTTGTTCTAATGGATGGTAGCCTTGTCATTATGGAGGGTAGTATGTTGTCATGATTTTTGTAACTCCAATGGATGGTAGCCTTGTCATTATGGAAGGTAGTCTGTTGTCGAGATTTTTGTTATTCCAATGGATGCTAGCCTAGTCATTATGGAATGTAGTCTATTTTCGATATTTTTGTTAGTCCAATGGATGGTAGCCTTTTCATTATGGAAGGTAGTCTGTTGTTGAGATTTTTGTTATTCCAATGGATGGTAGCCTAGTCTATATGGAAGGTAGTCTATTTTCGAGATTTTGGTTACTCCAATTGATGGTAGCCTTGTCATTATGGAAGGTCGTCTGTTGTCGAGATTTTTGTTACTCCATTGGATGGTAACCTTGTCATTATGTAAGGTAGTCTCTTGCTGATATTATTGTTACTCCCATTAATGGTAGCTTTGTCGTTATGGAAGGTAGTCTGTTGTCATGATTTTTGTTATTCCAATTGATGGCAGCCTTGTCATTATAGAAGGTAGTTTGTTGTTCAGATTTTTGTTACTACAATGTATAGTAGCCTTGTAATTATGGAAGGTAGTCTGTTGTCGAGATTTTCGTTATTCCAATGGATGGTTGCCTAGTCTTTATGGAAGGTACTCTATTTTCGAGTTTTTTATTACTCCAATGGATTGTATCCTTGTCATTATAGAAAGTAGTCTGTTGTCGAGATTTAAGGTACTCTAGTGGATGGTATCCTTGTCATTATGGAATGTAGTCTCTTGTTGATATTTTTGTTACTCCCATGGATTGTAACCTTGTCATTATGGAAGGTAGTCTGTTGTTCAGATATTTGTTACTCCAATGGATGGTAGCCTTGTCATTATTGAAGGTAGTCTGTTGTCGAGATTTTTATTTCTACAATTGATGGTAGCCTTGTCATTATGAAAGGTAGTCTGTTGTCGATATCTTTGTTACTCCAATGGATGGTAGCCTAGTCATTATGGAAGGTAATCTATTATCAATATCTTTGTTACTCAAATGGATGGTAGCCTAGTCATTATGTAAGGTAGTCTATTGTCGAGATTTTTAATACTCCAATGGATGTTAGCCTTGTCATTATGGAAGGTAGTCTGTTCTTGAGATTTTTGTTACTCCAACAGATGGTATCCTTGTCATTATGGAAGGTAGTATGTTGTTGTGATTTTTGTTACTCCAATGGATGGTAGCCTTATTATTATGGAAGGTAGTCTATTGTTCATATTTTTGTTACTATAATTTATGGTAGCCTTGTCATTATGGAAGTTAGTCTATTGTCGAGATTTTTGTTATTCCACTGGATGGTAGCCTAGTAATTATGGAAGGTTGTCTGTTGTTCAGATTTTTGTTACTACAATGTATGGTAGCCTTGTAATTATGGAAGGTAGTCTGTTGTCGAGATTTTTGTTATTACAATGGATGGTAGCCTAGTCATTATGGAAGGTAGTCTGTTTTCGAGATTTTTGTTAGTCCAATGGATGGTAGCCTTGTCATTATGGAAGGTAGTCTGTTGTAGAGATTTTTGTTATTCCAATGGATGGTAGCCTAGTCTTTATGGAAGGTAGTCTATTTTCGAGATTTTTGTTACTCCAATTGATGGTAGCCTTGTCATTATGGAAGGTCGTCTGTTGTCGAGATTTTTGTTACTCCATTGGATGGTAACCTTGTCATTATGTAAGGTAGTCTCTTGCTGATATTTTTGTTACTCCAATGAATGGTAGCTTTGTCGTTATGGAAGGTAGTATGTTGTCAAGATTTTTGTTATTCCAATTGATGGTAGCCTTGTCATTATAGAAGGTAGTTTGTTGTTCAGATTTTTGTTACTACAATGTATGATAGCCTTGTCATTATGGAAGGTAGTCTGTTGTCGAGATTTTCGTTATTCCAATGGATGGTTGCCTAGTCTTTATGGAAGGTACTCTGTTTTTGAGATTTTTATTACTCCAATGGATTGTATCCTTGTCATTATAGAAAGTAGTTTGTTGTCGAGATTTATGGTACTCTAGTGGATGGTATCCTTGTCATTATGGAAGGTAGTCTCTTGTTGATATTTTTGTTACTCCCATGGATGGTAACCTTGTCATTATGGAAGGTAGTCTGTTGTTCAGATATTTGTTAGTACAATGTATGGTAGCCTTGTCATTATGGAAGGTAGTCTGTTGTCGAGATTTTTGTTATTCCAATGGATGGTAGCCTAGTATTTATGGAAGGTAGTCTGTTTTCGCGATTTTTGTTACTCCAATGGATGGTAGCCTTTTCATTATAAAAGGTAGTTTGTTGTTGAGATTTTTGGTACTCCAATGGATGGTAGCCTTGTCATTATGGAAAGTAGTATCTTGTTGATATGTTTGTTACTCCAATGGATGGTAGCCTTGTCATTATGGAAGGTAGTCTGTTGGCCAAATTTTTGTTATTCTAATGGATGGTAGCCTTGTCAATATGGAAGGTAGTCTGTTGTCAAGATTTTTGTTACTCCAATGGATGGTAGCCTTGTCATTATTGAAGGTAGTCTGTTGTCGAGATTTTTGTTACTACAATTGATGGTAGTCTTGTCATTATGGAGGGTAGTCTTTTGTCAATGTTTTTGGTACTACAATTGATTGTAGCCTTGTTATTCTGAAAGGTAGTTTGTTGGCCAGATTTTTGTTGTTCTAATGGATGGTAGCCTTGTCATTATGGAGGGTAGTATGTTGTCATGATTTTTGTAACTCCAATGGATGGTAGCCTTGTCATTATGGAAGGTAGTCTGTTGTCGAGATTTTTGTTATTCCAATGGATGCTAGCCTAGTCATTATGGATGGTAGTCTGTTTTCGAGATTTTTGTTAGTCCAATGGATGGTAGCCTTGTCATTATGGAAGGTAGTCTGTTGTAGAGATTTTTGTTATTCCAATGGATGGTAGCCTAGTCTTTATGGAAGGTAGTCTATTTTCGAGATTTTTGTTACTCCAATTGATGGTAGCCTTGTCATTATGGAAGGTCGTCTGTTGTCGAGATTTTTGTTACTCCATTGGATGGTAACCTTGTCATTATGTAAGGTAGTCTCTTGCTGATATTTTTGTTACTCCAATGAATGGTAGCTTTGTCGTTATGGAAGGTAGTATGTTGTCAAGATTTTTGTTATTCCAATTGATGGTAGCCTTGTCATTATAGAAGGTAGTTTGTTGTTCAGATTTTTGTTACTACAATGTATGATAGCCTTGTCATTATGGAAGGTAGTCTGTTGTCGAGATTTTCGTTATTCCAATGGATGGTTGCCTAGTCTTTATGGAAGGTACTCTGTTTTCGAGATTTTTATTACTCCAATGGATTGTATCCTTGTCATTATAGAAAGTAGTTTGTTGTCGAGATTTATGGTACTCCAGTGGATGGTATCCTTGTGATTATGGAAGGTAGTCTCTTGTTGATATTTTTGTTACTCCCATGGATGGTAACCTTGTCATTATGGAAGGTAGTCTGTTGTTCAGATATTTGTTACTACAATGTATCGTAGCCTTGTCATTATGGAAGGTAGTCTGTTGTCGAGATTTTTGTTATTCCAATGGATGGTAGCCTAGTATTTATGGAAGGTAGTCTGTTTACGCGATTTTTGTTACTCCAATGGATGGTAGCCTTTTCATTATAAAAGGTAGTTTGTTGTTGAGATTTTTGGTACTCCAATGGATGGTAGCCTTGTCATTATGGAAAGTAGTCTCTTGTTGATATGTTTGTTACTCCAATGGATGGTAGCCTTGTCATTATGGAAGGTAGTCTGTTGGCCAAATTTTTGTTATTCTAATGGATGGTAGCCTTGTCAATATGGAAGGTAGTCTGTTGTCAAGATTTTTGTTACTCCAATGGATGGTAGCCTTGTCATTATTAAAGGTAGTCTGTTGTCGAGATTTTTGTTACTACAATTGATGGTAGTCTTGTCATTATGGAGGGTAGTCTTTTGTCGACGTTTTTGGTACTACAATTAATTGTAGCCTTGTTATTATGAAAGGTAGTTTGTTGGCCAGATTTTTGTTGTTCTAATGGATGGTAGCCTTGTCATTATGGAGGGTAGTATGTTGTCATGATTTTTGTAACTCCAATGGATGGTAGCCTTGTCATTATGGAAGGTAGTCTGTTGTCGAGATTTTTGTTATTCCAATGGATGCTAGCCTAGTCATTATGGAAGGTAGTCTATTTTCGATATTTTTGTTAGTCCAATGGATGGTAGCCTTTTCATTATGGAAGGTAGTCTGTTGTTGAGATTTTTGTTATTCCAATGGATGGTAGCCTAGTCTATATGGAAGGTAGTCTATTTTCGAGATTTTGGTTACTCCAATTGATGGTAGCCTTGTCATTATGGAAGGTCGTCTGTTGTCGAGATTTTTGTTACTCCATTGGATGGTAACCTTGTCATTATGTAAGGTAGTCTCTTGCTGATATTATTGTTACTCCCATTAATGGTAGCTTTGTCGTTATGGAAGGTAGTCTGTTGTCATGATTTTTGTTATTCCAATTGATGGCAGCCTTGTCATTATAGAAGGTAGTTTGTTGTTCAGATTTTTGTTACTACAATGTATAGTAGCCTTGTAATTATGGAAGGTAGTCTGTTGTCGAGATTTTCGTTATTCCAATGGATGGTTGCCTAGTCTTTATGGAAGGTACTCTATTTTCGAGTTTTTTATTACTCCAATGGATTGTATCCTTGTCATTATAGAAAGTAGTCTGTTGTCGAGATTTAAGGTACTCTAGTGGATGGTATCCTTGTCATTATGGAATGTAGTCTCTTGTTGATATTTTTGTTACTCCCATGGATTGTAACCTTGTCATTATGGAAGGTAGTCTGTTGTTCAGATATTTGTTACTACAATGTATGGTAGCCTTGTCATTATGGAAGGTAGTCTGTTGTCGAGATTTTTGTTATTCCAATGGATGGTAGCCTAGTATTTATGAAAGGTAGTCTGTTTTTGCGATTTTTGTTACTCCAATGGATGGTAGCCTTTTCATTATAGAACGTAGTTTGTTGTTGAGATTTTTGGTACTCCAATGGATGGTAGCCTTGTCATTATGGAAAGTAGTCTCTTGTTGATATGTTTGTTACTCCAATGGATGGTAGCCTTATCATTATGGAAGGTAGTCTGTTGGCCAAATTTTTGTTATTCTAATGGATGGTAGCCTTGTCATTATGGAAGCTAGTCTGTTGTCAAGATTTTTGTTACTCCAATGGATGGTAGCCTTGTCATTATTGAAGGTAGTCTATTGTCCAGATTTTTGTTACTACAATTGATGGTAGTCTTGTCATTATGGAGGGTAGTCTTTTGTCGACATTTTTGGTACTACAATTGATTGTAGCCTTGTTATTATGAAAGGTAGTTTGTTGGCCAGATTTTTGTTATTCTAATGGATGGTAGCCTTGTCATTATGGAGGAGAGTATGTTGTCATGATTTTTGTAACTCCAATGGATGGTAGCCTTGTCATTATGGAAGGTAGTCTGTTGTCGAGATTTTTGTTATTCCAATGGATGGTAGCCTAGTCATTATGGAAGGTAGTCTGTTTTCGATATTTTTGTTAGTCTAATGGATGGTAGGCTTTTCATTATGGAAGGTAGTCTGTTGTTGAGATTTTTGTTATTCCAATGGATGGTAGCCTAGTCTTTATGGAAGGTACTCTATTTTCGAGATTTTTGTTACTCCAATTGATGGTAGCCTTGTCATTATGGAAGGTCGTCTGTTGTCGAGATTTTTGTTACTCCATTGGATGGTAACCTTGTCATTATGCAAGGTAGTCTCTTGCTGATATTATTTTTACTCCAATGAATGGTAGCTTTGTCGTTATGGAAGGTAGTCTGTTGTCATGATTTTAGTTATTCCAATTGATGGCAGCCTTGTCATTATAGAAGGTAGTTTGTTGTTCAGATATTTGTTACTACAATGTATGGTAGCCTTGTCATTATGGAAGGTAGTTTGTTGTCGAGATTTTCGTTATTCCAATGGATGGTTGCCTAGTCTTTATGGAAGGTACTCTGTTTTCGAGATTTTTATTACTCCAATGGATTGTATCCTTGTCATTATAGAAAGTAGTCTGTTGTCGAGATTTAAGGTACTCTAGTGGATGGTATCCTTGTCATTATGGAAGGTAGTCTCTTGTTGATATTTTTGTTACTCCCATGGATGGTAACCTTGTCATTATGGAAGGTAGTCTGTTGTTCAGATATTTTTTACTACAATGTATAGTAGCCTTGTCATTATGGAAGGTAGTCTGTTGTCGAGATTTTTGTTATTCCAATGGATGGTAGCCTAGTATTTTTGGAAGGTAGTCTGTTTTTGCGATTTTTGTTACTCCAATGGATGGTAGCCTTTTCATTATAGAAGGTAGTTTGTTGTAGAGATTTTTGGTACTCCAATGGATGGTAGCCTTGTCATTATGGAAAGTAGTCTCTTGTTGAGATGTTTGTTACTCCAATGGATGGTAGCCTTGTCATTATGGAAGGTAGTCTGTTGGCCTAATTTTTGTTATTCTAATGGATGGTAGCCTTGTCATTATGGAAGGTAGTCTGTTGTAAAGATTTTTGTTACTCCAATGGATGGTAGCCTTGTCATTATTGAAGGTAGTCTATTGTCGAGATTTTTGTTACTACAATTGATGGTAGTCTTGTCATTATGGAGGGTAGTCTTTTGTCGACATTTTTGGTACTACAATTGATTGTAGCCTTGTTATTATGAAAGGTAGTCTGTTGGCCAGATTTTTGTTATTCCAATGGATGGTAGCCTAGTCATTATGGAAGGTAGTCTGTTTTCGAGATTTTTGTTAGTCGAATGGATGGTAGCCTTTTCATTATGGAAGGTAGTCTGTTGTTGAGATTTTTGTTATTCCAATGGATGGTAGCGTAGTCTTTATGGAAGGTAGTCTATTTTCGAGATTTTTGTTACTCCAATTGATGGTACCCTTGTCATTATGGAAGGTCGTCTGTTGTCGAGATTTTTGTTACTCCATTGGATGGTAACCTTGTCATTATGTAAGGTAGTCTCTTGCTGATATTTTTGTTACTACAATGTATGGTAGCCTTGTCATTATGGAAGGTAGTCTGTTGTCGAGATTTTCGTTATTCCAATCGATGGTTGCCTAGTCTTTATGGAAGGTACTCTGTTTTCGAGATTTTTATTACTCCAATGGATTGTATCCTTGTCATTATAGAAAGTAGTATGTTGTCGAGATTTAAGGTACTCTAGTGGACGGTATCCTTGTCATTATGGAAGGTAGTCTCTTGTTGATATTTTTGTTACTCCCATGGATGGTAACCTTGTCATTATGGAAGGTAGTCTGTTGTTCAGATATTTGTTACTACAATGTATGGTAGCCTTGTCATTATGGAAGGTAGTCTATTGTGGAGATTTTTGTTATTCCAATGGATGGTAGCCTAGTATTTATGGAAGGTAGTCTGTTTTCGCGATTTTTGTTACTCCAATGGATGGTAGCCTTTTCATTATATAAGGTAGTTTGTTGTTGAGATTTTTGGTACTCCAATGGATGGTAGCCTTGTCATTATGGAAAGTAGTATCTTGTTGATTTGTTTGTTACTCCAATGGATGGTAGCCTTGTCATTATGGAAGGTAGTCTGTTGGCCAAATTTTTGTTATTCTAATTGATGGTAGCCTTGTCATTATGGAAGGTAGTATGTTGTCAAGATTTTTGTTACTCCAATGGATGGTAGACTTGTCATTATTGAAGGTAGTCTTTTGTCGAGATTTTTGTTACTACAATTGATGGTAGTCTTGTTATTATGGAGGGTAGTCTTTTGTCGACATTTTTGGTACTACAATTGATTGTAGCCTTGTTATTATGAAAGGTAGTCTATTATCGATATCTTTGTTACTCCAATGGATGGTAGCCTTGTCATTATGTTAGGTAGTCTGTTGTCGATATCTTTGTTACTCCAATGGATGGTAGCCTTGTCATTATGTAAGGTAGTCTGTTGTCGAGATTTTTGTTACTACAATTGATGGTAGTCTTGTCATTATGGAGGGTAGTCTTTTGTAGACATTTTTGGTACTACAATTGATTGTAGCCTTGTTATTATGAAAGGTAGTTTGTTGTCGATATCTTTGTTACTGCAATGGATGGTAGCCTTATCATTATGTAAGGTAGTCTTTTGTCAAGATTTTTGTTACTCCAATGGATGATAGCCTTATCATTATGGAAGGTAGTGTGTTGTCGAGAGTTTTATTACTTTAATGGATGGTAACCTTGTCATGATGGAAGGTAGTCTCTTGTGGATATTTTTTTTACTTCAATGTATGGTACCCTTGTTATTTTGGAAGGTATTCTGTTATCGATATTTTTGTTACTCCAATGGATGGTAGCCTTGTCATTATGGATGGTAGTCTGTTGTCAAGATTTTTGTTACTCCAATGGATGGTAGACTTGTCATTATGGAAGGTAGTCTGTTGTCGAGATTTTTGTTATTCCAATGGATGGTAGCCTAGTCTTTATGGGAGGTAGTCTGTTTTCGCAATTTTTGTTACTCCAATGGATGGTAGCCTTTTCATTATAGAAGGTAGTCTGTTGTTGAGATTTTTGTTATTCCAATGGATGGTAGCCTAGTCTTTATGGAAGGTACTCTATTTTCGAGATTTTGTTACTCCAATTGATGGTAGCCTTGTCATTATGGAAGGTCGTCTGTTGTCGAGATTTTTGTTACTCCATTGGATGGTAACCTTGTCATTATGTAAGGTAGTCTCTTGCTGATATTATTGTTACTCCAATGAATGGTAGCTTTGTTGTTATGGAAGGTAGTCTGTTGTCATGATTTTTGTTATTGCAATTGATGGCAACCTTGTCATTATAGAAGGTAGTTTGTTTATCAGATTTTTGTTACTACAATGTATGGTAGCCTTGTCATTATGGAAGGTAGTTTGTTGTCGAGATTTTCGTTATTCCAATGGATGGTTGCCTAGTCTTTATGGAAGGTACTCTGTTTTCGAGATTTTTATTACTCCAATGGATTGTATCCTTGTAATTATAGAAAGTAGTCTGTTGTCGAGATTTAAGGTACTCTAGTGGATGGTATCCTTGTCATTATGGAAGGTAGTCTCTTGTTGATATTTTTGTTACTCCCATGGATGGTAACCTTGTCATTATGGAAGGTAGTCTGTTGTTCAGATATTTGTTACTACAATGTATGGTAGCCTTGTCATTATGGAAGGTAGTCTGTTGTCGAGATTTTTGTTATTCCAATGGATGGTAGCCTAGTATTTATGGAAGGTAGTCTGTTTTTGCGATTTTTGTTACTCCAATGGATGGTAGCCTTTTCATTATAGAAGGTAGTTTGTTGTTGAGATTTTTGGTACTCCAATGGATGGTAGCCTTGTCATTATGGAAAGTAGTCTCTTGTTGAGATGTTTGTTACTCCAATGGATGGTAGCCTTGTCATTATGGAAGGTAGTCTGTTGGCCAAATTTTTGTTATTCTAATGGATGGTAGCCTTGTCATTATGGAAGGTAGTCTGTTGTAAATATTTTTGTTACTCCAATGGATGGTAGCCTTGTCATTATTGAAGGTAGTCTGTTGTCGAGATTTTTGTTACTACAATTGATGGTAGTCTTGTCATTATGGAGGGTAGTCTTTTGTCGACATTTTTGGTACTACAATTGATTGTAGCCTTGTTATTATGAAAGGTAGTCTGTTGGCCAGATTTTTGTTATTTTAATGGATGGTAGCCTTGTCATTATGGAGGGTAGTATGTTGTCATGATTTTTGAAACTCCAATGGATGGTAGCCTTGTCATTATGGAAGGTAGTCTATTGTCGAGATTTTTGTTATTCCAATGGATGGTAGCCTAGTCATTATGGAAGGTAGTCTGTTTTCGATATTTTTGTTAGTCCAATGGATGGTAGCCTTTTCATTATGGAAGGTAGTCTGTTGTTGAGATTTTTGTTATTCCAATGGATGGTAGCGTAGTCTTTATGGAAGGTAGTCTATTTTCGAGATTTTTGTTACTCCAATTGATGGTAGCCTTGTCATTATGGAAGGTCGTCTGTTGTCGAGATTTTTGTTACTCCATTGGATGGTAACCTTGTCATTATGTAAGGTAGTCTCTTGCTGATATTTTTGTTACTACAATGTATGGTAGCCTTGTCATTATGGAAGGTAGTCTGTTGTCGAGATTTTCGTTATTCCAATGGATGGTTGCCTAGTCTTTATGGAAGGTACTCTGTTTTCGAGATTTTTATTACTCCAATGGATTATATCCTTGTCATTATAGAAAGTAGTTTGTTGTCGAGATTTAAGGTACTCTAGTGGATGGTATCCTTGTCATTATGGAAGGTAGTCTCTTGTTGATATTTTTGTTACTCCCATGGATGGTAACCTTGTCATTATGGAAGGTAGTCTGTTGTTCAGATATTTGTAACTACAATGTATGGTAGCCTTGTCATTATGGAAGGTAGTCTGTTGTCGAGATTTTTGTTATTCCAATGGATGGTAGCCTAGTATTTATGGAAGGTAGTCTGTTTTCGCGATTTTTGTTACTCCAATGGATGGTAGCCTTTTCATTATATAAGGTAGTTTGTTGTTGAGATTTTTGGTACTCCAATGGATGGTAGCCTTGTCATTATGGAAAGTAGTCTCTTGTTGATTTGTTTGTTACTCCAATGGATGGTAGCCTTGTCATTATGGAAGGTAGTCTGTTGGCCAAATTTTTGTTATTCTAATGGATGGTATCTTTGTCATTATGGAAGGTAGTCTGTTGTCAAGATTTTTGTTACTCCAATGGATGGTAGACTTGTCATTATTGAAGGTAGTCTTTTGTCGAGATTTTTGTTACTACAATTGATGGTAGTCTTGTCATTATGGAGGGTAGTCTTTTGTCGACATTTTTGGTACTACAATTGATTGTAGCCTTGTTATTATGAAAGGTAGTCTATTATCGATATCTTTGTTACTCCAATGGATGGTAGCCTTGTCATTATGTTAGGTAGTCTGTTGTTCATATCTTTGTTACTCCAATGGATGGTAGCCTTGTCATTATGTAAGGTAGTCTGTTGTCGAGATTTTTGTTACTACAATTGATGGTAGTCTTGTCATTATGGAGGGTAGTCTTTTGTCGACATTTTTGGTACTACAATTGATTGTAGCCTTGTTATTATGAAAGGTAGTTTATTGTCGATATCTTTGTTACTGCAATGGATGGTAGCCTTATCATTATGTAAGGTAGTCTTTTGTCAAGATTTTTGTTACTCCAATGGATGATAGCCTTATCATTATGGAAGGTAGTGTGTTGTCGAGATTTTTATTACTTTAATGGATGGTAACCTTGTCATGATGGAAGGTAGTCTCTTGTGGATATTTTTTTTACTTCAATGTATGGTACCCTTGTTATTTTGGAAGGTATTCTGTTGTCGATATTTTTGTTACTCCAATGGATGGTAGCCTTGTCATTATGGATGGTAGTCTGTTGTCAAGATTTTTGTTACTCCAATGGATGGTAGACTTGTCATTATGGAAGGTAGTCTGTTGTCGAGATTTTTGTTATTCCAATGGATGGTAGCCTAGTCTTTATGGGAGGTAGTCTGTTTTCGCAATTTTTGTTACTCCAATGGATGGTAGCCTTTTCATTATAGAAGGTAGTTTGTTGTCGAGATTTTTGGTACTCCAATGGATGGTAGCTTTGTCATTATGGAATATAGTCTCTTTTTGATATGTTTGTTACTCCAATGGATGGTAGCCTTGTCATTATGGAAGGTAGTCTGTTGTCAAGATTTTTGTTATTCTAATGGATGGTAGTCTTGTCATTATGGACGGTAGTCTTTTGTCTACATTTTTGGTACTACAATTGATTTTAGCCTTGTCATTATGAAAGGTAGTCTGTTGTCGATATCTTTGTTACTTTAATGGATGGTAGCCTCGTCATTATGGATGGTAGTCTGTGGTCAAGATTTTTGTTACTCCAATGGATGGTATCCTTGTCATTATGGAAGGTAGTCTGTTGTCGAGATTTTTGTTATTCCAATGGAAGGTAGCCTTGTCATTATGGAAGGTAGTCTGTTATCGTGATTTTTGTTACTCCCATGGATGGTAGCCTTGTCATTATGGAAGGTAGTATGTTATCGATATCTATGTTAATCCAATGGATGGTAGTATGTTGTCAAGCTTTTTGTTACTCCAATGGATGGTAGCCTTTTCATTATAGAAGGTAGTTTGTGGTTGAGATTTTTGGTACTCCGATGGATGGTAGCCTTGTCATTATGGAAAGTAGTCTCTTGTTGATATGTTTGTCACTCCAATGGATGGTAGCCTTGTCATTATGGAAGGTAGTCTGTTGGCCAAATTTTTGTTATTCTAATGGATGGTAGCCTTGTCATTATGGAAGGTAGTCTGTTGTCAAGATTTTTGTTACTCCAATGGATGGTAGCCTTGTCATTATTGAAGGTAGTCTGTTGTCGAGATTTTTGTTACTACAATTGATGGTAGTCTTGTCATTATGGAGGGTAGTCTTTTGTCGACATTTTTGGTACTACAATTGATTGTAGCCTTGTTATTATGAAAGGTAGTTTGTGGGCCAGATTTTTGTTATTCTAATGGATGGTAGCCTTGTCATTATGGAGGGTAGTATGTTGTCATGATTTTTGTAACTCCAATTGATGGTAGCCTTGTCATTATGGAAGGTAGTCTGTTGTCGAGATTTTTGTTATTCCAATGGATGGTAGCCTAGTCATTATGGAAGGTAGTCTGTTTTCGATATTTTTGTTAGTCCAATGGATGGTAGCCTTTTCATTATGGAAGGTAGTCTGTTGTTGAGATTTTTGTTATTCCAATGGATGGTAGCCTAGTCTTTATGGAAAGTAGTCTATTTTCGAGATTTTTGTTACTCCAATTGATGGTAGCCTTGTCATTATGGAAGGTCGTCTGTTGTCGAGATTTTTGTTACTCAATTGGATGGTAACCTTGTCATTATGTAAGGTAGTCTCTTGCTGATATTTTTGTTACTCCAATGAATGGTAGCTTTGTCGTTATGGAAGGTAGTCTGTTGTCAAGATTTTTGTTATTCCAATTGATGGCAGCCTTGTCATTATAGAAGGTAGTTTGTTGTTCAGATTTTTGTTACTACAATGTATGGTAGCCTTGTCATTATGGAAGGTAGTCTGTTGTCGAGATTTTCGTTATTCCAATGGATGGTTGCCTAGTCTTTATGGAAGGTACTCTGTTTTCGAGATTTTTATTACTCCAATGGATTGTATCCTTGTCATTTTAGAAAGTAGTCTGTTGTCGAGATTTAAGGTACTCTAGTGGATGGTATCCTTGTCATTATGGAAGGTAGTCTCTTGTTGATATTTTTGTTACTCCCATGGATGGTAACCTTGTCATTATGGAAGGTAGTCTGTTGTTCAGATATTTGTTACTACAATGTATGGTAGCCTTGTCATTATGGAAGGTAGTCTGTTGTCGAGATTTTTCTTATTCCAATGGATGGTAGCCTTTTCATTATAGAAGGTAGTTTGTTGTTGAGATTTTTGGTACTGCAATGGATGGTAGCCTTGTCATTATGGAAAGTAGTCTCTTGTTGATATGTTTGTTACTCCAATGGATGGTAGCCTTGTCATTATGGAAGGTAGTCTGTTGGCCATATTTTTGTTATTCTAATGGATGGTAGCCTTGTCATTATGGAAGGTAGTCTGTTGTCAATATTTTTGTTACTCCAATGGATGTTAGCCTTGTCATTATTGAAGGTAGTCTTTTGTCGAGATTTTTGTTACTACAATTGATGGTAGTCTTGTCATTATGGAGGGTAGTCTTTTGTCGACATTTTTGGTACTACAATTGATTGTAGCCTTGTTATTATGAAAGGTAGTCTATTATCGATATCTTTGTTACTCCAATGGATGGTAGCCTTGTCATTATGTTAGGTAGTCTGTTGTCGATATCTTTGTTACTCCAATGGATGGTAGCCTTGTCATTATGTAAGGTAGTCTATTGTCGAGATTTTTGTTACTACAATTGATGGTAGTCATGTCATTATGGAGGGTAGTCTTTTGTCGACATTTTTGGTACTACAATTGATTGTAGCCTTGTTATTATGAAAGGTAGTTTGTTGTCGGTATCTTTGTTACTGCAATGGATGGTAGCCTTATCATTATGTAAGGTAGTCTTTTGTCAAGATTTTTGTTACTCCAATGGATGATAGCCTTATCATTATGGAAGGTAGTGTGTTGTCGAGATTTTTATTACTTTAATGGATGGTAATCTTGTCATGATGGAAGGTAGTCTCTTGTGGATATTTTTTTTATTTCAATGTATGGTACCCTTGTTATTTTGGAAGGTATTTTGTTGTCGATATTTTTGTTACTCCAATGGATGGTAGCCTTGTCACTATGGATGGTAGTCTATTGTCAAGATTTTTGTTACTCCAATGGATGGTAGACTTGTCATTATGGAAGGTAGTCTGTTGTCGAGATTTTTGTTATTCCAATGGATGGTAGCCTAGTCTTTATGGGAGGTAGTCTGTTTTCGCAATTTTTGTTACTCCAATGGATGGTAGCCTTTTCATTATAGAAGGTAGTTTGTTGTCGAGATTTTTGGTACTCAAATGGATGGTAGCCTTGTCATTATGGAAAGTAGTCTCTTGTTGATATGTTTGTTACTCCAATGGATGATAGCCTTGTCATTATGGAAGGTAGTCTGTTGTCAAGATTTTTGTTATTCTAATGGATGGTAGTCTTGTCATTATGGACAGTAGTATTTTGTCTACATTTTTGGTACTACAATTGATTGTAGCCTTGTCATTATGAAAGGTAGTCTGTTGTCGATATCTTTGTTACTCCAATGGATGGTAGCCTCGTCATTATGGATGGTAGTCTGTTGTCAAAAATTTTGTTACTCCAATGGATGGTAGCCTTGTCATTATGGAAGGTAGTCTGTTGTCGAGATTTTTGTTATTCCAATGGAAGGTAGCCTTGTCATTATGGAAGGTAGCCTGTTATCGTGATTTTTGTTACTCCCATGGATGGTAGCCTTGTCATTATGGAAGGTAGTATGTTATCGATATCTATGTTAATCCAATGGATGGTAGTATGTTGTCAAGATTTTTGTTACTCCAATGGATGGTAGCCTTTTCATTATAGAAGGTAGTTTGTTATTGAGATTTTTGGTACTCCAATGGATGGTAGCCTTGTCATTATGGAAAGTAGTCTCTTGTTGATATGTTTGTTACTCCAATGGATGGTAGCCTTGTCATTATGGAAGGTAGTCTGTTGGCCAAATTTTTGTTATTCTAATGGATGGTAGCCTTGTCATTATGGAAGGTAGTCTGTTGTCAAGATTTTTGTTACTCCAATGGATGGTAGCCTTGTCATTATTGAAGGTAGTCTGTTGTCGAGAGTTTTGTTACTACAATTGATGGTAGTCTTGTCATTATGGAGGGTAGTCTTTTGTCAACATTTTTGGTACTACAATTGATTGTAGCCTTGTTATTATGAAAGGTAGTCTGTTGGCCAGATTTTTGTTATTCTAATGGATGGTAGCCTTGTCATTATGGAGGGTAGTATGTTGTCATGATTTTTGTAACTCCAATGGATGGTAGCCTTGTCATTATGGAAGGTAGTCTGTTGTCGATATTTTTGTTATTCCAATGGATGGTAGCCTAGTCATTATGGAAGGTAGTTTGTTTTCGAGATTTTTGTTAGTCCAATGGATGGTAGCCTTTTCATTATGGAAGGTAGTCTGTTGTTGAGATTTTTGTTATTCCAATGGATGGTAGCCAAGTCATGGAAGGTAGTCTATTTTTGAGATTTTTGTTACTCCAATTGATGGTAGCCTTGTCATTATGGAAGGTCGTCTGTTGTCGTGATTTTTGTTACTCCATTGGATGGTAACCTTGTCATTATGTAAGGTAGACTCTTGCTAATATTTTTGTTACTCCAATGAATGGTAGCTTTGTCGTTATGGAAGGTAGTCTGTTGTCAAGATTTTTGTTACTCCAATTGATGGTACCCTTGTCATTATAGAAGGTAGGTTGTTGTTCAGATTTTTGTTACTACAATGTATGGTAGCCTTGTCATTATGGAAGGTAGTCTGTTGTCGAGATTTTCGTTATTCCAATGGATGGTTGCCTAGTCTTTATGGAAGGTACTCTGTTTTCGAGATTTTTATTACTCCAATGGATTGTATCCTTGTCATTATAGAAAGTAGTCTGTTGTCGAGATTTAAGGTACTCTAGTGGATGGTATCCTTATCATTATGGAAGGTAGTCTCTTGTTGATATTTTTGTTACTCCCATGGATGGTAACCTTGTCATTATGGAAGGTAGTCTGTTGTTCAGATATTTGTTACTACAATGTATGGTAGCCTTGTCATTATGGAAGGTAGTCTATTGTCGAGATTTTTGTTATTCCAATGGATGGTAGCCTAGTATTTATGGAAGTAGTCTGTTTTTGCGATTTTTGTTACTCCAATGGATGGTAGCCTTTTCATTATAGAAGGTAGTTTGTTGTTGAGATTTTTGGTACTCCAATGGATGGTAGCCTTGTCATTATGGAAAGTAGTCTCTTGTTGAGATGTTTGTTACTCCAATGGATGGTAGCCTTGTCATTATGGAAGGTAGTCTGTTGGCCAAATTTTTGTTATTCTAATGGATGGTAGCCTTGTCATTATGGAAGGTAGTCTGTTGTCAAGATTTTTGTTACTCCAATGGATGGTAATCTTGTCATTATTGAAGGTAGTCTGTTGTCGAGATTTTTGTTACTACAATTGATGGTAGTCTTGTCATTATGGAGGGTAGTCTTTTGTCGACATTTTTGGTACTACAATTGATTGTAGCCTTGTTATTATGAAAGGTAGTTTGTTGGCCAGATTTTTGTTATTCTAATGGATGGTAACCTTGTCATTATGGAGGGTAGTATGTTGTCATGATTTTTGTAACTCCAATGGATGGTAGCCTTGTCATTATGGAAGGTAGTCTGTTGTCGAGATTTTTGTTATTCCAATGGATGGTAGCCTAGTCATTATGGAAGGTAGTCTGTTTTCGATATTTTTGTTAGTCCAATGGATGGTAGCCTTTTCATTATGGAAGGTAGTCTGTTGTTGAGATTTTTGTTATTCCAATGGATGGTAGCCTAGTCTTTATGGAAGGTAGTCTATTTTCGAGATTTTTGTTACTCCAATTGATGGTAGCCTTGTCATTATGGAAGGTCGTCTGTTGTCGAGATTTTTGTTACTCCATTGGATGGTAACCTTTTCATTATGTAAGGTAGTCTCTTGCTGATATTTTTGTTACTCCAATGAATGGTAGCTTTGTCGTTATGGAAGGTAGTCTATTGTCATGATTTTTGTTATTCCAATTGATGGCAGCCTTGTCATTATAGAAGGTAGTTTGTTGTTCAGATTTTTGTTACTACAATGTATGGTAGCCTTGTCATTATGGAAGGTAGTCTGTTGTCGAGATTTTCATTATTCCAATGGATGGTTGCCTAGTCTTTATGGAAGGTACTCTGTTTTCGAGATTTTTATTACTCCAATGGATTGTATCCTTGTCATTATAGAAAGTAGTCTGTTGTCGAGATTTAAGGTACTCTACTGGATGGTATCCTTGTCATTATGGAAGGTAGTCTCTTGTTGATATTTTTGTTACTCCCATGGATGGTAACCTTGTCATTATGGAAGGTAGTCTGTTGTTCAGATATTTGTTACTACAATGTATGGTAGCCTTGTCATTATGGAAGGTAATCTGTTGTCGAGATTTTTGTTATTCCAATGGATGGTAGCCTAGTATTTATGGATGGTAGTTTGTTTTTGCGATTTTTGTTACTCCAATGGATGGTAGCCTTTTCATTATAGAAGGTAGTTTGTTGTTGAGATTTTTGGTACTCCAATGGATGGTAGCCTTGTCATTATGGAAAGTAGTCTCTTGTTGAGATGTTTGTTACTCCAATGGATGGTAGCCTTGTCATTATGGAAGGTAGTCTGTTGTCAAGATTTTTGTTACTCCAATGGATGGTAGCCTTGTCATTATTGAAGGTAGTTTGTTGTCGAGATTTTTGTTACTACAATTGATGGAGGATAGTCTTTTGTCGACATTTTTGGTACTACAATTGATTGTAGCCTTGTTATTATGAAAGGTAGTCTATTATCGATATCTTTGTTACTCCAATGGATGTTAGCCTTGTCATTATGTTAGGTAGTCTGTTGTCGATATCTTTGTTACTCCAATGGATGGTAGCCTTGTCATTATGTAAGGTAGTCTGTTGTCGAGATTTTTGTTACTACAATTAATGGTAGTCATGTCATTATGGAGGGTAGTCTTTTGTCGACATTTTTGGTACTACAATTGATTGTAGCCTTGTTATTATGAAAGGTAGTTTGTTGTCGATATCTTTGTTACTGCAATGGATGGTAGCCTTATCATTATGTAAGGTAGTCTTTTGTCAAGATTTTTGTTACTCCAATGGATGATAGCCTTATCATTATGGAAGGTAGTGTGTTGTCGAGATTTTTATTACTTTAATGGATGGTAAACTTGTCATGATGGAAGGTAGTCTCTTGTGGATATTTTTTTTACTTCAATGTATGGTACCCTTGTTATTTTGGAAGGTATTTTGTTGTCGATTTTTTTGTTACTCCAATGGATGGTAGCCTTGTCATTCTGGATGGTAGTCTGTTGTCAAGATTTTTGTTACTCCAATGGATGGTAGACTTGTCATTATGGAAGGTAGTCTGTTGTCGAGATTTTTGTTATTCCAATGGATGGTAGCCTAGTCTTTATGGGAGGTAGTCTGTTTTCAGAATTTTTGTTACTCCAATGGATGGTAGCCTTTTCATTATAGAAGGTAGTTTGTTGTCGAGATTTTTGGTACTCCAATGGATGGTAGCCTTGTCATTATGGAAAGTAGTCTCTTGTTGATATGTTTGTTACTCCAATGGATGGTAGCCTTGTCATTATGGAAGGTAGTCTGTTGTCAAGATTTTTGTTATTCTAATGGATGGTAGTCTTGTCATTATGGACGGTAGTCTTTTGGTACTACAATTGATTGTAGCCTTGTCATTATGAAAGGTAGTCTGTTGTCAATATCTTTGTTACTCCAATGGATGGTAGCCTCGTCATTATGGATGGTAGTCTGTTGTCAAGATTTTTGTTACTCCAATGGATGGTAGCCTTGTCATTATGGAAGGTAGTCTGTTGTCGAGATTTTTGTTATTCCAATGGAAGGTTGCATTGTCATAATGGAAGGTAGTCTGTTATCGTGATTTTTGTTACTCCCATGGATGGTAGCCTTGTCATTATGGAAGGTAGTATGTTATCGATATCTATGTTAATCCAATGGATGGTAGTATGTTGTCAAGATTTTTGTTACTCCAATGGATGGTAGCCTTGTCATTACGGAAGGTAGTTTGTTTTCACAATTTTTGTTATTCCAATGGATGGTAGCCTAGTCTTTATGGACGGTAGTCTGTTTTCGCGATTTTTGTTACTCCAATGGATGGTAGCCTTTTCATTATAGAAGGTAGTTTGTTGTCAAGATTTTTGGTACTCCAATGGATGGTAGCCTTGTCATTATGGAAAGTAGTCTCTTGTTGATATGTTTGTTACTCCAATGGATGGTAGCCTTGTCATTATGGAAGGTAGTCTGTTGTCAAGATTTTTGTTATTCTAATGGATGGTAGTCTTGTCATTATGGACGGTAGTCTTTTGTCTACATTTTTGGTGCTACAATTGATTGTATCCTTGTCATTATGAAAGGTAGTCTGTTGTCGATATCTTTGTTACTCCAATGGATGGTAGCCTCGTCATTATGGATGGTAGTCTGTTGTCAAGATTTTTGTTACTCCAATGGATGGTAGCCTTGTCATTATGGAAGGTAGTCTGTTGTCGAGATTTTTGTTATTCCAATGGAAGGTAGCCTTGTCATTATGGAAGGTAGTCTGTTGTCGATATTTTTGTTACTACAATTGATGGTAGTCATGTCATTATGGAGGGTAGTCTTTTGTCGACATTTTTGGTACTACAATTGATTGTAGCCTTGTTATTGTGAAAGGTAGTTTGTTGTCGATATCTTTGTTACTGCAATGGATGGTAGCCTTATCATTATGTAAGGTAGTCTTTTGTCAAGATTTTTGTTACTCCAATGGATGATAGCCTTATCATTATGGAAGGTAGTGTGTTGTCGAGATTTTTATTACTTTAATGGATGGTAACCTTGTCATGATGGAAGGTAGTCTCTTGTGGATATTTTTTTTACTTCAATGTATGGTACCCTTGTTATTTTGGAAGGTATTTTGTTGTCGATATTTTTGTTACTCCAATGGATGGTAGCCTTGTCCTTATGGATGGTAGTCTGTTGTCAAGATTTTTGTTACTCCAATGGATGGTAGACTTGTCATTATGGAAGGTAGTCTGTTGTCGAGATTTTTGTTATTCCAATGGATGGTAGCCTAGTCTTTATGGGAGGTAGTCTGTTTTTGCAATTTTTGTTACTCCAATGGATGGTAGCCTTTTCATTATAGAAGGTAGTTTGTTGTCGAGATTTTTGGTACTCCAATGGATGGTAGCCTAATCATTATGGAAAGTAGTCTCTTGTTGATATGTTTGTTACTCCAATGGATGGTAGCCTTGTCATTATGGAAGGTAGTCTGTTGTCAAGATTTTTGTTATTCTAATGGATGGTAGTCTTGTCATTATGGACGGTAGTCTTTTGTCTACATTTTTGGTACTACAATTGATTGTAGCCTTGTCATTATGAAAGGTAGTCTGTTGTTGATATCTTTGTTACTCCAATGGATGGTAGCCTCGTCATTATGGATGGTAGTCTGTTGTCAAGATTTTTGTTACTCCAATGGATGGTAGCCTTGTCATTATGGAAGGTAGTCTGTTGTCAAGATTTTTGTTACTCCAATGGATGGTAATCTTGTCATTATTGAAGGTAGTCTGTTGTCGAGATTTTTGTTACTACAATTGATGGTAGTCTTGTCATTATGGAGGGTAGTCTTTTGTCGACATTTTTGGTACTACAATTGATTGTAGCCTTGTTATTATGAAAGGTAGTTTGTTGGCCAGATTTTTGTTATTCTAATGGATGGTAACCTTGTCATTATGGAGGGTAGTATGTTGTCATGATTTTTGTAACTCCAATGGATGGTAGCCTTGTCATTATGGAAGGTAGTCTGTTGTCGAGATTTTTGTTATTCCAATGGATGGTAGCCTAGTCATTATGGAAGGTAGTCTGTTTTCGATATTTTTGTTAGTCCAATGGATGGTAGCCTTTTCATTATGGAAGGTAGTCTGTTGTTGAGATTTTTGTTATTCCAATGGATGGTAGCCTAGTCTTTATGGAAGGTAGTCTATTTTCGAGATTTTTGTTACTCCAATTGATGGTAGCCTTGTCATTATGGAAGGTCGTCTGTTGTCGAGATTTTTGTTACTCCATTGGATGGTAACCTTTTCATTATGTAAGGTAGTCTCTTGCTGATATTTTTGTTACTCCAATGAATGGTAGCTTTGTCGTTATGGAAGGTAGTCTATTGTCATGATTTTTGTTATTCCAATTGATGGCAGCCTTGTCATTATAGAAGGTAGTTTGTTGTTCAGATTTTTGTTACTACAATGTATGGTAGCCTTGTCATTATGGAAGGTAGTCTGTTGTCGAGATTTTCATTATTCCAATGGATGGTTGCCTAGTCTTTATGGAAGGTACTCTGTTTTCGAGATTTTTATTACTCCAATGGATTGTATCCTTGTCATTATAGAAAGTAGTCTGTTGTCGAGATTTAAGGTACTCTACTGGATGGTATCCTTGTCATTATGGAAGGTAGTCTCTTGTTGATATTTTTGTTACTCCCATGGATGGTAACCTTGTCATTATGGAAGGTAGTCTGTTGTTCAGATATTTGTTACTACAATGTATGGTAGCCTTGTCATTATGGAAGGTAATCTGTTGTCGAGATTTTTGTTATTCCAATGGATGGTAGCCTAGTATTTATGGATGGTAGTTTGTTTTTGCGATTTTTGTTACTCCAATGGATGGTAGCCTTTTCATTATAGAAGGTAGTTTGTTGTTGAGATTTTTGGTACTCCAATGGATGGTAGCCTTGTCATTATGGAAAGTAGTCTCTTGTTGAGATGTTTGTTACTCCAATGGATGGTAGCCTTGTCATTATGGAAGGTAGTCTGTTGTCAAGATTTTTGTTACTCCAATGGATGGTAGCCTTGTCATTATTGAAGGTAGTTTGTTGTCGAGATTTTTGTTACTACAATTGATGGAGGATAGTCTTTTGTCGACATTTTTGGTACTACAATTGATTGTAGCCTTGTTATTATGAAAGGTAGTCTATTATCAATATCTTTGTTACTCCAATGGATGTTAGCCTTGTCATTATGTTAGGTAGTCTGTTGTCGATATCTTTGTTACTCCAATGGATGGTAGCCTTGTCATTATGTAAGGTAGTCTGTTGTCGAGATTTTTGTTACTACAATTAATGGTAGTCATGTCATTATGGAGGGTAGTCTTTTGTCGACATTTTTGGTACTACAATTGATTGTAGCCTTGTTATTATGAAAGGTAGTTTGTTGTCGATATCTTTGTTACTGCAATGGATGGTAGCCTTATCATTATGTAAGGTAGTCTTTTGTCAAGATTTTTGTTACTCCAATGGATGATAGCCTTATCATTATGGAAGGTAGTGTGTTGTCGAGATTTTTATTACTTTAATGGATGGTAAACTTGTCATGATGGAAGGTAGTCTCTTGTGGATATTTTTTTTACTTCAATGTATGGTACCCTTGTTATTTTGGAAGGTATTTTGTTGTCGATTTTTTTGTTACTCCAATGGATGGTAGCCTTGTCATTCTGGATGGTAGTCTGTTGTCAAGATTTTTGTTACTCCAATGGATGGTAGACTTGTCATTATGGAAGGTAGTCTGTTGTCGAGATTTTTGTTATTCCAATGGATGGTAGCCTAGTCTTTATGGGAGGTAGTCTGTTTTCAGAATTTTTGTTACTCCAATGGATGGTAGCCTTTTCATTATAGAAGGTAGTTTGTTGTCGAGATTTTTGGTACTCCAATGGATGGTAGCCTTGTCATTATGGAAAGTAGTCTCTTGTTGATATGTTTGTTACTCCAATGGATGGTAGCCTTGTCATTATGGAAGGTAGTCTGTTGTCAAGATTTTTGTTATTCTAATGGATGGTAGTCTTGTCATTATGGACGGTAGTCTTTTGGTACTACAATTGATTGTAGCCTTGTCATTATGAAAGGTAGTCTGTTGTCAATATCTTTGTTACTCCAATGGATGGTAGCCTCGTCATTATGGATGGTAGTCTGTTGTCAAGATTTTTGTTACTCCAATGGATGGTAGCCTTGTCATTATGGAAGGTAGTCTGTTGTCGAGATTTTTGTTATTCCAATGGAAGGTTGCATTGTCATAATGGAAGGTAGTCTGTTATCGTGATTTTTGTTACTCCCATGGATGGTAGCCTTGTCATTATGGAAGGTAGTATGTTATCGATATCTATGTTAATCCAATGGATGGTAGTATGTTGTCAAGATTTTTGTTACTCCAATGGATGGTAGCCTTGTCATTACGGAAGGTAGTTTGTTTTCACAATTTTTGTTATTCCAATGGATGGTAGCCTAGTCTTTATGGACGGTAGTCTGTTTTCGCGATTTTTGTTACTCCAATGGATGGTAGCCTTTTCATTATAGAAGGTAGTTTGTTGTCAAGATTTTTGGTACTCCAATGGATGGTAGCCTTGTCATTATGGAAAGTAGTCTCTTGTTGATATGTTTGTTACTCCAATGGATGGTAGCCTTGTCATTATGGAAGGTAGTCTGTTGTCAAGATTTTTGTTATTCTAATGGATGGTAGTCTTGTCATTATGGACGGTAGTCTTTTGTCTACATTTTTGGTGCTACAATTGATTGTATCCTTGTCATTATGAAAGGTAGTCTGTTGTCGATATCTTTGTTACTCCAATGGATGGTAGCCTCGTCATTATGGATGGTAGTCTGTTGTCAAGATTTTTGTTACTCCAATGGATGGTAGCCTTGTCATTATGGAAGGTAGTCTGTTGTCGAGATTTTTGTTATTCCAATGGAAGGTAGCCTTGTCATTATGGAAGGTAGTCTGTTGTCGATATTTTTGTTACTACAATTGATGGTAGTCATGTCATTATGGAGGGTAGTCTTTTGTCGACATTTTTGGTACTACAATTGATTGTAGCCTTGTTATTGTGAAAGGTAGTTTGTTGTCGATATCTTTGTTACTGCAATGGATGGTAGCCTTATCATTATGTAAGGTAGTCTTTTGTCAAGATTTTTGTTACTCCAATGGATGATAGCCTTATCATTATGGAAGGTAGTGTGTTGTCGAGATTTTTATTACTTTAATGGATGGTAACCTTGTCATGATGGAAGGTAGTCTCTTGTGGATATTTTTTTTACTTCAATGTATGGTACCCTTGTTATTTTGGAAGGTATTTTGTTGTCGATATTTTTGTTACTCCAATGGATGGTAGCCTTGTCCTTATGGATGGTAGTCTGTTGTCAAGATTTTTGTTACTCCAATGGATGGTAGACTTGTCATTATGGAAGGTAGTCTGTTGTCGAGATTTTTGTTATTCCAATGGATGGTAGCCTAGTCTTTATGGGAGGTAGTCTGTTTTTGCAATTTTTGTTACTCCAATGGATGGTAGCCTTTTCATTATAGAAGGTAGTTTGTTGTCGAGATTTTTGGTACTCCAATGGATGGTAGCCTAATCATTATGGAAAGTAGTCTCTTGTTGATATGTTTGTTACTCCAATGGATGGTAGCCTTGTCATTATGGAAGGTAGTCTGTTGTCAAGATTTTTGTTATTCTAATGGATGGTAGTCTTGTCATTATGGACGGTAGTCTTTTGTCTACATTTTTGGTACTACAATTGATTGTAGCCTTGTCATTATGAAAGGTAGTCTGTTGTTGATATCTTTGTTACTCCAATGGATGGTAGCCTCGTCATTATGGATGGTAGTCTGTTGTCAAGATTTTTGTTACTCCAATGGATGGTAGCCTTGTCATTATGGAAGGTAGTCTGTTGTCGAGATTTTTGTTATTCCAATGGAAGGTAGCCTTGTCATTATGGAAGGTAGTCTGTTATCGTGATTTTTGTTACTCCCATGGATGGTAGCCTTGTCATTATGGAAGGTAGTATGTTATCGATATCTATGTTAATCCAATGGATGGTAGTATGTTTTCAAGATTTTTGTTACTCCAATGGATGGTAGCCTTGTCAATACGGAAGGTAGTTTGTTGTCGAGATTTTTGTTATTCCACTGGATGGTAGCCTAGTCTTTATGGACGGTAGTCTGTCTTCGCGATTTTTGTTACTCCAATGGATGGTAGCCTTTTCATTATAGAAGGTAGTTTGTTGTCAAGATTTTTGGTACTCCAATGGATGGTAGCCTTGTCATTATGGAAAGTAGTCTCTTGTTGATATGTTTGTTACTCCAATGGATGGTAGCCTTGTCATTATGGAAGGTAGTCTGTTGTCAAGATTTTTGTTATTCTAATGGATGGTAGTCTTATCATTATGGACGGTAGTCTTTTGTCTACATTTTTGGTACTACAATTGATTGTAGCCTTGTCATTATGAAATGTAGTCTGTTGTCGATATCTTTGTTACTCCAATGGATGGTAGCCTCGTCATTATGGATGGTAGTCTGTTGTCAAGATTTTTGTTACTCCAATGGATGGTAGCCTTGTCATTATGGACGGTAGTCTGTTGTCGAGATTTTTGTTATTCCAATGGAAGGTAGCCTTGTCATTATGGAAGGTAGTCTGTTATCGTGATTTTTGTTACTCCCATGGATGGTAGCCTTGTCATTATGGAAGGTAGTATGTTATCGATATCTATGTTAATCCAATGGATGGTAGTATGTTGTCAAGATTTTTGTTACTCCAATGGATGGTAGCCTTTTCATTATAGAAGGTAGTTTGTTGTTGAGATTTTTGGTACTCCAATGGATGGTAGCCTTGTCATTATGGAGAGTAGTCTCTTGTTGATATGTTTGTTACTCCAATGGATGGTAGCCTTGTTATTATGAAAGGTAGTTTGTTGGCCAGATTTTTGTTATTCTAATGGATTGTAGCCTTGTCATTATGGAGGGTAGTATGTTGTCATGATTTTTGTAACTCCAACGGATGGTAGCCTTGTCATTATGGAAGGTAGTCTGTTGTCGAGATTTTTGTTATTCCAATGGATGGTAGCCTAGTCATTATGGAAGGTAGTCTGTTTTCGATATTTTTGTTAGTCCAATGGATGGTAGCCTTTTCATTATGGAAGGTAGTCTGTTGTTGAGATTTTTGTTATTCCAATGGATGGTGGCCTAGTCTTTATGGAAGGTAGTCTATTTTCGAGATTTTTGTTACTCCAATTGATGGAAGCCTTGTCATTATGGAAGGTCGTTTGTTGTCAAGATTTTTGTTACTCCATTGAATGGTAACCTTGTCATTATGTAAGGTAGTCTCTTGCTGATATTTTTGTTACTCCAATGAATGGTAGCTTTGTCGTTATGGAAGGTAGTCTGTTGTCATGATTTTTGTTATTCCAATTGATGGCAGCCTTGTCATTATAGAAGGTAGTTTGTTGTTCAGATTTTTGTTACTACAGTGTATGGTAGCCTTGTCATTATGGAAGGTAGTCTGTTGTCGAGATTTTCGTTATTCCAATGGATGGTTGCCTAGTCTTTATGGAAGGTACTCTGTTTTCGAGATTTTTATTACTCCAATGGATTGTATCCTTGTCATTATAGAAAGTAGTCTGTTGTCGAGATTTAAGGTACTCTAGTGGATGGTATCCTTGTCATTATGGAAGGTAGTCTCTTGTTGATATTTTTGTTACTCCCATGGATGGTAACTTTGTCATTATGGAAGGTAGTCTATTGTTCAGATATTTGTTAATACAATGTATGGTAGCCTTGTCATTATGGAAGGTAGTCTGTTGTCGAGATTTTTGTTATTCCAATGGATGGTAGCCTAGTATTTATGGATGGTAGTCTGTTTTCGCGACTTTTGTTACTCCAATGGATGGTAGCCGTTTCATTATAGAAGGTAGTTTGTTGTTGAGATTTTTGGTACTCCAATGGATGGTAGCATTGTCATTATGGAAAGTAGTCTCTTGTTGATATGTTTGTTACTCCAATGGATGGTAGCCTTGTCATTATGGAAGGTAGTCTGTTGGCCAAATTTTTGTTATTCTAATGGATGGTAGCCTTGTCATTATGGAAGGTAGTCTGTTGTCAAGATTTTTGTTACTCCAATGGATGGTAGCCTTGTCATTATTGAAGGTAGTCTTTTGTCGAGATTTTTGTTACTACAATTGATGGTAGTCTTGTCATTATGGAGGGTAGCCTTTTGTGGACATTTTTGGTACTACAATTGATTATAGCCTTGTTATTATGAAAGGTAGTCTATTATCGATATCTTTGTTACTCCAATGGATGGTAGCCTTGTCATTATGTTAGGTAGTCTGTTGTCGATATCTTAGTTACTCCAATGGATGGTAGCCTTGTCATTATGTAAGGTAGTCTATTGTCGAGATATTTGTTACTACAATTGATGGTAGTCATGTCATTATGGAGGGTAGTCTTTTGTCGACATTTTTGGTACTACAATTGATTGTAGCCTTGTTATTATGAAAGGTAGTTTGTTGTTGATATCTTTGTTACTGCAATGGATGGTAGCCTTATCATTATGTAAGGTAGTCTTTTGTCAAGATTTTTGTTACTCCAATGGATGATAGCCTTATCATTATGGAAGGTAGTGTGTTGTCGAGATTTTTATTACTTTAATGGATGGTAACCTTGTCATGATGGAAGGTAGTCTCTTCTGGATATTTTTTTTACTTCAATGTATGGTGCCCTTGTTATTTTGGAAGGTATTCTGTTGTCGATATTTTTGTTACTCCAATGGATGGTAGCCTTGTCATTATGGATGGTAGTCTGTTGTCAAGATTTTTGTTACTCCAATGGATGGTAGACTTGTCATTATGGAAGGTAGTCTGTTGTCGAGATTTTTGTTATTCCAATGGATGGTAGCCTAGTCTTTATGGGAGGTAGTCTGTTTTTGCAATTTTTGTTACTCCAATGGATGGTAGCCTTGTCATTATGGAAGGTATTCTGTTGTCAAGATTTTTGTTATTCTAATGGATGGTAGTCTTTTCATTATGGACGGTAGTCTTTTGTCTACATTTTTGGTACTACAATTGATTGTAGCCTTGTCATTATGAAAGGTAGTTTGTTGTCGATATCTTTGTTACTCCAATGGATGGTAGCCTCGTCATTATGGATGGTAGTCTGTTGTCAAGATTTTTGTTACTCCAATGGATGGTAGCCTTGTCATTATGGAAGGTAATCTGCTGTCGAGATTTTTGTTATTCCAATGGAAGGTAGCCTTGTCATTATGGAAGGTAGTCTGTTATCGTGATTTTTGTTACTCCCATGGATGGTAGCCTTGTCATTATGGAAGGTAGTATGTTATCGATATCTATGTTAATCCAATGGATGGTAGTATGTTGTCAAGATTTTTGTTACTCCAATGGATGGTAGCCTTGTCATTACGGAAGGTAGTTTGTTGTCGAGATTTTTGTTATTCCAATGGATGGTAGCCTAGTCTTTATGGACGGTAGTCTGTTTTCGCGATTTTTGTTACTCCAATGGATGGTAGCCTTGTCATTATGGAAGGTAGTCTGTTGTCGAGATTTTTGTTATTCCAATGGATGGTAGCCTAGTCATTATGGAAGGTAGTCTGTTTTCGAGATTTTTGTTAGTCCAATGGATGGTAGCCTTGTCATTATGGAAGGTAGTCTGTTGTTGAGATTTTTGTTATTCCAATGGATGGTAGCCTAGTCTTTATGGAAGGTAGTCTATTTTCGAGATTTTTGTTACTCCAATTGATGGTAGCCTTGTCATTATGGAAGGTCGTCTGTTGTCGAGATTTTTGTTATTCCATTGGATGGTAACCTTGTCATTATGTAAGGTAGTCTCTTGCTGATATTTTTGTTACTCCAATGAATGGTAGCTTTGTCGTTATGGAAGGTAGTTTGTTGTCAAGATTTTTGTTATTCCAATTGATGGTAGCCTTGTCATTATAGAAGGTAGTTTGTTGTTCAGATTTTTGTTACTACAATGTATGGTAGCCTTGTCATTATGGAAGGTAGTTTGTTGTCGAGATTTTTGTTATTCCAATGGATGGTTGCCTAGTCTTTATGGAAGGTACTCTGTTTTCAAGATTTTTATTACTCCAATGGATTGTACCCTTCTCATTATAGAAAGTAGTCTGTTGTCGAGATTTATGGTACTCCAGTTGATGGTATCCTTGTCATTATGGAAGGTAGTCTCTTGTTGATATTTTTGTTACTCCCATGGATGGTAACCTTGTTATTATGGAAGGTAGTCTGTTGTTCAGATATTTGTTACTACAATGTATGGTAGCCTTGTCATTATAGAAGGTAGTCTGTTGTCGAGATTTTTGTTATTCCAATGGATGGTAGACTAGTATTTATTGAAGGTAGTCTGTTTTCGCGATTTTTGTTACTCCAATGGATGGTAGCCTTTTCATTATAGAAGGTAGTTTGTTGTTGAGATTTTTGGTACTCCAATGGATGGTAGCCTTGTCATTATGGAAAGTAGTCTCTTGTTGATATGTTTGTTACTCCAATGGATGGTATCCTTGTCATTATGGAAGGTAGTCTGTTGGCCAAATTTTTGTTATTCTAATGGATGGTAGCCTTGTCATTATGGAAGGTAGTCTGTTGTCAAGATTTTTGTTACTCCAATGGATGGTAGACTTGTCATTATGGAAGGTAGTGTGTTGTCGAGATTTTTATTACTTTAATGGATGGTAACCTTGTCCTGATGGAAGGTAGTGTCTTGTGGATATTTTTTTAACTTCAATGTATGGTACCCTTGTTATTTTGGAAGGTATTCTGTTGTCGATATTTTTGTTACTCCAATGGATAGTAGCCTTGTCATTATGGATGGTAGTCTGTTGTCAAGATTTTTGTTACTCCAATGGATGGTAGACTTGTCATTATGGAAGGTAGTCTGTTGTCGAGATTTTTGTTATTCCAATGGATGGTAGCCTAGTCTTTATGGGAGGTAGTCTGTTTTTGCAATTTTTGTTACTCCAATGGATGGTAGCCTTGTCATTATGGAAGGTATTCTGTTGTCAAGATTTTTGTTATTCTAATGGATGGTAGTCTTGTCATTATGGACGGTAGTCTTTTGTCTACATTTTTGGTACTACAATTGATTGTAGCCTTGTCATTATGAAAGGTAGTCTGTTGTCGATATCTTTGTTACTCCAATGGATGGTAGCCTCGTCATTATGGATGGTAGTCTGTTGTCAAGATTTTTGTTACTCCAATGGATGGTAGCCTTGTCATTATGGAAGGTAATCTGTTGTCGAGATTTTTGTTATTCCAATGGAAGGTAGCCTTGTCATTATGGAAGGTAGTCTGTTATCGTGATTTTTGTTACTCCCATGGATGGTAGCCTTGTCATTATGGAAGGTAGTATGTTATCGATATCTATGTTAATCCAATGGATGGTAGTATGTTGTCAAGATTTTTGTTACTCCAATGGATGGTAGCCTTGTCATTACGGAAGGTAGTTTGTTGTCGAGATTTTTGTTATTCCAATGGATGGTAGCCTAGTCTTTATGGACGGTAGTCTGTTTTCGCGATTTTTGTTACTCCAATGGATGGTAGCCTTGTCATTATGGAAGGTAGTCTGTTGTCGAGATTTTTGTTATTCCAATGGATGGTAGCCTAGTCATTATGGAAGTTAGTCTGTTTTCGAGATTTTTGTTAGTCCAATGGATGGTAGCCTTGTCATTATGGAAGGTAGTCTGTTGTTGAGATTTTTGTTATTCCAATGGATGGTAGCCTAGTCTTTATGGAAGGTAGTCTATTTTCGAGATTTTTGTTACTCCAATTGATGGTAGCCTTGTCATTATGGAAGGTCGTCTGTTGTCGAGATTTTTGTTATTCCATTGGATGGTAACCTTGTCATTATGTAAGGTAGTCTCTTGCTGATATTTTTGTTACTCCAATGAATGGTAGCTTTGTCGTTATGGAAGGTAGTTTGTTGTCAAGATTTTTGTTATTCCAATTGATGGTAGCCTTGTCATTATAGAAGGTAGTTTGTTGTTCAGATTTTTGTTACTACAATGTATGGTAGCCTTGTCATTATGGAAGGTAGTCTGTTGTCGAGATTTTTGTTATTCCAATGGATGGTTGCCTAGTCTTTATGGAAGGTACTCTGTTTTCAAGATTTTTATTACTCCAATGGATTGTACCCTTCTCATTATAGAAAGTAGTCTGTTGTCGAGATTTATGGTACTCCAGTTGATGGTATCCTTGTCATTATGGAAGGTAGTCTCTTGTTGATATTTTTGTTACTCCCATGGATGGTAACCTTGTTATTATGGAAGGTAGTCTGTTGTTCAGATATTTGTTACTACAATGTATGGTAGCCTTGTCATTATAGAAGGTAGTCTGTTGTCGAGATTTTTGTTATTCCAATGGATGGTAGACTAGTATTTATGGAAGGTAGTCTGTTTTCGCGATTTTTGTTACTCCAATGGATGGTAGCCTTTTCATTATAGAACGTAGTTTGTTGTTGAGATTTTTGGTACTCCAATGGATGGTAGCCTTGTCATTATGGAAAGTAGTCTCTTGTTGATATGTTTGTTACTCCAATGGATGGTATCCTTGTCATTATGGAAGGTAGTCTGTTGGCCAAATTTTTGTTATTCTAATGGATGGTAGCCTTGTCATTATGGAAGGTAGTCTATTGTCAAGATTTTTGTTACTCCAATGGATTGTAGACTTGTCATTATGGAAGGTAGTTTGTTGTCGAGATTTTTATTACTTTAATGGATGGTAACCTTGTCCTGATGGAAGGTAGTGTCTTGTGGATATTTTTTTAACTTCAATGTATGGTACCCTTGTTATTTTGGAAGGTATTCTGTTGTCGATATTTTTGTTACTCCAATGGATGGTAGCCTTGTCATTATGGATGGTAGTCTGTTGTCAAGATTTTTGTTACTCCAATGGATGGTAGACTTGTCATTATGGAAGGTAGTATGATGTCGAGATTTTTGTTATTCCAATGGATGGTAGCCTAGTCTTTATGGGAGGTAGTTTGTTTTCGCGATTTTTGTTACTCTAATGGATGGTAGCCTTTTCATTATAGAAGGTAGTTTGTTGTCGAGATTTTTGGTACTCCAATGGATGGTAGCCTTGTCATTATGGAAAGTAGTCTCTTGTTGATATGTTTGTTACTCCAATGGATGGTAGCCTTGTCATTATGGAAGGTAGTCTGTTGTCATGATTTTTGTTATTCTAATGGATGGTAGTCTTGTCATTATGGATGGTAGTCTTGTCATTATGGACGGTAGTCTTTTGTCTACATTTTTGGTACTACAATTGATTGTAGCCTTGTCATTATGAAAGGTAGTCTGTTGTCTATATCTTTGTTACTCCAATGGATGGTAGCCTCGTCATTATGGATGGTAGTCTGTTGTCATGATTTTTGTTACTCCAATGGATGGTAGCCTTGTCATTATGGAAGGTAGTCTGTTGTCGAGATTTTTGTTATTCCAATGGAAGGTAGCCTTGTCATTATGGAAGGTAGTCTGTTATCGTGTTTTTTGTTACTCCAATGGATGGTAGCCTTGTCATTATGGAAGGTAGTATGTTATCGATATCTATGTTAATCCAATGGATGGTAGTATGTTGTCAATATTTTTGTTACTCCAATGGATGGTAGCCTTTTCATTATGGAAGGTAGTTTGTTGTCGAGATTTTTGTTATTCCAATGGATGGTAGCCTAGTCTTTATGGACGGTAGTCTGTTTTCGCGATTTTTGTTACTCCAATGGATGGTAGCCTTTTCATTATAGAAGGCAGTTTGTTGTCGAGATTTTTTGTACTCCAATGGATGGTAGCCTTGTCATTATGGAAAGTAGTCTCTTGTTGATATGTTTGTTACTCCAATGGATGGTAGCCTTGTAATTATGAAAGGTAGTCTGTTGGCCAGATTTTTGTTATTCTAATGGATGGTAGCCTTGTCATTATGGAAGGTAGTATGTTGTCAAGATTTTTGTAACTCCAATGGATGGTAGCCTTGTCATTATGTAAGGTAGTTTGTTGTCGAGATTTTTGTTATTCCAATGGATGGTAGCCTACTCATTATGGAAGGTAGTCTGTTTTCGAGATTTTTGTTAGTACAATGGATGGTAGCCTTGTCATTATGGAAGGTAGTCTGTTGTTGAGATTTTTGTTATTCCAATGGATGGTAGCCTAGTCTTTATGGAAGGTAGTCTATTTTCAAGATTTTTGTTACTCCAATTGATGGTAGCCTTGTCATTATGGAAGGTCGTCTGTTGTCGAGATTTTTGTTACTCCATTGGATGGTAACCTTGTCATTATGTGAGGTAGTCTCTTGCTGATATTTTTGTTACTCCAATGAATGGTAGCTTTGTCGTTATGGATGGTAGTCTGTTGTCAAGATTTTTGATATTCCAATTGATGGTAGCCTTGTCATTATAGAAGGTAGTTTGTTGTTCAGATTTTTGTTACTACAATGTATGGTAGCCTTGTCATTATGGAAGGTAGTCTGTTGTCGAGATTTTCGTTATTCCAATGGATGGTTGCCTAGTCTTTATGGAAGGTACTCTGTTTTCGAGATTTTTATTACTCCAATGGATTATATCCTTGTCATTATAGAAAGTAGTCTGTTGTCGACATTTATGGTATTCCTGTGGATGGTATCCTTGTCATTATGGAAGGTAGTCTCTTGTTGAAATTTTTGTTACTCCCATGGATTGTAACCTTGTCATTATGGAAGGTAGTCTGTTGTTCAGATATTTGTTACTACAATGTATAGTAGCCTTGTCATTATGGAAGGTAGACTGTTGTCGAGATTTTTGTTATTCCAATGGATGGTAGCCTAGTATTTATGGAAGGTAGTGTGTTTTCGCGATTTTTGTTACTCCAATGGATGATAGCCTTTTCATTATGGAAAGTAGTCTCTTGTTGATATGTTTGTTACTCCAATGGATGGTAGCCTTGTCATTATGGAAGGTAGTCTGTTGGCCAAATTTTTGTTATTCTAATGGATGGTAGCCTTGTCATTATGGAAGGTAGTCTGTTGTCAAGATTTTTGTTACTCCAATGGATGGTAGCCTTGTCATTATTGAAGGTAGTCTGTTGTCGAGATTTTTGTTACTACAATTGATGGTAGTCTTGTCATTATGGAGGGTAGTCTTTTGTCGACATTTTTGGTACTACAATTGATTGTAGCCTACTTATTATGAAAGGTAGTTTGTTGTCGATATCTTTGTTACTCCAATGGATGGTAGCCTTGTCATTATGTAAGGTAGTCTGTTGTCGATATCTTTGTTACTCCAATGGATGGTAGCCTTGTCATTATGTAAAATAGTCTGTTGTCGAGATTTTTGTTACTACAATTGATGGTAGTCTTGTCATTATGGAGGGTAGTCTTTTGTCGACATTTTTGGTACTACAATTGATTGTAGCCTTGTTATTATGAAAGGTAGTTTGTTGTCGATATCTTTGTTACTACAATGGATGGTAGCCTTATCTTTATGTAAAGTAGTCTGTTGTCAAGATTTTTGTTACTCCAATGGATGATAGCCTTATCATTATGGAAGGTAGTGTGTTGTCGAGATTTTTATTACTTTAATGGATGGTAACCTTGTCATGATGGAAGGTAGTCTCTTGTGGATATTTTTTTTTACTTCAATGTATGGTACCCTTGTTATTTTGGAAGGTATCCTGTTGTCGATATTTTTGTTACTCCAATGGATGGTAGCCTTGTCATTATGGATGGTAGTTTGTTGTCAAGATTTTTGTTACTCCAATGGATGGTAGACTTGTCATTATGGAAGGTAGTCTGTTGTCGAGATTTTTGTTATTCCAATGGATGGTAGCCTAGTCTTTATGGGAGGTAGTCTGTTTTTGCAATTTTTGTTACTCCAATGGATGGTAGCCTTTTCATTATAGAAGGTAGTTTGTTGTCGAGATTTTTGGTACTCCAATGGATGGTAGCCTTGTCATTATGGAAAGTAGTCTCTTGTTGATATGTTTGTTACTCCAATGGATGGTAGCCTTGTCATTATGAAAGGTAGTCTATTGTCGATATCTTTGTTACTCCAATGGATGGTAGCCTCGTCATTATGGATAATAGTCTATTGTCAAGATTTTTGTTACTCCAATGGATGGTAGCCTTGTCATTATGGAAGGTAGTCTGTTGTCGAGATTTTTGTTATTCCAATGGAAGGTAGGCTTGTCATTATGGAAGGTAGTCTGTTATCGTGATTTTTGTTACTACAATTGATGGTAGTCTTGTCATTATGGAGGGTAGTCTTTTGTCGACATTTTTGGTACTACAATTGATTGTAGCCTTGTTATTATGAAAGGTAGTTTGTTGTCGATATCTTTGTTACTGCAATGGATGGTAGCCTTATCTTTATGTAAGGTAGTCTGTTGTCAAGATTTTTGTTACTCAAATGGATGATAGCCTTATCATTATGGAAGGTAGTGTGTTGTCGAGATTTTTATTACTTTAATGGATGGTAACCTTGTCATGATGGAAGGTAGTTTCTTGTGGATATTTTTTTTACTTCAATGTATGGTACCCTTGTTATTTTGGAAGGTATTCTGTTGTTGATATTTTTGTTACTCCAATGGATGGTAGCCTTGTCATTATGGATGGTAGTCTGTTGTCAAGATTTTTGTTACTCCAATGGATGGTAGACTTGTCATTATGGAAGGTAGTCTGTTTTCGAGATTTTTGTTATTCCAATGGATGGTAGCCTAGTCTTTATGGGAGGTAGTCTGTTTTCGCAATTTTTGTTACTCCAATGGATGGTAGCCTTTTCATTATAGAAGGTAGTTTGTTGTTGAGATTTTTGGTACTCCAATGGATGGTAGCATTGTTATTATGGAAAGTAGTCTCTTGTTGATATGTTTGTTACTCCAATGGATTGTAGCCTTGTCATTATGAAAGGTAGTCTGTTGTCGATATCTTTGTTACTCCAATGAATGGTAGCCTCGTCATTATGGATGGTAGTCTATTGTCAAGATTTTTGTTACTGCAAAGGATGGTAGCCTTGTCATTATGGAAGGTAGTCTGTTGTCGAGATTTTTGTTATTCCAGTGGAAGGTAGGCTTGTCATTATGGAAGGTAGTCTGTTATCGTGATTTTTGTTACTCCAATGGATGGTAGCCTTGTCATTATGGAAGGTAGTATGTTATCGATATCTATGTTAATCCAATGGATGGTAGTATGTTGTCAAGAATTTTGTTACTCCAATGGATGGTAGCCTTGTCATTATGGAAGGTAGTTTGTTGTCGAGATTTTTGTTATTCCAATGGATGGTAGCCTAGTCTTTATGGACGGTAGTCTGTTTTCGCGATTTTTGTTAATCCAATGGATGGTAGCCTTTTCATTATAGAAGTTAGTTTGTTGTCGAGATTTTTTGTACTCCAATGGATGGTAGCCTTGTCATTATGGAAAGTAGTCTCTTGTTGATATGTTTGTTACTCCAATGGATGGTAGCCTTGTCATTATGAAAGGTAGTCTGTTGTCCAGATTTTTGTTATTCTAATGGATGGTAGCCTTGTCATTATGGAAGGTAGTATGTTGTCAAGATTTTTGTAACTCCAATGGATGGTAGCCTAGTCATTATGGAAGGTAGTCTGTTTTCGAGATTTTTGTTAGTCCAATGGATGGTAGCCTTGTCATTATGGAAGGTAGTCTGTTGTTGAGATTTTTGTTATTCCAATGGATGGTAGCCTAGTCTTTATGGAAGGTAGTCTATTTTCGAGATTTTTGTTACTCTAATTGATGGTAGCCTTGTCATTATGGAAGGTCGTCTCTTGTCGAGATTTTTGTTACTCCATTGGATGGTAACCTTGTCATTATGTAAGGTAGTCTCTTGCTGATATTTTTGTTACTCTAATGAATGGTAGCTTTGTCATTATGGATGGATGGTAGTCTGTTGTCAAGATTTTTTTTATTCCAATTGATGGTAGCCTTGTCATTATAGAAGGTAGTTTGTTGTTCAGATTTTTGTTACTACAATGTATGGTAGCCTTGTCATTATGGAAGGTAGTCTCTTGTTGATATTTTTGTTACTCCCATGGATGGTAACCTTGTCATTATGGAAGGTAGTCTGTTGTTTAGATATTTGTTACTAAAATGTATGGTAGCCTTGTCATTATGGAAGGTAGACTGTTGTCGAGATTTTTGTTATTCCAATGGATGGTAGCCTAGTATTTATGGAAGGTAGTCTGTTTTCGCGATTTTTGTTACTCCAATGGATGGTAGCCTTTTCATTATGGAAGGTAGTTTGTTGTTGAGATTTTTGGTACTCAAATGTATGGTAGCCTTGTCATTATGGAAAGTAGTCTCTTGTTGATATGTTTGTTACTCCAATGGATGGTAGCCTTGTCATTATGGAAGGTAGTCTGTTGGCCAAATTTTTGTTATTCTAATGGATGGTAGCCTTGTCATTATGGAAGGTAGTCTGTTGTCAAGATTTTTGTTACTCCAATGGATGGTAGCCTTGTCATTATTGAAGGTAGTCTGTTGTTTAGATTTTTGTTACTACAATTGATGGTAGTCTTGTCTTTATAGAGGGTAGTCTTTTGTCGACATTTTTGGTACTACAATTGATTGCAGCCTACTTATTATGAAAGGTAGTCTGTTGTCGATATCTTTGTTACTCCAATGGATGGTAGCCTTGTCATTATGTAAGGTAGTCTGTTGTCGATATCTTTGTTACTCCAATGGATGGTAGCCTTGTCATTATGTAAGGTAGTCTGTTGTCGAGATTTTTGTTACTACAATTGATGGTAGTCTTGTCATTATGGAGGGTAGTCTTTTGTCGACATTTTTGGTACTACAATTGATTGTAGCCTTGTTTTTATGAAAGGTAGTTTGTTGTCGATATCTTTGTTACTCCAATGGATGGTAGCCTTATCATTATGTAAGGTAGTCTGTTGTCAAGATTTTTGTTACTCCAATGGATGATAGCCTTATCATTATGGAAGGTAGTGTGTTGTCGAGATTTTTATTACTTTAATGGATGGTAACCTTGTCATGATGGAAGGTAGTCTCTTGTGGATATTTTTTTTACTTCAATGTATGGTACCCTTGTTATTTTGGAAGGTATTATGTTGTCGATATTTTTGTTACTCCAATGGATGGTAGCCTTGTCATTATGGATGGTAGTCTGTTGTCAAGATTTTTGTTACTCCAATGGATGGCAGCCTTGTCATTATGGAAGGTAGTCTGTTGTCGAGATTTTTGTTATTCCAATGGAAGGTAGGCTTATCATTATGGAAGGTAGTCTGTTATCGTGATTTTTGTTACTCCAATGGATGGTAGCCTTGTCATTATGGAAGGTAGTATGTTATCGATATCTATGTTAATCCAATGGATGGTAGTATGTTGTCAAGATTTTTGTTACTCCAATGGATGTTAGCCTTTTCATTATGGAAGGTAGTTTGTTGTCGAGATTTTTGTTATTCCAATGGATGGTAGCCTAGTCTTTATGGACGGTAGTCTGTTTTCGCGATTTTTGTTACTCCAATGGATGGTAGCCTTTTCATTATAGAAGGTAGTTTGTTGTCGAGATTTTGGGTACTCCAATGGATGGTAGCCTTGTCATTATGGAAAGTAGTCTCTTGTTGATATGTTTGTTACTCCAATGGATGGTAGCCTTGTCATTATGAATGGTAGTCTGTTGGGCAGATTTTTGTTATTCTAAAGGATGGTAGCCTTGTCATTATGGAATGTAGTATGTTGTCAAGATTTTTGTAACTCCAATGGATGGTAGCCTTGTCATTATGGAAGGTAGTCTGTTGTCGAGATTTTTATTATTCCAATGGATGGTAGCCTAGTCATTATGGAAGGTAGTCTGTTTTCGAGATTTTTGTTAGTCCAATGGATGATAGCCTTGTCATTATGGAAGGTAGTCTGTTGTTGAGATTTTTGTTATTCCAATGGATGGTTGCCTTGTCTTTATGGAAGGTAGTCTATTTTCGAGATTTTTGTTACTCCAATTGATGGAAGCCTTGTCATTATGGAAGGTCATCTGTTGTCGAGATTTTTATTACTCCATTGGATGGTAACCTTGTCATTATGTAAGGTAGTCTCTTGCTGATATTTTTGTTACTCCAATGAATGGTAGCTTTGTCGTTATGGATGGTAGTCTGTTGTCAAGATTTTTGTTATTCCAATTGATGGTAGCCTTTTCATTATAGAAGGTAGTTTGTTGTTCAGATTTTTGTTACTACAATGTATGGTATCCTTGTCATTATGGAAGGTAGTCTGTTGTCAAGATTTTCGTTATTCCAATGGATGGTTGCCTAGTCTTTATGGAAGGTACTCTGTTTTCGAGATTTTTATTACTCCAATGGATTGTATCCTTGTCATTATAGAAAATAGTCTGTTGTCGAGATTTATGGTACTCCAGTGGATGGTATCCTTGTCATTAGGGAAGGTAGTCTCTTGTTGATATTTTTGTTACTCCCATGGATGGTAACCTTGTCATTATGGAAGGTAGTCTATTGTTCAGATATTTGTTACTACAATGTATGGTAGTCTTGTCATTATGGAAGGTAGACTGTTGTCGAGATTTTTGTTATTCCAATGGATGGTAGCCTAGTATTTATGAAAGGTAGTCTGTTTTCGCAATTTTTGTTACTCCAATGGATGGTAGCCTTTTCATTATAGAAGGTAGTTTGTTGTTGAGATTTTTGGTACTCAAATGGATGGTAGCCTTGTCATTATGGAAAGTAGTCTCTTGTTGATATATTTGTTACTCCAATGGATGGTAGCCTTGTCATTATGGAAGGTAGTTTGTTGGCCAAATTTTTGTTATTCTAATGGATGGTAGCCTTGTCATTATGGAAGGTAGTCTGTTGTCAAGATTTTTGTTACTCCAATGGATGGTAGCCTTGTCATTATTGAAGGTAGTCTGTTGTCGAGATTTTTTTTGCTACAATTGATGGTAGTCTTGTCATTATGGAGGGTAGTCTTTTGTCTACATTTTTGGTACTACAATTGATTGTACCCTACTTATTATGAAAGGTAGTCTGTTTTCGATATCTTTGTTACTCCAATGGATGGTAGCCTTGTCATTATGTAAGGTAGTCTGTTGTCGAGATTTTTGTTACTACAATTAATGGTAGTCTTGTCATTATGGAGGGTAGTCTTTTGTTGACATTTTTGGTACTACAATTGATTGTAGCCTTGTTATTATGAAAGGTAGTTTCTTGTCGATATCTTTGTTACTCCAATGGAAGGTAGCCTTATCATTATGTAAGGTAGTCTGTTGTCAAGATTTTTTTTACTCCAATGGATGATAGCCTTATCATTATGGAAGGTAGTGTGTTGTCGAGATTTTTATTACTTTAATGGATGGTAACCTTGTCATGATGGAAGGTAGTCTCTTGTGGATATTTTTTTTACTTCAATGTATGGTACCCTTGTTATTTTGGAAGGTATTCGGTTGTCGATATTTTTGTTACTCCTATGGATGGTAGCCTTGTCATTATGGATGGTAGTCTGTTGTCAAGAATTTTGTTACTCCAATGGATGGTAGCCTTGTCATTATGGAAGGTAGTTTGTTGTCGAGATTTTTGTTATTCCAATGGATGGTAGCCTAGTCTTTATGGGAGGTAGTCTGTTTTCGCGATTTTTGTTACTCCAATGGATGGTAGCTTTTTCATTATAGAAGGTAGTTTGTTGTTGATATTTTTGGTACTCCAATGGATGGTAGCCTTGTCATTATGGAAAGTAGTCTCTTGTTGATATGTTTGTTACTCCAATGGATGGTAGCCTTGTCATTATGGAAGGTAGTCTGTTGTCAAGATTTTTGTTATTCTAATGGATGGTAGTCTTGTCATTATGGACGGTAGTCTTTTGTCTACATTTTTGGTACTACAATTGATTGTAGCCTTGTCATTATGAAAGGTAGTCTGTTGTCGATATCTTAGTTACTCCAATGGATGGTAGCCTAGTCATTATGGATGGTAGTCTGTTGTCAAGATTTTTGTTACTCCAATGGATGGTAGCCTTGTCATTATGGAAGGTAGTCTGTTGTCGAGATTTTTGTTATTCCAATGGAAGGTAGCCTTGTCATTATGGAAGGTAGTCTATTATCGTGATTTTTGTTACTCCAATGGATGGTAGCCTTGTCATTATGGAAGTTAGTATGTTATCGATATCTATGTTAATCCAATGGATGATAGTATGTTGTCAAGATTTTTGTTACTCCAATGGATGGTAGCCTTGTCATTATGGAAGGTAGTTTGTTGTCGAGATTTTTGTTATTCCAATGGATGGTAGCCTAGTCTTTATGGACGGTAGTCTGCTTTCGCGATTTTTGTTACTCCAATGGATGGTAGCTTTTTCATTATAGAAGGTAGTTTGTTGTTGATATTTTTGGTACTCCAATGGATGGTAGCCTTGTCATTATGGAAAGTAGTCTCTTGTTGATATGTTTGTTACTCCAATGGATGGTAGCCTTGTCATTATGGAAGGTAGTCTGTTGTCAAGATTTTTGTTATTCTAATGGATGGTAGTCTTGTCATTATGGACGGTAGTCTTTTGTCTACATTTTTGGTACTACAATTGATTGTAGCCTTGTCATTATGAAAGGTAGTCTGTTGTCGATATCTTAGTTACTCCAATGGATGGTAGCCTAGTCATTATGGATGGTAGTCTGTTGTCAAGATTTTTGTTACTCCAATGGATGGTAGCCTTGTCATTATGGAAGGTAGTCTGTTGTCGAGATTTTTGTTATTCCAATGGAAGGTAGCCTTGTCATTATGGAAGGTAGTCTATTATCGTGATTTTTGTTACTCCAATGGATGGTAGCCTTGTCATTATGGAAGTTAGTATGTTATCGATATCTATGTTAATCCAATGGATGATAGTATGTTGTCAAGATTTTTGTTACTCCAATGGATGGTAGCCTTGTCATTATGGAAGGTAGTTTGTTGTCGAGATTTTTGTTATTCCAATGGATGGTAGCCTAGTCTTTATGGACGGTAGTCTGCTTTCGCGATTTTTGTTACTTCAATGGATGGTAGCCTTTTCATTATAGAAGGTAGTTTGTTGTCGAGATTTTTGGTACTCCAATGGATGGTAGCCTTATCATTATGGAAAGTAATCTCTTGTTGATATGTTTGTTACTCCAATGGATGGTAGCCTTGTCATTATGAAAGGTAGTCTGTTGGCCAGATTTTTGTTATTCTAATGGATGGTAGCCTTGCCATTATGGAAGGTAGTCTGTTGTCGAGAGTTTTGTTACTACAATTGATGGTAGTTTTGTCATTATGGAGGGTAGTCTTTTGTCGACATTTTTGATACTACAATTGATTGTAGCCTTGTTATTATGAATGGTAGTCTATTGTCGATATCTTTGTTACTCCAATGGATGGTAGCCTTGTCATTATGTAAGGTAATATGTTGTCGATATCTTTGTTACTCCAATGGACGGTAGCCTTATCATTATGTAAGGTAGTCTGTTGTCAAGATTTTTGTTACTCCAATGGATGATAGCCTTATCATTATGGAAGGTAGTGTGTTGTCGAGATTATTATTACTTTAATGGATGGTAACCTTGTCATGATGGAAGGTAGTCTATTGTGGATATTTTTTTTACTTCAATGTATGGTACCCTTGTTATTTTGGAAGGTATTCTGTTGTCGATATTTTTGTTACTCCAATGGATGGTAGCTTTGTCATTATGGATGGTAGTCTGTTGTCAAGATTTTTGTTACTCCAATGGATGGTAGCCTTGTCATTATGGAAGTTAGTCTGTTGTCGAGATTTTTGTTATTCCAATGGTTGGTAGCCTAGTCTTTATGGGAGGTAGTCTGTTTTCGCGATTTTTGTTACTCCAATGGATGGTAGCCTTTTCATTATAGAAGGTAGTTTCTTGTCGAGATTTTTGGTACTCCAATGGATGGTAGCCATGTCATTGTAGAAAGTAGTCTCTTGTTGATATGTTTGTTACTCCAATGGATGGTAGCCTTGTCATTATGGAAGATAGTTTGTTGTCAAGATTTTTGTTATTCTAATGGATGGTAGTCTTGTCATTATGGACGGTAGTCTTTTGTCTACATTTTTGGTACTACAATTTATTGTAGCCTTGTCATTATGAAAGGTAGTCTGTTGTCGATATCTTTGTTAATCCAATGGATGGTAGCCTAGTCATTATGGATGGTAGTTTGTTGTCAAGATTTTTGTTACTCCAATGGATGGTAGCCTTGTCATTATGGAAGGTAGTCTGTTGTCGAGATTTTTCTTATTCCAATGGAAGGTAGCCTTGTCATTATGGAAGGTAGTCTGTTATCGTGAATTTTGTTACTCCAATGGATGGTAGCCTTGTCATTATGGAAGGTAGTATGTTATCGATATCTATGTTAATCCAATGGATGGTAGTATGTTGTCAAGATTTTTGTTACTCCAATGGATGGTAGCCTTTTTATTATGGAAGGTAGTTTGTTGTCGAGATTTTTGTTATTCCAATGGATGGTAGCCTAGTCTTTATGGACGGTAGTCTGTTTTTGCGATTTTTGTTACTCCAATGGATGGTAGCCTTTTCATTATAGAAGTTAGTTTGTTGTCGATATTTTTGGTACTCCAATGGATGGTAGCCTTGTCATTATGGAAAGTAGTCTCTTGTTGATATGTTTGTTACTCCAATGGATGGTAGCCTTGTCATTATGAAAGGTAGTCTGTTGGCCAGATTTTTGTTATTCTAATGGATGGTAGCCTTGCCATTATGGAAGGTAGTATGTTGTCAAGATTTTTGTTACTCCAATGGATGGTAGCCTTGTCATTATTGAATGTAGCCTGTTGTCGAGATTTTTGTTACTACAATTGATGGTAGTCTTGTCATTATGGAGGGTAGTCTTTTGTCGACATTTTTGATACTACAATTGATTGTAGCCTTGTTATTATGAAAGGTAGTCTGTTGTCGATATCTTTGTTACTCCAATGGATGGTAGCCTTGTCATTATGTAAGGTAATCTGTTGTCGATATCTTTGTTACTCCAATGGATGGTAGCCTTATCATTATGTAAGGTAGTCTGTTGTCAAGATTTTTATTACTTCAATGGATGATAGCCTTATCATTATGGAAGGTAGTGTGTTGTCGAGATTTTTATTACTTTAATGGATGGTAACCTTGTCAAGATGGAAGGTAGTCTCTTGTGGATATTTTTTTTACTTCAATGTATGGTACCCTTGTTATTTTGGAAGGTATTCTGTTGTCGATATTTTTGTTACTCCAATGGATGGTAGCCTTGTCATTATGGATGGTAGTCTGTTGTCAAGATTTTTGTTACTCCAATGGATGGTAGCCTTGTCATTATGGAAGGTAGTCTGTTGTCGAGATTTTTGTTATTCCAATGGATGGTAGCCTAGTCTTTATGGGAGGTAGTCTGTTTTCGCAATTTTTGTTACTCCAATGGATGGTAGCCTTTTCATTATAGAAGTTAGTTTCTTGTCAAGATTTTTGGTACTCCTATGGATGGTAGCCTTGTCATTATGGAAAGTAGTCTCTTGTTGATATGTTTGTTACTCCAATGGATGGTAGCCTTGTCATTATGGAAGGTAGTCTGTTGTCAAGATTTTTGTTATTCTAATGGATGGTAGTCTTGTCATTATGGACGGTAGTCTTTTGTCTACATTTTTGGTACTACAATTTATTGTAGCCTTGTCATTATGAAAGGTAGTCTGTTGTCGATATCTTTGTTACTCCAATGGATGGTAGCCTAGTCATTATGGATGGTAGTCTGTTGTCAAGATTTTTGTTACTCCAATGGATGGTAGCCTTGTCATTATGGAAGGTAGTCTGTTGTCGAGATTTTTCTTATTCCTATGGAAGGTAGCCTTGTCATTATGGAAGGTAGTCTGTTATCGTGATTTTTGTTACTCCAATGGATGGTAGCCTTGTCATTATGGAAGGTAGTATGTTATCGATATCTATGTTAATCCAATGGATGGTAGTATGTTGTCAAGATTTTTGTTACTCCAATGGATGGTAGCCTTGTCATTATGGAAGGTAGTTTGTTGTCTAGATTTTTGTTATTCCAATGGATGGTAGCCTAGTCTTTATGGACGGTAGTCTGTTTTCGCGATTTTTGTTACTCCAATGGATGGTAGCCTTTTCATTATAGAAGGTAGTTTGTTGTCGAGATTTTTGGTACTCCAATGGATGGTAGCCTTGTCATTATGGAAAGTAGTCTCTTGTTGATATGTTTGTTACTCCAATGGATGGTAGCCTTGTCATTATGGAAGGTAGTCTGTTGTCAAGATTTTTGTTATTCTAATGGATGGTAGTCTTGTCATTATGGACGGTAGTCTTTTGTCTACATTTTTGGTACTACAATTGATTGTAGCCTTGTCATTATGAAAGGTAGTCTGTTGTCGAAATCTTAGTTACTCCAATTAATGGTAGCCTAGTCATTATGGATGGTAGTATGTTGTCAAGATTTTTGTTACTCCAATGGATGGTAGCCTTGTCATTATGTAAGGTAATCTGTTGTCGATATCTTTGTTACTCCAATGGATGTTATCCTTATCATTATGTAAGGTAGTCTGTTGTCAAGATTTTTGTTACTCCAATGGATGATAGCCTTATCATTATGGAAGGTAGTGTGTTGTCGAGATTGTTATTACTTTAATGGATGGTAACCTTGTCATGATGGAAGGTAGTCTCTTGTGGATATTTTTTTTACTTCAATGTATGGTACCCTTGTTATTTTGGAAGGTATTTTGTTGTCGATATTTTTGTTACTCCAATGGATGGTAGCCTTGTCATTATGGATGGTAGTCTGGTGTCAAGATTTTTGTTACTCCAATGGATGGTAGCCTTGTCATTATGGAAGCTAGTCTGTTGTCGAGATTTTTGTTATTCCAATGGATGGTAGCCTAGTCTTTATGGGAGGTAGTCTGTTTTCGCGATTTTTGTTACTCCAATGGATGGTAGCCTTTTCATTATAGAAGGTAGTTTCTTGTCGAGATTTTTGGTACTCCAATGGATGGTAGCCTTGTCATTGTAGAAAGTAGTCTCTTGTTGATATGTTTGTTACTCGAATGGATGGTAGCCTTGTCATTATGGAAGATAGTTTGTTGTCAAGATTTTTGTTATTCTAATGGATGGTAGTCTTGTCATTATGGACGGTAGTCTTTTGTCTACATTTTTGGTACTACAATTTATTGTAGCCTTGTCATTATGAAAGGTAGTCTGTTGTCGATATCTTTGTTACTCCAATGGATGGTAGCCTAGTCATTATGGATGGTAGTCTGTTGTCAAGATTTTTGTTACTCCAATGGATGGTAGCCTTGTCATTATGGAAGGTAGTTTGTTGTCGAGATATTTCTTATTCCAATGGAAGGTAGCCTTGTCATTATGGAAGGTAGTCTGTTATCGTGACTTTTGTTACTCCAATGGATGGTAGCCTTGTCATTATGGAAGGTAGTATGTTATCGATATCTATGTTAATCCAATGGATGGTAGTATGTTGTCAAGATTTTTATTACTCCAATGGATGGTAGCCTTGTCATTATGGAAGGTAGTTTGTTGTCGAGGTTTTTGTTATTCCAATGGATGGTAGCCTAGTCTTTATGGACGGTAGTCTGTTTTCGCGATTTTTGTTACTCCAATGGATGGTAGCCTTTTCATTATAGACGGTAGTTTGTTGTCGAGATTTTTGGTACTCCAATGGATGGTAGCCTTGTCATTATGGAAAGTAGTCTCTTGTTGATATGTTTGTTACTCCAATGGATGGTAGCCTTGTCATTATGAAAGGTAGTATGTTAGCAAGATTTTTGTTATTCTAATGGATGGTAGCCTTGTCATTATGGAAGGTAGTATGTTGTCAAGATTTTTGTTACTCCAATGGATGGTAGCCTTGTCATTATTGAAGGTAGTCTGTTGTCGATATTTTTGTTACTACAATTGATGGTAGTCTTGTCCTTATGGAGGGTAGTCTTTTGTTGACATTTTTTATACTACAATTGATTGTAGCCTTGTTATTATGAAAGGTAGTCTGTTGTCGATATTTTTGTTACTCCAATGGATGGTAGCCTTGTCATTATGGATGGTAGTCTGTTGTCAAGAATTTTGTTACTCCAATGGATGGTAGCCTTGTCATTATGGAAGGTAGTTTGTTGTCGAGATTTTTGTTATTCCAATGGATGGTAGCCTAGTCTTTATGGGAGGTAGTCTGTTTTCGTGATTTTTGTTACTCCAATGGATGGTAGCTTTTTCATTATAGAAGGTAGTTTGTTGTCGATATTTTTGGTACTCCAATGGATGGTAGCCTTGTCATTATGGAAAGTAGTCTCTTGTTGATATGTTTGTTACTCCAATGGATGGTAGCCTTGTCATTATGGAAGGTAGTCTGTTGTCAAGATTTTTGTTATTCTAATGGATGGTAGTCTAGTCATTATGGACGGTAGTCTTTTGTCTACATTTTTGGTACTACAATTGATTGTAGCCTTGTCATTATGAAAGGTAGTCTGTTGTCGATATCTTAGTTACTCCAATGGATGGTAGCCTAGTCATTATGGATGGTAGTCTGTTGTCAAGATTTTTGTTACTCCAATGGATGGTAGCCTTGTCATTATGGAAGGTAGTCTGTTGTCGAGATTTTTCTTATTCCAATGGAAGGTAGCCTTGTCATTATGGAAGGTAGTCTGTTATCGTGATTTTTGTTACTCCATTGGATGGTAGCCTTGTCATTATGGAAGTTAGTATGTTATCGATATCTATGTTAATCCAATGGATGGTAGTATGTTGTCAAGATTTTTGTTACTCCAATGGATGGTAGCCTTGTCATTATGGAAGGTAGTTTGTTGTCGAGATTTTTGTTATTCCAATGGATGGTAGCCTAGTCTTTATGGACGGTAGTCTGCTTTTGCGATTTTTGTTACTTCAATGGATGGAAGCCTTTTCATTATAGAAGGTAGTTTGTTGTCGAGATTTTTGGTACTCCAATGGATGGTAGCCTTGTCATTATGGAAAGTAATCTCTTGTTGATATGTTTGTTACTCCAATGGATGGTAGCCTTGTCATTATGAAAGGTAGTCTGTTGGCAAGATTTTTGTTATTCTAATGGATGGTAGCCTAGCCATTATGGAAGGTAGTATGTTGTCAAGATTTTTTTTACTCCAATGGATGGTAGCCTTGTCATTATTGAAGGTAGTCTGTTGTCGAGAGTTTTGTTACAACAATTGATGGTAGTCTTGTCATTATGGAGGGTAGTCTTTTGTCGACATTTTTGATACTACAATTGATTGTAGCCTTGTTATTATGAATGGTAGCCTGTTGTCGATATCTTTGTTACTCCAATGGATGGTAGCCTTGTCATTATGTAAGGTAATATGTTGTCGATATCTTTGTTACTCCAATGGATGGTAGCCTTATCATTATGTAAGGTAGTCTGTTGTCAAGATTTTTGTTACTCCAATGGATGATAGCCTTATCATTATGGAAGGTAGTGTGTTGTCGAGATTGTTATTACTTTAATGGATGGTAACCTTGTCATGATGGAAGGTAGTCTATTGTGGTTATTTTTTTTACTTCATTGTATGGTACCCTTGTTATTTTGGAAGGTATTCTGTTGTCGATATTTTTGTTACTCCAATGGATGGTAGCCTTGTCATTATGGATGGTAGTCTGTTGTCAAGATTTTTGTTTCTCCAATGGATGGTAGCCTTGTCATTATGGAAGGTAGTCTGTTGTCGAGATTTTTGTTATTCCAATGGATGGTAGCCTAGTCTTTATGGGAGGTAGTATGTTTTCGCGATTTTTGTCACTCCAATGGATGGTAGCCTTTTCATTATAGAAGGTAGTTTCTTGTCGATATTTTTGGTACTCCAATGGATGGTAGCCTTGTCATTGTAGAAAGTATCCTCTTGTTGATATGTTTGTTACTCCAATGGATGGTAGCCTTGTCATTATGGAAGATAGTCTGTTGTCAAGATTTTTGTTATTCTAATGGATGGTAGTCTTGTCATTATGGACGGTAGTCTTTTGTCTACATTTTTGGTACTACAATTTATTGTAGCCTTGTCATTATGAAAGGTAGTCTGTTGTCGATATCTTTGTTACTCCAATGGATGGTAGCCTAGTCATTATGGATGGTAGTCTGTTGTCAAGATTTTTGTTACTCCAATGGATGGTAGCCTTGTCATTATGGAAGGTAGTTTGTTGTCGAGATTTTTCTTATTCCAATGGAAGGTAGCCTTGTCATTATGGAAGGTAGTCTGTTATCGTGACTTTTGTTACTCCAATGGATGGTAGCCTTGTCATTATGGAAGGTAGTATGTTATCGATATCTATGTTAATCCAATGGATGGTAGTATGTTGTCAAGATTTTTATTACTACAATGGATGGTAGCCTTGTCATTATGGAAGGTAGTTTGTTGTCGAGGTTTTTGTTATTCCAATGGATGGTAGCCTAGTCTTTATGGACGGTAGTCTGTTTTCGCGATTTTTGTTACTCCAATGGATGGTAGCCTTTTCATTATAGAAGGTAGTTTGTTGTCGAGATTTTTGGTACTCCAATGGATGGTAGCCTTGTCATTATGGAAAGTAGTCTCTTGTTGATATGTTTGTTAGTCCAATGGATGGTAGCCTTGTCATTATGAAAGGTAGTATGTTGGCAAGATTTTTGTTATTCTAATGGATGGTAGCCTTGTCATTATGGAAGGTAGTATGTTGTCAAGATTTTTGTTACTCCAATGGATGGTAGCCTTGTCATTATGGAAGGTAGTTTGTTGTCGAGATTTTTGTTATTCCAATGGATGGTAGCCTAGTCATTATGGAAAGTAGTCTCTTGTTGATATGTTTGTTACTCCAATGGATGGTAGCCTTGTCATTATGAAAGGTAGTCTGTTGGCCAGATTTTTGTTATTCTAATGGATGGTAGCCTTGTAATTATGGAAGGTAGTATGTTGTCAAGATTTTTGTTACTCCAATGGATGGTAGCCTTGTCATTATTGAAGGTAGTCTGTTGTCGATATTTTTGTTACTACAATTGATGGTAGTCTTGTCCTTATGGAGGGTAGTCTTTTGTTGACATTTTTGATACTACAATTTATTGTAGCCTTGTCATTATGAAAGGTAGTCTGTTGTCGATATCTTTGTTAATCCAATGGATGGTAGCCTAGTCATTATGGATGGTAGTCTGTTGTTAAGATTTTTGTTACTCCAATGGATGGTAGCCTTGTAATTATGGAAGGTAGTCTGTTGTCGAGATTTTTCTTATTCCAACGGAAGGTAGCCTTGTCATTATGGAAGGTAGTCTGTTATCGTGAATTTTGTTACTCCAATGGATGGTAGCCTTGTCATTATGGAAGGTAGTATGTTATCGATATCTATGTTAATCCAATGGATGGTAGTATGTTGTCAAGATTTTTGTTACTCCAATGGATGGTAGCCTTTTTATTATGGAAGGTAGTTTGTTGTCGAGATTTTTGCTATTCCAATGGATGGTAGCCTAGTCTTTATGGACGGTAGTCTGTTTTCGCGATTTTTGTTACTCCAATCGATGGTAGCCTTTTCATTATAGAAGGTAGTTTGTTGTCGAGATTTTTGGTACTCCAATGGATGGTAGCCTTGTCATTATGGAAAGTAGTCTCTTGTTGATATGTTTGTTTCTCCAATGGATGGTAGCCTTGTCATTATGAAAGGTAGTCTGTTGGCCAGATTTTTGTTATTCTAATGGATGGTAGCCTTGCCATTATGGAAGGTAGTATGTTGTCAAGATTTTTGTTACTCCAATGGATGGTAGCCTTGTCATTATTGAAGGTAGTCTGTTGTCGAGAGTTTTGTTACAACAATTGATGGTAGTCTTGTCATTATGGAGGGTAGTCTTTTGTCGACATTTTTGATACTACAATTGATTGTAGCCTTGTTATTATGAATGGTAGCCTGTTGTCGATATCTTTGTTACTCCAATGGATGGTAGCCTTGTCATTATGTAAGGTAATATGTTGTCGATATCTTTGTTACTCCAATGGATGGTAGCCTTATCATTATGTAAGGTAGTCTGTTGTCAAGATTTTTGTTACTCCAATGGATGATAGCCTTATCATTATGGAAGGTAGTGTGTTGTCGAGATTGTTATTACTTTAATGGATGGTAACCTTGTCATGATGGAAGGTAGTCTATTGTGGTTATTTTTTTTACTTCAATGTATGGTACCCTTGTTATTTTGGAAGGTATTATGTTGTCGATATTTTTGTTACTCCAATGGATGGTAGCCTTGTCATTATGGATGGTAGTCTGTTGTCAAGATTTTTGTTACTCCAATGGATGGTAGCCTTGTCATTATGGAAGGTAGTCTGTTGTCGAGATTTTTGTTATTCCAATGGATGGTAGCCTAGTCTTTATGGGAGGTAGTCTGTTTTCGCGATTTTTGTTACTCCAATGGATGGTAGCCTTTTCATTATAGAAGGTAGTTTCTTGTCGAGATTTTTGGTACTCCAATGGATGGTAGCCTTGTCATTGTAGAAAGTAGTCTCTTGTTGATATGTTTGTTACTCCAATGGATGGTAGCCTTGTCATTATGGAAGATAGTCTGTTGTCAAGATTTTTGTTATTCTAATGGATGGTAGTCTTGTCATTATGGACGGTAGTCTTTTGTCTACATTTTTGGTACTTCAATTTATTGTAGCCTTGTCATTATGAAAGGTAGTCTGTTGTCGATATCTTTGTTACTCCAATGGATGGTAGCCTAGTCATTATGGATGGTAGTCTGTTGTCAAGATTTTTGTTACTCCAATGGATGGTAGCCTTGTCATTATGGAAGGTAGTTTGTTGTCGAGATATTTCTTATTCCAATGGAAGGTAGCCTTGTCATTATGGAAGGTAGTCTGTTATCGTGACTTTTGTTACTCCAATGGATGGTAGCCTTGTCATTATGGAAGGTAGTATGTTATCGATATCTATGTTAATCCAATGGATGGTAGTATGTTGTCAAGATTTTTATTACTCCAATGGATGGTAGCCTTGTCATTATGGAAGGTAGTTTGTTGTCGAGGTTTTTGTTATTCCAATGGATGGTAGCCTAGTCTTTATGGACGGTAGTCTGTTTTCGCGATTTTTGTTACTCCAATGGATGGTAGCCTTTTCATTATAGACGGTAGTTTGTTGTCGAGATTTTTGGTACTCCAATGGATGGTAGCCTTGTCATTATGGAAAGTAGTCTCTTGTTGATATGTTTGTTACTCCAATGGATGGTAGCCTTGTAATTATGAAAGGTAGTATGTTGGCAAGATTTTTGTTATTCTAATGGATGGTAGCCTTGTCATTATGGAAGGTAGTATGTTGTCAAGATTTTTGTTACTCCAATGGATGGTAGCCTTGTCATTATTGAAGGTAGTCTGTTATCGATATTTTTGTTACTACAATTGATGGTAGTCTTGTCCTTATGGAGGGTAGTCTTTTGTTGACATTTTTGATACTACAATTGATTGTAGCCTTGTTATTATGAAAGGTAGTCTGTTGTCGATATTTTTGTTACTCCAATGGATGGTAGCCTTGTCATTATGGATGGTAGTCTGTTGTCAAGAATTTTGTTACTCCAATGGATGGTAGCCTTGTCATTATGGAAGGTAGTTTGTTGTCGAGATTTTTGTTATTCCAATGAATGGTAGCCTAGTCTTTATGGGAGGTAGTCTGTTTTCGCGATTTTTGTTACTCCAATGGATGGCAGCTTTTTCATTATAGAAGGTAGTTTGTTGTCGATATTTTTGGTACTCCAATGGATGGTAGCCTTGTCATTATGGAAAGTAGTCTCTTGTTGATATGTTTGTTACTCCAATGGATGGTAGCCTTGTAATTATGGAAGGTAGTCTGTTGTCAAGATTTTTGTTATTCTAATGGATGGTAGTCTAGTCATTATGGACGGTAGTCTTTTGTCTACATTTTTGGTACTACAATTGATTGTAGCCTTGTCATTATGAAAGGTAGTCTGTTGTCGATATCTTAGTTACTCCAATGGATGGTAGCCTAGTCATTATGGATGGTAGTCTGTTGTCAAGATTTTTGTTACTCCAATGGATGGTATCCTTGTCATTATGGAAGGTAGTCTGTTGTCGAGATTTTTGTTATTCCAATGGAAGGTAGCCTTGTCATTATGGAAGGTAGTCTGTTATCGTGATTTTTGTTACTCCATTGGATGGTAGCCTTGTCATTATGGAAGTTAGTATGTTATCGATATCTATGTTAATCCAATGGATGGTAGTATGTTGTCAAGATTTTTGTTACTCCAATGGATGGTAGCCTTGTCATTATGGAAGGTAGTTTGTTGTTGAGATTTTTGTTATTTCAATGGATGGTAGCCTAGTCTTTATGGACGGTAGTTTGCTTTCGCGATTTTTGTTACTTCAATGGATGGTAGCCTTTTCATTATAGAAGGTAGTTTGTTGTCGAGATTTTTGGTACTCCAATGGATGGTAGCCTTGTCATTATGGAAAGTAATCTCTTGTTGATATGTTTGTTACTCCAATGGATGGTAGCCTTGTCATTATGAAAGGTAGTCTGTTGGCCAGATTTTTGTTATTCTAATGGATGGTAGCCTTGCCATTATGGAAGGTAGTATGTTGTCAAGATTTTTTTTACTCCAATGGATGGTAGCCTTGTCATTATTGAAGGTAGTCTGTTGTCGAGAGTTTTGTTACAACAATTGATGGTAGTCTTGTCATTATGGAGGGTAGTCTTTTGTCGACATTTTTGATACTATAATTGATTGTAGCCTTGTTATTATGAATGGTAGCCTGTTGTCGATATCTTTGTTACTCCAATGGATGGTAGCCTTGTCATTATGTAAGGTAATATGTTGTCGATATCTTTGTTACTCCAATGGATGGTAGCCTTATCATTATGTAAGGTAGTCTGTTGTCAAGATTTTTGTTACTCCAATGGATGATAGCCTTATCATTATGGAAGGTAGTGTGTTGTCGAGATTGTTATTACTTTAATGGATGGTAACCTTGTCATGATGGAAGGTAGTCTATTGTGGTTATTTTTTTTACTTCATTGTATGGTACCCTTGTTATTTTGGAAGGTATTCTGTTGTCGATATTTTTGTTACTCCAATGGATGGTAGCCTTGTCATTATGGATGGTAGTCTGTTGTAAAGATTTTTGTTACTCCAATGGATGGTAGCCTTGTCATTATGGAAGGTAGTCTGTTGTCGAGATTTTTGTTATTCCAATGGATGGTAGCCTAGTCTTTATGGGAGGTAGTCTGTTTTCGCGATTTTTGTTACTCCAATGGATGGTAGCCTTTTCATTATAGAAGGTAGTTTCTTGTCGATATTTTTGGTAATCCAATGGATGGTAGCCTTCTCATTGTAGAAAGTAGTCTCTTGTTGATATGTTTGTTACTCCAATGGATGGTAGCCTTGTCATTATGGAAGATAGTATGTTGTCAAGATTTTTGTTATTCTAATGGATGGTAGTCTTGTCATTATGGACGGTAGTCTTTTGTCTACATTTTTGGTACTACAATTTATTGTAGCCTTGTCATTATGAAAGGTAGTCTGTTGTCGATATCTTTGTTACTCCAATGGATGGTAGCCTAGTCATTATGGATGGTAGTCTGTTGTCAAGATTTTTGTTACTCCAATGGATGGTAGCCTTGTCATTATGGAAGGTAGTTTGTTGTCGAGATTTTTCTTATTCCAATGGAAGGTAGCCTTGTCATTATGGAAGGTAGTCTGTTATCGTGACTTTTGTTACTCCAATGGATGGTAGCCTTGTCATTATGGAAGGTAGTATGTTATCGATATCTATGTTAATCCAATGGATGGTAGTATGTTGTCAAGATTTTTATTACTACAATGGATGGTAGCCTTGTCATTATGGAAGGTAGTTTGTTGTCGAGGTTTTTGTTATTCCAATGGATGGTAGCCTAGTCTTTATGGACGGTAGTCTGTTTTCGCGATTTTTGTTACTCCAATGGATGGTAGCCTTTCATTATAGAAGGTAGTTTGTTGTCGAGATTTTTGGTACTCCAATGGATGGTAGCCTTGTCATTATGGAAAGTAGTCTCTGGTTGATATGTTTGTTACTCCAATGGATGGTAGCCTTGTCATTATGAAAGGTAGTATGTTGGCAAGATTTTTGTTATTCTAATGGATGGTAGCCTTGTCATTATGGAAGGTAGTATGTTGTCAAGATTTTTGTTACTCCAATGGATGGTAGCCTTGTCATTATGGAAGGTAGTTTGTTGTCGAGATTTTTGTTATTCCAATGGATGGTAGCCTAGTCATTATGGAAAGTAGTCTCTTGTTGATATGTTTGTTACTCCAATGGATGGTAGCCTTGTCATTATGAAAGGTAGTCTGTTGGCCAGATTTTTGTTATTCTAATGGATGGTAGCCTTGTCATTATGGAAGGTAGTATGTTGTCAAGATTTTTGTTACTCCAATGGATGGTAGCCTTGTCATTATTGAAGGTAGTCTGTTGTCGATATTTTTGTTACTACAATTGATGGTAGTCTTGTCCTTATGGAGGGTAGTCTTTTGTTGACATTTTTGATACTACAATTTATTGTAGCCTTGTCATTATGAAAGGTAATCTGTTGTCGATATCTTTGTTAATCCAATGGATGGTAGCCTAGTCATTATGGATGGTAGTCTGTTGTCAAGATTTTTGTTACTCCAATGGATGGTAGCCTTGTCATTATGGAAGGTAGTCTGTTGTCGAGATTTTTCTTATTCCAACGGAAGGTAGCCTTGTCATTATGGAAGGTAGTCTGTTATCGTGAATTTTGTTACTCCAATGGATGGTAGCCTTGTCATTATGGAAGGTAGTATGTTATCGATATCTATGTTAATCCAATGGATGGTAGTATGTTGTCAAGATTTTTGTTACTCCAATGGATGGTAGCCTTTTTATTATGGAAGGTAGTTTGTTGTCGAGATTTTTGTTATTCCAATGGATGGTAGCCTAGTCTTTATGGACGGTAGTCTGTTTTCGCGATTTTTGTTACTCCAATCGATGGTAGCCTTTTCATTATAGAAGGTAGTTTGTTGTCGAGATTTTTGGTACTCCAATGGATGGTAGCCTTGTCATTATGGAAAGTAGTCTCTGGTTGATATGTTTGTTACTCCAATGGATGGTAGCCTTGTCATTAAGAAAGGTAGTATGTTGGCAAGATTTTTGTTATTCTAATGGATGGTAGCCTTGTCATTATGGAAGGTAGTATGTTGTCAAGATTTTTGTTACTCCAATGGATGGTAGCCTTGTCATTATGGAAGGTAGTTTGTTGTCGAGATTTTTGTTATTCCAATGGATGGTAGCCTAGTCATTATGGAAAGTAGTCTCTTGTTAATATGTTTGTTACTCCAATGGATGGTAGCCTTGTCATTATGAAAGGTAGTCTGTTGGCCAGATTTTTGTTATTCTAATGGATGGTAGCCTTGTCATTATGGAAGGTAGTATGTTGTCAAGATTTTTGTTACTCCAATGGATGGTAGCCTTGTCATTATTGAAGGTAGTCTGTTGTCGATATTTTTGTTACTACAATTGATGGTAGTCTTGTCATTATGGAGGGTAGTCTTTTGTCGACATTTTTGATACTACAATTGATTGTAGCCTTGTTATTATGAATGGTAGCCTGTTGTCGATAGCTTTGTTACTCCAATGGATGGTACCCTTGTTATTTTGGAAGGTATTCTGTTGTCGATATTTTTGTTACTCCAATGGATGGTAGCCTTGTCATTATGGATGGTAGTCTGTTGTCAAGATTTTTGTTACTCCAATGGATGGTAGCCTTGTCATTATGGAAGGTAGTCTGTTGTCGAGATTTTTGTTATTCCAATGGATGGTAGCCTAGTCTTTATGGGAGGTAGTCTGTTTTCGCGATTTTTGTTACTCCAATGGATGGTAGCCTTTTCGTTATAGAAGGTAGTTTCTTGTCGAGATTTTTGGTACTCCAATGGATGGTAGCCTTGTCATTGTAGAAAGTAGTCTCTTGTTGATATGTTTGTTACTCCAATGGATGGTAGCCTTGTCATTATGGAAGATAGTCTGTTGTCAAGATTTTTGTTATTCTAATGGATGGTAGTCTTGTCATTATGGACGGTATTCTTTTGTCTACATTTTTGGTACTACAATTTATTGTAGCCTTGTCATTATGAAAGGTAGTTTGTTGTCGATATCTTTGTTACTCCAATGGATGCTAGCCTAGTCATTATGGATGGTAGTCTGTTGTCAAGATTTTTGTTACTCCAATGGATGGTAGCCTTGTCATTATGGAAGGTAGTTTGTTGTCGAGATTTTTCTTATTCCAATGGAAGGTAGCCTTGTCATTATGGAAGGTAGTCTGTTATCGTGACTTTTGTTACTCCAATGGATGGTAGCCTTGTCATTATGGAAGGTAGTATGTTATCGATATCTATGTTAATCCAATGGATGGTAGTATGTTGTCAAGATTTTTATTACTCCAAGTGATGGTAGCCTTGTCATTATGGAAGGTAGTTTGTTGTCGAGGTTTTTGTTATTCCAATGGATGGTAGCCTAGTCTTTATGGACGGTAGTCTATTTTCGCGATTTTTGTTACTCCAATGGATGGTAGCCTTTTCATTATAGAAGGTAGTTTGTTGTCGAGATTTTTGGTACTCCAATGGATGGTAGCCTTATCATTATGGAAAGTAGTCTCTTGTTGATATGTTTGTTACTCCAATGGATGGTAGCCTTGTCATTATGAAAGGTAGTATGTTGGCAAGATTTTTGTTATTCTAATGGATGGTAGCCTTGTCATTATGGAAGGTAGTATGTTGTCAAGATTTTTGTTACTCCAATGGATGGTAGCCTTGTCATTATTGAAGGTAGTCTGTTGTCGATATTTTTGTTACTACAATTGATGGTAGTCTTGTCCTTATGGAGGGTAGTCTTTTGTTGACATTTTTGATACTACAATTGATTGTAGCCTTGTTATTATGAAAGGTAGTCTGTTGTCGATATTTTTGTTACTCCAATGGATGGTAGCCTTGTCATTATGGATGGTAGTCTGTTGTCAAGAATTTTGTTACTCCAATGGATGGTAGCCTTGTCATTATGGAAGGTAGTTTGTTGTCGAGATTTTTGTTATTCCAATGGATGGTAGCCTAGTCTTTATGGGAGGTAGTCTGTTTTCGCGATTTTTGTTACTCCAATGGATGGTAGCTTTTTCATTATAGAAGGTAGTTTGTTGTCGATATTTTTGGTACTCCAATGGATGGTAGCCTTGTCATTATGGAAAGTAGTCTCTTGTTGATATGTTTGTTACTCCAATGGATGGTAGCCTTGTCATTATGGAAGGTAGTCTGTTGTCAAGATTTTTGTTATTCTAATGGATGGTAGTCTAGTCATTATGGACGGTAGTCTTTTGTCTACATTTTTGGTACTACAATTGATTGTAGCCTTGTCATTATGAAAGGTAGTCTGTTGTTGATATCTTAGTTACTCCAATGGATGGTAGCCTAGTCATTATGGATGGTAGTCTGTTGTCAAGATTTTTGTTACTCCAATGGATGGTAGCCTTGTCATTATGGAAGGTAGTCTGTTGTCGAGATTTTTATTATTCCAATGGAAGGTTGCCTTGTCATTATGGAAGGTAGTCTGTTATCGTGATTTTTGTTACTCCATTGGATGGTAGCCTTGTCATTATGGAAGTTAGTATGTTATCGATATCTATGTTAATCAAATGGATGGTAGTATGTTGTCAAGATTTTTGTTACTCCAATGGATGGTATCCTTGTCATTATGGAAGGTAGTTTGTTGTCGAGATTTTTGTTATTCCAATGGATGGTAGCCTAGTCTTTATGGACGGTAGTCTGCTTTCGCGATTTTTGTTACTTCAATGGATGGTAGCCTTTTCATTATAGAAGGTAGTTTGTTGTCGAGATTTTTGGTACTCCAATGGATGGTAGCCTTGTCATTATGGAAAGTAATCTCTTTTTGATATGTTTGTTACTCCAATGGATGGTAGCCTTGTCATTATGAAAGGTAGTCTGTTGGCCAGATTTTTGTTATTCTAATGGATGGTAGCCTTGCCATTATGGAAGGTAGTATGTTGTCAAGATTTTTTTTACTCCAATGGATGGTAGCCTTGTCATTATTGAAGGTAGTCTGTTGTCGAGAGTTTTGTTACAACAATTGATGGTAGTCTTGTCATTATGGAGGGTAGTCTTTTGTCGACATTTTTGATACTACAATTGATTGTAGCCTTGTTATTATGAATGGTAGCCTGTTGTCGATATCTTTGTTACTCCAATGGATGGTAGCCTTGTCATTATGTAAGGTAATATGTTGTCGATATCTTTGTTACTCCAATGGATGGTAGCCTTATCATTATGTAAGGTAGTCTGTTGTCAAGATTTTTGTTACTCCAATGGATGATAGCCTTATCATTATGGAAGGTAGTGTGTTGTCGAGATTGTTATTACTTTAATGGATGGTAACCTTGTCATGATGGAAGGTAGTCTATTGTGGTTATTTTTTTTACTTCAATGTATGGTACCCTTGTTATTTTGGAAGGTATTATGTTGTCGATATTTTTGTTACTCCAATGGATGGTAGCCTTGTCATTATGGATGGTAGTCTGTTGTCAAGATTTTTGTTACTCCAATGGATGGTAGCCTTGTCATTATGGAAGGTAGTCTGTTGTCGAGATTTTTGTTATTCCAATGGATGGTAGCCTAGTCTTTATGGGAGGTAGTCTGTTTTCGCGATTTTTGTTACTCCAATGGATGGTAGCCTTTTCATTATAGAAGGTAGTTTCTTGTCGAGATTTTTGGTACTCCAATGGATGGTAGCCTTGTCATTGTAGAAATTAGTCTCTTGTTGATATGTTTGTTACTCCAATGGATGGTAGCCTTGTCATTATGGAAGATAGTCTATTGTCAAGATTTTTGTTATTCTAATGGATGGTAGTCTTGTCATTATGGACGGTAGTCTTTTGTCTACATTTTTGGTACTACAATTTATTGTAGCCTTGTCATTATGAAAGGTAGTTTGTTGTCGATATCTTTGTTAATCCAATGGATGGTAGCCTAGTCATTATGGATGGTAGTATGTTGTCAAGATTTTTGTTACTCCAATGGATGGTAGCCTTGTCATTATGGAAGGTAGTCTGTTGTCGAGATTTTTCTTATTCCAACGGAAGGTAGCCTTGTCATTATGGAAGGTAGTCTGTTATCGTGAATTTTGTTACTCCAATGGATGGTAGCCTTGTCATTATGGAAGGTAGTATGTTATCGATATCTATGTTAATCCAATGGATGGTAGTATGTTGTCAAGATTTTTGTTACTCCAATGGATGGTAGCCTTTTTATTATGGAAGGTAGTTTGTTGTCGAGATTTTTGTTATTCCAATGGATGGTAGCCTAGTCTTTATGGACGGTAGTCTGTTTTCGCGATTTTTGTTACTCCAATCGATGGTAGCCTTTTCATTATAGAAGGTAGTTTGTTGTCGAGATTTTTGGTACTCCAATGGATGGTAGCCTTGTCATTATGGAAAGTAGTCTCTTGTTGATATGTTTGTTACTCCAATGGATGGTAGCCTTGTCATTATGAAAGGTAGTCTGTTGGCCAGATTTTTGTTATTCTAATGGATGGTAGCCTTGCCATTATGGAAGGTAGTATGTTGTCAAGATTTTTGTTACTCCAATGGATGGTAGCCTTGTCATTATTGAATGTAGTCTGTTGTCGAGATTTTTATTACTACAATTGATGGTAGTCTTGTCATTATGGAGGGTAGTCTTTTGTCGACATTTTTGATACTACAATTGATTGTAGCCTTGTTATTATGAAAGGTAGTCTGTTGTCGATATCTTTGTTACTACAATGGATGGTAGCCTTATCATTATGTAAGGTAGTCTGTTGTCAAGATTTTTGTTACTCCAATGGATGATAGCCTTATCATTATGGAAGGTAGTGTGTTATCGAGATTTTTATTACTTTAATGGATGGTAACCTTGTCAAGATGGAAGGTAGTCTCTTGTGGATATTTTTTTTACTTCAATGTATGGTACCCTTGTTATTTTGGAAGGTATTCTGTTGTCCATATTTTTGTTACTCCAATGGATGGTAGCCTTGTCATTATGGATGGTAGTCTGTTGTCAATATTTTTGTTACTCCAATGGATGGTAGCCTTGTCATTATGGAAGGTAGTCTGTTGTTGAGATTTTTGTTATTCCAATGGATGGTAGCCTAGTCTTTATGGGAGGTAGTCAGTTTTTGCGATTTTTGTTACTCCAATGGATGGTAGCCTTTTCATTATAGAAGGTAGTTTCTTGTCGAGATTTTTGGTACTCCAATGGATGGTAGCCTTGTCATTATGGAAAGTAGTCTCTTGTTGATATGTTTGTTACTCCAATGGATGGTAGCCTTGTCATTATGGAAGGTAGTCTGTTGTCAAGATTTTTGTTATTCTAATGGATGGTAGTCTTGTCATTATGGACGGTAGTCTTTTGCCTACATTTTTGGTACTACAATTTATTGTAGCCTTGTCATTATGAAAGGTAGTCTGTTGTCGATGTCTTTGTTACTCCAATGGATGGTAGCCTAGTCATTATGGATGGTAGTCTGTTGTCAAGATTTTTGTTACTCCAATGGATGGTAGCCTTGTCATTATGGAAGGTAGTCTATTTTCGAGATTTTTCTTATTCCTATGGAAGGTAGCCTTGTCATTATGGAAGGTAGTCTTTTATCGTGACTTTTGTTACTCCAATGGATGGTAGCCTTGTCATTATGGAAGGTAGTATGTTATCGATATCTATGTTAATCCAATGGATGGTAGTATGTTGTCAAGATTTTTGTTACTCCAATGGATGGTAGCCTTGTCATTATGGAAGGTAGTTTGTTGTCTAGATTTTTGTTATTCCAATGGATGGTAGCCTAGTCTTTATGGACGGTAGTCTGTTTATCGCGATTTTTGTTACTCCAATGGATGGTAGCCTTTTCATTATAGAAGGTAGTTTGTTGTCGAGATTTTTGGTACTCCAATGGATGGTAGCCTTGTCATTATGGAAAGTAGTCTCTTGTTGATATGTTTGTTACTCCAATGGATGGTAGCCTTGTCATTATGGAAGGTAGTCTGTTGTCAAGATTTTTGTTATTCTAATGGATGGTAGTCTTGTCATTATGGACGGTAGTCTTTTGTCTACATTTTTGGTACTACAATTGATTGTAGCCTTGTCATTATGAAAGGTAGTCTGTTGTCGATATCTTAGTTACTCCAATGGATGGTAGCCTAGTCATTATGGATGGTAGTCTGTTGTCCAGATTTTTGTTACTCCAATGGATGGTAGCCTTGTCATTATGTAGGGTAATCTGTTGTCGATATCTTTGTTACTCCAATTGATGGTAGCCTTATCATTATGTAAGGTAGTCTGTTGTCAAGATTTTTGTTACTCCAATGGATGATAGCCATATCATTATGGAAGGTAGTGTGTTGTCGAGATTGTTATTACTTTAATGGATGGTAACCTTGTCATGATGGAAGGTAGTCTATTGTGGATATTTTTTTACTTCAATGTATGGTACCCTTGTTATTTTGGAAGGTATTCTGTTGTCGATATTTTTGTTACTCCAATGGATGGTAGCCTTGTCATTATGGATGGTAGTCTGGTGTCAAGATTTTTGTTACTCCAATGGATGGTAGCCTTGTCATTATGGAAGGCAGTCTGTTGTCGAGATTTTTGTTATTCCAATGGATGGTAGCCTAGTCTTTATGGGAGGTAGTCTGTTTTCGCGATTTTTGTTACTCCAATGGATGGTAGCCTTTTCATTATAGAAGGTAGTTTCTTGTCGAGATTTTTGGTACTCCAATGGATGGTAGCCTTGTCATTGTAGAAAGTAGTCTCTTGTTGATATGTTTGTTACTCCAATGGATGGTAGCCTTGTCATTATGGAAGATAGTCTGTTGTCAAGATTTTTGTTATTCTAATGGATGGTAGTCTTGTCATTATGGACAGTAGTCTTTTGTCTACATTTTTGGTACTACAATTTATTGTAGCCTTGTCATTATGAAAGGTAGTCTGTTGTCGATATCTTTGTTACTCCAATGGATGGTAGCCTAGTCATTATGGATGGTAGTCTATTGTCAAGATTTTTGTTACTCCAATGGATGGTAGCCTTGTCATTATGGAAGGTAGTATGTTGTCGAGATTTTTCTTATTCCAATGGAAGGTAGCCTTGTCATTATGGAAGGTAGTCTGTTATCGTGACTTTTGTTACTCCAATGGATGGTAGCCTTGTCATTATGGAAGGTAGTATGTTATCGATATCTATGTTAATCCAATAGATGGTAGTATGTTGTCAAGATTTTTGTTACTCCAATGGATGGTAGCCTTTTTATTATGGAAGGTAGTTTGTTGTCGAGATTTTTGTTATTCCAATGGATGGTAGCCTAGTCTTTATGGACGGTAGTCTGTTTTCGCGATTTTTGTTACTCCAATCGATGGTAGCCTTTTCATTATAGAAGGTAGTTTGTTGTCGAGATTTTTGGTACTCCAATGGATGGTAGCCTTGTCATTATGGAAAGTAGTCTCTTGTTGATATGTTTGTTACTCCAATGGATGGTAGCCTTGTCATTATGAAAGGTAGTCTGTTGGCCAGATTTTTGTTATTCTAATGGATGGTAGCCTTGCCATTATGGAAGGTAGTATGTTGTCAAGATTTTTGTTACTCCAATGGATGGTAGCCTTGTCATTATTGAATGTAGTCTGTTGTCGAGATTTTTATTACTACAATTGATGGTAGTCTTGTCATTATGGAGGGTAGTCTTTTGTCGACATTTTTGATACTACAATTGATTGTAGCCTTGTTATTATGAAAGGTAGTCTGTTGTCGATATCTTTGTTACTACAATGGATGGTAGCCTTATCATTATGTAAGGTAGTCTGTTGTCAAGATTTTTGTTACTCCAATGGATGATAGCCTTATCATTATGGAAGGTAGTGTGTTATCGAGATTTTTATTACTTTAATGGATGGTAACCTTGTCAAGATGGAAGGTAGTCTCTTGTGGATATTTTTTTTACTTCAATGTATGGTACCCTTGTTATTTTGGAAGGTATTCTGTTGTCCATATTTTTGTTACTCCAATGGATGGTAGCCTTGTCATTATGGATGGTAGTCTGTTGTCAATATTTTTGTTACTCCAATGGATGGTAGCCTTGTCATTATGGAAGGTAGTCTGTTGTCGAGATTTTTGTTATTCCAATGGATGGTAGCCTAGTCTTTATGGGAGGTAGTCAGTTTTTGCGATTTTTGTTACTCCAATGGATGGTAGCCTTTTCATTATAGAAGGTAGTTTCTTGTCGAGATTTTTGGTACTCCAATGGATGGTAGCCTTGTCATTATGGAAAGTAGTCTCTTGTTGATATGTTTGTTACTCCAATGGATGGTAGCCTTGTCATTATGGAAGGTAGTCTGTTGTCAAGATTTTTGTTATTCTAATGGATGGTAGTCTTGTCATTATGGACGGTAGTCTTTTGCCTACATTTTTGGTACTACAATTTATTGTAGCCTTGTCATTATGAAAGGTAGTCTGTTGTCGATGTCTTTGTTACTCCAATGGATGGTAGCCTAGTCATTATGGATGGTAGTCTGTTGTCAAGATTTTTGTTACTCCAATGGATGGTAGCCTTGTCATTATGGAAGGTAGTCTATTTTCGAGATTTTTCTTATTCCTATGGAAGGTAGCCTTGTCATTATGGAAGGTAGTCTTTTATCGTGACTTTTGTTACTCCAATGGATGGTAGCCTTGTCATTATGGAAGGTAGTATGTTATCGATATCTATGTTAATCCAATGGATGGTAGTATGTTGTCAAGATTTTTGTTACTCCAATGGATGGTAGCCTTGTCATTATGGAAGGTAGTTTGTTGTCTAGATTTTTGTTATTCCAATGGATGGTAGCCTAGTCTTTATGGACGGTAGTCTGTTTATCGCGATTTTTGTTACTCCAATGGATGGTAGCCTTTTCATTATAGAAGGTAGTTTGTTGTCGAGATTTTTGGTACTCCAATGGATGGTAGCCTTGTCATTATGGAAAGTAGTCTCTTGTTGATATGTTTGTTACTCCAATGGATGGTAGCCTTGTCATTATGGAAGGTAGTCTGTTGTCAAGATTTTTGTTATTCTAATGGATGGTAGTCTTGTCATTATGGACGGTAGTCTTTTGTCTACATTTTTGGTACTACAATTGATTGTAGCCTTGTCATTATGAAAGGTAGTCTGTTGTCGATATCTTAGTTACTCCAATGGATGGTAGCCTAGTCATTATGGATGGTAGTCTGTTGTCCAGATTTTTGTTACTCCAATGGATGGTAGCCTTGTCATTATGTAGGGTAATCTGTTGTCGATATCTTTGTTACTCCAATTGATGGTAGCCTTATCATTATGTAAGGTAGTCTGTTGTCAAGATTTTTGTTACTCCAATGGATGATAGCCATATCATTATGGAAGGTAGTGTGTTGTCGAGATTGTTATTACTTTAATGGATGGTAACCTTGTCATGATGGAAGGTAGTCTATTGTGGATATTTTTTTACTTCAATGTATGGTACCCTTGTTATTTTGGAAGGTATTCTGTTGTCGATATTTTTGTTACTCCAATGGATGGTAGCCTTGTCATTATGGATGGTAGTCTGGTGTCAAGATTTTTGTTACTCCAATGGATGGTAGCCTTGTCATTATGGAAGGCAGTCTGTTGTCGAGATTTTTGTTATTCCAATGGATGGTAGCCTAGTCTTTATGGGAGGTAGTCTGTTTTCGCGATTTTTGTTACTCCAATGGATGGTAGCCTTTTCATTATAGAAGGTAGTTTCTTGTCGAGATTTTTGGTACTCCAATGGATGGTAGCCTTGTCATTGTAGAAAGTAGTCTCTTGTTGATATGTTTGTTACTCCAATGGATGGTAGCCTTGTCATTATGGAAGATAGTCTGTTGTCAAGATTTTTGTTATTCTAATGGATGGTAGTCTTGTCATTATGGACAGTAGTCTTTTGTCTACATTTTTGGTACTACAATTTATTGTAGCCTTGTCATTATGAAAGGTAGTCTGTTGTCGATATCTTTGTTACTCCAATGGATGGTAGCCTAGTCATTATGGATGGTAGTCTATTGTCAAGATTTTTGTTACTCCAATGGATGGTAGCCTTTTCATTATAGAAGGTAGTTTGTTGTCGAGATTTTTGGTACTCCAATGGATGGTAGCCTTGTCATTATGGAAAGTAGTCTCTTATTGATATGTTTGTTACTCCAATGGATGGTAGCCTTGTCATTATGAAAGGTAGTCTGTTGGCCAGATTTTTGTTATTCTAATGGATGGTAGCCTTGTCATTATGGAAGGTAGTATGTTGTCAAGATTTTTGTTACTCCAATGGATGGTAGCCTTGTCATTATTGAAGGTAGTCTGTTTTCGATATTTTTGTTACTACAATTGATGGTAGTCTTGTCCTTATGGAGGGTAGTCTTTTGTTGACATTTTTAATACTATAATTGATTGTAGCCTTGTTATTATGAAAGGTAGTCTATTGTCGATATCTTTGTTACTCCAATGGATGGTAGCCTTGTCATTATGTAAGGTAATCTGTTGTCGAGATTTTTGTTACTCCAATGGATGATAGCCTTGTCATTATGGAAGGTAGTGTGTTGTCGAGATTTTTATTACTTTAATGGATGGTAACCTTGTCGTGATGGAAGGTAGTTTCTTGTGGATATATTTATTTACTTCAATGTATGGTACCCTTGTTATTATGGAAGGCACTCTGTTGTCAATATTTTTGTTACTCCAATGGATGGTAGCCTTGTCATTATGGAAGGTAGTCTGTTGTCGAGATTTTTGTTACTCCATTGGATGGTAGCCTTGTCATTATTGAAGGTAGTATGTTGTCGAGATTTTTGTTATACCAATGGAAGGTAGCCTTGTCATTATGGAAGGTAGTATGTTATCAATATCTATGTTAATCCAATGGATGGTGGCCTTGCCATTATGGATGGTAGTCTATTGTCAAGATTTTTGTTACTCTAATGGATGGTAGCCTTGTCATTTTGGAAGGTAGTCTGTTGTCGAGATTTTTGTTATTCCAATGGATGGAAGCCTTATCATTATGAAAGGTAGTCTGTTGTTGATATCTTTGTTACTCCAATGGATGGTAGCCTAGTCATTATGGAAGGTAGTCTATTGTCGAAATTTTTGTTACTCAAATTGATGGTAGCCTTGTCATTATGGAAGGTAGTCTGTTGTCGAGATTTTTGTTCAATCAATGGATGGTAGCCTTGTCATTATGGAAGGTAGTGTTTTGTCGATATTTTTGTTAGTACAATGGATTGTAGCCTTGACATTATGAAAAGTAGTTTGTTGTCAATATGTTTGTTACTCAAATGGATGGTAGCCTTGTCATTATGGAAGGTAGTCTGTTCTCAAGATTTTTGTTACTCCAAGAGATGGTAGCCTTGTCATTATAGAAGGTAGTATGTTGTTGTGATTTTTGTTACTCCAATAGATGATAGCCTTGTCATTATTGAAGGTAGTCTGTTATCGAGATTTTTATTATTACAATTGATGGTAGCCTTGTCATTATGGAGGGTAGTCTTTTGTCGACATTTTTGTTACTACAATTGATTGTAGCCTTGTCATTATGAAAGGTAGTCTGTTGTCGATATTTTTTTTACTCCAATGGATGGTAGGCTAGTCATTATGTAAGGTAGTCTGTTGTCAAGATTTTTGTTACTCCAATGGATGATAGCCTTGTCATTATGGAAGGTAGTCTGTTATCGTTATTTTTATTACTTTAATGGATGGTAACCTTGTCATTTTGGAAGGTAGTCTGTTGTCGATATTTTTATTACTTTAATGGATGGTAACCTTGACATTATGGAAGGTAGTCTCTTGTGGATATTTTTTTTACTCCAATGTATGGTACCCTTGTTATTATTGAAGGTAGTCTGTTGTCGAGATTTTTGTTACACCATTGGATGGTAGCCTTGTCATTATGGAAGGTAGTTTGTTGTCGAGATTTTTGTTATTCCAATGGACGGTATCCTAGTCTTTATGGAAGGTAGTCTGTTTTCGATATTTTTGTTACTCCAATGGATGGTAGCCTTGTCATTATAGAAGCTAGTTTGTTGTCGATATTTTTGGTACTCCAATGGGTGGTAGCCTTGTCATTATGGAAGGTAGTCTGTTGTCAAGATTTTTGTTACTCCAATGGATGGTAGCCTTGTGATTATTGAAGGTAGTCTGTTGTCGATATTTTTGTTACTACAATTGATGGTAGTCTTGTTATTATGGACGGTAGTCTTTTGTCAACATTTTTGGTACTACAATTGATTGTAGCCTTGTCATTATAAAAGGTAGTCTGTTGTCAATATCTTTGTTACTCCAATGAATGGTAGCCTAGTCATTATGTAAGGTAGTTTGTTGTCGAGATTTTTGTTACTCCAATGGATGATAGACTTGTCATTATGGAAGGTAGTCTGTTGTCGAGATTTTTATTACTTTAATGGATGGAAACCTTGTCATGATGGAAGGTATTCTCTTGTAGATATTGTTTTTACTCCAATGTATGGTACCCTTGTTATTATGGAAGGTATTCTGTTGTCGATATTTTTGTCACTTCAATGGATGGTAGCCTTGTCATTATGGAAGGTAGTCTGTTGACAAGATTTTTGTTACTCAAATGGATTGTAGCCTTGTCATTATAGAAGGTAGTCTGTTGTTGTGATTTTTGTTACTCCAATGGATGGTAGCCTTGTCATATGGAAGGTAGTTTGTTGTTCATATTTTTGTTACTATAATGTATAGTAGCCTTGTCATTATGGAAGGTAGTTTGTTGTCGAGATTTTTGTTATTCCAATGGATGGTAGCCTAGTATTTATTGAAGGTAGTCGGTTTTCGAGATTTTTGTTACTCCAATGGATTGTAGCCTTGTCATTATAGAAGTTAGTTTTTTGTCGTGATTTTTGGTACTCCAATGGATGGTAGCCTTGTCTTTATGGAAGGTAGTCTGTTGTTCAGATTTTTGTTACTACAATTTATGGTAGCCTTGTCATTTTGGAAGGTAGTCTGTTGTCGAGATTTATGGTACTCCAGTGGATGGTAGCCTTGTAATTATGGAAGGTAGTCTCTTGTTGATATTTTTGTTACTCCAATGGATGGTAGACTTGTCATTATGGAAGGTAGTCTGTTGTTTAGATTTTTGTTACTACAGTTTATGGTAGCCTTGTCATTATGGAATGTAGTCTGTTGTCGATATTTTTTTTACTCCAATGGATGGTAGCCTTGTCATTATTGAAGGTAGTCTGTCGTCGAGATTTTTGTTACACCTTTGGATGGTAGCCTTGTCATTATGGAAGGTAGTCTGTTGTCGAGATTTTTGTTACTCCAATGGATGGTAGCCTTGTCATTATAGAAGGTAGTTTGTTGTCGAGATTTTTGGTACTCCAATGGATGGTAGCCCTGTCATTACGGAAGGTAGTCTCTTGTTGATATTTTTGTTACTCCAATGGATGGTAGCCTTGTCATTATGGAAGGTAGTTTGTTGTCCAGATTTTTGTTATTCTAATGGATGGTAGCCTTTTCATTATGGAAGGTAGTCTGTTGTCATGATTTTTGTTACTACAATGGATGGTAGCCTTGTCATTATTGAAGGTAGTCTGTTGTCGAGATTTTTGTTACTATAATTGATGGTAGCCTTGTCATTATGGAGGGTAGTAATTTGTCGACATTTTTGGTACTACAATTGATTATAGCCTTGTCATTATGAAAGGTAGTATGTTGTCGATATCTTTGTTACTCCAATGGATAATAGCCTTGTCATTATGGAAGGTAGTCTGTTGTCGAGATTTTTATAACTTTAATGGAATGGTAAACATTGTCATGATGGAAAGTAGTCTCTTGTGGATATTTTTTTTACTTCAATGTATGGTACCCTTGTTATTATGGAAGGTATTCTGTTGTCGATAATTTTGTTACTCCAATGGATGGTAGCCTTGTCATTATTGAAGGTAGTATATTGTCGAGATTTTTGTTACTCCATTGGATGGTAGCCTTGTCATTATTGAAGGTAATCTGTTGTCGAGATTTTTGTTATTCCAATGGAAGGTAGCCTTGTCATTATGGAAGGTAGTCTGTTGTCGTGATTTTTGTTACTCCAATGGATGGTAGCCTTGTCATTATGGAAGGTAGTATGTTATCGATATCTATGTTAATCCAATGGATGGTAGCCTTGCCATTATGGATGGTAGTCTGTTGTCAAGATTTTTGTTACTCCAATGGATGGTAGCCTTGTCATTAAGGAAGGTAGTCTGTTGTTGATATCTTTGTTACTCCAATGGATGGTAGCCTAGTCATTATAGAAGGTAGTCTATTGTCGAAATTTTTGTTACTCAAATTGATGGTAGCCTTGTCATTATGGAAGGTAGTTTGTTGTCGAGATTTTTGTTACTTCAATGGATGGTAGCCTTGTCATTATGGAAGGTAGACTTTTGTCGATATTTTTGTTACTACAATGGATTGTAGCCTTGACATTATGAAAAGTAGTTTGTTGTCAATATGTTTGTTACTCAAATGGATGATAGCCTAGTCATTATTTAAGGTAGTCTATTGTCAAGATTTTTAATACTCCAATGGATGGTAGCCTTATCATTATGGAAGGTAGTCTGTTCTCAAGATTTTTGTTACTCCAACAGATGGTAGCCTTGTCATTATGGAAGGTAGTATGTTGTTGTGATTTTTGTTACTCCCATGGATGGTAGCCTTGTTATTATGGAAGGTAGTCTATTGTTCAGATTTTTGTTACTATAATGTATGGTAGCCTTGTCATTATGGAAGGTAGTCTGTTGTCGAGATTTTTGTTATTCCAATGGATGATAGCCTAGTAATTATGGAAGGTAGTCTGTTTTCGATATTTTTGTTAGTCCAATGGATGGTATCCTTGTCATTATAGAAGGTGGTTTGTTGTCGATATTTTTGGTACTCCAATGGATGGTAGGCTTGTCATTATGGAAGGTAGTCGCTTGTTGATATTTTTGTTACTCCAATGGATGGTAGCTTTGTCATTATGGAAGGTAGTCTGTTTTCCAGATTTTTGTTATTCTAATGGATGGTAGCCTTGTCATTATGGTAGGTAGTCTGTTGTCAAGATTTTTGTTACTCCAATGCATGGTAGCCTTGTCATTATTGAAGGTAGTCTGTTGTCGAGATTTTTATTACTACAATTGATGGTAGCCTTGTCATTATGGAGGGTAGTCTTTTGTCAACATTTTTGGTACTACAATTGATTGTAGCCTTGTCATTATGAAAGGTAGTCTATTGTCGATATCTTTGTTACTCCAATGGATGGTAGCCTAGTCATTATGTAAGGTTGTCTATTGTCGAGATTTTTTTTACTCCTATGTATGATAGCCTTGTCATTATGGAAGGTAGTCTGTTGTCGATATTTTTATTACTTTAATGTATGGTAACCTTGTCATTATGGAAGGTAGTCTTTTGTGGATATTTTTTTTACTCCAATGTATGGTACCCTTGTTATTTTGGAAGGTATTCTGTTGTCGATATTTTTGTTACTCCAATGGATGGTAGACTTGTCATTATTGAAGGTAGTCTGTTGTCGATATTTTTGTTACTCCAATGGATGGTAGCCTTGTCATAATGGAAGGTAGTATGTTGTCGAGATTTTTGTTACTCCATTGGATGGTAGCCTAGTCATTATGTAAGGTAGTCTGTTGTCGAGATTTTTGTTACTCCAATGGATGATAGCCTTGTCATTATGGAAGGTAGTTTGTTGTCGATATTTTTATTACTTTAACGGATGGTAACCTTGACATTATGCAAGGTAGTCTCTTGTGGATATTTTTTTTACTCCAATGTGTGGTACCCTTGTTATTATGGAAGGTATTCTGTTGTCGATATTTTTTTACTCCAATGGATGGTAGCCTTGTCATTATTGAAGGTAGTCTGTTGTCGAGATTTTTTTTACTCCATTGGATGGTAGCGTTGTCATTATTGAAGGTAATCTGTTGTCGAGATTTTTGTTATTCCAATGGAAGGTAGCCTTGTCATTATGAAAGGTAGTCTGTTGTCGTGATTTTTGTTACTCCAATGGATGGTAGCCTTGTCATAATGGAAGGTAGTATGTTATCGATATCTATGTTAATCCAATGGATGGTAGCCTTGCCATTATGGATGGTAGTCTGTTGTCAAGATTTTTGTTACTCCAATGGATGGTAGCCTTGTCATTAAGGAAGGTAGTCTGTTGTTGATATCTTTGTTACTCCAATGGATGGTAGCCTAGTCATTATGGAAGTTAGTCTATTGTCTAAATTTTTGATACTCAAATTGATGGTAGCCTTGTAATTATGGAAGGTAGTCTGTTGTCGAGATTTTTGTTACTTCAATGGATGGTAGCCTAGTCATTATGTAAGGTAGTCTGTTGTCGAGATTTTTGTTACTCCACTGGATTATAGCCTTGTCATTATGGAAGGTAGTCTGTTGTCGATATTTTTATTACTTTAATGGATGGTAACCTTGACATTATGGAAGGTAGTCTCTTGTGGATATTTTTTTACTCCAATGTATGGTACCCTTGTTATTATGGAAGGTATTCTGTTGTCGATATTTTTTTTACTCCAATGTATGGTAGCCTTGTCATTATTGAAGGTAGTCTGTTGTCGAGATTTTTGTTACTCTATTGGATGGTAGCCTTTTCATTATTGAAGGTAATCTATTGTCGAGATTTTTGTTATTCCAATGGAAGGTAGCCTTGACATTATTGAAGGTAATCTGTTGTCGTGATTTTTGTTACTCCAATGGATGGTAGCCTTGTCATTATGGAAGGTAGTATGTTATTGATATCTATGTTAATCCAATGGATGGTAGCCTTGCCATTATGGATGGTAATCTGTTGTCATGATTTTTGTTACTCCAATGGATGGTAGCCTTGTCATTAAGGAAGGTAGTCTGTTGTTGATATCTTTGTTACTCCAATGGATAGTAGCCTAGTCATTATGGAAGGTAGTCTATTGTCGAAACTTTTGTTACTCAAATTGATGGTAGCCTGGTCATTATGGAAGGTAGTCTGTTTTCGAGATTTTTGTTACTTCAATGGATGGTAGCCTTGTCATTATGGAAGGTTGTCTTTTGTCGATATTTTTGTTACTACAATGGATTGTAGCCTTGACATTACGAAAAGTAGTTTGTTGTCAATATGTTTGTTACTCAAATGGATGGTAGGCTAGTCATTATTTAAGGTAGTCTATTGTCGAGATTTTTAATACTCCAATGGATGGTAGCCTTGTCATTATGTAAGGTAGTCTGTTCTCAAGATTTTTGTTACTCCCACTGATGGTAGCCTTGTCATTATGGAAGGTAGTATGTTGTTGTGATTTTTGTTACTCCCATGGATGGTAGCCTTGTTATTATGGAAGGTAGTCTATTGTTCAGATTTTTGTTACTATAATGTATGGTAGCCTTCTCATTATGGAAGGTAGTCTGTTGTCGAGATTTTTGTTATTCCAATGGATGGTAGTCTAGTCATTATGGAAGGTAGTCTGTTTTCGATATTTTTGTTAGTCCAATGGATGGTAGCCTTGTCATTTTAGAAGGTAGTTTGTTGTCGATATTTTTGGTACTCCAATGGATGGTAGGCTTGTCATTATGGAAGGTTGTCTCTTGTTGATATTTTTGTTACTCCAATGGATGGTAGCCTTATCATTATGAAAGGTAGTGTGTCTTCCAGATTTTTGTTATTCTAATGGATGGTAGCCTTGTCATTATGGAAGGTAGTCTGGTTTCAAGATTTTTGTTACTCCAATGGATGGTAGCCTTGTCATTATTGAAGGTAGTCTGTTGTCGAGATTTTTATTACTACAATTGATGGTAGGCTTGCCATTATGGAGGGTAGTCTTTTGTCGACATTTATGGTACTACAATTGATTGTAGCCTTGTCATTATGAAAGGTAGTCTATTGTCGATATCTTTGTTACTCCAATGGATGGTAGCCTAGTCATTATGTAAGGTAGTCTGTTGTCGAGATTTTTGTTACTCCTATGTATGAGAGCCTTGTCATTATGGAAGGTAGTGTTTTGTCGATATTTTTATTACTTTAATGGATGGTAACCTTGTCATTATGGAAGGTAGTCTCTTGTGGATATTTTTTTTACTCCAATGTATGGTACCCTTGTTATTTTGGAAGGTATTCTGTTGTCGATATTTTTGTTACTCCAATGGATGGTAGCCTTGTCATTATTGAAGGTAGTCTGTTGTCGATATTTTTGTTACTCCAATGGATGGTAGCCTTGTCATTATGGAAGGTAGTATGTTGTCGAGATTTTTGTTACTCCATTGGATGGTAGCCTAGTCATTATGTAAGGTAGTCTGTTGTCGAGATTTTTGTTACTCCAATGGATGATAGCCTTGTCATTATGGAAGGTAGTCTGTTATCGATATTTTTATTACTTTAATGGATGGTAACCTTGACATTATGGAAGGTAGTCTCTTGTGGATATTTTTTTATTCCAATGTATGGTACCTTTGTTATTATGGAAGGTATTCTGTTGTCGATATTTTTTTACTCCAATGGATGGTAGCCTTGTCATTATTGAAGGTAGTCTATTGTCGAGATTTTTGTTACACCATTGGATGGTAGCCTTGTCATTATGGAAGGTAGTCTTTTGTCGAGATTTTTGTTACTCCGATGGATGGTAGCCTTGTCATTATAGAAGGTAGTTTGTTGTTGAGATTTTTTGTACTCCAATGGATGGTAGCCCTGTCATTATGGAAGGTAGTCTCTTGTTGATATTTTTTTTACTCCAATGGATGGTAGCCTTGTTATTATGGAAGGTAGTCTGTTGTCAAGATTTTTGTTACTACAATGGATGGTAGCCTTGTCATTATTGAAGGTAGTCTATTGTCGAGATTTTTGTTACTACAATTGATGGTAGCCTTGTCATTATGGAGGGTAGTATTTTGTCGAGATTTTTATTAATTTAATGGATGGTAACCTTTTCATGATGGAAGGTAGTCTCTTGTGGATATTATTTTTACTTCAATGTATGGTACCCTTATTATTATGGAAGGTATTATGTTGTCGATATTTTTGTTACTCCAATGGATGGTAGCTTTGTCATTATGGAAGGTAGTATGTTGTTAAGATTTTTGTTACTCCGTTGGATGGTAGCCTTGTCATTATTGAAGGTAGTCTGTTCTCGAGATTTTTGTTAGTCCAATGGAAGGTAGCCTTGTCATTATGGAAGGTAGTCTTTTGTCGTGATTTTTGTTACTCCAATGGATGGTAGCCTTGTCATTATGGAAGGTAGTATGTTATCGATATCTATGTTAATCCAATGGATGGTAGCCTTGCCATTATGGACGGTAGTTTGTTGTCAAGATTTTTATTACTCCAATGGATGGTAGCCTTGTCATTATGGAAGGTAGTCTGTTGTCGAGATTTTTGTTACTCCAATGGATGATAGCCTTGTCATTATGGAAGGTAGTCTGTTGTGAATATTTTTATTACTTTAATGGATGGTAACCTTGACATTATAGAAGGTAGTCTCTTGTGGATATTTTATTTACACCAATGTATGGTACCCTTGTTATTATGGAAGTTATTCTGTTGTCGATATTTTTTTACTCCAATGGATGGTAGCCTTGTCATTATTGAAGGTAGTATGTTGTCGAGATTTTTGTTACACCATTGGATGGTAGCCTTGTCATTATGGAAGGTAGTCTGTTGTCTAGATTTTTGTTACTCCGATGGATGGTAGCCTTGTCATTATAGAAGGTAGTTTGTTGTCGAGATTTTTTGTACTCCAATGGATGGTAGCCTTGTCATTATGGAAGGTAGTCTCTTGTTGATATATTTTTTACTCCAATGGATGGTAGCCTTGTCATTATGGAACGTAGCCTGTTGTCAAGATTTTTGTTACTACAATGGATGGTAGCCTTGTCATTATTGAAGGTAGTCTATTGTCGAGATTTTTGTTACTACAATTGATGGTAGCCTTGTCATTATGGAGGGTAGTATTTTGTCGACATTTTTTGTACTACATTTGATTGTAGTCTTGTCATTATGAAAGGTAGTATGTTGTCGAGATTTTTGTTACTCCAATGGATGATAGCCTTGTCATTATGGAAGGTAGTCTGTTGCGAGATTTTTATTACTTTAATGGATGGTAACCTTTTCATGATGGAAGGTAGTCTCTTGTGGATATTATTTTTACTTCAATGTATGGTACCCTTGTTATTATGGAAGGTATTCTGTTGTCGATATTTTTGTTACTCCAATGGATGGTAGCTTTGTCATTATGGAAGGTAGTCTGTTGTTAAGATTTTTGTTACTCCATTGGATGGTAGCCTTGTCATTATTGAATGTATTCTGTTGTCGAGATTTTTGTTATTCCAATGGAAGGTAGCCTTGTCATTATGGAAGGTAGTATGTTATCGATATCTATGTTAATCCAATGGATGGTAGCCTTGCCATTATGGATGGTAGTTTGTTGTCAAGATTATTGTTACTCCAATGGATGGTAGCCTTGTCATTATGGAAGGTAGTCTGTTGTCGAGATTTTTGTTACTCCAATGGATGATAGCCTTGTCATTATGGAAGGTAGTCTGTTGTCAATATTTTTATTACTTTAATGGATGGTAACCTTGACATTATGGAAGGTAGTCTCTTGTGGATTTTTTTTTACTCCAATGTATGGTACCCTTGTTATTATGGAAGGTATTCTGTTGTCGATATTTTTTTACTCCAATTGATGGTAGCCTTGTCATTATGGAATGTAGTCTGTTGTCGAGATTTTTGTTACTCCAATGGATGGTAGCCTTGTCATTATAGAAGGTAGTTTGTTGTCGAGATTTTTGGTACTCCAATGGATGGTAGCCCTGTCATTGTGGAAGGTAGTCTCTTGTTGATATTTTTGTTACTCCAATGGATGGTAGCCTTGTCATTATGGAAGGTAGTCTGTTGTCCATATTTTTGTTATTTTAATGGATGGTAGCCTTGTCATTATGGAAGGTAGTCTGTGGTCAAGATTTTTGTTACTACAATAGATGGTAGCCTTGTCATTATTGAAGGTAGTCTGTTGTCGAGATTTTTGTTACTACAATTGATGGTAGCCTTGTCATTATGGAGGGTAGTATTTTGTCGACATTTTTGGTACTACAATTGATTGTAGCGTTGTCATTGTGAAAGGTAGTCTGTTGTCGATATCTTTATTACTCCAATGGATGGTAGCCTTGTCATTATGTAAGGTAGTCTGTTGTCGAGATTTTTGTTACTCCAATGGATGATAGCCTTGTCATTATGGAAGGTAGTCTGTTGTCGAGATTTTTATTACTTTAATGGATGGTAACCTTTTCATGATGGAAGGTAGTCTCTTGTGGATATTATTTTTACTTCAATGTATGGTACCCTTGTTATTATGGAAGGTATTTTGTTGTTGATATTTTTGTTACTCCAATGGATGGTAGCTTTGTCATTATGGAAGGTAGTCTGTTATTAAGATTTTTGTTACTCCATTGGATGGTAGCCTTGTCATTATTGAAGGTAGTCTGTTGTCGAGATTTTTGTTATTCCAATGGAAGGTAGCCTTGTCATTATGGAAGGTAGTCTGTTGTCGTGATTTTTGTTACTCCAATGGATTTTAGCCTTGTCATTATGGAAGGTAGTATGTTATCGATATCTATGTTAATCCAATGGATGGTAGCCTTGCCATTATGGATGGTAGTTTGTTGTCAAGATTTTTGTTACTCCAATGGATGGTAGCCTTGTCATTATGGAAGGTAGTCTGTTGTCGAGATTTTTGTTACTCCAATGGATGATAGCCTTGTCATTATCGAAGGTAGTCTGTTGTCAATATTTTTATTACTTTAATGGATGGTAACCTTGACATTATGGAAGGTAGTCTCTTGTGGATATTTTTTTTACTCCAATGTATGGTACCCTTGTTATTATGGAAGGTATTCTGTTGTCGATATTTTTTTACTCCAATTGATGGTAGCCTTTTCATTATTGAAGGTAGTTTGTTGTCGAGATTTTTGTTACACCATTGGATGGTAGCCTTGTCATTATGGAAGGTAGTCTGTTGTCGAGATTTTTGTAACTCCAATGGATGGTAGCCTTGTCATTATAGAAGGTAGTTTGTTGTCGAGATTTTTGGTACTCCAATGGATGGTAGCCCTGTCATTATGGAAGGTAGTCTCTTGTTGATATTTTTGTTACTCCAATGGATGGTAGCCTTGTCATTATGGAAGGTCGTCTGTTGTCCATATTTTTGTTATTTTAATGGATGGTAGCCTTGTCATTATGGAAGGTAGTCTGTGGTCAATATTTTTGTTACTACAATAGATGGTAGCCTTGTCATTATTGAAGGTAGTCTATTGTCGAGATTTTTGTTACTACAATTGATGGTAGCCTTGTCATTATGGAGGGTAGTATTTTGTCGACATTTTTGGTACTACAATTGATTGTAGCCTTGTCATTGTGAAAGGTAGTCTGTTGTCGATATCTTTGTTACTCCAATGGATGGTAGCCTTGTCATTATGTAAGGTAGTCTGTTGTCGAGATTTTTGTTACTCCAATGGATGATAGCCTTGTCATTATGGAAGGTAGTCTGTTGTCGAGATTTTTATTACTTTAATGGATGGTAACCTTTTCATGATGGAAGGTAGTCTCTTGTGGATATTTTTTTTACTTCAATGTATGGTACCCTTGTTATTATGGAAGGTATTTTGTTGTCGATATTTTTGTTACTCCAATGGATGGTAGCTTTGTCATTATGGAAGGTAGTCTGTTGTTAAGATTTTTGTTACTCCATTGGATGGTAGCCTTGTCATTATGGAAGTTAGTCTTTTGTCGATATTTTTGTTACTACAATGGAAGGTAGCCTTGACATTATGGAAGGTAGTTTTTTTGTCAATATGTTTGTTACTCAAATAGATGGTAGCCTAGTCATTATGTAAGGTAGTCTATTGTCGAGATTTTTAATACTCCAATGGATGGTAGCCCTGTCATTATGGAAGGTAGTCTGTTTTCGAGATTTTTTTACTCCATCAGATGGTAGCATTGTCATTATGGAAGGTAGTATGTTGTTGTGATTTTTGTTACTCAAACGGATGGTAGCCTTGTTATTATGGAAGTTAGTTTATTGTCGAGATTTTTGTTATTCCACTGGATGGTAGCCTAGTAATTATGGAAGGTAGTCTGTTGTTCAAATTTTTGTTACTACAATGTATTTTAGCCTTGTCATTATGGAAGGTAGCCTGTTGACGAGATATTTGTTATTCCAATGGATGGTAGCCTAGTCATTATGGAAGGTAGTCTGTTTTCGAGATTTTTGTTAGTCCAATGGATGGTAGTCTTGTCATTATAGAAGGTAGTTTGTTGTCGAGATTTTTGGTACTCTAATGGATGGTAACCTTGTCATTATGGAAGGTAATATCTTGTTGATATTTTTGTTACTCCAATGGATGGTAGCCTTGTCATTATGGAAGGTAGTAAGTTGTCCAGATTTTTGTTATTCTAATGGATGGTATCCTTGTCATTAAGGAAGGTAGTCTGTTGTCAATATTTTTGCTACTCCAATGGATGGAAGCCTTGTCATTATTGAAGGTAGCCTTTTGTCGAGATTTTTATTACTACAATTGATGGTAGCCTTGTCATTATGGAGGGTAGTCTTTTGTCGACATTTTTGGTACTACAATTGATTGTAGCCTTGTCATTATGAAAGGTAGTCTATTGTCGATATCTTTGTTACTGTAATGGATTGCAGCCTAGTCATTATGTAAGGTAGTCTGTTGTCCAGATTTTTGTTACTCCAATGGATGATAGCCTTGTCATTATGGAAGGTAGTCTGTTGTCGATATTTTTATTACTTTAATGGATGGTAACCTTGTCATTATGGAAGGTAGTCTCTTGTGGATATTTTTTTTACTACAATGTATGGTACCCTTGTTATTTTGGAAGGTATTCTGTTGTCGATATTTTTGTTACTCCAATGGATGGTAGCCTTGTCATTACTGAAGGTAGTCTGTTGTCGATATTTTTGTTACTTCATTGGATGGTAGACTTGTCATTATGGAAGGTAGTCTGTTGTCGAGATTTTTGTTACTCCAATGGATGGTAGCCTTGTGATTATAGAAGGTAGTTTGTTGTCGAGATTTTTGGTACTCCAATGGATGGTAGCCTTGTCATTATGGAAGGTAGTCTCTTGTTGATATTTTTGTTACTCCAATGGATGGTAGCCTTGTCATTATGGAAGGTAGTCTGTTGTCCAGATTTTTGTTATTCTAATGGATGGTAGCCTTGTCATTATGGAAGGTAGTCTGTTGTCATGATTTTTGTTACTCCAATGGATGATAGACTTGTCATTATGGAAGGTATTCTGTTGTTGATATTTTTGTTACTCCATTGGATGGTAGCCTTGTCATTATTTAAGGTAGTCTGTTGTCGAGATTTTTGTTATTCCGATGGAAGGTAGCCTTGTCATTATGGAAGGTAGTATGTTGTCGTGATTTTTGTTACTCCAATGGATGGTAGCCTTGTCATTATAGAAGGTAGTATGTTATCGATGTCTATGTTAATCCAATGGATGGTGGCCTTGCCATTATGGATGGTACTCTGTTGTCAAGATTTTTGTTACTCCAATGGATGGTAGCCTTGTCATTATGGAAGGTATTCTGTTGTCGAGATTTTTGTTATTCCAATGGATGGTAGCCTTGTCATTATGAAAGGTAGTCTGTTGTTGATATCTTTGTTACTCCAATGGATGGTAGCCTAGTCATTATGGAAGGTAGTCTATTGTCGACATTTTTGTTACTCAAATTGATGGTAGCCTTGTCATTATGGAAGGTAGTATGTTGTCGATATTTTTGTTACTCCAATGGATGGTAGCCTTGTCATTATGGAAGGTAGTCTTTTGTCGATATTTTTGTTACTATAATGGATTGTATCCTTGACATTTTGAAAAGTAGTTTTTTTGTCAATATGTTTGTTACTCAAATAGATGGTAGCCTAGTCATTATGTAAGGTAGTCTATTGTCGAGATTTTTAATACTCCAATGGATGGTAGCCTTGTCATTATGGAAGGTAGTCTGTTCTCGAGATTTTTTTTACTCCAACAGATGAGAGCCTTATCATTATGGAAGGTAGTATGTTGTTGTGATTTTTGTTACTCCAATGGATGGTAGCCTTGTTATTATGGAAGGTAGTCTATTGTTCAGATTCTTGTTACTATAATGTGTGGTAGCCTTGTCATTATGGAAGGTAGTCTGTTGTCAAGATTTTTGATACTACAATGGATGGTAGCCTTGTCATTATTGAAGGTAGTCTGTTGTCGAGATTTTTTTTACTACAATTGATGGTAGCCTTGTCACTATGGAGGGTAGTATTTTGTCGACATTTTTGGTACTACATTTGATTTTAGCCTTGTCATTATGAAAGGTAGTTTGTTGTCGATATCTTTGTTAATTCAATGGATGGTAGCCTTGTGATTATAGAAGGTAGTTTGTTGTCGAGATTTTTGGTACTCCAATGGATGGTAGCCCTGTCATTATGGAAGGTAGTCTCTTGTTGATATTTTTGTTACTCCAATGGATGGTAGCCTTGTCATTATGGAAGGTAGTCTGTTGTCCAGATTTTTGTTATTCTAATGGATGGTAGCCTTGTCATTATGGAAGGTAGTTTGTTGTCAAGATTTTTGTTACTACAATGGATGTTAGCCTTGTCTTTATTGAAGGTAGTCCGTTGTCGAGATTTTTGTTACTACAATTGATGGTAGCCTTGTCATTATGGAGGGTAGTATTTTGTCGACATTTTTGGTACTACAATTGATTGTAGCCTTGTCATTATGAAAGGTAGCTTGTTGTCGATATCTTTGTTACTCCAATGGATGGTAGCCTTGTCATTATGTAAGGTAGTCTGTTGTCAAGAATTTTGTTACTACAATGGATTGTATCCTTGACATTTTGAAAAGTAGTTTTTTTGTCAATATGTTTGTTACTCAAATAGATGGTAGCCTAGTCATTATGTAAGGTAGTCTATTGTCGAGATTTTTAATACTCCAATGGATGGTAGACTTGTCATTATGGAAGGTAGTCTGTTCTCAAGATTTTTGTTATTCCGATGGAAGGTAGCCTTGTCATTATGGAAGGTAGTTTGTTGTCGTGATTTTTGTTACTCCAATGGATAGTAGCCTTTTCATTATGGAAGGTAGTATGTTATCGATATCTATGTTAATCCAATGGATGGTGGCCTTGCCATTATAGATGGTAGTCTGTTGTCAAGATTTTTGTTACTCCAATGGATGGTAGCCTTGTCATTATGGAAGGTATTCTGTTGTCGAGATTTTTGTTATTCCAATGGATGGTAGCCTTGTCATTATGAAAGGTAGTCTGTTGTTGATATCTTTGTTACTCCAATGGATGGTAGCCTAGTCATTATGGAAGGTAGTCTATTGTCGACATTTTTGTTACTCAAATTGATGGTAGCCTTGTCATTATGGAAGGTAGTATGTTGTCGAGATTTTTGTTACTCCAATGGATGGTAGCCTTGTCATTATGGAAGGTAGTATGTTGTTGTGATTTTTGTTACTCCAATGGATGGTAGCCTTGTTATTATGGAAGGTAGTCTGTTGTCAAGAATTTTGTTACTACAATGGATTGTATCCTTGACATTTTGAAAAGTAGTTTTTTTGTCAATATGTTTGTTACTCAAATAGATGGTAGCCTAGTCATTATGTAAGGTAGTCTATTGTCGAGATTTTTAATACTCCAATGGATGGTAGCCTTGTCATTATGGAAGGTAGTCTGTTCTCAAGATTTTTGTTACTCCAACAGATGGTAGGCTTGTCATTATGGAAGGTAGTCTATTGTCGACATTTTTGTTACTCAAATTGATGGTAGCCTTGTCATTATGGAAGGTAGTATGTTGTCGAGATTTTTGTTACTCCAATGGATGGTAGCCTTGTCATTATGGAAGGTAGTCTTTTGTCGATATTTTTGTTACTACAATGGATTGTATCCTTGACATTTTGAAAAGTAGTTTTTTTGTCAATATGTTTGTTACTCAAATAGATGGTAGCCTAGTCATTATGTAAGGTAGTCTATTGTCGAGATTTTTAATACTCCAATGGATGGTAGCCTTGTCATTATGGAAGGTAGTCTGTTCTCGAGATTTTTTTTACTCCAACAGATGGGAGCCTTATCATTATGGAAGGTAGTATGTTGTTGTGATTTTTGTTACTCCAATGGATGGTAGCCTTGTTATTATGGAAGGTAGTCTATTGTTCAGATTCTTGTTACTATAATGTGTGGTAGCCTTGTCATTATGGAAGGTAGTCTGTTGTCAAGATTTTTGTTACTACAATGGATGGTAGCCTTGTCATTATTGAAGGTAGTCTGTTGTCGAGATTTTTTTTACTACAATTGATGGTAGCCTTGTCACTATGGAGGGTAGTATTTTGTCGACATTTTTGGTACTACAATTGATTTTAGCCTTGTCATTATGAAAGGTAGTTTGTTGTCGATATCTTTGTTAATTCAATGGATGGTAGCCTTGTGATTATAGAAGGTAGTTTGTTGTCGAGATTTTTGGTACTCCAATGGATGGTAGCCCTGTCTTTATGGAAGGTAGTCTCTTGTTGATATTTTTGTTACTCCAATGGATGGTAGCCTTGTCATTATGGAAGGTAGTCTGTTGTCCAGATTTTTGTTATTCTAATGGATGGTAGCCTTGTCATTATGGAAGGTAGTTTGTTGTCAAGATTTTTGTTACTACAATGGATGTTAGCCTTGTCTTTATTGAAGGTAGTCCGTTGTCGAGATTTTTGTTACTACAATTGATGGTAGCCTTGTCATTATGGAGGGTAGTATTTTGTCGACATTTTTGGTACTACAATTGATTGTAGCCTTGTCATTATGAAAGGTAGCCTGTTGTCGATATCTTTGTTACTCCAATGGATGGTAGCCTTGTCATTATGTAAGGTAGTCTGTTGTCAAGAATTTTGTTACTACAATGGATTGTATCCTTGACATTTTGAAAAGTAGTTTTTTTGTCAATATGTTTGTTACTCAAATAGATGGTAGCCTAGTCATTATGTAAGGTAGTCTATTGTCGAGATTTTTAATACTCCAATGGATGGTAGACTTGTCATTATGGAAGGTAGTCTGTTCTCAAGATTTTTGTTATTCCGATGGAAGGTAGCCTTGTCATTATGGAAGGTAGTTTGTTGTCGTGATTTTTGTTACTCCAAAGGATAGTAGCCTTGTCATTATGGAAGGTAGTATGTTATCGATATCTATGTTAATCCAATGGATGGTGGCCTTGCCATTATGGATGGTAGTCTATTGACAAGATTTTTGTTACTCCAATGGATGGTAGCCTTGTCATTATGGAAGGTATTCTGTTGTCGAGATTTTTGTTATTCCAATGGATGGTAGCCTTGTCATTATGAAAGGTAGTCTGTTGTTGATATCTTTGTTACTCCAATGGATGGTAGCCTAGTCATTATGGAAGGTAGTCTATTGTCGACATTTTTGTTACTCAAATTGATGGTAGCCTTGTCATTATGGAAGGTAGTATGTTGTCGAGATTTTTGTTACTCCAATGGATGGTAGCCTTGTCATTATGGAAGGTAGTATGTTGTTGTGATTTTTGTTACTCCAATGGATGGTAGCCTTGTTATTATGGAAGGTAGTCTGTTGTCAAGAATTTTGTTACTACAATGGATTGTATCCTTGACATTTTGAAAAGTAGTTTTTTTGTCAATATGTTTGTTACTCAAATAGATGGTAGCCTAGTCATTATGTAAGGTAGTCTATTGTCGAGATTTTTAATACTCCAATGGATGGTAGCCTTGTCATTATGGAAGGTAGTCTGTTCTCAAGATTTTTGTTACTCCAACAGATGGTAGCCTTGTCATTATGGAAGGTAGTATGTTGTTGTGATTTTTGTTACTCCAATGGATGGTAGCCTTGTTATTATGGAAGGTAGTCTATTGTTCAGATTCTTGTTACTATAATGTATGGTTGCCTTGTCATTATGGAAGGTAGTCTGTTGTCAAGATTTTTGTTACTACAATGGATGGTAGCCTTGTCATTATTGAAGGTAGTCTGTTGTCGAGATTTTTGTTACTACAATTGATGGTAGCCTTGTCACTATGGAGGGTAGTATTTTGTCGACATTTTTGGTACTACAATTGATTTTAGCCTTGCCATTATGAAAGGTAGTTTGTTGTCGATATCTTTGTTACTCCAATGGATGGTAGCCTTGTCATTATGTAAGGTAGTCTGTTGTCGAGATTTTTGTTACTCCAATGGATGATAGCCTTGTCATTATGGAAGGTAGTCTGTTGTCGAGATTTTTATTACTTTAATGGATGGTAACCTTGTCATGATGGAAGGTATAATCTTGTGGATATTTTTTTTTACTTCAATGTATGGTACCCTTGTTATTATGGAAGGTATTCTGTTGTCGATATTTTTGTTATTCCAATGGATGGTAGCCTTGTCATTATGGAAGGTAGTCTATTGTCGAGATTTTTTTTACTCTATTGGATGGTAGCCTTGTCATTATTGAAGGTAGTCTGTTGTCAAGATTTTTGTTATTCCAATGGAAGGTAGTCTGTTGTTGTGATTTTTGTTACTCCAATGGATGGTAGCCTTGTCATTATGGAAGGTAGTATGTTATCGATATCTATGTTAATCCAATGGATGATGGCCTTGCCATTATGGATGGTAGTCTGTTGTCAAGATTTTTGTTACTCCAATGGATGGTAGCCTTGTCATTATGGAAGGTAGTCTGTTGTCGAGATTTTTGTTATTCCAATGGATGGTAGCCTTGTCATTATGAAAGGTAGTCTGTTGTTGATATCTTTGTTGCTCCAATGGATGGTAGCCTAGTCATTATGGAAGGTGATTTCATTGTCGACATTTTTGTTACTCAAATTGATGGTAGCCTTGTCATTATGGAAGGTATTAAGTTGTCAAGATTTTTGTTACTCCAATGGATGGTAGCCTTGTCATTATGGATGGTAGTCTTTTGTCGATATTTTTGTTACTGCAATGGTTTGTATCCTTGACATTATGAAAAGTAGTTTTTTTGTGAATATGTTTGTTACTCAAATAGATGGTAGCCTAGTCATTATGTAAGGTAGTCTATTGTCGAGATTTTTAATACTCCAATGGATGGTAGCCTTGTCATTATGGAAGGTAGTCGATTCTCGAGATTTTTTTTACTCCAACAGATGGTAGCCTTGTCATTATGGAAGGTAGTATGTTGTTGTGATTTTTGTTACTCCAATGGATGGTAGCCTTGTTATTTTGGAAGGTAGTCTATTGTTCAGATTTTTGTTACTATAATGTATGGTAGCCTTGTCATTATAGAAGGTAGTCTGTTGTCAAGATTTTTGTTACTACAATGGATGGTAGCCTTGTCATAATTGAAGGTAGTCAGTTGTCGAGATTTTTATTACTTTAATGGAAGGTAACCTTGTCATGATGGAAGGTATTATCTTGTGGATATTTTTTTTACTTTAATGTATGGTACCCTTGTTATTATGGAAGGTATTATGTTGTCGATATTTTTGTTATTCCAATGGATGGTAGCCTTGTCATTAGGGAAGGTAGTCTGTTGTCGAGATTTTTATTACTCTATTGGATGGTAGCCTTGTCATTATTGAAGGTAGTTTGTTGTCGAGATTTTTGTTATTCCAATGGAAGGTAGTCTGTTGTCGTCATTTTTGTTACTCCAATGGATGGTAGCCTTGTCATTATGGAAGGTAGTATGTTATCGATATCTATGTTAATCCAATGGATGGTGGCCTTGCCATTATGGATGGTAGTCTGCTGTCAAGATTTTTGTTACTCTAATGGATGGTAGCCTTTTCATTATGGAAGGTAGTCTGTTGTCGAGATTTTTGTTATTCCAAAGGATGGTAGCCTTGTCATTATGAAAGGTAGTCTGTTGTTGATATCTTTGTTACTCCAATGGATGGTAGCCTAGTCATTATGGAAGGTGATTTTATTGTCGACATTTTTGTTACTCAAATTGATGGTAGCCTTGTCATTATGGAAGGTATTATGTTGTCTAGATTTTTGTTACTCCATTGGATGGTAGCGTTGTCATTATGGAAGGTATTCTTTTGTCGATATTTTTGTTACTACAATGGATTGTATCCTTGACATTATGAAAAGTAGTTTTTTTGTCAATATGTTTGTTACTCAAATAGATGGTGGCGTAGTCATTATGTAAGGTAGTCTATTGTCGAGATTTTTAATACTCCAATGGATGGTAGCCTTGTCATTATGGAAGGTAGTCTGTTCTCGAGATTTTTTTTACTCCAACAGATGCTAGCCTTGTCATTATGGAAGGTAGTATTTTGTTGTGATTTTTGTTACTCCAACGGATGGTAGCCTTGTTATTATGGAAGGTAGTCTATTGTTCAAATTTTTGCTACTGTAATGTATGGTAGCCTTGTCATTATGGAAGTTAGTCTATTGTCGAGATTTTTGTAATTCCACTGGATGGTAGCCTAGTAATTATGGAAGGTAGTCTGTTGTTCAGATTTTTGTTACTACAATGAATGCTAGCCTTGTCATTATGGAAGGTAGTCTGTTGTCGATATTTTTGTTATTCCAATGGATGGTAGCGTAGTCATTATGGAAGGTAGTCTGTTTTCGAGATTTTTGTTAGTCCAATGGATGGTAGTCTTGTCTTTATAGAAGGTAGTTTGTTGTCGAGATTTTTGGTACTCCAATGGATGGTAACCTTGTCATTATGGAAGGTAGTCTGTTGTCGAGATTTTTATTACTTTAATGGATGGTAACCTTGTCATGATGGAAGGTATTATCTTGTGGATTTTTTTTTTACTTCAATGTATGGTACCCTTGTTATTATGGAAGGTATTTTGTTGTCGATATTTTTGTTATTCCAATGGATGGTAGCCTTGTCATTATGGAAGGTAGTCTATTGTCGAGATTTTTGTTACTCCATTGGATGGTAGCCTTGTCATTATTGAAGGTAGTCTGTTGTCGAGATTTTTGTTATTCCAATGTAAGGTAGCCTTGTCATTATGGAAGGTAGTATGTTGTTGTGATTTTTGTTACTCCAATGGATGGTAGCCTTGCCATTATGGATGGTAGTTTGTTGTCAAGATTTTTGTTACTCCAATGGATGGTTGCCTTGTCATTATGGAAGGTAGTCTGTTGACGAGATTTTTGTTATTCCAATGGATGGTAGCCTTGTCATTATGAAAGGTAGTCTGTTGTTGATATCTTTGTTACTCCAATGGATGGTAGCCTAGTCATTATGGAAGGTGATTTCATTGTCGACATTTTTGTTACTCAAATTGATGGTAGCCTTGTCATTATGGAAGGTATTATGTTGTCGAGATTTTTGTTACTCCAATGGATGGTAGCCTTGTCATTATGGAAGGTAGTCTTTTGTCGATATTTTTGTTACTGCAATGGTTTGTATCCTTTACATTATGAACAGTTGTTTTTTTGTGAATATGTCTGTTACTCAAATAGATGGTAGCCTAGTCATTATGTAAGGTAGTCTATTGTCGAGATTTTTAATACTCCAATGGATGGTAGCCTTGTCATTATAGAAGGTAGTCTGTTCTCGAGATTTTTTTTACGCCAACAGATGGTAGCCTTGTCATTATGGAAGGTAGGATGTTGTTGTGATTTTTGTTACTCCAATGGATGGTAGCCTTGTTATTATGGAAGGTAGTCTATTGTTCAGATTTTTGTTACTATAATGTATGGTAGCCTTGTCATTATGGAAGGTAGTCTGTTGTCAAGATTTTTGTTACTACAGTGGATGGTAGCCTTGTCATTATTGAAGGTAGTCTGTTGTCGAGATTTTTGTTACTACAATTGATGGTAGCCTTGTCATTATGGAGGGTAGTATTTTGTCGACATTTTTGGTACTACAATTTATTGTAGCCTTGTCATTATGAAAGTTAGTCTGTTGTCGATATCTTTGTTACTCCAATGGATGGTAGCCTTGTCTATATGTAAGGTAGTCTCTTGTCGAGATTTTTGTTACTCCAATGGATGATAGCCTTGTCATTATGGAAGGTAGTCAGTTGTCGAGATTTTTATTACTTTAATGGAAGGTAACCTTGTCATGATGGAAGGTATTATCTTGTGGATATTTTTTTTACTTTAATGTATGGTACCCTTGTTATTATGGAAGGTATTCTGTTGTCGATATTTTTGTTATTCCAATGGATGGTAGCCTTGTCATTAGGGAAGGTAGTCTGTTGTCGAGATTTTTGTTACTCCATTGGATGGTAGCCTTGTCACTATTGAAGGTTGTTTTTTGTCGAGATTTTTGTTATACCAATGGATAGTAGCCTTGTCATTATGGAAGGTAGTATGTTATCGATATCTATGTTAATCCAATGGATGGTGGCCTTGCCATTATGGATGGTAGTCTGCTGTTAAGATTTTTGTTACTCCAATGGATGGTAGCCTTGTCATTATGGAAGGTAGTATATTGTCGAGATTTTTGTTATTCCAATGGATGGTAGCCTTGTCATTATGAAAGGTAGTCTGTTGTTGATATCTTTGTTACTCCAATGGATGGTAGCCTAGTCATTATGGAAGGTGATTTTATTGTCGACATTTTTGTTACTCAAATTGATGGTAGCCTTGTCAATATGGAAGGTATTATGTTGTCGAGATTTTTTTTACTTCAACGTATGGTACCCTTGTTATTATGGAAGGTATTCTGTTGTCGAAATTTTTGTTACTCCAATGGATGGTAGCTTTGTCATTATGGAAGGTAGTCTGTTGTTAAGATTTTTGTTACTCCATTGGATGGTAGCCTTGTCATTATGGTAGGTAGTCTTTTGTCGATATTTTTGTTACTACAATGGAAGGTAGCCTTGACATTATGGAAGGTAGTTTTTTTGTCAATATGTTTGTTACTAAAATAGATGGTAGCCTAGTCATTATGTAAGGTAGTCTATTGTCGAGATTTTTAATACTCCAAAAGATGGTAGCCCTGTCATTATGGAAGGTAGTCTGTTTTCGAGATTTTTTTACTCCATCAGATGGTAGCATTGTCATTATGGAAGGTAGTATGTTGTTGTGATTTTTGTTACTCAAACAGATGGTAGCCTTGTTATTATGGAAGGTAGTCTATTGTTCAGATTTTTGCTACTATAATGTATGGTAGCCTTGTCATTATGGAAGTTAGTTTATTGTCGAGATTTTTGTTATTCCACTGGATGGTAGCCTAGTAATTATGGAAGGTAGTCTGTTGTTCAGATTTTTGTTACTACAATGTATGCTAGCCTTGTCATTATGGAAGGTAGCCTGTTGACGAGATTTTTGTTATTCCAATGGATGGTAGCCTAGTCATTATGGAAGGTAGTCTGTTTTCGAGATTTTTGTTAGTCCAATGGATGGTAGTCTTGTCATTATAGAAGGTAGTTTGTTGTCGAGATTTTTGGTACTCTAATGGATGGTAACCTTGTCATTATGGAAGGTAGTAAGTTGTCCAGATTTTTTTTATTCTAATGGATGGTAGCCTTGTCATTAAGGAAGGTAGTCTGTTGTCAATATTTTTGTTACTCCAATGGATGGTAGCCTTGTCATTATTAAAGGTAGCCTTTTGTCGAGATTTTTATTACTACAATTGATGGTAGCCTTGTCATTATGGAGGGTAGTCTTTTGTCGACATTTTTGGTACTACAATTGATTGTAGCCTTGTCATTATGAAAGGTAGTCTATTGTCGATATCTTTGTTATTGCAATGGATTGCAGCCTAGTCATTATGTAAGGTAGTCTGTTGTCCAGATTTTTGTTACTCCAATGGATAATAGCCTTGTCATTATGGAAGGTAGTCTTTTGTCGATATTTTTATTACTTTAATGGATGGTAACCTTGTCATTATGGAAGGTAGTCTCTTGTGGATATTTTTTTTACTACAATGTATGGTACCCTTGTTATTTTGGAAGGTAGTCTGTTGTCGATATTTTTGTTACTCCAATGGATGGCAGCCCTGTCATTATTGAAGGTAGTCTGTTGTCGATATTTTTGTTACTCTAATGGATGGTAGCCTTGTCATTATGGAAGGTAGTATGTTGTCGAGATTTTTGTTACTCCATTGGATGGTAGCCTAGTCATTATGTAAGGTAGTCTGTTGTCGAGATTTTTGTTACTCCAATGGATGATAGCCTTGTCATTATGGAAGGTAGTCTGTTGTCGATATTTTTATTACTTTAATGGATGGTAACCTTGACATTATGGAAGGTAGTCTCTTGTGGATATTTTTTTTACTCCAATGTATGGTACCCTTATTATTATGGTAGGTATTCTGTTGTTGATATTTTTGTTACTCCAATGGATGGTAGCCTTGTCATTATTGAAGGTAGTCTGTTGTCGATATTTTTGTTACTTCATTGGATGGTAGACTTATCATTATGGAAGGTAGTCTGTTGTCGAGATTTTTGTTACTCCAATGGATGGTATCCTTGTCATTATAGAAGTTAGTTTGTTGTCGAGATTTTTGTTACTTCAATGGATGGTAGCCCTGTCATTATGGAAGGTAGTCTCTTGTTGATATTTTTGTTACTCCAATGGATGGTAGCCTTGTCATTATGGAAGGTAGTGTGTTGTCCTGATTTTTGTTATTCTAATGGATGGTAGCCTTGTCATTATGGAAGGTAGTCTGTTGTCAACATTTTTGTTACTAGAATGGATGGTAGCCTCGTCATTATTGAAGGTAGTCTGTTGTTCAGATTTTTGTTACTACAATTGATGGTATCCTTGTTATTATGAAAGGTAGTCTGTTGTCGATATCTCTGTTACTCCAACGGATGGTAGCCTAGTCATTATGTAAGGTAGTCTGTTGTCGAGATTTTTGTTACTCCAATGGATGATAGCCTTGTCATTATGGAAGGTAGGCTATTGTCGATATTTTTATTACTTTAATGGATGGTAACCTTGACATTATGGAAGGTAGTCTCTTGTGGATATTTTATTTACTCCAATGTATGGTACCCTTGTTACTATGGTAGGTATTCTGTTGTCGATATTTTGGTTACTCCAATGGATGGTAGCCTTGTCATTATTGAAGGTAGTCTGTTCTCGAGATTTTTGTTACTTCATTGGATGGTAGACTTGTCATTATGGAAGGTAGTCTGTTGTCGAGATTTTTGTTACTCCAATGGATGGTAGCCTTGTGATTATAGAAGGTAGTTTGTTGTCGAGATTTTTGGTACTCCAATGGATGGTAGCCCTGTCATTATGGAAGGTAGTCTCTTGTTGATATTTTTGTTACTCCAATGGATGGTAGCCTTGTCATTATGGAAGGTAGTCTGTTGTCCAGATTTTTGTTATTCTAATGGATGGTAGCCTTGTCATTATGGAAGGTAGTTTGTTGTCAAGATTTTTGTTACTCCAATGGATGATAGCCTTGTCATTATGGAAGGTAGTCTGTTGTCGAGATTTTTATTACTTTAATGGATGGTATCCTTGTAATGATGGAAGGTAGTATCTTGTGGATATTTTTTTTACTTTAATGTATGGTACCCTGGTTATTATGGAAGGTATTCTGTTGTCGATATTTTTGTTACTCCATTGGATGGAAGCCTTGTCATTATTGAAGGTAGTTTGTTGTCGAGATTTTTGTTATTCCGATGGAAGGTAGCCTTGTCATTATGGAAGGTAGTCTGTTGTCGTGTTTTTTGTTATTCCAATGGATGGTAGCCTTATCATTATGGAAGGTAGTATGTTATCGATATCTATGTTAATCCAATGGATGGTGGCCTTGCCATTATGGATGGTAGTCTGTTGTCAAGATTTTTGTTACTCCAATGGATGGTAGCCTTGTCATTATGGAAGGTATTCTGTTGTCGAGATTTTTGTTATTCCAATGGATGGTAGCCTTGTCATTATGAAAGGTAGTTTGTTGTTGATATCTTTGTTACTCCAATGGATGGTAGCCTAGTCATTATGAAAGGTAGTCTATTGTCGACATTTTTGTTACTCAAATTGATGGTAGCCTTGTCATTATGGAAGGTAGTATGTTGTCGAGATTTTTGTTACTCCAATGGATGGTAGCCTTGTCATTATGGAAGGTAGTCTTTTGTCGATATTTTTGTTACTACAATGGATTGTATCCTTGACATTTTGAAAAGTAGTTTTTTTGTCAATATGTTTGTTACTCAAATAGATGGTAGCCTAGTCATTATGTAAGGTAGTCTATTGTCGAGATTTTTAATACTCCAATGGATGGTAGCCTTGTCATTATGGAAGGTAGTCTGTTCTCGAGATTTTTTTTACTCCAACAGATGGGAGCCTTATCATTATGGAAGGTAGTAAGTTGTTGTGATTTTTGTTACTCCAATGGATGGTAGCCTTGTTATTATGGAAGGTAGTCTATTGTTCAGATTCTTGTTACTATAATGAATGGTAGCCTTGTCATTATGGAAGGTAGTCTGTTGTCAAGATTTTTGTTACTACATTGGATGGTAGCCTTGTAATTATTGAGGGTAGTCTGTTGTCGAGATTTTTGTTACTACAATTGATGGTAGCCTTGTCACTATGGAGGGTAGTATTTTGTCGACATTTTTGGTACTACAATTGATTTTAGCGTTGTCATTATGAAAGGTAGTTTGTTGTCGATATCTTTGTTAATTCAATGGATGGTAGGCTTGTGATTACAGAAGGTAGTTTGTTGTCGAGATTTTTGGTACTCCAATGGATGGTAGCCCTGTCATTATGGAAGGTAGTCTCTTGTTGATATTTTTGTTACTCCAATGGATGGTAGCCTTGTCATTATGGAAGGTAGTCTGTTGTCCAGATTTTTGTTATTCTAATGGATGGTAGCCTTGTCATTATGGAAGGTAGTCTGTTGTCAAGATTTTTGTTACTACAATGGATGTTAGCCTTGTCTTTATTGAAGGTAGTCTGTTGTCGAGATTTTTGTTACTACAATTGATGGTAGCCTTGTCATTTTGGAGGGTAGTATTTTGTCGACATTTTTGGTACTACAATTGATTGTAGCCTTGTTATTATGAAAGGTAGCCTGTTGTCGATATCTTTGTTACTCCAATGGATGGTAGCCTTGTCATTATGTAAGGTAGTCTGTTGTCGAGATTTTTGTTACTCCAATGGATGATAGCCTTGTCATTATGGAAGGTAGTCTGTTGTCGAGATTTTTATTACTTTAATGGATGGTAACCTTGTCATGATGGAAGGTAGTATCTTGTGGATATTTTTTTTACTTCAAGGTATGGTACCCTTGTTATTATGGAAGGTATTCTGTTGTCGATATTTTTGTTACTCCTTTGGATGGTAGCCTTGTTATTATTGAAGGTAGTTTGTTGTCGAGATTTTTGTTATTCCGATGGAAGGTAGCCTTGTCATTATGGAAGGTAGTCTGTTGTCGTGATTTTTGTTACTCCAATGGATGGTAGCCTTGTCATTATGGAAGGTAGTATGTTATCGATATCTATGTTAATCCAATGGATGGTGGCCTTGCCATTATGGATGGTAGTCTGTTGTCAAGATTTTTGTTACTCCAATGGATGGTAGCCTTGTCATTATGGAAGGTATTCTGTTGTCGAGATTTTTGTTATTCCAATGGATGGTAGCCTTGTCATTATGAAAGGTAGTCTGTTGTTGATATCTTTGTTACTCCAATGGATGGTAGCCTAGTCATTATGGAAGGTAGTCTATTGTCGACATTTTTGTTACTCAAATTGATGGTAGCCTTGTCATTATGGAAGGTAGTATGTTGTCGAGATTTTTGTTACTCCAATGGATGATAGCCTTGTCATTATGGAGAGTAGTCTTTTGTCGATATTTTTGTTACTACAATGGATTGTATCCTTGACATGTTGAAAAGTAGTTTTTTTGTCAATATGTTTGTTACTCAAATAGATGGTAGCCTAGTCATTATGTAAGGTAGTCTATTGTCGAGATTTTTAATACTCCAATGGATGGTAGCCTTGTCATTATGGAAGGTAGTTTGTTCTCAAGATTTTTGTTACTCCAACAGATGGTAGCCTTGTCATTATGGAAGGTAGTATGTTGTTGTGATTTTTGTTACTCCAATGGATGGTAGCCTTGTTATTATGGAAGGTAGTCTATTGTTCAGATTCTTGTTACTATAATGTATGGTTGCCTTGTCATTATTGAAGGTAGTCAGTTGTCAAGATTTTTGTTACTACAATGGATGGTAGCCTTGTCATTATTGAAGGTAGTCTGTTGTCGAGATTTTTGTTACTACAATTGATGGTAGCCTTGTCACTATGGAGGGTAGTATTTTGTCGACATTTTTGGTACTACAATTGATTTTAGCCTTGTCATTATGAAAGGTAGTTTGTTGTCGATATCTTTGTTACTCCAATGGATGATAGCCTTGTCATTATGTAAGGTAGTCTGTTGTCGAGATTTTTGTTACTCCAATGGATGATAGCCTTGTCATTATGGAAGGTAGTCTGTTGTCGAGATTTTTATTACTTTAATGGATGGTAACCTTGTCATGATGGAAGGCATTATCTTGTGGATATTTTTTTTACTTCAATTTATGGTACCCTTGTTATTATGGAAGGTATTTTGTTGTCGATATTTTTGTTATTCCAATGGATGGTAGCCTTGTCATTATGGAAGGTAGTCTATTGTCGAGATTTTTGTTACTCCATTGGATGGTAGCCTTGTCATTATTGAAGGTAGTCTGTTGTAAAGATTTTTGTTATTCCAATGGAAGGTATCCTTGTCATTATGGAAGGTAGTCTGTTGTTGTGATTTTTGTTACTCCAATGGATGGTAGCCTTGTCATTATGGAAGGTAGTATGTTATCGATATCTATGTTAATCCAATGGATGGTGGCCTTGCCATTATGGATGGTAGTCTGTTGTCAAGATTTTTGTTACTCCAATGGATGGTAGCCTTCTCATTTTGGAAGGTAGTCTGTTGTCGAGATTTTCGTTATTCCAATGGATGGTAGCCTTGTCATTATGAAAGGTAGTCTGTTGTTGATATCTTTGTTGCTCCAATGGATGGTAGCCTAGTCATTATGGAAGGTGGTTTCATTGTCGACATTTTTGTTACTCAAATTGATGGTAGCCTTGTCATTATGGAAGGTATTAAGTTGTCGAGATTTTTGTTACTCCAAAGGATGGTAGCCTTGTCATTATGGATGGTAGTCTTTTGTCGATATTTTTGTTACTGCAATGGTTTGTATCATTGACATTATGAAAAGTAGTTTTTTTGTGAATATGTTTGTTACTCAAATAGATGGTAGCCTAGTCATTATGTAAGGTAGTCTATTGTCGAGATTTTTAATACTCTAATGGATGGTAGCCTTGTCATTATGGAAGGTAGTCTATTGTTCAGATTTTTGTTACTATAATGTATCGTAGCCTTGTCATTATAGAAGGTAGTCTGTTGTCAAGATTTTTGTTACTACAATGGATGGTAGCCTTGTCATTATTGAAGGTAGTCAGTTGTCGAGATTTTTATTACTTTAATGGAAGGTAACCTTGTCATGATGGAAGGTATTATCTTGTGGATATTTTTTTTACTTCAATGTATGGTACCCTTGTTATTATGGAAGGTATTATGTTGTCGATATTTTTGTTATTCCAATGGATGGTAGCCTTGTCATTAGGGAAGGTAGTATGTTATCGATATTTTTATTACTCTATTGGATGGTAGCCTTGTCATTATTGAAGGTAGTTTGTTGTCGAGATTTTTGTTATTCCAATGGAAGGTAGTCTGTTGTCGTGATTTTTGTTACTCTAATGGATGGTAGCCTTGTCATTATGGAAGGTAGTATGTTATCTATATCTATGTTAATCCAATGGATGGTGGCCTTGCCATTATGGATGGTAGTCTGCTGTCAAGATTTTTGTTACTCCAATGGATGGTAGCCTTTTCATTATGGAAGGTAGTCTGTTGTCGAGATTTTTGTTATTCCAATGGATGGTAGCCTTGTCATTATGAAAGGTAGTCTGTTGTTGATATCTTTGTTACTCCAATGGATGGTAGCCTAGTCATTATGGAAGGTATTATGTTGTCGAGATTTTTGTTACTCCATTGGATGGTAGCGTTGTCATTATGGAAGGTATTCTTTTGTCGATATTTTTGTTACTACAATGGATTGTATCCTTGACATTATGAAAAGTAGTTTTTTTGTCAATATGTTTGTTACTCAAATAGATGGTAGCATAGTCATTATGTAAGGTAGTCTATTGTCGAGATTTTTAAAACTCCAATGGATGGTAGCCTTGTCATTATGGAAGGTAGTCTGTTCTCGAGATTTTTTTTACTCCAACAGATGCTAGCCTTGTCATTATGGAAGGTAGTATTTTGTTGTGATATTTGTTACTCCAACGGATGGTAGCCTTGTTATTATGGAAGGTAGTCTATTGTTCAAATTTTTGCTACTGTAATGTATGGTAGCCTTGTCATTATGGAAGTTAGTCTATTGTCGAGATTTTTGTTATTCCACTAGATGGTTGCCTAGTAATTATGGAAGGTAGTCTGTTGTTCAGATTTTTGTTACTACAATGAATGCTAGCATTGTCATTATGGAAGGTAGTCTGTTGTCGAGATTTTTGTTATTCCAATGGATGGTAGCCTAGTCATTATGGAAGGTAGTATGTTTTCGAGATTTTTGTTAGTCCAATGGATGGTAGTCTTGTCATTATAGAAGGTAGTTTGTTGTCGAGATTTTTGGTACTCCAATGGATGGTAACCTTGTCATTATGGATGGTAGTCTGTTGTCGAGATTTTTATTACTTTAATGGATGGAAACCTTGTCATGATGGAAGGTATTATCTTGTGGATTTTTTTTTTACTTCAATGTATGGTACCCTTGTTATTATGGAAGGTATTTTGTTGTCGATATTTTTGTTATTCCAATGGATGGTAGCCTTGTCATTATGGAAGGTAGTCTATTGTCGAGATTTTTGTTACTCCATTGGATGGTAGCCTTGTCATTATTGAAGGTAGTCTGTTGTCGAGATTTTTGTTATTCCAATGGAAGGTAGCCTTGTCATTATAGAAGGTAGTATGTTGTTGTGATTTTTGTTACTCCAATGGATGGTAGCCTTGCCATTATGGATGGTAGTCTGTTGACAAGATTTTTGTTACTCCAATGGATGGTTGCCTTGTCATTATGGAAGGTAGTCTGTTGTCGAGATTTTTGTTATTCCAATGGATGGTAGCCTTGTCATTATGAAAGGTAGTCTGTTGTTGATATCTTTGTTACTCCAATGGATGGTAGCCTAGTCTTTATGGAAGGTGATTTCATTGTTGACATTTTTGTTACTCAAATTGATGGTAGCCTTGTCATTATGGAAGGTATTATGTTGTCGATATTTTTGTTACTCCAATGGATGGTAGCCTTGTCATTATGGAAGGTAGTCTTTTGTCGATATTTTTGTTACTGCAATGGTTTGTATCCTTGACATTATGAACAATAGTTTTTTTGTGAATATGTTTGTTACTCAAATAGATGGTAGCCTAGTCATTATGTAAGGTAGTCTATTGCCGAGATTTTTAATACACCAATGGATGGTAGCCTTGTCATTATGGAAGGTAGTCTGTTCTCGAGATTTTTTTTACTCCAACAGATGGTAGCCTTGTCATTATGGAAGGTAGTATGTTGTTGTGATTTTTGTTACTCCAATGGATGGTAGCCTTGTTATTATGGAAGGTAGTCTATTGTTCAGATTTTTGTTACTATAATGTATGGTAGCCTTGTCATTATGGAAGGTAGTCTGTTGTCAAGATTTTTGTTACTACAATGGATGGTAGCCTTGTCATTATTGAAGGTAGTCTGTTGTCGAGATTTTTGTTACTACAATTAATGGTAGCCTTGTCATTATGGAGGGTAGTATTTTGTCGACATTTTTGGTATTACAATTGATTGTAGCCTTGTCATTATGAAAGGTAGTCTGTTGTCGATATCTTTGTTTCTCCAATGGATGGTAGCCTTGTCTTTATGTAAGGTAGTCTCTTGTCGAGATTTTTGTTACTCCAATGGATGATAGCCTTGTCATTATGGAAGGTAGTCAGTTGTCGAGATTTTTATTACTTTAATGGAAGGTAACCTTGTCATGATGGAAGGTATTATCTTCTGGATATTTTTTTTACTTTAATGTATGGTACCCTTGTTATTATGGAAGGTATTCTGTTGTCGATATTTTGGTTATTCCAATGGATGGTAGCCTTGTCATTAGGGAAGGTAGTCTGTTGTCGAGATTTTTGTTACTCCATTGGATGGTAGCCTTGTCATTATTGAAGGTTGTTTGTTGTCGAGATTTTTGTTATACCAATGGAAGGTAGTCTGTTGTCGTGATTTTTGTTACTCCAATGGATGGTAGCCTTGTCATTATGGAAGGTAGTATGTTATCGATATCCATGTTAATCCAATGGATGGTGGCCTTGCCATTATGGATGGTAGTCTGCTGTCAAGATTTTTGTTACTCCAATGGATGGTAGCCTTGTCATTATGGAAGGTAGTCTGTTGTCGAGATTTTAGTTATTCCAATGGATGGTAGCCTTGTCATTATGAAAGGTAGTCTGTTGTTGATATCTTTGTTACTCTAATGGATGGTAGCCTAGTCATTATGGAAGGTGATTTTATTGTCGACATTTTTGTTACTCAAATTGATGGTAGCCTTGTCAATATGGAAGGTATTATGTTGTCGAGATTTTTGTTACTCCAATGGATGGTAGCCTTGTCATTATCGAAGGTATTCTTTTGTCGATATTTTTGTTACTCCAATGGATTGTATCCTTGACATTATGAAAAGTAGTTTTTTTGTCAATATGTTTGTTACTCAAATAGATTGTAGCGTAGTCATTATGTAAGGTAGTCTATAGTCGAGATTTTTAATGATCCAATGGATGGTAGCCTTGTCATTATGGAAGGTAGTCTGTTCTCGAGATTTTTTTTACTCCAACAGATGGTAGCCTTGTCATTATGGAAGGTAGTATGTTGTTGTGATTTTTGTTACTCCAATGGATGGTAGCCTTGTTATTATGGAAGGTAGTCTATTGTTCAGATTTTTGTTACTATAATGTATGGTAGCCTTGTCATTATGGAAGGTAGTCAGTTGTCGAGATTTTTATTACTTTAATGGAAGGTAACCTTGTCATGATGGAAGGTATTATCTTCTGGATATTTTTTTTACTTTAATGTATGGTACCCTTGTTATTATGGAAGGTATTCTGTTGTCGATATTTTGGTTATTCCAATGGATGGTAGCCTTGTCATTAGGGAAGGTAGTCTGTTGTCGAGATTTTTGTTACTCCATTGGATGGTAGCCTTGTCATTATGGAAGGTAGTCTATTGTAGAGATTTTTGTTACTCCATTGGATGGTAGCCTTGTCATTATTGAAGGTAGTCTGTTGTAAAGATTTTTGTTATTCCAATGGAAGGTATCCTTGTCATTATGGAAGGTAGTCTGTTGTTGTGATTTTTGTTACTCCAATGGATGGTAGCCTTGTCATTATGGAAGGTAGTATGTTATCGATATCTATGTTAATCCAATGGATGGTGGCCTTGCCATTATGGATGGTAGTCTGCTGTCAAGATTTTTGTTACTCCAATGGGTGGTAGCCTTGTCATTATGGAAGGTAGTCTATTGTCGAGATTTTTGTTATTCCAATGGATGGTAGCCTTGTCATTATGAAAGGTAGTCTGTTGTTGATATCTTTGTTGCTCCAATGGATGGTAGCCTAGTCATTATGGAAGGTGATTTCATTGTCGACATTTTTGTTACTCAAATTGATGGTAGCCTTGTCAATATGGAAGGTATTATGTTGTCGAGATTTTTGTTACTCCAATGGATGGTAGCCTTGTCATTATCGAAGGTATTCTTTTGCCGATATTTTTGTTACTCCAATGGATTGTATCCTTGACATTATGAAAAGTAGTTTTTTTGTCAATATGTTTGTTACTCAAATAGATTGTAGCGTAGTCATTATGTAAGGTAGTCTATAGTCGAGATTTTTAATGATCCAATGGATGGTAGCCTTGTCATTAGGGAAGGTAGTCTATTCTCTAGATTTTTTTTACTCCAACGGATGCTAGCCTTGTCATTATGGAAGGTAGTATGCTGTTGTGATTTTTGTTACTCCAACGGATGGTAGCCTTGTTATTATGGAAGGTAGTCTATTGTTCAAATTTTTTCTACTGTAATGTATGGTAGCCTTGTCATTATGGAAGTTAGTCTATTGTCGAGATTTTTGTTATTCCACTGGATGGTAGCCTAGTAATTATGGAAGGTAGTCTCTTGTTGATATTTTTGTTACTCCAATGGATGGTAGCCTTGACATTATGGAAGGTAGTCTGTTGTCCAGATTTTTGTTATTCTAATGGATGGTAGCCTTGTCATTATGGAAGGTAGTCTGTTGTCAAGATTTTTGTTACTACAATGGATGTTAGCCTTGTCTTTATTGAAGGTAGTCTGTTGTCGAGATTTTTGTTACTACAATTGATGGTAGCCTTGTCATTATGGAGGGTAGTATTTTGTCGACATTTTTGGTACTACAATTGATTGTAGCCTTGTTATTATGAAAGGTAGCCTGTTGTTAATATCTTTGTTACTCCAATGGATGGTAGCCTTGTCATTAGGGAAGGTAGTATGTTGTCGAGATTTTTGTTACTCCATTGGATGGTAGCCTTGTCATTATTGAAGGTTGTTTGTTGTCGAGATTTTTGTTATACCAATGGAAGGTAGTCTGTTGTCGTGATTTTTTTTACTCCAATGGATGGTAGCCTTGTCATTATGGAAGGTAATATGTTATCGATATCTATGTTAATCCAATGGATGGTGGCCTTGCCATTATGGATGGTAGTCTGTTGTCAAGATTTTTGTTACTCCAATGGATGGTAGCCTTGTCATTATGGAAGGTATTCTGTTGTCGGATTTTTGTTATTCCGATGGATGGTAGCCTTGTCATTATGAAAGGTAGTCTGTTGTTGATATCTTTGTTACTCCAATGGATGGTAGCCTAGTCATTATGGAAGGTAGTCTATTGTCGACATTTTTGTTACTCAAATTGATGGTAGCCTTGTCATTATGGAAGGTAGTATGTTGTCGAGATTTTTGTTACTCCAATGGATGGTAGCCTTGTCATTATGGAGAGTAGTCTTTTGTCGATATTTTTGTTACTACAATGGATTGTATCCTTGACATGTTGAAAAGTAGTTTTTTTGTCAATATGTTTGTTACTCAAATAGATGGTAGCCTAGTCATTATGTAAGGTAGTTTGTTCTCAAGATTTTTGTTACTCCAACAGATGGTAGCCTTGTCATTATGGAAGGTAGTATGTTGTTGGGATTTTTGTTACTCCAATGGATGGTAGCCTTGTTATTATGGAAGGTAGTCTATTGTTCAGATTCTTGTTACTATAATGTATGGTTGCCTTGTCATTATGGAAGGTAGTCTGTTGTCAAGATTTTTGTTACTACAATGGATGGTAGCCTTGTCATTATTGAAGGTAGTCTGTTGTCGAGATTTTTGTTACTACAATTGATGGTAGCCTTGTCACTATGGAGGGTAGTATTTTGTCGACATTTTTGGTACTACAATTGATTTTAGCCTTGACATTATGAAAGGTAGTTTGTTGTCGATATCTTTGTTACTCCAATGGATGGTAGCCTTGTCATTATGTAAGGTAGTCTGTTGTCGAGATTTTTGTTACTCCAATGGATGATAGTCTTGTCATTATGGAAGGTAGTCTGTTGTCGAGATTTTTATTACTTTAATGGATGGTAACCTTGTCATGATGGAAGGCATTATCTTGTGGATATTTTTTTTACTTCAATTTATGGTACCCTTGTTATTATGGAAGGTATTATGTTGTCGATATTTTTGTTATTCCAATGGATGGTAGCCTTGTCATTATGGAAGGTAGTCTATTGTCGAGATTTTTGTTACTCCATTGGATGGTAGCCTTGTCATTATTGAAGGTAGTCTGTTGTAAAGATTTTTGTTATTCAAATGGAAGGTATCCTTGTCATTATGGAAGGTAGTCTGTTGTTGTGATTTTTGTTACTCCAATGGATGGTAGCCTTGTCATTATGGAAGGTAGTATGTTATCGATATCTATGTTAATCCAATGGATGGTGGCCTTGCCATTATGGATGGTAGTCTGTTGTCAAGATTTTTGTTACTCCAATGGATGGTAGCCTTCTCATTATGGAAGGTAGTCTATTGTCGAGATTTTTGTTATTCCAATGGATGGTAGCCTTGTCATTATGAAAGGTAGTCTGTTGTTGATATCTTTGTTGCTCCAATGGATGGTAGCCTAGTCATTATGGAAGGTGATTTCATTGTCGACATTTTTGTTACTCAAATTGATGGTAGCCTTGTCATTATGGAAGGTATTAAGTTGTCGAGATTTTTGTTACTCCAATGGATGGTAGCCTTGTCATTATGGATGGTAGTCTTTTGTCGATATTTTTGTTACTGCAATGGTTTGTATCCTTGACATTATGAAAAGTAGTATTTTTGTGAATATGTTTGTTACTCAAATAGATGGTAGCCTAGTCATTATGTAAGTTAGTCTATTGTCGAGATTTTTAATACTCCAATGGATGGTAGCCTTGTCATTATGGAAGGTAGTCTGTTCTCGAGATTTTTTTTACTCCAACAGATGGTAGCCTTGTCATTATGGAAGGTAGTATGTTGTTGTGATTTTTGTTACTCCAATGGATGGTAGCCTTGTTATTATGGAAGGTAGTCTATTGTTCAGATTTTTGTTACTATAATGTATCGTAGCCTTGTCATTATAGAAGTTAGTCTGTTGTCAAGATTTTTGTTACTACAATGGATGGTAGCCTTGTCATTATTGAAGGTAGTCAGTTGTCGAGATTTTTATTACTTTAATGGAAGGTAACCTTGTCATGATGGAAGGTATTATCTTGTGGATATTTTTTTTACTTCAATGTATGGTACCCTTGTTATTATGGAAGGTATTATGTTGTCGATATTTTTGTTATTCCAATGGATGGTAGCCTTGTCATTAGGGAAGGTAGTCTGTTGTCGAGATTTTTATTACTCTATTGGATGGTAGCCTTGTCATTATTGAAGGTAGTTTGTTGTCGAGATTTTTGTTATTCCAATGGAAGGTAGTCTGTTGTCATGATTTTTGTTACTCCAATGGATGGTAGCCTTGTCATTATGGAAGGTAGTATGTTATCGATATCTATGTTAATCCAATGGATGGTGGCCTTGCCATTATGGATGGTAGTCTGCTGTCAAGATTTTTGTTACTCCAATGGATGGTAGCCTTTTCATTATGGAAGGTAGTCTGTTGTCGAGATTTTTGTTATTCCAATGGATGGTATCCTTGTCATTATGAAAGGTAGTCTGTTGTTGATATCTTTGTTACTCCAATGGATGGTAGCCTAGTCATTATGGAAGGTGATTTTATTGTCGACATTTTTGTTACTCAAATTGATGGTAGCCTTGTCATTATGGAAGGTATTATGTTGTCGAGATTTTTGTTACTCCATTGGATGGTAGCGTTGTCATTATGGAAGGTATTCTTTTGTCGATATTTTTGTTACTACAATGGATTGTATCCTTGACATTATGAAAAGTAGTTTTTTTGTCAATATATTTGTTACTCAAATAGATGGTAGCGTAGTCATTATGTAAGGTAGTCTATTGTCGAGATTTTTAATACTCCAATGGATGGTAGCCTTGTCATTATGGAAGGTAGTCTGTTCTCGAGATTTTTTTTACTCCAACAGATGCTAGCCTTGTCATTATGGAAGGTAGTATTTTGTTGTGATTTTTGTTACTGTAATGTATGGTAGCCTTGTCATTATGGAAGTTAGTCTATTGTCGAGATTTTTGTTATTCCACTGGATGGTAGCCTAGTAATTATGGAAGGTAGTCTGTTGTTCAGATTTTTGTTACTACAATGAATGCTAGCCTTGTCATTATGGAAGGTAGTTTGTTGTCGAGATTTTTGTTATTCCAATGGATGGTAGCCTAGTCATTATGGAAGGTAGTCTGTTTTCAAGATTTTTGTTAGTCCAATGGATGGTAGTCTTGTCATTATAGAAGGTAGTTTGTTGTCGAGATTTTTGGTACTCCAATGGATGGTAACCTTGTCATTATGGAAGGTTGTCTGTTGTCGAGATTTTTATTACTTTAATGGATGGAAACCTTGTCATGATGGAAGGTATTATCTTGTGGATTTTTTTTTTACTTCAATGTATGGTACCCTTGTTATTATGGAAGGTATTTTGTTGTCGATATTTTTGTTATTCCAATGGATGGTAGCCTTGTCATTATGGAAGGTAGTCTATTGTCGAGATTTTTGTTACTCCATTGGATGGTAGCCTTATCATTATTGAAGGTAGTCTGTTGTCGAGATTTTTGTTATTCCAATGGAAGGTAGCCTTGTCATTATGGAAGGTAGTATGTTGTTGTGATTTTTGTTACTCCAATGGATGGTAGCCTTGCCATTATGGATGGTAGTCTGTTGTAAAGATTTTTGTTACTCCAATGGATGGTTGCCTTGTCATTATGGAAGGTAGTCTGTTGTCGAGATTTTTGTTATTCCAATGGATGGTAGCCTTGTCATTATGAAAGGTAGTCTGTTGTTGATATCTTTGTTACTCCAATGGATGGTAGCCTAGTCATTATGGAAGGTGATTTCATTGTTGACATTTTTGTTACTCAAATTGATGGTAGCCTTGTCATTATGGAAGGTAGTCTTTTGTCTATATTTTTGTTACTGCAATGGTTTGTATCCTTGACATTATGAACAGTAGTTTTTTTGTGAATATGTTTGTTACTCAAAGAGATGGTAGCCTAGTCATTATGTAAGGTAGTCTATTGTCGAGATTTTTAATACTCCAATGGATGGTAGCCTTGTCATTATGGAAGGTAGTCTGTTCTCGAGATTTTTTTTACTCCAACAGATGGTAGCCTTGTCATTATGGAAGGTAGTATGTTGTTGTGATTTTTGTTACTCCAATGGATGGTAGCCTTGTTATTATGGAAGGTAGTCTATTGTTCAGATTTTTGTTACTATAATGTATGGTAGCCTTGTCATTATGGAAGGTAGTCTGTTGTCAAGATTTTTGTTACTACAATGGATGGTAGCCTTGTCATTATTGAAGGTAGTCTGTTGTCGAGATTTTTGTTACTACAATTGATGGTAGCCTTGTCATTATGGAGGGTAGTATTTTGTCGACATTTTTGGTACTACAATTGATTGTAGCCTTGTCATTATGAAAGGTAGTCTGTTGTCGATATCTTTGTTACTCCAATGGATGGTAGCCTTGTCTTTATGTAAGGTAGTCTCTTGTCGAGATTTTTGTTACTCCAATGGATGATAGCCTTGTCATTATGGAAGGTAGTCAGTTGTCGAGATTTTTATTACTTTAATGGAAGGTAACCTTGTCATGATGGAAGGTATTATCTTCTGGATATTTTTTTTACTTTAATGTATGGTACCCTTGTTATTATGGAAGGTATTCTGTTGTCGATATTTTTGTTATTCCAATGGATGGTAGCCTTGTCATTATGGAAGGTAGTCTGTTGTCGAGATTTTTGTTACTCCATTGGATGGTAGCCTTGTCATTATTGAAGGTTGTTTGTTGTCGAAATTTTTGTTATACCAATGGAAGGTAGTCTGTTGTCGTGATTTTTGTTACTCCAATGGATGGTAGCCTTGTCATTATGGAAGGTAGTATGTTATCGATATCTATGTTAATCCAATGGATGGTGGCCTTGCCATTATGGAAGGTAGTCTGTTGTCGAGATTTTTGTTATTCCAATGGATGGTAGCCTTGTCATTATGAAAGGTAGTCTATTGTTGATATCTTTGTTACTCCAATGGATGGTAGCCTAGTCATTATGGAAGGTGATTTTATTGTCGACATTTTTGTTACTCAAATTGATGGTAGCCTTGTCAATATGGAAGGTATTATGTTGTCGAGATTTTTGTTACTCCAATGGATGGTAGCCTTGTCATTATCGAAGGTATTCTTTTGTCGATATTTTTGTTACTACAATGGATTGTATCCTTGACATTATGAAAAGTAGTTTTTTTGTCAATATGTTTGTTACTCAAATAGATTGTAGCGTAGTCATTATGTAAGGTAGTCTATTGTCGAGATTTTTAATGATCCAATGGATGGTAGCCTTGTCATTATGGAAGGTAGTCTGTTCTCTAGATTTTTTTTACTCCAACGGATGCTAGCCTTGTCATTATGGAAGGTAGTATGCTGTTGTGATTTTTGTTACTCCAACGGATGGTAGCCTTGTTATTATGGAAGGTAGTCTATTGTTCAAATTTTTTCTACTGTAATGTATGGTAGCCTTGTCATTATGGAAGTTAGTCTATTGTCGAGATTTTTGTTATTCCACTGGATGGTAGCCTAGTAATTATGGAAGGTAGTCTGTTGTTCAGATTTTTGTTACTACAATGAATGCTAGCCTTTTCATTATGGAAGGTAGTCTGTTGTCGAGATTTTTGTTATTCCAATGGATGGTAGCCTAGTCATTATGGAAGGTAGTCTATTTTCGAGATTTTTGTTAGTCCAATGGATGGTAGTCTTGTCATTATGGAAGGTAGTTTGTTGTCGAGATTTTTGGTACTCCAATGGATGGTAACCTTGTCATTATGGAAGGTAGTCTCTTGTTGATATTTTTGTTACTCCAATGGATGGTAGCCTTGTCATTATGGAAGGTAGTATGTTGTCCAGATTTTTGTTATTCTAATGGATGGTAGCCTTGTCATTAAGGAAGGTAGTCTGTTGTCAAGATTTTTGTTACTCCAATGGACGGTAGCCTTGTCATTATTGAAGGCAGCCTTTTGTCGAGATTTTTATTACTACAATTGATGGTAGCCTTGTCATTATGGAGGGTAGTCTTTTGTCAACATTTTTGGTACTACAATTGGTTGTAGCCTTGTCATTATGAAAGGTAGTCTATTGTCGATATCTTTGTTACTGCCATGGATTGCAGCCTAGTCATTATGTAAGGTAGTCTGTTGTCCATATTTTTGTTACTCCAATGGATGATAGCCTTGTCATTATGGAAGGTAGTCTGTTGTCGATATTTTTATTACTTTAATGGATAGTAACCTTGACATTATGGAAGGTAGTCTCTTGTGGATATTTTTTTACTCCAATGTATGGTACCCTTGTCATTATGGTAGGTATTCTGTTGTCGATATTTTTGTTACTCCAATGGATGGTAGCCTTGTCATTATTGAAGGTAGTCTGTTGTCGAGATTTTTGTTACTTCATTGGATGGTAGACTTGTCATTATGGAAGGTAGTATAATGTCGAGATTTTTGTTACTCCAATGGATGGTAGCCTTGTCATTATAGAAGGTAGTTTGTTGTCGAGATTTTTGTTACTCCAATGGATGGTTGCCCTGTCATTATGGAAGGTAGTCTCTTGTTGATAATTTTCTTACTCCAATGGATGGTAGCTTTGTCAATATGGAAGGTAGTCTGTTGTCCTGATTTTTGTTATTCTAATGGATGGTAGCCTTGTCATTAAGGAAGGTAGTCTGTTGTCAAGATTTTTGTTACTATAATGGATGGTAGCCTCGTCATTATTGAAGGTAGTCTGTTGTCGAGATTTTTGTTACTACAATTGATGGTATCCTTGTCATTATGGAGGGAAGTATATTATCGACATTTTTGGTACTATAATTGATTGTATCCTTGTCATTATGAAAGGTAGTCTGTTGTCGATATCTTTGTTACTCCAACGAATGGTAGCCTAGTCATTATGTAAGGTAGTCTGTTGTCGAGATTTTTGTTACTCCAATGGATGATAGCCTTGTCATTATGGAAGGTAGTCTGTTGTCGATATTTTTATTACTTTAATGGATAGTAACCTTGACATTATGAAAGGTAGTCTCTTGTGGATATTTTTTTACTCCAATGTATGGTACCCTTGTCATTATGGTAGGTATTCTGTTGTCGATATTTTTGTTACTCCAATGGATGGTAGCCTTGTCATTATTGAAGGTAGTCTGTTGTCGAGATTTTTGGTACTTCATTGGATGGTAGACTTGTCATTATGGAAGGTAGTCTGTTGTCGAGATTTTTGTTACTCCAATGGATGGTAGCCTTGTCATTATAGAAGGTAGTTTGTTGTCGAGATTTTTGTTACTCCAATGGATGGTTGCCCTGTCATTATGGAAGGTAGTCTCTTGTTGATAATTTTCTTACTCCAATGGATGGTAGCTTTGTCAATATGGAAGGTAGTCTGTTGTCCTGATTTTTGTTATTCTAATGGATGGTAGCCTTGTCATTAAGGAAGGTAGTCTGTTGTCAAGATTTTTGTTACTAGAATGGATGGTAGCCTCGTCATTATTGAAGGTAGTCTGTTGTCGAGATTTTTGTTACTACAATTGATGGTATCCTTGTCATTATGGAGGGCAGTATTTTATCGACATTTTTGGTACTATAATTGATTGTATCCTTGTCATTATGAAAGGTAGTCTGTTGTCGATATCTTTGTTACTCCAATGAATGGTAGCCTAGTCATTATGTAAGGAAGATTGTTGTCTAGATTTTTGTTACTCCAATGGATGATAGCCTTGTCATTATGGAAGGTAGTCTGTTGTCGATATTTTTATTACTTTAATGGATGGTAACCTTGTCATTATGGATGGTAGTCTCTTGTGGATATTTTTTTTACTCCAATGTATGGTACCCTTGTTATTTTGGAAGGTATTCTGTTGTCGATATTTTTGTTACTCCAATGGATGGTAGCATTTTCATTATTGAAGGTAGTCTGTTGTCGATATTTTTGTTACTCCAATGGATGGTAGCTTTGTCATTATGGAAGGTAGTATGTTGTCGAGATTTTTGTTACTCCATTGGATGGTAGCCTAGTCATTATGTAAGGTATTTTGTTGTCGATATTTTTGTTACTCCAATGGATGGTAGCCTTGTCATTATTGAAGGTAGTCTGTTGTCGAGATTTTTGTTACTTCATTGGATGCTAGCCTTGTCATTATGGAAGGTAGTCTGTTGTCGATATTTTTGTTACTCTAATGGATGGTAGCCTTGTCATTATAGAAGGTAGTATGTTGTCGAGATTTTTGTTACTCCAATGGATGGTAGCCCTGTCATTATGGAAGGTAGTCTCTTGTTGATATTTTTGTTACTCCAATGGATGGTAGCCTTGTTATTATGGAAGGTAGTCTGTTGTCCTGATTTTTGTTATTCTAATGGATGGTAGCCTTGTCATTATGGAAGGTAGTCTATTGTCAAGATTTTTGTTACTAGAAAGGATGGTAGCCTCGTCATTATTGAAGGCAGTCTGTTGTCGAGATTTTTGTTACTACAATTGATGGTATCCTTGTCATTATGGAGGGAAGTATTTTATCGACATTTTTGGTACTATAATTGATTGTATCCTTGTCATTATGAAAGGTAGTCTGTTGTCGATATCTTTGTTACTCCAACGAATGGTAGCCTAGTCATTATGTAAGGTAGTCTGTTGTCGAGATTTTTGTTACTCCAATGGATGATAGCCTTGTCATTATGGAAGGTAGTCTGTTGTCGATATTTTTATTACTTTAATGGATAGTAACCTTGAAATTATGGAAGGTAGTCTCTTGTGGATATTTTTTTACTCCAATGTATGGTACCCTTGTCATTATGGTAGGTATTCTGTTGTCGATATTTTTGTTACTCCAATGGATGGTAGCCTTGTCATTATTGAAGGTAGTCTGTTGTCGAGATTTTTGTTACTTCATTGGATGGTAGACTTGTCATTATGGAAGGTAGTCTAATGTCGAGATTTTTGTTACTCCAATGGATGGTAGCCTTGTCATTATAGAAGGTAGTTTGTTGTCGAGATTTTTGTTACTCCAATGGATGGTTGCCCTGTCATTATGGAAGGTAGTCTCTTGTTGATAATTTTCTTACTCCAATGGATGGTAGCTTTGTCAATATGGAAGGTAGTCTGTTGTCCTGATTTTTGTTATTCTAATGGATGGTAGCCTTGTCATTAAGGAAGGTAGTCTGTTGTCAAGATTTTTGTTACTAGAATGGATGGTAGCCTCGTCATTATTGAAGGTAGTCTGTTGTCGAGATTTTTGTTACTACAATTGATGGTATCCTTGTCATTATGGAGGGCAGTATTTTATCGACATTTTTGGTACTATAATTGATTGTATCCTTGTCATTATGAAAGGTAGTCTGTTGTCGATATCTTTGTTACTCCAACGGATGGTAGCCTAGTCATTATGTAAGGAAGATTGTTGTCTAGATTTTTGTTACTCCAATGGATGATAGCCTTGTCATTATGGAAGGTAGTCTGTTGTCGATATTTTTATTACTTTAATGGATGGTAACCTTGTCATTATGGATGGTAGTCTCTTGTGGATATTTTTTTTACTCCAATGTATGGTACCCTTGTTATTTTGGAAGGTATTCTGTTGTCGATATTTTTGTTACTCCAATGGATGGTAGCATTTTCATTATTGAAGGTAGTCTGTTGTCGATATTTTTGTTACTCCAATGGATGGTAGCTTTGTCATTATGGAAGGTAGTATGTTGTCGAGATTTTTGTTACTCCATTGGATGGTAGCCTAGTCATTATGTAAGGTATTTTGTTGTCGATATTTTTGTTACTCCAATGGATGGTAGCCTTGTCATTATTGAAGGTAGTCTGTTGTCGAGATTTTTGTTACTTCATTGGATGCTAGCCTTGTCATTATGGAAGGTAGTCTGTTGTCGATATTTTTGTTACTCTAATGGATGGTAGCCTTGTCATTATAGAAGGTAGTATGTTGTCGAGATTTTTGTTACTCCAATGGATGGTAGCCCTGTCATTATGGAAGGTAGTCTCTTGTTGATATTTTTGTTACTCCAATGGATGGTAGCCTTGTTATTATGGAAGGTAGTCTGTTGTCCTGATTTTTGTTATTCTAATGGATGGTAGCCTTGTCATTATGGAAGGTAGTCTATTGTCAAGATTTTTGTTACTAGAAAGGATGGTAGCCTCGTCATTATTGAAGGCAGTCTGTTGTCGAGATTTTTGTTACTACAATTGATGGTATCCTTGTCATTATGGAGGGAAGTATTTTATCGACATTTTTGGTACTATAATTGATTGTATCCTTGTCATTATGAAAGGTAGTCTGTTGTCGATATCTTTGTTACTCCAACGAATGGTAGCCTAGTCATTATGTAAGGTAGTCTGTTGTCGAGATTTTTGTTACTCCAATGGATGATAGCCTTGTCATTATGGAAGGTAGTCTGTTGTCGATATTTTTATTACTTTAATGGATAGTAACCTTGAAATTATGGAAGGTAGTCTCTTGTGGATATTTTTTTACTCCAATGTATGGTACCCTTGTCATTATGGTAGGTATTCTGTTGTCGATATTTTTGTTACTCCAATGGATGGTAGCCTTGTCATTATTGAAGGTAGTCTGTTGTCGAGATTTTTGTTACTTCATTGGATGGTAGACTTGTCATTATGGAAGGTAGTCTAATGTCGAGATTTTTGTTACTCCAATGGATGGTAGCCTTGTCATTATAGAAGGTAGTTTGTTGTCGAGATTTTTGTTACTCCAATGGATGGTTGCCCTGTCATTATGGAAGGTAGTCTCTTGTTGATAATTTTCTTACTCCAATGGATGGTAGCTTTGTCAATATGGAAGGTAGTCTGTTGTCCTGATTTTTGTTATTCTAATGGATGGTAGCCTTGTCATTAAGGAAGGTAGTCTGTTGTCAAGATTTTTGTTACTAGAATGGATGGTAGCCTCGTCATTATTGAAGGTAGTCTGTTGTCGAGATTTTTGTTACTACAATTGATGGTATCCTTGTCATTATGGAGGGCAGTATTTTATCGACATTTTTGGTACTATAATTGATTGTATCCTTGTCATTATGAAAGGTAGTCTGTTGTCGATATCTTTGTTACTCCAACGGATGGTAGCCTAGTCATTATGTAAGGAAGATTGTTGTCTAGATTTTTGTTACTCCAATGGATGATAGCCTTGTCATTATGGAAGGTAGTCTGTTGTCGATATTTTTATTACTTTAATGGATGGTAACCTTGTCATTATGGATGGTAGTCTCTTGTGGATATTTTTTTTACTCCAATGTATGGTACCCTTGTTATTTTGGAAGGTATTCTGTTGTCGATATTTTTGTTACTCCAATGGATGGTAGCATTTTCATTATTGAAGGTAGTCTGTTGTCGATATTTTTGTTACTCCAATGGATGGTAGCTTTGTCATTATGGAAGGTAGTATGTTGTCGAGATTTTTGTTACTCCATTGGATGGTAGCCTAGTCATTATGTAAGGTATTTTGTTGTCGATATTTTTGTTACTCCAATGGATGGTAGCCTTGTCATTATTGAAGGTAGTCTGTTGTCGAGATTTTTGTTACTTCATTGGATGCTAGCCTTGTCATTATGGAAGGTAGTCTGTTGTCGAGATTTTTGTTACTCCAATGGATGGTAGCCTTGTCATTATAGAAGGTAGTTTGTTGTCGAGATTTTTGTTACTCTTATGGATGGTAGCCCTGTCATTATGGAAGGTAGTCTCTTGTTGATATTTTTGTTACTCCAATGGATGGTAGCCTTGTCATTATGGAAGGTAGTCTGTTGTCCTAATTTTTGTTATTCTAATGGATGGTAGCCTTGTCATTATGGAAGGTAGTCTATTGTCAAGATTTTTGTTACTAGAAAGGATGGTAGCCTCGTCATTATTGAAGGTAGTCTGTTGTCGAGATTTTTGTTACTACAATTGATGGTATCCTTGTCATTATGGAGGGAAGTATTTTATCGACATTTTTGGTACTATAATTGATTGTATCCTTGTCATTATGAAAGGTAGTCTGTTGTCGATATCTTTGTTACTCCAACGAATGGTAGCCTAGTCATTATGTAAGGTAGTCTGTTGTCGAGATTTTTGTTACTGCAATGGATGATAGCCTTGTCATTATGGAAGGTATTCTGTTGTCGATATTTTTATTACTTTAATGGATAGTAACCTTGACATTATGCAAGGTAGTCTCTTGTGGATATTTTTTTACTCCAATGTATGGTACCCTTGTCATTATGGTAGGTATTCTGTTGTCGATATTTTTGTTACTCCAATGGATGGTAGCCTTGTCATTATTGAAGGTAGTTTGTTGTCGAGATTTTTGTTACTTCATTGGATGGTAGACTTGTCATTATGGAAGGTAGTCTGTTGTCGAGATTTTTGTTACTCCAATGGATGGTAGCCTTGTCATTATAGAAGGTAGTTTGTTGTCGAGATTTTTGTTACTCCAATGGATGGTTGCCCTGTCATTATGGAAGGTAGTCTCTTGTTGATAATTTTGTTACTCCAATGGATGGTAGCTTTGTCAATATGGAAGGTAGTCTGTTGTCCTGATTTTTTTTATTCTAATGGATGGTAGCCTTGTCATTAAGGAAGGTAGTCTGTTGTCAAGATTTTTGTTACTAGAATGGATGGTAGCCTCGTCATTATTGAAGGTAGTCTGTTGTCGAGATTTTTGTTACTACAATTGATGGTATCCTTGTCATTATGGAGGGCAGTATTTTATCGACATTTTTGGTACTATAATTGATTGTATCCTTGTCATTATGAAAGGTAGTCTGTTGTCGATATCTTTGTTACTCCAACGGATGGTAGCCTAGTCATTATGTAAGGAAGTTTGTTGTCTAGATTTTTGTTACTCCAATGGATGATAGCCTTGTCATTATGGACGGTAGTCTGTTGTCGATATTTTTATTACTTTAATGGATGGTAACCTTGTCATTATGGATGTTAGTCTCTTGTGGATATTTTTTTTACTCCAATGTATGGTACCCTTGTTATTTTGGAAGGTATTCTGTTGTCGATATTTTGGTTACTCCAATGGATGGTAGCATTTTCATTATTGAAGGTAGTCTGTTGTCGCTATTTTTGCTACTCCAATGGATGGTAGCTTTGTCATTATGGAAGGTAGTATGTTGTCGAGATTTTTGTTACTCCATTGGATGGTAGCCTTGTCATTATGTAAGGTATTTTGTTGTCGATATTTTTGTTACTCCAATGGATGGTAGCCTTGTCATTATTTAAGGTAGTCTGTTGTCGAGATTTTTGTTACTTCATTGGATGCTAGCCTTGTCATTATGGAAGGTAGTCTGTTGTCGAGATTTTTGTTACTCCAATGGATGGTAGCCTTGTCATTATAGAAGGTAGTTTGTTGTCGAGATTTTTGTTACTCCAATGGATGGTAGCCCTGTCATTATGGAAGGTAGTCTCTTGTTGATATTTTTGTTACTCCAATGGATGGTAGCCTTGTCATTTTGGAAGGTAGTATGTTGTCCTGATTTTTGTTATTCTAATGGATGGTAGCCTTGTCATTATGGAAGGTAGTCTGTTGTCAACATTTTTGTTACTAGAATGGATGGTAGCCTCGTCATTATTGAAGGTAGTCTGTTGTCGAGATTTTTGTTACTATATTTGATGGTAGCCTTGTCATTATGGAGGGCAGTATTTTATCGACATTTTTGGTACTATAATTGATTGTAGCCTTGTCATTATGAAAGGTAGTCTGTTGTCGATATCTTTGTTACTCCAACGGATGGAAGCCTAGTCATTATGTAAGGTAGTCTGTTGTCGAGATTTTTGTTACTCCAATGGATGATAGCCTTGTCATTATGGAAGGTAGTATGTTGTCAATATTTTTATTACTTTAATGGATGGTAACCTTGTCATTATGGATGGTAGTCTCTTGTGGATATTTTTTTTACTCCAACGTATGGTACCCTTGTCATGATTTTTGTTACTCCAATGGATGGTATCCTTGTCATTATGGAAGGAAGTCTGTTGTCGAGATTTTTGTTATTCCAATGGATGGTAGCCTCGTCATTATGAAAGGTAGTCTGTTGTGGATACCTTTGTTACTCCAATGAATGGTAGCCTAGTCATTATGGAAGGTAGTCTATTGTCGACATTTTTGTTACTCAAATGGATGGTAGCCTTGTCATTATGGAAGGTAGTCTGTTGTCGTGATTTTTGTTATTCCAATGGATGGTAGCCTAGTCTTTATGGAAGATAGTCTATTTTCGAGATTTTTGTTACTCCAATGGATGGTAGCCTTGTCATTATAGAAAGTAGTCTGTTGTCGAGATTTATGGTCCTCCAATGGATGGTAGCCTTGTCATTATGGAAGGTTGTCTCTTGTTGATATTTTTGTTACTCCAATGGATGGTAGCCTTGTCATTATAGAAGGTAGTTTGTTGTCGAGATTTTTGTTACTCCAATGGATGGTAGCCCTGTCATTATGGAAGGTAGTCTCTTGTTGATATTTTTGTTACTCCAATGGATGGTAGCCTTGTCATTTTGGAAGGTAGTATGTTGTCCTGATTTTTGTTATTCTAATGGATGGTAGCCTTGTCATTATGGAAGGTAGTCTGTTGTCAACATTTTTGTTACTAGAATGGATGGTAGCCTCGTCATTATTGAAGGTAGTCTGTTGTCGAGATTTTTGTTACTATATTTGATGGTAGCCTTGTCATTATGGAGGGCAGTATTTTATCGACATTTTTGGTACTATAATTGATTGTAGCCTTGTCATTATGAAAGGTAGTCTGTTGTCGATATCTTTGTTACTCCAACGGATGGAAGCCTAGTCATTATGTAAGGTAGTCTGTTGTCGAGATTTTTGTTACTCCAATGGATGATAGCCTTGTCATTATGGAAGGTAGTATGTTGTCAATATTTTTATTACTTTAATGGATGGTAACCTTGTCATTATGGATGGTAGTCTCTTGTGGATATTTTTTTTACTCCAACGTATGGTACCCTTGTCATGATTTTTGTTACTCCAATGGATGGTATCCTTGTCATTATGGAAGGAAGTCTGTTGTCGAGATTTTTGTTATTCCAATGGATGGTAGCCTCGTCATTATGAAAGGTAGTCTGTTGTTGATACCTTTGTTACTCCAATGAATGGTAGCCTAGTCATTATGGAAGGTAGTCTATTGTCGACATTTTTGTTACTCAAATGGATGGTAGCCTTGTCATTATGGAAGGTAGTCTGTTGTCGTGATTTTTGTTATTCCAATGGATGGTAGCCTAGTCTTTATGGAAGATAGTCTATTTTCGAGATTTTTGTTACTCCAATGGATGGTAGCCTTGTCATTATAGAAAGTAGTCTGTTGTCGAGATTTATGGTCCTCCAATGGATGGTAGCCTTGTCATTATGGAAGGTTGTCTCTTGTTGATATTTTTGTTACTCCAATGGATGGTAGCCTTGTCATTATAGAAGGTAGTATTTATGGAAGGTATTATGTTTTCGAGATTTTTGTTACTCCTATGGAAGGTAGCCTTGTCAGTATGGAAGGTAGTCTCTAGTTAATATTTTTGTTACTCCAATGGATGGTAGCCTTGTCATTATGGAAGGTAGTATGTTTTCGAGATTTTTGTTACTCTAATGGATGGTAGCCTTGTCATTAAAGAAAGTAGTCTGTTGTCGAGATTTATTGTACTCCAATGGATGGTAGCCTTGTCATTATGGAAGGTAGTCTATTTTCGATATTTTTGTTACTCCATTTGATGGTAGCCTTTTCATTATGGAAGGTAGTCTGTTTTCGAGATTTTTGTTACTGCATTTGATGGTAGCCTTGTCATTATTGAAGGTAGTACGTTGTCGAGATTTTTGTTATTCCAATAGAAGCTAGCCTTGTCATTATTGAAGGTAGTATGTTGTCGTGATTTTTGTTACTCCAATGGACGGTAGCCTTGTCATTACGGAAGGTAGTCTGTTTTCGAGATTATTGTTACTCCATTTGATGGTAGCCTTGTCATTATTAAAGGTAGTCTGTTGTCGATATTTTTGTTATTCCAATGGAAGGTAGCCTTGTCATTAGGGAAGGTGTTATGTTGTCGTGATTTTTGTAACTCCAATGGATGGTAGCCTTGTCATTATGGAAGGTAGTATGTTATCGATATCTATGTTAATCCAATGGATGGTAGCCTTGCCATTATGGATTGAAGTCTGTTGTCATGATTTTTGTTACTCCAATGGATGGTATCCTTGTCATTATGAAAGGTAGTCTGTTGTCGTGATTTTTGTTATTCCAATGGATGGTAGCCTTGTCATTATGAAAGGTAGTCTGTTGTTGATATCTTTGTTACTCCAATGGATGGTAGCCTAGTCATTATGGTAGGTAGTCTATTGTCGACATTTTTGTTACCCAAATGGATGGTAGCCTTGTCATTATGGATAGTAGTCTGTGGTCGAGATTTTTGTTACTCCAATGGATGGTAGCCTTGTCATTATGGAAGGTAGTCTTTTGTCGAAATTTTTGATACTACAATGGATTGTAGCCTTAACTTTATGAAAAGTAGTTTGTTGTCAATATGTTTGTTACTCAAATGGATGGTAGCCTAGTCATTATGTAAGGTAGTCTATTGTCGAGATTTTTAATACTCCAATGGATGGTAGCCTCTTTATTATGGAAGGTGGTCTGTTCTCGAGATTTTTGTTACTCCAATAGATGGTAGCTTTGTCTTTATGGAAGGTAGTATGTTGTTGTGATTTTTCTTACTCCAATGGATTGTAGCCTTGTCATTATGGAAGGTAGTCTGTTATCGAGATGTTTGTTACTCCAATGGATGGTAGCCTTGTCATTATGGAAAGTAGTCTTTTGTTGATATTTTTGTTACTACAATGGATTCTGGCCTTGACATTATGAAAAGTACTTTGTTGTCAATATGTTTGTTACTCAAATGGATGGTAGCCTTGTCATTATGGAAGGTAGTTTGTTGTTAAGATTTTTGTTACTATAATGTATGGTAGCCTTGTCATTATGGAAGTTAGTCTATTGTCGAGATTTTTGTTATTCCACTAGATGGTAGCCTAGTAATTATGGAATGTAGTTTGTTTCCGAGATTTTTGTTACTCCAATGGATGGTAGCCTTGTCATTATGGAAGGTAGTCTGTTCTTGAGATTTTTGTTACTCCATTGGATGGTAACCTTGTCATTATGGAAGGTAGTCTGTTGTCAAGATTTTTGTTACTCCAATGGATGGTAGCCTAGTCATTATTGAAGGTAGTCTGTTGTCAAGATTTTTGTTACTACAATTGATGGTAGCCTTGTCATTATGGAGGGTAGTATTTTGTCGACATTTTTGGTACTACAATGGATGGTAGCCTTGTCATTATAAAAGGTAATCTGTCGTCGAGATTTTCTTTACTCCAATGGATGATAGCCTTGTCATTATGGAAGGTAGTCTGTTGTCGATATTTTTATTACTTTAATGGATTGTAACCTTGTCATTATGGAAGGTAATCTCTTGTGGATATTTTTTTTACTCCAATGTATGGTACCCTTGTTATTATGGAAGGTATTCTATTGTCGATATTTTTGTTACTCCAATGGATGGTAGCCTTGTCATTATGGAAGGTAGTCTGTTTTCGAGATTTTTGTTACTCCATTTGATGGTAGCCTTGTCATTATTGAAGGTAGTCTGTTGTCGTGATTTTTGTTACTCCAATGGATGGTAGCCTTGTCATTATGGAAGGTAGTTTGTTGTCGCGATTTTTGTTATTCCAATGGATGGTAGCCTTGTCATTATGAAAGGTAGTATGTTGTCGTTATCTATGTTACTCTAACGGGTCGTAGCCTTGTCATTATGGAAGGTAGTCTGTTGTCGATATTTTTGTTACTCCAATGGATGGTATCCTTGTCATTATAGAAGGTAATATGTTGTTGTGATTTTTTTTACTCCAATGGATGGTGGCCTTGTCATTATGGAAGGTAGACTGTTGTTCAAATTTTTGTTACTACAATGTATGGTAGCCTTGTCATTATGGAAGGTAGTCTGTTGTTCTTATTTTTGTTATTCCAATGGATGGTAGCCTAGTCTTTATGGAAGGTAGTCTGTTTTCGAGATTTTTGTTACTCCATTGGATGGTAGCCTTGTCATTATAGAAAGTAGTCTGTTGTCGGGATTTTTGTTACTCCAATGGATGGTAGCTTTGTCATTACGGAAGGTAGTCTATTTTCGAGATTTTTGTTATTCTAATGGATGGTAGCCTGGTTATTATGGAAGGTAGTCTCTTGTTCATTTTTTTGTTACTCTAATGGATGGTAGCCTTCTCATTATGGAAGGTAGTATGTTGTCCAGATTTTTGTTATTCTAATGGATGGTAGCCTTGTCATTATGGAAGGTAGTCTGTTGTCGTGATTTTTGTTATTCCAACGGATGGTAGCCTTGTCATTATGGAAGGTAGTCTGTTTTCGAGATTTTTGTTACTCTAATGGATGGTAGCCTTGTCATTATAAAAAGTAGTCTGTTGTCGTGATTTATGGTACTCCAATGAATGGTAGCCTTGTCATTATGGAAGGTAGTCTATTTTCGAGATTTTTGTTACTCCATTTGATGGTAGCCTTGTCATTATTGAAGGTAGTCTGTTGTCGAGATTTTCGTAATTCCAATGGAAGGTAGCCTTGTCATTATGGAAGGTAGTTTGTTGTCGTGATTTTTGTTACTCCAATGGATGGTAGCCTTGTCATTATAGAAGGTAGTATGTTATCGATATCTATGTTAATCCAATGGATGGTAGCCTTGCCATTATGGATTGAAGTCTGTTGTCATGATTTTTTTTACTCCAATGGATGGTATCCTTGTCATTATGGAAGGTAGTCTGTTGTCGAGATTTTTGTTATTCCAATGGATGGTAGCCTCGTTATTATGAAAGGTAGTTTGTTGTTGATACCTTTGTTACTCCAATGAATGGTAGCCTAGTCATTATGGAAGGTAGTCTATTGTCGACATTTTTGTTACTCAAATGGATAGTAGCCTTGTCATTATGGAAGGTAGTCTGTTGTCGTGATTTTTGTTATTCCAATGGATGGTAGCCTAGTCTTTATTGAAGGTAGTCTGTTTTCGAGATTTTTGTTACTCCAATGGATGGTAGCCTTGTCATTATAGAAAGTAGTCTGTTGTCGAGATTTATTGTACTCCAATGGATGGTAGCCTTGTCATTATTGAAGGTAGTCTGTTTTCGATATTTTTGTTACTCCATTTGATGGTAGCCTTGTCATTATGGAAGGTAGTCTGTTTTCGAGATTTTTGTTACTGCATTTGATGGTAGCCTTGTCATTATTGAAGGTAGTATGTTGTCGAGATTTTTGTTATTCCAATGGAAGGTAGCCTTGTCATTATTGAAGGTAGTCTGTTGTCGTGATTTTTGTTACTCCAATGGATGGTAGCCTTGTCATTATGGAAGGTAGTATGTTATCGATATCTATGTGAATCCAATGGATGGTAGCCTTGCCATTATGGATTGAAGTCTGTTGTCATGATTTTTGTTACTCCAATGGATGGTATCCTTGTCATTATGGAAGGTAGTCTGTTGTCGTGATTTTTGTTATTCCAATGGATGGTAGCCTTGTCATTATGAAAGGTAGTTTGTTGTTGATATCTTTGTTACTCCAATGGATGGTAGCCTAGTCATTATGGTAGGTAGTCTATTGTCGACATTTTTGTTACTCAAATGGATGGTAGCCTTGTCATTATAGATAGTAGTCTGTGGTCGAGATTTTTGTTACTCCAATGGATGGTAGCCTTGTCATTATGGAAGGTAGTCTTTTGTCGAAATTTTTGTTACTACAATGGATTGTAGCCTTGACATTATGAAAAGTAGTTTGTTGTCAATATGTTTGTTACTCAAATGGATGGTAGCCTAGTCATTATGTAAGGTAGTCTATTGTCGAGATTTTTAATACTCCAATGGATGGTAGCCTTGTCATTATGGAAGGTAGTTTGTTCTCGAGATTTTTGTTACTCCAATAGATGGTAGCCTTGTCTTTATAGAAGGTAGTATGTTGTTGTGATTTTTCTTACTCCCACGGATGGTAGCCTTGTCTTTATGGAAGGTAGTCTGTTGTTCAGATTTTTGTTACTATAATGTATGGTAGCCTTGTCATTACGGAAGTTAGTCTAATGTCGAGATTTTTGTTATTCCACTAGATGGTAGCCTAGTAATTATTGAATGTAGTCTTTTTTCAAGATTTTTCTTACTCCAATGGATGGTAGCCTTATCATTATGGAAGGTAGTCTCTTGTTGATATTTTTGTTACTCTAATGGATGGTTGCCTTGTCATTATGGAAGGTAGTCTGTTGTCCAGATTTTAGTTACTCTAATTGATGGTAGCCTTGTCATTACGGAAGGTAGTCTGTTGTCAAGATTTTTGTTACTCCAATGGATTGTAGCCATGTCATTATTGAAGGTAGTCTGTTGTTGAGATTTTTGTTACTACAATGGATTGTAGCCTTGTCATTATGGAAGGTAGTATGATGTCGATATTTTTGTAACTCCAATGGATGGTGGTAGCCTTGTCATTATGGAAGGTACTCTGTTGTCGAGATTTTTGTTACTCCAATGGATGGTAGCCTTGTCATTATAGAAGGTAGTCTGTTGTTGTGATTTTTGTTACTCCAATGGATGCTGGCCTTGTCATTATGGAAGGTAGTCTGTTGTTCAGATTTTTGTTACTACAATGTATGGTAGCCTTGTCATTATAGAAGGTAGTCTGTTGTCGTGATTTTTGTTATTCCAATGGATGGTAGCCTAGTCTTTATGGAAGGTAGTTTGTTTTCGAGATTTTTGTTACTCCAATGGATGATAGCCTTGTCATTATAGAAAGTAGTTTGTTGTCGAGATTTATGGTACTCCAATGTATGGTAGCCTTGTCATTATGGAAGGTTGTCTCTTGTTGAAATTTTTTTTAATCCAATGGATAGTAGCCTTGTCATTATAGAAGGTAGTATTTATGGAAGGTAGTCTGTTTTCGAGATTTTTGTTACTCCAATGGATGGTAGCCTTGTCATTATGGAAGGTAGTCTCTTGTTGATATTTTTGTTACTCCAATGGATGGTAGCCTTGTCATTATGGAAGGTAGTTTGTTGTCGAGATTTTTGTTATTCCAATGGATGGTAGCCTTGTCATTATGAAAGGTAGTCTGTTGTTGATATCTTTGTTACTCCAATGAATGGTAGCCTAGTTATTATGGAAGGTAGTCTATTGTCGACATTTTTGTTACTCAAATGGATGGTAGCCTTGTCATTATGGAAGGTAGTCTGTTGTCGTGATTTTTGTTATTCCAATGGATGGTATCCTAGACTTTATGGAAGGTAGTCTGTTTTCGAGATTTTTGTTACTCCAATGGATGGTAGCCTTGTCATTATAGAAAGTAGTCTGTTGTCGAGATTTATGGTCCTCCAATGGATGGTAGCCTTGTCATTATGGAAGGTTGTCTCTTGTTTATATTTTTGTTACTCCAATGGATGGTAGCCTTGTCATTATAGAAGGTAGTATTTATGGAAGGTAGTCTGTTTTCGAGATTTTTGTTACTCCAATGGATGGTAGCCTTATCATTTTGGAAGGTTGTCTCTTGTTGATTTTTTTGTTAATCCAATGGATAGTAGCCTTGTCATTATAGAAGGTAGTATTTATGGAAGGTAGTCTGTTTTCGAGATTTTTGTTACTCCAATTGATGGTAGCCTTGTCATTATGGAAGGTAGTCTGTTGTCGAGATTTTTGTTATTCCAATTGATGGTAGCCTTGTCATTATGAAAGGTAATCTGTTGTTGATATCTTTGTTACTCCAATGAATGGTACCCTAGTCATTATGGAAGGTAGTCTATTATCGACATTTTTGTTACTCAAATGGATGGTAGCCTTGTCATTATGGAAGGTAGTCTGTTGTCGTGATTTTTGTTATTCCAATGGATGGTAGCCTAGTCTTTATGGAAGGTAGTCTGTTTTCGAGATTTTTGTTACTCCAATGGATGGTAGCCTTGTCATTATAGAAAGTAGTATGTTGTCGAGATTTTTGTTACTCCAATGGATGGTAGCCTTGTCATTATGGAAGGTAGTATGTTATCGATATCTATGTGAATCCAATGGATGGTAGCCATGCCATTATGGATTGAAGTCTGTTGTCATGATTTTTGTTACTCCAATGGATGGTATCCTTGTCATTATGGAAGGTAGTATGTTGTCGAGATTTTTGTTATTCCAATGGATGGTAGCCTTGTCATTATGAAAGGTAGTCTGTTGTTGATATCTTTGTTACTCCAATGGATGGTAGCCTAGTCATTATGGTAGGTAGTCTATTGTCGACATTTTTGTTACTCAAATGGATGGTAGCCTTGTCATTATGGATAGTAGTATGTGGTCGAGATTTTTGTTACTCCAATGGATGGTAGCCTTGTCATTATGGAAGGTAGTCTTTTGTCGAAATTTTTGATACTACAATGGATTGTAGCCTTGACTTTATGAAAAGTAGTTTGTTGTCAATATGCTTGTTACTCAAATGGATGGTAGCCTAGTCATTATGTAAGGTATTTTATTGTCGAGATTTTTAATAATCCAATGGATGGTAGCCTTTTCATTATGGAAGGTAGTCTGTTCTCGAGATTTTTGTTACTCCAATAGATGGTAGCTTTGTCTTTATGGAAGGTAGTATGTTGTTGTGATTTTTCTTACTCCAATGGATTGTAGCCTTGTCATTATGGAAGGTAGTCTGTTATCGAGATGTTTGTTACTCCAATGGATGGTAGCCTTGTCATTATGGAAGGTAGTTTGTTGTTCAGATTTTTGTTACTATAATGTATGGTATCCTTGTCATTATGGAAGTTAGTCTATTGTCGAGATTTTTCTTATTTTACTAGATGGTAGCCTAGTAATTATGGAATGTAGTCTGTTTCCGAGATTTTTGTTACTCTAATGGATGGTAGCCTTGTCATTATGGAAGGTAGTTTGTTCTTGAGATTTTTGTTACTCCATTGGATGGTAGCCTTGTCATTATGGAAGGTAGTCTGTTGTCAAGATTTTTGTTACTCCAATGGATGGTAGCCTAGTCATTATTGAATGTAGTCTGTTGTCAAGATTTTTGTTACTACAATTGATGGTAGCCTTGTCATTATGGAGGGTAGTATTTTGTCGACATTTTTGGTACTACAATTGATTGTAGCCTTGCCATTATTAAAGGTAGTTTGTTGTAGATATCTTTGTTACTCCAATGGATGGTAGCCTTGTCATTATGTAAGGTAGTCTGTCGTCGAGATTTTCGTTACTCCAATGGATGATAGCCTTGTTATTATGGAAGGTAGTCTGTTGTCGATATTTTTATTACTTTAATGGATTGTAACCTTGTCATTATGGAAGGTAGTCTCTTGTGGATATTTTTTTTACTCCAATGTATGGTACCCTTGTTATTATGGAAGGTATTCTATTGTCGATATTTTTGTTACTCCAATGGATGGTAGCCTTGTCATTATGGAAGGTAGTCTGTTTTCGAGATTTTTGTTACTCCATTTGATGGTAGCCTTGTCATTATTGAAGGTAGTCTGTTGTCGTGATTTTTGTTACTCCAATGGATGGTAGCCTTGTCATTATGGAAGGTAGTTTGTTGTCGCGATTTTTGTTATTCCAATGGATGGTAGCCTTGTCATTATGAAAGGTAGTATGTTGTCGTTATCTATGTTACTCTAACGGGTCGTAGCCTTGTCATTATGGAAGGTAGTCTGTTGTCGATATTTTTGTTACTCCGATGGATGATATCCTTGTCATTATAGAAGGTAATATGTTGTTGTGATTTTTTTTACTCCAATGGATGGTGGCCTTGTCATTATGGAAGGTAGACTGTTGTTCAGATTTTTGTTACTACAATGTATGGTAGCCTTGTCATTATGGAAGGTAGTTTGTTGTTCTTATTTTTGTTATTCCAATGGATGGTAGCCTAGTCTTTATGGAAGGTAGTCTGTTTTCGAGATTTTTGTTACTCCAATGGATGGTAGCCTTGTCATTATAGAAAGTAGTCTGTTGTCGAGATTTTTGTTACTCCAATGGATGGTAGCTTTGTCATTACGGAAGGTAGTCTGTTTTCGAGATTTTTGTTATTCTAATGGATGGTAACCTTGTCATTATAGAAAGTAGTCTGTTGTTGAGATTTATGGTACTCCATTGGATGGTAGCCTGGTTATTATGGAAGGTAGTCTCTAGTTGATATTTTTGTTACTCCAATGGATGGTAGCCTTGTCATTATGGAAGGTAGTATGTTTTCGAGATTTTTGTTACTCTAATGGATGGTAGCCTTGTCATTAAAGAAAGTAGTCAGTTGTCGAGATTTATTGTACTCCAATGGATGGTAGCCTTGTCATTATTGAAGGTAGTCTGTTTTCGATATTTTTGTTACTCCATTTGATGGTAGCCTTGTCATTATGGAAGGTAGTCTGTTTTCGAGATTTTTGTTACTGCATTTGATGGTAGCCTTGTCATTATTGAAGGTAGTATGTTGTCGAGATTTTTGTTATTCCAATGGAAGGTAGCCTTGTCATTATTGAAGGTAGTCTGTTGTCGTGATTTTTGTTACTCCAATGGATGGTAGCCTTGTCATTATGGAAGGTAGTATGTTATCGATATCTAGGTGAATCCAATGGATGGTAGACTTGCCATTATGGATTGAAGTCTGTTGTCATGATTTTTGTTACTCCAATGGATGGTATCCTTGTCATTATGGAAGGTAGTATGTTGTCGAGATTTTTGTTATTCCAATGGATGGTAGCCTTGTCATTATGAAAGGTAGTCTGTTGTTGATATCTTTGTTACTCCAATGGATGGTAGCCTAGTCATTATGGTAGGTAGTCTATTGTCGACATTTTTGTTACTCAAATGGATGGTAGCCTTTCATTATGGATAGTAGTCTGTGGTCGAGATTTTTGTTACTCCAATGGATGGTAGCCTTGTCATTATGGAAGGTAGTCTTTTGTCGAAATTTTTGATACTACAATGGATTGTAGCCTTGAGTTTATGAAAAGTAGTTTGTTGTCAATATGTTTGTTACTCAAATGGATGGTAGCCTAGTCATTATGTAAGGTAGTCTATTGTCGAGATTTTTAATACTCCAATGGATGGTAGCCTTTTCATTATGGAAGGTAGTCTGTTCTCTAGATTTTTGTTACTCCAATAGATGGTAGCTTTGTCTTTATGGAAGGTACTATGTTGTTGTGATTTTTCTTACTCCAATGGATTGTAGCCTTGTCATTATGGAAGGTAGTCTGTTATCGAGATGTTTGTTACTCTAATGGATGGTAGCCTTGTCATTATGGAAAGTAGTCTTTTGTTGATATTTTTGTTACTACAATGGATTCTGGCCTTGACATTATGAAAAGTACTTCGTTGTCAATATGTTTGTTACTCAAATGGATGGTAGCCTTGTCATTATGGAAGGTAGTCTATTCTCGAGATTTTTGTTACTCCAATAGATGGTAGCCTTGTCATTATGGAAGGTAGTTTGTTGTTCAGATTTTTGTTACTATAATGTATGGTAGCCTTGTCATTATGGAAGTTAGTCTATTGTCGAGATTTTTGTTATTCCACTAGATGGTAGCCTAGTAATTATGGAATGTAGTCTGTTTCCGAGATTTTTGTTACTCCAATGGATGGTAGCCTTGTCATTATGGAAGGTAGTCTGTTCTTGAGATTTTTGTTACTCCATTGGATGGTAGCCTTGTCATTATGGAAGGTAGTTTGTTGTCAAGATTTTTGTTACTCCAATGGATGGTAGCCTAGTCATTATTGAAGGTAGTCTGTTGTCAAGATTTTTGTTACTACAATTGATGGTAGCCTTGTCATTATGGAGGGTAGTATTTTGTCGACATTTTTGGTACTACAATTGATTGTAGCCTTGCCATTATTAAAGGTAGTTTGTTGTAGATATCTTTGTTACTCCAATGGATGGTAGCCTAGTCATTATGTAAGGTAGTCTGTCGTCGAGATTTTCGTTACTCCAATGGATGATAGCCTTGTCATTATGGAAGGTAGTCTGTTGTCGATATTTTTATTACTTTAATGGATTGTAACCTTGTCATTATGGAAGGTAGTCTCTTGTGGATATTTTTTTTACTCCAATGTATGGTACCCTTGTTATTATGGAAGGTATTCTATTGTCGATATTTTTGTTACTCCAATGGATGGTAGCCTTGTCATTATGGAAGGTAGTCTGTTTTCGAGATTTTTGTTACTTAATTTGATGGTAGCCTTGTCATTATTGAAGGTAGTTTGTTGTCTTGATTTTTGTTACTCCAAGGGATGGTAGCCTTGTCATTATGGAAGGTAGTTTGTTGTCGCGATTTTTGTTATTCCAATGGATGGTAGCCTTGTCATTATGAAAGGTAGTATGTTGTTGTTATCTATGTTACTCTAACGGGTCGTAGCCTTGTCATTATGGAAGGTAGTCTGTTGTCGATATTTTTGTTACTCCAATGGATGGTATCCTTGTCATTATAGAAGGTAATATGTTGTTGTGATTTTTTTTACTCCAATGGATGGTGGCCTTGTCATTATGGAAGGTAGACTGTTGTTTAGATTTATGGTACTCCATTGGATGGTAGCCTGGTTATTATGGAAGGTAGTCTCTTGTTGATTTTTTTGTTACTCTAATGGATGGTAGCCTTCTCATTATGGAAGGTAGTATGTTGTCCAGATTTTTGTTATTCTAATGGATGGTAGCCTTGTCATTATGGAAGGTAGTCTGTTGTCGTGATTTTTGTTATTCCAACGGATGGTAGCCTTGTCATTATGGAAGGTAGTCTGTTTTCGAGATTTTTGTTACTCTAATGGATGGTAGCCTTGTCATTATAGAAAGTAGTCTGTTGTCGAGATTTATGGTACTCCATTTGATAGTAGCCTTGTCATTATTGAAGGTAGTCTGTTGTCGAGATTTTCGTAATTCCAATGGAAGGTAGCCTTGTCATTATGGAAGGTAGTTTGTTGTCGTGATTTTTGTTACTCCAATGGATGGTAGCCTTGTCATTATAGAAGGTAGTATGTTATCGATATCTATGTTAATCCAATGGATTGTAGCCTTGCCATTATGGATTGAAGTCTGTTGTCATGATTTTTGTTACTCCAATGGATGGTATCCTTGTCATTATGGAAGGTAGTCTGTTGTCGAGATTTTTGTTATTCCAATGGATGGTAGCCTCGTCATTATGAAAGGTAGTTTGTTGATTAAACCTTTGTTACTCCAATGAATGGTAGCCTAGTTATTATGGAAGGTAGTCTATTGTCGACATTTTTGTTACTCAAATGGATGGTAGCCTTGTCATTATGGAAGGTAGTCTGTTGTCGTGATTTTTGTTATTCCAATGGATGGTAGACTAGTCTTTATTGAAGGTAGTCTGTTTTCGAGATTTTTGTTACTCCAATGGATGGTAGCCTTGTCATTATAGAAAGTAGTTTGTTGTCGAGATTTATGGTCCTCCAATGGATGGTAGCCTTGTCATTATGGAAGGTTGTCTCTTGTTGATATTTTTGTTACTCCAATGGATGGTAGCCTTGTCATTATAGAAGGTAGTATTTATGGAAGGTAGTCTGTTTTTGAGATTTTTGTTACTCCAATGGAAGGTAGCCTTGTCATTATGGAAGGTAGTCTCTAGTTGATATTTTTGTTACTCCAATGGATGGTAGCCTTGTCATTATGGAAGGTAGTATGTTTTCGAGATTTTTGTTACTCTAATGGATGGTAGCCTTGTCATTAAAGAAAGTAGTCTGTTGTCGAGATTTATTGTACTCCAATGGATGGTAGCCTTGTCATTATTGAAGGTAGTCTGTTTTCGATATTTTTGTTACTCTATTTGATGGTAGCCTTGTCATTATGGAAGGTAGTCTGTTTTCAAGATTTTTGTTACTGCATTTGATGGTAGCCTTGTCATTATTGAAGGTAGTATGTCGTCGAGATTTTTGTTATTCCAATGGAAGGTAGCCTTGTCATTATTGAAGGTAGTCTGTTGTCGTGATTTTTGTTACTCCAATGGATGGTAGCCTTGTCATTATGGAAGGTAGTATGTTGTTGATATCTTTGTTACTCCAATGGATGGTAGCCTTGCCATTATGGATTGAAGTCTGTTGTCATGATTTTTGTTACTCCAATGGATGGTATCCTTGTCAATATGGAAGGTAGTCTGTTGTCGTGACTTTTGTTATTCCAATGGATGGTAGCCTTGTCATTATGAAAGGTAGTCTGTTGTTGATATCTTTGTTACTCCAATGGATGGTAGCCTAGTCATTATGGTAGGTAGTCTATTGTCGACATTTTTATTACTCAAATGGATGGTAGCCTTGTCATTATAGATAGTAGTCTGTGGTCGAGATTTTTGTTACTCCAATGGATGGTAGCCTTGTCATTATGGAAGGTAGTCTTTTGTCGAAATTTTTGTTACTAGAATGGATTGTAGCCTTGACATTATGAAAAGTAGTTTGTTGTCAATATGTTTGTTACTCAAATGGATGGTAGCCTAGTCATTATGTAAGGTAGTCTATTGTCGAGATTTTTAATACTCCAATGGATGGTAGCCTTGTCATTATGGAAGGTAGTTTGTTCTCGAGATTTTTGTTACTCCAATAGATGGTAGCCTTGTCTTTATAGAAGGTAGTATGTTGTTGTGATTTTTCTTACTCCCACGGATGGCAGCCTTGTCTTTATGGAAGGTAGTATGTTGTTCAGATTTTTGTTACTATAATGTATGGTAGCCTTGTCATTACGGAAGTTAGTCTAATGTCGAGATTTTGTTATTCCACTAGATGGTAGCCTAGTAATTATTGAATGTAGTCTTTTTTCGAGATTTTTCTTACTCCAATGGATGGTAGCCTTATCATTATGGAAGGTAGTCTCTTGTTGATATTTTTGTTACTCTAATGGATGGTTGCCTTGTCATTATGGAAGGTAGTCTGTTGTCCAGATTTTAGTTACTCTAATTAATGGTAGCCTTGTCTTTACGGAAGGTAGTCTGTTGTCATAATTTTTGTTACTCCAATGGATTGTAGCCATGTCATTATTGAAGGTAGTCTGTTGTTGAGATTTTTGTTACTACAATGGATTGTAGCCTTGTCATTATGGAAGGTAGTATGATGTCGATATTTTTGTAACTCCAATGGATGGTGGTAGCCTTGTTATTATGGAAGGTACTTTGTTGTCAAGATTTTTGTTACTCCAATGGATGGTAGCCTTGTTATTATAGAAGGTAGTCTGTTGTTGTGATTTTTGTTACTCCAATGGATGCTGGCCTTGTCATTATTGAAGGTAGTCTGTTGTTCAGATTTTTGTTACTACAATGTATGGTAGCCTTGTCATTATGGAAGGTAGTCTGTTGTCGTGATTTTTGTTATTCCAATGGATGGTAGCCTAGTCTTTATGGAAGGTAGTTTGTTTTCGAGATTTTTGTTACTCCAATGGATGATAGCCTTGTCATTATAGAAAGTAGTTTGTTGTCGAGATTTATGGTACTCCAATGTATGGTAGCCTTGTCATTATGGAAGGTTGTCTCTTGTTGATATTTTTGTTAATCCAATGGATAGTAGCCTTGTCATTATAGAAGGTAGTATTTATGGAAGGTAGTCTGTTTTCGAGATTTTTGTTACTCCAATGGATGGTAGCCTTGTCATTATGGAAGGTAGTCTCTTGTTGATATTTTTGTTACTCCAATGGATGGTAGCCTTGTCATTATGGAAGGTAGTCTGTTGTCGAGATTTTTGTTATTCCAATGGATGGTAGCCTTGTCATTATGAAAGGTAGTCTGTTGTTGATATCTTTGTTACTCCAATGAATGGTAGCCTAGTCATTATGGAAGGTAGTCTATTGTCGACATTTTTGTTACTCAAATGGATGGTAGCCTTGTCATTATGGAAGGTAGTCTGTTGTCGTGATTTTTGTTATTCCAATGGATGGTATCCTAGACTTTATGGAAGGTAGTCTGTTTTCGAGATTTTTGTTACTCCAATGGATGGTAGCCTTGTCATTATAGAAAGTAGTCTGTTGTCGAGATTTATGGTCCTCCAATGGATGGTAGCCTTGTCATTATGGAAGGTTGTCTCTTGTTGATATTTTTGTTACTCCAATGGATGGTAGCCTTGTCATTATAGAAGGTAGTATTTATGGAAGGTAGTCTGTTTTCGAGATTTTTGTTACTCCAATGGATGGTAGCCTTATCATTATGGAAGGTTGTCTCTTGTTGATTTTTTTGTTAATCCAATGGATAGTATCCTTGTCATTATAGAAGGTAGTATTTATGGAAGGTAGTCTGTTTTCGAGATTTTTGTTACTCCAATTGATGGTAGCCTTGTCATTATGGAAGGTAGTCTCTTGTTGATATTTTTCTTACTCCAATGGATGGTAGCCTTGTCATTATGGAAGGTAGTCTGTTGTCGAGATTTTTGTTATTCCAATTGATGGTAGCCTTGTCATTATGAAAGGTAATCTGTTGTTGATATCTTTGTTACTCCAATGAATGGTAGCCTAGTCATTATGGAAGGTAGTCTATTATCGACATTTTTGTTACTCAAATGGATGGTAGCCTTGTCATTATGGAAGGTAGTCTGTTGTCGTGATTTTTGTTATTCCAATGGATGGTAGCCTAGTCTTTATGGAAGGTAGTCTGTTTTCGAGATTTTTGTTACTCCAATGGATGGTAGCCTTGTCATTATAGAAAGTAGTCTGTTGTCGAAATTTTTGTTACTCCAATGGATGGTAGCCTTGTCATTATGGAAGGTAGTCTGTAGTTGATATTTTTGTTACTCCAATGGATGGTAGCCTTGTCATTATGGAAGGTATTATGTTTTCGAGATTTTTGTTACTCTAATGGATGGTAGCCTTGTCATTAAATAAAGTAGTCTGTTGTCGAGATTTATTGTACTCCAATGGATGGTAGCCTTGTCATTATGGAAGGTAGTCTGTTTTCGAGATTTTTGTTACTCCATTTGATGGTAGCCTTGTCATTATTGAAGGTAGTCTGTTGTCGAGATTTTTGTTATTCCAATGGAAGGTAGCCTTGTCATTATTGAAGGTAGTCTGTTGTCGTGATTTTTGTTACTCCAATGGATGGTAGCCTTCTCATTATGGAAGGTAGTATGTTATCGATATCTATGTGAATCCAATGGATGGTAGCCTTGCCATTATGGATTGAAGTCTGTTGTCATGATTTTTGTTACTACAATGGATGGTATCCTTGTCATTATGGAAGGTAGTATGTTGTCGAGATTTTTGTTATTCCAATGGATGGTAGCCTTGTCATTATGAAAGGTAGTCTGTTGTTGATATCTTTGTTACTCCAATGGATGGTAGCCTAGTCATTATGGTAGGTAGTCTATTGCCGACATTTTTGTTACTCAAATGGATGGTAGCCTTGTCATTATGGATAATAGTCTATGGTCGAGATTTTTGTTACTCCGATGGATGGTAGCCTTGTCATTATGGAAGGTAGTCTTTTGTCGATATTTTTGTTACTATAGTGGATTGTAGCCTTGACATTATGAAAAGTAGTTTGTTGTCAATATGTTTGTTACTCAAATGGATGGTAGCCTAGTCATTATGTAAGGTAGTCTATTGTCGATATTTTTAATACTCCAATGGATGGTAGCCTTGTGATTATGGAAGGTAGTCTGTTCTCGAGATTTTTGTTACTCCAATAGATGGTAGCATTTTCATTTTGGAAGGTAGTATGTTGTTGTGATTTTTCTTACTCCCATGGATGGTAGCCTAGTCATTATGGAAGGTAGTCTGTTGTTCAGATTTTTGTTACTATAATGTATGGTAGCCTTGTCATTATGGAAGTTAGTCTAATGTCGAGACTTTTGTTATTCCACTAGATGGTAGCCTAGTAATTATGGAATGTAGTCTATTTTCGAGATTTTTCTTACTCCAATGGATGGTAGCCTTGTCATTATGGAAGGTAGTCTGTTCTCGAGGTTTTTGTTACTCCATTGGATGGTAGCCTTGTCTTTATGTAAGGTAGTCTCTTGTTGATATTTTTGTTACTCTAATGGATGGTTGCCTTGTCATTATGGAAGGTAGTCTGTTGTCCAGATTTTTGTTACTCTAATTGATGGTAGCCTTGTCATTACGGAAGGTAGTCTGTTGTCAAGATTTTTGTTACTCCAATGGATTGTAGCCTTGTCATTATTGAAGGTAGTCTTTTTTCGAGATTTTTGTTACTACAATGGATTGTAGCCTTGTCATTATGGAAGGTAGTCTGTTGTCGATATTTTTGTAACTCCAATGGATGATAGCCTTGTCATTATGGAAGGTAGTATGTTATCGAGTTTTTTGTTACTCCATTGGATGATAGCCTTGTCATTATGGAAGGTAGTCTATTGTCGAGATTTTTATTATTCCAATGGATGGTAGCCTTGTCATTATGGAAGGTAGTATGTTGTTGTTATCTATGTTAATCTAATGGGTGGTAGCCTTGCCATTATGGAAGGTAGTCTGTTGTCGATATTTTTGTTACTCCAATGGATGGTAGTCTGTTGTTGTGAATTTTGTTACTCCAATGGATGCTGGCCTTGTCAATATGGAAGGTAGTCTGTTGTTCAGATTTTTGTTACTACAATGTATGGTAGCCTTGTCATTATGGAAGGTAGTCTGTTGTCGTGATTTTTGTTATTCCAATGGATGGTAGCCTAGTCTTTATGGAAGGTAGTTTGTTTTCGAGATTTTTGTTACTCCAATGGATGATATCCTTGTCATTATAGAAACTAGTCAGTTGTCGAGATTTATGGTACTCCAATGGATGGTAGCCTTGTCATTATGCAAGGTTGTCTCTTGTTGATATTTTTGTTACTCAAATGGATGGTAGCCTTGTTATTATAGAAGGTAGTATTTATGGAAGGTAGTCTATTTTCAAGATTTTTGTTACTCCGATGGATGGTAGCCTTGTCATTATGGAAGGTAGTCTCTAGTTGATATTTTTGTTACTCCAATGGATGGTAGCCTTGTCACTATGGAAGGTAGTCTGTGTTTGAGATTTTTGTTACTCTAATGGATGGTAGCCTTGTCATTATAGAAAGTAGTCTGTTGTAGAGATTTATGGTACTCCAATGGATGTTAGCCTGGTCATTATGGAAGGTAGTCTCTTGTTGATTTTTTTGTTACTCCAATGGATGGTAGCCTTGTCATTATGGAAGGTAGTCTGTTGTCCAGAATTTTGTTATTGTAATGGATGGTAGCCTTGTCATTATGGAAGGTAGTCTGTTGTCGTGATTTTTGTTATTCCAATGGATGGTAGCCTAGTCTTTATGGAAGGTAGTCTGTTTTTGATATTTTTGTTACTCCAATGGATGGTAGCCTTGTCATTATAGAAAGTAGTCAGTTGTCGAGATTTATGGTACTCCAATGGATGGTAGCCTTGTCATTATAGAAGGTTGTTTCTTGTTGATATTTTTGTTACTCCGATGGATGGTAGCCTTGTCATTATGGAAGGTAGTCTCTAGTTGATATTTTTGTTACTCCAATGGATGGTAGCCTTGTCATTATGGAAGGTAGTCTGTTTTCGAGATTTTTTTTACTCCATTTTATGGTAGCCTTGTCATTATTGAAGGTAGTCTGTTGCCGAGATTTTTGTTTTTCCGATGGAAGGTAGCCTTGTCATTATGGAAGGTAGTTTGTTGTCGTGATTTTTGTTACTCCAATGGATGGTAGCCTTGTCATTACGGAAGGTAGTATGTTATCGATATCCATGTTAATCCAATGGATGGTAGCCTTGCCATTATGGAATGAAGTCTGTTGTCATGATTTTTGTTACTCTAATGGATGGTATCCTGGTCATTATGGAAGGTGGTCTATTGTTGAGATTTTTGTTATTCCAATGGATGGTAGCCTTGTCATTATGGAAGGTAGTCTCTTGTTGATATTTTTGTTACTCTAATGGATGGTTGCCTTGTCATTATGAAAGGTAGTCAATTGTCCATATTTTTGTTACTCTAATTGATGGTAGCCTTGTCATTATGGAAGGTAGTCTATTGTCAAGATTTTTGTTACTCCAATGGATTGTAGCCTTGTCATTATTGAAGGTAGTCTGTTGTCGAGATTTTTGTTACTACAATGGATGGTAGCCTTGCCATTATGGAAGGTAGTATGTTGTCGATATTTTTGTTACTAAAATGGATTGTAGCCTTGTTATTATGGAAGGTAGTATGTTATCGATATTTTTGTAACTCCAATGGATGGTAGCCTTGTCATTATTGAAGGTATTTTATTGTCGAGATTTTTAATATTCCAATGGATGGTAGCCTTGTCATTATGGAAGGTAGTATGTTGTCGTTATCTATGTTACTCTAATGGGTGGTAGCCTTGTCATTATGGAAGGTAGTCTGTTGTCGATATTTTTGATACTCCAATGGATGGTAGGCTTGTCATTATAGAAGGTAGTCTGTTGTTGTGATTTTTGTTACTCCAATGGATGCTGGCCTTGTCATTATGGAAGGTAGTCTGTTGTTCAGATTTTTGTTACTACAATGTATGGTAGCCTTGTCATTATGGAAGGTAGACTGTTGTCGTGATTTTTGTTACTCTAATGGATGTCAGCCTTGTCATTATAGAAAGTAGTCTGTTGTCGAGATTTATGGTACTCCAATGGATGGTAGCCTGGTCACTATGGAAGGTAGTCTGTGTTTGAGATTTTTGTTACTCTAATGGATGGTAGCCTTGTCATTATAGAAAGTAGTCTGTTGTAGAGATTTATGGTACTCCAATGGATGTTAGCCTGGTCATTATGGAAGGTAGTCTCTTGTTGATTTTTTTGTTACTCCAATGGATGGTAGCCTTGTCATTATGGAAGGTAGTCTGTTGTCCAGAATTTTGTTATTGTAATGGATGGTAGCCTTGTCATTATGGAAGGTAGTCTGTTGTCGTGATTTTTGTTATTCCAATGGATGGTAGCCTAGTCTTTATGGAAGGTAGTCTGTTTTTAATATTTTTGTTACTCCAATGGATGGTAGCCTTGTCATTATAGAAAGTAGTCAGTTGTCGAGATTTATGGTACTCCAATGGATGGTAGCCTTGTCATTATAGAAGGTTGTTTCTTGTTGATATTTTTGTTACTCCGATGGATGGTAGCCTTGTCATTATGGAAGGTAGTCTCTAGTTGATATTTTTGTTACTCCAATGGATGGTAGCCTTGTCATTATGGAAGGTAGTCTGTTTTCGAGATTTTTTTTACTCCATTTTATGGTAGCCTTGTCATTATTGAAGGTAGTCTGTTGCCGAGATTTTTGTTTTTCCGATGGAAGGTAGCCTTGTCATTATGGAAGGTAGTTTGTTGTCGTGATTTTTGTTACTCCAATGGATGGTAGCCTTGTCATTACGGAAGGTAGTATGTTATCGATATCCATGTTAATCCAATGGATGGTAGCCTTGCCATTATGGAATGAAGTCTGTTGTCATGATTTTTGTTACTCTAATGGATGGTATCCTGGTCATTATGGAAGGTGGTCTATTGTTGAGATTTTTGTTATTCCAATGGATGGTAGCCTTGTCATTATGGAAGGTAGTCTCTTGTTGATATTTTTGTTACTCTAATGGATGGTTGCCTTGTCATTATGAAAGGTAGTCAATTGTCCATATTTTTGTTACTCTAATTGATGGTAGCCTTGTCATTATGGAAGGTAGTCTATTGTCAAGATTTTTGTTACTCCAATGGATTGTAGCCTTGTCATTATTGAAGGTAGTCTGTTGTCGAGATTTTTGTTACTACAATGGATGGTAGCCTTGCCATTATGGAAGGTAGTATGTTGTCGATATTTTTGTTACTAAAATGGATTGTAGCCTTGTTATTATGGAAGGTAGTATGTTATCGATATTTTTGTAACTCCAATGGATGGTAGCCTTGTCATTATTGAAGGTATTCTATTGTCGAGATTTTTAATATTCCAATGGATGGTAGCCTTGTCATTATGGAAGGTAGTATGTTGTCGTTATCTATGTTACTCTAATGGGTGGTAGCCTTGTCATTATGGAAGGTAGTCTGTTGTCGATATTTTTGATACTCCAATGGATGGTAGGCTTGTCATTATAGAAGGTAGTCTGTTGTTGTGATTTTTGTTACTCCAATGGATGCTGGCCTTGTCATTATGGAAGGTAGTCTGTTGTTCAGATTTTTGTTACTACAATGTATGGTAGCCTTGTCATTATGGAAGGTAGACTGTTGTCGTGATTTTTGTTACTCTAATGGATGTCAGCCTTGTCATTATAGAAAGTAGTCTGTTGTCGAGATTTATGGTACTCCAATGGATGGTAGCCTGGTCATTATGGAAGGTAGTCTCTTGTTGATTTTTTTGTTACTCCAATGGATGGTAGCCTTGTCATTATGGAAGGTAGTTTGTTGTCCATATTTTTGTTATTCTAATGGATGGTAGCCTTGTTATTATTGATGGTAGTCTTTTGTCGATATTTTTGTTACTATAGTGGATTGTATCCTTGACATTATGAAAAGTAGTTTGTTGTCAATATGTTTGTTACTCAAATGGATGGTAGCCTAGTCATTATGTAAGGTAGTCTATTGTCGATATTTTTAATACTCCAATGGATGGTAGCCTTGTCATTATGGAAGGTAGTCTGTTCTCGAGATTTTTGTTACTCCAATAGATGGTAGCATTGTCATTATGGAAGGTAGTATGTTGTTGTGATTTTTCTTACTCCCATGGATAGTAGCCTAGTCATTATGGAAGGTAGTCCGTTGTTCAGATTTTTGTTACTATAATGCATGGTAGCCTTGTCATTATGGAAGTTAGTCTAATGTCGAGATTTTTGTTATTCCACTAGATGGTAGCCTAGTAATTATGGAATGTAGTCTATTTTCGAGATTTTTCTTACTCCAATGGATGGTATCCTTGTCATTATGGAAGGTAGTCTGTTCTCGAGGTTTTTGTTACTCCATTGGATGGTAGCCTTGTCTTTATGTAAGGTAGTCTCTTGTTGATATTTTTGTTACTCTAATGGATGGTTGCCTTGTCATTATGGAAGGTAGTCTGTTGTCCAGATTTTTATTACTCTAATTGATGGTAGCCTTGTCATTACGGAAGGTAGTCTGTTGTCAAGATTTTTGTTACTCCAATGGATTGTAGCCTTGTCATTATTGAAGGTAGTCTTTTTTCGAGATTTTTGTTACTACAATGGATTGTAGCCTTGTCATTATGGAAGGTAGTATGTTGTCGATATTTTTGTAACTCCAATGGATGATAGCCTTGTCATTATGGAAGGTAGTATGTTATCGAGTTTTTTGTTACTCCATTGGATGATAGCCTTGTCATTATGGAAGGTAGTCTATTGTCGAGATTTTTATTATTCCAATGGATGGTAGCCTTGTCATTATGGAAGGTAGTATGTTGTCGTTATCTATGTTAATCTAATGGGTGGTAGCCTTGCCATTATGGAAGGTAGTCTGTTGTCGATATTTTTGTTACTCCAATGGATGGTAGCCTTGTCATTATAGAATGTAGTCTGTTGTTGTGAATTTTATTACTCCAATGGATGCTGGCCTTGTCAATATGGAAGGTAGTCTGTTGTTCAGATTTTTGTTACTACAATGTATGGTAGCCTTGTCATTATGGAAGGTAGTCTGTTGTCGTGATTTTTGTTATTCCAATGGATGGTAGCCTAGTCTTTATGGAAGGTAGTTTGTTTTCGAGATTTTTGTTACTCCAATGGATGATATCCTTGTCATTATAGAAACTAGTCAGTTGTCGAGATTTATGGTACTCCAATGGATGGTAGCCTTGTCATTATGCAAGGTTGTCTCTTGTTGATATTTTTGTTACTCCAATGGATGGTAGCCTTGTTATTATAGAAGGTAGTATTTATGGAAGGTAGTCTATTTTCAAGATTTTTGTTACTCCGATGGATGGTAGCCTTGTCATTATGGAAGGTAGTCTCTAGTTGATATTTTTGTTACTCCAATGGATGGTAGCCTTGTCACTATGGAAGGTAGTCTGTTTTTGAGATTTTTGTTACTCTAATGGATGGTAGCCTTGTCATTATAGAAAGTAGTCTGTTGTAGAGATTTATGGTACTCCAATGGATGTTAGCCTGGTCATTATGGAAGGTAGTCTCTTGTTGATTTTTTTGTTACTCCAATGGATGGTAGCCTTGTCATTATGGAAGGTAGTCTGTTGTCCAGAATTTTGTTATTCTAATGGATGGTAGCCTTGTCATTATGGAAGGTAGTCTGTTGTCGTGATTTTTGTTATTCCAATGGATGGTAGCCTAGTCTTTATGGAAGGTAGTCTGTTTTTGATATTTTTGTTACTCCAATGGATGGTAGCCTTGTCATTATAGAAAGTAGTCAGTTGTCGAGATTTATGGTACTCCAATGGATGGTAGCCTTGTCATTATGCAAGGTTGTTTCTTGTTGATATTTTTGTTACTCCGATGGATGGTAGCCTTGTCATTATGGAAGGTAGTCTCTAGTTGATATTTTTGTTACTCCAATGGATGGTAGCCTTGTCATTATGGAAGGTAGTCTGTTTTCGAGATTTTTTTTACTCCATTTGATGGTAGCCTTGTCATTATTGAAGGTAGTCTGTTGCCGAGATTTTTGTTTTTCCGATGGAAGGTAGCCTTGTCATTATGGAAGGTAGTTTGTTGTCGTGATTTTTGTTACTCCAATGGATGGTAGCCTTGTCATTACGGAAGGTAGTATGTTATCGATATCTATGTTAATCCAATGGATGGTAGCCTTGCCATTATGGAATGAAGTCTGTTGTCATGATTTTTGTTACTCTAATGGATGGTATCCTGGTCATTATGGAAGGTGGTCTATTGTTGAGATTTTTGTTATTCCAATGGATGGTAGCCTTGTCATTATGGAAGGTAGTCTCTTGTTGATATTTTTGTTACTCTAATGGATGGTTGCCTTGTCATTATGAAAGGTAGTCAATTGTCCATATTTTTGTTACTCTAATTGATGGTAGCCTTGTCATTATGGAAGGTAGTCTATTGTCAAGATTTTTGTTACTCCAATGGATTGTAGCCTTGTCATTATTGAAGGTAGTCTGTTGTCGAGATTTTTGTTACTACAATGGATGGTAGCCTTGCCATTATGGAAGGTAGTATGTTGTCGATATTTTTGTTACTAAAATGGATTGTAGCCTTGTTATTATGGAAGGAGGTATGTTATCGATATTTTTGTAACTCCAATGGATGGTAGCCTTGTCATTATTAAAGGTATTCTATTGTCGAGATTTTTAATATTCCAATGGATGGTAGCCTTGTCATTATTGAAGGTAGTATGTTGTCGTTATCTATGTTACTCTAATGGGTGGTAGCCTTGTCATTATGGAAGGTAGTCTGTTGTCGATATTTTTGATACTCCAATGGATGGTAGGCTTGTCATTATAGAAGGTAGTCTGTTGTTGTGATTTTTGTTACTCCAATGGATGCTGGCCTTGTCATTATGGAAGGTAGTCTGTTGTTCAGATTTTTGTTACTACAATGTATGGTAGCCTTGTCATTATGGAAGGTAGACTGTTGTCGTGATTTTTGTTACTCTAATGGATGTCAGCCTTGTCATTATAGAAAGTAGTCTGTTGTCGAGATTTATGGTACTCCAATGGATGGTAGCCTGGTCATTATGGAAGGTAGTCTCTTGTTGATTTTTTTGTTACTCCAATGGATGGTAGCCTTGTCATTATGGAAGGAAGTTTGTTGTCCATATTTTTGTTATTCTAATGGATGGTAGCCTTGTCATTATTGATGGTAGTCTTTTGTCGATATTTTTGTTACTATAGTGGATTGTATCCTTGACATTATGAAAAGTAGTTTGTTGTCAATATGTTTGTTACTCAAATGGATGGTAGCCTAGTCATTATGTAAGGTAGTCTATTGTCGATATTTTTAATACTCCAATGGATGGTAGCCTTGTCATTATGGAAGGTAGTCTGTTCTCGAGATTTTTGTTACACCAATAGATGGTAGCATTGTCATTATGGAAGGTAGTATGTTGTTGTGATTTTTCTTACTCCCATGGATGGTAGCCTAGTCATTATGGAAGGTAGTCCGTTGTTCAGATTTTTGTTACTATAATGCATGGTAGCCTTCTCATTATGGAAGTTAGTCTAATGTCGAGATTTTTGTTATTCCACTAGATGGTAGCCTAGTAATTATTGAATGTAGTCTATTTTCGAGATTTTTCTTACTCCAATGGATGGTAGCCTTGTCATTATGGAAGGTAGTTTGTTCTCGAGGTTTTTGTTACTCCATTGGATGTTAGCCTTGTCTTTATGTAAGGTAGTCTCTTGTTGATATTTTTGTTACTCTAATGGATGGTTGCCTTGTCATTATGGAAGGTAGTCTGTTGTCCAGATTTTTGTTACTCTAATTGATGGTAGCCTTGTCATTACGGAAGGTAGTCTGTTGTCAAGATTTTTGTTACTCCAATGGATTGTAGCCTTGTCATTATTGAAGGTAGTCTTTTTTCGAGATTTTTGTTACTACAATGGATTGTAGCCTTGTCATTATGGAAGGTAGTATGTTGTCGATATTTTTGTAACTCCAATGGATGATAGCCTTGTCATTATGGAAGGTAGTATGTTATCGAGTTTTTTGTTACTCTATTGGATGATAGCCTTGTCATTATGGAAGGTAGTCTATTGTCGAGATTTTTATTATTCCAATGGATGGTAGCCTTGTCTTTATGGAAGGTAGTATGTTGTCGTTATCTATGTTACTCTAATGGGTGGTAGCCTTGTCATTATGGAAGGTAGTCTGTTGTCGAGATTTTTGTTACTCCAATGGATGGTAGCCTTGTCATTATAGAATGTAGTCTGTTGTTGTGATTTTTGTTACTCCAATGGATGTTGGCCTTGTCAATATGGAAAGTAATCTGTTGTTCAGATTTTTGTTACTACAATGTATGGTAGCCTTGTCATTTTGGAAGGTAGTCTGTTGTCGTGAATTTTTTTATTCCAATGGATGGTAGCCTAGTCTTTATGGAAGGTAGTTTGTTTTCGAGATTTTTGTTACTCCAATGGATGATATCCTTGTCATTATAGAAAGTAGTTTATTGTCGAGATTTTTGTTACTCCAATGGATGGTAGCCTTGTCATTATGGAAGGTAGTCTCTTGTTGATATTTTTGTTACTCCAATGGATGGTAGCCTTGTCATTATGGAAGGTAGTCTGTTTTCGAGATTTTTGTTACTCTAATGGATGGTAGCCTTGTCATTATAGAAAGTAGTCTGTTGTAGAGATTTATGGTACTCCAATGGATGTTAGCCTGGTCATTATGGAAGGTAGTCTCTTGTTGATTTTTTTGTTACTCCAATGGATGGTAGCCTTGTCATTATGGAAGGTAGTCTGTTGTCCAGAATTTTGTTATTCTAATGGATGGTAGCCTTGTCATTATGGAAGGTAGTCTGTTGTGGTGATTTTTGTTATTCCAATGGATGGTAACCTAGTCTTTATGGAAGGTAGTCTGTTTTCGAGATTTTGGTTACTCCAATGGATGGTAGCCTTGTCATTATAGAAAGTAGTCAGTTGTCGAGATTTATGGTACTCCAATGGATGGTAGCCTTGTCATTATGCAAGGTTGTCTCTTGTTGATATTTTTGTTACTCCAATGGATGGTAGCCTTGTTATTATAGAAGGTAGTATTTATGGAAGGTAGTCTATTTTCGAGATTTTTGTTACTCCGATGGATGGTAGCCTTGTCATTATGGAAGGTAGTCTCTAGTTGATATTTTTGTTACTCCAATGGATGGTAGCCGTGTCATTATGGAAGGTAGTCTGTTTTTGAGATTTTTGTTACTCTAATGGATGGTAGCCTTGTCATTATAGAAAGTAGTTTGTTGTAGAGATTTATGGTACTCCAATGGATGTTAGCCTGGTCATTATGGAAGGTAGTCTCTTGTTGATTTTTTTGTTACTCCAATGGATGGTAGCCTTGTCATTATGGAAGGTAGTCTGTTGTCCAGAATTTTGTTATTCTAATGGATGGTAGCCTTGTCATTATGGAAGGTAGTCTGTTGTCGTGATTTTTGTTATTCCAATGGATGGTAACCTAGTCTTTATGGAAGGTAGTCTGTTTTCGAGATTTTGGTTACTCCAATGGATGGTAGCCTTGTCATTATAGAAAGTAGTCAGTTGTCGAGATTTATGGTACTCCAATGGATGGTAGCCTTGTCATTATGCAAGGTTGTCTCTTGTTGATATTTTTGTTACTCCAATGGATGGTAGCCTTGTTATTATAGAAGGTAGTATTTATGGAAGGTAGTCTATTTTCGAGATTTTTGTTACTCCGATGGATGGTAGCCTTGTCATTATGGAAGGTAGTCTCTAGTTGATATTTTTGTTACTCCAATGGATGGTAGCCGTGTCATTATGGAAGGTAGTCTGTTTTTGAGATTTTTGTTACTCTAATGGATGGTAGCCTTGTCATTATAGAAAGTAGTCTGTTGTAGAGATTTATGGTACTCCAATGGATGTTAGCCTGGTCATTATGGAAGGTAGTCTCTTGTTGATTTTTTTGTTACTCCAATGGATGGTAGCCTTGTCATTATGGAAGGTAGTCTGTTGTCCAGAATTATGTTATTCTAATGGATGGTAGCCTTGTCATTATGGAAGGTAGTTTGTTCTCGTGATTTTTGTTATTCCAATGGATGGTAGCCTAGTCTTTATGGAAGGTAGTCTATTTTCGAGATTTTTGTTACTCCAATGGATGGTAGCCTTGTCATTATAGAAAGTAGTCAGTTGTCGAGATTTATGGTACTCCAATGGATGGTAGCATTGTCATTATGCAAGGTTGTTTCTTGTTGATATTTTTGTTACTCCAATGGATGGTAGCCTTGTTATTATAGTAGGTAGTATTTATGGAAGGTAGTCTATTTTCGAGATTTTTGTTACTCCGATGGATGGTAGCCTTGTCATTATGGAAGGTAGTCTCTAGTTGATATTTTTGTTACTCTAATGGATGGTAGCCTTGTCATTATTGAAGGAAGTCTGTTGCCGAGATTTTTGTTTTTCCGATGGAAGGTAGCCTTGTCATTATGGAAGGTAGTTTGTTGTCGTGATTTTTGTTACTCCAATGGATGGTAGCCTTGTCATTACGGAAGGTAGTATGTTATCGATATCTATGTTAATCCAATGGATGGTAGCCTTGCCATTATGGATTGAAGTCTGTTGTCATGATTTTTGTTACTCTAATGGATGGTATCCTTGTCATTATGGAAGGTAGTCTATTGTCGAGATTTTTGTTATTCCAATGGATGGTAGCCTTGTCATTATGGAACGTAGTCTCTTGTTGATATTTTTGTTACTCTAATGGATGGTTGCCTTGTCATTATGGAAGGTAGTCAGTTGTCCATATTTTTGTTACTCTAATTGATGGTAGCCTTGTCATTATGGAAGGTAGTCTATTGTCAAGATTTTTGTTACTCCAACGGATTGTAGCCTTGTCATTATTGAAGGTAGTCTGTTGTCGAGATTTTTGTTACTACAATGGATGGTAGCCTTGTCATTATGGAAGGTAGTATGTTGTCGATATTTTTGTTACTAAAATGGATTGTAGCCTTGTCATTATGGAAGGTAGTATGTTATCGATATTTTTGTAACTCCAATGGATGGTAGCCTTGTCATTATGGAAGGTATTATGTTATTGAGATTTTTGTTACTCCATTGGATGGTAGCCTTGTCATTATTGAAGGTATTCTATTGTCGAGATTTTTATTATTCCAATGGATGGTAGCCTTGTCATTATGGAAGGTAGTATGTTGTCGTTATCTATGTTACTCTAATGGGTGGTAGCCTTGTCATTATGGAAGGTAGTCTGTTGTCGAGATTTTTGTTACTCCAATGGATGGTAGGCTTGTCATTATAGAAGGTAGTCTGTTGTTGTGATTTTTGTTACTCCAATGGATGCTAGCCTTGTCATTATGGAAGGTAGTCTGTTGTTCAGATTTTTGTTACTACAATGTATGATAGCCTTGTTATTATGGAAGGTAGTCTGTTGTCGTGATTTTTGTTACTCTAATGGATGTCAGCCTTGTCATTATAGAAAGTAGTCTGTTGTCGAGATTTATGGTACTCCAATGGATGGTAGCCTGGTCATTATGGAAGGTAGTCTCTTGTTGATTTTTTTGTTACTCCAATGGATGGTAGCCTTGTCATTATGGAAGGTAGTTTGTTGTCCATATTTTTGTTATTCTAATGGATGGTAGCCTTGTCATTATTGAAGGTAGTCTTTTGTCGATATTTTTGTTATTCCAATGGATGGTAGCCTAGTCTTTATGGAAGGTAGTCTGTTTTCGAGATTTTTGTTACTCCAATGGATGGTAGCCTTGTCATTATAGAAAGGAAGTCTGTTGTCGAGATTTATGGTACTCTAATGGATGGTAGGCTTGTCATTATGGAAGGTTGTCTCTTGTTGATATTTTTGTTACTCCAATGGATGGTATCCTTGTCATTATGGAAGGTAGTCTGTTGTCATGATTTTTGTTACTCCAATGGATGGTAGCCTTGTCATTATTGAAGGGAGTATGTTTTCGAGATTTTTGTTACTACAACGGATGGTAGCCTTGTCATTATGGAAGGTAGACTTTTGTCGAGATTTTGGTTACTACATGGATTGTAGCCTTGTTATTATGAAAGGTAGTCTGTTGTCGATATCTTTGTTACTCCAATGGATGGGAGCCTTGTCATTATAGAAGGTAGTTTGTTGTTGTGATTTTTGTTACTCCAATGGATGGTAGCATTGTCATTATGGAAGGTAGTCTGTTGTTCAGATTTTTGTTACTACATTCTATGGTAGCCTTGTCATTATGGAAAGTAGTCTGTTGTCGAGAATTTTGTTATTCCAATGGATGGTAGCGTAGTCTTTTTGGAAGTTAGTCTGTTTTCGAGATTTTTGTTACTCAAATGGATGGTAGCCTTGTCATTATAGGAGGTAGCGTATTGTCGAGATTTTTGGTACTCCAATGGATGGTAGCCTTGTCATTATGGAAGGTAGTCTCTTGTTGATATTTTTGTTACTCCAATGGATGGTAGCCTTGTCATTACGGAAGGTAGTCTCTTGTTGATATTTTTGTTACTCCAATGGATGGTAGCCTTGTCATTATGGAAGGTAGTCTGTTTTTGAGATTTTTGTTACTCCAATGGATGGTAGCTTTGTCATTATAGAAACTAGTCTCTTGTCGACATTTATGGTACACCAAAGGATGGTAGCCTTGTCATTATTGAAGGTAGTCTCTTGTTGATATTTTTGTTACTCCAATAGATGGTAGCCTTGTCATTATGGAAGGTAGTCTGTTGTCCAGATTTTTGTTATTCAAATGGATGGTAGCCTTGTCATTATGTAAGGTAGTCTATTGTCATGATTTTTGTTACTCCAATGGATGGTATCCTTGTCATTATGGAAGGTAGTCTTTTGTCAAGATTTTGGTTACTACAATGGATTGTAGCCTTGTTATTATGAAAGGTAGTCTATTGTTGATATCTTTGATACTCCCATGGATGGTAGCCTAGTTATTATGAAAGGTAGTCTGTTGTCGAGATTTTTGTTATTCCCATGGATGGTAGCCTAATGTTTATGGAAGGTAGTCTGTTTTCGATATTTTTTTTTACTCCAATCGATGGTAGCGTTGTAATTATGGAAGGTAGTCTGTTGTTCAGATTTTTGTTACTACAATGTATGGTAGCCTTGTCATTATGGAAGGTAGTCTGTTATCGATATCTATGTTACTCTAATGGGTGGTAGCCTTGTCATTATGGAAGGTATTCTGTTGTCGATATTTTTGTTACTCCAATGGATGGTAGCCTTGTCATTATGGAAGGTAGTTTGTTGTCCAGGTTTTTTTTATTCTAATGGATGGTAGCCTTGTCATTATTGAAGGGAGTCTATATTCGAGATTTTTGTTACTACAACGGATGGTAGCCTTGTCATTATAGGAGGTAGTCTTTTGTCGATATTTTGGTTACTACAATAGATTGTAGCTTTTTTATTATGAAAGGTAGTTTGTTGTCGATATCTTTGTTACTCCACTGGATGGTATCATAGTCATTTTGTAAGGTAGTCTATTTTCGTGATTTTTGTTACTCCAACGGACGGTAGCCTTGTCATTATAGAAAGTAGTATGGTACTCCAATGGATGGTAGCCTTGTCATTATGGAAGGTAGTCTCTTGGTGATATTCTTGTTACTCCAATGGATGGTAGCCTTGTCATTATGGAAGTTAGTCTGTTGTCCATATTTTTTTTATTCTAATGGATGGTAGCCTTGTCATTATGGAAGGTAGTCTGTTGTACAGATTTTTGTTATTCTAATGAATGGTAGCCTTGTCATTATGGAAGGTAGTATATTTTTATGATTTTTGTTACTCCAATGGATGGTAGCCTTGTCATTATTGAAGGGAGTCTGTTTTCGAGATTTTTGTTACAACACCATATGGTAGCCTTGTCATTACGACAGGTAGTATTTTGTTGAGATTTTGGTTACTACAATGGATTGTAGCCTTGTTATTATGAAAGGTAGTCTGTTGTCGATATATTTGTTACTCAAATTGATGGTAGCCTTGTCATTATCGAAGGTAGTCTGTTTTCAAGAATTTTTTTACTCCAATGGATGCTAGCCTTGTCATTATAGAAAGTAGTTTGTTGTCTAGATTTATGGTACTCCAATTGATGGTAGCCTTGTCATTATGGAGGGTAGTCTCTTGTTGATATTTTTGTTACTCCAATAGATGGTAGCCTTGTCATTATGGAAGGTAGTCTGTTGTCGAGATTTTTGTTACTCCAATGGATGATAGCCTTGTCATTATAGAAGGTAGTTTGTTGTTGTGATTTTTGTTATTCCAATGGATGGTAGCTTTGTCATTATGGAAGGTAGTCTATTGTTCATATTTTTATTATTCCAATGGATGGTTACCTTGTCATTATGGAAGGTAGTATGTTATCGATATCTATGTTACTCTAATGGGTGGTAGCCTTGTCATTATGGAAGGTATTCTGTTGTTGATATTTTTGTTACTCCAATGGATGGTAGCCTTGTCATTATGGAAGGTAGTCTGTTGTCTAGGTTTTTGTTATTCTAATGGATTATAACCTTGTCATTATTGAAGGGAGTCTGTTTTCGAGATTTTTGTTACTACAACAGATGGTAGCCTTGTCATTATCGAAGGTAGTCTTTTGTCGATATTTTGGATACTACATTGGATTGTAGCCTTGTTATTATGAAAGGTAGTCTGTTGTCGATATCTTTGTTACACCAATGGATGGTAGCCTTGTCATTATGGAAGGTAGTCTCTTGTTGATATTTTTATTACTCTAATGGATGGTAGCCTTGTCGTTATGGAAGGTAGTCTATTGTCCAGATTTTTGTTATTCTAATGGATGGAAGCCTTCTCATTATGGAAGGTAGTCTGTTGTCATGATTTTTATTACTCTAATGGATCGTAGCCTTGTCATTATTGAAGGGAGTCTGTATTCGAGATTTTTGTTACTACAACGGATGGCAGCCTTGTCATTATTAAAGGGAGTCTGTTTTCGAGATTTTGGTTACTACAACGGATGGTAGCCTTGTCATTATGGAAGGTAGTCTTTTGTCGAGATTTTGGTTACTACAATGGATTGTAGCCTTTTTATTATGAAAGGTAGTCTGTTGTCGATATCTTTGTTACTCCAAAGGATGGTAGCCTTTTCATTATAGTAGGTAGTTTGTTGTTGTGATTTATGTTACTCCAATGGATGGTAACCTTGTCATTATGGATGGTAGTGTGTTGTTCAGTTTTTTTTTACTACAATGTATGGTAGCCTTTTCATTATTGAAGGTAGTCTGTTGTCGATATTTTTGTTATTCCAATGGATGGTAGCCTAATCTTTATGGAAGGTAGATTGTTTTCGAGATTTTTGTTACTCCAATGGATGGTAGCCTTCTCATTATGGAAGGTAGTCTATTGTCGATATTTTGGATACTACAATGGATTGTAGCCTTGTTATTATGAAAGGTAGTTTGTTGTCGATATCTTTGTTACTCCAATGGATGGTAGCCTTGTCATTATGGAAGGTAGTCTCTTGTTTATATTTTTGTTACTCCAATGGATGGTAGCCTTGTCGTTATGGAAGGTAGTCTATTGTCCAGATTTTTATTATTCTAATGGATGGTAGCCTTGTCATTATGGAAGGTAGTCTGTTGTCATGATTTTTGTTACTCCAATGGATCGTAGCCTTGTCATTATGGAAGGTAGTCTCTTGTTGATATTTTTGTTACTCCAGTGGATGGTAGCCTTGTCATTATGGAAGGTAGTCTGTTGTCCATAGTTTTGTTATTCTAATGGATGGTAGCCTTGTCATTATGGAAGGTAGTATGTTGTTGATATTTTTGTAACTACAATGGATTGTAGCCTTGTCTTTATGGAAGGTAGTATGTTGTCAACATTTTTGTTACTACAATGGATGATAACCATGTCATTATGGAAGGTAGTCTGTTGTCACGATTTTTGTTACTCCAATAGATGGTAGGCTTTTCATTATGGAAGGTAGTATGTTGTCGATATTTTTGTTACCTCAATGGATAGTAGCCTTGTTATTATGGAAGGTAGTATGTTGTCGAGATTTTTGTTACTCCATTGGATGGTAGCCTTGTCATTATGAAAGCTAGTCTGTTGTCGAGATTTTTATTATTCCAATGGATGGTAGCCTTGTCATTATGGAAGGTAATCTGTTGTCGAGATATTTGTTACTCTAAAGGATGGTAGCCTTGTCATTATAGAAGGTAGTTTGTTGTCGATATTTTTGGTACTCCAATGGATGGTAGCCTTGTCATTATGGAAGGTACTCTCTTGTTGATATTTTTTTTACTCAAGTGGATGGTAGCCTTGTCATTATTGAAGGTAGTCTGTTGTCGAGATTTTTGTTACTACAATGGATGGTAGCCTTGTCATTATGGAAGGTAGTATGTTGTAGATATTTTTGTTACTACAATGGATTGTAGCTTTGTCATTATGGAAGGTAGTATGTTATCCAGATTTTTGTTACTCCAATGGATGGTAGCCTTGTCATTATTGAAGGTAGTCTGTTGTCGAGATTTTTGTTACTACAATGGATGGTAGCCTTATCATTATGGAAGGTAGTATGTTGTCGAGATTTTTGTTACTACAATGGATTGTAACTTTGTCGTTATGGAAGGTAGTATGTTGTCGAGATTTTTGTTACTACAATGGATGATAGCCTTGTCATTATGGAAGGTAGTCTGTTGTCAAGATTTTTGTTACTCCAATAGATGGTAGCCTTGTCATTATGGAAGGTAGTATGTTGTCGATATTTTTGTTACTCCAATGGATGCTAGCCTTGTCATTAAGGAAGGTAGTATGTTGTCGAGATTTTTGTTACTCCATTGGATGGTAGCCTTGTCATTATGGAAGGTAGTCTGTTGTCGAGATTTTTATTATTCCAATGGATGGTAGCCTTGTCATTATGGAAGGAAGTATGTTGTCGATATCTATGTTACTCTAATGGGTGGTAGCCTTGTCATTATGGAAGGTAGTATGTTGTCGAGATTTTTGTTACTCCAAAGGATGGTAGCCTTGTCATTATATAATGTAGTTTGTTGTTGTGATTTATGTTACTCCAATGGATGGTAGCCTTGTCATTATGGATGGTAGTGTGTTGTTCACATTTTTGTTACTACAATGTATGGTAGCCTTTTCATTATGGAAGGTAGTCTGTTGTCGAGATTTTTGTTATTCCAATGGATGGTAGCCTAATCTTTATGGAAGGTAGTCTGTTTTTGAGATTTTTGTTACTCCAATGGATGGTAGCCTTATCATTATAGAGGGTACTATGTTGTCGAGATTTTTGGTACTCCAATGGATGGTAGCCTTGTAATTATGGAAGGTAGTATGTTGTCCAAATTTTTGTTACTCCAATGGATGGTAGCCTTGTCATTATTAAAGGTAGTCTTTTGTCGAGATTTTTGTTACTACAATGGATGGTAGCCTTGTCATTATGGAAGGTAGTATGTTGTCGATATTTTTGTTACTACAATGGATTGTAACTTTGTCATTATGGAAGGTAGTATGTTGTCGAGATTTTTATTAATACAATGGATGATAGCCTTGTCATTATGCAAGGTAGTCTATTGTCAAGATTTTTGTTACTTCAATAGATGGTAGCCTTGTCATTATGGAAGGTAGTATGTTGTCGATATTTTTGTTACTCCGATGGATGCTAGCCTTGTCATTAAGGAAGGTAGTATATTGTCGAGATTTTTGTTACTCCATTGGATGGTAGCCTTGTTATTATGGAAGGTAGTCTGTTGTCGAGATTTTTATTATTCCAATGGATGGTAGCCTTGTCATTATGGAAGGAAGTATGTTGTCGATATCTATGTTACTCTAATGGGTGGTAGCCTTGTCATTATGGAAGGTAGTATGTTGTCGAGATTTTTGTTACTCCAAAGGATGGTAGCCTTGTCATTATAAAAGGTAGTTTGTTGTTGTGATTTATGTTACTCCAATGGATGGTAGCCTTGTCCTTATGGATGGTAGTGTGTTGTTCAGATTTTTGTTACTACAATGTATGGTAGCCTTTTCATTATGGAAGGTAGTATGTTGTCGAGATTTTTGTTATTCCAATGGATGGTAGCCTAATCTTTATGGAAGGTAGTCTGTTTTCGAGATTTTTGTTACTCCAATGGATGGTAGCCTTATCATTATAGAGGGTAGTATGTTGTCGATATTTTTGGTACTCCAATGGATGGTAGCCTTTTCATTATGGAAGGTAGTCTCTTGTTGATATTTTTGTTACTCCAATGGATGGTAGCCTTGTCATTATGGAAGGTAGTCTGTTGTCGAGATTTTTGTTATTCCAATGGATGGTAGCCTAGTCTTTATTGAAGGTAGTCTGTTTTAGAGATTTTTGTTACTCCAATGGATGGTAGCCTTGTCATTATAGAAGGTAGTTTGTTGTCGAGATTTTTGGTACTTCAATGGATGGTAGCCTTGTCATTATGGAAGGTAGTCTCTTGTTGATATTTTTGTTACTCCAGTGGATGGTAGCCTTGTCATTATGGAAGGTAGTCTGTTGTCCATATTTTTGTTATTCTAATGGATGGTAGCCTTGTCATTATGGAAGGTAGTATGTTGTTGATATTTTTGTAACTACAATGGATTGTAGCCTTGTCATTATGGAAGGTAGTATGTTGTCAACATTTTTGTTACTACAATGGATTATAACCATGTCATTATGGAAGGTAGTCTGTTGTCACGATTTTTGTTACTCCAATAGATGGAAGGCTTTTCATTATGGAAGGTAGTATGTTGTCGATATTTTTGTTACCTCAATGGATAGTAGCCTTGTTATTATGGAAGGTAGTATGTTGTCGAGATTTTTGTTACTCCATTGGATGGTAGCCTTGTCATTATGGAAGGTAGTCTGTTGTCGATATTTTTATTATTCCAATGGATGGTAGCGTTGTCATTATGGAAGGTAGTCTATTGTCGAGATTTTTGTTATTCTAATGGATGTTAGCCTAATCTTTATGGAAGGTAGTCTGTTTTCGAGATTTTTGTTACTCCAATGGATGGTAGCCTTATCATTATAGAGGGTAGTATGTTGTCGAGATTTTTGGTACTCCAATGGATGGTAGCCTTGTCATTATGGAAGGTAGTCTCTTGTTGATATTTTTGTTACTCCAATGGATGTTAGCCTTGTCATTATGGAAGGTAGTGTGTTGTCGAGATTTTTGTTATTCCAATGGATGGTAGCCTAGTCTTTATTGAAGGTAGTCTGTTTTCGAGATTTTTGTTACTCCAATGGATGGTAGCCTTGTCATTATAGAAGGTAGTTTGTTGTCGAGATTTTTGGTACTCCAATGGATGGTAGCCTTGTCATTATGGAAGGTAGTCTCTTGTTGATATTTTTGTTACTCTAGTGGATGGTAGCCTTGTCATTATGGAAGGTAGTCTGTTGTCCATATTTTTGTTATTCTAATGGATGGTAGACTTGTAATTATGGAAGGTAGTATGTTGTTGATATTTTTGTAACTACAATGGATTGTAGCCTTGTCATTATGGAAGGTAGTATGTTGTCAACATTTTTGTTACTACAATGGATGATAACCTTGTCATTATGGACGGTAGTCTGCTGTCACGATTTTTGTTACTCCAATAGATGGTAGGCTTTTCCTTATGGAAGGTAGTATGTTGTCGATATTTTTGTTACCTCAATGGATGGTAGCCTTGTCATTATGGAAGGTAGTATGTTGTCGATATTTTTGTTACTATAATGGATTGTAGCCTTGTCATTATGGAATGTAGTATGTTGTCCAGATTTTTGTTACTCCAAAGGATGGTAGCCTTGTCATTATAGAAGGTAGTTTGTTGTTGTGATTTATGTTACTCCAATGGATGGTAGCCTTGTCATTATGGAAGGTAGTGTGTTGTTCAGATTTTTGTTACTACAATGTATGGTAGCCTTGTCATTATGGAAGGTAGTCTGTTGTCGAGATTTTTGTTACTACAATGGATGGTAGACTTGTCATTATGGAAGGTAGTATGTTGTCGATATTTTTGTTACTACAATGGATTGTAGCTTTATCATTATGGAAGGTAGTATGTTGTCGATATTTTTGTTACTACAATGGATGATAGCCTTGTCATTATGGAAGGTAGTATGTTGTTCATATTTTGGTTACTATAATGTATGGTAGCGTTGTCATTATGGAAGGTAGTCTGTTGTCGAGATTTTTGTTATTCCAATGGATGGTAGCCTTGTCATTATTGACGGTAGTCTGTTGTCGAGATTTTTGTTACTACAATGGATGGTAGCCTTGTCATTATGGAAGGTAGTATGTTGTCGATATTTTTGTTACTCCAAAGGATGGTAGCCTTGTCATTATAGAAGGTAGTTTGTTATTGTGATTTATGTTACTCCAATGGATGGTAGCCTTGTCATTATGGAAGGTAGTGTGTTGTTCAGATTTTTGTTACTATAATGTATGGTAGCTTTGTCATTATGGAAGGTAGTCTGTTGTCGAGATTTTTGTTATTCCAATAGATGGTAGCCTAATCTTTATGGAAGGTAGTCTGTTTTCGAGATTTTTGTTACTCCAATGGATGGTAGCCTTATCATTATAGAGGGTAGTATGTTGTCGAGATTTTTGGTACTCCAATGGATGATAGCCTTGTCATTATGGAAGGTAGTCTCTTGTTGATATTTTTGTTACTCCAATGGATGGTAGCCTTGTCATTATGGAAGGTAGTTTGTTGTTCAGATTTTGGTTACTATAATGTATGGTAGCATTGTCATTATGGAAGGTAGTCTGTTGTCGAGATTTTTGTTATTCCAATGGATGGTAGCCTAGTCTTTATGGAAGGTAGTTTGTTTTCGAGATTTTTGTTCCTCCAATGGATGGTAGCCTTGTCAATATAGAAGGTAGTTTGTTGTCGAGATTTTTGGTACTCCAATGGATGGTAGCCTTGTCATTATGGAAGGTACTCTCTTGTTGATATTTTTTTTTACTCCATTGGATTGTAGACTTGTCATTATTGAAGGTAGTCTGTTGTCGAGATTTTTGTTACTACAATGGATGGTAGACTTGTCATTATGGAAGGTAGTATGTTGTCAATATTTTTGTTACTACAATGGATTGTAGCTTTGTCATTATGGAAGGTAGTATGTTGTCGAGATTTTTGTTACTCCAATGGATGGTACCCTTGTCATTATTGAAGGTAGTCTGTTGTCGAGATTTTTGTTACTACAATGGATGGTAGCCTTGTCATTATGGAATGTAGTATGTTGTCGATATTTTTGTTACTACAATGGATTATAGCTTTGTCATTATGGAAGGTAATATGTTGTCGAGATTTTTGTTACTACAATGGATGACAGCCTTGTCATTATGGAAGGTAGTCTGTTGTCAAGATTTTTGTTACTCCAATAGATGGTAGCCTTGTCATTATAGAAGGTAGTTTGTTGTCGAGATTTTTGGTACTCCAATGGATGGTAGCCTTGTCAATATTGAAGGTACTCTCTTGTTGATATTTTTTTTTACTCCATTGGATGGTAGACTTGTCATTATTGAAGGTAGTCTGTTGTCGATATTTTTGTTACTACAATGGATGGTAGCCTTGTCATTATGGAAGGTAGTATGTTGTCGATATTTTTGTTACTACAATGGATTGTAGCTTTGTCATTATGGAAGGTAGTATGTTGTCGAGATTTTTGTTACTCCAATGGATGGTAGCCTTGTCATTATTGAAGGTAGTCTGTTGTCGAGATTTTTGTTACTACAATGGATGGTAGCCTTGTCATTATGGAAGGTAGTATGTTGTCGAGATTTTTGTTACTCCAAAGGATGGTAGCCTTGTCATTATAGAAGGTAGTTTGTTATTGTGATTTATGTTACTCCAATGGATGGTAGCCTTGTCATTATGGAAGGTAGTGTGTTGTTCAGATTTTTGTTACTACAATGGATGGTAGCCTTGTCATTATGGAAGGTAGTATGTTGTCGATATTTTTGTTACTACAATGGATTATAGCTTTGTCATTATGGAAGGTAGTATGTTGTCGAGATTTTTGTTACTCCAATGGATGGTAGCCTTGTCATTATTGAAGGTAGTCTGTTGTCGAGATTTTTGTTACTACAATGGATGGTAGCCTTGTCATTATGGAAGGTAGTATGTTGTCGAGATTTTTGTTACTCCAAAGGATGGTAGCCTTGTCATTATAGAAGTTAGTTTGTTATTGTGATTTATGTTACTCCAATGGATGGTAGCCTTGTCATTATGGAAGGTAGTGTGTTGTTCAGATTTTTGTTACTACAATGGATGGTAGCCTTGTCATTATGGAAGGTAGTCTGTTGTCGAGATTTTTGTTACTCCAATGGATGGTAGCCTTATCATTATAGAGGGTAGTATGTTGTCGAGATTTTTGGTACTCCAATGGATGATAGTCTTGTCATTATGGAAGGTAGTCTCTTGTTGATATTTTTGTTACTCCAATGGATGGTAGCCTTGTCATTATGGAAGGTAGTTTGTTGTTCAGATTTTGGTTACTATAATGTATGGTAGCGTTGTCATTATGGAAGGTAGTCTGTTGTCGAGATTTTTGTTATTCCAATGGATGGTAGCCTAGTCTTTATGGAAGGTAGTCTGTTTTCGAGATTTTTGTTCCTCCAATGGATGGTAGCCTTGTCAATATAGAAGGTAGTTTGTTGTCGAGATTTTTGGTACTCCAATGGATGGTAGCCTTGTCATTATGGAAGGTACTCTCTTGTTGATATTTTTTTTACTCCATTGGATTGTAGACTTGTCATTATTGAAGGTAGTCTGTTGTCGAGATTTTTGTTACTACAATGGATGGTAGACTTGTCATTATGGAAGGTAGTATGTTGTCAATATTTTTGTTACTACAATGGATTGTAGCTTTGTCATTATGGAAGGTAGTATGTTGTCGAGATTTTTGTTACTCCAATGGATGGTACCCTTGTCATTATTGAAGGTAGTCTGTTGTCGAGATTTTTGTTACTACAATGGATGGTAGCCTTGTCATTATGGAAGGTAGTATGTTGTCGATATTTTTGTTACTACAATGGATTATAGCTTTGTCATTATGGAAGGTAATATGTTGTCGAGATTTTTGTTACTACAATGGATGACAGCCTTGTCATTATGGAAGGTAGTCTGTTGTCAAGATTTTTGTTACTCCAATAGATGGTAGCCTTGTCATTATAGAAGGTAGTTTGTTGTCGAGATTTTTGGTACTCCAATGGATGGTAGCCTTGTCAATATTGAAGGTACTCTCTTGTTGATATTTTTTTTTACTCCATTGGATGGTAGACTTGTCATTATTGAAGGTAGTCTGTTGTCGATATTTTTGTTACTACAATGGATGGTAGCCTTGTCATTATGGAAGGTAGTATGTTGTCGATATTTTTGTTACTACAATGGATTGTAGCTTTGTCATTATGGAAGGTAGTATGTTGTCGAGATTTTTGTTACTCCAATGGATGGTAGCCTTGTCATTATTGAAGGTAGTCTGTTGTCGAGATTTTTGTTACTACAATGGATGGTAGCCTTGTCATTATGGAAGGTAGTATGTTGTCGAGATTTTTGTTACTCCAAAGGATGGTAGCCTTGTCATTATAGAAGGTAGTTTGTTATTGTGATTTATGTTACTCCAATGGATGGTAGCCTTGTCATTATGGAAGGTAGTGTGTTGTTCAGATTTTTGTTACTACAATGGATGGTAGCCTTGTCATTATGGAAGGTAGTATGTTGTCGATATTTTTGTTACTACAATGGATTATAGCTTTGTCATTATGGAAGGTAGTATGTTGTCGAGATTTTTGTTACTCCAATGGATGGTAGCCTTGTCATTATTGAAGGTAGTCTGTTGTCGAGATTTTTGTTACTACAATGGATGGTAGCCTTGTCATTATGGAAGGTAGTATGTTGTCGAGATTTTTGTTACTCCAAAGGATGGTAGCCTTGTCATTATAGAAGTTAGTTTGTTATTGTGATTTATGTTACTCCAATGGATGGTAGCCTTGTCATTATGGAAGGTAGTGTGTTGTTCAGATTTTTGTTACTACAATGGATGGTAGCCTTGTCATTATGGAAGGTAGTCTGTTGTCGAGATTTTTGTTACTCCAATGGATGGTAGCCTTATCATTATAGAGGGTAGTATGTTGTCGAGATTTTTGGTACTCCAATGGATGATAGTCTTGTCATTATGGAAGGTAGTCTCTTGTTGATATTTTTGTTACTCCAATGGATGGTAGCCTTGTCATTATGGAAGGTAGTTTGTTGTTCAGATTTTGGTTACTATAATGTATGGTAGCGTTGTCATTATGGAAGGTAGTCTGTTGTCGAGATTTTTGTTATTCCAATGGATGGTAGCCTAGTCTTTATGGAAGGTAGTCTGTTTTCGAGATTTTTGTTCCTCCAATGGATGGTAGCCTTGTCAATATAGAAGGTAGTTTGTTGTCGAGATTTTTGGTACTCCAATGGATGGTAGCCTTGTCATTATGGAAGGTACTCTCTTGTTGATATTTTTTTTACTCCATTGGATTGTAGACTTGTCATTATTGAAGGTAGTCTGTTGTCGAGATTTTTGTTACTACAATGGATGGTAGACTTGTCATTATGGAAGGTAGTATGTTGTCAATATTTTTGTTACTACAATGGATTGTAGCTTTGTCATTATGGAAGGTAGTATGTTGTCGAGATTTTTGTTACTCCAATGGATGGTAGCCTTGTCATTATTGAAGGTAGTCTGTTGTTGAGATTTTTGTTACTACAATGGATGGTAGCCTTGTCATTATGGAAGGTAGTATGTTGTCGATATTTTTGGTACTACAATGGATTGTAGCTTTGTCATTATGGAAGGTAATATGTTGTCGAGATTATTGTTACTATAATGGATGATAGCCTTGTCATTATGGAAGGTAGTCTGTTGTCAAGATTTTTGTTACTCCAATAGATGGTAGCCTTGTCATTATAGAAGGTAGTTTGTTGTCGAGATTTTTGGTACTCCAATGGATGGTAGCCTTGTCATTATGGAAGGTACTCTCTTGTTGATATTTTTTGTACTCCATTGGATGGTAGACTTGTCATTTTTGAAGGTAGTTTGTTGTCGATATTTTTTTTACTACAATGGATGGTAGCCTTGTCATTATGGAAGGTAGTATGTTGTCGATATTTTTGTTACTACAATGTATTGTAGCTTTGTCATTATGGAAGGTAGTATGTTGTCGAGATTTTTGTTACTCCAATGGATGGTAGCCTTGTCATTATTGAAGGTAGTCTGTTGTCGAGATTTTTGTTACTACAATGGATGGTAGCCTTGTCATTATGGAAGGTAGTATGTTGTCGATATTTTTGTTACTATAATGGATTGTAGCTTTGTCATTATGGAAGGTAGTATGTTGTCGAGATTTTTGTTACTACAATGGATGATAGCCTTGTCATTATGGAAGGTAGTCTGTTGTCAAGATTTTTGTTACTCCAATAGATGGTAGCCTTGTCATTATAGAAGGTAGTTTGTTGTCGAGATTTTTGGTACTCCAATGGATGGTAGCCTTGTCATTATGGAAGGTAGTCTCTTGTTGATATTTTTGTTACTCCAGTGGATGGTAGCCTTGTCATTATGGAAGGTAGTCTGTTGTCCATATTTTTGTTATTCTAATGGATGGTAGCCTTGTCATTATGGAAGGTAGTATGTTGTTGATATTTTTGTAACTACAATGGATCGTAGCCTTGTCATTATGGAAGGTAGTATGTTGTCATCATTTTTGTTACTACAATGGATGATAACCTTGTCATTATGGACGGTAGTCTGTTGTCACGATTTTTGTTACTCCAATAGATGGTAGGCTTTTCATTATGGAAGGTAGTATGTTGTCGATATTTTTGTTACCTCAATGGATGGTAGCCTTGTCATTATGGAAGGTAGTATGTTGTCGAGATTTTTGTTACTCCATTGGATGTTAGCCTTGTCATTATGAAAGGTAGTCTGTTGTCGAGATTTTTATTATTCCAATGGATGGTAGCCTGGTCATTATGGAAGGTAATCTGTTGTCAAGATTTTTGTTACTCCAATAGATGGTAGCCTTGTCATTATAGAAGATAGTTTGTTGTTGTGATTTATATTACTCCAATGGATGGTAGCCTTGTCATTATGGAAGGTAGTCTGTTGTCGAGATTTTTATTATTCCAATGGATGGTAGCCTTGTCATTATGGAAGGTAATCTGTTGTCGAGATTTTTGTTACTCCAAAGGATGGTAGCCTTGTTATTATAGAAGGTAGTTTGTTGTTGTGATTTATGTTACTCCAATGGATGGTAGCCTTGTCATTATGGAAGGTAGTGTGTTGTTCAGATTTTTTTTACTACAATGTATGGTAGCCTTGTCATTATGGAAGGTAGTTTGTTGTCGAGATTTTTGTCACTACAATGGATGGTAGCCTAATCTTTATGGAAGGTAGTCTGTTTTCGAGATTTTTGTTACTCCAATGGATGGTAGCCTTATCATTATAGAGGGTAGTATGTTGTCAAGATTTTTGGTACTCCAATGGATGGTAGCCTTGTCATTATGGAAGGTAGTCTCTTGTTGATATTTTTGTTACTCCAATGGATGGTAGCCTTGTCATATTGGAAGGTAGTTTGTTGTTCAAATTTTGGTTACTATAATGTATGGTAGCCTTGTCATTATGGAAGGTAGTCTGTTGTCGAGATTTTTGTTATTCCAATGGATGGTAGCCTAATCTTTATGGAAGGTAGTCTGTTTTCGAGATTTTTGTTACTCCAATGGATGGTAGCCTTATCATTATAGAGGGTACTATGTTGTCGAGAATTTTGGTACTCCAATGGATGATAGCCTTGTCATTATGGAAGGTAGTCTCTTGTTGACATTTTTGTTACTCCAATGGATGGTAGCCTTGTCATTATGGAAGGTAGTTTGTTGTTCTGATTTTGGTTACTATAATGTATGGTAGCGTTGTCATTATGGAAGGTAGTCTGTTGTCGAAATTTTTGTTATTCTAATGGATGGTAGCCTAGTCTTTATGGAAGGTAGTCTGTTTTCGAGATTTTTGTTACTGCAATGGATGGTAGCCTTGTCATTATAGAAGGTAGTTTGTTGTCGATATTTTTGGTACTCCAATGGATGGTAGCCTTGTCATTATGGAAGGTACTCTCTTGTTGATATTTTTTTTACTCCAGTGGATGGTAGCCTTGTCATTATTGAAGGTAGTCTGTTGTCGAGATTTTTGTTACTATAATGGATGGTAGCCTTGTCATTATGGAAGGTAGTATGTTGTCGATATTTTTGTTACTACAATGGATTGTAGCTTTGTCATTATGGAAGGTAGTATGTTGTCGAGATTTTTGTTACTCCAATGGATGGTAGCCTTGTCATTATTGAAGGTAGTCTGTTGTCGAGATTTTTGTTACTACAATGGATGGTAGCCTTGTCATTATGGAAGGTAGTCTCTTGTTGATATTTTTGTTACTCCAGTGGATGGTAGCCTTGTCATTATTGACGGTAGTCTGTTGTCGAGATTTTTGTTACTACAATGGATGGTAGCCTTGTCATTATGGAAGGTAGTATGTTGTCGATATTTTTGTTACTACAATGGATTGTAGCTTTGTCATTATGGAAGGTAGTATGATGTCGAGATTTTTGTTACTCCAAAGGATGGTAGCCTTGTCATTATAGAAGGTAGTTTGTTATTGTGATTTATGTTACTCCAATGGATGGTAGCCTTGTCATTATGGAAGGTAGTGTGTTGTTCAGATTTTTGTTACTATAATGTATGGTAGCCTTGTCATTATGGAAGGTAGTCTGTTGTCGAGATTTTTGTTATTCCAATAGATGGTAGCCTAATCTTTATGGAAGGTAGTCTGTTTTCGAGATTTTTGTTACTCCAATGGATGGTAGCCTTATCATTATAGAGGGTAGTATGTTGTCGAGATTTTTGGTACTCCAATGGATGATAGCCTTGTCACTATGGAAGGTAGTCTCTTGTTGATATTTTTGTTACTCCAATGGATGGTAGCCTTGTCATTATGGAAGGTAGCTTTTTGTTCAGATTTTGGTTACTATAATGTATGGTAGCGTTGTCATTATGGAAGGTTGTCTGTTGTCGAGATTTTTGTTATTCCAATGGATGGTAGCCTAGTCTTTATGGAAGGTAGTCTGTTTTCGAGATTTTTGTTCCTCCAATGGATGGTGGCCTTGTTAATATAGAAGGTAGTTTGTTGTCGAGATTTTTTGTACTCCAATGGGTGGTAGCCTTGTCATTATGGAAGGTACTCTCTTGTTGATATTTTTTTTACACCATTGGATTGTAGACTTGTCATTATTAAAGGTAGTCTGTTGTCGAGATTTTTGTTACTACAATGGATGGTAGCCTTGTCATTATGGAAGGTAGTATGTTGTCGATATTTTTTTTACTACAATGGATTGTAGCTTTCTCATTATGGAAGGTAGTATGTTGTCGAGATTTTTGTTACTCCAATGGATGGTAGCCTTGTCATTATTGAAGGTAGTCTGTTGTCGAGATTTTTGTTACTACAATGGATGGTAGCCTTGTCATTATGGAAGGTAGTATGTTGTCGATATTTTTGTTATTACAATGGATTGTAGCTTTGTCATTATGGAAGGTAATATGTTGTCGAGATTTTTGTTACTACAATGGATGATAGCCTTGTCATTATGGAAGGTAGTCTGTTGTCAAGATTTTTGTTACTCCAATATATGGTAGCCTTGTCATTATAGAAGGTAGTTTGTTGTCGAGATTTTTGGTACTCCAATGGATGGTAGCCTTGTCATTATGGAAGGTACTCTCTTGTTGATATTTTTTTTACTCCATTGGATGGTAGACTTGTCATTATTGAAGGTAGTATGTTGTCGATATTTTTGTTACTACAATGGATGGTAGCCTTGTCATTATGGAAGGTAGTATGTTGTCGATATTTTTGTTACTACAATGGATTGTAGCTTTGTCATTATGGAAGGTAGTTTGTTGTCGAGATTTTTGTTACTCCAATGGATGGTAGCCTTCTCATTATTGAAGGTAGTCTGTTGTCGAGATTTTTGTTACTACAATGGATGGTAGCCTTGTCATTATGGAAGGTAGTATGTTGTCGATATTTTTGTTACTACAATGGATTTTAGCTTTGTCATTATGGAAGGTAGTATGTTGTCGAGATTTTTGTTACTACAATGAATGATAGCCTTGTCATTATGGAAGGTAGTCTGTTGTCAAGATTTTTGTTACTCCAATAGATGGTAGCCTTGTCATTATAGAAGGTAGTTTGTTGTCGAGATTTTTGGTACTCCAATGGATGGTAGCCTTGTCATTATGGAAGGTAGTCTCTTGTTGATATTTTTGTTACTCCAGTGGATGGTAGCCTTGTCATTATGGAAGGTAGTCTGTTGTCCATATTTTTGTTATTCTAATGGATGGTAGCCTTGTCATTATGGAAGGTATTATGTTGTTGATATTTTTGTAACTACAATGGATTGTAGCCTTGTCATTATGGAAGGTAGTATGTTGTCAACATTTTTGTTACTACAATGGATGATAACCTTGTCATTATGGACGGTAGTCTGTTGTCACGATTTTTGTTACTCCAATAGATGGTAGGCTTTTCAATATGGAAGGTAGTATGTTGTCGATATTTTTGTTACCTCAATGGATGGTAGCCTTGTCATTATGGAAGGTAGTATGTTGTCGAGATTTTTGTTACTCCATTGGATGGTAGCCTTGTCATTATGAAAGGTAGTCTGTTGTCGAGATTTTTATTATTCCAATGGATGGTAGCCTGGTCATTATGGAAGGTAATCTGTTGTCAAGATTTTTGTTACTCCAATAGATGGTAGCCTTGTCATTATAGAAGGTAGTTTGTTGTTGTGATTTATATTACTCCAATGGATGGTAGCCTTGTCATTATGGAAGGTAGTCTGTTGTCGAGATTTTTATTATTCCAATGGATGGTAGCCTTGTCATTATGGAAGGTAATCTGTTGTCGAGATTTTTGTTACTCCAAAGGATGGTAGCCTTGTCATTATAGAAGGTAGTTTGTTGTTGTGATTTATGTTACTCCAATGGATGGTAGCCTTGTCATTATGGAAGGTAGTGTGTTGTTCAGATTTTTGTTACTACAATGTATGGTAGCCTTGTCATTATGGAAGGTAGTCTGTTGTCGAGATTTTTGTTACTACAATGGATGGTAGCCTAATCTTTATGGAAGGTAGTCTGTTTTCGAGATTTTTGTTACTCCAATGGATGGTAGCTTTATCATTATAGAGGGTAGTATGTTGTCGAGATTTTTGGTACTCCAATGGATGGTAGCCTTGTCATTATGGAAGGTAGTCTCTTGTTGATATTTTTGTTACTCCAATGGATGGTAGCCTTGTCATATTGGAAGGTAGTTTGTTGTTCAGATTTTGGTTACTATAATGTATGGTAGCCTTGTCATTATGGAAGGTAGTCTGTTGTCGAGATTTTTGTTATTCCAATGGATGGTAGCCTAATCTTTATGGAAGGTAGTCTGTTTTCGAGATTTTTATTACTCCAATGGATGGTAGCCTTATCATTATAGAGGATAGTATGTTGTCGAGAATTTTGGTACTCTAATGGATGATAGCCTTGTCATTATGGAAGGTAGTCTCTTGTTGACATTTTTATTACTCCAATGGATGGTAGCCTTGTCATTATGGAAGGTAGTTTGTTGTTCTGATTTTGGTTACTATAATGTATGGTAGCGTTGTCATTATGGAAGGTAGTCTGTTGTCGAGATTTTTGTTATTCCAATGGATGGTAGCCTAGTCTTTATGGAAGGTAGTCTGTTTTTGAGATTTTTGTTACTCCAATGGATGGTAGCCTTGTCATTATAGAAGGTAGTTTGTTGTCGAGATTTTTGGTACTCCAATGGATGGTATCCTTGTCATTATGGAAGGTACTCTCTTGTTGATATTTTTTTTACTCTAGTGGATGGTAGCCTTGTCATTATTGAAGGTAGTCTATTGTCGAGATTTTTGTTACTATAATGGATGGTAGCCTTGTCATTATGGAAGGTAGTATGTTGTCGATATTTTTGTTACTACAATGGATTGTAGCTTTGTCCTTATGGAAGGTAGTATGTTGTCGAGATTTTTGTTACTCCAATGGATGGTAGCCTTGTCATTATTGAAGGTAGTCTGTTGTCGAGATTTTTGTTACTACAATGGATGGTAGCCTTGTCATTATGGAAGGTAGTATGTTGTCGATATTTTTGTTACTACAATGGATTGTTGCTTTGTCATTATGGAAGGTAGTATGTTGTCGAGATTTTTGTTACTACAATGGATGATAACCTTGTCATTATGGAAGGTAGTCTGTTGTCAAGATTTTTGTTACTACAATGGATGATAACCTTGTCATTATGGACGGTAGTCTGTTGTCACGATTTTTGTTACTCCAATAGATGGTAGGCTTTTCAATATGGAAGGTAGTATGTTGTCGATATTTTTGTTACCTCAATGGATGGTAGCCTTGTCATTATGGAAGGTAGTATGTTGTCGAGATTTTTGTTACTCCATTGGATGGTAGCCTTGACATTATGAAAGGTAGTCTGTTGTCGAGATTTTTATTATTCCAATGGATGGTAGCCTGGTCATTATGGAAGGTAATCTGTTGTCAAGATTTTTGTTACTCCAATAGATGGTAGCCTTGTCATTATAGAAGGTAGTTTGTTGTTGTGATTTATATTACTCCAATGGATGGTAGCCTTGTCATTATGGAAGGTAGTCTGTTGTCGAGATTTTTATTATTCCAATGGATGGTAGCCTTGTCATTATGGAAGGTAATCTGTTGTCGAGATTTTTGTTACTCCAAAGGATGGTAGCCTTGTCATTATAGAAGGTAGTTTGTTGTTGTGATTTATGTTACTCCAATGGATGGTAGCCTTGTCATTATGGAAGGTAGTGTGTTGTTCAGATTTTTGTTACTACAATGTATGGTAGCCTTGTCATTATGGAAGGTAGTCTGTTGTCGAGATTTTTGTTACTACAATGGATGGTAGCCTAATCTTTATGGAAGGTAGTCTGTTTTCGAGATTTTTGTTACTCCAATGGATGGTAGCTTTATCATTATAGAGGGTAGTATGTTGTCGAGATTTTTGGTACTCCAATGGATGGTAGCCTTGTCATTATGGAAGGTAGTCTCTTGTTGATATTTTTGTTACTCCAATGGATGGTAGCCTTGTCATATTGGAAGGTAGTTTGTTGTTCAGATTTTGGTTACTATAATGTATGGTAGCCTTGTCATTATGGAAGGTAGTCTGTTGTCGAGATTTTTGTTATTCCAATGGATGGTAGCCTAATCTTTATGGAAGGTAGTCTGTTTTCGAGATTTTTATTACTCCAATGGATGGTAGCCTTATCATTATAGAGGATAGTATGTTGTCGAGAATTTTGGTACTCTAATGGATGATAGCCTTGTCATTATGGAAGGTAGTCTCTTGTTGACATTTTTATTACTCCAATGGATGGTAGCCTTGTCATTATGGAAGGTAGTTTGTTGTTCTGATTTTGGTTACTATAATGTATGGTAGCGTTGTCATTATGGAAGGTAGTCTGTTGTCGAGATTTTTGTTATTCCAATGGATGGTAGCCTAGTCTTTATGGAAGGTAGTCTGTTTTTGAGATTTTTGTTACTCCAATGGATGGTAGCCTTGTCATTATAGAAGGTAGTTTGTTGTCGAGATTTTTGGTACTCCAATGGATGGTATCCTTGTCATTATGGAAGGTACTCTCTTGTTGATATTTTTTTTACTCTAGTGGATGGTAGCCTTGTCATTATTGAAGGTAGTCTATTGTCGAGATTTTTGTTACTATAATGGATGGTAGCCTTGTCATTATGGAAGGTAGTATGTTGTCGATATTTTTGTTACTACAATGGATTGTAGCTTTGTCCTTATGGAAGGTAGTATGTTGTCGAGATTTTTGGTACTCCAATGGATGGTAGCCTTGTCATTATGGAAGGTAGTCTCTTGTTGATATTTTTGTTACTCCAGTGGATGGTAGCCTTGTCATTATGGAAGGTAGTCTGTTGTCGATATTTTTGTTATTCTAATGGATGGTAGCCTTGTCATTATGGAAGGTATTATGTTGTTGATATTTTTGTAACTACAATGGATTGTAGCCTTGTCATTATGGAAGGTAGTATGTTGTCAACATTTTTGTTACTACAATGGATGATAACCTTGTCATTATGGACGGTAGTTTGTTGTCACGATTTTTGTTACTCCAATAGATGGTAGGCTTTTCAATATGGAAGGTAGTATGTTGTCGATATTTTTGTTACCTCAATGGATGGTAGCCTTGTCATTATGGAAGGTAGTATGTTGTCGAGATTTTTGTTACTCCATTGGATGGTAGCCTTGTCATTATGAAAGGTAGTCTGTTGTCGAGATTTTTATTATTCCAATGGATGGTAGCCTGGTCATTATGGAAGGTAATCTGTTGTCAAGATTTTTGTTACTCCAATAGATGGTAGCCTTGTCATTATAGAAGGTAGTTTGTTGTTGTGATTTATATTACTCCAATGGATGGTAGCCTTGTCATTATGGAAGGTAGTCTGTTGTCGAGATTTTTATTATTCCAATGGATGGTAGCCTTGTCATTATGGAAGGTAATCTGTTGTCGAGATTTTTGTTACTCCAAAGGATGGTAGCCTTGTCATTATAGAAGGTAGTTTGTTGTTGTGATTTATGTTACTCCAATGGATGGTAGCCTTGTCATTATGGAAGGTAGTGTGTTGTTCAGATTTTTGTTACTACAATGTATGGTAGCCTTGTCATTATGGAAGGTAGTCTGTTGTCGAGATTTTTGTTACTACAATGGATGGTAGCCTAATCTTTATGGAAGGTAGTCTGTTTTCGAGATTTTTGTTACTCCAATGGATGGTAGCTTTATCATTATAGAGGGTAGTATGTTGTCGAGATTTTTGGTACTCCAATGGATGGTAGCCTTGTCATTATGGAAGGTAGTCTCTTGTTGATATTTTTGTTACTCCAATGGATGGTAGCCTTGTCATATTGGAAGGTAGTTTGTTGTTCAGATTTTGGTTACTATAATGTATGGTAGCCTTGTCATTATGGAAGGTAGTCTGTTGTCGAGATTTTTGTTATTCCAATGGATGGTAGCCTAATCTTTATGGAAGGTAGTCTGTTTTCGAGATTTTTATTACTCCAATGGATGGTAGCCTTATCATTATAGAGGATAGTATGTTGTCGAGAATTTTGGTACTCTAATGGATGATAGCCTTGTCATTATGGAAGGTAGTCTCTTGTTGACATTTTTATTACTCCAATGGATGGTAGCCTTGTCATTATGGAAGGTAGTTTGTTGTTCTGATTTTGGTTACTATAATGTATGGTAGCGTTGTCATTATGGAAGGTAGTCTGTTGTCGAGATTTTTGTTATTCCAATGGATGGTAGCCTAGTCTTTATGGAAGGTAGTCTGTTTTTGAGATTTTTGTTACTCCAATGGATGGTAGCCTTGTCATTATAGAAGGTAGTTTGTTGTCGAGATTTTTGGTACTCCAATGGATGGTATCCTTGTCATTATGGAAGGTACTCTCTTGTTGATATTTTTTTTACTCTAGTGGATGGTAGCCTTGTCATTATTGAAGGTAGTCTATTGTCGAGATTTTTGTTACTATAATGGATGGTAGCCTTGTCATTATGGAAGGTAGTATGTTGTCGATATTTTTGTTACTACAATGGATTGTAGCTTTGTCCTTATGGAAGGTAGTATGTTGTCGAGATTTTTGTTACTCCAATGGATGGTAGCCTTGTCATTATTGAAGGTAGTCTGTTGTCGAGATTTTTGTTACTACAATGGATGGTAGCCTTGTCATTATGGAAGGTAGTATGTTGTCGATATTTTTGTTACTACAATGGATTGTTGCTTTGTCATTATGGAAGGTAGTATGTTGTCGAGATTTTTGTTACTACAATGGATGATAACCTTGTCATTATGGAAGGTAGTCTGTTGTCAAGATTTTTGTTACTACAATGGATGATAACCTTGTCATTATGGACGGTAGTCTGTTGTCACGATTTTTGTTACTCCAATAGATGGTAGGCTTTTCAATATGGAAGGTAGTATGTTGTCGATATTTTTGTTACCTCAATGGATGGTAGCCTTGTCATTATGGAAGGTAGTATGTTGTCGAGATTTTTGTTACTCCATTGGATGGTAGCCTTGACATTATGAAAGGTAGTCTGTTGTCGAGATTTTTATTATTCCAATGGATGGTAGCCTGGTCATTATGGAAGGTAATCTGTTGTCAAGATTTTTGTTACTCCAATAGATGGTAGCCTTGTCATTATAGAAGGTAGTTTGTTGTTGTGATTTATATTACTCCAATGGATGGTAGCCTTGTCATTATGGAAGGTAGTCTGTTGTCGAGATTTTTATTATTCCAATGGATGGTAGCCTTGTCATTATGGAAGGTAATCTGTTGTCGAGATTTTGTTACTCCAAAGGATGGTAGCCTTGTCATTATAGAAGGTAGTTTGTTGTTGTGATTTATGTTACTCCAATGGATGGTAGCCTTGTCATTATGGAAGGTAGTGTGTTGTTCAGATTTTTGTTACTACAATGAATGGTAGCCTTGTCATTATGGAAGGTAGTCTGTTGTCGAGATTTTTGTTACTACAATGGATGGTAGCCTAATCTTTATGGAAGGTAGTCTGTTTTCGAGATTTTTGTTACTCCAATGGATGGTAGCCTTATCATTATAGAGGGTAGTATGTTGTCGAGATTTTTGGTACTCCAATGGATGGTAGCCTTGTCATTATGGAAGGTAGTCTCTTGTTGATATTTTTGTTACTTCAATGGATGGTAGCCTTGTCATATTGGAAGGTAGTTTGTTGTTCAGATTTTGGTTACTATAATGTATGGCAGCCTTGTCATTATGGAAGGTAGTCTGTTGTCGAGATTTTTGTTATTCCAATGGATGGTAGCCTAATCTTTATGGAAGGTAGTCTGTTTTCGAGATTTTTGTTTCTCCAATGGATGGTAGCCTTATCATTATAGAGGGTAGTATGTTGTCCAGAATTTTGGTACTCCAATGGATGATAGCCTTGTCATTATGGAAGGTAGTCTCTTGTTGACATTTTTGTTACTCCAATGGATGGTAGCCTTGTCATTATGGAAGGTAGTTTGTTGTTCTGATTTTGGTTACTATAATGTATGGTAGCGTTGTCATTATGGAAGGTAGTCTGTTGTCGAGATTTTTGTTATTCCAATGGATGGTAGCCTAGTCTTTATGGAAGGTAGTCTGTTTTTGAGATTTTTGTTACTCCAATGGATGGTAGCCTTGTCATTATAGAAGGTAGTTTGTTGTCGAGATTTTTGGTACTCCAATGGATGGTAGCCTTGTCATTATGGAAGGTACTCTCTTGTTGATATTTTTTTTACTCTAGTGGATGGTAGCCTTGTCATTATTGAAGGTAGTCTGTTGTCGAGATTTTTGTTACTATAATGGATGGTAGCCTTGTCATTATGGAAGGTAGTATGTTGTCGATATTTTTGTTACTACAATGGATTGTAGCTTTGTCATTATGGAAGGTAGTATGTTGTCGAGATTTTTGTTACTCCAATGGATGGTAGCCTTGTCATTATTGAAGGTAGTCTGTTGTCGAGATTTTTGTTACTACAATGGATGGTAGCCTTGTCATTATGGAAGGTAGTATGTTGTCGATATTTTTGTTACTACAATGGATTGTTGCTTTGTCATTATGGAAGGTAGTATGTTGTCAAGATTTTTGTTACTACAATGGATGATAGCCTTGTCATTATGGAAGGTAGTCTGTTGTCAAGATTTTTGTTACTCCAATAGATGGTAGCCTTGTCATTATGGAAGGTAGTATGTTGTCGATATTTTTGTTACTCCAATGGATGCTAGCCTTGTCATTAAGGAAGGTAGTATGTTGTCGAGATTTTTGTTACTCCAATGGATGGTAGCCTTGTCATTATGGAAGGTAGTTTGTTGTTCTGATTTTGGTTACTATAATGTATGGTAGCGTTGTCATTATGGAAGGTAGTCTGTTGTCGAGATTTTTGTTATTCCAATGGATGGTAGCCTAGTCTTTATGGAAGGTAGTCTGTTTTCGAGATTTTTGTTACTCCAATGGATTGTAGCCTTGTCATTATAGAAGGTAGTTTGTTGTCGAGATTTTTGGTACTCCAATGGATGGTAGCTTTGTCATTATGGAAGTTACTCTCTTGTTGATATTTTTTTTACTCTAGTGGATGGTAGCCTTGTCATTATTGAAGGTAGTCTGTTGTCGAGATTTTTGTTACTATAATGGATGGTAGCCTTGTCATTATGGAAGGTAGTATGTTGTCGATATTTTTGTTACTACAATGGATTGTAGCTTTGTCATTATGGAAGGTAGTACGTTGTCGAGATTTTTGTTACTCCAATGGATGGTAGCCTTGTCATTATTGAAGGTAGTCTGTTGTCGAGATTTTTGTTACTACAATGGATGGTAGCCTTGTCATTATGGAAGGTAGTATGTTGTCGATATTTTTGTTACTACAATGGATTGTTGCTTTGTCATTATGGAAGGTAGTATGTTGTCGAGATTTTTGTTACTACAATGGATGATAGCCTTGTCATTATGGAAGGTAGTCTGTTGTCAAGGTTTTTGTTACTCCAATAGATGGTAGCCTTGTCATTATGGAAGGTAGTATGTTGTCGATATTTTTGTTACTCCAATGGATGCTAGCCTTGTCATTAAGGAAGGTAGTCTGTTGTCGAGATTTTTGTTACTCCATTGGATGGTAGCCTTGTCATTATGGAAGGTAGTCTGTTGTCGAGATTTTTGTTATTCCAATGGATGGTAGCCTTGTCTTATAGAAGGTAGTTTGTTGTTGTGATTTATGTTACTCCAATAGATGGTAGCCTTGTCATTATGGATGGTAGTGTGTTGTTCAGATTTTTGTTACTACAATGTATGGTAGCCTTTTCATTATGGAAGGTAGTCTGTTGTCGAGATTTTTGTTATTCCAATGGATGGTAGCCTAATCTTTATGGAAGGTAGTCTGTTTTCGAGATTTTTGTTACTCCAATGGATGGTAGCCTTATCATTATAGAGGGTAGTATGTTGTCGAGATTTTTGGTACTCCAATGGATGGTAGCCTTGTCATTATGGAAGGTAGTCTCTTGTTGATATTTTTGTTACTCCAATGCATGGTAGCCTTGTCATTATGGAAGGTAGTCTGTTGTCGAGATTTTTGTTATTCCAATGGATGGTAGCCTAGTCTTTATGGAAGGTAGTCTGTTTTCTAGATTTTTGTTACTCCAATGGATGGTAGCCTTGTCATTATAAAAGGTAGTTTGTTGTCGAGATTTTTGGTACTCCAATGGATGGTAGCCTTGTCATTATGGAAGGTAGTCTCTTGTTGATATTTTTGTTACTCCAGTGGATGGTAGCCTTATCATTATGGAAGGTAGTCTGTTGTCCATATTTTTGTTATTCTAATGGATGGTAGCCTTGTCATTATGGAAGGTAGTATGTTGTTTATATTTTTGTAACTACAATGGATTGTAGCCTTGTCATTATGGAAGGTAGTATGTTGTCAACATTTTTGTTACTACAATGGATGATAACCTTGTCATTATGGAAGGTAGTCTGTTGTCACGATTTTTGTTACTCCAATAGATGGTAGGCTTTTCATTATGGAAGGTAGTATGTTGTCAATATTTTTGTTGCCTCAATGGATGGTAGCCTTGTCAATATGGAAGGTAGTATGTTGTCGATATTTTTGTTACTCCATTGGATGGTAGCCTTGTCATTATGGAAGGTAACCTGCTGTCGAGATTTTTGTTACTCCAAAGGATGGTAGCCTTGTCATTATAGAAGGTAGTCTGTTGTTGTGATTTATGTTACTCCAATGGATGGTAGCCTAATCTTTATGGAAGGTAGTTTGTTTTCGAGATTTTTGTTACTCCAATGGATGGTAGCCTTATCATTATAGAGGGTAGTAGGTTGTCGAGATTTTTGGTACTCCAATAGATGATAGCCTTGTCATTATGGAAGGTAGTCTCTTGTTGATATTTTTGTTACTCCAATGGATGGTAGCCTTGTCATTATGGAAGGTAGTCTGTTGTTCAGATTTTGGTTACTATAATGTATGGTAGCGTTGTTATTATGGAAGGTAGTCTGTTGTCGAGATTTTTGTTATTCCAATGGATGGTAGCCTAGTCTTTATGGAAGGTAGTCTGTTTTCGAGATTTTTGTTACTCCAATGGATGGTAGCCTTGTCATTATAGAAGGTAGTTTGTTGTCGAGATTTTTGGTACTCCAATGGATGGTAGACTTGTCATTATGGAAGGTAGTCTCTTGTTGATATTTTTGTTACTCCAGTGGATGGTAGCCTTGTCATTATTCAAGGTAGTCTGTTGTCAAGATTTTTGTTACTACAATGGATGGTAGCCTTGTCATTATGGAAGGTAGTATGTTGTCGATATTTTTGTTACTACAATGGATTGTAGCTTTGTCATTATGGAAGGTAGTATGTTGTCGAGATTTTTGTTACTCCAATGGATGGTATCCTTGTCATTATTGAAGGTAGTCCGTTGTCGAGATTTTTGTTACTACAATGGATGGTAGCCTTGTCATTATGGAAGGTAGTATGTTGTCGATATTTTTGTTACTACAATGGATTGTAGCTTTGTCATTATGGAAGGGCGTATGTTGTCGAGATTTTTGTTACTACAATGGATGATAGCCTTGTCATTATGGAAGGTAGTCTGTTGTCAAGATTTTTGTTACTCCAATAGATGGTAGCCTTGTCATTATGGAAGGTAGTATGTTGTCGATATTTTTGTTACTCCAATGGATGCTAGCCTTGTCATTAAGGAAGGTAGTATGTTGTTGAGATTTTTGTTACTCCATTGGATTGTAGCCTTGTCATTATGGAAGGTAGTCTGTTGTCGAGATTTTTATTATTCCAATGGATGGTAGCCTTTTCATTATGGAAGGAAGTATGTTGTCGATATCTATGTTACTCTAATGGGTGGTAGCCTTGTCATTATGGAAGGTAGTATGTTCTCGAGATTTTTGTTACTCCAAAGGATGGTAACCTTGTCATTATAGAAGGTAGTTTGTTGTTGTGATTTATGTTACTCCAATGGATGGTAGCCTTGTCATTATGGATGGTAGTCTGTTGTTCAGATTTTGGTTACTATAATTTATGGTAGCGTTGTCATTATGGAAGGTAGTCTGTTGTCGATATTTTTGTTATTCCAATGGATGGTAGCCTAGTCTTTATGGAAGGTAGTCTATTTTCGAGATTTTTGTTACTCCAATGGATTGTAGCCTTGTCATTATAGAAGGTAGTTTGTTGTCGAGATTTTTGGTACTCCAATGGATAGTAGCCTTGTCATTATGGAAAGTAGTCTCTTGTTGATATTTTTGTTACTCTAGTGGATGGTAGCCTTGTCATTATTGAAGGTATTCTGTTGTCGAGATTTTTGTTACTACAATGGATGGTAGCCTTGTCATTATGGAAGGTACTCTCTTGTTGATATTTTTTTTACTCTAGTGGATGGTAGCCCTGTCATTATTGAAGGTAGTCTGTTGTCGAGATTTTTGTTACTATAATGGATGGTAGCCTTGTCATTATGGAAGGTAGTATGTTGTCGATATTTTTGTTACTACAATGGATTGTAGCTTTGTCATTATGGAAGGTAGTACGTTGTCGAGATTTTTTTTACTCCAATGGATGGTAGCCTTGTCATTATTGAAGGTAGTCTGTTGTCGAGATTTTTGTTACTACAATGGATGGTAGCCTTGTCATTATGGAAGGTAGTATGTTGTCGATATTTTTGTTACTACAATGGATTGTTGCTTTGTCATTATGGAAGGTAGTATGTTGTCGAGATTTTTGTTACTACAATGGATGATAGCCTTGTCATTATGGAAGGTAGTCTGTTGTCAAGGTTTTTGTTACTCCAATAGATGGTAGCCTTGTCATTATGGAAGGTAGTATGTTGTCGATATTTTTGTTACTCCAATGGATGCTAGCCTTGTCATTAAGGAAGGTAGTATGTTGTCGAGATTTTTGTTACTCCATTGGATGGTAGCCTTGTCATTATGGAAGGTAGTCTGTTGTCGAGATTTTTGTTATTCCAATGGATGGTAGCCTTGTCTTATAGAAGGTAGTTTGTTGTTGTGATTTATGTTACTCCAATAGATGGTAGCCTTGTCATTATGGATGGTAGTGTGTTGTTCTGATTTTTGTTACTACAATGTATGGTAGCCTTTTCATTATGGAAGGTAGTCTGTTGTCGAGATTTTTGTTATTCCAATGGATGGTAGCCTAATCTTTATGGAAGGTAGTCTGTTTTCGAGATTTTTGTTACTCCAATGGATGGTAGCCTTATCATTATAGAGGGTAGTATGTTGTCGAGATTTTTGGTACTCCAATGGATGGTAGCCTTGTCATTATGGAAGGTAGTCTCTTGTTGATATTTTTGTTACTCCAATGCATGGTAGCCTTGTCATTATGGAAGGTAGTCTGTTGTCGAGATTTTTGTTATTCCAATGGATGGTAGCCTAGTCTTTATGGAAGGTAGTCTGTTTTCTAGATTTTTCTTACTTCAATGGATGGTAGCCTTGTCATTATAAAAGGTAGTTTGTTGTCGAGATTTTTGGTACTCCAATGGATGGTAGCCTTGTCATTATGGAAGGTAGTCTCTTGTTGATATTTTTGTTACTCCAGTGGATGGTAGCCTTATCATTATGGAAGGTAGTCTGTTGTCTTTATTTTTGTTATTCTAATGGATGGTAGCCTTGTCATTATGGAAGGTAGTATGTTGTTGATATTTTTGTAACTACAATGGATTGTAGCCTTGTCATTATGGAAGGTAGTATGTTGTCAACATTTTTGTTACTACAATGGATGATAACCTTGTCATTATGGAAGGTAGTCTGTTGTCACGATTTTTGTTACTCCAATAGATGGTAGGCTTTTCATTATGGAAGGTAGTATGTTGTCAATATTTTTGTTGCCTCAATGGATGGTAGCCTTGTCATTATGGAAGGTAGTATGTTGTCGATATTTTTGTTACTCCATTGGATGGTAGCCTTGTCATTATGGAAGGTAACCTGCTGTCGAGATTTTTGTTACTCCAAAGGATGGTAGCCTTGTCATTATAGAAGGTAGTCTGTTGTTGTGATTTATGTTACTCCAATGGATGGTAGCCTAATCTTTATGGAAGGTAGTTTGTTTTCGAGATTTTTGTTACTCCAATGGATGGTAGCCTTATCATTATAGAGGGTAGTAGGTTGTCGAGATTTTTGGTACTCCAATAGATGATAGCCTTGTCATTATGGAAGGTAGTCTCTTGTTGATATTTTTGTTACTCCAATGGATGGTAGCCTTGTCATTATGGAAGGTAGTCTGTTGTTCAGATTTTGGTTACTATAATGTATGGTAGCGTTGTTATTATGGAAGGTAGTATGTTGTCGAGATTTTTGTTATTCCAATGGATGGTAGCCTAGTCTTTATGGAAGGTAGTTTGTTTTCGAGATTTTTGTACTCCAATGGATGGTAGCCTTGTCATTATAGAAGGTAGTTTGTTGTCGAGATTTTTGGTACTCCAATGGATGGTAGACTTGTCATTATGGAAGGTAGTCTCTTGTTGATATTTTTGTTACTCCAGTGGATGGTAGCCTTGTCATTATTCAAGGTAGTCTGTTTTTAAGATTTTTGTTACTACAATGGATGGTAGCCTTGTCATTATGGAAGGTAGTATGTTGTCGATATTTTTGTTACTACAATGGATTGTAGCTTTGTCATTATGGAAGCTAGTATGTTGTCGAGATTTTTGTTACTCCAATGGATGGTATCCTTGTCATTATTGAAGGTAGTCCGTTGTCGAGATTTTTGTTACTACAATGGATGGTAGCCTTGTCATTATGGAAGGTAGTATGTTGTCGATATTTTTGTTACTACAATGGATTGTAGCTTTGTCATTATGGAAGGGCGTATGTTGTCGAGATTTTTGTTACTACAATGGATGATAGCCTTGTCATTATGGAAGGTAGTCTGTTGTCAAGATTTTTGTTACTCCAATAGATGGTAGCCTTGTCATTATGGAAGGTAGTATGTTGTCGATATTTTTGTTACTCCAATGGATACTAGCCATGTCATTAAGGAAGGTAGTATGTTGTTGAGATTTTTGTTACTCCATTGGATGGTAGCCTTGTCATTATGGAAGGTAGTCTGTTGTCGAGATTTTTATTATTCCAATGGATGGTAGCCTTGTCATTATGGAAGGAAGTATGTTGTCGATATCTATGTTACTCTAATGGGTGGTAGCCATGTCATTATGGAAGGTAGTATGTTCTCGAGATTTTTGTTACTCCAAAGGATGGTAACCTTGTCATTATAGAAGGTAGTTTGTTGTTGTGATTTATGTTACTCCAATGGATGGTAGCCTTGTCATTATGGATGGTAGTCTGTTGTTCAGATTTTGGTTACTATAATGTATGGTAGCGTTGTCATTATGGAAGGTAGTCTGTTGTCGATATTTTTGTTATTCCAATGGATGGTAGCCTAGTCTTTATGGAAGGTAGTCTATTTTCGAGATTTTTGTTACTCCAATGGATTGTAGCCTTGTCATTATAGAAGGTAGTTTGTTGTCGAGATTTTTGGTACTCCAATGGATAGAAGCCTTGTCATTATGGAAAGTAGTCTCTTGTTGATATTTTTGTTACTCCAGTGGATGGTAGCCTTGTCATTATTGAAGGTAGTCTGTTGTCGAGATTTTTGTTACTACAATGGATGGTAGCCTTGTCATTATGGAAGGTAGTATGTTGTCGATATTTTTGTTACTACAATGGATTGTAGCTTTTTCATTATGGAAGGTAGTATGTTGTCGAGATTTTTGTTACTACAATGGATGATAGCCTTGTCATTATGGAAGGTAGTCTGTTGTCAAGGTTTTTGTTACTCCAATAGATGGTAGCCTTGTCATTATGGAAGGTAGTATGTTGTCGATATTTTTGTTACTCCAATGGATGCTAGCCTTGTCATTAAGGAAGGTAGTATGTTGTCGAGATTTTTGTTACTCCATTGGATGGTAGCCTTGTCATTATGGAAGGTAGTCTGTTGTCGAGATTTTTGTTATTCCAATGGATGGTAGCCTTGTCTTATAGAAGGTAGTTTGTTGTTGTGATTTATGTTACTCCAATAGATGGTAGCCTTGTCATTATGGATGGTAGTGTGTTGTTCAGATTTTTGTTACTACAATGTATGGTAGCCTTTTCATTATGGAAGGTAGTCTGTTGTCGAGATTTTTGTTATTCCAATGGATGGTAGCCTAATCTTTATGGAAGGTAGTCTGTTTTCGAGATTTTTGTTACTCCAATGGATGGTAGCCTTATCATTATAGAGAGTAGTATGTTGTCGAGATTTTTGGTACTCCAATGGATGGTAGCCTTGTCATTATGGAAGGTAGTCTCTTGTTGATATTTTTGTTACTCCAATGCATGGTAGCCTTGTCATTATGGAAGGTAGTCTGTTGTCGAGATTTTTGTTATTCCAATGGATGGTAGCCCAGTCTTTATGGAAGGTAGTCTGTTTTCTAGATTTTTGTTACTTCAATGGATGGTAGCCTTGTCATTATAAAAGGTAGTTTGTTGTCGAGATTTTTGGTACTCCAATGGATGGTAGCCTTGTCATTATGGAAGGTAGTCTCTTGTTGATATTTTTGTTACTCCAGTGGATGGTAGCCTTATCATTATGGAAGGTAGTCTGTTGTCCATATTTTTGTTATTCTAATGGATGGTAGCCTTGTCATTATGGAAGGTAGTATGTTGTTGATATTTTTGTAACTACAATGGATTGTAGCCTTGTCATTATGGAAGGTAGTATGTTGTCAACATTTTTGTTACTACAATGGATGATAACCTTGTCATTATGGAAGGTAGTCTGTTGTCATGATTTTTGTTACTCCAATAGATGGTAGGCTTTTCATTATGGAAGGTAGTATGTTGTCAATATTTTTGTTGCCTCAATGGATGGTAGCCTTGTCATTATGGAAGGTAGTATGTTGTCGATATTTTTGTTACTCCATTGGATGGTAGCCTTGTCATTATGGAAGGTAACCTGTTGTCGAGATTTTTGTTACTCCAAAGGATGGTAGCCTTGTCATTATAGAAGGTAGTCTGTTGTTGTGATTTATGTTACTCCAATGGATGGTAGCCTAATCTTTATGGAAGGTAGTTTGTTTTCGAGATTTTTGTTACTCCAATGGATGGTAGCCTTATCATTATAGAGGGTAGTAGGTTGTCGAGATTTTTGGTACTCCAATAGATGATAGCCTTGTCATTATGGAAGGTAGTCTCTTGTTGATATTTTTGTTACTCCAATGGATGGTAGCCTTGTCATTATGGAAGGTAGTCTGTTGTTCAGATTTTGGTTACTATAATGTATGGTAGCGTTGTTATTATGGAAGGTAGTCTGTTGTCGAGATTTTTGTTATTCCAATGGATGGTAGCCTAGTCTTTATGGAAGGTAGTCTGTTTTCGAGATTTTTGTACTCGAATGGATGGTAGCCTTGTCATTATAGAAGGTAGTTTGTTGTCGAGATTTTTGGTACTCCAATGGATGGTAGACTTGTCATTATGGAAGGTAGTCTCTTGTTGATATTTTTGTTACTCCAGTGGATGGTAGCGTTGTCATTATTCAAGGTAGTCTGTTGTCAAGATTTTTGTTACTACAATGGATGGTAGCCTTGTCATTATGGAAGGTAGTATGTTGTCGATATTTTTGTTACTACAATGGATTGTAGCTTTGTCATTATGGAAGGTAGTATGTTGTCGAGATTTTTGTTACTCCAATGGATGGTATCCTTGTCATTATTGAAGGTAGTCCGTTGTCGAGATTTTTGTTACTACAATGGATGGTAGCCTTGTCATTATGGAAGGTAGTATGTTGTCGATATTTTTGTTACTACAATGGATTGTAGCTTTGTCATTATGGAAGGGCGTATGTTGTCGAGATTTTTGTTACTACAATGGATGATAGCCTTGTCATTATGGAAGGTAGTCTGTTGTCAAGATTTTTGTTACTCCAATAGATGGTAGCCTTGTCATTATGGAAGGTAGTATGTTGTCGATATTTTTGTTACTCCAATGGATGCTAGCCTTGTCATTAAGGAAGGTAGTATGTTGTTGAGATTTTTGTAACTCCATTGGATGGTAGCCTTGTCATTATGGAAGGTAGTCTGTTGTCGAGATTTTTATTATTCCAATGGATGGTAGCCTTGTCATTATGGAAGGAAGTATGTTGTCGATATATATGTTACTCTAATGGGTGGTAGCTTTGTCATTATGGAAGGTAGTATGTTCTCGAGATTTTTGTTACTCCAAAGGATGGTAACCTTGTCATTATAGAAGGTAGTTTGTTGTTGTGATTTATGTTACTCCAATGGATGGTAGCCTTGTCATTATGGATGGTAGTCTGTTGTTCAGATTTTGGTTACTATAATGTATGGTAGCGTTGTCATTATGGAAGGTAGTCTGTTGTCGATATTTTTGTTATTCCAATGGATGGTAGCCTAGTCTCTATGGAAGGTAGTCTATTTTCGAGATTTTTGTTACTCCAATGGATTGTAGCCTTGTCATTATAGAAGGTAGTTTGTTGTCGAGATTTTTGGTACTCCAATGGATAGTAGCCTTGTCATTATGGAAAGTAGTCTCTTGTTGAGATTTTTGTTACTCCAGTGGATGGTAGCCTTGTCATTATTGAAGGTAGTTTGTTGTCGAGATTTTTGTTACTACAATGGATGGTAGCCTTGTCATTATGGAAGGTAGTATGTTGTCGATATTTTTGTTACTACAATGGATTGTAGCTTTTTCATTATGGAAGGTAGTATGTTGTCGAGATTTTTGTTACTACAGTGGATAATAGCCTTGTCATTATGGAAGGTAGTCTGTTGTCAAGATTTTGTTACTCCAATAGATGGTAGCCTTGTCATTATGGAAGGTAGTATGTTGTCGATATTTTTGTTACTCCAATGGATGCTAGCCTTGTCATTAAGGAAGGTAGTATGTTGTCGAGATTTTTGTTACTCCATTGGATGGTAGCCTTGTCATTATGGAAGGTAGTCTGTTGTCGAGATTTTTATTATTCCAATGGATGGTAGCCTTGTCATTATGGAAGGAAGTATGTTGTCGATATCTATGTTACTCTAATGGGTGGTAGCCTTGTCATTATGGAAGGTAGTATGTTGTCGAGATTTTTGTTACTCCAAAGCATGGTAGCCTTGTCATTATAGAAGGTAGTTTGTTGTTGTGATTTATGTTACTCCAATGGATGGTAGCCTTGTCATTATGGATGGTAGTCTGTTGTTCAGATTTTGGTTACTATAATGTATTGTAGCGTTGTCATTATGGAAGGTAGTCTGTTGTCGAGATTTTTTTTATTCCAATGGATGGTAGCCTAGTCTTTATGGAAGGTAGTCTGTTTTCGAGATTTTTGTTACTCCAATGGATGGTAGCCTTGTCATTATAGAAGGTAGTTTGTTGTCGAGATTTTTGGTACTCCAATGGATGGTAGCCTTGTCATTATGGAAGGTAGTCTCTTATTGATATTTTTGTTACTCCAGTGGATGGTAGCCTTGTCATTATTGAAGGTAGTCTGTTGTCGAGATTTTTGTTACTACAATGGATGGTAGCCTTGTCATTATGGAAGGTAGTATGTTGTCGATATTTTTGTTACTACAATGGATTGTAGCTTTGTCATTATGGAAGGTAGTATGTTGTCGAGATTTTTGTTACTCCAATGGATGGTATCCTTATCATTATTGAAGGTAGTTTGTTGTCGAGATTTTTGTTACTACAATGGATGGTAGCCTTGTCATTATGGAAGGTAGTATGTTGTCGATATTTTTGTTACTACAATGGATTGTAGCTTTGTCATTATGGAAGGTAGTATGTTGTCGAGATTTTTGTTACTACAATGGATGGTAGCCTTGTCATTATTGAAGGTAGTCTGTTGTCGAGATTTTTGTTACTACAATGGATGGTAGCCTTGTCATTATGGAAGGTAGTATGTTGTCGATATTTTTGTTACTACAATGGATTGTAGCTTTTTCATTATGGAAGGTAGTATGTTGTCGAGATTTTTGTTACTACAGTGGATAATAGCCTTGTCATTATGGAAGGTAGTCTGTTGTCAAGATTTTGTTACTCCAATAGATGGTAGCCTTGTCATTATGGAAGGTAGTATGTTGTCGATATTTTTGTTACTCCAATGGATGCTAGCCTTGTCATTAAGGAAGGTAGTATGTTGTCGAGATTTTTGTTACTCCATTGGATGGTAGCCTTGTCATTATGGAAGGTAGTCTGTTGTCGAGATTTTTATTATTCCAATGGATGGTAGCCTTGTCATTATGGAAGGAAGTATGTTGTCGATATCTATGTTACTCTAATGGGTGGTAGCCTTGTCATTATGGAAGGTAGTATGTTGTCGAGATTTTTGTTACTCCAAAGCATGGTAGCCTTGTCATTATAGAAGGTAGTTTGTTGTTGTGATTTATGTTACTCCAATGGATGGTAGCCTTGTCATTATGGATGGTAGTCTGTTGTTCAGATTTTGGTTACTATAATGTATTGTAGCGTTGTCATTATGGAAGGTAGTCTGTTGTCGAGATTTTTTTTATTCCAATGGATGGTAGCCTAGTCTTTATGGAAGGTAGTCTGTTTTCGAGATTTTTGTTACTCCAATGGATGGTAGCCTTGTCATTATAGAAGGTAGTTTGTTGTCGAGATTTTTGGTACTCCAATGGATGGTAGCCTTGTCATTATGGAAGGTAGTCTCTTATTGATATTTTTGTTACTCCAGTGGATGGTAGCCTTGTCATTATTGAAGGTAGTCTGTTGTCGAGATTTTTGTTACTACAATGGATGGTAGCCTTGTCATTATGGAAGGTAGTATGTTGTCGATATTTTTGTTACTACAATGGATTGTAGCTTTGTCATTATGGAAGGTAGTATGTTGTCGAGATTTTTGTTACTCCTATGGATGGTATCCTTATCATTATTGAAGGTAGTTTGTTGTCGAGATTTTTGTTACTACAATGGATGGTAGCCTTGTCATTATGGAAGGTAGTATGTTGTCGATATTTTTGTTACTACAATGGATTGTAGCTTTGTCATTATGGAAGGTAGTATGTTGTCGAGATTTTTGTTACTACAATGGATGATAGCCTTGTCATTATCGAAGGTAGTCTGTTGTCCAGATTTTTGTTACTCCAATAGATGGTAGCCTTGTCATTATGGAAGGTAGTATGTTGTCGATATTTTTGTTACTCCAATGGATGCTAGCCTTGTCATTAAGGAAGGTAGTATGTTGTCGAGATTTTTGTTACTCCATTGGATGGTAGCCTTGTCATTATGGAAGGTAGTCTGTTGTCGAGATTTTTATTATTCCAATGGATGGTAGCCTTGTCATTATGGAAGGAAGTATGTTGTCGATATCTATGTTACTCTAATGGGTGGTAGCCTTGTCATTATGGAAGGTAGTATGTTGTCGAGATTTTTGTTACTTCAAAGGATGGTAGCCTTGTCATTATAGAAGGTAGTTTGTTGTTGTGATTTATGTTACTCCAATGGATGGTAGCCTTGTCATTATGGATGGTAGTCTGTTGTTCAGATTTTGGTTACTATAATGTATTGTAGCGTTGTCATTATGGAAGGTAGTCTGTTGTCGAGATTTTTTTTATTCCAATGGATGGTAGCCTAGTCTTTATGGAAGGTAGTCTATTTTCGAGATTTTTGTTACTCCAATGGATGGTAGCCTTGTCATTATAGAAGGTAGTTTGTTGTCGAGATTTTTGGTACTCCAATGGATGGTAGCCTTGTCATTATGGAAGGTAGTCTCTTATTGATATTTTTGTTACTCCAGTGGATGGTAGCCTTGTCATTATTGAAGGTAGTCTGTTGTCGAGATTTTTGTTACTACAATGGATGGTAGCCTTGTCATTATGGAAGGTAGTATGTTGTCGATATTTTTGTTACTACAATGGATTGTAGCTTTGTCATTATGGAAGGTAGTATGTTGTCGAGATTTTTGTTACTCCAATGGATGGTATCCTTATCATTATTGAAGGTAGTTTGTTGTCGAGATTTTTGTTACTACAATGGATGGTAGCCTTGTCATTATGGAAGGTAGTATGTTGTCGATATTTTTGTTACTACAATGGATTGTAGCTTTGTCATTATGGAAGGTAGTATGTTGTCGAGATTTTTGTTACTACAATGGATGATAGCCTTGTCATTATCGAAGGTAGTCTGTTGTCCAGATTTTTGTTACTCCAATAGATGGTAGCCTTGTCATTATGGAAGGTAGTATGTTGTCGATATTTTTGTTACTCCAATGGATGCTAGCCTTGTCATTAAGGAAGGTAGTATGTTGTCGAGATTTTTGTTACTCCATTGGATGGTAGCCTTGTCATTATGGAAGGTAGTCTGTTGTCGAGATTTTTATTATTCCAATGGATGGTAGCCTTGTCATTATGGAAGGAAGTATGTTGTCGATATCTATGTTACTCTAATGGGTGGTAGCCTTGTCATTATGGAAGGTAGTATGTTGTCGAGATTTTTGTTACTTCAAAGGATGGTAGCCTTGTCATTATAGAAGGTAGTTTGTTGTTGTGATTTATGTTACTCAAATGGATGGTAGCCTTGTCATTATGGATGGTAGTCTGTTGTTCAGATTTTGGTTACTATAATGTATGGTAGCGTTGTCATTATGGAAGGTAGTCTATTGTCGAGATTTTTGTTATTCCAATGGATGGTAGCCTTGTCATTATGGAAGGAAGTATGTTGTCGATATCTATGTTACTCTAATGGGTGGTAGCCTTGTCATTATGGAAGGTAGTATGTTGTCGAGATTTTTGTTACTCCAAAGCATGGTAGCCTTGTCATTATAGAAGGTAGTTTGTTGTTGTGATTTATGTTACTCCAATGGATGGTAGCCTTGTCATTATGGATGGTAGTCTGTTGTTCAGATTTTGGTTACTATAATGTATTGTAGCGTTGTCATTATGGAAGGTAGTCTGTTGTCGAGATTTTTTTTATTCCAATGGATGGTAGCCTAGTCTTTATGGAAGGTAGTCTGTTTTCGAGATTTTTGTTACTCCAATGGATGGTAGCCTTGTCATTATAGAAGGTAGTTTGTTGTCGAGATTTTTGGTACTCCAATGGATGGTAGCCTTGTCATTATGGAAGGTAGTCTCTTATTGATATTTTTGTTACTCCAGTGGATGGTAGCCTTGTCATTATTGAAGGTAGTCTGTTGTCGAGATTTTTGTTACTACAATGGATGGTAGCCTTGTCATTATGGAAGGTAGTATGTTGTCGATATTTTTGTTACTACAATGGATTGTAGCTTTGTCATTATGGAAGGTAGTATGTTGTCGAGATTTTTGTTACTCCAATGGATGGTATCCTTATCATTATTGAAGGTAGTTTGTTGTCGAGATTTTTGTTACTACAATGGATGGTAGCCTTGTCATTATGGAAGGTAGTATGTTGTCGATATTTTTGTTACTACAATGGATTGTAGCTTTGTCATTATGGAAGGTAGTATGTTGTCGAGATTTTTGTTACTACAATGGATGATAGCCTTGTCATTATCGAAGGTAGTCTGTTGTCCAGATTTTTGTTACTCCAATAGATGGTAGCCTTGTCATTATGGAAGGTAGTATGTTGTCGATATTTTTGTTACTCCAATGGATGCTAGCCTTGTCATTAAGGAAGGTAGTATGTTGTCGAGATTTTTGTTACTCCATTGGATGGTAGCCTTGTCATTATGGAAGGTAGTCTGTTGTCGAGATTTTTATTATTCCAATGGATGGTAGCCTTGTCATTATGGAAGGAAGTATGTTGTCGATATCTATGTTACTCTAATGGGTGGTAGCCTTGTCATTATGGAAGGTAGTATGTTGTCGAGATTTTTGTTACTCCAAAGCATGGTAGCCTTGTCATTATAGAAGGTAGTTTGTTGTTGTGATTTATGTTACTCCAATGGATGGTAGCCTTGTCATTATGGATGGTAGTCTGTTGTTCAGATTTTGGTTACTATAATGTATTGTAGCGTTGTCATTATGGAAGGTAGTCTGTTGTCGAGATTTTTTTTATTCCAATGGATGGTAGCCTAGTCTTTATGGAAGGTAGTCTGTTTTCGAGATTTTTGTTACTCCAATGGATGGTAGCCTTGTCATTATAGAAGGTAGTTTGTTGTCGAGATTTTTGGTACTCCAATGGATGGTAGCCTTGTCATTATGGAAGGTAGTCTCTTATTGATATTTTTGTTACTCCAGTGGATGGTAGCCTTGTCATTATTGAAGGTAGTCTGTTGTCGAGATTTTTGTTACTACAATGGATGGTAGCCTTGTCATTATGGAAGGTAGTATGTTGTCGATATTTTTGTTACTACAATGGATTGTAGCTTTGTCATTATGGAAGGTAGTATGTTGTCGAGATTTTTGTTACTCCTATGGATGGTATCCTTATCATTATTGAAGGTAGTTTGTTGTCGAGATTTTTGTTACTACAATGGATGGTAGCCTTGTCATTATGGAAGGTAGTATGTTGTCGATATTTTTGTTACTACAATGGATTGTAGCTTTGTCATTATGGAAGGTAGTATGTTGTCGAGATTTTTGTTACTACAATGGATGATAGCCTTGTCATTATCGAAGGTAGTCTGTTGTCCAGATTTTTGTTACTCCAATAGATGGTAGCCTTGTCATTATGGAAGGTAGTATGTTGTCGATATTTTTGTTACTCCAATGGATGCTAGCCTTGTCATTAAGGAAGGTAGTATGTTGTCGAGATTTTTGTTACTCCATTGGATGGTAGCCTTGTCATTATGGAAGGTAGTCTGTTGTCGAGATTTTTATTATTCCAATGGATGGTAGCCTTGTCATTATGGAAGGAAGTATGTTGTCGATATCTATGTTACTCTAATGGGTGGTAGCCTTGTCATTATGGAAGGTAGTATGTTGTCGAGATTTTTGTTACTTCAAAGGATGGTAGCCTTGTCATTATAGAAGGTAGTTTGTTGTTGTGATTTATGTTACTCCAATGGATGGTAGCCTTGTCATTATGGATGGTAGTCTGTTGTTCAGATTTTGGTTACTATAATGTATTGTAGCGTTGTCATTATGGAAGGTAGTCTGTTGTCGAGATTTTTTTTATTCCAATGGATGGTAGCCTAGTCTTTATGGAAGGTAGTCTATTTTCGAGATTTTTGTTACTCCAATGGATGGTAGCCTTGTCATTATAGAAGGTAGTTTGTTGTCGAGATTTTTGGTACTCCAATGGATGGTAGCCTTGTCATTATGGAAGGTAGTCTCTTATTGATATTTTTGTTACTCCAGTGGATGGTAGCCTTGTCATTATTGAAGGTAGTCTGTTGTCGAGATTTTTGTTACTACAATGGATGGTAGCCTTGTCATTATGGAAGGTAGTATGTTGTCGATATTTTTGTTACTACAATGGATTGTAGCTTTGTCATTATGGAAGGTAGTATGTTGTCGAGATTTTTGTTACTCCAATGGATGGTATCCTTATCATTATTGAAGGTAGTTTGTTGTCGAGATTTTTGTTACTACAATGGATGGTAGCCTTGTCATTATGGAAGGTAGTATGTTGTCGATATTTTTGTTACTACAATGGATTGTAGCTTTGTCATTATGGAAGGTAGTATGTTGTCGAGATTTTTGTTACTACAATGGATGATAGCCTTGTCATTATCGAAGGTAGTCTGTTGTCCAGATTTTTGTTACTCCAATAGATGGTAGCCTTGTCATTATGGAAGGTAGTATGTTGTCGATATTTTTGTTACTCCAATGGATGCTAGCCTTGTCATTAAGGAAGGTAGTATGTTGTCGAGATTTTTGTTACTCCATTGGATGGTAGCCTTGTCATTATGGAAGGTAGTCTGTTGTCGAGATTTTTATTATTCCAATGGATGGTAGCCTTGTCATTATGGAAGGAAGTATGTTGTCGATATCTATGTTACTCTAATGGGTGGTAGCCTTGTCATTATGGAAGGTAGTATGTTGTCGAGATTTTTGTTACTTCAAAGGATGGTAGCCTTGTCATTATAGAAGGTAGTTTGTTGTTGTGATTTATGTTACTCAAATGGATGGTAGCCTTGTCATTATGGATGGTAGTCTGTTGTTCAGATTTTGGTTACTATAATGTATGGTAGCGTTGTCATTATGGAAGGTAGTCTATTGTCGAGATTTTTGTTATTCCAATGGATGGTAGCCTTGTCATTATGGAAGGAAGTATGTTGTCGATATCTATGTTACTCTAATGGGTGGTAGCCTTGTCATTATGGAAGGTAGTATGTTGTCGAGATTTTTGTTACTCCAAAGCATGGTAGCCTTGTCATTATAGAAGGTAGTTTGTTGTTGTGATTTATGTTACTCCAATGGATGGTAGCCTTGTCATTATGGATGGTAGTCTGTTGTTCAGATTTTGGTTACTATAATGTATTGTAGCGTTGTCATTATGGAAGGTAGTCTGTTGTCGAGATTTTTTTTATTCCAATGGATGGTAGCCTAGTCTTTATGGAAGGTAGTCTGTTTTCGAGATTTTTGTTACTCCAATGGATGGTAGCCTTGTCATTATAGAAGGTAGTTTGTTGTCGAGATTTTTGGTACTCCAATGGATGGTAGCCTTGTCATTATGGAAGGTAGTCTCTTATTGATATTTTTGTTACTCCAGTGGATGGTAGCCTTGTCATTATTGAAGGTAGTCTGTTGTCGAGATTTTTGTTACTACAATGGATGGTAGCCTTGTCATTATGGAAGGTAGTATGTTGTCGATATTTTTGTTACTACAATGGATTGTAGCTTTGTCATTATGGAAGGTAGTATGTTGTCGAGATTTTTGTTACTCCAATGGATGGTATCCTTATCATTATTGAAGGTAGTTTGTTGTCGAGATTTTTGTTACTACAATGGATGGTAGCCTTGTCATTATGGAAGGTAGTATGTTGTCGATATTTTTGTTACTACAATGGATTGTAGCTTTGTCATTATGGAAGGTAGTATGTTGTCGAGATTTTTGTTACTACAATGGATGATAGCCTTGTCATTATCGAAGGTAGTCTGTTGTCCAGATTTTTGTTACTCCAATAGATGGTAGCCTTGTCATTATGGAAGGTAGTATGTTGTCGATATTTTTGTTACTCCAATGGATGCTAGCCTTGTCATTAAGGAAGGTAGTATGTTGTCGAGATTTTTGTTACTCCATTGGATGGTAGCCTTGTCATTATGGAAGGTAGTCTGTTGTCGAGATTTTTATTATTCCAATGGATGGTAGCCTTGTCATTATGGAAGGAAGTATGTTGTCGATATCTATGTTACTCTAATGGGTGGTAGCCTTGTCATTATGGAAGGTAGTATGTTGTCGAGATTTTTGTTACTCCAAAGCATGGTAGCCTTGTCATTATAGAAGGTAGTTTGTTGTTGTGATTTATGTTACTCCAATGGATGGTAGCCTTGTCATTATGGATGGTAGTCTGTTGTTCAGATTTTGGTTACTATAATGTATTGTAGCGTTGTCATTATGGAAGGTAGTCTGTTGTCGAGATTTTTTTTATTCCAATGGATGGTAGCCTAGTCTTTATGGAAGGTAGTCTGTTTTCGAGATTTTTGTTACTCCAATGGATGGTAGCCTTGTCATTATAGAAGGTAGTTTGTTGTCGAGATTTTTGGTACTCCAATGGATGGTAGCCTTGTCATTATGGAAGGTAGTCTCTTATTGATATTTTTGTTACTCCAGTGGATGGTAGCCTTGTCATTATTGAAGGTAGTCTGTTGTCGAGATTTTTGTTACTACAATGGATGGTAGCCTTGTCATTATGGAAGGTAGTATGTTGTCGATATTTTTGTTACTACAATGGATTGTAGCTTTGTCATTATGGAAGGTAGTATGTTGTCGAGATTTTTGTTACTCCTATGGATGGTATCCTTATCATTATTGAAGGTAGTTTGTTGTCGAGATTTTTGTTACTACAATGGATGGTAGCCTTGTCATTATGGAAGGTAGTATGTTGTCGATATTTTTGTTACTACAATGGATTGTAGCTTTGTCATTATGGAAGGTAGTATGTTGTCGAGATTTTTGTTACTACAATGGATGATAGCCTTGTCATTATCGAAGGTAGTCTGTTGTCCAGATTTTTGTTACTCCAATAGATGGTAGCCTTGTCATTATGGAAGGTAGTATGTTGTCGATATTTTTGTTACTCCAATGGATGCTAGCCTTGTCATTAAGGAAGGTAGTATGTTGTCGAGATTTTTGTTACTCCATTGGATGGTAGCCTTGTCATTATGGAAGGTAGTCTGTTGTCGAGATTTTTATTATTCCAATGGATGGTAGCCTTGTCATTATGGAAGGAAGTATGTTGTCGATATCTATGTTACTCTAATGGGTGGTAGCCTTGTCATTATGGAAGGTAGTATGTTGTCGAGATTTTTGTTACTTCAAAGGATGGTAGCCTTGTCATTATAGAAGGTAGTTTGTTGTTGTGATTTATGTTACTCCAATGGATGGTAGCCTTGTCATTATGGATGGTAGTCTGTTGTTCAGATTTTGGTTACTATAATGTATGGTAGCGTTGTCATTATGGAAGGTAGTCTATTGTCGAGATTTTTGTTATTCCAATGGATGGTAGCCTAGTCTTTATGGAAGGTAGTCTGTTTTCGAGATTTTTGTTACTCCAATGGATGGTAGCCTTGTCATTATAGAAGGTAGTTTGTTGTCGAGATTTTTGGTACTCCAATGGATGGTAGCCTTGTCATTATGGAAGGTAGTCTGTTGTCGATATTTTTATTACTACAATGGATGGTAGCCTTGTCATTATGGAAGGTAGTATGTTGTCGATATTTTTGTTACTACAATGGATTGTAGCTTTGTCATTATGGAAGGTAGTATGTTGTCGAGATTTTTGTTACTCCAATGGATGGTATCCTTATCATTATTGAAGGTAGTTTGTTGTCGAGATTTTTGTTACTACAATGGATGGTAGCCTTGTCATTATGGAAGGTAGTATGTTGTCGATATTTTTGTTACTACAATGGATTGTAGCTTTGTCATTATGGAAGGTAGTATGTTGTCGAGATTTTTGTTACTACAATGGATGATAGCCTTGTCATTATGGAAGGTAGTCTGTTGTCGATATTTTTGTTACTCCATTGGATTGTAGCCTTGTCATTATGGAAGGTGGTCTGTTATCGATATTTTTATCATTCCAATGGATGGTAGCCTTGTCATTATGGAAGGTGGTCTGTTATCGATATTTTTATCATTCCAATGGATGGTAGCCTTGTCATTATGGAAGGTAGTATGTTGTCGATATTTATGTTACTCTAATGGGTGGTAGCCTTGTCATTATGGAAGGTAGTCTGTTGTCCAGATTTTTGTTATTCCAATGTATGGTAGCCTTGTCATTATAGAAGGTAGTTTGTTGTTATAATTTTTTTTCATCCAATGGATGGTAGCCTTGTTATTATGGAAGGTAGTATGTTATTCATATTTTTGTTACTACAATGTATGATAGCCTTGTCATTATGGAAGGTAGTCTGTTGTCGATATTTTTGTTATTCCAATGGATGGTAGCCTAGTCTTTATTGAAGGTAGTCTATTTTCTAGATTTTTGTTACTCCAATGGATGGTAGCCTTGTCATTATAGAAGGTATTTTGTTGTCTAGATTTTTGGTACTCCAATTGATGGTAGCCTTGTCATTATGGAAGGTAGTCTCTTGTTGATATTTTTGATACTCCAATGGATGGTAGCCTTGTCATTATGGAAGGTAGTATGTTGTCGATATTTTTGTTACTCCAATGGATGCTAGCCTTGTAATTAAGGAAGGTAGTATGTTGTCGAGATTTTTGTTACTCCATTGGATGGTAGCTTGTCATTATGGAAGGTAGTCTGTTGTCGAGATTTTTATTATTCCAATGGATGGTAGCCTTGTCATTATGGAAGGAAGTATGTTGTCGATATCTATGTTACTCTAATGGGTGGTAGCCTTGTCATTATGGAAGGTAGTATGTTGTCGAGATTTTTGTTACTCCAAAGGATGGTAGCCTTGTCATTATAGAAGGTAGTTTGTTGTTGTGATTTATGTTACTCCAATGGATGGTAGCCTTGTCATTATGGATGGTAATGTGTTGTTCAAATTTTTGTTACTACAATGTATGGTAGCCTTGTCATTATGGAAGGTAGTCTGTTGTCGAGATTTTTGTTATTCCAATGGATGGTAGCCTTATCATTATAGAGGGTAGTATGTTGTCGAGATTTTTGGTACTCCAATGGATGGTAGCCTTGTCATTATGGAAGGTAGTCTCTTGTTGATATTTTTGTTACTCCAATGGATGTTAGCCTTGTCATTATGGAAGGTAGTCTGTTGTCGAGAATTTTGTTATTCCAATGGATGGCAGCCTAGTCTTTATGGAAGGTATTCTGTTTTCAAGATTTTTGTTACTCTAATGGATGGTAGCCTTGTCATTATAGAAGGTAGTTTATTGTCGAGATTTTTGGTACTCCAATGGATGGTAGCCTTGTCATTATGGAAGGTAGTCTCTTGTTGATATTTTTGTTACTCCAGTGGATGGTAGCCTTGTCATTATGGAAGGTAGTCTGTTGTCCATAATTTTGTTATTCTAATGGATGGTAGCCTTGTCATTATGGAAGGTAGTATGTTGTTGATATATTTGTAACTACAATGGATAGTAGCCTTGTCATTATGCAAGGTAGTCTGTTGTCACAATTTTTGTTACTCCAATAGATGGTAGGCTTTTCATTATGGAAGGTAGTATGTTGTCGATATTTTTGTTACTCCAATGGATGGTAGCCTTGTCATTATGGAAGGTAGTATGTTGTCGAGATTTTTGTTACTCCATTGGATGGTAGCCTTGTCATTATGAGAGGTAGTCTGTTGTCGAGATTTTTATTATTCCAATGGATGGTAGCCTTGTCATTATGGAAGGTATTCTGTTGTCGAGATTTTTGTTACTCCAATGGATGGTAGCCTTGTCATTATAGAAGGTAGTTTGTTGTTGTGATTTCTGTTACTCCAATGGATGGTAGCCTTGTCATTGTGGAAGGTAGTCTGTTGTTCAGATTTTTGTTACTGTAATGTATGGTAGCCTTGTCATTATGGAAGGTAGTTTGTTGTCGAGATTTTTGTTATTCCAATGGATGGTAGCCTAATCTTTATGGAAGGTAGTCTATTTTCGATATTTTTCTTACTCCAATGGATGGTAGCCTTGTCATTATAGAGGGTAGTATGTTGTCGATATTTTTGGTACTCCAATGGATGGTAGCCTTGTCATTATGGAAGGTAGTTTGTTGTCCATATTTTTGTTATTCTAATGGATGGTAGCCTTGTCATTATGGAAGGTAGTCTATTGTCAAGATTTTTGTTACTCCAATGGATGGTAGCCTTGTCATTATTGAAGGGAGTCTATTTTCGAGATTTTTGTTACTCCATTGGATGATAGCCTTGTCATTATGGAAGGTAGTCTGTTGTGGAGATTTTTGTTACTCCATTGGATGGTAGCCTTGTCATTATGGAAGGTAGTCTCTTGTTTATATTTTTGTTACTCCAATGGATGGTAGCCTTGTCATTATGGAAGGTAGTCTGTTGTCCAGATTTTTGTTACTACAATAGATGGTAGCCTTGTCATTATGGAACGTAGTATGTTGTCGATATTTTTGTTACTACAATGGATTGTAGCCTTGTCATTATGGAAGGTAGTCTATTGTCAAGATTTTTGTTACTCCAATGGATGGTAGCCTTCTCATTATTGAAGGTAGTCTATTTTCGATATTTTTGTTACTCCATTGGATGATAGCCTTGTCATTATTGAACGTAGTCTCTTGTTTATATTTTTGTTATACCAATGGATGGTAGCCTTGTCATTATGGAAGGTAGTGTGTTGTCCAAATTTGTATTACACTAAGGGATGGTAGCCTTGTCATTATGGAAGGTAGTCTGTTGTCATGATTTTTGTTACTCCAATGGATGGTAGCCTTGTCATTATTGAACGTAGTATGTTGTCGAGATTTTTGTTACCACAATAGATGGTAGCCTTGTCATTATGGAAGGTAGTATGTTGTCGATATTTTTGTTACAACAATGTATGGTAGCCTTGTAATTATGGAAGGTAGTATGTTGTTGATATTTTTGTTACTACAATGGATGATTGCCTTGTCATTATGGAAGGTAGTTTGTTGTCAAGATTTTTATTACTCCAATAAATGGTAGCCTTGTCATTATGGAAGGTAGTATGTTGTCGATATTTTTGTTACTCCAATGGATGGTAGCCTTGTCATTAAGGAAGGTAGTATGTTGTCGAGATTTTTGTAACTCCATTGGATGGTAGCTTTGTCATTATGAAAGGTAGTATGTTGTCGAGATTTTTATTATTCCAATGGATGTTAGCCTTGTCATTATGGAAGGTAGTATGTTGTCGATATTTATGTTACTCTAATGGGTTATAGCCTTGTCATTATGAAAGGTAGTCTGTTGTCGACATTTTTTTTACTCCACTGGACGGTAGCCTTGTCATTATAGAAGGTAGTTTGTTGTTGTTATTTTTGTTACTCCAATGGATGGTAGCCTTGTCATTACGGAAGGTAGTCAGTTGTTCAGATTTTTGTTACTATAATGTATGGTAGCCTTGTCATTATGGAAGGTAGTCTATTGTCGAGATTTTTGTTATTCCAATGGATGGTAGCCTAGTCTTTATGGAAGGTAGTCTATTTTCGAGATTTTTGTTACTCTAATGGATGGTAGCCTTGTCATTATAGAAGGTAGTTTGTTGTTGTGATTTATGTTACTCCAATGGATGGTAGCCTTGTCATTATGGATGGTAATGTGTTGTTCAAATTTTTGTTACTACAATGTATGGTAGCCTTGTCATTATGGAAGGTAGTCTGTTGTCGAGATTTTTGTTATTCCAATGATGGTAGCCTTATCATTATAGAGGGTAGTATGTTGTCGAGATTTTTGTTACTCCAATGGATGGTAGCCTTGTCATTATGGAAGGTAGTCTATTGTCGAGATTTTTGTTATTCCAATGGATGGTAGCCTAGTCCTTATGGAAGGTATTCTGTTTTCGAGATTTTTGTTACTCCAATGGATGGTAGCCTTGTCATTATAGAAGGTAGTTTATTGTCGATATATTTATTACTCCAATGGATGCTAGCCTTGTAATTAAGGAAGGTAGTATGTTGTCGAGATTTTTGTTACTCCATTGGATGGTAGCCTTGTCATTATGGAAGGTAGTCTGTTGTCGAGATTTTTATTATTCCAATGGATGGTAGCCTTGTCATTATGGAAGGAAGTATGTTGTCGATATCTATGTTACTCTAATGGGTGGTAGCCTTGTCATTATAGAAGGTAGTATGTTGTCGAGATTTTTGTTACTCCAAAGGATGGTAGCCTTATCATTATAGAAGGTAGTTTGTTGTTGTGATTTATGTTACTCCAATGGATGGTAGCCTTGTCATTATGGATGGTAATGTGTTGTTCAAATTTTTGTTACTACAATGTATGGTAGCCTTGTCATTATGGAAGGTAGTCTGTTGTCGAGATTTTTGTTATTCCAATGGATGGTAGCCTTATCATTATAGAGGGTAGTATGTTGTCGAGATTTTTGGTACTCCAATGGATGGTAGCCTTGTCATTATGGAAGGTAGTCTCTTGTTGATATTTTTGTTACTCCAATGGATGTTAGCCTTGTCATTATGGAAGGTAGTCTGTTGTCGAGATTTTTGTTATTCCAATGGATGGTAGCCTAGTCTTTATGGAAGGTATTCTGTTTTCAAGATTTTTGTTACTCCAATGGATTGTAGCCTTGTCATTATAGAAGGTAGTTTATTGTCGAGATTTTTGGTACTCCAATGGATGGTAGCCTTGTCATTATGGAAGGTAGTCTCTTGTTGATATTTTTGTTACTCCAGTGGATGGTAGCCTTGTCATTATGGAAGGTAGTCTGTTGTCCATAATTTTGTTTTTCTAATGGATGGTAGCCTTGTCATTATGGAAGGTAGTATGTTGTTGATATTTTTGTAACTACAATGGATAGTAGCCTTGTCATTATGAAAGTTAGTATGTTGTCACGATTTTTGTTACTATAATGGATGATAGACTTGTCATTATGCAAGGTAGTCTGTTGTCACAATTTTTGTTACTCCAATAGATGGTAGGCTTTTCATTATGGAAGGTAGTATGTTGTCGATATTTTTGTTACTCCAATGGATGGTAGCCTTGTCATTATGGAAGGTAGTATGTTGTCGAGATTTTTGTTACTCCATTGGATGGTAGCCTTGTCATTATGAGAGGTAGTCTGTTGTCGAGATTTTTATTATTCCAATGGATGGTAGCCTTGTCATTATGGAAGGTATTCTGTTGTCGAGATTTTTGTTACTCCAATGGATGGTAGCCTTGTCATTATAGAAGGTAGTTTGTTGTTGTGATTTATGTTACTCCAATGGATGGTAGCCTTGTCATTGTGGAAGGTAGTCTGTTGTTCAGATTTTTGTTACTGTAATGTATGGTAGCCTTGTCATTATGGAAGGTAGTTTGTTGTCGAGATTTTTGTTATTCCAGTGGATGGTAGCCTAATCTTTATGGAAGGTAGTCTATTTTCGATATTTTTCTTACTCCAATGGATGGTAGCCTTATCATTATAGAGGGTAGTATGTTGTCGAGATTTTTGGTACTCCAATGGATGGTAGCCTTGTCATTATGGAAGGTAGTTTGTTGTCCATATTTTTGTTATTCTAATGGATGGTAGCCTTGTCATTATGGAAGGTGGTCTATTGTCAAGATTTTTGTTACTCCAATGGATGGTAGCCTTGTCATTATTGAAGGGAGTCTATTTTCGAGATTTTTGTTACTCCATTGGATGATAGCCTTGTCATTATGGAAGGTAGTCTGTTGTGGATATTTTTGTTACTCCATTGAATGGTAGCCTTGTCATTATGGAAGGTAGTCTCTTGTTTATATTTTTGTTACTCCAATGGATTGTAGCCTTGTCATTATGGAAGGTAGTCTGTTGTCAAGATTTTTGTTACTCCAATGGATGGTAGCCTTGTCATTATTGAAGGTAGTCTATTTTCGATATTTTTGTTACTCCATTGGATGATAGCCTTGTCATTATTGAACGTAGTCTCTTGTTTATATTTTTGTTATACCAATGGATGGTAGCCTTGTCATTATGGAAGGTAGTGTGTTGTCCAAATATGTATTACTCTAAGGGATGGTAGCCTTGTCATTATGGAAGGTAGTCTGTTGTCATGATTTTTGTTACTCCAATGGATGGTAGCCTTGTCATTATTGAACGTAGTATGTTGTCGAGATTTTTGTTACCACAATAGATGGTAGCCTTGTCATTATGGAAGGTTGTATGTTGTCGATATTTTTGTTACAACAATGTATGGTAGCCTTGTAATTATGGAAGGTAGTATGTTGTCGAGATTTTTGTTACTACAATGGATGATTGCCTTGTCATTATGGAAGGTAGTCTGTTGTCAAGATTTTTATTACTCCAATAAATGGTAGCCTTGTCATTATGGAAGGTAGTATGTTGTCGATATTTTTGTTACTCCAATGGATGGTAGCCTTGTCATTATGGAAGGTAGTATGTTGTCGAGATTTTTGTAACTCCATTGGATGCTAGCTTTGTCATTATGGAAGGTAGTCTGTTGTCGAGATTTTTATTATTCCAATGGATGGTAGCCTTGTCATTATGGAAGGTAGTATGTTGTCGATATTTATGTTACTCTAATGGGTTATAGCCTTGTCATTATGAAAGGTAGTCTGTTGTCGACATTTTTTTTACTCCACTGGACGGTAGCCTTGTCATTATAGAAGGTAGTTTGTTGTTGTTATTTTTGTTACTCCAATGGATGGTAGCCTTGTCATTACGGAAGGTAGTCAGTTGTTCAGATTTTTGTTACAATAATGTATGGTAGCCTTGTCATTATGGAAGGTAGTCTGTTGTCGAGATTTTTGTTATTCCAATGGATGGTAGCCTAGTCTTTATGGAAGGTAGTCTATTTTCGAGATTTTTGTTACTCTAATGGATGGTAGCCTTGTCATTATAGAAGGTAGTCTGTTGTCGAGATTTTTGGTACTCCAATTGATGGTAGCCTTTTCATTATGGAAGGTAGTCTGTTGTCCATATTTTTGTTATTCTAATGGATGGTAGCCTTGTCATTATGGAAGGTAGTATGTTGTTCAGATTTTTCTTACTCTAATGGATGGTAGGCTTGTCATTATGGAAGGTAGGCTGTTGTCGAGATTTTTGTTACTCCAAAGGATGGTAGCCTTGTCATTATAGAAGGTAGTTTGTTGTTGTGATTTATGTTACTCCAATGGATGGTAGCCTTGTCATTGTGGAAGGTAGTCTATTGTTCAGATTTTTGTTACTATAATGTATGGTAGCCTTGTCATTATGGAAGGTAGTTTGTTGTCGAGATTTTTGTTATTCCAATGGATGGTAGCCTAATCTTTATGGAAGGTAGTCTATTTTCGATATTTTTCTTACTCCAATGGATGGTAGCCTTGTCATTATAGAGGGTAGTATGTTGTCGATATTTTTGGTACTCCAATGGATGGTAGCCTTGTCATTATGGAAGGTAGTCTGTTGTCTATATTTTTGTTATTCTAATGGATGGTAGCCTTGTCATTATGGAAGGTAGTCTGTTGTCAAGATTTTTGTTACTCCAATGGATGGTAGCCTTGTCATTATTGAAGGGAGTCTATTTTCGAGATTTTTGTTACTCCATTGGATGATAGCCTTGTCATTATGGAAGGTAGTCTGTTGTGGAGATTTTTGTTACTCCATTGGATGGTAGCCTTGTCATTATGGAAGGTAGTCTCTTGTTTATATTTTTGTTACTCCAATGGATGGTAGCCTTGTCATTATTGAACGTAGTATGTTGTCGAGATTTTTGTTACCACAATAGATGGTAGCCTTGTCATTATGGAAGGTAGTATGTTGTCGATATTTTTGTTACAACAATGTATGGTAGCCTTGTAATTATGGAAGGTAGTATGTTGTCGAGATTTTTGTTACTACAATGGATGATTGCCTTGTCATTATGGAAGGTAGTCTGTTGTCAAGATTTTTATTACTCCAATAAATGGTAGCCTTGTCATTATGGAAGGTAGTATGTTGTCGATATTTTTGTTACTCCAATGGATGGTAGCCTTGTCATTATGTAAGGTAGTATGTTGTCGAGATTTTTGTAACTCCATTGGATGGTAGCTTGGTCATTATGGAAGGTAGTCTGTTGTCGAGATTTTTATTATTCCAATGGATGGTAGCCTTGTCATTATGGAAGGTAGTATGTTGTCGATATTTATGTTACTCTAATGGGTTATAGCCTTGTCATTATGAAAGGTAGTCTGTTGTCGACATTTTTTTTACTCCACTGGACGGTAGCCTTGTCATTATAGAAGGTAGTTTGTTGTTGTTATTTTTGTTACTCCAATGGATGGTAGCCTTGTCATTACGGAAGGTAGTCAGTTGTTCAGATTTTTGTTACTATAATGTATGGTAGCCTTGTCATTATGGAAGGTAGTCTGTTGTCGAGATTTTTGTTATTCCAATGGATGGTAGCATAGTCTTTATGGAAGGTAGTCTATTTTCGAGATTTTTGTTACTCTAATGGATGGTAGCCTTGTCATTATAGAAGGTAGTCTGTTGTCGAGATTTTTGGTACTCCAATTGATGGTAGCCTTTTCATTATGGAAGGTAGTCTGTTGTCCATATTTTTGTTATTCTAATGGATGGTAGCCTTGTCATTATGGAAGGTAGTATGTTGTTCAGATTTTTCTTACTTTAATGGATGGTAGGCTTGTCATTATGGAAGGTAGTCTGTTGTCGAGATTTTTGTTACTCCAAAGGATGGTAGCCTTGTCATTATAGAAGGTAGTTTGTTGTTGTGATTTATGTTACTCCAATTGATGGTAGCCTTGTCATTGTGGAAGGTAGTCTATTGTTCAGATTTTTGTTACTATAATGTATGGTAGCCTTGTCATTATGGAAGGTAGTTTGTTGTCGAGATTTTTGTTATTCCAATGGATGGTAGCCTAATCTTTATGGAAGGTATTCTATTTTCGATATTTTTCTTACTCCAATGGATGGTAGCCTTGTCATTATAGAGGGTAGTATGTTGTCGAGATTTTTGGTACTCCAATGGATGGTAGCCTTGTCATTATGGAAGGTAGTCTGTTGTCCATATTTTTGTTATTCTAATGGATGGTAGCCTTGTCATTATGGAAGGTAGTCTATTGTCAAGATTTTTGTTACTCCAATGGATGGTAGCCTTGTCATTATTGAAGGGAGTCTATTTTCGAGATTTTTGTTACTCCATTGGATGATAGCCTTGTCATTATGGAAGGTAGTCTATTGTGGAGATTTTTGTTACTCCATTGGATGGTAGCCTTGTCATTATGGAAGGTAGTCTCTTGTTTATATTTTTGTTACTCTAATGGATGGTAGCCTTGTCATTATGGAAGGTAGTCTGTTGTCCAGATTTTTGTTACTACAATAGATGGTAGCCTTGTCATTATGGAACATAGTATGTTGTCGATATTTTTGTTACTACAATGGATTGTAGCCTTGTCATTATGGAAGGTAGTCTGTTGTCAAGATTTTTGTTACTCCAATGGATGGTAGCCTTGTCATTATTGAAGGTAGTCTATTTTCGATATTTTTGTTACTCCATTGGATGATAGCCTTGTCATTATTGAACGTAGTCTCTTGTTTATATTTTTGTTATACCAATGGATGGTAGCCTTGTCATTATGGAAGGTAGTGTGTTGTCCAAATATGTATTACTCTAAGGGATGGTAGCCTTGTCATTATGGAAGGTAGTCTGTTGTCATGATTTTTGTTACTCCAATGGATGGTAGCCTTGTCATTATTGAACGTAGTATGTTGTCGAGATTTTTGTTACCACAATAGATGGTAGCCTTGTCATTATGGAAGGTAGTATGTTGTCGATATTTTTGTTACAACAATGTATGGTAGCCTTGTAATTATGGAAGGTAGTATGTTGTCGAGATTTTTGTTACTACAATGGATGATTGCCTTGTCATTATGGAAGGTAGTCTGTTGTCAAGATTTTTATTACTCCAATAAATGGTAGCCTTGTCATTATGGAAGGTAGTATGTTGTCGATATTTTTGTTACTCCAATGGATGGTAGCCTTGTCATTATGTAAGGTAGTATGTTGTCGAGATTTTTGTAACTCCATTGGATGGTAGCTTTGTCATTATGGAAGGTAGTCTGTTGTCGAGATTTTTATTATTCCAATGGATGGTAGCCTTGTCATTATGGAAGGTAGTATGTTGTCGATATTTATGTTACTCTAATGGGTTATAGCCTTGTCATTATGAAAGGTAGTCTGTTGTCGACATTTTTTTTACTCCACTGGACGGTAGCCTTGTCATTATAGAAGGTAGTTTGTTGTTGTTATTTTTGTTACTCCAATGGATGGTAGCCTTGTCATTACAGAAGGTAGTCAGTTGTTCAGATTTTTGTTACTATAATGTATGGTAGCCTTGTCATTATGGAAGGTAGTCTGTTGTCGAGATTTTTGTTATTCCAATGGATGGTAGCATAGTCTTTATGGAAGGTAGTCTATTTTCGAGATTTTTGTTACTCTAATGGATGGTAGCCTTGTCATTATAGAAGGTAGTCTGTTGTCGAGATTTTTGGTACTCCAATTGATGGTAGCCTTTTCATTATGGAAGGTAGTCTGTTGTCCATATTTTTGTTATTCTAATGGATGGTAGCCTTGTCATTATGGAAGGTAGTATGTTGTTCAGATTTTTCTTACTTTAATGGATGGTAGGCTTGTCATTATGGAAGGTAGTCTGTTGTCGAGATTTTTGTTACTCCAAAGGATGGTAGCCTTGTCATTATAGAAGGTAGTTTGTTGTTGTGATTTATGTTACTCCAATGGATGGTAGCCTTGTCATTGTGGAAGGTAGTCTATTGTTCAGATTTTTGTTACTATAATGTATGGTAGCCTTGTCATTATGGAAGGTAGTTTGTTGTCGAGATTTTTGTTATTCCAATGGATGGTAGCCTAATCTTTATGGAAGGTAGTCTATTTTCGATATTTTTCTTACTCCAATGGATGGTAGCCTTGTCATTATAGAGGGTAGTATGTTGTCGAGATTTTTGGTACTCCAATGGATGGTAGCCTTGTCATTATGGAAGGTAGTCTCTTGTCCATATTTTTGTTATTCTAATGGATGGTAGCCTTGTCATTATGGAAGGTAGTCTATTGTCAAGATTTTTGTTACTCCAATGGATGGTAGCCTTGTCATTATTGAAGGGAGTCTATTTTCGAGATTTTTGTTACTCCATTGGATGATAGCCTTGTCATTATGGAAGGTAGTCTATTGTGGAGATTTTTGTTACTCCATTGGATGGTAGCCTTGTCATTATGGAAGGTAGTCTCTTGTTTATATTTTTGTTACTCCAATGGATGGTAGCCTTGTCATTATTGAAGGTAGTCTATTTTCGATATTTTTGTTACTCCATTGGATGATAGCCTTGTCATTATTGAACGTAGTCTCTTGTTTATATTTTTGTTATACCAATGGATGGTAGCCTTGTCATTATGGAAGGTAGTGTGTTGTCCAAATTTGTATTACTCTAAGGGATGGTAGCCTTGTCATTATGGAAGGTAGTCTGTTGTAATGATTTTTGTTACTCCAATGGATGGTAGCCTTGTCATTATTGAACGTAGTATGTTGTCGAGATTTTTGTTACCACAATAGATGGTAGCCTTGTCATTATGGAAGGTAGTATGTTGTCGATATTTTTGTTACAACAATGTATGGTAGCCTTGTAATTATGGAAGGTAGTATGTTGTCGAGATTTTTGTTACTACAATGGATGATTGCCTTGTCATTATGGAAGGTAGTCTGTTGTCAAGATTTTTATTACTCCAATAAATGGTAGCCTTGTCATTATGGAAGGTAGTATGTTGTCGATATTTTTGTTACTCCAATGGATGGTAGCCTTGTCATTATGTAAGGTAGTATGTTGTCGAGATTTTTGTAACTCCATTGGATGGTAGCTTGGTCATTATGGAAGGTAGTCTGTTGTCGAGATTTTTATTATTCCAATGGATGGTAGCCTTGTCATTATGGAAGGTAGTATGTTGTCGATATTTATGTTACTCTAATGGGTTATAGCCTTGTCATTATGAAAGGTAGTCTGTTGTCGACATTTTTTTTACTCCACTGGACGGTAGCCTTGTCATTATAGAAGGTAGTTTGTTGTTGTTATTTTTGTTACTCCAATGGATGGTAGCCTTGTCATTACGGAAGGTAGTCAGTTGTTCAGATTTTTGTTACTATAATGTATGGTAGCCTTGTCATTATGGAAGGTAGTCTGTTGTCGAGATTTTTGTTATTCCAATGGATGGTAGCATAGTCTTTATGGAAGGTAGTCTATTTTCGAGATTTTTGTTACTCTAATGGATGGTAGCCTTGTCATTATAGAAGGTAGTCTGTTGTCGAGATTTTTGGTACTCCAATTGATGGTAGCCTTTTCATTATGGAAGGTAGTCTGTTGTCCATATTTTTGTTATTCTAATGGATGGTAGCCTTGTCATTATGGAAGGTAGTATGTTGTTCAGATTTTTCTTACTTTAATGGATGGTAGGCTTGTCATTATGGAAGGTAGTCTGTTGTCGAGATTTTTGTTACTCCAAAGGATGGTAGCCTTGTCATTATAGAAGGTAGTTTGTTGTTGTGATTTATGTTACTCCAATTGATGGTAGCCTTGTCATTGTGGAAGGTAGTCTATTGTTCAGATTTTTGTTACTATAATGTATGGTAGCCTTGTCATTATGGAAGGTAGTTTGTTGTCGAGATTTTTGTTATTCCAATGGATGGTAGCCTAATCTTTATGGAAGGTATTCTATTTTCGATATTTTTCTTACTCCAATGGATGGTAGCCTTGTCATTATAGAGGGTAGTATGTTGTCGAGATTTTTGGTACTCCAATGGATGGTAGCCTTGTCATTATGGAAGGTAGTCTGTTGTCCATATTTTTGTTATTCTAATGGATGGTAGCCTTGTCATTATGGAAGGTAGTCTATTGTCAAGATTTTTGTTACTCCAATGGATGGTAGCCTTGTCATTATTGAAGGGAGTCTATTTTCGAGATTTTTGTTACTCCATTGGATGATAGCCTTGTCATTATGGAAGGTAGTCTATTGTGGAGATTTTTGTTACTCCATTGGATGGTAGCCTTGTCATTATGGAAGGTAGTCTCTTGTTTATATTTTTGTTACTCTAATGGATGGTAGCCTTGTCATTATGGAAGGTAGTCTGTTGTCCAGATTTTTGTTACTACAATAGATGGTAGCCTTGTCATTATGGAACATAGTATGTTGTCGATATTTTTGTTACTACAATGGATTGTAGCCTTGTCATTATGGAAGGTAGTCTGTTGTCAAGATTTTTGTTACTCCAATGGATGGTAGCCTTGTCATTATTGAAGGTAGTCTATTTTCGATATTTTTGTTACTCCATTGGATGATAGCTTTGTCATTATTGAACGTAGTCTCTTGTTTATATTTTTGTTATACCAATGGATGGTAGCCTTGTCATTATGGAAGGTAGTGTGTTGTCCAAATTTGTATTACTCTAAGGGATGGTAGCCTTGTCATTATGGAAGGTAGTCTGTTGTCATGATTTTTGTTACTCCAATGGATGGTAGCCTTGTCATTATTGAACGTAGTATGTTGTCGAGATTTTTGTTACCACAATAGATGGTAGCCTTGTCATTATGGAAGGTTGTATGTTGTCGATATTTTTGTTACAACAATGTATGGTAGCCTTGTAATTATGGAAGGTAGTATGTTGTCGAGATTTTTGTTACTACAATGGATGATTGCCTTGTCATTATGGAAGGTAGTCTGTTGTCAAGATTTTTATTACTCCAATAAATGGTAGCCTTGTCATTATGGAAGGTAGTATGTTGTCGATATTTTTGTTACTCCAATGGATGGTAGCCTTGTCATTATGGAAGGTAGTATGTTGTCGAGATTTTTGTAACTCCATTGGATGCTAGCTTTGTCATTATGGAAGGTAGTCTGTTGTCGAGATTTTTATTATTCCAATGGATGGTAGCCTTGTCATTATGGAAGGTAGTATGTTGTCGATATTTATGTTACTCTAATGGGTTATAGCCTTGTCATTATGAAACGTAGTCTGTTGTCGACATTTTTTTTACTCCACTGGACGGTAGCCTTGTCATTATAGAAGGTAGTTTGTTGTTGTTATTTTTGTTACTCCAATGGATGGTAGCCTTGTCATTACGGAAGGTAGTCAGTTGTTCAGATTTTTGTTACAATAATGTATGGTAGCCTTGTCATTATGGTAGGTAGTCTGTTGTCGAGATTTTTGTTATTCCAATGGATGGTAGCCTAGTCTTTATGGAAGGTAGTCTATTTTCGAGATTTTTGTTACTCTAATGGATGGTAGCCTTGTCATTATAGAAGGTAGTCTGTTGTCGAGATTTTTGGTACTCCAATTGATGGTAGCCTTTTCATTATGGAAGGTAGTCTGTTGTCCATATTTTTGTTATTCTAATGGATGGTAGCCTTGTCATTATGGAAGGTAGTATGTTGTTCAGATTTTTCTTACTCTAATGGATGGTAGGCTTGTCATTATGGAAGGTAGTCTGTTGTCGAGATTTTTGTTACTCCAAAGGATGGTAGCCTTGTCATTATAGAAGGTAGTTTGTTGTTGTGATTTATGTTACTCCAATGGATGGTAGCCTTGTCATTGTGGAAGGTAGTCTATTGTTCAGATTTTTGTTACTATAATGTATGGTAGCCTTGTCATTATGGAAGGTAGTTTGTTGTCGAGATTTTTGTTATTCCAATGGATGGTAGCCTAATCTTTATGGAAGGTAGTCTATTTTCGATATTTTTCTTACTCCAATGGATGGTAGCCTTGTCATTATAGAGGGTAGTATGTTGTCGATATTTTTGGTACTCCAATGGATGGTAGCCTTGTCATTATGGAAGGTAGTCTGTTGTCTATATTTTTGTTATTCTAATGGATGGTAGCCTTGTCATTATGGAAGGTAGTCTGTTGTCAAGATTTTTGTTACTCCAATGGATGGTAGCCTTGTCATTATTGAAGGGAGTCTATTTTCGAGATTTTTGTTACTCCATTGGATGATAGCCTTGTCATTATGGAAGGTAGTCTGTTGTGGAGATTTTTGTTACTCCATTAGATGGTAGCCTTGTCATTATGGAAGGTAGTCTCTTGTTTATATTTTTGTTACTCCAATGGATGGTATCCTTGTCATTATGGAAGGTAGTATGTTGTCCAGATTTTTGTTACTCTAATGGATGGTAACCTTGTCATTATGGAAGGTAGTATGTTGTCGTGATTTTTGTTACACCAATGGATGGTAGCCTTGTCATTATTGAACATAGTCTGTTGTCAAGATTTTTGTTACTACAATAGATGGTAGCCTTGTCATTATGGAACGTAGTATGTTGTCGATATTTTTGTTACTACAATGGATTGTAGCCTTGTCATTATGGAAGGTAGTCTGTTGTCCATATTTTTGTTATTCTAATGGATGGTAGCCTTGTCATTATGGAAGGTAGTCTGTTGTCAAGATTTTTGTTACTCCAATGGATGGTAGCCTTGTCATTATTAAAGGTAGTCTATTTTCGATATTTTTGTTACTCCATTGGATGATAGCCTTGTCATTATTGAACGTAGTCTCTTGTTTATATTTTTGTTACTCCAATGGATGGTAGCCTTGTCATTATGGAAGGTAGTGTGTTGTCCAAATTTTTGTTACTCTAATGGATGGTAGCCTTGTCATTATGGAAGGTAGTCTGTTGTCATGATTTTTGTTACTCCAATGGATGGTAGCCTTGTCATTATTGAATGTAGTATGTTGTCGAGATTTTTGTTACTACAATAGATGGTAGCCTTGTCATTATGGAAGGTAGTATGTTGTCGATATTTTTGTTACTACAATGGATTGTAGCCTTGTCATTATGGAAGGTAGTCTATTGTCAAGATTTTTGTTACTCCAATGGATGGTAGCCTTGTCATTATTGAAGGTAGTCTATTTTCGATATTTTTGTTACTCCATTGGATGATAGCCTTGTCATTATTGAACGTAGTCTCTTGTTTATATTTTTGTTATACCAATGGATGGTAGCCTTGTCATTATGGAAGGTAGTGTGTTGTCCAAATTTGTATTATTCTAAGGGATGGTAGCCTTGTCATTATGGAAGGTAGTCTGTTGTCATGATTTTTGTTACTCCAATGGATGGTAGCCTTGTCATTATTGAACGTAGTATGTTGTCGAGATTTTTGTTACCACAATAGATGGTAGCCTTGTCATTATGGAAGGTAGTATGTTGTCGATATTTTTGTTACAACAATGTATGGTAGCCTTGTAATTATGGAAGGTAGTATGTTGTCGAGATTTTTGTTACTACAATGGATGATTGCCTTGTCATTATGGAAGGTAGTCTGTTGTCAAGATTTTTATTACTCCAATAAATGGTAGCCTTGTCATTATGGAAGGTAGTATGTTGTCGATATTTTTGTTACTCCAATGGATGGTAGCCTTGTCATTATGGAAGGTAGTATGTTGTCGAGATTTTTGTAACTCCATTGGATGGTAGCTTTGTCATTATGGAAGGTAGTCTGTTGTCGAGATTTTTATTATTCCAATGGATGGTAGCCTTGTCATTATGGAAGGTAGTATGTTGTCGATATTTATGTTACTCTAATGGGTTATAGCCTTGTCATTATGAAAGGTAGTCTGTTGTCGACATTTTTTTACTCCACTGGACGGTAGCCTTGTCATTATAGAAGGTAGTTTGTTGTTGTTATTTTTGTTACTCCAATGGATGGTAGCCTTGTCATTACGGAAGGTAGTCAGTTGTTCAGATTTTTGTTACTATAATGTATGGTAGCCTTGTCATTATGGAAGGTAGTCTGTTGTCGAGATTTTTGTTATTCCAATGGATGGTAGCCTAGTCTTTATGGAAGGTAGTCTATTTTCGAGATTTTTGTTACTCTAATGGATGGTAGCCTTGTCATTATAGAAGGTAGTCTGTTGTCGAGATTTTTGGTACTCCAATTGATGGTAGCCTTTTCATTATGGAAGGTAGTCTGTTGTCCATATTTTTGTTATTCTAATGGATGGTAGCCTTGTCATTATGGAAGGTAGTATGTTGTTCAAATTTTTCTTACTCTAATGGATGGTAGGCTTGTCATTATGGAAGGTAGTCTGTTGTCGAGATTTTTGTTACTCCAAAGGATGGTAGCCTTGTCATTATAGAAGGTAGTTTGTTGTTGTGATTTATGTTACTCCAATGGATGGTAGCCTTGTCATTGTGGAAGGTAGTCTATTGTTCAGATTTTTGTTACTATAATGTATGGTAGCCTTGTCATTATGGAAGGTAGTTTGTTGTCGAGATTTTTGTTATTCCAATGGATGGTAGCCTAATCTTTATGGAAGGTAGTCTATTTTCGATATTTTTCTTACTCCAATGGATGGTAGCCTTGTCATTATAGAGGGTAGTATGTTGTCGAGATTTTTGGTACTCCAATGGATGGTAGCCTTGTCATTATGGAAGGTAGTCTGTTGTCCATATCTATGTTACTCTAATGGGTGGTAGCCTTGTCATTATGGAAGGTAGTATGTTGTCGAGATTTTTGTTACTTCAAAGGATGGTAGCCTTGTCATTATAGAAGGTAGTTTGTTGTTGTGATTTATGTTACTCCAATGGATGGTAGCCTTGTCATTATGGATGGTAGTCTGTTGTTCAGATTTTGGTTACTATAATGTATTGTAGCGTTGTCATTATGGAAGGTAGTCTGTTGTCGAGATTTTTTTTATTCCAATGGATGGTAGCCTAGTCTTTATGGAAGGTAGTCTATTTTCGAGATTTTTGTTACTCCAATGGATGGTAGCCTTGTCATTATAGAAGGTAGTTTGTTGTCGAGATTTTTGGTACTCCAATGGATGGTAGCCTTGTCATTATGGAAGGTAGTCTCTTATTGATATTTTTGTTACTCCAGTGGATGGTAGCCTTGTCATTATTGAAGGTAGTCTGTTGTCGAGATTTTTGTTACTACAATGGATGGTAGCCTTGTCATTATGGAAGGTAGTATGTTGTCGATATTTTTGTTACTACAATGGATTGTAGCTTTGTCATTATGGAAGGTAGTATGTTGTCGAGATTTTTGTTACTCCAATGGATGGTATCCTTATCATTATTGAAGGTAGTTTGTTGTCGAGATTTTTGTTACTACAATGGATGGTAGCCTTGTCATTATGGAAGGTAGTATGTTGTCGATATTTTTGTTACTACAATGGATTGTAGCTTTGTCATTATGGAAGGTAGTATGTTGTCGAGATTTTTGTTACTACAATGGATGATAGCCTTGTCATTATCGAAGGTAGTCTGTTGTCCAGATTTTTGTTACTCCAATAGATGGTAGCCTTGTCATTATGGAAGGTAGTATGTTGTCGATATTTTTGTTACTCCAATGGATGCTAGCCTTGTCATTAAGGAAGGTAGTATGTTGTCGAGATTTTTGTTACTCCATTGGATGGTAGCCTTGTCATTATGGAAGGTAGTCTGTTGTCGAGATTTTTATTATTCCAATGGATGGTAGCCTTGTCATTATGGAAGGAAGTATGTTGTCGATATCTATGTTACTCTAATGAGTGGTAGCCTTGTCATTATGGAAGGTAGTATGTTGTCGAGATTTTTGTTACTTCAAAGGATGGTAGCCTTGTCATTATAGAAGGTAGTTTGTTGTTGTGATTTATGTTACTCCAATGGATGGTAGCCTTGTCATTATGGATGGTAGTCTGTTGTTCAGATTTTGGTTACTATAATGTATGGTAGCGTTGTCATTATGGAAGGTAGTCTATTGTCGAGATTTTTGTTATTCCAATGGATGGTAGCCTAGTCTTTATGGAAGGTAGTCTGTTTTCGAGATTTTTGTTACTCCAATGGATGGTAGCCTTGTCATTATAGAAGGTAGTTTGTTGTCGAGATTTTTGGTACTCCAATGGATGGTAGCCTTGTCATTATGGAAGGTAGTCTGTTGTCGATATTTTTATTACTACAATGGATGGTAGCCTTGTCATTATGGAAGGTAGTATGTTGTCGATATTTTTGTTACTACAATGGATTGTAGCTTTGTCATTATGGAAGGTAGTATGTTGTCGAGATTTTTGTTACTCCAATGGATGGTATCCTTATCATTATTGAAGGTAGTTTGTTGTCGAGATTTTTGTTACTACAATGGATGGTAGCCTTGTCATTATGGAAGGTAGTATGTTGTCGATATTTTTGTTACTACAATGGATTGTAGCTTTGTCATTATGGAAGGTAGTATGTTGTCGAGATTTTTGTTACTACAATGGATGATAGCCTTGTCATTATGGAAGGTAGTCTGTTGTCGATATTTTTGTTACTCCATTGGATTGTAGCCTTGTCATTATGGAAGGTGGTCTGTTATCGATATTTTTATCATTCCAATGGATGGTAGCCTTGTCATTATGGAAGGTGGTCTGTTATCGATATTTTTATCATTCCAATGGATGGTAGCCTTGTCATTATGGAAGGTAGTATGTTGTCGATATTTATGTTACTCTAATGGGTGGTAGCCTTGTCATTATGGAAGGTAGTCTGTTGTCCAGATTTTTGTTATTCCAATGTATGGTAGCCTTGTCATTATAGAAGGTAGTTTGTTGTTATGATTTTTTTTCATCCAATGGATGGTAGCCTTGTTATTATGGAAGGTAGTATGTTATTCATATTTTTGTTACTACAATGTATGATAGCCTTGTCATTATGGAAGGTAGTCTGTTGTCGATATTTTTGTTATTCCAATGGATGGTAGCCTAGTCTTTATTGAAGGTAGTCTATTTTCTAGATTTTTGTTACTCCAATGGATGGTAGCCTTGTCATTATAGAAGGTATTTTGTTGTCTAGATTTTTGGTACTCCAATTGATGGTAGCCTTGTCATTATGGAAGGTAGTCTCTTGTTGATATTTTTGATACTCCAATGGATGGTAGCCTTGTCATTATGGAAGGTAGTATGTTGTCGATATTTTTGTTACTCCAATGGATGCTAGCCTTGTAATTAAGGAAGGTAGTATGTTGTCGAGATTTTTGTTACTCCATTGGATGGTAGCTTGTCATTATGGAAGGTAGTCTGTTGTCGAGATTTTTATTATTCCAATGGATGGTAGCCTTGTCATTATGGAAGGAAGTATGTTGTCGATATCTATGTTACTCTAATGGGTGTTAGCCTTGTCATTATGGAAGGTAGTATGTTGTCGAGATTTTTGTTACTCCAAAGGATGGTAGCCTTGTCATTATAGAAGGTAGTTTGTTGTTGTGATTTATGTTACTCCAATGGATGGTAGCCTTGTCATTATGGATGGTAATGTGTTGTTCAAATTTTTGTTACTACAATGTATGGTAGCCTTGTCATTATGGAAGGTAGTCTGTTGTCGAGATTTTTGTTATTCCAATGGATGGTAGCCTTATCATTATAGAGGGTAGTATGTTGTCGAGATTTTTGGTACTCCAATGGATGGTAGCCTTGTCATTATGGAAGGTAGTCTCTTGTTGATATTTTTGTTACTCCAATGGATGTTAGCCTTGTCATTATGGAAGGTAGTCTGTTGTCGAGAATTTTGTTATTCCAATGGATGGTAGCCTAGTCTTTATGGAAGGTATTCTGTTTTCAAGATTTTTGTTACTCTAATGGATGGTAGCCTTGTCATTATAGAAGGTAGTTTATTGTCGAGATTTTTGGTACTCCAATGGATGGTAGCCTTGTCATTATGGAAGGTAGTCTCTTGTTGATATTTTTGTTACTCCAGTGGATGGTAGCCTTGTCATTATGGAAGGTAGTCTGTTGTCCATAATTTTGTTATTCTAATGGATGGTAGCCTTGTCATTATGGAAGGTAGTATGTTGTTGATATTTTTGTAACTACAATGGATAGTAGCCTTGTCATTATGCAAGGTAGTCTGTTGTCACAATTTTTGTTACTCCAATAGATGGTAGGCTTTTCATTATGGAAGGTAGTATGTTGTCGATATTTTTGTTACTCCAATGGATGGTAGCCTTGTCATTATGGAAGGTAGTATGTTGTCGAGATTTTTGTTACTCCATTGGATGGTAGCCTTGTCATTATGAGAGGTAGTCTGTTGTCGAGATTTTTATTATTCCAATGGATGGTAGCCTTGTCATTATGGAAGGTATTCTGTTGTCGAGATTTTTGTTACTCCAATGGATGGTAGCCTTGTCATTATAGAAGGTAGTTTGTTGTTGTGATTTCTGTTACTCCAATGGATGGTAGCCTTGTCATTGTGGAAGGTAGTCTGTTGTTCAGATTTTTGTTACTGTAATGTATGGTAGCCTTGTCATTATGGAAGGTAGTTTGTTGTCGAGATTTTTGTTATTCCAATGGATGGTAGCCTAATCTTTATGGAAGGTAGTCTATTTTCGATATTTTTCTTACTCCAATGGATGGTAGCCTTGTCATTATAGAGGGTAGTATGTTGTCGAGATTTTTGGTACTCCAATGGATGGTAGCCTTGTCATTATGGAAGGTAGTTTGTTGTCCATATTTTTGTTATTCTAATGGATGGTAGCCTTGTCATTATGGAAGGTAGTCTATTGTCAAGATTTTTGTTACTCCAATGGATGGTAGCCTTGTCATTATTGAAGGGAGTCTATTTTCGAGATTTTTGTTACTCCATTGGATGATAGCCTTGTCATTATGGAAGGTAGTCTGTTGTGGAGATTTTTGTTACTCCATTGGATGGTAGCCTTGTCATTATGGAAGGTAGTCTCTTGTTTATATTTTTGTTACTCCAATGGATGGTAGCCTTGTCATTATGGAAGGTAGTCTGTTGTCCAGATTTTTGTTACTACAATAGATGGTAGCCTTGTCATTATGGAACGTAGTATGTTGTCGATATTTTTGTTACTACAATGGATTGTAGCCTTGTCATTATGGAAGGTAGTCTATTGTCAAGATTTTTGTTACTCCAATGGATGGTAGCCTTCTCATTATTGAAGGTAGTCTATTTTCGATATTTTTGTTACTCCATTGGATGATAGCCTTGTCATTATTGAACGTAGTCTCTTGTTTATATTTTTGTTATACCAATGGATGGTAGCCTTGTCATTATGGAAGGTAGTGTGTTGTCCAAATTTGTATTACACTAAGGGATGGTAGCCTTGTCATTATGGAAGGTAGTCTGTTGTCATGATTTTTGTTACTCCAATGGATGGTAGCCTTGTCATTATTGAACGTAGTATGTTGTCGAGATTTTTGTTACCACAATAGATGGTAGCCTTGTCATTATGGAAGGTAGTATGTTGTCGATATTTTTGTTACAACAATGTATGGTAGCCTTGTAATTATGGAAGGTAGTATGTTGTTGATATTTTTGTTACTACAATGGATGATTGCCTTGTCATTATGGAAGGTAGTTTGTTGTCAAGATTTTTATTACTCCAATAAATGGTAGCCTTGTCATTATGGAAGGTAGTATGTTGTCGATATTTTTGTTACTCCAATGGATGGTAGCCTTGTCATTAAGGAAGGTAGTATGTTGTCGAGATTTTTGTAACTCCATTGGATGGTAGCTTTGTCATTATGAAAGGTAGTCTGTTGTCGAGATTTTTATTATTCCAATGGATGTTAGCCTTGTCATTATGGAAGGTAGTATGTTGTCGATATTTATGTTACTCTAATGGGTTATAGCCTTGTCATTATGAAAGGTAGTCTGTTGTCGACATTTTTTTTACTCCACTGGACGGTAGCCTTGTCATTATAGAAGGTAGTTTGTTGTTGTTATTTTTGTTACTCCAATGGATGGTAGCCTTGTCATTACGGAAGGTAGTCAGTTGTTCAGATTTTTGTTACTATAATGTATGGTAGCCTTGTCATTATGGAAGGTAGTCTATTGTCGAGATTTTTGTTATTCCAATGGATGGTAGCCTAGTCTTTATGGAAGGTAGTCTATTTTCGAGATTTTTGTTACTCTAATGGATGGTAGCCTTGTCATTATAGAAGGTAGTTTGTTGTTGTGATTTATGTTACTTCAATGGATGGTAGCCTTGTCATTATGGATGGTAATGTGTTGTTCAAATTTTTGTTACTACAATGTATGGTAGCCTTGTCATTATGGAAGGTAGTCTGTTGTCGAGATTTTTGTTATTCCAATGATGGTAGCCTTATCATTATAGAGGGTAGTATGTTGTCGAGATTTTTGTTACTCCAATGGATGGTAGCCTTGTCATTATGGAAGGTAGTCTATTGTCGAGATTTTTGTTATTCCAATGGATGGTAGCCTAGTCCTTATGGAAGGTATTCTGTTTTCGAGATTTTTGTTACTCCAATGGATGGTAGCCTTGTCATTATAGAAGGTAGTTTATTGTCGATATTTTTATTACTCCAATGGATGCTAGCCTTGTAATTAAGGAAGGTAGTATGTTGTCGAGATTTTTGTTACTCCATTGGATGGTAGCCTTGTCATTATGGAAGGTAGTCTGTTGTCGAGATTTTTATTATTCCAATGGATGGTAGCCTTGTCATTATGGAAGGAAGTATGTTGTCGATATCTATGTTACTCTAATGGGTGGTAGCCTTGTCATTATAGAAGGTAGTATGTTGTCGAGATTTTTGTTACTCCAAAGGATGGTAGCCTTATCATTATAGAAGGTAGTTTGTTGTTGTGATTTATGTTACTCCAATGGATGGTAGCCTTGTCATTATGGATGGTAATGTGTTGTTCAAATTTTTGTTACTACAATGTATGGTAGCCTTGTCATTATGGAAGGTAGTCTGTTGTCGAGATTTTTGTTATTCCAATGGATGGTAGCCTTATCATTATAGAGGGTAGTATGTTGTCGAGATTTTTGGTACTCCAATGGATGGTAGCCTTGTCATTATGGAAGGTAGTCTCTTGTTGATATTTTTGTTACTCCAATGGATGTTAGCCTTGTCATTATGGAAGGTAGTCTGTTGTCGAGATTTTTGTTATTCCAATGGATGGTAGCCTAGTCTTTATGGAAGGTATTCTGTTTTCAAGATTTTTGTTACTCCAATGGATGGTAGCCTTGTCATTATAGAAGGTAGTTTATTGTCGAGATTTTTGGTACTCCAATGGATGGTAGCCTTGTCATTATGGAAGGTAGTCTCTTGTTGATATTTTTGTTACTCCAGTGGATGGTAGCCTTGTCATTATGGAAGGTAGTCTGTTGTCCATAATTTTGTTTTTCTAATGGATGGTAGCCTTGTCATTATGGAAGGTAGTATGTTGTTGATATTTTTGTAACTACAATGGATAGTAGCCTTGTCATTATGAAAGTTAGTATGTTGTCACGATTTTTGTTACTATAATGGATGATAGACTTGTCATTATGCAAGGTAGTCTGTTGTCACAATTTTTGTTACTCCAATAGATGGTAGGCTTTTCATTATGGAAGGTAGTATGTTGTCGATATTTTTGTTACTCCAATGGATGGTAGCCTTGTCATTATGGAAGGTAGTATGTTGTCGAGATTTTTGTTACTCCATTGGATGGTAGCCTTGTCATTATGAGAGATAGTCTGTTGTCGAGATTTTTATTATTCCAATGGATGGTAGCCTTGTCATTATGGAAGGTATTCTGTTGTCGAGATTTTTGTTACTCCAATGGATGGTAGCCTTGTCATTATAGAAGGTAGTTTGTTGTTGTGATTTATGTTACTCCAATGGATGGTAGCCTTGTCATTGTGGAAGGTAGTCTGTTGTTCAGATTTTTGTTACTGTAATGTATGGTAGCCTTGTCATTATGGAAGGTAGTTTGTTGTCGAGATTTTTGTTATTCCAGTGGATGGTAGCCTAATCTTTATGGAAGGTAGTCTATTTTCGATATTTTTCTTACTCCAATGGATGGTAGCCTTATCATTATAGAGGGTAGTATGTTGTCGAGATTTTTGGTACTCCAATGGATGGTAGCCTTGTCATTATGGAAGGTAGTTTGTTGTCCATATTTTTGTTATTCTAATGGATGGTAGCCTTGTCATTATGGAAGGTGGTCTATTGTCAAGATTTTTGTTACTCCAATGGATGGTAGCCTTGTCATTATTGAAGGGAGTCTATTTTCGAGATTTTTGTTACTCCATTGGATGATAGCATTGTCATTATGGAAGGTAGTCTGTTGTGGATATTTTTGTTACTCCATTGAATGGTAGCCTTGTCATTATGGAAGGTAGTCTCTTGTTTATATTTTTGTTACTCCAATGGATTGTAGCCTTGTCATTATGGAAGGTAGTCTGTTGTCAAGATTTTTGTTACTCCAATGGATGGTAGCCTTGTCATTATTGAAGGTAGTCTATTTTCGATATTTTTGTTACTCCATTGGATGATAGCCTTGTCATTATTGAACGTAGTCTCTTGTTTATATTTTTGTTATACCAATGGATGGTAGCCTTGTCATTATGGAAGGTAGTGTGTTGTCCAAATTTGTATTACTCTAAGGGATGGTAGCCTTGTCATTATGGAAGGTAGTCTGTTGTCATGATTTTTGTTACTCCAATGGATGGTAGCCTTGTCATTATTGAACGTAGTATGTTGTCGAGATTTTTGTTACCACAATAGATGGTAGCCTTGTCATTATGGAAGGTAGTATGTTGTCGATATTTTTGTTACAACAATGTATGGTAGCCTTGTAATTATGGAAGGTAGTATGTTGTCGAGATTTTTGTTACTACAATGGATGATTGCCTTGTCATTATGGAAGGTAGTCTGTTGTCAAGATTTTTATTACTCCAATAAATGGTAGCCTTGTCATTATGGAAGGTAGTATGTTGTCGATATTTTTGTTACTCCAATGGATGGTAGCCTTGTCATTATGTAAGGTAGTATGTTGTCGAGATTTTTGTAACTCCATTGGATGGTAGCTTTGTCATTATGGAAGGTAGTCTGTTGTCGAGATTTTTATTATTCCAATGGATGGTAGCCTTGTCATTATGGAAGGTAGTATGTTGTCGATATTTATGTTACTCTAATGGGTTATAGCCTTGTCATTATGAAAGGTAGTCTGTTGTCGACATTTTTTTTACTCCACTGGACGGTAGCCTTGTCATTATAGAAGGTAGTTTGTTGTTGTTATTTTTGTTACTCCAATGGATGGTAGCCTTGTCATTACAGAAGGTAGTCAGTTGTTCAGATTTTTGTTACTATAATGTATGGTAGCCTTGTCATTATGGAAGGTAGTCTGTTGTCGAGATTTTTGTTATTCCAATGGATGGTAGCATAGTCTTTATGGAAGGTAGTCTATTTTCGAGATTTTTGTTACTCTAATGGATGGTAGCCTTGTCATTATAGAAGGTAGTCTGTTGTCGAGATTTTTGGTACTCCAATTGATGGTAGCCTTTTCATTATGGAAGGTAGTCTGTTGTCCATATTTTTGTTATTCTAATGGATGGTAGCCTTGTCATTATGGAAGGTAGTATGTTGTTCAGATTTTTCTTACTTTAATGGATGGTAGGCTTGTCATTATGGAAGGTAGTCTGTTGTCGAGATTTTTGTTACTCCAAAGGATGGTAGCCTTGTCATTATAGAAGGTAGTTTGTTGTTGTGATTTATGTTACTCCAATGGATGGTAGCCTTGTCATTGTGGAAGGTAGTCTATTGTTCAGATTTTTGTTACTATAATGTATGGTAGCCTTGTCATTATGGAAGGTAGTTTGTTGTCGAGATTTTTGTTATTCCATTGGATGGTAGCCTAATCTTTATGGAAGGTAGTCTATTTTCGATATTTTTCTTACTCCAATGGATGGTAGCCTTGTCATTATAGAGGGTAGTATGTTGTCGAGATTTTTGGTACTCCAATGGATGGTAGCCTTGTCATTATGGAAGGTAGTCTGTTGTCCATATTTTTGTTATTCTAATGGATGGTAGCCTTGTCATTATGGAAGGTAGTCTATTGTCAAGATTTTTGTTACTCCAATGGATGGTAGCCTTGTCATTATTGAAGGGAGTCTATTTTCGAGATTTTTGTTACTCCATTGGATGATAGCCTTGTCATTATGGAAGGTAGTCTATTGTGGAGATTTTTGTTACTCCATTGGATGGTAGCCTTGTCATTATGGAAGGTAGTCTCTTGTTTATATTTTTGTTACTCCAATGGATGGTAGCCTTGTCATTATTGAAGGTAGTCTATTTTCGATATTTTTGTTACTCCATTGGATGATAGCCTTGTCATTATTGAACGTAGTCTCTTGTTTATATTTTTGTTATACCAATGGATGGTAGCCTTGTCATTATGGAAGGTAGTGTGTTGTCCAAATTTGTATTACTCTAAGGGATGGTAGCCTTGTCATTATGGAAGGTAGTCTGTTGTAATGATTTTTGTTACTCCAATGGATGGTAGCCTTGTCATTATTGAACGTAGTATGTTGTCGAGATTTTTGTTACCACAATAGATGGTAGCCTTGTCATTATGGAAGGTAGTATGTTGTCGATATTTTTGTTACAACAATGTATGGTAGCCTTGTAATTATGGAAGGTAGTATGTTGTCGAGATTTTTGTTACTACAATGGATGATTGCCTTGTCATTATGGAAGGTAGTCTGTTGTCAAGATTTTTATTACTCCAATAAATGGTAGCCTTGTCATTATGGAAGGTAGTATGTTGTCGATATTTTTGTTACTCCAATGGATGGTAGCCTTGTCATTATGTAAGGTAGTATGTTGTCGAGATTTTTGTAACTCCATTGGATGGTAGCTTGGTCATTATGGAAGGTAGTCTGTTGTCGAGATTTTTATTATTCCAATGGATGGTAGCCTTGTCATTATGGAAGGTAGTATGTTGTCGATATTTATGTTACTCTAATGGGTTATAGCCTTGTCATTATGAAAGGTAGTCTGTTGTCGACATTTTTTTTACTCCACTGGACGGTAGCCTTGTCATTATAGAAGGTAGTTTGTTGTTGTTATTTTTGTTACTCCAATGGATGGTAGCCTTGTCATTACGGAAGGTAGTCAGTTGTTCAGATTTTTGTTACTATAATGTATGGTAGCCTTGTCATTATGGAAGGTAGTCTGTTGTCGAGATTTTTGTTATTCCAATGGATGGTAGCATAGTCTTTATGGAAGGTAGTCTATTTTCGAGATTTTTGTTACTCTAATGGATGGTAGCCTTGTCATTATAGAAGGTAGTCTGTTGTCGAGATTTTTGGTACTCCAATTGATGGTAGCCTTTTCATTATGGAAGGTAGTCTGTTGTCCATATTTTTGTTATTCTAATGGATGGTAGCCTTGTCATTATAGAAGGTAGTATGTTGTTCAGATTTTTCTTACTTTAATGGATGGTAGGCTTGTCATTATGGAAGGTAGTCTGTTGTCGAGATTTTTGTTACTCCAAAGGATGGTAGCCTTGTCATTATAGAAGGTAGTTTGTTGTTGTGATTTATGTTACTCCAATTGATGGTAGCCTTGTCATTGTGGAAGGTAGTCTATTGTTCAGATTTTTGTTACTATAATGTATGGTAGCCTTGTCATTATGGAAGGTAGTTTGTTGTCGAGATTTTTGTTATTCCAATGGATGGTAGCCTAATCTTTATGGAAGGTATTCTATTTTCGATATTTTTCTTACTCCAATGGATGGTAGCCTTGTCATTATAGAGGGTAGTATGTTGTCGAGATTTTTGGTACTCCAATGGATGGTAGCCTTGTCATTATGGAAGGTAGTCTGTTGTCCATATTTTTGTTATTCTAATGGATGGTAGCCTTGTCATTATGGAAGGTAGTCTATTGTCAAGATTTTTGTTACTCCAATGGATGGTAGCCTTGTCATTATTGAAGGGAGTCTATTTTCGAGATTTTTGTTACTCCATTGGATGATAGCCTTGTCATTATGGAAGGTAGTCTATTGTGGAGATTTTTGTTACTCCATTGGATGGTAGCCTTGTCATTATGGAAGGTAGTCTCTTGTTTATATTTTTGTTACTCTAATGGATGGTAGCCTTGTCATTATGGAAGGTAGTCTGTTGTCCAGATTTTTGTTACTACAATAGATGGTAGCCTTGTCATTATGGAACATAGTATGTTGTCGATATTTTTGTTACTACAATGGATTGTAGCCTTGTCATTATGGAAGGTAGTCTGTTGTCAAGATTTTTGTTACTCCAATGGATGGTAGCCTTGTCATTATTGAAGGTAGTCTATTTTCGATATTTTTGTTACTCCATTGGATGATAGCTTTGTCATTATTGAACGTAGTCTCTTGTTTATATTTTTGTTATACCAATGGATGGTAGCCTTGTCATTATGGAAGGTAGTGTGTTGTCCAAATTTGTATTACTCTAAGGGATGGTAGCCTTGTCATTATGGAAGGTAGTCTGTTGTCATGATTTTTGTTACTCCAATGGATGGTAGCCTTGTCATTATTGAACGTAGTATGTTGTCGAGATTTTTGTTACCACAATAGATGGTAGCCTTGTCATTATGGAAGGTTGTATGTTGTCGATATTTTTGTTACAACAATGTATGGTAGCCTTGTAATTATGGAAGGTAGTATGTTGTCGAGATTTTTGTTACTACAATGGATGATTGCCTTGTCATTATGGAAGGTAGTCTGTTGTCAAGATTTTTATTACTCCAATAAATGGTAGCCTTGTCATTATGGAAGGTAGTATGTTGTCGATATTTTTGTTACTCCAATGGATGGTAGCCTTGTCATTATGGAAGGTAGTATGTTGTCGAGATTTTTGTAACTCCATTGGATGCTAGCTTTGTCATTATGGAAGGTAGTCTGTTGTCGAGATTTTTATTATTCCAATGGATGGTAGCCTTGTCATTATGGAAGGTAGTATGTTGTCGATATTTATGTTACTCTAATGGGTTATAGCCTTGTCATTATGAAAGGTAGTCTGTTGTCGACATTTTTTTTACTCCACTGGACGGTAGCCTTGTCATTATAGAAGGTAGTTTGTTGTTGTTATTTTTGTTACTCCAATGGATGGTAGCCTTGTCATTACGGAAGGTAGTCAGTTGTTCAGATTTTTGTTACAATAATGTATGGTAGCCTTGTCATTATGGAAGGTAGTCTGTTGTCGAGATTTTTGTTATTCCAATGGATGGTAGCCTAGTCTTTATGGAAGGTAGTCTATTTTCGAGATTTTTGTTACTCTAATGGATGGTAGCCTTGTCATTATAGAAGGTAGTCTGTTGTCGAGATTTTTGGTACTCCAATTGATGGTAGCCTTTTCATTATGGAAGGTAGTCTGTTGTCCATATTTTTGTTATTCTAATGGATGGTAGCCTTGTCATTATGGAAGGTAGTATGTTGTTCAGATTTTTCTTACTCTAATGGATGGTAGGCTTGTCATTATGGAAGGTAGGCTGTTGTCGAGATTTTTGTTACTCCAAAGGATGGTAGCCTTGTCATTATAGAAGGTAGTTTGTTGTTGTGATTTATGTTACTCCAATGGATGGTAGCCTTGTCATTGTGGAAGGTAGTCTATTGTTCAGATTTTTGTTACTATAATGTATGGTAGCCTTGTCATTATGGAAGGTAGTTTGTTGTCGAGATTTTTGTTATTCCAATGGATGGTAGCCTAATCTTTATGGAAGGTAGTCTATTTTCGATATTTTTCTTACTCCAATGGATGGTAGCCTTGTCATTATAGAGGGTAGTATGTTGTCGATATTTTTGGTACTCCAATGGATGGTAGCCTTGTCATTATGGAAGGTAGTCTGTTGTCTATATTTTTGTTATTCTAATGGATGGTAGCCTTGTCATTATGGAAGGTAGTCTGTTGTCAAGATTTTTGTTACTCCAATGGATGGTAGCCTTGTCATTATTGAAGGGAGTCTATTTTCGAGATTTTTGTTACTCCATTGGATGATAGCCTTGTCATTATGGAAGGTAGTCTGTTGTGGAGATTTTTGTTACTCCATTAGATGGTAGCCTTGTCATTATGGAAGGTAGTCTCTTGTTTATATTTTTGTTACTCCAATGGATGGTATCCTTGTCATTATGGAAGGTAGTATGTTGTCCAGATTTTTGTTACTCTAATGGATGGTAACCTTGTCATTATGGAAGGTAGTATGTTGTCGTGATTTTTGTTACACCAATGGATGGTAGCCTTGTCATTATTGAACATAGTCTGTTGTCAAGATTTTTGTTACTACAATAGATGGTAGCCTTGTCATTATGGAACGTAGTATGTTGTCGATATTTTTGTTACTACAATGGATTGTAGCCTTGTCATTATGGAAGGTAGTCTGTTGTCCATATTTTTGTTATTCTAATGGATGGTAGCCTTGTCATTATGGAAGGTAGTCTGTTGTCAAGATTTTTGTTACTCCAATGGATGGTAGCCTTGTCATTATTGAAGGTAGTCTATTTTCGATATTTTTGTTACTCCATTGGATGATAGCCTTGTCATTATTGAACGTAGTCTCTTGTTTATATTTTTGTTACTCCAATGGATGGTAGCCTTGTCATTATGGAAGGTAGTGTGTTGTCCAAATTTTTGTTACTCTAATGGATGGTAGCCTTGTCATTATGGAAGGTAGTCTGTTGTCATGATTTTTGTTACTCCAATGGATGGTAGCCTTGTCATTATTGAATGTAGTATGTTGTCGAGATTTTTGTTACTACAATAGATGGTAGCCTTGTCATTATGGAAGGTAGTATGTTGTCGATATTTTTGTTACTACAATGGATTGTAGCCTTGTCATTATGGAAGGTAGTCTATTGTCAAGATTTTTGTTACTCCAATGGATGGTAGCCTTGTCATTATTGAAGGTAGTCTATTTTCGATATTTTTGTTACTCCATTGGATGATAGCCTTGTCATTATTGAACGTAGTCTCTTGTTTATATTTTTGTTATACCAATGGATGGTAGCCTTGTCATTATGGAAGGTAGTGTGTTGTCCAAATTTGTATTATTCTAAGGGATGGTAGCCTTGTCATTATGGAAGGTAGTCTGTTGTCATGATTTTTGTTACTCCAATGGATGGTAGCCTTGTCATTATTGAACGTAGTATGTTGTCGAGATTTTTGTTACCACAATAGATGGTAGCCTTGTCATTATGGAAGGTAGTATGTTGTCGATATTTTTGTTACAACAATGTATGGTAGCCTTGTAATTATGGAAGGTAGTATGTTGTCGAGATTTTTGTTACTACAATGGATGATTGCCTTGTCATTATGGAAGGTAGTCTGTTGTCAAGATTTTTATTACTCCAATAAATGGTAGCCTTGTCATTATGGAAGGTAGTATGTTGTCGATATTTTTGTTACTCCAATGGATGGTAGCCTTGTCATTATGGAAGGTAGTATGTTGTCGAGATTTTTGTAACTCCATTGGATGGTAGCTTTGTCATTATGGAAGGTAGTCTGTTGTCGAGATTTTTATTATTCCAATGGATGGTAGCCTTGTCATTATGGAAGGTAGTATGTTGTCGATATTTATGTTACTCTAATGGGTTATAGCCTTGTCATTATGAAAGGTAGTCTGTTGTCGACATTTTTTTACTCCACTGGACGGTAGCCTTGTCATTATAGAAGGTAGTTTGTTGTTGTTATTTTTGTTACTCCAATGGATGGTAGCCTTGTCATTACGGAAGGTAGTCAGTTGTTCAGATTTTTGTTACTATAATGTATGGTAGCCTTGTCATTATGGAAGGTAGTCTGTTGTCGAGATTTTTGTTATTCCAATGGATGGTAGCCTAGTCTTTATGGAAGGTAGTCTATTTTCGAGATTTTTGTTACTCTAATGGATGGTAGCCTTGTCATTATAGAAGGTAGTCTGTTGTCGAGATTTTTGGTACTCCAATTGATGGTAGCCTTTTCATTATGGAAGGTAGTCTGTTGTCCATATTTTTGTTATTCTAATGGATGGTAGCCTTGTCATTATGGAAGGTAGTATGTTGTTCAAATTTTTCTTACTCTAATGGATGGTAGGCTTGTCATTATGGAAGGTAGTCTGTTGTCGAGATTTTTGTTACTCCAAAGGATGGTAGCCTTGTCATTATAGAAGGTAGTTTGTTGTTGTGATTTATGTTACTCCAATGGATGGTAGCCTTGTCATTGTGGAAGGTAGTCTATTGTTCAGATTTTTGATACTATAATGTATGGTAGCCTTGTCATTATGGAAGGTAGTTTGTTGTCGAGATTTTTGTTATTCCAATGGATGGTAGCCTAATCTTTATGGAAGGTAGTCTATTTTCGATATTTTTCTTACTCCAATGGATGGTAGCCTTGTCATTATAGAGGGTAGTATGTTGTCGAGATTTTTGGTACTCCAATGGATGGTAGCCTTGTCATTATGGAAGGTAGTCTGTTGTCCATATTTTTGTTATTCTAATGGATGGTAGCCTTGTCATTATGGAAGGTAGTTTGTTGTCAAGATTTTTGTTACTCCAATGGATGGTAGCCTTGTCAATATTGAAGGGAGTCTATTTTCGAGATTTTTGTTACTCCATTGGATGATAGCCTTGTCATTATGGAAGGTAGTCTGTTGTGGAGATTTTTGTTACTCCATTGGATGGTAGCCTTGTCATTATGGAAGGTAGTCTCTTGTTTATATTTTTGTTACTCCAATGGATGGTAGCCTTGTCATTATGGAAGGTAGTATGTTGTCCAGATTTTTGTTACTCTAATGGATGGTAACCTTGTCATTATGGAAGGTAGTATGTTGTCGTGATTTTTGTTACTCCAATGGATGGTAGCCTTGTCATTATTGAACATAGTCTGTTGTCAAGATTTTTGTTACTACAATAGATGGTAGCCTTGTCATTATGGAACGTAGTATGTTATCGATATTTTTGTTACTACAATGGATTGTAGCCTTGTCATTATGGAAGGTAGTCTGTTGTCCATATTTTTGTTATTCTAATTGATGGTAGCCTTGTCATTATGGAAGGTAGTCTGTTGTCAAGATTTTTGTTACTCCAATGGATGGTAGCCTTGTCATTATTGAAGGTAGTCTATTTTCGATATTTTTGTTACTCCATTGGATGATAGCCTTGTCATTATTGAACGTAGTCTCTTGTTTATATTTTTGTTACTCCAATGGATGGTAGCCTTGTCGTTATGGAAGGTAGTGTGTTGTCCAAATTTTTGTTACTCTAATGGATGGTAGCCTTGTCATTATGGAAGGTAGTCTGTTGTCATGATTTTTGTTACTCCAATGGATGGTAGCCTTGTCATTATTGAACGTAGTATGTTGTCGAGATTTTTGTTACTACAATAGATGGTAGCCTTGTCATTATGGAAGGTAGTATGTTGTCAATATTTTTGTTACTATAATGTATGGTAGCCTTGTCATTATGGAAGGTAGTCTGTTGTCGAGATTTTTGTTATTCCAATGGATGGCATCCTAATCTTTATGGAAGGTAGTCTGTTTTCGAGATTTTTGTTACTCCAATGGATGGTAGCCTTGTCATTATAGAGGGTAGTATGTTGTCGAGATTTTTGGTACTCCAATGGATGGTAGCCTTGTCATTATGGAAGGTAGTCTCTTGTTGATATTTTTGTTACTCCAATGGATGGTAGCCTTGTCATTATGGAATGTAGTCTCTTGTTTATATTTTAGTTACTCCAATGGATGGTAGCCTTGTCATTATGGAAGGTAGTCTGTTGTCGTGATTTTTGTTACTCCAATGGATGGTAGCCTTGTCATTATTGAACGTAGTATGTTGTAGAGATTTTTGTTACTACAATAGATGGTAGCCTTGTCATTATGGAAGGTAGTATGTTGTCGATATTTTTGTTACTACAATGGATTGTAGCTTTGTCATTATGGAAGGTAGTATGTTGTCGAGATTTTTGTTACTACAATGGATGATTGCCTTGTCATTATGGAAGGTAGTCTGTTGTCAAGATTTTTATTACTCAAATAGATGGTAGCCTTGTCATTATGGAAGGTAGTATGTTGTCGATACTTTTGTTACTCCAATGGATGGCAGCCTTGTCATTATGGAAGGTAGTATGTTGTCGAGATTTTTGTAACTCCATTGGATGGTAGCCTTGTCATTATGGAAGGTAGTCTGTTGTCGAGATTTTTATTATTCCAATGGATGGTAGCCTTGTCATTATGAAAGGTAGTATGTTGTCGATATCTATGTTACTCTAATGGGTTATAGCCTTGTCATTAAGGAAGGTAGTCTGTTGTCGAGATTTTTGTTACTCCACTGGACGATAGCCTTGGCATTATAAAAGGTAGTATGTTGTTGTTATTTTTGTTACTCCAATTGATGGTAGCCTTGTCATTACGGAAGGTAGTCTGTTGTTCAGATTTTTGTTACTAGAATGTATGGTAGCCTTGTCATTATGGAAGGTAGTTTGTTGACGAGATTTTTGTTATTCCAATGGATGGTAGCCTAATCTTTATGGAAGGTAGTCTATTTTCGATATTTTTGTTACTCCAATAGATGGTAGCCTTGTCATTATAGAGGCTAGTATGTTGTCGAGATTTTTGGTACTCCAATGGATGGTAGCCTTGTCATTATGGAAGGTAGTCAGTTGTCCATATTTTTGTTATTCTAATGGATAGTAGACTTGTCATTATGGAAGGTAGTATGTTATTCAGATTTTTCTTACTCTAATGGATGGTAGGCTTGTCATTATGGAAGGTAGTCTGTTGTCGAGATTTTTGTTACCTCAAAGGATGGTAGCCTTGTCATTATAGAAGGTAGTTTGTTGTTGTGATTTATGTTACTCCAATGGATAGTAGACTTGTCATTATGGAAGGTAGTATGTTGTTCAGATTTTTCTTACTCTAATGGACGGTAGGCTTGTCATTATGGAAGGTAGTCTGTTGTCGAGATTTTTGTTACTCCAAAGGATGGTAGCCTTGTCATTATAGAAGGTAGTTTGTTGTTGTTATTTTTGTTACTCTAATGGATGGTAGCCTTTTCATTACAGAAGGTAGTCTGTTGTTCAGATTTTTGTTACTATAATGTATGGTAGCCTTGTCATTATGGAAGGTAGTCTGTTGTCGAGATTTTTGTTATTCTAATGAATGGTAGCCTAGTCTTTATGGAAGGTAGTCTATTTTCGAGATTTTTGTTACTCCAATGGATGGTAGCCTTGTCATTATGGAAGGTAGTCCTTTTTGTTATTCTAATGGATAGTAGACTTGTCATTATGGAAGGTAGTCTGTTGTCGAGATTTTTGTTATTCCAATGAATGGTAGCCTAGTCTTTATGGAAGGTAGTCTATTTTCGAGATTTTTGTTACTCCAATGGATGGTAGCCTTGTCATTATGGAAGGTAGTCCTTTTTGTTATTCTAATGGATAGTAGACTTGTCATTATAGAAGGTAGTCTGTTGTCGAGATTTTTGGTACTCCAATGGATGGTAGCCTTGTCATTATGGAAGGTAGTCCTTTTTGTTATTCTAATGGATAGTAGACTTGTCATTATGGAAGGTAGTATGTTGTTCAGATTTTTCTTACTCTAATGGATGGTAGGCTTGTCATTATGCAAGGTAGTCTGTTGTCGAGATTTTTGTTACTCCAAAGGATGGTAGCCTTGTCATTATAGAAGGTAGTTTGTTGTTGTGATTTATGTTACTCCAATGGATGGTAGCCTTGTCATTATAGAAGGTAGTCTGTTGTTCAGATTTTTGTTACTATAATGTATGGTAGCCTTGTCATTATGGAAGGTAGTTTGTTGACGAGATTTTTGTTATTCCAATGGATGGTAGCCTAATATTTATGGAAGGTAGTCTATTTTCGATATTTTTGTTACTCCAATGGATGGTAGCCTTGTCATTATAGAGGCTAATATGTTGTCGATATTTTTGGTACTCCAATGGATGGTAGCCTTGTCATTATGGAAGGTAGTCTCTTGTTGATATTTTTGTTACTCCAGTGGATGGTAGCCTTGTCATTATGGAAGGTAGTCTGTTGTCCATATTTTTGTTATTCCAATGGATGGTAGCCTTGTCATTATGGAAGGTAGTCTGTTGTCAAGATTTTTGTTACTCCAATGGATGGTAGCCTTGTCATTATTGAAGGGAGTCTATTTTCGAGATTTTTGTTACTCCATTGGATGAAAGCCTTGTCATTATGGAAGGAAGTCTGTTGTGGATATTTTTGTTAGTCGATTGGATGGTAGCCTTGTCATTATGGAAGGTAGTTTGTTGTCCAGATTTTTATTACTCTAACGGATGGTAACCTTGTCATTATGGAAGGTAGTATGTTGTCATGATTTTTGTTACTCTAATGGATGGGAGCCTTGTCATTATTGAACGTCGTCTGTTGTCGAGATTTTTGTTACTACAATAGATGGTAGCCTTGTCATTATGGAACGTAGTATGTTGTCGATATTTTTGTTACTACAATGGATTGTAGCCTTGTCATTATGGAAGGTAGTCTGTTGTCCATATTTTTGTTATTCTAATGGATGGTAGCCTTGTCATTATGGAAGGTAGTCTGTTGTCAAGATTTTTGTTACTCCAATGGATGGTAGCCTTGTCATTATTGAAGGTAGTCTATTTTCGATATTTTTGTTACTCCATTGGATGATAGCCTTGTCATTATTGAACGTAGTCTCTTGTTTATATTTTTGTTACTCCAATGGATGGTAGCCTTGTCATTATGGAAGGTAGTGTGTTGTCCAAATTTTTGTTACTCTAATGGATGGTAGCCTTGTCATTATGGAAGGTAGTCTGTTGTCATGATTTTTGTTACTCCAATGGATGGTAGCCTTGTCATTATTGAACGTAGTATGTTGTCGAGATTTTTGTTACTACAATAGATGGTAGCCTTGTCATTATGGAAGGTAGTATGTTATCGATATTTTTGTTACTACAATGTATGGTAGCCTTGTCATTATGGAAGGTAGTCTGTTGTCGTGATTTTTGTTATTCCAATGGATGGCAGCCTAATCTTTATGGAAGGTAGTCTGTTTTCGAGATTTTTGTTACTCCAATGGATGGTAGCCTTGTCATTATAGAGGGTAGTATGTTCTCGAGATTTTTGGTACTCCAATGGATGGTAGCCTTGTCATTAAGGAAGGTAGTCTCTTGTTGATATTTTTGTTACTCCAATGGATGGTAGCCTTGTCATTATGGAAGGTAGTCTGTTGTTCAGATTTTTGTTACTATAATGTATGGTAGCCTTGTCATTATGGAAGGTAGTCTGTTGTTGAGATTTTTGTTATTCCAATGGATGGTAGCCTAGTCTTTATGGAAGGTAGATTGTTTTCGAGATTTTTGTTACTCCAATGGATGGTAGCCTTGTCATTATTGAAGGGAGTCTATTTTCAAGATTTTTGTTACTCCATTGGATGATAGCCTTGTCATTATGGAAGGTAGTCTGTTGTGGAGATTTTTGTTACTCGATTGGATGGTAGCCTTGTCATTATGGAAGGTAGTCTCTTGTTTATATTTTTGTTACTACAATGGATGGTAGCCTTGTCATTATGGAAGGTAGTCTGTTGTCCAAATTTTTGTTACTCTAATGGATGGTAGCCTTGTCATTATGGAAGGTAGTATGTTGTCGTGATTTTTGTTACTCCAATGGATGGTAGCCTTGTCATTATTGAACGTATTCTGTTGTCGACATTTTTGTTACTACAATAGATGGTAGCCTTGTCATTATGGAACGTAGTATGTTGTCGATATTTTTGTTACTACAATGGATTGTAGCCTTGTCATTATGGAAGGTAGTATATTGTCCGGATTTTTGTTACTACAATGGATGATAGCCTTGTCATTATGGAAGGTAGTCTGTTGTCAAGATTTTTATTACTCCAATAGATGGTAGCCTTGTCATTATGGAAGGTAGTATGTTGTCGATATTTTTGTTACTCCAATGGATGGTAGCTTTGTCATTATGGAAGGTAGTATGTTGTCAAGATTTTTGTAACTCCATTGGATGGTAGCCTTGTAATTATGGAAGGTAGTCTGTTGTCGAGATTTTTATTATTCCAATGGATGGTAGCCTTGTCATTATGGAAGGTAGTTTTTTGTCGATATCTATGTTACTCTAATGGGTGGTAGCCTTGTCATTATGGAAGGTAGTCTGTTGTCGAGATTTTTGTTACCCCAATGGATGGTAGCCTTGTCATTATAGAAGGTAGTTTGTTTTTGTGATTTTTGTTACTCCAATGGATGGTAGCCTTGTCATTATGGAAGATAGTTTGTTGTGGAGATTTTTGTTACTCCATTGGATGGTAGCCTTGTCATTATGGAAGGTAGTCTCTTGTTTATATTTTTGTTACTCCAATGGATGGTAGCCTTGTCATTATGGAAGGTAGTCTGTTGTCCAAATTTTTGTTACTCTAATGGATGGTAGCCTTGTCATTATGGAAGGTAGTATGTTGTCGTGATTTTTGTTACTCTAATGGATGGTAGCCTTGTCATTATTGAACGTAGTCTGTTGTCGAGTTTTTTGTTACTACAATAGATGGTAGCCTTGTCATTATGGAAGGTAGTATGTTATCGATATTTTTGTTACTACAATGGATTGTAGCCTTGTCATTATGGAAGGTAGTATGTTGTCCAGATTTTTGTTACTACAACGGATGATAGCCTTGTCATTATGGAAGGTAGTCTGTTGCCAAGATTTTTATTACTCCAATAGATGGTAGCCTTGTCATTATGGAAGGTAGTATGTTGTTGATATTTTTGTTACTCCAAGGGATGGTACCCTTGTCATTATGGAAGGTACTCTGTTGTCGAGATTTTTATTATTCCAATGGATGGTAGCCTTGTCATTATGGAAGGTAGTTTTTTGTCGATATCTATGTTACTCTATTGGGTGGTAGCCTTGTCATTATGGAAGGTAGTCTGTTGTCGAGATTTTTGGTACCCCAATGGATGGTAGCCTTTCCATTATAGAAGGTAGTTTGTTTTTGTTATTTTTGTTACTCCAATGGACGGTAGCCTTGTCATTATGGAAGGTAGTCTGCTGTTCAGATTTTTGTTACTACAATGTATGGTAGCCTTGTCATTTTGGAAGGTAGTCTGTTGTCGAGATTTTTGTTATTCCAATGGATGGTAGCCGAGTCTTTATGGAAGGTAGTCTGTTTTCGAGCTTTTTGTTACTCCATTGGACGGTAGCCTTGTCATTATAGTAAGTAGTATGTTGTCGAGATTTTTGGTACTCCAATGGATGGTATCCTTGTCATTATTGAACGTAGTCTGTTGTCGAGATTTTTGTTACTACAATAGATGGTACCCTTGTCATTATGGAACGTAGTATGTTGTCGATATTTTTGTTACTACAATGGAGTGTAGCCTTGTCATTATGGAAGGTAGTCTGTTGTCCATATTTTTGTTATTCTAATGGATGATAGCCTTGTCATTACGGAAGGTAGTCTGTTGTCAAAATTTTTGTTAATCCAATGGATGGTAGCCTTGTCATTATTGAAGGTAGTCTATTTTCGAGATTTTTGTTACTCCATTGGATGATAGCCTTGTCATTATTGAACGTAGTCACTTGTTTATATTATTGTTACTCCAATGGATGGTAGCCTTGTCATTATTGAAGGTAGTGTGTTGTCCAGATTTTTGTTACTCTAATGGATGGTAGCCTTGTCATTATGGAAGGTAGTATGTTGTCGTGATTTTTGTTACTCCAATGGATGGTAGCCTTGTCATTATTGAACGTAGTCTGTTGTCGAGATTTTTGTTACTACAATAGATGGTAGCCTTGTCATTATGGAACGTAGTATGTTATCAATATTTTTGTTACTACAATGGATTGTAGCCTTGTCATTGTGGAAGGTAGTATGTTGTCCAGATTTTGGTTACTACAATGGATGATAGCCTTGTCATTATGGAAGGTAGTCTGTTGCCAAGATTTTTATTACTCCAATAGATGGTAGCCTTGTCATTATGGAAGGTAGTATGTTGTCGATATTTTTGTTACTCCAATGGATGGTAGCTTTGTCATTATGGAAGGTAGTATGTTGTCGATATTTTTGTAACTCTATTGGATGGTAGCCTTGTCATTATGGAAGGTAGTCTGTTGTCGAGATTTTTGTTACCCCAATGGATGGTAGCCTTGTAATTATAGAAGGTAGTTTGTTTTTGTGATTTTTGTTACTCCAATGGATGGTAGCCTTGTCATTATGGAAGGTAGTCTGTTGTTCAGATTTTTTTTACTACAATGTATGGTAGCCTTGTCATTTTGGAAGATAGTCTGTTGTCGAGATTTTTGTTATTCCAATGGATGGTAGCCGAGTCTTTATGGAAGGTAGTCTGTTTTTGAGATTTTTGTTACTCCATTGGACGGTAGCCTTGTCATTATAGAAAGTAGTATGTTGTCGAGATTTTTGGTACTCCAATGGATGGTATCCTTGTCATTATTGAACGTAGTCTGTTGTCGAGATTTTTGTTACTACAATAGATGGTAGCCTTGTCATTATGGAAAGTAGTATGTTGTCGATATTTTTGTTACTACAATGGATTGTAGCCTTATCATTATGGAAGGTAGTTTGTTGTCCATATTTTTGTTATTCTAATGGATGGTAGCCTTGTCATTATGGAAGGTAGTCTGTTGTCAAGATTTTTTTTACTCCAATGGGTGGTAGCCTTGTCATTACTGAAGGTAGTCTATTTTCGAGATTTTTGTTACTCCATTGGATGATAGCCTTGTCATTATTGAACGTAGTCTCTTGTTTATATTTTTGTTACTCCAATAGATGGTAGACTTGTCATTATGGAAAGTAGTGTGTTGTCCAAATTTTTGTTACTCTAATGGATGGTAGCCTTGTCATTATGGAAGGTAGTCTGTTGTTGTGATTTTTGTTACTCCAATGGATGGTAGCCTTGTCATTATTGAACGTAGTATGTTGTCGAGATTTTTCTTAGTACAATAGATAGTAGCCTTGTCATTATGGAAGGTAGTATGTTGTCGATATTTTTGTTACTACAATGTATGGTAGCCTTGTCATTATGGAAGGTAGTCTGTTGTCGAGATTTTTGTTATTCCAATGGATGGCAACCTAATCTTTATGGAAGGTAGTCTGTTTTCGAGATTTTTGTTACTCCAATGGATGGTAGCCTTATCATTATAGAGGGTAGTATGTTGTCGAGATTTTTGGTACTCCAATGGATGGTAGCCTTGTCATTATGGAAGGTAGTCTGTTGTTCATATTTTTGTTACTATAATGTATGGTAGCATTGTCATTATAGAAGGTAGTCTGTTGTCGAGATTTTTGTTATTCCAATGGATGGTAGCCTAGTCTTTATTGAAGGTAGTCTGTTTTCGAGATTTTTGTTACTCCAATGGATGGTAGCCTTGACATTATAGAAGGTAGTTTGTTGTCGAGATCTTTGGTACTCCAATGGATGGTAGCCTTGTCATGATGGAAGGTAGTCTATTTTCGAGATTTTTGTTACTCCATTGGATGATAGCCTTGTCATTATTAAACGTAGTCTGTTGTTTATATTTTTGTTACTCCAATGGATGGTAGCCTTGTCATTATTGAAGGTAGTCTGTTGTCCAGATTTTTGTTACTCTAATGGATGGTAGCCTTGTCATTATGGAAGGTAGTATGTTGTCGTGATTTTTGGTACTCCAATGGATGGTAGCCTTGTCATTATTGAACGTAGTCTGTTGTCGAGATTTTTGTTACTACAATAGATGGTAGCCTTGTCATTATGGAACGTAGTATGTTGTCGATATTTTTGTTACTACAATGGATGGTAGCCTTGTCATTATGGAAGGTAGTATGTTGTCCAGATTTTTGTTACTATAATGGATGATAGCCTTGTCATTATGGAAGGTAGTCTGTTGTCAGGATTCTTATTACTCCAATAGATGGTGGCCTTTTCATTATGGAAGGTAGTATGTTGTCGATATTTTTGTTACCCCAATGGATGGTAGCTTTGTCATTATGGAAGGTAGTATGTTGTCGAGATTTTGGTAACTCCATTGGATGGTAGCCATGTCATTATGGAAGGTAGTCTGTTGTCGAGATTTTTATTATTCTAATGGATGGTAGCCTTGTCATTATGGAAGGTAGTTTTTTGTCGATATCTATGTTACCCCATTGGATGGTAGCCTTGTCATTGTAGAAGGTAGTTTGTTTTTGTGGTTTTTGTTACTCCAATGGATGGTAGCCTTGTCATTATAGAAGGTAGTCTGTTATGGAGAATTTTTGGTACTCCAATGGATGGTAGCCTTGTAATTATGGAAGGTAGTCTCTTGTTGATATTTTTGTTACTCCAATGGATGGTAGCCTTGTCATTATGGAAGGTAGTCTGTTGTTCAGATTTTTGTTACTATAATGTATGGTAGCCTTTTCATTATGGAAGGTAGTCTGTTGTCGAGATTTTTGTTATTCCAATGGATGGTAGCCTAGTCTTTATGGAAGGTAGTCTGTTTTCGAGATTTTTGTTACTCCAATGGATGGTAGCCTTGTCATTATAGAAGGTAGTTTGTTTTCGAGATTTTTGGTACTCCAATAGATGGTAGCCTTGTCATTATGGAAGGTAGTTTGTTGTCCATATTTTTGTTATTCTAATGGATGGTAGCCTTGTCATTATGGAAGGTAGTTTGTTCTCAAGATTTTTGTTACTCCAATGGATGGTAGCCTTGTCATTAGTGAAGGGAGTCTATTTTCGAGATTTTTGTTACTCCATTGGATGATAGCCTTGTCATTATGGAAGGTAGTCTGTTGTGTAGATTTTTGTTACTCCATTGGATGGTAGCCTTGTCATTATGGAAGGTAGTCTCTTGTTTATATTTTTATTACTCCAATGGATGGTAGCCTTGTCATTATGGAAGGTAGTCTGTTGTCCAGATTTTTGTTACTCTAATTGATGGTAGCCTTGTCATTATGGAAGGTAGTATGTTGTCGTGATTTTTGTTACTCCAATGGATGGTAGCCTTGTCATTATTGAACGTTGTCTGTTGTCGAGATTTTTGTTACTACAATAGATGGTAGCCTTGTCATTATGGAACATAGTATGTTGTCGATATTTTTGTTACTACAATGGATGGTAGCCTTGTCATTATGGAAGGTAGTATGTTGTCCAGATTTTTGTTACTACAATGGATGATAGCCTTGTCATTATGGAAGGTAGTCTGTTGTCAGGATTTTTATTACTCCAATAGATGGTAGCCATGTCATTATGGAAGGTAGTCTGTTGTCGATATTTTTATTATTCCAATGGATGGTAGCCTTGTCATTATGGAAGGTAGTTTTTTGTCGATATCTATGTTACTCTAATGGGTGGTAGCCTTGTCATTATGGAAGGTAGTCTGTTGTCGAGATTTTTGTTACCCCAATGGATGGTAGCCTTGTCATTATAGAAGGTAGTTTGTTTTTGTGATTTTTGTTACTCCAATGGATGGTAGCCTTGTCATTATGGAAGATAGTCTGTTGTGGAGATTTTTGTTACTCCATTGGATGGTAGCCTTGTCATTATGGAAGGTAGTCTCTTGTTTATATTTTTGTTACTCCAATGGATGGTAGCCTTGTCATTATGGAAGGTAGTCTGTTGTCCAGATTTTTGTTACTCTAATGGATGGTAGCCTTGTCATTATGGTGGGTAGTATGTTGTTGTGATTTTTTTTACTCCAATGGATGGTAGCTTTGTCATTATTGAACGTAGTTTGTTGTCAAGATTTTTGTTACTACAATAGATGGTAGCCTTGTCATTATGGAACGTAGTATGTTGTCGATATTTTTGTTACTACAATGGATGGTAGCCTTGTCATTATGGAAGGTAGTATGTTGTCCAGATTTTTGTTACTACAATGGATGATAGCCTTGTCATTATGGAAGGTAGTCTGTTGTCAGGATTTTTATTACTCCAATAGATGGTAGCCTTGTAATTATGGAACGCAGTATGTTGTCGATATTTTTGTTACTCCAATGGATGGTAGCTTTGTCATTATGGAAGGTAGTATGTTGTCGAGATTTTTGTAACTCCATTGGATGGTAGCCATGTCATTATGGAAGGTAGTCTGTTGTCGAGATTTTTATTATTCCAATGGATGGTAGCCTTGTCATTATGGAAGGATTTTTTTTGTCCATATCTATGTTACTCTAATGGGTGGTAGCCTTGTCATTATGGAAGGTAGTCTGTTGTCGAGATTTTTGTTACCCCAATGGATGGTAGCCTTGTCATTATAGAAGGTAGTTTGTTTTTGTGATTTTTGTTACTCCAATGGATGGTAGCCTTGTCATTATAGAAGGTAGTCTGTTGTGGAGATTTTTGTTACTCCATTGGATGGTAGCCTTGTCATTATGGAAGGTAGTCTCTTGTTTATATTTTTGTTACTCCAATGGATGGTAGCCTTGTCATTATGGAAGGTTGTCTGTTGTCCAGATTTTTGTTACACTAATGGATGCTAGCCTTGTCATTATGGAAGGTAGTATGTTGTCGTGATTTTTGTTGCTCCAATGGATGGTAGCCTTGTCATTATTGAACATAGTTTATTGTCGAGATTTTTGTTACTACAATAGATGGTAGCCTTGTCATTATGGAACGTAGTATGTTATCGATATTTTTGTTACTACAATGGATTGTAGCCTTGTCATTATGGAAGGTAGTATGTTGTCCAGATTTTTGTTACTACAATGGATGATAGCCTTGTCATTATGGAAGGTAGTCTGTTGCCAAGATTTTTATTACTCCAATAGATGGTAGCCTTCTCATTATGGAAGGTAGTATGTTGTTGATATTTTTGTTACTCCAATGGATGATAGCTTTGTCATTATGCAAGGTAGTATGTTGTCGAGATTTTTGTAACTCCATTGGATGGTAGCCATGTCATTATGGAAGGTAGTCTGTTGTCGAGATTTTTATTATTCCAATGGATGGTAGCCTTGTCATTATGGAAGGTAGTTTTTTGTCGATATCTATGTTACTCTAATGGTTGGTAGCCTTGTCATTATGGAAGGTAGTCTGTTGTCGAGATTTTTGTTACCCCAATGGATGGTAGCCTTGTCATTATAGAAGGTAGTTTGTTTTTGTGATTTTTGTTACTCCAATGGATGGTAGCCTTGTCATTATAGAAGGTAGTTTGTTGTGGAGATTTTTGTTACTCCATTGGATGGTAGTCTTGTCATTATGGAAGGTAGTCTCTTGTTTATATTTCTGTTACTCCAATGGATGGTAGCCTTGTCATTATGGAAGGTAGTCTGTTGTCCAGATTTTTGTTACTCTAATGGATGGTAGCCTTGTCATTATGGAAGGTAGTATGTTGTCGTGATTTTTGTTACTCCAATGGATGGTAGCCTTGTCATTATTCAACGTAGTTTATTGTCGATATTTTTGTTACTACAATAGATGGTAGCCTTGTCATTATGGAACGTAGTATGTTATCGATATTTTTGTTACTACAATGGATTGTAGCCTTGTCATTATGGAAGGTAGTATGTTGTCCAGATTTTTGTTACTACAATGGATGATAGCCTTGTCATTATGGAAGGTAGTTTGTTGCCAAGATTTTTATTACTCCAATAGATGGTAGCCTTGTCATTATGGAAGGTAGTATGTTATCGATATTTTTGTTACTCCAATGGATGGTAGCTTTGTCATTATGGAAGGTAGTATGTTGTCGAGATTTTTGTAACTCCATTGGATGGTAGCCTTGTCATTATGGAAGGTAGTCTGTTGTCGAGATTTTTATTATTCCAATGGATGGTAGCCTTGTCATTATTGAAGGTAGTTTTTTGTTGATATTTATGTTACTCTAATGGGTGGTAGCCTTGTCATTATGGAAGGTAGTCTGTTGTCGAGATTTTTGTTACCCCAATGGATGGAAGCCTTGTCATTATAAAAGGTAGTTTGTTTTTGTGATTTTTGTTACTCCAATGGATGGTAGCCTTGTCATTATGGAAGGTAGTTTGTTGTTCAGATTTTTGTTACTACAATGTATGGTAGCCTAGTCTTTATGGAAGGTAGTCTGTTTTCGAGATTTTTGTTACTCCATTGGACGGTAGCCTTGTCATTATAGAAAGTAGTATGTTGTCGAGATTTTTGGTACTCCAATGGATGGTAGCCTTGTCATTATTGAACGTAGTCTATTGTCGATATTTTTGTTACTACAATAGATGGTAGCCTTGTCATTATGGAACGTAGTATGTTGTCGATATTTTTGTTATTCTAATGGATGGTAGCCTTGTCATTATGGAAGGTAGTGTGTTGTCAAGATTTTTGTTACTCCAATGGATGGTAGCCTTATCATTATTGAAGGTAGTCTATTTTCGAGATTTTTGTTACTACATTGGATGATAGCCTTGTCATTATTGAACGTAGTCTCTTGTTTATATTTTTGTTACTCCAATGGATGGTAGCCTTGTCATTATGGAAGGTAGTGTGTTGTCCAAATTTTTGTTACTCTAATGGATGGTAGCCTTGTCATTATGAAAGGTAGTCTGTTGTCGTGATTTTTGTTACTCCAATGGATGGTAGCCTTGTCATTATTGAACGTAGTATGTTGTCGAGATTTTTGTTACTACAATAGATGGTAGCCTTGTCATTATAGAAGGTAGTATGTTGTCGATATTTTTGTCACTACAATGTATGGTAGCCTTGTCATTATGGAAGGTAGTCTGTTGTCGAGATTTTTGTTATTCCAATGGATGGCAGCCTAATCTTTATGGAAGGTAGTCTGTTTTCGAGATTTTTTTTACTCCACTAGACGGTAGCCTTGTCATTATAAAAGGTAGTTTGTTTTTGTGATTTTTGTTACTCCAATGGATGGTAGCCTTGTCATTATGGAAGGTAGTCTGTTGTTCAAATTTTTGTTACTACAATGTATGGTAGCCTTGTCATTTTGGAAGGTAGTCTGTTGTATGTTGTCGAGATTTTTGGTACTCCAATGGATGGTAGCCTTGTCATTATTGAACGTAGTCTGTTGTCGAGATTTTTGTTACTACAATAGTTTGTAGCCTTGTCATTATGGAAGGTAGTCTGTTGTCCATATTTTTGTTATTCTAATGGATGGTAGCCTTGTCATTATGTAAGGTAGTTTGTTGTCGAGATTTTTGTTACTGCAATGGATGGTAGCTTTGTCATTATTGAAGGGAGTCTATTTTCGAGATTTTTGTTACTCCATTGGATGATAGCCTTGTCATTATGGAAGGTAGTCTGTTGTCAAGATTTTTATTACTCCAATAGATGGTAGCCTTGTCATTATGGAAGGTAGTTTTTTGTCGATATCTATGTTACTCCAATGGGTGGTAGCCTTGTCATTATGGAAGGTAGTCTGTTGTCGAGATTTTTGTTACCCCAATGGATGGTAGCCTTGTCATTATAGAAGGTAGTTTGTTTTTGTGATTTTTGTTACTCCAATGGATGGTAGCCTTGTCATTATAGAAGGTAGTCTGTTGTGGAGATTTTTGTTACTCCATTGGATGGTATCCTTGTCATTATGGAAGGTAGTCTCTTGTTTATATTTTTGTTACTCCAATGGATGGTAGCCTTGTCATTATGGAAGGAAGTCTGTTGTCCAGATTTTTGTTACTCTAATGGATGGTAGCCTTGTCATTATGGAAGGTAGTATGTTGTCGTGATTTTTGTTACTCAAATGGATGGTAGCCTTGTCATTATTGAACGTAGTCTGTTGTCGAGATTTTTGTTACTAAAATAGATGGTAGCCTTATCATTATGGAACGTAGTATGTTATCGATATTTTTGTTACTACAATGGATTGTAGCCTTGTCATTATGGAAGGTAGTATGTTGTCCAGATTTTTGTTACTACAATGGATGATAGCCTTGTCATTATGGAAGGTAGTCTGTTGCCAATATTTTTATTACTCCAATAGATGGTAGCCTTGACATTATGGAAGGTAGTATGTTGTCGATATTTTTGTTACTCCAATGGATGGTAGCTTTGTCATTATGGAAGGTAGTATGTTGTCGAGATTTTTGTAACTCCATTGGATGGTAGCCTTGTCATTATGGAAGGTAGTCTGTTGTCGAGATTTTTATTATTCCAATGGATGGTAGCCTTGTCATTATTGAAGGTAGTTTTTTGTCGATATTTATGTTACTCTAATGGGTGGTAGCCTTGTCATTATGGAAGGTAGTCTGTTGTCGAGATTTTTGTTACCCCAATGGATGGAAGCCTTGTCATTATAAAAGGTAGTTTGTTTTTGTGATTTTTGTTACTCCAATGGATGGTAGCCTTGTCATTATGGAAGGTAGTCTGTTGTTCAGATTTTTGTTACTACAATGTATGGTAGCCTAGTCTTTATGGAAGGTAGTCTGTTTTCGAGATTTTTGTTACTCCATTGGAAGGTAGCCTTGTCATTATAGAAAGTAGTATGTTGTCGAGATTTTTGGTACTCCAATTGATGGTAGCCTTGTCATTATTGAACGTAGTCTGTTGTCGAGATTTTTGTTACTACAATAGATGGTAGCCTTGTCATTATGGAACGTAGTATGTTGTCGATATTTTTGTTATTCTAATGAATGGTAGCCTTGTCATTATGGAAGGTAGTGTGTTGTCAAGATTTTTGTTACTCCAATGGATGGTAGCCTTATCATTATTGAAGGTAGTCTATTTTCGAGATTTTTGTTACTCCATTGGATGATAGCCTTGTCATTATTGAACGTAGTCTCTTGTTTATATTTTTGTTACTCCAATGGATGGTAGCCTTGTCATTATGGAAGGTAGTGTGTTATCCAAATTTTTGTTACTCTAATGGATGGTAGCCTTGTCATTATGAAAGGTAGTCTGTTGTCGTGATTTTTGTTACTCCAATGGATGGTAGCCTTGTCATTATTGAACGTAGTATGTTGTCGAGATTTTTGTTACTACATTAGATGGTAGCCTTGTCATTATAGAAGGTAGTATGTTGTCGATATTTTTTTTACTACAATGTATGGTAGCCTTGTCATTATGGAAGGTAGTCTGTTGTCGAGATTTTTGTTATTCCAATGGATGGCAGCCTAATCTTTATGGAAGGTAGTCTGTTTTCGAGATTTTTTTTACTCCACTAGACGGTAGCCTTGTCATTATAAAAGGTAGTTTGTTTTTGTGATTTTTGTTACTCCAATGGATGGTAGCCTTGTCATTATGGAAGGTAGTCTGTTGTTCAGATTTTTGTTACTACAATGTATGGTAGCCTTGTCATTTTGGAAGTTAGTCTGTTGTATGTTGTCGAGATTTTTGGTACTCCAATGGATGGTAGCCTTGTCATTATTGAACGTAGTCTGTTGTCGAGATTTTTGTTACTACAATAGTTTGTAGCCTTGTCATTATGGAAGGTATTCTGTTGTCCATATTTTTGTTATTCTAATGGATGGTAGCCTTGTCATTATGTAAGGTAGTTTGTTGTCGAGATTTTTGTTACTACAATGGATGGTAGCCTTGTCATTATTGAAGGGAGTCTATTTTCGAGATTTTTGTTACTCCATTGGATGATAGCCTTGTCATTATGGAAGGTAGTCTGTTGTCAAGATTTTTATTACTCCAATAGATGGTAGCCTTGTCAATATGGAAGGGAGTTTTTTGTCGATATCTATGTTACTCCAATGGGTGGTAGCCTTGTCATTATGGAAGGTAGTCTGTTGTCGAGATTTTTGTTACCCCAATGGATGGTAGCCTTGTCATTATAGAAGGTAGTTTGTTTTTGTGATTTTTGTTACTCCAATGGATGGTAGCCTTGTCATTATAGAAGGTAGTCTGTTGTGGAGATTTTTGTTACTCCATTGGATGGTATCCTTGTCCTTATGGAAGGTAGTCTCTTGTTTATATTTTTGTTACTCCAATGGATGGTAGCCTTGTCATTATGGAAGGAAGTCTGTTGTCCAGATTTTTGTTACTCTAATGGATGGTAGCCTTGTCATTATGGAAGGTAGTATGTTGTCGTGATTTTTGTTACTCAAATGGATGGTAGCCTTGTCATTATTGAACGTAGTCTGTTGTCGAGATTTTTGTTACTAAAATAGATGGTAGCCTTGTCATTATGGAACGTAGTATGTTATCGATATTTTTGTTACTACAATGGATTGTAGCCTTGTCATTATGGAAGGTAGTATGTTGTCCAGATTTTTGTTACTACAATGGATGATAGCCTTGTCATTATGGAAGGTAGTCTGTTGCCAAGATTTTTATTACTCCAATAGATGGTAGCCTTGTCATTATGGAAGGTAGTATGTTGTCGATATTTTTGTTACTCCAATGGATGGTAGCTTTGTTATTATGGAAGGTAGTATGTTGTCGAGATTTTTGTAACTCCATTGGATGGTAGCCTTGTCATTATGGAAGGTAGTCTGTTGTCGAGATTTTTATTATTCCAATGGATGGTAGCCTTGTCATTATTGAAGGTAGTTTTTTGTCGATATTTATGTTACTCTAATGGGTGGTAGCCTTGTCATTATGGAAGGTAGTCTGTTGTCGAGATTTTTGTTACCCCAATGGATGGAAGCCTTGTCATTATAAAAGGTAGTTTGTTTTTGGGATTTTTGTTACTCCAATGGATGGTAGCCTTGTCATTATGGAAGGTAGTCTGTTGTTCAGATTTTTGTTACTACAATGTATGGTAGCCTAGTCTTTATGGAAGGTAGTTTGTTTTCGAGATTTTTGTTACTCCATTGGACGGTAGCCTTGTCATTATAGAAAGTAGTATGTTGTCGAGATTTTTGGTACTCCAATTGATGGTAGCCTTGTCATTATTGAACGTAGTCTGTTGTCGAGATTTTTGTTACTACAATAGATGGTAGCCTTGTCATTATGGAACGTAGTATGTTGTCGATATTTTTGTTATTCTAATGAATGGTAGCCTTGTCATTATGGAAGGTAGTGTGTTGTCAATATTTTTGTTACTCCAATGGATGGTAGCCTTATCATTATTGAAGGTAGTCTATTTTCGAGATTTTTGTTACTCCATTGGATGATAGCCTTGTCATTATAGAAGGTAGTCTATTTTCGAGATTTTTGTTACTACAATAGATGGTAGCCTTGTCATTATAGAAGGTAGTATGTTGTCGATATTTTTTTTACTACAATGTATGGTAGCCTTGTCATTATGGAAGGTAGTCTGTTGTCGAGATTTTTGTTATTCCAATGGATGGCGGCCTAATCTTTATAGAAGGTAGTCTATTTTCGAGATTTTTTTTACTCCACTAGACGGTAGCCTTATCATTATAAAAGGTAGTTTGTTTTTGTGATTTTTGTTACTCCAATGGATGGTAGCCTTGTCATTATGGAAGGTAGTCTGTTGTTCAGATTTTTGGTACTACAATGTATGGTAGCCTTGTCATTTTGGAAGGTAGTCTGTTGTATGTTGTCGAGATTTTTGGTACTCCAATGGATGGTAGCCTTGTCATTATTGAACGTAGTCTGTTGTCGAGATTTTTGTTACTACAATAGTTTGTAGCCTTGTCATTATGGAAGGTAGTCTGTTGTCCATATTTTTGTTATTCTAACGGATGGTAGCCTTGTCATAATGTAAGGTAGTTTGTTGTCGAGATTTTTGTTACTACAATGGATGGTAGCCTTGTCATTATTGAAGGGAGTCTATTTTTGAGATTTTTGTTACTCCATTGGATGATAGCCTTGTCATTATGGAAGGTAGTCAATTATGTAGATTTTTGTTACTCCATTGGATGGTAGCCTTGTCATTATGGAAGGTAGTCTCTTGTTTATATTTTTGTTACTCCAATGGATGGTAGCCTTGTCATTATGGAAGGTAGTCTGTTGTCCAAATTTTTGTTACTCTAATGGATGGTAGCCTTGTCATTATGGAAGGTAGTCTGTTGTCGTGATTTTTGTTACTCCAATGGATGGTAGCCTTGTCATTATTGAACGAAGTATGTTGTAGAGATTTTTGTTACTACAATAGATGGTAGCCTTGTCATTATGGAAGGTAGTATGTTGTCGATATTTTTGTTACTACAATTGATTGTAGCTTTGTCATTATGGAAGGTAGTATGTTGTCAAGATTTTTGTTACTACAATGGATGATTGCCTTGTCATTATGGAAGGTAGTCTGTTGTCTCAATTTTTATTACTCCAATAGATGGTAGCCTTGTCATTATGGAAGGTAGTTTTTTGTTGATATCTATGTTACTCCAATGGGTGGTAGCCTTGTCATTATGGAAGGTAGTCTGTTGTCGAGATTTTTGTTACCCCAATGGATGGTAGCCTTGTCATTATAGAAGGTAGTTTGTTTTTGTGATTTTTGTTACTCCATTGGATGGTATCCTTGTCATTATGGAAGGTAGTCTCTTGTTTATATTTTTGTTACTCCAATGGATGGTAGCCTTGTCATTATGGAAGGTAGTCTGTTGTCCAGATTTTTGTTACTCTAATGGATGGTAGCCTTGTCATTATGGAAGGTAGTATGTTGTCGTGATTTTTGTTACTCCAACGGATGGTAGCCTTGTCATTATTGAACATAGTCTGTTGTCGAGATTTTTGTTACTACAATAGATGGTAGCCTTGTCATTATGGAACGTAGTATGTTATCGATATTTTTGTTACTACAACGGATTGTAGCCTTGTCATTATGGAAGGTAGTATGTTGTCCAGATTTTTGTTACTACAATGGATGATAGCCTTGTCATTATGGAAGGTAGTCTGTTACCAAGATTTTTATTACTCCAATAGATGGTAGCCTTGTCATTATGGAAGGTAGCATGTTGTCGATATTTTTGTTACTCCAATGGATGGTAGCTTTGTCATTATGGAAGGTAGTATGTTGTCGAGATTTTTGTAACTCCATTGGATGGGAGCCTTGTCCTTATGGAAGGTAGTCTGTTGTCGAGATTTTTGTTACTCCACTAGACGGTAGCCTTGTCATTATAGAAGGTAGTTTGCTGTTGTTATTTTTGTTACTCCAATGGATGGTAGCCTTGTCATTACGGAAGGTAGTCTGTTGTTCAGATTTTTGTTACTATAATGTATGGTAGCCTTGTCATTATGGAAGGTAGTCTGTTGTCGAGATTTTTGTTATTCCAATGGATGGTAGCCTAGTCTTTATGGAAGGTAGTCTATTTTCGAGATTTTTGTTACTCCAATGGATGGTAGCCTTGTCATTATAGAAGGTAGTCTGTTGTCGAGATTTTTATCACTCCAATGGATGGTAGCCTTGTCATTATGGAAGGTAGTCTGTTGTCCATATTTTTGTTATTCTAATGGATGGTAGCCTTGTCATTATGGAAGGTAGTATGTTGTTCAAATTTTTCTTACTCTTATCGATGGTAGGCTTGTCATTATGGAAGGTAGTCTGTTGTCGAGATTTTTGTTACTCCAAAGGATGGTAGCCTTGTCATTATAGAAGGTAGTTTGTTGTTGTGATTTATGTTACTCCAATGGATGGTAGCCTTGTCATTATGGAAGGTAGTTTGTTTTCGAGATTTTTGTTATTCCAATGGATGGTAGCCTAATCTTTATGGAAGGTAGTCTATTTTCGATATTTTTTGTTACTCGAATGGATGGTAGTTTGTTATTATAGAGGGTAGTATGTTGTCGAGATTTTTGGTACTCCAATGGATGGTAGCCTTGTCATTATGAAAGGTAGTCTCTTGTTGATATTTTTGTTACTCCAGTGGATGGTAGCCTTGTCATTATGGAAGGTAGTCTGTTGTCCATTTTTTGTTATTCTAATGGATGGTAGCCTTGTCATTATGGAAGGTAGTCTGTTGTCAAAAGTTTTGTTACTCCAATGGATGGTAGCCTTGTCATTATTGAAGGGAGTCTATTTTCGAGATTTTTGTTACTCCATGGGATGATAGCCTTGTTATTATGGAAGGTAGTCTGTTGTGGAGATTTTTGTTACTCCATTGGATGGTAGCCTTGTCATTATGGAAGGTAGTCTCTTGTTTATATTTTTGTTACTACAATGGATGGTAGCCTTGTCATTATGGAAGGTAGTCTGTTGTCCAAATTTTTGTTACTCTAATGGATGGTAGCCTTGTCATTATGGAAGGTAGTCTCTTGTTTATATTTTTGTTACTCCAATGGATGGTAGCCTTGTCATTATGGAAGGTAGTCTGTTGTCCAGATTTTTGTTACTCTAATGGATGGTAGCCTTGTCATTATGGAACGTAGTATGTTGTCGATATTTTTGTTACTACAATGGATTGTAGCCTTGTCATTATGGATTGTAGTATGTTGTCTAGATTTTTCTTACTACAATGGATGATAGCCTTGTCATTATGGAAGGTAGTTTGTTGTCAAGATTTTTATTACTCCAATAGATGGTAGCCTTTTCATTATGGAAGGTAGTATGTTGTCGATAATTTTGTTACTCCAATGGATGGTAGCTTTGTCATTATGGAAGGTAGTATGTTGTCGAGATTTTTGTAACTCCATTGGATGGTAGCCTTGTCATTATGGAAGGTAGTCTGTTGTCGAGATTTTTATTATTCCAAAGGATGGTAGCCTTGTCATTATGGAAGGTAGTTTTTTGTCGATATCTATGTTACTCTAATGGATGGTAGCCTTGTCATCATGGAAGGTAGTCTGTTGTCGAGATTTTTATTATTCCAATGGATGGTAGCCTTGTCATTATGGAAGGTAGTTTTTTGTTGATATCTATGTTACTCTAATGGGTGGTAGCCTTGTCATTATGGAAGGTTATTTGTTGTCGAGATTTTTGTTACCCCAATGGATGGTAGCCTTGTCATTATAGAAGGTAGTTTGTTTTTGTGATTTTTGTTACTCCAATGGATGGTAGCCTTGTCATTATGGAAGGTAGTCTGTTGTTCAGATTTTTGTTACTCCAATGTATGGTAGCCTTGTCATTTTGGAAGGTAGTCTGTTGTCGAGATTTTTGTTATTCCAATGGATGGTAGCCTAGTCTTTATGGAAGGTAGTCTGTTTTCGAGATTTTTGTTACTCCATTGGTCGGTAGCCTTGTCATTATAGAAAGTAGTATGTTGTCGTGATTTTTGTTACTCCAATGGATGGTAGCCTTGTCATTATTGAACGTATTCTGTTGTCGAGATTTTTGTTACTACAATAGATGGTAGCCTTGTCATTATGGAACGTAGTATGTTGTCGATATTTTTGTTACTACAATGGATTGTAGCCTTGTCATTATGGATTGTAGTATGTTGTCTAGATTTTTCTTACTACAATGGATGATAGCCTTGTCATTATGGAAGGTAGTTTGTTGTCAAGATTTTTATTACTCCAATAGATGGTAGCCTTTTCATTATGGAAGGTAGTATGTTGTCGATAATTTTGTTACTCCAATGGATGGTAGCTTTGTCATTATGGAAGGTAGTATGTTGTCGAGATTTTTGTAACTCCATTGGATGGTAGCCTTGTCATTATGGAAGGTAGTCTGTTGTCGAGATTTTTATTATTCCAAAGGATGGTAGCCTTGTCATTATGGAAGGTAGTTTTTTGTCGATATCTATGTTACTCTAATGGATGGTAGCCTTGTCATCATGGAAGGTAGTCTGTTGTCGAGATTTTTATTATTCCAATGGATGGTAGCCTTGTCATTATGGAAGGTAGTTTTTTGTTGATATCTATGTTACTCTAATGGGTGGTAGCCTTGTCATTATGGAAGGTTATTTGTTGTCGAGATTTTTGTTACCCCAATGGATGGTAGCCTTGTCATTATAGAAGGTAGTTTGTTTTTGTGATTTTTGTTACTCCAATGGATGGTAGCCTTGTCATTATGGAAGGTAGTCTGTTGTTCAGATTTTTGTTACTCCAATGTATGGTAGCCTTGTCATTTTGGAAGGTAGTCTGTTGTCGAGATTTTTGTTATTCCAATGGATGGTAGCCTAGTCTTTATGGAAGGTAGTCTGTTTTCGAGATTTTTGTTACTCCATTGGTCGGTAGCCTTGTCATTATAGAAAGTAGTATGTTGTCGTGATTTTTGTTACTCCAATGGATGGTAGCCTTGTCATTATTGAACGTATTCTGTTGTCGAGATTTTTGTTACTACAATAGATGGTAGCCTTGTCATTATGGAACGTAGTATGTTATCGATAGTTTTGTTACTACAATGGATTGTAGCCTTGTCATTATGGATTGTAGTATGTTGTCTAGATTTTTCTTACTACAATGGATGATAGCCTTGTCATTATGGAAGGTAGTTTGTTGTCAAGATTTTTATTACTCCAATAGATGGTAGCCTTTTCATTATGGAAGGTAGTATGTTGTCGATAATTTTGTTACTCCAATGGATGGTAGCTTTGTCATTATGGAAGGTAGTATGTTGTCGAGATTTTTGTAACTCCATTGGATGGTAGCCTTGTCATTATGGAAGGTAGTCTGTTGTCGAGATTTTTATTATTCCAATGGATGGTAGCCTTGTCATTATGGAAGGTAGTTTTTTGTCGATATCTATGTTACTCTAATGGATGGTAGCCTTGTCATTATGGAAGGTAGTCTGTTGTCGAGATTTTTATTATTCCAATGGATGGTAGCCTTGTAATTATGGAAGGTAGTTTTTTGTTGATATCTATGTTACTCTAATGGGTGGTAGCCTTGTCATTATGGAAGGTTATTTGTTGTCGAGATTTTTGTTACCCCAATGGATGGTAGCCTTGTCATTATAGAAGGTAGTTTGTTTTTGTGATTTTTGTTACTCCAATGGATGGTAGCCTTGTCATTATGGAAGGTAGTCTGTTGTTCAGATTTTTGTTACTCCAATGTATGGTAGCCTTGTCATTTTGGAAGGTAGTCTGTTGTCGAGATTTTTGTTATTCCAATGGATGGTAGCCTAGTCTTTATGGAAGGTAGGCTGTTTTCGAGATTTTTGTTACTCCATTTGTCGGTAGCCTTGTCATTATAGAAAGTAGTATGTTGTTGTGATTTTTGCTACTCCAAAGGATGGTAGCCTTGTCATTATTGAACGTAGTCTGTTGTTGAGATTTTTGTTACTACAATAGATGGTAGCCTTGTCATTATGGAACGTAGTCTGTTGTCCATATTTTTGTTATTCTAATGGATGGTAGCCTTGTCATTATGGAAGGTAGTCTGTTGTCAAGATTTTTGTTACTCCAATGGATGGTAGCCTTGTCATTATTGAACGTAGTCTCTTGTTTATATTTTTGTTACTCCAATGGATGGTAGCCTTGTCATTATGGAAGGTAGTGTATTGTCCAAATTTTTGTTACTCTAATGGATTGGAGCCTTGTCATTATTGAACGTAGTATGTTTTCGAGATTTTTGTTACTACAATAGATGGTAGCCTTGTCATTATGGAAGGTAGTATGTTGTCGATATTTTTGTTACTACAATGTATTGTAGCCTTGTCATTATGGAAGGTAGTCTGTTGTCGAGATTTTTGTTATTCCAATGGATGACAGCCTAATCTTTATGGAAGGTTGTCTGTTTTCGATATTTTTGTTACTCCAATGGATGGTAGCCTTGTCATTATAGAGGGTAGTATGTTGTCGATATTTTTGTTACTCCAATGGATGGAAGCCTTGTCATTATGGAAGGTAGTCTATTGTTTAGATTTTTGTTACTATAATGTATGGTAGCCTTGTCATTATGGAAGGTAGTCTGTTGTCGATATTTTTGTTATTCCAATGGATGGTAGCCTAGTCTTTATGGAAGGTAGTCTGTTCTCAAGATTTTTGTTACACCAATGGATGGTAGCCTTGTCATGATGGAAGGTAGTCTCTTGTTTATATTTTTGTTACTCCAATGGATGGTAGCCTTGTCATTATGGAAGGTAGTCTGTTGTCCAAATTATTGTTACTCTAATGGATGGTAGCCTTGTCATTATGGAAGTTAGTCTGTTGTCGTGATTTTTGTTACTCCAATGCATGGTAGCCTTGTCATTATTGAACGTAGTATGTTGTAGAGATTTTGGTTACTACAATAGATGGTAGCCTTGTCATTATGGAAGGTAGTATGTTGTCCATATTTTTGTTACTACAATGGATTGTAGCTTTGTCATTATGGAAGGTAGTATGTTGTCGAGATTTTTGTTACTACAATGGATGATTGCCTTGTCATTATGGAAGGTAGTCTGCTGTCAAGATTTTTATTACTCCAATAGATGGTAGCCTTGTCATTATGGAAGGTAGTATGTTGTCGATATTTTTGTTACTCCAATGGATTGTAGCCTTGTCATTATGGAAGGTAGTATGTTGTCGAGATTTTTGTAACTCCATTAGATGGTAGCCTTGTCATTATGGAAGGTAGTCAGTTGTCGAGATTTTTATTATTCCAATGGATGGTAGCCTTGTCATTATGGAAGGTAGTATGTTGTCGATATCTATGTTACTCTAATGGGTTATAGCCTTGTCATTATGGAAGGTAGTCTGTTGTCGAGATTTTTGTTACTCCAATGGACGGTAGCCTTTTCATTATAGAAGGTAGTTTGTTGTTGTTATTTTTGTTACTCCAATGGATGGTAGCCTTGTCATTACGGAAGGTAGTCTGTTGTTCAAATTTTTGTTACTATAATGTATGGTAGCCTTGTCATTATGGAAGGTAGTCTGTTGTCGAGATTTTTGTTATTCCAATGGATGGTAGCCTAGTCTTTATGGAAGGTAGTCTATTTTCGAGATTTTTGTTACTCCAATGGATGGTAGCCTTGTCATTATAGAAGGTAGTCTGTTGTCAAGATTTTTGGTACTCCAATAGATGGTAGCCGTGTCATTATGGAAGGTAGTCTCTTGTTGATATTTTTGTTACTCCAGTGGATGGTAGCCTTGTCATTATGGAAGGTAGTGTGTTGTCCATATTTTTGTTATTCTAATGGATGGTAGCCTTGTCATTATGGAAGGTAGTCTGTTGTCAAGATTTTTGTTACTCCAATGGATGGTAGCCTTGTCATTATTGAAGGGAGTCTATTTTCGAGATTTTTGTTACTCGATTGGATGATAGCCTTGTCATTATGGAAGATAGTCTGTTGTGGAGATTTTTGTTACTCCATTGGATGGTAGCCTTGTCATTATGGAAGGTAGTCTCTTGTTTATATTTTTGTTACTACAATGGATGGTAGCCTTGTCATTATGGAAGGTAGTCTGTTGTCCAAATTTTTGTTACTCTAATGGATGGTAGCATTGTCATTATGGAAGGTAGTATGTTGTCGTGATTTTTTTACTCCAATGGATGGTAGCCTTGTCATTATTGAACGTATTCTGTTGTCGAGATTTTTGTTACTACAATAGATGGTAGCCTTGTCATTATGGAACGTAGTATGTTGTCGATATTTTTGTTACTACAATGGATTGTAGCCTTGTCATTATGGAAGGTAGTATGTTGTCCAGATTTTTGTTACTACAATGGATGATAGCCTTGTAATTATGGAAGGTAGTCTGTTGTCAAGATTTTTATTACTCCAATAGATGGTAGCCTTGTCATTATGGAAGGTAGTATGTTGTCGATATTTTTGTTACTCCAATGGATGGTAGCTTTGTCATTATGGAAGGTAGTATGTTGTCGAGATTTTTGTAACTCCATTGGATGGTAGCCTTGTCATTATGGAAGGTAGTCTGTTGTCGAGATTTTTATTATTCCAATGGATGGTAGCCTTGTAATTATGGAAGGTAGTTTTTTGTCGATATCTATGTTACTCTAATGGGTGGTAGCCTTGTCATTATGGAAGGTAGTCTGTTGTCGAGATTTTTGTTACCCCAATGGATGGTAGCGTTGTCATTATAGAAGGTAGTTTGTTTTTGTGATTTTTGTTACTCCAATGGATGGTAGCCTTGTCATTATGGAAGATAGTCTGTTGTGGAGATTTTTGTTACTCCATTGGATGATAGCCTTGTCATTATGGAAGGTAGTCTCTTGTTTATATTTTTGTTACTCCAATGGATGGTAGCCTTGTCATTATGGAAGGTAGTCTGTTGTCCAGATTTTTGTTACTCTAATGGATGGTAGCCTTGTCATTATGGAAGGTAGTATGTTGTCGTGATTTTTGTTACTCCAATGGATGGTAGCCTTGTCATTATTGAACGTAGTCTGTTGTCGAGATTTTTGTTACTATAATAGATGGTAGCCTTGTCATTATGGAACGTAGTATGTTGTCGATATTTTTGTTACTACAATGGATGGTAGCCTTGTCATTATGGAAGGTAGTATGTTGTCCAGATTTTTGTTACTACAATGGATGATAGCCTTGTCATTATGGAAGGTAGTCTGTTGTCAGAATTTTTACTACTCCAATAGATGGTAGCCTTGTCATTATGGAAGGTAGTATGTTGTCGATATTTTTGTTACTCCAATGGATGGTAGTTTGTCATTATGGAAGGTAGTATGTTGTCGAGATTTTTGTAACTCCGTTGGATGGTAGCCTTGTCATTATGGAAGGTAGTCTGTTGTCGAGATTTTTATTATTCCAATGGATGGTAGCCTTGTCATTATGGAAGGTAGTTTTTTGTCGATATCTATGTTACTCTAATGGGTGGTAGCCTTGTCATTATGGAAGGTAGTCTGTTGTCGAGATTTTTGTTACCCCAATGGATGGTAGCCTTGTCATTATAGTAGGTAGTTTGTTTTTGTGATTTTTGTTACTCCAATGGATGGTAGCCTTGTCATTATGGAAGATAGTCTGTTGTGGAGATTTTTGTAACTCCATTGGATGGTAGCCTTGTTATTATGGAAGGTAGTCTGTTGTTGAGATTTTTATTATTCCAATGGATGGTAGCCTTGTCATTATGGAAGGTAGTTTTTTGTCGATATCTATGTTACTCTAATGGGTGGTAGCCTTGTCATTATGGAAGGTAGTCTATTGTCGAGATTATTGTTACCCCAATGGATGCTAGCCTTGTCATTATAGAAGGTAGTTTGTTTTTGTGATTTTTGTTACTCCAATGGATGGTAGCCTTGTCATTATGGAAGATAGTCTGTTGTGGAGATTTTTGTTACTCCATTGGATGGTAGCCTTGTCATTATTGAACGTATTCTGTTGTCGAGATTTTTGTTACTACAATAGATGGTAGCCTTGTCATTATGGAACTTAGTATGTTGTCGATATTTTTGTTACTACAATGGATTGTAGCCTTGTCATTATGGAAGGTAGTATGTTGTCCAGATTTTTGTTACTACAATGGATGATAGCCTTGTAATTATGGAAGGTAGTCTGTTGTCAAGATTTTTATTACTCCAATATATGGTAGCCTTGTCATTATGGAAGGTAGTATGTTGTCGATATTTTTGTTACTCCAATGGATGGTAGCTTTGTCATTATGGAAGGTAGTATGTTGTCGAGATTTTTGTAACTCCATTGGATGGTAGCCTTGTCATTATGGAAGGTAGTCTGTTGTCGAGATTTTTATTATTCCAATGGATGGTAGCCTTGTCATTATGGAAGGTAGTTTTTTTGTCGATATCTATGTTACTCTAATGGGTGGTAGCCTTGTCATTATGGAAGGTAGTCTGTTGTCGAGATTTTTTTTACCCCAATGGATGGTAGCCTTGTCATTATAGAAGGTAGTTTGTTTTTGTGATTTTTGTTACTCCAATGGATGGTAGCCTTGTCATTATGGAAGATAGTCTGTTGTGGAGATTTTTGTTACTCCATTGGATGATAGCCTTGTCATTATGGAAGGTAGTCTCTTGTTTATATTTTTGTTACTCCAATGGATGGTAGCCTTGTCATTATGGAAGGTAGTCTGTTGTCCAGATTTTTGTTACTCTAATGGATGGTAGCCTTGTCATTATGGAAGGTAGTATGTTGTCGTGATTTTTGTTACTCCAATGGATGGTAGCCTTGTCATTATTGAACGTAGTCTGTTGTCGAGATTTTTGTTACTATAATAGATGGTAGCCTTGTCATTATGGAACGTAGTATGTTGTCGATATTTTTGTTACTACAATGGATGGTAGCCTTGTCATTATGGAAGGTAGTATGTTGTCCAGATTTTTGTTACTACAATGGATGATAGCCTTGTCATTATGGAAGGTAGTCTGTTGTCAGGATTTTTACTACTCCAATAGATGGTAGCCTTGTCATTATGGAAGGTAGTATGTTGTCGATATTTTTGTTACTCCAATGGATGGTAGTTTATCATTATGGAAGGTAGTATGTTGTCGAGATTTTTGTAACTCCGTTGGATGGTAGCCTTGTCATTATGGAAGGTAGTTTGTTGTCGAGATTTTTATTATTCCAATGGATGGTAGCCTTGTCATTATGGAAGGTAGTTTTTTGTCGATATCTATGTTACTCTAATGGGTGGTAGCCTTGTCATTATAGAAGGTAGTCTGTTGTCGAGATTTTTGTTACCCCAATGGATGGTAGCCTTGTCATTATAGTAGGTAGTTTGTTTTTGTGATTTTTGTTACTCCAATGGATGGTAGCCTTGTCATTATGGAAGATAGTCTGTTGTGGAGATTTTTGTAACTCCATTGGATGGTAGCCTTGTCATTATGGAAGGTAGTCTGTTGTTGAGATTTTTATTATTCCAATGGATGGTAGCCTTGTCATTATGGAAGGTAGTTTTTTGTCGATATCTATGTTACTCTAATGGGTGGTAGCCTTGTCATTATGGAAGGTAGTCTGTTGTCGAGATTATTGTTACCCCAATCGATGGTAGCATTGTAATTATAGAAGGTAGTTTGTTTTTGTGATTTTTGTTACTCCAATGGATGGTAGCCTTGTCATTATGGAAGATAGTCTGTTGTGGAGATTTTTGTTACTCCATTGGATGGTAGCCTTGTCATTATTGAACGTATTCTGTTGTCGAGATTTTTGTTACTACAATAGATGGTAGCCTTGTCATTATGGAACTTAGTATGTTGTCGATATTTTTGTTACTACAATGGATTGTAGCCTTGTCATTATGGAAGGTAGTATGTTGTCCAGATTTTTGTTACTACAATGGATGATAGCCTTGTAATTATGGAAGGTAGTCTGTTGTCAAGATTTTTATTACTCGAATATATGGTAGCCTTGTCATTATGGAAGGTAGTATGTTGTCGATATTTTTGTTACTCCAATGGATGGTAGCTTTGTCATTATGGAAGGTAGTATGTTGTCGAGATTTTTGTAACTCCATTGGATGGTATCCTTGTCATTATGGAAGGTAGTCTGTTGTCGAGATTTTGATTATTCCAATGGATGGTAGCCTTGTCATTATGGAAGGTAGTTTTTTATCGATATCTATGTTACTCTAATGGGTGGTAGCCTTGTCATTATGGAAGGTAGTCTGTTGTCGAGATTTTTTTTACCCCAATGGATGGTAGCCTTGTCATTATAGAAGGTAGTTTGTTTTTGTGATTTTTGTTACTCCAATGGATGGTAGCCTTGTCATTATGGAAGATAGTCTGTTGTGGAGATTTTTGTTACTCCATTGGATGATAGCCTTGTCATTATGGAAGGTAATCTCTTGTTTATATTTTTGTTACTCCAATGGATGGTAGCCTTGTCATTATGGAAGGTAGTCTGTTGTCCAGATTTTTGTTACTCTAATGGATGGTAGCCTTGTCATTATGGAAGGTAGTATGTTGTCGTGATTTTTGTTACTCCAATGGATGGTAGCCTTGTCATTATTGAACGTAGTCTGTTGTCTAGATTTTTGTTACTATAATAGATGGTAGCCTTGTCATTATGGAACGTAGTATGTTGTCGATATTTTTGTTACTACAATGGATGATAGCCTTGTCATTATGGAAGGTAGTCTGTTGTCAGGATTTTTACTACTCCAATAGATGGTAGCCTTGTCATTATGGAAGGTAGTATGTTGTCGATATTTTTGTTACTCCAATGGATGGTAGTTTATCATTATGGAAGGTAGTATGTTGTCGAGATTTTTGTAACTCCGTTGGATGGTAGCCTTGTCATTATGGAAGGTAGTATGTTGTCGAGATTTTTATTATTCCAATGGATGGTAGCCTTGTCATTATGGAAGGTAGTTTTTTGTCGATATCTATGTTACTCTAATGGGTGGTAGCCTTGTCATTATGGAAGGTAGTCTGTTGTCGAGATTTTTGTTACCCCAATGGATGGTAGCCTTCTCATTATAGAAGGTAGTTTGTTTTTGTGATTTTTGTTACTCCAATGGATGGTAGCCTTGTCATTATGGAAGATAGTCTGTTGTGCAGATTTTTGTTACTCCATTGGATGGTAGCCTTGTCATTATGGAAGTTAGTCTCTTTTTTATATTTTTGTTACTCCAATGGATGGTAGCCTTGTCATTATGGAAGGTAGTCTGTTGCCCAAATTTTTGTTACTCTAATTGATGGTAGCCTTATCATTATCGTGGGTAGTATGTTGTCGTGATTTTTGTTACTCCAATGGATGGTAGCCTTGTCATTATGGAAGATAGTCTGTTGTGGAGATTTTTGTTACTCCATTGGATGGTAGCCTTGTCATTATGGAAGGTAGTCTCTTGTTTATATTTTTGTTACTCCAATGGATGGTAGCCTTGTGATTATGGAAGGTAGTCTGTTGTCCAGATTTCTGTTACTCTAATGGATGGTAGCCTTGTCATTATGGAAGGTAGTATGTTGTCGTGATTTTTGTTACTCCAATGGATGGTAGCCTTGTCATTATTGAACGTAGTCTGTTGTCGAGATTTTTGTTACTATAATAGATGGTAGCCTTGTCATTATGGAACGTAGTATGTTGTCGATATTTTTGTTACTGCAATGGATGGTAGCCTTGTCATTATGGAAGGTAGTATGTTGTCCAGATTTTTGTTACTACAATGGATGATAGCCTTGTCATTATGGAAGGTAGTCTGTTGTCAGGATTTTTACTACTCCAATAGATGGTAGCCTTGTCATTATGGAAGGTAGTATGTTGTCGATATTTTTGTTACTCCAATGGATGGTAGTTTGTCATTATGGAAGGTAGTATGTTGTCGAGATTTTTGTAACTCCATTGGATGGTAGGCTTATCATTATGGAAGGTAGTCTGTTGTCGAGATTTTTATTATTCCAATGGATGGTAGCCTTGTCATTATGGAAGGTAGTTTTTTGTCGATATCTATGTTACTCTAATGGGTGGTAGCCTTGTCATTATGGAAGGTAGTCTGTTGTCGAGATTATTGTTACCCCAATGGATGGTAGCCTTGTCATTATAGAAGGTAGTTTGTTTTTGTGATTTTTGTTACTCCAATGGATGGTAGCCTTGTCATTATGGAAGATAGTCTTTTGTGGAGATTTTTGTTACTCCATTGGATGGTAGCCTTGTCATTATGGAAGTTAGTCTCTTTTTTATATTTTTGTTACTCCAATGGATGGTAGCCTTGTCATTATGGAAGGTAGTCTGTTGCCCAGATTTTTGTTACTCTAATGGATGGTAGCCTTGTCATTATGGTGGGTAGTATGTTGTCGTGATTTTTCTTACTCCAATGGATGGTAGCCTTGTCATTATGGAAGATAGTCTGTTGTGGAGATTTTTGTTACTCCATTGGATGGCAGCCTTGTCATTATGGAAGGTAGTCTCTTGTTTATATTTTTGTTACTCCTATGGATGGTAGCCTTGTCATTATGGAAGGTAGTCTGTTGTCCAGATTTTTGTTACTCTAATGGATGGTAGCCTTGTCATTATGGAAGGTAGTATGTTGTCGTGATTTTTGTTACTCCAATGGATGGTACCCTTGTCATTATTGAACGTCGTCTGTTGTCGAGATTTTTGTTATTACAATAGATGGTAGCCTTGTCATTATGGAACGTAGTATGTTGTCGATATTTTTGTTACTACAATGGATGGTAGCCTTGTCATTATGGAAGGTAGTATGTTGTCCAGAGTTTTGTTACTACAATGGATGATAGCCTTGTCATTATGGAAGGTAGTCTCTTTTTTATATTTTTGTTACTCCAATGGATGGTAGCCTTGTCATTATGGAAGGTAGTCTGTTGTCCAGATTTTTGTTACTCTAATGGATGGTAGCCTTGTCATTATGGTGGGTAGTATGTTGTCGTTATTTTTGTTACTCCAATGGATGGTAGCCTTGTCATTATGGAAGATAGTCTGTTGTGGAGATTTTTGTTACTCCATTGGATGGTAGCCTTGTCAATATGGAAGGTAGTCTCTTGTTTATATTTTTGTTACTCCAATGGATGGTAGCCTTGTCATTATGGAAGGTAGTCTGTTGTCCAGATTTTTGTTACTCTAATGGATGGTAGCCTTGTCATTATTGAACGTAGTCTGTTGTCGAGATTTTTGTTACTACAATAGATGGTAGCCTTGTCATTATGGAACGTAGTATGTTGTCGATATTTTTGTTACTACAATGGATGGTAGCCTTGTCATTATGGAAGGTAGTATGTTGTCCAGATTTTTGTTACTACAATGGATGATAGCCTTGTCATTATGGAAGGTAGTCTCTTGTCAAGATTTTTCCTACTCCAATAGATGGTAGCCTTGTCATTATGGAAGGTAGTATGTTGTCGATATTTTTGTTACTCCAATGGATGGTAGCTTTGTCATTATGGAAGGTAGTATGTTGTCGAGATTTTTGTAACTCCATTGGATGGTAGCCTTGTCATTATGGAAGGTAGTCTGTTGTCGATATTTTTATTATTCCAATGGATGGTAGCCTTGTCATTATGGAAGGTAGTTTTTTGTCGATATCTATGTTACTCTAATGGGTGGTAACCTTGTCATTATGGAAGGTAGTCTGTTGTCGAGATTTTTGTTACCCCAATGGATGGTAGCCTTGTCATTATAGAAGGTAGTTTGTTTTTGTGATTTTTGTTACTCCAATGGATGGTAGCCTTGTCATTATGGAAGATAGTCTGTTGTGGGGATTTTTGTTACTCCATTGGATGGTAGCCTTGTCATTATGGAAGGTAGTCTCTTATTTATATTTTTGTTACTCCAATGGATAGTAGCCTTGTCATTATGGAAGGTAGTCTGTTGTCCAGATTTTTGTTACTCTAATGGATGGTAGCCTTGTCATTATGGAAGGTAGTATGTTGTCGTGATTTTTGTTACTCCAATGGATGGTAGCCTTGTCATTATTGAACGTAGTCTGTTGTCGAGATTTTTGTTACTATAATAGATGGTAGCCTTGTCATTATGGAACGTAGTATGTTGTCGATATTTTTGTTACTACAATGGATGGTAGCCTTTTCATTATGGAAGGTAGTATGTTGTCCAGATTTTTGTTACTACAATGGATGATAGCCTTGTCATTATGGAAGGTAGTCTGTTGTCAGAATGTTTACTACTCCAATAGATGGTAGCCTTGTCATTATGGAAGGTAGTATGTTGTCGATATTTTTGTTACTCCAATGGATGGTAGTTTGTCATTATGGAAGGTAGTATGTTGTCGAGATTTTTGTAACTCCGTTGGATGGTAGCCTTGTCATTATGGAAGGTAGTCTGTTGTCGAGATTTTTATTATTCCAATGGATGGTAGCCTTGTCATTATGGAAGGTAGTTTTTTGTCGATATCTATGTTACTCTAATGGGTGGTAGCCTTGTCATTATGGAAGGTAGTTTGTTGTCGAGATTTTTGTTACCCCAATGTATGGTAGCCTTGTCATTATAGTAGGTAGTTTGTTTTTGTGATTTTTGTTACTCCAATGGATGGTAGCCTTGTCATTATGGAAGATAGTCTGTTGTGGAGATTTTTGTAACTCCATTGGATGGTAGCCTTGTCATTATGGAAGGTAGTCTGTTGTTTAGATTTTTATTATTCCAATGGATGGTAGCCTTGTCATTATGGAAGGTAGTTTTTTGTCGATATCTTTGTTACTCCATTGGATGGTAGCCATGTCATTATGGAAGGTAGTCTAGCCTTGTCATTATGGAAGGTAGTCTCTTGTTTATATTTTTGTTACTCCAATGGATGGTAGCCTTGTGATTATGGAAGGTAGTCTGTTGTCCAGATTTCTGTTACTCTAATGGATGGTAGCCTTGTCATTATGGAAGGTAGTATGTTGTCGTGATTTTTGTTACTCCAATGGATGGTAGCCTTGTCATTATTGAACGTAGTCTGTTGTCGAGATTTTTGTTACTATAATAGATGGTAGCCTTGTCATTATGGAACGTAGTATGTTGTCGATATTTTTGTTACTACAATGGATGGTAGCCTTGTCATTATGGAAGGTAGTATGTTGTCCAGATTTTTGTTACTACAATGGATGATAGCCTTGTCATTATGGAAGGTAGTCTGTTGTCAGGATTTTTACTACTCCAATAGATGGTAGCCTTGTCATTATGGAAGGTAGTATGTTGTCGATATTTTTGTTACTCCAATGGATGGTAGTTTGTCATTATGGAAGGTAGTATGTTGTCGAGATTTTTGTAACTCCATTGGATGGTAGCCTTATCATTATGGAAGGTAGTCTGTTGTCGAGATTTTTATTATTCCAATGGATGGTAGCCTTGTCATTATGGAAGGTAGTTTTTTGTCGATATCTATGTTACTCTAATGGGTGGTAGCCTTGTCATTATGGAAGGTAGTCTGTTGTCGAGATTATTGTTACCCCAATGGATGGTAGCCTTGTCATTATAGAAGGTAGTTTGTTTTTGTGATTTTTGTTACTCCAATGGATGGTAGCCTTGTCATTTTGGAAGATAGTCTTTTGTGGACATTTTTATTACTCCATTGGATGGTAGCCTTGTCATTATGGAAGTTAGTCTCTTTTTTATATTTTTGTTACTCCAATGGATGGTAGCCTTGTCATTATGGAAGGTAGTCTGTTGCCCAGATTTTTGTTACTCTAATGGATGGTAGCCTTGTCATTGTGGTGGGTAGTATGTTGTCGTGATTATTCTTACTCCAATGGATGGTAGCCTTGTCATTATGGAAGATAGTCTGTTGTGGAGATTTTTGTTACTCCATTGGATGGTAGCCTTGTCATTATGGAAGGTAGTCTCTTGTTTATATTTTTGTTACTCCTATGGATGGTAGCCTTGTCATTATGGAAGGTAGTCTGTTGTCCAGATTTTTGTTACTCTAATGGATGGTAGCCTTGTCATTATGGAAGGTAGTATGTTGTCGTGATTTTTGTTACTCCAATGGATGGTAGCCTTGTCATTATTGAACGTAGTCTGTTGTCGAGATTTTTGTTACTACAATGGATGGTAGCCTTGTCATTATGGAAGGTAGTATGTTGTCCAGATTTTTGTTACTACAATGGATGATAGCCTTGTCATTATGGAAGGTAGTCTGTTGTCAGGATTTTTACTACTCCAATAGATGGTAGCCTTGTCATTATGGAAGGTAGTATGTTGTCGATATTTTTGTTACTCCAATGGATGGTAGCTTTGTCATTATGGAAGGTAGTATGTTGTCGAGATTTTTGTAACTCCATTGGATGGTAGCCTTGTCATTATGGAAGGTAGTCTGTTGTCGATATTTTTATTATTCCAATGGATGGTAGCCTTGTCATTATGGAAGGTAGTTTTTTGTCGATATCTATGTTACTCTAATGGGTGGTAACCTTGTCATTATGGAAGGTAGTCTGTTGTCGAGATTTTTGTTACCCCAATGGATGGTAGCCTTGTCATTATAGAAGGTAGTTTGTTTTTGTGATTTTTGTTACTCCAATGGATGGTAGCCTTGTCATTATGGAAGATAGTCTGTTGTGGGGATTTTTGTTACTCCATTGGATGGTAGCCTTGTCATTATGGAAGGTAGTCTCTTGTTTATATTTTTGTTACTCCAATGGATAGTAGCCTTGTCATTATGGAAGGTAGTCTGTTGTCCAGATTTTTGTTACTCTAATGGATGGTAGCCTTGTCATTATGGAAGGTAGCATGTTGTCGTGATTTTTGTTACTCCAATGGATGGTAGCCTTGTCATTATTGAACGTAGTCTGTTGTCGAGATTTTTGTTACTATAATAGATGGTAGCCTTGTCATTATGGAACGTAGTATGTTGTCGATATTTTTGTTACTACAATGGATGGTAGCCTTTTCATTATGGAAGGTAGTATGTTGTCCAGAGTTTTGTTACTACAATGGATGATAGCCTTGTCATTATGGAAGGTAGTCTCTTTTTTATATTTTTGTTACTCCAATGGATGGTAGCCTTGTCATTATGGAAGGTAGTCTGTTGTCCAGATTTTTGTTACTCTAATGGATGGTAGCCTTGACATTATGGTGGGTAGTATGTTGTCGTGATTTTTGTTACTCCAATGGATGGTAGCCTTGTCATTATGGAAGATAGTCTGTTGTGGAGATTTTTGTTACTCCATTGGATGGTAGCCTTGTCAATATGGAAGGTAGTCTCTTGTTTATATTTTTGTTGCTCCAATGGATGGTAGCCTTGTCATTATGGAAGGTAGTCTGTTGTCCAGATTTTTGTTACTATAATGGATGGTAGCCTTGTCATTATTGAACATAGTCTTTTGTCGAGATTTTTGTTACTATAATAGATGGTAGCCTTGTCATTATGGAACGTAGTATGTTGTCGATATTTTTGTTACTACAATGGATGGTAGCCTTGTCATTATGGAAGGTAGTATGTTGTCCAGATTTTTGTTACTACAATGGATGATAGCCTTGTCATTATGGAAGGTAGTCTGTTGTCAAGATTTTTACTACTCCAATAGATGGTAGCCTTGTCATTATGGAAGGTAGTATGTTGTCGATATTTTTGTTACTCCAATGGATGGTAGCTTTGTCATTATGGAAGGTAGTATGTTGTCGAGATTTTTGTAACTCCATTGGATGGTAGCCTTGTCATTATGGAAGGTAGTCTGTTGTCGATATTTTTATTATTCCAATGGATGGTAGCCTTGTCATTATGGAAGGTAGTTTTTTGTCGATATCTATGTTACTCTAATGGGTGGTAACCTTGTCATTATGGAAGGTAGTTTGTTGTCGAGATTTTTGTTACCCCAATGGATGGTAGCCTTGTCATTATAGAAGGTAGTTTGTTTTTGTGATTTTTGTTACTCCAATGGATGGTAGCCTTGTCATTATGGAAGATAGTCTGTTGTGGGGATTTTTGTTACTCCATTGGATGGTAGCCTTGTCATTATGGAAGGTAGTCTCTTGTTTATATTTTTGTTACTCCAATGGATGGTAGCTTTGTCATTATTGAACGTAGTCTGTTGTCGAGATTTTTGTTACTACAATAGATGGTAGCCTTGTCATTATGGAACGTAGTATGTTGTCGATATTTTTGTTACTACAATGGATGGTAGCCTTGTCATTATGGAAGGTAGTATGTTGTCCAGATTTTTGTTACTACAATAGATGATAGCCTTGTCATTATGGAAGGTAGTCTGTTGTCAGGATTTTTATTACTCCAATAGATGGTAGCCTTGTCATTATGGAAGGTAGTATGTTGTCGATATTTTTGTTACTCCAATGGATGGTAGCTTTGACATTATGGAAGGTAGTATGTTGTCGAGATTTTTGTAACTCCATTGGATGGTAGCCTTGTCATTATGGAAGGTAGTCTGTTGTCGATATTTTTATTATTCCAATGGATGGTAGCCTTGTCATTATGGAAGGTAGTTTTTTGTCGATATCTATGTTACTCTAATGGGTGGTAACCTTGTCATTATGGAAGGTAGTCTGTTGTCGAGATTTTTGTTACCCCAATGGATGGTAGCCTTGTCATTATAGAAGGTAGTTTGTTTTTGTGATTTTTGTTACTCCAATGGATGGTAGCCTTGTCATTATGGAAGATAGTCTGTTGTGGGGATTTTTGTTACTCCATTGGATGGTAGCCTTGTCATTATGGAAGGTAGTCTCTTGTTTATATTTTTGTTACTCCAATGGATAGTAGCCTTGTCATTATGGAAGGTAGTCTGTTGTCCAGATTTTTGTTACTCTAATGGATGGTAGCCTTGTCATTATGGAAGGTAGTATGTTGTCGTGATTTTTGTTACTCCAATGGATGGTAGCCTTGTCATTATTGAACGTAGTCTGTTGTCGAGATTTTTGTTACTATAATAGATGGTAGCCTTGTCATTATGGAACGTAGTATGTTGTCGATATTTTTGTTACTACAATGGATGGTAGCCTTGTCATTATGGAAGGTAGTATGTTGTCCAGATTTTTGTTACTACAATGGATGATAGCCTTGTCATTATGGAAGGTAGTCTGTTGTCAGAATGTTTACTACTCCAATAGATGGTAGCCTTGTCATTATGGAAGGTAGTATGTTGTCGATATTTTTGTTACTCCAATGGATGGTAGTTTGTCATTATGGAAGGTAGTATGTGGTCGAGATTTTTGTAACTCCGTTGGATGGTAGCCTTGTCATTATGGAAGGTAGTCTGTTGTCGAGATTTTTATTATTCCAATGGATGGTAGCCTTGTCATTATGGAAGGTAGTTTTTTGTCGATATCTATGTTACTCTAATGGGTGGTAGCCTTGTCATTATGGAAGGTAGTCTGTTGTCGAGATTTTTGTTACCCCAATGGATGGTAGCCTTGTCATTATAGTAGGTAGTTTGTTTTTGTGATTTTTGTTACTCCAATGGATGGTAGCCTTGTCATTATGGAAGATAGTCTGTTGTGGAGATTTTTGTAACTCCATTGGATGGTAGCCTTGTCATTATGGAAGGTAGTCTGTTGTTGAGATTTTTATTATTCCAATGGATGGTAGCCTTGTCATTATGGAAGGTAGTTTTTTGTCGATATCTTTGTTACTCCATTGGATGGTAGCCTTGTCATTATGGAAGGTAGTCTAGCCTTGTCATTATGGAAGGTAGTCTCTTGTTTATATTTTTGTTACTCCAATGGATGGTAGCCTTGTGATTATGGAAGGTAGTCTGTTGTCCAGATTTCTGTTACTCTAATGGATGGTAGCCTTGTCATTATGGAAGGTAGTATGTTGTCGTGATTTTTGTTACTCCAATGGATGGTAGCCTTGTCATTATTAAACGTAGTCTGTTGTCGAGATTTTTGTTACTATAATAGATGGTAGCCTTGTCATTATGGAACGTAGTATGTTGTCGATATTTTTGTTACTACAATGGATGGTAGCCTTGTCATTATGGAAGGTAGTATGTTGTCCAGATTTTTGTTACTACAATGGATGATAGCCTTGTCATTATGGAAGGTAGTCTGTTGTCAGGATTTTTACTACTCCAATAGATGGTAGCCTTGTCATTATGGAAGGTAGTATGTTGTCGATATTTTTGTTACTCCAATGGATGGTAGTTTGTCATTATGGAAGGTAGTATGTTGTCGAGATTTTTGTAACTCCATTGGATGGTAGCCTTATCATTATGGAAGGTAGTCTGTTGTCGAGATTTTTATTATTCCAATGGATGGTATCCTTGTCATTATGGAAGGTAGTTTTTTGTCGATATCTATGTTACTCTAATGGGTGGTAGCCTTGTCATTATGGAAGGTAGTCTGTTGTCGAGATTATTGTTACCCCAATGGATGGTAGCCTTGTCATTATAGAAGGTAGTTTGTTTTTGTGATTTTTGTTACTCCAATGGATGGTAGCCTTGTCATTTTGGAAGATAGTCTTTTGTGGAGATTTTTATTACTCCATTGGATGGTAGCCTTGTCATTATGGAAGTTAGTCTCTTTTTTATATTTTTGTTACTCCAATGGATGGTAGCCTTGTCATTATGGAAGGTAGTCTGTTGCCCAGATTTTTGTTACTCTAATGGATGGTAGCCTTGTCATTATGGTGGGTAGTATGTTGTCGTGATTTTTCTTACTCCAATGGATGGTAGCCTTGTCATTATTGAACGTAGTCTGTTGTTGATATTTTTGTTATTACAATAGATGGTAGCCTTGTCATTATGGAACGTAGTATGTTGTCGATATTTTTGTTACTACAATGGATGGTAGCCTTGTCATTATGGAAGGTAGTATGTTGTCCAAAGTTTTGTTACTACAATGGATGATAGCCTTGTCATTATGGAAGGTAGTCTCTTTTTTATATTTTTGTTACTCCAATGGATGGTAGCCTTGTCATTATGGAAGGTAGTCTGTTGTCCAGATTTTTGTTACTCTAATGGATGGTAGCCTTGTCATTATGGTGGGTAGTATGTTGTCGTGATTTTTGTTACTCCAATGGATGGTAGCCTTGTCATTATGGAAGATAGTCTGTTGTGGAGATTTTTGTTACTCCATTGGATGGTAGCCTTGTCAATATGGAAGGTAGTCTCTTGTTTATATTTTTGTTGCTCCAATGGATGGTAGCCTTGTCATTATGGAAGGTAGTCTGTTGTCCAGATTTTTGTTACTCTAATGGATGGTAGCCTTGTCATTATTGAACATAGTCTGTTGTCGAGATTTTTGTTACTATAATAGATGGTAGCCTTGTCATTATGGAACGTAGTATGTTGTCGATATTTTTGTTACTACAATGGATGGTAGCCTTGTCATTATGGAAGGTAGTATGTTGTCCAGATTTTTGTTACTACAATGGATGATAGCCTTGTCATTATGGAAGGTAGTCTGTTGTCAAGATTTTTACTACTCCAATAGATGGTAGCCTTGTCATTATGGAAGGTAGTATGTTGTCGATATTTTTGTTACTCCAATGGATGGTAGCTTTGTCATTATGGAAGGTAGTATGTTGTCGAGATTTTTGTAACTCCATTGGATGGTAGCCTTGTCATTATGGAAGGTAGTCTGTTGTCGATATTTTTATTATTCCAATGGATGGTAGCCTTGTCATTATGGAAGGGAGTTTTTTGTCGATATCTATGTTACTCTAATGGGTGGTAACCTTATCATTATGGAAGGTAGTCTGTTGTCGAGATTTTTGTTACCCCAATGGATGGTAGCCTTGTCATTATAGAAGGTAGTTTGTTTTTGTGATTTTTGTTACTCCAATGGATGGTAGCCTTGTCATTATGGAAGATAGTCTGTTGTGGGGATTTTTGTTACTCCATTGGATGGTAGCCTTGTCATTATGGAAGGTAGTCTCTTGTTTATATTTTTGTTACTCCAATGGATAGTAGCCTTGTCATTATGGAAGGTAGTCTGTTGTCCAGATTTTTGTTACTCTAATGGATGGTAGCCTTGTCATTATGGTGGGTAGTATGTTGTCGTGATTTTTGTTACTCCAATGGATGGTAGCTTTGTCATTATTGAACGTAGTCTGTTGTCGAGATTTTTGTTACTACAATAGATGGTAGCCTTGTCATTATGGAACGTAGTATGTTGTCGATATTTTTGTTACTACAATGGATGATAGCCTTGTCATTATGGAAGGTAGTATGTTGTCCAGATTTTTGTTACTACAATAGATGATAGCCTTGTCATTATGGAAGGTAGTCTGTTGTCAGGATTTTTATTACTCCAATAGATAGTAGCCTTGTCATTATGGAAGGTAGTATGTTGTCGATATTTTTGTTACTCCAATGGATGGTAGCTTTGACATTATGGAAGGTAGTATGTTGTCGAGATTTTTGTAACTCCATTGGATGGTAGCCTTGTCCTTATGGAAGGTAGTCTGTTGTCGAGATTTTAATTATTCCAATGGATGGTAGCCTTGTCATTATGGAAGGTAGTTTTTTGTCGATATCTATGTTACTCTAATGGGTGGTAGCCTTGTCATTATGGAAGGTAGTCTGTTGTCGAGATTTTTGTTACCCCAATGGATGGTAGCCTTGTCATTATGGAAGGTAGTCTGTTGTTCAGATTTTTGTTACTACAATGTATGGTAGCCTTGTCATTTTGGAAGGTAGTCTCTTGTCGAGATTTTTGTTATTCCAATGGATGGTAGCCTAGTCTTTATGGAAGGTAGTATGTTTTCGAGATTTTTGTTACTCCATTGGATGGTAGCCTTGTCATTATAGAAAGTAGTATGTTGTCAAGATTTTTGGTACTCCAATGGATGGTAGCCTTGTCATTATGGAAGGTAGTCTCTTGTTGATATTTTTGTTACTCCAATGGATGGTAGCCTTGTCATTAAGGAAGGTAGTCTCTTGTTGATATTTTTGTTACTCCAATGGATGGTAGCCTTTTCATTATGGAAGGTAGTTTGTTGTCCAGATTTTTGTTACTCTAATGGATGGTAGCCTTGTCATTATGGAAGGTAGTCTGTTGTCGAGATTTTTGTTACTCCAATGGATGGTAGCCTTGTCATTATTGATGGTAGTCAGTTGTCGATATTTTTGTTACTACAATGGATGGTAGCCTTGTCATTATGGAAGGTAGTATGTTGTCAATATTTTTGTTACTACAATGGATGGTAGCCTTGTCATTATGGAAGGTAGTATGTTGCCGATATATATGTTACCCTAATGGGTGGTAGCCATGTCATTATCGAAGGTAGTCTGTTGTTGAGATTTTTGTTACTCCACTGGACGGTAGCCTTGTCATTGTAAAAGGTAGTTTGTTGTTGTGATTTTTGTTACTCCAATGGATGGTAGCCTTGTCATTATTGAAGGTAGTCAGTTGTCGATATTTTTGTTACTACAATGGATGGTAGCCTTGTCATTATGGAAGGTAGTATGTTGTCAATATTTTTGTTACTACAATGGATGGAAGCCTTGTCATTATGGAAGGTAGTATGTTATCGATATCTATGTTACTCTAATGGGTGGTAGCCATGTCATTATCGAAGGTAGTCTGTTGTCGAAATTTTTGTTACTCCACTGGACGGTAGCCTTGTCATTATGGAAGGTAGTCTGTTGTCGAGATTTTTGTTACTCCAATGGATGGTAGCCTTGTCATTATTGAAGGTAGTCAGTTGTCGATATTTTTGTTACTACAATGGATGGTAGCCTTGTCATTATGGAAGGTAGTATGTTGTCAATATTTTTGTTACTACAATGGATGGTAGCCTTGTCATTATGGAAGGTAGTATGTTGTCGATATCTATGTTACTCTAATGGGTGGTAGCCATGTCATTATCGAAGGTAGTCTGTTGTTGAGATTTTTGTTACTCCACTGGACGGTAGCCTTGTCATTATAGAAGGTAGTTTGTTGTTGTGATTTTTGTTACTCCAATGGATGGTAGCCTTGTCATTATTGAAGGTAGTCAGTTGTCGATATTTTTGTTACTACAATGGATGGTAGCCTTGTCATTATGGAAGGTAGTATGTTGTCAATATTTTTGTTACTACAATGGATGGTAGCCTTGTCATTATGGAAGGTAGTATGTTGTCAATATCTATGTTACTCTAATGGGTGGTAGCCATGTCATTATCGAAGGTAGTCTGTTGTCGAAATTTTTGTTACTCCACTGGACGGTAGCCTTGTCATTATGGAAGGTAGTCTGTTGTCGAGATTTTTGTTACTCCAATGGATGGTAGCCTTGTCATTATTGAAGGTAGTCAGTTGTCGATATTTTTGTCTCTACAATGGATGGTAGCCTTGTCATTATGGAAGGTAGTATGTTGTCAATATTTTTGTTACTACAATGGATGGTAGCCTTGTCATTATGGAAGGTAGTATGTTGTCGATATCTATGTTACTCTAATGGGTGGTAGCCATGTCATTATCGAAGGTAGTCTGTTGTCGAGATTTTTGTTACTCCACTGGACGGTAGCCTTGTCATTATAGAAGGTAGTTTGTTGTTGTGATTTTTGTTACTCCAATGGATGGTAGCCTTGTAATTATGGAAGGTAGTCTGTTGTTCAGATTTTTGTTACTATAATGTATGGTAGCCTTGTCATTATGGAAGGTAGTCTGTTGTCGAGATTTTTGTTATTCCAATGGATGGTAGCCTAGTCTTTATTGAAGGTAGTCTATTTTCGACATTTTTGTTACTCCAATGGATGGTAGCCTTGTCATTATAGAAGGTAGTCTGTTGTCGAGATTTTTGGTACTCCAATGGATGGTAGCCTTGTCATTATGGAAGGTAGTCTCTTGTTGATATTTTTGTTACTCCAATGGATGGTAGCCTTGTCATTATAGAAGGTAGTCTCTTGTTGATATTTTTGTTACTCCAATGGATGGTAGCCTTGTCATTATGGAAGGTTGTCTGTTGTTCAGATTTTTCTTACTCTAATGCATGGTAGCCTTGTCATTATGGAAGGTAGTCTGTTGTCAAGATTTTTGTTACTCCAATGGAGGGTAGCCTTGTCATTATTGAAGGTAGTCTGTTGTCGAGATTTTTGTTACTACAATGGATGGTAGCCTTGTCATTATGGAAGGTAGTATGTTGTCGAGATTTTTGTTACTATAATGGATGATAGCCGTGTCATTATGGAAGGTAGTCTGTTGTCACGATTTTTGTTACTCCAATAGATGGTAGCCTTTTCATTATGGAAGGTAGTATGTTGTCGATATTTTTGTTACTCCAATGGATGGTAGCCTTGTCATTATGGAAGGTAGTATGTTGTCGAGATTTTTGTTACTCCATTGGATGGTAGCCTTGTCATTATGGAAGGTAGTCTGTTGTCGAGATTTTTAATATTCCAATGGATGGTAGCCTTGTCATTATGGAAGGTAGTATGTAGTTGATATCTATGTTACTCTAATGGGTGGTAGCCTTGTCATTATGGAAGGTAGTCTGATGTTCAGATTTTTGTTACTATAATGTATGGTAGCCTTGTCATTAGGGAAGGTAGTCTGTTGTCGAGATTTTTGTTATTCCAATGGATGGTAGCCTAGTCTTTATGGAAGGTAGTCTGTTTTCGAGATTTTTGTTACTCCAATGGATGGTAGCCTTGTGATTATAGAAGGTAGTCTGTTGTCGAGATTTTTGGTACTCCAATGGATGGTAGCCTTGTCATTATGGAAGGTAGTCTCTTGTTGATATTTTAGTTACTCCAATGGATGGTAGCCTTGTCATTATGGAAGGTAGTCTCTTGTTGATATTTTTGTTACTCCAATGGATGGTAGCCTTGTCATTATGCAAGGTAGTCTGTTGTTCAAATTTTTGTTACTCTAATGGATGGTAGCCTTGTCATTATGGAAGGTAGTCTGTTGTCGATATTTTTGTTACTCCAATGGATGGTAGCCTTGTCATTATAGAAGGTAGTTTGTTGTTGTGATTTATGTTACTCCAATGGATGGTAGCCTTGTCATTATGGAAGGTAGTGTGTTGTTCAGATTTTTGTTACTACAATGTATGGTAGCCTTGTCATTATGGAAGGTATTTTGTTGTTGAGATTTTTGTTATTCCAATGGATGATAGCCTAATATTTATGGAAGGTAGTCTATTTTTAAGATTTTTGTTACTCCAATGGATGGTAGCCTTGTCATTATAGAGGGTAGTATGTTGTGGAGATTTTTGGTACTCCAATGGATGGTAGCCTTGTCATTATGGAAGGTAGTCTCTTGTTGATATTTTTGTTACTCCAATGGATGGTAGCCATGTCATTATGGAAGGGAGTCTGTTGTTCAGATTTTTGTTACTATAATGTATGGTAGCCTTGTCATTATGGAAGGTAGTCTGTTGTCGAGATTTTTGTTATTCCAATGGATGGTAGCCTAGTCTTTATGGAAGGTAGTCTGTTTTCGATATTTTGGTTACTCCAATGAATGGTAGCCTTGTCATTATAGAAGGTAGTTTATCGTCGAGATTTTTGGTACTCCAATGGATGGTAGCCTTGTCATTATGGAAGGTAGTCTCATGTTGATATTTTTGTTACTCCAATGGATGGTAGCCTTGTCATTATGGAAGGTAGTCTGTTGTCCATATTTTTGTTATTCTAATGGATGGTAGCCTTGTCATTATGGAAGGTAGTTTGTTGTCAAGATTTTTGTTACTCCAGTGGATGGTAGCCATGTCATTATAGAAGGGAGTCTATTTTCGAGATTTTTGTTACTCCATTGGATGATAGCCTTGTCATTATGGAAGGTAGTCTGTTGTGGAGATTTTTGTTACTCCTTTGGATGGTAGCCTTGTCATTATGGAAGGTAGTCTCTTGTTTATAATTTTGTTACTGCAATGGATGGTAGCCTTGTCATTATGGAAGGTAGTCTGTTGTCCATATTTTTGTTACTCAAATGGATGGTAGCCTTGTCATTATGGAAGGTAGTCTGTTGTCGTGATTTTTGTTACCCCAATTGATGGTAGCCTTGTCATTATAAAAGGTAGTTTCTTGTTGTGATTTTTGTAACTCCAATGGATGATAGCCTTGTCATTATGGAAGGTAGTCTGTTGTTCAGATTTTTGTTACTACAATATATGGTAGCCTTGTCATTCTGGAAGGTAGTCTATTGTCGAGATTTTTGTTATTCCAATGGATGGTAGTCTAGTCTTTATGGAAGGTAGTCTATTTTCGAGATTTTTGTTACTCCAATGGATGGTAGCCTTGTCATTATAGAAGGTAGTCTGTTGTCAAGATTTTTGGTACTCCAATGGATGGTAGCCTTGTCATTATGGAAGGTAGTCTCTTGTTGATATTTTTGTTACTCCAATGGATGGTAGCCATGTCATTATGGAAGGGAGTCTGTTGTTCAGATTTTTGTTACTATAATGTATGGTAGCCTTGTCATTATGGAAGGTAGTCTGTTGTCGAGATTTTTGTTATTCCAATGGATGGTAGCCTAGTCTTTATGGAAGGTAGTCTGTTTTCGATATTTTGGTTACTCCAATGAATGGTAGCCTTGTCATTATAGAAGGTAGTTTGTCGTCGAGATTTTTGGTACTCCAATGGATGGTAGCCTTGTCATTATGGAAGGTAGTCTCATGTTGATATTTTTATTACTCCAATGGATGGTAGCCTTGTCATTATGGAAGGTAGTCTGTTGTCCATATTTTTGTTATTCTAATGGATGGTAGCCTTGTCATTATGGAAGGTAGTTTGTTGTCAAGATTTTTGTTACTCCAGTGGATGGTAGCCATGTCATTATAGAAGGGAGTCTATTTTCGAGATTTTTGTTACTCCATTGGATGATAGCCTTGTCATTATGGAAGGTAGTCTGTTGTGGAGATTTTTGTTACTCCTTTGGATGGTAGCCTTGTCATTATGGAAGGTAGTCTCTTGTTTATAATTTTGTTACTGCAATGGATGGTAGCCTTGTCATTATGGAAGGTAGTCTGTTGTCCATATTTTTGTTACTCAAATGGATGGTAGCCTTGTCATTATGGAAGGTAGTCTGTTGTCGTGATTTTTGTTACCCCAATTGATGGTAGCCTTGTCATTATAAAAGGTAGTTTCTTGTTGTGATTTTTGTAACTCCAATGGATGATAGCCTTGTCATTATGGAAGGTAGTCTGTTGTTCAGATTTTTGTTACTACAATATATGGTAGCCTTGTCATTCTGGAAGGTAGTCTATTGTCGAGATTTTTGTTATTCCAATGGATGGTAGTCTAGTCTTTATGGAAGGTAGTCTGTTTTCGAGATTTTTGTTACTCCAATGGATGGTAGCCTTGTCATTATAGAAGGTAGTCTGTTGTCAAGATTTTTGGTACTCCAATGGATGGTAGCCTTGTCATTATGGAAGGTAGTCTCTTGTTGATATTTTTGTTACTCCAATGGATGGTAGCCGTGTCATTATGGAAGGTAGTCTCTTGTTGATATTTTTGTTACTCCAATGGATGGTAGCCTTGTCATTATGGAAGGTAGTTTGTGGTCCAGATTTTTTTTACTCTAATGGATGGTAGCCTTGTCATTATGGAAGGTAGTCTGTTGTCGAGATTTTTATTACTCCAATGGATGGTAGCCTTATCATTATTGAAGGTAGTCTGTTGTCGAGATTTTTGTTACTACAATGGATGGTAGCCTTTGCATTATGGAAGGTAGTATGTTGTCGAGATTTTTGTTACTATAATGGGTGGTAGCCTTGTCATTATGGAAGGTAGTCTGTTGTTGAGTTTTTTATTATTCCAAAGGATGGTAGCCTAGTCTTTATGGAAGGTAGTCTGTTTTCATGATGTTTGTTACTCCAATGGATGGTAGCCTTGTCACTATAGAAGGTAGTATGTTGTCGAGATTTTTGGTACTCCAATGGATGGTAGCCTTGTCATTATGGAAGGTAGTCTCTTGTTGATTTTTTTGTTACTCCAATGGATGGTAGCCTTGTAATTATGGAAGGTAGTCTATTGTTCAGATTTTTGTTACTCAAATGGATGGTAGCCTTGGCATTATTGAAGGTAGTCTGTTGTCGAGATTTTTGTTACTCCATTGGATGGTAGCCTTGTCATTTAATGAAGGTAGTCTATTGTCGAGATTTTTATTATTCCAATGGATGGTAGCCTTGTCATTATGGAAGGTTGTATGTTGTCGATATCTATGTTACTCTAATGGGTGGTAGCCTTGTCATTATGGAAGATAGTCTGTTGTCGAGATTTTTGTTACTCCAATGGATGGTAGCCTTGTCATTATAGAAGGTAGTTTTTTGTTGTGATTTTTGTTACCCCAATGGATGGTAGCCTTGTAATTATGGAAGGTAGTCTGTTGTTCAGATTTTTGTTACTATAATGTATGGTAGCCTTGTTATTATGGAAGTTAGTTTGTTTTCGAGATTTTTGTTATTCCAATGGATGGTAGCCTAGTCTTTACAGAAGGTAGTCTATTTTCGAGATTTTTATTACTCCAATGGATGGTAGCCTTGTCATTATAGAAGGTAGTTTGTTGTCTATATTTTTGGTAATCCAATGGATGGTAACCTTGTCATTATGGAAGGTAGTCTCTTGTAGATATTTTTGTTACTCCAATGGATGGTAGCCTTGTCATTATGGAAGGTAGTCTCTTGTTGATATTTTTGTAACTCCAATAGATGGTAGCCTTGTCATTATGGAAGGAAGTATGTTGTCCAGATTTTTCTTACTTTAATGGATGGTAGCCTTGTCATTATGGAAGGTAGTCTGTTGTTGATATTTTTGTTACTCCAATGGATGGTAGCCTTGTCATTATGGAAGGTAGTCTCTTGTTGATATTTTTGTTACTCCAATGGATGGTAGCCTTGTCATTATGCAAGGTAGTCTGTTGTTCAAATTTTTGTTACTCTAATGGATGGTAGCCTTGTCATTATGGAAGGTAGTCTGTTGTCGATATTTTTGTTACTCCAATGGATGGTAGCCTTTTCATTATAGAAGGTAGTTTGTTGTTGTGATTTATGTTACTCCAATGGATGGTAGCCTTGTCATTATGGAAGGTAGTGTGTTGTTCAGATTTTTGTTACTACAATGTATGGTAGCCTTATCATTATGGAAGGTATTTTGTTGTTGAGATTTTTGTTATTCCAATGGATGATAGCCTAATATTTATGGAAGGTAGTCTATTTTTGAGATTTTTGTTACTCCAATGGATGGTAGCCTTGTCATTATAGAGGGTAGTATGTTGTGGAGATTTTTGGTACTCCAATGGATGGTAGCCTTGTCATTATGGAAGGTAGTCTCTTGTTGATATTTTTGTTACTCCAATGGATGGTAGCCATGTCATTATGGAAGGTAGTTTGTTGTTCAGATTTTTGTTACTATAATGTATGGTAGCCTTGTCATTATGGAAGGTAGTCTGTTGTCGAGATTTTTGTTATTCCAATGGATGGTAGCCTAGTCTTTATGGAAGGTAGTCTGTTTTCGATATTTTGGTTACTCCAATGAATGGTAGCCTTGTCATTATAGAAGGTAGTTTGTCGTCGAGATTTTTGGTACTCCAATGGATGGTAGCCTTGTCATTATGGAAGGTAGTCTCATGTTGATATTTTTGTTACTCCAATGGATGGTAGCCTTGTCATTATGGAAGGTAGTCTGTTGTCCATATTTTTGTTATTCTAATGGATGGTAGCCTTGTCATTATGGAAGGTAGTTTGTTGTCAAGATTTTTGTTACTCCAGTGGATGGTAGCCATGTCATTATAGAAGGGAGTCTATTTTCGAGATTTTTGTTACTCCATTGGATGATAGCCTTGTCATTATGGAAGGTAGTCTGTTGTGGAGATTTTTGTTACTCCTTTGGATGGTAGCCTTGTCATTATGGAAGGTAGTCTCTTGTTTATAATTTTGTTACTGCAATGGATGGTAGCCTTGTCATTATGGAAGGTAGTCTGTTGTCCATATTTTTGTTACTCAAATGGATGGTAGCCTTGTAATTATGGAAGGTAGTCTGTTGTCGTGATTTTTGTTACCCCAATTGATGGTAGCCTTGTCATTATAAAAGGTAGTTTCTTGTTGTGATTTTTGTAACTCCAATGGATGATAGCCTTGTCATTATGGAAGGTAGTCTGTTGTTCAGATTTTTGTTACTACAATATATGGTAGCCTTGTCATTCTGGAAGGTAGTCTATTGTCGAGATTTTTGTTATTCCAATGGATGGTAGTCTAGTCTTTATGGAAGGTAGTCTGTTTTCGAGATTTTTGTTACTCCAATGGATGGTAGCCTTGTCATTATAGAAGGTAGTCTGTTGTCAAGATTTTTGGTACTCCAATGGATGGTAGCCTTGTCATTATGGAAGGTAGTCTCTTGTTGATATTTTTGTTACTCCAATGGATGGTAGCCGTGTCATTATGGAAGGTAGTCTCTTGTTGATATTTTTGTTACTCCAATGGATGGTAGCCTTGTCATTATGGAAGGTAGTTTGTGGTCCAGATTTTTTTTACTCTAATGGATGGTAGCCTTGTCATTATGGAAGGTAGTCCGTTGTCGAGATTTTTATTACTCCAATGGATGGTAGCCTTATCATTATTGAAGGTAGTCTGTTGTCGAGATTTTTGTTACTACAATGGATGGTAGCCTTTGCATTATGGAAGGTAGTATGTTGTCGAGATTTTTGTTACTATAATGGGTGGTAGCCTTGTCATTATGGAAGGTAGTCTGTTGTTGAGTTTTTTATTATTCCAAAGGATGGTAGCCTAGTCTTTATGGAAGGTAGTCTGTTTTCATGATGTTTGTTACTCCAATGGATGGTAGCCTTGTCACTATAGAAGGTAGTATGTTGTCGAGATTTTTGGTACTCCAATGGATGGTAGCCTTGTCATTATGGAAGGTAGTCTCTTGTTGATTTTTTTGTTACTCCAATGGATGGTAGCCTTGTAATTATGGAAGGTAGTCCATTGTTCAGATTTTTGTTACTCAAATGGATGGTAGCCTTGGCATTATTGAAGGTAGTCTGTTGTCGAGATTTTTGTTACTCCATTGGATGGTAGCCTTGTCATTTAATGAAGGTAGTCTATTGTCGAGATTTTTATTATTCCAATGGATGGTAGCCTTGTCATTATGGAAGGTTGTATGTTGTCGATATCTATGTTACTCTAATGGGTGGTAGCCTTGTCATTATGGAAGATAGTCTGTTGTCGAGATTTTTGTTACTCCAATGGATGGTAGCCTTGTCATTATAGAAGGTAGTTTTTTGTTGTGATTTTTGTTACCCCAATGGATGGTAGCCTTGTAATTATGGAAGGTAGTCTGTTGTTCAGATTTTTGTTACTATAATGTATGGTAGCCTTGTTATTATGGAAGTTAGTTTGTTTTCGAGATTTTTGTTATTCCAATGGATGGTAGCCTAGTCTTTACAGAAGGTAGTCTATTTTCGAGATTTTTATTACTCCAATGGATGGTAGCCTTGTCATTATAGAAGGTAGTTTGTTGTCTATATTTTTGGTAATCCAATGGATGGTAACCTTGTCATTATGGAAGGTAGTCTCTTGTTGATATTTTTGTTACTCCAATGGATGGTAGCCTTGTCATTATGGAAGGTAGTCTCTTGTTGATATTTTTGTAACTCCAATAGATGGTAGCCTTGTCATTATGGAAGGAAGTATGTTGTCCAGATTTTTCTTACTTTAATGGATGGTAGCCTTGTCATTATGGAAGGTAGTCTGTTGTCGTGATTTTTGTTACTCCAATGGATGGTAGCCTTGTCATTATTGAACGTAGTATGTTGTCGAGAATTTTTGTTACTACAATAGATGGTAGCCTTGTCATTATGGAAGGTAGTATGTTGTCGATATTTTTGTTACTACAATGAATTGTAACCTTGTCATTATGGAAGGTAGTATGTTGTCAAGATTTTTGTTACTACAATGGATGATAGCCTTGTCATTATGGAAGGTAGTCTGTTGTCAAGATTTTTATTACTCCAATAAATGATAGCCTTGTAATTATGGAAGGTAGTATGTTGTCGATATTTTTGTTACTCCAATGGATGGTAGCCTTGTCATTATGGAAGGTAGTATATTGTCGAGATTTTTATTATTCCAATGGATGGTAGCCTTGTCATTATGGAAGGTAGTATGTTACCCCAATGGATGGTAGACTTGTCATTATGGAAGCTAGTTTGTTGTTGTGATTTTTGTTACCCCAATGAATGGTAGTCTTGTAATTATAGAAGGTAGTCTGTTGTTCATATTTTTGTTACTACAATGTATGGTAGCCTTGTCATTATGGAAGCTAGTCTGTTGTTGAGATTTTTGTTATTCCAAAGGATGGTAGCCTAGTCTTTATGGAAGGTAGTCTGTTTACGAGATTTTTGTTACTCCAATGGATTGTAGCCTTGTCATTATAGAAGGTAGTCTGTTGTCGAGATTTTTGGTACTCCAATGGATGGTAGCCTTGTCATTATAGAAGGTAGTCTCTTGTTGATATTTTTGTTACTCCAATGGATGGTAGAGTTGTCATTATGGAAGGTAGTCTCTTGTTGATATTTTTGTTACTCCAATGGATGGTAGCCTTGTCATTATGGAAGGAAGTCTGTTGTCCAGATTATTCTTACTCTAATGGATGGTAGCCTTGTCATTATGGAAGGTAGTTTGTTGTCGTGATTTTTGTTACTGCAATGGATGGTAGCCTTGTCATTATTAAACGTAGTCTGTTGTCGAGATTTTTGTTACTACAATAGATGGTAGCCTTGTCATTATGGAAGGTAGTATGTTGTCGATATTTTTGTTACTACAATGGATTGTAGCCTTGTCATTATGGAAGGTAGTATGTTGTCAAGATTTTTGTTACTACAATGGATGATAGCCTTGTCATTATGGAAGGTAGTCTCTTGTTGATATTTTTGTTACTCCAATGGATGGTAGCCTTGTCATTATGGAAGGTAGTCTCTTGTTGATATTTTTGTAACTCCAATAGATGGTAGCCTTGTCATTATGGAAGGAAGTATGTTGTCCAGATTTTTCTTACTTTAATGGATGGTAGCCTTGTCATTATGGAAGGTAGGCTGTTGTCGTGATTTTTGTTACTCCAATGGATGGTAGCCTTGTCATTATTGAACGTAGTATGTTGTCGAGATTTTTGTTACTACAATAGATGGTAGCCTTGTCATTATGGAAGGTAGTATGTTGTCGATATTTTTGTTACTACAATGAATTGTAACCTTGTCATTATGGAAGGTAGTATGTTGTCAAGATTTTTGTTACTACAATGGATGATAGCCTTGTCATTATGGAAGGTAGTCTGTTGTCAAGATTTTTATTACTCCAATAGATGATAGCCTTGTAATTATGGAAGGTAGTATGTTGTCGATATTTTTGTTACTCCAATGGATGGTAGCCTTGTCATTATGGAAGGTAGTATATTGTCGAGATTTTTATTATTCCAATGGATGGTAGCCTTGTCATTATGGAAGGTAGTATGTTGTCGATATCTATGTTACCCCAATGGATGGTAGACTTGTCATTATGGAAGCTAGTTTGTTGTTGTGATTTTTGTTACCCCAATGAATGGTAGTCTTGTAATTATAGAAGGTAGTCTGTTGTTCATATTTTTGTTACTACAATGTATGGTAGCCTTGTCATTATGGAAGCTAGTCTGTTGTTGAGATTTTTGTTATTCCAAAGGATGGTAGCCTAGTCTTTATGGAAGGTAGTCTGTTTACGAGATTATTGTTACTCCAATGGATTGTAGCCTTGTCATTATAGAAGGTAGTCTGTTGTCGAGATTTTTGGTACTCCAATGGATGGTAGCCTTGTCATTATAGAAGGTAGTCTCTTGTTGATATTTTTGTTACTCCAATGGATGGTAGAGTTGTCATTATGGAAGGTAGTCTCTTGTTGATATTTTTGTTACTCCAATGGATGGTAGCCTTGTCATTATGGAAGGAAGTCTGTTGTCCAGATTATTCTTACTCTAATGGATGGTAGCCTTGTCATTATGGAAGGTAGTTTGTTGTCGTGATTTTTGTTACTGCAATGGATGGTAGCCTTGTCATTATTAAACGTAGTCTGTTGTCGAGATTTTTGTTACTACAATAGATGGTAGCCTTGTCATTATGGAAGGTAGTATGTTGTCGATATTTTTGTTACTACAATGGATTGTAGCCTTGTCATTATGGAAGGTAGTATGTTGTCATGATTTTTGTTACTACAATGGATGATAGCCTTGTCATTATGGAAGGTAGTCTCTTGTTGATATTTTTGTTACTCCAATGGATGGTAGCCTTGTCATTATGGAAGGTAGTCTCTTGTTGATATTTTTGTAACTCCAATAGATGGTAGCCTTGTCATTATGGAAGGAAGTATGTTGTCCAGATTTTTCTTACTTTAATGGATGGTAGCCTTGTCATTATGGAAGGTAGTCTGTTGTCGTGATTTTTGTTACTCCAATGGATGGTAGCCTTGTCATTATTGAACGTAGTATGTTGTCGAGATTTTTGTTACTACAATAGATGGTAGCCTTGTCATTATGGAAGGTAGTATGTTGTCGATATTTTTGTTACTACAATGAATTGTAACCTTGTCATTATGGAAGGTAGTATGTTGTCAAGATTTTTGTTACTACAATGGATGATAGCCTTGTCATTATGGAAGGTAGTCTGTTGTCAAGATTTTTATTACTCCAATAGATGATAGCCTTGTAATTATGGAAGGTAGTATGTTGTCGATATTTTTGTTACTCCAATGGATGGTAGCCTTGTCATTATGGAAGGTAGTATATTGTCGAGATTTTTATTATTCCAATGGATGGTAGCCTTGTCATTATGGAAGGTAGTATGTTGTCGATATCTATGTTACCCCAATGGATGGTAGACTTGTCATTATGGAAGCTAGTTTGTTGTTGTGATTTTTGTTACCCCAATGAATGGTAGTCTTGTAATTATAGAAGGTAGTCTGTTGTTCATATTTTTGTTACTACAATGTATGGTAGCCTTGTCATTATGGAAGCTAGTCTGTTGTTGAGATTTTTGTTATTCCAAAGGATGGTAGCCTAGTCTTTATGGAAGGTAGTCTGTTTACGAGATTTTTGTTACTCCAATGGATTGTAGCCTTGTCATTATAGAAGGTAGTCTGTTGTCGAGATTTTTGGTACTCCAATGGATGGTAGCCTTGTCATTATAGAAGGTAGTCTCTTGTTGATATTTTTGTTACTCCAATGGATGGTAGAGTTGTCATTATGGAAGGTAGTCTCTTGTTGATATTTTTGTTACTCCAATGGATGGTAGCCTTGTCATTATGGAAGGAAGTCTGTTGTCCAGATTATTCTTACTCTAATGGATGGTAGCCTTGTCATTATGGAAGGTAGTTTGTTGTCGTGATTTTTGTTACCGCAATGGATGGTAGCCTTGTCATTATTAAACGTAGTCTGTTGTCGAGATTTTTGTTACTACAATAGATGGTAGCCTTGTCATTATGGAAGGTAGTATGTTGTCGATATTTTTGTTACTACAATGGATTGTAGCCTTGTCATTATGGAAGGTAGTATGTTGTCAAGATTTTTGTTACTACAATGGTTGATAGCCTTGTCATTATGGAAGGTAGTCTCTTGTTGATATTTTTGTTACTCCAATGGATGGTAGCCTTGTCATTATGGAAGGTAGTCTCTTGTTGATATTTTTGTAACTCCAATAGATGGTAGCCTTGTCATTATGGAAGGAAGTATGTTGTCCAGATTTTTCTTACTTTAATGGATGGTAGCCTTGTCATTATGGAAGGTAGTCTGTTTTCGTGATTTTTGTTACTCCAATGGATGGTAGCCTTGTCATTATTGAACGTAGTATGTTGTCGAGATTTTTGTTACTACAATAGATGGTAGCCTTGTCATTATGGAAGGTAGTATGTTGTCGATATTTTTGTTACTACAATGAATTGTAACCTTGTCATTATGGAAGGTAGTATGTTGTCAAGATTTTTGTTACTACAATGGATGATAGCCTTGTCATTATGGAAGGTAGTCTGTTGTCAAGATTTTTATTACTCCAATAGATGATAGCCTTGTAATTATGGAAGGTAGTATGTTGTCGATATTTTTGTTACTCCAATGGATGGTAGCCTTGTCATTATGGAAGGTAGTATATTGTCGAGATTTTTATTATTCCAATGGATGGTAGCCTTGTCATTATGGAAGGTAGTATGTTGTCGATATCTATGTTACCCCAATGGATGGTAGACTTGTCATTATGGAAGCTAGTTTGTTGTTGTGATTTTTGTTACCCCAATGAATGGTAGTCTTGTAATTATAGAAGGTAGTCTGTTGTTCATATTTTTGTTACTACAATGTATGGTAGCCTTGTCATTATGGAAGCTAGTCTGTTGTTGAGATTTTTGTTATTCCAAAGGATGGTAGCCTAGTCTTTATGGAAGGTAGTCTGTTTACGAGATTTTTGTTACTCCAATGGATTGTAGCCTTGTCATTATAGAAGGTAGTCTGTTGTCGAGATTTTTGGTACTCCAATGGATGGTAGCCTTGTCATTATAGAAGGTAGTCTCTTGTTGATATTTTTGTTACTCCAATGGATGGTAGAGTTGTCATTATGGAAGGTAGTCTCTTGTTGATATTTTTGTTACTCCAATGGATGGTAGCCTTGTCATTATGGAAGGAAGTCTGTTGTCCAGATTATTCTTACTCTAATGGATGGTAGCCTTGTCATTATGGAAGGTAGTTTGTTGTCGTGATTTTTGTTACTGCAATGGATGGTAGCCTTGTCATTATTAAACGTAGTCTGTTGTCGAGATTTTTGTTACTACAATAGATGGTAGCCTTGTCATTATGGAAGGTAGTATGTTGTCGATATTTTTGTTACTACAATGGATTGTAGCCTTGTCATTATGGAAGGTAGTATGTTGTCATGATTTTTGTTACTACAATGGATGATAGCCTTGTCATTATGGAAGGTAGTCTCTTGTTGATATTTTTGTTACTCCAATGGATGGTAGCCTTGTCATTATGGAAGGTAGTCTCTTGTTGATATTTTTGTAACTCCAATAGATGGTAGCCTTGTCATTATGGAAGGAAGTATGTTGTCCAGATTTTTCTTACTTTAATGGATGGTAGCCTTGTCATTATGGAAGGTAGTCTGTTGTCGTGATTTTTGTTACTCCAATGGATGGTAGCCTTGTCATTATTGAACGTAGTATGTTGTCGAGATTTTTGTTACTACAATAGATGGTAGCCTTGTCATTATGGAAGGTAGTATGTTGTCGATATTTTTGTTACTACAATGAATTGTAACCTTGTCATTATGGAAGGTAGTATGTTGTCAAGATTTTTGTTACTACAATGGATGATAGCCTTGTCATTATGGAAGGTAGTCTGTTGTCAAGATTTTTATTACTCCAATAGATGATAGCCTTGTAATTATGGAAGGTAGTATGTTGTCGATATTTTTGTTACTCCAATGGATGGTAGCCTTGTCATTATGGAAGGTAGTATATTGTCGAGATTTTTATTATTCCAATGGATGGTAGCCTTGTCATTATGGAAGGTAGTATGTTGTCGATATCTATGTTACCCCAATGGATGGTAGACTTGTCATTATGGAAGCTAGTTTGTTGTTGTGATTTTTGTTAACCCAATGAATGGTAGTCTTGTAATTATAGAAGGTAGTCTGTTGTTCATATTTTTGTTACTACAATGTATGGTAGCCTTGTCATTATGGAAGCTAGTCTGTTGTTGAGATTTTTGTTATTCCAAAGGATGGTAGCCTAGTCTTTATGGAAGGTAGTCTGTTTACGAGATTTTTGTTACTCCAATGGATTGTAGCCTTGTCATTATAGAAGGTAGTCTGTTGTCGAGATTTTTGGTACTCCAATGGATGGTAGCCTTGTCATTATAGAAGGTAGTCTCTTGTTGATATTTTTGTTACTCCAATGGATGGTAGAGTTGTCATTATGGAAGGTAGTCTCTTGTTGATATTTTTGTTACTCCAATGGATGGTAGCCTTGTCATTATGGAAGGAAGTCTGTTGTCCAGATTATTCTTACTCTAATGGATGGTAGCCTTGTCATTATGGAAGGTAGTTTGTTGTCGTGATTTTTGTTACCGCAATGGATGGTAGCCTTGTCATTATTAAACGTAGTCTGTTGTCGAGATTTTTGTTACTACAATAGATGGTAGCCTTGTCATTATGGAAGGTAGTATGTTGTCGATATTTTTGTTACTACAATGGATTGTAGCCTTGTCATTATGGAAGGTAGTATGTTGTCAAGATTTTTGTTACTACAATGGTTGATAGCCTTGTCATTATGGAAGGTAGTCTCTTGTTGATATTTTTGTTACTCCAATGGATGGTAGCCTTGTCATTATGGAAGGTAGTCTCTTGTTGATATTTTTGTAACTCCAATAGATGGTAGCCTTGTCATTATGGAAGGAAGTATGTTGTCCAGATTTTTCTTACTTTAATGGATGGTAGCCTTGTCATTATGGAAGGTAGTCTGTTTTCGTGATTTTTGTTACTCCAATGGATGGTAGCCTTGTCATTATTGAACGTAGTATGTTGTCGAGATTTTTGTTACTACAATAGATGGTAGCCTTGTCATTATGGAAGGTAGTATGTTGTCGATATTTTTGTTACTACAATGAATTGTAACCTTGTCATTATGGAAGGTAGTATGTTGTCAAGATTTTTGTTACTACAATGGATGATAGCCTTGTCATTATGGAAGGTAGTCTGTTGTCAAGATTTTTATTACTCCAATAGATGATAGCCTTGTAATTATGGAAGGTAGTATGTTGTCGATATTTTTGTTACTCCAATGGATGGTAGCCTTGTCATTATGGAAGGTAGTATATTGTCGAGATTTTTATTATTCCAATGGATGGTAGCCTTGTCATTATGGAAGGTAGTATGTTGTCGATATCTATGTTACCCCAATGGATGGTAGACTTGTCATTATGGAAGCTAGTTTGTTGTTGTGATTTTTGTTACCCCAATGAATGGTAGTCTTGTAATTATAGAAGGTAGTCTGTTGTTCATATTTTTGTTACTACAATGTATGGTAGCCTTGTCATTATGGAAGCTAGTCTGTTGTTGAGATTTTTGTTATTCCAAAGGATGGTAGCCTAGTCTTTAAGGAAGGTAGTCTGTTTACGAGATTTTTGTTACTCCAATGGATTGTAGCCTTGTCATTATAGAAGGTAGTCTGTTGTCGAGATTTTTGGTACTCCAATGGATGGTAGCCTTGTCATTATAGAAGGTAGTCTCTTGTTGATATTTTTGTTACTCCAATGGATGGTAGAGTTGTCATTATGGAAGGTAGTCTCTTGTTGATATTTTTTTTACTCCAATGGATGGTAGCCTTGTCATTATGGAAGGAAGTCTGTTGTCCAGATTATTCTTACTCTAATGGATGGTAGCCTTGTCATTATGGAAGGTAGTTTGTTGTCGTGATTTTTGTTACTGCAATGGATGGTAGCCTTGTCATTATTAAACGTAGTCTGTTGTAGAGATTTTTGTTACTACAATAGATGGTAGCCTTGTCATTATGGAAGGTAGTATGTTGTCGATATTTTTGTTACTACAATGGATTGTAGCCTTGTCATTATGGAAGGTAGTATGTTGTCAAGATTTTTGTTACTACAATGGATGATAGCCTTGTCATTATGGAAGGTAGTCTGTTGTCAAGATTTTTATTACTCCAACAGATGGTAGCCTTGTCATTATTGAAGGTAGTATGTTGTTGATATTTTTGTTACTCCAATGGATGGTAGCCTTGTCATTATGGAAGGTAGTATGTTGTCGAGATTTTTGTAATTCCATTGGATGGTAGCCTTGTCATTATGGAAGGTAGTCTATTGTCGAGATTTTTATTATTCCAATGGATGGTAGCCTTGTCATTATGGAAGATAGTCTGTTGTCGAGATTTTTGTTACTCCAATGGATGGTAGCCTTGTCATTATGGAAGGTAGTCTGTTGTTGAGTTTTTTATTATTCCAAAGGATGGTAGCCTAGTCTTTTTGGAGGTTGTCTGTTTTCAAGATGTTTGTTACTCCAATGGATGGTAGCCTTGTCACTATAGAAGGTAGTATGTTGTCGAGATTTTTGGTACTCCAATGGATGGTAGCCTTGTCATTATGGAAGGTAGTCTCTTGTTGATTTTTTTGTTACTCCAATGGATGGTAGCCTTGTAATTATGGAAGGTAGTCTATTGTTCAGATTTTTGTTACTCAAATGGATGGTAGCCTTGGCATTATTGAAGGTAGTCTATTGTCGAGATTTTTGTTACTCCATTGGATGGTAGCCTTGTCATTTAATGAAGGTAGTCTGTTGTCGAGATTTTTATTATTCCAATGGATGGTAGCCTTGTCATTATGGAAGGTTGTATGTTGTCGATATCTATGTTACTCTAATGGGTGGTAGCCTTGTCATTATGGAAGATAGTCTGTTGTCGAGATTTTTGTTACTCCAATGGATGGTAGCCTTGTCATTATAGAAGGTAGTTTTTTGTTGTGATTTTTGTTACCCCAATGGATGGTAGCCTTGTAATTATGGAAGGTAGTCTGTTGTTCAGATTTTTGTTACTATAATGTATGGTAGCCTTGTTATTATGGAAGTTAGTTTGTTTTCGAGATTTTTGTTATTCCAATGGATGGTAGCCTAGTCTTTACAGAAGGTAGTCTATTTTCGAGATTTTTATTACTCCAATGGATGGTAGCCTTGTCATTATAGAAGGTAGTTTGTTGTCTATATTTTTGGTAATCCAATGGATGGTAACCCTGTCATTATGGAAGGTAGTCTCTTGTTGATATTTTTGTTACTCCAATGGATGGTAGCCTTGTCATTATGGAAGGTAGTCTCTTGTTGATATTTTTGTTACTCCAATAGATGGTAGCCTTGTCATTATGGAAGGAAGTATGTTGTCCAGATTTTTCATACTTTAATGGATGGTAGCCTTGTCATTATGGAAGGTAGTCTGTTGTCGTGATTTTTGTTACTCCAATGGATGGTAGCCTTGTCATTATTGAACGTAGTATGATGTCGAGATTTTTGTTACTACAATAGATGGTAGCCTTGTCATTATGGAAGGTAGTATGTTGTCGATATTTTTGTTACTACAATGAATTGTAGCCTTGTCATTATGGAAGGTAGTATGTTTACAAGATTTTTGTTACTACAATGGATGATAGCCTTGTCATTATGGAAGGTAGTCTGTTGTCAAGATTTTTATTACTCCAATAGATGATAGCCTTGTAATTATGGAAGGTAGTATGTTGTCGATATTTTTGTTACTCCAATGGATGGTAGCCTTGTCATTATGGAAGGTAGTATGTTGTCGAGATTTTTATTATTCCAATGGATGGTAGCCTTGTCATTATGGAAGGTAGTATGTTGTCGATATCTATGTTACCCCAATGGATGGTAGACTTGTCATTATGGAAGCTAGTTTGTTGTTGTGATTTTTGTTACCCCAATGAATGGTAGTCTTGTAATTATAGAAGGTAGTCTGTTGTTCATATTTTTGTTACTACAATGTATGGTAGCCTTGTCATTATGGAAGCTAGTCTGTTGTTGAGATTTTTGTTATTCTAACGGATGGTAGCCTAGTCTTTATGGAAGGTAGTCTGTTTACGAGATTTTTGTTACTCCAATGGATTGTAGCCTTGTCATTACAGAAGGTAGTCTGTTGTCGAGATTTTTCTTACTCCAATGGATGGTAGCCTTGTCATTATAGAAGGTAGTCTCTTGTTGATATTTTTGTTACTCCAATGGATGGTAGCGTTGTCATTATGGAAGGTAGTCTCTTGTTGATATTTTTGTTACTCCAATGGATGGTAGCTTTGTCATTATGGAAGGAAGTCTGTTGTCCAGATTTTTCTTACTCTAATGGATGGTAGCCTTGTCATTATGGAAGGTAGTCTGTTGTCAAGATTTTTATTACTCCAACAGATGGTAGCCTTGTCATTATGGAAGGTAGTCTATTGTCGAGATTTTTATTATTCCAATGGATGGTAGCCTTGTCATTATGGAAGATAGTCTGTTGTCGAGATTTTTGTTACTCCAATGGATGGTAGCCTTGTCATTATAGAAGGTAGTCTGTTGTCGAGATTTTTCGTACTTCAATGGATGGTAGCCTTGTCATTATGGAATGTAGTCTCTTGTTAATATTTTTGTTACTCCAATGGATGGTAGCCTTGTCATTATGGAAAGTAGTCTCTTGTTTATATTTTTGTTACTCCAATGGATGGTAGCCTTGTCATTGTGGAAGGTAGTCTGTTGTTCATATTTTTCTTACTCTAATGGATGGTAGCCTTGTCATTATTGAACGTAGTTTGTTGTCGAGATTTTTGTTACTACAATGGATGCTAGCCTTGTCATTATGGAAGGTAGTATGTTGTTGATATTTTTGTTACCACAATGGATTGTAGCTTTGTCATTATGGAAGGTAGTATGTTGTCGAGATTTTTGTTACTACAATGGATGATTGCCTTGTCATTATGGAAGGTAGTCTGTTGTCAAGATTTTTGTTACTCCAATAGATGGTAGCCTTGTCATTATGGAAGGTAGTATGTTGTCGATATTTTTGTTACTCCAATGGATGGTAGCCTTGTCATTATGGAAGGTAGTATGTTGTCGAGATTTTTGTTACTCCATTTGATGGTAGCCTTGTGATTATTGAAGGTAGTATAATGTCGATATTTTTATTATTCCAATGGATGGTAGCCTTGTCATTATGGAAGGTAGTATGTTGTCGATATCTATGTTACTCTAAGGGGTGGTAGCCTTGTCATTGTGGAAGGTAGTCTGTTGTCGAGATTTTTGTTACTCCAATGGATGGTAACCTTGTCATTATAGAAGGTAGTTTGTTGTTGTGATTTTTGTTACTCCAATGGATGGTAGCCTTGTCATTATGGAAGGTAGTGTGTTGTTCAGATTTTTGTTACTATAATGTATGGTAGCCTTGTCATTATGGAAGGTAGTCTATTGTCGAGATTTTTGTTATTCCAATGGATGGTAGCGTAGCCTTTGTGGAATGTAGTCTGTTTTCGAGATTTTTGTTACTCCAATGGATGGTAGCCTTGTCATTATAGAAGGTAGTTTGTTGTCGATATTTTTGGTACTCCAATGGGAGGTAGCCTTGTCATTATGGAAGGTAGTCTCTTATTGATATTTTTGTTACTCCAAAGATGGTAGCCTTGTCATTATGGAAGGTAGTCTGTTTTCCATATTATTGTTATTCTAATGGATGGTAGCCTTGTCATTATGGAAGGTAGTTTGTTGTCAAGATTTTTGTTACACCAATGGATGGTAGCCTTGTCATTATTGAAGGGAGTCTATTTTCGAGATTTTTGTTACTCCATTGGATGATTGCCTTGTCATTATGGAAGGTAGTCTGTTGTGGTGATTTTTATTACTCCATTGGATGGTAGCCTTGTCATTATGGAAGGTAGTCTCTTGTTTATATTTTTGTTACTCGAATGGATGGTAGCCTTGTCATTATGGAAGGTAGTCTGTTGTCCAGATTTTTGTTACTCTAATGGATGGTAGCCTTGTCATTATGGAAGGTAGTCTGTTGTCGAGATTTTTTGTTACTCCAATGGATGGTAGCCTTGTCATTATTGAACGTAGTCTATTTTCGAGATTTTTGTTACTCCAATAGATGGTAGCCTTGTCATTATGGAAGGTAGGATGTTGTCGATATTTTTGTTACTATAATGGATTGTAACCTTGTCATTATGGAAGGTAGTATGTTGTCAAGATTTTTGTTACTACAATGGTTGATAGCCTTGTCATTATGGAAGGTAGTCTGTTGTTCAGATTTTTGTTACTACAATGTATGGTAGCCTTGTCATTATGGAAGGTAGTCTGTTGTCGAGATTTTGTTATTCCAATGGATGGTAGCCTAGTCTTTATGGAAGGTAGTCTGTTTTCGAGATATTTGTTACTGCAATGGATGGTAGCCTTGTCATTATAGAAGGTAGTCTGTTGTCGAGATTTTTGGTACTCCAATGGATGGTAGCCTTGTCATTATGGAAGGTAGTCTCATGTTGATATTTTTGTTACTCCAATGCATGGTAGGCTTGTCATTATGGAAGGTAGTATGTTGTTCAGATTTTTGATACTATAATGTATGGTAGCCTTGTCATTATTGAAGGTATTCTGTTGTCAAGATTTTTGTTATTCCAATGGATGGTAGCCTAGTCTTTATGAAAGGTAGTCTGTTTTCGAGATTTTTGTTACTACAATGGATGGTAGCCTTGTCATTATGGAAGGTAGAATTTTGTCAATATTTTTGTTACTACAATGGATTATAGCCTTGTCATTATGGAAGGTAGTATGTTGTCAAGATTTTTGTTACTACAATGGATGATAGCCTTGTCATTTTGGAAGGTAGTCTATTGTGAATATTTTTATTACTCCAATAGATGGTAGCCTTGTCATTATGGAAGGTAGTATGTTGTCGATATTTTTGTTACTACAATGGATGATAGCCTTGTCATTATGGAAGGTAGTCTGTTGCCAAGATTTTTATTACTCCAAAGATGGTAGCCTTGTCATTATGGAAGGTAGTCTGTTTTCTAGATTTTTGTTATTCTAATGCATGGTAGCCTTGTCATTATGGAAGGTAGTCTGTTGTCAAGATTTTTGTTACTCCAATGGATGGTATCCTTGTCATTATTGAAGGGAGTCTATTTTCGAGATTTTTGTTACTCCATTGGATGATAGCCTTGTCATTATGGAAGGTAGTCTGTTGTGGTGATTTTTATTACTCCATTGGATGGTAGCCTTGTCATTATGGAAGGTAGTCTCTTGTTTATATTTTTGTTACTCGAATGGATGGTAGCCTTGTCATTATGGAAGGTAGTCTGTTGTCCAGATTTTTGTTACTCTAATGGATTGTAGCCTTGTCATTATGGAAGGTAGTCTGTTGTCGAGATTTTTGTTACTCCAATGGATGGTAGCCTTGTCATTATTGAACGTAGTCTGTTTTCGAGATTTTTGTTAGTACAAAAGATGGTAGCCTTGTCATTATGGAAGGTAGTATGTTGTCAAGATTTTTGTTACTAAAATGGATGATAGCCTTGTCATTATGGAAGGTAGTCTGTTGTTCAGATTTTTGTTACTACAATGTATGGTAGCCTTGTCATTATGGAAGGTAGTCTGTTGTCGAGATTTTTGTTATTCCAATGGATGGTAGCCTAGTCTTTATGGAAGGTAGTCTGTTTTCAACATATTTGTTACTCTAATGGATGGTAGCCTTGTCATTATAGAAGGTAGTCTGTTGTCGAGATTTTTGGTACTCCAATGGATGGTAGCCTTGTCATTATGGAAGGTAGTCTCATGTTGATATTTTTGTTACTCCAATGCATGGTAGGCTTGTCATTATGGAAGTTAGTATGTTGTTCAGATTTTTGATACTATAATGTATGGTAGCCTTGTCATTATTGAAGGTATTCTGTTGTCGAGATTTTTGTTATTCCAATGGATGGTAGCCTAGTCTTTATGAAAGGTAGTCTGTTTTCGAGATTTTTGTTACTACAATTGATGGTAGCCTTGTCATTATGGAAGGTAGTATGTTGTCGATATTTTTGTTACTACAATGGATTATAGCCTTGTCATTATGGAAGGTAGTATGTTGTCAAGATTTTTGTTACTACAATGGATGATAGCCTTGTCATTTTGGAAGGTAGTCTGTTGTGAATATTTTTATTACTCCAATAGATGGTAGCCTTGTCATTATGGAAGGTAGTATGTTGTCGATATTTTGGTTACTCCAATGGATGGTAGCCTTGTCATTATGAAAGGTAGTATGTTGTCGAGATTTTTGTAACTCCATTGGATGGTAGCCTTGTCATTATGGAAGGTAGTCTCTTGTCGAGATTTTTATTATTCCAATGGATGGTAGCCTAGTCTTTATGGAAGGTAGTCTATTTTCGAGATATTTGTTACTCCAATGGATGGTAGCCTTGTCATTATAGAAGGTAGTCTGTGGTCGATATTTTTGGTACTCCAATGGATGGTAGCCTTGTCATTATGGAAGGTAGTCTCATGTTGATATTTTTGTTACTCCAATGCATGGTAGGCTTGTCATTATCGAAGGTAGTATGTTGCTCAGATTTTTGATACTATAATGTATGGTAGCCTTGTCATTATTGAAGGTATTCTGTTGTCGAGATTTTTGTTATTCCAATGGATGGTAGCCTAGTCTTTATGAAAGGTAGTCTGTTTTCGAGATTTTTATTACTACAATGGATGGTAGCCTTGTCATTATGGAAGGTAGTATGTTGTCGATATTTTTGTTACTACAATGGATTATAGCCTTGTCATTATGGAAGGTAGTATGTTGTCAAGATTTTTGTTACTACAATGGATGATAGCCTTGTCATTATGGAAGGTAGTCTGTTGTCAAGATTTTTATTACTCCAATAGATGGTAGCCTTGTCATTATGGAAGGTAGTATGTTGTCGATATTTTTGTTACTCCAATGGATGGTAGCCTTGTCATTATGGAAGGTAGTATGTTGTCGAGATTTTTGTAACTCCATTGGATGGTAGCCTTGTCATTATGGAAGGTAGTCTGTTGTCGAGATTTTTATTATTCCAATGGATGGTAGCCTTGTCATTATGGAAGGTAGTATGTTGTCGATATTTATGTTACTCTAATGGGTGGTAGCCTTGTCATTATGGAAGGTAGTCTGTTGTCGATATTTTTGTTACCCCAATGGATGGTAGCCTTGTCATTATAGAAGGTAGTTTGTTGTTGTGATTTCTGTTACTCCAATGGATAGTAGCCTTGTCATTATGGAAGGAAGTCTGTTGTTCATATTTTTGTTACTACAATGTATGGTAGCCTTGTCATTATGGAAGGTAGTCTGTTGTCGAGATGTTGGTTATTCCAATGGATGGTAGCCTAGTCTTTATGGAAGGTACTCTATTTTCAAGATTTTTATTACTCCAGTGGATGGTAGCCTTGTCAATATAGAAGGTAGTCTGTTGTCGAGATTTTTGGTACTCCAATGGATGGTAGACTTTTCATTATGGAAGGTAGTCTCATGTTGATATGTTTGTTACTCCAATGGATGGTAGGCTTGTCATTATGGAAGGTAGTATGTTGTTCAGATTTTTGTTACTATAATGTATGGTATCCTTGTCATTATGGAAGGTAGTCTGTTGTCGAGATTTTTGTTATTCCAATGGATGGTAGCCTAGTCTTTATGGAAGGTAGTCTATTTTCGAAATTTTTTTTACTACAATGGATGGTAGCCTTGTCATTATGGAAGGTAGTATGTTGTTGATATTTTTGTTACTACAATGGATGATAGCCTTGTCATTATGGAAGGTAGTATGTTGTCAAGATTTTTGTTACTACAATGGATGATAGCCTTGTCATTTTGGAAGGTAGTCTGTTGTGAATATTTTTATTACTCCAATAGATGGTAGCCTTGTCATTATGGAAGGTAGTATGTTGTCGATATTTTGGTTACTCCAATGGATGGTAGCCTTGTCATTATGAAAGGTAGTATGTTGTCGAGATTTTTGTAACTCCATTGGATGGTAGCCTTGTCATTATGGAAGGTAGTCTCTTGTCGAGATTTTTATTATTCCAATGGATGGTAGCCTAGTCTTTATGGAAGGTAGTCTATTTTCGAGATATTTGTTACTCCAATGGATGGTAGCCTTGTCATTATAGAAGGTAGTCTGTGGTCGATATTTTTGGTACTCCAATGGATGGTAGCCTTGTCATTATGGAAGGTAGTCTCATGTTGATATTTTTGTTACTCCAATGCATGGTAGGCTTGTCATTATCGAAGGTAGTATGTTGCTCAGATTTTTGATACTATAATGTATGGTAGCCTTGTCATTATTGAAGGTATTCTGTTGTCGAGATTTTTGTTATTCCAATGGATGGTAGCCTAGTCTTTATGAAAGGTAGTCTGTTTTCGAGATTTTTATTACTACAATGGATGGTAGCCTTGTCATTATGGAAGGTAGTATGTTGTCGATATTTTTGTTACTACAATGGATTATAGCCTTGTCATTATGGAAGGTAGTATGTTGTCAAGATTTTTGTTACTACAATGGATGATAGCCTTGTCATTATGGAAGGTAGTCTGTTGTCAAGATTTTTATTACTCCAATAGATGGTAGCCTTGTCATTATGGAAGGTAGTATGTTGTCGATATTTTTGTTACTCCAATGGATGGTAGCCTTGTCATTATGGAAGGTAGTATGTTGTCGAGATTTTTGTAACTCCATTGGATGGTAGCCTTGTCATTATGGAAGGTAGTCTGTTGTCGAGATTTTTATTATTCCAATGGATGGTAGCCTTGTCATTATGGAAGGTAGTATGTTGTCGATATTTATGTTACTCTAATGGGTGGTAGCCTTGTCATTATGGAAGGTAGTCTGTTGTCGATATTTTTGTTACCCCAATGGATGGTAGCCTTGTCATTATAGAAGGTAGTTTGTTGTTGTGATTTCTGTTACTCCAATGGATAGTAGCCTTGTCATTATGGAAGGAAGTCTGTTGTTCATATTTTTGTTACTACAATGTATGGTAGCCTTGTCATTATGGAAGGTAGTCTGTTGTCGAGATGTTGGTTATTCCAATGGATGGTAGCCTAGTCTTTATGGAAGGTACTCTATTTTCAAGATTTTTATTACTCCAGTGGATGGTAGCCTTGTCAATATAGAAGGTAGTCTGTTGTCGAGATTTTTGGTACTCCAATGGATGGTAGACTTTTCATTATGGAAGGTAGTCTCATGTTGATATGTTTGTTACTCCAATGGATGGTAGGCTTGTCATTATGGAAGGTAGTATGTTGTTCAGATTTTTGTTACTATAATGTATGGTATCCTTGTCATTATGGAAGGTAGTCTGTTGTCGAGATTTTTGTTATTCCAATGGATGGTAGCCTAGTCTTTATGGAAGGTAGTCTATTTTCGAAATTTTTTTTACTACAATGGATGGTAGCCTTGTCATTATGGAAGGTAGTATGTTGTTGATATTTTTGTTACTACAATGGATGATAGCCTTGTCATTATGGAAGGTAGTTTGTTGTCAAGATTTTTATTACTCCAATAGATGGTAGCCTTGTCATTATGGAAGGTAGTATGTTGTCGATATTTTTGTTATCCCAATGGATGGTAGCGTTGACATTATGGAAGGTAGTATGTTATCGAGATTTTTGTAACTCCATTGGATGGTAGCCTTGTCATTATGGAAGGTAGTCTGTTGTCGAGATTTTTATTATTCCAATGGATGGTAGCCTTGTCATTATGGAAGGTAGTATGTTGTTGATATCTATGTTACTCTAATGGGTGGTAGCCTTGTCATTATGGAAGGTAGTCTGTTGTCGAGATTTTTATTACTCCAATGGATGGTAGCCTTGTCATTATAGAAGGTAGTTTGTTTTTCTGATTTTTGTTACTCTAATGGATGGTAGCCTTGTCATTATGGAAGGTAGTCTGTTGTTCAGATTTTTGTTACTACATTGTATGGTAGCCATGTCATTATGGAAGGTAGTCTGTTGTCGAAATTTTTGGTATTCCAATGGATGGTAGCCTTGTCATTATGGAAGGTAGTCTGTTGTCGAGATTTTTATTATTCCAATGGATGGTAGCCTTGTCATTATTGAACGTAGTCTGTTTTCGAGATTTTTGTTACTCCAATAGATGGTAGCCTTGTCATTATGGAAGGTAGTATGTTGTCGATATTTTTGTTACTATAATGGATTGTAACCTTGTCATTATGGAAGGTAGTATGTTGTCAAGATTTTTGTTACTACAATGGTTGATAGCCTTGTCATTATGGAAGGTAGTTTGTTGTTCAGATTTTTGTTACTACAATGTATGGTAGCCTTGTCATTATGGAAGGTAGTCTGTTGTCGAGATTTTTGTTATTCCAATGGATGGTAGCCTAGTCTTTATGGAAGGTAGTCTGTTTTCGAGATATTTGTTACTGCAATGGATGGTAGCCTTGTCATTATAGAAGGTAGTCTGTTGTCGAGATTTTTGGTACTCCAATGGATGGTAGCCTTGTCATTATGGAAGGTAGTCTCATGTTGATATTTTTGTTACTCCAATGCATGGTAGGCTTGTCATTATGGAAGGTAGTATGTTGTTCAGATTTTTGATACTATAATGTATGGTAGCCTTGTCATTATTGAAGGTATTCTGTTGTCGAGATTTTTGTTATTCCAATGGATGGTAGCCTAGTCTTTATGAAAGGTAGTCTGTTTTCGAGATTTTTGTTACTACAATGGATGGTAGCCTTGTCATTACGGAAGGTAGAATTTTGTCAATATTTTTGTTACTATAATGGATTATAGCCTTGTCATTATGGAAGGTAGTATGTTGTCAAGATTTTTGTTACTACAATGGATGATAGCCTTGTCATTTTGGAAGGTAGTCTATTGTGAATATTTTTATTACTCCAATAGATGGTAGCCTTGTCATTATGGAAGGTAGTATGTTGTCGATATTTTTGTTACTACAATGGATGATAGCCTTGTCATTATGGAAGGTAGTCTGTTGCCAAGATTTTTATTACTCCAAAGATGGTAGCCTTGTCATTATGGAAGGTAGTCTGTTTTCCATATTTTTGTTATTCTAATGGATGGTAGCCTTGTCATTATGGAAGGTAGTATGTTGTCGATATCTATGTTACTCTAATGGGTGGTAGCCTATTCATTATGGAAGGTAGTCTGTTGTCGAGATTTTTATTACTCCAATGGATGGTATCCTTGTCATTATAGAAGGTAGTTTGTTGTTATGATTTTTGTTACTCCAATGGATGGTAGCCTTGTCATTATGAAACGTAGTCTGTTGTTCATATTTTTGTTACTACAATGTATGGTAGCCTTGTCATTATGGAAGGTAGTCTGTTGTCGAGATTTTTGTTATTCCAATGGATGGTAGCTTAATCTTTATGGAAGGTAGTCTATTTTCGAGATTTTTGTTACTCCAATGGATGGAAGCCTTGTCATTATGGAAGGTAGTCTGTTGTTGAGATTTTTGGTACTCCAATGGATGGTAGCCTTGTCATTATGGAAGGTAGTCTCATGTTGATATTTTTGTTACTCCAATGGATGGTAGGATTGTCATCATGGAAGGTAGTCTGTTGTTCAGATTTTTGTTACTATAATGTATGGTAGCCTTGTCATTATGGAAGGTAGTCTATTGTTAAGATTTTTGTTATTCCAATGGATGGTAGCCTAGTCTTTATGGAAGGTAGTCTATAATCGAGATTTTTGTTACTCCTTGGGATGATAGCCTTGTCATTATGGAAGGTAGTATGTTGTCGATATTTTTGTTACTACAATGGATTGTAGCCTTGTCATTATGGAAGCTAGTATGTTGTCAAGATTTATGTTACTACAATGGATGATAGCCTTGTCATTATGGAAGGTAGTCTGTTGTCAAGATTTTTTTTACTCCAATAGATGGTAGCCTTGTCATTATGGAAGGTAGTATGTTGTCAATATTTTTGTTACTCCAATGGATGGTAGCCTTGTCATTATGGAAGGTAGTATGTTGTCGAGATTTTTGTTAATTATTGGATGGTAGCCTTTTCATTATGGAAGGTAGTCTGTTGTCAAGATTTTTTTTACTCCAATAGATGGTAGCCTTGTCATTATGGAAGGTAGTATGTTGTCGATATCTATGTTACTCTAATGGGTGGTAGCCTTGTCATTATAGAAGGTAGTATGTTGTCGATATTTATGTTACCCCAATGGATGGTAGCCTTGTCATTATAGAAGGTAGTTTGTTGTTGTGAATTTTGTTACTCCAATGGATGGTAGCCTTGTCATTATGAAAGGTAGTCTGTTGTTCATATTTTTGTTACTACAATGTATGATAGCCTAGTCTTTATGAAAGGTAGTCTGTTTTCGAGATTTTTGTTACTCCAATGGATGGTAGCCTTGTCATTATAGAAGGTAGTTTGTTGTCGAGATTTTTGGTACTCCAACGGATGGTAGCCTTGTCGTTATGGAAGGTAGTCTCTTGTTGATATTTTTGTTACTCCAATGGATGATAGCCTTGTCATTATGGAAGGTAGTCTATTGTCCAAATTTTTGTTATTATAATGGATGGTAGCCTTGTCATTATGGAAGGTAGTTTGTTGTCAAGATTTTTGTTACTCTAATGGATGGTAGCCTTGTCATTATTGAAGGGAGTCTATTTTCGAGATTTTTGTTACTCCATTGGATGATATCCTTGTCATTATGGAAGGTAGTCTGTTGTCGAGATTTTTTTTACTCCATTATATGGTAGCCTTGTCATTATGGAAGGTAGTCTCTTGTTGATATTTTTGTTACTCCAATGGATGGTAGCCTTGTCATTATGGAAGGTACTCAGTTGTCCAGATTTTTGTTACTCTAATGGATTGTAGCCTTGTTATTATAGAAGGTAGTCTGTTGTCTGGATTTTTGTTACTCTAATGGATGGTAGCCTTGTCATTATTGAAGGTAGTCTATTGTCGAGATTTTTCTTAATACAATGGATGGTAGCCTTGTCATTATGGAAGGTAGTACGCTGTCGATATTTTTGTTACTATAATGGATTATAGCCTTGTCATTATGAAAGGTAGTATGTTGTCGATATCTTTTTTACTCCAATGGATGGTAGCCTATTCATTATGTAAGGTAGTTTGTTATCGAGATTTTTGTTACTCCAATGGATAGTAGCCTTGTCATTACATAAGTAGTCTGTTGTCAAGATTTTTATTACTTTAATGGATGGTAGCCTTTTCATTATGGAAGGTAGTCTCTTGTGGATTTTTTTGTTACTCCAATGGATGGTACCGTTTGTATTATGGAAGGTAGTTTGTTGTTAAGATTTTTGTAACTATAATGTATGGTAGCCTTGTCATTATGGATGGTAGTCTATTGTCGAGATTTTTGTTATTCCAATGGACGGTAGCCTAGTCTTTATGGAAGGTAGTCTATTTTCGAGATCTTTGTTACTCCAATGGATGGTAGCCTTGTCATTATGGAAGGTAGTCTCTTGTTGATATTTTTGTTACTGCAATGGATGGGAGCCTTGTCATTATGGAAGGTAGTATGTTGTCCAGATTTTTGTTATTCTAATGGATGGTAGCCTTGTCATTATGGAAGGTAGTTTATTGTCAAGATTTTTGTTACTCCAATGGATGGTAGCCTTGTCATTATTGAAGGGAATCAGTTTTCAATATTTTTGTTACTCCAATGGATGGTAGCCTTGTCATTATGGAAGGTAGTCTGTTATCGACATTTTTGATACTCCAATAGATGGTAGCCTTGCCATTATGGAAGGTATTCTGTTGTTGTGATTTTTGTTACTCCAATGGATGGTAGCCTTGTCATTATGGAAGGTAGTCTGTTGTTCAGATTTTTGTTACTATAATGTATGGTAGCCTTGTCATTATACAAGGTAGTCTGTTTTCGAGATTTTTGTTACTCCAATGGATGGTAGCCTTGTCATTATTGAAGGTAGTCTATTGTCGAGATTTTTGTTAATACAATGGATGGTAGCCTTGTCATTATGGAAGGTAGTATGTTGTCGATATTTTTGTTACTACAATGGATTGTAGCCTTGTCATTATGGAAGCTAGTATGCTGTCGTGATTTTTGTTACACCAATGGATGGTAGCCTTGTAATTATGGAAGGTAGTATGTTGTCGATATTTTTGTTACTCTAATGGATGGTAGTCTTGTCATTATGGAAGGTAGTCTGTTGTCGAGATTTTTATTATTCCAATGGATGTTGGCCTTGTCATTATGTAAGGTAGTTTGTTGTCGATATCTATGTTACTCTAATGGGTGGTAGCCTTGTCATTATGGAAGGTAGTCTGTTGTCGAGATTTTTGTTACTCCAATGGATGGTAGCCTTGTCATTATAGAAGGTAGTTTGTTGTTGTGATTTTTCTTACTCCAATGGATGGTAGCCTTGTCATTATGGAAGGTAGTCTGTTGTTCAGATTTTTGTTACTACAATGTATGGGAGCCTTGTCATTATGGAAGGTAGTTTGTTGTCGAGATTTTTGTTATTCCAATGGACGGAAGCCTAGTCTTTATGGAAGGTAGTCTGTTTTCGAGATTTTTATTACTCCAATGGATGGTAGCCTTGTCATTATGGAAGGTAGTCTCTTGTTGATATTTTTGTTACTGCAATGGATGGTAGCCTTGTCATTATGGAAGTTATTATGTTGTCCAGATTTTTGTTATTCTAATGGATGGTAGCCTTGTCATTATTGAAGGGAGTCTGTTTTCAATATTTTTGTTACTCCAATGGATGGTAGCCTTGTCATTATGGAAGGTAGTCTGTTGTTGAGATTTTTGTTTCTCCAATGGATGGTAGCCATGTCATTATGGAAGGTAGTCTATTGTTCAGATTTTTGTTACTATAATGTATGGTAGCCTTGTTATTATGGAAGGTAGTCTGTTTTCGAGATTTTTGTTACTCCAATGGATGGTAGCCTTGTCATTATGGAAGGTAGTCTATTGATAAGATTTTTGTTACTCCATTGGATGGTAGCCTTATCATTATGGAAGGTAGTCTCTTGTTGATATATTTGTTACTCCAACGGATGGTAGCCTTGTCGTCATGGAAAGTAGTTTGTTGTCGATATTTTTGTTATTCCAACTGATGGTAGCCTTGTCATTATGAAAGGTAGTTTGTTGTCGATATCTTTTTTAGTCCAATGGATGGTAGCCTAGTCATTATGGAAGGTAGTCTGTTGTCGAGATTTTTGTTACTCCAATGGATGGTAGCCTTGTCATTATGGAAGGTAGTCTGTTATCTATATTTTTGTTATTCCGATGGATGGTAGCCTTATTGTTATGGAAGGTATTCTGTTGTCGTGATTTTTGTTACTCCAATGGAGTGTAGCCTTGTCATTATGGAAGTTAGTCTGTTGTCGAGATTTTTGTTATTCCACTGGGTGGTAGCCTAGTAATTACGGAAGGTAGTCTGTTTTCGATATTTTTTTCACTCCAATGGATGGTAGCCTGGTCATTATGGAAGGTAGTTGTCGAGATTTTTGTTAATACAATGGATGGTAGCCTTGTCATTATGGATGGTAGTATGTTGTCGATATTTTTGTTACTACAACGGATTATAGCCTTGTCATTATGGAAGGTAGTATGTTGTCCATATTTTTATTATTCTCATGGATGGTAGCCTTGTCATTATGGAAGGTAGTCTGTTGTCAAGATTTTTGTTACTCTAATGGATGGTAGCCTTGTCAATATTGAAGGGAGTCTATTTTCGAGATTTTTGTTACTCCATTGGATGATAGCCTTATCATTATGGAAGGTAGTCTGTTGTCGAGATTTTTGTTACTCCATTGGATGGTAGCGTTGTCATTACGGAAAGTAGTCTTTTGTGTATATTTTTGTTACTCTAATGGATGGTAGCCTTGTCATTATGGAAGCTAGTATGTTGTCGAGATTTTTGTTACACCAATGGATGGTAGTCTTGTAATTATGGAAGGTACTATGTTGTCGATATTTTTGTTACTCCAATGGATGGTAGACTTGTCATTAAGGAAGGTAGTATGTTGTCGAGATTTTTGTTACTCCAATGGATGGTAGCCTTGTCATTATGGAAGGTAATCTGTTATCGTGATTTTAGTGACGCCAATAGATGGTAGCCTTGTCATTATGGAAGGTAGTCTGTCGTAGTGATTTTTAATACTCCAATGGATGGTAGCCTTGTCATTATGGAAGGTAGTCTGTAGTTCAGATTTTTGTTACTATAATGTATGGTTGCCTTGTCATTATGGAAGTAAGTCTGTTGTCGAGATTTTTGTTATTCCAATGGATTATAGCCTTATCATTATGGAAGGTAGTGTGTTGTCGAGATTTTTGTTACTCCATTGGATGGTAGCCTTGTCATTATGGAAGGTAGTCTGTTATCTATATTTTTGTTATTCCAATGGATGGAAGCCTTCTTGTTATGGAAGGTAGTCTATTGTAGTGATTTTTGTTACTCCAATGGAGTGTAGCCTTGTCATTATGGAAGTTAGTCTGTTGTCGAGATTTTTGTTATTCCACTGGATAGTAGCCTAGTAATTACGGAAGGTAGTCTGTTTTCGAGATTTTGGTTACTCCAGTGGATGGTAGCCTTATCATTATGGAAGGTAGTCTGTTGTCGAGATTTATGTTACTCCATTGGATGGTAGCCTTGTCATTATGGAAGGTAGTCAATTGTTGATATTTTTGTTACTCCAATGGATGGTAGCCTTGTCATTATGGAAGGTAGTCTGTTGTCCATATTTTTGTATCTCCAATGGATGGTAGCCTTTTCATTATTGAAGGTAGTCTGTTGTCGAGATTTTTGTTAATACAACGGATGGTAGCCTTGTCATTATGGAAGGTAGTATGTTGTCGAAATTTTTGTTACTACAATGGATTGTAGCCTTGTCATTATGGAAGCTAGTATGTTGTCGAGATTTTTGTTACACCAATGGATGGTAGCCTTGTAATTATGGAAGGTACTATGTTGTCGATATTTTTGTTACTCCAATGGATGGTAGCCTTGTCATTATGGAAGGTAGTCTATTGTCGAGATTTTTATTATTCCAATGGATGGTGGCCTTGTCATTATGGAAGGTAGTTTGTTGTCGATATCTATGTTACTCTAATGGGTGGTAGCCTTGTCATTATGGAAGGTAGTCTGTTGTCGAGATTTTTGTTACTCCAATGGATGGTAGCCTTGTCATTATAGAAGGTAGTTTGTTGTTGTGATTTTTGTTACTCCAATGGATGGTAGCCTTGTCATTATGGAAGGTAGTCTGTTGTTCAGATTTTTGTTACTACAATGTATGGTAGCCTTGTCATTATGGAAGGTAGTTTGTTGTCGAGATTTTTTTTATTCCAATGGATGGTAGCCTAGTCTTTATGGAAGGTAGTCTTTTTTCGAGATTTTTATTACTCCAATGGATGGTAGCCTTGTCATTATAAAAGGTAGTCTATTGTCGAGATTTTTGGTACTCTAATGGATGTTAGCCTTGTCCTTATGAAAGGTAGTCTCTTGTTGTTATTTTTGTTACTCCAATGGATGGTAGCCTTATCATTATGGAAGGTAGTTTGTTGTTAAGATTTCTGTAACTATAATGTATGGTAGCCTTGTCATTATGGAAGGTAGTCTATTGTCGAGATTTTTGTTATTCTAATGGACGGTAGCCTAGTCTTTATGGAAGGTAGTCTATTTTCGAGATTTTTGTTACTCCAATGGATGGTAGCCTTGTCATTATAGAAGGTAGTCTATTGTCGAGATTTTTGTTACTCCATTGGATGGTAGCCTTGTCATTATGGAAAGTAGGCTCTTGTTGATATTTTTGTTACTTCAATGGATGGTAGCCTTGTCATTATGGAAGGTAGTGTGTTCCAGATGTTTGTTATTCCAATGGATGATAACCGTGTAATTATGGAAGGTAGTCTGTTGTCTAGATTTTTGTTACTCTAATGGATGGTAGCCTTGTCATTATAGAAGGTAGTTTGTTGTCGAGATTTTTGTTACTCCAATGGATGGTAGCCTTGTCATTATGGAAGGTAGTCTGTTGTCGAGATTTTTGTTAATACAATGGATGGTAGCCTTGTCATTATGGAAGGTATTATGTTGTCGATATTTTTGTTACTACAATGGATTGTAGCCTTGTCATTATGGAAGGTAGTATGTTGTCCAGATTTTTGTTATTCTAATGGATGGTAGCCTTGTTATTATGGAAGGTAGTCTGTTGTCATGATTTTTGTTACTCCAATGGATGGTAGCCTTGTCATTATTGAAGGTAGTCTCTTGTTGATATATTTGTTACTCCAATGAATGGTAGCCTTGTCGTCATGGAAGATAGTCTGTTGTCGAGATTTTTGTTATTCCAATTGATGGTAGCCTTGTCATTATGAAAGATAGTCTGTTGTCGATATCTTTTTTAGTCCAATGGATGGTAGCCTAGTCATTATTGATGGTAGTCTGTTGTCGAGATTTTTGTTACTACAATGGATGGTAGCCTTGTCATTATGGAAGGTAGTCTGTTGTCGAGATTTTTGTTACTCCAATGGAGGGTAGCCTTTTCATTATGGAAGGAAGGTTGTTGTCCAGATTTTTATTACTCTAATGGATGGTAGCCTTGTCATTAAGGAAGGTAGTTTGTTGTCGAGATTTTTGTTACTCCATTGGATGGTAGCTTTGTCAGTATGGAAGGTAGTCTATTTTCAAGATTTTTGTTATTCCAATGGATGGTAGCCTTGTCATTATGGAAGGTATTTTGTTGTCGTGATTTTTGTTACTCCAATGGATGGTAGCCTTGTCATTATGGAAGGCAGTCTCTTGTGGATAATTTTGTTACTCCAATGGATGGTACCCTTGTCATTATGAAAGGTAGTCTGTTGTCGAGATTTTTGTTACACCAATGGATGCTAGCCTTATCATTATGGAAGGTAGTCTATTGTCGAGATTTCTGTTACTCCAGTGGATGGTAGCCTTGTCATTATGGAAGGTAGAATGTTATCGATATATTTGTTACTACAATGGATGGTATCCTTGTCATTATGGAAGGTAATCTGTTGTCGAGATTTTTGTTGCTCCAATGGATGGTATCCTTGTCATTATGGAAGGTAGTCTGTTGTCGAGATTTTTGTTATTCCAATGAATGGTATCCTTGTCATTATGGAAGGTAGTCCGTTGTTGATATCTTTGTTACTCCAATGGATGGTAGCCTAGTCATTATGGAAGGTAGTCTGTTGTCGAGATTTTTGTTACTCCAATGGATGGTATCCTTGTCATTATGGAAGGTAGTCTGTTGTCGAGATTTTTGTTATTCCAATGGATGGTATCCTTGTCGTTATGAAAGGTAGTCCGTTGTCGATATCTTTCTTACTCCAATGGATGGTAGCCTAGTCATTATGGAAGGTAGTCTGTTATCGAGAATTTTGTTACTCCAATGGATGGTAGCCTTGTCATTAAGGAAGGTAGTCTATTGTCGAGATTTTTGTTACTACAATGGATGGTAGCCTTGTCATTATGGAAGGTAGTCTGTTGTTCAGATTTTTGATACTCCAATGGATGGTAGACTTGTCATTATGGAAGGTCGTCTGTTGTCGAGGTTTTGGTTACTACATTGGATGGTAGCCTTGTCATTATGGAAGGTAGTTTGTTTTCGAGATTTCTGTTACTACAATGGATGGTAGCATTGCCATTATGGACGGTAGTCTGTTGTCGAGATTTTTGTTACTCCAATGGATAGTAGACTTGTCATTATGGAAGATAGACTATTGTCGAGATTTTTGTCACTCCATTGGCTGGAAGCCTTGTCATTATGGAAGGTAGTCTGTTGTCCATATCTTGGTTACTCCAATGGATGGTAGCCTTGTCATTATGGAAGGTAGTTTGTTGTTGATATATTTCTTACTCCAATGGATGGTAGCCTTGTCTTTATGGAAGGTGGTCTGTTGCCGAGATTTTTGTTACTACAATTGATGGATGGTAGCCTTGTCATTATTGAAGGTAGTCTGTTGTCCCATTTTTTGTTACTCTAATGGATGGTAGCCTTTTCATTATGGAATGTAGTCTATCATTGTGATTTATGTTACTCCAATGGATGGTAGCCTTGTCATTATGGAAGGTAGTCTATTGTTCAGATTTTTGTTACTCCAATGGATGGTAGCCTTGTCATTATGGAAGGTAGTATGTTGTTCAGATTTTTGTTACTCCAATGGATGATAGACTTGTCATTATGGAAGGTAGTCTGTTGTCGAGATTTTTGTTACTACAATGGATGGTAGCCTTGCCATTATGGACGGTAGTCTATTGTCGTGATTTTTGTTACTCCAATGGATTGTAGCCTAGTCATTATGGAAGATAGTCCATTGTCGAGATTTTTCTTACTCCATTGGATGGAAGCCTTTTCATTATGGAAGGTAGTCTGTTGTCGAGATTTTTGTTATTCCAATGGATGGTATCCTTGCCATTATGAAAGGTAGTCTATTATCGAGAATTTTGTTACTCCAATGGATGGTAGGCTTGTCATTATGGAAGGTAGTCTATTGTCGTGATTTTTGTTACTACAATGGATGGTAGCCTTGTCATTATGGAAGGTAGTATGTTGTCGATATCTTTGTTACTCCAATGGATGGTAGCCTTGTCATTATGGAAGGTATTTTGTTGTCGATATCTTTCTTACTCCAATGGATGGTAGCCTTGTCATTATGTAAGGTAGTATGTTGTCGATATTTTTGTTATTCCAATGGATGGTAGCCTTGTTATTATGGAAGGTAGTTTGTTATCGTTATTTTTGTTACTCTAAGGGATGGTATCCTTGTCATTATGGAAGGTAGTCTGTTGTCGAGATTTTTGTTATTCTAATGGATGGTATTCTTGTCATTATGAATGGTAGTCCGTTGTCGATATCTTTGTTACTCCAATGGATGGTAGCCTAGTCATTATGGAAGGTAGTCTATTATCGTGATTTTTGTTACTCTAATTGATGGTAGGCTTGTCAGTATGGAAGTTAGTCTGTTGTCGATATTTTTGTTACTACAATGGATGGTAGCCTTGTCATTATGGAACGTAGTCTGTTGTCGAGATGTTGGTTATTCCAATGGATGGTAGCCTAGTCTTTATGGAAGGTAGTCTATTTTCGAGATTTTGAATACTCCAATGGATGGTAGCCTTGTCAATATAGAAGGTAGTCTGTTGTCGAGATTTTTGGTACTCCAATGGATGGTAGACTTGTCATTATGGAAGGTAGTCTCATGTTGATATGTTTGTTACTCCAATGGATGGTAGGCTTGTCATTATGGAAGGTAGTATGTTGTTCAGATTTTTGTTACTATAATGTATGGTAGCCTTGTCATTATGGAAGGTAGTCTGTGTTCGAGATATTTGTTATTCCAATGGATGGTAGCCTAGTATTTACGGAAGGTAGTCTATTTTCGAAAATTTTTTTACTGCAATGGATGGTAGCCTTGTCATTATGGAAGGTAGTATGTTGTTGATATTTTTGTTACTACAATGGATGATAGCCTTGTCATTATGGAAGGTAGTTTGTTGTCAAGATTTTTATTACTCCAATAGATGGTAGCCTTGTCATTATGGAAGGTAGTATGTTGTCGATATTTTTGTTATCCCAATGGATGGTAGCCTTGTCATTATGGAAGGTAGTATGTTATCGAGATTTTTGTAACTCCATTGGATGGTAGCCTTGTCATTATGGAAGGTAGTCTGTTGTAGAGATTTTTATTATTCCAATGGATGGTAGCCTTGTCATTATGGAAGGTAGTATGTTGTCGATATCTATGTTACTCTAATGGGTGGTAGCCTTGTCATTATGGAAGGTAGTCTGTTGTCGAGATTTTTATTACTCCAATGGATGGTAGCCTTGTCATTATAGAAGGTAGTTTGTTGTTGTGATTTTTGTTACTCTAATGGATGGTAGCCTTGTCATTATGGAAGGTAGTCTGTTGTTCAGATTTTTGTTACTACATTGTATGGTAGCCATGTCATTATGGAAGGTAGTTTGTTGTCGAGATTTTTGTTATTCCAATGGATGGTAGCCTAGTCTTTATGGAAGGTACTCTGTTTTCGAGATTTTTATTACTCCAATGGATGGTATCCTTGTCATTATAGAAGGTAGTCTGTTGTTGAGATTTTTGGTACTCCAATGGATGGTAGCCTTGTCATTATGGAAGGTAGTCTCATGTTGATATTTTCGTTACTCCAATGGATGGTAGCCTTGTCATTATGGAAGGTAGTCTCTTGTTGATATTTTTGTTACTCCATTGGATGGTAGCCTTGTCATTATGGAAGGTAGTTTGATGTCCAGATTTTTGTTACTTTAATGGATGGTAGCCTTGTCATTATGGAAGGTAGTCCGTTGTCGAGATTTTTGTTACTCCAATGGATGGGAGCCTTGTCATTATTGAAGGTAGTCTGTTGTCGAGATTTTTGTTACTATAATGGATGGTAGCCTTGTCATTATGGATGGTAGTATGTTGTCGATATTTTTGTTACTACAATGGATTGTAGCCTGGTCATTATGGAAGGTAGTATGTTGTCGAGATTTTTGTTACTACAATGGATGATAGCCTTGTCATTATGGAAGGTAGTCTTTTGTCAATATTTTTGTTACTCCAATAGATGGTAGCCTTTTTATTTTGGAAGGTAGTATGTTGTCGATATTTTTGTTACTCCAATGGATGGTAGCCTTATCATTATGGAAGGTAGTATGTTGTCAAGATTTTTGTTACTATATTGGATGGTAGCCTTGTCATTATGGAAGGTAGTCTGTTGTCGAGATTTTTATTATTCCAATAGATGGTAGCCTTGTCATTATGGAAGGTAGTTTGTTGTTGTGATTTTTGTTACTCCAATGGATGGTAGCCTTGTCATTATGAAAAGTAGTCTGTTGTTTAGATTTTTGTTACTACAATGTATGGTACCCTTGTCATTATGGAAGGTAGTCTGTTGTCGAGATTTTTGTTATTCCAATGGATGGTAGCCTAATCTTTATGGAAGGTTGTCTGTTTTCAAGATTTTTGTTACTCTAATGGATGGTAGCCTTGTCATTATAGAAGGTATTCTGTTGTCGAGATTTTTGGTACTCCAATGGATGGTAGCCATGTCATTATGGAAGGTAGTCTCATGTTGATATTTTTGTTACTCTAATGAATGATAGGCTTATCATTATGAAAGGTAGTCCGTTGTTCAGATTTTTGTTACTATAATGTATGGTAGCCTTGTCATTATGGAAGGTAGTCTGTTGTCGAGATATTTGTTATTCCAATGGATGGTAGCCTAGTCTTTATGGAAGGTAGTCTGTTGTCGAGATTTTTGTTACTACAATGGATGGTAGCCTTGTCATTATGGAAGGTAGTATGTTGTCGATTTTTTTGTTACTACAATGGATCGTAGCCTTGTCATTATGGAAGGTAGTATGTTGTCAAGATTTTTGTTACTACAATGGATGATAGCGTTGTCATTATGGAAGGTAGTCTGTTGTAAAGATTTTTATTACTCATATAGATGGTAGCCTTGTCATTATGGAAGGTAGTATGTTGTCGATATTTTTGTTACTCCGATGGATGGTAGCCTTGTCATTATGGAAGGTAGTATGTTGTCGAGATTTTTGTAACTCCATTGGATGGTAGCCTTGTCATTATTGAAGGTAGTCTATTGTCGAGATTTTTATTATTCCAATGGATGGTAGCCTGTACATTATGGAAGGTAGTATGTTGTCGATATCTATGTTACTCTAATGGGTGGTAGCCTTGTCATTATGGAAGGTAGTCTATTGTCGAGATTTTTGTTACTACAATGGATGGTAGCCTTGTCATTATGGAAGGTAGTATGTTGTCGATATTTTTGTTACTACAATGGATTGTAGCCTGGTCATTATGGAAGGTAGTATGTTGTCGAGATTTTTGTTACTACAATGGATGATAGCCTTGTCATTATGGAAGGTAGTCTTTTGTCAATATTTTTGTTACTCCAATAGATGGTAGCCTTGTTATTTTGGAAGGTAGTATGTTGTCGATATTTTTGTTACTCCAATGGATGGTAGCCTTATCATTATGGAAGGTAGTATGTTGTCAAGATTTTTGTTACTATATTGGATGGTAGCCTTGTCATTATGGAAGGTAGTCTATTGTCGAGATTTTTATTATTCCAATGGATGGTAGCCTTGTCATTATGGAAGGTAGTTTGTTGTTGTGATTTTTGTTACTTCAATGGATGGTAGCCTTGTCATTATGAAAAGTAGTATGTTGTTTAGATTTTTGTTACTACAATGTATGGTACCCTTGTCATTATGGAAGGTAGTCTGTTGTCGAGATTTTTGTTATTCCAATGGATGGTAGCCTAATCTTTATGGAAGGTTGTCTGTTTTCGAGATTTTTGTTACTCCAATGGATGGTAGCCTTGTCATTATAGAAGGTATTCTGTTGTCGAGATTTTTGGTACTCCAATGGATGGTAGCCATGTCATTATGGAAGGTAGTCTCATGTTGATATTTTTGTTACTCTAATGAATGATAGGCTTATCATTATGAAAGGTAGTCCGTTGTTCAGATTTTTGTTACTATAATGTATGGTAGCCTTGTCATTATGGAAGGTAGTCTGTTGTCGAGATATTTGTTATTCCAATGGATGGTAGCCTAGTCTTTATGGAAGGTAGTCTGTTTTCGAGATTTTTGTTACTACAATGGATGGTAGCCTTGTCATTATGGAAGGTAGTATGTTGTCGATTTTTTTGTTACTACAATGGATCGTAGCCTTGTCATTATGGAAGGTAGTATGTTGTCAAGATTTTTGTTACTACAATGGATGATAGCGTTGTCATTATGGAAGGTAGTCTGTTGTAAAGATTTTTATTACTCCAATAGATGGTAGCCTTGTCATTATGGAAGGTAGTATGTTGTCGATATTTTTGTTACTCCGATGGATGGTAGCCTTGTCATTATGGAAGGTAGTATGTTGTCGAGATTTTTGTAACTCCATTGAATGGTAGCCTTGTCATTATTGAAGGTAGTCTGTTGTCGAGATTTTTATTATTCCAATGGATGGTAGCCTGTACATTATGGAAGGTAGTATGTTGTCGATATCTATGTTACTCTAATGGGTGGTAGCCTTGTCATTATGGAAGGTAGTCTATTGTCGAGATTTTTGTTACTCCAATGGATGGTAGCATTGTCATTATGGAAGGTAGTCTGTTGTTAAGATTTTTGTTACTACAATGTATGGTAGCCTTGTCATTATGGAAGGTAGTCTGTTGTCGAGATTTTTGTTACTACAATGGATTGTAGCCTGGTCATTATGGAAGGTAGTATGTTGTCGAGATTTTTGTTACTACAATGGATGATAGCCTTGTCATTATGGAAGGTAGTCTTTTGTCAATATTTTTGTTACTCCAATAGATGGTAGCCTTGTTATTTTGGAAGGTAGTATGTTGTCGATATTTTTGTTACTCCAATGGATGGTAGCCTTATCATTATGGAAGGTAGTATGTTGTCAAGATTTTTGTTACTATATTGGATGGTAGCCTTGTCATTATGGAAGGTAGTCTGTTGTCGAGATTTTTATTATTCCAATAGATGGTAGCCTTGTCATTATGGAAGGTAGTTTGTTGTTGTGATTTTTGTTACTCCAATGGATGGTAGCGTTGTCATTATGAAAAGTAGTCTATTGTTTAGATTTTTGTTACTACAATGTATGGTACCCTTGTCATTATGGAAGGTAGTCTGTTGTCGAGATTTTTGTTATTCCAATGGATGGTAGCCTAATCTTTATGGAAGGTTGTCTGTTTTCGAGATTTTTGTTACTCTAATGGATGGTAGCCTTGTCATTATAGAAGGTATTCTGTTGTCGAGATTTTTGGTACTCCAATGGATGGTAGCCATGTCATTATGGAAGGTAGTCTCATGTTGATATTTTTGTTACTCTAATGAATGATAGGCTTATCATTATGAAAGGTAGTCCGTTGTTCAGATTTTTGTTACTATAATGTATGGTAGCCTTGTCATTATGGAAGGTAGTCTGTTGTCGAGATATTTGTTATTCCAATGGATGGTAGCCTAGTCTTTATGGAAGGTAGTCTGTTGTCGAGATTTTTGTTACTACAATGGATGGTAGCCTTGTCATTATGGAAGGTAGTATGTTGTCGATATTTTTGTTACTACAATGGATTGTAGCCTGGTCATTATGGAAGGTAGTATGTTGTCGAGATTTTTGTTACTACAATGGATGATAGCCTTGTCATTATGGAAGGTAGTCTTTTGTCAATATTTTTGTTACTCCAATAGATGGTAGCCTTGTTATTTTGGAAGGTAGTATGTTGTCGATATTTTTGTTACTCCAATGGATGGTAGCCTTATCATTATGGAAGGTAGTATGTTGTCAAGATTTTTGTTACTATATTGGATGGTAGCCTTGTCATTATGGAAGGTAGTCTGTTGTCGAGATTTTTATTATTCCAATAGATGGTAGCCTTGTCATTATGGAAGGTAGTTTGTTGTTGTGATTTTTGTTACTCCAATGGATGGTAGCCTTGTCATTATGAAAAGTAGTCTGTTGTTTATATTTTTGTTACTACAATGTATGGTACCCTTGTCATTATGGAAGGTAGTCTGTTGTCGAGATTTTTGTTATTCCAATGGATGGTAGCCTAATCTTTATGGAAGGTTGTCTGTTTTCGAGATTTTTGTTACTCTAATGGATGGTAGCCTTGTCATTATAGAAGGTATTCTGTTGTCGAGATTTTTGGTACTCCAATGGATGGTAGCCATGTCATTATGGAAGGTAGTCTCATGTTGATATTTTTGTTACTCTAATGAATGATAGGCTTATCACTATGAAAGGTAGTCCGTTGTTCAGATTTTTGTTACTATAATGTATGGTAGCCTTGTCATTATGGAAGGTAGTCTGTTGTCGAGATATTTGTTATTCCAATGGATGGTAGCCTAGTCTTTATGGAACGTAGTCTGTTGTCGAGATTTTTGTTACTACAATGGATGGTAGCCTTGTCATTATGGAAGGTAGTATGTTGTCGATTTTTTTGTTACTACAATGGATCGTAGCCTTGTCATTATGGAAGGTAGTATGTTGTCAAGATTTTTGTTACTACAATGGATGATAGCGTTGTCATTATGGAAGGTAGTCTGTTGTAAAGATTTTTATTACTCCAATAGATGGTAGCCTTGTCATTATGGAAGGTAGTATGTTGTCGATATTTTTGTTACTCCGATGGATGGTAGCCTTGTCATTATGGAAGGTAGTATGTTGTCGAGATTTTTGTAACTCCATTGGATGGTAGCCTTGTCATTATTGAAGGTAGTCTGTTGTCGAGATTTTTATTATTCCAATGGATGGTAGCCTGTACATTATGGAAAGTAGTATGTTGTCGATATCTATGTTACTCTAATGGGTGGTAGCCTTGTCATTATGGAAGGTAGTCTATTGTCGAGATTTTTGTTACTACAATGGATGGTAGCCTTGTCATTATGGAAGGTAGTATGTTGTCGATATTTTTGTTACTACAATGGATTGTAGCCTGGTCATTATGGAAGGTAGTATGTTGTCGAGATTTTTGTTACTACAATGGATGATAGCCTTGTCATTATGGAAGGTAGTCTTTTGTCAATATTTTTGTTACTCCAATAGATGGTAGCCTTGTTATTTTGGAAGGTAGTATGTTGTCGATATTTTTGTTACTCCAATGGATGGTAGCCTTATCATTATGGAAGGTAGTATGTTGTCAAGATTTTTGTTACTATATTGGATGGTAGCCTTGTCATTATGGAAGGTAGTCTGTTGTCGAGATTTTTATTATTCCAATAGATGGTAGCCTTGTCATTATGGAAGGTAGTTTGTTGTTGTGATTTTTGTTACTTCAATGGATGGTAGCCTTGTCATTATGAAAAGTAGTATGTTGTTTAGATTTTTGTTACTACAATGTATGGTACCCTTGTCATTATGGAAGGTAGTCTGTTGTCGAGATTTTTGTTATTCCAATGGATGGTAGCCTAATCTTTATGGAAGGTTGTCTGTTTTCGAGATTTTTGTTACTCCAATGGATGGTAGCCTTGTCATTATAGAAGGTATTCTGTTGTCGAGATTTTTGGTACTCCAATGGATGGTAGCCATGTCATTATGGAAGGTAGTCTCATGTTGATATTTTTGTTACTCTAATGAATGATAGGCTTATCATTATGAAAGGTAGTCCGTTGTTCAGATTTTTGTTACTATAATGTATGGTAGCCTTGTCATTATGGAAGGTAGTCTGTTGTCGAGATATTTGTTATTCCAATGGATGGTAGCCTAGTCTTTATGGAAGGTAGTCTGTTTTCGAGATTTTTGTTACTACAATGGATGGTAGCCTTGTCATTATGGAAGGTAGTATGTTGTCGATTTTTTTGTTACTACAATGGATCGTAGCCTTGTCATTATGGAAGGTAGTATGTTGTCAAGATTTTTGTTACTACAATGGATGATAGCGTTGTCATTATGGAAGGTAGTCTTTTGTAAAGATTTTTATTACTCCAATAGATGGTAGCCTTGTCATTATGGAAGGTAGTATGTTGTCGATATTTTTGTTACTCCGATGGATGGTAGCCTTGTCATTATGGAAGGTAGTATGTTGTCGAGATTTTTGTAACTCCATTGGATGGTAGCCTTGTCATTATTGAAGGTAGTCTGTTGTCGAGATTTTTATTATTCCAATGGATGGTAGCCTGTACATTATGGAAGGTAGTATGTTGTCGATATCTATGTTACTCTAATGGGTGGTAGCCTTGTCATTATGGAAGGTAGTCTATTGTCGAGATTTTTGTTACTCCAATGGATGGTAGCATTGTCATTATGTAAGGTAGTCTGTTGTTAAGATTTTTGTTACTACAATGTATGGTAGCCTTGTCATTATGGAAGGTAGTCTGTTGTCGAGATTTTTGTTATTCCAATGGATGGTAGCCTAGTCTTTATGGAAGGTAGTCTGTTTTCGAGATTTTTATTACTCCAATGGATGGTAGCCTTGTCATTATAGAAGGTAGTCTGTTGTCGATATTTTTGGTACTCCAATGGATGGTAGCCTTGTCATTATGGAAGGTAGTCTCTTGTTGATATTTTTGTTACTCCAATGGATGGTAGCCTTGTCAATATGGAAGGTAGTTTCTTGTTGATATTTTTGCTACTCCAATGGATGGTAGCCTTGTCATTATGAAAGGTAGTCTGTTGTCCAGATTTTTGTTACTCTAATGGATGTTAGCCTTGTCATTATGGAAGGTAGTCCGTTGTCGAGATTTTTGTTACTCCAATAGATGGTAGCCTTGTCATTATTGAAGGTAGTCCGTTGTCGAGATTTTTGTTATTACAATAGATGGTAGCCTTGTCATTATGGAAGGTAGTATGTTGTCGATATTTTTGTTACTACATTGGATTGTAGCCTTGTCATTATGGAAGGTAGTATGTTGTCGAGATTTTTGTTACTACAATGGATGATAGCCTTGTCATTATGGAAGGTAGTTTGTTGTCAATATTTTTGTTACTCTAATAGATGGTAGCCTTGTAATTTTGGAAGGTAGTATGTTGTCGATATTTTGTTTACTTCAATGGATGGTAGGCTTGTCATTATGGAAGGTAGTATGTTGTCAAGATTTTTGTTACTCCATTGGATGGTAGCCTTGTCATTATGGAAGGTAGTCTGTTGTCGAGTTTTTTATTATTCCAATTGATGGTAGCCTTGTAATTATGGAAGGTAGTATGTTTTCGATATCTATGTTACTCTAATGAGTGGTAGCCTTGTCATTATGGAAGGTAGTCTGTTGTCGAGATTTTTATTACTCCAATGGATGGTAGCCTTGTCATTATAGAAGGTAGTTTGTTGTTGTGATTTTTGTTACTCCAATGGATGGTAGCCTTGTCATTATGAAACGTAGTTTGTTGTTCATATTTTTGTTACTATAATGTATGGTAGCCTTTTCATTATGGAAGGTAGTCTGTTGTCGAGATTTTTGTTATTCCAATGGATGGTAGCCTAATCTTTATGGAAGGTAGTCTGTTTTCGAGAGTTTTGTTACTCCAATGGATGGTAGCCTTGTCATTATGGAAGGTAGTCTCATGTTGATATTTTTGTTACTCCAATGGATGGTAGCCTTGTCATTATGGAAGGTAGTCTGTTGTTCAGATTTTTGTTACTATAATGTATGGTAGCCTTGTCATTATGGAAGGTAGTATGTTGTCGATATTTTTGTTACTACAATTGATTGTAGCCTTGTCATTATGGTAGGTAGTATGTTGTCAAGATTTTTGTTACTACAATGGATGATAGCCTTGTCATTATGGAAGGTAGTCTGTTGTCAATATTTTTGTTACTCCAATAGATGGTAGCCTTGTTATTTTGGAAGGTAGTATGTTGTCGATATTTTTGTTACTCCAATGGATGGTAGCCTTATCATTATGGAAGGTAGTATGTTGTCAAGATTTTTGTTACTATATTGGATGGTAGCCTTGTCATTATGGAAGGTAGTCTGTTGTCGAGATTTTTATTATTCCAATAGATGGTAGCCTTGTCATTATGGAAGGTAGTTTGTTGTTGTGATTTTTGTTACTTCAATGGATGGTAGCCTTGTCATTATGAAAAGTAGTATGTTGTTTAGATTTTTGTTACTACAATGTATGGTACCCTTGTCATTATGGAAGGTAGTCTGTTGTCGAGATTTTTGTTATTCCAATGGATGGTAGCCTAATCTTTATGGAAGGTTGTCTGTTTTCGAGATTTTTGTTACTCCAATGGATGGTAGCCTTGTCATTATAGAAGGTATTCTGTTGTCGAGATTTTTGGTACTCCAATGGATGGTAGCCATGTCATTATGGAAGGTAGTCTCATGTTGATATTTTTGTTACTCTAATGAATGATAGGCTTATCATTATGAAAGGTAGTCCGTTGTTCAGATTTTTGTTACTATAATGTATGGTAGCCTTGTCATTATGGAAGGTAGTCTGTTGTCGAGATATTTGTTATTCCAATGGATGGTAGCCTAGTCTTTATGGAAGGTAGTCTGTTTTCGAGATTTTTGTTACTACAATGGATGGTAGCCTTGTCATTATGGAAGGTAGTATGTTGTCGATTTTTTTGTTACTACAATGGATCGTAGCCTTGTCATTATGGAAGGTAGTATGTTGTCAAGATTTTTGTTACTACAATGGATGATAGCGTTGTCATTATGGAAGGTAGTCTTTTGTAAAGATTTTTATTACTCCAATAGATGGTAGCCTTGTCATTATGGAAGGTAGTATGTTGTCGATATTTTTGTTACTCCGATGGATGGTAGCCTTGTCATTATGGAAGGTAGTATGTTGTCGAGATTTTTGTAACTCCATTGGATGGTAGCCTTGTCATTATTGAAGGTAGTCTGTTGTCGAGATTTTTATTATTCCAATGGATGGTAGCCTGTACATTATGGAAGGTAGTATGTTGTCGATATCTATGTTACTCTAATGGGTGGTAGCCTTGTCATTATGGAAGGTAGTCTATTGTCGAGATTTTTGTTACTCCAATGGATGGTAGCATTGTCATTATGTAAGGTAGTCTGTTGTTAAGATTTTTGTTACTACAATGTATGGTAGCCTTGTCATTATGGAAGGTAGTCTGTTGTCGAGATTTTTGTTATTCCAATGGATGGTAGCCTAGTCTTTATGGAAGGTAGTCTGTTTTCGAGATTTTTATTACTCCAATGGATGGTAGCCTTGTCATTATAGAAGGTAGTCTGTTGTCGAGATTTTTGGTACTCCAATGGATGGTAGCCTTGTCATTATGGAAGGTAGTCTCTTGTTGATATTTTTGTTACTCCAATGGATGGTAGCCTTGTCAATATGGAAGGTAGTTTCTTGTTGATATTTTTGCTACTCCAATGGATGGTAGCCTTGTCATTATGAAAGGTAGTCTGTTGTCCAGATTTTTGTTACTCTAATGGATGTTAGCCTTGTCATTATGGAAGGTAGTCCGTTGTCGAGATTTTTGTTACTCCAATAGATGGTAGCCTTGTCATTATTGAAGGTAGTCCGTTGTCGAGATTTTTGTTATTACAATAGATGGTAGCCTTGTCATTATGGAAGGTAGTATGTTGTCGATATTTTTGTTACTACATTGGATTGTAGCCTTGTCATTATGGAAGGTAGTATGTTGTCGAGATTTTTGTTACTACAATGGATGATAGCCTTGTCATTATGGAAGGTAGTTTGTTGTCAATATTTTTGTTACTCTAATAGATGGTAGCCTTGTAATTTTGGAAGGTAGTATGTTGTCGATATTTTGTTTACTTCAATGGATGGTAGCCTTGTCATTATGGAAGGTAGTATGTTGTCAAGATTTTTGTTACTCCATTGGATGGTAGCCTTGTCATTATGGAAGGTAGTCTGTTGTCGAGTTTTTTATTATTCCAATTGATGGTAGCCTTGTAATTATGGAAGGTAGTATGTTTTCGATATCTATGTTACTCTAATGAGTGGTAGCCTTGTCATTATGGAAGGTAGTCTGTTGTCGAGATTTTTATTACTCCAATGGATGGTAGCCTTGTCATTATAGAAGGTAGTTTGTTGTTGTGATTTTTGTTACTCCAATGGATGGTAGCCTTGTCATTATGAAACGTAGTTTGTTGTTCATATTTTTGTTACTATAATGTATGGTAGCCTTTTCATTATGGAAGGTAGTCTGTTGTCGAGATTTTTGTTATTCCAATGGATGGTAGCCTAATCTTTATGGAAGGTAGTCTGTTTTCGAGAGTTTTGTTACTCCAATGGATGGTAGCCTTGTCATTATGGAAGGTAGTCTCATGTTGATATTTTTGTTACTCCAATGGATGGTAGCCTTGTCATTATGGAAGGTAGTCTGTTGTTCAGATTTTTGTTACTATAATGTATGGTAGCCTTGTCATTATGGAAGGTAGTATGTTGTCGATATTTTTGTTACTACAATTGATTGTAGCCTTGTCATTATGGTAGGTAGTATGTTGTCAAGATTTTTGTTACTACAATGGATGATAGCCTTGTCATTATGGAAGGTAGTCTGTTGTCAAGACTTTTGTTACTCCAATAGATGGTAGCCTTGTCATTATGGAAAGTAGTATGTTGTCAATATTTTTTTTACTCCAATGGATGGTAGCCTTGTCATTTTGGAAGGTAGTATGTTGTCGAGATTTTTGTTACTCCATTGGATGGTAGCCTTGTCATTATGGAAGGTAGTCTGTTGTCAAGATTTTTGTTACTCCAATAGAAGGTAGCCTTGTCATCATGGAAGGTATTATGTTGTCATATGTTTTTGTTACTCCAATGGATGGTAGCCTTGTCACTATGGAAGGTAGTATGTTGTCGAGATTTTTGTTACTCCATTGGATGGTAGCCTTGTCATTATGGAAGGTAGTATGTTGTCGATATCTATGTTACTCTAATGGGTGGTAGCCTTGTCATTATAGAAGGTAGTATGTTGTCGATATTTATGTTACCCCAATGGATGTTAGCCTTGTCATTACAGAAGGTAGTTTGTTGTTGTGATTTTTGTTACTCCAATGGATGGTAGCCTTGTCATTATGAAAGGTAATCTTTTGTTCATATTTTTGTTACTACAATGTATGGTAGCCTTGTCATTATCGAAGGTAGTCTATTGTCGATATTTTTGTTATTCCAATAGATGGTACCCTAATCTTTATGGAAGGTAGTCTGTTTCGAGATTTTTTTTACTCCAATGGATGGTAGCCTTGTCATTATGGAAGGTAGTATGTTGTCGAGATTTTTGTTACTCCATTGGATGGTAGCCTTGTCATTATGGAAGGTAGTCTGTTGTCGAGACTTTTATTATTCCAATGGATGGTAGCCTTGTCATTATGGAAGGTAGTATGTTGTCGATATCTATGTAACTCTAATGGAATGGTAGCCTTGTCATTATGGAAGGTAGTATGTTGTCGATATCTATGTTACCCCAATGGATGGTAGCCTTGTCATTATAGAAGGTAGTTTGTTGTTGTGATTTTTGTTACTCCAATGGATGGTAGCCTTGTCATTATGAAAGGTGGTCTGTTGTTCATATTTTTGTTACTACAATGTATGGTAGCCTTGTCATTATGGAAGGTAGTCTATTGTCGAGATTTTTGTTATTCCAATGGATGGTAGCCTAATCTTTACGGAAGGTAGTCTGTTTTCGAGATTTTTTTTACTCCAATGGATGGTATCCTTGTCATTATACAAGGTAGTCCGTTGTCGATATTTTTGGTACTCCAATGGATGGTAGCCTTGTTATTATGGAAGGTAGTCTCTTGTCGAGATTTTTGTTACCCAAATAGATGGTAGCCTTGGAATTTTGGAAGGTAGTATGTTGCGATATTTTTGTTACTCCAATGGATGGTAGCCTTGTCATTATGGAAGGTAGTATGTTTTCAAGATTTTTGTTACTCCATTGGATGGTAGCCTTGTCAATATTAAAGGTAGTCTGTTGTCGAGATTTTTATTATTCCAATGGATGGAAGCCTTGTCATTATGGAAGGTAGTATGTTGTCGATATCTATGTTACTCTAATGGGTGGTAGCCTATTCATTATGGAAGGTAGTCTGTTGTCGAGATTTTTATTACTCCAATGGATGGTATCCTTATCATTATAGAAGGTAGTTTGTTGTTATGATTTTTGTTACTCCAATGGATGGTAGCCTTGTCATTATGAAACGTAGTCTGTTGTTCATATTTTTGTTACTACAATGTATGGTAGCCTTGTCATTATGGAAGGTAGTCTGTTGTCGAGATTTTTGTTATTCCAATGGATGGTAGCCTAATCTTTATGGAAGGTAGTCTATTTTCGAGATTTTTGTTATTCCAATGGATGGAAGCCTTGTCATTATAGAAGGTAGTCTATTGTTTAGTTTTTTGGTACTCCAATGGATGGTAGCCTTGTCATTATGGAAGGTAGTCTCATGTTGATATTTTTGTTACTCCAATGGATGGTAGGATTGTCATCATGGAAGGTAGTCTGTTGTTCAGATTTTTGTTACTATAATGTATGGTAGCCTTGTCATTATGGAAGGTAGTCTATTGTCAAGATTTTTGTTATTCCAATGGATGGTAGCCTAGTCTTTATGGAAGGTAGTCTATAATCGAGATTTTTGTTACTCCATGGGATGATAGCCTTGTCATTATGGAAGGTAGTATGTTGTCGATATTTTTGTTACTACAATGGATTGTAGCCTTGTCATTATGGAAGCTAGTATGTTGTCAATATTTATGTTACTACAATGGATGATAGCCTTGTCATTATGGAAGGTAGTCTGTTGTCAAGATTTTTTTTACTCCAATAGATGGTAGCCTTGTCATTATGGAAGGTAGTATGTTGTCAATATTTTTGTTACTCCAATGGATGGTAGCCTTGTCATTATGGAAGGTAGTATGTTGTCGAGATTTTTGTTAATTATTGGATGGTAGCCTTTTCATTATAGAAGGTAGTCTGTTGTCAAGATTTTTGTTACTCCAATAGATGGTAGCCTTGTCATTATGGAAGGTAGTATGTTGTCAATATTTTTGTTACGCCAATGGATGGTAGCCTTGTCATTATGGAAGGTAGTATGTTATCGAGATTTTTGTTACTCGATTGGATGGTAACCTTGTCATTATGGAAGGTAGTATGTTGTCGAGACTTTTATTATTCCAATGGATGGTAGCCTTGTCATTATGGAAGGTAGTATGTTGTCGATATCTATGTTACTCTAATGGGTGGTAGCCTTGTCATTATAGAAGGTAGTATGTTGTCGATATTTATGTTACCCCAATGGATGGTAGCCTTGTCATTATAGAAGGTAGTTTGTTGTTGTGAATTTTGTTACTCCAATGGATGGTAGCCTTGTCATTATGAAAGGTAGTCTGTTGTTCATATTTTTGTTACTACAATGTATGATAGCCTTGTCATTATGGAAGGTAGTCTATTGTCGAGATTTTTTTTATTCCAATGGATGGTAGCCTAGTCTTTATGAAAGGTAGTCTGTTTTCGAGATTTTTGTTACTCCAATGGATGGTAGCCTTGTCATTATAGAAGGTAGTTTGTTGTCGAGATTTTTGGTACTCCAACGGATGGTAGCCTTGTCGTTATGGAAGGTAGTCTCTTGTTGATATTTTTGTTACTCCAATGGATGATAGCCTTGTCATTATGGAAGGTAGTCTATTGTCCAAATTTTTGTTACTCTAATGGATGGTAGCCTTGTCATTATGGAAGCTAGTATGTTGTCGAGATTTTTGTTACACCAATAGATGGTAGCCTTGTAATTATGGAAGGTAGTATGTTGTCGATATTTTTGTTACTCCAATGGATGGTAGACTTGTCATTATGGAAGGTAGTATGTTGTCGAGATTTTTGTTACTCCAATGGATGGTAGCCTTGTCATTATGGAAGGTAATCTGTTATCGTGATTTTAGTGACGCCAATAGATGGTAGCCTTGTCATTATGGAAGGTAGTCTGTCGTAGTGATTTTTAATACTCCAATGGATGGTAGCCTTGTCATTATGGAAGGTAGTCTGTAGTTCAGATTTTTTTACTATAATGTATGGTTGCCTTGTCATTATGGAAGTTAGTCTGTTGTCGAGATTTTTGTTATTCCAATGGATTATAGCCTTATCATTATGGAAGGTAGTGTGTTGTCGAGAATTTTGTTACTCCATTGGATGGTAGCCTTGTCATTATGGAAGGTAGTCTGTTATCTATATTTTTGTTATTCCAATGGATGGAAGCCTTCTTGTTATGGAAGGTAGTCTGTTGTAGTGATTTTTGTTACTCCAATGGAGTGTAGCCTTGTCATTATGGAAGTTAGTCTGTTGTCGAGATTTTTGTTATTCCACTAGATAGTAGCCTAGTAATTACGGAAGGTAGTCTATTTTCGAGATTTTGGTTACTCCAGTGGATGGTAGCCTTATCATTATGGAAGGTAGTCTGTTGACGAGATTTATGTTACTCCAATGGATGGTAGCGTTGTCATTATGGAAGGTAGTCAATTGTTGATATTTTTGTTACTCCAATGGATGGTAGCCTTGTCATTATGGAAGGTAGTCTGTTGTCCAGATTTTTGTTACTCCAATGGATGGTAGCCTTTTCATTATTGAAGGTAGTCTGTTGTCGAGATTTTTGTTAATACAACGGATGGTAGCCTTGTCATTATGGAAGGTAGTATGTTGTCGAAAATTTTGTTACTACAATGGATTGTAGCCTTGTCATTATGGAAGCTAGTATGTTGTCGAGATTTTTGTTACACCAATGGATGGTAGCCTTGTAATTATGGAAGGTACTATGTTGTCGATATTTTTGTTACTCCAATGGATGGTAGCCTTGTCATTATGGAAGGTAATCTATTGTCGAGATTTTTATTATTCCAATGGATCTTGGCCTTGTCATTATGTAAGGTAGTTTGTTATCGATATCTATGTTACTCTAATGGGTGGTAGCCTTGTCATTATGAAAGGTAGGCTGTTGTCGAGATTTTTGTTACTCCAATGGATGGTAGCCTTGTCATTATAGAAGGTAGTTTGTTGTTGTGATTTTTGTTACTCCAATGGATGGTAGCCTTGTCATTATGGAAGGTAGTCTGTTGTTCAGATTTTTGTTACTACAATGTATGGGAGCCTTGTCATTATGGAAGGTAGTTTGTTGTCGAGATTTTTGTTATTCTAATGGACGGTAGCCTAGTCTTTATGGAAGGTAGTCTGTTTTCGAGATTTTTATTACTCCAATGGATGGTAGCCTTGTCATTATGGAAGGTAGTCTCTTGTTGATATTTTTGTTACTGCAATGGATGGTAGCCTTGTCATTATGGAAGTTATTATGTTGTCCAGATTTTTGTTATTCTAATGGATGGTAGCCTTGTCATTATGGAAGGTAGTCTATTGTCAAGATTTTTGTTACTCCAATGGATGTTAGCCTTGTCATTATTGAAGGGAGTCTGTTTTCAATATTTTTGTTACTCCAATGGATGGTAGCCTTGTCATTATGGAAGGTAGTCTGTTATCGAGATTTTTGATACTCCAATAGATGGTAGCCTTTCCATTATGGAAGGTAGTCTGTTGTTGAGATTTTTGTTTCTCCAATGGATGGTAGCCATGTCATTATGGAAGGTAGTCTATTGTTCAGATTTTTGTTACTATAATGTATGGTAGCCTTGTTATTATGGAAGGTTGTCTGTTTTCGAGATTTTTGTTACTCCAATGGATGGTAGCCTTGTCATTATGGAAAGTAGTCTATTGATAAGATTTTTTTTACTCCAATGGATGGTAGCCTTATCATTATGGAAGGTAGTCTCTTGTTGATATATTTGTTACTCCAATGGATGGTAGCCTTGTCGTCATGGAAAGTAGTTTGTTGTCGATATTTTTGTTATTCCAACTGATGGTAGCCTTGTCATTATGAAAGGTAGTCTGTTGTCGATATCTTTTTTAGTCCAATGGATGGTAGCCTAGTCATTATGGAAGGTACTATGTTGTCGATATTTTTGTTACTCCAATGGATGGTAGCCTTGTCATTATGGAAGGTAATCTATTGTCGAGATTTTTATTATTCCAATGGATCTTGGCCTTGTCATTATGTAAGGTAGTTTGTTATCGATATCTATGTTACTCTAATGGGTGGTAGCCTTGTCATTATGAAAGGTAGGCTGTTGTCGAGATTTTTGTTACTCCAATGGATGGTAGCCTTGTCATTATAGAAGGTAGTTTGTTGTTGTGATTTTTGTTACTCCAATGGATGGTAGCCTTGTCATTATGGAAGGTAGTCTGTTGTTCAGATTTTTGTTACTACAATGTATGGGAGCCTTGTCATTATGGAAGGTAGTTTGTTGTCGAGATTTTTGTTATTCTAATGGACGGTAGCCTAGTCTTTATGGAAGGTAGTCTGTTTTCGAGATTTTTATTACTCCAATGGATGGTAGCCTTGTCATTATGGAAGGTAGTCTCTTGTTGATATTTTTGTTACTGCAATGGATGGTAGCCTTGTCATTATGGAAGTTATTATGTTGTCCAGATTTTTGTTATTCTAATGGATGGTAGCCTTGTCATTATGGAAGGTAGTCTATTGTCAAGATTTTTGTTACTCCAATGGATGTTAGCCTTGTCATTATTGAAGGGAGTCTGTTTTCAATATTTTTGTTACTCCAATGGATGGTAGCCTTGTCATTATGGAAGGTAGTCTGTTATCGAGATTTTTGATACTCCAATAGATGGTAGCCTTTCCATTATGGAAGGTAGTCTGTTGTTGAGATTTTTGTTTCTCCAATGGATGGTAGCCATGTCATTATGGAAGGTAGTCTATTGTTCAGATTTTTGTTACTATAATGTATGGTAGCCTTGTTATTATGGAAGGTTGTCTGTTTTCGAGATTTTTGTTACTCCAATGGATGGTAGCCTTGTCATTATGGAAAGTAGTCTATTGATAAGATTTTTTTTACTCCAATGGATGGTAGCCTTATCATTATGGAAGGTAGTCTCTTGTTGATATATTTGTTACTCCAATGGATGGTAGCCTTGTCGTCATGGAAAGTAGTTTGTTGTCGATATTTTTGTTATTCCAACTGATGGTAGCCTTGTCATTATGAAAGGTAGTCTGTTGTCGATATCTTTTTTAGTCCAATGGATGGTAGCCTAGTCATTATGGAAGGTAGTTTGTTGTCGAGATTTTTGTTACTCCAATGTATGGTAACCTTGTCATTATGGAAGGTAATATGTTGTCGAGATTTTTGTTACTCCAATGGATGGTAGCCTTGTCATTATGGAAGGTAATTTGTTATCGATATTTTAGTGACTCCAATAGATGGTAGCCTTGTCATTATGGAAGGTAGTCTGTTGTAGTGATTTTTGATACTCCAATGGATGGTAGCCTTGTCATTATGGTAGGTAGTCTGTTGTTTAGATTTTTGTTACTATAATGTATGGTAGCCTTGTCATTATGGAAGTTAGTCTGTTGTCGAGATTTTTTTTATTCCAATGGACTGTAGCCTTATCATTATGGAAGGTAGTGTGTTGTCGAGATTTTTGTTACTCCATTGGATGGTAGCCTTGTCATTATGGAAGGTAGTCTGTTATCTATATTTTTGTTATTCCGATGGATGGTAGCCTTATTGTTATGGAAGGTATTTTGTTGTCGTGATTTTTGTTACTCCAATGGAGTGTAGCCTTGTCATTATGGAAGTTAGTCTGTTGTCGAGATTTTTGTTATTCCACTGGGTGGTAGCCTAGTAATTACGGAAGGTAGTCTGTTTTCGATATTTTTTTCACTCCAATGGATGGTAGCCTGGTCATTATGGAAGGTAGTCTGTTGTCGAGATTTTTGTTAATACAATGGATGGTAGCCTTGTCATTATGGATGGTAGTATGTTGTCGATATTTTTGTTACTACAACGGATTGTAGCCTTGTCATTATGGAAGGTAGTATGTTGTCCATATTTTTATTATTCTAATGGATGGTAGCCTTGTCATTATGGAAGGTAGTCTGTTGTCAAGATTTTTGTTACTCTAATGGATGGTAGCCTTGTCAATATTGAAGGGAGTCTATTTTCGAGATTTTTGTTACTCCATTGGATGATAGCCTTATCATTATGGAAGGTAGTCTGTTGTCGATATTTTTGTTACTCCATTGGATGGTAGCGTTGTCATTATGGAAGCTAGTATGTTGTCGAGATTTTTGTTACACCAATGGATGGTAGCCTTGTAATTATGGAAGGTAGTATGTTGTCGATATTTTTGTTACTCCAATGGATGGTAGACTTGTCATTATGGAAGGTAGTATGTTGTCGAGATTTTTGTTACTCCAATGGATGGTAGCCTTGTCATTATGGAAGGTAATCTGTTATCGTGATTTTAGTGACGCCAATAGATGGTAGCCTTGTCATTATGGAAGGTATTATGTCGTAGTGATTTTTAATACTCCAATGGATGGTAGCCTTGTCATTATGGAAGGTAGTCTGTAGTTCAGATTTTTGTTACTATAATGTATGGTTGCCTTGTCATTATGGAAGTTAGTCTGTTGTCGAGATTTTTGTTATTCCAATGGATTATAGCCTTATCATTATGGAAGGTAGTGTGTTGTCGAGATTTTTGTTACTCCATTGGATGGTAGCCTTGTCATTATGGAAGGTAGTCTGTTATCTATATTTTTGTTATTCCAATGGATGGAAGCCTTCTTGTTATGGAAGGTAGTCTGTTGTCGAGATTTATGTTACTCCATTGGATGGTAGCCTTGTCATTATGGAAGGTAGTCAATTGTTGATATTTTTGTTACTCCAATGGATGGTAGCCTTGTCATTATGGAAGGTAGTCTGTTGTCCAGATTTTTGTTACTCCAATGGATGGTAGCCTTTTCATTATTGAAGGTAGTCTGTTGTCGAGATTTTTGTTAATACAACGGATGGTAGCCTTGTCATTATGGAAGGTAGTATGTTGTCGAAATTTTTGTTACTACAATGGATTGTAGCCTTATCATTATGGAAGCTAGTATGTTGTCGAGATTTTTGTTACACCAATGGATGGTAGCCTTGTAATTATGGAAGGTACTATGTTGTCGATATTTTTGTTACTCCAATGGATGGTAGCCTTGTCATTATGGAAGGTAGTCTGTTGTCGAGATTTTTATTATTCCAATGGATGGTGGCCTTGTCATTATGGAAGGTAGTTTGTTATCGATATCTATGTTACTCTAATGGGTGGTAGCCTTGTCATTATGGAAGGTAGTCTGTTGTCGAGATTTTTGTTACTCCAATGGATGGTAGCCTTGTCATTATAGAAGGTAGTTTGTTGTTGTGATTTTTGTTACTCCAATGGATGGTAGCCTTGTCATTATGGAAGGTAGTCTGTTGTTCAGATTTTTGTTACTACAATGTGTGGTAGCATTGTCATTATGGAAGGTAGTTTGTTGTCGAGATTTTTTTTATTCCAATGGATGGTAGCCTAGTCTTTATGGAAGGTAGTCTTTTTTCGAGATTTTTATTACTCCAATGGATGGTAGCCTTGTCATTATAAAAGGTAGTCTATTGTCGAGATTTTTGGTACTCTAATGGATGTTAGCCTTGTCCTTATGAAAGGTAGTCTCTTGTTGTTATTTTTGTTACTCCAATGGATGGTAGCCTTATCATTATGGAAGGTAGTTTGTTGTTAAGATTTCTGTAACTATAATGTATGGTAGCCTTGTCATTATGGAAGGTAGTCTATTGTCGAGATTTTTGTTATTCCAATGGACGGTAGCCTAGTCTTTATGGAAGGTAGTCTATTTTCGAGATTTTTGTTACTCCAATGGATGGTAGCCTTGTCATTATAGAAGGTAGTCTATTGTCGAGATTTCTGTTACTCCATTTGATGGTAGCCTTGTCATTATGGAAAGTAGGCTCTTGTTGATATTTTTGTTACTTCAAAGGATGGTAGCCTTGGCATTATTTAAGGGAGTCTATTTTCGAGATTTTTGTTACTCCATTGGATGATAGCCTTATCATTATGGAAGGTAGTCTGTTGTCGAGATTTTTGTTACTCCACTGGATGGTAGCGTTGTCATTACGGAAGGTAGTCTTTTGTGTATATTTTTGTTACTCTAATGGATGGTAGCCTTGTCATTATGGAAGCTAGTATGTTGTCGAGATTTTTGTTACACCAATGGATGGTAGCCTTGTAATTATGGAAGGTAGTATGTTGTCGATATTTTTGTTACTCCAATGGATGGTAGACTTGTCATTATGGAAGGTAGTATGTTGTCGAGATTTTTGTTACTCCAATGGATGGTAGCCTTGTCATTATGGAAGGTAATCTGTTATCGTGATTTTAGTGACGCCAATAGATGGTAGCCTTGTCATTATGGAAGGTAGTCTGTCGTAGTGATTTTTAATACTCCAATGGATGGTAGCCTTGTCATTATGGAAGGTAGTCTGTAGTTCAGATTTTTGTTACTATAATGTATGGTTGCCTTGTCATTATGGAAGTTAGTCTGTTGTCGAGATTTTTGTTATTCCAATGGATTATAGCCTTATCATTATGGAAGGTAGTGTGTTGTCGAGATTTTTGTTACTCCATTGGATGGTAGCCTTGTCATTATGGAAGGTAGTCTGTTATCTATATTTTTGTTATTCCAATGGATGGAAGCCTTCTTGTTATGGAAGGTAGTCTGTTGTAGTGATTTTTGTTACTCCAATGGAGTGTAGCCTTGTCATTATAGAAGTTAGTCTGTTGTCGAGATTTTTGTTATTCCACTAGATAGTAGCCTAGTAATTACGGAAGGTAGTCTGTTTTCGAGATTTTGGTTACTCCAGTGGATGGTAGCCTTATCATTATGGAAGGTAGTCTGTTGTCGAGATTTATGTTACTCCATTGGATGGTAGCCTTGTCATTATGGAAGGTAGTCAATTGTTGATATTTTTGTTACTCCAATGGATGGTAGCCTTGTCATTATGGAAGGTAGTCTGTTGTCCAGATTTTTGTTACTCCAATGGATGGTAGCCTTTTCATTATTGAAGGTAGTCTATTGTCGAGATTTTTGTTAATACAACGGATGGTAGCCTTGTCATTATGGAAGGTAGTATGTTGTCGAAATTTTTGTTACTACAATGGATTGTAGCCTTGTCATTATGGAAGCTAGTATGTTGTCGAGATTTTTGTTACACCAATGGATGGTAGCCTTGTAATTATGGAAGGTACTATGTTGTCGATATTTTTGTTACTCCAATGGATGGTAGCCTTGTCATTATGGAAGGTAGTCTGTTGTCGAGATTTTTATTATTCCAATGGATGGTGGCCTTGTCATTATGGAAGGTAGTTTGTTATCGATATCTATGTTACTCTAATGGGTTGTAGCCTTGTCATTATGGAAGGTAGTCTGTTGTCGAGATTTTTGTTACTCCAATGGATGGTAGCCTTGTCATTATAGAAGGTAGTTTGTTGTTGTCATTTTTGTTACTCCAATGGATGGTAGCCTTGTCATTATGGAAGGTAGTCTGTTGTTCAGATTTTTGTTACTACAATGGATGGTAGCCTAGTCTTTATGGAAGGTAGTCTATTGTCGAGATTTTTGTTATTCCAATGGACGGTAGCCTAGTCTTTATGGAAGGTAGTCTATTTTCGAGATTTTTGTTACTCCAATGGATGGTAGCCTTGTCATTATAGAAGGTAGTCTATTGTCGAGATTTTTGTTACTCCATTTGATGGTAGCCTTGTCATTATGGAAAGTAGGCTCTTGTTGATATTTTTGTTACTTCAAAGGATGGTAGCCTTGGCATTATGGAAGGTAGTGTGTTCCAGATTTTTGTTACTCCAATGGATGATAACCGTGTCATTATGGAAGGTAGTCTGTTGTCTAGATTTTTGTTACTCTAATGGATGGTAGCCTTGTCATTATAGAAGGTAGTTTGTTGTCGAGATTTTTGTTACTCCAATGGATGGTAGCCTTGTCATTATGGAAGGTAGTCTGTTGTCGAGATTTTTGTTAATACAATGGATGGTAGCCTTGTCATTATGGAAGGTATTATGTTGTCGATATTTTTGTTACTACAATGGATTATAGCCTTGTCATTATGGAAGGTAGTATGTTGTCCAGATTTTTGTTATTTTAATGGATGGTAGCCTTGTCATTATAAAAGGTAGTCTGTTGTCATGATTTTTGTTACTCCAATGGATGGTAGCCTTGTCATTATTGAAGGTAGTCTCTTGTTGATATATTTGTTACTCCAATGGATGGTAGCCTTGTCGTCATGGAAGGTAGTCTGTTGTCGAGATTTTTGTTATTCCAATTGATGGTAGCCTTGTCATTATGAAAGATAGTCTGTTGTCGATATCTTTTTTAGTCCAATGGATGGTAGCCTAGTCATTATTGATGGTAGTCTGTTGTCGAGATTTTTGTTACTACAATGGATGGTAGCCTTGTCATTATGGAAGGTAGTCTGTTGTCGAGATTTTTGTTACTCCAATGGAGGGTATCCTTTTCATTATGGAAGGAAGGTTGTTCTCCGGATTTTTATTACTCTAATGGATGGTAGCCTTGTCATTAAGGAAGGTAGTTTGTTGTCGAGATTTTTGTTACTCCATTGGATGGTAGCTTTGTCAGTATGGAAGGTAGTGTGTTGTCGAGATTTTTGTTACTCCATTGGATGGTAGCCTTGTCATTATGGAAGGTAGTCTGTTATCTATATTTTTGTTATTCCAATGGATGGAAGCCTTCTTGTTATGGAAGGTAGTCTGTTGTCGAGATTTATGTTACTCCATTGGATGGTAGCCTTGTCATTATGGAAGGTAGTCAATTGTTGATATTTTTGTTACTCCAATGGATGGTAGCCTTGTCATTATGGAAGGTAGTCTGTTGTCCAGATTTTTGTTACTCCAATGGATGGTAGCCTTTTCATTATTGAAGGTAGTCTGTTGTCGAGATTTTTGTTAATACAACGGATGGTAGCCTTGTCATTATGGAAGGTAGTATGTTGTCGAAATTTTTGTTACTACAATGGATTGTAGCCTTATCATTATGGAAGCTAGTATGTTGTCGAGATTTTTGTTACACCAATGGATGGTAGCCTTGTAATTATGGAAGGTACTATGTTGTCGATATTTTTGTTACTCCAATGGATGGTAGCCTTGTCATTATGGAAGGTAGTCTGTTGTCGAGATTTTTATTATTCCAATGGATGGTGGCCTTGTCATTATGGAAGGTAGTTTGTTATCGATATCTATGTTACTCTAATGGGTGGTAGCCTTGTCATTATGGAAGGTAGTCTGTTGTCGAGATTTTTGTTACTCCAATGGATGGTAGCCTTGTCATTATAGAAGGTAGTTTGTTGTTGTGATTTTTGTTACTCCAATGGATGGTAGCCTTGTCATTATGGAAGGTAGTCTGTTGTTCAGATTTTTGTTACTACAATGTGTGGTAGCATTGTCATTATGGAAGGTAGTTTGTTGTCGAGATTTTTTTTATTCCAATGGATGGTAGCCTAGTCTTTATGGAAGGTAGTCTTTTTTCGAGATTTTTATTACTCCAATGGATGGTAGCCTTGTCATTATAAAAGGTAGTCTATTGTCGAGATTTTTGGTACTCTAATGGATGTTAGCCTTGTCCTTATGAAAGGTAGTCTCTTGTTGTTATTTTTGTTACTCCAATGGATGGTAGCCTTATCATTATGGAAGGTAGTTTGTTGTTAAGATTTCTGTAACTATAATGTATGGTAGCCTTGTCATTATGGAAGGTAGTCTATTGTCGAGATTTTTGTTATTCCAATGGACGGTAGCCTAGTCTTTATGGAAGGTAGTCTATTTTCGAGATTTTTGTTACTCCAATGGATGGTAGCCTTGTCATTATAGAAGGTAGTCTATTGTCGAGATTTCTGTTACTCCATTTGATGGTAGCCTTGTCATTATGGAAAGTAGGCTCTTGTTGATATTTTTGTTACTTCAAAGGATGGTAGCCTTGGCATTATTTAAGGGAGTCTATTTTCGAGATTTTTGTTACTCCATTGGATGATAGCCTTATCATTATGGAAGGTAGTCTGTTGTCGAGATTTTTGTTACTCCACTGGATGGTAGCGTTGTCATTACGGAAGGTAGTCTTTTGTGTATATTTTTGTTACTCTAATGGATGGTAGCCTTGTCATTATGGAAGCTAGTATGTTGTCGAGATTTTTGTTACACCAATGGATGGTAGCCTTGTAATTATGGAAGGTAGTATGTTGTCGATATTTTTGTTACTCCAATGGATGGTAGACTTGTCATTATGGAAGGTAGTATGTTGTCGAGATTTTTGTTACTCCAATGGATGGTAGCCTTGTCATTATGGAAGGTAATCTGTTATCGTGATTTTAGTGACGCCAATAGATGGTAGCCTTGTCATTATGGAAGGTAGTCTGTCGTAGTGATTTTTAATACTCCAATGGATGGTAGCCTTGTCATTATGGAAGGTAGTCTGTAGTTCAGATTTTTGTTACTATAATGTATGGTTGCCTTGTCATTATGGAAGTTAGTCTGTTGTCGAGATTTTTGTTATTCCAATGGATTATAGCCTTATCATTATGGAAGGTAGTGTGTTGTCGAGATTTTTGTTACTCCATTGGATGGTAGCCTTGTCATTATGGAAGGTAGTCTGTTATCTATATTTTTGTTATTCCAATGGATGGAAGCCTTCTTGTTATGGAAGGTAGTCTGTTGTAGTGATTTTTGTTACTCGAATGGAGTGTAGCCTTGTCATTATAGAAGTTAGTCTGTTGTCGAGATTTTTGTTATTCCACTAGATAGTAGCCTAGTAATTACGGAAGGTAGTCTGTTTTCGAGATTTTGGTTACTCCAGTGGATGGTAGCCTTATCATTATGGAAGGTAGTCTGTTGTCGAGATTTATGTTACTCCATTGGATGGTAGCCTTGTCATTATGGAAGGTAGTCAATTGTTGATATTTTTGTTACTCCAATGGATGGTAGCCTTGTCATTATGGAAGGTAGTCTGTTGTCCAGATTTTTGTTACTCCAATGGATGGTAGCCTTTTCATTATTGAAGGTAGTCTATTGTCGAGATTTTTGTTAATACAACGGATGGTAGCCTTGTCATTATGGAAGGTAGTATGTTGTCGAAATTTTTGTTACTACAATGGATTGTAGCCTTGTCATTATGGAAGCTAGTATGTTGTCGAGATTTTTGTTACACCAATGGATGGTAGCCTTGTAATTATGGAAGGTACTATGTTGTCGATATTTTTGTTACTCCAATGGATGGTAGCCTTGTCATTATGGAAGGTAGTCTGTTGTCGAGATTTTTATTATTCCAATGGATGGTGGCCTTGTCATTATGGAAGGTAGTTTGTTATCGATATCTATGTTACTCTAATGGGTTGTAGCCTTGTCATTATGGAAGGTAGTCTGTTGTCGAGATTTTTGTTACTCCAATGGATGGTAGCCTTGTCATTATAGAAGGTAGTTTGTTGTTGTCATTTTTGTTACTCCAATGGATGGTAGCCTTGTCATTATGGAAGGTAGTCTGTTGTTCAGATTTTTGTTACTACAATGGATGGTAGCCTAGTCTTTATGGAAGGTAGTCTATTGTCGAGATTTTTGTTATTCCAATGGACGGTAGCCTAGTCTTTATGGAAGGTAGTCTATTTTCGAGATTTTTGTTACTCCAATGGATGGTAGCCTTGTCATTATAGAAGGTAGTCTATTGTCGAGATTTTTGTTACTCCATTTGATGGTAGCCTTGTCATTATGGAAAGTAGGCTCTTGTTGATATTTTTGTTACTTCAAAGGATGGTAGCCTTGGCATTATGGAAGGTAGTGTGTTCCAGATTTTTGTTACTCCAATGGATGATAACCGTGTCATTATGGAAGGTAGTCTGTTGTCTAGATTTTTGTTACTCTAATGGATGGTAGCCTTGTCATTATAGAAGGTAGTTTGTTGTCGAGATTTTTGTTACTCCAATGGATGGTAGCCTTGTCATTATGGAAGGTAGTCTGTTGTCGAGATTTTTGTTAATACAATGGATGGTAGCCTTGTCATTATGGAAGGTATTATGTTGTCGATATTTTTGTTACTACAATGGATTATAGCCTTGTCATTATGGAAGGTAGTATGTTGTCCAGATTTTTGTTATTTTAATGGATGGTAGCCTTGTCATTATAAAAGGTAGTCTGTTGTCATGATTTTTGTTACTCCAATGGATGGTAGCCTTGTCATTATTGAAGGTAGTCTCTTGTTGATATATTTGTTACTCCAATGGATGGTAGCCTTGTCGTCATGGAAGGTAGTCTGTTGTCGAGATTTTTGTTATTCCAATTGATGGTAGCCTTGTCATTATGAAAGATAGTCTGTTGTCGATATCTTTTTTAGTCCAATGGATGGTAGCCTAGTCATTATTGATGGTAGTCTGTTGTCGAGATTTTTGTTACTACAATGGATGGTAGCCTTGTCATTATGGAAGGTAGTCTGTTGTCGAGATTTTTGTTACTCCAATGGAGGGTATCCTTTTCATTATGGAAGGAAGGTTGTTCTCCGGATTTTTATTACTCTAATGGATGGTAGCCTTGTCATTAAGGAAGGTAGTTTGTTGTCGAGATTTTTGTTACTCCATTGGATGGTAGCTTTGTCAGTATGGAAGGTAGTCTATTTTCAAGATTTTTGTTATTCCAATGGATGGTAGCCTTGTCATTATGGAAGGTATTTTGTTGTCGTGATTTTTGTTACTCCAATGGATGGTAGCCTTGTCATTATGGAAGGCAGTCTCTTGTGGATAATTTTGTTACTCCAATGGATGGTACCCTTGTCATTATGGAAGGTAGTCTGTTGTCGAGATTTTTGTTACACCAATGGATGCTAGCCTTATCATTATGGAAGGTAGTCTATTGTCGAGATTTCTGTTACTCCAGTGGATGGTAGCCTTGTCATTATGGAAGGTAGAATGTTATCGATATATTTGTTACTACAATGGATGGTATCCTTGTCATTATGGAAGGTAATTTGTTGTCGAGATTTTTGTTGCTCCAATGGATGGTATCCTTGTCATTATGGAAGGTAGTCTGTTGTTGAGATTTTTGTTATTCCAATGGATGGTATCCTTGTCATTATGGAAGGTAGTCCGTTGTTGATATCTTTGTTACTCCAATGGATGGTAGCCTAGTCATTATGGAAGGTAGTCTGTTGTCGAGATTTTTGTTACTCCAATGGATGGTATCCTTGTCATTATGGAAGGTAGTCTGTTGTCGAGATTTTTGTTATTCCAATGGATGGTATCCTTGTCGTTATGAAAGGTAGTCCGTTGTCGATTTCTTTCTTACTCCAATGGATGGTAGCCTAGTCATTATGGAAGGTAGTTTATTTTCGAGATTTCTGTTACTACAATGGATGGTAGCATTGCCATTATGGACGGAAGTCTGTTGTTGAGATTTTTGTTACTCCAATGGATAGTAGCCTTGTCATTATGGAAGATAGTCTATTGTTGAGATTTTTGTCACTCCATTGGATGGAAGCCTTGTCATTATGGAAGGTAGTCTGTTGTCCATATCTTGGTTACTCCAATGGATGGTAGCCTTGTCATTATGGAAGGTAGTTTGTTGTTGATATATTTCTTACTCCAATGGATGGTAGCCTTGTCTTTATGGAAGGTGGTCTGTTGTCGAGATTTTTGTTACTACAATTGATGGATGGTAGCCTTGTCATTATTGAAGGTAGTCTGTTGTCCCATTTTTTGTTACTCTAATGGATGGTAGCCTTTTCATTATGGAATGTAGTCTATCATTGTGATTTATGTTACTCCAATGGATGGTAGCCTTGTCATTATGGAAGGTAGTCTATTGTTCAGATTTTTGTTACTCCAATGGATGGTAGACTTGTCATTATGGAAGGTAGTATGTTGTTCAGATTTTTGTTACTCCAATGGATGATAGACTTGTCATTATGGAAGGTAGTATGTTGTCGAGATTTTTGTTACTACATTGGATGGTAGCCTTGTCATTATGGAAGGTAGTCTGTTGTCGAGATTTTTGTTACTACAATGGATGGTAGCCTTGCCATTATGGACGGTAGTCTATTGTCGTGATTTTTGTTACTCCAATGGATTGTAGCCTAGTCATTATGGAAGATAGTCCATTGTCGAGATTTTTCTTACTCCATTGGATGGAAGCCTTTTCATTATGGAAGGTAGTCTGTTGTCGAGATTTTTGTTATTCCAATGGATGGTATCCTTGCCATTATGAAAGGTAGTCTATTATCGAGAATTTTGTTACTCCAATGGATGGTAGGCTTGTCATTATGGAAGGTAGTCTATTGTCGTGATTTTTGTTACTACAATGGATGGTAGCCTTGTCATTATGGAAGGTAGTCTGTTGTCGATATCTTTGTTACTCCAATGGATGCTAGCCTTGTCATTATGGAAGGTATTTTGTTGTCGATATTTTTCTTACTCCAATGGATGGTAGCCTTGTCTTTATGGAAGGTAGTATGTTGTCGATATTTTTTTTATTCCAATGCTTGGTAGCCTTGTTATTATGGAAGGTAGTCTGTTATCGTGATTTTTGTTACTCTAATGGATGGTATCCTTGTCATTATGGAAGGTAGTCTGTTGTCGAGATTTTTGTTATTCTATTGGATGGTATCCTTGTCATTATGAATGGTAGTCCGTTGTCGATATCTTTGTTACTCTAATGGATGATAGCCTAGTCATTATGGAAGGTAGTCTATTGTCGTGATTTTTGTTACTCTAATTGATGGTAGCCTTGTCAGTATGGAAGGTAGTCTGTTGTCGATATTTTTGTTACTCCAATGGATGATAGCCTAGTCATTATGGAAGGTATTTTGTTGTCGATATCTTTCTTACTCCAATTGATGGTAGCCTTGTAATTATGGAAGGTAGTATGTTGTTCATATTTTTGTTACTCTAATGGATGGTAGACTTGACATTATGGAAGGTAATCTGTTGTCGAGATTTTTGTTACTACAATGGATGGTAGCCTTGTCATTAAGGAAGGTGGTATGTTGTTCAGATTTTTGTTACTCCAATGGATGGTAGACTTGTCATTATGGAAGGTAGTCCATTGTCGATATCTTTGTTACTCCAATGGATGGTAGTCTAGTCATTATGGAAGGTAGTCTGTTGTCGAAATTTTTGTTACTCCGATGGATGGTATCCTTGTCATTATGGAACGTAGTTTGTTGTCGAGATTTTTGTTACTCCAATGGATTATAGCCTAGTCATTATGAAAGGTAGTCCGTTGTCGATATCTTTCTTACTCCATTGGATGGTAGCCTTGTCATTATGGAAGGTATTTTATTGTTCAGATTTTTGTTACTCCAATGGATGGTAGACTTGACATTATGGAAGGTAGTCTGTTGTCGAGATTTTTGTTACTACAATGGATGGTAGCCTTGTCATTATGGAAGGTAGTATGTTGTTCAGATTTTTGTTACTCTAATGGATGGTAGACTTGTCATTATGGAAGGTAGTTTGTTGTCGAGAGTTTTGTTACTCCAATAGATGGTAGCCTTGTCATTATGGAAGGTAGTCTGTTGTTGTGTTTTTTGTTACTCCAATGGATGGTGGCCTTGTCATTATGGAAGGTAGTCTGTTGTTCAGATTTATGTTACTATAATGTATGGTAGCCTTGTCATTATGGAAGGTAGTCTGTTGTCGAGATTTTTCATATTCCAATGGATGGTAGCCTAGTCATTATGGATGGTAGTCAGTTTTCGAGAATTTTGTTACTCCAATGGATGGTAGCCTAGTCATTATGGAAGGTAGTCTATTGTCGTGATTTTTGGTACTCTAATGGATGGTAGCCTTGTCATTATGGAAGGTAGTATGTTGTTCATATTTTTGTTACTCCAATGGATGGTAGACTTGACATTATGGAAGGTAGTCTGTTGTCGAGATTTTTGTTACTACAATGGATGGTATCCTTGTCATTATGGAAGGTAGTATGTTGTTCAGATTTTTGTTACTCCAACGGATGGTAGACTTGTCATTATGGGAGGTAGTCCATTGTCGATATCTTTGTTACTCCAATGGATGGTAGTCTAGTCATTATGGAAGGTAGTCTGTTGTCGAAATTTTTGTTACTCCGATGGATGGTATCCTTGTCATTATGGAAGGTAGTCTGTTGTCGAGATTTTTGTTACTCCAATGGATTTTAGCCTAGTCATTTTGAAAGGTAGTCCGTTGTCGATATCTTTCTTACTCCATGGGATGGTAGCCTTGTCATTATGGAAGGTATTTTATTGTTCAGATTTTTGTTACTCCAATGGATGGTAGACTTGACATTATGGAAGGTAGTTTGTTGTCGAGATTTTTGTTACTACAATGGATGGTAGCCTTGTCATTATGGAAGGTAGTATGTTGTTCAAATTTTTGTTACTCCAATGGATGGTAGACTTGTCATTATGGAAAGTAGTTTGTTGTCGATATTTTTGTTACTCCAATAGATGGTAGCCTTGTCATTATGGAAGGTAGTCTGTTGTTGTGTTTTTTGTTACTCCAATGGATGGTGGCCTTGTCATTATGGAAGGTAGTTTGTTGTTCAGATTTATGTTACTATAATGTATGGTAGCCTTGTCATTATGGAAGGTAGTCTGTTGTCGAGATTTTTGTTATTCCAATGGATGGTAGCCTAGTCATTATGGATGGTAGTCAGTTTTCGAGAATTTTGTTACTCCAAAGGATGGTGGCCTTGTCATTATTGAAGGTAGTCTGTTGTCAGGATTTTTGTTACTCCATTGGATGAGAGCCTTGTCATTATGGAAGGTAGTCTGTTGTCGAGATTTTTGTTACTCCAATGGATGGTAGCCTTGTCATTATAGAAGGTAGTTTTTTGTTGTGATTTTTGTTACTCCAATGGATGGTAGCCTTGTCATTATGGAAGGTAGTTTGTTGTTCAGATTTTTGTTACTACAATGTATGGTAGCCTTGTCATTATGAAAGGTAGTCTGTTGTCGAGATTTTTGTTATTCCAATGGATGGTAGCATAGTCTTTATGGAAGGTAGTCTATTTTCGATATTTTTTTTACTCCAATGGATGTTAGCCTTGTCATTATGGAAGGTAGTCTCGTGTTGATATTTTTGTTACTCCAATGGATGGTAGCCTTGTCATTATGGAAGGTAGTCCGTTGTTCATATTTTTGTTACTATAATGTATGGTAGCCTTGTCATTATGGAAGGTAGTCTGTTGTCGAGATTTTTCATATTCCAATGGATGGTAGCCTAGTCATTATGGATGGTAGTCAGTTTTCGAGAATTTTGTTACTCCAATGGATGGTAGCCTAGTCATTATGGAAGGTAGTCTATTGTCGTGATTTTTGGTACTCTAATGGATGGTAGCCTTGTCATTATGGAAGGTAGTATGTTGTTCATATTTTTGTTACTCCAATGGATGGTAGACTTGACATTATGGAAGGTAGTCTGTTGTCGAAATTTTTGTTACTCCGATGGATGGTATCCTTGTCATTATGGAAGGTAGTCTGTTGTCGAGATTTTTGTTACTCCAATGGATTTTAGCCTAGTCATTTTGAAAGGTAGTCCGTTGTCGATATCTTTCTTACTCCATGGGATGGTAGCGTTGTCATTATGGAAGGTATTTTATTGTTCAGATTTTTGTTACTCCAATGGATGGTAGACTTGACATTATGGAAGGTAGTCTGTTGTCGAGATTTTTGTTACTACAATGGATGGTAGCCTTGTCATTATGGAAGGTAGTATGTTGTTCAAATTTTTGTTACTCCAATGGATGGTAGACTTGTCATTATGGAAAGTAGTTTGTTGTCGATATTTTTGTTACTCCAATAGATGGTAGCCTTGTCATTATGGAAGGTAGTCTGTTGTTGTGTTTTTTGTTACTCCAATGGATGGTGGCCTTGTCATTATGGAAGGTAGTTTGTTGTTCAGATTTATGTTACTATAATGTATGGTAGCCTTGTCATTATGGAAGGTAGTCTGTTGTCGAGATTTTTGTTATTCCAATGGATGGTAGCCTAGTCATTATGGATGGTAGTCAGTTTTCGAGAATTTTGTTACTCCAAAGGATGGTGGCCTTGGCATTATTGAAGGTAGTCTGTTGTCAGGATTTTTGTTACTCCATTGGATGAGAGCCTTGTCATTATGGAAGGTAGTCTGTTGTCGAGATTTTTGTTACTCCAATGGATGGTAGCCTTGTCATTATAGAAGGTAGTTTTTTGTTGTGATTTTTGTTACTCCAATGGATGGTAGCCTTGTCATTATGGAAGGTAGTTTGTTGTTCAGATTTTTGTTACTACAATGTATGGTAGCCTTGTCATTATGGAAGGTAGTCTGTTGTCGAGATTTTTGTTATTCCAATGGATGGTAGCATAGTCTTTATGGAAGGTAGTCTATTTTCGATATTTTTTTTACTCCAATGGATGTTAGCCTTGTCATTATGGAAGGTAGTCTCGTGTTGATATTTTTGTTACTCCAATGGATGGTAGCCTTGTCATTATGGAAGGTAGTCCGTTGTTCATATTTTTGTTACTATAATGTATGGTAGCCTTGTCATTATGGAAGGTAGTCTGTTGTCGAGATTTTTCATATTCCAATGGATGGTAGCCTAGTCATTATGGATGGTAGTCAGTTTTCGAGAATTTTGTTACTCCAATGGATGGTAGCCTAGTCATTATGGAAGGTAGTCTATTGTCGTGATTTTTGGTACTCTAATGGATGGTAGCCTTGTCATTATGGAAGGTAGTATGTTGTTCATATTTTTGTTACTCCAATGGATGGTAGACTTGACATTATGGAAGGTAGTCTGTTGTCGAGATTTTTGTTACTACAATGGATGGTATCCTTGTCATTATGGAAGGTAGTATGTTGTTCAGATTTTTGTTACTCCAACGGATGGTAGACTTGTCATTATGGGAGGTAGTCCATTGTCGATATCTTTGTTACTCCAATGGATGGTAGTCTAGTCACTATGGAAGGTAGTCTGTTGTCGAAATTTTTGTTACTCCGATGGATGGTATCCTTGTCATTATGGAAGGTCGTCTGTTGTCGAGATTTTTGTTACTCCAATGGATTTTAGCCTAGTCATTTTGAAAGGTAGTCCGTTGTCGATATCTTTCCTACTCCATGGGATGGTAGCCTTGTCATTATGGAAGGAATTTTATTGTTCAGATTTTTGTTACTCCAATGGATGGTAGACTTGACATTATGGAAGGTAGTCTGTTGTCGAGATTTTTGTTACTACAATGGATGGTAGCCTTGTCATTATGGAAGGTAGTATGTTGTTCAAATTTTTGTTACTCCAATGGATGGTAGACTTGTCATTATAGAAAGTAGTTTGTTGTCGATATTTTTGTTACTCCAATAGATGGTAGCCTTGTCATTATGGAAGGTAGTCTGTTGTTGTGTTTTTTGTTACTCCAATGGATGGTGGCCTTGTCATTATGGAAGGTAGTTTGTTGTTCAGATTTATGTTACTATAATGTATGGTAGCCTTGTCATTATGGAAGGTAGTCTGTTGTCGAGATTTTTGTTATTCCAATGGATGGTAGCCTAGTCATTATGGATGGTAGTCAGTTTTCGAGAATTTTGTTACTCCAAAGGATGGTGGCCTTGTCATTATTGAAGGTAGTCTGTTGTCAGGATTTTTGTTACTCCATTGGATGAGAGCCTTGTCATTATGGAAGGTAGTCTGTTGTCGAGATTTTTGTTACTCCAATGGATGGTAGCCTTGTCATTATAGAAGGTAGTTTTTTGTTGTGATTTTTGTTACTCCAATGGATGGTAGCCTTGTCATTATGGAAGGTAGTTTGTTGTTCAGATTTTTGTTACTACAATGTATGGTAGCCTTGTCATTATGGAAGGTAGTCTGTTGTCGAGATTTTTGTTATTCCAATGGATGGTAGCATAGTCTTTATGGAAGGTAGTCTATTTTCGATATTTTTTTTACTCCAATGGATGTTAGCCTTGTCATTATGGAAGGTAGTCTCGTGTTGATATTTTTGTAACTCCAATGGATGGTAGCCTTGTCATTATGGAAGGTAGTCCGTTGTTCATATTTTTGTTACTATAATGTATGGTAGCCTTGTCATTATGGAAGGTAGTCTGTTGTCGAGATTTTTCATATTCCAATGGATGGTAGCCTAGTCATTATGGATGGTAGTCAGTTTTCGAGAATTTTGTTACTCCAATGGATGGTAGCCTAGTCATTATGGAAGGTAGTCTATTGTCGTGATTTTTGGTACTCTAATGGATGGTAGCCTTGTCATTATGGAAGGTAGTATGTTGTTCATATTTTTGTTACTCCAATGGATGGTAGACTTGACATTATGGAAGGTAGTCTGTTGTCGAAATTTTTGTTACTCCGATGGATGGTATCCTTGTCATTATGGAAGGTAGTCTGTTGTCGAGATTTTTGTTACTCCAATGGATTTTAGCCTAGTCATTTTGAAAGGTAGTCCGTTGTCGATATCTTTCTTACTCCATGGGAAGGTAGCGTTGTCATTATGGAAGGTATTTTATTGTTCAGATTTTTGTTACTCCAATGGATGGTAGACTTGACATTATGGAAGGTAGTCTGTTGTCGAGATTTTTGTTACTACAATGGATGGTAGCCTTGTCATTATGGAAGGTAGTATGTTGTTCAAATTTTTGTTACTCCAATGGATGGTAGACTTGTCATTATGGAAAGTAGTTTGTTGTCGATATTTTTGTTACTCCAATAGATGGTATCCTTGTCATTATGGAAGGTAGTCTGTTGTTGTGTTTTTTGTTACTCCAATGGATGGTGGCCTTGTCATTATGGAAGGTAGTTTGTTGTTCAGATTTATGTTACTATAATGTATGGTAGCCTTGTCATTATGGAAGGTAGTCTATTGTCGAGATTTTTGTTATTCCAATGGATGGTAGCCTAGTCATTATGGATGGTAGTCAGTTTTCGAGAATTTTGTTACTCCAAAGGATGGTGGCCTTGTCATTATTGAAGGTAGTCTGTTGTCAGGATTTTTGTTACTCCATTGGATGAGAGCCTTGTCATTATGGAAGGTAGTCTGTTGTCGAGATTTTTGTTACTCCAATGGATGGTAGCCTTGTCATTATAGAAGGTAGTTTTTTGTTGTGATTTTTGTTACTCCAATGGATGGTAGCCTTGTCATTATGGAAGGTAGTTTGTTGTTCAGATTTTTGTTACTACAATGTATGGTAGCCTTGTCATTATGGAAGGTAGTCTGTTGTCGAGATTTTTGTTATTCCAATGGATGGTAGCATAGTCTTTATGGAAGGTAGTCTATTTTCGATATTTTTTTTACTCCAATGGATGTTAGCCTTGTCATTATGGAAGGTAGTCTCGTGTTGATATTTTTGTTACTCCAATGGATGGTAGCCTTGTCATTATGGAAGGTAGTCCGATGTTCATATTTTTGTTACTATAATGTATGGTAGCCTTGTCATTATGGAAGGTAGTCTGTTGTCGAGATTTTTCATATTCCAATGGATGGTAGCCTAGTCATTATGGATGGTAGTCAGTTTTCGAGAATTTTGTTACTCCAATGGATGGTAGCCTAGTCATTATGGAAGGTAGTCTATTGTCGTGATTTTTGGTACTCTAATGGATGGTAGCCTTGTCATTATGGAAGGTAGTATGTTGTTCATATTTTTGTTACTCCAATGGATGGTAGACTTGACATTATGGAAGGTAGTCTGTTGTCGAGATTTTTGTTACTACAATGGATGGTATCCTTGTCATTATAGAAGGTAGTATGTTGTTCAGATTTTTGTTACTCCAACGGATGGTAGACTTGTCATTATGGGAGGTAGTCCATTGTCGATATCTTTGTTACTCCAATGGATGGTAGTCTAGTCATTATGGAAGGTAGTCTGTTGTCGAAATTTTTGTTACTCCGATGGATGGTATCCTTGTCATTATGGAAGGTAGTCTGTTGTCGAGATTTTTGTTACTCCAATGGATTTTAGTCTAGTCATTTTGAAAGGTAGTCCGTTGTCGATATCTTTCCTACTCCATGGGATGGTAGCCTTGTCATTATGGAAGGAATTTTATTGTTCAGATTTTTGTTACTCCAATGGATGGTAGACTTGACATTATGGAAGGTAGTCTGTTGTCGAGATTTTTGTTACTACAATGGATGGTAGCCTTGTCATTATGGAAGGTAGTATGTTGTTCAAATTTTTGTTACTCCAATGGATGGTAGACTTGTCATTATAGAAAGTAGTTTGTTGTCGATATTTTTGTTACTCCAATAGATGGTAGCCTTGTCATTATGGAAGGTAGTCTGTTGTTGTGTTTTTTGTTACTCCAATGGATGGTGGCCTTGTCATTATGGAAGGTAGTTTGTTGTTCAGATTTATGTTACTATAATGTATGGTAGCCTTGTCATTATGGAAGGTAGTCTGTTGTCGAGATTTTTGTTATTCCAATGGATGGTAGCCTAGTCATTATGGATGGTAGTCAGTTTTCGAGAATTTTGTTACTCCAAAGGATGGTGGCCTTGTCATTATTGAAGGTAGTCTGTTGTCAGGATTTTTGTTACTCCATTGGATGAGAGCCTTGTCATTATGGAAGGTAGTCTGTTGTCGAGATTTTTGTTACTCCAATGGATGGTAGCCTTGTCATTATAGAAGGTAGTTTTTTGTTGTGATTTTTGTTACTCCAATGGATGGTAGCCTTGTCATTATGGAAGGTAGTTAGTTTTTCAGATTTTTGTTACTACAATGTATGGTAGCCTTGTCATTATGGAAGGTAGTCTGTTGTCGAGATTTTTGTTATTCCAATGGATGGTAGCATAGTCTTTATGGAAGGTAGTCTATTTTCGATATTTTTTTTACTCCAATGGATGTTAGCCTTGTCATTATGGAAGGTAGTCTCGTGTTGATATTTTTGTAACTCCAATGGATGGTAGCCTTGTCATTATGGAAGGTAGTCCGTTGTTCATATTTTTGTTACTATAATGTATGGTAGCCTTGTCATTATGGAAGGTAGTCTGTTGTCGAGATTTTTGTTATTCCAATGGATGGTATCTTAGTTATTATGAATGGAAGTCAGTTTTCAAGATTTTTGTTACTCCAATGGATGGTAGCCTTGTCATTATTAAAGGTAGTTTGTTGTCAGGATATTTGTTACTCCATTGGATGAGAGCCTTGTCATTATGGAAAGTAGTTTGTTGTCGAGATTTTGGTTACTCAAATGGATGGTAGCCTTGTCATTATATAAGGTAGTTTTTTGTTGTGATTTTTGTTACTCCAATGGATGGTAGCCTTGTCATTATAGAAGGTAGTCGGTTATTCAGATTTTTGTTACTACAATGTATGGTAGCCTTGTCATTATGGAAGGTAGTCTGTTGTCGAGATTTTTGTTATTCCAATGGATGGTAGCATGGTCTTTATGGAAGGTAGTATGTTATCGAGATTTTTGTTACTCTAATGGATGGTAGCCTTGTCATTATGGAAGGTTGTCTGTTGTTCAAATTTTTGTTACCCCAATGGATGGTAGACTTGTGATTATGGAAGGTAGTCTGTTGTCGAGGTTTTTGTTACTACATTGGATGTTAGCCTTGTCATTATGGAAGGTAGTCTGTTGTCGAGATTTTTGTTACTACAACGGATGGTAGCATTGCCATTACGGACGGTAGTCTGTTGTCGATATTTTTGTTACTCCAATGGATTGTAGCCTTGTCATTATGGAAGATAGTCTATTGTCGAGATTTTTGTCACTCCATTGGATGGAAGCCTTGTCATTATGGAAGGTAGTCTGTTGTCGATATCTTGGTTACTCCAATGGATGATAGCCTTGTCATTATGGAAGGTAGTTTGTTGTCGATATCTTTCTTACTCCAATGGATGGTAGCCTTGTCTCTATGGAAGGTAGTCTGTTGTCGATATTTTTGTTACTACAATGGATGGATGGTAGCCTTGTCATTATTGAAGGTAGTCTGTTGTCCCATTTTTTGTTACTCTAATGGAACGTAGCCTTTTCATTATGGAATGTAGTCTATCATTGTGATTTATGTTACTCCAATGGATGGTAGACTTGACATTATGGAAGGTAGTCTGTTGTCGAGATTTTTGTTACTACAATGGATGGTAGCCTTGTCATTATGGAAGGTAGTATGTTGTTCAGATATTTGTTACTCCAATGGATGGTAGACTTGTCATTATGAAAGGTAGTCTGTTGTGGAGATTTTTGTTACTACATTGGATGGTAGCCTTGTCATTATGGAAGGTAGTCTGTTGTCGAGATTTTTGTTACTATAATGGATGGTAGCCTTTCCATTATGGACGGTAGTCTGTTGTCGTGATTTTTATTACTCCAATGGATTGTATCATAGTCATTATGGAAGATAGTCTATTGTCGAGATTTTTCTTACTCCATTGGATGGAAGCCTTGTCATTATGGAAGGTAGTCTGTTGTCGAGATTTTTGTTATTCCAATGGATGGTATCCTTGTCATTATGAAAGGTAGTCTGTTATCGAGAATTTTGTTACTCCAATGGATGGTAGGCTTGTCATTATGGAAGGTAGTCTGTTGTTGAGATTTTTGTTACTACAATGGATGGTAGCCTTGTCATTATGGAAGGTAGTATGTTGTCGATATCTTTCTTACTCCAATGGATGGTAGCCTTGTCATTATGGAAGGTATTTTGTTGTCGACATCTTTCTTACTCCAATGGATGGTAGCCTTGTCATTATGGAAGGTAGTATGTTGTCGAGATTTTTGTTATTCCAATGGATGGTAGCCTTGTTATTATGGAAGGTAGTCTGTTATCGTGATTTTTGTTACTCTAATGGATGGTATCCTTGTCATTATGGAAGGTAGTCTGTTGTCGAGATTTTTGTTATTCTAATAGATGGTATCCTTGTCATTATGAATGGTAGTCCATTGTCGATATCTTTGTTACTCCAATGGATGGTAGCCTAGTCATTATGGAAGGTACTCTATTGTCGTGATTTTTGTTACTCTAATTGATGGTAGCCTTGTCAGTATAGAAGGTAGTCTGTTGTCGAGATTTTTGTTACTACAATGGATGGTAGCCTTGTCATTATGGAAGGTAGTCTGTTGTCGATATTTTTGTTACTCCAATGGATGGTAGCCTAGTCATTATGGAAGGTATTTTGTTGTCGATATCTTTCTTACTCCAATGGATGGTAGCCTTGTCATTATGGAAGGTAGTATGTTGTTCATAATTTTGTTACTCCAATGGATGGTAGACTTGACATTATGGAAGGTAGTCTGTTGTCGAGATTTTTGTTACTACAATGGATGGTAGCCTTGTCATCATGGAAGGTAGTATGTTGTTCAGATTTTTGTTACTCTAATGGATGGTAGACATGTCATTATGGAAGGTAGTCCATTGTAGATATCTTTGTTACTCCAATGGATGGTAGCCTAGTCATTATGGAAGGTAGTCTGTTGTCGAAATTTTTGTTACTCCGATGGATGGTATCCTTGTCATTATTGAAGGTAGTCTATTGTCGAGATTTTTGTTACTCCAATGGATTGTAGCCTAGTAATTATGAAAGGTAGTCCATTGTCGATATCTTTCTTACTCCATTGGATGGTAGCCTTGTCATTATGGAAGGTATTTTAATTCAGATTTTTGTTACTCCAATGGATGGTAGACTTCACATTATGGAAGGTAATCTGTTGTCGAGATTTTTGTTACTACAATGGATGGTAGGCTTGTCATTATGGAAGGTAGTATGATGTTCAGATTTTTGTTATTCCAATGGATGGTAGACTTGTCATTATGGTAGGTAGTCTGTTGTCAAGATTTTTGTTACTCCAATAGATGGTAGCCTTGTCATTATGGAAGGTAGTCTGTTGTTGTGATTTTTGTTACTCCAATGGATGGTGGCCTTGTCATTATGGAAGTTAGTCTGTTGTTCAGATTTTTGTTACTATAATGTATGGTAGCCTTGTCATTATGGAAGGTAGTTTGTTGTCGAGATTTTTGTTATTCCAATGGATGGTAGCCAAGTCATTATGGATGGTAGTTAGTTTTCGACAATTTTGTTACTCCAATGGATGGTAGCCTTGTCATTATTGAAGGTAGTTTGTTGTCAGGATTTTTGTTACTCCATTGGATGAGAGCCTTGTCATTATGGAAAGTAGTCTGTTGTCGAGATTTTGGTTACTCCAATGGATGGTAGCCTTGTCATTATAGAAGGTAGTTTTTTGTTGTGATTTTTGTTACTCCAATGGATGGTAGCCTTGTCATTATAGAAGGTAGTCGGTTGTTCAGATTTTTGTTACTACAATGTATGGTAGCATTGTCATTATGGAAGGTAGTCTGTTGTCGAGATTTTTGTTATTCCAATGGATGGTAGCATGGTCTTTATGGAAGGTAGTCTGTTTTCGAGATTTTTGTTACTCCAATGGATGGTAGCCTTGTCATTATAAAAGGTAGTCTGTTGTCGAGATTTTTGGTACTCTAAATGGATGTTAGCCTTGTCATTATGGAAGGTAGTCTCGTGTTGATATTTTTGTTACTCCAATGGATGGTAGCCTTGTCATTATGTAAGGTAGTCTGGTGTTCATATATTTGTTACTATAATATATGGTAGCCTTGTCATTATGGAAGGTAGTCTGTTGTCGAGATTTTTGTTATTCCAATGGATGGTAGCCTAGTCTTTATGGAAGGTAGTCTGTTTTCGAGATTTTTGTTACTCCAATGGATGGTAGCCTTGTCATTATGGAAGGTAGTCTCTTGTTGATATTTTTGTTACTCCAATGGATGGTAGCCTTGTCATTATGGAAAGTAGTATGTTGTCCAGATTTTTGTTACTCTAATGGATGGTAGCCTTGTCATTATGGAAGGTTGTCTGTTGTTCTAATTTTTGTTACCCCAATGGATGGTAGACTTGTGATTATGGAAGGTAGTCTGTTGTCGAGGTTTTTGTTACTACATTGGATGTTAGCCTTGTCATTATGGAAGGTAGTCTGTTGTCGAGATTTTTGTTACTAAAACGGATGGTAGCATTGCCATTATGGACGGTAGTCTGTTGTCGATATTTTTGTTACTCCAATGGATTGTAGCCTTGTCATTATGGAAGATAGTCTATTGTCGAGATTTTTGTCACTCCATTGGATGGAAGCCTTGTCATTATGGAAGGTAGTCTGTTGTCGATATCTTGGTTACTCCAATGGATGATAGCCTTATCATTATGGAAGGTAGTTTGTTGTCGATATCTTTCTTACTCCAATGGATAGTAGCCTTGTCTCTATGGAAGGTAGTCTGTTGTCGATATTTTTGTTACTACATTGGATGGATGGTAGCCTTGTCATTATTGAAGGTAGTCTGTTGTCCCATTTTTTGTTACTCTAATGGATGGTAGCCTTTTCATTATGGAATGTAGTCTATCATTGTGATTTATGTTACTCCAATGGATGGTAGCCTTGTCATTATGGAAGGTAGTCTATTGTTCAAATTTTTGTTACTCCAATGGATGGTAGACTTGACATTATGGAAGGTAGTTTGTTGTCGAGATTTTTGTTACTACAATGGATGGTAGCCTTGTCATTATGGAAGGTAGTATGTTGTTCAGATATTTGTTACTCCAATAGATGGTAGACTTGTCATTATGGAAGGTAGTATGTTGTTCAGATATTTGTTACTCCAATAGATGGTAGCCTTGTCATTATGGAAGGTAGTCTGTTGTCGAGATTTTTGTTACTACAATGGATGGTAGCCTTGCCATTATGGACGGTAGTCTGTTGTCGTGATTTTTATTACTCCAATGGATTGTATCCTAGTCATTATGGAAGATAGTCTATTGTCGAGATTTTTCTTACTCCATTGGATGGAAGCCTTGTCATTATGGAAGGTAGTCTGTTGTCGAGATTTTTGTTATTCCAATGGATGGTATCCTTGTCATTATGAAAGGTAGTCTGTTATCGAGAATTTTGTTACTCCAATGGATGGTAGGCTTGTCATTATGGAAGGTAGTCTGTTGTCGAGATTTTTGTTACTACAATGGATGGTAGCCTTGTCATTATGGAAGGTAGTATGTTGTCGATATCTTTCTTACTCCAATGGATGGTAGCCTTGTCATTATGGAATGTATTTTGTTGTCGATATCTTTCTTTCTCCAATGGATGGTAGCCTTGTCATTATGGAAGGTAGTATGTTGTCGAGATTTTTGTTATTCCAATGGATGGTAGCCTTGTTATTATTGAAGGTAGTCTGTTATCGTGATTTTTGTTACTCTAATGGATGGTATCCTTGTCATTATGGAAGGTAGTCTGTTGTCGAGATTTTTGTTATTCTAATGGATGGTATCCTTGTCATTATGAATGGTAGTCCGTTGTCGATATCTTTGTTACTCCAATGGATGGTAGCCTAGTCATTATGGAAGGTATTCTATTGTCGTGAATTTTGTTACTCTAATTGATGGTAGCCTTGTCAGTATAGAAGGTAGTCTGTTGTCGAGATTTTTGTTACTACAATGGATTGTAGCCTTGTCATTATGGAAGGTAGTGTGTTGTCAATATTTTTGTTACTAAAATGGATGGTAGCCTAGTCATTATGGAAGGTATTTTGTTGTCGATATCTTTCTTACTCCAATGGATGGTAGCCTTGTCATTATGGAAGGTAGTATGTTGTTCATAATTTTGTTACTCCAATGGATGGTAGACTTGACATTATGGAAGGTAGTCTGTTGTCGAGATTTTTGTTACTACAATGGATGGTAGCCTTGTCATCATGGAAGGTAGTATGTTGTTCAGATTTTTGTTACTCCAATGGATGGTAGACTTGTCATTATGGAAGGTAGTCCATTGTCGATATCTTTGTTACTCCAATGGATGGTATCCTTGTCATTATGGAAGGTAGTGTGTTGTCGAGATTTTTTTTACTAAAATGGATGGTAGCCTAGTCATTATGGAAGGTATTTTGTTGTCGATATCTTTCTTACTCCAATGGATGGTAGCCTTGTCATTATGGAAGGTAGTATGTTGTTCATAATTTTGTTACTCCAATGGATGGTAGACTTGACATTATGGAAGGTAGTCCATTGTCGAAATTTTTGTTACTCCGATGGATGGTATCCTTGTCATTATGGAAGGTAGTCTGTTGTCGAGATTTTTGTTATTCTAATGGATGGTATCCTTGTCATTATGAATGGTAGTCCGTTGTCGATATCTTTGTTACTCCAATGGATGGTAGCCTAGTCATTATGGAAGGTATTCTATTGTCGTGAATTTTGTTACTCTAATTGATGGTAGCCTTGTCAGTATAGAAGGTAGTCTGTTGTCGAGATTTTTGTTACTACAATGGATTGTAGCCTTGTCATTATGGAAGGTAGTGTGTTGTCGATATTTTTGTTACTAAAATGGATGGTAGCCTAGTCATTATGGAAGGTATTTTGTTGTCGATATCTTTCTTACTCCAATGGATGGTAGCCTTGTCATTATGGAAGGTAGTATGTTGTTCATAATTTTGTTACTCCAATGGATGGTAGACTTGACATTATGGAAGGTAGTTTGTTGTCGAGATTTTTGTTACTACAATGGATGGTAGCCTTGTCATCATGGAAGGTAGTATGTTGTTCAGATTTTTGTTACTCCAATGGATGGTAGACTTGTCATTATGGAAGGTAGTCCATTGTCGATATCTTTGTTACTCCAATGGATGGTATCCTTGTCATTATGGAAGGTAGTGTGTTGTCGAGATTTTTTTTACTAAAATGGATGGTAGCCTAGTCATTATGGAAGGTATTTTGTTGTCGATATCTTTCTTACTCCAATGGATGGTAGCCTTGTCATTATGGAAGGTAGTATGTTGTTCATAATTTTGTTACTCCAATGGATGGTAGACTTGACATTATGGAAGGTAGTCCATTGTCGAAATTTTTGTTACTCCGATGGATGGTATCCTTGTCATTATGGAAGGTAGTCTGTTGTCGAGATTTTTGTTATTCTAATGGATGGTATCCTTGTCATTATGAATGGTAGTCCGTTGTCGATATCTTTGTTACTCCAATGGATGGTAGCCTAGTCATTATGGAAGGTATTCTATTGTCGTGAATTTTGTTACTCTAATTGATGGTAGCCTTGTCAGTATAGAAGGTAGTCTGTTGTCGAGATTTTTGTTACTACAATGGATTGTAGCCATGTCATTATGGAAGGTAGTGTGTTGTCGATATTTTTGTTACTAAAATGGATGGTAGCCTAGTCATTATGGAAGGTATTTTGTTGTCGATATCTTTCTTACTCCAATGGATGGTAGCCTTGTCATTATGGAAGGTAGTATGTTGTTCATAATTTTGTTACTCCAATGGATGGTAGACTTGACATTATGGAAGGTAGTCTGTTGTCGAGATTTTTGTTACTACAATGGATGGTAGCCTTGTCATCATGGAAGGTAGTATGTTGTTCAGATTTTTGTTACTCCAATGGATGGTAGACTTGTCATTATGGAAGGTAGTCCATTGTCGATATCTTTGTTACTCCAATGGATGGTATCCTTGTCATTATGGAAGGTAGTGTGTTGTCGAGATTTTTTTTACTAAAATGGATGGTAGCCTAGTCATTATGGAAGGTATTTTGTTGTCGATATCTTTCTTACTCCAATGGATGGTAGCCTTGTCATTATGGAAGGTAGTATGTTGTTCATAATTTTGTTACTCCAATGGATGGTAGACTTGACATTATGGAAGGTAGTCCATTGTCGAAATTTTTGATACTCCGATGGATGGTATCCTTGTCATTATGGAAGGTAGTATGTTGTCGAGATTTTTGTTACTCCAATGGATTGTATCCTAGTCATTATGAAAGGTAGTCCATTGTCGATATCTTTCTTACTCCATTGGATGGTAGACTTGTCATTATGGAAGGTATTTTATTGTTCAGATTTTTGTTACTCCAATGGATGGTAGACTTGACATTATGGAAGGTAATCTGTTGTCGAGATTTTTGTTACTACAATGGATGGTAGGCTTGTCATTATGGAAGGTAGTATGTTGTTCAGATTTTTGTTATTCCAATGGATGGTAGACTTGTCATTATGGTAGGTTGTCTGTTGTCAAGATTTTTGGTACTCCAATAGATGGTAGCCTTGTCATTATGGAAGGTAGTCTGTTGTTGTGATTTTTGTTACTCCAATGGATGGTGGCCTTGTCATTATGGAAGGTAGTCTGTTGTTTAGATTTTTGTTACTATAATGTATGGTAGCCTTGTCATTATGGAAGGTAGTTTGTTGTCGAGATTTTTGTTATTCCAATGGATGGTAGCCTAGTCATTATGGATGGTAGTTAGTTTTCGAGAATTTTTTTACTCCAATGGATGATAGCCTTGTCATTATTGAAGGTAGTCTGTTGTCAGGATTTTTGTTACTCCATTGGATGAGAGCCTTGTCATTATGGAAGGTAGTCTGTTGTCGAGATTTTGGTTACTCCAATGGTTGTTAACCTTGTCATTATAGAAGGTAGTTTTTTGTTGTGATTTTTGTTACTCCAATGGATGGTAGCCTTGTCATTATGGAAGGTAGTCTGTTGTTCAGATTTTTGTTACTACAATGTATGGTAGCCTTGTCATTACGAAAGGTAGTCTGTTGTCGAGATTTTTGTTATTCCAATGGATGGTAGAATGGTCTTTATGGAAGGTAGTCTATTTTCGAGATTTTTGTTACTCCAATGGATGGTAGCCTTGTCATTATGGAAGATAGTCTATTGTCGAGATTTTTGTCACTCCATTGGATGGAAGCCTTGTCATTATGGAAGGTAGTCTGTTGTCGATATCTTGGTTACTCCAATGGATGATAGCCTTGTCATTATGGAAGGTAGTTTGTTGTCGATATCTTTCTTACTCCAATGGATGGTAGCCTTGTCTCTATGGAAGGTAGTCTGTTGTCGATATTTTTGTTACTACATTGGATGGATGGTAGCCTTGTCATTATTGAAGGTAGTCTGTTGTCCCATTTTTTGTTACTCTAATGGATGGTAGCCTTTTCATTATGGAATGTAGTCTATCATTGTGATTTATGTTACTCCAATGGATGGTATCCTTGTCATTATGGAAGGTAGTCTATTGTTCAAATTTTTGTTACTCCAATGGATGGTAGACTTGACATTATGGAAGGTAGTTTGTTGTCGAGATTTTTGTTACTACAATGGATGGTAGCCTTGTCATTATGGAAGGTAGTATGTTGTTCAGATATTTGTTACTCCAATAGATGGTAGACTTGTCATTATGGAAGGTAGTATGTTGTTCAGATATTTGTTACTCCAATAGATGGTAGCCTTGTCATTATGGAAGGTAGTCTGTTGTCGAGATTTTTGTTACTACAATGGATGGTAGCCTTGCCATTATGAACGGTAGTCTGTTGTCGTGATTTTTATTACTCCAATGGATTGTATCCTAGTCATTATGGAAGATAGTTTATTGTCGAGATTTTTCTTACTCCATTGGATGGAAGCCTTGTCATTATGGAAGGTAGTCTGTTGTCGAGATTTTTGTTATTCCAATGGATGGTATCCTTGTCATTATGAAAGGTAGTCTGTTATCGAGAATTTTGTTACTCCAATGGATGGTAGGCTTGTCATTATGGAAGGTAGTCTGTTGTCGAGATTTTTGTTACTACAATGGATGGTAGCCTTGTCATTATGGAAGGTAGTATGTTGTCGATATCTTTCTTACTCCAATGGATGGTAGCCTTGTCATTATGGAAGGTATTTTGTTGTCGATATCTTTCTTTCTCTAATGGATGGTAGCCTTGTCATTATGGAAGGTAGTATGTTGTCGAGATTTTTGTTATTCCAATGGATGGTAGCCTTGTTATTATTGAAGGTAGTCTGTTATCGTGATTTTTGTTACTCTAATGGATGGTATCCTTGTCATTATGGAAGGTAGTCTGTTGTCGAGATTTTTGTTATTCTAATGGATGGTATCCTTGTCATTATGAATGGTAGTCCGTTGTCGATATCTTTGTTACTCCAATGGATGGTAGCCTAGTCATTATGGAAGGTATTCTATTGTCGTGAATTTTGTTACTCTAATTGATGGTAGCCTTGTCGGTATAGAAGGTAGTCTGTTATCGAGATTTTTGTTACTACAATGGATTGTAGCCTTGTCATTATGGAAGGTAGTGTGTTGTCGATATTTTTGTTACTAAAATGGATGGTAGCCTAGTCATTATGGAAGGTATTTTGTTGTCGATATCTTTCTTACTCCAATGGATGGTAGCCTTGTCATTATGGAAGGTAGTATGTTGTTCATAATTTTGTTACTCCAATGGATGGTAGACTTGACATTATGGAAGGTAGTCTGTTGTCGAGATTTTTGTTACTACAATGGATGGTAGCCTTGTCATCATGGAAGGTAGTATGTTGTTCAGATTTTTCTTACTCCAATGGATGGTAGACTTGTCATTATGGAAGGTAGTCCATTGTCGATATCTTTGTTACTCCAATGGATGGTATCCTTGTCATTATGGAAGGTAGTGTGTTGTCGAGATTTTTTTTACTAAAATGGATGGTAGCCTAGTCATTATGGAAGGTATTTTGTTGTCAATATCTTTCTTACTCCAATGGATGGTAGCCTTGTCATTATGGAAGGTAGTATGTTGTTCATAATTTTGTTACTCCAATGGATGGTAGACTTGACATTATGGAAGGTAGTCCATTGTCGAAATTTTTGTTACTCCGATGGATGGTATCCTTGTCATTATGGAAGGTAGTATGTTGTCGAGATTTTTGTTACTCCAATGGATTGTATCCTAGTCATTATGAAAGGTAGTCCATTGTCGATATCTTTCTTACTCCATTGGATGGTAGACTTGTCATTATGGAAGGTATTTTATTGTTCAGATTTTTCTTACTCCAATGGATGGTAGACTTGACATTATGGAAGGTAATCTGTTGTCGAGATTTTTGTTACTACAATGGATGGTAGGCTTGTCATTATGGAAGGTAGTATGTTGTTCAGATTTTTGTTATTCCAATGGATGGTAGACTTGTCATTATGGTAGGTAGTCTGTTGTCAAGATTTTTGTTACTCCAATAGATGGTAGCCTTGTCATTATGGAAGGTAGTCTGTTGTTGTGATTTTTGTTACTCCAATGGATGGTGGCCTTGTCATTATGGAAGGTAGTCTATTGTTCAGATTTTTGTTACTATATTGTATGGTAGCCTTGTCATTATGGAAGGTAGTTTGTTGTCAAGATTTTTGTTATTCCAATGGATGGTAGCCTAGTCATTATGGATGGTAGTTAGTTTTCGAGAATTTTTTTACTCCAATGGATGGTAGCCTTGTCATTATTGAAGGTAGTCTGTTGTCAGGATTTTTGTTACTCCATTGGATGAGAGCCTTGTCATTATGGAAGGTAGTCTGTTGTCGAGATTTTGGTTACTCCAATGGTTGTTAGCCTTGTCATTATAGAAGGTAGTTTTTTGTTGTGATTTTTGTTACTCCAATGGATGGTAGCCTTGTCATTATGGAAGGTAGTCTGTTGTTCAGATTTTTGTTACTACAATGTATGGTAGCCTTGTCATTACGGAAGGTAGTCTGTTGTCGAGATTTTTGTTATTCCAATGGATGGTAGAATGGTCTTTATGGAAGGTAGTCTATTTTCGAGATTTTTGTTACTCCAATGGATGGTAGCCTTGTCATTATAAAAGGTAGTCTGTTGTCGAGATTTTTGGTACTCTAAATGGATGTTAGCCTTGTCATTATGGAAGGTAGTCTCGTGTTGATATTTTTGTTACTCCAATGGATGGTAGCCTTGTCATTATGGAAGGTAGTCTGTTGTTCATATTTTTGTTACAATAATGTATGGTAGCCTTGTCATTATGGAAGGTAGTCTGTTGTCGAGATTTTTGTTATTAAAATGGTTGGTAGCCTAGTCATTATGAATGGTAGTCAGTTTTCGAGATTTTTGTTACACCAATGGATGGTAGCCTTGTCATTATTGAAGGTAGTTTGTTGTCAGGATTTTTGTTACTCCATTGGATGAAAGCCTTGTCATTATGGAATGTAGTCTCGTGTTGATATTTTTGTTACTACAATGTATGGTAGCCTTGTCATTATGGAAGGTATTATGTTGTCGATATCTTTCTTACTCCAATGGATGGTAGCCTTGTCATTATGGAAGGTATTTTGTTGTCGATATCTTTCTTTCTCCAATGGATGGTAGCCTTGTCATTATGGAAGGTAGTATGTTGTCGAGATTGTTATTATTCCAATGGATGGTAGCCTTGTTATTATTGAAGGTAGTCTGTTATCGTGATTTTTGTTACTTTAATGGATGGTATCCTTGTCATTATGGAAGGTAGTCTGTTGTCGAGATTTTTGTTATTCTAATGGATGGTATCCTTGTCATTATGACTGGTAGTCCGTTGTCGATATCTTTGTTACTCCAATGGATGGTAGCCTAGTCATTATGGAAGGTATTCTATTGTCGTGAATTTTGTTACTCTAATTGATGGTAGCCTTGTCAGTATAGAAGGTAGTCTGTTGTCGAGATTTTTGTTACTACAATGGATTGTAGCCTTGTCATTATGGAAGGTAGTCTGTTGTCGATATTTTTGTTACTAAAATGGATGGTAGCCTAGTCATTATGGAAGGTATTTTGTTGTCGTTATCTTTCTTACTCCAATGGATGGTAGCCTTGTCATTATGGAAGGTAGTATGTTGTTCATAATTTTGTTACTCCAATGGATGGTAGACTTGACATTATGGAAGGTAGTCGATTGTCGAGATTTTTGTTACTCCGATGGATGGTATCCTTGTCATTATGGAAGGTAGTATGTTGTCGAGATTTTTGTTACTCCAATGGATTGTATCCTAGTCATTATGAAAGGTAGTCCATTGTCGATATCTTTCTTACTCCATTGGATGGTAGACTTGTCATTATGGAAGGTATTTTATTGTTCAGATTTTTGTTACTCCAATGGATGGTAGACTTGACATTATGGAAGGTAATCTGTTGTCGAGATTTTTGTTACTACAATGGATGGTAGGCTTGTCATTATGGAAGGTAGTATGTGGTTCAGATTTTTGTTATTCCAATAATTGGTAGACTTGTCATTATGGTAGGTAGTCTGTTGTCAAGATTTTTGTTACTCCAATAGATGGTAGCCTTGTCATTATGGAAGGTAGTCTGTTGTTGTGATTTTTGTTACTCCAATGGATGGTGGCCTTGTCATTATGGAAGGTAGTCTATTGTTCAGATTTTTGTTACTTAATTGTATGGTAGCCTTGTCATTATGGAAGGTAGTTTGTTGTCAAGATTTTTGTTATTCCAATGGATGGTAGCCTAGTCATTATGGATGGTAGTTAGTTTTCGAGAATTTTTTTACTCCAATGGATGGTAGCCTTGTCATTATTGAAGGTAGTCTGTTGTCAGGATTTTTGTTACTCCATTGGATGAGAGCCTTGTCATTATGGAAGGTAGTCTGTTGTCGAGATTTTGGTTACTCCAATGGTTGTTAGCCTTGTCATTGTAGAAGGTAGTTTTTTGTTGTGATTTTTGTTACTCCAATGGATGGTAGCCTTGTCATTATGGAAGGTAGTCTGTTGTTCAGATTTTTGTTACTACAATGTATGGTAGCCTTGTCATTACGGAAGGTAGTCTGTTGTCGAGATTTTTGTTATTCCAATGGATGGTAGAATGGTCTTTATGGAAGGTAGTCTATTTTCGAGATTTTTGTTACTCCAATGGATGGTAGCCTTGTCATTATAAAAGGTAGTCTGTTGTCGAGATTTTTGGTACTCTAAATGGATGTTAGCCTTGTCATTATGGAAGGTAGTCTCGTGTTGATATTTTTGTTACTCCAATGGATGGTAGCCTTGTCATTATGGAAGGTAGTCTGTTGTTCATATTTTTGTTACAATAATGTATGGTAGCCTTGTCATTATGGAAGGTAGTCTGTTGTCGAGATTTTTGTTATTAAAATGGTTGGTAGCCTAGTCATTATGAATGGTAGTCAGTTTTCGAGATTTTTGTTACACCAATGGATGGTAGCCTTGTCATTATTGAAGGTAGTTTGTTGTCAGGATTTTTGTTACTCCATTGGATGAGAGCCTTGTCATTATGGAATGTAGTCTCGTGTTGATATTTTTGTTACTACAATGTATGGTAGCCTTGTCATTATGGAAGGTATTTTGTTGTCGATATCTTTCTTACTCCAATGGATGGTAGCCTTGTCATTATGGAAGGTATTTTGTTGTCGATATCTTTCTTTCTCCAATGGATGGTAGCCTTGTCATTATGGAAGGTAGTATGTTGTCGAGATTGTTGTTATTCCAATGGATGGTAGCCTTGTTATTATTGAAGGTAGTCTGTTATCGTGATTTTTGTTACTTTAATGGATGGTATCCTTGTCATTATGGAAGGTAGTCTGTTGTCGAGATTTTTGTTATTCTAATGGATGGTATCCTTGTCATTATGACTGGTAGTCCGTTGTCGATATCTTTGTTACTCCAATGGATGGTAGCCTAGTCATTATGGAAGGTATTCTATTGTCGTGAATTTTGTTACTCTAATTGATGGTAGCCTTGTCAGTATATAAGGTAGTCTGTTGTCGAGATTTTTGTTACTACAATGGATTGTAGCCTTGTCATTATGGAAGGTAGTCTGTTGTCGATATTTTTGTTACTAAAATGGATGGTAGCCTAGTCATTATGGAAGGTATTTTGTTGTCGTTATCTTTCTTACTCCAATGGATGGTAGCCTTGTCATTATGGAAGGTAGTATGTTGTTCATAATTTTGTTACTCCAATGGATGGTAGACTTGACATTATGGAAGGTAGTCTGTTGTCGAGATTTTTGTTACTACAATGGATGGTAGCCTTGTCACCATGGAAGGTATTATGTTGTTCAGATTTTTGTTACTCCAATGGATGGTAGCCTTGTCATTATGGAAGGTAGTCTGTTGTTCAGATTTTTGTTACTACAATGTATGGTAGCCTTGTCATTATGGAAGGTAGTCTGTTGTCGAGATTTTTGTTATTCCAATGGATGGTAGCATGGTCTTTATGGAAGGTAGTCTATTTTCGAGATTTTTGTTACTCCAATGGATGGTAGCCTTGTCATTATAAAAGGTAGTCTGTTGTCGAGATTTTTGGTACTCTAAATGGATGTTAGCCTTGTCATTATGGAAGGTAGTCTCGTGTTGATATTTTTGTTACTCCAATGGTTTGTAGCCTTGTCATTATGGAAGGTGTTCTGTTGTTCATATTTTTGTTACAATAATGTATGGTAGCCTTGTCATTATGGAAGGTAGTCTGTTGTCGAGATTTTTGTTATTTAAATGGTTGGTAGCCTAGTCATTATGAATGGTAGTCAGTTTTCGAGATTTTTGTTACACCAATGGATGGTAGCCTTGTCATTATTGTAGGTAGTTTGTTGTCAGGATTTTTGTTACTCCATTGGATGAGAGCCTTGTCATTATGGAATGTAGTCTCGTGTTGATATTTTTGTTACTACAATGTATGGTAGCCTTGTCATTATGGAAGGTATTATGTTGTCGATATCTTTCTTACTCCAATGGATGGTAGCCTTGTCATTATGGAAGGTATTTTGTTGTCGATATCTTTCTTTCTCCAATGGATGGTAGCCTTGTCATTATGGAAGGTAGTATGTTGTCGAGATTGTTGTTATTCCAATGGATGGTAGCCTTGTTATTATTGAAGGTAGTCTGTTATCGTGATTTTTGTTACTCTAATGGATGGTATCCTTGTCATTATGGAAGGTAGTCTGTTGTCGAGATTTTTGTTATTCTAATGGATGGTATCCTTGTCATTATGAATGGTAGTCCGTTGTCGATATCTTTGTTACTCCAATGGATGGTAGCCTAGTCATTATGGAAGGTATTCTATTGTCGTGAATTTTGTTACTCTAATTGATGGTAGCCTTGTCAGTATAGAAGGTAGTCTGTTGTCGAGATTTTTGTTACTACAATGGATTGTAGCCTTGTCATTATGGAAGGTAGTCTGTTGTCGATATTTTTGTTACTAAAATGGATGGTAGCCTAGTCATTATGGAAGGTATTTTGTTGTCGTTATCTTTCTTACTCCAATGGATGGTAGCCTTGTCATTATGGAAGGTAGTATGTTGTTCATAATTTTGTTACTCCAATGGATGGTAGACTTGACATTATGGAAGGTAGTCTGTTGTCGAGATTTTTGTTACTACAATGGATGGTAGCCTTGTCACCATGGAAGGTAGTATGTTGTTCAGATTTTTGTTACTCCAATGGATGGTAGACTTGTCATTATGGAAGGTAGTCCATTGTCGATATCTTTGTTACTCCAATGGATGGTAGCCTAGTCATTATGGAAGTTAGTCTGTTGTCGAAATTTTTGTTACTCCGATGGATGGTATCCTTGTCATTATGGAAGGTAGTATGTTGTCGAGATTTTTGTTACTCCAATGGATTGTAGCCTAGTCATTATGAAAGGTAGTCCATTGTCGATATCTTTCTTACTCCATTGGATGGTAGACTTGTCATTATGGAAGGTATTTATTGTTCAGATTTTTGTTACTCCAATGGATGGTAGACTTGACATTATGGAAGGTAATCTATTGTGGAGATTTTTGTTACTACAATGGATGGTAGGCTTGTCATTATGGAAGGTAGTATGTTGTTCAGATTTTTGTTATTCCAATGGATGGTAGACTTGTCATTATGGTAGGTAGTCTGTTGTCAAGATTTTTGTTACTCCAATAGATAGTAGCCTTGTCATTATGGAAGGTAGTCTGTTGTTGTGATTTTAGTTACTCCAATGGATGGTGGCCTTGTCATTATGGAAGGTAGTCTGTTGTTCAGATTTTTGTTACTATAATGTATGGTAGCCTTGTCATTATGGAAGGTAGTTTGTCGTCGAGATTTTTGTTATTCCAATGGATGGTAGCCTAGTCATTATGGATGGTAGTTAGTTTTCGAGAATTTTGTTACTCCAATGGATGGTAGCCTTGTCATTATGGAAGGTAGTCTGTTGTTCAGATTTTTGTTACTACAATGTATGGTAGCCTTGTCATTATGGAAGGTAGTCTGTTGTCGAGATTTTTGTTATTCCAATGGATGGTAGCATGGTCTTTATGGAAGGTAGTCTATTTTCGAGATTTTTGTTACTCCAATGGATGGTAGCCTTGTCATTATAAAAGGTAGTCTGTTGTCGAGATTTTTGGTACTCTAAATGGATGTTAGCCTTGTCATTATGGAAGGTAGTCTCGTGTTGATATTTTTGTTACTCCAATGGTTTGTAGCCTTGTCATTATGGAAGGTGTTCTGTTGTTCATATTTTTGTTACAATAATGTATGGTAGCCTTGTCATTATGGAAGGTAGTCTGTTGTCGAGATTTTTGTTATTTAAATGGTTGGTAGCCTAGTCATTATGAATGGTAGTCAGTTTTCGAGATTTTTGTTACACCAATGGATGGTAGCCTTGTCATTATTGTAGGTAGTTTGTTGTCAGGATTTTTGTTACTCCATTGGATGAGAGCCTTGTCATTATGGAATGTAGTCTCGTGTTGATATTTTTGTTACTACAATGTATGGTAGCCTTGTCATTATGGAAGGTATTATGTTGTCGATATCTTTCTTACTCCAATGGATGGTAGCCTTGTCATTATGGAAGGTATTTTGTTGTCGATATCTTTCTTTCTCCAATGGATGGTAGCCTTGTCATTATGGAAGGTAGTATGTTGTCGAGATTGTTGTTATTCCAATGGATGGTAGCCTTGTTATTATTGAAGGTAGTCTGTTATCGTGATTTTTGTTACTCTAATGGATGGTATCCTTGTCATTATGGAAGGTAGTCTGTTGTCGAGATTTTTGTTATTCCAATGGATGGTATCCTTGTCATTATGAATGGTAGTCTGTTGTCAAGATTTTTGTTACTCCAATAGATAGTAGCCTTGTCATTATGGAAGGTAGTCTGTTGTTGTGATTTTAGTTACTCCAATGGATGGTGGCCTTGTCATTATGGAAGGTAGTCTGTTGTTCAGATTTTTGTTACTATAATGTATGGTAGCCTTGTCATTATGGAAGGTAGTTTGTCGTCGAGATTTTTGTTATTCCAATGGATGGTAGCCTAGTCATTATGGATGGTAGTTAGTTTTCGAGAATTTTGTTACTCCAATGGATGGTAGCCTTGTCATTATGGAAGGTAGTCTGTTGTTCAGATTTTTGTTACTACAATGTATGGTAGCCTTGTCATTATGGAAGGTAGTCTGTTGTCGAGATTTTTGTTATTCCAATGGATGGTAGCATGGTCTTTATGGAAGGTAGTCTATTTTCGAGATTTTTGTTACTCCAATGGATGGTAGCTATGTCATTATAAAAGGTAGTCTGTTGTCGAGATTTTTGGTACTCTAAATGGATGTTAGCCTTGTCATTATGGAAGGTAGTCTCGTGTTGATATTTTTGTTACTCCAATGGTTTGTAGCCTTGTCATTATGGAAGGTGTTCTGTTGTTCATATTTTTGTTACAATAATGTATGGTAGCCTTGTCATTATGGAAGGTAGTCTGTTGTCGAGATTTTTGTTATTTAAATGGTTGGTAGCCTAGTCATTATGAATGGTAGTCAGTTTTCGATATTTTTGTTACACCAATGGATGGTAGCCATGTCATTATTGTAGGTAGTTTGTTGTCAGGATTTTTGTTACTCCATTGGATGAGAGCCTTGTCATTATGGAATGTAGTCTCGTGTTGATATTTTTGTTACTACAATGTATGGTAGCCTTGTCATTATGGAAGGTATTATGTTGTCGATATCTTTCTTACTCCAATGGATGGTAGCCTTGTCATTATGGAAGGTATTTTGTTGTCGATATCTTTCTTTCTCCAATGGATGGTAGCCTTGTCATTATGGAAGGTAGTATGTTGTCGAGATTGTTGTTATTCCAATGGATGGTAGCCTTGTTATTATTGAAGGTAGTCTGTTATCGTGATTTTTGTTACTCTAATGGATGGTATCCTTGTCATTATGGAAGGTAGTCTGTTGTCGAGATTTTTGTTATTCTAATGGATGGTATCCTTGTCATTATGAATGGTAGTCCGTTGTCGATATCTTTGTTACTCCAATGGATGGTAGCCTAGTCATTATGGAAGGTATTCTATTGTCGTGAATTTTGTTACTCTAATTGATGGTAGCCTTGTCAGTATAGAAGGTAGTCTGTTGTCGAGATTTTTGTTACTACAATGGATTGTAGCCTTGTCATTATGGAAGGTAGTCTGTTGTCGATATTTTTGTTACTAAAATGGATGGTAGCCTAGTCATTATGGAAGGTATTTTGTTGTCGTTATCTTTCTTACTCCAATGGATGGTAGCCTTGTCATTATGGAAGGTAGTATGTTGTTCATAATTTTGTTACTCCAATGGATGGTAGACTTGACATTATGGAAGGTAGTCTGTTGTCGAGATTTTTGTTACTACAATGGATGGTAGCCTTGTCACCATGGAAGGTAGTATGTTGTTCAGATTTTTGTTACTCCAATGGATGGTAGACTTGTCATTATGGAAGGTAGTCCATTGTCGATATCTTTGTTACTCCAATGGATGGTAGCCTAGTCATTATGGAAGTTAGTCTGTTGTCGAAATTTTTGTTACTCCGATGGATGGTATCCTTGTCATTATGGAAGGTAGTATGTTGTCGAGATTTTTGTTACTCCAATGGATTGTAGCCTAGTCATTATGAAAGGTAGTCCATTGTCGATATCTTTCTTACTCCATTGGATGGTAGACTTGTCATTATGGAAGGTATTTATTGTTCAGATTTTTGTTACTCCAATGGATGGTAGACTTGACATTATGGAAGGTAATCTATTGTGGAGATTTTTGTTACTACAATGGATGGTAGGCTTGTCATTATGGAAGGTAGTATGTTGTTCAGATTTTTGTTATTCCAATGGATGGTAGACTTGTCATTATGGTAGGTAGTCTGTTGTCAAGATTTTTGTTACTCCAATAGATAGTAGCCTTGTCATTATGGAAGGTAGTCTGTTGTTGTGATTTTAGTTACTCCAATGGATGGTGGCCTTGTCATTATGGAAGGTAGTCTGTTGTTCAGATTTTTGTTACTATAATGTATGGTAGCCTTGTCATTATGGAAGGTAGTTTGTCGTCGAGATTTTTGTTATTCCAATGGATGGTAGCCTAGTCATTATGGATGGTAGTTAGTTTTCGAGAATTTTGTTACTCCAATGGATGGTAGCCTTGTCATTATTGAAGGTAGTCTGTTGTCAGGATTTTTATTACTCCATTAGATGAGAGCCTTGTCATTATGGAAGGTAGTCTGTTGTCGAGAATTTTGTTACTCCAATGGTTGTTACCCTTGTCATTATAGAAGGTAGTTTTTTGTTGTGATTTTTGTTACTCCAATGGATGGTAGCCTTGTCATTATGGAAGGTAGTCTGTTGTTCAGATTTTTGTTACTACAATGTATGGTAGCCTTGTCATTATGGAAGGTAGTCTGTTGTCGAGATTTTTGTTATTCCAATGGATTGTAGCATGGTCTTTATGGAAGGTAGTCTATTTTCGATATTTTTGTTACTCCAATGGATGGTAGCCTTGTCATTATAAAAGGTAGTCTGTTGTCGAGATTTTTGGTACTCTAAATGGATGGTAGCCTTGTCATTATGGAAGGTAGTATGTTGTCCAGATTTTTGTTATTCTAATGGATGGTAGCCTTGTCATTATTGAAGGGAGTTTGTTTTCGAGATTTTTGTTATTCCAAGGGATGGTAGCCTTGTCATTATGGAAGGTAGTATGTTGTTCAGATTTTTGTTACTACAATGTATGGTAGGCTTGTCATTATGGAAGGTAGTATGTTGTTCAGATTTTTGTTATTCCAATGGATGGTAGACTTGTCATTATGGTAGGTAGTCTGTTGTCAAGATTTTTGTTACTCCAATAGATGGTAGCCTTGTCATTATGGAAGGTAGTCTGTTGTTGTGATTTTTGTTACTCCAATGGATGGTGGCCTTGTCATTATGGAAGGTAGTCTATTGTTCAGATTTTTGTTACTTAATTGTATGGTAGCCTTGTCATTATGGAAGGTAGTTTGTTGTCAAGATTTTTGTTATTCCAATGGATGGTAGCCTAGTCATTATGGATGGTAGTTAGTTTTCGAGAATTTTTTTACTCCAATGGATGGTAGCCTTGTCATTATTGAAGGTAGTCTGTTGTCAGGATTTTTGTTACTCCATTGGATGAGAGCCTTGTCATTATGGAAGGTAGTCTGTTGTCGAGATTTTGGTTACTCCAATGGTTGTTAGCCTTGTCATTGTAGAAGGTAGTTTTTTGTTGTGATTTTTGTTACTCCAATGGATGGTAGCCTTGTCATTATGGAAGGTAGTCTGTTGTTCAGATTTTTGTTACTACAATGTATGGTAGCCTTGTCATTACGGAAGGTAGTCTGTTGTCGAGATTTTTGTTATTCCAATGGATGGTAGAATGGTCTTTATGGAAGGTAGTCTATTTTCGAGATTTTTGTTACTCCAATGGATGGTAGCCTTGTCATTATAAAAGGTAGTCTGTTGTCGAGATTTTTGGTACTCTAAATGGATGTTAGCCTTGTCATTATGGAAGGTAGTCTCGTGTTGATATTTTTGTTACTCCAATGGATGGTAGCCTTGTCATTATGGAAGGTAGTCTGTTGTTCATATTTTTGTTACAATAATGTATGGTAGCCTTGTCATTATGGAAGGTAGTCTGTTGTCGAGATTTTTGTTATTAAAATGGTTGGTAGCCTAGTCATTATGAATGGTAGTCAGTTTTCGAGATTTTTGTTACACCAATGGATGGTAGCCTTGTCATTATTGAAGGTAGTTTGTTGTCAGGATTTTTGTTACTCCATTGGATGAGAGCCTTGTCATTATGGAATGTAGTCTCGTGTTGATATTTTTGTTACTACAATGTATGGTAGCCTTGTCATTATGGAAGGTATTTTGTTGTCGATATCTTTCTTACTCCAATGGATGGTAGCCTTGTCATTATGGAAGGTATTTTGTTGTCGATATCTTTCTTTCTCCAATGGATGGTAGCCTTGTCATTATGGAAGGTAGTATGTTGTCGAGATTGTTGTTATTCCAATGGATGGTAGCCTTGTTATTATTGAAGGTAGTCTGTTATCGTGATTTTTGTTACTTTAATGGATGGTATCCTTGTCATTATGGAAGGTAGTCTGTTGTCGAGATTTTTGTTATTCTAATGGATGGTATCCTTGTCATTATGACTGGTAGTCCGTTGTCGATATCTTTGTTACTCCAATGGATGGTAGCCTAGTCATTATGGAAGGTATTCTATTGTCGTGAATTTTGTTACTCTAATTGATGGTAGCCTTGTCAGTATATAAGGTAGTCTGTTGTCGAGATTTTTGTTACTACAATGGATTGTAGCCTTGTCATTATGGAAGGTAGTCTGTTGTCGATATTTTTGTTACTAAAATGGATGGTAGCCTAGTCATTATGGAAGGTATTTTGTTGTCGTTATCTTTCTTACTCCAATGGATGGTAGCCTTGTCATTATGGAAGGTAGTATGTTGTTCATAATTTTGTTACTCCAATGGATGGTAGACTTGACATTATGGAAGGTAGTCTGTTGTCGAGATTTTTGTTACTACAATGGATGGTAGCCTTGTCACCATGGAAGGTATTATGTTGTTCAGATTTTTGTTACTCCAATGGATGGTAGCCTTGTCATTATGGAAGGTAGTCTGTTGTTCAGATTTTTGTTACTACAATGTATGGTAGCCTTGTCATTATGGAAGGTAGTCTGTTGTCGAGATTTTTGTTATTCCAATGGATGGTAGCATGGTCTTTATGGAAGGTAGTCTATTTTCGAGATTTTTGTTACTCCAATGGATGGTAGCCTTGTCATTATAAAAGGTAGTCTGTTGTCGAGATTTTTGGTACTCTAAATGGATGTTAGCCTTGTCATTATGGAAGGTAGTCTCGTGTTGATATTTTTGTTACTCCAATGGTTTGTAGCCTTGTCATTATGGAAGGTGTTCTGTTGTTCATATTTTTGTTACAATAATGTATGGTAGCCTTGTCATTATGGAAGGTAGTCTGTTGTCGAGATTTTTGTTATTTAAATGGTTGGTAGCCTAGTCATTATGAATGGTAGTCAGTTTTCGAGATTTTTGTTACACCAATGGATGGTAGCCTTGTCATTATTGTAGGTAGTTTGTTGTCAGGATTTTTGTTACTCCATTGGATGAGAGCCTTGTCATTATGGAATGTAATCTCGTGTTGATATTTTTGTTACTACAATGTATGGTAGCCTTGTCATTATGGAAGGTATTATGTTGTCGATATCTTTCTTACTCCAATGGATGGTAGCCTTGTCATTATGGAAGGTATTTTGTTGTCGATATCTTTCTTTCTCCAATGGATGGTAGCCTTGTCATTATGGAAGGTAGTATGTTGTCGAGATTGTTGTTATTCCAATGGATGGTAGCCTTGTTATTATTGAAGGTAGTCTGTTATCGTGATTTTTGTTACTCTAATGGATGGTATCCTTGTCATTATGGAAGGTAGTCTGTTGTCGAGATTTTTGTTATTCTAATGGATGGTATCCTTGTCATTATGAATGGTAGTCCGTTGTCGATATCTTTGTTACTCCAATGGATGGTAGCCTAGTCATTATGGAAGGTATTCTATTGTCGTGAATTTTGTTACTCTAATTGATGGTAGCCTTGTCAGTATAGAAGGTAGTCTGTTGTCGAGATTTTTGTTACTACAATGGATTGTAGCCTTGTCATTATGGAAGGTAGTCTGTTGTCGATATTTTTGTTACTAAAATGGATGGTAGCCTAGTCATTATGGAAGGTATTTTGTTGTCGTTATCTTTCTTACTCCAATGGATGGTAGCCTTGTCATTATGGAAGGTAGTATGTTGTTCATAATTTTGTTACTCCAATGGATGGTAGACTTGACATTATGGAAGGTAGTCTGTTGTCGAGATTTTTGTTACTACAATGGATGGTAGCCTTGTCACCATGGAAGGTAGTATGTTGTTCAGATTTTTGTTACTCCAATGGATGGTAGACTTGTCATTATGGAAGGTAGTCCATTGTCGATATCTTTGTTACTCCAATGGATGGTAGCCTAGTCATTATGGAAGTTAGTCTGTTGTCGAAATTTTTGTTACTCCGATGGATGGTATCCTTGTCATTATGGAAGGTAGTATGTTGTCGAGATTTTTGTTACTCCAATGGATTGTAGCCTAGTCATTATGAAAGGTAGTCCATTGTCGATATCTTTCTTACTCCATTGGATGGTAGACTTGTCATTATGGAAGGTATTTATTGTTCAGATTTTTGTTACTCCAATGGATGGTAGACTTGACATTATGGAAGGTAATCTATTGTGGAGATTTTTGTTACTACAATGGATGGTAGGCTTGTCATTATGGAAGGTAGTATGTTGTTCAGATTTTTGTTATTCCAATGGATGGTAGACTTGTCATTATGGTAGGTAGTCTGTTGTCAAGATTTTTGTTACTCCAATAGATAGTAGCCTTGTCATTATGGAAGGTAGTCTGTTGTTGTGATTTTAGTTACTCCAATGGATGGTGGCCTTGTCATTATGGAAGGTAGTCTGTTGTTCAGATTTTTGTTACTATAATGTATGGTAGCCTTGTCATTATGGAAGGTAGTTTGTCGTCGAGATTTTTGTTATTCCAATGGATGGTAGCCTAGTCATTATGGATGGTAGTTAGTTTTCGAGAATTTTGTTACTCCAATGGATGGTAGCCTTGTCATTATGGAAGGTAGTCTGTTGTTCAGATTTTTGTTACTACAATGTATGGTAGCCTTGTCATTATGGAAGGTAGTCTGTTGTCGAGATTTTTGTTATTCCAATGGATGGTAGCATGGTCTTTATGGAAGGTAGTCTATTTTCGAGATTTTTGTTACTCCAATGGATGGTAGCCTTGTCATTATAAAAGGTAGTCTGTTGTCGAGATTTTTGGTACTCTAAATGGATGTTAGCCTTGTCATTATGGAAGGTAGTCTCGTGTTGATATTTTTGTTACTCCAATGGTTTGTAGCCTTGTCATTATGGAAGGTGTTCTGTTGTTCATATTTTTGTTACAATAATGTATGGTAGCCTTGTCATTATGGAAGGTAGTCTGTTGTCGAGATTTTTGTTATTTAAATGGTTGGTAGCCTAGTCATTATGAATGGTAGTCAGTTTTCGATATTTTTGTTACACCAATGGATGGTAGCCATGTCATTATTGTAGGTAGTTTGTTGTCAGGATTTTTGTTACTCCATTGGATGAGAGCCTTGTCATTATGGAATGTAGTCTCGTGTTGATATTTTTGTTACTACAATGTATGGTAGCCTTGTCATTATGGAAGGTATTATGTTGTCGATATCTTTCTTACTCCAATGGATGGTAGCCTTGTCATTATGGAAGGTATTTTGTTGTCGATATCTTTCTTTCTCCAATGGATGGTAGCCTTGTCATTATGGAAGGTAGTATGTTGTCGAGATTGTTGTTATTCCAATGGATGGTAGCCTTGTTATTATTGAAGGTAGTCTGTTATCGTAATTTTTGTTACTCTAATGGATGGTATCCTTGTCATTATGGAAGGTAGTCTGTTGTCGAGATTTTTGTTATTCTAATGGATGGTATCCTTGTCATTATGAATGGTAGTCCGTTGTCGATATCTTTGTTACTCCAATGGATGGTAGCCTAGTCATTATGGAAGGTATTCTATTGTCGTGAATTTTGTTACTCTAATTGATGGTAGCCTTGTCAGTATAGAAGGTAGTCTGTTGTCGAGATTTTTGTTACTACAATGGATTGTAGCCTTGTCATTATGGAAGGTAGTCTGTTGTCGATATTTTTGTTACTAAAATGGATGGTAGCCTAGTCATTATGGAAGGTATTTTGTTGTCGTTATCTTTCTTACTCCAATGGATGGTAGCCTTGTCATTATGGAAGGTAGTATGTTGTTCATAATTTTGTTACTCCAATGGATGGTAGACTTGACATTATGGAAGGTAGTCTGTTGTCGAGATTTTTGTTACTACAATGGATGGTAGCCTTGTCACCATGGAAGGTAGTATGTTGTTCAGATTTTTGTTACTCCAATGGATGGTAGACTTGTCATTATGGAAGGTAGTCCATTGTCGATATCTTTGTTACTCCAATGGATGGTAGCCTAGTCATTATGGAAGTTAGTCTGTTGTCGAAATTTTTGTTACTCCGATGGATGGTATCCTTGTCATTATGGAAGGTAGTATGTTGTCGAGATTTTTGTTACTCCAATGGATTGTAGCCTAGTCATTATGAAAGGTAGTCCATTGTCGATATCTTTCTTACTCCATTGGATGGTAGACTTGTCATTATGGAAGGTATTTATTGTTCAGATTTTTGTTACTCCAATGGATGGTAGACTTGACATTATGGAAGGTAATCTATTGTGGAGATTTTTGTTACTACAATGGATGGTAGGCTTGTCATTATGGAAGGTAGTATGTTGTTCAGATTTTTGTTATTCCAATGGATGGTAGACTTGTCATTATGGTAGGTAGTCTGTTGTCAAGATTTTTGTTACTCCAATAGATAGTAGCCTTGTCATTATGGAAGGTAGTCTGTTGTTGTGATTTTAGTTACTCCAATGGATGGTGGCCTTGTCATTATGGAAGGTAGTCTGTTGTTCAGATTTTTGTTACTATAATGTATGGTAGCCTTGTCATTATGGAAGGTAGTTTGTCGTCGAGATTTTTGTTATTCCAATGGATGGTAGCCTAGTCATTATGGATGGTAGTTAGTTTTCGAGAATTTTGTTACTCCAATGGATGGTAGCCTTGTCATTATTGAAGGTAGTCTGTTGTCAGGATTTTTATTACTCCATTAGATGAGAGCCTTGTCATTATGGAAGGTAGTCTGTTGTCGAGATTTTTGTTATTCCAATGGATGGTAGCATGGTCTTTATGGAAGGTAGTCTATTTTCGAGATTTTTGTTACTCCAATGGATGGTAGCTATGTCATTATAAAAGGTAGTCTGTTGTCGAGATTTTTGGTACTCTAAATGGATGTTAGCCTTGTCATTATGGAAGGTAGTCTCGTGTTGATATTTTTGTTACTCCAATGGTTTGTAGCCTTGTCATTATGGAAGGTGTTCTGTTGTTCATATTTTTGTTACAATAATGTATGGTAGCCTTGTCATTATGGAAGGTAGTCTGTTGTCGAGATTTTTGTTATTTAAATGGTTGGTAGCCTAGTCATTATGAATGGTAGTCAGTTTTCGATATTTTTGTTACACCAATGGATGGTAGCCATGTCATTATTGTAGGTAGTTTGTTGTCAGGATTTTTGTTACTCCATTGGATGAGAGCCTTGTCATTATGGAATGTAGTCTCGTGTTGATATTTTTGTTACTACAATGTATGGTAGCCTTGTCATTATGGAAGGTATTATGTTGTCGATATCTTTCTTACTCCAATGGATGGTAGCCTTGTCATTATGGAAGGTATTTTGTTGTCGATATCTTTCTTTCTCCAATGGATGGTAGCCTTGTCATTATGGAAGGTAGTATGTTGTCGAGATTGTTGTTATTCCAATGGATGGTAGCCTTGTTATTATTGAAGGTAGTCTGTTATCGTGATTTTTGTTACTCTAATGGATGGTATCCTTGTCATTATGGAAGGTAGTCTGTTGTCGAGATTTTTGTTATTCTAATGGATGGTATCCTTGTCATTATGAATGGTAGTCCGTTGTCGATATCTTTGTTACTCCAATGGATGGTAGCCTAGTCATTATGGAAGGTATTCTATTGTCGTGAATTTTGTTACTCTAATTGATGGTAGCCTTGTCAGTATATAAGGTAGTCTGTTGTCGAGATTTTTGTTACTACAATGGATTGTAGCCTTGTCATTATGGAAGGTAGTCTGTTGTCGATATTTTTGTTACTAAAATGGATGGTAGCCTAGTCATTATGGAAGGTATTTTGTTGTCGTTATCTTTCTTACTCCAATGGATGGTAGCCTTGTCATTATGGAAGGTAGTATGTTGTTCATAATTTTGTTACTCCAATGGATGGTAGACTTGACATTATGGAAGGTAGTCTGTTGTCGAGATTTTTGTTACTACAATGGATGGTAGCCTTGTCACCATGGAAGGTAGTATGTTGTTCAGATTTTTGTTACTCCAATGGATGGTAGACTTGTCATTATGGAAGGTAGTCCATTGTCGATATCTTTGTTACTCCAATGGATGGTAGCCTAGTCATTATGGAAGTTAGTCTGTTGTCGAAATTTTTGTTACTCCGATGGATGGTATCCTTGTCATTATGGAAGGTAGTATGTTGTCGAGATTTTTGTTACTCCAATGGATTGTAGCCTAGTCATTATGAAAGGTAGTCCATTGTCGATATCTTTCTTACTCCATTGGATGGTAGACTTGTCATTATGGAAGGTATTTATTGTTCAGATTTTTGTTACTCCAATGGATGGTAGACTTGACATTATGGAAGGTAATCTATTGTGGAGATTTTTGTTACTACAATGGATGGTAGGCTTGTCATTATGGAAGGTAGTATGTTGTTCAGATTTTTGTTATTCCAATGGATGGTAGACTTGTCATTATGGTAGGTAGTCTGTTGTCAAGATTTTTGTTACTCCAATAGATAGTAGCCTTGTCATTATGGAAGGTAGTCTGTTGTTGTGATTTTAGTTACTCCAATGGATGGTGGCCTTGTCATTATGGAAGGTAGTCTGTTGTTCAGATTTTTGTTACTATAATGTATGGTAGCCTTGTCATTATGGAAGGTAGTTTGTCGTCGAGATTTTTGTTATTCCAATGGATGGTAGCCTAGTCATTATGGATGGTAGTTAGTTTTCGAGAATTTTGTTACTCCAATGGATGGTAGCCTTGTCATTATTGAAGGTAGTCTGTTGTCAGGATTTTTATTACTCCATTAGATGAGAGCCTTGTCATTATGGAAGGTAGTCTGTTGTCGAGATTTTTGTTACTCCAATGGTTGTTACCCTTGTCATTATAGAAGGTAGTTTTTTGTTGTGATTTTTGTTACTCCAATGGATGGTAGCCTTGTCATTATGGAAGGTAGTCTGTTGTTCAGATTTTTGTTACTACAATGTATGGTAGCCTTGTCATTATGGAAGGTAGTCTGTTGTCGAGATTTTTGTTATTCCAATGGATTGTAGCATGGTCTTTATGGAAGGTAGTCTATTTTCGATATTTTTGTTACTCCAATGGATGGTAGCCTTGTCATTATAAAAGGTAGTCTGTTGTCGAGATTTTTGGTACTCTAAATGGATGGTAGCCTTGTCATTATGGAAGGTAGTATGTTGTCCAGATTTTTGTTATTCTAATGGATGGTAGCCTTGTCATTATTGAAGGGAGTTTGTTTTCGAGATTTTTGTTATTCCAAGGGATGGTAGCCTTGTCATTATGGAAGGTAGTCTGTTGTCAAGATTTTTGTTACTCCAATGGATGGTAGCCTTGTCATTATTGAAGGGAGTCTGTTTTCGAGATTTTTGTTACTCCAATGGATGGTAGCCTTATCATTATGGAGGGTAGTCTGTTATCGAGATTTTTGTTACTCCAATAGATGGTAGCCTTGTCATTATGGAAGGTAGTCTGTTGTTGTGATTTTTGTTACTCCAATGGATGGTAGCCTTATCATTATGGAAGGTAGTCTGTTGTTCAGATTTTTGTTACTATAACGTATGGTAGCCTTGTCATTATGGAGGGTAGTCTGTTGTCGAGATTTTTGTTATTCCAATGGATGGTAGCCTAGTCATTATGGAAGGTGGTCTGTTTTCGAGATTTTTGTTACTCCAATGGATAGTAGCCTTGTCATTATAAAAGGTAGTTTGTTGTCGAGATTTTTGGTACTCTAAGGGATGTTAGCCTTCTCATTATGGAAGGTAGTCTCGTGTTAATATTTTTGTTACTCCAATGGATGGTAGCCTTGTCATTATGGAAGGTAGTCTGTTGTTCATATTTTTGTTACTATAATGTATGGTAGCCTTGTCATTATGGAAGGTAGTATATTGTCGAGATTTTTGTTATTCCAATGGATGGTTGCCTAGTCTTTATGGAATGTAGTCTGTTTTCGAGATTTTTGTTACTCCAATGGATGATAGCCTTGTTAATATGGAAGGTAGTCTCTTGTTGATATTTTTGTTACTCCAATGTATTGTAGCCTTGTCATTATGGAAGGTAGTATGTTGTCGATATCTTTCTTACTCCAATGGATGGTAGCCTTGTCATTATGGAAGGTATTTTGTTGTCGATATCTTTCTTTCTCCAATGGATGGTAGCCTTGTCATTATGGAAGGTAGTATGTTGTCGAGATTTTTGTTATTCCAATGGATGGTAGCCTTGTTATTATTGAAGGTAGTCTGTTATCGTGATTTTTGTTACTCTAATGGATGGTATCCTTGTCATTATGGAAGGTAGTCTGTTGTCGAGATTTTTGTTATTCTAATGGATTGTATCCTTGTCATTATGAATGGTAGTCCGTTGTCGATATCTTCGTTACTCCAATGGATGGTAGCCTAGTCATTATGGAAGGTAGTCTATTGTCGTGAATTTTGTTACTCTAATTGATTGTAGCCTTGTCAGTATAGAAGGTAGTCTGTTGTCGAGATTTTTGTTACTACAATGGATTGTAGCCTTGTCATTATGGAAGGTAGTCTTTTGTCGATATTTTTGTTACTAAAATGGATGGTAGCCTAGTCATTATGGAAGGTATTTTGTTGTCGATATCTTTCTTACTCCAATGGATGGTAGCCTTGTCATTATGGAAGGTAGTATGTTGTTCATAATTTTGTTACTCCAATGGATGGTAGACTTGACATTATGGAAGGTAGTCTGTTGTCGAGATTTTTGTTACTACAATGGATGGTAGCCTTGTCATCATGGAAGGTAGTATGTTGTTCAGATTTTTGTTACTCCAATGGATGGTAGACTTGTCATTATGGAAGGTAGTCCATTGTCGATATCTTTGTTACTCCAATGGATGGTAGCCTAGTCATTATGGAAGGTAGTCTGTTGTCGAAATTTTTGTTACTCCGATGGATGGTATCCTTGTCATTATGGAAGGTAGTATGTTGTCGAGATTTTTGTTACTCCAATGGATTGTAGCCTAGTCATTATGAAATGTAGTCCATTGTCGATATCTTTCTTACTCCATTGGATGGTAGACTTGTCATTATGGAAGGTATTTTATTGTTCAAATTTTTGTTACTCCAATGGATGGTAGACTTGACATTAAGGAAGGTAATCTGTTGTCGAGATTTTTGTTACTACAATGGATGGTAGGCTTGTCATTATGGAAGTTAGTATGTTGTTCAGATTTTTGTTATTCCAATGGATGGTAGACTTGTCATTATGGTAGGTAGTCTGTTGTCAAGATTTTTGTTACTCCAATAGATGGTAGCCTTGTCATTATGGAAGGTAGTCTGTTGTTGTGATTTTTGTTACTCCAATGGATGGTGGCCTTGTCATTATGGAAGGTAGTCTGTTGTTCAGATTTTGGTTACTATAATGTATGGTAGCCTTGTCATTATGGAAGGTAGTTTGTTGTCGAGATTTTTGTTATTCCAATGGATGGTAGCCTAGTCATTATGGATGGTAGTTAGTTTTCGAGAATTTTGTTACTCCAATGGATGGTAGCCTTGTCATTATTGAAGGTAGTCTGTTGTCAGGATTTTTGTTACTCCATTGGATGAGAGCCTTGTCATTATGGAAGGTAGTCTGTTGTCGAGATTTCGGTTACTCCAATGGTTGTTAGCCTTGTCATTATAGAAGGTAGTTTTTTGTTGTGATTTTTGTTACTCCAATGGATGGTAGCCTTGTCATTATGGAAGGTAGTCTGTTGTTCAGATTTTTGTTACTACAATGTATGGTAGCCTTGTCATTATGGAAGGTAGTCTGTTGTCGAGATTTTTGTTATTCCAATGGATGGTAGCATGGTCTTTATGGAAGGTAGTCTATTTTCGAGATTTTTGTTACTCCAATGGATGGTAGCCTTGTCATTATAAAAGGTAGTCTGTTGTCGAGATTTTTGGTACTCTAAATGGATGTTAGCCTTGTCATTATGGAAGGTAGTCTCGTGTTGATATTTTTGTTACTCCAATGGATGGTAGCCTTGTCATTATGGAAGGTAGTCTGTTGTTCATATTTTTGATACTATAATATATGGTAGCCTTGTCATTATGGAAGGTAGTCTGTTGTCAAGATTTTTGTTATTCCAATGGATAGTAGCCTAGTCTTTATGGAAGGTAGTCTGTTTTCGAGATTTTTGTTACTCCAATGGATTGTAGCCTTGTCATTATGGAAGGTAGTCTCTTGTTGATATTTTTGTTACTCCAATGGATGGTAGCCTTGTCATTATGGAAAGTAGTATGTTGTCCAGATTTTTGTTACTCCAATTGATGGTATCCTTGTCATTATGGAAGGTTGTCTGTTGTTTATATTTTTGTTACTCCAATGGATGGTAGCCTTGTCATTATTGAAGGGAGTCTGTTTTCGAGATTTTTGTTACTCCAATGGATGGTAGCCTTGTCATTATGGCGGGTAGTCTGTTATCGAGGTTTTTGTTACTCCAATAGATGGTAGCCTTGTATTATGGAAGGTAGTCTTTTGTTGTGATTTTTGTTACTCCAATGGATGGTAGCCTTGTCATTATGGAAGGTAGTCTGTTGTTCAGATTTTTGTTACTATAATGGATGGAAGCCTTGTCATTATGGAAGGATGTCTGTTGTTCAGATTTTTGTTACTATAATGTATGGTAGCCTTGTCATTATGGAAGGTAGTCTATTGTCGAGATTTTTGTTATTCCAATGGATGGTATCATAGTATTTATGGAAGGTAGTCTGTTTTCGGAATTTTTTTTACTCCAATGGATGGTAGTCTTGTCATTATGGAAGGTAGTCTGTTGTTGATATTTTTGTTACTCCAATGGATGGTAGCCTTGTCATTATGGAAGGTAGTATGTTGTCCAGATTTTTGTTAATACAATGGATGGTAGCCTTGTCATTATGGAAGGTAGTATGTTGTCGATATTTTTGTTACTACAATGGATTGTAGCCTTGTCATTATGGAAGGTAGTTTTTTGTTTAGATTTTTGTTACTCCAATGGATGGTGGCCTTGTCATTATGGAAGGTAGTAAGTTGTCGATATTTTTTTTACTCCAATGGACGGTAGCCTTGTCATTATGTAAGGTAGTTTGTTGTCGAGATTTTTATTATTCCAATGGATGGTAGCCTTGTAATTATGGAAGGTAGTATGTTATCAATATCTATGTTACTCTAATGGATGGTAGCCTTGTCATTATAAAAGGTAGTCTGTTATAGAGATTTTTGTTACTCCAATAGATGGTAGCCTTGTCATTATAAAAGGTATTCTGTTGTCGAGATTTTTGGTACTCTAAATGGATATTAGCCTTGTCATTATGGAAGGTAGTCTCGTGTTGATATTTTATTTCCTCCAATGGATGGTAGCCTTGTCATTATGGAAAGTAGTATGTTGTCCAGATTTTTGTTACTCCAATTGATGGTAGCCTTGTCATTATGGAAGGTTGTCTGTTGTTTAGATTTTTGTTACTCCAATGGATGGTAGCCTTGTCATTATTGAAGGGAGTCTGTTTTCGAGATTTTTGTTACTCCAATGGATGGTAGCCTTGTCATTATGGAGGGTAGTCTGTTATCAAGGTTTTTGTTACTCCAATAGATGGTAGCCTTGTCATTATGGAAGGTAGTCTTTTGTTGTGATTTTTGTTACTCCAATGGATGGTAGCCTTGTCATTATGGAAGGTAGTCTGTTGTTCAGATTTTTGTTACTATAATGGATGGAAGCCTTGTCATTATGGAAGGATGTCTGTTGTTCAGATTTTTGTTACTATAATGTATGGTAGCCTTGTCATTATGGAAGGTAGTCTGTTGTCGAGATTTTTGTTATTCTAATGGATGGTAGCATAGTATTTATGGAAGGTAGACTGTTTTCAAGATTTTTGTTACTCCAATGGATGGTAGCCTTGTCATTATGGAAGGTAGTCTCTTGTTGATATTTTTGTTACTCCAATGGATGGTAGCCTTGTCATTATGGAAGGTAGTATGTTGTCCAGATTTTTGTTACTCCAATGGATGGTGGCCTTGTCATTATGGAAGGTAGTAAGTTGTCAATATTTTTTTTACTCCAATGGACGCTAGCCTTGTCATTATGGAAGGTAGTTTGTTGTCAAGATTTTTATTATTCCAATGGATGGTAGCCTTGTAATTATGGAAGGTAGTATGTTGTCGATATCTATGTTACTCTAATGGGTGGTAGCCTTGTCATTATGGAAGGTAGTCTATTGTCGAGATTTTGGTTACTCCAATGGATGGTAGCCTTGTCATTATAAAAGGTAGTCTGTTGTCGAGATTTTTGCTACTCCAATGAATGGTAGCCTTGTCATTATAAAAGGTATTCTGTTGTCGAGATTTTTGGTACTCTAAATGGATGTTAGCCTTGTCATTATGGAAGGTAGTCTCGTGTTGATATTTTTGTTACTCCAATGGATGGTAGCCTAGTCATTATGGAAGGTAGTCTGTTGTTCATATTTTTGTTACTATAATGTATGGTAGCCTTGTCATTATGGAACATAGTCTGTTGTCGATATTTTTGTTATTCTAATGGATGGTAGTCTAGTCTTTATGGAAGGTAGTCTATTTTCGAGATTTTTGTTACTCCAATGGATGGTAGCCTTGTCATTATGGAAGGTAGTCTCTTGTTGATTTTTTTGTTACTCCAATGGATGGTTGCCTTGTCATTATGGAAGGTAGTATGTTGTCCAGATTTTTGTTATTCTAATGGATGGTAGCCTTGTCATTATTGAAGGGAGTCTGTTTTCGAGATTTTTGTTATTCCAATGGATGGTAGCCTTGTCATTATGGAAGGTAGTTTGTTGTCAAGATTTTTGTTACTCCAATGGATGGTAGCCTTGTCATTATTGAAGGGAGTCTGTTTTCGAGATTTTTGTTACTCCAATGGATGGTAGCCTTATCATTATGGAGGGTAGTCTGTTATCGAGATTTTTTTTACTCCAATAGATGGTAGCCTTGTCATTATGGAAGGTAGTCTGTTGTTGTGATTTTTGTTACTCCAATGGATGGTAGCCTTGTCATTATGGAAGGTAGTCTGTTGTTCAGATTTTTGTTACTACAATGTATGGTAGCCTTGTCATTATGGAAGGTAGTCTGTTGTCGAGATTTTTGTTATTCCAATGGATGGTAGCATGGTCTTTATGGAAGGTAGTCTATTTTCGAGATTTTTGTTACTCCAATGGATGGTAGCCTTGTCATTATAAAAGGTAGTCTGTTGTCGAGATTTTTGGTACTCTAAATGGATGTTAGCCTTGTCATTATGGAAGGTAGTCTCGTGTTGATATTTTTGTTACTCCAATGGATGGTAGCCTTGTCATTATGGAAGGTAGTCTGTTGTTCATATTTTTGATACTATAATATATGGTAGCCTTGTCATTATGGAAGGTAGTCTGTTGTCAAGATTTTTGTTATTCCAATGGATGGTAGCCTAGTCTTTATGGAAGGTAGTCTGTTTTCGAGATTTTTGTTACTCCAATGGATTGTAGCCTTGTCATTATGGAAGGTAGTCTCTTGTTGATATTTTTGTTACTCCAATGGATGGTAGCCTTGTCATTATGGAAAGTAGTATGTTGTCCAGATTTTTGTTACTCCAATTGATGGTAGCCTTGTCATTATGGAAGGTTGTCTGTTGTTTATATTTTTGTTACTCCAATGGATGGTAGCCTTGTCATTATTGAAGGGAGTCTATTTTCGAGATTTTTGTTACTCCAATGGATGGTAGCCTTGTCATTATGGCGGGTAGTCTGTTATCGAGGTTTTTGTTACTCCAATAGATGGTAGCCTTGTATTATGGAAGGTAGTCTTTTGTTGTGATTTTGGTTACTCCAATGGATGGTAGCCTTGTCATTATGGAAGGTAGTCTGTTGTTCAGATTTTTGTTACTATAATGGATGGAAGCCTTGTCATTATGGAAGGATGTCTGTTGTTCAGATTTTTGTTACTATAATGTATGGTAGCCTTGTCATTATGGAAGGTAGTCTATTGTCGAGATTTTTGTTATTCCAATGGATGGTATCATAGTATTTATGGAAGGTAGTCTGTTTTCGGAATTTTTTTTACTCCAATGGATGGTAGTCTTGTCATTATGGAAGGTAGTCTGTTGTTGATATTTTTGTTACTCCAATGGATGGTAGCCTTGTCATTATGGAAGGTAGTATCTTGTCCAGATTTTTGTTAATACAATGGATGGTAGCCTTGTCATTATGGAAGGTAGTATGTTGTCGATATTTTTGTTACTACAATGGATTGTAGCCTTGTCATTATGGAAGGTAGTTTTTTGTTTAGATTTTTGTTACTCCAATGGATGGTGGCCTTGTCATTATGGAAGGTAGTAAGTTGTCGATATTTTTTTTACTCCAATGGACGGTAGCCTTGTCATTATGTAAGGTAGTTTGTTGTCGAGATTTTTATTATTCCAATGGATGGTAGCCTTGTAATTATGGAAGGTAGTATGTTATCAATATCTATGTTACTCTAATGGATGGTAGCCTTGTCATTATAAAAGGTAGTCTGTTGTAGAGATTTTTGTTACTCCAATAGATGGTAGCCTTGTCATTATAAAAGGTATTCTGTTGTCGAGATTTTTGGTACTCTAAATGGATATTAGCCTTGTCATTATGGAAGGTAGTCTCGTGTTGATATTTTATTTCCTCCAATGGATGGTAGCCTTGTCATTATGGAAAGTAGTATGTTGTCCAGATTTTTGTTACTCCAATTGATGGTAGCCTTGTCATTATGGAAGGTTGTCTGTTGTTTAGATTTTTGTTACTCCAATGGATGGTAGCCTTGTCATTATTGAAGGGAGTCTGTTTTTGAGATTTTTGTTACTCCAATGGATGGTAGCCTTGTCATTATGGAGGGTAGTCTGTTATCAAGGTTTTTGTTACTCCAATAGATGGTAGCCTTGTCATTATGGAAGGTAGTCTTTTGTTGTGATTTTTGTTACTCCAATGGATGGTAGCCTTGTCATTATGGAAGGTAGTCTGTTGTTCAGATTTTTGTTACTATAATGGATGGAAGCCTTGTCATTATGGAAGGATGTCTGTTGTTCAGATTTTTGTTACTATAATGTATGGTAGCCTTGTCATTATGGAAGGTAGTCTGTTGTCGAGATTTTTGTTATTCTAATGGATGGTAGCATAGTATTTATGGAAGGTAGACTGTTTTCAAGATTTTTGTTACTCCAATGGATGGTAGCCTTGTCATTATGGAAGGTAGTCTCTTGTTGATATTTTTGTTACTCCAATGGATGGTAGCCTTGTCATTATGGAAGGTAGTATGTTGTCCAGATTTTTGTTACTCCAATGGATGGTGGCCTTGTCATTATGGAAGGTAGTAAGTTGTCGATATTTTTTTTACTCCAATGGACGCTAGCCTTGTCATTATGGAAGGTAGTTTGTTGTCGAGATTTTTATTATTCCAATGGATGGTAGCCTTGTAATTATGGAAGGTAGTATGTTGTCGATATCTATGTTACTCTAATGGGTGGTAGCCTTGTCATTATGGAAGGTAGTCTATTGTCGAGATTTTGGTTACTCCAATGGATGGTAGCCTTGTCATTATAAAAGGTAGTCTGTTGTCGAGATTTTTGCTACTCCAATGAATGGTAGCCTTGTCATTATAAAAGGTATTCTGTTGTCGAGATTTTTGGTACTCTAAATGGATGTTAGCCTTGTCATTATGGAAGGTAGTCTCGTGTTGATATTTTTGTTACTCCAATGGATGGTAGCCTAGTCATTATGGAAGGTAGTCTGTTGTTCATATTTTTGTTACTATAATGTATGGTAGCCTTGTCATTATGGAACATAGTCTGTTGTCGATATTTTTGTTATTCTAATGGATGGTAGTCTAGTCTTTATGGAAGGTAGTCTATTTTCGAGATTTTTGTTACTCCAATGGATGGTAGCCTTGTCATTATGGAAGGTAGTCTCTTGTTGATTTTTTTGTTACTCCAATGGATGGTTGCCTTGTCATTATGGAAGGTAGTATGTTGTCCAGATTTTTGTTATTCTAATGGATGGTAGCCTTGTCATTATTGAAGGGAGTCTGTTTTCGAGATTTTTGTTATTCCAATGGATGGTAGCCTTGTCATTATGGAAGGTAGTTTGTTGTCAAGATTTTTGTTACTCCAATGGATGGTAGCCTTGTCATTATTGAAGGGAGTCTGTTTTCGAGATTTTTGTTACTCCAATGGATGGTAGCCTTATCATTATGGAGGGTAGTCTGTTATCGAGATTTTTTTTACTCCAATAGATGGTAGCCTTGTCATTATGGAAGGTAGTCTGTTGTTGTGATTTTTGTTACTCCAATGGATGGTAGCCTTATCATTATGGAAGGTAGTCTGTTGTTCAGATTTTTGTTACTATAATGTATGGTAGCCTTGTCATTATGGAGGGTAGTCTGTTGTCGAGATTTTTGTTATTCCAATGGATGCTAGCCTACTCATTATGGAAGGTGGTCTGTTTTCGAGATTTTTGTTACTCCAATGGATGGTAGCCTTGTCATTATAAAAGGTAGTTTGTTGTCGAGATTTTTGGTACTCTAATGGATGTTAGCCTTCTCATTATGGAAGGTAGTCTCGTGTTGATATTTTTGTTACTCCAATGGATGGTAGCCTTGTCATTATGTAAGGTAGTCTGTTGTTCATATTTTTGTTACTATAATGTATGGTAGCCTTGTCATTATGGAAGGTAGTATGTTGTCGAGTTTTTTTTTATTCCAATGGATGGTTGCCTAGTCTTTATGGAATGTAGTCTGTTTTCGAGATTTTTGTTACTCAAATGGATGATAGCCTTGTCAATATGGAAGGTAGTCTCTTGTTGATATTTTTGTTACTCCAATGGACGGTAGCCTTGTCATTATGGAAGGTAGTATGTTGTCCATATTTTTGTTATTCTAATCGATGGTAGCCTTGTCATTATGGAAGGTAGTCTGTTGTCCTGATTTTTGTTACTCCAATGGATGGTAGCCTTGTCATAATTGAAGGGAGTCTGTTTTCGAGATTATTGTTACTCCAATGGATGGTAGCCTTGTAATTATGGAAGGTAGTCTGTTATAAAGATTTTTGTTACTCCAATAGATGGTAGCCTTGTCATTATGGAAGGTAGTCTGTTGTCGAGATTTTTGTTATTCCAATGGATGGTAGCCTAGTCATTATGGATGGTAGTCAGTTTTCGAGATTTTTGTTTCTCCAATGGATGGTAGCCTTGTCATTATTGAAGGTAGTCTGTTGTCAGGATTTTTGTTACTCCATTGGATGAGAGCCTTGTCATTATGGAAGGTATTCTCTTGTTGAGTTATTTGTTACTCCTATGGATGGTATCCTTGTCCTTATGGAAGGTAGTCTGTTGTCCAGATTTTTGTTATTCCAATTGATGGTAGCCTTGTCATTATGAAAGGTAGTCTATTGTAAATATCTTTTTTACTCCAATGGATGGTAGCCTAGTCATTATGGAAGGTAGTCTGTTGTCGAGATTTTTGTTACTCCAATGGATGGTAGCCTTGCCATTATGGAAGGTAGTATGTTGTCGAAATTTTTGTTACTCCAATGGTGTTAGAACAATGTTTGAATCTAGTACCCTATAGTTAAGTTTTGATGATAACAAAGTGAAAAGATATAGTATTTATATGTTTCATGTTTGAATTATATGCTGCCTAATATTACTATGCTCTGACTTGCAGATACGCTGATTGAAATAAGCAAGATCACTTCTTCAGCATCAGAATTTGATTTGATACACCAGCATCAGAAGTTGCTGAATCAGAACGTGAAGATCAGATGATCAACTCACGTACATGCTGAAGCTTGATGAACAGAACTGCGCGTAAACACTCTGATACAGAATCAATAGTTCATCAGCAGCGAAGCAGAATCAGAATGAGCCAAGCCAGAACGTGCATTGAAGAAGCAACGGTACTGTGCATTGAACGCTAATTAATTCCAACGGCATCATTCTAGACAAGATCTGCTCAAAAAGGAAAGCTTGTTATTAGCATTGAATCAAGAATATTGCATTCAACGTTCATCTTCTCAAGTGCTATATAAACAAAGCTTCGAAGATTATATTGGCTAATGCTTCCAAATTCTCTACACGCACAAGCTGAACAATAATCTTCATCTACCAGTTTTGCTAAACCAACAAACTCTGATACTCCATTAGTGTTTAGCAATCTAAGTTTCTAAGCTTAATTTGTGTATACATCACAGTTGTGATAAAGTTTTGTAGAAAACATTCACACACATTTGTTTTATACCTTTGTAAGAAAGTGTTGCCTTGACAAACCGGATTGTGGTTTGAATCAAGAAGGCTTTAGCAGTTGTTAAAGCAGATTTGTATTCAGTTGAATATAGTGAATTAAGACCTCGTTGGAGAGAGGCGAAATCACCTTGACGGGTGGACTGGAGTAGTTTGAGATCAAACGAACCAGGATAAAAATATCTTGTCAATTGCTTTAAGATTTCAGTTTTACAATTCAACCCCCCCTTCTTGTGTTTTTCACCCCTTCAATTGGCATCAGAGCGCCTGGTTCTGAGCTAAAACACTTAACCGTGTCAGTACAAGATCCAGCGTCAGAAAAACACAATGGCAGGAAACAACTCTCATTTCAGCAATGACACCAATGAGGACAGAGACAGATTCAGCGGCAAACCTCCAGTCTTTGATGGAGAAAACTTTGATTACTGGAAAGACAGAATTGAAAGCTTCTTTCTAGCACATGATGCTGATCTGTGGGATATGGTGACAGATGGATACACGCACCCTGTGAATGCAACTTGTCAGAAGATTGAAAGAAAATCAATGACTGATCAACAAAAGCGTGATTTCAAGAATCACCATAAGGCCAGAACCATCCTCCTCAGTGCCATCTCCTATACTGAGTATGAGAAGATCTCCAACAGAGACACAGCTAAGAACATCTTTGATTCTCTCAGAATGACGCATGAGGGCAACGTTCAAGTCAAAGAAACAAAAGCTTTGGCGCTCATTCAGAAGTATGAGGCGTTCAAAATGGAAGAATCTGAATCCATTGAAACTATGTTCTCTAGATTCCAGATTCTGGTAGCTGGTCTCAAAGTTCTGGACAAAGGATACTCTACTGCTGACCATGTCAAGAAGATAATCAGAAGTTTACCCAAGCAGTGGAGGCCTATGGTTACTGCTCTGAAGCTAGCGAAGGATCTCAACAAAATCACTCTGGAGGAACTTATAAGCTCCCTCAGAAGTCATGAGATAGAGCTAGAAGCTGATGAGCCTCAGAAGCAAGGTAAGCCTATAGCTTTAAAATCTAACAGAAAATCTGAATCTAAAGTTTTGCAGGCAGTTGAAGAAACATCTGATGGATCCTCATCAGAAGAAGACGAACTTTCCCTTCTCTCCAGAAGAGTAAATCAACTGTGGAAGCAAAGACAAAGGAAGTTCAGGAATCCCAGAAGATCTGATCAGAACGAGTCTTCTTCCAGATACAGAAGGACAGATTCTTCCTCTGGATACAGAAGATCTGAAGGCTCCTCCGGTAGCAAGAAGCCAAACACAAAAGACATCATCTGCTACGAGTGCAATGAGCAAGGACACTACAAGAGTGACTGCCCAAAGCTTCAGAGGGAAAAGCCCAAAAAGAAGTTTGGAAGAGAGAAGAAGAAAAGTCTCATGGCCACATGGGATGACTCTGACTCGTCTGAAGCTGACTCAGAATCAGATGATGAAAGGGCAAACATAGCGCTCATGGCTAACATTCCAGATGATAGTGAAGCTTCTGAATCAGACTCAGAATCAGACACAGAAGAGGTATTCCTTAACTTCGCTGTTAATTTTACAAAGGCTGAACTTGCTGAAAGCCTCAATGAAATTCTGGAACGTTATCAGCAGATTAGAGCTAAATTCAGAGACCTGAAAAGGACTCTTGAATCTGACTCTAATAAGTCTGAGAGTCTCAAATTGGAAAACTCTGAGCTGAGAGATAAAATTTTAAAATTAGAAAACTCTTTACAAAACTCTCAGAAGGTACCAATTTCTGAAACTCCCAGCAACGCTGATGAGATCATCAAGGAGTATGATCATAGTTTCCAGAAGTTCCTTGCTAAAAGCATAGATAGAAGCAGAATGGCTTCAATGATCTATGGAGTTAGCGGAAACGGCAGGAAAGGAATAGGATACCAAGGTAAGGTTCCTACACCTAAGAATGTCATGGATTTAGTTATTAAACACACTCCTCTAAATTCACACTTTGTGTATGGTCACACACATGACATCAAATATACTAGTAGTGAGCACTCTGTGAAACCAAAATTCAACCAGAGTTTTGGTAAAACTAACAAATCAGGACCCAAGAAGATCTGGGTACCTAAGGATAAAATAATACATGTTGCAGATATCTTTAGCAGCAAGTCAGAAACACCAGTCATGGTACCTGGACTCTGGCTGCTCACGACACATGACGGGAAGAAGGCATATGTTCCAAAGCCTGGAACTTAAGCCTGGAGGCCACGTTGGCTTTGGAGGCAATCAGAGGGGAAAGATTATTGGCTCTGGAACTGTAGGTAACGGAAATCTTCCCTCTATTAATAATGTTCTGCTAGTTGATGGATTGATGCATAATCTGTTATCCATAAGTCAATTAAGTGATAACGGTTATGATATAATCTTTAATCAAAAATCATGTAAAGCTGTTAGTCAGAAAGATGGGACTATCCTGTTTAATGGAAAGAGGAAAAACAACATTTACAAAATCAAACTTTCTGAACTAAAGAGTCAGAACGTAAAATGTCTTCTGTCTGTTAACAACGAGCAGTGGATCTGGCACAGAAGATTGGGGCATGTTAGTATGAGAAGAATATCTCAGATTAACAAACTCAATCTGGTCAGAGGACTTCCAAATTTGAAGTTCAATTCAGATGCTCTGTGTGAAGCATGTCAGAAAGGCAAATTTGCAAAACCTTCTTTTAAATCCAAAAATGTTGTTTCTACCTCTAAGCCATTAGAACTTCTGCACATTGACTTATTTGGACCAGTTAAAACTGCTTCAGTCAGTGGTAAGAAGTATGGGTTAGTAATCGTAGATGACTATAGCAGATGGACATGGGTAAAGTTCTTAAGACACAAGGACGAGTCACACTCTGTGTTTGTTACCTTCTGTAACCAAGTTCAGAATGAAAAAGATCTTAGAATCGTTAAAGTCAGAAGTGATCATGGTGGAGAATTTGAAAATAAAGATTTTGAGTCATTCTTTAATGACAAAGGCATTCTGCATGATTTCTCTTGTCCTAGAACTCCCCAACAAAATGGAGTTGTAGAACGAAAGAACAGAACATTGCAAGAAATGGCCAGAACCATGATCAATGAGACAAACGTTGCTAAGACTTTCTGGGCAGAGGCAATAAACACAGCGTGCTACATTCAGAATAGAATCTCAATAAGACCTATTCTGGAAAAGACTCCATATGAATTGTGGAAGAACAGAAAGCCCAACATTTCGTATTTTCATCCATTTGGATGTACTTGCTTTATGTTAAATACAAAGAATTATTTGAACAAGTTTGATTCTAAGGCACAGAAGTGTATTATGTTAGGATACTCTGAACGCTCAAGAGGGTACAGAGTATACAATACAGAAACACAGATTGTGGAAGAATCAATCAGTGTTCGTTTTGATGACAAGCTTGACTCTGAAAAGTCAAAGCAGAATGAAAATCTTGCAGGTATAGAAATTGAATTTGCAGGTTCTGAAGACAAGTCATCAGAAGCTCTCAACACAGACATTCCTTCAACGTCTGAAAGGAGAAATACTAGAAATCCTACAACAGATGCTGATCAACCTCAGAAGAGATTGCCCAGAAGCAGTTTGGATCACCCAGAAGAGACTATCCTAGGAAGAAAGGAAGATCCAATCAGAACAAGAGCAAGCTTCAGAAACTCTGAAGAAACTCTTATGGGACTTGTGTCTCTGATTGAACCTTCTTCTATTGATGAAGCACTTCTGGACAATGACTGGATTCTGGCAATGCAAGAAGAGCTGAATCAATTCACCAGAAACGACGTATGGGATCTCGTTCCCAGACCAAAAGGATTCAACGTCATTGGAACAAGATGGGTGTTCAGAAACAAGCTTAATGAACAAGGTGAAGTCGTCAGAAACAAGGCACGACTGGTTGCACAAGGTTATAGTCAGCAAGAGGGGATAGACTATACAGAAACCTTTGCCCCAGTCGCCAGGTTAGAATCTATCAGACTTTTAATTTCATTTGCTGTTAATAGAGGCATCACTCTGTATCAGATGGATGTCAAAAGTGCATTCTTAAATGGTTATATAGAAGAAGAAGTTTATGTTCACCAACCCCCAGGTTTTGAAAATACAAAACATCCAGAACATGTTTTCAAACTGAAAAAGTCACTGTATGGTCTGAAACAAGCTCCCAGAGCTTGGTATGAAAGGCTAAGTAACTTTCTGCTTGAAAATGAATTCACCAGAGGGAAAGTGGACACTACTCTATTCTGTAAAACAGTTAAGAGTGACATTTTAGTCTGTCAAATTTATGTTGATGATATTATTTTTGGTTCTACTAATCCTTCTCTTGGAAGAAAATTTGCTAAGTGTATGCAGGCAGAATTTGAGATGAGCCTCATGGGGGAACTAAAATTCTTTCTAGGAATTCAGATCAATCAAACTCCAGAGGGAACTTACATTCATCAGAGCAAATACATCAGAGATCTTCTGAAGAAATTTGACCTCTCAGAATGTAAGCCATCAAAGATTCCAATGCATCCCACGTGCATTCTGGAAAGAGAAGAGGTAAGCAAAAGTGTAGAACAGAAGGTCTACAGAGGTATGATTGGTTCTCTCCTTTATCTGACAGCTTCAAGACCTGATATCTTATTTAGCGTATGTATTTGTGCTAGATTCCAATCAGATCCTAGAGAATCTCACTTAACAGCAGTTAAGCGAATTTTCAAGTATCTGAAAGGTACTACTAATCTGGGTTTGTTTTATAGAAAATCTAGTGATTACAGCTTAGTAGGCTACTGTGATGCTGATTTTGCTGGAGACAGAGTGGAACGTAAAAGTACTTCTGGAAGCTGCCAGTTTTTGGGAGAAAATCTGATCTCGTGGTCCAGCAAAAGGCAATCAACAATTGCTCTGTCAACAGCAGAAGCTGAGTACATAGCAGCAGCAGGATGTAGCACACAAATGCTCTGGATGAAAAGTCAGCTTGAAGACTTCCAGATTTTTGAGAGTAACATTCCTATTCTTTGTGATAATACTTCTGCTATTTGCTTAAGTAAGAATCCTATTTTACATTCTAGAGCTAAGCATATAGAAATAAAACATCATTTCATTAGGGACTATATTCAGAAAGGTATTTTAAACTTGAAATTTATAGATACAGACCATCAATGGGCTGATATCTTTACTAAACCCCTTTCAGAAGATAGGTTTAATTTCATTCTGAAACATCTCAGCATGAAAGTATGCCCAGAATGAAAATGTTTTAATTCCATGGATTTATCTTCAGAATGTAATTATATTACTGTGAACTTCTGATCAATCTTCTTTCAGAAAGATAGAACATGCAGATTGTATCAGATGCAAGTCTAAAGATCTGAGAAGTCTAATCTCAAATACAGACGTGCTGATCACTACATCAAACAAGTGTCATCCAATCATCAGCAAATCCCTGAAGCAGAACGCGTGCACGCTTCTGAGAAAGGCAAAGCGCTGATTGGGTGCATTGAGACACATGTCTGGTAACCGTTTTTAAGTATCTTTCTCAAATCCCCCAAAATCAGCAAGCATTTAATGCAGAGTAATCACGCTTGTTAATGACAATCATTATTTTTTTCTCTCTCTTAAAAACGTTTAATTTTTCAAAATAATTTTTGAAAATTCTATTTAAACACATTAATCCTTCACTTTTATTCTTTACGCTTTCTCATAATCATTCAAATAATCTCTGCATATTTCTGAGTTTATCTCCTTCAAACCTTTTTCTCTCAAATCATTCTCAAGCTTTTTTAGTGAGAACAATGGCATCCTCCAGCATTTCTGCAGGAAATCAGAAGAAAGGAACCTCTGAACAATATCAGGTGCCTATCAGAACTCTTCTCACACCGGTAAAGAATCTTGAGGTTCTCTCTGAGTTAATCATCGACTTTGAAAGTTTGAAGGAAAATGGATTTGACCTAGCTGAAGAGATTAGGGCTCAAAAGTGGGAGAGGTATTTCGATAGGTTGGTTGGACCAACTTTCCCAGAGCTTGTCAAGGAATTTTGGATTCACGCCAAGATTCATAAACATCTAGTCATCTCTTCTGTCATGGGAAAGAAGATAGTAATTTCTGAAGACCTCATTGCTAGGTTAATCGGTCAAAGTGGTGGTGGAGTCCGTTGTGTGGACATGGCTGATAGATGCCCTGATATAGGTGTGGTAGCCAACAGCATTTTCACTCTTGGATTTCCCAGCAGCAAAATTAAGGATCTGAAGGATCACTGCAGAGTATGGGCCAAGATTGTTCTGGGCTGTTTCAATCACAGGAAGCCAACAAGCTCTCCTGATTATATAAACGTGGATCAGCAGTTTCTAATCTACTTTATTGATCAGAGGGTGAAGATCAATCTGGCACACTTCCTGTTCAACCATCTCAAGACCAGTGTGAAAGAGACAAGAGAAGAAGAAAGGACCAAAAGGGACTGGATACCGTTTGGAAGGCTCATATCAGATATTCTGACAGAGAATAAGCTGATAGATTATCTGAGCGAAGCTCAAGTGCTGAGCACTCTTGAACCAACTGTTGGAAAACCGCTGAACGCTAAGAACCTGAAAAAGATGAAGCTGATAGAAAATATTAGGAAGGAACCCAGAGCTACTTCAACTGCTGACATCTTCAGCAGAAGAGTGCCTCTGAATGATTTCCCAAAATTTTCTGAAATGGAATCCCAACCATATATGTTTCTCAAGTATCCAGATTCATACAAGGAAGAAGATACAGGTTCAAAGCTGAAGATCAAAGATCTGAGTCAACCCCAACCTGAAGTGACTCAGAAGAAGACAAAGAAGAGGAAAGCAGAAGGATCATCTCATCAGACTCCAAAGAAACGAGGTAATTCATCTGCTGCCCCTATTTCAATTTCATCTACTATTCCAACATCTGTTGCCCCTCCTAAAACCTCTCACAGAATATCAATCCCAATCCCTACTATTGATGAAACCATACCAGAAGACCCTTCTGAGGCCTTACTTCTCAGAAGAACCAGAATTAAGATTCCCAAACAACCAACTGTTTCAACAACACCAGCACTTGATAGAGTGCTAGCTGATATTGAGCGTGAACATACTTCTGCTCAACCAAATTCTGAACCACTAAATATTCCTCCTCCACAACCAGAACCACAACCAGAATCAGAACCATCACAACAACCACTCACAGAAGAACCTCTGATCCCTGAGCAATCAGAGATTCCACCTCCTCAACCAGAAAATAATCCTCCTTCACCACAAACAGAGTTTCACCGCTATGAAACCCCTTCTCCACATCATTCTGATCCCCACTCACCTCAACCTTCACCGCTGGCAATCCAGTTGCCATGTGGAACCACTATTGTCAGGCCCCAGTTGCCATCTTCAGAGGAATCAACACCTCCAAAAACTCCAACCACTCTAATAGAAATATCCTCTGATTCTGATAATCCTCCTCCAAAACAAACAACCTCTGAAAACCAATCCGCTGAAAACCCCAGCAGAACTTTCATTGACTTAACAAGTCTTGAACGTCTTGCTGATCTAAGACACAAAATTGCCATACCCAAACCAAAGCAACCAGATGTTGGCTCTGGTATTTTGAATTTTGAAACAAGTATGCTGCAATGGATTGCTTCTTTGAAGCAAGTCTGTCCGGGGATGATCGACCCAGCTGCTTCTGATCAGCTCTGGTCACAGTTCAGACTATGGGTACGTGCTGAAGCACTCAAGCTGCAGGACGTCAACTACGAGCAGGCTCAACAGAACTTTAGCAAGCTGCTGAAGGAAGTTGAGAGTCAGCTGCCTCAAGAAGTTGTGCTCCCTCTGGACAATGAATCATGGTTTGAGAAAGAGCAAGCTGCACAGGTGCAACCATCAGAAGAAGACAAGACCCTTCAGGAAGAAAATCCAGCAGAAGATGTAGCGGAAAGTTCTGAGAAGCTTCCTTCTTCTGAAAGTTCTCAAGCTGCCTTGGACAGGCAGGCTCTGGAAGAACTAAGGCTGAATGACTTGCATCTACAGCAGCGGATGGAAGAGAATGATCAGAAAATGAAAGCAAGAATGGATGTACAGGACAGCAAGATTGACACTGTTGTCAACATGGTTCAGAAGCAGAATGAAACTTCTGAAAAGATTCAAGCAATGCTGGAAAGACTGTTCTCACGCATGCCCCCACAACCTTAAAAGTTTTTTTTCATGCATGACATTCTCTATGTTTTCTTCATTTTCTGATGTATTGTTTTGACTATGTTTTGTAATGCTATTTTGCTCTGATCATGAACTATTTTAATATAATTTGTTTTTCTGATCTAAATCGTTTTAGCACATCACCAGCACTTTTTGATTGCTGACAAAAAGGGGGAGAACAAGAATGATATTTAAAATCAATAACGGCTAACTAGACAGAAATTCTCAAACATTCTAACTCTATTACTTGAAATGTTTTTCTGTTTTGTTTTTAAGTCTACAGGCACTATGAAGACTAAAAGCTAGAAGCTCTGATCAAAATGTAGAAGCTCATGTTGCTCTGATCTAATATGAAGTTCTGATCGACCTAACACTCTGATCCGAAGCAAAGCTCTGACAGGAAAAGCTCTGAAGCTCTGCTCTCTGATAAGTCAAAGACCTATAATCTGATGCTCAAAGATAGAAAAAGATCTGATCCTGAAGAACACGCATATCAAAGGGAAGTAACAAACTCAGGGGGAGTATCTCCTAAACTCTGATTTCTCTTTACTTCTTAACTCTGAAACATTTCCCAGATACCTTTTCACGTTATTTTTTCATTTAAAATATCTAGTTTTTGTCATCATCAAAAAGGGGGAGATTGTTAGAACAATGTTTGAATCTAGTACCCTATAGTTAAGTTTTGATGATAACAAAGTGAAAAGATATAGTATTTATATGTTTCATGTTTGAACTATATGATGCCTAATATTACTATGCTCTGACTTGCAGATACGCTGATTGAAATAAGCAAGATCACTTCTTCAGCATCAGAATTTGATTTGATACACCAGCATCAGAAGTTGCTGAATCAGAACGTGAAGATCAGATGATCAACTCACGTACATGCTATGGCTTGATGAACAGAACTGCGCGTAAACACTCTGATACAGAATCAATAGTTCATCAGCAGCGAAGCAGAATCAGAATGAGCCAAGCCAGAACGTGCATTGAAGAAGCAACGGTACTGTGCATTGAACGCTAATTAATTCCAACGGCATCATTCTAGACAAGATCTGCTCAAAAAGGAAAGCTTGTTATTAGCATTGAATCAAGAATATTGCATTCAACGTTCATCTTCTCAAGTGCTATATAAACAAAGCTTCGAAGATTATATTGGCTAATGCTTCCAAATTCTCTACACGCACAAGCTGAACAATAATCTTCATCTACCAGTTTTGCTAAACCAACAAACTCTGATACTCCATTAGTGTTTAGCAATCTAAGTTTCTAAGCTTAATTTGTGTATACATCACAGTTGTGATAAAGTTTTGTAGAAAACATTCACACACATTTGTTTTATACCTTTGTAAGAAAGTGTTGCCTTGACAAACCGGATTGTGGTTTGAATCAAGAAGGCTTTAGCAGTTGTTAAAGCAGATTTGTATTCAGTTGAATATAGTGAATTAAGACCTCGTTGGAGAGAGGCGAAATCACCTTGACGGGTGGACTGGAGTAGTTTGAGATCAAACGAACCAGGATAAAAATATCTTGTCAATTGCTTTAAGATTTCAGTTTTACAATTCAACCCCCCCTTCTTGTGTTTTTCACCCCTTCAAATGGATGGTAGCCTTGTCATTATGGAAGGTAATCTATAATCGAGATTTTTGTGACTCCAATAGATGGTAGCCTTGTCATTATGGAAGGTAGTCTGTTGTAGTGATTTTTGGTACTCCAGCGGATGGTATCCTTATCATTATGGAAGGTAGTCTCTTGTTGATATTTTTGTTACTCCAATGGATGGTAGCCTTGTCATTATGGAAGGTATTCTTTGGTTCAGATTTTTGTTACTATAATGTATGGTAGCCTTGTCATTATGGAAGGTATTCTTTGGTTCAGATTTTTGTTACTATAATGTATGGTAGCCTTGTCATTATGGAAGGTAATCTATTGTCGAGATTTTTGTTATTCCAATGGATGGTAGCCTAGTCACTATGGAAGGTAGTCTGTTTTCGAGATTTTTGTTACTCCAATGGATGGTATCCTTGTCATTATGGAAGGTAGTCTCTTGTCAAGATTTTTGTTACTCCATTGGATGGTAGCCTTGTCATTATGGAAGGTAGTCTCTTGTTAATATATTTGTTACTCCAATGGATGGTAGCCTTGTCGTTATGGAAGGTAGTTTATTGTCGAGATTTTTGTTATTCCAATTGACGGTAGCCTTGTCATTATGAAAGGTAGTCTGTTGTCGATATCTTTTTTACTCCAATGGATGGTAGCCTAGTCATTATGGAAGGTAATTGTCAAGATTTTTGTTACTCTAATGGATGGTAGCCTTGTCATTATGGAAGGTAGTAAGTTGTCGAGATTTTTGTTACACCAATGGATGATAGCCTTTTCATTCTGAAAGGTAGTCTATTTTCGAGATTTTTGTTACTCTAATGGATGGTAACCTTGTCTTTATGGAAGGTAGTCTGTTGTCGAGATTTTTGTTACTCCATTGGATGGTAGCCTTGTCATTATAGAAGGTAGTCTCTTGTTGATATTTTTGTTACTCCAATGGATGGTAGCCTTGTCCTTATGGAAGGTAGTCTGTTGTCCATATTTTTGTTACTCCAATGGATGGTAGCCTTGTCATTATTGAAGGTAGTCTGTTGTCGAGATTTTTGTTACTACAATGAATGGTATCTTTGGCATTATGGAGGGTAGTCTTTTGTCGACATTTTTGGTACTACAATGGATTGTAGCCTTGTCATTATGAAAGGTAGTCTGTTGTCGATATCTTTGTTTCTCCAATAGATAATAGCCTAGTCATTATGTAAGGTAGTCTGTTGTCGATATTTTTGTTACTCCAATAGATGATAGCCTTGTCATTATGGAAGGTAGTCTGTTGTCGAGATTTTGGTTACTTTAATGGATGTTAACCTTGTCATTATGGAAGGTAGTCTCTTGTGGATATTTTTGTTACTCCAATGGATGGTACCCTTGTTATTATGGAAGGTATTCTGTTGTCGATATTTTTGTTAATCCAATGGATGGTAGACTTGTTATTATGGAAGGTAGTCTGTTGTCAAGATTTTTGTTACTCCATTGGATGGTAGCCTTGTCATTATGGAAGGTAGCCTATTGTAGATGTTTTTGTTATTCTAATGGAAGGTAGCCTTGTCATTATGGAAGGTAGTCTGTTGTCGTGATTTTTGTTACTCCAATGGATGGTAGGCTTGTCATTATAGAAGGTAGTATGTTGTAGATATCTATGTTAATCCAATGGATGGTAGCCTTCTCATTATGGATGGTAGTCTGTTGTCAAGATTTTTGTTACTCCAATGGATGGTAGCCTTGTCATTATGGAAGGTAGTATGTTGTCGAGATTTATGTTTTTCCAATGGATGGTAGCCTTGTTATTATGAAAGGTAGTCTATTGTTTATATCTTTGTTACTCCAATGGATGGTAGACTTGTCATTATGGAAGGTAGTTTTTTGTCGATATTTTTGTTACTCCATCGGATGGTAGCCTTGTCATTATGAAAGGTAGTCTGTTGTCTTGATTTTTGTTACTCCAATTGATGGTAGCCTTGTCATTATGGAAGGTAGTATGTTGTCGATATCTATGTTAATCTAATGGATGGTAGCCTTGTCATTATGGATGGTAGTCTGTTGTCAAGATTTTTGTTATTCTAATGGATGGTAGCCTAGTCATTATGGAAGGTAGTCTATTGTCGACATTTTTGTTACTCCAATGGATGGTAGCCTTGTTGTGATACGGTGGGGGAACTGACTTGAGGTTTTGCGTTCGTGTTAGCAAATGTTTCGGTTTAGCAAGAGTCGCCACCGACTTTTTATTTTATCCTAAGGAAAGGTCAAAAAGCACGGGAAAGACCTTTGAGATGTTTTCTTGGGTTCGGGGAGTAGATTATGAAAAGGGAAGGTGCAAGCACCCTTTTCATCCATTGTTATCCATGGCCTCTTAGTTACTTGTTTAGATCACTTGCTTTTACTTTTCAATTGTTTGAAATGGTGCTTTGTGTGTGGTTTTGAGAGATGTTTTGAAACGAGGCCATCATTGTGGCTACCTTTGTAATGATTCTTGTTTGAATGTATACAAAGGTGTTTTTGTCTTTTGAAAAGATTTCAATGTTTGAAAGTTTGATTTGGGAAATGTTTTGAAATTGTGTTGTGAAGTTTGTTTGAAAAATAGGAAGGATGTTTTACAAGATTTTGATCAAGTCACTAAGAGTTTTCTACCCTATTTTACTCAAATATGTTTCCTAATGTTTTTAACCCTTTTGACAGTGTTGTTTCACCATTGCATCAGGTGAACAACCTTGTGTTATAATGTTAAACGAGACAGGCGCGGGTCATCGTATAGACCATGATAGCAATTGTGTTAGGTATCTTTGGCAATTTTCCGAGGGACTTGATCATTTTTGTTTAGGCAACCAAGATAGCGTCATCGAGGGACTATGATCTTTTGCTTTGTTTTTGTTTTGCCAAAGTATCTAACATGCATAACATGGCCCATTTTTGAAGGCAACAAGTGGGTTGTAACCCTAGGGGTGCAAGTGTGTATTGTGTTTGATTTTCATGCATTTTGCCTTTGATTTGGTCAAGCTACTTGTTGATTTGGATTTTTGCATACCAACCCTAATTCTCTAATCATGGCATAATTGAAAGCGTAAAGTACGAGAATTTAAAAGTCTAAGTTATTACAACATGATTATGGGGGTGGGGGTACAATCTTTGAATGGGGGTGTATTTGACAAGAAATATAAATCCTAATTTACTATTACATCCAAATTGAATTCAAATTCATAAATAATAAATGTATATTATTTAAATGAACAAAAATAAAAATATATATCAAATAATATGAATTATGCACAAAAAAAAAGGGTTTTGTTTATTTATGCACGTAAAAATATTTAATGTAAAAATAAAGAAATAAATAAAAGATTTATTTTATTTGGTTAAAGGGTAAAAACCCTAATTTTCTTTAAGAAAATAAATATGTTAATTATTTTATTTATATTTAATAAAAATAAAATATTATATGTAAAAAAAAGTAAAAAAGGTATTTAATAAGTATATTTAATAATAAAATAAAAGTGTAATATTTTATATTTTTATTCTAAAATGTCAATTAAAATAAAAGTATATATATATATATATATATATATATATATATATATATATATATATATATATATATATATATATATATATATATATATATATATATATATATATATATATATATATATATATATATATATATATATATATATATATATATATATATATATATATATATATATATATATATATATATATATATATATATATATATATATATATATATATATATATATATATATATATATATATATATATATATATATATATATATATATATATATATATATATATATATATATATATATATATATATATATATATATATATATATATATATATATATATATATATATATATATATATATATAGGTATCATAAATAAAATATATATAGAAAAATAAAATATATTTAGAGTAATATTTTTGGTATGAATAAAAATAAAGAAATAAAAAATAAAAGTATAATTTATATATTTTTTATGTTTTGTATAAATAAGATAAAAGTAAATAAAATCTTTTTTATGTTAGAAAAATAATAATAAAATGCAAAATAAATGTGAAAAAATTATGAAAATATTTTTGAGCATTTTTTATATTTGGGAATAAATAAATAATGTCAGAAATGAAAATAAAAAATAAAAAATATAAAAATACAAGAAATTTGACCAGGGGGTGCAAAATGGAAAAGGGGAGGTGCCAATAGTGAGCCAGGCCAGGCCTAACCCACCACTTCATCTTCAACCTTCAGCTTTTGAAAAATGTGTGCGTTCCCTGTACAAACTACCAGATCCTGTATACGAGCTCTATTGCAAAAACACATAACATCAAACTTGTAGAGAATTTCAAGATGATTCCAACCATATAAACAACTTGTCTTAACTCTCAAAGACCAGAGAGAATTTCTCTGGCCCTAAAATTTGACCTAGTTTTTTCAGCATGTTCATGGATGAAATTCTCTTAGCACACTTAATATAAATGAAAACTGAGCATATGTACAACTTCATGGAAATGAATACTACATTTTTTATTCACAAACCTAAAGTTAAATGTTGCTAAATAGAGAGATAGGAAGTGGACAAAAACCTGTTTCTGCTGACTTCGTGTAGGGCAATGTAGTGCTTTTCAACAAGGCTTGAGATGTCTGAGAGCTTTCTTGGACTTCACTTGATGTTCTCCAATAGCCTGCTTGCCTTGAATGTCCTTGAATCAGCCTATAGAACTCAAATGAGCTATGGAACTCAAATGAGCTTGGATGAGTTGAATGGAAGGTGTTTGAAGCAACTTGGGGCAAAACACACAAGCCAAATGAGCTATGGAACTCAAGTTGTAGATTCTGCCCTGTTTTGCCAAGGGAATGTGATTTCTGGATATGGGGTGTTTAGAGGCTCAAGCAATCGTGTTTCTAGCTCATAGGGGTATGAGAAAGATGTTCAAACTGTTTGCGTAAGCTTGTTTTTTCTAGTGTTCAAGTTCTAAGGTTTTGGATAAGTTTCTTGTTTTTGAAGTAAAAATGTGGAAGTGATTGTCACAGGCCTGTACAGGCTATCAAATACCTTGTAACCTCTGGTAACCTCTGCTCTTGGCCCCACTAATTTGTGGATTTGTTTTGCTGCAGGAGATATTGGACCAATGCTCAAGGATTGTGGTTTGACATAAAGCATACTTAAGCAAAAATGGAAATTTGCCTTTTTCTACTTAGGGCTTAATTTTGTGTACAATGTCCAAATGATCAAAACAAAAGCTTAGACTGATTGATTTGTATTTAATTATGGAGTGTGAAGTGGTTTAGAGGCCTGCAAACTAGTGTAAGGCATGCTGACTTAAAAATTCCACTTGTGTGAACATGAATATGCCATGGATGAAAAATGAGTTTTTCCCAACTTCAAGCCTTCGATTCTCCCTAACCACAAATGTGTTTGAAGAGTTCATTGACAATTTGGAAAGCTTTAAACATGCTCTGAAATCCATCTTTGAAATGCAACTTGAGATTCCAAGTGGAACCATGTGAAAAATGGCCAAGAAGATAGGTTAAAATCCTGCCTAAACTAGAGATCCAAGCTTCTTTAGAGAAAACTTTGTGAATCAAAGTTGTATACTTTGTAGAGGACTACAACTTTCATGTTGGAGGTTTTGTTTGAATCCAAATGCATCATGGTGAAAATGCTGGGCAAAGTTAGGAAAAATTAAACAAATTTCATAACTTAGAAAAATTCTAAGTTATGAAAATTTTCAACTTTAAACCCTAATTTGCAATTTTGGATTTCTTGATGAACAAGTTTCATATTTTGATACATTTTGATTAAAAATGACCCTTGGCACTTGATTTTTACCAAAAAGATAAAGTTTGACTTCTCAGTGTACAATCAAATTTTGATCAATTGACTGAAAAATTGATTTGTCAATCCAATGCAATTGAGGTCTTTTGAACTTGTTGAATAGATCAATATGATGCCATTGAGTACTTGAGTCCATGGTTGAACCTAGTTTTCCATTGGCTAGGTCAAAAAGTCAAAAATTGCCTTTGTACAGTCAAAACCCTAAAAATGGCCATTTTGCCCTTTTGGTGATCTGATCAAATTTCTTATGGATTTGTGGTCCAAAATTGATCAAATGGTTCATATGAGTTGATAATGTTTATATGGGTCAAAATTCATGAGGTTTGACTGTAAATTGGCCACAATTGACTTTTTCCCCAATACAGCTGATTTCTAGGTCAACTGTCCAATTGATTGGGCAAAAATTTGATTTAAGGCTTGAAACTTGGTATGGACAAACTTATGAGTATAATATGAATTATGAAAGTCAATTTGAGAATTGAAGGTCCCAAAATCCCTATGCAAACTCAAACCCTAATTTAGGTCATCAGTGCAAGGAGATATCTTGAGCAGAGCAAACCCTAGCTTGGTATTGAGTCCAAAGAGCCTTGTGATGAGAAACGTTGATAGAATGAGAGGGAAAATTTTGGGGAACAACAGTTGCCCCTGTTCAACCTTCTTGAACCCGAAGGGTTAGATTGGCAAGTTTGCCTTTCGTGACTCGAAGGTAAAAGAGGATTGGACACTAGAGTGCTTGTAAATTTGAACTCGTCAAAAATGTAGTTGAGGGATTGGGCTTAAAGATGCCATCCAAAACTTGTTTGTTGAGTATCAGTAGAATGAACATCAGATTGGTAACCACATTTGGAACGTATCTCAGTTGTATCTGGAGATTGGATTCGTATGAGCAAAGGAATGACGTCCATGTCTAGAATGTATCCGAGCTGTAACTGTATTTGATTCTTGAATGAATGTCAGAATGACTACCATGTCTGAAGCGTATATGTATTCTGAATGGGTGACAGAGAAACATCTGTGTATGGAGCATCTTTGTGCTGGGGAAAAATTCCGAATGAGTGACAGAATGGCAACCGTGTCTGGAGCGTATCTAGATTGTATCTGAAGTTGAGATCTGTATGAGTAGCATAATGACTTTCGTGTCTGGAGTGTATCCGTACTGTAACTGGGATCTGGACAAGCGACAGAATGAATCACGTGTCTGGATTGTATCTGAATTTGAATTTGATAGTTGAATCTGAATGAGAGATAGAAAGGCCTCCGTGTCTGGAGCGTATCTAGTATGTATCTGATTGCTGAAGTCTGAATGAGTAGTAGAATGATCACCGTGTCTGGGATGTATCCATATTGTATCTTGACTTGAAATTTTGCATGAGTAATAAAATGACCGCCGTGTCTGGGGTCTATCTATACTGTATCTGAATAAGAGATCTGAATGAGTAGCAGAATGACTTCCATGTCTTGGAGTGTATCCGTATTGTATCTGAAATCTTTGAACATTTGTTAAAGGTAGCTTTTAATCTTATCCTGAAAGGGTAGACGTTAGCTCAAACACAAAGTTATGTTGCATGCCATGTATGATGCAATAAAATGTGTTCTATAAACGTTCATGATATATGAATGTAATGTATGCACATGTAAGCTGATTAGTTGTCTTGCTGAGGAAAATAAATCCTTGATAGCTAAAGATAATGAAATCTTTGACTGCTTTCGGGGAAGGTAAATCCTTGACTGATGCTGGGGATTCCAAAAATCTTTGATTGTTGAAGATGAGAAATCCTTTGGACTATTGCTGATGATTTCTACTGGGGTAATTAAAACTTGGAAGGCTCCAACTAGAGAAATGAGAACAAGAAAATTTCGTTCTGATGGGAAATAACTCTGTGGTGAGAATGTTTATTCTGCCAGGGAAATCAAGAGCTTGGTTTGTATGCCAATCTACTGGGGATTCCTGTTTTATGGAAAACACCGTTGGGGAATCGGAGGAAGTTGGGTAGTATTCCATCGGGTTTTAAGATTTGAAATTTTGGATTCTGCTGGGGAACAATGTTTAGAGTATTCTGGATCCGCTAGGGATCGGGAGTTTTTTAGAAACTTAACTCTGATGGGAATTTTGAACCTTAACTCCGCTGGAGATATGCATTTCAAAGTTTTAGCTCTGTTGAGGATCTGAATGACATACCAAAGGGGATTTCTACTGGAATAGCCTAAAGACGTTTCCCTATACTTTCGACCTATCAATAATTATCCTTTCTTATTTTGTTTTATTTGTAAGCAGTGATTATATTCAAATTCATATGCTCATTTAACAAACGATTGGACGTTTTCAAATAAAACATAAGTGTAGAAAGAAAGGAAAGGCAAGCAAATTTCTTCACTTTGAAATATCTTTGTATTCACTTTTGTAAGATTATTTATACAAAAGAGACAGACATCCTAGTAAGAGAATGTTGAAAAACTGAGAAAAGCTTTATACAAAGAAAGATGGCTATGTGCAACAATTCCACGGGGTTCCCATTCTACTATACCCTTCACAACTCTGAATGTCTTGTCCATTCGTTGCTTCGTCCACGGATGATTGGATTGATCAGAGGCTTGGAGTATTGGTCGTGAAGAGATTGTTCTTAAAGTGATCCGACGAGAAATAGTCATACGCTTTAATTCCCTAACTTTTTCCTGGACCGCCCTTTCGGGTTTTCGATCCACCGGGAAACCCTTTTTTGCCCAAGTCGCCCTTTCGGGTTTTCAAATTCCCGGGTGTATAGCTTTTTTTATTTATCCCTAATTTTTGCCTGAACCTCCCTTTCGGGTTTGCGATTCACCGGGAAACCCATTTTTTCTCAAGTCGCCCTTTCGGGTTTTCAACTTGTAGGGTCGTTTATGCGTAGAATATTTTGACTATGTCTATGTTCGCAGGGTGCGTCAGGTCGTCGCCATCCATGGTGGTCATAATCATTGCCCCGGAAAAGATGTTCTTAATCACAAATGGTCCTTCGTACGTAGCAGTCCACTTGCCCCTGGGATCACTTTGCGGCAAGATGTTCCGCTCGATTACAACATCTCTGACTTTATATACCTGACACCTGACTTTCTTGTTGAATACCTTGATCATCCGTTTTTGATCCTGTATACGAGCTCTATTGCAAAAACACATAACATCAAACTTGTAGAGAATTTCAAGATGATTCAAACCATATAAACATCTTGTTTTAACTCTCAAAGACCAGAGAGAATTTCTATGGCCCTAAAATTTGAACTAGTTTTTTCAGCATGTTCATGGATGAAATTCTCTTAGCACACTTAATATAAATGAAAACTGAGCATATGTACAGCTTCATGGCAATGAATACTACATTTTTTATTCACAAACCTAAAGCTAAATGTTCCTAAATAGAGAGATAAGAAGTGGACAAAAACCTGTTTCAGCTGACTTCGTGTAGGGCAATGTAATGCTTTTCAACAAGGCTTGAGATGTCTGAGAGCTTGCTTGGACTTCACTTGATCTTCTCCAATATCCTGCTTGCCTTGAATGTCCTTGAATCAGCCTATAGAACTCAACATGCACAAGCTCAAAATGAAAATGGCAAACTCTATAAATGGAGTTACAGTTGGTGTTTGAGGTTTGGGATAGCTTGGATGTGTTGAATGGAAGGTGTTTGAAGCAACTTGGGGCAAAACGCACGAGCCAAATGAGCTATGGAACTCAAGTTGCAGATTCTGCCTTATTTTGCCAAGGGAATGTGATTTCTGGCTTTGGGGTGTTTAGAGGCTCAAGCAATCGTGTTTCTGGATCAAAGGGGTATGAGAAAGATGTTCAAACTGTTTGCATAAGCTTGTTTTTGCTGGTGTTCAAGTTCTAAGGTTTTTGACAAGTTTCTTGTTTTTGTAGTAAAAATGTGGAAGTGATTGTCACAGGCCTGTACAGGCCATCAAATACCTTGTAACCTCTACTATTGGCCCCTCTAATTTTTGGATTTGTTTTGCTGCAGGAGATCTTGGACCAATGCTCAAGGATTGTGGTTTGACATAAAGCATACTTAAGCCAAAATGGAAATTTGCCTTTTTTTACTTAGGGCTTAATTTTGTGTACAATGTCCAAATGATCAAAACAAAAGCTTAGACTGATGGATTTGCATTTAATTATGGAGTGTGAAGTTGTTTAGAGGCCTGCAAACTAGTGTGAGGCATGCTGACTTAAAAATGCAACTTGTGTGAACATGAATATGCCATGGATGAAAAGTGAGTTTTTGCCAAAATCAAGCCTTCGATTCTCCCTAACCACAAATGTGTTTGAAGAGTTATTTTACAATTTGGAAAGCTTGCAACATTCTCTATAATCCATATTTGAAATGTAACTTGAGATTCCAAGTGGAACCATGTGAAAAATGGCCTAGAAGATAGGTCAAAATCCTGCCTAAACTAGGGCAAAATTTCACAAAGTTAATAGTTTTAGGGACCCTTGTTCCAAAAATCATAACTTGAGATCCAAGCTTCTTTTGATAAAACTTTGTGAATTAAAGTTGTAGACTTTGTAGAGAACTACAACTTTCATGTTGTAGGTTTTGTTTGAATCCAAATTCATCATGGTGAAAATGTTGGGCAATGTTAGGAAAAATTAAGAAAATTTCATAACTTCGAAAAATTCTAAGTTTTGAAAATTTTCAACTTTAAACACTAATTTGCAATTTTGGATTTCTTGATGAACAAGTTTCATATTTTGATACATTTTGATTAAAAATGACCCTTGGCACTTGATTTTGACCAAAAAGTCAAAGTTTGACTTCTCAGTGTACAGTCAAATTTTGATTAGTTAACTGAAAAATTGATCTGTCAATCCAATGCAATTCATGTCTTTTGAACTTTTTGAACAGGTCAAGATTATGCCATTGAGTCCTTGAGTCCATGGTTGAACCTAGTTTGCCATTGGCTAGGTAAAAAAGTTAAAAATTGCCTTTGTACAGTTAAAACCCTAAAAATGACCATTTTGCCCTTTTGGTGATCTAATTAAATTTCTTATGGATTTGTGGTCCAAACTTGATCAAATGGTTCATATGAGTTGATAATGTTGATATGGGTCAAAATTCATGAGGTTTGACTGTAAATTGGCCACAGTTGTCTTTTTCCCCAATACAATTGATTTCTAGGTCAACTGTCAAATTGACTGGGCAAAAATTGGATTTAAGGCTTGAAACTTGGTATGGACAAACTTATGAGTCTAATACGAATTATGAAAGTCAATTTGAGCATTGAAGGTCCATTAATACCTGTGCAAACTCAAACCCTAGTTTAGGTCATCAGTGCAAGGAGATGTCTTGAGCAGAGCAAACTCTAGCTTGATCTTGAGTCCAAAGAGCCTTGTGATAAGAAATGTTGATAGATTGAGAGGGAAAATTTTGGGGTACAACAATTTCCCTTGTTCAATCTTCTTGAACCTGAAGGGTTAGATTGGCATGTTTGCCTTTCGTGACTCGAAGGTAAAAGAGGATTGGACACTAGAGTGCCCGTAAATTTACACTCGTCAAAAATGTAGCTGAGGGAATGGGCTTAAACATGCCATCCAAAACTTTTTTGTTGAGTATCAGTAGAATGAAAATCAGAATGGTATCCGCATTTGGAACGTATTTGAGTTGTATCTGGAGATTGGATTCGTATGAGCAAAGGAATGGCGTCTGTGTCTAGAACGTATCCAAGTTGTAACTGTATTTTATTATTGAATGAATGTCAGAATGACTGCCATGTCTGAAATGTATCTGTATTCCGAATGGGTGACAGAGAAAAATCTGTGTATGGAGCATCTCTGTGCTGGGGATAAATTCCGAATGAGTGACATAATGGCAACCGTGTCTGGAGCGTATCTGGACTATATCTGAAGTTGATATTTGTATGAGTAGCTGAATGACTTTCGTGTCTGGAGTGTATCAGTACTGTAACTGGGATCTGGACAAGCGACAGAATGACTCACGTGTCTGGAGTGTATCTGAATTTGAATTTGATAGTTGAATCTGAATGAGAGATAGAATGGCCTCCGTGTCTGGAGCGTATCTAGTATGTATCTGATTGCTGAAGTCTGAATGAGTAGTAGAATGATCACCGTGTCTGGGGTGTATCCATACTGTATCTTGACTTGAAATTTTGAATGAGTAATAGAATGACCGCCGTGTCTGGGGTGTATCCATACTGTATCTGAATAAGAGATCTGAATGAGTAGCAAAATGACTTCCATGTCTTGGAGTGTATCTGTATTGTATCTGAAATCTTTGAACATTTGTTAAAGGTAGCTTTTAATCTTATCCTGAAAGGGTAGAATGTTAGGTAAAACACAAATTTATGTTGCATGCCATGTATGATGCAATCAAATGTGTTCTATAAACGTTCATGATATATGAATGTAATGTATGCGCATGTAAGCTGATTAGCTGTCTTGCTGAGGAAAATAAATCCTTGATAGCTAATGATAATGAAATCTTTAACTGCTTCCGGGGAAGGTAAATCCTTGACCGATGCTGGGGATTCCAAAAATCTTTGATTGCTGAAGATGAGAAATCCTTTGGACTATTGCTGATGATTTCTACTGGGGTAATTAAAACTTGGAAGGCTCCAACTAGAGAAATGAGAACAAGAAAATTTTGTTCTGCTGGGAAATAACTCTGTGGGGAGAATGTTTATTCTGCCGGGGAAATCAAGAGCTTGGTTTGTATGCCAATCTACTGGGGATTCCTGTTTTATGGAAAACTCTGCTGGGGAATCAGAGGAAGTTGGGTAGTATTCCACCGGGGTTTAAGATTTGAAATTTTGGACTCCACTGGGGAACAATGTTTAGAGTATTCTGGCTCCGCTGAGGATCGAGATTTTTTTAGAAACATAAATCTGATGGGAATTTTGAACCTTAACTCCGCTGGAGATATGCATTTCAAAGTTTTAGCTCTGTTGAGGATCTGAATGACATACCATAGGGGATTTCTACTGGAATAGCCTAAAGACGTTTCCCTATATTTTCGACCTATCAGTAATTATCCTTTCTTATTTTGTTTTATTTGTAAGCAGTGATTATATTCAAATGCATATGCTCATTTAACAAACGATTGGATGTTTTCAAATAAAACATAAGTGTAGAAAGAAAGTAAAGGCAAGCAAATTTCTGCACTTTGAAATATCATTATATTCACTTTTGTAAGTAACTTTTTACAAAGGAGACACACATCCTATTAAGAGAATGTTGAAAAATTGAGAAAAACTTTATACAAAGAAAGATGGCTATGTGCAACAATTCCATGGGGTTCCCATTCTTCTATAGCCTTCACAACTCTGAGTATCTTGTCCATTCGTTTCTTCGTCCGCGGATGATTGGATTGATCAGAAGCTTGGAGTATTGGTCGTGAAGAGATTGTTCTTAAAGTGATCCGACGAGACATAGTCATACGCTTTAATTCCCTAACTTTTTCCTGGACCGCCCTTTCGGGTTTTCGATCCACCGGGAAACCCTTTTTTGCCCAAGTCGCACTTTCGGGTTTTCTACTTGCCGGGTGTACAGATTTTTATATTTATCCCTAATTTTTGCCTGAACCTCCCTTTCGGGTTTTCGATTCACCAGGATGCCCATTTTTTCCCAAGTCGCCCTTTCGGGTTTTCAACTTGTAGGGTCATTTATGCGTAGAATATTTTGACTATGTCTATGTTCGCAGGGTGTGGCAAGTCGTCACCGTCCATGGTGGTCAGAATCATTGCCCCACCAAAAAAGATGTTCTTAATCACAAATGGTCCTTCGTACGTAGGAGTCCACTTGCCCCTGGGATCACTTTGCGGCAAGATGATCCGCTTGATTACAAGATCTCCGACTTGATATACCTGACGATAGACTTTCTTGTTGAAAGCCTTGATCATCCGTTTTTGATATGTCTGACCATGATAAACAGCAGTAAGTCGTTTCTCATCGATCAAGTTAAGTTGATCAAGCCGGGTATGAATCCAATTGTCTTCACTTAAACCAACATCCTTCATAATCCTCAAGGAAGGAATTTGAACTTCCATGGGTAAAACAGCCTCCATGCCATATACCAAAGAAAAGGGGGTTGCCCCAATTGAAGTACACGTCGTGGTACGATATCCTTGCAGAGCAAACGGTAACATCTAATGCCAGTCCTTGTAGGTGACTGTCATCTTTTGAATGATCTTCTTGATATTCTTGTTCGCGGCTTCAACAACACTGTTCATCTTTGGCCGATAGGGAGATGAATTGTGATGTTGAATCTTGAACTGCTCGCAAAGAGCGGTGATCACAGTGTTGTTCAAATTTGTACCGTTCTCCGTGATGATCCTGTCGGGGATACCATACCGGCATATGAGGTTCTGCTTAATGAAGCGGGCAACCACATTCTTTGTAACAGAGGCAAAGGAAGCCGCTTCAACCCACTTGATAAAATAATCAATAGCCACCATGATGAAGCGATGTCCATTTGATGTCATAGGGTTGATCTCTCCAATCATATCGATTCCCCACATCGCGAATTGCGAAGGAGGTGTCAGAACGTTGAGAGGAACTGGAGGAATATGTACCTTGTCAGCATAGACTTGGCATTTGTGACAAGTACGGGAATGTTGATGACAATCAGCTTCCATGGTAGACCAGTAGTAGCCTGCCCTTAGAATATTCTTAGCCATCGTATGCCCGCTTAAGTGGGTACCAAATATGCCGCTATGTATTTCGGTCACGATCAACTCAACTTCAACCTTGTCCACACAACGAAGTAGAACACAATCATAGCTGCGCTTATATAAGATACCATTTCTCAGGAAGAACTTGGCAGCAATTCTCCTTAAGAAATTTTTGTCATTGACTGAAGCTCCTTCAGGGTATTCTCGAGTCTGGAGATACCTTTTGATTTCATGAAATCAGGGTTGTTCCACTACTTCTTCGGTATTAATCTCATGACAGTGTTCAGGTTCGTCCATTTGCTCGATTGGGATTTGGGGAGCCTCATTATCCCAGTTGAGTTTAAACATGGAAGACATTGTAGCCAGAGCATCTGCTAGCTAATTTTCTTCTCGCGGGAAATGCTCGAAAGTAATCTGCTCAAAATGAGGCAACAATGTCAAGAGATGTTCTTTGTATGGGATAAGATTAGGATGTTTAGTGTCCCATTCTCCTTTGATTTGACTGATAACCAAAGTTGAGTCCCCAGACACAATCATAGATTTGATTCCCAAGACAATTGCAGCCTTGAGACCAAAGATACAAGCTTCATACTCGGCCATGTTGTTGGTGCAGCTGAAGTAGAGTCTAGCAGTTAAAGGCGTATGGCAACCTTCTAGAGAAATAAGTACCGCGCCGATACTGTTGCCAAGTGCATTTAAAGCACCATAAAAGTACAAGGTCCATCGGGATCCTTGTTCAGGTCCGTCGTACGGTCCGTTATCTTTAATGTTGTCCAATGTCATAATGTCCTCGTCAGGGAAGTCCAACCTCATAGATTGGTAATCTTTGACAGCTTGATGAGCTAGATGGTCAGCTAGTACACTCCGCTTTATAGCTTTTTGGATTGTGTACTGGATATCATACTATGTCAGGATCATTTGCCATCTAGCAATTTTTCCGGATAAAGCAGGCTTCTCGAAGATGTACTTAATCAGATCCATTTTAGAAATCAGCAAAGTGTTATGTGTCAACATATACTGCCTTAGCCGGTGAGCAGCCCATAACAAAGCGCAAAAAGGTTTCTCGAGCAGTGAGTAGCGAGTCTCACAGTCGGTAAACTTTTTGCTAAGGTAATAAATGGCATGCTCTTTTCGGCCAGACTCGTCATGCTGGCCCAGTACGCACCCCATTGAATTATCCAAAACAGTCAGATACATGATTGAAGGCCTTCCTTCGATGGGTGGCATCAAGATAAGAGGTTCCAACAAATACTCCTTGATCTAATCAAAAGCAACTTGACAATCATTATTTCATTCAACCACCTGATCTTTCTTCAACAACTTGAAGATTGGCTCACAGGTAGATGTTAGGTGAGAAATGAACCTTGCAATATAGTTTAAACGTCCCAAGAAACCTCTAACCTCCTTTTCAGTGCGGGGGCCCAACATTTCTTGTATAGCTTTGACTTTAGCAGGATCAACCTCGATGCCTTTGTTACTGACGATGAATCCCAAAAGTTTACCGGACCTGACTCCGAAAGTGCACTTGCTAGGGTTAAGTCTGAGCTTATATTCCTTCAATCTGACAAACAACTTTTGCAGATGGTCTAGGTGTTCTTCTTCTGTCTGTGAGTGGACTATCATGTCGTCATTCTTCTATCTCATGATGTATCATGTCATGAAATAAAGCTACCATGGCTCGCTGATAGATTGCCCCGACATTATTCAGTCTGGATGGCATCACTTTATAGAAGAAGGTACCCCACTGCATAACAAAAGTAGTCTTCTCCATATCTTTTTGGGCCATTTTTATCTGGTTGTATCCCGAGAATCCATCCATGAAGGAAAATACCTTGTGTTTAGCTGTATTGTCAACTAAGATGTCAATGTGTGGTAGTGGAAAATAATCTTTGGGGCTATCCCTATTTAAGTCCCTATAGTCCACACACATTCTGACTTTGCCGTCTTTCTTAGGCACGGGCACAATGTTAGCAACCCATTGTGGATAGGAAGTAACAGCCATAGTGAGTTTTTGCCAACTTCAAGCCTTCGATTCTCCATAAACACAAATGTGTTTGAAGAGTTATTTAACAATTTGGAAAGCTTGCAACATGCTCTATAATACATCTTTGAAATTAAACTTGAGATTCCAAGTAGAACCATCTGAAAAATGACCAAGAAGATAGGTCAAAATCCTGCCTAAACTAGGGCAAAATTTCACTAAGTTAAAAGTTTTAGGGACCCTTGTTCCAAAAATCATAACATGAGATCCAAGCTTCTTTTGAGAAAACTTTGTGATTCAAAGTTGTAGACTTTGTGGAGGACTACAACCTTCATGTTGGAGGTTTTGTTTGAATCCAAATGCATCATGGTGAAAATGTTGCGCAAAGTTAGGAAAAATTAAGAAAATTTCATAACTTAGAAAAATTCTAAGTTATGAAAATTTTCAACTTTAAACCTTAATTTGCAATTTTGGGTTTCTTGATGAACAAGTTTCATATTTTGATACATTTTGATGAAAAATGACCCTTGGCAGTTGATTTTGACCAAAAACTCAAAGTTTGACTTCTCAGTGTACAGTCAAATTTTGATCAGTTGACTGAAAAATTCTTCTGTCAATCCAATGCAATTGAGGTCTTTTGAACTTGTTTGATAGGTAAATATGATTCCATTGAGTCCTTGAGTCCATGGTTGAACCTAGTTTGCCATTCACTAGGTCAAAAAGTCAAAAATTGCCTTTGTACAATGAAAACCCTAAAAATGACCAAAATTGATCAAATGGTTCATATGAGTTGATTATGTTGACATGGCTCAAAATTCACGAGGTTTGACTGTAATTGGCCACAGTGGACTTTTTCACTAATACAGCTTATTTCTAAGTCAATTGTCCAATTGACTGGGCAAAAATTTGATTTAAGGATTGAAACTTGGCATGGACAACATTTTGAGTATAATATGAAGTATGAAAGTCAATTTGAGTAGAGAAAGGTCCCAAAATCCCTATGCAAACTCAAACCCTAATTTAGGTCACCAATGCAAGGAGATGTCTTGAGCAGAGCAAACCCTAGCTTGATCTTGAGTCCAAAGAGCCTTGTGATGAGAAATGTTGATAGAATGAGAGGGATAATTTTGGGGTACAACACTTGTCATTATTGAAGGTAGTCTGTTGTCGATATTTTTGTTACTCCAATGGATGGTAGCCTTGTCATTATTGAAGGTAGTCTTTTATCGATATTTTTGTTACTACAATGGATTATAGCCTTGTTATTATGAAAAGTAGTTTGTTGTCATTATGTTAATTACTCAAATGGATGGCAGCCTAGTCATTATGTAAGGTAGTCTATTGTCGAGTGTTTTAATACTCTAATGGATGGTATCCTTGTCATTATGGAAGGTAGTCTACTCTCGAGATTTTTATTACTGTAATGGATGGTAGCCTTGTCATTATGGAAGGTAGTCTCTTGTGGATATTTTTGTTACTCCAATGGATGGTAACCTTGTCATTATGGAAGGTAGTATGTTGTCGATAATTTTGTTACTACAATGGATGGTAGCCTTGTCATTATGGAAGGTAGTCTGTTGTCGAGATTTTTGGTACTCCATTGGATGGTAGCCTTGACATTATGGAAGGTAGTCTATTGTCGAGATTTTTATTATTCCAATGGATGGTAGCCTTGTCATTATGGAAGGTAGTATGCTGTCGATATATTTGTTACTCTAATGGGTGGTAGCCTTGTCATTATGGAAGGTAGTCTATTGTCGAGATTTTTGTTACTCCAATGGATGGTAGCCTTGTCATTATAGAAGGGAGTCTGTTATTGTGATTTTTGTTAATCCAATGGATGGTAGCCTTGTCATTATGGAAGGTAGTCTGTTGTCGAGATTTTTATTATTCCAATGGATGGTAGCCTTGTCATTATGAAAGGTAGTCTGTTGTCGTGATTTTTATTACTCCAATGGATGGTAGCATTGTCATTATGGAAGGTAGTATGTTGTTTATATCTATGTTAATCCAATGGATGGTAGCCTTGTCATTATGGATGGTAGTCTGTTGTCAAGATTTTTGTTACTCCAATGGATGGTAGCCTTGTCATTATGGAAGGTAGTCTATTGTCGACATTTTTGTTACTCCAATGGATGGTAGCCTTGTCATTATAGAAGGTAGTTTGTTTTCGAGATTTTTGTTACTCCAATGGATGGTAGCCTTGTCATTATGGAAGGTAGTTTGTTTTCGAGATTTTTGTTACTCCAATGGATGGTAGCCTTGTCATTATGGAAGGTAGCCTTTTTTCGATATTTTTGTTACTACAATGGATTGTAGCCTTGTCATTATGAAAAGTAGTTTGTTGTAAATATGTTTGTTACTCAAATGGATGGTAGATTAGTCATTATGTAAGGTAGTCTATTGTCGAGATTTTTAATACTCCAATGGATGGTAGCCTTGTCATTATGGAAGGTTGTCTGTTCTCGATATTTTTATTACTTTAATGGATGGTATCCTTGTCATTATAGAAGGTTGTCTCTTGTGGATACTTTTGTTACTCCAATGGATGGTAACCTTGTCATTATGGAAGGTAGCCTGTTGTCGAGATTTTTGTTACTCCATTGGATGGTAGCCTTGTCATTATGGAAGGTAGTCTGTTGTCAATATTTTTATTATTCCAATGGATGGTAGCCTTATCATTATGGAAGGTAGTATGTTGTCGATATCTATGTTACTTTAATGGGTGGTAGCCTTGTCATTATGGAAGGTAGTCTATTGTCGAGATTTTTGTTACTCCAATGGATGGTAGCCCTGTCATTATAGAAGGTAGTCTGTTGTTATGATTTTTCTTAATCCGATGTATGATAGCCTTGTCATTATGGAAGGTAGTATGTTGTTTAGATTTTTGTTACTATAATGTATGGTAGCCTTGTCATTATGGAAGGTAGTCTGTTGTCAATATTTTTGTTATTCCAATGGATGGTAGCCTAGTCTTTATGGAAGGTAGTTTGTTTTCTAGATTTTTGTTACTCCAATGGATGGTAGCCTTGTCATTATAGAAGGTATTTTGTTGTCTAGATTTTTGGTACTCCAATTGATGGTAGCCTTGTCATTATGGAAGGTAGTCTCTTGTTCATATTTTTTATACTCCAATGAATGGTAGCCTTGTCATTATGGAAGGTAGTCTATTTTCGAGATTTTTGTTATTCCAATTGATGGTAGCCTTGTCATTATGGAAGGTAGTATGTTGTCGATATCTATGTTAATCCAATGGATGGTAGCCTTGTCATTATGGATGGTAGTCTATTGTTAAGATTTTTGTTACTCTAATGGATGGTAGCCTAGTCATTATGGAGGGTAGTCAGTTATCGAGATTTTTGTTACTCCAAATGATGGTAGCCTTGTCATTATGGAAGGTAGTATGTTTTCAATATTTTTGTTAATCCAATGGATGGTAGCCTTGTCATTATGGAAGGTAGTCTGTTATCGAGATTTTTGTTACTCTAATAGATTATAGCCTTATCATTATGGAAGGTAGTCTGTTGTCGTGATTTTTGTTACACCAATGGATGGTAGCCTTGTCATTATGGAAGTTAGTATGTTGTCGATATCTATGTTAATCCAATGGATGGTAGCCTTGTCATTATGGATGGTAGTCTGTTGTCAAGATTCTTGTTACTCCAATGGATGGTAGCCTTGTCGTTATGGAAGGTAGTATGTTGTTCAGATTTTTGTTACTACAATGTATGGTAGCCTTGTCATTATGGAAGGTAGTCTGTTGTCGATATTTTTGTTATTCCAATGGATGGTAGCCTAGTCTTTATGGAAGGTAGTCTGTTTTCTAGATTTTTTTTACTCTAATGGATGGTAGCCTTGTTATTATAGAAGGTATTTTGTTGTCTAGATTTTTGGTACTCCAATTGATGGTAGCCTTGTCATTATGGAAGGTAGTCTGTTGTTGAGATTTTTGTTATTCCAATGGATGGTAGCCTTGTCATTATGGAAGGTAGTATGTTGTCGATATCTATGTTAATCCAATGGATGGTAGCCTTGTCATTATGGATGGTAGTCTATTGTTAAGATTTTTGTTACTCCAATGGATGGTAGCCTAGTCATTATGGAGGGTAGTTTGTTATCGAGATTTTTGTTACTACGAATGATGGTAGCCTTGTCATTATTGAAGGTAGTATGTTTTCGAGATTTTTGTTAATCCAATGGATGGTAGCCTTGTCATTATGGAAGGTAGTCTGTTGTCGTGATTTTTGTTACTCCAATGGATGGTAGCCTTGTCATTATGGAAGTTAGTATGTTGTCGATATCTATGTTAATCCAATGGATGGTAGCCTTGTCATTATGGATGGTAGTCTGTTGTCAAGATTTTTTTATTCCAATGGATGGTAGCTGTTGTACCCCAAAATTTGCCCTCCTATATTCTTCAAAATTTGCAAAGAGCATGCTTCAAAAATCCCCAAGGGTTGCATAGTTCAAGGGCCTCCTAAACAGTCAAAAACTAGGGTTTTGGTTTTGACAAAGAAAATGAAGTTTCCAAGGGTCCAATCAAGTCCCACATGCCTACAAACATGGTCGAGCATCCTCATACCAAGTTTCAAGACTTACAGCATAAAATTGCACAGTCAAAAACCCTAATTGCACTATAGTCAACTATTGGTGCAAAATGGTCATTTGACAGTCAAAAGTTCAAATTTTTGGTCTACATCTCATTTTGAGGCCACAAACATCATTTGATCAATTCTTGATTATGATTTTCAAGGCATGGCTCAAAAAGTCTCAAGATGCAAAAGTTTCCATATTTGGACAGTTGAAAAAGTCAACTGTAACTTGACCAAGGCATAACTTCCACATGGTTTATCAGAAAAATTCCATCCAAAGCTCATTTGGAAGAGAAAGACATTTCCTACAACCCCTCTTCACACTTCAAGTCCAAGAAATGCTCTCACAAAAAGTTATCAATTTCAACATTATAGGTCATTTTCAAAAGTCAACAAAAAGGGACTTTAAGTCAAAGGCCATAACTTGAGATTGGTAAATCAAAATGACATGGGACCAAAGGCGTTGGTTTGAGGACTTCAAGACCTTTCCAAAATGTCTAAGAACATGATCAAAGCTTAAAAAATGAGCAAGATATGCCTTGTGGAAGTTTGGAAATGTTTGGGTATTTTGAAAAGTTAACTTTGCTTCAAATGCCTTAAAATTGCTAATGGGCCACATTTTCTTCCAAGAATCATCATCCAAATCATGTGCACGACCATTTGGCCCAAAGGGAATTTATTCATCATTTTTATTTATTTATTTGAATTTTAAATTGCTATTAATTCATTTAATACAATAAAATATGTGAAAAATACCAAAGCAAGCTTTTCAAATCCTTTTATGCATGAAATATCTTCAAGATTTCGTGCATTATCTGATATGGAAAGAATCAAGGTGATTTGGACATGATTGGAATCAAAAACATGTGAAAAAGATTTGAAAAATTATGCATGAAAATCAAATATTCATTCCATCAATGCAAGGATTCTTTGGATCAAAAACTCAACCCTAATCCATCCTCATATAAGTGTGATCAAAACCTAATGCCAAGGGAGCTCCAAGCTGCACCCCATCTGAAGAAAGAACTTTGCACTTTTTCAAGAAAATTCCAAAAATGAAAACACGATTTCAAGGAGTTTCAAGGCAAAACATTGATTCCATTGCATTCCTGAGGCTTCAAGAAAGGTTTCTGGATCAAAACCATCACCTCTAACGCAAAGAATTGGTAGAACGACCTTGTCCTGTCCATACTTTTTTTCACATTCATGTATCATGATTCACGCATTATTTCCAATTTTTAATGTTTGGTTTACATTCAGTTAATCATTCTAAAGCTAACCATATGTTTTAATTGAGTTTTTATGCATCGTACGCGATTTCACCATTGAAGCTCGCTAGGGTTCCTCAAGCTCCAAATTGGGCATTTTCGTATACTGTAAAATTAGAACATCCCAATACCATGGCTAAACTCAGGAAGCTTGGATGATCTTAACAAACTATTCGCGCTCAATTTAGGAGCCACCATATTCTATTCGCTATTTTTATGCTTGCTATTTAGTGGGGGTTCAAAACCCCCGCTATCTAACTGTTGTTTTTCAGGTAAAACGCAAACGAGTGGAGAAGAAGATTATGTGGCATCATATGATTGAGCACTTTGAATTCTAGCGCGTGTTTTTCTGACTCATACCACTAACGTTTGTCTTTTTTTATAATAATTATGGTTCATATAATATACAAAGTACGTTAACAGCTCCATTGGTCAGGCGTTGCATTGGTAAACTCTGGGACCTGGGTTCGATTCCCAGGTCCCCCCTCTCTCCATATTATTTTTCTGACTATACTTGCATGCAGCGCTCTCTCCAAGCGTCCACCATACGCTCATAATCCAGGCACGCCACTTGTCCCATAATCCTAATCCAAAGGCCAATGTCTGAGGAGTATCATATGTGTCAGTCAATGAATCCACACGCGATCACCTGAAGTCAACAAGGCCTTGAGACAAATGGGCCTGATTGCTAGCCAAAGACCTCCAGTTTGGGGACAGAACCCCCCATTGGTTTGCTCTTTCATCTTTTTTTTTGTATTTTTCTACTTTTATTTGTTTTAATTAATTTTAATTTAATTCTTTAAATCAATATTTTCATAACAAAAAAAAAAATAATAATAAAAATCAGAAAGTCATAAAAATTAAAATATATTTCATTTAATGTTATTTTTGTAAAAAAAGGTCTTATTAATTAATTAGTTTTTTTATTCTAGGATTAACTTTAACATTTTCTTAATAAATTTAAAATTTGTAGAATTAGGTTTTAATTACTTTTATCTTTTTCTTTTCTTTTATCATTATTAATTATTAATTATTTTCTTGTAAATAAAATTGCATTAATTAATTAGGTTTAATTTTAGGTTCAATTTTAATATTTTTTTTCTTAATAAATAAAAATAGTTAGAATTAGGGTTAATTAATTTTTTAATTTCATTTAATTCTCTTATTAAAAATCCATAAATACAAAAACTCAAAAATCTTTTCTTTTTACTTTAATTTAATTAATTTGTTAATCATAATTTAATTTCATTAAAAAAATGGTCCAACGCCCTCGCATTCGATCGTAATTCCAATTCGCGCGTTTATTTTATTTCCTCCTTTTATGTAATTCTCCCAAAGCCATGTAAATTCGATATTTATATTTCTCGCACTTTACTTTATTTTATGTCAAATCGGGTCCTGGATTTAATTTGGCGATGTGGACCCGCGCCTTTGTAATAGTTTAGGAACTTTAATTCTCGCCTCTTTTTAACTGTTAATAATTGCATGCAAGAATGAATGTTAAAATAAAAACAAAAACGTAGATCACCCCCGACATGAACAAGATAAATGTAAATGAACATGACACACAAATCACACACCACCCCTAGGGTACGCCTCACTGTTGCCTTGCCCCTCGAAAGGTGATCGTCGTGTAGAGGATGTTTTAGTAAGTCCTCATGATCCGGGAACCTGGCATGAGGGTAGCTTCTAAGGTATCTTCCTATTGCTCCGGTGATCACCATGTCCCGACCATCGAATTGACCCGAACACCTCCAATGGTGGTGCTACCTACCTCTCAATGGTGGGATGGCACTGCTTTAAAGGACATTTACACAGACAAATTCCTTAGGGTAAGTAGACGACTCTAGATACTTGCTCTAATTTCAAAAACAAATCAAAAATACTTTTCACACCGAGACCTTTTCAAAAAAAGCTTTCGAAAGCAACTTTTCAAACACTCTTGAGGACCGATACAAGAGTCGAACTGAAATTTTCAAAGAAACTTTTTAAAACCCACAGTTGAAAAGCAAACAAACCATTTTGAAAACACAAGTGAGCAAGTATCTAAGAGCCCATGGATAACCATGGATAGAAAGGGTGCTAACACCTTCCCTTTCTATAAATCTACCTCCTGAACCGAGAGCAATCTCTTTAAGGAGTTTTTCTGTGCTTTTATCCTTTCCATTTGGAGAAAATAAAAGAAGGTGGCGACTCTTGCTTACCGCGACATTTCGTGAACCAGCGTTAAACAGTCAGTTCCAGATCCACCGATCACAGAACTGGCGACTCTGCTGGGGAACTCGTTATAAAGTGAGGTGTACCTTAGGTATAGTTCATAACTGTGTTTTCAATTGCTTTCTTTGCTTGCTTTAAATTGTGGGACTGTCTTGGGAGTTCTATAGATCCTAACCCGGATCTGGGGATACCTTCTTAGAAAGTAGCAACAAGGTTGTGAGGGAACTGTGCGGGGTATACCGACATGGTTGAAACAGTCTGCTATGTTGATGTGGCACTTTGGTGTGTACCGGTAACCCTTGAGTTCAGTCAAGGAGAGTACGGGGCCTCCGCGTGGTGTCATGAAGCATCAACAGACCTTAGGAACCTTAATTGAACTATCTTGGCCTCTTTAGGGTAGTGAGATAACTGACTTTGGTGCAGTCCGAGGTTGGTTGATACTCAATACTACACTCAATTGAGGGTTGCTTTCCTGGAATATTTCGGTCGCCAGTTCAGTGGCTAAATCGAAACGATGAACAATGAAAGCAATCCAGTGATGTTGGGACCCTTTGAACCCGGTTACTTCTAATAGGACAGGTTGAGCCCACCAACTTCAAGAGGGTAATACCCAGACCCCATGTTGGCCTAGACCCTAAGGGCTTGTCTTGTGTGACTTGTGTGCCTTACATGTTTGTCTTTGTAAATATATGTGGTGTGTTTAATCATAGCATCATGACATCATCGAGCATCATATGCATTGACTAACCATTTCAGGGGTTCGAATCTTCATCTTTGTTCTTGTTTTGTAGGACATGGAAACTGTTCGCAGAAAGACAATTCAAATCAGCCTTGTAAGGATCCCTCCTCAGCTTAAGGAACTTATATCCAGGATTCCCGAGAGCTCTTCTTTCAGTGAGAAACATGGAAGACTCATCAGCTTGGTCAATACCAACATTGAGGAAGACATGATAAAGGTCCTGTTCCAGTTCTTTGACCCTCTGCATCACTATTTCACCTTCTTGGATTATCAGCTGGTACCTACATTGGAGGAGTTCTCCCGGTTCGTGAAGATCCCCATCCTTGATCAACTACCCTACAACGGTACGGAAAAGGAACCCAAGCTTGAAGAGATTGCTAAAGCCTTGCACCTACAATCATCTGACCTCAAGGGATATTGGGAAGTTAGAAGTGGTATCAAAGGGTTCTTAGCCAGGTTTCTGTTTGAAAAGGCCCATGAATGTTGGAACTCCCTTGACTTATAAGCTTTTGAAGAAGTTGTGGCCCTCCTTGTCTATGGTTTGGTGTTGTTCCCTAACCCAGATCAGCTTATAGATGTCAGTGCTGTCCAGATCTTCATGTCCAGGAATCCTATACCTACGTTGCTGGGGGACATCCTTCACTCATGTTACACTCGAACCATGAGAAAAAGAGGTGTCCTTAGGTGTTGCACTCCTCTCCTGGGAAGGTGGTTTATTTCGCACCTTCCACAATCAGTTTTGAAGAACGAGCGGGGTTTGAGATGGTCACAACGGTTGATGACTCTTACACATGCAGATATACATTGGTGCCCTCGGTCCAGAGAGGATGTCACTATCATTGATCGTTGCAGGGAGTACCCTAATGTTCCTTTACTTGGAATCAGAGGAGGTATTACTTACAGCCCATGCCTGGCTTGGAGACAGTTTGGTTATGCTCGGAGGGATGGCCCTCATGACATGTTAATTCCTGACATAGTTTTTGACTTCGACAACGATGCACAAGGACTTTGCCAGAGATTTATTAGAGCTTGGAGGATGCCAAGTAGGATAGACAGCAAAACACTGGGGCACAGGAATTCCATCCCATTGGAACCTTATCTCAAGTGGGTACGGGCCCTCTCCGAGAAGTTAGTGATGCCTTATCCTCATATGCTCCCTGTGATCAAAGAGCCAGTCTTGGAAGGAGAAGAGTCCTACATCATTCAACATCCTGACATGCCCACGTCTTGGGAAGAGATGCAGAAAAGCTGGATCCAGCTTAAGGAAGAACGGAATTCTCTCGAGACCAGTCTACATGCTAGTGAAAAGAAGGTCTTGGAGCTCACCCGCCTATTGCATGAGGAGAGGAATCTCAACACCTACATAGCTCCAAAGAGGATGCGTAGTGTCTTTTGGGATTGATTTGCTTTTGTATTTTGTGCCCACGAGGCCTTGATGTACTGAACAATTATTTCCACAATGATAACGTATGTTCCTTTTTGTCTACAACAAATTTGAACTTTCGAACCCTTGAATGCATTGCATAAACACATATCATTCATCATGTGCATAGCAGGCTTTTTTCTTATTTTCAGGTTGCTTACCGTTCTTCGCTGTTTATTTCAGCATCATGAATCCTGACTCATCATCAACTGAGATGTCCATCAAGGCTCTTCAGGCGCAGAATGCGCAATTTCAGGAACTAATCATGGGTTTGGCTCAGGGCCAAGAAGAGCTGAAGGCTCTGCTCCTGAAGAAGGAGAAGAAGAAGAAAAAGAGAACTGTTCTTTTCAACTCGGGCTGAAGGTTTTGCAACACTCTGCAGAATGAAGAGGCTGGTTCTTCTATAGGCAAGGGTAGTCCCCAAGAGGGAAAAGGTCCTAGTCCGGTAGTCTCTGACAACGAGACTGATTTTAATGAGGAACAATATCCTCCTGCTGAAGACAAATACAAGCAGTAGGAAGACAGGCTGAATGCTATGGATATCCAACAAGTGCCTGGGCTGGATTTCGGAGATTTGGGTTTGTCCACTGGTGTGATGATTCCTCATAAGTTCAAAGCACCATCTTTTATCTAGTATGACGGGGCATCTTGTCCCAAGCTACACCTCAGATCTTACGTGCAGAAGATTCAACCGTACTCAGTGGACAAGAATTTGTGGATCCACTTCTTCCAGGAGAGTCTTTCAGGGACTCATCTCGAATGGTTCTATCAGCTGGATGCGACCAAGGTTCGTAACTGGGAGGAGTTGGCTACTGCTTTCTATAAGTAGTATCAATATAATGCCGACCTTTCCCCTACACGTACCCAACTCTAGGGTATGTCGCTAGGGTCAAGTGAAGGTTTTAAAGAGTACGCACAGAAGTGGAGGGATATGGATGGCAGGGTGCAGCCTCTGTTGACTGACCGGGAGTGGGTAGACATGTTCTTGGGGACCCTATCTGGGCCATTTTTCAACCATCTCATCGGTAACTCGTCTGTAGGGTTTACTGATCTTATTCTGACTGGAGAGAGAATAGAGGCTGGGATGAAGTCTGGTAAAATTCAGAAGGGTGCATCGTCAAGCTCTGAGAAGAAGCCCTTTAAGAAGGAGGCCAGTGTTGTATATGGGTCTAGAAGACAAGAGAAACCTGAGCGCCGCCAATCTGTCAACGCGGTGATGATTGCTAAACCTGCTGCCGCTCCTCGGCAAACCAATCCTCAGAGGGCTGAAAGACCCAGAAGAGAGTTCACCCGTTTGAGTATGACTCTATCACAAATCTTGCCGCAGTTGCTGTCTACCTACCTAGTGACTGTCAGAGAGGCCCCGAAGGTTGTAAACACTGCCTCTTTGAAATACAATCCAAATTCCCGCTGTGCTTATCACTCCGATAGCCCGGGGCATTCCACTGATGACTGTTGGGCCTTAAGGAATAAGCTGCAGGACCTTATTGATGCCAAGGAGGTACAATTTGAGGCATCTGAGAAGCCTAATGTAGTGACAGCTCCCCTACCTGCTCATGGAGTGAATTCTATTGGGGACGAAGATGAAGTGGATGAAGCTGAGTTTGATAGCTGGATTTACCCGGAAACCGACAGTGGACCTAGCAATTGGAGTGCAAAGGACAATCTACCTGTTTCTCTTGTTACTGAGTAATGAATTCTATGTTTTTTTATTTGTAATAAACAATTAAAACTCTATGGCCCGGTGTCTTACCCGGGGCACCGTGGCTTCATTTGTGAGGGCATATAAATTGTCATTTCACATATCATGAATAAAAATCTTGGACGTTTTCTCGCATTTCAAATCTTATGCTCCTTTTCTTTCTTTCCTTTCTTTATATCGCAAAACAGCTGTATTTACACACACTCACTCATACAGGTTTCAATCCACTATGGATCTCACGTGTAACGACTCCGCTATTGCCAATTATGACTTCGAAAATCGAATCAACTTAGCCGAAGACGAAGGTGAAGATGATTGCGAAGTGCCTGGCGAGCTTGCAAGACTGTTACTCCAGGAAGAGAGAGCAATTCAACCACACGAAGAGCCGGTGGAAACAATAAACCTGGGTACTGATACAGACAGGAAGGAAGTTAAGATTGGTGCCAACCTAAAGCTCAGCGTGAAGCAACGGTTGACTCAGATGCTACATGATTATATGGAGATCTTTGCCTGGTCCTACGAAGACATGCCCGGGTTGGATACCGATATTGTGGTCCATCACTTGCCTATTAAGGAAGACTGCCCTCCGGTTAAGCAAAAGGTCCGCCGTATGCGTCCAGAGATGTCTGAGAAGATCAAAGCCGAGGTTATGAAACAGTTTGATGATGGGTTTCTTGCAGTGACTTCTTACCCTCAGTGGGTTGCTAATGTGGTACCGGTACCAAAGAAAGACGGTAAGGTCAGAATGTGTGTCGATTACAGGGATCTGAACAGGGCCAGTCCCAAGGATGACTTCCCCCTACCTCACATTGATGTCCTCGTTGACAATACTGCTCAGCATAAGGTGTTCTCTTTCATGGATGGTTTTTCAGGTTACAATCAAATCAAGATGGCACCTGAAGACATGGAAAAAACTACCTTTGTTACTCAGTGGGGCACCTTCTGCTACAAGGTCATGCCTTTTGGACTGAAGAATGCTGGGGCAACCTACCAACGTGCCATGGTTGCTTTATTTCACGACATGATCCATCATGAGATAGAAGTTTATGTTGACGACATGATCGCAAGGTCCCAGACTGAAGAAGAGCACCTAGATCATCTGTAGAAGTTGTTTGACCGGCTAAAACTGTACAAGTTGAGGTTGAACCCGAACAAGTGCACCTTCGGGGTAAGATCGGGAAAGTTGCTAGGCTTCGTTGTAAGTGATAAAGGTATTCAAGTGGACCCTGCCAAGGTTAACGCTATTCAAGAGATGCCAGTTCCTAAGACAGAGAAGGAGGTCAGAGGCTTTTTAGGACGCCTGAATTACATTGCTCGATTCATCTCACACCTGACTGCTACCTGTGAGCCAATCTTCAAGCTGCTAAAGAAAGATCAGGTAGTACGTTGGAATGATGAATGTCAGGCTGCTTTTGACAGAATCAAGGAGTATCTCCAAGAACCACCCATCCTTATGCCACCGGTTGAGGGGAGACCTCTGATACTATACCTGACAGTACTTGACAACTCAATGGGGTGTGTGTTGGGGCAGCATGATGAGTCTGGCCGAAAAGAGCATGCCATTTATTTCCTTAGCAAAAAGTTTACCGACTGTGAGAACTGATACTCACTGCTTGAGAAAACTTGCTGCGCTTTGGTATGGGCTGCTCGCCGGCTCAGACAGTATATGCTGACTCACACTACCTTGTTGATCTCAAAGATGGATCCCATAAAGTACATATTTGAAAAGCCTGCTATGTCTGGGAGAATAGCAAGATGGCAGATGATCTTGACAGAATACGACATTCAATACACGACTCAGAAAGCCATCAAGGGAAGTGTATTGGCAGACCACTTGGCACACCAGGCAGTAGACGACTATCAGTCAATGAATTTTGAATTTCCTGACGAAAGCATCATGATAGTGACTGATTGTGAAGTACCTGGACCGGATGAAGGACCTGAGGAAGGATCCTGATGGTCTATGCACTTCGACGGAGCCTCCAATGCTTTGGGTAACGGTATCGGCGCTGTGATAATATCCCCTCAAGGCACTCATACTCCACTTACTGCCCGGCTATGTTTCAACTGTACCAACAACATGGCGGAGTATGAGGCATGCATCATGGGTCTCCAAGCTGCGATCGACTTAAGGATCAAGTTTCTGAGTGTCTTCGGAGATTCCGCTCTCGTGATCAATCAGATCAAAGGAGAATGGGATACGAAACATCCGAATCTTATTCCTTACAGAGAATGTGTGTTGACCTTGATCCCCCACTTCACAAAGATAACCTTTTAACACTTTCCGAGAGAGGAGAATCAGCTGGAGGACGCGTTAGCTACAATGTCTTCTATGTTCAAGGTCAAATGGGATAATGAGGCTCCCCGGATCATCATCTGGAAACTGGACGAACCGGCATACTGTTGTGATCTCGAGGCTGAGTTGGTAACTGAGAAGCCTTGGTACCATGAGGTGAAGAGATACTTGAAGCTCAGGAATACCCTGAAGGTGCGTCTGTCAACGATAAGAAGTTTCTGAGAAGGTTTGCAACGGAGTTCTTCCTTAGCAACGACATCCTGTATAAGCGAAACCATGATTCGACCTTACTGCGTTGTGTGGATAAAATTGAAGCAAAAAGGATCATGGAAGAGCTACATGAAGGGACCTTCGGATCACATTCCAGTGGGCACACTATGGCTAAGAAGATCCTTCGGGCAGGGTATTTCTTGTCCACAATGGAAGCTGACTTCTACCAACCTTCTCGAACATGCCATAAATGCCAGATTTATGCAGATAAGGTGCATGTTCCTCCAGTTCCTCTAAATGTTCTGACTGCGCCTTGGCCGTTTGCAATGTGGGGCATAGACATGATCGGTGAAATTAAACCTACGGCATCTAACGGGCATCGCTTCATCCTGGTAGCGATTGATTATTTCACGAAGTGGGTCGAAGCAGCTTCCTACGCTACGGTAACCAAGACAGTTGTGGCACGGTTCATTCGGCATAATCTGATTTGTCGATACAGCGTCCCAGAAAGAATTATTACAGACAACGGTACCAATCTCAATAACAAGATGATCACTGAGCTCTGCGAGCAGTTTAAGATACAGCACCACAACTCTTCTCCTTACAGACCGAAGATGAATGGGGCTGTAGAAGCAGCAAATAAGAACATTAAGAAAATCGTGCAGAAGATGACAGTGACTTATAAAGATTGGCACGAGATGTTACCGTTCGCTCTACATGGGTACCGTACCTCAGCCAGGACGTCAACCGGGGCAACTCCTTTCTCCTTGGTTTATGGTATGGAGGCAGTCTTACCGATCGAAGTGCAAATACCCTCTCTCCAGATAATGAAGGATGCAGATCTGAACGAAGATGATTGGATCGAGACACGACTTGATCAGCTAAACCTTATTGATGAAAAGAGACTCGCTGCTATCTATCATGGTCAGACGTACCAAAAACGGATGATCAGGGCATTTAACAAAAAGGTCAGACCACAGGAATATCGAGTTGGGGATCTGGTAATCAAGCGAATCATCCTTCCTCAGAGTGATCCAAGGGGCAAATGGACCCCTACGTACGAAGGGCCATTTGTGTTTAAACATGTGTTCTCAGGAGGAGCCATGATCCTAACCACCATGGATGGTGACGACCTTCCTCACCCCGCTAATGCAGACATAGTAAAAAGATACTACGCATGAAAAAGACCCGCTAGGCTGACATGCCTAGGCAAAATTAGGGCTTCCCGGTGAACCAAAAGGGTTCGGGCAAAATGAAGGGATGAAATGAAAAATTTGTACACCCGGCAAGTCGAAAACCTGAAAAGGCGGCTTGGGCAAAAATGGGTATCCCGGTGGACTGAAAACCCGAAAGGGCGGTCCAGGCAAAAGTTAGGGATAAAGCGTAATACTATGTCTCATTGGATCACTCTGCATCCAGAATCCGTTATCTACATCAAGTTTAGACGGCATCGATCAGTCAACTTCATCTTCAACTAAGGTCATCAAGTGATGAGACGCTCGGAGTCATAAAGGCGATAGTAGAGTTGAAACCCAGTGGGATCATTCATTTCACACAGCTGTTTTATTTTCTCTTCTACAAAATTTGTATAAACTCTTTTGTTCGGCGGCGTTCTCTTACTAGGACGTCAGCCTCTTGTACATAAACGCCTATTTTACAGGCAAGTTCAAAAAAATCAATACAAAAATCACTTTTCAGCTTAAAATTGCCAATTGTTTTTTCCTTTTCTGTTTTGTTTTGCGAAGAACGTCCAAGGTTCAATTTGTGATATATGCATTGACAATAATTTTCTAACTCATGAATATTTGCATACGAATCAAAGGATTAATTACAGGTAGCATTAGAAGCAGGGGCAATAAAGAGTTGTCTAAGCAATCTAATTGTTCTGTCCTCCAAGGTACCAAGGTAGATTCAGCTAAAGAACATAACCAGTATACCTTAATTCCCCAGAGAGTGAGCCAGCAAGTCAGTACACTCTCCCCGAGAAAAGTTACAGTCAACCTTAAGGAAGTTGGGTATCCTCCAGCAGATCTCAACATTCCCCAGCATATACGGATATTCCTAACAAACATCCCCGGCAGTCTTGACCTAAAGATTGTTCCCCGGCGGTATATCAAACATTCATTGGAGTCACTTCCCCGATACAGCTCAAATATTCCCCCAAGAGAGTCCAATCCAGCTCCCCCAGGAAAGTTGGAAAACATCTCCCAAGCAGCAAGCTTATCCCCAGTAGATTCTGGAAGCTTATCCTCGCAGAGCACGAACGCGTCTCCCGGCTTTATTCAAAGAGTTGTTTCCCTACCAGGGTATAACTGGGTTATCCTCAGCCAAAAGCCATGGAAAGACCGTTCTCGACGAAGTCTTCTTATCCCCAACGAAGTCTATTAACACTTCCAACACAACAATGGTCTCCCCAGCGAAGTTACCATCAACATTTGAACAAAGTACCTCTCTCCCCACAGAGTATTGCTCCCCAGCAAGATCGCTAGAGTACTTTTCTCCCCGCAGAGTAATCCATTCGCCAAGTTCATTCCCCAATGGAGTCATCTTCTCCCACCGGTATTCTTGCAACTATCATCCCCAGCGGAGGCAAAAATTTATTCTTCAACATCAGCCCAGGATATGACTTCCTGGCACCCGTCAAGGATTTACTTTCCTAGACGAAAAAGATACATTCATAAACATCGCACTTCCATACATTACAACATGCATATACGCATCATATCTTACAACTCTCATTTATGTTGAGAACATCATTGCTTGATCCATATCATGCATTACATATGACTGACCTTTACCTTTCAGGAAAGATCCAGTTAAGTTCTCAGCTATATTCAAGACCTTGACTGGTTCAGTTAAATCGACCCTACAATTTTTCTGTTTCTTATCCAGTCAAAGGCCTTCTCTGGTTCAGTCAGATCGACCCTAAGATCTCCCTGTTTCTTATCCAGTTGAAGACATTTTAAGACCTAGACCGGTTCAGTTAAATCGACCCTAAGATTTTTCTGTTTCTTATCCAGTCAAAGGCCTTCTCTGGTTCAGTCAGATCGACCCTAAGATCTCCCTGTTTCTTATCCAGTTGAAGATTTCAAGACCTAGACCAGTTAAGTTAAATCGACCCTAAGATTTTACTGTTTCTTATCCAGTCAAAGGCCTTCTCTGGTTCAGTCAGATCGACCCTAAGATCTCCCTGTTTCTTATCCAGTTGAAGATTTCAAGACCTAGACCGGTTAAGTTAAATCGACCCTAAGATTTTCCTGTTTCTTATCCAGTCAAAGGCCTCTCTAGTCTATTTAAATCAACCCCTAAAAGATTTTCCTGATAAAGACTCAGTAGAAGACATCCAAGATTCTCTCAGCGTTACTGTTGAGATAGTAATCCTCCCCAGATTCTCTCAGCGTTACTGTTGAGATAGTAATCGTCCCCAGATTCTCTCAGCATTACTGTTGAGATAGTAATCATCCCCAGATTCTCTCAGCGTTCCTGTTGAGGTAGTAATTGTCCAGGCTTCTCTCAGCGTTCCTGTTGAGGTAGTAATCATCCAAGGTTCTCTCACCGTTCCTGTTGAGGTAGTAACCATCCCTGGTTCATTCATCGCCGTTTGAAGCTCCAGATCCAGCTCCTGTGACCAGTCAAGACACATCTACACAAAGAATTTGAAGACCAGCTCCTGTAACAGGCCAGGTAATCATTTTTCTTTTGCAGGTACGCAAGTTGTCGCTAAGGAATCTCTTACGCGATTGACACCCAGATGGAATCTATAAGCCCATCCACCTTCCATCATCTCTTAGCATGGTATCTATAAACCCATCATCCTATCCATCAATCTCCCAATGGCATCTATAAGCCCATTCCCCACATCACACTACTATGTGAGCGCAAATTTCTGGGCACTCTAGTGTTCAATCATCTTCCATCTTCGGATTACGAAAGGCACGTCAGCCAATCTGCATCCTCAGGTCTAAGAAGATTGTACAGGGGCAACTGTTGTACCCCAAAATTTGCCCTCCCATATTCTTCAAAATTTGCAAAGAGCATGCTTCAAAAATCCCCAAGGGTTGCATAGTTCAAGGGCCTCCTAAATAGTCAAAAACTAGGGTTTTGGTTTTGACAAAGAAAATGAAGTTTCCAAGGTTCCAATCAAGTCCCACATGCCTACAAACATGGTCGAGCATCCTCATACCAAGTATCAAGACTTACAGCACAAAATTGCACAGTCAAAAACCCTAATTGCACTACAGTCAACTGTAGGGGCAAAATGGTCATTTGACAGTCAAAAGTTCAAATTTTTGGTCAACATCTCATTTTGAGGCCACAAACATCATTTGATCAATTCTTTATCATGATTTTCAAGGCATGGCTCAAAAAGTCTCAAGATGCAAAAGTTTCCATATTTGGACAGTTGAAAAAGTCAACTGTAACTTGACCAAGGCATAACTTCCACATGGTTTATCAGAAAAATTCCATCCAAAGCTCATTTTGAAGAGAAAGACATTTCCTACAACCCCTCTTCACACTTCAAGTCCAAGAAATGCTCTCACAAAAAGTTATCAATTTCAACATTATAGGTCATTTTCAAAAGTCAACAAAAAGGGACTTTAAGTCAAAGGCCATAACTTGAGATTGGTAAATCAAAATGACATGGGACCAAAGGCATTGGTTAGAGGACTTCAAGACCTTTCCAAAATGTCAAAGAACATGATCAAAGCTTCAAAATTGAGCAAGATATGCCTTGTGGCAGTTGGGAAATTTTTGGGTATTTTGAAAAGTCAACTTTGCTTCAAATGCCTTAAAATTGCTAATGGGCCACATTTTCTTCCAAGAAACATCATCCAAAGCATGTGCACGACCATTTGGCCCAAAGGGAATTTATTCATCATTTTTATTTATTTATTTGAATTTTAAATTGCTATTAATTCATTTAATAAAATAAAATATGTGAAAAATACCAAAGCAAGCTTTTCAAATCCTTTTATGCATGAAATATCTTCAAGATTTCGTGCATTATCTGATATGGAAAGAATCAAGGTGATTTGGACATGATTGGAATCAAAAACATGTGAAAAAGATTTGAAAAATTATGCATGAAAATCAAATATTCATTCCATCAATGCAAGGATTCTTTGGATCAAAAACTCAACCCTAATCCATCCTCATATAAGTGTGATCAAAAGCTAATGCCAAGGGAGCTCCAAGTTGCGCCCCATCTGAAGAAAGAACTTTGCAATTTTTCAAGAAAATTCCAAAACTGATAACACGATTTCAAGGAGTTTCAAGGCAAAACATTGATTCCATTGCATTCCTGAGGCTTCAAGGAAGGTTTCTGGATCAAAACCATCACCTCTAATGCAAAGAATTGGTAGAACGACCTTGTCCTGTCCATACTTTTTTTCACATTCATGTATCATGATTCACGCAATATTTCCAATTTTTAATGTTTGGTTTACATTTAGTTAATCATTCTAAAGCTAACCATATGTTTTAATTGAGTTTTTATGCATCGTATGCGATTTCACCATTGAAGCTCGCTAGGGTTCCTCAAGCTCCAAATTGGGCATTTTCGTATACTGTAAAATTAGAACATCCCAGTACCATGGCTAAACTCAGGAAGCTTGGACGATCTTAACACACTATTCGCGCTCAATTTATGAGCCACCATATTCTATTCGCTATTTTTATGCTTTCTATTTAGTGGGGGTTCAAAACCCCCGCTATCTAACTGCTGTTTTTCAGGTAAAACGCAAACGAGTGGAGAAGAAGATTATGTGGCATCATATGATTGAGCACTTTGAATTCTAGCGCGCGTTTTTCTGACTCATACCACTAACATTTGTCTTTTTTTATAATAATTATGGTTCATATAATATACAAAGTGCGTTAACAACTCCATTGGTCAGGCGTTGCATTGGTAAACTCTGGGACCTGGGTTCGATTCCCAGGTCCCCCCTCTCTCCATAATCCTAATCCAAAGGCCAATGTCTGAGGAGTATCATATGTGTCAGTCAACGAATCCACACGCGATCACCTGAAGTCAACAAGCCCTTGAGACAAATAGGCCTGATTGCTAGCCAAAGACCTCCAGTTTGGGGACAGAACCCCCCATTGGTTTGCTCTTTCATCTTTTTTTTTGTATTTTTCTACTTTTATTTGTTTTAATTAATTTTAATTTAATTCTTTAAATCAATATTTTCATAACAAAAAAAAATAATAATAAAAATCAGAAAGTCATAAAAATTAAAATATATTTCATTTAATGTTATTTTTGTAAAAAAAGGTCATATTAATTAATTAGTTTTTTTATTCTAGGATTAACTTTAACATTTTCTTAATAAATTTAAAATTTGTAGAATTAGGTTTTAATTACTTTTATCTTTTTCTTTTCTTTTATCATTATTAATTATTAATTATTTTCTTGTAAATAAAATTGCATTAATTAATTAGGTTTAATTTTAGGTTCAATTTTAATATTTTTTTTCTTAATAAATAAAAATAGTTAGAATTAGGGTTAATTAATTTTTTAATTTCATTTAATTCTCTTATTAAAAATCCATAAATACAAAAACTCAAAAATCTTTTCTTTTTACTTTAATTTAATTAATTTGTCAATCATAATTTAATTTCATTAAAAAAAGGGTCCAACACCCTCGCATTCGATCGTAATTCCAATTCGCGCGTTTATTTTATTTCCTCCTTTTATGTAATTCTCCCAAAGCCATGTAAATTCGATATTTATATTTCTCGCACTTTACTTTATTTTATGTCAAATCGGGTCCTGGATTTAATTTGGCGATGTGGACCCGCGCCTTTGTAATAGTTTAGGAACTTTAATTCTCGCCTCTTTTTAACTGTTAATAATTGCATGCAAGAATGAATGTTAAAATAAAAACAAAAACGTAGATCACCCCCGACATGAACAAGATAAATGTAAATGAACATGACACACAAATCACACACCACCCCTAAGGTACGCCTCACTGTTTCCTTGCCCCTTGAAAGGTGATCGTTGAGTAGAGGATGTTTTAGTAAGTCCTCATGATCCGGGAACCTGGCATGAGGGTAGCTTCTAAGGTATCTTCCTATTGCTCCGGTGATCACCATGTCCCGACCTTCGAATTGACCCGAACACCTCCAATGGTGGTGCTACCTACCTCTCAATGGTGGGATGGCACTGCTTTAAAGGACATTTACACAGACAAATTCCTTAGGGTAAGTAGACGACTCTAGATACTTGCTCTAATTTCAAAAACAAATCAAAAATACTTTTCACACCAACACCTTTTCAAAAAAAGCTTTCGAAAGCAACTTTTCAAACACTCTTGAGGACCGATACAAGAGTCGAACTAAAATTTTCAAAGAAACTTTTTAAAACCCACAGTTGAAAAGCAAACAAACCATTTTGAAAACACAAGTGAGCAAGTATCTAAGAGCCCATGGATAACCATGGATAGAAAGGGTGCTAACACCTTCCCTTTCTATAAATCTACCTCCCGAACCGAGAGCAATCTCTTTAAGGAATTTTTCTGTGCTTTTGTCCTTTCCATTTGGAGAAAATAAAAGACGGTGGCGACTCTTGCTTACCGCGACAGTTTGCGAACCAGCGTTAAACAATCAGTTCCAGATCCACCGATCACAGTAGCCTTGTCATTATAGAAGTGATTTTGTTGTCTAGATTTTTGGTACTCCAATTGATGGTAGCCTTGTCATTATGGAAGGTAGTCTCTTGTTGATATTTTTGATACTCCAATGGATGGTAGCCTTGTCATTATGGAACGTAGTCTGTTGTCGAGATTTTTGTTATTCCAATTGATGGTAGCCTTGTCATTATGAAAGGTAGTATGTTGTCGATATCTATGTTAATCCAATGGATGGTCGCCTTGTCATTATGGATGGTAGTCTGTTGTTAAGATTTTTGTTACTCCAATGGATGGTAGCCTAGTCATTATGGAGGGTAGTTTGTTATCAAGATTTTTGTTACTACAAATGGTGGTAGCCTTTTTATTATTGAAGGTAGTATGTTTTTGATATTTTTGTTAATCCATTGGATGGTAGCCTTGTCATTATGGAAGGTAGTCTGTTATCGAGATTTTTGTTACTCCAATAGATTATAGCCTTGTCATTATGGAAGGTAGTCTGGTGGCGTGATTTTTATTACTCCAATGGATGGTAGCCTTGTCATTATGGAAGGTAGTATGTTGTCGATATCTATGTTAATCCAATGGATGGTAGCCTTGTCATTATGGATGGTAGTCTGTTGTCAAGATTTTTATTAATCCAATGGATGGTAGCCTTGTCATTATAGAAGGTAGTTTGTTGTTGTGATTTTTGTTACTCTAATGGATGTTGGCCTTGTCATTATGGAAGGTAGTCTGTTGTTCATATTTTTGTTACTTCAATGTATGGTAGCCTTGTCATTATGGAAGGTAGTCTGTTGTTGAGATTTTTGTTATTCCAATGGATGGTAGCCTTGTTATTATGAAAGGTAGTCTGTTGTTGATATCTTTGTTACTCCAATGTATGATATACTTGTCATTATGGAAGGTAGTCTGTTGTCAAGATTTTTGTTACTCCATTGGATGGTAGCCTTGTCATTATGGAAGGTATTCTGTTGTCGAGATTTTTGTTACTCCAATGGATGGTAGCCTTGTCATTATGGAAGGTAGTATGTTGTCGATATCTATGTTAATCCAGTGGATGGTAGCCTTGTCATTATGGATGGTAGTCTGTTGTCAAGATTTTTATTAATCCAATGGATGGTAGCCTTGTCATTATAGAAGGTAGTTTGTTGTTGTGATTTTTGTTACTCTAATGGATGTTGGCCTTGTCATTATTAAAGGTGGTCTGTTGTTCATATTTTTGTTACTTCAATGTATGGTAGCCTTTTCATTATGGAAGGTAGTTTGTTGTCGAGATTTTTGTTATTCCAATGGATGGTAGACTTGTTATTATGAAAGGTAGTCTGTTGTTGATATCTTTGTTACTCCAATGTATGATATACTTGTCATTATGGAAGGTAGTCTGTTGTCAAGATTTTTGTTACTCCATTGGATGGTAGCCTTGTCATTATGGAAGGTATTCTGTTGTCGAGATTTTTGTTACTCCAATGAATGGAAGCCTTGTCATTATGGAAGGTAGTATGTTGTCGATATCTATGTTAATCCAGTGGATGGTAGCCTTGTCATTATGGATGGTAGTCTGTTGTCAAGATTTTAGTTATTCCAATGGATGGTAGCCTAGTCATTATGGAAGGTAGTCTATTGTCGATGTTTTTGTTAATCCAATGGATGGTAGCCTTGTCATTATGGAAAGTAGTTTATTGTCGAGATTTTTGTTACTCCAATGAATGGTAGCCTTGTAATTATGGAAGGTAGTCTTTTTTCCATATTTTTGTTACTACAATGGATTGTAGCCTTGTCATTATGAAAAGTAGTTTGTTGTCAATATGTTTGTTACTGAAATGGATGGTAGCCTAGTCATTATGTTAGGTAGTCTATTGTCGAGATTTTTAATACTCCAATGGATGGTAGCCTTGTCATTATGGAAGGTAGTTTGTTCTCGATATTTTTATTACTTTAATGGATGGTAGCCTTGTCATTATGGAAGATAGTCTCTTGTGGATATTTTTGTTACTCCAATGGATGGTAGCCTTGTCATTATGGAAGGTAGTTTGTTGTCTAGATTTTTGTTACTCCAATGGATGGTAGCCTTATCATTATGGAAGGTAGTCTTTTTTGGATATTTTTGTTACTACAATGGATTGTAGCCTTGTCATTATGAAAAGTAGTTTGTTGTTAATATGTCTGTTACTCAAATGAATGGTATCCTATTCATTATGTAAGGTAGTCTATTGTCGAGATTTTTAATACTCCAATGGATGGTAGCCTTGTCATTATGGAAGGTAGTTTGTTCTCGAGATTTTTATTACTTTAATGGATGGTAGCCTCGTCATTATGGAAGGTAGTCTCTTGTGGATATTTTTGTTACTCCAATGGATGGTAGCCTTGTCATTATGGAAGGTAGTCCGTTGTCGAGATTTTTGTTACTCCTTTGGATGGTAGCCTTGTCATTATGGAAGGTAGTCTGCATGTCGAGATTTTTATTATTCCAATGGATGGTAGCCTAGTCATTATGGAAGGTAGTATCTTGTCGATATCTATGTTACTCTATTGGGTGGCAGCCTTGTCATTATGGAAGGTAGTCTGTTGTCGAGATTTTTGTTACTCCAATGTATGGTAACCTTGTCATTATAGAAGGTAGTCTATTGTTGTGATTTTTGTTAATCCAATGGATGGTAGCCTTGTCATTATGGAAGGTAGTATGTTGTTCTGATTTTTGTTACTACAATGTATAGTAGCCTTGTCATTATGGAAGGTAGTCTGTTGTCGATATTTTTGTTATTCCAATTGATGGTAGCCTTGTAATTATGAAACATAGTCAGTTGTCGATATCTTTGTTACTCCAATGGATGGTAGCCTAGTCATTATGGAGGGTAGTCTATTGTCGAGATTTTTTTTACTCCAATGGATGGTAGCCTTGTCATTATGGAAGGTAGTCTCTTGTGGATATTTTTGTTACTCCAATGGATGGTAGACTTGTCATTATGGAAGGTAGTCTGTTGTCGAGATTTTTGTTACTCCATTTGATGGTAGCCTTGTCATTATGGAAGGTAGTCTGTTGTCGTGATTTTTGTTACTCCAATGGATGGTAGCCTTGTCATTATGGAAGGTAGTCTGTTGTCAAGATTTTTGTTACTCCAATGGATGGTAGCGTTGTCATTATGGAAGGTAGTCTGTTGTCGAGATTTTTGATATTCCAATGGATGGTAGCTTTGTTATTATGAAAGGTAGTCTATTGTTGATATCTTTGTTACTCCAATGGATGGTAGACTTGTCATTATGGAAGGTAGTCTGTTGTCAAGAGTTTTGTTACTCCATTGGATGGTAGCCTTGTCATTATGGAAGGTAGTCTGTTGTCGAGATTTTTGTTATTCCAATGGAACGTAGCCTTGTCATTATGGATGGTAGTCTGTTGTCAAGATTTTTGTTATTCCAATGGATGCTAGCCTAGTAATTATGGAAGGTAGTCTATTGTCGACATTTTTGTTACTCCAATGGATGGTAGCCTTGTAATTATGGAAGGTAGTTTGTTTTTGAGATTTTTGTTACTCCAATGGATGGTAGCCTTGTCATTATGGAAGGTAGTCTTTTTTCGATATTTTTGTTACTACAATGGATTGTAGCCTTGTCATTATGAAAAGTAGTTTGTTGTAAACATGTTTGTTACTCAAATGGATGCTAGCTTAGTCATTATGTAAGGTAGTGTATTGTCGAGGTTTTTAATACTCCAATGGATGGTAGCCTTGTCATTATGGAAGGTAGTCTGTTCCAGATATTTTTATTACTTTAATGGATGGTAGCCTTGTCATTATTGAAGGTAGTCTCTTATGGATAATTTTTTAACTCCAATGGATGGTAACCTTGTCGTTATGGAAGGTAGTATGTTGTCGATATTTTTGTTACTCCAATGGATGTTAGCCTTATCATTATGGAAGGTAGTCTGTTGTCGAGATTTTTGTTACTCCATTGGATGGTAGCCTTGTCATTATGGAAGGTTGTCTGTTATCGAGATTTTTATTATTCCAATGGATGGTAGCCTTGTCATTATGGAAAGTAGTATGTTGTTGATATCTATGTTACTGTAATGGGTGGTAGCCTTGTCATTATGGAAGGTAGTCTGTTGTAGAGATTTTTGTTACTACAATGAATGGTAGCCTTCTCATTATAGAAGTTAGTTTGTTGTTATGATTTTAGTTAATCCAATGGATGGTAGCCTTGTCATTATGGAAGGTAGCAGGTTGTTCAGATTTTTGTTACTACAATGTATGGTAGCCTTGTCATTATGGAAGGTAGTCTGTTGTCGAGATTTTTGTTATTCCAATTTATGGTAGCCTTGTCATTATGGAAGGTAGTATGTTGTCGATATCTATGTTAATCCAATGGATGATAGCCTTGTCATTATGGATGGTAGTCTGTTGTTAAGATTTTTGTTACTCCAATGGATGGTAGCCTAGTCATTAGGGAGGGTAGTCAGTTATCGAGATTTTTGTTACGCCAAATGATGGTAGCCTTGTCATTATGGAAGGTAGTATGTTTTCGATATTTTTGTTAATCCAATGGATGGTAGCCTTGTCATTATGCAAGGTAGTCTGTTATTGAGATTTTTGTTACTCCAGTAGATTATAGCCTTATCATTATGGAAGGTAGTCTGTTGTCGTGATTTTTGTTACTCCAATGGATGGTAGCCTTGTCATTATGGAAGGTAGTATGTTGTTCAGATTTTTGTTACTACAATGTATGGTAGCCTTGTCATTATGGAAGGTAGTCTGTTGTCGATATTTTTGTTATTCCAATGGATAGTATAGTCTTTATGGAAGGTAGTCTGTTTTCTAGATTTTTTTTACTCCAATGGATGGTAGCCTTGTCATTATAGAAGGTATTTTGTTGCCTAGATTTTTGGTACTCCAATTGATGGTAGCCTTGTCATTATGGAAGGTAGTCTCTTGTTGATATTTTTGATACTCCAATGGATGGTAGCCTTGTCATTATGGAAGGTAGTCTGTTGTCGAGATTTTTGTTATTCCAATTGATGGTAGCCTTATCATTATGGAAGGTAGTATGTTGTCGATATCTATGTTATTCCAATGGATGGTAGCCTTGTCATTATGGATGGTAGTCTGTTGTTAAGATTTTTGTTACTCCAATGGATGGTAGCCTAGTCATTAGGGAGGGTAGTCAGTTATCGAGATTTTTGTTACTCCAAATGATGGTAGCCTTGTCATTATGGAAGGTAGTATGTTTTCGATATTTTTGTTAATCCAATGGATGGTAGACTTGTCATTATGGAAGGTAGTCTGTTATCGAGATTTTTGTTACTCCAATAGATTATAGCCTTATCATTATGGAAGGTAGTCTGTTGTCGTGATTTTTGTTACTCCAATGGATGGTAGCCTTGTCATTATGGAAGTTAGTATGTTATCGATATATATGTTAATCCAATGGATGGTAGCCTTGTCATTATGGATGGTAGCATTGTCATTATGGAAGGTAGTATGTTGTTCAGATTTTTGTTACTACAATGTATGGTAGCCTTGTCATTATGGAAGGTAGTCTGTTGTCGATATTATTGTTATTCCAATGGATGGTAGCCTTGTCATTATGGAAGGTATTTTGTTGTCTAGACTTCTGGTACTCCAATTGATGGTAGCCTTGTCATTATGGAAGGTAGTCTCTTGTTGATATTTTTGATAATTCAATGGATGGTAGCCTTGTCCTTATGGAAGGTAGTTTGTAATCGAGATTTTTGTTATTCCAATTTATGGTAGCCTTGTCATTATGGAAGGTAGTATGTTGTCGATATATATGTTAATCCAATGGATGGTAGCCTTGTCATTATGGAAGGTAGTATGTTGTCAATATTTTTGTTATTTCAATGGACGGTAGCCTAGTCTTTATGGAAGGTAGTCTGTTTTCTAGATTTTTGTTACTCCAATGGATGGTAGCCTTGTCATTATAGAAGGTATTTTGTTGTCTAGATTTTTGGTACTCCAATTGATGGTAGCCTTGTCATTATGGAAGGTAGTCTCTTGTTGATATTTTTGATACTTCAATGGATGGTAGCCTTGTCATTATGGAAGGTAGTCTGTAATCGAGATTTTTGTTATTCCAATTTATGGTAGCCTTGTCATTATGGAAGGTAGTATGTTGTCGATATCTATGTTAATCCAATGGATGGTAGCCTTGTCATTATGGAAGGTAGTCTGTTGTTAAGATTTTTTTTACTCCAATGGATGGTAGCCTAGTCATTAGGGAGGGTAGTCAGTTATTGAGATTTTTGTTACTCCAAATGATGGTAGCCTTGTCATTATGGAAGGTAGTATGTTTTCGATATTTTTGTTAATCCAATGGATGGTAGCCTTGTCATTATGGAAGGTAGTCAGTTATTGAGATTTTTGTTACTCCAGTAGATTATAGCCTTATCATTATGGAAGGTAGTCTGTTGTCGTGATTTTTGTTACTCCAATGGATGGTAGCCTTGTCATTATGGAAGGTAGTATGTTGTTCAGATTTTTGTTACTACAATGTATGGTAGCCTTGTCATTATGGAAGGTAGTCTGTTGCCGATATTTTTGTTATTCCAATGGATAATAGCCTAGTCTTTATGGAAGGTAGTCTGTTTTCTAGATTTTTTTTACTCCAATGGATGGTAGCCTTGTCATTATAGAAGGTATTTTGTTGCCTTGATTTTTGGTACTCCAATTGATGGTAGCCTTGTCATTATGGAAGGTAGTCTCTTGTTGATATTTTTGATACTCCAATGGATGGTAGCCTTGTCATTATGGAAGGTAGTCTGTTGTCGAGATTTTTGTTATTCTCATTGATGGTAGCCTTGTCATTATGGAAGGTAGTATGTTGTCGATATCTATGTTATTCCAATGGATGGTAGCCTTGTCATTATGGATGGTAGTCTGTTGTTAAGATTTTTGTTACTCCAATGGATGGTAGCCTAGTCATTAGGGAGGGTAGTCAGTTATCTAGATTTTTGTTACTCCAAATGATGGTAGCCTTGTCATTATGGAAGGTAGTATGTTTTCGATATTTTTGTTAATCCAATTGATGGTAGCCTTGTCATTATGGAAGGTAGTCTGTTATCGAGATTTTTGTTACTCCAATAGATTATAGCCTTATCATTATGGAAGGTAGTCTGTTGTCGTGATTTTTTTTACTCCAATGGATGGTAGCCTTGTCATTATGGAAGTTAGTATGTTGTCGATATATATGTTAATCCAATGGATGGTAGCCTTGTCATTATGGATGGTAGTCTGTTGTCAAGATTTTTGTTACTCCAATGGATGGTAGCCTTGTCATTATGGAAGGTAGTATGTTGTTCAGATTTTTGTTACTACAATGTATGGTAGCCTTGTCATTATGGAAGGTAGTCTGTTGTCGATATTATTGTTATTCCAATGGATGGTAGCCTAGACTTTATGGAAGGTAGTCTGTTTCCTAGATTTTTTTTTACTCCAATGGATGGTAGCCTTGTCATTATAGAAGGTATTTTGTTGTCTAGATTTTTGGTACTCCAATTAATGGTAGCCTTGTCATTATGGAAGGTAGTCTCTTGTTGATATTTTTTATACTCCAATGGATGGTAGCCTTGTCATTATGGAAGGTAGTCTGTTGTCGAGATTTTTGTTATTCCAATTGATGGTAGCCTTGTCATTATGGAAGGTAGTATTTTGTCGCTATAGATGTTAATCCAATGGATGGTAGCCTTGTCAATATGGATGGTAGTCTGTTGTTAAGATTTTTGTTACTCCAATGGATGGTAGCCTAGTCATTATGGAGGGTAGTTTGTTATCGAGATTTTTGTTACTCCTAATTATGGTAGCCTTGTCATTATTGAAGGTAGTATGTTTTCGAGATTTTTGTTAATCCAATGGATGGTAGCCTTGTCATTATGGAAGGTAGTATGTTATCGAGATTTTTGTTACTCCAATAGATTATAGCCTTGTCATTATGGAAGGTAGTCTTTTGTCGTAATTTTTGTTACTCCAATGGATGGTAGCCTTGTCATTATGGAAGGTAGTATGTTTTCGATATCTATGTTAATCCAATGGATGGTAGCCTTTTCATTATGGATGGTAGTCTGTTGTCATGATTTTTGTTACTCCAATGGATGGTAGCCTTGTCATTATTGAAGGCAGTCTGTAGTCGAGATTTTTGTTATTCCAATGGATGGTAACTTTGCTCTTATGAAAGGTTATTTGTTGTTGATATCTTTGTTACTCCAATGTATGATAGACTTGTCATTATGGAAGGTAGTCTGTTGTCGAGATTTTTGTTATTCCAATGGAACGTAGCCTTGTCATTATGGATGGTAGTCTGTTGTCAAGATTTTTGTTATTCCAATGGATGGTAGCCTAGTAATTATGGAAGGTAGTCTATTGTCGACATTTTTGTTACTCCAATGGATGGTAGCCTTGTAATTATGGAAGGTAGTTTGTTTTTGATATTTTTGTTACTCCAATGGATTGTAGCCTTGTCATTATGAAAAGTAGTTTATTGTAAATATGTTTGTTACTCAAATGGATGCTAGCTTAGTCATTATGTAAGGTAGTCTATTGTCGAGGTTTTTAATACTCCAATGGATGGTAGCCTTGTCATTATGGAAGGTAGTCTGTTCCAGATATTTTTATTACTTTAATGGATGGTAGCCTTGTCATTATTGAAGGTAGACTCTTATGGATAATTTTTTAACTCCAATGGATGGTAACCTTGTCGTTATGGAAGGTAGTATGTTGTCGATATTTTTGTTACTCCAATGGATGTTAGCCTTATCATTATGGAAGGTAGTCTTTTGTCGAGATTTTTGTTACTCCATTGGATGGTAGCCTTGTCATTATGGAAGGTAGTCTGTTATCGAGATTTTTATTATTCCAATGGATGGTAGCCTTGTCATTATGGAAAGTAGTATGTTGTTGATATCTATGTTACTGTAATGGGTGGTAGCCTTGTCATTATGGAAGGTAGTCTGTTGTAGAGATTTTTGTTACAACAAAGGATGGTAGCCTTCTCATTATAGAAGGTAGTTTGTTGTTATGATTTTAGTTAATCCAATGGATCGTAGCCTTGTCATTATGGAAGGTAGCAGGTTGTTCAGATTTTTGTTACTACAATGTATGGTAGCCTTGTCATTATGGAAGGTAGTCTGTTGTCGAGATTTTTGTTATTCCAATTTATGGTAGCCTTGTCATTATGGAAGGTAGTATGTTGTCGATATCTATGTTAATCCAATGGATGATAGCCTTGTCATTATGGATGGTAGTTTGTTGTTAAGATTTTTGTTACTCCAATGGATGGTAGCCTAGTCATTAGGGAGGGTAGTCAGTTATCGAGATTTTTGTTACTCCAAATGATGGTAGCCTTGTCATTTTGGAAGGTAGTATGTTTTCGATATTTTTGTTAATCCAATGGATGCTAGCCTTGTCATTATGCAAGGTAGTCTGTTATTGAGATTTTTGTTACTCCAGTAGATTATAGTCTTATCATTATGGAAGGTAGTCTGTTGTCGTGATTTTTGTTACTCCAATGGATGGTAGCCTTGTCATTATGGAAGGTAGTATGTTGTTCAGATTTTTGTTACTACAATGTATGGTAGCCTTGTCATTATGAAAGGTAGTCTGTTGTCGATATTTTTGTTATTCCAATGGATAATATAGTCTTTATGGAAGGTAGTCTGTTTTCTAGATTTTTTTTACTCCAATGGATGGTAGCCTTGTCATTATAGAAGGTATTTTGTTGCCTAGATTTTTGGTACTCCAATTGATGGTAGCCTTGCCATTATGTAAGGTAGTCTCTTGTTGATATTTTTGATACTCCAATGGATGGTAGCCTTGTCATTATGGAAGGTATTCTGTTGTCGAGATTTTTGTTATTCCAATTGATGATAGCCTTATCATTATGGAAGGTAGTATGTTGTTGATATCTATGTTATTCCAATGGATGGTAGCCTTGTCATTATGGATGGTAGTCTGTTGTTAAGATTTTTGTTACTCCAATGGATGGTAGCCAAGTCATTAGGGAGGGTAGTCAGTTAACGAGATTTTTGTTACTCCAAATGATGGTAGCCTTGGCATTATGGAAGGTAGTATGTTTTCGATATTTTTGTTAATCCAATGGATGGTAGACTTGTCATTATGGAAGGTAGTCTGTTATCGAGATTTTTGTTACTCCAATAGATTATAGCCTTATCATTATGGAAGGTAGTCTATTGTCGTGATTTTTGTTACTCCAATGGATGGTAGCCTTGTCATTATGGAAGTTAGTATGTTATCGATATATATGTTAATCCAATGGATGGTAGCCTTGTCATTATGGATGGTAGTCTTTTGTCAAGATTTTTGTTACTCCAATGGATGGTAGCCTTGTCATTATGGAAGGTAGTATGTTGTTCAGATTTTTGTTACTACAATGTATGGTAGCCTTGTCATTATGGAAGGTAGTCTTTTGTCGATATTATTGTTATTCCAATGGATGGTAGCCTAGTCTTTATGGAAGGTAGTCTGTTTCCTAGATTTTTTTTACTCCAATGGATGGTAGCCTTGTCATTATAGAAGGTATTTTGTTGTCTAGATTTTTGGTACTCCAATTGATGGTAGCCTTGTCATTATGGAAGGTAGTCTCTTGTTGATATTTTTGATACTTCAATGCATGGTAGCCTTGTCCTTATGGAAGGTAGTTTGTAATCGAGATTTTTGTTATTCCAATTTATGGTAGCCTTGTCATTATGGAAGGTAGTATGTTGTCGATATATATGTTAATCCAATGGATGGTAGCCTTGTCATTATGGAAGGTAGTCTGTTGTCAATATTTTTGTTATTCCAATGGACGGTAGCCTAGTCTTTATGGAAGGTAGTCTGTTTTCTAGTTTTTTGTTACTCCGATGGATGGTAGCCTTGTCATTATAGAAGGTATTTTGTTGTCTAGATTTTTGGTACTCCAATTGATGGTAGCCTTGTCATTATGGAAGGTAGTCTCTTGTTGATATTTTTGATACTTCAATGGATGGTAGCCTTGTCATTATGGAAGGTAGTCTGTAATCGAGATTTTTGTTAGTCCAATTTATGGTAGCCTTGTCATTATGGAAGGTAGTATGTTGTCGATATCTATGTTAATCCAATGGATGGTAGCCTTGTCATTATGGAAGGTAGTCTGTTGTTAAGATTTTTGTTACTCCAATGGATGGTAGCCTAGTCATTAGGGAGGGTAGTCAGTTATCGATATTTTTGTTACTCCAAATGATGGTAGCCTTGTCATTATGGAAGGTAGTATGTTTTCGATATTTTTGTTAATCCAATGGATGGTAGCCTTGTCATTATGGAAGGTAGTCTGTTATTGAGATTTTTGTTACTCCAGTAGATTATAGCCTTATCATTATGGAAGGTAGTCTGTTGTCGTGATTTTTGTTACTCCAATGGATGGTAGCCTTGTCATTATGGAAGGTAGTATGTTGTTCAGATTTTTGTTACTACAATGTATGGTAGCCTTGTCATTATGGAAGGTAGTCTGTTGTCGATATTTTTGTTATTCCAATGGATAGTAGCCTAGTCTTTATGGAAGGTAGTCTGTTTTCTAGATTTTTTTACTCCAATGGATGGTAGCCTTGTCATTATAGAAGGTATTTTGTTGCCTAGATTTTTGGTACTCCAATTGATGGTAGCCTTGTCATTATGGAAGGTAGTCTCTTGTTGATATTTTTGATACTCCAATGGATGGTAGCCTTGTCATTATGGAAGGTAGTCTATTGTCGAGATTTTTGTTATTCTAATTGATGGTAGCCTTGTCATTATGGAAGGTAGTATATTGTCGATATCTATGTTATTCCAATGGATGGTAGCCTTGTCATTATGGATGGTAGTCTGTTGTTAAGATTTTTGTTACTCCAATGGATGGTAGCCTAGTCATTAGGGAGGGTAGTCAGTTATCGAGATTTTTGTTACTCCAAATGATGGTAGCCTTGTCATTATGGAAGGTAGTATGTTTTCGATATTTTTGTTAATCCAATGGATGGTAGCCTTGTCATTATGGAAGGTAGTCTGTTATCGAGATTTTTGTTACTCCAATAGATTATAGCCTTATCATTATGGAAGGTAGTCTGTTGTCGTGATTTTTGTTACTCCATTGGATGGTAGCCTTGTCATTATGGAAGTTAGTATGTTGTCGATATATATGTTAATCCAATGGATGGTAGCCTTGTCATTATGGATGGTAGTCTGTTGTCAAGATTTTTGTTACTCCAATGGATGGTAGCCTTGTCATTATGGAAGGTAGTATGTTGTTCAGATTTTTGTTACAACAATGTATGGTAGCCTTGTCATTATGGAAGGTAGTCTGTTGTCGATATTATTGTTATTCCAATGGATGGTAGCCTAGTCTTTATGGAAGGTAGTCTGTTTCCTAGATTTTTTTTACTCCAATGGATGGTAGCCTTGTCATTATATAAGGTATTTTGTTGTCTAGATTTTTGGTACTCCAATTAATGGTAGCCTTGTCATTATGGAAGGTAGTCTCTTGTTGATATTTTTTATACTCCAATGGATGGTAGCCTTGTCATTATGGAAGGTAGTCTATTGTCGAGATTTTTGTTATTCCAATTGATGGTAGCCTTGTCATTATGGAAGGTAGTATTTTGTCGCTATAGATGTTAATCCAATGGATGGTAGCCTTGTCATTATGGATGGTAGTCTGTTGTTAAGATTTTTGTTACTCCAATGGATGGTAGCCTTGTCATTATGGAGGGTAGTTTGTTATCGAGATTTTTGTTACTCCAATAGATTATAGCCTTGTCATTATGGAAGGTAGTCTTTTGTCGTGATTTTTGTTACTCCAATGGATGGTAGCCTTGTCATTATGGAAGGTAGTATGTTTTCGATATCTATGTTAATCCAATGGATGGTAGCCTTTTCATTATGGATGGTAGTCTGTTGTCATGATTTTTGTTACTCCAATGGATGGTAGCCTTGTCATTATTGAAGGCAGTCTGTTGTCGAGATTTTTGTTATTCCAATGGATGGTAACCTTGCTCTTATGAAAGGTTATCTGTTGTTGATATCTTTGTTACTCCAATGTATGATAGACTTGTCATTATGGAAGGTAGTCTATTGTCAAGATTTTTGTTACTCCATTGGATGGTAGCCTTGTCATTATGGAAGGTAGTCTGTTGTCGAGATTTTTGTTATTCCAATGGAAGGTCGCCTTGTCATTATGGAAGGTAGTTTGTTGTCATGATTTTTGTTACTCCAATTGATGGTAGCCTTGTCATTATGTAAGGTAGTATGTTGTCGATATCTATGTTAATCCAATGGATGGTAGCCTTGTCATTATGGATGGTAGTCTGTTGTCAAGATTTTTGTTATTCTAATGGATTGTAGCCTAGTCATTATGGAAGGTAGTCTATTGTCGACGTTTTTGTTACTCCAATGGATGGTGGCCTTGTCATTATGGAAGGTAGTCTTTTTTCGGTATTTTTGTTACTACATTGGATTGTAGCCTTGTCATTATGAAAAGTAGTTTGTTGTCAATATGTTTGTTACTGAAATGGATGGTAGCCTAGTCACTATGTAAGGTAGTCTATTGTCGAGATTTTTAATACTCCAATGGATGGTAGCCTTGTCATTATGGAAGGTAGTTTGTTCTCGAGATTTTTATTACTTTAATGGATGGTAGCCTTGTCATTATGGAAGATAGTCTCTTGTGGATATTTTTGTTACTCCAATGGATGGTAGCCTTGTCGTTATGGAAGGTAGCTTGTTGTCGAGATTTTTGTTACTCCAATGGATGGTAGCCTTATCATTATGGAAGGTAGTCTTTTTTGGATATTTTTGTTACTACAAAGGATTGTAGAATTGTCATTATGAAAAGTAGTTTGTTGTCAATATGTTTGTTACTCAAATGGATGGTATCCTATTCATTATGTAAGGTAGTCTATTGTCGAGATTTTTAATACTCCAATGGATGGTAGCCTTGTCATTATAGAAGGTAGTCTATTCTCGAGATTTTTATTACTTTAATGGATGGTAGCCTTGTCATTATTAAAGGTAGTCTCTTGTGGATATTTTTGTTACTCCAATGGATGGTAGCCTTGTCATTATGGAAGGTAGTCCGTTGTCGATATTTTTGTTACTCCATTGGATGGTAGCCTTGACATTATTGAAGGTAGTCTGCATGTCGAGATTTTTATTATTCCAATGGATGGTAGCCTAGTCATTATGGAAGGTAGTATGTTGTCGATATTTATGTTACTCTATTGGGTGGAAGCCTTGTCATTATGGAAGGCAGTCTGTTGTCGAGATTTTTGTTACTCCAATGGATGGTAGCCTTGTCATTATAGAAGGTAGTCTGTTGTTATGATTTTTGTTAATCCAATGGATGGTAGCCTTGTCATTATGGAAGGTAGTATGTTGTTCAGATTTTTGTTACTACAATGTAAGGTAGCCTTGTCATTATGGAAGGTAGTCAGTTGTCGATATTTTTGTTATTCCAATTGATGGTAGCCTTGTAATTTTGAAACATAGTCAGTTTTCGATATCTTTGTTACTCCAATGGATGGTAGCCTAGTCATTATGGAGGGTAGTCTGTTGTCGAGATTTTTGTTACTCCAATGGATGGTAGCCTTGTCATTATGGAAGGTAGTATGTTTTCGTAATTTTTGTTACTCCAATGGATGGTAACCTTGTCATTATGGAAGGTAGTCTCTTTTGGATATTTTTGTTACTCCAATGGATGGTACCCTTGTTATTATGGAAGGTATTCTGTTGTCGATATTTTTGTTACTCCAATGGATGGTAGACTTGTCATTATGGAAGGTAGTCTGTTGTCGAGATTTTTGTTACTCCATTTGAGGGTAGCCTTATCATTATGGAAGGTAGTCTGTTGTCAAGATTTTTGTTATTCTAATGGAAGGTAGCCTTGTCATTATGGAAGGTAGTCTGTTGTCGTGTTTTTTCATACTCCAGTGGATGGTATCCTTGTCATTATGGAAGGTAGTATGTTGTCGATATCTATGTTAATCCAATGGATGGTAGCCTTGTCATTATGGATGGTAGTCTGTTGTCGAGATTTTTGTTACTCCAATGGATGGTAGCCTTGTCATTATGGAAGGTAGTCTGTTGTCAAGATTTTTGTTATTCCAATGGATGGTTGCCTTGTTATTATGAAAGGTAGTATGTTGTTGATATCTTTGTTACTCCAATGGATGGTAGACTTGTCATTATGGAAGGTAGTCTGTTGTCAAGATTTTTGTTAATCCATTGGATGGTAGCCTCGTCATTATTGAAGGTAGACTGTTGTCGAGATTTTTGTTATTCGAATGGAACGTAGCCTTGTCATTATGAAAAGTAGTTTGTTGTAAATATGTTTGTTACTCAAATGGATGGTAGCCTTGTCATTATGGAAGGTAGTCTGTTCTCGATATTTTTATTACTTTAATGGATGGTAGCCTTGTCATTATGGAAGGTAGTTACTTGTGGATACTTTTGTTACTCCAATGGATGGTAACCTTGTCATTATGGAAGGTAGTATGTTGTCGATATTTTTGTTACTCCAATGGATGGTAGCCTTGTCATTATGGAAGGTAGTCTATTGTCGATATTTTTGTTACTCCATTGGATTGTAGCCTTGTCATTATGGAAGGTAGTCTGTTATCGATATTTTTATCATTCCAATGGATGGTAGCCTTGTCATTATGGAAGGTAGTATGTTGTCGATATTTATGTTACTCTAATGGGTGGTAGCCTTGTCATTATGGAAGGTAGTCTGTTGTCCAGATTTTTGTTATTCCAATGTATGGTAGCCTTGTCATTATAGAAGGTAGTTTGTTGTTATGATTTTTTTTAATCCAATGGATGGTAGCCTTGTCATTATGGAAGGTAGTATGTTATTCATATTTTTGTTACTACAATGTATGATAGCCTTGTCATTATGGAAGGTAGTCTGTTGTCGATATTTTTGTTATTCCAATGGATGGTAGCCTAGTCTTTATTGAAGGTAGTCTATTTTCTAGATTTTTGTTACTCCAATGGATGGTAGCCTTGTCATTATAGAAGGTATTTTGTTGTCTAGATTTTTGGTACTCCAATTGATGGTAGCCTTGTCATTATGGAAGGTAGACTCTTGTTGATATTTTTGATACTCCACTGGATGGTAGCCTTGTCATTATGGAAGGTAGTCTGTTGTCGAGATTTTTGTTATTCCAAATGATGGTAGCCTTGTCATTATGGAAGGTAGTCTGTTGTCGATATCTATGTTAATCCAATAGATGGTAGCCTTGTCATTATGGATGGTAGTCTGTTGTTAAGATTTTTGTTACTCCAATGGATGGTAGCCTAGTCATTATGGAGGGTAGTCTGTTATCGAGATTTTTGTTACTCCAAATGATGGTAGCCTTGTCATTATCGAAGGGAGTATGTTTTCGAGATTTTTTTTAATCCAACGGATGGTAGCCTTGTCATTATGGAAGGTAGTTTGTTATCGAGATTTTTGTTACTCCAATAGATTATAGCCTTGTCATTATGGAAGGTAGTATGTTGTCGATATCTATGTTAATCCAATGGATGGTAGCCTTGTCATTATGGATGGTAGTCTGTTGTCAAGATTTTTGTTATTCCAATGGATGATAGGTAGTCATTATGGGAGATAGTCTATTGTCGACATTTTTGTTACTCCAATGGATGGTAGCCTTGTCATTATGGAAGGTAGTTTGTTGTCGAGATTTTTGGTACTCCAATGGATGGTAGCCTTGTCAATATGGAAGGTAGTATGTTATTCAGATTTTTGTTACTACAATGTATGGTAGCCTTGTCATTATGGAAGGTAGTTTGTTGTCGATATTTTTGTTATTCCAATGGATGGTAGCCTAGTCTTTATGGAAGGTAGTCTGTTTTCTAGATTTTTGTTACTCCAATGGATGGTATCCTTGTCATTATAGAAGGTATTTTGTTGTCTAGAATTTTGGTACTCCAATTGAAGGTAGCCTTGTCATTATGGAAGGTAGTCTCTTGTTGATATTTTGGATACTCCAATGGATGGTAGCCTTCTCATTATGGAAGGTAGTCTGTTGTCGAGATTTTTGTTATTCCAATTGATGGTAGCCTTGTCATTATGGAAGGTAGTATGTTGTCGATATTTTTGTTACTCCAATGGATGTTAGCCTTATCATTATGGAAGGTAGTCTTTTGTCGAGATTTTTGTTACTCCATTGGATGGTAGCTTTGTCATTATGGAAGGTAGTCTGTTATCGAGATTTTTATTATTCCAATGGATGGTAGCCTTGTCATTATGGAAAGTAGTATGTTGTTGATATCTATGTTACTGTAATGGGTGGTAGCCTTGTCATTATGGAAGGTAGTCTGTTGTAGAGATTTTTGTTACAACAATGGATGGTAGCCTTCTCATTATAGAAGGTAGTTTGTTGTTATGATTTTAGTTAATCCAGTGGATCGTAGCCTTGTCATTATGGAAGGTAGCAGGTTGTTCAGATTTTTGTTACTACAATGTATGGTAGCCTTGTCATTATGGAAGGTAGTCTGTTGTCGAGATTTTTGTTATTCCAATTTATGGTAGCCTTGTCATTATGGAAGGTAGTATGTTGTCGATATCTATGTTAATCCAATGGATGATAGCCTTGTCATTATGGATGGTAGTTTGTTGTTAAGATTTTTGTTACTCCAATGGATGGTAGCCTAGTCATTAGGGAGGGTAGTCAGTTATCGAGATTTTTGTTACTCCAAATGATGGTAGCCTTGTCATTATGGAAGGTAGTATGTTTTCGATATTTTTGTTAATCCAATGGATGGTAGCCTTGTCATTATGCAAGGTAGTCTGTTATTGAGATTTTTGTTACTCCAGTAGATTATAGTCTTATCATTATGGAAGGTAGTCTGTTGTCGTGATTTTTGTTACTCCAATGGATGGTAGCCTTGTCATTATGGAAGGTAGTATGTTGTTCAGATTTTTGTTACTACAATGTATGGTAGCCTTGTCATTATGGAAGGTAGTCTGTTGTCGATATTTTTGTTATTCCAATGGATAGTATAGTCTTTATGGAAGGTAGTCTGTTTTCTAGATTTTTTTTACTCCAATGGATGGTAGCCTTGTCATTATAGAAGGTATTTTGTTGCCTAGATTTTTGGTACTCCAATTGATGGTAGCCTTGCCATTATGGAAGGTAGTCTCTTGTTGATATTTTTGATACTCCAATGGATGGTAGCCTTGTCATTATGGAAGGTAGTCTGTTGTCGAGATTTTTGTTATTCCAATTGATGGTAGCCTTATCATTATGGAAGGTAGTATGTTGTTGATATCTATGTTATTCCAATGGATGGTAGCCTTGTCATTATGGATGGTAGTCTGTTGTTAAGATTTTTGTTACTCCAATGGATGGTAGCCAAGTCATTAGGGAGGGTAGTCAGTTATTGAGATTTTTGTTACTCCAAATGATGGTAGCCTTGTCATTATGGAAGGTAGTATGTTTTCGATATTTTTGTTAATCCAATGGATGGTAGACTTGTCATTATGGAAGGTAGTCTGTTATCGAGATTTTTGTTACTCCAATAGATTATAGCCTTATCATTATGGAAGGTAGTCTGTTGTCGTGATTTTTGTTACTCCAATGGATGGTAGCCTTGTCATTATGGAAGTTAGTATGTTATCGATATATATGTTAATCCAATGGATGGTAGCCTTGTCATTATGGATGGTAGTCTTTTGTCAAGATTTTTGTTACTCCAATGGATGGTAGCCTTGTCATTATGGAAGGTAGTATGTTGTTCAGATTTTTGTTACTACAATGTATGGTAGCCTTGTCATTATGGAAGGTAGTCTTTTGTCGATATTATTGTTATTCCAATGGATGGTAGCCTATTCTTTATGGAAGGTAGTCTGTTTCCTAGATTTTTTTTACTCCAATGGATGGTAGCCTTGTCATTATAGAAGGTATTTTGTTGTCTAGATTTTTGGTACTCCAATTGATGGTAGCCTTGTCATTATGGAAGGTAGTCTCTTGTTGATATTTTTGATACTTCAATGCATGGTAGCCTTGTCCTTATGGAAGGTAGTTTGTAATCGAGATTTTTGTTATTCCAATTTATGGTAGCCTTGTCATTATGGAAGGTAGTACGTTGTCGATATATATGTTAATCCAATGGATGGTAGCCTTGTCATTATGGAAGGTAGTCTGTTGTCAATATTTTTGTTATTCCAATGGACGGTAGCCTAGTCTTTATGGAAGGTAGTCTGTTTTCTAGTTTTTTGTTACTCCAATGGATGGTAGCCTTGTCATTATAGAAGGTATTTTGTTGTCTAGATTTTTGGTACTCCAATTGATGGTAGCCTTGTCATTATGGAAGGTAGTCTCTTGTTGATATTTTTGATACTTCAATGGATGGTAGCCTTGTCATTATGGAAGGTAGTCTGTAATCGAGATTTTTGTTAGTCCAATTTATGGTAGCCTTGTCATTATGGAAGGTAGTATGTTGTCGATATCTATGTTAATCCAATGGATGGTAGCCTTGTCATTATGGAAGGTAGTCTGTTGTTCAGATTTTTGTTACTCCAATGGATGGTAGCCTAGTCATTAGGGAGGGTAGTCAGTTATCGAGATTTTTGTTACTCCAAATGATGGTAGCCTTGTCATTATGGAAGGTAGTATGTTTTCGATATTTTTGTTAATCCAATGGATGGTAGCCTTGTCATTATGGAAGGTAGTCTGTTATTGAGATTTTTGTTACTCCAGTAGATTATAGCCTTATCATTATGGAAGGTAGTCTGTTGTCGTGATTTTTGTTACTCCAATGGATGGTAGCCTTGTCATTATGGAAGGTAGTATGTTGTTCAGATTTTTGTTACTACAATGTATGATAGCCTTGTCATTATGGAAGGTAGTCTGTTGTCGATATTTTTGTTATTCCAATGGATAGTAGCCTAGTCTTTATGGAAGGTAGTCTGTTTTCTAGATTTTTTTACTCCAATGGATGGTAGCCTTGTCATTATAGAAGGTATTTTGTTGCCTAGATTTTTGGTACTCCAATTGATGGTAGCCTTGTCATTATGGAAGGTAGTCTCTTGTTGATATTTTTGATACTCCAATGGATGGTAGCCTTGTCATTATGGAAGGTAGTCTGTTGTCGAGATTTTTGTTATTCTAATTGATGGTAGCCTTGTCATTATGGAAGGTAGTATGTTGTCGATATCTATGTTATTCCAATGGATGGTAGCCTTGTCATTATGGATGGTAGTCTGTTGTTAAGATTTTTGTTACTCCAATGGATGGTAGCCTAGTCATTAGGGAGGGTAGTCAGTTATCGAGATTTTTGTTACTCCAAATGATGGTAGCCTTGTCATTATGGAAGGTAGTATGTTTTCGATATTTTTGTTAATCCAATGGATGGTAGCCTTGTCATTATGGAAGGTAGTCTGTTATCGAGATTTTTGTTACTCCAATAGATTATAGCCTTATCATTATGGAAGCTAGTCTGTTGTCGTGATTTTTGTTACTCCAATGGATGGTAGCCTTGTCATTATGGAAGTTAGTATGTTGTCGATATATATGTTAGTCCAATGGATGGTAGCCTTGTCATTATGGATGGTAGTCTGTTGTCAAGATTTTTGTTACTCCAATGGATGGTAGCCTTGTCATTATGGAAGGTAGTATGTTGTTCAGATTTTTGTTACAACAATGTATGGTAGCCTTGTCATTATGGAAGGTAGTCTGTTGTCGATATTATTGTTATTCCAATGGATGGTAGCCTAGTCTTTATGGAAGGTAGTCTGTTTCCTAGATTTTTTTTACTCCAATGGATGGTAGCCTTGTCATTATATAAGGTATTTTGTTGTCTAGATTTTTGGTACTCCAATTAATGGTAGCCTTGTCATTATGGAAGGTAGTCTCTTGTTGATATTTTTTATACTCCAATGGATGGTAGCCTTGTCATTATGGAAGGTAGTCTGTTGTCGAGATTTTTGTTATTCCAATTGATGGTAGCCTTGTCATTATGGAAGGTAGTATTTTGTCGCTATAGATGTTAATCCAATGAATGGTAGCCTTGTCATTATGGATGGTAGTATGTTGTTAAGATTTTTGTTACTCCAATGGATGGTAGCCTTGTCATTATGGAGGGTAGTTTGTTATCGAGATATTTGTTACTCCAAATTATGGTAGCCTTGTCATTATTGAAGGTAGTATGTTTTCGAGATTTTTGTTAATCCAATGGATGGTAGCCTTGTCATTATGGAAGGTAGTCTGTTATCGAGATTTTTGTTACTCCAATAGATTATAGCCTTGTCATTATGGAAGGTAGTCTTTTGTCGTGATTTTTGTTACTCCAATGGATGGTAGCCTTGTCATTATGGAAGGTAGTATGTTTTCGATATCTATGTTAATCCAATGGATGGTAGCCTTTTCATTATGGATGGTAGTCTGTTGTCATGATTTTTGTTACTCCAATGGATGGTAGCCTTGTCATTATTGAAGGCAGTCTGTTGTCGAGATTTTTGTTAATCCAATGGATGGTAACCTTGCTCTTATGAAAGGTTATCTGTTGTTGATATCTTTGTTACTCCAATGTATGATAGACTTGTCATTATGGAAGGTAGTCTATTGTCAAGATTTTTGTTACTCCATTGGATGGTAGCCTTGTCATTATGGAAGGTAGTCTGTTGTCGAGATTTTTGTTATTCCAATAGAAGGTCGCCTTGTCATTATGGAAGGTAGTTTGTTGTCATGATTTTTGTTACTCCAATTGATGGTAGCCTTGTCATTATGTAAGGTAGTATGTTGTCGATATCTATGTTAATCCAATGGATGGTAGCCTTGTCATTATGGATGGTAGTCTGTTGTCAAGATTTTTGTTATTCTAATGGATTGTAGCCTAGTCATTATGGAAGGTAGTCTATTGTCGACGTTTTTGTTACTCCAATGGATGGTAGCCTTGTCATTATGGAAGGTAGTCTTTTTTCGGTATTTTTGTTACTACATTGGATTGTAGCCTTGTCATTATGAAAAGTAGTTTGTTGTCAATATGTTTGTTACTGAAATGGATGGTAGCCTAGTCACTATGTAAGGTAGTCTATTGTCGAGATTTTTAATACTCCAATGGATGGTAGCCTTGTCATTATGGAAGGTAGTTTGTTCTCGAGATTTTTATTACTTTAATGGATGGTAGCCTTGTCATTATGGAAGATAGTCTCTTGTGGATATTTTTGTTACTCCAATGGATGGTAGCCTTGTCGTTATGGAAGGTAGCTTGTTGTCGAGATTTTTGTTACTCCAATGGATGGTAGCCTTATCATTATGGAAGGTAGTCTTTTTTGGATATTTTTGTTACTACAAAGGATTGTAGAATTGTCATTATGAAAAGTAGTTTGTTGTCAATATGTTTGTTACTCAAATGGATGGTATCATATTCATTATGTAAGGTAGTCTATTGTCGAGATTTTTAATACTCCAATGGATGGTAGCCTTGTCATTATAGAAGGTAGTCTATTCTCGAGATTTTTATTACTTTAATGGATGGTAGCCTTGTCATTATGAAAGGTAGTCTCTTGTGGATATTTTTGTTACTCCAATGGATGGTAGCCTTGTCATTATGGAAGGTAGTCCGTTGTCGATATTTTTGTTACTCCATTGGATGGTAGCCTTGACATTATTGAAGGTAGTCTGCATGTCGAGATTTTTATTATTCCAATGGATGGTAGCCTAGTCATTATGGAAGGTAGTATGTTGTCGATATTTATGTTACTCTATTGGGTGGAAGCCTTGTCATTATGGAAGGCAGTCTGTTGTCGAGATTTTTGTTACTCCAATGGATGGTAGCCTTGTCATTATAGAAGGTAGTCTGTTGTTATGATTTTTGTTAATCCAATGGATGGTAGCCTTGTCATTATGGAAGGTAGTATGTTGTTCAGATTTTTGTTACTACAATGTAAGGTACCCTTGTCATTATGGAAGGTAGTCAGTTGTCGATATTTTTGTTATTCCAATTGATGGTAGCCTTGTAATTTTGAAACATAGTCAGTTTTCGATATCTTTGTTACTCCAATGGATGGTAGCCTAGTCATTATGGAGGGTAGTCTGTTGTCGAGATTTTTGTTACTCCAATGGATGGTAGCCTTGTCATTATGGAAGGTAGTATGTTTTCGTAATTTTTGTTACTCCAATGGATGGCAACCTTGTCATTATGGAAGGTAGTCTCTTTTGGATATTTTTGTTACTCCAATGGATGGTACCCTTGTTATTATGGAAGGTATTCTGTTGTCGATATTTTTGTTACTCCAATGGATGGTAGACTTGTCATTATGGAAGGTAGTCTGTTGTCGAGATTTTTGTTACTCCATTTGATGGTAGCCTTATCATTATGGAAGGTAGTCTGTTGTCAAGATTTTTGTTATTCTAATGGAAGGTAGCCTTGTCATTATGGAAGGTAGTCTGTTGTCGTGTTTTTTCATACTCCAGTGGATGGTATCCTTGTCATTATGGAAGGTAGTATGTTGTCGATATCTATGTTAATCCAATGGATGGTAGCCTTGTCATTATGGATGGTAGTCTGTTGTCGAGATTTTTGTTACTCCAATGGATGGTAGCCTTGTCATTATGGAAGGTAGTCTGTTGTCAAGATTTTTGTTATTCCAATGGATGGTAGCCTTGTTATTATGAAAGGTAGTATGTTGTTGATATCTTTGTTACTCCAATGGATGGTGGACTTGTCATTATGGAAGGTAGTCTGTTGTCAAGATTTTTGTTAATCCATTGGATGGTAGCCTCGTCATTATTGAAGGTAGTCTGTTGTCGAGATTTTTGTTATTCGAATGGTAGCCTCGTCATTATTGAAGGTAGCCTCGTCATTATTGAAGGTAGTTTGTTTTTGAGATTTTTGTTACTCCAATGGATGGTAGCCTTGTCATTATGGAAGGTAGTCTTTTTTCGATATTTTTGTTACTACAATGGATTGTTGTAAATATGATTGTTACTCAAATGGATGGTAGCTTAGTCATTATGTAAGGTAGTCTATTGTCGATATTTTTAACACTCCAATGGATGGTAGCCTTGTCATTATGGAAGGTAGTTTGTTCCAGATATTTTTATTACTTTAATGGATGGTAGCCTTGTCATTATGGAAGGTAGTCTCTTATGGATACTTTTGTAACTCCAATGGATGGTAACCTTGTCATTATGGAAGGTAGTATGTTGTCGATATTTTTTTTACTCCAATGGATTGTAGCCTTGTCATTATGGAAGGTAGTCTGTTGTCGAGATTTTTGTTACTCCATTGGATGGTAGCCTTGTCATTATGGAAGGTAGTCTGTTGTCGAGATTTTTATTATTCCAATGGATGGTAGCCTTGTCATTATGGAAGGTAGTATGTTGTTGATATCTATGTTACTATAATGGGTGGTAGCCTTGTCATTATGGAAGGTAGTCTATTGTCGAGATTTTTGTTACTCCAATGGATGGTAGCCTTGTCATTATAGAAGGTAGTCTGTTGTTATGATTTTTTTTAATCCAATGATGGTAGCCTTGTCATTATGGAAGGTAGTATGTTGTTCAGATTTTTGTTACTACAATGTATGGTAGCCTTGTCATTATGGAAGTTAGTCTGTTGTCGATATTTTTGTTATTCCAATGGATGTTAGCCTAGTCTTTATGGAAGGTAGTCTGTTGTCGAGATTTTTTTTATTCCAATTGATGGTAGCCTTGTCATTATGGAAGGTAGTCTGTTGTCGATATCTATGTTAATCCAATGGATGGTATCCTTGTCATTATGGATGGTACTCTATTGTTAAGATTTTTGTTACTCCAATGGATGGTAGCCTTGTCATTATGGAAGGTAGTCTGTTGTCGAGATTTTTGTTACTCCATTGGATGGTAGCCTTGTCATTATGGAAGGTAGTCTGTTGTCGATATTTTTATCATTCCAATGGATGGTAGCCTTGTCATTATGGAACGTAGTATGTTGTCGATATCTATGTTACTCTAATGGGTGGTAGCCTTGTCATTATGGAAGGTAGTTTGTTGTCGAGATTTTTGTTACTCCAATGGATGGTAGCCTTGTCATTATGGAAGGTAGTCTTTTTTCGATATTTTTGTTACTACAATGGATTGTAGCATTGTCATTATGAAAAGTAGTTTGTTGTAAATATGTTTGTTACTCAAATGGATGGTAGCCTTGTCATTATGGAAGGTAGTCTGTTCTCGATATTTTTATTACTTTAATGGATGGTAGCCTTGTCATTATGGAAGGTAGTTACTTGTGGATACTTTTGTTACTCCAATGGATGGTAACCTTGTCATTATGGAAGGTAGTATGTTGTCGATATTTTTGTTACTCCAATGGATGGTAGCCTTGTCATTATGGAAGGTAGTCTATTGTCGATATTTTTGTTACTCCATTGGATTGTAGCCTTGTCATTATGGAAGGTGGTCTGTTATCGATATTTTTATCATTCCAATGGATGGTAGCCTTGTCATTATGGAAGGTAGTATGTTGTCGATATTTATGTTACTCTAATGGGTGGTAGCCTTGTCATTATGGAAGGTAGTCTGTTGTCCAGATTTTTGTTATTCCAATGTATGGTAGCCTTGTCATTATAGAAGGTAGTTTGTTGTTATGATTTTTTTTAATCCAATGGATGGTAGCCTTGTTATTATGGAAGGTAGTATGTTATTCATATTTTTGTTACTACAATGTATGATAGCCTTGTCATTATGGAAGGTAGTCTGTTGTCGATATTTTTGTTATTCCAATGGATGGTAGCCTAGTCTTTATTGAAGGTAGTCTATTTTCTAGATTTTTGTTACTCCAATGGATGGTAGCCTTGTCATTATAGAAGGTATTTTGTTGTCTAGATTTTTGGTACTCCAATTGATGGTAGCCTTGTCATTATGGAAGGTAGTCTCTTGTTGATATTTTTGATACTCCAATGGATGGTAGCCTTGTCATTATGGAAGGTAGTCTGTTGTCGAGATTTTTGTTATTCTAATTGATGGTAGCCTTGTCATTATGGAAGGTAGTATGTTGTCGATATCTATGTTATTCCAATGGATGGTAGCCTTGTCATTATGGATGGTAGTCTGTTGTTAAGATTTTTGTTACTCCAATGGATGGTAGCCTAGTCATTAGGGAGGGTAGTCAGTTATCGAGATTTTTGTTACTCCAAATGATGGTAGCCTTGTCATTATGGAAGGTAGTATGTTTTCGATATTTTTGTTAATCCAATGGATGGTAGCCTTGTCATTATGGAAGGTAGTCTGTTATCGAGATTTTTGTTACTCCAATAGATTATAGCCTTATCATTATGGAAGCTAGTCTGTTGTCGTGATTTTTGTTACTCCAATGGATGGTAGCCTTGTCATTATGGAAGTTAGTATGTTGTCGATATATATGTTAATCCAATGGATGGTAGCCTTGTCATTATGGATGGTAGTCTGTTGTCAAGATTTTTGTTACTCCAATGGATGGTAGCCTTGTCATTATGGAAGGTAGTATGTTGTTCAGATTTTTGTTACAACAATGTATGGTAGCCTTGTCATTATGGAAGGTAGTCTGTTGTCGATATTATTGTTATTCCAATGGATGGTAGCCTAGTCTTTATGGAAGGTAGTCTGTTTCCTAGATTTTTTTTACTCCAATGGATGGTAGCCTTGTCATTATATAAGGTATTTTGTTGTCTAGATTTTTGGTACTCCAATTAATGGTAGCCTTGTCATTATGGAAGGTAGTCTCTTGTTGATATTTTTTATACTCCAATGGATGGTAGCCTTGTCATTATGGAAGGTAGTCTGTTGTCGAGATTTTTGTTATTCCAATTGATGGTAGCCTTGTCATTATGGAAGGTAGTATTTTGTCGCTATAGATGTTAATCCAATGAATGGTAGCCTTGTCATTATGGATGGTAGTATGTTGTTAAGATTTTTGTTACTCCAATGGATGGTAGCCTTGTCATTATGGAGGGTAGTTTGTTATCGAGATTTTTGTTACTCCAAATTATGGTAGCCTTGTCATTATTGAAGGTAGTATGTTTTCGAGATTTTTGTTAATCCAATGGATGGTAGCCTTGTCATTATGGAAGGTAGTCTGTTATCGAGATTTTTGTTACTCCAATAGATTATAGCCTTGTCATTATGGAAGGTAGTCTTTTGTCGTGATTTTTGTTACTCCAATGGATGGTAGCCTTGTCATTATGGAAGGTAGTATGTTTTCGATATCTATGTTAATCCAATGGATGGTAGCCTTTTCATTATGGATGGTAGTCTGTTGTCATGATTTTTGTTACTCCAATGGATGGTAGCCTTGTCATTATTGAAGGCAGTCTGTTGTCGAGATTTTTGTTATTCCAATGGATGGTAACCTTGCTCTTATGAAAGGTTATCTGTTGTTGATATCTTTGTTACTCCAATGTATGATAGACTTGTCATTATGGAAGGTAGTCTATTGTCAAGATTTTTGTTACTCCATTGGATGGTAGCCTTGTCATTATGGAAGGTAGTCTGTTGTCGAGATTTTTGTTATTCCAATGGAAGGTCGCCTTGTCATTATGGAAGGTAGTTTGTTGTCATGATTTTTGTTACTCCAATTGATGGTAGCCTTGTCATTATGTAAGGTAGTATGTTGTCGATATCTATGTTAATCCAATGGATGGTAGCCTTGTCATTATGGATGGTAGTCTGTTGTCAAGATTTTTGTTATTCTAATGGATTGTAGCCTAGTCATTATGGAAGGTAGTCTATTGTCGACGTTTTTGTTACTCCAATGGATGGTAGCCTTGTCATTATGGAAGGTAGTCTTTTTTCGGTATTTTTGTTACTACATTGGATTGTAGGCTTGTCATTATGAAAAGTAGTTTCTTGTCAATATGTTTGATACTGAAATGGATGGTAGCCTAGTCACTATGTAAGGTAGTCTATTGTCGAGATTTTTAATACTCCAATGGATGGTAGCCTTGTCATTATGGAAGGTAGTTTGTTCTCGAGATTTTTATTACTTTAATGGATGGTAGCCTTGTCATTATGGAAGATAGTCTCTTGTGGATATTTTTGTTACTCCAATGGATGGTAGCCTTGTCGTTATGGAAGGTAGCTTGTTGTCGAGATTTTTGTTACTCCAATGGATGGTAGCCTTATCATTATGGAAGGTAGTCTTTTTTGGATATTTTTGTTACTACAAAGGATTGTAGAATTGTCATTATGAAAAGTAGTTTGTTGTCAATATGTTTGTTACTCAAATGGATGGTATCATATTCATTATGTAAGGTAGTCTATTGTCGAGATTTTTAATACTCCAATGGATGGTAGCCTTGTCATTATAGAAGGTAGTCTATTCTCGAGATTTTTATTACTTTAATGGATGGTAGCCTTGTCATTATGAAAGGTAGTCTCTTGTGGATATTTTTGTTACTCCAATGGATGGTAGCCTTGTCATTATGGAAGGTAGTCCGTTGTCGATATTTTTGTTACTCCATTGGATGGTAGCCTTGACATTATTGAAGGTAGTCTGCATGTCGAGATTTTTATTATTCCAATGGATGGTAGCCTAGTCATTATGGAAGGTAGTATGTTGTCGATATTTATGTTACTCTATTGGGTGGAAGCCTTGTCATTATGGAAGGCAGTCTGTTGTCGAGATTTTTGTTACTCCAATGGATGGTAGCCTTGTCATTATAGAAGGTAGTCTGTTGTTATGATTTTTGTTAATCCAATGGATGGTAGCCTTGTCATTATGGAAGGTAGTATGTTGTTCAGATTTTTGTTACTACAATGTAAGGTAGCCTTGTCATTATGGAAGGTAGTCAGTTGTCGATATTTTTGTTATTCCAATTGATGGTAGCCTTGTAATTTTGAAACATAGTCAGTTTTCGATATCTTTGTTACTCCAATGGATGGTAGCCTAGTCATTATGGAGGGTAGTCTGTTGTCGAGATTTTTGTTACTCCAATGGATGGTAGCCTTGTCATTATGGAAGGTAGTATGTTTTCGTAATTTTTGTTACTCCAATGGATGGTAACCTTGTCATTATGGAAGGTAGTCTCTTTTGGATATTTTTGTTACTCCAATGGATGGTACCCTTGTTATTATGGAAGGTATTCTGTTGTCGATATTTTTGTTACTCCAATGGATGGTAGACTTGTCATTATGGAAGGTAGTCTGTTGTCGAGATTTTTGTTACTCCATTTGATGGTAGCCTTATCATTATGGAAGGTAGTCTGTTGTCAAGATTTTTGTTATTCTAATGGAAGGTAGCCTTGTCATTATGGAAGGTAGTCTGTTGTCGTGTTTTTTCATACTCCAGTGGATGGTATCCTTGTCATTATGGAAGGTAGTATGTTGTCGATATCTATGTTAATCCAATGGATGGTAGCCTTGTCATTATGGATGGTAGTCTGTTGTCGAGATTTTTGTTACTCCAATGGATGGTAGCCTTGTCATTATGGAAGGTAGTCTGTTGTCAAGATTTTTGTTATTCCAATGGATGGTAGCCTTGTTATTATGAAAGGTAGTATGTTGTTGATATCTTTGTTACTCCAATGGATGGTAGACTTGTCATTATGGAAGGTAGTCTGTTGTCAAGATTTTTGTTAATCCATTGGATGGTAGCCTCGTCATTATTGAAGGTAGTCTGTTGTCGAGATTTTTGTTATTCGAATGGTAGCCTCGTCATTATTGAAGGTAGCCTCGTCATTATTGAAGGTAGTTTGTTTTTGAGATTTTTGTTACTCCAATGGATGGTAGCCTTGTCATTATGGAAGGTAGTCTTTTTTCGATATTTTTGTTACTACAATGGATTGTTGTAAATATGATTTTTACTCAAATGGATGGTAGCTTAGTCATTATGTAAGGTAGTCTATTGTCGATATTTTTAACACTCCAATGGATGGTAGCCTTGTCATTATGGAAGGTAGTTTGTTCCAGATATTTTTATTACTTTAATGGATGGTAGCCTTGTCATTATGGAAGGTAGTCTCTTATGGATACTTTTGTAACTCCAATGGATGGTAACCTTGTCATTATGGAAGGTAGTATGTTGTCGATATTTTTTTTACTCCAATGGATTGTAGCCTTGTCATTATGGAAGGTAGTCTGTTGTCGAGATTTTTGTTACTCCATTGGATGGTAGCCTTGTCATTATGGAAGGTAGTCTGTTGTCGAGATTTTTATTATTCCAATGGATGGTAGCCTTGTCATTATGGAAGGTAGTATGTTGTTGATATCTATGTTACTATAATGGGTGGTAGCCTTGTCATTATGGAAGGTAGTCTATTGTCGAGATTTTTGTTACTCCAATGGATGGTAGCCTTGTCATTATAGAAGGTAGTCTGTTGTTATGATTTTTTTTAATCCAATGATGGTAGCCTTGTCATTATGGAAGGTAGTATGTTGTTCAGATTTTTGTTACTACAATGTATGGTAGCCTTGTCATTATGGAAGTTAGTCTGTTGTCGATATTTTTGTTATTCCAATGGATGTTAGCCTAGTCTTTATGGAAGGTAGTCTGTTGTCGAGATTTTTTTTATTCCAATTGATGGTAGCCTTGTCATTATGGAAGGTAGTCTGTTGTCGATATCTATGTTAATCCAATGGATGGTATCCTTGTCATTATGGATGGTACTCTATTGTTAAGATTTTTGTTACTCCAATGGATGGTAGCCTTGTCATTATGGAAGGTAGTCTGTTGTCGAGATTTTTGTTACTCCATTGGATGGTAGCCTTGTCATTATGGAAGGTAGTCTGTTGTCGATATTTTTATCATTCCAATGGATGGTAGCCTTGTCATTATGGAACGTAGTATGTTGTCGATATCTATGTTACTCTAATGGGTGGTAGCCTTGTCATTATGGAAGGTAGTTTGTTGTCGAGATTTTTGTTACTCCAATGGATGGTAGCCTTGTCATTATGGAAGGTAGTATTTTTTCGATATTTTTGTTACTACAATGGATTGTAGCATTGTCATTATGAAAAGTAGTTTGTTGTAAATATGTTTGTTACTCAAATGGATGGTAGCCTTGTCATTATGGAAGGTAGTCTGTTCTCGATATTTTTATTACTTTAATGGATGGTAGCCTTGTCATTATGGAAGGTAGTTACTTGTGGATACTTTTGTTACTCCAATGGATGGTAACCTTGTCATTATGGAAGGTAGTATGTTGTCGATATTTTTGTTACTCCAATGGATGGTAGCCTTGTCATTATGGAAGGTAGTCTATTGTCGATATTTTTGTTACTCCATTGGATTGTAGCCTTGTCATTATGGAAGGTGGTCTGTTATCGATATTTTTATCATTCCAATGGATGGTAGCCTTGTCATTATGGAAGGTAGTATGTTGTCGATATTTATGTTACTCTAATGGGTGGTAGCCTTGTCATTATGGAAGGTAGTCTGTTGTCCAGATTTTTGTTATTCCAATGTATGGTAGCCTTGTCATTATAGAAGGTAGTTTGTTGTTATGATTTTTTTTAATCCAATGGATGGTAGCCTTGTCATTATGGAAGGTAGTATGTTATTCATATTTTTGTTACTACAATGTATGATAGCCTTGTCATTATGGAAGGTAGTCTGTTGTCGATATTTTTATTATTCCAATGGATGGTAGCCTAGTCTTTATTGAAGGTAGTCTATTTTCTAGATTTTTGTTACTCCAATGGATGGTAGCCTTGTCATTATAGAAGGTATTTTGTTGTCTAGATTTTTGGTACTCCAATTGATGGTAGCCTTGTCATTATGGAAGGTAGACTCTTGTTGATATTTTTGATACTCCACTGGATGGTAGCCTTGTCATTATGGAAGGTAGTCTGTTGTCGAGATTTTTGTTATTCCAAATGATGGTAGCCTTGTCATTTTGGAAGGTAGTCTGTTGTCGATATCTATGTTAATCCAATAGATGGTAGCCTTGTCATTATGGATGGTAGTCTGTTGTTAAGATTTTTGTTACTCCAATGGATGGTAGCCTAGTCATTATGGAGGGTAGTCTGTTATCGAGATTTTTGTTACTCCAAATGATGGTAGCCTTGTCATTATCGAAGGGAGTATGTTTTCGAGATTTTTTTTAATCCAATGGATGGTAGCCTTGTCATTATGGAAGGTAGTCTGTTATCGAGATTTTTGTTACTCCAATAGATTATAGCCTTGTCATTATGGAAGGTAGTATGTTGTCGATATCTATGTTAATCCAATGGATGGTAGCCTTGTCATTATGGATGGTAGTCTGTTGTAAAGATTTTTGTTATTCCAATGGATGATAGGTAGTCATTATGGGAGATAGTCTATTGTCGACATTTTTGTTACTCCAATGGATGGTAGCCTTGTCATTATGGAAGGTAGTTTGTTGTCGAGATTTTTGGTACTCCAATGGATGGTAGCCTTGTCAATATGGATGGTAGTATGTTATTCAGATTTTTGTTACTACAATGTATGGTAGCCTTGTCATTATGGAAGGTAGTTTGTTGTCGATATTTTTGTTATTCCAATGGATGGTAGCCTAGTCTTTATGGAAGGTAGTCTGTTTTCTAGATTTTTGTTACTCCAATGGATGGTATCCTTGTCATTATAGAAGGTATTTTGTTGTCTAGAATTTTGGTACTCCAATTGAAGGTAGCCTTGTCATTATGGAAGGTAGTCTCTTGTTGATATTTTGGATACTCCAATGGATGGTAGCCTTCTCATTATGGAAGGTAGTATGTTGTCGAGATTTTTGTTATTCCAATTGATGGTAGCCTTGTCATTATGGAAGGTAGTATGTTGTCGATATCTATGTTAATCCAATGGATGGTAGCCTTGTCATTATGGATGGTAGTCTGTTGTTAATATTTTTGTTACTCCAATGGATGGTAGCCTTGTCATTATGGAATGTAGTTTGTTTTCGAGATTTTTGTTACTCCAATGGATGGTAGCCTTGTCATTATGGAAGGTAGTCTTTTTTCGATATTTTTGTTACTACAATGGATTATAGCCTTGTCATTATGAAAAGTAATTTGTTGTAAATATGTTTGTTACTCAAATTAATCGTAGCCTAGTCATTATGTAAGGTAGTCTGTTCTCGATACTTTTATTACTTTAATGGATGGTAGCCTTTTCATTATGGAAGGTAGTCTCTTGTGGATACTTTTGTTACTCCAATGGATGGTAGCCTTGTCATTATAGAAGGTATTTTGTTGTCTAGATTTTTGGTACTCCAATTGATGGTAGCCTTGTCATTATGGAAGGTAGTCTCTTGTTGATATTTTTGATACTCCAATGGATGGTAGCCTTGTCATTATTGAAGGTAGTCTGTTGTCGAGATTTTTGTTATTCCAATTGATGGTAGCCTTGTCATTATGGAAGGTAGTATGTTGTCGATACCTATGTTAATCCAACGGATGGTAGCCTTGTCATTATGGATGGTAGTCTGTTGTTAACATTTTTGTTACTCCAATGGATGGTAGCCTAGTCATTATGGAGGGTAGTCTGTTATCGAGATTTTTGTTACTCCAAATGATGGTAGCCTTGTCATTATGGAAGGTAGTATGTTTTTGAGATTTTTGTTAATCCAATGGACGGTAGCCTTGTCATTATGGATGGTAGTCTGTTGTCAAGATTTTTGTTAATCCAATGTATGGTAGCCTTGTCATTATGGAAGGTAGTATGTTGTTCAAATTTTTGTTACTACAATGTATGGTAGCCTTGTCATTATGGAAGGTAGTCTGTTGTCGATATTTTTGTTATTCCAATGGATGGTAGCCTAGTCTTTATGGAAGGTAGTCTGTTTCCTAGATTTTTGTTACTCCAATGGATGGTAGCCTTGTCATTATAAAAGGTATTTTGTTGTCTAGATTTTTGGTACTCCAATTGATGGTAGCCTTGTCATTATGGAAGGTAGTCTCTTGTTGATATTTTTGATACTCCAATGGATGGTAGCCTTGTCATTATGGAAGGTAGTCTGTTGTCGAGATTTTTGTTATTCCAATCTATGGTAGCCTTGTCATTATGGAAGGTAGTATGTTGTCGATATCTATGTTAATCCAACGGATGGTAGCCTTGTCATTATGGATGGTAGTCTGTTGTTAACATTTTTGTTACTCCAATGGATGGTAGCCTAGTAATTATGGAGGGTAGTCTGTTATCGAGATTTTTGTTACTCCAAATGATGGTAGCCTTGTCATTATGGAAGGTAGTATGTTTTTGAGATTTTTGTTAATCCAATGGATGGTAGCCTTGTCATTGTGGATGGTAGTCTGTTGTCAAGATTTTTGTTACTCCAATGGATGGTAGCCTTGTCATTATGGAAGGTAGTATGTTGTTCAGATTTTTGTTACTACAATGTATGGTAGCCTTGTCATTATGGAAGGTAGTCTGTTGTCGATATTTTTGTTATTCCATTGGATGGTAGCCTAGTCTTTATGGAAGGTAGTCTGTTTCCTAGATTTTTGTTACTCCAATGGATGGTAGCCTTATCATTATAGAAGGTATTTTGTTGTCTAGATTTTTGGTACTCCAATTGATGGTAGCCTTGTCTTTATGGAAGGTAGTCTCTTGTTGATATTTTTGATACTCCAATGGATGGTAGCCTTGTCATTATGGAAGGTAGTCTGTTGTCGAGATTTTTGTTATTCCAATTGATGGTAGCCTTGTCATTATGGAAGGTAGTATGTTATCGATATCTATGTTAATCCAACGGATGGTAGCCTTGTCATTATGGATGGTAGTCTGTTGTTAACATTTTTGTTACTCCAATGGATGGTAGCCTAGTCATTATGGAGGGTAGTCTGTTATCGAGATTTTTGTTACTCCAAATGATGGTAGCCTTGTCATTATGGAAGGTAGTATGTTTTTGAGATTTTTGTTAATCCAATGGATGGTAGCCTTGTCATTATGGATGGTAGTCTGTTGTCAAGATTTTTGTTAATCCAATGTATGGTAGCCTTGTCATTATGGAAGGTAGTATGTTGTTCAGATTTTTGTTACTACAAGGTATGGTAGCCTTGTCATTATGGAAGGTAGTCTGTTGTCGATATTTTTGTTATTCCAATGGATGGTAGCCTAGTCTTTATGGAAGGTAGTCTGTTTCCTAGATTTTTGTTACTCCAATGGATGGTAGCCTTGTCATTATAAAAGGTATTTTGTTGTCTAGATTTTTGGTACTCCAATTGATGGTAGCCTTGTCATTATGGAAGGTAGTCTCTTGTTGATATTTTTGATACTCCAATGGATGGTAGCCTTGTCATTATGGAAGGTAGTCTGTTGTCGAGATTTTTGTTATTCCAATCTATGGTAGCCTTGTCATTATGGAAGGTAGTATGTTGTCAATATCTATGTTAATCCAACGGATGGTAGCCTTGTCATTATGGATGGTAGTCTGTTGTTAACATTTTTGTTACTCCAATGGATGGTAGCCTAGTAATTATGGAGGGTAGTCTGTTATCGAGATTTTTGTTACTCCAAATGATGGTAGCCTTGTCATTATGGAAGGTAGTATGTTTTTGAGATTTTTGTTAATCCAATGGATGGTAGCCTTGTCATTATGGATGGTAGTCTGTTGTCAAGATTTTTGTTACTCCAATGGATGGTAGCCTTGTCATTATGGAAGGTAGTATGTTGTTCATATTTTTGTTACTACAATGTATGGTAGCCTTGTCATTATGGAAGGTAGTCTGTTGTCGATATTTTTGTTATTCCATTGGATGGTAGCCTAGTCTTTATGGAAGGTAGTCTGTTTCCTAGATTTTTGTTACTCCAATGGATGGTAGCCTTATCATTATAGAAGGTATTTTGTTGTCTAGATTTTTGGTACTCCAATTGATGGTAGCCTTGTCTTTATGGAAGGTAGTCTCTTGTTGATATTTTTGATACTCCAATGGATGGTAGCCTTGTCATTATGGAAGGTAGTCTGTTGTCGAGATTTTTGTTATTCCAATTGATGGTAGCCTTGTCATTATGGAAGGTAGTATGTTGTCAATATCTATGTTAATACATTGGATGGTATCCTTGTCATTATGGATGGTAGTCTGTTGTCAAGATTTTTGTTATTCGAATGGATGGTAGCCTAGTCATTATGGAAGGGAGTTTGTTGTCGAGATTTTTGTTACTCCAATGGATGGTAGCCTTGTCATTATGGAAGGTAGTCTTTTTTCGATATTTTTGTTACTATAATGGATTGTAGCCTTGTCATTATGAAAAGTAGTTTGTTGTCAATATTTTTGTTACTGAAATGGATGGTAGCCTAGTCATTATGTAAGGTAGGCTATTGTCGAGATTTTTAATACTCCAATGGATGGTAGCCTTGTCATTATGGAAGGTAGTCTGTTCTCGAGATTTTTATTACTTTAATGGATTGTAGCCTTGTCATTATGGAAGGTAGGCTCTTGTGGATATTTTTGTTACTCCAATGGATTGTAGCCTTGTCATTATGAAAAGTAGTTTGTTGTCAATATGTTTGTTACTCAAATGGATTTTATCCTATTCATTATGTAAGGTAGTCTATTGTCGAGATTTTTAATACTCCAATGGATGGTAGCCTTGTCATTATGGAAGGTAATTTGTTCTCGAGATTTTTATTACTTTAATGGATGGTAGCCTTGTCATTATGGAAGGTAGTCTCTTGTGGATATTTTTGTTACTCTAATGGATGGGAGCCTTGTCATTATGGAAGGTAGTCCGTTGTCGAGAATTTTGTTACGTCATTGGATGGTAGCCTTGCCATTACGAAAGGTAGTCTGCATGTCGAGATTTTTATTATTCCAATGGATGGTAGCCCAGTCAATATGGAAGGTAGTATGTTGTCGATATCTATGTTACTCTATTGGGTGGCAGCCTTGTCATTATGGAAGGTAGTCTATTATCGAGATTTTTGTTACTCCAATGGATGGTAGCCTTCTCATTATAGAAGGTAGTCTGTTGTTGTGATTTTTGTTAATCCAATGGATGGTAGCCTTGTCATTATTGAAGGTAGTATGTTGTTCAGATTTTTGTTACTACAATGTATGGTAGCCTTGTCATTATGGAAGGTAGTCTGTTGTCGATATTTTTGTTATTCCAATGGATGGTAGCCTAGTCTTTATGGAAGGTAGTCTGTTTCCTATATTTTTGTTACTCCAATGGATGGTAGCCTTATCATTATAGAAGGTATTTTGTTGTCTAGATTTTTGGTACTCCAATTGATGGTAGCCTTGTCTTTATGGAAGGTAGTCTCTTGTTGATATTTTTGATACTCCAATGGATGGTAGCCTTGTCATTATGGAAGGTAGTATGTTGTCGATATCTATGTTAATCCAATGGATGGTAGCCTTGTCATTATGGATGCTAGTCTGTTGTTAAGATTTTTGTTACTCCAATGGATGGTAGCCTAGTCATTATGGAGGGTAGTCTGTTATCGAGATTTTTGTTACTCCAAATGATGGTAGCCTTGTCATTATGGAAGGTAGTATGTTTTTGAGATTTTTGTTAATCCAATGGATGTTAGCCTTGTCATTATGGAAGGTAGTCTGTTGTCATGATTTTTGTTTCTCCATTGGATGGTAGCCTTATCATTATGGAAAGTAGTATGTTGTCGATATCTATGTTAATCCAATGGATGGTAGCCTTGTCATTATGGATGGTAGTCTGTTGTCAAGATTTTTGTTACTCCAATGGATGGTAGCCTTGCCATTATGGAAGGTAGTTTGTTGTCGAGATTTTTGTTATTCCAATGGATGGTAGCCTTTTTATTATGAAAGGTAGTTTGTTGTTGATATCTTTTTTACTCCAATGTATGATAGACTTGTCATTAAGGAAGGTAGTATGTTGTCAAGATTTTTGTTACTCCATTGGATGGTAGCCTTGTCATTATGGAAGGTAGTCTGTTGTCGTGATTTTTGTTACTTCAGTGGATGGTAGACTTGTCATTATGGAAGGTAGTATGTTGTCGGTATCTATGTTAATCCAATGGATGGTATCTTTGTCATTATGGATGGTAGTCTGTTGTCAAGATTTTTGTTATTCCAATGGATGGTAGCCTAGTCATTATGGAAGGGAGTTTGTTGTCGGGATTTTTGTTACTCCAATGGATGGTAGCCTTGTCATTATGGAAGGTAGTATTTTTTCGATATTTTTATTACTATAATGGATTGTAGCCTTGTCATTATGAAAAGTAGTTTGTTTTCAATATTTTTGTTACTGAAATGGATAGTAGCCTAGTCATTATGTAAGGTAGGCTATTGTCGAGATTTTTAATACTCCAATGGATGGTAGCCTTGTCATTATGGAAGGTAATTTGTTCTCGAGATTTCTATTAGTTTAATGGATGGTAGCCTTGTCATTATGGAAGGTAGTCTCTTGTGGATATTTTTGTTACTCTAATGGATGGGAGCCTTGTCATTATGGAAGGTAGTCCGTTGTCGAGAATTTTGTTACTCCATTGGATGGTAGCCTTGTCATTATGAAGGTAGTCTGCATGTCGAGATTTTTATTATTCCAATGGATTGTAGCTCAGTCATTATGGAAGGTAGTATGTTGTCGATATCTATGTTACTCTATTGGGTGGCAGCCTTGTCATTATGGAAGGTAGTCTATTGTTGTGATTTTTGTTAATTCAATGGATGGTAGCCTTGTCATTATTGAAGGTAGTATGTTGTTCAGATTTTTGTTACTACAATGTATGGTAGCCTTGTCATTATGGAAGGTAGTCTGTTGTCGATATTTTTTTTATTCCAATGGATGGTAGCCTAGTCTTTATTAAAGGTAGTCTGTTTTCTAGATTTTTGTTACTCTAATGTATGGTAGCCTTGTCATTATAGAAGGTATTTTGTTGTCAAGATTTTTGGTACTCCAATGGATGGTACCCTTATCATTATGGAAGGTAGTCTCTTGTTGATATGTTTGATACTCCAATGGACGGTAGCCTTGTCACTATGGAAGGTAGTCTGTTGTCGAGATTTTTGTTATTCCAATTGATGGTAGCCTTGTAATTATGGAGGGTAGTATGTATTCGTAATTTTTGTTACTCCAATGGATGGTAGCCTTGTCATTATGGAAGGTAGTCTGTTGTCGAGATTTTTGTTACTCAAATTGATTATAGCCTTGTAATTATGGAAGGTAGTCTGTTGGTGTGATTTTTGTTACTCCAATGGATGGTAGCCTTGTCATTATGGAAGGTAGTCTGGTGTTTAGATTTTTTTTACTATAATTTCTGGTAGCCATGTCGTTATGGAAGTTAGTCTGTTGTCGAGATTTTGGTTATTCCACTGGATGGTAGCCTAGTCATTACGGAAGGTAGTCTGTTTTCGAGGTTTTTGTTACTCCAATGAATGGTAGCCTTGTAATTATGGAAGGTAGTTTGTTGTCGAGATTTTTGTTACTCCATTGGATGGTAGCCTTGTCATTATGGAAGGTAGTCTGTTGTCAAGATTTTTGGTACTCTAATGGATGGTTGCCTTGTCATTATGGAAGGTAGTCTGTTGTCGAGATTTTTGATACTCCAATGGATGGTAGCCTTGTCATTATTGAAGGTAATTTGTTGTTGACATTTTTGTTACTACAATGGATGGTAGCCTTGTCATTATGGAGGGTTGTCTTTTGTCGACATTTTTGGTACTACAATGGATTATAGCCTTGTCATTATGAAAGGTAGTTTGTTGTCGATATCTTTGTTACTCCAATGGATGGTAGCCTAGTCATTATGTAAGGTAGTCTGTTGTCGAGATTTTTGTTACTCCAATGGATCATAGCCTTGTCATTATGGAAGGTATTCTGTTGTCGAGTTTTTTATTACTTTAATGGATGGTAACCTTGTCATTATGGAAGGTAGTCTCTTGTGGATATTTTTGTTACTCCAATTGATGGTACCCTTGTTATTATGGAAGGGATTCTGTTGTTGATATTTTTGTTACTCCAATGGATGGTAGACTAGTCATTATGGAAGGTAGTCTGTTGTCGAGATTTTTGTTACTCCATTGGATGGTAGCCTTGTCATAATGGAAGGTAGTCTGTTGTCGAGATTTTTGTTATTCTAATGGAAGGAAGCCTTGTCATTATGAAAGGTAGTTTGTTGTCGTTATTTTTGTTACTCCAATGGATGGTAGCCTTGTCATTATAGAAGGTAGTATGTTGTTGATATCTATGTTAATTAAATGGATGGTAGCCTTGTCATTATGGATGGTAGTCTGTTGTCAAGATTTTTGTTACTCCAATGGATGGTAGCCTTGTGATTTTGGAAGGTAGTCTGTTGTGGATATTTTTGTTATTCCAATGGATGGTAGCCTTGTTATTATGAAAGGTAGTCTGTTGTTGATATCTTTGTTACTCCAATGTATGATAGACTTGTCATTATGGAAGGTAGTCTGTTGTCAAGATTTTTGTTACTCCATTGGATGGTAGCCTTGTCATTATGGAAGGTAGTCTGTTGTCGAAATTTTTGTTATTCTAATGGAAGGTAGCCTTGTCATTATGGAAGGTAGTTTGTTGTCGTGATTTTTGTTACTCCAATGGATGGTATCCTTGTCATTATGGAAGGTAGTATGTTGTCGATATCTATGTTAATCCAAAGGGTGGTAGCCTTGTCATTATGGATGGTAGTTTGTTGTCAATATTTTTGTTATTCCAATGGATGGTAGCCTAGTCATCATGGAAGGTAGTCTATTATCGACGTTTTTGTTACTCCAATGGATGGTAGCCTTGTCATTATGGAAGGTAGTTTGTTGTCGAGATTTTTGTTACTCCAATGGATGGTAGCCTTGTCATTATGGAAGGTAGTCTTTTTTCGATAATTTTGTTACTACAATGGATTGTAGCCTTGTCATTATGAAAAGTAGTTTGTTGTCAATATGTTTGTTACTCAAATGGATGGTATCCTATTCATTATGTAAGGTAGTTTGTCAATATGTTTGTTTTTGAGATTTTTAATACTCCAATGGATGGTAGCCTTGTCATTATGGAAGGTAGTTTGTTTTTGAGATTTTTATTACTTTAATGGATGATAGCCTTGTCATTATGGAAGGTAGTCTGTTGTTGTGATTTTTGTTATTCCAATGGATGGTAGCCTTGTCATTATGGAAGGTAGTCTGTTGTTCAGATTTTTGTTACTATAATGCATGAAAGCCTTGTCATTATGGTAGTTAGTCTGTTGTCGAGATTTTTGTTATTCCACTGGATGGTAGCCTAGTAATTACGGAAGGTAGTCTGTTTTCGAGATTTTTGTTACTCCAATAGATTATAGCCTTATCATTAGGGAAGGTAGTCTATTGTCGTGATTTTTGTTACTCCAATGGATGTAGCCTTGTCATTATGGAAGTTAGTATGTTGTCGATATCTATGTTAATCCAATGGATGGTAGCCTTGTCATTATGGATGGTAGTCTGTTGTCAAGATTTTTGTTACTCCAATGGATGGTAGCCTTGTCATTATGGAAGGTAGTATGTTGTTCAGATTTTTGTTACTACAATGTATGGTAGCCTTGTCATTATGGAAGGTAGTCTGTTGTCGATATTTTTGTTGTTCCAATGGATGGTAGCCTAGTCTTTATGGAAGGTAGTATGTTTTCTAGATTTTTGTTACTCCAATGGATGGTAGCCTTGTCATTATAGAAGGTATTTTGTTGTCTAGATTTTTGGTACTCCAATTGATGGTAGCCTTGTCATTATGGAAGGTAGTCTCTTGTTGATATTTTTGATACTCCAATGAATGGTAGCCTTGTCATTATGGAAGGTAGTCTGTTGTCGATATTTTTGTTATTCCAATGGATGGTAGCCTAGTCTTTATGGAAGGTAGTATGTTTTCTAGATTTTTGTTACTCCAATGGATGGTAGCCTTGTCATTATAGAAGGTATTTTGTTGTCTAGATTTTTGGTACTCCAATTGATGGTAGCCTTGTCATTATGGAAGGTAGTCTCTTGTTGATATTTTTGATACTCCAATGAATGGTAGCCTTGTCATTATGGAAGGTAGTCTGTTGTCGAGATTTTTGTTATTCCAATTGATGGTAGACTTGTCATTATGGAAGGTAGTATGTTGTCGACATCTATGTTAATCCAATGGATGGTAGCCTTATCATTATAGATGGTAGTCTGTTGTTAAGATTTTTGTTACTCCAATGGATGGTAGCCTAATAATTATGGAGGGTAGTCTGTTATCGAGATTTTTGTTACTCCAAATGATGGTAGCCTTGTCATTATGGAAGGTAGTATGTTTTTGAGATTTTTGTTAATCCAATGGATGGTAGCCTTGACATTATGGAAGGTAGTCTGTTGTCATGATTTTTGTTACTCCATTGGATGGTAGCGTTGTCATTATGGAAAGTAGTATGTTGTCGATATCTATGTTAATCTAATGGATGGTAGCCTTGTCATTATGGATGGTAGTATGTTGTTCAGTTTTTTGTTACTACAATGTATGGTAGCCTTGTCATTATGGAAGGTAGTCTGTTGTCCATATTTTTGTTATTCCAATGGATGGTAGCCTAGTCATTATGGAAGGTAGTATGTTGTTCAGTTTTTTGTTACTACAATGTATGGTAGCCTTGTCATTATGGAAGGTAGTCTGTTGTCCATATTTTTGTTATTCCAATGGATGGTAGCCTAGTCTTTATGGAAGGTAGTCTGTTTTCTAGATTTTTGTTACTCCAATGGATGGTAGCCTTGTCATTATAGAAGGTATTTTGTTTCCTAGATTTTTTGTACTCCAATTGATGGTAGCCTTGTCATTATGGAAGGTAGTCTCTTGTTGATATTTTTGATACTCCAATGGATGGTAGCCTTGTCATTATGGAAGGTAGTCTGTTGTCGAGATTTTTGATATTCCAATTGATGGTAGCCTTGTCATTATGGAAGGTAGTATGTTGTCAACATCTATGTTAATCCAATGGATGGTAGCCTTGTCATTATGGATGGTAGTCTGTTGTTAAGATTTTTGTTACTCCAATGGATGGTAGCCTAGTCATTATGGAGGGTAGTCTATTATCGAGATTTTTGTTACTCCAAAGGATGGTAGCCTTGTCATTATGGAAGGTAGTATGTTTTTGAGATTTTTGTTAATCCAATGGATGGTAGCCTTGTCATTATGGAAGGTAGTCTGTTGTCGTGATTTTTGTTACTCCATTTGATGGTAGCCTTGTCATTATGGAAAGTAGTATGTTGTCGATATCTATGTTAATCCAATGGATGGTAGCCTTGTCATTATGGATGGTAGTCTGTTGTCAAGATTTTTGTTATTCCAATGGATGGTAGCCTTGTCATTATAGAAGGTATTTTGTTGTCTAGATTTTTGGTACTCCAATTGATGGTAGCCTTGTCATTATGGAAGGTAGTCTCTTGTTGATATTTTTGATACTCCAATGAATGGTAGCCTTTTCATTATGGAAGGTAGTCTGTTGTCGAGATTTTTGTTATTCCAATTGATGGTAGACTTGTCATTATGGAAGGTAGTATGTTGTCGACATCTATGTTAATCCAATGGATGGTAGCCTTATCATTATAGATGGTAGTCTGTTGTTAAGATTTTTGTTACTCCAATGGATGGTAGCCTAATAATTATGGAGGGTAGTCTGTTATCGAGATTTTTGTTACTCCAAATGATGGTAGCCTTGTCATTATGGAAGGTAGTATGTTTTTGAGATTTTTGTTAATCCAATGGATGGTAGCCTTGACATTATGGAAGGTAGTCTGTTGTCATGATTTTTGTTACTCCATTGGATGGTAGCGTTGTCATTATGGAAAGTAGTATGTTGTCGATATCTATGTTAATCTAATGGATGGTAGCCTTGTCATTATGGATGGTAGTCTGTTGTCAAGATTTTTGTTATTCCAATGGATGGTAGCCTAGTCATTATGGAAGGTAGTATGTTGTTCAGTTTTTTGTTACTATAATGTATGGTAGCCTTGTCATTATGGAAGGTAGTCTGTTGTCCATATTTTGGTTATTCCAATGGATGGTAGCCTAGTCTTTATGGAAGGTAGTCTGTTTTCTAGATTTTTGTTACTCCAATGGATGGTAGCCTTGTCATTATAGAAGGTATTTTGTTGCCTAGATTTTTTGTACTCCAATTGATGGTAGCCTTGTCATTATGGAAGGTAGTCTCTTGTTGATATTTTTGATACTCCAATGGATGGTAGCCTTGTCATTATGGAAGGTAGTCTGTTGTCGAGATTTTTGATATTCCAATTGATGGTAGCCTTGTCATTATGGAAGGTAGTATGTTGTCAACATCTATGTTAATCCAATGGATGGTAGCCTTGTCATTATGGATGGTAGTCTGTTGTTAAGATTTTTGTTACTCCAATGGATGGTAGCCTAGTCATTATGGAGGGTAGTCTGTTATCGAGATTTTTGTTACTCCAAATGATGGTAGCCTTGTCATTATGGAAGGTAGTATGTTTTTGAGATTTTTGTTAATCCAATGGATGGTAGCCTTGTCATTATGGAAGGTAGTCTGTTGTCGTGATTTTTGTTACTCCATTTGATGGTAGCCTTGTCATTATGGAAAGTAGTATGTTGTCGATATCTATGTTAATCCAATGGATGGTAGCCTTGTCATTATGGATGGTAGTCTGTTGTCAAGATTTTTGTTATTCCAATGGATGGTAGCCTTGTCATTATAGAAGGTATTTTGTTGTCTAGATTTTTGGTACTCCAATTGATGGTAGCCTTGTCATTATGGAAGGTAGTCTCTTGTTGATATTTTTGATACTCCAATGAATGGTAGCCTTGTCATTATTGAAGGTAGTTTGTTGTCGAGATTTTTGTTATTCCAATTGATGGTAGACTTGTCATTATGGAAGGTAGTATGTTGTCGACATCTATGTTAATCCAATGGATGGTAGCCTTGTCATTATAGATGGTAGTCTGTTGTTAAGATTTTTGTTACTCCAATGGATGGTAGCCTAATAATTATGGAGGGTAGTCTGTTATCGAGATTTTTGGTACTCCAAATGATGGTAGCCTTGTCATTATGGAAGGTAGTATGTTTTTGAGATTTTTGTTAATCCAATGGATGGTAGCCTTGTCATTATGGAAGGTAGTCTGTTGTCATGATTTTTGTTACTCCATTGGATGGTAGCGTTGTCATTATGGAAAGTAGTATGTTGTCGATATTTTTATCATTCCAATGGATGGTAGCCTTTTCATTATGGAAGGTAGTATGTTATCGATATCTATGTTACTCTAATGGGTGGTAGCCTTGTCATTATGGAAGGTTGTCTGTTGTCCAGATTTTTGTTATTCCAATGTATGGTAGCCTTGTCATTATAGAAGGTAGTTTGTTGTTATGATTTTTTTTAATCAAATGGCTGGTAGCTTTGTCATTATGGAAGGTAGTCTGTTGTTGTGATTTTTGTTATTCCAATGGATGGTAGCCTTGTCATTATGGAAGGTAGTATGTTGTTCAGATTTTTGTTACTACAATGTATGGTAGCCTTGTCATTATGGAAGGTAGTCTGTTGTCGATATTTTTGTTATTCCAATGGATGGTAGCCTAGTCTTTATGGAAGGTAGTCTGTTTCCTAGATTTTTGTTACTCCAATGGATGGTAGCCTTGTCATTATAGAAGGTATTTTGTTGTCTAGATTTTTGGTACTCCAATTGATGGTAGCCTTGTCATTATGGAAGGTAGTCTCTTGTTGATATTTTTGATACTCCAATGGATGGTAGCCTTGTCATTATGGAAGGTAGTCTGTTGTCGAGATTTTTGTTATTCCAATTGATGGTAGCCTTGTCATTATGGAAGGTAGTATGTTGTCGATATCTATGTTAATCCAACGGATGGTAGCCTTGTCATTATGGATGGTAGTCTGTTGTTAACATTTTTTATACTCCAATGGATGGTAGCCTAGTCATTATGGAGGGTAGTCTGTTATCGAGATTTTTGTTACTCCAAATGATGGTAGCCTTGTCATTATGGAAGGTAGTATGTTTTTGAGATTTTTGTTAATCCAATGGATGTTAGCCTTCTCATTATGGAAGGTAGTCTGTTGTCGTGATTTTTGTTACTCCATTGGATGGTAGCCTTGTCATTATGGAAAGTAGTATGTTGTCGATATCTATGTTAATCCAATGGATGGTAGCCTTATCATTATGGATGGTAGTCTGTTGTCAAGATTTTTGTTATTCCAATGGATGGTAGCCTAGTCATTATGGAAGGTAGTCTGTTATCGAGATTTTTGTTATTCCAATGGATGGTAGCCTTGTTATTATGAAAGGTAGTCTATTGTTGATATCTTTTTTACTCCAATGTATGATAGAGTTGTCATTAAGGAAGGTAGTATGTTGTCAAGATTTTTGTTACTCCATTGGATGGTAGCCTTGTCATTATGGAAGGTAGTCTGTTGTCGTGATTTTTGTTACTTCAGTGGATGGTAGACTTGTCATTATGGAAGGTAGTATGTTGTCGATATCTATGTTAATCCAATTGATGGTATCCTTGTCATTATGGATGGTAGTCTGTTGTCAAGATTTTTGTTATTCCAATGGATGGTAGCCTAGTCATTATGAAAGGGAGTTTGTTGTCGAGATTTTTGTTACTCCAATGGATGGTAGCCTTGTCATTATGGAAGGTAGTCTTTTTTCGATATTTTTGTTACTATAATGGATTGTTGCCTTGTCATTATGAAACGTAGTTTGTTGTCAATATGTTTGTTACTGAAATGGATGGTAGCCTAGTCATTATGTAAGGTAGGCTATTGTCGAGATTTTTAATACTCCAATGGATGGTAGCCTTTTCATTATGGAAGGTAGTCTGTTCTCGAGATTTTTATTACTTTAATGGATTGTAGCCTTGTCATTATGGAAGGTAGTCTCTTGTGGATATTTTTGTTACTCCAATGGATTGTAGCCTTGTCATTATGAAAAGTAGTTTGTTGTCAATATGTTTGTTACTCTAATGGATGTTATCCTATTCATTATGTAAGGTAGTCTATTGTCGAGATTTTTAATACTGCAATGGATGGTAGCCTTGTCATTATGGAAGGTAATTTGTTCTCGAGATTTTTATTACTTTAATGGATGGTAGCCTTGTCATTATGGAAGGTAGTCTCTTGTGGATATTTTTGTTACTCTAATGGATGGTAGCCTTGTCATTATGGAAGGTATTCCGTTGTCGAGAATTTTGTTACTCCATTGGATGGTAGCCTTGTCATTATGAAAGGTAGTCTGCATGTCCAGATTTTTATTATTCCAATGGATGGTAGCCCAGTCATTATGGAAGGTAGTATGTTGTCGATATCTATGTTACTCTATTGGGTGGCAGCCTTGTCATTATGGAAGGTAGTCTATTGTCGAGATTTTTGTTACTCCAATGGATGGTAGCCTTCTCATTATAGAAGGTAGTCTGTTGTTGTGATTTTTGTTAATCCAATGGATGGTAGCCTTGTCATTATTGAAGGTAGTATGTTGTTCAGATTTTTGTTACTACAATGTATGCACTACTACGAAAATGGTCTTTCACAGCGCTTTTTTTTGCCCTTTAAAAGCGCTGCCGTAGCCAGCGCTGGCGTAGGCTACGAAAGCGCTTTTTTCTGGCCAAAAGCGCTGTCGTAGGTGGACCTATCACAGCGCTTTTTCCTTAAAAAGCGCTTTGATAGGGGGGTCTTTCCCAGCGCTTTGATAGGTGTGCTATTTAAATTATTTTTTTTTTATTTATCAGGCCTTTTACAGCGCTTTTTATGGAAAAAGCGCTTTGATATGGGGGTCTTTCCCAGCGCTTTTTCTATAAAAAGCGCTTTGATAGGGGGTTTCTATTTAATTTTTTTTTTTTATTTATCATGGCTTTTACAGCGCTTTATGGAAAAAGCGCTTTGATAGGGGGGTCTTTCACAGCGCTTTTTCCATAAAAAGCGCTTTGATAGGGGGTTTCTATTTAATTTTTTTTTTTTATTTATCATGGTTTTTACAGCGCTTTATGGAAAAAGCGCTTTGATAGGGGGGTCATTCACAGCGCTTTTTCCATAAAAAGCGCTTTGGTAGGGGGTTTCTATTTAATATTTTTTTTTTATTTATCCTGCCTACGAAAGCGCTTTTTATCCAAAAGCGCTTTCGTAGCTCATACAAATTTTTTAAAGTGAAACCTATAATTTGAGGTTCCCTGTGCGGCCTGTAATTTTTTTTTGGTCCAATAATTTAACCTGTAATTCAATCCTTATAATATTCACAGAAACCGGTATTATATTAACAGAAACCGGTATACCATATAATACATTTGTAACCATAACTAAATCCTTATATACATATGTAACTAAATCACATACAAAGTATATATACATTTGTAACCATAATTCAATCCTTATATACATTTGTAACCATAACTAAATCACATACAAAGTATCGTGTTAATTTGTAACCATATATATATACATATGTAACTAAATCATATATAATTACATCGAAAATAATGCTCCACCGACACGGTCGTCATCCTGCAAAGTATGAATATGAACAACACGGTCAATTAAACAAACAATATTAAAGGCTCCAACACAATCAAACTAACACGTACAATAATATTTTATTCATACCCATCAGAATAATCTGTTTTCAACATAAAATTGACATATTTCCTCTTTGACTTCTTCCACTTGAACTTTCGTGTACGACATAGTATAGAGGTCATCAAAGTACTACATAAGAAATTATTACTTCAGTATATGCATGATGTTATTAAATGTAGAAATCATACAAAATTATTCTAAGTTATAAATCCATACCGTGCTTGGAATCTCTACTTGATTTTTATGAAGGATTTCTTTCATAAACCTCAAGCAAAAGTATCCGGAATCTACATCGTTATTCTGTAACGGACACTGCATAGAAAAACAGAATATATTTTATAGTTGTCGTGTAATTTTATCAAGTAACATTATTATTATAAGCAACTAATTTTGTACCTGCACTTTGAATCAAGTAATATTTGATGATTTACTCCGGGGTACCTGTGCGTCCCTTTGACTACGAAATATTTGTATTGATCTAAGAAAATAAAAACATATATTTAGATCAATCTCACAGAAATAATTAAATATATAAATATACACGAATAGTTAGAACAATCTCACTTACTGATCAACAGTTTCCTTCATAGCGGGATAGTTAGTCCATTCCCCGTCTACCGAATTCAGAAAGTACACAACTTCTTTAATCGGATCGATAGCCAACAACAACCAGTGTTTTCTAAAAATTTAAGCAACAGTTTAGAAGAAAAGTTTCTACGCAAAATAAACAAAGATATATTAGAATAAATGAAAAACTCACCCCACTGGAACAGTGTTATACGGCAAAATAAACAAGCTATCTGGGTTGCCGACGTAGGCCGTGTATCGATTCACTAAGTACTCCCTAACTGAACCCGGTTCCCTGACAATTGTCGCTCCGCTGACAATATGGGCAGACAAGAAATGGAAGCGTCTTGCCAATACAGTCTCGCGCATTTTTTTATCGTACAACAACCTTAAATAAAAACATATAAACATTAGACTATTTTCATTGAAATGTGTAAATAAATTGTTCAACTAATTAAATGATATATTTATCGGAATACCGGATGTATGCGTGAACATTGCCGATGCCTAATTCACCATGCGTCATAATCTCAGTCATTTCGTCCAATCCTATCGTTTCTTGGCAGTCAAGACCAAAGATATCTGCATCCATAAGGATTGTACGAATACCACCTGACTTCAAATCTGAGGTTTCCAAAAGTACTCCAAGTGTATTCCGATATCGAGGTACAAAAACGCCTCTTCCCCCGCCTCTTCCCCCCTTATGCATTGACTTTTTCGGGGGTGGTCTGCTACGAACAGGCTGGGTCACTTGTTGTGACACTTTTGCAGATACCTAACAATCATATAACTTAGGTAAATTATAAAATCGTTCAGTTTTAAATTCATATCATATAATAAACAATTTAAGTGTACCTCTGGAATTGATGCCATAGACTCGCCGCCTTGCTGCAAAATCTCCTTACCCTTATTAGCGGGTTTTGTAGGAGGCTAATATTAAAAAATAATTAACTTAACGGTTCAGAATTGACATTTAATTTGAAATCTAAATGATTCATATTAACGGTTTTAAACATACCTCATCATCAATGAAAATGAGGTCCAAGGGCCATGCAACAAACGACCCTACCGCGTCTCGCACCGATCTTATATCCAAGGCCACGTCAGGTACCGGTACCAACGCATCGGGATCAATAGGATAATCTACTGATACTCTCAGGTGTCCAGCCGGGATCGGTGTATTATGAATTAAATCTCCCAAAGTGTTGTACACTTTTCCCTTGCCAACAAGGTGATAATCTGATGCCATTACGTATAGTTGGCAAGATGAAATGCCCTAAACCAATATGCATACATATTACTTTTAATTCAATAATAGAAAGAGGTGGAATAAAAATGAGAAACTTGAACAATAGAGATTTATCAATATATTTATAATTACCTCAGGAAATTTATTCTGACGGTTGATACTAGCGTTGTCACTAGTTTCTTTCGCCATTGCCGCATTGCCCTTTTCCCTCATTAATACCTCTTTATCTCTTTCCAATGCATTGACTTTTGCTTGTAATTCCATAAGTACATTCATCACTTCTGCATTGGTAGGATTTCATTTCCGATTATGCTGGTAGAAAGAGGTTGGAGTCACACCGTGACCTTTACCCCTAACCCGACCGGAATACTCAGGAACATTCAGTGCTTTACTAAGTACGCTCCTCGTATCCTGGTCGTCACCGGTGGACTCCGTTTGTGACAATGTCTCCTGAAAATAATGGAGATAAAAAAATCAATTAAATAGTCATAAAAATTTGATTTAATTAAAGACACAATGTTATACTTACGCATTCATCATAAATTCTTAGAACACTTGGATCAACAGCTTGATTCTTGCCCACACGGGCTTCCTTCCACAGCAAATGTGCTGGAAGTGAGGTTTCATCACTTTTAGTCTCCTCTAACTATGCATAGAAACAAACGGTTAGATCGTCAAATACAACACATTTAGACAATTAATAAGAACATATCATTTCTATTTATTACTTACAATTTTTTCCTCTAAGCGCGCATATCCCAAACGCCCTTTTTTGTATGGGTACGCGGGCTTTGATGCTCTCTCACTATTTTTGGCACTCTTTTGCCGGAATTCGTCATCTCTTTGTCTAATAAACTCAGTCCAATCTTCTTGTTTAATGAAAAGATTATACTTTTCTGGCCTTCCGGCCGGGAACTCTTCCAGCCACTTTCCTTTGTCATCCTTAAGATAGGTGTTCGTCAACAGATTTTTCCACCCTCTAAATCTTTTCCCGGCCAACCCAAGTATGAAGCCTTTACGCTCATCTGGAACGTTAAAAGACCGCTGCGTATAAACCATATAAACATATAAGTAATTTAAAAACCATATAAACCATATAAACACATAAGTAGTTTAAAAACCATATACAACATATAAACTTATAAACTTATAAACATATAACCATATAAACCATATAACATACATACCTTAACATCTTCCCAAAACATTTCTTTTCCTTGCTTCAATGCTTCACATTGTTTCGCATTCCATCTAGATATGGAGATTGGCACATGCATACGAACAAGTGTACCAACGTAGCTTGTGAATTTTGAAGCATTAACCCCAACTACTTGATTTGAATGATTCCAATCTACATTATATTTCACTCCCTTATCTCTAGCACGAATGATTTCGCGCATTATGGTGATGCCTCGTGCAACATCATTTGCTGAAGTATCATCCGCTGCATGATTTGTTTCTTGTGAGTTTTCATGATCTTGTTGGTTTCCTGGTGGGTTTTCTTGTTGGTTTCCTTGCGGGTTTTCTTCATTGCTAGCCATTAGACCTGTAACAAAAGTCAAACAAGCACATTAGTACACTACATGAAAATGAATAGTCGAAAAAGATATGAATAGCACTAAAGGAACTCAAAATTGAATAAAATGCTAAAAAACCAAACTTGCAAGAAATAAACCTCACCATCAGCTCCGGAAACATTGTTCTACTAATTAAGCACAAGCACATTCGCAAAAATTCAAAACGGTTCAAAAGATATGCCAAAAATTCAAAACATTATTCACATATTACTTACAATATTAGGCTATAATTATAATAATACCTTTTTCACTAACGTCTCTTTCTTTTCTTGGTAGCAATATATTTTACGCTTCTGTTAACAACTCGGATGGTTGGATTGATCCAAATACCCTCATTATGATCATCTCTAGTACAAGGTTCATTCTCATTTTGATCGTTTCTTGTACAAGATTCAATGCCAACGCCAATATCACCTTGATCTCCAATGTTTTCATCAATTACTTTGTTAGACAAAAGCACTATAGACCATTTCGTACTTGTCGGATCATTGACATAGAACACTTGTTTAGCCTGAGAGGCTAGAATAAAAGGTTCATCTTTGTACCCCACCCTATTGAGATCCACTTGCAAAAATCCTGACTTATCCATTCGCACGCCATTATTATTTTCAACCCACTTGCAATCAAATACAGGAATCTGAAACTTCCCGTAATCAAACAACAAAATGCGCTCGATAACCCCAAAATATGACAGATTTGCAAATTTCGGGTTTAAGTCATTCGCACTTGATATGTGCATCGCTTCAGCTACCAAGGTAACACCACTATTCTGCATAGTACTTTTATCATCCTGTTCTTTGGTATAAAATGTGTATCCATTAATTGCGTATGCGCTATAAGAAAACACAATCATACTTGGACCATATGCTAAACATCTCAACCTTTCTGTTACTGAAGCAGGATCCGAACGATACTTTGAATAAATTTGTTCCTTAAACCACGGTATGAAACTTCGATTGTGCTCTCGTACTATCCAATTCTCATTTCTATTCAGATTTAAACCTCGAAGAACACCCTTGTGCATTTCAGCATACGGCTCAACCTCAATCTCATTGTGCAGAACATACAAATGCACCTGATCCCGTTCGACCATTGACACTGTCACAACTTTATTTCCAATTAGTCTTTTTCCTTCTTTTTTCTCGACAATATGAGATTTGGGGAGTCCAATTTATTGAACATTTGACAGATATTCAGTGCAAAACTCAACCGCTTCTTCAACAATGTATCGTTCCGCAATACAACCCTCCGGTCGACTTCGGTTTTTCACGTACCCTTTTAAAATTTTCATATAACGTTCAGCAGGGTACATCCATCTCATATAAGCTGGTCCGCACAACTGTGTCTCTTTGACAAGATGAACGACTAGATGAACCATTATGTCAAAAAACGAGGGAGGAAAATACATTTCAAGCTCACATAAAGTAACAACCACCTCTTTTTGCAATGTTGGTAAGATCGCAGGATCGATCACCTTGCTGCATATTGACTTGAAGAAAAAACACAACTTAGTTATTGCGCTCCTTACTTTTTCTGGCAGAATAGAACGTATACCTATTGGTAGAAAATGTTCCATTATAACATGGCAATCATGAGTCTTTAAACTCTTTAACTTTAGGTCTTTCATTGACACAAGTCTTCTAATATCTGATGAGTAGCCTTCTGGAACTTTAACTTCACTGAGGAACTTACACAATATTTTCTTCTCCTTTCTAGATAGAGTGTAAACAGCAGGTGGTAGATATGTGCGTCTTCCTTTCGTCACGGGTGCCAATTCAGTTCTAATTCCCATGTTTAACATGTCCTTCCTTATGTTAATGCCATCCTTAGACTTTCCTTGTATATTGAGTAACGTACCAATAACACTATCAAATACATTTTTTTCAATATGCATAACATCGAGGAAATGTCTTACGTACAACGACTTCCAATATGGAAGTTCAAAAAAAATCGACCTCTTCTTCCACCCACTCGTGACAAGTCTATGTGCAAAAGGCTTGCCAAACTCAGTACTCACATCTTTCACCTTTTCAAAAATCTGATCACCTGTCAACATATGTGGAGCTCTACCGTGTTCTGCCTCTCCATTGAATGCCTTTCTCCACCCACGATAGTGATGATTAGAATTTAAGAATCTACGATGACCGAGAAAAACATTCTTCTGACAAAAGTTCAATCGCATCGTATCGGTTTCATCTTCACAAACAGGACACGCTTTTTGACCCTTAATGTTGTACCCTGATAGATTTCCGTACGCCGGAAAATCATTAATTGTTCCAAACAACATCGCCCTCAAGTTGAAACTTTCTTTCCTATACCCATCGTAAACCTCCACACCGGTCTCCCACAAAAACTTCAAATCTTCGACTAAGGGTGCCAAGTACACGTCTATGTCATTCCCTGGTTGTTTGGGCCCAGAAATTAACATAGATAGCATCATGTACTTACGCTTCATTCATAGCCACGGAGGTAGGTTATATATCATAAGAATCACAAGCCAGGTGCTATGCGAGATACTTTGAATACCATGCGGGTTCATTCCATCAGTAGACAACGACAAGCGAAGATTTCTTGCTTCTTTTCCAAATTCAGGATAATCAATATCAACTTTCGTCCACTGTGGTGAGTCTGCCGGATGTCGCAACTTCCCATCAATAATTCTTTCATCTGCATGCCAAGTCAAGTGTCTTGAATCGGTCTCACTACGATACATGCGCCTAAATCTCGGAATTATAGGAAAATACCATAACACCTTTTCCGGAGACAACTTTTCCTTATATCGAGGGGCACCGCATTTAGGACACTCATTTAACATTGCATACTCGTTTCGAAATAAAACGCAATCTTTTGGACATGCATGTATCTTTTCATAGCTCATGCCAATAGAGGACAACATCTTTTTGGCCTCATACGTTCGATTGGGAAGAACATTATCCTCTGGTAGCATTTCTTTCACGAGGGCTAATAACTGTGTGAAACTTTTATCCGACCATCCGTTGTCCGCCTTTAAGTTGTACAACTTTAACACCGCAGACAATCTTGTGAATTTTGTACAACCATCATACAACGGTTTCTCTGCATCGCTTACCAACCTCTCGAACATTTTGGGACAATCCTCAAGATCTTCTTCAAGCGCTTCTGCAATCTGTTCGACTCGATCATAATCGTATGCGTCTGCGAAATCCTCATTTGAAGCATACGTCGTATTATAACTCGATTCAACATTCCCGCTACTTTTCTCACCATGCAAATTCCAACATGCATAACTTCTATCAATTCCATGCATCAGTAAATGCGATTCCAACTGAACCGCGTCAACCCGTCTCCCATAACAGCATCTCAAGCAAGGACATATCATTCCATTGGGTTCTCTGGCGTGCGCAACGGCAAACTTAACGAATTCTGATACCCCATCCTCATACTCTTTCGACAATCGATTGGCAGTCATCCATTTTTTATCCATGGTTTGACTATAGCAACTAATTAGTCACGCAACTATAGCAAAATAATAATTAATTACCTGTAAAGAAATTCAACATATCAGGTAATCAAATTCATAGTTATTCTTGCCTCACCTTAAGCATGTGCTAAACAACTCATCACTAATTACTAACTAGTGAAGTCGGATACTAGTGATTCAGTCTTGGATACAGGTAATAACAATTATATTCAAACAATAGTGAAGTCGGATTTCAAACAATTATATTCAGTCCTTATCTTACAAGTTAGCTTTGTCAAGTCTTAGTTAGGTTCAAATCAAATTTTAAAAGCAATGTATTGTTAATTGTTAAATGACACTCTATAGTTTTCAATTCATCTTGATTTTCTTTGCACCTAGACATGACTTTTTTAATTTATGAAGATAACGGCAGACCATACAGGAAGTTCAAGCCTTAAAGTATGAAAGATGTTTTGTAATAATCAGGGGTTATGAAAGTTAGACCTTAATGAGGCTACAACATGTGTTTTTTCTTAACTGTCCAATGGCCGTTTGTTTATGTAGTTTGGTTCTATCAAACCATTCCTTGTTTGGCTGTCTTCATTAATATTGCTGTGATGTTAAATTGCTACTGTTGTTCAAAATCAATAATATATTTGGAAAACAAAGCATGAGTCTGAGAAAATATTAGATTGACAACTATAAGATTGTATTTGCTAGGTTAAAAGCTAATGGTGTTACTCAAACTCTATTATATTCCTTGCAGTAACTTTCATTAGATGTTTTTGTTGTATTACTCATATTAGCAATGAAATGCTTTGACTTTTATTCTGTAAAAAACAAAAAAATGTTACAAGAAGTCGTGTACATGGAAACAATTGTAACCATGAAATGAATGATAAATCAAAGAGTTTCATTAAAATGTTAGGACAATGTTAGTAGGTCTAAAGATGGATTCCAAGTGGGGATGAGAAGCAAACCTGCTGTGTTAGAGGACAATGCATAAACAGATGTTCTTGGCATTCCTTTTCATCCAAATGTTACTAAACAAAGCCTGTCACAAATTTTTAAGTACTCACTTATTGTCATTTTGAATTAAATTTTACATTTACTTGTTTATGTTATATGTAAATTCTAGCGTAAACTCTAATTATGGTCTATATGATTTTCCTTAATATTGCGTGTAGGATAAGATTTCACATCTCAATGATCCCCTTATGTTAATTCCACTGCATCTAATCATTTCTCCTTATAGATTTCCAAATTTACAACCTAGACAATCATATGAAACTCATCATTAGGTTTATCTCTATCCCTCTTATCCTCATCTTATCCCTCACCTAGTATTATACTCATTAACATTCCTTCCCTGCCCAATCCCAGATGGTTCCCTAACTCAATAGTCTTGTACCATGCCATCAATAGCTTCAAAAATATTCACCATCATCTACCTTTCAAAGGGCTTACGCATACCTATATTGTCAATGGGCAAGTTTTGCCCAATCTTTTATTTGGTTCCTCTCATTTCTCTTTTCTTGTAACACGACATTTACCTCTAATTTTAGATGAATTACTTTATGACCATTTTGTTACAAAAAAAATTGGATTGTGTTAGAAAGTTTGCAATGGATAATTCACATTACTATGTTTTATCCTAATCAATGTATTGTTAAATTTCAAGTCATTAATGTTCTTCTCCTACAATGATCAGTATGCTTTAGTGGTCTTTATGAGTTCTCCAACATTAAACTCCAGATCTCATGACCAAGTATAGATCCACATACTAATGCTTTTATTTCTTAGTTTACTCCTAATACTAGTATTTCCGACAGGTTGTCACCTAGATCTTATTCTCTATGACACCTAGGATTAGGTCATCCAAATCAAAACACTTTTAATCTTAGCAGGGTACTTAGGAATAACAATGTTTCCTGTTCTATATCATATTCTCAAAGAGCTGAACCTTCTAAACTCAGACGTGGGCTGATTTATCTTAACAGCAGCTAATTCTTTCTCCCTGTGAAATATTGTGTTATGTTCATAGTATCTCTTCTAGATTATATTATTCTATTGGTTGAATCATCACCATCCATGCCACGTCAAGAGCAACACACAAAATACACAAAGTAAGAGAGTCATCGTATATTTATCAGAAATCTTATAAGTAATGGTTGTAGGAGTTATAAAGTTTTCAACTACTACTATTTCAATCAATGTGATCCACTATCACATTTTTTATTCTGGATCGTAGCTTAAGGTTCAACAGGACCGGTTTGTAATGTTGTTAACATTGGAGAATTTATGGTATTTAAAGTTAATTAAAATGTTAATTATGAAATTCTACAATTTATAGACGATACTATCTTTGTAGGTAAGGGATCATGGAAAAATTTATGGAGCATCATTCTGTGAAAACCACATGTAATCTATATGTAATCTATCTGTCCTGTTAAGCACTTAAGCTGAAATATAAACTTAAACTAATGAGATAAAAATCTCAGTAAGACTTATATGCAAAATATACAAGCCTATTAAAACATTTTCTTAGCTATAACTTTTTTAGTAGTAATGTTATAATTTCCTTTGTGTGATTAATTCTTTTGTCTACAGTGTAGATAGGATTAGAAATTTATAATCCCACTTGAAGTATCTCCAAGCATAACTCACACCCTCTTAGTACAGTCCATAAAGTTTGAAAATATTGCTTCTCTTCTTTGCACAAATCTCACAGTTGATAGGTGCATCTTTTATTCAGTTTCGATAACGTAACACTACTATCCGACTCCTTTTATCTGTTCTACAATCTATTACAATACAAATACCAAATTCCAACATCGTTCTTCCCAGACTTTTTTTACCGGATCCGTACTAAGTGTTGCCTTTGACATTTTTACTATCGATGACTGACAATATATGAATGTCTATTAACGATTAATCACACACAAATAATCTAAAAGAGGGAAAAACACAAATGAACACCAACAACTTAAGTACTTGTGAATTTTAAGCTAGTATACACCTAAAATTAGGACCCGTAAATCCAACTTCATTTTCCTAACCCTCTAACATACCCTTAATTAGGAACAATCATGTAGAACATTTCACAAACAGTTAATATGCAATATCTAAAACTAAGAAAAATGAGTAAGAATTCTTACCTCAAACCAAAGAAATGGAAAAAGTGAAATGAACTTTTAGATCTTTCCTCTAACAAGTAACATCCAACCTTCAAAATCCCTTGGGTTTCGTTCTTGCTAACTGTTGAAGGGTTTTGTAATAACAAGAAACTTTGAGAACGAAACCCTAATTAATGTAATAAAGTAAAGTAGTTAGAGTGGGTGATGATGAATCAATGTTGAGATGAAATTGAATGGGAAAGAAACAACACCTGAATGTAAATTACAGTTTGATGGGTTTTTTGGATGCAAATTACACCTGAATCAAAATTACAGTAGAATCAAACACTCTAGTCACGATGTACACCAAAAACAACAATTACAGAAGCACAGGCTTTAATGATAGGAACACTTACTTGGATTGAAAATTTGAATTAGTCGTGGGCCGAAGATTCGAAGGTGATGGTGCTAGGCGTTTGGAGTTACAACGGAGGAGGCTGCTGGTGTTGGTGATTGTGTCGTTGATGCGAGGCGGGGGGTAATGGTGAGAGGACGACGAAGGGATGAACAGTGGATGGGAAGGGTCGACGAAGGGATGAACAGTGGATGGGAAGGGTCGACGAAGGTTCAAAGGTTGTTATGAAAGTGAGGACGACGAAGGATGAAGAGAGCTTGAATAGGAGCAAACGAATGGAGAAGAAGATGAACAACTGGGTTTCGTTTTTTGTATCAGCTGGGTTTAGAAATCTGATTGTAAATTTAGGGGTTTAGAAATTATTTAACTAACCTATGCCAGCGCTTTTAAACAAGCGCTTTCGTATCCCCCCCCTATGCCAGCGCTTTTTAAAAAGCATTTTCATATCCCCCACCTATGCCAGCGCTTTTATAAAAGCGCTTTCGTATCCCCCACCTATGCCAGCGCTTGTTAAAAAGCGCCTTCATATCCCCCACCTATGCCAGCGCTTTTAAAAAAGCGCTTTCGTATCCCCCACCTATGCCAGCGCTTTTAAAAAAGCGCCTTCGTAGGTTTCCCTTTTTTTTAATTTTGTTTTTTGTGAAGGCTATGGCAGCGCTTTTTCAATAAGCGCTTTCGTATCCCCCACCTATGCCAGCGCTTTTAAAAAAGCGCCTTCGTAGGTTTCCCTTTTTTTTAATTTTGTTTTTTGTGAAGGCTATGGCAGCGCTTTTTCAATAAGCGCTTTAGTAGAGGCGCTGGCAAAAGCAGTTTTTGGCGTAGTGATGGTAGCCTTGTCATTATGGAAGGTAGTCTGTTGTCGATATTTTTTTTATTCCAATGGCTGGTAGCCTAGTCTTTATTAAAGGTAGTCTATTTTCTAGATTTTTGTTACTCTAATGTATGGTAGCCTTGTCATTATAGAAGGTATTTTGTTGTCAAGATTTTTGGTACTCCAATGGATGGTACCCTTGTCATTATGGAAGGTAGTCTCTTGTTGATATTTTTGATACTCCAATGGATTGTAGCCTTGTCATTATGAAAAGTAGTTTGTTGTCAATATGTTTGTTACTCTAATGGATGTTATCCTATTCATTATGTAAGGTAGTCTATTGTCGAGATTTTTAATACTGCAATGGATGGTAGCCTTGTCATTATGGAAGGTAATTTGTTCTCAAGATTTTTATTACTTTAATGGATGGTAGCCTTGTCATTATGGAAGATAGTCTCTTGTGGATATTTTTGTTACTCTAATGGATGGTAGCCTTGTCATTATGGAAGGTATTCCGTTGTCGAGAATTTTGTTACTCCATTGGATGGTAGCCTTGTCATTATGAAAGGTAGTCTGCATGTCCAGATTTTTATTATTCCAATGGATGGTATCCCAGTCATTATGGAAGGTAGTATGTTGTCGATATCTATGTTACTCTATTGGGTGGCAGCCTTGTCATTATGGAAGGTAGTCTATTGTCGAGATTTTTGTTACTCCAATGGATGGTAGCCTTCTCATTATAGAAGGTAGTCTGTTGTTGTGATTTTTGTTAATCCAATGGATGGTAGCCTTGTCATTATTGAAGGTAGTATGTTGTTCAGATTTTTGTTACTACAATGTATGGTAGCCTTGTCATTATGGAAGGTAGTCTGTTGTCGATATTTTTTTTATTCCAATGGCTGGTAGCCTAGTCTTTATTAAAGGTAGTCTGTTTTCTAGATTTTTGTTACTCTAATGTATGGTAGCCTTATCATTATAGAAGGTATTTTGTTGTCAAGATTTTTGGTACTCCAATGGATGGTACCCTTGTCATTATGGAAGGTAGTCTCTTGTTGATATTTTTGATACTCCAATGGACGGTAGCCTTGTCATTATGGAAGGTTGTCTGTTGTCGAGATTTTTGTTATTCCAATTGATGGTAGCCTTGTAATTATGAAACGTAGTAAGTTGTCGATATCTTTGTTACTCCAATGGATGGTAGCCTAATCATTATGGAGGGTAGTCTGTTGTCGATATTTTTGGTACTCCAATTGATGGTAGCCTTGTCATTATGGAAGGTAGTATGTATTCATAATTTTTTTTACTCCAATGGATGGTAGCCTTGGCATTATGGAAGGTAGTCTGTTATCGAGATTTTTGTTACTCCAATTGATTATAGCCTTGTAATTATGGAAGGTAGTCTGTTGGTGTGATTTTTGTTACTCCAATGGATGGTAGCCTTGTCATTATGGAAGGTAGTTTGGTGTTTAGATTTTTTTTACTATAATTTTTGGTAGCCATGTCGTTATGGAAGATAGTCTGTTGTCGAGATTTTGGTTATTCCACTGGATGGTAGCCTAGTCATTACGGAAGGTAGTCTGTTTTCGAGATTTTTGTTACTCCAATGGATGGTAGCCTTGTCATTATGGAAGGTAGTTTGTTGTCGAGATTTTTGTTACTCCATTGGATGGTAGCCTTGTCATTATGGAAGGTAGAATGTTGTCCAGATTTTTGTTACTCTAATGGATGGTATCCTTGTCATTATGGAAGGTAGTCTATTGTCGAGATTTTTGATACTCCAATGGATGGTAGCCTTGTCATTATTGAAGGTAATTTGTTGTCGACATTTTTGTTACTACAATGGATGGTAGCCTTGTAATTATGGAGGGTTGTCTTTTGTTGACATTTTTGGTACTACAATGGATTGTAGCGTTGTCATTATGAAAGGTAGTTTGTTGTCGATATCTTTGTTACTCCAATGGATGGTAGCCTAGTCATTATGTAAGGTAGTCTATTGTCGTGATTTTTGTTACTCCAATGGATCACAGCCTTGTCATTATGGAAGGTAGTCTGTTGTCGAGTTTTTTATTACTTTAATGGATGGTAACCTTGTCATTATGGAAGGTAGTCTCTTGTGGATATTTTTGTTACTCCAATGGATGGTACCCTTGTTATTATGGAAGGGATTATGTTGTTGATATTTTTGTTACTCCAATGGATGGTAGACTTGTCATTATGGAAGGTAGTCTGTTGTCGAGATTTTTGTTACTCCATTGGATGGTAGCCTTGTCATAATGGAAGGTAGTCTGTTGTCGAGATTTTTGTTATTCTAATGGAAGGTAGCCTTGTCATTATGAAAGGTAGTTTGTTGTCGTGATTTTTGTTACTCCAATGGATGGTAGCCTTGTCATTATAGAAGGTAGTATGTTGTCGATATCTATGTTAATTAAATGGATGGTAGCCTTGTCATTATGGATGGTAGTCTGTTGTCAAGATTTTTGTTACTCCAATGGATGGTAGCCTTGCCATTATGGAAGGTAGTCTGTTATCGAGATTTTTGTTATTCCAATGGATGGTAGCCTTGTTATTATGAAAGGTAGTCTGTTGTTGATATCTTTTTTACTCCAATGTATGATAGACTTGTCATTAAGGAAGGTAGTATGTTGTCATGATTTTTGTTACTCCATTGGATGGTAGCCTTGTCAATATGGAAGGTAGTCTGTTGTCGTGATTTTTGTTACTTCAGTGGATGGTAGAGTTGTCATTATGGAAGGTAGTATGTTGTCGATATCTATGTTAATCCAATGGATGGTATCCTTGTCATTATGGATGGTAGTCTGTTGTCAAGATTTTTGTTATTCCAATGGATGGTAGCCTAGTCATTATGAAAGGGAGTTTGTTGTCGAGATTTTTGTTACTCCAATGGATGGTAGCATTGTCATTATGGAAGGTAGTCTTTTTTCGATATTTTTGTTACTATAATGGATTGTAGCCTTGTCATTATGAAAAGTATTTTGTTGTCAATATGTTTGTTACTGAAATGGATGGTAGCCTAGTCATTATGTAAGGTAGGCTATTGTCGAGATTTTTAATACTCCAATGGATGGTAGCCTTGTCATTATGGAAGGTAGTCTGTTCTCGAGATTTTTATTACTTTAATGGATTGTAGTCTTGTCATTATGGAAGGTGGTCTCTTGTGGATATTTTTGTTACTCCAATGGATTGTAGCCTTGTCATTATGAAAAGTAGTTTGTTGTCAATATGTTTGATACTCAAATGGATGTTATTCTATTCATTATGTAAGGTAGTCTATTGTCGAGATTTTTAATACTGCAATGGATGGTAGCCTTGTCATTATGGAAGGTAATTTGTTCTCGAGATTTTTATTACTTTAATGGATGGTAGCCTTGTCATTATGGAAGGTAGTCTCTTGTGGATATTTTTGTTACTCTAATGGATGGTAGCCTTGTCATTATGGAAGGTAGTCCGTTGTCGAGAATTTTGTTACTCCATTGGATGGTAGCCTTGTCATTATGAAAGGTAGTTTGCATGTCGAGATTTTTATTATTCCAATGGATAGTAGCCCAGTCATTATGGAAGGTAGTATGTTGTCGATATCTATGTTACTCTATTGGGTGGCAGCCTTGTCATTATGGAAGGTTGTTTGTTGTCGATATCTTTGTTACTCCAATGGATGGTAGCCTAGTCATTATGTAAGGTAGTCTGTTGTCGTGATTTTTGATACTCCAATGGATGGTAGCCTTGTCATTATTGAAGGTAATTTGTTGTCGACATTTTTTTTACTACAATGGATGGTAGCCTTGTCATTATGGAGGGTTGTCTTTTGTTGACATTTTTGGTACTACAATGGATTGTAGCCTTGTCATTATGAAAGGTAGTTTGTTGTCGATATCTTTGTTACTCCAATGGATGGTAGCCTAGTCATTATGTAAGGTAGTCTGTTGTCGAGATTTTTGTTACTCCAATGGATCATAGCCTTGTCATTATGGAAGGTAGTCTGTTGTCGAGTTTTTTATTACTTTAATGGATGGTAACCTTGTCATTATGGAAGGTAGTCTCTTGTGGATATTTTTGTTACTCCAATGGATGGTACCCTTGTTATTATGGAAGGGATTATGTTGTTGATATTTTTAATACTCCAATGGATGGTAGACTTGTCATTATGGAAGGTAGTCTGTTGTCGAGATTTTTGTTACTCCATTGGATGGTAGCCTTGTCATAATGGAAGGTAGTCTGTTGTCGAGATTTTTGTTATTCTAATGGAAGGTAGCCTTGTCATTATGAAAGGTAGTTTGTTGTCGTGATTTTTGTTACTCCAATGGATGGTAGCCTTGTCATTGTAGAAGGTAGTATGTTGTCGATATCTATGTTAATTAAATGGATGGTAGCCTTGTCATTATGGATGGTAGTCTGTTGTCAAGATTTTTGTTACTCCAATGGATGGTAGCCTTGCCATTATGGAAGGTAGTCTGTTATCGAGATTTTTGTTATTCCAATGGATGGTAGCCTTGTTATTATGAAAGGTAGTCTGTTGTTGATATCTTTTTTACTCCAATGTATGATAGACTTGTCATTAAGGAAGGTAGTATGTTGTCATGATTTTTGTTACTCCATTGGATGGTAGCCTTGTCAAAATGGAAGGTAGTCTGTTGTCGTGATTTTTGTTACTTCAGTGGATGGTAGACTTGTCATTATGGAAGGTAGTATGTTGTCGATATCTATGTTAATCCAATGGATGGTATCCTTGTCATTATAGATGGTAGTCTGTTGTCAAGATTTTTGTTATTCCAATGGATGGTAGCCTAGTCATTATGAAAGGGAGTTTGTTGTCGAGATTTTTGTTACTCCAATGGATGGTAGCCTTGTCATTATGGAAGGTAGTCTTTTTTCGATATTTTTGTTACTATAATGGATTGTAGCCTTGTCATTATGAAAAGTATTTTGTTGTCAATATGTTTGTTACTGAAATGGATGGTAGCCTAGTCATTATGTAAGGTAGGCTATTGTCGAGATTTTTAATACTCCAATGGATGGTAGCCTTGTCATTATGGAAGGTAGTCTGTTCTCGAGATTTTTATTACTTTAATGGATTGTAGCCTTGTCATTATGGAAGGTGGTCTCTTGTGGATATTTTTGTTACTCCAATGGATTGTAGCCTTGTCATTATGAAAAGTAGTTTGTTGTCAATATGTTTGATACTCAAATGGATGTTATTCTATTCATTATGTAAGGTAGTCTATTGTCGAGATTTTTAATACTGCAATGGATGGTAGCCTTGTCATTATAGAAGGTAATTTGTTCTCGAGATTTTTATTACTTTAATGGATGGTAGCCTTGTCATTATGGAAGGTAGTCTCTTGTGGATATTTTTGTTACTCTAATGGATGGTAGCCTTGTCATTATGGAAGGTAGTCCGTTGTCGAGAATTTTGTTACTCCATTGGATGGTAGCCTTGTCATTATGAAAGGTAGTTTGCATGTCGAGATTTTTATTATTCCAATGGATGGTAGCCCAGTCATTATGGAAGGTAGTATGTTGTCGATATCTATGTTACTCTATTGGGTGGCAGCCTTGTCATTATGGAAGGTAGTTTGTTGTCGATATCTTTGTTACTCCAATGGATGGTAGCCTAGTCATTATGTAAGGTAGTCTGTTGTCGTGATTTTTGATACTCCAATGGATGGTAGCCTTGTCATTATTGAAGGTAATTTGTTGTCGACATTTTTGTTACTACAATGGATGGTAGCCTTGTCATTATGGAGGGTTGTCTTTTGTTGACATTTTTGGTACTACAATGGATTGTAGCCTTGTCATTATGGAAGGTAGTTTGTTGTCGATATCTTTGTTACTCCAATGGATGGTAGCCTAGTCATTATGTAAGGTAGTCTGTTGTCGAGATTTTTGTTACTCCAATGGATCATAGCCTTGTCATTATGGAAGGTAGTCTGTTGTCGAGTTTTTTATTACTTTAATGGATGGTAACCTTGTCATTATGGAAGGTAGTCTCTTGTGGATATTTTTGTTACTCCAATAAATGGTACGCTTGTTATTATGGAAGGGATTCTATTGTTGATATTTTTGTTACTCCAATGGATGGTAGACTTGTCATTATGGAAGGTAGTCTGTTGTCGAGATTTTTGTTACTCCATTGGATGGTAGCCTTGTCATAATGGAAGGTAGTCTGTTGTCGAGATTTTTGTTATTCTAATGGAAGGTAGCCTTGTCATTATGAAAGGTAGTTTGTTGTCGTGATTTTTGTTACTCCAATGGATGGTAGCCTTGTCATTGTAGAAGGTAGTATGTTGTCGATATCTATGTTAATTAAATGGATGGTAGCCTTGTCATTATGGATGGTAGTCTGTTGTCAAGATTTTTGTTACTCCAATGGATGGTAGCCTTGCCATTATGGAAGGTAGTCTGTTATCGAGATTTTTGTTATTCCAATGGATGGTAGCCTTGTTATTATGAAAGGTAGTCTGTTGTTGATATCTTTTTTACTCCAATGTATGATAGACTTGTCATTAAGGAAGGTAGTATGTTGTCATGATTTTTGTTACTCCATTGGATGGTAGCCTTGTCAAAATGGAAGGTAGTCTGTTGTCGTGATTTTTGTTACTTCAGTGGATGGTAGACTTGTCATTATGGAAGGTAGTATGTTGTCGATATCTATGTTAATCCAATGGATGGTATCCTTGTCATTATAGATGGTAGTCTGTTGTCAAGATTTTTGTTATTCCAATGGATGGTAGCCTAGTCATTATGAAAGGGAGTTTGTTGTCGAGATTTTTGTTACTCCAATGGATGGTAGCCTTGTCATTATGGAAGGTAGTCTTTTTTCGATATTTTTGTTACTATAATGGATTGTAGCCTTGTCATTATGAAAAGTATTTTGTTGTCAATATGTTTGTTACTGAAATGGATGGTAGCCTAGTCATTATGTAAGGTAGGCTATTGTCAAGATTTTTAATACTCCAATGGATGGTAGCCTTGTCATTATGGAAGGTAGTCTGTTCTCGAGATTTTTATTACTTTAATGGATTGTAGCCTTGTCATTATGGAAGGTGGTCTCTTGTGGATATTTTTGTTACTCCAATGGATTGTAGCCTTGTCATTATGAAAAGTAGTTTGTTGTCAATATGTTTGATACTCAAATGGATGTTATTCTATTCATTATGTAAGGTAGTCTATTGTCGAGATTTTTAATACTGCAATGGATGGTAGCCTTGTCATTATGGAAGGTAATTTGTTCTCGAGATTTTTATTACTTTAATGGATGGTAGCCTTGTCATTATGGAAGGTAGTCTCTTGTGGATATTTTTGTTACTCTAATGGATGGTAGCCTTGTCATTATGGAAGGTAGTCCGTTGTCGAGAATTTTGTTACTCCATTGGATGGTAGCCTTGTCATTATGAAAGGTAGTTTGCATGTCGAGATTTTTATTATTCCAATGGATGGTAGCCCAGTCATTATGGAAGGTAGTATGTTGTCGATATCTATGTTACTCTATTGGGTGGCAGCCTTGTCATTATGGAAGGTAGTTTGTTGTCGATATCTTTGTTACTCCAATGGATGGTAGCCTAGTCATTATGTAAGGTAGTCTGTTGTCGTGATTTTTGATACTCCAATGGATGGTAGCCTTGTCATTATTGAAGGTAATTTGTTGTCGACATTTTTGTTACTACAATGGATGGTAGCCTTGTCATTATGGAGGGTTGTCTTTTGTTGACATTTTTGGTACTACAATGGATTGTAGCCTTGTCATTATGGAAGGTAGTTTGTTGTCGATATCTTTGTTACTCCAATGGATGGTAGCCTAGTCATTATGTAAGGTAGTCTGTTGTCGAGATTTTTGTTACTCCAATGGATCATAGCCTTGTCATTATGGAAGGTAGTCTGTTGTCGAGTTTTTTATTACTTTAATGGATGGTAACCTTGTCATTATGGAAGGTAGTCTCTTGTGGATATTTTTGTTACTCCAATAAATGGTACGCTTGTTATTATGGAAGGGATTCTATTGTTGATATTTTTATTACTCCAATGGATGGTAGACTTGTCATTATGGAAGGTAGTCTGTTGTCGAGATTTTTGTTACTCCATTGGATGGTAGCCTTGTCATAATGGAAGGTAGTCTGTTGTCGAGATTTTTGTTATTCTAATGGAAGGTAGCCTTGTCATTATGAAAGGTAGTTTGTTGTCGTGATTTTTGTTACTCCAATGGATGGTAGCCTTGTCATTGTAGAAGGTAGTATGTTGTCGATATCTATGTTAATTAAATGGATGGTAGCCTTGTCATTATGGATGGTAGTCTGTTGTCAAGATTTTTGTTACTCCAATGGATGGTAGCCTTGCCATTATGGAAGGTAGTCTGTTATCGAGATTTTTGTTATTCCAATGGATGGTAGCCTTGTTATTATGAAAGGTAGTCTGTTGTTGATATCTTTTTTACTCCAATGTATGATAGACTTGTCATTAAGGAAGGTAGTATGTTGTCATGATTTTTGTTACTCCATTGGATGGTAGCCTTGTCAAAATGGAAGGTAGTCTGTTGTCGTGATTTTTGTTACTTCAGTGGATGGTAGACTTGTCATTATGGAAGGTAGTATGTTGTCGATATCTATGTTAATCCAATGGATGGTATCCTTGTCATTATAGATGGTAGTCTGTTGTCAAGATTTTTGTTATTCCAATGGATGGTAGCCTAGTCATTATGAAAGGGAGTTTGTTGTCGAGATTTTTGTTACTCCAATGGATGGTAGCCTTGTCATTATGGAAGGTAGTCTTTTTTCGATATTTTTGTTACTATAATGGATTGTAGCCTTGTCATTATGAAAAGTATTTTGTTGTCAATATGTTTGTTACTGAAATGGATGGTAGCCTAGTCATTATGTAAGGTAGGCTATTGTCGAGATTTTTAATACTCCAATGGATGGTAGCCTTGTCATTATGGAAGGTAGTCTGTTCTCGAGATTTTTATTACTTTAATGGATTGTAGCCTTGTCATTATGGAAGGTGGTCTCTTGTGGATATTTTTGTTACTCCAATGGATTGTAGCCTTGTCATTATGAAAAGTAGTTTGTTGTCAATATGTTTGATACTCAAATGGATGTTATTCTATTCATTATGTAAGGTAGTCTATTGTCGAGATTTTTAATACTGCAATGGATGGTAGCCTTGTCATTATGGAAGGTAATTTGTTCTCGAGATTTTTATTACTTTAATGGATGGTAGCCTTGTCATTATGGAAGGTAGTCTCTTGTGGATATTTTTGTTACTCTAATGGATGGTAGCCTTGTCATTATGGAAGGTAGTCCGTTGTCGAGAATTTTGTTACTCCATTGGATGGTAGCCTTGTCATTATGAAAGGTAGTTTGCATGTCGAGATTTTTATTATTCCAATGGATGGTAGCCCAGTCATTATGGAAGGTAGTATGTTGTCGATATCTATGTTACTCTATTGGGTGGCAGCCTTGTCATTATGGAAGGTAGTTTGTTGTCGATATCTTTGTTACTCCAATGGATGGTAGCCTAGTCATTATGTAAGGTAGTCTGTTGTCGTGATTTTTGATACTCCAATGGATGGTAGCCTTGTCATTATTGAAGGTAATTTGTTGTCGACATTTTTGTTACTACAATGGATGGTAGCCTTGTCATTATGGAGGGTTGTCTTTTGTTGACATTTTTGGTACTACAATGGATTGTAGCCTTGTCATTATGGAAGGTAGTTTGTTGTCGATATCTTTGTTACTCCAATGGATGGTAGCCTAGTCATTATGTAAGGTAGTCTGTTGTCGAGATTTTTGTTACTCCAATGGATCATAGCCTTGTCATTATGGAAGGTAGTCTGTTGTCGAGTTTTTTATTACTTTAATGGATGGTAACCTTGTCATTATGGAAGGTAGTCTCTTGTGGATATTTTTGTTACTCCAATAAATGGTACGCTTGTTATTATGGAAGGGATTCTATTGTTGATATTTTTGTTACTCCAATGGATGGTAGACTTGTCATTATGGAAGGTAGTCTGTTGTCGAGATTTTTGTTACTCCATTGGATGGTAGCCTTGTCATAATGGAAGGTAGTCTGTTGTCGAGATTTTTGTTATTCTAATGGAAGGTAGCCTTGTCATTATGAAAGGTAGTTTGTTGTCGTGATTTTTGTTACTCCAGTGGATGGTAGCCTTGTCATTATAGAAGGTAGTATGTTGTCGATATCTATGTTAATTAAATGGATGGTAGCCTTGTCATTATGGATGGTAGTCTGTTGTCAAGATTTTTGTTACTCCAACGGATGGTAGCCTTGCCATTATGGAAGGTAGTCTGTTATCGAGATTTTTGTTATTCCAATGGATGGTAGCCTTGTTATTATGAAAGGTAGTTTGTTGTCGTGATTTTTGTTACTCCAATGGATGGTAGCCTTGTCATTATAGAAGGTAGTATGTTGTCGATATCTATGTTAATTAAATGGATGGTAGCCTTGTCATTATGGATGGTAGTCTGTTGTCAAGATTTTTGTTACTCCAATGGATGGTAGCCTTGCCATTATGGAAGGTAGTCTGTTATCGAGATTTTTTTATTCCAATGGATGGTAGCCTTGTTATTATGAAAGGTAGTCTGTTGTTGATATCTTTTTTACTCCAATGGATGATAGACTTGTCATTAAGGAAGGTAGTATGTTGTCATGATTTTTGTTACTCCATTGGATGGTAGCCTTGTCATTATGGAAGGTAGTCTGTTGTCGTGATTTTTGTTACTTCAGTGGATGGTAGACTTGTCATTATGGAAGGTAGTATGTTGTCGATATCTATGTTAATCCATTGGATGGTATCCTTGTCATTATGGATGGTAGTCTGTTGTCAAGATTTTTGTTATTCCAATGGATGGTAGCCTAGTCATTATGAAAGGGAGTTTGTTGTCGAGATTTTTGTTACTCCAATGGATGGCAGCCTTGTCATTACGGAAGGTAGTCTTTTTTCGATATTTTTGTTACTATAATGGATTGTAGCCTTGTCATTATGAAAAGTAGTTTGTTGTCAATATGTTTGTTACTGAATGGATGGTAGCCTAGTCATTATGTAAGGTAGGCTATTGTCGAGATTTTTAATACTCCAATGGATGGTAGCCTTGTCATTATGGAAGGTAGTCTGTTCTCGAGATTTTTATTACTTTAATGGATTGTAGCCTTGTCATTATGGAAGGTAGTCTCTTGTGGATATTTTTGTTACTCCAATGGATTGTAGCCTTGTCATTATGAAAAATAGTTTGTTGTCAATATGTTTGTTACTCAAATGGATGTTATACTATTCATTATGTAAGGTAGTCTATTGTCGAGATTTTTAATACTGCAATGGATGGTAGCCTTGTCATTATGAAAGGTAATTTGTTCTCGAGATTTTTATTACTTTAATGGATGGTAGCCTTGTCATTATGGAAGGTAGTCTGTTGTGGATATTTTTGTTACTCTAATGGATGGTAGCCTTGTCATTATGGAAGGTAGTCCGTTGTCGAGAATTTTGTTACTCCATTGGATGGTAGCCTTGTCATTATGAAAGGTAGTCTGCATGTCGAGATTTTTATTATTCCAATGGATGGTAGCCCAGTCATTATGGAAGGTAGTATGTTGTCGATATCTATGTTACTCTATTGGGTGGCAACCTTGTCATTATGGAAGGTAGTCTATTGTCGAGATTTTTGTTACTCCAATGGATGGTAGCCTTCTCATTATAGAAGGTAGTCTGTTGTTGTGATTTTTGTTAATCCAATGGATGGTAGCCTTGTCATTATTGAAGGTAGTATGTTGTTCAGATTTTTGTTACTACAATGTATGGTAGCCTTGTCATTATGGAAGGTAGTCTGTTGTCCAGATTTTTGTTACTCTAATGGATGGTAGCCTTGTCATTATGGAAGGTAGTCTGTTGTCGAGATTTTTGATACTCCAATGGATGGTAGCCTTGTCATTATTGAAGGTAATTTGTTGTCGACATTTTTGTTACTACAATGGATGGTAGCCTTGTCATTATGGAGGGTTGTCTTTTGTTGACATTTTTGGTACTACAATGAATTGTAGCCTTGTCATTATGAAAGGTAGTTTGTTGTCGATATCTTTGTTACTCCAATGGATGGTAGCCTAGTCATTATGTAAGGTAGTCTGTTGTCGAGATTTTTGTTACTCCAATGGATCATAGCCTTGTCATTATGGAAGGTAGTCTGTTGTCGAGTTTTTTATTACTTTAATGGATGGTAACCTTGTCATTATGGAAGGTAGTCTCTTGTGGATATTTTTGTTACTCCAATGGATTGTACCCTTGTTATTATGGAAGGGATTCTGTTGTTGATATTTTTGTTACTCCAATGGATGGTAGACTTGTCATTATGGAAGGTAGTCTGTTGTCGAGATTTTTGTTACTCCATTGGATGGTAGCCTTGTCATAATGGAAGGTAGTCTGTTGTCGAGATTTTTTTTATTCTAATGGAAGGTAGCCTTGTCATTATGAAAGGTAGTTTGTTGTCGTGATTTTTGTTACTCTAATGGATGGTAGCCTTGTCATTATAGAAGGTAGTATGTTGTCGATATATATGTTAATTAAATGGATGGTAGCCTTGTCATTATGGATGGTAGTCTGTTGTCAAGATTTTATTTACTCCAATGGATGGTAGTCTGTTGTCAAGATTTTATTTACTCCAATGGATGGTAGCCTTGCCATTATGGAAGGTAGTCTGTTATCGAGATTTTTGTTATTCCAATGGATGGTAGCCTTGTTATTATGAAAGGTAGTCTGTTGTTGATATCTTTTTTACTCCAATGTATGATAGACTTGTCATTAAGGAAGGTAGTATGTTGTCCAGATTTTTGTTACTCCATTGGATGGTAGCCTTGTCATTATGAAAGGTAGTCTGTTGTCGTGATTTTTGTTACTTCAGTGGATGGTAGACTTGTCATTATAGAAGGTAGTATGTTGTCGATATCTATGTTAATCCAATGGATGGTATCCTTGTCATTATGGATGGTAGTCTGTTGTCAAGATTTTTGTTATTCCAATGGATGGTAGCCTAGTCATTATGAAAGGGAGTTTGTTGTCGAGATTTTTGTTACTCCAATGGATGGTAGCCTTGTCATTATGGAAGGTAGTCTTTTTTCGATATTTTTGTTACTATAATGGATTGTAGCCTTGTCATTATGAAAAGTAGTTTGTTGTCAATATGTTTGTTACTGAAATGGATGGTAGCCTAGTCATTATGTAAGGTAGGCTATTGTCGAGATTTTTAATACTCCAATGGATGGTAGCCTTGTCATTATGGAAGGTAGTCTGTTCTCGAGATTTTTATTACTTTAATGGATTGTAGCCTTGTCATTATGGAAGGTAGTCTCTTGTGGATATTTTTGTTACTCCAATGGATTGTAGCCTTGTCATTATGAAAAGTAGTTTGTTATCAATATGTTTGTTACTCAAATGGATGTTATCCTATTCATTATGTAAGGTAGTCTATTGTCGAGATTTTTAATACTGCAATGGATGGTAGCCTTGTCATTATGGAAGGTAATTTGTTCTCGAGATTTTTATTACTTTAATGGATGGTAGCCTTGTCATTATGGAAGGTAGTCTCTTGAGGATATTTTTGTTACTCTAATGGATGGTAGCCTTGTCATTATGGAAGGTAGTCCGTTGTCGAGTATTTTGTTACTCCATTGGATGGTAGCCTTGTCATTATGAAAGGTAGTCTGCATGTCGAGATTTTTATTATTCCAATGGGTGGTAGCCCAGTCATTATGGAAGTTAGTATGTTGTCGATATCTATGTTACTCTATTGTCGAGATTTTTGTTACTCCAATGGATGGTGGCCTTCTCATTATAGAAGGTAGTCTGTTGTTGTGATTTTTGTTAATCCAATGGATGGTAGCCTTGTAATTATTGAAGGTAGTATGTTGTTCAGATTTTTGTTACTACAATGTATGGTAGCCTTGTCATTATGGAAGGTAGTCTGTTGTCGATATTTTTTTTATTCCAATGGATGGTAGCCTAGTCTTTATTAAAGGTAGTCTGTTTTCTAGATTTTTGTTACTCTAATGTATGGTAGCCTTGTCATTATAGAAGGTATTTTGTTGTCAAGATTTTTGGTACTCCAATGGATGGTACCCTTGTCATTATGGAAGGTAGTCTCTTGTTGATATTTTTGATTATCCAATGGACGGTAGCCTTGTCATTATGGAAGGTAGTCTGTTGTTGATATTTTTGTTACTCCAAAGGATGGTAGCCTAATCATTATGGAGGGTAGTCTGTTGTCGATATTTTTGGTACTCCAATTGATGGTAGCCTTGTCATTATGGAAGGTAGTCTGTTCTCGAGATTTTTATTACTTTAATGGATTGTAGCCTTGTCATTATGGAAGGTAGTCTCTTGTGGATATTTTTGTTACTCCAATGGATTGTAGCCTTGTCATTATGAAAAGTAGTTTGTTATCAATATGTTTGTTACTCAAATGGATGTTATCCTATTCATTATGTAAGGTAGTCTATTGTCGAGATTTTTAATACTGCAATGGATGGTAGCCTTGTCATTATGGAAGGTAATTTGTTCTCGAGATTTTTATTACTTTAATGGATGGTAGCCTTGTCATTATGGAAGGTAGTCTCTTGAGGATATTTTTGTTACTCTAATGGATGGTAGCCTTGTCATTATGGAAGGTAGTCCGTTGTCGAGTATTTTGTTACTCCATTGGATGGTAGCCTTGTCATTATGAAAGGTAGTCTGCATGTCGAGATTTTTATTATTCCAATGGGTGGTAGCCCAGTCATTATGGAAGTTAGTATGTTGTCGATATCTATGTTACTCTATTGTCGAGATTTTTGTTACTCCAATGGATGGTGGCCTTCTCATTATAGAAGGTAGTCTGTTGTTGTGATTTTTGTTAATCCAATGGATGCTAGCCTTGTAATTATTGAAGGTAGTATGTTGTTCAGATTTTTGTTACTACAATGTATGGTAGCCTTGTCATTATGGAAGGTAGTCTGTTGTCGATATTTTTTTTATTCCAATGGATGGTAGCCTAGTCTTTATTAAAGGTAGTCTGTTTTCTAGATTTTTGTTACTCTAATGTATGGTAGCCTTGTCATTATAGAAGGTATTTTGTTGTCAAGATTTTTGGTACTCCAATGGATGGTACCCTTGTCATTATGGAAGGTAGTCTCTTGTTGATATTTTTGATTATCCAATGGACGGTAGCCTTGTCATTATGGAAGGTAGTCTGTTGTTGATATTTTTGTTACTCCAAAGGATGGTAGCCTAATCATTATGGAGGGTAGTCTGTTGTCGATATTTTTGGTACTCCAATTGATGGTAGCCTTGTCATTATGGAAGGTAGTATGTATTCATAATTTTTGTTACTCCAATGGATGGTAGACTTGTCATTATGGAAGGTAGTCTGTTATCGAGATTTTTGTTACTCCAATTGATTATAGCCTTGTAATTATGGAAGGTAGTCTGTTGGTGTGATTTTTGTTACTCCAATGGATGGTAGCCTTGTCATTATGGAAGGTAGTCTGGTGTTTAGATTTTTTTTACTATAATTTCTGGTAGATATGTCGTTATGGTAGTTAGTCTGTTGTCGAGATTTTGGTTATTCCACTGGATGGTAGCCTAGTCATTACGGAAGGTAGTCTGTTTTCGAGATTTTTGTTACACCAATGGATGGTAGCCTTGTCATTATGGAAGGTAGTTTGTTGTCGAGATTTTTGTTACCCCATTGGATGGTAGCCTTGTCATTATGGAAGTTAGTCTGTTGTCCAGATTTTTGTTACTGTAATGGATGGTAGCCTTGTCATTATGGAAGGTAGTCTGTTGTCGAGATTTTTGATACTCCAATGGATGGTATCCTTGTCATTATTGAAGGTAATTTGTTGTCGACATTTTTGTTACTACAATGGATGGTAGCCTTGTCATTATGGAGGGTTGTCTTTTGTTGACATTTTTGGTACTACAATGGATTGTAGCCTTGTTATTATGAAAGGTAGTTTGTTGTCGATATCTTTGTTACTCCAATGGATGGTAGCCTAGTCATTATGTAAGGTAGTCTGTTATCGAGATTTTTGTTACTCCAATGGATCATAGCCTTGTCATTATGGAAGGTAGTCTGTTGTCGAGTTTTTTATTACTTCAATGGATGGTACCCTTGTTATTATGGAAGGGATTCTGTTGTTGATATTTTTGTTACTCCAATGGATGGTAGACTTGTCATTATGGAAGGTAGTCTGTTGTCGAGATTTTTGTTACTCCATTGGATGGTAGCCTTGTCATAATGGAAGGTAGTCTGTTGTCGAGATTTTTGTTATTCTAATGGAAGGTAGCCTTGTCATTATGAAAGGTAGTTTGTTGTCGTGATTTTTGTTACTCCAATGGATGGTAGCCTTGTCATTATAGAATGTAGTATGTTGTCGATATCTATGTTAATTAAATGGATGGTAGCCTTGTCATTATAGATGGTAGTCTGTTGTCAAGATTTTTGTTACTCCAATGGATGGTAGCCTTGTCATTTTGGAAGGTAGTATGTTGTGGATATTTTTGTTATTCCAATGGATGGTAGCCTTGTTATTATGAAAGGTAGTATGTTGTTGATATCTTTGTTACTCCAATGTATGATAGACTTGTCATTATGGAAGGTAGTCTGTTGTCACCATTTTTGTTACTCCATTGGATGGTAGCCTTGTCATTATGGAAGGTAGTCTATTGTCGAGATTTTTTTTATTCCAATGGAAGGTAGCCTTGTCATTATAGAAGGTAGTTTGTTGTCGTGATTTTTGTTACTCCAATGGATGGTAGCCTTGTCATTATGGAAGGTAGTATGTTGTCGATATCTATGTTAATCCAATGGATGGTAGCGTTGTCATTATGGATGGTAGTTTGTTTTCAATATTTTTGTTATTCCAATGGATGGTAGCCTATTCATCATGGAAGGTAGTCTATTGTCGACGTTTTTGTTACTCCAATGGATGGTAGCCTTGTCATTATGGAAGGTAGTTTGTTGTCGAGATTTTTGTTACTCCAATGGATGGTAGCCTTGTCATTATGGAAGGTAGTCATTTTTCGATAATTTTATTACTACAATGGATTGTAGCCTTGTCATTATGAAAAGTAGTTTGTTGTTAATATGTTTGTTACTGAAATGGATGGTAGCCTAGTCATTATGTAAGGTAGTCTTTTGTCGACATTTTTAATACTCCAATGGATGGTAGCCTTTTTCATTATGGAAGGTAGTCTGTTCTAGAGATTTTTATTACTTTAACGGATGGTAGCCTTGTCATTATGGAAGGTAGTTTGTTGTTGAGATTTTTGTTACTCCAATGGCTGGTAGCCTTGTCATTATGGAAGGTAGTCTTTTTTGGATATTTTTGTTACTACAATGGATTGTAGCCTTGTCATTATGAAAAGTAGTTTGTTGTCAATATGTTTGTTACTCAAATGGATGGTATCCTATTCATTATGTAAGGTAGTCTATTGTCGAGATTTTTAATACTCCAATGGATGGTAGCCTTGTCATTATGGAAGGTAGTTTGTTCTCGAGATTTTTATTACTTTAATGGATGGTAGCCTTGTCATTATGGAAGGTAGTCTGTTTTTGTGATTTTTGTTATTCCAATGGATGGTAGCCTTGTCATTATGGAAGGTAGTCTGTTGTTCAGATTTTCGTTACTATAACGCATGGAAGCCTTGTCATTATGGAAGTTAGTCTATTGGCGAGATTTTTGTTATTCCACTGGATGGTAGCCTAGTAATTACGGAAGGTAGTCTGTTTTCGAGATTTTTGTTTCTCCAATGGATGGTAGCGTTGTCATTATGGAAGGTAGTTTGTTGTCGAGATTTTTGTTACTCCATTGGATGGTAGCCTTGTAATTATGGAAGGTAGTCTCCTGTTTATATTTTTGTTACTCCAATGGATGGTAGCCTTATCATTATGGAAGGTAGTTTGTTGTCCGGATTTTTGTTACTCTAATGGATGGTTGCCTTGTCATTATTGAAGGTAGTCTGTTGTCGAGATTTTTGTTACTACAATGGATGGTAGCCTTGTAATTATGGAAGGTAGTCTCTTGTTGATATTTTTGTTACTCCAATGGATGGTAGCCTTGTCATTATGGAAGGTAGTCTTTTTTCGATAATTTTGTTACTACAATGGATTGTAGCCTTGTCATTATGAAAAGTAGTTTGTTGTTAATATGTTTGTTACTGAAATGGATGGTAGCCTAGTCATTATGTAAGGTAGTCTTTTGTCGACATTTTTAATACTCCAATGGATGGTAGCCTTTTTCATTATGGAAGGTAGTCTGTTCTAGAGATTTTTATTACTTTAACGGATGGTAGCCTTGTCATTATGGAAGGTAGTCTCTTGTGAATATTTTTGTCACTCCAATGGATGGTAGTCTTGTCATTATGGAAGGTAGTTTGTTGTTGAGATTTTTGTTACTCCAATGGATGGTAGCCTTGTCATTATGGAAGGTAGTCTTTTTTGGATATTTTTGTTACTACAATGGATTGTAGCCTTGTCATTATGAAAAGTAGTTTGTTGTCAATATGTTTGTTACTCAAATGGATGGTATCCTATTCATTATGTAAGGTAGTCTATTGTCGAGATTTTTAATACTCCAATGGATGGTAGCCTTGTCATTATGGAAGGTAGTTTGTTCTCGAGATTTTTATTACTTTAATGGATGGTAGCCTTGTCATTATGGAAGGTAGTCTGTTTTTGTGATTTTAGTTATTCCAATGGATGGTAGCCTTGTCATTATGGAAGGTAGTCTGTTGTTCAGATTTTCGTTACTATAATGCATGGAAGCCTTGTCATTATGGAAGTTAGTCTATTGGCGAGATTTTTGTTATTCCACTGGATGGTAGCCAAGTAATTACGGAAGGTAGTCTGTTTTCGAGATTTTTGTTTCTCCAATGGATGGTAGCGTTGTCATTATGGAAGGTAGTTTGTTGTCGAGATTTTTGTTACTCCATTGGATGGTAGCCTTGTAATTATGGAAGGTAGTCTCTTGTTTATATTTTTGTTACTCCAATGGATGGTAGCCTTATCATTATGGAAGGTAGTTTGTTGTCCGGATTTTTGTTACTCTAATGGATGGTAGCCTTGTCATTATTGAAGGTAGTCTGTTGTCGAGATTTTTGTTACTACAATGGATGGTAGCCTTGTAATTATGGAAGGTAGTCTCTTGTTGATATTTTTGTTACTCCAATGGATGTTAGCCTTGTCATTATGGAAGGTAGTCTGTTGTAGATATTTTTGTTACTCCATTGGATGGTAGCCTTGTCATTATGGAAGGTAGTCTGTTGTCGAGATTTTTGTTATTCCAATGGAAAGTAGCCTTTTCATTATGGAAGGTAGTCTGTTGTCGTTATTTTTGTTACTCCAATGGATGGTAGCCTTGTCATTATGGAAGGTAGTATGTTATCGATATCTATGTTAATCCAATGGATGGTAGCCTTGTCATTATGGAAGGTAGTCTGTTGTCGAGATTTTTGTTATTCCAATGGAATGTAGCCTTTTCATTATGGAAGGTAGTCTGTTGTCGTGATTTTTGTTACTCAAATGGATGGTAGCCTTGTCATTATGGAAGGTAGTCTATTGTTCAAAATTTTGTTACTATAATGCATGGTAGCCTTGTCATTATGGAAGTTAGTCTGTTGTCGTGATTTTTGTTATTCCACTGGATGGTAACCTAGTAATTACGGAAGGTAGTCTACTTTCGAGATTTTTGTTACTCCAATGGATGGTAGCCTTGTCATTATGGAAGGTAGTCAGTTGTCGATATTTTTGTTACTCCATTGGATGGTAGCCTTGTCATTATGGAATGGAGTCTCTTGTTGATATTTTTGTTACTCCAACGGATGTTAGCCTTGTCATTATGGAAGGTAGTCTGTTGTCGAGATTTTTGTTACTCCAATGGATGATAGCCTTGTCATTATGGAAGGTAGTCTTTTGTCGATATTTTTGTTACTACAATGGATTGTAGCCTTGACATCATGAAAAGTAGTTTGTTGTCAATATGTTTGTTACTCAAATGGATGGTAGCCTTGTCATTATGGAAGGTAGTTTGTTGTCGAGATTTTTGTTACTCGATTTGATGGTAGCCTTGTAATTATGGAAGGTAGTCTCTTGTTTATATTTTTGTTACTCCAATGGATGGTAGCCTTGTCATTATGGAAGGTAGTCTGTTGTCGAGATTTTTGTTATTCCAATGGAATTTAGCCTTTTCATTATGGAAGGTAGTCTATTATCGTGATTTTTGTTACTCCAATGGATGGTAGCCTTGTCATTATGGAAGGTAGTATGTTATCGATATCTATGTTAATCCAATGGATGGTAGCCTTGTTATTATGGATTGTAGTCTGTTGTCAAGATCTTTGTTACTCCAATGGATGGTAGCCTTGTCATTATGGAAGGTAGTCTATTTTCGACATTTTTGTTACTCCAATGGATGGTAGCCTTGTCATTATGGAAGGTAGTCTGTTGTCAATATTTTTATCATTCCAATGGATGGTAGCCTTGTCATTATGGAAGGTAGTATGTTATCGATATCTATGTTACTCTAATGGGTGGTAGCCTTGTCATTATGGAAGGTAGTCTGTTGTCCAGATTTTTGTTATTCCAATGTATGGTAGCCTTGTCATTATAGAAGGTAGTTTGTTGTTATGATTTTTTTTAATCCAATGGATGGTAGCGTTGTCATTATGGAAGGTAGTATGTTATTCAGATTTTTGTTACTACAATGTATGGTAGCCTTGTCATTATGGAAGGTAGTCTGTTGTCGATATTTTTGTTATTCCAATGGATGGTAGCCTAGTCTTTATTGAAGGTAGTCTATTTTCTAGATTTTTGTTACTCCAATGGATGGTAGCCTTGTCATTATAGAAGGTATTTTGTTGTCTAGATTTTTGGTACTCCAATTGATGGTAGCCTTGTCATTATGGAAGGTAGTCTCTTGTTGATATTTTTGATACTCCAATGGATGGTAGCCTTGTCATTTTGGAAGGTAGTCTGTTGTCTAGATTTTTGTTATTCCAATTGATGGTAGCCTTTTCATTATGGAAGGTAGTCTGTTGTCGATATCTATGTTAATCCAATGGATTGTAGCCTTGTCATTATGGATGGTAGTCTGTTGTTAAGATTTTTGTTACTCCAATGGATGGTAGCCTAGTCATTTTGGAGGGTAGTCTGTTATCGAGATTTTTGTTACTCCAAATGATGGTAGCCTTGTCATTATGGAAGGTAGTATGTTTTCGAGATTTTTGTTAATCCAATGGATGGTAGCCTTGTCATTATGGAAGGTAGTCTGTTATCGAGATTTTTGTTACTCCAATAGATTATAGCCTTGTCATTATGGAAGGTAGTATGTTGTCGATATCTATGTTAATCCAATGGATGGTAGCCTTGTCATTATGGATGGTAGTCTGTTGTCAAGATTTTTGTTATTCCAATGGATGGTAGTTAGTCATTATGGGAGGTAGTCTATTGTCGACATTTTTGTTACTCCAATGGATGGTAGCCTTGTCATTATGCAAGGTAGTTTGTTGTCGAGATTTTTGTTACTCCAATGGATGGTAGCCTTGTCATTATGGAAGGTAGTTTGTTGTCGATATTTTTGTTATTCCAATGGATGGTAGCCTAGTCTTTATGGAAGGTAGTCTGTTTTCTAGATTTTTTTTACTCCAATGGATGGTATCCTTGTCATTATAGAAGGTATTTTGTTGTCAAGATTTTTGGTACTCCAATTGATGGTAGCCTTGTCATTATGGAAGGTTGTCTCTTGTTGATATTTTTGATACTCCAATGGATGGTAGCCTTCTCATTATGGAAGGTAGTCTGTTGTCGAAATTTTTGTTATTCCAATTGATGGTAGCCTTGTCATTATGGAAGGTAGTATGTTGTCGATATCTATGTTAATCCAATGGATGGTAGCCTTGTCATTATGGATGGTAGTCTGTTGTTAATATTTTTGTTACTCCAATGGATGGTAGCCTTGTCATTATGGAATGTAGTTTGTTTTCGAGATTTTTGTTACTCCATTGGATGGTAGCCTTGTCATTATGGAAGGTAGTCTTTTTTCGATATTTTTGTTACTACAATGGATTGTAGCCTTGTCATTATGAAAAGTAATTTGTTGTAAATATGTTTGTTACTCAAATTAATGGTAGCCTTGTCATTATGGATGGTAGTTTGTTGTTAAGATTTTTGTTACTTCAATGGATGGTAGCCTAGTCATTATGGAGGGTAGTCTGTTATCGAGATTTTTGTTACTCCAAATGATGGTAGCCTTGTCATTATGGAAGGTAGTATGTTTTCGAGATTTTTGTTACTCCAATGGATGGTAGCCTTGTCATTATGGAAGGTAATCTGTTGTCGATATTTTTGTTACTCCATTGGATGGTAGCCTTGTCATTATGGAACGGAGTCTCTTGTTGATATTTTTGTTACTCCAATGGATGGTAGCCTTGTCATTATGGAAGGTAGTCTGTTGTCCGGATTTTTGTTACTCTAATGGATGGTAGCCTTGTCATTATTGAAGGTAGTCTGTTATCGAGATTTTTGTTACTACAATGGATGGTAGATTTGTCATTATGGAAGGTAGTCTCTTGTTGATATTTTTGTTACTCCAATGGATGTTAGCCTTGTCATTATGGAAGGTAGTCTGTTGTCGAGATTTTTGTTACTCCAATGGATGATAGCCTTGTCATTATGGAAGGTAGTCTTTTGTCGATATTTTTGTTACTACAATGGATTGTAGCCTTGACATTATGAAAAGTAGTTTGTTGTCAATATGTTTGTTACTCAAATGGATGGTAGCCTTGTCATTATGGAAGGTAGTTTGTTGTCGAGATTTTTGTAACTCCATTTGATGGTAGCCTTGTAATTATGGAAGGTAGTCTCTTGTTTATATTTTTGTTACTCCAATGGATGGTAGCCTTGTCATTATGGAAGGTAGTCTGTTGTCGAGATTTTTGTTATTCCAATGGAAAGTAGCCTTTTCATTATGGAAGGTAGTCTGTTGTCGTGATTTTTGTTACTCCAATGGATGGTAGCCTTGTTATTATGAATGGTAGTCTGTTGTCGAGATTTTTGTTACTCCAATGGATGGTAGCCTTGTCATTATGGAAGGTAGTCTATTTTCGACATTTTTGTTACTCCAATGGATGGTAGCCTTGTCATTATGGAAGGTAGTCTGTTGTCGAGATTTTTGTTACTCCAATGGATGGTAGCCTTGTCATTATGGAAGGTAGTCTTTTATCGATATTTTTGTTACTACAATTGATTGTAGCCTTGACATTATGAAAAGTAGTTTGTTGTCAATATGTTTGTTACTCAAATGGATGGTAGCCTAGTCATTATGTAAGGTAGTCTATTGTCGATATTTTGAATACTCCAATGGATGGTAGCCTTTTCATTATGGAAGGTAGTCTGTTCTCGAGATTTTTGTTACTCCAATAGATGGTAGCCTTGTCATTGTAGAAGGTAGTCTGTTGTCGTGATTTTTGTTATTCCAATGGATGGTAGCCTTGTCATTATAGAAGGTAGTCTATTTTCGAGATTTTTGTTACTCCAATGGATTGTAGCCTTGACATTATGAAAAGTAGTTTGTTGTCAATATGTTTGTTACTCAAATGGATGGTAGCCTTGTCATTATGGAAGGTAGTTTGTTGTCGAGATTTTTGTAACTCCATTTGATGGTAGCCTTGTAATTATGGAAGGTAGTCTCTTGTTTATATTTTTGTTACTCCAATGGATGGTAGCCTTGTCATTATGGAAGGTAGTCTGTTGTCGAGATTTTTGTTATTCCAATGGAAAGTAGCCTTTTCATTATGGAAGGTAGTCTGTTGTCGTGATTTTTGTTACTCCAATGGATGGTAGCCTTGTTATTATGAATGGTAGTCTGTTGTCGAGATTTTTGTTACTCCAATGGATGGTAGCCTTGTCATTATGGAAGGTAGTCTATTTTCGACATTTTTGTTACTCCAATGGATGGTAGCCTTGTCATTATGGAAGGTAGTCTGTTGTCGATATTTTTGTTACTCCATTGGATGGTAGCCTTGTCATTATGGAGAGGAGTCTCTTGTTGATATTTTTGTTACTCCAATGGATGGTAGCCTTGTCATTATTGAAGGTAGTCTACTGTCGAGATTTTTGTTACTCCAATGGATGGTAGCCTTGTCATTATGGAAGGTAGTCTCTTGTCGGTATTTTTGTTACTCCAATGGATGTTAGCCTTGTCATTATGGAAGGTAGTCTCTTGTTGATATTTTTGTTACTCCAATGGATGTTAGCCTTGTCATTATGGAAGGTAGTCTGTTGTCGAGATTTTTGTTACTCCAATGGATGGTAGCCTTGTCATTATGGAAGGTAGTCTCTTGTCGGTATTTTTGTTACTACAATGGATTGTAGCCTTGACATTATGAAAAGTATTTTGTTATCAATATGTTTGTTACACAAATGGATGGTAGCCTAGTCATTATGTAAGGTAGTCTATTGTCGGGATTTTTAATACACCAATGGATGGTAGCCTTGTCATTATGGAAGGTAGTATGTTATAGAGATTTTTGATACTCTAATAGATGGTAGCCTTGTCATTATCGAAGGTAGTCTGTTGTTGTTATTTTTTTTATTCTAATGGATGGTAGCCTTGTTATTATGGAAGGTAGTCTGTTGTTCAGATTTTTGTTACTATAATGCATGGTAGCCTTGTCATTATGGAAGTTAGTCTGTTGTCGAGATTTTTGTTATTCCACTGGATGGTAGCCTAGTAATTACGGAAGGTAGTCTGTTTTCGAGATTTTTGTTACTCCAATGGATGGTAGCCTTGTCATTATGGAAGGTAGTCTGTTGTCAAGATTTTTTTTACTCCATAGGATGGTAGCCTTGTCATTATGGAAGGTAGTCTCTTGTTGATATTTTTGTTACTTCAATGGATGGTAGCCTTGTCATTATGGAAGGGAGTATGTTGTCTGGATTTTTGTTACTCTAATGTATGGTAGCCTTGTCATTATTGAAGGTAGTCTGTTGTCGAGATTTTTGTTACTACAATGGATGGTAGCCTTGTCATTAGGGAAGGTAGTCTCTTGTTGATATTTTTGTTACTCCAATGGATGGTAGCCTTGTCATTATGGATGGTAGTCTATTGTCGTGATTTTTATTACTACAATGGATTGTAGCCTTTTCATTATGGAAGGTAGTATGTTGTCGATATTTTTGTTACTACAATGGATTATAGCCTTGTCATTATGGAAGGTAGTATGTTGTCGAGATTTTTGTTACTCCAATGGATGATAGCCTTGTCATTATGGAAGGTAGTCTATTGTCGAGATTTTTATTACTCCAATGTATGGTAGCCTTGTCATTATGGAAGGTAGTATGTTATCGATATCTATGTTAATCCAATGGATGGTAGCCTTGTCATTATGTAAGGTAGTCTATTGTCGAGATTTTTAATACTCCAATGGATGGTATCCTTGTCATTATAGAAGGTAGTCTGTTCTCGAGATTTTTGTTACTCCAATAGATGGTAGCCTTGTCATTATCGAAGGTAGTCTGTTGTTGTGATTTTTGTTATTCCAATGGATGGTAGCCTTGTCATTATGGAAGGTAGTCTCTTGTTGATATTTTTGTTACTCCAATGAATGTTAGCCTTGTCATTATGGAAGGTAGTCTGTTGTCGAGATTTTTGTTACTCCATTGGATGGTAGCCTTGTCATTATGGAAGGTAGTCTGTTTTCGAGATTTTTGTTACTCCAATGGATGATAGCCTTGTCATTATGGAAGGTAGTCTTTTGTCGATATTTTTGTTACTACAATGGATTGTAGCCTTGACATTATGAAAAGTAGTTTGTTGTCAATATGTTTGTTACTCAAATGGATGGTAGCCTTGTCATTATGGAAGGTAGTTTGTTGTCGAGATTTTTGTTACTCCATTTGATCGTAGCCTTGTAATTATGGAAGGTAGTCTCTTGTTTATATTTTTGTTACTCCAATGGATGGTAGCCTTGTCATTATGGAAGGTAGGCTGTTGTCGAGATTTTTGTTATTCCAATGGAAAGTAGCCTTTTCATTATGGAAGGTAGTCTGTTGTCGTGATTTTTGTTACTCCAATGGATGGTAGCCTTGTCATTATGGAAGGTAGTATGTTATCGATATCTATGTTAATCCAATGGATGGTAGCCTTGTTATTATGGATGGTAGTCTGTTGTCAAGATTTTTGTTACTCCAATGGATGGTAGCCTTGTCATTATGGAAGGTAGTCTATTTTCGACATTTTTGTTGTTCCAATGGATGGTAGCCTTGTCATTATGGAAGGTAGTCTATTGTCGAGATTTTTGTTACTCCAATGGATGGTAGCCTTGTCATTATGGAAGGTAGTCTTTTATCGATATTTTTGTTACTACAATTGATTGTAGCCTTGACATTATGAAAAGTAGTTTGTTGTCAATATGTTTGTTACTCAAATGGATGGTAGCCTAGTCATTATGTAAGGTAGTCTATTGTCGATATTTTGAATACTCCAATCGATGGTAGCCTTTTCATTATGGAAGGTAGTCTGTTCTCGAGATTTTTGTTACTCCAATAGATGGTAGCCTTGTCATTGTCGAAGGTAGCCTGTTGTCGTGATTTTTGTTATTCTAATGGATGGTAGCCTTGTCATTATGGAAGGTAGTCTGTTGTTCAAGTTTTTGTTACTATAATGCATGGTAGCCTTGTCATTATAGAAGTTAGTCTGTTGTCGAGATTTTTGTTATTCCACTGGATGGTAGCCTAGTAATTACGGAAGGTAGTCTATTTTCGAGATTTTTGTTACTCCAATGGATGGTAGCCTTGTCATTATGGAAGGTAGTCTGTTGTCGATATTTTTGTTACTCCATTGGTTGGTAGCCTTGTCATTATGGAAGGGAGTCTCTTGTTGATATTTTTGTTACTCCAATGGATGGTAGCCTTGTCATTATTGAAGGTGGTCTGCTATCGAGATTTTTGTTACTATAATGGATGGTAGACTTGTCATTATGGAAGGTAGTCTCTTGTTTATATTTTTGTTACTCCAATGGATGTTAGCCTTGTCATTATGGAAGATAGTCTGTTGTCGAGATTTATGTTACTCCAATGGATGGTAGGCTTGTCATTATGGAAGGTAGTCTCTTGTCGGTATTTTTGTTACTACAAAGGATTGTAGCCTTGACATTAAGAAAAGTATTTTGTTGTCAATATGTTTGTTACACAAATGGATGGTAGCCTAGTCATTATGTAAGGTAGTCTATTGTCGAGATTTTTAATACTCCAATGGAAGGTAGTATGTTCTACAGATTTTTGTTACTCTAATAGATGGTAGCCTTGTCATTATCGAAGGTAGTCTGTTGTTGTGATTTTTTTTATTCTAATCGATGGTAGCCTTGTCATTATGGAAGGTAGTCTGTTGTTCAGATTTTTGTTACTATAATGCATGGTAGCCTTGTCATTATGGAAGTTAGTCTGTTGTCGAGATTTTTGTTATTCCACTGGATGGTAGCCTAGTAATTACGGAAGGTAGTCTATTTTCGAGATTTTTGTTACTCCAATGGATGGTAGCCTTGTCATTATGGAAGGTAGTCTGTTGTCAAGATTTAAGTTACTCCATAGGATGGTAGCCTTGTCATTATGGAAGGTAGTCTCTTGTTGATATTTTTGTTACTTCAATGGATGGTAGCCTTGTCATTATGGAAGGGAGTATGTTGTCTGGATTTTTGTTACTCTAATGTATGGTAGCCTTGTCATTATTGAAGGTAGTCTGTTGTCGAGATTTTTGTTACTACAATGGATGGTAGCCTTGTCATTAGGGAAGGTAGTCTCTTGTTGATATTTTTGTTACTCCAATGGATGGTAGCCTTGTCATTATGGATGGTAGTCTATTGTTGTGATTTTTATTACTACAATGGATTGTAGCCTTTTCATTATGGAAGGTAGTATGTTGTCGATGTTTTTGTTACTACAATGGATGATAGCCTTGTCATTATGGAAGGTAGTCTATTGTCGAGATTTTTATTACTCCAATGTATGGTAGCCTTGTCATTATGGAAGGTAGTATGTTATCGATATCTATGTTAATCCAATGGATGGTAGCCTTGTCATTATGTAAGGTAGTCTATTGTCGAGATTTTAAATACTCCAATGGATGGTATCCTTGTCATTATAGAAGATAGTCTGTTCTCGAGATTTTTGTTACTCCAATAGATGGTAGCCTTGTCATTATCGAAGGTAGTCTGTTGTTGATATTTTTGTTACTCCAATGAATGTTAGCCTTGTCATTATGGAAGGTAGTCTGTTGTCGAGATTTTTGTTACTCCATTGGATGGTAGCCTTGTCATTATGGAAGGTAGTCTGTTGTCGAGATTTTTGTTATTCCAATGGAAGGTAGCCTTGTCATTATGGATGGTAGTCTGTTGTCAAGATTTTTGTTACTCCAATGGATGGTAGCCTTGACATTATGAAAGGTAGTCTGTTGTTCATACCTTTGATACTCCAATGGATGGTAGCCTAATCATTATGGAAGGTAGTCTATTTTCGACATTTTTGTTACGCCAATGGATGGTAGCCTTGTCATTATGGAAGGTAGTCTGTTGTCGAGATTTTTGTTATTCCAATGGATGGTAGCCTTGTCATTATAGAAGGTAGTCTCTTGTTGATATTTTTGTTACTCCAATGAATGTTAGCCTTGTCATTAGGGAAGGTAGTCTGTTGTCGAGATTTTTGTTACTCCATTGGATGGTAGCCTTGTCATTATGGAAGGTAGTCTGTTGTCGAGATTTTTGTTATTCCAATGGAAGGTAGCCTTTTCATTATGGAGGGTAGTCTGTTGTCGTGATTTTTGTTACTCCAATGGATGGTAGCCTTGTCATTATGGAAGGTAGTATGTTATTGATATCTATGTTAATCCAATGGATGGTAGCCTTGTCATTATGGATGGTAGTCTGTTGTCAAGATTTTTGTTACTCCAATGGATGGTAACCTTGTCATTATGGAAGGTAGTCTGTTGTCAAGATTTTTGTTATTCCAATGGATGGTAGCCTTGACATTATGAAAGGTAGTCTGTTGTTCATACCTTTGATACTCCACTGGATGGTAGCCTAATCATTATGGAAGGTAGTCTATTTTCGACATTTTTGTTACTCCAATGGATGGTAGCCTTGTCATTATGGAAGGTAGTCTGTTGTCGAGATTTTTGTTATTCCAATGGATGGTAGCCTTGTCATTATGGAAGGTAGTCTCTTGTTGATATTTTTGTTACTCCAATGAATGTTAGCCTTGTCATTATGGAAGGTAGTCTGTTGTCGAGATTTTTGTTACTCCATTGGATGGTAGCCTTGTCATTATGGGAGGTAGTCTGTTGTCGAGATTTTTGTTATTCCAATGGAAGGTAGCCTTTTCATTATGGAAGGTAGTCTGTTGTCGTGATTTTTGTTACTCCAATGGATGGTAGCCTTGTCATTATGGAAGGTAGTATGTTATTGATATCTATGTTAATCTAATGGATGGTAGCCTTGTCATTATGGATTGTAGTATGTTGTCAAGAATTTTGTTACTCCAATGGATGGTAACCTTGTCATTATGGAAGGTAGTCTGTTGTCGAGATTTTTGTTATTCCAATGGATGGTAGCCTTGACATTATGAAAGGTAGTTTGTTCTCGAGATTTTTGTTACTCCAATCGATGGTAGCCTTGTCATTATCGAAGGTAGTCTATTGTTGTGATTTTTGTTATTCCAATGGATGGTAGCCTTGTCATTATGGAAGGTAGTCTGTTATTCAGATTTTTGTTACTATAATGCATGGTAGCCTTGTCATTATGGAAGTTAGTCTGTTTTCGAGATTTTTGTTATTCCACTGGATGGTAGCCTAGTAATTACGGAAGGTAGTCTGTTTACGAGATTTTTGTTACTCCAATGGATGGTAGCCTTGTCAGTATGGAAAGTAGTTTGTTGTCGATATTTTTGTTACTCCATAGGATTGTAGCCTTGTCATTATGGAAGGTAGTCTCTTGTTGATATTTTTGTTACCCCAATGGATCGTAGCCTTGTCATTATGGAAGGTAGTTTGTTGTCCGGATTTTTGTTACTCTAATGTATGGTAGCCTTGTCATTATTGAAGGTAGTCTGTTGTCGTGATTTTTGTTACTCCAATGGATGGTAGCCTAATCATTATGGAAGGTAGTCTGTTGTCGTGATTTTTATTACTACAACGGATTGTAGCCTTTTCATTATGGAAGGTAGTATATTGTCGAGATTTTTGTTATTCCAAGAGAAGGTAGCCTTTTCATTATGGAAGGTAGTCTTTTATCGATATTTTTGTTACTACAATTGATTGTAGCCTTGACATTATGAAAAGTAGTTTGTTATCAATATGTTTGTTACTCAAATGGATGGTAGCCTAGTCCTTATGTAAGGTAGTCTATTGTCGAGATTTTGAATACTCCAATGGATGTTAGCCTTTTCATTATGGAAGGTAGTATGTTCTCGAGATTTCTTTTACTCAAATAGATGGTAGCCTTGTCATTATCGAAGGTAGTCTGTTGTTTTGATTTTTGTTATTCCAATGGATGGTAGCCTTGTCATTATGGAAGGTAGTCTGTTGTTCAAATTTTTGTTACTATAATGCATGGTAGCCTTGTCATTATGGAAGTTAGTCTGTTGTCGAGATTTTTGTTATTCCACTGGATGGTAGCCTAGTAATTACGGAAGGTAGTTTATTTTCGAGATTTTTGTTACTCCAATGGATGGTAGCCTTGTCATTATGGAATGTAGTCTGTTGTCGATATTTTTGTTACTCCATTGGATGGTAGCCTTGTCATTGTGGTAGGTAGTCTCTTGTTGATATTTTTGTTAATCCAATGGATGGTAGCCTTGTCATTATGGAAGGAAGTCTGTTGTCCGGATTTTTGTTACTCTAATGGATGGTAGCCTTGTCATTATTGAAGGTAGTCTGTAGTCGAGATTTTTGTTACTACAATGGATGGTAGACTTGTCATTATGGAAGGTAGTCTCTTGTTGACATTTTTGTTACTCCAATGGATGTTAGCCTTGTCATTATGGAAGGTAGTCTGTTGTCGAGATTTTTGTTACTCCATTGGATGGTAGCCTTGTCATTATGGAAGGTAGTCTGTTGTCGAGATTTTTGTTATTCCAACGGATGATAGCCTTGTCACTATGAAAGGTAGTCTGTTGTTGATATCTTTGATACTCCAAAGGATGGTAGCCTAATCATTATGGAAGGTAGTCTATTTTTGACATTTTTGTTACTCCAATGGATGGTAGACTTGTCATTATGGAACGTAGTCTGTTGTTGAGATTTTTGTTACTACAATGGATGGTAGCCTTTTCATTATGGAAGGTAGTCTTTTATCGATATTTTTTTTACTACAATTGATTGTAGCCTTGACATTATGAAAAGTAGGTTGTTGTCAATATGTTTGTTACTCAAATGGATGGTAGCCTAGTCATTATGTAAGGTAGTCTATTGTCGATATTTTGAATACTCCAATGGATGGTAGCCTTTTCATTATGGAAGGTAGTCTGTTCTCGAGATTTTTGTTACTCCAATAGATGGTAGCCTTGTCATTATCGAAGGTAGTCTATTGTTGTGATTTTTGTTATTCCAATGGATGGTAGCCTTGTCATTATGGAAGGTAGTCTGTTATTCAGATTTTTGTTACTATAATGCATGGTAGCCTTGTCATTATGGAAGTTAGTCTGTTGTCGAGATTTTTGTTATCCCACTGGATGGTAGCCTAGTAATTACGGAAGGTAGTCTATTTTCGAGATTTTTGTTACTCCAATGGATGGTAGCCTTGTCATTATGGAAGGTAGTCTGTTGTCGAGATTTTTGTTACTCCATAGGATGGTAGCCATATCATTATGGAAGGTAGTCTCTTGTTGATATTTTTGTTACTCCAATGGATGGTAGCCTTGTCATTATGGAAGGTAGTTTGTTGTCCGGATTTTTGTTACTCTAATGGATGGTAGCCTTGTCATTATTGAAGGTAGTCTATTGTCGAGATTTTTGTTACTACAATGGATGGTAGCCTTGTCATTATGGAAAGTAGTCTTTTGTTGATATTTTTGTTACTCCAATGAATGTTAGCCTTGTCATTATGGAAGGTAGTCTGTTGTCGAGATTTTTGTTACTCCATTGGATGGTAGCCTTGTCATTATGGAAGGTAGTCTGTTGTCGAGATTTTTGTTATTCCAATGGAAGGTAGCCTTTTCATTATGGAAGGTAGTCTGTTGTCGTGATTTTTGTTACTCCAATGGATGGTAGCCTTGTCATTATGGAAGGTAGTATGTTATCGATATCTATGTTAATCCAATGGATGGTAGCCTTGTCATTATAGATGGTAGTCTGTTTTCAAGATTTTTGTTACTCCAATGGATGGTAGCCTTGTCATTATGGAAGGTAGTCTGCTATCGAGATTTTTGTTATTCCAATGGATGGTAGCCTTGTCATTATGAAAGGTACTTTGTTGTTGATATCTTTGATACTCAAATGGATGGTAGCATAATCATTATGGAAGGTAGTCTATTTTCGACATTTTTGTTACTCAAATGGATGGTAGCCTTGTCATTATGGAAGGTAGTCTGTTGTTGAGATTTTTGTTACTCCAATGGATGGTAGCCTTGTCATTATGGAAGGTAGTCTGTTGTCGAGATTTTTGTTATTCCAACGGATGATAGCCTTGTCACTATGAAAGGTAGTCTGTTGTTGATATCTTTGATACTCCAAAGGATGGTAGCCTAATCATTATGGAAGGTAGTCTATTTTCGACATTTTTGTTACTCCAATGGATGGTAGCCTTGTAATTATGGAAGGTAGTCTGTTGTTGAGATTTTTGTTACTCCAATGGATGGTAGCCTTGTCATTATGGAAGGTAGTCTTTTATCGATATTTTTGTTACTACAATTGATTGTAGCCTTGACATTATGAAAAGTAGGTTGTTGTCAATATGTTTGTTACTCAAATGGATGGTAGCCTAGTCATTATGTAAGGTAGTCTATTGTCGAGACTTTGAATACTCCAATGGATGGTAGCCTTTTCATTATGGAAGGTAGTCTATTCTCGAGATTTTTGTTACTCCAATTGATGGTAGCCTTGTCATTATCGAAGTTAGTCTGTTGTTGTGATTTTTGTTATTCCAATGGATGGTAGCCTTTTCATTATGGAAGGTAGTATGTTATTCAGATTTTTGTTACTATAATGCATGGTAGCCTTGTCATTATGGAAGTTAGTCTGTTGTCGAGATTTTTGTTATTCCACTGGATGGTAGCCTAGTAATTACGGAAGGTAGTCTGTTTTCGAGATTTTTGTTACTCCAATGGATGGTAGCCTTGTCATTATGGAAGGTAGTTTGTTGTCGAGATTTTTGTTACTCCCTTTTTGTGAACCGGGAGAAATCCCGTGATTTGCAAAAAGGGTAAAAACTGATTCCAGCCGTTTGCTTTTAATGATGAACACTAAAATTAATTTTTTTGCTTTTAATTATATCTATTCCTTTATGACTTTTCCTTTAATTCTTTTGCAGGTAAAATTAAATGAGCAAACAAAGAAGCGTTGGATAGAAGATGAAGATTTAGAATTTAGGAAAAATTAGAATAGTTTTTATTTTACATTAAACTTTTTATGTAATTGTCAATTGTAAATACTTTGTACATAATACAGTATTTAAAACAACAATTGTAATAATTAGAATAAAGATGAATAAAATTCTATTATTTCAGTTAATTATTTTCTTCTTTCCAATTATTTATTTTACATTGATCAATTAACTTCTTTTCAAATTATTATTTCATTATTTATAATTCTTCCAAATTATAATAACTGAAAATAAAATTTCAATTATTTAAAGCTAGAATAATAAATAATTAAATAACATTGTTTGATCAATTAATAAACTCTTTTTTTCAAATATTTACCTTATTATTTCTAAATCTTTAAATTATATAATAACTGAAAATAAATTCCAATTATTTAAATTTAAGATAATAAATAATTAATAAACATTGTTTTAGCATTGATCGATTAATAAATTTAGCGTTCAACAGATAAACAGCTCTCGACTTGAAAAAGTTATGAATTTAAAAACTGCTTTGAAAATTGATAAAAATAGGTCAAAACCCTTGCAATGTAATGATGCGGATGGGAGATGGTATCTTAGGTCAAAATTTGGGGTACAACAGCTGCCCCTATTTAAGTTTCTTCTATCCGGAGATATGAAGATTAAAATCTTCGTCTCGACGAGATTGAAGGTACTTAAATACATAACACGCAAATTTTACCCTAAGATACCGCCATTATGTTTGATATGAATGCAGTGATTGAATTCACAAAGAAAGATATTGTAGGAAACAAGCCAATGCTGGAGAAATCAAACACCAACAAAACACAGAGACATGGATTATACACTACTGGGGAAACGAGCCATCGACTTCAAATGACAGACTCTTGACGGCGAATAAAATTGAGGGGATAGGCCATAAAACAGATTATTGACCCAGAAATAGTGAGTTCACAACTCAAAGTCAAAGATAGACAGAGAGTATCAAATTTGCTGATGATGGATTACCAACTTATGAAGGTAAAGATTCATAACAAACTTCTCTGCGAGATTTTCCGAGATATACCAATTAATGCGAAGATATAAGTAAGGTTGTAGAAACACAAGTTGCCCCAAATAAAGAAGCTGCCACTTGCTGCCCTCCAAAAAATATTATGACATACAAGCTGCTCAAATAAAGAAGCTGCCACTTGCTGTCTTCCAAAAATACTATGACAGACAAGCTGCTCAAATAAAGAGGCTGCCACTTGCTGTCGTCCAGGGGTGTCGATAACATACAAGCTGCTCAAACAAAGAAGCTGCCGCTTGCTGTCTTCCAAAAATACCAATAACATACAAGCTGCTCAAATAAAGAAGCTGCCACTTGCTGTATTCCAGAAAAATAATAACGTACAAGTTTCTCAAATAAAGAGACTGCCGCTTGCCATTTTCCGAAATAATAACGCACAAGTTGCTCGTGAAGAGCTGCCGCTTGTCGTTTTCCAAAATAATAATAACGCACAAGTTGCTCATGAAGAGCTGCCGCTTGTCGTTTTCCAACGATGTCTATAACGTACAAGTTGCTCATGAAGAGACCGCCGCTTGTCGTTTTCCAATAATAATAACGCACAAGTTGCTCGTGAAGAGTTGCCGCTTGTCGTTTTCCAGAAATATAATAACGCACAAGTTGCTCGTGAAGAGCTGCCGCTTTTCGTTTTCCAACGATGTCTATAACGTACACGTTGCTCATGAAGAGACCGCCGCTTGTCGTTTTCCAAAAAAATAACGTACAAGTTGCACATGAAGAGCTGCCGCTTGTCGTTTTCCAATAATAACTCAGAAGGAAATTGCGATGACATTGGCAGAGAATAAAATCTTCGTCAAAGAGAACCATGAATCCATCCTTCCCGAAGGGATCACATACTTAAGTGTGCAAAATAAATGCACCATTCGTCTAGGTCGTGACTTCACTGGGGAAAATCATGAGATAGCCTATGCAAGAGACAACAACTTCATCCAGGGATAAACTAGAGAGAAAACAGTCAAACAAGACTCCACCCAATGAGAAAGTAACTTGATTGGGGATTCATCCTATCCAGAAATGGACCGGGTAAGCTAAATCAAAAATCATCCATGAGGATTAGCTCAGTTGGGGAATTTAGAAAGGAAGCACATTTTCTGCCTAAGCTAACCTTCTACTTGGTAAGAAATATGTACGTTGTTTGAATAAACAAAGTACGACCCAAAATCAACGGCAAATGTGAATATGCATGCGTGATATAAGTGTAAATGAATAAATGAATGTTATGCTGACAAAACGAACAGATGGAATATCCTGAAGACGATAAGATGTCACAGCATAATAGATACTTGGCCAATCTTGAAAAAGACGGAAAATAAATGGAACTGGAACCCCACAACAACGTAGGAACGTACCACGCCACAAGGCTCAAGTCTTCTGAGTAGAAAAGTATTCAAATCCAATCTTCTAATACCAATAGACCACTGGCATGAGACAAAGCGTACCACACTTCAGAAATCTGCCCAAATAAAGGTAGCCAAAACAACGCTTAACTAGAACAACTGGGGAGTCACCAAACTTAGTACCGCGAGAAACGCAAGTTTACACAACCAACACCTCATGACGATTTTGAAACGAAACATGTTCATCATGCAAGGATAAATTATTGTACCGTTTTGCATTTCATGGCTTGACCATCCTCGGAACAACTGTTAATATTCCTTTCATTATTCACGACACATTTTTAAAAATAAGAATACTTTAAATAATTTTGTTTCAAATATTGCCGTAAAAATTAAAATTTTGCCCACAAAAGGTAAATGCTCAAATTTCATTAATAAGATGGTAGTTCGCTAACAACGCGACTCCAACGGTTTACAAAAGTTTGGGAAATAGTACATGAAAGAAAGGGTTACATAAAAAACAATGATCACTATTCTCCCTAACAACTTCGAATTCTGAAATGTGTTCAAATGCCAAGACTGGTCTGACCAAAAGCTTGCCTAAGCCGCCCTTTCGGGTTTTCAACTTAGCGAACTGTCAAATCAAACCTAAGAGAAATACTTCTTGACTGCATCGGTGTTCATGAGACGCGGGAGCTCTTCACCGTCCATATTTGTGAGAATCAAGGCACCTCCAGAGAAAACTTTCTTAACGACATACGGTCCTTCATAATTCGGAGCCCACTTGCCCCTAGAATCAGGTTGGAAAGATAATATCTTCTTGAGCACAAGGTCACCTTCTCTGAACTCGCATGGTCGAACCTTCTTATCAAAAGCCTTCTTCATTCTCTGCTGATACAATTGACCGTGACACAAAGCTGTCAATCTCTTTTCTTCAATTAAATTCAACTGATCATATCTACTTTGACACCATTCAGCCTCAGAAAGCTTGGCTTCCATCAACACTCTCAGAGACAGAATCTCAACCTCCACGGGGAGTACTGCTTCCATACCATAAACTAGGGAAAATGGGGTTGCGCATGTTGAAGTGCGAACTGAAGTACGATATCCATGCAGAGCAAACGGAAGCATTTCATGCCAATCTTTATAAGTTACCACCATCTTCTGGACAATCTTTTTGATGTTCTTGTTAGTAGCCTCAACAACCCCATTCATCTTCGGTCTGTAAGGAGAAGAATTATGATGTTCGATCTTGAACTCTTCACAAAGCTCTCTCATCATCTTGTTATTCAAATTCGAACCATTATCAGTGATGATCTTGCTCGGGACACCGTATCGACAAATGATCTGATTCTTGATAAATCTGACTACCACCTGTCTGGTTACATTAGCATAAGATGCTGCTTCCACCCATTTAGTAAAATAATCGATCGCTACCAAGATGAAACGATGACCATTTGAAGCTTTGGGTTCAATCATTCCAATCATATCAATGCCCCACATAGAGAAAGGCCAAGGTGAAGAGATAACGTTAAGGAGGGTCGGCGGTACGTGCATCTTGTCCGCATAAATCTGGCATTTATGACATTTCTTCACATATTTTCAGCAATCAGATTCCATTGTCATCCAATAGTAACCAGCTCTCAACATCTTTCTAGCCATTGCATGTCCATTGGCATGAGTGCCAAAGGATCCTTCATGCACTTCTTGCATCAGCATGTCTGCTTCACGTCTGTCTACACATCTGAGCAAGACCATGTCGTAATTCCTCTTATACAAAACTTCTTCATTGAGGAAGAAACTGCTTGCTAATCTTCTCAATGTCTTCTTATCTTTATTGGATGCCCCAGGCGGGTACTCTTGAGTTTGAAGAACACGCATAAAACCACGGTTTGTTGTCGGTAACCTCTTCTACCGAGAACACATGAGCAGGTCTATCAAGGCGCATAACTCGGATTGTAGGCACATCGTTCCAACCATTCACTTGAAACATTGAAGACAAAGTAGCTAAAGCATCAGCCATTTGGTTCTCATCTCTAGGGATATGATGTAATTCCACCTTGTTGAAGAAAGTTAACAATCTTCTAGCATAGTCTCTGTAAGGGATCAAACCAGGATGACGAGTCTCCCATTCTCCTTTGATTTGATTAATTACCAACGCCGAATCTCTGTAAATATCAAGAATCTTAATCCTTAGATCCACTGCTTCTTCGAGACCCATAATACATGCCTCATATTCAGCCATGTTGTTCGTGCAGTCAAACTTCAATCTCGCCGTGAACGGGATATGAGTACCTCGGGGAGTGACGATGATTGCCCCAATTCCATTTCCATAGGAATTCACAGCTCCGTCAAAAATCAAACCCCAATGCGATTCGGGATCAGGTCCTTCTTCAGGTAACGGTTCTTCACAATCTTTAGCTTTCAAGTACATAACATCTTCATCTGGGAAATCAAACTTGATGGATTGATAATCGTCAATTGGTTGGTGAGCCAAATGGTCGGCTAAAATACTCCCTTTGATTGCCTTCTGAGTGTGATACTCAATGTCATATTCGGACAACAACATCTGCCAACGGGCTATTCTTACAGATAAGGCGGGCTTCTCAAAGATATACTTGATCGGATCCATTTTGGAGATCAACCAAGTGGTGTGGTTAATCATATACTGGCGCAGACGGCGAGCAGCCCAAGCTAAAGCACAACAGGTTTTCTCAAGCAATGAGTACCGAGACTCACAGTCTGTGAATTTCTTACTCAGATAATATACGGCATGCTCCTTTCTTCCTGTCTCATCTTGTTGACCAAGCACACATCCCATGGAATCTTCCAATATAGTCAGGTACATAATCAAAGGTCTTCCTTCCACCGGAGGAATCAAAATGGGAGGTTCAAGAAAATATTCTTTGATGCTATCAAAAGCTCTCTGACAATCTTCTGTCCACACACATCCTTGGTCCTTTCGGAGAAGCTTGAAAATTGGCCCACAGGTAGCACTCATATGAGATATAAATCTAGAAATATAATTCAGTCTCCCAAGGAATCCTCTTACTTGTTTTTCCGTCTTGGGTGAGGGCATTTCTCGAATAGCTTTGACTTTATCAGGATCTACCTCAATACCTTTCTGACTGACAATGAAACCCAGAATTCTTCCAGAACGAACACCAAAAGTACACTTGTTGGGATTCAGACGGAGTTTATACTTTCTCAAACGCTGGAATAACTTCAATAAATGTTCCAAGTGATCTTCCTCAGTTTGTGATTTGGCAATCATGTCATCTACATACAATTCAATCTCTTTATGCATCATGTCATGGAACAAAGCAGTCATGGCCCTTTGGTATGTTGCACCAGCATTCCTCAAACCAAACGGCATAACCCGATAACAAAAGGTTCCCCAAGGTGTAATGAAAGCTATCTTCTCCATATCTTCTGGTGCCATCTTGATTTGATTGTAACCAGAGAAACCATCCATGAAAGAAAAGACTTTGAACTTGGCGGTACTGTCGACCAATACGTCAATGTGCGGTAACGGGAAGTCATCCTTTGGACTAACTCTATTCAGATCTCTATAGTCTACACACATTCGAACTTTGCCATCTTTCTTAGCAACAGGCACTATATTGGCTAACCACTGAGGATAGACCGATGTAACAAGGAAACCTGCATTAATCTGTTTCTGAACTTCTTCTTTGATCTTGTCAGCCATATCGGGACGAGTTCTTCTCAACTTCTACTTAATCGGCGGACATTCTGGTCTCAACGGTAAACGATGCTCCACAATACTGTTGTCCAAACCTGGCATATCTTGGTAGGACCAAGCAAACACATCAACATACTCTTTGAGAAGCTCCAACATTTTTTCTTTGACTTCTGAGATAAGCAATGCTCCGACCTTAACTTCCTTTTTATCTTCTTCATCACCCAAATTGATCAACTCTACAGGTTCTTCAAACAACTGAATAGTCTTTTCATCATGCTCAAGCAAACGGGAAATCTCAACAGGAATCTCTTCACTATCCTCTTATTCGGCTCTGAACAAAGGGAATTCAAAGTTGGGAGAGGGCATAGGATCATTGTTTTCAATGCTTAAGTCATGGATTAATCTGCACATATGATTATGCTTTATTTTAGAAATCGATTAATATGAATGTTGTACAAATGAAACAAAATATTATTATATTTTTCTATTACTACTAATTAATTTTCATTACTATTTCCCAGAAAAAGTGAAAAATAAAACAGTAGTGGACAAAATAACATTTTTATTCATTGAAGGGAAATACTTGAAACAAAGAGCCCAGATATTTCTCTTTTGCCTTGGGCAGAGCGAATGTTTTTTTTTTTGAAAAATAAAACAAAACATTACTCAGAAATGTGCATCACAACAGGAACATCAACAGCAATCCAGTTCTGGAAAACCACTCCATGCGTCACAAAATCGGGTAAATCCTCTTCAGAATCGTCTTCTATGATAGCATCAACTTCAGGAGGAGTGGGATGGATAAAACCTGCGCTTCGGAAAACCTCTTGTATCGGACGAGTAACCACTTCCTGCTTGACTCTTGCAGACACAGGACGAAAACCAAGACCTTCTCCAGACTTGTTCTCGGGCAAAGTCAACACCTGGCCCCAACCTTCTGCCAAACCACTTTCAACCACTCGTCGCGCATCCTCAAAAGAAGAAATAGATGTCCCTTGCTTTTTCACTTCATTCTTGGCAACAGATAGAGCTTGGAATTGGGTTCCAACATCCTCATCAGCATCAATAAAAGAGAAAGATGACAAATGGCTTACCATCATAGCCTGCTCTCCACCAATCATTACCAGCTTTCCATGCCTTACAAACTTCAATCTTTGATAGAGCGTGGAAGTGACTGCCCCTGCATCATGGATCCATGGACGACCCAATAGGCAACTATAGGCAGCACGAATATCCATTACTTGAAAAGTGATCTGAAAAGTATGAAGACCAATTACTATAGGAAGATCCACTTCACCAATGACAGTCTTCCTAGAACCATCAAACGCTTTAACAATTACTCCACTAGGTCTCATGGGAGCACCTAGATATGAGAGTCGAGATAATGTAGTTTTGGGCATTACATTCAACGAAGAACCTGTATCTACCAACACACTTGATAAAGTATCATTTCCACAACTTATTGAGATATGCAAAGCCATATTATGGTTCCTTCCCTCCTCCAGAAGCTCTTCATCATTGAAACCAAGATTGTTACACGAAGTAATATTTCCCACAATTCCGTCAAATTGGTCAACCATCACATCATGATCCACGAACGCCTGGTCCAAGACCTTCATCAAAGCTTCTCTATGGGCACCAGAATCTCTTAATAAAGCAAGCAAAGAGATTTTGGAAGGAGTCTGTAATAGTTGGTCCACAATCTTATATTCACTTCTCTTGATAAGCTTCAGAATCTCATCATCCTCAGGGCGAGGGATAGGTTCATTGGATCGACCTATCTCAACCCTTGGTTCAAAATTTCTCACTGGAATTTCCGCTGGTATGGGCCTCCTGACTTGAACTTCTGGTCTATTTAAAGGTACTGCTGCAAAGACACGTCCACTTCTCGTAACTCTACTCACATAAGCAATGTTAACAAAAGACGGCCTTGTTGGTATAGGGACTTCTACCCCATTCTCAATCATTGTGGCATTATACTTATACGGTACAACTTGGTATGAGTTGTAAGGCATAGGACCAGGTGGATAAATGATCAAAGGATCAACAGGTGCAGTCTGACTGTCGTAAACGATCTCTACTGATTCAGGCAAATTGAATTGTGGTATTATAACACTCACTTCATCCTCCGGATTTCTGTCATATGTAATAGTGATAACCCTCTGGTCTAACAACTTTTGAATATCCTCCTTCACAACAGGGCAATCAACCTCTCTTGAACAAAATTCACAAATGTCATAATCATGCTGATGCCTAACAAAGGCAAGTCTTCTTAAACTCTGATGTAACCTGATCAATGACTCTCTTATGTGTTCAACTTGGAAAACTCGGAACTTTCCCGGACAACCTTCCACCATATTCACTGATGCTGCCCCATGTCGAGGCAAAGGATTATCTCTAACATTCGGGTTAACATCCTTGAAAGACAAGATACCATTCTTAATCAACCTCTGCACGTCCGCCTTTAGAGCAAAACAATTTTCAAGGTTGTGCCCCGGCGACCCTTGATGATATTCACAAAATTGATCCGCCTTATACCACGGAGAAGTACTATTCGGTGCGACAGGAGGAGGCTTTATCGTTATGAGGTTCTTTCTGATAAGAGCAGGGAACAATTCAGTATAAGTCATCGGAATGGCATCGAATTACGGTTTTCTTGGTGAACGGTTCTGATTGTTGAATGGATAAGCATGTTGTCGAGACTGCTGTTGAAATGGTCGTTGTTGAGTTGGTGGGGTTTGATGAGCTGGGGTCATCAAAGCTGGGCGGACAGCCGGAGTGACTGCTGCAACGTGTGAGTAACCTCTCCTCGGTCTCCCTGGGAACAATGCGCTGACATCCTACTATTTTCTTTTCGGAAAAACACTTCCAAACACTCTTTAGTACTGCTAGACGGACTTCCTTCTTTAACCAAACGCCCTTCACGAATCCCTTCCTCCAACCACATGCCCATGCTTACCATTTCGGTGAACTCACTGGGTGCGCTGGCAATCATTCTTTCATAGTAAAAGGGACCTAAAGTCTTCAAAAATATCTTCGTCATCTCTTTCTCCTCAAGAGGTGGATAGATTTGAGCAGCAATTTCACGCCACCTCTGGGCGTATTCCTTAAAAGATTCTCTGTCTCTCTGCGACATCGCCCGAAGTTGATCCCTGTCCGGTGCCATGTCAATGTTATACTTATACTGATGGACAAAAGCTTCGCTAAGATCGTTGAAGTTGCGGAACCGAATGTTGTCTAAACCCATATACCACTTTAGAGCAGCACCCGTCAAACTGTCTTGAAAATAATGAATCAACAAGTCATGATCATCGGAATACGTAGACATCTTTTTCACGTACATAGTCAAATGACTTCGAGGACACGAATCACCCTTATATCTTTCAAAGTCTGGCACTTTGAATTTTGCTGGAATCTTGACATTCGGAACTAAACAAAGGTCATGCGTTTTCTTCCCAAACAACTCCTTCCCCTTTAACGCTCTAAGCTCCTTCTGCATTTCTTGGAATTGGTCTTGAAATTCTTCCATTCTATCAAAAAGACCCAAACTTTCAGCAGGCTCGGCAGGATAAGTAGGTTCATTCAAGTATGGCACAGAGTGAACCACAGGAGCGACAATTGTCATTACCGGTTGCGGGAAAGGTGTTACAGACGGGATTACCGGCGGCATGGCAGTTGTCTCTGGTTGAGGAAGAGACAAAGCAGGTTGAAACAAAGGTTGTACGACAGGCTGATACCCCTCTGGCACAAAGTTGTAAGGCATTCCCCACGGAAAACCTTTTGGCATCTGATGCTGAATCAGAGAGTTGATTTGAGTCACAAATGTTGGAACGGTGACAATCTCGGAAACCACAGTAGTTGAAGTCTGAATCTCAGCAGCTGTAGTCGATGGCTGATTCTGATCAGCCACCAAACTTTCCACTAGCGCAGTTAACTTTTCCATACCAACACAGAGGGTAGCGACCTCCTCACGAAGCTCATGGTTTTCCTGTTCCAGATCTTCCATCTTTCTCTGACGATTGGCTCGAGTATCGTATCGATGAGACAGCTTTACAACCTTTGGAGTGGAAAAAGAAACAAGGATGAGACTCTATAAAACACGTGAAGTGGAATGTTGGATGATGCATGATATGTGATGCAAATGATAATTCATTTTAATAGTTTTTCAAGGAACTTCGATAATTTTGCACATATCAATGGTAAAGGAATTTGGAACAACAAAACTCATCCATTAACCAAAAGCGGTAAATTACAACTTACAACTTTGGAACAACAAAACAAAAAATTACAATTTCGGGATAACAACCCAATAATAAAGCAGTAAACTACAACTTTGGAACATGAAGCCCATAATAAAGCAGTAAATTACAACTTTGGAACATGAAGTCCATAATAAAAGCAGTAAATTATAACTTCGGAACATGAAGCCCTTTTACAGAGTTTTACAAAATGACATTAGTATAATAAAACTAAAAGCTAAAGATCACTCAGAATCATCAGATGAAGGACCAAATACCAATTGTAACTGGAGCTTCCTGATCTTCTCTTCATAAAAGTCTTCCATCTCTTTCTTTTCAGCTACCAGTCGATCAATGATTTCCTTTTGTGGATTGGGAACAAGAGCAACGCTTACCGGACCTTCCTTCTTTCTCTTCCTTTGACTAGCATATTTCTTCAGTAAAGCATCCTTTTGACGAGGTTTCTCCTTTTCCTTTAGCCGTCTTGAATAAATAGAAAATCCTCTTTTTCCTTTAGCTGTCTAGTCAGGACCCGATTCTCATATTCAGACATATTGTACTTTTCTTTCCAAGCATCTCTCTCGGACTTTATCCTAGCCAGATTTCCTTGGTATTCTCCCATATTCTCGATAGGGATATCAACACATGACGATGCAACGGTAGGAAATAAAGGTTTCTCAGGTTTATAGGGCATCTTGAGAGCACAAGCCCTAGCACGGACCCATTGTAGGTAACGCTCCAAAGAAACGGCACCCCTATGTCCTAACATAACTCTCCCTTTCCTATGGATGTGGCGCCAAGCTCCTTCGATCTCCCTGTTAGCTGCCTGGTGATCTTGTCCCTCTTGAAGAAAGAAACCACTCACATGGATGTTGTTTGGCTTGTCCCTCATCGGATATCCAAACTGACGGCGCGCGAGAACAGGGTTATAGTTAATTCCACCTTTCGTACTAAGAAGAGGCACGTTAGGAAAATCGCCACAGTTATCGATGATCTTCATGTCGTAGTAAACTCGATTATACCAATCAATGTCGAAATGAGTGAGAGCCATAATTTTTGGCCCCCAACGCGGCTCCTTCTCGAGATCCTAGAAAACATCAGACCCAGTCAAATGAGAAACATACCACTGATACAGCAATGGTGAACAACAAATAATCATTCCTCCTTGATAAGAGTTTCGAAGATGGATGGAGTAGTAGGTATCTCCTAGCAGCGTAGGGACCGGATTTCCAATCAAGAAAATTCTGATGGCGTTGATATCCACAAACTTATCAACGTTAGGGAACAAGAATAGACCATAAGCGAGTAAAGCAAAGACATCTTCAAAGGCGATAGTATCTTTTATCTCAGCGAAATGACGAGCTTTCCTTAACAAAAACTGCGCAGACAAACCTCGGATTCCCCCTTTTGTAGTCATGTTCTCCTCTATCTCTGATTTCTTCAAATGGGTGATGGTCGCTATCTCGTGAGATTTGGGCTCCTCTTCTAAGCCAGAAAAAGGAAGACAGTCGGTGATCGACAAACCAAGTATGTAGGAGTACTCTTCTAAGGTGGGCATCAACTGGTAATCCGGAAAGGTGAAACATCGGTACAAAGGATCGTAGAATTGAACCAACGTATTAAGGATGCCTTCCTTCATCTTGCGCTTCATGAGAGGTATAATGGACCCATACTTTTTCTGAAAATCCGTCGGGTTCTTGATCTTAGGAATCAAACTCTTCAGTTCTTCAATCTCGGGCTCCTTAAAACTAAAACTTCGAGTGTTTCTCCTTCCAAATTCCATAATTACCTGAGATGTCTGCAAAAATCATTCCTAAGTCCCTTGAGAAACAAGTTTTTTACAAAGATGTTTATGAATGCATGAATGAATGATAATGCAACAGTTACTCACAAGTTCAAAAACATGGGGTTCAAAGGTTCAACGTTTCAGCATGGAGTCGAGGGTAAAGCCCACCCCGAGGTATGTACTAACGGTTCAATCACCCCTGTAAGACAAGGTTCTAAGAGTTCCCAGAGTCTACATTCCTCTTTCGGATATTTCCAACGTCTTGATTACTCAATAATCAGCAATATTCTCAAGAGAAACTCATCTGAGCGTAGCACCGCGTAACAACTACTTCTGAATTACTCCGTTATAGTCTCCGCGCCACACCTAAAAAGGCCAAGATGGGTTAGGGTTCTACGGTCCTAAATTTCTCTGGCTCCTAGGTCGAAAATAATAATGTCTTCCCGATTACTCGGTAAACAAATATTAAGTTTAAGAGGGCCTTCCATCGAGTGGGGGATCTCATGCCTCCTTCTTCGGGATTACTCCCTGAAAGTTAACATGACTGTACCGCCCGTCCTATTCTTAAGTGTAACTTAATCCAGGTATAGGATTCGTCCTTTGCAAAAAAACCCAAACAACCCCAATTTAAACACATAATCAAACAAATCAAATAATAATAAAACAGATAAGACAAATTAGGCTTAACCCACTTAGGGATGGACCAGCAAGAGGTCAATCTATCCCCAGCAGAGTCGCCAATTCTGTAGCGATAAAAAATGTAGTGGGGTAAGGACGGGTTTTTAAAGTGGGAAGGTATTAGCACCCAATGTATCTATAGTACTCTATAGGAACCTTTTGAATTGTCTGTTTATTAAAATGTTCGTTTGATTTAAAAAATAAATTGTTTTGGCCGAAAAGGGGTAAGGACGGGTTTTTAAAGGTACAACGACCCAATGTCGAAGTTTTGGCTTAAAAGGTATAAGTTTTGAAAAGATTGAATATTCGAGGAAAAATTGTCTTAAGTTTTAATGGAATGCAAAATATTCGCGTGATCGGACTTGAGGACATAAAGTCAACAAATTTAATCATTTTTCCCTTGGATTTAGGCGTACACGGAATAATCAAGTAAAGATGAAATAATTAAACAGACAATTGAAGCAGATAATGATTAAATTATAACAATGATTAAATAACAGATTAAATGATGTGAACATACATTTTGTATTTTTGTTTAATAGGTATAACGCAATAGAATTAATTAAAAAAAAGATAAAATGATTTAATTCTTAAATTCTATTTTTTTTAAATATTTTTGTATTAGTATTAACTAAAGCGAGGGAATTAATTAAATAAAATGTTTTTTAAGTTTTTTTACTATTTTTTTATGTTTTTTAGTATTAAGATAAAATGTTATTTTAAGAGTTATTAAATAATTAAACTAAATTAAAACTTAAAAGTTATTTAACTAAACCTAATAAAAAAATACTAAAATTACTAGATTAAACCTAAAGTTAATCTAATAAAATGGTCCCATTATTTAAAAATGTTTTAATTAAGTTATACCTCTTATTCTTGATTAAACTTGCTAATTATCTAAACTAATAAAATTCTAAAAGAAAAACTAAAGGAAAATAAATAGAAAAAGGTATATAAAAAAAATAGGGTGGATGATAACTAATTATATGGGCTAATGGTTTTAAAGGGCCCAATCAAAACTGAAAACAGGGGGTGCATAAGGAGTTTCGCTGGGCTTTGGCAAGCAAGTCAGGTCCATATCATAATTTGTTTTTTCTTAGGGGTTAAACGTTGTATTAGTTTTGAGAGAAAGGGATTAGGGTTTTGGACAGAAGCGGCGCTCCTTCATCTCGTTCTCGTGTTCTTCTTTTCATTCCTCTCTTCCACCTTCGCTTGAGCTTTCCTGCCACGACCACCAGCATCTCAATATTCCTCTTCCCTCCAACGAGGCATTTAGGGCGACAGATTCTCGGTACAAATTCATTTTTTCTCGTTAGGTTTTGTTACGATTTGCATGTTATAATCTGTGTCCATTTTTTCTGACTTCTTGTTATTAATGGTTGTTTGAGGTATTTTTGAAAGAAAAAGAGCGTGAAATGCTACCTGGAGACGGAGGAGGGAGATTGGGTATGCGTAGGAGGCCAAGGGCGGAAGAAAAGGTGATGCGCTTCAGTTGCCTGGTATTTCGTTCTTACTTCTTGCTTGCTTGCTGTGATTCTGTCGTCTTGTTGTATTAGCCTATGATGAATGTTTGAGGCTTTACTATATCCTTCTCCTCTTCTTCTTCTCGCTTTACTTCTGTATGCTTCAATGTTGCCTTCGAATAATTTTCTTCTCTTCTTCTTCACTGTGATTCTGTTGCTTGAATTTGGTTGCCTGGATGTTTTGAATGTTGGTGGATGCCTTGTGTTGCCTAATGATGAAGAGATTCTGAAGGCATTTTGTGGGTTTGGAAATTGGTTTTATGGTTTTGGATGATGATGTTTTTGGCTGTTGTGTGTGGATCGGCCTGGTTTTACTAGTTTTATGCAGGTTGATGGAAACAGGGGAATCGGTTTTATGGTTTAGGCCTTGAAATGGTTATTGTTTGGCTGGGCAACAAGTTTGAAATGGTTAAGGGACTACTAGTCTTTTAAGCCATATTGGTTGATATTTTTAAGATAGCAGGTTCTTTGACAAGGCCCTATTAGTTTTATGCAGGTTATATGGTTTATGGTTTATGCCATGTTGGTTTTACTGGTTTTATGCAGTAGGTTCTTGAGGTGAGGTTTTGGTACCTTGAGAATTTTTGTATTTTTTTGACAGTTTTGGTTTTTGAAAGCTTCAGGAAGGTTGGTTTGGCTTGAGACAAGTTGTCAACTCTTCTCCTTTTTTGAAGGGTTTGGTAATGTTATAACAGTTGGTCTTGAGGCTTATCTTTGATGGCTCAGGTTTTGAATTTTTTAACTATATTTCCTTTGATATTCTGCCATCTCTACTGTTACATCAGTTTTGTTTCTATTCTATTTTCATGCTTCCCATTTCTTATTGTATTACTGCTGATTTGTTTCTACTCCTTTTCCTGCCTAAGGCAAAAACCTGTAAAAAACCAACTCTCTTCCTCTCTTCTCTCTCTTAGTACAGATTGACATTAAAATGATATATACTGTACTGTTCTGAAAAAGCACAATGCTGGAAAATGATGAGAATGGAAAATAAACTTTGCTTGCATATTTGGTTTAAACTACATGCTTGCTTCTTTTTGTCTACTCTTTGTTACAGCATGGGAGCCTATTGATTTTTGACTTCTTCCTACCTTTTGGCATGTTTACGTTGGAATTGGCTTGTTGAAAATGCATATGCTGTTTTGACAAAATATTGCATTTGTGCATATGGGTTTGAACTACGCAGTTGGCTTTTGAAAAATTGAGTTTATGCATTTGGTTTTGAAATGTGCAATTTATTTTTTTAATTATGCAGTTTATTTTAAAATGCATCTTTGACAAAAAAGTGAATTTGTGCATATTTAAATTTGTGCATTCATATTTGTCAATAAAAAATCATCCCTTTTTGTGAACCGGGAGAAATCCCGTGATTTGCAAAAAGGGTAAAAACTGATTCCAGCCGTTTGCTTTTAATGATGAACACTAAAATTAATTTTTTTGCTTTTAATTATATTTATTCCTTTCTGACTTTTCCTTTAATTCTTTTGCAGGTAAAATTAAATGAGCAAACAAAGAAGCGTTGGATAGAAGATGAAGATTTAGAATTTAGGAAAAATTAGAATAGTTTTTATTTTACTTTAAACTTTTTATGTAATTGTCAATTGTAAATACTTTGTACATAATACAGTATTTAAGACAACAATTGTAATAGTTAGAATAAAGATGAATAAAATTCTATTATTTCAGTTAATTCTTTTCTTCTTTCCAATTATTTATTTTACATTGATCAATTAACTTCTTTTCAAATAATTATTTCATTATTTATAATTCTTCCAAATTATAATAACTGAAAATAAAATTTCAATTATTTAAACCTAGAATAATAAATAATTAAATAACATTGTTTGATCAATTAATAAACTCTTTTTTTCAAATCTTTACCTTATTATTTATAAATCTTTAAATTATATAATAATTGAAAAAAAATTCCAATTATTTAAATTTAAGATAAAAAATAATTAATAAACATCGTTTTAGCATTGACCGATTAATAAATTTAGCGTTCAACAAATAAACAGCTGTCGACTTGAAAAAGTTATGAATTTAAAAACTGCTTTGAAAATTGATAAAAATAGGTCAAAACCCTTGCAATGTAATGATGCGCATGGGAGATGGTATCTTAGGTCAAAATTTGGGGTACAACAGTCTATTGTCGAGATTTTGAATACTACAATGGATGGTAGCCTTTTCATTATGGAAGGTAGTCTGTTCTCGAGATTTTTGTTACTCCAATCGATGGTAGCCTTGTCATTATCGAAGGTAGTCTATTGTTGTGATTTTTGTTATTCCAATGGATGGTAGCCTTGTCATTATGGAAGGTAGTCTATTATTCAGATTATTGTTACTATAATGCATGGTAGCCTTGTCATTATTGAAGTTAGTCTATTGTCGAGATTTTTGTTATTCCACTGGATGGTAGCCTAGTAATTACGGAAGGTAGTCTGTTTTCGAGATTTTTGTTACTCCAATGGATGGTAGCCTTGTCATTATGGAAGGTAGTCTGTTGTCGAGATTTTTGTTACTCCATAGGATGGTAGCCTTGTCATTATGGAAGGTAGTCTCTTGTTGATATTTTTGTTACTCCAATGGATGTTAGCCTTGTCATTATGGAAGGTAGTCTGTTGTCCGGATTTTTGTTACTCTAATGTATGGTAGCCTTGTCATTACTTAAGGTAGTCTGTTGTCGAGATTTTTGTTACTACAATGGATGGTAGCCTTGTCATTATGGAAGGTAGTCTCTTGTTGATATTTTTGTAACTCCAATGGATGGTAGCCTTGTCATTATGGATGGTAGTCTGTTGTTGTGATTTTTATTACTACAATGGATTGTAGCCTTTTCATTATGGAAGGTAGTATATTGTCTATATTTTTGTTACTACAATGGATTGTAGCCTTGTCATTATGGAAGGTAGTATGTTGTCGATATTTTTGTTACTACAATGGATGATAGCCTTGTCATTATGGAAGGTAGTCTGTTGTCGAGATTTTTATTACTCCAATGTATGGTAGCCTTGTCATTATGGAAGGCAGTATGTTATCGATATCTATGTTAATCCAATGGATGGTAGCCTTGTCATTATGGATGGTAGTCTGTTGTCAAGATTTTTGTTAGTCCAATGGATGGTAGCCTTGTCATTATGGAAGGTAGTTTGTTGTCCGGATTTTTGTTACTCTAATGGATTGTAGCCTTGTCATTATTAAAGGTAGTCTGTTGTCAAGATTTTTGTTACTACAATGGATAGTGGCCTTGTCATTATGGAAGGTAGTCTCTTGTTGATATTTTTGTTACTCCAATGGATGTTAGCCTTGTCATTATGGAAGGTAGTCTGTTGTCGAGATTTTTGTTATTCCAATGGAATGTAGCCTTTTTATTATGGAAGGTAGTCTGTTGTCGTGATTTTAGTTACTCCAATGGATGGCAGCCTTGTCATTATGGAAGGTAGTATGTTATCAATATCTATGTTAATCCAATGGATGGTAGCCTTGTCATTATGGATGGTAGTCTGTTGTCAAGATTTTTGTTACTCCAATGGATGGTAGCCTTGTCATTATGGAAGGTAGTCTGTTGTCGAGATTTTTGTTATTCCAATGGATGGTAGCCTTGTCATTATAAAAGGTAGTCTGTTGTTGATATCTTTGATACTCCAATGGATGGTAGCCTAATCATTATGGAAGGTAGTCTATTTTCGACATTTTTGTTACTCCAATGGATGGTAGCCTTGTCATTATGGAAGGTAGTCTGTTGTAGAGATTTTTGTTACTCCAATGGATTGTAGCCTTGTCATTATGGAAGGTAGTCTTTTACCCATATTTTTGTTACTACAATTGATTGTAGCAATGACATTATTAAAAGTAGTTTGTTGTCAATATGTTTGTTACTCAAATGGATGGTAGCCTAGTCATTATGTAAGGTAGTCTATTGTCGAGATTTTGAATACTCCAATGGATGGTAGCCTTTTCATTATGGAAGGTAGTCTATTCTCGAGATTTTTGTTACTCCAATCGATGGTAGCCTTGTCATTATCGAAGGTAGTCTGTAGTTGTGATTTTTGTTATTCCAATGGATGGTAGCCTTGTCATTATGGAAGGTAGTTTTTTGTTCCGATTTTTGTTACTCCAATGGATGGTAGACTTGTCATTATGGAAGGTAGTCTGTTGCCAAGATTTTTGTTACTCCATAGGATGGTAGCCTTGTCATTATGGAAGGTTGTATGTTGTCGAGATTTTTGTTACTACAATGGATGGTAGCTTTGTCATTATGGAAGGTAGTCTGTTGTCTGGATTTTTGTTACTCTAATGTATGGTAGCCTTGTCATTATTGAAGGTAGTCTGTTGTCGAGATTTTTGTTACTACAATGGATGGTAGCCTTGTCATTATGGAAGGTAGTCTATTGTTGATATTTTTGTTACTCCAATGGATGGTAGCCTTGTCATTATGGATGGTAGTCTGTTGTCGTTCATTTTATTACTACAATGGATTGTAGCCTTTTCATTATGGAAGGTAGTATGTTGTCGATATTTTTGTTACTACAATGGATTGTAGCCTTGTCATTATGGAAGGTAGTATGTTGTTGAGATTTTCTTTACTACAATGGATGATAGCCTTGTCATTATGGAAGGTAGTCTGTTGTCGAGATTTTTATTAATCCAATGTATGGTAGCCTTGTCATTATGGAAGGTAGTATGTTATCGTTATCTATGTTAATCCAATGGATGGTAGCCTTGTCATTATGGATGGTAGTCTGTTGTCAAGATTTTTGTTTCTCCAATGGATGGTAGCCTTGTCATTATGGAAGGTAGTCTGTTGTCGAGATTTTTGTTATTCCAATGGATGGTAGACTTGTCATTATGAAAGGTAGTCTGTTGTTGATATCTTTGATAATCAAATGGATGGTAGCCTAATTATTATGGAAGGTAGTCTACTGTCGACATTTTTGTTACTCCAATGGATGGTAGCCTTGTCATTATGGAAGGTAGTCTGTTGTCGATATTTTTGTTACTCCAATGGATGGGAGCCTTGTCATTATGGAAACTAGTATTTTGTCGATATTTTTGTTACTACAATGGATTGTAGCATTGACATTATGAAAAGTAGTTTGTTGTCAATATGTTTGTTACTCAAATGGATGGTAGCCTATTCATTATGTAAGGTAGTCTATTGTCGAGATTTTGAATACTTCAATGGATGGTAGCCTTGTCATTAAGGAAGGTAGTTTGTTCTCGAGATTTTTGTTACTCTAATAGATGGTAGCCTTGTCATTATGGAAGGTAGTCTGTTGTTGTGATTTTTGGTATTCCAATGGATGGTAGCCTTGTCATTATGGAAGGTAGTTTGTTATTCAGATTTTAGTTACTATAATGTTTGGTAGCCTTGTCATTATGGAAATTAGTCTGTTGTCGAGATTTTTGTTAATCCACTGGATGGTAGCCTAGTAATTATGGAAGGTGGTCTGTTTTCGAGATTTTTGTTACTCCAATGGATGGTAGCCTTGTCATTATGGAATGTAGTCTGTTGTCGAGAATTTTGTTACTCCATTCGATGCTAGCCTTGTCATTATGGAAGGTAGTCTCTTGTTGATAATTTTGTTAATCCAATGGATGGGAGCCTTGTCATTATGGAAGGAAGTCTGTTGTCCGGATTTTTCTTACTCTAATGGATGGTAGCCTTGTCATTATTGAAGGTAGTCTGTTGTCGAGATTTTTCTTATTACAATGGATGGTAGACTTGTCATTATGGAAGGTAGTCTCTTGTTGATATTTTGTTACTCCAATGGATGTTAGCCTTGTCATTATGGAAGGTAGTCTGTTGTCGAGATTTTTGTTATTCCAATGGAATGTAGCCTTTTTATTATGGAAGGTAGTCTGTTGTCGTGATTTTAGTTACTCCAATGGATGGCAGCCTTGTCATTATGGAAGGTAGTATGTTATCAATATCTATGTTAATCCAATGGATGGTAGCCTTGTCATTATGGATGGTAGTCTGTTGTCAAGATTTTTGTTACTCCAATGGATGGTAGCCTTGTCATTATGGAAGGTAGTCTGTTGTCGAGATTTTTGTTATTCCAATGGATGGTAGCCTTGTCATTATAAAAGGTAGTCTGTTGTTGATATCTTTGATACTCCAATGGATGGTAGCCTAATCATTATGGAAGGTAGTCTATTTTCGACATTTTTGTTACTCCAATGGATGGTAGCCTTGTCATTATGGAAGGTAGTCTGTTGTAGAGATTTTTGTTACTCCAATGGATTGTAGCCTTGTCATTATGGAAGGTAGTCTTTTACCCATATTTTTGTTACTACAATTGATTGTAGCAATGACATTATTAAAAGTAGTTTGTTGTCAATATGTTTGTTACTCAAATGGATGGTAGCCTAGTCATTATGTAAGGTAGTCTATTGTCGAGATTTTGAATACTCCAATGGATGGTAGCCTTTTCATTATGGAAGGTAGTCTATTCTCGAGATTTTTGTTACTCCAATCGATGGTAGCCTTGTCATTATCGAAGGTAGTCTGTAGTTGTGATTTTTGTTATTCCAATGGATGGTAGCCTTGTCATTATGGAAGGTAGTTTTTTGTTCCGATTTTTGTTACTATAATGCATGGTAGCCTTGTCATTATGGAAGTTAGTCTGTTGTCGAGATTTTTGTTACTCCACTGGATGGTAGCCTAGTAATTACGGAAGGTAGTATGTTTTCGAGATTTTTGTTACTCCAATGGATGGTAGACTTGTCATTATGGAAGGTAGTCTGTTGCCAAGATTTTTGTTACTCCATAGGATGGTAGCCTTGTCATTATGGAAGGTTGTATGTTGTCGAGATTTTTGTTACTACAATGGATGGTAGCTTTGTCATTATGGAAGGTAGTCTGTTGTCTGGATTTTTGTTACTCTAATGTATGGTAGCCTTGTCATTATTGAAGGTAGTCTGTTGTCGAGATTTTTGTTACTACAATGGATGGTAGCCTTGTCATTATGGAAGGTAGTCTATTGTTGATATTTTTGTTACTCCAATGGATGGTAGCCTTGTCATTATGGATGGTAGTCTGTTGTCGTGATTTTTATTACTACAATGGATTGTAGCCTTTTCATTATGGAAGGTAGTATGTTGTCGATATTTTTGTTACTACAATGGATTGTAGCCTTGTCATTATGGAAGGTAGTATGTTGTTGAGATTTTCTTTACTACAATGGATGATAGCCTTGTCATTATGGAAGGTAGTCTGTTGTCGAGATTTTTATTAATCCAATGTATGGTAGCCTTGTCATTATGGAAGGTAGTATGTTATCGTTATCTATGTTAATCCAATGGATGGTAGCCTTGTCATTATGGATGGTAGTCTGTTGTCAAGATTTTTGTTTCTCCAATGGATGGTAGCCTTGTCATTATGGAAGGTAGTCTGTTGTCGAGATTTTTGTTATTCCAATGGATGGTAGACTTGTCATTATGAAAGGTAGTCTGTTGTTGATATCTTTGATAATCAAATGGATGGTAGCCTAATTATTATGGAAGGTAGTCTACTGTCGACATTTTTGTTACTCCAATGGATGGTAGCCTTGTCATTATGGAAGGTAGTCTGTTGTCGATATTTTTGTTACTCCAATGGATGGGAGCCTTGTCATTATGGAAACTAGTATTTTGTCGATATTTTTGTTACTACAATGGATTGTAGCATTGACATTATGAAAAGTAGTTTGTTGTCAATATGTTTGTTACTCAAATGGATGGTAGCCTATTCATTATGTAAGGTAGTCTATTGTCGAGATTTTGAATACTTCAATGGATGGTAGCCTTGTCATTAAGGAAGGTAGTTTGTTCTCGAGATTTTTGTTACTCTAATAGATGGTAGCCTTGTCATTATGGAAGGTAGTCTGTTGTTGTGATTTTTGGTATTCCAATGGATGGTAGCCTTGTCATTATGGAAGGTAGTTTGTTATTCAGATTTTAGTTACTATAATGTTTGGTAGCCTTGTCATTATGGAAATTAGTCTGTTGTCGAGATTTTTGTTAATCCACTGGATGGTAGCCTAGTAATTATGGAAGGTGGTCTGTTTTCGAGATTTTTGTTACTCCAATGGATGGTAGCCTTGTCATTATGGAATGTAGTCTGTTGTCGAGAATTTTGTTACTCCATTCGATGCTAGCCTTGTCATTATGGAAGGTAGTCTCTTGTTGATAATTTTGTTAATCCAATGGATGGGAGCCTTGTCATTATGGAAGGAAGTCTGTTGTCCGGATTTTTCTTACTCTAATGGATGGTAGCCTTGTCATTATTGAAGGTAGTCTGTTGTCGAGATTTTTCTTATTACAATGGATGGTAGACTTGTCATTATGGAAGGTAGTCTCTTGTTGATATTTTGTTACTCCAATGGATGTTAGCCTTGTCATTATGGAAGGTAGTCTGTTGTCGAGATTTTTGTTACTCCAATGGATGGTAGCCTTGTCATTATAGAAGGTAGTCTTTTGTCGATATTTTTGTTACTACAATGGATTGTAGCCTTGACATTATGAAAAGTAGTTTGTTTTCAATATGTTTGTTACTCAAATGGATGGTAGCCTAGTCATTATGTAAGGTAGTCTATTGTCGATATTTTTAATACTCCAATGGATGGTAGCCTTGTCATTATGGAAGGTAGTCTATTCTCGAGATTTTTGTTACTCCAATAGATGGTAGCCTTGTCATTATCGAAGGTAGTCTATTGTTGTGATTTTTTTTATTCCAATGGATGGTAGCCTTGTCATTATGGAAGGTAGTCTGTTGTTTAGATTTTTGTTACTATAATGCATGGTAGCCTTGTCATTATGGAAGTTAGTCTGTTGTCGAGATTTGTGTTATTCCACTGGATGGTAGCCTATTAATCACGGAAGGTAGTCTACTTTCGAGATTTTTGTTACTCCAATGGATGGTAGCCTTGTCATTATGGAAGGTAGTTTATTGTCAATATTTTTGTTACTCCATAGGATGGTAACTTTGTCATTATGGAAGGTAGTCTCTTGTTGATATTTTTGTTACTCCAATGGATGGTAGCCTTGTCATTATTGAAGGTAGTCTGTTTTCCGGATTGTTGTTACTCTAATGTATGGTAGCCTTGTCATTATTGAAGGTAGTCTGTTGTCGAGATTTTTGTTACTACAATGGATGGTAGCCTTGTCATTATGGAAGGTAGTCTCTTGTTGATATTTTTGTTACTCCAATGGATGGTAGCCTTGTCATTATGGATGGTAGTCTGTTGTCGTGATTTTTATTACTACAATGGATTGTAGCCTTGTCATTATGGAAGGTAGTATGTTGTCGATATTTTTGTTACTACAATGGATGATAGCCTTGTCATTATGGAAGGTAGTCTGTTGTCGAGATTTTTATTACTCCAATGTATGGTAGCCTTGTCATTATGGAAAGTAGTATGTTATCGATATCTATGTTAATCCAATGGATGGTAGCCTTTTCATTATGGATGGTAGTCCGTTGTCGAGATTTTTGTTACTCCAATAGATGGTAGCCTTGTCATTATCGAAGGTAGTCTGTTGTTATGATTTTTTTTATTCTAATGGATGGTAGCCTTGTCATTATGGAAGGTAGTCTGTTGTTTAGATTTTTGTTACTATAATGCATGGTAGCCTTGTCATTATGGAAGTGAGTCTGTTGTCGAGATTTTTGTTATTCCACTGGATGGTAGCCTATTAATCACGGAAGGTAGTCTACTTTCGAGATTTTTGTTACTCCAATGGATGGTAGCCTTGTCATTATGGAAGGTAGTTTATTGTCAAGATTTTTGTTACTCCATAGGATGGTAGCCTTGTCATTATGGAAGGTAGTCTCTTGTTGATATTTTTGTTACTCCAATGGAAGGTAGCCTTGTTATTATGGAAGGTAGTCTGTTTTCCGGATTGTTGTTACTCTAATGTATGGTAGCCTTGTCATTATTGAAGGTAGTCTGTTGTTGAGATTTTTGTTACTACAATGGATGGTAGCCTTGTCATTATGGAAGGTAGTCTCTTGTTGATATTTTTGTTACTCCAATGGATGGTAGCCTTGTCATTAATGAAGGTAGTCTGTTGTTCAAATTTTTATTACTATCATACATGGTAGCCTTGTCATTATGGAAGTTAGTCTGTTGTCGATATTTTTGTTACTACAATGGATGATAACCTTGTCATTATGGAAGGTAGTATGTTGTCGAGATTTTTATTACTCCAATGTATGGTAGCCTTGTCATTATGGAAAGTAGTATGTTATCGATATCTATGTTAATCCAATGGATGGTAGCCTTGTCATTATGGATGGTAGTCCGTTGTCGAGATTTTTGTTACTCCAATAGATAGTAGCCTTGTCATTATCGAAGGTAGTCTGTTGTTGTGATTTTTTTTATTCCAATGGATGGTAGCCTTGTCATTATGGAAGGTAGTCTGTTGTTTAGATTTTTGTTACTATAATGCATGGTAGCCTTGTCATTATGGAAGTTAGTCTGTTGTCGAGATTTTTGTTATTCCACTGGATGGTAGCCTATTAATCACGGAAGGTAGTCTACTTTCGAGATTTTTGTTACTCCAATGGATGGTAGCCTTGTCATTATGGAAGGTAGTTTATTGTCAAGATTTTTGTTACTCCATAGGATGGTAGCCTTGTCATTATGGAAGGTAGTCTCTTGTTGATATTTTTGTTACTCCAATGGAAGGTAGCCTTGTTATTATGGAAGGTAGTCTGTTTTCCGGATTGTTGTTACTCTAATGTATGGTAGCCTTGTCATTATTGAAGGTAGTCTGTTGTTGAGATTTTTGTTACTACAATGGATGGTAGCCTTGTCATTATGGAAGGTAGTCTCTTGTTGATATTTTTGTTACTCCAATGGATGGTAGCCTTGTCATTAATGAAGTTAGTCTGTTGTTCAGATTTTTATTACTATAATACATGGTAGCCTTGTCATTATGGAAGTTAGTCTGTTGTCGATATTTTTGTTACTATAATGGATGATAACCTTGTCATTATGGAAGGTAGTATGTTGTCGAGATTTTTATTACTCCAATGTATGGTAGCCTTGTCATTATGGAAAGTAGTATGTTATCGATATCTATGTTAATCCAATGGATGGTAGCCTTGTCATTATGGATGGTAGTCCGTTGTCGAGATTTTTGTTACTCCAATAGATAGTAGCCTTGTCATTATCGAAGGTAGTCTGTTGTTGTGATTTTTTTTATTCAAATGGATGGTAGCCTTGTCATTATGGAAGGTAGTCTGTTGTTTAGATTTTTGTTACTATAATGCATGGTAGCCTTGTCATTATGGAAGTTAGTCTGTTGTCGAGATTTTTGTTATTCCACTGGATGGTAGCCTATTAATCACGGAAGGTAGTCTACTTTTGAGATTTTTGTTACTCCAATGGATGGTAGCCTTGTCATTATGGAAGGTAGTTTATTGTCAAGATTTTTGTTACTCCATAGGATGGTAGCCTTGTCATTATGGAAGGTAGTCTGTTTTCCGGATTGTTGTTACTCTAATGTATGGTAGCCTTGTCATTATTGAAGGTAGTCTGTTGTCGATATTTTTGTTACTACAATGGATGGTAGCCTTGTCATTATGGAAGGTAGTCTCTTGTTGATATTTTTGTTACTCCAATGGATGGTAGCCTTGTCATTATGGATGGTAGTCTGTTGTCGTGATTTTTATTACTACAATGGATTGTAGCCTTTTCATTATGGAAGGTAGTATGTTGTCGATATTTTTGTTACTGCAATGGATGATAGCCTTGTCATTATGGAAGGTAGTCTGTTGTCGAGATTTTTATTACTCCAATGTATGCTATTATGGAAAGTAGTATGTTATCGATATCTATGTTAATCCAATGGATGGTAGCCTTGTCATTATGGATGGTAGTCTGTTGTCAAGATTTTTGTTACTCCAGTGAATGGTAGCCTTGTCATTATGGAAGGTAGTCTGTTGTCGAGATTTTTGTTATTCCAATGAATGGTATACTTGTCATTATGAAAGGTAGTCTGTTGTTGATATCTTTGATACTCCAATGGATGGTAGCCTAATTAATATGGAAGGTAGTCTATTGTCGACATTTTTGTTACTCCAATGGATGGTAGCCTTTTCATTATGGAAGGTAGTATGTTGTCAAGATTATTGTTATTCCAATGGAAGGTAGCCTTTTCATTATGGAAGGTATTCTGTTGTCGTCATTTTTGTTACTCCAATGGATGGTAGCCTTGTCATTATGGATGGTAGTCTGTTGTCAAGATTTTTGTTACTCCAATGGATGGTAGCCTTGTCATTATGGAAGCTAGTCTGTTGTCGAGATTTTTGTTATTCCAATGGGTGGTAGCCTTGTCATTATGAAAGGTAGTCTGTTGTAGATATCTTTGATACTCCAATGGATGGTAGCCTAATCATTATGGAAGGTAGTCTATTTTCGACATTTTTTTACTCCAATGGATGGTATCCTTGTCATTATGGAAGGTAGTCTGTTGTCGAGATTTTTGTTACTTCAATGGAGGGTAGCCTTGTCATTATGGAAGGTAGTCTTTTATTGATATTTTTGTTACTACAATGGATTGTAGCCTTGACATTATGAATAGTAGTTTGTTGTCAGTATGGTTATTACTCAAATGGATGGTAACCTAGTCATTATGTAAGGTAGTATATTGTCGAGATTTTTAATACTCCAATGGATGGTAGCCTTGTCATTATGGAAGGTAGTCTGTTCTCGAGATTTTTGTTACTCCAATAGATGGTAGCCTTGTCATTATCGAAGGTAGTTTGTTGTTGTGATTATTGTTATTCCAATGGATGGTAGCCTTGTCATTAATTAAGGTAGTCTGTTGTTCAGATTTTTATTACTATAATACATGGTAGCCTTGTCATTATGGAAGTTAGTCTGTTGTCGAGATTTTTGTTATTCCACTGGATGGTAGTCTAGTAATTACGGAAGGTAGTCTGTTATCAAGATTTTTGTTACTCCAATGGATGGTAGCCTTGTCATTATGGAAGGTAGTTTGTTTTCGAGATTTTTGTTACTCCATTGGATGGTAGCCTTGTAATTATGGAAGGTAGTCTCTTGTTTATATGTTTGTTACTCTAATGGATGGTAGCCTTGTCATTATGCAATGTAGTTTGTTGTCCGGATTTTTGTTACTCTAATGGATTGTAGCCTTGTCATTATTGAAGGTAGTCTGTTGTCGAGATTTTTGTTACTACAATGGATGGTAGCCTTGTCATTATGGAAGGTAGTCTCTTTTTGATATTTTTGTTACTCCAATGGATGTTAGCCTTGTCATTATGGAAGGTAGTCTGTTGTCGAGATTTTTGTTACTCACTTGGATGGTAGCCTTGTCATTATGGAAGGTAGTCTGTTGTCGAGATTTTTGTTATTCCAATGGAAGGTAGCCTTTTCATTATGGAAGGTAGTCTGTTGTCGTGATTTTTGTTACTCCAATGGATGGTAGCCTTGTCATTATGGATGGTAGTCTATTGTCAAGATTTTTGTTACTCCAATGGATGGTAGCCTTGTCATTATGGAAGGTAGTCTGTTGTCGAGATTTTTGTTATTCCAATGGATGGTAACCTTGTCATTATGAAAGGTAGTCTGTTGATGATATCTTTGATACTCCAATGGATGGTAGCCTAATCATTATGGAAGGTAGTCTATTTTTGACATTTTTGTTACTCCAATGGATGGTAGCCTTCTAATTATGGAAGGTAGTCTATTGTCGAGATTTTTGTTACTCCAATGGATGGTAGCCTTGTCATTATGGAAGGTAGTCTTTTATCGATATTTTTGTTACTACAATTGATTGTAGCCTTGACATTATGAAAAGTAGTTTATTGTCAATATGTTTGTTACTCAAATGGATTGTAGCCTAGTCATTATGTAAGGTAGTCTATTGTCGAGATTTTGAATACTCCAATGGATGGTAGCCTTTTCATTATGGAAGGTAGTCTGTTCTCGAGATTTTTGTTACTCCAATAGATGGTAGACTTGTCATTATCGAAGGTAGTCTGTTGTTGTGATTTTTGTTGATCCAATGGATGGTAGCCTTGTCATTATGGAAGGTAGTCTGTTGTTCAAATTTTTGTTACTATAATGCATGGTAGCCTTGTCATTATGGAAGTTAGTCTGTTGTCGAAATTTTTGTTATTCCACTGGATGGTAGCCTTGTCATTATGGAAGGTAGTCTCTTGTTGATATTTTTGTTACTCCAATGGATGGTAGCCTTGTCATTATGGAAGGTAGTCTGTTGTCCGGATTTTTGTTACTCTAATGGATGGTAGCCTTGTCATTATTGAAGGTAGTCTGTTGTCGAGATTTTTGTTACTACAATGGATGGTAGACTTGTCATTATGGAAGGTAGTCTCTTGTTGATATTTTTGTTACTCTAATGGATGTTAGCCTTGTCATTATGGAAGGTAGTCTGTTGTCGAGATTTTTGTTACTCCAATGGATGGTCGCCTTGTCATTATGGAAGGTAGTCTTTTGTCGATATTTTTGTTACTACAATGGATTGTAGCCTTGACATTCTGAAAAGTAGTTTGTTGTCATTATGTTTGTTACTCAAATGTATGGTAGCCTAGTCATTATGTAAGGTAGTCTATTGTCGAGATTTTTAATACTCCAATGGATGGTAGCCTTGTCATTATGGAAGGTAGTCTGTTCTCGAGAATTTTGTTACTCCATTGGATGGTAGCCTTGTCATTATCGAAGGTAGTATGTTGTTGAGATTTTTTTACTCCAATGGATGGTAGCCTTGTCATTATGGAATGTAGTTTGTTGTTCAGATTTTTGTTACTATAATGCATGGTAGCCTTGTCATTATGGAAGTTAGTCTGTTGTCGAGATTTTTGTTACTCCACTGGATGGTAGCCTTGTCATTACGGAAGGTAGTATGTTTTCGAGATTTTTGTTACTCCAATGGATGGTAGCCTTGTCATTATGGAAGGTTGTATGTTGTCGAGACTTTTGTTACTACAATGGATGGTAGCTTTGTCATTATGGAAGGAAGTCTGTTGTCTGGATTTTTGTTACTCTAATGTATGGTAGCCTTGTCATTATTGAAGGTAGTCTGTTGTCGAGATTTTTGTTACTACAATGGATGGTAGCCTTGTCATTATGGAAGGTAGTCTCTTGTTGATATTTTTGTTACTCCAATGGATGGTAGCCTTGTCATTATGGATGGTAGTCTGTTGTCGTGATTTTTATTACTACAATGGATTGTAGCCTTTTCATTATGGAAGGTAGTATCTTGTCGATATTTTTGTTACTAAAATGGATTGTAGCCTTGTCATTATGGAAGGTAGTATGTTGTTGAGATTTTCTTTACTACAATGGATGATAGCCTTGTCATTATGGAAGGTAGTCTGTTGTCGTGATTTTTATTAATCCAATGTATGGTAGCCTTGTCATTATGGAAGGTAGTATGTTATCGATATCTATGTTAATCCAATGGATGGTAGCCTTGTCATTATGGAAGGTAGTCTATTGTCGAGATTTTTGTTATTCCAATGGATGGTAGACTTGTCATTATGAAAGGTAGTCTGTTGTTGATATCTTTGATAATCAAATGGATGGTAGCCTAATTATTATGGAAGGTAGTCTACTGTCGACATTTTTGTTACTCCAATGGATGGTAGCCTTGTCATTATGGAAGGTAGTCTGTTGTCGATATTTTTGTTACTCCAATGGATGGGAGCCTTGTCATTATGGAAACTAGTATTTTGTCGATATTTTTGTTACTACAATGGATTGTAGCATTGACATTATGAAAAGTAGTTTGTTGTCAATATGTTTGTTACTCAAATGGATGGTAGCCTATTCATTATGTAAGGTAGTCTATTGTCGAGATTTTTAATACTCCAATAGATGGTAACCTTGTCATTAAGGAAGGTAGTTTGTTCTCGAGATTTTTGTTACTCTAATGTTTGGTAGCCTTGTCATTATGGAAATTAGTCTGTTGTTTAGATTTTTGTTAATCCACTGGATGGTAGCCTAGTAATTATGGAAGGTAGTCTGTTTTTGAGAATTTTGTTACTCCAATGGATGGTAGCCTTATCATTATGGAAGGTAGTCTGTTGTCGAGATGTTTGTTACTCCGTTGGATGGTAGCCTTGTCATTATGAAAGGTAGTCTCTTGTTGTTAGTTTTGTTACTTTAATGGCTGGTAGCCTTGTCATTATGGAAGGTAGCCTGTTGTCCAGATTTTTGTTACTCTAATGGATGGTAGCCTTTTCATTATTGAAGGTAGTCTGTTGTCGAGATTTTTGTTACTACAATGGATGGTAGCCTTGTCATTATGGATGGTAGACTCTTGTTGATATTTTTGTTACTCCAATGGATGTTAGCCTTGTCATTATGGAAGGTAGTCTGTTGTCGAGATTTTTATTACTCCAATGGATGGTAGCCTTGTCATTATTGAAGGTAGTCTGTTGTCGAGATTTTTGTTACTACAATGGATGGTAGCCTTGTCATTATGGAAGGTAGTATGTTGTCGATATTTTTTTACCATAATGGATGATAGCCTTGTCATTATGGAAGGTAGTCTCTTGTTGATATTTTTGTTACTCCAATGGATGTTAGCCTTGTCATTATGGAAGGTATTCTATTGTCAATATTTTTGTTACTCCAATGTATGGTAGCCTTGTCATTATGGAAGGTGGTCTGTTGTCGAGATTTTTTTTATTCCAATGGATGGCAGCCTTGTCATTATGAAAGGTAGTCTGTTGTCGAGATTTTTGTTACTCCAATGGATGGTAGCCTTGTCATTATGGAAGGTAGTCTGTTGTCCGGATTTTTGTTACTCTAATAGATGGTAGCCTTGTCATTATTGAAGGTAGTCTGTTGTCGAGATTTTTGTTACTACAATGGATGGTAGACTTATAATTATGGAAGGTAGTCTCTTGTTGATATTTTTGTTACTCAAATGTATGGTAGCCTAGTCATTATGTAAGGTAGTCTATTGTCGAGATTTTTAATACTCCAATGGATGGTAGCCTTATCATTATGGAAGGTAGTTTGTTCTCGAGAATTTTGTTACTCCATTGGATGGTAGCCTTGTCATTATGGAAGGTAGTCTCTTGTTGAAATTTTTGTTACTCCAATGGATGTTAGCCTTGTCTTTATGGAAGGTAGTTTGTTGTCGAGATTTTTGTTATTTTCCAAAGGATGGTAGCCTTGTCATTATTGAAATTAGTATGTTGTCGAGATTTTTGTTGCTATAATGGATGGTATCCTTGTCATTATGGAAGTTAGTCTGTTGTCGAGATTTTTGTTATTCCACTGGATGGTAGCCTAGTAATTACGGAAGCTAGTCTATTTTCGAGATTTTTGTTACTCCAATGGATGGTAGCCTTGTCATTATGGAAGGTAGTCTGTTGTCGAGATTTTTGTTACTCCAGTGGATGGTAGCCTAGTAATTACGGAAGGTAGTCTGTTTTCGAGATTTTTGTTACTCCAATGGATGGTAGCCTTGTCATTATGGAAGGTAGTCTGTTGTCGATATTTTTGTTACTCCATTGGATGGTAGCCTTGTCATTATGGAAGGTAGTCTGTTGTCGAGATTTTTGTTACTCCAACGGATGGTAGCATTGTCATTATGGAAGGTAGTATTTTGTCGATATTTTTGTTGCTACAATGGATTGTAGCCTTGACATTATGAAAAGTAGTCTGTTGTCCGGATTTTTGTTACTCTAATAGATGGTAGCCTAGTCATTATGTAAGGTTGTCTATTGTCGAGATTTTTAATACTCCAATGGATTGTAGCCTTGTCATTATAGAAAGGTAGTTTGTTCTCGAGATTTTTGTTACTCCAATAGATGGTAGCCTTGTCATTATGGAAGGTAGTCTGTTGTTGTGATTTTTGTTATTCCAATGGATGGTAGCCTTGTCATTATGGAAGGTAGTCCGTGTTCATATTTTTGTTACTATAATGTATGGTAACCTTGTCATTATGGAAGTTAGTCTGTTGTCAAGATTTTTGTTATTCCACTGGTTGGTAGCCTAGTAATTACGGAAGGTAGTCTGCTTTCGAGATTTTTGTTACTCCAATGGATGGTAGCCTTGTCGTTATGGAAGGTAGTCTGTTGTCGATATTTTTGTTACTCCATTGGATGGTAGCCTTGTCATTATGGAAGGTAGTCTGTTGTCGAGATTTTTGTTATTCCACTGGATGGTAGCCTAGTAATTACGGAAGGTAGTCTGTTTTCGAGATTTTTGTTACTCCAATGGATGGTAGCCTTGTCATTATGGAAGGTAGTCTGTTGTCGAGATTTTTGTTACTCCAATGGATGGTAGACTAGTAATTACGGAAGGTAGTCTGTTTTCGAGATTTTTGTTACTCCAATGGATGGTAGCCTTGTCATTATGGAAGGTAGTCTGTTGTCGATATTTTTGTTACTCCATTGGATGGTAGCCTTGTCATTATGGAAAGTAGTCTCTTGTTGAAATTTTTGTTACTCCAATGGATGGTAGCCTTGTCATTATGGAAGGTAGTATGTTCTCGAGAATTTTGTTACTCCAATAGATGGTAGCCTTGTCATTATGGAAGGTAGTCTGTTGTTGTGATTTTTGTTATTCCAGTGGATGGTAGCCTTGTCATTATTGAAGGTAGTCTGTGTTCATATTTTTGTTACTATAATGTATGGTAGCCTTGTCATTATGGAAGGTAGTTTGTTGTCGAGATTTTTGTTATTCCACTAGATTGTAGCCTAGTAATTACAGAAGGTAGTCTGTTTTCGAGATTTTTGTTACTCTAATGGATGGTAGCCTTGTCCTCATGGAAGGTAGTCTATTGTCGAGATTTTTGTTACTGCAATGGATGGTAGCATTGTCATTATGGAAGGTAGTATTTTGTCGATATTTTTGTTACTACAATGGATTGTAGCCTTGACATTATGAAAAGTAGTTTGTTGTCAATATGTTTGTTACTCAAATTTATGGTAGCCTAGTCATTATGTAAGGTTGTCTATTGTCGAGATTTTTAATACTCCAATGGATTGTAGCCTTGTCATTATAGAAAGGTAGTTTGTTCTCGAGATTTTTGTTACTCCAATAGATGGTAGCCTTGTCATTATGGAAGGTAGTCTGTTGTTGTGATTTTTGTTATTCCAATGGATGGTAGCCTTGTCATTATGGAAGGTAGTCCGTGTTCATATTTTTGTTACTATAATGTATGGTAACCTTGTCATTATGGAAGTTAGTCTGTTGTCGAGATTTTTGTTATTCCACTAGATGGTAGCCTAGTAATTACGGAAGGTAGTCTATTTTCGAGATTTTTGTTACTCCAATGGATGGTAGCCTTGTCGTTATGGAAGGTAGTCTGTTGTCGATAATTTTGTTACTCCATTGGATGGTAGCCTTGTCATTATGGAAGGTAGTCTCTTGTTGAAATTTTTGTTACTCCAATGGATGGTAGCCTTGTCATATGGAAGGTAGTCTGTTGTCGAGATTTTTGTTATTCCAATGGATGGTAGCCTTGTCATTATTGAAGGTAGTATGTTGTCGAGATTTTTGTTGCTACAATGGATGGTAGCCTTGTCATTATGGAAGGTAGTATGTTATCGATATTTTTGTTACTACAATGGATGGTAGCCTTGTCATTATGGAAGGTAGTATGTTGGCAAGATTTTTGTTATTATAATGAATGATAGCCTTATCATTATGGAAGGTAGTATGTTGTCGATATTTTTGTTACTACAATGGATGATAGCTTTGTCATTATGGAAGGTAGTATGTTGTCGATATTTTTGTTACTCCATTGGATGGTAGCCTTGTAATTATGGAAGGTAGTCTATTATCGAGATTTTTGTTACTCCAATGGATGGTAGCCTTGTCATTATTGAAGGTAGTCTGTTGTCGATATTTTTGTTACTACAATGGATTGTAGCCTTGACATTATGGAAGTTAGTATATTGTCGAGATTTTTAATACTCCAATGGATGGTAGCCTTGTCATTATGGAAGGTAGTTTGTTCTCGAGAATTTTGTTACTCCAATAGATGGTAGCCTTGTCATTATGGAAGGTAGTCTGTTGTTGTGATTTTTGTTATTCCAATGGATGGTAGCCTTGTCATTATGGAAGGTAGTCTGTGTTCATATTTTTGTTACTATAATGTATGGTAGCCTTGTCATTATGGAAGGTAGTTTGTTGTCGAGATTTTTGTTATTCCACTAGATTGTAGCCTAGTAATTACAGAAGGTAGTTTGTTTTCGAGATTTTTGTTACTCTAATGGATGGTAGCCTTGTCCTCATGGATGGTAGTCTGTTGTCGAGATTTTTGTTACTCCATTGGATAGTAGCCTTGTCATTATGGAAGGTAGTCTGTTGTCGAGATTTTTGTTACTCCAATGGATGGTAGCATTGTCATTATGGAAGGTAGTATTTTGTCGATATTTTTGTTACTACATTGGATTGTAGCCTTGACATTATGAAAAGTAGTTTGTTGTCAATATGTTTGTTACTCAAATTTATGGTAGCCTAGTCATTATGTAAGGTTGTCTATTGTCGAGATTTTTAATACTCCAATGGATTGTAGCCTTGTCATTATAGCAAGGTAGTTTGTTCTCGAGATTTTTGTTACTCCAATAGATGGTAGCCTTGTCATTATGGAAGGTAGTCTGTTGTTGTGATTTTTGTTATTCCAATGGATGGTAGCCTTGTCATTATGGAAGGTAGTCCGTGTTCATATTTTTGTTACTGTAATGTATGGTAACCTTGTCATTATGGAAGTTAGTCTGTTGTCGATATTTTTGTTACTCCATTGGATGGTAGCCTTGTCATTATGGAAAGTAGTCTCTTGTTGAAATTTTTGTTACTCCAATGGATGGTAGCCTTGTCATTATGGAAGGTAGTATGTTCTCGAGAATTTTGTTACTCCAATAGATGGTAGCCTTGTCATTATGGAAGGTAGTCTGTTGTTGTGATTTTTGTTATTCCAGTGGATGGTAGCCTTGTCATTATTGAAGGTAGTCTGTGTTCATATTTTTGTTACTATAATGTATGGTAGCCTTGTCATTATGGAAGGTAGTTTGTTGTCGAGATTTTTGTTATTCCACTAGATTGTAGCCTAGTAATTACAGAAGGTAGTCTGTTTTCGAGATTTTTGTTACTCTAATGGATGGTAGCCTTGTCCTCATGGAAGGTAGTCTATTGTCGAGATTTTTGTTACTGCAATGGATGGTAGCATTGTCATTATGGAAGGTAGTATTTTGTCGATATTTTTGTTACTACAATGGATTGTAGCCTTGACATTATGAAAAGTAGTTTGTTGTCAATATGTTTGTTACTCAAATTTATGGTAGCCTAGTCATTATGTAAGGTTGTCTATTGTCGAGATTTTTAATACTCCAATGGATTGTAGCCTTGTCATTATAGAAAGGTAGTTTGTTCTCGAGATTTTTGTTACTCCAATAGATGGTAGCCTTGTCATTATGGAAGGTAGTCTGTTGTTGTGATTTTTGTTATTCCAATGGATGGTAGCCTTGTCATTATGGAAGGTAGTCCGTGTTCATATTTTTGTTACTATAATGTATGGTAACCTTGTCATTATGGAAGTTAGTCTGTTGTCAAGATTTTTGTTATTCCACTAGATGGTAGCCTAGTAATTACGGAAGGTAGTCTATTTTCGAGATTTTTGTTACTCCAATGGATGGTAGCCTTGTCGTTATGGAAGGTAGTCTGTTGTCGATAATTTTGTTACTCCATTGGATGGTAGCCTTGTCATTATGGAAGGTAGTCTCTTGTTGAAATTTTTGTTACTCCAATGGATGGTAGCCTTGTCATATGGAAGGTAGTCTGTTGTCGAGATTTTTGTTATTCCAATGGATGGTAGCCTTGTCATTATTGAAGGTAGTATGTTGTCGAGATTTTTGTTGCTACAATGGATGGTAGCCTTGTCATTATGGAAGGTAGTATGTTATCGATATTTTTGTTACTACAATGGATGGTAGCCTTGTCATTATGGAAGGTAGTATGTTGGCAAGATTTTTGTTATTATAATGAATGATAGCCTTATCATTATGGAAGGTAGTATGTTGTCGATATTTTTGTTACTACAATGGATGGTAGCTTTGTCATTATGGAAGGTAGTATGTTGTCGATATTTTTGTTACTCCATTGGATGGTAGCCTTGTAATTATGGAAGGTAGTCTATTATCGAGATTTTTGTTACTCCAATGGATGGTAGCCTTGTCATTATTGAAGGTAGTCTGTTGTCGATATTTTTGTTACTACAATGGATTGTAGCCTTGACATTATGGAAGGTAGTATATTGTCGAGATTTTTAATACTCCAATGGATGGTAGCCTTGTCATTATGGAAGGTAGTTTGTTCTCGAGAATTTTGTTACTCCAATAGATGGTAGCCTTGTCATTATGGAAGGTAGTCTGTTGTTGTGATTTTTGTTATTCCAATGGATGGTAGCCTTGTCATTATGGAAGGTAGTCTGTGTTCATATTTTTGTTACTATAATGTATGGTAGCCTTGTCATTATGGAAGGTAGTTTGTTGTCGAGATTTTTGTTATTCCACTAGATTGTAGCCTAGTAATTACAGAAGGTAGTTTGTTTTCGAGATTTTTGTTACTCTAATGGATGGTAGCCTTGTCCTCATGGATGGTAGTCTGTTGTCGAGATTTTTGTTACTCCATTGGATAGTAGCCTTGTCATTATGGAAGGTAGTCTGTTGTCGAGATTTTTGTTACTCCAATGGATGGTAGCATTGTCATTATGGAAGGTAGTATTTTGTCGATATTTTTGTTACTACATTGGATTGTAGCCTTGACATTATGAAAAGTAGTTTGTTGTCAATATGTTTGTTACTCAAATTTATGGTAGCCTAGTCATTATGTAAGGTTGTCTATTGTCGAGATTTTTAATACTCCAATGGATTGTAGCCTTGTCATTATAGCAAGGTAGTTTGTTCTCGAGATTTTTGTTACTCCAATAGATGGTAGCCTTGTCATTATGGAAGGTAGTCTGTTGTTGTGATTTTTGTTATTCCAATGGATGGTAGCCTTGTCATTATGGAAGGTAGTCCGTGTTCATATTTTTGTTACTGTAATGTATGGTAACCTTGTCATTATGGAAGTTAGTCTGTTGTCGATATTTTTGTTACTCCATTGGATGGTAGCCTTGTCATTATGGAAAGTAGTCTCTTGTTGAAATTTTTGTTACTCCAATGGATGGTAGCCTTGTCATTATGGAAGGTAGTATGTTCTCGAGAATTTTGTTACTCCAATAGATGGTAGCCTTGTCATTATGGAAGGTAGTCTGTTGTTGTGATTTTTGTTATTCCAGTGGATGGTAGCCTTGTCATTATTGAAGGTAGTCTGTGTTCATATTTTTGTTACTATAATGTATGGTAGCCTTGTCATTATGGAAGGTAGTTTGTTGTCGAGATTTTTGTTATTCCACTAGATTGTAGCCTAGTAATTACAGAAGGTAGTCTGTTTTCGAGATTTTTGTTACTCTAATGGATGGTAGCCTTGTCCTCATGGAAGGTAGTCTATTGTCGAGATTTTTGTTACTGCAATGGATGGTAGCATTGTCATTATGGAAGGTAGTATTTTGTCGATATTTTTGTTACTACAATGGATTGTAGCCTTGACATTATGAAAAGTAGTTTGTTGTCAATATGTTTGTTACTCAAATTTATGGTAGCCTAGTCATTATGTAAGGTTGTCTATTGTCGAGATTTTTAATACTCCAATGGATTGTAGCCTTGTCATTATAGAAAGGTAGTTTGTTCTCGAGATTTTTGTTACTCCAATAGATGGTAGCCTTGTCATTATGGAAGGTAGTCTGTTGTTGTGATTTTTGTTATTCCAATGGATGGTAGCCTTGTCATTATGGAAGGTAGTCCGTGTTCATATTTTTGTTACTATAATGTATGGTAACCTTGTCATTATGGAAGTTAGTCTGTTGTCAAGATTTTTGTTATTCCACTAGATGGTAGCCTAGTAATTACGGAAGGTAGTCTATTTTCGAGATTTTTGTTACTCCAATGGATGGTAGCCTTGTCGTTATGGAAGGTAGTCTGTTGTCGATAATTTTGTTACTCCATTGGATGGTAGCCTTGTCATTATGGAAGGTAGTCTCTTGTTGAAATTTTTGTTACTCCAATGGATGGTAGCCTTGTCATATGGAAGGTAGTCTGTTGTCGAGATTTTTGTTATTCCAATGGATGGTAGCCTTGTCATTATTGAAGGTAGTATGTTGTCGAGATTTTTGTTGCTACAATGGATGGTAGCCTTGTCATTATGGAAGGTAGTATGTTATCGATATTTTTGTTACTACAATGGATGGTAGCCTTGTCATTATGGAAGGTAGTATGTTGGCAAGATTTTTGTTATTATAATGAATGATAGCCTTATCATTATGGAAGGTAGTATGTTGTCGATATTTTTGTTACTACAATGGATGGTAGCTTTGTCATTATGGAAGGTAGTATGTTGTCGATATTTTTGTTACTCCATTGGATGGTAGCCTTGTAATTATGGAAGGTAGTCTATTATCGAGATTTTTGTTACTCCAATGGATGGTAGCCTTGTCATTATTGAAGGTAGTCTGTTGTCGATATTTTTGTTACTACAATGGATTGTAGCCTTGACATTATGGAAGGTAGTATATTGTCGAGATTTTTAATACTCCAATGGATGGTAGCCTTGTCATTATGGAAGGTAGTTTGTTCTCGAGAATTTTGTTACTCCAATAGATGGTAGCCTTGTCATTATGGAAGGTAGTCTGTTGTTGTGATTTTTGTTATTCCAATGGATGGTAGCCTTGTCATTATGGAAGGTAGTCTGTGTTCATATTTTTGTTACTATAATGTATGGTAGCCTTGTCATTATGGAAGGTAGTTTGTTGTCGAGATTTTTGTTATTCCACTAGATTGTAGCCTAGTAATTACAGAAGGTACTTTGTTTTCGAGATTTTTGTTACTCTAATGGATGGTATCCTTGTCCTCATGGATGGTAGTCTGTTGTCGAGATTTTTGTTACTCCATTGGATAGTAGCCTTGTCATTATGGAAGGTAGTCTGTTGTCGAGATTTTTGTTACTCCAATGGATGGAAGCATTGTCATTATGGAAGGTAGTATTTTGTCGATATTTTTGTTACTACATTGGATTGTAGCCTTGACATTATGAAAAGTAGTTTGTTGTCAATATGTTTGTTACTCAAATTTATGGTAGCCTAGTCATTATGTAAGGTTGTCTATTGTCGAGATTTTTAATACTCCAATGGATTGTAGCCTTGTCATTATAGCAAGGTAGTTTGTTCTCGAGATTTTTGTTACTCCAATAGATGGTAGCCTTGTCATTATGGAAGGTAGTCTGTTGTTGTGATTTTTGTTATTCCAATGGATGGTAGCCTTGTCATTATGGAAGGTAGTCCGTGTTCATATTTTTGTTACTATAATGTATGATAACCTTGTCATTATGGAAGTTAGTTTGTTGTCAAGATTTTTGTTTTTCCACTGGATGGTAGCCTAGTAATTACGGAAGGTAGTCTGTTTTCGAGATTTTTGTTACTCCAATGGATGGTAGCCTTGTCGTTATGGAAGGTAGTCTGTTGTCGATATTTTTGTTACTCCATTGGATGGTAGCCTTGTCATTATGGAAGGTAGTCTCTTGTTGAAATTTTTGTTACTCCAATGGATGGTAGCCTTGTCATTATGGAAGGTAGTCTGTTGTCGAGATTTTTGTTATTCCAATGGATGGTAGCCTTGTCATTATTGAAGGTAGTATGTTGTCGAGATTTTTGTTGCTACAATGGATGGTAGCCTTGTCATTATGGAAGGTAGTATGTTATCGATATTTTTGTTACTACAATGGATGTTAGCCTTGTCATTATGGAAGGTATTATGTTGGCAAGATTTTTGTTATTATAATGAATGATAGCCTTATCATTATGGAAGGTAGTATGTTGTCGAGATTTTTGTTACTACAATGGATGGTAGCTTTGTCATTATGGAAGGTAGTATGTTGTCGATATTTTTGTTACTCCATTGGATGGTAGCCTTGTAATTATGGAAGGTAGTCTATTATCGAGATTTTTGTTACTCCAATGGATGGTAGCCTTGTCATTATTGAAGGTAGTCTGTTGTCGATATTTTTGTTACTACAATGGATTGTAGCCTTGACATTATGGAAGGTAGTATATTGTCGAGATTTTTAATACTCCAATGGATGGTAGCCTTGTCATTATGGAAGGTAGTTTGTTCTCGAGAATTTTGTTACTCCAATAGATGGTAGCCTTGTCATTATGGAAGGTAGTCTGTTGTTGTGATTTTTGTTATTCCAATGGATGGTAGCCTTGTCATTATGGAAGTTAGTCTGTGTTCATATTTTTGTTACTATAATGTATGGTAGCCTTGTCATTATGGAAGGTAGTTTGTTGTCGAGATTTTTGTTATTCCACTGGATGGTAGCCTAGTAATTACAGAAGGTAGTCTGTTTTTGAAATTTTTGTTACTCCAATGGATGGTAGCCTTGTCATCATGGAAGGTAGTTTGTTGTCGATATTTTTGTTACTCCATTGGATGGTATCCTTGTCATTATGGAAGGTAGTCTGTTGTCGAGATTTTTGTTACTCCAATGGATGGTAGCATTGTCATTATGGAAGGTAGTATTTTGTCGATATTTTTGTTACTAGAATGGATTGTAGCCTTGACATTATGAAAAGTAGTTTGTTGTAAATATGTTTGTTACTCAAATTTATGGTAGCCTAGTCATTATGTAAGGTAGTCTATTGTCGAGATTTTTAATACTCCAATGGATTGTAGCCTTGTCATTATAGAAAGGTAGTTTGTTCTCGAGATTCTTGTTACTCCAATAATTGGTAGCCTTGTCATTATAGAAGATAGTCCGTGTTCATATTTTTGTTACTATATTGTATGGTAGCCTTTTCATTATGGAAGTTAGTCTGTTGTCGAGATTTTTGTTATTCCACTGGATGGTAGCCTAGTAATTATGGAAGGTAGTCTCTTTTCGAGATTTTTGTTACTCCAATGGATGGTAGCCTTGTCATTATGGAAGGTAGTCTGTGTTCATATTTTTGTTACTATATTGTATGGTAGCCTTTTCATTATGGAAGTTAGTCTGTTGTCGAGATTTTTGTTATTCCACTGGATGGTAGCCTAGTAATTATGGAAGGTAGTCTCTTTTCGAGATTTTTGTTACTCCAATGGATGGTAGCCTTGTCATTATGGAAGGTAGTCTGTTGTCGATATTTTTGTTACTCCATTGGATGGTAGTCTGTTGTTGAAATTTTTGTTACTCCAATGGATGGTAGCCTTGTCATTATGGAAGGTAGTCTGTTGTCGAGATTTTTGTTATTCCAATGGATGGTAGCCTTGTCATTATTGAAGGTAGTATGTTGTAGAGATTTTTGTTGCTACAATGGATTGTAGCCTTGTCATTATGGAAGGTAGTATGTTGTCGATATTTTTGTTACTACAATGGATGGTAGCCTTGTCATTATGGAAGGTAGTATGTTGGCGAGATTTTTGTTATTATAATGAATGATAGCCTTATCATTATGGAAGGTAGTATGTTGTCGAGATTTTTGTTACTACAATGGATGGTAGCCTTGTCATTATGGAAGGTAGTATGTTGTCGATATTTTTGTTACTCCATTGGATGGTAGCCTTGTAATTATGGAAGGTAGTATATTATCGAGATTTTTGTTACTCCAATGGATTATAGCCTTGTCATTATTGAAGGTAGTCTGTTGTCGATATTTTTGTTAATACAATGTATGGTAGCCTTGTCAATATGGAAGGTAGTCTATTGTCGAGATTTTGTTACTCCAATAGATTGTAGCCTTGTCACTATGGAAGGTAGTATGTTGTCGATATTTTTGTTACTCCATTGGATGGTAGCCTTGTCATTATGGAAGGTAGTCTATTATCGAGATTTTTTTATATTTCCATGGATGGTAGCCTCTTCATTATGGAAGGTAGTATGGTATAGATATCTATGTTACTCTAATGGGTGGTAGCCTTGTCATTATGGAAGGTAGTCTGTTGTCGATATTTTTGTTACTCCAATGGATGGTAGCCTTGTCATTATAGAAGGTAGTATGTTGTCGAGATTTTTGTTATTCCAATGGATGGTAGCCTAGTCTTTATGGAAGGTAGTCTATTTTCGAGATTTTTCTTATTCCAATGGATGGTAGCCTTGTCATTATGGAAGGTAGTCTGTTGTCCATATTTTTTTTATTCTAATGGATGGTAGCCTTGTCATTATGGAAGGTAGTCTCTTGTTGATATTTTTGTTACTCCAATGGATGGTAGCCTTGTCATTATGGAAGGTAGTATGTTGTCCAGATTTTTGTTATTCTAATGGATGGTAGCCTTGTCATTATGGAAGGTAACCTGTTGTCAAGATTTCTGTTACCACAATGGATGGTAGCCTAGTCATTATTGAAGGGAGTCTGTTTTCTATATTTTTTTTACTACAACGGATGGTAGCCTTGTCATTATGGAAGGTAGTCTTTTGTCGAGATTTTGGTTACTACAATGGATTGTAGCCTTGTTATAATGAAGGGTAGTCTGTTGTCGATATATTTATTACTCCAATGGATGGTAGCGTAGTCATTATGTAAGGTAGTCTGCTGTCGAGATTTTTGTTACTCTAATGGATGGTAGACTTGTCATTACCGAAGGTAGTCTGTTGTCGAGATTTTTAATACTCCAATAGATAGTAGCCTTGTCATTATGGAAGTTAGTCTGTTCTCGAGATTTTTGTTACTCTAATAGATGGTAGCCTTGTCATTATGGAAGGTAGTCTGTTGTTGTGATTTTTGTTATTCCAATGGATGGTAGCCTTGTCATTATGGAAGGTAGTTTGTTATTCAGATTTTAGTTACTATAATGTTTTGTAGCCTTGTCATTATTGAAATTAGTCTGTTCTCGAGATTTTTTTTAATCCACTGGATGGTAGCCTAGTAATTATGGAAGGTAGTCTATTTTCGAGATTTTTGTTACTCCAATGGATGGTAGCCTTATCATTATGGAAGGTAGTCTTTTGTCGATATGTTTGTTACTTCATTGGATGGTAGCCTTGTCATTATGGAAGGTAATCTTTTGTTGATATTTTTGTTACTTTAATGGCTGGTAGCCTTGTCATTATGGAAGGTAGTCTGTTGTCCAGATTTTTGTTACTCTAATGGATGGTAGCCTTGTCATTATTGAAGGTAGTCAGTTGTCGAGATATTTGTTACTACAATGAATGGAAGCCTTGTCATTATGGATGGTAGTCTCTTGATGATATTTTTGTTACTCCAATGGATGTTAGCCTTGTCATTATGGAAGGTAGTCTGTTGTCAAGATTTTTGTTACACCAATGGATGGTAGCCTTGTCATTATTGAAGGTAGTCTGTTGTCAAGATTTTTGTTATACCAATGGATGGTAGCCTTGTTATTATGGAAGGTAGTATTTTGTCGATATTTTTGTTACTACAATGGATTGTAGGCTTGACATGATGAAAAGTAGTTTGTTGTAAATATTTTTGTTACTCAAATGTATGGTAGCCTAGTCATTATGTAAGGTAGTCTATTTTCGAGATTTTTAATACTCCAATAGATGGTAGCCTTTTCATTATGGAAGGTAGTCTATTCTCGAGATTTTTGTTACTCCAATAGATGGTAGCCTTGTCATTATGGAAGGTAGTCTATTGTTATGAATTTTGTTATTCCAATGGATGGTAGCCTTGTCATTATGGATGGTAGTCTGTGTTCATATTTTTGTTACTATAATGTATGGTAGCCTTGTCATTATGGAAGTTAGTCTGTTGTCGAGATTTTTGTTATTCCAATGGATGGTAGCCTTGTCATTATTGAAGGTAGTATGTTGTCGAGATTTTTGTTGCTACAATGGATGGTAGCCTTGTCATTATGGAAGGTAGTATGTTATCGATATTTTTGTTACTACAATGGATGTTAGCCTTGTCATTATGGAAGGTATTATGTTGGCAAGATTTTTGTTATTATAATGAATGATAGCCTTATCATTATGGAAGGTAGTATGTTGTCGAGATTTTTGTTACTACAATGGATGGTAGCTTTGTCATTATGGAAGGTAGTATGTTGTCGATATTTTTGTTACTCCATTGGATGGTAGCCTTGTAATTATGGAAGGTAGTCTATTATCGAGATTTTTGTTACTCCCATGGATGGTAGCCTTGTCATTATTGAAGGTAGTCTGTTGTTGATATTTTTGTTACTACAATGGATTGTAGCCTTGACATTATGGAAGGTAGTATATTGTCGAGATTTTTAATACTCCAATGGATGGTAGCCTTGTCATTATGGAAGGTAGTTTGTTCTCGAGAATTTTGTTACTCCAATAGATGGTAGCCTTGTCATTATGGAAGGTAGTCTGTTGTTGTGATTTTTGTTATTCCAATGGATGGTAGCCTTGTCATTATGGAAGTTAGTCTGTGTTCATATTTTTGTTACTATAATGTATGGTAGCCTTGTCATTATGGAAGGTAGTTTGTTGTCGAGATTTTTGTTATTCCACTGGATGGTAGCCTAGTAATTACAGAAGGTAGTCTGTTTTTGAAATTTTTGTTACTCCAATGGATGGTAGCCTTGTCATCATGGAAGGTAGTTTGTTGTCGATATTTTTGTTACTCCATTGGATGGTAGCCTTGTCATTATGGAAGGTAGTCTGTTGTCGAGATTTTTGTTACTCCAATGGATGGTAGCATTGTCATTATGGAAGGTAGTATTTTGTCGATATTTTTGTTACTAGAATGGATTGTAGCCTTGACATTATGAAAAGTAGTTTGTTGTAAATATGTTTGTTACTCAAATTTATGGTAGCCTAGTCATTATGTAAGGTAGTCTATTGTCGAGATTTTTAATACTCCAATGGATTGTAGCCTTGTCATTATAGAAAGGTAGTTTGTTCTCGAGATTCTTGTTACTCCAATAATTGGTAGCCTTGTCATTATAGAAGATAGTCCGTGTTCATATTTTTGTTACTATATTGTATGGTAGCCTTTTCATTATGGAAGTTAGTCTGTTGTCGAGATTTTTGTTATTCCACTGGATGGTAGCCTAGTAATTATGGAAGGTAGTCTCTTTTCGAGATTTTTGTTACTCCAATGGATGGTAGCCTTGTCATTATGGAAGGTAGTCTGTGTTCATATTTTTGTTACTATATTGTATGGTAGCCTTTTCATTATGGAAGTTAGTCTGTTGTCGAGATTTTTGTTATTCCACTGGATGGTAGCCTAGTAATTATGGAAGGTAGTCTCTTTTCGAGATTTTTGTTACTCCAATGGATGGTAGCCTTGTCATTATGGAAGGTAGTCTGTTGTCGATATTTTTGTTACTCCATTGGATGGTAGTCTGTTGTTGAAATTTTTGTTACTCCAATGGATGGTAGCCTTGTCATTATGGAAGGTAGTCTGTTGTCGAGATTTTTGTTATTCCAATGGATGGTAGCCTTGTCATTATTGAAGGTAGTATGTTGTCGAGATTTTTGTTGCTACAATGGATGGTAGCCTTGTCATTATGGAAGGTAGTATGTTATCGATATTTTTGTTACTACAATGGATGTTAGCCTTGTCATTATGGAAGGTATTATGTTGGCAAGATTTTTGTTATTATAATGAATGATAGCCTTATCATTATGGAAGGTAGTATGTTGTCGAGATTTTTGTTACTACAATGGATGGTAGCTTTGTCATTATGGAAGGTAGTATGTTGTCGATATTTTTGTTACTCCATTGGATGGTAGCCTTGTAATTATGGAAGGTAGTCTATTATCGAGATTTTTGTTACTCCAATGGATGGTAGCCTTGTCATTATTGAAGGTAGTCTGTTGTCGATATTTTTGTTACTACAATGGATTGTAGCCTTGACATTATGGAAGGTAGTATATTGTCGAGATTTTTAATACTCCAATGGATGGTAGCCTTGTCATTATGGAAGGTAGTTTGTTCTCGAGAATTTTGTTACTCCAATAGATGGTAGCCTTGTCATTATGGAAGGTAGTCTGTTGTTGTGATTTTTGTTATTCCAATGGATGGTAGCCTTGTCATTATGGAAGTTAGTCTGTGTTAATATTTTTGTTACTATAATGTATGGTAGCCTTGTCATTATGGAAGGTAGTTTGTTGTCGAGATTTTTGTTATTCCACTGGATGGTAGCCTAGTAATTACAGAAGGTAGTCTGTTTTTGAAATTTTTGTTACTCCAATGGATGGTAGCCTTGTCATCATGGAAGGTAGTTTGTTGTCGATATTTTTGTTACTCCATTGGATGGTAGCCTTGTCATTATGGAAGGTAGTCTGTTGTCGAGATTTTTGTTACTCCAATGGATGGTAGCATTGTCATTATGGAAGGTAGTATTTTGTCGATATTTTTGTTACTAGAATGGATTGTAGCCTTGACATTATGAAAAGTAGTTTGTTGTAAATATGTTTGTTACTCAAATTTATGGTAGCCTAGTCATTATGTAAGGTAGTCTATTGTCGAGATTTTTAATACTCCAATGGATTGTAGCCTTGTCATTATAGAAAGGTAGTTTGTTCTCGAGATTCTTGTTACTCCAATAATTGGTAGCCTTGTCATTATAGAAGATAGTCCGTGTTCATATTTTTGTTACTATATTGTATGGTAGCCTTTTCATTATGGAAGTTAGTCTGTTGTCGAGATTTTTGTTATTCCACTGGATGGTAGCCTAGTAATTATGGAAGGTAGTCTCTTTTCGAGATTTTTGTTACTCCAATGGATGGTAGCCTTGTCATTATGGAAGGTAGTCTGTGTTCATATTTTTGTTACTATATTGTATGGTAGCCTTTTCATTATGGAAGTTAGTCTGTTGTCGAGATTTTTGTTATTCCACTGGATGGTAGCCTAGTAATTATGGAAGGTAGTCTCTTTTCGAGATTTTTGTTACTCCAATGGATGGTAGCCTTGTCATTATGGAAGGTAGTATGTTGTCGATATTTTTGTTACTCCATTGGATGGTAGTCTGTTGTTGAAATTTTTGTTACTCCAATGGATGGTAGCCTTGTCATTATGGAAGGTAGTCTGTTGTCGAGATTTTTGTTATTCCAATGGATGGTAGCCTTGTCATTATTGAAGGTAGTATGTTGTAGAGATTTTTGTTGCTACAATGGATTGTAGCCTTGTCATTATGGAAGGTAGTATGTTGTCGATATTTTTGTTACTACAATGGATGGTAGCCTTGTCATTATGGAAGGTAGTATGTTGGCGAGATTTTTGTTATTATAATGAATGATAGCCTTATCATTATGGAAGGTAGTATGTTGTCGAGATTTTTGTTACTACAATGGATGGTAGCCTTGTCATTATGGAAGGTAGTATGTTGTCGATATTTTTGTTACTCCATTGGATGGTAGCCTTGTAATTATGGAAGGTAGTATATTATCGAGATTTTTGTTACTCCAATGGATTATAGCCTTGTCATTATTGAAGGTAGTCTGTTGTCGATATTTTTGTTAATACAATGTATGGTAGCCTTGTCAATATGCAAGGTAGTCTATTGTCGAGATTTTGTTACTCCAATAGATTGTAGCCTTGTCACTATGGAAGGTAGTATGTTGTCGATATTTTTGTTACTCCATTGGATGGTAGCCTTGTCATTATGGAAGGTAGTCTATTATCGAGATTTTTTTATATTTCCATGGATGGTAGCCTCTTCATTATGGAAGGTAGTATGGTATAGATATCTATGTTACTCTAATGGGTGGTAGCCTTGTCATTATGGAAGGTAGTCTGTTGTCGATATTTTTGTTACTCCAATGGATGGTAGCCTTGTCATTATAGAAGGTAGTATGTTGTCGAGATTTTTGTTATTCCAATGGATGGTAGCCTAGTCTTTATGGAAGGTAGTCTATTTTCGAGATTTTTCTTATTCCAATGGATGGTAGCCTTGTCATTATGGAAGGTAGTCTGTTGTCCATATTTTTTTTATTCTAATGGATGGTAGCCTTGTCATTATGGAAGGTAGTCTCTTGTTGATATTTTTGTTACTCCAATGGATGGTAGCCTTGTCATTATGGAAGGTAGTATGTTGTCCAGATTTTTGTTATTCTAATGGATGGTAGCCTTGTCATTATGGAAGGTAACCTGTTGTCAAGATTTCTGTTACCACAATGGATGGTAGCCTAGTCATTATTGAAGGGAGTCTGTTTTCTATATTTTTTTTACTACAACGGATGGTAGCCTTGTCATTATGGAAGGTAGTCTTTTGTCGAGATTTTGGTTACTACAATGGATTGTAGCCTTGTTATAATGAAGGGTAGTCTGTTGTCGATATATTTATTACTCCAATGGATGGTAGCGTAGTCATTATGTAAGGTAGTCTGCTGTCGAGATTTTTGTTACTCTAATGGATGGTAGACTTGTCATTACCGAAGGTAGTCTGTTGTCGAGATTTTTAATACTCCAATAGATAGTAGCCTTGTCATTATGGAAGTTAGTTTGTTCTCGAGATTTTTGTTACTCTAATAGATGGTAGCCTTGTCATTATGGAAGGTAGTCTGTTGTTGTGATTTTTGTTATTCCAATGGATGGTAGCCTTGTCATTATGGAAGGTAGTTTGTTATTCAGATTTTAGTTACTATAATGTTTTGTAGCCTTGTCATTATTGAAATTAGTCTGTTCTCGAGATTTTTTTTAATCCACTGGATGGTAGCCTAGTAATTATGGAAGGTAGTCTATTTTCGAGATTTTTGTTACTCCAATGGATGGTAGCCTTATCATTATGGAAGGTAGTCTTTTGTCGATATGTTTGTTACTTCATTGGATGGTAGCCTTGTCATTATGGAAGGTAATCTTTTGTTGATATTTTTGTTACTTTAATGGCTGGTAGCCTTGTCATTATGGAAGGTAGTCTGTTGTCCAGATTTTTGTTACTCTAATGGATGGTAGCCTTGTCATTATTGAAGGTAGTCAGTTGTCGAGATATTTGTTACTACAATGAATGGAAGCCTTGTCATTATGGATGGTAGTCTCTTGATGATATTTTTGTTACTCCAATGGATGTTAGCCTTGTCATTATGGAAGGTAGTCTGTTGTCAAGATTTTTGTTACACCAATGGATGGTAGCCTTGTCATTATTGAAGGTAGTCTGTTGTCAAGATTTTTGTTATACCAATGGATGGTAGCCTTGTTATTATGGAAGGTAGTATTTTGTCGATATTTTTGTTACTACAATGGATTGTAGGCTTGACATGATGAAAAGTAGTTTGTTGTAAATATTTTTGTTACTCAAATGTATGGTAGCCTAGTCATTATGTAAGGTAGTCTATTTTCGAGATTTTTAATACTCCAATAGATGGTAGCCTTTTCATTATGGAAGGTAGTCTATTCTCGAGATTTTTTTTACTCCAATAGATGGTAGCCTTGTCATTATGGAAGGTAGTCTATTGTTATGAATTTTGTTATTCCAATGGATGGTAGCCTTGTCATTATGGATGGTAGTCTGTGTTCATATTTTTGTTACTATAATGTATGGTAGCCTTGTCATTATGGAAGTTAGTCTGTTGTCGAGATTTTTGTTATTCCACTGGATGGTAGCCTAGTAATTACGGAAGGTAGTCTGTTTTCGAGATTTTTGTTACTCCAATGGATGGTAGCCTGGTCATTATGGAAGGTAGTATGTTCTCGAGAATTTTGTTACTCCAATAGATGGTAGCCTTGTCATTATGGAAGGTAGTCTGTTGTTGTGATTTTTGTTATTCCAATGGATGGTAGCCTTGTCATTATGGAAGGTAGTCTGTTGTCGATATTTTTGTTACTCCATTGGATGGTAGCCTTGTCATTATGGAATGTAGTCTCTTGTTGAAATTTTTGTTACTCCAATGGATGGTAGCCTTGTCATTATGGAAGGTAGTCTGTTGTCGAGATTTTTGTTATTCCAATGGATGGTAGCCTTGTCATTATTGAAGGTAGTATGTTGTCGAGATTTTTGTTGCTACAATGGATGGTAGCCTTGTCATTATGGAAGGAAGTATGTTGTCGAAATTTTTGTTACTACAATGGATGGTAGCCTTGTCATTATGGAAGGTAGTATGTTGGAGAGATTTTTGTTATTATAATGAATGATAGCCTTATCATTATGGAAGGTAGTATGTTGTCGAGATTTTTGTTACTACAATGGATGGTAGCCTTGTCATTATGGAAGGTAGTATGTTGTCGATATTTTTGTTACTCCATTGGATGGTAGCCTTGTAATTATGGAAGGTAGTATATTATCGAGATTTTTGTTACTCCAATGGATGGTAGCCTTGACATTATTGAAGGTAGTCTGTTGTCGAGATTTTTGTTGCTACAATGGATGGTAGCCTTGTCATTATGGAATTAGTATGTTGTCGATATTTTTGTTACTACAATGGATGGTAGACTTGTCATTATGAAAGGTAGTCTGTTGTTGATATCTTTGATACTCCAATGGATGGTAGCCTAATTAATATGGAAGGTAGTCTATTGTCGACATTTTTGTTACTCCAATGGATGGTAGCCTTGTCATTATGGAAGGTAGTCTGTTGTCGAGATTATTGTTATTCCAATGGAAGGTAGCCTTTTCATTATGGAAGGTAGTCTGTTGTTGTGATTTTTGTTATTCCAATGGATGGTAGCCTTGTCATTATGGAAGGTAGTCTGTTGTTAAGATTTTTGTTACTATAATACATGGTAGCCTTGTCATTATGGAAGTTAGTCTGTTGTCGAGATTTTTGTAATTCCACTGGATGGTAGCCTAGTAATTACCGAAGGTAGTCTGTTTTCGAGATTTTTGTTACTCCAATGGATGGTAGCCTTGTCATTATGGAAGGTAGTTTGTTGTCGATATTTTTGTTACTCCATTGGATGGTAGCCTTGTAATTATGGAAGGTAGTCTCTTGTTTATATTTTTGTTACTCCAATGGATGGTAGCCTTGTCATTATGGAAGGTAGTTTGTTGTCCGGATTTTTGTTACTCTAATGGATTGTAGCCTTGTCATTATTGAAGGTAGTCTATTGTCGAGATTTTTGTTACTACAATGGATGGTAGCCTTGTCATTATGGAAGGTAGTCTCTTTTTGATATTTTTGTTACTCCAATGGATGTTAGCCTTGTCATTATGAAAGGTAGTCTATTGTCGAGATTTTTGTTACTCAATTGGATGGTAGCCTTGTCATTATGGAAGGTAGTCTGTTGTCGAGATTTTTGTTATTCCAATGGAAGTTAGCCTTTTCATTATGGAAGGTAGTTTGTTGTCGTGATTTTGGTTACTCCAATGGATGGTAGCCTTGTCATTATGGAAGGTAGTATGTTATTGATATCTATGTTAATCCAATGGATGGTAGCCTTGTCATTATGGATGGTAGTCTATTGTCAATATTTTTGTTACTCCAATGGATGGTAGACTTGTCATTATGGAAGGTAGTTTATTGTCGAGATTTTTGTTATTCCAATGGATGGTAGCCTTGTCATTATGAAAGGTAGTCTGTTATTGATATCTTTGATACTCCAATGGATGGTAGCCTAATCATTATGGAAGGTAGTCTATTTTCGACATTTTTGTTACTCCAATGGATGGTAGCCTTGTCATTATGGAAGGTAGTCTGTTGTCGAGATTTTTGTTACTCCAATCGATGGTAGCCTTGTCATTATGGAAGGTAGTCTTTTATCGATATTTTTGTTACTACAATTGATTGTAGCCTTGTCATTATGAAAAGTAGTTTGTTGTCAATATGTTTGTTACTCAAATGGATGGTAGCCTAGTCATTATGTAAGGTAGTCTATTGTCGAGATTTTGAATACTCCAATGGATGGTAGCCTTTTAATTATGGAAGGTAGTCTGTTCTCGAGATTTTTGTTACTCCAATAGATGGTAGACTTGTCACTATCGAAGGTAGTCTGTTGTTGTGATTTTTGTTATTCCAATGGATGGTAGCCTTGTCATTATAGAAGGTAGTTTGTTGTTCAATTTTTTGTTACTATAATGCATGGTAGCCTTGTCATTATGGAAGTTAGTCTGTTGTCGAGATTTTTGTTATTCCACTGGATGGTAGCCTAGTAATTACGGAAGGTAGTCTGTTTTCGAGATTTTTGTTACTCCAATGGATGGTAGCCTTTTCATTATGGAAGGTAGTCTGTTGTCGAGATTTTGGTTACTCCATTGGATGGTAGCCATGTCATTATGGAAGGTAGTCTCTTGTTGATATTTTTGTTACTCCAATGGATGGTAGCCTTGTCATTATGGAAGGTAGTCTTTTGTCGATATTTTTGTTACTACAATGGATTGTAGCCTTGACATTATGAAAAGTAGTTTGTTGTCAATATGTTTGTTACTCAAATGGATGGTAGCCTAGTCATTATGTAAGGTAGTCTATTGTCGAGATTTTTAATACTCCAATGGATGGTAGCCTTGTCATTATGGAAGGTAGTCTGTTCTCGAGATTTTTGTTACTCCAATAGATGGTAGCCTTGTCATTATCGAAGGTTGTCTATTGTTGTGATTTTTGTTATTCCAATGGATGGTAGCCTTGTCATTATGGAAGGTAGTCTGTTGTTAAGATTTTTGTTACTATAATACATGGTAGCCTTGTCATTATGGAAGATAGTTTGTTGTCGAGATTTTTTTTATTCCACTGGATGGTAGCCTAGTAATTATCGAAGGTAGTCTGTTTTCGAGATTTTTGTTACTCCAATGGATGGTAGCCTTGTCATTATGGAAGGTAGTTTGTTGTCGAGATTTTTGTTACTCCATTGGATGGTAGCCTTGTAATTATGGAAGGTAGTCTGTTATTGATATCTTTGATACTCCAATGGATGGTAGCCTAATCATTATGGAAGGTAGTCTATTTTCGACATTTTTGTTACTCCAATGGATGGTAGCCTTGTCATTATGGAAGGTAGTCTGTTGTCGAGATTTTTGTTACTCCAATCGATGGTAGCCTTGTCATTATGGAAGGTAGTCTTTTATCGATATTTTTGTTACTACAATTGATTGTAGCCTTGTCATTATGAAAAGTAGTTTGTTGTCAATATGTTTGTTACTCAAATGGATGGTAGCCTAGTCATTATGTAAGGTAGTCTATTGTCGAGATTTTGAATACTCCAATGGATGGTAGCCTTTTAATTATGGAAGGTAGTCTGTTCTCGAGATTTTTGTTACTCCAATAGATGGTAGACTTGTCACTATCGAAGGTAGTCTGTTGTTGTGATTTTTGTTATTCCAATGGATGGTAGCCTTGTCATTATAGAAGGTAGTTTGTTGTTCAATTTTTTGTTACTATAATGCATGGTAGCCTTGTCATTATGGAAGTTAGTCTGTTGTCGAGATTTTTGTTATTCCACTGGATGGTAGCCTAGTAATTACGGAAGGTAGTCTGTTTTCGAGATTTTTGTTACTCCAATGGATGGTAGCCTTTTCATTATGGAAGGTAGTCTGTTGTCGAGATTTTGGTTACTCCATTGGATGGTAGCCATGTCATTATGGAAGGTAGTCTCTTGTTGATATTTTTGTTACTCCAATGGATGGTAGCCTTGTCATTATGGAAGGTAGTCTTTTGTCGATATTTTTGTTACTACAATGGATTGTAGCCTTGACATTATGAAAAGTAGTTTGTTGTCAATATGTTTGTTACTCAAATGGATGGTAGCCTAGTCATTATGTAAGGTAGTCTATTGTCGAGATTTTTAATACTCCAATGGATGGTAGCCTTGTCATTATGGAAGGTAGTCTGTTCTCGAGATTTTTGTTACTCCAATAGATGGTAGCCTTGTCATTATCGAAGGTTGTCTATTGTTGTGATTTTTGTTATTCCAATGGATGGTAGCCTTGTCATTATGGAAGGTAGTCTGTTGTTAAGATTTTTGTTACTATAATACATGGTAGCCTTGTCATTATGGAAGATAGTCTGTTGTCGAGATTTTTTTTATTCCACTGGATGGTAGCCTAGTAATTATCGAAGGTAGTCTGTTTTCGAGATTTTTGTTACTCCAATGGATGGTAGCCTTGTCATTATGGAAGGTAGTTTGTTGTCGAGATTTTTGTTACTCCATTGGATGGTAGCCTTGTAATTATGGAAGGTAGTCTGTTATTGATATCTTTGATACTCCAATGGATGGTAGCCTAATCATTATGGAAGGTAGTCTATTTTCGACATTTTTGTTACTCCAATGGATGGTAGCCTTGTCATTATGGAAGGTAGTCTGTTGTCGAGATTTTTGTTACTCCAATCGATGGTAGCCTTGTCATTATGGAAGGTAGTCTTTTATCGATATTTTTGTTACTACAATTGATTGTAGCCTTGTCATTATGAAAAGTAGTTTGTTGTCAATATGTTTGTTACTCAAATGGATGGTAGCCTAGTCATTATGTAAGGTAGTCTATTGTCGAGATTTTGAATACTCCAATGGATGGTAGCCTTTTAATTATGGAAGGTAGTCTGTTCTCGAGATTTTTGTTACTCCAATAGATGGTAGACTTGTCACTATCGAAGGTAGTCTGTTGTTGTGATTTTTGTTATTCCAATGGATGGTAGCCTTGTCATTATAGAAGGTAGTTTGTTGTTCAATTTTTTGTTACTATAATGCATGGTAGCCTTGTCATTATGGAAGTTAGTCTGTTGTCGAGATTTTTGTTATTCCACTGGATGGTAGCCTAGTAATTACGGAAGGTAGTCTGTTTTCGAGATTTTTGTTACTCCAATGGATGGTAGCCTTTTCATTATGGAAGGTAGTCTGTTGTCGAGATTTTGGTTACTCCATTGGATGGTAGCCATGTCATTATGGAAGGTAGTCTCTTGTTGATATTTTTGTTACTCCAATGGATGGTAGCCTTGTCATTATGGAAGGTAGTCTTTTGTCGATATTTTTGTTACTACAATGGATTGTAGCCTTGACATTATGAAAAGTAGTTTGTTGTCAATATGTTTGTTACTCAAATGGATGGTAGCCTAGTCATTATGTAAGGTAGTCTATTGTCGAGATTTTTAATACTCCAATGGATGGTAGCCTTGTCATTATGGAAGGTAGTCTGTTCTCGAGATTTTTGTTACTCCAATAGATGGTAGCCTTGTCATTATCGAAGGTTGTCTATTGTTGTGATTTTTGTTATTCCAATGGATGGTAGCCTTGTCATTATGGAAGGTAGTCTGTTGTTAAGATTTTTGTTACTATAATACATGGTAGCCTTGTCATTATGGAAGATAGTCTGTTGTCGAGATTTTTTTTATTCCACTGGATGGTAGCCTAGTAATTATCGAAGGTAGTCTGTTTTCGAGATTTTTGTTACTCCAATGGATGGTAGCCTTGTCATTATGGAAGGTAGTTTGTTGTCGAGATTTTTGTTACTCCATTGGATGGTAGCCTTGTAATTATGGAAGGTAGTCTCTTGTTTATATTTTTGTTACTCCAATGGATGGTAGCCTTGTCATTATGGAAGGTAGTTTGTTGTCCGGATTTTTGTTACTCTAATGGATTGTAGCCTTGTCATTATTGAAGGTAGTCTGTTGTCGAGATTTTTGTTACTACAATGAATGGTAGCCTTGTCATTATGGAAGGTAGTCTCTTTTTGATATTTTTGTTACTCCAATGGATGTTAGCCTTGTCATTATAGAAGGTAGTCTGTTGTCGAGATTTTTGTTACTCAATTGGATGGTAGCCTTGTCATTATGGAAGGTAGTTATTTTGTCGAGATTTTTGTTATTCCAATGGAAGGTAGCCTTTTCATTATGGAAGGTAGTCTGTTGTCGTGATTTTTGTTACTCCAATGGATGGTAGCCTTGTCATTATGGAAGGTAGTATGTTATCGATATCTATGTTCATCCAATGGATGGTAGCCTTGTCATTATGGATGGTAGTCTATTGTCAAGATTTGTGTTACTCCAATGGATGGTAGCCTTGTCATTATGGAAGGTAGTTTGTTGTCGAGATTTTTGTTATTCCAATGGATGGTAGCCTTGTCATTATGAAAGGTAGTATGTTGTTGATATCTTTGATACTCCAATGGATGGTAGCCTAATCATTATGGAAGGTAGTCTATTTTCGACATTTTTGTTACTCCAATGGATGGTAGCCTTGTCATTATGGAAGGTAGTCTGTTGTCGAGATTTTTGTTACTCCAATCGATGGTAGCCTTATCATTATGGAAGGTAGTCTTTTATCGATATTTTTGTTACTACAATTGATTGTAGCCTTGACATTATGAAAAGTAGTTTGTTGTCAATATGTTTGTTACTCAAATGGATGGTAGCCTAGTCATTATGTATGGTAGTCTATTGTCGAGATTTTGAATACTCCAATGGATGGTAGCCTTTTAATTATGGAAGGTAGTCTGCTCTCAAGATTTTTGTTACTCCAATAGATGGTAGACTTGTCACTATCGAAGGTAGTCTGTTGTTGTGATTTTTGTTATTCCAATGGATGGTAGCCTTGTCATTATAGAAGGTAGTTTGTTGTTCAATTTTTTGTTACTATAATGCATGGTAGCCTTGTCATTATGGAAGTTAGTCTGTTGTCGAGATTTTTGTTATTCCACTGGATGGTAGCCTAGTAATTACGGAAGGTAGACTGTTTTCGAGATTTTTGTTACTCCAATGGATGGTAGCCTTTTCATTATGGAAGGTAGTCTGTTGTCGAGATTTTGGTTACTCCATTGGATGGTAGCCATGTCATTATGGAAGGTAGTCTCTTGTTGATATTTTTGTTACTCCAATGGATGGTAGCCTTGTCATTATGGAAGGTAGTCTTTTGTCGATATTTTTGTTACTACAATGGATTGTAGCCTTGACATTATGAAAAGTAGTTTGTTGTCAATATGTTTGTTACTCAAATGGATGGTAGCCTAGTCATTATGTAAGGTAGTCTATTGTCGAGATTTTTAATACTCCAATGGATGGTAGCCTTGTCATTATGGAAGGTAGTCTGTTCTCGAGATTTTTGTTACTCCAATAGATGGTAGCCTTGTCATTATCGAAGGTTGTCTATTGTTGTGATTTTTGTTATTCCAATGGATGGTAGCCTTGTCATTATGGAAGGTAGTCTGTTGTTAAGATTTTTGTTACTATAATACATGGTAGCCTTGTCATTATGGAAGATAGTCTGTTGTCGAGATTTTTTTTATTCCACTGGATGGTAGCCTAGTAATTATCGAAGGTAGTCTGTTTTCGAGATTTTTGTTACTCCAATGGATGGTAGCCTTGTCATTATGGAAGGTAGTTTGTTGTCGAGATTTTTGTTACTCCATTGGATGGTAGCCTTGTAATTATGGAAGGTAGTCTCTTGTTTATATTTTTGTTACTCCAATGGATGGTAGCCTTGTCATTATGGAAGGTAGTTTGTTGTCCGGATTTTTGTTACTCTAATGGATTGTAGCCTTGTCATTATTGAAGGTAGTCTGTTGTCGAGATTTTTGTTACTACAATGAATGGTAGCCTTGTCATTATGGAAGGTAGTCTCTTTTTGATATTTTTGTTACTCCAATGGATGTTAGCCTTGTCATTATAGAAGGTAGTCTGTTGTCGAGATTTTTGTTACTCAATTGGATGGTAGCCTTGTCATTATGGAAGGTAGTTATTTTGTCGAGATTTTTGTTATTCCAATGGAAGGTAGCCTTTTCATTATGGAAGGTAGTCTGTTGTCGTGATTTTTGTTACTCCAATGGATGGTAGCCTTGTCATTATGGAAGGTAGTATGTTATCGATATCTATGTTCATCCAATGGATGGTAGCCTTGTCATTATGGATGGTAGTCTATTGTCAAGATTTGTGTTACTCCAATGGATGGTAGCCTTGTCATTATGGAAGGTAGTTTGTTGTCGAGATTTTTGTTATTCCAATGGATGGTAGCCTTGTCATTATGAAAGGTAGTATGTTGTTGATATCTTTGATACTCCAATGGATGGTAGCCTAATCATTATGGAAGGTAGTCTATTTTCGACATTTTTGTTACTCCAATGGATGGTAGCCTTGTCATTATGGAAGGTAGTCTGTTGTCGAGATTTTTGTTACTCCAATCGATGGTAGCCTTATCATTATGGAAGGTAGTCTTTTATCGATATTTTTGTTACTACAATTGATTGTAGCCTTGACATTATGAAAAGTAGTTTGTTGTCAATATGTTTGTTACTCAAATGGATGGTAGCCTAGTCATTATGTATGGTAGTCTATTGTCGAGATTTTGAATACTCCAATGGATGGTAGCCTTTTAATTATGGAAGGTAGTCTGCTCTCAAGATTTTTGTTACTCCAATAGATGGTAGACTTGTCATTATCGAAGGTAGTCTGTTGTTGTGATTTTTGTTATTCCAATGGATGGTAGCCTTGTCATTATAGAAGGTAGTTTGTTGTTCAAATTTTTGTTACTATAATGCATGGTAGCCTTGTCATTATGGAAGTTAGTCTGTTGTCGAGATTTTTGTTATTCCACTGGATGGTAGCCTAGTAATTAGGGAAGGTAGTCTGTTTTCGAGATTTTTGTTACTCCAATGGATGGTAGCCTTTTCATTATGGAAGGTAGTCTCTTGTTGATATTTTTGTTACTCCAATGGATGGTAGCCTTGTCATTATGGATGGTAGTCTGTTGTCGTGATTTTTATTACTATAATGGATTGTATACTTTTCATTATGGAAGGTAGTATGTTGTCGATATTTTTGTTACTACAATGGATTGTAGTCTTGTCATAATGGAAGGTAGTATGTTGTTGAGATTTTTGTTACTACAAGGATGATAGCCTTGTCATTATGGAAGGTAGTCTGTTGTCGAGATTTTTGTTATTCCAATGGATGGTAGACTTGTCATTATGAAAGGTAGTCTGTTGTTGATATCTTTGATAATCCAATGGATGGTAGCCTAGTTATTATGCAAGGTAGTCTACTGTCAACATTTTTGTTACTCCAATGGATGGTAGCCTTGTCATTATGGAAGGTAGTCTGTTGTCGATATTTTTGTTACTCCAATGGATGGGAGCCTTGTCATTATGGAAAGTAGTATTTTGTCGATATTTTTGTTACTACAATGGATTGTAGCATTGACATTATGAAAAGTAGTTTGTTGTCAATATGTTTGTTACTCAAATGGATGGTAGCCTTTTCATTATGTAAGGTATGCTATTGTGGAGATTTTTAATACTCCAATAGATGGTAGCCTTGTCATTATGGAAGGTAGTTTGTTATCGAGATTTTTGTTACTCTAATAGATGGTAGCCTTGTCATTATGGAAGGTAGTCTGTTGTTGTGATTTTTGTTATTCCAATGGATGGTAGCCTTGTCATTATGGAATGTAGTTTGTTATTCAGATTTTAGTTACTATAATGTTTGGTAGCCTTGTCATTATGGAAGTTAGTCTGTTGTCCACTGGATGGTAGCCTAGTAATTATGGAAGGTAGTCTATTTTTGAGATTTTTGTTACTCCAATGGATGGTAGCCTTATCATTATGGAAGGTAGTCTGTTGTCGAGATGTTTGTTACTCCATTGGATGCTAGCCTTGTCATTATGGAAGGTAGTCTCTTGTTGATATTTTTGTGACTCCATTGGATGGTAGCCTTGTAATTATGGAAGGTAGTCTGTTGTCGAGATTTTTGTTACTCCAATGGATGGTAGCCTTGTCATTATGGAAGGTAGTATTTTGTCAATATTTTTGTTACTACAATGGATTGTAGCCTTGTCATTATGAAAATTAGTTTGTTGTCAATATGTTTGTTACTCAAATGTATGGTAGCCTAGTCATTATGTAATGTAGTCTATTGTCGAGATTTTTAATACTCCAATGGATGGTAGCCTTGTAATTATGGAAGGTAGTCTATTGTTGTTATTTTTTTTATTCCAATGGATGGTAGCCTTGTCATTATGTAAGGTAGTCTGTGTTCATATTTTTGTTACTATAATGTATGGTAGCCTTGTCATTATGGAAGTTAGTCTGTTGTCAAGATTTTTGTAATTCCACTGGATGGTAGCCTAGTAATTACGGAAGGTAGTCTGTTTTCGAGATTTTTGTTACTCCAATGGATGGTAGCCTTTTCATTATGGAAGGTAGTCTTTTGTCGAGATTTTTGTTACTCCATTGGATGGTAGCCTTGTAATTATGGAAGGTAGTCTCTTATTGAAATTTTTGTTACTCCGATGGATGGTAGCCTTGTCATTATGGAAGGTAGTCTGTTGTCGAGATTTTTGTTATTCCAATGGATGGTAGCCTTTTCATTATTGAAGGTAGTATGTTGTCGATATTTTTGTTACTACAATGGATGGTAGCCTTGTCATTATGGAAGGTAGTATGTTCTCGATATTTTTGTTACTACAATGGATTGTAGCCTTGTCATTATGGAAGGTAGTATGTTGTCTAGATTTTTGTTACTATAATGGATGATAGCCTTGTCATTATGGAAGGTAGTATGTTGTCGAGATTTTTGTTACTACAATGGATGGTAGCCTTGTCATTATGGAAGGTAGTATGTTATCGATATTTTTGTTACTCCATTGGATGGTAGCCTTTTCATTATGGAAGGTAGTCTATTATAAAGATTTTTTATATTTCCATGGATGGTAGCCTTGTCATTATGGAAGGTATTATGGTGTAGATATCTATGTTACTCAAATGGGTGGTAGCCTTGTCATTATGGAAGGTATTCTGTTGTCGAGATTTTTGTTACTCCAATGGATGGTAGCCTTGTCATTATCGAAGGTAGTCTGTTGTTGTGATTTTTGTTACCCCAATGGATGGTAGCCTTGTCATTATGGAAGGTATTTTGTTGTTCAGATTTTTGTTAATACAATGTATAGTAGCCTTGTCATTATGGAAGGTAGTCTATTGTCGATATTTTTGTTATTCCAATGGATGGTAGCCTAGTCTTTATGGAAGGTAGTCTGTTTTCGAGATTTTTCTTACTCCATTGGATGGTAGCCTTGTCTTTATGGAAGGTAGTCTATTGTCCAGATTTTTTTTATTCTAATGGATGGTAGCCTTGTCATTATGGAAGGTAGTCTGTTGTTGATATTTTTGTTACTCCAATGGATGGTAGCCTTGTCATTATGGAAGGTAGTCTGTTGTCCATATTTCTGTTATTCTAAAGGATGGTAGCCTTGTCATTATGGAAGGTAACCTGTTGTCAAGATTTTTGTTACTCCAATGGATGGTAGCCTTGTCATTATTGAAGGGAGTCTGTTTTCAATATTTTTTTACTACAACGGATGGTATCCTTGTCATTATGGAAGGTAGTCTTTTGTCTAGATATTGTTTACTACAATGGATTGTAGCCTTTTTATATTGAAGGGTAGTCTGTTATCGATATCTTTGTTACTCCAATGGATGGTAGCCTAGTCATTATGTAAGGTAATCTGTTGTCGAGATTTTTGTTACTCTAATGGATGGTAGCCTTGTCATTACCAAAGGTAGTCTGTTGTCGAGATTTTTAATACTCCAATAGATGGTAGCCTTGTCATTATGGGAGGTAGTCTGTTCTCGAGATTTTTGTTACTCTAATAAATGGTAGCCTTTTCATTATGGAAGGTAGTCTGTTGTTGTGACTTTTGTTATTCCAACGGATGGTAGCCTTGTCATTATGAAAGGTAGTTTGTTATTCAGATTTTAGTTACTATAATGTTTGGTAGCCTTGTCATTATGGAAATTAGTCTGTTGTCGAGATTTTTGTTAATCCACTGGATGGTAGCCTAGTAATTTTTGAAGGTAGTCTATTTTCGAGATTTTTGTTACTCCAATCGATGGTAGCCTTGTCATTATGGAAGGTAGTCTGTTGTCGAGATTTTTGTTATTCCAATGGATCGTAGCCTTGTCATTATTGAAGGTAGTATGTTGTCGAATTTTTGTCACTACAATGGATGGAAGCCTTGTCATTATGGAAGGTAGTATGTTGTCGATATTTTTGTTACTACAATGGATTGTAACCTTGTCATTATGGAAGGTAGTATGTTGTCGAGATTTTTGTTACTATAATGCATGATAGCCTTGTCATTATGGAAGGTTGTCTATTGTCGAGATTTTGTTACTCCAATAGATGGTAGCCTTGTCATTATGGAAGGTAGTATGTTGTTGATATTTTTGTTACTCCATTGGATGGTAGCCTTGTCATTATGGAAGGTAGTTTATTATCGAGATTTTATATATTTCCATGGATGGTAGCCTTGTCATTATGGAAGGTATTCTGTTGTCATGATTTTTGTTACTCCAATGTATGGTAGCCTTGTCATTATGGAAGGTGGTCTGTTGTCGAGATTTTTGTTATTCCAATGGACGGTAGCCGTATTATTATGAAAGGTAGTTTGTTATTGATATCTTTGATACTCCAATGGATGGTAGCCTAATCATTATGGAAGGTAGTCTATTGTCGACATTTTTGTTACTCCAATGGATGGTAGCCTTGTCATTATGGAAGGTAGTCTGTTGTCGAGATTTTTGTTACTCCAATGGATTGTAGCCTTGTCATTATGGAAGGTAGTATTTTGTCGATATTTTTGTTACTACAATGGATTGTATCCTTGACATGATGAAAAGTAGTTTGTTGTAAATATGTTTGTTACTCAAATGTATGGTAGCCTAGTCAATATGTAAGGTAGTTTATTGTCGAGATTTTTAATACTCCAATGGATGGTAGCCTTGTCATTATGGAAGGTAGTCTGTTCTCGAGATTTTTGTTACTCCAATAGATGGTAGCCTTGTCATTATGGAAGGAAGCCTATTGTTGTTATTTTTGTTATTCCAATGGATGGTAGCCTTGTCATTATGGAAGGTAGTCTGTGTTCATATTTTTGTTACTATAATGTATGATAGCCTTGTCATTATGGAAGTTAGTCTGTTGTCGAGATTTTTGTTATTCCACTGGATGGTAGCCTAGTAATTACGGAAGGTAGTATGTTTTCGAGATTTTTATTACTCCAATTGTTGGTAGCCTTGTCATTATGGAATGTAGTATGTTGTCGAGATTTTTGTTACTCCATTGGATGGTAGCCTTGTCATTATGGAAGGTAGTATGTTGTCGAGATTTTTGTTACTCCAATGGATGGTAGCGTTGTCATTATGGAAGGTAGTTTGTTGATCATATTTTTATTACTACAATGTATAGTAGCCTTGTTATTATGGAAGGTAGTCTATTGTCGAGATTTTTGTTATTCCAATGGATGGTAGCCTAGTCTTTATGGAAGGTAGTCTGTTTTCTAGATTTTTGTTACTACAATGGATGGTAGCCTTGTCATTATGGAAGGTAGTCTATTGTCCAGATTTTTTATATTCTAATGGATGGTAGCCTTGTCATTATGGAAGGTAGTTTGTTGTTGATATTTTTGTTACTCCAATGGATGGTAGCCTTGTCATTATGGAAGGTAGTCTGTTGTCCATATTTTTGTTATTCTAAAGGATGGTAGCCTTGTCATTATAGAAGGTAACCTGTTGTCAAGATTTTTGTTACTCCAATGGATGGTAGCCTTGTCATTATTGAAGGGAGTCTGTTTTTGATATTTTTGTTACTATAACGAATGGTAGCCTTGTCATTATGGAAGGTAGTCTTTTGTCTAGATTTTGGTTACTACAATGGATTGTAGCCTTGTTATAGTGACAGGTAGTCTGTTGTCGATATCTTTGTTACTCCAATGGATGGTAGCCTAGTCATTATGTAAGGTAGTCTGTTGTCGATATTTTTGTTACTCTAATGGATGGTAGCCTTGTTATTACCGAAGGTAGTCTGTTGTCGAGATTTTTAATACTCCAATAGATGGTAGCCTTGTCATTATGGAAGGTAGTCTGTTCTCGAGATTTTTGTTACTCTAATAGATGGTAGCCTTGTCATTATGGAAGGTAGTCTGTTGTTGTGACTTTTGTTATTCCAACATATGGTAGCCTTGTCATTATGGAAGGTAGTTTGTTATTCAGATTTTAGTTACTATAATGTTTGGTAGCCTTGTCATTATGGAAATTAGTCTGTTGTCGAGATTTTTGTTAATCCACTGGATGGTAGCCTAGTAATTTTGGAAGGTAGTCTATTTTTGAGATTTTTGTTACTCCAATGGATGGTAGACTTATCATTATGGAAGGTAGTCTTTTGTCGATATGTTTGTTACTCCATTGGATGGTAGCCTTGTCATTATGGAGGGTAGTCTCTTGTTGATATTTTTGTTACTTTAATGGCTGGTAGCCTTGTCATTATGGAAGGTAGTCTGTTGTCAATATTTTTGTTACTCTATTGGATGGTAGCCTTGTCATTATTGAAGGTAGTCTGTTGTCGAGATATTTGTTACTAGAATGGATGGTAGCCTTGTCATTATGGATGGTAGTCTCTTGTTGATGTTTTTTTTACTCCAATGGATGTTAGCCTTGTCATTATGGAAGGTAGTCTGTTGTCGAGATTTTTGTTACTCCAATGGATGGTAGCCTTGTCATTATTGAAGGTAGTCTGTTGTCGAGATTTTTGTTACTACAATGGATGGTAGCCTTGTCATTATGGAAGGTAGTATGTTGTCGATATTTTTGTTACCACAATGGATGATAGCCTTGTCATTATGGAAGGTAGTCTCTTGTTGATATTTTTGTTACTCCAATGGATGTTAGCCTTGTCATTATGGAAGGTATTCTGTTGTCAAGATTTTTGTTACTCCAATGTATGGTAGCCTTGTCATTATGGAAGGTGGTCTGTTGTCGAGATTTTTAGTATTCCAATGGATGGTAGCCGTGCCATTATGAAAGGTAGTCTGCTGTTGATATCTTAGATACTGCAATGGATGGTAGCCTAATCATTATGGAAGGTAGTCTATTGTCGACATTTTTGTTACTCCAATGGATGGTAGCCTTGTCATTATGGAAGGTAGTCTGTTGTCGAGATTTTTGTTACTCCTTTGGATTGTTGCCTTGTCATTATGGAAGGTAGTATTTTGTCGATATTTTTGTTACTATAATGGATTGTAGCCTTGACATGATGAAAAGTAGTTTGTTGTAAATATGTTTGTTACTCAAACGTATGGTAGCCTAGTCATTATGTAAGGTAGTTTATTGTCGAGATTTTTAATACTCCAATGGATGGTAGCCTTGTCATTATGGAAGGTAGTCTGTTCTCGATATTTTTGTTACTCCAATAGATGGTAGCCTTGCCAATATGGAAGGTAGTATGTTGTTGTTATTTTTGTTATTCCAATGGATGGTAGCCTTGTCATTATGGAAGGTAGTCTGTGTTCATATTTTTATTATTATAATGTATGGTAGCCTTGTCATTATGGAAGTTAGTCTGTTGTCGAGATTTTTGTTATTCCACTGGATGGTAGCCTAGTAATTACGGAAGGTAGTATGTTTTCGAGATTTTTATTACTCCAATGGATGGTGGCCTTGTCATTATGGAAGGTAGTCTGTTGTCGAGATTTTTGTTACTCCATTGGATGGTAGCCTTGTCATTATGGAAGGTAGTCTGTTGTCGATATTTTTGTTACTCCAATTGATGGTAGCCTTGTCATTATGGAAGGTAGTTTGTTGTTCATATTTTTGTTACTACAATGTATAGTAGCCTTGTCATTATGGAAGGTAGTCTATTGTCGAGATTTTTGTTATTCCAATGGATGGTAGCCTAGTCTTTATGGAAGGTAGTCTGTTTTCGAGATTTTTGTTACTACAATGGATGGTAGCCTTGTCATTATGGAAGGTAGTCTATTGTCCAGATTTTTTATATTCTAATGGATGGTAGCCTTGTCATTATGGAAGGTAACCTGTTGTCAAGATTTTTGTTTCTCCAATGGATGGTAGCCTTGTCATTATTGAAGGGAGTCTGTTTTTGATATTTTTGTTACTACAACGGATGGTAGCCTTGTCATTATGGAAGGTAGTCTTTTGTCGAGATTTTGGTTACTACAATTGATTGTAGCCTTGTTATAGTGAAGGGTAGTCTGTTGTCGATATATTTGTTACTCCAACGAATGGTAGCCTAGTCATTATGTAAGGTAGTCTGTTGTTGAGATTTTTGTTACTCTAATGGATGGTAGCCTTGTCATTACCAAAGGTAGTCTTTTGTCGAGATTTTTAATACTCCAATAGATGGTAGCCTTGTCATTATGGAAGGTAGTTTGTTCTCGAGATTTTTGTTACTCTAATAGATGGTAGCCTTGTCATTATGGAAGGTAGTTTGTTGTTGTGACTTTTATTAATCCAATGGATGGTAGCCTTGTCATTATGGAAGGTAGTTTGTTATTCAGATTTTAGTTACAATAATGTTTGGTAGCCTTGTCATTATGGAAATTAGTCTGTTGTTGTGATTTTTGTTAATCCACTGGATGGTAGCCTAGTAATTATGGAAGGTAGTCTGTTTTCGAGATTTTTGTTACTCCAATGGATGGTAGCCTTATCGTTATGGAAGGTAGTCTTTTGTCGATATGTTTGTTACTCCATTGGATGGTAGCCTTGTCATTATGGAGGGTAGTCTCTCGTTGATATTTTTGTTACTTTAATGGCTGGTAGCCTTGTCATTATGGAAGGTAGTCTGTTGTCCAGAATTTTGTTACTCTAATGGATGGTAGCCTTGTCATTATTGAAGGTAGTCTGTTGTCGAGATATTTGTTACTACAATGGATGGTAGCCTTGTCATTTTGGATGGTAGTCTCTTGTTGATATTTTTTTACTCCAATGGATGTTAGCCTTGTCATTATGGAAGGTGGTTTGTTGTCGAGATTTTTGTTACTCCAATGGATGGTAGCCTTGTCATTATTGAAGGTAGTCTGTTGTCGAGATTTTTTTTACTACAATGGATGGTAGTCTTGTCATTATGGAAGGTAGTATGTTGTCGATATTTTTGTTACAACAATGGATGATAGCCTTGTCATTATGGAAGGTATTCTCTTGTTGATATTGTTGTTACTCCAATGGATGTTAGCCTTGTCATTATGGAAGGTATTCTATTGTCAAGATTTTTGTTACTCCAATGTATGGTAGCCTTGTCATTATGGAAGGTGGTCTATTGTCGAGATTTTTGTTATTCCAATGGATGGTAGCCATGTCATTATGAAAGGTAGTCTGTTGTTGATATCTTAGATACTCCAATGGATGGTAGCCTAATCATTATGGAAGGTAGTCTATTGTCGACATTTTTGTTACTCCAATGGATGGTAGCCTTGTCATTATGGAAGGTAGTCTGTTGTCGAGATTTTTTTTACTCCAATGGATTGTAGCCTTGTCATTATGGAAGGTAGTATTTTGTCGAAGTTTTTGTTACTACAATGGATTGTAGCCTTTACATGATGAAAAGTAGTTTGTTGTAAATATGTTTGTTACTCAAATGTATGGTAGCCTAGTCATTATGTAAAGTAGTTTATTGTCGAGATTTTTAATACTCCAATGAATGGTAGCCTTGTCATTATGGAAGGTAGTCTGTTATCGAGATTTTTGTTACTCCAATAGATGGTAGCCTTGTCATTATGGAAGGTAGTCTGTTGTTGTTATTTTTGTTATTCCAATGGATGGTAGCCTTGTCATTATGGAAGGTAGTCTGTGTTCATATTTTTGTTACTATAATGTATGGTAGCCTTGTCATTATGGAAGTTAGTCTGTTGTCGTGATTTTTGTTATTCCACTAGATGGTAGCCTAGTAATTACGGAAGGTAGTATGTTTTCGAGATTTTTATTACTCCAATGGATGGTAGCCTTGTCATTAGGGAAGATAGTCTGTTGTCGAGATTTTTGTTACTCCATTGGATGGTAGCCTTGTCATTATTGAAGGTAGTATGTTGTCGAGATTTTTGTTACTACAATGGATGGTAGACTTGTCGTTATGGAAGGTAGTCTATTATAAAGATTTTTTATATTTCCATGGATGGTAGCCTTGTCATTATGGACGGTATTATGGTGTAGATATCTATGTTACTCAAATGGGTGTAGCCTTGTCATTATGGAAGGTAGTCTGTTGTCGAGATTTTTGTTACTCCAATGGATGGTAGCCTTGTCATTATAGAAGGTAGTCTGTTATTGTGATTTTTGTTACCCCAATGGATGTTAGCCTTGTCATTATGGAAGGTAGTTTGTTGTTCAGATTTTTGTTAGTACAATGTATAGTAGCCTTGTCATTATGGAAGGTAGTCTTTTGTCGAGATTTTTGTTATTCCAATGGATGGTAGCCTAGTCTTTATGGAAGGTAGTCTGTTTTCGAGATTTTTGTTACTACAATGGATGGTGGCCTTGTCATTATGGAAGGTAGTCTATTGTCCATATTTTTTTTATTCTAATGGATGGTAGCCTTGTCATTATGGAAGGTAGTTGGTTGTTGATATTTTTGTTACTCCAATGGATGGTAGCCTTGTCATTATGGAAGGTAGTTTGTTGTCCATATTTTTGTTATTCTAATGGATGGTAGCCTTGTCATTATGGAAGGTAACCTTTTGTAAATATTTTTGTTACTCCAATGGATGGTAGCCTTGTCATTATTTAAGGGAGTCTGTTTTCGATATTTTTGTTACTACAATGGAGGGTAGCCTTGTCATTATGGAAGGTAATCTTTTGTCGAGATTTTGGTTACTACAATTGATTGTAGCCTTGTTATAGTGAAGGGTAGTCTGTTATCGAGATTTTTAATAGTCCAATGGATGGTAGCCTTGTCATTATAGAAATGTAGTTTATTATCGAGATTTTTAATAGTCCAATGGATGGTAGCCTAGTCATTAAGTAAGGTAGTCTATTGTCGAGATTTTTAATAGTCCAATGGATGGTAGCCTTGTCATTATAGAAAGGTAGTTTGCTCTTGAGATTTTTGTTACTCCAATAGATGGTAGCCTTGTCATTATGGAAGGTAATATGTTGTTGTGATTTATGTTATTCCAATGGTAGGTAGCCTTGTCATCATTGAAGGTAGTATGTGTTCATATTTTTTATAGTATAATGTAAGGTAGCCTTATCATTATGGAAGTTAATCTATTGTCGAGATATTTGTTATTCCACTGGATGGTAGCCTAGTAACAATGGAAGGTAGTCCGTTTTCAAGATTTTTGTTACTCCAATGGATGGTATCCTTGTCATTATGGAAGGTAGTCTGTTGTCGAGATTTTTTTTACTCCAATGGATGGTAGCCTTGTCATTATTGAAGGTAGTATGTTGTCGAGATTTTTGTTACTACAATGGATGGTAGCCTTGTCATTATGGAAGGTATTATGGTGTAGATATCTATGTTACTCAAATGGGTGGTAGCCTTGTCATTATGCAAGGTAGTCTGTTGTCGAGATTTTTGTTACTCAAATGGATGGTAGCCTTGTCATTATAGAAGGTAGTCTATTGTTGTGATTTTTGTTACCCCAATGGATGTTAGCCTTGTCATTATGGAAGGTAGTTTGTTGTTCAGATTTTTGTTACTACAATGTATAGTAGCCTTGTCATTATGAAAGGTAGTCTATTGTCGAGATTTTGTTATTCCAATGGATGGTAGCCTAGTCTTTATGGAAGGTAGTCTGTTTTCGAGATTTTTGTTACTACAATGGATGGTAGCCTTGTCATTATGGAAGGTAGTCTATTGTCCAGATTTTTTTTATTCTAATGGATGGTAGCCTTGTCATTATGGAAGGTAGTTGGTTGTTGATATTTTTGTTACTCCAATGGATGGTAGCCTTGTCATTATGGAAGGTAGTCTGTTGTCCATATTTTTGTTGTTCTAATGGATGGTAGCCTTGTCATTATGGAAGGTAACCTGTTGTCAAGTTTTTGTTACTCCAATGGATGGTAGCCTTGTCATTATTGAAGGGAGTCTATTTTCGATATTTTTGTTACTACAACGGATGGTAGCCTTGTCATTATGGAAGGTAGTCTTTTGTCGAGATTTTGGTTACTACAATTGATTGTAGCCTTGTTATAGTGAAGGGTAGTCTGTTGTCGATATCTTTGTTACTCTAATGGATGGTAGCCTAGTCATTATGTAAGGTAGTCTGTTGTTGAGATTTTTGTTACTCTAATGGATGGTATCCTTGTCATTACCAAAGGTAGTCTTTTGTCGAGATTTTTAATACTCCAATAGATGGTAGCCTTGTCATTATGGAAGGTAGTCTGTTCTCGATATTTTTGTTACTCTAACAGATGGTAGCCTTGTCATTATGGAAGGTAGTTTGTTGTTGTGACTTTTGTTATTCCAATGGATGGTAGCCTTGTCATTATGAAAGGTAGTTTGTTATTCAGATTTTAGTTACAATAATGTTTGGTAGCCTTGTCATTATGGAAATTAGTCTGTTGTTGTGATTTTTGTTAATCCACTGGATGGTAGCCTAGTAATTATGGAAGGTAGTCTGTTTTCGAGATTTTTGTTACTCCAATGGATGGTAGCCTTATCGTTATGGAAGGTAGTCTTTTGTCGATATGTTTGTTACTCCATTGGATGGTAGCCTTGTCATTATGGAGGGTAGACTCTCGTTGATATTTTTGTTACTTTAATGGCTGGTAGCCTTGTCATTATGGAAGGTAGTCTGTTGTCCAGAATTTTGTTACTCTAATGGATGGTAGCCTTGTCATTATTGAAGGTAGTCTGTTGTCGAGATATTTGTTACTACAATGGATGGTAGCCTTGTCATTTTGGATGGTAGTCTCTTGTTGATATTTTTTTACTCCAATGCATGTTATCCTTGTCATTATGGAAGGTGGTTTGTTGTCAAGATTTTTGTTACTCCAATGGATGGTAGCCTTGTCATTATTGAAGGTAGTCTGTTTTCGAGATTTTTTTTACTACAATGGATGGTAGTCTTGTCATTATGGAAGGTAGTATGTTGTCGATATTTTTGTTACAGCAATGGATGATAGCCTTGTCATTATGGAAGGTATTCTCTTGTTGATATTGTTGTTACTCCAATGGATGTAAGCCTTGTCATTATGGAAGGTATTCTGTTGTCAAGATTTTTGTTACTCCAATGTATGGTAGCCTTGTCATTATGGAAGGTGGTCTATTGTCGAGATTTTTGTTATTCCAATGGATGGTAGCCATGTCATTATGAAAGGTAGTCTGTTGTTGATATCTTAGATACTCCAATGGATGGTAGCCTAATCATTATGGAAGGTAGTCTATTGTCGACATTTTTGTTACTCCAATGGATGGTAGCCTTGTCATTATGGAAGGTAGTCTGTTGCCGAGATTTTTTTTACTCCAATGGATTGTAGCCTTGTCATTATGGAAGGTAGTATTTTGTCGATATTTTTGTTACTACAATGGATTGTAGCCTTTACATGATGAAAAGTAGTTTGTTGTAAATATGTTTGTTACTCAAATGTATGGTAGCCTAGTCATTATGTAAAGTAGTTTATTGTCGAGATTTTTAATACTCCAATGAATGGTAGCCTTGTCATTATGGAAGGTAGTCTGTTATCGAGATTATTGTTACTCCAATAGATGGTAGCCTTGTCATTATGGAAGGTAGTCTGTTGTTGTTATTTTTGTTATTCCAATGGATGGTAGCCTTGTCATTATGGAAGGTAGTCTGTGTTCATATTTTTGTTACTATAATGTATGGTAGCCTTGTCATTATGGAAGTTTGTCTGTTGTCGAGATTTTTGTTATTCCACTAGATGGTAGCCTAGTAATTACGGAAGGTAGTATGTTTTCGAGATTTTTATTACTCCAATGGATGGTAGCCTTGTCATTAGGGAAGATAGTCTGTTGTCGAGATTTTTGTTACTCCATTGGATGGTAGCCTTGTCATTATTGAAGGTAGTATGTTGTCGAGATTTTTGTTACTACAATGGATGGTAGCCTTGTCGTTATGGAAGGTAGTCTATTATAAAGATTTTTTATATTTCCATGGATGGTAGCCTTGTCATTATGGACGGTATTATGGTGTAAATATCTATGTTACTCAAATGGGTGGTAGCCTTGTCATTATGGAAGGTAGTCTGTTGTAGAGATTTTTGTTACTCCAATGGATGGTAGCCTTGTCATTATAGAAGGTAGTCTGTTGTTGTGATTTTTGTTACCCCAATGGATGTTAGCCTTGTCATTATGGAAGGTAGTTTGTTGTTCAGATTTTTGTTAGTACAATGTATAGTAGCCTTGTCATTATGGAAGGTAGTCTTTTGTCGAGATTTTTGTTATTCCAATGGAAGGTAGCCTAGTCTTTATGGAAGGTAGTCTGTTTTCGAGATTTTTGTTACTACAATGGATGGTGGCCTTGTCATTATGGAAGGTAGTCTATTGTCCATATTTTTTTTATTCTAATGGATGGTAGCCTTGTCATTATGGAAGGTAGTTGGTTGTTGATATTTTTGTTACTCCAATGGATGGTAGCCTTGTCATTATGGAAGGTAGTTTGTTGTCCATATTTTTGTTATTCTAATGGATGGTAGCCTTGTCATTATGGAAGGTAACCTTTTGTAAATATTTTTGTTACTCCAATGGATGGTAGCCTTGTCATTATTGAAGGGAGTCTGTTTTCGATATTTTTGTTACTACAACGGAGGGTAGCCTTGTCATTATGGAAGGTAGTCTTTTGTCGAGATTTTGGTTACTACAATTGATTGTAGCCTTGTTATAGTGAAGGGTAGTCTGTTATCGAGATTTTTAATAGTCCAATGGATGGTAGCCTTGTCATTATAGAAAGGTAGTTTATTGTCGAGATTTTTAATAGTCCAATGGATGGTAGCCTAGTCATTAAGTAAGGTAGTCTATTGTCGAGATTTTTAATAGTCCAATGGATGGTAGCCTTGTCATTATAGAAAGGTAGTTTGCTCTTGAGATTTTTGTTACTCCAATAGATGGTAGCCTTGTCATTATGGAAGGTAATATGTTGTTGTGATTTATGTTATTCCAATGGTAGGTAGCCTTGTCATCATTGAAGGTAGTATGTGTTCATATTTTTTATAGTATAATGTATGGTAGCCTTATCATTATGGAAGTTAATCTATTGTCGAGATATTTGTTATTCCACTGGATGGTAGCCTAGTAACAACGGAAGGTAGTCCGTTTTCAAGATTTTCGTTACTCCAATGGATGGTATCCTTGTCATTATGGAAGGTAGTCCGTTGTCGAGATTTTTTTTACTCCAATGGATGGTAGCCTTGTCATTATTGAAGGTAGTATGTTGTCGAGATTTTTGTTACTACAATGGATGGTAGCCTTGTCATTATGGAAGGTATTATGGTGTAGATATCTATGTTACTCAAAACGGTGGTAGCCTTGTCATTATGGAAGGTAGTCTGTTGTCGAGATTTTTGTTACTCAAATGGATGGTAGCCTTGTCATTATAGAAGGTAGTCTATTGTTGTGATTTTTGTTACCCCAATGGATGTTAGCCTTGTCATTATGGAAGGTAGTTTGTTGTTCAGATTTTTGTTACTACAATGTATAGTAGCCTTGTCATTATGAAAGGTAGTCTATTGTCGAGATTTTGTTATTCCAATGGATGGTAGCCTAGTCTTTATGGAAGGTAGTCTGTTTTAGAGATTTTTGTTACTACAATGGATGGTAGCCTTGTCATTATGGAAGGTAGTCTATTGTCCAGATTTTTTTTATTCTAATGGATGGTAGCCTTGTCATTATGGAAGGTAGTTGGTTGTTGATATTTTTGTTACTCCAATGGATGGTAGCCTTGTCATTATGGAAGGTAGTCTGTTGTCCATATTTTTGTTGTTCTAATGGATGGTAGCCTTGTCATTATGGAAGGTAACCTGTTGTCAAGTTTTTGTTACTCCAATGGATGGTAGCCTTGTCATTATTGAAGGGAGTCTATTTTCGATATTTTTGTTACTACAACGGATGGTAGCCTTGTCATTATGGAAGGTAGTCTTTTGTCGAGATTTTGGTTACTACAATTGATTGTAGCCTTGTTATAGTGAAGGGTAGTCTGTTGTCGATATCTTTGTTACTCTAATGGATGGTAGCCTAGTCATTATGTAAGGTAGTCTGTTGTTGAGATTTTTGTTACTCTAATGGATGGTAGCCTTGTCATTACCAAAGGTAGTCTTTTGTCGAGATTTTTAATACTCCAATAGATGGTAGCCTTGTCATTATGGAAGGTAGTCTGTTCTCGATATTTTTGTTACTCTAACAGATGGTAGCCTTGTCATTATGGAAGGTAGTTTGTTGTTGTGACTTTTGTTATTCCAATGGATGGTAGCCTTGTCATTATGAAAGGTAGTTTGTTATTCAGATTTTAGTTACAATAATGTTTGGTAGCCTTGTCATTATGGAAATTAGTCTGTTGTTGTGATTTTTGTTAATCCACTGGATGGTAGCCTAGTAATTATGGAAGGTAGTCTGTTTTCGAGATTTTTGTTACTCCAATGGATGGTAGGCTTATCGTTATGGAAGGTAGTCTTTTGTCGATATGTTTGTTACTCCATTGGATGGTAGCCTTGTCATTATGGAGGGTAGACTCTCGTTGATATTTTTGTTACTTTAATGGCTGGTAGCCTTGTCATTATGGAAGGTAGTCTGTTGTCCAGAATTTTGTTACTCTAATGGATGGTAGCCTTGTCATTATTGAAGGTAGTCTGTTGTCGAGATATTTGTTACTACAATGGATGGTAGCCTTGTCATTTTGGATGGTAGTCTCTTGTTGATATTTTTTTACTCCAATGCATGTTATCCTTGTCATTATGGAAGGTGGTTTGTTGTCAAGATTTTTGTTACTCCAATGGATGGTAGCCTTGTCATTATTGAAGGTAGTCTGTTTTCGAGATTTTTTTTACTACAATGGATGGTAGTCTTGTCATTATGGAAGGTAGTATGTTGTCGATATTTTTGTTACAGCAATGGATGATAGCCTTGTCATTATGGAAGGTATTCTCTTGTTGATATTGTTGTTACTCCAATGGATGTAAGCCTTGTCATTATGGAAGGTATTCTGTTGTCAAGATTTTTGTTACTCCAATGTATGGTAGCCTTGTCATTATGGAAGGTGGTCTATTGTCGAGATTTTTGTTATTCCAATGGATGGTATCCATGTCATTATGAAAGGTAGTCTGTTGTTGATATCTTAGATACTCCAATGGATGGTAGCCTAATCATTATGGAAGGTAGTCTATTGTCGACATTTTTGTTACTCCAATGGATGGTAGCCTTGTCATTATGGAAGGTAGTCTGTTGCCGAGATTTTTTTTACTCCAATGGATTGTAGCCTTGTCATTATGGAAGGTAGTATTTTGTCGATATTTTGGTTACTACAATGGATTGTAGCCTTTACATGATGAAAAGTAGTTTGTTGTAAATATGTTTGTTACTCAAATGTATGGTAGCCTAGTCATTATGTAAAGTAGTTTATTGTCGAGATTTTTAATACTCCAATGAATGGTAGCCTTGTCATTATGGAAGGTAGTCTGTTATCGAGATTATTGTTACTCCAATAGATGGTAGCCTTGTCATTATGGAAGGTAGTCTGTTGTTGTTATTTTTGTTATTCCAATGGATGGTAGCCTTGTCATTATGGAAGGTAGTCTGTGTTCATATTTTTGTTACTATAATGTATGGTAGCCTTGTCATTATGGAAGTTTGTCTGTTGTCGAGATTTTTGTTATTCCACTAGATGGTAGCCTAGTAATTACGGAAGGTAGTATGTTTTCGAGATTTTTATTACTCCAATGGATGGTAGCCTTGTCATTAGGGAAGATAGTCTGTTGTCGAGATTTTTGTTACTCCATTGGATGGTAGCCTTGTCATTATTGAAGGTAGTATGTTGTCGAGATTTTTGTTACTACAATGGATGGTAGCCTTGTCGTTATGGAAGGTAGTCTATTATAAAGATTTTTTATATTTCCATGGATGGTAGCCTTGTCATTATGGACGGTATTATGGTGTAAATATCTATGTTACTCAAATGGGTGGTAGCCTTGTCATTATGGAAGGTAGTCTGTTGTAGAGATTTTTGTTACTCCAATGGATGGTAGCCTTGTCATTATAGAAGGTAGTCTGTTGTTGTGATTTTTGTTACCCCAATGGATGTTAGCCTTGTCATTATGGAAGGTAGTTTGTTGTTCAGATTTTTGTTAGTACAATGTATAGTAGCCTTGTCATTATGGAAGGTAGTCTTTTGTCGAGATTTTTGTTATTCCAATGGAAGGTAGCCTAGTCTTTATGGAAGGTAGTCTGTTTTCGAGATTTTTGTTACTACAATGGATGGTGGCCTTGTCATTATGGAAGGTAGTCTATTGTCCATATTTTTTTTATTCTAATGGATGGTAGCCTTGTCATTATGGAAGGTAGTTGGTTGTTGATATTTTTGTTACTCCAATGGATGGTAGCCTTGTCATTATGGAAGGTAGTTTGTTGTCCATATTTTTGTTATTCTAATGGATGGTAGCCTTGTCATTATGGAAGGTAACCTTTTGTAAATATTTTTGTTACTCCAATGGATGGTAGCCTTGTCATTATTGAAGGGAGTCTGTTTTCGATATTTTTGTTACTACAACGGAGGGTAGCCTTGTCATTATGGAAGGTAGTCTTTTGTCGAGATTTTGGTTACTACAATTGATTGTAGCCTTGTTATAGTGAAGGGTAGTCTCTTATCGAGATTTTTAATAGTCCAATGGATGGTAGCCTTGTCATTATAGAAAGGTAGTTTATTGTCGAGATTTTTAATAGTCCAATGGATGGTAGCCTAGTCATTAAGTAAGGTAGTCTATTGTCGAGATTTTTAATAGTCCAATGGATGGTAGCCTTGTCATTATAGAAAGGTAGTTTGCTCTTGAGATTTTTGTTACTCCAATAGATGGTAGCCTTGTCATTATGGAAGGTAATATGTTGTTGTGATTTATGTTATTCCAATGGTAGGTAGCCTTGTCATCATTGAAGGTAGTATGTGTTCATATTTTTTATAGTATAATGTATGGTAGCCTTATCATTATGGAATTTAATCTATTGTCGAGATATTTGTTATTCCACTGGATGGTAGCCTAGTAACAACGGAAGGTAGTCCGTTTTCAAGATTTTCGTTACTCCAATGGATGGTATCCTTGTCATTATGGAAGGTAGTCCGTTGTCGAGATTTTTTTTACTCCAATGGATGGTAGCCTTGTCATTATTGAAGGTAGTATGTTGTCGAGATTTTTGTTACTACAATGGATGGTAGCCTTGTCATTATGGAAGGTATTATGGTGTAGATATCTATGTTACTCAAAACGGTGGTAGCCTTGTCATTATGTAAGGTAGTCTGTTGTCGAGATTTTTGTTACTCAAATGGATGGTAGCCTTGTCATTATAGAAGGTAGTCTATTGTTGTGATTTTTGTTACCCCAATGGATGTTAGCCTTGTCATTATGGAAGGTAGTTTGTTGTTCAGATTTTTGTTACTACAATGTATAGTAGCCTTGTCATTATGAAAGGTAGTCTATTGTCGAGATTTTGTTATTCCAATGGATGGTAGCCTAGTCTTTATGGAAGGTAGTCTGTTTTCGAGATTTTTGTTACTACAATGGATGGTAGCCTTATCATTATGGAAGGTAGTCTATTATCCAGATTTTTTTTATTCTAATGGATGGTAGCCTTGTCATTATGGAAGGTAGTTGGTTGTTGATATTTTTGTTACTCCAATGGATGGTAGCCTTGTCATTATTGAAGGTAGTCTGTTGTCCATATTTTTGTTGTTCTAATGGATGGTAGCCTTGTCATTATGGAAGGTAACCTGTTGTCAAGTTTTTGTTACTCCAATGGATGGTAGCCTTGTCATTATTGAAGGGAGTCTATTTTCGATATTTTTGTTACTACAACGGATGGTAGCCTTGTCATTATGGAAGGTAGTCTTTTGTCGAGATTTTGGTTACTACAATTGATTGTAGCCTTGTTATAGTGAAGGGTAGTCTGTTGTCGATATCTTTGTTACTCCAATGGATGGTAGCCTAGTCATTATGTAAGGTAGTCTGTTGTTGAGATTTTTGTTACTCTAATGGATGGTAGCCTTGTCATTACCAAAGGTAGTCTTTTGTCGAGATTTTTAATACTCCAATAGATGGTAGCCTTGTCATTATGGAAGGTAGTCTGTTCTCGAGATTTTTGTTACTCTAACAGATGGTAGCCTTGTCATTATGGAAGGTAACCTGTTGTCAAGTTTTTGTTACTCCAATGGATGGTAGCCTTGTCATTATTGAAGGGAGTCTATTTTCGATATTTTTGTTACTACAACGGATGGTAGCCTTGTCATTATGGAAGGTAGTCTTTTGTCGAGATTTTGGTTACTACAATTGATTGTAGCCTTGTTATAGTGAAGGGTAGTCTGTTGTCGATATCTTTGTTACTCTAATGGATGGTAGCCTAGTCATTATGTAAGGTAGTCTGTTGTTGAGATTTTTGTTACTCTAATGGATGGTAGCCTTGTCATTACCAAAGGTAGTCTTTTGTCGAGATTTTTAATACTCCAATAGATGGTAGCCTTGTCATTATGGAAGGTAGTCTGTTCTCGATATTTTTGTTACTCTAACAGATGGTAGCCTTGTCATTATGGAAGGTAGTTTGTTGTTGTGACTTTTGTTATTCCAATGGATGGTAGCCTTGTCATTATGAAAGGTAGTTTGTTATTCAGATTTTAGTTACAATAATGTTTGGTAGCCTTGTCATTATGGAAATTAGTCTGTTGTTGTGATTTTTGTTAATCCACTGGATGGTAGCCTAGTAATTATGGAAGGTAGTCTGTTTTCGAGATTTTTGTTACTCCAATGGATGGTAGCCTTATCGTTATGGAAGGTAGTCTTTTGTCGATATGTTTGTTACTCCATTGGATGGTAGCCTTGTCATTATGGAGGGTAGACTCTCGTTGATATTTTTGTTACTTTAATGGCTGGTAGCCTTGTCATTATGGAAGGTAGTCTGTTGTCCAGAATTTTGTTACTCTAATGGATGGTAGCCTTGTCATTATTGAAGGTAGTCTGTTGTCGAGATATTTGTTACTACAATGGATGGTAGCCTTGTCATTTTGGATGGTAGTCTCTTGTTGATATTTTTTTACTCCAATGCATGTTATCCTTGTCATTATGGAAGGTGGTTTCTTGTCAAGATTTTTGTTACTCCAATGGATGGTAGCCTTGTCATTATTGAAGGTAGTCTGTTGTCGAGATTTTTTTTACTACAATGGATGGTAGTCTTGTCATTATGGAAGGTAGTATGTTGTCGATATTTTTGTTACAGCAATGGATGATAGCCTTGTCATTATGGAAGGTATTCTCTTGTTGATATTGTTGTTACTCCAATGGATGTAAGCCTTGTCATTATGGAAGGTATTCTGTTGTCAAGATTTTTGTTACTCCAATGTATGGTAGCCTTGTCATTATGGAAGGTGGTCTATTGTCGAGATTTTTGTTATTCCAATGGATGGTAGCCATGTCATTATGAAAGGTAGTCTGTTGTTGATATCTTAGATACTCCAATGGATGGTAGCCTAATCATTATGGAAGGTAGTCTATTGTCGACATTTTTGTTACTCCAATGGATGGTAGCCTTGTCATTATGGAAGGTAGTCTGTTGCCGAGATTTTTTTTACTCCAATGGATTGTAGCCTTGTCATTATGGAAGGTAGTATTTTGTCGATATTTTTGTTACTACAATGGATTGTAGCCTTTGCATGATGAAAAGTAGTTTGTTGTAAATATGTTTGTTACTCAAATGTATGGTAGCCTAGTCATTATGTAAAGTAGTTTATTGTCGAGATTTTTAATACTCCAATGAATGGTAGCCTTGTCATTATGGAAGGTAGTCTGTTATCGAGATTATTGTTACTCCAATATATGGTAGCCTTGTCATTATGGAAGGTAGTCTGTTGTTGTTATTTTTGTTATTCCAATGGATGGTAGCCTTGTCATTATGGAAGGTAGTCTGTGTTCATATTTTTGTTACTATAATGTATGGTAGCCTTTTCATTATGGAAGTTAGTCTGTTGTCGAGATTTTTGTTATTCCACTAGATGGTAGCCTAGTAATTACGGAAGGTAGTATGTTTTCGAGATTTTTATTACTCCAATGGATGGTAGCCTTGTCATTGGGGAAGATAGTCTGTTGTCGAGATTTTTGTTACTCCATTGGATGGTAGCCTTGTCATTATTGAAGGTAGTATGTTGTCGAGATTTTTGTTACTACAATGGATGGTAGCATTGTCGTTATGGAAGGTAGTCTATTATAAAGATTTTTTATATTTCCATGGATGGTAGCCTTGTCATTATAGAAGGTAGTCTGTTGTTGTGATTTTTGTTACCCCAATGGATGTTAGCCTTGTCATTATGGAAGGTAGTCTTTTGTCGAGATTTTTGTTATTCCAATGGAAGGTAGCCTAGTCTTTATGGAAGGTAGTCTGTTTTCGAGATTTTTGTTACTACAATGGATGGTGGCCTTGTCATTATGGAAGGTAGTCTATTGTCCATATTTTTTTTATTCTAATGGATGGTAGCCTTGTCATTATGGAAGGTAGTTGGTTGTTGATATTTTTGTTACTCCAATGAATGGTAGCCTTGTCATTATGGAAGGTAGTTTGTTGTCCATATTTTTGTTATTCTAATGGATGGTAGCCTTGTCATTATGGAAGGTAACCTGTTGAAAATATTTTTGTTACTCCAATGGATGGTAGCCTTGTCATTATTGAAGGGAGTCTGTTTTCGATATTTTTGTTACTACAATGGAGGGTAGCCTTGTCATTATGGAAGGTAGTCTTTTGTCGAGATTTTGGTTACTACAATTGATTGTAGCCTTGTTATAGTGAAGGGTAGTCTGTTATCGATATATTTGTTACTCCAACGGATGGTAGCCTAGTCATTATGTAACGTAGTCTGTTGTTGAGATTTTTGTTACTCTAATAGATGGTAGCCTTGTCATAACCAAAGGTAGTCTTTTGTCGAGAAATTTAATACTCCAATAGATGGTAGCCTTGTCATTATGGAAGGTAGCCTGTTCTCGAGATTTTTTATTACTCTAATAGATGGTAGCCTTGTCATTATGGAAGGTAGTTTGTTGTTGTGACTTTTGTTATTCCAATGGATGGTAGCCTTGTCATTATGGAAGGTAGTTTGTTATTCACATTTTAGTTACTATAATGTTTGGTAGCCTTGTCATTATGGAAATTAGTCTGTTGTCGAGATTTTTGTTAATCCACTGGATGGTAGCCAAGTAATTATGGAAGGTAGTCTGTTTTTGAGATTTTTGTTACTCCAATGGATGGTAGCCTTATCGTTATGGACGGTAGTCTTTTGTCGATATGTTTGTTACTCCATTGGATGGTAGCCTTGTCATTATGGAGGGTAGTCTCTTGTTGATATTTTTGTTACTTTAATGGCTGGTAGCCTTGTCATTACGGAAGGTAGTATGTTGTCCAGATTTTGGTTACTCCAATGGATGTTAGCCTTGTCATTATGGAAGGTAGTCTGTTATCGATATTTTTGTTACTCCAATGGATGGTAGCCTTGTCACTATTGAAGGTAGTCTGTTGTCGAGATTTTTGTTACTACAATGGATGGTAGCCTTGTCATTATGGAAGGTAGTATGTTGTCTATATTTGTGTTACCACAATGGATGATAGCCTTGTCATTATGGAAGGTAGTCTCTTGTTGATGTTTTTGTTACTCCAATGGATGTTAGCCTTGTCATTGTGGAAGGTATTTTGTTGTCAAGATTTTTGTTACTCCAATGTATGGTAGCCTTGTCATTATGGAAGGTGGTCTGTTGTTGATATCTTTGATACTCCAATGGATGGTAGCCTAATCATTATGGAAGGTAGTCTATTGTCGACATTTTTGTTACCCCAATGGATGGTAGCCTTGTCATTATGGAAGGTAGTCTGTTGTCGAGATTTTTGTTACTCCAATGGATTGTAGCATTGTCATTATAGAAGGTAGTATTTTTTCGATATTTTTGTTACTACAATGGATTGTAGCCTTGACATGATGAAAAGTAGTTTGTTGTAAATATTTTTGTTACTCAAATGTATGGTAGCCTAGTAATTATGTAAGGTAGTCTATTGTCGAGATTTTTAATACTCCAATGGATGGTAGCCTTGTCATTATGGAAGGTAGTCTGTTCTCGAGATTTTTGTTACTCCAATAGATGGTAGCCTTGTCATTATGGAAGGTAGTATGTTGTTGTGATTTTTGTTATTCCAATGGATGGTAGCCTTGTCATTATGGAAGGTAGTCTGTGTTCATATTTTTGTTACTATAATGTATGGTAGCCTTGTCGTTATGGAAGTTAGTCTGTTGTCGAGATTTTTGTTATTCCACTGAATGGTAGCCTAGTAATTACGGAAGGTAGTATGTTTTCGAGATTTTTGTTACTCTAATGGATGGTAGCCTTGTCATTATGGAAGGTAGTCTGTTGTCATGATTTTTGTTACTCCATTGGATGGTAGCCTTGTCATTATGGAAGGTAGTATGTTGTCAAGATTTTTGTTACTCCAATGGATGGTCGCCTTGTCATTATGGAAGGTAGTATTTTATCGATATTTTTGTTACTACAATGGATTGTAGCCTTTACATTATGAAAAGTAGTTTGTTGTCAATATGTTTGTTACTCAAATGTATGGTAGCCTAGTAATTATGTAACGTAGTCTATTGTCGAGATTTTTTATAGTCCAATGGATGGTATCCTTTTCATTATAGAAAGGTAGTTTGCCCTCGAGATTTTTGTTACTCCAATAGATGGTAGCCTTGTCATTATGGAAGGTAGTATGTTGTTGTGATTTATGTTATTCCAATGGATGGTAGCCTTGTCATCATGGAAGGTAATATGTGTTCATATTTTTTATATTATAATGAATGGTAGCCTTGTCATTATGGAAGATAATCTATTGTCGAGATTTTTGTTATTCCACTGGATGGTAGCCTAGTAATTACGGAAGGAAGTCTATTTTCGAGATTTTTGTTACTCCAATGGATGGTAGCCTTGTCATTCTGGAAATTAGTCCGTTGTTGATATTTTTATTACTCCAATGGATGGTAGCCTTGTCATTATTGAAGGTAGTCTAGTGTCGAGATTTTTGTTACTACAATGGATGGTAGCCTTGTCATTATGGAAGGTAGTATGGTTTCTATATTTGTGTTACCACAATGGATGATAGCCTTGTCATTATGGAAGGTAGTCTCTTGTGGATATTTTTGTTACTCCAATGGATGTTAGCCTTGTCATTGTGGAAGGTATTTTGTTGTCAAGATTTTTGTTACTCCAATGTATGGTAGCCTTGTCATTATGGAAGGTGGTCTGTTGTCGAGATTTTTGTTATTCCAATGGATGGTAGCCCTGTCATTATGAAAGGTAGTCTGTTGTTGATATCTTTGATACTCCAATGGATGGTAGCCTAATCATTATGGAAGGTAGTCTATTGCCGACATTTTTGTTACTCCAATGGATGGTAGCCTTGTCATTATGGAAGGTAGTCTGTTGTCGAGATTTTTGTTACTCCAATGGATTGTAGCCTTGTCATTATGGAAGGTAGTATTTTCTCGATATTTTTGTTACTACAATGGATTGTAGCCTTGACATGATGAAAAGTAGTTTGTTGTAAATATTTTTGTTACTCAAATGTATGGTAGCCTAGTCATTATGTAAGGTAGTCTATTGTCGAGATTTTTAATACTCCAATGGATGGTAGCCTTGTCATTATGGAAGGTAGTCTGTTCTCGAGATTTTTGTTACTCCAATAGATGGTAGCCTTGTCATTATGGAAGGTAGTATGTTGTTGTGATTTTTGTTATTCCAATGGATGGTAGCCTTGTCATTATGGAAGGTAGTCTGTGTTCATATTTTTGTTACTATAATGTATGGTAGCCTTGTCATTATGGAAGTTAGTCTGTTGTCGAGATTTTTGTTATTCCACTGGATGGTAGCCTAGTAATTACGGAAGGTAGTATGTTTTCGAGATTTTTGTTACTCTAATGGATGGTAGCCTTGTCATTATGGAAGGTAGTCTGTTGTCAAGATTTTTGTTACTCCATTGGATGGTAGCCTTGTCATTATGGAAGGTAGTATGTTGTCAAGATTTTTGTTACTCCAATGGATGGTAGCCTTGTCATTATGGAAGGTAGTATTTTGTCGATATTTTTGTTACTACAATGGATTGTAGCCTTTACATTATGAAAAGTAGTTTGTTGTCAATATGTTTGTTACTCAAATGTATGGTAGCCTAGTAATTATGTAAGGTAGTCTATTGTCGAGATTTTTAATAGTCCAATGGATGGTAGCCTTTTCATTATAGAAAGGTAGTTTGCCCTCGAGATTTTTGTTACTCCAATAGATGGTAGCCTTGTCATTATGGAATGTAGTATGTTGTTGTGATTTATGTTATTCCAATAGATGGTAGCCTTGTCATCATGGAAGGTAATATGTGTTCATATTTTTTATATTATAATGAATGGTAGCCTTGTCATTATGGAAGATAATCTATTGTCGAGATTTTTGTTATTCCACTGGATGGTAGCCTAGTAATTACGGAAGGAAGTCTGTTTTCGAGATTTTTGTTACTCCAATGGATGGTACCCTTGTCATTATGGAAGGTAGTCTCTTGTTGAAATTTTTGTTACTCCAATGGATGGTAGCCTTGTCTTTATGGAAGGTAGTTTGTTGTCGAGATTTTTGTTACTCCAATGGATGGTAGCCTTGTCATTATTGAAGGTAGTATGTTGTCGAGATTTTTGTTACTACAATGGATGGTAGCCTTGTCATTATGGAAGGTAGTATGTTGTCCATATTTTTGTTACTACAATGGATTGTAGCCTTGTCATTATGGAAGGTAGTATGTTTATGTTTTTGATATTTTTGGTACCCCATTGGATGGTAGCCTTGTAATTATGGAAGGTAGTCTATTATCGAGATTTTTGTTACTCCAATGGATGTTAGCCTTGTCATTATTGAAGGTAGTCTGTTGTCGAGATTTTTGTTACTACAATGGATGGTAGCCTTGTCATTATGGAATGTAGTATGTTGTCGATATTTTTGTTACTACAATGGATTGTAGCCTTGTCATTATGGAAGGTAGTATGTTGTCGATATTTTGTTACTCCAATAAATGGTAGCCTTGTCATTATGGAAGGTAGTATGTTGTCGATATTTTTGTTATCCATTGGATGGTAGCCTTGTCATTATGGAAGGTACTCTATTACCGAGATTTTTTATATTTCCATGGATGGTAGTCTTGTCATTATGGAAGGTAGTCTGTTATCGAGATTTTTGTTACTCCAATGGATGGTTGCCTTGTCATTATAGAAGGTAGTCTGTTGTTGTGATATTTTTTACACCAAAGGATGGTAGCCTTGTCGTTATGGAAGGTAGTATGTTGGTCAGATTTTTGTTACGACAATGTATGGTAGCCTTGTCATTATGGAAGGTAGTCTGTTGTCGAGATTTTTGTTATTCCAATGGATGGTAGCCTAGTCTTTATGGAAGGTAGTTTTTTTTCGAGTTTTTTGTTACTCCAATGGATGGTAGCCTTGTCATTATGGAAGGTAGTCTTTTGTCCAAATTTTTTTTATTCTAATGGATGGTAGCCTTGTCATTATGGAAGGGAGTCTCTTGTTGATATTTTAGTTACTCCAATGGATTGTAGCCTTGTCATTATGGAAGGGAGTCTGTTTTCAATATTTTTGTTACTACAACGGATGGTAGCCTTGTCATTGTGGAAGGTAGTCTTTTGTCGAGATTTTGGTAACTACAATGGATTGTAGCCTTGTTATAGTAAAGGGTAGTCTGTTGTCGATATCTTTGTTACTCCAATGGATGGTAGCCTAGTCATTATGTAAGGTAGTATATTGTCAAGATTTTTGTTACTCCAATGGATGGTAGCCTTGTCATTACCGAAGGTAGTCTGTTGTCAAGATTTTAATTAATTTAATGGATGGTAGCCTTGTCATGATGGAAGGTAGTCTCTTGTGGGTTTTTTTGTTACTCCAATGGATGGTACCCTTGTTATTATGGAAGGTAGTCTATTGTCGATATTTTTGTAACTCCAATGGATGGTAGCCTTGTCATTATGGAAGGTAGTCTGTTGTCGAGATTTTTGTTACTCCATTGGATGGGAGCCTTGTCATTATGGAAGGTAGTCTATTATCTATATTTTTGTTATTCCAATGGATGGTAGCCTTGTCATTATGGAAGGTAGTATGTTGTCGATATTTATGTTACTCTAATGGGTGGTAGCCTTGTCATTATGGAAGGTAGCCTGTTGTCGAGATTTTTGTTATTCCAATGGATGGTTGCCTTGTCATTATAGACGATAGTCTTTTGTCGATATGTTTGTTACTCCATTGGATGATAGCATTGTCATCGTGGAAGGTAGTCTCTTGTTGATATTTTTGTTACTTTAATGGCTTGTAGCCTTGTCATTATGGAAGGTAGTCTGTTGTCCAGAATTTTGTTACTCTAATGGATGGTAGCCTTGTCATTATTTAAGGTAGTCTGTTGTCGAGATATTTGTTACTATAATGGATGGTAGCCTTGTCATTATGGATGGTAGTCTCTTGTTGATATTTTTTTTACTCCAATGGATGTTAGCCTTGTCATTATGGAAGGTAGTCTGTTGTCGAGATTTTAGTTACTCCAATGGATGGGAGCCTTGTCGTTATGTAAGGTAGTCTATTGTTGAGATCTTTGTTACTCCTATAGATGGTAGCCTTGTCATTATGGAAGGTAGTCTGTTGTCGAGATTTTTGTTACTCCATTGGATGGTAGCCTTGTCATTATGGAAGGTAGTCTGTTGTCGAGATTTTTGTTACTCCAATGGATGGTACCCTTGTCATTATGGAAGGTACTATTTTGTCGATATTTTTCTTACTACAATGGATTGTAGCCTTGACATTATGAAAAGTAGTTTGTTGTCAATATGTTTGTTACTACAATGGATTGTAGCCTAGTCATTATGTGAGGTAGTCTATTGTCGAGATTTTTAATAGTCCAACGGATGGTAGCCTTGTCATTATAGAAAGGTAGTTTGCCCTCGAGATTTTTGTTACTCCAATAGATGGTAGCCTTGTCATTATGGAAGGTAGAATGTTGTTGTGATTTATGTTATTCCAATGAATGGTAGCCTTGTCATCATGGAAGGTAGTAAGTGTTCATATTTTTATACTATAATGTGTGGTAGCCTTGTCATTATGGAAGTTAATCTATTGTCGAGATTTTTGTTATTCCACTCGATGGTAGCCTAGTAATTACGGAAGGTAGTCTGTTTTCGAGATTTTTGTTACTCCAATGGATGGTAGCCTTGTCATTATGGAAGGTAGTCTGTTGTCGAGATTTTTGTTACTCCATTGGATGGTAGCCTTGTCATTATGGAAGGTAGTCTATTGTCGAGATTTTTGTTACTCCAATGGATGGTAGCCTTGTCATTATTGAAGGTAGTATGTTGTCGAGATTTTTGTTACTACAATGGATGATAGCCTTGTCATTATGGAAGGTAGTATGTTGTCGATATTTTTGTTACTACAATGGATTGTAGCCTTCTCATTTTGGAAGGTAGTATGTTGTCTAGATTTTTGTTACTATAATGGATGATAGCCTTGTCATTATGGAAGGTAGTATGTTGTCGATATTTTTGTTACTACAATGGATGGTAGCCTTCTCGTTATTGAAGGTAGTCTGTTGTCGAGATTTTTGTTACTCCAATAGATGGTAGCCTTGTCATTATGGAAGGTAGTATGTTGTCGATATTTTTGTTACTCAAATGGATGGTAGCCTTGTCATTATGGAAGGTAGTATGTTGTCCAGATTTTTGTTACTCCATTGGATGGTAGCCTTGTCATTATGGAAGGGAGTCTGTTGTCCAGATTTTTATTATTCCAATGGATGGTAGCCTTTTCATTATGGAAGGTAGTATGTTGTCGATATCTATGTTACTCTAATGGGTGGTAGCCTTGTCATTATGGAAGGTAGTCTGTTGTCGAGATTTTTGTTACTCCAATGGATGGTTGCCTTGTCATTATAGACAGTAGTCTTTTGTCGATATGTTTGTTACTCCATTGGATGGTCGCCTTGTCATTATGGAAGGTAGTCTCTTGTTGATATTTTTGTTACTTTAATGGCTGGTAGCCTTGTCATTATGGAAGGTAGTCTGTTGTCCAGATTTTTGATACTCTAATGGATGGTAGCCTTGTCATTATTTAAGGTAGTCTGTTGTCGAGATATTTTTTACTATAGTGGATGGTAGCCTTGTCATTATGGATTGTAGTTTGTTGTTGATATTTTTGTTACTCCAATGGATGTTAGCCTTGTCATTATGGAAGGTAGTCTGTTGTCGAGATTTTTGTTACTCCAATGGATGGTAGCCTTGTTGTTATTGAAGGTAGTCTATTATCGAGATTTTTGTTACTCCAATAGATGGTAGCCTTGTCTTTATGGAAGGTAGTCTGTTGTCGAGATTTTTGTTACTCCATTGGATGGTAGCCTCGTCATTATGAAAAGTAGTTTGTTGTCAATATGTTTGTTACTCAAATGTATGGTAGCCTAGTCATTATGTAAGGTAGTCTATTGTCGAGATTTTTAATAGTCCAGTGGATGGTAGCCTTGTCATTATAGAAAGGTAGTTTGCCCTCGAGATTTTTGTTACTCCAATAGATGGTAGCCTTGTCATTGTGGAAGGTAGTATGTTGTTGTGATTTATGTTATTCCAATGGATGGTAGCTTTGTCATCATGGAAGGTAGTATGTGTTCATATTTTTTATACTATAATGTATGGTAGCCTTGTCATTATGGCAGTTAATCTATTGTCGAGATTTTTGTTATTCCACTGGATGGTAGCCTAGTAATTACGAAAGGTAGTCTGTTTTCTAGATTTTTGTTACTCCAATGGATGGTAGCTTTGTCATTATGGAAGGTAGTCTGTTGTCGAGATGTTTGTTACTCCATTTGAATGTAGCCTTGTCATTATGGAAGGTAGTCTCTTATTGAAATTTTTGTTACTCCAATGGATGGTAGCCTTGTCATTATGGAAGGTAGTCTGTTGTCGAGATTTTTGTTACTCCAATGGATGATAGCCTTGTAATTATTGAAGGTAGTATGTTGTCGAGATTTTTATTACTACAATGGATGGTAGCCTTGTCATTATAGAAGGTAGTATGTTGTTGATATTTTTGTTACTACAATGGATTGTAGCCTTCTCATTTTGGAAGGTAGTATGTTGTCGAGATTTTTGTTACTATAATGGATGATAGCCTTGGCATTATGGAAGGTAGTCTATTGTCGATATTTTTGTTACTACAATGGATGGTAGTCTTGTCATTATGGAAGGTAGTATGTTGTCGATATTTTTGTTACTACAATGGATTGTAGCCTTGTCATTATGGAAGGTAGTATGTTGTCGAGATTTTTGTTACTACAATGGATGATAGCCTTGTCATTATGGAAGGTTGTCTATTGTCGAGATTTTGTTACTCCAATAAATGGTAGCCTTGTCATTATGTAAGGTAGTCTGTTGTCGATATTTTTGTTACTCCAATGGATGGTAGACTTGTCTTTATGGAAGGTAGTCTGTTGTCCAAATTTTTTTTATTCTAATGGATGGTAGCCTTGTCATTATGGAAGGTAGTCTCTTGTTGATATTTTTGTTACTCTAATGGATGGTAGCCTTGTCATTATGGAAGGTAGTCTGTTTTCTAGATTTTTGTTATTCTAATGGATGGTAGCCTTGTCATTATGGAAGGTAACCTGTTGTCAAGATTTTTGTTACTCCAATGGATGGTAGCCTTGTCATTATTAAAGGGAGTCTATTTTCGATATTTTTGTTACTACAACGGATGTAGCCTTGTCATTATGGAAGGTAGTCTTTCGTCGAGATTTTGGTTACTACAATGGATTGTAGCCTTGTTATAGTAAAGGGTAGTCTTTTGTCGATATCTTTGTTACTCCAATGGATGGTAGCCTAGTCATTATGTAAGGTAGTGTGTTGTCAAGAGTTTTGTTACTCCAATGGATGGTAGCCTTGTCATTATCGAAGGTAGTCTGTTGTCAAGATTTTAATTAATTTAATGGATGGTAGCCTTGTCATTATGGAAGGTAGTCTATTGTCGATATTTTTGTAACTCCAATGGATGGTTGCCTTGTCATTATGGAAGGTAGTCTGTTGTCGAGTTTTTGTTACTCCATTGGATGGGAGCCTTGTCATTATGGAAGGTAGTCTATTATCTATATTTTTGTTATTCCAATGGATGGTAGCCTTGTCGTTATGTAAGGTAGTCTGTTGTCGTGATTTTTGTTATTCCAATGGATGGTAGCCTTGTCATTATGGAAGGTAGTCTGTTGTCGAGAATTTTTGTTATTCCACTGGATGGTAGCCAAGTAATTACGAAAGGTAGTTTGTTTTCGAGATTTTTGTTACTCCAATGGATGGTAGCCTTGTCATTATGGAAGGTAGTCTGTTGTCGAGATTTTTGTGACTCCATTGGATGGTAGCCTTGTCATTATGGAAGGTAGTCTCTTGTTGATATTTTTGTTTCTCCAATGGACGGTAGCCTTGTCATTATGGAAGGTAGTATGTTGTCCAGATTTTTGTTACTCTAATGGATGGTAGCCTTGTCATTATGGAAGGTAGTTTATTGTCGAGATTTTTGTTACTCCAATGGATAGTAGCCTTGTCGTTATTGAAGGTAGTCTGTTGTCGAGATTTTTGTTACTCCAATAGATGGTAGCCATGTCATTATGGAAGGTAGTGTGTTGTCGATATTTTTGTTACTCAAATGGATGGTAGCCTTGTCATTATGGAAGGTAGTATGTTGTTGAGATTTTTGTTACTACCTTGGATGGTAGCCTTGTCATTATGGAAGGTAGTCTGTTGTCCAGATTTTTATTATTCCAATGGATGGTAGCCTTGTCATTATGGAAGGTAGTATGTTGTCGATATCTATTATACCCTAACGGGTGGTAGCCTTGTCATTATGTAAGGTAGTATGTTGTCGAGATTTTTGTTACTCCAATTGATTGTAGCCTTGTCATTATGGAAGGTAGTCTCTTGTTGATATTTTTGTTACTTTAATGGATGGTAGCCTTGTCATTATGGAAGGTAGTCTGTTGTCCAGATTTTTGTTACTCTAATGGATGGTAGCCTTGTCATTATTTAAGGTTGTCTGTTGTCGAGATATTTGTTACTACAATGGATGGTAGCCTTGTCATTATGGATGGTAGTCTCTTGTTGATATTTTTGTTACTCCAATGGATGTTAGCCTTGTCATTATGAAAGGTAGTTTGTTGTCGAGATTTTTGTTACTCCAATGGATGGTAGCCTTGTCATTATTGAAGGTAGTCTGTTGTCGAGATTTTTGTTACTACAATGGATGGTAGCCTTGTCATTATGGAAGGTAATATGTTATCGATATTTTTGTTACCACAATGAATGATAGCCTTGTCATTATGTAAGGTAGTCTCTTGTTGATATTTTTGTTACTCCAATGGATGGTAGCCTTGTCATTATAAAAGTTAGTCTGTTGTCGAGATTTTTGTTATTCCACTGGATTGTAGCCTAGTAATTATGAAAGGTAGTTTGTTTTCGAGATTTTTGTTACTCCAATGGATGGTAGCCTTGTCATTATGGAAGGTAGTCTGTTGTCGAGATTTTTGTGACTCCATTGGATGGTAGCCTTGTCATGATGGAAGGTAGTCTCTTGTGGATTTTTTTGTTACTCCAATGGACGGTACCCTTGTTATTATGGAAGGTAGTCTGTTGTCGATATTTTTGTAACTCCAATGGATGGTAGCCTTGTCATTATGGAAGGTAGTCTGTTGTCGAGATTTTTGTTACTCCATTGGATGGGAGCCTTGTCATTATGGAAGGTAGTCTATTATCTATATTTTTGTTATTCCAATGGATGGTAGCCTTGTCGTTATGTAAGGTAGTCTCTTGTTGATATTTTTGTTACTCCAATGGATGGTAGCCTTGTCATTATGGAAGTTAGTCTATTGTCGAGATTTTTGTTATTCCACTGGATGGTAGCCTAGTAATTACGAAAGGTAGTTTGTTTTCGAGATTTTTGTTACTCCAATGGATGGTAGCCTTGTCATTATGGAAGGTATTCTGTTGTCGAGATTTTTGTGACTCCATTGGATGTTAGCCTTGTCATTATGGAAGGTAGTCTCTTGTTGATATTTTTGTTACTCCAATGGACGGTGGCTTTGTCATTATGGAAGGTAGTCTGTTGTCCAGATTTTTGTTACTCTAATGGATGGTAGCCTTGTAATTATGGAAGGTAGTTTATTGTCGAGATTTTTGTTACTCCAATGGATGGTAGCCTTTTCGTTATTGAAGGTAGTCTGTTGTCGAGATTTTTGTTACTCCAATAGATGGTAGCCTTGTCATTATGGAAGGTAGTCTGTTGTCCAGATTTTTGTTACTCTAATGGATGCTAGCCTTGTCATTATTTAAGGTAGTCTATTGTCGAGATATTTGTTACTACAATGGATGGTAGCCTTGTCATTATGGAAGGTAGTATGTTGTCGAGATTTTTGTTACTCCATTGGATGGTAGCCTTGTCATTATGGAAGGTAGTTTGTTGTCCAGATTTTTATTATTCCAATGGATGGTAGCCTTGTCATTATGGAAGGTAGTATGTTGTCGAGATTTTTGTTATTCTAATGGATGGTAGCCTTGTCATTATGCAAGGTAACATGTTGTCAAGATTTTTGTTAATCCAATGGATGGTAGCCTTGTCATTATTGAAGGGAGTATGTTTTCGATATTTTTGTTACTACAATGGATGGTAGCCTTGTCATTATGGAAGGTAGTCTTTTGTCGAGATTTTGGTTACTACAATGGATTGTAGCCTTGTTATAGTAAAGGGTAGTCTGTGGTCGATATCTTTGTTACTCCAATGGATGGTAGCCTAGTCATTATGTAAGGTAGTCTGTAGTCGAGATTTTTGTTACTCCAATGGATGGTAGCCTTGTCATTACTGAAGGTAGTCTATTGTCAAGATTTTAATTAATTTAATGGATGGTAGCCTTGTCATGATGGAAGGTAGTCTCTTGTGGATTTTTTTGTTACTCCAATGGATGGTACCCTTGTTATTATGGAAGGTAGTCTGTTGTCGATATTTTTGTAACTCCAATGGATGGTAGCCTTGTCATTATGGAAGGTAGTCTGTTGTCGAGATTTTTGTTACTCCATTGGATGGGAGCCTTGTCATTATGGAAGGTAGTCTATTATCTATATTTTTGTTATTCCAATGGATGGTAGCCTTGTCGTTATGTAAGGTAGTCTCTTGTTGATATTTTTGTTACTCCAATGGATGGTAGCCTTGTCATTATGGAAGTTAGTCTGTTGTCGAGATTTTTGTTATTCCACTGGATGGTAGCCTAGTAATTACGAAAGGTAGTCTGTTTTCGAGATTTTTGTTACTCCAATGGATGGTAGCCTTGTCATTATGGAAGGTATTCTGTTGTCGAGATTTTTGTGACTCCATTGGATGTCAGCTTGTCATTATGGAAGGTAGTCTCTTGTTGATATTTTTGTTACTCCAATGGACGGTAGCCTTGTCATTATGGAAGGTAGTCTGTTGTCCAGATTTTTGTTACTCTAATGGATGGTAGCCTTGTAATTATGTAAGGTAGTTTATTGTCGAGATTTTTGTTACTCCAATGGATGGTAGCCTTGTCGTTATTGAAGGTAGTCTGTTGTCGAGATTTTTGTTACTACAATGGATGGTAGCCTTGTCATTATGGAAGGTAATATGTTGTCGATATTTTTGTTACCACAATGAATGATATCCTTTTCATTATGTAAGGTAGTCTCTTGTTGATATTTTTGTTACTCCAATGGATGGTAGCCTTGTCATTATGGAAGTTAGTCTGTTGTCGAGATTTTTGTTATTCCACTGGATTGTAGCCTAGTAATTATGAAAGGTAGTTTGTTTTCGAGATTTTTGTTACTCCAATGGATGGTAGCCTTGTCATTATGGAAGGTAGTCTGTTGTCGAGATTTTTGTGACTCCATTGGATGGTAGCCTTGTCATGATGGAAGGTAGTCTCTTGTGAATTTTTTTGTTACTCCAATGGATGGTACCCTTGTTATTATGGAAGGTAGTCTGTTGTCGATATTTTTGTAACTCCAATGGATGGTAGCCTTGTCATTATGGAAGGTAGTCTGTTGTCGAGATTTTTGTTACTCCATTGGATGGGAGCCTTGTCATTATGGAAGGTAGTCTATTATCTATATTTTTGTTATTTCAATGGATGGTAGCCTTGTCGTTATGTAAGATAGTCTCGTGTTGATATTTTTGTTACTCCAATGGATGGTAGCCTTGTCATTATGGAAGTTAGTCTGTTGTCGAGATTTTTGTTATTCCACTGGATGGTAGCCTAGTAATTACGAAAGGTAGTCTGTTTTCGAGATTTTTGTTACTCCAATGGATGGTAGCCTTGTCATTATGGAAGGTATTCTGTTGTCGAGATTTTTGTGACTCCATTGGATGTCAGCTTGTCATTATGGAAGGTAGTCTCTTGTTGATATTTTTGTTACTCCAATGGACGGTAGCCTTGTCATTATGGAAGGTAGTCTGTTGTCCAGATTTTTGTTACTCTAATGGATGGTAGCCTTGTAATTATGGAAGGTAGTTTGTTGTCGAGATTTTTGTTACTCCAATGGATGGTAGCCTTGTCGTTATTGAAGGTAGTCTGTTGTCGAGATTTTTGTTACTACAATGGATGGTAGCCTTGTCATTATGGAAGGTAATATGTTGTCGATATTTTTGTTACCACAATGAATGATATCCTTGTCATTATGTAAGGTAGTCTCTTGTTGATATTTTTGTTACTCCAATGGATGGTAGCCTTGTCATTATGGAAGGTAGTCTGTTGTCGAGATTTTTGTGACTCCATTGGATGGTAGCCTTGTCATTATGGAAGGTAGTCTCTTGTTGATATTTTTGTTACTCCAATGGACGGTAGCCTTGTCATTATGGAAGGTAGTCTGTTGTCCAGATTTTTGTTACTCTAATGGATGGTAGCCTTGTAATTATGGAAGGTAGTTTATTGTCGAGATTTTTGTTACTCCAATGGATGGTAGCGTTGTCGTTATTGAAGGTAGTCTGTTGTCGAGATTTTTGTTACTCCAATAGATGGTAGCCTTGTCATTATGGAAGGTAGTCTGTTGTCCAGATTTTTGTTACTCTAATGGATGCTAGCCTTGTCATTATTTAAGGTAGTCTATTGTCGAGATATTTGTTACTACAATGGATGGTAACCTTGTCATTATGGAAGGTAGTATGTTGTCGAGATTTTTGTTACTCCATTGGATGGTAGCCTTGTCATTATGGAAGGTAGTTTGTTGTCCAGATTTTTATTATTCCAATGGATGGTAGCCTTGTCATTATGGAAGGTAGTATGTTGTCGAGATTTTTGTTATTCTAATGGATGGTAGCCTTGTCATTATGCAAGGTAACATGTTGTCAAGATTTTTGTTAATCCAATGGATGGTAGCCTTGTCATTATTGAAGGGAGTCTGTTTTCGATATTTTTGTTACTACAATGGATGGTAGCCTTGTCATTATGGAAGGTAGTCTTTTGTCGAGATTTTGGTTACTACAATGGATTGTAGCCTTGTTATAGTAAAGGGTAGTCTGTTGTCGATATCTTTGTTAGTCCAATGGATGGTAGCCTAGTCATTATGTAAGGTAGTCTGTAGTAGAGATTTTTGTTACTCCAATGGATGGTAGCCTTGTCATTACTGAAGGTAGTCTATTGTCAAGATTTTAATTAATTTAATGGATGGTAGCCTTGTCATGATGGAAGGTAGTCTCTTGTGGATTTTTTTGTTACTCCAATGGATGGTACCCTTGTTATTATGGAAGGTAGTCTGTTGTCGATATTTTTGTAACTCCAATGGATGGTAGCCTTGTCATTATGGAAGGTAGTCTGTTGTCGAGATTTTTGTTACTCCATTGGATGGGAGCCTTGTCATTATGGAAGGTAGTCTATTATCTATATTTTTGTTATTCCAATGGATGGTAGCCTTGTCGTTATGTAAGGTAGTCTCTTGTTGATATTTTTGTTACTCCAATGGATGGTAGCCTTGTCATTATGGAAGTTAGTCTGTTGTCGAGATTTTTGTTATTCCCCTGGATGGTAGCCTAGTAATTACGAAAGGTAGTCTGTTTTCGAGATTTTTGTTACTCCAATGGATGGTAGCCTTGTCATTATGGAAGGTATTCTGTTGTCGAGATTTTTGTGACTCCATTGGATGTCAGCCTTGTCATTATGGAAGGTAGTCTCTTGTTGATATTTTTGTTACTCCAATGGACGGTAGCCTTGTCATTATGGAAGGTAGTCTGTTGTCTAGATTTTTGTTACTCTAATGGATGGTAGCCTTGTAATTATGGAAGGTAGTTTATTGTCGAGATTTTTGTTACTCCAATGGATGGTAGCCTTGTCGTTATTGAAGGTAGTCTGTTGTCGAGATTTTTGTTACTACAATGGATGGTAGCCTTGTCATTATGGAAGGTAATATGTTGTCGATATTTTTGTTACCACAATGAATGATAGCCTTGTCATTATGTAAGGTAGTCTCTTGTTGATATTTTTGTTACTCCAATGGATGGTAGCCTTGTCATTATGGAAGTTAGTCTGTTGTCGAGATTTTTGTTATTCCACTGGATTGTAGCCTAGTAATTATGAAAGGTAGTTTGTTTTCGAGATTTTTGTTACTCCAATGGATGGTAGCCTTGTCATTATGGAAGGTAGTCTGTTGTCGAGATTTTTGTGACTCCATTGGATGGTAGCCTTATCATGATGGAAGGTAGTCTCTTGTGGATTTTTTTGTTACTCCAATGGATGGTACCCTTGTTATTATGGAAGGTAGTCTGTTGTCGATATTTTTGTAACTCCAATGGATGGTAGCCTTGTCATTATGGAAGGTAGTCTGTTGTCGAGATTTTTGTTACCCCATTGGATGGGAGCCTTGTCATTATGGAAGGTAGTCTATTATCTATATTTTTGTTATTCCAATGGATGGTAGCCTTGTCGTTATGTAAGGTAGTCTCTTGTTGATATTTTTGTTACTCCAATGGATGGTAGCCTTGACATTATGGAAGTTAGTCTGTTGTCGAGATTTTTGTTATTCCACTGGATGGTAGCCTAGTAATTACGAAAGGTAGTTTGTTTTCGAGATTTTTGTTACTCCAATGGATGGTAGCCTTGTCATTATGGAAGGTATTCTGTTGTCGAGATTTTTGTGACTCCATTGGATGTTAGCCTTGTCATTATGGAAGGTAGTCTCTTGTTGATATTTTTGTTACTCCAATGGACGGTAGCCTTGTCATTATGGAAGGTAGTCTGTTGTCCAGATTTTTGTTACTCTAATGGATGGTAGCCTTGGAATTATGGAAGGTAGTTTATTGTCGAGATTTTTGTTACTCCAATGGATGGTAGCCTTGTCGTTATAGAAGGTAGTCTGTTGTCGAGATTTTTGTTACTCCAATAGATGGTAGCCTTGTCATTATGGAAGGTAGTCTGTTGTCCAGATTTTTGTTACTCTAATGGATGGTAGCCTTGTCATTATTTAAGGTAGTCTATTGTCGAGATATTTGTTACTACAATGGATGGTAACCTTGTCATTATGGAAGGTAGTATGTTGTCGAGATTTTTGTTACTCCATTGGATGGTAGCCTTGTCATTATGGAAGGTAGTTTGTTGTCCATATTTTTATTATTCCAATGGATGGTAGCCTTGTCATTATGGAAGGTAGTATGTTGTCGAGATTTTTGTTATTCTAATGGATGGTAGCCTTGTCATTATGCAAGGTAACATGTTGTCAAGATTTTTGTTAATCCAATGGATGGTAGCCTTGTCATTATTGAAGGGAGTCTGTTTTCGATATTTTTGTTACTACAATGGATGGTAGCCTTGTCATTATGGAAGGTAGTCTTTTGTCGAGATTTTGGTTACTACAATGGATTGTAGCCTTGTTATAGTAAAGGGTTGTCTGTTGTCGATATCTTTGTTACTCCAATGGATGGTAGCCTAGTCATTATGTAGTCGAGATTTTTGTTACTCCAATGGATGGTAGCCTTGTCATTACTGAAGGTAGTCTATTGTCAAGATTTTAATTAATTTAATGGATGGTAGCCTTATCATGATTGAAGGTAGTCTCTTGTGGATTTTTTTGTTACTCCAATGGATGGTACCCTTGTTATTATGGAAGGTAGTCTGTTGTCGATATTTTTGTAACTCCAATGGATGGTAGCCTTGTCATTATGGAAGGTAGTCTGTCGTCGAGATTTTTGTTACTCCATTGGATGGGAGCCTTGTCATTATGGAAGGTAGTCTATTATCTATATTTTTGTTATTCCAATGGATGGTAGCCTTGTCGTTATGTAAGGTAGTCTCTTGTTGATATTTTTGTTACTCCAATGGATGGTAGCCATGTCATTATGGAAGTTAGTCTGTTGTCGAGATTTTTGTTATTCCACTGGATGGTAGCCTAGTAATTACGAAAGGTAGTCTGTTTTCGAGATTTTTGTTACTCCAATGGATGGTAGCCTTGTCATTATGGAAGGTATTCTGTTGTCGAGATTTTTGTGACTCCATTGGATGTCAGCCTTGTCATTATGGAAGGTAGTCTCTTGTTGATATTTTTGTTACTCCAATGGACGGTAGCCTTGTCATTATTGAAGGTAGTCTGTTGTCCAGATTTTTGTTACTCTAATGGATGGTAGCCTTGTAATTATGGAAGGTAGTTTATTGTCGAGATTTTTGTTACTCCAATGGATGGTAGCCTTGTCGTTATTGAAGGTAGTCTGTTGTCGAGATTTTTGTTACTACAATGGATGGTAGCCTTGTCATTATGGAAGGTAATATGTTGTCGATATTTTTGTTACAACAATGAATGATAGCCTTGTCATTATGTAAGGTAGTCTCTTGTTGATATTTTTGTTACTCCAATGGATGGTAGCCTTGTCATTATGGAAGTTAGTCTGTTGTCGAGATTTTTGTTATTCCACTGGATTGTAGCCTAGTAATTATGAAAGGTAGTTTGTTTTCGAGATTTTTGTTACTCCAATGGATGGTAGCCTTGTCATTATGGAAGGTAGTCTGTTGTCGAGATTTTTGTGACTCCATTGGATGGTAGCCTTGTCATGATGGAAGGTAGTCTCTTTTGGATTTTTTTGTTACTCCAATGGATGGTACCCTTGTTATTATGGAAGGTAGTCTGTTGTCGATATTTTTGTAACTCCAATGGATGGTAGCCTTGTCATTATGGAAGGTAGTCTGTTGTCGAGATTTTTGTTACTCCATTGGATGGGAGCCTTGTCATTATGGAAGGTAGTCTATTATCTATATTTTTGTTATTCCAATGGATGGTAGCCTTGTCGTTATGTAAGGTAGTCTCTTGTTGATATTTTTGTTACTCCAATGGATGGTAGCCTTGACATTATGGAAGTTAGTCTGTTGTCGAGATTTTTGTTATTCCACTGGATGGTAGCCTAGTAATTACGAAAGGTAGTTTGTTTTCGAGATTTTTGTTACTCCAATGGATGGTAGCCTTGTCATTATGGAAGGTATTCTGTTGTCGAGATTTTTGTGACTCCATTGGATGTTAGCCTTGTCATTATGGAAGGTAGTCTCTTGTTGATATTTTTGTTACTCCAATGGACGGTAGCCTTGTCATTATGGAAGGTAGTCTGTTGTCCAGATTTTTGTTACTCTAATGGATGGTAGCCTTGTAATTATGGAAGGTAGTTTATTGTTGAGATTTTTGTTACTCCAATGGATGGTAGCCTTGTCGTTATTGAAGGTAGTCTGTTATCGAGATTTTTGTTACTCCAATAGATGGTAGCCTTGTCATTATGTAAGGTAGTCTGTTGTCCAGATTTTTGTTACTCTAATGGATGGTAGCCTTGTCATTATTTAAGGTAGTCTATTGTCGAGATATTTGTTACTACAATGGATGGTAGCCTTGTCATTATGGAAGGTAGTATGTTGTCGAGATTTTTGTTACTCCATTGGATGGTAGCCTTGTCATTATGGAAGGTAGTTTGTTGTCCAGATTTTTATTATTCCAATGGATGGTAGCCTTGTCATTATGGAAGGTAGTATGTTGTCGAGATTTTTGTTATTCTAATGGATGGTAGCCTTGTCATTATGGAAGGTAACATGTTGTCAAGATTTTTGTTAATCCAATGGATGGTAGCCTTGTCATTATTGAAGGGAGTCTGTTTTCGATATTTTTGTTACTACAATGGATGGTAGCCTTGTCATTATGGAAGGTAGTCTTTTGTCGAGATTTTGGTTACTACAATGGATTGTAGCCTTGTTATAGTAAAGGGTAGTATGTTGTCGATATCTTTGTTACACCAATGGATGGTAGCCTAGTCATTATGTAATGTAGTCTGTAGTCGAGATTTTTGTTACTCCAATGGATGGTAGCCTTGTCATTACCGAAGGTAGTCTATTGTCAAGATTTTAATTAATTTAATGGATGGTAGCCTTGTCATGATGGAAGGTAATCTCTTGTGGATTTTTTTGTTACTCCAATGGATGGTACCCTTGTTATTATGGAAGGTAGTCTGTTGTCGATATTTTTGTAACTCCAATGGATGGTAGCCTTGTCATTATGGAAGGTAGTCTGTTGTCGAGATTTTTGTTACTCCATTGGATGGGAGCCTTGTCATTATGGAAGGTAGTCTATTATCTATATTTTTGTTATTCCAATGGATGGTAGCCTTGTCGTTATGTAAGGTAGTCTCTTGTTGATATTTTTGTTACTCCAATGGATGGTAGCCTTGTCATTATGGAAGTTAGTATGTTGTCGAGATTTTTGTTATTCCACTGGATGGTAGCCTAGTAATTACGAAAGGTAGTTTGTTTTCGAGATTTTTGTTACTCCAATGGATGGTAGCCTTGTCATTATGGAAGGTATTCTGTTGTCGAGATTTTTGTGACTCCATTGGATGTTAGCCTTGTCATTATGGTTGGTAGTCTCTTGTTGATATTATTGTTACTCCAATGGACGGTAGCCTTGTCATTATGGAAGGTAGTCTGTTGTCCAGATTTTTGTTACTCTAATGGATGGTAGCCTTGTAGTTATTGAAGGTAGTCTGTTGTCGAGATTTTTGTTACTCCAATAGATGGTAGCCTTGTCATTATGGAAGGTAGTCTGCTGTCCAGATTTTTATTATTCCAATGGATGGTAGCTTTGTCATTATGGAAGGTAGTATGTTGTCGAGATTTTTGTTACTCCATTGGGTGGTAGCCTTGTCATTATGGAAGGTAGTCTGTTGTCCAGATTTTTATTATTCCAATGGATGGTAGCTTTGTCATTATGGAAGGTAGTATGTTGTAGATATCTATGTTACTAATGGGTGGTAGCCTTGTCATTATGGAAGGTAGTTTGTTGTCGAGATTTTTGTTACTCCATTGGATGGTAGCCTTGTCATTATGGAAGGTAGTCTCTTGTTGATATGGAAGGTAGTTTGTTATCCAGATTTTTGTTACTCTAATGGATGGTAGCCTTGTCATTATTTAAGGTAGTCTATTGTCGAGATATTTGTTACTACAATGGATGGTAGCCTTGTCATTATGGATGGTAGTCTCTTGTTGATATTTTTGTTACTCCAATGGATGTTAGCCTTGTCATTATGGAAGGTAGTCTGTTGTCGAGATTTTTGTTACTCCAATGGATGGTAGCCTTGTCATTATTGAAGGTAGTCTATTGTCGAGATTTTTGTTACTACAATGGATGGTAGCCTTGTCATTATGGAAGGTAGTATGTTGTCGATATTTTTGTTACCACAATGGATGATAGCCTTGTCATTATGTAAGGTAGTCTCTTGTTGATATTTTAGTTACTCCAATGGATGTTAGCCTTGTCATTATGGAAGGTGGTTTGTTGTCAAGATTTTTGTTATTCCAATGGATGGTAGCCCTGTCATTATGAAAGGTAGTCTGTTGTTGATATCTTTGATACTCCAATGGATGGTAGCCTAATCATTATGGAAGGTAGTCTATTGTCGAGATTTTTGTTACTCCAATGGATGGTAGCCTTGTCATTATGGAAGGTAGTATTTTGTCGATATTTTTGTTTCTACAATGGATTATAGCCTTGACATGATAAAAAGTAGTTTGTTGTAAATATGTTTGTTACTCAAATGTATGGTATCCTAGTCATTATGTAAGGTAGTCTATTGTCGAGATTTTTAATACTCGAATGGATGGTAGCCTTGTCATTATGGAAGGTAGTCTGTTCTCGAGATTTTTGTTACTCCAATAGATGGTAGCCTTGTCATTATGGTAGGTAGTCTATTGTCGAGATTTTTGTTATTCCACTGGATGGTAGCCTAGTAATTACGGAAGGTATTATTTTGTCGATATTTTTGTTACTACAATGGATTGTAGCCTTGACATTATGAAAAGTTGTTTGTTGTCAATATGTTTGTTACTCAAACGTAACGTAGCCTAGTCATTATGTAAGGTAGTCTATTGTCGAGATTTTTAATACTCCAATGGATGGTATCCTTGTCATTATAGAAAGGTAGTTTGCCCTCGAGATTTTTGTTACTCCAATGGATGGTAGCCTTGTCATTATGGAAGGTAGTATGTTACTGTGATTTTTGTTATTCCAATGGATGGTAGCCTTGTCATTATGGAAGGTATTATGTGTTCATATTTTTTATACTATAATGTATGGTAGCCTTATCATTATGGAAGTTAGTCTATTGTCGAGATTTTTGTTATTCCACTGGATGGTAGCCTAGTAATTACGGAAGGTAGTCTGTTTTCGAGATTTTTTTTACTCCAATGGATGGTAGCCTTGTCATTATGGAAGGTAGTCTGTTGTCGAGATTTTTGTTACTACAATGGATGGTAGCCTTGTCATTATGGAAGGTAGTCTCTTGTTGAAATTTTTGTTACTCCAATGGATGGTAGCCTTGTCATTATGGAAGGTAGTCTGTTGTCGAGATTTTTGTTACCCCAATGGATGGTAGCCTTGTCGTTATTGAAGGTAGTATGTTGTTGAGATTTTTGTTACTACAATGGATGGTAGCCTTGTCATTATGGAAGGTAGTATGTTGTCGATATTTTTGTTACTACAATGGATTATAGCCTTCTCATTATGGAAGGTAGTATGTTGTCGAGATTTTTGTTACTATAATGGATGGTAGCCTTGTCGTTATTGAAGGTAGTCTATTGTCGAGATTTTTGTTACTCAAATAGATGGTAGCCTTGTCATTATGGAAGGTAGTCTGTTGTCCAGATTTTTATTATTCCAATGGATGGTAGCTTTGTCATTATGGAAGGTAGTATGTTGTCGAGATTTTTGTTACTCCATTGGATGGTAGCCTTGTCATTATGGAAGGTAGTCTGTTGTCCAGATTTTTATTATTCCAATGGATGGTAGCTTTGTCATTATGGAAGGTAGTATGTTGTAGATATCTATGTTACTCTAATGGGTGGTAGCCTTGTCATTATGGAAGGTAGTTTATTGTCGATATTTTTGTTACTCCATTGGATGGTAGCCTTGTCATTATGGAAGGTAGTCTCTTGTTGATATGGAAGGTAGTCTGTTGTCCAGATTTTTGTTACTCTAATGGATGGTAGCCTTGTCATTATTTAAGGTAGTCTATTGTCGAGATATTTGTTACTACAATGGATGGTAGCCTTGTCATTATGGATGGTAGTCTCTTGTTAATATTTTTGTTACTCCAATGGATGTTAGCCTTGTCATTATGGAAGGTAGTCTGTTGTCGAGATTTTTGTTACTCCAATGGATGGTAGCCTTGTAATTATTGAAGGTAGTCTGTTGTCGAGATTTTTGTTACTACAATGAATGGTAGCCTTGTCATTATGGAAGGTAGTATGTTGTCGATATTTTTGTTACCACAATGGATGATAGCCTTGTCATTATGTAAGGTAGTCTCTTGTTGATATTTTAGTTACTCCAATGGATGTTAGCCTGGTCATTATGGAAGGTATTATGTTGTCAAGATTTTTGTTACTCCAATGTATGGTAGCCTTGTAATTATGCAAGGTGGTCTGTTGTCAAGATTTTTGTTATTCCAATGGATGGTAGCCCTGTCATTATGAAAGGTAGTCTGTTGTTGATATCTTTGATACTCCAATAGATGGTAGCCTAATCATTATGGAAGGTAGTCTATTGTCGACAGTTTTGTTACTCCAATTGATGGTAGCCTTGTCATTATGGAAGGTAGTCTGTTGTCGAGATTTTTGTTACTCCAATGGATGGTAGCCTTGTCATTATGGAAGGTAGTATTTTGTCGATAGTTTTGTTACTACAATGGATTGTAGCCTTGACATGATGAAAAGTAGTTTGTTGTAAATATGTTTGTTACTCAAATGTATGGTATCCTAGTCATTATGTAAGGTAGTCTATTGTCGAGATTTTTAATACTCGAATAGATGGTAGCCTTGTCATTATGGAAGGTAGTCTGTTCTCGAGATTTTTGTTACTCCAATAGATGGTAGCCTTGTCATTATGGAAGGTAGTCTATAATCGAGATTTTTGTTATTCCACTGGATGGTAGCCTAGTAATTACGGAAGGTATTATTTTGTCGATATTTTTGTTACTACAATGGATTGTAGCCTTGACATTATGAAAAGTTGTTTGTTGTCAATATGTTTGTTACTCAAACGTAAGGTTGCCTAGTCATTATGTAAGGTAGTCTATTGTCGAGATTTTTAATACTCCAATGGATGGTAGCCTTGTCATTATGGAAGGTAGTATGTGTTCATATTTTTTGTACTATAATGTATGGTAGCCTTATCATTATGGAAGTTAGTCTATTGTCGAGATTTTTGTTATTCCACTGGATGGTAGCCTAGTAATTTCGGAAGGTAGTCTGTTTTCGAGATTTTTTTTACTCCAATGGATGGTAGCCTTGTCATTATGGAAGGTAGTCTATTGTCGAGATTTTTGTTACTCCATTGGATGGTAGCCTTGTCATTATGGAAGGTTTGTCTCTTGTTGAAATTTTTGTTACTCCAATGGATGGTAGCCTTGTCATTATGGAAGGTAGTCTGTTGTCGAGATTTTTGTTACCCCAATGGATGGTAGCCTTGTCATTATTGAAGGTAGTATGTTGTCGATATTTTTGTTACTACAATGGATTGTAGCCTTCTCATTATGGAAGGTAGTATGTTGTCGATATTTTTGTTACTATAATGGATGATAGCCTTGTCATTATGGAAAGTAGTATGTTGTCGAGATTTTTGTTACTACCATGGATGGTAGCCTTGTTATTATGGAAGGTAGTATGTTGTCGATATTTTTGGTACTCCATTGGATGGTAGCCTTGTAATTATGGAAGGTAGTCTATTATCGAGATTTTTGTTACTCCAGTGGATGGTAGCCTTGTCATTATTGAAGGTAGTCTGTTGTCGAGATTTTTGTTACTACAACGGATGGTAGCCTTGTCATTATGGAAGGTAGTATGTTGTCGATATTTTTGTTACTACAATGGATTGTAGCCTTGTCATTATGGAAGGTAGTATGTTGTCGAGATTTTTGTTACTACAATGGATGATAGCCTTGTCATTATGGAAGGTTGTCTATTGTCGAGATTTTGTTACTCCAATAGATGGTAGCCTTGTCATTATGGAAGGTAGTATGTTGTCGATATTTTTGTTACACCATTGGATGGTAGCCTTGTCATTATGGAAGGTAGTCTATTATCGAGATTTTTTATATTTCCATGGATGGTAGCCTTGTCATTATGGAAGGTAATATGTTGTCGATATTTTTGTTACCATAATGAATGATAGCCTTGTCATTATGTAAGGTAGTCTCTTGTTGATATTTTTGTTACTCCAATGGATGGTAGCCTTGTCATTATGGAAGTTAGTCTGTTGTCGAGATTTTTGTTATTCCACTGGATTGTAGCCAAGTAATTATGAAAGGTAGTTTGTTTTCGAGATTTTTGTTACTCCAATGGATGGTAGCCTTGTCATTATGGAAGGTAGTCTGTTGTCGAGATTTTTGTGACTCCATTGGATGGTAGCCTTGTCATGATGGAAGGTAGTCTCTTTTGGATTTTTTTGTTACTCCAATGGATGGTACCCTTGTTATTATGGAAGGTAGTCTGTTGTCGATATTTTTGTAACTCCAATGGATGGTAGCCTTGTCATTATGGAAGGTAGTCTGTTGTCGAGATTTTTGTTACTCCATTGGATGGGAGCCTTGTCATTATGGAAGGTAGTCTATTATCTATATTTTTGTTATTCCAATGGATGGTAGCCTTGTCGTTATGTAAGGTAGTCTCTTGTTGATATTTTTGTTACTCCAATGGATGGTAGCCTTGACATTATGGAAGTTAGTCTGTTGTCGAGATTTTTGTTATTCCACTGGATGGTAGCCTAGTAATTACGAAAGGTAGTTTGTTTTCGAGGTTTTTGTTACTCCAATGGATGGTAGCCTTGTCATTATGGAAGGTATTCTGTTGTCGAGATTTTTGTGACTCCATTGGATGTTAGCCTTGTCATTATGGAAGGTAGTCTCTTGTTGATATTTTTGTTACTCCAATGGACGGTAGCCTTGTCATTATGGAAGGTAGTCTGTTGTCCAGATTTTTGTTACTCTAATGGATGGTAGCCTTGTAATTATGGAAGGTAGTTTATTGTTGAGATTTTTGTTACTCCAATGGATGGTAGCCTTGTCGTTATTGAAGGTAGTCTGTTGTCGAGATTTTTGTTACTCCAATAGATGGTAGCCTTGTCATTATGTAAGGTAGTCTGTTGTCCAGATTTTTGTTACTCTAATGGATGGTAGCCTTGTCATTATTTAAGGTAGTCTATTGTCGAGATATTTGTTACTACAATGGATGGTAGCCTTGTCATTATGGAAGGTAGTATGTTGTCGAGATTTTTGTTACTCCATTGGATGGTAGCCTTGTCATTATGGAAGGTATTTTGTTGTCCAGATTTTTATTATTCCAATGGATGGTAGCCTTGTCATTATGGAAGGTAGTATGTTGTCGAGATTTTTGTTATTCTAATGGATGGTAGCCTTGTCATTATGGAAGGTAACATGTTGTCAAGATTTTTGTTAATCCAATGGATGGTAGCCTTGTCATTATTGAAGGGAGTCTGTTTTCGATATTTTTGTTACTACAATGGATGGTAGCCTTGTCATTATGGAAGGTAGTCTTTTGTCGAGATTTTGGTTACTACAATGGATTGTAGCCTTGTTATAGTAAAGGGTAGTATGTTGTCGATATCTTTGTTACACCAATGGATGGTAGCCTAGTCATTATGTAATGTAGTCTGTAGTCGAGATTTTTGTTACTCCAATGGATGGTAGCCTTCTCATTACCGAAGGTAGTCTATTGTCAAGATTTTAATTAATTTAATGGATGGTAGCCTTGTCATGATGGAAGGTAGTCTCTTGTGGATTTTTTTGTTACTCCAATGGATGGTACCCTTGTTATTATGGAAGGTAGTCTGTTGTCGATATTTTTGTAACTCCAATGGATGGTAGCCTTGTCATTATGGAAGGTAGTCTGTTGTCGAGATTTTTGTTACTCCATTGGATGGGAGCCTTGTCATTATGGAAGGTAGTCTATTATCTATATTTTTGTTATTCCAATGGATGGTAGCCTTGTCGTTATGTAAGGTAGTCTCTTGTTGATATTTTTGTTACTCCAATGGATGGTAGCCTTGTCATTATGGAAGTTAGTATGTTGTCGAGATTTTTGTTATTCCACTGGATGGTAGCCTAGTAATTACGAAAGGTAGTTTGTTTTCGTGATTTTTGTTACTCCAATGGATGGTAGCCTTGTCATTATGGAAGGTATTCTGTTGTCGAGATTTTTGTGACTCCATTGGATGTTAGCCTTGTCATTATGGTTGGTAGTCTCTTGTTGATATTATTGTTACTCCAATGGACGGTAGCCTTGTCATTATGGAAGGTAGTCTGTTGTCCAGATTTTTGTTACTCTAATGGATGGTAGCTTTGTAATTATGGAAGGTAGTTTATTGTCGAGATTTTTGTTACTCCAATGGATGGTAGCCTTGTAGTTATTGAAGGTAGTCTGTTGTCGAGATTTTTGTTACTCCAATAGATGGTAGCCTTGTCATTATGGAAGGTAGTCTGTTGTCTAGATTTTTATTATTCCAATGGATGGTAGCTTTGTCATTATGGAAGGTAGTATGTTGTCGAGATTTTTGTTACTCCATTGAGTGGTAGCCTTGTCATTATGGAAGGTAGTCTGTTGTCCAGATTTTTATTATTCCAATGGATGGTAGCTTTGTCATTATGGAAGGTAGTATGTTGTAGATATCTATGTTACTAATGGGTGGTAGCCTTGTCATTATGGAAGGTAGTTTGTTGTCGAGATTTTTGTTACTCCATTGGATGGTAGCCTTGTCATTATGGAAGGTAGTCTCTTGTTGATATGGAAGGTAGTTTGTTATCCAGATTTTTGTTACTCTAATGGATGGTAGACTTGTCATTATTTAAGGTAGTCTATTGTCGAGATATTTGTTACTACAATGGATGGTAGCCTTGTCATTATGGATGGTAGTCTCTTGTTGATATTTTTGTTACTCCAATGGATGTTAGCCTTGTCATTATGGAAGGTAGTCTGTTGTCGAGATTTTTGTTACTCCAATGGATGGTAGCCTTGTCATTATTGAAGGTAGTCTATTGTCGAGATTTTTGTTACTACAATGGATGGTAGCCTTGTCATTATGGAAGGTAGTATGTTGTCGATATTTTTGTTACCACAATGGATGATAGCCTTGTCATTATGTAAGGTAGTCTCTTGTTGATATTTTAGTTACTCCAATGGATGTTAGCCTTGTCATTATGGAAGGTGGTTTGTTGTCAAGATTTTTGTTATTCCAATGGATGGTAGCCCTGTCATTATGAAAGGTAGTCTGTTGTTGATATCTTTGATACTCCAATGGATGGTAGCCTAATCATTATGGAAGGTAGTCTATTGTCGACATTTTTGTTACTCCAATGGATGGTAGCCTTGTCATTATGGAAGGTAGTCTGTTGTCGAGATTTTTGTTACTCCAATGGATGGTAGCCTTGTCATTATGGAAGGTAGTATTTTGTCGATATTTTTGTTTCTACAATGGATTGTAGCCTTGACATGATGAAAAGTTGTTTGTTGTCAATATGTTTGTTACTCAAACGTAACCTAGCCTATGTCAATATGTTTGTTACTCCAATGGATGGTATCCTTGTCATTATAGAAAGGTAGTTTGCTCTCGAGATTTTTGTTACTCCAATGGATGGTAGCCTTGTCATTATGGAAGGTAGTATGTTATTGTGATTTTTGTTATTCCAATGGATGGTAGCCTTGTCATTATGGAAGGTATTATGTGTTCATATTTTTTATACTATAATGTATGGTAGCCTTATCATTATGGAAGTTAGTCTATTGTCGAGATTTTTGTTATTCCACTGGATGGTAGCCTAGTAATTACGGAAGGTAGTCTGTTTTCGAGATTTTTTTTACTCCAATGGATGGTAGCCTTGTCATTATGGAAGGTAGTCTGTTGTCGAGATTTTTGTTACTACAATGGATGGTAGCCTTGTCATTATGGAAGGTAGTCTCTTGTTGAAATTTTTGTTACTCCAATGGATGGTAGCCTTGTCATTATGGAAGGTAGTCTGTTGTCGACATTTTTGTTACCCCAATGGATGGTAGCCTTGTCGTTATTGAAGGTAGTATGTTGTTGAGATTTTTGTTACTACAATGGATGGTAGCCTTGTCATTATGGAAGGTAGTATGTTGTCGATATTTTTGTTACTACAATGGATTATAGCCTTCTCATTATGGAAGGTAGTATGTTGTCGAGATTTTTGTTACTATAATGGATGGTAGCCTTGTCGTTATTGAAGGTAGTCTATTGTCGAGATTTTTGTTACTCAAATAGATGGTAGCCTTGTCATTATGGAAGGTAGTCTGTTGTCCAGATTTTTATTATTCCAATGGATGGTAGCTTTGTCATTATGGAAGGTAGTATGTTGTCGAGATTTTTGTTACTCCATTGGATGGTAGCCTTGTCATTATGGAAGGTAGTCTGTTGTCCAGATTTTTATTATTCCAATGGATGGTAGCTTTGTCATTATGGAAGGTAGTATGTTGTAGATATCTATGTTACTCTAATGGGTGGTAGCCTTGTCATTATGGAAGGTAGTTTATTGTCGATATTTTTGTTACTCCATTGGATGGTAGCCTTGTCATTATGGAAGGTAGTCTCTTGTTGATATGGAAGGTAGTTTGTTGTCCAGATTTTTGTTACTCTAATGGATGGTAGCCTTGTCATTATTTAAGGTAGTCTATTGTCGAGATATTTGTTACTACAATGGATGGTAGCCTTGTCATTATGGATGGTAGTCTCTTGTTAATATTTTTGTTACTCCAATGGATGTTAGCCTTGTCATTATGGAAGGTAGTCTGTTGTCGAGATTTTTGTTACTCCAATGGATGGTAGCCTTGTCATTATTGAAGGTAGTCTGTTGTCGAGATTTTTGTTACTACAATGGATGGTAGCCTTGTCATTATGGAAGGTAGTATGTTGTCGATATTTTTGTTAACACAATGGATGATAGCCTTGTCATTATGTAAGGTAGTCTCTTGTTGATATTTTAGTTACTCCAATGGATGTTAGCCTGGTCATTATGGAAGGTATTATGTTGTCAAGATTTTTGTTACTCCAATGTATGGTAGCCTTGTAATTATGCAAGGTGGTCTGTTGTCAAGATTTTTGTTATTCCAATGGATGGTAGCCCTGTCATTATGAAAGGTAGTCTGTTGTTGATATCTTTGATACTCCAATAGATGGTAGCCTAATCATTATGGAAGGTAATCTATTGTCGACATTTTTGTTACTCCAATTGATGGTAGCCTTGTCATTATGGAAGGTAGTCTGTTGTCGAGATTTTTGTTACTCCAATGGATGGTAGCCTTGTCATTATGGAAGGTAGTATTTTGTCGATAGTTTTGTTACTACAATGGATTGTAGCCTTGACATGATGAAAAGTAGTTTGTTGTAAATATGTTTGTTACTCAAATGTATGGTATCCTAGTCATTATGTAAGGTAGTCTATTGTCGAGATTTTTAATACTCGAATAGATGGTAGCCTTGTCATTATGGAAGGTAGTCTGTTCTCGAGATTTTTGTTACTCCAATAGATGGTAGCCTTGTCATTATGGAAGGTAGTCTATAGTCGAGATTTTTGTTATTCCACTGGATGGTAGCCTAGTAATTACGGAAGGTATTATTTTGTCGATATTTTTGTTACTACAATGGATTGTAGCCTTGACATTATGAAAAGTTGTTTGTTGTCAATATGTTTGTTACTCAAACGTAAGGTTGCCTAGTCATTATGTAAGGTAGTCTATTGTCGAGATTTTTAATACTCCAATGGATGGTAGCCTTGTCATTATGGAAGGTAGTATGTGTTCATATTTTTTGTACTATAATGTACGGTAGCCTTATCATTATGGAAGTTAGTCTATTGTCGAGATTTTTGTTATTCCACTGGATGGTAGCCTAGTAATTTCGTAAGGTAGTCTGTTTTCGAGATTTTTTTTCCTCCAATGGATGGTAGCCTTGTCATTATGGAAGGTAGTCTGTTGTCGAGATTTTTGTTACTCCATTGGATGGTAGCCTTGTCATTATGGAAGGTTTGTCTCTTGTTGAAATTTTTGTTACTCCAATGGATGGTAGCCTTGTCATTATGGAAGGTAGTCTGTTGTCGAGATTTTTGTTACCCCAATGGATGGTAGCCTTGTCATTATTGAAGGTAGTATGTTGTTGAGATTTTTGTTACTACAATGTATGGTAGCCTTGTCATTATGGAATGTAGTATGTTGTCGATATTTTTGTTACTACAATGGATTGTAGCCTTCTCATTATGGAAGGTAGTATGTTATCGATATTTTTGTTACTATAATGGATGATAGCCTTGTCATTATGGAAAGTAGTATGTTGTCGAGATTTTTGTTACTACCATGGATGGTAGCCTTGTTATTATGGAAGGTAGTATGTTGTCGATATTTTTGGTACTCCATTGGATGGTAGCCTTGTAATTATGGAAGGTAGTCTATTATCGAGATTTTTGTTACTCCAGTGGATGGTAGCCTTGTCATTATTGAAGGTAGTCTGTTGTCGAGATTTTTGTTACTACAACGGATGGTAGCCTTGTCATTATGGAAGGTAGTATGTTGTCGATATTTTTGTTACTACAATGGATTGTAGCCTTGTCATTATGGAAGGTAGTATGTTGTCGAGATTTTTGTTACTACAATGGATGATAGCCTAGTCATTATGGAAGGTTGTCTATTGTCGAGATTTTGTTACTCCAATAGATGGTAGCCTTGTCATTATGGAAGGTAGTATGTTGTCGATATTTTTGTTACACCATTGGATGGTAGCCTTGTCATTATGGAAGGTAGTCTATTATCGAGATTTTTTATATTTCCATGGATGGTAGCCTTGTCATTATGGAAGGTAGTATGGTGTAGATATCTATGTTACTCTAATGGGTGGTAACCTTGTCATTATGGAAGGTAGTCTGTTGTCGAGATTTTTGTTACTCCAATGGATGGTAGCCTTGTCATTATAGAAGGTAGTCTGTTGTTGTGATTTTTGTTACCCCAATGGATGGTAGCCTTGTCATTATGGAAGGTAGACTATTTTCTAGATTTTTGTTACTACAATGGATGGTAGCCTTGTCATTATGGAAGGTAGTCTGTTGTCAAGATTTTTTTTATTCTAATGGATGGTAGCCTTGTCATTATGGAAGGTAGTCTCTTGTTGATATTTTTGTTACTCCAATGGATGGTAGCCTTGTCATTATGGAAGGTAGTCTGTTATCCAGATTTTTGTTATTCTAATGGATGGTAGCCTTGTCATTATGGAAGGTAACCTGTTGTCAAGATTTTTGTTACTCCAATGGATGGTAGCCTTGTCATTATTGAAGGGAGTCTGTTTTCGATATTTTTTTTACTACAACGGATGGTAGCCTTGTCATTATGGAAAGTAGTCTTTTGTCGAGATTTTGGTTACTACAATGGATTGTAGCCTTGTTATAGTAAAGGGTAGTCTGTTGTCGATATCTTTGTTACTCCAATGGATGGTAGCGTAGTCATTATGTAAGGTAGTCTATTTTCAAGATGTTTGTTACTCCAATGGATGGTAGCCTTGTCATTACCGAAGGTAGTCTGTTGTCAAGATTTTAACTAATTTAATGGATGGTAGCCTTGTCATGATGGAAGGTAGTCTCTTGTGTATTTTTTTGTTACTAAAATGGATGGTACCCTTGTTATTATGGAAGGTAGTCTGTTTTCTATATTTTTCTAACTCCAATGGATGGTAGCCTTGTCATTATGGAATGTAGTCTGTTGTCGTGATTTTTTTACTCCAATGGATGGTAGCCTTGTCATTATGGAAGTTAGTTTGTTGTCGAGATTTTTGTTATTCCTTTGGATGGTAGCCTAGTAATTACGAAAGGTAGTCTGTTTTCGACATTTTTGTTACTCCAATGGATGGTAGCCTTGTCATTATGTAGGTAGTCTGTTGTCGAGATTTCTGTGACTCCATTGGATGGTAGCCTTGTCATTATGGAAGGTAGTCTCTTGTTGATATTTTTGTTACTCTAATGGACGGTAGCCTTGTCATTATGGAAGGTAGTCTGTTGTCCAGATTTTTGTTACTCTAATGAATGGTAGCCTTGTCATTATGGAAGGTAGTCTATTGTCGAGATTTTTTTTACTCCAATGGATGGTAGCCTTGTCGTTATTGAAGGTAGTCTGTTGTCGAGATTTTTGTTACTCCAATAGATGGTAGCCTTGTCATTATGGAAGGTAGTATGTTATCAATATTTTTGTTACTCCAGTGGATGGTAGCCTTGTCATTATGGAAGGTAGTATGTTGTCGAGATTTTTGTTACTCCATTGGATGGTAGCCTTGTCATTATGGAAGGTAGTCTGTTGTCCAGATTTTTATTATTCCAATGGATGATAGCCTTGTCATTATGGAAGGTAGTATGTTGTCGATATCTATGTTACTCTAATGGGTGGCAGCCTTGTCATTATGGAAGGTAGTATGTTGTCGAGATTTTTGTTACTCCAATGGATGGTTTCCTTGTCATAATAGAAGGTAGTTTGTTGCTGTGATTTTTGTTACTCCAATGGATGGTAGCCTTGTCATTATGGAAGGTAGTCTGTTGTTTAGATTTTTGTCACTACAAAGTATGGTAGCCTTGTCATTATGGAAGGTAGTCTGGTGTCGAGATTTTTGTTATTCCAATGGATGGTAGCCTAGTTTTTATGGAAGGTATTCTGTTTTCGAGATTTTTGTTACTCCAATGGATGGTAGCCTTGTCATTATGGAAGGTAGTCTCTTGTTGATATTTTTGTTACTCCAATGGATGGTAGCCTTGTCATTATGGAAGGTAGTCTGTTGTCCAGATTTTTGTTATTCTAATTGATGGTAGCCTTGTCATTATGGAAGGTAGTCTCTTGTTGATACTTTTGTTACCCCAATGGATGGTAGCCTTGTGATTATGGAAGTTAGTCTGTTGTCCAGATTTTTGTTATTCTAATGGATGGTAGCCTTGTCATTATGGAAGGTAGTCTGTTTTCAAGATTTTTGTTACTCCAATGGATGGTAGCCTTGTAATTATTGAAGGGAGTCTGTTTTTGAGATTTTTTGTTACTACAACAGATGGTAGCCTTTTCATTATGGAAGGTAGTCTTTTGTCGATATTTTGGTTACTATAATGGATTATAGCCTTGTTATTATGAAAGGTTGTTTGTTGCCGATATCTATGTAACTCCAATGGATGGTAGCCTAGTCATTATGTAAGGTAATCTGTTGTCGATATTTTTGTTACTACAATGGAGGGTAGCCTTGTCATTACAAAAGGTATCCTGTTGTCACGATTTTTATTACTTTAATGGATGGTAGCCTTGTCATTATGGAAGTTAGTCTCTTGTGGATTTTTTTGTTACTCCAATGGATGGTACCCTTGTTATTATGGAAGGTAGTCTGTTTTCGATATTTTTGTTACTCCAATGGATGGTAGCCTTTTCATTATGGAAGCTAGTCTATTGTCCAGATTTTTGTTACTCCATTGGATGGTAGCCTTGTCATTATGGAAGGTAGTCTGTTATCTATATTTTTGTTATTCTAATGGATGGTAGCCTTGTCGTTATGGAAGGTAGTCTGTTGTCGTGATTTTTGTTATTCCAATGGATGGTAGCCTTGTCATTATGGAAGGTAGTCTGTTATCTACATTTTTGTTATTCCAATGGATGGCAGCCTTGTCATTATGAAAGGTAGTCTGTTGTCGAGATTTTCGTTACTCCAATGGATGGTACCCTTATCATTATGGGAGGTAGTCTATTGTCGAGATTTTGTTACTCCAATGGATGGTAGCCTTGTCATTATGGAAGGTAGTCTGTTGTCGAGATTTTTGTTACTCCATTGGATGGTTGCCTTGTCATTATGTTTGATATTCTGTTGTCGAAATTTTTGTTATTCTAATGAATGGTAACCTTGTCAATATGGAAGGTAGTCTGTTGTCGTGATTTTTGTTACTCCAATGGATGGTAGCCTTTTTATTTTTTAAGGTAGTATGTTGTCGATATCTTTGTTACTACAATGGATGGTAGCCTTGTCATTATGGAAGGTAGTCTATTTTCGATATTTTTGTTACTCCAATGGATGGTAGCCTTGTCATTATGCAAGGTAGTCTCTTGTTGATATTTTTTTTACTCCAATGGATGGTAGCCTTGTCATTATGGAAAGTAGACTATTCTCCCGATTTTTGCTACTCCAATGGATGGTAGCCTTGTCATTATTGAAGGGAGTCTGTTTTCGAGATTTTTGTTACTACAACGGATAGTACCCTTGTTATTACAATGGATTGTAGCCTTCTAATAGTGAAAGGTAGTCTGTTGTCGATATCTTTGTTACTCCAACGAATGGTAGCCTATTCATTATGTAAGGTAGTCTGTTGTCGAGATTTTTGTTACTCCAACGGATGGTAGCCATGTCTATACTGAAGGTAGTCTGTTTTTATGATTTTAATTACTTTAATGGATGGCAGCCCTGTCAGGATAGAAGGTAGTCTCTGGTAGAATTTTTTGTTACTCCAATGGATGGTACCCTTGTTATTATGGAAGGTAGTCTGTTGTCGATATTTTGGTAATTCCATTAGATAGTAGCCTTGTCATTATGGAAGGTAGTCTTTTGTCAAGATTTTTGTTACTCCATTGGATGGGAGCCTTGTGATTATGGAAGGTAGTATATTATCTATATTTTTTTTATTCCAATGGATGGTAGCCTTGTCGTTATGGAAGGTAGTCTATTGTCCTGATTTTTGTTACTCCAATGGATGGTAGCCTTATCATTATGGAAGTTAGTCTGTTGTCGAGATTTTTGTTATTCCACTGGATGGTAGCCTAGTAATTACGAAAGGTAGTCTATTTTCGAGATTTTTGTCACTCCAATGGATGTTAGCCTTGTCATTATTGAAGGTAGTATGTTGTCGAGATTTTTGTTACTCCATTAGATGGTAGCCTTCTCATTATGGAAGGTAGTCTCTTGTTGATATTTTTGTTACTCCAATGGACGGTAGCCTTGTCATTATGGCAGGTAGTATGTTGTCCAGATTTTTGTTACTCTAATGGATGGTAGCCCTGTCATTATGGAAGGTAGTATGTTGTCGATATTTTTGTTACTCCAATGGATGGTAGCCTTGTCATTATGGAAGTAGTCTCTTGTTGATATTTTTCTTACTCCAATAGATGGTAGCCTTGTCATTATGGAAGGTAGTCTGTTGTCCAGATTTTTGTAATTCTAATGGATGGTAGCCTAGTCATTATGGAAGGTTGTCGAGATTTTTGTTACCCCATTAGATGGTAGCCTTCTCATTATGGAAGGTAGTCTGTTGTCCAGATTTTTGTTATTCTAATGGATGGTAGACTTGTCATTATGGAAGGTAGTCTGTTGTCAAGATTTTTGTTACTCCAATGGATGGTAGCCTTGTCTCTATTGAATGGAGTCTGTTTTCGAGATTTTTGTTACTACAACGGATGGTAGCCTTGTCATTATAAAAGGTAGTCTTTTATCGAGATTTTGGTTACTACAATGGATTGTAGCCTTGTTATTATGAAAAGTAGTTTGTTGTCGATATCATTGTTACTCAAATGGATAGTAGCCTAGTCATTATGTAAGGTAGTCTGTTGTCCATATTTTTGTTACTACAATGGATGGTAGCCTTGTTATTATGGAAGGTAGTCTGTTGTGCATTTTTTTGTTACTCCAATGGATGGTACCCTTGTTATTATGGAAGGTAGTCTGTTGTCGATATTTTTGTTACTCTAATGGATGGTAGCCTTGTCATTATGGAAGGTAGTCTGTTGTCGAGATTTTTGTTACTCCATTGGATGGTAGCCTTGTCATTACGGAAGGTTGTCTATTATCTATATTTCTGTTATTCCAATGGATGGTTGCCTTGTCGTTATGGAAGGTAGTCTGCTGTCGTGATTTTTGTTATTCCAATCGATGGTAGCCTTGTCATTATAGATTGTAGTCTGTTGTCGATATTTTTGTTACTCCATTGGATTGTAGCCTTGTCATTATAAAAGGTAGTCTATTGTCGAGATTTTAGTTATTCCGATGGATGGCAGACTTGTCATTATGGAAGGTAGTCTGTTGTCTAGATTTTCGTTACTCCAATGGATGACACCCTTATCATTATGGAAGCTAGTCTATTGTCGAGATTTTTTTTACTCCAATGGATGGTAGCCTTGTCATTATGGAAGGTAGTCTGTTGTAGAGATTTTTGTTACTCCATTGGATGGTTGCCTTGTCATTAGGGAAGATATTTTGTTGTCGAAATTTTTGTTATTCCAATGGATGGTATCCTTGTCATTTTGGAAGGTAGTCTGTTGTCGTGATTTTTGTTACTCTAATGGATGGTAGCCTTGTCATTATGGAAGGTAGTATGATGTTGATATCTTTGTTACTCCAATGGATGGTAGCCTTGTCATTATGGAAGGTAGTCTGTTGTCGAGATTTTTGTTATTCCAATGGATGGTAGCCTTGTCATTAGGGAAGGTAGTCTGTTGTCGTGATTTTTGTTTCTCCAATGGATGGTAGCCTTTTAATTTTTTAAGGTAGTATGTTGTCGATATCTTTGTTACTATAATGGATGGTAGCCTTGTCATTATGGAAGGTAGTCTATTTTCAATATATTTGTTACTCAAATGGATGGTAGCCTTGTCATTATGCAAGGTAGTCTCTTGTTGATATTTTTTTTACTCCAATGGATGGTAGCCTTGTCATTATGGAAGTTAGACTATTGTCCCGATTTTTGCTACTCCAATAGATAGTAGCCTTGTCATTATTGAAGGGAGTATGTTTTCGAGATTTTTGTTACTACAACGGAAGGTAGCCTTGTCATTATGGAAGGTAATCTTTTGTCTAGATTTTGGTTATTACAATGGATTGTAGCCTTGTTATAGTGAAAGGTATTTTGTTGTCGATATCTTTCTTACTCCAATGGATGGTAGCCTAGTCATTATGTAAGGTAGTTTGTTGTCGAGATTTTTGTTACTCCAATGGATGGTAGCCTTGTCATTATGGAAGGTAGTCTATTATCTATATTTTTTTTATTCCAATGGATGGTAGCCTTGTCGTTATGGAAGGTAGTCTGTTGTCATGATTTTTGTTACTCCAATGGATGGTAGCCTTGTCATTATGGAAGTTAGTCTGTTGTCAAGATTTTTGATATTCCACTGGATGGTAGCCTAGTAATTACGAAAGGTAGTCTATTTTCGAGATTTTTGTTACTCCAAGGGATTGTAGCCTTGTCATTATGGAAGGTAGTATGTTGTCGAGATTTTTGTTACTCCATTAGATCGTAGCCTTCTCATTATGGAAGGTAGTATCTTGTTGATATTTTTGTTACTCCAATGGACGGTAGCCTTGTCATTATGGCAGGTAGTATGTTGTCCAAATTTTTGTTACTCTAATGGATGGTATCCTTGTCATTATGGAAGGTAGTATGTTGTCGATATTTTTGTTACTCCAATGGATGGTAGCCTTGTCATTATGGAAGTAGTCTCTTGTTGATATTTTTCTTACTCCAATGGATGGTAGCCTTGTCATTATGGAAGGTAGTTTGTTGTCCAGATTTTTGTAATTCTAATGGATGGTAGCCTAGTCATTATGGAAGGTAGTCTCTTGTTGATATTTTTGATACTCTAATGGATGGTAGCCTTGTCATTATGGAAGGTATTCTGTTGTCCAGATTTTTGTTATTCTAATGGATGGTAGACTTGTCATTATGGAGGGTAGTTTGTTGTCAAGATTTTTGTTACTCCAATGGATGGTAGCCTTGTCTCTATTGAAGGGAGTCTGTTTTCGAGATTTTTGTTACTACAACGGATGGTAGCCTTGTCATTATGGAAGGTAGACTTTTGTCGAGATTTTGGTTACTACAATGGATTGTAGCCTTGTTATTATGAAAGGTAGTTTGTTGTCGATATCTTTGTTACTCCAATGGGTGGTAGCCTTGTCGTTATGGAAGGTAGTCTGTTGTCGTGATTTTTGTTATTCCAATGGATGGTAGCCTTGTCATTATGGAAGGTAGTATGTTATCGATATCTATGTTACTCCAATCGATGGTAGCCTTTTCATTATAGATTGTAGTCTGTTGTCGATATTTTTGTTACTCCATTGGATTGTAGCCTTGTCATTATGAAAGGTAGTCTATTGTTGAGATTTTTGTTAATCCGATGGATGGTAGGCTTGTCATTATGGAAGGTAGTCTGTTGTCGAGATTTTTGTTACTCCATTGGATGGTTGCCTTGTCAATGGATGGTAGGCTTGTCATTATGGAAGGTAGTCTGTTGTCGTGATTTTTGTTACTCCAATGGATGGTAGCCTTGTGATTTTTTAAGGTAATATGTTGTCGATATCTTTTTTACTACAATGGATGGTAGCCTTGTCATTATGGAAGGTAGTATATTTTCGATATTTTTGTTACTCCAATGAATGGTAGCCTTGTCATTATGCAAGGTAGTCTTTTGTTGATATTTTTTTTACTCTAATTGATGGTAGCCTTGTCATTATGGAAGGTAGACTATTGTCCCGATTTTTGTTACTCCAATGGTTGGTAGCCTTGTCATTATTGAAGGGAGTCTGTTTTCGAGATTTTTGTTACTACAATGGATGGTAGCCTTGTCATTATGGAAGGTAGTCTTTTGTCTAGATTTTGGTTATTACAATGGATTGTAGCCTTGTTATAGTGAAAGGTAGTCTGTTGTCGATATCTTTGTTACTCCAATGGATGGTAGCCTAGTCATTATGTAAGGTAGTCTGTTGTCGAGATTTTTGTTACTCCAATGGATGGTAGCCTTGTCATTACCGAAGGTAGTCTGTTGTCAAAATTTAAACTACTTTAATGGATGGTAGCCTTGTCATGATGGAAGGTAGTCTGTTGTGGATTTTTTTGTTACTCCAATGGATGGTACCCTTGTTATTATGAAAGGTAGTCTGTTGTCGATATTTTTGTAACTCCATTGGATGGTAACCTTGTCATTATGGAAGGTAGTCTGTTGTCGAGATTTTTGTTACTCCATTGGATGGGAGCCTTGTCAGTATAGAAGGTAGTCTATTATCTATATTTTTTTTATTCCAATGGATGGTAGCCTTGTCGTTATGGAAGGTAGTCTGTTGTCATCATTTTTGTTACTCCAATGGATGGTAGCCTTGTCATTATGGAAGTTAGTCTGTTGTCGAGATTTTTGTTATTCCACTGGATGTAAGCCTAGTAATTATGAAAGGTAGTCTGTTTTCGAGATTTTGGTTACTCCAATGGATGGTAGCCTTCTCATTATGGAAGGTAGTCTCTTGTTGATATTTTTGTTTTTCCAATGGACGGTAGCCTTGTCATTATGGAAGGTAGTCTGTTGTCCAGATTTTTGTTACTCTAATGGATGGTAGCCTTGTCATTATGGAAGGTAGTTTGTTGTTCAAATTTTTGTTACTCCAATGGACGGTAGACTTGTCATTATGGAAGGTAGTCTATTGTCGAGATGTTTATTACTCCATTGGATTGTAGCCTTGTCATTATGAAAGGTAGTCTGTTGTCGAGAGTTTTGTTATTCCAATGGATTGTGGACTTGTCATTATGGAAGGTAGTCTGTTGTCGAGATTTTTGTTACTCCAATGGATGGTACCCTTGTAATTATGGAAGGTACTCTCTTGTTGATATTTTTGTTACTCCAATGGATGGTAGCCTTGTCATTATGGAAAGTAGTCTGTTGTCCAGATTTTTGTTACTCTAATGGATGGTAGCCTTGTCACTATGGAAGGTAGTCTGTTGTTGTTATTTTTGTTACTGGATTAGATGGTAGCCTTGTCATTATGGAAGGTAGTCTGTTGTCGAAATATTTTCTATTCCAATGGATGGTAGCCTTGTCATTATGGAAGGTAGTGTGTTGTCATGATTTTTGTTACTCCAATGGATGGTAGCCTTGTCATTATGGAAGGTAGTCTGTTGTCCAGATTTTGGTTCCTCTAATGGATGGTAGCCTTGTCATTATGGAAGGTAATCTGTTGTTGTTATTTTTGTTACTAGATTGGATGGTATCCTTGCCATTATGGAAGGTAGTCTGTTGTCGAAATTTTTGTTATTCCAATGGATGGTAGCCTTGTCATTATGGAAGGTAGTGTGTTGTCGTGATTTTTTTTACTCCAATGGATGGTAGCCTTGTCATTATGGAAGGTAGCATGTTATCGATATCTTTGTTACTCCAATGGATCGTAGCGTTGTAATTATGAAAGGTAGTCTGTTGTCGAGATTTTGGTTACTCCAATGGATGGTAGCCTTGTCATTATGGAAGGTACTCTCTTGTTGATATTTTTGTTACTCCAATGGATGGTAGCCTTGTCATTATGGAAGGTAGTATGTTGTCCAAATTTTTTATACTCCAATGGATGGTAGCCTTGTCATTATGGAAGGGAGTCTGTTGCCAAGATTTTTGTTTCTCCATTGGATGGTAGCCTTGTCTTTCTGGAAGGTAGTCTCTTATTGATATTTTTGTTACTCCAATGGATGGTAGCCTTGTCATTATGGAAGGTAGTCTGTTTTTCAAATTTTTGTTACTCCAATGGACGGTAGACTTGACATTATGGAAGGTAGTCTCTTGTTGATATTTTTGTTACTCCATTGGATGGTAGCCTTGTCATTATGGAAGGTAGTCTGTTGTCCCGATTTTTGTTACTCAAATTGATCGTAGCCTTGTCATTATGGAAGGTAGTCTGTCATTGTGATTTTTGTTACTCAATGGATGATAGCCTTGTCATTATGGAAGGTAGTCTGTTGTCGATATTTTTGTTACTCCATTTGATTGTAGCCTTGTCATTATGAAAGGTAGTCTATTGTCGAGATTTTTTTTATTCCAATGGATGGCAGACTTGTCATTATGGAAGGTAGTCTGTTGTCGAGATTTTTGTTACTCCAACGGATGGTACCCTTATCATTATGGAAGGTAGTTTATCGTTGACATTTTTCTTACTCCAATGGATGGTAGCCTTATCATTATGGAAGGTATTCTGTTGTCGAGATTTTTGTTACTCCATTGGATGGTAGCCTTGTCATTATGGAAGATATTATGTTGTCGAGATTTTTGTTATTCCAATGGATGGTAGCCTTGTCATTATGGAAGGTAGTCTATTTTCGATATTTTGTTACTCTAATGGATGGTAGCCTTGTCATTATGGAATGTAGTATGTTGTCGATATCTTTGTTACTCCAATAGATGGTAGCCTTGTCATTATGGAAGGTAGTCTGTTGTCCAAAATTTTTATACTCCAATGGATGGTAGCCTTATCATTATGGAAGGTAGTCTGTTGCCGAGATTTTTGTTACTCCATTGGATGATAGCCTTGTCTTAATGGAAGGTAGTGTCTTGTTCAGATTTTTAATACTCCAATGGATGGTAGACTTGTCATTATGGAAGGTTGTCCGTTATCGATATTTTTGTTACTCCATTGGATAATAGCTTTGTCATTATGGAAGGTAGTATGTTGTCGATATCTTTGTTACTCTAATGGATGGTAGCCTTGTCATTATGGAAGGTATTCTGTTGTCGATATTGTTGTTACTCCAATGGATGGTAGCCTTGTCATTATGGAAGGTAGTCTATTATCGATATTTTTGTTACTGCATTGGATGCTAGCCTTGTCATTATGGAAGGTATTCTGTTGTCGATATCTTTGTTACTCCAATTGATGGTAGCCTTGTCATTATGGAAGGTAGTCTGTTGTCCAAAAATTTTATACTCCAATGGATGGTAGCCTTTTCATTATGGAAGGTAGTCTGTTGCCGAGATTTTTGTTACTCCATTGGATGGTAGCCTTGTCTTAATGGAAGGTAGTGTCTTGTTCAGATTTTTAATACTCCAATGGATGGTAGACTTGTCATTATGGAAGGTAGTCTGTTATCGAGATTTTTGTTACTCTATTGGATAATAGCCTTGTCATTATGGAAGGTAGTCTGTTGTCAAGATTTTTGTTATTCCATTGGATGGTAGCCTTGTCATTATGGAAGGTAGTCTGTTGTCGTGGTTTTTATAACTACAATAGATGGTAGCCATGTGATTATGGAAGGTAGTATGTTGTCGATATCTTTGTTAGTCTAATGGATGGTAGCCTTGTCATTATAGAAGGTATTTTGTTGTCGATATTGTTGTTACTCCAATGGATGGTAGCCTTGTCATTATGGAAGGTAGTCTCTTGTTGATATTTTTGTTACTCCATTGGATGGTAGCCTTGTAATTATGAAAGGTAGTCTGTGGTCCCAATTTTTGTTACTCAAATGGATCGTAGCCTTGTCATTATGGAAGGTAGTCTGTCGTTGTGATTTCTGTTACTCAATGGATGATAACCTTGTCATTATGGAAGGTAGTCTAATGTTTAGATTTTTGTTACTCCAATGGATGGTAGTTTTGTCATTATGGAAGGTAGTATGTTGTCGAGATTTTTGTTACTCCAATGGATGGTACCCTTATCATTATGGAAGGTAGTCTATTATCGACATTTTTGTTTCTCTAATGGATGGTAGCCTTGTCATTATGGAAGGTAGTCTGTTGTCGAATTTCTGTTACTCCATTGGATGGTAACCATGTCATTATGGAAGGTATTTTGTTGTCGTGATTTTTGTTATTCCAATGGATGGTATCCTTGTCATTATGGAAGGTAGTCTGTTGTCGTGATTTTTGTTACATCAATGGATGGTAGCCTTGTCATTATGGAAGGTAGTCTGTTGTCGATATTTTTGTTAATCCAATGGCTGGTAGCCTTGTGATTTTTTAAGGTAGTATGTTGTCCATATCTTTGTTACTCCAATGGATGGTAGCCTTGTCATTATGGAAGGTAGTCTGTTTTTGATATTTTTGTTACTCCAATGGATGGTAGCCTTGACATTATGCAAGGTAGTCTCTTGATGATATTTTTTTACTCCAATGGATGGTAGCCTTGTCATTATGGAAGGTAAACAGTTTTCCCAATTTTTGCTACTCTAATGGATGGTAGCCTTGTCATTATGGTAGGTAGTTTGTTGTCGTGATTTTTGTTACTCCAATGGATGGTAGCCTTGTCATTATGGAAGGTAGTCTGTTGTGGATATTTTTGTTACTCCAATGGATGGTACCCTTGTCATTATGGAAGGTATTCCGTTGTCGAGATTGTTGTTACTCCAATGGATGGTAGCCTTGTCATTATGAAAGGTAGTCTCGTGTTGATAATTTTGTTACTCCATTGGATGGTAGCCTTGTCATTATGGAAGGTAGTCTGTTGTCGTGATTATTATTACTACAATGGATGGTAGCCATGTCATTATGGAAGGTAGTATGTTGTCGATATCTTTGTTACTCTAATGGATTGTAGCCTTGTCATTATGGAAGGTATTCTTTTGTCGATATTGTTGTTACTCCAATGGATGGTAGCCTTGTCATTATGGAAGGTAGTCTCTTATTAATATTTTTGTTACTCCATTGGATGGTAGCCTTGTCATTATGGAAGGTAGTCTGTTGTCCCGATTTTAGTTACTCAAATGAATCGTAGCCTTGTCATTATGAAAGGTAGTCTGTCGTTGTGATTTCTGTTACTCAATGGATGATAGCCTTGTCATTATGGAAGGTAGTATGTTGTTTAGTTTTTTGTTACTCCAATGGATGGTAGACTTGTCATTATGGAAGGTAGTCTGTTGTCGAGATTTTTATTACTCCAATGGATGGTACCCTTATCATTATGGAAGGTAGTCTATTGTCGACATTTTTGTTACTCCAATGGATGGTAGCCTTGTCATTATGGAAGGTAGTCTGTTGTCGAGATTTTTGTTACTCCATTGGATGGTAACCTTGTCATTATGGAAGGTATTCTGTTGTCGAGATTTTTATTATTCTAATGGGTGGTAGCCTTGTCATTATGGAAGGTAGTATGTTGTCGTGATTTTTGTTACATCAATGGATGGTAGCCTTGTCATTATGGAAGGTAGTATGTTGTCGATGTCTTTGTTACTCCAATGGATGGTAGCCTTGTCATTATGGAAGGTAGTCTGTTGTCGACATTTTTGTTACTCGAATGAATGGTAGCCTTGTCATTATGGAAGGTAGTCTGTTGTCGAGATTTTTGTTACTCCATTGGATGGTAACCTTGTCATTATGGAAGGTATTCTGTTGTCGAGATTTTTGTTATTCCAGTGGATGGTAGCCTTGTCATTATGGAAGGTAGTCTGTTGTCGTGATTATTGTTATTCCAATGGATGGTAGCCTTGTCATTATGGAAGGTAGTCTGTTGTCGTGATTATTGTTACTCCAATGGATGGTAGCCTTGTGATTTTTAAGGTAGTATGTTGTCCATATCTTTGTTACTCCAATGGATGGTAGCCTTGTCATTATGGAAGGTAGTCTGTTTTTGATATTTTTGTTACTCCAATGGATGGTAGCCTTGTCATTATGCAAGGTAGTCTCTTGATGATATTTTTTTTTCTCCAATAGATGGTAGCCTTGTCATTATGGAAGGTAGTCTGTTGTCCAAAATTTTTATACTCCAATGGATGGTAGCCTTGTCATTATGGAAGGTAGTCTGTTATCGAGATTTTTTTTACTCCATTGGATAATAGCCTTGTCATTATGGAAGGTAGTCTGTTATCGAGATTTTTGTTATTCCAATGGATGGTAGCCTTGTCATTATGGAAGGTAGTCTGTTGTCGTGATTTTTATAACTACAAGGGATGGTAGCCATGTCATTATGGAAGGTAATATGTTGTTGATATCTTTTTACTCTAATGGATTGTATCCTTGTCATTATGGAAGGTATTCTGTTGTTGATATTGTTGTTACTCCAATGGATGGTAGCCTTGTCATTATGGAAGGTAGTCTCTTGTTGATATTTTTGTTACTCCATTGGATGGTAGCCTTGTCATTATGGAAGGTAGTCTGTTGTCCCGATTTTTGTTACTCAAATGGATCGTAGCCTTGTCATTATAGAAGGTAGTCTATCATTGTGATTTCTGTTACTCAATGGATGATAGCCTTGTCATTATGGAAGGTAGTCTGTTGTTTAGATTTTTGTTACTCCAATGGATGGTAGACTTGTCATTATGGAAGGTAGTCTGTTGTCGAGATTTTTGTTACTCCAATAGATGGTACCCTTATCATTATGGAAGGTAGTCTATTGTCGACATTTTTGTTACTCCAATGGATGGTAGCCTTGTCATTATGAAAGGTAGTCTGTTGTCGAGATTTTTGTTACTCCATTGGATGGTAACCTTGTCATTATGGAAGGTATTCTGTTGTCGAGATTTTTGTTATTCCAATGGATGGTAGCCTTGTCATTATGGAAGGTAGTCTGTTGTCGTGATTTTTGTTACATCAATAGATGGTAGCCTTGTCATTATAGAAGGTAGTATGTTATCGATGTCTTTGTTACTCCAATGGATGGTAGCCTTGTCATTATAGAAGGTAGTCTGTTGTCAACATTTTTGTTACTCCAATGGATGGTAGCCTTGTCATTATGGAAGGTAGTCTGTTGTCGAGATTTTTGTTACTCCATTGGATGGTAACCTTGTCATTATGGAAGGTATTCTGTTGTCGAGATTTTTGTTATTCCAGTGGATGGTAGCCTTGTCATTATGGAAGGTAGTTTGTTGTCGTGATTTTTGTTACATCAATGGATGGTAGCCTTGTCATTATAGAAGGTAGTATGTTATCGATGTCTTTGTTACTCCAATGGATGGTAGCCTTGTCATTATGGAAGGTAGTCTGTTGTCGAGACTTTTGTTATTCCAATGGATGGTAGCCTTGTCATTATGGAAGGTAGTCTGTTGTCGATATTTTTGTTACTCCATTGGATGCTAGCCTTGTCATTATGGAAGGTATTCTGTTGTAGATATTGTTACTCCAATGGAAGGTAGCCTTGTCATTATGGAAGGTAGTCTCTTGTTGATATTTTTGTTACTCCATTGGATGGTAGCCTTGTCATTATGGAAGGTAGTCTGTCGTTGTGATTTCTGTTACTCCATGGATGAAAACCTTGTCATTATGGAAGGTAGTCTAATGTTTAGATTTTTGTTACTCCAATGGATGGTAGTTTTGTCATTATGGAAGGTAGTCTGTTGTTGAGATTTTTGTTACTCCAATGGATGGTACCCTTATCATTATGGAAGGTAGTCTATTATCGACATTTTTGTTACTCTAATGGATGGTAGCCTTGTCATTATGGAAGGTAGTCTATTGTCGAGATTTTTGTTACTCCATTGGATGGTAACCTTGTCATTATGGAAGGTATTTTGTTGTCGAGATTTTTGTTATTCCAATGGATGATAGCCTTGTCATTATGGAAGGTAGTCTGTTGTCGTGATTTTTGTTACATCAATGGATGGTAGCCTTGTCATTATGGAAGGTAGTCCGTTGTCGAGATTTTTGTTACTCCAATGCATGGTACCCTTATCATTATGGAAGGTAGTCTATTATCGACATTTTGGTTACTCCAATGGCTGGTAGCCTTGTCATTATGGAAGGTAGTCTGTTGTCGAGATTTTTGTTACTCCATTGGATGGTAACCTTGTCATTATGGAAGGTATTCTGTTGTCGAGATTTTTGTTACTCCAATGCATGGTACCCTTATCATTATGGAAGGTAGTCTATTGTCGACATTTTTGTTACTCCATTGGATTGTAGCCTTGTCATTATGAAAGGTAGTCAATTGTCGAGATTTTTGTTATTCCAATGGATGGTAGACTTGTCATTATGGAAGGTAGTCTGTTGTCGAGATTTTTGTTACTCCAATGCATGGTACCCTTATCATTATGGAAGGTAGTCTATTGTCGACATTTTTGTTACTCCAATGGATGGTAGCCTTGTCATTATGGAAGGTAGTCTGTTGTCGAGATTTTTGTTACTCCATTGGATTGTAACCTTGTCATTATGGAAAGTATTCTGTTGTCGAGATTTTTGTTATTCCAATGGATGATAGCCTTGTCATTATGGAAGGTAGTCTGTTGTTGTGATTTTTGTTACATCAATGGATGATAGCCTTGTCATTATGGAAGGTAGTATGTTGTCGATATCTTTGTTACTCCAATGGATGGTAGCCTTGTCATTATGGAAGGGAGTATGTTGTTGAGAATTTTGTTATTCCAATGGATGGTAGCCTTGTCATTATGGAAGGTAGTATGTTGTCGTGATTATTGTTACTCCAATGGATGGTAGCCTTGTGATTTTTTAAGGTAGTATGTTGTCGATATCTTTGTTACTCTAATGGATGGTAGCCTTGTCATTATGGAAGGTAGTCAGTTTTTGATATTTTTGTTACTCCAATGGATGGTAGCCTTGTCATTATGAAAGGTAGTCTCTTGATGATATTTTTTTTACTCCAATGGATGGTACCCTTGTCATTATGGAAGGTAGACTGTTTTCCCAATTTTTGCTACTCTAATGGATGGTAGCCTTGTCATTATGGTAGGTAGTTTGTTGTCGTGACTTTTGTTACTCCAATGGATGGTAGCCTTGTCATTATGGAAGGTAGTCTGTTGTGGATATTTTTGTTACTCCAATGGATGGTACCCTTGTCATTATGGAAGGTATTCCGTTGTCGAGATTGTTGTTACTCCAATGGATGGTAGCCTTGTCATTATGGAAGGTAGTCTCTTGTTGATATTTTTGTTACTCCATTGGATGGTAGCCTTGTCATTATGGAAGTTAGTCTGTTGTCGTGATTATTATTACTACAATGGATGGTAGCCATGTCATTATGGAAGGTAGTATGTTGTCGATATCTTTATTACTCTAATGGATGGTAGCCTTGTCATTATGGAAGGTATTCTTTTATCGATATTGTTGTTACTCCAATGGATGGTAGCCTTGTCATTATGGAAGGTATTCTCTTGTTAATATTTTTGTTACTCCATTGGATGGTAGCCTTGTCATTATGGAAGGTAGTCTGTTGTCCCGATTTTTGTTACTCAAATGGATCGTAGCCTTGTCAATATGGAAGGTAGTCTGTTGTTTAGATTTTGGTTACTCCATTGGATTGTAGCCTTGTCATTATGAAAGGTAGTCTATTGTCGAGATTTTTGTTATTCTAATGAATGGTAGACTTGTCATTATGGAAGGTAGTCTGTTGTCGAGATTTTTGTTACTCCAATGCATGGTACCCTTATCATTATGGAAGGTAGTCTATTGTCGACATTTTTATTACTCCAATGGATGGTAGCCTTGTCATTATGGAAGGTAGTATGTTGTCGAGATTTTTGTTACTCCATTGAATGGTAACCTTGTCATTATGGAAGGTATTCTGTTGTCGAGATTTTTGTTATTCCAATGGATGATAGGCTTGTCATTATGGAAGGTAGTCTATTGTCGTGATTTTTGTTACATCAATGGATGGTAGCCTTGTCATTATGGAAGGTAGTATGTTGTCGATATCTTTGTTACTCCAATGGATGGTAGCCTTGTCATTATGGAAGGTAGTATGTTGTTGAGAATTTTGTTATTCCAATGGATGGTAGCCTTGTCATTATGGAAGGTAGTCTGTTGTCGTGATTATTGTTACTCCAATGGATGGTAGCCTTATCATTTTTTAAGGTAGTATGTTGTCGATATCTTTGTTACTCTAATGGATGGTAGCCTTGTCATTATGGAAGGTAGTCTGTTTTTGATATTTTTGTTACTCCAATGGATGGTAGCCTTGTCATTATGCAAGGTAGTCTGTTGATGATATTTTTTTTACTCCAATGGATGTATGCCTTGTCATTCTGGAAGGTAGACTGTTTTCCCAATTTTTGCTACTCTAATGGATGGTAGCCTTGTCATTATGGTAGGTAGTTTGTTGTCGTGATTTTTGTTACTCCAATGGATGGTAGCCTTGTCATTATGGAAGGTAGTCTGTTGTGGATATTTTTGTTACTCCAATGGATGGTACCCTTGTCATTATGGAAGGTATTTTGTTGTCGAGATTGTTGTTACTCCAATGGATGGTAGCCTTGTCATTATGGAAGGTAGTCTCGTGTTGATATTTTTGTTACTCCATTGGATGGTAGCCTTGTCATTATGGAAGGAAGTCTATTGTCGTGATTATTATTACTACAATGGATGGTAGCCATGTCATTATGGAAGGTAGTATGTTGTTGATATCTTTGTTACTCTAATGGATGGTAGCCTTGTCATTATGGAAGGTATTCTTTTGTCGATATTGTTGTTACTCCAATGGATTGTAGCCTTGTCATTATGGAAGGTAGAATCTTGTTAATATTTTTGTTACTCCATTGGATGGTAGCCTTGTCATTATAGAAGGTAGTCTGTTGTCCCGATTTTTGTTACTCAAATGGATCGTAGCCTTGTCATTATGGAAGGTAGTCTGTTGTTTAGATTTTTGTTACTCCAATGGATGGTAGACTGGTCATTATGGAAGGTAGTCTGTTGTCGATATTTTTGTTACTCCATTGGATTGTAGCCTTGTCATTATGAAAGGTAGTCTATTGTCGAGATTTTTGTTATTCCAATGGATGGTAGACTTTTCATTATGGAAGGTAGTCTATTGTCGACATTTTTGTTACTCCAATGCATGGTACCCTTATCATTATGGAAGGTAGTCTATTTTCGACATTTTTGTTACTCCAATGGATGGTAGCCTTGTCATTATGGAAGGTAGTCTGTTGTCGAGATTTTTGTTAGTCCATTGGATGGTAACCTTGTCATTATGGAAGGTATTCTGTTGTCGAGATTTTTGTTATTCCATTGGATGATAGCCTTGTCATTATGGAAGGTAGTCTGTTGTCGTGATTTTTGTTACATCAATGGATGGTAGCCTTTTCATTATGGAAGGTAGTATGTTGACGATATCTTTGTTACTCCAATGGATGGTAGCCTTGTCATTTTGGAAGGTAGTATGTTGTTGAGAATTTTGTTATTCCAATGGATGGTAGCCTTGTCATTATGGAAGGTAGTCTGTTGTCGTGATTATTGTTACTCCAATGGATGGTAGCCTTGTGATTTTTTAAGGTAGTATGTTGTCGATATCTTTGTTACTCTAATGGATGGTAGCCTTGTCATTATGGAAGGTAGTCTGTTTTTGATATTTTTGTTACTCCAATGGATGGTAGCCTTGTCATTATGCAAGGTAGTCTCTTGATGATATTTTTTTTACTCCAATGGATGTATGCCTTGTCATTATGGAAGGTAGATTGTTTTCCCAATTTTTGCTACTCTAATGGATGGTAGCCTTGTCATTATGGTAAGTAGTTTGTTGTCGTGATTTTTGTTACTCCAATGGATGGTAGCCTTGTCATTATGGAAGGTAGTCTGTTGTGGATATTTTTGTTACTCCAATGGATGGTACCCATGTCATTATGGAAGGTATTCTGTTGTCGAGATTGTTGTTACTCCAATGGATGGTAGCCTTGTCATTATGGAAGGTAGTCTCGTGTTGATATTTTTGTTACTCCATTGGATGGTAGCCTTGTCATTATGGAAGGTAGTCTATTGTCGTGATTATTATTACTACAATGGATGGTAGCCATGTCATTATGGAAGGTAGTATGTTGTCGATATCTTTGTTACTCTAATGGATGGTAACCTTGTCATTATGGAAGGTATTCTTTTGTCGATATTGTTGTTACTCCAATGGATTGTAGCCTTGTCATTATGGAAGGTAGTCTCTTGTTAATATTTTTGTTACTCCATTGGATGGTAGCCTTGTCATTATAGAAGGTAGTCTATTGTCCCGATTTTTGTTACTCAAATGGATCGTAGCCTTGTCATTATGGAAGGTAGTCTGTTGTTTAGATTTTTGTTACTCCAATGTATGGTAGACTGGTCATTATGGAAGGTAGTCTGTTGTCGATATTTTTGTTACTCCATTGGATTGTAGCCTTGTCATTATGAAAGGTAGTCTATTGTCGAGATTTTTGTTATTCCAATGGATGGTAGACTTTTCATTATGGAAGGTAGTCTATTGTCGACATTTTTGTTACTCCAATGCATGGTACCCTTATCATTATGGAAGGTAGTCTATTTTCGACATTTTTGTTACTCCAATGGATGGTAGCCTTGTCATTATGGAAGGTAGTCTGTTGTCGAGATTTTTGTTAGTCCATTGGATGGTAACCTTGTCATTATGGAAGGTATTCTGTTGTCGAGATTTTTGTTATTCCATTGGATGATAGCCTTGTCATTATGGAAGGTAGTCTGTTGTCGTGATTTTTGTTACATCAATGGATGGTAGCCTTGTCATTATGGAAGGTAGTATGTTGACGATATCTTTGTTACTCCAATGGATGGTAGCCTTGTCATTTTGGAAGGTAGTATGTTGTTGAGAATTTTGTTATTCCAATGGATGGTAGCCTTGTCATTATGGAAGGTAGTCTGTTGTCGTGATTATTGTTACTCCAATGGATGGTAGCCTTGTGATTTTTTAAGGTAGTATGTTGTCGATATCTTTGTTACTCTAATGGATGGTAGCCTTGTCATTATGGAAGGTAGTCTGTTTTTGATATTTTTGTTACTCCAATGGATGGTAGCCTTGTCATTATGCAAGGTAGTCTCTTGATGATATTTTTTTTACTCCAATGGATGTATGCCTTGTCATTATGGAAGGTAGATTGTTTTCCTAATTTTTGCTACTCTAATGGATGGTAGCCTTGTCATTATGGTAAGTAGTTTGTTGTCGTGATTTTTGTTACTCCAATGGATGGTAGCCTTGTCATTATGGAAGGTAGTCTGTTGTGGATATTTTTGTTACTCCAATGGATGGTACCCTTGTCATTATGGAAGGTATTCTGTTGTCGAGATTGTTGTTACTCCAATGGATGGTAGCCTTGTCATTATGGGAGGTAGTCTCGTGTTGATATTTTTGTTACTCCATTGGATGGTAGCCTTGTCATTATGGAAGGTAGTCTATTGTCGTGATTATTATTACTACAATGGATGGTAGCCATGTCATTATGGAAGGTAGTATGTTGTCGATATCTTTGTTACTCTAATGGATGGTAGCCTTGTCATTATGGAAGGTATTCTTTTGTCGATATTGTTGTTACTCCAATGGATTGTAGCCTTGTCATTATGGAAGGTAGTCTGTTGTTAATATTTTTGTTACTCCATTGGATGGTAGCCTTGTCATTATGGAAGGTAGTCTGTTGTCCCGATTTTTGTTACTCAAATGGATCGTAGCCTTGTCATTATAGAAGGTAGTCTGTCATTGTGATTTCTGTTACTCAATGGATGATAGCCTTGTCAATATGGAAGGTAGTCTATTGTTTAGATTTTTGTTACTCCATTGGATTGTAGCCTTGTCATTATGAAAGGTAGTCTATTGTCGAGATTTTTGTTATTCCAATGGATGGTAGACTTTTCATTATGGAAGGTAGTCTATTGTTGACATTTTTGTTACTCCAATGCATGGTACCCTTATCATAATGGAAGGTAGTCTATTGTCGACATTTTTGTTACTCCAATGGATGGTAGCCTTGTCATTATGGAAGGTAGTCTGTTGTCGAGATTCTTGTTAGTCCATTGGATGGTAACCTTGTCATTATGGAAGGTATTCTGTTGTCGAGATTTTTGTTATTCCATTGGATGATAGCCTTGTCATTATGGAAGGTAGTCTGTTGTCGTGATTTTTGTTACATCAATTGATGGTAGCCTTGTCATTATGGAAGGTAGTATGTTGTCGATATCTTTGCTACTCCAATGGATGGTAGCCTTGTCATTATGGAAGGTAGTATGTTGTTGAGAATTTTTTTATTCCAATGGATGGTAGCCTTGTCATTATGGAAGGTAGTATGTTGTCGTGATTATTGTTACTCCAATGGATGGTAGCCTTGTGATTTTTTAAGGTAGTATGTTGTCGATATCTTTGTTACTCTAATGGATGGTAGCCTTGTCATTATGGAAGGTAGTCTGTTGTTGATATTTTTGTTACTCCACTGGATGGTAGCCTTGTCATTATGATAGGTAGTCTCTTGATGATATTTTTTTTACTCCAATGGATGGTACCCTTGTCATTATGGAATGTAGACTGTTTTCCCAATTTTTGCTACTCTAATGGATGGTAGCCTTGTCATTATGGTAGGTAGTTTGTTGTCGTGACTTTTGTTACTCCAATGGATGGTAGCTTTGTCATTATGGAAGGTAGTCTGTTGTGGATATTTTTGTTACTCCAATGGATGGTACCCTTGTCATTATGGAAGGTATTCCGTTGTCGAGATTGTTGTTACTCCAATGGATGGTAGCCTTGTCATTATGGAAGGTAGTCTCGTGTTGATATTTTTGTTACTCCATTGGATGGTAGCCTTGTCATTATGGAAGTTAGTCTGTTATCGTGATTATTATTACTACAATGGATGGTAGCCATGTCATTATGGAAGGTAGTATGTTGTCGATATCTTTGTTACTCTAATGGATGGTAGCCTTGTCATTATGGAAGGTATTCTTTTGTCGATATTGTTGTTACTCCAATGGATGGTAGCCTTGTCATTATGGAAGGTATTCTCTTGTTAATATTTTTGTTACTCCATTGGATGGTAGCCTTGTCATTATGGAAGGTAGTCTGTTGTCCCGATTTTTGTTACTCAAATGGATCGTAGCCTTGTCATTATAGAAGGTAGTCTGTCATTGTGATTTCTGTTACTCAATGGATGATAGCCTTGTCAATATGGAAGGTAGTCTGTTGTTTAGATTTTTGTTACTCCATTGGATTGTAGCCTTGTCATTATGAAAGGTAGTCTATTGTCGAGATTTTTGTTATTCCAATGGATGGTAGACTTGTCATTATGGAAGGTAGTCTGTTGTCGAGATTTTTGTTACTCCAATGAATGGTACCCTTATCATTATGGAAGGTAGTCTATTGTCGACATTTTTATTACTCCAATGGATGGTAGCCTTGTCATTATGGAAGGTAGTCTGTTGTCGAGATTTTTGTTACTCCATTGGATCGTAACCTTGTCATTATGGAAGGTATTCTGTTGTCGAGATTTTTGTTATTCCAATGGATGATAGCCTTGTCATTATGGAAGGTAGTCTATTGTCGTGATTTTTGTTACATCAATGGATGGTAGCCTTGTCATTATGGAAGGTAGTATGTTGTCGATATCTTTGTTACTCCAATGGATGGTAGCCTTGTCATTATGGAAGGTAGTATGTTGTTGAGAATTTTGTTATTCCAATGGATGGTAGCCTTGTCATTATGGAAGGTAGTCTGTTGTCGTGATTATTGATACTCTAATGGATGGTAGCCTTGTGATTTTTTAAGGTAGTATGTTGTCGATATCTTTGTAACTCTAATGGATGGTAGCCTTGTCATTATGGAAGGTAGTCTGTTTTTGATATTTTTGTTACTCCAATGGATGGTAGCCTTGTCATTATGCAAGGTAGTCTCTTGATGATATTTTTTTTACTCCAATGGATGTATGCCTTGTCATTATGGAAGGTAGACTCTTTTCCCAATTTTTGCTACTCTAATGGATGGTAGCCTTGTCATTATGGTAGGTAGTTTGTTGTCGTGATTTTTGTTACTCCAATGGATGGTAGCCTTGTCATTATGGAAGGTAGTCTCTTGTTAATATTTTTGTTACTCCATTGGATGGTAGCCTTGTCATTATGGAAGGTAGTCTGATGTCCCGATTTTTGTTACTCAAATGGATCGTAGCCTTGTCATTATGGAAGGTAGTCTATTGTTTAGATTTTTGTTACTCCAATGGATGGTAGACTGGTCATTATGGAAGGTAGTCTATTGTCGTGATTATTATTACTACAATGGATGGTAGCCATGTCATTATGGAAGGTAGTATGTTTTCGATATCTTTGTTACTCTAATGGATGGTAGCCTTGTCATTATGGAAGGTATTCTTTTGTCGATATTGTTGCTACTCCAATGGATTGTAGCCTTGTCATTATGGAAGGTAGTCTCTTGTTAATATTTTTGTTACTCCATTGGATGGTAGCCTTGTCATTATGGAAGGTAGTTTGTTGTCCCGATTTTTGTTACTCAAATGGATCGTACCCTTGTCATTATGGAAGGTATTTCGTTTTCGAGATTGTTGTTACTCCAATGGATGGTAGCCTTGTCATTATGGAAGGTAGTCTCGTGTTGATATTTTTGTTACTCCATTGGATGGTAGCCTTGTCATTATGGAAGGTAGTCTATTGTCGTGATTATTATTACTACAATGGATGGAAGCCATGTCATTATGGAAGGTAGTATGTTGTCGATATCTTTGTTACTCTAATGGATGGTAGCCTTGTCATTATGCAAGGTAGTTTCTTGATGATATTTTTTTTACTCCAATGGATGGTAGCCTTGTCATTATGGAAGGTAGTCTGTTGTGGATATTTTTGTTACTCCAATGGATGGTACCCTTGTCATTATGGAAGGTATTCCATTGTCGAGGTTGTTGTTACTCCAATGGATGGTAGCCTTGTCATTATGGAAGGTAGTCTCGTGTTGATATTTTTGTTACTCCATTGGATGGTAGCCTTGTCATTATGGAAGGTAGTCTATTGTCGTGATTATTATTACTACAATGGATGGTAGCCATGTCATTATGGAAGGTAGTATGTTTTCAATATCTTTGTTACTCTAATGGATGGTAGCCTTGTCATTATGGAAGGTATTCTTTTGTCGATATTGTTGCTACTCCAATGGATTGTAGCCTTGTCATTATGGAAGGTAGTCTCTTGTTAATATTTTTGTTACTCCATTGGATGGTAGCCTTGTCATTATGGAAGGTAGTTTGTTGTCCCGATTTTTGTTACTCAAATGGATCGTAGCCTTGTCATTATGGAAGGTAGTCTGTCGTTGTGATTTCTGTTACTCAATGGATGATAGCCTTGTCATTATGGAAGGTAGTCTGTTGTTTAGATTTTTGTTACTCCAATGGATGGTAGACTGGTCATTATGGAAGGTAGTCTGTTGTCGATATTTTGTTACTCCATTGGATTGTAGCCTTGTCATTATGAAAGGTAGTCTATTGTCGAGATTTTTGTTATTCCAATGGATGGTAGACTTTTCATTATGGAAGGTAGTCTATTGTCGACATTTTTGTTACTCCAATGCATGGTACCCTTATCATTATGGAAGGTAGTCTATTGTCGACATTTTTGTTACTCCAATGGATGGTAGCCTTGTCATTATGGAAGGTAGTCTGTTGTCGAGATTTTTGTTAGTCCATTGGATGGTAACCTTGTCATTATGGAAGGTATTATGTTGTCGAGATTTTTGTTATTCCATTGGATGATAGCCTTGTCATTATGGAAGGTAGTCTCGTGTTGATATTTTTGTTACTCCATTGGATGGTAGCCTTGTCATTATGGAAGGTAGTCTATTGTCGTGATTATTATTACTACAATGGATGGTAGCCATGTCATTATGGAAGGTAGTATGTTTTCAATATCTTTGTTACTCAAATGGATGGTAGCCTTGTCATTATGGAAGGTATTCTTTTGTCGATATTGTTGCTACTCCAATGGATTGTAGCCTTGTCATTATGGAAGGTAGTCTCTTGTTAATATTTTTGTTACTCCATTGGATGGTAGCCTTGTCATTATGGAAGGTAGTTTGTTGTCCCGATTTTTGTTACTCAAATGGATCGTAGCCTTGTCATTATGGAAGGTAGTCTGTCGTTGTGATTTCTGTTACTCAATGGATGATAGCCTTGTCATTATGGAAGGTAGTCTGTTGTTTAGATTTTTGTTACTCCAATGGATGGTAGACTGGTCATTATGGAAGGTAGTCTGTTGTCGATATTTTGTTACTCCATTGGATTGTAGCCTTGTCATTATGAAAGGTAGTCTATTGTCGAGATTTTTGTTATTCCAATGGATGGTAGACTTTTCATCATGGAAGGTAGTCTATTGTCGACATTTTTGTTACTCCAATGCATGGTACCCTTATCATTATGGAAGGTAGTCTATTGTCGACATTTTTGTTACTCCAATGGATGGTAGCCTTGTCATTATGGAAGGTAGTCTGTTGTCGAGATTTTTGTTAGTCCATTGGATGGTAACCTTGTCATTATGGAAGGTATTCTGTTGTCGAGATTTTTGTTATTCCATTGGATGATAGCCTTGTCATTATGGAAGGTAGTCTGTTGTCGTGATTTTTGTTACATCAATGGATGGTAGCCTTGTCATTATGGAAGGTAGTATGTTGTCGATATCTTTGTTACTCCACTGGATGGTAGCCTTGTCATTATGGAAGGTAGTATGTTGTCGTGATTATTGTTACTCCAATGGATGGTAGCCTTGTGATTTTTTAAGGTAGTATGTTGTCGATATCTTTGTTACTCCAATGGATGGTAGCCTTGTCATTATGCAAGGTAGTCTCTTGATGATATTTTTTTTACTCCAATGGATGGTAGCCTTGTCATTATGGAAGGTAGTCTGTTGTGGATATTTTTGTTACTCCAATGGATGGTACCCTTGTCATTATGGAAGGTATTTCGTTTTCGAGATTGTTGTTACTCCAATGGATGGTAGCCTTGTCATTATGGAAGGTAGTCTCGTGTTGATATTTTTGTTACTCCATTGGATGGTAGCCTTGTCATTATGGAAGGTAGTCTATTGTCGTGATTATTATTACTACAATGGATGGTAGCCATGTCATTATGGAAGGTAGTATGTTGTCGATATCTTTGTTACTCTAATGGATGGTAGCCTTGTCATTATGGAAGGTATTCTTTTGTCGATATTGTTGTTACTCCAATGGATTGTAGCCTTGTCATTATGGAAGGTAGTCTCTTGTTAATATTTTTGTTACTCCATTGGATGGTAGCCTTGTCATTATGGAAGGTAGTTTGTTGTCCCGATTTTTGTTACTCAAATGGATCGTACCCTTGTCATTATGGAAGGTATTTCGTTTTCGAGATTGTTGTTACTCCAATGGATGGTAGCCTTGTCATTATGGAAGGTAGTCTCGTGTTGATATTTTTGTTACTCCATTGGATGGTAGCCTTGTCATTATGGAAGGTAGTCTATTGTCGTGATTATTATTACTACAATGGATGGAAGCCATGTCATTATGGAAGGTAGTATGTTGTCGATATCTTTGTTACTCTAATGGATGGTAGCCTTGTCATTATGCAAGGTAGTTTCTTGATGATATTTTTTTTACTCCAATGGATGGTAGCCTTGTCATTATGGAAGGTAGTCTGTTGTGGATATTTTTGTTACTCCAATGGATGGTACCCTTGTCATTATGGAAGGTATTCCGTTGTCGAGGTTGTTGTTACTCCAATGGATGGTAGCCTTGTCATTATGGAAGGTAGTCTCGTGTTGATATTTTTGTTACTCCATTGGATGGTAGCCTTGTCATTATGGAAGGTAGTCTATTGTCGTGATTATTATTACTACAATGGATGGTAGCCATGTCATTATGGAAGGTAGTATGTTTTCAATATCTTTGTTACTCTAATGGATGGTAGCCTTGTCATTATGGAAGGTATTCTTTTGTCGATATTGTTGCTACTCCAATGGATTGTAGCCTTGTCATTATGGAAGGTAGTCTCTTGTTAATATTTTTGTTACTCCATTGGATGGTAGCCTTGTCATTATGGAAGGTAGTTTGTTGTCCCGATTTTTGTTACTCAAATGGATCGTAGCCTTGTCATTATGGAAGGTAGTCTGTCGTTGTGATTTCTGTTACTCAATGGATGATAGCCTTGTCATTATGGAAGGTAGTCTGTTGTTTAGATTTTTGTTACTCCAATGGATGGTAGACTGGTCATTATGGAAGGTAGTCTGTTGTCGATATTTTGTTACTCCATTGGATTGTAGCCTTGTCATTATGAAAGGTAGTCTATTGTCGAGATTTTTGTTATTCCAATGGATGGTAGACTTTTCATTATGGAAGGTAGTCTATTGTCGACATTTTTGTTACTCCAATGCATGGTACCCTTATCATTATGGAAGGTAGTCTATTGTCGACATTTTTGTTACTCCAATGGATGGTAGCCTTGTCATTATGGAAGGTAGTCTGTTGTCGAGATTTTTGTTAGTCCATTGGATGGTAACCTTGTCATTATGGAAGGTATTATGTTGTCGAGATTTTTGTTATTCCATTGGATGATAGCCTTGTCATTATGGAAGGTAGTCTCGTGTTGATATTTTTGTTACTCCATTGGATGGTAGCCTTGTCATTATGGAAGGTAGTCTATTGTCGTGATTATTATTACTACAATGGATGGTAGCCATGTCATTATGGAAGGTAGTATGTTTTCAATATCTTTGTTACTCTAATGGATGGTAGCCTTGTCATTATGGAAGGTATTCTTTTGTCGATATTGTTGCTACTCCAATGGATTGTAGCCTTGTCATTATGGAAGGTAGTCTCTTGTTAATATTTTTGTTACTCCATTGGATGGTAGCCTTGTCATTATGGAAGGTAGTTTGTTGTCCCGATTTTTGTTACTCAAATGGATCGTAGCCTTGTCATTATGGAAGGTAGTCTGTCGTTGTGATTTCTGTTACTCAATGGATGATAGCCTTGTCATTATGGAAGGTAGTCTGTTGTTTAGATTTTTGTTACTCCAATGGATGGTAGACTGGTCATTATGGAAGGTAGTCTGTTGTCGATATTTTGTTACTCCATTGGATTGTAGCCTTGTCATTATGAAAGGTAGTCTATTGTCGAGATTTTTGTTATTCCAATGGATGGTAGACTTTTCATCATGGAAGGTAGTCTATTGTCGACATTTTTGTTACTCCAATGCATGGTACCCTTATCATTATGGAAGGTAGTCTATTGTCGACATTTTTGTTACTCCAATGGATGGTAGCCTTGTCATTATGGAAGGTAGTCTGTTGTCGAGATTTTTGTTAGTCCATTGGATGGTAACCTTGTCATTATGGAAGGTATTCTGTTGTCGAGATTTTTGTTATTCCATTGGATGATAGCCTTGTCATTATGGAAGGTAGTCTGTTGTCGTGATTTTTGTTACATCAATGGATGGTAGCCTTGTCATTATGGAAGGTAGTATGTTGTCGATATCTTTGTTACTCCACTGGATGGTAGCCTTGTCATTATGGAAGGTAGTATGTTGTTGAGAATTTTTTTATTCCAATGGATGGTAGCCTTGTCATTATGGAAGGTAGTATGTTGTCGTGATTATTGTTACTCCAATGGATGGTAGCCTTGTGATTTTTTAAGGTAGTATGTTGTCGATATCTTTGTTACTCCAATGGATGGTAGCCTTGTCATTATGCAAGGTAGTCTCTTGATGATATTTTTTTTACTCCAATGGATGGTAGCCTTGTCATTATGGAAGGTAGTCTGTTGTGGATATTTTTGTTACTCCAATGGATGGTACCCTTGTCATTATGGAAGGTATTTCATTTTCGAGATTGTTGTTACTCCAATGGATGGTAGCCTTGTCATTATGGAAGGTAGTCTCGTGTTGATATTTTTGTTACTCCATTGGATGGTAGCCTTGTCATTATGGAAGGTAGTCTATTGTCGTGATTATTATTACTACAATGGATGGTAGCCATGTCATTATGGAAGGTAGTATGTTGTCGATATCTTTGTTACTCTAATGGATGGTAGCCTTGTCATTATGGAAGGTATTCTTTTGTCGATATTGTTGTTACTCCAATGGATTGTAGCCTTGTCATTATGGAAGGTAGTCTCTTGTTAATATTTTTGTTACTCCATTGGATGGTAGCCTTGTCATTATGGAAGGTAGTCTGTTGTCCAGATTTTTGTTACTCAAATGGATCGTAGCCTTGTCATTATGGAAGGTAGTCTGTCGTTGTGATTTCTGTTACTCAATGGATGATAGCCTTGTCATTATGGAAGGTAGTCTGTTGTTTAGATTTTTGTTACTCCAATGGATGGTAGACTGGTCATTATGGAAGGTAGTCTGTTGTCGATATTTTGTTACTCCATTGGATTGTAGCCTTGTCATTATGAAAGGTAGTCTATTGTCGAGATTTTTGTTATTCCAATGGATGGTAGACTTTTCATCATGGAAGGTAGTCTATTGTCGACATTTTTGTTACTCCAATGCATGGTACCCTTATCATTATGGAAGGTAGTCTATTGTCGACATTTTTGTTACTCCAATGGATGGTAGCCTTGTCATTATGGAAGGTAGTCTGTTGTCGAGATTCTTGTTAGTCCATTGGATGGTAACCTTGTCATTATGGAAGGTATTCTGTTGTCGAGATTTTTGTTATTCCATTGGATGATAGCCTTGTCATTATGGAAGGTAGTTTGTTGTCGTGATTTTTGTTACATCAATTGATGGTAGCCTTGTCATTATGGAAGGTAGTATGTTGTCGATATCTTTGCTACTCCAATGGATGGTAGCCTTGTCATTATGGAAGGTAGTATGTTGTTGAGAATTTTTTTATTCCAATGGATGGTAGCCTTGTCATTATGGAAGGTAGTATGTTGTCGTGATTATTGTTACTCCAATGGATGGTAGCCTTGTGATTTTTTAAGGTAGTATGTTGTCGATATCTTTGTTACTCTAATGGATGGTAGCCTTGTCATTATGGAAGGTAGTCTGTTGTTGATATTTTTGTTACTCCACTGGATGGTAGCCTTGTCATTATGATAGGTAGTCTCTTGATGATATTTTTTTTACTCCAATGGATGGTACCCTTGTCATTATGGAATGTAGACTGTTTTCCCAATTTTTGCTACTCTAATGGATGGTAGCCTTGTCATTATGGTAGGTAGTTTGTTGTCGTGACTTTTGTTACTCCAATGGATGGTAGCTTTGTCATTATGGAAGGTAGTCTGTTGTGGATATTTTTGTTACTCCAATGGATGGTACCCTTGTCATTATGGAAGGTATTCCGTTGTCGAGATTGTTGTTACTCCAATGGATGGTAGCCTTGTCATTATGGAAGGTAGTCTCGTGTTGATATTTTTGTTACTCCATTGGATGGTAGCCTTGTCATTATGGAAGTTAGTCTGTTATCGTGATTATTATTACTACAATGGATGGTAGCCATGTCATTATGGAAGGTAGTATGTTGTCGATATCTTTGTTACTCTAATGGATGGTAGCCTTGTCATTATGGAAGGTATTCTTTTGTCGATATTGTTGTTACTCCAATGGATGGTAGCCTTGTCATTATGGAAGGTATTCTCTTGTTAATATTTTTGTTACTCCATTGGATGGTAGCCTTGTCATTATGGAAGGTAGTCTGTTGTCCCGATTTTTGTTACTCAAATGGATCGTAGCCTTGTCATTATAGAAGGTAGTCTGTCATTGTGATTTCTGTTACTCAATGGATGATAGCCTTGTCAATATGGAAGGTAGTCTGTTGTTTAGATTTTTGTTACTCCATTGGATTGTAGCCTTGTCATTATGAAAGGTAGTCTATTGTCGAGATTTTTGTTATTCCAATGGATGGTAGACTTTTCATTATGGAAGGTAGTCTATTGTTGACATTTTTGTTACTCCAATGCATGGTACCCTTATCATAATGGAAGGTAGTCTATTGTCGACATTTTTGTTACTCCAATGGATGGTAGCCTTGTCATTATGGAAGGTAGTCTGTTGTCGAGATTCTTGTTAGTCCATTGGATGGTAACCTTGTCATTATGGAAGGTATTCTGTTGTCGAGATTTTTGTTATTCCATTGGATGATAGCCTTGTCATTATGGAAGGTAGTCTGTTGTCGTGATTTTTGTTACATCAATTGATGGTAGCCTTGTCATTATGGAAGGTAGTATGTTGTCGATATCTTTGCTACTCCAATGGATGGTAGCCTTGTCATTATGGAAGGTAGTATGTTGTTGAGAATTTTTTTATTCCAATGGATGGTAGCCTTGTCATTATGGAAGGTAGTATGTTGTCGTGATTATTGTTACTCCAATGGATGGTAGCCTTGTGATTTTTTAAGGTAGTATGTTGTCGATATCTTTGTTACTCTAATGGATGGTAGCCTTGTCATTATGGAAGGTAGTCTGTTGTTGATATTTTTGTTACTCCAATGGATGGTAGCCTTGTCATTATGAAAGGTAGTCTCTTGATGATATTTTTTTTACTCCAATGGATGGTACCCTTGTCATTATGGAAGGTAGACTGTTTTCCCAATTTTTGCTACTCTAATGGATGGTAGCCTTGTCATTATGGTAGGTAGTTTGTTGTCGTGACTTTTGTTACTCCAATGGATGGTAGCTTTGTCATTATGGAAGGTAGTCTGTTGTGGATATTTTTGTTACTCCAATGGATGGTACCCTTGTCATTATGGAAGGTATTCCGTTGTCGAGATTGTTGTTACTCCAATGGATGGTAGCCTTGTCATTATGGAAGGTAGTCTCGTGTTGATATTTTTGTTACTCCATTGGATGGTAGCCTTGTCATTATGGAAGTTAGTCTGTTGTCGTGATTATTATTACTACAATGGATGGTAGCCATGTCATTATGGAAGCTAGTATGTTGTCGATATCTTTGTTACTCTAATGGATGGTAGCCTTGTCATTATGGAAGGTATTCTTTTGTCGATATTGTTGTTACTCCAATGGATGGTAGCCTTGTCATTATGGAAGGTATTCTCTTGTTAATATTTTTGTTACTCCATTGGATGGTAGCCTTGTCATTATGGAAGGTAGTCCGTTGTCCCGATTTTTGTTACTCAAATGGATCGTAGCCTTGTCATTATAGAAGGTAGTCTGTCATTGTGATTTCTGTTACTCAATGGATGATAGCCTTGTCAATATGGAAGGTAGTCTGTTGTTTAGATTTTTGTTACTCCATTGGATTGTAGCCTTGTCATTATGAAAGGTAGTCTATTGTCGAGATTTTTGTTATTCCAATGGATGGTAGACTTGTCATTATGGAAGGTAGTCTGTTGTCGAGATTTTTGTTACTCCAATGAATGGTACCCTTATCATTATGGAAGGTAGTCTATTGTCGACATTTTTATTACTCCAATGGATGGTAGCCTTGTCATTATGGAAGGTAGTCTGTTGTCGAGATTTTTGTTACTCCATTGGATCGTAACCTTGTCATTATGGAAGGTATTCTGTTGTCGAGATTTTTGTTATTCCAATGGATGATAGCCTTGTCATTATGGAAGGTAGTCTATTGTCGTGATTTTTGTTACATCAATGGATGGTAGCCTTGTCATTATGGAAGGTAGTATGTTGTCGATATCTTTGTTACTCCAATGGATGGTAGCCTTGTCATTATGGAAGGTAGTATGTTGTTGAGAATTTTGTTATTCCAATGGATGGTAGCCTTGTCATTATGGAAGGTAGTCTGTTGTCGTGATTATTGATACTCTAATGGATGGTAGCCTTGTGATTTTTTAAGGTAGTATGTTGTCGATATCTTTGTAACTCTAATGGATGGTAGCCTTGTCATTATGGAAGGTAGTCTGTTTTTGATATTTTTGTTACTCCAATGGATGGTAGCCTTGTCATTATGCAAGGTAGTCTCTTGATGATATTTTTTTTACTCCAATGGATGTATGCCTTGTCATTATGGAAGGTAGACTCTTTTCCCAATTTTTGCTACTCTAATGGATGGTAGCCTTGTCATTATGGTAGGTAGTTTGTTGTCGTGATTTTTGTTACTCCAATGGATGGTAGCCTTGTCATTATGGAAGGTAGTCTCTTGTTAATATTTTTGTTACTCCATTGGATGGTAGCCTTGTCATTATGGAAGGTAGTCTGTTGTCCCGATTTTTGTTACTCAAATGGATCGTAGCCTTGTCATTATGGAAGGTAGTCTATTGTTTAGATTTTTGTTACTCCAATGGATGGTAGACTGGTCATTATGGAAGGTAGTCTATTGTCGTGATTATTATTACTACAATGGATGGTAGCCATGTCATTATGGAAGGTAGTATGTTTTCGATATCTTTGTTACTCTAATGGATGGTAGCCTTGTCATTATGGAAGGTATTCTTTTGTCGATATTGTTGCTACTCCAATGGATTGTAGCCTTGTCATTATGGAAGGTAGTCTCTTGTTAATATTTTTGTTACTCCATTGGATGGTAGCCTTGTCATTATGGAAGGTAGTTTGTTGTCCCGATTTTTGTTACTCAAATGGATCGTACCCTTGTCATTATGGAAGGTATTTCGTTTTCGAGATTGTTGTTACTCCAATGGATGGTAGCCTTGTCATTATGGAAGGTAGTCTCGTGTTGATATTTTTGTTACTCCATTGGATGGTAGCCTTGTCATTATGGAAGGTAGTCTATTGTCGTGATTATTATTACTACAATGGATGGAAGCCATGTCATTATGGAAGGTAGTATGTTGTCGATATCTTTGTTACTCTAATGGATGGTAGCCTTGTCATTATGGAAGGTATTCTTTTGTCGATATTGTTGTTACTCCAATGGATTGTAGCCTTGTCATTATGGAAGGTAGTCTCTTGTTAATATTTTTGTTACTCCATTGGATGGTAGCCTTGTCATTATGGAAGGTAGTCTGTTGTCCAGATTTTTGTTACTCAAATGGATCGTAGCCTTGTCATTATGGAAGGTAGTCTGTCGTTGTGATTTCTGTTACTCAATGGATGATAGCCTTGTCATTATGGAAGGTAGTCTGTTGTTTAGATTTTTGTTACTCCAATGGATGGTAGACTGGTCATTATGGAAGGTAGTCTGTTTTCGATATTTTTGTTACTCCATTGGATTGTAGCCTTGTCATTATGAAAGGTAGTCTATTGTCGAGATTTTTGTTATTCCAATGGATGGTAGACTTTTCATTATGGAAGGTAGTCTATTGTCGACATTTTTGTTACTCCAATGCATGGTACCCTTATCATTATGGAAGGTAGTCTATTGTCGACATTTTGGTTACTCCAATGGATGGTTGCCTTGTCATTATGGAAGGTAGTCTGTTGTCGAGATTTTTGTTAGTCCATTGGATGGTAACCTTGTCATTATGGAAGGTATTCTGTTGTCGAGATTTTTGTTATTCCATTGGATGATAGCCTTGTCATTATGGAAGGAAGTATGTTGTCGTGATTTTTGTTACATCAATGGATGGTAGCCTTGTCATTATGGAAGGTAGTATGTTGTCGATATCTTTGTTACTCCAATGGATGGTAGCCTTGTCATTATGGAAGGTAGTATGTTGTTGAGAATTTTTTTATTCCAATGGATGGTAGCTTTGTCATTATGGAAGGTAGTCTGTTGTCGTGATTATTGTTACTCCAATGGATGGTAGCCTTGTGATTTTTTAAGGTAGTATGTTGTCGATATCTTTGTTACTCCAATGGATGGTAGCCTTGTCATTATGCAAGGTAGTTTCTTGATGATATTTTTTTTACTCCAATGGATGGTAGCCTTGTCATTATGGAAGGTAGTCTGTTGTGGATATTTTTGTTACTCCAATGGATGGTACCCTTGTCATTATGGAAGGTATTCCGTTGTCGAGGTTGTTGTTACTCCAATGGATGGTAGCCTTGTCATTATGGAAGGTAGTCTCGTGTTGATATTTTTGTTACTCCATTGGATGGTAGCCTTGTCATTATGGAAGGTAGTCTATTGTCGTGATTATTATTACTACAATGGATGGTAGCCATGTCATTATGGAAGGTAGTATGTTTTCAATATCTTTGTTACTCTAATGGATGGTAGCCTTGTCATTATGGAAGGTATTCTTTTGTCGATATTGTTGCTACTCCAATGGATTGTAGCCTTGTCATTATGGAAGGTAGTCTCTTATTAATATTTTTGTTACTCCATTGGATGGTAGCCTTGTCATTATGGAAGGTAGTTTGTTGTCCCGATTTTTGTTACTCAAATGGATCGTAGCCTTGTCATTATGGAAGGTAGTCTGTTGTTGTGATTTCTGTTACTCAATGGATGATAGCCTTGTCATTATGGAAGGTAGTCTGTTGTTTAGATTTTTGTTACTCCAATGGATGGTAGACTGGTCATTATGGAAGGTAGTCTGTTGTCGATATTTTGTTACTCCATTGGATTGTAGCCTTGTCATTATGAAAGGTAGTCTATTGTCGAGATTTTTGTTATTCCAATGGATGGTAGACTTTTCATCATGGAAGGTAGTCTATTGTCGACATTTTTGTTACTCCAATGCATGGTACCCTTATCATTATGGAAGGTAGTCTATTGTCGACATTTTTGTTACTCCAATGGATGGTAGCCTTGTCATTATGGAAGGTAGTCTGTTGTCGAGATTTTTGTTAGTCCATTGGATGGTAACCTTGTCATTATGGAAGGTATTCTGTTGTCGAGATTTTTGTTATTCCATTGGATGATAGCCTTGTCATTATGGAAGGTAGTCTGTTGTCGTGATTTTTGTTACATCAATGGATGGTAGCCTTGTCATTATGGAAGGTAGTATGTTGTCGATATCTTTGTTACTCCACTGGATGGTAGCCTTGTCATTATGGAAGGTAGTATGTTGTTGAGAATTTTTTTATTCCAATGGATGGTAGCCTTGTCATTATGGAAGGTAGTATGTTGTCGTGATTATTGTTACTCCAATGGATGGTAGCCTTGTGATTTTTTAAGGTAGTATGTTGTCGATATCTTTGTTACTCCAATGGATGGTAGCCTTGTCATTATGCAAGGTAGTCTCTTGATGATATTTTTTTTACTCCAATGGATGGTAGCCTTGTCATTATGGAAGGTAGTCTGTTGTGGATATTTTTGTTACTCCAATGGATGGTACCCTTGTCATTATGGAAGGTATTTCGTTTTCGAGATTGTTGTTACTCCAATGGATGGTAGCCTTGTCATTATGGAAGGTAGTCTCGTGTTGATATTTTTGTTACTCCATTGGATGGTAGCCTTGTCATTATGGAAGGTAGTCTATTGTCGTGATTATTATTACTACAATGGATGGTAGCCATGTCATTATGGAAGGTAGTATGTTGTCGATATCTTTGTTACTCTAATGGATGGTAGCCTTGTCATTATGGAAGGTATTCTTTTGTCGATATTGTTGTTACTCCAATGGATTGTAGCCTTGTCATTATGGAAGGTAGTCTCTTGTTAATATTTTTGTTACTCCATTGGATGGTAGCCTTGTCATTATGGAAGGTAGTCTGTTGTCCAGATTTTTGTTACTCAAATGGATCGTAGCCTTGTCATTATGGAAGGTAGTCTGTCGTTGTGATTTCTGTTACTCAATGGATGATAGCCTTGTCATTATGGAAGGTAGTCTGTTGTTTAGATTTTTGTTACTCCAATGGATGGTAGACTGGTCATTATGGAAGGTAGTCTGTTGTCGATATTTTGTTACTCCATTGGATTGTAGCCTTGTCATTATGAAAGGTAGTCTATTGTCGAGATTTTTGTTATTCCAATGGATGGTAGACTTTTCATCATGGAAGGTAGTCTATTGTCGACATTTTTGTTACTCCAATGCATGGTACCCTTATCATTATGGAAGGTAGTCTATTGTCGACATTTTTGTTACTCCAATGGATGGTAGCCTTGTCATTATGGAAGGTAGTCTGTTGTCGAGATTTTTGTTAGTCCATTGGATGGTAACCTTGTCATTATGGAAGGTATTCTGTTGTCGAGATTTTTGTTATTCCATTGGATGATAGCCATGTCATTATGGAAGGTAGTCTGTTGTCGTGATTTTTGTTACATCAATGGATGGTAGCCTTGTCATTATGGAAGGTAGTATGTTGTCGATATCTTTGTTACTCCAATGGATGGTAGCCTTGTCATTATGGAAGGTAGTATGTTGTCGTGATTATTGTTACTCCAATGGATGGTAGCCTTGTGATTTTTTAAGGTAGTATGTTGTCGATATCTTTGTTACTCCAATGGATGGTAGCCTTGTCATTATGCAAGGTAGTCTCTTGATGATATTTTTTTTACTCCAATGGATGGTAGCCTTGTCATTATGGAAGATAGTCTGTTGTGGATATTTTTGTTACTCCAATGGATGGTACCCTTGTCATTATGGAAGGTATTTCGTTTTCGAGATTGTTGTTACTCCAATGGATGGTAGCCTTGTCATTATGGAAGGTAGTCTCGTGTTGATATTTTTGTTACTCCATTGGATGGTAGCCTTGTCATTATGGAAGGTAGTCTATTGTCGTGATTATTATTACTACAATGGATGGTAGCCATGTCGTTATGGAAGGTAGTATGTTGTCGATATCTTTGTTACTCTAATGGATGGTAGCCTTGTCATTATGGAAGGTATTCTTTTGTCGATATTGTTGTTACTCCAATGGATTGTAGCCTTGTCATTATGGAAGGTAGTCTCTTGTTAATATTTTTCTTACTCCATTGGATGGTAGCCTTGTCATTATGGAAGGTAGTCTGTTGTCCAGATTTTTGTTACTCAAATGGATCGTAGTATTGTCATTATGGAAGGTAGTCTGTCGTTGTGATTTCTGTTACTCAATGGATGATAGCCTTGTCATTATGGAAGGTAGTCTGTTGTTTAGATTTTTGTTACTCCAATGGATGGTAGACTGGTCATTATGGAAGGTAGTCTGTTGTCGATATTTTGTTACTCCATTGGATTGTAGCCTTGTCATTATGAAAGGTAGTCTATTGTCGAGATTTTTGTTATTCCAATGGATGGTAGACTTTTCATCATGGAAGGTAGTCTATTGTCGACATTTTTGTTACTCCAATACATGGTACCCTTATCATTATGGAAGGTAGTCTATTGTCGACATTTTTGTTACTCCAATGGATGGTAGCCTTGTCATTATGGAAGGTAGTCTATTGTCGAGATTGTTGTTAGTCCATTGGATGGTAACCTTGTCATTATGGAAGGTATTCTGTTGTCGAGATTTTTGTTATTCCATTGGATGATAGCCATGTCATTATGGAAGGTAGTCTGTTGTCGTGATTTTTGTTACATCAATGGATGGTAGCCTTGTCATTATGGAAGGTAGTATGTTGTCGATATCTTTGTTACTCCACTGGATGGTAGCCTTGTCATTATGGAAGGTAGTATGTTGTTGAGAATTTTTTTATTCCAATGGATGGTAGCCTTGTCATTATGGAAGGTAGTATGTTGTCGTGATTATTGTTACTCCAATGGATGGTAGCCTTGTGATTTTTTAAGGTAGTATGTTGTCGATATCTTTGTTACTCCAATGGATGGTAGCCTTGTCATTATGCAAGGTAGTCTCTTGATGATATTTTTTTTACTCCAATGGATGGTAGCCTTGTCATTATGGAAGGTAGTCTGTTGTGGAAAATTTTGTTACTCCAATGGATGGTACCCTTGTCATTATGGAAGGTATTTCGTTTTCGAGATTGTTGTTACTCCAATGGATGGTAGCCTTGTCATTATGGAAGGTAGTCTCGTGTTGATATTTTTGTTACTCCATTGGATGGTAGCCTTGTCATTATGGAAGGTAGTCTATGGTCGTGATTATTATTACTACAATGGATGGTAGCCATGTCATTAAGGAAGGTAGTATGTTGTCGATATCTTTGTTACTCTAATGGATGGTAGCCTTGTCATTATGGAAGGTATTCTTTTGTCAATATTGTTGTTACTCCAATGGATTGTAGCCTTGTCATTATGGAAGGTAGTCTCTTGTTAATATTTTTGTTACTCCATTGGATGGTAGCCTTGTCATTATGGAAGGTAGTCTGTTGTCCAGATTTTTGTTACTCAAATGGATCGTAGCCTTGTCATTATGGAAGGTAGTCTGTCGTTGTGATTTCTGTTACTCAATGGATGATAGCCTTGTCATTATGGAAGGTAGTCTGTTGTTTAGATTTTTGTTACTCCAATGGATGGTAGACTGGTCATTATGGAAGGTAGTCTGTTGTCGATATTTTGTTACTCCATTGGATTGTAGCCTTGTCATTATGAAAGGTAGTCTATTGTCGAGATTTTTGTTATTCCAATGGATGGTAGACTTTTCATCATGGAAGGTAGTCTATTGTCGACATTTTTGTTACTCCAATGCATGGTACCCTTATCATTATGGAAGGTAGTCTATTGTCGACATTTTTGTTACTCCAATGGATGGTAGCCTTGTCATTATGGAAGGTAGTCTGTTGTCGAGATTTTTGTTAGTCCATTGGATGGTAACCTTGTCATTATGGAAGGTATTCTGTTGTCGAGATTTTTGTTATTCCATTGGATGATAGCCATGTCATTATGGAAGGTAGTCTGTTGTCGTGATTTTTGTTACATCAATGGATGGTAGCCTTGTCATTATGGAAGGTAGTATGTTGTCGATATCTTTGTTACTCCAATGGATGGTAGCCTTGTCATTATGGAAGGTAGTATGTTGTCGTGATTATTGTTACTCCAATGGATGGTAGCCTTGTGATTTTTTAAGGTAGTATGTTGTCGATATCTTTGTTACTCCAATGGATGGTAGCCTTGTCATTATGCAAGGTAGTCTCTTGATGATATTTTTTTTACTCCAATGGATGGTAGCCTTGTCATTATGGAAGGTAGTCTGTTGTGGATATTTTTGTTACTCCAATGGATGGTACCCTTGTCATTATGGAAGGTATTTCGTTTTCGAGATTGTTGTTACTCCAATGGATGGTAGCCTTGTCATTATGGAAGGTAGTCTCGTGTTGATATTTTTGTTACTCCATTGGATGGTAGCCTTGTCATTATGGAAGGTAGTCTATTGTCGTGATTATTATTACTACAATGGATGGTAGCCATGTCATTATGGAAGGTAGTATGTTGTCGATATCTTTGTTACTCTAATGGATGGTAGCCTTGTCATTATGGAAGGTATTCTTTTGTCGATATTGTTGTTACTCCAATGGATTGTAGCCTTGTCATTATGGAAGGTAGTCTCTTGTTAATATTTTTCTTACTCCATTGGATGGTAGCCTTGTCATTATGGAAGGTAGTCTGTTGTCCAGATTTTTGTTACTCAAATGGATCGTAGCCTTGTCATTATGGAAGGTAGTCTGTCGTTGTGATTTCTGTTACTCAATGGATGATAGCCTTGTCATTATGGAAGGTAGTCTGTTGTTTAGATTTTTGTTACTCCAATGGATGGTAGACTGGTCATTATGGAAGGTAGTCTGTTGTCGATATTTGGTTACTCCATTGGATTGTAGCCTTGTCATTATGAAAGGTAGTCTATTGTCGAGATTTTTGTTATTCCAATGGATGGTAGACTTTTCATCATGGAAGGTAGTCTATTGTCGACATTTTTGTTACTCCAATACATGGTACCCTTATCATTATGGAAGGTAGTCTATTGTCGACATTTTTGTTACTCCAATGGATGGTAGCCTTGTCATTATGGAAGGTAGTCTGTTGTCGAGATTTTTGTTAGTCCATTGGATGGTAACCTTGTCATTATGGAAGGTATTCTGTTGTCGAGATTTTTGTTATTCCATTGGATGATAGCCATGTCATTATGGAAGGTAGTCTGTTGTCGTGATTTTTGTTACATCAATGGATGGTAGCCTTGTCATTATGGAAGGTAGTATGTTGTCGATATCTTTGTTACTCCACTGGATGGTAGCCTTGTCATTATGGAAGGTAGTATGTTGTTGAGAATTTTTTTATTCCAATGGATGGTAGCCTTGTCATTATGGAAGGTAGTATGTTGTCGTGATTATTGTTACTCCAATGGATGGTAGCCTTGTGATTTTTTAAGGTAGTATGTTGTCGATATCTTTGTTACTCCAATGGATGGTAGCCTTGTCATTATGCAAGGTAGTCTCTTGATGATATTTTTTTTACTCCAATGGATGGTAGCCTTGTCATTATGGAAGGTAGTCTGTTGTGGAAAATTTTGTTACTCCAATGGATGGTACCCTTGTCATTATGGAAGGTATTTCGTTTTCGAGATTGTTGTTACTCCAATGGATGGTAGCCTTGTCATTATGGAAGGTAGTCTCGTGTTGATATTTTTGTTACTCCATTGGATGGTAGCCTTGTCATTATGGAAGGTAGTCTATTGTCGTGATTATTATTACTACAATGGATGGTAGCCATGTCATTAAGGAAGGTAGTATGTTGTCGATATCTTTGTTACTCTAATGGATGGTAGCCTTGTCATTATGGAAGGTATTCTTTTGTCGATATTGTTGTTACTCCAATGGATTGTAGCCTTGTCATTATGGAAGGTAGTCTCTTGTTAATATTTTTGTTACTCCATTGGATGGTAGCCTTGTCATTATGGAAGGTAGTCTGTTGTCCAGATTTTTGTTACTCAAATGGATCGTAGCATTGTCATTATGGAAGGTAGTCTGTCGTTGTGATTTCTGTTACTCAATGGATGATAGCCTTGTCATTATGGAAGGTAGTCTGTTGTTTAGATTTTTGTTACTCCAATGGATGGTAGACTGGTCATTATGGAAGGTAGTCTGTTGTCGATATTTTTGTTACTCCATTGGATTGTAGCCTTGTCATTATGAAAGGTAGTCTATTGTCGAGATTTTTGTTATTCCAATGGATGGTAGACTTTTCATCATGGAAGGTAGTCTATTGTCGACATTTTTGTTACTCCAATGCATGGTACCCATATCATTATGGAAGGTAGTCTATTGTCGACATTTTTGTTACTCCAATGGATGGTAGCCTTGTCATTATGGAAGGTAGTCTGTTGTCGAGATTTTTGTTAGTCCATTGGATGGTAACCTTGTCATTATGGAAGGTATTCTGTTGTCGAGATTTTTGTTATTCCATTGGATGATAGCCTTGTCATTATGGAAGGTAGTCTGTTGTCGTGATTTTTGTTACATCAATGGATGGTAGCCTTGTCATTATGGAAGGTAGTATGTTGTCGATATCTTTGTTACTCCACTGGATGGTAGCCTTGTCATTATGGAAGGTAGTATGTTGTTGAGAATTTTTTTATTCCAATGGATGGTAGCCTTGTCATTATGGAAGGTAGTATGTTGTCGTGATTATTGTTACTCCAATGGATGGTAGCCTTGTGATTTTTTAAGGTAGTATGTTGTCGATATCTTTGTTACTCCAATGGATGGTAGCCTTGTCATTATGCAAGGTAGTCTCTTGATGATATTTTTTTTACTCCAATGGATGGTAGCCTTGTCATTATGGAAGGTAGTCTGTTGTGGATATTTTTGTTACTCCAATGGATGGTACCCTTGTCATTATGGAAGGTATTTCGTTTTCGAGATTGTTGTTACTCCAATGGATGGTAGCCTTGTCATTATGGAAGGTAGTCTCGTGTTGATATTTTTGTTACTCCATTGGATGGTAGCCTTGTCATTATGGAAGGTAGTCTATTGTCGTGATTATTATTACTACAATGGATGGTAGCCATGTCATTATGGAAGGTAGTATGTTGTCGATATCTTTGTTACTCTAATGGATGGTAGCCTTGTCATTATGGAAGGTATTCTTTTGTCGATATTGTTGTTACTCCAATGGATTGTAGCCTTGTCATTATGGAAGGTAGTCTCTTGTTAATATTTTTGTTACTCCATTGGATGGTAGCCTTGTCATTATGGAAGGTAGTCTATTGTCCAGATTTTTGTTACTCAAATGGATCGTAGCCTTGTCATTATGGAAGGTAGTCTGTCGTTGTGATTTCTGTTACTCAATGGATGATAGCCTTGTCATTATGGAAGGTAGTCTGTTGTTTAGATTTTTGTTACTCCAATGGATGGTAGACTGGTCATTATGGAAGGTAGTCTGTTGTCGATATTTTGTTACTCCATTGGATTGTAGCCTTGTCATTATGAAAGGTAGTCTATTGTCGAGATTTTTGTTATTCCAATGGATGGTAGACTTTTCATCATGGAAGGTAGTCTATTGTCGACATTTTTGTTACTCCAATGCATGGTACCCTTATCATTATGGAAGGTAGTCTATTGTCGACATTTTTGTTACTCCAATGGATGGTAGCCTTGTCATTATGGAAGGTAGTCTGTTGTCGAGATTTTTGTTAGTCCATTGGATGGTAACCTTGTCATTATGGAAGGTATTATGTTGTCGAGATTTTTGTTATTCCATTGGATGATAGCCATGTCATTATGGAAGGTAGTCTGTTGTCGTGATTTTTGTTACATCAATGGATGGTAGCCTTGTCATTATGGAAGGTAGTATGTTGTCGATATCTTTGTTACTCCACTGGATGGTAGCCTTGTCATTATGGAAGGTAGTATGTAGTTGAGAATTTTTTTATTCCAATGGATGGTAGCCTTGTCATTATGGAAGGTAGTATATTGTCGTGATTATTGTTACTCCAATGGATGGTAGCCTTGTGATTTTTTAAGGTAGTATGTTGTCGATATCTTTGTTACTCCAATGGATGGTAGCCTTGTCATTATGCAAGGTAGTCTCTTGATGATATTTTTTTTACTCCAATGGATGGTAGCCTTGTCATTATGGAAGGTAGTCTGTTGTGGATATTTTTGTTACTCCAATGGATGGTACCCTTGTCATTATGGAAGGTATTTCGTTTTCGAGATTGTTGTTACTCCAATGGATGGTAGCCTTGTCATTATGGAAGGTAGTCTCGTGTTGATATTTTTGTTACTCCATTGGATGGTAGCCTTGTCATTATGGAAGGTAGTCTATTGTCGTGATTATTATTATTACAATGGATGGTAGCCATGTCATTAAGGAAGGTAGTATGTTGTCGATATCTTTGTTACTCTAATGGATGGTAGCCTTGTCATTATGGAAGGTATTCTTTTGTCGATATTGTTGTTACTCCAATGGATTGTAGCCTTGTCATTATGGAAGGTAGTCCCTTGTTAATATTTTTGTTACTCCATTGGATGGTAGCCTTGTCATTATGGAAGGTAGTCTGTTGTCCATATTTTTGTTACTCAAATGGATCGTAGCCTTGTCATTATGGAAGGTAGTCTGTCGTTGTGATTTCTGTTACTCAATGGATGATAGCCTTGTCATTATGGAAGGTAGTCTGTTGTTTAGATTTTTGTTACTCCAATGGATGGTAGACTGGTCATTATGGAAGGAGTCTGTTGTCGATATTTTTGTTACTCCATTGGATTGTAGCCTTGTCATTATGAAAGGTAGTCTATTGTCGAGATTTTTGTTATTCCAATGGATGGTAGACTTTTCATTATGGAAGGTAGTCTATTGTCGACATTTTTGTTACTCCAATGCATGGTACCCTTATCATTATGGAAGGTAGTTTATTGTCGACATTTTTGTTACTCCAATGGATGGTAGCCTTGTCATTATGGAAGGTAGTCTGTTGTCGAGATTTTTGTTAGTCCATTGGATGGTAACCTTGTCATTATGGAAGGTATTCTGTTGTCGAGATTTTTGTTATTCCATTGGATGATAGCCTTGTCATTATGGAAGGTAGTCTGTTGTCGTGATTTTTGTTACATCAATGGATGGTAGCCTTGTCATTATGGAAGGTAGTATGTTGTCGATATCTTTGTTACTCCAATGGATGGTAGCCTTGTCATTATGGAAGGTAGTATGTTGTTGAGAATTTTTTTATTCCAATGGATGGTAGCCTTGTCATTATGGAAGGTAGTCTGTTGTCGTGAATATTGTTACTCCAATGGATGGTAGCCTTGTGATTTTTTAAGGTAGTATGTTGTCGATATCTTTGTTACTCCAATGGATGGTAGCCTTGTCATTATGCAAGGTAGTCTCTTGATGATATTTTTTTTACTCCAATGGATGGTAGCCTTGTCATTATGGAAGGTAGACTATTATCCCAATTTTTGCTACTCTAATGGATGATAGCCTTGTCATTATGGAAGGTAGTCTGTTGTTTAGATTTTTGTTACTCCAATGGATGGTAGACTTATCATTATGGAAGGTAGTCTGTTGTCGATATTTTTGTTACTCCATTGGATTGTAGCCTTGTCATTATGAAAGGTAGTCTATTGTTGAGATTTTTGTTATTACAATCGATGGTAGACTTATCATTATGGAAGGTAGTCTGTTGTCGTGATTTTTGTTACTCCAATGGATGGTGCCCTTATCATTATGGAAGGTAGTCTATTTGTCGACATTTTTGTTACTCCAATGGATGGTAGCCTTGTCATTATGGAAGGTAGTCTTTGTCGAGATTTTTGTTACTCCATTGGATGGTAGCCTTGTCATTATGGAAGGTAGTTTGTTGTCGAGATTTTTGTTATTCCAATGGATGGTAGCCTTGTCATTATGAAAGGTAGTATATTGTCGAGATTTTTGTTAATCCAATGGATGGTAGACTTGTCATTATGGAAGGTAATATGTTGTCGATATCTTTGTTACTATAATGGATGGTAGCCTTGTCATTATGGAAGGTAGTCTGTTGTCCCAAATTTTGTTACTCAAATGGATCGTAGCCTTGTCATTATGGAAGGTAGTATGTTGTTATGATTTCTGTTACTCAATGGATGATAGCCTTGTCATTATGGAAGGTAGTCTGTTGTTTAGATTTTTGTTACTCCAATGGATGGTAGACTTGTCATTATGGAAGGTAGTCTGTTGTCGATATTTTTGTTAGTCCATTGGATTGTAGCCTTGTCATTATGAAAGGTAGTATATTGTCGAGATTTTTGTTTTTACAATGGATGGTAGACTTGTCATTGTGGAAGGTAGTCTGTTGTCGAGATTTTTGTTACTCCAATGGATGGTACCCTTATCATTATGGAATGTAGTCTATTCTCGACATTTTTGTTACTCCAATGGTCGGTAGCCTTGTCATTATGGAAGGTAGTCTATTGTCGAGATTTTTGTTACTAAATTGGATGGTAGCCTTCTCATTATGGAACGTATTCTGTTGTCGAGATTTTTCTTTTTCCAATTGATGGTAGCCTTATCATTATGAAAGGTAGTCTATTGTCGTGATTTTTGTTACTCCAATGGATGGTAGCCTTGTAATTATTGAAGGTAGTATGCTGTCGATATCTTGGTTACTCCAATGGATGGTAGCCTTGTCATTATTGAATGTAGTCTGTTGTCGAGATTTTTGTTATTCCAATGGATGGTAGCCTTGTCATTATTGAAGGTAGTCTGTTGTCGTGATTTTTGATACTCCAATGGATGGTAGCCTTGTCATTATGAAAGGTAGTCTATTGTCGATATTTTTGTTATTCCAATCAATGGTAGACTTGTCATTATGGAAGGTAGTCTGTTGTTTAGATTTTTGTTACTGCAATGGATGGTAGACTTATCATTATGGAAGGTAGTCTATTGTCGATATTTTTGTTACTCCATTGGATTGTAGCCTTGTCATTATGAAAGGTAGTCTATTGTCGAGATTTTTGTTATTACAATGGATGGTAGACTTGTCATTATGGAAGGTAATCTGTTGTCGTGATTTTTGTTACTCCAATGGATGGTGCCCTTATCATTATGGAAGGTAGTCTATTGTCGACATTTTTGTTACTCCAATGGATGGTAGCCTTGTCATTATGGAAGGTAGTCTATTGTCGAGATTTTTGTTACTCCATTGGATGGTAGCCTTGTCATTATGGAAGGTAGTTTGTTGTCGAGATTTTTGTTATTCCAATGGATGGTAGCCTTGTCATTATGAAAAGTAGTATATTGTCGTGATTTTTGTTATTCCAATGGATGGTAGACTTGTCTTTATGGAAGGTAGTCTGTTGTCGATATCTTTGTTACTCTATTGGATGGTAGCCTTGTCATTATGGAAGGTAGTTTGTTGTCCCAATTTTTTGTTACTCAAATGGATCGTAGCCTTGTCATTATGGAAGGTAGTCTGTCGTTATGATTTATGTTACTCAATGGATGATAGCCTTGTCATTATGGAAGGTAGTCTGTTGTTTAGATTTTTGTTACTCCAATGGATGGTAGACTTGTCATTATGGAAGGTAGTCTGTTGTCAATATTTTTGTTACTCCATTGGATTGTAGCCTTGTCATTATGAAAGGTAGTATATTGTCGAGATTTTTGTTATTCCAATGGATGGTAGACTTGTCATTATGGAAGGTAGTCTGTTGTCGAGATTTTTGTTACTCTAATGGATGGTACCCTTATCATTATGGAAGGTAGTCTATTCTCGACATCTTTGTTACTCCATTGGATGGTAGCCTTCTCATTATGGAACGTATTCTGTTGTCGAGATTTTTCTTTTTCCAATGGATGGTAGCCTTTTCATTATGAAAGGTAGTATGTTGTCGTGATTTTTCTTACTCCAATGGATGGTAGCCTTGTCATTATGGAAGGTAGTATGTTGTCGATATCTTTGTTACTCCAATGGATGGTAGCCTTGTCATTATTGAATGTAGTATGTTGTCGAGATTTTTGTTATTCCAATGGATGGTAGCCTTGTCATTATGGAAGGTAGTCTGTTGTCGTGATTTTTGATACTCCAATGGATGGTAGCCTTGTCATTATGAAAGGTAGTCTATTGTCGTCATTTTTGTTACTCCAATGGATGGTAGCATTGTCATTATGGAAGGTAGTCTGCCGTCGAGATTTTTGTTACTCCATTGGATTGTAGCCTTGTCATTATGGAAGGTATTCTGTTGTCGAGATTTTTGTAATTCCAATGGATGGTAGCCTTGTCATTATGGAAGGTAGTCTGTTGTCGTGATCTATGTTACTCCAATGGATGGTAGCCTAGTCATTATGGAAGGTATTCCGTTGTCGAGATTGTTCTTACTCCAATGGATGGTAGCCTTGTCATTATGGAAGGTAGTCTCTTGTTGATATTTTTGTTACTCCATTGGATGGTAGCCTTGTCATTATGGAAGGTAGTTTGTTGTCGTGATTTTTGTTACTGCAATGGATGGTAGACTTGTCATTATTGAAGGTAGTATAATGTCAATATCTTTGTTTCTCCAATCGATGGTAGCCTTGTCATTATGGAAGGTAGTATGTCGTCGAGATTTTTGTTATTCCAATGGATGGTAGCCTTGTCATCATGGAAGGTAGTCTGTTGTCGTGATTTTTTTTACTCCAATGGATGGTAGCCTTGTGATTTTTTAAGGTAGTATGTTATTGATATATTTGTTACTCCAATGGATGGTAGCCTTGTCATTATGGATGGTAAACTATTTTCGATATTTTTGTTACTGCAATGGATGGTAGCCTTGTAATTATGGAAGGTAGACAGTTGTCCCGATTTTTACTACTCTAATGGATGGTAGCCTTGTCATTATGGTAGGTAGTTTGTTGTCGTGATTTTTGTTACTCCAATGGATGGTAGCCTTGTCATTATGGAAGGTAGACTATTATTGATAATTTTGTTACTGCAATGGATGATAGCCTTGTCATTATGGAAGATAGAGTGTTGTCTGGATTTTTGTTACTCTAATGGATTGTAGCCTTGTCATTATGGAAGGTAGTCTATTGTCAAGATTTCTTATACTCAAATTGATGGAAGCCTTGTCATTATGGAAGGTAGTCTCTTGTTGATATTTTATTACTCCAATGGATGGTAGCCTTGTCATTATGGAAGGTAGACTGGTTTCCAAATTTATGCTACTCTAATGGATGGTAGCCTTGTCATTATGGTAGGTAGTTTGTTGTCGAGATTTTTGTTACTCCATTGGATGGTAGCCTTGTCCTTATTAAAGGCAGTCTATTGTCGATATTTTTGTTATTCCAATGGAAGGTAGCCTTGTCATTTTGGAAGGTAGTCTATTGTCCAAATTTTTTATACTCCAATGGATGGTAGCCTAGTTATTATGGAAGGTACTCTATTGCCGATATTTTTGTTACTCCATTAGATGGTAGCCTTGTCATTATGGAAAGTAGACTCTTGTTGATATTTTTGTTACTCCAATGGATGGTAGCCTTGTCATTATTGAAGTTAGTATGTTATCTAGATTTTTGTTACTCTAATGGATGGTAGCCTTGTCGTTTTGGAAGGTATTCTGTTATCGATATTTTTGATACTGGATTGGATGGTAGCCTTGTCATTATGGAAGGTAGTTTGTTGTCCTGATTATTGTTACTCAAATGGATGATAGCCTTATCATTATGGAGTGTAGTTTATGGTTGTGATTTCTGTTACTCAATGGATGATAGCCTTGTCATTATGGAAAGTAGTCCGTTGTCCCGTTTTTTATGTTACTCAAATGGATGGTAGCCTTGTCATTATGGAAGGTAGTCTATCATTGTGATTTCTGTTACTCCAATGGATGGTAGCCTTGTCATTAGGGAAGGTAATTTGTTGTTCAGATTTTTGTTATTCCATTGGATGGTAGCCTTTTCATTATGGATGGTAGATTGTTTTCCCAGTTTTTGTTCCTCTAATGGATGGTAGCCTTGTCATAATGGAAGGTAGTTTGTCGTTGTGATTTTTGTTACTCCAATTAATGGTAGCCTTGTCATTATTGAAGGTAGTTTGTTGTTCAGATTTTTGTTACTCTAATGGATGGTAGCCTTGTCATTATGCAAGGTAGTTTGTTGTCGAGATTTTTGTTACACCATTGGATGGGAGCCTTGTCATTATTAAAGGTAGTCTATTGTCGATATTTTTGTTATTCCAATGGATGGTAGCCTTGTCATTATGGAAGGTAGTCTGTTTTCGTGATTTTTATTACTCTAATGGATGGTAGCATTGTCATTATGGGAGGTAGTATGTTGTCGATATGTTTGTTACTCCAATGGATGGTAGCCTTGTCATTATGGAAGGTAGTGTGTTGTGGAGATTATTGTTACTCCAATGGATGGTAGCCTTGTCATTATGGAAGGTAGTCTCTTTTTGATATTTTTGATACTCCAATGGATTGCAGCCTTGTCATTATAGAAGGTAGTCTATTGTCCTGATTTTTGTTACTCAAATGGATGGTAGCTTTGTCATTATGGAAGGTAGTCTATTGTTCAAATTTTTGTTACTCCAATGGATGGTATACTTGTCATTATGGAAGGTAGTCTATTGTCGATATTTTTGTTACTCCATTGGATTGTAGCCTTGTTAAAATGAAAAGTAGTCTGTTGTCGAGATTTGTTATTCCGATGGATGGTAGACTTGTCATTATGGAAGGTAGTCTGTTGCCGAGATTTTTGTTACTATAATGGATGGTACCCTTGTCATTATGGAAGGTAGTCTGTTCTTCAGATTTTTGTTACTATAATGGATGGTAGACTTGTCATTATGGAAGGTAGTCTATTGTCGAGATTTTTGTTACTCCAATGGATGGAAACCTTGTCATTATGAAAGGTAGTATGTTGTCGATATCTTTGTTACTCCAATGGATGGTAGCCTTTTCATTATGGAAGGTAGTCTGTTGTTGAGATTTTTGTTATTCCAATGGATGGTAGCCTTGTCATTATGGAAGGTAGTCTGTTCTCGTGATTTTTGTTACTCCAATGGATTTTAGCCTTGTCATTTTTTAAGGTAGTATGTTTTCGATATTTTTCTTATTCCAATGGTAGCCTTTTCATTATTGAAGGTAGATTGTTGTCCCTATTTTTGTTACTCTAATGGATGGTAGCCTTGTCATTATGGAATGTAGTTTGTCGTTGTGATTTCTGTTACTCCAATTGATGGTAGAGCTGTCATTATTGAAGGTAGTCTGTTGTTCATAATTTTGTTACTCCAATGGATGGTAGAGTTGTCATTATGGAAGGTAGTCTATTGTCGAGAGCTTGTTACTCCATTGGATTGTATCCTTGCCATTATGAAAGGTAGCCTGTTGTCGATATTTTTGTTATTCCAATGGATTGTGGACTTGTCATTATGGAAGGTAGTATGTTGTCGAGATTTTTGTTACCCCCAATGGATGGTAGCCTTGTCATTATGGAAGATGGTCTTTCGTTGTGATTTTTGATACTCCAATGGATGGCAGTCTTGTCATTTTGGAAGGTAGTTTGTTGTCCAAATTTTTTATACTCCAATGGATGGTAGCCTAGTCATTATGGAAGGTAGACTCTTGTTGATATTTTTGTTACTGCAATGGATGGTAGCCTTGTCATTATTGAAGGTAGTCTGTTGTCTAGATTTTTGTTACTCTAATGGATGGTAGCCTTGTCATTATGGAAGGTAGTCTGTTATTGATATTTTTGTTACTGGATTGGATGGTAGCCTTGTCATTATGGAAGGTAGTCTGTTGTCCTGATTATTGTTACTCAAATGGATGGTAGCCTTGTCATTATGGAGTGTAGTTTGTCGTTGTGATTTCTGTTACTCAATGGATGATAGCCTTGTCATTATGGAAGGTAGTCTGTTGCCATGATTTTTGTTAATCCATTAGATGGTAGCCTTGTCATTATGGAAAGTAGACTCTTTTTGATATTTTTGTTACTCCAAAGGTTGGTAGCCTTGTTATTATAGAAGGTAGTCCGTTGTCCCGTTTTTTGTTACTCAAATGGATGGTAGCCTTGTCATTATGGAAGGTAGTATGTCATTGTGATTTCTGTTACTCCAATGGATGGTAGCCTTGTCATTATGGAAAGTAGTCTGTTGTTCATATTTTTATTATTCCAATGGATGGTAGCCTTTTCATTATGGAAGGTAGATTGTTATACCAATTTTTGTTACTCTAATGGATGGTAGCCTTGTCATTATGGAAGGTAGTTTGTTGTCGAGATTTTGGTTACACCATGGGATGAGAGCCATGTCATTATTAAAGGTAGTCTATTGTCGATATTTTTGTTATTCCAAGGGATGGTAGCCTTGTCATTATGGAAGGTAGTCTGTTTTCGTGATTTTTATTACTCTATTGGATGGTAGCCTTGTCATTATGGAAGGTAGTATGTTGTCGATATGTTTGTTACTCCAATGGATGGTAGCCTTGTCATTATGGAAGGTAGTCTGTTGTGGAGATTATTGTTACTCCAATGGATGGTAGCTTTGTCATTATGGAAGGTAGTCTCTTTTTGATATTTTTGTTACTCCAATGGATTGCAGCCTTGTCATTATAGAAGGTAGTCTGTAGTTCAGATTTTTTTTACTCCAATGGATGGTAGACTTGTCATTATGGAAGGTAGTCTATTGTCGATATTTTTGTTACTCCATTGGATTGTAGCCTTTCAAAATGAAAAGTAGTCTGTTGCCGAGATTTTTGTTACTCCAATGGATGGTACCCTTGTCATTATGGAAGGTAGTATGTTCTTCAGATTTTTGTTACTCCAATGGATGGTAGACTTGTCATTATGGAAGGTAGTCTATTGTCGAGATTTTTGTTACTCCAATGGATGGAAGCCTTGTCATTATGCAAGGTAGTATGTTGTCGATATCTTTGTTACTCCAATGGATGGTAGCCTTGTCATTATGGAAGGTAGTCTGTTGTTGAGATTTTTGTTATTCCAATGGATGGTAGCCTTGTCATTATGGAAGGTAGTCTGTTGTCGTGATTTTTGTTACTTCAATGGATGTTAGCCTTGTCATTTTTTAAAGTAGTATGTTTTCGATATTTTTGTTACTCCAATGGATGGTAGCTTTGTCATTATGCAAGGTAGTCTCTTGTTGATATTTTTGTTACTCCAATGGATGGTAGCCTTTTCATTATGGAAGTTAGATTGTTGTCCCGATTTTTGTTACTCTAATGGATGGTAACCTTGTCATTACAGAAGGTAGTTTGTCATTGTGATTTCTGTTACTCCAATTGATGGTAGCCTTGTCATTATTGAAGGTAGTCTGTTGTTCATATTTTTGTTACTGCAATGGATGGTAGAGCTGTCATTATGGAAGGTAGTCTATTGTCAAGAGCTTGTTACTCCATTGGATTGTAGCCTTGTCATAATGAAAGGTAGCCTGTTGTCGATATCCTTGTTACTCCAATGGATGGTATCCTTGTCATTATGAAAGGTAGTCCGTTGTCGATATCTTTGTTACTCCAATGGATGGTAGCCTAGTCATTATGGAAGGTAGTCTGTTGTCGTGATTTTTGTTGCTTCAATGGATGTTAGCCTTGTCATTTTTTAAGGTAGTATGTTTTCGATATTTTTATTACTCCAATGGATGGTAGCCTTGTCATTATGGAAGGTAGTCTGTTTTTGTGATTTTTATTACTCTAATGGATGGTAGCGTTGTCATTATGGAAGGTAGTATGTTGTGGATATGTTTGTTACACCAATGGATGGTAGCCTTGTCATTATGGAAGGTAGTCTATTGTGGAGATTTTTGTTACTCCAATGGATGGTAGCCTTGTCATTATGGAAGGTAGTCTCTTTTTGATATTTTTGTGACTCCAATGGATTGCAGCCTTGTCATTATAGAAGGTAGTCTGTTGTCCGGATTTTTGTTACTCAAATGAATGGTAGCCTTGTCATTATGGAAGGTAGTTTGACGTTGTGATTTCTGTTACTCCAATTGAAGGTAGCTTTGTCATTATTGAAGGTAGTAAGTTCTTCATATTTATGTTACTCCAATGGATGGTAGAGCTGTCATTATGGAAGGTAGTCTATTGTCGAGAGCTTGTTACTCCATTGGATTGTAGCCTTGTCATCATGAAAGGTAGCCTGTTGTCGATATCCTTGCTACTCCAATGGATGGTATCCTTGTCATTACGAAAGGTAGTCCGTTGTGGATATCTTTGTTACTCCAATGGATGGTAGCCTAGTCATTATGAAAGGTAGTCTGTTGTCGTGATTTTTGTTACTTCAATGGATGTTAGCCTTGTCATTTTTAAGGTAGTATGTTTTCGATATTTTTGTTACTCCAATGGATGGTAGCTTTGTTATTATGCAAGGTAGTCTCTTGTTCAGATTTTTGTTACTCTAATTGATGGTAGCCTTGTCATTATGAAAGGTAGTTTGTTGTCAAGATTTTTGTTAAACCATTGGATGGTAGCCTTGTCATTATTAAAGGTAGTCTATTGTCGATATTTTTGTTATTCCAATGTATGGTAGCCTTGTCATTATGGAAGGTAGTCTGTTTTCGTGATTTTTATTACTCTAATGGATGGTAGGCTTGTCATTATGGAAGGTAGTATGTTGTCGATATGTTTGTTACTCTAATGGATGGTAGACTTGTCATTATGGAAGGTAGTCTGTTGTGGAGATTTTTGTTACTCCAATGGATGGTAGCCTTGTCATTGTGGAAGGAAGTCTCTTTTTGATATTTTTATTACTCCAATAGATTGCCGCCTTGTCATTATAGAAGGTAGTTTGTTGTCCGGATTTTTGTTACTCAAATGGATGGTAGCCTTATCATTATGGAAGGTAGTCTGTTGTTCAAATTTTTGATACTCCAACGGATGGTAGACTTGTCATTATGGAAGGTAGTCTATTGTCGATATTTTTATTACTCCAATGGATGGTAGCCTTTTCATTATGGAAGGTAGATTGTTGTCCCGATTTTTGTTACTCTAATGGATGGTAGCCTTGTCATTATGGAAGGTAGTATGTCGTTGTGATTTCTGTTACTCCAATTAATGGTAGCCTTGTCATTATTGAAGGTAGTCTGTTGTTCAGATTTTTGTTACTCCAATGGATGGTAGACTTGTCATTATGGAAGGTAGTCTATTGTTAAGATTTTTGTTACTCCAATGGATGGAAACCTTATCATTCTGAAAAGTAGTATGTTGTCGTTATCTTTGTTACTCCAATGGATGGTAGCCTTGTCATTATGGAAGGTAGTCTGTTGTTGAGATTTTTGTTATTCCAATGGATGGTAGCCTTGTCATTATGGAAGGTAGTCTGTTGTCGTGATTTTTGTTACTCCAATGGATGTTAGCCTTGTCATTTTTTAAGGTAGTATGTTTTCGATATTTTTGTTACTCCAATGGATGGTAGCCTTGTCATTATGCAAGGTAGTCTCGTGTTGATATTTTTGTTACTCCAATGGATGGTAGAGCTGTCACTATGGAAGGTAGTCTATTTTCGAGAGTTTGTGACTCCATTGGATTGTAGCCTTGTCATTATGAAAGGTAGCCTGTTGTCGAGATTTTTGTTATTCCAATGGATTGTGGCCTTGTCATTATGGAAGGTAGTATGTTGTCGAGATTTTTGTTACTCCAATGGATGGTAGCCTTGTCATTATGGAAGATAGTCTTTCGTTGTGATTTTTGTTACTCCAATGGATGGCAGTCTTGTCATTATGGAAGGTAGTCTGTTGTCCAAAATTTTTATACTCCAATGGATGGTAGCCTAGTCATTATGGAAGGTAGTCTGTTGGAGATATTTTTGTTACTCCATTAGATGGTAGCCTTGTCATTATGGAAGGTAGATTCTTGTTGATATTTTTGTAACTCCAATGGATGGTATCCTTGTCATTATGGAAGGTAGTTTGTTATCGATATTTTTGTTACTGGATTGGATGGTAGCCTTGTCATTATGGAAGGTAGTTTGTTGTCCCGATTTTTGTTACTCAAATGGATGGTAGCCTTGTCTTTATGGAAGGTAGTTTGTCATTGTGAATTCTGTTACTCCAATGGATGGTAGCCTTGTCATTATGGAAGGTAGTCTGTTGTTCATATTGTTGTTATTCCAATGGATGGTAGCCTTCTTGTTAAGGAAGGTAGTCTGTTGTCATTATTTTTATTACTCCAATGGATGGTAGCCATGTCATTATGGAAGGTAGTATGTTGTCTATATCTTTGTTACTCTAATGGATGGTATCCTTGTCATTATGGAAGTTAGTCTGTTGTCGAGATTTTTGTTACTCCAATGGATGGTAGCCTTGTCATTATTAAAGGTAGTCTCTTGTTGATATTTTTGTTACTCCATTGGATGGTAGCCTTGTCATTATGGAAGGTAGTCTGTTATGCCGATTTTTGTTACTCAAATGGATGGTAGCCTTGTCATTATGGAAGGTAGTCTGTCATTGTAATTTATGTTACTCAATGGATGATAGCCTTGTCATTATGGAAGGTAGTTTGTTTTCGAGATTTTTGTTATTCCAATGGATGGTAGCCTTGTCATTATGGTAGGTAGTCTGTTGTCGTGATTTTTGTTACTCCAATGGATGTTAGCCTCGTCATTTTTTAAGGTAGTATGTTGTTGATATCTTTGTTACTCCAATGGATGGTAGCCTTGTCATTATGGAAGGTAATCTGTTTTCGATATTTTTGTTACTCCAATGGATGGTAGCCTTGTCATTATGCAAGGTAGTCTCTTGTTGATATTTTTGTTAATCCAATGGATGGTAGCCTTGTCATTATGGAAGGTAGATTGTTATCCCAATTTTTGTTACTCTAATGGATGGTAGCCTTGTCATTATGGAAGGTAGTTTGTCGTTGTGATTTCTGTTATTCCAATGGATTGTAGCCTTCTCATTATGGAAGGTAATTTGTTGTCGTGAGTTTTATTACTCCATTGTATGGTAGCCATGTCATTATGGAAAGTAGTATGTTGTCGATATCTTTGTTACTCTAATGGATGGTAGCCTTGTAATTATGGAAGGTAGTCCGTTGTCGAGATTTTTGTTACTCCAATGGATGGTAGCCTTGTCATTATGGAAGGTAGTCTCTTGTTGATATTTTTGTTACTCCATTGGATAGTAGCCTTGTCATTATGGAAGGTAGTCTGTTGTCCCAATTATTGTTACTCAAATGGATGGTAGCCTTTTTATTATGGAAGGTAGTATGTCGTTGTGATTTCAATTACTCAATGGATGATAGCCTTGTCATTATGGAAGGTATTCTGTTGTTCAGATTTTTGGTACTCTAATGGATGGTAGACATGTCATTATGGAAGGTAGTTTGTTGTTGATATTTTTGTTTCTCCATTGGATTGTATCCTTATCATAATGAAAGGTAGTCTATTGTCGAGATTTTTGTTATTCCAATGGATGGTAGACTTGTCATTATGGAAGGTAGTCTGTTGTCGAGATTTTTGTTACTCTAATGGATGGTACTCTTATCATTATGGAAGGTAGTCGATTGTCGAGATTTTTGTTACTCAAATGGATGGTAGCCTTGTCATTATGGAAGATAGTCTGTTTTCAAGATTTTTGTTATTCCAATGCATGATAGCCTTGTCATTATGGAAGGTAGTCTGTTGTCGTGATTTTTGTTACTCCAATGGATGTTAGCCTTGTCATTTTTTAAGGTAGTCTGTTTTTGATATTTTTGTTACTCCAATGGATGGTAGCCTTCTCATTATGCAAGGTAGTCTCTTGTTGATATTTTTGTTACACCAATGGATGGTAGCCTTGTCATTATGAAAGATAGATTGTTGTCCTGATTTTTGTTACTCTAATGGATGGTAGCCTTGTCATTATGGAAGGTAGTCTGTCATTGGGATTTATGTTACACCAATGGATGGTAGCCTTGTCATTATGGAAGGTAATCTATTGTTCAGATTTTTGTTACTCCAATGGATGGTAGACTTGTCATTATTGAAGGTAGTCTATTGTCGAGAGCTTGTTACTCCATTGGATTGTAGCCTTGTAATTATGAAAGGTAGTCTGTTGTCGAGATTTTTGTTATTCCGATGGATTATGGACTTGTCATTATGGAAGGTAGTCTGTGTCGAGATTTTTGTTACTCCAATGGATGGTACCCTTATCATTATGGAAGATAGTCTATTGTCGAGATTTTTGTTACTCTAATGGATGGTACCCTTATATTTATGGAAGGTAGTCTATTGTCGAGATTTTTGTTACTCAAATGGATGGTAGCCTTGTCATTATGGAAGGTAGTATGTTGTTTAGATTTTTGTTATTCCAATGGATGGTAGCCTTGTCATTATGGAAGGTAGTATGTTGTCGATATCTTTGTTACTCCAATGGATGGTAGCCTTGTCATTATGGAAGATAGTCTTGTGTCGATATCTTTGTTCCTCCAATGGATGGTATCCTTTTCGTTATGGAAGGTAGTCTGTTGTCGTGATTTTTATTACTCCAATTGATGGTAGCCATGTCATTATGGAAGGTAGTATGTTGTCTTTATCTTTGTTACTCTAATGGATGGTAGCCTTGTTATTATGGAAGGTAGATTGTTGTCCCAATTTGTTTTACTCTAACGGATGGTAGATGTGTCATTATGGAAGGTAGTCTGTCGTTATGATTTCTATTACTCTAATGGATGGTAGCGTTGTCATTATGGAAGGTAGTCTATTTTTCAAATTTTTGTTACTCCAATGGATGGTAGACTTGTCATTATGGAAGGTAGTCTATTGTCCAGATTTTTGTTATTCCAATGGATTATGGACTTGTCATTATCGAAGGTAGTATGTTGTCGTGATTTTTGTTACTCCAATGGATGGTACCCTTGTCATTATGGAAGATAGTCTGTTGTCGAGATTCTTGTTACTCCAATGGATGGTAGCCTTGTCATTATGGAAGGTAGTCTGTTGTCCAAATTTTTTATACTCCAATGGAATATAGCCTAGTCATTATGGAAGGTAGTCTGTTGCCGAGATTTTTGTTACTCCATTGGATGGTAGCCTTGTCATTATGGAAGGTAGTATGTTGTCTATATCTTTGTTACTCTAATGGATGGTATCCTTGTCATTATGGAAGGTAGTCTGTTGTCGAGATTTTTGTTACTCCAATGGATGGTAGCCTTGTCATTATTGAAGGTAGTCTCTTGTTGATATTTTTGTTACTCCATTGGATGGTAGCCTTGTCATTATGGAAGGTAGTATGTTGTGCCGATTATTGTTACTCAAATGGATGGTAGCCTTGTCATTATGGAAGGTAGTCTGTCATTGTAATTTATGTTACTCAATGGATGATAGCCTTGTCATTATGGAAGGTAGTTTGTTTTCGAGATTTTTGTTATTCCAATGGATGGTAGCCTTGTCATTATGGTAGGTAGTCTGTTGTCGTGATTTTTGTTACTCCAATGGATGTTAGCCTCGTCATTTTTTAAGGTAGTATGTTGTCGATATCTTTGTTACTCCAATGGATGGTAGCCTTGTCATTATGGAAGGTAATCTGTTTTCGATATTTTTGTTACTCCAATGGATGGTAGCCTTGTCATTATGCAAGGTAGTCTCTTGTTGATATTTTTGTTAATCCAATGGATGGTAGCCTTGTCATTATGGAAGGTAGATTGTTATCCCAATTTTTGTTACTCTAATGGATGGTAGCCTTGTCATTATGGAAGGTAGTTTGTCGTTGTGATTTCTGTTATTCCAATGGATTGTAGCCTTCTCATTATGGAAGGTAATTTGTTGTCGTGATTTTTATTACTCCATTGTATGGTAGCCATGTCATTATGGAAGGTAGTATGTTGTCGATATCTTTGTTACTCTAATGGATGGTAGCCTTGTAATTATGGAAGGTAGTCCGTTGTCGAGATTTTTGTTACTCCAATGGATGGTAGCCTTGTCATTATGGAAGGTAGTCTCTTGTTGATATTTTTGTTACTCCATTGGATAGTAGCCTTGTCATTATGGAAGGTAGTCTGTTGTCCCAATTATTGTTACTCAAATGGATGGTAGCCTTGTTATTATGGAAGGTAGTATTTCGTTGTGATTTTAATTACTCAATGGATGATAGCCTTGTCATTATGGAAGGTATTCTGTTGTTCAGATTTTTGGTACTCTAATGGATGGTAGACTTGTCATTATGGAAGGTAGTTTGTTGTTGATATTTTTGTTTCTCCATTGGATTGTATCCTTATCATTATGAAAGGTAGTCTATTGTCGAGATTTTTGTTATTCCAATGGATGGTAGACTTGTCATTATGGAAGGTAGTCTGTTGTCGAGATTTTTGTTACTCTAATGGATGGTACTCTTATCATTATGGAAGGTAGTCGATTGTCGAGATTTTTGTTACTCAAATGGATGGTAGCGTTGTCATTATGGAAGATAGTCTGTTTTCGAGATTTTTGTTATTCCAATGCATGATAGCCTTGTCATTATGGAAGGTAGTCTGTTGTCGTGATTTTTGTTACTCCAATGGATGTTAGCCTTGTCATTTTTTAAGGTAGTCTGTTTTTGATATTTTTGTTACTCCAATGGATGGTAGCCTTCTCATTATGCAAGGTAGTCTCTTGTTGATATTTTTGTTACACCAATGGATGGTAGCCTTGTCATTATGAAAGATAGATTGTTGTCCCGATTTTTGTTACTCTAATGGATGGTAGCCTTGTCATTATGGAAGGTAGTCTGTCATTGGGATTTATGTTACACCAATGGATGGTAGCCTTGTCATTATGGAAGGAAATTTGTTGTTCAGATTTTTGTTACTCCAATGGATGGTAGACTTGTCATTATTGAAGGTAGTCTATTGTCGAGAGCTTGTTACTCCATTGGATTGTAGCCTTGTAATTATGAAAGGTAGTCTGTTGTCGAGATTTTTGTTATTCCAATGGATTATGGACTTGTCATTATGGAAGGTAGTCTGTTGTCGAGATTTTTGTTACTCCAATGGATGGTACCCTTATCATTATGGAAGATAGTCTATTGTCGAGATTTTTGTTACTCTAATGGATGGTACCCTTATCTTTATGGAAGGTAGTCTATTGTCGAGATTTTTGTTACTCAAATGGATGGTAGCCTCGTCATTATGGAAGGTAGTCTGTTGTTTAGATTTTTGTTATTCCAATGGATGGTAGCCTTGTCATTATGGAAGATAGTCTTGTGTCGATATCTTTGTTCCTCCAATGGATGGAAGCCTTTTCGTTATGGAAGGTAGTCTGTTGTCGTGATTTTTATTACTCCAATTGATGGTAGCCATGTCATTATGGAAGGTAGTATGTTGTCTTTATCTTTGTTACTCTAATGGATGGTAGCCTTGTTATTATGGAAGGTAGATTGTTGTCCCAATTTGTTTTACTCTAACGGATGGTAGATGTGTCATTATGGAAGGTAGTCTGTCGTTATGATTTATATTACTCTAATGGATGGTAGCGTTGTCATTATGGAAGGTAGTCTGTTTTTCAAATTTTTGTTACTCCAATGGATGGTAGACTTGTCATTATGGAAGGTAGTCTATTGTCCAGATTTTTGTTATTCCAATGGATTATGGACTTGTCATTATCGAAGGTAGTATGTTGTCGTGATTTTTGTTACTCCAATGGATGGTACCCTTGTCATTATGGAAGGTAGTCTATTGTCCAAATTTTTTATACTCCAATGGAATATAGCCTAGTCATTATGGAAGGTAGTATGTTGCCGAGATTTTTGTTACTCCATTGGATGGTAGCCTTGTCATTATGGAAGGTAGTATGTTGTCTATATCTTTGTTACTCTAATGGATGGTATCCTTGTCATTATGGAAGGTAGTCCGTTGTCGAGATTTTTGTTACTCCAATGGATGGTAGCCTTGTCATTATTGAAGGTAGTCTCTTGTTGATATTTTTGTTACTCCATTGGATGGTAGCCTTGTCATTATGGAAGGTAGTATGTTGTGCCGATTATTGTTACTCAAATGGATGGTAGCCTTGTCATTATGGAAGGTAGTCTGTCATTGTAATTTATGTTACTCAATGGATGATAGCCTTGTCATTATGGAAGGTAGTTTGTTTTCGAGACTTTTGTTATTCCAATGGATGGTAGCCTTGTCATTATGGTAGGTAGTCTGTTGTCGTGATTTTTGTTACTCCAATGGATGTTAGCCTCGTCATTTTTTAAGGTAGTATGTTGTCGATATCTTTGTTACTCCAATGGATGGTAGCCTTGTCATTATGGAAGGTAATCTGTTTTCGATATTTTTGTTACTCCAATGGATGATAGCCTTGTCATTATGCAAGGTAGTCTCTTGTTGATATTTTTGTTAATCCAATGGATGGTAGCCTTGTCATTATGGAAGGTAGTCTGTTGTTTATATTTTTGTTATTCCAATGGATGGTAGCCTTGTCATTATGGAAGGTAGTATGTTGTCGATATCTTTGTTACTCCAAAGGATGGTAGCCTTGTCATTATGGAAGATAGTCTTGTGTCGATATCTTTGTTACTCCAATGGATGGTAGCCTTTTGGTTATGGAAGGTAGTCTGTTGTCGTGATTTTTATTACTCCAATTGATGGTAGCCATGTCATTATGGAAGGTAGTATGTTGTCTTTATCTTTGTTACTCTAATGGATGTTAGCCTTGTTATTATGGAAGGTAGATTGTTGTCCCAATTTGTTTTACTCTAACGGATGGTAGATGTGTCATTATGGAAGGTAGTCTGTCGTTATGATTTCTATTACTCTAATGGATGGTAGCGTTGTCATTATGGAAGGTAGTCTGTTTTTCAAATTTTTGTTACTCCAATGGATGGTAGACTTGTCATTATGGAAGGTAGTCTATTGTCCAGATTTTTGTTATTCCAATGGATTATGGACTTGTCATTATCGAAGGTAGTATGTTGTCGTGATTTTTGTTACTCCAATGGATGATACCCTTGTCATTATGGAAGATAGTCTGTTGTCGAGATTCTTGTTACTCCAATGGATGGTAGCCTTGTCATTATGGAAGGTAGTCTGTTGTCCAAATTTTTTATACTCCAATGGAATATAGCCTAGTCATTATGGAAGGTAGTCTGTTGCCGAGATTTTTGTTACTCCATTGGATGGTAGCCTTGTCATTATGGAAGGTAGTATGTTGTCTATATCTTTGTTACTCTAATGGATGGTATCCTTGTCATTATGGAAGGTAGTCCGTTGTCGAGATTTTTGTTACTCCAATGGATGGTAGCCTTGTCATTATTGAAGGTAGTCTCTTGTTGATATTTTTGTTACTCCATTGGATGGTAGCCTTGTCATTATGGAAGGTAGTCTGTTGTGCCGATTATTGTTACTCAAATGGATGGTAGCCTTGTCATTATGGAAGGTAGTCTGTCATTGTAATTTATGTTACTCAATGGATCATAGCCTTGTCATTATGGAAGGTAGTATGTTGTCGATATCTTTGTTACTCCAATGGATGGTAGCCTTGTCATTATGGAAGGTAATCTGTTTTCAATATTTTTGTTACTCCAATGGATGGTAGCCTTGTCATTATGCAAGGTAGTCTCTTGTTGATATTTTTGTTAATCCAATGGATGGTAGCCTTGTCATTATGGAAGGTAGATTGTTATCCCAATTTTTGTTACTCTAATGGATGGTAGGCTTGTCATTATGGAAGGTAGTTTGTCGTTGTGATTTCTGTTATTCCAATGGATTGTAGCCTTCTCATTATGGAAGGTAATTTGTTGTCGTGATTTTTATTACTCCATTGTATGGTAGCCATGTCATTATGGAAGGTAGTATGTTGTCGATATCTTTGTTACTCTAATGGATGGTAGCCTTGTAATTATGAAAGGTAGTCCGTTGTCGAGATTTTTGTTACTCCAATGGATGGTAGCCTTGTAATTATGGAAGGTAGTTTGTTGTTGATATTTTTGTTTCTCCATTGGATTGTATCCTTATCATTATGAAAGGTAGTCTATTGTCGAGATTTTTGTTATTCCAATGGATGGTAGCCTTGTCATTATGGAAGGTAGTATGTTGTCGATATCTTTGTTACTCTAATGGATGGTAGCCTTTTCATTATGGAAGATAGTCTTGTGTCGATATCTTTGTTATTCCAATGGATGGTAGCCTTTTCGTTATGGAAGGTAGCCTGTTGTCGTGATTTTTATTACTCCAATTGATGGTAGCCATGTCATTATGGAAGGTAGTATGTTGTCTTTATCTTTGTTACTCTAATGGATGGTAGCCTTGTTATTATGGAAGTTAGATTGTTGTCCCAATTTGTTTTACTCCAACGGATGGTAGATGTGTCATTATGGAAGGTAGTCTGTCGTTATGATTTCTATTACTCTAATGGATGGTAGCGTTGTCATTATAGAAGGTAGTCTGTTGTTCAAATTTTTGTTACTCCAATGGATGGTAGACTTGTCATTATGGAAGGTAGTCTATTGTCCAGATTTTTGTTATTCCAATGGATTATGGAGTTGTCATTATCGAAGGTAGTATGTTGTCGTGATTTTTGTTACTCCAATGGATGGTACCCTTGTCATTATGGAAGATAGTTTGTTGTCGAGATTCTTGTTACTCCAATGGATGGTAGCCTTGTCATTATGGAAGGTAGTCTGTTGTCCAAATTTTTTATGCTCCAATGGAATATAGCCTAGTCATTATGGAAGGTAGTATGTTGCCGAGATTTTTGTTACTCCATTGGATGGTAGCCTTGTCATTATGGAAGGTAGTATGTTGTCTATATCTTTGTTACTCTAATGGATGGTATCCTTGTCATTATGGAAGGTAGTCCGTTGTCGAGATTTTTGTTACTCCAATGGATGGTAGCCTTGTCATTATTGAAGGTAGTCTCTTATTGATATTTTTGTTACTCCATTGGATGGTAGCCTTGTCATTATGGAAGGTAGTATGTTGTGCCGATTATTGTTACTCAAATGGATGGTAGCCTTGTCATTATGGAAGGTAGTCTGTCATTGTAATTTATGTTACTCAATGGATGATAGCCTTGTCATTATGGAAGGTAGTTTGTTTTCGAGACTTTTGTTATTCCAATGGATGGTAGCCTTGTCATTATGGTAGGTAGTCTGTTGTCGTGATTTTTGTTACTCCAATGGATGTTAGCCTCGTCATTTTTTAAGGTAGTATGTTGTCGATATCTTTGTTACTCCAATGGATGGTAGCCTTGTCATTATGGAAGGTAATCTGTTTTCGATATTTTTGTTACTCCAATGGATGATAGCCTTGTCATTATGCAAGGTAGTCTCTTGTTGATATTTTTGTTAATCCAATGGATGGTAGCCTTGTCATTATTGAAGGTAGTCTGTTGTTTAGATTTTTGTTATTCCAATGGATGGTAGCCTTGTCATTATGGAAGGTAGTATGTTGTCGATATCTTTGTTACTCCAAAGGATGGTAGCCTTGTCATTATGGAAGATAGTCTTGTATCGATATCTTTGTTACTCCAATGGATGGTAGCCTTTTGGTTATGGAAGGTAGTCTGTTGTCGTGATTTTTATTACTCCAATTGATGGTAGCCATGTCATTATGGAAGGTAGTATGTTGTCTTTATCTTTGTTACTCTAATGGATGGTAGCCTTGTTATTATGGAAGGTAGATTGTTGTCCCAATTTGTTTTACTCTAACGGATGGTAGATGTGTCATTATGGAAGGTAGTCTGTCGTTATGATTTCTATTACTCTAATGGATGGTAGCGTTGTCATTATGGAAGGTAGTCTGTTTTTCAAATTTTTGTTACTCCAATGGATGGTAGACTTGTCATTATGGAAGGTAGTCTATTGTCCAGATTTTTGTTATTCCAATGGATTATGGACTTGTCATTATCGAAGGTAGTATGTTGTCGTGATTTTTGTTACTCCAATGGATGATACCCTTGTCATTATGGAAGATAGTCTGTTGTCGAGATTCTTGTTACTCCAATGGATGGTAGCCTTGTCATTGTGGAAGGTAGTCTGTTGTCCAAATTTTTTATACTCCAATGGAATATAGTATAGTCATTATGGAAGGTAGTCTGTTGCCGAGATTTTTGTTACTCCATTGGATGGTAGCCTTGTCATTATGGAAGGTAGTATGTTGTCTATATCTTTGTTACTCTAATGGATGGTATCCTTGTCATTATGGAAGGTAGTCCGTTGTCGAGATTTTTGTTACTCCAATGGATGGTAGCCTTGTCATTATTGAAGGTAGTCTCTTGTTGATATTTTTGTTACTCCATTGGATGGTAGCCTTGGCATTATGGAAGGTAGTCTGTTGTGCCGATTATTGTTACTCAAATGGATGGTAGCCTTGTCATTATGGAAGGTAGTCTGTCATTGTAATTTTTGTTACTCAATAGATGATAGCCTTGTCATTATGGAAGGTAGTTTGTTTTCGAGATTTTTGTTATTCCAATGGATGGTAGCCTTGTCATTATGGTAGGTAGTCTGTTGTCGTGATTTTTGTTACTCCAATGGATGTTAGCCTCGTCATTTTTTAAGGTAGTATGTTGTCGATATCTTTGTTACTCCAATGGATGGTAGCCTTGTCATTATGGAAGGTAATCTGTTTTCGATATTTTTGTTACTCCAATGGATGGTAGCCTTGTCATTATGCAAGGTAGTCTCTTGTTAATATTTTTGTTATCCAATGGATGGTAGCCTTGTCATTATGGAAGGTAGTCTGTTGTTTATATTTTTGTTATTCCAATGGATGGTAGCCTTGTCATTATGGAAGGTAGTATGTTGTCGATATCTTTGTTACTCCAATGGATGGTAGCCTTGTCATTATGGAAGATAGTCTTGTATCGATATCTTTGTTACGCCAATGGATGGTAGCCTTTTCGTTATGGAAGGTAGTCTGTTGTCGTGATTTTTATTACTCCAATTGATGGTAGCCATGTCATTATGGAAGGTAGTATGTTGTCTTTATCTTTGTTACTCTAATGGATGGTAGCCTTGTTATTATGGAAGGTAGATTGTTGTCCCAATTTGTTTTACTCTAACGGAAGGTAGATGTGTCGCTATGGAAGGTAGTCTGTCGTTATGATTTCTATTACTCTAATGGATGGTAGCGTTGTCATTATGGAAGGTAGTCTGTTTTTCAAATTTTTGTTACTCCAATGGATGGTAGACTTGTCATTATGGAAGGTAGTCTATTCTCCAGATTTTTGTTATTCCAATGGATTATGGACTTGTCATTATTGAAGGTAGTATGTTGTCGTGATTTTTGTTACTCCAATGGATGGTACCCTTGTCATTATGGAAGATAGTCTGTTGTCGAGATTCTTGTTACTCCTATGGATGGTAGCCTTGTCATTATGGAAGGTAGTCTGTTGTCCAAATTTTTTATACTCCAATGGAATATAGCCTAGTCATTATGGAAGGTAGTCTGTTGCCGAGATTTTTGTTACTCCATTGGATGGTAGCCTTGTCATTATGGAAGGTAGTATGTTGTCTATATCTTTGTTACTCTAATGGATGGTATCCTTGTCATTATGGAAGGTAGTCCGTTGTCGAGATTTTTGTTACTCCAATGGATGGTAGCCTTGTCATTATTGAAGGTAGTCTCTTGTTGATATTTTTGTTACTCCATTGGATGGTAGCCTTGTCATTATGGAAGGTAGTCTGTTGTGGCGATTATTGTTACTCAAATGGATGGTAGCCTTGTCATTATGGAAGGTAGTCTGTCATTGTAATTTATGTTACTCAATGGATCATAGCCTTGTCATTATGGAAGGTAGTATGTTGTCGATATCTTTGTTACTCCAATGGATGGTAGCCTTGTCATTATGGAAGGTAATCTGTTTTCAATATTTTTGTTACTCCAATGGATGGTAGCCTTGTCATTATGCAAGGTAGTCTCTTGTTGATATTTTTGTTAATCCAATGGATGGTAGCCTTGTCATTATGGAAGGTAGATTGTTATCCCAATTTTTGTTACTCTAATGGATGGTAGGCTTGTCATTATGGAAGGTAGTTTGTCGTTGTGATTTCTGTTATTCCAATGGATTGTAGCCTTCTCATTATGGAAGGTAATTTGTTGTCGTGATTTTTATTACTCCATTGTATGGTAGCCATGTCATTATGGAAGGTAGTATGTTGTCGATATCTTTGTTACTCTAATGGATGGTAGCCTTGTAATTATGAAAGGTAGTCCGTTGTCGAGATTTTTGTTACTCCAATGGATGGTAGCCTTGTAATTATGGAAGGTAGTTTGTTGTTGATATTTTTGTTTCTCCATTGGATTGTATCCTTATCATTATGAAAGGTAGTCTATTGTCGAGATTTTTGTTATTCCAATGGATGGTAGCCTTGTCATTATGGAAGGTAGTATGTTGTCGATATCTTTGTTACTCCAATGGATGGTAGCCTTGTCATTATGGAAGATAGTCTTGTGTCGATATCTTTGTTATTCCAATGGATGGTAGCCTTTTCGTTATGGAAGGTAGTCTGTTGTCGTGATTTTTATTACTCCAATTGATGGTAGCCATGTCATTATGGAAGGTAGTATGTTGTCTTTATCTTTGTTACTCTAATGGATGGTAGCCTTGTTATTATGGAAGTTAGATTGTTGTCCCAATTTGTTTTACTCCAACGGATGGTAGATGTGTCATTATGGAAGGTAGTCTGTCGTTATGATTTCTATTACTCTAATGGATGGTAGCGTTGTCATTATAGAAGGTAGTCTGTTGTTCAAATTTTTGTTACTCCAATGGATGGTAGACTTGTCATTATGGAAGGTAGTCTATTGTCCAGATTTTTGTTATTCCAATGGATTATGGACTTGTCATTATCGAAGGTAGTATGTTGTCGTGATTTTTGTTACTCCAATGGATGGTACCCTTGTCATTATGGAAGATAGTTTGTTGTCGAGATTCTTGTTACTCCAATGGATGGTAGGCTTGTCATTATGGAAGGTAGTCTGTTGTCCAAATTTTTTATACTCCAATGGAATATAGCCTAGTCATTATGGAAGGTAGTCTGTTGCCGAGATTTTTGTTACTCCACTGGATGGTAGCCTTGTCATTATGGAAGGTAGACTCTTGTTGATATTTTTGTTACTCCAATGGATGATAGCCTTGTCATTATGAAAGATAGATTGTTGTCCCGATTTTTGTTACTCTAATGGATGGTAGCTTTGTCATTATGGAAGGTAGTCTGTCATTAGGATTTATGTTACACCAATGGATGGTAGCCTTGTCATTATGGAAGGTAATCTGTTGTTCAGATTTTTGTTACTCCAATGGATGGTAGACTTGTCATTATTGAAGGTAGTCTATTGTCCAGAGCTTGTTACTCCATTGGATTGTAGCCTTGTAATTATGAAAGGTAGTCTATTGTCGAGATTTTTGTTATTCCAATGGATTATGGACTTGTCATTATGGAAGGTAGTTTGTTGTCGAGATTTTTGTTACTCCAATGGATGGTACCCTTATCATTATGGAAGATAGTCTGTTGTCGAGATTTTTGTTACTCTAATGGATGGTACCCTTATCTTTATGGAAGGTAGTCTATTGTCGAGATTTTTGTTACTCAAATGGATGGTAGCCTTGTCATTATGGAAGGTAGTCTGTTGTTTAGATTTTTGTTATTCCAATGGATGGTAGCCTTGTCATTATGGAAGGTAGTATGTTGTCAATATCTTTGTTACTCCAATGGATGGTAGCCTTGTCATTATGGAAGATAGTCTTGTGTCGATATCTTTGTTACTCCAATGGATGGTAGCCTTTTTGTTATGGAAGGTAGTCTGTTGTCGTGATTTTTATTACTCCAATTGATGGTAGCCATGTCATTATGGAAGGTAGTATGTTGTCTTTATCTTTGTTACTCTAATGGATGGTAGCCTTGTTATTATGGAAGGTAGATTGTTGTCCCAATTTGTTTTACTCTAACGGATGGTAGATGTGTCATTATGGAAGGTAGTCTGTCGCTATGATTTCTATTACTCTAATGGATGGTAGCGTTGTCATTATGGAAGGTAGTCTGTTGTTCAGATTTTTGTTACTCCAATGGATGGTAGACTTGTCATTATGGAAGGTAGTCTATTGTCCAGATTTTTGTTATTCCAATGGATTATGGACTTGTCATTATCGAAGGTAGTATGTTGTCGTGATTTCTGTTACTCCAATGGATGGTAGCCATGTCATTATTAAAGGTAGTATGTTGTCTATATCTTTGTTACTCTAATGGATGGTAGCCTTGTCATTATGGAAGGTAGTCTCTTGTTGATATTTTTGTTACTCCATTGGATGGTAGCCTTGTCATTATGGAAGGTAGTCTGTTGTGCCGATTATTGTTTCTCAAATGGACGGTAGCCTTGTCATTATGGAAGGTAGTCCGTTGTCGAGATATTTGTTACTCCAATGGATGGTAGCCTTGTCATTATGGAAGGTAGTCTCTTGTTGATATTTTTGTTACTCCATTGGATGGTAGCCTTGTCATTATGGAAGGTAGTCTGTTGTGCCGATTATTGTTTCTCAAATGGACGGTAGCCTTGTCATTATGGAAGGTAGTCTGTCATTGTAATTTATGTTACTCAATGGATGATAGCCTTGTCATTATGGAAGGTAGTTTGTTTTCGAGATTTTTGTTATTCCAATGGATGGTAGCCTTGTCATTATGGTAGGTAGTCTGTTGTCGTGATTTTTGTTACTCCAATGGATGTTAGCCTCGTCATTTTTAAGGTAGTATGTTGTCGATATCTTTGTTACTCCAATGGATGGTAGCCTTGTCATTATGTAAGGTAATCTGTTTTCGATATTTTTGTTACTCCAATGGATGGTAGCCTTGTCATTATGCAAGGTAGTCTCTTGTTGATATTTTTGTTAATCCAATGGATGGTAGCCTTGTCATTATGGAAGGTAGATTGTTATCCCAATTTTTGTTACTCTAATGGATGGTAGCCTTGTCATTATGGAAGGTAGTTTGTTGTTGTGATTTCTGTTATTCCAATGGATTGTAGCCTTCTCATTATGGAAGGTAATATGTTGTCGTGATTTTTATTACTCCATTGTATGGTAGCCATGTCATTATGGAAGGTAGTATGTTGTCGATATCTTTGTTACTCTAATGGATGGTAGCCTTGTAATTATGGAAGGTAGTCCGTTGTCGAGATATTTTTATTACTCCAATTGATGGTATCCTTGTCATTATGGAAGGTAGTCTCTTGTTGATATTTTTGTTACTCCATTAGATAGTAGCCTTGTCATTATGGAAGGTAATCTGTTGTCCCAATTATTCTTACTCAAATGGATGGTAGCCTTGTTATTATGGAAGGTAGTATGTCGTTGTGATTTCAATTACTCAATGGATGATAGCCTTGTCATTATGGAAGGTATTCTGTTGTTCAGATTTTTGGTACTCCAATGGATGGTAGACTTGTCATTATGGAAGGTAGTTTGTTGTTGATATTTTTGTTACTCCATTGGATTGTATCCTTATCATTATGAAAGGTAGTCTGTCATCTAGATTTTTGTTACTCTAATGTATGGTACTCTTATCATTATGGAAGGTAGTCAACTGTCGATATTTTTGTTACTCAAATGGATGGTAGCCTTGTGATTATGGAAGATTGTCTGTTATCGAGATTTTTGTTATCCCAATGCATGATAGCCTTGTCATTATGGAAGGTAGTCTGTTGTCGTGATTTTTGTTACTCCAATGGATGTTAGCCTTGTCATTTTTTAAGGTAGTCTGTTTTTGATATTTTTGTTATTCCAATGGATGGTAGCCTTCTCATTATGCAAGGTAGTCTCTTGTTGATATTTTTGTTACTCCAATTGATGGTAGCCTATTCGTTATGAAAGATAGATTGTTGTCCTTATTTTTGTTACTCTAATGGATGGTAGCCTTGTCATTATGGAAGGTAGTCTGTCATTGGGATTTATGTTACACCAATGGATGGTAGCCTTGTCATTATGGAAGGTAATTTGTTGTTCAGATTTTTGTTACTCCAATGGATGGTAGACCTGTCATTATTGAAGGTAGTCTATTGTCGAGAGCTTGGTACTCCATTGGATTGTAGCCTTGTAATTATGAAAGGTAGTTTGTTGTCGAGATTTTTGTTATTCCAATGGATTATGGACTTGTCATTATGGAAGGTAGTCTGTTGTCGAGATTTTTGTTACTCTAATGGATGGTACCCTTATCATTATGGAAGATAGTCTGTTGTCGAGATTTTTGTTACTCAAATGGATGGTACCCTTATCTTTGTGGAAGGTAGTCTATTGTCGAGATTTTTGTTACTTAAATGGATGGTAGCCTTGTCATTATGCAAGGTAGTCTGTTGTTTAGATTTTTGTTATTCCAATGGATGGTAGCCTTGTCATTATGGAAGGTAGTATGTTGTCGATATCTTTGTTACTCCAATGGATGGTAGCCTTGTCATTATGGAAGATAGTCTTGTGTCGATATCTTTGTTACTCCAATGGATTGTAGCCTTTTCGTTATGGAAGGTAGTCTGTTGTCGTGATTTTTATTACTTCAATTGATGGTAGCCATGTCATTATGGAAGGTAGTATGTTGTCTTTATCTTTGTTACTCTAATGGATGGTAGCCTTGTTATTATGGAAGGTAGATTCTTGTCCCAATTTGTTTTACTATAACGGATAGTAGATATGTCATTATGGAAGGTAGTCTGTCGTTATGATTTCTATTACTCTAATGGATGGTAGCGTTGTCATTATGGAAGGTAGTCTGTTGTTCAGATTTTTGTTACTCCAATGGATGGTAGACTTGTCATTATGGAAGGTAGTCTATTGTCCAGATTTTTGTTATTCCAATGGATTATGGACTTGTCATTATCGAAGGTAGTATGTTGTCGTGATTTTTGTTACTCCAATGGATGGTACCCTTGTCATTATGGAAGATAGTCTGTTGTCGAGATTCTTGTTACTCCAATGGATGGTAGCCTTGTCATTATGGAAGGTAGTCTGTTGTCCAAATTTTTTATACTCCAATGGAATATAGCCTAGTCATTATGGAAGGTAGTCTGTTGCCGAGATTTTTGTTACTCCATTGGATGGTAGCCTTGTCATTATGGAAGGTAGACTCTTGTTGATATTTTTGTTACTCCAATGGATGGTAGCCTTGTCATTATGGAAGGTAGATTGTCGTTGTGATTTCTATTATTCCAATGGTTGGTAGCCTTCTCATTATGGAAGGTAATCTGTTGTCGTGATTTTTATTAAAGGATGGTAGCCTTGTCATTATGGAAGGTAGTCCGTTGTCGAGATTTTTGTTACTCCAATGGATGGTAGTCTTGTCATTATGCAAGGTAGTCTCTTGTTGATATTTTTGTTAATCCAATGGATGGTAGCCTTGTCATTATGGAAGGTAGATTGTTATCCCAATTTTTGTTACTCTAATGGATGGTAGCCTTGTCATTATGGAAGGTAGATTGTTGTTGTGATTTATGTTATTCCAATGGATTGTAGCCTTCTCATTATGGAAGGTAATATGTTGTCGTGATTTTTATTACTCCATTGTATGGTAGCCATGTCATTATGGAAGGTAGTATGTTGTCGATATCTTTGTTACTCTAATGGATGGTAGCCTTGTAATTATGGAAGGTAGTCCGTTGTCGAGATATTTTTATTACTCCAAATGGATGGTATCCTTGTCATTATGGAAGGTAGTCTCTTGTTGATATTTTTGTTACTCCATTAGATAGTAGCCTTGTCATTATGGAAGGTAGTCTGTTGTCCCAATTATTGTTACTCAAATGGATGGTAGCCTTGTTATTATGGAAGGTAGTATGTCGTTGTGATTTCAATTACTCAATGGATGATAGCCTTGTCATTATGGAAGGTATTCTGTTGTTCAGATTTTTGGTACTCCAATGGATGGTAGACTTGTCATTATGGAAGGTAGTTTGTTGTTGATATTTTTGTTACTCCATTGGATTGTATCCTTATCATTATGAAAGGTAGTATGTCATCGAGATTTTTGTTACTCTAATGTATGGTACTCTTATCATTATGGAAGGTAGTCAATTGTCGAGATTTTTGTTACTCAAATAGATGGTAGCCTTGTGATTATGGAAGATTGTCTGTTATCGAGATTTTTGTTATCCCAATGCATGATAGCCTTGTCATTATGGAAGGTAGTCTGTTGTCGTGATTTTTGTTACTCCAATGGATGTTAGCCTTGTCATTTTTTAAGGTAGTCTGTTTTTGATATTTTTGTTATTCCAATGGATGGTAGCCTTCTCATTATGCAAGGTAGTCTCTTGTTGATATTTTTGTTACTCCAATGGATGGTAGTCTATTCATTATGAAAGATAGATTGTTGTCCTGATTTTTGTTACTCTAATGGATGGTAGCCTTGTCATTATGGAAGGTAGTCTGTCATTGGGATTTATGTTACACCAATGGATGGTAGCCTTGTCATTATGGAAGGTAATCTGTTGTTCAGATTTTTGTTACTCCAATGGATGGTAGACCTGTCATTATTGAAGGTAGTCTATTGTCGAGAGCTTGGTACTCCATTGGATTGTAGCCTTGTAATTATGAAAGGTAGTTTGTTGTCGAGATTTTTGTTATTCCAATGGATTATGGACTTGTCATTATGGAAGGTAGTCTGTTGTCGAGATTTTTGTTACTCTAATGGATGGTACCCTTATCATTATGGAAGATAGTCTGTGTCGAGATTTTTGTTACTCAAATGGATGGTACCCTTATCTTTGTGGAAGGTAGTCTATTGTCGAGATTTTTGTTACTCAAATGGATGGTAGCCTTGTCATTATGGAAGGTAGTCTGTTGTTTAGATTTTTGTTATTCCAATGGATGGTAGCCTTGTCATTATGGAAGGTAGTATGTTGTCGATATCTTTGTTACTCCAATGGATGGTAGCCTTGTAATTATGGAAGATAGTCTTGTGTCGATATCTTTGTTACTCCAATGGATTGTAGCCTTTTCGTTATGGAAGGTAGTCTGTTGTCGTGATTTTTATTACTCCAATTGATGGTAGCCATGTCATTATGGAAGGTAGTATGTTGTCTTTATCTTTGTTACTCTAACGGATGGTAGCCTTGTTATTATGGAAGGTAGATTCTTGTCCCAATTTGTTTTACTCTAACGGATAGTAGATGTGTCATTATGGAAGGTAGTCTGTCGTTATGATTTCTATTACTCTAATGGATGGTAGCGTTGTCATTATGGAAGGTAGTCTGTTGTTCAGATTTTTGTTACTCCAATGGATGGTAGACTTGTCATTATGGAAGGTAGTCTATTGTCCATATTTTTGTTATTCCAATGGATTATGGACTTGTCATTATCGACGGTAGTATGTTGTCGTGATTTTTGTTACTCCAATGGATGGTACCCTTGTCATTATGGAAGATAGTCTGTTGTCGAGATTCTTGTTACTCCAATGGATGGTAGCCTTGTCATTATGGAAGGTAGTCTGTTGTCCAAATTTTTTATACTCCAATGGAATATAGCCTAGTCATTATGGAAGGTAGTCTGTTGCCGAGATTTTTGTTACTCCATTGGATGGTAGCCTTGTCATTATGGAAGGTAGACTCTTGTTGATATTTTTGTTACTCCAATGGATGGTAGCCTTGTCATTATGGAAGGTAGATTGTCGTTGTGATTTCTATTATTCCAATGGTTGGTAGCCTTCTCATTATGGAAGGTAATCTGTTGTCGTGATTTTTATTAATGGATGGTAGCCTTGTCATTATGGAAGGTAGTCCGTTGTCGAGATTTTTGTTACTCCAATGGATGGTAGCCTTGTCATTATGGAAGGTAGTCTCTTGTTGATATTTTTGTTAGTCCAATGGATGGTAGCATTGTCATTATGGAAGGTAGTCTGTTGTCCCGATTATTGTCACTCAAATGGATGGTAGCCTTGTCATTATGGAAGGTAGTTTGTCATTGTGATTTCTATTACTCAACGGATGATACCCTTGTCATTATGGAAGGTAGTCTGTTGTTCAGATTTTTTTTACTCCAATGGATGGTAGACTTATCATTATGGAAGGTAGTCTGTTGTCGATATTTTTGTTACTCCATTGGATTGTAGCCTTGTCATTATGAAAGGTAGTCTATTGTCGAGATTTTTGTTATTCCAATGGATGGTATACTTGTGATTATGGAAGGTAGTCTGTTGACGAGATTTTTGTTACTCTAATGGATGGTACCCTTATCATTATGGAAGGTAGTCTATTGTCGAGATTTTTGTTACTCAAATGGATGGTAGCCTTGTCACTATGGAAGGTAGTCTGTTTTCGATATTTTTGTTATTATGATGGATGGTAGCCTTGTCATTATGGAAGGTAGATTGTTGTCCCGATTTTTGTTACTCTAATGGATGGTAGCCCTGTCATTATGGAAGGTAGTATGTTGTTGTGATTTTTGTTACTCCAATAGATGGTAGCTTTGTTATTATGGAAGGTAGTCTGTTGTCGTGATTTTTGTTACTCCAATGGATGGTACCCTTGTCATTATGGAAGATAGTCTGTTGCCGTGATTTTTTTTACTCCATTGGATGGTAGCCTTGTCATTATGGAAGGTACACTCTTGTTGATATTTTTGTTACTCAAATGGATGGTAGCCTTGTCATTATGGAAGGTAGTCTGTTATCGATATTTTTGTTATTGGTTTGGATAGTAGCCTTGTCATTATGGAAGGTAGTATGTTGTCGAGATTTTTGTTATTCCAATGGATGGTAGCCTTGTCATTATAGAAGGTAGAATGTGGTCGATATCTTTGTTACTCCAATGGATGGTAGCCTTGTCATTATGGAAGCTAGTCCGTTGTCCCGATTTTTGTTTCTCAAATGGATGGTAGCCTTGTCATTATGGAAGGTAGTCTGTCATTATGATTTCTGTTACTCCAATTGATGGTAGCCTTGTCATTATGGAAGGTAGTCTGTAGTTCGGATTTTTGTTATTCCAATGGATAATAGCCTTCTCTTTATGGAAGGTAGTATGTTGTCGTGATTTTTATTACTCCAATGGATGGTAGCCATGTCATTATGGAAGGTAGTATGTTGTCGATATCTTTGTTACTCTAATGGATGGTAGCCTTGTCATTATAGAAGGTAGTCTGTGGTCGATATTTTTGTTATTTGATTGGATGGTAGCCTTGTCATTATGGAAGGTAGTCTGTTGTCGAGATTTTTTTTATTCCAATGGATGGTAGCCTTGGCATTATGGAAGGTAGTTTGTTGTTCAGATTTTTGTTATACCAATGGATGGTAGCCTTCTCGTTATGGAAGGTAGTCTGTTGTCGTGATTTTTATTACTCCAATGGATGGTAGCCATGTCACTATATAAGGTAGTATGTTGTAGATATGTTTGTTACTCAATTGGATGGTATCCTTGTCATTATGGAAGGTAGTCCATTGTCGAGATTTTTGTTACTCCAATGGATGGTAGCCTTGTCATTATGGAAGGTAGTCTTTTGTTGATATTTTAGTTACTCCATTGGATGGTAGCCTAGTCATTACGGAAGGTAGTCTATTGTCCCGATTATTGTTACCCAAATGGATGGTAGCCTTGTCATTATGGATGGTAGTCTGTCATTGTGATTTTTATTACCCAATGGATGATAGCCTTGTCATTATGGAAGGTAGTCTGTTGTCGATATTTTTGTTACTCCATTGGATTGTAGCCTTGTCATTATGAAAGGTAGTCTATTGTAGAGATTTTTGTTATTCCAATGGATGGTAGACTTGTCATTATGGAAGGTAGTATGTTGTCGAGATTTTTGTTACTCTAATGGATGGTACCCTTATCATGATGGAAGGTAGTCTATTGTCGAGATTTTTGTTACTCAAATGGATGGTAGCCTTGTCATTATGGAAGGTAGTCTGTTTTCGATATTTTTGTTATTCCAATCGATGGTAGACTTGTCATTATGGAAGGTAGTCTATTGTCCAAATTTTTCATACTCCAATGGATGTAGCCTAGTCATTATGGAAGGTAGTTTGTTGCCGAGATTTTTGTTACTCCATTGGATGGTAACCTTGTCATTATGGAAGGTAGACTCTTGTTGATATTTTTGTTACTCCAATGGATGGTAGCCTTGTCATTATTGAAGGTAGTCTGTTGTCCAGATTTTTGTTACTCTAATGGATGGTAGCCTTGTCATTATGGAAGGTAGTATGTTGTCGATATTTTTGTTAATGGATTGGATGGTAGCCTTGTCATTATGGAAGGTAGTCTGTTGTCGAGATTTTTGTTATTCCAATGGATGGTAGCCTTGTAATTATGGAAGGTAGTATGTTATCGATATCTTTGTTACTCCAATGGATGGTAGCCTTGTCATTATGGAAGGTAGTTTGTCGTTGTGATTTCTGTTACTCTAATGGATGGTAGCCTTGTCATTATGGAAGGTAGTTTGTTGTTTAGATTTTTGTTGTTCCAATGGATGGTAGCCTTCTCGTAATGGAAGGTAGTCTGTTGTCGTGATTTTTATTACTCCAATGGATGGTATCCATGTCACTATGAAAGGTAGTATGTTCTAGATATGTTTGTTACTCTATTGGATGGTATCCTTGTCATTATGGAAGGTAGTCCATTGTCGAGATTTTTATTACTCCAATGGATGGTAGCCTTGTAATTATGGAAGGTAGTCTCTTGTAGATATTTTTGTTACTCCATTGGATGGTAGCCTTGTAATTATGGAAGGTAGTTTGTTGTCCCGATTATTGTTACTCAGATGGATGGTAGACTTGTCATTATGGAAGGTAGTCTGTCGTTGTTATTTCTGTTACTCAATGGACGATAGCCTTGTCATTATGGAAGGTAGTTTGTTGTTCGGATTTTTTTTACTCCAATGGATGGTAGACTTGTCATTATGGAAGGTAGTTTGTTGTTCAGATTTTTGTTATTCCAATGGATGGTAGCCTTCTCGTTATGGAAGGTAGTCTATTGTCGTGATTTTTATTACTCCAATGGATGGTAGCCATGTCACTATGGAAGGTAGTATGTTGTAGATATGTTTGTTACTCAATTGGATGGTATCCTTGTCATTATGGATGGTAGCCATGTCACTATGGAAGGTAGTATGTTGTAGATATGTTTGTTACTCAATTGGATGGTATCCTTGTCATTAAGGAAGGTAGTCCACTGTCGAGATTTTTGTTACTCCAATGGATGGTAGCCTTGTCATTATGGAAGGTAGTCTTTTGTTGATATTTTTGTTACTCCATTGGATGGTAGCCTTGTCATTACGGAAGGTAGTCTGTTGTCCCGATTATTGTTACCCAAATGGATGGTAGCCTTGTCATTATGGAAGGTAGTCTGTCGTTGTGATTTCTGTTACCCAATGGATGGTAGACTTGTCATTATGTAAGGTAGTCTGTTGTCGATATTTTTGTTACTCCATTGGATTGTAGCCTTGTCATTATGAAAGGTAGTCTATTGTAGAGATTTTTGTTATTCCAATGGATGGTAGACTTGTCATTATGGAAGGTAGTATGTTGTCGAGATTTTTGTTACTCTAATGGATGGTACCCTTATCATTATGGAAGGTAGTCTATTGTCGATATTTTTGTTACTCAAATGGATGGTAGCCTTGTCATTATGGAAGGTAGTCTGTTTTCGATATTTTTGTTATTCCAATCGATGGTAGACTTGTCATTATGGAAGGTAGTCTATTGTCCAAATCTTTTATACTCCAATGGATGTAGCCTAATCATTATGGAAGGTAGTTTGTTGCTGAGATTTTTGATACTCCATTGGATGGTAGCCTTGTCATTATGGAAGGTAGACTCTTGTTGATATTTTTGTTACTCCAATGGATGGTAGCCTTGTCATTATTGAAGGTATTCTGTTGTCTAGATTTTTGTTACTCTAATGGATGGTAGCCTTGTCATTATGGAAGGTAGTATGTTGTCGATATTTTTGTTAATGGATTGGACGGTAGCCTTGTCATTATTGAAGGTAGTCTGTTGTTGAGATTTTTGTTATTCCAATGGATGGTAGCCTTGTCATTATGGAAGGTAGTATGTTGTCGATATCTTTGTTACTCCAATGGATGGTAGCCTTGTCATTATGGAAGGTAGTCTGTCGTTGTGATTTCTGTTACTCTAATGGATGGTAGCCTTGTCATTATGGAAGGTAGTTTGTTGTTCAGATTTTTGTTGTTCCAATGGATGGTAGCCTTCTCGTAATGGAAGGTAGTCTGTTGTCGTGATTTTTATTACTCCAATGGATGGTATCCATGTCACTATGAAAGGCAGTATGTTCTAGATATGTTTGTTTCTCTATTGGATGGTATCCTTGTCATTATGGAAGGTAGTCTATTGTCGAGATTTTTATTACTCCAATGGATGGTAGCCTTGTAATTATGGAAGGTAGTCTCTTGTAGATATTTTTGTTACTCCATTGGATGGTAGCCTTGTAACTATGGAAGGTAGTCTGTTGTCCCGATTATTGTTACTCAGATGGATGGTAGAGTTGTCATTATGGAAGGTAGTTTGTCGTTGTTATTTCTGTTACTCAATGGATGATAGCCTTGTCATTATGGAAGGTAGTTTGTTGTTCGGATTTTTTTACTCCAATGGATGGTAGACTTGTCATTATGGAAGGTAGTCTGTTGTCGATATTTTTGTTACTCCATTGGATTGTAGCCTTTTCATTATGAAAGATAGTCTACTTTCGACATTTTTGTTATTCCAATGGATGGTAGACTTATCATTATGGAAGGTAGTCTATTGTCGAGATTTTTGTTACAATAATGGATGGTAACCTTATCATTATGGAAGGTAGTCTATTGTCGAGATTTTTGTTACTCAAATGGATGGTAGCCTTGCTATTATGGAAGGTAGTCTGTTTTCGATATTTTTGTTTTTCCAATTGATGGTAGCCTTGTCATTATGGAAGGTAGTCTGTTGTCGTGTTTTTGTTACTCCAACGGATGTTAGCCTTGTCATTTTTTAAAGGTAGAATGTGGTCGATATGCAAGGTAGTCGGTTTTGGATATTTTTGTTACTCCAATGGATGGTATCCTTGTCATTATGCAAGGTAGTCTCTTGTTTATATTTTCGTTACTCCAATGGATGGGAGCCTTGTCATTATGGAAGGTAGATTGTTGTCCCAATTTTTGTTACTCTAATGGATGGTAGCCCTGTCATTATGGAAGGTAGTCTATCGTTGTGATTTCTGTTACTCCAATGCATGGTAGCCTTGTTATTATGGAAGATAGTCTATTGTCGTGATTTTTGTTACTCCAATGGATGGTACCCTTGTCATTATGGAAGATAGTCTGTTGTTGAGATTTTTGTTACTCTAATGGATGGTAGCCTTGTCATTATGGAAGATACTTTCTTGTCCAAATATTTTATACTACAATCAATTGTAGCCTAGTCATTATGGAAGGTAGTCTGTTGCTGTGATTTTTGTTACTCCATTGGATGGTAGCCTTGTCATTATGGAAGGTAGACTCTTGTTGATATTTTTGTTACTCCAGTGGGGCTTGTCATTATTAATGGTAGTCCGTTGTCCAGATTTTGGTTACTCTAATGGATGGTAGCCTTGTCATTATGGAAGGTAGTCTGTTGTCGATATTTTTATTATTGGTTTGGATAGTAGCCTTGTCATTATGGAAGGTAGTCTGTTGTTGATATATTTTTTATTCCAATGGATGGTAGCCTTGACATTATGGAAGGTTGAATGTGGTCGATATCTTTGTTACACCAATGGATGGTAGCCTTGGCATAATGGAAGGTAGTCTATTGTCGAGATTTTTGTTACTCCAATGGATGGTTACCTTGTCATTATGGAAGGTAGTCTCTTGTTGATATTTTTGTTACTCCAATGGATGGTAGCCTTGTCATTATGGAAGGTAGTCCATTGTCCCGATTTTTGTTTCTCAAATGGATGGTAGCCTTGTCATTATGGAAGGTAGTTTGTCATTGTGATTTCGGTTACTCCAATGGATGGTACCCTTGTCATTATGGAAGGTAGTCTGTTGTTCACATTTTTGTTATTCCAATGGATAGTAGCCTTCTCATTATGGAAGGTAGCATGTTGTCGTGATTTTTATTACTTCAATGGATGATTTTTTCAATATCTTTGTTACTCTAATAAATGGTAGCCTTGTCATTATGGAAGGTAGTCCGTTGTTGAGATTTTTGTTACTCCAATGGATGGTAGCCTTGTCATTATGGAAGGTAGTCTCTTGTTGATATTTTTGTTACTCCAATGGATGGTAGCCTTGTCATTATGGAAGGTAGTGTGTTGTCCAAATTTTTTATACTCCAATGGAATGTGGCCTAATCATTATGGAAGGTAGTCTGTTGCCGAGATTTTTGTTACTCCATTGAATGGTAGCCTTGTCATTATGGAAGGTAGACTCTTGTTGATAGCCTTGTCATTATTGAAGGTAGTCTCTTGTCTAGATTTTCTTTACTCTATTGGAAGGTAGCCTTGTCATTATGGTAGGTAGTCTATGGTCGATATTTTTGTTATTGGTTTGGATGGTAGTCTTGTCATTATGGAAGGTAGTCTGTTGTCGAGATTTTTTTTATTCCAATGGATGGTAGCCTTGTCATTACGGAAGGTAGTATGTTGTTGATATCTTTGTTACTCCAATGGATGGTAGCCTTGTCATTATGGAAGGTAGTCTGTTGTTGAGATTTTTTTTACTCCAATGGATGGTAGCCTTGTCATTATGGAAGGTAGTTTATTGTTCATATTTTTGTTGTTCCAATGGATGGTAGCCTTCTCGTTATGGAAGGTAGTCTGTTGTCGTGATTTTTATTACTCCAATGGATGGTAGCCATGTCACTATGGAAGGTAGTATGTTGTAGATATGTTTGTTACTCTATTGGATGGTATCCTTGTCATTATGGAAGGTAGTTCGTTGTCGAGATTTTTGTTACTCCAATGGATGGTAGCCTTGTCATTATGGAAGGTAGTATGTTGTCGAGATTTTTGTTACTCTAATGGATGGTACCCTTTTCATTATGGAAGGTAGTCTATTGTCGAGATTTTTGTTACTCAAATGGATGGTAGCCTTGTTATTATGGAAGGTAGTCTGTTTTCGATATTTTTGTTATTCCAATGGATGGTTTCCTTGTCATTATGGAAGGTAGTCTGTTGTCGTGATTTTTGTTACTCCAACGGATGGTAGCCTTGTTATTATGGAAGGTAGTCTGTTTTCGATATTTTTGTAACTCCAATGGATGGTATCCTTGTCATTATGCAAGGTAGTCTCCTGTTGATATTTTTGTTACTCCAATGGATGGAAGCCTTGTCATTATGGAAGGTAGATTGTTGTCCCTATTTTTGTTACTCTAATGGATGGTAGCCCTGTCATTATGGAAGGTAGTCGGTCATTGTTATTTCTCTCACTCCAATGGATGGTAGCCTTGTTATTATGGAAGATAGTCTGTTGTCGAGATTTTTGTTACTCCAATGGATGGTAGCCTTGTCATTATGGAAGGTAGTCTGTTTTCCAAATATTTTATACTACAATCGATTGTAGCCTAGTCATTATGGAAAGTAGTCTGTTGCAATGATTTTTGTTACTCCATTGGATGGTAGCCTTGTCATTATGGAAGGTAGACTCTTGTTGATATTTTTGTTACTCCAATGGATTGTAGGCTTGTCATTATTAATGGTAGTCCGTTGTCCCGATTTTTGTTACTCTAATCGATGGTAGCCTTGTCATTATGGAAGGTAGTCTGTTGTCGATATTTTTGTTATTGGTTTGGAAAGTAGCCTTGTCATTATGGAAGGTAGTCTATTGTCGGGATTTTTGTTATTCCAACTGATGGTATCCTTGTCATTGTGGAAGGTAGTCTCTTGTTGATATTTTTGTTACTCCAATGGATGGTAGCCTTGTCATTATGGAAGGCAGTCTGTTGTCCCGATTTTTGTTTCTCAAATGGATGGTAGCCTTGTCATTATGGAAGGTAGTCTGTCATTGTGATTTGTGTTACTCCAATGGATTATAGCCTTGTCATTATGGAAGGTAGTCAGTTGTTCAGATTTTTGTTATTCCAATGGACGGTAGCCTTCTCGTTATGGAAGGTAGTATGTTGTCGTGATTTTTATTACTTCAATGGATGGTAGCCATGTCATTATGGAAGGTAGTATGTTTTCGATATCTTTGTTACTCTAATGGATGGTAGCCTTGTCAATATGGGAGGTAGTCCGTTGTCGAGATTTTTGTTACTCCAATGGATGGTAGCCTTGTCATTATGGAAGATAGTCTCTTGTTGATATTTCTGTTACTCCAATGGATGGTAGCCATGTCATTATGGAAGGTAGTCTGTTGTCCAAATTTTTTATACTCTAATGGAATGTAGCCTAGTCATTATGGAAGGTAGATTGTTGCCGAGATTTTTGTTACTCCATTGGATGGTAGCCTTGTCATTATAGAAGGTAGACTCTTGTTGATATTTTTGTTACTCCAATGGATTGTAGCCTTGTCATTATGGAAGGTAGTCTCTTGTTGATATTTTTGTTTCTCCAATGGATGGTAGCCTTGTCATTATGGAAGGCAGTCTGTTGTCCCGATTTTTGTTTCTCAAATGGATGGTAGCCATGTCATTATGGAAGGTAGTCTGTCATTGTGATTTCTGTTACTCCAATGGATTGTAGCCTTGTCATTATGGAAGGTAGTCTGTTGTTCAGATTTTTGTTATTCCAATGGACGATAGCCTTCTCGTTATGGAAGGTAGTATGTTGTCGTGATTTTTATTACTTCAATGGATGGTAGCCATGTCATTATGGAAGGTAGTATGTTTTCGATATCTTTGTTACTCTAATGGATGGTAGCCTTGTCAATATGGGAGGTAGTCCGTTGTCGAGATTTTTGTTACTCCAATGGATGGTAGCCTTGTCATTATGGAAGATAGTCTCTTGTTGATATTTCTGTTACTCCAATGGATGGTAGCCATGTCATTATGGAAGGTAGTCTGTTGTCCAAATTTTTTATAATCCAATGGAATGTAGCCTAGTCATTATGGAAGGTAGACTGTTGCCGAGATTTTTGTTACTCCATTGGATGGTAGCCTTGTCATTATGGAAGGTAGACTCTTGTTGATATTTTTCTTACTCCAATGGATGGTAGCCTTGTCATTATTGAAGGTAGTCTCTTGTCCAGATTTTTGTTACTCTAATGGATGGTAGCCTTGTCATTATGGAAGGTAGTTTGTGGTCGATATTTTTGTTATTGGATTGGATGGTAGGCTTGTCATTATGGAAGGTAGTCTGTTGTCGAGATTTTTTTTATTCCAATGGATGGTAGCCTTGTCATTATGGAAGGTAGTATGTTGTCGATATCTTTGTTACTCCAATGGATGGTAGCCTTATCATTATGGAAGGTAGTCTGTTGTCGATATTTTTTTTACTCCAATGGATGGTAGCCTTGTCATTATGGAAGGTAGTCTCTTGTTGATATTTTTGTTAGTCCAATGGATGGTAGCCTTGTCATTATGGAAGGTCGTCCACTGTCCCGATTTTTGTTACTCAAATGGATGGTAGCCTTGTCATTATGGAAGGTAGTCTGCCGTTGAGATTTATGTTACTCTAATGGATGGTAGCCTTGTCATTATGGAAGGTTGTTTGTTGTTCAGATTTTTGTTATTCCAATGGATGGTAGCCTTCTCGTTAGGGAAGGTTGTCTGTTGTCGTGATTTTTATTACTCCAATGGATGGTAGCCATGTCACTATGGAAGGTAGTATGTTGTAGATATGTTTGTTACTCTTTTGGATGGTATCCTTGTCATTATTGAAGGTAGTCTGTTGTCGAGATTTTTGTTACTCCAATGGATGGTAGCCTTGTCATTATGGAAGGTAGTCTCTTGTTGATATTTTTGTTACTCCATTGGATGGTAGCCTTGTCATTATGGAAGGTAGTCTGTTGTCCCGATTATTGTTACTCAAATGGATGGTAGACTTGTCATTAGGGAAGGTAGTCTGTTGTTGTGATTTTTGTTACTCAATGGATGATAGCCTTGTCATTATAGAAGGTAGTCTGTTGTTCGGATTTTTTACTCCAATGGATGGTAGACTTGTCATTATTGAAGGTAGTCTGTTGTTGATATTTTTGTTACTCCATTGGATTGTACCCTTGCCATTATGAAAGGTAGTCTACTGTCGAGATTTTTGTTATTCCAATGGATGTTAGACTTGTCATTATGGAAGGTAGTATGTTGTCGAGATTTTTGTTACTCTAACGGATGGTACCCTTATCATTATGGAAGGTAGTCTATTGTCGAGATTTTTGTTACTCAAATGGATGGTAGCCTTGTCATTACGAAAGGTAGTTTGTTTTCGATATTTTTGTTATTCCAATGGATGGTAGCCTTGTCATTATGAAAGGTAGTCTGTTGTCGTGATTTTTTTTACTCCAACGGATGTTAGCCTTGTCATTTTTAAAGGTAGTATGTGGTCGATATGTTTGTTACTCCAATGGATGGTAGCCTTGTCATTATGGAAGGTAGTCTGTTGTCCTGTTTATTATTACTCAAATGGATGGTAGCCTTGTCATTATGGAAGGTAGTCTGTCATTGTGATTTGTGTTACTCCAATGGATTGTAGCCTTGTCATTATGGAAGGTAGTCAGTTGTTCAGATTTTTGTTATTCCAATGAACGGTAGCCTTCTCGTTATGGAAGGTAGTCTGTTGTTTATATTTTTGTTACTCCATTGGATTGTACCCTTGCCATTATGAAAGGTAGTCTCTTGTTGATATTTTTGTTACTCCAATGGATGGTAGCCTTATATTTATGGAAGGCAGTCCGTTGTCCCGATTTTTGTTACTCTAATGGATGGTACCCTTATCATTATGGAAGGTAGTCTATTGTAGAGATTTTTGTTACTCAAATGGATGGTAGCCTTGTCATTACGAAAGGTAGTCTATTTTCGATATTTTTGTTATTCCAATGGATGGTTGCCTTGTCATTATGAAAGGTAGTCTGTTGTCGTGATATTTTTTTACTCCAACGGATGTTAGCCTTGTCATTTTTAAAGGTAGTATGTGGTCGATATGTTTGTTACTCCAATGGATGGTAGCCTTGTCATTATGGAAGGTAGTCTATTTTCGATATTTTTGTTACTCCAATGGATGGTATCCTTGTCATTATGCAAGGTAGTATCTTGTTGATATTTTTGTTACTCCAATGGATGGTAGCCTTGTCATTATGGAAGGTAGATTGTTGTACCTATTTTTGTTACTCTAATGGATGGTAGCGCTATCATTATGGAAGGTAGTCTGTCGTTGTGATTTCTGTTACTCCAATGGATGGAAGCCTTGTCATTATGGAAGATATTCTGTTGTCGAGATTTTTGTTACTCCAATGGATGGTAGCCTTGTCATTATGGAAGGTAGTCAGTTGTCCAAATTTATTATACTACAACGGATTGTAGCCTAGTCATTATGGAAGGTAGTCTGTTGCCGTGATTTTTGTTACTCCATTGGATGGTAGCCTTGTCATTATGGAAGGTAGACTCTTGTTGATATTTTTGTTACTCCAATGGATGGTAGGCTTGTCATTATTAATGGTAGTCCATTGTCGAGATTTTTGTTACTCTATTGGATGGTTGCCTTGTCATTATTGAAGGTTGTCCGTTGTCGATATTTTTGTTATTAGTTTGGATAGTAGCCTTGTCATTATGGAAGGTAGTCTGTTGTTGAGATTTTTGTTATTCCAATGGATGGTAGCCTTGTCATTATGGAAGGTAGTCTCTTGTTGATATTTTTGTTACTCCAATGGATGGTAGCCTTGTCATTATGGAAGGTAGTCTGTTTTCCCGATTTTTGTTTCTCAAATGGATGGTAGCCTTGTCATTATGGAAGGTAGTCTGTCATTGTGATATATGTTACTCCAATGGATGGTAGCCTTGTCATTATGGAAGGTAGTCTATTGTTCGGATTTTTGTTATTCCAATGAACGGTAGCCTTCTCGTTATGAAAGGTAGTATGTTGTCGTGATTTTTAATACTTCAATGGATGGTAGCCTTGTCATTATGCAAGGTAGTCTCTTGTTGATATTTTTGTTACTCCAATGGATGGTAGCCTTGTCATTATGGAAGGCAGATTGTTGTCCCGATTTTTGTTACTCTAATGGATGGTAGCCCTGTCATTATGGAAGGTAGTTGGTCATTGTGATTTATGTTACTCCAATGGATGGTAGCCTTGTTATTATGGAAGATAGTCTGTTGTCGAGATTTTTGTTACTCCAATGGATGGTAGCCTTGTCATTATGGAAGGTAGTCTGTTGTCCAAATATTTTATACTACAATCGATTGTAGCCTAGTCATTATGGAAAGTAGTCTGTTGCCATGATTTTTTTTACTCGATTGGATGGTAGCCTTGTAATTATGGAAGGTAGTCTCTTGTTGATATTTTTGTTACTCCAATGGATGGTAGGCTTGTCATTATTAATGCTAGTCCATTGTCCAGATTTTTGTTACTCTAATGGATAGTAGCCTTGTCATTATGGAAGGTATTCTGTTGTCGATATTTTTGTTATTGGTTTGGATAGTAGCCTTGTCATTATGGAAGGTAGTCTATTGTCGAGATTTTTGTTATTCCAATGGACGGTAGCCTTGTCATTATGGAAGGTAGTCTCTTGTTGATATTTTTGTTACTCCAATGGATGGTAGCCTTATATTTATGGAAGGCAGTCCGTTGTCCCGATTTTTGTTTCTCAAATGGATGGTATCCTTGTCATTATGGAAGGTAGTCTGTCATTGTGATTTCTGTTACTCCAATGGATTGTAGCCTTGTCATAATGGAAGGTAGTCAGTTGTTCAGATTTTTGTTATTCCAATGGACGGTAGCCTTCTCGTTATGGAAGGTAGTATGTTGTCATGATTTTTATTACTTCAATGGATGGTAGCCATGTCATTATGGAAGGTAGTATGTTTTCGATATCTTTGTTACTCTAATGGATGGTAGCCTTGTCAATATGGGAGGTAGTCCGTTGTCGACATTTTTGTTACTCCAATGGATGGTAGCCTTGTCATTATGGAAGATAGTCTCTTGTTGATATTTCTGTTACTCCAATGGATGGTAGCCATGTCATTATGGAAGGTACTCTGTTGTCCAAATTTTTTATACTCCAATGGAATGTAGCCTTGTCATTATGGAAGGTAGACTCTTGTTGATATTTTTGTTACTCCAATGGATGGTAGCCTTGTCATTATTGAAGGTAGTCTGTTGTCCAGATTTTTGTTACTCTAATGGATGGTAGCCTTGTCATTATGGAAGGTAGTCTGTGGTCGATATTTTTGTTATTGGATTGGATGGTAGGCTTGTCATTATGGAAGGTAGTCTGTTGTCGAGATTTTTTTTATTCCAATGGATGGTAGCCTTGTCATTATGGAAGGTAGTATGTTGTCGATATCTTTGTTACTCCAATGGATGGTAGCCTTATCATTATGGAAGGTAGTCTGTTGTCGAGATTTTTTTTACTCCAATGGATGGTAGCCTGGTCATTATAGAAGGTAGTCTCTTGTTGATATTTTTGTTAGTCCAATGGATGGTAGCCTTGTCATTATGGAAGGTCGTCCACTGTCCCGATTTTTGTTACTCAAATGGATGGTAGCCTTGTCATTATGGAAGGTAATCTGCCGTTGAGATTTCTGTTACTCTAATGGATGGTAGCCTTGTCATTATGGAAGGTTGTTTGTTGTTCAGATTTTTGTTATTCCAATGGATGGTAGCCTTCTCGTTAGGGAAGGTAGTCTGTTGTCGTGATTTTTATTACTCCAATGGATGGTAGCCATGTCACTATGGAAGGTGGTATGTTGTAGATATGTTTGTTACTCTTTTGGATGGTATCCTTGTCATTATTGAAGGTAGTCCATTGTCGAGATTTTTGTTACTCCAATGGATGGTAGCCTTGTCATTATGGAAGGTAGTCTCTTGTTGATATTTTTGTTACTCTATTGGATGGTAGCCTTGTCATTATGGAAGGTAGTCTGTTGTCTCGATTATTGTTACTCAAATGGATGGTAGACTTGTCATTATGGAAGGTAGTCTGTTGTTGTGATTTTTGTTACTCAATGGATGATAGCCTTGTCATTATAGAAGGTAGTCTGTTGTTCGGATTTTTTACTCCAATGGATGGTAGACTTGTCATTATTGAAGGTAGTTTGTTGTTGATATTTTTGTTACTCCATTGGATTGTACCCTTGCCATTATGAAAGGTAGTCTACTTTCGAGATTTTTGTTATTCCAATGGATGTTAGACTTGTCATTATGGAAGGTAGTCTGTTGTCGAGATTTTTGTTACTCTAATTGATGGTACCCTTATCATTATGAAAGGTAGTCTATTGTCGATATTTTTGTTACTCAAATGGATGGTAGCCTTGTCATTACGAAAGGTAGTTTGTTTTCGATATTTTTTTTATTCCAATGGATGGTAGCCTTGTCATTATGAAAGGTAGTCTGTTGTCGTGATTTTTTTTACTCCAACGGATGTTAGCCTTGTCATTTTTAAAGGTAGTATGTGGTCGATATGTTTGTTACTCCAATGGATGGTAGCCTTGTCATTATGGAAGGTAGTCTGTTGTCCCGATTATTGTTACTCAAATGGATGGTAGACTTGTCATTATGGAAGGTAGTCTGTTGTTGTGATTTTTGTTACTCAATGGATGATAGCCTTGTCATTATAGAAGGTAGTCTGTTGTTCAGATTTTTTACTCCAATGGATGGTAGACTTGTCATTATTGAAGGTAGTCTGTTGTTGATATTTTTGTTACTCCATTGGATTGTACCCTTGCCATTATGAAAGGTAGTCTACTGTAGAGATTTTTGTTATTCCAATGGATGTTAGACTTGTCATTATGGAAGGTAGTCTGTTGTCGAGATTTTTGTTACTCTAATGGATGGTACCCTTATCATTATGGAAGGTAGTCTATTGTCGAGATTTTTGTTACTCAAATGGATGGTAGCCTTGTCATTACGAAAGGTAGTCTATTTTCGATATTTTTGTTATTCCAATGGATGGTAGCCTTGTCATTATGAAAGGTAGTCTGTTGTCGTGATTTTTTTTACTCTAACGGATGTTAGCCTTGTCATTTTTAAAGGTAGTATGTGGTCGATATGTTTGTTACTCCAATGGATGGTAGCCTTGTCATTATGGAAGGTAGTCTGTTTTCTATATTTTTGTTACTCCAATGGATGGTATCCTTGTCATTATGCAAGGTAGTATCTTGTTGATATTTTTGTTACTCCAATGGATGGTAGCCTTGTCATTATGGAAGGTAGATTGTTGTCCCAATTTTTGTTACTCTAATGGATGGTAGCACTATCATTATGGAAGGTAGTCTGTCGTTGTGATTTCTGTTACTCCAATGGATGGAAGCCTTGTCATTATGGAAGATAATTTGTTGTCGAGATTTTTGTTACTCCAATGGATGGTAGCCTTGTCATTATGGAAGGTAGTCAGTTGTCCAAATTTATTATACTACAATGGATTGTAGCCTAGTCATTATGGAAGGTAGTCTGTTGCCGTGATTTTTGTTACTCCATTGGATGGTAGCCTTGTCATTATGGAAGGTAGACTCTTGTTGATATTTTTGTTACTCCAATGGATGGTAGGCTTGTCATTATTAATGGTAGTCCATTGTCGAGATTTTTGTTACTCTAATTGATGGTTGCCTTGTCATTATTGAAGGTAGTCTGTTGTCGATATTTTTGTTATTGGTTTGGATATTAGCCTTGTCATTATGGAAGGTAGTCTATTGTCACGATTTTTGTTATTCCAATGGATGGTAGCCTTGTCATTATGGAAGGTAGTCTCTTGTTGATATTTTTGTTACTCCAATGGATGGTAGCCTTGTCATTATGGAAGGTAGTCTGTTTTCCCGATTTTTGTTTCTCAAATGGATGGTAGCCTTGTCATTATGGAAGGTAGTCTGTCATTGTGATTTCTGTTACTCCAATGGATGGTAGCCTTGTCATTATGGAAGGTAGTCTATTGTTCGGATTTTTGTTATTCCAATGGACGGTAGCCTTCTCGTTATGAAAGGTAGTATGTTGTCGTGATTTTTAATACTTCAATGGATGGTAGCCTTGTCATTATGCAAGGTAGTCTCTTGTTGATATTTTTGTTACTCCAATGGATGGTAGCCTTGTCATTATGGAAGGCAGATTGTTGTCCCGATTTTTGTTACTCTAATGGATGGTAGCCCTGTCATTATGGAAGGTAGTCGGTCATTGTGATTTATGTTACTCCAATGGATGGTAGCCTTGTTATTATGGAAGATAGTCTGTTGTCGATATTTTTGTTACTCCAATGGATGGTAGCCTTGTCATTATGGAAGGTAGTTTGTTGTCCAAATATTTTATACTACAATCGATTGTAGCCTAGTCATTATGGAAAGTTGTCTGTTGCCATGATTTTTTTTACTCGATTGGATGGTAGCCTTGTAATTATGGAAGGTAGACTCTTGTTGATATTTTTGTTACTCCAATGGATGGTAGGCTTGTCATTATTAATGCTAGTCCGTTGTCCAGATTTTTGTTACTCTAATGGATGGTAGCCTTGTCATTATGGAAGGTAGTCTGTTGTCGATATTTTTGTTATTGGTTTGGATAGTAGCCTTGTCATTATGGAAGGTAGTCTATTGTTGAGATTTTTGTTATTCCAATGGATGGTAGCCTTGTCATTATGGAAGGTAGTCTCTTGTTGATATTTTTGTTACTCCAATGGATGGTAGCCTTATATTTATGGAAGGCAGTCCGTTGTCCCGATTTTTGTTTCTCAAATGGATGGTATCCTTGTCATTATGGAAGGTAGTCTGTCATTGTGATTTCTGTTACTCCAATGGATTGTAGCCTTGTCATTATGGAAGGTAGTCAGTTGTTCATATTTTTGTTATTCCAATGGACGGTAGCCTTCTCGTTATGGAAGGTAGTATGTTGTCGTGATTTTTATTACTTCAATGGATGGTAGCCATGTCATTATGGAAGGTAGTATGTTTTCGATATCTTTGTTACTCTAATGGATGGTAGCCTTGTCAATATGGGAGGTAGTTCGTTGTCGACATTTTTGTTACTCCAATGGATGGTAGCCTTGTCATTATGGAAGATAGTCTCTTGTTGATATTTCTGTTACTCCAATGGATGGTAGCCATGTCATTATGGAAGGTAGTCTGTTGTCCAAATTTTTTATACTCCAATGGAATGTAGCCTAGTCATTATGGAAGGTAGACTGTTGCCGAGATTTTTGTTACTCCATTGGATGGTAGCCTTGTCATTATGGAAGGTAGACTCTTGTTGATATTTTTGTTACTCCAATGGATGATAGCCTTGTCATTATTGAAGGTAGTCTGTTGTCCAGATTTTTGTTACTCTAATGGATGGTAGCCTTGTCATTATGGAAGGTAGTCTGTTGTTGTGATTTTTGTTACTCAATGGATGATAGCCTTGTCATTATAGAAGGTAGTCTGTTGTTCGGATTTTTTACTCCAATGGATGATAGACTTGTCATTATTGAAGGTAGTCTGTTGTTGATATTTTTGTTACTCCATTGGATTGTAGCCTTGCCATTATGAAAGGTAGTCTACTGTCAATATTTTTGTTATTCCAATGGATGTTAGACTTGTCATTATGGAAGGTAGTCTGTTGTCGAGATTTTTGTTACTCTAATGGATGGTACCCTTATCATTATGGAAGGTAGTCTATTGTCGAGATTTTTGTTACTCAAATGGATGGTAGCCTTGTCATTACGAAAGGTCGTTTGTTTTCGATATTTTTGTTATTCCAATGGATGGTAGCCTTGTCATTATGAAAGGTAGTCTGTTGTCGTGATTTTTTTTACTTCAACGGATGTTAGCCTTGTCATTTTTAAAGGTAGTATGTGGTCGATATGTTTGTTACTCCAATGGATGGTAGCCTTGTCATTATGGAAGGTAGTCTGTTTTCTATATTTTTGTTACTCCAATGGATGGTATCCTTGTCATTATGCAAGGTAGTATCTTGTTGATATTTTTGTTACTCCAATGGATGGTAGCCTTGTCATTATGGAAGGTAGATTGTTGTCCCTATTTTTGTTACTCTAATGGATGGTAGCGCTATCATTATGGAAGGTAGTCTGTCGTTGTGATTTCTGTTACTCCAATGGATGGAAGCCTTGTCATTATGGAAGATATTCTGTTGTCGAGATTTTTGTTACTCCAATGGATGGTAGCCTTGTCATTATGGAAGGTAGTCAGTTGTCCAAATTTATTATACTACAATGGATTGTAGCCTAGTCATTATGGAAGGTAGTCTGTTGCCGTGATTTTTGTTACTCCATTGGATGGTAGCCTTGTCATTATGGAAGGTAGACTCTTGTTGATATTTTTGTTACTCCAATGGATGGTAGGCTTGTCATTATTAATGGTAGTCCATTGTCGAGATTTTTGTTACTCTAATGGATGGTTGCCTTGTCATTATTGAAGGTAGTCTGTTGTCGATATTTTTGTTATATGTTTGGATAGTAGCCTCGTCATTATGGAAGGTAGTCTGTTGTCGAGATTTTTGTTATTCCAATGGATGGTAGCCTTGTCATTATGGAAGGTAGTCTCTTGTTGATATTTTTGTTACTCCAATGGATGGTAGCCTTGTCATTATGGAAGGTAGTATGTTTTCCCGATTTTTGTTTCTCAAATGGATGGTAGCCTTGTCATTATGGAAGGTAGTCTGTCATTGTGATTTCTGTTACTCCAATGGATGGTAGCCTTGTCATTATGGAAGGTAGTCTATTGTTCGGATTTTTGTTATTCCAATGGACGGTAGCCTTCTCGTTATGAAAGGTAGTATGTTGTCGTGATTTTTAATAATTCAATGGATGGTAGCCTTGTCATTATGCAAGGTAGTCTCTTGTTGATATTTTTGTTACTCCAATGGATGGTAGCCTTGTCATTATGGAAGGCAGACTGTTGCCCCGAATTTTGTTACTCTAATGGATGGTAGCCCTGTCATTATGGAAGGTAGTCGGTCATTGTGATTTATGTTACTCCAATGGATGGTAGCCTTGTTATTATGGAAGATAGTCTGTTGTCGAGATTTTTGTTACTCCAATGGATGGTAGCCTTGTCATTATGGAAGGTAGTCTGTTGTCCAAATATTTTATACTACAATCGATTGTAGCCTAGTCATTATGGAAAGTAGTCTGTTGCCATGATTGTTTTTACTCGATTGGATGGTAGCCTTGTAATTATGGAAGGTAGACTCTTGTTGATATTTTTGTTACTCCAATGGATGGTAGGCTTGTCATTATTAATGCTAGTCCGTTGTCCAGATTTTTGTTACTCTAATGGATGTTAGCCTTGTAATTATGGAAGGTAGTCTGTTGTCGATATTTTTGTTATTTGTTTGGATAGTAACCTTGTCATTATGGAAGGTAGTCTATTGTCGAGATTTTTGTTATTCCAATGGATGGTAGCCATGTCATTATGGAAGGTAGTCTCTTGTTGATATTTTTGTTACTCCAATGGATGGTAGCCTTATATTTATGGAAGGCAGTCCGTTGTCCCGATTTTTGTTTCTCAAATGGATGGTATCCTTGTCATTATGGAAGGTAGTCTGTCATTGTGATTTCTGTTACTCCAATGGATTGTAGCCTTGTCATTATGGAAGGTAGTCAGTTGTTCAGATTTTTGTTATTCCAATGGACGGTAGCCTTCTCGTTATGGAAGGTAGTATGTTGTCGTGATTTTTATTACTTCAATGGATGGTAGCCATGTCATCATGGAAGGTAGTATGTTTTCGATATCTTTGTTACTCTAATGGATGGTAGCCTTGTCAATATGGGAGGTAGTCCGTTGTGGACATTTTTGTTACTCCAATGGATGGTAGCCTTGTCATTATGGAAGATAGTCTCTTGTTGATATTTCTGTTACTCCAATGGATGGTAGCCATGTCATTATGGAAGGTAGTCTGTTGTCCAAATTTTTTATACTCCAATGGAATGTAGCCTAGTCATTATGGAAGGTAGACTGTTGCCGAGATTTTTGTTACTCCATTGGATGGTAGCCTTGTCATTATGGAAGGTAGACTCTTGTTGATATTTTTGTTACTCCAATGGATGGTATCCTTGTCATTATTGAAGGTAGTCTGTTGTCCAGATTTTTGTTACTCTAATGGATGGTAGCCTTGTCATTATGGAAGGTAGTCTGTTGTTGTGATTTTTGTTACTCAATGGATGATAGCCTTGTCATTATAGAAGGTAGTCTGTTGTTCGGATTTTTTACTCCAATGGATGGTAGACTTGTCATTATTGAAGGTAGTCTGTTGTTGATATTTTTGTTACTCCATTGGATTGTAGCCTTGCCATTATGAAAGGTAGTCTACTGTCGAGATTTTTGTTATTCCAATGGATGTTAGACTTGTCATTATGGAAGGTAGTCTGTTGTCGAGATTTTTGTTACTCAAATGGATGGTAGCCTTGTCATTACGAAAGGTAGTCTGTTTTCGATATTTTTGTTATTCCAATGGATGGTAGCCTTGTCATTATGAAAGGTAGTCTGTTGTCGTGATTTTTTTTACTCCAACGGATGTTAGCCTTGTCATTTTTAAAGGTAGTATATGGTCGATATGTTTGTTACTCCAATGGATGGTAGCCTTGTCATTATGGAAGGTAGTCTGTTTTCGATATTTTTGTTACTCCAATGGATGGTATCCTTGTCATTATGCAAGGTAGTATCTTGTTGATATTTTTGTTACTCCAATAGATGGTAGCCTTGTCATTATGGAAGGTAAATTGTTGTCCTTATTTTTGTTACTCTAATGGATGGTAGCGCTATCATTATGGAAGGTAGACTGTCGTTGTGATTTCTGTTACTCCAATGGATGGAAGCCTTGTCATTATGGAAGATATTATGTTGTCGAGATTTTTGTTACTCCAATGGATGGTAGCCTTGTCATTATGGAAGGTAGTCAGTTGTCCAAATTTTTTATACTACAATGGATTGTAGCCTAGTCATTATGGAAGGTAGTCTGTTGCCGTGATTTTTGTTACTCCATTGGATGGTAGCCTTGTCATTATGGAAGGTAGACTCTTGTTGATATTTTTGTTACTCCAATGGATGGTTGGCTTGTCATTATTAATGGTAGTCCATTGTCGAGATTTTTGTTACTCTAATGGATGGTTGCCTTATCATTATTGAAGGTAGTCTGTTGTCGATATTTTTGTTTTTGGTTTGGATACTAGCCTTGTCATTATGGAAGGTAGTCTGTTGTCGAGATTTTTGTTATTCCAATGGATGGTAGCCTTGTCATTATGGAAGGTAGTCTCTTGTTGATATTTTTGTTACTCCAATGGATGGTAGCCTTGTCATTATGGAATGTAGTCCGTTGTCCCGATTTTTGTTTCTCAAATGGATGGTAGCCTTGTCATTATGGAAGGTAGTCTGTCATTGTGATTTCTGTTACTCCAATGGATGGTAGCCTTGTCATTATGGAAGGTAGTCTATTGTTCGGATTTTTGTTATTCCAATGGACGGTAGCCTTCTCGTTATGAAAGGTAGTATGTTGTCGTGATTTTTAATACTTCAATGGATGGTAGCCTTGTCATTATGCAAGGTAGTCTCTTGTTGATATTTTTGTTACTCCAATGGATGGTAGCCTTGTCATTATGGAACGTAGATTGTTGTCCCGATTTTTGTTACTCTAATGGATGGTAGCCCTGTCATTATGGAAGGTAGTCGGTCATTGTGATTTCTGTTACTCCAATGGATGGTAGCCTTGTCATTATGGAAGGTAGTCTGTTGTCGAGATTTTTGTTATTCCAATGGATGGTGGCCTTGTCATTATGGAAGGTAGTCTCTTGTTGATATTTTTGTTACTCCAATGGATGGTAGCCTTATATTTATGAAAGGCAGTCCGTTGTCCCGATTTTTGTTTCTCAAATGGATGGTATCCTTGTCATTATGGAAGGTAGTCTGTCATTGTGATTTCTGTTACTCCAATGGATTGTAGCCTTGTCATTATGGAAGGTAGTCAGTTGTTCAGATTTTTGTTATTCCAATGGACGGTAGCCTTCTCGTTATGGAAGGTAGTATGTTGTCTTGATTTTTATTACTTCAATGGATGGTAGCCATGTCATTATGGAAGGTAGTATGTTTTCGATATCTTTGTTACTCTAATGGATGGTAGCCTTGTCAATATGGGAGGTAGTCCGTTGTCGAGATTTTTGTTACTCCAATGGATGGTAGCCTTGTAATTATGGAAGATAGTCTCTTGTTGATATTTTTGTTACTCCAATGGATGGTAGTCATGTCATTATGGAAGGTAGTCTGTTGTCGAGATTTTTTTTATTCCAATGGATGGTAGCCTTGTCATTATGGAAGGTAGTATGTTGTCGATATCTTTGTTACTCTAATGGATGGTAGCCTTGTCATTATGGAAGGTAGTCTGTTGTCGACATTTTTTTTACTCCAATGGATGGTAGCCTTGTCATTATGGAAGGTAGTCTCTTGTTGATATTTTTGTAAGTCTAATGGATGGTAGCCTTGTCATTATGGAAGGTCGTCCACTATCCCGATTTTTGTTACTCAAATAGATGGTAGCCTTGTCATTATGGAAGGTAGTCTGCCGTTGAGATTTCTGTTACTCTAATGGATTGTAGCCTTGTCATTATGGAAGGTAGTTTGTTGTTCAGATTTTTGTTATTCCAATGGATGGTAGCCTTCTCGTTATGGAAGGTAGTCTGTTGTCGTGATTTTTATTACTCCAATGGATGGTATCCATGTCACTATGGAAGGTAGTATGTTGTAGATATGTTTTTTACTCTTTTGGATGGTATCCTTGTCATTATTGAAGGTAGTACGTTGTCGAGTTTTTTGTTACTCCAATGGATGGTAGCCTTGTCATTATGGAAGGTAGTCTCTTGATGATATTTTTGTTACTCCAATGGATGGTAGCCTTGTCATTATGGAAGGTAGTTTGTTGTCCCGATTATTGTTACTCAAATGGATGGTAGACTTGTCATTATGGAAGGTAGTCTGTTGTTGTGATTTTTGTTACTCAATGGATGATAGCCTTGTCATTATAGAAGGTAGTCCGTTGTTCGGATTTTTTACTCCAATGGATGGTAGACTTGTCATTATTGAAGGTAGTCTGTTGTTTATATTTTTGTTACTCCATTGGATTGTAGCCTTGCCATTATGAAAGGTAGTCTACTGTCGAGATTTTTGTTATTCCAATGGATGTTAGACTTGTCATTATGGAAGGTAGTCTATTGTCGAGATTTTTGTTACTCAACTGGATGGTAGCCTTGTCATTATGAAAGGTAGTCTGTTTTCGATATTTTTGTTATTCCAATGGATGGTAGCCTTGTCATTATGGAAGGTAGTCTGTTGTCGGGATCTTTTTTACTCCAACGGATGTTAGCCTTGTCATTTTTAAAGGTAGTATGTGGTCGATATATTTGTTACTCCAATGGATGGTAGCCTTGTCTTTATGGAAGGTAGTCTGTTTTCGATATTTTTGTTACTCCAATGGATGGTATCCTTGTCATTATGCAAGGTAGTATCTTGTTGATATTTTTGTTACTCCAATGGATGGTAGCCTTGTCATTATGGAAGGTAGATTATTGTCCCTATTTTTGTTACTCTAATGGATGGTAGCGCTATCATTATGGAAGGTAGTCTGTCGTTGTGATTTCTGTTACTCCAATGGATGGAAGCCTTGTCATTATGGAAGATATTTTGTTGTCGAGATTTTTGTTACTCCAATGGATGGTAGCCTTGTCATTATGGAAGGTAGACTGTTGTCCAAAATTTTTATACTACAATGGATTGTAGCCTAGTCATTATGGAAGTTAGTTTGTTGCGGTGATTTTTGTTACTTCATTGGATGGTAGCCTTGTCATTATGGAAGGTAGACTCTTGTTGATATTTTTGTTACTCCAATGGATGGTAGGCTTGTCATTATTAATGGTAGTCCATTGTCCAGATTTTTGTTACTCTAATGGATGGTTGCCTTGTCATTATTGAAGGTAGTCTGTTGTTGATATTTTTGTTATTGGTTCGGATAGTAGCCTTGTCATTATGGAAGGTAGTCTGTTGTCGAGATTTTTGTTATTCCAATGGATGGTAGCCTTGTCATTATGGAAGGTAGTCTCTTGTTGATATTTTTGTTACTCCAATGGATGGTAGCCTTGTCATTATGGAAGGTAGTCCGTTGTCCCGATTTTTGTTTCTCAAACGGAGGGTAGCCTTGTCATTATGGAAGGTAGTCTGTCATTGTGATTTCTGTTACTCCAATGGATGGTAGCCTTGTCATTATGGAAGGTAGTCTATTGTTCGGATTTTTGTTATTCCAATGGACGGTAGCCTTCTCGTTATGAAAGGTAGTATGTTGTCGTGATTTTTATTACTTCAATGGATGGTAGCCATGTAATTATGGAAGGTAGTATGTTGTCGATATCTTTGTTAGTCTAATGGATGGTAGCCTTGTCATTATGGAAGGTAGTCCGTTGTCGAGATTTTTGTTACTCCAATGGATGGTAGCCTTGTCATTATGGAAGGTAGTCTCTTGTTGATATTTTTGTTACTCCCCTGGATGGTAGCCATGTCATTATGGAAGGTAGTCTGTTGTCCAAATTTTTTATACTCCAATGGAATGTAGCCTAGTCATTATGGAAGGTAGACTGTTGCCGAGATTTTTGTTACTCCATTGGATGGTAGCCTTGTCATTATGGAAGGTATACTCTTGTTGATATTTTTGTTACTCCAATGGATGGTAGCCTTGTCATTATGGAAGGTAGTCTATGATTGAGATTTCTGTTACTCTAATGGATGGTAGCCTTGTCATTATGGAAGGTAATTTCTTGTTAAGATTTTTGTTATTCCAATGGATGGTAGCCTTCTCGTTATGGAAGGTAGTCTGTTGTCGTGATTTTTATTATTCCAATGGATGGTAGCCATGTCACTATGGAAGGTAGTATGTTGTAGATATGTTTGTTACTCTTTTGGATGGTATCCTTGTCATTATGGAAGGTAGTCTGTTGTCGAGATTTTTGTTACTCCAATGGATGGTAGCCTTATCATTACGGAAGGTAGTCTCTTGATGATATTTTTTTTACTCCATTGGATGGTAGCGTTGTCATTATGGAAGGTAGTCTGTTGTCCAGATTATTGTTACTCAAATGGATGGTAGACTTGTCATTATGGAAGGTAGTCTGTGGTTGTGATTTTTGTTACTCAATGGATGATAGCCTTGTCATTATGGAAGGTATTATTTTGTTCATATTTTTGTTACTCCAATGGATGGTAGCCTTGTCATTACAGAAGGAAGTCTGTTGTCGAGATTTTTGTTACTCCAATGTGTGGTAGCCTTTTCATTATGGAAGCTAGTCTGTTGTTCAGATTTTTGTTAATCCAATGGATGGTAGCCTTGTCATTATGGAAGGTAGTCTATTGTCAAGATTTTTGTTATTCCATTGGATGGTAGCGTTGGCATTATGGAAGGTAGTCTGATGTCAGGATTTTTGTTATTCCAATGTATGGTAACCTTGTCATTAAGGAAGGTAGTCTAATATCAAGATTTTTGTTACTCCAATGGATGGTAGCCTTGTCATTATGGAAGGTAGTCTGTTGTCGAGACTTTCGTTACTCCAATGGATGGTAGCCTTGTCATTATGGAAGGTAGTCTGTTGTCGAGATTTTTGTTAATTCAATGGATGGTAGACTTGTCATCGTGGAAGGTAGTCTGTTGTCGATATTTTTGTTACTCCAATGGATGGTAGCCTTTTCATTATAGAAGGTAGTCTTTTGTTCATATTTTTGTTACTCCAATGCATGGTAGCCTTGTCATTACAGAAGGTAGTCTGTTGTCAATATTTTTGTTATTCCAATGGATGGTAGCCTTATCATTATGGAAGGTAGTCTGTTGTCAAGATTTTCGTTACTATAATTTATGGTAGCCTTGTCATTCTGGAAGGTAGTCTGTTGTTGATATTTTTGTAACTCCAATGGATAGTAGCCTTGTCATTATGGAAGGTAGTTTGCTGTCGAGATTTTTGTTATTCCAAAGGATGCTAACCTTGTCATTTGGGAAGGTAGTTTGTTGTCGATATTTTTGTTACTCCAATGGATGGTAGCCTTCTCATTATGAAAGGTAGTCTGTTGTCGAGATTTTGGTTACTCCAATGGACGGTATCCTTGTCATTATGGGACGTAGTCTATTGTAAATATTTATATTACTCCAATGGATTGTAGCCTTGTAATTATGGAACGTATTCTGTTGTCAATAGTTTTGTTACTCCAATGGATGGTAGCCTTGTCATTATGGAAGGTAGTCTTTTTTCGAGATTTTTGTTAATCCAATGGATGGTAGCCTTGTCGTTATTGATGGTAGTTTGTCGTTATGATTTTTGTTACTCCAATGGATGGTAGCCTTGTAATTATGGAAGGTATTATTTTGTTCATATTTTTGTTACTCCAATGGATGGTAGCCTTGTCATTACAGAAGGAAGTCTGTTGTCGAGATTTTTGTTACTCCAATGTGTGGTAGCCTTTTCATTATGGAAGCTAGTCTGTTGTTCAGATTTTTGTTAATCCAATGGATGGTAGCCTTGACATTAAGGAAGGTAGTCTGTTGTCAAGATTTTTGTTATTCCATTGGATGGTAGCGTTGTCATTATGGAAGGTAGTCTGATGTCAGCATTTTTGTTATTCCAATGTATGGTAACCTTTTCATTAAGGAAGGTAGTCTAATATCGAGATTTTTGTTACTCCAATGGATGGTAGCCTTGTCATTATGGAAGGTAGTCTGTTGTCGAGACTTTTGTTACTCCAATGGATGGTAGCCTTGTCATTATGGAAGGTAGTCTGTTGTCGAGATTTTTGTTAATTCAATGGATGGTAGCCTTTTAATTATGGAAGGTACTCTGTTGTCGATATTTTTGTTACTCCAATGGATGGTAGCCTTGTCATTATGGAAGGTAGTCTGTTGTGGAGATTTTTGTTACTCCAATGGATGGTAGCGTTGTCATCGTGGAAGGTAGTCTGTTGTCGATATTTTTGTTACTCCAATGGATGGTAGCCTTTTCATTATGGAAGGTAGTCTTTTATTCATATTTTTGTTACTCCAATGCATGGTAGCCTTGTCATTACAGAAGGTAGTCTGTTGTCAATATTTTTGTTATTCCAATGGATGGTAGCCTTATCATTATGGAAGGTAGTCTGTTGTCGAGATTTTCGTTACTATAATTTATGGTAGCCTTGTCATTCTGGAAGGTAGTCTGTTGTTGATATTTTTGTAACTCCAATGGATAGTAGCCTTGTCATTATGGAAGGTAGTTTGCTGTCGAGATTTTTGTTATTCCAAAGGATGCTAACCTTGTCATTTGGGAAGGTAGTTTGTTGTCGATATTTTTGTTACTCCAATGGATGGTAGCCTTCTCATTATGAAAGGTAGTCTGTTGTCGAGATTTTTGTTACTCCAATGGACGGTATCCTTGTCATTATGGGACGTAGTCTATTGTAAATATTTATATTACTCCAATGGATTGTAGCCTTGTCATTATGGAAGGTACTATGTTGTCGAGATTTTTGTTACTCCAATGGATGGTAGACTTGTCATTATGGAAGGTAGTCTGTTGTTCAGGTTTTTGTTAATCCAATGGATGGTAGCCTTGTCATTATGGAAGGTAGTCTGTTGTCGATATTTTTGTTGTTCCGTTGGATGGTACCTTGTCATTATGGAAGGTAGTCTGATGTCGAAATTTTTGTTAATCCAAAGAATGGTAACCTTGTCATTTTGGAAGGTAGTATGTTGTCGAGCTTTTTGTTACTCCAATGGAGGGTAGCCTTGACAATATGGAAGGTAGTCTGTTGTCGAGATTTTTGTTACTTCAATGGATGGTAGCCTTGTAATTATGGGACGTATTTTGTTGTCAATAGTTTTGTTACTCCAATGGATGGTAGCCTTGTCATTATGGAAGGTAGTCTTTTGTCGAGATTTTTGTTAATCCAATGGATGGTAGCCTTGTCATTATTGATGGTAGTTTTTCTATATGATTTTTGTTACTCCAATGGATGGTAGCCTTGTCATTATGGAAGGTATTATTTTGTTCATATTTTTATTACTCCAATGGATGGTAGCCTTGTCATTACAGAAGGAAATCTGTTGTCGAGATTTTTGTTACTCCAATGTGTGGTAGCCTTTTCATTATGGAAGCTAGTCTGTTGTTCAGATTTTTGCTTATCCAATGGATGATAGCCTTGTCATTATGGAAGGTAGTCTGTTGTCGAGATTTTTGTTATTCCATTGGATGGTAGCGTTGTCATTATGGAAGGTAGTCTGATGTCAGGATTTTTGTTATTCCAATGTATAGTAACCTTGTCATTAAGGAAGGTAGTCTATTGTCGAGATTTTTGTTACTCCAATGGATGGTAGCCTTGTCATTATGGAAGGTAGTCTGTTGTCGAGACTTTTGTTACTCCAATGGATGGTAGCCTTGTCATTATGGAAGGTAGTCTATTGTCGAGATTTTTGTTAATTCAATGGATGGTAGCCTTTTAATTATGGAAGGTACTCTATTGTTGATATTTTTGTTACTCCAATGGATGGTAGCCTTGTCATTATGGAAGGTAGTCTGTGGTGGAGATTTTTGTTACTCCAATGGATGGTAGCCTTGTCATCGTGGAAGGTAGTCTGTTGTCGATATTTTTCTTACTCCAATGGATGGTAGCCTTGTCATTATGGAAGGTAGTCTTTTGTTCATATTTTTGTTACTCCAATGCATGGTAGCCTTGTCATTATAGAAGGTAGTCTGTTGTCGATATTTTTGTTATTCCAATGGATGGTAGCCTTATCATTATGGAAGGTAGTCTGTTGTCGAGATTTTCGTTACTATAATTTATGGTAGCCTTGTCATTCTGGAAGGTAGTCTGTTGTTGATATTTTTGTAACTCCAATGGATAGTAGCCTTGTCATTATGGAAGGTAGTTTGTTGTCGAGATTTTTGTTATTCCAAAGGATGCTAACGTTGTCATTTGGGGAGGTAGTTTGTTGTCGATATTTTTGTTACTCCAATGGATGGTAGCCTTCTCAATATGAAAGGTAGTCTGTTGTCGAGATTTTTGTTACTCCAATGGACGGTATCCTTGTCATTATGGGACGTAGTCTATTGTAAATATTTATATTACTCCAATGGATTGTAGCCTTGTCATTATGGAAGGTACTATGTTGTCGAGATTTTTGTTATTCCAATGGATGGTAGCCTTGTCATTATGGAAGGTACTTTGTTGTCAATATTTTTGTTACTCCAATGGATGGTAGCTTTGTTATTATGGAAGGTAGTCTGTTTTCGAGATTTTTGTTACTCCAATGGATGGTAGCCTTGTAATTATGGAAGGTAGTATGTTATCGATATCTTTGTTACTCTAATGGATGGTAGCCTTGTCATTATGGAAGGTAGACTCTTGTTGATATTTTTGTTACTCCAATGGATGGTAGCCATGTCATTATGGAAGGTAGTCTGTTGTCCAAATTTTTTATACTCCAATGGAATGTAGCCTAGTCATTATGGAAGGTAGACTGTTGCCGAGATTTTTGTTACTCCATTGGATGGTAGCCTTGTCATTATGTAAGGTACTCTCTTGTTGATATTTTTGTTACTCCAATGGATGGTAGCCTTGTCATTATGGAAGGTAGTATGTTTTCCAGATTTTTGTTATTCTAATGGATGGTAGCCTTCTCATTATGGAAGGTAGTTTATTGTCATGATTTTTGTTACTCCAATGGATGGTAGCCTTGTCATTATCGAAGGGAGTCTGTTTTCTAGATTTTTGTTACAACAACAAATGGTAGCCTTGTCATCATGGAATGTAGTCTTTTGTCAAGATTTTGGTTACTACAATGGATTGTAGCCTTGTTATTATGAAAGGTAGTCTGTTGTCAATATCTTTGTTACTCTAATGGACGGTAGCCTACTCATTAAATAAGGTAGTTTGTTTTCGAGATTTTTGTTACTCCAATGGATGATAGCCTTGTCATTATAGAAAGTAGTCGGTTGTTGAGATTTATGGTACTCTAATGGATGGTAACCTTGTCATTATGGGAGGTAGTCTCTTGTTGATATTTTTGTTACTCCAATGGATGGTAGCCTTGTCATTATGGAAGGTAGTCTGTTGTCCAGATTTTTATTATTCTAATGGATGGTAGCCTTGTCATATGTAAGGTAGTCTATTGTCATGATTTTTGTTACTCCAATGGATGGTAGCATTGTCATTATAGAAGGTAGTCTTTTGTCAAGATTTTGGTTACTACAATGGATTGTAGCCTTGTTATTATGAAAGGTAGTCTTTTGTCGATATATTTGTTACTCCAATGGATGGTAGGCTAGTCATTATGAAAGGTAGTCTGTTGTCGAGATTTTTGTTATTCCCATGGATGGTAGCCTAGTCATTATGGAAGGTAGTCTATTGTCGAGATTTTTGTTACTCCAAAGGATGGTAGCCTTGTCATTATGGAAGGTAGTCTGTTGTTCAGATTTTTGTTACTACAATGTATGGTAGCCTTGTCATTATGGAAGGTAGTCTATTGTCGAGATTTTAGTTATTCCAATGGATGATAGACTTGTCATTATAGAAGGTAGTTTGTTGTTGTGATTTTTGTTAGTCCAATGGATGATAGCCTTGTCATTATGGAAGGTAGTTTGTTGTTCAGATTTTTATTATTCCAATGGATGGTAGCATTGTCATTATGGAAGGTAGTATGTTGTCGATATCTATGTTACTTTAATGGGTGGTAGCCTTGTCATTATGGAAGGTATTTTGTTATCGATATTTTTGTTACTCCAATGGATGCTAGCCTTGTCATTATGGAAGGTATTCTATTGTCCAGATTTTTGTTATTCTAATGGATGGTAGCCTTGTCATTATTGAAGGGTGTCTGTTTTCGAGATTTTTGTTACTCCAATGGATGGTAGCCTTGTCATTATGAAAGGTAGTCTGTTGTCGAGATTTTTGTTACTCCAATGGATGGTAGCCTTGTCATTATAGAAGGTAGTTTGTTGTTGTAATTTTTGTTATTCCAATGGATGGTAGCCTTGTCATTATGGAAGGTAGTCTATTGTTCAGATTTTTATTATTCCAATGGATGGTAGCCTTGTCATTATGGAAGATAGTATGTTATTGATATCTATGTTACTCTAATGGGTGGTAGCCTTGTCATTATGGAAGGTATTCTTTTGTCGTAATTTTTGTTACTCCAATGGATGGTAGCCTTGTCATTATGGAATGTAGTCTGTTGTCCAGATTTTTATTATTCTAATGGATGGTAGGCTTGTCATTATTGAAGGGAGTCTGTTTTCGAGATTTTTGTTACTACAACGGATGGTAGCCTTGTCATTATGGAAGGTAGTCTTTTGTCGAGATTTTGGATACAACAATGGATTGTAGTCTTGTTATTATGAAAGGTAGTATGTTGTCGATATCTTTGTTACTCCAATGGATGGTAGCCTTGTTATTATGGAAGGTAGTCTATTTTCGAGATTTTTGTTACTCCAATGGATGGTAGCCTTGTCATTATAGAAAGTAGTCTATTGTCGAGATTTATGGTACTCCAATGGATGGTAGCCTTGTCATTATGGAAGGTAGTCTCTTGCTGATATTTTTGTTATTCCAATGGATGGTAGCCTAGTCATTATGGGAGGTAGTCTTTTGTCCAGATTTTTGTTATTCTAATGGATGGTAGCCTTGTCATTATGGAAGGTAGTCTGTTGTCCAGATTTTTGTTATTCTAATGGATGGTAGCCTTGTCATTATGGAAGGTAGTCTATTTTCATGATTTTTGTTACTCCAACGCATGGTATCCTTGTCATTATTGAAGGGAGTCTATTTTCGAGATTTTTGTTACTAGAACCGATGGTAGCCTTGTCATTTTGGAAGGTAGTCTTTTGTCGATATTTTATTTACTACAATGGATTGTAGCCTTGTTATTATGATAGGTAGTCTATTGTCGATATTTTTGTTACACCAATGGATGGTAGCCTTGTCATTATGGAAGGTAGTCTGTTTTCGATATTTTATTTACTACAATGGATTGTAGCCTTGTTATTATGATAGGTAGTCTGTTGTCGAGATTTATGGTACTCCAATGGATGGTAGCCTTATCATTATGGAAGGTAGTCTCATGTTGATATTTTTGCTACTCAAATGGATGGTAGCCTTGACATTATGGAAGGTAGTCTATTGTCCAGATTTTTGTTATTTTAATGGATGGTGCCTTGTCATTATGGAAGGTAGTCTATTGTCATGATTTTTGTTACTCCAATGGATCGTAGCCTTGTCATTATTGAAGGGAGTCTGTATTCAAGATTTTTGTTACTACAACGGATGTTAGCCTTGTCATTATTGAAGGGAGTCTGTATTCGAGATTTTTGTTACTACAACTGATGGGAGCCTTGTCATTATAGGAGGTAGTCTTTTGTCGAAATTTGGGTTACGACAATGGATTGTAGCCTTGTTATTATGAAAGGTAGTCTGTTGTCGATATCTTTGTGACTCCAATGGATGCTAGCCTAGTCATTATGTAAAGTAGTCTATTTTCGAGATTTTTGTTACTCCAATGGATGGTAGCCTTGTCATTATAGAAAGTAGTCTATTGTTGAGATTTATGGTACTTCAATGGATGGTAGCCTTGTCATTATGGAAGGTAGTCTCTTGGTGATATTTTTGTTACTCCAATGGATGGTAGCCTTGTCATTATGGAAGGTAGTCTGTTGTCCAGATTTTTGTTATTCTAATGGATGGTAGCCTTGTCATTATGGAAGGTAGTCTGTTGTCCAGATTTTTGTTATTCTAATGGATTGTAGCCTTGTCATTATGGAAGGTAGTTTGTTTTCATGATTTTTGTTACTCCAATGGATGGTATCCTTGTCATTATTGAAGGGAGTCTATTTTCGAGATTTATGGATGGTAGCCTTGTCATTATGGATGGTAGTCTTTTGTCGATATTTTGGTTACTACAATGGATTGTAGCCTTGTTATTATGAAAGGTAGTTTGTTGTCGATATTTTTGTTACTCCAATGGATGGTAGCCTTGTCATTATGGAAGGTAGTTTGTTTCCAATATTTTTGTTACTCCAATTGATGCTAGCCTTGTAATTATAGAAAGTAGTCTGTTGTCGAGATTTATGGTACTCCAATGGATGGTAGCCTTGTCATTATGGAAGGTAGTCTCATGTTGATATTTTTTCTACTCCAATGGATGGTAGCCTTGACATTATGGAAGGTAGTCTGTTGTCCAGATTTTTGTTATTTTAATGGATGGTAGCCTTGTCATTATGAAAGGTAGTCTGTTGTCATGATTTTTGTTACTCCAATGGATGGTAGCATTGTCATTATTGAAGGGAGTCTATTTTCGAGATTTTTGTTACTACAACGGATGGTAGCCTTGTCATTATGGAAGGTAGTCTTTTGTCGAGATATTGGTTACTACAATGGATTGTAGCATTGTTATTATCAAAGGTAGTCTGTTGTCGATATCTTTGTTACTCCAATGGATGGTAGCCTTGTAATTATAGAAGGTAGTTTGTTGTTGTGATTTTTGTTACTCCAATGGATAGTAGCCTTGTCATTATGGAAGGTAGTCTGTTGTTCAGATTTTTCTTACTACAATGTATGGTAGCCTTGTCGTTATAGAAGGTAGTCTGTTGTCGAGATTTTTGTTATTCCAATGGATGTTAGCCTAGTCTTTATGGAAGGTAGTCTATTTTCGAGATTTTTGTTACTCCAATGAATGGTAGCCTTATCATTATAGAAGGTAGTCTGTTGTCGAGATTTTTGGTACTACAATGGATGTTAGCCATGTCATTATGGAAGGTAGTCTCTTGTTGATATTTTTGTTACTCCAGTGGATGGTAGCCTTGTTATTATGGAAGGTAGTCTCTTGTTGATAATTTTTTTACTCCAATGGATGGTAGCCTTGTCATTATGGAAGGTAATCTGTTTTCGAGATTTTTGTTACTCCAATGGATGGTAGACTTGTCATTATAAAAATTAGTTTGTTGTCGAGATTTATGGTACTCCAATGGATGGTAGCCTTGTCATTATGGAAGGTAGTCCGTTGTTCAGATTTTTGTTACTACAATGTATGGTAGCCTTGTCGTTATGGAAGGTAGTTTGTTTTCGAGATTTTTGTTACTCCAATGGATGGTAGCCTTGTCATTATAGAAAGTAGTCTCTTGTTCAGATTTTTGTTACTATAATGTATGGTAGCCTTGTCATTATAGAAGGTAGTTTGTGGTCCATATTTGTGTTATTCTAATGGATGGTAGACTTGTCATTATGGGAGGTAGTCTGTTGTCATGATTTTTGATACTCCAATGGATGGTAGCCTTGTCATTATTGAAGGGAGTCTGTTTTCGAGATTTTTGTTACTACAACAGATGGTAGCCTTGTCATTATGTAAGGTAGTCTTTTGTCGAGATTTTTGTTAATAAAATGGATTGAAGCCTTGTAATTATGAAAGGTATTCTATTGTCGATATCTTTGTTACTCCAATGGATGGTATCCTAGTCATTATGTAAGGTAGTCTGTTGTCGAGATTTTTGTTGTTCCAATGGATGGAAGCCTAGTCTTTATAGAAGGTAGTCTGTTTTCGAGATTTTTCTTACTCCAATGGATGGTAGCCTTGTCATTATAGAAGGTAGTCTGTTGTCGAGATTTTTGTTACTCCAATGGATGGTAGACTTTTCATTATAGAAGGTAGTTTGTTGTTGTGATTTTTGTTACTCCAAAGGATGGTAGCCTTGTCATTATGGAAGTTAGTTTGTTGTTCAGATTTTTTTTACTACAATGTATGGTAGCCTTGTCGTTATAGAAGGTAGTCTGTTGTCGAGATTTTTGTTATTCCAATGGATGTTAGCCTAGTCTTTATGGAAGGTAGTCTATTTTCGAGATTTTTGTTACTCCAATGGATGGTAGCCTTGACATTATAGAAGGTAGTTTGTTGTCGAGATTTTTGGTACTCCAATGGATGGTAGCCTTGTCATTATGGAAGGTAGTCTCTTGTTGATATTTTTGTTACTCCAATGGATGGTAGCCTTGTTATTATGGAAGGTAGTCTCTTGTTGATATTTTTTTTACTCCAATGTATGGTAGCCTTGTCATTATGGAAGGTAATCTGTTTTCGAGATTTTTGTTACTCCAATGGATGGTAGCCTTGTCATTATAAAAATTAGTTTGTTGTCGAGATTTATGGTACTCCAATGGATGGTAGCCTTGTCATTATGGAAGGTAGTCTGTTGTTCAGATTTTTGTTACTACAATGTATGGTAGCCTTGTCATTTTGGAAGGTAGTCGGTTGTCGAGATTTTTGTTATTTCAATGGATGGTAGCCTATTGTTTATGGAAGGTAGTCTGTTTTCGAGATTTTTGTTACTCCAATGGATAGTAGCCTTGTCATTATAGAAGGTAGTCTGTTGTCGAGATTTTTGGTATTGCCATGGAAGGTAGCCTTGTCATTATGGAAGGTAGTCTCTTATTGATATTTTTGTTACTCCAATGGATGGTAGCCTTGTCATTATGGAAGGTAGTCTCTTGTTGATATTTTTTTTACTCCAATGGATGGTAGCCTTGTCATTATGGAAGGTAGTCTGTTTTCGATATTTTTGTTACTCCAATGGATGGTAGCCTTGTCATTATATAAAGTAGTCTGTTGTCGAGATTTATGGTACTCCAATGGATGGTAGCCTTGTTATTATGGAAGGTAGTCTCTTGTTGATATTTTTGTTACACCAATGGATGGTAGCCTTGTCATTATAAAAGGTAGTCTGTTGTCCATATTTTTGTTATTCTAATGGATGGTAGCCTTTTCATTATGGGAGTTAGTCTGTTGTCATGATTTTTGTTACTCCAATGGATGGTAGCCTTGTCATTATTGAAGGGAGTCTGCTGTTCAATTTTTTTTTACTATAATGTATGGTAGCCTTGTCATTATGAAAGGTAGTCTGTTGTCGAGATTTTTGTTATTCCAATGGATGGTAGCCTTGTCATTATGAAAGGTAGTCTATTGTCGAGATTTTTATTATTCCAATGGATGGTAGCCTTGTCATTATGGAAGGTAGTATGTCGTCGATATGTATGTTACTCTAATGGGTGGTAGCCTTGTCATTATAGAAGGTAGTTTGTTGTTGTGATTCTTGTTATTCCAATGGATGGTAGCCTTGTCATTATGGAAGGTAGTCTGTTGTTCAGATTTTTATTATTCCAATGGATGGTAGCCTTGTCATTATGGAATGTAGTATGTTATCGATATCTATGTTACTCTAATGGGTTGTAGCCTTGTCATTATGGAAGGTAGTCTGTTGTCGAGATTTTTGTTACTCCAATGGATGGTAGCCTTGTCATTATAGAAGGTAGTTTGTTGTTGTGATTTTTGTTACTCCAATGGATGGTAGCCTTGTAATTATAGAAGGTAGTTTGTTGTTATGATTTTTGTTACTCCAATGGATTGTAGCCTTGTCATTATGGAAGGTAGTCTGTTGTTCAGATTTTTGTTACTACAATGTATGGTAGCCTTGTCGTTATAGAAGGTAGTCTGTTGTCGAGATTTTTGTTATTCCAATGGATGTTAGCCTAGTCTTTATGGAAGGTAGTCTATTTTCGAGATTTTTGTTACTCCAATGAATGGTAGCCTTGTCATTATAAAAGGTAGTCTGTTGTCGAGATTTTTGGTACTCCAATGGATGCTAGCCTTGTCATTATGGAAGGTAGTCTCTTGTTGATATTTTTGTTACTCCCGTGGATGGTAGCCTTGTTATTATGGAAGGTAGTCTCTTGTTGATATTTTTTTTACTCCAATGGATGGTAGCCTTGTCATTATGGAAGGTAATCTGTTTTCGAGATTTTTGTTACTCCAATGGATGGTAGCCTTGTCATTATAAAAATTAGTTTGTTGTCGAGATTTATAGTACTCCAATGGATGGTAGCCTTGTCATTATGGGAGGTAGTCCGTTGTTCAGATTTTTGTTACTACAATGTATGGTAGCCTTGTCGTTATGGAAGGTAGTTTGTTTTCGAGATTTTTGTTACTCCAATGGATGGTAGCCTTGTCGTTATAAAAGGTAGTCTGTTGTCGAGATTTTTGGTATATCCCTGGATGGTAGCCTTTTCATTATGGAAGGTAGTCTGTTGTTGATATTTTTGTTACTCCTATGGATGGTAGCCTTGTCATTATGGAAGGTAGTCTCTTGTTGATATTTTTGTTACTCCAATGGATGATAGCCTTGTCATTATTGAAGGTAGTCTGTTTTCGAGATTTTTGTTACTCCAATGGATGGTAGCCTTGTCAATATAGAAAGTAGTCTCTTGTTGATATTTTTGTTACTCCAATGGATGGTAGCCTTGTTATTATGGAAGGTAGTCTCTTTTTGATATTTTTGTTACTCCAATTGATGGTAGCCTTGTCATTATAGATGGTAGTTTGTTGTCTAGATTTTTGTTATTCTAATGGATGGTAGCCTTGTCATTATGGGAGGTAGTCTGATGTCATGATTTTTGTTACTCCAATGGATGGTAGCCTTGTCATTATTGAAGGGAGTCTGTTTTCGAGATTTTTGTTACTACAACAGATGGTAGCCTTGTCATTATGGAAGGTAGTCTTTTGTCGAGATTTTGGTTAATAAAATGGATTGAAGCCTTGTTATTATGAAAGGTATTCTATTGTCGATATCTTTGTTACTCCAATGGATGGTATCCTAGTCATTATGTAAGGTAGTCTGTTGTCGAGATTTTTGTTGTTCCAATGGATGGAAGCCTAGTCTTTATGGAAGGTAGTCTGTTTTCGTGATTTTTGTTACTCCAATGGATGGTAGCCTTGTCATTATAGAAGGTAGTCTGTTGTCGAGATTTTTGTTACTCCAATGGATGGTAGACTTTTCATTGTAGAAGGTAGTTTGTTGTTGTGATTTTTGTTACTCCAAAGGATGGTAGCCTTGTCATTATGGAAGGTAGTTTGTTGTTCAGATTTTTTTTACTACAATGTATGGTAGCCTTGTCGTTATAGAAGGTAGTCTGTTGTCGAGATTTTTGTTATTCCAATGGATGTTAGCCTAGTCTTTATGGAAGGTAGTCTATTTTTGAGATTTTTGTTACTCCAATGGATGGTAGCCTTGTCATTATAGAAGGTAGTTTGTTGTCGAGATTTTTGGTACTCCAATGGATGGTAGCCTTGTCATTATGGAAGGTAGTCTCTTGTTGATATTTTTGTTACTCCAATGGATGGTAGAGTTGTTATTATGGAAGGTAGTCTCTTGTTGATATTTTTTTCTCCAATGGATGGTAGCCTTGTCATTATGGAAGGTAATCTGTTTTCGAGATTTTTGTTACTCCAATGGATGGTAGCCTTGTCATTATAAAAATTAGTTTGTTGTCGAGATTTATGGTACTCCAATGGATGGTAGCCTTGTCATTATGGAAGGTAGTCTGTTGTTCAGATTTTTGTTACTACAATGCATGGTAGCCTTGTCATTTTGGAAGGTAGTCGGTTGTCGAGATTTTTGTTATTCCAATGGATGGTAGCCTATTGTTTATGGAAGGTAGTCTGTTTTCGAGATTTTTGTTACTCCAATGGATAGTAGCCTTGTCATTATAGAAGGTAGTCTGTTGTCGTGATTTTTGGTATTGCCATGGAAGGTAGCCTTGTCATTATGGAAGGTAGTCTCTTGTTGATATTTTTGTTACTCCAATGGATGGTAGCCTTGTCATTATGGAAGGTAGTCTCTTGTTGATATTTTTTTTACTCCAATGGATGGTAGCCTTGTCATTATGGAAGGTAGTATGTTTTCGATATTTTGGTTACTCCAATGGATGGTAGCCTTGTCATTATAGAAAGTGGTCTATTGTCGAGATTTATGGTACTCCAATGGATGGTAGCCTTGTTATTATGGAAGGTAGTCTCTTGTTGATATTTTTGTTACACCAATGGATGGTAGCCTTGTCTTTATAAAAGGTAGTCTGTTGTCCATAATTTCGTTATTCTAATGGATGGTAGCCTTGTCATTATGGGAGTTAGTCTATTGTCATGATTTTTGTTACTCCAATGGATGGTAGCCTTGTCATTATTGAAGGGAGTCTGTTGTTCAGATTTTTTTTACTACAATGTATGGTAGCCTTGTCATTATGGAAGGTAGTCTGTTGTCGAGATTTTTGTTATTCTAATGGATGGTAGCCTTGTCATTATAAAAGGTAGTCTATTGTCGAGATTTTTATTATTCCAATGGATGGTAGCCTTGTCATTATGGAAGGTAGTATGTCGTTGATATCTATGTTACTCTAATGGGTGGTAGCCTTGTCATTATGGAAGGTAGTCTATTTTCGAAAAAAAATTTACTCCATTGGATGGTAGCCTTGTCATTATAGAAGGTAGTTTGTTGTTGTGATTTTTGTTATTCCAATGGATGGTAGCCTTGTCATTATGGAAGGTAGTTTGTTGTTCAGATTTTTATTATTCCAATGGATGGTAGCCTTGTCGTTATGGAAGGTAGTCTGTTGTTCAGATTTTTGTTACTACAATGTATGGTAGCCTTGTCGTTATGGAAGGTAGTTTGTTTTCGAGATTTTTGTTACTCCAATGGATGGTAGCCTTGTCATTATAGAAGGTAGTCTGTTGTCGAGATTTTTGGTATTTCCATGGATGGTAGCCTTTTCATTATGGAAGGTAGTCTCTTGTTGATATTTTTGTTACTCCTATGGATGGTAGCCTTGTCATTATGGAAGGTAGTCTCTTGTTGATATTTTTGTTACTCCAATGGATGATAGCCTTGTCATTATGGAAGGTAGTCTGTTTTCGAGATTTTTGTTACTCCAATGGATGGTAGCCTTGTCATTATAGAAAGTAGTCTCTTGTTGATATTTTTGTTACTCCAATGGATGGTAGCCTTGTTATTATGGAAGGTAGTCTCTTGTTGATATTTTTGTTACTCCAATTGATGGTAGCCTTGTCATTATAGAAGGTAGTTTGTTGTCCATATTTTTGTTATTTTAACGGATGGTAGCCTTGTCATTATGGGAGGTAGTCTGATGTCATGATTTTTGTTACTCCAATGGATGGTAGCCTTGTCATTATTGAAGGGAGTCTGTTTTCGAGATTTTTGTTACTACAACAGATGGTAGCCTTGTCATTATGGAAGGTAGTCTTTTGTCGAGATTTTGGTTAATAAAATGGATTGAAGCCTTGTTATTATGAAAGGTATTCTATTGTCGATATCTTTGTTACTCCAATGGATGGTATCCTAGTCATTATGTAAGGTAGTCTGTTGTCGAGATTTTTGTTGTTCCAATGGATGGAAGCCTAGTCTTTATGGAAGGTAGTCTGTTTTCGAGATTTTTGTTACTCCAATGGATGGTAGCCTTGTCATTATAGAAGGTAGTCTGTTGTCGAGATTTTTGTTACTTCAATGGATGGTAGACTTTTCATTATAGAAGGTAGTTTGTTGTTGTGATTTTTGTTACTCCAAAGGATGGTAGCCTTGTCATTATGGAAGGTAGTTTGTTGTTCATATTTTTTTTACTACAATGTATGGTAGCCTTGTCGTTATAGAAGGTAGTCTGTTGTCGAGATTTTTGTTATTCCAATGGATGTTAGCCAAGTCTTTATGGAAGGTAGTCTATTTTCGTGATTTTTGTTACTCCAATGGATGGTAGCCTTGTCATTATAGAAGGTAGTTTGTTGTCAAGATTTTTGGTACTCCAATGGATGGTAGCCTTGTCATTATGGAAGGTAGTCTCTTGTTGATATTTTTGTTTCTCCAATGGATGGTAGCCTTGTTATTATGGAAGGTAGTCTCTTGTTGATATTTTTTTTAGTCCAATGGATGGTAGCCTTGTCATTATGGAAGGTAATCTGTTTTCGAGATTTTTGTTACTCCAATGGATGGTAGCCTTGTCATTATAAAAATTAGTTTGTTGTCGAGATTTATGGTACTCCAATGGATGGTAGCCTTGTTATTATGGAAGGTTGTCTCTTGTTGATATTTTTGTTACACCAATGGATGGTAGCCTTGTCATTATAAAAGGTAGTCTGTTGTCCATAATTTCGTTATTCTAATGGATGGTAGCCTTGTCATTATGGGAGTAGGTTTGTTGTCATGATTTTTGTTACTCCAATGGATGGTAGCCTTGTCATTATTGAAGGGAGTCTGTTGTTCAGATTTTTTTTACTACAATGTATGGTAGCCTTGTCATTATGGAAGGTAGTCTGTTGTCGAGATTTTTGTTATTCCAATGGATGGTAGCCTTGTCATTATGAAAGGTAGTCTATTGTCGAGATTTTTATTATTCCAATGGATGGTAGCCTTGTCATTATGGAAGGTAGTATGTCGTCGATATCTATGTTACTCTAATGGGTGGTAGCCTTGTCATTATGGAAGGTAGTCTATTTTCGAAATTTTTTTTACTCCATTGGATGGTAGCCTTGTCATTATAGAAGGTAGTTTGTTGTTGTGATTTTTGTTATTCCAATGGATGGTAGCCTTGTCATTATGGAAGGTAGTTTGTTGTTCAGATTTTTATTATTCCAATGGATGGTAGCCTTGTCATTATGGAATGTAGTAAGTTATCGATATCTATGTTACTCTAATGGGTGGTAGCCTTGTCATTATGGAAGGTAGTCTGTTGTCGAGATTTTTGTTACTCCAATGGATGGTAGCGTTGTCATTATAGAAGGTAGTTTGTTGTTGTGATTTTTGTTACTCCAATGGATGGTAGCCTTGTCATTATAGAAGGTAGTCTGTTGTTCAGATTTTTGTTACTACAATGTATGGTAGCCTTGTCATTATGGAAGGTAGTGTGTTGTCGAGATTTTTGTTATTCAAATGGATGGTAGCCTAGTCTTTATGGAAGGTAGTCTGTTTTCGAGTTTTTTGTTACTCCAATGGATGGTAGCCTTGTCATTATAGAAGGTAGTCTGTTGTCGAGATTTTTGGTACTCCAATGGATGGTAGCCTTGCAATTTTGGAAGGTAGTTTCTTGTTGATTTTTTTGTTACTCCAATGGATGGTAGCCTTGTCATTATGGAAGGTAGTCTCTTGTTTATATTTTTGTTACTCCAATGGATGGTAGCCTTGTTATTATGGAAGGTAGTCTATTTTCGAGATTTTTGTTACTGCTATGGATGGTAGCCTTGTCATTATAGCAAGTAGTTTGTTGTCGAGATTTATGGTACTCCAATGGATGGTAGCCTTGTCATTATGGAAGGTAGTATGTTGTTCAGATTTTTGTTACTACAGTGTATGGTAGCCTTGTCATTATGGAAGGTAGTCTGTTGTCGAGATTTTTGTTATTCCAATGGATGGTAGCCTAGTGTTTATGGAAGGTAGTCTGTTTTCGAGATTTTTGTTACTCCAATGGATAGTAGCCTTGTCATTATAGAAGGTAGTCTGTTGTCGAGATTTTTGGTATTGCCATGGAAGGTAGCCTTGTCATTATGGAAGGTAGTCTCTTGTTGATATTTTTGTTACTCCAATGGATGGTAGCCTTGTCATTATAGAAGGTAGTCTCTTGTTGATATTTATTTGACTCCAATGGATGGTAGCCTTGTCATTATGGAAGGTAGTATGTTTTCGATATTTTTTTTACTCCAATGGATGGTAGCCTTGTCATTATAGAAAGTAGTCTGTTGTCGAGATTTATGGTACTCCAATGGATGGTAGCCTTGTCATTATAAAAGGTAGTCTGTTGTCCATATTTTTGTTATTCTAATGGATGGTAGCCTTTTCATTATGGGAGTTAGTCTGTTGTCATGATTTTTGTTACTCCAATGGATGGTAGCCTTGTCATTATTGAAGGGAGTCTGTTTTAGATATTTTTGTTACTACTACAGATGGTAGCCTTGTCATTATAGAAGGTAGTCTTTTGTCGAGATTTTGGTTAATACAATGGATTGAAGCCTTGATATTATGAAAGGTAATCTGTTGTCGATATCTTTGTTACTCCAATGGATGATAGCCTAGTCAGTATGTAAGGTAGTCTGTTGTCGAGATTTTTGTTGTTCCAATGGATGGAAGCCTAGTCTTTATGGAAGGTAGTCTCTTTTCGAGATTTTTGTTACTCCAATGGATGGTAGCCTTGTCATTATAGAAGGTAGTCTGTTGTCGAGATTTTTGTTACTCCAATGGATGGTAGACTTTTCATTATAGAAGGTACTTTTTTGTTGTGATTTTTGTTACTCCAAAGGATGGTAGCCTTGTCATTATGGAAGGTAGTTTGTTGTTCATATTTTTTTTACTACAATGTATGGTAGCCTTGTCGTTATAGAAGGTAGTCTGTTGTCGAGATTTTTGTTATTCCAATGGATGTTAGCCTAGTCTTTATGGAAGGTAGTCTATTTTCGAGATTTTTGTTACTCCAATGGATGGTAGCCTTGTCATTATAGAAGGTAGTTTGTTGTCAAGATTTTTGGTACTCCAATTGATGGTAGCCTTGTCATTATGGAAGGTAGTCTCTTGTTGATATTTTTGTTACTCCAATGGATGGTAGCCTTTTTATTATGGAAGGTAGTCTCTTGTTGATATTTTTTTTACTGCAATGGATGGTAGCCTTGTCATTATGGAAGGTAATCTGTTTTCGAGATTTTTGTTACTCCAATGGATGGTAGCCTTGTCATTATAAAAATTAGTTTGTTGTCGAGATTTATGGTACTCCAATGCATGGTAGCCTTGTCATTATGGAAGGTAGTCTGTTGTTCAGATTTTTGTTACTACAATGCATGGTAGCCTTGTCATTTTGGAAGGTTGTCGGTTGTCGAGATTTTTGTTATTCCAATGGATGGTAGCCTATTATTTATGGAAGGTAGTCTGTTTTCGAGATTTTTGTTACTCCAATGGATGGTAGCCTTGTCATTATAGAAGGTAGTCTGTTGTCGAGATTTTTGGTATTGCCATGGAAGGTAGCCTTGTCATTATGGAAGGTAGTCTCTTGTTGATATTTTTGTTACTCCAATGGATGGTAGCCTTGTCATTATGGAAGGTAGTCTCTTGTTGATATTTTTTTTACTCCAATGGATGGTAACCTTGTCATTATGGAAGGTAGTATGTTTTCGATATTTTTGTTACTCCAATGGATGGTAGCCTTGTCATTATAGAAAGTGGTCTGTTGTCGAGATTTATGGTACTCCAATGGATGGTAGCCTTGTTATTATGGAAGGTAGTCTCTTGTTGATATTTTTGTTACACCAATGGATGGTAGCCTTGTCATTATAAAAGGTAGTCTGTTGTCCATAATTTCGTTATTCTAATGGATGGTAGCCTTGTCATTATGGGAGTTAGTCTGTTGTCATGATTTTTGTTACTCCAATGGATGGTAGCCTTGTCATTATTGAAGGGAGTCTGTTGTTCAGATTTATTTTACTACAATGTATGGTAGCCTTGTCATTATGGAAGGTAGTCTGTTGTCGAGATTTGTGTTATTCCAATGGATGGTAGCCTTGTCATTATGAAAGGTAGTCTATTGTCGAGATTTTTATTAATCCAATGGATGGTAGCCTTGTCATTATGGAAGGTAGTCTATTTTCGAAAAAATTTTTACTCCATTGGATGGTAGCCTTGTCATTATAGAAGGTAGTTTGTTGTTGTGATTTTTGTTATTCCAATGGATGGTAGCCTTGTCATTATGGAAGGTAGTTTGTTGTTCAGATTTTTATTATTCCAATGGATGGTAGCCTTGTCATTATGGAATGTAGTATGTTATCGATATCTATGTTACTCTAATGGGTGGTAGCCTTGTCATTATGGAAGGTAGTCTGTTGTTGAGATTTTTGTTACTCCAATGGATGGTAGCCTTGTCATTATAGAAGGTAATTTGTTGTTGTGATTTTTGTTACTCCAATGGATTGTAGCCTTGTCATTATAGAAGGTAGTCTGGTTTTCAGATTTTGGTTACTACAATGTATGGTAGCCTTGTCATTATGGAAGGTAGTGTGTTGTCGAGATTTTTGTTATTCCTATGGATGGTAGCCTAGTCTTTATGGAAGGTAGTTTGTTTTCGAGATTTTTGGTACTCCAATGGATGGTAGCCTTGTCATTATAGAAGGTAGTCTATTGTCGAGATTTTTGTTACTCTAATGGATGGTAGCCTTGTCATTATAAAAGGTAGTTTGTTGTTGTGATTTTTGTTACTCCAAAGGATGGTAGCCTTGTCATTATGGAAGGTAGTCTATTGTCGAGATTTTTGTTACTCCAATGGATGGTAGCCTTGTCATTATAGAAGGTAGTCTATTGTCGAGATTTTTGGTACTCCAATGGATGGTAGACTTTTCATTATGGAAGGTAGTCTCATGTTGATTTTTTTGTTACTCCAATGGATGGTAGCCTTGTCATTATGGAAGGTAGTCTATTGTTTATATTTTTGTTACTCCAATGGATGGTAGCCTTATCATTATGGAAGGCAGTCTGTTTTCGATATTTTTGTTACTCCAATGGATGGTAGCCTTGTCATTATAGAAAGTAGTTTGTTGTCGAGATTTATGGTACTCTAATGGATGGTAGCCTTGTCATTATGGAAGGAAGTCTATTGTTCAGATTTTTGTTACTACAATGTATGGTAGCCTTGTCATTATGGAAGGTAGTCTGTTGTCGAGATTTTTGTTATTCAAATGGATGGTAGCCTAGTCTTTATGGAAGGTAGTCTGTTTTCGAGTTTTTGTTACTCCAATGGATGGTAGCCTTGTAATTATTGAAGGTAGTCTATTGTCGAGATTTTTGGTATTGCCATGGATGGTAGCCTTGTCATTATGGAAGGTAGTCTCTTGTTGATATTTTTGTTACTCCAATGGATGGTAGCCTTGTCATTATGGAAGGTAGTCTCTTGTTTATATTTTTGTTACTCCAATGGATGGTAGCCTTGTCATTATGGAAGGTAGTCTGTTCTCAAGATTTTTGTTACTCCAATGGATGGTAGCCTTGTCATTATAGAAAGTAGTCTGTTGTCGAGATTTATGGTACTCCAATGGATGGTAGCCTTGTTATTATGGAAGGTAGTCTCTTGTTGATATTTTTGTTACTCCAATGGATGGTAGCCTTGTCATTATAAAAGGTAGTTTGTTGTCCATATTTTTGTTATTCTAATGGATGGTAGCTTTGTCATTATGGGAGGTAGTCTGTTGTCATGATTTTTGTTACTCCACTGGTTGGTAGCCTTGTAATTATTGAATGGAGTCTGTTTTCGAGATTTTTGTTACTACAACAGATGGTAGCCTTGTCATTATGGAAGGTAGTCTTTTGTCGAGATTTTGGTTAATACAATGGATTGAAGCCTTGTTATTATGAAAGGTAATCTGTTGTCGATATCTTTGTTACTCCAATGGATGATAGCCTAGTCAATATGTAAGGTAGTCTGTTGTCGAGATTTTTAATATTCCAATGGATGGTAGCCTAGTCTTTATGGAAGGTAGTCTGTTTTCGATATTTTTGTTACTCCAATGGATAGTAGCCTTGTCATTATAGAAGGTAGCCTATTGTTGAGATTTTTGTTACTCTAATGGATGGTAGCCATGTCTTTATAGAAGGTAGTTTGTTGTTGTGATTTTTGTTACTCCAAAGGATGGTAGCCTTGTCATTATGAAAGGTAGTCTGTTGTTCAGATTTTTTTACTACAATGTATGGTAGCCTTGTCATTATGGAAGGTAGTCTATTGTCGAGATTTTTGTTATTCCAATGGATGGTAGCCTTGTCATTTTTGAAGGTAGTCTGTTGTCCAGATTTTTATTATTCCAATGGATGGTAGCTTTGTCATTATGGAAGGTAGTATGTGGTCTATATCTATGTTACTCTAATGGGTGGTAGCCTTGTCATTATGGAAGGTAGTCTGTTTTCGAGATTTTTGTTACTCCAATGGATGCTAGCCTTGTCATTATAGAAGGTAGTTTGTTGTTGTGATTTTTGTTATTCCAATGGATGGTATCCTTGTCATTATGGAAGGTAGTCTGTTGTTCAGATTTTTATTATTCCAATGGATTGTAGCCTTGTCATTATGGAAGGTAGTATGTTATCGATATCTATGATACTCTAATGGATGGTAGCCTTGTCATAATAGAAGGTAGTCTGTTGTTCAGAATTTTGTTACTCTAATGGATGGTAGCCTTGTCATTATGGAAGGTAGTCTGTTGTCGAGATTTTTGTTACTACAATGGATGGTAGCCTTGTCATTATGGAAGGTAGTATGTTGTCGATATTTTTGTTACTACAATGAATTGTAGCCTTGTCATTATGTAAGGTAGTCTGTTGTCGAGATTTTTGTTACTACAATGGATGATAGCCTTGTCATTATGGAAGGTAGTATGTTGTCAAGATTTTTGTTACTCCAATAGATGGTAGCCTTATCATTATGGAAGGTAGTATGTTGTCGATATTTTTGTTACTCCAATGGATGGTAGCCTTGTCATTATGGAATGTAGTGTGTTGTTGAGATTCTTATTATTCCAATGGATGGTAGCCTTGTCATTATGGAAGGTAGTATGTTGTCGATATCTATGTTACTCTAATGGGTGGTAGCCTTGTCATTATGGAAGGTAGTCTATTGTCGAGATTTTTGTTACTCCAATGCATGGTAGCCTTGTCATTATAGAAAGTAGTCTGTTGTCGATATTTATGGTACTCCAATGGATGGTAGCCTTGTTATTATGGAAGGTAGTATCTTGTTGATATTTTTGTTACTCCAATGGATGGTAGCCTTGTTATTATGGAAGGTAGTCTCTTGTTGATATTTTTGTTACTCCAATGGATGGTAGCCTTGTCATAATGGAAGGTAGTCTATTTTCGAGATTTTTGTTACTCCAATGGATGGTAGCCTTGTCATTATAGAAATTAGTCTATTGTCGAGATTTATGGTACTCCAATGGATAGTAGCCTTGTTATTATGGAAGGTAGTCTCTTGTTGATATTTTTGTTACTCCAATGGATGATAGCCTTGTCATTATAAAAGGTACTCTGTTGTCCATATTTTTGTTATTCTAATGGATGGTAGCCTTGTCATTATAGGAGGTAGTCTGTTGTCATGATTTTTGTTACTCCAATGGATGGTAGCCTTGTCATTATTGAAGGGAGTCTGTTTTCGAGATTTTTGTTACTACAACTGATGGTAGCCTTGTCATTATAGAAGGTAGTCTTTTGTGGAGATTTTGGTTAATACAATTGATTGAAGCCTTTTTATTATGAAAGGTAGTCTGTTGTCGATATCTTTGTTACTCCAATGGATGGTAGCCTAGTCAGTACGTAAGGTTGTCTGTTGTCGAGATTTTTGTTATTCCAATGGATGGTAGCCTAGTCTTTATGGAAGGTAGTCTGTTTTCGAGATTTTTGTTACTCTAATGGATGGTAGCCTTGTCATTATAGAAGGTAGTTTGTTGTCGAGATTTTTGTTACTCCAATGGATGGTAGCCTTGTCATTATAGAAGGTAGTTTGTTGTTGTGATTTTTGTTAATCCAAAGGATGGTAGCCTTGTCATTATGGAACGTGGTCTGTTGTCGAGATTTTTGTTATTCCAATGGATGGTAGCCTTGTCATTTTTGAAGGTAGTCTGTTGTCGAGATTTTTATTATTCCAATGGATGGTAGCCTTGTCATTATGGAAGGTAGTATGTGGTCTATATCTATGTTACTCTAATGGGTGGTAGCCTTGTCATTATGGAAGGTAGTTTGTTTTCGAGATTTTTGTTACTCCAATGGATGGTAGCCTTGTCATTATACAAGGTAGTTTTTTGTTGTGATTTTTGTTATTCCAATGGATGGTAGCCTTGTCATTATGGAAGATAGTATGTTATCGATATCTATGTTACTCTAATGGATGGTAGCCTTGTCATTATGGAAGGTAGTCTGTTGTTCAGAATTTTGTTACTCTAATGGATGGTAGCCTTGTCATTATGGAAGGTAGTCTGTTGTCGAGATTTTTGTTACTCCAATGGATGGTAGCCTTGTCATTATTGAAGGTAGTTTGTTGTCGAGATTTTTGTTACTACAATGGATGGTAGCCTTGTCATTATGGAAGGTAGTATGTGTCGATATTTTTGTTACTATAATGGATTGTAGCATTGTCATTATGGAAGGTAGTCTCTTGTCAAGATTTTTGTTACTCCAATAGATGGTAGCCTTGTCATTATGGAAGGTAGTATGTTGTCGAGATTTTTGTTACTACAATGGATGATAGCCTTGTCATTATGGAAGGTAGTCTGTTGTCAAGATTTTTGTTACTCCAATAGATTGTAGCCTTGTCATTATGGAAGGTAGTATGTTGTCGATATTTTTGTTACTCCAATGGATGGTAGCCTTGTCATTATGGAAGGTAGTATGTTGTCGAGATTTTTGTTACTACATTGGATGGTAGCCTTATCATTATGGAAGGTAGTTTCTTGTTGATTTTTTTGTTTCTCCAATGGATGGTAGCCTTGTCATTATGAAAGGTAGTCTCTTGTTTATATTTTTGTTACTCCAATGGATGGTAGCCTTGTCATTTTTGAAGGTAGTCTGTTGTCGAGATTTTTATTATTCTAATGGATGGTAGCCTTGTCATTATGGAAGGTAGTATGTGGTATATATCTATGTTACTCTAATGGGTGGTAGCCTTGTCATTATGGAAGGTAGTCTATTTTCGAGATTTTTGTTACTCCAATGGATGGCAGCCTTGTCATTATAGAAGGTAGTTTCTTGTTGTAATTTTTGTTATTCCAATGGATGATAGCCTTGTCATTATGGAAGGTAGTCTGTTGTTCAGATTTTGATTATTCCAATGGATTGTAGCCTTGTCATTATGGAAGGTTGTATGTTATCGATATCTATGTTACTCTAATGGATGGTAGCCTTGTCATTATGGAAGGTAGTCTATTGTTCAGAATTTTGTTACTCTAATGGATGGTAGCCTTGTCTTTATGGAAGGTAGTCTGTTGTCGAGATTTTTGTTACTCCAATGGATGGTAGCCTTGTCATTATTGAAGGTAGTCTGTTGTCGAGATTTTTGTTACTACAACGGATGGTAGCCTTGTCATTATGGAAGGTAGTATGTTGTCGATATTTTTGTTACTACAATGGATTGTAGCCTTGTCATTATGGAAGGTAGTATGTTGTCGAGATTTTTGTTACTACAATGGATGATAGCCTTGTCATTATGGAAGTTAGTCTGTTGTCAAGATTTTTGTTACTCCAATAGATGGTAGCCTTGTCATTATGGAAGGTAGTATGTTGTCGATATTTTTGTTACTCCAATGGATGGCAGCCTTGTCATTATGGAAGGTAGTATGTTGTCGAGATTTTTGTTACTCCATTGGATGGTAGCCTTGTCATTATGGAACGTAGTCTGTTGTCGAGAATTTTATTATTCCAATGGATGGTAGCCTTGTCATTATGGAAGGTAGTATGTTTTCCATATCTATGTTACTCTAATGGGTGGTAGCCTTGTCATTATGGAAGGTAGACTGTTGTCGAGATTTTTGTTACTCCAATGGATGGTAGCCTTGTCATTATAGAAGGTAGCCTGTTGTCGAGATTATTGGTATTGCCATGGATGGTAGCCTTGTCATTATGGAAGGCAGTATCTTGTTGATATTTTTGTTACTCCAATGGATGATAGCCTTGTCATTATGGAAGGTAGTCTCTTGTTGATATTTTTGTTACTCCAATGGATGGTAGCCTTGTCATTATGGAAGGTAGTCTCTTGTTTATATTTTTGTTACTCCAATGGATAGTAGCCTTGTTATTATGGAAGGTAGTCTCTTGTTGATATTTTTGTTACTCCAATGGATGGTAGCCTTGTTATTATGGAAGGTAGTCTCTTGTTGATATTTTTGTTACTCCAATGGATGGTAGCCTTGTCATTATAAAAGGTAGTTTGTTGTCCATATTTTTGTTATTCTAATGGATGGTAGCCTTGTCATTATGGGAGGTAGTCTGTTGTCATGATTTTTGTTACTCCAATGGATGGTAGCCTTGTAATTATTGAAGGGAGTCTGTTTTCGAGATTTTTGTTACTACAACAGATGGTACCCTTGTTATTATGGTAGGTAGTCTTTTGTCGAGATTTTGGTTAATACAATGGATTGAAGCCTTGTTATTATGAAAGGTAGTCTGTTGTCGATATCTTTGTTACTCCAATGGATGATAGCCTAGTCAGTATGTAAGGTAGTCTGTTGTAGATATTTATAATATTCCAATGGATGGTAGCCTAGTCTTTTTGGAAGGTAGTCTATTTTCGATATTTTTGTTACTCCAATGGATGGTAGCCTTGTCATTATGGAAGGTAGTTTGTTGTTGTGATTTTTGTTACTCCAAAGGATGGTAGCCTTGTCATTATGGAAAGTAGTCTGTTGTTTAGATTTTTTTTACTACAATGTATGGTAGCCTTGTCATTATGGAAGGTAGTTTGTTGTCGAGATTTTTGTTATTCCAATGGATGGTAGCCTTGTCATTTTTGAAGGTAGTCTGTTGTCGAGATTTTTATTATTCTAATGGATGGTAGCCTTGTCATTATGGAAGGTAGTATGTGGTCTATATCTATGTTACTCTAATGGGTGGTAGCCTTGTTATTATGGAAGGTAGTCTATTTTCGAGATTTTTGTTACTCCAATGGATGGCAGCCTTGTCATTATAGAAGGTAGTTTCTTGTTGTGATTTTTGTTATTCCAATGGATGGTAGCCTTGTCATTATGGAAGGTAGTCTGTTGTTCAGATTTTTATTATTCCAATGGATTGTAGCCTTGTCATTATGGAAGGTTGTATGTTATCGATATCTATGTTACTTTAATGGATGGTAGCCTTGTCATTATGGAAGGTAGTCTATTGTTCAGAATTTTGTTACTCTAATGGATGGTAGCCTTGTCATTATGGAAGGTAGTCTGTTGTCGAGATTTTTGTTACTCCAATGGATGGTAGCCTTGTCATTATTGAAGGTAGTCTGTTGTCGAGATTTTTGTTACTACAATGGATGGTAGCCTTGTCATTATGGAAGGTAGTATGTTGTCGATATTTTTGTTACTACAATGGATTGTAGCCTTGTCATTATGGAAGGTAGTATGTTGTCGAGATTTTTGTTACTACAATGGATGATAGCCTTGTCATTATGGAAGGTAGTATGTTGTCGATATTTTTGTTACTCCAATGGATGGCAGCCTTGTCATTATGGAAGGTAGTATGTTGTCGAGATTTTTGTTACTCCATTGGATGGTAGCCTTGTCATTATGGAACGTAGTCTGTTGTCGAGAATTTTATTATTCCAATGGATGGTAGCCTTGTCATTATGAAAGGTAGTATGTTTTCCATATCTATGTTACTCTAATGGGTGGTAGCCTTGTCATTATGGAAGGTAGACTATTGTCGAGGTTTTTGTTACTCCAATGGATGGTAGCCTTGTCATTATAGAAGGTAGCCTGTTGTCGAGATTATTGGTATTGCCATGGATGGTAGCCTTGTCATTATGGAAGGCAGTATCTTGTTGATATTTTTGTTACTCCAATGGATGGTAGCCTTGTCATTATGGAAGGTAGTCTCTTGTTGATATTTTTGTTACTCCAATGGATGTTAGCCTTGTCATTATGGTAGGTAGTATCTTGTTTATATTTTTGTTACTCCAATGGATAGTAGCCTTGTTATTATGGAAGGTAGTCTCTTGTTGATATTTTTGTTACTCCAATGGATGGTAGCCTTGTCATTATAAAAGGTAGTTCGTTGTCCATATTTTTGTTATTCTAATGGATGGTAGCCTTGTCATTATGGGAGGTAGTCTGTTGTCATGATTTTTGTTACTCCAATGGATGGTAGCCTTGTCATTATGGAAGGTAGTCTGTTTTCTATATTTTTGTTACTCCAATGGATGGTAGCCTTGTCATTATAGAAAGTAGTCTGTTGTCGAGATTTATGGTACTCCAATGGATGGTAGCCTTGTTATTATGGAAGGTAGTCTCTTGTTGATATTTTTGTTACTCCAATGGATGGTAGCCTTGTCATTATAAAAGGTAGTCTGTTGTCCATATTTTTGTTATTCTAATGGATGGTAGCCTTGTCATTATGAGAGGTAGTCTGTTGTCAAGATTTTTGTTACTCCAATGGATGGTAGCCTTTTCATTATTGAAGGGAGTCTGTTTTCGAGATTTTTGTTACTACAACAGATGGTAGCCTTGTCATTATGGAAGGTAGTATTTTTTTGAGATTTTGGTTAATACAATGGATTGAAGCCTTTTTATTATGAAAGGTAGTTTGTTGTCGATATCTTTGTTACTCCAATGGATGATAGCCTAGTCAGTATGTAAGGTAGTCTGTTGTCGAGATTTTTGTTATTCCAATGGATGGTAGCCTAGTCTTTATGGAAGGTAGTCTGTTTTCGAGATTTTTGTTACTCCAATGGATGGTAGCCTTGTCATTATAGAAGGTAGTCTGTTGTAGAGATTTTTGTTACTCCAATGGATGGTAGCCTTGTCATTATAGAAGGTAGTTTGTTGTTGTGATTTTTGTTACTCCAAAGGATGGTAGCCTTGTCATTATGGAAGGTAGTTTGTTGTCGAGATTTTTGTTATTCCAATGGATGGTAGCCTAATCTTTATGGAAGGTAGTCTGTTTTCAAGATTTTTGTTACTCCAATGGATGCTAGCCTTATCATTATGGAAGGTACTCTGTTGTCGAGATTTTTGGTACTCCAATGGATGGTAGCCTTGTCATTATGGAAGGTAGTCTCTTGCTGATATTTTTGTTACTCCAATGGATGGTAGCCTTGTCATTATGGAAGGTAGTCTGTTTTCTAGATTTTTGTTACTCCAATGGATGGTAGCCTTGTCATTATGGAAAGTAGTCTGTTGTCGAGATTTATGGTACTCCAATTGATGGTAGCCTTGTTATTATGGTAGGTAGCCTCTTGTTGATATTTTTGTTACTCCAATGGATGGTAGCATTGTCATTATAAAAGGTAGTCTGTTGTCCATATTTTTGTTATTTTAATGGATGGTAGCCTTGTCATTATGGGAGGTAGTCTACTGTCATGATTTTTGTTACTCCAATGGATGGAAGCCTTGTCATTATTGAAGGGAGTCTGTTTTCGAGATTTTTGTTACTACAACAGATGGTATCCTTGTCATTATGGAATGTAGTCTTTTGTCGAGATTTTGGTTAATACAATGGATTGAAGCCTTGTTATTATGAAAGGTAGTTTGTTTCCGATATCTTTGTTACTCCAATGGATGATAGCCTAGTTAGTATATAAGGTAGTCTGTTGTCGAGATTTTTGATATTCCAATGGATGGTAGCCTAGTCTTTATGGAAGGTTGTCTATTTTCGAGATTTTTGTTACTCCAATGAATGGTAACCTTGTCATTATAGAAGGTAGTCTGTTGTCGAGATTTTTGTTACTCTAATGGATGGTAGCCTTGTCATTATAGAAGGTAGTTTTTTGTTGTGATTTTTGTTACTCCAAAGGATGGTAGACTTGTCATTATGGAAGGTAGTTTGTTGTTCAGATTTTTTTACTACAATGTATGGTAGCCTTGTCATTATGGAAGGGAGTCTATTGTCGACATTTATGGTACTCCAATGGATGGTAGCCTTGTTATTATGGAAGGTAGTCTCTTGTTGATATTTTTGTTACTCCAATGGATGGTAGCCTTGTCATTATAAAAGGTAGTATGTTGTCCATATTTTTGTTATTCTAATGGATGGTAGCCTTGTCATTATGGGAGGGAGTCTGTTGTCATGATTTTTGTTACTCCAATGGATGGTAGCCTTGTAATTATTGAAGGGAGTCTGTTTTCGAGATTTTTGTTACTACAACAGATGGTAGCCTTGTCATTATGGTAGGTAGTCTTTTGTCGAGATTTTGGTTAATACAATGGATTGAAGCCTTGTTATTAGGAAAGGTAGTCTGTTGTCGATATCTTTGTTACTCCAATGGATGATAGCCTAGTCAGTATGTAAGGTAGTCTGTTGTAGATATTTTTAATATTCCAATGGATGGTAGCCTAGTCTTTATGGAAGGTAGTCTATTTTCGATATTTTTGTTACTCCAATGGATGGTAGCCTTGTCATTATAAAAGGTAGTCTGTTGTTGAGATTTCTGTTACTCTAATGGATGGTAGCCTTGTCATTATAGAAGGTAGTTTGTTGTTGTGATTTTTGTTACTCCAAAGGATGGTAGCCTTGTCATTATGGAAGGTAGTCTGTTGTTCAGATTTTTTTTACTACAATGTATGGTAGCCTTGTCATTATGGAAGGTAGTTTGTTGTCGAGATTTTTGTTATTCCAATGGATGGTAGCCTTGTCATTATGGAAGGTAGTATGTGGTCTATATCTATGTTACTCTAATGTGTGGTAGCCTTGTCATTATGGAAGGTAGTCTATTTTCAATATTTTTGTTACTCCAATGGATGGCAGCCTTGTCATTATAGAAGGTAGTTTCTTGTTGTGATTTTTGTTATTCCAATGGATGGTAGCCTTGTCATTATGGAAGGTAGTCTGTTGTTCAGATTTTTATTATTCCAATGGATTGTAGCCTTGTCATTATGGAAGGTTGTATGTTATCGATATCTATGTTACTCTAATGGATGGTAGCCTTGTCATTATGGAAGGTAGTCTATTGTTCAGAATTTTGTTACTCTAATGGATGGTAGCCTTGTCATTATGGAAGGTAGTCTGTTGTCGAGATTTTTGTTACTCCAATGGATGGTAGCCTTGTCATTATTGAAGGTAGTCTGTTGTCGAGATTTTTGTTACTACAATGGATGGTAGCCTTGTCATTATGGAAGGTAGTATGTTGTCGATATTTTTGTTACTACAATGGATTGTAGCCATGTCATTATGGAAGGTAGTATGTTGTCGAGATTTTTTTTACTACAATGGATGATAGCCTTGTCATTATGGAAGGTAGTCTATTGTCAAGATTTTTGTTACTCCAATAGATGGTAGCCTTGTCATTATGGAAGGTAGTATGTTGTAGATATTTTTGTTACTACAATGGATGGCAGCCTTGTCATTATGGAAGGTAGTATGTTGTCGAGATTTTTGTTACTCCATTGGATGGTAGCCTTGTCATTATGGAACATAGTCTGTTGTCGAGAATTTTATTATTCCAATGGATGGTAGCCTTGTCATTATGGAAGGTAGTATGTTGTCCATATCTATGTTACTCTAATGGGTGGTAGCCTTGTCATTATGGAAGGTACACTATTGTCGAGATTTTTGTTACTCCAATGGATGGTAGCCTTGTCATTATAGAAGGTAGCCTGTTGTCGAGATTATTGGTATTGCCATGGATGGTAGCCTTGTCATTATGGAAGGAAGTATCTTGTTGATATATTTGTTACTCCAATGGATGGTAGCCTTGTCATTATGGAAGGTAGTCTCTTGTTGATATTTTTGTTACTCCAATGGATGGTAGCCTTGTCATTATGGAAGGTAGTCTCTTGTTGATTTTTTTGTTACTCCAATGGATGGTAGCCTTGTTATTATGGAAGGTAGTCTCTTGTTTATATTTTTGTTACTCAAATGGATGGTAGCCTTGTCATTATAAAAGGTAGTTTGTTGTCCATATTTTTGTTATTCTAATGGATGGTAGCCTTGTCATTATGGGAGGTAGTCTGTTGTCATGATTTTTGTTACTCCAATGGATGGTAGCCTTGTCATTATGGAAGGTAGTCTGTTTTCTAGATTTTTGTTACTCCAATGGATGGTAGCCTTGTCATTATAGAAAGTAGTCTGTTGTCGAGATTTATGGTACTCCAATGGATGGTAGCCTTCTTATTATGGTAGGTAGCCTCTTGTTGATATTTTTGTTACTCCAATGGATGGTAGCCTTGTCATTATGGGAGGTAGTCTACTGTCATGATTTTTGTTACTCCAATGGATGGTAGCCTTGTCATTATTGAAGGGAGTCTGTTTTCGAGATTTTTGTTACTACAATAGATGGTATCCTTGTCATTATGGAAGGTAGTCTTTTGTCGATTATTGGTTAATACAATGGATTGAAGCCTTGTTATTATGAAAGGTAGTCTGTTGTCGATATCTTTGTTACTCCAATGGATGATAGCCTAGTCAGTATGTAAGGTAGTCTGTTGTCGAGATTTTTAATATTCCAATGGATGGTAGCCTAGTCTTTATGGAAGGTAGTCTGTTTTCGAGATTTTTGTTACTCCAATGAATGGTAACCTTGTCATTATAGAAGGTAGTCTGTTGTCGAGATTTTTGTTACTCTAATGGATGGTAGCCTTGTTATTATAGAAGGTAGTTTGTTGTTGTGATTTTTGTTACTCCAAAGGATGGTAGCCTTGTCATTACGGAAGGTAGTTTGTTGTTCAGATTTTTTTTACTACAATGTATGGTAGCCTTGTCATTATGGAAGGTAGTTTGTTGTCGAGATTTTTGTTATTCCAATGGATGGTAGCCTTGTCATTTTTGAAGGTAGTCTGTTGTCGAGATTTTTATTATTCCAATGGATGGTAGCCTTGTCATTATGGAAGGTAGTATGTGGTCTATATCTATATTACTCTAATGGGTGGTAGCCTTGTCATTATGGAAGGTAGTCTCTTTTCGAGATTTTTGTAACTCCAATGGATGGTAGCCTTGTCATTATAGAAGGTAGTCTGTTGTCGAGTTTTTTGGTACTCCAATGGATGGTAGCCTTGTCATTATGGAAGGTAGTTTGTTGTTCAGATTTTTATTACTCTAATGGATGGTAGCCTTGTCATTATTGAAGGTAGTCTGTTGTCGAATTTTTTGTTACTAAAATGGATGGTAGCCTGGTCATTATGGAAGGTAATATGTTGTCGATATTTTTGTTACTCCAATGGATTGTAGCCATGTCATTATGGAAGGTAGTATGTTGTCAAGATTTTTGTTATTACAATGGATGATAGCCTTGTCATTATGGAAGGTAGTCTGTTGTCAAGATTTTTGTTACTCCAATAGATGGTAGCCTTGTCATTATGGAAGGTAGTATGTTGTTGATATTTTTGTTACTCCAATGGATGGTAGCCTTGTCATTATGGAACGTAGTCTATTGTCGAGATTTTTAATATTCCAATGGATGGTAGCCTTGTCATTATGGAAGGTAGTATGTTGTCGATATCTATGTTACTCTAATGGGTGGTAGCCTTGTCATTATGGAAGGTAGTCTAGTGTCGAGATTTTTGTTACTCCAATGGATGGTAGCCTTGTCATTATAAAAGGTAGTCTGTTGTCGAGATTATTGGTATTGCCATGGATGGTAGCCTTATCATTATGGAAGGTAGTCTCTTGTTGATATTTTTGTTACTCCAATGGATGGTAGCCTTGTCATTATGGAAGGTAGTCTCTTGTTGATATTTTTGTTACTCCAATGGATGGTAGCCTTGTAATTATGGAAGGTAGTCTGTTTTCTAGATTTTTGTTACTCCAATGGATGGTAGCCTTGTCATTATAGAAGGTAGTCTGTTGTCGAGATTTTTGTTACTCCAATGGATGGTAGCCTTGTCATTATAGAAGGTAGTTTGTTGTTGTGAGTTTTGTTACTCCAAAGGATGGTAGCCTTGTCATTATGGAAGGTAGTGTGTTGTCGAGATTTTTGTTATTCCAATGGATGGTAGCCTAGTCTTTATGGAAGGTAGTCCGTTTTCAAGATTTTTGTTACTCCAATGGATGGTAGCCTTGTCATTATGGAAGGTAGTCTCTTGTTGATATTTTTGTTACTCCAATGGATGGTAGCCTTGTCATTATGGAAGGTAGTCTCTTGTTGATATTTCTGTTACTCCAATGGATGGTAGCCTTGTTATTATGGCAAGCAGTCTGTTTTCTAGATTTTTGTTACTCCAATGGATGGTAGCCTTGTCATTATAGAAAGTAGTCTGTTGTCGAGATTTATGGTACTCCAATTGATGGTAGCCTTGTTATTATGGTAGGTAGCCTCTTGTTGATATTTTTGTTACTCCAATGGATGGTAGCCTTGTCATTATAAAAGGTAGTTTGTTGTCCATATTTTTGTTATTCTAATGGATGGTAGCCTTGTCATTATGGGAGGTAGTCTACTGTCATGATTTTTGTTACTCCAATGGATGGTAGCCTTGTCATTATTGAAGGGAGTCTGTTTTCGAGATTTTTGTTACTACAACAGATGGTATCCTTGTCATTATGGAAGGTAGTCTTTTGTCTAGATTTTGGTTAATACAATGGATTGAAGCCTTGTTATTATGAAAGGTAGTCTATTGTCGATATCTTTGTTACTCCAATGGATGATGGCCTAGTCAGTATGTAAATTAGTCTGTTGTCGAGATTTTTAATATTCCAATGGATGGTAGCCTAGTCTTTATGGAAGGTAGTCTGTTTTCAAGATTTTTGTTACTCCAATGAATGGTAACCTTGTCATTATAGAAGGTAGTCTGTTGTCGAGATTTTTGTTACTCTAATGGATGGTAGCCTTGTCATTATAGAAGGTAGTTTGTTGTTGTGATTTTTGTTACTCCAAAGGATGGTAGCCTTGTCATTATGGAAGGTAGTTTGTTGTTCAGATTTTTTTTACTACAATGTATGGTAGCCTTGTCATTATGGAAGGTAGTCTATTGTCGAGATTTTTGTTATTTCAATGGATGGTAGCCTTGTCATTTTTGAAGGTAGTCTGTTGTCGAGATTTTTATTATTCCAATGGATGGTAGCCTTTTCATTATGGAAGGTAGTATGTGGTCTATATCTATATTACTCTAATGGGTGGTAGCCTTGTCATTATGGAAGGTAGTCTCTTTTCGAGATTTTTGTAACTCCAATGGATGGTAGCCTTGTCATTATAGAAGGTAGTCTGTTGTCGAGATTTTTGGTACTCCAATGGATGGTAGCCTTGTCATTATAGAAGGTAGTTTGTTGTTCAGATTTTTATTACTCTAATGGATGGTAGCCTTGTCATTATGGAAGGTAGTCTGTTTCGAGATTTTTGTTACTCCAATGGATGGTAGCCTTGTCATTATTGAAGGTAGTCTCTTGTCGAGTTTTTTGTTACTACAATGGATGGTAGCCTGGTCATTATGGAAGGTAGTATGTGGTCGATATTTTTGTTACTACAATGGATTGTAGCCATGTCATTATGGAAGGTTGTATGTTGTCGAGATTTTTGTTATTACAATGGATGATAACCTTATCATTATGGAAGGTAGTCTGTTGTCAAGATTTTTGTTACTTCAATAGATGGTAGCCTTATCATTATGGAAGGTAGTATGTTGTTGATATTTTTGTTACTCCAATGGATGGTAACCTTGTCATTATGGAACGTAGTCTATTGTCGAGATTTTTATTATTCCAATGGATGGTAGCCTTGTCATTATGGAAGGTAGTATGTTGTCGATATCTATGTTACTCTAATGGGTGGTAGCCTTGTCATTATGGAAGGTAGTCTATTGTCGAGATTTTTGTTAGTCCAATGGATGGTAGCCTTGTCATTATAGAAGGTAGTCTGTTGTCGAGATTATTGGTATTGCCATGGATGGTAGCCTTATCATTATGGAAGGTAGTATGTTGTCGAGATTATTGGTATTGCCATGGATGGTAGCCTTGTCATTATGGAAGGTAGTCTCTTGTTGATATTTTTGTTACTCCAATGGATGGTAGCCTTGTCATTATGGATGGTAGTCTCTTGTTGATATTTTTGTTATTCCAATGGATGGTAGCCTTGTAATTATGGAAGGTAGTCTGTTTTCTAGATTTTTGTTACTCCAATGGATGGTAGCCTTGTCATTATAGAAAGTAGTCTGTTGTCGAGATTTATGGTACTCTTATGGATGGTAGCCTTGTTATTATGGAAGGTAGTCTCTTGTTGATATTTTTGTTACTCCAATGGATGGTAGCCTTGTCATTATAAAAGGTAGTCTGTTGTCCATATTTTTGTTATTCTAATGAATGGTAGCCTTGTCATTATGGGAGGTAGTCTGTTGTCATGATTTTTGTTACTCCAATGGATGGTAGCCTTATCATTATTGAAGGGAGTTTGTTTTCGAGATTTTTGTTACTATAACAGATATTAGCCTTTTCATTATGGAAGGTAGTCTTTTGTTGAGATTTTGGTTAATACAATGGATTGAAGCCTTGTTATTATGAAAGGTAGTCTGTTGTCGATATCTTTGTTACTCCAATGGATGGTAGCCTAGTCAGTATGTAAGGTTGTCTGTTGTCGAGATTTTTGTTATTCCAATGGATGGTAGCCTAGTCTTTATGGAAGGTAGTCTGTTTTCGAGATTTTTGTTACTCCAATGGATGGTAGCCTTGTCATTATAGAAGGTAGTTTGTTGTCGAGATTTTTGTTACTCCAATGGATGGTAGCCTTGTCATTATAGAAGGTAGTTTGTTGTTGTGATTTTGGTTACTCCAAAGGATGGTAGCCTTGTCATTATGGAAGGTTGTATGTTATCGATATCTATGTTACTCTAATGGATGGTAGCCTTGTCATTATGGAAGGTAGTCTATTGTTCAGAATTTTGTTACTCTAATGGATGGTAGCCTTGTCATTATGGAAGGTAGTCTGTTGTCGAGATTTTTGTTACTCCAATGGATGGTAGCCTTGTCATTATTGAAGGTAGTCTGTTGTCGAGATTTTTGTTACTACAATGGATGGTAGCCTTGTCATTATGGAAGGTAGTATGTTGTCGATATTTTTGTTACTACAATGGATTGTAGCCATGTCATTATGGAAGGTAGTATGTTGTCGAGATTTTTGTTACTACAATGGATGATAGCCTTGTCATTATGGAAGGTAGTCTATTGTCAAGATTTTTGTTACTCCAATAGATGGTAGCCTTGTCATTATGGAAGGTAGTATGTTGTAGATATTTTTGTTACTACAATGGATGGCAGCCTTGTCATTATGGAAGGTAGTATGTTGTCGAGATTTTTGTTACTCCATTGGATGGTAGCCTTGTCATTATGGAACGTAGTCTGTTGTCGAGAATTTTATTATTCCAATGGATGGTAGCCTTGTCATTATGGAAGGTAGTATGTTGTCCATATCTATGTTACTCTAATGGGTGGTAGCCTTGTCATTATGGAAGGTAGACTATTGTCGAGATTTTTGTTACTCCAATGGATGGTAGCCTTGTCATTATAGAAGGTAGCCTGTTGTCGAGATTATTGGTATTGCCATGGATGGTAGCCTTGTCATTATGGAAGGAAGTATCTTGTTGATATATTTGTTACTCCAATGGATGGTAGCCTTGTCATTATGGAAGGTAGTCTCTTGTTGATATTTTTGTTACTCCAATGGATGGTAGCCTTGTCATTATGGAAGGTAGTCTCTTGTTGATTTTTTTGTTACTCCAATGGATGGTAGCCTTGTCATTATGGAAGGTAGTCTCTTGTTTATATTTTTGTTACTCCAATGGATAGTAGCCTTGTTATTATGGAAGTTAGTCTCTTGTTGATATTTTTGTTACTCAAATGGATGGTAGCCTTGTCATTATAAAAGGTAGTTTGTTGTCCATATTTTTGTTATTCTAATGGATGGTAGCCTTGTCATTATGGGAGGTAGTCTGTTGTCATGATTTTTGTTACTCCAATGGATGGTAGCCTTGTCATTATGGAAGGTAGTCTGTTTTCTAGATTTTTGTTACTCCAATGGATGGTAGCCTTGTCATTATAGAAAGTAGTCTGTTGTCGAGATTTATGGTACTCCAATGGATGGTAGCCTTCTTATTATGGTAGGTAGCCTCTTGTTGATATTTTTGTTACTCCAATGGATGGTAGACTTGTCATTATGGGAGGTAGTCTACTGTCAAGATTTTTGTTACTCCAATGGATGGTAGCCTTGTCATTATTGAAGGGAGTCTGTTTTCGAGATTTTTGTTACTACAATAGATGGTATCCTTGTCATTATGGAAGGTAGTCTTTTGTCGAGATTTTGGTTAATACAATGGATTGAAGCCTTGTTATTATGAAAGGTAGTCTGTTGTCGATATCTTTGTTACTCCAATGGATGATAGCCTAGTCAGTATGTAAGGTAGTCTGTTGTCGAGATTTTTAATATTCCAATGGATGGTAGCCTAGTCTTTATGGAAGGTAGTCTGTTTTCGAGATTTTTGTTACTCCAATGAATGGTAACCTTGTCATTATAGAAGGTAGTCTCTTGTCGATATTTTTGTTACTCTAATGGATGGTAGCCTTGTTATTATAGAAGGTAGTTTGTTGTTGTGATTTTTGTTACTCCAAAGGATGGTAGCCTTGTCATTATGGAAGGTAGTTTGTTGTTCAGATTTTTTTTACTACAATGTATGGTAGCCTTGTCATTATGGAAGGTAGTCTGTTGTCGAGATTTTTGTTATTCCAATGGATGGTAGCCTTGTCATTTTTGAAGGTAGTCTGTTGTCGAGATTTTTATTATTCCAATGGATGGTAGCCTTTTCATTATGGAAGGTAGTATGCGGTCTATATCTATATTACTCTAATGGGTGGTAGCCTTGTCATTATGGAAGGTAGTCTCTTTTCGAGATTTTTGTAACTCCAATGGGTGGTAGCCTTGTCATTATAGAAGGTAGTCTGTTGTCGAGTTTTTTGGTACTCCAATGGATGGTAGCCTTGTCATTATGGAAGGTAGTTTGTTGTTCAGATTTTTATTACTCTAATGGATGGTAGCCTTGTCATTATTGAAGGTAGTCTGTTGTCGAGTTTTTTGTTACTAAAATGGATGGTAGCCTGGTCATTATGGAAGGTAGTATGTTGTCGATATTTTTGTTACTCCAATGGATTGTAGCCATGTCATTATGGAAGGTAGTATGTTGTCAAGATTTTTGTTATTACAATGGATGATAGCCTTGTCATTATGGAAGGTAGTCTAGTGTCGAGATTTTTGTTACTCCAATGGATGGTAGCCTTGTCATTATAGAAGGTAGTCTGTTGTCGAGATTATTGGTATTGCCATGGATGGTAGCCTTATCATTATGGAAGGTAGTCTCTTGTTGATATTTTTGTTACTCCAATGGATGGTAGCCTTGTCATTATGGAAGGTAGTCTCTTGTTGATATTTTTGTTACTCCAATGGATGGTAGCCTTGTAATTATGGAAGGTAGTCTGTTTTCTAGATTTTTGTTACTCCAATGGATGGTAGCCTTGTCATTATAGAAGGTAGTCTGTTGTCGAGATTTTTGTTACTCCAATGGATGGTAGCCTTGTCATTATAGAAGGTAGTTTTTTGTTGTGAGTTTTGTTACTCCAAAGGATGGTAGCCTTGTCATTATGGAAGGTAGTGTGTTGTCGAGATTTTTGTTATTCCAATGGATGGTAGCCTAGTCTTTATGGAAGGTAGTCCGTTTTCAAGATTTTTGTTACTCCAATGGATGGTAGCCTTGTCATTATAGAAGGTAGTCTGTTGTCGATATTTTTGGTACTCCAATGGATGGTAGCCTTGTCATTATAGAAGGTAGTTTGTTGTTGTGATTTTGGTTACTCCAAAGGATGGTAGCCTTGTCATTATGGAAGGTTGTATGTTATCGATATCTATGTTACTCTAATGGATGGTAGCCTTGTCATTATGGAAGGTAGTCTATTGTTCAGAATTTTGTTACTCTAATGGATGGTAGCCTTGTCATTATGGAAGGTAGTCTGTTGTCGAGATTTTTGTTACTCCAATGGATGGTAGCCTTGTCATTATTGAAGGTAGTCTGTTGTCGAGATTTTTGTTACTACAATGGATGGTAGCCTTGTCATTATGGAAGGTAGTATGTTGTCGATATTTTTGTTACTACAATGGATTGTAGCCATGTCATTATGGAAGGTAGTATGTTGTCGAGATTTTTGTTACTACAATGGATGATAGCCTTGTCATTATGGAAGGTAGTCTATTGTCAAGATTTTTGTTACTCCAATAGATGGTAGCCTTGTCATTATGGAAGGTAGTATGTTGTAGATATTTTTGTTACTACAATGGATGGCAGCCTTGTCATTATGGAAGGTAGTATGTTGTCGAGATTTTTGTTACTCCATTGGATGGTAGCCTTGTCATTATGGAACGTAGTCTGTTGTCGAGAATTTTATTATTCCAATGGATGGTAGCCTTGTCATTATGGAAGGTAGTATGTTGTCCATATCTATGTTACTCTAATGGGTGGTAGCCTTGTCATTATGGAAGGTAGACTATTGTCGAGATTTTTGTTACTCCAATGGATGGTAGCCTTGTCATTATAGAAGGTAGCCTGTTGTCGAGATTATTGGTATTGCCATGGATGGTAGCCTTGTCATTATGGAAGGAAGTATCTTGTTGATATATTTGTTACTCCAATGGATGGTAGCCTTGTCATTATGGAAGGTAGTCTCTTGTTGATATTTTTGTTACTCCAATGGATGGTAGCCTTGTCATTATGGAAGGTAGTCTCTTGTTGATTTTTTTGTTACTCCAATGGATGGTAGCCTTGTCATTATGGAAGGTAGTCTCTTGTTTATATTTTTGTTACTCCAATGGATAGTAGCCTTGTTATTATGGAAGTTAGTCTCTTGTTGATATTTTTGTTACTCAAATGGATGGTAGCCTTGTCATTATAAAAGGTAGTTTGTTGTCCATATTTTTGTTATTCTAATGGATGGTAGCCTTGTCATTATGGGAGGTAGTCTGTTGTCATGATTTTTGTTACTCCAATGGATGGTAGCCTTGTCATTATGGAAGGTAGTCTGTTTTCTAGATTTTTGTTACTCCAATGGATGGTAGCCTTGTCATTATAGAAAGTAGTCTGTTGTCGAGATTTATGGTACTCCAATGGATGGTAGCCTTCTTATTATGGTAGGTAGCCTCTTGTTGATATTTTTGTTACTCCAATGGATGGTAGACTTGTCATTATGGGAGGTAGTCTACTGTCAAGATTTTTGTTACTCCAATGGATGGTAGCCTTGTCATTATTGAAGGGAGTCTGTTTTCGAGATTTTTGTTACTACAATAGATGGTATCCTTGTCATTATGGAAGGTAGTCTTTTGTCGAGATTTTGGTTAATACAATGGATTGAAGCCTTGTTATTATGAAAGGTAGTCTGTTGTCGATATCTTTGTTACTCCAATGGATGATAGCCTAGTCAGTATGTAAGGTAGTCTGTTGTCGAGATTTTTAATATTCCAATGGATGGTAGCCTAGTCTTTATGGAAGGTAGTCTGTTTTCGAGATTTTTGTTACTCCAATGAATGGTAACCTTGTCATTATAGAAGGTAGTCTCTTGTCGATATTTTTGTTACTCTAATGGATGGTAGCCTTGTTATTATAGAAGGTAGTTTGTTGTTGTGATTTTTGTTACTCCAAAGGATGGTAGCCTTGTCATTATGGAAGGTAGTTTGTTGTTCAGATTTTTTTTACTACAATGTATGGTAGCCTTGTCATTATGGAAGGTAGTCTGTTGTCGAGATTTTTGTTATTCCAATGGATGGTAGCCTTGTCATTTTTGAAGGTAGTCTGTTGTCGAGATTTTTATTATTCCAATGGATGGTAGCCTTTTCATTATGGAAGGTAGTATGCGGTCTATATCTATATTACTCTAATGGGTGGTAGCCTTGTCATTATGGAAGGTAGTCTCTTTTCGAGATTTTTGTAACTCCAATGGGTGGTAGCCTTGTCATTATAGAAGGTAGTCTGTTGTCGAGTTTTTTGGTACTCCAATGGATGGTAGCCTTGTCATTATGGAAGGTAGTTTGTTGTTCAGATTTTTATTACTCTAATGGATGGTAGCCTTGTCATTATTGAAGGTAGTCTGTTGTCGAGTTTTTTGTTACTAAAATGGATGGTAGCCTGGTCATTATGGAAGGTAGTATGTTGTCGATATTTTTGTTACTCCAATGGATTGTAGCCATGTCATTATGGAAGGTAGTATGTTGTCAAGATTTTTGTTATTACAATGGATGATAGCCTTGTCATTATGGAAGGTAGTCTAGTGTCGAGATTTTTGTTACTCCAATGGATGGTAGCCTTGTCATTATAGAAGGTAGTCTGTTGTCGAGATTATTGGTATTGCCATGGATGGTAGCCTTATCATTATGGAAGGTAGTCTCTTGTTGATATTTTTGTTACTCCAATGGATGGTAGCCTTGTCATTATGGAAGGTAGTCTCTTGTTGATATTTTTGTTACTCCAATGGATGGTAGCCTTGTAATTATGGAAGGTAGTCTGTTTTCTAGATTTTTGTTACTCCAATGGATGGTAGCCTTGTCATTATAGAAGGTAGTCTGTTGTCGAGATTTTTGTTACTCCAATGGATGGTAGCCTTGTCATTATAGAAGGTAGTTTTTTGTTGTGAGTTTTGTTACTCCAAAGGATGGTAGCCTTGTCATTATGGAAGGTAGTGTGTTGTCGAGATTTTTGTTATTCCAATGGATGGTAGCCTAGTCTTTATGGAAGGTAGTCCGTTTTCAAGATTTTTGTTACTCCAATGGATGGTAGCCTTGTCATTATAGAAGGTAGTCTGTTGTCGATATTTTTGGTACTCCAATGGATATTAGCCTTGTCATTATGGAAGGTAGTCTCTTGTTGATATTTTTGTTACTCCAATGGATGGTATCCTTGTCATTATGGAAGGTAGTCTCTTGTTGATATTTCTGTTACTCCAATGGATGGTAGCCTTGTTATTATGGTAAGCAGTCTGTTTTCTAGATTTTTGTTACTCCAATGGATGGTAGCCTTGTCATTATAGAAAGTAGTCTGTTGTCGAGATTTATGGTACTCCAATGGATGGTAGCCTTGTCATTATGGAAGGTAGTCTCTTGTTGATATTTTTGTTACTCCAATGGATGGTATCCTTGTCATTATGGAAGGTAGTCTCTTGTTGATATTTCTGTTACTCCAATGGATGGTAGCCTTGTTATTATGGTAAGCAGTCTGTTTTCTAGATTTTTGTTACTCCAATGGATGGTAGCCTTGTCATTATAGAAAGTAGTCTGTTGTCGAGATTTATGGTACTCCAATGGATGGTAGCCTTGTTATTATGGTAGGTAGCCTCTTGTTGATATTTTTGTTACTCCAATGGATGGTAGCCTTGTCATTATAAAAGGTAGTTTGTTGTCCATATTTTTGTTATTCTAATGGATGGTAGCCTTGTCATTATGGGAGGTAGTCTACTGTCATGACTTTTGTTACTCCAATGGATGGTAGCCTTGTCATTATTGAAGGGAGTCTGTTTTCGAGATTTTTGTTACTACAACAGATGGTATCCTTGTCATTATGGAAGGTAGTCTTTTGTCTAGATTTTGGTTAATACAATGGATTGAAGCCTTGTTATTATGAAAGGTAGTCTATTGTCGATATCTTTGTTACTCCAATGGATGATAGCCTAGTCAGTATGTAAATTAGTCTGTTGTCGAGATTTTTAATATTCCAATGGATGGTAGCCTAGTCTTTATGGAAGGTAGTCTGTTTTCGAGATTTTTGTTACTCCAATGAATGGTAACCTTGTCATTATAGAAGGTAGTCTGTTGTCGAGATTTTTGTTACTCTAATGGATGGTAGCCTTGTCATTATAGAAGGTAGTATGTTGTCGAAATTTATTGGTATTGCCATGGATGGTAGCCTTGTCATTATGGAAGGTAGTCTCTTGTTGATATTTTTGTTACTCCAATGGATGGTAGCCTTGTCATTATGGATGGTAGTCTCTTGTTGATATTTTTGTTATTCCAATGGATGGTAGCCTTGTAATTATGGAAGGTAGTCTGTTTTATAGATTTTTGTTACTCCAATGGATGGTAGCCTTGTCATTATAGAAAGTAGTCTGTTGTCGAGATTTATGGTACTCCTATGGATGGTAGCCTTGTTATTATGGAAGGTAGTCTCTTGTTGATATTTTTGTTACTCCAATGGATGGTAGCCTTGTCATTATAAAAGGTAGTCTGTTGTCCATATTTTTGTTATTCTAATGAATGGTAGCCTTGTCATTATGGGAGGTAGTCTGTTGTCATGATTTTTGTTACTCCAATGGATGGTAGCCTTATCATTATTGAAGGGAGTTTGTTTTCGAGATTTTTGTTACTACAACAGATATTAGCCTTTTCATTATGGAAGGTAGTCTTTTGTTGAGATTTTGGTTAATACAATGGATTGAAGCCTTGTTATTATGAAAGGTAGTCTGTTGTCGATATCTTTGTTACTCCAATGGATGGTAGCCTAGTCAGTATGTAAGGTTGTCTGTTGTCGAGATTTTTGTTATTCCAATGGATGGTAGCCTAGTCTTTATGGAAGGTAGTCTGTTTTCGAGATTTTTGTTACTCCAATGGATGGTAGCCTTGTCATTATAGAAGGTAGTTTGTTGTCGAGATTTTTGTTACTCCAATGGATGGTAGCCTTGTCATTATAGAAGGTAGTTTGTTGTTGTGATTTTGGTTACTCCAAAGGATGGTAGCCTTGTCATTATGGAAGGTAGTCTGTTGTTTAGATTTTTTTTACTACAATGTATGGTAGCCTTGTCATTATGGAAGGTAGTCTATTGTCGAGATTTTTGTTATTCCAATGGATGGTAGCCTTGTCATTATTGAAGGTAGTCTGTTGTCGAGATTTTTATTATATCAATGGATGGTAGCCTTGTCATTATGACGGTAGTATGTGGTCTATATCAATGTTACTCTAATGGGTGGTAGCCTTGTCATTATGGAAGGTAGTCTGTTTTCGATATTTTTGTTACTCTAATGGATGGTAGCCTTGTCATTATAGAAGGTAGTTTGTTGTTGTGATTTCTGTAATTCCAATGGATGGTAGCCTTGTCATTATGAAAGGTAGTCTGTTGTTCAGATTTTTATTATTCCAAAGGATTGTAGCCTTGTCATTATGGAAGGTAGTATGTTATCGATATTTATGTTACTCTAATGGATGGTAGCCTTGTCATTATGGAAGGTAGTTTGTTGTTCAGATTTTTGTTACCCTAATGGATGGTAGCCTTGTCATTATGGAAGGTAGTCTGTTATCGAGATCTTGGTTACTCCAATGGATGGTAGCCATGTCATTATTAAAGGTAGTCTGTTGTCGAGATTTTTGTTACTACAATGGATGGTAGCCTTGTCATTATGGAAGGTAGTATGTTGTCGATATTTTTGTTACTACAATGGATTGTAGCCTTGTCATTATGGAAGGTAGTATGTTGTCAATATTTTTGTTACTCCATTGGATGGTAGCCTTGTCATTATGGAAAGTAGTCTGTTGTCGAGATTTTTATTATTCCAATGGATGGTAGCCTTGTCATTATGGAAGGTAGTATGTTGTCGATATCTATGTTACTCTAATGGGTGGTAGCCTTGTCATTATGGAAGGTAGTCTATTGTCGAGATTTTTGTTACTCCAATGGATGGTAGCCTTGTCATTATGGAAGGTAGTCTGTTGTCCAGATTTATGTTATTCTAATGGATGGTAGCCTTATCATAATTGAAGGGAGTCTGTTTTCGAGATTTTTGTTACTACAACGGATGGTAGCCTTATCATTATGGAAGGTAGTCTTTTGTCGAGATTTTGGTTACTACAATGGGTTGTTGCTTTGTTATTATGAAAGGTAGTCTGTTGTTGATATCTCTGTTACTCCAATGGATGGTAGCCTAGTCATTATGTAAGGTAGTCTATTGTCGAGATTTTTATTACTCCAATGGATGGTAGCCTTGTCATTACGAAAGGTAGTCTGTTGTCAAGATTTTTATTACTCTAGTGGATGGTAGCCTTATCATTATGGAAGATAGTCTCTTGTGGATTTTTTTGTTACTCCAATGGATGGTACCCTTGTTATTATGGAAGGTAGTCTGTTGTCTATATTTTTGTTACTCCAATGGATGGTAGCCTTGTCATTATGAAAGGTAGTATGTTGTCGAGATTTTTGTTACTCCATGGGATGGTAGCCTTGTCATTATGGAAGGTATTTTGTTATATATATCTTTGTTATTCCAATGGATGGTAGCGTTGTCATTATGGAAGGTAGTCTGTTGTCGTGATTTTTGTTACTCCAATGGATGGTAGCCTTGTCATTATGGAAGTTAGTCTGTTTTCGAGATTTTTGTTATTCCACTGGATGGTAGCCTAGTAATTACGGAAGGTAGTCAGTTTTCGAGATTTTTGTTACTTCAATGGATGGTAGCCTTGTCATTATGGAAGGTAGTCTGTTGTCGAGATTTTTTTTACTCCATTGGATGGTAGCCTTGTCATTATGGAAGGTAGACTTATGTTGATATTTTTGTTACTCCAATGGATGGTAGACTTGTCATTATGCAAGGTAGTCTCTTGTTGATATTTTTGTTACTCCAATGGATGGTAGCCTTGTCATTATGGAAGGTAGTTTGTTTTCGAGATTTTCGTTACTCCAATGGATGGTAGCCTTGTCATTATAGAAAGTAGTTTGTTGTCGAGATTTATGGTACTCCAAATGATGGTAGCCTTGTTATTATGGTAGGTAGCCTCTTGTTGATATTTTTGTTACTCCAATGGATGGTAGCCTTGTCATTATAAAAGGTAGTCTGTTGTCCATATTTTTGTTATTCTAATGGATGGTAGCCTTGTCATTAGGGGAGGTAGTCTGTTGTCATGATTTTTGTTACTCCAATGGATGGTAGCCTTTTCATTATTGAAGGGAGTCTGTTTTCGAGATTTTTGTTACTACAACAGATGGTATCCTTGTCATTATGGAAGGTACTCTTTTGTCGAGATTTTGGTTAATACAATGGATTGAAGCCTTGTTATTATGAAAGGTAGTCTGTTGTCGATATCTTTGTTACTCCAATGGATGATAGACTAGTCAGTATGTAAGGTAGTCTGTTGTCGAGATTTTTAATATTCCAATGGATGGTAGCCTAGTCTTTATGGAAGGTAGTCTCTTTTCGAGATTTTTGTTACTCCAATGAATGGTAACCTTGTCATTATAGAAGGTAGTCTATTCTCGAGATTTTTGTTACTCTAATGGATGGTAGCCTTGTCATTATAGAAGGTAGTTTGTTGTTGTGATTTTTGTTACTCCAAAGGATGGTAGCCTTGTCATTATGGAAGGTAGTTTGTTGTTCAAATTTTTTTTACTACAATGTATGGTAGCCTTGTCATTATGGAAGGTAGTCTGTTGTCTAGATTTTTGTTATTCCAATGGATGGTAGCCTTGTCATTTTTGAAGGTAGTCTGTTGTCGAGATTTTTATTATTCCAATGGATGGTAGCCTTGTCATTATGGAAGGTAGTATGTGGTCTATATCTATATTACTCTAATGGGTGGTAGCCTTGTCATTATGGAAGGTAGTCTCTTTTCGAGATTTTTGTAACTCCAATGGATGGTAGCCTTGTCATTATAGAAGGTAGTCTGTTGTCGAGATTTTTGGTACTCCAATGGATGGTACCCTTGTCATTATGGAAGTTAGTTTGTTGTTCAGATTTTTGTTACTCTAATGGATGGTAGCCTTGTCATTATGGAAGGTAGTCTGTTGTCGAGATTTTTGTTACTCCAATGGATGGTAGCCTTGTCATTATTGAAGGTAGTCTGTTGTCGAGTTTTTTGTTACTACAATGGATGGTAGCCTGGTCATTATGGAAGGTAGTATGTTGTCGATTTTTTGTTACTACAATGGATTGTAGCCATGTCATTATGGAAGGTAGTATGTTGTCGAGATTTTTGTTATTACAATGGATGATAGCCTTGTCATTATGGAAGGTAGTCTATTGTCAAGATTTTTGTTACTCCAATAGATGGTAGCCTTGTCATTATGGAAGGTAGTATGTTGTCGATATCTATGTTACTCTAATGGGTGGTAGCCTTGTCATTATGGAACGTAGTCTATTGTCGAGATTTTTGTTACTCCAATGGATGGTAGCCTTGTCATTATGGAAGGTAGTCTCTTGTTTATATTTTTGTTACTCCAATGGATGGTAGCCTTGTAATTATGGAAGGTAGTCTGTTTTCTAGATTTTTGTTACTCCAATAGATGGTAGCCTTGTCATTATAGAAAGTAGTCTGTTGTCGAGATTTATGGTACTCCTATGGATGGTAGCCTTGTTATTATGGAAGGTAGTCTCTTGTTGATATTTTTGTTACTCCAATGGATGGTAGCCTTATCATTATAAAAGGTAGTATGTTCTCCATATTTTTGTTATTCTAACGGATGGTAGCCTTGTCATTATGGGAGGTAGTCTGTTGTCATGATTTTTGTTACTCCAATGGATGGTAGCCTTATCATTATTGAAGGGAGTTTGTTTTCGAGATTTTTGTTACTACAACAGATGGTAGCCTTGTCATTATGGAAGGTAGTCTTTTGTTGAGATTTTGGTTTATACAATGGATTGAAGCCTTGTTATTATGAAAGGTAGTCTGTTGTAGATATCTTTGTTACTCCAATGGATGGTAGCCTAGTCAGTATGTAAGGTTGTCTGTTGTCGAGATTTTTGTTATTCTAATGGATGGTAGCCTAGTCTTTATGGAAGGTAGTCTGTTTTCAAGATTTTTGTTACTCCATTGGATGGTAGCCTTGTCATTATAGAAGGTAGTTTGTTGTTGTGATTTTGGTTACTCCAAAGGATGGTAACCTTGTCATTATGGAAGGTAGTCTGTTGTTCAGATTTTTTTAACTACAATGTATGGTAGCCTTGTCATTATGGAAGGTAGTATATTGTATAGATTTTTGTTATTCCAATGGATGGTAGCCTTGTCATTATTGAAGGTAGTCTATTGTCGAGATTTTTATTATTCCAATGGATGGTAGCCTTGTCATTATGGACGGCAGTATGTGGTCTATATCAATGTTACTCTAATGGGTGGTAGCCTTGTCATTATGGAAGATAGTCTGTTTTCGATATTTTTGTTACTACAATGGATGGTAGCCTTGTCATTATAGAAGGTAGTTTGTTGTTGTGATTTTTGTTATTCCAATGTATGGTAGCCTTGTCATTATGAAAGGTAGTCTGTTGTTAAGATTTTTATTATTCCAAAGGATTGTAGCCTTGTCATTATAGAAGGTAGTATGTTATTGATATCTATGTTACTCGAATGGATGGTAGCCTTGTCATTATGGAAGGTAGTCTGTTGATCAGATTTTTGTTACTCTAACGGATGGTAGCCTTGTCATTATGGAAGGTAGTCTGTTATCGAGATTTTGGTTACTCCAATGGATGGTAGCCTTGTCATTATTGAAGGTAGTCTGTTGTCGAGATTTTCTTTACTACAATGGATGGTAGCCTTGTCATTATGGAAGGTAGTATGTTGTCGATATTTTTGTTACTACAATGGATGGTAGCCTTGTCATTATGGAAGGTAGTCAATTGTTCAAATTTTTGTTACTACAATGTATGGTAGCCTTGTCATTACGGAAGGTAGTTTGTTGTCGAGATTTTTATTATTCCAATGGATGGTTGCCTAGTCTTTATGGAAGGTAGTCTATTTTCGAGATTTTTGTTACTCCAATGGATGGTAGCCTTGTCATTATAAAAGGTAGTCTGTTGTTGAGATTTTTGTTACTCCAATGGATGGTAGCCTTGTCATTATGGAAGGTAGTCACTTGTTGATATTTTTGTTACTCCAATGGATGGTAGCCTTGTCATTATGGAAGGTAGTCTCTTGTTGATATTTTTGTTACTCCAATGGATGGTAGCCTTGTCATTATGGAAGGTAGTCTATTGTCCAGATTTATGTTATTCTAATGGATGGTAGCCTTATCATAATTGAAGGGAGTCTGTTTTCGAGATTTTTGTTACTACAACGGATGGTAGCCTTATCATTATGGAAGGTAGTCTTTTGTCGAGATTTTGGTTACTATAATGGATTGTTGCTTTGTTATTATGAAAGGTAGTCTGTTGTTGATATCTCTGTTACTCCAATGGATGGTAGCCTAGTCATTATGTAAGGTAGTCTATTGTCGAGATTTTTGTTACTCCAATGGATGGTAGCCTTGTCATTACGAAAGGTAGTCTAATGTCAAGATTTTTATTACTCTAATGGATGGTAGCCTTATCATTATGGAAGATAGTCTCTTGTGGATTTTTTTGTTACTTCAATGGATGGTACCCTTGTTATTATGGAAGGTAGTCTATTGTCTATATTTTTGTTACTCCAATGGATGGTAGCCTTGTCATTATGAAAGGTAGTCTGTTGTCGAGATTTTTGTTACTCCATTGGATGGTAGCCTTGCCATTATGGAAGGCATTTTGTTATCTATATCTTTGTTATTCTAATGGATGGTAGCCTTGTCATTATGGAAGGTAGTCTGTTGTCGTGATTTTTGTTACTCCAATGGATGGTAGCCTTGTCATTATGGAAGTTAGTCTGTTTTCGAGATTTTTGTTATTCCACTGGATGGTAGCCTAGTAATTACAGAAGGTAGTCAATTTTCGAGGTTTTTGTTACTTCAATGGATGGTAGCCTTGTCATTATGGAAGGTAGTCTGTTTTCAAGATTTTTGTTACTCCATTGGATGGTAGCCTTGTCATTATGGAAGGTAGTCTTATGTTGGTATTTTTGTTACTCCAATGGATGGTAGACTTGTCATTATGCAAGGTAGTTTGTTGTCCAGATTTTTGTTACTCTAATGGATGGTAGCCTTGTCATTATGGAAGGTAGTCTGTTGTCGAGATTTTTGTTACTCCAATGGATGGTAGCCTTATCATTATTGAAGGTAGTCTGTTGTCGAGATTTTTGTTACTACAATGGATGGTAGCCTTGTCACTATGGAAGGTAGTATGTTGTCGATATTTTTGTTACTAGAATGGATTGTAGCATTGTCATTATGGAAGGTAGTATGTTGTCAATATTTTTGTTACTACAATGGATGATATCCTTGTCATCATGGAAGGTATTCTGTTGTCGAGATTTTTATTATACCAATGGATGGTAGCCTTGTCATTATGGAAGGTAGTATGTTGTCGATATCTATGTTACTCTAATGGGTGGTAGCCTTGTCATTATGGAAGGTAGTCTGTTGTCGAGATTTTTGTTTCTCCAATGGATGGTAGCCTTGTCATTATAAAAGGTAGTTTGTTGTTGTGATTTTTGTTACTCCAATGGATGGTAGCCTTGTCATTATGGAAGGTAGTCAATTGTTCAGATTTTTGTTACTATAATGTATGGTAGCCTTGTCATTACGGAAGGTAGTTTGTTGTCGAGATTTTTATTATTCCAATGGATGGTTGCCTAGTCTTTATGGAAGGTAGTCTATTTTCGAGATTTTTGTTACTCCAATGGATGGTAGCCTTGTCATTATAAAAGGTAGTCTGTTGTCGAGATTTTTGTTACTCCAATGGATGGTAGCCTTGTCATTATGGAAGGTAGTCACTTGTTGATATTTTTGTTACTCCAATGGATGGTAGCCTTGTCATTATGGAAGGTAGTCTCTTGTTGATATTTTTGTTACTCCAATGGATGGTAGCCTTGTCATTATGGAAGGTAGTTTGTTGTCCAGATTTATGTTATTCTAATGGATGGTAGCCTTATCATAATTGATGGGAGTCTGTTTTCGAGATTTTTGTTACTACAACGGATGGTAGCCTTATCATTATGGAAGGTAGTCTTTTGTCGAGATTTTGGTTACTATAATGGATTGTTGCTTTGTTATTATGAAAGGTAGTCTGTTGTTGATATCTCTGTTACTCCAATGGATGGTAGCCTAGTCATTATGTAAGGTAGTCTATTGTCGAGATTTTTGTTACTCCAATGGATGGTAGCCTTGTCATTACGAAAGGTAGTCTGTTGTCAAGATTTTTATTACTCTAATGGATGGTAGCCTTATCATTATGGAAGATAGTCTCTTGTGGATTTTTTTGTTACTCCAATGGATGGTACCCTTGTTATTATGGAAGGTAGTCTGTTGTCTATATTTTTGTTACTCCAATGGATGGTAGCCTTGTCATTATGAAAGGTAGTCTGTTGTCGAGATTTTTGTTACTCCATTGGATGGTAGCCTTGTCATTATGGAAGGTATTTTGTTATCTATATCTTTGTTATTCTAATGGATGGTAGCCTTGTCATTATGGAAGGTAGTCTATTGTCGTGATTTTTTTTACTCCAATGGATGTTAGCCTTGTCATTATGGAAGTTAGTCTGTTTTGGAGATTTTTGTTATTCCACTGGATGGTAGCCTAGTAATTACAGAAGGTAGTCAGTTTTTGTGATTTTTGTTACTTCAATGGATGGTAGCCTTGTCATTATGGAAGGTAGTCTGTTTTCGAGATTTTTGTTACTCCATTGGATGGTAGCCTTGTCATTATGGAAGGTAGTCTTATGTTGATATTTTTGTTACTCCAATGGATGGTAGACTTGTCATTATGCAAGGTAGTTTGTTGTCCAGATTATTGTTACTACAATGGATGGTAGCCTTGTCATTATGGAAGGTAGTATGTTGTCGATATATTTGTTACTACAATGGATTGTAGCATTGTCATTATGGAAGGTAGTATGTTGTCAATATTTTTGTTACTACAATGGATGATATCCTTGTCATTATGGAAGGTATTCTGTTGTCGAGATTTTTATTATACCAATGAATTGTAGCCTTGTCATTATGGAAGGTAGTATGTTGTTGATATCTATGTTACTCTAATGGGTGGTAGCCTTGTCATTATGGAAGGTAGTCTGTTGTCGAGATTTTTGTTACTCCAATGGATGGTAGCCTTTTCATTATAAAAGGTAGTTTTTTGTTGTGATTTTTGTTACTCCAATGGATGGTTGCCTTGTCATTATGGAAGGTAGTCTGTTGTTTAGATGTTTTTTACTATAATGTATCGTAGCCTTGTCATTATGGAAGGTAGTCTGTTGTCGAGATTTTTGTTATTACAATGGATGGTAGCCTAGTCATTATGGAAGGTAGTCTATTTTCGAGATTTTGGTTACTACAATGGATTGTAGCCTTGTTATTATGAAAGGTAGTCTGTTGTTGATATCTTTGTTACTCCAATGTATGGTAGCCTAGTCATTATGTAAGGTAGTTTGTTGTCGAGATTTTTCTTACTCCAATGGATGGTAGCCTTGTCATTACAGAAGGTAATCTGTTGTCAAGATTTTTATTACTTTAATGGATGGTAGCCTTATCATTATGGAAGGTAGTCTCTTGTGGATTTTTTTGTTACTCCAATGGATGGTACCCTTGTTATTATGGGAGGTAGTCTGTTGTCGATATTTTTGTTACTCCAATGGATTGTAGCCTTGTCATTATAAAAGGTAGTCTATTGTCGAGATTTTTGTTACTCCATTGGATGGTAGCCTTGTCATTATGGAAGGTAGTCTGTTATCTATATTTTTGTTATTCCAATGGATGGTAGCCTTGTCGTTATGGAAGGTAGTCTGTTGTCGTGATTTTTATTACTCCAATGGATGGTAGCCTTGTCATTATGGAAGTTAGTATATTGTTGAGATTTTTGTTACTTCAATGGATGGTAGCCTTCTCATTATGGAAGGTAGTGTGTTGTCCAGATTTTTGTTACTACAATGGATGGTAGCCTTGTCATTATGGAAGGTAGTATGTTGTCGATATTTTTGATACTACAACGGATTATAGCCTTGTAATTATGGAAGGTAGTATGTTGTCCAGATTTTTGTTACTACAATGGATGATAGCCTTGTCATTATGGAAGGTAGTCTTTTGTCACAATTTTTGTTACTCCAATAGATGGTAGCCTTGTCATTATGGAAGGTAATATGTTGTCGATGTTTTTGTTACTCCAATGGATGGTAGCCTTGTCATTATGGAAGGTAGCATGTTGTCGAGATTTTTGTTACTCCAATGGATGGTAGCCTTGTCATTATAGAAGGTAGTCTGTTGTCGAGATTTTTATTATTCCAACGGATTGTAGCCTTGTCATTATGGAAGGTAGTCTATTGTCGAGATTTTTGTTACTCCAATGGATGGTAGCCTTGTCATTATAGAAGGTAGTTTGTTGTTATGATTTTTGTTACTCCAATGGATGGTAGCCTTGTCATTATGGAAGGTAGTTTGTTGTTCAGATTTTTGTTACTAAATGTATGGTAGCCTTGTCACTATTGAAGGTTGTCTGTTGTCGAGATTTTTGTTATTCCAATGGATGGTAGCCTAGTCTTTATGGAAGGTAGTTTGTTTTCGAGATTTTTGTTACTCCAATGGATGGTAGCCTTGTCATTATAGAAGGTAGTCTGTTGTCGAGATTTTTGGTACTCTAATGGATGGTAGCCTTGACATTATGGAAGGTAGTCTCTTGTTGATATTTTTGTTACTCCAATGGATGGTAGCCTTGTCATTATGGAAGGTAGTATGTTGTCCAGATTTTTGTTATTCTAATGGATGGTAGCCTTTTCATTATGGAAGGTAGTCTGTTGTCATGATTTTTGTTACTCCAATGGATGGTAGCCTTATCATAATTGAAGGGAGTCTATTTTCGAGATTTTTGTTACTACAACAGATGGTAGCCTTATCATTATGGAAAGGAGTCTTTTGTCGAGATTTTGGTTACTACTATGGATTGTAGCCTTGTTATTATGAAAGGTAGTCTGTTGTTGAGATTTTTGTTACTCCAATGGATGGTAGCCTTGTCATTACAGAAGGTAGTCTGTTGTCAAGATTTTTATTACTTTAATGGGTGATAGCCTTATCATTATGGAAGGTAGTCTTTTGTCGAGATTTTGGTTACTATAATGGATTGTTGCTTTGTTATTATGAAAGGTAGTCGGTTGTTGATATCTCTGTTACTCCAATGGATGGTAGCCTAGTCATTATGTAAGGTAGTCTATTGTCGAGATTTTTGTTACTCCAATGGAAATAGTAGCCTTGTCATTACGAAAGGTAGTCTGTTGTCAAGATTTTTATTACTCTAATGGATGGTAGCCTTATCATTATGGAAGATAGTCTCTTGTGGATTTTTTTGTTACTCCAATGGATGGTACCCTTGTTATTATGGAAGGTAGTCTGTTGTCTATATTTTTGTTACTCCAATGGATGGTAGCCTTGTCATTATGGAAGGTATTTTGTTATCTATATCTTTGTTATTCTAATGGATGGTAGCCTTGTCATTATGGAAGGTAGTCTGTTGTCGTGATTTTTGTTACTCCAATGGATGGTAGCCTTGTCATTATGGAAGTTAGTCTGTTTTCGAGATTTTTGTTATTCCACTGGATGGTAGCCTAGTAATTACAGAAGGTAGTCAGTTTTCGAGATTTTTGTTACTTCAATGGATGGTAGCCTTGTCATTATGGAAGGTAGTCTGTTTTCGAGATTTTTGTTACTCCATTGGATGGTAGCCTTGTCATTATGGAAGGTAGTCTTATGTTGATATTTTTGTTACTCCAATGGATGGTAGACTTGTCATTATGCAAGGTAGTTTGTTGTCCAGATTTTTGTTACTACAATGGATGGTAGCCTTGTCATTATGGAACGTAGTATGTTATCGATATTTTTGTTACTTCAATGGATTGTAGCATTGTCATTATGGAAGGTAGTATGTTGTCAATATTTTTGTTACTATAATGGATGATATCCTTGTCATTATGGAAGGTATTCTGTTGTCGAGATTTTTATTATACCAATGGATGGTAGCCTTGTCATTATGGAAGATAGTATGTTGTCGATATCTATGTTACTCTAATGGGTGGTAGCCTTGTCATTATGGAAGGTAGTCTGTTGTCGAGATTTTTGTTACTCCAATGGATGGTAGCCTTGTCATTATAAAAGGTAGTTTGTTGTTGTGATTTTTGTTACTCCAATGGATGGTAGCCTTGTCATTATGGAAGGTAGTCTGTTGTTTAGATTTTTGTTACTATAATGTATCGTAGCCTTGTCATTATGGAAGGTAGTCTGTTGTCGAGATTTTTGTTATTATAATGGATGGTAGCCTAGTCATTATGGAAGGTAGTCTATTTTCGAGATTTTTGTTACTCCAATGGATGATAGCCTTGTCATTATAGAAGGTAGTCTGTTGTCGAGATTTTTGGTACTCCAATGGATGGTAGTCGTGTCATTACGGAAGGTAGTCTCTTGTTGATATTTTTGTTACTCCAATGGATGGTTCCCTTGTCATTATGGAAGGTAGTCTGTTGTTCAGATTTTTCTTACTCTAATGGATGGTAGCCTTGTCATTATGGAAGGTAGTCTGTTGTCATGATTTTTGTTACTCCAATGGATGGTAGCCTTGTCATAATTGATGGGAGCCTATTTTCGAGATTTTTTTTACTACAACGGATGGTAGCCTTGTCATTATGGAAGGTAGTCTTTTGTCGAGATTTTGGTTACTACAATGGATTGTAGCCTTGTTATTATGAAAGGTAGTCTGTTGTTGATATCTTTGTTACTATAATGGATGGTAGCCTAGTCATTATGTAAGGTAGTTTGTTGTCGAGATTTTTCTTACTCCAATGGATGGTAGCCTTGTCATTACAGAAGGTAGTATGTTGTCAAGATTTTTATTACTTTAATGGATGTTGCCTTATCATTATGGAAGGTAGTCTCTTGTGGATTTTTTTGTTACTCCAATGGATGGTACCCTTGTTATTATGGAAGGTAGTCTGTTATCGATATTTTTGTTACTCAAATGGATTATAGCCTTGTCATTATAAAAGGTAGTCTATTGTCGAGATTTTTGTTACTCCATTGGATGGTAGCCTTGTCATTATGGAAGGTAGTCTGTTATCTATATTTTTGTTATTCCAATGGATGGTAGCCTTGTCGTTATGGAAGTTAGTATGTTGTCGATATTTTTGATACTACAACGGATAATAGCCTTGTAATTATGGAAGGTATTATGTTGTCTAGATTTTTGTTACTACAATGGATGATAGCCTTGTCATTATGGAAGGTAGTCTTTTGTCACAATTTTTGTTACTCCAATAGATGGTAGCCTTGTCATTATGGAAGGTAGTATGTTGTCGATGTTTTTGTTACTCCAATGGATGGTAGCCTTGTCATTATGGAAGGTAGCATGTTGTCGAGATTTTTGTTACTTCAATGGATGGTAGCCTTGTCATTATGGAAGCTAGTCTGTTGTCGAGATTTTTATTATTCCAATGGATGGTAGCCTTGTCATTATGGAAGGTAGTATGTTGTCGATATCTATGTTACTCTAATGGGTGGTAGTCTTGTCATTATGGAAGGTAGTTTGTTGTTGTGATTTTTGTTACTCCAATGGATGGTAGTCTTGTCATTATGGAAGGTAGTCTATTGTTCAGATTTTTGTTACTAAATGTATGGTAGCCTTGTCACTATTGAAGGTTGTCTGTTGTCGAGATTTTTGTTATTCCAATGGATGGTAGCCTAGTCTTTATGAAAGGTAGTTTGTTTTCGAGATTTTTGTTACTCCAATGGATGGTAGCCTTGTCATTATAGAAGGTAGTCTGTTGTCGAGATTTTTGGTATTCTAATGGATGGTAGCCTTGACATTATGGAAGGTAGTCTCTTGTTCATATTTTTGTTACTCCAATGGATGGTAGCCTTGTCATTATGGAAGGTAGTATGTTGTCCAGATTTTTGTTATTCTAATGGATGGTAGCCTTGTCATTATGGAAGGTAGTCTGTTGTCATGATTTTTGTTACTCCAATGGATGGTAGCCTTATCATAATTGAAGGGAGACTATTTTCGAGATTTTTGTTACTACAACGGATGGTAGCCTTATCATTATGGAAGGTAGTCTTTTGTCGAGATTTTGGTTACTACTATGGATTGTAGCCTTGTTATTATGAAAGGTAGTCTGTTGTAGAGATTTTTATTACTCCAATGGATAGTAGCCTTGTCATTACAGAAGTTAGTCTGTTGTCAAGATTTTTATTACTTTAATGGGTGATAGCCTTATCATTATGGAAGGTAGTCTCTTGTGGATTTTTTTGTTACTCCAATGGATGGTAGCCTAGTAATTACGGAAGGTAGTCGGTTTTCGAGATTTTTGTTACTTCAATGGATGGTAGCCTTGTCATTATGGAAGCTAGTCTGTTGTCGAGATTTTTATTATTCCAATGGATGGTAGCCTTGTCATTATGGAAGGTAGTATGTTGTCGATATCTATGTTACTCTAATGGGTGGTAGTCTTGTCATTATGGAAGGTAGTCTATTGTCGAGATTTTTGTTACTCCAATGGATGGTAGCCTTGTCATTATAGAATGTAGTTTGTTGTTGTGATTTTTGTTACTCCAATGGATGGTAGTCTTGTCATTATGGAAGGTAGTCTGTTGTTCAGATTTTTGTTACTAAATGTATGGTAACCTTGTCACTATTGAAGGTAGTCTGTTGTCGAGATTTTTGTTATTCCAATGGATGGTAGCCTAGTCTTTATGGAAGGTAGTTTGTTTTCGAGATTTTTGTTACTCCAATGGATGGTATCCTTGTCATTATGGAAGGTAATCTGTTGTCGAGATTTTTGTTACTCCATTGGATGGTAGCCTTGTCATTATGGAAGGTAGTATGTTATCTATATCTTTGTTATTCCAATGGATGGTAGCCTTGTCGTTATGGAAGGTAGTCTGTTGTCGTGATTTTTGTTACTCCAATGGATGGTAGCCTTGTCATTATGGAAGTTATAATGTTTTCGAGATTTTTGTTATTCCACTGGATGGTAGCCTAGTAATTACGGAAGGTAGTCGGTTTTCGAGATTTTTGTTACTTCAATGGATGGTAGCCTTGTCATTATGGAAGGTAGTCTGTTTTCGAGATTTTTATTATTCCAATGGATGGTAGCCTTGTCATTATGGAAGGTAGTATGTTGTCGATATCTATGTTACTCTAATGGGTGGTAGCCTTGTCATTATGGAAGGTAGTCTATTGTCGAGATTTTTGTTACTCCAATGGATGGTAGCCTTGTCATTATAGAAGGTAGTTTGTTGTTGTGATTTTTGTTACTCCAATGGATGGTAGCCTTGTCATTATGGAAGGTATTCTGTTGTTCAGATTTTTGTTACTAAATGTATGGTAGCCTTGTCACTATTGAAGGTACTCTGTTGTCGAGATTTTTGTTATTCCAATGGATGGTAGCCTAGTCTTTATGGAAGGTAGTTTGTTTTCAAGATTTTTGTTACTCCAATGGATGGTAGCCTTGTCATTATGGAAGGTAGTCTTTTTGTCGAGATTTTTGTTACTCCATTGGATGGTAGCCTTGTCATTATGGAAGGTAGTCTGTCATCTATATCATTGTTATTCCAATGGATGGTAGCCTTGTCGTTATGGAAGGTAGTATGTTGTCATGATTTTTGTTACTCCAATGGATGGTAGCCTTGTCATTATGGAAGTTAGTATGTTTTCGAGATTTTTGTTATTCCACTGGATGGTAGCCTAGTAATTACGGAAGGTAGTCGGTTTTCGAGATTTTTGTTACCGTAATGGATGGTAGCCTTGTCATTATGGAAGGTAGTCTGTTGTCGAGATTTTTATTATTCCAATGGATGGTAGCCTTGTCATTATGGAAGGTAGTATGTTGTCGATATCTATGTTACTCTAATGGGTGGTAGCCTTGTCATTATGGAAGGTAGTTTGTTGTCGAGATTTTTGTTACTCCAATGGATGGTAGCCTTGTCATTATAGAAGGTAGTTTGTTGTTGTGATTTTTGTTACTCCAATGGATGGTAGCCTTGTCATTATGGAAGGTATTCTGTTGTTCAGATTTTTGTTACTAAATGTATGGTAGCCTTGTCACTATTGAAGGTACTCTGTTGTCGAGATTTTTGTTATTCCAATGGATGGTAGCCTAGTCTTTATGGAAGGTAGTTTGTTTTCAAGATTTTTGTTACTCCAATGGATGGTAGCCTTGTCATTATGGAAGGTAGTCTTTTTGTCGAGATTTTTGTTACTCCATTGGATGGTAGCTTTGTCATTATGGAAGGTAGTCTGTTATCTATATCATTGTTATTCCAATGGATGGTAGCCTTGTCATTATGGAAGGTAGTATGTTGGCATGATTTTTGTTACTCCAATGGATGGTAGCCTTGTCATTATGGAAGTTAGTATGTTTTCGAGATTTTTGTTATTCCACTGGATGGTAGCCTAGTAATTACGGAAGGTAGTCAGTTTTCGAGATTTTTGTTACTTCAATGGATGGTAGCCTTGTCATTATGGAAGGTAGTCTGTTGTCGAGATTTTTATTATTCCAATGGATGGTAGCCTTGTCATTATGGAAGGTAGTATGTTGTCGATATCTATGTTACTCTAATGGGTGGTAGCCTTGTCATTATGGAAGGTAGTTTGTTGTCGAGATTTTTGTTACTCCAATGGATGGTAGCCTTGTCATTATAGAAAGTAGTCTGTTGTTCAGATTTTTGTTACTAAATGTATGGTAGCCTTGTCACAATTGAAGGTAGTTTATTGTCGAGATTTTTGTTATTCCAATGGATGGTAGCCTTGTCATTATGGAAGGTAGTCTGTTGTCGAGATTTTTGTTACTCCATTGGATGGTAGCCTTGTCATTATAGAAGGTAGTATGTTATCTATATCTTTGTTATTCCAATGGATGGTAGCCTTGTCATTATGGAAGGTAGTCTATTGTCGTGATTTTTGTTACTCCAATGGATGGTAGCCTTGTTATTATGGAAGTTAGTCTGTTTTCGAGATTTTTGTTATTCCACTGGATGGTAGCCTAGTAATTATGGAAGGTAGACGGTTTTTGAGCTTTTTGTTACTTCAATGGATGGTAGCCTTGTCATTATGGAAGGTAGTCTGTTGTCGAGATTTTTATTATTCCAATGGATGGTAGCCTTGTCATTATGGAAGGTAGTATGTTGTCGATATCTATGTTTCTCTAATGGGTGGTAGCCTTGTCATTATGGAAGGTAGTCTATTGTCGAGATTTTTGTTACTCCAATGGATGGTAGCCTTGTCATTATAGAAGGTAGTTTGTCTTTGTGATTTTTGTTAATCCAATGGATGGTAGCCTTGTCATTATGGAAGGTAGTCTGTTGTTCAGATTTTTGTTACTAAATGTATGGTAGCCTTGTCACTATTGAAGGTAGTCTGATGTCGAGATTTTTGTTATTCCAATGGATGGTAGCCTTGTCATTATGGAAGGTAGTATGTTGTTTATATCTATGTTACTCTAATGGGTGGTAGCCTTGTCATTATGGAAGGTAGTCTGTTGTCGAGATTTTTGTTACTCCAATGGATGGTAGCCTTGTCATTATAGAAGGTAGTTTGTTGTTGTGATTTTTGTTACTCCAATGGATGGTAGCCTTGTCATTATGGAAGGTAGTCTGTTGTTCAGATTTTTGTTACTTTAATGTATGGTAGACTTGTCATTATGGAAGGTAGTCTGTTGTCGAGATTTTTGTTATTCCAATGGATGGTAGCCTAGTCTTTATGGAAGGTAGTCTATTTTCGAGATTTTTGTTACTCCAATGGATGATAGCCTTGTCAATATAGAAGGTAGTCTGTTGTCGATATTTTTGGTACTCCAATGGATGGTAGCCTTGTCATTATGGAAGGTAGTCTCTTGTTGATGTTTTTGTTACTCCAATGGATGGTATCCTTGTCATTATGGAAGGTAGTCTCTTGTTGATATTTTTGTTACTCCAATGGATGGTTCCCTTGTCATTATGGAAGGTAGTCTATTGTTCATATTTTTCTTACTCTAATGGATGGTAGCCTTATCATTATGGAAGGTAGTCTGTTGTCATGAGTTTTATTACTCCAATGGAAGGTAGCCTTGTCATAATTGAAGGGAGCCTGTTTTCGAGATTTTTTTTACTACAACGGATGGTAGCCTTGTCATTATGGAAGGTAGTCTTTTGTCGAGATTTATGTTACTACAATGGATTGTAGCCTTGTTATTATGAAAGGTAGTCCGTTGTTGATATCTTTGTTACTCCAATGGATGGTAGCCTAGTCATTATGTAAGGTAGTCTGTTGTCGAGATTTTTCTTACTCCAATGGATGGTAGCCTTGTCATTACAGAAGGTAGTTTGTTGTCAAGATTTTTATTACTTTAATGGATGGTAGCCTTATCGTTATGGAAGGTAGTCTCTTGTTACTCCAATGGATGGTCCACTTGTTATTTTGGAAGGTAGTCTGTTGTCGATATTTTTGTTACTCCAATGGATTGTAGCCTTGTAATTATGACAGGTAGTCTGTTGTCGAGATTTTTGTTACTCCATTAGATGGTAGCCTTGTCATTATGGAAGGTAGTCTGTTATCTATATTTTTGTTATTCCAATGGATGGTAGGCTTGTCATTATGGAAGGTAGTTTATTGTCGTGATTTTTATTACTCCAATGGATGGTAGCCTTATCATTATGGAAGTTAGTTTGTTGTCGAGATTTTTGTTACTTCAATGGATGGTAGCCTTGTCATTATGGAAGGTAGTCTCTTGTTGATGTTTTTGTTACTCCAATGGATGGTATCCTTGTCATTATGGAAGGTAGTCTCTTGTTGATATTTTTGTTACTCCAATGGATGGTTCCCTTGTCATTATGGAAGGTAGTCTGTTGTTCATATTTTTCTTACTCTAATGGATGGTAGCCTTATCATTATGGAAGGTAGTCTGTTGTCATGAGTTTTATTACTCCAATGGAAGGTAGCCTTGTCATAATTGAAGGGAGCCTGTTTTCGAGATTTTTTTTACTACAACGGATGGTAGCCTTGTCATTATGGAAGGTAGTCTTTTGTCGAGATTTTGGTTACTACAATGGATTGTAGCCTTGTTATTATGAAAGGTAGTCCGTTGTTGATATCTTTGTTACTCCAATGGATGGTAGCCTAGTCATTATGTAAGGCAGTCTGTTGTCGAGATTTTTCTTACTCCAAAAGATGGTAGCCTTGTCATTACAGAAGGTAGTCTGTTGTCAAGATTTTTATTACTTTAATGGATGGTAGCCTTATCATTATGGAAGGTAGTCTCTTGTTACTCCAATGGATGGTACCCTTGTTATTTTGGAAGGTAGTCTGTTGTCGATATTTTTGTTACTCCAATGGATTGTAGCCTTGTAATTATGACAGGTAGTCTGTTGTCGAGATTTTTGTTACTCCATTAGATGGTAGCCTTGTCATTATGGAAGGTAGTCTGTTATCTATATTTTTGTTATTCCAATGGATGGTAGCCTTGTCATTATGGAAGGTAGTTTATTGTCGTGATTTTTATTACTCCAATGGATGGTAGCCTTGTCATTATGGAAGTTAGTTTGTTGTCGAGATTTTTGTTACTTCAATGGATGGTAGCCTTGTCATTATGGAAGGTAGTCTGTTGTCCAGATTTTTGTTACTCTAATGGATGTTAGCCTTGTCATTATGGAAGGTAGTTTGTTGTCGAGATTTTTGTTACTCCAATGGATGGTAGCCTTGTCATTATTGAAGGTAGTCTATTGTCGAGATTTTTGTTTCTACAATGGATGGTAGCCTTGTCATTATGGAAGGTAGTATGTTGTCGATATTTTTGTTACTACAATGGATTGTAGCCTTGTAATTATGGAAGGTAGTATGTTGTCACGATTTTTGTTACTACAATGGATGATAGCCTTGTCATTATGGAAGGTAGTCTTTTGTCATGATTTTTGTTACTCCAATAGATGGTAGCCTTGTCAATATGGAAGGTAGTATGTTGTCGATATTTTTGTTACTCCAATGGATGGTCGCCTTGACATTATGGAAGGTAGTCTTTTGTTGAGATTTTGGTTACTACAATGGATTGTAGCCTTGTTATTATGAAAGGTAGTCTGTTGTTGATATCTTTGTTACTCCAATGGATGGTAGCCTAGTCATTATGTAAGGTAGTATGTTGTCGAGATTTTTCTTACTCCAATGGATGGTAGCCTTGTCATTACAGAAGGTAGTTTGTTGTCAAGATTTTTATTACTTTAATGGATGGTAGCCTTACCATTATGGAAGGTAGTCTCTTGTGCATTTTTTTGTTACTCCAATAGATGGTACCCTTGTTATTATGGAAGGTAGTCTGTTTTCGATATTTTTGTTACTCCAATGCATTGTAGCCTTGTCATCATGAAAGGTAGTCTGTTGTCGAGATTTTTGTTACTCCATTAGATGGTAGCCTTGTCATTATGGAAGGTAGTCTGTTATCTATATTTTTGTTATTCCAATGGATGGTAGCCTTGTCGTTATGGAAGGTAGTCTGTTGTCGTGATTTTTATTACTCCAATGGATGGTAGCCTTGTCATTATGGAAGTTAGTCTGTTGTCGAGATTTTTGTTACTTCAATGGATGGTAGCCTTGTCATTATGGAAGGTAGTCTGTTGTCCAGATTTTTGTTACTCTAATGGATGGTAGCCTTGTCATTATGGAAGGTTGTCTATTGTCGAGATTTTTGTTACTCCAATGGATGGTAGCCTTGTCAATATTGAAGGTACTCTGTTGTCGAGATTTTTGTTTCTACAATGGATGGTAGCCTTGTCATTATGGAAGGTAGTATGTTGTCGATATTTTTGTTACTATAATGGATTTAGCCTTGTAATTATGGAAGGTATATGTTGTCAAGATTTTTGTTACTACAATGGATGAAAGCCTTGTCATTATGGAAGGTAGTCTTTTGTCACGATTTTTGTTACTCCAATAGATGGTAGCCTTGTCAATATGGAAGGTAGTATGTTGTCGATATTTTTGTTACTCCAATGGATGGTAGCCTTGTCATTATGGAAGGTAGCATGTTGTTGATATTTTTGTTACTCCATTGGATGGTAGCCTTGTCATTATGGAAGGTAGTCTGTTGTCGAGATTTTTATTATTCCAATGGATGGTGTTAGAACAATGTTTGAATCTACTACCCTATATTTAAGTTTTGATGATAACAAAGTGAAAAGATATAGTATTTATAAGTGTCATGAATGAACTATCTGCTGCCTAAAATTATTATGTTCTTACTTGCAGATACGCTGATTGAAATAAGCAAGATCACATCTATTCAGCATCAGAACTTGATTTCAGACACCAGCATCAGAAGTTGCTACATCAGAACGTCAAAATCAGATGATCAACTCACGTACATGCTGAAGCCTGATGAACAAGACTGCGCTTAATACTCTGATACAGAAACACAATAGTTCATCAGCAGCGAAGCAGAATCAGAATGAGCCAAGCCAGAACTTGCATTAAGTAAGCAACGGTACTGTGCATTGAAAGCAAATTAATTCCAACGGCTTCATTCCAGACAAGATCTGCTCAATAAGGAAAGTTTGTTATTAGCATTGAATCAAGAATATTGCATCCAACGTTCATCATCTCAATGCTATATAAACAAGGCTTTGAAGATTGAAATGGTTAATGCTCTCCAAATCTCTACACGCACAAAAGCTGAACCATAATCTTCGTTCTACCAGTTTTGCTAAACCACACACTCTGATATTTCATTACTGTTTAGCAATCCAGTTTCTAAGCTTCATTTTGTGTATACATCACAGTTGTGATACAGTTTTGTAGAAAACATCCACACACATAGTCTTATCTTTTTGTAAGAAAGTGTTACCTTGACAAACCGGGTTGTGGTTTGAATCAAGAAGGCTTTAGCAGTTGTTAAAGCAGTTTGTAATATTCAGTTGAATATAGTGGATTAAGACCTCGTTGGAGAGAGGCGAAATCACCTTGACGGGTGGACTGGAGTAGTTTGAGATCAAACGAACCAGGATAAAAATATCGTGTTCATTACTTTAGATTTCAGTTTTACAATTCAACCCCCCCTTCTTGTGTTTTTCACCACTTCAGATGGTAGCCTTGACATTATGGAAGGTAGTATGTTGTCGATATCTATGTTACTCTAATGGGTGGTAGCCTTGTCATTATTGAAGGTAGTCTATTGTCTAGATTTTTGTTACTCCAATGGATGGTAGCCTTATCATTCTAGAAGGTAGTTTTTTGTTGTGATTTTTGTTACTCCAATGGATGGTAGCCTTTTCATTATGGAAGGTAGTCTGTTGTTCAGATTTTTATTACTAAATGTAAGGTAGCCTTGTCACTATTGAAGGTAGTATGTTGTCGAGATTTTTGTTATTCCAATGGATGGTAGCCTAGTCTTTATGGAAGGTAGTTTGTTTTCGAGATTTTTGTTACTCCAATGGATGGTAGCCTTGTCATTATGGAAGGTAGTCTGTTGTTGATATTTTTGTTACTCCATTGGATGGTAGCCTTGTCATTATGGAAGGTAGTCTGTTGTCGAGATTTTTGTTATTCCCAGGGATGGTAGCCTAGTCTTTATGGAAGGTAGTCTGTTTTCGAGATTTTTTGTTACTCCACTGGATGGTAGCCTTGTCATTATGGAAGGTAGTCTCTTGTTGATATTTTTGGTACTCCAATGGATGGTAGCCTTGTCATTATGGAAGGTAGTCTGTTGTTCAGATTTATCTTACTCTAATGGATGGTAGCCTTGTCATTATGGAAGGTAGTCTATTGTCGAGATTTTCGTTACTCCAATGGATGGTAGCCTTGTCATTATTGAAGGTAGTCTGTTGTCGAGATTTTTGTTACTACAATGGATGCTAGCCTTGTCATTATGGAAGGTAGTATGTTGTGGATATTTTTGTTACTACAATGGATTGTAGCCTTGTCATTATGGATGGTAGTATGTTATCGATATTTTTGTTACTACAATGGACGATAGCCTTGTCATTATGGAAGGTAGTCTGTTGTCAAGATTTTTGTTACTCCAATAGATTGTAGCCTTGTCATTATGGAAGGTAGTATGTTGTCGATATTTTTGTTACTCCAATGGATGGTAGCCTTGTCATTATGGAAGGTAGCATGTTGTCGAGATTTTTGTTACTACATTGGATGGTAGCCTTGTCATTATGGAAGGTAGTATGTTGTTCATATTTTTGTTACTATAATGTATGGTAGCCTTGTCATTATGGAAGGTAGTCTGTTGTTCATATTTTTGTTATTCCCAGATATGTTAGCCTAGTCTTTATGGAAGGTAGTCTGTTTTCGAGATTTTTTGTTACTCCAATGGATGGTAGCCTTGTCATTATGGAAGGTAGTCTCTTGTTGATATTTTTTGTTACTCCAATGGATGGTAGCCTTGTCATTATGGAAGGTAGTTTGTTGTTCAGTTTTTTCTTACTCTAATGGTTGGTAGCCTTGTTATTATGGAAGGTAGTCTATTGTCGAGATTTTTGTTACTCCAATGGATGGTAGCCTTGTCATTATTGAAGGTAGTCTATTGTCGAGATTATTGCTACTACAATGGATGGTAGCCTTGTCATTATGGAAGGTAGTATGTTGTGGATATTTTTGTTACTACAATGGATGGTAGCCTTGTCATTATAGGAGGTACTCTGTTGTCGAGATTTTTGGTACTCCAATGGATGGTAGCCTTGACATTATGGAAGGTAGTCTGTTGTTGATATTTTTGTTACTCCAATGGATGGTAGCCTTGTCACTATGGAAGGTAGTCTCTTGTTGATATTTTTGTTACTCCAATGGATGGTATCCTTGTCATTATGTAAGGTAGTCTCTTGTTCATATTTTTCTTACTCTAATGGATGGTAGCTTTGTCATTATGGAAGCTAGTTTGTTGTCGAGATTTTTGTTACTCTAATGGATGGTCGCCTTGACATTATGGAAGGTAGTCTTTTGTTGAGATTTTGGTTACTACAATGGATTGTAGCCTTGTTATTATGAAAGGTAGTCTGTTGTTGATATCTTTTTTACTCCAATGGATGGTAGCCTAGTCATTATGTAAGGTAGTCTGTTGTCGAGATTTTTCTTACTCCAATGGATGGTAGCCTTGTCATTACAGAAGGTAGTTTGTTGTCAAGATTTTTCTTACTTTAATGGTTGGTAGCCTTACCATTATGGAAGGTAGTCTCTTGTGCATTTTTTTGTTACTCCAATAGATGGTACCCTTGTTATTATGGAAGGTAGTCTGTTTTCGATATTTTTGTTACTCCAATGCATTGTAGCCTTGTCATCATGAAAGGTAGTCTGTTGTCGAGATTTTTGTTACTCCATTAGATGGTAGCCTTGTCATTATGGAAGGTAGTCTGTTATCTATATTTTTGTTATTCCAATGGATGGTAGCCTTGTCGTTATGGAAGGTAGTCTGTTGTCGTGATTTTTATTACTCCAATGGATGGTAGCCTTGTCATTATGGAAGTTAGTCTGTTGTCGAGATTTTTGTTACTTCAATGGATGGTAGCCTTGTCATTATGGAAGGTAGTCTGTTGTCCAGATTTTTGTTACTCTAATGGATGGTAGCCTTGTCATTATGGAAGGTTGTCTATTGTCGAGATTTTTGTTACTCCAATGGATGGTAGCCTTGTCAATATTGAAGGTAGTCTGTTGTCGAGATTTTTGTTTCTACAATGGATGGTAGCCTTGTCATTATGGAAGGTAGTATGTTGTCGATATTTTTGTTACTATAATGGATTGTAGCCTTGTAATTATGGAAGGTATATGTTGTCAAGATTTTTGTTACTACAATGGATGAAAGCCTTGTCATTATGGAAGGTAGTCTTTTGTCACGATTTTTGTTACTCCAATAGATGGTAGCCTTGTCATTATGGAAGATAATTGGCTCTGGAACTGTAGGTAATGGAAATCTTCCCTCTATTAATAATGTTCTGCTAGTAGATGGATTGATGCATAATCTGTTATCCATAAGTCAATTAAGTGATAACGGTTATGATATAATCTTTAATCAAAAATCATGTAAAGCTGTTAGTCAGAAAGATGGGACTATCCTGTTTAATGGTAAGAGGAAAAACAACATTTACAAAATCAAACTTTCTGAACTAAAGAGTCAGAATGTAAAATGTCTTCTGTCTGTTAACAACGAGCAGTGGATCTGGCACAAAAGATTGGGGCATGTTAGTATGAGAAGAATATCTCAGATTAACAAACTCAATCTGGTCAGAGGACTTCCTAATTTGAAGTTCAATTCAGATGCTCTGTGTGAAGCATGTCAGAAAGGCAAATTTGCAAAACCTTCTTTTAAATCCAAAAATGCTGTTTCTACCTCTAAGCCATTAGAACTTCTGCACATTGACTTATTTGGACCAGTTAAAACTGCTTCAGTCAGTGGTAAGAAGTATGGGTTAGTAATCGTAGATGACTATAGCAGATGGACATGGGTAAAGTTCTTAAGACACAAGGACGAGTCACACTCTGTGTTTGTTACCTTCTGTAACCAAGTTCAGAATGAAAAGGATCTTAGAATCGTTAAAGTCAGAAGTGATCATGGTGGAGAATTTGAAAATAAAGATTTTGAGTCATTCTTTAATGACAGAGGCATTCTGCATGATTTCTCTTGTCCTAGAACTCCCCAACAAAATGGAGTTGTAGAACGAAAGAACAGAACATTGCAAGAAATGGCCAGAACCATGATCAATGAGACAAACGTTGCTAAGACCTTCTGGGAAGAGGCAATAAACACAGCGTGCTACATTCAGAATAGAATCTCAATAAGACCTATTCTGGAAAAGACTCCATATGAATTGTGGAAGAACAGAAAGCCCAACATTTCATATTTTCATCCATTTGGATGTACTTGCTTTATATTAAATACAAAGAATTATTTGAACAAGTTTGACTCTAAGGCACAGAAGTGTATTATGTTAGGATACTCTGAATGCTCAAGAGGGTACAGAGTATACAATACAGAAACACAGATTGTGGAAGAATCAATCAGTGTTCGTTTTGATGATAAGCTTGACTCTGAAAAGTCAAAGCAGAATGAAATTTTTGCATGTATAGAAATTGAATTTGCAGGTTCTGAAGACAAGTCATCAGAAGCTCTCAACACAGACATTCCTTCAACGTCTGAAAGGAGCACTGCTAGAAATCCTACAACAGCTGCTGATCAACCTCAGAAGAGATTACCCAGAAGCAGCTTGGATCACCCAGAAGAGACTATCCTAGGAAGAAAGGAAGATCCAATCAGAACAAGAGCAAGCTTCAGAAACTCTGAAGAAACTCTTATGGGACTGGTGTCTCTGATTGAACCTTCTTCTATTGATGAAGCACTCCTGGATAATGACTGGATTCTGGCAATGCAAGAAGAGCTGAATCAATTCACCAGAAACGACGTATGGGATCTCGTTCCCAGACCAAAAAGATTCAACGTCATTGGAACAAGATGGGTGTTCAGAAACAAGCTAAATGAACAAGGTGAAGTCATCAGAAACAAGGCACGACTGGTTGCACAAGGTTATAGTCAGCAAGAGGGGATAGACTATACAGAAACCTTTGCCCCAGTCGCCAGGTTAGAATCTATCAGACTTTTAATTTCATTTGCTGTTAATAGAGGCATCACTCTGTATCAGATGGATGTCAAAAGTGCATTCTTAAATGGTTATATAGAAGAAGAAGTTTATGTTCACCAACCCCCAGGTTTTGAAAATACAAAACATCCAGAACATGTTTTCAAACTAAAGAAGTCACTGTATGGTCTGAAACAAGCTCCCAGAGCTTGGTATGAAAGGCTAAGTAACTTTCTGCTTGAAAATGAATTCACCAGAGGGAAAGTGGACACTACTCTATTCTGTAAAACAGTTAAGAGTGACATCTTAGTCTGTCAAATTTATGTTGATGATATCATTTTTGGTTCTACTAATCCTTCTCTTGGAAGAAAATTTGCTAAGTGTATGCAGGCAGAATTTGAGATGAGCCTCATGGGGGAACTGAAATTCTTTCTGGGAATTCAGATCAATCAAACTCCATAAGGAACTTACATTCATCAGAGCAAATACATCAGAGATCTTCTGAAGAAATTTGACCTGTCAGAATGTAAGCCATCAAAGATTCCAATGCATCCCACGTGCATTCTGGAAAGAGAAGAGGTAAGCAAAAATGTAGAACAGAAAGTCTACAGAGGTATGATTGGTTCTCTCCTCTATCTGACTGCTTCAAGACCTTACATACTATTCAGTGTTTGTATCTGTGCTAGATTCCAATCAGATCCTAGAGAATCTCACTTAACAGCTGTTAAGCGAATTTTCAAGTATCTGAAAGGTACTACTAATCTGGGTTTGTTTTATAGAAAATCTAGTGATTACAGCTTAGTAGGCTACTGTGATGCTGATTTTGCTGGAGACAGAGTGGAACGTAAAAGTACTTCTGGAAGCTGCCAGTTTCTGGGAGAAAATCTGATCTCTTGGTCCAGCAAAAGGCAATCAACAATTGCTCTGTCAACAGCAGAAGCTGAGTACATAGCAGCAGCAGGATGTAGCACACAAATGCTCTGGATGAAAAGTCAGCTTGAAGACTTCCAGATTTTTGAGAGTAACATTCCTATACTTTGTGATAATACTTCTGCTATTTGCTTAAGTAAAAATCCTATTTTACATTCTAGAGCTAAGCATATAGAAATAAAACATCACTTCATTAGGGACTACATTCAGAAAGGTACTTTGAACTTAAAATTTATAGATACAGACCATCAATGGGCTGATATCTTTAATAAACCCCTTTCAGAAGATAGGTTTAATTTCATTCTGAAACATCTCAGCATGAAAGTGTGTCCAGAGTGAAAATGTTTTAATTCCATATATTTACTTTCAGAATGTAATTATTTTACTGTGAACTTCTGATCAATCTCCTTTCAGAAAGATAGAACATGCAGATTGTATCAGATGCAAGTCTAAAGATCTGAGAGTCTAAGCTCAAAGACAGACGTGCTGATCACTACATCAAACAAGTGTCATCCAATCATCAGCATATCTCTGGAGCAGAACGCGTGCACGCTTCTGAGAAGGAAAAGCGCTGATTGGGTGCATTGAGACACATGTCTGGTAACCGTTTTTAAGTATCTTTCTCAAATCCCCCAAAATCAGCAAGCATTTAATGAAAAGTAATCATGCTTTTAAATGGCAATCATGATTTTTCTCTCTCTTAAAAACGTTTATCTTTTCAAAATAGTTTTGAAAACTCTATTTAAGCACATTAATCTCTCATTCTTATTCTTTACGCTTTCTCACTATCACTCAAGCATTTTCTGCATATTTCTGAGTTCATCTCTTGCAAACTTTTTTCCTCAGTTCATTCTCAAAACCCTTTTAGTGTGAACATGGCAACCTCCAGTAGCGTTTCTGCAGGTAATCAGAAGAAAGCAACTTCTGAGCAATATCAAGTGCCACTCAGAACTCTCCTCACTCCGGTGAAGAACCTTGAAGTGCTCTCTGAGTTAATCATTGATTTTGAAAGCTTGAAGGAAAATGGTTTTGACCTAACTGAAGAAGTTAGGGATCAAAAGTGGGAAATGTATTTCGATAGGTTGGTTGGACCAACATTCCCAGCGCTGGTCAAGGAATTTTGGATTCACGCCAAGGTTTCAACACATCTAGTTATCTCCTCTGTTATGGGGAAGAAGATTGTGATTTCTGAAGATCTCATTGCAAGTCTAATCGGTCAAAGTGGCGGTGGCATCCGTTGTGTGGACATGGCTGAAAGATGTGCTGATATAGGTGTGGTAGCTAACAGGATTTTCACTCTTGGGATGCCCAGCAGCAAGATTAAAGATCTGAAGGATCACTGCAGAGTATGGGCTAAGATCATTCTGGGGTGCTTCAACCACAGGAAACCAACAAGTTCTCCTGATTACATAAATGTGGATCAGCAGTTTCTGATCTACTTTATTGATCAGAAGATAAAGATCAATCTGGCTCACTTCCTGTTCAACCACCTCAAAACCAGTGTGAAAGAAACAAGGGAAGAAGAAAGAACCAAGAGGGACTGGATACCTTTTGGAAGGTTGATATCAGATATTCTGACAGAGAATAGACTGATTGAGCATCTGATAGAAGCTCAAGAGCTGAGCACTATTGAACCAACAATTGGGAAACCTCTGAACGCAAAGAATCTGAAAAAGATGAAGCTGATAGAGAATATTCAGAAGGAACCCAGAGCTACTTCCACTGCTGATATCTCCAGCAGAAGAGTGCCTCTGAGTGATTTTCCGTTATTCTCTGAAACTGAATCCAAACCAGAGATGTTTCTCAGGTACCCAGATGCGTACAAGGCAGATGATACAGATCCAAAGCTGAATATCAGAGATCTGCGTCAACCCCAACCAGAAGTGACTCTGAAGAAGACAAAGAAGAGGAAAGCGCCATCAGAAGGATCATCTCTGTAGACTCCAAAGAAAAGAGGTATTTCATCTGCTGCCCCTATTTCAAATTCTTTTACTATTCCAGCATCTATCCCTCCTCAAACCTCTCATAGAATATCAATTCCCATCCCTACCATTGATTAAACCGTACAAGAAGAAGACCCTTCTGAGGCATTAAAACTCAGAAGACCTAGAACCAAACACCCCAAACAACCAACAATTTCAACAACAACAGCACTTGACCAAGTGTTGTCTGATATTGAGCGTCAACATGCCTCTGCTCAACCAAACTCTGAACCACAAAATGTTCCTCCTCCACAACCAGAACAACAACAACAACCAGAACCAGAACAACAACAACAACCACTCTCAGAAGAACCTCTGATCCCTGAGCAATCAGAGATTCCACCTCCCTCTCCCCAACCAGAAATAAATCCACCTTCACCACAAACAGAGTTTCACCACTCTGAAACTCCTTCTCCTCATCAATCTGACCCTCACTCACCTCAACCATCACCGCTGGCAATTCAGTTGCCATGTGGAACCACTGTTGTCATGCCCCAGTTACCATCCTCATCAGAATCGACACCACCAAATACTCCCAAAACACCACCCACTCCAATCGAAATATCTGACTCTGATACCCCTTCTCCAAAACAAACAGCCTCTCAGAAAACCTCTGAAAACCCCAGCAGGACTTTCATTGACTTAACCAGTCTTGACCGTCTTGCTGATCTAAAACACAAAATTGCCATCCCAAAACCAAAGCAACCAGATGTTGGCTCTGGTATTTTGAATTTTGAAACAGGTGTGCTGCAATGGATTGCTTCTTTGAAGCAAGTCTGTCCTGGGATGATTGACCCAGCTGCTTCTGATCAGCTCTGGTCACAGTTCAGACTTTGGGTACGTGCTGAAGCCCTCAAGTTGCAGGATATCAACTATGAGCAGGCACAACAAAATTTCAGCAAACTTCTGAATGAAGTTGGAAGTATGCTTCTGAAAGAGGACGTGCTCCCTCTGGACAGTGAACCTTGGTCTGAGAAACAGCAAGCTGCAAAGGTGCAACCATCAGAAGAAGACAAGACCTTTCAAGCTGAAGAAAGTCAAGCAGAGGATGTTGCTGAAAGTTCTGAGAAGCCTCCTCCTTCTGATGCTTCTCAAGCTGCCTTGGACAGGCAGACTCTGGAAGAACTAAGGGTGAATGACATGCGTCTACAGCAGCGAATGGATGAAAACGATCAGAAGATGAAAGAGAGAATGGATGTGCAGGACAGCAAGATTGACACTGTTGTCAGCATGGTGCATAAACAGAATGAGACTTCTGAAAAGATTCAAGCGATGCTGGAGAGCCTGTTCACACGCTTGCCTCCTCAACCTTAAATCTTTTCTTTCATGCATGTCCTTTTTTCATGTTTTCCTTGATTTTCTGATGTACTGTTTGATTATGTTTTTTGTAATATTTTTTGTTTTGACTCTGAACTATCTTAATATGATTAGTTTTTCTGATCTTAATTGTTTTAGCACATCACCAACACTTTTTGATTGCTGACAAAAAGGGGGAGAACAAGAATGATATTTAAATCAATAACGGCTAACTAGACAGAAATTCTCAAACATTCTAACTTTATTACTTGAAATGTTTTTTTTCTATTTTGTTTAAAGTCTACAGGCACAAGGAAGCTCCTGGACACTCTGAAGACTAGAAGCTCTGATCAATATGAAGTTGCTCTGATCAATATGAAGTTCTGATCCAAAGCAAAGCTCTGACAAGAAAAGCTCTGAAGCTCTGCTCTGACATAAAGCTTCTGATAAGTCAAAGACTCTGATACTCTGATGTTCAGAAAGGCAAAAAGATCTGATCCTGAAGAACGCGTATAATCAAAGGGGAGTAATAAACTCAGGGGGAGTATTTCCTTACTCCTTATTCTTTTACTTCTTATTCTGATACATATTCCAGATACCTTTTCACGTTATTTTCATTTAAAATATCTAGTTTTTGTCATCATCAAAAAGGGGGAGATTGTTAGAACAATGTTTGAATCTACTACCCTATATTTAAGTTTTGATGATAACAAAGTGAAAAGATATAGTATTTATAAGTGTCATGAATGAACTATCTGCTGCCTAAAATTATTATGTTCTGACTTGCAGATACGCTGATTGAAATAAGCAAGATCACATCTATTCAGCATCAGAACTTGATTTCAGACACCAGCATCAGAAGTTGCTACATCAGAACGTCAAAATCAGATGATAAACTCACGTACATGCTGAAGCCTGATGAACAAGACTGCGCTTAATACTCTGATACAGAAACACAATAGTTCATCAGCAGCGAAGCAGAATCAGAATGAGCCAAGCCAGAACTTGCATTAAGTAAGCAACGATACTGTGCATTGAAAGCAAATTAATTCCAACGGCTTCATTCCAGACAAGATCTGCTCAATAAGGAAAGTTTGTTATTAGCATTGAATCAAGAATATTGCATCCAACGTTCATCATCTCAATGCTATATAAACAAAGCTTTGAAGATTGAAATGGTTAATGCTCTCCAAATCTCTACACGCACAAAAGCTGAACCATAATCTTCGTTCTACCAGTTTTGCTAAACCACACACTCTGATATTTCATTACTGTTTAGCAATCCAGTTTCTAAGCTTCATTTTGTGTATACATCACAGTTGTGATACAGTTTTGTAGAAAACATCCACACACATAGTCTTATCTTTTTGTAAGAAAGTGTTACCTTGACAAACCGGGTTATGGTTTGAATCAAGAAGGCTTTAGCAGTTGTTAAAGAAGTTTGTAATATTCAGTTGAATATAGTGGATTAAGACCTCGTTGGAGAGAGGCGAAATCACCTTGACGGGTGGACTGGAGTAGTTTGAGATCAAACGAACCAGGATAAAAATATGGTGTTCATTGCTTTAGATTTCAGTTTTACAATTCAACCCCCCCTTCTTGTGTTTTTCACCACTTCAGATGGTAGCCTTGACATTATGGAAGGTAGTATGTTGTCGATATCTATGTTACTCTAATGGGTGGTAACCTTGTCATTATTGAAGGTAGTCTATTGTCTAGATTTTTGTTACTCCAATGGATGGTAGCCTTGTCATTCTAGAAGGTAGTTTTTTGTTGTGATTTTTGTTACTCCAATGGATGGTAGCCTTTTCATTATGGAAGGTAGTCTGTTGTTCAGATTTTTATTACTAAATGTAAGGTAGCCTTGTCACTATTGAAGGTAGTATGTTGTCGAGATTTTTGTTATTCCAATGGATGGTAGCCTAGTCTTTATGGAAGGTAGTTTGTTTTCGAGATTTTTGTTACTCCAATGGATGGTAGCCTTGTCATTATGGAAGGTAGTCTGTTGTTGATATTTTTGTTACTCCATTGGATGGTAGCCTTGTCATTATGGAAGGTAGTCTGTTGTCGAGATTTTTGTTATTCCTAGGGATGGTAGCCTAGTCTTTATGGAAGGTAGTCTGTTTTCGAGATTTTTTGTTACTCCACTGGATGGTAGCCTTGTCATTATGGAAGGTAGTCTCTTGTTGATATTTTTGGTACTCCAATGGATGGTAGCCTTGTCATTATGGAAGGTAGTATGTTGTTCAGATTTATCTTACTCTAATGGATGGTAGCCTTGTCATTATGGAAGGTAGTCTATTGTCGAGATTTTCGTTACTCCAATGGATGGTAGCCTTGTCATTATTGAAGGTAGTCTGTTGTCGAGATTTTTGTTACTATAATGGATGCTAGCCTTGTCATTATGGAAGGTAGTATGTTGTGGATATTTTTGTTACTACAATGGATTGTAGCCTTGTCATTATGGATGGTAGTATGTTGTCGATATTTTTGTTACTACAATGGACGATAGCCTTGTCATTATGGAAGGTAGTCTGTTGTCAAGATTTTTGTTACTCCAATAGATGGTAGCCTTGTCATTATGGAAGCTAGTATGTTGTCGATATTTTTGTTATTCCAATGGATGGTAGCCTTGTCATTATGGAAGGTAGCATGTTGTCGAGATTTTTGTTACTCCATTGATTGGTAGCCTTGTCATTATGGAAGGTAGTATGTTGTTCATATTTTTGTTACTATAATGTATGGTAGCCTTGTCATTATGGAAGGTAGTCTGTTGTTCATATTTTTGTTATTCCCAGATATGTTAGCCTAGTCTTTATGGAAGGTAGTCTGTTTTCGAGATTTTTTGTTACTCCAATGGATGGTAGCCTTGTCATTATGGAAGGTAGTCTCTTGTTGATATTTTGTGTTACTCCAATGGATGGTAGCCTTGTCATTATGGAAGGTAGTTTGTTGTTCAATTTTTTCTTACTCTAATGGTTGGTAGCCTTGTCATTATGGAAGGTAGTCTATTGTCGAGATTTTTGTTACTCCAATGGATGGTAGCCTTGTCATTATTGAAGGTAGTCTATTGTCGAGATTATTGCTACTACAATGGATGGTAGCCTTGTCATTATGGAAGGTAGTATGTTGTGGATATTTTTGTTACTACAATGGATGGTAGCCTTGTCATTATAGGAGGTACTATGTTGTCGAGATTTTTGGTACTCCAATGGATGGTAGCCTTGACATTATGGAAGGTAGTCTGTTGTTGATATTTTTGTTACTCCAATGGATGGTAGCCTTGTCACTATGGAAGGTAGTCTCTTGTTGATATTTTTGTTACTCCAATGGATGGTATCCTTGTCATTATGTAAGGTAGTCTCTTGTTCATATTTTTCTTACTCTAATGGATGGTAGCCTTGTCATTATGGAAGCTAGTTTGTTGTTGAGATTTTTGTTACTCTAATGGATGGTCGCCTTGACATTATGGAAGGTAGTCTTTTGTTGAGATTTTGGTTACTACAATGGATTGTAGCCTTGTTATTATGAAAGGTAGTCTGTTGTTGATATCTTTTTTACTCCAATGGATGGTAGCCTAGTCATTATGTAAGGTAGTCTGTTGTCGAGATTTTTCTTACTCCAATGGATGGTAGCCTTGTCATTACAGAAGGTAGTTTGTTGTCAAGATTTTTCTTACTTTAATTGATGGTAGCCTTACCATTATGGAAGGTAGTCTCTTGTGCATTTTTTTGTTACTCCAATAGATGGTACCCTTGTTATTATGGAAGGTAGTCTGTTTTCGATATTTTTGTTACTCCAATGCATTGTAGCCTTGTCATCTTGAAAGGTAGTCTGTTGTCGAGATTTTTGTTACTCCATTAGATGGTAGCCTTGTCATTATGGAAGGTAGTCTGTTATCTATATTTTTTGTTATTCCAATGGATGGTACCCTTGTCGTTATGGAAGATAGTCTGTTGTCGTGATTTTTATTACTCCAATGGATGGTAGCCTTGTCATTATGGAAGTTAGTCTGTTGTCGAGATTTTTGTTACTTCAATGGATGGTAGCCTTGTCATTATGGAAGGTAGTCTGTTGTCCAGATTTTTGTTACTCTAATGGATGGTAGCCTTGTCATTATGGAAGGTTGTCTATTGTCGAGATTTTTGTTACTCCAATGGATGGTAGCCTTGTCAATATTGAAGGTAGTCTGTTGTCGAGATTTTTGTTTCTACAATGGATGGTATCCTTGTCATTATGGAAGGTAGTATGTTGTCGATATTTTTGTTACTATAATGGATTGTAGCCTTGTAATTATGGAAGGTATATGTTGTCAAGATTTTTGTTACTACAATGGATGAAAGCCTTGTCATTATGGAAGGTAGTCTTTTGTCACGATTTTTGTTACTCCAATAGATGGTAGCCTTGTCAATATGGAAGGTAGTATGTTGTCGATATTTTTGTTACTCCAATGGATGGTAGCCTTGTCATTATGGAAGGTAGCATGTTGTTGATATTTTTGTTACTCCATTGGATGGTAGCCTTGTCATTATGGAAGGTAGTCTGTTGTCGAGATTTTTATTATTCCAATGGATGGTAGCCTTGACATTATGGAAGGTAGTATGTTGTCGATATCTATGTTACTCTAATGGGTGGTAGCCTTGTCATTATTGAAGGTAGTCTATTGTCGAGATTTTTGTTACTCCAATGGATGGTAGCCTTGTCATTCTAGAAGGTAGTTTTTTGTTGTGATTTTTGTTACTCCAATGGATGGTAGCCTTTTCATTATGGAAGGTAGTCTGTTGTTCAGATTTTTATTACTAAATGTATGGTAGCCTTGTCACTATTGAAGGTAGTATGTTGTCGAGATTTTTGTTATTCCAATGGATGGTAGCCTAGTCTTTATGGACGGTAGTTTGTTTTCGAGATTTTTGTTACTCCAATGGATGGTAGCCTTGTCATTATGGAAGGTAGTCTGTTGTTGATATTTTTGTTACTCCATTGGATGGTAGCCTTGTCATTATGGAAGGTAGTCTGTTGTCGAGATTTTTGTTATTCCCAGGGATGGTAGCCTAGTCTTTATGGAAGGTAGTCTGTTTTCGATATTTTTTGTTACTCCACTGGATGGTAGCCTTGTCATTATGGAAGGTAGTCTCTTGTTGATATTTTTGGTACTCCAATGGATGGTATCCTTGTCATTATGTAAGGTAGTCTCTTGTTCATATTTTTCTTACTCTAATGGATGGTAGCCTTGTCATTATGGAAGGTAGTTTGTTGTCGAGATTTTTGTTACTCCAATGGATGGTAGCCTTGTCAATATTGAAGGTAGTCTGTTGTCGAGATTTTTGTTTCTACAATGGATGGTAGCCTTGTCATTATGGAAGGTAGTATGTTGTCGATATTTTTGTTACTATAATTGATTGTAGCCTTGTAATTATGGAAGGTATATGTTGTCAAGAATTTTGTTACTACAATGGATGATAGCCTTGTCATTATGGAAGGTAGTCTGTTGTCAAGATTTTTGTTACTCCAATAGATGGTAGCCTTGTCAATATGGAAGGTAGTATGTTGTCGATATTTTTGTTACTCCAATGGATGGTAGCCTTGTCATTATGGAAGGTAGTATGGTGTCGAGATTTTTATTACTCCATTGAATGGTAGCCTTGTCATTATGGAGGGTAGTCTGTTGTTGAGATTTTTATTATTCCAATGGATGGTAGCCTTGTCATTATGGAAGGTAGTGTGTTGTGGATATCTATAATACTCTAATCAGTGGTAGCCTTGTCATTATGGAAGGTATTCTGTTGTCGAGATTTTTGTTACTCCAATGGATGGTAGCCTTGTCATTATAGAAGGTAGTATGTTGTTGTAATTTTTGTTACTCCAATGGATGGTAGCCTTGTCATTATGGAAGGTAGTCTGTTGTTCAGATTTTTGTTACTATAATATATGGTAGCCTTGTCATTATGGAAGGTAGTATGTTTTCGAGATTTTTGTTATTCCAAGGGATGGTAGCCTAGTCTTTATGGAAGGTAGTCTGTTTTCGAGATTTTTTGTTTCTCCAATGGATGGTAGCCTTGTCATTATAGAAGGTAGTCTGTTGTCGAGATTTTTGGTACTACAATGGATGGTAGCCTTGTCATTATGGAAGGTAGTCTCTTGTTGATATTTTTGTTACTCCAATGGATGGTAGCCTTGTCATTATGGAAGGTAGTCTCTTGTTGATACTTTTGTTACTCCAATGGATGGTAGCCTTGTCATTATGGAAGGTAGTATGTTGTTCAGATTTTTCTTACTCTAATGGATGGTAGCCTTGTCATTATGGAAGGTAGTCTATTGTCGAGATTTATGTTACTCCAATGGATGGTAGCCTTGTCATTATAGAAGGTAGTCTGTTTTCGAGATTTTTGGTACTCCAATGGATGGTAGCCTTGTCATTATGGAAGGTAGTATGTTGTCGATATATATGTTACTCTAATAGGTTGATAGCCTTGTCATTATGGAAGGTAGTATGATGTCGAGATTTTTGTTACTCCAATGGATGGTAGCCTTGTCATTATGGAAGGTAGTACGTTGTCGATATTTTTGTTACTCCAATGGATGGTAGCCTTATCATTATGGAAGGTAGTATGTTGTCGAGATTTTTGTTACTCCATTGGATGGTAGCCTTGTCATTATGGAAGGCAGTCTGTTGTCGAGATTTATATTATTCCAATGGATGGTAGCCTTGTCATTATGGAAGGTAGTAGGTTGTCGATATCTATGTTACTCTAATGGGTATTAGCCTTGTCATTATGGAAGGTAGTCTATTGTCGAGATTTTTTATTACTCCAATGGATGGTAGCCTTGTCATTATATAAGGTAGTTTGTCGTTGTTATTTTTGTTACTCCAATGGATGGTAGCCTTGTCATTATGGAAGGTAGTGTGTTGTTCAGATTTTTGTTACTACAATGTATGGTAGCCTTGTCATTATGGAAGGTAGTCCATTGTCGAGATTTTTGGTATTACAATGGATGGTAGCCTAATCTTTTTGAAAGGTAGTCTATTGTCGAGATTTTTGTTACTCCAATGGATTGTAGCCTTGTCATTATTGAAGGTAGTCTGTTGTTGAGATTTTTGATACTACAATGGATGGTAGCCTTGTCATTATGGAAGGTAGTATGTTGTGGATATTTTTGTTACTACAATGGATTGTAGCCTAGTCCTTATGGAAGGTAGTATGTTGTCGACATTTTTGTTACTCCATTGGATGCTAGCCTTGTCATTATGGAAGATAGTCTGTTGTCGAGATTTTTATTATTCCAATTGATGGTAGCTTTGTCATTATGGAAGGTACTATGTTGTCGATATCTATGTTACTCTAATGGGTGGTAGCCTTGTCATTATGGAATGTAGTCTGTTCTCGAGATTTTTTATTACTCCAATGAATGGTAGCCTTGTCATTATAGAAGGTAGTTTGTTGTTGTGATTTTTGTTACTCCAATGGATGGTAGCCTTGTCATTATGGAAGGTAGTGTGTTGTTCAAATTTTTGTTACTACAATGTATGGTAGCCTTGTCATTATGGAAGGTAGTCTGTTGTCGAGATTTTTGTTATTCCAAAGGATGATAGCCTAATCTTTATGGAAGGTAGTCTGTTTTCGATATTTTTGTTACTACAATGGATGGTAGCCTTGTCATTATAGAGGGTAGTATGTTGTCGAGATATTTGGTACTCCAATGGATGTTAACCTTGTCATTATGGAAGGTAGTGTCTTGTTGATATTTTTGTTACTCCAATGGATGGTAGCCTTGTCATTATGGAAGGTAGTCTGTTGTTCAGATTTTTATTATTATAATGTATGGTAGCCTTGTCATCATGGAAGGTAGTCTGTTGTCGAGATTTTTGTTATTCCAATGGATGGTAGCCTAGTCTTTATGGAAGGTAGTCTATTTTCTAGATTTTTATTACTCCAATGGATGGTAGCCTTGTCATTATAGAAGGTAGTCTGTTGTCGAGATTTTTCGTACTCCAATGGATGGTAGCCTTGTCATTATGGAAGGTAGTCTCTTGTTGATATTTTTGTTACTCCAATGGATGGTAGCCTTGTCATTATGGAAGGTAGTCTTTCATTCAGATTTTTGTTACTCTAATGGATGGTAGCATTGTCATTATGGAAGGTAGTTTGTTGTCGAGATTTTTGTTACTCCAATGGATGGTAGCCTTGTCATTATTGAAGGTAGTTTGTTGTCGAGATTTTTTTTACTACAATGGATGGTAGCCTTGTCATTATGGAAGGTAGTATGTTGTCGATATTTTTGTTACTGCAATGGATTGTATCCTTGTCATTAAGGAAGGTAGTGTGTTGTCGAGATTTTTGTTAGTACAATCGATGATAGCCTTGTAATTATGGAAGTTAGTCTGTTGTCAATATTTTTGTTACTCCAATAGATGGTAGCCTTGTCATTATGGAAGGTAGTATGTTGTCGATATTTTTGTTACTCGAAAGGATGGTAGCCTTGTCATTATGGAAAGTAGTCTTTTGTCGAGATTTTTATTATTCCAATGAATGGTATCATTGTCATTATGGAAGGTAGTATGTTGTCGATATCTATGTTACTCTAACGGGTGGTAGCCTTGTCATTATGGAAGGCAGTCTGTTGTCGAGATTTTTGTTACTCTAATGGATGGTAGCCTTGTCATTATAGAAGGTAGTTTGTTGTTGTTATTTTTATTACTCCAATGGATGGTAGCCTTGTCATTATGGAAGGTAGTCTGTTGTCACGATTTTTGTTACTCCAATAGATGGTAGCCTTGTCATTATGGAAGGTAGTATGTTGTCGATAGTTTTGTTACTCCAATGGATGGTAGCCTTGTCATTATGGAAGGTAGTATATTGTCGAGATTTTTGTTACTCCAATGGATGGTAGCCTTGTCATTATAGAAATTAGTCTGTTATCGAAATTTATGGTACTCCAATGGATGGTATCCTTGTCATTATGGAAGGTAGTCTCTTGTTGATATTTTTGTTACTCCAATGGATGGTATCCTTGTCATTATGGAAGGTAGTATGTTGTCGAGATTTTAGTTACTCCATTGGATGGTAGCCTTGTCATTATGGAAGGTAGTCTGTTGTCGAGATTTTTATTATTCCAACGGATGGTTGCCTTGTCATTATGGAAGGTAGTATGTTGTCGATATCTATGTTACTCTAATAGGTTGTAGCCTTGTCATTATGGAAGGTAGTCTGTTGTCGAGATTTTTGTTACTCCAATGGATGGTAGCCTTGTCATTATAGAAGGTAGTTTGTTGTTGTGATTTTTGTTACTCCAATGGATGGTAGCCTTGTCATTATGGAAGGTAGTCTGTTGTTCAGATTTTTGTTACTATAATGTATGGTAGCCTTGTCATTATGGAAGATAGTCTGTTGTCGAGATTTTTGTTATTCCAAGGGATGGTAGCCTAGTCTTTATGGAAGGTAGTCTGTTTTCGAGATTTTTTGTTACTCCAAGGGATGGTAGCCTTGTCATTATAGAAGGTAGTCTGTTTTCGAGATTTTTGGTGTTCCAATGGATGGTAGCCTTGTCATTATGGAAGGTAGTATGTTGTGCATATTTTTGTTACTACAATGGATTGTAGCCATGTCCTTATGGAAGGTAGTATGTTGTTGAGATTTTTGTTACTACAATGGATGATAGCCTTGTCATTATGGAAGGTAGTATGATGTCAAGATTTTTGTTACACCAAGAGATGGTAGACTTGTCATTATGGAAGGTAGTATGTTGTCGATATTTTTGTTACTCCAATGGATGGTAGCCTTGTCATTATGGAAGGTAGTATGTTGTCGAGATTTTTGTTACTCCATTGGATGGTAGCCTTGTCATTATGGAAGGTAGGTTGTTGTCGAGATTTATATTATTCCAATGGATGGTAGCCTTGTCATTATGGAAGGTAGTAGGTTGGCGATATCTATGTTACTCTAATGGGTAGTAGCCTTGTTATTATGGAAGGTAGTCTATTGTCGAGATCTTTTATTACTCCAATGGATGGTAGCCTTATCATTATATAAGGTAGTTGGTCGTTGTGATTTTTGTTACTCCAATGGATGGTAGCCTTGTCATTATGGAAGGGAGTGTGTTGTTCAGATTTTTGTTACTACAATGTATGGTAGCCTTGTCATTATGGAAGGTAGTCCATTGTCGTGATTTTTGTTATTCGAATGGATTGTAGCCTAATCTTTATGAAAGGTAGTCTGTTTTCGAGATTTTTGTTACTACAATGGATGGTAGCCTTGTCACTATAAAGGGTAGTATGTTGTCGAAAATTTTGGTACTCCAATGCATGGTAGCCTTGTCATTATGGAAGGTAGTCTCTTGTTGACATTTTTGTTACTCCAATGGATGGTAGCCTTGTCATTATGGAAGGTAGTCTGTTGTTCCGATTTTTCTTACTAAAATGGATGGTAGCCTTGTCATTATGGAAGTTAGTCTATTGTCGAGATTTTTGTTACTCCAATCGATTGTAGCCTTGTCATTATTGAAGGTAGTCTGTTGTCGAGATTTTTGATACTACAATGGATGGTAGCCTTGTCATTATGGATGGTAGTATGTTGTGGATATTTTTGTTACTACAATGGATTGTAGCCTTGTCCTTATGGAAGGTAGTATGTTGTCGAGATTTTTGTTACTACAATGGAAGATAGCCTTGTCATTATGGAAGGTAGTCTATTGTCAAGATTTTTGTTACTCCAATATATGGTAGCCTTGTCATTATGGAAGGTAGTATGTTGTCGAGATTTTTGTTACTCCATTGGATGGTAGCCTTGTCATTATGGAAGGTAGGTTGTTGTCGAGATTTATATTATTCCAATGGATGGTAGCCTTGTCATTATGGAAGGTAGTAGGTTGGCGATATCTATGTTACTCTAATGGGTAGTAGCCTTGTTATTATGGAAGGTAGTCTATTGTCGCGATCTTTTATTACTCCAATGGATGGTAGCCTTATCATTATATAAGGTAGTTTGTCGTTGTGATTTTTGTTACTCCAATGGATGGTAGCCTTGTCATTATGGAAGGTAGTGTGTTGTTCAGATTTTTGTTACTACAATGTATGGTAGCCTTGTCATTATGGAAGGTAGTCCATTGTCGAGATTTTTGTTTTTCGAATGGATGGTAGCCTAATCTTTATGAAAGGTAGTCTGTTTTCGAGATTTTTGTTACTACAATGGATGGTAGCCTTGTCACTATAAAGGGTAGTATGTTGTCGAGAATTTTGGTACTCCAATGCATGGTAGCCTTGTCATTATGGAAGGTAGTCTCTTGTTGACATTTTTGTTACTCCAATGGATGGTAGCCTTGTCATTATGGAAGGTAGTCTGTTGTTCCGATTTTTCTTACTAAAATGGATGGTAGCCTTGTCATTATGGAAGTTAGTCTATTGTCGAGATTTTTGTTACTCCAATCGATTGTAGCCTTGTCATTATTGAAGGTAGTCTGTTGTCGAGATTTTTGATACTACAATGGATGGTAGCCTTTACATTATGGATGGTAGTATGTTGTGGATATTTTTGTTACTACAATGGATTGTAGCCTTGTCCTTATGGAAGGTAGTATGTTGTCGAGATTTTTGTTACTACAATGGAAGATAGCCTTGTCATTATGGAAGGTAGTCTATTGTCAAGATTTTTGTTACTCCAATATATGGTAGCCCTGTCATTATGGAAGGTAGTATGTTGTCGATATTTTTATTACTCTAATGTATGGTAGCCTTGTCATTATAGAAGGTAGTATGTTGTCGAGATTTTTGTTACTTCATTGGATGGTAGCCTTGTCATTATGGAAGATAGTCTGTTGTCGAGATTTTTATTATTCCAATTGATGGTAGCCTTGTCATTATGGAAGGTAGTATGTTGTCGATATCTATGTTACTCTAATGGGTGTTAGCCTTGTCATTTTGGAATGTAGTATGTTGTCGAGATTTTTTATTACTCCAATGGATGGTAGCCTTGTCATTATAGAAGGTAGTTTGTTGTTGTGATTTTTGTTACTCCAATGGATGGTAGCCTTGTCATTATGGAAGGTAGTGTGTTGTTCAGATTTTTGTTACTACAATGTATGGTAGCCTTGTCATTATGGAAGGTAGTCTGTTGTCGAGATTTTTGTTATTCGAATGAATGGTAGCCTAATCTTTATGGAAGGTAGTCTATTTTTGAGATTTTTGTTACTACAATGGATGGTAGCCTTGTCATTATAGAGGGTAGTATGTTGTCGAGATTTTTGGTACTCTAAGGGATGGTAGCCTTGTCATTATGGAAGGTAGTGTCTTGTTGATATTTTTGTTACTCCAATGGATGGTAGCCTTGTCATTATGGAAGGTAGTCTGTTGTTCAGATTTTTGTTATTATATTGTATGGTAGCCTTATCATCATGGAAGGTAGTCTGTTGTCGAGATTTTTGTTATTCCAATGAATGGTAGCCTAGTCTTTATGGAAGGTAGTCTATTTTCGAGATTTTTGTTACTCCAATGGATGGTAGCCTTGTCATTATAGAAGGTAATCTGTTGTCGAGATTTTTTGTACTCCTATGGATGGTAGCCTTGTCATTATGGAAGGTAGCCTCTTGTTGATATTTTTGTTACTCCAATGGATGGTAGCCTTGTCATTATGGAAGGTAGTCTTTCATTCAGATTTTTGTTACTCTAATGGATGGTAGCATTGTCATTATGGAAGGTAGTTTGTTGTCGAGATTTTTGTTACTCCAATGGATGGTAGCCTTGTCATTATTGAAGGTATTCTGTTGTCGAGATTTTTTTTACTACAATGGATGGTAGCCTTGTCATTATGGAAGGTAGTATGTTGTCGGTATTTTTGTTACTACAATGGATTGTATCCTTGTCATTAAGGAAGGTAGTGTGTTGTCGAGATTTTTGTTACTACAATGGATGATAGCCTTGTCATTGTGGAAGGTAGTCTGTTGTCGTGATTTTTGTTACTCCACTGGATGGTAGCCTTGTCATTATTGAACGTAGTCTATTGTCGAGATTTTTGTTACTACAATAGATGGTAGCCTTGTCATTATGGAAGGTAGTATGTTGTCGATATTTTTGTTACTACAATGGATTGTAGCCTTGTCATTATGGAAGGTAGTATGTTGTCCAGATTTTTGTTACTACAATGGATGATAGCCTTGTCATTATGAAAGGTAGTCTGTTGTCAAGATTTTTATTACTCCAATAGATGGTAGCCTTGTCATTATGGAAGGTAGTATGTTGTCGATATTTTTGTTACTCCAATGGATGGTAGCCTTGTCATTATGGAAGGTAGTATGTTGTCGAGATTTTTGTAACTCCATTGGATGGTAGCCTTGTCATTATGGAAGGTAGTCTGTTGTCGAGATTTTTTTTATTCCAATGGATGGTAGCCTTGTCATTATGGAAGGTAGTTTGTTGTCGATATCTATGTTACTCTAATGGGTGGTAGCCTTGTCATTATGGAAGGTAGTCTGTTGTCGAGATTTTTGTAACCCCAATGGATGGTAGCCTTGTCATTATAGTAGGTAGTTTGTTTTTGTGATTTTTGTTACTCCAATGGATGGTAGCCTTATCATTATGGAAGGTAGTCAGTTGTCCAGATTTTTGTTACTCTAATGGATGGTAGCCTTGTCATTATTGAAGGTAGTCTGTTGTCGAGATTTTTGTTACTCCAATGGATGGTAGCCTTGTCATTATTGAAGGTAGTCTGTTGTCGAGATTTTTGTTACTACAATGAATGGTAGTCTTGTCATTATGGAAGGTAGTATGTTGTCGATATTTTTGTTACTACAATGGATGGTAGCCTTGTCATGATGGAAGGTAGTATGTTGTCGATATCTATGTTACTCTAATGGGTCGTAGCCTTGTCATTATGGAAGGTAGGCTGTTGTCGAGATTTTTGTTACTCCACTGGACGGTAGCCTTGTCATTATAGAAGTTAGTTTGTTGTTGTGATTTTTGTTACTCCAATGTATGGTAGCCTTGTCATTGTGGAAGGTAGTCTGTTGTTCAGATTTTTGTTACTATAAATTATGGTAGCCTTGTCATTATGGAAGGTAGTATGTTGTTGAGATTTTTTTTATTCCAATGGATGGTAGCCTAGTCTTTATGGAAGGTAGTATGTTTTCGAGATTTTTGTTACTCCACCGGACGGTAGCCTTGTCATTATAGAAGGTAGTTTTTTGTTGTGATTTTTGGTACTCCAATGGATGGTAGCCTTGTCATTATGGAAGTTAGTCTCTTGTTGATATTTTTGTTACTCCAATGGATGGTAGCCTTGTCATTATGGAAGGTAGTCTCTTGTTGATATTTTTGTTACTCCAATGGATGTTACCCTTGTCATTATGGAAGGTAGTTTGTTGTTCATATTTTTCTTACTCTAATGCATGGTAGCCTTGTCAATATGGAAGGTAGTCTGTTGTCGAGATTTTTGTTACTCCAATGGATGGTAGCCTTGTCATTATTGAAGGTAGTCTCTTGTTGAGATTTTTGTTACTGCAATGGATGGTAGCCTTGTCATTATGGAAGGTAGTATGTTGTCGATATTTTTGTTACTACAATGGATTGTAGCTTTGTCATTATGGAAGGTAGTATGTTGTCGAGATTTTTGTTACTACAATGAATGATAGCCTTGTCATTATGGAAGGTAGTCTGTTGTTGAGATTTTTATTACTATAATGGATGGTTGCCTTGTCATTATTGAAGGTAGTCTGTTGTCGAGATTTTTGTTACTACAATAGATGGTAGCCTTATCATTATGGAAGGTAGTATGTTGTCGATATTTTTGTTACTACAATGGATTGTAGCTTTGTCATTATGGAAGGTAGTATGTTATCGAGATTTTTGTTACTACAATGAATGATAGCCTTGTCATTATGGAAGGTTGTCTGTTGTCAAGATTTTAGTTACTCCCATAGATGGTAGCCTTGTCATTATGGAAGGTAGTATGTTGTCGATATTTTTGTTACTCCAATGGATGGTAGCCTTGTCATTATGGAAGGTAATATGTTGTCGAGATTTTTGTTACTCCATTGGATGGTAGCCTTGTCATTATGGAAGGTAGTCTGTTGTTGAGATTTTTATTATTCCAATGGATGGTAGCCTTGTCATTATAGAAGGTAGTATGTTATTGATATCTATGTTACTCTAATGGGTGGTAGCCTTCTCATTATGGAAGGTAGTCTGTTGTCGAGATTTTTGTTACTCCAATGGATGGTAGCCTTGTCATTATAGAAGGTAGTTTGTTATTCTGATTTTTGTTACTCCAATGGATAGTAGCCTTGTCATTATGGAAGGTAGTCTATTGTTCAGATTTTTGTTACTCTAATGGGTGGTAGCCTTGTCATTATGGAAGGTAGTATGTTGTCGAGATTTTTGTTACTACAATGAATGATAGCCTTGTCATTATGGAAGGTAGTCTGTTGTCAAGATTTTTGTTACTCCCATAGATGGTAGCCTTTTCATTATGGAAGGTAGTATGTTGTCGATATTTTTGTTACTCCAATGGATGGTAGCCTTGTCATTATGGAAGGTAGTCTGTTGTCGAGATTTTTGTTACTCCAATGGATGGTAGCCTTGTCATTATAGAAGGTAGTTTGTTGTTGTGATTTTTGTTACTCCAATGGATGGTAGCCTTGTCATTATGGAAGGTAGTTTGTTGTTCAGAATTTTGTTAATATAATGTATGGTAGCCTTGTCATTATGGAAGGTAGTATGTTGTCGAGATTTTTGTTATTCCAATGGATGGTAGCCTAGTCTTTCTGGAAGGTAGTATGTTTTCGATATTTTTGTTACTCCAATGGATGGTAGCCTTATCATTATAGAAGGTAGTCTGTTGTCGAGATTTTTGGTACTCCAATGGATGGTAGCCATGTCATTATGGAAGTTAGTCTCTTGTTGATATTTTTGTTACTCCAATGGATGGTAGCCTTGTCATTATGGAAGGTAGTCTCTTGTTGATATTTTTGTTACTCCAATGGATGGTAGCCTTGTCATTATGGAAGGTAGTCTGTTGTCGAGAGTTTTGTTACTACAATGGATGGTAGCCTTATCATTATGGAAGGTAGTATGGTGTCGATATCTATGTTACAACAATGGGTGGTAGCCTTCTCATTATGGAAGGTAGTATGTTGTCGAGATTTTTTACTCCATTGGATGGTAGCCTTGTCATTATGGATGGTAGTCTTTTGTCGAGATTTTTGTTACTCCAATGGATGGTAGCCTTGTCATTATAGAAGGTAGTTTGTTGTTGTTATATATGTTTCTACATGGGATGGTAGCCTTGTCATAATGGAAGGTAGTGTGTTGTTCAGATTTTTGTTACTACAATGTATGGTAGCCTTGTCATTATGGAAGGTAGTCTGTTGTTGAGATTTTTGTTATTCCAATGGATGGTAGCCTAATCTTTATGGAAGGTAATCTATTTTCGAGATTTTTGTTACTCCATTGGATGGTAGCCTTGTCATTATAGAAGGTAGTTTGTCGTCGAGATTTTTGGTACTCCAATGGATGGTAGCCTTGTCATTATGGAAGGTAGTCTCATGTTGATATTTTTGTTACTCCATTGGATGGTAGCCTTGTCATTATGGAAGGTAGTCTGTTGTCATGATTTTTATTATTCCAATGGATGGTAGCCTTGTTATTTGGGAAGGTAGTATGTTGTCGATATCTATGTTACTCTAATGGGTGGTAGCCTTGTCATTATGGAAGATAGTTTGTTGTCGAGATTTTTGTTACCCCAATTGATGGTAGCCTTGTCATTATAGAAGGTAGTTTGTTGTTGTGATTTTTGTTACTCTAATGGATGATAGCCTTTTCATTATGGAAGCTAGTCTGTTGTCGAGATTTTTGTTATTCCAATGGATGGTAGCCTAGTCTTTATGGAAGGTAGTCTGTTTTCGAGATTTTTGTTACTCCAATGGATGGTAGCCTAGTCATTATAGAAGGTAGTCTGTTGTCAAGACTTTTGGTACTCCAATAGATGGTTGCCTTGTCATTATGGAAGGTAGTCTCTTGTTGATATTTGTGTTACTACAACGGATGGTAGCCTTGTCATTATGGAAGGTAGTCTCTTGTTGATATTTTTGTTACTCCAATGAATGGTAGACTTGTCATTATGGAAGGTAGTCTGTTGTCCAGATTTTTGTTACTCTAATGGATGGTAGCCTTGTCATTATGGAAGGTAGTCTGTTGTCGAGATTTTTGTTACTCCAATTGATGGTTGCCTTGTCATTATTGAAGGTAGTCTGTTGTCGAGATTTTTGTTACTACAATTGATCGTAGCCTTGTAATTATGGAAGGTAGTATGTTGTCGAGATTTTTGTTACTACAATGGATTGTAGCCTTGTCATTATGGAAGGTACTATGTTATCAAGATTTTTGTTACTACAATGGATGATAGTCTTGTCATTATGGAAGGTAGTCTGTTGTCAAGATTTTTATTACTCCAATAGATGGTAGCCTTGTCATAATAAAATTAAGTATGTTGTCGATATTTTTGTTACTCCAATGGATGGTAGCCTTGTCATTATGGAAGGTAGTATGTTGTCGAGATTTTTGTAACTCTATTGGATGGTAGCCTTGTCATTATGGAAGGTAGTCTGTTGTCATGATTTTATTATTCCAATGGATGGTAGCCTTGTCATTATGGAAGGTAGTATGTTGTCGATATCTATGTTACTCTAATGGGTGGTAGCCTTGTCATTATGGAAGGTAGTCTGTTGTCGAGATTTTTGTTACCCCAATTGATGGTAGCCTTGTCATTATAGAATGTAGTTCGTTGTTGTGATTTTTGTTACTCCAATGGATGGTAGCCTTGTCATTATAGAAGGTATTATGTTGTCGAGATTTTTGGTACTCCAATGGATGGTAGCCTTGTCATTATGGATGGTAGTCTCTTGTTGATATTTTTGTTACTCCATTGGATGGTAGCCTTGTCATTATGTAAGGTAGTCTGTTGTCGAGTTGTTTGTTATTCCAAAGGATGGTAGCCTAGTCTTAATGGAAGGTAGTTTGTTTTCGAGATTTTTGTTACTCCAATGGATGGTAGCCTTGTCATTATGGAAGGTAGTCTGTTGTCGAGATTTTTGTTACTCCTATAGATGGTAGCCTTTGCATTATGGAAGGTAGTATGTTGTCGATATTTTTGTTACTCCAATGGATGGTAGCCTTGTATTTATGGAAGGTAGTATGTTGTCGAGATTTTTGTTACTCCATTGGATGGTAGCCTTGTCATTAATGAAGGTAGTTTGTTTTCGAGATTTTTGTTACTCCAATGGATGGTAGCCTTGTCATTATAGAAGGTATTATGTTGTCGAGATTTTTGGTACTCCAATGGATGGTAGCCTTGTCATTATGGAAGGTAGTCTCTTGTTGATATTTTTGTTACTCCAATGGATGGTAGCCTTGTCATTATGGAAGGTAGTCTGTTGTCCTGATTTTTGTTACTCCAATGGATGGTAGCCTTATCATTATAGAAGGTAGTCTGTTGTCGAGATTTTTGTTACTCCAATGGATGGTAGCCTTGTCATTATGGAAGTTAGTCTCTTATTGATATTTTTGTTACTCCAATGGATGGTAGCCTTGTCATTATGGAAGGTAGTCTCTTGTTGATATATTTGTTACTCCAATGGATGGTAGCCTTGTCATTATGGAAGGTAGTCTGTTGTCGAGAGTTTTGTTACTACAATGGATGGTAGCCTTGTCATTATGGAAGGTAGTATGGTGTCGATATCTATGTTACAACAATGGGTGGTAGCCTTCTCATTGTGGAAGGTAGTATGTTGTCGAGATTTTTTTACTCCATTGGATGGTAGCCTTGTCATTATGGAAGGTAGTCTGTTGTCGAGATTTTTGTTATTCCAATGGATGGTAGCCTTGTCATTATAGAATGTAGTTTGTTGTTGTGATATATGTTACTACAATGGATGGTAGACTTGTCATTATGGAAGGTAGTATGTTGTGGTGATTTTTGTTACTCAAATGGATGGTAGACTTGTCATTATTGAACGTAGTATGTTGTCAAGATTTTTGTTACTACATTAGATGGTAGCCTTGTCATTATGGAAGGTAGTATGTTGTCGATATTTTTGTTACTACAATGGATTGTAGCCTTGTCATTATGGAAGGTACTATGTTATCAAGATTTTTGTTACTACAATGGATGATAGTCTTGTCATTATGGAAGGTAGTCTGTTGTCAAGATTTTTATTACTCCAATAGATGGTAGCCTTGTCATAATAAAATTAAGTATGTTGTCGATATTTTTGTTACTCCAATGGATGGTAGCCTTGTCATTATGGAAGGTAGTATGTTTTCGAGATTTTTGTAACTCTATTGGATGGTAGCCTTGTCATTATGGAAGGTAGTCTGTTGTAATGATTTTTATTATTCCAATGGATGGTAGCCTTGTCATTATGGAAGGTAGTATGTTGTCGATATCTATGTTACTCTAATGTGTGGTAGCCTTGTCATTATGGAAGGTAGTTTGTTGTCGAGATTTTTGTTACCCCAATTGATGGTAGCCTTGTCATTATAGAAGGTAGTTTGTTGTTGTGATTTTTGTTACTCTAATGGATGATAGCCTTGTCATTATGGAAGGTAGTCTGTTTTTCAGATTTTTGTTAATACAATGTATGGTAGCCTTGTCATTATGGAAAATAGTCTGTTGTCGAGATTTTTGTTATTCCAATGGATGGTAGCCTAGTCTTTATGGAAGGTAGTTTCTTTTCGAAATTTTTGTTACTCTAATGGATGGTAGCCTAGTCATTATAGAAGGTAGTCTGTTGTCAAGACTTTTGTTACTACAATTGATGGTAGCCTTGTCATTATAGAAGGTAATATGTTGTCGAGATTTTTGTTACTACAATGGATGGTAGCCTTGTCATTATGGAAGGTAGTATGTTGTCGAGATTTTTGTTACTACAATGGATGGTAGCCTTGTCATTATGGAAGGTAGTATGGTTTCGATATCTATGTTACAACAATGGGTGGTAGCCTTCTCATTATGGAAGGTAGTATGTTGTCGAGATTTTTTTACTCCATTGGATGGTAGCCTTGTCATTATGGAAGGTAGTCTGTTGTCGAGATTTTTGTTACTCCAATGGATGGTAGCCTTGTCATTATAGAAGGTAGTTTGTTGTTGTGATATATGTTACTACAATGGATGGTAGCCTTGTCATTATGGAAGGTAGTGTGTTGTTCAGATTTTTGTTACTACAATGTATGGTAGCCTTGTCATTATGGAAGGTAGTCTATTGTTGAGATTTTTGTTATTCCAATGGATGGTAGCCTAATCTTTATGGAAGGTAGTCTGATTTCGAGATTTTTGTTACTCCAATGGATGGTAGCCTTGTCATTATAGAAGGTAGTTTGTCGTCGAGATTTTTGGTACTCCAATGGATGGTAGCCTTGTCATTATGGAAGGTAGTCTCATGTTGATATTTTTGTTACTCCAATGGACGGTAGCCTTTTCATTATGGAAGGTAGTCTGTTGTCCATATTTTTGTTATTCTAATGGATGGTAGCCTTGTCATTATGGAAGGTAGTATGTTTTCAAGATTTTTGTTACTCCAGTGGATGGTAGCCTTGTCATTATTAAAGGGAGTTTATTTTCGAGATTTTTGTTACTCCATTGGATGATAGCCTTGTCATTATGGAAGGTAGTCTGTTGTGGAGATTTTTGTTACTCTATTGGATGGTAGCCTTGTCATTATGGAAGGTAGTCTCTTGTTTATATTTTTGTTACTCCAATGGATGGTAGACTTGTCATTATGGAAGGTAGTCTGTTGTCCATATTTTTGTTACTCTAATGGATGGTAGCCTTGTCATTATGGAAGGTAGTATGTTGTGGTGATTTTTGTTACTCAAATGGATGGTAGACTTGTCATTATTGAACGTAGTATGTTGTCAAGATTTTTGTTACTACAATAGATGGTAGCCTTGTCATTATGGAAGATAGTATGTTGTCGATATTTTTGTTACTCCAATGGATGGTAGCCTTGTCATTATAGAATGTAGTTTGTTGTTGTGATATATGTTACTACAATGGATGGTAGCCTTGTCATTATGGAAGGTAGTATGTTGTGGTGATTTTTGTTACTCAAATGGATGGTAGACTTGTCATTATTGAACGTAGTATGTTGTCAAGATTTTTGTTACTACAATAGATGGTAGCCTTGTCATTATGGAAGGTAGTATGTTGTCGATATTTTTGTTACTACAATGGATTGTAGCCTTGTCATTATGGAAGGTACTATGTTATCAAGATTTTTGTTACTACAATGGATGATAGTCTTGTCATTATGGAAGGTAGTCTGCTGTTAAGATTTTTATTACTCCTATAGATGGTAGCCTTGTCATAATAAAATTAAGTATGTTGTCGATATTTTTGTTACTCCAATGGATGGTAGCCTTGTCATTATGGAAGGTAGTATGTTGTCGAGATTTTTGTAACTCTATTGGATGGTAGCCTTGTCATTATGGAAGGTAGTCTGTTGTCATGATTTTTATTATTCCAATGGATGGTATCCTTGTCATTATGGAAGGTAGTATGTTGTCGATATCTATGTTACTCTAATGGGTGGTAGCCTTGTCATTATGGAAGGTAGTTTGTTGTCGAGATTTTTGTTACCCCAATTGATGGTAGCCTTGTCATTATGGAAGGTAGTCTGTTGTTCAGATTTTTGTTAATACAATGTATGGTAGCCTTGTCATTATGGAAGATAGTCTGTTGTCGAGATTTTTGTTATTCCAATGGATGGTAGCCTAGTCTTTATGGAAGGTAGTCTGTTTTCGAGATTTTTGTTACTCCAATGGATGGTAGGCTAGTCATTATAGAAGGTAGTTTGTTGTCAATACTTTTGGTACTCAAATGGATGGTAGCCTTGTCATTACGGAAGGTAGTCTCTTGTTGATATTTGTGTTACTACAATGGATGGTAGCCTTGTCATTATGGAAGGTAGTCTGTTGTCCAGATTTTTGTTACTCTAATGGATGATAGCCTTGTCATTATGGAAGGTAGTCTGTTGTCGAGATTTTTGTTACTCCAATGGATGGTTGCCTTGTCATTATTGAAGGTAGTCTGTTGTCGAGATTTTTGTTACTACAATTGATGGTAGCCTTGTCATTATGGAAGGTAGTATGTTGTCGAGATTTTTGTTACTACAATGGGGTAGCCTTGTCATTATGGAAGGTAGTATGTTGTCGATATTTTTGTTACTACAATGGATGGTAGCCTTGTCATTATGGAAGGTAGTATGGTGTCGATATCTATGTTACAACAATGGGTGGTAGCCTTCTCATTATGGAAGGTAGTATGTTGTCGAGATTTTTTTACTCCATTGGATGGTAGCCTTGTCATTATGGAAGGTAGTCTGTTGTCGAGATTTTTGTTACTCCAATGGATGGTAGCCTTGTCATTATAGAAGGTAGTTTGTTGTTGTGATATATGTTACTACAATGGATGGTAGCCTTGTCATTATTGAAGGTAGTGTGTTGTTCAGATTTTTGTTACTACAAAGTATGGTTGCCTTGTCATTATGGAAGGTAGTCTATTGTTGAGATTTTTGTTATTCCAATGGATGGTAGCCTAATCTTTATGGAAGGTAGTTTGATTTCGAGATTTTTGTTACTCCAATGGATGGTAGCCTTGTCATTATAGAAGGTAGTTTGTCGTCGAGATTTTTGGTACTCCAATGGATGGTAGCCTTGTCATTATGGAAGGTAGTCTCATGTTGATATTTTTGTTACTCCAATGGATGGTAGCCTTGTCATTATGGAAGGTAGTCTATTGTCCATATTTTTGTTATTCTAATGGATTGTAGCCTTGTCATTATGGAAGGTAGTCTGTTGTCAAGATTTTAGTTACTCCAGTGGATGGTAGCCTTGTCATTATTAAAGGGAGTTTATTTTCGAGATTTTTGTTACTCCATTGGATGATAGCCTTGTCATTATGGAAGGTAGTCTGTTGTGGAGATTTTTGTTACTCTATTGGATGGTAGCCTTGTCATTATGGAAGGTAGTCTCTTGTTTATATTTTTGTTACTCCAATGGATGGTAGACTTGTCATTATGGAAGGTAGTCTGTTGTCCATATTTTTGTTACTCTAATGGATGGTAGCCTTGTCATTATGGAAGGTAGTATGTTGTGGTGATTTTTGTTACTCAAATGGATGGTAGACTTGTCATTATTAAACGTAGTATGTTGTCAAGATTTTTGTTACTACAATAGATGGTAGCCTTGTCATTATGGAAGGTAGTATGTTATCGATATTTTTTTTACTACAATGGATTGTAGCCTTGTAATTATGGAAGGTACTATGTTATCAAGATTTTTGTTAATACAATGGATGATAGTCTTGTCATTATGGAAGGTAGTCTGTTGTCAAGATTTTTATTACTCCAATAGATGGTAGCCTTGTCATAATAAAATTAAGTATGTTGTCGATATTTTTGCTACTCCAATGGATGGTAGCCTTGTCATTATGGAAGGTAGTATGTTGTCGAGATTTTTGTAACTCTATTGGATGGTAGCCTTGTCATTATGGAAGGTAGTCTGTTGTCATGATTTTATTATTCCAATGGATGGTAGCCTTGTCATTATGGAAGGTAGTATGTTGTCGATATCTATGTTACTCTAATGGGTGGTAGCCTTGTCATTATGGAAGGTAGTCTGTTGTCGAGATTTTTGGTACCCCAATTGATGGTAGCCTTGTCATTATAGAAGGTAGTTTGTTGTTGTAATTTTTGTTACTCCAATGGATGGTAGCCTTGTCATTATAGAAGGTATTATGTTGTCGAGATTTTTGGTACTCCAATGGATGGTAGCCTTGTCATTATGGATGGTAGTCTCTTGTTGATAATTTTGTTACTCCATTGGATGGTAGCCTTGTCATTATGTAAGGTAGTCTGTTGTCGAGTTGTTTGTTATTCCAAAGGATGGTAGCCTAGTCTTAATGGAAGGTAGTTTGTTTTCGAGATTTTTGTTACTCCAATGGATGGTAGCCTTGTCATTATGGAAGGTATTCTATTGTCGAGATTTTTGTTACTCCTATAGATGGTAGCCTTTGCATTATGGAAGGTAGTATGTTGTCGATATTTTTGTTACTCCAATGGATGGTAGCCTTGTATTTATGGAAGGTAGTATGTTGTCGAGATTTTTGTTACTCCATTGGATGGTAGCCTTGTCATTAATGAAGGTAGTTTGTTTTCGAGATTTTTGTTACTCCAATGGATGGTAGCCTTGTCATTATAGAAGGTATTATGTTGTCGAGATTTTTGGTACTCCAATGGATGGTAGCCTTGTCATTATGGAAGGTAGTCTCTTGTTGATATTTTTGTTACTCCAATGGATGGTAGCCTTGTCATTATGGAAGGTAGTCTATTGTCCAGATTTTTGTTACTCTAATGGATGGTAGCCTTGTCATTATGGAAGGTAGTCTGTTGTCGAGATTTTTGTTACTCCAATGGATGGTTGCTTTGTCATTATTGAAGGTAGTCTGTTGTCCAGATTTTTGTTACTACAATTGATGGTAGCCTTGTCATTATGGAAGGTAGTATGTTGTCGAGATTTTTGTTACTACAATGGATGGTAGCCTTGTCATTATGGAAGGTAGTATGTTGTCGAGATTTTTGTTACTACAATGGATGGTAGCCTTGTCATTATGGAAGGTAGTATGGTGTCGATATCTATGTTACAACAATGGGTGGTAGCCTTCTCATTATGGAAGGTAGTATGTTGTCGAGATTTTTTTACTCCATTGGATGGTAGCCTTGTCATTATGGAAGGTAGTCTGTTGTCGAGATTTTTGTTACTCCAATGGATGGTAGCCTTGTCATTATAGAAGGTAGTTTGTTGTTGTGATATATGTTACTATAATGGATGGTAGCCTTGTCATTAATGAAGGTAGTGTGTTGTTCATATTTTTGTTACTACAATGTATGGTAGCCTTGTCATTATGGAAGGTAGTCTATTGTTGAGATTTTTGTTATTCCAACGGATGGTAGCCAAATCTTTATGGAAGGTAGTCTGATTTCGAGATTTTTGTTACTCCAATGGATGGTAGCCTTGAGATTATAGAAGGTAGTTTGTCGTCGAGATTTTTGGTACTCCAATGGATGGTAGCCTTGTCATTATGGAAGGTAGTCTCATGTTGATATTTTTGTTACTCCAATGGATGGTAGCCTTGTCATTATGGAAGATAGTCTGTTGTCCATATTTTTGTTATTCTAATGGATGGTAGCCTTGTCATTATGGAAGGTAGTCTGTTGTCAAGATTTTTGTTACTCCAGTGGATGGTAGCCTTGTCATTATTGAAGGGAGTTTATTTTCGAAATTTTTGTTACTCCATTGGATGATAGCCTTGTCATTATGGAAGGTAGTCTGTTGTGGAGATTTTTGTTACTCTATTGGACGGTAGCCTTGTCATTATGGAAGGTAGTCTCTTGTTTATATTTTTGTTACTCCAATGGATGGTAGACTTGTCATTATGGAAGGTAGTCTGTTGTCCATATTTTTGTTACTCTAATGGATGGTAGCCTTGTCATTATGGAAGGTAGTATGTTGTGGTGATTTTTGTTACTCAAATGGATGGTAGACTTGTCATTATTGAACGTAGTATGTTGTCAAGATTTTTGTTACTACAATAGATGGTAGCCTTGTCATTATGGAAGGTAGTATGTTGTCGATATTTTTGTTACTCCAATGGATTGTAGCCTTGTCATTATGGAATGTACTATGTTATCAAGATTTTTGTTACTACAATGGATGATAGTCTTGTCATTATGGAAGGTACTCTGTTGTCAAGATTTTTATTATTCCAATAGATGGTAGCCTTGTCATTATAGAAGGTAGTTTGTTGTTGTGATTTTTGTTACTCCAATGGATGGTAGCCTTGTCATTATAGAAGGTATTATGTTGTCGAGATTTTTGGTACTCCAATGGATGGTAGCCTTGTAATTATGGATGGTAGTCTCTTGTTGATATTTTTGTTACTCCATTGGATGGTAGCCTTGTCATTATGTAAGGTAGTCTGTTGTCGAGTTGTTTGTTATTCCAAAGGATGGTAGCCTAGTCTTAATGGAAGGTAGTTTGTTTTCGAGATTTTTGTTACTCTAATGGATGGTAGCCTTGTCATTATAGAAGGTAGTCTGTTGTCAAGATTTTTGTTACTCCTATAGATGGTAGCCTTTGCATTATGGAAGGTAGTATGTTGTCGATATTTTTGTTACTCCAATGGATGGTAGCCTTGTATTTATGGAAGGTAGTATGTTGTCGAGATTTTTGTTACTCCATTGGATGGTAGCCTTGTCATTAATGAAGGTAGTTTGTTTTCGACATTTTTGTTACGCCAATGGATGGTAGCCTTGTCACTATAGAAGGTAGTCTGTTGTCGAGATTTTTGTTACTCCTATAGATGGTAGCCTTTGCATTATGGAAGGTAGTATGTTGTCGATATTTTTGTTACTCCAATGGATGGTAGCCTTGTCATTATGGAAGGTAGTCCGTTGTCAAGATTTTTATTACTCCAATAGATGGTAGCCTTGTCATAATAAAATTAAGTATGTCGTCGATATTTTTGCTACTCCAACGGATGGTAGCCTTGTCATTATGGAAGGTAGTCTGTTGTCCATATTTTTGTTATTCTAATGGATGGTAGCCTTGTCATTATGGAAGGTAGTCTGTTGTCAAGATTTTTGTTACTCCAGTGGATGGTAGCCTTGTCATTATTGAAGGGAGTTTATTTTCGAGATTTTTGTTACTCCATTGGATGATAGCCTTGTCATTATGGAAGGTAGTCTGTTGTGGAGATTTTTGTTACTCTATTGGATGGTAGCCTTGTCATTATGGAAGGTAGTCTCTTGTTTATATTTTTGTTACTCCAATGGATGGTAGACTTGTCATTATGGAAGGTAGTCTGTTGTCCATATTTTTGTTACTCTAATGGATGGTAGCCTTGTCATTATGGAAGGTAGTATGTTGTGGTGATTTTTGTTACTCAAATGGATGGTAGACTTGTCGTTATTGAACGTAGTATGTTGTCAAGATTTTTGTTACTACAATAGATGGTAGCCTTGTCATTATGGAAGGTAGTATGTTGTCGATATTTTTGTTACTACAATGGATTGTAGCCTTGTCATTATGGAAGGTAGTATGTTATCAAGATTTTTGTTACTACAATGGATGATAGTCTTGTCATTATGGAAGGTAGTCTGTTGTCAAGATTTTTATTACTCCAATAGATGGTAGCCTTGTCATAGTAGAATTAAGTATGTTGTCGATATTTTTGTTACTCCAATGGATGGTAGCCTTGTCATTATGGAAGGTAGTATGTTGTCGAGATTTTTGTAACTCTATTGGATGGTAGCCTTGTCATTATGGAAGGTAGTCTGTTGTCATGATTTTTATTATTCCAATGGATGGTAGCCTTGTCATTATGGAAGGTAGTATGTTGTCGATATCTATGTTACTCTAATGGGTGGTAGCCTTGTCATTATGGAAGGTAGTTTGTTGTCGAGATTTTTGTTACCCCAATTGATGGTAGCCTTGTCATTATGGAAGGTAGTCTGTTGTTCAGATTTTTGTTAATACAATGTATGGTAGCCTTGTCATTATGGAAGATAGTCTGTTGTCGAGATTTTTGTTATTCCAATGGATGGTAGGCTAGTCATTATAGAAGGTAGTCTGTTGTCAATACTTTTGGTACTCAAATGGATGGTAGCCTTGTCATTACGGAAGGTAGTCTCTTGTTGATATTTGTGTTACTACAATGGATGGTAGCCTTGTCATTATGGAAGGTAGTCTGTTGTCCAGATTTTTGTTACTCTAATGGATGGTAGCCTTGTCATTATGGAAGGTAGTCTGTTGTCGAGATTTTTGTTACTCCAATGGATGGTTGCCTTGTCATTATTGAAGGTAGTCTGTTGTCGAGATTTTTGTTACTACAATTGATGGTAGCCTTGTCATTATGGAAAGTAGTATGTTGTCGAGATTTTTGTTACTACAATGGGGTAGCCTTGTCATTATGGAAGGTAGTATGTTGTCGAGATTTTTGTTACTACAATGGATGGTAGCCTTGTCATTATGGAAGGTAGTATGGTGTCGATATCTATGTTACAACAATGGGTGGTAGCCTTCTCATTATGGAAGGCAGTATGTTGTCGAGATTTTTTTACTCCATTGGATGGTAGCCTTGTCATTATGGAAGGTAGTCTGTTGTCGAGATTTTTGTTACTCCAATGGATGGTAGCCTTGTCATTATAGAAGGTAGTTTGTTGTTGTGATATATGTTACTACAATGGATAGTAGCCTTGTCATTATTGAAGGTAGTGTGTTGTTCAGATTTTTGTTACTACAAAGTATGGTTGCCTTGTCATTATGGAAGGTAGTCTATTGTTGAGATTTTTGTTATTCCAATGGATGGTAGCCTAATCTTTATGGAAGGTAGTCTGATTTCGAGATTTTTGTTACTCCAATGGATGGTAGCCTTGTCATTATAGAAGGTAGTTTGTCGTCGAGATTTTTAGTACTCCAATGGATGGTAGCCTTGTCATTATGGAAGGTAGTCTCATGTTGATATTTTTGTTACTCCAATGGATGGTAGCCTTGTCATTATGGAAGGTAGTCTATTGTCCATATTTTTGTTATTCTAATGGATTGTAGCCTTGTCATTATGGAAGGTAGTCTGTTGTCAAGATTTTAGTTACTCCAGTGGATGGTAGCCTTGTCATTATTAAAGGGAGTTTATTTTCGAGATTTTTGTTACTGCATTGGATGATAGCCTTGTCATTATGGAAGGTAGTCTGTTGTGGAGATTTTTGTTACTCTATTGGATGGTAGCCTTGTCATTATGGAAGGTAGTCTCTTGTTTATATTTTTGTTACTCCAATGGATGGTAGACTTGTCATTATGGAAGGTAGTCTGTTGTCCATATTTTTGTTACTCTAATGGATGGTAGCCTTGTCATTATGGAAGGTAGTATGTTGTGGTGATTTTTGTTACTCAAATGGATGGTAGACTTGTCATTGTTAAACGTAGTATGTTGTCAAGATTTTTGTTACTACAATAGATGGTAGCCTTGTCATTATGGAAGGTAGTATGTTGTCGATATTTTTGTTACTACAATGGATTGTAGCCTTGTAATTATGGAAGGTACTATGTTATCAAGATTTTTGTTAATACAATGGATGATAGTCTTGTCATTTGGAAGGTAGTCTGTTGTCAAGATTTTTATTACTCCAATAGATGGTAGCCTTGTCATAATAAAATTAAGTATGTTGTCGATATTTTTGCTACTCCAATGGATGGTAGCCTTGTCATTATGGAAGGTAGTATGTTGTCGAGATTTTTGTAACTCTATTGGATGGTAGCCTTGTCATTATGGAAGGTAGTCTGTTGTCATGATTTTATTATTCCAATGGATGGTAGCCTTGTCATTATGGAAGGTAGTATGTTGTCGATATCTATGTTACTCTAATGGGTGGTAGCCTTGTCATTATGGAAGGTAGTCTGTTGTCGAGATTTTTGGTACCCCAATTGATGGTAGCCTTGTCATTATAGAAGGTAGTTTGTTGTTGTAATTTTTGTTACTCCAATGGATGGTAGCCTTGTCATTATAGAAGGTATTATGTTGTCGAGATTTTTGGTACTCCAATGGATGGTAGCCTTGACATTATGGATGGTAGTCTCTTGTTGATAATTTTGTTACTCCATTGGATGGTAGCCTTGTCATTATGTAAGGTAGTCTGTTGTCGAGTTGTTTGTTATTCCAAAGGATGGTAGCCTAGTCTTAATGGAAGGTAGTTTGTTTTCGAGATTTTTGTTACTCCAATGGATGGTAGCCTTGTCATTATGGAAGGTAGTCTATTGTCGAGATTTTTGTTACTCCTATAGATGGTAGCCTTTGCATTATGGAAGGTAGTATGTTGTCGATATTTTTGTTACTCCAATGGATGGTAGCCTTGTATTTATGGAAGGTAGTATGTTGTCGAGATTTTTGTTACTCCATTGGATGGTAGCCTTGTCATTAATGAAGGTAGTTTGTTTTCGAGATTTTTGTTACTCCAATGGATGGTAGCCTTGTCATTATAGAAGGTATTATGTTGTCGAGATTTTTGGTACTCCAATGGATGGTAGCCTTGTCATTATGGAAGGTAGTCTCTTGTTGATATTTTTGTTACTCCAATGGATGGTAGCCTTGTCATTATGGAAGGTAGTCTATTGTCCAGATTTTTGTTACTCTAATGGATGGTAGCCTTGTCATTATGAAAGGTAGTCTGTTGTCGAGATTTTTGTTATTCCAATGGATGGTTGCTTTGTCATTATTGAAGGTAGTCTGTTGTCCAGATTTTTGTTACTACAATTGATGGTAGCCTTGTCATTATGGAAGGTAGTATGTTGTCGAGATTTTTGTTACTACAATGGATGGTAGCCTTGTCATTATGGAAGGTAGTATGTTGTCGAGATTTTTGTTACTACAATGGATGGTAGCCTTGTCATTATGGAAGGTAGTATGGTGTCGATATCTATGTTACAACAATGGGTGGTAGCCTTCTCATTATGGAAGGTAGTATGTTGTCGAGATTTTTTTACTCCATTGGATGGTAGCCTTGTCATTATGGAAGGTAGTCTGTTGTCGAGATTTTTGTTACTCCAATGGATGGTAGCCTTGTCATTATAGAAGGTAGTTTGTTGTTGTGATATATGTTACTATAATGGATGGTAGCCTTGTCATTAATGAAGGTAGTGTGTTGTTCATATTTTTGTTACTACAATGTATGGTAGCCTTGTCATTATGGAAGGTAGTCTATTGTTGAGATTTTTGTTATTCCAACGGATGGTAGCCAAATCTTTATGGAAGGTAGTCTGATTTCGAGATTTTTGTTACTCCAATGGATGGTAGCCTTGAAATTATAGAAGGTAGTTTGTCGTCGAGATTTTTGGTACTCCAATGGATGGTAGCCTTGTCATTATGGAAGGTAGTCTCATGTTGATATTTTTGTTACTCCAATGGATGGTAGCCTTGTCATTATGGAAGGTAGTCTGTTGTCCATATTTTTGTTATTCTAATGGATGGTAGCCTTGTCATTATGGAAGGTAGTCTGTTGTCAAGATTTTTGTTACTCCAGTGGATGGTAGCCTTGTCATTATTGAAGGGAGTTTATTTTCGAAATTTTTGTTACTCCATTGGATGATAGCCTTGTCATTATGGAAGGTAGTCTGTTGTGGAGATTTTTGTTACTCTATTGGATGGTAGCCTTGTCATTATGGAAGGTAGTCTCTTGTTTATATTTTTGTTACTCCAATGGATGGTAGACTTGTCATTATGGAAGGTAGTCTGTTGTCCATATTTTTGTTACTCTAATGGATGGTAGCCTTGTCATTATGGAAGGTAGTATGTTGTGGTGATTTTTGTTACTCAAATGGATGGTAGACTTGTCATTATTGAACGTAGTATGTTGTCAAGATTTTTGTTACTACAATAGATGGTAGCCTTGTCATTATGGAAGGTAGTATGTTGTCGATATTTTTGTTACTCCAATGGATTGTAGCCTTGTCATTATGGAATGTACTATGTTATCAAGATTTTTGTTACTACAATGGATGATAGTCTTGTCATTATGGAAGGTAGTCTGTTGTCAAGATTTTTATTATTCCAATAGATGGTAGCCTTGTCATTATAGAAGGTAGTTTGTTGTTGTGATTTTTGTTACTCCAATGGATGGTAGCCTTGTCATTATAGAAGGTATTATGTTGTCGAGATTTTTGGTACTCCAATGGATGGTAGCCTTGTAATTATGGATGGTAGTCTCTTGTTGATATTTTTGTTACTCCATTGGATGGTAGCCTTGTCATTATGTAAGGTAGTCTGTTGTCGAGTTGTTTGTTATTCCAAAGGATGGTAGCCTAGTCTTAATGGAAGGTAGTTTGTTTTCGAGATTTTTGTTACTCCAATGGATGGTAGCCTTGTCATTATAGAAGGTAGTCTGTTGTCAAGATTTTTGTTACTCCTATAGATGGTAGCCTTTGCATTATGGAAGGTAGTATGTTGTCGATATTTTTGTTACTCCAATGGATGGTAGCCTTGTATTTATGGAAGGTAGTATGTTGTCGAGATTTTTGTTACTCCATTGGATGGTAGCCTTGTCATTAATGAAGGTAGTTTGTTTTCGAGATTTTTGTTACTCCAATGGATGGTAGCCTTGTCATTATAGAAGGTATTATGTTGTCGAGATTTTTGGTACTCCAATGGATGGTAGCCTTGTCATTATGGAAGGTAGTCTCTTGTTGATATTTTTGTTACTCCAATGGATGGTAGCCTTGTCATTATGGAAGGTAGTCTATTGTCCAGATTTTTGTTACTCTAATGGATGGTAGCCTTGTCATTATGAAAGGTAGTCTGTTGTCGAGATTTTTGTTACTCCAATGGATGGTTGCTTTGTCATTATTGAAGGTAGTCTGTTGTCCAGATTTTTGTTACTACAATTGATGGTAGCCTTGTCATTATGGAAGGTAGTATGTTGTCGAGATTTTTGTTACTACAATGGATGGTAGCCTTGTCATTATGGAAGGTAGTATGTTGTCGAGATTTTTGTTACTACAATGGATGGTAGCCTTGTCATTATGGAAGGTAGTATGGTGTCGATATCTATGTTACAACAATGGGTGGTAGCCTTCTCATTATGGAAGGTAGTATGTTGTCGAGATTTTTTTACTCCATTGGATGGTAGCCTTGTCATTATGGAAGGTAGTCTGTTGTCGAGATTTTTGTTACTCCAATGGATGGTAGCCTTGTCATTATAGAAGGTAGTTTGTTGTTGTGATATATGTTACTATAATGGATGGTAGCCTTGTCATTAATGAAGGTAGTGTGTTGTTCATATTTTTGTTACTACAATGTATGGTAGCCTTGTCATTATGGAAGGTAGTCTATTGTTGAGATTTTTGTTATTCCAACGGATGGTAGCCAAATCTTTATGGAAGGTAGTCTGATTTCGAGATTTTTGTTACTCCAATGGATGGTAGCCTTGAAATTATAGAAGGTAGTTTGTCGTCGAGATTTTTGGTACTCCAATGGATGGTAGCCTTGTCATTATGGAAGGTAGTCTCATGTTGATATTTTTGTTACTCCAATGGATGGTAGCCTTGTCATTATGGAAGGTAGTCTGTTGTCCATATTTTTGTTATTCTAATGGATGGTAGCCTTGTCATTATGGAAGGTAGTCTGCTGTCAAGATTTTTGTTACTCCAGTGGATGGTAGCCTTGTCATTATTGAAGGGAGTTTATTTTCGAAATTTTTGTTACTCCATTGGATGATAGCCTTGTCATTATGGAAGGTAGTCTGTTGTGGAGATTTTTGTTACTCTATTGGATGGTAGCCTTGTCATTATGGAAGGTAGTCTCTTGTTTATATTTTTGTTACTCCAATGGATGGTAGACTTGTCATTATGGAAGGTAGTCTGTTGTCCATATTTTTGTTACTCTAATGGATGGTAGCCTTGTCATTATGGAAGGTAGTATGTTGTGGTGATTTTTGTTACTCAAATGGATGGTAGACTTGTCATTATTGAACGTAGTATGTTATCAAGATTTTTGTTACTACAATAGATGGTAGCCTTGTCATTATGGAAGGTAGTATGTTGTCGATATTTTTGTTACTCCAATGGATTGTAGCCTTGTCATTATGGAATGTACTATGTTATCAAGATTTTTGTTACTACAATGGATGATAGTCTTGTCATTATGGAAGGTAGTCTGTTGTCAAGATTTTTATTATTCCAATAGATGGTAGCCTTGTCATTATAGAAGGTAGTTTGTTGTTGTGATTTTTGTTACTCCAATGGATGGTAGCCTTGTCATTATAGAAGGTATTATGTTGTCGAGATTTTTGGTACTCCAATGGATGGTAGCCTTGTAATTATGGATGGTAGTCTCTTGTTGATATTTTTGTTACTCCATTGGATGGTAGCCTTGTCATTATGTAAGGTAGTCTGTTGTCGAGTTGTTTGTTATTCCAAAGGATGGTAGCCTAGTCTTAATGGAAGGTAGTTTGTTTTCGAGATTTTTGTTACTCCAATGGATGGTAGCCTTGTCATTATAGAAGGTAGTCTGTTGTCAAGATTTTTGTTACTCCTATAGATGGTAGCCTTTGCATTATGGAAGGTAGTATGTTGTCGATATTTTTGTTACTCCAATGGATGGTAGCCTTGTATTTATGGAAGGTAGTATGTTGTCGAGATTTTTGTTACTCCATTGGATGGTAGCCTTGTCATTAATGAAGGTAGTTTGTTTTCGAGATTTTTGTTACGCCAATGGATGGTAGCCTTGTCACTATAGAAGGTAGTCTGTTGTCGAGATTTTTGTTACTCCTATAGATGGTAGCCTTTGCATTATGGAAGGTAGTATGTTGTCGATATTTTTGTTACTCCAATGGATGGTAGCCTTGTCATTATGGAAGGTAGTCTGTTGTCAAGATTTTTATTACTCCAATAGATGGTAGCCTTGTCATAATAAAATTAAGTATGTTGTCGATATTTTTGCTACTCCAACGGATGGTAGCCTTGTCATTATGGAAGGTAGTCTGTTGTCCATATTTTTGTTATTCTAATGGATGGTAGCCTTGTCATTATGGAAGGTAGTCTGTTGTCAAGATTTTTGTTACTCCAGTGGATGGTAGCCTTGTCATTATTGAAGGGAGTTTATTTTCGAGATTTTTGTTACTCCATTGGATGATAGCCTTGTCATTATGGAAGGTAGTCTGTTGTGGAGATTTTTGTTACTCTATTGCATGGTAGCCTTGTCATTATGGAAGGTAGTCTCTTGTTTATATTTTTGTTACTCCAATGGATGGTAGACTTGTCATTATGGAAGGTAGTCTGTTGTCCATATTTTTGTTACTCTAATGGATGGTAGCCTTGTCATTATGGAAGGTAGTATGTTGTGGTGATTTTTGTTACTCAAATGGATGGTAGACTTGTCATTATTGAACGTAGTATGTTGTCAAGATTTTTGTTACTACAATAGATGGTAGCCTTGTCATTATGGAAGGTAGTATGTTGTCGATATTTTTGTTACTAGAATGGATTGTAGCCTTGTCATTATGGAAGGTAGTATGTTATCAAGATTTTTGTTACTACAATGGATGATAGTCTTGTCATTATGGAAGGTAGTCTGTTGTCAAGATTTTTATTACTCCAATAGATGGTAGCCTTGTCATAATAGAATTAAGTATGTTGTCGATATTTTTGTTACTCCAATGGATGGTAGCCTTGTCATTATGGAAGGTAGTATGTTGTCGAGATTTTTGTAACTCTATTGGATGGTAACCTTGTCATTATGGAAGGTAGTCTGTTGTCATGATTTTATTATTCCAATGGATGGTAGCCTTGTCATTATGGAAGGTAGTATGTTGTCGATATCTATGTTACTCTAATGGGTGGTAGCCTTGTCATTATGGAAGGTAGTCTGTTGTTGAGATTTTTGGTACCCCAATTGATGGTAGCCTTGTCATTATAGAAGGTAGTTTGTTGTTGTAATTTTTGTTACTCCAATGGATGGTAGCCTTGTCATTATAGAAGGTATTATGTTGTCGCGATTTTTGGTACTCCAATGGATGGTAGCCTTGTCATTATGGATGGTAGTCTCTTGTTGATAATTTTGTTACTCCATTGGATGGTAGCCTTGTCATTATGTAAGGTAGTCTGTTGTCGAGTTGTTTGTTATTCCAAAGGATGGTAGACTAGTCTTAATGGAAGGTAGTTTGTTTTCGAGATTTTTGTTACTCCAATGGATGGTAGCCTTGTCATTATGGAAGGTAGTCTATTGTTGAGATTTTTGTTACTCCTATAGATGGTAGCCTTTGCATTATGGAAGGTAGTATGTTGTCGATATTTTTGTTACTCCAATGGATGGTAGCCTTGTATTTATGGAAGGTAGTATGTTGTCGAGATTTTTGTTACTCCATTGGATGGTAGCCTTGTCATTAATGAACGTAGTTTGTTTTCGAGATTTTTGTTACTCCAATGGATGGTAGCCTTGTCATTATAGAAGGTATTATGTTGTCGAGATTTTTGGTACTCCAATGGATGGTAGCCTTGTCATTATGGAAGGTAGTCTCTTGTTGATATTTTTGTTACTCCAATGGATGGTAGCCTTGTCATTATGGAAGGTAGTCTATTGTCCAGATTTTTGTTACTCTAATGGATGGTAGCCTTGTCATTATGGAAGGTAGTCTGTTGTCGAGATTTTTCTTACTCCAATGGATGGTTGCTTTGTCATTATTGAAGGTAGTCTGTTGTCGAGATTTTTGTTACTACAATTGATGGTAGCCTTGTCATTATGGAAGGTAGTATGTTGTCGAGATTTTTGTTACTACAATGGATGGTAGCCTTGTCATTATGGAAGGTAGTATGGTGTCGATATCTATGTTACAACAATGGGTGGTAGCCTTCTCATTATGGAAGGTAGTATGTTGTCGAGATTTTTTTACTCCATTGGATGGTAGCCTTGTCATTATGGAAGGTAGTCTGTTGTCGAGATTTTTGTTACTCCAATGGATGGTAGCCTTGTCATTATGGAAGGTAGTGTGTTGTTCAGATTTTTGTTACTACAATGTATGGTAGCCTTGTCATTATGGAAGGTAGTCTATTGTTGAGATTTTTGTTATTCCAACGGATGGTAGCCTAATCTTTATGGAAGGTAGTCTGATTTCGAGATTTTTGTTACTCCAATGGATGGTAGCCTTGAGATTATAGAAGGTAGTTTGTCGTCGAGATTTTTGGTACTCCAATGGATGGTAGCCTTGTCATTATGGAAGGTAGTCTCATGTTGATATTTTTGTTACTCCAATGGATGGTAGCCTTGTCATTATGGAAGGTAGTCTGTTGTCCATATTTTTGTTATTCTAATGGATGGTAGCCTTGTCATTATGGAAGGTAGTCTGTTGTCAAGATTTTTGTTACTCCAGTGGATGGTAGCCTTGTCATTATTGAAGGGAGTTTATTTTCGAGATTTTTGTTACTCCATTGGATGATAGCCTTGTCATTATGGAAGGTAGTCTGTTGTGGAGATTTTTGTTACTCTATTGGATGGTAGCCTTGTCATTATGGAAGGTAGTCTCTTGTTTATATTTTTGTTACTCCAATGGATGGTAGACTTGTCATTATGGAAGGTAGTCTGTTGTCCATATTTTTGTTACTCTAATGGATGGTAGCCTTGTCATTATGGAAGGTAGTATGTTGTGGTGATTTTTGTTACTCAAATGGATGGTAGACTTGTCATTATTGAACGTAGTATGTTGTCAAGATTTTTGTTACTACAATAGATGGTAGCCTTGTCATTATGGATGGTAGTATGTTGTCGATATTTTTGTTACTCCAATGGATTGTAGCCTTATCATTATGGAATGTACAATGTTATCAAGATTTTTGTTACTACAATGGATGATAGTCTTGTCATTATGGAAGGTAGTCTGTTGTCAAGATTTTTATTACTCCAATAGATGGTAGCCTTGTAATTATAGAAGGTAGTTTGTTGTTGTGATTTTTGTTACTCCAATGGATGGTAGCGTTGTCATTATAGAAGGTATTATGTTGTCGAGATTTTTGGTACTCCAATGGATGGTAGCCTTGTAATTATGGATGGTAGTCTCTTGTTGATATTTTTGTTACTCCATTGGATGGTAGCCTTGTCATTATGTAAGGTAGTCTGTTGTCGAGTTGTTTGTTATTCCAAAGGATGGTAGCCTAGTCTTAATGGAAGGTAGTTTGTTTTCGAGATTTTTGTTACTCCAATGGATGGTAGCCTTGTCATTATAGAAGGTAGTCTTTTGTCAAGATTGTTGTTACTCCTATAGATGGTAGCCTTTGCATTATGGAAGGTAGTATGTTGTCGATATTTTTGTTACTCCAATGGATGGTAGCCTTGTATTTATGGAAGGTAGTATGTTGTCGAGATTTTTGTTACTCCATTGGATGGTAGCCTTGTCATTAATGAAGGTAGTTTGTTTTCGAGATTTTTGTTACGCCAATGGATGGTAGCCTTGTCACTATAGAAGGTAGTCTGTTGTCGAGATTTTTGTTACTCCTATAGATGGTAGCCTTTGCATTATGGAAGGTAGTATGTTGTCGATATTTTTGTTACTCCAATGGATGGTAGCCTTGTCATTATAGAAGGTAGTTTGTCATCGAGATTTTGGTACTCCAATGGATGGTAGCCTTGTCATTATGGAAGGTAGTCTCATGTTGATATTTTTGTTACTCCAATGGATGGTAGCCTTGTCATTATGGAAGGTAGTCTGTTGTCCATATTTTTGTTATTCTAATGGATGGTAGCCTTGTCATTATGGAAGGTAGTCTGTTGTCAAGATTTTTGTTACTCCAGTGGATGGTAGCCTTGTCATTATTGAAGGGAGTTTATTTTCGAAATTTTTGTTACTCCATTGGATGATAGCCTTGTCATTATGGAAGGTAGTCTGTTGTGGAGATTTTTGTTACTCTATTGGATGGTAGCCTTGTCATTATGGAAGGTAGTCTGTTGTCCATATTTTTGTTACTCTAATGGATGGTAGCCTTGTCATTATGGAAGGTAGTATGTTGTGGTGATTTTTGTTACTCAAATGGATGGTGGACTTGTCATTATTGAACGTAGTATGTTGTCAAGATTTTTGTTACTACAATAGATGGTAGCCTTGTCATTATGGAAGGTAGTATGTTGTCGATATTTTTGTTACTACAATGGATTGTAGCCTTGTCATTATGGAAGGTAGTATGTTATCAAGATTTTTGTTACTACAATGGATGATAGTCTTGTCATTATGGAAGGTAGTCTGTTGTCAAGATTTTTATTACTCCAATAGATGGTAGCCTTGTCATAATAGAATTAAGTATGTTGTCGATATTTTTGTTACTCCAATGGATGGTAGCCTTGTCATTATGGAAGGTAGTATGTTGTCGATATTTTTGTAACTCTATTGGATGGTAGCCTTGTCATTATGGAAGGTAGTCTGTTGTCATGGTTTTATTATTCCAATGGATGGTAGCCTTGTCATTATGAAAGGTAGTATGTTGTCGATATCTATGTTACTTTAATGGCTGGTAGCCTTGTCATTATGGAAGGTAGTATGTTGTCGATATTTTTGTTACTCCAATGGATGGTAGCATTATATTTATGGAAGGTAGTATGTTGTCGAGATTTTTGTTACTCCAATGGATGGTAGCCTTGTCATTATAGAAGGTATTATGTTGTCGAGATTTTTGGTACTCCAATGGATGGTAGCCTTGTCATTATGGATGGTAGTCTCTTGTTAATATTTTTGTTACTCCATTGGATGGTAGCCTTGTCATTATGTAAGGTAGTCTGTTGTCGAGTTGTTTGTTATTCCAAAGGATGGTAGCCTAGTCTTAATGGAAGGTAGTTTGTTTTCGAGATTTTTGTTACTCCAATGGATGGTAGCCTTGTCATTATAGAAGGTAGTCCGTTGTCGAGATTTTTGTTACTTCTATAGATGGTAGCCTATGCATTATGGAAGGTAGTATGTTGTCGATATTTTTGTTACTCCAATGGATGGTAGCCTTGTCTTTATGGAAGGTAGTATGTTGTCGAGATTTTTGTTACTCCATTGGATGGTAGCCTTGTCATTAATGAAGGTAGTCTGTTGTCGAGATTTTTATTATTCCAATGGATGGTAGCCTTGTCATTATGGAAGGTAGTATGTTGTCGATATCTATGTTACTCTAATGGGTTGTAGCCTTGTCATTATGGAAGATAGTCTGTTGTCGAGATTTTTGTTACTCCAATGGATGGTATCCTTGTCATTATAGAAGGTAGTTTGTTGTTGTGATTTTTGTTACTCCAATGGATGGTAGCCTTGTCATTATAGAAGGTAGTCTGTTGTTTAGATTTTTGTTACTATAATGTATGGTAGCCTTGTCATTATGTAAGGTAGTCTGTTTTCGAGTTGTTTGTTATTCAAAAGGATGGTAGCCTAGTCTTAATGGAAGGTAGTCAATTTTCGAGATTTTTGGTACTCCAATGGATGGTAGTCTGTTCATTATAGAAGGTAGTCTGTTATCGAGATTTTTGTTACTCCAATAGATGTTAGCCTTTTCATTATGGAAGGACGTATGTTGTCGATATTTTTGTTACTCCAATGGATGGTAGCCTTGTCTTTATGGAAGGACGTATGTTGTCGATATTTTTGTTACTCCAATGGATGGTAGCCTTGTCATTAATGAAGGTAGTCTGGTGTCGAGATTTTTATTATTCCAATGGATGGTAGCCTTGTCATTATGGAAGGTAGTATGTTGTCGATATCTATGTTACTCTAATGGGTGGTAGCCTTGTCATTATGGAAGGTAGTATGTTGTCGATATCTATGTTACTCTAATGGGTGGTAGCCTTGTCATTATGGAAGATAGTTTGTTGTCGAGATTTTTGTTACTCCAATGGATGGTAGCCTTGTCATTATAGAAGGTAGTTTGTTGTTGTGATTTTTGTTACTATAATGTATGGTAGCCATGTCATTATATAATGTAGTCTGTTTTCGAGTTGTTTGTTATTCCAAAGGATGGTAGCCTAGTCTTAATGGAAGGTAGTCTATTTTTGAGATTTTTGTTACTCCAATGGATGGTAGCCTTGTCATTATAGAAGGTAGTCTGTTGTCGAGATTTTTGTTACTCCAATAGATGGTAGCATTTTCATTATGGAAGGTAGTATGTTGTCGATATTTTTGTTACTCCAATGGTTGGTAGCCTTGTCTTTATGGAAGGTAGTATGTTGTCGAGATTTTTGTTACTCCATTGGATGGTAGCCTTGTCATTAATGAAGGTAGTCTGTTGTCGATATTTTTATTATTCCAATGGATGGTAGCCATGTCATTATGGAAGGTAGTATGTTGTCGATATCTATGTTACTCTAATGGGTGGTAGCCTTGTCATTATGGAAGATAGTCTGTTGTCGAGATTTTTGTTACTCCAATGGATGGTAGCCTTGTCATTATAGATGGTAGTTTGTTGTTGTGATTTTTGTTACCCCAATGGATGGTAGCCTTGTCATTATGGAAGGTAGTCTGTTGTTCAGATTTTTGTTACTATAATGTATGGTAGCCTTGTTATTATGGAAAGTAGTATGTTTTCGAGATTTTTGTTATTCTAATGGATGGTAGCCTAGTTTTTATGGAAGGTAGTCTATTTTCGAGATTTTTGTTACTCCAATGGATGGTAGCCTTGTCATTATAGAAGGTAGTATGTTGTCGATATTTTTGGTACTCCAATGGATGGTAACCTTGTCATTATGGAAGGTAGTCTCTTGTTGATATTTTTGTTACTCCAATGGATGGTAGCCTTGTCATTATGGAAGGAAGTCTGTTGTCCAGATTTTTCTTACTCTAATGGATGGTAGCCTTGTCATTATGGAAGGTAGTCTGTTGTCGTGATTTTTGTTACTCCAATGGATGGTAGCCTTGTCATTATTGAACGTAGTCTGTTGTCGAGATTTTTGTTACTACAATAGATTGTAGCCTTGTCATTATGGAAGGTAGTATGTTGTCGATATTTTTGTTACTACAATGGATTGTAGCCTTGTCATTATGGAAGGTAGTATGTTGTCAAGATTTTTGTTACTACAATGGATGATAGCCTTGTCATTATGGAAGGTAGTCTGTTGTCAAGATTTTTATTACTCCAATAGATGGTAGCCTTGTCATTATGGAAGGTAGTATGTTGTCGATATTTTTGTTACTCCAATGGATGGTAGCCTTGTCATTATGGAAGGTAGTATGTTGTCGAGATTTTTCTAACTCCATTGGATGGTAGCCTTGTCATTATGGAAGGTAGTCTGTTGTCGAGATTTTTATTATTCCAATGGATGGTAGCCTTGTCATTATGAAAGGTAGTCTGTTGTCTAGATTTTTGTTACCCCAATGGATGGTAGTCTTGTCATTATAGAAGGTAGTTTATTGTTGTGATTTTTGTTACTCCAATGGATGGTAGCCTTGTCATTATGGAAGGTAGTATGTTGTCAAGATTTTTGTTACTACAATGGATGATAGCCTTGTCACTATGGAAGGTAATCTATTGTCAAGATTTTTATTACTCCAATAGATGGTAGCCTTGTCATTATTGAAGGTAGTATGTTGTCGATATTTTTTTTACTTAAATGGATGGTAGCCTTGTCATTATGGAAGGTAGTATGTTGTTGATATTTTTGTTACTCCAATGGATGGTAGCCTTGTCATTATGGAAGGTAGTATGTTGTCGAGATTTTTGTTACTCTAATGGATGGTAGCCTTGTCATTATTGAACGTAGTCTGTTGTCGAGATTTTTGTTACTACAATAGATGGTAGCCTTGTCATTATGGAAGGTAGTATGTTGTCGATATTTTTGTTACTACAATGGATTGTAGCCTTGTCATTATGGAAGGTAGTATGTTGTCAAGATTTTTGTTACTACAATGGATGATAGCCTTGTCACTATGGAAGGTAGTCTGTTGTCAAGATTTTTATTACTCCAATAGATGGTAGCCTTGTCATTATGGAAGGTAGTATGTTGTTGATATTTTTGTTACTCCAATGGATGGTAGCCTTGTAATTATGGAAGGTAGTATGTTGTCGAGTTGTTTGTTATTCCAAAGGATGGTAGCCTAGTCTTAATGGAAGGTAGTTTGTTTTCGAGATTTTTTGTTACTCCAATGGATGGTAGCCTTGTCATTATAGAAGGTAGTCTGTTGTCGAGATTTTTGTTACTCCTATAGATGGTAGCCTTTTCATTATGGAAGGTAGTATGTTGTCGATATTTTTGTTACTCCAATGGATGGTAGCCTTGTCTTTATGGAAGGTAGTATGTTGTCGAGATTTTTGTTACTCCATTGGATGGTAGCCTTGTCATTAATGAAGGTAGTCTGTTGTCGAGATTTCTATTATTCCAATGGATGGTAGCCTTGTCATTATGGAAGGTAGTATGTTGTCGATATCTATGTTACTCTAATGGGTGGTAGCCTTGTCATTATGGAAGATAGTATGTTGTCGAGATTTTTGTTACTCCAATAGATGGTAGCCTTTTCATTGTGGAAGGACGTATGTTGTCGATATTTTTGTTACTCCAATGGATGGTAGCCTTGTCTTTATGGAAGGTAGTATGTTGTCGAGATTTTTTTTACTCCATTGGATGGTAGCCTTGTCATTAATGAAGGTAGTATGTTGTCGATATCTATGTTACTCTAATGGGTGGTAGCCTTGTCATTATGGAAGGTAGTATGTTGTCGATATCTATGTTACTCTAATGGGTGGTAGCCTTGTCATTATGGAAGATAGTTTGTTGTCGAGATTTTTGTTACTCCAATGGATGGTAGCCTTGTCATTATAGAAGGTAGTTTGTTGTTGTGATTTTTGTTACTCCAATGGATGGTAGCCTTGTCATTATATAAGGTAGTCTGTTTTCGAGTTGTTTGTTATTCTAAAGGATGGTAGCCTAGTCTTAATGGAAGGTAGTCTATTTTTGAGATTTTTGTTACTCCAATGGATGGTAGCCTTGTCATTATAGAAGGTAGTCTGTTGTCGAGATTTTTGTTACTCCAATAGATGGTAGCATTTTCATTATGGAAGGTAGTATGTTGTCGATATTTTTGTTACTCCAATGGATGGTAGCCTTGTCTTTTTGGAAGGTAGTATGTTGTCGAGATTTTTGTTACTCCATTGGATGGTAGCCTTGTCATTAATGAAGGTAGTCTGTTGTCGATATTTTTATTATTCCAATGGATGGTAGCCATGTCATTATGGAAGGTAGTATGTTGTCGATATCTATGTTACTCTAATGGGTGGTAGCCTTGTCATTATGGAAGATAGTCTGTTGTCGAGATTTTTGTTACTCCAATGGATGGTAGCCTTGTCATTATAGATGGTAGTTTGTTGTTGTGATTTTTGTTACCCCAATGGATGGTAGCCTTGTCATTATGGAAGGTAGTCTGTTGTTCAGATTTTTGTTACTATAATGTATGGTAGCCTTGTTATTATGGAAAGTAGTATGTTTTCGAGATTTTTGTTATTCTAATGGATGGTAGCCTAGTTTTTATGGAAGGTAGTCTATTTTCGAGATTTTTGTTACTCCAATGGATGGTAGCCTTGTCATTATAGAAGGTAGTATGTTGTCGATATTTTTGGTACTCCAATGGATGGTAACCTTGTCATTATGGAAGGTAGTTTCTTGTTGATATTTTTGTTACTCCAATGGATGGTAGCCTTGTCATTATGGAAGGAAGTCTGTTGTCCAGATTTTTCTTACTCTAATGGATGGTAGCCTTGTCATTATGGAAGGTAGTCTGTTGTCGTGATTTTTGTTACTCCAATGGATGGTAGCCTTGTCATTATTGAACGTAGTCTGTTGTCGAGATTTTTGTTACTACAATAGATTGTAGCCTTGTCATAATGGAAGGTAGTATGTTGTCGATATTTTTGTTACTACAATGGATTGTAGCCTTGTCATTATGGAAGGTAGTATGTTTTCAAGATTTTTGTTACTACAATGGATGATAGCCTTGTCATTATGGAAGGTAGTCTGTTGTCAAGATTTTTATTACTCCAATAGATGGTAGCCTTGTCATTATGGAAGGTAGTATGTTGTCGATATTTTTGTTACTCCAATGGATGGTAGCCTTGTCATTATGGAAGGTAGTATGTTGTCGAGATTTTTCTAACTCCATTGGATGGTAGCCTTGTCATTATGGAAGGTAGTCTGTTGTCGAGATTTTTATTATTCCAATGGATGGTAGCCTTGTCATTATGAAAGGTAGTCTGTTGTCTAGATTTTTGTTACCCCAATGGATGGTAGTCTTGTCATTATAGAAGGTAGTTTATTGTTGTGATTTTTGTTACTCCAATGGATGGTAGCCTTGTCATTATGGAAGGTAGTATGTTGTCAAGATTTTTGTTACTACAATGGATGATAGCCTTGTCACTATGGAAGGTAATCTATTGTCAAGATTTTTATTACTCCAATAGATGGTAGCCTTGTCATTATTGAAGGTAGTATGTTGTTGATATTTTTGTTACTCCAATGGATGGTAGCCTTGTCATTATGGAAGGTAGTATGTTGTCGAGATTTTTGTTACTCTAATGGATGGTAGCCTTGTCATTATTGAACGTAGTCTGTTGTCGAGATTTTTGTTACTACAATAGATGGTAGCCTTGTCATTATGGAAGGTAGTATGTTGTCGATATTTTTGTTACTACAATGGATTGTAGCCTTGTCATTATGGAAGGTAGTATGTTGTCAAGATTTTTGTTACTACAATGGATGATAGCCTTGTCATTATGGAAGGTAGTATGTTGTCAAGATTTTTATTACTCCAATAGATGGTAGCCTTGTCATTATGGAAGGTAGTATGTTGTCGATATTTTTGTTACTCCAATGGATGGTAGCCTTGTCATTATGGAAGGTAGTATGTTGTCGAGATTTTTCTAACTCCATTGGATGGTAGCCTTGTCATTATGGAAGGTAGTCTGTTGTCGAGATTTTTATTATTCCAATGGATGGTAGCCTTGTCATTATGAAAGGTAGTCTGTTGTCTAGATTTTTGTTACCCCAATGGATGTTAGTCTTGTCATTATAGAAGGTAGTTTATTATTGTGATTTTTGTTACTCCAATGGATGGTAGCCTTGTAATTATGGAAGGTAGTATGTTGTCAAGATTTTTGTTACTACAATGGATGATAGCCTTGTCACTATGGAAGGTAATCTATTGTCAAGATTTTTATTACTCCAATAGATGGTAGCCTTGTCATTATTGAAGGTAGTATGTTGTCGATATTTTTTTTACTTCAATGGATGGTAGCCTTGTCATTATGGAAGGTAGTATGTTGTTGATATTTTTGTTACTCCAATGGATGGTAGCCTTGTCATTATGGAAGGTAGTATGTTGTCGAGATTTTTGTTACTCTAATGGATGGTAGCCTTGTCTTTATGGAAGGTAGTATGTTGTCGAGATTTTTGTTACTCCATTGGATGGTAGCCTTGTCATTAATGAAGGTAGTCTGTTGTCGAGATTTTTATTATTCCAATGGATGGTAGCCTTGTCATTATGGAAGGTAGTATGTTGTCGATATCTATGTTACTCTAATGGGTGGTAGCCTTGTCATTATGGAAGATAGTCTGTTGTCGAGATTTGTGTTACTCTAATGGATGGTAGCCTTGTCATTATAGAAGGTAGTTTGTTGTTGTGATTTTTGTTACTCCAATGGATAGTAGCCTTGTCATTATGGAAGGTAGTCTGTTGTTTAGATTTTTGTTACTATAATGTATGGTAGCCTTGTCATTATGTAAGGTAGTCTGTTTTCGAGTTGTTTGTTATTCCAAAGGATGGTTGCCTAGTCTTAATGGAAGGTAGTCTATTTTCGAGATTTTTGTTACTCCAATGGATTGTAGCCTGTTCATTATAGAAGGTAGTCTGTTGTCGAGATTTTTGTTACTCCAAAAGATGGTAGCCTTTTCATTATGGAAGGACGTATGTTGTCGATATTTTTGTTACTCCAATGGATGGTTGCCTTGTCTTTATGGAAGGTAGTATGTTGTCGAGATTTTTTTTACTCCATTGGATGGTAGCCTTGTCATTAATGAAGGTAGTCTGTTGTCGAGATTTTTATTATTCCAATGGATGGTAGCCTTGTCATTATGGAAGGTAGTATGTTGTCGATATCTATGTTACTCTAATGGGTTGTAGCCTTGTCATTATGGAAGATAGTCTGTTGTCGAGATTTTTGTTACTCCAATGGATGGTATCCTTGTAATTATAGAAGGTAGTTTGTTGTTGTGATTTTTGTTACTCCAATGGATGGTAGCCTTGTCATTATAGAAGGTAGTCTGTTGTTTAGATTTTTGTTACTATAATGTATGGTAGCCTTGTCATTATGTAAGGTAGTCTGTTTTCGAGTTGTTTGTTATTCAAAAGGATGGTAGCCTAGTCTTAATGGAAGGTAGTCAATTTTCGAGATTTTTGTTACTCCAATGGATGGTAGCCTGTTCATTATAGAAGGTAGTCTGTTATCGAGATTTTTGTTACTCCAATAGATGTTAGCCTTTTCATTATGGAAGGACGTATGTTGTCGATATTTTTGTTACTCCAATGGATGGTAGCCTTGTCTTTATGGAAGGTAGTATGTTGTCGAGATTTTTGTCACTCCATTGGATGGTAGCCTTGTCATTAATGAAGGTAGTCTGGTGTCAAGATTTTTATTATTCCAATGGATGGTAGCCTTGTCATTATGGAAGGTAGTATGTTGTCGATATATATGTTACTCTAATGGGTGGTAGCCTTGTCATTATGGAAGATAGTCTGTTGTCGAGATTTTTGTTACTCCAATGGATGATAGCCTTGTCATTATAGAAGGTAGTTTGTTGTTGTGATTTTTGTTACTCCAAGGGATGGTAGCCTTGTCATTATGGAAGGTAGTCTGTTGTTTAGATTTTTGTTACTATAATGTATGGTAGCCATGTCATTATATAATGTAGTCTGTTTTCGAGTTGTTTGTTATTCCAAAGGATGGTAGCCTAGTCTTAATGAAAGGTAGTCTATTTTCGAGATTTTTGTTACTCTAATGGATGGTAGCCTTGTCATTATAGAAGGTAGTCTGTTGTCGAGATTTTTGTTACTCCAATAGATGGTAGCCTTTTCATTATGGAAGGTAGTATGTTGTCGATATTTTTGTTACTCCAATGGATGGTAGCCTTGTCTTTATGGAAGGTAGTATGTTGTCGAGATTTTTGTTACTCCATTGGATGGTAGCCTTGTCATTAATGAAGGTAGTCTGTTGTCGATATTTTTGTTATTCCAAAGGATGGTAGCCTTGTCATTATGGAAGGTAGTATGTCTTCGATATCTATGTTACTCTAATGGGTGGTAGCCTTGTCATTATGGAAGATAGTCTGTTGTCGAGATTTTTGTTACTCCAATGGATGGTAGCCTTGTCATTATAGAAGGTAGTTTGTTGTTGTGATTTTTGTTACTCCAATGGATAGTAGCCTTGTCATTATGGAAGGTAGTCTGTTGTTTAGATTTTTGTTACTATAATGTATGGTAGCCTTGTCATTATGTAAGGTAGTCTGTTTTCGAGTTGTTTGTTATTCCAAAGGATGGTTGCCTAGTCTTAATGGAAGGTAGTCTATTTTCGAGATTTTTGTTACTCCAATGGATTGTAGCCTGTTCATTATAGAAGGTAGTCTGTTGTCGAGATTTTTGTTACTCCAAAAGATGGTAGCCTTTTCATTATGGAAGGACGTATGTTGTCGATATTTTTGTTACTCCAATGGATGGTTGCCTTGTCTTTATGGAAGGTAGTATGTTGTCGAGATTTTTTTTACTCCATTGGATGGTAGCCTTGTCATTAATGAAGGTAGTCTGTTGTCGAGATTTTTATTATTCCAATGGATGGTAGCCTTGTCATTATGGAAGGTAGTATGTTGTCGATATCTATGTTACTCTAATGGGTTGTAGCCTTGTCATTATGGAAGATAGTCTGTTGTCGAGATTTTTGTTACTCCAATGGATGGTATCCTTGTAATTATAGAAGGTAGTTTGTTGTTGTGATTTTTGTTACTCCAATGGATGGTAGCCTTGTCATTATAGAAGGTAGTCTGTTGTTTAGATTTTTGTTACTATAATGTATGGTAGCCTTGTCATTATGTAAGGTAGTCTGTTTTCGAGTTGTTTGTTATTCAAAAGGATGGTAGCCTAGTCTTAATGGAAGGTAGTCAATTTTCGAGATTTTTGTTACTCCAATGGATGGTAGCCTGTTCATTATAGAAGGTAGTCTGTTATCGAGATTTTTGTTACTCCAATAGATGTTAGCCTTTTCATTATGGAAGGACGTATGTTGTCGATATTTTTGTTACTCCAATGGATGGTAGCCTTGTCTTTATGGAAGGTAGTATGTTGTCGAGATTTTTGTCACTCCATTGGATGGTAGCCTTGTCATTAATGAAGGTAGTCTGGTGTCAAGATTTTTATTATTCCAATGGATGGTAGCCTTGTCATTATGGAAGGTAGTATGTTGTCGATATATATGTTACTCTAATGGGTGGTAGCCTTGTCATTATGGAAGATAGTCTGTTGTCGAGATTTTTGTTACTCCAATGGATGATAGCCTTGTCATTATAGAAGGTAGTTTGTTGTTGTGATTTTTGTTACTCCAAGGGATGGTAGCCTTGTCATTATGGAAGGTAGTCTGTTGTTTAGATTTTTGTTACTATAATGTATGGTAGCCATGTCATTATATAATGTAGTCTGTTTTCGAGTTGTTTGTTATTCCAAAGGATGGTAGCCTAGTCTTAATGAAAGGTAGTCTATTTTCGAGATTTTTGTTACTCTAATGGATGGTAGCCTTGTCATTATAGAAGGTAGTCTGTTGTCGAGATTTTTGTTACTCCAATAGATGGTAGCCTTTTCATTATGGAAGGTAGTATGTTGTCGATATTTTTGTTACTCCAATGGATGGTAGCCTTGTCTTTATGGAAGGTAGTATGTTGTCGAGATTTTTGTTACTCCATTGGATGGTAGCCTTGTCATTAATGAAGGTAGTCTGTTGTCGATATTTTTGTTATTCCAAAGGATGGTAGCCTTGTCATTATGGAAGGTAGTATGTCTTCGATATCTATGTTACTCTAATGGGTGGTAGCCTTGTCATTATGGAAGATAGTCTGTTGTCGAGATTTTTGTTACTCCAATGGATGGTAGCCTTGTCATTATAGAAGGTAGTTTGTTGTTGTGATTTTTGTTGCCCCAATGGATGGTAGCCTTGTCATTATGGAAGGTAGTCTGTTGTTCAGATTTTTGTTACTATAATGTATGGTAGCCTTGTTATTATGGAAGGTAGTCTGTTTTCGAGATTTTTGTTATTCCAATGGATGGTAGACTAGTTTTTATGGAAGGTAGTCTATTTTCGAGATTTTTGTTACTCCAATGGATGGTAGCCTTGTCATTATAGAAGGTAGTATGTTGTCGATATTTTTGGTACTCCAATGGATGGTAACCTTGTCATTATGGAAGGTAGTCTCTTGTTGATATTTTTGTTACTCCAATGGATGGTAGCCTTGTCATTATGGAAGGAAGTCTGTTGTCCAGATTTTTCTTACTCTAATGGATGTTAGCCTTGTCATTATGGAAGGTAGTCTGTTGTCGTGATTTTTGTTACTCCAATGGATGGTAGCCTTGTCATTATTGAACGTAGTCTGTTGTCGTGATTTTTGTTACTACAATAGATGGTAGCCTTGTCATTATGGAAGCTGGTATGTTGTCGATATTTTTGTTACTACAATGGATTGTAGCCTTGTCATTATGGAAGGTAGTATGTTGTCAAGATTTTTGTTACTACAATGGATGATAGCCTTGTCATTATGGAAGGTAGTCTGTTGTCAAGATTTTTATTACTCCAATAGATGGTAGCCTTGTCATTATGGAAGGTAGTATGTTGTCGATATTTTTGTTACTCCAATGGATGGTAGCCTTGTCATTATGGAAGGTAGTATGTTGTTGAGATTTTTGTAACTCCATTGGATGGTAGCCTTGTCATTATGGAAGGTAGTCTGTTGTCGAGATTTTTATTATTCCAATGGATGGTAGCCTTGTCATTATGGAAGGTAGTATGTTGTCGATATCTATGTTACTCTAATGGGTGGTAGCCTTGTCATTAAGGAAGGTAGTCTGTTGTCTAGATTTTTGTTACCCCAATGGAATGTAGTCTTGTCATTATAGAAGGTAGTTTATTGTTGTGATTTTTGTTACTCCAATGGATGGTAGCCTTGTTATTATGGAATGTAGTCTTTTGTTCATATTTTTGTTAATACAATGTATGGTAGCCTTGTCATTATGGAAGGTAGTCTGTTGTCGAGATTTTTGGTACTCCGATGGATGGTAGCCTTGTCATTATGGAAGGTAGTGTCTTGTTGATATTTTTGTTACTCCAATGGATGGTAGCCTTGTCATTATGGAAGGTAGTCTCTTGTTGATATTTTTGTTACTCCAATAGATGGTAGCCTTGTCATTATGGAAGGAAGTTTGTTGTCCCGATTTTTCTTACTCTAATGGATGGTAGCCTTGTCATTATGGAAGGTAGTCTGTTGTCGTGATTTTTGTTACTCCAATGGATGGTAGCCTTGTCATTATTGAACGTAGTCTGTTGTCGTGATTTTTGTTACTACAATAGATGGTAGCCTTGTCATTATGGAAGGTAGTATGTTGTCGATATTTTTGTTACTACAATGGATTGTAGCCTTGTCATTATGGAAGGTAGTATGTTGTCAAGATTTTTGTTACTACAATGGATGATAGCCTTGTCACTATGGAAGGTAGTCTGTTGTCAAGATTTTTATTACTCCAATAGATGGTAGCCTTGTCATTATGGAAGGTAGTATGTTGTTGATATTTTTGTTACTCCAATGGATGGTAGCCTTGTCATTATGGAAGGTAGTATGTTGTCGAGTTGTTTGTTATTCCAAAGGATGGTAGCCTAGTCTTAATGGAAGGTAGTTTGTTTTCGAGATTTTTTGTTACTCCAATGGATGGTAGCCTTGTCATTATAGAAGGTAGTCTGTTGTCGAGATTTTTGTTACTCCTATAGATGGTAGCCTTTTCATTATGGAAGGTAGTATGTTGTCGATATTTTTGTTACTCCAATGGATGGTAGCCTTGTCTTTATGGAAGGTAGTATGTTGTCGAGATTTTTGTTACTCCATTGGATGGTAGCCTTGTCATTAATGAAGGTAGTCTGTTGTCGAGATTTCTATTATTCCAATGGATGGTAGCCTTGTCATTATGGAAGGTAGTATGTTGTCGATATCTATGTTACTCTAATGGGTGGTAGCCTTGTCATTATGGAAGATAGTATGTTGTCGAGATTTTTGTTACTCCAATAGATGGTAGCCTTTTCATTGTGGAAGGACGTATGTTGTCGATATTTTTGTTACTCCAATGGATGGTAGCCTTGTCTTTATGGAAGGTAGTATGTTGTCGAGATTTTTTTTACTCCATTGGATGGTAGCCTTGTCATTAATGAAGGTAGTATGTTGTCGATATCTATGTTACTCTAATGGGTGGTAGCCTTGTCATTATGGAAGGTAGTATGTTGTCGATATCTATGTTACTCTAATGGGTGGTAGCCTTGTCATTATGGAAGATAGTTTGTTGTCGAGATTTTTGTTACTCCAATGGATGGTAGCCTTGTCATTATAGAAGGTAGTTTGTTGTTGTGATTTTTGTTACTCCAATGGATGGTAGCCTTGTCATTATATAAGGTAGTCTGTTTTCGAGTTGTTTGTTATTCCAAAGGATGGTAGCCTAGTCTTAATGGAAGGTAGTCTATTTTTGAGATTTTTGTTACTCCAATGGATGGTAGCCTTGTCATTATGGAAGGAAGTCTGTTGTCCAGATTTTTCTTACTCTAATGGATGTTAGCCTTGTCATTATGGAAGGTAGTCTGTTGTCGTGATTTTTGTTACTCCAATGGATGGTAGCCTTGTCATTATTGAACGTAGTCTGTTGTCGTGATTTTTGTTACTACAATAGATGGTAGCCTTGTCATTATGGAAGGTAGTATGTTGTCGATATTTTTGTTACTACAATGGATTGTAGCCTTGTCATTATGGAAGGTAGTATGTTGTCAAGATTTTTGTTACTACAATGGATGATAGCCTTGTCATTATGGAAGGTAGTCTGTTGTCAAGATTTTTATTACTCCAATAGATGGTAGCCTTGTCATTATGGAAGGTAGTATGTTGTCGATATTTTTGTTACTCCAATGGATGGTAGCCTTGTCATTATGGAAGGTAGTATGTTGTTGAGATTTTTGTAACTCCATTGGATGGTAGCCTTGTCATTATGGAAGGTAGTCTGTTGTCGAGATTTTTATTATTCCAATGGATGGTAGCCTTGTCATTATGGAAGGTAGTATGTTGTCGATATCTATGTTACTCTAATGGGTGGTAGCCTTGTCATTAAGGAAGGTAGTCTGTTGTCTAGATTTTTGTTACCCCAATGGATGGTAGTGTTGTCATTATAGAAGGTAGTTTATTGTTGTGATTTTTGTTACTCCAATGGATGGTAGCCTTGTTATTATGGAATGTAGTCTTTTGTTCATATTTTTGTTAATACAATGTATGGTAGCCTTGTCATTATGGAAGGTAGTCTGTTGTCGAGATTTTTGGTACTCCGATGGATGGTAGCCTTGTCATTATGGAAGGTAGTGTCTTGTTGATATTTTTGTTACTCCAATGGATGGTAGCCTTGTCATTATGGAAGGTAGTCTCTTGTTGATATTTTTGTTACTCCAATAGATGGTAGCCTTGTCATTATGGAAGGAAGTTTGTTGTCCCGATTTTTCTTACTCTAATGGATGGTAGCCTTGTCATTATGGAAGGTAGTCTGTTGTCGTGATTTTTGTTACTCCAATGGATGGTAGCCTTGTCATTATTGAACGTAGTCTGTTGTCGTGATTTTTGTTACTACAATAAATGGTAGCCTTGTCATTATGGAAGGTAGTATGTTGTCGATATTTTTGTTACTACAATGGATTGTAGCCTTGTCATTATGGAAGGTAGTATGTTGTCAAGATTTTTGTTACTACAATGGATGATAGCCTTGTCACTATGGAAGGTAGTCTGTTGTCAAGATTTTTATTACTCCAATAGATGGTAGCCTTGTCATTATGGAAGGTAGTATGTTGTCGAGTTGTTTGTTATTCCAAAGGATGGTAGCCTAGTCTTAATGGAAGGTAGTTTGTTTTCGAGATTTTTTGTTACTCCAATGGATGGTAGCCTTGTCATTATAGAAGGTAGTCTGTTGTCGAGATTTTTGTTACTCCTATAGATGGTAGCCTTTTCATTATGGAAGGTAGTATGTTGTCGATATTTTTGTTACTCCAATGGATGGTAGCCTTGTCTGTATGGAAGGTAGTATGTTGTCGAGATTTTTGTTACTCCATTGGATGGTAGCCTTGTCATTAATGAAGGTAGTCTGTTGTCGAGATTTCTATTATTCCAATGGATGGTAGCCTTGTCATTGTGGAAGGTAGTATGTTGTCGATATCTATGTTACTCTAATGGGTGGTAGCCTTGTCATTATGGAAGATAGTTTGTTTTCGAGATTTTTGTTACTCCAATGGATGGTAGCCTTGTCATTATAGAAGGTAGTTTGTTGTTGTGATTTTTGTTACTCCAATGGATGGTAGCCTTGTCATTATATAAGGTAGTCTGTTTTCGAGTTGTTTGTGATTCCAAAGGATGGTAGCCTAGTCTTAATGGAAGGTAGTCTATTTTTGAGATTTTTGTTACTCCAATGGATGGTAGCCTTGTCATTATAGAAGGTAGTCTGTTGTCGAGATTTTTGTTACTCCAATAGATGGTAGCATTTTCATTATGGAAGGTAGTATGTTGTCGATATTTTTGTTACTCCAATGGATGGTAGCCTTGTCTTTATGGAAGGTAGTATGTTGTCGAGATTTTTGTTACTCCATTGGATGGTAGCCTTGTCATTAATGAAGGTAGTCTGTTGTCGAGATTTTTATTATTCCAATGGATGGTAGCCTTGTCATTATGGAAGGTAGTATGTTGTCGATATCTATGTTACTCTAATGGGTGGTATCCTTGTCATTATGGAAGATAGTCTGTTGTCGAGATTTGTGTTTCTCTAATGGATGGTAGCCTTGTCATTATAGAAGGTAGTTTGTTGTTGTGATTTTTGTTACTCCAATGGATGGTAGCCTTGTCATTATGGAAGGTAGTCTGTTGTTTAGATTTTTGTTACTATAATGTATGGTAGCCTTGTCATTATGTAAGGTAGTCTGTTTTCGAGTTGTTTGTTATTCCAAAGGATGGTTGCCTAGTCTTAATGGAAGGTAGTCTATTTTCGAGATTTTTGTTACTCCAATGGATGGTAGCCTGTTCATTATAGAAGGTAGTCTGTTGTCGAGATTTTTGTTACTCCAAAAGATGGTAGCCTTTTCATTATGGAAGGACGTATGTTGTCGATATTTTTGTTACTCCAATGGATGGTTGCCTTGTCTTTATGGAAGGTAGTATGTTGTCGAGATTTTTTTTACTCCATTGGATGGTAGCCTTGTCATTAATGAAGGTAGTCTGTTGTCGAGATTTTTATTATTCCAATGGATGGTAGCCTTGTCATTATGGAAGGTAGTATGTTGTCGATATCTATGTTACTCTAATGGGTTGTAGCCTTGTCATTATGGAAGATAGTCTGTTGTCGAGATTTTTGTTACTCCAATGGATGGTATCCTTGTCATTATAGAAGGTAGTTTGTTGTTGTGATTTTTGTTACTCCAATGGATGGTAGCCTTGTCATTATAGAAGGTAGTCTGTTGTTTAGATTTTTGTTACTATAATGTATGGTAGCCTTGTCATTATGTAAGGTAGTCTGTTTTCGAGTTGTTTGTTATTGAAAAGGATGGTAGCCTAGTCTTAATTGAAGGTAGTCAATTTTCGAGATTTTTGTTACTCCAATGGATGGTAGCCTGTTCATTATAGAAGGTAGTTTGTTATCGAGATTTTTGTTACTCCAATAGATGTTAGCTTTTTCATTATGGAAGGACGTATGTTGTCGATATTTTTGTTACTCCAATGGATGGTAGCCTTGTCTTTATGGAAGGTAGTATGTTGTCGAGATTTTTGTTACTCCATTGGATGGTAGCCTTGTCATTAATGAAGGTAGTCTGGTGTCGAGATTTTTATTATTCCAATGGATGGTAGCCTTGTCATTATGGAAGGTAGTATGTTGTCGATATATATGTTACTCTAATGGGTGGTAGCCTTGTCATTATGGAAGATAGTCTGTTGTCGAGATTTTTGTTACTCCAATGGATGATACCCTTGTCATTATAGAAGGTAGTTTGTTGTTGTGATTTTTGTTACTCCAAGGGATGGTAGCCTTGTCATTATGGAAGGTAGTCTGTTGTTTAGATTTTTGTTACTATAATGTATGGTAGCCATGTCATTATATAATGTAGTCTGTTTTCGAGTTGTTTGTTATTCCAAAGGATGGTAGCCTAGTCTTAATGGAAGGTAGTCTATTTTCGAGATTTTTGTTACTCTAATGGATGGTAGCCTTGTCATTATAGAAGGTAGTCTGTTGTCGAGATTTTTGTTACTCCAATAGATGGTAGCCTTTTCATTATGGAAGGTAGTATGTTGTCGATATTTTTGTTACTCCAATGGATGGTAGCCTTGTCTTTATGGAAGGTAGTATGTTGTCGAGATTTTTGTTACTCCATTGGATTGTAGCCTTGTCATTAATGAAGGTAGTCTGTTGTCGATATTTTTGTTATTCCAAAGGATGGTAGCCTTGTCATTATGGAAGGTAGTATGTTGTCGATATCTATGTTACTCTAATGGGTGGTAGCCTTGTCATTATGGAAGATAGTCTGTTGTCGAGATTTTTGTTACTCCAATGGATGGTAGCCTTGTCATTATAGAAGGTAGTTTGTTGTTGTGATTTTTGTTACCCCAATGGATGGTAGCCTTGTCATTATGGAAGGTAGTCTGTTGTTCAGATTTTTGTTACTATAATGTATGGTAGCCTTGTTATTATGGAAGGTAGTCTGTTTTCGAGATTTTTGTTATTCCAATGGATGGTAGACTAGTTTTTATGGAAGGTAGTCTATTTTCGAAATTTTTGTTACTCCAATGGATGGTAGCCTTGTCATTATAGAAGGTAGTATGTTGTCGATATTTTTGGTACTCCAATGGATGGTAACCTTGTCATTATGGAAGGTAGTCTCTTGTTGATATTTTTGTTACTCCAATGGATGGTAGCCTTGTCATTATGGAAGGAAGTCTGTTGTCCAGATTTTTCATACTCTAATGGATGTTAGCCTTGTCATTATGGAAGGTAGTCTGTTGTCGTGATTTTTGTTACTCCAATGGATGGTAGCCTTGTCATTGTTGAACGTAGTCTGTTGTCGTGATTTTTGTTACTACAATAGATGGTAGCCTTGTCATTATGGAAGGTAGTATGTTGTCGATATTTTTGTTACTACAATGGATTGTAGCCTTGTCATTATGGAAGGTAGTATGTTGTCAAGATTTTTGTTACTACAATGGATGATAGCCTTGTCATTATGGAAGGTAGTCTGTTGTCAAGATTTTTATTACTCCAATAGATGGTAGCCTTGTCATTATGGAAGGTAGTATGTTGTCGATATTTTTGTTACTCCAATGGATGGTAGCCTTGTCATTATGGAAGGTAGTATGTTGTCGAGATTTTTGTAACTCCATTGGATGGTAGCCTTGTCATTATGGAAGGTAGTCTGTTGTCGAGATTTTTATTATTCCAATGGATGGTAGCCTTGTCATTATGGAAGGTAGTATGTTGTCGATATCTATGTTACTCTAATGGGTGGTAGCCTTGTCATTAAGGAAGGTAGTCTGTTGTCTAGATTTTTGTTACCCCAATGGATGGTAGTCTTGTCATTATAGAAGGTAGTTTATTGTTGTGATTTTTGTTACTCCAATGGATGGTAGCCTTGTTATTATGGAATGTAGTCTTTTGTTCATATTTTTGTTAATACAATGTATGGTAGCCTTGTCATTATGGAAGGTAGTCTGTTGTCGAGATTTTTGGTACTCCGATGGATGGTAGCCTTGTCATTATGGAAGGTAGTGTCTTGTTGATATTTTTGTTACTCCAATGGATGGTAGCCTTGTCATTATGGAAGGTAGTCTCTTGTTGATATTTTTGTTACTCCAATAGATGGTAGCCTTGTCATTATGGAAGGAAGTTTGTTGTCCCGATTTTTCTTACTCTAATGGATGGTAGCCTTGTCATTATGGAAGGTAGTCTGTTGTCGTGATTTTTGTTACTCCAATGGATGGTAGCCTTGTCATTATTGAACGTAGTCTGTTGTCGTGATTTTTGTTACTACAATAGATGGTAGCCTTGTCATTATGGAAGGTAGTATGTTGTCGATATTTTTGTTACTACAATGGATTGTAGCCTTGTCATTATGGAAGGTAGTATGTTGTCAAGATTTTTGTTACTACAATGGATGATAGCCTTGTCACTATGGAAGGTAGTCTGTTGTCAAGATTTTTATTACTCCAATAGATGGTAGCCTTGTCATTATGGAAGGTAGTATGTTGTTGATATTTTTGTTACTCCAATGGATGGTAGCCTTGTCATTATGGAAGGTAGTATGTTGTCGAGTTGTTTGTTATTCCAAAGGATGGTAGCCTAGTCTTAATGGAAGGTAGTTTGTTTTCGAGATTTTTTGTTACTCCAATGGATGGTAGCCTTGTCATTATAGAAGGTAGTCTGTTGTCGAGATTTTTGTTACTCCTATAGATGGTAGCCTTTTCATTATGGAAGGTAGTATGTTGTCGATATTTTTGTTACTCCAATGGATGGTAGCCTTGTCTTTATGGAAGGTAGTATGTTGTGGAGATTTTTGTTACTCCATTGGATGGTAGCCTTGTCATTATGAAGGTAGTCTGTTGTCGAGATTTCTATTATTTCAATGGATGGTAGCCTTGTCATTATGGAAGGTAGTATGTTGTCGATATCTATGTTACTCTAATGGGTTGTAGCCTTGTCATTATGGAAGATAGTCTGTTGTCGAGATTTTTGTTACTCCAATGGATGGTATCCTTGTCATTATAGAAGGTAGTTTGTCGTTGTGATTTTTGTTACTCCAATGGATGGTAGCCTTGTCATTATAGAAGGTAGTCTGTTGTTTAGATTTTTGTTACTATAATGTATGGTAGCCTTGTCATTATGTAAGGTAGTCTGTTTTCGAGTTGTTTGTTATTCAAAAGGATGGTAGCCTAGTCTTAATGGAAGGTAGTCAATTTTCGAGATTTTTGTTACTCCAATGGATGGTAGCCTGTTCATTATAGAAGGTAGTCTGTTATCGAGATTTTTGTTACTCCAATAGATGTTAGCCTTTTCATTATGGAAGGACGTATGTTGTCGATATTTTTGTTACTCCAATGGATGGTAGCCTTGTGTTTATGGAAGGTAGTATGTTGTCGAGATTTTTGTTACTCCATTGGATGGTAGCCTTGTCATTAATGAAGGTAGTCTGGTGTCGAGATTTTTATTATTCCAATGGATGGTAGCCTTGTCATTATGGAAGGTAGTATGTTGTCGATATATATGTTACTCTAATGGGTGGTAGCCTTGTCATTATGGAAGATAGTCTGTTGTCGAGATTTTTGTTACTCCAATGGATGATAGCCTTGTCATTATAGAAGGTAGTTTGTTGTTGTGATTTTTGTTACTCCAAGGGATGGTAGCCTTGTCATTATGGAAGGTAGTCTGTTGTTTAGATTTTTGTTACTATAATGTATGGTAGCCATGTCATTATATAATGTAGTCTGTTTTTGAGTTGTTTGTTATTCCAAAGGATGGTAGCCTAGTCTTAATGGAAGGTAGTCTATTTTCGAGATTTTTGTTACTCTAATGGATGGTAGCCTTGTCATTATAGAAGGTAGTCTGTTGTCGAGATTTTTGTTACTCCAATAGATGGTAGCCTTTTCATTATGAAAGGTAGTATGTTGTCGATATTTTTGTTAATCCAATGGATGGTAGCCTTGTCTTTATGGAAGGTAGTATGTTGTCGAGATTTTTGTTACTCCATTGGATTGTAGCCTTGTCATTAATGAAGGTAGTCTGTTGTCGATATTTTTGTTATTCCAAAGGATGGTAGCCTTGTCATTATGGAAGGTAGTATGTTGTCGATATCTATGTTACTCTAATGGGTGGTAGCCTTGTCATTATGGAAGATAGTCTGTTGTCGAGATTTTTGTTACTCCAATGGATGGTAGCCTTGTCATTATAGAAGGTAGTTTGTTGTTGTGATTTTTGTTACCCCAATGGATGGTAGCCTTGTCATTATGGAAGGTAGTCTGTTGTTCAGATTTTTGTTACTATAATGTATGGTAGCCTTGTTATTATGGAAGGTAGTCTGTTTTCGAGATTTTTGTTATTCCAATGGATGGTAGACTAGTTTTTATGGAAGGTAGTCTATTTTCGAGATTTTTGTTACTCCAATGGATGGTAGCCTTGTCATTATAGAAGGTAGTATGTTGTCGATATTTTTGGTACTCCAATGGATGGTAACCTTGTCATTATGGAAGGTAGTCTCTTGTTGATATTTTTGTTACTCCAATGGATGGTAGCCTTGTCATTATGGAAGGAAGTCTGTTGTCCAGATTTTTCTTACTCTAATGGATGTTAGCCTTGTCATTATGGAAGGTAGTCTGTTGTCGTGATTTTTGTTACTCCAATGGATGGTAGCCTTGTCATTATTGAACGTAGTCTGTTGTCGTGATTTTTGTTACTACAATAGATGGTAGCCTTGTCATTATGGAAGGTAGTATGTTGTCGATATTTTTGTTACTACAATGGATTGTAGCCTTGTCATTATGGAAGGTAGTATGTTGTCAAGATTTTTGTTACTACAATGGATGATAGCCTTGTCATTATGGAAGGTAGTCTGTTGTCAAGATTTTTATTACTCCAATAGATGGTAGCCTTGTCATTATGGAAGGTAGTATGTTGTCGATATTTTTGTTACTCCAATGGATGGTAGCCTTGTCATTATGGAAGGTAGTATGTTGTCGAGATTTTTGTAACTCCATTGGATGGTAGCCTTGTCATTATGGAAGGTAGTCTGTTGTCGAGATTTTTATTATTCCAATGGATGGTAGCCTTGTCATTATGGAAGGTAGTATGTTGTCGATATCTATGTTACTCTAATGGGTGGTAGCCTTGTCATTAAGGAAGGTAGTCTGTTGTCTAGATTTTTGTTACCCCAATGGATGGTAGTCTTGTCATTATAGAAGGTAGTTTATTGTTGTGATTTTTGTTACTCCAATGGATGGTAGCCTTGTTATTATGGAATGTAGTCTTTTGTTCATATTTTTGTTAATACAATGTATGGTAGCCTTGTCATTATGGAAGGTAGTCTGTTGTCGAGATTTTTGGTACTCCGATGGATGGTAGCCTTGTCATTATGGAAGGTAGTGTCTTGTTGATATTTTTGTTACTCCAATGGATGGTAGCCTTGTAATTATGGAAGGTAGTCTCTTGTTGATATTTTTGTTACTCCAATAGATGGTAGTCTTGTCATTATGGAAGGAAGTTTGTTGTCCCGATTTTTCTTACTCTAACGGATGGTAGCCTTGTCATTATGGAAGGTAGTCTGTTGTCGTGATTTTTGTTACTCCAATGGATGGTAGCCTTGTCATTATTGAACGTAGTCTGTTGTCGTGATTTTTGTTACTACAATAGATGGTAGCCTTGTCATTATGGAAGGTAGTATGTTGTCGATATTTTTGTTACTACAATGGATTGTAGCCTTGTCATTATGGAAGGTAGTATGTTGTCAAGATTTTTGTTACTACAATGGATGATAGCCTTGTCACTATGGAAGGTAGTCTGTTGTCAAGATTTTTATTACTCCAATAGATGGTAGCCTTGTCATTATGGAAGGTAGTATGTTGTTGATATTTTTGTTACTCCAATGGATGGTAGCCTTGTCATTATGGAAGGTAGTATGTTGTCGAGTTGTTTGTTATTCCAAAGGATGGTAGCCTAGTCTTAATGGAAGGTAGTTTGTTTTCGAGATTTTTTGTTACTCCAATGGATGGTAGCCTTGTCATTATAGAAGGTAGTCTGTTGTCGAGATTTTTGTTACTCCTATAGATGGTAGCCTTTTCATTATGGAAGGTAGTATGTTGTCGATATTTTTGTTACTCCAATGGATGGTAGCCTTGTCTTTATGGAAGGTAGTATGTTGTCGAGATTTTTGTTACTCCATTGGATGGTAGCCTTGTCATTAATGAAGGTAGTCTGTTGTCGAGATTTCTATTATTCCAATGGATGGTAGCCTTGTCATTATGGAAGGTAGTATGTTGTCGATATCTATGTTACTCTAATGGGTGGTAGCCTTGTCATTATGGAAGATAGTATGTTGTCGAGATTTTTGTTACTCCAATAGATGGTAGCCTTTTCATTGTGGAAGGACGTATGTTGTCGATATTTTTGTTACTCCAATGGATGGTAGCCTTGTCTTTATGGAAGGTAGTATGTTGTCGAGATTTTTTTTACTCCATTGGATGGTAGCCTTGTCATTAATGAAGGTAGTATGTTGTCGATATCTATGTTACTCTAATGGGTGGTAGCCTTGTCATTATGGAAGGTAGTATGTTGTCGATATCTATGTTACTCTAATGGGTGGTAGCCTTGTCATTATGGAAGATAGTTTGTTGTCGAGATTTTTGTTACTCCAATGGATGGTAGCCTTGTCATTATAGAAGGTAGTTTGTTGTTGTGATTTTTGTTACTCCAATGGATGGTAGCCTTGTCATTATATAAGGTAGTCTGTTTTCGAGTTGTTTGTTATTCCAAAGGATGGTAGCCTAGTCTTAATGGAAGGTAGTCTATTTTTGAGATTTTTGTTACTCCAATGGATGGTAGCCTTGTCATTATAGAAGGTAGTCTGTTGTCGAGATTTTTGTTACTCCAATAGATGGTAGCATTTTCATTATGGAAGGTAGTATGTTGTCGATATTTTTGTTACTCCAATGGATGGTAGCCTTGTCTTTATGGAAGGTAGTATGTTGTCGAGATTTTTGTTACTCCATTGGATTGTAGCCTTGTCATTAATGAAGGTAGTCTGTTGTCGATATTTTTGTTATTCCAAAGGATGGTAGCCTTGTCATTATGGAAGGTAGTATGTTGTCGATATCTATGTTACTCTAATGGGTGGTAGCCATGTCATTATGGAAGATAGTCTGTTGTCGAGATTTTTGTTACTCCAATGGATGGTAGCCTTGTCATTATAGAAGGTAGTTTGTTGTTGTGATTTTTGTTACCCCAATGGATGGTAGCCTTGTCATTATGGAAGGTAGTCTGTTGTTCATATTTTTGTTACTATAATGTATGGTAGCCTTGTTATTATGGAAGGTAGTCTGTTTTCGAGATTTTTGTTATTCCAATGGATGGTAGACTAGTTTTTATGGAAGGTAGTCTATTTTCGAGATTTTTGTTACTCCAATGGATGGTAGCCTTGTCATTATAGAAGGTAGTATGTTGTCGATATTTTTGGTACTCCAATGGATGGTAACCTTGTCATTATGGAAGGTAGTCTCTTGTTGATATTTTTGTTACTCCAATGGATGGTAGCCTTGTCATTATGGAAGGTAGTATGTTGTCGATATTTTTGTTACTACAATGGATTGTAGCCTTGTCATTATGGAAGGTAGTATGTTGTCAAGATTTTTGTTACTACAATGGATGATAGCCTTGTCACTATGGAAGGTAGTCTGTTGTCAAGATTTTTATTACTCCAATAGATGGTAGCCTTGTCATTATGGAAGGTAGTATGTTGTTGATATTTTTGTTACTCCAATGGATGGTAGCCTTGTCATTATGGAAGGTAGTATGTTGTCGAGTTGTTTGTTATTCCAAAGGATGGTAGCCTAGTCTTAATGGAAGGTAGTTTGTTTTCGAGATTTTTTGTTACTCCAATGGATGGTAGCCTTGTCATTATAGAAGGTAGTCTGTTGTCGAGATTTTTGTTACTCCTATAGATGGTAGCCTTTTCATTATGGAAGGTAGTATGTTGTCGATATTTTTGTTACTCCAATGGATGGTAGCCTTGTCTTTATGGAAGGTAGTATGTTGTCGAGATTTTTGTTACTCCATTGGATGGTAGCCTTGTCATTAATGAAGGTAGTCTGTTGTCGAGATTTCTATTATTCCAATGGATGGTAGCCTTGTCATTATGGAAGGTAGTATGTTGTCGATATCTATGTTACTCTAATGGGTGGTAGCCTTGTCATTATGGAAGATAGTATGTTGTCGAGATTTTTGTTACTCCAATAGATGGTAGCCTTTTCATTGTGGAAGGACGTATGTTGTCGATATTTTTGTTACTCCAATGGATGGTAGCCTTGTCTTTATGGAAGGTAGTATGTTGTCGAGATTTTTTTTACTCCATTGGATGGTAGCCTTGTCATTAATGAAGGTAGTATGTTGTCGATATCTATGTTACTCTAATGGGTGGTAGCCTTGTCATTATGGAAGGTAGTATGTTGTCGATATCTATGTTACTCTAATGGGTGGTAGCCTTGTCATTATGGAAGATAGTTTGTTGTCGAGATTTTTGTTACTCCAATGGATGGTAGCCTTGTCATTATAGAAGGTAGTTTGTTGTTGTGATTTTTGTTACTCCAATGGATGGTAGCCTTGTCATTATATAAGGTAGTCTGTTTTCGAGTTGTTTGTTATTCCAAAGGATGGTAGCCTAGTCTTAATGGAAGGTAGTCTATTTTTGAGATTTTTGTTACTCCAATGGATGGTAGCCTTGTCATTATAGAAGGTAGTCTGTTGTCGAGATTTTTGTTACTCCAATAGATGGTAGCATTTTCATTATGGAAGGTAGTATGTTGTCGATATTTTTGTTACTCCAATGGATGGTAGCCTTGTCTTTATGGAAGGTAGTATGTTGTCGAGATTTTTGTTACTCCATTGGATTGTAGCCTTGTCATTAATGAAGGTAGTCTGTTGTCGATATTTTTGTTATTCCAAAGGATGGTAGCCTTGTCATTATGGAAGGTAGTATGTTGTCGATATCTATGTTACTCTAATGGGTGGTAGCCATGTCATTATGGAAGATAGTCTGTTGTCGAGATTTTTGTTACTCCAATGGATGGTAGCCTTGTCATTATAGAAGGTAGTTTGTTGTTGTGATTTTTGTTACCCCAATGGATGGTAGCCTTGTCATTATGGAAGGTAGTCTGTTGTTCAGATTTTTGTTACTATAATGTATGGTAGCCTTGTTATTATGGAAGGTAGTCTGTTTTCGAGATTTTTGTTATTCCAATGGATGGTAGACTAGTTTTTATGGAAGGTAGTCTATTTTCGAGATTTTTGTTACTCCAATGGATGGTAGCCTTGTCATTATAGAAGGTAGTATGTTGTCGATATTTTTGGTACTCCAATGGATGGTAACCTTGTCATTATGGAAGGTAGTCTCTTGTTGATATTTTTGTTACTCCAATGGATGGTAGCCTTGTCATTATGGAAGGTAGTATGTTGTCGATATTTTTGTTACTACAATGGATTGTAGCCTTGTCATTATGGAAGGTAGTATGTTGTCAAGATTTTTGTTACTACAATGGATGATAGCCTTGTCACTATGGAAGGTAGTCTGTTGTCAAGATTTTTATTACTCCAATAGATGGTAGCCTTGTCATTATGGAAGGTAGTATGTTGTTGATATTTTTGTTACTCCAATGGATGGTAGCCTTGTCATTATGGAAGGTAGTATGTTGTCGAGTTGTTTGTTATTCCAAAGGATGGTAGCCTAGTCTTAATGGAAGGTAGTTTGTTTTCGAGATTTTTTGTTACTCCAATGGATGGTAGCCTTGTCATTATAGAAGGTAGTCTGTTGTCGAGATTTTTGTTACTCCTATAGATGGTAGCCTTTTCATTATGGAAGGTAGTATGTTGTCGATATTTTTGTTACTCCAATGGATGGTAACCTTGTCTTTATGGAAGGTAGTATGTTGTCGAGATTTTTGTTACTCCATTGGATGGTAGCCTTGTCATTAATGAAGGTAGTCTGTTGTCGAGATTTCTATTATTCCAATGGATGGTAGCCTTGTCATTATGGAAGGTAGTATGTTGTCGATATCTATGTTACTCTAATGGGTGGTAGCCTTGTCATTATGGAAGATAGTATGTTGTCGAGATTTTTGTTACTCCAATAGATGGTAGCCTTTTCATTGTGGAAGGACGTATGTTGTCGATATTTTTGTTACTCCAATGGATGGTAGCCTTGTCTTTATGGAAGGTAGTATGTTGTCGAGATTTTTTTTACTCCATTGGATGGTAGCCTTGTCATTAATGAAGGTAGTATGTTGTCGATATCTATGTTACTCTAATGGGTGGTAGCCTTGTCATTATGGAAGGTAGTATGTTGTCGATATCTATGTTACTCTAATGGGTGGTAGCCTTGTCATTATGGAAGATAGTTTGTTGTCGAGATTTTTGTTACTCCAATGGATGGTAGCCTTGTCATTATAGAAGGTAGTTTGTTGTTGTGATTTTTGTTACTCCAATGGATGGTAGCCTTGTCATTATATAAGGTAGTCTGTTTTCGAGTTGTTTGTTATTCCAAAGGATGGTAGCCTAGTCTTAATGGAAGGTAGTCTATTTTTGAGATTTTTGTTACTCCAATGGATGGTAGCCTTGTCATTATAGAAGGTAGTCTGTTGTCGAGATTTTTGTTACTCCAATAGATGGTAGCATTTTCATTATGGAAGGTAGTATGTTGTCGATATTTTTGTTACTCCAATGGATGGTAGCCTTGTCTTTATGGAAGGTAGTATGTTGTCGAGATTTTTGTTACTCCATTGGATTGTAGCCTTGTCATTAATGAAGGTAGTCTGTTGTCGATATTTTTGTTATTCCAAAGGATGGTAGCCTTGTCATTATGGAAGGTAGTATGTTGTCGATATCTATGTTACTCTAATGGGTGGTAGCCATGTCATTATGGAAGATAGTCTGTTGTCGAGATTTTTGTTACTCCAATGGATGGTAGCCTTGTCATTATAGAAGGTAGTTTGTTGTTGTGATTTTTGTTACCCCAATGGATGGTAGCCTTGTCATTATGGAAGGTAGTCTGTTGTTCAGATTTTTGTTACTATAATGTATGGTAGCCTTGTTATTATGGAAGGTAGTCTGTTTTCGAGATTTTTGTTATTCCAATGGATGGTAGACTAGTTTTTATGGAAGGTAGTCTATTTTCGAGATTTTTGTTACTCCAATGGATGGTAGCCTTGTCATTATAGAAGGTAGTATGTTGTCGATATTTTTGGTACTCCAATGGATGGTAACCTTGTCATTATGGAAGGTAGTCTCTTGTTGATATTTTTGTTACTCCAATGGATGGTAGCCTTGTCATTATGGAAGGAAGTCTGTTGTCCAGATTTTTCTTACTCTAATGGATGTTAGCCTTGTCATTATGGAAGGTAGTCTGTTGTCGTGATTTTTGTTACTCCAATGGATGGTAGCCTTGTCATTATTGAACGTAGTCTGTTGTCGTGATTTTTGTTACTACAATAGATGGTAGCCTTGTCATTATGGAAGGTAGTATGTTGTCGATATTTTTGTTACTACAATGGATTGTAGCCTTGTCATTATGGAAGGTAGTATGTTGTCAAGATTTTTGTTACTACAATGGATGATAGCCTTGTCATTATGGAAGGTAGTCTGTTGTCAAGATTTTTATTACTCCAATAGATGGTAGCCTTGTCATTATGGAAGGTAGTATGTTGTCGATATTTTTGTTACTCCAATGGATGGTAGCCTTGTCATTATGGAAGGTAGTATGTTGTCGAGATTTTTGTAACTCCATTGGATGGTAGCCTTGTCATTATGGAAGGTAGTCTGTTGTCGAGATTTTTATTATTCCAATGGATGGTAGCCTTGTCATTATGGAAGGTAGTATGTTGTCGATATCTATGTTACTCTAATGGGTGGTAGCCTTGTCATTAAGGAAGGTAGTCTGTTGTCTAGATTTTTGTTACCCCAATGGATGGTAGTCTTGTCATTATAGAAGGTAGTTTATTGTTGTGATTTTTGTTACTCCAATGGATGGTAGCCTTGTTATTATGGAATGTAGTCTTTTGTTCATATTTTTGTTAATACAATGTATGGTAGCCTTGTCATTATGGAAGGTAGTCTGTTGTCGAGATTTTTGGTACTCCGATGAATGGTAGCCTTGTCATTATGGAAGGTAGTGTCTTGTTGATATTTTTGTTACTCCAATGGATGGTAGCCTTGTCATTATGGAAGGTAGTCTCTTGTTGATATTTTTGTTACTCCAATAGATGGTAGCCTTGTCATTATGGAAGGAAGTTTGTTGTCCCGATTTTTCTTACTCTAACGGATGGTAGCCTTGTCATTATGGAAGGTAGTCTGTTGTCGTGATTTTTGTTACTCCAATGGATGGTAGCCTTGTCATTATTGAACGTAGTCTGTTGTCGTGATTTTTGTTACTACAATAGATGGTAGCCTTGTCATTATGGAAGGTAGTATGTTGTCGATATTTTTGTTACTACAATGGATTGTAGCCTTGTCATTATGGAAGGTAGTATGTTGTCAAGATTTTTTTTACTACAATGGATGATAGCCATGTCACTATGGAAGGTAGTCTGTTGTCAAGATTTTTATTACTCCAATAGATGGTAGCCTTGTCATTATGGAAGGTAGTATGTTGTTGATATTTTTGTTACTCCAATGGATGGTAGCCTTGTCATTATGGAAGGTAGTATGTTGTCGAGTTGTTTGTTATTCCAAAGGATGGTAGCCTAGTCTTAATGGAAGGTAGTTTGTTTTCGAGATTTTTTGTTACTCCAATGGATGGTAGCCTTGTCATTATAGAAGGTAGTCTGTTGTCGAGATTTTTGTTACTCCTATAGATGGTAGCCTTTTCATTATGGAAGGTAGTATGTTGTCGATATTTTTGTTACTCCAATGGATGGTAGCCTTGTCTTTATGGAAGGTAGTATGTTGTCGAGATTTTTGTTACTCCATTGGATGGTAGCCTTGTCATTAATGAAGGTAGTCTGTTGTCGAGATTTCTATTATTCCAATGGATGGTAGCCTTGTCATTATGGAAGGTAGTATGTTGTCGATATCTATGTTACTCTAATGGGTGGTAGCCTTGTCATTATGGAAGATAGTATGTTGTCGAGATTTTTGTTACTCCAATAGATGGTAGCCTTTTCATTGTGGAAGGACGTATGTTGTCGATATTTTTGTTACTCCAATGGATGGTAGCCTTGTCTTTATGGAAGGTAGTATGTTGTCGAGATTTTTTTTACTCCATTGGATGGTAGCCTTGTCATTAATGAAGGTAGTATGTTGTCGATATCTATGTTACTCTAATGGGTGGTAGCCTTGTCATTATGGAAGGTAGTTTGTTGTCGAGATTTTTGTTACTCCAATGGATGGTAGCCTTGTCATTATAGAAGGTAGTTTGTTGTTGTGATTTTTGTTACTCCAATGGATGGTAGCCTTGTCATTATATAAGGTAGTCTGTTTTCGAGTTGTTTGTTATTCCAAAGGATGGTAGCCTAGTCTTAATGGAAGGTAGTCTATTTTTGAGATTTTTGTTACTCCAATGGATGGTAGCCTTGTCATTATAGAAGGTAGTCTGTTGTCGAGATTTTTGTTACTCCAATAGATGGTAGCATTTTCATTATGGAAGGTAGTATGTTGTCGATATTTTTGTTACTCCAATGGATGGTAGCCTTGTCTTTATGCAAGGTAGTATGTTGTCGAGATTTTTGTTACTCCATTGGATTGTAGCCTTGTCATTAATGAAGGTAGTCTGTTGTCGATATTTTTGTTATTCCAAAGGATGGTAGCCTTGTCATTATGGAAGGTAGTATGTTGTCGATATCTATGTTACTCTAATGGGTGGTAGCCATGTCATTATGGAAGATAGTCTGTTGTCGAGATTTTTGTTACTCCAATGGATGGTAGCCTTGTCATTATAGAAGGTAGTTTGTTGTTGTGATTTTTGTTACCCCAATGGATGGTAGCCTTGTCATTATGGAAGGTAGTCTGTTGTTCAGATTTTTGTTACTATAATGTATGGTAGCCTTGTTATTATGGAAGGTAGTCTGTTTTCGAGATTTTTGTTATTCCAATGGATGGTAGACTAGTTTTTATGGAAGGTAGTCTATTTTCGAGATTTTTGTTACTCCAATGGATGGTAGCCTTGTCATTATAGAAGGTAGTATGTTGTCGATATTTTTGGTACTCCAATGGATGGTAACCTTGTCATTATGGAAGGTAGTCTCTTGTTGATATTTTTGTTACTCCAATGGATGGTAGCCTTGTCATTATGGAAGGAAGTCTGTTGTCCAGATTTTTCTTACTCTAATGGATGTTAGCCTTGTCATTATGGAAGGTAGTCTGTTGTCGTGATTTTTGTTACTCCAATGGATGGTAGCCTTGTCATTATTGAACGTAGTCTGTTGTCGTGATTTTTGTTACTACAATAGATGGTAGCCTTGTCATTATGGAAGGTAGTATGTTGTCGATATTTTTGTTACTACAATGGATTGTAGCCTTGTCATTATGGAAGGTAGTATGTTGTCAAGATTTTTGTTACTACAATGGATGATAGCCTTGTCATTATGGAAGGTAGTCTGTTGTCAAGATTTTTATTACTCCAATAGATGGTAGCCTTGTCATTATGGAAGGTAGTATGTTGTCGATATTTTTGTTACTCCAATGGATGGTAGCCTTGTCATTATGGAAGGTAGTATGTTGTCGAGATTTTTGTAACTCCATTGGATGGTAGCCTTGTCATTATGGAAGGTAGTCTGTTGTCGAGATTTTTATTATTCCAATGGATGGTAGCCTTGTCATTATGGAAGGTAGTATGTTGTCGATATCTATGTTACTCTAATGGGTGGTAGCCTTGTCATTAAGGAAGGTAGTCTGTTGTCTAGATTTTTGTTACCCCAATGGATGGTAGTCTTGTCATTATAGAAGGTAGTTTATTGTTGTGATTTTTGTTACTCCAATGGATGGTAGCCTTGTTATTATGGAATGTAGTCTTTTGTTCATATTTTTGTTAATACAATGTATGGTAGCCTTGTCATTATGGAAGGTAGTCTGTTGTCGAGATTTTTGGTACTCCGATGAATGGTAGCCTTGTCATTATGGAAGGTAGTGTCTTGTTGATATTTTTGTTACTCCAATGGATGGTAGCCTTGTCATTATGGAAGGTAGTCTCTTGTTGATATTTTTGTTACTCCAATAGATGGTAGCCTTGTCATTATGGAAGGAAGTTTGTTGTCCCGATTTTTCTTACTCTAACGGATGGTAGCCTTGTCATTATGGAAGGTAGTCTGTTGTCGTGATTTTTGTTACTCCAATGGATGGTAGCCTTGTCATTATTGAACGTAGTCTGTTGTCGTGATTTTTGTTACTACAATAGATGGTAGCCTTGTCATTATGGAAGGTAGTATGTTGTCGATATTTTTGTTACTACAATGGATTGTAGCCTTGTCATTATGGAAGGTAGTATGTTGTCAAGATTTTTTTTACTACAATGGATGATAGCCATGTCACTATGGAAGGTAGTCTGTTGTCAAGATTTTTATTACTCCAATAGATGGTAGCCTTGTCATTATGGAAGGTAGTATGTTGTTGATATTTTTGTTACTCCAATGGATGGTAGCCTTGTCATTATGGAAGGTAGTATGTTGTCGAGTTGTTTGTTATTCCAAAGGATGGTAGCCTAGTCTTAATGGAAGGTAGTTTGTTTTCGAGATTTTTTGTTACTCCAATGGATGGTAGCCTTGTCATTATAGAAGGTAGTCTGTTGTCGAGATTTTTGTTACTCCTATAGATGGTAGCCTTTTCATTATGGAAGGTAGTATGTTGTCGATATTTTTGTTACTCCAATGGATGGTAGCCTTGTCTTTATGGAAGGTAGTATGTTGTCGAGATTTTTGTTACTCCATTGGATGGTAGCCTTGTCATTAATGAAGGTAGTCTGTTGTCGAGATTTCTATTATTCCAATGGATGGTAGCCTTGTCATTATGGAAGGTAGTATGTTGTCGATATCTATGTTACTCTAATGGGTGGTAGCCTTGTCATTATGGAAGATAGTATGTTGTCGAGATTTTTGTTACTCCAATAGATGGTAGCCTTTTCATTGTGGAAGGACGTATGTTGTCGATATTTTTGTTACTCCAATGGATGGTAGCCTTGTCTTTATGGAAGGTAGTATGTTGTCGAGATTTTTTTTACTCCATTGGATGGTAGCCTTGTCATTAATGAAGGTAGTATGTTGTCGATATCTATGTTACTCTAATGGGTGGTAGCCTTGTCATTATGGAAGGTAGTATGTTGTCGATATCTATGTTACTCTAATGGGTGGTAGCCTTGTCATTATGGAAGATAGTTTGTTGTCGAGATTTTTGTTACTCCAATGGATGGTAGCCTTGTCATTATAGAAGGTAGTTTGTTGTTGTGATTTTTGTTACTCCAATGGATGGTAGCCTTGTCATTATATAAGGTAGTCTGTTTTCGAGTTGTTTGTTATTCCAAAGGATGGTAGCCTAGTCTTAATGGAAGGTAGTCTATTTTTGAGATTTTTGTTACTCCAATGGATGGTAGCCTTGTCATTATAGAAGGTAGTCTGTTGTCGAGATTTTTGTTACTCCAATAGATAGTAGCATTTTCATTATGGAAGGTAGTATGTTGTCGATATTTTTGTTACTCCAATGGATGGTAGCCTTGTCTTTATGGAAGGTAGTATGTTGTCGAGATTTTTGTTACTCCATTGGATGGTAGCCTTGCCATTAATGAAGGTAGTCTGTTGTCGATATTTTTATTATTCCAATGGATGGTAGCCATGTCATTATGGAAGGTAGTATGTTGTCGATATCTATGTTACTCTAATGGGTGGTAGCCTTGTCCTTATGGAAGATAGTCTGTTGTCGAGATTTTTGTTACTCCAATGGATGGTAGCCTTGTCATTATAGATGGTAGTTTGTTGTTGTGATTTTTGTTACCCCAATGGATGGTAGCCTTGTCATTATGGAAGGTAGTCTGTTATTCAGATTTTTGTTACTATAATGTATGGTAGCCTTGTTATTATGGAAAGTAGTATGTTTTCGAGATTTTTGTTATTCTAATGGATGGTAGCCTAGTTTTTATGGAAGGTAGTCTATTTTCGAGATTTTTGTTACTCCAATGGATGGTAGCCTTGTCATTATAGAAGGTAGTATGTTGTCGATATTTTTGGTACTTCAATGGATGGTAACCTTGTCATTATGGAAGGTAGTTTCTTGTTGATATTTTTGTTACTCCAATGGATGGTAGCCTTGTCATTATGGAAGGAAGTCTGTTGTCCAGATTTTTCTTACTCTAATGGATGGTAGCCTTGTCATTATGGAAGGTAGTCTGTTGTCGTGATTTTTGTTACTCCAATGGATGGTAGCCTTGTCATTATTGAACGTAGTCTGTTGTCGAGATTTTTGTTACTACAATAGATTGTAGCCTTGTCATTATGGAAGGTAGTATGTTGTCGATATTTTTGTTACTACAATGGATTGTAGCCTTGTCATTATGGAAGGTAGTATGTTGTCAAGATTTTTGTTACTACAATGGATGATAGCCTTGTCATTATGGAAGGTAGTCTGTTGTCAAGATTTTTATTACTCCAATAGATGGTAGCCTTGTCATTATGGAAGGTAGTATGTTGTCGATATTTTTGTTACTCCAATGGATGGTAGCCTTGTCATTATGGAAGGTAGTATGTTGTCGAGATTTTTCTAACTCCATTGGATGGTAGCCTTGTCATTATGGAAGGTAGTCTGTTGTCGAGATTTTTATTATTCCAATGGATGGTAGCCTTGTCATTATGAAAGGTAGTCTGTTGTCAAGATTTTTGTTACCCCAATGGATGGTAGTCTTGTCATTATAGAAGGTAGTTTATTGTTGTGATTTTTGTTACTCCAATGGATGGTAGCCTTGTAATTATGGAAGGTAGTATGTTGTCAAGATTTTTGTTACTACAATGGATGATAGCCTTGTCACTATGGAAGGTAATCTATTGTCAATATTTTTATTACTCCAATAGATGGTAGCCTTGTCATTATTGAAGGTAGTATGTTGTCGATATTTTTTTTACTTCAATGGATGGTAGCCTTGTCATTATGGAAGGTAGTATGTTGTTGATATTTTTGTTACTCCAATGGATGGTAGCCTTGTCATTATGGAAGGTAGTATGTTGTCGAGATTTTTGTTACTCTAATGGATGGTAGCCTTGTCTTTATGGAAGGTAGTATGTTGTCGAGATTTTTGTTACTCCATTGGATGGTAGCCTTGTCATTAATGAAGGTAGTCTGTTGTCGAGATTTTTATTATTCCAATGGATGGTAGCCTTGTCATTATGGAAGGTAGTATGTTGTCGATATCTATGTTACTCTAATGGGTGGTAGCCTTGTCATTATGGAAGATAGTCTGTTGTCGAGATTTGTGTTACTCTAATGGATGGTAGCCTTGTCATTATAGAAGGTAGTTTGTTGTTGTGATTTTTGTTACTCCAATGGATAGTAGCCTTGTCATTATGGAAGGTAGTCTGTTGTTTAGATTTTTGTTACTATAATGTATGGTAGCCTTGTCATTATGTAAGGTAGTCTGTTTTCGAGTTGTTTGTTATTCCAGAGGATGGTTGCCTAGTCTTAATGGAAGGTAGTCTATTTTCGAGATTTTTGTTACTCCAATGGATGGTAGCCTGTTCATTATAGAAGGTAGTCTGTTGTCGAGATTTTTGTTACTCCAAAAGATGGTAGCCTTTTCATTATGGAAGGACGTATGTTGTCGATATTTTTGTTACTCCAATGGATGGTTGCCTTGTCTTTATGGAAGGTAGTATGTTGTCGAGATTTTTTTTACTCCATTGGATGGTAGCCTTGTCATTAATGAAGGTAGTCTGTTGTCGAGATTTTTATTATTCCAATGGATGGTAGCCTTGTCATTATGGAAGGTAGTATGTTGTCGATATCTATGTTACTCTAATGGGTGGTAGCCTTGTCATTATGGAAGATAGTCTGTTGTCGAGATTTTTGTTACTCCAATGGATGGTAGCCTTGTCATTATAGAAGGTAATTTGTTGTTGTGATTTTTGTTACTCCAATGGATGGTAGCCTTGTCATTATGGAAGGTAGTCTGTTGTTTAGATTTTTGTTACTATAATGTATGGTAGCCTTGTCATTATATAAGGTAGTTTGTTTTCGAGTTGTTTGTTATTCCAAAGGATGGTAGCCTAGTCTTAATGGAAGGTAGTCTATTTTCGAGATTTTTGTTACTCCAATGGATGGTAGCCTTGTCATTATAGAAGGTAGTCTGTTGTCGAGATTGTTGTTATTCCAATTGATGGTAGCCTTTTCATTATGGAAGGTAGTATGTTGTCAATATTTTTGTTACTACAATGGATGGTAGCCTTGTCTTTATGGAAGGTAGTATGTTGTCGAGATTTTTGTTACTCCATTGGATGGTAGCCTTGTCATTAATGAAGGTAGTCTGTTGTCGATATTTTTATTATTCCAATGGATGGTAGCCTTGTCGTTATGGAAGGTAGTATGTTGTCGATATCTATGTTACTCTAATGGGTGGTAGCCTTGTCATTATGGAAGATAGTCAGTTGTCGAGATTTTTGTTACTCCAATGGATGGTAGCCTTGTCATTATAGAAGGTAGTTTGTTGTTGTGATTTTTGTTACCCCAATGGATGGTAGCCTTGTCATTATGGAAGGTAGTCTGTTGTTCAGATTTTTGTTACTATAATGTATGGTAGCCTTGTTATTATGGAAAGTAGTCTATTTTCGAGATTTTTGTTATTCCAATGGATGGTAGCCTAGTTTTTATGGAAGGTAGTCTATTTTCGAGATTTTTGTTACTCCAATGGATGGTAGCCTTGTCATTATAGAAGGTAGTATGTTGTCGATATTTTTAGTACTCCAATGGATGGTAACCTTGTCATTATGGAAGGTAGTCTCTTGTTGATATTTTTGTTACTCCAATGGATGGTAGCCTTGTCATTATGGAAGGAAGTCTGTTGTCCAGATGTTTCTTACTCTAATGGATGGTAGCCTTGTCATTATGGAAGGTAGTCTGTTGTTGTGATTTTTGTTACTCCAATGGATGGTAGCCTTGTCATTATTGAACGTAGTCTGTTGTCGAGATTTTTGTTACTACAATAGATGGTAGCCTTGTCATTATGGAAGGTAGTATGTTGTCGATATTTTTGTTACTACAATGGATTGTAGCCTTGTAATTATGGAAGGTAGTATGTTGTCAAGATTTTTGTTACTACAATGGATGATAGCCTTGTCATTATGGAAGGTAGTCTGTTGTCAAGATTTTTTTTACTCCAATAGATGGTAGCCTTGTAATTATGGAAGGTAGTATGTTGTCGATATTTTTGTTACTCCAATGGATGGTAGCCTTGTCATTATGGAAGGTAGTATGTTGTCGAGATTTTTCTAACTCCATTGGATGGTAGCCTTGTCATTATGGAAGGTAGTCTGTTGTCGAGATTTTTATTATTCCAATGGATGGTAGCCTTGTCATTATGGAAGGTAGTATGTTGTCGATATCTATGTTACTCTAATGGGTGGTAGCCTTGTCATTATGAAAGGTAGTCTGTTTTCTAGATTTTTGTTACCCCAATGGATGGTAGTCTTGTCATTATAGAAGGTAGTTTATTGTTGTGATTTTTGTTACTCCAATGGATGGTAGCCTTGTTATTATGGAATGTAGTCTTTTGTTCAGATTTTTGTTACTACAATGTATGGTAGCCTTGTCATTATGGAAGGTAGTCTGTTGTCGAGATTTTTGGTACTCCGATGGATGGTAGCCTTGTCATTATGGAAGGTAGTGTGTTGTTGATATTTTTATTACTCCAATGGATGGTAGCCTTGTCATTATGGAAGGTAGTATGTTGTTGATATTTTTGTTACTCCAATGGATGGTAGCCTTGTCATTATGGAAGGTAGTATGTTGTGGAGATTTTTTTTACTCTAATGGATGGTAGCCTTGTCTTTATGGAAGGTAGTATGTTGTCGAGATTTTTGTTACTCCATTGGATGGTAGCCTTGTCATTAATGAAGGTAGTCTGTTGTCGAGATTTTTATTATTCCAATGGATGGTAGCCTTGTCATTATGGAAGGTAGTATGTTGTCGATATCTATGTTACTCTAATCGGTGGTAGCCTTGTCATTATGGAAGATAGTCTGTTGTCGAGATTTGTGTTACTCCAATGGATGGTAGCCTTGTCATTATAGAAGGTAGTTTGTTGTTGTGATTTTTGTTACTCCAATGGATGGTAGCCTTGTCATTATGGAAGGTAGTATGTTGTTTAGATTTTTGTTACTATAATGTATGGTAGCCTTGTCATTATGTAAGGTAGTCTGTTTTCGAGTTGTTTGTTATTCCAAAGGATGGTAGCCTAGTCTTAATGGAAGGTAGTCTATTTTCGAGATTTTTGTTACTCCAATGGATGGTAGCCTTGTCATTATAAAAGGTAGTCTGTTGTCGAGATTTTTGTTATTCCAATAGATTGTATCCTTTTCATTATGGAAGGTAGTATGTTGTCGATATTTTTGTTACTCCAATGGATGGTAGCCTTGTCTTTATGGAAGGTAGTATGTTGTCGAGATTTTTGTTACTCCATTGGATGGTAGCCTTGTCATTAATAAAGGTAGTCTGTTGTCGATATTTTTATTATTCCAATGGATGGTAGCCTTGTCGTTATGGAAGGTAGTATGTTGTCGATATCTATGTTACTCTAATGGGTGGTAGCCTTGTCATTATGGAAGATAGTCAGTTGTCGAGATTTTTGTTACTCCAATGGATGGTAGCCTTGTCATTATAGAAGGTAGTTTGTTGTTGTGATTTTTGTTACCCCAATGGATGGTAGCCTTGTCATTATGGAAGGTAGTCTGTTGTTCAGATTTTTGTTACTATAATGTATGGTAGCCTTGTTATTATGGAAAGTAGTCTATTTTCGAGATTTTTGTTATTCCAATGGATGGTAGCCTAGTTTTTATGGAAGGTAGTCTATTTTCGAGATTTTTGTTACTCCAATGGATGGTAGCCTTGTCATTAAAGAAGGTAGTATGTTGTTGATATTTTTAGTACTCCAATGGATGGTAACCTTGTCATTATGGAAGGTAGTCTCTTGTTGATATTTTTGTTACTCCAATGGATGGTAGCCTTGTCATTATGGAAGGAAGTCTGTTGTCCTGATGTTTCTTACTCTAATGGATGGTAGCCTTGTCATTATGGAAGGTAGTCTGTTGTTGTGATTTTTGTTACTCCAATGGATGGTAGCCTTGTCATTATGGAAGGTAGTATGTTGTCGATATTTTTGTTACTACAATGGATTGTAGCCTTGTCATTATGGAAGGTAGTATGTTGTCAAGATTTTTGTTACTACAATGGATGATAGCCTTGTCATTATGGAAGGTAGTCTGTTGTCAAGATTTTTTTTACTCCAATAGATGGTAGCCTTGTAATTATGGAAGGTAGTATGTTGTCGATATTTTTGTTACTCCAATGGATGGTAGCCTTGTCATTATGGAAGGTAGTATGTTGTCGAGATTTTTCTAACTCCATTGGATGGTAGCCTTGTCATTATGGAAGGTAGTCTGTTGTCGAGATTTTTATTATTCCAATGGATGGTAGCCTTGTCATTATGGAAGGTAGTATGTTGTCGATATCTATGTTACTCTAATGGGTGGTAGCCTTGTCATTATGAAAGGTAGTCTGTTTTCTAGATTTTTGTTACCCCAATGGATGGTAGTCTTGTCATTATAGAAGGTAGTTTATTGTTGTGATTTTTGTTACTCCAATGGATGGTAGCCTTGTTATTATGGAATGTAGTCTTTTGTTCAGATTTTTGTTACTACAATGTATGGTAGCCTTGTCATTATGGAAGGTAGTCTGTTGTCGAGATTTTTGGTACTCCGATGGATGGTAGCCTTGTCATTATGGAAGGTAGTGTGTTGTTGATATTTTTATTACTCCAATGGATGGTAGCCTTGTCATTATGGAAGGTAGTATGTTGTTGATATTTTTGTTACTCCAATGGATGGTAGCCTTGTCGTTATGGAAGGTAGTATGTTGTCGAGATTTTTGTTACTCTAATGGATGGTAGCCTTGTCTTTATGGAAGGTAGTATGTTGTCGAGATTTTTGTTACTCCATTGGATGGTAGCCTTGTCATTAATGAAGGTAGTCTGTTGTCGAGATTTTTATTATTCCAATGGATGGTAGCCTTGTCATTATGGAAGGTAGTATGTTGTCGATATCTATGTTACTCTAATCGGTGGTAGCCTTGTCATTATGGAAGATAGTATGTTGTCGAGATTTGTGTTACTCTAATGGATGGTAGCCTTGTCATTATAGAAGGTAGTTTGTTGTTGTGATTTTTGTTACTCCATTGGATGGTAGCCTTGTCATTATGGAAGGTAGTCTGTTGTTTAGATTTTTGTTACTATAATGTATGGTAGCCTTGTCATTATGTAAGGTAGTCTGTTTTCGAGTTGTTTGTTATTCCAAAGGATGGTAGCCTAGTCTTAATGGAAGGTAGTCTATTTTCGAGATTTTTGTTACTCCAATGGATGGTAGCCTTGTCATTATAAAAGGTAGTCTGTTGTCGAGATTTTTGTTATTCCAATAGATGGTATCCTTTTCATTATGGAAGGTAGTATGTTGTCGATATTTTTGTTACTCCAATGGATGGTAGCCTTGTCTTTATGGAAGGTAGTATGTTGTCGAGATTTTTGTTACTCCATTGGATGGTAGCCTTGTCATTAATAAAGGTAGTCTGTTGTCGATATTTTTATTATTCCAATGGATGGTAGCGTTGTCGTTATGGAAGGTAGTATGTTGTCGATATCTATGTTACTCTAATGGGTGGTAGCCTTGTCATTATGGAAGATAGTCAGTTGTCGAGATTTTTGTTACTCCAATGGATGGTAGCCTTGTCATTATAGAAGGTAGTTTGTTGTTGTGATTTTTGTTACCCCAATGGATGGTAGCCTTGTCATTATGGAAGGTAGTCTGTTGTTCAGATTTTTGTTACTATAATGTATGGTAGCCTTGTTATTATGGAAAGTAGTCTATTTTCGAGATTTTTGTTATTCCAATGGATGGTAGCCTAGTTTTTATGGAAGGTAGTCTATTTTCGAGATTTTTGTTACTCCAATGGATGGTAGCCTTGTCATTATAGAAGGTAGTATGTTGTCGATATTTTTAGTACTCCAATGGATGGTAACCTTGTCATTATGGAAGGTAGTCTCTTGTTGATATTTTTGTTACTCCAATGGATGGTAGCCTTGTCATTATGGAAGGAAGTCTGTTGTCCTGATGTTTCTTACTCTAATGGATGGTAGCCTTGTCATTATGGAAGGTAGTCTGTTGTTGTGATTTTTGTTACTCCAATGGATGGTAGCCTTGTCATTATGCAAGGTAGTCTGTTGTCGATATTTTTGTTACTACAATGGATTGTAGCCTTGTCATTATGGAAGGTAGTATGTTGTCAAGATTTTTGTTACTACAATGGATGATAGCCTTGTCATTATGGAAGGTAGTCTGTTGTCAAGATTTTTTTTACTCCAATAGATGGTAGCCTTGTAATTATGGAAGGTAGTATGTTGTCGATATTTTTGTTACTCCAATGGATGGTAGCCTTGTCATTATGGAAGGTAGTATGTTGTCGAGATTTTTCTAACTCCATTGGATGGTAGCCTTGTCATTATGGAAGGTAGTCTGTTGTCGAGATTTTTATTATTCCAATGGATGGTAGCCTTGTCATTATGGAAGGTAGTATGTTGTCGATATCTATGTTACTCTAATGGGTGGTAGCCTTGTCATTATGAAAGGTAGTCTGTTTTCTAGATTTTTGTTACCCCAATGGATGGTAGTCTTGTCATTATAGAAGGTAGTTTATTGTTGTGATTTTTGTTACTCCAATGGATGGTAGCCTTGTTATTATGGAATGTAGTCTTTTGTTCAGATTTTTGTTACTACAATGTATGGTAGCCTTGTCATTATGGAAGGTAGTCTGTTGTCGAGATTTTTGGTACTCCGATGGATGGTAGCCTTGTCATTATGGAAGGTAGTGTCTTGTTGATATTTTTATTACTCCAATGGATGGTAGCCTTGTCATTATGGAAGGTAGTATGTTGTTGATATTTTTGTTACTCCAATGGATGGTAGCCTTGTCATTATGGAAGGTAGTATGTTGTCGAGATTTTTGTTACTCTAATGGATGGTAGCCTTGTCTTTATGGAAGATAGTCTGTTGTCGAGATTTGTGTTACTCCAATGGATGGTAGCCTTGTCATTATAGAAGGTAGTTTGTTGTTGTGATTTTTGTTACTCCAATGGATGGTAGCCTTGTCATTATGGAAGGTAGTCTGTTGTTTAGATTTTTGTTACTATAATGTATGGTAGCCTTGTCATTATGTAAGGTAGTCTGTTTTCGAGTTGTTTGTTATTCCAAAGGATGGTTGCCTAGTCTTAATGGAAGGTAGTCTGTTTTCGAGATTTTTGTTACTCCAATGGATGGTAGCCTGTTCATTATAGAAGGTAGTCTGTTGTCGAGATTTTTGTTACTCCAATAGATGGTAGCCTTTTCATTATGGAAGGACGTATGTTGTCGATATTTTTGTTACTCCAATGGATGGTTGCCTTGTCTTTATGGAAGGTAGTATGTTGTCGAGATTTTTTTTACTCCATTGGATGGTAGCCTTGTCATTAATGAAGGTAGTCTGTTGTCGAGATTTTCATTATTCCAATGGATGGTAGCCTTGTCATTATGGAAGGTAGTATGTTGTCGATATCTATGTTACTCTAATGGGTGGTAGCCTTGTCATTATGGAAGACAGTCTGTTGTCGAGATTTTTGTTACTCCAATGGATGGTAGCCTTCTCATTATAGAAGGTAATTTGTTGTTGTGATTTTTGTTACTCCAATGGATGGTAGCCTGGTCATTATGGAAGGTAGTCTGTTGTTTAGATTTTTGTTACTATAATGTATGGTAGCCTTGTCATTATATAAGGTAGTTTGTTTTCGAGTTGTTTGTTATTCCAAAGGATGGTAGCCTAGTCTTAATGGAAGGTAGTCTATTTACGAGATTTGTGTTACTCCAATGGATGGTAGCCTTGTCATTATAAAAGGTAGTCTGTTGTCGAGATTTTTGTTATTCCAATAGATGGTAGCCTTTTCATTATGGAAGGTAGTATGTTGTCGATATTTTTGTTACTCCAATGGATGGTAGCCTTGTCTTTATGGAAGGTAGTATGTTGTCGAGATTTTTGTTACTCCATTGGATGGTAGCCTTGTCATTAATGAAGGTAGTCTGTTGTCGATATTTTTATTATTCCAATGGATGGTAGCCTTGTCGTTATGGAAGGTAGTGTCTTGTTGATATTTTTATTACTCCAATGGATGGTAGCCTTGTCATTATGGAAGGTAGTATGTTGTTGATATTTTTGTTACTCCAATGGATGGTAGCCTTGTCATTATGGAAGGTAGTATGTTGTCGAGATTTTTGTTACTCTAATGGATGGTAGCCTTGTCTTTATGGAAGGTAGTATGTTGTCGAGATTTTTGTTACTCCATTGGATGGTAGCCTTGTCATTAATGAAGGTAGTCTGTTGTCGAGATTTTTATTATTCCAATGGATGGTAGCCTTGTCATTATGGAAGGTAGTATGTTGTCGATATCTATGTTACTCTAATCGGTGGTAGCCTTGTCATTATGGAAGATAGTCTGTTGTCGAGATTTGTGTTACTCCAATGGATGGTAGCCTTGTCATTATAGAAGGTAGTTTGTTGTTGTGATTTTTGTTACTCCAATGGATGGTAGCCTTGTCATTAAGGAAGGTAGTCTGTTGTTTAGATTTTTGTTACTATAATGTATGGTAGCCTTGTCATTATGTAAGGTAGTCTGTTTTCGAGTTGTTTGTTATTCCAAAGGATGGTTGCCTAGTCTTAATGGAAGGTAGTCTATTTTCGAGATTTTTGTTACTCCAATGGATGGTAGCCTGTTCATTATAGAAGGTAGTCTGTTGTCGAGATTTTTGTTACTCCAATAGATGGTAGCCTTTTCATTATGGAAGGACGTATGTTGTCGATATTTTTGTTACTCCAATGGATGGTTGCCTTGTCTTTATGGAAGGTAGTATGTTGTCGATATTTTTTTTACTCCATTGGATGGTAGCCTTGTCATTAATGAAGGTAGTCTGTTGTCGAGATTTTCATTATTCCAATGGATGGTAGCCTTGTCATTATGGAAGGTAGTATGTTGTCGATATCTATGTTACTCTAATGGGTGGTAGCCTTGTCATTATGGAAGACAGTCTGTTGTCGAGATTTTTGTTACTCCAATGGATGGTAGCCTTGTCATTATAGAAGGTAATTTGTTGTTGTGATTTTTGTTACTCCAATGGATGGTAGCCTGGTCATTATGGAAGGTAGTCTGTTGATTAGATTTTTGTTACTATAATGTATGGTAGCCTTGTCATTATATAAGGTAGTTTGTTTTCGAGTTGTTTGTTATTCCAAAGGATGGTAGCCTAGTCTTAATGGAAGGTAGTCTATTTACGAGATTTTTGTTACTCCAATGGATGGTAGCCTTGTCATTATAGAAGGTAGTCTGTTGTCGAGATTTTTGTTATTCCAATAGATGGTAGCCTTTTCATTATGGAAGGTAGTATGTTGTCGATATTTTTGTTACTCCAATGGATGGTAGCCTTGTCTTTATGGAAGGTAGTATGTTGTCGAGATTTTTGTTACTCCATTGGATGGTAGCCTTGTCATTAATGAAGGTAGTCTGTTGTCGATATTTTTATTATTCCAATGGATGGTAGCCTTGTCGTTATGGAAGGTAGTATGTTGTCGATATCTATGTTACTCTAATGGGTGGTAGCCTTGTCATTATGGAAGATAGTCAGTTGTCGAGATTTTTGTTACTCCAATGGATGGTAGCCTTGTCATTATAGAATGTAGTTTGTTGTTGTAATTTTTGTTACCCCAATGGATGGTAGCCTTGTCATTATGGAAGGTAGTCTGTTGTTCAGATTTTTGTTACTATAATGTATGGTAGCCTTGTTATTATGGAAAGTAGTCTATTTTCGAGATTTTTGTTATTCCAATGGATGGTAGCCTAGTTTTTATGGAAGGTAGTCTATTTTCGAGATTTTTGTTACTCCAATGGATGGTAGCCTTGTCATTATAGAAGGTAGTATGTTGTCGATATTTTTAGTACTCCAATGGATGGTAACCTTGTCATTATGGAAGGTAGTCTCTTGTTGATATTTTTGTTACTCCAATGGATGGTAGCCTTGTCATTATGGAAGGAAGTCTGTTGTCCAGATGTTTCTTACTCTAATGGATGGTAGCCTTGTCATTATGGAAGGTAGTCTGTTGTTGTGATTTTTGTTACTCCAATGGATGGTAGCCTTGTCATTATTGAACGTAGTCTGTTGTCGAGATTTTTGTTACTACAATAGATGGTAGCCTTGTCATTATGGAAGGTAGTATGTTGTCGATATTTTTGTTACTACAATGGATTGTAGCCTTGTCATTATGGAAGGTAGTATGTCGTCAAGATTTTTGTTACTACAATGGATGATAGCCTTGTCATTATGGAAGGTAGTCTGTTGTCAAGATTTTTTTTACTCCAATAGATGGTAGCCTTGTCATTCTGGAAGGTAGTATGTTGTCGATATTTTTGTTACTCCAATGGATGGTAGCCTTGTCATTATGGAAGGTAGTATGTTGTCGAGATTTTTCTAACTCCATTGGATGGTAGCCTTGTCATTATGGAAGGTAGTCTGTTGTCGAGATTTTTATTATTCCAATGGATGGTAGCCTTGTCATTATGGAAGGTAGTATGTTGTCAATATCTATGTTACTCTAATGGGTGGTAGCCTTGTTATTATGAAAGGTAGTCTGTTTTCTAGATTTTTGTTACCCCAATGGATGGTAGTCTTGTTATTATAGAAGGTAGTTTATTGTTGTGATTTTTGTTACTCCAATGGATGGTAGCCTTGTTATTATGGAATGTAGTCTTTTGTTCATATTTTTGTTACTACAATGTATGGTAGCCTTGTCATTATGGAAGGTAGTCTGTTGTCGAGATTTTTGGTACTCCGATGGATGGTAGCCTTGTCATTATGAAAGGTAGTGTCTTGTTGATATTTTTATTACTCCAATGGATGGTAGCCTTGTCATTATGGAAGGTAGTCTCTTGTTGATATTTTTGTTACTCCAATGGATGGTAGCCTTGTCATTATGGAAGGAAGTCTGTTGTCCAGATTTTTCTTAATCTAATGGATGGTAGCCTTGTCATTATGGAAGGTAGTCTGTTGTCGTGATTTTTGTTACTCCAATGGATGGTAGCCTTGTCATTATTGAACGTAGTCTGTTGTCGAGATTTTTGTTACTACAATAGATGGTAGCCTTGTCATTATGGAAGGTAGTATGTTGTCGATATTTTTGTTACTACAATAGATTGTAGCCTTGACATTATGGAAGGTAGTATGTTGTCAAGATTTTGTTACTACAATGGATGATAGCCTTGTCACTATGGAAGGTAATCTATTGTCAAGATTTTTATTACTCCAATAGATGGTAGCCTTGTCATTATTGAAGGTAGTATGTTGTCGATATTTTTTTTACTTCAATGGATGGTAGCCTTGTCATTATGGAAGGTAGTATGTTGTTGATATTTTTGTTACTCCAATGGATGGTAGCCTTGTCATTATGGAAGGTAGTATGTTGTCGAGATTTTTGTTACTCTAATGGATGGTAGCCTTGTCTTTATGGAAGGTAGTATGTTGTCGAGATTATTGTTACTCCATTGGATGGTAGCCTTGTCATTAATGAAGGTAGTCTGTTGTCGAGATTTTTATTATTCCAATGGATGGTAGCCTTGTCATTATTGAAGGTAGTATGTTGTCGATATCTATGTTACTCTAATGGGTGGTAGCCTTGTCATTATGGAAGACAGTCTGTTGTCGAGATTTTTGTTACTCCAATGGATGGTAGCCTTGTCATTATAGAAGGTAATTTGTTGTTGTGATTTTTGTTACTCCAATGGATTGTAGCCTGGTCATTATGGAAGGTAGTCTGTTGATTAGATTTTTGTTACTATAATGTATGGTAGCCTTGTCATTATATAAGGTAGTTTGTTTTCGAGTTGTTTGTTATTCCAAAGGATGGTAGCCTAGTCTTAATGGAAGGTAGTCTATTTACGAGATTTTTGTTACTCCAATGGATGGTAGCCTTGTCATTATAGAAGGTAGTCTGTTGTCGAGATTTTTGTTATTCCAATAGATGGTAGCCTTTTCATTATGGAAGGTAGTATGTTGTCGATATTTTTGTTACTCCAATGGATGGTAGCCTTGTCTTTATGGAAGGTAGTATGTTGTCGAGATTTTTGTTACTCCATTGGATGGTAGCCTTGTCATTAATGAAGGTAGTCTGTTGTCGATATTTTTATTATTCCAATGGATGGTAGCCTTGTCGTTATGGAAGGTAGTATGTTGTCGATATCTATGTTACTCTAATGGGTGGTAGCCTTGTCATTATGGAAGATAGTCAGTTGTCGAGATTTTTGTTACTCCAATGGATGGTAGCCTTGTCATTATGGAAGGTAGTCTGTTGTTCAGATTTTTGTTACTATAATGTATGGTAGCCTTGTTATTATGGAAAGTAGTCTATTTTCGAGATTTTTGTTATTCCAATGGATGGTAGCCTAGTTTTTATGGAAGGTAGTCTATTTTCGAGATTTTTGTTACTCCAATGGATGGTAGCCTTGTCATTATAGAAGGTAGTATGTTGTCGATATTTTTAGTACTCCAATGGATGGTAACCTTGTCATTATGGAAGGTAGTCTCTTGTTGATATTTTTGTTACTCCAATGGATGGTAGCCTTGTCATTATGGAAGGAAGTCTGTTGTCCAGATGTTTCTTACTCTAATGGATGGTAGCCTTGTCATTATGGAAGGTAGTCTGTTGTTGTGATTTTTGTTACTCCAATGGATGGTAGCCTTGTCATTATTGAACATAGTCTGTTGTCGAGATTTTTGTTACTACAATAGATGGTAGCCTTGTCATTATGGAAGGTAGTATGTTGTCGATATTTTTGTTACTACAATGGATTGTAGCCTTGTCATTATGGAAGGTAGTATGTCGTCAAGATTTTTGTTACTACAATGGATGATAGCCTTGTCATTATGGAAGGTAGTCTGTTGTCAAGATTTTTTTTACTCCAATAGATGGTAGCCTTGTCATTCTGGAAGGTAGTATGTTGTCGATATTTTTGTTACTCCAATGGATGGTAGCCTTGTCATTATGGAAGGTAGTATGTTGTCGAGATTTTTCTAACTCCATTGGATGGTAGCCTTGTCATTATGGAAGGTAGTCTGTTGTCGAGATTTTTATTATTCCAATGGATGGTAGCCTTGTCATTATGGAAGGTAGTATGTTGTCAATATCTATGTTACTCTAATGGGTGGTAGCCTTGTTATTATGAAAGGTAGTCTGTTTTCTAGATTTTTGTTACCCCAATGGATGGTAGTCTTGTTATTATAGAAGGTAGTTTATTGTTGTGATTTTTGTTACTCCAATGGATGGTAGCCTTGTTATTATGGAATGTAGTCTTTTGTTCATATTTTTGTTACTACAATGTATGGTAGCCTTGTCATTATGGAAGGTAGTCTGTTGTCGAGATTTTTGGTACTCCGATGGATGGTAGCCTTGTCATTATGAAAGGTAGTGTCTTGTTGATATTTTTATTACTCCAATGGATGGTAGCCTTGTCATTATGGAAGGTAGTCTCTTGTTGATATTTTTGTTACTCCAATGGATGGTAGCCTTGTCATTATGGAAGGAAGTCTGTTGTCCAGATTTTTCTTAATCTAATGGATGGTAGCCTTGTCATTATGGAAGGTAGTCTGTTGTCGTGATTTTTGTTACTCCAATGGATGGTAGCCTTGTCATTATTGAACATAGTCTGTTGTCGAGATTTTTGTTACTACAATAGATGGTAGCCTTGTCATTATGGAAGGTAGTATGTTGTCAATATTTTTGTTACTACAATAGATTGTAGCCTTGACATTATGGAAGGTAGTATGTTGTCAAGATTTTGTTACTACAATGGATGATAGCCTTGTCACTATGGAAGGTAATCTATTGTCAAGATTTTTATTACTCCAATAGATGGTAGCCTTGTCATTATTGAAGGTAGTATGTTGTCGATATTTTTTTTACTTCAATGGATGGTAGCCTTGTCATTATGGAAGGTAGTATGTTGTTGATATTTTTGTTACTCCAATGGATGGTAGCCTTGTCATTATGGAAGGTAGTATGTTGTCGAGATTTTTGTTACTCTAATGGATGGTAGCCTTGTCTTTATGGAAGGTAGTATGTTGTCGAGATTATTGTTACTCCATTGGATGGTAGCCTTGTCATTAATGAAGGTAGTCTGTTGTCGAGATTTTTATTATTCCAATGGATGGTAGCCTTGTCATTATTGAAGGTAGTATGTTGTCGATATCTATGTTACTCTAATGGGTGGTAGCCTTGTCATTATGGAAGACAGTCTGTTGTCGAGATTTTTGTTACTCCAATGGATGGTAGCCTTGTCATTATAGAAGGTAATTTGTTGTTGTGATTTTTGTTACTCCAATGGATGGTAGCCTGGTCATTATGGAAGGTAGTCTGTTGATTAGATTTTTGTTACTATAATGTATGGTAGCCTTGTCATTATATAAGGTAGTTTGTTTTCGAGTTGTTTGTTATTCCAAAGGATGGTAGCCTAGTCTTAATGGAAGGTAGTCTATTTACGAGATTTTTGTTACTCCAATGGATGGTAGCCTTGTCATTATAGAAGGTAGTCTGTTGTCGAGATTTTTGTTATTCCAATAGATGGTAGCCTTTTCATTATGGAAGGTAGTATGTTGTCGATATTTTTGTTACTCCAATGGATGGTAGCCTTGTCTTTATGGAAGGTAGTATGTTGTCGAGATTTTTGTTACTCCATTGGATGGTAGCCTTGTCATTAATGAAGGTAGTCTGTTGTCGATATTTTTATTATTCCAATGGATGGTAGCCTTGTCGTTATGGAAGGTAGTATGTTGTCGATATCTATGTTACTCTAATGGGTGGTAGCCTTGTCATTATGGAAGATAGTCAGTTGTCGAGATTTTTGTTACTCCAATGGATGGTAGCATTGTCATTATAGAAGGTAGTTTGTTGTTGTAATTTTTGTTACCCCAATGGATGGTAGCCTTGTCATTATGGAAGGTAGTCTGTTGTTCAGATTTTTGTTACTATAATGTATGGTAGCCTTGTTATTATGGAAAGTAGTCTATTTTCGAGATTTTTGTTATTCCAATGGATGGTAGCCTAGTTTTTATGGAAGGTAGTCTATTTTCGAGATTTTTGTTACTCCAATGGATGGTAGCCTTGTCATTATAGAAGGTAGTATGTTGTCGATATTTTTAGTACTCCAATGGATGGTAACCTTGTCATTATGGAAGGTAGTCTCTTGTTGATATTTTTGTTACTCCAATGGATGGTAGCCTTGTCATTATGGAAGGAAGTCTGTTGTCCAGATGTTTCTTACTCTAATGGATGGTAGCCTTGTCATTATGGAAGGTAGTCTGTTGTTGTGATTTTTGTTACTCCAATGGATGGTAGCCTTGTCATTATTGAACGTAGTCTGTTGTCGAGATTTTTGTTACTACAATAGATGGTAGCCTTGTCATTATGGAAGGTAGTATGTTGTCGATATTTTTGTTACTACAATGGATTGTAGCCTTGTCATTATGGAAGGTAGTATGTCGTCAAGATTTTTGTTACTACAATGGATGATAGCCTTGTCATTATGGAAGGTAGTCTGTTGTCAAGATTTTTTTTACTCCAATAGATGGTAGCCTTGTCATTCTGGAAGGTAGTATGTTGTCGATATTTTTGTTACTCCAATGGATGGTAGCCTTGTCATTATGGAAGGTAGTATGTTGTCGAGATTTTTCTAACTCCATTGGATGGTAGCCTTGTCATTATGGAAGGTAGTCTGTTGTCGAGATTTTTATTATTCCAATGGATGGTAGCCTTGTCATTATGGAAGGTAGTATGTTGTCAATATCTATGTTACTCTAATGGGTGGTAGCCTTGTTATTATGAAAGGTAGTCTGTTTTCTAGATTTTTGTTACCCCAATGGATGGTAGTCTTGTTATTATAGAAGGTAGTTTATTGTTGTGATTTTTGTTACTCCAATGGATGGTAGCCTTGTTATTATGGAATGTAGTCTTTTGTTCATATTTTTGTTACTACAATGTATGGTATCCTTGTCATTATGGAAGGTAGTCTGTTGTCGAGATTTTTGGTACTCCGATGGATGGTAGCCTTGTCATTATGAAAGGTAGTGTCTTGTTGATATTTTTATTACTCCAATGGATGGTAGCCTTGTCATTATGGAAGGTAGTCTCTTGTTGATATTTTTGTTACTCCAATGGATGGTAGCCTTGTCATTATGGAAGGAAGTCTGTTGTCCAGATTTTTCTTAATCTAATGGATGGTAGCCTTGTCATTATGGAAGGTAGTCTGTTGTCGTGATTTTTGTTACTCCAATGGATGGTAGCCTTGTCATTATTGAACGTAGTCTGTTGTCGAGATTTTTGTTACTACAATAGATGGTAGCCTTGTCATTATGGAAGGTAGTATGTTGTCGATATTTTTGTTACTACAATAGATTGTAGCCTTGACATTATGGAAGGTAGTATGTTGTCAAGATTTTGTTACTACAATGGATGATAGCCTTGTCACTATGGAAGGTAATCTATTGTCAAGATTTTTATTACTCCAATAGATGGTAGCCTTGTCATTATTGAAGGTAGTATGTTGTCGATATTTTTTTTACTTCAATGGATGGTAGCCTTGTCATTATGGAAGGTAGTATGTTGTTGATATTTTTGTTACTCCAATGGATGGTAGCCTTGTCATTATGGAAGGTAGTATGTTGTCGAGATTTTTGTTACTCTAATGGATGGTAGCCTTGTCTTTATGGAAGGTAGTATGTTGTCGAGATTATTGTTACTCCATTGGATGGTAGCCTTGTCATTAATGAAGGTAGTCTGTTGTCGAGATTTTTATTATTCCAATGGATGGTAGCCTTGTCATTGTTGAAGGTAGTATGTTGTCGATATCTATGTTACTCTAATGGGTGGTAGCCTTGTCATTATGGAAGATAGTCTGTTGTCGAGATTTTTGTTTCTCCAATGGATGGTAGCCTTGTCATTATAGAAGGTAGTTTGTTGTTGTGATTTTTGTTACTCCAATGGATGGTAGCCTTGTCATTATGGAAGGTAGTCTGTTGTTTAGATTTTTGTTACTATAATGTATGGTAGCCTTGTCATTATATAAGGTAGTTTGTTTTCGAGTTGTTTGTTATTCCAAAGGATGGTAGCCTAGTCTTAATGGAAGGTAGTCTATTTTCGAGATTTTTGTTACTCCAATGGATGGTAGCGTTGTCATTATAGAAGGTAGTATGTTGTCGAGATTTTTGTTATTCCAATAGATGGTAGCCTTTTCATTATGGAAGATAGTCTGTTGTCGATATTTTTGTTACTCCAATGGATGGTAGCCTTGTCTTTATAGAAGGTAGTTGTGATTTTTGTTACTCCAATGGATGGTAGCCTTGTCATTATGGAAGGTAGTCTGTTGTTTAGTTTTTTGTTACTATAATGTATGGTAGCCTTGTCATTATATAAGGTAGTTTGTTTTCGAGTTGTTTGTTATTCCAAAGGATGGTAGCCTAGTCTTAATGGAAGGTAGTCTATTTTCGAGATTTTTGTTACTACAATGGATGGTAGCCTTGTCATTATAGAAGGTAGTATGTTGTCGAGATTTTTGTTATTCCAATAGATGGTAGCCTTTTCATTATGGAAGGTAGTATGTTGTCGATATTTTTGTTACTCCAATGGATGGTAGCCTTGTCTTTATGGAAGGTAGTATGTTGTCGAGATTTTTGTTACTCTATTGGTTGGTAGCCTTGTCAATAATGAAGGTAGTCTGTTGTCGATATTTTTATTATTCCAATGGATGGTAGCCTTGTCATTATGGAAGGTAGTATGTTGTCGATATCTATGTTACTCTAATGGGTGGTAGCCTTGTCATTATGGAAGATAGTCAGTTGTCGAGATTTTTGTTACTCCAATGGATGGTATCCTTGTCATTATAGAAGGTAGTTTGTTGTTGTGATTTTTGTTACCCCAATGGATGGTAGCCTTGTCATTATGGAAGGTAGTCTGTTGTTAAGATTTTTGTTACTATAATGTATGGTAGCCTTGTTATTATGGAAAGTAGTCTATTTTCGAGATTTTTGTTATTCCAATGGAAGGTAGCCTAGTTTTTATGGAAGGTAGTCTATTTTCGAGATTTTTGTTACTCCAATGGATGGTAGCCTTGTCATTATAGAAGGTAATATGTTGTCGATATTTTTGGTACTCCAATGGATGGTAACCTTGTCATTATGGAAGGTAGTCTCTTGTTGATATTTTTGTTACTCCAATGGATGGTAGCCTTGTCATTATGGAAGGAAGTCTGTTGTCCAGATGTTTCTTACTCTAATGGATGGTAGCCTTGTCATTATGGAAGGTAGTCTGTTGTTGTGATTTCTGTTACTCCAATGTATGGTAGCCTTGTCATTATTGAACGTAGTCTGTTGTCGAGAATTTTGTTACTACAATAGATGGTAGCCTTGTCATTATGGAAGGTAGTATGTTGTCGATATTTTTGTTACTCCAATGGATGGTAGCCTTGTCATTATGGAAGGTAGTAAGTTGTCGAGATTTTTCTAACTCCATTGGATGGTAGCCTTGTCATTATGGAAGGTAGCCTGTTGTCGAGATTTTTATTATTCCAATGGATGGTAGCCTTGTCATTATAGAAGGTAGTATGTTGTCGATATCTATGTTACTCTAATGGGTGGTAGCCTTGTCATTATGGAAGGTAGTCTGTTGTCTAGATTTTTGTTACCCCAATGGATGGTAGTCTTGTCATTATAGAAGGTAGTTTATTGTTGTGCTTTTTGTTACTCCAATGGATGGTAGCCTTGTTATTATGGAATGTAGTCTTTTGTTCATATTTTTGTTACTACAATGTATGGTAGCCTTGTCATTATGGAAGGTAGTCTGTTGTCGAGATTTTTGGTACTCCGATGGATGGTAGCCTTGTCATTATGGAAGGTAGTGTCTTGTTGATATTTTTGTTACTCCAATGGATGGTAGCCTTGTCATTATGGAAGGTAATCTCTTGTTGATATTTTTGTTACTCCAATGGATGGTAGCCTTGTCATTATGGAAGGAAGTTTGTTGTCCAGATTTTTCTTACTCTAATGGATGGTAGCCTTGTCATTATGGAAGGTAGTCTATTGTCGTGATTTTTGTTACTCCAATGGATGGTAGCTTTGTCATTATTGAACGCAGTCTGTTGTCGAGATTTTTGTTACTACAATAGATGGTAGCCTTGTCATTATGGAAGGTAGTATGTTGTCGATATTTTTGTTACTACAATGGATTGTAGCCTTGCCATTATGGAAGGTAGTATGGTATCAAGATTTTTGTTACTACAATGGATGATAGCCTTGTCACTATGGAAGGTAGTCTGTTGTCAAGATTTTTATTACTCCAATAGATGGTAGCCTTGTCATTATTGAAGGTAGTATGTTGTCGATATTTTTGTTACTCCAATGGATGGTAGCCTTGTCATTACGGAAGGTAGTATGTTGTTGATATTTTTGTTACTCCAATGGATGGTAGCCTTGTCATTATGGAAGGTAGTATGTTGTCGAGATTTTTGTTACTCTAATGGATGGTAGCCTTGTCTTTATGGAAGGTAGTATGTTGTCGAGATTTTTGTTACTCCATTGGATGGTAGCCTTGTCATTAATGAAGGTAGTCTGTTGTCGAGATTTTTATTATTCCAATGGATGGTAGCCTTGTCATTATGGAAGGTAGTATGTTGGCGATATCTATGTTACTCTAATGGGTGGTAGCCTTGTCATTATGGAAGATAGTCAGTTGTCGAGATTTTTGTTACTCCAATGGATGGTAGCCTTGTCATTATAAAAGGTAGTTTGTTGTTGTGATTTTTGTTACCCCAATGGATGGTAGCCATGTCATTATGGAAGGTAGTCTGTTTTCGAGATTTTTGTTATTCCAATGGATGGTAGCCTAGTTTTTATGGAAGGTAGTCTATTTTCGAGATTTTTGTTATTCCAATGGATGGTAGCCTAGTTTTTATGGAAGGTAGTCTATTTTCGAGATTTTTGTTACTCCAATGGATGGTAGCCTTGTCATTATAGAAGGTAGTATGTTGTCGATATTTTTGGTACTCCAATGGATGGTAACCTTGTCATTATGGAAGGTAGTCTCTTGTTGATATTTTTGTTACTCCAATGGATGGTAGCCTTGTCATTATGGAAGGAAGTCTGTTGTCCAGATTTTTCTTACTCTGATGGATGGTATCCTTGTCATTATGGAAGGTAGTCTGTTCTCGTGATTTTTGTTACTCCAATGGATGGTAGCCTTGTCATTATTGAACGTAGTCTGTTGTCGAGATTTTTGTTACTACAATAAATGGTAGCCTTGTCATTATGGAAGGTAGTATGTTGTCGATATTTTTGTTACTACAATGGATTGTAGCCTTGTCATTATGGAAGGTAGTATGTTGTCAAGATTTTTGTTACTACAATGGATGATAGCCTTGTCATTATGGAAGGTAGTCTGTTGTCAAGATTTTTATTACTCCAATAGATGGTAGACTTGTCATAATGGAAGGTAGTATGTTGTCGATATTTTTGTTACTCCAATGGATGGTAGCCTTGTCATTATGGAAGGTAGTCTGTTGTCGAGATTTTTCTAACTCCATTGGATGGTAGCCTTGTCATTATGGAAGGTAGTCTGTTGTCGAGATTTTTATTATTCCAATGGATGGTAGCCTTGTCATTATGGAAGGTAGTATGTTGTCGATATCTATGTTACTCTAATGGGTGGTAGCCTTGTCATTATGGAAGGTAGTTTGTTGTCTAGATTTTTGTTACCCCAATGGATGGTAGTCTTGTCATTATAGAAGGTAGTTTATTGTTGTGATTTTTGTTACTCCAATGGATGGTAGCCTTGTTATTATGGAATGTAGTCTTTTGTTCAGATTTTTGTTACTACAATGTTTGGTAGCCTTGTCATTATGGAAGGTAGTCTGTTGTCGAGATTTTTGGTACTCCGATGGATGGTAGCCTTGTCATTATGGAAGGTAGTGTCTTGTTGATATTTTTGTTATTCCAATGGATGGTAGCCTTGTCATTATGGAAGGTAGTCTCATGTTGATATTTTTGTTACTCCAATGGATGGTAGCCTTGTCATTATGGAAGGAAGTCTATTGTCCAGATTTTTCTTACTCTAATGGATGGTAGCCTTGTCATTATGGAAGGTAGTTTGTTGTCGTGATTTTTTTTACTCCAATGGATGGTAGCCTTGTCATTATTGAACGTAGTCTGTTGTCGAGATGTTTGTTACTAGAATAGATGGTAGCCTTGTCATTATGATAGGTAGTATGTTGTCGATATTTTTGTTACTACAATGGATTGTAGCCTTGTCATTATGGAAGGTAGTATGTTGTCAAGATTTTTGTTACTACAATGGATGATAGCCTTGTCACTATGGAAGGTAGTCTGTTGTCAAGATTTTTATTACTCCAATAGATGGTATCCTTGTCATTATTGAAGGTAGTATGTTGTCGATATTTTTGTTACTCCAATGGATGGTAGCCTTGTCATTATGGAAAGTAGTATGTTGTTGATATTTTTGTTACTCCAATGGATGGTAGCCTTGTCATTATGGAAGGTAGTATGTTGTCGAGATTTTTGTTACTCTAATGGATGGTAGCCTTGTCTTTATGCAAGATAATATGTTGTCGAGATTTTTGTTACTCCATTGGATGGTAGCCTTGTCATTAATGAAGGTAGTCTGTTGTCGAGATTTTTATTATTCCAATGGATGGTAGCCTTGTCATTATGGAAGGTAGTATGTTGTCGATATCTATGTTACTCTAATGGGTGGTAGCCTTGTCATTATGGAAGATAGTCTGTTGTCGAGATTTTTGTTACTCCAATGGATGGTAGCCTTGTCATTATAGAAGGTAGTTTGTTATTGTGATTTTTGTTACCCCAATGGATGGTAGCCTTGTCATTATGGAAGGTAGTCTGTTGTTCAGATTTTTGTTACTATAATGTATGGTAGCCTTGTTATTATGGAAGGTAGTCTGTTTTCGAGATTTTTGTTATTCCAATGGATGGTAGCCTAGTTTTTATGGAAGGTAGTCTATTTTCGAGATTTTTGTTACTCCAATGGATGGTAGCCTTGTCATTATAGAAGGTAGTATGTTGTCGATATTTTTGGTACTCCAATGGATGGTAACCTTGTCATTATGGAAGGTAGTCTCTTGTTGATATTTTTGTTACTCCAATGGATGGTAGCCTTGTCATTATGGAAGGAAGTCTGTTGTCCAGATTTTTCTTAATCTAATGGATGGTAGCCTTGTCATTATGGAAGGTAGTCTGTTGTCGTGATTTTTGTTACTCCAATGGATGGTAGCCTTGTCATTATTGAACGTAGTCTGTTGTCGAGATTTTTGTTACTACAATAGATGCTAGCCTTGTCATTATGGAAGGTAGTATGTTGTCAATATTTTTGTTACTACAATGGATTGTAGCCTTGTCATTATGGAAGGTAGTATGTTGCCAAGATTTTTGTTACTACAATGGATGATAGCCTTGTCATTATGGAAGGTAGTCTGTTGTCAAGATTTTTATTACTCTAATAGATGGTAGACTTGTCATAATGGAAGGTAGTATGTTGTCGATATTTTTGTTACTCCAATGGATGGTAGCCTTGTCATTATGGAAGGTAGTATGTTGTCGAGATTTTTCTAACTCCATTGGATGGTAGCCTTGTCATTATGGAAGGTAGTCTGTTGTCGAGATTTTTATTATTCCAATGGATGGTAGCCTTGTCATTATGGAAGGTAGTATGTTGTCGATATCTATGTTACTCTAATGGGTGGTAGCCTTGTCATTATGGAAGGTAGTCTGTTGTCTATATTTTTGTTACCCCAATGGATGGTAGTCTTGTCATTATAGAAGGTAGTTTATTGTTGTGATTTTTGTTACTCCAATGGATGGTAGCCTTGTTATTATGGAATGTAGTCTTTTGTTCAGATTTTTGTTACTACAATGTATGGTAGCCTTGTCATTATGGAAGGTAGTTTGTTGTCGAGATTTTTGGTACTCCGATGGATGGTAGCCTTGTCATTATGGAAGGTAGTGTCTTGTTGATATTTTTGTTACTCCAATGGATGGTAGCCTAGTCATTATGGAAGGTAGTCTCATGTTGACATTTTTGTTACTCCAATGGATGGTAGCCTTGTCATTATGGAAGGAAGTCTGTTGTCCAGATTTTTCTTTCTCTAATGGATGGTAGCCTTGTCATTATGGAAGGTAGTCTGTTGTCGTGATTTTTGTTACTCCAATGGATGGTAGCCTTGTCATTATTGAACGTAGTCTGTTGTCGAGATGTTTGTTACTACAATAGATGGTAGCCTTGTCATTATAGAAGGTAGTATGTTGTCGATATTTTTGTTACTACAATGGATTGTAGCCTTGTCATTAAGGAAGGTAGTATGTTGTCAATAATTTTATAACTACAATGGATGATAGCCTTGTCATTATGGAAGGTAGTCTGTTGTCAAAATTTTTATTACTCCAATAAATGGTAGGCTTGTCATTATTGAAGGTAGTATGTTGTCGATATTTTTGTTACTCCAATGGATGGTAGCCTTGTCATTATGGAAGGTAGTATGTTGTTGATATTTTTGTTACTCCATTGGATGGTAGCCTTGTCATTATGGAAGGTAGTCTGTTGTCGAGATTTTTATTATTCCAATGGATGGTAGCCTTGTCATTATGGAAGGTAGTATGTTGTCGATATCTATGTTACTCTAATGGGTGGTAGCCTTGTCATTATGGAAGGTAGTCTGTTGTCTATATTTTTGTTACCCCAATGGATGGTAGTCTTGTCATTATAGAAGGTAGTTTATTGTTGTGATTTTTGTTACTCCAATGGATGGTAGCCTTGTTATTATGGAATGTAGTCTTTTGTTCAGATTTTTGTTACTACAATGTATGGTAGCCTTGTCATTATGGAAGGTAGTCTGTTGTCGAGATTTTTGGTACTCCGATGGATGGTAGCCTTGTCATTATGGAAGGTAGTGTCTTGTTGATATTTTTGTTACTCCAATGGATGGTAGCCTAGTCATTATGGAAGGTAGTCTCATGTTGACATTTTTGTTACTCCAATGGATGGTAGCCTTGTCATTATGGAAGGAAGTCTGTTGTCCAGATTTTTCTTTCTCTAATGGATGGTAGCCTTGTCATTATGGAAGGTAGTCTGTTGTCGTGATTTTTGTTACTCCAATGGATGGTAGCCTTGTCATTATTGAACGTAGTCTGTTGTCGAGATGTTTGTTACTACAATAGATGGTAGCCTTGTCATTATAGAAGGTAGTATGTTGTCGATATTTTTGTTACTACAATGGATTGTAGCCTTGTCATTAAGGAAGGTAGTATGTTGTCAATAATTTTATAACTACAATGGATGATAGCCTTGTCATTATGGAAGGTAGTCTGTTGTCAAAATTTTTATTACTCCAATAAATGGTAGGCTTGTCATTATTGAAGGTAGTATGTTGTCGATATTTTTGTTACTCCAATGGATGGTAGCCTTGTCATTATGGAAGGTAGTATGTTGTTGATATTTTTGTTACTCCATTGGATGGTAGCCTTGTCATTATGGAAGGTAGTCTGTTGTCGAGATTTTTATTATTCCAATGGATGGTAGCCTTGTCATTATGGAAGGTAGTATGTTGTCGATATCTATGTTACTCTAATGGGTGGTAGCCTTGTCATTATGGAAGGTAGTCTGTTGTCTAGATTTTTGTTACCCCAATGGATGGTAGTCTTGTCATTATAGAAGGTAGTTTATTGTTGTGATTTTTGTTACTCTAATGGATGGTAGCCTTGTTATTATGGAATGTAGTCTGTTGTCGAGATTTTTGGTACTCCGATGGATGGTAGCCTTGTCATTATGGAAGGTAGTGTCTTGTTGATATTTTTGTTACTCCAATGGATGGTAGCCTAGTCATTATGGAAGGTAGTCTCATGTTGACATTTTTGTTACTCCAATGGATGGTAGCCTTGTCATTATGGAAGGAAGTCTGTTATCCAGATTTTTCTTACTCTAATGGATGGTAGCCTTGTCATTATGGAAGGTAGTCTGTTGTCGTGATTTTTGTTACTCCAATGGATGGTAGCCTTGTCATTATTGAACGTAGTCTGTTGTCGAGATGTTTGTTACTACAATAGATGGTAGCCTTGTCATTATGGAAGGTAGTATGTTGTCGATATTTTTGTTACTACAATGGATTGTAGCCTTGTCATTATGGAAGGTAGTATGTTGTCAATAATTTTATAACTACAATGGATGATAGCCTTGTCATTATGGAAGGTAGTTTGTTGTCAAGATTTTTATTACTCCAATAGATGGTAGCCTTGTCATTATTGAAGGTAGTATGTTGTCGATATTTTTGTTACTCCAATGGATGGTAGCCTTGTCATTATGGAAGGTAGTATATTGTTGATATTTTTGTTACTCCAATGGATGGTAGCCTTGTCATTATGGAAGGTAGTATGTTGTCGAGATTTTTGTTACTCTAATGGATGGTAGCCTTGTCTTTATGGAAGGTAGTATGTTGTCGAGATTTTTGTTACTCCATTGGATGGTAGCCTTGTCATTAATGAAGGTAGTCTGTTGTCGAGATTTTTATTATTCCAATGGATGGTAGCCTTGTCATTATGGAAGGTAGTATGTTGTCGATATCTATGTTACTCTAATGGGTGGTAGCCTTGTCATTATGGAAGATAGTCTGTTGTCGAGATTTTTGTTACTCCAATGGATGGTAGCCTTGTCATTATAGAAGTTAGTGTTTTGTTGTGATTTTTGTTACCCCAATGGATGGTAGCCTTGTCATTATGGAAGGTAGTCTGTTGTTCAGATTTTTTTTACTATAATGTATGGTAGCCTTGTTATTATGGAAGGTAGTCTGTTTTCGAGATTTTTGTTATTCCAATGGATGGTAGCCTAGTTTTTATGGAAAGTAGTCTATTTTCGAGATTTTTGTTACTCCAATGGAGGGTAGCCTTGTCATTATAGAAGGTAGTCTGTTGTCGATATTTTTGGTACTCCAATGGATGGTAACCTTGTCATTATGGAAGGTAGTCTCTTGTTGATATTTTTGTTACTCCAATGGATGGTAGCCTTGTCATTATGGAAGGAAGTTTGTTGTCCAGATTTTTCTTACTCTAATGGATGGTAGCCTTGTCATTATGGAAGGTAGTCTGTTGTCGTGATTTTTGTTACTCCAATAGATGGTAGCCTTGTCATTATTGAACTTAGTTTGTTGTCGAGATTTTTGTTACTACAATTGATGGTAGCCTTGTCATTATGGAAGGTAGTATGCTGTCGATATTTTTGTTACTACAATGGATTGTAGCCTTGTCATTATGGAAGGTAGTATGTTGTAAAGATTTTTGTTACTACAATGGATGATAGCCTTGTCATTATGGACGGTAGTCTGTTGTCAAGATTTTTATTACTCCAATAGATGGTAGCCTTGTCATTATGGAAGGTAGTATGTTGTCGATATTTTTGTTACTCCAATGTATGGTAGCCTTGTCATTATGGAAGGTAGTATGTTGTCGAGATTTTTGTAACTCCATTGGATGGTAGCCTTGTCATTATGGAAGGTAGTCTATTGTCGAGATTTTTATTATTCAAATGGATGGTAGCCTTGTCATTATGGATGGTAGTATGTTGTCGATATCTATGTTACTCTAATTGGTGGTAGCCTTGTCATTATGGAAGGTGGTCTGTTGTCGAGATTTTTGTTACCCCAATGGATGGTAGTCTTGTCATTATAGATGGTAGTTTATTGTTGTGATTTTTGTAATTCCAATGGATGGTAGCCTTGTTATTATGGAATGTAGTCTGTTGTTCAGATTTTTGTTACTACAATGTATGGTAGCCTTGTCATTATGGAAGGTAGTCTGTTGTCGAGATTTTTGTTATTCCAATGGATGGTAGCCTAGTCTTTATGGAAGGTTGTCTGTTTACGAGATTTTTGTTACTCCAATGGATGGTATCCTTGTCATTATAGAAGTTAGTCTGTTGTCGAGATTTTTGGTACTCCAATGGATGGTAGCCTTGTCATTATGGAAGGTAGTGTCTTGTTGATATTTTTGTTACTCCAATGGATGGTAGCCTTGTCATTGTTGAAGGTAGTCTCTTGTTGATATTTTTGTTACTCCAATGGATGGTAGCCTTGTCATTATGGAAGGAAGTCTGTTGTCCAGATTTTTCTTACTCTAATGGATGGTAGCCTTGTCATTATGGAAGGTAGTCTGTTGTCATGATTTATGTTACTCTAATGGATGGTATCCTTGTCATTATTGAACGTAGTCTGTTGTCGAGATTTTTGTTACTACAATAGATGGTAGCCTTGTCATTATGGAAGGTAGTATGTTGTCGATATTTTTGTTACTACAATAGATTGTAGCCTTGTCATTATGGAAGGTAGTATGTTGTCAATATTTTTGTTACTACAATGGATGATTGCCTTGTCACTATGGAAGGTAGTCTGTTGTCAAGATTTTTATTACTCCAATAGATGGTAGCCTTGTCATTCTTGAAGGTAGTATGTTGTTGATATTTTTGTTACTCCAATGGATGGTAGCCTTGTCATTATGGAAGGTAGTATGTTGTCGAGATTTTTGTAACTCCATTGGATGGTAGCCTTGTCATTATGGAAGGTAGTCTATTGTCGAGATTTTTATTATTCAAATGGATGGTAGCCTTGTCATTATGGATGGTAGTATGTTGTCGATATCTATGTTACTCTAATTGGTGGTAGCCTTGTCATTATGGAAGCTGGTCTGTTGTCGAGATTTTTTTTACCCCATTGGATGGTAGTCTTGTCATTATAGAAGGTAGTTTATTGTTTTGATTTTTGTTATTCCAATGGATGGTAGCCTTGTTATTATGGAATGTAGTCTGTTGTTCAGATTTTTGTTACTACAATGTATGGTAGCCTTGTCATTATGGAAGGATTTTTGTTATTCCAATGGATGGTAGCGTAGTCTTTATGGAAGGTTATCTGTTTACGAGATTTTTGTTACTCCAATGGATGTTATCCTTGTCATTATAGAAGGTAGTCTGTGGTCGATATTTTTGGTACTCCAATGGATGGTAGCCTTGTCATTATGGAAGGTAGTGTCTTGTTGATATTTTTGTTACTCCAATGGATGGTAGCCTTGTCATTATGGAAGGTAGTCTCTTGTAGATATTTTTGTTACTCCAATGGATGGTAGCCTTGTCATTATGGAAGGAAGTCTGTTGTCCAGATTTTTCTTACTCTAATGGATGGTAGCCTTATCATTATGGAAGGTAGTCTGTTGTCGTGATTTTTGTTACTCTATTGGATGGTAGCCTTGTCATTATTGAACGTAGTCTGTTGTCGAGATTTTTGTTACTACAATAGATGGTAGCCTTGTCATTATGGAAGGTAGTATGCTGTCGATAGTTTTGTTACTACAATGGATTGTAGCCTTGTCATTATGGAAGGTAGTCTGTTGTCAAGATTTTTATTACTCCAATAGATGGTAGCCTTGTCATTATTGAAGGTAGTATGTTGTCGATATTTTTGTTACTCCAATGGATGGTAGCTTTGTCATTATGGAAGGTAGTATGTTGTTGATATTTTTGTTACTCCAATGGATGGTAGCCTTGTCATTATGGAAGGTAGTATGTTGTCGAGATTTTTGTTACTCTAATGGATGGTAGCCTTGTCTTTATGGAAGGTAGTATGTTGTCGAGATTTTTGTTACTCCATTGGATGGTAGCCTTGTCATTAATGAAGGTAGTCTGTTGTCGAGATTTTTATTATTCCAATGGATGGTAGCCTTGTCATTATGGAAGGTAGTATGTTGTCGATATTTATGTTACTCTAATGGGTGGTAGCCTTGTCATTATGGAAGATAGTCTGTTGTCGAGATTTTTGTTACTCAAATGGATGGTAGCCTTGTCATTATGGAAGGTAGTATGTTGTCCAGATTTTTGTTACTACAATGTATGGTAGCCTTGTCATTATGGAAGGTAGTCTGTTTTCGAGATTTTTCTTATTCCAATGGATGGTAGCCTAGTCATTATGGAAGGTAGTCTGTTTACGAGATTTTTGTTACTCCAATGGATGGTAGCCTTGTCATTATAGAAGGTAGTCTATTTTTGAGATTTTTTGTACTCCAATGGATGATAGCCTTATCATTATGGAAGGTAGTCTCTTGTTGATATTTTTGTTACTCCCATGGATGGTAGCCTTGTCATTATGGAAGGTAGTCTCTTGTTGATATTTTTGTTACTCCAATGGATGGTAGCCTTGTCATTATTGAAGGTAGTCTATTGTCGAGATTTTTATTACAACAATGGATGGTAGCCTTGTCATTATGGAAGGTAGTATATTGACGATATTTTTGTTACTACAATGGATGGTGGCCTTGTCACAATGGAAGGTAGTATGTTGTCGAGATTTTTGTTACTCTAATGGATGGTAGCCTTGTCATTATGGAAGGTAGTCTGTTGTCGAGATTTTTCTTACTCAAATGGAAGGTAGCCTTGTCATTATTGAAGGTAGTCTATTGTCGAGATTTTTATTACTACAATGGATGGTAGCCTTGTCATTATGGAAGGTAGTATGTTGTCGATATTTTTGTTACTACAATGGATGGTGGCCTTGTCACTATGGAAGGTAGTATGTTATCGATATCTATGTTACTCTAATGGGTGGTAGCCTTATCATTTTGGAAGATAGTCTGTTGTCAAGATTTTTGTTACTCCAATGGATGGTAGCCGTGTCATTATAGAAGGTAGTTTGTTGTTGTGATTTTTGTTACTCCAATGGATGGTAGCATTGTTATTATGGAAGGTAGTCTGTTGTTCAGTTTTTTTTTACTATAATGTATGGTAGCCTTGTCATTATGGAAGGTAGTCTATTGTCGAGATTTTTGTTATTCCAATGGATGGTAGCCTAGTCATTATGTAACGTAGTCTATTGTCGAGATTTTTGTTACTACAATGGATTATAGCTTTGTCATTATGGAAGGTAGTATGTTGTCGAGATTTTTGTTACTACAATGGATGATAGCGTTGTAATTATGGAAGGTAGTCTATTGTAAAGATTTTTGTTACTCCAATAGATGGTAGCCTTGTCATTATGGAAGGTAGTATGTTGTCGATATTTTTGTTACTCCAATGGATGGTAGCCTTGTAATTATAGAAGGTAATCTCTTGTTGATATTTTTATTACTCCAATGGATGGTAGCCTTGTCATTATGGAAGGTAGTATGTTGTCAAGATTTTTGTTACTCTAATGGATGGTAGCCTTGTCATTATGGAAGGTAGTCAGTTGTCGAGATTTTTCTTACTCCAATGGATGGTAGCCTTTTCATTATTGAAGGTAGTCTATTGTGGAGATTTTTGTTACTACAATGGATGGTAGCCTTGTCATTATGGAAGGTAGTATGTTGTCGATATCTATGTTACTCTAATGGGTGGTATCCTTATCATTATGGAAGGTAGTCTATTGTCGAGATTTTTGTTATTCCAATGGATGGTAGCCTAGTCTTTATGGAAGGTAGTCTATTTTCGAGATTTTTGTTACTCCAATGGATGGTAGCCTTGTCATTATAGAAGGTAGTCTGTTGTCGAGATTTTTGGTACTTCAATGGATGGTAGCCTTGTCATTATGGAAGGTAGTCTCTTGTTGATATTTGTGTTACTCCAATGGATGGTATCCTTGTCATTATGGAAGGTAGTCTCTTGTTGATATTTTTGTTACTCCAATGGATGGTAGCCTTGTCATTATGGAAGGTAGTCTGTTGTTCAGATTTTTCGTACTCTAATGGATGGTACCCTTGTCATTATGGAAGGTAGTCTGTTGTCGAGATTTTTGTTACTCCAATGGATGGTAGCCTTGTCATTATGGAAGATAGTCTGTTGTCAAGATTTTTGTTACTCCAATAGATGGTAGCCTTGTCATTATGGAAGGTAGTATGTTGTCGATATTTTTGTTACTCCAATGGATGGTAGCCATGTCATTATGGAAGGTAGTCTCTTGTTGATATTTTTGTTACTCCAATGGATGGTAGCCTTGTCATTATTGAAGGTAGTATGTTGTCGAGATTTTTGTTACTCTAATGGATGGTAGCCTTGTCATTATGGAAGGTAGTATGTTGTCGATATCTATGTTACTCTAATGGGTGGTAGCCTTGTCATTATGGAAGGTAGTCTGTTGTCGAGATTTTTGTTACTCCAATGGATGGTAGCCTTGTCATTATAGAAGGTAGTTTGTTGTTGTGATTTTTGTTACTCCAATGGATGGTAGCCTTGTCATTATGGAAGGTAGTCTGTTGTTTAGATTTTTGTTACTATAATGTATGGTAGCCTTGTTATTATGGAAGGTAGTGTGTTGTCGAGATTTTTGTTATTCCAATCGATGGTAGCCTATTCTTTATGGAAGGTAGTCTGTTTTCGAGATTTTTGTTACTCCGATGGATGGTAGCCTTGTCATTATAAAAGGTAGTCTGTTGTCGAGATTATTGGTACTCCAATGGATGGTAGCCTTGTCATTATGGAAGGTAGTCTCTTGTTGATAGTTTTGTTACTCCAATGGATGGTAGCCTTATCATTATGGAAGGAAGTCTGTTGTCCAGATTTTTCTTACTCTAATGGATGGTAGCCTTGTCATTATGGAAGGTAGTCTGTTGTCGAGATTATTGTTACTCCAATGGATGGTAGCCTTGTCATTATTAAACGTAGTCTGTTGTCGAGATTTTTGTTACTATAATAGATGGTAGCCTTGTCATTATGGAAGGTAGAATGTTGTCAATATTTTTGTTACTACAATGGATTGTAGCCTTGTCATAATGGAGGGTAGTATGTTTTTAAGATTTTTGTTACTACAATGAATGATAGCCTTGTCATTATGGAAGGTAGTCTGTTGTCAAGATTTTTTTTACTCCAATAGATGGTAGCCTTGTCATTATGGAAGGTAGTATGTTGTCGATATTTTTGTTACTCCAATGGATGGTAGCCTTGTCATTATGGAAAGTAGTATGTTGTCGAGATTTTTGAAACTCCATTGGATGGTAGCCTTATCATTATGGAAGGTAGTCTGTTGTCAAGATTTTTATTATTTCAATGGATGGTAGCCTTGTCATTATGGAAGGTAGTATGTTATCGATCTCTATGTTACTCTAATGGGTGGTAGCCTTGTCATTATGGAAGGTAGTCTGTTGTCGAGATTTTTGTTACCCCAATGGATGGTAGACTTGCCATTATAGAAGGTAGTTTGTTGTTGTGATTTTTGTTACTCCAATGGATGGTAGCCTTGTCATTATGGAAGGTAGTATGTTGTTCATATTTTTGTTACTACAATGTATGGTAGCCTTGTCATTATGGAAGGTAGTCTATTGTTCATATTTTTGTTACTATAATGTATGGTAGCCTTGTTATTATGGAAGGTAGTCTGTTTTTGAGATTTTTGTTATTCCAATGGACGGTAGCCTAGTCTTTATGGAAGGTAGTCTGTTTACGAGATTTTTGTTACTCAAATGGATGGTAGCCTTGTCATTATAGAAGGTAGTCTGTTGTCGAGATTTTTGGTACTCCAATGAATGGTAGCCTTGTCATTATGGAAGGTAGTCTCTTGTTGATATTTTTGTTACTCCAATGGATGGTAGCCTTATCATTATGGAAGGAAGTCTGTTGTCCAGATTTTTCTTACTCAAATGGATGGTAGCCTTGTCATTATGGAAGGTAGTCTGCTGTCGTGATTTTTGTTACTCCAATGGATGGAAGCCTTGTCATTATTGAACGTAGTCTTTTGTCGAGATTTTTGTTACTACAATAGATGGTAGCCTTGTCATTATGGAAGGTAGTATGTTGTCGATATTTTTGTTACTACAATGGATTGTAGCCTTGTCATTATGGAGGGTAGTATGTTGTTAAGATTTTTGTTACATCAATGGATGATAGCCTTGTCATTATGGAAGGTAGTCTCTTGTCAAGATTTTTATTACTCCAATAGATGCTAGCCTTGGCATTATGGAAGGTAGTATGTTGTCGATATTTTTGTTACTCCAATGGATGGTAGCCTTGTCATTATGGAAGGTAGTATGTTGTCGAGATTTTTGTAACTGCAATGAATGGTAGCCTTGTCATTATGGAAGGTAGTATGTTGTCGATATCTATGTTACTCTAATGGGTGGTAGCCTTGTCATTATGGAAGGTAGTTTGTTGTCGAGATTTTATTTACCCCAATGGATGGTAGACTTGTCATTATAGAAGGTAGTTTGTTGTTGTGATTTTTGTTACTCCAATGGATGGTAGCCTTATTATTATGGAAGGTAGTTTGTTGTTCATATTTTTGTTACTACAATGTATGGTAGCCTTGTAATTATGGAATGTAGTCTATTGTTAATATTTTTGTTACTACAATGTATGGTAGCCTTGTCATTCTGGAAGGTAGTGTGTTGTGGAGATTTTTGTTATTTCAATGGATGGTAGCCTAGTCTTTATGGAAGGTAGTCTATTTACGAGATTTTTATTACTCCAATGGATGGTAGCCTTGTCATTATAGAAGGTAGCCTGTTGTCGAGATTTTTGGTACTCCAACGGATGGCATCCTTGTCATTATGGAAGGTAGTCTCTTGTTGATATTTTTGTTACTCCAATGGATGGTAGCCTTGTCATTATTTAAGGTAGTATGTTGTCGAGATTTTTGTTAATCTAATGGATGGTAGCCTTGTCATTATGGAAGGTAGTATGTTGTCGATATCTATGTTACTCTAATGGGTGGTAGCCTTGTCATTATGGAAGGTAGTCTGTTGTCGAGATTTTTGTTACTCCAATGGATGGTAGCCTTGTCATTATAGAAGGTAGTTTGTTGTTGTGATTTTTGTTACTCCAATGGATGGTAGCCTTGTCATTATGGAAGGTAGTCTGTTGTTCAGATTTTTGTTACTATAATGTATGGTAGCCTTGTTATTATGGAAGGTAGTGTGTTGTCGAGATTTTTGTTATTCCAATCGATGGTAGCCTATTCTTTATGGAAGGTAGTCTATTTTCGAGATTTTTGTTACTCCGATGGATGGTAGCCTTGTCATTATAAAAGGTAGTCTGTTGTCGAGATATTTGGTACTCCAATGGATGGTAGCCTTGTCATTATGGAAGGTAGTCTCTTGTTGATAGTTTTGTTACTCCAATGGATGGTAGCCTTATCATTATGGAAGGAAGTCTGTTGTCCAGATTTTTCTTACTCTAATGGATGGTAGCCTTGTCATTATGGAAGGTAGTCTGTTGTCGAGATTATTATTACTCCAATGGATGGTAGCCTTGTCATTATTAAACGTAGTCTGTTGTCGAGATTTTTGTTACTATAATAGATGGTAGCCTTGTCATTATGGAAGGTAGTATGTTGTCGATATTTTTGTTACTACAATGGATTGTAGCCTTGTCATTATGGAGGGTAGTATGTGTTGTAATTCCAAAATTCATAAAGACAGGCAGTCATCATCAAAATTCATAAACGAAAAGCCCAAAAAGTCTAAACCTACAAAGGAGACTTACAAAACTGGGGCATCCCGCTGACTGTAATTCCAAAAAAGGAAACAGTTCAGGCAAAAAATAGGGATAACAAAATCAAAAAGAAAGAGGTCCCACAAACCCTCGACAAAAAATGATGACTGCCTATTCAGAATAAATCATCAATATCCGAACCATCACTGGAAAATCAGAACAAAGACTCAAACTAGGTCTAACGTATGATCAACTAAGTTTAGGTTTGGAGAACATCACGAAGAGCGGGTGGGTACAAATAATTTGAGCCTTTATCCTTTGTTTCTTAAACCGTGAACCAGGCCACGTTATAACCCTTAAAAGTCCTAGCTGAAGCATGGGTTAGTTTGAAAGCATATTGTTACGAAAGGTATCCTGACTCCTTAAGGCCTACGGTAAATACGGAGTTGACTTCATGTTTTTACAAACATTTACTTGTTTTATGAAAAAGAATGCATTTTCAAAATCTTCGAGACAGACATAAGCGTTGCATTTTTAACATAACTTTGTTTGCATATGACTTTTTGTTTGAACAGCATAGAAATTCACATGACGAAAGTTTAATGAACAAGAGTATCTCCAATCAAGGGGCACGGCATGATCATGGTCTACCATCTGGGGCAGTTAAGTCAAGATCCAGAGAATCTCTCAAAAGGCCAAAAAGCCTGGGGCAAATCTCTGCCTGAGTCACTTGGGGCACTCCCGACGACGAATCTTGCCTGATCAGACATCTTCTAGTGGTACGGCAGCGCAATACTTCTAACAAGGGCAATTCCCTACATTCTGAGAACATGGACATAGTCGAAAAGACACTGCGCACAATCAAAGACCCGCTAGGTTGACACACCTAGGCAAAAATAAGGGCTTCCCGGCGAACCAAAAGGGTTCAGGCAAAAACAAGGGATGAATATGAAAAAACTGTACACCCGGCAAGTCGAAAACCTGAAAAGGCGGCTTGGGCAAAAATGGGTATCCCGGTGGACTGAAAACCCGAAAGGGCGGTCCAGGCAAAAATTAGGGATCAAAGCATACGACTATGTTCCGTCATCTCGTCACTTTCCTACCAGAAGAAGATTTGTCAATCGGCAGTCATCAAGCACCGCCACAGGTATCTTCTCCCACAGAAACAGGGGCAATAAAGAGTTGTCTAAGCAATCCAGTTGTTCTATCCTCCAAGGTATCAAAGTAGGTTCAGCTGAAGAACACAACCAGGTATCTTAATTCCCCAGAGAGCGAGCCAGCAAGCAGTATACTCTCCTCAAGCAAAGCAGTTATCAACCTTAAGGAAGTTGGGTATCCTCCCACAGATCTCAACCTTCCCCAGCAGCACACATTCTTAACAAGCATCCCCGGCAGTCTTGGTCTAAAGATTGTTCCCCGGCGGTATCTCAATATTCAAAGGAATCACCTCCCCAGCATACCAAAACTTCCCCAGAAGAGTCCAATCCGGTTTCCCCAGGAAAGTTGGAACCCATCTCCCCAAGCAGTAAGCTTATCCCCGGTAAATTCTGGAAGCTTATCCCCTCACGAGAGCACGAATGCATCGCCCGACTTTATTCAAAGAGTTACTTCCTCAATAGGATATAACTGGGTTATCCTCAGCCGAAAGCCATGGAAAAATCGTCGTCAACGAAGTCTTTTTACCCCAACGAAGTCTGTCAGCACTTCCAACAACAAAGATATCCCCAGCAAGTTACTCTCAACATTCAGCAAAGCATCTCTAGCCCCACAGAGTATTGCTTCCCAGCATGGTCGCTAGAGTATCTTTTCTCCCCGCAGAATTATTCATTCGCCAAGTTTATTCCGCAACGGAGTCATCTTCTCCTATCGGTATACTTGCAACTATCATCCCCAGCGGAAGGGAAATCTATTCTTCAAACATCAGCCCGGGATATGACTTCCTGGCACCCGTCAAAGAGTTTACTTTCTTAGACGAAAAACGCATTCATAAAACATCACACACATCATTATAGCATGCATAAACGCATCATATCATACGAATCTCATTTATGTTGAGAACATCATTGCTTGATCCATATCATGCATTGCATATGACTGACTTTTACCTTTCAGGAAAGATTCAGTTAAATTCTCAATCATATTTCAAGACCTAGCCTGGTTCAGTTAAATCGACCCTAAGATTTTCCTGATTCTTATCCAGTCAAAGGCCTTCTCTGGTTCAGTCAGATCGACCCTAAGATCTCCCTGATGCTTATCCAGTTGAAGATATTCCAAGACCTTGTCCGGTTCAGTTAAATCGACCCTAAGATTTTCCTGATGCTTATCCAGTCAAAGGCCTTCTCTGGTTCAGTCAGATCGACCCTAAGATCTCCCTGATGCTTATCCAGTTGAAGATATTCCAAGACCTTGTCCGGTTCAGTTAAATCGACCCTAAGATTTTCCTGATGCTTATCCAGTCAAAGGCCTTCTCAGGTTCAGTCAGATCGACCCTAAGATCTCCCTGATGCTTATCCAGTTGAAGATATTCCAAGACCTTGTCCGGTTCAGTTAAATCGACCCTAAGATTTTCCTGATTCTTATCCAGTCAAAGGCCTTCTCTGGTTCAGTCAGATCGACCCTAAGATCTCCCTGATGCTTATCCAGTTGAAGATATTCCAAGACCTTGTCCGGTTCAGTTAAATCGACCCTAAGATTTTCCTGATGCTTATCCAGTCAAAGGCCTTCTCTGGTTCAGTCAGATCAACCCTAAGATCTCCCTGATGCTTATCCAGTTGAAGATATTCCAAGACCTTGTCCGGTTCAGTTAAATCGACCCTAAGATTTTCCTGATTCTTATCCAGTCAAAGGCCTTCTCTGGTTCAGTTAGATCGACCCTAAGATCTCCCTGATGCTTATCCAGTTGAAGATGTTTCAAGACCTAGACCGGTTCAGTTAAATTGACCCTAAGATTTTCCTGATGCTTATCCAGTCAAAGGCCTTCTCTGGTTCAGTCAGATCGACCCTAAGATCTCCCTGATGCCTATCCAGTTGAAGACATTTCAAGACCTAGACCGGTTCAGTTAAATCGACCCTAAGATTTTCCTGATTCTTACCCAGTCAAAGGCCTCTCTGGTTCAGTCAGATCGACCCTAAGATCTCCCTGATTCTTATCCCAGTAGAAGACACCCCATATTTTTCTCAACGAGCGTTGTTGAAGTTAAAATCCCCCAGATTTTTCTCAACGAGCGTTGTTGAAGTTAAAGTCACCAAGATTTTTCTCAACAAGCGTTGTTGAAGTTAAAGTCACCAAGATTTTTCTCAACAAGCGTTGTTGAAGTTAAAGTCACCAAGATTTTTTTCAACAAGCGTTGTTGAAGGTAAAGTCACCCAAGATGTTTTCTCAACAAGCGTTGTTGAAGTTAAAGTCGCCCAAGGTTCTCTTACCATTCATGCTAAGCTCCTGCAACGTGTCAGGTGCTCATTTTCTGTTTTGCAGGTATGCAGGTTCTCGCCAAGGAATCTCTTACGCAATCAAACATCTAGCATGGCATCTATAAGCCCATTCCCCCATCACATTGCTAACATGTGAGCGCAAATTTCTGGGCACTCTAGTGTCCAATCATCTTCTACCCTCGGATTACGAAAGGCACGTTCGCCAATCTGCATCCTCAGGTCTAAGAAGATTGAACAAGGGCAACTGTTGTACCCCAAAATTTGCCCTCCCATATTCTTCAAGAAATTGCCAAGCCAAGTCACAAAATTCCCCAAGGGTTGCACAGCTCAACAGTCTCCCATACAGTCAAAACTAGGGTTTGAGTTCTGATCAAAGAAATGATGTTTTCAAAGGCTCAATCAAGTCTCATATGCTTACAAATGTGGTCAAGCATCCTCATGTCAAGTTTCAAGACATTCAGCTCAAAATTGCACAGTCAAAACCCTAAATTGCACTACAGTCAACTATAGGGGCAAAATGGTCATTTGGCAGTCAAAAGTTCAAATTTTTGGTCAATATATCATTTTGAAGCCACAAACATCATTTGATCAATGCTTGATCATGATTCTCAAAATTTGGCTCAGAAATCATCAAAGATGCAAAAGTTGCTATATTTGGACAGCTGAAAAAGTCAACTGAAATTGACCAAAGCATAACTTTCACATGGATTATCAGAAAAATTCCATCCAAAGCTCATTTTGAAGAGAAAGACATTTCCTACAACTCATCTTCATACTTCAAGTCCAAGAAATGCTCTCACAAAAAGTTATCAATTTCAACATTATAGGTCATTTTCAAAAGTCAACAAAAAGGGAATTTAAGTCAAAGGCCATAACTTGAGATTGGAAAATCAAAATGACATGGGACCAAAGGCATTGGTTAGAGGACTCAAAGAGCTTTCCAAAATGTCCAAGAACATGTGAAAAGCTTAAAAATTGAGCAAGTTTTGCCTTGTAGAAGTTGGGAAATTTTTGTGAAATGGCAAAAGTCAACTATCCTTGAAACTTCAATTTTTGACAAAAGGGCCCACTTTCTTCCACTTGATTCAGCCTTGTCATGCCACACACGTGTCCCATGATTAATTTCAAGACCAAATATTGATTTTTCTATTTTATTTAATTTTTGATAATTTAATTCATTTTAAATCTTTAAAAATTCAAATAAAATTCAAAAGTCAATGAAATAGTGTCATTTGAATTGGGATAGCTTCCATATATCATATGCCAACTCATAAACTCATGCTAGGGTTAGATTATACACCAAGTCTTGGTCTTGCTTAAAAGAAGGAAAAGTTTGTTAATGCTAAAAGACCTAAGACCAATTCTCTCATGGGCATGGATAAAGGCCAACTAATGACCTAATTCTATTCCCTCATAAGCACTGAGTCAAACCCTAAGCCTTGGACACCAAATGCTGCGCTCAAAAGCTCATTGAAAATTTGAAATTTGGACTTGAAAACTAGATTCTGAAATCACTATTAGAGGTGGATTCAAGTCCTAAGATTGATTCTAATAGCTTCCTTGCCAACTCCTGATCACATTACAATCCCTAACATCCATCAATACGCGAAGAATTGGTACATAGAACCCTCCCTGTACAGCAAGAAAGTGTTGATCGTGTTTTCAATTTTAGACATCCCCATTGCATTTTGATTATACATTCATGTTCCTTGTCAAGTTTCCAAGCTAACCATACCAATTAATTTCATTTTTGTGCAATATAGGCGATTTTGCCATTGTTAAATGTTAGGGTTTGCAGGTTTCAAAATTGGGGTTTCCCAATACAAGCAAAATTAGGCCATCCCAGTACCACCATTGCATTCAGTACACCAAGACGAAGAGATTCATGCATTCGCGATCAATTTATATACACCCAGCATCTAATCGTTATTTTCTCATAGGTGGTCTACAGCAACGCGTGCAAAACCGTTTCCATAGGCTTGTGTTTCAGAAAAAGTGAGGAAGACGATGTGTTGTCCCTCACTGATTCGCTGATTTCAAATTCCGCGCGTTTAATCACTAATGCGCTTGTTCTTTCTTTTTGTTGTTTATGTATTATTAATATATCAACTAATTCAAATAGCTCAGCTGGCAGGGATACACGCTTGTGACTCTCATGACCTGGGTTCAAACCCCAGGTCTCACATATTTCTCATATTATTTTTCAACGTGAATTCCCATGCAGCGCTATCATTGATGCACACCATACACCTCAAGGCCTGATCGTCTACGCGTCCCATCCAATCCACACCAAAGGCTTAGATTCAAAGAGCATGCTACGCCTGGTCAAATGCATCACACATGATCTAGAAAAGTCAACGAACTCAAACATAAATGGGCCAGATTGCCAGGCCTGTACCTCACAATTGGAATTTCCACCCCCCTGGTTTGCCTTCACTATTTTTGTTTATTTATTTTTTATTCTTGTTTTTATGTTTATTTTAATTATTGTTTATTTAGTTAATTATTTTTAACAAAATACAAAAACTTAATGAAAAAATCAGAAAAGACCAAAAAAGAATAAATATTTTTATTATAATTATTTTCTTGTAAATAAATTAATATATAATGAATTTAGTTTTAATTAGGATGTTTGCAATTTTAATTCTTTTCATATTAAATAAAAAATAATTAGAATTAGGTTAATTAATAATTTCCACTCCTTTTAATTTTTCCCTTTTTTCCATAATATTATTATTTATTTATTTTCTATAATTAAATTTTGTACATAAATAAGTTAGATTTAAATTAGGTCAAATTTCAATATTTTCATAATAAATCTAAAAAACACTAGAATTAGGTTTAGCATTTCATTTTAATCTTAATTAATTTTTTTTTCTTGTTTTCTTAAATCTTAAAAAAAGCATAAAATACCAAAAACATTTAATTTTAACTTTAATTCTTCATTAACTTTAATTTTTTGCAAAAGGGTCCAACGCCCATTCTTTTAATTATTAATTTCGCGCATTTTACTTTGTCCCTTACTATAATTATGTATATGTCCCAAAGCATTGTAATTTAATTTCTCGCACTTTGATTTCTTTTATTTCTTTACTTTCCGTCAAATCGGGTCCGGTTTAATTTTGGCGATGTGGACCCGCGCCATTTGTAATAGTTTAGATTTATTTTTTCGCAAACTTTATAACTGTTAAAAAGCATGCAAGAATGAATGTCTATAATAAAATCAAGCGTAGAACACCAATAACATGAACAAGACAAATATCAATGAAAACAACACACGAACCGCACACACCACTCCTAGGGTACGCCTCACTGTTGCCTTTCGAAAGATGATCGTCGAGTAGAGGACGTCTTAGTAAGTCCTCATGATCCGGGAACCTGGCATGAGGGTAGCTTCTAAGGTGTCTTCCTATTGCTCTGGTGATCACCATGTCCCGAACATCGAATTGACCCGAACACCTCCAACGGTGGTGCTACCTACCTCTCAATGGTGGGATGGCACTACCTTAAAGGACATTTACACAGACGAATTCCTTAGGGTAGGTAGGTTCTCAAGAATACTTGCTCTCTTCAAAACAAAAATTCAAAGACTTTTCACACCAACACTTTTCAAAAGCTTTCAAAGCAAATTTTTCAAACACTCTGACGTACGAGTCGAACTGAAATTTTTCAAAGAAACTTTTTAAAACCCACATTGAAAAGCAAGCAAACATTTTGAAAACACATTGAGCAAGTATCTAAGAGCCCATGGATAACCATGGATAGAAAGGGAGCTAACACCTTCCCTTTCTATAATCTACCTCCCGGACCGAGAGCAATCTCTTCAAGTAATTTTTCTGTGCTTTTGTCCTTTCCATTTGGAGAAAATAAAAGACGGTGGCGACTCTTGCTTCCGCGACATTTCGCGAATCAGCTTTAAAACAGTCAGTTCCAGATCCACCGATCACAGAACTGGCGACTCTGCTGGGGAATAAAAACTTAAAGTGAGGTATTCCTTAGGGCTAGGTCATAACTATGTTTTCAATTGTCTTCTTTGCTTGCTTTATTATTGTGGGTTGCTTGGGAGTTCTATAGATCCTAACCCGGATCTGGGGATACCTTTCTTAGAAAGTAGCAACAAGGCTGTGAGGGAACTGTGCGGGGTATACCGACATGGTTGAAACAGTCTGCTACGTTGATGTGGCACTTTGGTGTGTACCGGTAACCCTTGAGTTCAATCAAGGAGAGTACGGGGCCTCCATGTGGTGTCATGAAGCATCAACAGACCTTAGGAACCTTAATTGAACCATCTTGGCCTCTTTAGGGTAGTGAGATAACTGACTTTGGTGCAGTCCGAGGTTGGTTGATACTCGATACTACACTCAATTGAGGGTTGCTTTCCTGGAATATTTCGGTCGCCAGTTCAGTGGCTAAATCGAAACGATGAACAATGAAAGCAATCCCGTGATATTGGGAACATTAGAACCCGGTTACTTTGATTAGGACAGGTTGAACTCACCCACTTCAAGAGGGTAGTACCCCAAACTTCATGCTGGCCTAAACTCTAAGGGCTCTTTTGTGTGACTTGTGTGCCTTTGTACTTGCCTACTTGCATGCTTGTTAGCTGACACATGAACTACTTACAGGTTTTGTTTATAGTCCTTAACTAGGACTCATGACAAGGTTTACCAAATTTCTTGCAGGTTTTGTTTATAGTCCTTAATTGGGACTCATAACAAAGTATACTGAATTTCTTGCAGGGTCTGTTTATAGTCCTTAATTGGGACTCATAACAGGGTTTACCTACATCACCCCGTGCATAGCATGACATCATAACATTGCATACATCCTAACCCATTTCAAGGATCTCAAGGGCTTGTGATGCAGGTCATGAGGAATCAAACATCTAGCAAGGGGCAAAGAGGAATTTTTTTTTTTCCTCTAGACAAAGTCGTCAGAGGCTATGACCCACTTGATATGGTGAGCTTTGACACCTGAAGAATGATCCCCTAGCTAAGGTTATCAGGGGCTATGACCCACTGGATATGGTGAGCCTTTGACACTTGAAGAAGGACTCTCAACAAGTATGGAGTACCTTCAATCAAGTTACCGGTTTTCAAATTCTAGCATATTTTTTTTTGTCTACCCCGCGAGGTCCTTGAAATCATTGCATGCATGTCATACCCATCATTGCATTACAGGTACCCCTTTTGCAGGTCACTTACCTTTCTCGCTGTTTATTTCAGCAATGGCCTTCCAACCAGATAACCAGGGTCTTCAGGCTCAAGAGACTCAGTTCAGGGAAATCTTCCTAGGTCTAGCCAAGGGGCAAGAAGAGCTGAGGACCCTCCTCATGGGGAATCTGATCAGAAAAAGTCCCGAAGATGACAAGGACGAACAGCTGAAATGTCTACAAGCTGAAGTAGACACATTGAAAACCCAGATGCTGGGGCAAAGGGCCCTCATTCAAGGTTTAGCTCAGGAGCAAGGAGAGCTGAGGACCATGATCACATGAAGCTACCAGTCCAAGTCAAGGACCAAGTCTTTGATCAGCTACCAAGAGGACAACAGTATGGTATGGTGAAGAATGGACCTCCCCAAGTTGTTACTACTTCACAAACCCAGCATCAACGGGGTAACCGGCGTAAGCGATATACACCTGGAAGACATTTCTCTGAGACTGGTATACCATCATCTCTAATGCTGAAACGCTTGTTGGAGGTCAATCTGATTACCTTGAAGGGTCCTCCCCAGAATCCCGACACCTCTGCTCCCACTTATAACCCTGATGAAAGATGCGCCTACCATTCTGACAGTCCTGGACATGACACCGACGACTGTTGGAGCTTGAAGAACAAGATCCAGGACTTGATCGACGGAAGGGTGTTGGAGTTCATGCCGGGTGGCCAAATAAAAATCTTCTGCTAAGAATCTCCCACTTGAGATGACTAGTTCAAATTAGGAAAGTTTTGTTCATTCGAATGTTCAAGTTGCAATTTTCTTCTGTTCAAACATTTATTCATGTTAAACATTGTTATTTCATTAATGCATCGCTTATGTCTATTTTGAATCAATATATTCGTATTCACTATACGCAAATTATTTTCATATTTTTTCTGATGTCAACTCTCAATCAATTATTCTAAGCCTCTTGAGGGAGGATGACGAAAACGATACCACGATCTACAGTATTCTTTTGAACAGACCCCGCTGATGAGGTACAGGCATTGTTTCAATCCCTAAACACTGGAGTTATAAGGATGATAATCCCTCGTCAACCCCTCTGAGCCAAAGAAGTAGGAGTTTTTCTTTTCGAAATTTAAAACCCTTTATCATAACCTGGGGCAGGGTAGTTCTCTCAGTTGATCCAAGTGCATGACGAATAGCACCGAAGAGATCTTTACAAAACGAACAAAGACAGTGATGGTTCAGAACAATCAAAAAGACAGGCAGTCATCATCAAAATTCATAAACGAAAAGCCCAAAAAGTCTAAACCTACAAAGGAGACTTACAAAACTGGGGCATCCCGCTGACTGTAATTCCAAAAAAGGAAACAGTTCAGGCAAAAAATAGGGATAACAAAATCAAAAAGAAAGAGGTCCCACAAACCCTCGACAAAAAATGATGACTGCCTATTCAGAATAAATCATCAATATCCGAACCATCACTGGAAAATCAGAACAAAGACTCAAACTAGGTCTAACGTATGATCAACTAAGTTTAGGTTTGGAGAACATCACGAAGAGCGGGTGGGTACAAATAATTTGAGCCTTTATCCTTTGTTTCTTAAACCGTGAACCAGGCCACGTTATAACCCTTAAAAGTCCTAGCTGAAGCATGGGTTAGTTTGAAAGCATATTGTTACGAAAGGTATCCTGACTCCTTAAGGCCTACGGTAAATACGGAGTTGACTTCATGTTTTTACAAACATTTACGTGTTTTATGAAAAAGAATGCATTTTCAAAATCTTCGAGACAGACATAAGCGTTGCATTTTTAACATAACTTTGTTTGCATATGACTTTTTGTTTGAACAGCATAGAAATTCGCATGACGAAAGTTTAATGAACAAGAGTATCTCCAATCAAGGGGCACGGCATGATCATGGTCTACCATCTGGGGCAGTTAAGTCAAGATCCAGAGAATCTCTCAAAAGGCCAAAAAGCCTGGGGCAAATCTCTGCCTGAGTCACTTGGGGCACTCCCGACGACGAATCTTGCCTGATCAGACATCTTCTAGTGGTACGGCAGCGCAATACTTCTAACAAGGGCAATTCCCTACATTCTGAGAACATGGACATAGTCGAAAAGACACTGCGTACAATCAAAGACCCGCTAGGTTGACACACCTAGGCAAAAATAAGGGCTTCCCGGCGAACCAAAAGGGTTCAGGCAAAAACAAGGGATGAATATGAAAAAACTGTACACCCGGCAAGTCGAAAACCTGAAAAGGCGGCTTGGGCAAAAATGGGTATCCCGGTGGACTGAAAACCCGAAAGGGAGGTCCAGGCAAAAATTAGGGATCAAAGCATACGACTATGTTCCGTCATCTCGTCACTTTCCTACCAGAAGAAGATTTGTCAATCGGCAGTCATCAAGCACCGCCACAGGTATCTTCTCCCACAGAAACAGGGGCAATAAAGAGTTGTCTAAGCAATCCAGTTGTTCTATCCTCCAAGGTATCAAAGTAGGTTCAGCTGAAGAACACAACCAGGTATCTTAATTCCCCAGAGAGAGAGCCAGCAAGCAGTATACTCTCCTCAAGCAAAGCAGTTATCAACCTTAAGGAAGTTGGGTATCCTCCCACAGATCTCAACCTTCCCCAGCAGCACACATTCTTAACAAGCATCCCCGGCAGTCTTGGTCTAAAGATTGTTCCCCGGCGGTATCTCAATATTCAAAGGAATCACCTCCCCAGCATACCAAAACTTCCCCAGAAGAGTCCAATCCGGTTTCCCCAGGAAAGTTGGAACCCATCTCCCCAAGCAGTAAGCTTATCCCCGGTAAATTCTGGAAGCTTATCCCCTCACGAGAGCACGAATGCGTCGCCCGACTTTATTCAAAGAGTTACTTCCTCAATAGGATATAACTAGGTTATCCTCAGCCGAAAGCCATGGAAAAATCGTCGTCAACGAAGTCTTTTTACCCCAACGAAGTCTGTCAGCACTTCCAACAACAAAGATATCCCCAGCAAGTTACTCTCAACATTCAGCAAAGCATCTCTAGCCCCACAGAGTATTGCTTCCCAGCATGGTCGCTAGAGTATCTTTTCTCCCCGCAGAATTATTCATTCGCCAAGTTTATTCCGCAACGGAGTCATCTTCTCCTATCGGTATACTTGCAACTATCATCCCCAGCGGAAGGGAAATCTATTCTTCAAACATCAGCCCGGGATATGACTTCCTGGCACCCGTCAAAGAGTTTACTTTCTTAGACGAAAAACGCATTCATAAAACATCACACACATCATTATAGCATGCATAAATGCATCATATCATACGAATCTCATTTATGTTGAGAACATCATTGCTTGATCCATATCATGCATTGCATATGACTGACTTTTACCTTTCAGGAAAGATTCAGTTAAATTCTCAATCATATTTCAAGACCTAGCCTGGTTCAGTTAAATCGACCCTAAGATTTTCCTGATTCTTATCCAGTCAAAGGCCTTCTCTGGTTCAGTCAGATCGACCCTAAGATCTCCCTGATGCTTATCCAGTTGAAGATATTCCAAGACCTTGTCCGGTTCAGTTAAATCGACCCTAAGATTTTCCTGATGCTTATCCAGTCAAAGGCCTTCTCTGGTTCAGTCAGATCGACCCTAAGATCTCCCTGATGCTTATCCAGTTGAAGATATTCCAAGACCTTGTCCGGTTCAGTTAAATCGACCCTAAGATTTTCCTGATGCTTATCCAGTCAAAGGCCTTCTCAGGTTCAGTCAGATCGACCCTAAGATCTCCCTGATGCTTATCCAGTTGAAGATATTCCAAGACCTTGTCCGGTTCAGTTAAATCGACCCTAAGATTTTCCTGATTCTTATCCAGTCAAAGGCCTTCTCTGGTTCAGTCAGATCGACCCTAAGATCTCCCTGATGCTTATCCAGTTGAAGATATTCCAAGACCTTGTCCGGTTCAGTTAAATCGACCCTAAGATTTTCCTGATGCTTATCCAGTCAAAGGCCTTCTCTGGTTCAGTCAGATCGACCCTAAGATCTCCCTGATGCTTATCCAGTTGAAGATATTCCAAGACCTTGTCCGGTTCAGTTAAATCGACCCTAAGATTTTCCTGATTCTTATCCAGTCAAAGGCCTTCTCTGGTTCAGTTAGATCGACCCTAAGATCTCCCTGATGCTTATCCAGTTGAAGATGTTTCAAGACCTAGACCGGTTCAGTTAAATTGACCCTAAGATTTTCCTGATGCTTATCCAGTCAAAGGCCTTCTCTGGTTCAGTCAGATCGACCCTAAGATCTCCCTGATGCCTATCCAGTTGAAGACATTTCAAGACCTAGACCGGTTCAGTTAAATCGACCCTAAGATTTTCCTGATTCTTACCCAGTCAAAGGCCTCTCTGGTTCAGTCAGATCGACCCTAAGATCTCCCTGATTCTTATCCCAGTAGAAGACACCCCAGATTTTTCTCAACGAGCGTTGTTGAAGTTAAAATCCCCCAGATTTTTCTCAACGAGCGTTGTTGAAGTTAAAGTCACCAAGATTTTTCTCAACAAGCGTTGTTGAAGTTAAAGTCACCAAGATTTTTCTCAACAAGCGTTGTTGACGTTAAAGTCACCAAGATTTTTCTCAACAAGCGTTGTTGAAGGTAAAGTCACCCAAGATGTTTTCTCAACAAGCGTTGTTGAAGTTAAAGTCGCCCAAGGTTCTCTTACCATTCATGCTAAGCTCCTGCAACGTGTCAGGTGCTCATTTTCTGTTTTGCAGGTATGCAGGTTCTCGCCAAGGAATCTCTTACGCAATCAAACATCTAGCATGGCATCTATAAGCCCATTCCCCCATCACATTTCTAACATGTGAGCGCAAATTTCTGGGCACTCTAGTGTCCAATCATCTTCTACCCTCGGATTACGAAAGGCACGTTCGCCAATCTGCATCCTCAGGTCTAAGAAGATTGAACAGGGGCAACTGTTGTACCCCAAAATTTGCCCTCCCATATTCTTCAAGAAATTTCCAAGCCAAGTCACAAAATTCCCCAAGGGTTGCACAGCTCAACAGTCTCCCATACAGTCAAAACTAGGGTTTAAGTTCTGATCAAAGAAATGAAGTTTTCAAAGGCTCAATCAAGTCTCATATGCTTACAAATGTGGTCAAGCATCCTCATGTCAAGTTTCAAGACATTCAGCTCAAAATTGCACAGTCAAAACCCTAAATTGCACTACAGTCAACTATAGGGGCAAAATGGTCATTTGGCAGTCAAAAGTTCAAATTTTTGGTCAATATATCATTTTGAAGCCACAAACATCATTTGATCAATGCTTGATCATGATTCTCAAAATTTGGCTCAGAAATCATCAAAGATGCAAAAGTTGCTATATTTGGACAGCTGAAAAAGTCAACTGAAATTGACCAAAGCATAACTTTCACATGGATTATCTGAAAAATTCCATCCAAAGCTCATTTTGAAGAGAAAGACATTTCCTACAACTCATCTTCATACTTCAAGTCCAAGAAATGCTCTCACAAAAAGTTATCAATTTCAACATTATAGGTCATTTTCAAAAGTCAACAAAAAGGGACTTTAAGTCAAAGGCCATAACTTGAGATTGGAAAATCAAAATGACATGGGACCAAAGGCATTGGTTAGAGGACTCAAAGACCTTTCCAAAATGTCCAAGAACATGTGAAAAGCTTAAAAATTGAGCAAGTTATGCCTTGTAGAAGTTGGGAAATTTTTGTGAAATGGCAAAAGTCAACTATCCTTGAAACTTCAATTTTTGACAAAAGGGCCCACTTTCTTCCACTTGATTCAGCCTTGTCATGCCACACACGTGTCCCATGATTAATTTCAAGACCAAATATTGATTTTTCTATTTTATTTAATTTTTGATAATTTAATTCATTTTAAATCTTTAAAAATTCAAATAAAATTCAAAAGTCAATGAAATAGTGTCATTTGAATTGGGATAGCTTCCATATATCATATGCCAACTCATAAACTCATGCTAGGGTTAGATTATACACCAAGTCTTGGTCTTGATTAAAAGAAGGAAAAGTTTGTTAATGCTAAAAGACCTAAGACCAATTCTCTCATGGGCATGGATAAAGGCCAACTAATGACCTAATTCTCTTCCCTCATAAGCACTGAGTCAAACCCTAAGCCTTGGACACCAAATGCTGCGCTCAAAAGCTCATTGAAAATTTGAAATTTGGACTTGAAAACTAGATTCTGAAATCACTATTAGAGGTGGATTCAAGTCCTAAGATTGATTCTAATAGCTTCCTTGCCAACTCCTGATCACATTACAATCCCTAACATCCATCAATACGCGAAGAATTGGTACATAGAACCCTCCCTGTACAGCAAGAAAGTGTTGATCGTGTTTTCAATTTTAGACATCCCCATTGCATTTTGATTATACATTCATGTTCCTTGTCAAGTTTCCAAGCTAACCATACCAATTAATTTCATTTTTGTGCAATATAGGCGATTTTGCCATTGTTAAATGTTAGGGTTTGCAGGTTTCAAAATTGGGGTTTCCCAATACAAGCAAAATTAGGCCATCCCAGTACCACCATTGCATTCAGTACACCAAGACGAAGAGATTCATGCATTCGCGATCAATTTATATACACCCAGCATCTAATCGTTATTTTCTCATAGGTGGTCTACAGCAACGCGTGCAAAACCGTTTCCATAGGCTTGTGTTTCAGAAAAAGTGAGGAAGACGATGTGTTGTCCCTCACTGATTCGCTGATTTCAAATTCCGCGCGTTTAATCACTAATGCGCTTGTTCTTTCTTTTTGTTGTTTATGTATTATTAATATATCAACTAATTCAAATAGCTCAGCTGGCAGGGATACACGCTTGTGACTCTCATGACCTGGGTTCAAACCCCAGGTCTCACATATTTCTCATATTATTTTTCAACGTGAATTCCCATGCAGCGCTATCATTGATGCACACCATACACCTCAAGGCCTGATCGTCTACGCGTCCCATCCAATCCACACCAAAGGCTTAGATTCAAAGAGCATGCTACGCCTGGTCAAATGCATCACACATGATCTAGAAAAGTCAACGAACTCAAAGATAAATGGGCCAGATTGCCAGGCCTGTACCTCACAATTGGGATTTCCACCCCCCTGGTTTGCCTTCACTATTTTTGTTTATTTATTTTTTATTCTTGTTTTTATGTTTATTTTAATTATTGTTTATTTAGTTAATTATTTTTAACAAAATACAAAAACTTAATGAAAAAATCAGAAAAGACCAAAAAAGAATAAATATTTTTATTATAATTATTTTCTTGTAAATAAATTAATATATAATGAATTTAGTTTTAATTAGGATGTTTGCAATTTTAATTCTTTTCATATTAAATAAAAAATAATTAGAATTAGGTTAATTAATAATTTCCACTCCTTTTAATTTTTCCCTTTTTTCCATAATATTATTATTTATTTATTTTCTATAATTAAATTTTGTACATAAATAAATTAGATTTAAATTAGGTCAAATTTCAATATTTTCATAATAAATCTAAAAAACACTAGAATTAGGTTTAGCATTTCATTTTAATCTTAATTAATTTTTTTTTCTTGTTTTCTTAAATCTTAAAAAAAGCATAAAATACCAAAAACATTTAATTTTAACTTTAATTCTTCATTAACTTTAATTTTTTGCAAAAGGGTCCAACGCCCATTCTTTTAATTATTAATTTCGCGCATTTTACTTTGTCGCTTACTATAATTATGTATATGTCCCAAAGCATTGTAATTTAATTTCTCGCACTTTGATTTCTTTTATTTCTTTACTTTCCGTCAAATCGGGTCCGGTTTAATTTTGGCGATGTGGACCCGCGCCATTTGTAATAGTTTAGATTTATTTTTTCGCAAACTTTATAACTGTTAAAAAGCATGCAAGAATGAATGTCTATAATAAAATCAAGCGTAGAACACCAATAACATGAACAAGACAAATATCAATGAAAACAACACACGAACCGCACACACCACTCCTAGGGTACGCCTCACTGTTGCCTTTCGAAAGATGATCGTCGAGTAGAGGACGTCTTAGTAAGTCCTCATGATCCGGGAACCTGGCATGAGGGTAGCTTCTAAGGTGTCTTCCTATTGCTCTGGTGATCACCATGTCCCGAACATCGAATTGACCCGAACACCTCCAACGGTGGTGCTACCTACCTCTCAATGGTGGGATGGCACTACCTTAAAGGACATTTACACAGACGAATTCCTTAGGGTAGGTAGGTTCTCAAGAATACTTGCTCTCTTCAAAACAAAAATTCAAAGACTTTTCACACCAACACTTTTCAAAAGCTTTCAAAGCAAATTTTTCAAACACTCTAACGTACGAGTCGAACTGCAATTTTTCAAAGAAACTTTTTAAAACCCACATTGAAAAGCAAGCAAACATTTTGAAAACACATTGAGCAAGTATCTAAGAGCCCATGGATAACCATGGATAGAAAGGGTGCTAACACCTTCCCTTTCTATAATCTACCTCCCGGACCGAGAGCAATCTCTTCAAGGAATTTTTCTGTGCTTTTGTCCTTTCCATTTGGAGAAACTAAAAGACGGTGGCGACTCTTGCTTCCGCGACATTTCGCGAATCAGCTTTAAAACAGTCAGTTCCAGATCCACCGATCACAGTATGTTTTTAAGATTTTTGTTACTACAATGAATGATAGCCTTGTCATTATGGAAGGTAGTCTGTTGTCAAGATTTTTTTTACTCCAATAGATGGTAGCCTTGTCATTATGGAAGGTAGTATGTTGTCGATATTTTTGTTACTCCAATGGATGGTAGCCTTGTCATTATGGAAAGTAGTATGTTGTCGAGATTTTTGAAACTCCATTGGATAGTAGCCTTATCATTATGGAAGGTAGTCTGTTGTCAAGATTTTTATTATTTCAATGGATGGTAGCCTTGTCATTATGGAAGGTAGTATGTTATCGATATCTATGTTACTCTAATGGGTGGTAGCCTTGTCATTATGTAAGGTAGTCTGTTGTCGAGATTTTTGTTACCCCAATGGATGATAGACTTGCCATTATAGAAGGTAGTTTGTTGTTGTGATTTTTGTTACTCCAATGGATGGTAGCTTTGTCATTATGAAAGGTAGTATGTTGTTCATATTTTTGTTACTACAATGTATGGTAGCCTTGTCATTATGGAAGGTAGTCTATTGTTCATATTTTTGTTACTATAATGTATGGTAGCCTTGTTATTATGGAAGGTAGTCTGTTTTTGAGATTTTTGTTATTCCAATGGATGGTAGCCTAGTCTTTATGGAAGGTAGTCTGTTTAAGAGATTTTTGTTACTCCAATGGATGGTAGCCTTGTCATTATAGAAGGTAGTCTGTTGTCGAGATTTTTGGTACTCCAATGAATGGTAGCCTTGTCATTATGGAAGGTAGTCTCTTGTTGATATTTTTGTTACTCCAATGGATGGTAGCCTTATCATTATGGAAGGAAGTCTGTTGTCCAGATTTTTCTTACTCAAATGGATGGTAGCCTTGTCATTATGGAAGGTAGTCTGCTGTCGTGATTTTTGTTACTCCAATGGATGGAAGCCTTGTCATTATTGAACGTAGTCTTTTGTCGAGATTTTTGTTACTACAATAGATGGTAGCCTTGTCATTATGGAAGGTAGTATGTTGTCGATATTTTTATTACTACAATGGATTGTAGCCTTGTCATTATGGAGGGTAGTATGTTGTTAAGATTTTTGTTACTACAATGGATGATAGCCTTGTCATTATGGAAGGTAGTCTGTTGTCAAGATTTTTATTACTCCAATAGATGCTAGCCTTGGCATTATGGAAGGTAGTATGTTGTCGATATTTTTGTTACTCCAATGGATGGTAGCCTTGTCATTATGGAAGGTAGTATGTTGTCGAGATTTTTGTAACTCCAATGGATGGTAGCCTTGTCATTATGGAAGGTAGTATGTTGTGGATATCTATGTTACTCTAATGGGTGGTAGCCTTGTCATTATGGAAGGTAGTCTGTTGTCGAGATTTTATTTACCCGAATGGATGGTATACTTGTCATTATAGAAGGTAGTTTGTTGTTGTGATTTTTGTTACTCCGATGGATGGTAGCCTTATTATTATGGAAGGTAGTCTGTTGTTCATATTTTTGTTACTACAATGTATGGTAGCCTTGTAATTATGGAAGGTAGTCTATTGTTAATATTTTTGTTACTACAATGTATGGTAGCCTTGTCATTATGGAAGGTAGTGTGTTGTTGAGATTTTTGTTATTTCAATGGATGGTAGCCTAGTCTTTATGGAAGGTAGTCTATTTACGAGATTTTTGTTACTCCAATGGATGGTAGCCTTGTCATTATAGAAGGTAGTCTGTTGTCGAGATTTTTGGTACTCCAACGGATGGCAGCCTTGTCATTATGGAAGGTAGTCTCTTGTTGATATTTTTGTTACTCCAATGGATGGTAGCCTTGTCATTATTGAAGGTAGTATGTTGTCGAGATTTTTGTTACTCTAATGGATGGTAGCCTTGTCATTATGGAAGGTAGTATGTTATCGATATCTATGTTACTCTAATGGGTGGTAGCCTTGTCATTATGGAAGGTAGTCTCTTGTTGATAGTTTTGTTACTCCAATGGATGGTAGCCTTATCATTATGGAAGGAAGTCTGTTGTCCAGATTTTTCTTACTCTAATGGATGGTAGCCTTGTCATTATGGAAGGTAGTCTGTTGTCGAGATTATTGTTACTCCAATGGATGGTAGCCTTGTCATTATTAAACGTAGTCTGTTGTCGAGATTTTTGTTAGTATAATAGATGGTAGCCTTGTCATTATGGAAGGTAGTATGTTGTCGATATTTTTGTTACTACAATGGATTGTAGCCTTGTCATTATGGAGGGTAGTATGTTTTTAAGATTTTTGTTACTACAATGAATGATAGCCTTGTCATTATGGAAGGTAGTCTGTTGTCAAGATTTTTGTTACTCTAATGGATGGTAGCCTTGTCATTATGGAAGGTAGTATGTTGTCGATATCTATGTTACTCTAATGGGTGGTAGCCTTGTCATTATGGAAGGTAGTCTGTTGTCGAGATTTTTGTTACTCCAATGGATGGTAGCCTTGTCATTATAGAAGGTAGTTTGTTGTTGTGATTTTTGTTACTCCAATGGATGGTAGCCTTGTCATTATGGAAGGTAGTCTGTTGTTCAGATTTTTGTTACTATAATGTATGGTAGCCTTGTTATTATGGAAGGTAGTGTGTTGTCGAGATTTTTGTTATTCCAATCGTTGGTAGCCTATTCTTTATGGAAGGTAGTATGTTGTCGAGATTTTTGTTACTCCGATGGATGGTAGCCTTGTCATTATGGAAGGTAGTATGTTGTCGATATCTATGTTACTCTAATGGGTGGTAGCCTTGTCATTATGGAAGGTAGTCTCTTGTTGATAGTTTTGTTACTCCAATGGATGGTAGCCTTATCATTATGGAAGGAAGTCTGTTGTCCAGATTTTTCTTACTCTAATGGATGGTAGCCTTGTCATTATGGAAGGTAGTCTGTTGTCGAGATTATTGTTACTCCAATGGATGGTAGCCTTGTCATTATTAAACGTAGTCTGTAGTTGAGATTTTTGTTACTATAATAGATGGTAGCCTTGTCATTATGGAAGGTAGTATGTTGTCGATATTTTTGTTACTACAATGGATTGTAGCCTTGTCATTATGGAGGGTAGTATGTTTTTAAGATTTTTGTTACTACAATGAATGATAGCCTTGTCATTATGGAAGGTAGTCTGTTGTCAAGATGTTTTTTACTCCAATAGATGGTAGCCTTGTCATTATGGAAGGTAGTATGTTGTCGATATTTTTGTTACTCCAATGGATGGTAGCCTTGTCATTATGGAAAGTAGTATGTTGTCGAGATTTTTGAAACTCCATTGGATGGTAGCCTTATCATTATGGAAGGTAGTCTGTTGTCAAGATTTTTATTATATCAATGGATGGTAGCCTTGTCATTATGGAAGGTAGTATGTTATCGATATCTATGTTACTCTAATGGGTGGTAGCCTTGTCGTTATGGAAGGTAGTCTGTTGTCGAGATTTTTGTTACCCCAATGGATGGTAGACTTTCCATTATAGAAGGTAGTTTGTTGTTGTGATTTTTGTTACTCCAATGGATGGTAGCCTTGTCATTATGGAAGGTAGTATGTTGTTCATATTTTTGTTACTACAATGTATGGTAGCCTTGTCATTATGGAAGGTAGTCTATTGTTCATATTTTTGTTACTATAATGTATGGTAGCCTTGTTATTATGGAAGGTAGTCTGTTTTTGAGATTTTTGTTATTCCAATGGATGGTAGCCTAGTCTTTATGGAAGGTAGTCTGTTTACGAGATTTTTGTTACTCCAATGGATGGTAGCCTTGTCATTATAGAAGGTAGTCTGTTGTCAAGATTTTTTGTACTCCAACGGATGGCAACCTTGTCATTATGGAAGGTAGTCTCTTGTTGATATTTTTGTTACTCCAATGGATGGTAGCCTTGTCATTATTGAAGGTAGTATGTTGTCGAGATTTTTGTTACTCTAATGGATGGTAGCCTTGTCATTATGGAAGGTAGTATGTTGTCGATATCTATGTTACTCTAATGGGTGGTAGCCTTGTCATTATGGAAGGTAGTCTGTTGTCGAGATTTTTGTTACTCCAATGGATGGTAGCCTTGTCATTATAGAAGGTAGTTTGTTGTTGTGATTTTTGTTACTCCAATGGATGGTAGCCTTGTCATTATGGAAGGTAGTCTGTTGTTCAGATTTTTGTTACTATAATGTATGGTAGCCTTGTTATTATGGAAGGTAGTGTGTTGTCGAGATTTTTGTTATTCCAATCGATGGTAGCCTATTCTTTATGGAAGGTAGTATGTTGTCGAGATTTTTGTTACTCCGATGGATGGTAGCCTTGTCATTATGGAAGGTAGTATGTTGTCGATATCTATGTTACTCTAATGGGTGGTAGCCTTGTCATTATGGAAGGTAGTCTCTTGTTGATAGTTTTGTTACTCCAATGGATGGTAGCCTTATCATTATGGAAGGAAGTCTGTTGTCCAGATTTTTCTTACTCTAATGGATGGTAGCCTTGTCATTATGGAAGGTAGTCTGTTGTCGAGATTATTGTTACTCCAATGGATGGTAGCCTTGTCATTATTAAACGTAGTCTGTAGTTGAGATTTTTGTTACTATAATAGATGGTAGCCTTGTCATCATGGAAGGTAGTATGTTGTCGATATTTTTGTTACTACAATGGATTGTAGCCTTGTCATTATGGAGGGTAGTATGTTTTTAAGATTTTTGTTACTACAATGAATGATAGCCTTGTCATTATGGAAGGTAGTCTGTTGTCAAGATTTTTTTTACTCCAATAGATGGTAGCCTTGTCATTATGGAAGGTAGTATGTTGTCGATATTTTTGTTACTCCAATGGATGGTAGCCTTGTCATAATGGAAAGTAGTATGTTGTCGAGATTTTTGAAACTCCATTGGATGGTAGCCTTATCATTATGGAAGGTAGTCTGTTGTCAAGATTTTTATTATTTCAATGGATGGTAGCCTTGTCATTATGGAAGGTAGTATGTTATCGATATCTATGTTACTCTAATGGGTGGTAGCCTTGTCGTTATGGAAGGTAGTCTGTTGTCGAGATTTTTGTTACCCCAATGGATGGTAGACTTGCCATTATAGAAGGTAGTTTGTTGTTGTGATTTTTGTTACTCCAATGGATGGTAGCCTTGTCATTATGGAAGGTAGTATGTTGTTCATATTTTTGTTACTACAATGTATGGTAGCCTTGTCATTATGGAAGGTAGTCTATTGTTCATATTTTTGTTACTATAATGTATGGTAGCCTTGTTATTATGGAAGGTAGTCTGTTTTTGAGATTTTTGTTATTCCAATGGATGGTAGCCTAGTCTTTATGGAAGGTAGTCTGTTTACGAGATTTTTGTTACTCCAATGGATGGTAGCCTTGTCATTATAGAAGGTAGTCTGTTGTCGAGATTTTTGGTACTCCAATGAATGGTAGCCTTTTCATTATGGAAGGTAGTCTCTTGTTGATATTTTTGTTACTCCAATGGATGGTAGCCTTATCATTATGGAAGGAAGTCTGTTGTCCAGATTTTTCTTACTCAAATGGATGGTAGCCTTGTCATTATGGAAGGTAGTCTTTTGTCGAGATTTTCGTTACTACAATAGATGGTAGCCTTGTCATTATGGAAGGTAGTATGTTGTCGATATTTTTGTTACTACAATGGATTGTAGCCTTGTCATTATGGAGGGTAGTATGTTGTTAAGATTTTTGTTACTACAATGGATGATAGCCTTGTCATTATGGAAGGTAGTCTGTTGTCAAGATTTTTATTACTCCAATAGATGCTAGCCTTGGCATTATGGAAGGTAGTATGTTGTCGATATTTTTGTTACTCCAATGGATGGTAGCCTTGTCATTATGGAAGGTAGTATGTTGTCGAGATTTTTGTAACTCCAATGGATGGTAGCCTTGTCATTATGGAAGGTAGTATGTTGTCGATATCTATGTTACTCTAATGGGTGGTAGTCTTGTCATTATGGAAGGTAGTCTGTTGTCGAGATTTTATTTACCCCAATGGATGGTAGACTTGTCATTATAGAAGGTAGTTTGTTGTTGTGATTTTTGTTACTCCAATGGATGGTAGCCTTATTATTATGGAAGGTAGTCTGTTGTTCATATTTTTGTTACTACAATGTATGGTAGCCTTGTAATTATGGAAGGTAGTCTATTGTTAATATTTTTGTTACTACAATGTATGGTAGCCTTGTCATTATGGAAGGTAGTGTGTTGTTGAGATTTTTGTTATTTCAATGGATGGTAGCCTAGTCTTTATGGAAGGTAGTCTATTTACGAGATTTTTGTTACTCCAATGGATGGTAGCCTTGTCATTATAGAAGGTAGTCTGTTGTCGAGATTTTTTGTACTCCAACGGATGGCAGCCTTGTCATTATGGAAGGTAGTCTGTTGTTGATATTTTTGTTACTCCAATGGATGGTAGCCTTGTCATTATTGAAGGTAGTATGTTGTCGAGATTTTTGTTACTCTAATGGATGGTAGCCTTGTCATTATGGAAGGTAGTATGTTGTCGATATCTATGTTACTCTAATGGGTGGTAGCCTTGTCATTATGGAAGGTAGTCTGTTGTCGAGATTTTTGTTACTCCAATGGATGGTAGCCTTGTCATTATAGAAGGTAGTTTGTTGTTGTGATTTTTGTTACTCCAATGGATGGTAGCCTTGTCATTATGGAAGGTAGTCTGTTGTTCAGATTTTTGTTACTATAATGTATGGTAGCCTTGTTATTATGGAAGGTAGTGTGTTGTCGAGATTTTTGTTATTCCAATCGATGGTAGCCTATTCTTTATGGAAGGTAGTCTGTTTTCGAGATTTTTGTTACTCCGATGGATGGTAGCCTTGTCATTATAAAAGGTAGTCTGTTGTCGAGATTTTTGGTACTCCAATGGATGGTAGCCTTGTCATTATGGAAGGTAGTCTCTTGTTGATAGTTTTTTTACTCCAATGGATGGTAGCCTTATCATTATGGAAGGAAGTCTGTTGTTCAGATTTTTCTTACTCTAATGGATTATAGCCTTGTCATTATGGAAGGTAGTCTGTTGTCGAGATTATTGTTACTCCAATGGATGGTAGCCTTGTCATTATTAAACGTAGTCTGTTGTCGAGATTTTTGTTACTATAATAGATGGTAGCCTTGTCATTATGGAAGGTAGTATGTTGTCGATATTTTTGTTACTACAATGGATTGTAGCCTTGTCATTATGGAGGGTAGTATGTTTTTAAGATTTTTGTTACTACAATGAATGATAGCCTTGTCATTATGGAAGGTAGTCTGTTGTCAAGATTTTTTTTACTCCAATAGATGGTAGCCTTGTCATTATGGAAGGTAGTATGTTGTCGATATTTTTGTTACTCCAATGGATGGTAGCCTTGTCATTATGGAAAGTAGTATGTTGTCGAGATTTTTGAAACTCCATTGGATGGTAGCCTTATCATTATGGAAGGTAGTCTGTTGTCAAGATTTTTATTATTTCAATGGATGGTAGCCTTGTCATTATGGAAGGTAGTATGTTATCGATATCTATGTTACTCTAATGGGTGGTAGCCTTGTCATTATGGAAGGTAGTCTGTTGTCGAGATTTTTGTTACCCCAATGGATGGTAGACTTGCCATTATAGAAGGTAGTTTGTTGTTCATATTTTTGTTACTACAATGTATGGTAGCCTTGTCATTATGGAAGGTAGTCTATTGTTCATATTTTTGTTACTATAATGTATGGTAGCCTTGTTATTATGGAAGGTAGTCTGTTTTTGAGATTTTTGTTATTCCAATGGATGGTAGCCTAGTCTTTATGGAAGGTAGTCTGTTTATGAGATTTTTGTTACTCCAATGGATGGTAGCCTTGTCATTATAGAAGGTAGTCTGTTGTCGAGATTTTTGGTACTCCAATGAATGGTAGCCTTGTCATTATGGAAGGTAGTCTCTTGTTGATATTTTTGTTACTCCAATGGATGGTAGCCTTATCATTATGGAAGGAAGTCTGTTTTCCAGATTTTTCTTACTCAAATGGATGGTAGCCTTGTCATTATGGAAGGTAGTCTGCTGTCGTGATTTTTGTTACTCCAATGGATGGAAGCCTTGTCATTATTGAACGTAGTCTTTTGTCGAGATTTTTGTTACTACAATAGATGGTAGCCTTGTCATTATGGAAGGTAGTATGTTGTCGATATTTTTGTTACTACAATGGATTGTAGCCTTGTCATTATGGAGGGTAGTATGTTTTTAAGATTTTTGTTACTACAATGGATGATAGCCTTGTCATTATGGAAGGTAGTCTGTTGTCAAGATTTTTATTACTCCAATAGATGCTAGCCTTGGCATTATGGAAGGTAGTATGTTGTCGATATTTTTGTTACTCCAATGGATGGTAGCCTTGTCATTATGGAAGGTAGTATGTTGTCGAGATTTTTGTAACTCCAATGGATGGTAGCCTTGTCATTATGGAAGGTAGTATGTTGTCGATATCTATGTTACTCTAATGGGTGGTAGCCTTGTCATTATGGAAGGTAGTCTGTTGTCGAGATTTTATTTACCCCAATGGATGGTAGACTTGTCATTATAGAAGGTAGTTTGTTGTTGTGATTTTTGTTACTCGAATTGATGGTAGCCTTATTATTATGGAAGGTAGTCTGTTGTTCATATTTTTGTTACTACAATGTATGGTAGCCTTGTAATTATGGAAGGTAGTCTATTGTTAATATTTTTGTTACTACAATGTATGGTAGCCTTGTCATTCTGGAAGGTAGTGTGTTTTTGAGATTTTTGTTATTTCAATGGATGGTAGCCTAGTCTTTATGGAAGGTAGTCTATTTACGAGATTTTTGTTACTCCAATGGATGGTAGCCTTGTCATTATAGAAGGTAGTCTGTTGTCGAGATTTTTTGTACTCCAACGGATGGCAGCCTTGTCATTACCGAAGGTAGTCTCTTGTTGATATTTTTGTTACTCCAATGGATGGTAGCCTTGTCATTATTGAAGGTAGTATGTTGTCGAGATTTTTGTTACTCTAATGGATGGTAGCCTTGTCATTATGGAAGGTAGTATGTTGTCGATATCTATGTTACTCTAATGGGTGGTAGCCTTGTCATTATGGAAGGTAGTCTGTTGTCGAGATTTTTGTTACTCCAATGGATGGTAGCCTTGTCATTATAGAAGGTAGTTTGTTGTTGTGATTTTTGTTACTCCAATGGATGGTAGCCTTGTCATTATGGAAGGTAGTCTGTTGTTCAGATTTTTGTTACTATAATGTATGGTAGCCTTGTTATTATGGAAGGTAGTGTGTTGTCGAGATTTTTGTTATTCCAATCGATGGTAGCCTATTCTTTATGGAAGGTAGTCTGTTTTCGAGATTTTTGTTACTCCGATGGATGGTAGCCTTGTCATTATAAAAGGTAGTCTGTTGTCGAGATTTTTGGTACTCCAATGGATGGTAGCCTTGTCATTATGGAAGGTAGTCTCTTGTTGATAGTTTTGTTACTCCAATGGATGGTAGCCTTATCATTATGGAAGGAAGTCTGTTGTCCAGATTTTTCTTACTCTAATGGATGGTAGCCTTGTCATTATGGAAGGTAGTCTGTTGTCGAGATTATTGTTACTCCAATGGATGGTAGCCTTGTCATTATTAAACGTAGTCTGTTGTCGAGATTTTTGTTACTATAATAGATGGTAGCCTTGTCATTTTGGAAGGTAGTATGTTGTCGATATTTTTGTTACTACAATGGATTGTAGCCTTGTCATTATGGAGGGTAGTATGTTTTTAAGATTTTTGTTACTACAATGAATGATAGCCTTGTCATTATGGAAGGTAGTCTGTTGTCAAGATTTTTTTTACTCCAATAGATGGTAGCCTTGTCATTATGGAAGGTAGTATGTTGTCGATATTTTTGTTACTCCAATGGATGGTAGCCTTGTCATTATGAAAAGTAGTATGTTGTCGAGATTTTTGAAACTCCATTGGATGGTAGCCTTATCATTATGGAAGGTAGTCTGTTGTCAAGATTTTTATTATTTCAATGGATGGTAGCCTTGTCATTATGGAAGGTAGTATGTTATCGATATCTATGTTACTCTAATGGGTGGTAGCCTTGTCATTATGGAAGGTAGTCTGTTGTCGAGATTTTTGTTACCCCAATGGATGGTAGACTTGCCATTATAGAAGGTAGTTTGTTGTTGTGATTTTTGTTATTCCAATGGATGGTAGCCTTGTCATTATGGAAGGTAGTATGTTGTTCATATTTTTGTTACTACAATGTATGGTAGCCTTGTCATTATGGAAGGTAGTCTATTGTTCATATTTTTGTTACTATAATGTATGGTAGCCTTGTTATTATGGAAGGTAGTCTGTTTTTGAGATTTTTGTTATTCCAATGGATGGTAGCCTAGTCTTTATGGAAGGTAGTCTGTTTACGATATTTTTGTTACTCCAATGGATGGTAGCCTTGTCATTATAGAAGGTAGTCTGTTGTCGAGATTTTTGGTACTCCAATGAATGGTAGCCTTGTCATTATGGAAGGTAGTCTCTTGTTGATATTTTTGTTACTCCAATGGATGGTAGCCTTATCATTATGGAAGGAAGTCTGTTTTCCAGATTTTTCTAACTCAAATGGATGGTAGCCTTGTCATTATGGAAGGTAGTCTGCTGTCGTGATTTTTGTTACTCCAATGGATGGAAGCCTTGTCATTATTGAACGTAGTCTTTTGTCGAGATTTTTGTTACTACAATAGATGGTAGCCTTGTCATTATGGAAGGTAGTATGTTGTCGATATTTTTGTTACTACAATGGATTGTAGCCTTGTCATTATGGAGGGTAGTATGTTGTTAAGATTTTTGTTACTACAATGGATGATAGCCTTGTCATTATGGAAGGTAGTCTGTTGTCAAGATTTTTATTACTCCAATAGATGCTAGCCTTGGCATTATGGAAGGTAGTATGTTGTCGATATTTTTGTTACTCCAATGGATGGTAGCCTTGTCATTATGGAAGGTAGTATGTTGTCGAGATTTTTGTAACTCCAATGGATGGTAGCCTTGTCATTATGGAAGGTAGTATGTTGTCGATATCTATGTTACTCTAATGGGTGGTAGCCTTGTCATTATGGAAGGTAGTCTGTTGTCGAGATTTTATTTACCCCAATGGATGGTAGACTTGTCATTATAGAAGGTAGTTTGTTGTTGTGATTTTTGTTACTCCAATGGATGGTAGCCTTATTATTATGGAAGGTAGTCTGTTGTTCATATTTTTGTTACTACAATGTATGGTAGCCTTGTAATTATGGAAGGTAGTCTATTGTTAATATTTTTGTTACTACAATGTATGGTAGCCTTGTCATTCTAGAAGGTAGTGTGTTGTTGAGATTTTTGTTATTTCAATGGATGGTAGCCTAGTCTTTATGGAAGGTAGTCTATTTACGAGATTTTTGTTACTCCAATGGATGGTAGCCTTGTCATTATAGAAGGTAGTCTGTTGTCGAGATTTTTGGTACTCCAACGGATGGCAGCCTTGTCATTATGGAAGGTAGTCTCTTGTTGATATTTTTGTTACTCCAATGGATGGTAGCCTTGTCATTATTGAAGATAGTATGTTGTCGAGATTTTTGTTACTCTAATGGATGGTAGCCTTGTCATTATGGAAGGTAGTATGTTGTCGATATCTATGTTACTCTAATGGGTGGTAGCCTTGTCATTATAGAAGGTAGTTTGTTGTTGTGATTTTTGTTACTCCAATGGATGGTAGCCTTGTCATTATGGAAGGTAGTCGGTTGTTCAGATTTTTGTTACTATAATGTATGGTAGCCTTGTTATTATGGAAGGTAGTGTGTTGTCGAGATTTTTGTTATTCCAATCGATGGTAGCCTATTCTTTATGGAAGGTAGTCTGTTTTCGAGATTTTTGTTACTCCGATGGATGGTAGCCTTGTCATTATAAAAGGTAGTCTGTTGTCGAGATTTTTGGTACTCCAATGGATGGTAGCCTTGTCATTATGGAAGGTAGTCTCTTGTTGGTAGTTTTGTTACTCCAATGGATGGTAGCCTTATCATTATGGAAGGAAGTCTGTTGTCCAGATTTTTCTTACTCTAATGGATGGTAGCCTTGTCATTATGGAAGGTAGTCTGTTGTCGAGATTATTGTTACTCCAATGGATGGTAGCCTTGTCATTATTAAACGTAGTCTGTTGTCGAGATTTTTGTTACTATAATAGATGGTAGCCTTGTCATTATGGAAGGTAGTATGTTGTCGATATTTTTGTTACTACAATGGATTGTAGCCTTGTCATTATTGAGGGTAGTATGTTTTTAAGATTTTTGTTAATACAATGAATGATAGCCTTGTCATTATGGAAGGTAGTCTGTTGTCAAGATTTTTTTTACTCCAATAGATGGTAGCCTTGTCATTATGGAAGGTAGTATGTTGTCGATATTTTTGTTACTCCAATGGATGGTAGCCTTGTCATTATGAAAAGTAGTATGTTGTCGAGATTTTTGAAACTCCATTGGATGGTAGCCTTATCCTTATGGAAGGTAGTCTGTTGTCAAGATTTTTATTATTTCAATGGATGGTAGCCTTGTCATTATGGAAGGTAGTATGTTATCGATATCTATGTTACTCTAATGGGTGGTAGCCTTGTCATTATGGAAGGTAGTCTGTTGTCGAGATTTTTGTTACCCCAATGGATGGTAGACTTGCCATTATAGAAGGTAGTTTGTTGTTGTGATTTTTGTTATTCCAATGGATGGTAGCCTTGTCATTATGGAAGGTAGTATGTTGTTCATATTTTTGTTACTACAATGTATGGTAGCCTTGTCATTATGGAAGGTAGTCTATTGTTCATATTTTTGTTACTATAATGTATGGTAGCCTTGTTATTATGGAAGGTAGTCTGTTTTTGAGATTTTTGTTATTCCAATGGATGGTAGCCTAGTCTTTATGGAAGGTAGTCTGTTTACGATATTTTTGTTACTCCAATGGATGGTAGCCTTGTCATTATAGAAGGTAGTCTGTTGTCGAGATTTTTGGTACTCCAATGAATGGTAGCCTTGTCATTATGGAAGGTAGTCTCTTGTTGATATTTTTGTTACTCCAATGGATGGTAGCCTTATCATTATGGAAGGAAGTCTGTTTTCCAGATTTTTCTTACTCAAATGGATGGTAGCCTTGTCATTATGGAAGGTAGTCTGCTGTCGTGATTTTTGTTACTCCAATGGATGGAAGCCTTGTCATTATTGAACGTAGTCTTTTGTCGAGATTTTTGTTACTACAATAGATGGTAGCCTTGTCATTATGGAAGGTAGTATGTTGTCGATATTTTTGTTACTACAATGGATTGTAGCCTTGTCATTATGGAGGGTAGTATGTTGTTAAGATTTTTGTTACTACAATGGATGATAGCCTTGTCATTATGGAAGGTAGTCTGTTGTCAAGATTTTTATTACTCCAATAGATGCTAGCCTTGGCATTATGGAAGGTAGTATGTTGTCGATATTTTTGTTACTCCAATGGATGGTAGCCTTGTCATTATGGAAGGTAGTATGTTGTCGAGATTTTTGTAACTCCAATGGATGGTAGCCTTGTCATTATGGAAGGTAGTATGTTGTCGATATCTATGTTACTCTAATGGGTGGTAGCCTTGTCATTATGGAAGGTAGTCTGTTGTCGAGATTTTATTTACCCCAATGGATGGTAGACTTGTCATTATAGAAGGTAGTTTGTTGTTGTGATTTTTGTTACTCCAATGGATGGTAGCCTTATTATTATGGAAGGTAGTCTGTTGTTCATATTTTTGTTACTACAATGTATGGTAGCCTTGTAATTATGGAAGGTAGTCTATTGTTAATATTTTTGTTACTACAATGTATGGTAGCCTTGTCATTCTAGAAGGTAGTGTGTTGTTGAGATTTTTGTTATTTCAATGGATGGTAGCCTAGTCTTTATGGAAGGTAGTCTATTTACGAGATTTTTGTTACTCCAATGGATGGTAGCCTTGTCATTATAGAAGGTAGTCTGTTGTCGAGATTTTTGGTACTCCAACGGATGGCAGCCTTGTCATTATGGAAGGTAGTCTCTTGTTGATATTTTTGTTACTCCAATGGATGGTAGCCTTGTCATTATTGAAGATAGTATGTTGTCGAGATTTTTGTTACTCTAATGGATGGTAGCCTTGTCATTATGGAAGGTAGTATGTTGTCGATATCTATGTTACTCTAATGGGTGGTAGCCTTGTCATTATAGAAGGTAGTTTGTTGTTGTGATTTTTGTTACTCCAATGGATGGTAGCCTTGTCATTATGGAAGGTAGTCGGTTGTTCAGATTTTTGTTACTATAATGTATGGTAGCCTTGTTATTATGGAAGGTAGTGTGTTGTCGAGATTTTTGTTATTCCAATCGATGGTAGCCTATTCTTTATGGAAGGTAGTCTGTTTTCGAGATTTTTGTTACTCCGATGGATGGTAGCCTTGTCATTATAAAAGGTAGTCTGTTGTCGAGATTTTTGGTACTCCAATGGATGGTAGCCTTGTCATTATGGAAGGTAGTCTCTTGTTGGTAGTTTTGTTACTCCAATGGATGGTAGCCTTATCATTATGGAAGGAAGTCTGTTGTCCAGATTTTTCTTACTCTAATGGATGGTAGCCTTGTCATTATGGAAGGTAGTCTGTTGTCGAGATTATTGTTACTCCAATGGATGGTAGCCTTGTCATTATTAAACGTAGTCTGTTGTCGAGATTTTTGTTACTATAATAGATGGTAGCCTTGTCATTATGGAAGGTAGTATGTTGTCGATATTTTTGTTACTACAATGGATTGTAGCCTTGTCATTATTGAGGGTAGTATGTTTTTAAGATTTTTGTTACTACAATGAATGATAGCCTTGTCATTATGGAAGGTAGTCTGTTGTCAAGATTTTTTTTACTCCAATAGATGGTAGCCTTGTCATTATGGAAGGTAGTATGTTGTCGATATTTTTATTACTCCAATGGATGGTAGCCTTGTCATTATGGAAAGTAGTATGTTGTCGAGATTTTTGAAACTCCATTGGATGGTAGCCTTATCATTATAGAAGGTAGTCTGTTGTCAAGATTTTTATTATTTCAATGGATGGTAGCCTTGTCATTATGGAAGGTAGTATGTTATCGATATCTATGTTACTCTAATGGGTGGTAGCCTTGTCATTATGGAAGGTAGTCTGTTGTCGAGATTTTTGTTACCCCAATGGATGGTAGACTTGCCATTATAGAAGGTAGTTTGTTGTTGTGATTTTTGTTACTCCAATGGATGGTAGCCTTGTCATTATGGAAGGTAGTATGTTGTTCATATTTTTGTTACTACAATGTATGGTAGCCTTGTCATTATGGAAGGTAGTCTATTGTTCATATTTTTGTTACTATAATGTATGGTAGCCTTGTTATTATGGAAGGTAGTCTGTTTTTGAGATTTTTGTTATTCCAATGGATGGTAGCCTAGTCTTTATGGAAGGTAGTCTGTTTACGAGATTTTTGTTACTCCAATGGATGGTAGCCTTGTCATTATAGAAGGTAGTCTGTTGTCGATATTTTTGGTACTCCAATGAATGGTAGCCTTGTCATTATGGAAGGTAGTCTCTTGTTGATATTTTTGTTACTCCAATGGATGGTAGCCTTATCATTATGGAAGGAAGTCTGTTTTCCAGATTTTTCTTACTCAAATGGATGGTAGCCTTGTCATTATGGAAGGTAGTTTGCTGTCGTGATTTTTGTTACTCCAATGGATGGAAGCCTTGTCATTATTGAACGTAGTCTTTTGTCGAGATTTTTGTTACTACAATAGATGGTAGCCTTGTCATTATGGAAGGTAGTATGTTGTCGATATTTTTGTTACTACAATGGATTGTAGCCTTGTCATTATGGAGGGTAGTATGTTGTTAAGATTTTTGTTACTACAATGGATGATAGCCTTGTCATTATGGAAGTAGTCTGTTGTCAAGATTTTTATTACTCCAATAGATGCTAGGCTTGGCATTATGGAAGGTAGTATGTTGTCGATATTTTTGTTACTCCAATGGATGGTAGCCTTGTCATTATGGAAGGTAGTATGTTGTCAAGATTTTTGTAACTCCAATGGATAGTAGCCTTGTCATTATGGAAGGTAGTATGTTGTCGATATCTATGTTACTCTAATGGGTGGTAGCCTTGTCATTATGGAAGGTAGTCTGTTGTCGAGATTTTATTTACCCCAATGGATGGTAGACTTGTCATTATAGAAGGTAGTTTGTTGTTGTGATTTTTGTTACTCCAATGGATGGTAGCCTTATTATTATGGAAGGTAGTATGTTGTTCATATTTTTGTTACTACAATGTATGGTAGCCTTGTCATTATGGAAGGTAGTCTATTGTTCATATTTTTGTTACTATAATGTATGGTAGCCTTGTTATTATGGAAGGTAGTCTGTTTTTGAGATTTTTGTTATTCCAATGGATGGTAGCCTAGTCTTTATGGAAGGTAGTCTGTTTACGAGATTTTTGTTACTCCAATGGATGGTAGCCTTGTCATTATAGAAGGTAGTCTGTTGTCGATATTTTTGGTACTCCAATGAATGGTAGCCTTGTCATTATGGAAGGTAGTCTCTTGTTGATATTTTTGTTACTCCAATGGATGGTAGCCTTATCATTATGGAAGGAAGTTTGTTTTCCAGATTTTTCTTACTCAAATGGATGGTAGCCTTGTCATTATGGAAGGTAGTTTGCTGTCGTGATTTTTGTTACTCCAATGGATGGAAGCCTTGTCATTATTGAACGTAGTCTTTTGTCGAGATTTTTGTTACTACAATAGATGGTAGCCTTGTCATTATGGAAGGTAGTATGTTGTCGATATTTTTGTTACTACAATGGATTGTAGCCTTGTCATTATGGAGGGTAGTATGTTGTTAAGATTTTTGTTACTACAATGGATGATAGCCTTGTCATTATGGAAGGTAGTCTGTTGTCAAGATTTTTATTACTCCAATAGATGCTAGCCTTGGCATTATGGAAGGTAGTATGTTGTAGATATTTTTGTTACTCCAATGGATGGTAGCCTTGTCATTATGGAAGGTAGTATGTTGTCAAGATTTTTGTAACTCCAATGGATAGTAGCCTTGTCATTATGGAAGGTAGTATGTTGTCGATATCTATGTTACTCTAATGGGTGGTAGCCTTGTCATTATGGAAGGTAGTCTGTTGTCGAGATTTTATTTACCCCAATGGATGGTAGACTTGTCATTATAGAAGGTAGTTTGTTGTTGTGATTTTTGTTACTCCAATGGATGGTAGCCTTATTATTATGGAAGGTAGTATGTTGTTCATATTTTTGTTACTACAATGTATGGTAGCCTTGTCATTATGGAAGGTAGTCTATTGTTCATATTTTTGTTACTATAATGTATGGTAGCCTTGTTATTATGGAAGGTAGTCTGTTTTTGAGATTTTTGTTATTCCAATGGATGGTAGCCTAGTCTTTATGGAAGGTAGTCTGTTTACGAGATTTTTGTTACTCCAATGGATGGTAGCCTTGTCATTATAGAAGGTAGTCTGTTGTCGAGATTTTTGGTACTCCAATGAATGGTAGCCTTGTCATTATGGAAGGTAGTCTCTTGTTGATATTTTTGTTACTCCAATGGATGGTAGCCTTATCATTATGGAAGGAAGTCTGTTTTCCAGATTTTTCTTACTCAAATGGATGGTAGCCTTGTCATTATGGAAGGTAGTTTGCTGTCGTGATTTTTGTTACTCCAATGGATGGAAGCCTTGTCATTATTGAACGTAGTCTTTTATCGAGATTTTTGTTACTACAATAGACGGTAGCCTTGTTATTATGGAAGGTAGTATGTTGTTGATATTTTTGTTACTACAATGGATTGTAGCCTTGTCATTATGGAGGGTAGTATGTTGTTAAGATTTTTGTTACTACAATGGATGATAGCCTTGTCATTATGGAAGGTAGTCTGTTGTCAAGATTTTTATTACTCCAATAGATGCTAGCCTTGGCATTATGGAAGGTAGTATGTTGTAGATATTTTTGTTACTCCAATGGATGGTAGCCTTGTCATTATGGAAGGTAGTCTGTTGTCGAGATTTTATTTACCCCAATGGATGGTAGACTTGTCATTATAGAAGGTAGTTTGTTGTTGTGATTTTTGTTACTCCAATGGATGGTAGCCTTATTATTATGGAAGGTAGTCTGTTGTTCATATTTTTGTTACTACAATGCATGGTAGCCTTGTAATTATGGAAGGTAGTCTATTGTTAATATTTTTGTTACTACAATGTATGGTAGCCTTGTCATTCTAGAAGGTAGTGTGTTGTTGATATTTTTGTTATTTCAATGGATGGTAGCCTAGTCTTTATGGAAGGTAGTCTATTTACGAGATTTTTGTTACTCCAATGGATTGTAGCCTTGTCATTATAGAAGGTAGTCTGTTGTCGAGATTTTTGGTACTCCAACGGATGGCAGCCTTGTCATTATGGAAGGTAGTCTCCTGTTGATATTTTTGTTAATCTAATGGATGGTAGCCTTGTCATTATGGAAGGAAGTCTGTTGTCCAGATTTTTCTTATTCCAATGGATGGTAGCCTTGTCATTATGGAAGGTAGTCTGTTGTCCAGATTTTTATTATTCCAATGGATGGTAGCCTTGTCATTATGGAAGGTAGTATGTTTTCGATATCTATGTTACTCTAATGGGTGGTAGCCTTGTCATTATGGAAGGTAGTCTGTTGTCGAGATTTTATTTACCCCAATGGATGGTAGACTTGTCATTATAGAAGGTAGTTTGTTGTTGTGATTTTTGTTACTCCAATGGATGGTAGCCTTATTATTATGGAAGGTAGTCTGTTGTTCATATTTTTGTTACTACAATGTATGGTAGCCTTGTAATTATGGAAGGTAGTCTATTGTTAATATTTTTGTTACTACAATGTATGGTAGCCTTGTCATTCTGGAAGGTAGTGTGTTGTTGAGATTTTTGTTATTTCAATGGATGGTAGCCTAGTCTTTATGGAAGGTAGTCTATTTACGAGATTTTTGTTACTCCAATGGATTGTATCCTTGTCATTATAGAAGGTAGTCTGTTGTCAAGATTTTTGGTACTCCAACGGATGGCAGCCTTGTCATTATGGAAGGTAGTCTCCTGTTGATATTTTTGTTAATCTAATGGATGGTAGCCTTGTCATTATGGAAGGAAGTCTGTTGTCCAGATTTTTCTTACTCTAATGGTTGGTAGCCTTGTCATTATGGAAGGTAGTCTGTTCTCGTGATTTTTGTTACTCCAATGGATGGTAGCCTTGTAATTATGGAAGGTAGTCTCTTGTTGATATTTTTGTTACTCCAATGGATGGTAGCCTTATCATTATGGAAGGAAGTCTGTTGTCCAGATTTTTCTTACTCTAATGGATGGTAGCCTTGTCATTATGGAAGGTAGTCTGTTGTCGTGATTTTTGTTACTCCAATGGATGGAAGCCTTGTCATTATTGAACTTAGTCTTTTGTCGAGATTTTTGTTACTACAATAGATGGTAGCCTTGTCATTATCGAAGGTAGTATGATGTCGATATTTTTGTTACTCCAATGGATGGGTGCCTTGTCATTATGGAAGGTAGTATGTTGTCGATATTTTTGTAACTCCATTGGATGGTAGCCTTATCATTATGGAAGGTAGTCTGTTGTCCAGATTTTTATTATTCCAATGGATGGTAGCCTTGTCATTATGGAAGGTAGTATGTTTTCGATATCTATGTTACTCTAATGGGTGGTAGCCTTGTCATTATGGAAGGTAGTCTGTTGTCGAGATTTTATTTACCCCAATGGATGGTAGACTTGTCATTATAGAAGGTAGTTTGTTGTTGTGATTTTTGTTACTCCAATGGATGGTAGCCTTATTATTATGGAAGGTAGTCTGTTGTTCATATTTTTGTTACTACAATGTATGGTAGCCTTCTAATTATGGAAGGTAGTCTATTGTTAATATTTTTTTTACTACAATGTATGGTAGCCTTGTCATTATGGAAGGTAGTGTGTTATTGAGATTTTTGTTATATCAATGGATGGTAGCCTAGTCTTTATGGAAGGTAGTCTATTTACGAGATTTTTGTTACTCCAATGGATGGTAGCCTTGTCATTATAGAAGGTAGTCTGTTGTCGAGATTTTTGGTACTCCAACGGATGGCAGCCTTGTCATTATGGAAGGTACTCTCCTGTTGATATTTTTGTTAATCTAATGGATGGTAGCCTTGTCATTATGGAAGGAAGTCTGTTGTCCAGATTTTTCTTACTCTAATGGTTGGTAGCCTTGTTATTATGGAAGGTAGTATGTTCTCGTGATTTTTGTTACTCCAATGGATGGTAGCCTTGTCATTATGGAAGGTAGTCTCTTGTTGATATTTTTGTTACTCCAATGGATGGTAGCCTTATCATTATGGAAGGAAGTCTGTTGTCCAGATTTTTCTTACTCTAATGGATGGTAGCCTTGTCATTAAGGAAGGTAGTCTGTTGTTGTGATTTTTGTTACTCCAATGGATGGAAGCCTTGTCATTATTGAACGTAGTCTTTTGTCTTGATTTTTGTTACTACAATTGATGGTAGCCTTGTCATTATCGAAGGTAGTATGTTGTCGATATTTTTGTTACTACAATGGATTGTAGCCTTGTCATTATGGAGGGTAGTATGTTGTTAAGATTTTTGTTACTACAATGGATGATAGCCTTGTCATTATGGAATGTAGTCTGTTGTCAAGATTTTTATTACTCCAATAGATGCTAGCCTTGTCATTATGGAAGGTAGTATGTTGTCGAGATTTTTGTAACTCCATTGGATGGTAGCCAGATCATTATGGAAGGTAGTCTGTTGTCAAGATTTTTATTATTCCAATGGATGGTAGCCTTGTCATTATGGAAGGTAGTATGTTGTCGATATCTATGTTACTCTAATGGGTGGTAGCCTTGTCATTATGGAAGGTAGTCTGTTGTCGAGATTTTTGTTACCCCAATGGATGGTAGACTTGTCATTATAGAAGGTAGTTTGTTGTTGTGATTTTTGTTACTCCAATGGATGGTAGCCTTGTTATTATGGAAGGTAGTTTGTTGTTCATATTTTTGTTACTACAATGTATGGTAGCCTTGTCATTATGGAAGGTAGTCTATTGTTAATATTTTTGTTACTACAATGTATGGTAGCCTTGTCATTATGGAATGTAGTGTGTTGTTGAGATTTTTGTTATTTAAATGGATGGTAGCCTAGTCTTTATTGAAGGTAGTCTATTTACGAGATTTTTGTTACTCCAATGGATGGTTGCCTTGTCATTATGGAAGGTAGTATGTTGTCGATATTTTTGTAACTCCATTGGATGGTAGCCTTATCATTATGGAAGGTAGTCTGTTGTCCAGATTTTTATTATTCCAATGGATGGTAGCCTTGTCATTATGGAAGGTAGTATGTTGTCGATATCTATGTTACTCTAATGGGTGGTAGCCTTGTCATTATGGAAGGTAGTTTGTTGTCGAGACTTTATTTACCCCAATGGATGGTAGACTTGTCATTATAGAAGGTAGTTTGTTGTTGTGATTTTTGTTACTCCAATGGATGGTAGCCTTATTATTATGGAAGGTAGTCTGTTGTTCATATTTTTGTTACTACAATGTATGGTAGCCTTCTAATTATGGAAGGTAGTCTATTGTTAATATTTTTTTTACTACAATGTATGGTAGCCTTGTCATTATGGAAGGTAGTGTGTTGTTGAGATTTTTGTTATTTCCATGGATGGTAGCCTAGTCTTTATGGAAGGTAGTCTATTTACGAGATTTTTGTTACTCCAATGGATGGTAGCCTTGTCATTATAGAAGGTAGTCTGTTGTCGAGATTTTTGGTACTCCAACGGATGGCAGCCTTGTCATTATGGAAGGTACTCTCCTGTTGATATTTTTGTTAATCTAATGGATGGTAGCCTTGTCATTATGGAAGGAAGTCTGTTGTCCAGATTTTTCTTACTCTAATGGTTGGTAGCCTTGTCATTATGGAAGGTAGTCTGTTCTCGTGATTTTTGTTACTCCAATGGATGGTAGCCTTGTCATTATGGAAGGTAGTCTCTTGTTGATATTTTTGTTACTCCAATGGATGGTAGCCTTATCATTATGGAAGGAAGTCTGTTGTCCAGATTTTTCTTACTCTAATGGATGGTAGCCTTGTCATTAAGGAAGGTAGTCTGTTGTTGTGATTTTTGTTACTCCAATGGATGGAAGCCTTGTCATTATTGAACGTAGTCTTTTGTCTTGATTTTTGTTACTACAATTGATGGTAGCCTTGTCATTATCGAAGGTAGTATGTTGTCGATATTTTTGTTACTACAATGGATTGTAGCCTTGTCATTATGGAGGGTAGTATGTTGTTAAGATTTTTGTTACTACAATGGATGATAGCCTTGTCATTATGGAATGTAGTCTGTTGTCAAGATTTTTATTATTCCAATAGATGCTAGCCTTGTCATTATGGAAGGTAGTATGTTGTCGAGATTTTTGTAACTCCATTGGATGGTAGCCAGATCATTATGGAAGGTAGTCTGTTGTCAAGATTTTTATTATTACAATGGATGGTAGCCTTGTCATTATGGAAGGTAGTATGTTGTCGATATCTATGTTACTCTAATGGGTGGTAGCCTTGTCATTATGGAAGGTAGTCTGTTGTCGAGATTTTTGTTACCCCAATGGATGGTAGACTTGTCATTATAGAAGGTAGTTTGTTGTTGTGATTTTTGTTACTCCAATGGATGGTAGCCTTGTTATTATGGAAGGTAGTCTGTTGTTCATATTTTTGTTACTACAATGTATGGTAGCCTTGTCATTATGGAAGGTAGTCTATTGTTAATATTTTTGTTACTACAATGTATGGTAGCCTTGTCATTATGGAAGGTAGTGTGTTGTTGAGATTTTTGTTATTTCAATGGATGGTAGCCTAGTCTTTATTGAAGGTGGTCTATTTACGAGATTTTTGTTACTCCAATTGATGGTAGCCTTGTCATTATAGAAGGTAGTCTGTTGTCGAGATTTTTGGTACTCCAACGGATGGCAGCCTTGTCATTATGGAAGGTAGTCTCCTGTTGATATTTTTGTTAATCTAATGGATGGTAGCCTTGTCATTATGGAAGGAAGTCTGTTGTCCAGATTTTTCTTACTCTAATGGTTGGTAGCCTTGTCATTATGGAACATAGTCTGTTCTCATGATTTTTGTTACTCCAATGGATGGTAGCCTTGTCATTATGGAAGGTAGTCTCTTGTTGATATTTTTGTTACTCCAATGGATGGTAGCCTTATCATTATGGAAGGAAGTATGTTGTCATGATTTTTCTTACTCTAATGGATGGTAAACTTGTCATTATGGAAGGTAGTCTGTTGTCGTGATTTTTGTTACTCCAATGGATGGAAGCCTTGTCATTATTGAACGTAGTCTTTTGTCGAGATTTTTGTTACTATAATAGATGGTAGCCTTGTCATTATCGAAGGTAGTATGTTGTCGATATTTTTGTTACTCCAATGGATGGTAGCCTTGTCATTATGGAAGGTAGTATGTTGTCGAGATTTTTGTAACTCCATTGGATGGTAGCCTTATCATTATGGAAGGTAGTCTGTTGTCAAGATTTTTATTATTCCAATGGATGGTAGCCTTGTCATTATGGAAGGTAGTATGTTGTCGATATCTATGTTACTCTAATGGGTGGTAGCCTTGTCATTATGGAAGGTAGTCTGTTGTCGAGATTTTATTTACCCCAATGGATGGTAGACTTGTCATTATGGAAGGAAGTCTGTTGTCCAGATTATTCTTACTCTAATGGTTGGTAGCCTTGTCATTATGGAAGGTAGTCTGTTCTCGTGATTTTTGTTACTCCAATGGATGGTAGCCTTATCATTATGGAAGGAAGTCTGTTGTCCAGATTTTTCTTACTCTAATGGATGGTAGCCTTGTCATTATGGAAGGTAGTCTGTTGTCGTGATTTTTGTTACTCCAATGGATGGAAGCCTTGTCATTATTGAACGTAGTCTTTTGTCGAGATTTTTGTTACTACAATAGATGCTAGCCTTGTCATTATGGAAGGTAGTATGTTGTCGATATTTTTGTTAATCCAATGGATGGTAGCCTTGTCATTATGGAAGGTAGTATGTTGTCGAGATTTTTGTAACTCCATTGGATGGTAGCTTGATCATTATGGAAGGTAGTCTGTTGTCAAGATTTTTATTATTCCAATGGATGGTAGCCTTGTCATTATGGAAGGTAGTATGTTGTCGATATCTACGTTACTCTAATGGGTGGTAGCCTTGTCATTATGGAAGGTAGTCTGTTATCGAGATTTTTGTTACCCAAATGGATGGTAGACTTGTCATTATAGAAGGTAGTTTGTTGTTGTGATTTTTGTTACTCCAATGGATGATAGCCTTGTTATTATGGAAGGTAGTCTGTTGTTCATATTTTTGTTACTACAATGTATGGTAGCCTTGTAATTATGGAAGGTAGTCTATTGTTAATATTTTTGTTACTACAATGTATGGTAGCCTTGTCATTATGGAAGGTAGTGTGTTGTTGAGATTTTTGTTATTTCAATGGATGGTAGCCTAGTCTATATGGAAGGTAGTCTATTTACGAGATTTTTGTTACTCCAATGGATGGTAGCCTTGTCATTATAGAAGGTAGTCTGTTGTCGAGATTTTTGGAACTCCAATGGATGGCAGCCTTGTCATTATGGAAGGTAGTCTCCTGTTGATATTTTTGTTACTCTAATGGATGGTAGCCTTGTCATTATGGAAGGAAGTCTGTTGTCCAGATTTTTTTTACTCTAATGGATGGTAGCCTTGTCATTATGGAAGGTAGTCTGTTGTCGTGATTTTTGTTACTCCAATGGATGGTAGCCTGGTCATTATTGAACGTAGTCTTTTGTCGAGATTTTTGTTACTACAATAGATGGTAGCCTTGTCATTATGGAAGGTAGTATGTTGTCGAGATTGTTGTTACTACAATGGATTGTAGCCTTGTCATCATGGAGGGTAGTATGTTGTTAAGATTTTTGTTACTACAATGGATGATAGCCTTGTCATTATGGAAGGTAGTCTGTTGTCAAGATTTTTATTACTCCAATAGATGCTAGCATTGTCATAATGTAAGGTAGTATGTTGTCGATATTTTTGTTACTCCAATGGATGGTAACCTAGTCATTATGGAAGGTAGTATGTTGTCGTGATTTTTGTAACTCCATTGGATGGTAGCCTTATCATTATGGAAGGTAGTCTGTTGTCAAGATTTTTATTATTCCAATGGATGGTAGCCTTGTCATTATGGAAGGTAGTATGTTTTCGATATCTATGTTACTCTAATGGGTGGTAGCCTTGTCATTATGGAAGGTAGTCAGTTGTCGAGATTTTTGTTACCCCAATGGATGGTAGACTTGTCATTATAGAAGGTAGTTTGTTGTTGTGATTTTTGTTACTCCAATGGATGGTAGCATTGTTATTATGGAAGGTAGTCTGTTGTTCATATTTTTGTTACAACAATTTATGGTAGCCTTGTCATTATGGAAGGTAGTCTATTGTTAATATTTTTGTTACTACAATGTATGGTAGCCTTGTCATTATGGAAGGTAGTGTGTTGTTGAGATTTTTGTTATTTCAATGGATGGTAGCCTAGTCTTTATGGAAGGTAGTCTGTTTACGAGATTTTTGTTACTCCAATGGATGGTAGCCTTGTCATTATTGAAGGTAGTCTGTTGTCGAGATTTTTTGTACTCCAATGGATGGTAGCCTTGTCATTATGGAAGGTAGTCTCTTGTTGATATTTTTGTTACTCCAATGGATGGTAGCCTTATCATTATGGAAGGAAGTCTATTGTCCAGATTTTTCTTACTCTAATGGATGGTAGCCTTGTCATTATGGAAGGTAGTCTGTTGTCGTGATTTTTGTTACTCCAATGGATGGTAGCCTTGTCATTATTGAACGTAGTCTTTTGTCGAGATTTTTGTTACTACAATAGATGGTAGCCTTGTCATTATGGAAGGTAGTATGTTGTCGATATTTTTCTTACTACAATGGATTGTAGCCTTGTCATTATGGAGGGTAGTATGTTGTTAAGATTTTTGTTACTACAATGGATGATAGCCTTGTCATTATGGAAGGTAGTTTGTTGTCAAGATTTTTATTACTCCAATAGATGCTAGCCTTGTCATTATGGAAGGTAGTATGTTGTCGATATTTTTGTTACTCCAATGGATGGTAGCCTTGTCATTATGGAAGGTAGTATGTTGTCGAGATTTTTGTAACTCCATTGGATGGTAGCCTTATCATTATGGAAGGTAGTCTTTTGTCAAGATTTTTATTATTCCAGTGGATGGTAGCCTTGTCATTATGGAAGGTAGTATGTTGTCGATATCTATGTTACTCTAATGGGTGGTAGCCTTGTCATTATGGAAGGTAGTCTATTGTCGAGATTTTTGTTACCCCAATGGATGGTAGACTTGTCATTATAGAAGGTAGTTTGTTGTTTTGATTTTTGTTACTCCAATGGATGGTAGCCTTGTTATTATGGAAGGTAGTCTGTTGTTAATATTTTTGTTACTACAATGTATGGTAGCCTTGTAATTATGGAAGGTAGTCTATTGTTAATATTTTTGTTACTACAATGTATGGTAGCCTTGTCATTATGGAAGGTAGTGTGTTGTTGAGATTTTTGTTATTTCAATGGATGGTAGCCTAGTCTTTATGGAAGGTAGTCTATTTACGAGATTATTGTTACTCCAATGGATGGTAGCCTTGTCATTATAGAAGGTAGTCTGTTGTCGAGATTTTTGGAACTCCAATGGATGGCAGCCTTGTCATTATGGAAGGTAGTCTCCTGTTGATATTTTTGTTACTCTAATGGATGGTAGCCTTGTCATTATGGAAGGAAGTCGGTTGTCCAGATTTTTCTTACTCTAATGGATGGTAGCCTTGTCATTATGGAAGGTAGTTTGTTGTCGTGATTTTTGTTACTCCAATGGATGGTAGCCTTGTCATTATTGAACGTAGTCTTTTGTCGAGATTTTTGTTACTACAATAGATGGTAGCCTTGTCATTATGGAAGGTAATATGTTGTCGATATTTTTGTTACTACAATGGATTGTAGCCTTGTCATTATGGAGGGTAGTATGTTGTTAAGATTTTTGTTACTACAATGGATGATAGCCTTGTCATTATGGAAGGTAGTCTGTTGTCAAGATTTTTATCACTCCAATAGATGCTAGCCTTCTCATTATGGAAGGAAGTCGGTTGTCCAGATTTTTCTTACTCTAATGGATGGTAGCCTTGTCATTATGGAAGGTAGTTTGTTGTCGTGATTTTTGTTACTCCAATGGATGGTAGCCTTGTCATTATTGAACGTGGTCTGTTGTCGAGATTTTTGTTACTACAATAGATGATAGCCTTGTCATTATGGAAGGTAGTATGTTGTCGATATTTTTGTTACTACAATGAATGGTGGCCTTGTCACTATGGAAGGTAGTATGTTGTCGATATCTATGTTACTCTAATGGGTGGTAACCTTATCATTATGGAAGATAGTCTGTGGTCAAGATTTTTGTTACTCCAATGGATGGTAGCCTTGTCATTATAGAAGGTAGTTTGTTGTTGTGATTTTTGTTACTCCAATGGATGGTAGCATTGTCATTATGGAAGGTAGTCCGTTGTTCAGATTTTTGTTACTATAATGTATGGTAGCCTTGTCATTATGGAAGGTAGTCTATTGTCGAGATATTTGTTATTCCAATGGATGGTAGCCTAGTCTTTATGGAAGGTAGTCTATTTTCGAGATTTTTGTTACTTTAATGGATGGTAGCCTTGTCATTATAGAAGGTAGTCTGTTGTCGAGATTTTTGGTACTTCAATGGATGGTAGCCTTGTCATTATAGAAAGTAGTCTCTTGTTGATATTTTTGTTACTCCACTGGATGGTAGCCTTGTCATTATGGAAGGTAGTCTCTTGTTGATATTTTTGTTACTCCAATGTATGGTAGCCTTGTCATTATGGAAGATAGTTTGTTGTTCATATTTTTCGTATTCTAATGGATGGTAGCCTAGTCATTATGGAAGGTAGTCTGTTGTTGAGATTTTTGTTACTCCAATGGATGGTAGCCTTGTCATTATTGAACGTAGTCTATTGTCGAGATTTTTAATACTACAATGGATGGTAGCCTTGTCATTATGGAAGGTAGTATGTTGTCGATATTTTTGTTACTACAATGGATTATAGCTTTGTCATTATGGAAGGTAGTATGTTGTCGTGATTTTTGTTACTACAATGGATGATAGCGTTGTCATTATGGAAGGTAGTCTATTGTAAAGATTTTTGTTACTCTAATAGATGGTAGCCTTGTCATTATGGAAGGTAGTATGTTGTCGATATTTTTGTTACTCCAATGGATGGTAGCCTTGTTATTATGTAAGGTAGTCTCTTGTTGATATTTTTATTACTTCAATGGATGGTAGCCTTGTCATTATGGAAGGTAGTATGTTGTCGAGATTTTTGTTACTCTAATGGATGGTAGCCTTGTCATTATGGAAGGTAGTCTGTTGTCGAGATGTTTCTTACTCCAATGGATGGTAGCCTTGTCATTATTGAACGTAGTCTGTTGTCGAGATTTTTGTTACTACAATAGATGGTAGCCTTGTCATTATGGAAGGTAGTATGTTGTCGATATTTTTGTTACTACAATGGATTGTGGCCTTGTAACTATGGAAGGTAGTATGTTGTCGATATCTATGTTACTCTAATTGGTGGTAGCCTTATCATTATTGAAGATAGTCTATTGTCAAGATTTTTGTTACTCTTATGGATGGTAGCCTTGTCATTATAGAAGTTAGTTTGTTGTTGTGATTTTTGTTACTCCAATGGATGGTAGCATTGTCATTATGGAAGGTAGTCTGTTGTTCAGATTTTTGTTACTATAATGTATGATAGCCTTGTCATTATGGAAGGTAGTCTATTGTCGAGATTTTTGTTAGTCCAATGGATGGTAGCCTAGTCTTTATGGAAGGTAGTCTATTTTGGAGATATTTGTTACTCCAATGGATGGTAGCCTTGTCATTATAGAAGGTAGTCTGTTGTCGAGATTTTTGGTACTTCAATGGATGGTAGCCTTGTCATTATAGAAGGTAGTCTCTTGTTGATATTTTTGTTACTCCAATGGATGGTAGCCTTCTCATTATGGAAGGTAGTCTGTTGTTGATATTTTTGTTACTCCAATGGATGGTAGCCTTGTCATTATGGAAGGTAGTCTGTTTTTCAGATATTTCGTACTCTAATGGATGGTAGCCTTGTCATTATGGAAGGTAGTCTGTTGTCGAGATTTTTGTTACTCCAATGGATGGTTGCCTTGTCATTATTGAACGTAGTCTATTGTCGAGATTTTTGTTACTACAATGGATGGTAGCCTTGTCATTATGGAAGGTAGTATGTTGTCGATATTTTTGTTACTACAATGGATTATAGCTTTGTCATTATGGAAGGTAGTATGTTGTCGAGATTTTTGTTACTACAATGGATGATAGCATTGTCATTATGGAAGGTAGTCTATTGTAAAGATTTTTGTTACTCCAATAGATGGTAGCCTTGTCATTATGGAAGGTAGTATGTTATCGATATTTTTATTACTCCAATAGATGGTAGCCTTGTCATTATGGAAGGTAGTCTCTTGTTGATATTTTTATTACTCCAATGGATGGTAGCCTTGTCATTATGGAAGGTAGTATGTTGTTGAGATTTTTGTTACTCTAATGGATGGTAGCCTTGTCATTATGGAAGATAGTCTGTTGTCGAGATTTTTCTTACTCCAATGGATGGTAGCCTTATCATTATTGAAGGTAGTCTGTTGTCGAGATTTTTGTTACTAGAATGGATGGTAGCCTTGTCATTATGGAAGGTAGTATGTTGTCGATATTTTTGTTACTACAATGGATGGTAGCCTTGTCACTATGGAAGGTAGTATGTTGTCGATATCTATGTTACTCTAATGGGTGGTAGCCTTATCATTATGGAAGATAGTCGGTTGTCAAGATTTTTGTTACTCCAATGGATGGTAGCCTTGTCATTATAGAAGGAACTTTGTTGTTGTGATTTTTGTTACTCCAATGGATGGTAGCATTGTCATTATGGAAGGTAGTCTGTTGTTCAGATTTTTGTTACTATAATGTATGGTTGCCTTGTCATCATGGAAGGTAGTCTATTGTCGAGATTTTTGTTATTCCAATGGATGGTAGCCTAGAATTTATGGAAGGTAGTCTATTTTTGAGATTTTTGTTACTCCAATGGATGGTAGCCTTGTCATTATAGAAGGTAGTCTATTGTCGAGATTTTTGGTACTTCAATGGATGGTAGCCTTGTCATTATGGAAGGTAGTCTCTTGTTGATATTTGTGTTACTCCAATGGATGGTAGCCTTGTCATTATGGAAGGTAGTCTCTTGTTGATATTTTTGTTACTCTAATGGATGGTACCCTTGTCATTATGGGAGGTAGTCTGTTGTCAAGATTTTTATTACTCCAATAGATGCTAGCCTTCTCATTATGTAAGGTAGTATGTTGTCGATATTTTTGTTACTCCAATGGATGGTAACCTTGTCATTATGGAAGGTAGTATGTTGTCAAGATTTTTGTAACTACATTGGATTGTAGCCTTATCATTATGGAAGGTAGTCTGTTGTCAAGATTTTTATTATTCCAATGGATGGTAGCCTTGTCATTATGGAAGGTAGTATGTTGTCGATATCTATGTTACTCTAATGGGTGGTAGCCTTGTCGTTATGGAAGGTAGTCTGTTGTCGAGATTTTTGTTACCCCAATGGATGGTAGACTTGTCATTATAGAAGGTAGTTTGTTGTTGTGATTTTTGTTACTCCAATGGATGGTAGCATTGTTATTATGGAAGGTAGTCTGTTGTTCATATTTTTGTTACTACAATGTATGGTAGCCTTGTCATTATGGAAGGTAGTCTATTGTTAATATTTTTGTTACTACAATGTATGGTAGCCTTGTCATTATGGAAGGTAGTGTGTTGTTGAGATTTTTGTTATTTCAATGGATGGTAGCCTAGTCTTTATGGAAGGTAGTCTGTTTACGAGATTTTTGTTACTCCAATGGATGGTAGCCTTGTCATTATTGAAGGTAGTCTGTTGTCGAGATTTTTGGTACTCCAATGGATGGTAGCCTTTTCATTATGGAAGGTAGTCTCTTGTTGATATTTTTGTTACTCCAATGGATGGTAGCCTTATCATTATGGAAGGAAGTCTATTGTCCAGATTTTTCTTACTCTAATGGATGGTAGCCTTGTCATTATGGAAGGTAGTCTGTTGTCGTGATTTTTGTTACTCCAATGGATGGTAGCCTTGTCATTATTGAAAGTAGTCTTTTGTCGAGATTTTTGTTACTACAATAGATGGTAGCCTTATCATTATGAAAGGTAGTATGTTGTCGATATTTTTGTTACTACAATGGATTGTAGCCTTGTCATTATGGAGGGTAGTATGTTGTTAAGATTTTTGTTACTACAATGGATGATAGCCATGTCATTTTGGAAGGTAGTTTGTTGTCAAGATTTTTATTACTCTAATAGATGCTAGCCTTGTCATTATGGAATGTAGTATGTTGTCGTTTTTTTGTTACTCCAATGGATGGTAGCCTTGTCATTATGGAAGGTAGTATGTTGTCGAGATTTTTGTAACTCCATTGGATGGTAGCCTTATCATTATGGAAGGTAGTCTGTTGTCAAGATTTTTATTATTCAAATGGATGGTAGCCTTGTCATTATGGAAGGTAGTATGTTGTCAATATCTATGTTACTCTAATGGGTGGTAGCCTTGTCATTATGGAACGTAGTCTGTTGTCAAGATTTTTGTTACCCCAATGGATGGTAGACTTGTCATTATAGAAGGTAGTTTGTTGTTGTGATTTTTGTTACTCCCATGGATGGTAGCCTTGTTATTATGGAAGGTAGTCTGTTGTTCAAATTTTTGTTACTACAATGTATGGTAGCCTTGTAATTATGGAAGGTAGTCTATTGTTAATATTTTTGTTACTACAATGTATGGTAGCCTTGTCATTATGGAAGGTAGTGTGTTGTTGAGATTTTTGTTATTTCAATGGATGGTAGCCTAGTCTTTATGGAAGGTAGGCTATTTACGATATTTTTGTTACTCCAATGGATGGTAGCCTTGTCATTATAGAAGGTAGTCTGTTGTCGAGATTTTTGGAACTCCAATGGATGGCAACCTTGTCATTATGGAAGGTAGTCTCCTGTTGATATTTTTGTTACTCTAATGGATGGTAGCCTTGTCATTATGGAAGGAAGTCGGTTGTCCAGATTTTTCTTACTCTAATGGATGGTAGCCTTGTCATTATGGAAGGTAGTTTGTTGTCGTGATTTTTGTTACTCCAATGGATGGTAGCCTTGTCATTATTGAACGTAGTCTTTTGTCGAGATTTTTGTTACTACAATAGATGGTAGCCTTGTCATTATGGAAGGTAATATGTTGTCGATATTTTTGGTACTACAATGGATTGTAGCCTTGTCATTATGGAGGGTAGTATGTTGTTAAGATTTTTGTTACTACAATGGATGATAGCCTTGTCATTATGGAAGGTAGTCTGTTGTCAAGATTTTTATCACTCCAATAGATGCTAGCCTTGTCATTATGGAAGGAAGTCGGTTGTCCAGATTTTTCTTACTCTAATGGATGGTAGCCTTGTCATTATGGAAGGTAGTTTGTTGTCGTGATTTTTGTTACTCCAATGGATGGTAGCCTTGTCATTATTGAACGTGGTCTGTTGTCGAGATTTTTGTTACTACAATAGATGATAGCCTTGTCATTATGGAAGGTAGTATGTTGTCGATATTTTTGTTACTACAATGGATGGTGGCCTTGTCACTATGGAAGGTAGTATGTTGTCGATATCTATGTTACTCTAATGGGTGGTAACCTTATCATTATGGAAGATAGTCTCTGGTCAAGATTTTTGTTACTCCAATGGATGGTAGCCTTGTCATTATAGAAGGTAGTTTGTTGTTGTGATTTTTGTTACTCCAATGGATGGTAGCATTGTCATTATGGAAGGTAGGCCGTTGTTCAGATTTTTGTTACTATAATGTATGGTAGCCTTGTCATTATGGAAGGTAGTCTATTGTCGAGATATTTGTTATTCCAATGGATGGTAGCCTAGTCTTTATGGAAGGTAGTCTATTTTCGAGATTTTTGTTACTTTAATGGATGGTAGCCTTGTCATTATAGAAGGTAGTCTGTTGTCGAGATTTTTGGTACTTCAATGGATGGTAGCCTTGTCATTATAGAAAGTAGTCTCTTGTTGATATTTTTGTTACTCCACTGGATGGTAGCCTTGTCATTATGGAAGGTAGTCTCTTGTTGATATTTTTGTTACTCCAATGTATGGTAGCCTTGTCATTATGGAAGATAGTTTGTTGTTCATATTTTTCGTACTCTAATGGATGGTAGCCTAGTCATTATGGAAGGTAGTCTGTTGTCGAGATTTTTGTTACTCCAATGGATGGTAGCCTTGTCATTATTGAACGTAGTCTATTGTCGAGATTTTTAATACTACAATGGATGGTAGCCTTGTCATTATGGAAGGTAGTATGTTGTCGATATTTTTGTTACTACAATGGATTATAGCTTTGTCATTATGGAAGGTAGTATGTTGTCGAGATTTTTGTTACTACAATGGATGATAGCGTTGTCATTATGGAAGGTAGTCTATTGTAAAGATTTTTGTTACTCTAATAGATGGTAGCCTTGTCATTATGGAAGGTAGTATGTTGTCGATATTTTTGTTACTCCAATGGATGGTAGCCTTGTTATTATGTAAGGTAGTCTCTTGTTGATATTTTTATTACTTCAATGGATGGTAGCCTTGTCATTATGGAAGGTAGTATGTTGTCGAGATTTTTGTTACTCTAATGGATGGTAGCCTTGTCATTATGGAAGGTAGTCTGTTGTCGAGATGTTTCTTACTCCAATGGATGGTAGCCTTGTCATTATTGAACGTAGTCTGTTGTCGAGATTTTTGTTACTACAATAGATGGTAGCCTTGTCATTATGGAAGGTAGTATGTTGTCGATATTTTTGTTACTACAATGGATGGTAGCCTTGTCACTATGGAAGGTAGTATGTTGTCGATATCTATGTTACTCTAATGGGTGGTAGCCTTATCATTATGGAAGATAGTCGGTTGTCAAGATTTTTGTTACTCCAATGGATGGTAGCCTTGTCATTATAGAAGGAACTTTGTTGTTGTGATTTTTGTTACTCCAATGGATGGTAGCATTGTCATTATGGAAGGTAGTCTGTTGTTCAGATTTTTGTTACTATAATGTATGGTAGCCTTGTCATCATGGAAGGTAGTCTATTGTCGAGATTTTTGTTATTCCAATGGATGGTAGCCTAGAATTTATGGAAGGTAGTCTATTTTTGAGATTTTTGTTACTCCAATGGATGGTAGCCTTGTCATTATAGAAGGTAGTCTGTTGTCGAGATTTTTGGTACTTCAATGGATGGTAGCCTTGTCATTATGGAAGGTAGTCTCTTGTTGATATTTGTGTTACTCCAATGGATGGTAGCCTTGTCATTATGGAAGGTAGTCTCTTGTTGATATTTTTGTTACTCTAATGGATGGTACCCTTGTCATTATGGGAGGTAGTCTGTTGTCGAGATTTTTGTTACTCCAATGGATGGTAGCCTTGTCATTATTGAACGTAGTCTATTGTAGAGATTTTTGTTAGTACAATAGATGGTAGCCTTGTTATTATGGAAGGTAGTATGTTGTAGATATTTTTTTTACTACATTGGATTATAGCTTTGTCATTATGGAAGGTAGTATGTTGTCGAGATTTTTGTTACTACAATGGATGATAACATTGTCATTATGGAAGGTAGTCTGTTGTCAAGAGTTTTGTTACTCCAATAGATGGTAGCCTTGTCATTATGGAAGGTAGTATGTTGTCGATATTTTTGTTACTCCAATGGATGGTAGCCTTGTCATTATGGAAGGTAGTCTCTTGTTGATATTTTTGTTCCTCCAATGGATGGTAGCCTTGTCATTATGGAAGGTAGTATGTTGTCGAGATTTTTGTTACTCTAACGGATGGTAGCCTTGTCATTATGGAAGGTAGTATGCTGTCGATATCTATGTTACTCTAATGGGTGGTAGCCTTGTCATTATGGAAGGTAGTCTGTTGTTGAGATTTTTGTTACTCCAATGGATGGTAGCCTTATCATTATAGAAGGTAGTTTGTTGTTGTGATTTTTGTTACTCCAATGGATGGTAGCCTTGTCATTATGGAAGGTAGTCTGTTGTTCAAATTTTTGTTACTATAATGTATGGTAGCCTTGTTATTATGGAAGGTAGTCTGTTGTCGAGATTTTTGTTATTCCAATGGATGGTAGCCTAGTCTTTATGGAAGGTAGTCTATTTTCGAGATTTTTATTACTCCGATGGATGGTAGCCTTGTCATTATAAAAGGTAGTCTGTTGTCGATATTTTTGGTACTCCAATGGATGGTAGCCTTGTCATTATGGAAAGTAGTCTCTTTGGTTATAGTTTTGTTACTCCAATGGATGGTAGCCTTATCATTATGGAAGGAAGTCTCTTGTCCAGATTTTTCTTACTCTAATGGATGGAAGCCTTGTCATTATGGAAGGTAGTCTGTTGTCGTGATTACTGTTACTCCAATGGATGGTAGCCTTGTCATTATTGAACGTAGTCTGTTGTCTAGATTTTTGTTACTACAATAGATGGTAGCCTTGTCATTATGGAAGGTAGTATGTTGATGATATTTTTGTTACTACAATGGATTGTAGCCTTGGCATTATGGAGGGTAGTATGTTGTTAAGATTTTTGTTACTACAATGAATGATAACCTTGTCATTATGGAAGGTAGTCTGTTGTCAATATTTTTTTTACTCATATAGATGGTAGCCTTGTAATTATGGAAGGTAGTATGTTGTCCATATTTTTGTTAATCCAATGGATGGTAGCCTTGTCATTATGGAAGGGAGTATGTTTTCGAGATTTTTGTAACTCCATTGGATGGTAGCCTTATCATTATGGAAGGTAGTCTGTTGTCAAGATTTTTATTACTCCAATAGATGCTAGCCTTCTCATTATGTAAGGTAGTATGTTGTCGATATTTTTGTTACTCCAATGGATGGTAACCTTGTCATTATGGAAGGTAGTATGTTGTCAAGATTTTTGTAACTACATTGGATTGTAGCCTTATCATTATGGAAGGTAGTCTGTTGTCAAGATTTTTATTATTCCAATGGATGGTAGCCTTGTCATTATGGAAGGTAGTATGTTGTCGATATCTATGTTACTCTAATGGGTGGTAGCCTTGTCGTTATGGAAGGTAGTCTGTTGTCGAGATTTTTGTTACCCCAATGGATGGTAGACTTGTCATTATAGAAGGTAGTTTGTTGTTGTGATTTTTGTTACTCCAATGGATGGTAGCATTGTTATTATGGAAGGTAGTCTGTTGTTCATATTTTTGTTACTACAATGTATGGTAGCCTTGTCATTATGGAAGGTAGTCTATTGTTAATATTTTTGTTACTACAATGTATGGTAGCCTTGTCATTATGGAAGGTAGTGTGTTGTTGAGATTTTTGTTATTTCAATGGATGGTAGCCTAGTCTTTATGGAAGGTAGTCTGTTTACGAGATTTTTGTTACTCCAATGGATGGTAGCCTTGTCATTATTGAAGGTAGTCTGTTGTCGAGATTTTTGGTACTCCAATGGATGGTAGCCTTTTCATTATGGAAGGTAGTCTCTTGTTGATATTTTTGTTACTCCAATGGATGGTAGCCTTATCATTATGGAAGGAAGTCTATTGTCCAGATTTTTCTTACTCTAATGGATGGTAGCCTTGTCATTATGGAAGGTAGTCTGTTGTCGTGATTTTTGTTACTCCAATGGATGGTAGCCTTGTCATTATTGAAAGTAGTCTTTTGTCGAGATTTTTGTTACTACAATAGATGGTAGCCTTATCATTATGAAAGGTAGTATGTTGTCGATATTTTTGTTACTACAATGGATTGTAGCCTTGTCATTATGGAGGGTAGTATGTTGTTAAGATTTTTGTTACTACAATGGATGATAGCCATGTCATTTTGGAAGGTAGTTTGTTGTCAAGATTTTTATTACTCTAATAGATGCTAGCCTTGTCATTATGGAATGTAGTATGTTGTCGTTTTTTTGTTACTCCAATGGATGGTAGCCTTGTCATTATGGAAGGTAGTATGTTGTCGAGATTTTTGTAACTCCATTGGATGGTAGCCTTATCATTATGGAAGGTAGTCTGTTGTCAAGATTTTTATTATTCAAATGGATGGTAGCCTTGTCATTATGGAAGGTAGTATGTTGTCAATATCTATGTTACTCTAATGGGTGGTAGCCTTGTCATTATGGAACGTAGTCTGTTGTCAAGATTTTTGTTACCCCAATGGATGGTAGACTTGTCATTATAGAAGGTAGTTTGTTGTTGTGATTTTTGTTACTCCCATGGATGGTAGCCTTGTTATTATGGAAGGTAGTCTGTTGTTCAAATTTTTGTTACTACAATGTATGGTAGCCTTGTAATTATGGAAGGTAGTCTATTGTTAATATTTTTGTTACTACAATGTATGGTAGCCTTGTCATTATGGAAGGTAGTGTGTTGTTGAGATTTTTGTTATTTCAATGGATGGTAGCCTAGTCTTTATGGAAGGTAGGCTATTTACGATATTTTTGTTACTCCAATGGATGGTAGCCTTGTCATTATAGAAGGTAGTCTGTTGTCGAGATTTTTGGAACTCCAATGGATGGCAACCTTGTCATTATGGAAGGTAGTCTCCTGTTGATATTTTTGTTACTCTAATGGATGGTAGCCTTGTCATTATGGAAGGAAGTCGGTTGTCCAGATTTTTCTTACTCTAATGGATGGTAGCCTTGTCATTATGGAAGGTAGTTTGTTGTCGTGATTTTTGTTACTCCAATGGATGGTAGCCTTGTCATTATTGAACGTAGTCTTTTGTCGAGATTTTTGTTACTACAATAGATGGTAGCCTTGTCATTATGGAAGGTAATATGTTGTCGATATTTTTGGTACTACAATGGATTGTAGCCTTGTCATTATGGAGGGTAGTATGTTGTTAAGATTTTTGTTACTACAATGGATGATAGCCTTGTCATTATGGAAGGTAGTCTGTTGTCAAGATTTTTATCACTCCAATAGATGCTAGCCTTGTCATTATGGAAGGAAGTCGGTTGTCCAGATTTTTCTTACTCTAATGGATGGTAGCCTTGTCATTATGGAAGGTAGTTTGTTGTCGTGATTTTTGTTACTCCAATGGATGGTAGCCTTGTCATTATTGAACGTGGTCTGTTGTCGAGATTTTTGTTACTACAATAGATGATAGCCTTGTCATTATGGAAGGTAGTATGTTGTCGATATTTTTGTTACTACAATGGATGGTGGCCTTGTCACTATGGAAGGTAGTATGTTGTCGATATCTATGTTACTCTAATGGGTGGTAACCTTATCATTATGGAAGATAGTCTCTGGTCAAGATTTTTGTTACTCCAATGGATGGTAGCCTTGTCATTATAGAAGGTAGTTTGTTGTTGTGATTTTTGTTACTCCAATGGATGGTAGCATTGTCATTATGGAAGGTAGGCCGTTGTTCAGATTTTTGTTACTATAATGTATGGTAGCCTTGTCATTATGGAAGGTAGTCTATTGTCGAGATATTTGTTATTCCAATGGATGGTAGCCTAGTCTTTATGGAAGGTAGTCTATTTTCGAGATTTTTGTTACTTTAATGGATGGTAGCCTTGTCATTATAGAAGGTAGTCTGTTGTCGAGATTTTTGGTACTTCAATGGATGGTAGCCTTGTCATTATAGAAAGTAGTCTCTTGTTGATATTTTTGTTACTCCACTGGATGGTAGCCTTGTCATTATGGAAGGTAGTCTCTTGTTGATATTTTTGTTACTCCAATGTATGGTAGCCTTGTCATTATGGAAGATAGTTTGTTGTTCATATTTTTCGTACTCTAATGGATGGTAGCCTAGTCATTATGGAAGGTAGTCTGTTGTCGAGATTTTTGTTACTCCAATGGATGGTAGCCTTGTCATTATTGAACGTAGTCTATTGTCGAGATTTTTAATACTACAATGGATGGTAGCCTTGTCATTATGGAAGGTAGTATGTTGTCGATATTTTTGTTACTACAATGGATTATAGCTTTGTCATTATGGAAGGTAGTATGTTGTCGAGATTTTTGTTACTACAATGGATGATAGCGTTGTCATTATGGAAGGTAGTCTATTGTAAAGATTTTTGTTACTCTAATAGATGGTAGCCTTGTCATTATGGAAGGTAGTATGTTGTCGATATTTTTGTTACTCCAATGGATGGTAGCCTTGTTATTATGTAAGGTAGTCTCTTGTTGATATTTTTATTACTTCAATGGATGGTAGCCTTGTCATTATGGAAGGTAGTATGTTGTCGAGATTTTTGTTACTCTAATGGATGGTAGCCTTGTCATTATGGAAGGTAGTCTGTTGTCGAGATGTTTCTTACTCCAATGGATGGTAGCCTTGTCATTATTGAACGTAGTCTGTTGTCGAGATTTTTGTTACTACAATAGATGGTAGCCTTGTCATTATGGAAGGTAGTATGTTGTCGATATTTTTGTTACTACAATGGATGGTAGCCTTGTCACTATGGAAGGTAGTATGTTGTCGATATCTATGTTACTCTAATGGGTGGTAGCCTTATCATTATGGAAGATAGTCGGTTGTCAAGATTTTTGTTACTCCAATGGATGGTAGCCTTGTCATTATAGAAGGAACTTTGTTGTTGTGATTTTTGTTACTCCAATGGATGGTAGCATTGTCATTATGGAAGGTAGTCTGTTGTTCAGATTTTTGTTACTATAATGTATGGTAGCCTTGTCATCATGGAAGGTAGTCTATTGTCGAGATTTTTGTTATTCCAATGGATGGTAGCCTAGAATTTATGGAAGGTAGTCTATTTTTGAGATTTTTGTTACTCCAATGGATGGTAGCCTTGTCATTATAGAAGGTAGTCTGTTGTCGAGATTTTTGGTACTTCAATGGATGGTAGCCTTGTCATTATGGAAGGTAGTCTCTTGTTGATATTTGTGTTACTCCAATGGATGGTAGCCTTGTCATTATGGAAGGTAGTCTCTTGTTGATATTTTTGTTACTCTAATGGATGGTACCCTTGTCATTATGGGAGGTAGTCTGTTGTCGAGATTTTTGTTACTCCAATGGATGGTAGCCTTGTCATTATTGAACGTAGTCTATTGTAGAGATTTTTGTTAGTACAATAGATGGTAGCCTTGTTATTATGGAAGGTAGTATGTTGTAGATATTTTTTTTACTACATTGGATTATAGCTTTGTCATTATGGAAGGTAGTATGTTGTCGAGATTTTTGTTACTACAATGGATGATAACATTGTCATTATGGAAGGTAGTCTGTTGTCAAGAGTTTTGTTACTCCAATAGATGGTAGCCTTGTCATTATGGAAGGTAGTATGTTGTCGATATTTTTGTTACTCCAATGGATGGTAGCCTTGTCATTATGGAAGGTAGTCTCTTGTTGATATTTTTGTTCCTCCAATGGATGGTAGCCTTGTCATTATGGAAGGTAGTATGTTGTCGAGATTTTTGTTACTCTAACGGATGGTAGCCTTGTCATTATGGAAGGTAGTATGCTGTCGATATCTATGTTACTCTAATGGGTGGTAGCCTTGTCATTATGGAAGGTAGTCTGTTGTTGAGATTTTTGTTACTCCAATGGATGGTAGCCTTATCATTATAGAAGGTAGTTTGTTGTTGTGATTTTTGTTACTCCAATGGATGGTAGCCTTGTCATTATGGAAGGTAGTCTGTTGTTCAAATTTTTGTTACTATAATGTATGGTAGCCTTGTTATTATGGAAGGTAGTCTGTTGTCGAGATTTTTGTTATTCCAATGGATGGTAGCCTAGTCTTTATGGAAGGTAGTCTATTTTCGAGATTTTTATTACTCCGATGGATGGTAGCCTTGTCATTATAAAAGGTAGTCTGTTGTCGATATTTTTGGTACTCCAATGGATGGTAGCCTTGTCATTATGGAAGGTAGTCTCTTTGGTTATAGTTTTGTTACTCCAATGGATGGTAGCCTTATCATTATGGAAGGAAGTCTCTTGTCCAGATTTTTCTTACTCTAATGGATGGAAGCCTTGTCATTATGGAAGGTAGTCTGTTGTCGTGATTACTGTTACTCCAATGGATGGTAGCCTTGTCATTATTGAACGTAGTCTGTTGTCTAGATTTTTGTTACTACAATAGATGGTAGCCTTGTCATTATGGAAGGTAGTATGTTGATGATATTTTTGTTACTACAATGGATTGTAGCCTTGGCATTATGGAGGGTAGTATGTTGTTAAGATTTTTGTTACTACAATGAATGATAACCTTGTCATTATGGAAGGTAGTCTGTTGTCAATATTTTTTTTACTCATATAGATGGTAGCCTTGTAATTATGGAAGGTAGTATGTTGTCCATATTTTTGTTAATCCAATGGATGGTAGCCTTGTCATTATGGAAGGGAGTATGTTTTCGAGATTTTTGTAACTCCATTGGATGGTAGCCTTATCATTATGGAAGGTAGTCTGTTGTCAAGATTTTTATTATTCCAATGTATGGTAGCCTTGTCATTATGGAAGGTAGTCTCTTGTTGATATTTTTGTTACTCCAATGGATGGTAGCCTTATCATTATGGAAGGAAGTCGGTTGTCCAGATTTTTCTTACTCTAGTGGATGGTAGCCTTGTCATTATGGAAGGTAGTCTGTTGTCGTGATTTTTGTTACTCCAATGGATGGTAGCCTTGTCATTATTGAACGTAGTCTTTTGTCGAGATTTTTGTTACTACAATAGATGGTAGCCTTGTCATTATGGAAGGTAGTCTCTTGTTGATATTTTTGTTCCTCCAATGGATGGTAGCCTTGTCATTATGGAAGGTAGTATGTTGTCGAGATTTTTGTTACTCTAACGGATGGTAGCCTTGTCATTATGGAAGGTAGTATGTTGTCGATATCTATGTTACTCTAATGGGTGGTAGCCTTGTCATTATGAAAGGTAGTCTGTTGTCGAGATTTTTGTTACTCCAATGGATGGTAGCCTTATCATTATAGAAGGTAGTTTGTTGTTGTGATTTTTGTTACTCCAATGGATGGAAGCCTTGTCATTATGGAAGGTAGTCTGTTGTTCAAATTTTTGTTACTATAATGTATGGTAGCCTTGTTATTATGGAAGGTAGTCTGTTGTCGAGATTTTTGTTATTCCAATGGATGGTAGCCTAGTCTTTATGGAAGGTAGTCTATTTTCGAGATTTTTATTACTCCGATGGTTGGTAGCCTTGTCATTATAAAAGGTAGTCTGTTGTCGAGATTTTTGGTACTCCAATGGATGGTAGCCTTGTCATTATGGAAGGTAGTCTCTTGTTGATAGTTTTGTTACTCCAATGGATGGTAGCCTTATCATTATGGAAGGAAGTCTCTTGTCCAGATTTTTCTTACTCTAATGGATGGTAGCCTTGTCATTATGGAAGGTAGTCTGTTGTCGTGATTACAGTTACTCCAATGGATGGTAGCCTTGTCATTATTGAACGTAGTCTGTTGTCTAGATTTTTGTTACTACAATAGATGGTAGCCTTGTCATTATGGAAGGTAGTATGTTGTCGATATTTTTGTTACTACAATGGATTGTAGCCTTGGCATTATGGAGGGTAGTATGTTGTTAAGATTTTTGTTACTACAATGAATGATAGCCTTGTCATTATGGAAGGTAGTCTGTTGTCAATATTTTTTTTACTCATATAGATGGTAGCCTTGTCATTATGGAAGGTAGTATGTTGTCCATATTTTTGTTAATCCAATGGATGGTAGCCTTGTCATTATGGAAGGGAGTATGTTTTCGAGATTTTTGTAACTCCATTGGATGGTAGCCTTATCATTATGGAAGGTAGTCTGTTGTCAAGATTTTTATTATTCCAATGGATGGTAGCCTTGTCATTATGGAAAGTAGTATATTGTCGATATCTATGTTACTCTAATGGGTGGTAGCCTTGTCATTATGGAAGGTAATCTGTTGTCGAGATTTTGTTACTCTAATGGATGGTAGACTTGTCATTATAGAAGGTAGTTTGTTGTTGTGATTTTTGTTACTCCAATGGATGGTAGCCTTGTCATTATGGAAGGTAGTCTGTTGTTCATATTTTTGTTACTACAATGTATGGTAGCCTTGTCATTATGGAAGGTAGTCTATTGTTCATATTTTTGTTACTACAATGTATGGTAGCTTTGTTATTATGGAAGGTAGTCTGTTGTTGAGATTTTTGTTATTCCAATGAATGGTAGCCTAGTCTTTATGGAAGGTAGTCTGTTTACGAGATTTTTGTTACTCCAATGGATGGTAGCCTTGTCATTATAGAAGGTAGTCTCTTGTTGATATTTTTGTTACTCCAATAGATGGTAGCCTTATCATTATGGAAGAAAGTTGGTTGTCCAGATTTTTCTTACTCTAGTGGATGGTAGCCTTGTCATTATGGAAGGTAGTCTATTTTCGTGATTTTTGTTACTCCAATGGATGGTAGCCTTGTCATTATTGAACGTAGTCTTTTGTCGAGATTTTTGTTACTACAATAGATGGTAGCCTTGTCATTATGGAAGGTCGTATGTTGTCGATATTTTTGTTACTACAATGGATTGTAGCCTTGTCATTATGGAAGGTAGTCTGTTGTCAAGATTTTTATTACTCCAATAGATGCTAGCCTTGTCATTATGGAAGGTAGTATGTTGTCTATATTTTTGTTACTCCAATGGATGGTAGCCTTGTCATTATGGAAGGTAGTATGTTATCGAGATTTTTGTAACTCCATTGGATGGTAGCCTTATCATTATGGAAGGTAGTCTATTGTCAAGATTTTTATTATTCCAATGGATGGTAGCCTTGTCATTATGGAAGGTAGTATGTTGTCGATATCTATGTTACTCTAATGGGTGGTAGCCTTGTCATTATGGAAAGTAGTCTGTTGTCGAGATTTTTGTTACCCCAATGGATGGTAGACTTGTCACTATAGAAGGTAGTTTGTTGTTGTGATTTTTGTTACTCCAATGGATGGTAGCCTTGTTATTATGGAAGGTAGTCTGTTGTTCATATTTTTGTTACTACAATGTATGGTAGCCTTGTCATTATGGAAGGTAGTCTATTGTTAATATTTTTGTTACTACAATGTATGGTAGCCTTGTCATTATGGAAGGTAGTGTGTTGTTGAGATTTTTGTTATTTCGATGGATGGTAGCCTAGTCTTTATGGAAGGTAGTCTGTCTACGAGATTTTTGTTACTCCAATGGATGGTAGCCTTGTCATTATAGAAGGTAGTCTGTTTTCGAGATTTTTGGTACTCCAATGGATGGTAGCCTTGTCATTATAGAAGGTAGTCTCCTGTTGATATTTTTGTTACTCCAATGGATGGTAGCCTTGTCATTATGGAAGGAAGTCGGTTGTCCAGATTTTTCTTACTCTAATGGATGGTAGCCTTGTCATTATGGAAGGTAGTTTGTTGTCGTGATTTTTGTTACTCCAATGGATGGTAGCCTTGTAATTATTGAACGTAGTCTGTTGTCGAGATTTTTGTTAATACAATAGATGGTAGCCTTGTCAATATGGAAGGTAGTATGTTTTCGATATTTTTGTTACTACAATGGATTGTATCCTTGTCATTATGGAAGGTAGTATGTTGTCAGGATTTTTGTTACTACAATGGATGATATCCTTGTCATTATGGAAGTTAGTCTGTTGTCAAGATTTTCATTACTCCAATAGATGGTAACCTTGTCATTATGGAAGGTAGTATGTTGCCTATATTTTTTTTACTCCAATGGATGGTAGCCTTGTCATTATGGAAGGTAGTATGTTGTCGAGATTTTTGTTACTCCATTGGATGGTAGCCTTGTCATTATGGAAGGTAGTTTGTTGTCGAGATTTTTATTATTCCAATGGATGGTAGCCTTGTAATTACGGATGGTACTATGTTTTTGATATCTATGTTACTCTAATGGGTGGTAGCCTTGTCATTATGGAAGGTAGTTTGTTGACGAGATTTTTGTTACTCAAATGGATTGTAGCCTTGTCATTATTGAACGTAGTCTTTTGTCGAGATTTTTGTTACTACAATAGATGGTAGCCTTGTCATTATGGAAGGTAGTATGTTGTCGATATTTTTGTTACTACAATGGATTGTAGCCTTGTCATTATGGAGGGTAGTATGTTGTTAAGATTTTTGTTACTACAATGGATGATAGCCTTGTCATTATGGAAGGTAGTCTATTGTCAAGATTTTTATTACTCCAATAGATGCTAGCCTTGTCATTATGGAAGGTAGTATGTTGTCTATATTTTTGTTACTCCAATGGATGGTAGCCTTGTCATTATGGAAGGTAGTATGTTGTTAAGATTTTTGTTACTACAATGGATGATAGCCTTGTCATTATGGAAGGTAGTCTGTTGTCAAGATTTTTTTTACTCCAATAGATGGTAGCCTTGTCATTATGGAATGTAGTATGTTGTCCATATTTTTGTTAATCCAATGGATGGTAGCCTTGCCATTATGGAAGGTAGTATGCTGTCGAGATTTTTGTAACTCCATTGGATGGTAGCCTTATCATTATGGAAGGTAGTCTGTTGTCAAGATTTTTATTATTCCAATGGATGGTAGCCTTGTCATTATGGAAGGTAGTATATTGTCGATATCTATGTTACTCTAATGGGTGGTAGCCTTGTCATTATGGAAGGTAATTTGTTGTCGAGATTTTTGTTACTCCAATGGATGGTAGACTTGTCATTATAGAAGGTAGTTTGTTGTTGTGATTTTTGTTACTCCAATGGATGGTAGCCTTGTCATTATGGAAGGTAGTCTTTTGTTCATATTTTTGTTACTACAATGTATGGTAGCCTTGTCATTATGGAAGGTAGTCTATTGTTCATATTTTTGTTACTACAATGTATGGTAGCTTTGTTATTATGGAAGGTAGTCTGTTGTTGAGATTTTTGTTATTCCAATGGATGGTAGCCTAGTCTTTATGGAAGGTAGTCTGTTTACGAGATTTTTGTTACTCCAATGGATGGTAGCCTTGTCATTGTAGAAGGTAGTCTCTTGTTGATATTTTTGTTACTCCAATGGATGGTAGCCTTATCATTATGGAAGGAAGTCGGTTGTCCAGATTTTTCTTACTCTAGTGGATGGTAGCCTTGTCATTATGGAATGTAGTTTGTTGTCGTGATTTTTGTTACTCCAATGGATGGTAGCCTTGTCATTATTAAACGTAGTCTTTTGTCGAGATTTTTGTTACTACAATAGATGGTAGCCTTGTCATTATGGAAGGTCGTATGTTGTCGATATTTTTGTTACAAGAATGGATTGTAGCCTTGTCATTATGGAGGGTAGTATGTTGTTAAGATTTTTGTTACTACAATGGATGATAGCCTTGTCATTATGGAAGGTAGTCTGTTGTCAAGATTTTTATTACTCCAATAGATGCTAGCCTTGTCATTATGGAAGGTAGTATGTTGTCTATATTTTTGTTACTCCATTGGATGATAGCCTTGTCATTATGGAAGGTAGTATGTTGTCGAGATTTTTGTAACTCCATTGGATGGTAGCCTTATCATTATGGAAGGTAGTCTATTTTCAAGATTTTTATTATTCCAATGGATGGTAGCCTTGTCATTATGGAAGGTAGTATGTTGTCGATATCTATGTTACTCTAATGGGTGGTAGCCTTGTCATTATGGAAAGTAGTTTGTTGTCGAGATTTTTGTTACCCCAATGGATGGTAGACTTGTCACTATAAAAGGTAGTTTGTTGTTGTGATTTTTGTTACTCCAATGGATGGTAGCCTTGTTATTATGGAAGGTAGTCTGTTGTTCATATTTTTGTTACTATAATGTATGGTAGCCTTGTCATTATGGAAGGTAGTCTATTGTTAATATTTTTGTTACTACAATGTATGGTAGCCTTGTATTTATGGAAGGTAGTGTGTTGTTGAGATTTTTGTTATTTCAATGGATGGTAGCCTAGTCTTTATGGAAGGTAGTCTGTTTATGAGATTTTTGTTACTCCAATGGATGGTAGCCTTGTCATTATAGAAGGTAGTCTGTTGTCGAGATTTTTGGTACTCCAATGGATGGTAGCCTTGTCATTATGGACGGTACTCTCCTGTTGATATTTTTGTTACTCTAATGGATGGTAGCCTTGTCATTATGGAAGGTAGTCTCTTGTTGATATTTTTGTTACTCCAATGGATGGTAGCCTTGTCATTATGGAAGGAAGTCGGTTGTCCAGATTTTTCTTACTCTAATGGATGGTAGCCTTGTCATTATGGAAGGTAGTTTGTTGTCGTGATTTTTGTTACTCCAATGGATGGTAGCCTTGTCATTATTGAACGTAGTCTGTTGTCGAGATATTTGTTAATACAATAGATGGTAGCCTTGTCATTATGGAAGGTAGTATGTTGTCGATATTTTTGTTACTACAATGGATTGTAGCCTTGTCATTATGGAAGGTAGTATGTTTTCAAGATTTTTGTTACTACAATGGATGATATCCTTGTCATTATGGAAGGTAGTCTGTTGTCAAGATTTTCATTACTCCAATAGATGGTAACCTTGTCATTATGGAAGTTAGTATGTTGCCTATATTTTTGTTACTCCAATGGATGGTAGCCTTGTCATTATGGAAGGTAGTATGTTGTCGAGATTTTTGTAACTCCATTGGATGGTAGCCTTGTCATTATGGAAGGTAGTCTGTTGTCGAGTTTTTTATTATTCCAATGGATGGTAGCCTTATCATTATGGAAGGTAGTATGTTGTCAATATCTATGTTACTCTAATGGGTGGTAGCCTTGTCATTATGGAAGGTAGTCTGTTGTCGAGATTTTTGTTACTCCAATGGATGGTAGCCTTGTCATTATGGAAGGTAGTCTATTGTTCATATTTTTGTTACTATAATGTATGGTAGCCTTGTTATTATGGAAGGTAGAATGTTGTCGAGATTTTTGTTATTCCAATGGATGGTAGCCTAGTCTTTATGGAAGGTAGTCTGTTTTCGAGATTTTTGTTACTCCGATGGATGGTAGCCTTGTCATTATGGAAGGTAGTCTCTTGTTGATGTTTTTGTTACTCCAAAGGATGGTAGCCTTATCATTATGGAAGGAAGTCTGTTGTCCAGATTTTTCTTACTCTAATGGATGGTAGCCTTGTCATTATGGAAGGTAGTCTGTAGTCGTGATTTTTGTTATTCCAATGGATGGTAGCCTTGTCATTATTGAACGTAGTCTGTTGTCGAGATTTTTGTTACTATAATAGATGGTAGCCTTGTCATTATGGAAGGTAGTATGTTGTCGATATTTTTGTTACTACAATGGATTGTAGCCTTGTCATTATGGAGGGTAGTATGTTGTTAAGATTTTTGTTACTACAATGAATGATAGCCTTGTCATTATGGAAGGTAGTCTGTTGTCAAGATTTTTTTTACTCCAATAGATGGTAGCCTTGTTGTGATCGGTGGAAATAGAACTGACTGTTTCTTAAGCTGGTTCGCGAAATGTCGCGGTAAGAAAGAGTCGCCACCATCTTTTATGTTCTCCAACGTGGAAAGGACAAAAGCACAGGAAAATTCCTTCTTTGAGATGTCTCTCTGTTCGGGAGGTAGATTTATAGAAAGGGAATGTGTTAGCACCCTTTCTATCCATGGTTATCCATGGGCTCTTAGGTACTATCTATTTATGTTTTCAAAATTTGTTTGCTTTTCAAGTGTGTGTGGGTTTTTAAAAAAGTTTCGTTTGAAAAATTTCTAAGTAACTCTTGTATCAGTCCTCAAGAGTGTATGAAAAATTTGTTTGAAAACTTTTAGAAAGTGTGAGTGCAAAAAGTTGTTTTGTTTGTTTGAAAAGAACAAGTACCCATGAGATCTACCTACTCTAAGGAATTAGGCTGTGTAAGAGTCCTTTAGATAGTGCTATCCCACTATTGAGAAGTAGGTAGCACCGTCGTTGGAGGTATTCGGGTCAATTCGATTATTAGGGACAATGTGGTCCCCAAAGCAATGGTAGGACATCTTAGTGGTAACCCTAATGTCCTAGATCCTTTTTATCCGAGGCAACCGTTTCGAGACAACTGGATCTTAGACAGGAGGGCGACCTCTAAGATACCCTATACTTGATGACCATGTTCGAGGCAACCAGTGAGGCGTACCATAGGAGTGGTATGTGCATGTGTGTTGTATTCAGTTAATGTTTATCTTGTACATGTTATTTGTGAGCTACGGATTGGTTTTATTTGTCATACATTCTTTCATGCATTTTTTAACAGTTAGGAGTGCGGAAAATAAATTTCGGAAAGGTAAATCTAACTATTAGAAGGCGCGGGTCTATACATCGCCAAAAACAAAAACCCGTTTTGAAAAATAAATTGCGAGAATTTAAATAAGGCGATAAAATCCTAATCAACTATTACATACTCTGTACAGATAAATAAATATAATCAAAAGAAATTAAAGCGCGAAAGAAGATTGAATCGGGAACGTTCTAGGGTCTTGACCCTTTTTAGAATTAAATTAGACATTAAACCTAATTAACTAATTAATTATTTAATTAAAGAAAAAATGTTTTTGTGTTTTTTTATATTTTTAATGAAAATAAAATAAAAGGAATTAAAAGTTGTCAAAAGAAAGACCTAATTCTAAATTAATTTTATTTATTGTGAAAAGATTAAAATTAAATCTAATTAAACAAATACGTTAATTAATGTTAGAATTTATTTACAAAAAAAAAGTGATTTAAAATTAATAAAAATATTTTTTTGGTTTTTTCTGAATTTTATGGTGAAAAAAGTTAATTTGTTAATTAATTAAATAATAATAATATTAATAATAATAATTAAAGAAAATAAAAAGAAAAGGAAAATGGAAAAGGAAATAGAAACCAATGGGGGTGTTGACCCAAGAATGGATGTGTGAAGCCTGGAAATTTTAGGCCCAATAAGCCAAGCCTGTTGACTTTCTGGATTCAGATGCGTATGGTTGACTGAAGAACATGGTGCTCCTTCTTCCTTGGCCTTTGGATGGTTGTTGAAGACACTTGGCACGCTGGACGAGTGAGGTTTATGGTGTTCACTTATTTGGAAACCTACACAAGAACGCATTAGAAAAAATGATATGGAATTTTGGGGGGACCTGGGATCGAACCCAGGTCCCATTAATTTCCAGACACGTCCTCCTCCACTACACCAAACGCTGCATCTTGTTAATATAATACACAATAAATATAATATAAGAAAAAACAAATCACATGCTGAAACAAAAAAAGCGCGCGTGTTTGAATGTTCCAATGGGGTATTGCCATCTCACCGTCTTCTTCATGAAACCTGCAGAAGAACAATCAAATAGCGGGGGTTTTTAACCCCCACAAACTGCAAAATGCAAAAATAGCGATTTGCTTTGTGAGTTATATAAAAAGGGCGCGATGGTTGGGATTGGTTCATCTTGATTTCCTGAGTTCAACCATGTGCGTGAGATAGTCCAATTTTGCCTTGGCAGCAAAGCCCTAATTCACAAACTCAAAAACCCTAAAAGTCGTTAATGGAAAATCACAATCCTGTACATGATAATCCAATTAATTGACATGAATGGCTTTGTATGGATGCAAACAATATAAAACAAGCTTTAAATCACATCAAATGTTCATGAATTGGGAGTTTCGATTTTGAAAAATATTGACCAACCGTGATTCTGTTTGGCGTGATTTCTCAAGCTTCAGCCCTTGACTTTGATTCCAAAAGACTCCTGAGAGTTCCAGCAAAGTGTTAGAAATGAAAAAAGGCTTGGAATTACGTTGGAAGGTGGATTTCAGTTTTGAATTTTTGCTTGATTTTTTTGAATGTGGTTTGGCCGTTTGTGCAAGGTTCAGGTCGTGAATGAGGCTTGGCTTGCTTGCATATGTACATGTGAATGAAATTAGGTCACATTATGAGCTTGGGATCCATTGCATTGATGTTTGGAGATTGCCCTTAACCACCATTGAAAGCTTTCCATACATGGAGCAAAAACCATGATTTTGTGCTCAAAATAGCTTGGCACGAAATTGTGAGCTGGCATATGCTGTATGAAAGCCATTCAAACCACAAAGATGCCATTTAATTAATTTTTTTGATTTTATTTGAATTTTTATGGATTTAAAATGAATTAAATCAATAAAAATTAAATAAAATAGAAAAATTAATGTTTAATCTTGAAATTAATCATGGGACACGTGGGTGGCATGACAAGACTGAATCAAGTGGAAGAAAGTGGGCCCTTTTGTCAAAAATTGAAGTTTCAAGGATAGTTGACTTTTGCCATTTCACAAAAATTTCCCAACTTCTCCAATGCATATCTTGCTCAATTTTGATCATATGAACATGTTCTTGGACATTTTGGAAAGGTCTTGAAGTCCTCTAACCAATTACTTTGGTCCCATGTCATTTTGATTTACCAATATCAAGTATTGGTCTTTGACTTAAAGTGCCTTTTTGTTGACTTTTGAAAATGACCTATAATGTTGAAATTGATAACTTTTTGTGAGAGCATTTCTTGGACTTGGAATGTGAATATGAGTTGTAGGAAATGTCATCCCCTTCAAAATGAGCATTGGAAGGGATTTTTATGATGAACCATGAAAAAGTTATGCCTTGGTCAAGTTACAGTTGACTTTTCAACTGTCCAAAAATGGAAACTTTTGCATCTTGATGATTTTTGAGCCATGCTTGTGGAATCATGATCAAGACTTGATCAAATGATGATTGTGGCTTCAAAATAAGATGTTGACCAAAAATTTTAACTTTTGACTGCCAAATGACCATTTTGCCCCTGTAGTTTATTGTGAAGCAATTAGGGTTTTTGACGGTGCAACTTGACCTTGTGAGCCTTGAAACTTGGCATGTAGATGCTTGACAATGTTTATAGGCATGTGGGACTTGATTGATCCCTCGAAAACCTCAACTTCCTTGCAAGAACCAAAACCCTAATTTGACTGGCTTAGGAGGGTGTTTGAACTGTGCAACCCTTGAGTAGACTTGAGCAAATTGAGATGATGCTTGTCAAAACTTTGAAGAATATGGGAGGGCAAATTTTGGGGTACAACACTTGTCATTATGTAAGGTAGTATGTTGTCGATATTTTTGTTACTCTAATGGATGGTAGCCTTGTCATTATGGAAGGTAGTATGTTGTCGAGATTTTTGTAACTCCATTGGATGGTAGCCTTATCATTATGGAAGGTAGTCTGTTGTCAAGATTTTTATTATTCCAATGGATGGTAGCCTTGTCATTATGGAAGGTAGTATGTTGTCGATATCTTTGTTACTCTAATGGGTGGTAGCCTTGTCATTATGGAAGGTAGTCTGTTGTCGATATTTTTGTTACCCCAATGAATGGTAGACTTGTCATTATAGAAGGTAGTTTGTTGTTGTGATTTTTGTTACTCCTATGGATGGTAGCCTTGTCATTATGGAAGGTAGTCTGTTGTTCATATTTTTGTTACTACAATGTATGGTAGCCTTGTCATTATTGAAGGTAGTCTGTTGTTCATATTTTTGTTACTACAATGTATGGTAGCCTTGTCATTATGGAAGGTAGTCTGTTGTTGAGATTTTTGTTATTCCAATGGATGGTAGCCTAGTCTTTATGGAAGGTAGTCTGTTTACGAGATTTTTGTTACTCCAATGGATGGTAGCCTTGTCATTATAGAAGGTAGTCTATTGTCGAGATTTTTGGTACTCCAATGGATGGTAGCCTTGTCATTATGGAAGGTAGTCTCTTGTTGATATTTTTGTTACTCCAATGGATGTTAGCCTTGTTATTATGGAAGGTAGTCTCTTGTTGATATTTTTGTTACTCCAATGGATGGTAGCCTTGTCATTATGGAAGGAAGTCGGTTGTCCAGATTTTTCTTACTCTAATGGATGGTAGCCTTGTCATTATGGAAGGTATTCTGTTGTCGAGATTTTTGTTATTCCAATGGATGGTAGCCTAGTCTTTATGGAAGGTAGTATGTTTTCGAGATTTTTGTTACTACAATTGATGGTAGCCTTGTCATTATGGAATGTAGTATGTTGTCAAGATTTTTGTTACTATAATGGATGATAGCCTTGTCATTTTGGAAGGTAGTATGTTGTCAAGATTCTTATTACTCCAATAGATGGTAGCCTTGTCATTATGGAAGGTAGTATGTTGTCGATATTTTTGTTACTCCAATGGATGGTAGCCTTGTCATTATGGAAGGTAGTATGTTGTCGAGATTTTTGTAACTCCATAGGATGGTAGCCTTGTCATTATGGAAGGTAGTCTGTTGTCGAGATTTTTATTATTCCAATGGATGGTAGCCTTGTCATTATGGAAGGTAGTATGTTGTCGATATCTATGTTACTCTAATGGGTGGTAGCCTTCTTATTATGGAAGGTAGTTTGTTGTCGATATTTTTGTTACTCCAATGGATGGTAGCCTTGTCATTATAGAAGGTAGTTTGTTGTTGTGATTTTTGTTACTCCAATGGATGGTAGCCTTTTCATTATGGAAGGTAGTCTGTTGTTCAGATTTTTGTTACTACAAAGTATGGTATCCTTGTCATTATGGAAGGTAGTCTGTTGTCGATATTTTTGTTATTCCAATGGATGGTAGCCTAGTCTTTATGGAAGGTAGTCTATTTTCGAGATTTTTATTACTCCAATGGATGGTAGCCTTGTCATTATGGAAGGTAGTCTGTTGTCGAGATTTTTATTATTCCAATGGATGGTAGCCTTGTCATTATGGAAGGTAGAATGTTGTGGATATCTATGTTACTCTAATGGGTGGTAGCCTTGTCATTATGGAAGCTAGTCTATTGTCGAGATTTTTGTTACCCCAATGGATGGTAGCCTTGTCATTATAGAAGGTAGTTTGTTGTTGTGATTTTTGTTACTCTAATGGATGGTAGCCTTGTTATTATGGAACGTAGTCTGTTGTTCAGATTTTTGTTACTACATTGTATAGTAGCCATGTCATTATGGAAGGTAGTCTGTTGTCGATATTTTTGTTATTCCATTGGATGGTAGCCTAGTCTTTATGGAAGGTAGTCTGTTGTCGAGATTTTTATTACTCCAATGGATGGTAGGCTTGTCATTATAGAAGGTAGTCTGTTGTCGATATTTTTGGTACTCCAATGGATGGTAGCCTTGTCATTATGGAAGGTAGTCTCATGTTGATATTTTTGTTACTCAATGGATGGTAGCCATGTCATTATGGAAGGTAGTCTGTTGTTCAGATCTTTCTTACTCTAATGGATGGTAGCCTTGTCATTATGGAAGGTAGTCTGTTGTCGAGATTTTTGTTACTCCAATGGATGGTTGCCTTGTCATTATTGAACATAGTCTATTGTCGAGATTTTTGTAACTACAATGGATGGTATCCTTGTCATTATGGAAGGTAGTATGTTGCCGATATTTTTGTTACCACAGTGGATTATAGCTTTGTCATTATGGAAGGTGGTATGTTGTCGAGATTTTTGTTACTACAATGGATAATAGCCTTGTCGTTATGGAAGGTAGTCTGTTGTCAAGATTTTTGTTACTCCAATAGATGGTAGCCTTGTCATTATGGAAGGTAGTATGTTGTAGATATTTTTGTTCCTCCAATTCATGGTAGCCTTGTAATTATGGAAGCTAGTATGTTTTCGAGTTTTTTGTTACTCCATTGGATGGTAGCCTTGTCATTATTGAAGGTAGTCTAATGTCGAGATTTTTATTATTCCAATGGATGGTAGCCTTGTCATTATGGAATGTAGTATGTTGTCGATATCTATGTAACTCTAATGGGTAGTAGCCTTGTCATTATGGAAGGTATTTTATTGTCGAGATTTTTGTTACTCCAATGGATGGTAGCCTTGTCATTATAGAAGGTAGTTTGTTGTTGTGATTTTTGTTACTCCAATGGATGGTAGCCTTGTCATTATGGAAGGTAGTGTGTTGTTCAGATTTTTGTTACTACAATGTATGGTAGCCATGTCATTATGGAAGGTAGTTTGTTGTCGAGATTTTTGTTATTCCAACGGATGGTAGCCTTGTCATTATGGAAGGTAGTCTGTTGTCGAGATTTTTATTATTCCAATGGATGGTAGCCTTGTCATTATGGAAGGTAGAATGTTGTCGATATCTATGTTACTCTAATGGGTGGTAGCCTTGTCATTATGGAAGCTAGTCTATTGTCGAGATTTTTGTTACCCCAATGGATGGTAGCCTTGTCATTATAGAAGGTAGTTTGTTGTTTTGATTTTTGTTACTCTAATGGATGGTAGCCTTGTTATTATGGAACGTAGTTTGTTGTTCAGATTTTTGTTACTACATTGTATGGTAGCCATGTCATTATGGAAGGTAATTTGTTGTTGAGATTTTTGTTATTCCAATGGATGGTAGCCTAGTCTTTATGGAAGGTAGTCTGTTGTCGATATTTTTATTACTCCAATGGATGGTAGCCTTGTCATTATAGAAGGTAGTCTACTATTGAGAAGTAGGTAGCACCGTCGTTGGAGGTATTCGGGTCAATTCGATTATTAGGGACAATGTGGTCCCCAAAGCAATGGTAGGACATCTTAGTGGTAACCCTAATGTCCTAGATCCTTTTTATCCGAGGCAACCGTTTCGAGGCAACTGGATCTTAGACAGGAGGGCGACCTCTAAGATACCCTATACTTGATGACCATGTTCAAGGCAACCAGTGAGGCGTACCATAGGAGTGGTATGTGCATGTGTGTTGTATTCAGTTAATGTTTATCTTGTACATGTTATTTGTGAGCTACGGATTGGTTTTATTTGTCATACATTCTTTCATGCATTTTTTAACAGTTAGGAGTGCGGAAAATAAATTTCGGAAAGGTAAATCTAACTATTAGAAGGCGCGGGTCTATACATCGCCAAAAACAAAAACCCGTTTTGAAAAATAAATTGCGAGAATTTAAATAAGGCGATAAAATCCTAATCAACTATTACATACTCTGTACAGATACATAAACATAATCAAAAGAAATTAAAGCGCGAAAGAAGATTGAATCGGGAACGTTCTAGGGTCTTGACCCTTTTTAGAATTAAATTAAACATTAAACCTAATTAACTAATTAATTATTTAATTAAAGAAAAAATGTTTTTGTGTTTTTTTATATTTTTAATGAAAATAAAATAAAAGTAATTAAAAGTTGTCAAAAGAAAGACCTAATTCTAAATTAATTTTATTTATTGTGAAAAGATTAAAATTAAATCTAATTAAACAAATACGTTAATTAATGTTAGAATTTATTTACAAAAAAAAAGTGATTTGAAATTAATAAAAATATTTTTTTGGTTTTTTCTGAATTTTATGGTGAAAAAAGTTAATTTGTTAATTAATTAAATAATACTAATATTAATAATAATAATTAAAGAAAATAAAAAGAAAAGGAAAATAGAAAAGGAAATAGAAACCAATGGGGGTGTTGACCCAAGAATGGATGTGTGAAGCCTGGAAATTTTAGGCCCAATAAGCCAAGCCTGTTGACTTTCTGGATTCAGATGCGTATGGTTGACTGAAGAACATGGTGCTCCTTCTTCCTTGGCCTTTGGATGGTTGTTGAAGACACTTGGCACGCTGGATGAGTGAGGTTTATGGTGTTCACTTATTTGGAAACCTACACAAGAACGCATTAGAAAAAATGATATGGAATTTTGGGGGGACCTGGGATCGAACCCAGGTCCCATTGATTTCCAGACACGTCCTCCTCCACTACACCAAACGCTGCATCTTGTTAATATAATACACAATAAATATAATATAAGAAAAAACAAATCACATGCTGAAACAAAAAAAGCGCGCGTGTTTGAATGTTCCAATGGGGTATTGCCAGCTCACCGTCTTCTTCATGAAACCTGCAGAAGAACAATCAAATAGCGGGGGTTTTTAACCCCCACAAACTGCAAAATGCAAAAATAGCGATTTGCTTTGTGAGTTATATAAAAAGGGCGCGATGGTTGGGATTGGTTCATCTTGATTTCCCGAGTTCAACCATGTGCGTGAGATAGTCCAATTTTGCCTTGGCAGCAAAGCCCTAATTCACAAACTCAAAAACCCTAAAAGTCGTTAATGGAAAATCACAATCCTGTACATGATAATCCAATTAATTGACATGAATAGCTTTGTATGGATGCAAACAATATAAAACAAGCTTTAAATCACATCAAATGTTCATGAATTGGGAGTTTCGATTTTGAAAAATATTGACCAACCGTGATTCTGTTTGGCTTGATTTCTCAAGCTTCAGCCCTTGAATTTGATTCCAAAAGACTCCTGAGAGTTCCAGCAAAGTGTTAGAAATGAAAAAAGGCTTGGAATTACGTTGGAAGGTGGATTTCAGTTTAGAATTTTTGCTTGATTTTTTTGAATGTGGTTTGGCCGTTTGTGCAAGGTTCAGGTCGTGAATGAGGCTTGGCTTGCTTGCATATGTACATGTGAATGAAATTAGGTCACATTATGAGCTTGGGATCCATTGCATTGATGTTTGGAGATTCCCCTTAACCACCATTGAAAGATTTCCATACTTGGAGCAAAAACCATGATTTTGTGCTCAAAATAGCTTGGCACGAAATTGTGAGCTGGCATATGCTGTATGAAAGCCATTCAAACCACAAAGATGCCATTTAATTAATTGTTTTGATTTTATTTGAATTTTTATGGATTTAAAATGAATTAAATCAATAAAAATTAAATAAAATAGAAAAATTAATGTTTAATCTTGAAATTAATCATGGGACACGTGGGTGGCATGACAAGACTGAATCAAGTGGAAGAAAGTGGGCCCTTTTGTCAAAAATTGAAGTTTCAAGGATAGTTGACTTTTGCCATTTCACAAAAATTTCCCAACTTCTCCAATGCATATCTTGCTCAATTTTGATCATATGAACATGTTCTTGGACATTTTGGAAAGGTCTTGAAGTCCTCTAACCAATTACTTTGGTCCCATGTCATTTTGATTTACCAATCTCAAGTATTGGTCTTTGACTTAAAGTGCCTTTTTGTTGACTTTTGAAAATGACCTATAATGTTGAAATTGATAACTTTTTGTGAGAGCATTTCTTGGACTTGGAATGTGAATATGAGTTGTACGAAATGTCATCCCCTTCAAAATGAGCATTGGATGGGATTTTTATGATGAACCATGAAAAAGTTATGCCTTGGTCAAGTTACAGTTGACTTTTTTAGCTGTCCAAAAATGGAAACTTTTGCATCTTGATGATTTTTGAGCCATGCTTGTGGAATCATGATCAAGACTTGATCAAATGATGATTGTGGCTTCAAAATAAGATGTTGACCAAAAATTTTGACTTTTGACTGCCAAATGACCATTTTGCCCCTGTAGTTTATTGTGAAGCAATTAGGGTTTTTGACGGTGCAACTTGACCTTGTGAGCCTTGAAACTTGGCATGTAGATGCTTGACAATGTTTATAGGCATGTGGGACTTGATTTATCCCTCGAAAACCTCAACTTCCTTGCAAGAACCAAAACCCTAATTTGACTGGCTTAGGAGGGTGTTTGAACTGTGCAACCCTTAAGTAGACTTGAGCAAATTGAGATGATGCTTGTCAAAACTTTGAAGAATATGGGAGGGCAAATTTTGGGGTACAACACTTGTCATTATGTAAGGTAGTATGTTGTCGATATTTTTGTTACTCTAATGGATGGTAGCCTTGTCATTATGGAAGGTAGTATGTTGTCGAGATTTTTGTAACTCCATTGGATGGTAGCCTTATCATTATGGAAGGTAGTCTGTTGTCAAGATTTTTATTATTCCAATGGATGGTAGCCTTGTCATTATGGAAGGTAGTATGTTGTCGATATCTTTGTTACTCTAATGGGTGGTAGCCTTGTCATTATGGAAGGAAGTCTGTTGTCGATATTTTTGTTACCCCAATGAATGGTAGACTTTTCATTATAGAAGGTAGTTTGTTGTTGTGATTTTTGTTACTCCTATGGATGGTAGCCTTGTCATTATGGAAGGTAGTCTGTTGTTCAGATTTTTGTTACTATAATGTATGGTAGCCATGTCATTATGGAAGGTAGTCTGTTGTCGAGATTTCTGTTATTCAAATGGATGGTAGCGTAATCTTTATGGAAGGTAGTCTGTTTTCCAGATTTTTTTTACTCTAATGGATGGTAGCCTTGTCATTATAGAGGGTAGTATGTTGTCGAGATTTTTGGTACTCCAATGAATGGTAGCCTTGTCATTATGGAAGGTAGTCTCTTGTTGATATTTTTCTTACTCCAATGGATGGTAGCCTTGTCATTATGGAAGGTAGTCTGTTGTTCAGATTTTTGTTACTATAATGTATGGTAGCCTTGTCATTATGGAAGGTAGTCTGTTGTCGAGATTTTTGTTATTCCAATGGATGATAGCCTAGTCTTTATGGAAGGTAGTCTATTTTCGAGATTTTTGTTACTCCAATGGATGGTAGCCTTGTCATTATAGAAGGTAGTCTGTTGTCGATATTTATGGTACTTCAATGGATGGTAGCCTTGTCATTATGGAAGGTAGTCTCTTGTTGATATTTTTGTTACTCCAATGGATGGTAGCCTTGTCATTATGGAAGGTAGTCTCTTGTTGATATTTTTGTTATTCCAATGGATGGTAGCCTTGTCATTATGGAAGATAGTATGTTGTTCAGATTTTTCTTACTCTAATGGATGGTAGCCTTGTCATTATGGAAAGTAGTTTGTTGTCGAGATTTTTGTTAATCCAATGGATGGTAGCTTTGTCATTATTGAACGTAGTCTGTTGTCGAGATTTTTGTTACTACAATGGATGGTAGCCTTGTCATTATCGAAGGTAGTATGTTGTCGAGATTTTTGTTACCACAATGGATTGTAGCTTTGTCATTATGGAAGGTAGTATGTTGTCGATATTTTTGTTACTACAATGGATGATAGCCTTGTCATTATGGAAGGTAGTCTGTTGTCAAGATTTTTGTTACTCCAATAGATGGTAGCCTCGTCATTATGGAAGGTAGTATGTTGTCGATATTTTTGTTATTCCAATGGATGGTAGCCTAGTCTTTATGGAAGGTAGTCTATTCTCGAGATTTTTGTTACTCCAATGGATGGTAGCCTTGTCATTATAGAAGGTAGTCTAATGTCGATATTTTTGGTACTTCAATGGATGGTAGCCTTGTCATTATGGAAGGTAGTATGTTGTCGATATCTATGTTACTCTAATGGGTGGTAGCCTTGTCATTATGGAAGGTAGTCTGTTGTCCAGATTTTTGTTACTCCAATGGATGGTAGCCTTGTCATTATAGAAGGTAGTTTGTTGTTGTTATTTTTGTTACTCCAATGGATGGTAGCCTTGTCATTATGGAAGGTAGTGTGTTGTTCAGATTTTTGTTACTACAATGTATGTTAGCCTTGTCATTATGGAAGGTAGTCTATTGTCGAGATTTTTGTTATTCCAATGGATGGTAGCCTTGTCTTTATGGATGGTAGTTTGTTTTCGAGATTTTTGTTACTCCAATGGATGGTAGCCTTGTCAATATAGAAGGTAGTTTGTTGTCGAGATTTTTGGTACGCCAATGGGAGGTAGCCTTGTCATTATGGAAGGTAGTCTCTTGTTTATATTTTTGTTACTCTAATGGATGGTAGGCTTGTCATTATGAAAGGTAGTATGTTGTCGATATTTTTGTTACTACAATGGATGATAGGCTTGTCATTATGGAAGGTAGTCTGTTGTCAAGATTTTTATTACTCCAATAGATGGTAGCCTTGTCATTATGGAAGGTAGTCTGTTGTCTAGATTTTTGTTACTCCAATGGATGGTAGCCTTGTCATTAATGAACATAGTCTGTTGTCGAGATTTTTGTTACTACAAAAGATGGTAGCCTTGTTATTACGGAAGGTAGTATGTTGTCGATATTTTTGTTACTACAATGGATTGTAGCCTTGTCATTATGGAAGGTAGTATGTTGTCATGATTTTTATTACTACAATGATTGATAGCCTTGTCATTATGGAAGGTAGTCTGTTGTCAAGATTTTTATTACTCCAATAGATGGTAGCCTTGTCATTATGGAAGGTAGTATGTTGTCGGGTTTCTTGAAACTCCATTGGATGGTAGCCTTGTCATTATGGAAGGTAGTCTGTTGTCGAGATTTTTATTATTCCAATGGATGGTAGCCTTGTCATTATGGAAGGTAGTATGTTGTCGATATCTATGTTACTCTTATGGGTGGTAGCCTTGTCATTATGAAAGGAAGTCTGTTGTCGAGATTTTTGTTACCCCAATGGATGGTAGCCTTGTCATTGTAGAAGGTAGTTTGTTGTTGTGATTTTTGTTACTCCAATGGATGGTAGCCTTGTGATTATCGAAGGTAGTATGTTGTTCATATTTTTGTTACTATAATGTATGGTAGCCATGTCATTATGGAAGGTAGTCTGTTGTCGAGATTTTTGTTATTCCAACGGATGGTAGCCTAATATTTATGGAAGGTAGTCTGTTTTCCAGATTTTTTTTACTCCAATGGATGGTAGCCTTGTCATTATAGAGGGTAGTCTGTTTTCGAGATTTTCGGTACTCCAATGGATGGTAGCCTTGTCATTATGGAAGGTAGTCTGTTGTTCAGATTTTTGTTACTATAATGTATGGTAGCCTTGTCATTATGGAAGGTAGTATGTTTTCGAGATTTTTGTTATTCCAATGGATTGTAGCCTAGTCTTTATGGAAGGTAGTCTATTTTCGAGATTTTTGTTACTCCAATGGATGGTAGCCTTGTCATTATAGAAGGTAGTCTAATGTCGATATTTTTGGTACTTCAATGGATGGTAGCCTTGTCATTATGGAAGGTAGTATCTTGTTGATATTTTTGTTACTCCAATGGATGGTAGCCTTGTCATTATGGAAGGTAGTCTCTTGTTGATATTTTTGTTATTCCAATGGATGGTAGCCTTGTCATTATGGAAGATAGTCTGTTGTTCAGATTTTTCTTACTCTAATGGATGGTAGCCTTGTCATTATGGAAGGTAGTTTGTTGTCGAGATTTTTGTTACTCCAATGGATGGTAGCTTTGTCATTATTGAACGTAGTCTGTTGTCGAGATTTTTGTTACTACAATGGATGGTAGCCTTGTCATTATCGAAGGTAGTATGTTGTCGAGATTTTTGTTACCACAATGGATTGTAGCTTTGTCATTATGGAAGGTAGTATGTTGTCGAGATTTTTGTTACTACAATGGATGATAGCCTTGTCATTATGGAAGGTAGTCTGTTGTCAAGATTTTTGTTACTCCAATAGATGGTAGCCTTGTCATTATGGAAGGTAGTATGTTGTCGATATTTTTGTTACTCTAATGGATGGTAGCCTTGTAATTATGGAAGGTAGTATGTTGTCGAGATTTTTGTTACTCCATTGGATGGTAGCCTTGTCATTATTGAAGGTAGTCTAATGTCGAGATTTTTATTATTCCAATGGATGGTAGCCTTGTCATTATGGAAGGTAGTATGTTGTCGATATCTATGTTAGTCTAATGGGTGGTAGCCTTGTCATTATGGAAGGTAGTTTGTTGTTGTGATTTTTGTTACTCCAATGGATGGTAGCCTTCTCATTATGGAAGGTAGTGTGTTGTTCAGATTTTTGTGACTACAATGTATGGTAGCCTTGTCATTATGGAAGGTAGTCTATTGTCGAGATTTTTGTTATTCCAATGGATGGTAGCCTAATCTTTGTGGATGGTAGTCTGTTTTCGAGATTTTTGTTACTCCAATGGATGGTAGCCTTGTCATTATAGAAGGTAGTTTGTTGTCAAGATTTTTGGTACTCCAATGGGAGGTAGCCTTGTCATTATGGAAGGTAGTCTCTTGTTTATATTTTTGTTACTCTAATGGATGATAGGCTTGTCATTATGAAAGGTAGTATGTTGTCGATATTTTTGTTACTACAATGGATGATAGCCTTGTCATTATGGAAGGTAGTCTGTTGTCAAGATTTTTATTACTCCAATAGATGGTAGCCTTGTCATTATGGAAGGTAGTCTGTTGTCGATATTTTTGTTACTCCAATGGATGGTAGCCTTGTCATTAATGAACATATTCTGGTGTCGAGATTTTTGTTACTACAAAAGATGGTAGCCTAGTCTTTATGGAAGGTAGTCTATTTTCGAGATTTTTGTTACTACAATGGATGGTAGCCTTGTCATTATGGAAGGTAGTATGTTGTCAAGATTTTTGTTACTACAATGGATGATAGCCTTGTCATTTTGGAAGGTAGTCCGTTGTCAAGATTTTTATTATTCCAATGGATGGTAGCCTTGTCATTATGGAAGGTAGTATGTTGTCGATATCTATGTTACTCTAATGGGTGGTAGCCTTCTCATTATGGAAGGTAGTCTGTTGTCGAGATTTTTGTTACCCCAATGGACGGTAGCCTTGTCATTCTAGAAGGTAGTTTGTTGTTGTGATTTTTGTTATTCCAATGGATGGTAGCCTTGTCATTATGGAAGGTAGTCTGTTGTTCAGATTTTTGTTACTACAATATATGGTAGCGTTGTCATTATGGAAGGTAGTCTGCTGTCGAGATTTTTGTTATTCCAATGGATGGTAGCCTAGTCTTTATGGAAAGTAGTCTATTTTCGAGATTTTTATTACTCCAATGGATGGTAGCCTTGTCATTATAGAAGGTAGTCTGTTGTCGAGATTTTTGGTGCTCCAATGGATTGTAGCCTTGTCATTATGGAAGGTAGTCTCTTGTTGATATTTTTGTTACTACAATGGATGATAGCCTTGTCATTATGGAAGGTAGTCTGTTGTCAAGATTTATATTACTCCAATAGATGGTAGCCTTGTCATTATGGAAGGTAGTATGTTGTCGATATTTTTGTTACTACAGTGGATGGTAGCCTTGTCATTATGGAATGTAGTATGTTGTCAAGATTTTTGTAACTCCATTGGATGGTAGCCTTGTCATTATGGAAGGTAGTCTGTTGTCGAGATTTTTATTATTCCAATGGATGGTAGGCTTGTCATTATGGAAGGTAGAATGTTGTCGATATCTATGTTACTCTAATGGGTGGTAGCCTTGTCATTATGGAAGGTAGTCTGTTGTCGAGATTTTTGTTACCCCAATGGATGGTAGCCATGTCATTATGGAAGGTAGTCTCATGTTGATATTTTTGTTAGTCCAATGGATGGTAGGCTTGTCATTATGAAAGGTAGTCCATTGTATAGATTTTTGTTACTATAATGTATGGTAGCCTTGTCATTATGGAAGGTAGTCTGTTGTCGAGATTTTTGTTATTCCAATGGATGGTAGCCTAGTCTTTATGGAAGGTAGTCTGTTTTCGAGATTTTTGTTACTACAATGGATGGTCGCCTTGTCATTATGGAAGGTAGTATGTTGTCTATTTTTTTGTTATTACAATGGATTGTAGCCTTGTCATTATGGAAGGTAGTATGTTTTCAAGATTTTTGTTACTACAATGGATGATAGCCTTTTCATTATGGAAGGTAGTCTGTTGTCAAGATTTTTGTTATTCTAATGGATGGTAGCCTAGTCTTTATGGAAGGTAGTCTGTTTTTGAGATTTTTGTTACTCCATTAGATGATAGCCTTGTCATTATGGAAGGTAGTATGTTGTCGATATTTTTGTTACTACAATTGATTGTAGCCTTGTCATTATGGAAGGTAGTATGTTGTCAAGATTTTTGTTACTACAATGGATGATAGCCTTGTCATTATGGAAGGTAGTCTGTTGTCAAGATTTTTGTTACTCCAATAGATGGTAGCCTTGTCATTATGGAAGGTAGTAGGTTGTCAATATTTTTGTTACTCCAATGAATGGTAGCCTTGTCATTTTGGAAGGTAGTATGTTGTCGAGATTTTTGTTACTCCATTGGATGGTAGCCTTGTCATTATGGAAGGTAGTTTGTTGTTCATACTTTTGTTACTACAATGTATGGTAGCGTTGTCATTATGGAAGGTAGTCTGTTGTCGAGATTTTTGTTATTCCAATGGATGGTAGCCTAGTCTTTATGGAAAGTAGTCTATTTTCGAGATTTTTATTACTCCAATGGATGGTAGCCTTGTCATTATAGAAGGTAGTCTGTTGTCGAGATTTTTGGTGCTCCAATGGATTGTAGCCTTGTCATTATGGAAGGTAGTCTCTTGTTGATATTTTTGTTACTACAATGGATGATAGCCTTGTCATTATGGAAGGTAGTCTGTTGTCAAGATTTATATTACTCCAATAGATGGTAGCCTTGTCATTATGGAAGGTAGTATGTTGTCGATATTTTTGTTACTACAGTGGATGGTAGCCTTGTCATTATGGAATGTAGTATGTTGTCGAGATTTTTGTAACTCCATTAGATGGTAGCCTTGTCATTATGGAAGGTAGTCTGTTGTCGAGATTTTTATTATTCCAATGGATGGTAGGCTTGTCATTATGGAAGGTAGAATGTTGTCGATATCTATGTTACTCTAATGGGTGGTAGCCTTGTCATTATGGAAGGTAGTCTGTTGTCGAGATTTTTGTTACCCCAATGGATGGTAGCCATGTCATTATGGAAGGTAGTCTCATGTTGATATTTTTGTTAGTCCAATGGATGGTAGGCTTGTCATTATGAAAGGTAGTCCATTGTATAGATTTTTGTTACTATAATGTATGGTAGCCTTGTCATTATGGAAGGTAGTCTGTTGTCGAGATTTTTGTTATTCCAATGGATGGTAGCCTAGTCTTTATGGAAGGTAGTCTGTTTTCGAGATTTTTGTTACTACAATGGATGGTCACCTTGTCATTATGGAAGGTAGTATGTTGTCTATTTTTTTGTTATTACAATGGATTGTAGCCTTGTCATTATGGAAGGTAGTATGTTTTCAAGATTTTTGTTACTACAATGGATGCTAGCCTTTTCATTATGGAAGGTAGTCTGTTGTCAAGATTTTTGTTATTCTAATGGATGGTAGCCTAGTCTTTATGGAAGGTAGTCTGTTTTTGAGATTTTTGTTACTCCATTAGATGATAGCCTTGTCATTATGGAAGGTAGTATGTTGTCGATATTTTTGTTACTACAATTGATTGTAGCCTTGTCATTATGGAAGGTAGTATGTTGTCAAGATTTTTGTTACTACAATGGATGATAGCCTTGTCATTATGGAAGGTAGTCTGTTGTCAAGATTTTTGTTACTCCAATAGATGGTAGCCTTGTCATTATGGAAGGTAGTAGGTTGTCAATATTTTTGTTACTCCAATGAATGGTAGCCTTGTCATTTTGGAAGGTAGTATGTTGTCGAGATTTTTGTTACTCCATTGGATGGTAGCCTTGTCATTATGGAAGGTAGTTTGTTGTTCATATTTTTGTTACTACAATGTATGGTAGCCTTGTCATTATGGAAGGTAGTCTGTTGTCGAGATTTTTGTTATTCCAATGGATGGTAGCCTAGTCTTTATGGAAGGTAGTCTGTTTTCGAGATTTTTATTACTCTAATGGATGGTAGCCTTGTCATTATAGAAGGAAGTCTTTTGTCGAGATTTTTGGTACTCCAATGGATGATAGCCTTGTCATTATGGAAGGTAGTCTCTTGTTAATATTTTTGTTACTCCAATGGATGGTAGCCTTGTCATTATGGAAGGTAGGCTCTTGTTGATATTTTTGTTACTCCAATGGATTGTAGCCTTGTCATTATGGAAGGTAGTCTGTTGTCCAGATTTTTGTTACTCTAATGGATGGTAGCCTTGTCATTATGGAAAGTAGTCCGTTGTCGAGATTTTTGTTACTCCAATGGATGGTAGCCTTGTCATTATTGAAGGTAGTCTGTTGTCGAGATTTTTATTATTACAATGGATGGTAGCCTTGTCATTATGGAAGGTAGTATGTTGTCGATATTTTTGTTACTACAATGGATTGTAGCCTTGTCATTATGGAAGGTAGTATGTTGTCAAGATTTTTGTTACTCCAATAGATGGTAGCCTTGTCATTATGGAAGGTAGTAGGTTGTCAATATTTTTGTTACTCCAATGAATGGTAGCCTTGTCATTTTGGAAGGTAGTATGTTGTCGAGATTTTTGTTACTCCATTGGATGGTAGCCTTGTCATTATGGAAGGTAGTTTGTTGTTCATACTTTTGTTACTACAATGTATGGTAGCGTTGTCATTATGGAAGGTAGTCTGTTGTCGAGATTTTTGTTATTCCAATGGATGGTAGCCTAGTCTTTATGGAAAGTAGTCTATTTTCGAGATTTTTATTACTCCAATGGATGGTAGCCTTGTCATTATAGAAGGTAGTCTGTTGTCGAGATTTTTGGTGCTCCAATGGATTGTAGCCTTGTCATTATGGAAGGTAGTCTCTTGTTGATATTTTTGTTACTACAATGGATGATAGCCTTGTCATTATGGAAGGTAGTCTGTTGTCAAGATTTATATTACTCCAATAGATGGTAGCCTTGTCATTATGGAAGGTAGTATGTTGTCGATATTTTTGTTACTACAGTGGATGGTAGCCTTGTCATTATGGAATGTAGTATGTTGTCGAGATTTTTGTTACTCCATTAGATGGTAGCCTTGTCATTATGGAAGGTAGTCTGTTGTCGAGATTTTTATTATTCCAATGGATGGTAGGCTTGTCATTATGGAAGGTAGAATGTTGTCGATATCTATGTTACTCTAATGGGTGGTAGCCTTGTCATTATGGAAGGTAGTCTGTTGTCGAGATTTTTGTTACCCCAATGGATGGTAGCCATGTCATTATGGAAGGTAGTCTCATGTTGATATTTTTGTTAGTCCAATGGATGGTAGGCTTGTCATTATGAAAGGTAGTCCATTGTATAGATTTTTGTTACTATAATGTATGGTAGCCTTGTCATTATGGAAGGTAGTCTGTTGTCGAGATTTTTGTTATTCCAATGGATGGTAGCCTAGTCTTTATGGAAGGTAGTCTGTTTTCGAGATTTTTGTTACTACAATGGATGGTCACCTTGTCATTATGGAAGGTAGTATGTTGTCTATTTTTTTGTTATTACAATGGATTGTAGCCTTGTCATTATGGAAGGTAGTATGTTTTCAAGATTTTTGTTACTACAATGGATGATAGCCTTTTCATTATGGAAGGTAGTCTGTTGTCAAGATTTTTGTTATTCTAATGGATGGTAGCCTAGTCTTTATGGAAGGTAGTCTGTTTTTGAGATTTTTGTTACTCCATTAGATGATAGCCTTGTCATTATGGAAGGTAGTATGTTGTCGATATTTTTGTTACTACAATTGATTGTAGCCTTGTCATTATGGAAGGTAGTATGTTGTCAAGATTTTTGTTACTACAATGGATGATAGCCTTGTCATTATGGAAGGTAGTCTGTTGTCAAGATTTTTGTTACTCCAGTAGATGGTAGCCTTGTCATTATGGAAGGTAGTAGGTTGTCAATATTTTTGTTACTCCAATGAATGGTAGCCTTGTCATTTTGGAAGGTAGTATGTTGTCGAGATTTTTGTTACTCCATTGGATGGTAGCCTTGTCATTATGGAAGGTAGTTTGTTGTTCATATTTTTGTTACTACAATGTATGGTAGCCTTGTCATTATGGAAGGTAGTCTGTTGTCGAGATTTTTGTTATTCCAATGGATGGTAGCCTAGTCTTTATGGAAGGTAGTCTGTTTTCGAGATTTTTATTACTCTAATGGATGGTAGCCTTGTCATTATAGAAGGAAGTCTTTTGTCGAGATTTTTGGTACTCCAATGGATGATAGCCTTGTCATTATGGAAGGTAGTCTCTTGTTAATATTTTTGTTACTCCAATGGATGGTAGCCTTGTCATTATGGAAGGTAGGCTCTTGTTGATATTTTTGTTACTCCAATGGATTGTAGCCTTGTCATTATGGAAGGTAGTCTGTTGTCCAGATTTTTGTTACTCTAATGGATGGTAGCCTTGTCATTATGGAAAGTAGTCCGTTGTCGAGATTTTTGTTACTCCAATGGATGGTAGCCTTGTCATTATTGAAGGTAGTCTGTTGTCGAGATTTTTATTATTACAATGGATGGTAGCCTTGTCATTATGGAAGGTAGTATGTTGTCGATATTTTTGTTACTACAATGGATTGTAGCCTTGTCATTATGGAAGGTAGTATGTTGTCAAGATTTTTGTTACTCCAATAGATGGTAGCCTTGTCATTATGGAAGGTAGTAGGTTGTCAATATTTTTGTTACTCCAATGAATGGTAGCCTTGTCATTTTGGAAGGTAGTATGTTGTCGAGATTTTTGTTACTCCATTGGATGGTAGCCTTGTCATTATGGAAGGTAGTTTGTTGTTCATACTTTTGTTACTACAATGTATGGTAGCGTTGTCATTATGGAAGGTAGTCTGTTGTCGAGATTTTTGTTATTCCAATGGATGGTAGCCTAGTCTTTATGGAAAGTAGTCTATTTTCGAGATTTTTATTACTCCAATGGATGGTAGCCTTGTCATTATAGAAGGTAGTCTGTTGTCGAGATTTTTGGTGCTCCAATGGATTGTAGCCTTGTCATTATGGAAGGTAGTCTCTTGTTGATATTTTTGTTACTACAATGGATGATAGCCTTGTCATTATGGAAGGTAGTCTGTTGTCAAGATTTATATTACTCCAATAGATGGTAGCCTTGTCATTATGGAATGTAGTATGTTGTCGATATTTTTGTTACTACAGTGGATGGTAGCCTTGTCATTATGGAATGTAGTATGTTGTCGAGATTTTTGTAACTCCATTAGATGGTAGCCTTGTCATTATGGAAGGTAGTCTGTTGTCGAGATTTTTATTATTCCAATGGATGGTAGGCTTGTCATTATGGAAGGTAGAATGTTGTCGATATCTATGTTACTCTAATGGGTGGTAGCCTTGTCATTATGGAAGGTAGTCTGTTGTCGAGATTTTTGTTACCCCAATGGATGGTAGCCATGTCATTATGGAAGGTAGTCTCATGTTGATATTTTTGTTAGTCCAATGGATGGTAGGCTTGTCATTATGAAAGGTAGTCCATTGTATAGATTTTTGTTACTATAATGTATGGTAGCCTTGTCATTATGGAAGGTAGTCTGTTGTCGATATTTTTGTTATTCCAATGGATGGTAGCCTAGTCTTTATGGAAGGTAGTCTGTTTTCGAGATTTTTGTTACTACAATGGATGGTCACCTTGTCATTATGGAAGGTAGTATGTTGTCTATTTTTTTGTTATTACAATGGATTGTAGCCTTGTCATTATGGAAGGTAGTATGTTTTCAAGATTTTTGTTACTACAATGGATGATAGCCTTTTCATTATGGAAGGTAGTCTGTTGTCAAGATTTTTGTTATTCTAATGGATGGTAGCCTAGTCTTTATGGAAGGTAGTCTGTTTTTGAGATTTTTGTTACTCCATTAGATGATAGCCTTGTCATTATGGAAGGTAGTATGTTGTCGATATTTTTGTTACTATAATTGATTGTAGCCTTGTCATTATGGAAGGTAGTATGTTGTCAAGATTTTTGTTACTACAATGGATGATAGCCTTGTCATTATGGAAGGTAGTCTGTTGTCAAGATTTTTGTTACTCCAATAGATGGTAGCCTTGTCATTATGGAAGGTAGTAGGTTGTCAATATTTTTGTTACTCCAATGAATGGTAGCCTTGTCATTTTGGAAGGTAGTATGTTGTCGAGATTTTTGTTACTCCATTGGATGGTAGCCTTGTCATTATGGAAGGTAGTTTGTTGTTCATATTTTTGTTACTACAATGTATGGTAGCCTTGTCATTATGGAAGGTAGTCTGTTGTCGAGATTTTTGTTATTCCAATGGATGGTAGCCTAGTCTTTATGGAAGGTAGTCTGTTTTCGAGATTTTTATTACTCTAATGGATGGTAGCCTTGTCATTATAGAAGGAAGTCTTTTGTCGAGATTTTTGGTACTCCAATGGATGATAGCCTTGTCATTATGGAAGGTAGTCTCTTGTTAATATTTTTGTTACTCCAATGGATGGTAGCCTTGTCATTATGGAAGGTAGGCTCTTGTTGATATTTTTGTTACTCCAATGGATTCTAGCCTTGTCATTATGGAAGGTAGTCTGTTGTCCAGATTTTTGTTACTCTAATGGATGGTAGCCTTGTCATTATGGAAAGTAGTCTGTTGTCGAGATTTTTGTTACTCCAATGGATGGTAGCCTTGTCATTATTGAAGGTAGTCTGTTGTCGAGATTTTTATTATTATAATGGATGGTAGCCTTGTCATTATGGAAGGTAGTATGTTGTCGATATTTTTGTTACTACAATGGATTGTAGCCTTGTCATTATGGAAGGTAGTATGTTGTCGAGATTTTTGTTACTACAATGGATGATAGCCTTGTCATTATGGAAGGTAGTTTGTTGTCAATATTTTTGTTACTCTAATAGATGGTAGCCTTGTAATTTTGGAAGGTAGTATGTTGTCGATATTTTTTTTACTCCAATTGATGGTATCCTTGTCATTATTGAAGGTAGTATGTTGTCAAGATTTTTGTTACTCCATTGGATGGTATCCTTGTCATTATGGAAGGTAGTATGTTGTTGATATCTATGTTACTCTAATGGGTGGTAGCCTTGTCATTATGGAAGGTAGTCTGTTGTCAAAATTTTTATTACTCCAATGGATGGTATCCTTGTCATTATAGAAGGTAGTTTGTTGTTGTGATTTTTGTTACTCCAACAGATGGTAGCCTTGTCATTATGAAACGTAGTCTGTTGTTTATATTTTTGTTACTATAATGTATGGTAGCCTTGTCATTATGGAAGGTAGTCTGTTGTCGAGATTTTTGTTATTCCAATGAATGGTAGCCAATCTTTATGGAAGGTAGTCTGTTTTCGAGATTTTTGTTACTCCAATGGATGGTAGCCTTGTCATTATAGAAGGTAGTATGTTGTCGAGATTTTTGGTACTCCAATCAATGGTACCCTTGTCATTATGGAAGGTATCCTCATGTTGATATTTTTGTTACTCCAATGGATGGTAGGCTTGTCATTATGGAAGGTAGTCTGTTATTCAGATTTTTGTTACTATAATGTATGGTAGCCTTGTCATTATGGAAGGTAGTCTGTTGTCAAGATTTTTGTTATTCTAATGGATGGTAGCCTAGTCTTTATGGAAGGTAGTCTGTTTTTGAAATTTTTGTTACTCCATTAGATGATAGCCTTGTCATTATGGAAGGTAGTATGTTGTCGATATTTTTGTTACTACAATTGATTGTAGCCTTGTCATTATGGAAGGTAGTATGTTGTCAAGATTTTTGTTACTACAATGGATGATAGCCTTGTCATTATGGAAGGTAGTCTGTTGTTAAGATTTTTGTTACTCCAATAGATGGTAGCCTTGTCATTATGGAAGGTAGTAGGTTGTCAATATTTTTGTTACTCCAATGAATGGTAGCCTTGTCATTTTGGAAGGTAGTATGTTGTCGAGATTTTTGTTACTCCATTGGATGGTAGCCTTGCATTATGGAAAGTAGTCGGTTGTCAAGATTTTTGTTACTCCAATAGATGGTAGCCTTGTCATCATGGAAGGTAGTATGTTGTCAATATTTTTGTTACTCCAATGGATGGTAGCCTTGTCATTATGGAAGGTAGTATGTTGTCGAGATTTTTGTTACTCCATTGGATGGTAGCCTTATCATTATGGAAGGTAGTCTGTTGTCGAGAGTTTTATTATTCCAATGGATGGTAGCCTTGTCATTATGGAAGGTAGTATGTTGTCGATATTTATGTTACTCTAATTGGTGGTAGCCTTGTCATTATGGAAGGTAGTATGTTGTCGATATCTATGTTACCCTAATGGATGGTAGCCTTGTCATTATAGAAGGTAGTTTGTTGTTGTGATTTTTGTTACTCCAATGAATGGTAGCCTTGTCATTATGAAAGGTAGTATGTTGTTCATATTTTTGTTACTACAATGTATGGTAGCCTTGTCATTATGGAAGGTAGTATATTGTCGAGATTTTTGTTATTCCAATGGAAGGTAGCCTTGTCATTATACAAGGTAGTTTGTTGTCGATATTTTTGTTACTCTAAAGGATGGTAGCCTTGTCATTATGGAGGGTAGTGTATTGTTGAGATTTTCGTTACTCCAATGGATGGTAGCCTTGTCATTATGGAAGGTAGTCTGTTGTCGAGATTTTTGTTACTCCAATAGATGGTAGCCTTGTAATTTTGGAATGTAGTATGTTGTCGATATTTTTGTTACTCCAATGGATGGTAGCCTTGTCATTATGGAAGGTAGTATGTTGTCAAGATTTTTGTTACTCCATTGGATGGTAGCCTTGTGATTATGGAAGGTAGTCTATTGTCGAGATTTTTATTATTCCAATGGATAGTAGCCTTGTCATTATGGAAGGTAGTATGTTGTCGATATCTATGTTACTCTAATGGGTGGTAGCCTTGTCATTATGGAAGGTAGTATGTTGTCTAGATTTTTATTACTCCAATGGATGGTAGCCTTGTCATTATAGAAGGTACTTTGTTGTTGTGATTTTTGTTATTCCAATGGATGGTAGGCTTGTCATTATGAAACATAGTCTGTTGTTCATATTTTTGTTACTACAATGTATGGTAGCCTTGTCATTATTGAAGGTAGTCTATTGTCGAGATTTTTGTTATTCCAATGGATGGTAGCCTAATCTTTATGGAAGGTAGCTTGTGTTCGAGATTTTTGTTACTCCAATGGATGGAAGCCTTGTCATTATAGAAGGTAGTCTGTTGTCGAGATTTTTGGTACTCCAATAGATGGTAGCCTTGTCATTATGGAAGGTAGTCTCATGTTAATATTTGTGTTACTCCAATGGATGGTAGGATTGTCATTATGGAAGGTAGTCTTTTGTTCAGATTTTTGTTACTATAATGTATGGTAGCCTTGTCATTATGGAAGGTAGTCTATTGTCGAGATTTTTGTTACTCCATTTGATGGTAGCCTAGTCTTTATGGAAGGTAGTCTGTTTTTGAAATTTTTGTTACTCCATTGGATGATAGCCTTGACATTATGGAAGGTAGTATGTTGTCGATATTTTTGTTACTACAATGGATTGTAGGCTTGTCGTTATGGAAGATAGTATGTTGTTAAGATTTTTGTTACTACAATGGATGATAGCCTTGTCATTATGGAAGGTAGTCTGTTGTCAAGATTTTTGTTACTCCAATAGATGGTAGCCTTGTCATTATGGAAGGTAGTAGGTTGCCAATATTTTTGTTACTCGAATGAATGGTAGCCTTGTCATTATGGAAGGTAGTATGTTGCTGAGATTTTTGTTACTCCATTGGATGGTAGCCTTGTCATTATGGAATGTAGTCTGTTGTCAAGATTTTTGTTACTCCAATAGATGGTAGCCTTGTCATCATGGAAGGTAGTATGTTGTCAATATTTTTGTTACTCCAATGGATGGTAGCCTTGTCATTATGGAAGGTAGTATGTTGTCGAGATTTTTGTTACTCCATTGGATGGTAGCCTTGTCATTATGGAAGGTAGTCTGTTGTCGAGAGTTTTATTATTCCAATGGATGGTAGCCTTGTCATTTTGGAAGGTAGTATGTTATCGATATCTATGTTACTCTAATTGGTGGTAGCCTTGTCATTATGGAAGGTAGTATGTTGTCGATATCTATGTTACCCTAATGGATGGTAGCCTTGTCATTATAGAAGGTAGTTTGTTGTTGTGATTTTTGTTACTACAATGAATGGTAGCCTTGTCATTATGAAAGGTAGTATGTTGTTCATATTTTTGTTACTACAATGTATGGTAGCCTTGTCATTATGGAAGGTAGTCTATTGTCGAGATTTTTGTTATTCCAATGGAAGGTAGTCTGTTTTCGAGATTTTTTTACTCCAATGGATGGTAGCCTTGTCATTATACAAGGTAGTTTGTTGTTGGTATTTTTGTTATTCTAAAGGATGGTAGCCTTGTCATTATGGAAGGTAGTCTCTTGTTGAGATTTTCGTTACTCCAACGGATGGTAGCCTTGTCATTATGGAAGGTAGTCTGTTGTCGAGATTTTTGTTACTCCAATAGATGGTAGCCTTGTAATTTTGGAATGTAGTATGTTGTCGATATTTTTGTTACTCCAATGGATGGTAGCCTTGTCATTATGGAAGGTAGTATGTTGTCAAGATTTTTGTTACTCCATTGGATGGTAGCCTTGTCATTATGGGAGGTAGTCTATTGTCGAGATTTTTATTATTCCAATGGATAGTAGCCTTGTCATTATTGAAGGTAGTATGTTGTCGATATCTATGTTACTCTAATGGGTGGTAGCCTTGTCATTATGGAAGGTAGTATGTTGCCTAGATTTTTATTACTCCAATGGATTGTAGCCTTGTCATTATAGAAGGTAGTTTGTTGTTGTGATTTTTGTTACTCCAATGGATGGTAGGCTTGTCATTATGAAACATAGTCTGTTGTTCATATTTTTGTTACTACAATGTATGGTGGCCTTGTCATTATTGAAGGTAGTCTATTGTCGAGATTTTTGTTATTCCAATGGAAGGTAGCCTTGTCATTATGGAAGGTAGTCTCATGTTGATATTTGTGTTACTCCAATGGATGGTAGCCTTGTCATTATGGAAGGTAGTCTGTTTTCGAGATTTTTGTTACTCCAATAGATGGTAGCCTTGTCATTATGGAAGGTAGTCTGTTGTCGAGATTTTTGGTACTCCAATGGATGGTAGCCTTGTCATTATGGAAGGTAGTCTCATGTTGATATTTGTGTTACTCTAATGGATGGTAGGATTGTCATTATGGAAGGTAGTCTGTTGTTCAGATTTTTTTTACTACAATGTATGGTAGCCTTGTCATTATGGAAGGTAGTCTATTGTCAAGATTTTTGTTATTCCAATGGATGGTAGCCTAGTCTTTATGGAAGGTAGTCTATTTTCGAGATTTTTGTTACTCCATTGGATGATAGCCTTGACATTATGGAAGGTATTATGTTGTCGATATTTTTGTTACTACAATGGATTGTAGCCTTGTCATTATGGAAGATAGTATGTTGTTAAGATTTTTGTTACTACAATGGATGATAGCCTTGTCATTATGGAAGGTAGTCGGTTGTCAAGATTTTTGTTACTCCAATAGATTGTATCCTTGTCATTATGGAAGGTAGTGTGTTGTCAATATTTTTGTTACTCCAATGGATGGTAGCCTTGTCATTATTGAAGGTAGTATGTTGCCGAGATTTTTGTTACTTCATTGGATGGTAGCCTTGTCATTATGGAAGGTAGTCTCTTGTCAAGATTTTTGTTACTCCAATAGATGGTAGCCTTGTCATTATAGAAGGTAGTATGTTGTCAATATTTTTGTTACGCCAATGAATGCTAGCCCTGTCATTATGGAAGGTAGTATGTTGTCGAGATTTTTGTTACTCCATTGGATGGTAGCCTTGTCATTATGGAAGGTAGTCTGTTGTCGAGAATTTTATTATTCCAATGGATGGTAGCCTTGTCATTATGGAAGGTAGTATGTTGGCGATATCTATGTTACTCTAATGGTTGGTAGCCTTGTCATTATGGAAGGTAGTATGTTGTCGATATCTATGTTACCCCAATGGATGGTAACCTTGTCATTATAGAAGGTAGTTTGTTATTGTGATTTTTGTTACTCCAATGGATGGTAGCCTTGTCATTATGAAAGGTAGTCTGTTGTTTTTATTTTTGTTAGTATAATGTATGATAGCCTTGTCATTATGGAAGGTAGTCTATTGTCGAGATTTTTGTTATTCCAATGGATGGTAGCCTAGTCTTTATGGAAGGTAGTCTGTTTTCTAGATTTTTGTTACTCCATTAGATGATAGCCTTGTCATTATGGAAGGTAGTATGTTGTCGATATTTTTGTTACTACAATTGATTGTAGCCTTGTCATTATGGAAGATAGTATGTTGTCAAGATTTTTGTTACTACAATGGATGATAGCCTTGTCATTATGGAAGGTAGACTGTTGTCAAGATATTTGTTACTCCAATAGATGGTAGCCTTGTCATTATGGAAGGTAGTATGTTGTCGATATTTTTGTTACTCCAATGGATGGTAGCCTTTTCATTTTGGAAGGTAGTATGTTGTAGATATTTTTGTTACTCCATTGGATGGTAGCCTTGTCATTATGGAAGGTAGTCTATTGTCGAGAATTTTATTATTCCAATGGATAGTAGCCTTGTCATTATGGAAGGTAGTATGTTGTCGATATCTATGTTACTCTAATGGGTGGTAGCCTTGTCATTATGGAAGGTACTATGTTGTCGAGATTTTTATTACTCCAATGGATGGTAGCCTTGTCATTATAGAAGATAGTTTGTTGTTGTGATTTTTGTTACTCCAATGGATGGTAGGCTTGTCATTATGAAACGTAGTATGTTGTTCATATTTTTGTTACTACAATGTATGGTAGCCTTGTCATTATTGAAGGTAGTCTGTTGTCGAGATTTTTGTTATTCCAATGGATGGTAGCCTAATCTTTATGGAAGGTAGTCTGTTTTCGAGATTTTTTTACTCCAATTGATGGTAGACTTGTCATTATACAAGGTAGTTTGTTGTCGATATTTTTGTTACTCTAAAGGATTGTAGCCTTGTCATTATGGAAGGTAGTCTCTTGTTGACATTTTCGTTACTATAATGTATGGTAGCCTTGTCATTATGGAAGGTAGTCTATTGTCATGATTTTTGTTATTCCAATGGATGGTAGCCTAGTCTTTATGGAAGGTAGTCTATTTTCGAGAATTTTGTTACTCCATTGGATGATAGCCTTGACATTATGGAAGGTATTATGTTGTCGATATTTTTGTTACTACAATGGATTGTAGCCTTGTCATTATGGAAGATAGTATGTTGTTAAGATTTTTGTTACTACAATGGATGATAGCCTTGTCATTATGGAAGGTAGTCTGTTGTCAAGATTTTTGTTACTCCAATAGATTGTATCCTTGTCATTATGGAAGGTAGTGTGTTGTCAATATTTTTGTTACTCCAATGGATGGTAGCCTTATCATTATTGAAGGTAGTATGTTGCCGAGATTTTTGTTACTTCATTGGATGGTAGCCTTGTCATTATGGAAGGTAGTCTCTTGTCAAGATTTTTGTTACTCCAATAGATGGTAGCCTTGTCATTATAGAAGGTAGTATGTTGTCAATATTTTTGGTACGCCAATGAATGCTAGCCCTGTCATTATGGAAGGTAGTATGTTGTCGAGATTTTTGTTACTCCATTGGATGGTAGCCTTGTCATTATGGAAGGTAGTCTGTTGTCGAGAATTTTATTATTCCAATGGATGGTAGCCTTGTCATTATGGAAGGTAGTATGTTGTTGATATCTATGTTACTCTAATGGTTGGTAGCCTTGTCATTATGGAAGGTAGTATGTTGTCGATATCTATGTTACCCCAATGGATGGTAACCTTGTCATTATAGAAGGTAGTTTGTTATTGTGATTTTTGTTACTCCAATGGATGGTAGCCTTGTCATTATGAAAGGTAGTCTGTTGTTTTTATTTTTGTTAGTATAATGTATGATAGCCTTGTCATTATGAAAGGTAGTCTATTGTCGAGATTTTTGTTATTCCAATGGATGGTAGCCTAGTCTTTATGGAAGGGAGTCTGTTTTCTAGATTTTTGTTACTCCATTAGATGATAGCCTTGTCATTATGGAAGGTAGTATGTTGTCGATATTTTTGTTACTACAATTGATTGTAGCCTTGTCATTATGGAAGGTAGTATGTTGTCAAGATTTTTGTTACTACAATGGATGATAGCCTTGTCATTATGGAAGGTAGTCTGTTGTCAAGATTTTTGTTACTCCAATAGATGGTAGCCTTGTCATTATGGAAGGTATTATGTTGTCGATATTTTTGTTACTCCAATGGATGGTAGCCTTTTCATTTTGGAAGGTAGTATGTTGTAGATATTTTTGTTACTCCATTGGATGGTAGCCTTGTCATTATGGAAGGTAGTCTATTGTCGAGAATTTTATTATTCCAATGGATAGTAGCCTTGTCATTATGGAAGGTAGTATGTTGTCGATATCTATGTTACTCTAATGGGTGGTAGCCTTGTCATTATGGAAGGTACTATGTTGTCGAGATTTTTATTACTCCAATGGATGGTAGCCTTGTCATTATAGAAGATAGTTTGTTGTTGTGATTTTTGTTACTCCAATGGATGGTAGGCTTGTCATTATGAAACGTAGTATGTTGTTCATATTTTTGTTACTACAATGTATGGTAGCCTTGTCATTATTGAAGGTAGTCTGTTGTCGAGATTTTTGTTATTCCAATGGATGGTAGCCTAATCTTTATGGAAGGTAGTCTGTTTTCGAGATTTTTTTACTCCAATCGATGGTAGACTTGTCATTATACAAGGTAGTTTGTTGTCGATATTTTTGTTACTCTAAAGGATTGTAGCCTTGTCATTATGGAAGGTAGTCTCTTGTTGAGATTTTCGTTACTCCAATGGATGGTAGCCTTGTCATTATGGAAGGTAGTCTGTTGTCGAGATTTTTGTTACTCCAATAGATGGTAGCCTTGTTATTTTGGAAGGTAGTACGTTGTCGATATTTTTGTTACTCCAATGGATGATAGCCTTGTCATTATGGAAGGTAGTATGTTGTCAAGATTTTTGTTACTACATTGGATGGTAGCCTTGTCATTATGGAAGGTAGTCTATTGTCGAGATTTTTATTATTCCAATGGATAGTAGCCTTGTCATTATGGAAGGTAGTATGTTCTCGATATCTATGTTACTCTAATGGGTTCTAGCCTTGTCATTATGGAAGGTAGTATGTTGTCGAGATTTTTATTACTCCAATGGATGGTAGCCTTGTAATTATAGAAGGTAGTTTGTTGTTGTGATTTTTGTTACTCCAATGGATAGTAGGCTTGTCATTATGTAACGTAGTTTGTTGTTCATATTTTTGTTACTACAATGTATGGTAGCCTTGTCATTATTGAAGGTAGTCTGTTGTCGAGATTTTTGTTATTCCAAAGGATGGTAGCCTAATCTTTATGGAAGATAGTCTGTTTTCGAGATTTTTGTTACTCCAATGGATGGAAGCCTTGTCATTATAGAAGGTAGTCTGTTGTCGAGATTTTTGGTACTCCAATGGATGGTAGCCTTGTCATTATGGAAGGTAGTCTCATGTTGATATTTGTGTTACTCCAATGGATGGTAGGATTGTCATTATGGAAGGTAGTCTGTTGTTCAGATTTTTGTTACTATAATGTATGGTAGCCTTGTCATTATTGAAGGGAGTCTATTTTCGAGATTTTTGTTACTCCATTGGATGATAGCCTTGTCATTATGGAAGGTAGTCTGTTGTCGAGATTTTTGTTACTCCATTGGATGGTATCCTTGTCATTATGGAAGGTAATCTCTTGTTGATATTTTTGTTACTCCAATGGATGGTAGCCTTGTCATTATGGAAGGTACTCAATTGTCTAGATTTTTGTTACTCTAATGGATTGTAGCCTTGTTATTATAGAAGGTAGTCTGTTGTCGAGATTTTTGTTACTCCAATGGATGGTAGCCTTGTCGTTATGGAAGGTAGTCTTTTGTCGTGATTTTTGTTACTCCAATGGAATGTAGCCTTGTCATTATGGAAGTTAGTCTGTTGTCGAGATTTTTGTTATTCCACTGGATGGTAGCCTAGTAATTACGGAAGGTAGTCTGTTTTCGAGATTTTGGTTACTCCAATGGATGGTAGCCTTATCATTATGGAATGTAGTCTGTTGTCGAGATTTTTGTTACTCCATTGGATGGTAGCCTTGTCATTATGGAAGGTAGTCAGTTGTTGATATTTTTGTTACTCCAATGGATGGTAGCCTTGTCATTATGCAAGGTAGTATGTTGTCCAGATTTTTGTTACTCTAATGGATGGTAGCCTTGTCATTATAGAAGGTAGTTTGTTGTCGAGATTTTTGTTACTCCAATGGTTGGTAGCCTTGTCATTATTGAAGGTAGTCTATTGTCGAGATTTTTGTTAATACAATGGATGGTAGCCTTGTCATTATGGAAGGTAGTATGTTGTCTATATTTTTTTTACTACAATGGATTGTAGCCTTGTCATTATGGAAGGTAGTATGTTGTCGAGATTTTTGTTACACCAATGGATGGTATCCTTGTAATTATGGAAGGTAGTATGTTGTCGATATTTTTGTTACTCTAATGGATGGTAGCCTTGTTATTATGGAAGGTAGTCTGTTGTCGAGATTTTTATTATTCCAATGGATGGTAACCTTGTCATTATGGAAGGTAGTTTGTTGTCGATATCTATGTTACTCTAATGGGTGGTAGCCTTGTCATTATGGAAGGTAGTCTGTTGTCGAGATTTTTATTACTCTAATGGATGTTAGCCTTGTCATTATAAAAGGTAGTCTATTGTTGATATTTTTGTTACTCCAATGGATGGTAGCCTTGTCATTATGGAAGGTAGTTTGTTGTTAAGATTTTTGTTACTATAATGTATGTTAGCCTTGTCATTATGGAAGGTAGTCTATTGTCGAGATTTTTGTTATTCCAATGGACGGTAGCCTAGTCTTTATGGAAGGTAGTCTATTTTCGAGATTTTTGTTACTCCAATGGATGGTAGCCTTGTCATTATGGAAGGTAGTCTCTTGTTGATATTTTTGTTACTGCAATGGATGGTAGCCTTGTCATTATGGAAGGTAGTATGTTGTCCAGATTTTTGTTATTCTAATGGATGGTAGCGTTGTCATTATGGAAGGTAGTCTATTGTCAAGATTTTTGTTACTCCAATGGATGGTAGCCTTGTCAATATTGAAGGGAGTCTGTTTTCAATATTTTTGTTACTCCAATGGATGGTAGCCTTGTCATTATGGAAGGTAGTCTGTTATCGAGATTTTTGATACTCCAATGGATGGTAGCCTTGCCATTATGGAAGGTAGTCTGTTGTTGTAATTTTTGTTACTCTAATGGATGGTAGCCTTGTCATTATGGAAGGTAGTATGTTGTTCAGATTTTTGTTACTATAATGTATGGTAGTTTTGTCATTATGGAAGGTAGTCTGTTTTCGAGATTTTTGTTACTCCAATGGATGGTAGCCTTGTCATCATGGAAGGTAGTCTATTGTCATGATTTTTGTTACTCCATTGGATGGTAGCCTTATCATTATGGAAGGTAGTCTCTTGTTGATATATTTGTTACTCCAATGGATGGTAGCCTTGTCGTCATGGAAGGTAGTTTGTTATCGATATTTTTGTTATTCCAATTCATGGTAGCCTTGTCATTATGGAAGGTAGTCTGTTGTCGAGATTTTTGTTACTCCAATGTATGGTAGCCTTGTCATTATGGAAGGTAGTATGTTGTCGAGATTTTTGTTACTCCAATGGATGGTAGCCTTGTCATTATGGAAGGTAATATGTTATTGAGATTTTAGTGACTCCAATAGATGGTAGCCTTGTCATTATGGAAGGTAGTCTGTTGTAGTGATTTTTGATACTCCAATGGATGGTAGCCTTGTCATTTTGGAAGGTAGTCTGTTTTTCAGATTTTTGTTACTATAATGTATGGTAGCCTTGTCATTAGGGAAGTTAGTCTGTTGTCGAGATTTTTGTTATTCCAATGGATGGTAGCCTAGTCATTATGAAAGGTAGTCTGTTTTCAAGATTTTTGTTACTCCAATGGATGGTAACCTTGTCATTATGGAAGGTATTTTGATGTCGAGATTTTTGTTACTCCATTGGATGGTAGCCTTGTCATTATGGAAGGTAGTCTCTTGTTGATATTTTTGTTACTCCAATGGATGGTAGCCTTGTCATTATGGAAGGTAGTTTTTTGTCGAGAATTTTGTTACTCCAATGGATGGTAGCGTTCTCATTATTGAAGGTAGTCTGTTGTCGAGATTTTTGTTAATACAATGGATGGTAGCCTTATCATTATGGATGGTAGTATGTTGTCGATATTTTTGTTACTACAACGGATTGTAGCCTTGTCATTATGGAAGGTATTCTGTTGTCCATATTTTTAATATTCTAATGGATGGTAGCCTTGTCATTATGGAAGGTAGTTTGTTGTCAAGATTTTTGTTACTCTAATGGATGGTAGCCTTGTCATTATTGAAGGGAGTCTATTTTCGAGATATTTTTTACTCCATTGGATGATAGCCTTATCATTATAGAAGGTAGTCAGTTGTCGAGATTTTTGTTACTAAAATGGATGGTAGCCTTGTCATTATAGAAGGTAGTCTATTGTCGAGATTTTTGTTACTCCAATGGATGGTAGCCTTGTCATTATTGAAGGTAGTCTGTTGTCGATGTTTTTGTTAATACAATGGATGGTAGCCTTGTCATTATGGAAGGTAGTTTGTTGTCGATATTTTTGTTACTTCAATGGATTGTAGTCTTGTCATTATGAAAGGTAGTCTATTGTCGATATCTTTGTTACTCCAATGGATGGTAGCCTTATCATTATGGAAGGTAGTGTGTTGTCGAGATTTTTGTTACTCCATTGGATGGTAGCCTTGTCATTATGGAAGGTAGTCTGTTATCTATATTTTTGTTATTCCAATGGATGGTAACCTTCTCGTTATGGAAGGTAGTCTGTTGTCGTGATTTTTTTTACTCCAACGGAGTGTAGCCTTGTCATTATGGAAGTTAGTCTGTTGTCGAGATTTTTGTTATTCCACTGGATGGTAGCCTAGTAATTACGGAAGGTAGTGTGTTTTCGAGATTTTTGTTACTCCAATGGATGGTAGCCTTGTCATTATGGAAGGTAGTCTGTTGTCGAGATTTTTGTTACTCCATTGGATGGTAGCCTTGTCATTATGGAAAGTAGGCTCTTGTTGATATTTTTGTTACTCCAATGGATGGTAGCCTTGTAATTATGGAAGGTAGTTTGTTGTCGAGATTTTTGTTACTCCAATGGATGGTAGACTTGTCACTATGGAAGGTAGTCTGTTGTCGAGATTTTTGTTAATACAATGGATGGTAGCCTTGTCATTATGGAAGGTAGTATGTTGTCGATATTTTTGTTACTACAATGGATTGTAGCCTTGTCATTATGGAAGGTAGTATGTTGTCTAGATTTTTGTTATTCTAATGAATGGTAGGCTTGTCATTATGGAAGGTAGTCTGTTGTAAAGATTTTTGTTACTCCAATGGATGGTAGCCTTGTCATTATTGAAGGGAGTCTGTTTTCGAGATTTTTGTTACTCCAATGGATTGTAGCCTTGTCATTATGGAAGGTAGTCTGTTATCGAGATTTTTGATACTCAAATAGATGGTAGCCTTGCCATTATGGAAGGTAGTATGTTGTTGTGATTTTTGTTACTCCAATGGATGGTAGCCTTGTCATTATGGAAGGTAGTCTGTTGTTCAGATTTTTGTTACTATAATGTATGGTAGCCTTGTCATTATGGAAGGTAGTCTGTTGTAGTGATTTTTGATACTCCAATGGATGGTAGCCTTGTCATTATGGAAGGTAGTCTGTTTATCAGATTTTTGTTACTATAATGTATGGTAGCCTTGTCATTATGGAAGTTTGTCTGTTGTCGAGATTTTTGTTATTCCAATGGATTGTAACCTTGTCATTATGGAAGGTATTCTATTGTCGAGATTTGTTTTACTCCATTGGATGGTAGCCTTGTCATTATGGAAGGTAGTCTCTTGTTGATATTTTTGTTACTCCAATGGATGGTAGCCTTGTCATTATGGAAGGTAGTCTGTTGTCCAGATTTTTTTTACTCTAATGGATGGTAGCCTAGTAATTACGGAAGGTAGTCTGTTTTCGAGATTTTTGTTACTCCAATGGATGGTAGCCTTGTCATTATGGAAGGGAGACTGTTGTCGACATTTTTGTTAATACAATGGATGGTAGCCTTGTCATTATGGATGGTAGTATGTTGTCGGTATTTTTGTTACTACAACAGATTGTAGCCATGTCATTATGGAAGGTAGTTTGTTGTCCATATTTTTATTATTCTAATGGATGGTAGCCTTGTCATTATGGAAGGTAGTCTGTTGTCAAGATTTTTGTTACTCTAATGGAATGTAGCCTTGTCATTATTGAAGGGAATATGTTTTCGAGATTTTTGTTACTCCATTGGATGATAGCCTTATCATTATGGAAGGTAGTCTGTTGTCGAGATTTTTGTTACTCCATTAGATGGTAGCCTTGTCATTACGGAAGGTAGTCTCTTGTTGATATTTTTGTTACTCCAATGAATGGTAGACTTGTCATTATGGAAGGTATTCAATTGTCCAGATTTTTGTTACTATAAAGGATGGTAGCCTTGTTATTATAGAAGGTAGTCTGTTGTCGAGATTTTTGTTACTCCAATGGATGGTAGCCTTGTCATTATTGAAGGTAGTCTATTGTCGAGATTTTTGTTAATACAATGGATGGTAGCCTTGTCATTATGGAAGGTAGTATGTTGTCGATATTTTTGTTACTACAATGGATTGTAGCCTTGTCATTATGAAAGGTAGTCTATTGTCGATATCTTTGTTACTCCAATGGATGGTAGCCTTATCATTATGGAAGGTAGTGTGTTGTCGAGATTTTTGTTACTCCATTGGATGGTAGCCTTGTCATTATGGAAGGTAGTCTATTATCTATATTTTTTTTATTCCAATGGATGGTAGCCATCTCATTATGGAAGGTAGTCTGTTGTCGAGATTTTTGTTAATACAATGGATGGTAGCCTTGTCATTATGGAAGGTAGTATGTTGTCGATATTTTTTTTACTACAATGGATTGTAGCCTTGTCATTATGGAAGGTAGTCTATTGTCGATATCTTTTTCAGTCCAATGGATGGTAGCCCTTTGATTATGGAAGGTAGTCTGTTGCCATGATTTTTGTTACTCCAATGGATGGTAGCCTTGTCATTATGGAAGGTAGACTCTTGTTGATATATTTGTTACTCCAATGGATGGTAGCCTTGTCGTCATGGAAGGTAGTCTATTGTCGAGATTTTTGTTATTCCAATTGATGGTAGCCTTGTCATTATGAAAGGTAGTCTGTTGTCGATATCTTTTTTAGTCCAATGGATGGTAGCCTAGTCATTATTGAAGGTAGTTTGTTGTCGAGATTTTTGTTACACCAATGGAGGGTAGCCTTGTCATTATGGAAGGTAGTATGTTGTCGAGATATTTGTTACTCCAATGGATGGTAGCCTTGTCATTATGGAAGGTAATTTGTTATCGATATTTTTGTGACTCCAAGAGATGGTAGCCTTGTCATTATGGAAGGTGGTCTGTTGTAGTGATTTTTGATACTCCATAGGATGGTAGCCTTGTCATTATGGAAGGTAGTCTGTTGTTCAGATTTTTGTTACTCCATTGGATGATAACCTTATCATTATGGAAGGTAGTCTGTTGTCGAGATTTTTGTTACTCCATTGGATGGTAGCCTTGTCATTACGGAAGGTAGTCTCTTGTTGATATTTTTGTTACTCCAATGAATGGTAGCCTTGTCATTATGGAAGGTAGTCTGTTGTCGAGATTTTTGTTACTCCATGGGATGGTAGCCTTGTCATTATGGAAATTAGGCTCTTGTTGATATTTTTGTTACTCCATTGGATGGTAGCCTTGTCATTACGGAAGGTAGTCTCTTGTTGATATTTTTGTTACTCCAATGAATGGTAGCCTTGTCATTATGGAAGGTAGTCTGTTGTCCAGATTTTTGTTACTCCAATGGATGGTAGCGTTGTCATTATGGAAGGTAGTTTGTTGTCTAGATTTTTGTTATTCTAATGGATGGTAGCCTTTTCATTATAGTAGGTAGTTTGTTGTCGAGATTTTTGTTACTCCAATGGATGGTAGCCTTGTCATTATGGAAGGTAGTCTGTTGTCGAGATTTTTGTTAAAACAATGGATGGTAGCCTTGTCATTATGGAATGTAGTATGTTGTCGATATTTTTGTTACTACAATGGATTGTAGCCTTTTCATTATGGAAGGTAGTCTGTTGTCGATATCTTTTTTAGTCCAATGGATGGTAGCCTTTTGATTATGGAAGGTAGTGTGTTGTCATGATTTTTGTTACTCCAATGGATGGTAGCCTTGTCATTATGGAAGGTAGACTCTTGTTGATATATTTGTTACTCCAATGGATGGTAGCCTTGTCGTCAAGGAAGGTAGTCTGTTGTCGAGATTTTTGTTATTCCAATCGATGATAGCCTTGTCATTATGAAAGGTAGTCTGTTGTCGATATCTTTTTTAGTCCAATGGATGGTAGCCTAGTCATTATTGAAGGTAGTCTGTTGTCGAGATTTTTGTTACTCCAATGGATGGTAGCCTTGTCATTATGGAAGGTAGTATGTTGTCGAGATATTTGTTACTCCAATGGATGGTAGCCTTGTCATTATGGAAGGTAATCTGTTATCGAGATTTTTGTGACTCCAAGAGATGGTAGCCTTGTCATTATGGAAGGTAGTCTATTGTAGTGATTTTTGATACTCCATAGGATGGTAGCCTTGTCATTATGGAAGGTAGTTTGTTGTTCAGATTTTTGTTACTCCATTGGATGATAACCTTGTCATTATGGAAGGTAGTCTGTTGTCGATATTTTTGTTACTCCGTTGGATGGTAGCCTTGTCATTACGGAAGGTAGTCTCTTGTTGATATTTTTGTTACTCGAATGAATGGTAGCCTTGTCATTATGGAAGGTAGTCAGTTGTCCAGATTTTTGTTACTATAACGAATGGTAGCCTTGTTATTATAGAAGGTAGTCTGGTGTCGATATTTTTGTTACTCCAATGGATGGTAGCCTTGTCATTATTGAAGGTAGTCTATTGTCGAGATTTTTGTTAATACAATGGATGGTAGCCTTGTCATTATGGAAGGTAGTATGTTATCGATATTTTTGTTACTACAATGGATTGTAGCCTTATCATTATGAAAGGTAGTCTATTGTCGATATCTTTGTTACTCCAATGGATGGTAGCCTTATCATTATGTAAGGTAGTGTGTTGTCGAGATTTTTGTTACTCCATTGGATGGTAGCCTTGTCATTATGGAAGGTAGTCTGTTATCTATATTTTTGTTATTCCAATGGATAGTAGCCTTCTCGTTATGGAAGGTAGTCTATTGTCGTGTTTTTTGTTACTCCAATGGAGTGTAGCCTTGTCATTATGGAAGTTAGTCTGTTGTCGAGATTTTTGTTATTCCACTGGATGGTAGCCTAGTAATTACGGAAAGTAGTCTGTTTTCGAGATTTTTGTTACTCCAATGGATGGTAGCCTTGTCATTATGGAAGGTAGTCTGTTGTAGAAATTTTTGTTACTCCATTGGATGATAGCCTTGTTATTATGGAAATTAGGCTCTTGTTGATATTTTTGTTACTCCAATGGATGGTAGCCTTGTCATTATGGAAGGTAGTATGTTGTCCAGATTTTGGTTACTCCAATGGATGGTAGCCTTGTCATTATGGAAGGTAGTTTGTTGTCTAGATTTTTGTTACTCTAATGGATGGTAGCCTTGTCATTATAGTAGGTAGTTTGTTGTCGAGATTTTTGTTACTCCAATGGATGGTAGCCTTGTCATTATGGAAGGTAGTCTGTTGTCGAGATTTTTGTTAATACAATGGATGGTAGCCTTGTCATTATGGAAGGTAGTATGTTGTCCATATTTTTGTTACTACAATGGATTGTAGCCTTGTCATTATGGAAGGTAGTCTGTTGTCCATATCTTTTTTAGTCCATTGGATGGTAGCCTTTTGATTATGGAAGGTAGTCTGTTTTCATGATTTTTGTTTCTCCAATGGATGGTAGCCTTGTCATTATGGAAGGTAGACTCTTGTTGATATATTTGTTACTCCAATGGATGGTAGCCTTGTCATCATGGAAGGTAGTCTGTTGTCGAGATTTTTGTTATTCCAATTGGTGATAGCCTAGTCATTATGAAAGTTAGTCTGTTGTCGATATCTTTTTTAGTCCAATGGATGGTAGCCTAGTCATTATTGAAGGTAGTCTGTTGTCGAGATTTTTGTTACTCCAATGGATGGTAGCCTTGTCATTATGGAAGGTAGTATGTTGTCGATATATATTTGTTACTCCAATGGATGGTAGCCTTGTCATTATGGAAGGTAATCTGTTATCGAGATTTTTGTGACTCCAAGAGATGGTAGCCTTGTCATTATGGAAGGTAGTCTGTTGTAGTGATTTTTGATACTCCATAGGATGGTAGCCTTGTCATTATGGAAGGTAGTCTGTTGTTCAGATTTTTGTTACTCCATTGGATGATAACCTTATCATTATGGCAGGTAGTCTGTTGTCGAGATTTTTGTTACTCCATTGGATGGTAGCCTTGTCATTACGGAAGGTAGTCTCTTGTTGATATTTTTGTTACTCCAATGAATGGTAGCCTTGTCATTATGGAAGGTAGTCAGTTGTCCAGATTTTTCTTACTATAACAGATGGTAGCCTTGTTATTATAGAAGGTAGTCTGTTGTCGATATTTTTGTTACTCCAATGGATGGTAGCCTTGTCATTATTGAAGGTAGTCTATTGTCGAGATTTTTGTTAATACAATGGATGGTAGCCTTGTCATTATGGAAGGTAGTATGTTGTCGATATTTTTGTTACTACAATGGATTGTAGCCTTGTCATTATGAAAGGTAGTCTATTGTCGATATCTTTGTTACTCCAATGGATGGTAGCCTTATCATTATGTAAGGTAGTGTGTTGTCGAGATTTTTGTTACTCCATTGGATGGTAGCCTTGTCATTATGGAAGGTAGTCTGTTATCTATATTTTTGTTATTCCAATGGATAGTAGCCTTGTCGTGATGGAAGTTAGTCTGTTGTCGAGATTTTTGTTATTCCACGTGATGGTAGCCTAGTAATTACGGAAAGTAGTTTGTTGTCGAGATTTTTGTTACTCCATTGGATGGTAGCCTTGTCATTATGGAAATTAGGCTCTTGTTGATATTTTTGTTACTCCAATGGATGGTAGCCTTGTCATTATGGAAGGTAGTCTGTTGTCCAGATTTTGGTTACTCCAATGGATGGTAGCCTTGTTATTATGGAAGGTAGTTTGTTGTCTAGATTTTTGTTACTCTAATGGATGGTAGCCTTGTCATTATAGTAGGTAGTTTGTTGTCGAGATTTTTGTTACTCCAATGGATGGTAGCCTTGTCATTATGGAAGGTAGTCTGTTGTCAAGATTTTTGTTAATACAATGGATGGTAGCCTTGTCATTATGGAAGGTAGTATGTTGTCGATATTTTTGTTACTACAATGGATTGTAGCCTTGTCATTATGGAAGGTAGTCTGTTGTCAATATCTTTTTTAGTCCAATGGATGGTAACCTTTTGATTATGGAAGGTAGTCTGTTGTCATGATTTTTGTTACTCCAATGGATGGTAGCCTTGTCATTATGGAAGGTAGACTCTTGTTGATATATTTGTTACTCCAATGGATGGTAGCCTTGTCGTCATGGAAGGTAGTCTGTTGTCGAGATTTTTGTTATTCCAATTGGTGATAGCCTTGTCATTATGAAAGTTAGTCTGTTGTCGATATCTTTTTTAGTCCAATGGATGGTAGCCTAGTCATTATTTAAGGTAGTCTGTTGTCGAGATTTTTGTTACTCCAATGGATGGTAGCCTTGTCATTATGGAAGGTAGTATGTTGTCGAGATATTTGTTACTCCAATGGATGGTAGCCTTGTCATTATGGAAGGTAATCTGTTATCGAGATTTTTGTGACTCCAAGAGATGGTAGCCTTGTCATTATGGAAGGTAGTCTGTTGTAGTGATTTTTGATACTCCATAGGATGGTAGCCTTGTCATTATGGAAGGTAGTCTGTTGTTCAGATTTTTGTTACTCCATTGGATGATAACCTTATCATTATGGCAGGTAGTCTGTTGTCGAGATTTTTGTTACTCCATTGGATGGTAGCCTTGTCATTACGGAAGGTAGTCTCTTGTTGATATTTTTGTTACTCCAATGAATGGTAGCCTTGTCATTATGGAAGGTAGTCAGTTGTCCAGATTTTTCTTACTATAACAGATGGTAGCCTTGTTATTATAGAAGGTAGTCTGTTGTCGATATTTTTGTTACTCCAATGGATGGTAGCCTTGTCATTATTGAAGGTAGTCTATTGTCGAGATTTTTGTTAATACAATGGATGGTAGCCTTGTCATTATGGAAGGTAGTATGTTGTCGATATTTTTGTTACTACAATGGATTGTAGCCTTGTCATTATGAAAGGTAGTCTATTGTCGATATCTTTGTTACTCCAATGGATGGTAGCCTTATCATTATGTAAGGTAGTGTGTTGTCGAGATTTTTGTTACTCCATTGGATGGTAGCCTTGTCATTATGGAAGGTAGTCTGTTATCTATATTTTTGTTATTCCAATGGATAGTAGCCTTGTCGTGATGGAAGTTAGTCTGTTGTCGAGATTTTTGTTATTCCACGTGATGGTAGCCTAGTAATTACGGAAAGTAGTTTGTTGTCGAGATTTTTGTTACTCCATTGGATGGTAGCCTTGTCATTATGGAAATTAGGCTCTTGTTGATATTTTTGTTACTCCAATGGATGGTAGCCTTGTCATTATGGAAGGTAGTCTGTTGTCCAGATTTTGGTTACTCCAATGGATGGTAGCCTTGTTATTATGGAAGGTAGTTTGTTGTCTAGATTTTTGTTACTCTAATGGATGGTAGCCTTGTCATTATAGTAGGTAGTTTGTTGTCGAGATTTTTGTTACTCCAATGGATGGTAGCCTTGTCATTATGGAAGGTAGTCTGTTGTCGAGATTTTTGTTAATACAATGGATGGTAGCCTTGTCATTATGGAAGGTAGTATGTTGTCGATATTTTTGTTACTACAATGGATTGTAGCCTTGTCATTATGGAAGGTAGTCTGTTGTCAATATCTTTTTTAGTCCAATGGATGGTAACCTTTTGATTATGGAAGGTAGTCTGTTGTCATGATTTTTGTTACTCCAATGGATGGTAGCCTTGTCATTATGGAAGGTAGACTCTTGTTGATATATTTGTTACTCCAATGGATGGTAGCCTTGTCATCATGGAAGGTAGTCTGTTGTCGAGATTTTTGTTATTCTAATTGATGATAGCCTTGTCATTATGAAAGGTAGTCTGTTGTCGATATCTTTTTTAGTCCAATGGATGGTAGCCTAGTCATTATTTAAGGTAGTCTGTTGTCGAGATTTTTGTTACTCCAATGGATGGTAGCCTTGTCATTATGGAAGGTAGTATGTTGTCGAGATATTTCTTACTCCAATGGATGGTAGCCTTGTCATTATGGAAGGTAATTTGTTATCGAGATTTTTGTGACTCCAAGAGATGGTAGCCTTGTCATTATGGAAGGTAGTCTGTTGTAGTGATTTTTGATACTCCATAGGATGGTAGCCTTGTCATTATGGAAGGTAGTCTGTTGTTCAGATTTTTGTTACTCCATTGGATGATAATCTTATCATTATGGCAGGTAGTCTGTTGTCGAGATTTTTGTTACTCCATTGGATGGTAGCCTTGTCATTACGGAAGGTAGTCTCTTGTTGATATTTTTGTTACTCCAATGAATGGTAGCCTTGTCATTATGGAAGGTAGTCAGTTGTCCAGATTTTTCTTACTATAACAGATGGTAGCCTTGTTATTATAGAAGGTAGTCTGTTGTCGATATTTTTGTTACTTCAATGGATGGTAGCCTTGTCATTATTGAAGGTAGTCTATTGTCGAGATTTTTGTTAATACAATGGATGGTAGTCTTGTCATTATGGAAGGTAGTATGTTGCCGATATTTTTGTTACTACAATGGATTGTAGCCTTGTCATTATGAAAGGTAGTCTATTGTCGATATCTTTGTTACTCCAATGGATGGTAGCCTTATCATTATGTAAGGTAGTGTGTTGTCGAGATTTTTGTTACTCCATTGGATGGTAGCCTTGTCATTATGGAAGGTAGTCTGTTATCTATATTTTTGTTATTCCAATGGATAGTAGCCTTGTCGTGATAGAAGTTAGTCTGTTGTCGAGATTTTTGTTATTCCACGTGATGGTAGCCTAGTAATTACGGAAAGTAGTTTGTTGTCGAGATTTTTGTTACTCCATTGGATGGTAGCCTTGTCATTATGGAAATTAGGCTCTTGTTGATATTTTTGTTACTCCAATGGATGGTAGCCTTGTCATTCTGGAAGGTAGTCTGTTGTCCAGATTTTGGTTACTCCAATGGATGGTAGCCTTGTCATTATCGAAGGTAGTTTGTTGTCTAGATTTTTGTTACTCTAATGGATGGTAGCCTTGTCATTATAGTAGGTAGTTTGTTATCGAGATTTTTGTTACTCCAATGGATGGTAGCCTTGTCATTATGGAAGGTAGTCTGTTGTCGAGATTTTTGTTAATACAATGGATGGTAGCCTTGTCATTATGGAAGGTAGTATGTTGTCGATATTTTTGTTACTACAATGGATTGTAGCCTTGTCATAATGGAAGGTAGTCTGTTGTCAATATCTTTTTTAGTCCAATGGATGGTAACCTTTTGATTATGGAAGGTAGTCTGTTGTCATGATTTTTGTTACTCCAATGGATGGTAGCCTTGTCATTATGGAAGGTAGACTCTTGTTGATATATTTGTTACTCCAATGGATGGTAGCCTTGTCATCATGGAAGGTAGTCTGTTGTCGAGATTTTTGTTATTCCAATTGATGATAGCCTTGTCATTATGAAAGGTAGTCTGTTGTCGATATCTTTTTTAGTCCAATGGATGGTAGCCTAGTCATTATTTAAGGTAGTCTGTTGTCGAGATTTTTGTTACTCCAATGGATGGTAGCCTTGTCATTATGGAAGGTAGTATGTTGTCGAGATATTTGTTACTCCAATGGATGGTAGCCTTGTCATTATGGAAGGTAATTTGTTATCGAGATTTTTGTGACTCCAAGAGATGGTAGCCTTGTCATTATGGAAGGTAGTCTGTTGTAGTGATTTTTGATACTCCATAGGATGGTAGCCTTGTCATTATGGAAGGTAGTCTGTTGTTCAGATTTTTGTTACTCCATTTGATGATAACCTTATCATTATGGCAGGTAGTCTGTTGTCGAGATTTTTGTTACTCCATTGGATGGTAGCCTTGTCATTACGGAAGGTAGTCTCTTGTTGATATTTTTGTTACTCCAATGAATGGTAGCCTTGTCATTATGGAAGGTAGTCAGTTGTCCAGATTTTTCTTACTATAACAGATGGTAGCCTTGTTATTATAGAAGGTAGTCTGTTGTCGATATTTTTGTTACTCCAATGGATGGTAGCCTTGTCATTATTGAAGGTAGTCTATTGTCGAGATTTTTGTTAATACAATGGATGGTAGTCTTGTCATTATGGAAGGTAGTATGTTGTCGATATTTTTGTTACTACAATGGATTGTAGCCTTGTCATTATGAAAGGTAGTCTATTGTCGATATCTTTGTTACTCCAATGGATGGTAGCCTTATCATTATGTAAGGTAGTGTGTTGTCGAGATTTTTGTTACTCCATTGGATGGTAGCCTTGTCATTATGGAAGGTAGTCTGTTATCTATATTTTTGTTATTCCAATGGATAGTAGCCTTGTCGTGATGGAAGTTAGTCTGTTGTCGAGATTTTTGTTATTCCACGTGATGGTAGCCTAGTAATTACGGAAAGTAGTTTGTTGTCGAGATTTTTGTTACTCCATTGGATGGTAGCCTTGTCATTATGGAAATTAGGCTCTTGTTGATATTTTTGTTACTCCAATGGATGGTAGCCTTGTCATTATGGAAGGTAGTTTGTTGTCCAGATTTTGGTTACTCCAATGGATGGTAGCCTTGTCATTATGGAAGGTAGTTTGTTGTCTAGATTTTTGTTACTCTAATGGATGGTAGCCTTGTCATTATAGTAGGTAGTTTGTTGTCGAGATTTTTGTTACTCCAATGGATGGTAGCCTTGTCATTATGGAAGGTAGTCTGTTGTCGAGATTTTTGTTAATACAATGGATGGTAGCCTTGTCATTATGGAAGGTAGTATGTTGTCGATATTTTTGTTACTACAATGGATTGTAGCCTTGTCATTATGGAAGGTAGTCTGTTGTCAATATCTTTTTTAGTCCAATGGATGGTAACCTTTTGATTATGGAAGGTAGTCTGTTGTCATGATTTTTGTTACTCCAATGGATGGTAGCCTTGTCATTATGGAAGGTAGACTCTTGTTGATATATTTGTTACTCCAATGGATGGTAGCCTTGTCATCATGGAAGGTAGTCTGTTGTCGAGATTTTTGTTATTCCAATTGATGATAGCCTTGTCATTATGAAAGGTAGTCTGTTGTCGATATCTTTTTTAGTCCAATGGATGGTAGCCTAGTCATTATTTAAGGTAGTCTGTTGTCGAGATTTTTGTTACTCCAATGGATGGTAGCCTTGTCATTATGGAAGGTAGTATGTTGTCGAGATATTTGTTACTCCAATGGATGGTAGCCTTGTCATTATGGAAGGTAATCTGTTATCGAGATTTTTGTGACTCCAAGAGATGGTAGCCTTGTCATTATGGAAGGTAGTCTATTGTAGTGATTTTTGATACTCCATAGGATGGTAGCCTTGTCATTATGGAAGGTAGCATGTTGTTCATATTTTTGTTACTCCATTGGATGATAACCTTATCATTATGGCAGGTAGTTTGTTGTCAAAATTTTTGTTACTCCATTGGATGGTAGCCTTGTCATTACGGAAGGTAGTCTCTTGTTGATATTTTTGTTACTCCAATGAATGGTAGCCTTGTCATTATGGAAAGTAGTCAATTGTCCAGATTTTTGTTACTATAACGGATGGTAGCCTTGTTATTATAGAAGGTAGTCTGTTGTCGATATTTTTGTTACTCCAATGGATGGTAGCCTTGTCATTATTGAAGGTAGTCTATTGTCAAGATTTTTGTTAATTCAATGGATGGTAGCCTTGTCATTATGGAAGGTAGTATGTTGTCGATATTTTTGTTACTACAATGGATTGTAGCCTTGTCATTATGAAAGGTAGTCTATGGTCGATATCTTTGTTACTCCAATGGATGGTAGCCTTATCATTATGTAAGGTAGTGTGTTGTCGAGATTTTTGTTACTCCATTGGATGGTATCCTTGTCATTATGGAAGGTAGTCTGTTATCTATATTTTTGTTATTCCAATGGATAGTAGCCTTCTCGTTATGGAAGGTAGTCTGTTGTCGTGATTTTTGTTACTCCAATGGAGTGTAGCCTTGTCATTATGGAAGTTAGTCTGTTGTCGAGATTTTTGTTATTCCACTGGATGGTAGCCTAGTAATTACGGAAAGTAGTTTGTTATCGAGATTTTTGTTACTCCATTGGATGGTAGCCTTGTCATTATGGAAATTAGGCTCTTGTTGATATTTTTGTTACTCCAATGGATGGTAGCCTTGTCATTATGGAAGGTAGTCTGTTGTCCAGATTTTGGTTACTCCAATGGATGGTAGCCTTGTCATTATGGAAGGTAGTTTGTTGTCTAGATTTTTGTTACTTTAATGGATGGTAGCCTTGTCATTATAGTAGGTAGTTTGTTGTCGAGATTTTTGTTACTCCAATGGATGGTAGCCTTGTCATTATGGAAGGTAGTCTGTTGTCGAGATTTTTGTTAATACAATGGATGGTAGCCTTGTCATTATGGAAGGTAGTATGTGGTTGATATTTTTGTTACTACAATGGATTGTAGCCTTGTCATTATGGAAGGTAGTCTGTTGTCGATAACTTTTTTAGTCCAATGGATGGTAGCCTTGTCATTATGGAAGGTAGTCTGTTGTCATGATTTTTGTTACTCCAATGGATGGTAGCCTTGTCATTATGAAAGGTAGTCTCTTGTTGATATATTTGTTATTCCAATGGATGGTAGCCTTGTCGTCATGGAAGGTAGTCTATTGTCGAGATTTTTGTTATTTCAATTGATGGTAGCCTTGTCATTATGAAAGGTAGTCTGTTGTCGATATCTTTTTTAGTCCAATGGATGGTAGCCTAGTAATTATTGAAGGTAGTCTGTTGTCGAGATTTTTGTTACTCCAATGGATGGTAGCCTTGTCATTATGGAAGGTAGTATGTTGTCGAGATATTTGTTACTCCAATGGATGGTAGCCTTGTCATTATGGAAGGTAATCTGTTATCGAGATTTTTGTGACTCCAAGAGATGGTAGCCTTGTCATTATGGAAGGTAGTCTATTGTAGTGATTTTTGATACTCCATAGGATGGTAGCCTTGTCATTATGGAAGGTAGTATGTTGTTCAGATTTTTGTTACTCCATTGGATGATAACCTTATCATTATGGCAGGTAGTTTGTTGTCAAGATTTTTGTTACTCCATTGGATGGTAGCCTTGTCATTACGGAAGGTAGTCTCTTGTTGATATTTTTGTTACTCCAATGAATGGTAGCCTTGTCATTATGGAAGGTAGTCAATTGTCCAGATTTTTGTTACTATAACGGATGGTAGCCTTGTTATTATAGAAGGTAGTCTGTTGTCGATATTTTTGTTACTCCAATGGATGGTAGCCTTGTCATTATTGAAGGTAGTCTATTATCAAGATTTTTGTTAATTCAATGGATGGTAGCCTTGTCATTATGGAAGGTAGTATGTTGTCGATATTTTTGTTACTACAATGGATTGTAGCCTTGTCATTATGAAAGGTAGTCTATGGTCGATATCTTTGTTACTCCAATGGATGGTAGCCTTATCATTATGTAAGGTAGTGTGTTGTCGAGATTTTTGTTACTCCATTGGATGGTAGCCTTGTCATTATGGAAGGTAGTCTGTTATCTATATTTTTGTTATTCCAATGGATAGTAGCCTTCTCGTTATGGAAGGTAGTCTGTTGTCGTGATTTTTGTTACTCCAATGGAGTGTAGCCTTGTCATTATGGAAGTTAGTCTGTTGTCGAGATTTTTGTTATTCCACTGGATGGTAGCCTAGTAATTACGGAAAGTAGTTTGTTATCGAGATTTTTGTTACTCCATTGGATGGTAGCCTTGTCATTATGGAAATTAGGCTCTTGTTGATATTTTTGTTACTCCAATGGATGGTAGCCTTGTCATTATGGAAGGTAGTCTGTTGTCCAGATTTTGGTTACTCCAATGGATGGTAGCCTTATCATTATGGAAGGTAGTTTGTTGTCTAGATTTTTGTTACTTTAATGGATGGTAGCCTTGTCATTATAGTAGGTAGTTTGTTGTCGAGATTTTTGTTACTCCAATGGATGGTAGCCTTGTCATTATGGAAGGTAGTCTGTTGTCGATATTTTTGTTAATACAATGGATGGTAGCCTTGTCATTATGGAAGGTAGTATGTGGTTGATATTTTTGTTACTCCAATGGATTGTAGCCTTGTCATTATGGAAGGTAGTCTGTTGTCGATAACTTTTTTAGTCCAATGGATGGTAGCCTTGTCATTATGGAAGGTAGTCTGTTGTCATGATTTTTGTTACTCCAATGGATGGTAGCCTTGTCATTATGGAAGGTAGTCTCTTGTTGATATATTTGTTATTCCAATGGATGGTAGCCTTGTCGTCATGGAAGGTAGTCTGTTGTCGAGATTTTTGTTATTTCAATTGATGGTAGCCTTGTCATTATGAAAGGTAGTCTGTTGTCGATATCTTTTTTAGTCCAATGGATGGTAGCCTAGTAATTATTGAAGGTAGTCTGTTGTCGAGATTTTTGTTACTCCAATGGATGGTAGCCTTGTCATTATGGAAGGTAGTATGTTGTCGAGATATTTGTTACTCCAATGGATGGTAGCCTTGTCATTATGGAAGGTAATATGTTATCAAGATTTTTGTGACTCCAATAGATGGTAGCCTTGTCATTATTGAAGGTAGTCTGTTGTAGTGATTTTCTATACTCCAATGGATGGTAGCCTTATCATTATGGAAGGTAGTTTGTTGTTCCGATTTTTGTTACTATAATGTATGGTAGCCTTGTCATTATGGAAGTTAGTCTGTTGTCGAGATTTTTATTACTCCAATGGATGGTAACCTTGTCATTATGGAAGGTATTCTGTTGTCGTGATTTTTTTTACTCCATTGGATGGTAGCCTTGTCATTATGGAAGGTAGTCTCTTGTTGATATTTTTGTTACTCCAATGTATGGTAGCCTTGTCATTATGGAAGGTAGTCTGTTGTCCAGATTTTTGTTACTCTAATGGATGGTAGCCTTGTCATTATAGAAGGTAGTTTGTTGTCGAGATTTTTGTTACTCCAATGGATGGTAGCCTTGTCTTTATTGAAGGTAGTCTGTTGTCGAGATTTTTGTTAATACAATGGATGGTAGCCTTGTCATTATGGAAGGTAGTATGTTGTCGATATTCTTGATACTACAATGGATTATAGCCTTGTCATTATGCAACGTAGTCTGTTGTCCATATTTTTATTATTCTAATGGATGGTAGCCTTGTCATTATGGAAGGTAGTCTGTTGTCAAGATTTTTGTTACTCCAATGGATGGTAGCCTTGTCATTATTTAAGGGAGTCTATTTTCGAGATTTTTGTTACTCCATTGGATGATAGCCTTGTCATTGTGGAAGGTAGTCTGTTGTCGAGATTTTTGTTACTCCATTGGATGGTAGCCTTATCATTATGGAAGGTAGTCTATTGTTGATATTTTTGTTTCCCCAATGGATGGTAGCCTTGTCATTGTGGAAGGTAGTCAGTTGTCCAGATTTTTGTTACTCTAATGGATGGTAGCCTTGTTATAATAGAAGGTAGTCTGTTGTCGAAATTTTTGTTACTCCAATGGATGGTATCCTTGTCATTATTGAAGGTAGTCTATTGTCGAGATTTTTGTTAATACAATTGATGGTAGCCTTGTCATTATGGAAGGTAGTATGTTGTCGATATTTTTGTTACTACAATGGATTGTAGCCTTGTCATTATGAAAGGTAGTCTTTTGTCGATATCTTTGTTACTCCAATGGATGGTAGCCTTATCATTATGGAAGGTAGTGTGTTCTCGAGATTTTTGTTACTCCATTGGATGGTAGCCTTGTCATTATGGAAGGTAGTATGTTATCTATATTTTTGTTATTCCAATGGATGGTAGCCTTCTCGTTATGGAAGGTAGTCTGCTGTCGTGATTTTTGTTACTCCAATGGAGTATAGCCTTGTCATTATGGAAGTTAGTCTATTGTCGAGATTTTTGTAATTCCACTGGATGGTAGCCTAGTAATTACGGAAGGTAGTCTATTTTCGAGATTTTTGTTACTCCAATGGATGGTAGCCTTGTCATTATGGAAGGTAGTCTGTTGTCAAGATTTTTGTTACTCCATCGGATGGTAGCCTTGTCATTATGGAAATTAGACTCTTGTTGATATTTTTGTTACTCCAATGGATGGTAGCCTTGTCATTATGGAAGGTAGTCTGTTGTCCAGATTTTTGTTACTCCAATGGATGGTAGCCTTGTCATTTTGGAAAGTAGTTTGTTGTCTAGATTTTTGTTATTCTAATGGATGGTAGCCTTGTCATTAGGGAAGGTAGTTTGTTGTCGAGATTTTTGTTACTCCAATGGATGGTAGCCTTGTCATTATGGAAGGTAGTCTATTGTCATGATTTTCGTTACTACAATGGATGGTAGCCTTGTCATTATGGAAGGTAGTCTATTGTCGAGATTTTTGTTATTCCAATGGATGGTAGCCTTGTCATTATAAAAGGTAGTCTTTTGTCGTGATTTTTGTTACTCCAATGGATGGTAGCCTTGTCATTATGGAAGGTAGTCTATCATTCTCATTTCTGTTACTCCGATGGATGGTAGCCTTGTCATTAAGGACGGTAGTCTGTTGTTCAGATTTTTGTTACTCCATTGGATGGTAGACTTGTCATTATGGAAGGTAGTCTATTGTCGAGATTTTTGTAACTCCATTGGATGGTAGCCTTGTCATTATGGAAGGTAGTGTGTTGTCGATATTTTTGTTATTCGAATGGATGGTATCCCTGTCATTATGGATGGTAGTCTGTTGTCGTGATTTTTGTTACTCTAATGGATGGTAGCCTTGTCATTATGGAAGGTAGTCTGGTGTCGTGATTTTAGGTACTCCAATGGATGGTAGCCTTGTCATTATGGAAGGTTGTATCTTGAGGATATTTTTGTTTCTCTAATGGATGGTAGCCTTGTCATTATGGAAGGTAGTCTTTTGTCAAGATTTTAGTTACTCCAATGGATGGTATCCTTGTCATTATGGAAGGTAGTCTGCCGTTGTTATTTCTATTACTCAAATGGATTGTAGCCTTGTCATTATGGAAGGTAGTCTGTTGTCGAGATATTTGTTTCTCTAATGGATGGTAGCCTTTTCATTATGGAAGGTAGTCTATTGTCGAGATTTTTGTTACTCCATTGGATGGTAGCCTTGTCATTATGGAAGGTAGTGTGTTGTCGATATTTTTGTTATTCGAATGGATGGTATCCCTGTCATTATGGAAGGTAGTCTGTTGTTGTGATTTTCGTTACTCTAATTGATGGTAGCCTTGTCATTATGGAAGGTAGTATGGTGTCGTGATTTTAGTTACTTTAATGGATGGTAGCCTTGTCATTATGGAAGGTTGTATCTTGTGGATATTTTTGTTACTCTAATGGATGGTACCCTTGTCATTATGGAAGGTAGTCTTTTGTCAAGATTTTTGTTACTCCAATGGATGGTAGCCTTGTCATTATGGAAGGTAGTCTGCCGTTGTGATTTCTGTTACTCAAATGGATTAGAGCCTTGTCATTATGGAAGGTAGTCTGTTGTCGAGATATTTGTTGCTCTAATGGATGGTAGCCTTGTCATTATGGAAGGTATTCTTTTGTCGAGATTTTTGTTACTCCAATGGATGGTAACCTTGTCATTATGGAAGGTAGTCTGCCGTTGTGATTTCTGTTAGTCAAATGGATTATAGCCTTTTCATTATGGAAGGTAGTCTGTTGTCGAGATATTTGTTGCTCTAATGGATGGTAGCCTTGTCATTATGGAAGGTAGTCTATTGTCGAGATTTTTGTTACTACAGTGGATGGTAGCCTTGTCATTATGGAAGGTAGTCTGTTGTCGAGATTTTTGTTATCCCAATGGATGGTAGCCTTGTCATTATGGAAGGTAGTCTATTGTCGTGATTTTTGTTACTCCAATGGATGCTAGCCTTTTCATTATGGAAGGTAGTCTTTTGTCCATATTTTTGTTACAACAATGGATGGTAGCCTTGTCATTTTTGAAGGTAGTCTGTTATCGAGATATTTGTTACTATAATGGATGGTAGCCTTGTCATTATGGAAGGTAGTCTGTCGTTGTGATTTCTGTTACTCCAATAGATTGTAGACTTGTTATTAAGGACGATAGTGTGTTATTATGATTTTTGTTACTCCAATGGATGGTAGACTTGTCATTATGGAAGGTAGTTTATTGTCGAGATTTTTGTTACTCCATTGGATGGTAGCCTTGTCATTATGGAAGGTAATGTGTTATCGATATTTATGTTATTCCAATGGATGGTAGCCTTGTCGTTATGAAAGGTAGTCTGTTGTCGGGATTTTTGTTACTCCAATGGATGGAAGCCTTGTCATTATGGAAGGTAGTATGTTCTCGATATCTTTGTTACTCCAATGGATGGTAGCCTTGTCATTATTGAAGGTAGTCTATTGTCGAGATTTTTGTTACTCTAAGGGAAGGTAGCCTTGTCATTATGGAAGGTAGTTTTCCGTTGTAATTTTTGTTACTCAAATGAATTAGAGCCTTGTCATTATGGAAGGTAGTCTGTTGTCGAGATATTTGTTGCTCTAATAGATGGTAGCCTTGTCATTATGGAAGGTAGTTTGTTGTCGAGATTTTTGTTATTCCAATGGATGGTAGCCTTTTCATTATGGAAGGTAGTCTATTGTCGTGATTTTTGTTACTCCAATGGATGGTAGCCTTGTCATTATGGAAGGTAGTATGTTGTCGATATCTTTGTTACTCCAATGTATGGTAGTCTTGTCATTATGGAAGGTAGTCTGTCGTTGTGATTTCTGTTACTCCAATGGATAGTAGACTTGTCATTAAGGATGATAGTGTGTTGTTCATATTTTTGTTACTCCAATGGATGGTAGACTTGTCATTATGGAAGGTAGATTATTGTCGAGATTTTTGTTACTCCAATGGATGGTAGCCTTGTCATTATGGAAGGTAGTCTGTTGTCAAGATTTTCGTTACTACAATTGATGGTAGCCTTGTCATTATGGAAGGTAGTCTATTGTCGAGATTTTTGTTATTCCAATGGATGGTAGCCTTGTCATTATTGAAGGTAGTCTGTTGACGTGATTTTGTTACTCCAATGGATGGTAGCTTTGTCATTATGGAAGGTAGTATGTTGTCGATATCTTTGTTACTCTAATGGATGGTAGCCTTGTCATTATGGAAGGTAGTCTATCATTCTCATTTATGTTACTCCAATGGATGGTAGCCTTGTCATTAAGGACGGTAGTCTGTTGTTCATATTTTTCTTACTCTAATGGATGGTAGACTTATCATTATGGAAGGTAATCTATTGTCGATATTTATGTTATTCCAATGGATGGAAGCCTTGTCATTATGAAAGGTAGTTTGGTGTCGTGATTTTTGTTACTCCAATGGATGGTAGCCTTGTCATTATGGAAGGTAATATGTTCTCGATATCTTTGTTACTCCAACGAATGGTAGCCTTGTCATTATTGAAGGTAGTCTGTTGTCGAGATTTTTTTTACTCTAAGGGATGGTAGCCTTGTCATTATGGAAGGTAGTGTGTTGTCGATATTTTTGTTATTCCAATGGATGGTAGCCTTGTCCTTATGGAAGGTAGTTTGTTGTCGAGATTTTTGTTACTCCAATGGATGGTAGCCTTGTCATTATGAAAGGTAGTCTGTTGTCGAGATTTTCATTACTACAATGGATGGTAGCCTTGTCATTATGGAAGGTAGTGTGTTGTCGATATTTTTGTTATTCGAATGGATGGTATCCCTGTCATTATGGAAGGTAGTCTGTTGTCGTGATTTTTGTTACTTTAATGGATGGTAGCCTTGTCATTATGGAAGGTAGTCTGTTGTCGTGATTTTAGTTACTCCAATGGATGGTAGCCTTGTCATTATGGAAGGTAGTCTTTTGTCGTGATTTTAGTTACTCTAATGGATGGTACCCTTGTCATTATGGAAGGTAGTCTTTTGTCGAGATTTTTCTTACTCCAATGGATGGTAGCCTTGTCATTATGAAAGGTAATATGCCGTTGTGATTTATATTACTCAAATGGATTAGAGCCTTGTCATTATGGAAGGTAGTCTGTTGTCGACATATTTGTTGCTCTAATGGATGGTAGCCTTGTCATTATGGAAGGTAGTTTGTTGTCGAGATTTTTGTTACTACAATGGATGGTAGCCTTGTCATTGTGGAAGGTAGTCTGTTGTCGTGATTTTTGTTACTCCAATGGATGGTAGCCTTGTCATTATGGAAGGTAGTCTGTCGTTGTGATTTCTGTTACTCCAATGGATAGTAGACTTGTCATTAAGGACTATAATATGTTGTTCAGATTTTTTTTACTCCAATTGATGGTAGACTTGTCATTATGGAAGGTAGTTTATTGTCGAGATTTATTTTACTCCATTAGATTGTAGCCTTGTCATTATGGAAGGTAATGTGTTATCGATATTTATGTTATTCCAATGGATGGTAGCCTTGTCATTATGAAAGGTAGTCTGTTGTCATGATTTTGGTTACTCCTATGGATGGTAGCCTTGTCATTATGGAAGGTAGTTTGTTGTCGATATCTTTGTTACTCCAATGGATGGTAGCCTTGTCATTATTGAAGGTAGTCTGTTATCGAGATTTTTGTTACTCTAAGGGATGGTAGCCTTGTCATTATGGAAGGTAGTGTGTTGTCGATATTTTTGTTATTCCAATGGATGGTAGCCTTGTACTTATGGAAGGTAGTCTGTTGTCTAGATTTTTGTTACTCCAATGGATGGTAGGCTTGTCATTATGGAAGGTAGTTTGTTGTCTAGATTTTTGTTACTCCAATGGATGGTAGCCTTGTCATTATGGAAGGTAGTCTGTTGTCTAGATTTTTGTTATTCCAATGGATGGTAGCCTTGCCATTATGGAAGGTAGTCTGTTGTCGTGATTTTTGTTACTGCAATGGATGGTAGCTTTATCATTATGGAAGGTAGTATGTTGTCGATATCTTTGTTACTCCAATGGATGGTAGCCTTGTCATTATGGAAGGTAGTCTATCATTCTCATTTCTGTTACTCCAATGGATAGTAGCCTTGTCATTAAGGACAATAGTCTGTTGTTTAGATTTTTGTTACTCCAATGGATGGTAGACTTTTCATTATTGAAGGTAGTCTATTGTCGAGATTTTCGTTACTATAATGGATGGTAGCCTTGTCATTATTGAAGGTAGTGTGTTGTCGATATTTTTGTTATTCGAATGGATAGTATTCCTGTCATTATGGAAGGTAGTCTTTTGTCGTGATTTTTGTTACTCCAATGGATGGTAGCCTTGTCATTATGGAAGGTAGTCTGTTGTCGTGATTTTAATTACTCCAATGGATGGTAGCCTTGTCATTATGGAAAGTTGTATCTTATGGATATTTTTGTTACTCTAATAGAATGTACCCTTGTCATTATGGAAGGTAGTCTTTTGTCGAGATTTTTGTTACTCCAATGGATGGTAGACTTGTCATTATGGAAGGTAGTCTGTTGTCGAGATTTTTGTTACTCCAATGGATGGTAGCCTTGTCATTATTAAAGGTAGTCTGTTGTCGAGATTTTCGTTACTATAATGGATGGTAGCCTTGTCATTATGGAAGGTAGTGTGTTGTCGATATTTTTGTTATTCGAATGGATGGTATTCCTGTCATTATGGAAGGTAGTCTTTTGTCGTGATTTTTGTTACTCCAATGGATGGTAGCCTTGTCATTATGGAAGGTAGTCTGTTGTCGTGATTTTAGTTACTCCAATGGATGGTAGCCTTGTCATTATTGAAAGTTGTATCTTATGGATATTTTTGTTACTCTAATGGATGGTACCCTTGTCATTATGGAAGGTAGTCTTTTGTCGAGATTTTTGTTACTCCAATGGATGGTAGCCTTGTCATTATGAAAGGTAGTCTGCCGTTGGGATTTATGTTACTCAAATGGATTAGAGGCTTGTCATTATGGAAGGTAGTCTATTGTCGAGATATTTGTTGCTCTAATGGATGGTAGCCTTGTCAGTATGAAAGGTAGTCTGTTGTCGAGATTTTTGTTACTACAATGAATGGTAGACTTGTCATTATGGAAGGTAGTCTGTTGTCGAGATTTTTGTTATTCCAATGGATGGTAGCCATGTCATTATGGAAGGTAGCCTGTTGTCGTGATTTTTGTTACTCCAATGGATGGTAGCCTTGTCATTATGAAAGGTAGTCTGTTGTCGAGATTTTAGTTACTATAATGGATGGTAGCCTTGTCATTAATGAAGGTAGTGTGTTGTCGATATTTTTGTTATTCGAATGGATAGTATTCCTGTCATTATGGAAGTTAGTCTTTTGTCGTGATTTTTGTTACTCCAATGGATGGTAGCCTTGTCATTATGGAAGGTAGTCTGTTGTCGTGATTTTAATTACTCCAATGGATGGTAGCCTTGTCATTATGGAAAGTTGTATTTTATTAATATTTTTGTTACTCTAATGGATGGTACCCTTGTCATTATGGAAGGTAGTCTTTTGTCGAGATTTTTGTTACTCCAATGGATGGTAGCCTTGTCATTATGAAAGGTAGTCTGCCGTTGGGATTTATGTTACTCAAATGGATTAGAGGCTTGTCATTATGGAAGGTAGTCTATTGTCGAGATATTTGTTGCTCTAATGGATGGTAGCCTTGTCAGTATGGAAGGTAGTCTGTTGTCGAGATTTTTGTTACTACAATGGATGGTAGACTTGTAATTATGGAAGGTAGTCTGTTGTCGAGATTTTTGTTATTCCAATGGATGGTAGCCATGTCATTATGGAAGGTAGCCTATTGTCGTGAGTTTTGTTACTACAATGGATGGTAGCCTTGTTGTTATGGAAGGTAGTATGTTGTTGATATCTTTGTTACTCCAAGGGATAGTAGTCTTGTCATTATCGAAGGTAGTCTGTCATTGTGATTTCTGTTACTCCAATGGATAGTAGACTTGTCATTAAGAACGATAGTGTGTTGTTCAGATTTTTGTTACTCCAATTGATGGTAGACTTGTCATTATGGATGGTATTTTATTATCGAGATTTATGTTACTCCATTCGATGGTAGCCTTGTCATTATGGAAGGTAATGTGTTATCGATATTTATGTTATTCCAATGGATGGTAGCCTTTTCATTATGAAAGGTAGTCTGTTGTCGTGATTTTGGTTACTCCAATGGATGGTAGCCTTGTCATTATGGAAGGTAGTTTGTTGTCGATATCTTTGTTTCTCCAATGGATGGTAGCCTTGTCATTATGGAAGGTTGTCTGTTGTCGTGATTTTAGTTATTCCAATGGATGGTAGCCTTGTCATTATGGAAGGTAGTCTCTTGTGGATATTTTTGTTACTCCAATAATGGTACCCTTGTCATTATGGAAGGTAGTCTGCTGTCGAGATTTTTGATACCCCTATGGATGGTAGCTTTGTCATTATGGAAGGTAGTCTGCCGTTGTGATTTCTCTTACTCAAATGGATTGTAGCCTTGTCATTATGGAAGGTAGTCTGTTGTCGAGATATTTGTGGCTCTAATGGATGATAGCCTTGTCATTATGGAAGGTAGTCTGTTGTCGAGATTTGTGTGACTACAATGAATGGTAGCCTTGTCATTATGGAAGGTAGTTTTTTGTCCAGATTTTTGTTACTCCAATGGATGGTAGTCTTGTCATTATGGAAGGTTGTATCTTATGGATATTTTTGTTACTCTAATGGATGGTACCCTTGTCATTATGGAAGGTAGTCTTTTGTCGAGATTTTTGTTACTCCAATGGATGGTAGCCTTGTCATTATGAAAGGTAGTCTGCCGTTGGGATTTATGTTACTCAAATGGATTAGAGGCTTGTCATTATGGAAGGTAGTCTATTGTCGAGATATTTGTTGCTCTAATGGATGGTAGCCTTGTCAGTATGGAAGGTAGTATGTTGTCGAGATTTTTGTTACCACAATGGATGGTAGACTTGTCATTATGGAAGGTAGTCTGTTGTCGAGATTTTTGTTATTCCAATGGATGGTAGCCATGTCATTATGGAAGGTAGCCTGTTGTCGTGATTTTTGTTACTCCAATGGATGGTAGCCTTGTCGTTATGGAAGGTAGTATGTTGTCGATATCTTTGTTACTCCAAGGGATGGTAGTCTTGTCATTATCGCAGGTAGTCTGTCGTTGTGATTTCTGTTACTCCAATGGATAGTAGACTTGTCATTAAGAACGATAGTGTGTTGTTCAGATTTTTATTACTCCAATTGATGGTAGACTTGTCATTATGGATGGTATTTTATTATCGAGATTTATGTTACTCCATTGGATGGTAGCCTTGTCATTATGGAAGGTAATGTGTTATCGATATTTATGTTATTCCAATGGATGGTAGCCTTGTCATTATGAAAGGTAGTCTGTTGTCGTGATATTGGTTACTCCAATGGATGGTAGCCTTGTCATTATGGAAGGTAGTTTGTTGTCGATATCTTTGTTTCTCCAATGGATGGTAGCCTTGTCATTATGGAAGGTTGTCTGTTGTCGTGATTTTAGTTACTCCAATGGATGGTAGCCTTGTCATTAAGGAAGGTAGTCTCTTGTGGATATTTTTGTTACTCCAATGATGGTACCCTTGTCATTATGGAAGGTAGTCTGCTGTCGAGATTTTTGATACCCCTATGGATGGTAGCTTTGTCATTATGGAAGGTAGTATGTTGTCGATATGTTTGTTACTCCAATGGATGGTAGCCTTGTCATTATGGAAGGTAGTCAATCATTCTCATTTATGTTACTCCAATGGATGGTAGCCTTGTCATTATGGAAAGTAGTCTATTATCGAGATTTTTGGTACTCCATTGGATGGTAGCCTTGTCATTATGGAAGTTAGTGTTTTGTCGATATTTTTGTTATTCGAATGGATGGTATCATTGTCATTATGGAAGGTAGTCTGTTGTCGTGATTTTTGTTACTCCAATGGATGGTAGCCTTGTCATTATGGAAGGTAGTCTGTTGTCGTGATTTTAGTTACTCCAATGGATGGTAGCCTTGTCATTATGGAAGGTTGTATCTTGTGGATATTTTTGTTACTCTAATGGATGGTAACCTTGTCATTATGGAAGGTAGTCTTTTGTCGAGATTTTTGTTACTCCAATGGATGCTAGCCTTGTCATTAAGGAAGGTAGTCTGCCATTGTGATTTTTGTTACTCAAATGGATTGTAGCCTTGTCATTATGGAAGGTAGTCTGTTGTCGAGATATTTGTTGCTCTAATGGATGGTAGCCTTGTCATTATGGAAGGTAGTATGTTGTCGAGATTTTTGTGCTACAATGGATGGTAGCCTTGTCATTATGGAAGGTAGTCTGTTGTCGAGATTTTTGTTATTCCAATGAATGGTAGCCTTGTCATTATGGAAGGTAGTCTGTTGTCGTGATTTTTGTTACTCCAATGGATGGTAGCCTTGTCATTATGGAAGGTAGTTTGTTGTCTAGATGTTTGTTACTACGATGGATTGTAGCCATGTCGTTATGGAAGGTAGTTAGTTGTCATTATCTTTGTTACTCCAATGGATGGTAGCTTTGTCATTATGGAAGGTAGTATGTTGTCGATATCTTTGTTACTCCAATGGATGGTAGCCTTGTAATTATGGAAGGTAGTCTATCATTCTCATTTCTGTTACTCCAATGGACGGTAGCCTTATCATTATGGAAGGTAGTCTGTTGTCGAGATTTTTGTGCTACAATGGATGGTAGCCTTGTCATTATGGAAGGTAGTCTGTTGTCGAGATTTTTGTTATTCCAATGGATGGTAGCCCTGTCATTATGGAAGGTAGTCTGTTGTCGTGATTTTTGTTACTCCAATGGATGGTAGCCTTGTCATTATGGAAGGTAGTATGTTGTCGTTATCTTTGTTACTCCAAAATGGATGGTAGCCTTGTCATTATGGAAGGTAGTCTGTTGTCTAGATTTTTGTTACTACGATGGATTGTAGCCATGTCATTATGGAAGGTAGTTAGTTGTCATTATCTTCGTTACTCCAATGGATGGTAGCCTTGTCATTATTAAAGGTAGTATGTTGTCGATATCTTTGTTACTCCAATGGATGGTAGCCTTGTAATTATGGAAGGTAGTCTATCATTCTCATTTCTGTTACTCCAATGGACGGTAGCCTGGTCATTAAGGACGATAGTCTGTTGTTTAGATTTTTGTTACTCCAATGGATGGTAGACTTTTCATTATGGAAGGTAGTCTATTGTCGAGATTTTTTTACTCCATTGGATGGTAGCCTTGTCATTATGGAAGGTATTGTGTTGTCGATATTTTTGTTATTCGAATGGATGGTATCATTGTCATTATGGAAGGTAGTCTATTGTCGTGATTTTTGTTACTCCAATGGATGGTAGCCTTGTCATTATGGAAGGTTGTCTGTTGTCGTGATTTTAGTTACTCCAATGGATGGTAGCCTTGTCATTAAGGAAGGTAGTCTCTTGTGGATATTTTTGTTACTCCAATGATGGTACCCTTGTCATTATGGAAGGTAGTCTGCTGTCGAGATTTTTGATACCCCTATGGATGGTAGCTTTGTCATTATGGAAGGTAGTCTGCCGTTGTGATTTTTGTTACTCCAATGGATGGTAGCCTTGTCATTATGGAAGGTAGTCTGTTGTCATGATTTTAGTTACTCCAATTGATGGTAGCCTTGTCATTATGGAAGGTTGTATCTTGTGGATATTTTTGTTACTCTAATGGATGGTAACCTTGTCATTATGGAAGGTAGTCTTTTGTCGAGATTTTTGTTACTCCAATGAATGCTAGCCTTGACATTAAGGAAGGTAGTCTGCCGTTGTGATTTTTGTTACTCAAATGGATTGTAGCCTTGTCATTATGGAAGGTAGTCTGTTGTCGAGATATTTGTTGCTCTAATGGATGGTAGCCTTGTCATTATGGAAGGTAGTCTGTTGTCGAGATTTTTGTGCTACAATGGATGGTAGCCTTGTCATTATGGAAGGTAGTCTGTTGTCGAGATTTTTGTTATTCCAATGGATGGTAGCCCTGTCATTATGGAAGGTAGTCTGTTGTCGTGATTTTTGTTACTCCAATGGATGGTAGCCTTGTCATTATGGAAGGTAGTATGTTGTTGTTATCTTTGTTACTCCAAAATGGATGGTAGCCTTGTCATTATGGAAGGTAGTCTGTTGTCTAGATTTTTGTTACTACGATGGATTGTAGCCATGTCATTATGGAAGGTAGTTAGTTGTCATTATCTTCGTTACTCCAATGGATGGTAGCCTTGTCATTATTGAAGGTAGTATGTTGTCGATATCTTTGTTACTCCAATGGATGGTAGCCTTGTAATTATGGAAGGTAGTCTATCATTCTCATTTCTGTTACTCCAATGGACGGTAGCCTTGTCATTAAGGACGATAGTCTGTTGTTTAGATTTTTGTTACTCCAATGGATGGTAGACTTTTCATTATGGAAGGTAGTCTATTGTCGAGATTTTTTTACTCCATTGGATGGTAGCCTTGTCATTATGGAAGGTATTGTGTTGTCGATATTTTTGTTATTCGAATGGATGGTATCATTGTCATTATGGAAGGTAGTCTATTGTCGTGATTTTTGTTACTCCAATGGATGGTAGCCTTGTCATTATGGAAGGTTGTCTGTTGTCGTGATTTTAATTACGCCAATGGATGGTAGCCTTGTCATTAAAGAAGGTAGTCTCTTGTGGATATTTTTGTTACTCCAATGATGGTACCCTTGTCATTATGGAAGGTAGTCTGCTGTCGAGATTTTTGATACCCCTATGGATGGTAGCTTTGTCATTATGGAAGGTAGTCTGCCGTTGTTATTTCTGTTACTCAAATGTATTGTAGCCTTGTCACTATGGAAGGTAGTCTGTTGTCGAGATTTGTGTGACTGCAATGGATGGTAGCCTTGTCATTATGGAAGGTAGTCTTTTGTCGAGATTTTTGTTACTCCAATGGATGCTAGCCTTGTCATTAAGGAAGGTAGTCTGCCGTTGTGATTTTTGTTACTCAAATGGATTGTAGCCTTGTCATTATGGAAGGTAGTCTGTTGTCGAGATATTTGTTGCTCTAATGGATGGTAGCCTTGTCATTATGGAAGGTAGTATGTTGTCGAGATTTTTGTGCTACAATGGATGGTAGCCTTGTCATTATGGAAGGTAGTCTGTTGTCGAGATTTTTGTTATTCCAATGAATGGTAGCCTTGTCATTATGGAAGGTAGTCTGTTGTCGTGATTTTTGTTACTCCAATGGATGGTAGCCTTGTCATTATGGAAGGTAGTTTGTTGTCTAGATGTTTGTTACTACGATGGATTGTAGCCATGTCGTTATGGAAGGTAGTTAGTTGTCATTATCTTTGTTACTCCAATGGATGGTAGCTTTGTCATTATGGAAGGTAGTATGTTGTCGATATCTTTGTTACTCCAATGGATGGTAGCCTTATCATTATGGAAGATAGTCTATCATTCTCATTTCTGTTACTCCAATGGATGGTAGCCTTGTCATTAAAGACGGTAGTCTGTTGTTTACATTTTTGTTACTCCAATGGATGGTAGACTTTTCTTTATGGAAGGTAGTCTATTGTCGAGATTTTAGTTACTCAATTGGATGGTAGCCTTGTCATTATGGAAGGTAGTGTGTTGTCGATATTTTTGTTATTTGAATGGATGATATCATTGTCATTATGGAAGGTAGTCTGTTGTCGTGATTTTTGTTACTCCAATGGATTATATCATTGTCATTATGGAAGGTTGTCTGTTGTCGTGATTTTCGTTACTCCAATGGATGGTAGCCTTGTCATTATGGAAGGTTGTATCTTGTAGATATTTTTGTTACTCTAATGGATGGTAACCTTGTCATTATGGAAGGTAGTCTTTTGTCGAGATTTTTGTTACTCCAATGGATGCTAGCCTTGTCATTAAGGAAGGTAGTCTGCCGTTGTGATTTCTGTTACTCAAATGGATTGTAGCCTTATCATTATGGAAGGTAGTCTGTTGTCGATATATTTGTGGCTCTAATGGATGGTATCCTTGTCATTTTGGAAGGTAGTCTGTTGTCGAGATTTGTGTGACTACAATGGATGGCAGCCTTGTCATTATGGAAGGTAGTCTGTTGTCGAGATTTTTGTTATTCCAATGGATGGTAGACTTGTCATTTTGGAAGGTAGTCTGTTGTCGTGATTTTTGTTACTCCAATGGCTGGTAGCCTTGTCATTATGGAAGGTAGTATGTTGTCGATATCTTTGTTACTCCAATGGATGGTAGCCTTGTCATTATGGAAGGTAGTCTGTTGTCTAGATTTTTGTTACTACGATGGATTGTAGCCATGTCGTTATGGAAGGTAGTTAGTTGTCATTATCTTTGTTACTCCAATGGATGGGAGATTAGTCATTAAGGAAGGTAGTCTGTTGTTGAGATTTTTGTTATTCCAATGGATGGTAGCCTTGTCATTATGGAAGGTCGTCCATTGTCGTGATTTTTGTTACTCCAATGGATGGTAGCCTTGTCATTATGGAAGGTAGTATGTTGTCGATATCTTTGTTACTCCAATGGATGGTAGTCTTGTCATTATGGAAGGTAGTCTGTCGTTGTGATTTCTGTTACTCCAATGGATAGTAGACTTGTCATTAAGGACGATAGTGTGTTGTTCAGATTTTTGTTACTCCAATGGATGGTAGCCTTGTCATTATGGAAGGTAGTCGATTGTCGAGATTTTTGTTACTCCAATGGATGGTAGGCTTGTCATTATGGAAGGTAGTCTGTTGTCGAGATTTTTCGTTACTACAATGGATGGTAGCCTTGTCATTAAGGAAGGTAGTCTCTTGTGGATATTTTTGTTACTCCAATGATGGTACCCTTGTCATTATGGAAGGTAGTCTGCTGTCGAGATTTTTGATACCCCTATGGATGGTAGCTTTGTCATTATGGAAGGTAGTATGTTGTCGATATGTTTGTTACTCCAATGGATGGTAGCCTTGTCATTATGGAAGGTAGTCAATCATTCTCATTTATGTTACTCCAATGGATGGTAGCCTTGTCATTATGGAAAGTAGTCTATTATCGAGATTTTTGGTACTCCATTGGATGGTAGCCTTGTCATTATGGAAGTTAGTGTTTTGTCGATATTTTTGTTATTCGAATGGATGGTATCATTGTCATTATGGAAGGTAGTCTGTTGTCGTGATTTTTGTTACTCCAATGGATGGTAGCCTTGTCATTATGGAAGGTAGTCTGTTGTCGTGATTTTAGTTACTCCAATGGATGGTAGCCTTGTCATTATGGAAGGTTGTATCTTGTGGATATTTTTGTTACTCTAATGGATGGTAACCTTGTCATTATGGAAGGTAGTCTTTTGTCGAGATTTTTGTTACTCCAATGGATGCTAGCCTTGTCATTAAGGAAGGTAGTCTGCCATTGTGATTTTTGTTACTCAAATGGATTGTAGCCTTGTCATTATGGAAGGTAGTCTGTTGTCGAGATATTTGTTGCTCTAATGGATGGTAGCCTTGTCATTATGGAAGGTAGTATGTTGTCGAGATTTTTGTGCTACAATGGATGGTAGCCTTGTCATTATGGAAGGTAGTCTGTTGTCGAGATTTTTGTTATTCCAATGAATGGTAGCCTTGTCATTATGGAAGGTAGTCTGTTGTCGTGATTTTTGTTACTCCAATGGATGGTAGCCTTGTCATTATGGAAGGTAGTTTGTTGTCTAGATGTTTGTTACTACGATGGATTGTAGCCATGTCGTTATGGAAGGTAGTTAGTTGTCATTATCTTTGTTACTCCAATGGATGGTAGCTTTGTCATTATGGAAGGTAGTATGTTGTCGATATCTTTGTTACTCCAATGGATGGTAGCCTTGTAATTATGGAAGGTAGTCTATCATTCTCATTTCTGTTACTCCAATGGACGGTAGCCTTGTCATTAAGGACGATAGTCTGTTGTTTAGATTTTTGTTACTCCAATGGATGGTAGACTTTTCATTATGGAAGGTAGTCTATTGTCGAGATTTTTTTACTCCATTGGATGGTAGCCTTGTCATTATGGAAGGTATTGTGTTGTCGATATTTTTGTTATTCGAATGGATGGTATCATTGTCATTATGGAAGGTAGTCTATTGTCGTGATTTTTGTTACTCCAATGGATGGTAGCCTTGTCATTATGGAAGGTTGTCTGTTGTCGTGATTTTAATTACGCCAATGGATGGTAGCCTTGTCATTAAAGAAGGTAGTCTCTTGTGGATATTTTTGTTACTCCAATGATGGTACCCTTGTCATTATGGAAGGTAGTCTGCTGTCGAGATTTTTGATACCCCTATGGATGGTAGCTTTGTCATTATGGAAGGTAGTCTGCCGTTGTTATTTCTGTTACTCAAATGTATTGTAGCCTTGTCATTATGGAAGGTAGTCTGTTGTCGAGATTTGTGTGACTGCAATGGATGGTAGCCTTGTCATTATGGAAGGTAGTCTTTTGTCGAGATTTTTGTTACTCCAATGGATGCTAGCCTTGTCATTAAGGAAGGTAGTCTGCCGTTGTGATTTTTGTTACTCAAATGGATTGTAGCCTTGTCATTATGGAAGGTAGTCTGTTGTCGAGATATTTGTTGCTCTAATGGATGGTAGCCTTGTCATTATGGAAGGTAGTATGTTGTCGAGATTTTTGTGCTACAATGGATGGTAGCCTTGTCATTATGGAAGGTAGTCTGTTGTCGAGATTTTTGTTATTCCAATGAATGGTAGCCTTGTCATTATGGAAGGTAGTCTGTTGTCGTGATTTTTGTTACTCCAATGGATGGTAGCCTTGTCATTATGGAAGGTAGTTTGTTGTCTAGATGTTTGTTACTACGATGGATTGTAGCCATGTCGTTATGGAAGGTAGTTAGTTGTCATTATCTTTGTTACTCCAATGGATGGTAGCTTTGTCATTATGGAAGGTAGTATGTTGTCGATATCTTTGTTACTCCAATGGATGGTAGCCTTATCATTATGGAAGATAGTCTATCATTCTCATTTCTGTTACTCCAATGGATGGTAGCCTTGTCATTAAAGACGGTAGTCTGTTGTTTAGATTTTTGTTACTCCAATGGATGGTAGACTTTTCTTTATGGAAGGTAGTCTATTGTCGAGATTTTAGTTACTCAATTGGATGGTAGCCTTGTCATTATGGAAGGTAGTGTGTTGTCGATATTTTTGTTATTTGAATGGATGATATCATTGTCATTATGGAAGGTAGTCTGTTGTCGTGATTTTTGTTACTCCAATGGATTATATCATTGTCATTATGGAAGGTTGTCTGTTGTCGTGATTTTCGTTACTCCAATGGATGGTAGCCTTGTCATTATGGAAGGTTGTATCTTGTAGATATTTTTGTTACTCTAATGGATGGTAACCTTGTCATTATGGAAGGTAGTCTTTTGTCGAGATTTTTGTTACTCCAATGGATGCTAGCCTTGTCATTAAGGAAGGTAGTCTGCCGTTGTGATTTCTGTTACTCAAATGGATTGTAGCCTTATCATTATGGAAGGTAGTCTGTTGTCGATATATTTGTGGCTCTAATGGATGGTATCCTTGTCATTTTGGAAGGTAGTCTGTTGTCGAGATTTGTGTGACTACAATGGATGGCAGCCTTGTCATTATGGAAGGTAGTCTGTTGTCGAGATTTTTGTTATTCCAATGGATGGTAGACTTGTCATTTTGGAAGGTAGTCTGTTGTCGTGATTTTTGTTACTCCAATGGCTGGTAGCCTTGTCATTATGGAAGGTAGTATGTTGTCGATATCTTTGTTACTCCAATGGATGGTAGCCTTGTCATTATGGAAGGTAGTCTGTTGTCTAGATTTTTGTTACTACGATGGATTGTAGCCATGTCGTTATGGAAGGTAGTTAGTTGTCATTATCTTTGTTACTCCAATGGATGGTAGATTAGTCATTAAGGAAGGTAGTCTGTTGTTGAGATTTTTGTTATTCCAATGGATGGTAGCCTTGTCATTATGGAAGGTCGTCCGTTGTCGTGATTTTTGTTACTCCAATGGATGGTAGCCTTGTCATTATGGAAGGTAGTATGTTGTCGATATCTTTGTTACTCCAATGGATGGTAGTCTTGTCATTATGGAAGGTAGTCTGTCGTTGTGATTTCTGTTACTCCAATGGATAGTAGACTTGTCATTAAGGACGATAGTGTGTTGTTCAGATTTTTGTTACTCCAATGGATGGTAGCCTTGTCATTATGGAAGGTAGTCGATTGTCGAGATTTTTGTTACTCCAATGGATGGTAGGCTTGTCATTATGGAAGGTAGTCTGTTGTCGAGATTTTTCGTTACTACAATGGATGGTAGCCTTGTCATTATGAAAGGTAGTCTGTTGTCTAGATTTTTGTTATTCCAATGGATGGTAGCCTTGCCATTATGGAAGGTAGTTTGTTGTCGTGATTTTTGTTACTCCAATGGATGGTAGCTTTGTCATTATGGAAGGTAGTATGTTGTCGATATCTTTGTTACTCCAATGGATGGTAGCCTTGTCATTATGGAAGGTAGTCTATCATTCTCATTTCTGTTACTCCAATGGACGGTAGCCTTGTCATTAAGGACGATAGTCTGTTGTTTAGATTTTTGTTACTCCAGTGGATGGTAGACTTTTCATTATGGAAGGTAGTCTATTGTCGAGATTTTTTTACTCCATTGGATGGTAGCCTTGTCATTATGGAAGGTAGTGTGTTGTCGATATTTTTGTTATTCCAATGGATGGTATCATTGTCATTATGGAAGGTAGTCTATTGTCGTGATTTTGGTTACTCCAATGGATGGTAGCCTTGTCATTATGGAAGGTTGTCTGTTGTCGTGATTTTAGTTACTCCAATGGATTGTAGCCTTGTCATTAAGGAAGTTAGTCTCTTGTGGATATTTTTGTTACTCCAATGATGGTACCCTTGTCATTATGGAAGGTAGTCTGCTGTCGATATTTTTGATACCCCTATGGATGGTAGCTTTGTCATTATGGAAGGTAGTCTGTTGTCTAGATATCTGTTACTCCAATGGATGGTAGCCTTGTCATTATGGAACGTAGTCTGTTGTCGGGATTTTTGTTACTCCAATGGATGGTAGCCTTGTCATTATTGAAGGTAGTCTGTTGTCCAGATTTTTGTTACAATAATGGATGGTAGCCTTGTCATTATGGAAGGTAGTCTGTTGTCGAGATTTTTGTTACTGTAATGGATGGTAGCCTTGTCATTATGGAAGGTAGTCTGTTGTCGAGATTTTTATTATTCCAATGGATGGTAGCCATGTCATTTTGGAAGGTAGTCTGTTGTCGTGATTTTTGTTATTCCAATGGATCGTAGCCTTGTCGTTATGGAAGGTAGTATGTTTTCAATATCTTTGTTACTCCAATGGATGGTAGTCTTGACATTATGGAAGGTAGTTTGTCGTTGTTATTTCTGTTACTCCAATGGATAGTAGACTTGTCATTAAGGACGATAATATGTTGTTCAGATTTTTTTTACTCCAATTGATGGTAGACTTGTCATTATAGAAGGAAGTCTATTGTCGAGATTTATTTTACTCCATTGGATGGTAGCCTTGTCATTATGGAATGTAGTCTGTTGTCGTGATTTTGGTTACTCCAATGGATGGTAGCCTTGTCATTATGGAAGGTAGTTTGTTGTCGATATCTTTGTTACTCCAATGGATGGTAGCCTTGTCATTATGGAAGGTAGTCTGTTGTCGAGATTTTTGTTACTCCAATGGATGGTAGGCTTGTCATTATGGAAGGTAGTCTGTTGTCGAGATTTTCGTTACTACAATGGTTGGTAGCCTTGTCATTATTGAAGGTAGTCTGTTGTCTAGATTTTTGTTATTCTAATGGATGGTAGCCTTGCCATTATGGAAGGTAGTTTGTTGTCGTGATTTTGGTTACTCCAATGGATGGTAGCCTTGTCATTATGGAAGGTAGTTTGTTGTCGATATCTTTGTTAATCAAATGGATGGTAGCCTTGTCATTATGGAAGGTAGTCTATCATTCTTATATCTATTACTCCAATGGACGGTAGCCTTGTCATTAAGGACGATAGTCTGTTGTTTAGATTTTTGTTACTCCAATGGATGGTAGACTTTTCATTATGGAAGGTAGTCTATTGTCGAGATTTTTTTACTCCATTGGATGGTAGCCTTGTCATTATGGAAGGTAGTGTGTTGTCGATATTTTTGTTATTCGAATGGATGGTATCATTATCATTATGGAAGGTAGTCTATTGTCGTGATTTTTGTTACTCTAATGGATGGTAGACTTGTCATTATGGAAGGTTGTCTGTTGTCGTGATTTTAGTTACTCCAATGGATGGTAGCCTTGTCATTAAGGAAGGTAGTCTCTTGTGGATATTTTTGTTACTCCAATGATGGTACCCTTGTCATTATGGAAGGTAGTCTGCTGTAGAGATATCTATTACTCCAATGGATGGTAGCCTTGTCATTATGGAAGGTAGTATGTTGTCCAGATTTTTATTACAACAATAGATGGTAGCCTTGTCATTATGGAAGGTAGTCTGTTGTCGAGATTTTTGTTACCGTAATGGATGGTAGCCTTGTCATTATGGAAGGTAGTTTGTCGTTGTGATTTTTGTTACTCCAATAGATAGTAGACTTGTCATTAAGGACGATAGTGTGTTGTTCAAATTTTTGTTACTCCAATGGATGGTAGTTGTCATTATGGAAGGTAGTTTATTGTCGAGATTTTTGTTACTCCATTGGATGGTAGCCTTGTCATTATGGAAGGTAATGTGTTATCGATATTTATGTTATTCCAATGGATGGTAGCCTTTTCATTATGAAAGGTAGTTTGTTGTCGTGATTTTTGTTACTCCAATGGATGGTAGCCTTGTCATTATGGAAGGTAGTATGTTCTCGATATCTTTGTTTCTCCAATGGATGGTAGCCTTGTCATTATTGAAGCTAGTCTGTTGTCGAGATTTTTGTTACTCTAAGGGATGGTAGCCTTGTCATTATGGAAGGTAGTGTGTTGTCGATATTTTTGTTATTCCAATAGATGGTAGCCTTGTCCTTATGGAAGGTAGTCTGTTGTCGAGATTTTTATTACTCCAATGGATGGTATCCTTGTCATTATGAAAGGTAGTCTGTTGTCTAGATTTTCGTTACTATAATAGATGGTAGCCTTGTCATTATGGAAGGTAGTGTGTTGTCGATATTTTTGTTATTCGAATGGATGGTATTCCTGTCATTATGGAAGGTAGTCTTTTGTCGTGATTTTTGTTACTCCAATGGATGGTAGCCTTGTCATTATGGAAGCTAGTATGTTCTCGATATCTTTGTTTCTCAAATGGATGGTAGCCTTGTCATTATTGAAGGTAGTCTGTTGTCGAGTATTTTGTTACTCTAAGGGATGGTAGCCTTGTCATTATGGAAGGTAGTGTGTTGTCGATATTTTAGTTATTCCAATGGATGGTAGCCTTGTCCTTATTGAAGGTAGTCTGTTGTCGAGATTTTTATTACTCCAATGGATGGTAGCCTTGTCATTATGAAAGGTAGTCTGTTGTCTAGATTTTCGTTACTATAATAGATGGTAGCCTTGTCATTATGGAAGGTAGTGTGTTGTCGATATTTTTGTTATTCAAATGGATGGTATTCCTGTCATTATGGAAGGTAGTCTTTTGTCGTGATTTTTGTTACTCCAATGGATGGTAGCCTTGTCATTATGGAAGGTAGTCTGTTGTCGTGATTTTAGTTACTCCAATGGATGGTAGCCTTGTCATTATGGAAGGTTGTATCTTATGGATATTTTTGTTACTCTAATGGATGGTACCCTTGTCATTATGGAAGGTAGTCTATTGTCGAGATATTTGTTGCTCTAATGGATGGTAGCCTTGTTATTATGGAAGGTAGTTTGTTGTCGAGATTTTTGTGACTACAATGGATGGTAGCCTTGTCATTATGGAAGGTAGTTTGTTGTTGAGATTTTTGTTATTCCAATGGATGGTAGCCTTGTCATTATGGAAGGTAGTCTGTTGTCGGGATTTTTGTTACTCCAATGGATGGTAGCCTTGTCATTATGGAAGGTAGTATGTTGTCGATATCTTTGTTACTCCAATGGATGGTAGCCTTGTCATTATGGAAGGTAGGCTGTTGTCTAGATTTTTGGTACTACGATGGATTGTAGCCATGTCGTTATGGAAGGTAGTTAGTTGTCATTATCTTTTTTACTCCAATGGATGGTAGACTAGTCATTATGGAAGGTAGTATGTTGTTGAGATTTTTGTTACTCCAATGGATGGTAGCCTTGTCATTATGGAAGGTAGTCTGTTGTCGAGATTTTTTATACTCCAATGGATTGTAGCCTTGTCATTATGGAAGGTAGTCTCTTGTGGATATTTTTGTTACTCCAATGATGGTACCCTTGTCATTATGGAAGGTAGTCTGCTATCGAGACTTTTGATACCCCAATGGATGGTAGCCTTGTCATTATGGAAGGTAGTATGTTGTCTAGATATTTGTTACTCCAATGGATGGTAGCCTTGTCATTATGGAAGGTAGTCTGTTGTCGGGATTTTTGTTACTCATATGGATGGAAGCCTTGTCATTATGGAAGGTAGTATGTTGTCCATATTTTTGTTACAACAATGGATGGTAGCCTTGTCATTATGGAAGGTAGTCTGTTGTTGAGAATTTTGTTACTGTAATGGATGGTAGTCTTGTCATTATGGAAGGTAGTCTGTCGTTGTGATTTTTGTTACTCCAATAGATAGTAGACTTGTCATTAAGGACGATAGTGTGTTGTTCAAATTTTTGTTACTCCAATGGATGGTAGACTTGTCATTATGGAAGGTAATGTGTTATCGATATTTATGTTATTTCAATGGATGGTAGCCTTTTCATTATGAAAGGTAGTCTGTTGTCGTGATTTTTGTTATTCCAATGGACGGTAGACTAGTCATTATGGAAGGTAGTATGTTCTCGATATCTTTGTTTCTCCAATGGATGGTAGCCTTGTCATTATTGAAGGTAGTCTGTTGTCGAGATTTTTGTTACTCTAAGGGATGGTAGCCTTGTCATTATGGAAGGTAGTGTGTTGTTGATATTTTTGTTATTCCAATGCATGGTAGCCTTGTCCTTATGGAAGGTAGTCTGTTGTCGAGATTTTTGTTACTCCAATGGATGGTAGCCTTGTCATTATGAAAGGTAGTTTGTTGTCTAGATTTTCATTACTATAATAGATGGTAGCCTTGTCATTATGGAAGGTAGTCTGTTATCGAGAATTTTGTTATTCCGTATGATGTTAGCCTTGTAATTAGGGAAGGTAGTCTGATGTCGAGATTTTTGTTATTCTAATGGATTGTAACCTTGTCATTATGGAAGGTAGTATGTTGTCGAGATTTTTATACTCCAATGGATGGTATCCTTGTCATTATGGAAGGTAGTCTGTTGTCGATATTTTTGTTACTCCAATGAATGGTAGACTTGTCATTATGGGACATAGTCTGTTGTCAATATTTTTGTTACTTCAATGGATTGTAGCCTTGTCATTACGGAAGGTAGTCTATTGTCGAGATTTTTGTTACTCCGATGGATGGTAGCTTTGTCATTATGGAAGGTACTCTATTGTCGATATTTTTGTTACTTCAATGGATGGTAGCCTTGTCATTATGAATGGTAGTCTGTTGTCGAGATTTTTGTTACTCCAATGGATGGTAGCCTTTTCATTATGGAAGGTAGTCTATTGTCGATATTTTTGTTACTACAATTGATGGTAGCCTTGTCATTATGGAAGGTAGTATTTTGTCGAGATTTTTGTTATTCCATTGGATGGTAACCTTGTCATTATGGAAGGTAGTCTGATGTCAGGATGTTTGTTATTCCAATGTATGGTAACCTTGTCATTATGGAAGGTACTCTATTCTCGAGATTTTTGTTACTCCAATGGATGGTAGCCTTGCCATTATGGAAGGTAGTCTGTTGTCGATATTTTTGTTACTCCAATGGATGGTAGCCTTGTCATTATGGAAGGTAGTCTGTTGTCGAGATTTTTTTTACTCCAATGGATGGTAGCCTTGTCATTATGGAAGGTAGTCTGTTGTCGAGATTTTTGTTACTCCAATGAATGGTAGCCTTGTCATTATGGGACGTAGTCTGTTGTCAATATTTTTGTTACTTCAATGGATTATAGCCTTGTCATTATGGAAGGTAGTCTATTGCCGAGATTTTTGTTACTCCAATGGATGAAAGCTTTGTCATTATGGAAGGTACTCTTTTGTCGATATTTTTGTTTCTCCAATGGATGGTAGCCTTGTCATTATGAATGGTATCCTGTTGTCGAGATTTTTGTTACTCCAATGGATGGTAGCCTTGTCATTATGGAAGGTAGTCTGTTGTCGATATTTTTGTTACTACAATGGATGGTAGCCTTGTCATTATGGAAGGTAGTCTGTTGTCGAGATTTTTGTTATTCCGTGGGATGGTAACCTTGTTATTATGGAAGGTAGTCTGATGTCAGGATTTTTGTTATTCCAATGTATGGTAACCTTGTCATTATGGAAGGTACTCTATTGTCGAGATTTTTGTTATTCCATTGGATGGTAGCCTTGTCATTATGAAAGGTAGTTTGATGTCAGGATTTTTGTTATTCCAATGTATGGTAACCTTGGTATTATGGAAGGTACTCTATTCTCAAGATTTTTGTTACTCCAATGGATGGTAGCCTTGTCATTATGGAAGGTAGTCTGTTGTCGATATTTTTGTTACTCCAATGGATGGTAGCCTTGTCATTATGGAAGGTAGTCTGTTTTCGAGATTTTTTTTACTCCAATGGATGGTAACCTTGTCATTATGGAAGGTAGTCTGTTGTCGATATTTTTGTTACTCCAATGAATGGTATCCTTGTCATTATGGGACGTAGTCTGTTGTCAATATTTTTGTTACTTCAATGGATGATAGCCTTGTCATTATGGAAGGTAGTCTATTACCGATATTTTTGTTACTCCAATGGATGGAAGCTTTGTCATTATGGAAGGTAATCTGTTGTCGATATTTTTGTTTCTCCAATGGATGGTAGCCTTGTCATTATGAATGGTAGTCTGTTGTCGAGATTTTTTTTACTCCAATGGATGGTAGCCTTGTCATTATGGAAGGTAGTCTGTTGTCGATATTTTTGTTACTACAATGGATGGTAGCCTTGTCATTATGGAAGGTAGTCTGTTGTCGAGATTTTTGTTATTCCATTGGATGGTAACCTTGTTATTATGGAAGGTAGTCTGATGTCAGGATTTTTGTTATTCCAATGTATGGTAAGCTTGTCATTATGGAAGGTACTCTATTGTCGAGATTTTTGTTATTCCATTGGATGGTAGCCTTGTCATTATGGAAGGTACTCTATTCTCGAGATTTTTGTTACTCCAATGGATGGTAGCCTTGTCATTATGGAAGGTAGTCTGTTGTCGATATTTTTGTTACTCTAATGGATGGTAGCCTTGTCATTATGGAAGGTAGTCTGTTGTCGAGATTTTTTTTACTCCAATGGATGGTAGCCTTGTCATTATGGAAGGTAGTCTGTTGTCGAGATTTTTGTTACTCCAATGAATGGTAGCCTTGTCATTATGGGATGTAGTCTGTTGTCAATATTTTTGTTACTTTAATGGATGATAGCCTTGTCATTATGGAAGGTAGTCTATTGCCGATATTTTTGTTACTCCAATGGATGGAAGCTTTGTCATTATGGAAGGTACTCTGTTGTCGATATTTTTGTTTCTCCAATGGATGGTAGCCTTGTCATTATGAATGGTAGTTTGTTGTCGATATTTTTGTTACTCCAATGGATAGCCTTGTCATTATGGAAGGTAGTCTGTTGTCGATATTTTTATTACTACAATGGATGGTAGCCTTGTCATTATGGAAGGTAGTCTGTTGTCGAGATTTTTGTTATTCCATTGGATGGTAACCTTGTCATTATGGAAGGTAGTCTGATGTCAGGATTTTTGTTATTCCAATGCATGGTAACCTTGTCATTATGGAAGATACTCTATTGTCGAGATTTTTGTTATTACTTTGGATGGTAGCCTTGTCATTATGGAAGGTAGTTTGATGTCAGGATTTTTGTTATTCCAATGTATGGTAACCTTGTCATTATGGAAGGTACTCTATTCTCAAGATTTTTGTTACTCCAATGGATGGTAGCCTTGTCATTATGGAAGGCAGTCTGTTGTCGATATTTTTGTTACTCCAATGGATGATAGCCTTGTCATTATGGAAGGTAGTCTGTTGTCGAGATTTTTTTTACTCCAATGGATGGTAGCCTTGTCATTATGGAAGGTAGTCTGTTGTCGAGATTTTTGTTACTCCAATGAATGGTAGCCTTGTCATTATGGGACGTAGTCTGTTGTCAATATTTTTGTTACTTCAATGGATGATAGCCTTGTCATTATGGAAGGTAGTCTATTACCGATATTTTTGTTACTCCAATGGATGGAAGCTTTGTCATTATGGAAGGTACTCTGTTGTCGATATTTTTGTTTCTCCAATGGATGGTAGCCTTGTCATTATGAATGGTAGTCTTTTGTCGAGATTTTTGTTACTCCAATGGATAGCCTTGTCATTATGGAAGGTAGTCTGTTGTCGATATTTTTGTTACTACAATGGATGGTAGCCTTGTCATTATGGAAGGTAGTCTGTTGTCGAGATTTTTGTTATTCCATTGGATGGTAACCTTGTCATTATGGAAGGTAGTCTGATGTCAGGATTTTTGTTATTCCAATGTATGGTAACCTTGTCATTATGGAAGATACTCTATTGTCGAGATTTTTGTTATTACATTGGATGGTAGCCTTGTCATTATGGAAGGTAGTTTGATGTCAGGATTTTTGTTATTCCAATGTATGGTAACCTTGTCATTATGGAAGGTACTCTATTCTCAAGATTTTTGTTACTCCAATTGATGGTAGCCTTGTCATTATGGAAGGTAGTCTGTTGTCGATATTTTTGTTACTCCAATGGATGGTAGCCTTGTCATTACGGAATGTAGTCTGTTGTCGAGATTTTTTTTACTCCAATGGATGGTAGCCTTGTCATTATGGAAGGTAGTATGTTGTCGAGATTTTTATTACTCCAATGAATGGTAGCCTTGTCATTATGGGACGTAGTCTGTTGTCAATATTTTTGTTACTTTAATGGATGATAGCCTTGTCACTATGGAAGGTAGTCTATTGCCGAGATTTTTGTTACTCCAATGGATGGAAGCTTTGTCATTATGGAAGGTAATCTGTTGTCGATATTTTTGTTTCTCCAATGGATGGTAGCCTTGTAATTATGAATGGTAGTCTGTTGTCGAGATTTTTGTTACTCTAATTGATGGTAGCCTTGTCATTATGGAAGGTAGTCTGTTGTCAATATTTTTGTTACTACAATGGATCGTAGCCTTGTCATTATGGAAGGTTGTCTGTTGTCGAGATTTTTGTTATTCCATTGGATGGTAACCTTGTCAATATGGAAGGTAGTCTGATGTTAGGATTTTTGTTATTCCAATGTATGGTAACCTTGATATTATGGAAGGTACTTTATTGTCGAGATTTTTGTTATTCCATTGGATGGTAGCCTTGTCATTATGGAAGTTAGTTTGATGTCAGGATTTTTGTTATTCCAATGTAAGGTAACCTTGTCATTATGGAAGGTACTCTATTGTCAAGATATTTGTTACTCCAATGGATGGTAGCCTTTACATTATGGAAGGTACTCTGTTGTCGATATTTTTGTTACTCCAATGGATGGTAGCCTTGTCATTATGGAAGGTAGTTTGTTGTGAATATTTTTGTTACTCCAATGGATGGTAGCCTTGTCTTTACGGAAGGTAGTCTATTTTCGAGATTTTTGTTACTCCAATGGATGGTAGTCTTTTCATTATGGAAGGTAGTCTGTCGTTATGATTTCTGTTACTCCAATGGATGGTAGCCTTGTCATTATGGAAGGTATTCTTTTGTTCAGATTTTTGTTACTCCATTGGATGGTAGCCTTGTCATTACAGAAGGTAGTCTGTTGTCGATATTTTTGTTACTCCAATGGATGGTAGCCTTGTCTTTATGGAAGGTAGTATAATATAGATATCTTTTTTACTCCACAGGGGGGTAGCCTTGTCATTATGGATGGTAGTTTTTTGTCGATATTTTTTTACTCCAATGGATGGTAGCCTTGTCATTATGAAAGGTAGATTGTCATTGAGATTTCTGTTACTCCAATGTGTGGTAGCCTTGTCATTATGGAAGGTAGTCAGTTGTCGAGAATTTTGTTATTCCATTTGATGTTAGCCTTGTCATTATGGAAGGTAGTCTGATGTCGAGATTTTTGTTATTATAATGGATTGTAACCTTGTCATTATGTAAGGTAGTTTGTTGTCGAGATTTTTATACTCCAATGGATGGTATCCTTGTCATTATGGAAGGTAGTCTGTTGTCGAGATTTTTGTTACTCCAATGAATGGTAGCCTTGTCATTATGGGACATAGTCTGTTGTCAATATTTTTGTTACTCCAATGGATGGTAGCTTTGTCATTATGGAAGGTACTCTGTTGTCGATATTTTTGTTACTCCAATGGATGGTAGCCTTGTCATTATGAATGGTAGTCTGTTGTCGAGATTTTTGTTACTCCAATGAATGGTAGCCTTGTCATTATGGAAGGTACTCTATTCTCAAGATTTTTGTTACTCTAATGGATGGTAGCCTTGTCATTATGGAAGGTAGTCTGTTGTCGATATTTTTTTTACTCCAATGGATGGTAGCCTTGTCATTATGGAAGGTAGTCTGTTGTCGAGATTTTTTTTACTCCAATGGATGGTAGCCTTGTCATTATGGAAGGTAGTATGTTGTCAAGATTTTTGTTACTCCAATGAATGGTAGCCTTATCATTATGGGACGTAGTCTGTTGTCAATATTTTTGTTACTTCAATGGATGATAGCCTTGTCACTATGGAAGGTAGTCTATTGCCGAGATTTTTGTTACTCCAATGGATGGAAGCTTTGTATTTATGGAAGGTAATCTGTTGTCGATATTTTTGTTTCTCCAATGGATGGTAGCCTTGTAATTATGAATGGTAGTCTGTTGTCGAGATTTTTGTTACTCTAATGGATGGTAGCCTTGTCATTATGGAAGGTAGTCTGTTGTCGATATTTTTGTTTCAACAATGGATCGTAGCCTTGTCATTATGGAAGGTAGTCTGTTGTCGAGATTTTTGTTATTCCATTGGATGGTAACCTTGTCAATATGGAAGGTAGTCTGATGTCAGGATTTTTGTTATTCCAATGTATGGTAACCTTGACATTATGGAAGGTACTTTATTGTCGAGATTTTTGTTATTCCATTGGATGGCAGCCTTGTCATTATGGAAGGTAGTTTGATGTAAGGATTTTTGTTATTCCAATGTAAGGTAACCTTGTCATTATGGAAGGTACTCTATTGTCGAGATTTTTGTTACTCCAATGGATGGTAGCCTTTACATTATGGAAGGTACTCTGTTGTCGATATTTTTGTTACTCCAATGGATGGTAGCCTTGTCATTATGGAAGGTAGTTTGTTGTGAATATTTTTGTTACTCCAATGGATGGTAGCCTTGCCTTTATGGAAGGTAGTCTATTTTCGAGATTTTTGTTACTCCAATGGATGGTAGTCTTTTCATTATGGAAGGTAGTCTGTCGTTATAATTTCTGTTACTCCAATGGATGGTAGCCTTGTCATTATGGAAGGTATTCTTTTGTTCAGATTTTTGTTACTCAATTGGATGGTAGCCTTGTCATTACAGAAGGTAGTCTGTTGTCGATATTTTTGTTACTCCAATGGATGGTAGCCTTATCATTATGGAAGGTAGTATAATATAGATATCTTTTTTACTCCAATGGGTGGTAGCCTTGTCATTATGGATGGTAGTTTTTTGTCGATATTTTTTTACTCCAATGGATGGTAGCCTTGTCATTATGGAAGGTAGATTGTCATTGAGATTTCTGTTACTCCAATGTGTGGTAGCCTTGTCATTATGGAAGGTAGTCAGTTGTCGAGAATTTTGTTATTCCATTTGATGTTAGCCTTGTCATTATGGAAGGTAGTCTGATGTCGAGATTTTTGTTATTATAATGGATTGTAACCTTGTCATTATGTAAGGTAGTTTGTTGTCGAGATTTTTATACTCCAATGGATGGTATCCTTGTCATTATGGAAGGTAGTCTGTTGTCGAGATTTTTGTTACTCCAATGAATGGTAGCCTTGTCATTATGGGACATAGTCTGTTGTCAATATTTTTGTTACTCCAATGGATGGTAGCTTTGTCATTATGGAAGGTACTCTGTTGTCGATATTTTTGTTACTCCAATGGATGGTAGCCTTGTCATTATGAATGGTAGTCTGTTGTCGAGATTTTTGTTACTCCAATGAATGGTAGCCTTGTCATTATGGAAGGTACTCTATTCTCAAGATTTTTGTTACTCTAATGGATGGTAGCCTTGTCATTATGGAAGGTAGTCTGTTGTCGATATTTTTTTTACTCCAATGGATGGTAGCCTTGTCATTATGGAAGGTAGTCTGTTGTCGAGATTTTTTTTACTCCAATGGATGGTAGCCTTGTCATTATGGAAGGTAGTATGTTGTCAAGATTTTTGTTACTCCAATGAATGGTAGCCTTATCATTATGGGACGTAGTCTGTTGTCAATATTTTTGTTACTTCAATGGATGATAGCCTTGTCACTATGGAAGGTAGTCTATTGCCGAGATTTTTGTTACTCCAATGGATGGAAGCTTTGTATTTATGGAAGGCAATCTGTTGTCGATATTTTTGTTTCTCCAATGGATGGTAGCCTTGTAATTATGAATGGTAGTCTGTTGTCGAGATTTTTGTTACTCTAATGGATGGTAGCCTTGTCATTATGGAAGGTAGTCTGTTGTCGATATTTTTGTTTCAACAATGGATCGTAGCCTTGTCATTATGGAAGGTAGTCTGTTGTCGAGATTTTTGTTATTCCATTGGATGGTAACCTTGTCAATATGGAAGGTAGTCTGATGTCAGGATTTTTGTTATTCCAATGTATGGTAACCTTGACATTATGGAAGGTACTTTATTGTCGAGATTTTTGTTATTCCATTGGATGGCAGCCTTGTCATTATGGAAGGTAGTTTGATGTAAGGATTTTTGTTATTCCAATGTAAGGTAACCTTGTCATTATGGAAGGTACTCTATTGTCGAGATTTTTGTTACTCCAATGGATGGTAGCCTTTACATTATGGAAGGTACTTTGTTGTCGATATTTTTGTTACTCCAATGGATGGTAGCCTTGTCATTATGGAAGGTAGTTTGTTGTGAATATTTTTGTTACTCCAATGGATGGTAGCCTTGCCTTTATGGAAGGTAGTCTATTTTCGAGATTTTTGTTACTCCAATGGATGGTAGTCTTTTCATTATGGAAGGTAGTCTGTCGTTATAATTTCTGTTACTCCAATGGATGGTAGCCTTGTCATTATGGAAGGTATTCTTTTGTTCAGATTTTTGTTACTCCATTGGATGGTAGCCTTGTCATTACAGAAGGTAGTTTGTTGTCGATATTTTTGTTACTCCAATGGATGGTAGCCTTATCATTATGGAAGGTAGTATAATATAGATATCTTTTTTACTCCAATGGGTGGTAGCCTTGTCATTATGGATGGTAGTTTTTTGTCGATATTTTTTTACTCCAATGGATGGTAGCCTTGTCATTATGGAAGGTAGATTGTCATTGAGATTTCTGTTACTCCAATGTGTGGTAGCCTTGTCATTATGGAAGGTAGTCAGTTGTCGAGAATTTTGTTATTCCATTTGATGTTAGCCTTGTCATTATGGAAGGTAGTCTGATGTCGAGATTTTTGTTATTATAATGGATTGTAACCTTGTCATTATGTAAGGTAGTTTGTTGTCGAGATTTTTATACTCCAATGGATGGTATCCTTGTCATTATGGAAGGTAGTCTGTTGTCGAGATTTTTGTTACTCCAATGAATGGTAGCCTTGTCATTATGGGACGTAGTCTGTTGTCAATATTTTTGTTACTCCAATGGATGGTAGCTTTGTCATTATGGAAGGTACTCTGTTGTCGATATTTTTGTTACTCCAATGGATGGTAGCCTTGTCATTATGAATGGTAGTCTGTTGTCGAGATTTTTGTTACTCCAATGAATGGTAGCCTTGTCATTATGGAAGGTACTCTATTCTCAAGATTTTTGTTACTCTAATGGATGGTAGCCTTGTCATTATGGAAGGTAGGCTGTTGTCGATATTTTTTTTACTCCAATGGATGGTAGCCTTGTCATTATGGAAGGTAGTCTGTTGTCGAGATTTTTTTTACTCCAATGGATGGTAGCCTTGTCATTATGGAAGGTAGTATGTTGTCAAGATTTTTGTTACTCCAAGGAATGGTAGCCTTATCATTATGGGACGTAGTCTGTTGTCAATATTTTTGTTACTTCAATGGATGATAGCCTTGTCACTATGGAAGGTAGTCTATTGCCGAGATTTTTGTTACTCCAATGGATGGAAGCTTTGTCTTTATGGAAGGTAATCTGTTGTCGATATTTTTGTTTCTCCAATGGATGGTAGCCTTGTAATTATGAATGGTAGTCTGTTGTCGAGATTTTTGTTACTCTAATGGATGGTAGCCTTGTCATTATGGAAGGTAGTCTGTTGTCGATATTTTTGTTTCTACAATGGATCGTAGCCTTGTCATTATGGAAGGTAGTCTGTTGTCGAGATTTTTGTTATTCCATTGGATGGTAACCTTGTCAATATGGAAGGTAGTCTGATGTCAGGATTTTTGTTATTCCAATGTATGGTAACCTTGACATTATGGAAGGTACTTTATTGTCGAGATTTTTGTTATTCCATTGGATGGCAGCCTTGTCATTATGGAAGGTAGTTTGATGTAAGGATTTTTGTTATTCCAATGTAAGGTAACCTTGTCATTATGGAAGGTACTCTATTGTCGAGATTTTTGTTACTCCAATGGATGGTAGCCTTTACATTATGGAAGGTACTCTGTTGTCGATATTTTGGTTACTCCAATGGATGGTAGCCTTGTCATTATGGAAGGTAGTTTGTTGTGAATATTTTTGTTACTCCAATGGATGGTAGCCTTGTCTTTATGGAAGGTAGTCTATTTTTGAGATTTTTGTTACTCCAATGGATGGTAGTCTTTTCATTATGGAAGGTAGTCTGTCGTTATGATTTCTGTTACTCCAATGGATGGTATCCTTGTCATTATGGAAGGTATTCTTTTGTTCAGATTTTTGTTACTCCATTGGATGGTAGCCTTGTCATTACAGAAGGTAGTCTGTTGTCGATATTTTTGTTACTCCAATTGATGGTAGCCTTATCATTATGGAAGGTAGTATAATATAGATATCTTTTTTACTCCAATGGGTGGTAGCCTTGTCATTATGGATGGTAGTTTTTTGTCGATATTTTTTTACTCCAATGGTTGGTAGCCTTGTCATTATGGAAGGTAGATTGTCATTGAGATATCTGTTACTCCAATGTGTGGTAGCCTTGTCATTATGGAAGGTAGTCTGTTGTCGAGAATTTTGTTATTCCGTTTGATGTTAGCCTTGTCATTATGGAAGGTAGTCTGATGTCGAGATTTTTGTTATTATAATGGATTGTAACCTTGTCATTATGTAAGGTAGTTTGTTGTCGAGATTTTTATACTCCAATGGATGGTATCCTTGTCATTATGGAAGGTAGTCTGTTGTCGAGATTTTTGTTACTCCAATGAATGGTAGCCTTGTCATTATGGGACGTAGTCTGTTGTCAATATTTTTGTTACTCCAATTGATGGTAGCTTTGTCATTATGGAAGGTACTCTGTTGTCGATATTTTTGTTACTCCAATGGATGGTAGCCTTGTCATTATGAATGGTAGTCTGTTGTCGAGATTTTTGTTACTCCAATGAATGGTAGCCTTGTCATTATGGAAGGTACTCTATTCTCAAGATTTTTGTTACTCTAATGGATGGTAGCCTTGTCATTATGGAAGGTAGGCTGTTGTCGATATTTTTTTTACTCCAATGGATGGTAGCCTTGTCATTATGGAAGGTAGTCTGTTGTCGAGATTTTTTTTACTCCAATGGATGGTAGCCTTGTCATTATGGAAGGTAGTATGTTGTCAAGATTTTTGTTACTCCAATGAATGGTAGCCTTATCATTATGGGACGTAGTCTGTTGTCAAGATTTTTGTTACTCCAATGGATGGTAGCCTTTACATTATGGAAGGTACTCTGTTGTCGATATTTTGGTTACTCCAATGGATGGTAGCCTTGTCATTATGGAAGGTAGTTTGTTGTGAATATTTTTGTTACTCCAATGGATGGTAGCCTTGTCTTTATGGAAGGTAGTCTATTTTTGAGATTTTTGTTACTCCAATGGATGGTAGTCTTTTCATTATGGAAGGTAGTCTGTCGTTATGATTTCTGTTACTCCAATGGATGGTATCCTTTTCATTATGGAAGGTATTCTTTTGTTCAGATTTTTGTTACTCCATTGGATGGTAGCCTTGTCATTACAGAAGGTAGTCTGTTGTCGATATTTTTGTTACTCCAATTGATGGTAGCCTTATCATTATGGAAGGTAGTATAATATAGATATCTTTTTTACTCCAATGGGTGGTAGCCTTGTCATTATGGATGGTAGTTTTTTGTCGATATTTTTTTACTCCAATGGTTGGTAGCCTTGTCATTATGGAAGGTAGATTGTCATTGAGATATCTGTTACTCCAATGTGTGGTAGCCTTGTCATTATGGAAGGTAGTCTGTTGTCGAGAATTTTGTTATTCCGTTTGATGTTAGCCTTGTCATTATGGAAGGTAGTCTGATGTCGAGATTTTTGTTATTATAATGGATTGTAACCTTGTCATTATGTAAGGTAGTTTGTTGTCGAGATTTTTATACTCCAATGGATGGTATCCTTGTCATTATGGAAGGTAGTCTGTTGTCGAGATTTTTGTTACTCCAATGAATGGTAGCCTTGTCATTATGGGACGTAGTCTGTTGTCAATATTTTTGTTACTCCAATGGATGGTAGCTTTGTCATTATGGAAGGTACTCTGTTGTCGATATTTTTGTTACTCCAATGGATGGTAGCCTTGTCATTATGAATGGTAGTCTGTTGTCGAGATTTTTGTTACTCCAATGAATGGTAGCCTTGTCATTATGGAAGGTACTCTATTCTCAAGATTTTTGTTACTCTAATGGATGGTAGCCTTGTCATTATGGAAGGTAGTCTGTTGTCGATATTTTTTTTACTCCAATGGATGGTAGCCTTGTCATTATGGAAGGTAGTCTGTTGTCGAGATTTTTTTTACTCCAATGGATGGTAGCCTTGTCATTATGGAAGGTAGTATGTTGTTAAGATTTTTGTTACTCCAATGAATGGTAGCCTTATCATTATGGGACGTAGTCTGTTGTCAATATTTTTGTTACTTCAATGGATGATAGCCTTGTCACTATGGAAGGTAGTCTATTGCCGAGATTTTTGTTACTCCAATGGATGGAAGCTTTGTATTTATGGAAGGTAATCTGTTGTCGATATTTTTGTTTCTCCAATGGATGGTAGCCTTGTAATTATGAATGGTAGTCTGTTGTCGAGATTTTTGTTACTCTAATGGATGGTAGCCTTGTCATTATGGAAGGTAGTCTGTTGTCGATATTTTTGTTTCAACAATGGATCGTAGCCTTGTCATTATGGAAGGTAGTCTGTTGTCGAGATTTTTGTTATTCCATTGGATGGTAACCTTGTCAATATGGAAGGTAGTCTGATGTCAGGATTTTTGTTATTCCAATGTATGGTAACCTTGACATTATGGAAGGTACTTTATTGTCGAGATTTTTGTTATTCCATTGGATGGCAGCCTTGTCATTATGGAAGGTAGTTTGATGTAAGGATTTTTGTTATTCCAATGTAAGGTAACCTTGTCATTATGGAAGGTACTCTATTGTCGAGATTTTTGTTACTCCAATGGATGGTAGCCTTTACATTATGGAAGGTACTCTGTTGTCGATATTTTTGTTACTCCAATGGATGGTAGCCTTGTCATTATGGAAGGTAGTTTGTTGTAAATATTTTTGTTACTCCAATGGATGGTAGCCTTGTCTTTATGGAAGGTAGTCTATTTTCGAGATTTTTGTTACTCCAATGGATGGTAGTCTTTTCATTATGGAAGGTAGTCTGTCGTTATAATTTCTGTTACTCCAATGGATGGTAGCCTTGTCATTATGGAAGGTATTCTTTTGTTCAGATTTTTGTTACTCCATTGGATGGTAGCCTTGTCATTACAGAAGGTAGTCTGTTGTCGATATTTTTGTTACTCCAATGGATGGTAGCCTTATCATTATGGAAGGTAGTATAATATAGATATCTTTTTTACTCCAATGGGTGGTAGCCTTGTCATTATGGATGGTAGTTTTTTGTCGATATTTTTTTACTCCAATGGATGGTAGCCTTGTCATTATGGAAGGTAGATTGTCATTGAGATTTCTGTTACTCCAATGTGTGGTAGCCTTGTCATTATGGAAGGTAGTCAGTTGTCGAGAATTTTGTTATTCCATTTGATGTTAGCCTTGTCATTATGGAAGGTAGTCTGATGTCGAGATTTTTGTTATTATAATGGATTGTAACCTTGTCATTATGTAAGGTAGTTTGTTGTCGAGATTTTTATACTCCAATGGATGGTATCCTTGTCATTATGGAAGGTAGTCTGTTGTCGAGATTTTTGTTACTCCAATGAATGGTAGCCTTGTCATTATGGGACGTAGTCTGTTGTCAATATTTTTGTTACTCCAATGGATGGTAGCTTTGTCATTATGGAAGGTACTCTGTTGTCGATATTTTTGTTACTCCAATGGATGGTAGCCTTGTCATTATGAATGGTAGTCTGTTGTCGAGATTTTTGTTACTCCAATGAATGGTAGCCTTGTCATTATGGAAGGTACTCTATTCTCAAGATTTTTGTTACTCTAATGGATGGTAGCCTTGTCATTATGGAAGGTAGGCTGTTGTCGATATTTTTTTTACTCCAATGGATGGTAGCCTTGTCATTATGGAAGGTAGTCTGTTGTCGAGATTTTTTTTACTCCAATGGATGGTAGCCTTGTCATTATGGAAGGTAGTATGTTGTCAAGATTTTTGTTACTCCAATGAATGGTAGCCTTATCATTATGGGACGTAGTCTGTTGTCAATATTTTTGTTACTTCAATGGATGATAGCCTTGTCACTATGGAAGGTAGTCTATTGCCGAGATTTTTGTTACTCCAATGGATGGAAGCTTTGTCTTTATGGAAGGTAATCTGTTGTCGATATTTTTGTTTCTCCAATGGATGGTAGCCTTGTAATTATGAATGGTAGTCTGTTGTCGAGATTTTTGTTACTCTAATGGATGGTAGCCTTGTCATTATGGAAGGTAGTCTGTTGTCGATATTTTTGTTTCTACAATGGATCGTAGCCTTGTCATTATGGAAGGTAGTCTGTTGTCGAGATTTTTGTTATTCCATTGGATGGTAACCTTGTCAATATGGAAGGTAGTCTGATGTCAGGATTTTTGTTATTCCAATGTATGGTAACCTTGACATTATGGAAGGTACTTTATTGTCGAGATTTTTGTTATTCCATTGGATGGCAGCCTTGTCATTATGGAAGGTAGTTTGATGTAAGGATTTTTGTTATTCCAATGTAAGGTAACCTTGTCATTATGGAAGGTACTCCATTGTCGAGATTTTTGTTACTCCAATGGATGGTAGCCTTTACATTATGGAAGGTACTCTGTTGTCGATATTTTGGTTACTCCAATGGATGGTAGCCTTGTCATTATGGAAGGTAGTTTGTTGTGAATATTTTTGTTACTCCAATGGATGGTAGCCTTGTCTTTATGGAAGGTAGTCTATTTTTGAGATTTTTGTTACTCCAATGGATGGTAGTCTTTTCATTATGGAAGGTAGTCTGTCGTTATGATTTCTGTTACTCCAATGGATGGTAGCCTTGTCATTATGGAAGGTATTCTTTTGTTCAGATTTTTGTTACTCCATTGGATGGTAGCCTTGTCATTACAGAAGGTAGTCTGTTGTCGATATTTTTGTTACTCCAATTGATGGTAGCCTTATCATTATGGAAGGTAGTATAATATAGATATCTTTTTTACTCCAATGGGTGGTAGCCTTGTCATTATGGATGGTAGTTTTTTGTCGATATTTTTTTACTCCAATGGATGGTAGCCTTGTCATTATGGAAGGTAGATTGTCATTGAGATATCTGTTACTCCAATGTGTGGTAGCCTTGTCATTATGGAAGGTAGTCTGTTGTCGAGAATTTTGTTATTCCGTTTGATGTTAGCCTTGTCATTATGGAAGGTAGTCTGATGTCGAGATTTTTGTTACTCCAATGGATGGTAGCCTTGTCATTATGGAAGGTAGTCTTTTGTTCAGATTTTTGTTACTCCATTGGATTCTAGCCTTGTCATTACAGAAGGTAGTCTGTTGTCGATATTTTTGTTACTCCAATTGATGGTAGCCTTATCATTATGGAAGGTAGTATAATATAGATATCTTTTTTACTCCAATGGGTGGTAGCCTTGTCATTATGGATGGTAGTTTTTTGTCGATATTTTTTTTACTCCAATGGATGGTAGCCTTGTCATTATGGAAAGTAGATTGTCATTGAGATATCTGTTACTCCAATGTGTGGTAGCCTTGTCATTATGGAAGGTAGTCAGTTGTCAAGAATTTTTTTATTCCATTTGATGTTAGCCTTGTCATTAATGAAGGTAGTCTGATGTCGAGATTTTTGTTATTATAATGGATTGTAACCTTGTCATTATGGAAGGTAGTTTGTTGTCGAGATTTTTATACTCCAATGGATGGTATCCTTGTCATTATGGAAGGTAGTCTGTTGTCGAGATTTTTGTTACTCCAATGAATGGTAGCCTTGTCATTATGGGACGTGGTCTGTTGTCAATATTTTTGTTACTCCAATGGATGGTAGCTTTGTCATTATGGAAGTTACTCTGTTGTCGATATTTTTGTTACTCCAATGGATGGTAGCCTTGTCATTATGAATGGTAGCCCGTTGTCGAGATTTTTGTTACTCCAATGAATGGTAGCCTTGTCATTATGGGACGTAGTCTTTTGTCAATATTTTTGTTACTCCAATGGATGGTAGCTTTGTCATTATGGAAGGTACTCTGTTGTCGATATTTTTGTTACTCCAATGGATGGTAGCCTTGTCATTATGAATGGTAGTTTGTTGTCGAGATTTTTGTTACTCCAATGGATGGTAGCCTTGTCATTATGGAAGGTAGTCTGTTGTCGAAATTTTTGTTACTACAATGGATGGTAGCGTTGTCATTATGGAAGGTAGTCTGTTGTCGAGATTTTTGTTATTGCATTGGATGGTAACCTTGTCATTATGGAAGGTAGTCTATTGTCGTGATTTTTGTTATTCCAATGTATGGTAGCTTTGTCATTATGGAAGGTACTCTGTTGTCTATATTTTTCTTACTCCAATGGATGCTAGCCTTTTCATTAGGAATGGTAGTCTGTTGTCGAGATTTTTGTTACTCCAATGGATGGTAGCCTTTTCATTAGGAAGGTAGTTTGTTGTCGATATTTTTGTTACTATAATGGATGGTAGCCTTGTCATTATGGAAGGTAGTCTATTGTCGAGATTTTTGTTATTCCATTGGATGGTAACCTTGTCATTATGGAAGGTAGTCTGATGTCAGGATTTTTGTTATTCCAATGTATGGTAACCTTGTCATTATGGAAGGTACTCCATTGTCGAGATTTTTGTTACTCCAATGGATGGTAGCCTTGTCATTATGGAAGGTACTCTGTTGTCGATATTTTTGTGACTCCAATGGATGGTAGCCTTGTCATTATGGAAGGTAGTTTGATGTCGAGATTTTAGTTATTCTAATGGATTGTAACCTTGTCATTATGGAAGGTAGTTTGTTGTCGAGATTTTTATAATCCAATGGATGGTATCCTTGTCATTATGGAAGTAGTCTATTGTCGAGATTTTTGTTACTCCAATGAATGGTAGACTTGTCATTATGGGACGTAGTCTGTTGTCAATATTTTTGTTACTTCAATGGATTGTAGCCTTGTCATTATGGAAGGTAGTCTATTGTCGAGATTTTTGTTACTCCAATGGATGGTATCTTTATCATTATGGAAGGTACTTTATTGTCGATATTTTCGTTACTCCAATGGATGGTAGCCTTGTCATTATGGAAGGTACTCTATTGTCGAGATTTTTGTTACTCTAATGGATGGTAGCCTTGTCATTATGGAAGGTATTCTGTTGTCGATATTTTTTTTACTCCAATGGATGGTAGCCTTGTCATTATGGAAGGTAGTCTGTTGTCGAGATTTTTGTTACTCCAATGGAAGGTAGCCTTGTCATTACGGAAGGTAGTCTGTTGTCGAGATTTTTGTTACTCCAATGAATGGTATCCTTGTCATTATGGGACGTAGTCTGTTGTTAATATTTTTGTTACTTCAATGGATTGTACCCTTGTCATTATGGAAGGTACTCTGTTGTCGATATTTTTGTTTCTCCAATGGATGGTAGCCTTTACATTATGGAAGGTACTCTATTGTCGATATTTTTGTTACTCCAATGGATGGTAGCCTTGTCATTATGAAAGGTAGTATATTGTCAAGATTTTTGTTACTCCAATGGATGGTAGCCCTGTCATTATGGAAGGTAGTCTATTTCGAGATTTTTGTTACTCCAATGGATGGTAGTCTTTTCATTATGGAAGGTAGTCTGTTGTTACGATTTCTGTTACTCTAATGGATGGTAGCCTTGTCCTTATAGAAGGTAGTCTTTTGTTCGGATTTTTGTTACTCCATTGGATGGTAGCCTTGTCATTATAGAAGGTAGTCTGTTGTCAATATTTTTGTTACTCCAATGGACAGTAGCCTTATCATTATGGAAGGTAGTATAATATAAATATCTTTTTTACTCCAATGGGAGGTAGCCTTGCAATTATGGAAGGTAGTTTTTTGTCGATATTTGTTTTACTCCAATGGATGGTAGCCTTGTCATTATGGAAGGTAGATTGTCATTGAGATATCTCTTACTCCAATGTGTGGTAGCGTTGTCATTATGGAAGGTAGTCTGTTGTCGAGAATTTTGTTATTCCATTTGATGTTAGCCTTGTCATTATGGAAGGTCATCTGATGTCGAGAATTTTTTTATTCTAATGGATTGTGACCTTGTCATTATGGAAGGTAGTCTGTTGTCGAGATTTTTATACTCCAATGGATGGTATCCTTGTCATTATGGAAGGTAGTCTGTTGTCGAGATTTTTGTTACTCCAATGAATGGTAGACTTGTCATTATGGGACGTAGTATCTTGTTAATATTTTTGTTACTTCAATGGATTGTAGCCTTGTCATTATGGAAGGTAGTCTATTGTCTAGATTTTTGTTACTCCAATGGATGGTAGCTTTGTCATTATGGAAGGTACTCTGTTGTCGATATTTTTGTTACTGCAATGGATGGTAGCCTTATCATTATGAATGGTAGTCTGTTGTCGAGATTTTTGTTACTCCAATGGATGGTAGCCTTGTCATTATGGAAGGTAGTCTATTGTCGATATTTTTGTTACTATAATGGATGGTAGCCTTGTCATTATGCAAGGTAGTCTATTGTCGAGATTTTTGTTATTCCATTGGATGGTAACCTTGTCATTATGGAAGGTAGTCTGATGTCAGGATTTTTGTTATTCCAACGTATGGTAACCTTGTCATTATGGAAGGTACTCGATTGTCGAGATTTTTGTTACTCCAATGGACGGTAGCCTTGTCATTATGGAAGGTACTCTGTTGTCGATATTTTTGTTACTCCAATGGATGGTAGCCTTGTCATTATGGAAGGTTGTCTGTTGTCGAGATTTTTGTTACTCCAATGGATGGTAGCCCTGTCATTATGGAAGGTAGTCTATTTTGAGATTTTTGTTACTCCAATGGATGGTAGTCTTTTCATTATGGAAGGTAGTCTGTCGTTACGATTTCTGTTACTCTAATGGATGGTAGCCTTGTCCTTATAGAAGGTAGTCTTTTGTTCAGATTTTTGTTACTCCATTGGATGGTAGCCTAGTCATTATAGAAGGTAGTCTGTTGTCAATATTTTTGTTACTCCAATGGACAGTAGCCTTATCATTATGGAAGGTAGTATAATATAAATATCTTTTTTACTCCAATGGGAGGTAGCCTTGCAATTATGGAAGGTAGTTTTTTGTCGATATTCGTTTTACTCCAATGGATGGTAGCCTTGTCATTATGGAAGGTAGATTGTCATTGAGATATCTGTTACTCCAATGTGTGGTAGCCTTGTCATTATGGAAGGTAGTCTGTTGTCGAGAATTTTGTTATTCCGTTTGATGTTAGCCTTGTCATTATGTAAGGTAGTCTGATGTCGAGATTTTTGTTATTCTAATGGATTGTAAACTTGTCATTATGGAAGGTAGTCTGTTGTCGAGATTTTTATACTCCAATGGATGGTATCCTTATCATTATGGAAGGGAGTCTGTTGTCGAGATTTTTGTTACTCCAATGAATGGTAGACTTTTCATTATGGGACGTAGTATGTCGTCAATATTTTTGTTACTTCAAAGGATTGTAGCCTTCGTCATTATGGAAGGTAGTCTATTCTCGAGATTTTTGTTACTCCAATGGATGGTAGATTTGTCATTATCGAAGGTACTCTATTGTCGATATTTTTGTTACTACAATGGATGGTAGCCTTGTCATTATGCAAGGTAGTCTATTGTCGAGATTTTTGTTATTCCATTGGATGGTAACCTTGTCATTATGGAAGGTAGTTTGATGTCAGGATTTTTGTTATTCCAATGTATGGTAACCTTGTCATTATGGAAGGTACTCGATTGTCGAGATTTTTGTTACTCCAATGGACGGTAGCCTTGTCATTATGGAAGGTACTCTGTTGTCGATATTTTTGTTACTCCAATGGATGGTAGCCTTGTCATTATGGAAGGTTGTCTGTTGTCGAGATTTTTGTTACTCCAATGGATGGTAGCCTTGTCATTATGGAAGGTAGTCTGTTGTCGAGATTTTTGTTACTCCAATGAATGGTAGTCTTTTCATTATGGAAGGTAGTCTGTCGTTATGATTTTTGTTACTCCAATGGATGGTAGCCTTGTCCTTATGGAAGGTAGTCTTTTGTTGAGATTTTTGTTACTCCATTGGATGGTATCCTTGTCATTACAGAAGGTAGTCTGTTGTCGATATTTTTGTTACTCCAATGGACGGTAGCCTTATCATTATGGAAGGTAGTATAATATAGATATCTTTTTTACTCCAATGGGTGGTAGCCTTGTCATTATGGAAGGTAGTTTTTTGTCGATATTTATTTACTCCAATGGATGGTAGACTTGACATTATGGAAGGTAGATTGTCATTGAGATATCTGTTACTCCAATGTGTGGTAGCCTAGTCATTATGGAAGGTAGTCTGTTGTCGAGAATTTTGTTATTCCGTTTGATGTTAGCCTTGTCATTATGTAAGGTAGTCTGATGTCGAGATTTTTGTTATTCTAATGGATTGTAAACTTGTTATTATGGAAGGTAGTCTGTTGTCGAGATTTTTATACTCCAATGGATGGTATCCTTGTCATTATGGAAGGTGTTCTGTTGTCGAGATTTTTTTTACTCCAATGAATGGTAGACTTTTCATTATGGGACGTAGTATGTCGTCAATATTTTTGTTACTTCAATGGATTGTAGCCTTCGTCATTATGGAAGGAGTCTATTCTCGAGATTTTTGTTACTCCAATGGATGGTAGCTTTGTCATTATCGAAGGTACTCTATTGTCGATATTTTTGTTACTGCAATGGATGGTAGCCTTGTCATTATGAATGGTAGTCTGTTGTCGAGATTTTTGTTACTCCAATGGATGGTAGCCTTGTCATTATGGAAGGTTGTCTATTGTAGATATTTTTGTTACTACAATGGATGGTAGACTTGTCATTATGGAAGGTAGTGTATTCTCGAGACTTTTGTTATTCCATTGGATGGTAACCTTGTCATTATGGAAGGTAGTCTGTTGTCGACATTTTTGTTACTCCAATGAATGGTAGTATTTTCATTATGGAAGGTAGTCTGTCGTTATGATTTTTGTTACTCCAATGGATGGTAGCCTTGTCCTTATGGAAGGTAGTCTTTTGTTGAGATTTTTGTTACTCCATTGGATGGTATCCTTGTCATTACAGAAGGTAGTCTGTTGTCGATTTTTTTGTTACTCCAATGGACGGTAGCCTTATCATTATGGAAGGTAGTATAATATAGATATCTTTTTTACTCCAATGGGTGGTAGCCTTGTCATTATGGAAGGTAGTTTTTTGTCGATATTTTTCTTACTCCAATGGATGGTAGCCTTGTCATTATGGAATGTAGATTGTAATTGAGATATCTGTTACTCCAATGTGTGGTAGCCTTGTCATTATGGAAGGTAGTCTGTTGTCGAGAATTTTGTTATTCCGTTTGATGTTAGCCTTGTCATTATGTAAGGTAGTCTGATGTCGAGATTTTTGTTATTCTAATGGATTGTAACCTTGTCATTATGTAAGGTAGTCTGTTGTCGAGATTTTTGTTACTCTAATGGATGGTAGCCTTGTCATTATGGAAGGTAGTCTGTTGTCGAGATTTTTGTTACTCCAATGAATGGTACTCTTTTCATTATGGAAGGTAGTCTATCGTTATGATTTCTGTTACTCCAATGGATGGTAGCCTTGTCCTTATGGAAGGTAGTCTTTTGTTGAGATTTTTGTTACTCCATTGGATGGTATCCTTGTCATTACAGAAGGTAGTCTGTTGTCGATATTTTTGTTACTCCAATGGATGGTAGCCTTATCATTATGGAAGGTAGTATAGTATAGATATCTTTTTTACTCCAATGGGTGGTAGCCTTGTCATTATGGAAGGTAGTTTTTTGTCGATATTTTTTTTACTCCAATGGATGGTAGCCTTGTCATTATGGAAGGTAGATTGTCATTGAGATATCTATTACTCTAATGTGTGGTAGCCTTGTCATTATGGAATGTAGTCTGTTGTCGAGAATTTTGTTATTCCATTGGATGTTAGCCTTGTCATTATGTAAGGTAGTCTGATGTCAAGATTTTTGTTATTCTAATGGATTGTAACCTTGTCATTATGGAAGGTAGTGTGTTGTCGAGATTTTTATACTCCAATGGATGGTATCCTTGTCATTATGGAAGGTAGTCTGTTGTCGATATTTTTGTTACTCCAATGAATGGTAGCCTTGTCATTATGGGACGTAGTCTGTTGTCAATATTTTTGTTACTTCAATGGATTGTAGCCTTGTCATTATAGAAGGTAGTCTATTGTCGAGATTTTTGTTATTCCATTGGATGGTAACCTTGTCATTATGGAAGGTAGTCTGATGTCAGGATTTTTGGTATTCCAATGTATGGTAACCTTGTCATTATGGAAGGTACTCTATTGTCGAGATTTTTGTTACTCCAATGGATGGTAGCCTTATCATTATGGAAGGTACTCTGTTGTCGATATTTTTGTTACTCCAATGGATGGTAGCCTTGTCATTATGGAAGGTAGTCTGTTGTCAAGATTTTTGTTACTCCAATGGATCGTAGCCTTGTCATTATGGAAGGTAGTCTGTTGTCGAGATTTTTGTTACTCCAATGAATGGTACTCTTTTCATTATGGAAGGTAGTCTATCTCTATGATTTCTGTTACTCCAATGGATGGTAGCCTTGTCCTTATGGAAGGTAGTCTTTTGTTGAGATTTTTGTTACTCCATTGGATGGTATCCTTGTCATTACAGAAGGTAGTCTGTTGTCGATATTTTTGTTACTCCAATGGATGGTAGCCTTATCATTATGGAAGGTAGTATAGTATAGATATCTTTTTTACTCCAATGGGTGGTAGCCTTGTCATTATGGAAGGTAGTTTTTTGTCGATATTTTTTTTACTCCAATGGATGGTAGCCTTGTCATTATGGAAGGTAGATTGTCATTGAGAGATCTGTTACTCTAATGTGTGGTAGCCTTGTCATTATGGAATGTAGTCTGTTGTCGAGAATTTTGTTATTCCATTGGATGTTAGCCTTGTCATTATGTAAGGTAGTCTGATGTCAAGATTTTTGTTATTCTAATGGATTGTAACCTTGTCATTATGGAAGGTAGTGTGTTGTCGAGATTTTTATACTCCAATGGATGGTATCCTTGTCATTATGGAAGGTAGTCTGTTGTCGATATTTTTGTTACTCCAATGAATGGTAGCCTTGTCATTATGGGACGTAGTCTGTTGTCAATATTTTTGTTACTACAATGGATGGTAGCCTTGTCATTATGGAAGGTAGTCTATTGTCGAGATTTTTGTTACTCCGATGGATGGTAGCTTTGTCATTATGGAAGGTACTCTGTTGTCGATATTTTTGTTACTCCAATGGATGGTAGCCTCGTCATTATGAATGGTAGTCTGTTGTCGAGATTTTTGTTACTCTAATGGATGGTAGCCTTGTCATTATGGAAGGTAGTCTATTGTCGATATTTTTGTTACTACAATGGATGGTAGCCTTGTCATTATGGAAGGTAGTCTATTGTCGAGATTTTTGTTATTCCATTGGATGGTAACCTTCTCATTATGGAAGGTAGTCTGATGTCAGGATTTTTGGTATTCCAATGTATGGTAACCTTGTCATTATGGAAGGTACTCTATTGTCGAGATTTTTGTTACTCCAATGGATGGTAGCCTTATCATTATGGAAGGTACTCTGTTGTCGATATTTTTATTACTCCAATGGATGGTAGCCTTGTCATTATGGAAGGTAGTCTATGGTCAAGATTTTTGTTACTCCAATGGATCGTAGCCTTGTCATTATGGAAGGTAGTCTGTTGTCGAGATTTTTGTTACTCCAATGAATGGTAGTCTTTTCATTATGGAAGGTAGTCTGTCGTTATGATTTCTGTTACTCCAATGGATGGTAGCCTTGTCCTTATGGAAGGTAGTCTTTTGTTGAGATTTTTGTTACTCCATTGGATGGTATCCTTGTCATTACAGAAGGTAGTCTGTTGTCGATATTTTTGTTACTCCAATGGATGGTAGCCTTATCATTATGGAAGGTAGTATAGTATAGATATCTTTTTTACTCCAATGGGTGGTAGCCTTGTCATTATGGAAGGTAGTTTTTTGTCGATATTTTTTTTACTCCAATGGATGGTAGCCTTGTCATTATGGAAGGTAGATTGTCATTGAGATATCTATTACTCTAATGTGTGGTAGCCTTGTCATTATGGAATGTAGTCTGTTGTCGAGAATTTTGTTATTCCATTGGATGTTAGCCTTGTCATTATGTAAGGTAGTCTGATGTCAAGATTTTTGTTATTCTAATGGATTGTAACCTTGTCATTATGGAAGGTAGTGTGTTGTCGAGATTTTTATACTCCAATGGATGGTATCCTTGTCATTATGGAAGGTAGTCTGTTGTCGATATTTTTGTTACTCCAATGAATGGTAGCCTTGTCATTATGGGACGTAGTCTGTTGTCAATATTTTTGTTACTTCAATGGATTGTAGCCTTGTCATTATAGAAGGTAGTCTATTGTCGAGATTTTTGTTATTCCATTGGATGGTAACCTTGTCATTATGGAAGGTAGTCTGATGTCAGGATTTTTGGTATTCCAATGTATGGTAACCTTGTCATTATGGAAGGTACTCTATTGTCGAGATTTTTGTTACTCCAATGGATGGTAGCCTTATCATTATGGAAGGTACTCTGTTGTCGATATTTTTGTTACTCCAATGGATGGTAGCCTTGTCATTATGGAAGGTAGTCTGTTGTCAAGATTTTTGTTACTCCAATGGATCGTAGCCTTGTCATTATGGAAGGTAGTCTGTTGTCGAGATTTTTGTTACTCCAATGAATGGTACTCTTTTCATTATGGAAGGTAGTCTATCTCTATGATTTCTGTTACTCCAATGGATGGTAGCCTTGTCCTTATGGAAGGTAGTCTTTTGTTGAGATTTTTGTTACTCCATTGGATGGTATCCTTGTCATTACAGAAGGTAGTCTGTTGTCGATATTTTTGTTACTCCAATGGATGGTAGCCTTATCATTATGGAAGGTAGTATAGTATAGATATCTTTTTTACTCCAATGGGTGGTAGCCTTGTCATTATGGAAGGTAGTTTTTTGTCGATATTTTTTTTACTCCAATGGATGGTAGCCTTGTCATTATGGAAGGTAGATTGTCATTGAGAGATCTGTTACTCTAATGTGTGGTAGCCTTGTCATTATGGAATGTAGTCTGTTGTCGAGAATTTTGTTATTCCATTGGATGTTAGCCTTGTCATTATGTAAGGTAGTCTGATGTCAAGATTTTTGTTATTCTAATGGATTGTAACCTTGTCATTATGGAAGGTAGTGTGTTGTCGAGATTTTTATACTCCAATGGATGGTATCCTTGTCATTATGGAAGGTAGTCTGTTGTCGATATTTTTGTTACTCCAATGAATGGTAGCCTTGTCATTATGGGACGTAGTCTGTTGTCAATATTTTTGTTACTACAATGGATGGTAGCCTTGTCATTATGGAAGGTAGTCTATTGTCGAGATTTTTGTTACTCCGATGGATGGTAGCTTTGTCATTATGGAAGGTACTCTGTTGTCGATATTTTTGTTACTCCAATGGATGGTAGCCTCGTCATTATGAATGGTAGTCTGTTGTCGAGATTTTTGTTACTCTAATGGATGGTAGCCTTGTCATTATGGAAGGTAGTCTATTGTCGATATTTTTGTTACTACAATGGATGGTAGCCTTGTCATTATGGAAGGTAGTCTATTGTCGAGATTTTTGTTATTCCATTGGATGGTAACCTTGTCATTATGGAAGGTAGTCTGATGTCAGGATTTTTGGTATTCCAATGTATGGTAACCTTGTCATTATGGAAGGTACTCTATTGTCGAGATTTTTGTTACTCCAATGGATGGTAGACTTATCATTATGGAAGGTACTCTGTTGTCGATATTTTTATTACTCCAATGGATGGTAGCCTTGTCATTATGGAAGGTAGTCTATGGTCAAGATTTTTGTTACTCCAATGGATCGTAGCCTTGTCATTATGGAAGGTAGTCTGTTGTCGAGATTTTTGTTACTCCAATGAATGGTAGTCTTTTCATTATGGAAGGTAGTCTGTCGTTATGATTTCTGTTACTCCAATGGATGGTAGCCTTTTCCTTATGGAAGGTAGTCTTTTGTTGAGATTTTTGTTACTCCATTGGATGGTATCCTTGTCATTACTGAAGGTAGTCTGTTGTCGATATTTTTGTTACTCCAATGGATGGTAGCCTTATCATTATGGAAGGTAGTATAATATAGATATCTTTTTTACTCCAATGGGTGGTAGCCTTGTCATTATGGAAGGTAGTTTTTTGTCGATATTTTTTTACTCCAATGGATGGTAGCCTTGTCATTATGGAAGGTAGATTGTCATTGAGATATCTGTTACTCCAATGTGTGGTAGCCTTGTCATTATGGAAGGTAGTCTGTTGTCGAGAATTTTGTTATTCCGTTTGATGTTAGCCTTGTCATTATGTTAGGTAGTCTGATGTCAAGATTTTTGTTATTCTAATGGATTGTAACCTTGTTATTATGGAAGGTAGTGTGTTGTCGAGATTTTTATACTCCAATGGATGGTATCCTTGTCATTATGGAAGGTAGTCTGTTGTCGAGATTTTTGTTACTCCAATGAATGGTAGCCTTGTCATTATGGGACATTGTATGTTGTCAATATTTTTCTTACTTCAATGGATTGTAGCCTTATCATTATGGAAGGTAGTCTATTGTCGAGATTTTTGTTACTCTGATGGATGGTAGCCTTGTCATTATGGAAGGTACTCTGTTGTCGATATTTTTGTTACTTCAATGGATGGTACCCTTTTCATTATGAATGGTAGTCTGTTGTTGAGATTTTTGTTATTCCTTTGGATGGTAACCTTGTCATTATGGAAGGTAGTCTGATGTCAGGATTTTTTTTATTCCAATGTATGGTAACCTTGTCGTTATCGAAGGTACTCTATTGTCAAGATTTTTGTTATTCCATTGGATGGCAGCCTTGTCATTATGGAAGGTAGTTTGATGTCAGGATTTTTGTTATTCCAATGTATGGTAACCTTGTCATTATGGAAGGTACTCTATTGTCTAGATTTTTGTTACTCCAATGGATGGTAGCCTTTACATTATGGAAGGTACTCTATTGTCGATATTTTTGTTACTCAAATGGATGGTAGTCTTGTCATTATGGAAGGTAGTCTATTCTCAAGATTTTTGTTACTCCAATGGATGGTAGCCTTGTCATTATGGAAGGTAGTCTGTTGTCGAGATTTTTGTTACTCCAATGGATGGTAGTCTTTTCATTATGGAAGGTAGTCTGTCGTTATGATTTCTGTTACTCCAATGGATGGTAGCCTTGTCATTATGGAAGGTAGTCTTTTGTTCAGGTTTTTGTTACTCCATTGGATGGTAGCCTTGTCATTACAGAAGGTAGTCTATTGTCGATATTTTTGTTACTCCAATGGATGGTAGCCTTATCATTATGGAAGGTAGTATAATATAGATATCTTTTTTACTCCAATGGATGGTAGCCTTGTCATTATGGAAGGTAGTTTTCTGTCGATATTTTTTTTACTCCAATGGATGGTAGCCTTGTCATTATGGAAGGTAGATTGTCATTGAGATATCTGTTACTCCAATGTGTGGTAGCCTTGTCATTATGGAAGGTAGTTTGTTGTCGAGAATTTTGTTATTCCGTTTGATGTTAGCCTTATCATTATGGAAGGTAGTCTGATGTCGAGATTTTTGTTATTCTAATGGATTGTAACCTTGTCATTATGGAAGGTAGTTTGTTGTCGAGATTTTTATACTCCAATGGATGGTATCCTTGTCATTATGGAAGGTAGTCTGTTGTCGAGATTTTTGTTACTCCAATGAATGGTAGCCTTGTCATTATGGGACGTAGTCTATTGTCAATATTTTTGTTACTTCAATGGATTGTAGCCTTGTCATTATGGAAGGTAGTCTATTGTCGAGATTTTTGTTACTCCAATGGATGATAGCTTTGTCATTATGGAAGGTACTCTGTTGTCGATATTTTTGTTACTCCAATGGACCAACCTTGTCATTATGAATGGTAGTCTATTGTCGAGATTTTTGTTACTCCAATGGATGGTAGCCTTGTCATTATGGAAGGTAGTCTGTTGTCGATATTTTTGTTACTACAATGGATGGTAGCCTTTTCATTATGGAAGGTAGTCTGTTGTCGAGATTTTTATTATTCCATTGGATGGTGACCTTTTCATTATGGAAGGTAGTCTGATGTCAGGATTTTTGTTATTCCAATGTATGGTAACCTTGTCATTATGGAAGGTACTCTATTGTCGAGATTTTTGTTACTCCAATGGAAGGTAGCCTCTTCATTATGGAAGGTACTCTATTGTCGATATTTTTGTTACTCCAATGGATGGTAGCCTTGTCATTATGGAAGGTAGTCTTTTGTCAAGATTTTTGTTACTCCAATGGATGGTAGCCATATCATTATGGAAGGTAGTCCGTTGTCATGATTTTTGTTACTCCAATGGATGGTAGCCTTGTCATTATGGAAGGTAGTCTATTTTCGAGATTTTTATTACTCCAATGGATGGTAGTCTTTTCATTATGGAAGGTAGTCTGTCGTTATGATTTTTGTTACTCGAATGGATGGTAGCCTTGTCCTTATGGAAGGTAGTCTTTTGTTCAGATTTTTGTTACTCCATTGGATGGTAGCCTTGTCATTATAGAATGTAGTATGTTGTCGATATTTTTGTTACTCCAATGGATGGTAGCCTTATTATTATGGAAGGTAGTATAATATAGATATCTTTTTTACTCCAATGGGTAGTAGCCTTGTCATTATGGAAGGTAGATTGTCATTGAGATATCTGTTACTCCAATGTGTGGTAGCCTTGTCATTATGAAAGGTAGTCTGTTGTCGAGAATTTTGTTATTCCGTTTGATGTTAGCCTTGTCATTATGGAAGGTAGTCTGATGTCGAGATTTTTGTTATTCTAATGGATTGTAACCTTGTCATTATCGAAGGTAGTGTGTTGTCGAGATTTTTATACTCCAATGGATGGTATCCTTGTCATTATGGAAGGTAGTCTGTTGTCGAGATTTTTGTTACTCCAATGAATGGTAGCCTTGTCATTATGGGACATAGTCTATTGTCAATATTTTTGTTACTTCAATGGATTGTAGCCTTGTCATTATGGAAGGTAGTCTATTGTCGAGATTTTTGTTACTCCAATGGATGGTAGCTTTGTCATTATGGAAGGTACTCTGTTGTCGATATTTTTGTTACTCCAATGGACCAACCTTGTCATTATGAATGGTAGTCTATTGTCGAGATTTTTGTTACTCCAATGGATGGTAGCCTTGTCATTATGGAAGGTAGTCTGTTGTCGATATTTTTGTTACTACAATGGATGGTAGCCTTTTCATTATGGAAGGTAGTCTGTTGTCGAGATTTTTATTATTCCATTGGATGGTGACCTTTTCATTATGGAAGGTAGTCTGATGTCAGGATTTTTGTTATTCCAATGTATGGTAACCTTGTCATTATGGAAGGTACTCTATTGTCGAGATTTTTGTTACTCCAATGGAAGGTAGCCTCTTCATTATGGAAGGTACTCTGTTGTCGATATTTTTGTTACTCCAATGGATGGTAGCCTTGTCATTATGGAAGGTAGTCTTTTGTCGAGATTTTTGTTACTCCAATGGATGGTAGCCATATCATTATGGAAGGTAGTCCGTTGTCATGATTTTTGTTACTCCAATGGATGGTAGCCTTGTCATTATGGAAGGTAGTCTATTTTCGAGATTTTTATTACTCCAATGGATGGTAGTCTTTTCATTATGGAAGGTAGTCTGTCGTTATGATTTTTGTTACTCCAATGGATGGTAGCCTTGTCCTTATGGAAGGTAGTCTTTTGTTCAAATTTTTGTTACTCCATTGGATGGTAGCCTTGTCATTATAGAATGTAGTATGTTGTCGATATTTTTGTTACTCCAATGGATGGTAGCCTTATTATTATGGAAGGTAGTATAATATAGATATCTTTTTTACTCCAATGGGTGGTAGCGTTGTCATTATGGAAGGTAGATTGTCATTGAGATATCTGTTACTCCAATGTGTGGTAGCCTTGTCATTATGGAAGGTAGTCTGTTGTCGAGAATTTTGTTATTCCGTTTGATGTTAGCCTTGTCATTATGGAAGGTAGTCTGATGTCGAGATTTTTGTTATTCTAATGGATTGTAACCTTGTCATTATCGAAGGTAGTGTGTTGTCGAGATTTTTATACTCCAATGGATGGTATCCTTGTCATTATGGAAGGTAGTCTGTTGTCGAGATTTTTGTTACTCCAATGAATGGTAGCCTCGTCATTATGGGACGTAGTCTATTGTCAATATTTTTGTTACTTCAATGGATTGTAGCCTTGTCGTTATCGAAGGTAGTCTATTGTCGAGATTTTTGTTATTCCATTGGATGGCAGCCTTGTCATTATGGAAGGTAGTTTGATGTCAGGATTTTTGTTATTCCAATGTATGGTAACCTTGTCATTATGGAAGGTACTCTATTGTCTAGATTTTTGTTACTCCAATGGATGGTAGCCTTTACATTATGGAAGGTACTCTATTGTCGATATTTTTGTTACTCAAATGGATGGTAGTCTTGTCATTATGGAAGGTAGTCTATTGTCAAGATTTTTGTTACTCCAATGGATGGTAGCCTTGTCATTATGGAAGGTAGTCTGTTGTCGAGATTTTTGTTACTCCAATGGATGGTAGTCTTTTCATTATGGAAGGTAGTCTGTCGTTATGATTTCTGTTACTCCAATGGATGGTAGCCTTGTCATTATGGAAGGTAGTCTTTTGTTCAGGTTTTTGTTACTCCATTGGATGGTAGCCTTGTCATTACAGAAGGTAGTCTATTGTCGATATTTTTGTTACTCCAATGGATGGTAGCCTTATCATTATGGAAGGTAGTATAATATAGATATCTTTTTTACTCCAATGGATGGTAGCCTTGTCATTATGGAAGGTAGTTTTCTGTCGATATTTTTTTTACTCCAATGGATGGTAGCCTTGTCATTATGGAAGGTAGATTGTCATTGAGATATCTGTTACTCCAATGTGTGGTAGCCTTGTCATTATGGAAGGTAGTTTGTTGTCGAGAATTTTGTTATTCCGTTTGATGTTAGCCTTATCATTATGGAAGGTAGTCTGATGTCGAGATTTTTGTTATTCTAATGGATTGTAACCTTGTCATTATGGAAGGTAGTTTGTTGTCGAGATTTTTATACTCCAATGGATGGTATCCTTGTCATTATGGAAGGTAGTCTGTTGTCGAGATTTTTGTTACTCCAATGAATGGTAGCCTTGTCATTATGGGACGTAGTCTATTGTCAATATTTTTGTTACTTCAATGGATTGTAGCCTTGTCATTATGGAAGGTAGTCTATTGTCGAGATTTTTGTTACTCCAATGGATGGTAGCTTTGTCATTATGGAAGGTACTCTGTTGTCGATATTTTTGTTACTCCAATGGACCAACCTTGTCATTATGAATGGTAGTCTATTGTCGAGATTTTTGTTACTCCAATGGATGGTAGCCTTGTCATTATGGAAGGTAGTCTGTTGTCGATATTTTTGTTACTACAATGGATGGTAGCCTTTTCATTATGGAAGGTAGTCTGTTGTCGAGATTTTTATTATTCCATTGGATGGTGACCTTTTCATTATGGAAGGTAGTCTGATGTCAGGATTTTTGTTATTCCAATGTATGGTAACCTTGTCATTATGGAAGGTACTCTATTGTCGAGATTTTTGTTACTCCAATGGAAGGTAGCCTCTTCATTATGGAAGGTACTCTATTGTCGATATTTTTGTTACTCCAATGGATGGTAGCCTTGTCATTATGGAAGGTAGTCTTTTGTCAAGATTTTTGTTACTCCAATGGATGGTAGCCATATCATTATGGAAGGTAGTCCGTTGTCATGATTTTTGTTACTCCAATGGATGGTAGCCTTGTCATTATGGAAGGTAGTCTATTTTCGAGATTTTTATTACTCCAATGGATGGTAGTCTTTTCATTATGGAAGGTAGTCTGTCGTTATGATTTTTGTTACTCGAATGGATGGTAGCCTTGTCCTTATGGAAGGTAGTCTTTTGTTCAGATTTTTGTTACTCCATTGGATGGTAGCCTTGTCATTATAGAATGTAGTATGTTGTCGATATTTTTGGTACTCCAATGGATGGTAGCCTTATTATTTTGGAAGGTAGTATAATATAGATATCTTTTTTACTCCAATGGGTGGTAGCCTTGTCATTATGGAAGGTAGATTGTCATTGAGATATCTGTTACTCCAATGTGTGGTAGCCTTGTCATTATGGAAGGTAGTCTGTTGTCGAGAATTTTGTTATTCCGTTTGATGTTAGCCTTGTCATTATGGAAGGTAGTCTGATGTCGAGATTTTTGTTATTCTAATGGATTGTAACCTTGTCATTATCGAAGGTAGTGTGTTGTCGAGATTTTTATACTCCAATGGATGGTATCCTTGTCATTATGGAAGGTAGTCTGTTGTCGAGATTTTTGTTACTCCAATGAATGGTAGCCTTGTCATTATGGGACATAGTCTATTGTCAATATTTTTGTTACTTCAATGGATTGTAGCCTTGTCATTATGGAAGGTAGTCTATTGTCGAGATTTTTGTTACTCCAATGGATGGTAGCTTTGTCATTATGGAAGGTACTCTGTTGTCGATATTTTTGTTACTCCAATGGACCAACCTTGTCATTATGAATGGTAGTCTATTGTCGAGATTTTTGTTACTCCAATGGATGGTAGCCTTGTCATTATGGAAGGTAGTCTGTTGTCGATATTTTTGTTACTACAATGGATGGTAGCCTTTTCATTATGGAAGGTAGTCTGTTGTCGAGATTTTTATTATTCCATTGGATGGTGACCTTTTCATTATGGAAGGTAGTCTGATGTCAGGATTTTTGTTATTCCAATGTATGGTAACCTTGTCATTATGGAAGGTACTCTATTGTCGAGATTTTTGTTACTCCAATGGAAGGTAGCCTCTTCATTATGGAAGGTACTCTGTTGTCGATATTTTTGTTACTCCAATGGATGGTAGCCTTGTCATTATGGAAGGTAGTCTTTTGTCGAGATTTTTGTTACTCCAATGGATGGTAGCCATATCATTATGGAAGGTAGTCCGTTGTCATGATTTTTGTTACTCCAATGGATGGTAGCCTTGTCATTATGGAAGGTAGTCTATTTTCGAGATTTTTATTACTCCAATGGATGGTAGTCTTTTCATTATGGAAGGTAGTCTGTCGTTATGATTTTTGTTACTCCAATGGATGGTAGCCTTGTCCTTATGGAAGGTAGTCTTTTGTTCAAATTTTTGTTACTCCATTGGATGGTAGCCTTGTCATTATAGAATGTAGTATGTTGTCGATATTTTTGTTACTCCAATGGATGGTAGCCTTATTATTATGGAAGGTAGTATAATATAGATATCTTTTTTACTCCAATGGGTGGTAGCGTTGTCATTATGGAAGGTAGATTGTCATTGAGATATCTGTTACTCCAATGTGTGGTAGCCTTGTCATTATGGAAGGTAGTCTGTTGTCGAGAATTTTGTTATTCCGTTTGATGTTAGCCTTGTCATTATGGAAGGTAGTCTGATGTCGAGATTTTTGTTATTCTAATGGATTGTAACCTTGTCATTATCGAAGGTAGTGTGTTGTCGAGATTTTTATACTCCAATGGATGGTATCCTTGTCATTATGGAAGGTAGTCTGTTGTCGAGATTTTTGTTACTCCAATGAATGGTAGCCTCGTCATTATGGGACGTAGTCTATTGTCAATATTTTTGTTACTTCAATGGATTGTAGCCTTGTCGTTATCGAAGGTAGTCTATTGTCGAGATTTTTGTTATTCCATTGGATGGCAGCCTTGTCATTATGGAAGGTAGTTTGATGTCAGGATTTTTGTTATTCCAATGTATGGTAACCTTGTCATTATGGAAGGTACTCTATTGTCTAGATTTTTGTTACTCCAATGGATGGTAGCCTTTACATTATGGAAGGTACTCTATTGTCGATATTTTTGTTACTCAAATGGATGGTAGTCTTGTCATTATGGAAGGTAGTCTATTGTCAAGATTTTTGTTACTCCAATGGATGGTAGCCTTGTCATTATGGAAGGTAGTCTGTTGTCGAGATTTTTGTTACTCCAATGGATGGTAGTCTTTTCATTATGGAAGGTAGTCTGTCGTTATGATTTCTGTTACTCCAATGGATGGTAGCCTTGTCATTATGGAAGGTAGTCTTTTGTTCAGGTTTTTGTTACTCCATTGGATGGTAGCCTTGTCATTACAGAAGGTAGTCTATTGTCGATATTTTTGTTACTCCAATGGATGGTAGCCTTATCATTATGGAAGGTAGTATAATATAGATATCTTTTTTACTCCAATGGATGGTAGCCTTGTCATTATGGAAGGTAGTTTTCTGTCGATATTTTTTTTACTCCAATGGATGGTAGCCTTGTCATTATGGAAGGTAGATTGTCATTGAGATATCTGTTACTCCAATGTGTGGTAGCCTTGTCATTATGGAAGGTAGTTTGTTGTCGAGAATTTTGTTATTCCGTTTGATGTTAGCCTTATCATTATGGAAGGTAGTCTGATGTCGAGATTTTTGTTATTCTAATGGATTGTAACCTTGTCATTATGGAAGGTAGTTTGTTGTCGAGATTTTTATACTCCAATGGATGGTATCCTTGTCATTATGGAAGGTAGTCTGTTGTCGAGATTTTTGTTACTCCAATGAATGGTAGCCTTGTCATTATGGGACGTAGTCTATTGTCAATATTTTTGTTACTTCAATGGATTGTAGCCTTGTCATTATGGAAGGTAGTCTATTGTCGAGATTTTTGTTACTCCAATGGATGGTAGCTTTGTCATTATGGAAGGTACTCTGTTGTCGATATTTTTGTTACTCCAATGGACCAACCTTGTCATTATGAATGGTAGTCTATTGTCGAGATTTTTGTTACTCCAATGGATGGTAGCCTTGTCATTATGGAAGGTAGTCTGTTGTCGATATTTTTGTTACTACAATGGATGGTAGCCTTTTCATTATGGAAGGTAGTCTGTTGTCGAGATTTTTATTATTCCATTGGATGGTGACCTTTTCATTATGGAAGGTAGTCTGATGTCAGGATTTTTGTTATTCCAATGTATGGTAACCTTGTCATTATGGAAGGTACTCTATTGTCGAGATTTTTGTTACTCCAATGGAAGGTAGCCTCTTCATTATGGAAGGTACTCTATTGTCGATATTTTTGTTACTCCAATGGATGGTAGCCTTGTCATTATGAAAGGTAGTCTTTTGTCAAGATTTTTGTTACTCCAATGGATGGTAGCCATATCATTATGGAAGGTAGTCCGTTGTCATGATTTTTGTTACTCCAATGGATGGTAGCCTTGTCATTATGGAAGGTAGTCTATTTTCGAGATTTTTATTACTCCAATGGATGGTAGTCTTTTCATTATGGAAGGTAGTCTGTCGTTATGATTTTTGTTACTCGAATGGATGGTAGCCTTGTCCTTATGGAAGGTAGTCTTTTGTTCAGATTTTTGTTACTCCATTGGATGGTAGCCTTGTCATTATAGAATGTAGTATGTTGTCGATATTTTTGTTACTCCAATGGATGGTAGCCTTATTATTATGGAAGGTAGTATAATATAGATATCTTTTTTACTCCAATGGGTGGTAGCCTTGTCATTATGGAAGGTAGATTGTCATTGAGATATCTGTTACTCCAATGTGTGGTAGCCTTGTCATTATGGAAGGTAGTCTGTTGTTGATAATTTTGTTATTCCGTTTGATGTTAGCCTTGTCATTATGGAAGGTAGTCTGATGTCGAGATTTTTGTTATTCTAATGGATTGTAACCTTGTCATTATCGAAGGTAGTGTGTTGTCGAGATTTTTATACTCCAATGGATGGTATCCTTGTCATTATGGAAGGTAGTCTGTTGTCGAGATTTTTGTTACTCCAATGAATGGTAGCCTTGTCATTATGGGACATAGTCTATTGTCAATATTTTTGTTACTTCAATGGATTGTAGCCTTGTCATTATGGAAGGTAGTCTATTGTCGAGATTTTTGTTACTCTAATGGATGGTAGCTTTGTCATTATGGAAGGTACTCTGTTGTCGATATTTTTGTTACTCCAATGGACCAACCTTGTCATTATGAATGGTAGTCTATTGTCGAGATTTTTGTTACTCCAATGGATGGTAGCCTTGTCATTATGGAAGGTAGTCTGTTGTCGATATTTTTGTTACTACAATGGATGGTAGCCTTTTCATTATGGAAGGTAGTCTGTTGTCGAGATTTTTATTATTCCATTGGATGGTGACCTTTTCATTATGGAAGGTAGTCTGATGTCAGGATTTTTGTTATTCCAATGTATGGTAACCTTGTCATTATGGAAGGTACTCTATTGTCGAGATTTTTGTTACTCCAATGGAAGGTAGCCTCTTCATTATGGAAGGTACTCTGTTGTCGATATTTTTGTTACTCCAATGGATGGTAGCCTTGTCATTATGGAAGGTAGTCTTTTGTCGAGATTTTTGTTACTCCAATGGATGGTAGCCATATCATTATGGAAGGTAGTCCGTTGTCATGATTTTTGTTACTCCAATGGATGGTAGCCTTGTCATTATGGAAGGTAGTCTATTTTCGAGATTTTTATTACTCCAATGGATGATAGTCTTTTCATTATGGAAGGTAGTCTGTCGTTATGATTTTTGTTACTCCAATTGATGGTAGCCTTGTCCTTATGGAAGGTAGTCTTTTGTTCAAATTTTTGTTACTCCATTGGATGGTAGCCTTGTCATTATAGAATGTAGTATGTTGTCGATATTTTTGTTACTCCAATGGATGGTAGCCTTATTATTATGGAAGGTAGTATAATATAGATATCTTTTTTACTCCAATGGGTGGTAGCCTTGTCATTATGGAAGGTAGATTGTCATTGAGATATCTGTTACTCCAATGTGTGGTAGCCTTGTCATTATGGAAGGTAGTCTGTTGTCGAGAATTTTGTTATTCCGTTTGATGTTAGCCTTGTCATTATGGAAGGTAGTCTGATGTCGAGATTTTTGTTATTCTAATGGATTGTAACCTTGTCATTATCGAAGGTAGTGTGTTGTCGAGATTTTTATACTCCAATGGATGGTATCCTTGTCATTATGGAAGGTAGTCTGTTGTCGAGATTTTTGTTACTCCAATGAATGGTAGCCTCGTCATTATGGGACGTAGTCTATGGTCAATATTTTTGTTACTTCAATGGATTGTAGCCTTGTCATCATGGAAGGTAGTCTATTGTCGAGATTTTTGTTACTCCAATGGATGGTAGCTTTGTCATTATGGAAGGTACTCTGTTGTCGATATTTTTGTTACTCCAATGGACCAACCTTGTCATTATGAATGGTAGTCTGTTGTCGAGATTTTTGTTACTCCAATGGATGGTAGCTTTGTCATTATGGAAGGTAGTCTGTTGTCGATATTTTTGTTACTACAATGGATGGTAGCCTTTTCATTATGGAAGGTAGTCTGTTGTCGAGATTTTTATTATTCCATTGGATGGTAACCTTTTCATTATGGAAGGTAGTCTGATGTCAGGATTTTTGTTATTCCAATGTATGGTAACCTTGTCATTATGGAATGTACTCTATTGTCGAGATTTTTGTTACTCCAATGGAAGGTAGCCTCTTCATTATGGAAGGTACTCTGTTGTTGATATTTTTGTAACTCCAATGGATGGTAGCCTTGTCATTATGGAATGTAGTCTGTTGTCGAGATTTTTGTTACTCCAATGGATGGTAGCCATGTCATTATGGAAGGTAGTCCGTTGTCATGATTTTTGTTACTCCAATGGATGGTAGCCTTGTCATTATGGAAGGTAGTCTATTTTCGAGATTTTTATTACTCTAATGGATGGTACTCTTTTCATTATGGAAGGTAGTCTGTCGTTATGATTTCTGTTACTCCAATGGATGGTAGCCTTGTCCTTATGGAAGGTAGTCTTTTGTTCAGATTTTTGTTACTCCATTGGATGGTAGCCTTGTCATTATAGAATGTAGTCTGTTGTCGATATTTTTGTTACTCCAATGGATGGTAGCCTTATCATTATGGAAGGTAGTATAATATAGATATCCTTTTTACTCCAATGGGTGGTAGCATTGTCATTATGGAAGGTAGTTTTCTGTCGATATTTTTTTTACTCCAATGGATGGTAGCCTTATCATTATGGAAGGTAGATTGTCATTGAGATATCTGTTACTCCAATGTGTGGTAGCCTTGTCATTATGGAAGTTAGTCTGTTGTCGAGAATTTTGTTATTCCGTTTGATGTTAGCCTTGTCATTATGGAAGGTAGTCTGATGTCGAGATTTTTGTTATTCTAATGGATTGTAACCTTGTCATTATCGAAGGTAGTGTGTTGTCGAGATTTTTATACTCCAATGGATGGTATCCTTGTCATTATGGAAGGTAGTCTGTTGTCGAGATTTTTGTTACTCCAATGAATGGTAGCCTTGTCATTATGGGACGTAGTCTATTGTCAATATTTTTGTTACTTCAATGGATTGTAGACGTGTCATTATGGAAGGTAGTCTATTGTCAAGATTTTTGTTACTTCAATGGATGGTAGCCTTGTCATTATGGAAGGTAGTCTGTTGTCGAGATTTTTGTTACTCCAATGGATGGTAGTCTTTTCATTATGGAAGGTAGTCTGTCGTTATGATTTCTGTTACTCCAATGGATGGTAGCCTTGTCATTATGGAAGGTAGTCTTTTGTTCAGGTTTTTGTTACTCCATTGGATGGTAGCCTTGTCATTACAGAAGGTAGTCTATTGTCGATATTTTTGTTACTCCAATGGATGGTAGCCTTATCATTATGGAAGGTAGTATAATATAGATATCTTTTTTACTCCAATGGATGGTAGCCTTGTCATTATGGAAGGTAGTTTTCTGTCGATATTTTTTTTACTCCAATGGATGGTAGCCTTGTCATTATGGAAGGTAGATTGTCATTGAGATATCTGTTACTCCAATGTGTGGTAGCCTTGTCATTATGGAAGGTAGTTTGTTGTCGAGAATTTTGTTATTCCGTTTGATGTTAGCCTTATCATTATGGAAGGTAGTCTGATGTCGAGATTTTTGTTATTCTAATGGATTGTAACCTTGTCATTATGGAAGGTAGTTTGTTGTCGAGATTTTTATACTCCAATGGATGGTATCCTTGTCATTATGGAAGGTAGTCTGTTGTCGAGATTTTTGTTACTCCAATGAATGGTAGCCTTGTCATTATGGGACGTAGTCTATTGTCAATATTTTTGCTACTTCAATGGATTGTAGCCTTGTCATTATGGAAGGTAGTCTATTGTCGAGATTTTTGTTACTCCAATGGATGGTAGCTTTGTCATTATGGAAGGTACTCTGTTGTCGATATTTTTGTTACTCCAATGGACCAACCTTGTCATTATGAATGGTAGTCTATTGTCGAGATTTTTGTTACTCCAATGGATGGTAGCCTTGTCATTATGGAAGGTAGTCTGTTGTCGATATTTTTGTTACTACAATGGATGGTAGCCTTTTCATTATGGAAGGTAGTCTGTTGTCGAGATTTTTATTATTCCATTGGATGGTGACCTTTTCATTATGGAAGGTAGTCTGATGTCAGGATTTTTGTTATTCCAATGTATGGTAACCTTGTCATTATGGAAGGTACTCTATTGTCGAGATTTTTGTTACTCCAATGGAAGGTAGCCTCTTCATTATGGAAGGTACTCTGTTGTCGATATTTTGGTTACTCCAATGGATGGTAGCCTTGTCATTATGGAAGGTAGTCTTTTGTCGAGATTTTTGTTACTCCAATGGATGGTAGCCATATCATTATGGAAGGTAGTCCGTTGTCATGATTTTTGTTACTCCAATGGATGGTAGCCTTGTCATTATGGAAGGTAGTCTATTTTCGAGATTTTTATTACTCCAATGGATGGTAGTCTTTTCATTATGGAAGGTAGTCTGTCGTTATGATTTTTGTTACTCGAATGGATGGTAGCCTTGTCCTTATGGAAGGTAGTCTTTTGTTCAGATTTTTGTTACTCCATTGGATGGTAGCCTTGTCATTATAGAATGTAGTATGTTGTCGATATTTTTGTTACTCCAATGGATGGTAGCCTTATTATTATGGAAGGTAGTATAATATAGATATCTTTTTTACTCCAATGGGTGGTAGCCTTGTCATTATGGAAGGTAGATTGTCATTGAGATATCTGTTACTCCAATGTGTGGTAGCCTTGTCATTATGGAAGGTAGTCTGTTGTCGAGAATTTTGTTATTCCATTTGATGTTAGCCTTGTCATTATGGAAGGTAGTCTGATGTCGAGATTTTTGTTATTCTAATGGATTGTAACCTTGTCATTATCGAAGGTAGTGTGTTGTCGAGATTTTTATACTCCAATGGATGGTATCCTTGTCATTATGGAAGGTAGTCTGTTGTCGAGATTTTTGTTACTCCAATGAATGGTAGCCTTGTCATTATGGGACGTAGTCTATTGTCAATATTTTTGTTACTTCAATGGATTGTAGCCTTGTCATTATGGAAGGTAGTCTATTGTCGAGATTTTTGTTACTCCAATGGATGGTAGCTTTGTCATTATGGAAGGTACTCTGTTGTCGATATTTTTGTTAATCCAATGGACCAACCTTGTCATTATGAATGGTAGTCTATTGTCGAGATTTTTGTTACTCCAATGGATGGTAGCCTTGTCATTATGGAAGGTAGTCTGTTGTCGATATTTTTGTTACTACAATGGATGGTAGCCTTTTCATTATGGAAGGTAGTCTGTTGTCGAGATTTTTATTATTCCATTGGATGGTGACCTTTTCATTATGGAAGGTAGTCTGATGTCAGGATTTTTGTTATTCCAATGTATGGTAACCTTGTCATTATGGAAGGTACTCTATTGTCGAGATTTTTGTTACTCCAATGGAAGGTAGCCTCTTCATTATGGAAGGTACTCTGTTGTGGATATTTTTGTTACTCCAATGGATGGTAGCCTTGTCATTATGGAAGGTAGTCTTTTGTCGAGATTTTTGTTACTCCAATGGATGGTAGCCATATCATTATGGAAGGTAGTCCGTTGTCATGATTTTTGTTACTCCAATGGATGGTAGCCTTGTCATTATGGAAGGTAGTCTATTTTCGAGATTTTTATTACTCCAATGGATGGTAGTCTTTTCATTATGGAAGGTAGTCTGTCGTTATGATTTTTGTTACTCCAATGGATGGTAGCCTTGTCCTTATGGAAGGTAGTCTTTTGTTCAAATTTTTGTTACTCCATTGGATGGTAGCCTTGTCATTATAGAATGTAGTATGTTGTCGATATTTTTGTTACTCCAATGGATGGTAGCCTTATTATTATGGAAGGTAGTATAATATAAATATCTTTTTTACTCCAATGGGTGGTAGCCTTGTCATTATGGAAGGTAGATTGTCATTGAGATATCTGTTACTCCAATGTGTGGTAGCCTTGTCATTATGGAAGGTAGTCTGTTGTCGAGAATTTTGTTATTCCGTTTGATGTTAGCCTTGTCATTATGGAAGGTAGTCTGATGTCGAGATTTTTGTTATTCTAATGGATTGTAACCTTGTCATTATCGAAGGTAGTGTGTTGTCGAGATTTTTATACTCCAATGGATGGTATCCTTGTCATTATGGAAGGTAGTCTGTTGTCGAGATTTTTGTTACTCCAATGAATGGTAGCCTCGTCATTATGGGACGTAGTCTATTGTCAATATTTTTGTTACTTCAATGGATTGTAGCCTTGTCATCATGGAAGGTAGTCTATTGTCGAGATTTTTGTTACTCCAATGGATGGTAGCTTTGTCATTATGGAAGGTACTCTGTTGTCGATATTTTTGTTACTCCAATGGACCAACCTTGTCATTATGAATGGTAGTCTGTTGTCGAGATTTTTGTTACTCCAATGGATGGTAGCTTTGTCATTATGGAAGGTAGTCTGTTGTCGATATTTTTGTTACTACAATGGATGGTAGCCTTTTCATTATGGAAGGTAGTCTGTTGTCGAGATTTTTATTATTCCATTGGATGGTAACCTTTTCATTATGGAAGGTAGTCTGATGTCAGGATTTTTGTTATTCCAATGTATGGTAACCTTGTCATTATGGAATGTACTCTATTGTCGAGATTTTTGTTACTCCAATGGAAGGTAGCCTCTTCATTATGGAAGGTACTCTGTTGTTGATATTTTTGTAACTCCAATGGATGGTAGCCTTGTCATTATGGAATGTAGTCTGTTGTCGAGATTTTTGTTACTCCAATGGATGGTAGCCATGTCATTATGGAAGGTAGTCCGTTGTCATGATTTTTGTTACTCCAATGGATGGTAGCCTTGTCATTATGGAAGGTAGTCTATTTTCGAGATTTTTATTACTCCAATGGATGGTACTCTTTTCATTATGGAAGGTAGTCTGTCGTTATGATTTCTGTTACTCCAATGGATGGTAGCCTTGTCCTTATGGAAGGTAGTCTTTTGTTCAGATTTTTGTTACTCCATTGGATGGTAGCCTTGTCATTATAGAATGTAGTCTGTTGTCGATATTTTTGTTACTCTAATGGATGGTAGCCTTATCATTATGGAAGGTAGTATAATATAGATATCCTTTTTACTCCAATGGGTGGTAGCATTGTCATTATGGAAGGTAGTTTTCTGTCGATATTTTTTTTACTCCAATGGATGGTAGCCTTATCATTATGGAAGGTAGATTGTCATTGAGATATCTGTTACTCCAATGTGTGGTAGCCTTGTCATTATGGAAGTTAGTCTGTTGTCGAGAATTTTGTTATTCCGTTTGATGTTAGCCTTGTCATTATGGAAGGTAGTCTGATGTCGAGATTTTTGGTATTCTAATGGATTGTAACCTTGTCATTATCGAAGGTAGTGTGTTGTCGAGATTTTTATACTCCAATGGATGGTATCCTTGTCATTATGGAAGGTAGTCTGTTGTCGAGATTTTTGTTACTCCAATGAATGGTAGCCTTGTCATTATGGGACGTAGTCTATTGTCAATATTTTTGTTACTTCAATGGATTGTAGCCTTGTCATTATGGAAGGTAGTCTATTGTCGAGATTTTTGTTACTCCAATGGATGGTAGCTTTGTCATTATGGAAGGTACTCTGTTGTCGATATTTTTGTTAATCCAATGGACCAACCTTGTCATTATGAATGGTAGTCTATTGTCGAGATTTTTGTTACTCCAATGGATGGTAGCCTTGTCATTATGGAAGGTAGTCTGTTGTCGATATTTTTGTTACTACAATGGATGGTAGCCTTTTCATTATGGAAGGTAGTCTGTTGTCGAGATTTTTATTATTCCATTGGATGGTGACCTTTTCATTATGGAAGGTAGTCTGATGTCAGGATTTTTGTTATTCCAATGTATGGTAACCTTGTCATTATGGAAGGTACTCTATTGTCGAGATTTTTGTTACTCCAATGGAAGGTAGCCTCTTCATTATGGAAGGTACTCTGTTGTGGATATTTTTGTTACTCCAATGGATGGTAGCCTTGTCATTATGGAAGGTAGTCTTTTGTCGAGATTTTTGTTACTCCAATGGATGGTAGCCATATAATTATGGAAGGTAGTCCGTTGTCATGATTTTTGTTACTCCAATGGATGGTAGCCTTGTCATTATGGAAGGTAGTCTATTTTCGAGATTTTTATTACTCCAATGGATGGTAGTCTTTTCATTATGGAAGGTAGTCTGTCGTTATGATTTTTGTTACTCCAATGGATGGTAGCCTTGTCCTTATGGAAGGTAGTCTTTTGTTCAAATTTTTGTTACTCCATTGGATGGTAGCCTTGTCATTATAGAATGTAGTATGTTGTCGATATTTTTGTTACTCCAATGGATGGTAGCCTTATTATTATGGAAGGTAGTATAATATAAATATCTTTTTTACTCCAATGGGTGGTAGCCTTGTCATTATGGAAGGTAGATTGTCATTGAGATATCTGTTACTCCAATGTGTGGTAGCCTTGTCATTATGGAAGGTAGTCTGTTGTCGAGAATTTTGTTATTCCGTTTGATGTTAGCCTTGTCATTATGGAAGGTAGTCTGATGTCGAGATTTTTGTTATTCTAATGGATTGTAACCTTGTCATTATCGAAGGTAGTGTGTTGTCGAGATTTTTATACTCCAATGGATGGTATCCTTGTCATTATGGAAGGTAGTCTGTTGTCGAGATTTTTGTTACTCCAATGAATGGTAGCCTCGTCATTATGGGACGTAGTCTATTGTCAATATTTTTGTTACTTCAATGGATTGTAGCCTTGTCATCATGGAAGGTAGTCTATTGTCGAGATTTTTGTTACTCCAATGGATGGTAGCTTTGTCATTATGGAAGGTACTCTGTTGTCGATATTTTTGTTACTCCAATGGACCAACCTTGTCATTATGAATGGTAGTCTGTTGTCGAGATTTTTGTTACTCCAATGGATGGTAGCTTTGTCATTATGGAAGGTAGTCTGTTGTCGATATTTTTGTTACTACAATGGATGGTAGCCTTTTCATTATGGAAGGTAGTCTGTTGTCGAGATTTTTATTATTCCATTGGATGGTAACCTTTTCATTATGGAAGGTAGTCTGATGTCAGGATTTTTGTTATTCCAATGTATGGTAACCTTGTCATTATGGAATGTACTCTATTGTCGAGATTTTTGTTACTCCAATGGAAGGTAGCCTCTTCATTATGGAAGGTACTCTGTTGTTGATATTTTTGTAACTCCAATGGATGGTAGCCTTGTCATTATGGAATGTAGTCTGTTGTCGAGATTTTTGTTACTCCAATGGATGGTAGCCATGTCATTATGGAAGGTAGTCCGTTGTCATGATTTTTGTTACTCCAATGGATGGTAGCCTTGTCATTATGGAAGGTAGTCTATTTTCGAGATTTTTATTACTCTAATGGATGGTACTCTTTTCATTATGGAAGGTAGTCTGTCGTTATGATTTCTGTTACTCCAATGGATGGTAGCCTTGTCCTTATGGAAGGTAGTCTTTTGTTCAGATTTTTGTTACTCCATAGGATGGTAGCCTTGTCATTATAGAATGTAGTCTGTTGTCGATATTTTTGTTACTCCAATGGATGGTAGCCTTATCATTATGGAAGGTAGTATAATATAGATATCCTTTTTACTCCAATGGGTGGTAGCATTGTCATTATGGAAGGTAGTTTTCTGTCGATATTTTTTTTACTCCAATGGATGGTAGCCTTATCATTATGGAAGGTAGATTGTCATTGAGATATCTGTTACTCCAATGTGTGGTAGCCTTGTCATTATGGAAGTTAGTCTGTTGTCGAGAATTTTGTTATTCCGTTTGATGTTAGCCTTGTCATTATGGAAGGTAGTCTGATGTCGAGATTTTTGGTATTCTAATGGATTGTAACCTTGTCATTATCGAAGGTAGTGTGTTGTCGAGATTTTTATACTCCAATGGATGGTATCCTTGTCATTATGGAAGGTAGTCTGTTGTCGAGATTTTTGTTACTCCAATGAATGGTAGCCTTGTCATTATGGGACGTAGTCTATTGTCAATATTTTTGTTACTTCAATGGATTGTAGCCGTGTCATTATGGAAGGTAGTCTATTGTCGAGATTTTTGTTACTCCAATGGATGGTAGCTTTTTCATTATGGAAGGTACTCTGTTGTCGATATTTTTGTTACTCCAATGGACCAACCTTGTCATTATGAATGGTAGCCTGTTGTCGAGAATTTTGTTACTCCAATGGATGGTAGCCTTGTCATTATGGATGGTAGTCTGTTGTCGATATTTTTGTTACTACAATGGATGGTAGCCTTTTCATTATGGAAGGTAGTCTGTTGTCGAGATTTTTATTATTCCATTGGATGGTAACCTTTTCATTATGGAAGGTAGTCTGATGTCAGGATTTTTGTTATTCCAATGTATGGTAACCTTGTCATTATGGAATGTACTCTATTGTCGAGATTTTTGTTACTCCAATGGAAGGTAGCCTCTTCATTATGGAAGGTACTCTGTTGTGGATATTTTTGTAACTCCAATGGATGGTAGCCTTGTCATTATGGAAGGTAGTCTGTTGTCGAGATTTTTGTTACTCCAATTGATGGTAGCCATGTCATTATGGAAGGTAGTCCGTTGTCATGATTTTTGTTACTCCAATGGATGGTAGCCTTGTCATTATGGAAGGTATTCTATTTTCGAGATTTTTATTACTCCAATGGAGGGTAGTCTTTTCATTATGGAAGGTAGTCTGTCGTTATGATTTCTGTTACTCCAATGGATGGTAGCCTTGTCCTTATGGAAGGTAGTCTTTTGTTCAGATTTTTGTTACTCCATTGGATGGTAGCCTTGTAATTATAGAATGTAGTCTGTTGTCGATATTTTTGTTACTCCCATGGATGGTAGCCTTATCATTATGGAAGGTAGTATAATATAGATATCCTTTTTACTCCAATAGGTGGTAGCATTGTCATTATGGAAGGTAGTTTTCTGTTGATATTTTTTTTACTCCAATGGATGGTAGCCTTATCATTATGGAAGGTAGATTGTCATTGAGATATCTGTTACTCCAATGTGTGGTAGCCTTGTCATTATGGAAGGTAGTCTGTTGTCGAGAATTTTGTTATTCCGTTTGATGTTAGCCTCGTCATTATGGAAGGTAGTCTGATGTCGAGATTTTTTTTATTCTAATGGATTGTATCCTTGTCATTATTGAAGGTAGCGTGTTGTCGAGATTTTTATACTCCAATGGATGGTATCCTTGTCATTATGGAAGGTAGTCTGTTGTCGAGATTTTTGTTACTCCAATGAATGGTAGCCTTGTCATTATGGGACGTAGTCTGTTGTCAATATTTTTGTTACTTCAATGGATTGTAGCCTTGTCATTATGGAAGGTAGTCTATTGTCGAGATTTTTGTTACTCTAATGGATGGTAGCTTTGTCATTATGGAAGGTACTCTGTTGTCAATATTTTTGTTACTCCAATGGACCAACCTTGTCATTATGAATGGTAGTCTATTGTCGAGATTTTTGTTACTCCAATGGATGGTAGCCTTGTCATTATGGAAGGTAGTTTGTTGTCGATATTTTTGTTACTACAATGGATGGTTGCCTTTTCATTATGGAAGGTAGTCTGTTGTCGAGATTTTTGTTATTCCATTGGATGGTAACCTTGTTATTATTGAAGGTAGTCTGATGTCAGGATTTTTGTTATTCCAATGTATGGTAACCTTGTCATTATGGAAGGTACTCTATTGTCGAGATTTTTGTTACTCCAATGGAAGGTAGCCTCTTCATTATGGAAGGTACTCTGTTGTCGATATTTTTGTTACTCCAATGGATGGTAGCCTTGTCATTATAGATGGTAGTCTGTTTTCGAGATTTTTGTTACTCTAATGGATGGTAGCCTTGTCATTATGGAAGGTAGTCTGTTGTCAAGATTTTTGTTACTCCAATGGATGGTAGCCATGTCATTATGGAAGGTAGTCTGTCGTTATGATTTCTGTTACTCCAATGGATGGTAGCCTTGTCATTATGGTAGGTACTCTATTGTTGAGATTTTTGTTACTCCAATGAAAGGTAGCCTCTTCATTATGGAAGGTACTCTGTTGTCGAAATTTTTGTTACTCCAATGGATGGTAGCCTTGTCATTATGGAATGTAGTCTGTTGTCATGATTTTTGTTACTCCAATGGATGGTAGCCTTGTCATTATGGAAGGTAGTCTATTTTCGAGATTTTTATTACTCCAATGGATGGTAGTCTTTTCATTATGGAAGGTAGTCTCTCGTTATGATTTATGTTACCCCAATGGATGGTAGCCTTGTCGTTATGGAAGATAGTCATTTGTTCAGATTTTTGTTACTCAATTGGATGGTAGCCTTGTCATTATAGAATGTAGTCTGTTGTCGATATTTTTGTTACTCCAATGGATGGTAGCCTTATTATTATGGAAGGTAGTATAATATAGATATCTTTTTTACTCCAATGGGTGGTAGCCTTGTCATTATGGAAGGTAGATTGTCATTGAGATATCTGTTACTCCAATGTGTGGTAGCCTTGTCATTATGGAAGGTAGTCTGTTGTCGAGAATTTTGTTATTCCGATGGATGTTAGCCTTGTCATTATGGAAGGTAGTCTGATGTCGAGATTTTTGTTATTCTAATGGATTGTAACCTTGTCATTATGGAAGGTAGTGTGTTGTCAAGATTTTTATACTCCAAAGGATGGTATCCTTGTCATTATGGAAGGTAGTCTGTTGTCGAGATTTTTGTTACTCCAATGAATGGTAGCCTTGTCATTATGGGACGTAGTCTGTTGTCAATATTTTTGTTACTTCAATGGATTGTAGCCTTGTCATTATGGAAGGTAGTCTATTGTCGAGATTTTTGTTACTCCAATGGATGGTAGCTTTGTCATTATGGAAGGTACTCTGTTGTCGATATTTTTGTTACTCCAATGGACCAACCTTGTCATTATGAATGGTAGTCTATTGTCGAGATTTTTGTTACTCCAATGGATGGTAGCCTTGTCATTATGGAAGGTAGTCTGTTGTCGAGATTTTTGTTATTCCGTTGGATGGTAGCCTTGTCATTATGGAAGGTAGTCTGATGTCAGGATTTTTGTTATTCCAATGTATGGTAACCTTGTCATTATGGAAGGTAGTCTGATGTCAGGATTTTTGTTATTCCAATGTATGGTAACCTTGTCATTATGGAAGGTACTCTATTGTCGAGATTTTTGTTAATCCGTTTGATGTTAGCCTTGTCATTATGGAAGGTAGTCTGATGTCGAGATTTTAGTTATTCTAATGGATTGTAACCTTTTCATTATGGAAGGTAGTGTGTTGTCTAGATTTTTATACTCCAATGGATGGTATCCTTGTCATTATGGAAGGTAGTTTGTTGTCGAGATTTTTGTTACTCCAATGAATGGTAGCCTTGTCATTATGGGACGTAGTCTGTTGTCAATATTTTTGTTACTTCAATGGATTTTAGCCTTGTCATTATGGAAGGTAGTCTATTGTCGATATTTTTGTTACTCCAATAGATGGTAGGTTTGTCATTATGGAAAGTACTCTATTGTCGATATTTTTGTTACTCCAATGGACCAACCTTGTCATTATGAATGGTAGTCTATTGTCGAGATTTTTGTTACTCCAATGGATGGTAGCCTTGTCATTATGGAAGGTAGTCTGTTGTCGATATTTTTGTTACTACAATGGATGGTAGTCTTTTCATTATGGAAGGTAGTCTGTTGTCGAGATTTTTGTTATTCCATTGGATGGTAACCTTGTCATTATGGAAGGTAGTCTGATGTCAGGATTTTTGTTATTCCAATGTATGGTAACCTTGTCATTATGGAAGGTACTCTATTGTCGAGATTTTTGTTACTCCAATGGAAGGTAGCCTCTTCATTATGGAAGGTACTCTGTTGTCGATATTTTTGTTACTCCAATGGATGGTAGCCTTGTCATTATGGAAGGTAGTCTGTTTTCAAGATTTTTGTTACTCTAATGGATGGTAGCCTTATCACTATGGAAGGTAGTATAATATAGATATCTTTTTTACTCCAATGGGTGGTAGCCTTGTCATTATGGAAGGTAGTTTTTTCTCGATATTTTTTTTACTCCAATGGATGGTAGCCTTGTCATTATGGAAGGTAGATTGTCATTGAGATATCTGTTACTCCAATGTGTGGTAGCCTTGTCATTATGGAAGGTAGTCTGTTGTCGAGAATTTTGTTATTCCGTTTGATGTTAGCCTTGTCATTATGGAAGGTAGTGTGTTGTCGAGATTTTTATACTCCAATGGATGGTATCCTTGTCATTATGGAAGGTAGTTTGTTGTCGAGATTTTTGTTACTCCAATGAATGGTAGCCTTGTCATTATGGGACGTAGTCTGTTGTCAATATTTTTGTTACTTCAATGGATTGTAGCCTTGTCATTATGGAAGGTAGTCTATTGTCGATATTTTTGTTACTCCAATGGATGGTAGCTTTGTCATTATGGAAGGTACTCTGTTGTCGATATTTTTGTTACTCCAATGGACATACCTTGTCATTATGAATGGTAGTCTATTGTCGAGATTTTTGTTACTCCAATGGATGGTAGCCTTGTCATTATGGAAGGTAGTCTGTTGTCGATATTTTTGTTACTACAATGGATGGTAGTCTTTTCATTATGGAAGGTAGTCTGTTGTCGAGATTTTTGTTATTCCATTGGATGGTAACCTTGTCATTATGGAAGGTAGTCTGATGTCAGGATTTTTTTTATCCCAATGTATGGTAACCTTGTCATTATGGAAGGTACTCTATTGTCGAGATTTTTGTTACTCCAATGGAAGGTAGCCTCTTCATTATGGAAGGTACTCTGTTGTCGATATTTTTGTTACTAAAATGGATGGTAGCCTTGTCATTATGGAAGGTAGTCTGTTTTCAAGATTTTTGTTACTCTAATGGGTGGTAGCCTTGTCATTATGGAAGGTAGTATAATATAGATATCCTTTTTACTCCAATGGGTGGTAGCGTTGTCATTATGGAAGGTAGTTTTTGTCGATATTTTTTTTACTCCAATGGATGGTAGCCTTGTCATTATGGAAGGTAGATTGTCATTGAGATATCTGTTACTCCAATGTGTGGTAGCCTTGTCATTATGGAAGGTAGTCTGTTGTCGATAATTTTGTTATTCCGTTTGATGTTAGGCTTGTCATTATGGAAGGTATTGTGTTGTCGAGATTTTTATACTCCAATGGATGGTATCCTTGTCATTATGGAAGGTAGTTTGTTGTCGAGATTTTTGTTACTCCAATGAATGGTAGCCTTGTCATTATGGGACGTAGTCTGTTGTCAATATTTTTGTTACTTCAATGGATTGTAGCCTTGTCATTATGGAAGGTAGTCTATTGTCGATATTCTTGTTACTCCAATGGATGGTAGCTTTGTCATTATGGAAGGTACTCTGTTGTCGATATTTTTGTTACTCCAATGGACATACCTTGTCATTATGAATGGTAGTCTATTGTCGAGATTTTTGTTACTCCAATGGATGGTAGCCTTGTCATTATGGAAGGTAGTCTGTTGTCGATATTTTTGTTACTACAATGGATGGTAGTCTTTTCATTATGGAAGGTAGTCTGTTGTCGAGATTTTTGTTATTCCATTGGATGGTAACCTTGTCATTATGGAAGGTAGTCTGATGTCAGGATTTTTTTTATCCCAATGTATGGTAACCTTGTCATTATGGAAGGTACTCTATTGTCGAGATTTTTGTTACTCCAATGGATGGTAGCTTTGTCATTATGGAAGGTACTCTGTTGTCGATATTTTTGTTACTCCAATGGACCAACCTTGTCATTATGAATGGTAGTCTATTGTCGAGATTTTTGTTACTCCAATGGATGGTAGCCTTGTCATTATGGAAGGTAGTCTGTTGTCGAGATTTTTGTTATTCCGTTGGATGGTAACCTTGTCATTATGGAAGGTAGTCTGATGTCAGGATTTTTGTTATTCCAATGTATGGTAACCTTGTCATTATGGAAGGTAGTCTGATGTCAGGATTTTTGTTATTCCAATGTATGGTAACCTTGTCATTATGGAAGGTACTCTATTGTCGAGATTTTTGTTAATCCGTTTGATGTTAGCCTTGTCATTATGGAAGGTAGTCTGATGTCGAGATTTTAGTTATTCTAATGGATTGTAACCTTTTCATTATGGAAGGTAGTGTGTTGTCGAGATTTTTATACTCCAATGGATGGTATCCTTGTCATTATGGAAGGTAGTTTGTTGTCGAGATTTTTGTTACTCCAATGAATGGTAGCCTTGTCATTATGGGACGTAGTCTGTTGTCAATATTTTTGTTACTTCAATGGATTGTAGCCTTGTCATTATGGAAGGTAGTCTATTGTCGATATTTTTGTTACTCCAATGGATGGTAGCTTTGTCATTATGGAAGGTACTCTGTTGTCGATATTTTTGTTACTCCAATGGACATACCTTGTCATTATGAATGGTAGTCTATTGTCGAGATTTTTGTTACTCCAATGGATGGTAGCCTTGTCATTATGGAAGGTAGTCTGTTGTCGATATTTTTGTTACTACAATGGATGGTAGTCTTTTCATTATGGAAGGTAGTCTGTTGTCGAGATTTTTGTTATTCCATTGGATGGTAACCTTGTCATTATGGAAGGTAGTCTGATGTCAGGATTTTTTTTATCCCAATGTATGGTAACCTTGTCATTATGGAAGGTACTCTATTGTCGAGATTTTTGTTACTCCAATGGAAGGTAGCCTCTTCATTATGGAAGGTACTCTGTTGTCGATATTTTTGTTACTAAAATGGATGGTAGCCTTGTCATTATGGAAGGTAGTCTGTTTTCAAGATTTTTGTTACTCTAATGGGTGGTAGCCTTGTCATTATGGAAGGTAGTATAATATAGATATCCTTTTTACTCCAATGGGTGGTAGCGTTGTCATTATGGAAGGTAGTTTTTGTCGATATTTTTTTTACTCCAATGGATGGTAGCCTTGTCATTATGGAAGGTAGATTGTCATTGAGATATCTGTTACTCCAATGTGTGGTAGCCTTGTCATTATGGAAGGTAGTCTGTTGTCGATAATTTTGTTATTCCGTTTGATGTTAGCCTTGTCATTATGGAAGGTATTGTGTTGTCGAGATTTTTATACTCCAATGGATGGTATCCTTGTCATTATGGAAGGTAGTTTGTTGTCGAGATTTTTGTTACTCCAATGAATGGTAGCCTTGTCATTATGGGACGTAGTCTGTTGTCAATATTTTTGTTACTTCAATGGATTGTAGCCTTGTCATTATGGAAGGTAGTCTATTGTCGATATTCTTGTTACTCCAATGGATGGTAGCTTTGTCATTATGGAAGGTACTCTGTTGTCGATATTTTTGTTACTCCAATGGACATACCTTGTCATTATGAATGGTAGTCTATTGTCGAGATTTTTGTTACTCCAATGGATGGTAGCCTTGTCATTATGGAAGGTAGTCTGTTGTCGATATTTTTGTTACTACAATGGATGGTAGTCTTTTCATTATGGAAGGTAGTCTGTTGTCGAGATTTTTGTTATTCCATTGGATGGTAACCTTGTCATTATGGAAGGTAGTCTGATGTCAGGATTTTTTTTATCCCAATGTATGGTAACCTTGTCATTATGGAAGGTACTCTATTGTCGAGATTTTTGTTACTCCAATGGATGGTAGCTTTGTCATTATGGAAGGTACTCTGTTGTCGATATTTTTGTTACTCCAATGGACCAACCTTGTCATTATGAATGGTAGTCTATTGTCGAGATTTTTGTTACTCCAATGGATGGTAGCCTTGTCATTATGGAAGGTAGTCTGTTGTCGAGATTTTTGTTATTCCGTTGGATGGTAACCTTGTCATTATGGAAGGTAGTCTGATGTCAGGATTTTTGTTATTCCAATGTATGGTAACCTTGTCATTATGGAAGGTAGTCTGATGTCAGGATTTTTGTTATTCCAATGTATGGTAACCTTGTCATTATGGAAGGTACTCTATTGTCGAGATTTTTGTTAATCCGTTTGATGTTAGCCTTGTCATTATGGAAGGTAGTCTGATGTCGAGATTTTAGTTATTCTAATGGATTGTAACCTTTTCATTATGGAAGGTAGTGTGTTGTCGAGATTTTTATACTCCAATGGATGGTATCCTTGTCATTATGGAAGGTAGTTTGTTGTCGAGATTTTTGTTACTCCAATGAATGGTAGCCTTGTCATTATGGGACGTAGTCTGTTGTCAATATTTTTGTTACTTCAATGGATTGTAGCCTTGTCATTATGGAAGGTAGTCTATTGTCGATATTTTTGTTACTCCAATGGATGGTAGGTTTGTCATTATGGAAAGTACTCTATTGTCGATATTTTTGTTACTCCAATGGACCAACCTTGTCATTATGAATGGTAGTCTATTGTCGAGATTTTTGTTACTCCAATGGATGGTAGCCTTGTCATTATGGAAGGTAGTCTGTTGTCGATATTTTTGTTACTATAATGGATGGTAGTCTTTTCATTATGGAAGGTAGTCTGTTGTCGAGATTTTTGTTATTCCATTGGATGGTAACCTTGTCATTATGGAAGGTAGTCTGATGTCAGGATTTTTGTTATTCCAATGTATGGTAACCTTGTCATTATGGAAGGTACTCTATTGTCGAGATTTTTGTTACTCCAATGGAAGGTAGCCTCTTCATTATGGAAGGTACTCTGTTGTCGATATTTTTGTTACTCCAATGGATGGTAGCCTTGTCATTATGGAAGGTAGTCTGTTTTCAAGATTTTTGTTACTCTAATGGATGGTAGCCTTATCACTATGGAAGGTAGTATAATATAGATATCTTTTTTACTCCAATGGGTGGTAGCCTTGTCATTATGGAAGGTAGTTTTTTCTCGATATTTTTTTTACTCCAATGGATGGTAGCCTTGTCATTATGGAAGGTAGATTGTCATTGAGATATCTGTTACTCCAATGTGTGGTAGCCTTGTCATTATGGAAGGTAGTCTGTTGTCGAGAATTTTGTTATTCCGTTTGATGTTAGCCTTGTCATTATGGAAGGTAGTGTGTTGTCGAGATTTTTATACTCCAATGGATGGTATCCTTGTCATTATGGAAGGTAGTTTGTTGTCGAGATTTTTGTTACTCCAATGAATGGTAGCCTTGTCATTATGGGACGTAGTCTGTTGTCAATATTTTTGTTACTTCAATGGATTGTAGCCTTGTCATTATGGAAGGTAGTCTATTGTCGATATTTTTGTTACTCCAATGGATGGTAGCTTTGTCATTATGGAAGGTACTCTGTTGTCGATATTTTTGTTACTCCAATGGACATACCTTGTCATTATGAATGGTAGTCTATTGTCGAGATTTTTGTTACTCCAATGGATGGTAGCCTTGTCATTATGGAAGGTAGTCTGTTGTCGATATTTTTGTTACTACAATGGATGGTAGTCTTTTCATTATGGAAGGTAGTCTGTTGTCGAGATTTTTGTTATTCCATTGGATGGTAACCTTGTCATTATGGAAGGTAGTCTGATGTCAGGATTTTTGTTATTCCAATGTATGGTAACCTTGTCATTATGGAAGGTACTCTATTGTCGAGATTTTTGTTACTCCAATGGAAGGTAGCCTCTTCATTATGGAAGGTACTCTGTTGTCGATATTTTTGTTACTCCAATGGATGGTAGCCTTGTCATTATGGAAGGTAGTCTGTTTTCAAGATTTTTGTTACTCTAATGGATGGTAGCCTTATCACTATGGAAGGTAGTATAATATAGATATCTTTTTTACTCCAATGGGTGGTAGCCTTGTCATTATGGAAGGTAGTTTTTTCTCGATATTTTTTTTACTCCAATGGATGGTAGCCTTGTCATTATGGAAGGTAGATTGTCATTGAGATATCTGTTACTCCAATGTGTGGTAGCCTTGTCATTATGGAAGGTAGTCTGTTGTCGAGAATTTTGTTATTCCGTTTGATGTTAGCCTTGTCATTATGGAAGGTAGTGTGTTGTCGAGATTTTTATACTCCAATGGATGGTATCCTTGTCATTATGGAAGGTAGTTTGTTGTCGAGATTTTTGTTACTCCAATGAATGGTAGCCTTGTCATTATGGGACGTAGTCTGTTGTCAATATTTTTGTTACTTCAATGGATTGTAGCCTTGTCATTATGGAAGGTAGTCTATTGTCGATATTTTTGTTACTCCAATGGATGGTAGCTTTGTCATTATGGAAGGTACTCTGTTGTCGATATTTTTGTTACTCCAATGGACATACCTTGTCATTATGAATGGTAGTCTATTGTCGAGATTTTTGTTACTCCAATGGATGGTAGCCTTGTCATTATGGAAGGTAGTCTGTTGTCGATATTTTTGTTACTACAATGGATGGTAGTCTTTTCATTATGGAAGGTAGTCTGTTGTCGAGATTTTTGTTATTCCATTGGATGGTAACCTTGTCATTATGGAAGGTAGTCTGATGTCAGGATTTTTTTTATCCCAATGTATGGTAACCTTGTCATTATGGAAGGTACTCTATTGTCGAGATTTTTGTTACTCCAATGGAAGGTAGCCTCTTCATTATGGAAGGTACTCTGTTGTCGATATTTTTGTTACTAAAATGGATGGTAGCCTTGTCATTATGGAAGGTAGTCTGTTTTCAAGATTTTTGTTACTCTAATGGGTGGTAGCCTTGTCATTATGGAAGGTAGTATAATATAGATATCCTTTTTACTCCAATGGGTGGTAGCCTTGTCATTATGGAAGGTAGTTTATTGTCGAGATTTTTGTTACTCCAATGGATGGTAGCCTTGTCATTATGGAAGGTAGTATGTTGTCGATATTTTTGTTACTACAATGGATGGTAGCCTTTTCATTATGGAAGGTAATCTGTTGTCGAGATTTTTGTTATTCCATTGGATGGTAACCTTGACATTATGGAAGGTAGTCTGATGTCAGGATTTTTGTTATTCCAATGTATGGTAACCTTGTCATTATGGAATGTACTCTATTGTCGAGATTTTTGTTACTCCAAAGGAAGGTAGCCTCTTCATTATGGAAGGTACTCTATTGTCGATATTTTTGTTATTACAATGGATGGTAGCCTTGTCATTATGGAAGGTAGTTTGTTTTCGATATTTTTGTTACTCTAATGGATGGTAGCCTTGTAATTATGGAAGGTAGTCTGTTGTCAATATTTTTGTTACTCCAATGGATGGTAGCCTTGTCATTATGGAAGGTAGTCTATTTTCGAGATATTTGTTACTCCGATGGATGGTAGTCTTTTCATTATGGAAGGTAGTCTGTCGTTATGATTTCTGTTACTCCAATGGATGGGAGCCTTGTCCTTATGGAAGGTAGTATTTTGTTCATATTTTTGTTACTCCATTGGATGGTAGCCTTCTATATATAGAATGTAATTTGTTGTCGATATTTTTGTTACTCCAATGGATGGTAGCCTTATCATTATGGAAGGTAGTATAATATAGATATCTTTTTTACTCCAATGGGTGGTAGCCTTGTCATTATGGAAGGTAGTTTTTTGTCGATATTTTTTTTACTCCAATGGATGGTAGCCCTGTCATTATGGAAGGTAGATTGTCATTGAGATATCTGTTACTCCAATGTATGGTAGCCTTGTCATTATGGAAGGTAGTGTGTTGTTGAAATTTTTATACTCCAATGGATGGTATCCTTGTCATTATGGAAGGTTGTCTGTTGTCGAGATTTTTGTTACTCCAATGAATGGTAGACTTGTTATTATGGGACGTAGTTTGTTGTCAATATTTTTGTTACTTCAATGGATTGTAGCCTTGTCATTATGGAAGGTAGTCTATTGTCGAGATTTTTGTTACTCCAATGGATGGTAGCTTTGTCATTATGGAAGGTACTCTATTGTCGATATTTTTGTTACTCCTATGGAGCAACCTTGTCATTATGAATGGTAGTCTATTGTCGAGATTTTTGTTACTCCAATGGATGGTAGCCTTGTCATTATGGAAGGTAGTCTGTTGTCGATATTTTTGTTACTACAATGGATGGTAGTCTTTTCATTATGGAAGGTAGTCTGTTGTCGAGATTTTTGTTATTCCATTGGATGGTAACCTTGTCATTATGGAAGGTAGTCTGATGTCAGGATTTTTGTTATTCCAATGTATGGTAACCTTGTCATTATGGAAGGTACTCTATTTTCGAGATTTTTGTTACTCCAATGGAAGGTAGCCTCTTCATTATGGAAGGTACTCTGTTGTCGATATTTTTGTTACTCCAATGGATGGTAGCCTTGTCATTATGGAAGGTAGTCTGTTTTCGATATTTTTGTTACTCTAATAGATGGTAGCCTTGTCATTATGGAAGGTAGTCTGTTGTAAAGATTTTTGTTACTCCAATGGATGGTAGCCTTGTCATTATGGAAGGTAGTCTATTTTCGAGATTTTTGTTACTCGGATGGATGGTAGTCTTTTCATTATGGAAGGTAGTCTGTCGTTATGATTTCTGTTAGTCCAATGGATGGTAGCCTTGTCCTTATGGAAGGTAGTCTTTTGTTCAGATTTTTGTTACTCCATTGGATGGTACCCTTGTCATTATAGAATGTAGTCTGTTGTCCATATTTTTGATACTCCAATGGATGGTAGCCTTATCATTATGGAAGGTAGTATAATATAGATATCTTTTTTACTCCAATGGGTGGTAGCCTTGTCATTATGGAAGGTAGTTTTTTGACGATATTTTTTTTACTCCAATGGATGGTAGTCCTGTCATTATGGAAGGTAGATTGTCATTGAGATATCTGTTACTCCAATGTATGGTAGCCTTGTCATTATGGAAGGTAGTGTGTTGTTGAAATTTTTATACTCCAATGGATGGTATCCTTGTCATTATGGAAGGTTGTCTGTTGTCGAGATTTTTGTTACTCCAATGAATGGTAGACTTGTTATTATGGGACGTAGTTTGTTGTCAATATTTTTGTTACTTCAATGGATTGTAGCCTTGTCATTATGGAAGGTAGTCTATTGTCGAGATTTTTCTTACTCCAATGGATGGTAGCTTTTTCATTATGGAAGGTACTCTGTTGTCGATATTTTTGTTACTCCAATGGACTAAGCTTGTCATTATGAATGGTAGTCTATTGTCGAGATTTTTGTTACTCCAATGGATGGTAGCCTTGTCATTATGGAAGGTAGTCTGTTGTCGATATTTTTGTTACTACAATGGATGGTAGTCTTTTCATTATGGAAGGTAGTCTGTTGTCGAGATTTTTGTTATTCCATTGGATGGTAACCTTGTCATTATGGAAGGTAGTCTGATGTCAGGATTTTTGTTATTCCAATGTATGGTAACCTTGTCATTATGGAAGGTACTCTATTTTCGAGATTTTTGTTACTCCAATGGAAGGTAGCCTCTTCATTATGGAAGGTACTCTGTTGTCGATATTTTTGTTACTCCAATGGATGGTAGCCTTGTCATTATGGAAGGTAGTCTGTTTTCGATATTTTTGTTACTCTAATAGATGGTAGCCTTGTCATTATGGAAGGTAGTCTGTTGTAAAGATTTTTGTTACTCCAATGGATGGTAGCCTTGTCATTATGGAAGGTAGTCTATTTTCGAGATTTTTGTTACTCGGATGGATGGTAGTCTTTTCATTATGGAAGGTAGTCTGTCGTTATGATTTCTGTTAGTCCAATGGATGGTAGCCTTGTCCTTATGGAAGGTAGTCTTTTGTTCAGATTTTTGTTACTCCATTGGATGGTACCCTTGTCATTATAGAATGTAGTCTGTTGTCCATATTTTTGATACTCCAATGGATGGTAGCCTTATCATTATGGAAGGTAGTATAATATAGATATCTTTTTTACTCCAATGGGTGGTAGCCTTGTCATTATGGAAGGTAGTTTTTTGACGATATTTTTTTTACTCCAATGGATGGTAGTCCTGTCATTATGGAAGGTAGATTGTCATTGAGATATCTGTTACTCCAATGTATGGTAGCCTTGTCATTATGGAAGGTAGTGTGTTGTTGAAATTTTTATACTCCAATGGATGGTATCCTTGTCATTATGGAAGGTTGTCTGTTGTCGAGATTTTTGTTACTCCAATGAATGGTAGACTTGTTATTATGGGACGTAGTTTGTTGTCAATATTTTTGTTACTTCAATGGATTGTAGCCTTGTCATTATGGAAGGTAGTCTATTGTCGAGATTTTTCTTACTCCAATGGATGGTAGCTTTTTCATTATGGAAGGTACTCTGTTGTCGATATTTTTGTTACTCCAATGGACTAAGCTTGTCATTATGAATGGTAGTCTATTGTCGAGATTTTTGTTACTCCAATGGATGGTAGCCTTGTCATTATGGAAGGTAGTCTGTTGTCGATATTTTTGTTACTACAATGGATGGTAGCCTTTTCATTATGGAAGGTAGTCTGTTGTCGAGATTTTGGTTATTCCATTGGATGGTAACCTTGTCATTATGGAAGGTAGTCTGATGTCAGGATTTTTGTTATTCCAATGTATGGTAACCTTGTCATTATGGAAGGTACTCTATTGTCGATATTTTTGTTACTCCAATGGATGGTAGCCTTGTCATTATGGAAGGTAGTCTGTTTTCGATATTTTTGTTACTCTAACGGATGGTAGCCTTGTCATTATGGAAGGTAGTATGTTGTCAAGATTTTTGTTACTCCAATGGATGGTAGCCTTGTCATTATTGAATGTTGTTTATTTTCAAGATTTTTGTTACTCCAATGGATGGTAGTCTTTTCATTATGGAAGGTAGTCTGTCGTTATGATTTCTGTTACTCCAATGGATGGTGGCCTTGTCATTATGGAAGGTAGATTGTCATTGAGATATTTGTTACTCCAATGTGTGGTAGCCTTGTCCTTATGGAAGGTAGTCTGTTGTCGAGATTTTAGTTATTGTAATGGATTGTAACCTTGTCATTATGGAAGGTAGTGTGTTGTCGAGATTTTTATACTCCAATGGATGGTATCCTTGTCATTATGGAAGGTAGTTTGTTGTCGAGATTTTTGTTACTCCAATGAATGGTAGCCTTGTCATTATGGGACGTAGTCTGTTGTCAATATATTTGTTACTTCAATGGATTGTAGCCTTGTCATTATGGAAGGTAGTCTATTGTCGATATTTTTGTTACTCCAATGGATGGAAGCTTTGTCATTATGGAAAGTACTCTATTGTCGATATTTTTGTTACTCCAATGGACCAACCTTGTCATTATGAATGGTAGTCTATTGTCGAGATTTTTGTTACTCCAATGGATGGTAGCCTTGTCATTATGGAAGGTAGTCTGTTGTCAATATTTTTGTTACTACAATGGATGGTAGTCTTTTCATTATGGAAGGTAGTCTGTTGTCGAGATTTTTGTTATTCCATTGGATGGTAACCTTGTCATTATGGAAGGTAGTCTGATGTCAGGATTTTTGTTATTCCAATGTATGGTAACCTTGTCATTATGGAAGGTACTCTATTGTCGAGATTTTTCTTACTCCAATGGAAGGTAGCCTCTTCATTATGGAAGGTACTCTGTTGTCGATATTTTTGTTACTCCAATGAATGGTAGCCTTGTCATTATGGAAGGTAGTCTGTTTTCAAGATTTTTGTTACTCTAATGGGTGGTAGCCTTGTCATTATGGAAGGTAGTCTGTTGTCATGATTTTTGTTACTCCAATGGATGGTAGCCTTGTCATTATGGAAGGTAGTCTATTTTCGAGATTTTTGTTACTCCGATGGATGGTAGTCTTTTCATTATGGAAGGTAGTCTGTCGTTATGATTTCTGTTACTCCAATGGATGGTAGCCTTGTCCTTATGGAAGGTAGTCTTTTGTTCATATTTTTGTTACTCCATTGGATGGTAGCCTTGTCATTATAGAATGTAGTCTGTTGTCGATATTTTTGTTACTCCAATGGATGGTAGCCTTATCATTATGGAAGGTAGTATAATATAGATATCTTTTTTACTCCAATGGGTGGTAGCCTTGTCATTATGGAAGGTAGATTGTCATTGAGATATCTGTTACTCCAATGTATGGTAGCCTTGTCATTATGGAAGGTAAAGTGTTGTCGAGATTTTTGTTATTCCGTTTGATGTTAGCCTTGTCATTATGGAAGGTAGTGTGTTGTCGAGATTTTTATACTCCAATGGATGCTATCCTTGTCATTATGGAAGGTAGTCTGTTGTCGAGATTTTTGTTACTCCAATGAATGGTAGACTTGTTATTATGGGACGTAGTCTGTTGTCAATATTTTTGTTACTTCAATGGATTGTAGCCTTGTCATTATGGAAGGTAGTCTATTGTCGATATTTTTGTTACTCCAATGGATGGTAGCTTTGTCATTATGGAAAGTACTCTATTGTCGATATTTTTGTTACTCCAATGGACTAACCTTGTCATTATGAATGGTAGTCTATTGTCGAGATTTTTGTTACTCCAATGGATGGTAGCCTTGTCATTATGGAAGGTAGTCTGTTGTCGATATTTTTGTTACTACAATGGATGGTAGTCTTTTCATTATGGAAGGTAGTCTGTTGTCGAGATTTTTGTTATTCCATTGGATGGTAACCTTGTCATTATGGAAGGTAGTCTGATGTCAGGATTTTTGTTATTCCAATGTATGGTAACCTTGTCATTATGGAAGGTACTCTATTGTCGAGATTTTTGTTACTCCAATGGAAGGTAGCCTCTTCATTATGGAAGGTACTCTGTTGTCGATATTTTTGTTACTCCAATGGATGGTAGCCTTGTCATTATGGAAGGTAGTCTGTTTTCAAGATTTTTGTTACTCTAATGGGTGGTAGCCTTGTCATTATGGAAGGTAGTCTGTTGTCAAGATTTTTGTTACTCCAATGGATGGTAGCCTTGTCATTATGGAAGGTAGTCTATTTTCGAGATTTTTGTTACTCCGATGGATGGTAGTCTTTTCATTATGGAAGGTAGTTTGTCGTTATGATTTCTGTTACTCCAATGGATGGTAGACTTGTCCTTATGGAAGGTAGTCTTTTGTTCATATTTTTGTTACTCCATTGGATGGTAGCCTTGTCATTATAGAATGTAGTCTGTTGTCGATATTTTTGTTACTCCAATGGATGGTAGCCTTATCATTATGGAAGGTAGTATAATATAGATATCTTTTTTACTCCAATGGGTGGTAGCCTTGTCATTATGGAAGGTAGTTTTTTGTCTATATTTTTTTTACTCCAATGGATGGTAGCCTTGTCATTATGGAAGGTAGATTGTCATTGAGATATCTGTTACTCCAATGTATGGTAGCCTTGTCATTATGGAAGGTAAAGTGTTGTCGAGATTTTTGTTATTCCGTTTGATGTTAGCCTTGTCATTATGGAAGGTAGTGTGTTGTCGAGATTTTTATACTACAATGGATGGTATCCTTGTCATTATGGAAGGTAGTCTGTTGTCGAGATTTTTGTTACTCCAATGAATGGTAGACTTGTTATTATGGGACGTAGTCTGTTGTCAATATTTTTGTTACTTCAATGGATTGTAGCCTTGTCATTATGGAAGGTAGTCTATTGTCGATATTTTTGTTACTCCAATGGATGGTAGCTTTGTCATTATGGAAAGTACTCTATTGTCGATATTTTTGTTACTCCAATGGACTAACCTTGTCATTATGAATGGTAGTCTATTGTCGAGATTTTTGTTACTCCAATGGATGGTAGCCTTGTCATTATGGAAGGTAGTCTGTTGTCGATATTTTTGTTACTACAATGGATGGTAGTCTTTTCATTATGGAAGGTAGTCTGTTGTCGAGATTTTTGTTATTCCATTGGATGGTAACCTTGTCATTATGGAAGGTAGTCTGATGTCAGGATTTTTGTTATTCCAATGTATGGTAACCTTGTCATTATGGAAGGTACTCTATTGTCGAGATTTTTGTTACTCCAATGGAAGGTAGCCTCTTCATTATGGAAGGTACTCTGTTGTCGATATTTTTGTTACTCCAATGGATGGTAGCCTTGTCATTATGGAAGGTAGTCTGTTTTCAAGATTTTTGTTACTCTAATGGGTGGTAGCCTTGTCATTATGGAAGGTAGTCTGTTGTCAAGATTTTTGTTACTCCAATGGATGGTAGCCTTGTCATTATGGAAGGTAGTCTATTTTCGAGATTTTTGTTACTCCGATGGATGGTAGTCTTTTCATTATGGAAGGTAGTTTGTCGTTATGATTTCTGTTACTCCAATGGATGGTAGCCTTGTCCTTATGGAAGGTAGTCTTTTGTTCATATTTTTGTTACTCCATTGGATGGTAGCCTTGTCATTATAGAATGTAGTCTGTTGTCGATATTTTTGTTACTCCAATGGATGGTAGCCTTATCATTATGGAAGGTAGTATAATATAGATATCTTTTTTACTCCAATGGGTGGTAGCCTTGTCATTATGTAAGGTAGTTTTTTGTCTATATTTTTTTTACTCCAATGGATGGTAGCCTTGTCATTATGGAAGGTAGATTGTCATTGAGATATCTGTTACTCCAATGTATGGTAGCCTTGTCATTATGGAAGGTAAAGTGTTGTCGAGATTTTTGTTATTCCGTTTGATGTTAGCCTTGTCATTATGGAAGGTAGTGTGTTGTCGAGATTTTTATACTCCAATGGATGGTATCCTTGTCATTATGGAAGGTAGTCTGTTGTCGAGATTTTTGTTACTCCAATGAATGGTAGACTTGTTATTATGGGACGTAGTCTGTTGTCAATATTTTTGTTACTTCAATGGATTGTAGCCTTGTCATTATGGAAGGTAGTCTATTGTCGATATTTTTGTTACTCCAATGGATGGTAGCTTTGTCATTATGGAAAGTACTCTATTGTCGATATTTTTGTTACTCCAATGGACTAACCTTGTCATTATGAATGGTAGTCTATTGTCGAGATTTTTGTTACTCCAATGGATGGTAGCCTTGTCATTATGGAAGGTAGTCTGTTGTCGATATTTTTGTTACTACAATGGATGGTAGTCTTTTCATTATGGAAGGTAGTCTGTTGTCGAGATTTTTGTTATTCCATTGGATGGTAACCTTGTCATTATGGAAGGTAGTCTGATGTCAGGATTTTTGTTATTCCAATGTATGGTAACCTTGTCATTATGGAAGGTACTCTATTGTCGAGATTTTTGTTACTCCAATGGAAGGTAGCCTCTTCATTATGGAAGGTACTCTGTTGTCGATATTTTTGTTACTCCAATGGATGGTAGCCTTGTCATTATGGAAGGTAGTCTGTTTTCAAGATTTTTGTTACTCTAATGGGTGGTAGCCTTGTCATTATGGAAGGTAGTCTGTTGTCAAGATTTTTGTTACTCCAATGGATGGTAGCCTTGTCATTATGGAAGTTGTCTATTTTCGAGATTTTTGTTACTCCGATGGATGGTAGTCTTTTCATTATGGAAGGTAGTCTATCGTTATGATTTCTGTTACTCCAATGGATGGTAGCCTTGTCCTTATGGAAGGTAGTCTTTTGTTCATATTTTTGTTACTCCATTGGATGGTAGCCTTGTCATTATAGAATGTAGTCTGTTGTCGATATTTTTGTTACTCCAATGGATGGTAGCCTTATCATTATGGAAGGTAGTATAATATAGATATCTTTTTTACTCCAATGGGTGGTAGCCTTGTCATTATGGAAGGTAGTTTTTTGTCTATATTTTTTTTACTCCAATGGATGGTAGCCTTGTCATTATGGAAGGTAGATTGTCATTGAGATATCTGTTACTCCAATGTATGGTAGCCTTGTCATTATGGAAGGTAAAGTGTTGTCGAGATTTTTGTTATTCCGTTTGATGTTAGCCTTGTCATTATGGAAGGTAGTGTGTTGTCGAGATTTTTATACTCCAATGGATGGTATCCTTGTCATTATGGAAGGTAGTCTGTTGTCGAGATTTTTGTTACTCCAATGAATGGTAGACTTGTTATTATGGGACGTAGTCTGTTGTCAATATTTTTGTTACTTCAATGGATTGTAGCCTTGTCATTATGGAAGGTAGTCTATTGTCGATATTTTTGTTACTCCAATGGATGGTAGCTTTGTCATTATGGAAAGTACTCTATTGTCGATATTTTTGTTACTCCAATGGACCAACCTTGTCATTATGAATGGTAGTCTATTGTCGAGATTTTTGTTACTCCAATGGATGGTAGCCTTGTCATTATGGAAGGTAGTCTGTTGTCGATATTTTTGTTACTACAATGGATGGTAGTCTTTTCATTATGGAAGGTAGTCTGTTGTCGAGATTTTTGTTATTCCATTGGATGGTAACCTTGTCATTATGGAAGGTAGTCTGATGTCAGGATTTTTGTTATTCCAATGTATGGTAACCTTGTCATTATGGAAGGTACTCTATTGTCGAGATTTTTGTTACTCCAATGGAAGGTAGCCTCTTCATTATGGAAGGTACTCTGTTGTCGATATTTTTGTTACTCCAATGGATGTTAGCCTTGTCATTATGGAAGGTAGTCTGTTTTCAAGATTTTTGTTACTCTAATGGGTGGTAGCCTTGTCATTATGGAAGGTAGTCTGTTGTCAAGATTTTTGTTACTCCAATGGATGGTAGCCTTGTCATTATGGAAGGTAGTCTATTTTCGAGATTTTTGTTACTCCGATGGATGGTAGTCTTTTCATTATGGAAGGTAGTCTGTCGTTATGATTTCTGTTACTCCAATGGATGGTAGCCTTGTCCTTATGGAAGGTAGTCTTTTGTTCATATTTTTGTTACTCCATTGGATGGTAGCCTTGTCATTATAGAATGTAGTCTGTTGTCGATATTTTTGTTACTCCAATGGATGGTAGCCTTATCATTATGGAAGGTAGTATAATATAGATATCTTTTTTACTCCAATGGGTGGTAGCCTTGTCATTATGGAAGGTAGTTTTTTGTCTATATTTTTTTTACTCCAATGGATGGTAGCCTTGTCATTATGGATGGTAGATTGTCATTGAGATATCTGTTACTCCAATGTGTGGTAGCCTTGTCATTATGGAAGGTAGTCTGTTGTCGAGAATTTTGTTATTCCGTTTGATGTTAGCCTTGTCATTATGGAAGGTAGTGTGTTGTCGATATTTTTATACTCCAATGGATGGTATCCTTGTCATTATGGAAGGTAGTCTGTTGTCGAGATTTTTGTTACTCCAATGAATGGTAGACTTGTTTGTATGGGACGTAGTCTGTTGTCAATATTTTTGTTACTTCAATGGATTGTAGCCTTGTCATTATGGAAGGTAGTCTATTGTCGAGATTTTTGTTACTCCAATGGATGGTAGCTTTGTCATTATGGAAGGTACTCTGTTGTCGATATTTTTGTTACTCCAATGGACTAAGCTTGTCATTATGAATGGTAGTCTATTGTCGAGATTTTTGTTACTCCAATGGATGGTAGCCTTGTCATTATGGAAGGTAGTCTGTTGTCGATATTTTTGTTACTACAATGGATGGTAGCCTTTTCATTATGGAAAGTAGTCTGTTGTTGAGATTTTTGTTATTCCATTGGATGGTAACCTTGTCATTATGGAAGGTAGTCTGATGTCCGGATTTTTGTTATTCCAATGTATGGTAACCTTGTCATTATGGAAGGTACTCTATTGTCGAGATTTTTGTTACTCCAATGGAAGGTAGCCTCTTCATTATGGAAGGTACTCTGTTGTCGATATTTTTGTTACTCCAATGGATGGTAGCCTTGTCATTATGGAAGGTAGTCTGTTTTCGATATTTTTGTTACTCTAATGGATGGTAGCCTTGTAATTATGGATGGTAGTCTGTTGTCAAGATTTTTGTTACTCCAATGGATGGTAGCCTTGTCATTATGGAAGGTAGTCTATTTTCGAGATTTTTGTTACTCCGATGGATGGTAGTCTTTTCATTATGGAAGGTAGTCTGTCGTTATGATTTCTGTTACTCCAATGGATGGTAGCCTTGTCCTTATGGAAGGTAGTATTTTGTTCATATTTTTATTACTCCATTGGATGGTAGCCTTGTCATTATAGAATGTAGTCTGTTGTCGATATTTTTGTTACTCCAATGGATGGTAGCCTTATCAATATGGAAGGTAGTATAATATAGATATCTTTTTTACTCCAATGGGTGGTAGCCTTGTCATTATGGAAGGTTGTTTTTTGTCGATATTTTTTTTACTCCAATGGATGGTAGCCTTGTCATTATGGATGGTAGATTGTCATTGAGATATCTGTTACTCCAATGTGTGGTAGCCTTGTCATTATGGAAGGTAGTCTGTTGTCGAGAATTTTGTTATTCCGTTTGATGTTAGCCTTGTCATTATGGAAGGTAGTGTGTTGTCGATATTTTTATACTCCAATGGATGGTATCCTTGTCATTATGGAAGGTAGTCTGTTGTCGAGATTTTTTTTACTCCAATGAATGGTAGACTTGTTTGTATGGGACGTAGTCTGTTGTCAATATTTTTGTTACTTCAATGGATTGTAGCCTTGTCATTATGGAAGGTAGTCTATTGTCGAGATTTTTGTTACTCCAATGGATGGTAGCTTTGTCATTATGGAAGGTACTCTGTTGTCGATATTTTTGTTACTCCAATGGACTAAGCTTGTCATTATGAATGGTAGTCTATTGTCGAGATTTTTGTTACTCCAATGGATGGTAGCCTTGTCATTATGGAAGGTAGTCTGTTGTCGATATTTTTGTTACTACAATGGATGGTAGCCTTTTCATTATGGAAAGTAGTCTGTTGTTGAGATTTTTGTTATTCCATTGGATGGTAACCTTGTCATTATGGAAGGTAGTCTGATGTCCGGATTTTTGTTATTCCAATGTATGGTAACCTTGTCATTATGGAAGGTACTCTATTGTCGATATTTTTGTTACTCCAATGGAAGGTAGCCTCTTCATTATGGAAGGTACTCTGTTGTCGATATTTTGGTTACTCCAATGGATGGTAGCCTTGTCATTATGGAAGGTAGTCTGTTTTCAATATTTTTGTTACTCTAGTGGATGGTAGCCTTGTCATTATAGAAGGTAGTCTGTTGTCAAGATTTTTGTTACTCCAATGGATGGTAGCCTTGTCATTATGGAAGGTAGTCTATTTTCGAGATTTTTGTTACTCCAATGGATGGTAGTCTTTTCATTATGGAAGGTAGTCTGTCGTTATGATTTCTGTTGCTCCAATGGATGGTAGCCTTGTCCTTATGGAAGGTAGTCTTTTGTTCAGATTTTTGTTACTCCATTGGATGGTACCCTTGTCATTATAGAATGTAGTCTGTTGTCGATATTTTTGTTACTCCAATGGATGCTAGCCTTATCATTATGGAAGGTAGTATAATATAGATATCTTTTTTACTCCAATGGGTGGTAGCCTTGTCATTATGGAAGGTAGTTTTTTGTCGATATTTTTTTTACTCCAATGGATGGTAGCCTTGTCATTATGGAAGGTAGATTGTCATTGAGATATCTGTTACTCCAATGTGTGGTAGCCTTGTCATTTTTGAAGGTAGTCTGTTGTCGAGAATTTTGTTATTCCGTTTGATGTTAGCCTTGTCATTATGGAAGGTAGTCTGTTGTCGAGATTTTTATACTCCAATGGATGGTATCCTTGTCATTATGGAAGGTAGTCTGTTGTCGAGATTTTTGTTACTCCAATGAATGGTAGCCTTGTTATTATGGGACGTAGTCTGTTGTCAATATTTTTGTTACTTCAATGGATTGTAGCCTTGTCATTATGGAAGGTAGTCTATTGTCGAGATTTTTGTTACTCCAATGGATGGTAGCTTTGTCATTATGGAAGGCACTCTGTTGTCGATATTTTTGATTCTCCAATGGACTAAGCTTGTCATTATGAATGGTAGTCTATTGTCGAGATTTTTGTTACTCCAATGGATGGTAGCCTTGTCATTATGGAAGGTAGTCTGTTGTCGATATTTTTGTTACTACAATGGATGGTAGCCTTTTCATTATGGAAAGTAGTCTGTTGTCGAGATTTTTGTTATTCCATTGGATGGTAACCTTGTCATTATGGAAGGTAGTCTGATGTCCGGATTTTTGTTATTCCAATGTATGGTAACCTTGTCATTATGGAAGGTAGTTTTTTGTTCAGATTTTTGTTACTCCATTGGATGGTACCCTGGTCATTATAGAATGTAGTCTGTTGTCGATATTTTTGTTACTCCAATGGATGGTAGCCTTATCATTATGGAAGGTAGTATAATATAGATATCTTTTTTACTCCAATGGGTGGTAGCCTTGTCATTATGGAAGGTAGTTTTTTTTCGATATTTTTTTTACTCCAATGGATGTTAGCCTTGTCATTATGGAAGGTAGATTGTCATTGAGATATCTGTTACTCCAATGTATGGTAGCCTTGTCATTATGGAAGGTAGTGTGTTGTCGAGATTTTTATACTCCAATGGATGGTATCCTTGTCATTATAGAAGGTAGTCTGTTTTCGAGAATTTTGTTACTCCAATGAATGGTAGACTTGTTATTATGGGACGTAGTCTGTTGTCAATATTTTTGTTACTTCAATGGATTGTAGCCTTGTCATTATGGAAGGTAGTCTATTGTCGAGATTTTTATTACTCCAATGGATGGTAGCTTTGTCATTACGGAAGGTACTCTGTTGTCGATATTTTTGTTACTCCAATGGACCAAGCTTGTCCTTATGAATGGTAGTCTATTGTCGAGATTTTTGTTACTCCAATGGATGGTAGCCTTGTCATTATGGAAGGTAGTCTGTTGTCGATATTTTTGTTACTACAATGGATGGTAGCCTTTTCATTATGGAAGGTAGTCTGTTGTCGAGATTTTTGTTATTCCATTGGATGGTAACCTTGTCATTATGGAAGGTAGTCTGATGTCCGGATTTTTGTTATTCCAATGTATGGTAACCTTGTCATTATGGAAGGTACTCTATTGTCGAGATTTTTGTTACTCCAATGGAAGGTAGCCTCTTCATTATGGAAGGTACTCTGTTGTCGATATTTTTGTTACTCCAATGGATGGTAGCCTTGTCATTATGGAAGGTAGTCTGTTTTCGATATTTTTGTTACTCTAATGGATGGTAGCCTTGTAATTATGGAAGGTAGTCTGTTGTCAAGATTTTTGTTACTCCAATGGATGGTAGCCTTGTCATTATGGAAGGTAGTCTATTTTCGAGATTTTTGTTACTCCGATGGATGGTAGTCTTTTCATTATGGAAGGTAGTCTGTCATTATGATTTCTGTTACTCCAATGGATGGTAGCCTTGTCCTTATGGAAGGTAGTATTTTGTTCATATTTTTATTACTCCATTGGATGGTAGCCTTGTCATTATAGAATGTAGTCTGTTGTCGATATTTTTGTTACTCCAATGGATGGTAGCCTCATCATTATGGAAGGTAGTATAATATAGATATCTTTTTTACTCCAATGGGTGGTAGCCTTGTCATTATGGAAGGTAGTTTTTTGTCGATATTTTTTTTACTCCAATGGATGGTAGCCTTGTCATTATGGATGGTAGATTGTCATTGAGATATCTGTTACTCCAATGTGTGGTAGCCTTGTCATTTTTGAAGGTAGTCTGTTGTCGAGAATTTTGTTATTCCGTTTGATGTTAGCCTTGTCATTATGGAAGGTAGTCTGTTGTCGAGATTTTTATACTCCAATGGATGGTATCCTTGTCATTATGGAAGGTAGTCTGTTGTCGAGATTTTTGTTACTCCAATGAATGGTAGCCTTGTTATTATGGGACGTAGTCTGTTGTCAATATTTTTGTTACTTCAATGGATTGTAGCCTTGTCATTATGGAAGGTAGTCTATTGTCGAGATTTTTGTTACTCCAATGGATGGTAGCTTTGTCATTATGGAAGGCACTCTGTTGTCGATATTTTTGATTCTCCAATGGACTAAGCTTGTCATTATGAATGGTAGTCTATTGTCGAGATTTTTGTTACTCCAATGGATGGTAGCCTTGTCATTATGGAAGGTAGTCTGTTGTCGATATTTTTGTTACTACAATGGATGGTAGCCTTTTCATTATGGAAAGTAGTCTGTTGTCGAGATTTTTGTTATTCCATTGGATGGTAACCTTGTCATTATGGAAGGTAGTCTGATGTCCGGATTTTTGTTATTCCAATGTATGGTAACCTTGTCATTATGGAAGGTAGTTTTTTGTTCAGATTTTTGTTACTCCATTGGATGGTACCCTGGTCATTATAGAATGTAGTCTGTTGTCGATATTTTTGTTACTCCAATGGATGGTAGCCTTATCATTATGGAAGGTAGTATAATATAGATATCTTTTTTACTCCAATGGGTGGTAGCCTTGTCATTATGGAAGGTAGTTTTTTTTCGATATTTTTTTTACTCCAATGGATGTTAGCCTTGTCATTATGGAAGGTAGATTGTCATTGAGATATCTGTTACTCCAATGTATGGTAGCCTTGTCATTATGGAAGGTAGTGTGTTGTCGAGATTTTTATACTCCAATGGATGGTATCCTTGTCATTATAGAAGGTAGTCTGTTTTCGAGAATTTTGTTACTCCAATGAATGGTAGACTTGTTATTATGGGACGTAGTCTGTTGTCAATATTTTTGTTACTTCAATGGATTGTAGCCTTGTCATTATGGAAGGTAGTCTATTGTCGAGATTTTTATTACTCCAATGGATGGTAGCTTTGTCATTACGGAAGGTACTCTGTTGTCGATATTTTTGTTACTCCAATGGACCAAGCTTGTCCTTATGAATGGTAGTCTATTGTCGAGATTTTTGTTACTCCAATGGATGGTAGCCTTGTCATTATGGAAGGTAGTCTGTTGTCGATATTTTTGTTACTACAATGGATGGTAGCCTTTTCATTATGGAAGGTAGTCTGTTGTCGAGATTTTTGTTATTCCATTGGATGGTAACCTTGTCATTATGGAAGGTAGTCTGATGTCCGGATTTTTGTTATTCCAATGTATGGTAACCTTGTCATTATGGAAGGTACTCTATTGTCGAGATTTTTGTTACTCCAATGGAAGGTAGCCTCTTCATTATGGAAGGTACTCTGTTGTCGATATTTTTGTTACTCCAATGGATGGTAGCCTTGTCATTATGGAAGGTAGTCTGTTTTCGATATTTTTGTTACTCTAATGGATGGTAGCCTTGTAATTATGGAAGGTAGTCTGTTGTCAAGATTTTTGTTACTCCAATGGATGGTAGCCTTGTCATTATGGAAGGTAGTCTATTTTCGAGATTTTTGTTACTCCGATGGATGGTAGTCTTTTCATTATGGAAGGTAGTCTGTCATTATGATTTCTGTTACTCCAATGGATGGTAGCCTTGTCCTTATGGAAGGTAGTATTTTGTTCATATTTTTATTACTCCATTGGATGGTAGCCTTGTCATTATAGAATGTAGTCTGTTGTCGATATTTTTGTTACTCCAATGGATGGTAGCCTCATCATTATGGAAGGTAGTATAATATAGATATCTTTTTTACTCCAATGGGTGGTAGCCTTGTCATTATGGAAGGTAGTTTTTTGTCGATATTTTTTTTACTCCAATGGATGGTAGCCTTGTCATTATGGATGGTAGATTGTCATTGAGATATCTGTTACTCCAATGTGTGGTAGCCTTGTCATTTTTGAAGGTAGTCTGTTGTCGAGAATTTTGTTATTCCGTTTGATGTTAGCCTTGTCATTATGGAAGGTAGTCTGTTGTCGAGATTTTTATACTCCAATGGATGGTATCCTTGTCATTATGGAAGGTAGTTTGTTGTCGAGATTTTTGTTACTCCAATGAATGGTAGCCTTGTTATTATGGGACGTAGTCTGTTGTCAATATTTTTGTTACTTCAATGGATTGTAGCCTTGTCATTATGGAAGGTAGTCTATTGTCGAGATTTTTGTTACTCCAATGGATGGTAGCTTTGTCATTATGGAAGGCACTCTGTTGTCGATATTTTTGATTCTCCAATGGATGGTAGCCTTGTCATTATGAAAGGTAGTCTGTTGTCGAGATTTTTGTTACTCTAATGGATGGTAGCCTTGTAATTATGGAAGGTAGTCTGTTGTCAATATTTTTGTTACTCCAATGGATGGTAGCCTTGTCATTATGGAAGGTAGTCTGTCGTCGAGATTTTTGTTACTCCGATGGATGGTAGTCTTTTCATTATGGAAGGTAGTCTGTCGTTATGATTTCTGTTACTCCCTTGGATGGGAGCCTTGTCCTTATGGAAGGTAGTATTTTGTTCATATTTTTGTTACTCCATTGGATGGTAGCCTTGTCAATATAGAATGTAGTTTGTTGTCGATATTTTTGTTACTCCAATGGATGGTAGCCTTATCATTATGGAAGGTAGTATAATATAGATATCTTTTTTACTCCAATGGGTGGTAGCCTTGTCATTATGGAAGGTAGTTTTTTGTCGATATTTTTTTTACTCCAATGGATGGTAGCCTTGTCATTATGGAAGGTAGATTGTCATTGAGATATCTGTTACTCCAATGTACGGTAGCCTTGTCATTATGGAAGGTAGTGTGTTGTCGAGATTTTTATACTCCAATGGATGGTATCCTTGTCATTATGGAAGGTTGTCTGTTGTCGAGATTTTTGTTACTCCAATGAATGGTAGACTTGTTATTATGGGACGTAGTTTGTTGTCAATATTTTTGTTACTTCAATGGATTGTAGCCTTGTCATTATGGAAGGTAGTCTATTGTCGAGATTTTTGTTACTCCAATGGATGGTAGCTTTGTCATTATGGAAGGTACTCTGTTGTCGATATTTTTGTTACTCCAATGGACTAAGCTTGTCATTATGAATGGTAGTCTATTGTCGAGATTTTTGTTACTCCAATGGATGGTAGCCTTGTCATTATGGAAGGTAGTTTGTTGTCTATATTTTTGTTACTACAATGGATGGTAGCCTTTTCATTATGGAAGGTAGTCTGTTGTCGAGATTTTTGTTATTCCATTGGATGGTAACCTTGTCATTATGGAAGGTAGTCTGATGTCCGGATTTTTGTTATTCCAATGTATGGTAACCTTGTCATTATGGAAGGTACTCTATTGTCGATATTTTTGTTACTCCAATGGAAGGTAGCCTCTTCATTATGGAAGGTACTCTGTTGTCGATATTTTGGTTACTCCAATGGATGGTAGCCTTGTCATTATGGAAGGTAGTCTGTTTTCGATATTTTTGTTATTTCAATGGATGGTAGTCTTTTCATTATGGAAGGTAGTCTGTCGTTATGATTTCTGTTACTCCAATGGATGGTAGCTATGTCCTTATGGAAGGTAGTTTTTTGTTCAGATTTTTGTTACTCCATTGGATGGTACCCTGGTCATTATAGAATGTAGTCTGTTGTCGATATTTTTGTTACTCCAATGGATGGTAGCCTTATCATTATGGAAGGTAGTATAATATAGATATCTTTTTTACTCCAATGGGTGGTAGCCTTGTCATTATGGAAGGTAGTTTTTTTTCGATATTTTTTTTACTCCAATGGATGTTAGCCTTGTCATTATGGAAGGTAGATTGTCATTGAGATATATGTTACTCCAATGTATGGTAGCCTTGTCATTATGGAAGGTAGTGTGTTGTAGAGATTTTTATACTCCAATGGATGGTATCCTTGTCATTATAGAAGGTAGTCTGTTTTCGAGATTTTTGTTACTCCAATGAATGGTAGACTTGTTATTATGGGACGTAGTCTGTTGTCAATATTTTTGTTACTTCAATGGATTGTAGCCTTGTCATTATGGAAGGTAGTCTATTGTCGAGATTTTTATTACTCCAATGGATGGTAGCTTTGTCATTATGGAAGGTACTCTGTTGTTGATATTTTTGTTACTCCAATGGACCAAGCTTGTCCTTATGAATGGTAGTCTATTGTCGAGATTTTTGTTACTCCAATGGATGGTAGCCTTGTCATTATGGAAGGTAGTCTGTTGTCGATATTTTTGTTACTACAAAGGATGGTAGCCTTTTCATTATGGAAGGTAGTCTGTTGTCGAGATTTTTATTATTCCATTGGATGGTAACCTTGTCATTATGGAAGGTAGTCTGATGTCCGGATTTTTTTTATTCCAATGTATGGTAACCTTGTCATTATGGAAGGTACTCTATTATCGAGATTTTTGTTACTCCAATGGAAGGTAGCCTCTTCATTATGGAAGGTACACTGTTGTCGATATTTTTGTTACTCCAATGGATGGTAGCCTTGTCATTATGGAAGGTAGTCTGTTTTTGATATTTTTGTTACTCTATTGGATGGTAGCCTTGTCATTATGGAAGGTAGTCTGTTGTCAAGATTTTTGTTACTCCAATGGATGGTAGCCTTGTCATTATGGAAGGTAGTCTATTTTCGAGATTTTTGTTACTCCAATGGATGGTAGTCTTTTCATTATGGAAGGTAGTCTGTCGTTATGATTTCTGTTGCTCCAATGGATGGTAGCCTTGTCCTTATGGAAGGTAGTCTTTTGTTCAGATTTTTGTTACTCCATTGGATGGTACCCTTGTAATTATAGAATGTAGTCTGTTGTCGATATTTTTGTTACTCCAATGGATGGTAGCCTTATCATTATGGAAAGTAGTATAATATAGATATCTTTTTTACTCCAATGCGTGGTAGCCTTATCATTATGGAAGGTAGTCTGTTGTCAAGATTTTTGTTACTCCATTGGATGGTAGCCTTGTCATTATGGAAGGTCGTTTTTTGTCGATATTTTTTTTACTCCAATGGATGGTAGCCTTGTCATTATGGAAGGTAGATTGTCATTGAGATATCTGTTACTCCAATGTGTGGTAGCCTTGTCATTTTTGAAGGTAGTCTGTTGTCGAGAATTTTGTTATTCCGTTTGATGTTAGCCTTGTCATTATGGAAGGTAGTCTGTTGTCGAGATTTTTATACTCCAATGGATGGTATCCTTGTCATTATGGAAGGTAGTCTGTTGTCGAGATTTTTGTTACTCCAATGAATGGTAGCCTTGTTATTATGGGACGTAGTCTGTTGTCAATATTTTTGTTACTTCAATGGATTGTAGCCTTGTCATTATGGAAGGTAGTCTATTGTCGAGATTTTTTTTACTCCAATGGATGGTAGCTTTGTCATTATGGAAGGCACTCTGTTGTCGATATTTTTGTTTCTCCAATGGATTGTAGCCTTGTCATTATGAAAGGTAGTCTTTTGTCGAGATTTTTGTTACTCCAATGGATGGTAGCTTTGTCATTATGGAAGGTAGTCTATTGTCGATATTTTTGTTACTACAATAGCTGGTAGCCTTGTCATTATGGAAGGTAGTCTGATGTCAGGATTTTTGTTATTCCAATGTATGGTAACCTTGTCATTATGGAAGGTACTCTATTGTCGAGATTTTTGTTACTCCAATGGATGGTAGCCTTGTCATTATGGAAGGTACTCTATTGTCGAAATTTTTGTTACTCCAATGGATGGTAGCCTTGTCATTATGGAAGGTAGTTTGTTGTCGAGATTTTTGTTACTCCAATGGATGGTAGCCTTGTCATTATGGAAGGTAGTCTATTGTCGAGATTTTTGTTACTCCAATGAATGGTAGCCTTGTCATTATGGGACGTAGTCTGTTGTCAATATTTTTGATACTTCAATGGATTGTAGCCTTGTCATTATGGAAGGTAGTCTATTGTCGAGATTTTTGTTACTCCAATGGATGGTAGCTTTGTCATTATGGAAGGTACTCTGTTGTCGATATTTTTGTTACTACAATGGATGGTAGCCTATTCATTATGGAAGGTATTCTGTTGTCGAGATTTTTGTTACTACAATGGACCAACCTTGTCATTAAGAATGGTAGTCTGTTGTCGAGATTTTTGTTACTCCAATGGATGGTAGCCTTGTTACTATGGAAGGTAGTCTGTTGTCGATATTTTTGTTACTACAATGGATGGTAGCCTATTCATTATGGAAGGTACTATGTTGTCGAGATTTTTGTTATTCCATTGGATGGTAACCTTGTCATTATGGAAGGTAGTCTGATGTCAAGATTTTTGTTATTCCAATGTATGGTAACCTTGTCATTATGGAAGGTACTCTATTGTCGAGATTTTTGTTACTCCAATGGACGGTAGCCTTGTCATTATGGAAGGTACTCTGTTGTCGATATTTTTGTTACTCCAATGGATGGTAGCCTTGTCATTATGGAAGGTACTCTGTTGTCGATATTTTTGTTACTCCAATGGATGGTAGACTTGTCATTATGGAAGGTAGTCTGTTGTCAAGATTTTTGTTATTCCAATGGATGGTAGCCTTGTCATTATGGAAGGTAGTCTATTTTCGAGATTTTTGTTACTCCAATGGATGGTAGTCTTTTCATTATGGAAGGTAGCCTGTCGTTATGATTTCTGTTACTCCAATGGATGGTAGCCTTGTCCTTATGGAAGGTAGTCTTTTGTTCAGATTTTTGTTACTCCATTGGATGGTAGCCTTGTCATTATAGAATGTAGTCTGTTATCGATATTTTTGTTACCCCAATGGATGGTAGCCTTATCATTATGGAAGGTAGTATAATGTAGATATCTTTTTTACTCCAATGGGTGGTAGCCTTGTTATTATGGAAGGTAGTTTTTTTTCGATATTTTTTTTACTCCAATGGATGGTAGCCTTGTCATTATGGAAGGTAGATTGTGATTGAGATATCTGTTACTCCAATGTGTGGTAGCCTTGTCATTATGGAAGGTAGTCTGTTGTCGAGAATTTTGTTATTCCGTTTGATGTTAGCCTTGTCATTATGGAAGGTACTCTGTTGTCGATATTTTTGTTACTCCAATTTAAGGTAGCCTTGTTATTGTGGGACGTAGTCTGTTGTCGATATTTTTGTTACTTCAATGGATTGTAGCCTTGTCATTATGGAAGGTAGTCTGTTGTCGAGATTTTTGTTACTCCAACGGATGGTAGTTTGTCATTATGGAAGGTACTCTGTTGTCGATATTTTTGTTTCTCCAGTGCATGGTAGCCTTGTCCTTATGAATGGTAGTCTGTTGTCGAGATTTTTGTTACTCCAATGGTTGGTAGCCTTGTAATTATGGAAGGTAGTCTATTGTCGATATTTTTGTTACTACAATGGCTGGTAGCCTTGTCATTATGGAAGGTAGTCCGATGTAAGGATTTTTTTTATTCCAATGTATGGTAACCTTGTCATTATGGAAGGTACGCTATTGTCGATATTTTTGTTACTCCAATGGAAGGTAGCCTTGTCATTATGGAAGGTACTCTATTGTCGATATTTTTGTTACTCTAATGGATGGTAGCCTTGTCATTATGGAAGGTAGTCTGTTGTTTAGATTTTTGTAACTCCAATGGATTGTAGCCTTGTTATTATGGAAGATAGCCTATTGTCGAGATTTTTGTTACTCCATTGGATGGAAGCCTTGTCATTATGGAAGGTAGTATGTTGTCGAGATTTTTGTTACTCCAATGGATGGTAGCCTAGTCATTATGGAAGGTAGTCTGTTGTCGAGATTTTTGTTACTCCAATGGATGGTATCCTTGTCATTATGAAAGGTAGTCTGTTGTCGAGATTTTTGTTATTCTAATGGATGGTATCCTTGTCATTATGAAAGGTAGTCCGTTGTCGATATCTTTCTTACTCCATTGGATGGTAGCCTAGTCATTATGCAAGGTAGTCTGTTATCGAGAATTTTGTTACTCCAATGGATGGTAGCCTTGTCATTACGGAAGGTAGTCTATTGTCGAGATTTTTGTTACTACAATGGATGGTAGCCTTCTCATTATGGAAGGTAGTCTGTTGTCGATATTTTTGTTACTCCAATGGATGGTAGCCTAGTCATTATGGAAGGTTGTCTGTTATCGAGAATTTTGTTACTCCAATGGATGGTAGCCTTGTCATTATGGAAGGTAGTCTGTTGTCGAGATTTTTGTTACTATAATGGATGGTAGCCTTGTCATTATTGAAGTTAGTGTGTTGTCGATATCTTTGTTACTCCAATGGATGGTAGCCTTGTCATTATGGAAGGTAGTTTGTTGTCGATATCTTTCTTACTCCAATGGATGGTAGCCTTGTCATTATGGAAGATAGACTGTTGTCGAGATTTTTGGTACTCCAATGGATGGATGGTAGCCTTGTCATTATTGAAGGTAGTCTGTTGTCCCATTTTTTGTTACTCTAATGGATGGTAGCCTTGTCATTATTGTAGGTAGTCTATCATTGTGATTTATGTTAGTCCAATGGATGGTAGCCTTGTCATTATGGAAGGTAGTTTATTGTTCAGATTTTTGTTACTCCAATAGATGGTAGACTTGTCATTATGGAAGGTAGTCTGTTGTCGAGATTTATGTTACTACAATGGATGGTAGCCTTTTCATTATGGAAGGTAGTCTGTTGTCGATATTTTTGTTACTACAATGGATGGTAGCCTTGTCATTATGGACGGTAGTCTGTTGTCGAGATTTTTGTTACTCCAATGGATGGTGGCCTTGTCATTATGGAAGGTAGTATGTTGTCGATATTTTTGTTATTCCAATGGATGGTAGCCTTGTTATTATGGAAGGTAGTTTGTTGTCGTGATTTTTGTTACTCTAATGGATGGTGGCCTTGTCATTATGGAAGGTAGTATGTTATCGATATCTTTGTTACTACAATGGATGGTAGCCTTGTCATTATGGAAGTTAGTCTGTTGTCGAGATTTTTGTTACTCCAATGGATGGTAGTTTGTCATTATGGAAGGTACTCTGTTGTCGATATTTTTGTTTCTCCAGTGCATGGTAGCCTTGTCCTTATGAATGGTAGTCTGTTGTCGAGATTTTTGTTACTCCAATGGATGGTAGCCTTGTAATTATGGAAGGTAGTCTATTGTCGATATTTTTGTTACTACAATGGCTGGTAGCCTTGTCATTATGGAAGGTAGTCCGATGTAAGGATTTTTTTTATTCCAATGTATGGTAACCTTGTCATTATGGAAGGTACGCTATTGTCGATATTTTTGTTACTCCAATGGAAGGTAGCCTTGTCATTATGGAAGGTACTCTATTGTCGATATTTTTGTTACTCTAATGGATGGTAGCCTTGTCATTATGGAAGGTAGTCTGTTGTTTAGATTTTTGTAACTCCAATGGATTGTAGCCTTGTTTATATGGAAGATAGCCTATTGTCGAGATTTTTGTTACTCCATTGGATGGAAGCCTTGTCATTATGGAAGGTAGTATGTTGTCGAGATTTTTGTTACTCCAATGGATGGTAGCGTAGTCATTATGGAAGGTAGTCTATTGTCGAGATTTTTGTTACTCCAATGGATGGTATCCTTGTCATTATGAAAGGTAGTCTGTTGTCGAGATTTTTGTTATTCTAATGGATGGTATCCTTGTCATTATGAAAGGTAGTCCGTTGTCGATATCTTTCTTACTCCAATGGATGGTAGCCTAGTCATTATGCAAGGTAGTCTGTTATCGAGAATTTTGTTACTCTAATGGATGGTAGCCTTGTCATTACGGAAGGTAGTCTATTGTCGAGATTTTTGTTACTACAATGGATGGTAGCCTTCTCATTATGGAAGGTAGTCTGTTGTCGATATTTTTGTTACTCCAATGGATGGTAGCCTAGTCATTATGGAAGGTTGTCTGTTATCGAGAATTTTGTTACTATAATGGATGGTAGCCTTGTCATTATTGAAGGTAGTGTGTTGTCGATATCTTTGTTACTCCAATGGATGGTAGCCTTGTCATTATGGAAGATAGACTGTTGTCGAGATTTTTGGTACTCCAATGGATGGATGGTAGCCTTGTCATTATTGAAGGTAGTCTGTTGTCCCATTTTTTGTTACTCTAATGGATGGTAGCCTTGTCATTATTGTAGGTAGTCTATCATTGTGATTTATGTTAGTCCAATGGATGGTAGCCTTGTCATTATGGAAGGTAGTTTATTGTTCAGATTTTTGTTACTCCAATAGATGGAAGACTTGTCATTATGGAAGGTAGTCTGTTGTCGAGATTTATGTTACTACAATGGATGGTAGCCTTTTCATTATGGAAGGTAGTCTGTTGTCGATATTTTTGTTACTACAATGGATGGTAGCCTTGTCATTATGGACGGTAGTCTGTTGTCGAGATTTTTGTTACTCCAATGGATGGTGGCCTTGTCATTATGGAAGGTAGTATGTTGTCGATATTTTTGTTATTCCAATGGATGGTAGCCTTGTTATTATGGAAGGTAGTTTGTTGTCGTGATTTTTGTTACTCTAATGGATGGTGGCCTTGTCATTATGGAAGGTAGTATGTTATCGATATCTTTGTTACTACAATGGATGGTAGCCTTGTCATTATGGAAGTTAGTCTGTTGTCGAGATTTTTGTTACTCCAATGGATGGTATCCTTGTTATTATGCAAGGTAGTCTGTTGTCGAGATTTTTGATATTCCAATGCATGGTATCCTTGTCATTATGAAAGGTAGTCCGTTGTCGATTTCTTTGTTACTCCAGTTGATGGTAGCCTAGTCATTATGGAAGGTAGTCTATTGTCGTGATTTTTGTTACTCTAATGGATGGTAGCCTTGTCAGTATGGAAGGTAGTTTGTTGTCGAGATTTTTTTTACTAGAATGGATGGTAGCCTTGTCATTATGGAAGGTAGTTTGTTGTCGAGATTTTTGTTACTCCAATGGATGGTAGCCTTGTGATTATGGAAGGTAGGTTGTTATCCAGATTTTTGTTACTCTAATGGATGGTAGCCTTGTCATTAAGGAAGGTAGTCTGTTGTCGATATTTTTGTTACTCCATTGGATGGTAGCTTTGTAATTATGGAAGGTAGTCTATTGTCGAGATTTTTGTTATTCCAATGGATGGTATCCTTGTCATTATGGAAGGTAGTTTGTTGTCGAGATTTTTTTTATTCCAATGGATGGTATCATTGTCAATATGAAAGGTAGTCCATTATTGATATCTTTGTTACTCCAATGGATGGTAGCCTAGTCATTATGGAAGGTAGTCTGTTTTCGAGATTTTTGTTACTCCAATGGATGGTAGCTTTGTCATTATGGAAGGTACTCTGTTGTCGATATTTTTGTTACTCCAATGGACCAACCTTGTCATTATGAATGGAAGTCTGTTGTCGAGATTTTTGTTACTCCAATGGATGGTAGCCTTGTCATTATGGAAGGTAGTCTGTTGTCGATATTTTTGTTACTACAATGGATGGTAGCCTATTCATTATGGAAGGTATTCTGTTGTCGAGATTTTTGTTATTCCATTGGATGGTAACCTTGTCATTATGGAAGGTAGTCTGATGTCAAGATTTTTGTTATTCCAATGTATGGTAACCTTGTCATTATGGAAGGTACTCTATTGTCGAGATTTTTTGTTACTCCAATGGAAGGTAGCCTTGTCATTATGGAAGGTACTCTGTTGTCGATATTTTTGTTACTCCAATGGATGGTAGCCTTGTCATTATGGAAGGTACTCTGTTGTCGATATTTTTGTTACTCCAATGGATGGTAGCCTTGTCATTATGGAAGGTAGTCTGTTGTCAAGATTTTTGTTACTCCAATGGATGGTAGCCTTGTCATTATGGAAGGTAGTTTATTTTCGAGATTTTTGTTACTCCAATGGATGGTAGTCTTTTCATTATGGAAGGTAGTTTGTCGGTATGATTTCTGTTACTCCAATGGATGGTAGCCTTGTCCTTATGGAAGGTAGTCTTTTGTTCAGATTTTTGTTACTCCATTGGATGGTAGCCTTGTCATTATAGAATGTAGTCTGTTGTCGATATTTTTGTTACCCCAATGGATGGTAGCCTTATCATTATGGAAGGTAGTATAATATGGATATCTTTTTTACTCCAATGGGTGGTAGCCTTGTTATTATGGAAGGTAGTTTTTTGTCGATATTTTTTTTACTCCAATGGATGGTAGCCTTGTCATTATGGAAGGTAGATTGTGATTGAGATATCTGTTACTCCAATGTGTGGTAGCCTTGTCATTATGGAAGGTAGTCTGTTGTCGAGAATTTTGTTCTTCCGTTTGATGTTAGCCTTGTCATTATGGAAGGTAGTCTGTTGTCGAGATTTTTATACTCCAATGGATTTTATCCATGTCATTATGGAAGGTAGTCTGTTGTCGAGATTTTTTTTACTCCAATTTAAGGTAGCCTTGTTATTGTGGGACGTAGTCTGTTGTCGATATTTTTGTTACTTCAATGGATTGTAGCCATGTCATTATGGAAGGTAGTCTGTTGTCGAGATTTTTGTTACTCCAATCGATGGTAGCCTTGTCATTATGGAAGGTACACTGTTGTCGATATTTTTGTTTCTCCAATGGATGGTAGCCTTGTCATTATGGAAGGTAGTTTGTTGTCGAGATTTTTGTTACTCTAATGGATGGTAGCCTTGTCATTATGGAAGGTAGTCTATTGTCGAGATTTTTGTTACTCCAATGAATGGTAGCCTTGTCATTATGGGACGTAGTCTGTTGTCAATATTTTTGATACTTCAATGGATTGTAGCCTTGTCATTATGGAAGGTAGTCTATTGTCGAGATTTTTGTTACTCCAATGGATGGTAGCTTTGTCATTATGGAAGGTACTCTGTTGTCGATATTTTTGTTACTACAATGGATGGTAGCCTATTCATTATGGAAGGTATTCTGTTGTCGAGATTTTTGTTACTACAATGGACCAACCTTGTCATTATGAATGGTAGTCTGTTGTCGAGATTTTTGTTACTCCAATGGATGGTAGCGTTGTTATTATGGAAGGTAGTCTTTTGTCGATATTTTTGTTACTACAATGGATGGTAGCCTATTCATTATGGAAGGTATTCTGTTGTCGAGATTTTTGTTACTACAATGGATGGTAGCCTTGTCATTATGGAAGGTAGTCTGATGTCAAGATTTTTGTTATTCCAATGTATGGTAACCTTGTCATTATGGAAGGTACTCTATTGTCGAGATTTTTGTTACTCCAATGGAAGGTAGCCTTGTCATTATGGAAGGTACTCTGTTGTCGATATTTTTGTTACTCCAATGGATGGTAGCCTTGTCATTATGGAAGGTACTCTGTTGTCGATATTTTTGTTACTCCAATGGATGGTAGCCTTGTCATTATGGAAGGTAGTCTGTTGTCAAGATTTTTGTTATTCCAATGGATGGTAGCCTTGTCATTATGGAAGGTAGTCTATTTTCGAGATTTTTGTTACTCCAATGGATGGTAGTCTTTTCATTATGGAAGGTAGCCTGTCGTTATGATTTCTGTTACTCCAATGGATGGTAGCCTTGTCCTTATGGAAGGTAGTCTTTTGTTCAGATTTTTGTTACTCCATTGGATGGTAGCCTTGTCATTATAGAATGTAGTCTGTTATCGATATTTTTGTTACCCCAATGGATGGTAGCCTTATCATTATGGAAGGTAGTATAATGTAGATATCTTTTTTACTCCAATGGGTGGTAGCCTTGTTATTATGGAAGGTAGTTTTTTTTCGATATTTTTTTTACTCCAATGGATGGTAGCCTTGTCATTATGGAAGGTAGATTGTGATTGAGATATCTGTTACTCCAATGTGTGGTAGCCTTGTCATTATGGAAGGTAGTCTGTTGTCGAGAATTTTGTTATTCCGTTTGATGTTAGCCTTGTCATTATGGAAGGTACTCTGTTGTCGATATTTTTGTTACTCCAATTTAAGGTAGCCTTGTTATTGTGGGACGTAGTCTGTTGTCGATATTTTTGTTACTTCAATGGATTGTAGCCTTGTCATTATGGAAGGTAGTCTGTTGTCGAGATTTTTGTTACTCCAATGGATGGTAGTTTGTCATTATGGAAGGTACTCTGTTGTCGATATTTTTGTTTCTCCAGTGCATGGTAGCCTTGTCCTTATGAATGGTAGTCTGTTGTCGAGATTTTTGTTACTCCAATGGATGGTAGCCTTGTAATTATTGAAGGTAGTCTATTGTCGATATTTTTGTTACTACAAGGGCTGGTAGCCTTGTCATTATGGAAGGTAGTCCGATGTAAGGATTTTTTTTATTCCAATGTATGGTAACCTTGTCATTATGGAAGGTACGTTATTGTCGATATTTTTGTTACTCCAATGGAAGGTAGCCTTGTCATTATGGAAGGTACTCTATTGTCGATATTTTTGTTACTCTAATGGATGGTAGCCTTGTCATTATGGAAGGTAGTCTGTTGTTTAGATTTTTGTAACTCCAATGGATTGTAGCCTTGTTATTATGGAAGATAGCCTATTGTCGAGATTTTTGTTAAACCATTGGATGGAAGCCTTGTCATTATGGAAGGTAGTATGTTGTCGAGATTTTTGTTACTCCAATGGATGGTAGCCTAGTCATTATGGAAGGTAGTCTGTTGTCGAGATTTTTGTTACTCCAATGGATGGTATCCTTGTCATTATGAAAGGTAGTCTATTGTCGAGATTTTTGTTATTCTAATGGATGGTATCCTTGTCATTATGAAAGGTAGTCCGTTGTCGATATCTTTCTTACTCCAATGGATGGTAGCCTAGTCATTATGCAAGGTAGTCTGTTATCGAGAATTTTGTTACTCCAATGGATGGTAGCCTTGTCATTACGGAAGGTAGTCTATTGTCGAGATTTTTGTTACTACAATGGATGGTAGCCTTCTCATTATGGAAGGTAGTCTGTTGTCGATATTTTTGTTACTCCAATGGATGGTAGCCTAGTCATTATGGAAGGTTGTCTGTTATCGAGAATTTTGTTACTCCAATGGATGGTAGCCTTGTCATTATGGAAGGTAGTCTGTTGTCGAGATTTTTGTTACTATAATGGATGGTAGCCTTGTCATTATTGAAGGTAGTGTGTTGTCGATATCTTTGTTACTCTAATGGATGGTAGCCTTGTCATTATGGAAGGTAGTTTGTTGTCGATATCTTTCTTACTCCAATGGATGGTAGCCTTGTCATTATGGAAGATAGACTGTTGTCGAGATTTTTGGTACTCCAATGGATGGATGGTAGCCTTGTCATTATTGAAGGTAGTCTGTTGTCCCATTTTTTGTTACTCTAATGGATGGTAGCCTTGTCATTATTGTAGGTAGTCTATCATTGTGATTTATGTTAGTCCAATGGATGGTAGCCTTGTCATTATGGAAGGTAGTTTATTGTTCAGATTTTTGTTACTCCAATAGATGGTAGACTTGTCATTATGGAAGGTAGTCTGTTGTCGAGATTTATGTTACTACAATGGATGGTAGCCTTTTCATTATGAAAGGTAGTCTGTTGTCGATATTTTTGTTACTACAATGGATGGTAGCCTTGTCATTATGGACGGTAGTCTGTTGTCGAGATTTTTGTTACTCCAATGGATGGTGGCCTTGTCATTATGGAAGGTAGTATGTTGTCGATATTTTTGTTATTCCAATGGATGGTAGCCTTGTTATTATGGAAGGTAGTTTGTTGTCGTGATTTTTGTTACTCTAATGGATGGTGGCCTTGTCATTATGGAAGGTAGTATGTTATCGATATCTTTGTTACTACAATGGATGGTAGCCTTGTCATTATGGAAGTTAGTCTGTTGTCGAGATTTTTGTTACTCCAATGGATGGTATCCTTGTTATTATGCAAGGTAGTCTGTTGTCGAGATTTTTGATATTCCAATGCATGGTATCCTTGTCATTATGAAAGGTAGTCCGTTGTCGATTTCTTTGTTACTCCAGTTGATGGTAGCCTAGTCATTATGGAAGGTAGTCTATTGTCGTGATTTTTGTTACTCTAATGGATGGTAGCCTTGTCAGTATGGAAGGTAGTCTGTTGTCGAGATTTTTTTTACTAGATAGGATGGTAGCCTTGTCATTATGGAAGGTAGTTTGTTGTCGAGATTTTTGTTACTCCAATGGATGGTAGCCTTGTGATTATGGAAGGTAGGCTGTTATCCAGATTTTTGTTACTCTAATGGATGGTAACCTTGTCATTAAGGAAGGTAGTCTGTTGTCGATATTTTTGTTACTCCATTGGATGGTAGCTTTGTAATTATGGAAGGTAGTCTATTGTCGAGATTTTTGTTATTCCAATGGATGGTATCCATATCATTATGGAAGGTAGTTTGTTGTCGAGATTTTTTTTATTCCAATGGATGGTATCCTTGTCAATATGAAAGGTAGTCCATTATTGATATCTTTGTTACTCCAATGGATGGTAGCCTAGTCATTATGGAAGGTAGTCTGTTTTCGAGATTTTTGTTACTCCAATGGATGGTAGCTTTGTCATTATGGAAGGTACTCTGTTGTCGATATTTTTGTTACTCCAATGGACCAACCTTGTCATTATGAATGGAAGTCTGTTGTCGAGATTTTTGTTACTCCAATGGATGGTAGCCTTGTCATTATGGAAGGTAGTCTGTTGTCGATATTTTTGTTACTACAATGGATGGTAGCCTATTCATTATGGAAGGTATTCTGTTGTCGAGATTTTTGTTACTCCAATGGATGGTAGCCTTGTCATTATGGAAGGTAGTCTGTTGTCAACATTTTTGTTACTCCAATGGATGGTAGCCTTGTCATTATGGAAGGTAGTTTATTTTCGAGATTTTTGTTACTCCAATGGATGGTAGTCTTTTCATTATGGAAGGTAGTTTGTCGTTATGATTTCTGTTACTCCAATGGATGGTAGCCTTGTCCTTATGGAAGGTAGTCTTTTATTCAGATTTTTGTTACTCCATTGGATGGTAGCCTTGTCATTATAGAATGTAGTCTGTTGTCGATATTTTTGTTACCCCAATGGATGGTAGCCTTATCATTATGGAAGGTAGTATAATATGGATATCTTTTTTACTCCAATGGGTGGTAGCCTTGTTATTATGGAAGGTAGTTTTTTGTCGATATTTTTTTTACTCCAATGGATGGTAGCCTTGTCATTATGGAAGGTAGATTGTGATTGAGATATCTGTTACTCCAATGTGTGGTAGCCTTGTCATTATGGAAGGTAGTCTGTTGTCGAGAATTTTGTTCTTCCGTTTGATGTTAGCCTTGTCATTATGGAAGGTAGTCTGTTGTCGAGATTTTTATACTCCAATGGATTTTATCCATGTCATTATGGAAGGTAGTCTGTTGTCGAGATTTTTGTTACTCCAATTTAAGGTAGCCTTGTTATTGTGGGACGTAGTCTGTTGTCGATATTTTTGTTACTTCAATGGATTGTAGCCATGTCATTATGGAAGGTAGTCTGTTGTCGAGATTTTTGTTACTCCAATGGATGGTAGCTTTGTCATTATGGAAGGTACTCTGTTGTCGATATTTTTGTTTCTCCAATGCATGGTAGCCTTGTCCTTATGAATGGTAGTCTGTTGTCGAGATTTTTGTTACTCCAATGGATGGTAGCCTTGTCATTATGGAAGGTAGTCTATTGTCGATATTTTTGTTACTACAATGGCTGGTAGCCTTGTCATTATGGAAGGTAGTCCGATGTCAGGATTTTTTTTATTCCAATGTATGGTAACCTTGTCATTATGGAAGGTACTCTATTGTCGATATTTTTGTTACTCCAATGGAAGGTAGCCTTGTCATTATGGAAGGTACTCTATTATCGATATTTTTGTTACTCTAATGGATGGTAGCCTTGTCATTATGGAAGGTAGTCTGTTGTTGAGATTTTTGTAACTACAATGGATGGTAGCCTTGCCATTATGGACGGTAGTCAGCTGTCGATATTTTTGTTACTCCAATGGATTGTAGCCTTGTCATTATGGAAGATAGTCTATTGTCGAGATTTTTGTTACTCCATTGGATGGAAGCCTTGTCATTGTGGAAGGTAGAATGTTGTCGAGATTTTTGTTACTCCAATGGATGGTAGCCTAGTCATTATGGAAGGTAGTCTGTTGTCGAGATTTTTGTTACTCCAATGGACGGTATCCTTGTCATTATGAAAGGTAGTCTGTTGTCAAGATTTTTGTTATTCTAATGGATGGTATCCTTGTCATTATGAAAGGTAGTCCGTTGTCGATATCTTTCTTACTCCAATGGATGGTAGCCTAGTCATTATGCAAGGTAGTTTGTTGTCGATATCTTTCTTACTCCAATGGATAGTAGCCTTGTCATTATGGAAAGTAGACTGTTGTCGAGATTTTTGGTACTCCAATTGATGGATGGTAGCCTTGTCATTATTGAAGGTAGTCTGTTGTCCCATTTTTTGTTACTCTAATGGATGGTAGCCTTGTCATTAATGTAGGTAGTCTATCATTGTGATTTATGTTACTCCAATGGATGGTAGCCTTGTGATTATGGAAGGTAGTTTATTGTTCAGATTTTTGTTACTCCAATAGATGGTAGACTTGTCATTATGGAAGGTAGTCTGTTGTCGATATTTTTGTTACTCCATTGGATGGAAGACTTGTCATTATGGAAGGTAGTATGTTGTCGATATTTTTGTTATTCCAATGGATGGTAGCCTTGTTATTATGGAAGGTAGTTTGTTGTCATGATTTTTGTTACTCTAATGGATGGTGGCCTTGTTATTAGGGAAGGTAGTATGTTATCGATATCTTTGTTACTACAATGGATGGTAGCCTTGTCATTATGGAAGTTAGTCTGTTGTCGAGATTTTTGTTACTCCAATGGATGGTAACCTTGTTATTATGCAAGGTAGTCTGTTGTCGAGATTTTTGATATTCCAATGCATGGTATCCTTGTCATTATGAAAGGTAGTCCGTTGTCGATTTCTTTGTTACTCCAGTTGATGGTAGTCTAGTCATTATGGAAGGTAGTCTATTGTCGTGATTTTTGTTACTCTAATGGATGGTAGCCTTGTCAGTATGGAAGGTAGTCTGTTGTCGAGATATTTGTTACTAGAATGGATGGTAGCCTTGTCATTATGGAAGGTAGTTTGTTGTCGAGATTTTTGTTACTCCAATGTATGGTAGGCTTGTCATTATGGAAGGTAGGCTATTATCCAGATTTTCGTTACTCTAATGGATGGTAGCCTTGTCATTAAGGAAGGTAGTCTGTTGTCGATATTTTTGTTACTCCATTGGATGGTAGCTTTGTAATTATGGAAGGTAGTCTATTGTCGAGATTTTTGTTATTCCAATGGATGGTATCCTTGTCATTATGGAAGGTAGTTTGTTGTCGAGATTTTTTTTATTCCAATGGATGGTATCCTTGTCAATATGAAAGGTAGTCCATTATTGATATCTTTGTTACTCCAATGGATGGTAGCCTAGTCATTATGGAAGGTAGTCTGTTGTCGAGATTTTTGTTACTCCAATGCATAGTATCCTTGTCATTATGGAAGGTAGTCTGTTGTCGAGATTTTTGTTATTCTAATGGATGGTATCCTTGTCATTATGAAAGGTAGTCCGTTGTTGATATCTTTCTTACTCCAATGGATGGTAGCCTAGTCATTATGGAAGGTAGTCTTTTATCGAGAATTTTGTTACTCCAATGGATGGTAGCCTTGTCATTAAGGAAGGTAGTCTATTGTCGAGATTTTTGTTACTACAATGGATGGTAGCCTTGTCATTATGGAAGGTAGTCTGTTGTTCAGATTTTTGATACTCCAATGGATGGTAGACTTGTCATTATGGAAGGTAGTCTGTTGTCGAGGTTTTTGTTACTACATTGGATGGTAGCCTTGTCATTATGGAAGGTAGTCTGTTGTCGAGATTTTTGTTACTACAATGGATGGTAGCCTTGCCATTATAGACGGTAGTCTGTTGTCGAGATTTTTGTTACTCCAATGGATTGTAGCCTTGTCTTTATGGAAGATAGTCTATTGTCGATATTTTTATTACTCCATGGGATGGGAGCCTTTTCATTATGGAAGGTAGTCTGTTGTCTATATCTTGGTTACATCAATGGATGGTAGCCTTGTCATTATGGAAGGTAGTTTGTTGTCGATATCTTTCTTACTCCAATGGATGGTAGCCTTGTCTTTCTGAAAGGTAGTCTGTTGTCGAGATTTTTGTTACTCCAATGGATGGATGGTAGCCTTGTCATTATTGAAGGTAGTCAGTTGTCCCATTTTTTGTTACTCTAATGGATGGTAGCCTTTTCATTATGGGGTAGTCTATCATTGTGATTTTTGTTACTCCAATGGATGGTAGCCTTGACATTATGGAAGGTAGTCTGTTGTCGAGATTTTTGTTACTACAATGGATGGTATCCTTGTCATTATGGGAGGTAGTATGTTGTTCATATTTTTGTAACTAAAATGGATGGTAGACTTGTCATTATGGAAGGTAGTCTGTTGTCGAGAATTTTGTTATTCCGTTTGATGTTAGCCTTGTCATTATGGAAGGTAGTCTGTTGTCGAGATTTTTATACTCCAATGGATTGTATCCATGTCATTATGGAAGGTAGTCTGTTGTCGAGATTTTTGTTACTCCAATGTAAGGTAGCCTTGTTATTGTGGGACGTAGTCTGTTGTCGATATTTTTGTTACTTCAATGAATTGTAGCCTTGTCATTATGGAAGGTAGTCTGTTGTGGAGATTTTTGTTCTTCCAATGGATGGTAGCTTTGTCATTATGGAAGGTACTCTGTTGTCGATATATTTGTTTCTCCAATGCATGGTAGCCTTGTCATTATGAATGGTAGTCTGTTGTCGGGATTTTTATTACTCCAATGGATGGTAGCCTTGTCATTATGGAAGTTAGTCTATTGTCGATATTTTTGTTACTACAATGGCTGGTAGCCTTGTCATTATGGAAGGTAGTCTGATGTCAGGATTTTTTTTATTCCAATGTATGGTAACCTTGTCATTATGGAAGGTACTCTATTGTCGATATTTTTGTTACTCCAATAGAAGGTAGCCTCGTCATTATGGAAGGTACTCTATTGTCGATATTTTTGTTATTACAATGGATGGTAGCCTTGTCATTATGGAAGGTAGTTTGTTGTCGAGATTTTTGTTACTCTAATGGATGGTAGCCTTGTCATTATGGAAGGTAGTCTGTTGTCGAGATTTTTGTTACTCCAATGAATGGTAGCCTTGTCATTATGGGACGTAGTCTGTTGTCAATATTTTTGATACTTCAATGGATTATAGCCTTGTCATTATGGAAGGTAGTCTATTGTCGAGATTTTTGTTACTCCAATGGATGGTAGCTTTGTCATTATGGAAGGTACTCTGTTGTCGATATTTTTGTTACTCCAATGGACCAGCCTTGTCATTATGAATGGTAGTCTGTTGTCGAGATTTTTGATACTCCAATGGATGGTAGCCTTGTCATTATGGAAGGTAGTCTGTTGTCGATATTTTTGTTACTACAATGGATGGTAGCCTATTCATTATGGAAGGTATTCTGTTGTCGAGATTTTGGTTTTTCCATTGGATGGTAACCTTGTCATTATGGAAGGTAGTGTGATGTCAAGATTTTTGTTATTCCAATGTACGGTAACCTTGTCATTATGGAAGGTACTCTATTGTCGAGATTTTTGTTACTCCAATGGAAGGTAGCCTTGTCATTATGGAAGGTACTCTATTGTTGATATTTTTGTTACTCCAATGGATGGTAGCCTTGTCATTATGGAAGGTACTCTGTTGTCGATATTTTTTTTACTCCGATGGATGGTAGCCTTGTCATTATGGAAGGTAGTCTGTTGTCAAGATTTTTGTTATTCCAATGGATGGTAGCCTTGTCATTATGGAAGGTAGTCTATTTTCGAGATTTTTGTTACTCCAATGGATGGTAGTCTTTTCATTATTGAAGGTAGTATTTCGTTATGATTTATGTTACTCCAATGGATGGTAGCCTTGTCCTTATGGAAGGTAGTCTTTTGTTCAGATTTTTGTTACTCCATTGGATGGTAGCCTTGTCATTATAGAATATAGTCTGTTGTCGATATTTTTGTTACCCCAGTGGATGGTAGCCTTATCATTATGGAAGGTAGTATAATATAGATATCTTTTTTACTCCAATGGGTGGTAGCCTTGTCATTATGGAAGGTAGTTTTTTGTCGATATTTTTTTACTCCAATGGATGGTAGCCTTGTCATTATGGAAGGTAGATTGTGATTGAGATATCTGTTACTCCAATGTGTGGTAGCCTTGTCATTATGGAAGGTAGTCTGTTGTCGAGAATTTTGTTATTCCGTTTGATGTTAGCGTTGTCATTATGGAAGGTAGTTTGTTGTCGAGATTTTTATACTCCAATGGATTGTATCCATGTCATTATGGAAGGTAGTCTGTTGTCGAGATTTTTGTTACTAAATTGTAAGGTAGCCTTGTTATTGTGGGACGTAGTCTGTTGTCGATATTTTTGTTACTTCAATGGATTGTAGCCTTGTCATTATGGAAGGTAGTCTGTTGTCTAGATTTTTGTTACTCCAATGGATGGTAGCTTTGTCATTATGGAAGGTACTCTGTTGTCGATATTTTTGTTTCTCCAATGCATGGTAGCCTTGTCATTATGAATGGTAGTCTGTTGTCGAGATTTTTGTTACTCCAATGGATGGTAGCCTTGTCATTATGGAAGGTAGTCTATTGTCGATATTTTTGTTACTACAATGGCTGGTAGCCTTGTCATTATGGAAGGTAGTCTGATGTCAGGATTTTTTTTATTGCAATGTATTGTAACCTTGTCATTATGAAAGGTACTCTATTGTCGATATTTTTGTTACTCCAATGGAAGGTAGCCTTGTCATTATGGAAGGTACTCTATAGGCGATATTTTTGTTACTCCAATGGATGGTAGCCTTGTCATTATGGAAGGTAGTTTGTTGTCGAGATTTTTATTACTCTAATGGATGGTAGCCTTGTCATTATGGAAGGTAGTCTGTTGTCGAGATTTTTGTTACTCCAATGAATGGTAGCCTTGTCATTATGGGACGTAGTCTGTTGTCAATATTTTTGTTACTTCAATGGATTGTAGCCTTGTCATTATGGAAGGTAGTCTATTGTCGAGATTTTTGTTACTCCAATGGATGGTAGCTTTTTCATTATAGGAGGTACTCTGTTGTCGATATTTTTGTTACTCCAATGGACCAGCCTTGTCATTATGAATGGTAGTCTTTTCTCGAGATTTTTGTTACTCCAATGGATGGTAGCCTTGTCATTATGGAAGGTAGTCTGTTGTCGATATTTTTGTTAATACAATGAATGGTAGCCTTGTCATTATGGAAGGTAGTCTTTTGTCGAGATTTTTGTTATTCCATTGGATGGTAACCTTGTCATTATGGAAGGTAGTCTGATGTCAGGATTTTTGTTATTCCAATGTATGGTAAACTTGTCATTATGGAAGGTACTCTATTGTCGAAATTTTTGTTACTCCAATGGAAAGTAGCCTTGTCATTATGGAAGGTACTCTGTTGTCGATATTTTTGTTACTACAATGGATGATAGCCTTGTCATTCTGGAAATTACTCCGTTGTTGATATTTTTATTACTCCAATGGATGGTAGCCTTGTCATTATGAAAGGTAGTCTGTTGTCGAGATTTTTGTTACTCCAATGGATGGTAGTCTTTTCATTATGGAAGGTAGTCTGTCGTTATGATTTCTGTTACTCCAATGGATGGTAGCCTTGTCATTATGGAAGGTTGTCTTTTATTCATATTTTTGTTACTCCATTGGATGGTAGCCTTGTCATTAGAGAAGGTAGTCTGTTGTCCATGAGTTTGTTCCACCAATGGATGGTAGCCTTATCATTATGGAAGGTAGAATGATATAAATATCTTTTTTACTCCAATGGGTGGTAACCTTTTCATTATGGAAGGTAGTTTGTTGTCGATATTTTTTTTATTCCAATGGATGGTAGCCTTGTTATTATGAAAGGTAGTTTGTCATTGAGATATCTGTTACTCCAACGTGTGGTAGCCTTGTCATTATGGAAGGTAGTCTGTTGTCGAGAATTTTGTTATTCCGTTGGATGTTAGCCTTGTCATTATGGAAGGTAGTTTGATGTCGAGATTTTTGTTATTCTAATGGATTGTAACCTTGTCATTATGGAAGATAGTCTGTTGTCGAGATTTTTATACTCCAATGGATGGTAACCTTAACATTATGGAAGGTAGTCTATTGTCAAGATTTATGTTACTTCAATGAATGGTAGCCTTGTCATTATGGGACGTAGTCTGTTGTCAATATTTTTGTTACTTCAATGGATTATTGCCTTGTCATTATGGAAGGTAGTCTGTTGTCGAGATTTTTCTTACTCCAATGGATGGTAGCTTTGTCATTATGGAAGGTACTCTGTTGTCGATATTTTTGTTACTCCAATGGATGGTAGCCTTGTCATTAAGAAAGGTAGTCTGTTGTCGATATTTTTGTTACTACAATGGATGGTAGCCTTGTCATTCTGGAAATTACTCCCTTGTTGATATTTTTATTACTCCAATGGATGGTAGCCTTGTCCTTATGGAAGGTACTCTATCGTTATGATTTCTGTTACTCCAATGGATGGTAGCCTTGTCCTTATGGAAGGTAGTCTTTTGTTCAAATTTTTGTTACTCCATTGCATGGTAGCCTTTTCATTACAGAATGTAGTCTATTGTCGATATTTTTGTTACTCCAATGGATGGTAGCCTTATCATTATAGAAGGTAGTATAATATAGATATCTTTTTTACTCCAATGGGTGGTACCCTTGTCATTATGGAAGGTAGTTTTTTGTTGATATTTTTTTTACTCCAATGGATGATAGCCTTGTCATTATGGAAGGTAGATTGTCATTGAGATCTCTGTTACTCCAATGTGTGGTAGCCTTGTCATTATGGAAGGTAGTCTGTTGTCGAGAATTTTGTTATTCCGTTTGATGTTAGCCTTGTCATTATGGAAGGTAGTCTGTTGTCGAGATTTTTATACTCCAATGGATGGTATCCTTGTCATTATGGAAGGTAGTCTATTGTCGAGATTTTTGTTACTCCAATGAATGGTAGCCTTGTTATTATGGGACGTAGTCTGTTGTCAATATTTTTGTTACTTCAATGGATTATAGCCTTGTCAGTATGAATGGTAGTCTGTTGTCGAGATTTTTGTTACTCCAATGGATGGTAGCCTTGTCATTATGGAAGGTAGTCTATTGTCGATATTTTTGTTACTATAATGGATGGTAGCCTTTTTATTATAGAAGGTAGTCTGTTGTCGAGATTTTTGTTATTCGTTTGGATGGTATCCTTGTCATTATGGAAGGTAGTCTGATGTCAGGATTTTTGTTATTCCAATGTATGGTAACCTTGTCATTATGGAAGGTACTCTATTGTCGAGATTTTTGTTACTCCAATGGATGGTAGCCTTTACATTATGAAAGGTACTCTATTATCGATATTTTTATTACTCCAATGGATGGTAGCCTTGTCATTATGGAAGGTAGTCTGTTGTCAAGATTTTTGTTACTCCAATGGATGGTAGCCTTGTCATTATGGAAGGTATTATGTCGTTATGATTTCTGTTACTCCAATGGATGGTAGGCTTGTCATTATGGAAGGTTGTCTTTTGTTCAGATTTTTGTTACTCCATCGGATGGTAGCCTTGTCATTACAAAAGGTAGCCTGTTGTCGATATTTTTGTTACTCCAATGGATGGTAGTCTTATCATTATGGAAGGTAGTATAATATAGATATCTTTTTTACTCCAATGGGTGGTAGCCTTGTCATTATGGAAGGTAGTTTTTGGTCGATATTTTTTTTACTCCAATGGATGGTAGCCTTGTCATTATGGAAGGTAGATTGTCATTGAGATATTTGTTACTCCAATGTGTGGTAGCCTTGTCATTATGGAAGGTAGTCTGATGTCGAGATTTTTGATATTCTGTTTGATGATAGCCTTGTCATTATGGAAGGTAGTCTGTTGTCGAGATTTTTGTTACTCCAATGGATGGTAGTCTTTTCATTATGGAAGGTAGTCTGTCGTTATGATTTCTGTTACTCCAATGGATGGTAGCCTTGTAATTATGGAAGGTAGTCTTTTGTTCATATTTTTGTTACCCCATTGGATGGTAGCCTTGTCATTACAGAAGGTAGTCTGTTGTCAATGTTTTTGTTCCTCCAATGGATGGTAGCCTTATCATTATGGAAGGTATAATGATATAGATATCTTTTTTACTCAAATGGGTGGTAGCCTTGTCATTATGGAAGGTAGTTTGTTGTCGATATTTTTTTTTACTCCAATGGATGGTAGCCTTGTCATTATGAAAGGTAGTTTGTCATTAAGATATTTGTTACTCCAATGTGGGGTAGCCTTGTCATTATGGAAGGTAGTCTGTTGTCAAGAATTTTGTTATTCCGTTGGATGATAGCCTTGTCATTATGGAAGGTAGTCTGATGTCGAGATTCTTGTTATTCTAATGGATTGTAACCTTGTCATTATGGAAGGTAGTCTGTTGTCGAGATTTTTATACTCCAATGGATGGTATCCTTGTCATTATGGAAGGTAGTCTGTTGTCGAGATTTTTGTTACAACAATGAATGGTAGCCTTGTCATTATGGGACGTAGTCTGTTGTCAATACTTTTGTTACTTCAATGGATTGTAGCCTTGTCATTATGGAAGGTAGTCTATTGTCGAGATTTATGTTACTCCAATGGATGGTAGCTTTGTCATTATGGAAGGTACTCTGTTGTCGATATTTTTGTTACTCCAATGGATGGTAGCCTTGTCATTATGAAAGGTAGTCTGTTGTCGAAATTTTTGTTACTCCAATGGATGGTAGCCTTGTCATTATGGAAGGTAGTCTATTGTCGATATTTTTGTTACTATAATGGATGGTAGCCTTGTCATTCTGGAAATTACTCCGTTGTTGATATTTTTATTACTCCAATGGATGGTAGCCTTGTCATTATGGAAGGTAGTCTTTTATTCATATTTTTGTTACTCCAATGGATGGTAGCCTTATCATTATTGAAGGTAGAATGATATAGATATCTTTTTTACTCCAATGGGTGGTAGCCTTGTCATTATGGAAGGTAGTTTGTTGTCGATATTTTTTTTACTCCAATGGATGGTAGCCTTGTCATTATGAAAGGTAGTTTGTCATTGAGATATATGTTACTCCAATGTGTGGTAGCCTTGTCATTATGGAAGGTAGTCTGTTGTCGAGAATTTTGTTATTTCGTTGGATGGTAGCCTTGTCATTATGGAAGGTAGTTTGATGTCGAGATTTTTGTTATTCTAATGGATTGTAACCTTGTCATTATGGAAGGTAGTCTGTTGTCAAGATTTTTGTTACTTCAATGAATGGTAGCCTTGTCATTATGGGACGTAGTCTGTTGTCAATATTTTTGTTACTTCCATGGATTGTAGCCTTGTCATTATGGAAGGTAGTCTATTATCGAGATTTTTCTTACTCCAATGGATGGTAGCTTTGTCATTATGGAAGGTACTCTGTTGTCGATATTTTTGTTACTCCAATGGATGGTAGCCTTGTCATTAAGAAAGGTAGTCTGTTGTCGAGATTTTTGTTACTCCAATGGATGGTAGCCTTGTCATTATGGAAGGTAGTCTGTTGTCGATATTTTTGTTACTACAATGGATGGTAGCCTTGTCATTCTTGAAATTACTCTGTTGTTGATATTTTTATTACTCCAATGGATGTTAGCCTTGTCCTTATGGATGGTAGTCTATCGTTATGATTTCTGTTACTCCAATGGATGGTAGCCTTGTCCTTATGGAAGGTAGTCTTTTGTTCAGATTTTTGTTACTCCAATGCATGGTAGCCTTTTCATTACAGAATGTAGTCTGTTGTCGATATTTTTGTTACTCCAATGGATGGTAGCCTTATCATTATGGAAGGTAGTATAATATAGATATCTTTTTTACTCCAATGGGTGGTACCCTTGTCATTATGGAAGGTAGTTTTTTGTCGATATTTTTTTTACTCCAATGGATGATAGCCTTGTAATTATGGAAGGTAGATTGTCATTGAGATCTCTGTTACTCCAATGTGTGGTAGCCTTGTCATTATGGAAGGTAGTCTGTTGTCGAGAATTTTGTTATTCCAATGGATGGTAGCCTTGTCATTATGGAAGGTAGTCTGTTGTCGATATTTTTGTTACTCCAATGAATGGTAGCCTTGTTATTATGGGACGTAGTCTATTGTCAATATTTTGGTTACTTCAATGGATTGTAGCCTTGTCATTATGGAAGGTAGTCTATTGTCGATATTTTTGTTACTACAATGGATGGTAGCCTTTTCATTATGGAAGGTAGTCTGTTGTCGAGATTTTTGTTATTCGTTTGGATGGTAACCTTGTCATTATGGAAGGTAGTCTGATGTCAGGATTTTTGTTATTCCAATGTATGGTAACCTTGTCATTATGGAAGGTACTCTATTGTCGAGATTTTTGTTATTCCATTGGACGGTAGCCTTGTCATTATGTAAGGTAGTTTGATGTCAGGATTTTTGTTATTCTAATGTATGGTAACCTTATCATTATGGAAGGTACTCTATTGTCGAGATTTTTGTTACTACAATGGATGGTAGCCTTTACATTATGAAAGGTACTCTATTATCGATATTTTTGTTACTCCAATGGATGGTAGCCTTGTCATTATGGAAGGTAGTCTATTGTCGAGATTTTTGTTACTCCAATGGATAGTAGTCTTTTCATTATGGAAGGTAGTCTGTCGTTATGATTTCTGTTACTCCAATGGATGGTAGCCTTGTCATTATGGAAGGTTGTCTTTTGTTCAGATTTTTGTTACTCCATCAGATGGTAGCCTTGTCATTACATAAGGTAGTCTGTTGTCGATATTTTTGTTACTCCAATGGATGGTAGACTTATCATTATGGAAGGTAGTATAATATAGATATCTTTTTTACTCCAATGGGTGGTAGCCTTGTCATTATGGAACGTAGTTTTTGGTCGATATTTTTTTTACTCTAATGGATGGTAGCCTTGTCATTATGGAAGGTAGATTGTCATTGCGATATTTGTTACTCCAATTTGTGGTAGCCTTGTCATTATGGAAGGTAGTCTATTGTCAAGAATTTTGTTATTCCGTTGTATGGTAGCCTTGTCATTATGGAAGGTAGTCTGATGTCGAGATTTTTGTTATTCTAATGGATTGTAACCTTGTCACTATGGAAGGTAGTCTGTTGTCGATATTTTTATACTCCAATGGATGGTATCCTTGTCATTATGGAAGGTAGTCTATTGTCGAGATTTTTGTTACAACAATGAATGGTAGCCTTATCATTATGGGACGTAGTCTGTTGTCAATACTTTTGTTAGATCAATGGATTGTAGCCTTGTCATTATGGAAGGTAGTCTATTGTCGAGATTTATGTTACTCCAATGGATGGTAGCTTTGTCATTATGGAAGGTACTCCGTTGTCGATATTTTTCTTACTCCAATGGATAGTAGCCTTGTCATTATGAAAGGTAGTCTATTGTCGAGATTTTTGTTACTCCAATGGATGGTAGCCTTATCATTATAGAAGGTAGTCTGTTGTCGATATTTTTGTTACTACAATGGATGGTAGCCTTGTCATTCTGGAAATTAGTCCGTTCTTGATATTTTTATTACTCCAATGGATGGTAGCCTTGCCATTATGAAAGGTAGTCTGTTGTCGAGATTTTTGTTACTCCAATGGATGGTAGTATTTTCATTATGGAAGGTAGTCTGTCGTTATGATTTCTGTTACTCCAATGGACGGTAGCCTTGTCATTATGGAAGGTAGTCTTTTGTTCATATTTTTGTTAGTCCATTGGATGGTAGCCTTGTCATTACAGAAGGTAGTCTGTTGTCAATATTTTTGTTCCTCCAATGGATGGTAGCCTTATCATTATGGAAGGTAGAATGATATAGATATCTTTTTTACTCCAATGGGTGGTAGCCTTGTCATTGTGGAAGGTAGTTTGATGTCGATATTTTTTTTACTCCAATGGATGGTAGCCTTGTCATTATGAAAGGTAGTTTGTCATTGAGATATCTCTTACTCCAATGTGTGGTAGCTATGTCATTATGAAAGGTAGTTTGTTGTCGAGATTTTTGTTACTCCAATGGATGGTAGCCTTGTCATTATGGAAGGTAGTCTGTTGTCGAGATTTTTGTTACTCCAATGGATGGTAGCCTTGTCATTATGGAAGGTAGTCTGTTGTCAATATTTTTGTTACTACAATGGATGGTAGCCTTGTCATTTCGGAAATGACTCCGTTGTTGATATTTTTATTACTCCAATGGTTGGTAGCCTTGTCATTATGGAAGGTAGTCTGTTGTCGAAATTTTTGTTACTCCAATGGATGGTAGTCTTTTCATTATGGAAGGTAGTATGTCGTTATGATTTCTGTTACTCCAATGGATGGTAGCCTTGTCATTATGGAAGGTAGTCTTTTGTTCATATTTTTGTTACTCCGTTGGATGGTACCCTTGTCATTACTGAAGGTAGTATGTTGTCCATTATTTTATTCCTCCAATGGATGGTAGCCTTATCATTATGGAAGGTAGAATGATATAGATATCTTTTTTACTCCAATGAGTGGTAGCCTTGTCATTATGGAAGGTACTTTGTTGTCAATATTTTTTTTACTCCAATGGATGGTAGCCTTGTCTTTATGAAAGGTAGTTTGTCATTGAGATATCTGTTACTCCAATGTGTGGTAGCCTTGTCATTATGGAAGCTAGTCTGTTGTCGAGAACTTTGTTATTCCATTGGATGGTAGCCTTGTCATTATGGAAGGTAGTTTGATGTCGATATTTTTGTTATTCTAATGGATTGTAACCTTGTCATTATGGAAGGTACTCTATTGTCGAGATTTTTGTTACTCCAATGGATGGTAGCCTTGTCATTATGAAAGGTAGTTTGTTGTCGAGATTTTTGTTACTCCAATGGATGGTAGCCTTGTCATTATGGAAGGTAGTCTGTTGTCGATATTTTTGTTACTACAATGGATGGTAGCCTTGTCATTCTGGAAATCACTCCGTTGTTGATATTTTTATTACTCCAATGGATGGTAAACCTTGTCATTATGGAAGGTAGTCTGTTGTCGAGATTTTAGTTACTCCAATGGATGGTAGTCTTTTCATTATGGAAGGTAGTCTGTCGTTATGATTTCTGTTACTCCAATGGATGGTAGCCTTGTCATTATGGAAGGTAATCTTTTGTTCATATTTTTGTTAGTCCATTGGATGGTAGCCTTGTCATTATAGAAGGTAGTCTATTGTCCATTATTTTGTTCCTCCAATGGATGGTAGCCTTATCATTATGGAAGGTAGAATGATATAGATATCTTTTTTACACCAATGGGTGGTAGCCTTGTCATTATGGAAGGTAGTTTGTTGTCGATATTTTTTTTACTCCAATGGATAGTAGCCTTGTCATTATGAAAGGTATTTTGTCATTGAGATATCTCTTACTTCAATGTGTGGTAGCCTTGTCATTATGGAAGGTAGTATGTTGTCGAGAATTTTGTTATTCCGTTGGATGGTAGCCTTGTCATTATGGAAGGTAGTCTGATGTCGAGATTTTTATTATTCTAATGGATTGTAACCTTGTCATTTTGGAAGGTAGTCTGTTGTCGAGATTTTTATTACTCCAATGAATGGTAGCCTTGTTATTATGGGACGTAGTCTGTTGTCAATATTTTTGTTACTTCAATGGATTGTAGCCTTGTCATTATGGAAGGTAGTCTATTGTCGAGATTTTTGTTACTCCAATGGATGGTAGCTTTGTCATTATGGAAGGTACTCTATTGTCGATATTTTTTTACTCCAATGGATGGTAGCCTTGTCATTATGAAAGGTAGTCTGTTGTCGAGATTTTTGTTACTCCAATGGATGGTAGCCTTGTCATTATGGAAGGTAGTCTGTTGTCAATATTTTTGTTACTACAATGGATGGTAGCCTTGTCATTCCGGAAATCACTCCGTTGTTGATATTTTTATTACTCCAATGGTTGGTAGCCTTGTCATTATGGAAGGTAGTCTGTTGTCGAGATTTTTGTTACTCCAATGGATGGTAGTCTTTTCATTATGGAAGGTAGTCAGTCGTTATGATTTCTGTTACTCCAATGGATGGTAGCCTTGTCATTATGGAAGGTAGTCTTTTGTTCATATTTTTGTTACTCCATTGGATGGTAGCCTTGTCACTACAGAAGGTAGTCTGTTGTCCATTATTTTGTTTCTCCAATGGATGATAGCCTTATCATTATGGAAGGTAGAATGATATAGATATCTTTTTTACTCCAATGGGTGGTAGCCTTGTCATTATGGAAGGTAGTTTGTTGTAGATATTTTTTTTACTCCAATGGATGGTAGCCTTGTCTTTATGAAAGGTAGTTTGTCATTGAGATATTTGTTACTCTAATGTGTGGTAGCCTTGTCATTATGGAAGCTAGTCTGTTGTCGAGAATTTTGTTATTCCGTTGGATGGTAGCCTTGTCATTATGGAAGGTAGTTTGATGTCGATATTTTTGTTATTATAATGGATTGTAACCTTGTCATTATGGAAGGTACTCTATTGTCTATATTTTTTTTACTCCAATGGATGGTAGCCTTGTCATTATGAAAGGTAGTCTGTTGTCGAGATTTTTGTTACTCCAATGGATGGTAGCCTTGTCATTATGTAAGGTAGTCTGTTGTCAATATTTTTGTTACTACAATGGATGGTAGCCTTGTCTTTATGAAAGGTAGTTTGTCATTGAGATATCTCTTACTCCAATGAATGGTAGCCTTGTCATTATGGGACGTAATCTGTTGTCAATATTTTTGTTACTTCAATGGATTGTAGCCTTGTCATTATGGAAGGTAGTCTATTCTCGAGATTTTTATTACTGCAATGGATGGTAGCTTTGTCATTATGGAAGGTACTCTGTTGTTGAGATTTTTGTTACTCCAATGGATGGTAGCCTTATCATTATGAAAGGTAGTCTGTTATCGAGATTTTTGTTACTCCAATGGATGGTAGCCTTGTCATTATGGAAGGTAGTCTGTTGTCAATATTTTTGTTACTACAATGGATGGTAGCCTTGTCATTCCGGAAATCACTCCGTTGTTGATATTTTTATTACTCCAATGGTTGGTAGCCTTGTCATTATGGAAGGTAGTCTGTTGTCGAGATTTTTTTTACTCCAATGGATGGTAGTCTTTTCATTATGGAAGGTATTCTGTCGTTATGATTTCTGTTACTCCAATGGATGGTAGCCTTGTCATTATGGAAGGTAGTCTTTTGTTCATATTTTTGTTACTCCATTGGATGGTAGCCTTGTCATTACATAAGGTAGTCTGTTGTCCATTATTTTGTTCCTCCAATGGATTGTAGCCTTATCATTATGGAGGGTAGAATGATATAGATATCTTTTTTACTCCAATGGGTGGTAGCCTTGTCATTATGGAAGGTAGTTTGTTGTAGATATTTTTTTTACTCCAATGGATGGTAGCCTTATCTTTATGAAAGGTAGTTTGTCATTGAGATATCTGTTACTCCAATGTGTGGTAGCCTTGTCATTATGGAAGCTAGTCTGTTGTCGAGAATTTTGTTATTCCGTTGGATGGTAGCCTTGTCATTATGGAAGGTAGTTTGATGTCGATATTTTTGTTATTATAATGGATTGTAACCTTGTCATTATGGAAGGTACTCTATTGTCGATATTTTTTTTACTCCAATGGATGGTAGCCTTGTCATTATGAAAGGTAGTCTGTTGTCGAGATTTTTGTTACTCCAATGGATGGTAGCCTTGTCATTATGTAAGGTAGTCTGTTGTCAATATTTTTGTTACTACAATGGATGGTAGCCTTGTCTTTATGAAAGGTAGTTTGTCATTGAGATATCTCTTACTCCAATGATTGGTAGCCTTGTCATTATGGGACGTAGTCTGTTGTCAATATTTTTGTTACTTCAATGGATTGTAGCCTTGTCATTATGGAAGGTAGTCTATTCTCGAGATTTTTATTACTGCAATGGATGGTAGCTTTGTCATTATGGAAGGTACTCTGTTGTTGAGATTTTTGTTACTCCAATGGATGGTAGCCTTGTCATTATGAAAGGTAGTCTGTTGTCGAGATTTTTGTTACTCCAATGGATGGTAGCCTTGTCATTATGGAAGGTAGTCTGTTGTCAATATTTTTGTTACTACAATGGATGGTAGCCTTGTCATTCCAGAAATCACTCCGTTGTTGATATTTTTATTACTCCAATGGTTGGTAGCCTTGTCATTATGGAAGGTAGTCTGTTGTCGAGATTTTTTTTAGTCCAATGGATGGTAGTCTTTTCATTATGGAAGGTAGTCTGTCGTTATGATTTCTGTTACTGCAATGGATGGTAGCCTTGTCATTATGGAAGGTAGTCATTTGTTCATATTTTTGTTACTCCATTGGATGGTAGCCTTGTCATTACATAAGGTAGTCTGTTGTCCATTATTTTGTTCCTCCAATGGATGGTAGCCTTATCATTATGGAGGGTAGAATGATATAGATATCTTTTTTACTCCAATGGGTGGTAGCCTTGTCATTATGGAAGGTAGTTTGTTGTAGATATTTTTTTTACTCCAATGGATGGTAGCCTTGTCTTTATGAAAGGTAGTTTGTCATTGAGATATCTTTTACTCCAATGTGTGGTAGCCTTGTCATTATGGAAGCTAGTCTGTTGTCGAGAATTTTGTTATTCCGTTGGATGGTAGCCTTGTCATTATGGAAGGTAGTTTGATGTCGATATTTTTGTTATTATAATGGATTGTAACCTTGTCGTTATGGAAGGTACTCTATTGTCGATATTTTTTTTACTCCAATGGATGGTAGCCTTGTCATTATAAAAGGTAGTCTGTTGTCGAGATTTTTGTTACTCCAATGGATGGTAGCCTTGTCATTATGTAAGGTAGTCTGTTGTCAATATTTTTGTTACTACAATGGATGGTAGCCTTGTCTTTATGAAAGGTAGTTTGTCATTGAGATATCTCTTACTCCAATGATTGGTAGCCTTGTCATTATGGGACGTAGTCTGTTGTCAATATTTTTGTTACTTCAATGGATTGTAGCCTTGTCATTATGGAAGGTAGTCTATTCTCGAGATTTTTATTACTGCAATGGATGGTAGCTTTGTCATTATGGAAGGTACTCTGTTGTTGAGATTTTTGTTACTCCAATGGATGGTAGCCTTGTCATTATGAAAGGTAGTCTGTTGTCGAGATTTTTGTTACTCCAATGGATGGTAGCCTTGTCATTATGGAAGGTAGTCTGTTGTCAATATTTTTGTTACTACAATGGATGGTAGCCTTGTCATTCCAGAAATCACTCCGTTGTTGATATTTTTATTACTCCAATGGTTGGTAGCCTTGTCATTATGGAAGGTAGTCTGTTGTCGAGATTTTTTTACTCCAATGGATGGTAGTCTTTTCATTATGGAAGGTAGTCTGTCGTTATGATTTCTGTTACTCCAATGGATGGTAGCCTTGTCACTATGGAAGGTAGTCTTTTGTTCATATTTTTGTTACTCCATTGGATGGTAGCCTTGTCATTACATAAGGTAGTCTGTTGTCCATTATTTTGTTCCTCCAATGGATGGTAGCCTTATCATTATGGAGGGTAGAATGATATAGATATCTTTTTTACTCCAATGGGTGGTAGCCTTGTCATTATGGAAGGTAGTTTGTTGTAGATATTTTTTTTACTCCAATGGATGGTAGCCTTGTCATTATGAAAGGTAGTTTGTCATTGAGATATTTGTTACTCTAATGTGTGGTAGCCTTGTCATTATGGAAGCTAGTCTGTTGTCGAGAATTTTGTTATTCCGTTGGATTGTAGCCTTGTCATTATGGAAGGTAGTTTGATGTCGATATTTTTGTTATTATAATGGATTGTAACCTTGTCATTATGGAAGGTACTCTATTGTCGATATTTTTTTTACTCCAATGGATGGTAGCCTTGTCATTATGAAAGGTAGTCTGTTGTCGAGATTTTTGTTACTCCAATGGATGGTAGCCTTGTCATTATGGAAGGTAGTCTCTTGTCAATATTTTTGTTACTACAATGGATGGTAGCCTTGTCATTCCGGAAATCACTCTGTTGTTGATATTTTTATTACTCCAATGGTTGGTAGCCTTGTCATTATGGAAGGTAGTCTGTTCTCGAGATTTTTGTTACTCCAATGGATGGTAGTCTTTTCATTATGGAAGGTAGTCTGTCGTTATGATTTCTGTTACTCCAATGGATGGTAGCCTTGTCATTATGGAAGGTAGTCTTTTCTTCATATTTTTGTTACTCCATTGGATGGTAGCCTTGTCATTACAGAAGGTAGTATGTTGTCCATTATTTTATTCCTCCAATGGATGGTAGCCTTATCATTATGAAAGGTAGAATGATATAGATATCTTTTTTACTCCAATGGGTGGTAGCCTTGTCATTATGGAAGTTAGTTTGTTGTCGATATTTTTTTTACTCCAATGGATGGTAGCCTTGTCATTATGAAAGGTAGTTTGTCATTGAGATATCTATTACTCCAATGTGTGGTAGCCTTGTCATTATGGAAGGTAGTATGTTGTCGAGAATTTTGTTATTCCGTTGGATGGTAGCCTTGTCATTATGGAAGGTAGTCTGATGTCGAGATTTTTATTATTCTAATGGATTGTAACCTTGTCATTATGGAAGGTAGTCTGTTGTCGAGATTTTTATTACTCCAATGAATGGTAGCCTTGTCATTATGAAAGGTAGTCTGTTGTCGATACTTTTGTTACTTCAATGGATTGTAGCCTTGTCATTATGGAAGATAGTCTATTGTCGAGATTTTTGTTACTCCAATGGATGGTAGCTTTGTCATTATGAAAGGTACTCTATTGTCGATATTTGTTTTACTCCAATGGATGGTAGCCTTGTCATTATGAAAGGTAGTCTGTTGTCGAGATTTTTGTTACTCCAATGGATGGTAGCCTTGTCATTATGGAAGGTAGTCTGTTGTCAATATTTTTGTTACTACAATGGATGGTAGCCTTGTCATTCCGGAAATCACTCTGTTGTTGATATTTTTATTACTCCAATGGTTGGTAGCCTTGTCATTATGGAAGGTAGTCTGTTGTCGAGATTTTTGTTACTCGAATGGATGGTAGTCTTTTCATTATGGAAGGTAGTCTGTCGTTATGATTTCTGTTACTCCAATGGATGGTAGCCTTGTCATTATGGAAGGTAGTCTTTTGTTCATATTTTTGTTACTCCATTGGATGGTAGCCTTGTCATTACATAAGGTAGTCTGTTGTCCATTATTTTGTTCCTCCAATGGATGGTAGCCTTATCATTATGGAGGGTAGAATGATATAGATATCTTTTTTACTCCAATGGGTGGTAGCCTTGTCATTATGGAAGGTAGTTTGTTGTAGATATTTTTTTTACTCCAATGGATGGTAGCCTTGTCTTTATGAAAGGTAGTTTGTCATTGAGATATTTGTTACTCCAATGTGTGGTAGCCTTGTCATTATGGAAGCTAGTCTGTTGTCGAGAATTTTGTTATTCCGTTGGATGGTAGCCTTGTCATTATGGAAGGTAGTTTGATGTCGATATTTTTGTTATTATAATGGATTGTAACCTTGTCATTATGGAAGGTACTCTATTGTCGATATTTTTTTTACTCCAATGGATGGTAGCCTTGTCATTATGAAAGGTAGTCTGTTGTCGAGATTTTTGTTACTCCAATGGATGGTAGCCTTGTCATTATGTAAGGTAGTCTGTTGTCAATATTTTTGTTACTACAATGGATGGTAGCCTTGTCTTTATGAAAGGTAGTTTGTCATTGAGATATCTCTTACTCCAATGATTGGTAGCCTTGTCATTATGGGACGTAGTCTGTTGTCAATATTTTTGTTACTTCAATGGATTGTAGCCTTGTCATTATGGAAGGTAGTCTATTCTTGAGATTTTTATTACTGCAATGGATGGTAGCTTTGTCATTATGGAAGGTACTCTGTTGTTGAGATTTTTGTTACTCCAATGGATGGTAGCCTTGTCATTATGAAAGGTAGTCTGTTGTCGAGATTTTTGTTACTCCAATGGATGGTAGCCTTGTCATTATGGAAGGTAGTCTGTTGTCAATATTTTTGTTACTACAATGGATGGTAGCCTTGTCATTCCGGAAATCACTCCGTTGTTGATATTTTTATTACTCCAATGGTTGGTAGCCTTGTCATTATGGAAGGTAGTCTGTTGTCGAGATTTTTTTTACTCCAATGGATGGTAGTCTTTTCATTATGGAAGGTAGTCTGTCGTTATGATTTCTGTTACTCCAATGGATGGTAGCCTTGTCATTATGGAAGGTAGTCTTTTGTTCATATTTTTGTTACTCCATTGGATGGTAGCCTTGTCATTACATAAGGTAGTCTGTTGTCCATTATTTTGTTCCTCCAATGGATGGTAGCCTTATCATTATGGAGGGTAGAATGATATAGATATCTTTTTTACTCCAATGGGTGGCAGCCTTGTCATTATGGAAGGTAGTTTGTTGTAGATATTTTTTTTACTCCAATGGATGGTAGCCTTGTCTTTATGAAAGGTAGTTTGTCATTGAGATATCCGTTACTCCAATGTGTGGTAGCCTTGTCATTATGGAAGCTAGTCTGTTGTCGAGAATTTTGTTATTCCGTTGGATGGTAGCCTTGTCATTATGGAAGGTAGTTTGATGTCGATATTTTTGTTATTATAATGGATTGTAACCTTGTCATTATGGAAGGTACTCTATTGTCGATATTTTTTTTACTCCAATGGATGGTAGCCTTGTCATTATGAAAGGTAGTCTGTTGTCGAGATTTTTGTTACTCCAATGGATGGTAGCCTTGTCATTATGTAAGGTAGTCTGTTGTCAATATTTTTGTTACTACAATGGATGGTAGCCTTGTCTTTATGAAAGGTAGTTTGTCATTGAGATATCTCTTACTCCAATGATTGGTAGCCTTGTCATTATGGGACGTAGTCTGTTGTCAATATTTTTGTTACTTCAATGGATTGTAGCCTTGTCATTATGGAAGGTAGTCTATTCTCGAGATTTTTATTACTGCAATGGATGGTAGCTTTGTCATTATGGAAGGTACTCTGTTGTTGAGATTTTTGTTACTCCAATGGATGGTAGCCTTGTCATTATGAAAGGTAGTCTGTTGTCGAGATTTTTGTTACTCCAATGGATGGTAGCCTTGTCATTATGGAAGGTAGTCTGTTGTCAATATTTTTGTTACTACAATGGATGGTAGCCTTGTCATTCCGGAAATCACTCCGTTGTTGATATTTTTATTACTCCAATGGTTGGTAGCCTTGTCATTATGGAAGGTAGTCTGTTGTCGAGATTTTTTTTAGTCCAATGGATGGTAGTCTTTTCATTATGGAAGGTAGTCTGTCGTTATGATTTCTGTTACTGCAATGGATGGTAGCCTTGTCATTATGGAAGGTAGTCATTTGTTCATATTTTTGTTACTCCATTGGATGGTAGCCTTGTCATTACATAAGGTAGTCTGTTGTCCATTATTTTGTTCCTCCAATGGATGGTAGCCTTATCATTATGGAGGGTAGAATGATATAGATATCTTTTTTACTCCAATGGGTGGCAGCCTTGTCATTATGGAAGGTAGTTTGTTGTAGATATTTTTTTTACTCCAATGGATGGTAGCCTTGTCTTTATGAAAGGTAGTTTGTCATTGAGATATCCGTTACTCCAATGTGTGGTAGCCTTGTCATTATGGAAGCTAGTCTGTTGTCGAGAATTTTGTTATTCCGTTGGATGGTAGCCTTGTCATTATGGAAGGTAGTTTGATGTCGATATTTTTGTTATTATAATGGATTGTAAACTTGTCATTATGGAAGGTACTCTATTGTCGATATTTTTTTTACTCCAATGGATGGTAGCCTTGTCATTATGAAAGGTAGTCTGTTGTCGAGATTTTTGTTACTCCAATGGATGGTAGCCTTGTCATTATGTAAGGTAGTCTGTTGTCAATATTTTTGTTACTACAATGGATGGTAGCCTTGTCTTTATGAAAGGTAGTTTGTCATTGAGATATCTCTTACTCCAATGATTGGTAGCCTTGTCATTATGGGACGTAGTCTGTTGTCAATATTTTTGTTACTTCAATGGATTGTAGCCTTGTCATCATGGAAGGTAGTCTATTCTCGAGATTTTTATTACTGCAATGGATGGTAGCTTTGTCATTATGGAAGGTACTCTGTTGTTGAGATTTTTGTTACTCCAATGGATGGTAGCCTTGTCATTATGAAAGGTAGTCTGTTGTCGAGATTTTTGTTACTCCAATGGATGGTAGCCTTGTCATTATGGAAGGTAGTCTGTTGTCAATATTTTTGTTACTACAATGGATGGTAGCCTTGTCATTCCAGAAATCACTCCGTTGTTGATATTTTTATTACTCCAATGGTTGGTAGCCTTGTCATTATGGAAGGTAGTCTGTTGTCGAGATTTTTTTACTCCAATGGATGGTAGTCTTTTCATTATGGAAGGTAGTCTGTCGTTATGATTTCTGTTACTCCAATGGATGGTAGCCTTGTCACTATGGAAGGTAGTCTTTTGTTCATATTTTTGTTACTCCATTGGATGGTAGCCTTGTCATTACATAAGGTAGTCTGTTGTCCATTTTTTTGTTCCTCCAATGGATGGTAGCCTTATCATTATGGAGGGTAGAATGATATAGATATCTTTTTTACTCCAATGGGTGGTAGCCTTGTCATTATGGAAGGTAGTTTGTTGTAGATATTTTTTTTACTCCAATGGATGGTAGCCTTGTCATTATGAAAGGTAGTTTGTCATTGAGATATTTGTTACTCTAATGTGTGGTAGCCTTGTCATTATGGAAGCTAGTCTGTTGTCGAGAATTTTGTTATTCCGTTGGATTGTAGCCTTGTCATTATGGAAGGTAGTTTGATGTCGATATTTTTGTTATTATAATGGATTGTAACCTTGTCATTATGGAAGGTACTCTATTGTCGATATTTTTTTTACTCCAATGGATGGTAGCCTTGTCATTATGAAAGGTAGTCTGTTGTCGAGATTTTTGTTACTCCAATGGATGGTAGCCTTGTCATTATGGAAGGTAGTCTCTTGTCAATATTTTTGTTACTACAATGGATGGTAGCCTTGTCATTCCGGAAATCACTCTGTTGTTGATATTTTTATTACTCCAATGGTTGGTAGCCTTGTCATTATGGAAGGTAGTCTGTTCTCGAGATTTTTGTTACTCCAATGGATGGTAGTCTTTTCATTATGGAAGGTAGTCTGTCGTTATGATTTCTGTTACTCCAATGGATGGTAGCCTTGTCATTATGGAAGGTAGTCTTTTCTTCATATTTTTGTTACTCCATTGGATGGTAGCCTTGTCATTACAGAAGGTAGTATGTTGTCCATTATTTTATTCCTCCAATGGATGGTAGCCTTATCATTATGAAAGGTAGAATGATATAGATATCTTTTTTACTCCAATGGGTGGTAGCCTTGTCATTATGGAAGTTAGTTTGTTGTCGATATTTTTTTTACTCCAATGGATGGTAGCCTTGTCATTATGAAAGGTAGTTTGTCATTGAGATATCTATTACTCCAATGTGTGGTAGCCTTGTCATTATGGAAGGTAGTATGTTGTCGAGAATTTTGTTATTCCGTTGGATGGTAGCCTTGTCATTATGGAAGGTAGTCTGATGTCGAGATTTTTATTATTCTAATGGATTGTAACCTTGTCATTATGGAAGGTAGTCTATTGTCGAGATTTTTATTACTCCAATGAATGGTAGCCTTGTCATTATGAAAGGTAGTCTGTTGTCGATACTTTTGTTACTTCAATGGATTGTAGCCTTGTCATTATGGAAGATAGTCTATTGTCGAGATTTTTGTTACTCCAATGGATGGTAGCTTTGTCATTATGAAAGGTACTCTATTGTCGATATTTGTTTTACTCCAATGGATGGTAGCCTTGTCATTATGAAAGGTAGTCTGTTGTCGAGATTTTTGTTACTCCAATGGATGGTAGCCTTGTCATTATGGAAGGTAGTCTGTTGTCAATATTTTTGTTACTACAATGGATGGTAGCCTTGTCATTCCGGAAATCACTCTGTTGTTGATATTTTTATTACTCCAATGGTTGGTAGCCTTGTCATTATGGAAGGTAGTCTGTTGTCGAGATTTTTGTTACTCCAATGGATGGTAGTCTTTTCATTATGGAAGGTAGTCTGTCGTTATGATTTCTGTTACTCCAATGGATGGTAGCCTTGTCATTATGGAAGGTAGTCTTTTGTTCATATTTTTGTTACTCCATTGGATGGTAGCCTTGTCATTACATAAGGTAGTCTGTTGTCCATTATTTTGTTCCTCCAATGGATGGTAGCCTTATCATTATGGAGGGTAGAATGATATAGATATCTTTTTTACTCCAATGGGTGGTAGCCTTGTCATTATGGAAGGTAGTTTGTTGTAGATATTTTTTTTACTCCAATGGATGGTAGCCTTGTCTTTATGAAAGGTAGTTTGTCATTGAGATATTTGTTACTCCAATGTGTGGTAGCCTTGTCATTATGGAAGCTAGTCTGTTGTCGAGAATTTTGTTATTCCGTTGGATGGTAGCCTTGTCATTATGGAAGGTAGTTTGATGTCGATATTTTTGTTATTATAATGGATTGTAACCTTGTCATTATGGAAGGTACTCTATTGTCGATATTTTTTTTACTCCAATGGATGGTAGCCTTGTCATTATGAAAGGTAGTCTGTTGTCGAGATTTTTGTTACTCCAATGGATGGTAGCCTTGTCATTATGTAAGGTAGTCTGTTGTCAATATTTTTGTTACTACAATGGATGGTAGCCTTGTCTTTATGAAAGGTAGTTTGTCATTGAGATATCTCTTACTCCAATGATTGGTAGCCTTGTCATTATGGGACGTAGTCTGTTGTCAATATTTTTGTTACTTCAATGGATTGTAGCCTTGTCATTATGGAAGGTAGTCTATTCTTGAGATTTTTATTACTGCAATGGATGGTAGCTTTGTCATTATGGAAGGTACTCTGTTGTTGAGATTTTTGTTACTCCAATGGATGGTAGCCTTGTCATTATGAAAGGTAGTCTGTTGTCGAGATTTTTGTTACTCCAATGGATGGTAGCCTTGTCATTATGGAAGGTAGTCTGTTGTCAATATTTTTGTTACTACAATGGATGGTAGCCTTGTCATTCCGGAAATCACTCCGTTGTTGATATTTTTATTACTCCAATGGTTGGTAGCCTTGTCATTATGGAAGGTAGTCTGTTGTCGAGATTTTTTTTACTCCAATGGATGGTAGTCTTTTCATTATGGAAGGTAGTCTGTCGTTATGATTTCTGTTACTCCAATGGATGGTAGCCTTGTCATTATGGAAGGTAGTCTTTTGTTCATATTTTTGTTACTCCATTGGATGGTAGCCTTGTCATTACATAAGGTAGTCTGTTGTCCATTATTTTGTTCCTCCAATGGATGGTAGCCTTATCATTATGGAGGGTAGAATGATATAGATATCTTTTTTACTCCAATGGGTGGCAGCCTTGTCATTATGGAAGGTAGTTTGTTGTAGATATTTTTTTTACTCCAATGGATGGTAGCCTTGTCTTTATGAAAGGTAGTTTGTCATTGAGATATCCGTTACTCCAATGTGTGGTAGCCTTGTCATTATGGAAGCTAGTCTGTTGTCGAGAATTTTGTTATTCCGTTGGATGGTAGCCTTGTCATTATGGAAGGTAGTTTGATGTCGATATTTTTGTTATTATAATGGATTGTAACCTTGTCATTATGGAAGGTACTCTATTGTCAATATTTTTTTTACTCCAATGGATGGTAGCCTTGTCATTATGAAAGGTAGTCTGTTGTCGAGATTTTTGTTACTCCAATGGATGGTAGCCTTGTCATTATGTAAGGTAGTCTGTTGTCAATATTTTTGTTACTACAATGGATGGTAGCCTTGTCTTTATGAAAGGTAGTTTGTCATTGAGATATCTCTTACTCCAATGATTGGTAGCCTTGTCATTATGGGACGTAGTCTGTTGTCAATATTTTTGTTACTTCAATGGATTGTAGCCTTGTCATTATGGAAGGTAGTCTATTCTTGAGATTTTTATTACTGCAATGGATGGTAGCTTTGTCATTATGGAAGGTACTCTGTTGTTGAGATTTTTGTTACTCCAATGGATGGTAGCCTTGTCATTATGAAAGGTAGTCTGTTGTCGAGATTTTTGTTACTCCAATGGATGGTAGCCTTGTCATTATGGAAGGTAGTCTGTTGTCAATATTTTTGTTACTACAATGGATGGTAGCCTTGTCATTCCGGAAATCACTCCGTTGTTGATATTTTTATTACTCCAATGGTTGGTAGCCTTGTCATTATGGAAGGTAGTCTGTTGTCGAGATTTTTTTTACTCCAATGGATGGTAGTCTTTTCATTATGGAAGGTAGTCTGTCGTTATGATTTCTGTTACTCCAATGGATGGTAGCCTTGTCATTATGGAAGGTAGTCATTTGTTCATATTTTTGTTACTCCATTGGATGGTAGCCTTGTCATTACATAAGGTAGTCTGTTGTCCATTATTTTGTTCCTCCAATGGATGGTAGCCTTATCATTATGGAGGGTAGAATGATATAGATATCTTTTTTACTCCAATGGGTGGCAGCCTTGTCATTATGGAAGGTAGTTTGTTGTAGATATTTTTTTTACTCCAATGGATGGTAGCCTTGTCTTTATGAAAGGTAGTTTGTCATTGAGATATCCGTTACTCCAATGTGTGGTAGCCTTGTCATTATGGAAGCTAGTCTGTTGTCGAGAATTTTGTTATTCCGTTGGATGGTAGCCTTGTCATTATGGAAGGTAGTTTGATGTCGATATTTTTGTTATTATAATGGATTGTAAACTTGTCATTATGGAAGGTACTCTATTGTCGATATTTTTTTTACTCCAATGGATGGTAGCCTTGTCATTATGAAAGGTAGTCTGTTGTCGAGATTTTTGTTACTCCAATGGATGGTAGCCTTGTCATTATGTAAGGTAGTCTGTTGTCAATATTTTTGTTACTACAATGGATGGTAGCCTTGTCTTTATGAAAGGTAGTTTGTCATTGAGATATCTCTTACTCCAATGATTGGTAGCCTTGTCATTATGGGACGTAGTCTGTTGTCAATATTTTTGTTACTTCAATGGATTGTAGCCTTGTCATTATGGAAGGTAGTCTATTCTCGAGATTTTTATTACTGCAATGGATGGTAGCTTTGTCATTATGGAAGGTACTCTGTTGTTGAGATTTTTGTTACTCCAATGGATGGTAGCCTTGTCATTATGAAAGGTAGTCTGTTGTCGAGATTTTTGTTACTCCAATGGATGGTAGCCTTGTCATTATGGAAGGTAGTCTGTTGTCAATATTTTTGTTACTACAATGGATGGTAGCCTTGTCATTCCGGAAATCACTCTGTTGTTGATATTTTTATTACTCCAATGGTTGGTAGCCTTGTCATTATGGAAGGTAGTCTGTTGTCGAGATTTTTTTTACTCCAATGGATGGTAGTCTTTTCATTATGGAAGGTAGTCTGTCGTTATGATTTCTGTTACTCCAATGGATGGTAGCCTTGTCATTATGGAAGGTAGTCTTTTGTTCATATTTTTGTTACTCCATTGGATGGTAGCCTTGTCATTACATAAGGTAGTCTGTTGTCCATTATTTTGTTCCTCCAATGGATGGTAGCCTTATCATTATGGAGGGTAGAATGATATAGATATCTTTTTTACTCCAATGGGTGGTAGCCTTGTCATTATGGAAGGTAGTTTGTTGTAGATATTTTTTTTACTCCAATGGATGGTAGCCTTGTCTTTATGAAAGGTAGTTTGTCATTGAGATATCTGTTACTCCAATGTGTGGTAGCCTTGTCATTATGGAAGCTAGTCTGTTGTCGAGAATTTTGTTATTCCGTTGGATGGTAGCCTTGTCATTATGGAAGGTAGTTTGATGTCGATATTTTTGTTATTATAATGGATTGTAAACTTGTCATTATGGAAGGTACTCTATTGTCGATATTTTTTTTACTCCAATGGATGGTAGCCTTGTCATTATGAAAGGTAGTCTAATGTCGAGATTTTTGTTACTCCAATGGATGGTAGCCTTGTCATTATGTAAGGTAGTCTGTTGTCAATATTTTTGTTACTACAATGGATGGTAGCCTTGTCTTTATGAAAGGTAGTTTGTCATTGAGATATCTCTTACTCCAATGATTGTTAGCCTTGTCATTATGGGACGTAGTCTGTTGTCAATATTTTTGTTACTTCAATGGATTGTAGCCTTGTCATTATGGAAGGTAGTCTATTCTCGAGATTTTTATTACTGCAATGGATGGTAGCTTTGTCATTATGGAAGGTACTCTGTTGTTGAGATTTTTGTTACTCCAATGGATGGTAGCCTTGTCATTATGAAAGGTAGTCTGTTGTCGAGATTTTTGTTACTCCAATGGATGGTAGCCTTGTCATTATGGAAGGTAGTCTGTTGTCAATATTTTTGTTACTACAATGGATGGTAGCCTTGTCATTCCAGAAATCACTCCGTTGTTGATATTTTTATTACTCCAATGGTTGGTAGCCTTGTCATTATGGAAGGTAGTCTGTTGTCGAGATTTTTTTTACTCCAATGGATGGTAGTCTTTTCATTATGGAAGGTAGTCTGTCGTTATGATTTCTGTTACTCCAATGGATGGTAGCCTTGTCATTAAGGAAGGTAGTCTTTTGTTCATATTTTTGTTACTCCATTGGATGGTAGCCTTGTCATTACATAAGGTAGTCTGTTGTCCATTATTTTGTTCCTCCAATGGATGGTAGCCTTATCATTATGGAGGGTAAAATGATATAGATATCTTTTTTACTCCAATGGGTGGTAGCCTTGTCATTATGGAAGGTAGTTTGTTGTAGATATTTTTTTTACTCCAATGGATGGTAGCCTTGTCATTATGAAAGGTAGTTTGTCATTGAGATAATTGTTACTCTAATGTGTGGTAGCCTTGTCATTATGGAAGCTAGTCTGTTGTCGAGAATTTTGTTATTCCGTTGGATTGTAGCCTTGTCATTATGGAAGGTAGTTTGATGTCGATATTTTTGTTATTATAATGGATTGTAACCTTGTCATTATGGAAGGTACTCTATTGTCGATATTTTTTTTACTCCAATGGATGGTAGCCTTGTCATTATGAAAGGTAGTCTGTTGTCGAGATTTTTGTTACTCCAATGGATGGTAGCCTTGTCATTATGGAAGGTAGTCTGTTGTCAATATTTTTGTTACTACAATGGATGGTAGCCTTGTCATTCCGAAAATCACTCTGTTGTTGATATTTTTATTACTCCAATGGTTGGTAGCCTTGTCATTATGGAAGGTAGTCTGTTCTCGAGATTTTTGTTACTCCAATGGATGGTAGTCTTTTCATTATGGAAGGTAGTCTGTCGTTATGATTTCTGTTACTCCAATGGATGGTAGCCTTGTCATTATGGAAGGTAGTCTTTTCTTCATATTTTTGTTACTCCATTGGATGGTAGCCTTGTCATTACAGAAGGTAGTATGTTGTCCATTATTTTATTCCTCCAATGGATGGTAGCCTTATCATTATGGAAGGTAGAATGATATAGATATCTTTTTTACTCCAATGGGTGGTAGCCTTATCATTATGGAAGTTAGTTTGTTGTCGATATTTTTTTTACTCCAATGGATGGTAGCCTTGTCATTATGAAAGGTAGTTTGTCATTGAGATATCTCTTACTCCAATGTGTTGTAGCCTTGTCATTATGGAAGGTAGTATGTTGTCGAGAATTTTGTTATTCCGTTGGATGGTAGCCTTGTCATTATGGAAGGTAGTCTGATGTCGAGATTTTTATTATTCTAATGGATTGTAACCTTGTCATTATGGAAGGTAGTCTGTTGTCGAGATTTTTATTACTCCAATGAATGGTAGCCTTGTCATTATGAAAGGTAGTCTGTTGTCGATAATTTTGTTACTTCAATGGATTGTAGCCTTGTCATTATGGAAGATAGTCTATTGTCGAGATTTTTGTTACTCCAATGGATGGTAGCTTTGTCATTATGGAAGGTACTCTATTTTCGATATTTTTTTTACTCCAATGGATGGTAGCCTTGTCATTATGTAAGGTAGTCTGTTGTCGAGATTTTTGTTACTCCAATGGATGGTAGCCTTGTCATTATGGAAGGTAGTCTGTTGTCAATATTTTTGTTACTACAATGGATGGTAGCCTTGTCATTCCGGAAATCACTCCGTTGTTGATATTTTTATTACTCCAATGGTTGGTAGCCTTGTCATTATGGAAGGTAGTCTGTTGTCGAGATTTTTGTTACTCCAATGGATGGTAGTCTTTTCATTATGGAAGGTAGTCTGTCGTTATGATTTCTGTTACTCCAATAGATGGTAGCCTTGTCATTATAAAAGGTAGTCTTTTGTTCATATGTTTGTTACTCCATTGGATGGTAGCCTTGTCATTACAGAAGGTAGTATGTTGTCCATTATTTTATTCCTCCAATGGATGGTAGCCTTATCATTATGGAAGGTAGAATGATATAGATATCTTTTTTACTCCAATGGGTGGTAGCCTTGTCATTATGGAAGGTAGTTTGTTTTCAATATTTTTTTTACTCCAATGGATGGTAGCCTTATCTTTATGAAAGGTAGTTTGTCATTGAGATATCTGTTACTCCAATGTGTGGTAGCCTTGTCATTATGGAAGCTAGTCTGTTGTCGAGAGTTTTGTTATTCCGTTGGATGGTAGCCTTGTCATTATGGAAGGTAGTTTGATGTCGATATTTTTGTTATTCTGATGGATTGTAACCTTGTCATTATGGAAGGTACTCTGTTGTCGAGATTTTTGTTACTCCAATGGATGATAGCCTTGTCATTATGAAAGGTAGTTTGTTGTCGAGATTTTTGTTACTCCAATGGATGGTAGCCTTGTCATTATGGAAGGTAGTCTGTTGTCGATATTTTTGTTACTACAATGGATGGTAGCCTTGTCATTCTGGAAATCACTCCATTGTTGATATTTTTATTACTCCAATGGATGGTAGCCTTGCCATTATGGAAAGTAGTCTGTTGTTGAGATTTTAGTTACTCCAATGGATGGTAGTCTTCTCATTAGGAAGGTAGTCTGTCGTTATGATTTCTATTAATCCAATGGATGGTAGCCTTGTCGTTATGGAAGGTAATCTTTTGTTCATATTTTTGTTAGTCCATTGGATGGTAGCCTTGTCATTACAGAAGGTAGTCTGTTATGCATTATTTTGTTCCTCCAATGGATGGTAGCCTTATCATTATGGAAGGTAGAATGATATAGATATCTTTTTTACTCCAATGGGTGGTAGCCTTGTCATTATGGAAGGTAGTTTGTTGTCGATATTTTTTTTACTCCAATGGATGGTAGCCTTGTCATTATGAAAGGTAGTTTGGCATTGAGATATCTCTTACTCCAATGTATGGTAGCCTTGTCATTATGGAAGGTAGTATGTTGTCGAGAATTTTGTTATTCCGTTGGATGGTAGCCTTGTCATTATGGAAGGTAGTCTGATGTCGAGATTTTTATTATTCTAATGGATTGTAACCTTGTCATTATGGAAGGTAGTCTGTTGTCGAGATTTTTATTACTCCAATGAATGGTAGCCTTGTCATTATGGGACGTAGTCTGTTGTCAATATTTTTGTTACTTCAATGGATTGTAGCCTTGTCATTATGGAAGATAGTCTATTGTCGAGATTTTTGTTACTCCAATGGATGGTAGCTTTGTCATTATGGAAGGTACTCTATTGTCGATATTTTTTTTACTCCAATGGATGGTAGCCTTGTCATTATGAAAGGTAGTCTGTTGTCGAGATTTTTGTTACTCCAATGGATGGTAGCCTTGTCATTATGGAAGGTAGTCTGTTGTCAATATTTTTGTTACTACAATGGATGGTAGCCTTGTCATTCCGGAAATCACTCCGTTGTTGATATTTTTATTACTCCAATGGTTGGTAGCCTTGTCATTATGGAAGGTAGTCTATTGTCGAGATTTTTGTTACTCCAATGGATGGTAGTGTTTTCATTATGGAAGGTAGTATGTCGTTATGATTTCTGTTACTCCAATGGATGGTAGCCTTGTCATTATGGAAGGTAGTCTTTTGTTCATATTTTTGTTACTCCATTGGATGGTAGCCTTGTCACTACAGAAGGTAGTCTGTTCTCCATTATTTTGTTCCTCCAATGGATGGTAGCCTTATCATTATGGAAGGTAGAATGACATAGATATCTTTTTTACTCCAATGGGTGGTAGCCTTGTCATTATGGAAGGTAGTTTGTTGTAGATATTTTTTTTACTCCAATGGATGGTAGCCTTGTCTTTATGAAAGTTAGTTTGTCATTGAGATATCTGTTACTCCAATGTGTGGTAGCCTTGTCATTATGGAAGCTAATCTGTTGTCGAGAATTTTGTTATTCCGTTGGATGGTAGCCTTGTCATTATGGACGGTAGTTTGATGTCGATATTTTTGTTATTATAATGGATTGTAACCTTGTCATTATGGAAGGTACTCTATTGTCGATATTTTTTTACTCCAATGGATGGTAGCCTTGTCATTATGAAAGGTAGTCTGTTGTCGAGATTTTTGTTACTCCAATGGATGGTAGCCTTGTCATTATGGAAGGTAGTCTGTTGTCAATATTTTTGTTACTACAATGGATGGTAGCCTTGTCATTCTGGAAATCACTCCGTTGTTGATATTTTTATTACTCCAATGGTTGGTAGCCTTGTCATTATGGAAGGTAGTCTATTGTCGAGATTTTTGTTACTCCAATGGATGGTAGTCTTTTCATTATGGAAGGTAGTCTGTCGTTATGATTTCTGTTACTCCAATGTATGGTAGCATTGTCATTATGGAAGGTAGTCTTTTGTTCATATTTTTGTTACTCCATAGGATGGTAGCCTTGTCATTACAGAAGGTAGTCTGTTGTCCATTATTTTATTCCTCCAATGGATGGTAGCCTTATCATTATGGAAGGTAGAATGACATAGATATCTTTTTTACTCCAATGGGTGGTAGCCTTGTCATTATGGAAGGTAGTTTGTTGTCGATATTTTTTTTACTCCAATGGATGGTAGCCTTGTCTTTATGAAAGGTAGTTTGTCATTGAGATATCTCTTACTCCAATGTGTGGTAGCCTTGTCATTATGGAAGGTAGTATGTTGTCGAGAATTTTGTTATTTCGTTGGATGGTAGCCTTGTCATTATGGAAGGTAGTCTGATGTCGAGATTTTTATTATTCTAATGGATTGTAACCTTGTCATTATGGAAGGTACTCTGTTGTCGAGATTTTTGTTACTCCAATGGATGGTAGCCTTGTCATTATGAAAGGTAGTCTGTTGTCGAGATTTTTGTTACTCCAATGGATGGTAGCCTTGTCATTATGGAAGGTAGTCTGTTGTCAATATTTTTGTTACTACAATGGATGGTAGCCTTGTCATTCTGGAAATCACTCCGTTGTTGATATTTCTATTACTCCAATGGTTGGTAGCCTTGTCATTATGGAAGGTAGTCTGTTGTCGAGATTTTTGTTACTCCAATGGATGGTAGTCTTTTCATTATGGAAGGTAGTCTGTCGTTATGATTTCTATTACTCCAATGTATGGTAGCATTGTCATTATGGAAGGTAGTCTTTTGTTCATATTTTTGTTACTCCATAGGATGGTAGCCTTGTCATTACAGAAGGTAGTCTGTTGTCCATTATTTTATTCCTCCAATGGATGGTAGCCTTATCATTATGGAAGGTAGAATGATATAGATATCTTTTTTACTCCAATGGGTGGTAGCCTTGTCATTATGGAAGGTAGTTTGTTGTCGATATTTTTTTTACTCCAATGGATGGTAGCCTTGTCTTTATGAAAGGTAGTTTGTCATTGAGATATCTCTTACTCCAATGTGTGGTAGCCTTGTCATTATGGAAGGTAGTATGTTGTCGAGAATTTTGTTATTCCGTTTGATGGTAGCCTTGTCATTATGGAAGGTAGTCTCATGTCGAGATTTTTATTATTCTAATGGATTGTAACCTTGTCATTATGGAAGGTACTCTGTTGTCGAGATTTTTGTTACTCCAATGGATGGTAGCCTTGTCATTATGAAAGGTAGTTTGTTGTCGAGATTTTTGTTACTCCAATGGATGGTAGCCTTGTCATTATGGAAGGTAGTCTGTTGTCGATATTTTTTTTACTACAATGGATGGTAGCCTTGTCATTCTGGAAATCACTCAGTTGTTGATATTTTTATTACTCCAATGGATGGTAGCCTTGTCATTATGGAAGGTAGTCTGTTGTCGAGATTTTAGTTACTCCAATGGATGGTAGTCTTTTCATTATGGAAGGTAGTCTGTCGTTATGATTTCTGTTACTCCAATGGATGGTAGCCTTGTCATTATGGAAGGTAGTCTTTTGTTCATATTTTTGTTAGTCCATTGGATGGTAGCCTTGTCATTACAGAAGGTAGTCTGTTGTCCATTATTTTGTTCCTCCAATGGATGGTAGCCTTATCATTATGGAAGGTAGAATGATATAGATATCTTTTTTACTCCAATGGGTGGTAGCCTTGTCATTATGGAAGGTAGTTTGTTGTCGATATTTTTTTTGCTCCAATGGATGGTAGCCTTGTCTTTATGAAAGGTAGTTTGTCATTGAGATATCTCTTACTCCAATGAATGGTAGCCTTGTCATTATGGGACGTAGTCTGTTGTCAATATTTTTGTTACTTCAATGGATTGTAGCCTTGTCATTATGGAAGGTAGTCTATTCTCGAGATTTTTATTACTGCAATGGATGGTAGCTTTGTCATTATTGAAGGTACTCTGTTGTTGAGATTTTTGTTACTCCAATGGATGGTAGCCTTGTCATTATGAAATGTAGTCTGTTGTTGAGATTTTTGTTACTCCAATGGATGGTAGCCTTGTCATTATGGAAGGTAGTCTGTTGTCAATATTTTTGTTACCTCAATGGATTGTAGCCTTGTCATTATGGAAGGTAGTCTATTGTCGAGATTTTTGTTACTCCAATGGATGGTAGCCTTGTCATTATGGATGGTAGTCTTTTGTTCATATTTTTGTTACTCCATTGGATGGTAGCCTTGTCATTACAGAAGGTAGTATGTTGTCAATGTTTTTGTTCCTACAATGGATGGTAGCCTTATCATTATGGAAGGTAGAATGATATAGATATCTTTTTTACTCCAATGGGTGGTAGCCTTGTCATTATGGAAGGTAGTTTGTTGTCAATATTATTTTTACTCCAATGGATGGTAGCCTTGTCATCATGGAAGGTAGTCTGTTGTCGAGATTTTTGTTACTCCAATGGATGGTAGTATTTTCATTATAGAAGGTAGTCTGTTGTTATGATTTTTGTTACTCCAATGGATGGTAGCCTTGTCATTATGGAAGGTAGTCTTTTACTCATATTTTTGTTACTCCATTGGATGGTAGCCTTGTCATTACAGAAGGTAGTCAGTTGTCCATGAGTTAGTTCCTCCAATGGATGGTAGCCTTATCATTATGGAAGGTAGAATGATATACATATCTTTTTTACTCCAATGGGTGGTAGCCTTGTCATTATGGAAGGTAGTTTGTTGTTGATATTTTTTTTACTCAAATGGATGGTAGCCTTGTCATTATGAAAGGTAGTTTGTCATTGATATATATGTTACTCCAATGTGTGGTAGCCTTGTCATTATGGAAGGTAGTCTGTTGTCGAGAATTTTTTTATTCCGTTGGATGGTAGCCTTGTCATTATGGAAGGTAGTCTGATGTTGAGATTTTTGTTATTCTAATGGATTATAACCTTATCATTATGGAAGGTAGTTTGTTGTCGAGATTTTTATACTCCAATGGATGGTATCCTTTTCATTATGGAAGGTAGTCTGTTGTCAAGATTTTTGTTACTTCAATGAATGGTAGCCTTGTGATTATGGGACGTAGTCTGTTGTCAATATTTTTGTTACTTCAATGGATTGTAGCCTTGTCATTATGGAAGGTAGTCTATTGTCGAGATTTTTGTTACTCCAATGGATGGTAGCTTTGTCATTATGGAAGGTACTCTATTGTCGATATTTTTGTTACTCCAATGGATGGTAGCCTTGTCATTACGAAAGGTAGTATGTTGTCGAGATTTTTGTTACACCAATGAATGGTAGCCTTGTCATTATGGAAGGTAGTCTGTTGTCGATATTTTTGTTACTACAATGGATGGTAGCCTTGTCATTCTGGAAATTACTCCTTTGTTGATATTTTTATTACTCGAATTGATGGTAGCCTTGTCATTATGAAAGGTAGTCTGTTGTCGAGATTTTTGTTACTCCAATGGATGGTAGTCTTTTCATTATGGAAGGTAGTCTGTCGTTAAGATTTCTGTTACTCCAATGGATGGTAGCGTTGTCATTATGGAAGGTAGTCTTTTATTCATATTTTTGTTACTCCATTGGATGGTAGCCTTGTCATTACAGAAGGTAGTCTGTTGTCCATGAGTTTGTTCCTCCAATGGACGGTAGCCTTATCATTATGGAAGGTAGAATGATATAGATATCTTTTTTACTATAATGGGTGGTAGCCTTGTCATTATGGAAGGTAGTTTGTTGTCGAAATTTTTTTACTCCAATTGATGGTATCCTTGTCATTATGAAAGGTAGTTTGTCATTGTGATATCTATTACTCCAATGTGTGGTAGCCTTGTCATTATGGAAGGTAGTCTGTTGTCGAGAATTTTGTTATTCCGTTGGATGGTAGCCTTGTCATTATGGAAGGTAGTTTGATGTCAAGATTTTTGTTATTCTAATGGATTGTAACCTTGTCATTATGGAAGGTAGTCTGTTGTCGAGATTTTTATACTCCAATGGATGGTATCCTTGTCATTATAGAAGGTAGTATGTTGTCAAGATTTTTGTTACTTCAATGAATGGTAGCCTTGTCATTATGGGACATAGTCTGTTGTCAATATTTTTGTTACTTCAATGGATTGTAGCCTTGTCATTATGGAAGTTAGTCTATTGTCGAGATTTTTGTTACTCCAATGGAAGGTAGCTTTGTCATTATGGAAGGTACTCTGTTGTCGATATTTTTGTTACTCCAATGGATGGTATCCTTGTCATTACGAAAGGTAGTCTGTTGTCGACATTTTTGTTACACCAATGAATGGTAGCCTTGTCATTATGGAAGGTAGTCTATTGTCGATATTTTTGTTACTACAATGGATGGTAGCCTTGTCATTCTGGAAATTACTCCGTTGTTGATATTTTTATTACTCGAATGGATGGTAGCCTTGTCATTATGAAAGGTAGTCTAGTGTCGAGATTTTTGTTACTCCAATGGATGGTAGTCTTTTCATTATGGAAGGTAGTCTGTCGTTATGATTTCTGTTACTCCAATGGATGGTAGCCTTGTCATTATGGAAGGTAGTCTTTTATTCATATTTTTGTTACTCCATTGGATGGTAGCCTTGTCATTACAGAAGGTAGTCTGTTGTCCATGAGTTTGTTCCTCCAATGGATGGTAGCCTTATCATTATGGAAGGTAGAATGATATAGATATCTTTTTTACTATAATGGGTGGTAGCCTTGTCATTATGGAAGGTAGTTTGTTGTCGAAATTTTTTTACTCCAATTGATGGTATCCTTGTCATTATGAAAGGTAGTGTTTCATTGTGATATCTGTTACTCCAATGTGTGGTAGCCTTGTCATTATGGAAGGTAGTCTGTTGTCGAGAATTTTGTTATTCCGTTGGATGGTAGCCTTGTCATTATGGAAGGTAGTTTGATGTCGAGATTTTTGTTATTCTAGTGGATTGTAACCTTGTCATTATGGAAGGTAGTCTGTTGTCGAGATTTTTATACTCCAATGGATGGTATCCTTGTCATTATGGAAGGTAGTCTGTTGTCAAGATTTTTGTTACTTCAATGAATGGTAGCCTTGTCATTATGGGACATAGTCTGTTGTCAATATTTTTGTTACTTCAATGGATTGTAGCCTTGTCATTATGGAAGGTAGTCTATTGTCGAGATTTTTGTTACTCCAATGGATGGTAGCCTTGTCATTACGAAAGGTAGTCTGTTGTCGAGATTTTTGTTACACCAATGAATGGTAGCCTTGTCATTATGGAAGGTAGTCTGTTGTCGATATTTTTGTTAATACAATGGATGGTAGCTTTGTCATTCTAGAAATTACTCCGTTGTTGATTTTTTTATTACTCCAATGGATGGTAGCCTTGTCATCATGGAAGGTAGTCTGTTGTCGAGATTTTTATTACTCCAATGGATGGTAGTATTTTCATTATGGAAGGTAGTCTGTCGTTATGATTTTTGTTACTCCATGGATGGTAGCCATGTCATTACAGAAGGTAGTCTGTTGTCCATGAGTTAGTTCCACCAATGGATGGTAGCCTTATCATTATGGAAGGTAGAATGGTATACATATCTTTTTTACTCCAATGGGTGGTAGCCTTGTCATTATGGAAGGTAGTTTGTTGTTGATATTTTTTTTACTCAAATGGATGGTAGCCTTGTCATTATGAAAGGTAGTTTGTCATTGATATATATGTTACTCCAATGTGTGGTAGCCTTGTCATTATGGAAGGTAGTCTGTTGTCGAGAATTTTTTTATTCAGTTGGATGGTAGCCTTTTCATTATGGAAGGTAGTCTGATGTTGAGATTTTTGTTATTCTAATGGATTATAACCTTATCATTATGGAAGGTAGTCTGTTGTCGAGATTTTTATACTCCAATGGATTGTATCCTTTTCATTATGGAAGGTAGTCTGTTGTCAAGATTTTTGTTACTTTAATGAATGGTAGCCTTGTGATTATGGGACGTAGTCTGTTGTCAATATTTTTGTTACTTCAATGGATTGTAGCCTTGTCATTATGGAAGGTAGTCTATTGTCGAGATTTTTGTTACTCCAATGGATGGTAGCTTTGTCATTATGGAAGGTACTCTATTGTCGATATTTTTGTTACTCCAATGGATGGTAGCCTTGTCATTACGAAAGGTAGTATGTTGTCGAGATTTTTGTTACACCAATGAATGGTAGCCTTGTCATTATGGAAGGTAGTCTGTTGTCGATATTTTTGTTACTACAATGGATGGTAGCCTTGTCATTCTGGAAATTACTCCTTTGTTGATATTTTTATTACTCGAATTGATGGTAGCCTTGTCATTATGAAAGGTAGTCTGTTGTCGAGATTTTTGTTACTCCAATGGATGGTAGTCTTTTCATTATGGAAGGTAGTCTGTCGTTATGATTTCTGTTACTCCAATGGATGGTAGCGTTGTCATTATGGAAGGTAGTCTTTTATTCATATTTTTGTTACTCCATTGGATGGTAGCCTTGTCATTACAGAAGGTAGTCTGTTGTCCATGAGTTTGTTCCTCCAATGGACGGTAGCCTTATCATTATGGAAGGTAGAATGATATAGATATCTTTTTTACTATAATGGGTGGTAGCCTTGTCATTATGGAAGGTAGTTTGTTGTCGAAATTTTTTTACTCCAATTGATGGTATCCTTGTCATTATGAAAGGTAGTTTGTCATTGTGATATCTATTACTCCAATGTGTGGTAGCCTTGTCATTATGGAAGGTAGTCTGTTGTCGAGAATTTTGTTATTCCGTTGGATGGTAGCCTTGTCATTATGGAAGGTAGTTTGATGTCAAGATTTTTGTTATTCTAATGGATTGTAACCTTGTCATTATGGAAGGTAGTCTGTTGTCGAGATTTTTATACTCCAATGGATGGTATCCTTGTCATTATAGAAGGTAGTATGTTGTCAAGATTTTTGTTACTTCAATGAATGGTAGCCTTGTCATTATGGGACATAGTCTGTTGTCAATATTTTTGTTACTTCAATGGATTGTAGCCTTGTCATTATGGAAGTTAGTCTATTGTCGAGATTTTTGTTACTCCAATGGAAGGTAGCTTTGTCATTATGGAAGGTACTCTGTTGTCGATATTTTTGTTACTCCAATGGATGGTATCCTTGTCATTACGAAAGGTAGTCTGTTGTCGACATTTTTGTTACACCAATGAATGGTAGCCTTGTCATTATGGAAGGTAGTCTATTGTCGATATTTTTGTTACTACAATGGATGGTAGCCTTGTCATTCTGGAAATTACTCCGTTGTTGATATTTTTATTACTCCAATGGATGGTAGCCTTGTCATTACGAAAGGTAGTCTGTTGTCGAGATTTTTGTTACACCAATGAATGGTAGCCTTGTCATTATGGAAGGTAGTCTGTTGTCGATATTTTTGTTACTACAATGGATGGTAGCCTTGTCATTCTGGAAATTACTCCGTTGTTGATATTTTTATTACTCGAATGGATGGTAGCCTTGTCATTATGAAAGGTAGTCTAGTGTCGAGATTTTTGTTACTCCAATGGATGGTAGTCTTTTCATTATGGAAGGTAGTCTGTCGTTATGATTTCTGTTACTCCAATGGATGGTAGCCTTGTCATTATGGAAGGTAGTCTTTTATTCATATTTTTGTTACTCCATTGGATGGTAGCCTTGTCATTACAGAAGGTAGTCTGTTGTCCATGAGTTTGTTCCTCCAATGGATGGTAGCCTTATCATTATGGAAGGTAGAATGATATAGATATCTTTTTTACTATAATGGGTGGTAGCCTTGTCATTATGGAAGGTAGTTTGTTGTCGAAATTTTTTTACTCCAATTGATGGTATCCTTGTCATTATGAAAGGTAGTTTTTCATTGTGATATCTGTTACTCCAATGTGTGGTAGCCTTGTCATTATGGAAGGTAGTCTGTTGTCGAGAATTTTGTTATTCCGTTGGATGGTAGCCTTGTCATTATGGAAGGTAGTTTGATGTCGAGATTTTTGTTATTCTAGTGGATTGTAACCTTGTCATTATGGAAGGTAGTCTGTTGTCGAGATTTTTATACTCCAATGGATGGTATCCTTGTCATTATGGAAGGTAGTCTGTTGTCAAGATTTTTGTTACTTCAATGAATGGTAGCCTTGTCATTATGGGACATAGTCTGTTGTCAATATTTTTGTTACTTCAATGGATTGTAGCCTTGTCATTATGGAAGGTAGTCTATTGTCGAGATTTTTGTTACTCCAATGGATGGTAGCCTTGTCATTACGAAAGGTAGTCTGTTGTCGAGATTTTTGTTACACCAATGAATGGTAGCCTTGTCATTATGGAAGGTAGTCTGTTGTCGATATTTTTGTTAATACAATGGATGGTAGCTTTGTCATTCTAGAAATTACTCCGTTGTTGATTTTTTTATTACTCCAATGGATGGTAGCCTTGTCATCATGGAAGGTAGTCTGTTGTCGAGATTTTTATTACTCCAATGGATGGTAGTATTTTCATTATGGAAGGTAGTCTGTCGTTATGATTTTTGTTACTCCATGGATGGTAGCCATGTCATTACAGAAGGTAGTCTGTTGTCCATGAGTTAGTTCCACCAATGGATGGTAGCCTTATCATTATGGAAGGTAGAATGGTATACATATCTTTTTTACTCCAATGGGTGGTAGCCTTGTCATTATGGAAGGTAGTTTGTTGTTGATATTTTTTTTACTCAAATGGATGGTAGCCTTGTCATTATGAAAGGTAGTTTGTCATTGATATATATGTTACTCCAATGTGTGGTAGCCTTGTCATTATGGAAGGTAGTCTGTTGTCGAGAATTTTTTTATTCAGTTGGATGGTAGCCTTTTCATTATGGAAGGTAGTCTGATGTTGAGATTTTTGTTATTCTAATGGATTATAACCTTATCATTATGGAAGGTAGTCTGTTGTCGAGATTTTTATACTCCAATGGATTGTATCCTTTTCATTATGGAAGGTAGTCTGTTGTCAAGATTTTTGTTACTTTAATGAATGGTAGCCTTGTGATTATGGGACGTAGTCTGTTGTCAATATTTTTGTTACTTCAATGGATTGTAGCCTTGTCATTATGGAAGGTAGTCTATTGTCGAGATTTTTGTTACTCCAATGGATGGTAGCTTTGTCATTATGGAAGGTACTCTATTGTCGATATTTTTGTTACTCCAATGGATGGTAGCCTTGTCATTACGAAAGGTAGTATGTTGTCGAGATTTTTGTTACACCAATGAATGGTAGCCTTGTCATTATGGAAGGTAGTCTGTTGTCGATATTTTTGTTACTACAATGGATGGTAGCCTTGTCATTCTGGAAATTACTCCTTTGTTGATATTTTTATTACTCGAATTGATGGTAGCCTTGTCATTATGAAAGGTAGTCTGTTGTCGAGATTTTTGTTACTCCAATGGATGGTAGTCTTTTCATTATGGAAGGTAGTCTGTCGTTATGATTTCTGTTACTCCAATGGATGGTAGCGTTGTCATTATGGAAGGTAGTCTTTTATTCATATTTTTGTTACTCCATTGGATGGTAGCCTTGTCATTACAGAAGGTAGTCTGTTGTCCATGAGTTTGTTCCTCCAATGGACGGTAGCCTTATCATTATGGAAGGTAGAATGATATAGATATCTTTTTTACTATAATGGGTGGTAGCCTTGTCATTATGGAAGGTAGTTTGTTGTCGAAATTTTTTTACTCCAATTGATGGTATCCTTGTCATTATGAAAGGTAGTTTGTCATTGTGATATCTGTTACTCCAATGTGTGGTAGCCTTGTCATTATGGAAGGTAGTCTGTTGTCGAGAATTTTGTTATTCCGTTGGATGGTAGCCTTGTCATTATGGAAGGTAGTTTGATGTCAAGATTTTTGTTATTCTAATGGATTGTAACCTTGTCATTATGGAAGGTAGTCTGTTGTCGAGATTTTTATACTCCAATGGATGGTATCCTTGTCATTATAGAAGGTAGTATGTTGTCAAGATTTTTGTTACTTCAATGAATGGTAGCCTTGTCATTATGGGACATAGTCTGTTGTCAATATTTTTGTTACTTCAATGGATTGTAGCCTTGTCATTATGGAAGTTAGTCTATTGTCGAGATTTTTGTTACTCCAATGGAAGGTAGCTTTGTCATTATGGAAGGTACTCTGTTGTCGATATTTTTGTTACTCCAATGGATGGTATCCTTGTCATTACGAAAGGTAGTCTGTTGTCGACATTTTTGTTACACCAATGAATGGTAGCCTTGTCATTATGGAAGGTAGTCTATTGTCGATATTTTTGTTACTACAATGGATGGTAGCCTTGTCATTCTGGAAATTACTCCGTTGTTGATATTTTTATTACTCCAATGGATGGTAGCCTTGTCATTACGAAAGGTAGTCTGTTGTCGAGATTTTTGTTACACCAATGAATGGTAGCCTTGTCATTATGGAAGGTAGTCTGTTGTCGATATTTTTGTTACTACAATGGATGGTAGCCTTGTCATTCTGGAAATTACTCCGTTGTTGATATTTTTATTACTCGAATGGATGGTAGCCTTGTCATTATGAAAGGTAGTCTAGTGTCGAGATTTTTGTTACTCCAATGGATGGTAGTCTTTTCATTATGGAAGGTAGTCTGTCGTTATGATTTCTGTTACTCCAATGGATGGTAGCCTTGTCATTATGGAAGGTAGTCTTTTATTCATATTTTTGTTACTCCATTGGATGGTAGCCTTGTCATTACAGAAGGTAGTCTGTTGTCCATGAGTTTGTTCCTCCAATGGATGGTAGCCTTATCATTATGGAAGGTAGAATGATATAGATATCTTTTTTACTATAATGGGTGGTAGCCTTGTCATTATGGAAGGTAGTTTGTTGTCGAAATTTTTTTACTCCAATTGATGGTATCCTTGTCATTATGAAAGGTAGTTTTTCATTGTGATATCTGTTACTCCAATGTGTGGTAGCCTTGTCATTATGGAAGGTAGTCTGTTGTCGAGAATTTTGTTATTCCGTTGGATGGTAGCCTTGTCATTATGGAAGGTAGTTTGATGTCGAGATTTTTGTTATTCTAGTGGATTGTAACCTTGTCATTATGGAAGGTAGTCTGTTGTCGAGATTTTTATACTCCAATGGATGGTATCCTTGTCATTATGGAAGGTAGTCTGTTGTCAAGATTTTTGTTACTTCAATGAATGGTAGCCTTGTCATTATGGGACATAGTCTGTTGTCAATATTTTTGTTACTTCAATGGATTGTAGCCTTGTCATTATGGAAGGTAGTCTATTGTCGAGATTTTTGTTACTCCAATGGATGGTAGCCTTGTCATTACGAAAGGTAGTCTGTTGTCGAGATTTTTGTTACACCAATGAATGGTAGCCTTGTCATTATGGAAGGTAGTCTGTTGTCGATATTTTTGTTAATACAATGGATGGTAGCTTTGTCATTCTAGAAATTACTCCGTTGTTGATTTTTTTATTACTCCAATGGATGGTAGCCTTGTCATCATGGAAGGTAGTCTGTTGTCGAGATTTTTATTACTCCAATGGATGGTAGTATTTTCATTATGGAAGGTAGTCTGTCGTTATGATTTTTGTTACTCCATGGATGGTAGCCATGTCATTACAGAAGGTAGTCTGTTGTCCATGAGTTAGTTCCACCAATGGATGGTAGCCTTATCATTATGGAAGGTAGAATGGTATACATATCTTTTTTACTCCAATGGGTGGTAGCCTTGTCATTATGGAAGGTAGTTTGTTGTTGATATTTTTTTTACTCAAATGGATGGTAGCCTTGTCATTATGAAAGGTAGTTTGTCATTGATATATATGTTACTCCAATGTGTGGTAGCCTTGTCATTATGGAAGGTAGTCTGTTGTCGAGAATTTTTTTATTCAGTTGGATGGTAGCCTTTTCATTATGGAAGGTAGTCTGATGTTGAGATTTTTGTTATTCTAATGGATTATAACCTTATCATTATGGAAGGTAGTCTGTTGTCGAGATTTTTATACTCCAATGGATTGTATCCTTTTCATTATGGAAGGTAGTCTGTTGTCAAGATTTTTGTTACTTTAATGAATGGTAGCCTTGTGATTATGGGACGTAGTCTGTTGTCAATATTTTTGTTACTTCAATGGATTGTAGCCTTGTCATTATGGAAGGTAGTCTATTGTCGAGATTTTTGTTACTCCAATGGATGGTAGCTTTGTCATTATGGAAGGTACTCTATTGTCGATATTTTTGTTACTCCAATGGATGGTAGCCTTGTCATTACGAAAGGTAGTATGTTGTCGAGATTTTTGTTACACCAATGAATGGTAGCCTTGTCATTATGGAAGGTAGTCTGTTGTCGATATTTTTGTTACTACAATGGATGGTAGCCTTGTCATTCTGGAAATTACTCCTTTGTTGATATTTTTATTACTCGAATTGATGGTAGCCTTGTCATTATGAAAGGTAGTCTGTTGTCGAGATTTTTGTTACTCCAATGGATGGTAGTCTTTTCATTATGGAAGGTAGTCTGTCGTTATGATTTCTGTTACTCCAATGGATGGTAGCGTTGTCATTATGGAAGGTAGTCTTTTATTCATATTTTTGTTACTCCATTGGATGGTAGCCTTGTCATTACAGAAGGTAGTCTGTTGTCCATGAGTTTGTTCCTCCAATGGACGGTAGCCTTATCATTATGGAAGGTAGAATGATATAGATATCTTTTTTACTATAATGGGTGGTAGCCTTGTCATTATGGAAGGTAGTTTGTTGTCGAAATTTTTTTACTCCAATTGATGGTATCCTTGTCATTATGAAAGGTAGTTTGTCATTGTGATATCTGTTACTCCAATGTGTGGTAGCCTTGTCATTATGGAAGGTAGTCTGTTGTCGAGAATTTTGTTATTCCGTTGGATGGTAGCCTTGTCATTATGGAAGGTAGTTTGATGTCAAGATTTTTGTTATTCTAATGGATTGTAACCTTGTCATTATGGAAGGTAGTCTGTTGTCGAGATTTTTATACTCCAATGGATGGTATCCTTGTCATTATAGAAGGTAGTATGTTGTCAAGATTTTTGTTACTTCAATGAATGGTAGCCTTGTCATTATGGGACATAGTCTGTTGTCAATATTTTTGTTACTTCAATGGATTGTAGCCTTGTCATTATGGAAGTTAGTCTATTGTCGAGATTTTTGTTACTCCAATGGAAGGTAGCTTTGTCATTATGGAAGGTACTCTGTTGTCGATATTTTTGTTACTCCAATGGATGGTAGCCTTGTCATTACGAAAGGTAGTCTGTTGTCGACATTTTTGTTACACCAATGAATGGTAGCCTTGTCATTATGGAAGGTAGTCTATTGTCGATATTTTTGTTACTACAATGGATGGTAGCCTTGTCATTCTGGAAATTACTCCGTTGTTGATATTTTTATTACTCCAATGGATGGTAGCCTTGTCATTACGAAAGGTAGTCTGTTGTCGAGATTTTTGTTACACCAATGAATGGTAGCCTTGTCATTATGGAAGGTAGTCTGTTGTCGATATTTTTGTTACTACAATGGATGGTAGCCTTGTCATTCTTGAAATTACTCCGTTGTTGATATTTTTATTACTCGAATGGATGGTAGCCTTGTCATTATGAAAGGTAGTCTATTGTCGAGATTTTTGTTACTCCAATGGATGGTAGTCTTTTCATTATGGAAGGTAGTCTGTCGTTATGATTTCTGTTACTCCAATGGATGGTAGCCTTGTCATTATGGAAGGTAGTCTTTTATTCATATTTTTGTTACTCCATTGGATGGTAGCCTTGTCATTACAGAAGGTAGTCTGTTGTCCATGAGTTTGTTCCTCCAATGGATGGTAGCCTTATCATTATGGAAGGTAGAATGATATAGATATCTTTTTTACTACAATGGGTGGTAGCCTTGTCATTATGGAAGGTAGTTTGTTGTCGAAATTTTTTTACTCCAATTGATGGTATCCTTGTCATTATGAAAGGTAGTTTTTCATTGTGATATCTGTTACTCCAATGTGTGGTAGCCTTGTCATTATGGAAGGTAGTCTGTTGTCGAGAATTTTGTTATTCCGTTGGATGGTAGCCTTGTCATTATGGAAGGTAGTTTGATGTCGAGATTTTTGTTATTCTAGTGGATTGTAACCTTGTCATTATGGAAGGTAGTCTGTTGTCGAGATTTTTGTTACTTCAATGAATGGTATGCTTGTCATTATGGGACATAGTCTGTTGTCAATATTTTTGTTACTTCAATGGATTGTAGCCTTGTCATTATGGAAGGTAGTCTATTGTCGAGATTTTTGTTACTCCAATGGATGGTAGCCTTGTCATTACGAAAGGTAGTCTGTTGTCGAGATTTTTGTTACACCAATGAATGGTAGCCTTGTCATTATGGAAGGTAGTCTGTTGTCGATATTTTTGTTACTACAATGGATGGTAGCTTTGTCATTCTGGAAATTACTCCGTTGTTGATTTTTTTATTACTCCAATGGATGGTAGCCTTGTCATCATGGAAGGTAGTCTGTTGTCGAGATTTTTATTACTCCAATGGATGGTAGTATTTTCATTATGGAAGGTAGTCTGTCGTTATGATTTTTGTTACTCCATGGATGGTAGCCTTGTCATTACAGAAGGTAGTCTGTTGTCCATGAGTTAGTTCCACCAATGGATGGTAGCCTTATCATTATGGAAGGTAGAATGGTATACATATCTTTTTTACTCCAATGGGTGGTAGCCTTGTCATTATGGAAGGTAGTTTGTTGTTGATATTTTTTTTACTCAAATGGATGGTAGCCTTGTCATTATGAAAGGTAGTTTGTCATTGATATATATGTTACTCCAATGTGTGGTAGCCTTGTCATTATGGAAGGTAGTCTGTTGTCGAGAATTTTTTTATTCAGTTGGATGGTAGCCTTTTCATTATGGAAGGTAGTCTGATGTTGAGATTTTTGTTATTCTAATGGATTATAACCTTATCATTATGGAAGGTAGTCTGTTGTCGAGATTTTTATACTCCAATGGATTGTATCCTTTTCATTATGGAAGGTAGTCTGTTGTCAAGATTTTTGTTACTTTAATGAATGGTAGCCTTGTGATTATGGGACGTAGTCTGTTGTCAATATTTTTGTTACTTCAATGGATTGTAGCCTTGTCATTATGGAAGGTAGTCTATTGTCGAGATTTTTGTTACTCCAATGGATGGTAGCTTTGTCATTATGGAAGGTACTCTATTGTCGATATTTTTGTTACTCCAATGGATGGTAGCCTTGTCATTACGAAAGGTAGTATGTTGTCGAGATTTTTGTTACACCAATGAATGGTAGCCTTGTCATTATGGAAGGTAGTCTGTTGTCGATATTTTTGTTACTACAATGGATGGTAGCCTTGTCATTCTGGAAATTACTCCTTTGTTGATATTTTTATTACTCGAATTGATGGTAGCCTTGTCATTATGAAAGGTAGTCTGTTGTCGAGATTTTTGTTACTCCAATGGATGGTAGTCTTTTCATTATGGAAGGTAGTCTGTCGTTATGATTTCTGTTACTCCAATGGATGGTAGCGTTGTCATTATGGAAGGTAGTCTTTTATTCATATTTTTGTTACTCCATTGGATGGTAGCCTTGTCATTACAGAAGGTAGTCTGTTGTCCATGAGTTTGTTCCTCCAATGGACGGTAGCCTTATCATTATAGAAGGTAGAATGATATAGATATCTTTTTTACTATAATGGGTGGTAGCCTTGTCATTATGGAAGGTAGTTTGTTGTCGAAATTTTTTTACTCCAATTGATGGTATCCTTGTCATTATGAAAGGTAGTTTGTCATTGTGATATCTGTTACTCCAATGTGTGGTAGCCTTGTCATTATGGAAGGTAGTCTGTTGTCGAGAATTTTGTTATTCCGTTGGATGGTAGCCTTGTCATTATGGAAGGTAGTTTGATGTCAAGATTTTTGTTATTCTAATGGATTGTAACCTTGTCATTATGGAAGGTAGTCTGTTGTCGAGATTTTTATACTCCAATGGATGGTATCCTTGTCATTATAGAAGGTAGTATGTTGTCAAGATTTTTGTTACTTCAATGAATGGTAGCCTTGTCATTATGGGACATAGTCTGTTGTTAATATTTTTGTTACTTCAATGGATTGTAGCCTTGTCATTATGGAAGTTAGTCTATTGTCGAGATTTTTGTTACTCCAATGGAAGGTAGCTTTGTCATTATGGAAGGTACTCTGTTGTCGATATTTTTGTTACTCCAATGGATGGTAGCCTTGTCATTACGAAAGGTAGTCTGTTGTCGACATTTTTGTTACACCAATGAATGGTAGCCTTGTCATTATGGAAGGTAGTCTATTGTCGATATTTTTGTTACTACAATGGATGGTAGCCTTGTCATTCTGGAAATTACTCCGTTGTTGATATTTTTATTACTCCAATGGATGGTAGCCTTGTCATTACGAAAGGTAGTCTGTTGTCGAGATTTTTGTTACACCAATGAATGGTAGCCTTGTCATTATGGAAGGTAGTCTGTTGTCGATATTTTTGTTACTACAATGGATGGTAGCCTTGTCATTCTGGAAATTACTCCGTTGTTGATATTTTTATTACTCGAATGGATGGTAGCCTTGTCATTATGAAAGGTAGTCTATTGTCGAGATTTTTGTTACTCCAATGGATGGTAGTCTTTTCATTATGGAAGGTAGTCTGTCGTTATGATTTCTGTTACTCCAATGGATGGTAGCCTTGTCATTATGGAAGGTAGTCTTTTATTCATATTTTTGTTACTCCATTGGATGGTATCCTTGTCATTACAGAAGGTAGTCTGTTGTCCATGAGTTTATTCCTCCAATGGATGGTAGCCTTATCATTATGGAAGGTAGAATGATATAGATATCTTTTTTACTACAATGGGTGGTAGCCTTGTCATTATGGAAGGTAGTTTGTTGTCGAAATTTTTTTACTCCAATTGATGGTATCCTTGTCATTATGAAAGGTAGTTTTTCATTGTGATATCTGTTACTCCAATGTGTGGTAGCCTTGTCATTATGGAAGGTAGTCTGTTGTCGAGAATTTTGTTATTCCGTTGGATGGTAGCCTTGTCATTATGGAAGGTAGTTTGATGTCGAGATTTTTGTTATTCTAGTGGATTGTAACCTTGTCATTATGGAAGGTAGTCTGTTGTCGAGATTTTTATACTCCAATGGATGGTATCCTTGTCATTATGGAAGGTAGTCTGTTGTCAAGATTTTTGTTACTTCAATGAATGGTAGCCTTGTCATTATGGGACATAGTCTGTTGTCAATATTTTTGTTACTTCAATGGATTGTAGCCTTGTCATTATGGAAGGTAGTCTATTGTCGAGATTTTTGTTACTCCAATGGATGGTAGCCTTGTCATTACGAAAGGTAGTCTGTTGTCGAGATTTTTGTTACACCAATGAATGGTAGCCTTGTCATTATGGAAGGTAGTCTGTTGTCGATATTTTTGTTACTACAATGGATGGTAGCTTTGTCATTCTGGAAATTACTCCGTTGTTGATTTTTTTATTACTCCAATGGATGGTAGCCTTGTCATCATGGAAGGTAGTCTGTTGTCGAGATTTTTATTACTCCAATGGATGGTAGTATTTTCATTATGGAAGGTAGTCTGTCGTTATGATTTTTGTTACTCCATGGATGGTAGCCTTGTCATTACAGAAGGTAGTCTGTTGTCCATGAGTTAGTTCCACCAATGGATGGTAGCCTTATCATTATGGAAGGTAGAATGGTATACATATCTTTTTTACTCCAATGGGTGGTAGCCTTGTCATTATGGAAGGTAGTTTGTTGTTGATATTTTTTTTACTCAAATGGATGGTAGCCTTGTCATTATGAAAGGTAGTTTGTCATTGATATATATGTTACTCCAATGTGTGGTAGCCTTGTCATTATGGAAGGTAGTCTGTTGTCGAGAATTTTTTTATTCAGTTGGATGGTAGCCTTTTCATTATGGAAGGTAGTCTGATGTTGAGATTTTTGTTATTCTAATGGATTATAACCTTATCATTATGGAAGGTAGTCTGTTGTCGAGATTTTTATACTCCAATGGATTGTATCCTTTTCATTATGGAAGGTAGTTTGTTGTCAAGATTTTTGTTACTTTAATGAATGGTAGCCTTGTGATTATAGGACGTAGTCTGTTGTCAATATTTTTGTTACTTCAATGGATTGTAGCCTTGTCATTATGGAAGGTAGTCTATTGTCGAGATTTTTGTTACTCCAATGGATGGTAGCTTTGTCATTATGGAAGGTACTCTATTGTCGATATTTTTGTTACTCCAATGGATGGTAGCCTAGTCATTACGAAAGGTAGTATGTTGTCGAGATTTTTGTTACACCAATGAATGGTAGCCTTGTCATTATGGAAGGTAGTCTGTTGTCGATATTTTTGTTACTACAATGGATGGTAGCCTTGTCATTCTGGAAATTACTCCTTTGTTGATATTTTTATTACTCGAATTGATGGTAGCCTTGTCATTATGAAAGGTAGTCTGTTGTCGAGATTTTTGTTACTCCAATGGATGGTAGTCTTTTCATTATGGAAGGTAGTCTGTCGTTATGATTTCTGTTACTCCAATGGATGGTAGCATTGTCATTATGGAAGGTAGTCTTTTATTCATATTTTTGTTACTCCATTGGATGGTAGCCTTGTCATTACAGAAGGTAGTCTGTTGTCCATGAGTTTGTTCCTCCAATGGACGGTAGCCTTATCATTATGGAAGGTAGAATGATATAGATATCTTTTTTACTATAATGGGTGGTAGCCTTGTCATTATGGAAGGTAGTTTGTTGTCGAAATTTTTTTACTCCAATTGATGGTATCCTTGTCATTATGAAAGGTAGTTTGTCATTGTGATATCTGTTACTCCAATGTGTGGTAGCCTTGTCATTATGGAAGGTAGTCTGTTGTCGAGAATTTTGTTATTCCGTTGGATGGTAGCCTTGTCATTATGGAAGGTAGTTTGATGTCAAGATTTTTGTTATTCTAATGGATTGTAACCTTGTCATTATGGAAGGTAGTCTGTTGTCGAGATTTTTATACTCCAATGGATGGTATCCTTGTCATTATAGAAGGTAGTATGTTGTCAAGATTTTTGTTACTTCAATGAATGGTAGCCTTGTCATTATGGGACATAGTCTGTTGTCAATATTTTTGTTACTTCAATGGATTGTAGCCTTGTCATTATGGAAGTTAGTCTATTGTCGAGATTTTTGTTACTCCAATGGAAGGTAGCTTTGTCATTATGGAAGGTACTCTGTTGTCGATATTTTTGTTACTCCAATGGATGGTAGCCTTGTCATTACGAAAGGTAGTCTGTTGTCGACATTTTTGTTACACCAATGAATGGTAGCCTTGTCATTATGGAAGGTAGTCTATTGTCGATATTTTTGTTACTACAATGGATGGTAGCCTTGTCATTCTGGAAATTACTCCGTTGTTGATATTTTTATTACTCCAATGGATGGTAGCCTTGTCATTACGAAAGGTAGTCTGTTGTCGAGATTTTTGTTACACCAATGAATGGTAGCCTTGTCATTATGGAAGGTAGTGTGTTGTCGATATTTTTGTTACTACAATGGATGGTAGCCTTGTCATTCTGGAAATTACTCCGTTGTTGATATTTTTATTACTCGAATGGATGGTAGCCTTGTCATTATGAAAGGTAGTCTATTGTCGAGATTTTTGTTACTCCAATGGATGGTAGTCTTTTCATTATGGAAGGTAGTCTGTCGTTATGATTTCTGTTACTCCAATGGATGGTAGCCTTGACATTATGGAAGGTAGTCTTTTATTCATATTTTTGTTACTCCATTGGATGGTAGCCTTGTCATTACAGAAGGTAGTCTGTTGTCCATGAGTTTATTCCTCCAATGGATGGTAGCCTTATCATTATGGAAGGTAGAATGATATAGATATCTTTTTTACTACAATGGGTGGTAGCCTTGTCATTATGGAAGGTAGTTTGTTGTCGAAATTTTTTTACTCCAATTGATGGTATCCTTGTCATTATGAAAGGTAGTTTTTCATTGTGATATCTGTTACTCCAATGTGTGGTAGCCTTGTCATTATGGAAGGTAGTCTGTTGTCGAGAATTTTGTTATTCCGTTGGATGGTAGCCTTGTCATTATGGAAGGTAGTTTGATGTCGAGATTTTTGTTATTCTAGTGGATTGTAACCTTGTCATTATGGAAGGTAGTCTGTTGTCGAGATTTTTATACTCCAATGGATGGTATCCTTGTCATTATGGAAGGTAGTCTGTTGTCAAGATTTTTGTTACTTCAATGAATGGTAGCCTTGTCATTATGGGACATAGTCTGTTGTCAATATTTTTGTTACTTCAATGGATTGTAGCCTTGTCATTATGGAAGGTAGTCTATTGTCGAGATTTTTGTTACTCCAATGGATGGTAGCCTTGTCATTACGAAAGGTAGTCTGTTGTCGAGATTTTTGTTACACCAATGAATGGTAGCCTTGTCATTATGGAAGGTAGTCTGTTGTCGATATTTTTGTTACTACAATGGATGGTAGCTTTGTCATTCTGGAAATTACTCCGTTGTTGATTTTTTTATTACTCCAATGGATGGTAGCCTTGTCATCATGGAAGGTAGTCTGTTGTCGAGATTTTTATTACTCCAATGGATGGTAGTATTTTCATTATGGAAGGTAGTCTGTCGTTATGATTTTTGTTACTCCATGGATGGTAGCCTTGTCATTACAGAAGGTAGTCTGTTGTCCATGAGTTAGTTCCACCAATGGATGGTAGCCTTATCATTATGGAAGGTAGAATGGTATACATATCTTTTTTACTCCAATGGGTGGTAGCCTTGTCATTATGGAAGGTAGTTTGTTGTTGATAATTTTTTTACTCAAATGGATGGTAGCCTTGTCATTATGAAAGGTAGTTTGTCATTGATATATATGTTACTCCAATGTGTGGTAGCCTTGTCATTATGGAAGGTAGTCTGTTGTCGAGAATTTTTTTATTCAGTTGGATGGTAGCCTTTTCATTATGGAAGGTAGTCTGATGTTGAGATTTTTGTTATTCTAATGGATTATAACCTTATCATTATGGAAGGTAGTCTGTTGTCGAGATTTTTATACTCCAATGGATTGTATCCTTTTCATTATGGAAGGTAGTCTGTTGTCAAGATTTTTGTTACTTTAATGAATGGTAGCCTTGTGATTATAGGACGTAGTCTGTTGTCAATATTTTTGTTACTTCAATGGATTGTAGCCTTGTCATTATGGAAGGTAGTCTATTGTCGAGATTTTTGTTACTCCAATGGATGGTAGCTTTGTCATTATGGAAGGTACTCTATTGTCGATATTTTTGTTACTCCAATGGATGGTAGCCTAGTCATTACGAAAGGTAGTATGTTGTCGAGATTTTTGTTACACCAATGAATGGTAGCCTTGTCATTATGGAAGGTAGTCTGTTGTCGATATTTTTGTTACTACAATGGATGGTAGCCTTGTCATTCTGGAAATTACTCCTTTGTTGATATTTTTATTACTCGAATTGATGGTAGCCTTGTCATTATGAAAGGTAGTCTGTTGTCGAGATTTTTGTTACTCCAATGGATGGTAGTCTTTTCATTATGGAAGGTAGTCTGTCGTTATGATTTCTGTTACTCCAATGGATGGTAGCGTTGTCATTATGGAAGGTAGTCTTTTATTCATATTTTTGTTACTCCATTGGATGGTAGCCTTGTCATTACAGAAGGTAGTCTGTTGTCCATGAGTTTGTTCCTCCAATGGACGGTAGCCTTATCATTATGGAAGGTAGAATGATATAGATATCTTTTTTACTATAATGGGTGGTAGCCTTGTCATTATGGAAGGTAGTTTGTTGTCGAAATTTTTTTACTCCAATTGATGGTATCCTTGTCATTATGAAAGGTAGTTTGTCATTGTGATATCTGTTACTCCAATGTGTGGTAGCCTTGTCATTATGGAAGGTAGTCTGTTGTCGAGAATTTTGTTATTCCGTTGGATGGTAGCCTTGTCATTATGGAAGGTAGTTTGATGTCAAGATTTTTGTTATTCTAATGGATTGTAACCTTGTCATTATGGAAGGTAGTCTGTTGTCGAGATTTTTATACTCCAATGGATGGTATCCTTGTCATTATAGAAGGTAGTATGTTGTCAAGATTTTTGTTACTTCAATGAATGGTAGCCTTGTCATTATGGGACATAGTCTGTTGTCAATATTTTTGTTACTTCAATGGATTGTAGCCTTGTCATTATGGAAGTTAGTCTATTGTCGAGATTTTTGTTACTCCAATGGAAGGTAGCTTTGTCATTATGGAAGGTACTCTGTTGTCGATATTTTTGTTACTCCAATGGATGGTAGCCTTGTCATTACGAAAGGTAGTCTGTTGTCGACATTTTTGTTACACCAATAAATGGTAGCCTTGTCATTATGGAAGGTAGTCTATTGTCGATATTTTTGTTACTACAATGGATGGTAGCCTTGTCATTCTGGAAATTACTCCGTTGTTGATATTTTTATTACTCCAATGGATGGTAGCCTTGTCATTACGAAAGGTAGTCTGTTGTCGAGATTTTTGTTACACCAATGAATGGTAGCCTTGTCATTATGGAAGGTAGTGTGTTGTCGATATTTTTGTTACTACAATGGATGGTAGCCTTGTCATTCTGGAAATTACTCCGTTGTTGATATTTTTATTACTCGAATGGATGGTAGCCTTGTCATTATGAAAGGTAGTCTATTGTCGAGATTTTTGTTACTCCAATGGATGGTAGTCTTTTCATTATGGAAGGTAGTCTGTCGTTATGATTTCTGTTACTCCAATGGATGGTAGCCTTGACATTATGGAAGGTAGTCTTTTATTCATATTTTTGTTACTCCATTGGATGGTAGCCTTGTCATTACAGAAGGTAGTCTGTTGTCCATGAGTTTATTCCTCCAATGGATGGTAGCCTTATCATTATGGAAGGTAGAATGATATAGATATCTTTTTTACTACAATGGGTGGTAGCCTTGTCATTATGGAAGGTAGTTTGTTGTCGAAATTTTTTTACTCCAATTGATGGTATCCTTGTCATTATGAAAGGTAGTTTTTCATTGTGATATCTGTTACTCCAATGTGTGGTAGCCTTGTCATTATGGAAGGTAGTCTGTTGTCGAGAATTTTGTTATTCCGTTGGATGGTAGCCTTGTCATTATGGAAGGTAGTTTGATGTCGAGATTTTTGTTATTCTAGTGGATTGTAACCTTGTCATTATGGAAGGTAGTCTGTTGTCGAGATTTTTATACTCCAATGGATGGTATCCTTGTCATTATGGAAGGTAGTCTGTTGTCAAGATTTTTGTTACTTCAATGAATGGTAGCCTTGTCATTATGGGACATAGTCTGTTGTCAATATTTTTGTTACTTCAATGGATTGTAGCCTTGTCATTATGGAAGGTAGTCTATTGTCGAGATTTTTGTTACTCCAATGGATGGTAGCCTTGTCATTACGAAAGGTAGTCTGTTGTCGAGATTTTTGTTACACCAATGAATGGTAGCCTTGTCATTATGGAAGGTAGTCTGTTGTCGATATTTTTGTTACTACAATGGATGGTAGCTTTGTCATTCTGGAAATTACTCCGTTGTTGATTTTTTTATTACTCCAATGGATGGTAGCCTTGTCATCATGGAAGGTAGTCTGTTGTCGAGATTTTTATTACTCCAATGGATGGTAGTATTTTCATTATGGAAGGTAGTCTGTCGTTATGATTTTTGTTACTCCATGGATGGTAGCCTTGTCATTACAGAAGGTAGTCTGTTGTCCATGAGTTAGTTCCACCAATGGATGGTAGCCTTATCATTATGGAAGGTAGAATGGTATACATATCTTTTTTACTCCAATGGGTGGTAGCCTTGTCATTATGGAAGGTAGTTTGTTGTTGATATTTTTTTTACTCAAATGGATGGTAGCCTTGTCATTATGAAAGGTAGTTTGTCATTGATATATATGTTACTCCAATGTGTGGTAGCCTTGTCATTATGGAAGGTAGTCTGTTGTCGAGAATTTTTTTATTCAGTTGGATGGTAGCCTTTTCATTATGGAAGGTAGTCTGATGTTGAGATTTTTGTTATTCTAATGGATTATAACCTTATCATTATAGAAGGTAGTCTGTTGTCGAGATTTTTATACTCCAATGGATGGTATCCTTTTCATTATGGAAGGTAGTCAGTTGTCAAGATTTTTGTTACTTTAATGAATGGTAGCCTTGTGATTATGGGACGTAGTCTGTTGTCAATATTTTTGTTACTTCAATGGATTGTAGCCTTGTCATTATGGAAGGTAGTCTATTGTCGAGATTTTTGTTACTCCAATGGATGGTAGCTTTGTCATTATGGAAGGTACTCTATTGTCGATATTTTTGTTACTCCAATGGATGGTAGCCTTGTCATTACGAAAGGTAGTATGTTTTCGAGATTTTTGTTACACCAATGAATGGTAGCCTTGTCATTATGGAAGGTAGTCTGTTGTCGATATTTTTGTTACTACAATGGATGGTAGCCTTGTCATTCTGGAAATTACTCCGTTGTTGATATTTTTATTACTCGAATGGATGGTAGCCTTGTCATTATGAAAGGTAGTCTGTTGTCGAGATTTTTGTTACACCAATGAATGGTAGTCTTTTCATTATGGAAGGTAGTCTATCGTTATGATTTCTGTTACTCCAATGGATGGTAGCCTTGTCATTACAGAAGGTAGTTTGTTGTCCATGAGTTTGTTCCTCCAATGGATGGTAGCCTTATCATTATGGAAGGTAGAATGATATAGATATCTTTTTTACTATAATGGGTGGTAGCCTTGTCATTATGGAAGGTAGTTTGTTGTCGAAATTTTTTTACTCCAATTGATGGTATCCTTGTCATTATGAAAGGTAGTTTGTCATTGTGATATCTGTTACTCCAATGTGTGGTAGCCTTGTCATTATGGAAGGTAGTCTGTTGTCGAGAATTTTGTTATTCCGTTGGATGGTAGCCTTGTCATTATGGAAGGTAGTTTGATGTCAAGATTTTTGTTATTCTAATGGATTGTAACCTTGTCATTATGGAAGGTAGTCTGTTGTCGAGATTTTTATACTCCAATGGATGGTATCCTTGTCATTATAGAAGGTAGTATGTTGTCAAGATTTTTGTTACTTCAATGAATGGTAGCCTTGTCATTATGGGACATAGTCTGTTGTCAATATTTTTGTTACTTCAATGGATTGTAGCCTTGTCATTATGGAAGTTAGTCTATTGTCGAGATTTTTGTTACTCCAATGGAAGGTAGCTTTGTCATTATGGAAGGTACTCTGTTGTCGATATTTTTGTTACTCCAATGGATGCTAGCCTTGTCATTATGAAAGGTAGTCTGTTGTCGACATTTTTGTTACACCAATGAATGGTAGCCTTGTCATTATGGAAGGTAGTCTATTGTCGATATTTTTGTTACTACAATGGATGGTAGCCTTGTCATTCTGGAAATTACTCCGTTGTTGATATTTTTATTACTCCAATGGATGGTAGCCTTGTCATTACGAAAGGTAGTCTGTTGTCGAGATTTTTGTTACACCAATGAATGGTAGCCTTGTCATTATGGAAGGTAGTCTGTTGTCGATATTTTGGTTACTACAATGGATGGTAGCCTTGTCATTCTGGAAATTACTCCGTTGTTGATATTTTTATTACTCGAATGGATGGTAGCCTTGTCATTATGAAAGGTAGTCTATTGTCGAGATTTTTGTTACTCCAATGGATGGTAGTTATTTCATTATGGAAGGTAGTCTGTCGTTATGATTTCTGTTACTCCAATGGATGGTAGCCTTGTCATTATGGAAGGTAGTCTTTTATTCATATTTTTGTTACTCCATTTGATGGTAGCCTTGTCATTACAGAAGGTAGTCTGTTGTCCATGAGTTTGTTCCTCCAATGGATGGTAGCCTTATCATTATGGAAGGTAGAATGATATAGATATCTTTTTTACTACAATGGGTGGTAGCCTTGTCATTATGGAAGGTAGTTTGTTGTCGAAATTTTTTTACTCCAATTGATGGTATCCTTGTCATTATGAAAGGTAGTTTTTCATTGTGATATCTGTTACTCCAATGTGTGGTAGCCTTGTCATTATGGAAGGTAGTCTGTTGTCGAGAATTTTGTTATTCCGTTGGATGGTAGCCTTGTCATTATGGAAGGTAGTTTGATGTCGAGATTTTTGTTATTCTAATGGATTGTAACCTTGTCATTATGGAAGGTAGTCTGTTGTCGAGATTTTTAGACTCCAATGGATGGTATCCTTGTCATTATGGAAGGTAGTCTGTTGTCAAGATTTTTGTTACTTCAATGAATGGTAGCCTTGTCATTATGGGACATAGTTTGTTGTCAATATTTTTGTTACTTCAATGGATTGTAGCCTTGTCATTATGGAAGGTAGTCTATTGTCGAGATTTTTGTTACTCCAATGGATGGTAGCCTTGTCATTACAAAAGGTAGTCTGTTGTCGAGATTTTTGTTACACCAATGAATGGTAGCCTTGTCATTATGGAAGGTAGTTTGTTGTCGATATTTTTGTTACTACAATGGATGGTAGCTTTGTCATTCTGGAAATTACTCCGTTGTTGATTTTTTTATTACTCCAATGGATGGTAGCCTTGTCATCATGGAAGGTAGTCTGTTGTCGAGATTTTTATTACTCCAATGGATGGTAGTATTTTCATTATGGAAGGTAGTCTATCGTTATGATTTTTGTTACTCCATGGATGGTAGCTTTGTCATCACAGAAGGTAGTCTGTTGTCCATGAGTTAGTTCCACCAATGGATGGTAGCCTTATCATTATGGAAGGTAGAATGGTATACATATCTTTTTTACTCCAATGGGTGGTAGCCTTGTCATTATGGAAGGTAGTTTGTTGTTGATATTTTTTTTACTCAAATGGATGGTAGCCTTGTCATTATGAAAGGTAGTTTGTCATTGATATATATGTTACTCCAATGTGTGGTAGCCTTGTCATTATGGAAGGTAGTCTGTTGTCGAGAATTTTTTTATTCAGTTGGATGGTAGCCTTTTCATTATGGAAGGTAGTCTGATGTTGAGATTTTTGTTATTCTAATGGATTATAACCTTATCATTATGGAAGGTAGTCTGTTGTCGAGATTTTTATACTCCAATGGATGGTATCCTTTTCATTATGGAAGGTAGTCTGTTGTCAAGATTTTTGTTACTTTAATGAATGGTAGCCTTGTGATTATGGGACGTAGTCTGTTGTCAATATTTTTGTTACTTCAATGGATTGTAGCCTTGTCATTATGGAAGGTAGTCTATTGTCGAGATTTTTGTTACTCCAATGGATGGTAGCTTTGTCATTATGGAAGGTACTCTATTGTCGATATTTTTGTTACTCCAATGGATGGTAGCCTTGTCATTACGAAAGGTAGTATGTTGTCGAGATTTTTGTTACACCAATGAATGGTAGCCTTGTCATTATGGAAGGTAGTCTGTTGTCGATATTTTTGTTACTACAATGGATGGTAGCCTTGTCATTCTGGAAATTACTCCGTTGTTGATATTTTTATTACTCGAATGGATGGTAGCCTTGTCATTATGAAAGGTAGTCTGTTGTCGAGATTTTTGTTACACCAATGAATGGTAGTCTTTTCATTATGGAAGGTAGTCTGTCGTTATGATTTCTGTTACTCCAATGGATGGTAGCGTTGTCATTATGGAAGGTAGTCTTTTATTCATATTTTTGTTACTCCATTGGATGGTAGCCTTGTCATTACAGAAGGTAGTCTGTTGTCCATGAGTTTGTTCCTCCAATGGATGGTAGCCTTATCATTATGGAAGGTAGAATGATATAGATATCTTTTTTACTATAATGGGTGGTAGCCTTGACATTATGGATGGTAGTTTGTTGTCGAAATTTTTTTACTCCAATTGATGGTATCCTTGTCATTATGAAAGGTAGTTTGTCATTGTGATATCTGTTACTCCAATGTGTGGTAGCCTTGTCATTATGGAAGGTAGTCTGTTGTCGAGAATTTTGTTATTCCGTTGGATGGTAGCCTTGTCATTATGGAAGGTAGTTTGATGTCAAGATTTTTGTTATTCTAATGTATTGTAACCTTGTCATTATGGAAGGTAGTCTGTTGTCGAGATTTTTATACTCCAATGGATGGTATCCTTGTCATTATAGAAGGTAGTATGTTGTCAAGATTTTTGTTACTTCAATGAATGGTAGCCTTGTCATTATGGGACATAGTCTGTTGTCAATATTTTTTTTACTTCAATGGATTGTAGCCTTGTCATTATGGAAGGTAGTCTATTGTCGAGATTTTTGTTACTCCAATGGATGGTAGCTTTGTCATTATGGAAGGTACTCTATTGTCGATATTTTTGTTACTCCAATGGATGGTAGCCTTGTCATTACGAAAGGTAGTCTGTTGTCGACATTTTTGTTACACCAATGAATGGTAGGCTTGTCATTATGGAAGGTAGTCTATTGTCAATATTTTTGTTACTACAATGGATGGTAGCCTTGTCATTCTGGAAATTACTCCGTTGTTGATATTTTTATTACTCCAATTGATGGTATCCTTGTCATTACGAAAGGTAGTCTGTTGTCGAGATTTTTGTTACACTAATGAATGGTAGCCTTGTCATTATGGAAGGTAGTCTGTTGTCGATATTTTTGTTACTACAATGGATGGTAGCCTTGTCATTCTGGAAATTACTCCGTTGTTGATATTTTTATTACTCGAATGGATGGTAGCCTTGTCATTATGAAAGGTAGTCTATTGTCGAGATTTTTGTTACTCCAATGGATGATAGTCTTTTCATTATGGAAGGTAGTCTGTCGTTATGATTTCTGTTACTCCATGGATGGTAGCCTTGTCATTATGGAAGGTAGTCTTTTATTCATATTTTTGTTACTCCATTGGATGGTAGCCTTGTCATTACAGAAAGTAGTTTGTTTTTCATGAGTTTGTTCCTACAATTGATGGTAGCCTTATCATTATGGAAGGTAGAATGATATACATATCTTTTTTACTACAATGGGTGGTAGCCTTGTCATTATGGAAGGTAGTTTGTTGTCGATATTTTTTTACTCCAATGGATGGTAGCCTTGTCATTATGAAAGGTAGTTTGTCATTGAGATATATGTTACTCCAATGTGTGGTAGCCTTGTCATTATGGAAGGTAGTCTGTTGTTGAGAATTTTGTTATTCCGTTGGATGGTAGCCTTATCATTATGGAAGGTAGTCTGCTGTCGAGATTTTTATACTCCAATGGATGGTATCCTTGTCATTATGGAAGGTAGTCTGTTGTCAAGATTTTTGTTAATTAATGAATGGTAGCCTTGTCATTATGGGACGTAGTCTGTTGTCAATATTTTTGTTACTTCAATGGATTATAGCCTTGTCATTATGGAAGGTAGTCTATTGTCGAGATTTTTGTTACTCCAATGGATGGTAGCTTTGTCATTATGGAAGGTACTCTGTTGTCGATATTTTTGTTACTCCAATGGATGGTAGCCTTGTCATTATGAAAGGTAGTTTGTTGTCGAGATTTTTTTTACTCCAATGGAAGGTATCCTTGTCATTATGGAAGGTAGTCTGTTGTCTATATTTTTGTTACTACAATGGATGGTAGCCTTGTCATTCTGGAAATTACTCCCTTTTCATTATGGAAGGTAGTCTGTCGTTATGATTTCTGTTACTCCAATGGATGGTAGCCTTGTCATTATGGAAGGTAGTCTTTTGTTCATATTTTTGTTAGTCCATTGGATGGTAGCCTTGTCATTACAGAAGGTAGTATGTTGTCCATTATTTTGTTCCTCCAATGGATGGTAGCCTTATCATTATGGAAGGTAGAATGATATAGATATCTTTTTTACCCCAATGGGTGGTAGCCTTGTCATTATGGAAGGTAGTTTGTTGTCGATATTTTTTTTACTCCAATGGATGGTAGCCTTGACTTTATGAAAGGTAGTTTGTCATTGAGATATCTCTTACTCCAATGAATGGTAGCCTTGTCATTATGGGACGTAGTCTGTTGTCAATATTTTTGTTACTTCAATGGATTGTAGCCTTGTCATTATGGAAGGTAGTCTATTCTCGAGATTTTTATTACTGCAATGGATGGTAGCTTTGTCATTATGGAAGATACTCTGTTGTTGTTCTTTTTGTTACTCCAATGGATGGTAGCCTTGTCAATATGAAAGGTAGTCTGTTGTTGAGATTTTTGTTACTCCAATGGATGGTAGCCTTTCATTATGGAAGGTAGTCTATTGTCGATATTTTGGTTACTACAATGAATGGTAGCCTTGTCATTCTGGAAATTAGTCCGTTGTTGATATTTTTATTACTCCAATGGATTGTAGCCTTGTCATTATGGAAGGTAGTCTGTTGTCGAGATTTTTGTTACTCCAATGGATGGTAGTCTTTTCATTATGGAAGGTAGTCTGTCGTTAAGATTTCTGTTACTCCAATGGATGGTAGCCTTGTCATTATGGAAGGTAGTCTTTTGTTCATATTTTTGTTACACCATTGGATGGTAGCCTTGTCATTACAGAAGGTAGTCTGTTGTCAATGTTTTTGTTCCTCCAATGGATGGTAGCCTTATCATTATGGAAGGTAGAATGATATATATATCTTTTTTACTCCAATGGGTGGTAGCCTTGTCATTATGGAAGGTAGTTTGTTGTCGATATTTTTTTTACTCCAATGGATGGTAGCCTTGTCATTATGAAAGGTAGTTTGTCATTGAGATATCTCTTACTCCAATGTGGGGTAGCCATGTCATTATGGAAGGTAGTCTTGTGTCGAGAATTTTGTTATTCCGTTGGATGGTAGCCTTGTCATTATTGAAGGTAGTCTGATGTCGAGATTTTTGTTATTCTAATGGATTGTAACCTTATCATTATGGAAGGTAGTCTGTTGTCGAGATTTTTATACTCCAATGGATGGTATCCTTGTCATTATGGAAGGTAGTCTGTTGTCGAGATTTTTGTTACTCCAATGAATGGTAGCCTTGTCATTTTGGGACGTAGTCTGTTGTCAATATTTTTTGTTACTCCAATGGATGGTAGCCTTGTCATTATGAAAGGTAGTCTGTTGTTGAGATTTTTGTTACTCCAATGGATGGTAGCCTTGTCATTATGGAAGGTAGTCTATTGTCGATATTTTTGTTACTACAATGGATGGTAGCCTTGTCATTATGGAAATTAGTCTGATGTTGATATTTTTATTACTCCAATGGATGGTAGCCTTGTCATTATTGAAGGTAGTCTGTTGTCGAGATTTTTGTTACTCCAACGGATGGTAGTCTTTTCATTATGGAAGGTAGTCTGTTGTTATGATTTCTGTTACTCCAATGGATGGTAGCCTTGTCATTATGAAAGATAGTCTTTTGTTCATATTTTTGTTACTCCATTGGATGGTAGCCTTGTCATTACAGAAGGTAGTCTGTTGTCAATGTTTTTGTTCCTCCAATGGATGGTAGCCTTATCATTATGGAAGGTATAATGATATAGATATCTTTTTTACTCCAATGGGTGGTAGCCTTGTCATTATGGAAGGTAGTTTGTTGTCGATTTTTTTTTACTCCAATGGATGGTAGCCTTGTCATTATGAAAGGTAGTTTGTCATTGAGATATATGTTACTCCAATGTGTGGTAGCCTTGTCATTATGGAAGGTAGTCTGTTGTCGAGAATTTTGTTATTCCTTTGGATGGTAGCCTTGTCATTATGGAAGGTAGTTTGATGTCGAGATTTTTGTTATTCTAATGGATTGTAACCTTTCCATTAAAGAAGGTAGTCTGTCGTCGAGATTTTTATACTCCAATAGATGGTATCCTTGTCATTATGGAAGGTAGTCTGTTGTCAAGATTTTTGTTAATTAATGAATGGTAGCCTTGTCATTATGGGACGTAGTCTGTTGTCAATATTTTTGTTACTTCAATGGATTGTAGACTTGTCATTATGGAAGGTAGTCTATTGTCGAGATTTTTGTTACTCCAATGGATGAAAGCCTTGTCATTATGGAAGGTAGTCTTTTGTTCATATTTTTGTTACTCCATTGGATGGTAGCCTTGTCATTACATAAGGTAGTATGTTGTCAATGTTTTTGTTCCTACAATGGATGGTAGCCTTATCATTATGGAAGGTAGAATGATATAGATATCTTTTTTACTCCAATGGGTGGTAGCCTTGTCATTATGGAAGGTAGTCTGTTGTCGAGATTTTTGTTACTCCAATGGATGGTAGTATTTTCATTATAGAAGGTAGTCTGTCGTTATGATTTTTGTTACTCCAATGGATGGTAGCCTTGTCATTATGGAAGGTAGTCTTTTACTCATATTTTTGTTACTCCATTGGATGGTAGCCTTGTCATTACAGAAGGTAGTCTGTTGTCCATGAGTTTGTTCCTCCAATGGATGGTAGCCTTATCATTATGGAAGGTAGAATGATATACATATCTTTTTTTCTCCAATGGGTGGTAGCCTTGTCATTATGGAAGGTAGTTTGTTGTTGATATTTTTTTTACTCAAATGGATGGTAGCCTTGTCATTATGAAAGGTAGTTTGTCATTGATATATATGTTACTCCAATGTGTGGTAGCCTTGTCATTATGGAAGGTAGTCTGTTTTGAGAATTTTTTTATTCCGTTGGATGGTAGCCTTGTCATTATGGAAGGTAGTCTGATGTTGAGATTTTTGTTATTCTAATGGATTATAACCTTATCATTATGGAAGGTAGTCTGTTGTCGGGATTTTTATACTCCAATGGAGGGTATCCTTTTCATTATGGAAGGTAGTCTGTTGTCAAGATTTTTGTTACTTCAATGAATGGTAGCCTTGTGATTATGGGACGTAGTCTGTTGTCAATATTTTTGTTACTTCAATGGATTGTAGCCTTGTCATTATGGAAGGTAGTCTATTGTCGAGATTTTTGTTACTCCAATGGATGGTAGCTTTGTCATTATGGAAGGTACTCTATTGTCGATATTTTTGTTACTCCAATGGATGGTAGCCTTGTCATTACGAAAGGTAGTCTGTTGTCGAGATTTTTGTTACACCAATGAATGGTAGCCTTGTCATTATGGAAGGTAGTCTGTTGTCGATATTTTTGTTACTACAATGGATGGTAGCCTTGTCATTCTGGAAATTACACCGTTGTTGATATTTTTATTACTCAAATGGATGGTAGCCTTGTCATTATGAAAGGTAGTCTGTTGTCGAGATTTTTGTTACTCCAATGGATGGTAGTCTTTTCATTATGGAAGGTAGTCTGTCGTTATGATTTCTGTTACTCCAATGGATGGTAGCCTTGTCATTATGGAAGGTAGTCTTTTATTCATATTTTTGTTACTCCATTGGATGGTAGCCTTGTCATTACAGAAGGTAGTCTGTTGTCCATGAGTTTGTTCCTCCAATGGATGGTAGCCTTATCATTATGGAAGGTAGAATGATATAGATATCTTTTTTACTACAATGGGTGGTAGCCTTGTCATTATGGAAGGTAGTTTGTTGTCGAAATTTTTTCACTCCAATTGATGGTATCCTTGTCATTATGAAAGGTAGTTTTTCATTGTGATATCTGTTACTCCAATGTGTGATAGCCTTGTCATTATGGAAGGTAGTCTGTTGTCGAGAATTTTGTTATTCCGGTAGATGATAGCCTTGTCATTATGGAAGGTATTTTGATGTCGAGATTTTTGTTATTCTAATGGATTGTAACCTTGTCATTATGGAAGGTAGTCTGTTGTCGAGATTTTTATACTCCAGTGGATGGTATCCTTGTCATTATGGAAGGTAGTCTGTTGTCAAGATTTTTGTTACTTCAATGAATGGTAGCCTTGTCATTATGGGACATAGTCTGTTGTCAATATTTTTGTTACTTCAATGGATTGTAGCCTTGTCATTATGGAAGGTAGTCTATTGTCGAGATTTTTGTTACTCCAATGGATGGTAGCTTTGTCATTATGGAAGGTACTCTATTATCGATATTTTTGTTACTCCAATGGATGGTAGCCTTGTCATTACGAAAGGTAGTCTGTTGTCGAGATTTTTGTTACACCAATGAATGGTAGCCTTGTCATTATGGAAGGTAGTCTGTTGTCGATATTTTTGTTACTACAATGGATGGTAGCCTTGTCATTCTGGAAATTACTCCGTTGTTGATATTTTTATTACTCCAATGGATGGTAGCCTTGTCATCATGGAAGGTAGTCTGTTGTCGAGATTTTTGTTACTCCAATGGATGGTAGCTTTGTCATTATGGAAGGTACTCTATTGTCGATATTTTTGTTACTCCAATGGATGGTAGCCTTGTCATTACGAAAGGTAGTCTGTTGTCGAGATTTTTGTTACACCAATGAATGGTAGCCTTGTCATTATGGAAGGTAGTCTGTTGTCGATATTTTTGTTACTACAATGGATGGTAGCCTTGTCATTCTGGAAATTACACCGTTGTTGATATTTTTATTACTCGAATGGATGGTAGCCTTGTCATTATGAAAGGTAGTCTGTTGTCGAGATTTTTGTTACTCCAATGGATGGTAGTCTTTTCATTATGGAAGGTAGTATGTCGTTATGATTTCTGTTACTCCAATGGATGGTAGCCTTGTCATTATGGAAGGTAGTCTTTTATTCATATTTTTGTTACTCCATTGGATGGTAGCCTTGTCATTACAGAAGGTAGTCTGTTGTCCATGAGTTTGTTCCTCCAATGGATGGTAGCCTTATCATTATGGAAGGTAGAATGATATAGATATCTTTTTTACTACAATGGGTGGTAGCCTTGTCATTATGGAAGGTAGTTTGTTGTCGAAAATTTTTCACTCCAATTGATGGTATCCTTGTCATTATGAAAGGTAGTTTTTCATTGTGATATCTGTTACTCCAATGTGTGGTAGCCTTGTCATTATGGAAGGTAGTCTGTTGTCGAGAATTTTGTTATTCCGTTGGATGATAGCCTTGTCATTATGGAAGGTATTTTGATGTCGAGATTTTTGTTATTCTAATGGATTGTAACCTTGTCATTATGGAAGGTAGTCTGTTGTCGAGATTTTTATACTCCAATGGATGGTATCCTTGTCATTATGGAAGGTAGTCTGTTGTCAAGATTTTTGTTACTTCAATGAATGGTAGCCTTGTCATTATGGGACATAGTCTGTTGTCAATATTTTTGTTACTTCAATGGATTGTAGCCTTGTCATTATGGAAGGTAGTCTATTGTCGAGATTTTTGTTACTCCAATGGATGGTAGCTTTGTCATTATGGAAGGTACTCTATTATCGATATTTTTGTTACTCCAATGGATGGTAGCCTTGTCATTACGAAAGGTAGTCTGTTGTCGAGATTTTTGTTACACCAATGAATGGTAGCCTTGTCATTATGGAAGGTAGTCTGTTGTCGATATTTTTGTTACTACAATGGATGGTAGCCTTGTCATTCTGGAAATTACTCCGTTGTTGATATTTTTATTACTCCAATGGATGGTAGCCTTGTCATCATGGAAGGTAGTCTGTTGTCGAGATTTTTATTACTCCAATGGATGGTAGTATTTTCATTATGGAAGGTAGTCTGTCGTTATGATTTTTGTTACTCCATGGATGGTAGCCTTGTCATTATGGAAGGTAGTCTTTTATTCATATTTTTGTTACTCCATTGGATGGTAGCCTTGTCATTACAGAAAGTAGTTTGTTGTTCATGAGTTTGTTCCTACAATGGATGGTAGCCTTATCATTATGGAAGGTAGAATGATATACATATCTTTTTTACTCCAATGGGTGGTAGCCTTGTCATTATGGAAGGTAGTTTGTTGTCGATATTTTTTTTACTCCAATGGATGGTAGCCTTGTCATTATGAAAGGTAGTTTGTCATTGAGATATATGTTACTCCAATGTGTGGTAGCCTTGTCATTATGGAAGGTAGTCTGTTGTTGAGAATTTTGTTATTCCGTTGGATGGTAGCCTTGTCATTATGGAACGTAGTCTGATGTCGAGATTTTTGTTATTCTAATGGATTGTAACCTTATCATTATGGAAGGTAGTCTGCTGTCGAGATTTTTATACTCCATTGGATGGTATCCTTGTCATTATGGAAGGTAGTCTGTTGTCAAGATTTTTGTTAATTAATGAATGGTAGCCTTGTCATTATGGGACGTAGTCTGTTGTCAATATTTTTGTTACTTCAAGGGATTGTAGCCTTGTCATTATGGAAGGTAGTCTATTGTCGAGATTTTTGTTACTCCAATGGATGGTAGCTTTGTCATTATGGAAGGTACTCTGTTGTCGATATTTTTGTTACTCCAATGGATGGTAGCCTTGTCATTATGAAAGGTAGTTTGTTGTCGAGATTTTTGTTACTCCAATGGATGGTAGCCTTGTCATTATGGAAGGTAGTCTGTTGTCTATATTTTTGTTACTACAATGGATGGTAGCCTTGTCATTCTGGAAATTACTCCGTTTTCATTATGGAAGGTAGTCTGTCGTTATGATTTCTGTTACTCCAATGGATGGTAGCCTTGTCATTATGGAAGGTAGTCTTTTGTTCATATTTTTGTTAGTCCATTGGATGGTAGCCTTGTCATTACAGAAGGTAGTCTGTTTTCCATTATTTTGTTCCTCCAATGGATGGTAGCCTTATCGTTATGGAAGGTAGAATGATATAGATATCTTTTTTACTCCAATGGGTGGTAGCCTTGTCATTATGGAAGGTAGTTTGTTGTCGATATTTTTTTTACTCCAATGGATGGTAGCCTTGTCTTTATGAAAGGTAGTTTGTCATTGAGATATCTCTTACTCCAATGAATGGTAGCCTTGTCATTATGGGACGTAGTCTGTTGTCAATATTTTTGTTACTTCAATGGATTGTAGCCTTGTCATTATGGAAGGTAGTCTATTCTCGAGATTTTTATTACTGCAATGGATGGTAGCTTTGTCATTATGGAAGGTACTCTGTTGTTGAGATTTTTGTTACTCCAATGGATGGTAGCCTTGTCATTATGAAAGGTAGTCTGTTGTTGAGATTTTTGTTACTCCAATGGATGGTAGCCTTGTCATTATGGAAGGTAGTCTATTGTCGATATTTTGGTTACTACAATGAATGGTAGCCTTGTCATTCTAGAAATTAGTCCGTTGTTGATATTTTTATTACTCCAATGGATTGTAGCCTTGTCATTATGGAAGGTAGTCTGTTGTCGAGATTTTTGTTACTCCAATGGATGGTAGTCTTTTCATTATGGAAGGTAGTCTGTCGTTAAGATTTCTGTTACTCCAATGGATGGTAGACTTGTCATTATGGAAGGTAGTCTTTTGTTCATATTTTTGTTACTCCATTGGATGGTAGCCTTGTCATTATAGAAGGTAGTTTGTTGTCAATGTTTTTGTTCCTCCAATGGATGGTAGCCTTATCATTATGGAAGGTAGAATGATATAGATATCTTTTTTACTCCAATGGGTGGTAGCCTTGTCATTATGGAAGGTAGTTTGTTGTCGATATTTTTTTTACTCCAATGGATGGTAGCCTTGTCATTATGAAAGGTAGTTTGTCATTGAGATATCTCTTACTCCAATATGGGGTAGCCATGTCATTATGGAAGGTAGTCTGTTGTCGAGAATTTTGTTATTCCGTTTGATGGTAGCCTTGTCATTATTGAAGGTAGTCTGATGTCGAGATTTTTGTTATTCTAATGGATTGTAACCTTATCATTATGGAAGGTAGTCTGTTGTCGAGATTTTTATACTCCAATGGATTGTATCCTTGTCATTATGGAAGGTAGTCTGTTGTCGAGATTTTTGTTACTCCAATGAATGGTAGCCTTGTCATTATGGGACGTAGTCTGTTGTCAATATTTTTTGTTACTCCAATGGATGGTAGCGTTGTCATTATGAAAGGTAGTCTGTTGTTGAGATTTTTGTTACTCCAATGGATGGTAGCATTGTCATTATGGAAGGTAGTCTATTGTCGATATTTTTGTTACTACAATGGATGGTAGCCTTGTCATTATGGAAATTATTCTGATGTTGATATTTTTATTACTCCAATGGATGGTAGCCTTGTCATTATGGAAGGTAGTCTGTTGTCGAGATTTTTGTTACTCCAACGGATGGTAGTCTTTTCATTATGGAAGGTAGTCTGTTGTTATGATTTCTGTTACTCCAATGGATGGTAGCCTTGTCATTATGGAAGGTAGTCTTTTGTTCATATTTTTGTTACTCCATTGGATGGTAGCCTTGTCATTACAGAAGGTAGTCTGTTGTCAATGTTTTTGTTCCTCCAATGGATGGTAGCCTTGTAATTATGGGACATAGTCAGTTGTCAATATTTTTGTTACTTCAATGGATTGTAGCCTTGTCATTATGGAAGGTAGTCTATTGTCGAGATTTTTGTTACTCCAATGGATGGTAGCTTTGTCATTATGGAAGGTACTCTGTTATCGATATTTTTGTTACTCCAATGGATGGTAGCCTTGTCATTACGAAAGGTAGTCTGTTGTCGAGATTTTTGTTACACCAATGAATGGTAGCCTTGTCATTATGGAAGGTAGTCTGTTGTCGATATTTTTGTTACTACAATGGATGGTAGCCTTGTCATTCTGGAAATTACTCCGTTGTTGATATTTTTATTACTCCAATGGATGGTAGCCTTGTCATCATGGAAGGTAGTCTATTGTCGAGATTTTTATTACTCCAATGGATGGTAGTATTTTCATTATGGAAGGTAGTCTGTCGTTATGATTTTTGTTACTCCATGGATGGTAGCCTTGTCATTACAGAAGGTAGTCTTTTATTCATATTTTTGTTACTCCATTGGATGGTAGCCTTGTCATTACAGAAAGTAGTTTGTTGTTCATGAGTTTGTTCCTACAATGGATGGTAGCCTTATCATTATGGAAGGTAGAATGATATACATATCTTTTTTACTCCAATGGGTGGTAGCCTTGTCATTATGGAAGGTAGTTTGTTGTCGATATTTTTTTTACTCCAATGGATGGTAGCCTTGTCATTATGAAAGGTAGTTTGTCATTGAGATATATGTTACTCCAATGTGTGGTAGCCTTGTCATTATGGAAGGTAGTCTGTTGTTGAGAATTTTGTTATTCCGTTGGATGGTAGCCTTGTCATTATGGAACGTAGTCTGATGTCGAGATTTTTGTTATTCTAATGGATTGTAACCTTATCATTATGGAAGGTAGTCTGTTGTCGAGATTTTTATACTCCAATGGATGGTATCCTTGTCATTATGGAAGGTAGTCTGTTGTCAAGATTTTTGTTAATTAATGAATGGTAGCCTTGTCATTATGGGACGTAGTCTGTTGTCAATATTTTTGTTACTTCAATGGATTGTAGCCTTGTCATTATGGAAGGTAGTCTATTGTCGAGATTTTTGTTACTCCAATGGATGGTAGCTTTGTCATTATGGAAGGTACTCTGTTGTCGATATTTTTGTTACTCCAATGGATGGTAGCCTTGTCATTATGAAAGGTAGTTTGTTGTCGAGATTTTTGTTACTCCAATGGATGGTAGCCTTGTCATTATGGTAGGTAGTCTGTTGTCTATATTTTTGTTACTACAATGGATGGTAGCCTTGTCATTCTGGAAATTACTCCCTTTTCATTATGGAAGTTAGTCTGTCGTTATGATTTTTGTTACTCCAATGGATGGTAGCCTTGTCATTATGGAAGGTAGTCTTTTGTTCATATTTTTGTTAGCCATTGGATGGTAGCCTTGTCATTACAGAAGGTAGTCTGTTGTCCATTATTTTGTTCCTCCAATGGATGGTAGCCTTATCATTATGGAAGGTAGAATGATATAGATATATTTTTTACTCCAATGGGTGGTAGCCTTGTCATTATGGAAGGTAGTTTGTTGTCGATATTTTTTTTACTCCAATGGATGGTATCCTTGTCTTTATGAAAGGTAGTTTGTCATTGAGATATCTCTTACTCCAATGAATGGTCGCCTTGTCATTATGGGACGTAGTCTGTTGTCAATATTTTTGTTACTTCAATGGATTGTAGCCTTGTCATTATGGAAGGTAGTCTATTCTCGAGATTTTTATTACTGCAATGGATGGTAGCTTTGTCATTATGGAAGGTACTCTGTTGTTGAGATTTTTGTTACTCCAATGGATGGTAGCCTTGTCATTATGAAAGGTAGTCTGTTGTTGAGATTTTTGTTACTCCAATGGATGGTAGCCTTGTCATTATGGAAGGTAGTCTATTGTCGATATTTTGGTTACTACAATGAATGGTATAGCCTTGTCATTCTGGAAATTAGTCCGTTGTTGATATTTTTATTACTCCAATGGATCGTAGCCTTGTCATTATGGAAGGTAGTCTGTTGTCGAGATTTTTGTTACTCCAATGGATGGTAGTCTTTTCATTATGGAAGGTAGTCTGTCGTTAAGATTTCTGTTACTCCAATGGATGGTAGCCTTGTCATTATGGAAGGTAGTCTTTTGTTCATATTTTTGTTACTCCATTGGATGGTAGCCTTGTCATTACAGAAGGTAGTCTGTTGTCAATGTTTTTGTTCCTTCAATGGATGGTAGCCTTATCATTATGGAAGGTAGAATGATATAGATATCTTTTTTACTCCAATGGGTGGTAGCCTTGTCATTATGGAAGGTAGTTTGTTGTCGATATTTTTTTTACTCCAATGGATGGTAGCCTTGTCATTATGAAAGGTAGTTTGTCATTGAGATATCTCTTACTCCAATGTGGGGTAGCCATGTCATTATGGAAGGTAGTCTGTTGTCGAGAATTTTGTTATTCCGTTGGATGGTAGCCTTGTCATTATTGAAGGTAGTCTGATGTCGAAATTTTTGTTATTCTAATGGATTGTAACCTTATCATTATGGAAGGTAGTCTGTTGTCGAGATTTTTATACTCCAATGGATGGTATCCTTGTCATTATGGAAGGTAGTCTGTTGTCGAGATTTTTGTTACTCCAATGAATGGTAGCCTTGTCATTATGGGACGTAGTCTGTTGTCAATATTTTTGTTACTCCACTGGATGGTAGCCTTGTCATTATGAAAGGTAGTCTGTTGTTGAGATTTTTGTTACTCCAATGGATGGTAGCATTGTCATTATGGAAGGTAGTCTATTGTCGATATTTTTGTTACTACAATGGATGGTAGCCTTGTCATTATGGAAATTATTCTGATGGTTATATTTTTATTACTCCAATGGATGGTAGCCTTGTCATTATTGAAGGTAGTCTTTTGTCGAGATTTTTGTTACTCCAACGGATGGTAGTCTTTTCATTATGGAAGGTAGTCTGTTGTTATGATTTTTGTTACTCCAATGGATGGTAGCCTTGTCATTATGGAAGGTAGTCTTTTGTTCATATTTTTGTTACTCCATTGGATGGTAGCCTTGTCATTACAGAAGGTAGTCTGTTGTCAATGTTTTTGTTCCTCCAATGGATGGTAGCCTTATCATTATGGAAGGTATAATGATATAGATATCTTTTTTACTCCAATGGGTGGTAGCCTTGTCATTATGGAAGGTAGTTTGTTGTCGATATTTTTTTTACTCCAATGGATGGTAGCCTTGTCATTATGAAAGGTAGTTTGTCATTGAGATATATGTTACTCCAATGTGTGGTAGCCTTGTCATTATGGAAGGTAGTTTGATGTCAAGAATTTTGTTATTCCGTTGGATGGTAGCCTTGTCATTATGGAAGGTAGTTTGATGTCGAGATTTTTGTTATTCTAATGGATTGTAACCTTGTCATTAAGGAAGGTAGTCTGTTATCGAGATTTTTATACTCCAATGGATGGTATCCTTGTCATTATAGAAGGTAGTATGTTGTCAAGATTTTTGTTACTTCAATGAATGGTAGCCTTGTCATTATGGGACATAGTTTGTTGTCAATATTTTTGTTACTTCAATGGATTGTAGCCTTGTCATTATGGAAGGTAGTCTATTGTCGAGATTTTTGTTACTCCAATGGATGGTAGCTTTGTCATTATGGAAGGTACTCTATTGTCGATATTTTTGTTACTCCAATGGATGGTAGCCTTGTCATTACGAAAGGTAGTCTGTTGTCGACATTTTTGTTACACCAATGAATGGTAGCCTTGTCATTATGGAAGGTAGTCTATTGTCGATATTTTTGTTACTACAATGGATGGTAGCCTTGTCATTCTGGAAATTACTCCGTTGTTGATATTTTTATTACTCCAATGGATGGTAGCCTTGTCATTACGACAGGTAGTCTTTTGTCGAGATTTTTGTTAAACCAATGAATGGTAGCCTTGTCATTATGGAAGGTAGTCTGTTGTCGATATCTTTGTTACTACAATGGATGGTAGCCTTGTCATTATGGAAGGTAGAATGATATACATATCTTTTTTACTCCAATGGGTTGTAGCGTTGTCATTATGGAAGGTATTTTGTTGTCGATTTTTTTTTTACTCCAATGAATGGTAGCCTTGTCATTATGAAAGGTAGTTTGTCATTGAGATATCTGTTACTCCAATGGGTGGTAGCCTTGTCATTATGGAAGGTAGTCTGTTGTCGAGAATTTTTTTATTCCGTTGGATGGTAGCCTTGTCATTATGGAAGGTAGTCTGATGTCGAGATTTTTGTTATTCTAATGGATTGTAACCTTATCATTATGGAAGGTAGTCTGTTGTCGAGATTTTTATACTCCAATGGATGGTACCTTGTCATTATGGAAGGAAGTCTGTTGTCAAGATTTTTGTTACTTCAATGAATGGTTTCCTTGTCATTATGGGACGTAGTCTGTTGTCAATATTTTTGTTACTACAATGGATTGTATCCTTTTCATTATGGAAGGTAGTCTATTGTCGAGATTTTTGTTACTCCAATGGATGGTAGCTTTGTCATTATGGAAGGTACTCTGTTATCGATATTTTTGTTACCTCAATGGATGGTAGCCTTGTCATTACAAAAGGTAGTCTGTTGTCGAGATTTTTGTTACTCCAATGGATGGTAGACTTGTCATTATGGAAGGTAGTCTGTTGTCGATATTTTTGTTACTACAATGGATGGTAGCCTTGTCATTCTGGAAATTACTCCGTTGTTGATATTTTTATTACTCCAATGTATGGTAGCCTTGTCATTATGGAAGGTAGTCTGTTGTCGAGATTTTTGTTACTCCAATGGATGGTAGTCTTTTCATTATGGAAGGTAGTCTGTCGTTATGATATTTTCGTGTTTTTTGTTATTCCAATGGATGGTAACTTTGTCATTATGGAAGGTAGTTTATTGTCGAGATTTTTGTTTCTCCAATGGATGGTAGCCTTGTCCTTATGGAAGCTAGTCTGTTGTCGAGATTTTTGTTACTCTTATGGATGTAGCCTTGTCATTATGGAAGGTAGTCTGTTGTCGATGTTTTTGTTACTCCAATGGATGCTAGCCTTGTGATTATGGAAGTTAGTTTGTTTTCGTGATTTTTGTTATTCCATTGGATGGTACTTTGTCATTATGGAATGTAGGTTGTTGTCGAGATTTTTATTACTCCAATGGATGGTATCCTTGTCATTATAGAAGGTAGTCTGTTGTCGATATTTTTGTTACTCCAATGGATGTTAGCCTTGTCATTATGGAAAGTAGATTGTCATTGAGATATCTGTTACTCCAATGTGTGGTAGCCTTGTCATTATGGAAGGTAGTCTGTTGTCGAGAATTTTGTTATTCCGTTTGATGGTAGCCTTGTCATTATGGAAGGTAGTCTGTTGTTGATATTTTTGTAACTACAATGGATGGTAGCCTTGTCATTATGGAAGGTAGTTTGTTGTCGAGATTTTTGTTACTCAAATGGATGGTAGCTTTGTCATTATGGAAGGTACTCTATTTTCGATATTTTTGTTACTCCAATGGATGGTAGCCTTGTCATTATGAAAGGTAGTCTATTGTCGAGATTTTTGTTACTCCAATGGATGGTAGCCTTGTCATTATGGAAGGTAGTCTGTTGTCGATATTTTTGTAACTACAATGGATGGTAGCCTTGTCATTATGGAAGGTAGTTTGTTGTCGAGATTTTTGTTATTCCATTGGATGGTAGCCTTGTCATTATGGAAGGTACTCTATTGTCGATATTTTTTTTACTCCAATGGATGGTAGCCTTATCATTATGGAAGGTAGTCTGTTGTCGAGATTTTTGTTACTCCAATGGATGGTAGCCTTGTCATTATGAAATGTAGTCTATTGTCAAGATTTTTATTACTCCAATGGATGGTAGTCTTTTCATTATGGAAGGTAGTCTGTCGTTATGATTTCTGTTACTCCAATGGATGGTAGCCTTGTCATTATGGAAGGTAGTCTTTTGTTCATATTTTTGTTACTCCATTGGATGGTAGCCTTGTCATTACACAAGGTAGTCTGTTGTCCATGTGTTTGTTCCTCCAATGGATGGTAGCCTTATCATTATGGAATGTAGAATGATATAGATATCATTTTTACTCCAATGGGTGGTAGCCTTGTCATTATGGAAGGTAGTTTGTTGTCGATATTTTTTTTACTCCAATGGATGGTAGCCTTGTCATTATGAAAGGTAGTTTTCCATTGAGATATCTGTTTCTCCAATGTGTGGTAGCCTTGTAATTATGAAAGGTAGTTTGTTGTCGAGAATTTTGTTATTCCGTTGGATGGTAGCCTTGTCATTATGGAAGGTATTCTAATGTCGAGATTTTTGTTATTCTAATGGATTGTAACCTTATCATTATGGAAGGTAGTCTGTTGTCGAGATTTTTATACTCCAATGGATGGTATCCTTGTCATTATGGAAGGAAGTCTATTGTCAAGATTTTTGTTACTTTAATGAATGGTAGCCTTGTCATTATGGGACGTAGTCTGTTGTCAATATTTTTGTTACTTCAATGGATTGTAGCCTTGTCATTATGGAAGGTAGTCTATTGTCGAGATTTTTGTTACTCCAATGGATGGTAGCTTTGTCATTATGGAAGGTACTCTGTTGTCGATATTTTTGTTACTCCAATGGATGGTAGCCTTGTCATTATGAAAGGTAGTCTATTGTCGAGATTTTTGTTACTCCAATGGATGGTAGTCTTTTCATTATCGAAGGTAGTATGTTGTCGATATTTTTGTTACTACAATGGATGGTAGCCTTGTCATTCTGGAAATTAGTCCGTTGTTGATATTTTTATTACTCCAATGGATGGTAGCCTTGTCATTATGGAAGGTAGTCTGTTGTCGAGATTTTTGTTACTCCAATGGATGGTATCCTTGTCATTATGGAAGGTTGTTTGTCGTTATGATTTTTGTTACTCCAATGGATGGTATCCTTGTCATTATGGAAGGTAGTCTTTTGTTTAGATTTTTGTTACTCCAATGAATGGTAGCCTTATCATTACAGAAGGTAGTCTCTTGTTGATATTTTTGTTACTCCAATGGATGGTAGCCTTATCATTAGGGAAGGAAGTATAATATAGATATCTTTTTTACTCCAATGGGTGGTAGCCTTGTCATTATGGAAGGTAGTTCGTCATTGAGATATCTGTTACTCCAATGTGTGGTAGCCTTGTCATTATGGAAGGTAGTCTGTTGTCGATAATTTTTTTATTCCATTGGATGGTAGCCTTGTCATTATGGAAGGTAGTCAATTTTCGTGTTTTTTGTTATTCCAATGGATGGTAACTTTGTCATTATGGAAGGTAGTTTATTGTCGAGATTTTTGTTTCTCCAATGGATGGTAGCCTTGTCCTTATGGAAGCTAGTCTGTTGTCGAGATTTTTGTTACTCTAATGGATGTAGCCTTGTCATTATGGAAGGTAGTCTGTTGTCGATGTTTTTGTTACTCCAATGGATGCTAGCCTTGTGATTATGGAAGTTAGTTTGTTTTCGTGATTTTTGTTATTCCATTGGATGGTACTTTGTCATTATGGAATGTAGGTTGTTGTCGAGATTTTTATTACTCCAATGGATGGTATCCTTGTCATTATAGAAGGTAGTCTGTTGTCGATATTTTTGTTACTCCAATGGATGTTAGCCTTGTCATTATGGAAAGTAGATTTTCATTGAGATATCTGTTACTCCAATGTGTGGTAGCCTTGTCATTATGGAAGGTAGTCTGTTGTCGAGAATTTTGTTATTCCGTTTGATGGTAGCCTTGTCATTATGGAAGGTAGTTTGTTGTCGAGATTTTTGTTACTCAAATGGATGGTAGCTTCGTCATTATGGAAGGTACTCTGTTTTCGATATTTTTGTTACTCCAATGGATGGTAGCCTTGTCATTATGAAAGGTAGTCTGTTGTCGAGATTTTTGTTACTCCAATGGATGGTAGCCTTGTCATTATGGAAGGTAGTCTGTTGTCGATATTTTTGTAACTACAATGGATGGTAGCCTTGTCATTCTGGAAATTAGTCCGTTGTTGATATTTTCATTACTCCAATGGATGGTAGCCTACTCATTATGGAAGGTAGTCTGTTGTCGAGATTTTTGTTACTCCAATGGATGGTAGCCTTGTCATTATGGAAGGTAGTTTGTCATTGAGATATTTGTTACTCCAATGTGTGGTAGCCTTGTCATTATGGAAGGTAGTCTGTTGTCAGGAATTTTGTTATTCCATTGGATGGTAGCCTTGTCATTATGGAAGGTAGTAAATTTTCGTGATTTTTGTTATTCCAATGGATGGTAACTTTGTCATTATGGAAGGTAGTCTGTTGTCGAGATTTTTGTTACTCCAATGGATGGTAGCCTTGTCCTTATGGAAGCTAGTCTATTGTTGAGATTTTTGTTTCTCTAATGGATGTAGCCTTGTCATTATGGAAGGTAGTCTGTTGTCGATGTTGTTGTTACTCCAATGGATGCAAGCCTTGTGATTATGGATGTTAGCTTGTTTTCGTGATTTTTTTTATTCCAATGGATGGTAATTTGTCATTATGGAATGTAGGTTGCTGTCGATATTTTTGTTACTCCAATGGATGGTATCCTTTTCATTATAGAAGGTTGTCTGTTGTCGATATTTTTGTTACTCCAATGGATGGTAGCCTTGTAATTATGGAAGGTAGTTTGTCGTTGAGATATTTGTTACTCCAATGTGTGGTAGCCTTGTCATTATGGAAGCAAGTTTGTTGTCGAGAGTTTTGTTACTCCAATGGATGTTTTCCTTTTCATTATGAAAGGTAGTCTGTTGTCGATATTTTTGTTACTGCAATGGAAGGTATCCTTGTCATTATGGAAGGTAGTTAGTCGTTGAGATATTTGTTACTCCAATGTGTGGTAGCCTTGTCATTATGGAAGCTAGTATGATGTTCAGATTTTTGTTAATCCAATTGATGGTAGCCTTGTCATAATGGAAGCTAGTTTGTTGTCGAGATTTTTGTTATTCCATTAGATGGTAGCCTTGTCATTATGGAAGGTAGTCTGATGTCCAGATTTTTGTTATTCCAATGTATGGTAACCTTGTCATTATGGAAGGTACTTTATTGTCGAGATTTTTGTTATTCCAATGGATGGTAGCCTTGTCATTATGGAAGGTACTCTGTTGTCGATATTTTTGTTACTCCAATGGATGGTAGCCTTGTCATTATGGAAGGTAGTCTGTTGTCAAGATTTTTGTTACTCCAATGGATGGTAGCCTTGTCACTATGGAAGGTAGTCTGTTGTCGAGATTTTTGTTACTCCAATGGATGGTAGTCTTTTCATTATGGAAGGTAGTCTGTCGTTATGATTTCTGTTTCTGAAATGGATGGTAGTCTTTTCATTATGGAAGGTAGTCTGTCGAGATTATTGTTACTCCATTGGATGGTAGCCTTGTCATTACAGAAGGTAGTCTGTTGTCGATATTTTTGTTACTCCAATGGATGGTAGCCTTATCATTATGGAAGGTAGTATAATATAGATATCTTTTTTACTCCAATGGGTGGTAGCCTTGTCATTATGGAAGGTAGATTGTCATTGAGATATCTGTTACTCCAATGTGTGGTAGCCTTGTCTTTATGGAAGGTAGTCTGTTGTCGAGAATTTTGTTATTCCGTTTGATGGTAGCCTTGTCATTATGGAAGGTAGTCTGTTGTTGATATTTTTGTAACTACAATGGATGGTAGCCTTGTCATTATGGAAGGTAGTTTGTTGTCGAGATTTTTGTTACTCAAATGGATGGTAGCTTTGTCATTATGGAAGGTACTCTGTTGTCGATATTTTTGTTACTCCAATGTGTGGTAGCCTTGTCATTATGGAAGGTAGTCTGTTATCGATAATTTTGTTATTCCATTGGATGGTAGCCTTGTCATTATGGAAGGTAGTCAATTTTCGTGTTTTTTGTTATTCCAATGGATGGTAACTTTGTCATTATGGAAGGTAGTTTGTTGTCGAGATTTTTGTTACTCCAATGGATGGTAGCCTTGTCCTTATGGAATCTAGTCTATTGTTGAGATTTTTGTTTCTCTAATGGATGTAGCCTTGTCATTATGGAAGGTAGTCTGTTGTCGATGTTTTTGTTACTCCAATGGATGCTAGCCTTGTGATTATGGAAGTTAGTTTGTTTTCGTGATTTTTTTTATTCCAATGGATGGTACTTTGTCATTATGGAATGTAGGTTGCTGTCGATATTTTTGTTACTCCAATGGATGGTATCCTTTTCATTATAGAAGGTTGTCTGTTGTCGATATTTTTGTTACTCCAATGGATGGTAGCCTTGTAATTATGGAAGGTAGTTTGTCGTTGAGATATTTGTTACTCCAATGTGTGGTAGCCTTGTCATTATGGAAGCAAGTTTGTTGTCGAGAGTTTTGTTACTCCAATGGATGTTTTCCTTTTCATTATGAAAGGTAGTCTGTTGTCGATATTTTGGTTACTCTAATGGAAGGTATCCTTGTCATTATGGAAGGTAGTTAGTCGTTGAGATATTTGTTACTCCAATGTGTGGTAGCCTTGTCATTATGAAAGCTAGTATGATGTTTAGATTTTTGTTAATCCAATTGATGGTAGCCTTGTCATTATGGAAGGTAGTTTGTTGTCGAGATTTTTGTTATTCCATTAGATGGTAGCCTTGTCATTATGGAAGGTAGTCTGATGTCAAGATTTTTGTTATTCCAATGTATGGTAACCTTGTCATTATGGAAGGTATTTTATTGTCGAGATTTTTGTTATTCCAATGGATGGTAGCCTTGTCATTATGGAAGGTACTCTGTTGTCGATATTTTTGTTACTCCAATGGATGGTAGCCTTGTCATTATGGAAGGTAGTCTGTTGTCAAGATTTTTGTTACTCCAATGGATGGTAGCCTTGTCACTATGGAAGGTAGTCTGTTGTCGAGATTTTTGTTACTCCAATGGATGGTAGTCTTTTCATTATGGAAGGTAGTCTGTCGTTATGATTTCTGTTTCTGAAATGGATGGTAGTCTTTTCATTATGGAAGGTAGTTTGTCGAGATTATTGTTACTCCATTGGATGGTAGCCTTGTCATTACAGAAGGTAGTCTGTTGTCGATATTTTTGTTACTCCAATGGATGGTAGCCTTATCATTATGGAAGGTAGTATAATATAGATATCTTTTTTACTCCAATGGGTGGTAGCCTTGTCATTATGGAAGGTAGATTGTCATTGAGATATCTGTTACTCCAATGTGTGGTAGCCTTGTCTTTATGGAAGGTAGTCTGTTGTCGAGAATTTTGTTATTCCGTTTGATGGTAGCCTTGTCATTATGGAAGGTAGTCTGTTGTTGATATTTTTGTAACTACAATGGATGGTAGCCTTGTCATTATGGAAGGTAGTTTGTTGTCGAGATTTTTGTTACTCAAATGGATGGTAGCTTTGTCATTATGGAAGGTACTCTGTTGTCGATATTTTTGTTACTCCAATGTGTGGTAGCCTTGTCATTATGGAAGGTAGTCTGTTGTCGATAATTTTGTTATTCCATTGGATGGTAGCCTTGTCATTATGGAAGGTAGTCAATTTTCGTGTTTTTTGTTATTCCAATGGATGGTAACTTTGTCATTATGGAAGGTAGTTTGTTGTCGAGATTTTTGTTACTCCAATGGATGGTAGCCTTGTCCTTATGGAAGCTAGTCTATTGTTGAGATTTTTGTTTCTCTAATGGATGTAGCCTTGTCATTATGGAAGGTAGTCTGTTGTCGATGTTTTTGTTACTCCAATGGATGCTAGCCTTGTGATTATGGAAGTTAGTTTGTTTTCGTGATTTTTTTTATTCCAATGGATGGTACTTTGTCATTATGGAATGTAGGTTGCTGTCGATATTTTTGTTACTCCAATGGATGGTATCCTTTTCATTATAGAAGGTTGTCTGTTGTCGATATTTTTGTTACTCCAATGGATGGTAGCCTTGTAATTATGGAAGGTAGTTTGTCGTTGAGATATTTGTTACTCCAATGTGTGGTAGCCTTGTCATTATGGAAGCAAGTTTGTTGTCAAGAGTTTTGTTACTCCAATGGATGTTTTCCTTTTCATTATGAAAGGTAGTCTGTTGTCGATATTTTGGTTACTCTAATGGAAGGTATCCTTGTCATTATGGAAGGTAGTTAGTCGTTGAGATATTTGTTACTCCAATGTGTGGTAGCCTTGTCATTATGAAAGCTAGTATGATGTTTAGATTTTTTTTAATCCAATTGATGGTAGCCTTGTCATTATGGAAGGTAGTTTGTTGTCGAGATTTTTGTTATTCCATTAGATGGTAGCCTTGTCATTATGGAAGGTAGTCTGATGTTAAGATTTTTATTATTCCAATGTATGGTAACCTTGTCATTATGGAAGGTATTTTATTGTCGAGATTTTTGTTATTCCAATGGATGGTAGCCTTGTCATTATGGAAGGTACTCTGTTGTCGATATTTTTGTTACTCCAATGGATGGTAGCCTTGTCATTACAGAAGGTAGTCTGTTGTCGATATTTTTGTTACTCCAATGGATGGTAGCCTTATCATTATGGAAGGTAGTATAATATATATATCTTTTTTACTCCAATGGGTGGTAGCCTTGTCATTATGGAAGGTAGATTGTCATTGAGATATCTGTTACTCCAATGTGTGGTAGCCTTGTCATTATGGAAGGTAGTCTGTTGTCGAGAATTTTGTTATTCCGTTTGATGGTAGCCTTGTCATTATGGAAGGTAGTCTGTTGTTGATATTTTTGTAACTACAATGGATGGTAGCCTTGTCATTATGGAAGGTAGTTTGTTGTCGAGATTTTTGTTATTCCATTGGATGGTAGCCTTGTCATTATGGAAGGTACTCTATTGTCGATATTTTTGTTACTCCAATGGATGGTAGCCTTATCATTATGGAAGGTAGTCTGTTGTCGAGATTTTTGTTACTCCAATGGATGGTAGCCTTGTCATTATGAAATGTAGTCTATTGTCAAGATTTTTATTACTCCAATGGATGGTAGTCTTTTCATTATGGAAGGTAGTCTGTCGTTATGATTTCTGTTACTCCAATGGATGGTAGCCTTGTCATTATGGAAGGTAGTCTTTTGTTCATATTTTTGTTACTCCATTGGATGGTAGCCTTGTCATTACACAAGGTAGTCTGTTGTCCATGTGTTTGTTCCTCCAATGGATGGTAGCCTTATCATTATGGAATGTAGAATGATATAGATATCTTTTTTACTCCAATGGGTGGTAGCCTTGTCATTATGGAAGGTAGTTTGTTGTCGATATTTTTTTTACTCCAATGGATGGTAGCCTTGTCATTATGAAAGGTAGTTTTCCATTGAGATATCTATTTCTCCAATGTGTGGTAGCCTTGTCATTATGGAAGGTAGTTTGTTGTCGAGAATTTTGTTATTCCGTTGGATGGTAGCCTTGTCATTATGGAAGGTAGTCTAATGTCGAGATTTTTGTTATTCTAATGGATTGTAACCTTATCATTATAGAAGGTAGTCTGTTGTCGAGATTTTTATACTCCAATTGATGGTATCCTTGTCATTATGGAAGGTAGTCTGTTGTCGAGATTTTTGTTACTCCAATGAATGGTAGCCTGGTCATTATGGGACATAGTCTGTTGTCAATATTTTTGTTACTTCAATGGATTGTAGCCTTGTCATTATGGAAAGTAGTCTATTGTCGAGATTTTTGTTACTCAAATGGATGGTGGCTTTGTCATTATGGAAGGTACTCTGTTGTCGATATTTTTGTTACTCCAATGGATGGAAGCCTTGTCATTATGAAAGGTAGTCTGTTGTCGAGATTTTTGTTACTCCGATGGATGGTAGCCTTGTCATTATGTAAGGTAGTTTGTTGTCGATATTTTTGTAACTACAATTGATGGTAGCCTTGTCATTCTGGAAATTAGTCCGTTGTTGATATTTTTATTACTCCAATGGATTTTAGCCTTGTCATTATGGAAGGTAGTCTGTTGTCGAGATTTTTGTTACTCCAATGGATGGTAGTCTTGTCATTATGGAAGGCTGTTTGTCGTTATGATTTTTGTTACTCAATGGATGGTAGCCTTGTCATTATGGAAGGTAGTCTTTTGTTCAGATTTTTGTTACTCCAATGAATGGTAGCCTTGTCATTACAGAAGGTAGTCTGTTATGGATATTTTTGTTACTCCAATAGATGGTAGCCTTATCATTAGGGAAGGTAGTATAATATAGATATATTTTTTACTCCAATGGGTGGTGGCGTTGTCATTATGGAAGGTAGTATGTTGTCGATATTTTTTTTACTCTAATGGATGGTAGCCTTGTCATTATGGAAGGTAGTTTGTCATTGAGATATTTGTTACTCCAATGTGTGGTAGCCTTGTCATTATGGAAGGTAGTCTGTTGTTGGGATTTTTGTTATTCCATTGGATGGTAGCCTTGTCATTATGGAAGGTAGTGTGTTGTCGATGTTTTTGTTACTCCAATGGATGCTAGGCTTGTGATTATGGAAGTTAGTTTGTTTTCGTGATTTTTGTTATTCCAATGGACGGTACTTTGTCATTATAGAATGTAGGTTGCTGTCGAGATTTTTGTTACTCCAATGGATGGTATCCTTTTCATTATAGACGGTAGTCTGTTGTCGATATTTTTGTTACTCCAATGGATGGTAGCCTTGTAATTATGGAAGGTAGTTTGTCGTTGAGATATTTGTTACTCCAATGTGTGGTAGCCTTGTCATTATGGAATAGAGTTTGTTGTCGATAGTTTTGTTACTCCAATGGATGGTTTCCTTTTCATTATGAAAGGTAGTGTGTTGTCGATATTTTTGTTACTGCAATGGAAGGTATCCTCGTCATTATGGATGGTAGTTAGTCGTTGAGATATTTGTTACTCCAATGTGTGGTAGCCTTGTCATTATGGAAGCTAGTATGATGTTCAGATTTTTGTTAATCCAATTGATGGTAGCCTTGTCATTATGGAAGGTAGTCTGTTGTCGAGATTTTTGTTATTCCATTGGATGGGAGCCTTGTCATTATGGAAGGTAGTCTGATGTCAAGATTTTTGTTATTCCAATGTATGGTAACCTTGTCATTATGGAAGGTACTTTATTGTCGAGATTTTTGTTATTCCAATGGATGATAGCCTTGTCATTATGGAAGGTACTCAGTTGTCGATATTTTTGTTACTCCCATGGATGGTAGCCTTGTCATTATGGAAGGTAGTCTGTTGTCAAGATTTTTGTTACTCCAATGGATGGTAGCCTTGTCACTATGGAAGGTAGTCTGTTGTCGAGATTTTTGTTACTCCAATGGATGGTAGTCTTTTCATTATGGAAGGTAGTATGTCGTTATGATTTCTGTTACTCCATTGGATGGTAGCCTTGTCATTATGGAAGGTAGTCTTTTGTTCAGATTTTTGTTACTCCATTGGATGATAGCCTTGTCATTACAGAAGATAGTCTGTTGTCGATATTTTTGTTACTCCAATGGATGGTAGACTTATCATTATGGAAGGTAGTATAATATAGATATCTTTATTACTCCAATGGGTGGTATCCTTGTCATTATGGAAGGTAGATTGTCATTGAGATATCTGTTACTCCAATGTGTGGTAGCCTTGTCATTATGGAAGGTAGTCTGTTGTCGAGAATTTTGTTATTCCGTTTGATGGTAGCCTTGTCATTATGGAAGGTAGTCTGTTGTTGATATTTTTGTAACTACAATGGATGGTAGCTTTGTCATTATGGAAGGTAGTTTGTTGTCGTGATTTTTGTTATTCCATTGGATGGTAGCCTTGTCATTATGGAAGGTACTTTGTTGTGGATATTTTTGTCACTCCAATGGATGGTAGCCTTGTCATTATGGAAGGTAGTCTGTTGTCGAGATTTTTGTTACTCCAATGGATGGTAGCCTTGTCATTATGAAATGTAGTCTGTTGTCGAGATTTTTATTACTCCAATGGATGGTAGTCTTTTCATTATGGAAGGTAGTCTGTCGTTATCATTTCTGTTACTCCAATGGATGGTAGCCTTGTCATTATGGAAGGTAGTCTTTTGTTCATATTTTTATTACTCCATTGGATGGTAGCCTTGTCATTACAGAAGGTAGTCTGTTGTCCATGTGTTTGTTCCTCCAATGGATGGTAGCCTTATCATTATAGAATGTAGAATGATATAGATATCTTTTTTACTCCAATGGGTGGTAGCCTTGTCATTATGGAAGGAAGTTTGTTGTCGATATTTTTTTTACTCCAATGGATGGTAGCCTTGTCATTATGAAAGGTAGTTTGCCATTGAGATATCTGTTTCTCCAATGTGTGGTAGCCTTGTCATTATGGAAGTTAGTTTGTTGTCGAGAATTTTGTTATTCTGTTGGATGGTAGCCTTGTCATTATGGAAGGTAGTCTATGAAGAAGTGAAAAACACAAGAAGGGGGGTTGAATTGTAAAACTGAAAATCAATGCAATGAACAAGATATTTTTATCCTGGTTCGTTTGATCTCAAACTACTCCAGTCCACCCGTCAAGGTGATTTCTCCTCTCTCCAACGAGGTCTTAATCCACTATATTCAACTGAATATTACAATCTTCTTTAACCACTGCTAAAGCCTTCTTGATGCAAACCACAACCCGGTTTGTCAAGGTAACACTTTCTTACAAAGAAGAGAAATCTAAGTGTGTGAATGTTTTCTACAAAACTGTATCACAATTGTGATGTTACACAATTTAAGCTTATTGAAACTAGATTGCTAAAATACTGAGTAAGGAAATATGAAGCGTTTAGCAAACTGAGAGAAGGAAGATGATGATTAGCTTTTAGGCGTGTAATATGATGTAGAGCATTAGCCAATTCAATCTTTGTTGTGTTGTTTATTTAGCACTGAATTTGTTGAACGTTGGAGAAATATTCTTGATTCAATGCCAATAACAAACTTTCCTTATTGAGCAGATCTTGTCTGGAATGATGTCGTTGGTAATAATTCGCTTTGAATAAACAGTACCGTTGCTACTTAAAGCGTGTTCTGGCTTGGCTTCATTCTGACTCTGCTTAAGTGCTAATGAACTGTTGTTGTCTTTATCAGAGTGTTGAGCGCAGTTCTGTTCATCAAGCTTTAGCATACGCATGAATTGTTCTTTTGATTCTGGTATTCTGATATAGCATCTTCTGATGCTGACGTTGATAACCAATATTCTGTTGCTGATTAAGATGTACTTGCTGATACCTATCAGAGTTTCTGTAAAACAGAAGGTAATATTTTAGGTAGCAAATAGTTCTTATATGAATCACATAATTAATATATCCTTTCATTTTGTTATCATCAAAACTTAAACTTAGGGTAGTAGATTAAAACTTTGTTCTAACAATCTCCCCCTTTTTGATGATGACAAAAACTAGATATTTTTAATGGAAAATAACGTGAAGAAGTATCAGAGATAACTAAATGATAAGATGTATCAGAGTAAGAAGTTATCAAAGATAAGGGATAAGGAGATATCAGAGTTGAGAGATACTCCCCCTGAATTTATTACTTCCCTTTTTAATTCCAAGAGATCTTCAGGATCAGATCTTTATTATCTTTCTTTGATCATCAGAATATCAGAGCTTTGACTATCAGAAGCTTTAGATCAGAATATCAGAGCAGAGCTTTCAGATCAGAATGTCAGAGCTTTATCAGAGCTTTGCGTTGGATCAGAGTATCAGAGCTTTATTCTTCAGTGAGTTAGAGATCATTCTTGTACCTGTAGACTTAAGCAAAAATAGAAAACATATTCAAGTATATCAGAGTTAGAATGTCTGAGATTTTATGTCTCAGTAATCCGTTATTGAAAAAATATCTTTCTTATTCTCCCCTATTTTGTCAACAATCAAAAAGTGTAAGTGAAGTGCTAAAACAATTAGAGCATAAAAACTTGTCATATTAAAAAGTTCAGAACCAAACAAAACAGTACAGAAGATATGCAAAGAAAACATGAAAATGGCATGAATGAAAATATAAGGTTGGGGAGGAAGGCATGTGAACAAAGTCTCCAGCATTGCTTTGATCTGATCAGTAGTCTCATTCTGCTTGTGCACCATGCTGACTACTGTGTCTATCTTGCTATCCTGCACATCCATCCTTTCTTTCATCTTCTGGTCATTTTCATCCATCCTTTGCTGCAGACGGATATCATTCAGCTTTAGCTCTTCCAGAGTCTGCCTGTCCATGGCAGCTTGAGAAACATCAGAAGCAGGGAGCTTCTGAGAGCTTTCTGCAACATCTTCAGCTTGACTGGCTTCAGCTTGAATAGTCTGGTCTTCTTCTGGTTGCACCTTTGAATCTGGACGCTTATCAGACCATGGCTCACTATCCAGAAGGGCACGTCTTCTTTCAGCAGCTGACTTCCAACTTCATTCAGAAGCTTGCTGAAATTCTGCTGTGCTTGCTCATAGTTGATGTCTTGCAATTTTAGAGCTTCAGCACGTACCCAAATTATGAATTGTGACCAGAGCTGGTCAGAGGCAGCTGGATCAATCATTCTAGGACAGACTTGCTTCAGAGAAGCAATCCACTACTGCAAACCTGTTTCAAAATTCATAATACCAGACCCAACATCCGACTGTTTTGGTTTTGGAATGGCTATTTTATTTTTCAGATCAGCAAGACGGTCAAGGATTGTTAAATCTATGAAGGTCCTGCTGGGGTTTTCTGTGGTTTGTTTGGGAGCTGTTTGTTTTGGAGATGGAGTGGGAGAATCAGAGATAATGATTGGACTGTTTGGGGTTTTGGGAGTGTTTGGTGGTGTAGATTCTGGCGAGGATGGCAGCTGGGCCATGGTTACTGTTGTTCCACATGGCAGCTGGATTTCCAGAGGTTGTGGCTCAGATGATTGAGGAGAATGAGGTTCAGGAGATGGATGAGATGGAGTTTCAGAATGATGAAACTCATGTTGAGGTGATGGTGGATGAATTTCTGGTTGAGGAGAGGGAGAAGGAATTGCTGGTTGTGGAGAAGGAGGAGGAATTTCTGGTTGTTCAGGAATATGTGGTTCTTCTGGAATGGGTGAGAGAGGTTGTTCTGGTTGAGGAGAGTGGACAATTTGTGGTTCAGAGTTTGGATTATTGGAGGGGTGATTAGAGGCATGTTGATCAATGTCAGACAACACTTTGTCAATTGCTGATGTTGTTAAAATTGTTGGTTTGGATGTTTGGTGAGGGGTCTTCTGAGTTGTAGTGCCTTAGAGGGGTCATCTTCTGGTTCAGTTTCATCTATTGTTGGGATGGGGATTGGGATTCTATGAGAAGCTGGAGTTGGGACAGATGTTGGAATAGCAGAAGAATTTAAAACACAAGCAGCAGATAAGTTACCTCTTTTCTTGGGTGTCTGCTGGGATGTTCCTTCTGAAGGGGCCTTCCTTTTCTTCGTCTTCTTCAGTGTAACTTCTGGTTGAGGTTGGTGCAGATCTTTGATGTTGAGCTTGGGATTTGTACCATCAGCCTTGCACGCGTCTAAATATCTGAGAACCACCACTGGTTTAGATTCTATCTCAGAAAATAAAGGAAAGTCACTCAGTGGGACTCTTCTGCTGGTGATGTCAGCAGTGGGAGTAATGCTGGGTTCCTTTCTGATATTCTCTATTAACTTCATTTTCTTCAGATTCTTCATGTTCAGAGGCTTCCCAACCGTTGGTTCAATGGTGCTTAACTCTTGAGCTTCTATCAGGTGCTCTATCAGCCTATTCTCAGTCAGAATATCTGATATCAGCCTTCCAAAGGGTATCCAATCCCTCTTTGTTCTTTCTTCTTCCCTGGTTTCCTTCACGCTTGTTCTAAGGTGATTAAACAGAAGATGAGCCAAGTTGATTTTTACCTTCTGATTGATAAAATAGATCAGAAACTGCTGATCTATATTTATGTAATCAGGGGAACTAGTTGGCTTCCTATGATTAAAACACCCATGAATTATCTTCGCCCAAACTCTGTGGTGATCCTTGAGGTCTCTGATTTTGCTGCTGGGCACCCAAGGGTGAAAATCTGTTCTGCTATGACACCAATGTCAGAGCATCTTTCAGCCATATCAATACAGCGGACGCCACCGCCACTGTAACCAATCAACTTTGCTATGTGATCCTTCGTGATCACAATCTTCTTCCCCATTATGTAGGAGGTGACTTGATGTGTTGAAGCAGTTGCATGAATCCAGAACTCCTTGACTAACGTTGGGAATGTTGGTCCAACCAACCTGTCTAAATAACTTTTCCATTTATGTGCCCTAACTTCTTCTGTTAAATCAAAACCACTCTCTTTCAGACTGCCAAAATCAATAATCAGTTCAGATAACACTTCAAGATTCTTCACTGGAGTAAGGAGTGTTCTGAATGGAACTTGGTACTGTTCAGAGGAAGCTTTCTTCTGAGAACCTGCAGAAGCACTGCTGGAGGTTGCCATGTTCACACTTAGGGTTTTTCTAAGAAACTGAGAAAAAAAGGTTTAAGATTGAAAGAGATGAACACAGAGAGAATGCAGAAAAATATTTGAGAGATAATGAGAAACTGTAAAAGATTAATGTGAGAAATTAACGTTCTTAAATAGGCTTCAGAATATTTTGAAAGAGTAAACGTTTTCAAGAGAGAGAAATAAAATCATGATTACGTTTTAAAAACATGATTACTTTCATTTAATGCTTGCTGATTTTGGGGGATTTGAGAAAGATACTTAAAACGGTTACCAGACATGTGTCTCAATGCACCCAATCAGCGTTTTGCCTTTTAGAAGCATGCACGCGTTCTTCTTTAGAGATTTGCTGATGATTGGATGACACTTGTTTGATTTAGTGATCAGCATGTCTATCTTTGAGCTGAAACGCTCACATCTTTAAGACTAGCATCTGATACAATCTGCATGTTCTATCTTTCTGAAAAGAGATTGATCAGAAGTTCACAGCAAAACAAATACAATCTGAAGATAAATATATGGAATTAAAACATTTTCACTCTGGGCAGATTTTCATGCTGAGATGTTTCAGAATGAAATTGAACCTATCTTCAGAAAGGGGTTTAGTGAAGATGTCAGCCCATTGATGGTCTGTATCTATAAATTTTAAGTTCAAAATTCCTTTCTGAATATAGTCCCTAATGAAATGATGTTTTATTTCTATATGCTTAGCTCTAGAATGTAAAATAGGATTCTTACTTAAGCAAATAGCAGAAGTATTGTCATAGAGTATAGGGATGTTACTCTGAAAAAATCTGGAAGTCTTCAAGCTGACTTTTCATCCAGAGCATTTGTGTGCTACATCCTGCTGCTGCTATGTACTCAGCTTCTGTTGTTGATAGCGCAATTGTGGATAGCCTTTTGCTGGACCAAGAGATCAGATTTTCTCCCAAAAACTGGCAGCTTCCAGAAGTACTTTTACGCTCCACTCTGTCTCCAGCAAAGTCAGCATCGCAGTAGCCTACTAAACTGTAATCACTAGATTTTCTATAAAACAAACCCAGATTAGTAGTACCTTTCAGATACTTGAAAATTCTCTTAACAGCTGTTAAGTGAGATTCTCTAGGATCTGATTGGAATCTAGCACAAATACATACGCTGAATAATATATCAGGTCTTGAAGCTGTCAGATAAAGGAGAGAACCAATCATACCTCTATAGACTTTCTGTTCTACCTTTTTGCTTACCTCTTCTCTTTCCAGAATGCACGTGGGATGCATTGGAATCTTTGATGGCTTACATTCTAAGAGGTCAAATTTCTTCAGAAGATCTCTGATGTATTTGCTCTGATGAATGTAAGTTCCCTCTGGAGTTTGATTGATCTGAATTCCTAGAAAGAATTTCAGTTCCCCCATGAGGCTCATCTCAAATTCTTCTTGCATACACTTAGCAAATTTTCTTCCAAGAGAAGGATTAGTAGAACCAAAGATAATATCATCAACATAAATTTGACAGACTAAGATGTCATTCTTAACTGATTTACAGAATAAGGTAGTGTCCACCTTCCCTCTGGTGAATCCATTTTCTAACAGAAAGTTACTTAGTCTTTCATACCAAGCTCTGGGAGCTTGTTTCAGACCATATAGTGACTTCTTTAGTTTGAAAACATGTTCTGGATGTTTTGTATTTTCAAAACCAGGGGGTTGGTGCACATAAACCTCTTCTTCTATATAAACATTTAAGAATGCACTCTTGATATCCATCTGATACAGAGTGATGCCTCTATTAACAGCAAATGAAATTAAAAGTCTGATAGACTCTAACCTGGCGACTGGGGCAAAGGTTTCTGTATAGTCTATCCCCTCTTGCAGACTATAACCTTGTGCAACCAGTCGTGCTTTGTTTCTGATGACTTCACCTTGTTCATTTAGCTTGTTTCTGAAGACCCATCTTGTTCCAATGACATTGAATCCTTTTGGTCTGGGAACAAGATCCCATACGTCATTTCTGGTGAATTGATTCAGCTCTTCTTGCATTGCCAGAATCCAGTCATTATCCAGAAGTGCTTCATCAATAGAAGAAGGTTCAATCAGAGACACAAGTCCCATGAGGGTTTCTTCAGAGTTTCTGAAGCTTGCTCTTGTTCGGATTGGATCTTCCTTTCTTCCTAAGATAGTCTCTTCTGGGTGATCCAAGCTGCTTCTGGGTAATCTCTTCTGAGGTTAATCAGCAGTTGTTGTAGGATTGCTGGCAGTGCTCCTTTCAGACGTTGAAGGAGTGTTTGTGTTTAGAGCTTCTGATGACTTGTCTTCAGAACCTGTAAATTCAATTTCCATACCTGCAAAAACTTCATTCTGCTTTGACTTTTTAGAGTCAAGCTTATCATCAAAACAAACACTGATTGATTCTTCCATAATCTGTGTTTCTGTATTGTATACTCTGTAACCTCTTGAGCGTTCAGAGTATCCTAACATAATACACTTCTGTGCTATAGAGTCAAACTTGTTCAAATAATTCTTTGTATTTAACATAAAATAGGTACATCCAAATGGATGAAAATATGAAATGTTGGGCTTTCTATTCTTCCACAATTCATATGGAGTCTTTTCCAGAATAGGTCTTATTGAGATTCTATTCTGAATGTAGCACGCTGTGTTTATTGCCTCTTCCCAGAAGATCTTAGCAACGTTTGTCTCATTGATCATGGTTCTGGCCATTTCTTGCAATGTTCTGTTCTTTCGTTCTACAACTCCATTTTGTTGGGGAGTTCTAGGACAAGAGAAATCTTGCAGAATTCCTCTGTCATTAAAGAATGACTCAAAGTCTTTGTTTTCAAATTCTCCACCATGATCACTTCTGACTTTAACGATTCTAAGATCCTTTTCATTCTGAACTTGGTTACAGAAGGTACCAAACACAGAGTGTGACTCGTCCTTGTGTCTTAAGAACTTTACCCATGTCCATCTGCTATAGTCATCTACGATTACTAACCCATACTTCTTTCCACTGACTGAAGCAGTTTTAACTGGTACAAACAAGTCAATGTGCAGAAGTTCTAATGGCTTAGAGGTAGAAACAACATTTTTAGATTTAAAAGAAGGTTTTGCAAACTTTCCTTTATGACATGCTTCACACATAGCATCTGAATTGAACTTCAAATTAGGAAGTCCTCTGACCAGATTGAGTTTGTTAATCTGAGATATTCTTCTCATACTAACATGCCCCAATCTTCTGTGCCAGATCCACTGCTCGTTGTTAACAGACAGAAGGCACTTTACATTTTGACTTTTCAGTTCAGAAAGTTTGATTTTGTAAATGTTGTTTTTCCTCTTTCCATTAAACAGGATAGTCCAATCTTTCTGACTAACATCTTTACATGATTTTTGATTAAAGATTATATCATAACCGTTATCACTTAATTAACTTATGGATAACAAGTTATGCATTAATCCATCTAATAGCGGAACATTATTAATAGAGGGAAGATTTCCATTACCTACAGTTCCAGAGCCAATGATCTTTCCCCTCTGATTGCCTCCAAAGCCAACGTGGCCTCCAGGCATAAGTTCCAGGCTTTGGAACATATGCCTTCTTCCCGTCATGTGTCGCGAGCAGCCAGAGTCCAGGTACCATGACTGGTGTTTATGATTTGCTTCTAAAGATATCTGCAACATGTATTATTATATCCTTAGGTACCCAGATTTTCTTGGGTCCTGATTTGTTAGATTTACCAAAACTCTGGTTGAATTTTGGTTTCACAGAGTACTTACTGCTAGTGTATTTAATATCATGTGTGTGACCATACACAAAATGTGAATTCAGAGGAGTGTGTTTAATGGTTAAATCCATGACATTCTTTGGTGTAGGAACCTTACCTTGGTATCCTATTCCCTTCCTGCTGTTTCTGCTAACTCCATAGATCATTGAAGCCATTTTGCTTCTATCTATGCTTTTAGCAAGGAACTTCTGGAAACTGTGATCATACTCCTTGATGATCTCATCGGCGTTGCTGGGAGTTTCAGAAATTGGTTCCTTCTGAGAGTTTTATAAGGTATTTTCTAATTTTGAAATTTTAATTCTCAGCTCAGAATTCTCCAATTTAAGACTCTCAGTCTTATTAGAGTCAGATTCAAGATTCCTTTTCAGGTCTCTGAATTTAACTCTAATCTGCTGATACCTTTCCAGAATTTCATTAAGGCTTTCAACAAGTTCAGCCTTGATAAAATTAACAGCAATATCAGGAAATACCTCTTCAATATCTGATTTTGAGTCTGATTCAGAAGCTTCACTATCTTCTGAAATGTTGGCCATGAGAGCTATGTTGGCTCTCTCATCATCTGATTCTGAGTCAGCTTCAGACGAGTCAGAGTCATCCCATGTAGCCATGATACTTTTCGTCTTTTCTCTTCCAAACTTCTTTTTGGGCTTTTCCCTCTGAAGCTTTGGGAAGTCACTCTTGTAGTGTCCTTGCTCATTGCACTCATAGCAGATGATGTCCTTGGTGTTTGGCTTTCTGCTTCCTGAGGATCCTTCAGATCTTCTGTATCCAGAGGAAGAATCTGTCCATCTGTATCTGGAAGAAGACTCGTTCTGATCAGATCTTCTGGGATTCCTGAACTTCCTTTGCCTCTGCTTCCACAGTTGATTCACTCTTCTGGAGAGGAGGGAGAGTTCGTCTTCTTTTGATGAGGATCCATCAGATGTTTCTTCAACTGCCTGCAAAACTTTAGACTCAGATTTTTTGTTAGATTTTAATGCTAAAGGCTTACCTTGCTTCTAGGGTTCATCAGCTTCTAGCTCTATCTCATGACTACTGAGGGAGCTGATAAGTTCCTCCAGAGAAATTTTGTTGAGATCTTTTGCTAGCTTCAGAGCTGTAACCATTGGCCTCCACTACTTGGGTAAACTTCTGATGATTTTCTTGACGTGATCAGCAGTAGAGTAGCCTTTGTCCAGAACCTTGAGACCAGCTACCAGAATCTGGAATCTTGAGAACATTGTTTCAATGGATTCACTTTCTTCCATTTTGAACGCCTCATACTTCTGAATGAGCGCCAGAGCTTTAGTTTCTTTGACCTGAACGTTGCCCTCATGCGTCATTCTGAGTGAGTCAAACATGTTCTTTGTTGTGTCTCTGTTGGAGATCTTTTCATATTCAGCATACGAGATGGCACTGAGAAGGATGGTTCTGGCCTTGTGGTGATTCTTGAAGTCATGCTTTTGTTGGTCAGACATTGTTTTCCTATCAATCTTCTGACCTATTGCATTCACAGGGTGCGTGTATCCATCTGTCACCATATCCCACAGATCAGCATCATGTGCCAGAAAGAAGCTTTCAATTCTGTCTTTCCAGTAATCAAAGTTTTCTCCATCAAAGACTGGAGGTTTCCCGCTGAATCTGTCTTTGTCTTCATGGTTGTCAGTGCTGGTGTGAGAATAATTTCCTGCCATTGTGTTTTTCTGACGCTGGATCTTATACTGACACGGTTAAGTGTTTTAGCTCAGAACCAGGCGCTCTGATGCCAATTGAAGAAGTGAAAAACACAAGAAGGGGGGTTGAATTGTAAAACTGAAAATCAATGCAATGAACAAGATATTTTTATCCTAGTTCGTTTGATCTCAAACTACTCCAGTCCACCCGTCAAGGTGATTTCGCCTCTCTCCAACGAGGTCTTAATCCACTATATTCAACTGAATATTACAATCTTCTTTAACCACTGCTAAAGCCTTCTTGATGCAAACCACAACCCAGTTTGTCAAGGTAACAATTTCTTACAAAGAAGAGAAATCTAAGTGTGTGAACGTTTTCTACAAAACTGTATCAAAACTGTGATGTTACACAATTTAAGCTTATTGAAACTAGATTGCTAAAATATTGAGTAAGGAAATATGAAGCGTTTAGCAAACTGAGAGAAGGAAGATGATGATTAGCTTTTAGGCGTGTAATATGATGTAGAGCATTAGCCAATTCAATCTTCATTGTGTTGTTTATATAGCACTGAATTTGTTGAACATTGGAGCAATATTCTTGATTTAATGCCAATAACAAACTTTCCGTATTGAGCAAATCTTGTCTGGAATGATGCCGTTGGTAATAATTCGCTTTGAATGCACAGTACTGTTGCTACTTAAAGCGTGTTCTGGCTTGGCTTCATTCTGACTCTGCTTAAGTGCTGATGAACTGTTGTTGTCTTTATCAGAGTGTTGAGCGCAGTTTTGTTCATCAAGCTTCAGCATACGCGTGAATTGTTCTTTTGATTCTAGTATTCTGATATAGCATCTTCTGATGTTGACGTTGATAACCAATATTCTGATGCTGATTAAGATGTACTTGCTGATACCTATCAGAGTTTCTGCAAAATAGAAGGTAATATTTTAGGTAGCAAATAGTTCTTATATGAATCACATAATTAATATATCCTTTCATTTTGTTATCATCAAGACTTAAACTTAGGGTAATAGATTCAAACTTTGTTCTAAAAGTCTAATGTCAAGATTTTTGTTATTCTAATGGATTGTAACCTTATCATTATGGAAGGTAGTCTGTTGACGAGATTTTTATACTCCAATGGATGGTATCCTTGTCATTATGGAAGGTAGTCTGTTGTCGAGATTTTTGTTACTCCAATGAATGGTAGCCTTGTCATTATGGGACGTAGTCTGCTGTCAATATTTTTGTTACTTCAATGGATTGTAGCCTTGTCATTATGGAAGGTAGTCTATTGTCGAGATTTTTGTTACTCAAATGGATGGTAGCTTTGTCATTATGGAAGGTACTTTGTTGTCGATATTTTTGTTACTCCAATGGATGGTAGCCTTGTCATTATGAAAGGTAGTCTGTTGTCGTGATTTTTGTTACTCCATTGTATGGTAGCCTTGTCATTATGGAAGGTAGTCTGTTGTCGATATTTTTAAGACTACAATGGATGGTAGCCTTGTCATTCTGGAAATTAGTCCGTTGTTGATATTTTTATTACTCCAATGGATGGTAGCCTTGTCATTATGGAAGGTAGTCTTTTGTCGAGATTTTTGTTACTCCAATGGATGGTAGTCTTGTCATTATGGAAGGCTGGATTTCCAGAGGTTGTGGCTCAGATGATTGAGGAGAATGAGGTTCAGGAGATGGAGGAGATGGAGTTTCAGAATGATGAAACTCATGTTGAGGTGATGGTGGATGAATTTCTGGTTGAGGAGAGGGAGAAGGAATTGCTGGTTGTGGAGAAGGAGGAGGAATTTCTTGTTGTTCATGAATATGTGGTTCTTCTGGAATGGGTGAGAGAGGTTGTTCTGGTTGAGGAGAGTGGACAATTTGTGGTTCAGAGTTTGGATTATTGGAGGGGTGATCAGAGGCATGTTGATCAATGTCAGACAGCACTTTGTCAATTTCTGATGTTGTTGAAATTGTTGGTTTGGATGTTTGGTGATGGGTCTTCTGAGTTGTAGTGCCTTAGAGGGGTCATCTTCTGGTTCAGTTTCATCTATTGTTGGGATGGGGATTGGGATTCTATGAGAAGATGGAGTTGGGACAGATGTTGGAATAGAAGAAGAATTTAAAACAGAAGCAGCAGATAAGTTACCTCTTTTCTTGGGTGTCTGCTGGGATGTTCCTTCTGAAGGGGCCTTCCTTTTCTTCGTCTTCTTCAGTGTAACTTCTGGTTGAGGTTGGTGCAGATCTTTGATGTTGAGCTTGGGATTTGTACCATCAGCCTTGCACGCGTCTAAATATCTGAGAACCACCACTGGTTTAGATTCTATCTCAGAAAATAAAGGAAAGTCACTCAGTGGGACTCTTCTGCTGGTGATGTCAGCGGTGGGAGTAATGCTGGGTTCCTTTCTGATATTCTCTATTAACTTCATTTTCTTCAGATTCTTCGTGTTCAGAGGCTTCCCAATCGTTGGTTCAATGGTGCTTAACTCTTGAGCTTCTATCAGGTGCTCTATCAGCTTATTCTCAGTCAGAATATCTGATATCAGCCTTCCAAAGGGTATCCAATCCCTCTTTGTTCTTTCTTCTTCCCTGGTTTCCTTCACGCTTGTTCTAAGGTGATTAAAAAGAAGATGAGCCAAGTTGATTTTTACCTTCTGATTGATAAAATAGATCAGAAACTGTTGATCTATATTTATGTAATCAGGGGAACTAGTTGGCTTCCTATGATTAAAACACCCATGAATTATCTTTGCCCAAACTCTGTGGTGATCCTTGATGTCTCTGATTTTGCTGCTGGGCACCCAAGGGTGAAAATCTGTTCTGCTATGACACCAATGTCAGAGCATCTTTCAACCATATCAATACAGCGGACGCCACCGCCACTGTAACCAATCAACTTTGCTATGTGATCCTTAGTGATCACAATCTTCTTCCCCATTATGTAGGAGGTGACTTGATGTGTTGAAGCAGTTGCATGAATCCAGAACTCCTTGACTAACATTGGGAATGTTGGTCCAACCAACATGTCTAAATACCTTTTCCATTTCTGTGCCCTAACTTCTTCTGTTAAATCAAAACCATTCTCTTTCAGACTGCCAAAATCAATAATCAGTTCAGATAACACTTCAAGATTCTTCACTGGAGTAAGGAGTGTTCTGAATGGAACTTGGTACTGTTCAGAGGAAGCATTCTTCTGAGAACCTGCAGAAGCACTGCTGGAGGTTGCCATGTTCACACTTAGGGTTTTTCTAAGAAACTGAGAAAAAAAGGTTTAAGATTGAAAGAGATGAACACAGAGAGAATGCAGAAAAATATTTGAGATATAATGAGAAACTGTAAAAGATTAATGTGAGAAATTAACGTTCTTAAATAGGCTTCAAAATATTTTGAAAGAGTAAACGTTTTCAAGAGAGAGAAATAAAATCATGATTACGTTTTAAAAACATGATTACTTTCATTTAATGCTTGCTGATTTTGGGGGATTTGAGAAAGATACTTAAAACGGTTACCAGACATGTGTCTCAATGCACCCAATCAGCGTTTTGCCTTTCAGAAGCATGCACGCGTTCTTCTTCAGAGATTTGCTGATGATTGGATGACACTTGTTTGATTTAGTGATCAGCATGTCTATCTTTGAGCTGAAACGCTCACATCTTTAAGACTAGCATCTGATACAATCTGCATGTTCTATCTTTCTGAAAAGAGATTGATCAGAAGTTCACAGTAAAACAAATACAATCTGAAGATAAATATATGGAATTAAAACATTTTCACTCTGGGCAGATTTTCATGCTGAGATTTTTCAGAATGAAATTGAACCTATCTTCAGAAAGGGGTTTAGTGAAGATGTCAGCCCATTGATGGTCTGTATCTATAAATTTTAAGTTCAAAATTCCTTTCTGAATATAGTCCCTAATGAAATGATGTTTTATTTCTATAAGCTTAGCTCTAGAATGTAAAATAGGATTCTTACTTAAGCAAATAGCAGAAGTATTGTCATAGAGTATAGGGATGTTACTCTGAAAAAATCTGGAAGTCTTCAAGCTGACTTTTCATCCAGAGCATTTGTGTGCTACATCCTGCTGCTGCTATGTACTCAGCTTCTGTTGTTGATAGCGCAATTATGGATAGCCTTTTGCTGGACCAAGAGATCAGATTTTCTCCCAGAAACTGGCAGCTTCCAGAAGTACTTTTACGCTCCACTCTGTCTCCAGCAAAGTCAGCATCGCAGTAGCCTACTAAACTGTAATCACTAGATTTTCTATAAAACAAACCCAGATTAGTAGTACCTTTCAGATACTTGAAAATTCTCTTAACAGCTGTTAAGTGAGATTCTCTAGGATCTGATTGGAATCTAGCACAAATACATACGCTGAATAATATATCAGGTTTTGAAGCTGTCAGATAAAGGAGAGAACCAATCATACCTCTATAGACTTTCTGTTCTACCTTTTTGCTTACCTCTTCTCTTTCCAGAATGCACGTGGGATGCATTGGAATCTTTGATGGCTTACATTCTGAGAGGTCAAATTTCTTCAGAAGATCTCTGATGTATTTGCTCTGATGAATGTAAGTTCCCTCTGGAGTTTGATTGATCTGAATTCCTAGAAAGAATTTCAGTTCCCCCATGAGGCTCATCTCAAATTCTTCCTGCATACACTTAGCAAATTTTCTTCCAAGAGAAGGATTAGTAGAACCAAAGATAATATCATCAACATAAATTTGACAGACTAAGATGTCATTCTTAACTGATTTACAGAATAAGGTAGTGTCCACCTTCCCTCTGGTGAATCCATTTTCTAACAGAAAGTTACTTAGTCTTTCATACCAAGCTCTGGGAGCTTGTTTCAGACCATATAGTGACTTCTTTAGTTTGAAAACATGTTTTGGATGTTTTGTATTTTCAAAACCAGGGGGTTGGTGCACATAAACCTCTTCTTCTATATAACCATTTAAGAATGCACTCTTGATATCCATCTGATACAGAGTGATGCCTCTATTAACAGCAAATGAAATTAAAAGTCTGATAGACTCTAACCTGGCGACTGGGGCAAAGGTTTCTGTATAGTCTATCCCCTCTTGCAGACTATAACCTTGTGCAACCAGTCGTGCTTTGTTTCTGATGACTTCACCTTGTTCATTTAGCTTGTTTCTGAAGACCCATCTTGTTCCACTGACATTGAATCCTTTTGGTCTGGGAACAAGATCCCATACGTCATTTCTGGTGAATTGATTCAGCTCTTCTTGCATTGCCAGAATCCAGTCATTATCCAGAAGTGCTTCATCAATAGAAGAAGGTTCAATCAGAGACACAAGTCCCATGAGGGTTTCTTCAGAGTTTCTGAAGCTTGCTCTTGTTCGGATTGGATCTTCCTTTCTTCCTAAGATAGTCTCTTCTGGGTGATCCAAGCTGCTTCTGGTTAATCTCTTCTGAGGTTAATCAGCAGTTGTTGTAGGATTGCTGGCAGTGCTCCTTTCAGACGTTGAAGGAGTGTTTGTGTTTAGAGCTTCTGATGACTTGTCTTCAGAACCTGTAAATTCAATTTCCATACCTGCAAAAACTTCATTCTGCTTTGACTTTTTAGAGTCAAGCTTATCATCAAAACAAACACTGATTGATTCTTCCACAATCTGTGTTTCTGTATTGTATACTCTGTACCCTCTTGAGCGTTCAGAGTATCCTAACATAATACACTTCTGTGCTATAGAGTCAAACTTGTTCAAATAATTCTTTGTATTTAACATAAAATAGGTACATCCAAATGGATGAAAATATGAAATGTTGGGCTTTCTATTCTTCCACAATTCATATGGAGTCTTTTCCAGAATAGGTCTTATTGAGATTCTATTCTGAATGTAGCACGCTGTGTTTATTGCCTCTGCCCAGAAGATCTTAGCAACGTTTGTCTCATTGATCATGGTTCTGGCTATTTCTTGCAATGTTCTGTTCTTTCGTTCTACAACTCCATTTTGTTGGGGAGTTCTAGGACAAGAGAAATCATGCAGAATGCCTCTGTCATTAAAGAATGACTCAAAGTCTTTGTTTTCATATTTTCCACCATGATCACTTCTGACTTTAACGATTCTAAGATCCTTTTCATTCTGAACTTGGTTACAGAAGGTACCAAACACAGAGTGTGACTCGTCCTTGTGTCTTAAAAACTTTACCCATGTCCATCTGTTATAGTCATCTACGATTACTAACCCATACTTCTTGCCACTGACTGAAGCAGTTTTAACTGGTCCAAACAAGTCAATGTGCAGAAGTTCTAATGGCTTAGAGGTAGAAACAACATTTTTAGATTTAAAAGAAGGTTTTGCAAACTTTCCTTTCTGACATGCTTCACACATAGCATCTGAATTGAACTTCAAATTAGGAAGTCCTATGACCAGATTGAGTTTGTTAATTTGAGATATTCTTGTCATACTAACATGCCCCAATCTTCTGTGCCAGATCCACTGCTCGTTGTTAACAGACAGAAGGCACTTTACATTTTGACTTTTCAGTTCAGAAAGTTTGATTTTGTAAATGTTGTTTTTCCTCTTTCCATTAAACAGGATAGTCCCATCTTTCTGACTAACATCTTTACATGATTTTTGATTAAAGATTATATCATAACCGTTATCACTTAATTAACTTATGGATAACAAGTTATGCATTAATCCATCTAATAGCGGAACATTATTAATAGAGGGAAGATTTCCATTACCTATAGTTCCAGAGCCAATGATCTTTCCCCTCTGATTGCCTCCAAAGCCAACGTGGCCTCCAGGCTTAAGTTCTAGGCTTTCGAACATATGCCTTCTTCCCGTCATGTGTCGCGAGCAGCCAGAGTCCAGGTACCATGACTGGTGTTTATGATTTGCTGCTAAAGATATCTGCAACATGTATTATTTTATCCTTAGGTACCCAGATTTTCTTGGGTCCTGATTTGTTAGATTTACCAAAACTCTGGTTGAATTTTGGTTTCACAGAGTACTTACTGCTAGTGTATTTAATATCATGTGTGTGACCATACACAAAATGTGAATTCAGAGGAGTGTGTTTAATGGTTAAATCCATGACATTCTTTGGTGTAGGAACCATACCTTGGTATCCTATTCCCTTCCTGCCGTTTCTGCTAACTCCATAGATCATTGAAGCCATTTTGCTTCTATCTATGCTTTTAGCAAGGAACTTCTGGAAACTGTGATCATACTCCTTGATGATCTCATCGGCGTTGCTGGGAGTTTCAGAAATTGGTTCCTTCTGAGAGTTTTATAAGGTATTTCCTAATTTTGAAATTTTAATTCTCAGCTCAGAATTCTCCAATTTAAGACTCTCAGTCTTATTAGAGTCAGATTCGATAATCCTTTTCAGGTCTCTGAATTTAACTCTAATCTGCTGATACCTTTCCAGAATTTCATTAAGGCTTTCAGCAAGTTCAGCCTTGATAAAATTAACAGCAAAGTCAGGAAATACCTCTTCAATATCTGATTCTGAGTCTGATTCAGAAGCTTCACTATCTTCTGAAATGTTGGCCATGAGAGCTATGTTGGCTCTCTCATCATCTGATTCTGAGTCAGCTTCAGACGAGTCAGAGTCATCCCATGTAGCCATGAGACTTTTCTTCGTTTCTCTTCCAAACTTCTTTTTGGGCTTTTCCCTCTGAAGCTTTGGGCAGTCACTCTTGTAGTGTCCTTGCTCATTGCACTCATAGCAGATGATGTCCTTGGTGTTTGGCTTTCTGCTTCCTGAGGATCCTTCAGATCTTCTGTATCCAGAGGAAGAATCTGTCCATCTGTATCTGGAAGAAGACTCGTTCTGATCAGATCTTCTGGGATTCCTGAACTTCCTTTTCCTCTGCTTCCACAGTTGATTCACTCTTCTGGAGAGGAGGGAGAGTTCGTCTTCTTTTGATGAGGATCCATCAGATGTTTCTTCAACTGCCTGCAAAACTTTAGACTCAGATTTTTTGTTAGATTTTAATGCTAAAGGCTTACCTTGCTTCTAGGGTTCATCAGCTTCTAGCTCTATCTCATGACTACTGAGGGAGCTGATAAGTTCCTCCAGAGAAATTTTGTTGAGATCTTTTGCTAGCTTCAGAGCTGTAACCATTGGCCTCCACTACTTGGGTAAACTTCTGATGATTTTCTTGACGTGATCAGCAGTAGAGTAGCCTTTGTCCAGAACCTTGAGACCAGCTACCAGAATCTGTTGTCGAGAATTTTGTTATTCCATTGGATGGTAGCCTAGTCATTATGGAAGGTAGTCTCTTGTCGGAATTTTTGTTACTCCAATGGATGGTAACCTTGTTATTATGGAAGGTAGTTTGTTGTCTAGATTTTTGTTATTACTTTGGATGATAGCCTTGTAATTATGGAAGGTAGTCTATTTTCGTAATTTTTGTTATTCTAATGGATGGTAACTTTGTCATTATGGAAGGTAGTCTGTTGTCGAGATTTTTGTTACTCCAATGGTTGGTAGCCTTGTCCTTATGGAAGTTTGTCTGTTGTCGAGATTTTTGTTACTCCAATGGATGGTAGCCTTGTCGTTATGAAAGGTACTCTATTGTGGATATTTTTGTTACTCCAATGGATGGTAGCCTTGTCATTTTGGAAGGTAGTCTTTTGTTCAAATTTTTGTTACTCCAATGAATGGTAGCGTTGTCATTACAAAAGGTAGTCTATTGTGGATATTTTTGTTACTCCAATGGATGGTATCCTTATCATTATGGAAGGTAGTATAATATAGATATCTTTTTTACTCCAATGGGTGGAAGCCTTGTCATTATGGAAGGTATTTTTGTTGTCGAAATTTTTTTTACTCCAATGGATGGTAGCCTTCTTATTATGGAAGGTAGTTTCTCATTGAGATATCTATTACTCCAATGTGTGGTAACCTTGACATTATGGAAGGTAGTCTATTGTCGAGAATTTGGTTATTCCATTGGATGGTAGCCTAGTCATTATGGAAGGTAGTATTTTGTCGGAATTTTTATTACTCCAATGGATGGTAGCCTTGTCATTATAGAAGGTAGTTTGTTGTCTAGATTTTTGTTATTCCTTTGGATGATAGCCTTGTCATTATGGAAGGTAGTCTATTTTCGTGATTTTTGTTATTCCAATGGATGGTAACTTTGTCATTATGGAAGGCAGTTTGTTGTCGAGATTTTTGTTACTCCAATGGTTGGTAGCATTGTCCTTATGGAAGCTAGTCTGTTGTCGAGATTTTTGTTACTCCAATGGATGGTAGCCTTGTCATTATGGAAGGTACTCTATTGTTGAGATTTTTGTTACTCCAATGGATGGTAGCCTTGTCATTATGGAAGGTAGTCTTTTGTTCAAATTTGTGTTACTCCAATGAATGGTAGCCTTATCAGTACAAAAGGTAGTCTATTGTGGATATTTGTTTTACTCCATTGGATGGTAGCCTTATCATTATGGAAGGGAGTATAATATAGATATCTTTTTTACTCCAATGGGTGGTAGCCTTGTCATTATGGAAGGTAGTTTGTTGTCGAAATTTTTTATAGTCCAATGGATGGTAGCCTTGTCATTATGGAAGGTAGTTTGTCATTGAGATATCTGTTACTCCAATGTGTCGTAGCCTTGACATTATGGAAGGTAGTCTGTTGTCCAGAATTTTGTTATTCCATTGGATGGTAGCCTTGTCATTATGGAAGGTAGTCTTTTGTCGGAATTTTTATTACTCCAATGGATGGTAGCCTTGTCATTATGGAAGGTAGTTTGTTGTCTAGATTTTTGTTATTCCTTTGGATGATAGCCTTGTCTTTATGGAAGGTAGTCTATTTTCGTGATTTTTGTTATTCCAATGGATGGTAACTTTGTCATTATGGAAGGTAGTCTGTTGTCGAGATTTTTGTTACTCCAATGGTTGGTAGCCTTGTCCTTATGGAAGCTAGTCTGTTGTCAAGATTTTTGTTACCACAATGGATGGTAGCCTTGTCATTATGGAAGGTACTCTATTGTTGAGATTTTTGTTACTCCAATGGATGGTAGCCTTGTCATTATGGAAGGTTGTTTGTCGTTATGATTTTTGTTACTCTAATGGATGGTAGCCTTGTCATTATGGAAGGTAGTCTTTTGTTCAAATTTTTGTTACTCCAATGAATGCTAGCCTTGTCATTACAAAAGGTAGTCTGTTATAGATATTTTTGTTACTCCAATGGAAGGTAGCCTTATCATTATGGAAGGTAGTATAATATAGATATCTTTTTTACTCCAATGGGTGGTAGCCTTGTCATTATGGAAGGTAGTTTGTCGTCGAATTTTTTTTTACTCCAATGGATGGTAGCCTTGTCATTATGGAAGGTAGTTTGTCATTGAGATATCTGTTACTCCAATGTGTGGTAGCCTTGACATTATGGAAGGTAGTCTGTTGTCGAGATTTTTGTTATTCCATTGGATGGTAGCCTAGTCATTATGGAAGGTAGTCTCTTGTCGGAATTTTTGTTACTCCAATGGATGATAGCCTTGTCATTATGGAAGGTAGTTTGTTGTCTAGATTTTTGTTATTCCTTTGGATGATAGCCTTGTCATTATGGAAGGTAGTCTATTTTCGTGATTTTTGTTATTCCAATGGATGGAAACTTTGTCATTATGGAAGGTTGTCTGTTGTCGATATTTTTTGTTACTCCAATGGTTGGTAGCCTTGTCCTTATGGAAGCTAGTCTGTTGTCGAGATTTTTGTTACTCCAATTGATGGTAGCCTTGTCATTATGGAAGGTACTCTATTGTGGATATTTTTGTTACTCCAATGGATGGTAGCCTTGTCATTATGGAAGGTAGTCTTTTGTTCAAATTTTTGTTACTCCAATGAATGGTAGCCTTGTCATTACAGAAGGTAGTCTATTGTGGATATTTTAGTTACTCCAATGGATGGTAGACTTATCATTATGGAAGGTAGTATAATATAGATATCTTTTTTACTCCAATGGGTGGTAGCCTTGTCATTATGGAAGGTATTTTGTTGTCGAAATGTGTTTTACTCCAATGGATGGTAGCCTTGTCATTATGGAAGGTAGTTTGTCATTGAGATATCTGATACTCCAATGTGTGGTAGCCTTGACATTATGGAAGGTAGTCTGTTGTCGAGAATTTTGTTATTCCATTGGATGGTAGCCTAGTCATTATGGAAGGTAGTCTCTTGTCGGAATTTTTGTTACTCCAATGGATGGTAGCCTTGTCATTATGGAAGGTAGTTTGTTATCTAGATTTTTGTTATTCGTTTGGATGATAGCCTTGTAATTATGGAAGGTAGTCTATTTTCGTGATTTTTGTTATTCTAATGGATGGTAACTTTGTCATTATGGAAGGTAGTCTGTTGTCGAGAATTTTGTTACTCCAATGGTTGGTAGCCTTGTCCTTATGGAAGCTAGTTTGTTGTCGAGATTTTTGTTACTCCATTGGATGGTAGCCTTGTCATTATGGAAGGTACTCTATTGTGGATATTTTTGTTACTTCAATGGATGGTACCCTTGTCATTATGGAGGGTAGTCTTTTGTTCAAATTTTTGTTACTCCAATGAATGGTAGCCTTGTAATTACAGAAGGTAGTCTATTATGGATATTTTTGTTACTCCAATGGATGGTAGCCTTATCATTATGGAAGGTAGTATAATATAGATATCTTTTTTACTCCAATGGGTGGTAGCCTTGACATTATGGAAGGTATTTTTGTTGTCGAAATTTTTTTTACTCTAATGGATGGTAGCCTTGACATTATGGAAGGTAGTCTGTTGTCGAGAATTTTGTTATTCCATTGGATGGTAGCCTAGTCATTATGGAAGGTAGTCTCTTGTCGGAATTTGGTTTACTCCAATGGATGGTTGCCTTGTCATTATGGAAAGTAGTTTGTTGTCTAGATTTTTGTTATTCCTTTGGATGATAGCCTTGTAATAATGGAAGGTAGTCTATTTTCGTGATTTTTGTTATTCCAATGGATGGTAACTTTGTCATTATGGAAGGTAGTCTGTTGTCTAGATTTTTGTTACTCCAATGGTTGGTAGCCTTGTCCTTATGGAAGCTAGTCTGTTGTCGAGATTTTTGTTACTCCAATGGATGGTAGCCTTGTCATTATGGAAGGTACTCTATTGTGGATATTTTTGTTACTCCAATGGATGGTAGCCTTGTCATTATGGAGGGTAGTCTTTTGTTCAAATTTGTGTTACTCCAATGAATGGTAGCCTTGTCATTACAAAAGGTAGTCTATTATGGATATTTTTTTTACTCCAATTAATGGTAGCCTTATTATTATGGAAGGTAATATAATATAGATATCTTTTTTACTCCAATGGGTGGTAGCCTTGTCATTATGGAAGGTAGTTTGTTGTCGAAATTTTTTTACTCCAATGGATGGTAGCCTTGTCATTATGGAAGGTAGTCTATTTTCGTGATTTTTGTTATTCCAATGGATGGTAACTTTGTCATCATGGAAGGTAGTCTGTTGTCGAGATTTTTGTTACTCCAATGGTTGGTAGCCTTGTCCTTATGGAAGCTAGTCTGTTGTCGAGATTTTAGTTACTCCAATGGATAGTAGCCTTGTCATTATGGAAGGTATCTATTGTCGAGATTTTTGTTACTCCAATGGATGGTAGCCTTGTCATTATGGAAGGTAGTCTTTTGTTCAAATTTTTGTTACTCCAATGAATGCTAGCCTTGTCATTACAAAAGGTAGTCTGTTATAAATATTTTTGTTACTCCAATCGATGGTAGACTTATCATTATGGAAGGTAGTATAATATCTTTTTTACTCCAATGGGTGGTAGCCTTGTCATTATGGAAGGTAGTTTGTTGTCGATTTTTTTTTACTCCAATGGATGGTAGCCTTGTCATTATGGAAGGTAGTTTGTCATTGAGATATCTGTTACTCCAATGTGTGGTAGCCTTGACATTATGGAAGGTAGTCTGTTGTCGAGATTTTTGTTATTCCATTGGATGGTAGCCTAGTCATTATGGAAGGTAGTCTCTTGTCGGAATTTTTGTTACTCCAATGGATGATAGCCTTGTCATTATGGAAGGTAGTTTGTTGTCTAGATTTTTGTTATTCCTTTGGATGATAGCCTTGTCATTATGGAAGGTAGTCTATTTTCGTGATTTTTGTTATTCCAATGGATGGAAACTTTGTCATTATGGAAGGTTGTCTGTTGTCGAGATTTTTTGTTACTCCAATGGTTGGTAGCCTTGTCCTTATGGAAGCTAGTCTGTTGTCGAGATTTTTGTTACTCCAATTGATGGTAGCCTTGTCATTATGGAAGGTACTCTATTGTGGATATTTTTGTTACTCCAATGGATGGTAGCCTTGTCATTATGGAAGGTAGTCTTTTGTTCAAATTTTTGTTACTCCAATGAATGGTAGCCTTGTCATTACAGAAGGTAGTCTATTATGGATATTTTTGTTACTCCAATGGATGGTAGCCTTATCATTATGGAAGGTAGTATAATATAGATATCTTTTTTACTCCAATGGGTGGTAGCCTTGACATTATGGAAGGTATTTTTGTTGTCGAAATTTTTTTTACTCTAATGGATGGTAGCCTTGACATTATGGAAGGTAGTCTGTTGTCGAGAATTTTGTTATTCCATTGGATGGTAGCCTAGTCATTATGGAAGGTAGTCTCTTGTCGGAATTTGGTTTACTCCAATGGATGGTTGCCTTGTCATTATGGAAAGTAGTTTGTTGTCTAGATTTTTGTTATTCCTTTGGATGATAGCCTTGTAATAATGGAAGGTAGTCTATTTTCGTGATTTTTGTTATTCCAATGGATGGTAACTTTGTCATTATGGAAGGTAGTCTGTTGTCTAGATTTTTGTTACTCCAATGGTTGGTAGCCTTGTCCTTATGGAAGCTAGTCTGTTGTCGAGATTTTTGTTACTCCAATGGATGGTAGCCTTGTCATTATGGAAGGTACTCTATTGTGGATATTTTTGTTACTCCAATGGATGGTAGCCTTGTCATTATGGAGGGTAGTCTTTTGTTCAAATTTGTGTTACTCCAATGAATGGTAGCCTTGTCATTACAAAAGGTAGTCTATTATGGATATTTTTTTTACTCCAATTAATGGTAGCCTTATTATTATGGAAGGTAATATAATATAGATATCTTTTTTACTCCAATGGGTGGTAGCCTTGTCATTATGGAAGGTAGTTTGTTGTCGAAATTTTTTTACTCCAATGGATGGTAGCCTTGTCATTATGGAAGGTAGTCTATTTTCGTGATTTTTGTTATTCCAATGGATGGTAACTTTGTCATCATGGAAGGTAGTCTGTTGTCGAGATTTTTGTTACTCCAATGGTTGGTAGCCTTGTCCTTATGGAAGCTAGTCTGTTGTCGAGATTTTAGTTACTCCAATGGATAGTAGCCTTGTCATTATGGAAGGTATCTATTGTCGAGATTTTTGTTACTCCAATGGATGGTAGCCTTGTCATTATGGAAGGTAGTCTTTTGTTCAAATTTTTGTTACTCCAATGAATGCTAGCCTTGTCATTACAAAAGGTAGTCTGTTATAAATATTTTTGTTACTCCAATCGATGGTAGACTTATCATTATGGAAGGTAGTATAATATCTTTTTTACTCCAATGGGTGGTAGCCTTGTCATTATGGAAGGTAGTTTGTTGTCGATTTTTTTTTACTCCAATGGATGGTAGCCTTGTCATTATGGAAGGTAGTTTGTCATTGAGATATCTGTTACTCCAATGTGTGGTAGCCTTGACATTATGGAAGGTAGTCTGTTGTCGAGATTTTTGTTATTCCATTGGATGGTAGCCTAGTCATTATGGAAGGTAGTCTCTTGTCGGAATTTTTGTTACTCCAATGGATGATAGCCTTGTCATTATGGAAGGTAGTTTGTTGTCTAGATTTTTGTTATTCCTTTGGATGATAGCCTTGTCATTATGGAAGGTAGTCTATTTTCGTGATTTTTGTTATTCCAATGGATGGAAACTTTGTCATTATGGAAGGTTGTCTGTTGTCGAGATTTTTTGTTACTCCAATGGTTGGTAGCCTTGTCCTTATGGAAGCTAGTCTGTTGTCGAGATTTTTGTTACTCCAATTGATGGTAGCCTTGTCATTATGGAAGGTACTCTATTGTGGATATTTTTGTTACTCCAATGGATGGTAGCCTTGTCATTATGGAAGGTAGTCTTTTGTTCAAATTTTTGTTACTCCAATGAATGGTAGCCTTGTCATTACAGAAGGTAGTCTATTATGGATATTTTAGTTACTCCAATGGATGGTAGCCTTATCATTATGGAAGGTAGTATAATATGGATATCTTTTTTACTCCAATGGGTGGTAGCCTTGTCATTATGGAAGGTATTTTGTTGTCGAAATGTGTTTTACTCCAATGGATGGTAGCCTTGTCATTATGGAAGGTAGTTTGTCATTGAGATATCTGATACTCCAATGTGTGGTAGCCTTGACATTATGGAAGGTAGTCTGTTGTCGAGAATTTTGTTATTCCATTGGATGGTAGCCTAGTCATTATGGAAGGTAGTCTCTTGTTGGAATTTTTGTTACTCCAATGGATGGTAGCCTTGTCATTATGGAAGGTAGTTTGTTATCTAGATTTGTGTTATTCGTTTGGATGATAGCCTTGTAATTATGGAAGGTAGTCTATTTTCGTGATTTTTGTTATTCTAATGGATGGTAACTTTGTCATTATGGAAGGTAGTCTGTTGTCGAGAATTTTGTTACTCCAATGGTTGGTAGCCTTGTCCTTATGGAAGCTAGTTTGTTGTCGAGATTTTTGTTACTCCATTGGATGGTAGCCTTGTCATTATGGAAGGTACTCTATTGTGGATATTTTTGTTACTTCAATGGATGGTACCCTTGTCATTATGGAGGGTAGTCTTTTGTTCAAATTTTTGTTACTCCAATGAATGGTAGCCTTGTCATTACAGAAGGTAGTCTATTATGGATAATTTTGTTACTCCAATGGATGGTAGCCTTATCATTATGGAAGGTAGTATAATATAGATATCTTTTTTACTCCAATGGGTGGTAGCCTTGTCATTATGGAAGGTATTTTTGTTGTCGAAATTTTTTTTACACTAATGGATGGTAGCCTTGACATTATGGAAGGTAGTCTGTTGTCGAGAATTTTGTTATTCCATTGGATGGTAGCCTAGTCATTATGGAAGGTAGTCTCTTGTCGGAATTTGGTTTACTCCAATGGATGGTTGCCTTGTCATTATGGAAAGTAGTTTGTTGTCTAGATTTTTGTTATTCCTTTGGATGATAGCCTTGTAATAATGGAAGGTAGTCTATTTTCGTGATTTTTGTTATTCCAATGGATGGTAACTTTGTCATTATGGAAGGTAGTCTGTTGTCGAGATTTTTGTTACTCCAATGGTTGGTAGCCTTGTCCTTATGGAAGCTAGTCTGTTGTCGAGATTTTTGTTACTCCAATGGATGGTAGCCTTGTCATTATGGAAGGTACTCTATTGTGGATATTTTTGTTACTCCAATGGATGGTAGCCTTGTCATTATGGAGGGTAGTCTTTTGTTCAAATTTGTGTTACTCCAATGAATGGTAGCCTTGTCATTACAAAAGGTAGTCTATTATGGATATTTTTTTTACTCCAATGGATGGTAGCCTTATTATTATGGAAGGTAATATAATATAGATATCATTTTTACTCCAATGGGTGGTAGCCTTTTCATTATGGAAGGTAGTTTGTTGTCGAAATTTTTTTACTCCAATGGATGGTAGCCTTGTCATTATGGAAGGTAGTCTATTTTCGTGATTTTTGTTATTCCAATGGATGGTAACTTTGTCATTATGGAAGGTAGTCTGTTGTCGAGATTTTTGTTACTCCAATGGTTGGTAGCCTTGTCCTTATCGAAGCTAGTCTGTTGTCGAGATTTTTGTTACTCCAATGGATGGTAGCCTTGTCATTATGAAAGGATGTTTGTCGTTATGATATTTGTTACTCCATTGGATGGTAGCCTTGTCATTATGGAAGGTAGTCTTTTGTTCAAATTTTTGTTACTCCAATGAATGGTAGCCTTGTCATTACAAAAGGTAGTTTGTTGTGGATATTTTTGTTACTCCAATGGATGGTAGCCTTATCGTTATGGAAGATAGTATAATATAGATATATTTTTTACTCCAATGGGTGGTAGCCTTGTCATTATGGAAGGTAGTCTGTTGTCGAGATTTTTGTTACTCCGATGAATGGTAGCCTTATCATTACAGAAGGTAGTCTATTGTGGATATTTTTGTTACTCCAATGGATGTTAGCCTTATCATTATGGAAGGTAGTAAATTATAGATATCTTTTTTACTCCAATGGGTGGTAGCCTTGTCATTATGGAAGGTAGTTTGTTTCGAAATTTTTTTTACTCCAATGGATGGTAGCCTTGTCATTATGGAAGGTAGTTTGTCATTGAGATATCTGTTACTCCAATGTGTGGTAGCCTTGACATTATGGAAGGTAGTCTGTTGTCGAGAATTTTATTATTCCATTGGATGGTAGCCTAGTCATTATGGAAGGTAGTCTCTTGTCGGAATTTTTGTTACTCCAATGGATGGTAGCCTTGTCATTATGGAAGGTAGTTTGTTATCTAGATTTTTGTTATTCCTTTGGATGATAGCCTTGTAGTTATGGAAGGTAGTCTATTTTCGTGATTTTTGTTATTCCAATGGATGGTAACTTTGTCATTATGGAAGGTAGTCTGTTGTCGAGATTTTTGTTACTCCAATGGTTGGTAGCCTTGTCCTTATGGAAGTTACTTTGTTGTCGAGATTTTTGTTACTCTAATGGATGGTAGCCTTGTCATTATGGAAGGTACTCTATTGTGGATATTTTTGTTACTCCAATGGATGGTAGCCTTGTCATTATGGAAGGTAGTCTTTTGTTCAAATTTGTGTTACTCCAATGAATGGTAGCCTTGTCATTACAAATGGTAGTCTATTATGGATATTTTTTTTACTCCAGTGGATGGTAGCCTTATCATTAAGGTAGGTATTATAATATAGATATCTTTTTTACTCCAATGGGTGGTAGCCTTGTCATTATTGAAGGTAGTTTGTTGTCGAATATTTTTTTACTCCAATGGATGGTAGCCTTGTCATTATGGAAGGTAGTTTGTCATTGAGATATTTGTTACTCCAATGTGTGGTAGCCTTGACATTATGGAAGGTAGTCTTTTGTCGAGAATTTTGTTATTCCATTGGATGGTAGCCTGTCATTATGGAAGGTAGTCTCTTGTCGGAATTTTTGTTACTCCAATGGATGGTAGCCTTGTCATTATGGAAGGTAGTTTGTTGTCTAGATTTTTGTTATTCCTTTGGATGATAGCCTTGTCATTATGGAAGGTAGTCTATTTTCGTGATTTTTGTTATTCCAATAGATGGTAACTTTGTCATTATGGAAGGTAGTCTGTTGTCGAGATTTTTGTTACTCCAATGGTTGGGAGCCTTGTCCTTATGGAAGCTAGTCTGTTGCCGAGATTTTTGTTACTCTAATGGATGGTAGCCTTGTCATTATGGAAGGTACTCTATTGTGGATATTTTTGTTACTCCAATGGATGGTAGCCTTGTCATTATGGAAGGTAGTCTTTTGTTCAAATTTGTGTTACTCCAATGAATGGTAGCCTTGTTATTACAAAAGGTAGTCTATTATGGATATTTTTTTTACTCCAATGGATGGTAGCCTTATCATTATGGAAGGTAGTATAATATAGATATCTTTTTTAGTCCAATGGGTGGTAGCCTTGTCATTATGGAAGGTAGTTTGTTGTCGAAATTTTTTTTACTCCAATGGATGGTAGACTTGTAATTATGGAAGGTAGTTTGTCATTGAGATATCTGTTACTCCAATGTGTGGTAGCCTTCACATTATGGAAGGTAATCTGTTGTCGAGAATTTTATTATTCCATTGGATGGTAGCCTTGTCATTATGGAAGGTAGTCTCTTGTCGGAATTTTTGTTACTCCAATGGATGGTAGCCTTGTCATTATGGAAGGTAGTTTGTTATCTAGATTTTTGTTATTCCTTTGGATGATAGCCTTGTCATTATGGAAGGTAGTCTATTTTCGTTATTTTTGTTATTCCAATGGATGGTAACTTTGTCATTATGGAAGGTAGTCTATTTTCGTGATTTTTGTTAATACAATGGATGGTAACTTTGTCATTATGGAAGGTAGTATGTTGTCGAGATTTTTGTTACTCCAATGGTTGGTAGCCTTGTCGTTATCGAAGCTAGTATGTTGTCGAGATTTTTGTTACTCCAATGGATGGTAGCCTTGTCATTATGCAAGGTAGTTTGTTGTCTAGATTTTTGTTAATCCTTTGGATGGTAGCCTTGTCATTATGGAAGGTAGTCTATTTTCGTGATTTTTGTTATTCCAATAGATGGTAACTTTGTCATTATGGAAGGTAGTCTGTTGTCGAGATTTTTGTTACTCCAATGGTTGGTAGCCTTGTCCTTATGGAAGCTAGTCTGTTGTCGAGATTTTTGTTACTCCAATGGATGGTAGCCTTGTTATTATGGAAGGTACTCTATTGTGGATATTTTTGTTACTCCAATGGATGGTATCCTTGTCATTATGGAAGGTAGTCTTTTGTTCAAATTTGTGTTACTCCAATGAATGGTAGCCTTGCATTACAAAAGGTAGTCTATTATGGATATTTTTTTTACTCCAATGGATGGTAGCCTTATCATTATGGAAGGTAGTATAATATAGATATCTTTTTTAGTCCAATGGGTGGTAGCCTTGTCATTATGGAAGGTAGTTTGTTGTCGAATTTTTTTTTACTCTAATGGATGGTAGCCTTGTCATTATGGAAGGTAGTTTGTCATTGAGATATCTGTTACTCCAATGTGTGGTAGCCTTCACATTATGGAAGGTAATCTGTTGTCGAGAATTTTGTTATTCCATTGGATGGTAGCCTTGTCATTATGGAAGGTAGTCTCTTGTCGGAATTTTTGTTACTCCAATGGATGGTAGCCTTGTCATTATGGAAGGTAGTTTGTTATCTAGATTTTTGTTATTCCTTTGGATGATAGCCTTGTCATTATGGAAGGTAGTCTATTTTCGTTATTTTTGTTATTCCAATGGATGGTAACTTTGTCATTATGGAAGGTAGTCTATTTTCGTGATTTTTGTTATTCCAATGGATGGTAACTTTGTCATTATGGAAGGTAGTCTGTTGTCGAGATTTTTGTTACTCCAATGGTTGGTAGCCTTGTCCTTATCGAAGCTAGTCTGTTGTCGAGATTTTTGTTACTCCAATGGATGGTAGCCTTGTCATTATGAAAGGATGTTTGTCGTTATGATATTTGTTACTCCAATGGATGGTAGCCTTGTCATTATGGAAGGTAGTGTTTTGTTCAAATTTTTGTTACTCCAATGAATGGTAGCCTTGTCATTACAAAAGGTAGTCTGTTGTGGATATTTTTGTTACTCCAATGGATGGTAGCCTTATCGTTATGGAAGATAGTATAATATAGATATATTTTTTACTCCAATGGGTGGTAGCCTTGTCATTATGGAAGGTAGTCTGTTGTCGAGATTTTTGTTACTCCGATGAATGGTAGCCTTATCATTACAGAAGGTAGTCTATTGTGGATATTTTTGTTACTCCAATGGATGTTAGCCTTATCATTATGGAAGGTAGTAAATTATAGATATCTTTTTTACTCCAATGGGTGGTAGCCTTGTCATTATGGAAGGTAGTTTGTTTCGAAATTTTTTTTACTCCAATGGATGGTAGCCTTGTCATTATGGAAGGTAGTTTGTCATTGAGATATCTGTTACTCCAATGTATGGTAGCCTTGACATTATGGAAGGTAGTCTGTTGTCGAGAATTTTATTATTCCATTGGATGGTAGCCTAGTCATTATGGAAGGTAGTCTCTTGTCGGAATTTTTGTTACTCCAATGGATGGTCGCCTTGTCATTATGGAAGGTAGTTTGTTGTCTAGATTTTTGTTATTCCTTTGGATGATAGCCTTGTCATTATGGAAGGTAGTCTATTTTCGTGATTTTTGTTATTCCAATAGATGGTAACTTTGTCATTATGGAAGGTAGTCTGTTGTCGAGATTTTTGTTACTCCAATGGTTGGGAGCCTTGTCCTTATGGAAGCTAGTCTGTTGTCGAGATTTTTGTTACTCCAATGGATGGTAGCCTTGTCATTATGGAAGGTACTCTATTGTGGATATTTTTGTTACTCCAATGGATGGTATCCTTGTCATTATGGAAGGTAGTCTTTTGTTCAAATTTGTGTTACTCCAATGAATGGTAGCCTTGTTATTACAAAAGGTAGTCTATTATGGATATTTTTTTTACTCCAATGGATGGTAGCCTTATCATTATGGAAGGTAGTATAATATAGATATCTTTTTTAGTCCAATGGGTGGTAGCCTTGTCATTATGGAAGGTAGTTTGTTGTCGAAATTTTTTTTACTCCAATGGATGGTAGGCTTGTAATTATGGAAGGTAGTTTGTCATTGAGATATCTGTTACTCCAATGTGTGGTAGCCTTCACATTATGGAAGGTAATCTGTTGTCGAGAATTTTATTATTCCATTGGATGGTAGCCTTGTCATTATGGAAGGTAGTCTCTTGTCGGAATTTTTGTTACTCCAATGGATGGTAGCCTTGTCATTATGGAAGGTAGTTTGTTATCTAGATTTTTGTTATTCCTTTGGATGATAGCCTTGTCATTATGGAAGGTAGTCTATTTTCGTTATTTTTGTTATTCCAATGGATGGTAACTTTGTCATTATGGAAGGTAGTCTATTTTCGTGATTTTTGTTAATACAATGGATGGTAACTTTGTCATTATGGAAGGTAGTATGTTGTCGAGATTTTTGTTACTCCAATGGTTGGTAGCCTTGTCGTTATCGAAGCTAGTCTGTTGTCGAGATTTTTGTTACTCCAATGGATGGTAGCCTTGTCATTATGCAAGGTAGTTTGTTGTCTAGATTTTTGTTAATCCTTTGGATGGTAGCCTTGTCATTATGGAAGGTAGTCTATTTTCGTGATTTTTGTTATTCCAATAGATGGTAACTTTGTCATTATGGAAGGTAGTCTGTTGTCGAGATTTTTGTTACTCCAATGGTTGGTAGCCTTGTCCTTATGGAAGCTAGTCTGTTGTCGAGATTTTTGTTACTCCAATGGATGGTAGCCTTGTTATTATGGAAGGTACTCTATTGTGGATATTTTTGTTACTCCAATGGATGGTATCCTTGTCATTATGGAAGGTAGTCTTTTGTTCAAATTTGTGTTACTCCAATGAATGGTAGCCTTGCATTACAAAAGGTAGTCTATTATGGATATTTTTTTTACTCCAATGGATGGTAGCCTTATCATTATGGAAGGTAGTATAATATAGATATCTTTTTTAGTCCAATGGGTGGTAGCCTTGTCATTATGGAAGGTAGTTTGTTGTCGAATTTTTTTTTACTCTAATGGATGGTAGCCTTGTCATTATGGAAGGTAGTTTGTCATTGAGATATCTGTTACTCCAATGTGTGGTAGCCTTCACATTATGGAAGGTAATCTGTTGTCGAGAATTTTGTTATTCCATTGGATGGTAGCCTTGTCATTATGGAAGGTAGTCTCTTGTCGGAATTTTTGTTACTCCAATGGATGGTAGCCTTGTCATTATGGAAGGTAGTTTGTTATCTAGATTTTTGTTATTCCTTTGGATGATAGCCTTGTCATTATGGAAGGTAGTCTATTTTCGTTATTTTTGTTATTCCAATGGATGGTAACTTTGTCATTATGGAAGGTAGTCTATTTTCGTGATTTTTGTTATTCCAATGGATGGTAACTTTGTCATTATGGAAGGTAGTCTGTTGTCGAGATTTTTGTTACTCCAATGGTTGGTAGCCTTGTCCTTATCGAAGCTAGTCTGTTGTCGAGATTTTTGTTACTCCAATGGATGGTAGCCTTGTCATTATGAAAGGATGTTTGTCGTTATGATATTTGTTACTCCAATGGATGGTAGCCTTGTCATTATGGAAGGTAGTGTTTTGTTCAAATTTTTGTTACTCCAATGAATGGTAGCCTTGTCATTACAAAAGGTAGTCTGTTGTGGATATTTTTGTTACTCCAATGGATGGTAGCCTTATCGTTATGGAAGATAGTATAATATAGATATATTTTTTACTCCAATGGGTGGTAGCCTTGTCATTATGGAAGGTAGTCTGTTGTCGAGATTTTTGTTACTCCGATGAATGGTAGCCTTATCATTACAGAAGGTAGTCTATTGTGGATATTTTTGTTACTCCAATGGATGTTAGCCTTATCATTATGGAAGGTAGTAAATTATAGATATCTTTTTTACTCCAATGGGTGGTAGCCTTGTCATTATGGAAGGTAGTTTGTTTCGAAATTTTTTTTACTCCAATGGATGGTAGCCTTGTCATTATGGAAGGTAGTTTGTCATTGAGATATCTGTTACTCCAATGTGTGGTAGCCTTGACATTATGGAAGGTAGTCTGTTGTCGAGAATTTTATTATTCCATTGGATGGTAGCCTAGTCATTATGGAAGGTAGTCTCTTGTCGGAATTTTTGTTACTCCAATGGATGGTCGCCTTGTCATTATGGAAGGTAGTTTGTTGTCTAGATTTTTGTTATTCCTTTGGATGATAGCCTTGTCATTATGGAAGGTAGTCTATTTTCGTGATTTTTGTTATTCCAATAGATGGTAACTTTGTCATTATGGAAGGTAGTCTGTTGTCGAGATTTTTATTACTCCAATGGTTGGTAGCCTTGTCCTTATGGAAGCTAGTCTGTTGTCGAGATTTTTGTTACTCCAATGGATGGTAGCCTTGTCATTATGGAAGGTACTCTATTGTGGATATTTTTGTTACTCCAATGGATGGTAGCCTTGTCATTATGGAGGGTAGTCTTTTGTTCAAATTTGTGTTACTCCAATGAATGGTAGCCTTGTCATTACAAAAGGTAGTCTCTTATGGATATTTTTTTTACTCCAATGGATGGTAGCCTTATTATTATGGAAGGTAATATAATATAGATATCATTTTTACTCCAATGGGTGGTAGCCTTTTCATTATGGAAGGTAGTTTGTTGTCAAAATTTTTTTACTCCAATGGATGGTAGCCTTGTCATTATGGAAGGTAGTCTATTTTCGTGATTTTTGTTATTCCAATGGATGGTAACTTTGTCATTATGGAAGGTAGTCTGTTGTCGAGATTTTTGTTACTCCAATGGTTGGTAGCCTTGTCCTTATCGAAGCTAGTCTGTTGTCGAGATTTTTGTTACTCCAATGGATGGTAGCCTTGTCATTATGAAAGGATGTTTGTCGTTATGATATTTGTTACTCCAATGGATGGTAGCCTTGTCATTATGGAAGGTAGTCTTTTGTTCAAATTTTTGTTACTCCAATGAATGGTAGCCTTGTCATTACAAAAGGTAGTTTGTTGTGGATATTTTTGTTACTCCAATGGATGGTAGCCTTATCGTTATGGAAGATAGTATAATATAGATATATTTTTTACTCCAATGGGTGGTAGCCTTGTCATTATGGAAGGTAGTCTGTTGTCGAGATTTTTGTTACTCCGATGAATGGTAGCCTTATCATTACAGAAGGTAGTCTATTGTGGATATTTTTGTTACTCCAATGGATGTTAGCCTTATCATTATGGAAGGTAGTAAATTATAGATATCTTTTTTACTCCAATGGGTGGTAGCCTTGTCATTATGGAAGGTAGTTTGTTTCGAAATTTTTTTTACTCCAATGGATGGTAGCCTTGTCATTATGGAAGGTAGTTTGTCATTGAGATATCTGTTACTCCAATGTGTGGTAGCCTTGACATTATGGAAGGTAGTCTGTTGTCGAGAATTTTATTATTCCATTGGATGGTAGCCTAGTCATTATGGAAGGTAGTCTCTTGTCGGAATTTTTGTTACTCCAATGGATGGTAGCCTTGTCATTATGGAAGGTAGTTTGTTATCTAGATTTTTGTTATTCCTTTGGATGATAGCCTTGTAGTTATGGAAGGTAGTCTATTTTCGTGATTTTTGTTATTCCAATGGATGGTAACTTTGTCATTATGGAAGGTAGTCTGTTGTCGAGATTTTTGTTACTCCAATGGTTGGTAGCCTTGTCCTTATGGAAGTTACTTTGTTGTCGAGATTTTTGTTACTCTAATGGATGGTAGCCTTGTCATTATGGAAGGTACTCTATTGTGGATATTTTTGTTACTCCAATGGATGGTAGCCTTGTCATTATGGAAGGTAGTCTTTTGTTCAAATTTGTGTTACTCCAATGAATGGTAGCCTTGTCATTACAAATGGTAGTCTATTATGGATATTTTTTTTACTCCAGTGGATGGTAGCCTTATCATTAAGGTAGGTATTATAATATAGATATCTTTTTTACTCCAATGGGTGGTAGCCTTGTCATTATGGAAGGTAGTTTGTTGTCGAATATTTTTTTACTCCAATGGATGGTAGCCTTGTCATTATGGAAGGTAGTTTGTCATTGAGATATTTGTTACTCCAATGTGTGGTAGCCTTGACATTATGGAAGGTAGTCTTTTGTCGAGAATTTTGTTATTCCATTGGATGGTAGCCTGTCATTATGGAAGGTAGTCTCTTGTCGGAATTTTTGTTACTCCAATGGATGGTAGCCTTGTCATTATGGAAGGTAGTTTGTTGTCTAGATTTTTGTTATTCCTTTGGATGATAGCCTTGTCATTATGGAAGGTAGTCTATTTTCGTGATTTTTGTTATTCCAATAGATGGTAACTTTGTCATTATGGAAGGTAGTCTGTTGTCGAGATTTTTGTTACTCCAATGGTTGGGAGCCTTGTCCTTATGGAAGCTAGTCTGTTGTCGAGATTTTTGTTACTCCAATGGATGGTAGCCTTGTCATTATGGAAGGTACTCTATTGTGGATATTTTTGTTACTCCAATGGATGGTATCCTTGTCATTATGGAAGGTAGTCTTTTGTTCAAATTTGTGTTACTCCAATGAATGGTAGCCTTGTTATTACAAAAGGTAGTCTATTATGGATATTTTTTTACTCCAATGGATGGTAGCCTTATCATTATGGAAGGTAGTATAATATAGATATCTTTTTTAGTCCAATGGGTGGTAGCCTTGTCATTATGGAAGGTAGTTTGTTGTCGAAATTTTTTTTACTCCAATGGATGGTAGGCTTGTAATTATGGAAGGTAGTTTGTCATTGAGATATCTGTTACTCCAATGTGTGGTAGCCTTCACATTATGGAAGGTAATCTGTTGTCGAGAATTTTATTATTCCATTGGATGGTAGCCTTGTCATTATGGAAGGTAGTCTCTTGTCGGAATTTTTGTTACTCCAATGGATGGTAGCCTTGTCATTATGGAAGGTAGTTTGTTATCTAGATTTTTGTTATTCCTTTGGATGATAGCCTTGTCATTATGGAAGGTAGTCTATTTTCGTTATTTTTGTTATTCCAATGGATGGTAACTTTGTCATTATGGAAGGTAGTCTATTTTCGTGATTTTTGTTAATACAATGGATGGTAACTTTGTCATTATGGAAGGTAGTATGTTGTCGAGATTTTTGTTACTCCAATGGTTGGTAGCCTTGTCGTTATCGAAGCTAGTCTGTTGTCGAGATTTTTGTTACTCCAATGGATGGTAGCCTTGTTATTATGCAAGGTAGTTTGTTGTCTAGATTTTTGTTAATCCTTTGGATGGTAGCCTTGTCATTATGGAAGGTAGTCTATTTTCGTGATTTTTGTTATTCCAATAGATGGTAACTTTGTCATTATGGAAGGTAGTCTGTTGTCGAGATTTTTGTTACTCCAATGGTTGGTAGCCTTGTCCTTATGGAAGCTAGTCTGTTGTCGAGATTTTTGTTACTCCAATGGATGGTAGCCTTGTCATTATGGAAGGTACTCTATTGTGGATATTTTTGTTACTCCAATGGATGGTATCCTTGTCATTATGGAAGGTAGTCTTTTGTTCAAATTTGTGTTACTCCAATGAATGGTAGCCTTGCATTACAAAAGGTAGTCTATTATGGATATTTTTTTTACTCCAACGGATGGTAGCCTTATCATTATGGAAGGTAGTATAATATAGATATCTTTTTTAGTCCAATGGGTGGTAGCCTTGTCATTATGGAAGGTAGTTTGTTGTCGAATTTTTTTTTACTCTAATGGATGGTAGCCTTGTCATTATGGAAGGTAGTTTGTCATTGAGATATCTGTTACTCCAATGTGTGGTAGCCTTCACCTTATGGAAGGTAATCTGTTGTCGAGAATTTTGTTATTCCATTGGATGGTAGCCTTGTCATTATGGAAGGTAGTCTCTTGTCGGAATTTTTGTTACTCCAATGGATGGTAGCCTTGTCATTATGGAAGGTAGTTTGTTATCTAGATTTTTGTTATTCCTTTGGATGATAGCCTTGTCATTATGGAAGGTAGTCTATTTTCGTTATTTTTGTTATTCCAATGGATGGTAACTTTGTCATTATGGAAGGTAGTCTATTTTCGTGATTTTTGTTATTCCAATGGATGGTAACTTTGTCATTATGGAAGGTAGTCTGTTGTCGAGATTTTTGTTACTCCAATGGTTGGTAGCCTTGTCCTTATCGAAGCTAGTCTGTTGTCGAGATTTTTGTTACTCCAATGGATGGTAGCCTTGTCATTATGAAAGGATGTTTGTCGTTATGATATTTGTTACTCCAATGGATGGTAGCCTTGTCATTATGGAAGGTAGTGTTTTGTTCAAATTTTTGTTACTCCAATGAATGGTAGCCTTGTCATTACAAAAGGTAGTCTGTTGTGGATATTTTTGTTACTCCAATGGATGGTAGCCTTATCGTTATGGAAGATAGTATAATATAGATATATTTTTTACTCCAATGGGTGGTAGCCTTGTCATTATGGAAGGTAGTCTGTTGTGGAGATTTTTGTTACTCCGATGAATGGTAGCCTTATCATTACAGAAGGTAGTCTATTGTGGATATTTTTGTTACTCCAATGGATGTTAGCCTTATCATTATGGAAGGTAGTAAATTATAGATATCTTTTTTACTCCAATGGGTGGTAGCCTTGTCATTATGGAAGGTAGTTTGTTTCGAAATTTTTTTTACTCCAATGGATGGTAGCCTTGTCATTATGGAAGGTAGTTTGTCATTGAGATATCTGTTACTCCAATGTGTGGTAGCCTTGACATTATGGAAGGTAGTCTGTTGTCGAGAATTTTATTATTCCATTGGATGGTAGCCTAGTCATTATGGAAGGTAGTCTCTTGTCGGAATTTTTGTTACTCCAATGGATGGTCGCCTTGTCATTATGGAAGGTAGTTTGTTGTCTAGATTTTTGTTATTCCTTTGGATGATAGCCTTGTCATTATGGAAGGTAGTCTATTTTCGTGATTTTTGTTATTCCAATAGATGGTAACTTTGTCATTATGGAAGGTAGTCTGTTGTCGAGATTTTTGTTACTCCAATGGTTGGTAGCCTTGTCCTTATGGAAGCTAGTCTGTTGTCGAGATTTTTGTTACTCCAATGGATGGTAGCCTTGTCATTATGGAAGGTACTCTATTGTGAATATTTTTGTTACTCCAATGGATGGTATCCTTGTCATTATGGAAGGTAGTCTTTTGTTCAAATTTGTGTTACTCCAATGAATGGTAGCCTTGTCATTACAAAAGGTAGTCTATTATGGATATTTTTTTTACTCCAATGGATGGTAGCCTTATCATTATGGAAGGTAGTATAATATAGATATCTCTTTTAGTCCAATGGGTGGTAGCCTTGTCATTATGGAAGGTAGTTTGTTGTCGAAATTTTTTTTACTCCAATGGATGGTAGGCTTGTCATTATGGAAGGTAGTTTGTCATTGAGATATCTGTTACTCCAATGTGTGGTAGCCTTGACATTATGGAAGGTAATCTGTTGTCGAGAATTTTATTATTCCATTGGATGGTAGCCTTGTCATTATGGAAGGTAGTCTCTTGTCGGAATTTTTGTTACTCCAATGGATGGTAGCCTTGTCATTATGGAAGGTAGTTTGTTATCTAGATTTTTGTTATTCCTTTGGATGATAGCCTTGTCATTATGGAAGGTAGTCTATTTTCGTTATTTTTGTTATTCCAATGGATGGTAACTTTGTCATTATGGAAGGTAGTCTATTTTCGTGATTTTTGTTATTCCAATGGATGGTAACTTTGTCATTATGGAAGGTAGTCTGTTGTCGAGATTTTTGTTACTCCAATGGTTGGTAGCCTTGTCGTTGTCGAAGCTAGTCTGTTGTCGAGATTTTTGTTTCTCCAATGGATGGTAGCCTTGTCATTATGGAAGGTAGTTTGTTGTCTAGATTTTTGTTATTCCTTTGGATGATAGCCTTGTCATTATGGAAGGTAGTCTATTTTCATGATTTTTGTTATTCCAATAGATGGTAACTTTGTCATTATGGAAGGTAGTTTGTTGTCGAGATTTTTGTTACTCCAATGGTTGGTAGCCTTGTCCTTATGGAAGCTAGTCTGTTGTCGAGATTTTTGTTACTCCAATGGATGGTAGCCTTGTCATTATGGAAGGTACTCTATTGTGGATATTTTTGTTACTCCAATGGATGGTATCCTTGTCATTATGGAAGGTAGTCTTTTGTTCAAATTTGTGTTACTCCAATGAATGGTAGCCTTGCATTACAAAAGGTAGTCTATTATGGATATTTTTTTTACTCCAATGGATGGTAGCCTTATCATTATGGAAGGTAGTATAATATAGATATCTTTTTTAGTCCAATGGGTGGTAGCCTTGTCATTATGGAAGGTAGTTTGTTGTCGAATTTTTTTTTACTCTAATGGATGGTAGCCTTGTCATTATGGAAGGTAGTTTGTCATTGAGATATCTGTTACTCCAATGTGTGGTAGCCTTCACCTTATGGAAGGTAATCTGTTGTCGAGAATTTTGTTATTCCATTGGATGGTAGCCTTGTCATTATGGAAGGTAGTCTCTTGTCGGAATTTTTGTTACTCCAATGGATGGTAGCCTTGTCATTATGGAAGGTAGTTTGTTATCTAGATTTTTGTTATTCCTTTGGATGATAGCCTTGTCATTATGGAAGGTAGTCTATTTTCGTTATTTTTGTTATTCCAATGGATGGTAACTTTGTCATTATGGAAGGTAGTTTATTTTCGTGATTTTTGTTATTCCAATGGATGGTAACTTTGTCATTATGGAAGGTAGTCTGTTGTCGAGATTTTTGTTACTCCAATGGTTGGTAGCCTTGTCCTTATCGAAGCTAGTCTGTTGTCGAGATTTTTGTTACTCCAATGGATGGTAGCCTTGTCATTATGAAAGGATGTTTGTCGTTATGATATTTGTTACTCCAATGGATGGTAGCCTTGTCATTATGGAAGGTAGTGTTTTGTTCAAATTTTTGTTACTCCAATGAATGGTAGCCTTGTCATTACAAAAGGTAGTCTGTTGTGGATATTTTTGTTACTCCAATGGATGGTAGCCTTATCGTTATGGAAGATAGTATAATATAGATATATTTTTTACTCCAATGGGTGGTAGCCTTGTCATTATGGAAGGTAGTCTGTTGTCGAGATTTTTGTTACTCCGATGAATGGTAGCCTTATCATTACAGAAGGTAGTCTATTGTGGATATTTTTGTTACTCCAATGGATGTTAGCCTTATCATTATGGAAGGTAGTAAATTATAGATATCTTTTTTACTCCAATGGGTGGTAGCCTTGTCATTATGGAAGGTAGTTTGTTTCGAAATTTTTTTTACTCCAATGGATGGTAGCCTTGTCATTATGGAAGGTAGTTTGTCATTGAGATATCTGTTACTCCAATGTGTGGTAGCCTTGACATTATGGAAGGTAGTCTGTTGTCGAGAATTTTATTATTCCATTGGATGGTAGCCTAGTCATTATGGAAGGTAGTCTCTTGTCGGAATTTTTGTTACTCCAATGGATGGTCGCCTTGTCATTATGGAAGGTAGTTTGTTGTCTAGATTTTTGTTATTCCTTTGGATGATAGCCTTGTCATTATGGAAGGTAGTCTATTTTCGTGATTTTTGTTATTCCAATAGATGGTAACTTTGTCATTATGGAAGGTAGTCTGTTGTCGAGATTTTTGTTACTCCAATGGTTGGTAGCCTTGTCCTTATGGAAGCTAGTCTGTTGTCGAGATTTTTGTTTCTCCAATGGATGGTAGCCTTGTCATTATGGAAGGTAGTTTGTTGTCTAGATTTTTGTTATTCCTTTGGATGATAGCCTTGTCATTATGGAAGGTAGTCTATTTTCATGATTTTTGTTATTCCAATAGATGGTAACTTTGTCATTATGGAAGGTAGTTTGTTGTCGAGATTTTTGTTACTCCAATGGTTGGTAGCCTTGTCCTTATGGAAGCTAGTCTGTTGTCGAGATTTTTGTTACTCCAATGGATGGTAGCCTTGTCATTATGGAAGGTACTCTATTGTGGATATTTTTGTTACTCCAATGGATGGTATCCTTGTCATTATGGAAGGTAGTCTTTTGTTCAAATTTGTGTTACTCCAATGAATGGTAGCCTTGCATTACAAAAGGTAGTCTATTATGGATATTTTTTTTACTCCAATGGATGGTAGCCTTATCATTATGGAAGGTAGTATAATATAGATATCTTTTTTAGTCCAATGGGTGGTAGCCTTGTCATTATGGAAGGTAGTTTGTTGTCGAATTTTTTTTTACTCTAATGGATGGTAGCCTTGTCATTATGGAAGGTAGTTTGTCATTGAGATATTTGTTACTCCAATGTGTGGTAGCCTTCACCTTATGGAAGGTAATCTGTTGTCGAGAATTTTGTTATTCCATTGGATGGTAGCCTTGTCATTATGGAAGGTAGTCTCTTGTCGGAATTTTTGTTACTCCAATGGATGGTAGCCTTGTCATTATGGAAGGTAGTTTGTTATCTAGATTTTTGTTATTCCTTTGGATGATAGCCTTGTCATTATGGAAGGTAGTCTATTTTCGTTATTTTTGTTATTCCAATGGATGGTAACTTTGTCATTATGGAAGGTAGTCTATTTTCGTGATTTTTGTTATTCCAATGGATGGTAACTTTGTCATTATGGAAGGTAGTCTGTTGTCGAGATTTTTGTTACTCCAATGGTTGGTAGCCTTGTCCTTATCGAAGCTAGTCTGTTGTCGAGATTTTTGTTACTCCAATGGATGGTAGCCTTGTCATTATGAAAGGATGTTTGTCGTTATGATATTTGTTACTCCAATGGATGGTAGCCTTGTCATTATGGAAGGTAGTGTTTTGTTCAAATTTTTGTTACTCCAATGAATGGTAGCCTTGTCATTACAAAAGGTAGTCTGTTGTGGATATTTTTGTTACTCCAATGGATGGTAGCCTTATCGTTATGGAAGATAGTATAATATAGATATATTTTTTACTCCAATGGGTGGTAGCCTTGTCATTATGGAAGGTAGTCTGTTGTCGAGATTTTTGTTACTCCGATGAATGGTAGCCTTATCATTACAGAAGGTAGTCTATTGTGGATATTTTTGTTACTCCAATGGATGTTAGCCTTATCATTATGGAAGGTAGTAAATTATAGATATCTTTTTTACTCCAATGGGTGGTAGCCTTGTCATTATGGAAGGTAGTTTGTTTCGAAATTTTTTTTACTCCAATGGATGGTAGCCTTGTCATTATGGAAGGTAGTTTGTCATTGAGATATCTGTTACTCCAATGTGTGGTAGCCTTGACATTATGGAAGGTAGTCTGTTGTCGAGAATTTTATTATTCCATTGGATGGTAGCCTAGTCATTATGGAAGGTAGTCTCTTGTCGGAATTTTTGTTACTCCAATGGATGGTCGCCTTGTCATTATGGAAGGTAGTTTGTTGTCTAGATTTTTGTTATTCCTTTGGATGATAGCCTTGTCATTATGGAAGGTAGTCTATTTTCGTGATTTTTGTTATTCCAATAGATGGTAACTTTGTCATTATGGAAGGTAGTCTGTTGTCGAGATTTTTGTTACTCCAATGGTTGGTAGCCTTGTCTTTATGGAAGCTAGTCTGTTGTCGAGATTTTTGTTACTCCAATGGATGGTAGCCTTGTCATTATGGAAGGTACTCTATTGTGGATATTTTTGTTACTCCAATGGATGGTATCCTTGTCATTATGGAAGGTAGTCTTTTGTTCAAATTTGTGTTACTCCAATGAATGGTAGCCTTGTCATTACAAAAGGTAGTCTATTATGGATATTTTTTTTACTCCAATGGATGGTAGCCTTATCATTATGGAAGGTAGTATAATATAGATATCTCTTTTAGTCCAATGGGTGGTAGCCTTGTCATTATGGAAGGTAGTTTGTTGTCGAAATTTTTTTTACTCCAATGGATGGTAGGCTTGTCATTATGGAAGGTAGTTTGTCATTGAGATATCTGTTACTCCAATGTGTGGTAGCCTTGACATTATGGAAGGTAATCTGTTGTCGAGAATTTTATTATTCCATTGGATGGTAGCCTTGTCATTATGGAAGGTAGTCTCTTGTCGGAATTTTTGTTACTCCAATGGATGGTGCCTTGTCATTATGGAAGGTAGTTTGTTATCTAGATTTTTGTTATTCCTTTGGATGATAGCCTTGTCATTATGGAAGGTAGTCTATTTTCGTTATTTTTGTTATTCCAATGGATGGTAACTTTGTCATTATGGAAGGTAGTCTATTTTCGTGATTTTTGTTATTCCAATGGATGGTAACTTTGTCATTATGGAAGGTAGTCTGTTGTCGAGATTTTTATTACTCCAATGGTTGGTAGCCTTGTCGTTGTCGAAGCTAGTCTGTTGTCGAGATTTTTGTTTCTCCAATGGATGGTAGCCTTGTCATTATGGAAGGTAGTTTGTTGTCTAGATTTTTGTTATTCCTTTGGATGATAGCCTTGTCATTATGGAAGGTAGTCTATTTTCATGATTTTTGTTATTCCAATAGATGGTAACTTTGTCATTATGGAAGGTAGTTTGTTGTCGAGATTTTTGTTACTCCAATGGTTGGTAGCCTTGTCCTTATGGAAGCTAGTATGTTGTCGAGATTTTTGTTACTCCAATGGATGGTAGCCTTGTCATTATGGAAGGTACTCTATTGTGGATATTTTTGTTACTCCAATGGATGGTATCCTTGTCATTATGGAAGGTAGTCTTTTGTTCAAATTTGTGTTACTCCAATGAATGGTAGCCTTGCATTACAAAAGGTAGTCTATTATGGATATTTTTTTTACTCCAATGGATGGTAGCCTTATCATTATGGAAGGTAGTATAATATAGATATCTTTTTTAGTCCAATGGGTGGTAGCCTTGTCATTATGGAAGGTAGTTTGTTGTCGAATTTTTTTTTACTCTAATGGATGGTAGCCTTGTCATTATGGAAGGTAGTTTGTCATTGAGATATCTGTTACTCCAATGTGTGGTAGCCTTCACATTATGGAAGGTAATCTGTTGTCGAGAATTTTGTTATTCCATTGGATGGTAGCCTTGTCATTATGGAAGGTAGTCTCTTGTCGGAATTTTTGTTACTCCAATGGATGGTAGCCTTGTCATTATGGAAGGTAGTTTGTTATCTAGATTTTTGTTATTCCTTTGGATGATAGCCTTGTCATTATGGAAGGTAGTCTATTTTCGTTATTTTTGTTATTCCAATGGATGGTAACTTTGTCATTATGGAAGGTAGTCTATTTTCGTGATTTTTGTTATTCCAATGGATGGTAACTTTGTCATTATGGAAGGTAGTCTGTTGTCGAGATTTTTGTTACTCCAATGGTTGGTACCCTTGTCGTTATCGAAGCTAGTCTGTTATCGAGATTTTTGTTACTCCAATGGATGGTAGCCTTGTCATTATGAAAGGTTGTTAGTCATTATGATTTTTGTTACTCCAATGGATGGTAGCCTTGTCATTATGGAAGGTAGTGTTTTGTTCTAATTTTTGTTACTACAATGAATGGTAGCCTTGTCATTACAGAAGGTAGTCTGTTGTGGATATTTTTGTTACTCCAATGGATGGTAGCCTTATCATTATGGAAGGTAGTATAATATAGATATCTTTTTTACTCCAATGGGTGGTAGACTTGTCATTATGGAAGGTAGTTTGTTGTCGAAATTTTTTTTACACCAATGGATGGTAGCCTTGTCATTATGGAAGGTAGTTTGTCATTGAGATATCTGTTACTCCAATGTGTGGTAGCCTTGACATTATGGAAGGTAGTCTGTTGTCGAGAATTTTGTTATTCTATTGGATGGTAGCCTAGTCATTATGGAAGGTACTCTCTTGTCGGAATTTTTTTTACTCCAATGGATGGTAGCCTTGTCATTATGGAAGGTAGTTTGTTGTCTAGATTTTTGTTATTCCTTTGGATGATAGCCTTGTCATTATGGAACGTAGTCAATTTTCGTGATTCTTGTTATTCCAATAGATGGTAACTTTGTCATTATGGAAGGTAGTCTGTTGTCGAGATTTTTGTTACTCCAATGGTTGGTAGCCTTGTCCTTATGGAAGCTAGTATGTTGTCGAGATTTTTGTTACTCCAATGGATGGTAGCCTTGTCATTATGGAAGGTACTCTATTGTGGATATTTTTGTTACTCCAATGGATGGTATCCTTGTCATTATGGAAGGTAGTCTTTTGTTCAAATTTGTGTTACTCCAATGAATGGTAGCCTTGCATTACAAAAGGTAGTCTATTATGGATATTTTTTTTACTCCAATGGATGGTAGCCTTATCATTATGGAAGGTAGTATAATATAGATATCTTTTTTAGTCCAATGGGTGGTAGCGTTGTCATTATGGAAGGTAGTTTGTTGTCGAATTTTTTTTTACTCTAATGGATGGTAGCCTTGTCATTATGGAAGGTAGTTTGTCATTGAGATATCTGTTACTCCAATGTGTGGTAGCCTTCACATTATGGAAGGTAATCTGTTGTCGAGAATTTTGTTATTCCATTGGATGGTAGCCTTGTCATTATGGAAGGTAGTCTCTTGTCGGAATTTTTGTTACTCCAATGGATGGTAGCCTTGTCATTATGGAAGGTAGTTTGTTATCTAGATTTTTGTTATTCCTTTGGATGATAGCCTTGTCATTATGGAAGGTAGTCTATTTTCGTTATTTTTGTTATTCCAATGGATGGTAACTTTGTCATTATGGAAGGTAGTCTATTTTCGTGATTTTTGTTATTCCAATGGATGGTAACTTTGTCATTATGGAAGGTAGTCTGTTGTCGAGATTTTTGTTACTCCAATGGTTGGTACCCTTGTCGTTATCGAAGCTAGTCTGTTATCGAGATTTTTGTTACTCCAATGGATGGTAGCCTTGTCATTATGAAAGGTTGTTAGTCATTATGATTTTTGTTACTCCAATGGATGGTAGCCTTGTCATTATGGAAGGTAGTGTTTTGTTCTAATTTTTGTTACTACAATGAATGGTAGCCTTGTCATTACAGAAGGTAGTCTGTTGTGGATATTTTTGTTACTCCAATGGATGGTAGCCTTATCATTATGGAAGGTAGTATAATATAGATATCTTTTTTACTCCAATGGGTGGTAGACTTGTCATTATGGAAGGTAGTTTGTTGTCGAAATTTTTTTTACACCAATGGATGGTAGCCTTGTCATTATGGAAGGTAGTTTGTCATTGAGATATCTGTTACTCCAATGTGTGGTAGCCTTGACATTATGGAAGGTAGTCTGTTGTCGAGAATTTTGTTATTCTATTGGATGGTAGCCTAGTCATTATGGAAGGTACTCTCTTGTCGGAATTTTTTTTACTCCAATGGATGGTAGCCTTGTCATTATGGAAGGTAGTTTGTTGTCTAGATTTTTGTTATTCCTTTGGATGATAGCCTTGTCATTATGGAACGTAGTCAATTTTCGTGATTTTTGTTATTCCAATAGATGGTAACTTTGTCATTATGGAAGGTAGTCTGTTGTCGAGATTTTTGTTACTCCAATGGTTGGTAGCCTTGTCCTTATGGAAGCTAGTCTGTTGTCGAGATTTTTGTTGCTCCAATGGATGGTAGCCTTGTCATTATGGAAGGTACTCTATTGTGGATATTTTTGTTACTCCAATGGATGGTATCCTTGTCATTATGGAAGGTAGTATAATATAGATATCTATTTTAGTCCAATGGGTTGTAGCCTTGTCATTATGGAAGGTAGTTTGTTGTCGAATTTTTTTTTACTCTAATGGATGGTAGCCTTGTCATTATGGAAGGTAGTTTGTCATTGAGATATATGTTACTCCAATGTGTGGTAGCCTTCACATTATGGAAGGTAATCTGTTGTCGAGAATTTTGTTATTCCATTGGATGGTAGCCTTGTCATTATGGAAGGTAGTCTCTTGTCGGAATTTTTGTTACTCCAATGGATGGTATCCTTGTCATTATGGAAGGTAGTCTTTTGTTCAAATTTGTGTTACTCCAATAAATGGTAGCCTTGTCATTACAAAAGGTAGTCTATTATGGATATTTTTTTTACTCCAATGGATGGTAGCCTTATCATTATGGAAGGTAGTATAATATAGATATCTTTTTTAGTCCAATGGGTGGTAGCCTTGTCATTATGGAAGGTAGTTTGTTGTCGAATATTTTTTTACTCTAATGGATGGTAGCCTTGTCATTATGGAAGGTAGTTTGTCATTGAGATATCTCTTACTCCAATGTGTGGTAGCCTTCACATTAAGGAAGGTAATTTGTTGTCGAGAATTTTGTTATTCCATTGGATGGTAGCCTTGTCATTATGGAAGGTAGTCTCTTGTCGGAATTTTTGTTACTCCAATGGATGGTAGCCTTGTCATTATGGAAGGTAGTTTGTTATCTAGATTTTTGTTATTCCTTTGGATGATAGCCTTGTCATTATGGAAGGTAGTCTATTTTCGTTATTTTTGTTATTCCAATGGATGGTAACTTTGTCATTATGGAAGGTAGTCTATTTTCGTGATTTTTGTTATTCCAATGGATGGTAACTTTGTCATTATGGAAGGTAGTCTGTTGTCGAGATTTTTGTTACTCCAATGGTTGGTACCCTTGTCGTTATCGAAGCTAGTCTGTTATCGAGATTTTTGTTACTCCAATGGATGGTAGCCTTGTCATTATGAAAGGTTGTTTGTCATTATGATTTTTGTTACTCCAATGGATGGTAGCCTTGTCATTATGGAAGGTAGTGTTTTGTTCAAATTTTTGTTACTACAATGAATGGTAGCCTTGTCATTACAGAAGGTAGTCTGTTGTGGATATTTTTGTTACTCCAATGGATGGTAGCCTTATCATTATGGAAGGTAGTATAATATAGATATCTTTTTTACTCCAATGGGTGGTAGACTTGTCATTATGGAAGGTAGTTTGTCATTGAGATATCTGTTACTCCAATGTGTGGTAGCCTTGACATTATGGAAGGTAGTCTGTTGTCGAGAATTTTGTTATTCCATTGGATGGTAGCCTAGTCATTATGGAAGGTAGTCTCTTGTCGGAATTTTTTTTACTCCAATGGATGGTAGCCATGTCATTATGGAAGGTAGTTTGTTGTCTAGATTTTTGTTATTCCTTTGGATGATAGCCTTGTCATTATGGAAGGTAGTCAATTTTCGTGATTTTTGTTATTCCAATAGATGGTAACTTTGTCATTATGGAAGGTAGTCTGTTGTTGAGATTTTTGTTACTCTAATGGTTGGTAGCCTTGTCCTTATGGAAGCTAGTCTGTTGTCGAGATTTTTGTTACTCCAATGGATGGTAGCCTTGTCATTATGGAAGGTACTCTATTGTGGATATTTTTTTTACTCCAATGGATGGTATCCTTGTCATTATGGAAGGTAGTCTTTTGTTCAAATTTGTGTTACTCCAATGAATGGTAGCCTTGTCATTACAAAAGGTAGTCTATTATGGAAATTTTTTTTACTCCAATGGATGGTAGCCTTATCATTATGGAAGGTAGTATAATATATATATCTTTTTTAGTCCAATGGGTGGTAGCCTTGTCATTATGGAAGGTAGTTTGTTGTCGAAATTTTTTTTACTCCAATGGATGGTAGGCTTGTCATTATGGAAGGTAGTTTGTCATTGAGATATCTGTTACTCCAATGTGTGGTAGCCTGCACATTATGGAAGGTAATCTGTTGTCGAGAATTTTATTATTCCATTGGATGGTAGCCTTGTCATTATGGAAGGTAGTCTCTTGTCGGAATTTTTGTTACTCCAATGGATGGTAGCCTTGTCATTATGGAAGGTAGTTTGTTATCTAGATTTTTGTTATTCCTTTGGATGATAGCCTTGTCATTATGGAAGGTAGTCTATTTTCGTTATTTTTGTTATTCCAATGGATGGTAACTTTGTCATTATGGAAGGTAGTCTATTTTCGTGATTTTTGTTATTCCAATGGATGGTAACTTTGTCATTATGGAAGGTAGTCTATTGTCGAGATTTTTGTTACTCCAATGGTTGGTAGCCTTGTCCTTATCGAAGCTAGTCTGTTGTCGAGATTTTTGTTACTCCAATGGATGGTAGCCTTGTCATTATGAAAGGTTGTTTGTCATTATGATTTTTGTTACTCCAATGGATGGTAGCCTTGTCATTATGGAAGGTAGTGTTTTGTTCAAATTTTTGTTACTATAATGAATGGTAGCCTTGTCATTACAGAAGGTAGTCTGTTGTGGATATTTTTGTTACTCCAATGGATGGTAGCCTTATCATTATGGAAGGTAGTATAATATAGATATCTTTTTTATTCCAATGGGTGGTAGACTTGTCATTATGGAAGGTAGTTTGTTGTCGAAATTTTTTTTACTCCAATGGATGGTAGCCTTGTCATTATGGAAGCTAGTCTGTTGTCGAGATTTTTGTTACTCCAATGGATGGTAGCCTTGTCATTGTGGAAGGTACTCTATTGTTGAGATTTTTGTTACTCCAATGGATGGTAACCTTGTCATTATGAAAGGTTGTTTGTCGTTATGATTTTTGTTACTCCAATGGATGGTAGCCTTGTCATTATGAAAGGTTGTTTGTCATTATGATTTTTGTTACTCCAATGGATGGTAGCCTTGTCATTATGGAAGGTAGTGTTTTGTTCAAATTTTTGTTACTACAATGAATGGTAGCCTTGTCATTACAGAAGGTAGTCTGTTGTGGATATTTTTGTTACTCCAATGGATGGTAGCCTTATCATTATGGAAGGTAGTATAATATAGATATCTTTTTTACTCCAATGGGTGGTAGACTTGTCATTATGGAAGGTAGTTTGTCATTGAGATATCTGTTACTCCAATGTGTGGTAGCCTTGACATTATGGAAGGTAGTCTGTTGTCGAGAATTTTGTTATTCCATTGGATGGTAGCCTAGTCATTATGGAAGGTAGTCTCTTGTCGGAATTTTTTTTACTCCAATGGATGGTAGCCATGTCATTATGGAAGGTAGTTTGTTGTCTAGATTTTTGTTATTCCTTTGGATGATAGCCTTGTCATTATGGAAGGTAGTCAATTTTCGTGATTTTTGTTATTCCAATAGATGGTAACTTTGTCATTATGGAAGGTAGTCTGTTGTTGAGATTTTTGTTACTCCAATGGTTTGTAGCCTTGTCCTTATGGAAGCTAGTCTGTTGTCGAGATTTTTGTTACTCCAATGGATGGTAGCCTTGTCATTATGGAAGGTACTCTATTGTGGATATTTTTTTTACTCCAATGGATGGTATCCTTGTCATTATGGAAGGTAGTCTTTTGTTCAAATTTGTGTTACTCCAATGAATGGTAGCCTTGTCATTACAAAAGGTAGTCTATTATGGAAATTTTTTTTACTCCAATGGATGGTAGCCTTATCATTATGGAAGGTAGTATAATATATATATCTTTTTTAGTCCAATGGGTGGTAGCCTTGTCATTATGGAAGGTAGTTTGTTGTCGAAATTTTTTTTACTCCAATGGATGGTAGGCTTGTCATTATGGAAGGTAGTTTGTCATTGAGATATCTGTTACTCCAATGTGTGGTAGCCTGCACATTATGGAAGGTAATCTGTTGTCGAGAATTTTATTATTCCATTGGATGGTAGCCTTGTCATTATGGAAGGTAGTCTCTTGTCGGAATTTTTGTTACTCCAATGGATGGTAGCCTTGTCATTATGGAAGGTAGTTTGTTATCTAGATTTTTGTTATTCCTTTGGATGATAGCCTTGTCATTATGGAAGGTAGTCTATTTTCGTTATTTTTGTTATTCCAATGGATGGTAACTTTGTCATTATGGAAGGTAGTCTATTTTCGTGATTTTTGTTATTCCAATGGATGGTAACTTTGTCATTATGGAAGGTAGTCTATTGTCGAGATTTTTGTTACTCCAATGGTTGGTAGCCTTGTCCTTATCGAAGCTAGTCTGTTGTCGAGATTTTTGTTACTCCAATGGATGGTAGCCTTGTCATTATGAAAGGTTGTTTGTCATTATGATTTTTGTTACTCCAATGGATGGTAGCCTTGTCATTATGGAAGGTAGTGTTTTGTTCAAATTTTTGTTACTATAATGAATGGTAGCCTTGTCATTACAGAAGGTAGTCTGTTGTGGATATTTTTGTTACTCCAATGGATGGTAGCCTTATCATTATGGAAGGTAGTATAATATAGATATCTTTTTTATTCCAATGGGTGGTAGACTTGTCATTATGGAAGGTAGTTTGTTGTCGAAATTTTTTTTACTCCAATGGATGGTAGCCTTGTCATTATGGAAGCTAGTCTGTTGTCGAGATTTTTGTTACTCCAATGGATGGTAGCCTTGTCATTGTGGAAGGTACTCTATTGTTGAGATTTTTGTTACTCCAATGGATGGTAACCTTGTCATTATGAAAGGTTGTTTGTCGTTATGATTTTTGTTACTCCAATGGATGGTAGCCTTGTCATTATGAAAGGTTGTTTGTCATTATGATTTTTGTTACTCCAATGGATGGTAGCCTTGTCATTATGGAAGGTAGTGTTTTGTTCAAATTTTTGTTACTACAATGAATGGTAGCCTTGTCATTACAGAAGGTAGTCTGTTGTGGATATTTTTGTTACTCCAATGGATGGTAGCCTTATCATTATGGAAGGTAGTATAATATAGATATCTTTTTTACTCCAATGGGTGGTAGACTTGTCATTATGGAAGGTAGTTTGTCATTGAGATATCTGTTACTCCAATGTGTGGTAGCCTTGACATTATGGAAGGTAGTCTGTTGTCGAGAATTTTGTTATTCCATTGGATGGTAGCCTAGTCATTATGGAAGGTAGTCTCTTGTCGGAATTTTTTTTACTCCAATGGATGGTAGCCATGTCATTATGGAAGGTAGTTTGTTGTCTAGATTTTTGTTATTCCTTTGGATGATAGCCTTGTCATTATGGAAGGTAGTCAATTTTCGTGATTTTTGTTATTCCAATAGATGGTAACTTTGTCATTATGGAAGGTAGTCTGTTGTTGAGATTTTTGTTACTCCAATGGTTTGTAGCCTTGTCCTTATGGAAGCTAGTCTGTTGTCGAGATTTTTGTTACTCCAATGGATGGTAGCCTTGTCATTATGGAAGGTACTCTATTGTGGATATTTTTTTTACTCCAATGGATGGTATCCTTGTCATTATGGAAGGTAGTCTTTTGTTCAAATTTGTGTTACTCCAATGAATGGTAGCCTTGTCATTACAAAAGGTAGTCTATTATGGAAATTTTTTTTACTCCAATGGATGGTAGCCTTATCATTATGGAAGGTAGTATAATATATATATCTTTTTTAGTCCAATGGGTGGTAGCCTTGTCATTATGGAAGGTAGTTTGTTGTCGAAATTTTTTTTACTCCAATGGATGGTAGGCTTGTCATTATGGAAGGTAGTTTGTCATTGAGATATCTGTTACTCCAATGTGTGGTAGCCTGCACATTATGGAAGGTAATCTGTTGTCGAGAATTTTATTATTCCATTGGATGGTAGCCTTGTCATTATGGAAGGTAGTCTCTTGTCGGAATTTTTGTTACTCCAATGGATGGTAGCCTTGTCATTATGGAAGGTAGTTTGTTATCTAGATTTTTGTTATTCCTTTGGATGATAGCCTTGTCATTATGGAAGGTAGTCTATTTTCGTTATTTTTGTTATTCCAATGGATGGTAACTTTGTCATTATGGAAGGTAGTCTATTTTCGTGATTTTTGTTATTCCAATGGATGGTAACTTTGTCATTATGGAAGGTAGTCTATTGTCGAGATTTTTGTTACTCCAATGGTTGGTAGCCTTGTCCTTATCGAAGCTAGTCTGTTGTCGAGATTTTTGTTACTCCAATGGATGGTAGCCTTGTCATTATGAAAGGTTGTTTGTCATTATGATTTTTGTTACTCCAATGGATGGTAGCCTTGTCATTATGGAAGGTAGTGTTTTGTTCAAATTTTTGTTACTATAATGAATGGTAGCCTTGTCATTACAGAAGGTAGTCTGTTGTGGATATTTTTGTTACTCCAATGGATGGTAGCCTTATCATTATGGAAGGTAGTATAATATAGATATCTTTTTTATTCCAATGGGTGGTAGACTTGTCATTATGGAAGGTAGTTTGTTGTCGAAATTTTTTTTACTCCAATGGATGGTAGCCTTGTCATTATGGAAGCTAGTCTGTTGTCGAGATTTTTGTTACTCCAATGGATGGTAGCCTTGTCATTGTGGAAGGTACTCTATTGTTGAGATTTTTGTTACTCCAATGGATGGTAACCTTGTCATTATGAAAGGTTGTTTGTCGTTATGATTTTTGTTACTCCAATGGATGGTAGCCTTGTCATTATAGAAGGTAGTGTTTTGTTCAAATTTTTGTTACTCCAATGAATGGTAGCCTTGTCATTACAGAAGGTAGTCTGTTGTGGATATTTTTGTTACTCCAATGGATGGTAGCCTTATCATTATGGAAGGTAGTATAATATAGATATCTTTTTTACTCCAATGGGTGGTAGCCTTGTCATTATGGTAGGTAGTTTGTTTTCGAAATTTTTTTTACTCCAATGGATGGTAGCCTTGTCATTATGGAAGGTAGTTTGTCATTGAGATATCTGTTACTCCAATGCGTGGTAGCCTTGACATTATGGAAGGTAGTCTGTTGTCGAGAATTTTGTTATTCCATTGGATGGTAGCCTAGTCATTATGGAAGGTAGTCTCTTGTCGGAATTTTTGTTACTCCAATGGATGGTAGCCTTGTCATTATGGAAGGTAGTTTGTTGTCTAGATTTTTGTTATTCCTTTGGATGATAGCCTTGTAATTATGGAAGGTAGTCTATTTTCGTGATTTTTGTTATTCCAATGGATGGTAACTTTGTCATTATGGAAGGTAGTCTGTTGTCGTGATTTTTGTTACTCCAATGGTTGGTAACCTTGTCCTTATGGAAGCTACTCTGTTGTCGAGATTTTTGTTACTCCAATGGATGGTAGCCTTGTCATTATGGAAGGTACTCTATTGTGGATATTTTTGTTACTCAAATGGATGGTAGCCTTGTCATTATGGAAGGTAGTCTTTTGTTCAAATTTGTGTTACTCCAATGAATGGTAGCCTTGTCATTACAAATGGTAGTCTATTGTGGATATTTTTTTTACTCCAATGGATGGTAGCCTTATCATTAAGGAAGGTATTATAATATAGATATCTTTTTTACTCCAATGGGTGGTAGCCTTGTCATTATGGAAGGTAGTTTGTTGTCGAATTTTTTTTTACTCCAATGGATGGTAGCCTTGTCATTATGGAAGGTAGTTTGTCATTGAGATATCTGTTACTCCAATCTGTGGTAGCCTTGACAATATGGAAGGTAGTCTGTTGTCGAGAATTTTGTTATTCCATTGGATGGTAGCCTTGCATTATGGAAGGTAGTCTCTTTTCGGAATTTTTTTTACTCCAATGGATGGTAGCCTTGTCATTATGGAAGGTAGTTTGTTGTCTAGATTTTTGTTATTCCTTTGGATGATAGCCTTGTCATTATGGAAGGTAATCTATTTTCGTGATTTTTGATATTCCAATTGATGGTAACTTTGTCATTATGGAAGGTAGTCTGTTGTCGAGATTTTTGTTACTCCAATGGTTGGTAGGCTTGTCCTTATGGAAGCTAGTCTGTTGTCGAGATTTTTGTTACTCCAATGGTTGGTAGCCTTGTCCTTATCGAAGCTAGTCTGTTGTCGAGATTTTTGTTACTCTAATGGATGGTAGCCTTGTCATTATGAAAGGTTTTTTGTCATTATGATTTTTGTTACTCCAATGGATGGTATCCTTGTCATTATGGAAGGTAGTGTTTTGTTCAAATTTTTGTTACTATAATGAATGGTAGCCTTGTCATTACAGAAGGTAGTCTGTTGTGGATATTTTTGTTACTCCAATGGATGGTAGCCTTATCATTATGGAAGGTAGTATAATATAGATATCGTTTTTACTCCAATGGGTGGTAGACTTGTCATTATGGAAGGTAGTTTGTCATTGAGATATCTGTTACTCCAATGTGTGGTAGCCTTGACATTATGGAAGGTAGTCTGTTGTCCAGAATTTTGTTATTCCATTGGATGGTAGCCTAGTCATTATGGAAGGTAGTCTCTTGTCGGAATTTTTTTTACTCCAATGGATGGTAGCCTTGTCATTATGGAAGGTAGTTTGTTGTCTAGATTTTTGTTATTCCTTTGGATGATAGCCTTTTAATTATGGAAGGTAGTCTATTTTCGTGATTTTTATTATTCCAATGGATGGTAACTTTGTCATTATGGAAGGTAGTCTGTTGTCGAGATTTTTGTTACTCCAATGGTTGGTAGCCTTTTCCTTATGGAAGCTAGTCTGTTGTTGAGATTTTTGTTACTCCAATGGATGGTAGCCTTGTCATTATGGAAGGTACTCTATCATGGATATTTTTGTTACTCTAATGGATGGTAGCCTTGTCATTATGGAAGGTAGTCTTTTGTTAAAATTTGTGTTACTCCAATGAATGGTAGCCTTGTCATTACAAAAGGTAGTCTATTATGGACATTTTTTTACTCCAATGGATGGTAGCCTTATCATTATGGAAGGTAGTATAATATAGATATCTTTTTTAGTCCAATGGGTGGTAGCCTTGTCATTATGGAAGGTAGTTTGTTGTCGAATTTTTTTTTACTCCAATGGATGGTAGCCTTGTCATTATGGAAGGTAGTTTGTCGTTGAGATATCTGTTACTCCAATGTATGGTAGCCTTTATATTATGGAAGGTAGTCTGTTGTCGAGAATTTTGTTATTCCATTGGATGGGAGCCTTGTCATTATGGAAGGTAGTCTCTTGTCGGAATTTTTGTTACTCCAATGGATGGTAGCCTTGTCATTATGGAAGGTAGTTCGTTGTCTAGATTTTCGTTATTCCTTTGGATGATAGCCTTGTCATTATGGAAGGTAGTCTATTTTCGTGATTTTTGTTATTCCAATGGATGGTAACTTTGTCATTATGGAAGGTAGTCTATTTTCTTGATTTTTGTTATTCCAATGGATGGTAACTTTGTCATTATGGAAGGTAGTCTATTGTCGAGATTTTTGTTACTCCATTGGTTGGTAGCGTTGTCGTTATCGAAGCTAGTCTGTTGTCGAGAATTTTTTACTCCAATGGATGGTAGCCTTGTCATTATGAAAGGTTTTTTGTCGTTATGATTTTTGTTACTCCAATGGATGGTAGCCTTGTCATTATGGAAGGTAGTGTTTTGTTCAAATTTTTGTTACTCCAATGAATGGTAGCCTTGTCATTACAGAAGGTAGTCTGTTGTGGATATTTTTGTTACTCCAATGGATGGTAGCCTTATCATTATGGAAGGTAGTACAATATAGATATCTTTTTTACTCCAATGGGTGGTAGCCTTGTCATTATGGAAGGTAGTTTGTTGTCGAAATTTTTTTTACTCCAATGGATGGTAGCCTTGTCATTATGGAAGGTAGTTTGTCATTGAGATATCTGTTACTCCAATGCGTGGTAGCCTTGACATTATGGAAGGTAGTTTGTTGTCGAGAATTTTGTTATTCCATTGGATGGTAGCCTAGTCATTATGGAAGGTAGTCTCTTGTCGGAATTTTTGTTACTCCAATGGATGGTAGCCTTGTCATTATGGAAGGTAGTTTGTTGTCTAGATTTTTGTTATTCCTTTGGATGATAGCCTTGTAATTATGGAAGGTAGTCTATTTTCGTGATTTTTGTTATTCCAATGGATGGTAACTTTGTCATTATGGAAGGTAGTCTGTTGTCGTGATTTTTGTTACTCCAATGGTTGGTAACCTTGTCCTTATGGAAGCTACTCTGTTGTCGAGATTTTTGTTACTCCAATGGATGGTAGCCTTGTCATTATGGAAGGTACTCTATTGTGGATATTTTTGTTACTCAAATGGATGGTAGCCTTGTCATTATGGAAGGTAGTCTTTTGTTCAAATTTGTTTTACTCCAATGAATGGTAGCCTTGTCATTACAAATGGTAGTCTATTGTGGATATTTTTTTCCTCCAATGGATGGTAGCCTTATCATTAAGGAAGGTATTATAATATAGATATCTTTTTTACTCCAATGGGTGGTAGCCTTGTCATTATGGAAGGTAGTTTGTTGTCGAATTTTTTTTTACTCCAATAGGTGGTAGCCTTGTCATTATGGAAGGTAGTTTGTCATTGAGATATCTGTTACTCCAATGTGTGGTAGCCTTGACATTATGGAAGGTAGTCTGTTGTCGAGAATTTTGTTATTCCATTGGATGGTAGCCTTGCATTATGGAAGGTAGTCTCTTGTCGGAATTTTTTTTACTCCAATGGATGGTAGCCTTGTCATTATGGAAGGTAGTTTGTTGTCTAGATTTTTTTTATTCCTTTGGATGATAGCCTTGTCATTATGGAAGGTAATCTATTTTCGTGATTTTTGTTATTCCAATGGATGGTAACTTTGTCATTATGGAAGGTAGTCTGTTATCGAGATTTTTGTTACTCCAATGGTTGGTAGCCTTGTCCTTATGGAAGCTAGTCTGTTGTCGAGATTTTTGTTACTCCAATGGATGGTAGCCTTGTCATTGTGGAAGGTACTCTATTGTTGAGATTTTTGTTACTCCAATGGATGGTAACCTTGTCATTATGAAAGGTTGTTTGTCGTTATGATTTTTGTTACTCCAATGGATGGTAGCCTTGTCATTATAGAAGGTAGTGTTTTGTTCAAATTTTTGTTACTCCAATGAATGGTAGCCTTGTCATTACAGAAGGTAGTCTGTTGTGGATATTTTTGTTACTCCAATGGATGGTAGCCTTATCATTATGGAAGGTAGTATAATATAGATATCTTTTTTACTCCAATGGGTGGTAGCCTTGTCATTATGGAAGGTAGTTTGTTGTCGAAATTTTTTTTACTCCAATGGATGGTAGCCTTGTCATTATGGAAGGTAGTTTGTCATTGAGATATCTGTTACTCCAATGCGTGGTAGCCTTGACATTATGGAAGGTAGTCTGTTGTCGAGAATTTTGTTATTCCATTGGATGGTAGCCTAGTCATTATGGAAGGTAGTCTCTTGTCGGAATTTTTGTTACTCCAATGGATGGTAGCCTTGTCATTATGGAAGGTAGTTTGTTGTCTAGTTTTTGTTATTCCTTTGGATGATAGCCTTGTAATTATGGAAGGTAGTCTATTTTCGTGATTTTTGTTATTCCAATGGATGGTAACTTTGTCATTATGGAAGGTAGTCTGTTGTCGTGATTTTTGTTACTCCAATGGTTGGTAACCTTGTCCTTATGGAAGCTACTCTGTTGTCGAGATTTTTGTTACTCCAATGGATGGTAGCCTTGTCATTATGGAAGGTACTCTATTGTGGATATTTTTGTTACTCAAATGGATGGTAGCCTATGGAAGGTAGTCTTTTGTTCAAATTTGTGTTACTCCAATGAATGGTAGCCTTGTCATTACAAATGGTAGTCTATTGTGGAAATTTTTTTACTCCAATGGATGGTAGCCTTATCATTAAGGAAGGTATTATAATATAGATATCTTTTTTACTCCAATGGGTGGTAGCCTTGTCATTATGGAAGGTAGTTTGTTGTCGAATTTTTTTTTACTCCAATGGATGGTAGCCTTGTCATTATGGAAGGTAGTTTGTCATTGAGATATCTGTTACTCCAATGTGTTGTAGCCTTGACAATATGGAAGGTAGTCTGTTGTCGAGAATTTTGTTATTCCATTGGATGGTAGCCTTGCATTATGGAAGGTAGTCTCTTGTCGGAATTTTTTTTACTCCAATGGATGGTAGCCTTGTCATTATGGAAGGTAGTTTGTTGTCTAGATTTTTGTTATTCCTTTGGATGATAGCCTTGTCATTATGGAAGGTAATCTATTTTCGTGATTTTTGATATTCCAATGGATGGTAACTTTGTCATTATGGAAGGTAGTCTGTTGTCGAGATTTTTGTTACTCCAATGGTTGGTAGGCTTGTCCTTATGGAAGCTAGTCTGTTGTCGAGATTTTTGTTACTCCAATGGATGGTAGCCTTGTCATTGTGGAAGGTACTCTATTGTCGAGATTTTTGTTACTCCAATGGATGGTAACCTTGTCATTATGAAAGGTTGTTTGTCGTTATGATTTTTGTTACTCCAATGGATGGTAGCCTTGTCATTATGGAAGGTAGTGTTTTGTTCAAATTTTTGTTACTCCAATGAATGGTAGCCTTGTCATTACAGAAGGTAGTCTGTTGTGGATATTTTTGTTACTCCAATGGATGGTAGCCTTATCATTATGGAAGGTAGTATAATATAGATATCTTTTTTACTCCAATGGGTGGTAGCCTTGTCATTATGGAAGGTAGTTTGTTGTCGAAATTTTTTTTACTCCAATGGATGGTAGCCTTGTCATTATGGCAGGTAGTTTGTCATTGAGATATCTGTTACTCCAATGTGTGGTAGCCTTGACATTATGGAAGGTAGTCTGTTGTCGTGAATTTTGTTATTCCATTAGATGGTAGCCTTGTCATTATGGAAGGTAGTCTCTTGGTAGAATTTTTCTTACTCTAATGGATGGTAGCCTTGTCATTATGGAAGGTAGTTTGTTGTCTAGATTTTTGTTATTCCTTTGGATGATAGCCTTGTCATTATGGAAGGTAGTCTATTTTCGTGATTTTTGTTATTCCAATGGATGGTAACTTTGTCATTATGGAAGGTAGTCTATTTTCGTGATTATTGTTATTCCAATGGATGGTAACTTTGTCATTATGGAAGGTAGTCTATTGTCGAGATTTTTGTTACTCCATTGGTTGGTAGCGTTGTCGTTATCGAAGCTAGTCTGTTGTCGAGAATTTTGTTACTCCAATGGATGGTAGCCTTGTCATTATGAAAGGTTGTTTGTCGTTATGATTTTTGTTACTCCAATGGATGGTAGCCTTGTCATTATCGAAGGTAGTGTTTTGTTCAAATTTTTGTTACTCCAATGAATGGTAGCCTTGTCATTACAGAAGGTAGTCTGTTATGGATATTTTTGTTACTCCAATGGATGGTAGCCTTATCATTATGGAAGGTAGTATAATATAGATATCATTTTTACTCCAATGGGTGGTAGCCTTGTCATTATGGAAGGTAGTTTGTTGTCGAAATTTTTTTTACTCCAATGGATGGTAGCCTTGTCATTATGGAAGGTAGTTTGTCATTGAGATATCTGTTACTCCAATGCGTGGTAGCCTTGACATTATGGAAGGTAGTCTGTTGTCGAGAATTTTGTTATTCCATTGGATGGTAGCCTAGTCATTATGGAAGGTAGTCTCTTGTCGGAATTTTTGTTACTCCAATGGATGGTAGCCTTGTCATTATGGAAGGTAGTTTGTTGTCTAGATTTTTGTTATTCCTTTGGATGATAGCCTTGTAATTATGGAAGGTAGTCTATTTTCGTGATTTTTGTTATTCCAATGGATGGTAACTTTGTCATTATGGAAGGTAGTCTGTTGTCGTGATTTTTGTTACTCCAATGGTTGGTAACCTTGTCCTTATGGAAGCTACTCTGTTGTCGAGATTTTTGTTACTCCAATGGATGGTAGCCTTGTCATTATGGAAGGTACTCTATTGTGGATATTTTTGTTACTCAAATGGATGGTAGCCTATGGAAGGTAGTCTTTTGTTCAAATTTGTGTTACTCCAATGAATGGTAGCCTTGTCATTACAAATGGTAGTCTATTGTGGAAATTTTTTTACTCCAATGGATGGTAGCCTTATCATTAAGGAAGGTATTATAATATAGATATCTTTTTTACTCCAATGGGTGGTAGCCTTGTCATTATGGAAGGTAGTTTGTTGTCGAATTTTTTTTTACTCCAATGGATGGTAGCCTTGTCATTATGGAAGGTAGTTTGTCATTGAGATATCTGTTACTCCAATGTGTTGTAGCCTTGACAATATGGAAGGTAGTCTGTTGTCGAGAATTTTGTTATTCCATTGGATGGTAGCCTTGCATTATGGAAGGTAGTCTCTTGTCGGAATTTTTTTTACTCCAATGGATGGTAGCCTTGTCATTATGGAAGGTAGTTTGTTGTCTAGATTTTTGTTATTCCTTTGGATGATAGCCTTGTCATTATGGAAGGTAATCTATTTTCGTGATTTTTGATATTCCAATGGATGGTAACTTTGTCATTATGGAAGGTAGTCTGTTGTCGAGATTTTTGTTACTCCAATGGTTGGTAGGCTTGTCCTTATGGAAGCTAGTCTGTTGTCGAGATTTTTGTTACTCCAATGGATGGTAGCCTTGTCATTGTGGAAGGTACTCTATTGTCGAGATTTTTGTTACTCCAATGGATGGTAACCTTGTCATTATGAAAGGTTGTTTGTCGTTATGATTTTTGTTACTCCAATGGATGGTAGCCTTGTCATTATGGAAGGTAGTGTTTTGTTCAAATTTTTGTTACTCCAATGAATGGTAGCCTTGTCATTACAGAAGGTAGTCTGTTGTGGATATTTTTGTTACTCCAATGGATGGTAGCCTTATCATTATGGAAGGTAGTATAATATAGATATCTTTTTTACTCCAATGGGTGGTAGCCTTGTCATTATGGAAGGTAGTTTGTTGTCGAAATTTTTTTTACTCCAATGGATGGTAGCCTTGTCATTATGGCAGGTAGTTTGTCATTGAGATATCTGTTACTCCAATGTGTGGTAGCCTTGACATTATGGAAGGTAGTCTGTTGTCGTGAATTTTGTTATTCCATTAGATGGTAGCCTTGTCATTATGGAAGGTAGTCTCTTGGTAGAATTTTTCTTACTCTAATGGATGGTAGCCTTGTCATTATGGAAGGTAGTTTGTTGTCTAGATTTTTGTTATTCCTTTGGATGATAGCCTTGTCATTATGGAAGGTAGTCTATTTTCGTGATTTTTGTTATTCCAATGGATGGTAACTTTGTCATTATGGAAGGTAGTCTATTTTCGTGATTATTGTTATTCCAATGGATGGTAACTTTGTCATTATGGAAGGTAGTCTATTGTCGAGATTTTTGTTACTCCATTGGTTGGTAGCGTTGTCGTTATCGAAGCTAGTCTGTTGTCGAGAATTTTGTTACTCCAATGGATGGTAGCCTTGTCATTATGAAAGGTTGTTTGTTGTTATGATTTTTGTTACTCCAATGGATGGTAGCCTTGTCATTATCGAAGGTAGTGTTTTGTTCAAATTTTTGTTACTCCAATGAATGGTAGCCTTGTCATTACAGAAGGTAGTCTGTTATGGATATTTTTGTTACTCCAATGGATGGTAGCCTTATCATTATGGAAGGTAGTATAATATAGATATCTTTTTTACTCCAATGGGTGGTAGCCTTGTCATTATGGAAGGTAGTTTGTTGTCGAATTTTTTTTTACTCCAATGGATGGTAGCCTTGTCATTATGGAAGGTAGTTTGTCATTGAGATATCTGTTACTCCAATGCGTGGTAGCCTTGACATTATGGAAGGTAGTCTGTTGTCGAGAATTTTGTTATTCCATTGGATGGTAGCCTAGTCATTATGGAAGGTAGTCTCTTGTCGGAATTTTTGTTACTCCAATGGATGGTAGCCTTGTCATTATGGAAGGTAGTTTGTTGTCTAGATTTTTGTTATTCCTTTGGATGATAGCCTTGTAATTATGGAAAGTAGTCTATTTTCGTGATTTTTGTTATTCCAATGGATGGTAACTTTGTCATTATGGAAGGTAGTCTGTTGTCGTGATTTTTGTTAATCCAATGGTTGGTAACCTTGTCCTTATGGAAGCTACTATGTTGTCGAGATTTTTGTTACTCCAATGGATGGTAGCCTTGTCATTATGGAAGGTACTCTATTGTGGATTTTTTTGTTACTCAAATGGATGGTAGCCTTGTCATTATGGAAGGTAGTCTTTTGTTCAAATTTGTTTTACTCCAATGAATGGTAGCCTTGTCATTACAAATGGTAGTCTATTGTGGATATTTTTTTTACTCCAATGGATGGTAGCCTTATCATTAAGGAAGGTATTATAATATAGATATCTTTTTTACTCCAATGGGTGGTAGCCTTGTCATTATGGAAGGTAGTTTGTTGTCGATTTTTTTTTACTCCAATGGATGGTAGCCTTGTCATTATGGAAGGTAGTTTGTCATTGAGATATCTGTTACTCCAATGTGTGGTAGCCTTGACATTATGGAAGGTAGTCTGTTGTCGAGAATTTTGTTATTCCATTGGATGGTAGCCTTGCATTATGGAAGGTAGTCTCTTGTCGGAATTTTTTTTACTCCAATGGATGGTAGCCTTGTCATTATGGAAGGTAGTTTGTTGTCTAGATTTTTTTTATTCCTTTGGATGATAGCCTTGTCATTATGGAAGGTAATCTATTTTTGTGATTTTTGTTATTCCAATGGATGGTAACTTTGTCATTATGGAAGGTAGTCTGTTGTCGAGATTTTTGCTACTCCAATGGTTGGTAGCCTTGTCCTTATGGAAGCTAGTCTGTTGTCGAGATTTTTGTTACTCCAATGGATGGTAGCCTTGTCATTGTGGAAGGTACTCTATTGTTGAGATTTTTGTTACTCCAATGGATGGTAACCTTGTCATTATGAAAGGTTGTTTGTCGTTATTATTTTTGTTACTCCAATGGATGGTAGCCTTGTCATTATAGAAGGTAGTGTTTTGTTCAAATTTTTGTTACTCCAATGAATGGTAGCCTTGTCATTACAGAAGGTAGTCTGTTCTGGATATTTTTGTTACTCCAATGGATGGTAGCCTTATCATTATGGAAGGTAGTATAATATAGATATCTTTTTTACTCCAATGGGTGGTAGCCTTGTCATTATGGAAGGTAGTTTGTTGTCGAAATCTTTTTTACTTCAATGGATGGAAGCCTTGTCATTATGGAAGGTAGTTTGTCATTGAGATATCTGTTACTCCAATGTGTGGTAGCCTTGACATAATGGAAGGTAGTCTGTTGTCGAGAATTTTGTTATTCCATTAGATGGTAGCCTTGTAATTATGGAAGGTAGTCTCTTGGCGGAATTTTTGTTACTCTAATGGATGGTAGCCTTGTCATTATGGAAGGTAGTTTGTTGTCTAGATTTTTGTTATTCCTTTGGATGATAGCCTTGTCATTATGGAAGGCAGTCTATTTTCGTGATTTTTGTTATTCCAATGGATGGTAACTTTGTCATTATGGAAGGTAGTCTGTTGTCGAGATTTTTGTTATTCCAATGGTTGGTAGCCTTGTCCTTATGGAAGCTAGTTTGTTGTCGAGATTTTTGTTACTCCAATGGATGGTAGCCTTGTAATTATGGAAGGTACTCTATTGTCGAGATTTTTGTTACTCCAATGGATGGTAGCCTTATCATTATGGAAGGTAGTCTTTTTTCCAAATTTTTGTTACTCCGATGAATGATAGCCTTGTCATTACAGAAGGTAGTCTATTGTGGATATTTTTGTTACTCCAATGGGTGGTAGCCTTACCATTACGGAAGGTAGTATAATATAGATATCTTTTTTACTCCAATGGGTGGTAGCCTTGTCATTATGGAAGGTAGTTTGTTGTCGAATTTGTTTTTACTCCAATGGATGGTAGCCTTGTCATTATGGAAGGTAGTTTGTCATTGAGATATCTGTTACTCCAATGTGGGATAGCCTTGACATTATGGAAGGTAGTCTGTTGTCGAGAATTTTGTTATTCCATTGGATGATAGCCTAGACATTATGGAAGGTAGTCTCTTGTCGGAATTTTTGTTACTCCAATGGATGGTAGCCTTGTCATTATGGAAGGTAGTTTGTTGTCTAGATTTTTGTTATTCCTTTGGATGATAGCCTTGTAATTATGGAAGGTAGTCTATTTTCGTGATTTTTGTTATTCTAATGGATGGTAACTTTGTCATTATCGAAGGTAGTCTGTTGTCGAGATTTTTGTTGCTCCAATGGATGGTAGCCTTGTCATTATGGAAGGTACTCTATTGTGGATATTTTTGTTACTCCAATGGATGGAAGCCTTGTCATTATAGAAGGTTGTTTGTCGTTATGATTTTTGTTACTCGAATGGATAGTAGCCTTGTCATTATGGAAGGTAGTCTTTTGTTCAAATTTTTGTTACTCCAATGAATGGTAGCCTTGTCATTATAGAAGGTAGTCTGTTGTGGATAACTTTGTTACTCCAATGGATGGTAGCCTTATAATTATGGAAGGTAGTAAAATATAGATATCTTTTTTACTCCAATGGGTGGTATACTGGTCATTATGGAAGGTAGTTTGTTGTCGAAATTTTTTTTACTCCAATGGATGGTAGCCTTATCATTATGGAAGGTAGTTTGTCATTGAGATATCTGTTACTCCAATGTGTGGTAGCCTTGACATTATGGAAGGTAGTCTGTTGTTGAGAATTTTGGTATTCCATTGGATGGTAGCCTTGTCATTATGGAAGGTATTCTCTTGTTGGAATTTTTTTTACTCTAATGGATGGTAGCCTTGTCATTATGGAAGGTAGTTTGTTGTCTAGATTTTTGTTATTCATTTGGATGATAGCCTTGTAATTATGGAAGGTAGTCTATTTTCGTGGTTCCAATGGATGGTAACTTTGTCATTATGGAAGGTAGTCTATTGTCGAGATTTTTGTTACTCCAATGGTTGGTAGCCTTGTGCTTATGGAAGCTAGTGTGTTGTCGAGATTTTTGTTACTCCAATGGATGGTAGCCTTGTCATTATGAATGGTACTCTATTGTCGAGATTTTTGTTACTCCAATGGATGGTAGCCTTGTCATTATGGAAGGTTGTTTGTCGTTATGATTTTTGTTACTCCAATGGATGGTAGCCTTGTCATTATTGAAGGTAGTCTATTTTCGTGATTTTTGTTATTCTAATGGATGGTAACTTTGTCATTATGGAAGGTAGTCTGTTGTCGAGATTTTTGTTACTCCAATGGTTGGTAGCCTTGTCCTTATCGAAGCTAGTCTGTTGTCGAGATTTTTGTTACTCCAATGGATGGTAGCCTTGTCATTATGGAAGGCTGTTTGTCGTTATGATTTTTGTTATTCCAATGGATGGTAGCCTTGTCATTATGGAAGGTAGGCTTTTGTTCAAATTTTTGTTACTCCAATGAATGATAGCCTTGTCATTACAGAAGGTAGTCTGTTGAGGATATTTTTATTACTCAAATGGATGGTAGCCTTATCATTATAGAAGGTAGTATAATATATATATCTTTTTTACTCCAATGGGTGGTAGCCTTGTCATTATGATAGATAGTTTGTCATTGAGATATTTGTTACTCCAATGTGTGGTAGCCTTGACATTATGGAAGGTAGTATGTTGTCGAGAATTATGTTATTCCATTGGATGGTAGCCTTGTCATTATGGAAGGTAGTCTCTTGTCGTGATTTTTGTTACTCCAATGGATGGTAACTTTGTCATTATGGAAGGTAGTCTGTTGTCGATATTTTTATTACTCCAATGGATGGTAGCCTTGTCATTATGGAAGGTACTCTATTGTCTAGATTTTTGTTACTCCAATGGATGGTAGCCTTGTCATTATGGAAGGTAGTTTGTTGTCTAGATTTTTGTTATTCCATTGGATGATAGCCTTGTCATTATGGAAGGTAGTCTATTTTCGTGATTTTTGTTTTTCCAATGGATGGTAACTTTGTCATTATGGAAGGTAGTCTGTTGTCCAGATTTTTGTTACTCCAATGGTTGGTAGCCTTATCCTTATCGAAGCTAGTCTGTTGTCGAGATTTTTGTTACTCCAATGGATGGTAGCCTTGTAATTATGGAAGGCTGTTTGTCGTTATGATTTTTGTTACTCCCATGGATCTTAGCCTTGTCATTATGGAAGGTAGCCTTGTCATTACAGAAGGTAGTCTGTTGTGGATATTTTTGTTACTCCAATGGATGGTAGCCTTATCATTATGGAAGGTAGTATAATATAGATATCTTTTTTACTCCAATAGGTGGTAGCCTTGTCATTATGGAAGGTATTTTGTTTCGAAATTTTTTTTACTCCAATGGATGGTAGCCTTGTCATTATGGAAGATAGTTTGTCATTGAGATATTTATTACTCCAATGTGTGGTAGCCTTGACATTATGGAAGGTAGTCTGTTGTCGAGAATTATCTTATTCCATTGGATGGTAGCCTTGTCATTATGGAAGGTAGTCTCTTGTCGGAATTTTTGTTACTCCAATGGATGGTAGCCTTTTCATTATGGAAGGTAGTTTGTTGTCTAGATTTTTGTTATTCCTTTGGATGATAGCCTTGTCATTATGGAAGGTAGTCTATTTTCGTGATTTTTGTTAATCCAATGGATGGCAACTTTGTCATTATGGAAGGTAGACTGTTGTCGAGATTTTAGTTACTCCAATGGTTGGTAGCCTTGTCCTTATGGAAGCTAGTCTGTTGTCGAGATTTTTGTTACTCCAATAGATTGTAGCCTTGTCATTATGAAAGCTACTCTATTGTCGAGATTTTTGTTACTCCAATGGATGGTAGCCTTGTCATTATGGAAGGTATTATTTTGTTCAAATTTTTGTTACTCCGATGAATGGTAGCCTTGTCTTTACAAAAGGTAGTCTATTGTGGATATTTTTGTTATTCCAATGGATGGTAGCCTTATCATTTTGGAAGGTAGTTTAATATAGATATCTTTTTTACTCCAATGGGTGGTAGCCTTGTCATTATGGAAGGTAGTTTGTTGTCGAAATTTTTTTTACTCCAATGGATTGTAGCCTTGTCATTATGAAAGGTAGTTTTTCATTGAGATATCTGTTACTCCAATGTGTTGTAGCCTTGTCATTATGGAAGGTAGTCTCTTGTCGGAATTTTTTTTACTCCAATGGATGGTAGCCTTGTCATTATGGAAGGTAGTTTGTTGTCTAGATTTTTGTTATTCCTTTGGATGATAGCCTTGTCATTATGGAAGGTAGTCTATTTTCGTGATTTTTGTTATTCCAATGGATGGTAACTTTGTCATTATGGAAGGTATTATGTTGTCGATATTTTTGTTACTCCAATGGTTGGTAGCCATGTCCTTATGGAAGCTAGTCTGTTGTCGAGATTTTTGTTACTCCAATGGATGGTAGCCTTGTCATTATGGAAGGTACTCTATTGTCGAGATTTTTGTTACTCCAATGGATGGTAGCCTTGTCATTATGGAAGGTAGTCTTTTGTTCAAATTTTTGTTACTCCAATGAATGGTAGCCTTGTCATTACAGAAGGTAGTCTGTTGTGGATATTTTTGTTACTCCAATGGATGGTAGCCTTATCATTATGGAAGGTAGTATAATATAGATATCTTTTTTACTCCAATGGGTGGTAGCCTTGTCATTATGGAAGGTAGTTTGTTGTCGAAATTTTTTTTACTCCAATGGATGGTAGCCTTGTCATTATGGAAGATAGTTTGTCATTGAGATATCTATTACTCCAATGTGTGGTAGCCTTGACATTATGAAAGGTAGTCTGTTGTCGAGATTTTTGTTACTCCAATGGTTGGTAGCCTTGTCCTTATGGAAACTAGTCTGTTGTCGAGATTTTTGTTACTCCAATGGATGGTAGCCTTGTCATTATGGAAGGTACTCTATTGTCGAGATTTTTGTTACTCCAATGGATGGTAGCCTAGTCATTATGGAAGGTAGTCTTTTGTTCAAATTTTTGTTACTCCAATGAATGCTAGCCTTGTCATTACAGAAGGTAGTCTACTGTGGATATTTTTTTTACTCCAATGGATGGTAGCCTTATCATTATGGAAGGTAGTATAATATAGATATCTTTTTTACTCCAATGGGTGGTAGCCTTGTCATTATGGAAGGTAGTTTGTTTCGAAATTTTTTTTACTCCTTAGGATGGTAGCCTTGTCATTATGGAAGGTAGTTTGTCATTGAGATATCTGTTACTCCAATGTGTGGTAGGCTTGACATTATGGAAGGTAGTCTGTTGTCGAGAATTTTGTTATTCCATTAGATGGTAGCCTTGTCATTATGGAAGGTAGTCTCTTGTCGGAATTTTTGTTACTCCAATGGATGGTAGCCTTGTCATTATGGAAGGTAGTTTGTTGTCTAGATTTTTGTTATTCCTATGGATGATAACCTTGTCATTATGGAAGGTAGTCTATTTTCATGATTTTTGTTATTCCAATGGATGGTAACTTTGTCATTATGGAAGGTAGTCTGTTGTTGAGATTTTTGTTACTCCAATGGTTGGTAGCCTTGTCCTTATTGAAGCTAGTCTGTTGTCGAGATTTTTGTTACTCCAATTGATGGTAGCCTTGTCATTATGGAAGGTACTCTATTGTCGAGATTTTTGTTACTCTAATGGATGGTAGCTTTGTCATTATGGAAGGTAGTCTTTTGTTCAAATTTTTGTTACTCCGATGAATGGTAGCCATGTCATTACAGATGGTAGTCTGTTGTGGATATTTTTGTTACTCCAATGGATGGTAGCCTTATCATTATGGAAGGTAGTATAATATAGATATCTTTTTTACTCCAATGGGTGGTAGCCTTGTCATTATCGAAGGTAGTTTGTTGTCGAAATATTTTTTACTCCAATGGATGGTAGCCTTGTCATTATGGAAGGTAATTTGTCATTGAGATATTTGTTACTCCAATGTGTGGTAGCCTTGACATTATGAAAGGTAGTATGTTGTCGAGATATTTGTTACTTCAATGGTTGGTAGCCTTGTCCTTATGGAAGCTAGTCTGTTGTCGAGATTTTGGTTACTCCAATGGATGGTAGCCTTGTCATTATGGAAGGTACTCTATTGTCGAGATTTTTGTTACTCCAATGGATCGTAGCCTAGTCATTATGGAAGGTAGTTTGTTGTCGAAATTTTTTTTACTCCAATGGATTGTAGCCTTGTCATTATGGAAGGTAGTTTGTCATTAAGATATCTGTTACTCCAATGTGTGGTAGCCTTGACATTATGGAAGGTAGTCTGTTATGGAGAATTTTTTTATTCCATTGGATGGTAGCCTTGTCATTATGGAAGGTAGTCTCTTGTCGGAATTTTTTTTACTCCAATGGATGGTAGCCTTGTCATTATGGAAGGTAGTTTGTTGTCTAGATTTTTGTTATTCCTTTGGATGATAGCCTTGTCATTATGGAAGGTAGTCTATTTTCGTGATTTTTGTTATTCCAATGGATGGTAACTTTGTCATTATGGAAGGTATTATGTTGTCGATATTTTTGTTACTCCAATGGTTGGTAGCCATGTCCTTATGGAAGCTAGTCTGTTGTCGAGATTTTTGTTACTCCAATGGATGGTAGCCTTGTCATTATGGAAGGTACTCTATTGTCGAGATTTTTGTTACTCCAATGGATGGTAGCCTTGTCATTATGGAAGGTAGTCTTTTGTTCAAATTTTTGTTACTCCAATGAATGGTAGCCTTGTCATTACAGAAGGTAGTCTGTTGTGGATATTTTTGTTACTCCAATGGATGGTAGCCTTATCATTATGGAAGGTAGTATAATATAGATATCTTTTTTACTCCAATGGGTGGTAGCCTTGTCATTATGGAAGGTAGTTTGTTGTCGAAATTTTTTTTACTCCAATGGATGGTAGCCTTGTCATTATGGAAGATAGTTTGTCATTGAGATATCTATTACTCCAATGTGTGGTAGCCTTGACATTATGAAAGGTAGTCTGTTGTCGAGATTTTTGTTACTCCAATGGTTGGTAGCCTTGTCCTTATGGAAACTAGTCTGTTGTCGAGATTTTTGTTACTCCAATGGATGGTAGCCTTGTCATTATGGAAGGTACTCTATTGTCGAGATTTTTGTTACTCCAATGGATGGTAGCCTAGTCATTATGGAAGGTAGTCTTTTGTTCAAATTTTTGTTACTCCAATGAATGCTAGCCTTGTCATTACAGAAGGTAGTCTACTGTGGATATTTTTTTTACTCCAATGGATGGTAGCCTTATCATTATGGAAGGTAGTATAATATAGATATCTTTTTTACTCCAATGGGTGGTAGCCTTGTCATTATGGAAGGTAGTTTGTTTCGAATTTTTTTTTACTCCTTAGGATGGTAGCCTTGTCATTATGGAAGGTAGTTTGTCATTGAGATATCTGTTACTCCAATGTGTGGTAGGCTTGACATTATGGAAGGTAGTCTGTTGTCGAGAATTTTGTTATTCCATTAGATGGTAGCCTTGTCATTATGGAAGGTAGTCTCTTGTCGGAATTTTTGTTACTCCAATGGATGGTAGCCTTGTCATTATGGAAGGTAGTTTGTTGTCTAGATTTTTGTTATTCCTATGGATGATAACCTTGTCATTATGGAAGGTAGTCTATTTTCATGATTTTTGTTATTCCAATGGATGGTAACTTTGTCATTATGGAAGGTAGTCTGTTGTTGAGATTTTTGTTACTCCAATGGTTGGTAGCCTTGTCCTTATTGAAGCTAGTCTGTTGTCGAGATTTTTGTTACTCCAATTGATGGTAGCCTTGTCATTATGGAAGGTACTCTATTGTCGAGATTTTTGTTACTCTAATGGATGGTAGCTTTGTCATTATGGAAGGTAGTCTTTTGTTCAAATTTTTGTTACTCCGATGAATGGTAGCCATGTCATTACAGATGGTAGTCTGTTGTGGATATTTTTGTTACTCCAATGGATGGTAGCCTTATCATTATGGAAGGTAGTATAATATAGATATCTTTTTTACTCCAATGGGTGGTAGCCTTGTCATTATCGAAGGTAGTTTGTTGTCGAAATATTTTTTACTCCAATGGATGGTAGCCTTGTCATTATGGAAGATAGTTTGTCATTGAGATATCTGTTACTCCAATGTGTGGTAGACTTGACATTATGAAAGGTAGTCTGTTGTCGAGATTTTTGTTACTCCAATGGTTGGTAGCCTTGTCCTTATGGAAGCTAGTCTGTTGTCGAGATTTTTGTTACTCCAATGGATGGTATCGTTGTCATTATGGAAGGTACTCTATTGTCGAGATTTTTGTTACTCCAATGGATGGTAGCTTTGTCATTATGGAAGGTAGTCTTTTGTTCAAATTTTTGTTACTCCGATGAATGGTAGCCTTGTCATTACAGAAGGTAGTCTGTTGTGGATATTTTTGTTACTCCAATGGATGGTAGCCTTATCATTATGGAAGGTAGTATAATATAGATATCTTTTTTACTCCAATGGGTGGTAGCCTTGTCATTATGGAAGGTAGTTTGTTTCGAAATTTTTTTTACTCCAATGGATGGTAGCCTTGTCATTATGGAAGGTAGTTTGTCATTGAGATATCTGTTACTCCAATGTGTGGTAGCCTTGACATTATGAAAGGTAGTCTGTTGTCGAGATATTTGTTACTCCAATGGTTGGTAGCCTTGTCCTTATGGAAGCTAGTCTGTTGTCGAGATTTTGGTTACTCCAATGGATGGTAGCCTTGTCATTATGGAAAGTACTCTATTGTCGAGATTTTTGTTACTCCAATGGATCGTAGCCTAGTCATTATGGAAGGTAGTTTGTTGTCGAAATTTTTTTTACTCCAATGGATTGTAGCCTTGTCATTATGGAAGGTAGTTTGTCATTGAGATATCTTTTACTCCAATGTGTGGTAGCCTTGACATTATGGAAGGTAGTCTTTTATGGAGAATTTTTTAATTCCATTGGATGGTAGCCTTGTCATTATGGAAGGTTGTCTCTTGTCGGAATTTTTGTTACTCCAATGGATGGTAGCCTTGTCATTATGGAAGGTAGTTTGTTGTCTAGATTTTTGTTATTCCTTTGGATGATAGCCTTGTCATTATGGAAGGTAGTCTTTATTCTTGATTTTTGTTATTCCAATGGATGGTAACTTTGTCATTATGGAAGGTATTCTGTTGTCGATATTGTAGGTGTTTAGGTATTGGCTTGCATTTTTGGTAAATCCCAAGTGTATGTGTGAATGTCATGACTGATGTCATAACATTCTAGTTCAGGTTGTACTGACTCATTAGGTACCTTTGCAGAAAAATATTGTAATTGTAATACTGATGTTTATAAGTGTGTATCTGAGCATTTTGCAAAATGATCACATTTTGCTGAATCAGTAGACAGGTTTTCTCAGATGTCATAACAGATGTTATGACATCCTGTTCTGAACTAACAGGATTGCAGGATTGGATAAGTCTGAGTTTTTTCAGGAAATAACTCAGTCCTTCCTGAACAGAATCCTGCGTTTTCTGAGGGGTAACCTAGCTCAACCCTAACCTGGTTAATAAAGTCCTGTGACCTGGTCTTTAGGTCAAACAGAATTAACCCTAGGTTTTTGGAAACCCTAACTGAAGTTGCAGCTGCTATATATTCAACAGAGCTGCTGTTTTTCAGAGGAACCCTGCCATTTTGATTAGAAGATCATTTTTGTAATCTGTATAGATTTGTTTATTGTACTCCAAGCAATTATCATTGTGATAAGTGCCTTGGAATAGGTTTCAATTGTAAGGGTTGTGTAGCACTCAAAGCTTTGAAGCAAGAGTGTTTGAATGTTCCTTGACTAAAGCTGTGAAGTAGAGTCAAGTTAGTTGTGTACATCACTCAAAGCTGTGAAGCACGAGTGATTGTGTTGCTTGATTAAAACGCTGTGAAGCTTAATCAAGTGTGTGTTTTTGAAGAGTGTCTTCATCAATTCTTAAGTCAAATTGGTTTATGTATCACTGCTGTGATTGAGGGGGAGTGAGTAGGAACTCAGGTTTAAGTTGTACTTAGATTAGAATTGCATTGGGTAGGTCTTAAGTGAAGGAGATAAACTGGTTGGTTTATTCCTGAATTAACATCTCTTATAGTGGATTCTCTCCCTGGCTTGGTAGCCCCCAGAGTAGGTGTTGTTGCACACTGAACTGGGTAAACAATTGACTGTGTTCTTTATTGCTTTTGTATTTACTGTCATATAGTAAGTCAGATACGGTGTCATAACATTGAACGTGACATTGAGTATCTGCAGCCAGAATTTCAATTGGCATCAGAGCAGGCACCCTGCCTGTATTACTGGGTGAGATCTAGGGATATCACTTTCTGGCACTATGGACAAAGAAGGAGTTTTTGGAAATAGACCACCCATTCTGGACGGAACCAATTATGACTACTTGAAACCTCGTATGATTGCCTTCCTAAAATCTCTGGACAAAAAGGCTTGGAGAGCTGCTGACAAAGGATGGATTCATCCCACCATAACTGAGAGAGATGGGACAATCAGTCTGAAACCTGAGGAAGATTGGAGTAAAGAAGAAGATGAGTTAGCACTGGGAAATTCAAAAGCTCTAAATGCCCTGTTCAATGGAATTGATAGAAACATTTTCAGACTAGTACATCAATATGAACTGGCCAAGGAAGTTTGGGACACTCTCAGAACTACTCATGAGGGCACCTCCAAAGTAAAAATGTCAAGGCTTCAGATGTTGACTACCAAGTTTGAGAATCTAAAAATGATGGAAGATGAAACCATTCATGAGTTTCACATGAACATCTTGGAGATTGCCAACACCTCAGGAGCACTGGGAGAAAAAATGTCAGAAGAAAAACTGGTGAGGAAGATTCTCAGATCCTTGCCTACAAGATTTGCAATGAAGGTAACTACCATAGAGGAAGCCCAGGACATTAGCAAGTTGAAAGTGGATGAACTTATTGGGTCTCTTCAGACTTTTGAGATGGGGATCACTGATAATGGTGACAAGAAGAACAAAAGCATAGCACTTGTATCCAACACTGATGATGAATACAAGGAGGATGAAGAAGAAAACATATCTGAAGCTATTGCTATGCTTGGAAGAAAATTCAACAGGCTCATCAAAAGAATGGACCCAAAGTCAAGGTCTAATGTTCATAACATTCCCTCTGACATTGACAGTTCCAGCAGAAGATCAAGGTCAGAAGATAAGGGAAACCAAGGCAGAGGTATTCAATGCCATGGATGTGAAGGATATGGACATATTCGAGCTGAATGTCCTACCTTTCTTAAGAAGCAAAAGAAAGGAATGATTGTTACTTGGTCTGACTATGATTCAGAAAGTAATTCTGAAGAAGAATCTGCCAAACTAGTTACTGCCCTAACTAGTGTTCGTACTTCTGAAAGTGACACTAGTGATGAAGAAGTGACATTTGAAGAACTGGCTGATACCTACAAGAAATTGTGTATCAGAAGTGCTGAAGTCTGTGTGCAGAATGAGAAACAATCAAAACACATTATAAAACTGGAGGCTGAAAAAAGGGCAAATCTTAAAACTATAAGTCGTCTAGAAGGAGAAGTTCAACTGCTAAACTCACAACTAAATCAAATGACCAAATCTGTCAAGATGTTGACCAATGGAACAGACAAATTGGAAGAGATCCTTCAAGTTGGACAAAATGTGGGAAATAAATCTGGACTAGGATTTATGGAAGCAAAGAAATCTGGTACTGGTAAGCAAATGTCAAAACGGATGTCTCAACACAACTCTCAACATCAAGGACAGAGACATGTGAAGAAGAGGTACCAAAGATGGAAATGTCATCATTGTGGTAGATATGGTCACATAAAGCCCTTCTGCTTCAGACTACATGGATATCCTAATCAGAACTCAGGTGTCAAACCTAAGTCTAAAAAGGTACCACATGCTACTCAATGGAAGAAAAAGGCTACTGCACTGATAGCTCACACTTCCCTGAGGGTCTCTGCAAAGGAAGACTGGTACTTTGACAGTGGATGTTCCAGACATATGACTGGAATCAAGAACCTCCTCAATAATGTTAAGCCTCACACCACCAGTTTTGTGACCTTTGGAGATGGGGCTAAAGGTGAAATCAAAGGAGTTGGTGATTTGGACTGCCCTGGAGTTCCAAGTATGAATGAAGTACTGCTGGTGAAAGGACTGACCGCTAATCTCATTAGTATCAGTCAACTGTGTGATCTAGGATTCAAAGTCAATTTCTCAAAATCTGAATGCCTTGTAATCAATGACAAACAAGAGATAGTAATGAAAGGAGTCAGATCCAAAGACAACTGCTACTTGTGGGAGGCTGAGAACACTAATTCCTCATCTGTGTATTCCATTGCAAAAGAAGAAAAAGAAGTGAAACTGTGGCAGCATAAGCTTGGTCTCCTTCATCTAAGAAGAATGAAGAGAGCTATCTCTATGGAAACTGTCAGAAGAACTCCAAAACTACAGGTTGATGATATCTGTGATGTGGGAAATAAACTTGAAGAAGAATGTGTTGTCAGAACCTTAAGTCATCTTGACAAGGAAGTTGGAAATAACAAGTCTCATAAATTCTGTTCTCAAAACATCTGGTCAAAGCAGATGCTCCCTGAGTACAATGTTACACAAGATGTTGTGACATTGTGTTGTGACAATCTGAAAACATTCAACATTTCCTTGAACCCTATTGATTTTGAAGAAAAGAAGTCATTTAAACTGGAACACAGTTTCTCTAAGCTTCAGCTGACTGATTCTTCTACCAAGGCTCTTGTTGGAAATAAAATTGAAAATTTGAGGGGCAGGTTGGGTATTCACCAACATGAGAAATTATAGCAATTAGTTTTGCTCAAAACAAGGGTTGAAGGGATTAATTTTATTAAGTCTATATTTAGTGGGTTAATCATATACTTTCACAATTCCTTCAAAAGTTTTAAGAAGTTGAAGAGACTCCCTTTTACCCCCTACCTCTCTCATCCTTGCAACCTGTTTCCTCCTCCCAATCAAAAATTTTTCTCAAACTGCTCAAAATCAATTAAAATGTCTCAGACATCGTCTTCCACCATGGTGGCTTCGTCTTCCTCATCATCGGCATCATCTGATCAAGATTCTAGGGCAATCACTACATGCATAGAATCTGAAGTTCTTGAGGTCACTCCTCTCAGGGAGATGGCAACTGACCCAGCCAGAGTCAAAAAGCTCAGAACCAGACATGCAGGAAGAGCTCAAGCCACAGCCTCTGGTAATTCTTCTCATCCTTCGTCTTCTGTACCTAATAGAGAAGGATCAGTTCAAGTACACCAAGCTATTGCTAGGCTGGTTACTAGCATTCTGAGTGGCAACCAATCTGTACCGGGAATTTCTATCCCTTTAAATCAATCAGAAAGTCCAAATGTGGAAGTTTCTGAAAATGTAGATGTCACTGAGGATGTTGTGACACCAAAAGACAACATTCAGAACCCCTCTGAAAAGGCTGCTGATCCACCTATCATTGATGTGGATGATTACTCAGATGATGAACTGATTGCTAATGTGAACCCTAGCATTGCTAGGAGATTGATGAAAAGAAAGAGTAGTCAGAATGATAAACCTGATGCTAAGAAATCCAAGGCTGAAGGGATGGCTGAGAAAAGTATTCAGACAAAAGGGAAGAAGGCACAGGTGCAGACTGCTAGACAACCAATCTCTAAGAAAAGTAAAGAACCTGAAACTTCTGATTCTGATGATGAATCAGAATTTGAGATTGATATTGAAGAAACTCCCATCAGAAGAAAGCTCCCCTCCAGCAAGATTGCTAGAGTGCCTGAAGTGCCAACAGACAACATCTCCTTTCATCATCCTGACAATGCAAACAGATGGAAGTATGTTTGCTTAAAGAGAATAGCCTTGGAGAGAGAACTCAACAATGATGCCTTGGAGTGCAAAGACATCATGGATCTGATCAAGAATGCTGGGCTAATGAAGACAGTGATAAAGTTTAACAAAAGTTATGAAAATCTGGTTAAGGAGTTTGTTGTGAACTTGTCAAATAATTGTGCTGATGGAAGGTCAGCTGACTTTGAAAGTGTCTTTGTCAGAGGAAGAAGGGTCAAGTTCTCTCCATCAGAAATCAACAAGTTTCTTGGAAGAACAAATAAGGACTGTCCTGATCTAGAGGCAACTGACAATGAAGTTTGTCTAACCATCACAGCCAGGCAAGTAAAGTGCTGGCCATTGAAAGGGAAGCTGAATGCTAGTAAACTCATCATGAAGTTTGCCATCTTGCATAAAATAGGTGCAGCAAATTGGGTGCCTATAAATCACAAATCAACTATCTCCACAGGATTGGGGAGATTTATCTATGCTGTAGGAACCAAGACTGCCTTTGACTATGGAAGGTACATCTTTGAACAGACTTTAAAGCATGCTGGCAGTTATGCTGTCAAAGGACCAATTGCCTTTCCCTCCCTTCTTTGTGGAATCATCCTTGCACAATTCCTTGATATCCTTGTGGCAAGAGATACAGTCTGCAAAAGAGCTCCTGCCCTTGGCCTGCACTACAAATTGTTTCAGGGATCTCATGCTCCAGACATTGTCATAACATCAGCTGAGACATCGTCTGTAAAGACCCAGTCCAAGACATCAGATGTCATAGCTGTTTTAAAAGAAACTTGCAAAGATCTGGATGCTAGAAAAAGGACCCTAGAAGTTCTAATTGCCAGGCTAGAAAAGGAGGAAGCTGAAGAAAGCAGAAGGGAAGAAGATGTAGAAGCTGAAGGACAGCTCAACATTAAAGAAACTAGCTCTTTTGAGTCTGATGACAGTGCTTGAAGGTTGATTGCTGCTTGGTGGTGTTGATGGGGGAGTTTGGAAGTGTGTCTTGTTGTTGCCTGCTGCTGATCTTATTATTTTGTTTTGGATAACTGTAAAATTTTCTGAACATGTATCTTTGGCCCATTTGTGGCTAAAGAGGGGGAGAATATTTTGGTACTTGATTAATTAGTACTTAACATTCTGTGTTCTATTTTTCTGCTGTCACTTATTTCTGCTGCTATCTATCTCTGATTGTTTAGGGACTTTAGCCAAAAATCTGCCAAAGGGGGAGTTTGTAAGTGTTTAGGTATTGGCTTGCATTTTTGGTAAATCCCAAGTGTATGTGTGAATGTCATGACTGATGTCATAACATTCTAGTTCAGGTTGTACTGACTCATTAGGTACCTTTGCAGAAAAATATTATAATTGTAATACTGATGTTTATAAGTGTGTATCTGAGCATTTTGCAAAATGATCACATTTTGCTGAATCAGTAGACAGGTTTTCTCAGATGTCATAACAGATGTTATGACATCCTGTTCTGAACTAACAGGATTGCAGGATTGGATAAGTCTGAGTTTTTTCAGGAAATAACTCAGTCCTTCCTGAACAGAATCCTGCGTTTTCTGAGGGGTAACCTAGCTCAACCCTAACCTGGTTAATAAAGTCCTGTGACCTGGTCTTTAGGTCAAACGGAATTAACCCTAGGTTTTTGGAAACCCTAACTGAAGTTGCAGCTGCTATATATTCAACAGAGCTGCTGTTTTTCAGAGGAACCCTGCCGTTTTGATTAGAAGATCATTTTTGTAATCTGTATAGATTTGTTTATTGTACTCCAAGCAATTATCATTGTGATAAGTGCCTTGGAATAGGTTTCAATTGTAAGGGTTGTGTAGCACTCAAAGCTTTGAAGCAAGAGTGTTTGAATGTTCCTTGACTAAAGCTGTGAAGCAGAGTCAAGTTAGTTGTGTACATCACTCAAAGCTGTGAAGCACGAGTGATTGTGTTACTTGATTAAAACGCTGTGAAGCTTAATCAAGTGTGTGTTTTTGAAGAGTGTCTTCATCAATTCTTAAGTCAAATTGGTTTATGTATCACTGCTGTGATTGAGGGGGAGTGAGTAGGAACTCAGGTTTAAGTTGTACTTAGATTAGAATTGCATTGGGTAGGTCTTAAGTGAAGGAGATAAACTGGTTGGTTTATTCCTGAATTAACATCTCTTATAGTGGATTCTCTCCCTGGCTTGGTAGCCCCCAGAGTAGGTGTTGTTGCACACTGAACTGGGTAAACAATTGACTGTGTTCTTTATTGCTTTTGTATTTACTGTCATATAGTAAGTCAGATACGGTGTCATAACATTGAACGTGACATTGAGTATCTGCAACCAGAATTTCAGATATTTTTGTTACTCCAATGGTTAGTAGCCGTGTCCTTATTGAAGCTAGTCTGTTGTCGAGATTTTTGTTACTCCAATGGATGGTAGCCTTGTCATTATGGAAGGTAGTCTTTTGTTCAAATTTTTGTTACTCCAATGAATGGTAGCCTTGTCATTACAGAAGGTAGTCTGTTGTGGATATTTTTGTTACTCCAATGGATGGTAGCCTTATCATTATAGAAGGTAGTATAATATAGATATCTTTTTTACTCCAATGGGTGGTAGCCTTGTCATTATGGAAGGTAGTTTATTGTCGAAATATTTTTTACTCCAATGGATGGTAGCCTTGTCATTATGGAAGATAGTTTGTCATTGAGATATCTGTTACTCCAATGTGTGGTAGCCTTGACATTGTGAAAGGTAGTTTGTTGTCGAGATTTTTGTTACTCCAATGATTGGTAGCCTTGTCCTTATGGAAGCTAGTCTATAGTCGAGATTTTTGTTACTCCAATGGATGGTATCCTTGTCATTATGGAAGGTACTCTATTGTCGAGATTTTTGTTACTCCAATGGATGGTAGCCTAGTCATTATGGAAGGTAGTCTTTTGTTCAAATTTTTGTTACTCCAATGAATGCTAGCCTTGTCATTACAGAAGGTAGTCTATTGTGGATATTTTTTTTACTCCAATGGATGGTAGCCTTATCATTATGGAAGGTAGTATAATATAGATATCTTTTTTACTCCAATGGGTGGTAGCCTTGTCATTATGGAAGGTAGTTTGTTTCGAATTTTTTTTTACTCCAATGGATGGTAGCCTTGTCATTATGGAAGGTAATTTGTCATTGAGATATCTGTTACTCCAATGTGTGGTAGCCTTGACATTATGAAAGGTAGTATGTTGTCGAGATATTTGTTACTCCAATGGTTGGTAGCCTTGTCCTTATGGAAGCTAGTCTATTGTCGAGATTTTGGTTACTCCAATGGATGGTAGCCTTGTCATTATGGAAGGTACTCTATTGTCGAGATTTTTGTTACTCCAATGGATCGTAGCCTAGTCATTATGGAAGGTAGTTTGTTGTCGAAATTTTTTTTACTCCAATGGATTGTAGCCTTGTCATTATTGAAGGTAGTTTGTCATTGAGATATCTGTTACTCCAATGTGTGGTAGCCTTGACATTATGGAAGGTAGTCTGTTATGGAGAATTTTTTTATTCCATTGGATGGTAGCCTTGTCATTATGGAAGGTTGTCTCTTGTCGGAATTTTTGTTACTCCAATGGATGGTAGCCTTGTCATTATGGAAGGTAGTTTGTTGTCTAGATTTTTGTTATTCCTTTGGATGATAGCGTTGTCATTATGGAAGGTAGTCTATTTTCGTGATTTTTGTTATTCCAATGGATGGTAACTTTGTCATTATGGAAGGTATTCTGTTGTCGATATTTTTGTTACTCCAATGGTTAGTAGCCGTGTCCTTATGGAAGCTAGTCTGTTGTCGATATTTTTGTTACTCCAATGGATGGTAGCCTTGTCATTATGGAAGGTAGTCTTTTGTTCAAATTTTTTTTACTCCAATGAATGGTAGCCTTGTCATTACAGAAGGTAGTCTGTTGTGGATATTTTTGTTACTCCAATGGATGGTAGCCTTATCATTATGGAAGGTAGTATAATATAGATATCTTTTTTACTCCAATGTGTGGTAGCCTTGTCATTATGGAAGGTAGTTTGTTGTCGAAATATTTTTTACTCCAATGGATGGTTTCCTTGTCATTATGGAAGATAGTTTGTCATTGAGATATCTGTTACTCCAATGTGTGGTAGCCTTGACATTTTGAAAGGTAGTCTATAGTCGAGATTTTTGTTACTCCAATGGTTGGTAGCCTTGTCCTTATGGAAGCTAGTCTGTTGTCGAGATTTTTTTTACTCCAATGGATGGTATCCTTGTCATTATGGAAGGTACTCTATTTTCGAGATTTTTGTTACTCCAATGGATGGTAGCCTAGTCATTATGGAAGGTAGTCTTTTGTTCAAATTTTTGTTACTCCAATGAATGCTAGCCTTGTCATTACAGAAGGTAGTCTATTGTGGATATTTTTTTTACTCCAATGGATGGTAGCCTTATCATTATGGAAGGTAGTATAATATAGATATCTTTTTTACTCCAATGGGTGGTAGCCTTGTCATTATGGAAGGTAGTTTGTTTCGAAATTTTTTTTACTCCAATGGATGGTAGCCTTGTCATTATGGAAGGTAGTTTGTCATTGAGATATCTGTTACTCCAATGTGTGGTAGCCTTGACATTATGAAAGGTAGTATGTTGTCGAGATATTTGTTACTCCAATGGTTGGTAGCCTTGTCCTTATGGAAGCTAGTCTGTTGTCGAGATTTTGGTTACTCCAATGGATGGTAGCCTTGTCATTATGGAAGGTACTCTATTGTCGAGATTTTTGTTACTCCAATGGATCGTAGCCTAGTCATTATGGAAGGTAGTTTGTTGTCGAAATTTTTTTTACTCCAATGGATTGTAACCTTGTCATTATGGAAGGTAGTTTGTCATTGAGATATCTGTTACTCCAATGTGTGGTAGCCTTGACATTATGGAAGGTAGTCTGTTATGGAGAATTTTTTTATTCCATTGGATGGTAGCCTTGTCATTATGGAAGGTTGTCTCTTGTCGGAATTTTTGTTACTCCAATGGATGGTAGCCTTGTCATTATGGAAGGTAGTTTGTTGTCTAGATTTTTGTTATTCCTTGGGATGATAGCCTTGTCATTATGGAAGGTAGTCTATTTTCGTGATTTTTGTTATTCCAATGGATGGTAACTTTGTCATTATGGAAGGTATTCTGTTGTCGATATTTTTGTTACTCCAATAGTTAGTAGCCGTGTCCTTATGGAAGCTAGTCTGTTGTCGAGATTTTTGTTACTCCAATGGATGGTAGCCTTGTCATTATGGAAGGTAGTCTTTTGTTCAAATTTTTGTTACTCCAATGAATGGTAGCCTTGTCATTACAGAAGGTAGTGTGTTGTGGATATTTTTGTTACTCCAATGGATGGTAGCCTTATCATTATGGAAGGTAGTATAATATAGATATCTTTTTTACTCCAATGGGTGGTAGCCTTATCATTATGGAAGGTAGTTTGTTGTCGAAATATTTTTTACTCCAATGGATGGTAGCCTTGTCATTATGGAAGATAGTTTGTCATTGAGATATCTGTTACTCAAATGTGTGGTAGCCTTGACATTTTGAAAGGTAGTCTGTAGTCGAGATTTTTGTTACTCCAATGGTTGGTAGCCTTGTCCTTATGGAAGCTAGTCTGTTGTCGAGATTTTTTTTACTCCAATGGATGGTATCCTTGTCATTATGGAAGCTAGTCTGTTGTCGAGATTTTTGTTACTCCAATGGATGGTAGCCTTGTCATTATGGAAGGTAGTCTTTTGTTCAAATTTTTGTTACTCCAATGAATGCTAGCCTTGTCATTACAGAAGGTAGTCTGTTATGGATATTTTTGTTACTCCAATGGATGGTAGCATTATCATTATGGAAGGTAGTATAATAAAGATATCTTTTTTACTCCAATGGGTGGTAGCCTTATCATTTTGGAAGGTAGTTTGTTGTCGAAATATTTTTTACTCCAATGGATGGTAGCCTTGTCATTATGGAAGATAGTTTGTCATTGAGATATCTGTTACTCCAATGTGTGGTAGCCTTGACATTTTGAAAGGTAGTCTGTTGTCGAGATTTTTGTTACTCCAATGGTTGGTAGCCTTGTCCTTATGGAAGCTAGTCTGTTGTCGAGATTTTTTTTACTCCAATGGATGGTATCCTTGTCATTATGGAAGGTACTCTATTGTCGAGATTTTTGTTACTCCAATGGATGGTAGCCTAGTCATTATGGAAGGTAGTCTTTTGTTCAAATTTTTGTTACTCCAATGAATGCTAGCCTTGTCATTACAGAAGGTAGTCTATTGTGGATATTTTTTTTACTCCAATGGATGGTAGCCTTATCATTATGGAAGGTAGTATAATATAGATATCTTTTTTACTCCAATGGGTGGTAGCCTTGTCATTATGGAAGGTAGTTTGTTGTCGAAATATTTTTTACTCCAATGGATGGTAGCCTTGTCATTATGGAAGATAGTTTGTCATTGAGATATCTGTTACTCCAATGTGTGGTAGCCTTGACATTTTGAAAGGTAGTCTTATGTCGAGATTTTTGTTACTCTAATGGTTGGTAGCCTTGTCCTTATGGAAGCTAGTCTGTTGTCGAGATTTTTGTTACTCCAATGGATGGTAGCCTTGTCATTATGGAAGGTAGTTTGTTGTCTAGATTTTTGTTATTCCTTTGGATGATAGCCTTGTCATTATGGAAGGTAGTCTATTTTCGTGATTTTTGTTATTCCAATGGATGGTAACTTTGTCATTATGGAAGGTATTCTGTTGTCGATATTTTTGTTACTCCAATGGTTAGTAGCCGTGTCCTTATGGAAGCTAGTCTGTTGTCGAGATTTTTGTTACTCCAATGGATGGTAGCCTTGTCATTATGGAAGGTAGTCTTTTGTTTAAATTTTTGTTACTCCAATGAATGGTAGCCTTGTCATTACAGAAGGTAGTCTGTTGTGGATATTTTTGTTACTCCAATGGATGGTAGCCTTTTCATTATGGAAGGTAGTATAATATAGATATCTCTTTTACTCCAATGGGTGGTAGCCTTGTCATTATGGAAGGTAGTTTGTTGTCGAAATATTTTTTACTCCAATGGATGGTAGCCTTGTCATTATGGAAGATAGTTTGTCATTGAGATATCTGTTACTCCAATGTGTGGTGGCCTTGACATTTTGAAAGGTAGTCTGTTGTCGAGATTTTTGTTACTCCAATGGTTGGTAGCCTTGTCCTTATGGAAGCTAGTCTGTTGTCGAGATTTTTGTTACTCCAATGGATGGTATCCTTGTCATTATGGAAGTTACTCTATTGTCGAGATTTTTGTTACTCCAATGGATGGTAGCCTAGTCATTATGGAAGGTAGTCTTTTGTTCAAATTTTAGTTACTCCAATGAATGCTAGCCTTGTCATTACAGAAGGTAGTCTATTGTGGATATTTTTTTTACTCCAATGGATGGTAGCCTTATCATTATGGAAGGTAGTATAATATAGATATCTTTTTTACTCCAATGGGTGGTAGCCTTGTCATTATGGAAGGTAGTTTGTTTCGAAATTTTTTTTACTCCAATGGATGGTAGCCTTGTCATTATGGAAGGTAGTTTGTCATTGAGATATCTGTTACCCCAATGTGTGGTAGCCTTGACATTATGAAAGGTAGTCTGTTGTCGATATATTTGTTACTCCAATGGTTGGTAGCCTTGTCCTTATGGAAGCTAGTCTGTTGTCGAGATTTTGGTTACTCCAATGGATGGTAGCCTAGTCATTATGGAAGGTACTCTATTGTCGAGATTTTTGTTACTCCAATGGATCGTAGCCTAGTCATTATGGAAGGTAGTTTGTTGTCGAAATTTTTTTTACTCCAATGGATTGTAACCTTGTCATTATGGAAGGTAGTTTGTCATTGAGATATCTGTTACTCCAATGTGTGGTAGCCTTGACATTATGGAAGGTAGTCTGTTATGGAGAATTTTTTTATTCCATTGGATGGTAGCCTTGTCATTATGGAAGGTTGTCTCTTGTCGGAATTTTTGTTACTCCAATGGATGGTAGCCTTGTCATTATGGAAGGTAGTTTGTTGTCTAGATTTTTGTTATTCCTTGGGATGATAGCCTTGTCATTATAAAAGGTAGTCTATTTTCGTGATTTTTGTTATTCCAATGGATGGTAACTTTGTCATTATGGAAGGTATTCTGTTGTCGATATTTTTGTTACTCCAATGGTTAGTAGCCGTGTCCTTATGGAAGCTAGTCTGTTGTCGAGATTTTTGTTACTCCAATGGATGGTAGCCTTGTCATTATGGAAGGTAGTCTTTTGTTCAAATTTTTGTTACTCCAATGAATGGTAGCCTTGTCATTACAGAAGGTAGTCTGTTGTGGATATTTTTGTTACTCCAATGGATGGTAGCCTTATCATTATGGAAGGTAGTATAATATAGATATCTTTTTTACTCCAATGGGTGGTAGCCTTGTCATTATTGAAGGTAGTTTGTTGTCGAAATATTTTTTACTCCAATGGATGGTAGCCTTGTCATTATGGAAGATAGTTTGTCATTGAGATATCTGTTACTCCAATGTGTGGTAGCCTTGACATTTTGAAAGGTAGTCTGTAGTCGAGATTTTTGTTACTCCAATGGTTGGTAGCCTTGTCCTTATGGAAGCTAGTCTGTTGTCGAGATTTTTTTTACTCCAATGGATGGTATCCTTGTCATTATGGAAGGTACTCTATTGTCGAGATTTTTGTTACTCCAATGGATGGTAGCCTAGTCATTATGGAAGGTAGTCTTTTGTTCAAATTTTTGTTACTCCAATGAATGCTAGCCTTGTCATTACAGAAGGTAGTCTATTGTGGATATTTTTTTTACTCCAATGGATGGTAGCCTTATCATTATGGAAGGTAGTATAATATAGATATATTTTTTACTCCAATGGGTGGTAGCCTTGTCATTATGGAAGGTAGTTTGTTTCGAAATTTTTTTTACTCCAATGGATGGTAGCCTTGTCATTATGGAAGGTAGTTTGTCATTGAGATATCTGTTACTCCAATGTGTGGTAGCCTTGACATTATGAAAGGTAGTCTGTTGTCGATATATTTGTTACTCCAATGGTTGGTAGCCTTGTCCTTATGGAAGCTAGTCTGTTGTCGAGATTTTGGTTACTCCAATGGATGGTAGCCTTGTCATTATGGAAGGTACTCTATTGTCGATATTTTTGTTACTCCAATGGATCGTAGCCTAGTCATTATGGAAGGTAGTTTGTTGTCGAAATTTTTTTTACTCCAATGGATTGTAACCTTGTCATTATGGAAGGTAGTTTGTCATTGAGATATCTGTTACTCCAATGTGTGGTAGCCTTGACATTATGGAAGGTAGTCTGTTATGGAGAATTTTTTTATTCCATTGGATGGTAGCCTTGTCATTATGGAAGGTTGTCTCTTGTCGGAATTTTTGTTACTCCAATGGATGGTAGCCTTGTCATTATGGAAGGTAGTTTGTTGTCTAGATTTTTGTTATTCCTTTGGATGATAGCCTTGTCATTATGGAAGGTAGTCTATTTTCGTGATTTTTGTTATTCCAATGGATGGTAACTTTGTCATTATGGAAGGTATTCTGTTGTCGATATTTTTGTTACTCCAATGGTTAGTATCCGTGTCCTTATGGAAGCTAGTCTGTTGTCGAGATTTTTGTTACTCCAATGGATGGTAGCCTTGTCATTATGGAAGGTAGTCTTTTGTTCAAATTTTTGTTACTCCAATGAATGGTAGCCTTGTCATTACAGAAGGTAGTCTGTTGTGGATATTTTTGTTACTCCAATGGATGGTAGCCTTATCATTATGGAAGGTAGTATAATATAGATATCTTTTTTACTCCAATGGGTGGTAGCCTTATCATTTTGGAAGGTAGTTTGTTGTCGAAATATTTTTTACTCCAATGGATGGTAGCCTTGTCATTATGGAAGATAGTTTGTCATTGAGATATCTGTTACTCCAATGTGTGGTAGCCTTGACATTTTGAAAGGTAGTCTGTTGTCGAGATTTTTGTTACTCCAATGGTTGGTAGCCTTGTCCTTATGGAAGCTAGTCTGTTGTCGAGATTTTTTTTACTCCAATGGATGGTATCCTTGTCATTCTGGAAGGTACTCTATTGTGGATATTTTTGTTACTCCAATGGATGGTAGCCTAATCATTATGGAAGGTAGTCTTTTGTTCAAATTTTTGTTACTCCAATGAATGCTAGCCTTGTCATTACAGAAGGTAGTCTATTGTGGATATTTTTTTTACTCCAATGGATGGTAGCCTTATCATTATGGAAGGTAGTATAATATATATATCTTTTTTACTCCAATGGGTGGTAGCCTTGTCATTATGGAAGGTAGTTTGTTTCGAAATTTTTTTTACTCCAATGGATGGTAGCCTTGTCATTATGGAAGGTAGTTTGTCATTGAGATATCTGTTACTCCAATGTGTGGTAGCCTTGACATTATGAAAGGTAGTCTGTTGTCGAGATATTTGTTACTCCAATGGTTGGTAGCCTTGTCCTTATGGAAGCTAGTCTGTTGTCGAGATTTTGGTTACTCCAATGGATGGTAGCCTTGTCATTATGGAAGGTACTCTATTGTCGAGATTTTTGTTACTCCAATGGATCGTAGCCTAGTCTTTATGGAAGGTAGTTTGTTGTCGAAATTTTTTTTACTCCAATGGATTGTAACCTTGTCATTATGGAAGGTAGTTTGTCATTGAGATATTTGTTACTCCAATGTGTGGTAGCCTTGACATTATGGAAGGTAGTCTGTTATGGAGAATTATTTTATTCCATTGGATGGTAGCCTTGTCATTATGGAAGGTTGTCTCTTGTCGGAATTTTTGTTACTCCAATGGATGGTAGCCTTGTCATTATGGAAGGTAGTTTGTTGTCTAGATTTTTGTTATTCCTTTGGATGATAGCCTTGTCATTATGGAAGGTAGTCTATTTTCGTGATTTTTGTTATTCCAATGGATGGTAACTTTGTCATTATGGAATGTATTCTGTTGTCGATATTTTTGTTACTCCAATGGTTAGTAGTCGTGTCCTTATGGAAGCTAGTCTGTTGTCGAGATTTTTGTTACTCTAATGGATGGTAGCCTTGTCATTATGGAAGGTAGTCTTTTGTTCAAATTTTTGTTACTCCAATGAATGGTAGCCTTGTCATTATAGAAGGTAGTCTGTTGTGGATATTTTTGTTACTCCAATGGATGGTAGCCTTATCATTATGGAAGGTAGTATAATATAGATATCTCTTTTACTCCAATGGGTGGTAGCCTTGTCATTATGGAAGGTAGTTTGTTGTCGAAATATTTTTTACTCCAATGGATGGTAGCCTTGTCATTATGGAAGATAGTTTGTCATTGAGATATCTGTTACTCCAATGTGTGGTAGCCTTGACATTTTGAAAGGTAGTCTTATGTCGAGATTTTTGTTACTCCAATGGTTGGTAGCCTTGTCCTTATGGAAGCTAGTCTGTTGTCGAGATTTTTGTTACTCCAATGGATGGTAGCCTTGTCATTATGGAAGGTAGTTTGTTGTCTAGATTTTTGTTATTCCTTTGGATGATAGCCTTGTCATTATGGAAGGTAGTCTATTTTCATGATTTTTGTTATTCCAATGGATGGTAACTTTGTCATTATGGAAGGTATTCTGTTGTCGATATTTTTGTTACTCCAATGGTTAGTAGCCGTGTCCTTATGGAAGCTAGTCTGTTGTCGAGATTTTTGTTACTCCAATGGATGGTAGCCTTGTCATTATGGAAGGTAGTCTTTTGTTTAAATTTTTGTTACTCCAATGAATGGTAGCCTTGTCATTACAGAAGGTAGTCTGTTGTGGATATTTTTGTTACTCCAATGGATGGTAGCCTTATCATTATGGAAGGTAGTATAATATAGATATCTCTTTTACTCCAATGGGTGGTAGCCTTGTCATTATGGAAGGTAGTTTGTTGTCGAAATATTTTTTACTCCAATGGATGGTAGCCTTGTCATTATGGAAGATAGTTTGTCATTGAGATATCTGTTACTCCAATGTGTGGTGGCCTTGACATTTTGAAAGGTAGTCTATTGTCGAGATTTTTGTTACTCCAATGGTTGGTAGCCTTGTCCTTATGGAAGCTAGTCTGTTGTCGAGATTTTTGTTACTCCAATGGATGGTATCCTTGTCATTATGGAAGTTACTCTATTGTCGAGATTTTTGTTACTCCAATGGATGGTAGCCTAGTCATTATGGAAGGTAGTCTTTTGTTCAAATTTTAGTTACTCCAATGAATGCTAGCCTTGTCATTACAGAAGGTAGTCTATTGTGGATATTTTTTTTACTCCAATGGATGGTAGCCTTATCATTATGGAAGGTAGTATAATATAGATATCTTTTTTACTCCAATGGGTGGTAGCCTTGTCATTATGGAAGGTAGTTTGTTTCGAAATTTTTTTTACTCCAATGGATGGTAGCCTTGTCATTATAGAAGGTAGTTTGTCATTGAGATATCTGTTACTCCAATGTGTGGTAGCCTTGCCATTATGAAAGGTAGTCTGTTGTCGACATATTTGTTACTCCAATGGTTGGTAGCCTTGTCCTTATGGAAGCTAGTCTGTTGTCGAGATTTTTGTTACTCCAATGGATCGTAGCCTAGTCATTATGGAAGGTAGTTTGTTGTCGAAATTTTTTTTACTCCAATGGATTGTAGCCTTCTCATTATGGAAGGTAGTTTGTCATTGAGATATCTATTACTCCAATGCGTGGTAGCCTTGACATAATGGAAGGTAGTCTGTTATGGAGAATTTTTTTATTCCATTGGATGGTAGCCTTGTCATTATGGAAGGTTTTCTCTTGTTGGAATTTTTGTTACTCCAATGGATGGTAGCCTTGTCATTATGGAAGGTAGTTTGTTGTCTAGATTTTTGTTATTCCTTTGGATGATAGCCTTGTCATTATGGAAGGTAGTCTATTTTTGTGATTTTTGTTATTCCAATGGATGGTAACTTTGTCATTATGGAAGGTATTCTGTTGTCGATATTTTTGTTACTCCAATGGTTAGTAGCCGTGTCCTTATGGAAGCTAGTCTGTTGTCGAGATTTTTGTTACTCCAATGGATGGTAGCCTTGTCATTATGGAAGGTAGTCTTTTGTTCAAATTTTTGTTACTCCAATGAATGGTAGCCTTGTCATTACAGAAGGTAGTCTGTTGTGGATATTTTTCTTACTCCAATGGATGGTAGCCTTATCATTATGGAAGGTAGTATAATATAGATATCTCTTTTACTCCAATGGGTGGTAGCCTTGTCATTATGGAAGATAGTTTGTTGTCGAATTTTTTTTTACTCCAATGGATGGTAGCCTTGTCATTTTGGAAGATAGTTTGTCATTGAGATATCTGTTACTCCAATGTGTGGTAGCCTTGACATTTTGAAAGGTAGTCTGTTGTCGAGATTTTTGTTACTCCAACGGTTGGTAGCCTTGTCCTTATGGAAGCTAGTCTGTTGTCGAGATTTTTGTTACTCCAATGGATGGTAGCCTTGTCATTATGGAAGGTACTCTATTGTCGAGATTTTTGTTACTCTAATGGATGGTTTTAGTCATTATGGAAGGTAGTCTTTTGTTCAAATTTTTGTTACTCCAATGAATGCTAGCCTTGTCATTACAGAAGGTAGTCTATTGTGGATATTTTTTTTACTCCAATGGATGGTAGCCTTATCATTATGGAAGGTAGTATAATATAGATATCTTTTTTACTCCAATGGGTGGTAGCCTTCTCAATATGGAAGGTATTTTGTTTTGAAATTTTTTTTACTCCAATGGATGGTAGCCTTGTCATTATGGAAGGTAGTTTGTCATTGAGATATTTGTTACTCTAACGTGTGGTAGCCTTGACATTATGGAAGGTAGTCTATTGTCGAGAATTATGTTATTCCATTGGATGGTAGCCTTGTCATTATGGAAGGTAGTCTCTTGTCAGAATTTTTGTTACTCCAATGGATGGTAGCCTTGTCATTATGGAAGGTAGTTTGTTGTATAGATTTTTGTTTTTCCATTGGATGATAGCCTTGTCATTATAGAAGGTAGTCTATTTTCGTGATTTTTGTTATTCCAATGGATGGTAACTTTGACATTATGGAAGGTAGTCTGTTGTCGAGATATTTGTTACTCCAATGGTTGGTAGCCTTGTCCTTATGGAAGCTAGTCTGTTGTCGAGATTTTTGTTACTCCAATGGATGGTAGCCTTGTCATTATGGAAGGTACTCTATTGTCGAGATTTTTGTTACTCCAATGGATCGTAGCCTAGTCATTATGGAAGGTAGTTTGTTGTCGAAATTTTTTTTACTCCAATGGATTGTAGCCTTGTCATTATGGAAGGTAGTTTGTCATTGAGATATCTGTTACTCCAATGTGTGGTAGCCTTGACATTATGGAAGGTAGTCTGTTATGGAGAATTTTTTTATTCCATTGGATGGTAGCCTTGTCATTATGGAAGGTTTTCTCTTGTCGGAATTTTTGTTACTCCAATGGATGGTAGCCTTGTCATTATGGAAGGTAGTTTGTTGTCTAGATTTTTGTTATTCCTTTGGATGATAGCCTTGTCCTTATGGAAGGTAGTCTATTTTTGTGATTTTTGTTATTCCAATGGATGGTAACTTTGTCATTATGGAAGGTATTCTGTTGTCGATATTTTTGTTACTCCAATGGTTAGTAGCCGTGTCCTTATGGAAGCTAGTCTGTTGTCGAGATTTTTGTTACTCCAATGGATGGTAGCCTTGTCATTATGGAAGGTAGTCTTTTGTTCAAATTTTTGTTACTCCAATGAATGGTAGCCTTGTCATTACAGAAGGTAGTCTGTTGTGGATATTTTTCTTACTCCAATGGATGGTAGCCTTATCATTATGGAAGGTAGTATAATATAGATATCTCTTTTACTCCAATGGGTGGTAGCCTTGTCATTATGGAAGATAGTTTGTTGTCGAAATTTTTTTTACTCCAATGGATGGTAGCCTTGTCATTATGGAAGATAGTTTGTCATTGAGATATTTGTTACTCCAATGTGTGGTAGCCTTGACATTTTGAAAGGTAGTCTGTTGTCGAGATTTTTGTTACTCCAACGGTTGGTAGCCTTGTCCTTATGGAAGCTAGTCTGTTGTCGAGATTTTTGTTACTCCAATGGATGGTAGCCTTGTCATTATGGAAGGTACTCTATTGTCGAGATTTTTGTTACTCTAATGGATGGTTTTAGTCATTATGGAAGGTAGTCTTTTGTTCTAATTTTTGTTACTCCAATGAATGCTAGCCTTGTCATTACAGAAGGTAGTCTATTGTGGATATTTTTTTTACTCCAATGGATGGTAGCCTTATCATTATGGAAGGTAGTGTAATATAAATATCTTTTTTACTCCAATGGGTGGTAGCCTTCTCAATATGGAAGGTATTTTGTTTTGAAATTTTTTTTACTCCAATGGATGGTAGCCTTGTCATTATGGAAGGTAGTTTGTCATTGAGATATTTGTTACTCTAACGTGTGGTAGCCTTGACATTATGGAAGGTAGTCTATTGTCGAGAATTATGTTATTCCATTGGATGGTAGCCTTGTCATTATGGAAGGTAGTCTCTTGTCGGAATTTTTGTTACTCCAATGGATGGTAGCCTTGTCATTATGGAAGGTAGTTTGTTGTATAGATTTTTGTTTTTCCATTGGATGATAGCCTTGTCATTATAGAAGGTAGTCTATTTTCGTGATTTTTGTTATTCCAATGGATGGTAACTTTGACATTATGGAAGGTAGTCTGTTGTCGAGATATTTGTTACTCCAATGGTTGGTAGCCTTGTCCTTATGGAAGCTAGTCTGTTGTCGAGATTTTTGTTACTCCAATGGATGGTAGCCTTGTCATTATGGAAGGTACTCTATTGTCGAGATTTTTGTTACTCCAATGGATCGTAGCCTAGTCATTATGGAAGGTAGTTTGTTGTCGAAATTTTTTTTACTCCAATGGATTGTAGCCTTGTCATTATGGAAGGTAGTTTGTCATTGAGATATCTGTTACTCCAATGTGTGGTAGCCTTGACATTATGGAAGGTAGTCTGTTATGGAGAATTTTTTTATTCCATTGGATGGTAGCCTTGTCATTATGGAAGGTAGTTTGTTGTCTAGATTTTTGTTATTCCTTTGGATGATAGCCTTGTCCTTATGGAAGGTAGTCTATTTTCGTGATTTTTGTTATTCCAATGGATGGTAACTTTGTCATTATGGAAGGTATTCTGTTGTCGATATTTTTGTTACTCTAATGGTTAGTAGTCGTGTCCTTATGGAAGCTAGTCTGTTGTCGAGATTTTTGTTACTCCAATGGATGGTAGCCTTGTCATTATGGAAGGTAGTCTTTTGTTCAAATTTTTGTTACTCCAATGAATGGTAGCCTTGTCATTACAGAAGGTAGTCTGTTGTGGATATTTTTGTTACTCCAATGGATGGAAGCCTTATCATTATGGAAGGTAGTACAATATAGATATCTCTTTTACTCCAATGGGTGGTAGCCTTGTCATTATGGAAGATAGTTTGTTGTCGAAATTTTTTTTACTCCAATGGATGGTAGCCTTGTCATTATGGAAGATAGTTTGTCATTGAGATATCTGTTACTCCAATGTGTGGTAGCCTTGACATTTTGAAAGGTAGTCTGTTGTCGAGATTTTTGTTACTCCAACGGTTGGTAGCCTTGTCCTTATGGAAGCTAGTCTGTTGTCGAGATTTTTGTTACTCCACTGGATGGTAGCCTTGTCATTATGCAAGGTACTCTATTGTCGAGATTTTTGTTACTCCAATGGATGGTTTTAGTCATTATGGAAGGTAGTCTTTTGTTAAATATTTTGTTACTCCAATGAATGCTAGCCTTGTCATTACAGAAGGTAGTCTATTTTGGATATTTTTGTTACTCCAATGAATGGTAGCCTTATCATTATGGAAGGTAGTATAATATAGATATCTTTTTTAATCCAATGGGTGGTAGCCTTCTCATTATGGAAGGTATTTTGTTTCGAAATTTTTTTTACTCCAATGGATTGTAGCCTTGTCATTATGGAAGGTAGATTGTCATTGAGATATTTGTTACTCCAATGTGTGGTAGCCTTGACATTATGGAAGGTAGTCTGTTGTCGAGAATTATGTTATTCCATTGGATGGTAGCCTTGTCATTATGGAAGGTAGTCTCTTGTCGGAATTTTTGTTACTCCAATGGATGGTAGCCTTGTCATTATGGAAGGTAGTTTGTTGTCTAGATTTTTGTTATTCCATTGGATGATAGGCTTGTCATTATGGAAGGTAGTCTATTTTCGTGATTTTTGTTATTCCAATGGATGGTAACTTTGTCATTATGGAAGGTAGACTGTTGTTGAGATTTTTGTTACTCCAATGGTTGGTAGCCTTGTCCTTATGGAAGCTAGTCTGTTGTCGAGATTTTTGTTACTCCAATGGATGGTAGCCTTGTCATTATGGAAGGTACTCTATTGTCGAGATTTTTGTTACTCCAATGGATGGTAGCCTTGTCATTATGGAATGTAGTCTTTTGTTCAAATTTGTTACTCCGATGAATGGTAGCCTTATCATTATAGAAGGTAGTCTATTGTGGATATTTTTGTTACTCCAATGGATGGTAGCCTTATCATTATGGAAGGTAGTAAAATATAGATATCTTTTTTACTCCAATGGGTGGTAGCCTTGTCATTATGGAAGGTAGTTTGTTGTCGAATTTTTTTTTACTCCAATGGATGGTAGCCTTGTCATAATGAAAGGTAGTTTGTCATTGAGATATATGTTACTCCAATGTGTGGTAGCCTTGACATTATGGAAGGTAGTCTATTGTCGAGAATTTTGTTATTCCATTGGATGGTAGCCTTGTCATTATGGAAGGTAGTCCCTTTTCGCAATTTTTCTTACTCCAATGGATGGTAGCCTTGTCATTATGGAAGGTAGTTTGTTGTCTAGATTTTTGTTATTCCTTTGGATGATAGCCTTGTCATTATGGAAGGTAGTCTATTTTCGTGATTTTTGTTATTCCAATGGATGGTAACTTTGTCATTATGGAAGGTATTATGTTGTCGATATTTTTGTTACTCCAATGGTTGGTAGCCATGTACTTATGGAAGCTAGTCTGTTGTCGAGATTTTTGTTACTCCAATGGATGGTAGCCTTGTCATTATGGAAGGTACTCTATTGTAGAGATTTTTGTTACTCCAATGGATGGTAGCCTTGTCATTATGGAAGGTAGTCTTTTGTTCAAATATTTGTTACTCCAATGAATGGTAGCCTTGTCATTACAGAAGGTAGTCTGTTGTGGATATTTTTGTTACTCCAATGGATGGTAGCCTTATCATTATGGAAGGTAGTATAATATAGATATCTTTTTTACTCCAATGGGTGGTAGCCTTGTCATTATGGAAGGTAGTTTGTTGTCGAAATTTTTTTTACTCCAATGGATGGTAGCCTTGTCATTATGGAAGATAGTTTGTCATTGAGATATCTGTTACTCCAATGTGTGGTAGCCTTGACATTATGAAAGGTAGTCTGTTGTCGAGATTTTTGTTACTCCAATGGTAGGCAGCCTTATCCTTATGGAAGCTAGTCTGTTGTCGAGATTTTTGTTACTCCAATGGATGGTAGCCTTGTCATTATGGAAGGTAGTCTATTGTCGAGATTTTTGTTACTCCAATGGATGGTAGCCTAGTCATTATGGAAGGTAGTCTTTTGTTCAAATTTTTGTTACTCCAATGAATGCTAGCCTTGTCATTATAGAAGGTAGTCTATTGTGGATATTTTTTTTACTCCAATGGATGGTAGCCTTATCGTTATGGAAGGTAGTATAATATAGATATCTTTTTTACTCCAATGGGTGGTAGCCTTGTCATTATGGAAGGTAGTTTGTTTCGAATTTTTTTTTACTCCAATGGATGGTAGCCTTGTCATTATGGAAGGTAGTTTGTCATTAAGATATTTGTTACTCCAATGTGTGGTAGCCTTGACATTATGGAAGGTAGTCTATTGTCGAGAATTTTGTTATTCCATTAGATGGTAGCCTTGTCATTATGGAAGGTAGTCTCTTGTCGGAATTTTTGTTACTCCAATGGATGGTAGCCTTGTCATTATGGAAGGTAGTTTGTTGTCTGGATTTTTTTTATTCCATTGGATGATAGCCTTGTCATTATGGAAGGTAGTCTATTTTCGTGATTTTTGTTATTCCAATGGATGGTAACTTTGTCATTATGGAAGGTAGACTGTTGTTGAGATTTTTGTTACTCCAATGGTTGGTAGCCTTGTCCTTATGGAAGCTAGTCTGTTGTCGAGATATTTGTTACTCCAATGGATGGTAGCCTTGTCATTATGGAAGGTACTCTATTGTCGAGATTTTTGTTACTCCAATGGATGGTAGCCTTGTCATTATGGAATGTAGTCTTTTGTTCAAATTTGTTACTCCGATGAATGGTAGCCTTATCATTATAGAAGGTAGTCTATTGTGGATATTTTTGTTACTCCAATGGATGGTAGCCTTATCATTATGGAAGGTAGTAAAATATAGATATCTTTTTTACTCCAATGGGTGGTAGCCTTGTCATTATGGAAGGTAGTTTGTTGTCGAATTTTTTTTTACTCCAATGGATGGTAGCCTTGTCATAATGAAAGGTAGTTTGTCATTGAGATATATGTTACTCCAATGTGTGGTAGCCTTGACATTATGGAAGGTAGTCTATTGTCGAGAATTTTGTTATTCCATTGGATGGTAGCCTTGTCATTATGGAAGGTAGTCCCTTTTCGCAATTTTTCTTACTCCAATGGATGGTAGCCTTGTCATTATGGAAGGTAGTTTGTTGTCTAGATTTTTGTTATTCCTTTGGATGATAGCCTTGTCATTATGGAAGGTAGTCTATTTTCGTGATTTTTGTTATTCCAATGGATGGTAACTTTGTCATTATGGAAGGTATTATGTTGTCGATATTTTTGTTACTCCAATGGTTGGTAGCCATGTACTTATGGAAGCTAGTCTGTTGTCGAGATTTTTGTTACTCCAATGGATGGTAGCCTTGTCATTATGGAAGGTACTCTATTGTAGAGATTTTTGTTACTCCAATGGATGGTAGCCTTGTAATTATGGAAGGTAGTCTTTTGTTCAAATATTTGTTACTCCAATGAATGGTAGCCTTGTCATTACAGAAGGAAGTCTGTTGTGGATATTTTTGTTACTCCAATGGATGGTAGCCTTATCATTATGGAAGGTAGTATAATATAGATATCTTTTTTACTCCAATGGGTGGTAGCCTTGTCATTATGGAAGGTAGTTTGTTGTCGAAATTTTTTTTACTCCAATGGATGGTAGCCTTGTCATTATGGAAGATAGTTTGTCATTGAGATATCTGTTACTCCAATGTGTGGTAGCCTTGACATTATGAAAGGTAGTCTGTTGTCGAGATTTTTGTTACTCCAATGGTAGGCAGCCTTATCCTTATGGAAGCTAGTCTGTTGTCGAGATTTTTGTTACTCCAATGGATGGTAGCCTTGTCATTATGGAAGGTAGTCTATTGTCGAGATTTTTGTTACTCCAATGGATGGTAGCCTAGTCATTATGGAAGGTAGTCTTTTGTTCAAATTTTTGTTACTCCAATGAATGCTAGCCTTGTCATTATAGAAGGTAGTCTATTGTGGATATTTTTTTTACTCCAATGGATGGTAGCCTTATCGTTATGGAAGGTAGTATAATATAGATATCTTTTTTACTCCAATGGGTGGTAGCCTTGTCATTATGGAAGGTAGTTTGTTTCGAATTTTTTTTTACTCCAATGGATGGTAGCCTTGTCATTATGGAAGGTAGTTTGTCATTAAGATATTTGTTACTCCAATGTGTGGTAGCCTTGACATTATGGAAGGTAGTCTATTGTCGAGAATTTTTTTATTCCATTAGATGGTAGCCTTGTCATTATGGAAGGTAGTCTCTTGTCGGAATTTTTGTTACTCCAATGGATGGTAGCCTTGTCATTATGGAAGGTAGTTTGTTGTCTGGATTTTTTTTATTCCATTGGATGATAGCCTTGTCATTATGGAAGGTAGTCTATTTTCGTGATTTTTGTTATTCCAATGGATGGTAACTTTGTCATTATGGAAGGTAGACTGTTGTTGAGATTTTTGTTACTCCAATGGTTGGTAGCCTTGTCCTTATGGAAGCTAGTCTGTTGTCGAGATATTTGTTACTCCAATGGATGGTAGCCTTGTCATTATGGAAGGTACTCTATTGTCGAGATTTTTGTTACTCCAATGGATGGTAGCCTTGTCATTATGGAATGTAGTCTTTTGTTCAAATTTGTTACTCCGATGAATGGTAGCCTTATCATTATAGAAGGTAGTCTATTGTGGATATTTTTGTTACTCCAATGGATGGTAGCCTTATCATTATGGAAGGTAGTAAAATATAGATATCTTTTTTACTCCAATGGGTGGTAGCCTTGTCATTATGGAAGGTAGTTTGTTGTCGAATTTTTTTTTACTCCAATGGATGGTAGCCTTGTCATAATGAAAGGTAGTTTGTCATTGAGATATATGTTACTCCAATGTGTGGTAGCCTTGACATTATGGAAGGTAGTCTATTGTCGAGAATTTTGTTATTCCATTGGATGGTAGCCTTGTCATTATGGAAGGTAGTCCCTTTTCGCAATTTTTCTTACTCCAATGGATGGTAGCCTTGTCATTATGGAAGGTAGTTTGTTGTCTAGATTTTTGTTATTCCTTTGGATGATAGCCTTGTCATTATGGAAGGTAGTCTATTTTCGTGATTTTTGTTATTCCAATGGATGGTAACTTTGTCATTATGGAAGGTATTATGTTGTCGATATTTTTGTTACTCCAATGGTTGGTAGCCATGTACTTATGGAAGCTAGTCTGTTGTCGAGATTTTTGTTACTCCAATGGATGGTAGCCTTGTCATTATGGAAGGTACTCTATTGTAGAGATTTTTGTTACTCCAATGGATGGTAGCCTTGTAATTATGGAAGGTAGTCTTTTGTTCAAATATTTGTTACTCCAATGAATGGTAGCCTTGTCATTACAGAAGGAAGTCTGTTGTGGATATTTTTGTTACTCCAATGGATGGTAGCCTTATCATTATGGAAGGTAGTATAATATAGATATCTTTTTTACTCCAATGGGTGGTAGCCTTGTCATTATGGAAGGTAGTTTGTTGTCGAAATTTTTTTTACTCCAATGGATGGTAGCCTTGTCATTATGGAAGATAGTTTGTCATTGAGATATCTGTTACTCCAATGTGTGGTAGCCTTGACATTATGAAAGGTAGTCTGTTGTCGAGATTTTTGTTACTCCAATGGTAGGCAGCCTTATCCTTATGGAAGCTAGTCTGTTGTCGAGATTTTTGTTACTCCAATGGATGGTAGCCTTGTCATTATGGAAGGTAGTCTATTGTCGAGATTTTTGTTACTCCAATGGATGGTAGCCTAGTCATTATGGAAGGTAGTCTTTTGTTCAAATTTTTGTTACTCCAATGAATGCTAGCCTTGTCATTATAGAAGGTAGTCTATTGTGGATATTTTTTTTACTCCAATGGATGGTAGCCTTATCGTTATGGAAGGTAGTATAATATAGATATCTTTTTTACTCCAATGGGTGGTAGCCTTGTCATTATGGAAGGTAGTTTGTTTCGAATTTTTTTTTACTCCAATGGATGGTAGCCTTGTCATTATGGAAGGTAGTTTGTCATTAAGATATTTGTTACTCCAATGTGTGGTAGCCTTGACATTATGGAAGGTAGTCTATTGTCGAGAATTTTGTTATTCCATTAGATGGTAGCCTTGTCATTATGGAAGGTAGTCTCTTGTCAGAATTTTTGTTACTCCAATGGATGGTAGCCTTGTCATTATGGAAGGTAGTTTGTTGTCTAGATTTTTGTTATTCGTTTGGATGATAGCCTTGTCATTATGGAAGGTAGTCTATTTTCGTGATTTTTGTTATTCCAATGGATGGTAACTTTGTCATTATGGAAGGTAGTCTGTTGTCGAGATTTTTGTTACTCCAATGGTTGGTAGCCTTGTCCTTATGGAAGCTAGTCTGTTGTCGAGATTTTTGTTACCCCAATGGATGGTAGCCTTGTCATTATGGAAGGTACTCTATTGTCCAGATTTTTGTTACTCCAATGGATGGTAGCCTTTTCATTATGGAAGGTAGTCTTTTGTTCAAATTTTTGTTACTCCGATGAATGGTAGCCTTATCATTACAGAAGGTAGTCTATTGTGGATATTTTTGTTACTCCAATGGATGGTAGCCTTATCATTATGGAATGTAGTAAATTATAGATATCTTTTTTACTCCAATGGGTGGTAGCCTTGTCATTATGGAAGGTAGTTTGTTTCAAAATTTTTTTTACTCCAATGGATGGTAGCCTTGTCATTATGGAAGGTAGTTTGTCATTAAGATATTTGTTACTCCAATGTGTGGTAGCCTTGACATTATGGAAGGTAGTCTGTTGTCGAGAATTTTGTTATTCCATTAGATGGTAGCCTTGTCATTATGGAAGGTAGTCTCTTGTCAGAATTTTTGTTACTCCAATGGATGGTAGCCTTGTCATTATGGAAGGTAGTTTGTTGTCTAGATTTTTGTTATTCGTTTGGATGATAACCTTGTCATTATGGAAGGTTGTCTATTTTCGTGATTTTTGTTATTCCAATGGATGGTAACTTTGTCATTATGGAAGGTAGTCTGTTGTCGAGATTTTTGTTACTCCAATGGTTGGTAGCCTTGTCCTTATGGAAGCTAGTCTATTGTCGAGATTTTTGTTACTCCAATGGATGGTAGCCTTGTCATTATGGAAGGTACTCTATTGTCGAGATTTTTGTTACTCCAATGGATCGTAGCCTAGTCATTATGGAAAGTAGTCTTTTGTTCAAATTTTTGTTAATCCAATGAATGCTAGCCTTGTCATTACAGAAGGTAGTCTATTATGGATATTTTTGTTACTCCAATGGATGGTAGCCTTATCATTATGGAAGGTAGTATAAGATAGATATCTTTTTACTCCAATGGGTGGTAGCCTTGTCATTATGGAAGGTAGTTTGTTTCGAAAATTTTTTTACTCCAATGGATGGTAGCCTTGTCATTAAGATATTTGTTACTCCAATGTGTGATAGCCTTGACATTATGGAAGGTAGTCTGTTGTCGAGAATTTTGTTATTCCATTAGATGGTACCCTTGTCATTATGGAAGGTAGTCTCTTGTCGGAATTTTTGTTACTCCAATGGATGGTAGCCTTGTCATTATGGAAGGTGTTTGTTGTCTAGATTTTTGATATTCCTTTGGATGATAGCCTTGTCATTATGGAAGGTAGTCTATTTTCGTGATTTTTGTTATTCCAATGGATGGTAACTTTGTCATTATGGAAGGTAGTCTGTTGTCGAGATTTTTGTTACTCCAATGGTTCGTAGCCTTGTCCTTATGGAAGCTAGTCTGTTGTCGAGATTTTTGATACTCCAATGGATGGTAGCCTTGTCATTATGGAAGGTACTCTATTGTCCAGATTTTTGTTACTCCAATGGATGGTAGCCTTTTCATTATGGAAGGTAGTCTTTTGTTCAAATTTTTGTTACTCCGATGAATGGTAGCCTTATCATTACAGTAGGTAGTCTATTGTGGATATTTTTGTTACTCCAATGGATGTTAGCCTTATCATTATGGAAGGTAGTAAATTATAGATATCTTTCTTACTCCAATGGGTGGTAGCCTTGTCATTATGGAAGGTAGTTTGTTGTCGAAATTTTTTTTACTCCAATGGATGGTAGCCTTGTCATTATGAAAGGTAGTTTGTCATTGAGATATCTGTTACTCCAATGTGTGGTAGCCTTGACATTATGGAAGGTAGTCTGTTGTCAAGATTTTTGTTGCTCCAATGGTTGGTAGCCTTGTCCTTATGGAAGCTAGTCTATTGTCGAGATTTTTGTTACTCCAATGGATGGTAGCCTTGTCATTATGGAAGGTACTCTATTGTCGAGATTTTTGTTACTCCAATGGATCGTAGCCTAGTCATTATGGAAAGTAGTCTTTTGTTCAAATTTTTGTTAATCCAATGAATGATAGCCTTGTCATTACAGAAGGTAGTCTATTATGGATATTTTTGTTACTCCAATGGATGGTAGCCTTATCATTATGGAAGGTAGTATAATATAGATATCTTTTTACTCCAATGGGTGGTAGCCTTGTCATTATGGAAGGTAGTTTGTTTCAAATTTTTTTTACTCCAATGGATGGTAGCCTTGTCATTATGGAAGGTAGTTTGTCATTGAGATATTTGTTACTCCAATGTGTGGTAGCCTTGACATTATGGAAGGTAGTCTGTTGTCGAGAATTTTGTTATTCCATTAGATGGTAGCCTTGTCATTATGGAAGGTAGTCTCTTGTCGGAATTTTTGTTACTCCAATGGATGGTAGCCTTGTCATTATGGAAGGTAGTTTGTTGTCTAGATTTTTGATATTCCTTTGGATGATAGCCTTGTCATTATGGAAGGTAGTCTATTTTCGTGATTTTTGTTATTCCAATGGATGGTAACTTTGTCATTATGGAAGGTAGTCTGTTGTCGAGATTTTTGTTACTCCAATGGTTGGTAGCCTTGTCCTTATGGAAGCTAGTCTGTTGTCGAGATTTTTGTTACTCCAATGGATGGTAGCCTTGTCATTATGGAAGGTAGTCTTTTGTTCAAATTTTTGTTACTCCGATGAATGGTAGCCTTATCATTACAGAAGGTAGTCTTTTGTGGATATTTTTGTTACTCCAATGGATGGTAGCCTTATCATTATGGAAGGTAGTAAAATATATATATCTTTTTTACTCCAATGGGTGGTAGCCTTGTCATTATGGAAGGTAGTTTGTTGTCGAAATTTTTTTTACTCCAATGGATGGTAGCCTTGTCATTATGAAAGGTAGTTTGTCATTGAGATATATGTTACTCCAATGTGTGGTAGCCTTGACATTATGGAAGGTAGTCTATTGTCGAGAATTTTGGTATTCCATTGGATGGTAGCTTTGTCATTATGGAAGGTAGTCTCTTGTCGGAATTTTTTTTACTCCAATGGATGGTAGCCTTGTCATTATGGAAGGTAGTTTGTTGTCTAGATTTTTATTATTCCTTTGGATGATAGCCTTGTCATTATGGAAGGTAGTCTATTTTCGTGATTTTTGTTATTCCAATGGATGGTAAATTTGTCATTATGGACGGTAGTCTGTTGTCGATATTTTTGTTACTCCAATGGTTGGTAGCCGTGTCCATATGGAAGCTAGTCTGTTGTCGACATTTTTGTTACTCCAATGGATGGTAGCCTTGTCATTATGGAAGGTACTCTATTGTCGAGATTTTTTTTACTCCAATGGATGGTAGCCTTGTCATTATGGAAGGTAGTCTTTTGTTCAAATTTTTGTTACTCCAATGAATGGTAGCCTTGTCATTACAGAAGGTAGTCTGTTGTGGATATTTTTGTTACTCCAATAGATGGTAGCCTTATCATTATGGAAGGTAGTATAATATAGATATCTTTTTTACTCCAATGGGTGGTAGCCTTGTCATTATCGAAGGTAGTTTATTGTCGAAATATTTTTTACTCCAATGGATGGTAGCCTTGTCATTATGGAAGATAGTTTGGCATTGAGATATCTGTTACTCCAATGTGTGGTAGCCTTGACATTATGAAAGGTAGTCTGTTGTCGAGATTTTTGTTACTCCAATGGTTGGTAGCCTTGTCCTTATGGAAGCTAGTCTGTTGTCGAGATTTTTGTTACTCCAATGGATGGTATCCTTGTCATTATGGAAGGTACTCTATTGTCGAGATTTTTTTTACTCCAATGGATGGTAGCCTAGTCATTATGGAAGGTAGTCTTTTGTTCAAATTTTTGTTACTCCAATGAATGCTAGCCTTGTCATTACAGAAGGTAGTCTATTGTGGATATTTTTTTTACTCCAATGGATGGTAGCCTTATCATTATGGAAGGTAGTATAATATAGATATCTTTTTTACTCCAATGGGTGGTAGCCTAGTCATTATGGAATGTAGTTTGTTTCGAAATTTTGTTTACTCCAATGGATGGTAGCCTTGTCATTATGGAAAGTAGTTTGTCATTGAGATATCTGTTACTCCAATGTGTAGTAGCCTTGACATTATGAAAGGTAGTCTGTTCTCGAGATTTTTATTACTCCAATGGTTGGTAGCCTGGTCCTTATGGAAGCTAGTCTGTTGTCGAGAATTTTGTTACTCCAATGGATGGTAGCCTTGTCATTATGGAAGGTACTCTATTGTCGAGTTTTTTGTTACTCCAATGGATGGTAGCCTAGTCATTATGGAAGGTAGTCTTTTGTTCAATTTTTTGTTACTCCAATGAATGCTAGCCTTGTCATTACAGAAGGTAGTCTATTGTGGATATTTTTTTTACTCCAATGGATGGTAGCCTTATCATTATGGAAGGTAGTATAATAAAGATATCTTTTTTACTCCAATGGGTGGTAGCGTTGTCATTATGGAAGGTAGTTTGTTTCAAAAATTTTTTTACTCCAATGGATGGTAGCCTAGTCATTATGGAAGGTAGTTTGTCATTGAGATATTTGTTACTCCAATGTGTGGTAGCCTTGACATTATGGAAGGTAGTCTGTTGTCGATATTTTTGTTACTCCAATGGTTGGTAGCCGTGTCCTTATGGAAGCTAGTCTGTTGTCGAGATTTTTGTTACTCCAATGGATGGTAGCCTTGTCATTATGGAAGGTACTCTATTGTCGAGATTTTTGTTACTCCAATGGATGGTAGCCTTGTCATTATGGAAGGTAGTCTTTTGTTCAAATTTTTGTTACTCCAATGAATGGTAGCCTTGTCATTACAGAAGGTAGTCTGTTCTTGATATTTTTGTTACTCCAATGGATGGTAGCCTTATCATTATGGAAGGTAGTATAATATAGATATCTTTTTTACTCCAATGGGTGGTAGCGTTGTCATTATGGAAGGTAGTTTGTTTCGAAATTTTTTTTACTCCAATGGATGGTAGCCTTGTCTTTATGGAAGGTAGTTTGTCATTGAGATATTTGTTACTCCAATGTGTGGTAGCCTTGACATTATGGAAGGTAGTCGGTTGTCGAGATTTTTGTTACTCCAATGGTTGGTAGCCTTGTCCTTATGGAAGCTAGTCTGTTGTCGAGATTTTTGTTACTCCAATGGATGGTAGCCTTGTCATTATGGAAGGTACTCTATTGTCCAGATTTTTGTTACTCCAATGGATGGTAGCCTTTTCATTATGGAAGGTAGTCTTTTGTTCAAATTTTTGTTACTCCGATGAATGGTAGCCTTATCATTACAGTAGGTAGTCTATTGTCGATATTTTTGTTACTCCAATGGATGTTAGCCTTATCATTATGGAAGGTAGTAAATTATAGATATCTTTCTTACTCCAATGGGTGGTAGCCTTGTCATTATGGAAGGTAGTTTGTTGTCGAAATTTTTTTTACTCCAATGGATGGTAGCCTTGTCATTATGAAAGGTAGTTTGTCATTGAGATATCTGTTACTCCAATGTGTGGTAGCCTTGACATTATGGAAGGTAGTCTGTTGTCAAGATTTTTGTTGCTCCAATGGTTGGTAGCCTTGTCCTTATGGAAGCTAGTCTATTGTCGAGATTTTTGTTACTCCAATGGATGGTAGCCTTGTCATTATGGAAGGTACTCTATTGTCGAGATTTTTGTTACTCCAATGGATCGTAGCCTAGTCATTATGGAAAGTAGTCTTTTGTTCAAATTTTTGTTAATCCAATGAATGATAGCCTTGTCATTACAGAAGGTAGTCTATTATGGATATTTTTGTTACTCCAATGGATGGTAGCCTTATCATTATGGAAGGTAGTATAATATAGATATCTTTTTACTCCAATGGGTGGTAGCCTTGTCATTATGGAAGGTAGTTTGTTTCGAATTTTTTTTTACTCCAATGGATGGTAGCCTTGTCATTATGGAAGGTAGTTTGTCATTGAGATATTTGTTACTCCAATGTGTGGTAGCCTTGACATTATGGAAGGTAGTCTGTTGTCGAGAATTTTGTTATTCCATTAGATGGTAGCCTTGTCATTATGGAAGGTAGTCTCTTGTCGGAATTTTTGTTACTCCAATGGATGGTAGCCTTGTCATTATGGAAGGTAGTTTGTTGTCTAGATTTTTGATATTCCTTTGGATGATAGCCTTGTCATTATGGAAGGTAGTCTATTTTCGTGATTTTTGTTATTCCAATGGATGGTAACTTTGTCATTATGGAAGGTAGTCTGTTGTCGAGATTTTTGTTACTTCAATGGTTGGTAGCCTTGTCCTTATGGAAGCTAGTCTGTTGTCGAGATTTTTGTTACTCCAATGGATGGTAGCCTTGTCATTATGGAAGGTAGTCTTTTGTTCAAATTTTTGTTACTCCGATGAATGGTAGCCTTATCATTACAGAAGGTAGTCTATTGTGGATATTTTTGTTACTCCAATGGATGGTAGCCTTATCATTATGGAAGGTAGTAAAATATATATATCTTTTTTACTCCAATGGGTGGTAGCCTTGTCATTATGGAAGGTAGTTTGTTGTCGAAATTTTTTTTACTCCAATGGATGGTAGCCTTGTCATTATGAAAGGTAGTTTGTCATTGAGATATATGTTACTCCAATGTGTGGTAGCCTTGACATTATCGAAGGTAGTCTATTGTCGAGAATTTTGGTATTCCATTGGATGGTAGCTTTGTCATTATGGAAGGTAGTCTCTTGTCGGAATTTTTTTTACTCCAATGGATGGTAGCCTTGTCATTATGGAAGGTAGTTTGTTGTCTAGGTTTTTGTTATTCCTTTGGATGATAGCCTTGTCATTATGGAAGGTAGTCTATTTTTGTGATTTTTGTTATTCCAATGGATGGTAAATTTGTCATTATGGATGGTAGTCTGTTGTCGATATTTTTGTTACTCCAATGGTTGGTAGTCGTGTCCATATGGAAGCTAGTCTGTTGTCGACATTTTTGTTACTCCAATGGATGGTAGCCTTGTCATTATGGAAGGTACTCTATTGTCGAGATTTTTTTTACTCCAATGGATGGTAGCCTTGTCATTATGGAAGGTAGTCTTTTGTTCAAATTTTTGTTACTCCAATGAATGGTAGCCTTGTCATTACAGAAGGTAGTCTGTTGTGGATATTTTTGTTACTCCAATAGATGGTAGCCTTATCATTATGGAAGGTAGTATAATATAGATATCTTTTTTACTCCAATGGGTGGTAGCCTTGTCATTATCGAAGGTATTTTGTTGTCGAAATATTTTTTACTCCAATGGATGGTAGCCTTGTCATTATGGAAGATAGTTTGTCATTGAGATATCTGTTACTCCAATGTGTGGTAGCCTTGACATTATGAAAGGTAGTCTGTTGTCGAGATTTTTGTTACTCCAATGGTTGGTAGCCTTGTCCTTATGGAAGCTAGTCTGTTGTCGAGATTTTTGTTACTCCAATGGATGGTATCCTTGTCATTATGGAAGGTACTCTATTGTCGAGATTTTTGTTACTCCAATGGATGGTAGCCTAGTCATTATGGAAGGTAGTCTTTTGTTCAAATTTTTGTTACTCCAATGAATGCTAGCCTTGTCATTACAGAAGGTAGTCTATTGTGGATATTTTTTTTACTCCAATGGATGGTAGCCTTATCATTATGGAAGGTAGTATAATATAGATATCTTTTTTACTCTAATGGGTGGTAGCCTAGTCATTATGGAATGTAGTTTGTTTCGAAATTTTGTTTACTCCAATGGATGGTAGCCTTGTCATTATGGAAAGTAGTTTGTCATTGAGATATCTGTTACTCCAATGTGTAGTAGCCTTGACATTATGAAAGGTAGTCTGTTCTCGAGATTTTTGTTACTCCAATGGTTGGTAGCCTGGTCCTTATGGAAGCTAGTCTGTTGTCGAGATTTTTGTTACTCCAATGGATGGTAGCCTTGTCATTATGGAAGGTACTCTATTGTCGAGATTTTTGTTACTCCAATGGATGGTAGCCTAGTCATTATGGAAGGTAGTCTTTTGTTCAAATTTTTGTTACTCCAATGAATGCTAGCCTTGTCATTACAGAAGGTAGTCTATTGTGGATATTTTTTTTACTCCAATGGATGGTAGCCTTATCATTATGGAAGGTAGTATAATATAGATATCTTTTTTACTCCAATGGGTGGTAGCCTAATCATTATGGAATGTAGTTTGTTTCGAAATTTTGTTTACTCCAATGGATGGTAGCCTTGTCATTATGGAAAGTAGTTTGTCATTGAGATATCTGTTACTCCAATGTGTAGTAGCCTTGACATTATGAAAGGTAGTCTGTTCTCGAGATTTTTGTTACTCCAATGGTTGGTAGCCTGGTCCTTATGGAAGCTAGTCTGTTGTCGAGAATTTTGTTACTCCAATGGATGGTAGCCTTGTCATTATGGAAGGTACTCTATTGTCGAGTTTTTTGTTACTCCAATGGATGGTAGCCTAGTCATTATGGAAGGTAGTCTTTTGTTCAATTTTTTGTTACTCCAATGAATGCTAGCCTTGTCATTACAGAAGGTAGTCTATTGTGGATATTTTTTTTACTCCAATGGATGGTAGCCTTATCATTATGGAAGGTAGTATAATATAGATATCTTTTTTACTCCAATGGGTGGTAGCGTTGTCATTATGGAAGGTAGTTTGTTTCAAAATTTTTTTTACTCCAATGGATGGTAGCCTTGTCATTATGGAAGGTAGTTTGTCATTGAGATATTTGTTACTCCAATGTGTGGTAGCCTTGACATTATGGAAGGTAGTCTGTTGTCGAGATTTTTGTTACTCCAATGGTTGGTAGCCTTGTCCTTATGGAAGCTAGTCTGTTGTCGAGATTTTTGTTACTCCAATGGATGGTAGCCTTGTCATTATGGAAGGTAGTATAATATAGATATCTTTTTTACTCCAATGGGTGGTAGCCTTGTCATTATCGAAGGTAGTTTGTTGTCGAAATATTTTTTACTCCAATGGATGGTAGCCTTGTCATTATGGAAGATAGTTTGTCATTGAGATATCTGTTACTCCAATGTGTTGTAGCCTTGACATTATGAAAGGTAGTCTGTTGTCGAGATTTTTGTTACTCCAATGGTTGGTAGCCTTGTCCTTATGGAAGCTAGTCTGTTGTCGAGATTTTTGTTACTCCAATGGATGGTATCCTTGTCATTATGGAAGGTACTCTATTGTCGAGATTTTTGTTACTCCAATGGATGGTAGCCTAGTCATTATGGAAGGTAGTCTTTTGTTCAAATTTTTGTTACTCCAATGAATGCTAGCCTTGTCATTACAGAAGGTAGTCTATTGTGGATATTTTTTTTACTCCAATGGATGGTAGCCTTATCATTATGGAAGGTAGTATAATATAGATATCTTTTTTACTCCAATGGGTGGTAGCCTAGTCATTATGGAATGTAGTTTGTTTCGAAATTTTGTTTACTCCAATGGATGGTAGCCTTGTCATTATGGAAAGTAGTTTGTCATTGAGATATCTGTTACTCCAATGTGTAGTAGCCTTGACATTATGAAAGGTAGTCTGTTCTCGAGATTTTTGTTACTCCAATGGTTGGTAGCCTGGTCCTTATGGAAGCTAGTCTGTTGTCGAGATTTTTGTTACTCCAATGGATGGTAGCCTTGTCAATATGGAAGGTACTCTATTGTCGAGATTTTTGTTACTCCAATGGATGGTAGCCTAGTCATTATGGAAGGTAGTCTTTTGTTCAATTTTTTGTTACTCCAATGAATGCTAGCCTTGTCATTACAGAAGGTAGTCTATTGTGGATATTTTTTTTACTCCAATGGATGGTAGCCTTATCATTATGGAAGGTAGTATAATATAGATATATTTTTTACTCCAATGGGTGGTAGCGTTGTCATTATGGAAGGTAGTTTGTTTCGAATTTTTTTTTACTCCAATGGATGGTAGCCTTGTCATTATGGAAGGTAGTTTGTCATTGAGATATTTGTTACTCCAATGTGTGGTAGCCTTGACATTATGGTAGGTAGTCTGTTGTCGAGATTTTTGTTACTCCAATGGTTGGTAGCCTTGTCCTTATGGAAGCTAGTCTGTTGTCGAGATTTTTGTTACTCCAATGGATGGTAGCCTTGTCATTATGGAAGGTACTCTATTGTCCAGATTTTTGTTACTCCAATGGATGGTAGCCATGTCATTATGGAAGGTAGTCTTTTGTTCAAATTTTTGTTACTCCGATGAATAGTAGCCTTATCATTACAGAAGGTAGTCTATTGTGGATATTTTTGTTACTCCAATGGATGGTAGCCTTATCATTATGGAAGGTAGTAAAATATATATATATATCTTTTTTACTCCAATGGGTGGTAGCCTTGTCATTATGGAAGGTTGTTTGTTGTCGAAATTTTTTTAACTCCAATGGATGGTAGCCTTGTCATTATGAAAGGTAGTTTGTCATTGAGATATATGTTACTCCAATGTGTGGTAGCCTTGACATTATGGAAGGTAGTCTGTTGTCGAGAATTTTGGTATTACATTGTATGATAGCCTTATCATTATGGAAGGTAGTCTCTTGTCGGAATTTTCTTTACTCCAATGGATGGTAGCCTTGTCATTATGGAAGGTAGTTTGTTGTCTAGATTTTTGTTATTCCTTTGGATGATAGCCTTGTCATTATGGAAGGTAGTCTATTTTCGTGATTTTTGTTATTCCAATGGATGGTAAATTTGTCATTATGGACGGTAGTCTGTTGTCGATATTTTTGTTACTCCAATGGTTGGTAGCCGTGTCCTTATGGAAGCTAGTCTGTTGTCGAGATTTTTGTTACTCCAATGGATGGTAGCCTTGTCATTATGGAAGGTACTCTATTGTCGAGATTTTTGTTACTCCAATGGATGGTAGCCTTGTCATTATGGAAGGTAGTCTTTTGTTCAAATTTTTGTTACTCCAATGAATGGTAGCCTTGTCATTACAGAAGGTAGTCTGTTCTGGATATTTTTGTTACTCTAATGGATGGTAGCCTTATCATTATGGAAGGTAGTATAATATAGATATCTTTTTTACTCCAATGGGTGGTAACGTTGTCATTATGGAAGGTAGTTTGTTTCGAATTTTTTTTTACTCCAATGGATGGTAGCCTTGTCATTATGGAAGGTAGTTTGTCATTGAGATATTTGTTACTCCAATGTGTGGTAGCCTTGACATTATGGAAGGTAGTCTGTTGTCGAGATTTTTGTTACTCCAATGGTTGGTAGCCTTGTCCTTATGGAAGCTAGTCTATTGTCGAGATTTTTGTTACTCCAATGGATGGTAGCCTTGTCATTATGGAAGGTACTCTATTGTCCAGATTTTTGTTACTCCAATGGATGGTAGCCTTGTCATTATGGAAGGTAGTCTTTTGTTCAAATTTTTGTTACTCCGATGAATAGTAGCCTTATCATTACAGAAGGTAGTCTATTGTGGATATTTTTGTTACTCCAATGGATGGTAGCCTTATCATTATGGAAGGTAGTAAAATATATATATCTTTTTTACTCCAATGGGTGGTAGCCTTGTCATTATGGAAGGTTGTTTGTTGTCGAAATTTTTTTTACTCCAATGGATGGTAGCCTTGTCATTATGAAAGGTAGTTTGTCATTGAGATATCTGTTACTCCAATGTGTGGTAGCCTTGACATTATGGAAGGTAGTCTGTTGTCGAGAATTTTGGTATTACATTGTATGGTAGCCTTATCATTATGGAAGGTAGTCTCTTGTCGGAATTTTTTTTACTCCAATGGATGGTAGCCTTGTCATTATGGAAGGTAGTTTTTTGTCTAGATTTTTGTTATTCCTTTGGATGATAGCCTTGACATTATGGAAGGTAGTCTATTTTCGTGATTTTTGTTATTCCAATGGATGGTAAATTTGTCATTATGGACGGTAGTCTGTTGTCGATATTTTTGTTACTCCAATGGTTGGTAGCCGTGTCCTTATGGAAGCTAGTCTGTTGTCGAGATTTTTGTTACTCCAATGGATGGTAGCCTTGTCATTATGGAAGGTACTCTATTGTCGAGATTTTTGTTACTCCAATGGATGGTAGCCTTGTCATTATGGAAGGTAGTCTTTTGTTCAAATTTTTGTTACTCCAATGAATGGTAGCCTTGTCATTACAGAAGGTAGTCTGTTGTGGATATTTTTGTTACTCCAATGGATGGTAGCCTTATCATTATGGAAGGTAGTATAATATAGATATCTTTTTTACTCCAATGGGTGGTAGCGTTGTCATTATGGAAGGTAGTTTGTTTCGAAATTTTTTTTACTCCAATGGATGGTAGCCTTGTCATTATGGAAGGTAGTTTGTCATTGAGATATTTGTTACTCCAATGTGTGGTAGCCTTGACATTATGGAAGGTAGTCTGTTGTCGAGATTTTTGTTACTCCAATGGTTGGTAGCCTTGTCCTTATGGAAGCTAGTCTGTTGTCGAGATTTTTGTTACTCCAATGGATGGTAGCCTTGTCATTATGGAAGGTACTCTATTGTCGAGATTTTTGTTACTCCAATGGATGGTAGCCTTGTCATTATGGAAGGTAGTCTTTTGTTCAAATTTTTGTTACTCCAATGAATGGTAGCCTTGTCATTACAGAAGGTAGTCTGTTCTGGATATTTTTGTTACTCCAATGGATGGTAGCCTTATCATTATGGAAGGTAGTATAATATAGATATCTTTTTTACTCCAATGGGTGGTAACGTTGTCATTATGGAAGGTAGTTTGTTTCGAAATTTTTTTTACTCCAATGGATGGTAGCCTTGTCATTATGGAAGGTAGTTTGTCATTGAGATATTTGTTACTCCAATGTGTGGTAGCCTTGACATTATGGAAGGTAGTCTGTTGTCGAGATTTTTGTTACTCCAATGGTTGGTAGCCTTGTCCTTATGGAAGCTAGTCTATTGTCGAGATTTTTGTTACTCCAATGGATGGTAGCCTTGTCATTATGGAAGGTACTCTATTGTCCAGATTTTTGTTACTCCAATGGATGGTAGCCTTGTCATTATGGAAGGTAGTCTTTTGTTCAAATTTTTGTTACTCCGATGAATAGTAGCCTTATCATTACAGAAGGTAGTCTATTGTGGATATTTTTGTTACTCCAATGGATGGTAGCCTTATCATTATGGAAGGTAGTAAAATATATATATCTTTTTTACTCCAATGGGTGGTAGCCTTGTCATTATGGAAGGTTGTTTGTTGTCGAAATTTTTTTTACTCCAATGGATGGTAGCCTTGTCATTATGAAAGGTAGTTTGTCATTGAGATATCTGTTACTCCAATGTGTGGTAGCCTTGACATTATGGAAGGTAGTCTGTTGTCGAGAATTTTGGTATTACATTGTATGGTAGCCTTATCATTATGGAAGGTAGTCTCTTGTCGGAATTTTTTTTACTCCAATGGATGGTAGCCTTGTCATTATGGAAGGTAGTTTTTTGTCTAGATTTTTGTTATTCCTTTGGATGATAGCCTTGACATTATGGAAGGTAGTCTATTTTCGTGATTTTTGTTATTCCAATGGATGGTAAATTTGTCATTATGGATGGTAGTCTGTTGTCGATATTTTTGTTACTCCAATGGTTGGTAGCCGTGTCCTTATGGAAGCTAGTCTGTTGTCGAGATTTTTGTTACTCCAATGGATGGTAGCCTTGTCATTATGGAAGGTACTCTATTGTCGAGATTTTTGTTACTCCAATGGATGGTAGCCTTGTCATTATGGAAGGTAGTCTTTTGTTCAAATTTTTGTTACTCCAATGAATGGTAGCCTTGTCATTACAGAAGGTAGTCTGTGGTGGATATTTTTGTTACTCCAATGGATGGTAGCCTTATCATTATGGAAGGTAGTATAATATAGATATCTTTTTTACTCCAATGGGTGGTAGCCTTGTCATTATGGAAGGTAGTTTGTTTCGAATTTTTTTTTACTCCAATGGATGGTAGCCTTGTCATTATGGAAGGTAGTTTGTCATTGAGATATCTGTTACTCCAATGTGTGGTAGCCTTGACATTATGAAAGGTAGTCTGTTGTCGAGATTTTTGTTACTCCAATGGTTGGTAGCCTGGTCCTTATGGAAGCTAGTCTGTTGTCGAGATTTTTGTTACTCCAATGGATGGTAGCCTTGTCATTATGGAAGGTACTCTATTGTCCAGATTTTTGTTACTCCAATGGATGGTAGCCATGTCATTATGGAAGGTAGTCTTTTGTTCAAATTTTTGTTACTCCGATGAATAGTAGCCTTATCATTACAGAAGGTAGTCTATTGTGGATATTTTTGTTACTCCAATGGATGGTAGCCTTATCATTATGGAAGGTAGTAAAATATATATATATATCTTTTTTACTCCAATGGGTGGTAGCCTTGTCATTATGGAAGGTTGTTTGTTGTCGAAATTTTTTTAACTCCAATGGATGGTAGCCTTGTCATTATGAAAGGTAGTTTGTCATTGAGATATCTTTTACTCCAATGTGTGGTAGCCTTGACATTATGGAAGGTAGTTTGTTGTCGAGAATTTTGGTATTACATTGTATGGTAGCCTTATCATTATGGAAGGTAGTCTCTTGTCGGAATTTTCTTTACTCCAATGGATGGTAGCCTTGTCATTATGGAAGGTAGTTTGTTGTCTAGATTTTTGTTATTCCTTTGGATGATAGCCTTGTCATTATGGAAGGTAGTCTATTTTCGTGATTTTTGTTATTCCAATGGATGGTAAATTTGTCATTATGGACGGTAGTCTGTTGTCGATATTTTTGTTACTCCAATGGTTGGTAGCCGTGTCCTTATGGAAGCTAGTCTGTTGTCGAGATTTTTGTTACTCCAATGAATGGTAGCCTTGTCATTATGGAAGGTACTCTATTGTCGAGATTTTTGTTACTCCAATGGATGGTAGCCTTGTCATTATGGAAGGTAGTCTTTTGTTCAAATTTTTGTTACTCCAATGAATGGTAGCCTTGTCATTACAGAAGGTAGTCTGTTCTGGATATTTTTGTTACTCCAATGGATGGTAGCCTTATCATTATGGAAGGTAGTATAATATAGATATCTTTTTTACTCCAATGGGTGGTAGCGTTGTCATTATGGAAGGTAGTTTGTTTCGAAATTTTTTTTACTCCAATGGATGGTAGCCTTGTCATTATGGAAGGTAGTTTGTCATTGAGATATTTGTTACTCCAATGTGTGGTAGCCTTGACATTATGGAAGGTAGTCTGTTGTCGAGATTTTTGTTACTCCAATGGTTGGTAGCCTTGTCCTTATGGAATCTAGTCTGTTGTCGAGATTTTTGTTACTCCAATGGATGGTAGCCTTGTCATTATGGAAGGTACTCTATTGTCCAGATTTTTGTTACTCCAATGGATGGTAGCCTTGTCATTATGGAAGGTAGTCTTTTGTTCAAATTTTTGTTACTCCGATGAATAGTAGCCTTATCATTACAGAAGGTAGTCTATTGTGGATATTTTTGTTACTCCAATGGATGGTAGCCTTATCATTATGGAAGGTAGTAAAATATATATATCTTTTTTACTCCAATGGGTGGTAGCCTTGTCATTATGGAAGGTTGTTTGTTGTCGAAATTTTTTTTACTCCAATGGATGGTAGCCTTGTCATTATGAAAGGTAGTTTGTCATTGAGATATCTGTTACTCCAATGTGTGGTAGCCTTGACATTATGGAAGGTAGTCTGTTGTCGAGAATTTTGGTATTACATTGTATGGTAGCCTTATCATTATGGAAGGTAGTCTCTTGTCGGAATTTTTTTTACTCCAATGGATGGTAGCCTTGTCATTATGGAAGGTAGTTTTTTGTCTAGATTTTTGTTATTCCTTTGGATGATAGCCTTGACATTATGGAAGGTAGTCTATTTTCGTGATTTTTGTTATTCCAATGGATGGTAAATTTGTCATTATGGACGGTAGTCTGTTGTCGATATTTTTGTTACTCCAATGGTTGGTAGCCGTGTCCTTATGGAAGCTAGTCTGTTGTCGAGATTTTTGTTACTCCAATGGATGGTAGCCTTGTCATTATGGAAGGTACTCTATTGTCGAGATTTTTGTTACTCCAATGGATGGTAGCCTTGTCATTATGGAAGGTAGTCTTTTGTTCAAATTTTTGTTACTCCAATGAATGGTAGCCTTGTCATTACAGAAGGTAGTCTGTTGTGGATATTTTTGTTACTCCAATGGATGGTAGCCTTATCATTATGGAAGGTAGTATAATATAGATATCTTTTTTACTCCAATGGGTGGTAGCCTTGTCATTATGGAAGGTAGTTTGTTTCGAATTTTTTTTTACTCCAATGGATGGTAGCCTTGTCATTATGGAAGGTAGTTTGTCATTGAGATATCTGTTACTCCAATGTGTGGTAGCCTTGACATTATGAAAGGTAGTCTGTTGTCGAGATTTTTGTTACTCCAATGGTTGGTAGCCTGGTCCTTATGGAAGCTAGTCTGTTGTCGAGATTTTTGTTACTCCAATGGATGGTAGCCTTGTCATTATGGAAGGTACTCTATTGTCCAGATTTTTGTTACTCCAATGGATGGTAGCCATGTCATTATGGAAGGTAGTCTTTTGTTCAAATTTTTGTTACTCCGATGAATAGTAGCCTTATCATTACAGAAGGTAGTCTATTGTGGATATTTTTGTTACTCCAATGGATGGTAGCCTTATCATTATGGAAGGTAGTAAAATATATATATATATCTTTTTTACTCCAATGGGTGGTAGCCTTGTCATTATGGAAGGTTGTTTGTTGTCGAAATTTTTTTAACTCCAATGGATGGTAGCCTTGTCATTATGAAAGGTAGTTTGTCATTGAGATATCTTTTACTCCAATGTGTGGTAGCCTTGACATTATGGAAGGTAGTTTGTTGTCGAGAATTTTGGTATTACATTGTATGGTAGCCTTATCATTATGGAAGGTAGTCTCTTGTCGGAATTTTCTTTACTCCAATGGATGGTAGCCTTGTCATTATGGAAGGTAGTTTGTTGTCTAGATTTTTGTTAATCCTTTGGATGATAGCCTTGTCATTATGGAAGGTAGTCTATTTTCGTGATTTTTGTTATTCCAATGGATGGTAAATTTGTCATTATGGACGGTAGTCTGTTGTCGATATTTTTGTTACTCCAATGGTTGGTAGCCGTGTCCTTATGGAAGCTAGTCTGTTGTCGAGATTTTTGTTACTCCAATGAATGGTAGCCTTGTCATTATGGAAGGTACTCTATTATCGAGATTTTTGTTACTCCAATGGATGGTAGCCTTGTCATTATGGAAGGTAGTCTTTTGTTCAAATTTTTGTTACTCCAATGAATGGTAGCCTTGTCATTACAGAAGGTAGTCTGTTCTGGATATTTTTGTTACTCCAATGGATGGTAGCCTTATCATTATGGAAGGTAGTATAATATAGATATCTTTTTTACTCCAATGGGTGGTAGCGTTGTCATTATGGAAGGTAGTTTGTTTCGAAATTTTTTTTACTCCAATGGATGGTAGCCTTGTCATTATGGAAGGTAGTTTGTCATTGAGATATTTGTTACTCCAATGTGTGGTAGCCTTGACATTATGGAAGGTAGTCTGTTGTCGAGATTTTTGTTACTCCAATGGTTGGTAGCCTTGTCCTTATGGAAGCTAGTCTGTTGTCGAGATTTTTGTTACTCCAATGGATGGTAGCCTTGTCATTATGGAAGGTACTCTATTGTCCAGATTTTTGTTACTCCAATGGATGGTAGCCTTGTCATTATGGAAGGTAGTCTTTTGTTCAAATTTTTGTTACTCCGATGAATAGTAGCCTTATCATTACAGAAGGTAGTCTATTGTGGATATTTTTGTTACTCCAATGGATGGTAGCCTTATCATTATGGAAGGTAGTAAAATATATATATCTTTTTTACTCCAATGGGTGGTAGCCTTGTCATTATGGAAGGTTGTTTGTTGTCGAAATTTTTTTTACTCCAATGGATGGTAGCCTTGTCATTATGAAAGGTAGTTTGTCATTGAGATATCTGTTACTCCAATGTGTGGTAGCCTTGACATTATGGAAGGTAGTCTGTTGTCGAGAATTTTGGTATTACATTGTATGGTAGCCTTATCATTATGGAAGGTAGTCTCTTGTCGGAATTTTTTTTACTCCAATGGATGGTAGCCTTGTCATTATGGAAGGTAGTTTTTTGTCTAGATTTTTGTTATTCCTTTGGATGATAGCCTTGTCATTATGGAAGGTAGTCTATTTTCGTGATTTTTGTTATTCCAATGGATGGTAAATTTGTCATTATGGACGGTAGTCTGTTGTCGATATTTTTGTTACTCCAATGGTTGGTAGCCGTGTCCTTATGGAAGCTAGTCTGTTGTCGAGATTTTTGTTACTCCAATGGATGGTAGCCTTGTCATTATGGAAGGTACTCTATTGTCGAGATTTTTGTTACTCCAATGGATGGTAGCCTTGTCATTATGGAAGGTAGTCTTTTGTTCAAATTTTTGTTACTCCAATGAATGGTAGCCTTGTCATTACAGAAGGTAGTCTGTTGTGGATATTTTTGTTACTTCAATGGATGGTAGCCTTATCATTATGGAAGGTAGTATAATATAGATATCTTTTTTACTCCAATGGGTGGTAGCCTTGTCATTATGGAAGGTAGTTTGTTTCGAATTTTTTTTTACTCCAATGGATGGTAGCTTTGTCATTATGGAAGGTAGTTTGTCATTGAGATATCTGTTACTCCAATGTGTGGTAGCCTTGACATTATGAAAGGTAGTCTGTTGTCGAGATTTTTGTTACTCCAATGGTTGGTAGCCTGGTCCTTATGGAAGCTAGTCTGTTGTCGAGATTTTTGTTACTCCAATGGATGGTAGCCTTGTCATTATGGAAGGTACTCTATTGTCGAGATTTTTGTTACTCCAATGGATGGTAGCCTTGTCATTATGGAAGGTACTCTATTGTCGAGATTTTTGTTACTCCAATGGATGGTAGCCTTGTCATTATGGAAGGTAGTCTTTTGTTCAAATTTTTGTTACTCCAATGAATGGTAGCCTTGTCATTACAGAAGGTAGTCTGTTGTGGATATTTTTGTTACTCCAATGGATGGTAGCCTTATCATTATGGAAGGTAGTATAATATATATATCTTTTTTACTCCAATGGGTGGTAGCCTTGTCATTATGGAAGGTAGTTTGTTTCGAATTTTTTTTTACTCCAATGGATGGTAGCCTTGTCATTATGGAAGGTAGTTTGTCATTGAGATATCTGTTACTCCAATGTGTGGTAGCCTTGACATTATGAAAGGTAGTCTGTTGTCGAGATTTTTGTTACTCCAATGGTTGGTAGCCTGGTCCTTATGGAAGCTAGTCTGTTGTCGAGATTTTTGTTACTCCAATGGATGGTAGCCTTGTCATTATGGAAGGTACTCTATTGTCCAGATTTTTGTTACTCCAATGGATGGTAGCCATGTCATTATGGAAGGTAGTCTTTTGTTCAAATTTTTGTTACTCCGATGAATAGTAGCCTTATCATTACAGAAGGTAGTCTATTGTGGATATTTTTGTTACTCCAATGGATGGTAGCCTTATCATTATGGAAGGTAGTAAAATATATATATATATATATATCTTTTTTACTCCAATGGGTGGTAGCCTTGTCATTATGGAAGGTTGTTTGTTGTCGAAATTTTTTTAACTCCAATGGATGGTAGCCTTGTCATTATGAAAGGTAGTTTGTCATTGAGATATCTTTTACTCCAATGTGTGGTAGCCTTGACATTATGGAAGGTAGTTTGTTGTCGAGAATTTTGGTATTACATTGTATGGTAGCCTTATCATTATGGAAGGTAGTCTCTTGTCGGAATTTTCTTTACTCCAATGGATGGTAGCCTTGTCATTATGGAAGGTAGTTTGTTGTCTAGATTTTTGTTATTCCTTTGGATGATAGCCTTGTCATTATGGAAGGTAGTCTATTTTCGTGATTTTTGTTATTCCAATGGATGGTAAATTTGTCATTATGGACGGTAGTCTGTTGTCGATATTTTTGTTACTCCAATGGTTGGTAGCCGTGTCCTTATGGAAGCTAGTCTGTTGTCGAGATTTTTGTTACTCCAATGGATGGTAGCCTTGTCATTATGGAAGGTACTCTATTGTCGAGATTTTTGTTACTCCAATGGATGGTAGCCTTGTCATTATGGAAGGTAGTCTTTTGTTCAAATTTTTGTTACTCCAATGAATGGTAGCCTTGTCATTACAGAAGGTAGTCTGTTCTGGATATTTTTGTTACTCCAATGGATGGTAGCCTTATCATTATGGAAGGTAGTATAATATAGATATCTTTTTTACTCCAATGGGTGGTAGCGTTGTCATTATGGAAGGTAGTTTGTTTCGAAATTTTTTTTACTCCAATGGATGGTAGCCTTGTCATTATGGAAGGTAGTTTGTCATTGAGATATTTGTTACTCCAATGTGTGGTAGCCTTGACATTATGGAAGGTAGTCTGTTGTCGAGATTTTTGTTACTCCAATGGTTGGTAGCCTTGTCCTTATGGAAGCTAGTCTGTTGTCGAGATTTTTGTTACTCCAATGGATGGTAGCCTTGTCATTATGGAAGGTACTCTATTGTCCAGATTTTTGTTACTCCAATGGATGGTAGCCTTGTCATTATGGAAGGTAGTCTTTTGTTCAAATTTTTGTTACTCCGATGAATAGTAGCCTTATCATTACAGAAGGTAGTCTATTGTGGATATTTTTGTTACTCCAATGGATGGTAGCCTTATCATTATGGAAGGTAGTAAAATATATATATCTTTTTTACTCCAATGGGTGGTAGCCTTGTCATTATGGAAGGTTGTTTGTTGTCGAAATTTTTTTTACTCCAATGGATGGTAGCCTTGTCATTATGAAAGGTAGTTTGTCATTGAGATATCTGTTACTCCAATGTGTGGTAGCCTTGACATTATGGAAGGTAGTCTGTTGTCGAGAATTTTGGTATTACATTGTATGGTAGCCTTATCATTATGGAAGGTAGTCTCTTGTCGGAATTTTTTTTACTCCAATGGATGGTAGCCTTGTCATTATGGAAGGTAGTTTTTTGTCTAGATTTTTGTTATTCCTTTGGATGATAGCCTTGTCATTATGGAAGGTAGTCTATTTTCGTGATTTTTGTTATTCCAATGGATGGTAAATTTGTCATTATGGACGGTAGTCTGTTGTCGATATTTTTGTTACTCCAATGGTTGGTAGCCGTGTCCTTATGGAAGCTAGTCTGTTGTCGAGATTTTTGTTACTCCAATGGATGGTAGCCTTGTCATTATGGAAGGTACTCTATTGTCGAGATTTTTGTTACTCCAATGGATGGTAGCCTTGTCATTATGGAAGGTAGTCTTTTGTTCAAATTTTTGTTACTCCAATGAATGGTAGCCTTGTCATTACAGAAGGTAGTCTGTTGTGGATATTTTTGTTACTCCAATGGATGGTAGCCTTATCATTATGGAAGGTAGTATAATATAGATATCTTTTTTACTCCAATGGGTGGTAGCCTTGTCATTATGGAAGGTAGTTTGTTTCGAATTATTTTTTACTCCAATGGATGGTAGCTTTGTCATTATGGAAGGTAGTTTGTCATTGAGATATCTGTTACTCCAATGTGTGGTAGCCTTGACATTATGAAAGGTAGTCTGTTGTCGAGATTTTTGTTACTCCAATGGTTGGTAGCCTGGTCCTTATGGAAGCTAGTCTGTTGTCGAGATTTTTTTTACTACAATGGATGGTAGCCTTGTCATTATGGAAGGTACTCTATTGTCGAGATTTTTGTTACTCCAATGGATGGTAGCCTAGTCATTATGGAAGGTAGTCTTTTGTTCAATTTTTTGTTACTCCAATGAATGCTAGCCTTGTCATTACAAAAGGTAGTCAATTGTGGATATTTTTTTTACTCCAATGGATGGTAGCCTTATCATTATGGAAGGTAGTATAATATAGATATCTTTTTTACTCCAATGGGTGGTAGCGTTGTCATTATGGAAGGTAGTTTGTTTCGAAATTTTTTTTACTCCAATGGATGGTAGCCTTGTCAATATGGAAGGTAGTTTGTCATTGAGATATTTGTTACTCCAATGTGTGGTAGCCTTGACATTATGGAAGGTAGTATGTTGTCGAGATTTTTGTTACTCCAATGGTTGGTAGCCTTGTCCTTATGGAAGCTAGTCTGTTGTCGAGATTTTTGTTACTCCAATGGATGGTAGCCTTGTCATTATGGAAGGTACTCTATTGTCCAGATTTTTGTTACTCCAATGGATGGTAGCCTTGTCATTATGGAAGGTAGTCTTTTGTTCAAATTTTTGTTACTCCGATGAATAGTAGCCTTATCATTACAGAAGGTAGTCTATTGTGGATATTTTTGTTACTCAAATGGATGGTAGCCTCATCATTATGGAAGGTAGTAAAATATATATATCTTTTTTACTCCAATGGGTGGTAGCCTTGTCATTTTGGAAGGTTGTTTGTTGTCGAAATTTTTTTTACTCCAATGGATGGTAGCCTTGTCATTATGAAAGGTAGTTTGTCATTGAGATATCTGTTACTCCAATGTGTGGTAGCCTTGACATTAAGAAAGGTAGTCTGTTGTCGAGAATTTTGGTATTACATTGTATGGTAGCCTTATCATTATGGAAGGTAGTCTCTTGTCGAAATTTTTTTTACTCCAGTGGATGGTAGCCTTGTCATTATGGAAGGTAGTTTGTTGTCTAGATTTTTGTTATTCCTTTGGATGATAGCCTTGTCATTATGGAAGGTAGTCTATTTTCGTGATTTTTGTTATTCCAATGGATGGTAAATTTGTCATTATGGACGGTAGTCTGTTGTCGATATTTTTGTTACTCCAATGGTTGGTAGCCGTGTCCTTATGGAAGCTAGTCTGTTGTCGAGATTTTTGTTACTCCAATGGATGGTAGCCTTGTCATTATGGAAGGTACTCTATTGTCGAGATTTTTGTTACTCCAATGGATGGTAGCCTTGTCATTATGGAAGGTAGTCTTTTGTTCAAATTTTTGTTACTCAAATGAATGGTAGCCTTGTCATTACAGAAGGTAGTCTGTTGTGGATATTTTTGTTACTCCAATGGATGGTAGCCTTATCATTATGGAAGGTAGTATAATATAGATATCTTTTTTACTCCAATGGGCGGTAGCATTGTCATTATGGAAGGTAGTTTGTTTCGAAATTTTTTTACTCCAATGGATGGTAGCCTTGTCATTATGGAAGGTAGTTTGTCATCGAGATATCTGTTACTCCAATGTGTGGTAGCCTTGACATTATGGAAGGTAGTCTGTTGTCGAGATTTTTGTTACTCCAATGGTTGGTAGCCTTGTCCTTATGGAAGCTAGTCTGTTGTCGAGATTTTTGTTACTCCAATGGATGGTAGCCTTGTCATTATGGAAGGTACTCTATTGTCCAGATTTTTGTTACTCCAATGGATGGTAGCCTTGTCATTATGGAAGGTAGTCTTTTGTTCAAATTTTTGTTACTCCGATGAATAGTAGCCTTATCATTACATAAGGTAGTCTATTGTGGATATTTTTGTTACTCCAATGGATGGTAGCCTTATCATTATGGAAGGTAGTAAAATATATATATATATATCTTTTTTACTCCAATGGGTGGTAGCCTTGTCATTATGGAAGGTTGTTTGTTGTCGAAATTTTTTTAACTCCAATGGATGGTAGCCTTGTCATTATGAAAGGTAGTTTGTCATTGAGATATCTTTTACTCCAATGTGTGGTAGCCTTGACATTATGGAAGGTAGTCTGTTGTCGAGAATTTTGGTATTACATTGTATGGTAGCCTTATCATTATGGAAGGTAGTCTCTTGTCAGAATTTTCTTTACTCCAATGGATGGTAGCCTTGTCATTATGGAAGGTAGTTTGTTGTCTAGATTTTTGTTATTCCTTTGGATGATAGCCTTGTCATTATGGAAGGTAGTCTATTTTCGTGATTTTTGTTATTCCAATGGATGGTAAATTTGTCATTATGGACGGTAGTCTGTTGTCGATATTTTTGTTACTCCAATGGTTGGTAGTCGTGTCCTTATGGAAGCTAGTCTGTTGTCGAGATTTTTGTTACTCCAATGGATGGTAGCCTTGTCATTATGGAAGGTACTCTATTGTCGAGATTTTTGTTACTCCAATGGATGGTAGCCTTGTCATTATGGAAGGTAGTCTTTTGTTCAAATTTTTGTTACTCCAATGAATGGTAGCCTTGTCATTACAGAAGGTAGTCTGTTCTGGATATTTTTGTTACTCCAATGGATGGTAGCCTTATCATTATGGAAGGTAGTATAATATAGATATCTTTTTTACTCCAATGGGTGGTAGCGTTGTCATTATGGAAGGTAGTTTGTTTCGAAATTTTTTTTACTCCAATGGATGGTAGCCTTGTCATTATGGAAGGTAGTTTGTCATTGAGATATTTGTTACTCCAATGTGTGGTAGCCTTGACATTATGGAAGGTAGTCTGTTGTCGAGATTTTTGTTACTCCAATGGTTGGTAGCCTTGTCCTTATGGAAGCTAGTCTGTTGTCGAGATTTTTGTTACTCCAATGGATGGTAGCCTTGTCATTATGGAAGGTACTCTATTGTCCAGATTTTTGTTACTCCAATGGATGGTAGCCTTGTCATTATGGAAGGTAGTCTTTTGTTCAAATTTTTGTTACTCCGATGAATAGTAGCCTTATCATTACAGAAGGTAGTCTATTGTGGATATTTTTGTTACTCCAATGGATTGTAGCCTTATCATTATGGAAGGTAGTAAAATATATATATCTTTTTTACTCCAATGGGTGGTAGCCTTGTCATTATGGAAGGTTGTTTGTTGTCGAAATTTTTTTTACTCCAATGGATGGTAGCCTTGTCATTATGAAAGGTAGTTTGTCATTGAGATATCTGTTACTCCAATGTGTGGTAGCCTTGACATTATGGAAGGTAGTCTGTTGTCGAGAATTTTAGTATTACATTGTATGGTAGCCTTATCATTATGGAAGGTAGTCTCTTGTCGGAATTTTTTTTACTCCAATGGATGGTAGCCTTGTCGTTATGGAAGGTAGTTTTTTGTCTAGATTTTTGTTATTCCTTTGGATGATAGCCTTGTCATTATGGAAGGTAGTCTATTTTCGTGATTTTTGTTATTCCAATGGATGGTAAATTTGTCATTATGGACGGTAGTCTGTTGTCGATATTTTTGTTACTCTAATGGTTGGTAGCCGTGTCCTTATGGAAGCTAGTCTGTTGTCGAGATTTTTGTTACTCCAATGGATGGTAGCCTTGTCATTATGGAAGGTACTCTATTGTCGAGATTTTTATTACTCCAATGGATGGTAGCCTTGTCATTATGGAAGGTAGTCTTTTGTTCAAATTTTTGTTACTCCAATGAATGGTAGCCTTGTCATTACAGAAGGTAGTCTGTTGTGGATATTTTTGTTACTCCAATGGATGGTAGCCTTATCATTATGGAAGGTAGTATAATATAGATATCTTTTTTACTCCAATGGGTGGTAGCCTTGTCATTATGGAAGGTAGTTTGTTTCGAATTTTTTTTTACTCCAATGGATGGTAGCCTTGTCATTATGGAAGGTAGTTTGTCATTGAGATATCTGTTACTCCAATGTGTGGTAGCCTTGACATTATGAAAGGTAGTCTGTTGTCGAGATTTTTGTTACTCCAATGGTTGGTAGCCTGGTCCTTATGGAAGCTAGTCTATTGTCGAGATTTTTGTTACTCCAATGGATGGTAGCCTTGTCATTATGGAAGGTACTCTATTGTCGAGATTTTTGTTACTCCAATGGATGGTAGCCTAGTCATTATGGAAGGTAGTCTTTTGTTCAATTTTTTGTTACTCCAATGAATGCTAGCCTTGTCATTACAAAAGGTAGTCAATTGTGGATATTTATTTTACTCCAATGGATGGTAGCCTTATCATTATGGAAGGTAGTATAATATAGATATCTTTTTTACTCCAATGGGTGGTAGCGTTGTCATTATGGAAGGTAGTTTGTTTCAAAAATTTTTTTACTCCAATGGATGGTAGCCTTGTCATTATGGAAGGTAGTTTGTCATTGAGATATTTGTTACTCCAATGTGTGGTAGCCTTGACATTATGGAAGGTAGTATGTTGTCGAGATTTTTGTTACTCCAATGGTTGGTAGCCTTGTCCTTATGGAAGCTAGTCTGTTGTCGAGATTTTTGTTACTCCAATGGATGGTAGCCTTGTCATTATGGAAGGTACTCTATTGTCCAGATTTTTGTTACTCCAATGGATGGTAGCCTTGTCATTATGGAAGGTAGTCTTTTGTTCAAATTTTTGTTACTCCGATGAATAGTAGCCTTATCATTACAGAAGGTAGTCTATTGTGGATATTTTTGTTACTCAAATGGATGGTAGCCTCATCATTATGGAAGGTAGTAAAATATATATATCTTTTTTACTCCAATGGGTGGTAGCCTTGTCATTTTGGAAGGTTGTTTGTTGTCGAAATTTTTTTTACTCCAATGGATGGTAGCCTTGTCATTATGAAAGGTAGTTTGTCATTGAGATATCTGTTACTCCAATGTGTGGTAGCCTTGACATTAAGAAAGGTAGTCTGTTGTCGAGAATTTTGGTATTACATTGTATGGTAGCCTTATCATTATGGAAGGTAGTCTCTTGTCGAAATTTTTTTTACTCCAGTGGATGGTAGCCTTGTCATTATGGAAGGTAGTTTGTTGTCTAGATTTTTGTTATTCCTTTGGATGATAGCCTTGTCATTATGGAAGGTAGTCTATTTTCGTGATTTTTGTTATTCCAATGGATGGTAAATTTGTCATTATGGACGGTAGTCTGTTGTCGATATTTTTGTTACTCCAATGGTTGGTAGCCGTGTCCTTATGGAAGCTAGTCTGTTGTCGAGATTTTTGTTACTCCAATGGATGGTAGCCTTGTCATTATGGAAGGTACTCTATTGTCGAGATTTTTGTTACTCCAATGGATGGTAGCCTTGTCATTATGGAAGGTAGTCTTTTGTTCAAATTTTTGTTACTCAAATGAATGGTAGCCTTGTCATTACAGAAGGTAGTCTGTTGTGGATATTTTTGTTACTCCAATGGATGGTAGCCTTATCATTATGGAAGGTAGTATAATATAGATATCTTTTTTACTCCAATGGGCGGTAGCATTGTCATTATGGAAGGTAGTTTGTTTCGAAATTTTTTTACTCCAATGGATGGTAGCCTTGTCATTATGGAAGGTAGTTTGTCATCGAGATATCTGTTACTCCAATGTGTGGTAGCCTTGACATTATGGAAGGTAGTCTGTTGTCGAGATTTTTGTTACTCCAATGGTTGGTAGCCTTGTCCTTATGGAAGCTAGTCTGTTGTCGAGATTTTTGTTACTCCAATGGATGGTAGCCTTGTCATTATGGAAGGTACTCTATTGTCCAGATTTTTGTTACTCCAATGGATGGTAGCCTTGTCATTATGGAAGGTAGTCTTTTGTTCAAATTTTTGTTACTCCGATGAATAGTAGCCTTATCATTACAGAAGGTAGTCTATTGTGGATATTTTTGTTACTCCAATGGATTGTAGCCTTATCATTATGGAAGGTAGTAAAATATATATATCTTTTTTACTCCAATGGGTGGTAGCCTTGTCATTATGGAAGGTTGTTTGTTGTCGAAATTTTTTTTACTCCAATGGATGGTAGCCTTGTCATTATGAAAGGTAGTTTGTCATTGAGATATCTGTTACTCCAATGTGTGGTAGCCTTGACATTATGGAAGGTAGTCTGTTGTCGAGAATTTTAGTATTACATTGTATGGTAGCCTTATCATTATGGAAGGTAGTCTCTTGTCGGAATTTTTTTTACTCCAATGGATGGTAGCCTTGTCGTTATGGAAGGTAGTTTTTTGTCTAGATTTTTGTTATTCCTTTGGATGATAGCCTTGTCATTATGGAAGGTAGTCTATTTTCGTGATTTTTGTTATTCCAATGGATGGTAAATTTGTCATTATGGACGGTAGTCTGTTGTCGATATTTTTGTTACTCTAATGGTTGGTAGCCGTGTCCTTATGGAAGCTAGTCTGTTGTCGAGATTTTTGTTACTCCAATGGATGGTAGCCTTGTCATTATGGAAGGTACTCTATTGTCGAGATTTTTATTACTCCAATGGATGGTAGCCTTGTCATTATGGAAGGTAGTCTTTTGTTCAAATTTTTGTTACTCCAATGAATGGTAGCCTTGTCATTACAGAAGGTAGTCTGTTGTGGATATTTTTGTTACTCCAATGGATGGTAGCCTTATCATTATGGAAGGTAGTATAATATAGATATCTTTTTTACTCCAATGGGTGGTAGCCTTGTCATTATGGAAGGTAGTTTGTTTCGAATTTTTTTTTACTCCAATGGATGGTAGCCTTGTCATTATGGAAGGTAGTTTGTCATTGAGATATCTGTTACTCCAATGTGTGGTAGCCTTGACATTATGAAAGGTAGTCTGTTGTCGAGATTTTTGTTACTCCAATGGTTGGTAGCCTGGTCCTTATGGAAGCTAGTCTATTGTCGAGATTTTTGTTACTCCAATGGATGGTAGCCTTGTCATTATGGAAGGTACTCTATTGTCGAGATTTTTGTTACTCCAATGGATGGTAGCCTAGTCATTATGGAAGGTAGTCTTTTGTTCAATTTTTTGTTACTCCAATGAATGCTAGCCTTGTCATTACAAAAGGTAGTCAATTGTGGATATTTTTTTTACTCCAATGGATGGTAGCCTTATCATTATGGAAGGTAGTATAATATAGATATCTTTTTTACTCCAATGGGTGGTAGCGTTGTCATTATGGAAGGTAGTTTGTTTCAAAAATTTTTTTACTCCAATGGATGGTAGCCTTGTCATTATGGAAGGTAGTTTGTCATTGAGATATTTGTTACTCCAATGTGTGGTAGCCTTGACATTATGGAAGGTAGTATGTTGTCGAGATTTTTGTTACTCCAATGGTTGGTAGCCTTGTCCTTATGGAAGCTAGTCTGTTGTCGAGATTTTTGTTACTCCAATGGATGGTAGCCTTGTCATTATGGAAGGTACTCTATTGTCCAGATTTTTGTTACTCCAATGGATGGTAGCCTTGTCATTATGGAAGGTAGTCTTTTGTTCAAATTTTTGTTACTCCGATGAATAGTAGCCTTATCATTACAGAAGGTAGTCTATTGTGGATATTTTTGTTACTCAAATGGATGGTAGCCTCATCATTATGGAAGGTAGTAAAATATATATATCTTTTTTACTCCAATGGGTGGTAGCCTTGTCATTTTGGAAGGTTGTTTGTTGTCGAAATTTTTTTTACTCCAATGGATGGTAGCCTTGTCATTATGAAAGGTAGTTTGTCATTGAGATATCTGTTACTCCAATGTGTGGTAGCCTTGACATTAAGAAAGGTAGTCTGTTGTCGAGAATTTTGGTATTACATTGTATGGTAGCCTTATCATTATGGAAGGTAGTCTCTTGTCGAAATTTTTTTTACTCCAGTGGATGGTAGCCTTGTCATTATGGAAGGTAGTTTGTTGTCTAGATTTTTGTTATTCCTTTGGATGATAGCCTTGTCATTATGGAAGGTAGTCTATTTTCGTGATTTTTGTTATTCCAATGGATGGTAAATTTGTCATTATGGACGGTAGTCTGTTGTCGATATTTTTGTTACTCCAATGGTTGGTAGCCGTGTCCTTATGGAAGCTAGTCTGTTGTCGAGATTTTTGTTACTCCAATGGATGGTAGCCTTGTCATTATGGAAGGTACTCTATTGTCGAGATTTTTGTTACTCCAATGGATGGTAGCCTTGTCATTATGGAAGGTAGTCTTTTGTTCAAATTTTTGTTACTCAAATGAATGGTAGCCTTGTCATTACAGAAGGTAGTCTGTTGTGGATATTTTTGTTACTCCAATGGATGGTAGCCTTATCATTATGGAAGGTAGTATAATATAGATATCTTTTTTACTCCAATGGGCGGTAGCATTGTCATTATGGAAGGTAGTTTGTTTCGAAATTTTTTTACTCCAATGGATGGTAGCCTTGTCATTATGGAAGGTAGTTTGTCATCGAGATATCTGTTACTCCAATGTGTGGTAGCCTTGACATTATGGAAGGTAGTCTGTTGTCGAGATTTTTGTTACTCCAATGGTTGGTAGCCTTGTCCTTATGGAAGCTAGTCTGTTGTCGAGATTTTTGTTACTCCAATGGATGGTAGCCTTGTCATTATGGAAGGTACTCTATTGTCCAGATTTTTGTTACTCCAATGGATGGTAGCCTTGTCATTATGGAAGGTAGTCTTTTGTTCAAATTTTTGTTACTCCGATGAATAGTAGCCTTATCATTACATAAGGTAGTCTATTGTGGATATTTTTGTTACTCCAATGGATGGTAGCCTTATCATTATGGAAGGTAGTAAAATATATATATATATCTTTTTTACTCCAATGGGTGGTAGCCTTGTCATTATGGAAGGTTGTTTGTTGTCGAAATTTTTTTAACTCCAATGGATGGTAGCCTTGTCATTATGAAAGGTAGTTTGTCATTGAGATATCTTTTACTCCAATGTGTGGTAGCCTTGACATTATGGAAGGTAGTCTGTTGTCGAGAATTTTGGTATTACATTGTATGGTAGCCTTATCATTATGGAAGGTAGACTCTTGTCAGAATTTTCTTTACTCCAATGGATGGTAGCCTTGTCATTATGGAAGGTAGTTTGTTGTCTAGATTTTTGTTATTCCTTTGGATGATAGCCTTGTCATTATGGAAGGTAGTCTATTTTCGTGATTTTTGTTATTCCAATGGATGGTAAATTTGTCATTATGGACGGTAGTCTGTTGTCGATATTTTTGTTACTCCAATGGTTGGTAGTCGTGTCCTTATGGAAGCTAGTCTGTTGTCGAGATTTTTGTTACTCCAATGGATGGTAGCCTTGTCATTATGGAAGGTACTCTATTGTCGAGATTTTTGTTACTCCAATGGATGGTAGCCTTGTCATTATGGAAGGTAGTCTTTTGTTCAAATTTTTGTTACTCCAATGAATGGTAGCCTTGTCATTACAGAAGGTAGTCTGTTCTGGATATTTTTGTTACTCCAATGGATGGTAGCCTTATCATTATGGAAGGTAGTATAATATAGATATCTTTTTTACTCCAATGGGTGGTAGCGTTGTCATTATGGAAGGTAGTTTGTTTCGAAATTTTTTTTACTCCAATGGATGGTAGCCTTGTCATTATGGAAGGTAGTTTGTCATTGAGATATTTGTTACTCCAATGTGTGGTAGCCTTGACATTATGGAAGGTAGTCTGTTGTCGAGATTTTTGTTACTCCAATGGTTGGTAGCCTTGTCCTTATGGAAGCTAGTCTGTTGTCGAGATTTTTGTTACTCCAATGGATGGTAGCCTTGTCATTATGGAAGGTACTCTATTGTCCAGATTTTTGTTACTCCAATGGATGGTAGCCTTGTCATTATGGAAGGTAGTCTTTTGTTCAAATTTTTGTTACTCCGATGAATAGTAGCCTTATCATTACAGAAGGTAGTCTATTGTGGATATTTTTGTTACTCCAATGGATTGTAGCCTTATCATTATGGAAGGTAGTAAAATATATATATCTTTTTTACTCCAATGGGTGGTAGCCTTGTCATTATGGAAGGTTGTTTGTTGTCGAAATTTTTTTTACTCCAATGGATGGTAGCCTTGTCATTATGAAAGGTAGTTTGTCATTGAGATATCTGTTACTCCAATGTGTGGTAGCCTTGACATTATGGAAGGTAGTCTGTTGTCGAGAATTTTAGTATTACATTGTATGGTAGCCTTATCATTATGGAAGGTAGTCTCTTGTCGGAATTTTTTTTACTCCAATGGATGGTAGCCTTGTCATTATGGAAGGTAGTTTTTTGTCTAGATTTTTGTTATTCCTTTGGATGATAGCCTTGTCATTATGGAAGGTAGTCTATTTTCGTGATTTTTGTTATTCCAATGGATGGTAAATTTGTCATTATGGACGGTAGTCTGTTGTCGATATTTTTGTTACTCTAATGGTTGGTAGCCGTGTCCTTATGGAAGCTAGTCTGTTGTCGAGATTTTTGTTACTCCAATGGATGGTAGCCTTGTCATTATGGAAGGTACTCTATTGTCGAGATTTTTATTACTCCAATGGATGGTAGCCTTGTCATTATGGAAGGTAGTCTTTTGTTCAAATTTTTGTTACTCCAATGAATGGTAGCCTTGTCATTACAGAAGGTAGTCTGTTGTGGATATTTTTGTTACTCCAATGGATGGTAGCCTTATCATTATGGAAGGTAGTATAATATAGATATCTTTTTTACTCCAATGGGTGGTAGCCTTGTCATTATGGAAGGTAGTTTGTTTCGAATTTTTTTTTACTCCAATGGATGGTAGCCTTGTCATTATGGAAGGTAGTTTGTCATTGAGATATCTGTTACTCCAATGTGTGGTAGCCTTGACATTATGAAAGGTAGTCTGTTGTCGAGATTTTTGTTACTCCAATGGTTGGTAGCCTGGTCCTTATGGAAGCTAGTCTGTTGTCGAGATTTTTGTTACTCCAATGGATGGTAGCCTTGTCATTATGGAAGGTACTCTATTGTCGAGATTTTTGTTACTCCAATGGATGGTAGCCTAGTCATTATGGAAGGTAGTCTTTTGTTCAATTTTTTGTTACTCCAATGAATGCTAGCCTTGTCATTACAAAAGGTAGTCAATTGTGGATATTTTTTTTACTCCAATGGATGGTAGCCTTATCATTATGGAAGGTAGTATAATATAGATATCTTTTTTACTCCAATGGGTGGTAGCGTTGTCATTATGGAAGGTAGTTTGTTTCAAAAATTTTTTTACTCCAATGGATGGTAGCCTTGTCATTATGGAAGGTAGTTTGTCATTGAGATATTTGTTACTCCAATGTGTGGTAGCCTTGACATTATGGAAGGTAGTATGTTGTCGAGATTTTTGTTACTCCAATGGTTGGTAGCCTTGTCCTTATGGAAGCTAGTCTGTTGTCGAGATTTTTGTTACTCCAATGGATGGTAGCCTTGTCATTATGGAAGGTACTCTATTGTCCAGATTTTTGTTACTCCAATGGATGGTAGCCTTGTCATTATGGAAGGTAGTCTTTTGTTCAAATTTTTGTTACTCCGATGAATAGTAGCCTTATCATTACAGAAGGTAGTCTATTGTGGATATTTTTGTTACTCAAATGGATGGTAGCCTCATCATTATGGAAGGTAGTAAAATATATATATCTTTTTTACTCCAATGGGTGGTAGCCTTGTCATTTTGGAAGGTTGTTTGTTGTCGAAATTTTTTTTACTCCAATGGATGGTAGCCTTGTCATTATGAAAGGTAGTTTGTCATTGAGATATCTGTTACTCCAATGTGTGGTAGCCTTGACATTAAGAAAGGTAGTCTGTTGTCGAGAATTTTGGTATTACATTGTATGGTAGCCTTATCATTATGCAAGGTAGTCTCTTGTCGAAATTTTTTTTACTCCAATGGATGGTAGCCTTGTCATTATGGAAGGTAGTTTGTTGTCTAGATTTTTGTTATTCCTTTGGATGATAGCCTTGTCATTATGGAAGGTAGTCTATTTTCGTGATTTTTGTTATTCCAATGGATGGTAAATTTGTCATTATGGACGGTAGTCTGTTGTCGATATTTTTGTTACTCCAATGGTTGGTAGCCGTGTCCTTATGGAAGCTAGTCTGTTGTCGAGATTTTTGTTACTCCAATGGATGGTAGCCTTGTCATTATGGAAGGTACTCTATTGTCGAGATTTTTGTTACTCCAATGGATGGTAGCCTTGTCATTATGGAAGGTAGTCTTTTGTTCAAATTTTTGTTACTCAAATGAATGGTAGCCTTGTCATTACAGAAGGTAGTCTGTTGTGGATATTTTTGTTACTCCAATGGATGGTAGCCTTATCATTATGGAAGGTAGTATAATATAGATATCTTTTTTACTCCAATGGGCGGTAGCATTGTCATTATGGAAGGTAGTTTGTTTCGAAATTTTTTTACTCCAATGGATGGTAGCCTTGTCATTATGGAAGGTAGTTTGTCATCGAGATATTTGTTACTCCAATGTGTGGTAGCCTTGACATTATGGAAGGTAGTCTGTTGTCGAGATTTTTGTTACTCCAATGGTTGGTAGCCTTGTCCTTATGGAAGCTAGTCTGTTGTCGAGATTTTTGTTACTCCAATGGATGGTAGCCTTGTCATTATGGAAGGTACTCTATTGTCCAGATTTTTGTTACTCCAATGGATGGTAGCCTTGTCATTATGGAAGGTAGTCTTTTGTTCAAATTTTTGTTACTCCGATGAATAGTAGCCTTATCATTACAGAAGGTAGTCTATTGTGGATATTTTTGTTACTCCAATGGATGGTACCCTTATCATTATGGAAGGTAGTAAAATATATATATCTTTTTTACTCCAATGGGTGGTAGCCTTGTCATTATGGAAGGTTGTTTGTTGTCGAAATTTTTTTTACTCCAATGGATGGTAGCCTTGTCATTATGAAAGGTAGTTTGTCATTGAGATATCTGTTACTCCAATGTGTGGTAGCCTTGACATTATGGAAGGTAGTCTGTTGTCGAGAATTTTGGTATTACATTGTATGGTAGCCTTATCATTATGGAAGGTAGTCTCTTGTCGGAATTTTTTTTACCCCAATGGATGGTAGCCTTGTCATTATGGAAGGTAGTTTGTTGTCTAGATTTTTGTTATTCCTTTGGATGATAGCCTTGTCATTATGGAAGGTAGTCTATTTTCGTGATTTTTGTTATTCCAATGGATGGTAAATTTGTCATTATGGACGGTAGTCTGTTGTCGATATTTTTGTTACTCCAATGGTTGGTAGCGGTGTCCTTATGGAAGCTAGTCTGTTGTCGAGATTTTTGTTACTCCAATGGATGGTAGCCTTGTCATTATGGAAGGTACTCTATTGTCGAGATTTTTGTTACTCCAATGGATGGTAGCCTTGTCATTATGGAAGGTAGTCTTTTATTCAAATTTTTGTTACTCCAATGAATGGTAGCCTTGTCATTACAGAAGGTAGTGTGTTGTGGATATTTTTGTTACTCCAATGGATGGTAGCCTTATCATTATGGAAGGTAGTATAATATAGATATCTTTTTTACTCCAATGGGTGGTAGCGTTGTCATTATGGAAGGTAGTTTGTTTCGAAATTTTTTTTACTCCAATGGATGGTAGCCTTGTCATTATGGAAGGTAGTTTGTCATTGAGATATTTGTTACTCCAATGTGTGGTAGCCTTGACATTATGGAAGGTAGTCTGTTGTCGAGATTTTTGTTACTCCAATGGTTGGTAGCCTTGTCCTTATGGAAGCTAGTCTGTTGTCGAGATTTTTGTTACTCCAATGGATGGTAGCCTTGTCATTATGGAAGGTACTCTATTGTCCAGATTTTTGTTACTCCAATGGATGGTAGCCTTGTCATTATGGAAGGTAGTCTTTTGTTCAAATTTTTGTTACTCCAATGAATAGTAGCCTTATCATTACAGAAGGTAGTCTATTGTGGATATTTTTGTTACTCCAATGGATGGTAGCCTTATCATTATGGAAGGTAGTAAAATATATATATCTTTTTTACTCCAATGGGTGGTAGCCTTGTCATTATGGAAGGTTGTTTGTTGTCGAAATTTTTTTTACTCCAATGGATGGTAGCCTTGTCATTATGAAAGGTAGTTTGTCATTGAGATATCTGTTACTCCAATGTGTGGTAGCCTTGACATTATGGAAAGTAGTCTGTTGTCGAGAATTTTGGTATTACATTGTATGGTAGCCTTATCATTATGGAAGGTAGTCTGTTGTCAGAATTTTTTTTACTCCAATGGATGGTAGCCTTGTCATTTTGGAAGGTACTCTATTGTCGAGATTTTTGTTACTCCAATGGATGGTAGCCTAGTCATTATGGAAGGTAGTCTTTTGTTCAATTTTTTGTTACTCCAATGAATGCTAGCCTTGTCATTACAAAAGGTAGTCTATTGTGGATATTTTTTTTACTCCAATGGATGGTAGCCTTATCATTATGGAAGGTAGTATAATATAGATATCTTTTTTACTCCAATGGGTGGTAGCGTTGTCATTATGGAAGGTAGTTTGTTTCGAATTTTTTTTTACTCCAATGGATGGTAGCCTTGTCATTATGGAAGGTAGTTTGTCATTGAGATATTTGTTACTCCAATGTGTGGTAGCCTTGACATTATGGAAGGTAGTATGTTGTCGAGATTTTTGTTACTCCAATGGTTGGTAGCCTTGTCCTTATGGAAGCTAGTCTGTTGTCGAGATTTTTGTTACTCCAATGGATGGTAGCCTTGTCATTATGGAAGGTACTCTATTGTCCAGATTTTTGTTACTCCAATGGATGGTAGCCTTGTCATTATGGAAGGTAGTCTTTTGTTCAAATTTTTGTTACTCCGATGAATGGTAGCCTTATCATTACAGAAGGTAGTCTATTGTGGATATTTTTGTTACTCCAATGGATGGTAGCCTCATCATTATGGAAGGTAGTAAAATATATATATCTTTTTTACTCCAATGGGTGGTAGCCTTGTCATTATGGAAGGTTGTTTGTTGTCGAAATTTTTTTTACTCCAATGGATGGTAGCCTTGTCATTATGAAAGGTAGTTTGTCATTGAGATATCTGTTACTCCAATGTGTGGTAGCCTTGACATTATAGAAGGTAGTCTGTTGTCGAGAATTTTGGTATTACATTGTATGGTAGCCTTATCATTATGGAAGGTAGTCTCTTGTCGGAATTTTTTTTACTCCAATGGATGTTAGCCTTGTCATTATGGAAGGTAGTTTGTTGTCTAGATTTTTGTTATTCCTTTGGATGATAGCCTTGTCATTATGGAAGGTAGTCTATTTTCGTGATTTTTGTTATTCCAATGGATGGTAACTTTGTCATTATGGAAGGTAGTCTGTTGTCGATATTTTTGTTACTCCAATGGTTGGTAGCCGTGTCCTTATGGAAGCTAGTCTGTTGTCGAGATTTTTGTTACTCCAATGGATGGTAGCCTTTTCATTATAGAAGGTACTCTATTGTCGAGATTTTTGTTACTCCAATGGATGGTAGCTTTGTCATTATGGAAGGTAGTCTTTTGTTCAAATTTTTGTTACTCCAATGAATGGTAGCCTTGTCATTACAGAAGGTAGTCTGTTGTGGATATTTTTGTTACTCCAATGGATGGTAGCCTTATCATTATGGAGGGTAGTATAATATAGATATCTTTTTTACTCCAATGGGTGGTAGCCTTGTCATTATGGAAGGTAGTTTGTTGTCGAAATTTTTTTTAATCCAATGAATGGTAGCCTTGTCATTATGGAAGATAGTTTGCATTGAGATATCTGTTACTCCAATGTGTGGTAGCCTTGACATTATGGAAGGAAGTTTGTTGTCGAGATTTTTGTTACTCCAATGGTTGGTAGCCTTGTCCTTATGGAAGCTAGTCTATTGTCGAGATTTTTGTTACTCCAACGGATGGTAGCCTTGTCATTATGGAAGGTACTCTATTGTCGAGATTTTTGTTACTCCAATGGATCGTAGCCTAGTCATTATGGAAGGTGGTCTTTTGTTCAAATTTTTGTTACTCCAATGAATGCTAGCCCTGTCATTACAGAAGGTAGTCTATTGTGGATATTTTTGTTACTCCAATGGATGGTAGCCTTATCATTATGGAAGGTAGTATAATATAGATATCTTTTTACTCCAATGGGTGGTAGCCTTGTCATTATGGAAGGCAGTTTGTTTCAAAATTTTTTTTACTCCAATGGATGGTAGCCTTGTCATTATGGAAGGTAGTTTGTCATTGAGATATTTGTTACTCCAATGTGTGGTAGCCTTGACATTATGGCAGGTAGTCTGTTGTCGAGAATTTTGTTATTCCATTAGATGGTAGCCTTGTCATTATGGAAGGTAGTCTCTTGTCAGAATTTTTGTTACTCCAATGGATGGTAGCCTTGTCATTATGGAAGGTAGTTTGTTGTCTAGATTTTTGTTATTCCATTGGATGATAGCCTTGTCATTATGGAAGGTAGTCTATTTTCGTGATTTTTGTTATTCCAATGGATGGTAACTTTGTCATTATGGAAGGTAGTCTGTTGTCGAGATTTTTGTTACTCCAATGGGTGGTAGCCTTTTCCTTATGGAAGCTAGTCTGTTGTCGAGATTTTTGTTACTCCAATGGATGGTAGCCTTGTCATTATGGAAGGTACTCTATTGTCCAGATTTTTGTTACTCCAATGGATGGTAGCCTTGTCATTATGGAAGGTAGTCTTTTATTCAAATTTTTGTTACTCCGATGAATGGTAGCCTTATCATTACAGAAGGTAGTCTATTGTGGATATTTTTGTTACTCCAATGGATGGTAGCCTTATCATTATGGAAGGTAGTAAAATATAGATATATTTTTTACTCCAATGGTTGGTAGCCTTGTCATTATGGAAGGTAGTTTGTTGTCGAATTTTTTTTTACTCCAATGGATGGTAGCCTTGTCATTATGAAAGGTAGTTTGTCATTGAGATATATGTTACTCCAATGTGTGGTAGCCTTGACATTATGGAAGGTAGTCTATTGTCGAGAATTTTGGTATTCCATTGGATGGTATCCTTGTCATTATGGAAGGTAGTCTCTTGTCGGAATTTTTTTTACTCCAATGGATGGTAGCCTTGTCATTATGGAAGGTAGTTTGTTGTCTAGATTTTTGTTATTCCTTTGGATGATAGCCTTGTCATTATGGAAGGTAGTCTATTTTCGTGATTTTTGTTATTCCAATGGATGGTAACTTTGTCATTATGGAAGGTAGTCTGTTGTCGATATTTTTGTTACTCCAATGGTTGGTAGCCGTGTCCTTATGGAAGCAAGTCTGTTGTCGAGATTTTTGTTACTCCAATGGATGGTAGCCTTGTCATTATGGAAGGTACTCTATTGTCGAGATTTTTGTTACTCCAATGGATGGTAGCCTTGTCATTATGGAAGGTAGTCTTTTGTTCAAATTTTTGTTACTCCAATGAATGGTAGCCTTGTCATTACAGAAGGTAGTCTGTTGTGGATATTTTTGTTACTCCAATGGATGGTAGCCTTATCATTATGGAAGGTAGTATAATATAGAAATCTTTTTTACTCCAATGGGTGGTAGCCTTGTCATTATGGAAGGTAGTTTGTTGTCGAAATTTTTTTTACTCTAATGGATGGTAGCCTTGTCATTATGGAAGATAGTTTGACATTGAGATATCTGTTACTCCAATGTGTGGTAGCCTTGAGATTATGAAAGGTAGTCTGTTGTCGAGATTTTTGTTACTCCAATGGTTGGTAGCCTTGTCCTTATGGAAGCTAGTTTGTTGTCGATATTTTTGTTACTCCAATGGATGGTAGCCTTGTCATTATGGAAGGTACTCTATTGTCGAGATTTTTGTTACTCCAATGGATGGTAGCCTAGTCATTATGGAAGGTAGTCTTTGGTTCAAATTTTTGTTACACCAATGAATGCTAGCCTTGTCATTACAGAAGGTAGTCTATTGTGGATATTTTTTTTACTCCAATGGATGGTAGCCTTATCATTATGGAAGGTAGTATAATATAGATATCTTTTTTACTCCAATGGGTGGTAGCCTTGTCATTATGGAAGGTAGTTTGTTTCGATTTTTTTTTTACTCCAATGGATGGTAGCCTTCTCATTATGAAAGGTAGTTTGTCATTGAGATATAGGTTACTCCAATGTGTGGTAGCCTTGACATTATGGAAGGTAGTCTATTGTCGAGAATTTTGGTATTCCATTGGATGGTAGCCTTGTCATTATGGAAGGTAGTCTCTTGTCGGAATTTTTTTTACTCCAATTGATGGTAGCCTTCTCATTATGGAAGGTAGTTTGTTGTCTAGATTTTTGTTATTCCTTTGGATGATAGCCTTGTCATTATGGAAGGTAGTCTATTTTCGTAATTTTTGTTATTCCAATGGATGGTAACTTTGTCATTATGGAAGGTAGTATGTTGTCGAGATTTTTGTTTCTCCAATGGTTGGTAGCCTTGTCCTTATGGAAGCTAGTTTGTTGTCGAGATTTTTGTTACTCCAATGGATGGTAGCCTTGTCATTATGGAAGGTAGTCTTTTGTTCAAATTTTTGTTACTCCGATGAATGGTAGCCTTATCATTACAGAAGGTAGTCTATTGTGGATATTTTTGTTACTCCAATGGATGGTAGCCTTATCATTATGGAAGGTAGTAAAATATATATATCTTTTTTACTCCAATGGGTGGTAGCCTTGTCATTATGGAAGGTAGTTTGTTGTCGAAATTTTTTTTACTCCAATGGATGGTAGCCTTGTCATTATGAAACGTAGTATGTCATTGAGATATATGTTACTCCAATGTGTGGTAGCCTTGACATTATGGAAGGTAGTCTATTGTCGAGAATTTTGGTATTCCATTGGATGGTAGCCTTGTCATTATGGAAGGTAGTCTCTTGTCGGAATTTTTTTTACTGCAAGGGATGGTAGCCTTGTCATTATGGAAGGTAGTTTGTTGTCTAGATTTTTGTTATTCCTTTGGATGATAGCCTTGTCATTATGGAAGGTAGTCTATTTTCGTGATTTTTGTTATTCCAATGGATGGTAACTTTGTCATTATGGAAGGTAGTCTGTTGTCGATATTTTTGTTACTCCAATAGTTGGTAGCCGTGTCCTTATGGAAGCTAGTCTGTTGTCGAGATTTTTGTTACTCCAATGGATGGTAGCCTTGTCATTATGGAAGGTACTCTATTGTCAGGATTTTTGTTACTCCAATGGATGGTAGCCTTGTCATTATGGAAGGTAGTCTTTTGTTCAAATTTTTGTTACTCCAATGAATGGAGCCTTGTCATTACAGAAGGTAGTCTGTTGTGGATATTTGTGTTACTCCAATGGATGGTAGCCTTATCATTATGGAAGGTAGTATAATATAGATATCTTTTTTACTCCAAAAGGTGGTAGCCTTGTCATTATCGAAGGTAGTTTGTTGTCGAAATATTTTTTACTCCAATGGATGGTAGCCTTTTCATTATGGAAGATAGTTTGTCATTGAGATATCTGTTACTCCAATGTGTGGTAGCCTTGACATTATGAAAGGTAGTCTGTTGTCGATATTTTTGTTACTCCAATGGTTGGTAGCCGTGTCCTTATGGAAGCTAGTCTGTTGTCGAGATTTTTGTTACTCCAATGGATGGTAGCCTTTTCATTATGGAAGGTACTCTATTGTCGAGATTTTTGTTACTCCAATGGATGGTAGCTTTGTCATTATGGAAGGTAGTCTTTTGTTCAAATTTTAGTTACTCCAATGAATGGTAGCCTTGTCATTACAGAAGGTAGTCTGTTGTGGATATTTTTGTTACTCCAATGGATGGTAGCCTTATCATTATGGAAGCTAGTATAATATAGATATCTTTTTTACTCCAATGGGTGGTAGCCTTGTCATTATGGAAGGTAGTTTGTTGTCGAAATGTTTTTTTAATCCAATGAATGGTAGCCTTGTCATTATGGAAGATAGTTTGCATTGAGATATCTGTTACTCCAATGTGTGGTAGCCTTGACATTATGGAAGGAAGTTTGTTGTCGAGATTTTTGTTACTCCAATGGTTGGTATCCTTGTCCTTATGGAAGCTAGTCTATTGTCGAGATTTTTGTTACTCCAACGGATGGTAGCCTTGTCATTATGGAAGGTACTCTATTGTCGAGATTTTTGTTACTCCAATGGATCGTAGCCTAGTCATTATGGAAGGTGGTCTTTTGTTCAAATTTTTGTTACTCCAATGAATGCTAGCCTTGTCATTACAGAAGGTAGTCTATTGTGGATATTTTTGTTACTCCAATGGATGGTAGCCTTATCATTATGGAAGGTAGTATAATATAGATATCTTTTTACCCCAATGGGTGGTATCCTTGTCATTATGGAAGGCAGTTTGTTTCGAAATTTTTTTTACTCCAATGGATGGTAGCCTTGTCATTATGGAAGGTAGTTTGTCATTGAGATATTTGTTACTCCAATGTGTGGTAGCCTTGACATTATGGCAGGTAGTCTGTTGTCGAGAATTTTGTTATTCCATTAGATGGTAGCCTTGTCATTATGGAAGGTAGTCTCTTGTCAGAATTTTTGTTACTCCAATGGATGGTAGCCTTGTCATTATGGAAGGTAGTTTGTTGTCCAGATTTTTGTTATTCCATTGGATGATAGCCTTGTCATTATGGAAGGTAGTCTATTTTCGTGATTTTTGTTATTCCAATGGATGGTAACTTTGTCATTATGGAAGGTAGTCTGTTGTCGAGATTTTTGTTACTCCAATGGGTGGTAGCCTTGTCCTTATGGAAGCTAGTCTGTTGTCGAGATTTTTGTTACTCCAATGGATGGTAGCCTTGTCATTATGGAAGGTACTCTATTGTCCATATTTTTGTTACTCCAATGGATGGTAGCCTTGTCATTATGGAAGGTAGTCTTTTATTCAAATTTTTGTTACTCCGATGAATGGTAGCCTTATCATTACAGAAGGTAGTCTATTGTGGATATTTTTGTTACTCCAATGGATGGTAGCCTTATCATTATGGAAGGTAGTAAAATATAGATATCTTTTTTACTCCAATGGGTGGTAGCCTTGTCATTATGGAAGGTAGTTTGTTGTCGAATTTTTTTTTACTCCAATGGATGGTAGACTTGTCATTATGAAAGGTAGTTTGTCATTGAGATATATGTTACTCCAATGTGTGGTAGCCTTGACATTATGGAAGGTAGTCTATTGTCGAGAATTTTGGTATTCCATTGGATGGTATCCTTGTCATTATGGAAGGTAGTCTCTTGTCGGAATTTTTTTTACTCCAATGGATGGTAGCCTTGTCATTATGGAAGGTAGTTTGTTGTCTAGATTTTTGTTATTCCTTTGGATGATAGCCTTGTCATTATGGAAGGTAGTCTATTTTCGTGATTTTTGTTATTCCAATGGATGGTAACTTTGTCATTATGGAAGGTAGTCTGTTGTCGATATTTTTGTTACTCCAATGGTTGGTAGCCGTGTCCTTATGGAAGCTAGTCTGTTGTCGAGATTTTTGTTACTCCAATGGATGGTAGCCATGTCATTATGGAAGGTACTCTATTGTCGAGATTTTTGTTACTCCAATGGATGGTAGCCTTGTCATTATGGAAGGTAGTCTTTTGTTCAAATTTTTGTTACTCCAATGAATGGTAGCCTTGTCATTACAGAAGGTAGTCTGTTGTGGATATTTTTGTTACTCCAATGGATGGTAGCCTTATCATTATGGAAGGTAGTATAATATATAAATCTTTTTTACTCCAATGGGTGGTAGCCTTGTCATTATGGAAGGTAGTTTGTTGTCGAAATTTTTTTTACTCTAATGGATGGTAGCCTTGTCATTATGGAAGATAGTTTGTCATTGAGATATCTGTTACTCCAATGTGTGGTAGCCTTGAGATTATGAAAGGTAGTCTGTTGTCGAGATTTTTGTTACTCCAATGGTTGGTAGCCTTGTCCTTATGGAAGCTAGTCTGTTGTCGAGATTTTTGTTACTCCAATGGATGGTAGCCTTGTCATTATGGAAGGTACTCTATTGTCGAGATTTTTGTTACTCCAATGGATGGTAGCCTAGTCATTATGGAAGGTAGTCTTTGGTTCAAATTTTTGTTACACCAATGAATGCTAGCCTTGTCATTACAGAAGGTAGTCTATTGTGGATATTTTTGTTACTCCAATGGATGGTAGCCTTATCATTATGGAAGGTAGTATAATATAGATATCTTTTTTACTCCAATGGGTGGTAGCCTTGTCATTATGGAAGGTAGTTTGTTTCGAATTTTTTTTTACTCCAATGGATGGTAGCCTTCTCATTATGAAAGGTAGTTTGTCATTGAGATATAGGTTACTCCAATGTGTGGTAGCCTTGACATTATGGAAGGTAGTCTATTGTCGAGAATTTTGGTATTCCATTGGATGGTAGCCTTGTCATTATGGAAGGTAGTCTCTTGTCGGAATTTTTTTTACTCCAATGGATGGTAGCCTTGTCATTATGGAAGGTAGTTTGTTGTCTAGATTTTTGTTATTCCTTTGGATGATAGCCTTGTCATTATGGAAGGTAGTCTATTTTCGTGATTTTTGTTATTCCAATGGATGGTAACTTTGTCATTATGGAAGGTAGTATGTTGTCGAGATTTTTGTTACTCCAATGGTTGGTAGCCTTGTCCTTATGGAAGCTAGTCTGTTGTCGAGATTTTTGTTACTCCAATGGATGGTAGCCTTGTCATTATGGAAGGTAGTCTTTTGTTCAAATTTTTGTTACTCCGATGAATGGTAGCCTTATCATTACAGAAGGTAGTCTATTGTGGATATTTTTGTTACTCCAATGGATGGTAGCCTTATCATTACGGAAGGTAGTAAAATATATATATCTTTTTTACTCCAATGGGTGGTAGCCTTGTCATTATGGAAGGTAGTTTGTTGTCGAAATTTTTTTTACTCCAATGGATGGTAGCCTTGTCATTATGAAACGTAGTTTGTCATTGAGATATATGTTACTCCAATGTGTGGTAGCCTTGACATTATGGAAGGTAGTCTATTGTCGAGAATTTTGGTATTCCATTGGATGGTAGCCTTGTCATTATGGAAGGTAGTCTCTTGTCGGAATTTTTTTTACTCCAAGGGATGGTAGCCTTGTCATTAAGGAAGGTAGTTTGTTGTCTAGATTTTTGTTATTCCTTTGGATGATAGCCTTGTCATTATGGAAGGTAGTCTATTTTCGTGATTTTTGTTATTCCAATGGATGGTAACTTTGTCATTATGGAAGGTAGTCTGTTGTCGATATTTTTGTTACTCCAATGGTTGGTAGCCGTGTCCTTATGGAAGCTAGTCTGTTGTCGAGATTTTTGTTACTCCAATGGATGGTAGCCTTGTCATTATGGAAGGTACTCTATTGTCGGGATTTTTGTTACTCCAATGGATGGTAGCCTTGTCATTATGGAAGGTAGTCTTTTGTTCAAATTTTTGTTACTCCAATGAATGGAGCCTTGTCATTACAGAAGGTAGTCTGTTGTGGATATTTTTGTTACTCCAATGGATGGTAGCCTTATCATTATGGAAGGTAGTATAATATAGATATCTTTTTTACTCCAAAAGGTGGTAGCCTTGTCATTATCGAAGGTAGTTTGTTGTCGAAATATTTTTTACTCCAATGGATGGTAGCCTTTTCATTATGGAAGATAGTTTGTAATTGAGATATCTGTTACTCCAATGTGTGGTAGCCTTGACATTATGAAAGGTAGTCTGTTGTCGAGATTTTTGTTACTCCAATGGTTGGTAGCCTTGTCCTTATGGAAGCTAGTCTGTTGTCGAGATTTTTGTTACTCCAATGGATGGTATCCTTGTCATTATGGAAGGTACTCTATTGTCGAGATTTTTGTTACTCCAATGGATGGTAGCCTCGTCATTATGGAAGGTAGTCTTTTGTTCAAATTTTTGTTACTCCAATGAATGCTAGCCTTGTCATTACAGAAGGTAGTCTATTGTGGATATTTTTTTTACTCCAATGGATGGTAGCCTTATCATTATGGAAGGTAGTATAATATAGATATCTTTTTTACTCCAATGGGTGGTAGCCTTGTCATTATGGAAGGTAGTTTGTTTCGAAATTTTTTTTACTCCAATGGATGGTAGCCTTGTCATTATGGAAGGTAGTTTGTCATTGAGATATCTGTTACTCCAATGTGTGGTAGCCTTGACATTATGAAAGGTAGTCTGTTGTCGAGATTTTTGTTACTCCAATGGTTGGTAGCCTTGTCCTTATGGAAGCTAGTCTGTTGTCGAGATTTTTGTTACTCCAATGGATGGTAGCCTTGTCATTATGGAAGGTACTCTATTGTCGAGATTTTTGTTACTCCAATGGATGGTAGCCTAGTCATTATGGAAGGTAGTCTTTTGTTCAATTTTTTGTTACTCCAATGAATGCTAGCCTTGTCATTATATAAGGTAGTCTATTGTGGATATTTTTTTTACTCCAATGGATGGTAGCCTTATCATTATGGAAGGTAGTATAATATAGATATCTTTTTTACTCCAATGGGTGGTAGCGTTGTCATTATGGAAGGTAGTTTGTTTCGAAATTTTTTTTACTCCAATGGATGGTAGCCTTGTCATTATGGAAGGTAGTTTGTCATTGAGATATTTGTTACTCCAATGTGTGGTAGCCTTGACATTATGGAAGGTAGTCTATTGTCGATATTTTTATTACTCCAATGGTTGGTAGCCTTGTCCTTATGGAAGCTAGTCTGTTGTCGAGATTTTTGTTACTCCAATGGATGGTAGCCTTGTCATTATGGAAGGTACTCTATTGTCCAGATTTTTGTTACTCCAATGGATGGTAGCCTTGTCATTATGGAAGGTAGTCTTTTGTTCAAATTTTTGTTACTCCGATGAATAGTAGCCTTATCATTACAGAAGGTAGTCTATTGTGGATATTTTTGTTACTCCAATGGATGGTAGCCTTATCATTATGGAAGGTAGTAAAATATATATATCTTTTTTACTCCAATGGGTGGTAGCCTTGTCATTATGGAAGGTAGTTTGTTGTCGAAATTTTTTTTACTCCAATGGATGGTAGCCTTGTCATTATGAAAGGTAGTTTGTCATTGAGATATCTGTTACTCCAATGTGTGGTAGCCTTGACATTATGGAAGGTAGTCTGTTGTCGAGAATTTTGGTATTACATTGTATGGTAGCCTTGTCATTATGGAAGGTAGTCTGTTGTCGGAATTTTTTTTACTCCAATGGATGGTAGCCTTGTCATTATGGAAGGTAGTTTGTTGTCTAGATTTTTGTTATTCCTTTGGATGATAGCCTTGTCATTATGAAAGGTAGTCTATTTTCGTGATTTTTGTTATTCCAATGGATGGTAACTTTGTCATTATGGAAGGTAGTCTGTTGTCGATATTTTTGTTACTCCAATGGTTGGTTGCCGTGTCCTTATGAAAGCTAGTCTGTTGTCGAGATTTTTGTTACTCCAATGGATGGTAGCCTTGTCATTATGGAAGGTACTCTATTGTCGAGATTTTCGTTACTCCAATGGATGGTAGCTTTGTCATTATGGAAGGTAGTCTTTTGTTCAAATTTTTGTTACTCCAATGAATGGTAGCCTTGTCATTACAGAAGGTAGTCTGTTGTGGATATTTTTGTTACTCCAATGGATGGTAGCCTTATCATTATGGAAGGTAGTATAATATAGATATCTTTTTACTCCAATGGGTGGTAGCCTTGTCATTATGGAAGGTAGTTTGTTTCGAAATTTTTTTTACTCCAATGGATGGTAGCCTTGTCATTATGGAAGGTAGTTTGTCATTGAGATATTTGTTACTCCAATGTGTGGTAGCCTTGACATTATGGCAGGTAGTCTGTTGTCGAGAATTTTGTTATTCCATTAGATGGTAGCCTTGTCATTATGGAAGGTAGTCTCTTGTCAGAATTTTTGTTACTCCAATGGATGGTAGCCTTGTCATTATGGAAGGTAGTTTGTTGTCTAGATTTTTGTTATTCCTTTGGATGATAGCCTTGTCATTATGGAAGGTAGTCTATTTTCGTGATTTTTGTTATTCCAATGGATGGTAACTTTGTCATTATGGAAGGTAGTTTGTTGTCGAGATTTTTGTTACTCCAATGGTTGGTAGCCTTGTCCTTATGGAAGCTAGTATGTTGTCGAGATTTTTGTTACTCCAATGGATGGTAGCCTTGTCATTATGGAAGGTACTCTATTGTCCAGATTTTTGTTACTCCAATGGATGGTAGCCTTGTCATTATGGAAGGTAGTCTTTTGTTCAAATTTTTGTTACTCCGATGAATGGTAGCCTTATCATTACAGAAGGTAGTCTATTGTGGATATTTTTGTTACTCCAATGGATGGTAGCCTTATCATTATGGAAGGTAGTAAAATATAGATATCTTTTTTACTCCAATGGGTGGTAGCCTTGTCATTATGGAAGGTAGTTTGTTGTCGAAAATTTTTTTACTCCAATGGATGGTAGCCTTGTCATTATGAAAGGTAGTTTGTCATTGAGATATATGTTACTCCAATGTGTGGTAGCCTTGACATTATGGAAGGTAGTCTATTGTCGAGAATTTTGGTATTCCATTGGATGGTAGCCTTGTCATTATGGAAGGTAGTCTCTTGTCAGAATTTTTTTTACTCCAATGGATGGTAGCCTTGTCATTATAGAAGGTAGTTTGTTGTCTAGATTTTTGTTATTCCATTGATGATAGCCTTGTCATTATGGAAGGTAGTCTACTTTCGTGATTTTTGTTATTCCAATGGATGGTAACTTTGTCATTATGGAAGGTAGTCTGTTGTCGATATTTTTGTTACTCCAATGGTTGGTAGCCGTGTCCTTATGGAAGCTAGTCTGTTGTCGAGATTTTTGTTACTCCAATGGATGGTAGCCTTGTCATTATGGAAGGTACTCTATTGTCGAGATTTTTGTTACTCCAATGGATGGTAGCCTTGTCATTATGGAAGGTAGTCTTTTGTTCAAATTTTTGTTACTCCAATGAATGGTAGCCTTGTCATTACAGATGGTAGTCTGTTGTGGATATTTTTGTTACTCCAATGGATGGTAGCCTTATCATTATGGAAGGTAGTATAATATAGATATCTTTTTTACTCCAATGGGTGGTAGCCTTGTCATTATGGAAGGTAGTTTGTTGTCGAAAATTTTTTTACTCCAATGGATGGTAGCCTTGTCATTATGAAAGGTAGTTTGTCATTGAGATATATGTTACTCCAATGTGTGGTAGCCATGACATTATGGAAGGTAGTCTATTGTCGAGAATTTTGGTATTCCATTGGATGGTAGCCTTGTCATTATGGAAGGTAGTCTCTTGTCGGAATTTTTGTTACTCCAATGGATGGTAGCCTTGTCATTATGGAAGGTAGTTTGTTGTCTAGATTTTTGTTATTCCTTTGATGATAGCCTTGTAATTATGGAAGGTAGTCTATTTTCGTGATTTTTGTTATTCCAATGGATGGTAACTTTGTCATTATGGAAGGTAGTCTGTTGTCGAGATTTTTGTTACTCCAATGGTTGGTAGCCTTGTCCTTATGGAAGCTAGTCTATTGTCGAGATTTTTATTACTCCAATGGATGGTAGCCCTGTCATTATGGAAGGTACTCTATTGTTAAGATTATTGTTACTCCAAGGGATGGTAGCCTTGTCATTATGGTAGGTAGTTTGTTGTCTAGATTTTTGTTATTCCTTTGGATGATAGCCTTGTCATTATGGAAGGTAGTTTATTTTCGTGATTTTTGTTATTCCAATGGATGGTAACTTTGTCATTATGGAAGGTAGTCTGTTGTCGATATTTTTGTTACTCCAATGGTTGGTAGCCTTGTCGTTATCGAAGCTAGTCTGTTGTCGAGATTTTTGTTACTCCAATGGATGGTAGCCTTGTCATTATGGAAGGCTGTTTGTCATTATAATTTTTGTTACTCCAATGGATGGTAGCCTTGTCATTTTGGAAGGTAGTCTTTTGTTCAAATTTTTGTTACTCCAATGAATGGTAGCCTTGTCATTACAGAAGGTAGTCTATTGTGGATATTTTTGTTACTCCAATGGATGGTAGCCTTATCATTATGGAAGGTAGTATAATATAGATATCTTTTTAACTCCAATGGGTGGTAGCCTTGTCTTTATGGAAAGTAGTTTGTTGTCGAAATTTTTTTTACTCCAATGGATGGTAGCCTTGTCATTATGGAAGGTAGTTTGTCATTGAGATATCTGTTACTCCAATGTGTGGTAGCCTTGACATTATAGAAGGTAGTATGTTGTCGAGAATTTTGTTATTCAATTGGATGGTAGCCTTGTCATTATGGAAGGTAGTCTCTTGTCGGAATTTTTGTTACTCCAATGGATGGTAGCCTTGTCATTATGGAAGGTAGTTTGTTTTCTAGATTTTTGTTATTCCTTTGGATGATAGCCTTGTCATTATGGAAGGTAGTCTATTTTCATGATTTTTGTTATTCCAATGGATGGTAACTTTGTCATTATGGAAGGTAGTCTGTTGTCGAGATTTTTGTTACTCCAATGGTTGGTAGCCTTGTCCTTATGGAAGCTAGTCGGTTGTCGAGATTTTTGTTACTCCAATGGATGGTAGCCTTGTCATTATGGAAGCTACTCTATTGTCGAGATTTTTGTTACTCCAATGGATGGTAGCCTAGACATTATGGAAGGTAGTCTTTTGTTCAAATTTTTGTTACTCCAATGAATGGTAGCCTTGTCATTACAGAAGGTAGTCTATTGTGGATTTTTTAGTTACTCCAATGGATGGTAGCCTTATCATTATAGAAGGTAGTATAATATAGATATCTATTTTACTCAAATGGGTGGTAGCCTTGTCATTATGGAAGGTAGTTTTTTGTCGAAATTTTTTTTACTCCAATGGATGGTAGCCTTGTCATTATGGAAGGTAGTTTGTCATTGAGATATTTGTTACTCCAATGTGTGGTAGCCTTGACATTATGGAAGGTAGTCTGTTGTCGAGAATTTTGTTATTCCATTGGATGGTAGCCTTGTCATTATGGAAGGTAGTCTCTTGTCGGAATTTTTGTTACTCCAATGGATGGTAGCCTTGTCATTATGGAAGGTAGTTTGTTGTATAGATTTTTGTTATTCCTTTGGATGATAGCCTTGTAATTATGGAAGGTAGTCTATTTTCGTGATTTTTGTTATTCCAATGGATGGTAACTTTGTCATTATGGAAGGTAGTCTGTTGTCGAGATTTTTGTTACTCCAATGGTTGGTAGCCTTGTCCTTATGGAAGCTAGTCTGTTGTCGAGATTTTTATTACTCCAATGGATGGTAGCCTTGTCATTATGGAAGGTACTCTATTGTCAAGATTTTTGTTACTCCAATTGATGGTAGCCTTGTCATTATGGAAGTTAGTTTGTTGTCTAGATTTTTGTTATTCCTTTGGATGATAGCCTTGTCATTATGGAATGTAGTCTATTTTCGTGATTTTTATTATTCCAATGGATGGTAACTTTGTCATTATGGAAGGTAGTCTGTTGTCGATATTTTTGTTACACCAATGGTTGGTAGCCTTGTCCTTATCGAAGCTAGTCTGTTGTCGAGATTTTTGTTACTCCAATGGATGGTAGCCTTGTCATTATGGAAGGCTGTTTGTCGTTATGATTTTTGTTACTCCAATGGATGGTAGCCTTGTCATTATGGAAGGTAGTCTTTTGTTCAAATTTTTGTTACTCCAATGAATGGTAGCCTTGTCATTACAGAAGGTAGTCTATTGTGGATATTTTTGTTACTCCAATGGATGGTAGCCTTATCATTATGGAAGGTATTATAATATAGATATCTTTTTAACTCCAATGGGTGGTAGCCTTGTCTTTATGGAAGGTAGTTTGTTGTCGAAATTTTTTTTCCTCCAATGGATGGTAGCCTTGTTATTATGGAAGGTAGTTTGTCATTGAGATATCTGTTACTCCAATGTGTGGTAGCCTTGACATTATAGAAGATAGTCTATTGTCGAGAATTTTGTTATTCCATTGGATGGTAGCCTTGTCATTATGGAAGGTAGTCTCTTGTCGGAATTTTTGTTACTCCAATGGATGGTAGCCTTGTCATTATGGAAGGTAGTTTGTTTTCTAGATTTTTGTTATTCCTTTGGATGATAGCCTTGTCATTATGGAAGGTAGTCTATTTTCGTGATTTTTGTTATTCCAATGGATGGTAACTTTGTCATTATGGAAGGTAGTCTGTTGTCGAGATTTTTGTTACTCCAATGGTTGGTAGCCTTGTCCTTATGGAAGCTAGTGTGTTATCGAGATTTTTGTTATTCTAATGGATGGTAGCCTTGTCATTATGGAAGGTACTCTATTTTCGAGATTTTTGTTACTCCAATGGATGGTAGCCTAGTCATTATGGAAGGTAGTCTTTTGTTCAAATTTTTGTTACTCCAATGAATGGTAGCCTTGTCATTACAGAAGGTAGTATATTGTGTATATTTTTGTTACTCCAATGGATGGTAGACTTATCATTATGGAAGGTAGTATAATATAGATATCTTTTTTACTCCAATGGGTGGTTGCCTTGTCATTATGGAAGGTAGTTTGTTGTCGAATTTTTTTTTACTCCAATGGATGGTAGCCTTGTCATTAGGGAAGGTAGTTTGTCATTGAGATATTTGTTACTCCAATGTGTGATTGCCTTGTAATTATGGAAGGTAGTCTATTTTCATGATTTTTGTTATTCCAATGGATGGTAACTTTGTCATTATGGAAGGTAGTCTGTTGTCGATATTTTTGTTACTCCAATGGTTGGTAGCCTTGTCCTTATGGAAGCTAGTCTATTGTCGAGATTTATATTACTCCAATGGATGGTAGCCTTGTCATTATGGAAGGTACTCTATTGTCGAGATTTTTGTTACTCCAATGGATGGTAGCCTTGTCATTATGGAAGGTTGTTTGTCATTATGATTTTTGTTACTCCAATGGATGGTAGCCTTGTCATTATGGAAGGTAGTCTATTTTCGTGATTTTTGTTATTCCAATGGATGGTAACTTTGTCATTATGGAAGGTAGATTGTTGTCGAGATTTTTGTTACTCCAATGGTTGGTAGCCTTGTCCTTATCGAAGCTAGTCTGATGTCGAGATGTTTGTTACTCCAATGTATGGTAGCCTTGTCATTTTGGAAGGATGTTTGTCGTTATGATTTTTATTACTCCTATGGATGGTAGCCTTGTCATTATGGAAGGTAGTCTTTTGTTCAAATTTTTGTTACTCCAATGAATGGTAGCCTTGTCATTATAGAAGGTAGTCTGTTGTGGATATTTTTGTTACTCCAATGGATGGTAGCCTTATCATTATGGAAGGTAGTATAATATAGATATCTTTTTTACTACAATGGGTGGTAGCCTTGTCATTATGGAAGGTAGTTTGTTGTGGAAATTTTTTTTACTCTAATGGATGGTAGCCTTGTCATTATGGAAGGTAGTTTGTCATTGAGATATCTGTTACTCCAATGTGTGGTAGCCTTGACATTATGGAAGGTAGTCTGTTGTCGAGAATTTTGTTATTCCATTGGATGATAGCCTTGTCATTATGGAAGGTAGTCTCTTGTCGGAATTTTTGTTACTCCAATGGATGATAGCCTTGTCATTATGGAAGGTAGTTTGTTGTCAAGATTTTTGTTATTCCTTTGGATGATAGCCTTGTCATTATCGAAGGTAGTCTATTTTCGTTATTTTTGTTATTCCAATGGATGGTAACTTTGTCATTATGGAAGGTAGTCTGTTGTCGAGATTTTTGTTACTCCAATGGTTGGTAGCCTTGTCCTTATGGAAGCTAGTCTGTTGTCGAGATTTTTGTTACTCCAATGGATGGTAGCCTTGTCATTATGGAAGCTACTCTATTGTCGAGATTTTTGTTACTCCAATGGATGGTAGCCTAGTCATTATGGAAGGTAGTCTTTTGTTCAAATTTTTGTTACTCCAATGAATGGTAGCCTTGTCATTACAGAAGGTAGTCTATTGTGGATATTTTTGTTACTCCAATGGATGGTAGCCTTATCATTAAGGAAGGTAGTATAATATAGATATCTATTTTACTCCAATGGGTGGTAGCCTTGTCATTATGGAAGGTAGTTTGTTGTCGAAATTTTTTTTACTCCAATGGATGGTAGCCTTGTCATTATGGAAGGTAGTTTGTCATTGAGATATTTGTTACTCCAATGTGTGGTAGCCTTGACATTATGGAAGGTAGTCTGTTGTCGAGAATTTTGTTATTCCATTGGATGGTAGCCTTGTCATTATGGAAGGTAGTCTCTTGTCGGAATTTTTGTTACTCCAATGGATGGTAGCCTTGTCATTATGGAAGGTAGTTTGTTGTCTAGATTTTTGTTATTCCTTTGGATGATAGCCTTGTAATTATGGAAGGTAGTCTATTTTCGTGATTTTTGTTATTCCAATGGATGGTAACTTTGTCATTATGGAAGGTAGTCTGTTGTCGAGATTTTTGTTACTCCAATGGTTGGTAGCCTTGTCCTTATGGAAGCTAGTCTGTTGTCGAGATTTTTATTACTCCAATGGATGGTAGCCTTGTCATTATGTAAGGTTCTCTATTGTCAAGATTTTTGTTACTCCAATTGATGGTAGCCTTGTCATTATGGAAGGTAGTTTGTTGTCTAGATTTTTGTTATTCCTTTGGATGATAGCCTTGTCATTATGGAAGGTAGTCTATTTTCGTGATTTTTGTTATTCCAATGGATGGTAACTTTGTCCTTATGGAAGGTAGTCTGTTGTCGATATTTTTGTTACTCCAATGGTTGGTAGCCTTGTCCTTATCGAAGCTAGTCTGTTGTCGAGATTTTTGTTACTCCAATGGATGGTAGCCTTGTCATTATGGAAGGCTGTTTGTCGTTATGATTTTTGTTACTCCAATGGATGGTAGCCTTGTCATTATGGAAGGTAGTCTTTTGTTCAAATTTTTGTTACTCCAATGAATGGTAGCCTTGTCATTACAGAAGGTAGTCTATTGTGGATATTTTTGTTACTCCAATGGATGGTAGCCTTATCATTATGGAAGGTATTATAATATAGATATCTTTTTAACTCCAATGGGTGGTAGCCTTGTCTTTATGGAAGGTAGTTTGTTGTCGAAATTTTTTTTACTCCAATGGATGGTAGCCTTGTCATTATGGAAGGTAGTTTGTCATTTAGATATCTGTTACTCCAATGTGTGGTAGCCTTGACATTATAGAAGGTAGTCTATTGTCGAGAATTTTGTTATTCCATTGGATGGTAGCCTTGTCATTATGGAAGGTAGTCTCTTGTCGGAATTTTTGTTACTCCAATGGATGGTAGCCTTGTCATTATGGAAGGTAGTTTGTTTTCTAGATTTTTGTTATTCCTTTGGATGATAGTCTTATCATTATGGAAGGTAGTCTATTTTCGTGATTTTTGTTATTCCAATGGATGGTAACTTTGTCATTATGGAAGGTAGTCTGTTGTCGAGATTTTTGTTACTCCAATGGTTGGTAGCCTTGTCCTTATGGAAGCTAGTGTGTTGTCGAAATTTTTGTTACTCCAATGGATGGTAGCCTTGTCATTATGGAAGGTACTCTATTGTCGAGATTTTTGTTCCTCCAATGGATGGTAGCCTAGTCATTATGGAAGGTAGTCTTTTGTTCAAATTTTTGTTACTCCAATGAATGGTAGCCTTGTCATTACAGAAGGTAGTCTATTGTGTATATTTTTGTTACTCCAATGGATGGTAGACTTATCATTATGGAAGGTAGTATAATATGGATATCTTTTTTACTCCAATGGGTGGTAGCCTTGTCATTATGGAGGGTAGTTTGTTGTCAAATTTTTTTTTACTCCAATGGATGGTAGCCTTGTCATTAGGGAAGGTAGTTTGTAATTGAGATATTTGTTACTCCAATGTGTGATAGCCTTGTAATTTTGGAAGGTAGTCTATTTTCGTGATTTTTGTTATTCCAATGGATGGTAACTTTGTCATTATGGAAGGTAGTCTGTTGTCGAGATTTTTTTTACTCCAATGGTTTGTAGCCTTGTCCTTATGGAAGCTAGTCTATTGTCGAGATTTTTATTACTCCTATGGATGGTAGCCTTGTCATTATGGAAGGTACTCTATTGTCGAGATTTTTGTTACTCCAATGGATGGTAGCCTTGTCATTATGGAAGGTTGTTTGTCATTATGATTTTTGTTACTCCAATGGATGGTAGCCTTGTCATTATGGAAGGTAGTCTATTTTCGTGATTTTTGTTATTCCAATGGATGGTAAGGTAGTCTGTTGTCGAGATTTTTGTTACTCCAATGGTTGGTAGCCTTGTCCTTACCGAAGCTAGTCTGATGTCGAGATGTTTGTTACTCCAATGGATGGTAGCCTTGTCATTATGGAAGGATGTTTGTCGTTATGATTTTTATTACTCCTATGGATGGTAGCCTTGTCATTATGGAAGGTAGTCTTTTGTTCAAATTTTTGTTACTCCAATGAATGGTAGCCTTGTCATTACAGAAGGTAGTCTGTTGTGGATATTTTTGTTACTCCAATGGATGGTAGCCTTATCATTATGGAAGGTAGTATAATATAGATATCTTTTTTACTCCAATGGGTGGTAGCCTTGTCATTATGGAAGGTAGTTTGTTGTCGAAATTTTTTTTACTCTAATGGATGGTAGCCTTGTCATTATGGAAGGTAGTTTGTCATTGAGATATTTGTTACTCCAATGTGTGGTAGCCTTGACATTATGGAAGGTAGTCTGTTGTCGAGAATTTTGTTATTCCATTGGATGGTAGCCTTGTCATTATGGAAGGTAGTCTCTTGTCGGAATTTTTGTTACTCCAATGGATGGTAGCCTTGTCATTATGGAAGGTAGTTTGTTGTCAAGATTTTTGTTATTCCTTTGGATGATAGCCTTGTCATTATCGAAGGTAGTCTATTTTTGTGATTTTTGTTATTCCAATGGATGGTAACTTTGTCATTATGGAAGGTAGTCTGTTGTTGAGATTTTTGTTACTCCAATGGTTGGTAGCCTTGTCCTTATGCTAGTCTGTTGTCGAGATTTTTGTTACTCCAATGGATGGTAGCCTTGTCATTATGGAAGCTACTTTATTGTCGAGATTTTTGTTACTCCAATGGATGGTAGCCTAGTCATTATGGAAGGTAGTCTTTTGTTCAAATTTTTGTTACTCCAATGAATGGTAGCCTTGTCATTACAGAAGGTAGTCTATTGTGGATATTTTTGTTACTCCAATGGATGGTAGCCTTATCATTATGGAAGGTAGTATAATATAGATATCTATTTTACTCCAATGGGTGGTAGCCTTATCATTATGGAAGGTAGTTTGTTGTCGAATTTTTTTTTACTCCAATGGATGGTAGCCTTGTCATTATGGAAGGTAGTTTGTCATTGAGATATTTGTTACTCCAATGTGTGGTAGCCTTGACATTATGGAAGGTAGTCTATTGTCGAGAATTTTGTTATTCCATTGGATGGTAGCCTTGTCATTATGGAAGGTAGTCTCTTGTCGGAATGTTTGTTACTCCAATGGATGGTAGCCATGTCATTATGGAAGGTAGTTTGTTGTCAAGATTTTTGTTATTCCTTTGGATGATAGCCTTGTAATTATGGAAGGTAGTCTATTTTCATGATTTTTGTTATTCCAATGGATGGTAACTTTGTCATTATGGAAGGTAGTATGTTGTCGAGATTTTTGTTACTCCAATGGTTGGTAGCCTTGTCCTTATGGAAGCTAGTCTGTTGTCGAGATTTTTATTACTCCAATGGATTGTAGCCTTGTCATTATGGAAGGTACTCTATTGTCAAGATTTTTTTTACTCCAATGGATGGTAGCCTTGTCATTATGGAAGGTAGTTTGTTGTCTAGATTTTTGTTATTCCTTTGGATGATAGCCTTGTAATTATGGAAGGTAGTCTATTTTCGTGATTTTTGTTATTCCAATGGATGGTAACTTTGTCATTATGGAAGGTAGTCTGTTGTCGATATTTTTGTTACTCCAATGGTTGGTAGCCTTGTCCTTATCGAAGCTAGTCTGTTGTGGAGATTTTTGTTACTCCAATGGATGGTAGCCTTGTCATTATGGAGGGCTGTTTGTCGTTATGATTTTTGTTACTCCAATGGATGGTAGCCTTTTCATTATGGAAGGTAGTCTTTTGTTCAAATTTTTGTTACTCCAATGAATGGTAGCCTTGTCATTACAGAAGGTAGTCTATTGTGGATATTTTTGTTACTCCAATGGATGGTAGCCTTATCATTATGGAAGGTAGTATAATATAGATATCTTTTTAACTCCAATGGGTGGTAGCCTTGTCTTTATGGAAGGTAGTTTGTTGTCGAAATTTTTTTTACTCCAATGGATGGTAGCCTTGTCATTATGGAAGGTAGTTTGTCATTGAGATATCTGTTACTCCAATGTGTGGTAGCCTTGACATTATAGAAGGTAGTCTGTTGTCGAGAATTTTGTTATTCCATTGGATGGTAGCCTTGTCATTATGGAAGGTAGTCTCTTGTCGGAATTTTTGTTACTCCAATGGATGGTAGCCTTGTCATTATGGAAGGTAGTTTGTTTTCTAGATTTTTTTTATTCCTTTGGATGATAGCCTTGTCATTATGGAAGGTAGTCTATTTTCATGATTTTTGATATTCCAATGGATGGTAACTTTGTCATTATGGAAGGTAGTCTATTGTCGAGATTTTTGTTACTCAAATGGTTGGTAGCCTTGTCCTTATGGATGCTAGTCTGTTGTCGAGATTTTTGTTACTCCAATGGATAGTAGCCTTGTCATTATGGAAGCTACTCTATTGTCGAGATTTTTGTTACTCCAATGGATGGTAGCCTAGTCATTATGGAAGGTAGTCTTTTGTTCAAATTTTTGTTACTCCAATGAATTGTAGCCTTGTCATTACAGAAGGTAGTCTATTGTGGATATTTTTTTTACTCCAATGGATGGTAGCCTTATCATTATGGAAGGTAGTATAATATAGATATCTATTTTAATCCAATGGGTGGTAGTCTTGTCATTATGGAAGGTAGTTTGTTGTCGAAATGTTTTTTACTCCAATGGATGGTAGCCTTATCATTATGGAAGGTAGTTTGTCATTGAGATATTTGTTACTCCAATGTGTGGTAACCTTGACATTATGGAAGGTAGTCTGTTGTCGAGAATTTTGTTATTCCATTGGATGGTAGCCTTGTCATTATGGAAGGTAGTCTCTTTTCGGAATTTTTGTTACTCCAATGGATGGTAGCCTTGTCATTATGGAAGGTAGTTTGTTGTCTAGATTTTTGTTATTCCTTTGGATGATAGCCTTGTAATTATGGAAGGTAGTCTATTTTCGTGATTTTTGTTATTCCAATGGATGGTAACTTTGTCATTATGGAAGGTATTCTGTTGTCGAGATTTTTGTTACTCCAATGGTTGGTAGCCTTGTCCTTATGGAAGCTAGTCTGTTGTCGAGATTTTTATTACTCCAATGGATGGTAGCCATGTCATTATGGAAGGTACTCTATTGTCGAGATTTTTGTTACTCCAATGGATTGTAGCCTTGTCATTATGGAAGGTTGTTTGTCATTATGATTTTTGTTACTCCAATGGAAGGTAGCCTTGTCATTATGGAAGGTAGTCTATTTTCGTGATTTTTGTTATTCCAATGGATGGTAACTTTGTCATTATGGAAGGTAGTCTGTTGTCGAGATTTTTGTTACGCCAATGGTTGGTAGCCTTGTCCTTATCGAAGCTAGTCTGATGTCGAGATGTTTGTTACTCCAATGGATGGTAGCCTTGTCATTATGGAAGGCTGTTTGTCGTTATCATTTTTGTTACTCCAATGGATGGTAGCCTTGTCATTATGGAAGGTAGTCTTTTGTTCAAATTTTTGTTACTCCAATGAATGGTAACCTTGTCATTACAGAAGGTAGTCTGTTGTGGATATTTTTGTTACTCCAATGGATGGTAGCCTTATCATTATGGAAGGTAGTATAATATAGATATCTTTTTTACTCCAATGGGTGGTAGCCTTGTCATTATGGAAGGTAGTCTCTTGTCGGAATTTTTGTTACTCCAATGGATGGTAGCCTTGTCATTATGGAAGGTAGTTTGTTTTCTAGATTTTTGTTATTCCTTTGGATGATAGCCTTGTCATTATGGAAGGTAGTCTATTTTCGTGATTTTTGTTATTCCAAGGGATGGTAACCTTGTCCTTATGGAAGCTAGTCTGTTGTCGAGATTTTTGTTACTCCAATGGATAGTAGCCTTGTCATTATGGAAGCTACTCTATTGTCGATATTTTTGTTACTCCAATGGATGGTAGCCTAGTCATTATGGAAGGTAGTCTTTTGTTCAAATTTTTGTTACTCCAATGAATTGTAGCCTTGTCATTACAGAAGGTAGTCTATTGTGGATATTTTTTTTACTCCAATGGATGGTAGCCTTATCATTATGGAAGGTAGTATAATATAGATATCTATTTTAATCCAATGGGTGGTAGCCTTGTCATTATGGAAGGTAGTTTGTTGTCGAAATGTTTTTTACTCCAATGGATGGTAGCCTTATCATTATGGAAGGTAGTTTGTCATTGAGATATTTGTTACTCCAATGTGTGGTAACCTTGACATTATGGAAGGTAGTCTGTTGTCGAGAATTTTGTTATTCCATTGGATGTTAGCCTTGTCATTATGGAAGGTAGTCTCTTTTCGGAATTTTTGTTACTCCAATGGATGGTAGCCTTGTCATTATGGAAGGTAGTTTGTTGTCTAGATTTTTGTTATTCCTTTGGATGATAGCCTTGTAATTATGGAAGGTAGTCTATTTTCGTGATTGTTGTTATTCCAATGGATGGTAACTTTGTCACTATGGAAGGTATTATGTTGTCGAGATTTTTGTTACTCCAATGGTTGGTAGCCTTGTCCTTATGGAAGCTAGTCTGTTGTCGAGATTTTTATTACTCCAATGGATGGTAGCCATGTCATTATGGAAGGTACTCTATTGTCGAGATTTTTGTTACTCCAATGGATTGTAGCCTTGTCATTATGGAAGGTTGTTTGTCATTATGATTTTTGTTACTCCAATGGAAGGTAGCCTTGTCATTATGGAAGGTAGTCTATTTTCGTGATTTTTGTTATTCCAATGGATGGTAACTTTGTCATTATGGAAGGTAGTCTGTTGTCGAGATTTTTGTTACGCCAATGGTTGGTAGCCTTGTCCTTATCGAAGCTAGTCTGATGTCGAGATGTTTGTTACTCCAATGGATGGTAGCCTTGTCATTATGGAAGGCTGTTTGTCGTTATCATTTTTGTTACTCCAATGGATGGTAGCCTTGTCATTATGGAAGGTAGTCTTTTGTTCAAATTTTTGTTACTCCAATGAATGGTAACCTTGTCATTACAGAAGGTAGTCTGTTGTGGATATTTTTGTTACTCCAATGGATGGTAGCCTTATCATTATGGAAGGTAGTATAATATAGATATCTTTTTTACTCCAATGGGTGGTAGCCTTGTCATTATGGAAGGTAGTCTCTTGTCGGAATTTTTGTTACTCCAATGGATGGTAGCCTTGTCATTATGGAAGGTAGTTTGTTTTCTAGATTTTTGTTATTCCTTTGGATGATAGCCTTGTCATTATGGAAGGTAGTCTATTTTCGTGATTTTTGTTATTCCAAGGGATGGTAACCTTGTCCTTATGGAAGCTAGTCTGTTGTCGAGATTTTTGTTACTCCAATGGATAGTAGCCTTGTCATTATGGAAGCTACTCTATTGTCGATATTTTTGTTACTCCAATGGATGGTAGCCTAGTCATTATGGAAGGTAGTCTTTTGTTCAAATTTTTGTTACTCCAATGAATTGTAGCCTTGTCATTACAGAAGGTAGTCTATTGTGGATATTTTTTTTACTCCAATGGATGGTAGCCTTATCATTATGGAAGGTAGTATAATATAGATATCTATTTTAATCCAATGGGTGGTAGCCTTGTCATTATGGAAGGTATTTTGTTGTCGAAATGTTTTTTACTCCAATGGATGGTAGCCTTATCATTATGGAAGGTAGTTTGTCATTGAGATATTTGTTACTCCAATGTGTGGTAACCTTGACATTATGGAAGGTAGTCTGTTGTCGAGAATTTTGTTATTCCATTGGATGTTAGCCTTGTCATTATGGAAGGTAGTCTCTTTTCGGAATTTTTGTTACTCCAATGGATGGTAGCCTTGTCATTATGGAAGGTAGTTTGTTGTCTAGATTTTTGTTATTCCTTTGGATGATAGCCTTGTAATTATGGAAGGTAGTCTATTTTCGTGATTGTTGTTATTCCAATGGATGGTAACTTTGTCACTATGGAAGGTATTATGTTGTCGAGATTTTTGTTACTCCAATGGTTGGTAGCCTTGTCCTTATGGAAGCTAGTCTGTTGTCGAGTTTTTTATTACTCCAATGGATGGTAGCCATGTCATTATGGAAGGTACTCTATTGTCGAGATTTTTGTTACTCCAATGGATTGTAGCCTTGTCATTATGGAAGGTTGTTTGTCATTATGATTTTTGTTACTCCAATGGAAGGTAGCCTTGTCATTATGGAAGGTAGTCTATTTTCGTGATTTTTGTTATTCCAATGGATGGTAACTTTGTCATTATGGAAGGTAGTCTGTTGTCGAGATTTTTGTTACGCCAATGGTTGGTAGCCTTGTCCTTATCGAAGCTAGTCTGATGTCGAGATGTTTGTTACACCAATGGATGGTAGCCTTGTCATTATGGAAGGCTGTTTGTCGTTATCATTTTTGTTACTCCAATGGATGGTAGCCTTATCATTATGGAAGGTAGTTTTTGTTCAAATTTTTGTTACTCCAATGAATGGTAACCTTGTCATTACAGAAGGTAGTCTGTTGTGGATATTTTTGTTACTCCAATGGATGGTAACCTTATCATTATGGAAGGTAGTATAATATAGATATCTTTTTTACTCCAATGGGTGGTAGCCTTGTCATTATGGAAGGTAGTCTCTTGTCGGAATTTTTGTTACTCCAATGGATGGTAGCCTTGTCATTATGGAAGGTAGTTTGTTTTCTAGATTTTTGTTATTCCTTTGGATGATAGCCTTGTCATTATGGAAGGTAGTCTATTTTCGTGATTTTTGTTATTCCAAGGGATGGTAACCTTGTCCTTATGGAAGCTAGTCTGTTGTCGAGATTTTTGTTACTCCAATGGTTGGTAGCCTTGTCCTTATGGAAGCTAGTCTGTTGTCGAGATTTTTGTTACTTCAATGGATGTTAGTGATGTCATTATGGAAGCTACTCTATTGTCGAGATTTTTGTTACTCCAATGGATGGTAGCCTTGTCATTATGGAAGGTTGTTTGTCATTATGATTTTTGTTAGTCCAATGGATGGTAGCCTTGTCATTATGGAAGGTAGTCTATTTTCATGATTTTTGTTATTCCAATGGATGGTAACTTTGTCATTATGGAAGGTAGTCTGTTGTCGAGATTTTTGTTACTCAAATGGTTGGTAGCCTTGTCCTTATGGATGCTAGTCTGTTGTCGAGATTTTTGTTACTCCAATGGATAGTAGCCTTGTCATTATGGAAGCTACTCTATTGTCGAGATTTTTGTTACTCCAATGGATCGTAGCCTAATCATTATGGAAGGTAGTCTTTTGTTCAAATTTTTGTTACTCCAATGAATGGTAGCCTTGTCATTACAGAAGGTAGTCTATTGTGGATATTTTTTTTACTCCAATGGATGGTAGCCTTATCATTATGGAAGGTAGTATAATATAGATATCTATTTTAATCCAATGGGTGGTAGCCTTGTCAATATGGAAGGTAGTTTGATGTCGAAATGTTTTTTACTCCAATGGATGGTAGCCTTATCATTATGGAAGGTAGTTTGTCATTGAGATATTTGTTACTCCAATGTGTGGTAACCTTGACATTATGGAAGGTAGTCTGTTGTCGAGAATTTTGTTATTCCATTGGATGGTAGCCTTGTCATTATGGAATGTAGTCTCTTTTCGGAATTTTTGTTACTCCAATGGATGGTAGCCTTGTCATTATGGAAGGTAGTTTGTTGTCTAGATTTTTGTTATTCCTTTGGATGATAGCCTTGTAATTATGGAAGGTAGTCTATTTTCGTGATTTTTGTTATTCCAATGGATGGTAACTTTTTCATTATGGAAGGTAGTCTGTTGTCGAGATTTTTGTTACTCCAATGGTTGGTAGCCTTGTCCTTATGGAAGCTAGTCTGTTGTCGAGATTTTTATTACTCCAATGGATGGTAGCCTTGTCATTTTGGAAGGTACTCTTTTGTCGAGATTTTTGTTACTCCAATGGATGGTAGCCTTGTCATTATGGAAGGTAGTTTGTTGTCTAGATTTTTGTTATTCCTTTGGATGATAGCCTTGTCATTATGGAAGGTAGTCTATTTTCGTGATTTTTGTTATTCCAATGGATGGTAACTTTGTCATTATGGAAGGTAGTCTGTTGTCGAGATTTTTGTTACTCCAATGGTTGGTAGCCTTGTCCTTATCGAAGCTAGTCTGTTGTGGAGATTTTTGTTACTCCAATGGATGGTAGCCTTGTCATTATGGAAGGCTGTTTGTCGTTATGATTTTTGTTACTCCAATGGATGGTAGCCTTGTCATTATGGAAGGTAGTCTTTTGTTCAAATTTTTGTTACTCCAATGAATGGTAGCCTTGTAATTACAAAAGGTAGTCTAATGTGGATATTTTTGTTACACCAATGGATGGTAGCCTTATCATTATGGAAGGTAGTATAATATAGATATCTTTTTAACTCCAATGGGTGGTAGCCTTGTCTTTATGGAAGGTAGTTTGTTGTCGAATTATTTTTTACTCCGATGGATGGTAGCCTTGTCATTATGGAAGGTAGTTTGTCATTGAGATATCTGTTACTCCAATGTGTGGTAGCCTTGACATTATGGAAGGTAGTCTCTTGTCGGAATTTTTGTTACTCCAATGGATGGTAGCCTTGTCATTATGGAAGGTAGTTTGTTTTCTAGATTTTTGTTATTCCTTTGGATGATAGCCTTGTCATTATGGAAGGTAGTCTATTTTCGTGATTTTTGTTATTCCAAGGGATGGTAACCTTGTCCTTATGGAAGCTAGTCTGTTGTCGAGATTTTTGTTACTCCAATGGTTGGTAGCCTTGTCCTAATGGAAGCTAGTCTGTTGTCGAGATTTTTGTTACTTCAATGGATGGTAGTCATGTCATTATGGAAGCTACTCTATTGTCGAGATTTTTGTTACTCCAATGGATGGTAGCCTTGTCATTATGGAAGGTTGTTTGTCATTATGATTTTTGTTAGTCCAATGGATGGTAGCCTTGTCATTATGGAAGGTAGTCTATTTTCATGATTTTTGTTATTCCAATGGATGGTAACTTTGTCATTCTGGAAGGTAGTCTGTTGTCGAGATCTTTGTTACTCAAATGGTTGGTAGCCTTGTCCTTATGGATGCTAGTCTGTTGTCGAGATTTTTGTTACTCCAATGGATAGTAGCCTTGTCATTATGGAAGCTACTCTATTGTCGAGATTTTTGTTACTCCAATGGATGGTAGCCTAATCATTATGGAAGGTAGTCTTTTGTTCAAATTTTTGTTACTCCAATGAATGGTAGCCTTGTCATTACAGAAGGTAGTCTATTGTGGATATTTTTTTTACTCCAATGGATGGTAGCCTTATCATTATGGAAGGTAGTATAATATAGATATCTATTTTAATCCAATGGGTGGTAGCCTTGTCAATATGGAAGGTAGTTTGATGTCGAAATGTTTTTTACTCCAATGGATGGTAGCCTTATCATTATGGAAGGTAGTTTGTCATTGAGATATTTGTTACTCCAATGTGTGGTAACCTTGACATTATGGAAGGTAGTCTGTTGTCGAGAATTTTGTTATTCCATTGGATGGTAGCCTTGTCATTATGGAAGGTAGTCTCTTTTCGGAATTTTTGTTACTCCAATGGATGGTAGCCTTGTCATTATGGAAGGTAGTTTGTTGTCTAGATTTTTGTTATTCCTTTGGATGATAGCCTTGTAATTATGGAAGGTAGTCTATTTTCGTGATTTTTGTTATTCCAATGGATGGTAACTTTTTCATTATGGAAGGTAGTCTGTTGTCGAGATTTTTGTTACTCCAATGGTTGGTAGCCTTGTCCTTATGGAAGCTAGTCTGTTGTCGAGATTTTTATTACTCCAATGGATGGTAGCCTTGTCATTTTGGAAGGTACTCTTTTGTCGAGATTTTTGTTACTCCAATGGATGGTAGCCTTGTCATTATGGAAGGTAGTTTGTTGTCTAGATTTTTGTTATTCCTTTGGATGATATCCTTGTCATTATGGAAGGTAGTCTATTTTCGTGATTTTTGTTATTCCAATGGATGGTAACTTTGTCATTATGGAAGGTAGTCTGTTGTCGAGATTTTTGTTACTCCAATGGTTGGTAGCCTTGTCCTTATCGAAGCTAGTCTGTTGTGGAGATTTTTGTTACTCCAATGGATGGTAGCCTTGTCATTATGGAAGGCTGTTTGTCGTTATGATTTTTGTTACTCCAATGGATGGTAGCCTTGTCATTATGGAAGGTAGTCTTTTGTTCAAATTTTTGTTACTCCAATGAATGGTAGCCTTGTAATTACAAAAGGTAGTCTATTGTGGATATTTTTGTTACACCAATGGATGGTAGCCTTATCATTATGGAAGGTAGTATAATATAGATATCTTTTTAACTCCAATGGGTGGTAGCCTTGTCTTTATGGAAGGTAGTTTGTTGTCGAATTTTTTTTTACTCCGATGGATGGTAGCCTTGTCATTATGGAAGGTAGTTTGTCATTGAGATATCTGTTACTCCAATGTGTGGTAGCCTTGACATTATGGAAGGTAGTCTCTTGTCGGAATTTTTGTTACTCCAATGGATGGTAGCCTTGTCATTATGGAAGGTAGTTTGTTTTCTAGATTTTTGTTATTCCTTTGGATGATAGCCTTGTCATTATGGAAGGTAGTCTATTTTCGTGATTTTTGTTATTCCAAGGGATGGTAACCTTGTCCTTATGGAAGCTAGTCTGTTGTCGAGATTTTTGTTACTCCAATGGTTGGTAGCCTTGTCCTAATGGAAGCTAGTCTGTTGTCGAGATTTTTGTTACTTCAATGGATGGTAGTCATGTCATTATGGAAGCTACTCTATTGTCGAGATTTTTGTTACTCCAATGGATGGTAGCCTTGTCATTATGGAAGGTTGTTTGTCATTATGATTTTTGTTACTCCAATGGATGGTAGCCTTGTCATTATGGAAGGTAGTCTATTTTCATGATTTTTGTTATTCCAATGGATGGTAACTTTGTCATTATGGAAGGTAGTCTGTTGTCGAGATTTTTGTTACTCAAATGGTTGGTAGCCTTGTCCTTATGGATGCTAGGCTATTGTCGAGATTTTTGTTACTCCAATGGATAGTAGCCTTGTCATTATGGAAGCTACTCTATTGTCGAGATTTTTGTTACTCCAATGGATGGTAGCCTAGTCATTATGGAAGGTAGTCTTTTGTTCATATTTTTGTTACTCCAATGAATGGTAGCCTTGTCATTACAGAAGGTAGTCTATTATGGATATTTTTTTTACTCCAATGGATGGTAGCCTTATCATTATGGAAGGTAGTATAATATAGATATCTATTTTAATCCAATGGGTGGTAGCCTTGTCATTATGGAAGGTAGTTTGTTGTCGAAATGTTTTTTACTCCAATGGATGGTAGCCTTGTCATTATGGAAGGTAGTTTGTCATTGAGATATTTGTTACTCCAATGTGTGGTAGCCTTGACATTATGGAAGGTAGTATGTTGTCGAGAATTTTGTTATTCCATTGGATGGTAGCTTTGTCATTATGGAAGGTAGTCTCTTTTCGGAATTTTTTTACTCCAATGGATGGTAGCCTTGTCATTATGGAAGGTATTTTGTTGTCTAGATTTTTGTTATTCCTTTGGATGATAGCCTTGTAATTACGGAAGGTAGTCTATTTTCGTGATTTTTGTTATTCCAATGGATGGTAACTTTGTCATTATGGAAGGTAGTCTGTTGTCGACATTTTTGTTACTCCAATGGTTGGTAGCCTTGTCCTTATGGAAGCTAGTCTGTTGTCTAGATTTTTATTACTCCAATGGATGGTAGCCTTGTCATTGTGGAAGGTACTCTTTTGTCGAGATTTTTGTTACTCCAATGGATGGTAGCCTTGTCATTATGGAAGGTAGTTTGCTGTTTAGATTTTTGTTATTCCTTTGGATGATAGCCTTGTCATTATGGAAGGTAGTCTATTTTTGTGATTTTTGTTATTCCAATGGATGGTAACTTTGTCATTATGGAAGGTAGTCTGTTGTCGAGATTTTTGTTACGCCAATGGTTGGTAGCCTTGTCCTTATCGAAGCTAGTCTGATGTCGAGATGTTTGTTACTCCAATGGATGGTAGCCTTGTCATTATGGAAGGTTGTTTGTCGTTATCATTTTTGTTACTCCAATGGATGGTAGCCTTGTCATTATGGAAGGTAGTCTTTTGTTCAAATTTTTGTTACTCCAATGAATGGTAGCCTTGTCATTACAGAAGGTAGTCTGTTGTGGATATTTGTGTTACTCCAATGGATGGTAGCCTTATCATTATGGAAGGTAGTATAATATAGATATCTTTTTTACTCCAATGGGTGGTAGCCTTGTCATTATGGAAGGTAGTCTCTTGTCAGAATTTTTGTTACTCCAATGGATGTTAGCCTTGTCATTATGGAAGGTAGTTTGTTGTCAAGATTTTTGTTATTCCTTTGGATGATAGCCTTGTCATTATGGAAGGTAGTCTATTTTCGTGATTTTTGTTATTCCAATGGATGGTAACTTTGTCATTATGGAAGGTAGTCTGTTGTCGAGATTTTTGTTACTCCAATGGTTGGTAGCCTTGTCCTTATGGAAGCTAGTCTGTTGTCGAGATTTTTGTTACTTCAATGGACGGTAGTCATGTCATTATGGAAGCTACTCTATTGTCGAGATTTTTGTTACTCCAATGGATGGTAGCCTAGTCATTATGGAAGGTTGTTTGTCATTATGATTTTTGTTACCCCAATGGATGGTAGCCTTGTCATTATGGAAGGTAGTCTATTTTCGTGATTTTTGTTATTCCAATGGATGGTAACTTTGTCATTATGGAAGGTAGTCTGTTGTCGAAATTTTTGTTACTCAAATGGTTGGTAGCCTTGTCCTTATGGATGCTAGTCTATTGTCGAGATTTTTGTTACTCCAATGGATAGTAGCCTTGTCATTATGGAAGCTACTCTATTGTCGAGATTTTTGTTACTCCAATGGATGGTAGCCTAGTCATTATGGAAGGTAGTCTTTTGTTCAAATTTTTGTTACTCCAATGAATGGTAGCCTTGTCATTACAGAAAGTAGTCTATTGTGGATATTTTTTTTACTCCAATGGATGGTAGCCTTATCATTATGGAAGGTAGTATAATATAGATATCTATTTTAATCCAATGGGTGGTAGCCTTGTCATTATGGAAGGTAGTTTGTTGTCGAAATGTTTTTTACTCCAATGGATGGTAGCCTTGTCATTATGGAAGGTAGTTTGTCATTGAGATATTTGTTACTCCAATGTGTGGTAGCCTTGACATTATGGAAGGTAGTATGTTGTCGAGAATTTTGTTATTCCATTGGATGGTAGCTTTGTCATTATGGAAGGTAGTCTCTTTTCGGAATTTTTGTTACTCCAATGGATGGTAGCGTTGTCATTATGGAAGGTAGTTTGTTGTCTAGATTTTTGTTATTCCTTTGGATGATAGCCTTGTAATTACGGAAGGTAGTCTATTTTCGTGATTTTTGTTATTCCAATGGATGGTAACTTTGTCATTATGGAAGGTAGTCTGTTGTCGACATTTTTGTTACTCCAATGGTTGGTAGCCTTGTCCTTATGGAAGCTAGTCTGTTGTCGAGATTTTTATTACTCCAATGGATGGTAGCCTTGTCATTATGGAAGGTACCCTTTTGTCGAGATTTTTGTTACACCAATGGATGGTAGCCTTGTCATTATGGAAGGTAGTTTGTTGTTTAGATTTTTGTTATTCCTTTGGATGATAGCCTTGTCATTATGGAAGGTAGTCTATTTTTGTGATTTTTGTTATTCCAATGGATGGTAACTTTGTCATTATGGAAGGTAGTCTGTTGTCGAGATTTTTGTTACGCCAATGGTTGGTAGCCTTGTCCTTATCGAAGCTAGTCTGATGTCGAGATGTTTGTTACTCAAATGGATGGTAGCCTTGTCATTATGGAAGGCTGTTTGCCGTTATCATTTTTGTTACTCCAATGGATGGTAGCCTTGTCATTATGGAAGGTAGTCTTTTGTTCAAATTTTTGTTACTCCAATGAATGGTAGCCTTGTCATTACAGAAGGTAGTCTGTTGTGGATATTTTTGTTACTCCAATGGATGGTAGCCTTATCATTATGGAAGGTAGTATAATATAGATATCTTTTTTACTCCAATGGGTGGTAGCCTTGTCATTATGGAAGGTAGTCTCTTGTCGGAATTTTTGTTACTCCAATGGATGGTAGCCTTGTCATTATGGAAGGTAGTTTGTTGTCAAGATTTTTGTTATTCCTTTGGATGATAGCCTTGTCATTATGGAAGGTAGTCTATTTTCGTGATTTTTGTTATTCCAATGGATGGTAACTTTGTCATTATGGAAGGTAGTCTGTTGTCGAGATTTTTGTTACTCCAATGGTTGGTAGCCTTGTCCTTATGGAAGCTAGTCTGTTGTCGAGATTTTTGTTACTTCAATGGACGGTAGTCATGTCATTATGGAAGCTACTCTATTGTCGAGATTTTTGTTACTCCAATGGATGGTAGCCTAGTCATTATGGAAGGTTGTTTGTCATTATGATTTTTGTTACTCCAATAGATGGTAGCCTTGTCATTATGGAAGGTAGTCTATTTTCATGATTTTTGTTATTCCAATGGATGGTAACTTTGTCATTATGGAAGGTAGTCTGTTGTCGAGATTTTTGTTACTCAAATGGATGGTAGCCTAGTCATTATGGAAGGTTGTTTGTCATTATGATTTTTGTTACTCCAATGGATGGTAGCCTTGTCATTATGGAAGGTAGTTTATTTTCGTGATTTTTGTTATTCCATTGGATGGTAACTTTGTCATTATGGAAGGTAGTCTGTTGTCGAGATTTTTGTTACTCAAATGGTTGGTAGCCTTGTCCTTATGGATGCTAGTCTGTTGTCGAGATTTTTGTTACTCCAATGGATAGTAGCCTTAGCATTATGGAAGCTACTCTATTGTCGAGATTTTTGTTACTCCAATGGATGGTAGCCTAGTCATTATGGAAGGTAGTCTTTTGTTCAAATTTTTGTTACTCCAATGAATGGTAGCCTTCTCATTACATAAGGTAGTCTATTGTGGATATTTTTTTTACTCCAATGGATGGTAGCCTTATCATTATGGAAGGTAGTATAATATAGATATCTATTTTAATCCAATGGGTGGTAGCCTTGTCATTATTGAAGGTAGTTTGTTGTCGAAATGTTTTTTACTCCAATGGATGGTAGCCTTGTCATTATGGAAGGTAGTTTGTCATTGAGATATTTGTTACTCCAATGTGTGGTAGCCTTGACATTATGGAAGGTAGTATGTTGTCGAGAATTTTGTTATTCCATTGGATGGTAGCTTCTTAATTATGGAAGGTAGTCTCTTTTCGGAATTTTTGTTACTCCAATGGATGGTAGCCTTGTCATTATGGAAGGTAGTTTGTTGTCAAGATTTTTGTTATTCCTTTGGATGATAGCCTTGTAATTATGGAAGCTAGTCTATTTTCGTGATTTTTGTTATTCCAATGGATGGTAACTTTGTCATTATGGAAGGTAGTCGGTTGTCGAGATTTTTGTTACTCCAATGGTTGGTAGCCTTGTCCTTATGGAAGCTAGTCTGTTGTCGAGATTTATATTACTCCAATGGATGGTAGCCTTGTCATTATGGAAGGTACTCTTTTGTCGAGATTTTTGTTACTCCAATGGATGGTAGCCTTGTCATTATGGAAGGTAGTTTGTTGTCTAGATTTTTGTTATTCCTTTGGATGATAGCCTTGTCATTATGGAAGGTAGTCTATTTTCGTGATTTTTGTTATTCCAATGGATGGTAACTTTGTCATTATGGAAGGTAGTCTGTTGTCGAGATTTTTATTACTCCAATGGTTGGTAGCCTTGTCCTTATCGAAGCTAGTCTGTTGTGGAGATTTTTGTTACTCCAATGGATGGTAGCCTTGTCATTATGGAAGGCTGTTTGTCGTTATGATTTTTGTTACTCCAATGGATGGTAGCCTTGTCATTATGGAAGGTAGTCTTTTGTTCAAATTTTTGTTACTCCAATGAATGGTAGCCTTGTAATTACAAAAGGTAGTCTATTATGGATATTTTTGTTACACCAATGGATGGTAGCCTTATCATTATGGAAGGTAGTATAATATAGATATCTTTTTAACTCCAATGGCTGGTAGCCTTGTCTTTATGGAAGGTAGTTTGTTGTCGAAATTTTTTTTACTCCAATGGATGGTAGCCTTGTCATTATGGAAGGTAGTTTGTCATTGAGATATCTGTTACTCCAATGTGTGGTAGCCTTGACATTATGGAAGGTAGTCTGTTGTCGAGAATTTTGTTATTCCATTGGATGGTAGCCTTGTCATTATGGAAGGTAGTCTCTTGTCGGAATTTTTGTTACTCCAATGGATGGTAGCCTTGTCATTATGAAAGGTAGTTTGTTTTCTAGATTTTAGTTATTTCTTTTTGATGATAGCCTTGTCATTATGGAAGGTAGTCTATTTTCGTGATTTTTGTTATTCCAAGGGATGGTAACTTTGTCATTATGGAAGGTAGTCTGTTGTCGAGATTTTTGTTACTCCAATGGTTTGTAGCCTTGTCCTTATGGAAGCTAGTGTGTTGTCGATATTTTTGTTACTCCAATGGATGGTAGCCTTGTCATTATGGAAGGTACTCTATTGTCGAGATTTTTGTTACTCCAATGGATGGTAGCCTAGTCATTATGGAAGCTAGTCTTTTGTTCAAATTTTTGTTACTCCAATGAATGGTAGCCTTGTCATTATAGAAGGTAGTCTATTGTGGATATTTTTGTTACTCCAATGGATGGTAGCCTTATCATTATGGAAGGTAGTATAATATAGATATCTTTTTTACTCCAATGGGTGGTAGCCTTGTCATTATGGAAGGTAGTTTGTTGTCGAATTTTTTTACTCCAATGGATGGTAGCCTTGTCATTATGGAAGGTAGTTTGTCATTGAGATATTTGTTACTCCAATGTGTGGTAGCCTTGACATTATGGAAGGTTGTCTTTTGTCGAGAATTTTGTTATTCCATTGGATGGTAGCCTTGTCATTATGGAAGGTAGTCTCTTTTCGGAATTTTTGTTACTCCAATGGATGGTAGCCTTGTCATTATGGAAGGTAGTTTGTTGTCTAGATTTTTGTTATTCCTTTAGATGATAGCCTTGTAATTATGGAAGGTAGTCTATTTTCGTGATTTTTTGTTATTCCAATGGATGGTAACTTTGTCATTATGGATGGTAGTCTGTTGTCGAGATTTTTGTTACTCCAATGGTTGGTAGCCTTGTCCTTATGGAAGATAGTCTGTTGTCGAGATTTTTATTACTCCAATGGATGGTAGCCATGTCATTATGGAAGGTACTCTATTGTCGAGATTTTTGTTACTCCAATGGATGGTAGCCTTGTCATTATGGAAGGTTGTTTGTCATTATGATTTTTGTTACTCCAATGGATGGTAGCCTTGTCATTATGGAAGGTAGTCTATTTTCGTGATTTTTGTTATTCCAATGGATGGTAACTTTGTCATTATGGAAGGTAGTCTGTTGTCGAGATTTTTGTTACTCCAATGGTTGGTAGCCTTGTCCTTATCGAAGCTAGTCTGATGTCGAGATGTTTGTTACTCCAATGGATGGTAGCCTTGTCATTATGGAAGGCTGTTTGTCGTTATCATTTTTGTTACTCCAATGGATGGTAGCCTTGTCATTATGGAAGGTAGTCTTTTGTTCAAATTTTTTGTTACTCCAATGAATGGTAGCCTTGTCATTACAGAAGGTAGTCTGTTGTTGATATTTTTGTTACTCCAATGGATGGTAGCCTTATCATTATGGAAGGTAGTATAATATAGATATCTTTTTTACTCCAATGGGTGGGAGCCTTGTCATTATGGAAGGTAGTCTCTTGTCGGAATTTTTGTTACTCCAATGGATGGTAGCCTTGCCATTATGGAAGGTAGTTTGTTGTCAAGATTTTTCTTATTCATTTGGATGATAGCCTTGTCATTATGGAAGGTAGTCTATTTTCGTGATTTTTGTTATTCCAATGGATGGTAACTTTGTCATTATGGAAGGTAGTCTGTTGTCGAGATTTTTGTTACTCCAATGGTTGGTAGCCTTGTCCTTATGGAAGCTAGTCTGTTGTCGTGATTTTTGTTACTTCAATGGATGGTAGTCATGTCATTATGGAAGCTACTCTATTGTCGAGATTTAAGTTACTCCAATGGATGGTATCCTAGTCATTATGGAAGGTTGTTTGTCATTATGATTTTTGTTACTCCAATGGATGGTAGCCTTGTCATTATGGAAGGTAGTCTATTTTCATGATTTTTGTTATTCCAATGGATGGTAACTTTGTCATTATGGAAGGTAGTCTGTTGTCGAGATTTTTGTTACTCCAATGGTTGGTAGCCTTGTCCTTATGGAAGCTAGTCTGTTGTCGAGATTTTTATTACTCCAATGGATGGTAGCCTTGTCTTTATGGAAGGTACTCTATTGTCGAGATGTTTGTTACTCCAATGGATAGTAGCCTTGTCATTATGGAAGGATGTTTTTCGTTATCATTTTTGTTACTCCAATGGATGGTAGCCTTGTCATTATGGAAGGTAGTCTCTTGTTCAAATTTTTGTTACTCCAATGAATGGTAGCCTTGTAATTACAAAAGGTAGTCTATTGTGGATATTTTTGTTACACCAATGGATGGTAGCCTTATCATTATGGAAGGTAGTATAATATAGATATCTTTTTAACTCCAATGGGTGGTAGCCTTGTCTTTATGGAAGGTAGTTTGTTGTCGATATTTTTTTTACTCCAATGGATGGTAGCCTTGTCATTATGGAAGGTAGTTTGTCATTGAGATATCTGTTACTCCAATGTGTGGTAGCCTTTACATTATGGAAGGTAGTATGTTGTCGAGAATTTTGTTATTCCTTTGGATGGTAGCCTTGTCATTATGGAAGGTAGTCACTTGTCGGAATTTTTGTTACTCCAATGGATGGTAGCCTTGTCATTATGGAAGGTAGTTTGTTTTCTAGATTTTTGTTATTCCTTTGGATGATAGCCTTGTCATTATGGAAGGTAGTCTATTTTCTTGATTTTTGTTATTCCAAGGGATGGTAACTTTGTCATTATGGAAGGTAGTCTGTTGTCGAGATTTTTGTTACTCCAATGGTTTGTAGCCTTGTCCTTATGGAAGCTAGTGTGTTGTCGAGATTTTTGTTACTCCAATGGATGGTAGCCTTGTCATTATGGAAGGTACTCTATTGTCGAGATTTTTGTTACTCCAATGGATGGTAGCCTAGACATTATGGAAGCTAGTCTTTTGTTCAAATTTTTGTTACTCCAATGAATGATAGCCTTGTCATTACAGAAGGTAGTCTATTGTGGATATTTTTGTTACTCCAATGGATGGTAGCCTTATCATTATGGAAGGTAGTATAATATAGATATCTTTTTTACTCCAATGGGTGGTAGCCTTGTCATTATGGAAGGTAGTTTGTTGTCGAATTTTTTTACTCCAATGGATGGTAGCCTTGTCATTATGGAAGGTAGTTTGTCATTGAGATATTTGTTACTCCAATGTGTGGTAGCCTTGACATTATGGAAGGTAGTCTGTTGTCGAGAATTTTGTTATTCCATTGGATGGTAGCCTTGTCATTATGGAAGGTAGTCTCTTTTCGGAATTTTTGTTACTCCAATGGATGGTAGCCTTGTCATTATGGAAGGTAGTTTGTTGTCTAGATTTTTGTTATTCCTTTGGATGATAGCCTTGTAATTATGGAAGGTAGTCTATTTTCGTGATTTTTGTTATTCCAATGGATGGTAACTTTGTCATTATGGAAGGTAGTCTGTTGTCGAGATTTTTGTTTCTCCAATGGTTGGTAGCCTTGTCCTTATGGAAGCTAGTCTGTTGTCGAGATTTTTATTACTCCAATGGATGGTAGCCATGTAATTATGGAAGGTACTCTATTGTCGAGATTTTTGTTACTCCAATGGATGGTAGCCTTGTCATTATGGAAGGTTGTTTGTCATTATGATTTTTGTTACTCCAATGGATGGTAGCCTTGTCATTATGGAAGGTAGTATATTTTCGTGATTTTTGTATTCCAATGGATGGTAGCCTTGTCATTATGGAAGGTAGTCTGTTGTCGAGATTTTTGTTACTCCAATGGTTGGTAGCCTTGTCCTTATCGAAGCTAGTCTGATGTCGAGATGTTTGTTACTCCAATGGATGGTAGCCTTGTCATTATGGAAGGCTGTTTGTCGTTATCATTTTTGTTACTCCAATGGATGGTAGCCTTGTCATTATGGAAGGTAGTCTTTTGTTCAAATTTTTGTTACTCCAATAAATGGTAGCCTTGTCATTACAAAAGGTAGTCTGTTGTGGATATTTTTGTTACTCCAATGGATGGTAGCCTTATCGTTATGGAAGGTAGTATAATATAGATATCTTTTTTACTCCAATGGATGGTAGCCTTGTCATTATGGAAGGTAGTCTTTTGTTCAAATTTTTGTTACTCCAATGAATGGTAGCCTTGTCATTACAGAAGGTAGTCTATTGTGGATATTTTTGTTACTCCAATGGATGGTAGCCTTATCATTATGGAAGGTAGCATAATATAGATATCTTTTTTACTCCAATGGGTGGTAGCCTTGTCATTATGGAAGGTAGTTTGTTGTCGAATTTTTTTACTCCAATGGATGGTAGCCTTGTCATTATGGAAGGTAGTTTGTCATTGAGATATTTGTTACTCCAATGTGTGGTAGCCTTGACATTATGGAAGGTAGTCTGTTGTCGAGAATTTTGTTATTCCATTGGATGGTAGCCTTGTCATTATGGAAGGTAGTCTCTTTTCGGAAGTTTTGTTACTCCAATGGATGGTAGCCTTGTCATTATGGAAGGTAGTTTGTTGTCTAGATTTTTGTTATTCCTTTGGATGATAGCCTTGTAATTATGGAAGGTAGTCTATTTTCGTGATTTTTGTTATTCCAATGGATGGTAACTTTGTCATTATGGAAGGTAGTCTGTTATCGAGATTTTTGTTACTCCAATGGTTGGTAGCCTTGTCCTTATCGAAGCTAGTCTGATGTCGAGATGTTTGTTACTCCAATGGATGGTAGCCTTGTCATTATGGAATGCTGTTTGTCGTTATCATTTTTGTTACTCCAATGGATGGTAGCCTTGTCATTATGGAAGGTAGTCTTTTGTTTAAATTTTTGTTACTCCAATGAATGGAAGCCTTGTCATTACAGAAGGTAGTCTGTTGTGGATATTTTTGTTACTCCAATGGATGGTAGCCTTATCATTATGGAAGGTAGTATAGTATAGATATCTTTTTTACTCCTATGGGTGGTAGCCTTGTCATTATGGAAGGTAGTCTCTTGTCGGAATTTTTGTTACTCCAATGGATGGTAGCCTTGTCATTATGGAAGGTAGTTTGTTGTCAAGATTTTTGTTATTCCTTTGGATGATAACCTTGTTATTATGGAAGGTAGTCTATTTTCAAGATTTTTGTTATTCCAATGGATGGTAACTTTGTCATTATGGAAGGTAGTCTGTTGTCGAGATTTTTGTTACTCCAATGGTTGGTAGCCTTGTCCTTATGGAAGCTAGTCTGTTGTCGAGATTTTTGTTACTTCAATGGATGGTAGTCATGTCATTATGGAAGCTACTCTATTGTCGAGATTTTTGTTACTCCAATGGAAGGTAGCCTAGTCATTATGGAAGGTTGTTTGTCATTATGATTTTTGTTACTCCAATGGATGGTAGCCTTGTCATTATGGAAGGTAGTCTATTTTCATGATTTTTGTTATTCCAATGGATGGTAACTTTGTCATTATGGAAGGTAGTCTGTTGTCGAGATTTTTGTTACTCCAATGGTTGGTAGCCTTGTCCTTATGGAAGCTAGTCTGTTGTCGAGATTTTTATTACTCCAATGGATGGTAGCCTTGTCTTTATGGAAGGTACTCTATTGTCGAGATGTTTGTTACTCCAATGGATGGTAGCCTTGTCATTATGGAAGGTTGTTTGTCGTTATCATTTTTGTTACTCCAATGGGTGGTAGCCTTGTCATTATGGAAGGTAGTCTTTTGTTCAAATTTTTGTTACTCCAATGAATGGTAGCCTTGTCATTACAGAAGGTAGTCTGTTTTAGATATATTTGTTACTCCAATGGATGGTAGCCTTATCATTATGGAAGGTAGTATAATATAGATATCTTTTTTACTCCAATGGATGGTAGCCTTGTCATTATGGAAGGTAGTTTGTTGTCAAGATTTTTGTTATTCCTTTGGATGATAGCCTTGTCATTATGGAAGGTAGTCTATTTTCGTGATTTTTGTTATTCTAATGGATGGTAACTTTGTCATTATGGAATGTAGTCTGTTGTCGAGATTTTTGTTACTCCAATGGTTGGTAGCCTTGTCCTTATGGAAGCTAGTCTGTTGTCGAGATTTTTGTTACTCTAATGGATGGTAGCCTTGTCATTATGGAAGCTACTCCATTGTCGAGATTTTTGTTACTCCAATGAATGGTAGCCTTGTCATTACAGAAGGTAGTCTATTATAGATATTTTTGTTACTCCAATGGATGGTAGCCTTATCATTATGGAATGTTGTATAATATAGATATCTATTTTACTCCAATGGGTGGTAGCCTTGTCATTAAGGAAGGTAGTTTTTTGTCGAAATTTTTTTTACTCCAATGGATGGTATCCTTGTCTTTATGGAAGGTAGGTTGTCATTGAGATATTTGTTACTCCAATGTGTGGTAGCCTTGACATTATGGAAGGTAGTCTGTTGCCGAGAATTTTGTTATTCCATTGGATGGTAGCCTTGTCGTTATGGAAGGTAGTCTCTTGTCGGAATTTTTGTTACTCCAATGGATGGTAGCCTTGTCATTATGGAAGGTAGTTTGTTGTCTAGATTTTTGTTATTACTTTGGATGATAGCCTTGTAATTATGGAAGGTAGTCTATTTTCATAATTTTTGTTATTCCAATGGATGGTAACTTTGTCATTATGGAAGGTAGTCTGTTGTCGAGATTTTTGTTACTCCAATGGTTGGTAGCCTTGTCCTTATGGAAGCTAGTCTGTTGTCGAGATTTTTGTTACTCCAATGGATGGTAGCCTTGTCATTATGGAAGGTACTCTATTGTCGAGATTTTTGTTACTCCAATGGATGGTAGCCTTGTCATTATGGAAGGTAGTTTGTTGTCTAGATTTTTGTTATTCCTTTGGATGATAGCCTTGTCATTATGGAAGGTAGTCTATTTTCGTGATTTTTGTTATTCCAATGGATGGTAACTTTGTCATTATGGAAGGTAGTCTGTTGTCGAGATTTTTGTTACTCCAATGGTTGGTAGCCTTGTCCTTATGGAAGCTAGTGTGTTGTCGAGATTTTTGTTACTCCAATGGATGGTAGCCTTGTCATTATGGAAGGTAGTATAATATATATATCTTTTTTACTCCAATGGGTGGTAGCCTTGTCATTATGGAAGGTAGTTTGTTGTCGAAATTTTTTTTACTCCAATGAATGGTAGCCTTGTCATTATGGAAGGTAGTTTGTCATTGAGATATTTGTTACTCCAATGTGTGGAAACCTTGACTTTATGGAAGGTAGTCTGTTGTCGAGAATTTTGTTATTCTATTGGATGGTAGGCTTGTCATTAGGGAAGATAGTCTCTTGTCGGAATTTTTTTTACTCCAATGGATGGTAGCCTTGTCATTATGGAAGGTAGTTTGTTGTCTAGATTTTTGTTATTCCTTTGGATGATAGCCTTGTAATTATGGAAGGTAGTGTATTTTCGTAATTTTTGATATTCCAATGGATGGTAACTTTGTCATTATGGAAGGTAGTCTGTTGTCGAGATTTTTGTTACTCCAATGGTTGGTAGCCTTGTCCTTATTGAAGCTAGTCTGTTGTCGAGATTTTTGTTACTCCAATGGATGGTAGCCTTGTCATTATGGAAGGTACTCTATTGTCGAGATTTTTGTTACTCCAATGGATGGTAGCCTTGTCATTATGGAAGGTACTTTGTTGTCGATATTTTTGTTACTCTAATGGATAGTAGCCGTGTCATTATGGAAGGTAGTCTGTTGTCGAGATTTTTGTTACTCCAATGGATGGTAGCCTTCTCATTATGGAAGGTAGTCTATTGTCGAGATATTTGTTACTCCAATGGATGGTAGTCTTTTCATTATGGAAGGTAGTCTGTCGTTATGACTTCTGTTACTCTAATTGATGGTAGCCTTGTCATTATGGAAGGTAGAATAATATAGATATCTTTTTTACTTCAATGGGTGGTAGCCATGTCATTATGGAAGGTAGTTTGTTGTCGATATTTTTTTACTCCAATTGATGGTAGCCTTGTCATTATGGAAGGTAGTTTGTCATTGAGATATTTGTTACTCTAATGTGTGGTAGCCTTGTCATTATGGAAGGTAGTCTGTTGTCGAGAATTTTGTTATTTCGTTGGATGGTAGCCTTGTCATTATGGAAGGTAGTCTGATGTCGAGATTTTTGTTATTCTAATGGATTGTAACCTTGTCATTATGGAAGGTAGTCTGTTGTCGAGATTTTTATTACTCAAATGGATGGTAGCCTTGTCATTATGGAAGGTAGTCTATTGTCGATATTTTTGTTACTCCAATGGATGGTAGCCTTGTCATTATGGAGGGTAGTATATTGTCGATATTTTTGTTACTACAATGGATGGTAGCCTTGTCATTATGCAAGGTAGTCTGTTGTCGAGATTTTTGTTATTCCATTGGATGGTAGCCTTGTCATAATGGAAGGTAATCGGATGTCAGGATTTTTGCTATTCCAATGTATGGTAACCTTGTCATTATGGAAGGTACTCTATTGTCGAGATTTTTGTTACTCCAATGGATGGTAGCCTTGTCATTATGGAAGGTAGTCTGTTGTCGAGATTTTTGTTACTCCAATGGATGGTAGCCTTGTCATTATGGAAGGTAATCTGTTGTCGAGATTTTTGTTACTCCAATGGATGGTAGCCTTGTCATTATGGAAGGTAGTTTGTTGTCAAGATTTTTGTTATTACTTTGGATGATAGCCTTGTCATTATGGAAGGTAGTCTGATGTCGAGATTTTTGTTATTCTAATGGATTGTAACCTTGTTATTATGGAAGGTAGTCTGTTGTCGAGATTTTTATTACTCCAATGGGTGGTAGCCATGTCATTATGGAAGGTAGTTTGTTGTCGATATTTTTTTACTCCAATGGATGGTAGCCTTGTCATTATGGAAGGTAGTTTGTCATTGAGATATTTGTTACTCTAATGTGTGGTAGCCTTGTCATTATGGAAGGTAGTCTGTTGTCGAGAATTTTGTTATTCCGTTGGATGGTAGCCTTGTCATTATGGAAGGTAGTCTGATGTCGAGATTTTTATTATTCTAATGGATTGTAACCTTGTCATTATGGAAGGTAGTCTGTTGTCGAGATTTTTATTACTCCAATTGATGGTAGCCTTATCATTATGGAAGGTAGTCTGTTGTCGATATTTTTGTTACTCCAATGGATGGTAGCCTTGTAATAATGGAAGGTAGTATATTGTCGATATTTTTGTTACTACAATGGATGGTAGGCTTGTCATTATGCAAGGTAGTCTGTTGTCGAGATTTTTGTTATTCCATTGGATGGTAGCCTTGTCATTATGGAAGGTAGTCGGATGTCAGGATTTTTGCTATTCCAATGTATGGTAACCTTGTCATTATGGAAGGTACTCTATTGTCGAGATTTTTGTTACTCCAATGGATGGAAGCCTTGTCATTATGGAAGGTACTTTGTTGTCGATATTTTTGTTACTCCAATGAATGGTATCCGTGTCATTATGGAAGGTAGTCTGTTGTCGAGATTTTTGTTACTCCAATGGATGGTAGCCTTGTCATTATGGAAGGTAGTCTGTTGTCGAGATTTTTGTTACTCCAATGGATGGTAGCCTTGTCATTATGGAAGGTAGTTTGTTGTCAAGATTTTTGTTATTACTTTGGATGATAGGCTTGTCATTATGGAAGGTAGTTTGTCATTGAGATATTTGTTACTCTAATGTGTGGTAGCCTTGTCATTATGGAAGGTAGTCTGTTGTCGAGAATTTTGTTATTCCGTTGGATGGTAGCCTTGTCATTATGGAAGGTAGTCTGATGTCGAGATTTTTGTTATTCTAATGGATTGTAACCTTGTCATTATGGAAGGTAGTCTGTTGTCGAGATTTTTATTACTCCAATGGATGGTAGCCTTGTCATTATGGAAGGTACTGTGTTGTCGTGATTTTTGTTACTCCAATGGATGTTGGCCTTGTCATTATGGAAGGTAGTCTGTTGTCGATATTTTTGTTACTCCAATGGATGGTAGCCTTGTCATTATGGAAGGTAGTCTGTTGTCGAGATTTTTGTTACTCCAATGGATGGTAGCCTTGTCATTATGGAAGGTAGTCTGTTGTCGAGATTATTGTTACTCCAGTGGATGGTAGTCTTTTCATTATGGAAGGTAGTCTGTCGTTATGATTACTATTACTCCAATGGATGGTAGCTTTGTCATTATGGAAGGTAGCCTTTTGTTCAAATTTTTGTTACTCCATTGGATGGTAGCCTTGTCATTACATAAGGTAGTCTATTGTCGATATTTTTGTTACTCCAATGGATAGTAGCCTTATCATTATGGAAGGTAGTATAATATAGATATCTTTTTTACTCCAATGGGTGGTAGCCTTGTCATTAAGGAAGGTAGTTTGTTGTCGATATTATTTTTACTCCAATGGATGATAGCCTTGTCATTATGGAAGGTAGTTTTTCATTGAGATATCTATTACTCGAATGTGTGGTAGCCTTGTCATTATGGAAGGTAGTTTGTTGTCGAGAATTTTGTTATTCCGTTGGATGGTAGCCTTGTCATTATGGAAGGTAGTCTGATGTCGAGATTTTCGTTATTCTAATGGATGGTAACTTTGTCATTATAGAAGATAGTCTGTTGTCGAGATTTTTATACTCGAATGGATGGTAGCCTTGTCATTATGGGAGGTAGTATGTTGTCAATATTTTTGTTATTCCAATGGATTGTAGCCTTGTCATTACAGATGGTACTCTATTGTCGAGATTTTTGTTACTCCAATGGATGTTAGCCTTGTCATTATGGAAGGTACTGTGTTGTCGATATTTTTGTTACTCCAATGGATGTTAGCCTTGTCATTATGGAAGGTAGTCTGTTGTCGTAATTTTTGTTACTCCAATGGATGGTAGCCTTGTCATTATGGATGGTACTCTATTGTCGAGATTTTTGTTACTCCAATGGATGGTAAACGTGTCATTTTGGAAGGTAGTTTGTTGTCGAAATTTTTGTTACTCTAATAGATGGTAGCCTTGTCATTATGGAAGGTAGTTTGTTGTCGATATTTTTGTTACTCTAATGGATGGTAGCCTTGTCATTATGGAAGGTAGTTTGTTGTCGAAATTTTTGTTACTCTAATAGATGGTAGCCTTGTCATTATGGGAGGTAGTATGTTGTCAAGATTTTTGTTATTCTAATGGATTGTAGCCTTGTCATTATGGATGGTACTCTATTGTCGAAATTTTTGTTACTCCAATGGATGGTAGCCTTGTCATTATGGAAGGTACTCAGTTGTCGATATTTTTGTTACTCCAATTGATGGTAGCCTTGTCATTATGGAAGGTAGTCTGTTGTCGAGATTTTTGTTACTCCAATGGATGGTAGCCTTGTCATTATGGAAGGTAGTCTGTTGTCGAGATTTTTGTTACTCCAAAAGATGGTAGTGTTTTCATTATGGAAGGTAGTTTGTCGTTATGATTTCTGTTACTCCAATGGATGGTAGCCTTGTCATTATGGAAGGTAGCCTTTTGTTCAAATTTTTGTTACTCCATTGGATGGTAGCCTTGTCATTACATAAGGTAGTCTGTTGTCGATATTTTTGTTACTCCAATGGATAGTAGCCTTATCATTATTGAAGGTAGTATAATATAGATATCTTTTTTACTCCAATGGGTGGTAGCCTTGTCATTACGTAAGGTAGTTTTTTGTCAATATTATTTTTACTCCAATGGATGGTAGCCTTGTCATTATGGAAGGTAGTTTGTCATTGAGATATCTGTTACTCCAATGTGTGGTAGCCTTGTCATTATGGAAGGTAGTTTGTTGTCGAGAATTTTGTTATTCCGTTGGATGGTAGCCTTATCATTATGGAAGGTAGTATGATGTCGAGATTTTCGTTATTCTAATGGATGGTAACTTTGTCATTATGGAAGGTAGTCTGTTGTCGAGATTTTTATACTCCAATGGATGGTATCCTTGTCATTATGGAACGTAGTCTGTTGTCGAGATTTTTGTTACTCGAATGGATGGTAGCCTTGTCATTATGGGACGTAGTCTGTTGTCAATATTTTTGTTACTTCAATGGATTGTATCCTTGTCATTATGGAAGGTAGTCTGTTGTCGAGATTTATGTTACTCTGATGGATGGTAGCTTTGTCATTATGGAAGGTACTCTGTTGTCGATATTTCTGTTACTCCAATGGATGGTAGCCTTGTCATTATGGAAGGTAGACTGTTGTCGAGATTTTTGTTACTCCAATGGATGGTAGCCTTGTCATTATGGAAGGTAGTCTGTTGTCGAGATTTTTGTTACTCCAAAAGATGGTAGTGTTTTCATTATGGATGGTAGTTTGTCGTTATGATTTCTGTTACTCCAATGGATGGTAGCCTTGTAATTATGGAAGGTAGCCTTTTGTTCAAATTTTTGTTACTCCATTGGATGGTAGCCTTGTCATTACATAAGGTAGTCTGTTGTCGATATTTTTGTTACTCCAATGGATAGTAGCCTTAACATTATTGAAGGTAGTATAATATAGATATCTTTTTTACTCCAATGGGTGGTAGCCTTGTCATTACGTAAGGTAGTTTTTTGTCAATATTATTTTTACTCCAATGGATGGTAGCCTTGTCATTATGGAAGGTAGTTTTTCATTGAGATATCTGTTACTCCAATGTGTGGTAGCCTTGTCATTATGGAAGGTAGTTTGTTGTCGAGAATTTTGTTATTCCGTTGGATGGTAGCCTTATCATTATGGAAGGTAGTCTGATGTCGAGATTTTCGTTATTCTAATGGATGGTAACTTTGTCATTATGGAAGGTAGTCTGTTGTCGAGATTTTTATACTCCAATGGATGGTATCCTTGTCATTATGGAAGGTAGTCTGTTGTCGAGATTTTTGTTACTCGAATGGATGGTAGCCTTGTCATTATGGGACGTAGTCTGTTGTCAATATTTTTGTTACTTCAATGGATTGTATCCTTGTCATTATGGAAGGTAGTCTGTTGTCGAGATTTATGTTACTCTGATGGATGGTAGCTTTGTCATTATGGAAGGTACTCTGTTGTCGATATTTCTGTTACTCCAATGGATGGTAGCCTTGTCATTATGGAAGGTAGACTGTTGTCGAGATTTTTGTTACTCCAATGGATGGTAGCCTTGTCATTATGGAAGGTAGTTTGTTGTCGATATTTTTGTTACTACAATGTATGGTAGCCTTGTCATTTTGGAAAATAGTCCGTTATTGATATTTTTATTACTCCAATGGATGGTAGCCTTGTCATTATGGAAGTTAGTCTGTTGTCGATATTTTTGTTACTCCAATGGATGATAGTCTTGTCATTATGGAAGGTTGTCTGTCGTTATGATTTCTATTACTCCAATGGTTGGTAGTCTTGTCATTATGGAAGGTAGTCTTTTGTTCAGATTTTTGTTACTCCAATGAATGGTAGCCTTGTCATTACAGAAAGTAGTCTGTTATGGATATTTCTGTTACTCCAATGGATGGTAGCCTTATCATTATTAAAGGTAGTATAATATAGATATCTTTTTTACTCCAATGGGTGGTAGCCTTGTCATTATGGAAGGTAGTCTGTCGTCGAGAATTTTGTTATTCCGTTGGATGGTAGCCTTGTCATTATGGAAGGTAGTCTGATGTTGAGATTTTTGTTATTCTAATAGATGGTAACCTTTTCATTATGGAAGGTAGTCTGTTGTCGAGATTTTTATACTCAAATGGATGTTATCCTTGTCATTATGGAAGGTAGTCTATTGTCGAGATTTTTGATACTCCAATGGATGGTAGCCTTCTCATTATGGGACGTAGTCTGTTATAAATATTTTTGTTACTTCAATGGATTGTAGCCTTATCACTATGGAAGGTACTCTCTTTTCGATATTTTTGTTACTCCAATGGATGGTAGCCTTGTCATTATGGAATGTAGTTTGTTGTTATGATTTCTATTACTCCAATGGATGGTAGCCTTGTCATTATGGAAGGTAGTGTTTTGTTCATATTTTTGTTACTCCAATGGATGGTAGCCTTACCACTATAGAAGGTAGTTTGTTTTCGATATTTTTGTTACTCGAATGGATGGTAGCCTTATCATTATGGAAGGTAGTCTATTGTAGATATATTTTTTACTCCAATGGGTGGTATCCTTGTCATGATGGAAGGTAGGATTTTGTTGATATTTTTGATACTCCAATGGATGGTAACCTTGTCATTACGGAATGTAGTTTGTCATTGAGATATCTATTACTCCAATGTGTTGTAGCCTATTCATTATGGAAGGTAGTCTGTTTTCAAGATTTTTGTTATTCCATTGGATGTTAGCCTTGTCATTATGGAAGGTAGTATGTTGTCGAGATTTTTGTTACTCCAATTGATGGTAGCCTTGTGATTATCGGACGTAGTTTGTTGTCAATACTTTTTTTCCACAATGGATTGTAGCCTTGTAATTATGGAAGGTACTCTGTTGTCGAGATTTTTGTTACTCCAATGGATGGTAGCCTTATCATTATGGAAGGTACTCTAATGTCGATATTTTTTTTACTCCAATGGATGGTAATCTTGTCATTATGGAAGTTAGTATGTTGTCGATATTTTTATTACTACAATGGATGGTAGCCTTGTCATTATGGAAATTAGTCCGTTGTTGATATTTTTATTACTCCAATGGATGGTAGCCTTGTCATTATAGAAGTTAGTTTGTTGTCGAGATTTTTGTTACTCCAATGGATGGTAGTCTTGTCATTATGGAAGGTTGTTTTTTCGTTATGATTTCTATTACTCCAATGGTTGGTAGCCTTGTCATTATGGAAGATAGTCTTTTGTTCAAATTTTTGTGACTCCAATGAATGGTAGCCTTGTCATTTCAGAAGGTAGTCTATTGTGGATATTTTTGTTACTCCAATGGATGGTAGCCTTGTCATTATGGAAGGTAGTCTGATGTCGAGATTTTTGTTATTCTAATAGACGGTAACCTTTTCATTATGGAAGGTAGTCTTTTGTCAAGATTTTTATACTCCAATGGATGGTATCCTTATCATTATGGAAGGTAGTCTGTTGTCGAGATTTTTGTTACTCCAATGGATGGTAGCCTTGTCATTAGGGGACCTAGTCTGTTATCAATATTTTTGTTACTTCAATGGATTGTAGCCTTATCATTATGGAAGGTAGTCTGTTGTCGAGATTTTTTTTACTCCAATGGATGGAATTTTTATCATTATGGAAGATACTCTCTTTTCGATATTTTTGTTACTCCAATGGATGGTAGCCTTGTCATTATGGAAGGTAGTTTTTTGTTATGATTTCTATTACTCCAATCGATGGTAGCCTTGTCATTATGGAAGGTAGTCTTTTGTTCATATTTTTGTTACTCCAATGGATGGTAGCCTTATCACTAGAGAAGGTAGTCTGTTGTCGAGATTTTTGTTACTCCAATGGATGGTAGCCTTATCATTATGGAAGGTAGTCTATTGTAGATATCTTTTTTACTCCAATGGGTGGTAGCCTTGTCATAATGGAAGGTAGGCTTTTGTCGATATTGTTGTTACTCCAATGGATGGTAACCTTGTCATTATGGAAGGTAGTTTGTCATTGAGATATTTGTTACTCCAATGTGTGGTAGCCTTGTCATTATGGAAGGTAGTTTGTTGTCAAGATTTTTGTTATTCCATTGGATGGTAGCCTTGTAATTATGGAAGGTAGTCTGTTTTCGAGATTTTTGTTACTCCAATTGATGATAGCCTTATCATTATCGGACGTATTCTGTTGTCAATACTTTTTTTCCATAATGGATTGTAGCCTTGTCATTATGGAAGGTACTCTGTTGTCGATATTTTTGTTACTCCAATGGATGGTAGCCTTATCATTATGGAAGGTACTCTAATGTCGATGTTTTTTTACTCCATTGGTTGGTAGCCTTGTCATTATGGAAGGTAGTTTGTTGTCAAGATTTTTGTTACTCCAATGGATGGTAGCCTTGTAATTATGGAAGGTAGTCTTTTGTTCATATTTTGATTACTCAATTGGATGGTAGCCTTGTCATTATGGAAGGGAGTCTTTTGTTCTGATTTTTGTTACTCCAATGGATGGTAGCCTTATCATTACAGAAGGTAGTCTTTTGTTGATATTTTTGTTAATCCAGTGGATGGTAGCCTTATCATTATGGAAGGTAGTCTATTGTAGGTATCTTTTTTACTCCAATGGATGGTAGCCTTGGAATTATGGAAGGTAGGCTGTTGTCGATATTTTTGTTACTCCAATGGATGGTAGCCTTGTCATTATGGGACGTAGTCTGTTGTCAATATTTCTGTTACTCCAATGGATTGTAGCCTTGTCATTATGGACGGTACTTTGTTGTCGATATTTTTGTTACTGCAATGGATGGTAGCCTTGTCATTATGGAAGGTAGTCTGTTGTCAATATTTTTGTTACTACAATGGATGGTAGCCTTGTCATTCTGGAAATTAGTATGTTGTTGATATTTTTATTACTCCAATGGATGGTAGCCTTGTCATTATGGAAGTTAGATTGTTGTCGAGATTTTTGTTACTCCAATGGATGGTAGTCTTGTCATTATGGAACGTTGTTTGTCTTTATGATTTCTATTACTCCAATGGGTGGTAGCCTTGTCATTATGGAAGGTAGTCTTTTGTTCAAATTTTTGTTACTCCAATGAATGGTAGCCTTGTCATTTCAGAAGGTAGTCTATTGTGGATATTTTTGTTACTCCAATGGATGGTAGCCTTGTCGTTATGGAAGGTAGTCTGATGTCGAGATTTTTGTTATTCTAATAGATGGTAACCTTTTCATTATGGAAGGTAGTCTTTTGTCAAGATTTTTATACTCCAATGGATGGTATCCTTATCATTATGGAAGGTAGTCTGTTGTCGAGATTTTTGTTACTCCAATGGATGGTAGCCTTGTCATTATGGGACCTAGTCTGTTATCAATATTTTTGTTACTTCAATGGATTGTAGCCTTATCATTATGGAAGGTAGTTTGTTGTCGAGATTTTTGTTACTCCAATGGATGGAATTTTTATCATTATGGAAGATACTCTCTTTTCGATATTTTTGTTACTCCAATGGATGGTAGCCTTGTCATTATGGAAGGTAGTTTTTTGTTATGATTTCTATTACTCCAATGGATGGTAGCCTTGTCATTATGGAAGGTAGTCTTTTGTTCATATTTTTGTTACTCCAATGGATGGTAGCCTTATCACTAGAGAAGGTAGTCTGTTGTCGATATTTTTGTTACTCCAATGGACGGTAGCCTTATCATTATGGAAGGTAGTCTATTGTAGATATCTTTTTTACTCCAATGGGTGGTAGCCTTGTCATAATGGAAGGTAGGCTTTTGTCGATATTGTTGTTACTCCAATGGATGGTAACCTTGTCATTATGGAAGGTAGTTTGTCATTGAGATAATTGTTACTCCAATGTGTGGTAGCCTTGTCATTATGGAAGGTAGTCTGTTGTCAAGATTTTTGTTATTCCATTGGATGGTAGCCTTGTCATTATGGAAGGTAGTCTGTTGTCGAGATTTTTGTTACTCCAATTGATGATAGCCTTATCATTATCGGACGTAGTCTGTTGTCAATACTTTTTTTCCATAATGGATTGTAGCCTTGTCATTATGGAAGGTACTCTGTTGTCGATATTTTTGTTACTCCAATGGATGGTAGCCTTATCATTATGGAAGGTACTCTAATGTCGATATTTTTTTACTCCATTAGATGGTAGCCTTGTCATTATGGAAGGTAGTCTGTTGTCGAGATTTTTGTTACTCCAATAGATGGTAGCCTTGTCATTATGGAAGGTAGTTTGTTGTCAAGATTTTTGTTACTCCAATGGATGGTAGCCTTGTAATTATGGAAGGTAGTCTTTTGTTCATATTTTGGTTACTCAATTGGATGGTAGCCTTGTCATTATGGAAGGGAGTCTTTTGTTCTGATTTTTGTTACTCCAATGGATGGTAGCCTTATCATTACAGAAGATAGTCTTTTGTTGATATTTTTGTTAATCCAGTGGATGGTAGCGTTATCATTATGGAAGGTAGTCTATTGTAGGTATCTTTTTTACTCCAATGGGTGGTAGCCTTGGCATTATGGAAGGTAAGCTGTTGTCGATATTTTTGTTACTCCAATGGATGGTAGCCTTGTAATTATGGGACGTAGTCTGTTGTCAATATTTCTGTTACTCCAATGGATTGTAGCCTTGTCATTATGGACGGTACTTTGTTGTCGATATTTTTGTTACTGCAATGGATGGTAGCCTTGTCATTATGGAAGGTAGTCTGTTGTCAATATTTTTGTTATTACAATGGATGGTAGCCTTGTCATTCTGGAAGTTAGTTTGTTGTCGAGATTTTTATTACTCCAATGGATGGTAGTCTTGTCATTATGGAAGGTTGTCTGTCATTATGATTTCTATTACTCCAATGGTTGGTAGCCTTGTCATTATGGAAGGTAGTCTTTTGTTCATATTTTTGTTACTCCAATGAATGGTAGCCTTGTCATTACAGAATGTAGTCTGTTATGGATATTTTTGTTACTCCAATGGATAGTAGCCTTATCAATATAAAAGGTAGTATAATATAGATACCTTTTTTACTCCAATGGGTGGTAGCCTTGTCATTATGGAAGGTAGTCTGTTGTCGAGAATTTTTTTATTCCGTTGGATGGTAGCCTTGTCATTATGGAAAGTAGTCTAATGTCGAGATTTTGTTATTCTAATAGATGGTAACCTTTTCATTATGGAAGGTAGTCTGTTGTCAAGATTTTTATACTCTAATGGATGTTATCCTTGTCATTATGGAAGGTAGTCTGTTGTCGAGATTTTTGTTACTCCAATGGATGGAAGCTTTGTCATTATGGAAGGTACTCTCTTTTCAATATTTTTGTTACTCCAATGGATGGTAGCTTTGTCATTATGGAAGGTAGTTTGTTGTTATGATTTCTATTACTCCAATGGACGGTAGTCTTGTCATTATGGAAGGTAGTCTTTTGTTCATATTTTTGTTACTCCAATGGGTGGTAGCCTTATCACTAGAGAAGGTAGTCTGTTGTTGATATTTTTGTTACTCCAATGGATGGTAGCCTTATCATTGTGGAAGGTAGTCTATTGTAGATATCTTTTTTACCCCAATGGGTGGTAGCCTTGTCATTATGGAAGGTAGGTTTTGTCGATATTTTTGTTACTCCAATGGATGGTAGCCTTGTCATTATGGAAGGTAGTTTGTTGTCAAAATTTTTGTTATTCCATTGGATGGTAGCCTTCTCACTATGGAAGGTAGTCTGTTGTCGAGATTTTTGTTACTCCAATTGATGGTAGCCTTGTCATTATCGGACGTAGTCTGTTGTCAATACTTTTTTTCCATAATGGATTGTAGCCTTGTAATTATGGAAGGTACTCTGTTGTCGAGATTTTTGATACTCCAATGGATGGTAGCCTTATCATTTTGGAAGGTACTCTAATGTCGATATTTTTTTACTCCATTGGATGGTAGCCTTGTCATTATGGAAGGTAGTCTGTTGTCGAGATTTTTGTTACTCCAATAGATGGTAGCCTTGACATTATGGAAGGTAGTTTGTTGTCAAGATTTTTGTTACTCCAATGGATGGTAGCCTTGTAATTATGGAAGGTAGTTTTTTGTTCAGATTTTGGTTACTCAATTGGATAGTAGCCTTGTCATTGAGATATCTTGTACTCCAAGGTGTGGTACCATTGTCATTATTGAAGGTAGTCTATGGTCGAGATTTTTGTTATTCCATTGGATGGTAGCCTTGTCATTATGTAAGGTAGTCTGTTGTCGTGATTTTTGTTACTCCAATGGATGGTCGCCTTGTCATTATGGAAGGTAGTTTCTGTCGAGATTTTTTTACTCCAATGGATGGTAGCCTTGTAATTATGGAAGGTAGTATTTTGTTCAAATTTTTGTTACTCCAAAGGATGGTAGCGTTATCATTACAAAAGGTAGTCTGTTGTCAATATTTTTGTTACTCCAGTGGATGGTAGCTTTATCATTATGGAAGGTAGTCTATTGTAGATATCTTTTTTACTCCAATGGGTGGTAGCCTTGTCATTATGGAAGTTAGGCTATTGTCGATATTTTTGTTACTCCAATGGATGGTAGCCTTGTCATTATGAAAGGTAGTTTGTCATTGACATATCTGTTACTCCAATGTGTGGTAGCATTGTCATTATTGAAGGTAGTCCATTGTCGAGATTTTTGTTATTCCATTGGATGGTAGCCTTGTCATTATGGAAGGAAGTCTGATGTCGAGATTTTTGTTATTCTAATGGATGGTAACCTTGTCCTTATGGAAGGTAGTCTGATGTCGAGATTTTTTTACTCCGATGGATGGTAGCCTTTTCATTATGGAAGGTAATATGTTGTCGAGATTTTTGTTACTCCAATGGATGGTAGCCTTGTCATTATGGAAGGTACTTTGTTGTCGTTATTTTTATTACTTCCATGGATGGTAGCCTTGTCATTATGGAAGGTAGTCTGTTGTCCATATTTTTGTTACTCCAATGGATGGTAGCCTTGTCATTATGGAAGGTAGTCTGTTGTTGATATTTTTGTTACTACAATGGATGGTAGCCTTGTCATTCTGGAAGTTAGTCCGTTGTTGATAATTTTATTACTCCAATGGATGATGGTATTATCATTATGGAAGGTAGTCTGTTGTCGATATTTTTGTTACTCCAATTGATGGTAGCCTTATCATTACGGAAGGTAGTATATTGTAGATATATTTTTTAATCCAATGGGTGGTAGCCTTGTCATTATGGAAGGTAATCTGTTGTCTATATTTTTGTTACTCCAATGGATTGTAGCCTTGTCATTATAGAAGGTAATTTGTCATTGAGATATCTGTTACTCCAATGTGTGGTAGCCTTGTCATTATGAAAGCTAGTCTGTTGTTCTAATTTTTGTTAATCTAATTAATGGTAGCCTTGTCATTATGGAAGGTAGTCTATTGTCGAGATTTTTGTTATTCCATTGGATGGTAGCCTTGTCATTATGGAAGGTAGTCTGATGTCGAGATTTTTTATATTCTAATGGATGGTACCATTGTCATTATGGAAGTTTGTCTGTTGTCGATATTTTTTTAATATAAAGAATGGTGGCCTTGTCATTACGGAAGGTTGTTTGTTGTCGAGATTTTTGTTACTCCAATGGATGGTAGCCTCGTCGTTATGGAAGGTAGTCTTTTGTTCAGATTTTTGTTACTCCAATGGATGGTAGCCTTGTCATTATGGAAGGTAGTTTGTCTTTATGATTTCTGTTACTACAATGGATGGTAGCCTTATCATTATGGAAGGTAGTCTGTTGTCGAGATTTTTTTTACTCCAATGGATGGTAGCCTTGTCATTATGGAAGATATTCTATTGTAGATATCTTTTTTACTCCAATGGGTGGTAGGGTTGTCATTATAGAAGGTAGTTTGTCATTGAGATATTTGTTACTCCAATGTGTGGTAGCCTTGTCATTATGCAAGGTAGTCTGTTGTCAAGATTTTTTTTATACCATTGGATGGTAGCCTTGTCATTATGGAAGGTAGTCTGATGTCGAGATTTTTTTTACTCCAAAGGATGGTAACCTTGTCATTATGGAAGGTAGTCTATTGTTGAGATTTTTGTAACTCCAATGGATGGTAGCCTTGTCATTATGGAAGGTAGTCTGTTGTCGAGATTTTTGTTATCCAATTGATGGTAGCCTTGTCATTATCGGACGTAGTCTGTTGTCAATATTTTTTTTCCATAATGGATTGTAGCCTTGTCATTATGGAAGGTACTCTGTTGTCGAGATTTATGTTACTCCAATGGATGGTAGCCTTATAATTATGGAAGGTACTCTGTTTTCGATATTTTTGTTACTCCATTGGATGGTAGCCTTGTCATTATGGAAAGTATTCTGTTGTCGAGATTTTTGTTACTCCAATAGATGGTAGCCTTGTCATTATGGAAGGTAGTTTGTTGTCAAGATTTTTGTTACTCCAATGGATGGTAGCCTTGTAATTATGGAAGGTAGTCTTTTGTTCAGATTTTTGTTACTCCACTGGATGGTATCCTTGTCATTATGGAAGGGAGTTCGTCGTTATTATTTCTGTTACTCCAATGCATGGTAGCCTTGTCATTATGGAAGGTAGTCTTTTGTTCTGATTTTTGTTACTCCAATGGATGGTAGCCTTATCATTACAGAAGGTAGTTTGTTGTCGATATTTTTTTTACTCCAATGGATGATAGCCTTATCATTATGGAAGGTAGTCTATTGTAGATATCTTTTTTACTCCAATGGGTGGTAGCCTTGTCATTATGGAAGGTAGGTTGTTGTCGATATTTTTGTTACTCCAGTGGATGGTAGCCTTGTCATTATGGAAGGTAGTTTGTCATTGAGATATCTTGTACTCCAATGGATGGTAGCTTGGTCATTATGGAAGGTAGTCTGTTGTCGAGATTTTTTTTACTCCAATGGATCGTAGCCTTGTCATTATGGAAGGTAGTTTCTTGTTGAGATTTTTGTTACTCCAATGGATGGTAGCCTTGTAATTATGGAAGGTAGTATTTTGTTCAAATTTTTGTTACTCCAAAGGATGGTAGCCTTGTCATTATGGAAGGTAGTTTGTCGTTATGATTTCTATTACTCCAATGGATGGTAGACTTGTCTTTATGGAAGGTTGTCCTTTGTTCACATTTTTGTTAGTCCAATGGATGGTAGCGTTATCATTACAGAAAGTAGTCAGTTATCGATATTTTTGTTACTCCAATGGATGGTAGCTTTATCATTATGGAAGGTAGTCTATTGTAGATATCTTTTTTACTCCAATGGGTGGTAGCCTTGTCATTATGGAAGGTAGGTTGTTGTCAATATTTTTATTACTCCAATGGATGGTAGCCTTGTCATTATGGAAGGTAGTTTGTCATTGAGATTTCTGTTACTCCAATATGTGGTAGCATTGTCATTATTGAAAGTAGTCTATTGTCGATATTTTTGTTATTCCATTGGATGGTAGCCTTGTCATTATGGAAGGTAGTATGATTTCTAGATTTTTGTTATTCTAATGGATGGTAACTCTGTCCTTATGGAAGGTAGTCTGATGTCGAGATTTTTTTACTCCGATGGATGGTAGCCTTTTCATTTTGGAAGGTAATCTTTTGTCGAGATTTTTGTTACTCCAATGGATGGTAGCCTTGTCATTATGGAAGGTACTTTGTTGTCGTTATTTTTATTACTCCAATGGATGGTAGCCTTGTCATTATGGAAGGTAGTCTGTTGTCCTGATTTTTGTTACAGCAATGGATGGTAGCCTTGTCATTATGGAAGGTAGTCCGTTGTCGATATTTTTGTTACTACAATGGATGGTAGCCTTGTCATTCTGGAAGTGAGTCCGTTGTTGATAATTTTATTACTCCAATGGATGGTGGCATTGTCATTATGGAAGGTAGTCTGTTGTAGATATATTTTTTACTCTAATGGGTGGTAGCCTTGTCATTATGGAAGGTAGTTTGTTGTCGATATTTTTTTTACACCAATGGATGGTAGCCTTGTCATTATGGAAGGTAATTTGTCATTGAGATATCTATTACTCCAATGTGTGGTAGCCTTGTCATTATGAAAACTAGTCTGTTGTTTAGATTTTTGTTAATCCAATTGATGGTAGCCTTGTCATTATGGAAGGTAGTCTATTGTCGAGATTTTTTTTATTCTAATGGATGGTAACCTTGTCATTATGGAAGGTAGTCTGTTGTCGAGATTTTTTTACTATAATGAATGGAAGCCTTGTCATTATGGAAGGTAGTCTGTTGTCGAGATTTTTGTTACTCCAATTGATGGTAGCCTTGTCATTATGGAAGGTAGTCTTTTGTTCATATTTTTGTTACTCCAATGGATGCTAGCCTTGTCATTATGGAAGGTAGTTTGTCTTTATGATTTCTATTACTCCATTGGATGGTAGCCTTGTCATTATGGAAGGTAGTTTTTTGTCGAGATTTTTATTACTCCAATGGATGGTACCCTTGTCATTATGGAAGGTTGTCTGTTGTCAAGATTTTTGTTACTCCAAGTGATGGCACCCTTGTAATTATGGAAGGTAGTATGTTGTCGAGATTTTTGTTACTTCAATTGATGGTAGCCTTGTCATTATGGAAGGTAGTTTGTTGTCGAGATTTTTATACTCCAATGGATGGTATCCATGTAATTATGGAAGGTAGTTTGTTGTCGAGATTTTTGTTACTCCATGGATGGTAGCCTTGTCATTATGGGACGTAGTCTGTTGTCAATATTTTTGTTACTCCAATGGATTGTAGCCTAGTCATTATGGAAGGTACTCTATTGTCAAGATTTTTGTTACTCCAATGGATGGTAGCCTTGTCATTATGGAAGGTAGTTTGTTGTCGAGATTTTTGTTATTCCAATGGATGCTAGCCTTGTAATTATGGAAGGTAGTCTTTTTTTCAAAATTTTGTTACTCCATTGGATGGTAGCCTTGTCATTATGGAAGGTAGTCTATTGTAGATATCTTTTTTACTCCAATGGGTGGTAGCCTTGTCATTATGGAAGGTAGTCTATTGTAGATATCTTTTTTACTCCAATGGATGGTAACCTTGTAATTATGGAAGGTAGTCTATTGTCGAGATTTTTTTACTTTAATGGATGAGAGCCTTGTCATTATGGAAGGTAGGTTGTTGTCGATATTTTTGTTACTCCAATGGATGGTAGCCTTGTCATTATGGAAGGTAGTCTTTTGTTCACATTTTTGGTACTCCAATGGATGGTAGCCTTATCATTATGGAAGGTACTTTGTCGTTATTATTTTTGTTACTCCAATGGATGGTAGCCTTGTCATTATGGAAGGTAGTTTGTCATTGAGATATCTGTTGCTCCAATGTGTGCTAGCCTTGTCATTATGGAAGGTAGTTTGTCATTGAGATATCTGTTGCTCCAATGTGTGCTAGCCTTGTCATTATGGAAGGTAGTCTGTTGTCAAGATTTTTGTTATTCCATTAGAGGGTATCCTTGTAATTAAGGATGGTAGTTTGTTGTCGAGATTTTTGTTACTCCAATAGATGGTAGCCTTGTCATTATGGGACGTAGTTTGTTGTCGAAATTTTTGTTATTCCAATGGATGGTAGCCTTGTAATTATGGAAGGTAGTCTTTTGTTCAAAATTTTGTTACTCCATTGGATGGTAGCCTTGTCATTATGGAAGGTAGTTTGTTGTTATGCTTTCTGTTACTCCAATGGATGGTAGCCTTGTCATTATGGAAGGTAGTCTATTGAAGATATCTTTTTACTCCAATGGGTGGTAGCCTTGTCATTGAGATATCTGTTACTCCAATGTGTGATAGCCTTGTCATTATGGAAGCTAGTTTGTTGTTAAAGTTTTTGTTAATCCAATGGATGGCATCCTTGTCATTATGGAAGGTAGTCTATTGTTCAAATTTTTGTTATTCCATTGGATGGTTTCCTTGTCATTATGGAAGGTAGTCTGATGTCGAGATTTTTGTTATTCTAATGGATGGTAACCTTGTCATTATGGAAGGTAGTCTGTTGTCGAGATTTTTTTACTTTAATGGATGATAGCCTTGTCATTATGGAAGGTAGGTTGTTGTCGAGATTTTTGTTACTCCAATGGATGCTAGCCTTGTCATTATGGAAGGTAGTCTTTTGTTCAGATTTTTGGTACTCCAATGGATGGTAGCCTTATCATTATGGAAGGTAGTTTGTCGTTATGATATTTGTTACTCCAATGGATGGTAGCCTCTTCATTATGGAAGGTAGTTTGTTGTCGATATTTTTGTTACTCCAATGAATGGTAGCCTTGTCATTATGAAAGGTACTCTGTTGTCAATATTTTTTTTACTCCAGTGGATGGTAGCCTTGTCATTATGGAAGGTAGTTTGTTGTCGAGATTTTTGTTACTCCAATTGATGGTAGCCTTGTGATTATGGGACGTAGTCTGATGTCGAGATTTTTGTTATTCTAATGGATTGTAGCCTTGTCATTATGGAAGGTACTCTGTTGTCAAGATTTTTGTTACTCCAATTGATGGGAGCCTTGTCATTAAGGAAGGTAGTCTCTTGTCGATATTTTTGTTACTCCAACGGAGGGTAGCCTTGTTATTATGGAAGGTAGTCTGTTGTCGAGATTTTTATACTCCAATGGATGGTATCCTTGTAATTATGGAAGGTAGTTTGTTGTTGAGATTTTTGTTACTCCAATGGATGGTAGCCTTGTCATTATGGAAGGTACTCTATTGTCGATATTTTTGTTACTCCAATTGATAGTAGCCTTGTCATTATGGAAGGTAGTTTGTTGTCGAGATTTTTGTTATTCCAATGGATGCTAGCCTTGTAATTATGGAAGGTAGTCTTTTTTTCAAAATTTTGTTACTCCATTGGATGGTAGCCTTGTCATTATGGAAGGTAGTCTATTGTAGATATCTTTTTTACTCCAATGGGTGGTAGCCTTGTCATTATGGAAGGTAGTCTATTGTAGATATCTTTTTTACTCCAATGGATGGTAACCTTGTAATTATGGAAGGTAGTCTATTGTCGAGATTTTTTTACTTTAATGGATGATAGCCTTGTCATTATGGAAGGTAGGTTGTTGTCGATATTTTTGTTACTCCAATGGATGGTAGCCTTGTCATTATGGAAGGTAGTCTTTTGATCACATTTTTGGTACTCCAATGGATGGTAGCCTTATCATTATGGAAGGTACTTTGTCGTTATTATTTTTGTTACTCCAATGGATGGTAGCCTTGTCATTATGGAAGGTAGTTTGTCATTGAGATATCTGTTGCTCCAATGTGTGCTAGCCTTGTCATTATGGAAGGTAGTTTGTCATTGAGATATCTGTTGCTCCAATGTGTGCTAGCCTTGTCATTATGGAAGGTAGTCTGTTGTCAAGATTTTTGTTATTCCATTAGAGGGTATCCTTGTAATTAAGGATGGTAGTTTGTTGTCGAGATTTTTGTTACTCCAATAGATGGTAGCCTTGTCATTATGGGACGTAGTTTGTTGTCGAAATTTTTGTTATTCCAATGGATGGTAGCCTTGTAATTATGGAAGGTAGTATTTTGTTCAAAATTTTGTTACTCCATTGGATGGTAGCCTTGTCATTATGGAAGGTAGTTTGTTGTTATGCTTTCTGTTACTCCAATGGATGGTAGCCTTGTCATTATGGAAGGTAGTCTATTGAAGATATCTTTTTACTCCAATGGGTGGTAGCCTTGTCATTGAGATATCTGTTACTCCAATGTGTGATAGCCTTGTCATTATGGAAGCTAGTTTGTTGTTAAAGTTTTTGTTAATCCAATGGATGGCATCCTTGTCATTATGGAAGGTAGTCTATTGTTCAAATTTTTGTTATTCCATTGGATGGTTTCCTTGTCATTATGGAAGGTAGTCTGATGTCGAGATTTTTGTTATTCTAATGGATGGTAACCTTGTCATTATGGAAGGTAGTCTGTTGTCGAGATTTTTTTACTTTAATGGATGATAGCCTTGTCATTATGGAAGGTAGGTTGTTGTCGAGATTTTTGTTACTCCAATGGATGCTAGCCTTGTCATTATGGAAGGTAGTCTTTTGTTCAGATTTTTGGTACTCCAATGGATGGTAGCCTTATCATTATGGAAGGTAGTTTGTCGTTATGATATTTGTTACTCCAATGGATGGTAGCCTCTTCATTATGGAAGGTAGTTTGTTGTCGATATTTTTGTTACTCCAATGAATGGTAGCCTTGTCATTATGAAAGGTACTCTGTTGTCAATATTTTTTTTACTCCAGTGGATGGTAGCCTTGTCATTATGGAAGGTAGTTTGTTGTCGAGATTTTTGTTACTCCAATTGATGGTAGCCTTGTGATTATGGGACGTAGTCTGATGTCGAGATTTTTGTTATTCTAATGGATTGTAGCCTTGTCATTATGGAAGGTACTCTGTTGTCAAGATTTTTGTTACTCCAATTGATGGGAGCCTTGTCATTAAGGAAGGTAGTCTCTTGTCGATATTTTTGTTACTCCAACGGAGGGTAGCCTTGTTATTATGGAAGGTAGTCTGTTGTCGAGATTTTTATACTCCAATGGATGGTATCCTTGTAATTATGGAAGGTAGTTTGTTGTTGAGATTTTTGTTACTCCAATGGATGGTAGCCTTGTCATTATGGAAGGTTGTCTGTTGTCGATATTTTTGTTACTCCAATTGATAGTAGCCTTGTCATTATGGAAGGTAGTTTGTCATTGAGATATTTATTACTCCAATGTGTGGTAGCCTTTTCATTATGGAAGGTTGTCTATTGTCAGGATTTTTGTTATTCCATTGGATGGTAGCCTTGTCATTATGGAAGGTAGTCTGATGTCGAGATTTTTGTTACTCCAATGGATGGTAGCCATGTCATTATGGAAGGTAGTTTGTCATTGAGATATTTGTTACTCCAATGTGTGGTAGCCTTGTCATTATGGAAGGTAGTCTATTATCAAGATTTTTGTTATTCCATTGGATGGTAGCCTTGTCATTATGGAAGGTAGTCTGATGCCGAGATTTTTGTTACTCCCATGGATGGTAACCTTGTCATTATGGAAGGTAGTTTGTCATTGAGATATTTGTTACTCCAATGTGTGATAGCCTTTTCATTATGGAAGCTAGTCTGTTGTTCAAATTTTTGTCAATCCAATGGATGGTATCCTTGACATTTTTGAAGGTGGTCTATTGTCTAGATTTTTTTTATTCCATATGATTGTAGCCTTGTAATTATGGAAGGTAGTCTGATGTTCAGATTTAGGTTATTCTAATGGATGGTAACCTTGTCATTATGGAAGCAAGTATGTTGTTCAGATTTTTTTTAATCCAATGGATGGGATCCTTGTCATTATGGAAGGTATGCTATTGTCTTGATTTTTATTATTCCATTGGATGGTAGCCTTGTCATTATGGAAGGTAGACTGTTGTTGAGATTTTTGTTATTCTAATGGATGGTAGCCTTGTCATTTTGGGGCGTAGTCTGATGTCGAGATTTTTTTATTCTAATGGATGGTATCCTTGTCATTATGGAAGGTAGTCTGTTGTCAAGATTTTTGTTACTCCAATGGATGGTAGCCTTGTCATTATGGAAGGTAGTCTGTTGTCGAGATTTTTATACTCCAATGGATGGTATCCTTGTCATTATGGAAGGTAGTATGTTGTCGAGATTTTTGTTACCCCAATGGATGGTAGCCTTGTCATTATAGGACGTAGTCTGTTGTCAATATTATTGTAACTCCAATGGATTGTAGCCTTGTCATTATGGAAGGTACTCTGTTGTCGAGATTTTTGTTACTCCAATGGATGGTAGCCTTGTCATTATGGAAGGTACTCTATTGTCGATATTTTTGTTACTCCAATGGATGGTAGCCTTTTCATTATGGAAGGTAGTTTGTTGTCGAGATTTTTGTTATTCCAATGGATGATAGCCTTGTGATTATGGAAGGTAGTCTTTTGTTCAGATTTTTGTTACTCCATCAGATGGTATCCTTGTCATTATGGAAGGTAGTTTGTCGTTATGATTTTTGTTACTCCAATGGATGGTAGCCTCGTCATTATGGAAGGCAGTCTTTTATTCAGATTTTTTTTACTCCAATGGATGATAGCCTTATCATTACAGAAGGTAGTCTGTTGTCGATATTTTTATTACTCCAATGGATGGTAGACTTATCATTATGGAAGGTATTCTATTTTAGATATCTTTTTTACTCCAATGTGTGGTAGCCTTGTCATTATGGAAGGTAGTCTGTTATCGATATTTTTGTTACTCCAATGGATGGTAGCCTTGTCATTATGGAAGGTAGTTTGGCATTGAGATATCTGTTACTCCAATGTGTGGTAGCCTTGTCATTATGGAAGGTAGTATGTTGTCAAGATTTTTGTTATTCCATTGGATGGTAGCCTTGTCATTATGGAAGGTAGTCTGATGTCGAGATTTTTGTTACTCCCATGGATGGTAGCCTTGTCATTATGGAAGGTAGTTTGTCATTGAGATATCTGTTACTCCAATATGTGATAGCCTTGTCATTATGGAAGCTAGTCTGTTATCAAGATTTTTGTTATTCCATTGGATGGTAGCCTTGTCATTATGGAAGGTAGTCTGATGTCGAGATTTTTGTTATTCCAATGGATGGTAGCCTTGTAATTATGGAAGGTAGTCTTTTGTTCAGATTTTTGTTACTCCATTGGATGGTAGCCTTGTCATTATGGAAGGTAGTTTGTTGTTATGATTTTTGTTACTCCAATGGATGGTAGCCTTGTCATTATGGAAGGTAGTCTTTTATTCAGATTTTTTTTACATCAATGGATGGTAGCCTTATCATTACAGAAGGTAGTATGTTGTCGGTATTTTTATTACTCCAATGGATGGTAGCCTTATCATTATGGAAGGTATTCTATTTTAGATATCTCTTTTTACTTTAATGTGTTGTAGCCTTGTCATTATGGAAGGTAGTCTGTTGTTGATATGTTTGTTACTCTAATGGATGGTAGCCTTGTCATTATGGAAGTTAGTTTGTCATTCAGATATTTGTTACTCCAATGTGTGATAGCCTTGTCTTTATGGAAGGTAGTCTATTGTCAAGATTTTTGTTATTCCATTGGATGGTAGCCTTGTCATTATGGAAGGTAGTCTGATGTCGAGATTTTTGTTACTCCCATGGATGGTAGCTTTCTCATTATGGAAGGTAGTTTGTCATTGAGATATATGTTACTCCAATGTGTGATAGCCTTGTCATTATGGAAGGTATGCTATTGTCTAGATTTTTATTATTCCATTGGATGGTAGCCTTTTCATTATGGAAGGTAGTTTGATGTTGAGATTTTTGTTATTCTAATGGATGGTAGCCTTGTCATTATGGAAGGTAGTCTTTTGTTCATATTTTTGTTACTCCAATGGATGGTAGCCTTATCATTAAGGAAGGTACTCTTTCGTTATGATTTTTGTTACTCCAATGGATGGTAGCCTTGTCATTATGGAAGGTAGTTTGTTGTCGAGATTTTTGTTACTCCAATGGATGGTAGCCTTGTCATTATGGAAGATACTCTATTGTCGATATTTTTGTTACTCCAATGGATGGTAGCCTTGTCATTATGGAAGGTAGTCTATTGTCGAGATTTTTGTTACTCCAATTGATGGTAGCCTTATCATTATGGGACGTAGTCAGATGTGGAGATTTTTGTAATTCTAATGGATGGTAGCCTTGTCATTATGGAAGGTAGTCTGTTGTCGAGATTTTTGTTACTCCAATGGATGGTAGCCTTGTCATTATGGAAGGTAGTTTGTTGTCGAGATTTTTATACTCCAATGGATGGTATCCTTGTCATTATGGAAGGTAGTCTGTTATTGACATTTTTGTTACTCCAATGGATGGTAGCCTTGTCATTATGGGACGTAGTCTGTTGTCAATATTTTTGTTACTCCAATGGATTGTAGCCTTGTCATTATGAAAGGTACTCTGTTGTCGAGATTTTTGTTACTCCAATGGTTTGTAGCCTTGTCATTATGGAAGGTACTCTGTTGTCGATATTTTTGTTACTCCAATGGATGGTAGCCTTGTCATTACATAAGGTAGTCTGTTGTCGAAATTTTTGTTACTCCAATGGATGGTAGCCTTGTCATTTTGGAAGGTAGTCTGTTGTCAAGAGTTTTTTTATTCCATTGGATGGTAGCCTTGTCATTATGGAAGGTAGTCTGATGTCGTGATTTTTGTTACTCCCATGGATGGTAGCCTTGTCATTATGGAAGGTAGTTTCTCATTGAGATATATGTTACTCCAATGTGTGATAGCCTTGTCATTATGGAAGCTAGTCTGTTGTTCAGATTTTTTTTAATCCAATGGATGGTATCCTTGTCATTATGGAAGGTAGTCTATTGTCTAGATTTTTGTTATTCCATTGGATGGTAGCCTTGTCATTATGGAAGGTAGTCTGATGTTGAGATTTTTGTTATTCGAATGGATGGTAACCTTGTCATTATGGAAGGTAGTTTTTCGTTATGATTTTTGTTACTCCAATGGATGGTAGCCTTGTCATTATGGAAGGTAGTTTGTTGTCAAGATTTTTGTTACTCCAATGGATGGTAGCCTTGTCATTATGGAAGGTACTCTGTTGTCGATATTTTTGTTACTCTAATGAATGGTAGCCTTGTCATTATGGAAGGTAGTCTATTTTTGAGATTTTTGTTTCTCCAATTCATGGTAGCCTTGTCATTATGGGACGTAGTCTGATGTCAAGATTTTTGTTACTCCAATGGATGGTAGCCTTGTCATTAGGGAAGGTAGTCTGTTGTCGAGATTTTTGGTACTCCAATGGATGATAGCCTTGTCATTATGGAAGGTAGTTTATTGTCGAGATTTTTGTTGTTCCAATGGATGGTAGGCTTCTAATTATGGAAGGTAGTTTGTAGTTATGATTTTTGTTACTCCAATTGATTGTAGCCTTGTCATTATGGAACGTAGTCTGTTGTAGATATCTTTTTTACTCCAATGGGTGGAAGCCTTGTCATTATGGAAGGTAGATTGTTGTCGATATTTTTGTTACTCCAATGGATGGTAGCCTTGTCATTATGGAAGGTAGCTTGTAATTGAGATATTTGTTACTCAAATGTGTGGTAGCCTTGTCATTATAGAAGGTAGTCTGTTGTCAAGATTTTTGTTATTCCATTGGATGGTAGCCTTGTCATTATGGAAGGTAGTCTGATGTCGAGATTTTTGTTATTCTAATGGATGGTAACCTTGTCATTATGAAAGGTAGTCTGTTGTCGAGATTTTTGTTACTCAAATGGATGGTAGCCTTGTCATTATGGGACGTAGTCTGTTGTTAATATTTTTGTTACTCCAATGGATTGTAGCCTTTTCATTATGGAAGGTAGTCTATTGTAGATATCTTTTTTACTTCAATGGGTTGTAGCCTTGTCATTAAAAAAGGTAGTTTGTTGTCGAGATTTTTATACTCTAATGGATGGTAGCCTTGTCATTATGGATGGTAGTCTGTTGTCGATATTTTTGTTACTCCAATGGATGGTAGCCTTGTCATTATGGAAGGTAGTCTATTGTAGATATCATTTTCACTATGATAGGTAATCTGTTGTCGAGATTTCTTTTACTCCAATGTATGGTAGCCTTGTCATTATAAGACGTTGTCTTGTCTCAATATTTTTGTTACTTCAATGGATGGTATCCTTGTCATTATGGAAGATAGTCTTTTGTCGAGATTTTTGTTACAACAATGGATGGTAGCCTTGTAATTATGGAAAGTAGTCTTTTGTTCAGATTTTTGTTACTCCACTGGATGGTAGCCTTATTATTATGGAAGGTAGTATGTCGTTATGTTTTATGTTACTCCAATGGATGGTATCCTTTTCATTATAGAAGGTAGTATTTTGTTCAGATTTTTGTTACTGCAATGGATGGTAGCCTTGTCATTACAAAAGGTAGTCTGTTGTCAATATTTTTGTTACTCCAATGGATGGTAGATATGTCATTATTAAAGCTAGTCTGTTGTCTCCATTTTTGTTACTCCAATGGATGGTAACCTTTTCATTATGGAAGGTAATCTGTTGTCGATATTTTTGTTACTACAATGGATGGTAGCCTTGTCATTCTGGAAGTTAGTCCGTTGCTGATATTTTAATTACTTAAATGGATGGTTGCATTGTCATTATGGAAGGTAGTCCGTTGTCGATATTTTTGTTACTCTAATGGATGGTAACCTTATCATTATGGAAGGTAGTCTATTGTAGATATGTTTTTTACTACAATGGGTGGTAGCCTTGTCATTATGGGACGTAGTCTGTTGTCAATATGTTTGTTACTCCAATGGATGGTAGCATTGTCATTATGGAAGGTAGTATATTGTAGATATATTTTTTACTCCAACGGGTGGTAGCCTTGTCATTATGGAAGGTAGTTTGTTGTCGATATTTTTGTTACGCCAATGGATGGTAGCATTGTCATTATGGAAGGTACTCTACTGTCGATATTTTTATTACTCCAATGGATGGTACCCTTGTCATTATGGAAGGTAGTCTATTGTCGAGATTTTTGTTAATACAATGGATGGTAGCCTTGTAATTATGGAAAGTATTCTTTTGTTCAAATTTTTGTTACTCTAATGGATGGTAGCCTTGTCATTATGGAAGGTAGTCTGTCGTTATAATTTCTGTTACTCCAATGGATGGTAGCCTTTTCATTATCGAAGGTAGTATTTTGTTCAGATTTTTATTACTGCAATGGATGGTAGCCTTGTCATTACAGAAGGTAGTCTGTTGTCAAGATTTTTGTTACTCCAATGGATGGTAGCCTTGTCATTATTGAAGCTAGTCTGTTTTCGAGATTTTTGTTACTCCAATGGATGGTATCCTTTTCATTTTGGAAGGTAGTCTGTTGTCGAGATTTTTGTTATTCCATTGGATGGTAGCCTTATCATTATGGAAGGTAGTCTGATGTCGAGATTTTTGTTATTCCAATGGATGGTAACCTTGTCATTTCAGAAGGTAGTTTATTGTCGACATTTTTGTTACTCCAATGTGTGGTAGCCTTATCATTGTGAAAGGTAGTCTTTTGTTTAGATTTTTGTTACTCCAATTGATGGTAGCCTTGTTATTATGGTTGGTAGTCTGTTGTCAATATATTTGTACTCCAAGGGATTATAGCTTTGTCATTATGGAAGGTACTCTGTTGTCGAGATTTTTGTTACTCCAATGGATGGTAGCCTTGTCATTATGGAAGGTACTCTGTTATCGATATTTTTGTTACTCCAATGGATGGTAGCTTTGTCATTATGGAAGGTAGTCTATTGTCGAGTATTTTGTTACTCCAATGGATGGTAGCCTTTTCATTATTGAAGGTACTCTGTTGTCGTTATTTTTATTACTCCAACGGATGGTAGCCTTGTCATTATGGAAGGTAGTCTGTTATCGATATTTTTGTTATTCCATTGGATGGTAGCCATGTCATTATGGAAGTTAGTCTGATGTCGAGATTTTTGTTATTCTAATGGATGGTAACCTTGTCATTATGGAAGGTAGTCTATTGTCGAGATTTTTTTACTCCGATGGATGGTAGCCTTTTCATTATGGAAGGTAATCTGTTGTCGATATTTTTGTTACTCCAATGGATGGTATCCTTTTCATTATGGAAGGTAGTCAGTTGTCGATATTTTGGCTATTACAATGGATGGTAGCCTTGTCATTCTGGAAGTTAGTCCGTTGTTGATATTTTTCTTACTCCAATGGTTGGTTGCGTTGTCATTATGGAAGGTAGTCTGTTGTCGATATTTTTGTTACTCCAATGGATGGTAGCCTTATCATTATGGAAGGTAGTCTATTGTAGATATCGTTTTCACTACAATGGGTGGTATCCTTGTCATTATGGGACGTAGTCTGTTGTCAATATGTTTGTTACTCCAATTGATGGTAGCATTATCATTATGGAAGGTAGTATATTGTAGATATATTTTTTATTCCAATGGGTGGTAGCCTTGTCATTATGGAAGGTAGTTTGTTGTCGATATTTTTGTTACTCCAATGGATGGTAGCCTTGTCATTATGGAAGGTACTCTGTTGTCGATATTTTTGTTACTCCAATGGATGGTAGCCTTGTCATTATGGAAGGTAGTCTGTTATTGAGATTTTTATTACTCCAATGGATGGTAGCCTTGTCATTATGGAAGGTAGTCTGTTATCGAGATTTTTCTTAATACAATGGATGGTCGCCTTGTAATTATGGAAAGTATTCTTTTGCTCAGATTTTTGTTACTCTAATGGATGGTAGCCTTGTCATTATGGAAGGTAGTCTGTCGTTATGATTTCTGTTACTCCAATGGATGGTAGCCTTTTCATTATGTAAGGTAGTATTTTGTTCAGATTTTTATTACTGCAATGGATGGTAGTCTTCTCATTATAGAAGGTAGTCTGTTGTCAAGATTTTTGTTACTCAAATGGATGGTAGCCTTATCATTATTGACGCTAGTCTATTGTCGAGATTTTTGTTACTCCAATGGATGGTATCCTTTTCATTATGGAAGGTAGTCTGTTGTCGAGATTTTTGTTATTCCATTAGATGGTAGCCTTATCATTATGGAAGGTAGTCTGATGTCGAGATTTTTGTTATTATAATGGATGGTAACCTTGTCATTTTGGAAGGTAGTTTATTGTCGACATTTTTGTTACTCCAATGTATGGTAGCCTTGTCATTATGGAAGGTAGTCTTTTGTTTATATTTTTGTTACTCCAATTGATGGTAGCCTTGTCATTATGGGAGGTAGTATGTTGTCAATATGTTTGTACTCCAATGGATGGTAGCTTTGTCATTATGGAAGGTAGTATGTTGTCGAGATTTTTGTTATTCCATTGGATGGTAGCCTTGTCATTATGGAAGGTAGTCTTTTGTCGAGATTTTTGTTATTCTAATGGATGGTAACCTTGTCATTATGGAAGGTAGTCTATCGTCAATATTTTTTTACTACGATGGATGGTAGCCTTTCCATTATGGAAGGTAATCTGTTGTCGAGATTTTTGTTACTCCAATGGATGGTATCCTTTTCATGATGGAATGTAGTCTGTTGTCGATATTTTGGTTACGACAATGGATGGTGGCCTTGACATTCTGGAAGTTAGTCCGTTGTTGATATTTTTCTTACTCCAATGGATGGTTGCATTGTCATTATGGAAGGTAGTCTGTTGTCGATATTTTTGTTACTCCAATGGATGGTAGCCTTATCATTATGGAAGGTAGTCTATTCTAGATATCTATTTTACTACAATGGGTGGTAGCCTTGTCATTATGGGACGTAGTCTGTTGTCAATATGTTTGTTACTCCAATGGATGGTAGCATTGTCATTATGGAAGGTAGTATATTTTAAATATATTTTTTACTCCAATGGGTGGTAGCCTTGTCATTATAGAAGGTAGTTTGTTGTCGATATTTTTGTTACTCCAATGGATGGTAGCCTTGTCATTATGGAAGGTACTTTGTTGTCGATATTTTTGTTACTCTAATTGATGGTAGCCTTGTCATTATGGAAGGTAGCCTTTGTTGTCGAGATTTTTGTTAATACAATGGATGGTAGCCTTGTAATTATGGAAAGCATTCTTTTGTTCAGATTTTTGTTACTCTAATGGATGGTAGCCTTGTCATTATGGAAGGTAGTCAGTTGTCTAGATTTTTGGTACTCCAATGGATGGTAGCCTTATCATTATGGAAGGTACTCCGTTGTCGATATTTTTTTTACTCCAATGGATGGTAGCCTTGTCATTATGGAAGGTAGTCTGTTGTCGATATTTTTGTTACTACAACTGATGGTAGGCTTGTAATTATGGAAAGTATTTTTTTGTTCATATTTTTGTTACTCCAATGGATGGTAGCCTTGTCGTTATGGAAGTTAGTTTGTCGTTATGTTTTATGTTACTCCAATGGATGGTAGCCTTTTCATTATGGAAGGTAGTATTTTGTTCAGATTTTTGTTACTGCAATGGATGGTAGCCTTGTCATTATTGAAGCTAGTCTGTTGTCGAGATTTTTGTTACTCCAATGGATGGTAGCCTTATCATTATGGAAGGTAGTCTATTGTAGATATCTTTTTTACTCCAATGGGTGGTAGCCTTGTCATTATGGAAGGTAGTTTGTTATCGATATTTTTGTTACTCCAATGGATGGTAGCCTTGTCGTTATGGATGGTAGTTTATTGTAGATATCTTTTTTACTGCAATGGGTGGTAGCCTTGTCATTATGGAAGGTAGTATGTTGTCGAGATTTTTATTACTCCAATGGATGGTAGCCTTGTCATTATGGAAGGTAGTCTACTGTTGATATCTTTTTTACTTCAATGAGTTGTAGCCTTGTCATTATAAAAGGTAGTTTATTGTCGATATCTTTGTTACTCCAATGGATGGTTGCCTTGTCATTATAGAAGGTACTCTATTGTTGATATTTTTGTTACTCCAATGGATGGTAGCCTTGTCATTATGGAAGGTAGTCTGTTGTCGAGATTTTTATTACTCCAATGGATGGCAGCCTTGTCATTGTTGAAGCTAGTCCGTTGTCGTGATTTTTGTTACTCCAATGCATGGTATCCTTTTCATTATGGAAGGTAGTCTATTGTCGATATTTTGGTTACTACAATGGATGATAGCCTTGTCATTCTGGAAGTTAGTCCGTTGTTGATATTTTTCTTACTCCAATGGGTGGTAGCCTTGTCATTATGGAAGGTAGTTTGTTATCGATATTTTTGTTACTCCAATGGATGGTAGCCTTGTCATTATGGAAGGTAGTCTATTGTAGATATCTTTTTTACTCCAATGGGTGGTAGCCTTGTCATTATGGAAGGTAGTCTATTGTAGATATCTTTTTTACTCCAATGGATGGTAACCTTGTAATTATGGAAGGTAGTCTATTGTCGAGATTTTTTTACTTTAATGGATGATAGCCTTGTCATTATGGAAGGTAGGTTGTTGTCGATATTTTTGTTACTCCAATGGATGGTAGCCTTGTCATTATGGAAGGTAGTCTTTTGTTCACATTTTTGGTACTCCAATGGATGGTAGCCTTATCATTATGGAAGGTACTTTGTCGTTATTATTTTTGTTACTCCAATGGATGGTAGCCTTGTCATTATGGAAGGTAGTTTGTCATTGAGATATCTGTTGCTCCAATGTGTGCTAGCCTTGTCATTATGGAAGGTAGTTTGTCATTGAGATATCTGTTGCTCCAATGTGTGCTAGCCTTGTCATTATGGAAGGTAGTCTGTTGTCAAGATTTTTGTTATTCCATTAGAGGTTATCCTTGTAATTAAGGATGGTAGTTTGTTGTCGAGATTTTTGTTACTCCAATAGATGGTAGCCTTGTCATTATGGGACGTAGTTTGTTGTCGAAATTTTTGTTATTCCAATGGATGGTAGCCTTGTAATTATGGAAGGTAGTCTTTTGTTCAAAATTTTGTTACTCCATTGGATGGTAGCCTTGTCATTATGGAAGGTAGTTTGTTGTTATGCTTTCTGTTACTCCAATGGATGGTAGCCTTGTCATTATGGAAGGTAGTCTATTGAAGATATCTTTTTACTCCAATGGGTGGTAGCCTTGTCATTGAGATATCTGTTACTCCAATGTGTGATAGCCTTGTCATTATGGAAGCTAGTTTGTTGTTAAAGTTTTTGTTAATCCAATGGATGGCATCCTTGTCATTATGGAAGGTAGTCTATTGTTCAAATTTTTGTTATTCCATTGGATGGTTTCCTTGTCATTATGGAAGGTATTCTGATGTCGAGATTTTTGTTATTCTAATGGATGGTAACCTTGTCATTATGGAAGGTAGTCTGTTGTCGAGATTTTTTTACTTTAATGGATGATAGCCTTGTCATTATGGAAGGTAGGTTGTTGTCGAGATTTTTGTTACTCCAATGGATGCTAGCCTTGTCATTATGGAAGGTAGTCTTTTGTTCAGATTTTTGGTACTCCAATGGATGGTAGCCTTATCATTATGGAAGGTAGTTTGTCGTTATGATATTTGTTACTCCAATGGATGGTAGCCTCTTCATTATGGAAGGTAGTTTGTTGTCGATATTTTTGTTAGTCCAATGAATGGTAGCCTTGTCATTATGAAAGGTACTCTGTTGTCAATATTTTTTTTACTCCATTGGATGGTAGCCTTGTCATTATGGAAGGTAGTCTGTTGTCGATATTTTTGTTACTACAACTGATGGTAGGCTTGTAATTATGGAAAGTATTTTTTTGTTCATATTTTTGTTACTCCAATGGATGGTAGCCTTGTCGTTATGGAAGTTAGTTTGTCGTTATGTTTTATGTTACTCCAATGGATGGTAGCCTTTTCATTATGGAAGGTAGTATTTTGTTCAGATTTTTGTTACTGCAATGGATGGTAGCCTTATCATTATGGAAGGTAGTCTATTGTAGATATCTTTTTTACTCCAATGGGTGGTAGCCTTGTCATTATGGAAGGTAGTTTGTTATCGATATTTTTGTTACTCCAATGGATGGTAGCCTTGTCGTTATGGATGGTAGTTTATTGTAGATATCTTTTTTACTGCAATGGGTGGTAGCCTTGTCATTATGGAAGGTAGTATGTTGTCGAGATTTTTATTACTCCAATGGATGGTAGCCTTGTCATTATGGAAGGTAGTCTACTGTTGATATCTTTTTTACTTCAATGAGTTGTAGCCTTGTCATTATAAAAGGTAGTTTATTGTCGATATCTTTGTTACTCCAATGGATGGTTGCCTTGTCATTATAGAAGGTACTCTATTGTTGATATTTTTGTTACTCCAATGGATGGTAGCCTTGTCATTATGGAAGGTAGTCTGTTGTCGAGATTTTTATTACTCCAATGGATGGCAGCCTTGTCATTGTTGAAGCTAGTCCATTGTCGTGATTTTTGTTACTCCAATGTATGGTATCCTTTTCATTATGTAAGGTAGTCTATTGTCGATATTTTGGTTACTACAATGGATGATAGCCTTGTCATTCTGGAAGTTAGTCCGTTGTTGATATTTTTCTTACTCCAATGGGTGGTAGCCTTGTCATTATGGAAGGTAGTTTGTTGTCGATATTTTTGTTACTCCAATGGATGGTAGCCTTGTGATTATGGAAGGTAGTCTATTGTAGATATCTTTTTTACTCCAATGGGTGGTAGCCTTGTCATTATGGAAGGTAGTCTATTGTAGATATCTTTTTTACTCCAATGGATGGTAACCTTGTAATTATGGAAGGTAGTCTATTGTCGAGATTTTTTTACTTTAATGGATGATAGCCTTGTCATTATGGAAGGTAGGTTGTTGTCGATATTTTTGTTACTCCAATGGATGGTAGCCTTGTGATTATGGAAGGTAGTCTTTTGTTCACATTTTTGGTACTCCAATGGATGGTAGCCTTATCATTATGGAAGGTACTTTGTCGTTATTATTTTTGTTACTCCAATGGATGGTAGCCTTTTCATTATGGAAGGTAGTTTGTCATTGAGATATCTGTTGCTCCAATGTGTGCTAGCCTTGTCATTATGGAAGGTAGTTTGTCATTGAGATATCTGTTGCTCCAATGTGTGCTAGCCTTGTCATTATGGAAGGTAGTCTGTTGTCAAGATTTTTGTTATTCCATTAGAGGTTATCCTTGTAATTAAGGATGGTAGTTTGTTGTCGAGATTTTTGTTACTCCAATAGATGGTAGCCTTGTCATTATGGGACGTAGTTTGTTGTCGAAATTTTTGTTATTCCAATGGATGGTAGCCTTGTAATTATGGAAGGGAGTCTTTTGTTCAAAATTTTGTTACTCCATTGGATGGTAGCCTTGTCATTATGGAAGGTAGTTTGTTGTTATGCTTTCTGTTACTCCAATGGATGGTAGCCTTGTCATTATGGAAGGTAGTCTATTGAAGATATCTTTTTACTCCAATGGGTGGTAGCCTTGTCATTGAGATATCTGTTACTCCAATGTGTGATAGCCTTGTCATTATGGAAGCTAGTTTGTTGTTAAAGTTTTTGTTAATCCAATGGATGGCATCCTTGTCATTATGGAAGGTAGTCTATTGTTCAAATTTTTGTTATTCCATTGGATGGTTTCCTTGTCATTATGGAAGGTAGTCTGATGTCGAGATTTTTGTTATTCTAATGGATGGTAACCTTGTCATTATGGAAGGTAGTCTGTTGTCGAGATTTTTTTACTTTAATGGATGATAGCCTTGTCATTATGGAAGGTAGGTTGTTGTCGAGATTTTTGTTACTCCAATGGATGCTAGCCTTGTCATTATGGAAGGTAGTCTTTTGTTCAGATTTTTGGTACTCCAATGGATGGTAGCCTTATCATTATGGAAGGTAGTTTGTCGTTATGATATTTGTTACTCCAATGGATGGTAGCCTCTTCATTATGGAAGGTAGTTTGTTGTCGATATTTTTGTTAGTCCAATGAATGGTAGCCTTGTCATTATGAAAGGTACTCTGTTGTCAATATTTTTTTACTCCATTGGATGGTAGCCTTGTCATTATGGAAGGTAGTTTGTTGTCGAGATTTTTGTTACTCCAATTGATGGTAGCCTTGTGATTATGGGACGTAGTCTGATGTCAAGATTTTTGTTATTCTAATGGATTGTAGCCTTGTCATTATGGAAGGTACTCTGTTGTCAAGATTTTTGTTACTCCAATGGATGGGAGCCTTGTCATTAAGGAAGGTAGTCTCTTGTCGATATTTTTGTTACTCCAACGGAGGGTAGCCTTGTTATTATGGAAGGTAGTCTGTTGTCGAGATTTTTATACTCCAATGGATGGTATCCTTGTAATTATGAAAGGTAGTTTGTTGTTGAGATTTTTGTTACTCCAATGGATGGTAGCCTTGTCATTATGGAAGGTTGTCTGTTGTCGATATTTTTGTTACTCCAATTGATAGTAGCCTTGTCATTATGGAAGGTAGTTTGTCATTGAGATATTTATTACTCCAATGTGTGGTAGCCTTTTCATTATTGAAGGTTGTCTATTGTCAAGATTTTTGTTATTCCATTGGATGGTAGCCTTGTCATTATGGAAGGTAGTCTGATGTCGAGATTTTTGTTACTCCAATGGATGGTAGCCATGTCATTATGGAAGGTAGTTTGTCATTGAGATATTTGTTACTCCAATGGATGGTAGCCTTATCATTATGGAAGGTATTCTATTTTAGATATCTCTTTTTACTTTAATGTGTTGTAGCCTTGTCATTATGGAAGGTAGTCTGTTGTTGATATGTTTGTTACTCTAATGGATGGTAGCCTTGTCATTATGGAAGTTAGTTTGTCATTCAGATATTTGTTACTCCAATGTGTGATAGCCTTGTCTTTATGGAAGGTAGTCTATTGTCAAGATTTTTGTTATTCCATTGGATGGTAGCCTTGTCATTATGGAAGGTAGTCTGATGCCGAGATTTTTGTTACTCCCATGGATGGTAACCTTGTCATTATGGAAGGTAGTTTGTCATTGAGATATTTGTTACTCCAATGTGTGATAGCCTTTTCATTATGGAAGCTAGTCTGTTGTTCAAATTTTTGTCAATCCAATGGATGGTATCCTTGACATTTTTGAAGGTGGTCTATTGTCTAGATTTTTTTTATTCCATATGATTGTAGCCTTGTAATTATGGAAGGTAGTCTGATGTTCAGATTTAGGTTATTCTAATGGATGGTAACCTTGTCATTATGGAAGCTAGTATGTTGTTCAGATTTTTTTTAATCCAATGGATGGGATCCTTGTCATTATGGAAGGTATGCTATTGTCTAGATTTTTATTATTCCATTGGATGGTAGCCTTGTCATTATGGAAGGTAGTCTGTTGTTGAGATTTTTGTTATTCTAATGGATGGTAGCCTTGTCATTTTAGGGCGTAGTCTGATGTCGAGATTTTTTTATTCTAATGGATGGTATCCTTGTCATTATGGAAGGTAGTCTGTTGTCAAGATTTTTGTTACTCCAATGGATGGTAGCCTTGTCATTATGGAAGGTAGTCTGTTGTCGAGATTTTTATACTCCAATGGATGGTATCCTTGTCATTATGGAAGGTAGTATGTTGTCGAGATTTTTGTTACCCCAATGGATGGTAGCCTTGTCATTATAGGACGTAGTCTGTTGTCAATATTATTGTAACTCCAATGGATTGTAGCCTTGTCATTATGGAAGGTACTCTGTTGTCGAGATTTTTGTTACTCCAATGGATGGTAGCCTTGTCATTATGGAAGGTACTCTATTGTCGATATTTTTGTTACTCCAATGGATGGTAGCCTTTTCATTATGGAAGGTAGTTTGTTGTCGAGATTTTTGTTATTCCAATGGATGATAGCCTTGTGATTATGGAAGGTAGTCTTTTGTTCAGATTTTTGTTACTCCATCAGATGGTATCCTTGTCATTATGGAAGGTAGTTTGTCGTTATGATTTTTGTTACTCCAATGGATGGTAGCCTTGTCATTATGGAAGGCAGTCTTTTATTCAGATTTTTTTTACTCCAATGGATGATAGCCTTATCATTACAGAAGGTAGTCTGTTGTCGATATTTTTATTACTCCAATGGATGGTAGACTTATCATTATGGAAGGTATTCTATTTTAGATATCTTTTTTACTCCAATGTGTGGTAGCCTTGTCATTATGGAAGGTAGTCTGTTGTCGATATTTTTGTTACTCCAATGGATGGTAGCCTTGTCATTATGGAAGGTAGTTTGGCATTGAGATATCTGTTACTCCAATGTGTGGTAGCCTTGTCATTATGGAAGGTAGTCTGTTGTCAAGATTTTTGTTATTCCATTGGATGGTAGCCTTGTCATTATGGAAGGTAGTCTGATGTCGAGATTTTTGTTACTCCCATGGATGGTAGCCTTGTCATTATGGAAGGTAGTTTGTCATTGAGATATCTGTTACTCCAATATGTGATAGCCTTGTCATTATGAAGCTAGTCTGTTATCAAGATTTTTGTTATTCCATTGGATGGTAGCCTTGTCATTATGGAAGGTAGTCTGATGTCGAGATTTTTGTTATTCCAATGGATGGTAGCCTTGTAATTATGGAAGGTAGTCTTTTGTTCAGATTTTTGTTACTCCATTGGATGGTAGCCTTGTCATTATGGAAGGTAGTTTGTTGTTATGATTTCTGTTACTCCAATGGATGGTAGCCTTGTCATTATGGAAGGTAGTCTTTTATTCAGATTTTTTTTACATCAATGGATGGTAGCCTTATCATTACAGAAGGTAGTATGTTGTCGGTATTTTTATTACTCCAATGGATGGTAGCCTTATCATTATGGAAGGTATTCTATTTTAGATATCTCTTTTTACTTTAATGTGTTGTAGCCTTGTCATTATGGAAGGTAGTCTGTTGTTGATATGTTTGTTACTCTAATGGATGGTAGCCTTGTCATTATGGAAGTTAGTTTGTCATTCAGATATTTGTTACTCCAATGTGTGATAGCCTTGTCTTTATGGAAGGTAGTCTATTGTCAAGATTTTTGTTATTCCATTGGATGGTAGCCTTGTCATTATGGAAGGTAGTCTGATGTCGAGATTTTTGTTACTCCCATGGATGGTAGCTTTCTCATTATGGAAGGTAGTTTGTCATTGAGATATATGTTACTCCAATGTGTGATAGCCTTGTCATTATGGAAGGTATGCTATTGTCTAGATTTTTATTATTCCATTGGATGGTAGCCTTTTCATTATGGAAGGTAGTTTGATGTTGAGATTTTTGTTATTCTAATGGATGGTAGCCTTGTCATTATGGAAGGTAGTCTTTTGTTCATATTTCTGTTACTCCAATGGATGGTAGCCTTATCATTAAGGAAGGTACTCTTTCGTTATGATTTTTGTTACTCCAATGGATGGTAGCCTTGTCATTATGGAAGGTAGTTTGTTGTCGAGATTTTTGTTACTCCAATGGATGGTAGCCTTGTCATTATGGAAGATACTCTATTGTCGATATTTTTGTTACTCCAATGGATGGTAGCCTTGTCATTATGGAAGGTAGTCTATTGTCGAGATTTTTGTTACTCCAATTGATGGTAGCCTTGTCATTATGGGACGTAGTCAGATGTGGAGATTTTTGTAATTCTAATGGATGGTAGCCTTGTCATTATGGAAGGTAGTCTGTTGTCGAGATTTTTGTTACTCCAATGGATGGTAGCCTTGTCATTATGGAAGGTAGTCTGTTGTCGAGATTTTTATACTCCAATGGATGGTATCCTTGTCATTATGGAAGGTAGTCTGTTATTGACATTTTTGTTACTCCAATGGATGGTAGCCTTGTCATTATGGGACGTAGTCTGTTGTCAATATTTTTGTTACTCCAATGGATTGTAGCCTTGTCATTATGAAAGGTACTTTGTTGTCGAGATTTTTGTTACTCCAATGGATTGTAGCCTTGTCATTATGGAAGGTACTCTGTTGTCGATATTTTTGTTACTCCAATGGATGGTAGCCTTGTCATTACATAAGGTAGTCTGTTGTCGAAATTTTTGTTACTCCAATGGATGGTAGCCTTGTCATTTTGGAAGGTAGTCTGTTGTCAAGAGTTTTTTTATTCCATTGGATGGTAGCCTTGTCATTATGGAAGGTAGTCTGATGTCGCGATTTTTGTTACTCCCATGGATGGTAGCCTTGTCATTATGGAAGGTAGTTTCTCATTGAGATATATGTTACTCCAATGTGTGATAGCCTTGTCATTATGGAAGCTAGTCTGTTGTTCAGATTTTTTTTAATCCAATGGATGGTATCCTTGTCATTATGGAAGGTAGTCTATTGTCTAGATTTTTGTTATTCCATTGGATGGTAGCCTTGTCATTACGGAAGGTAGTCTGATGTTGAGATTTTTGTTATTCGAATGGATGGTAACCTTGTCATTATGGAAGGTAGTTTTTCGTTATGATTTTTGTTACTCCAATGGATGGTAGCCTTGTCATTATGGAAGGTAGTTTGTTGTCAAGATTTTTGTTACTCCAATGGATGGTAGCCTTGTCATTATGGAAGGTACTCTGTTGTCGATATTTTTGTTACTCCAATGAATGATAGCCTTGTCATTATGGAAGGTAGTCTATTTTTGAGATTTTTGTTTCTCCAATTCATGGTAGCCTTGTCATTATGGGACGTAGTCTGATGTCAAGATTTTTGTTACTCCAATGGATGGTAGCCTTGTCATTAGGGAAGGTAGTATGTTGTCGAGATTTTTGGTACTCCAATGGATGATAGCCTTGTCATTATGGAAGGTAGTTTATTGTCGAGATTTTTGTTGTTCCAATGGATGGTAGGCTTCTAATTATGGAAGGTAGTTTGTAGTTATGATTTTTGTTACTCCAATTGATTGTAGCCTTGTCATTATGGAACGTAGTCTGTTGTAGATATCTTTTTTACTCCAATGGGTGGAAGCCTTGTCATTATGGAAGGTAGATTGTTGTCGATATTTTTGTTACTCCAATGGATGGTAGCCTTGTCATTATGGAAGGTAGCTTGTAATTGAGATATTTGTTACTCAAATGTGTGGTAGCCTTGTCATTATAGAAGGTAGTCTGTTGTCAAGATTTTTGTTATTCCATCGGATGGTAGCCTTGTCATTATGGAAGGTAGTCTGATGTCGAGATTTTTGTTATTCTAATGGATGGTAACCTTGTCATTATGAAAGGTAGTCTGTTGTCGAGATTTTTGTTACTCAAATGGATGGTAGCCTTGTCATTATGGGACGTAGTCTGTTGTTAATATTTTTGTTACTCCAATGGATTGTAGCCTTTTCATTATGGAAGGTAGTCTATTGTAGATATCTTTTTTACTTCAATGGGTTGTAGCCTTGTCATTAAAAAAGGTAGTTTGTTGTCGAGATTTTTATACTCTAATGGATGGTAGCCTTGTCATTATGGACGGTAGTCTGTTGTCGATATTTTTGTTACTCCAATGGATGGTAGCCTTGTCATTATGGAAGGTAGTCTATTGTAGATATCATTTTCACTATGATAGGTAATCTGTTGTCGAGATTTCTTTTACTCCAATGTATGGTAGCCTTGTCATTATGGGACGTTGTCTGGTCTCAATATTTTTGTTACTTCAATGGATGGTATCCTTGTCATTATGGAAGATAGTCTTTTGTCGAGATTTTTGTTACAACAATGGATGGTAGCCTTGTTATTATGGAAGGTAGTCTGTTGTCGATTTTTTTGTTACTATAATGGATGGTAGCCTTGTCATTTTGGAAGTTAGTCCGTTGTTGATATTTTTATTATTCCAATGGATGGTTGCATTCTCATTATCAAAGGTAGTCTTTTTTCGATATTTTTGTCACTCCAATGGATGGTAGCCTTATCATTATTGAAGGTAGTCTATTGTAGATATCTTTTTTACTCCAATGGGTGGTAGCCTTGTCATTATGGCAGGTAGTCTGTTGTCGATATTTTTGTTCCTCCAATGGATGGTAGCCTTGTCATTATGGAAGGTAGTTTGTCATTGAGATATCTGTTACTCCAATGTGTGGTAGCCTTGTCATTATGGAAGCTAGTATGTTGTTCAGATTTTTGTTAATCCAATGGATGGTAGCCTTGGAATTATGGAAGGTAGTCAGTTATCAATATTTTTTTTACTCTAATGGATGGTAGCCTTGTCATTATGGAAGGTAGTCTGTTGTCGAGATTTTTGTTACTACAATTGATCGTAGCCTTGTAATTATGGAAAGTAGTCTTTTGTTCAGATTTTTGTTACTCCACTGGATGGTAGCCTTATTATTATGGAAGGTAGTATGTCGTTATGTTTTATGTTACTCCAATGGATGGTATCCTTTTCATTATAGAAGGTAGTATTTTGTTCAGATTTTTGTTACTGCAATGGATGGTAGCCTTGTCATTACAAAAGGTAGTCTGTTGTCAATATTTTTGTTACTCCAATGGATGGTAGATATGTCATTATTAAAGCTAGTCTGTTGTCTCCATTTTTGTTACTCCAATGGATGGTAACCTTTTCATTATGGAAGGTAGTCTGTTGTCGATATTTTTGTTACTACAATGGATGGTAGCCTTGTCATTCTGGAAGTTAGTCCGTTGCTGATATTTTAATTACTTAAATGGATGGTTGCATTGTCATTATGGAAGGTAGTCCGTTGTCGATATTTTTGTTACTCTAATGGATGGTAACCTTATCATTATGGAAGGTAGTCTATTGTAGATATGTTTTTTACTACAATGGGTGGTAGCCTTGTCATTATGGGACGTAGTCTGTTGTCAATATGTTTGTTACTCCAATGGATGGTAGCATTGTCATTATGGAAGGTAGTATATTGTAGATATATTTTTTACTCCAACGGGTGGTAGCCTTGTCATTATGGAAGGTAGTTTGTTGTCGATATTTTTGTTACGCCAATGGATGGTAGCATTGTCATTATGGAAGGTACTCTACTGTCGATATTTTTATTACTCCAATGGATGGTACCCTTGTCATTATGGAAGGTAGTCTATTGTCGAGATTTTTGTTAATACAATGGATGGTAGCCTTGTAATTATGGAAAGTATTCTTTTGTTCAAATTTTTGTTACTCTAATGGATGGTAGCCTTGTCATTATGGAAGGTAGTCTGTCGTTATAATTTCTGTTACTCCAATGGATGGTAGCCTTTTCATTATCGAAGGTAGTATTTTGTTCAGATTTTTATTACTGCAATGGATGGTAGCCTTGTCATTACAGAAGGTAGTCTGTTGTCAAGATTTTTGTTACTCCAATGGATGGTAGCCTTGTCATTATTGAAGCTAGTCTGTTTTCGAGATTTTTGTTACTCCAATGGATGGTATCCTTTTCATTATGGAAGGTAGTCTGTTGTCGAGATTTTTGTTATTCCATTGGATGGTAGCCTTATCATTATGGAAGGTAGTCTGATGTCGAGATTTTTGTTATTCCAATGGATGGTAACCTTGTCATTTCAGAAGGTAGTTTATTGTCGACATTTTTGTTACTCCAATGTGTGGTAGCCTTATCATTGTGAAAGGTAGTCTTTTGTTTAGATTTTTGTTACTCCAATTGATGGTAGCCTTGTTATTATGGTTGGTAGTCTGTTGTCAATATATTTGTACTCCAAGGGATTATAACTTTGTCATTATGGAAGGTACTCTGTTGTCGAGATTTTTGTTACTCCAATGGATGGTAGCCTTGTCATTATGGAAGGTACTCTGTTATCGATATTTTTGTTACTCCAATGGATGGTAGCTTTGTCATTATGGAAGGTAGTCTATTGTCGAGTATTTTGTTACTCCAATGGATGGTAGCCTTTTCATTATTGAAGGTACTCTGTTGTCGTTATTTTTATTACTCCAACGGATGGTAGCCTTGTCATTATGGAAGGTAGTCTGTTATCGATATTTTTGTTATTCCATTGGATGGTAGCCATGTCATTATGGAAGGTAGTCTGATGTCGAGATTTTTGTTATTCTAATGGATGGTAACCTTGTCATTATGGAAGGTAGTCTATTGTCGAGATTTTTTTACTCCGATGGATGGTAGCCTTTTCATTATGGAAGGTAATCTGTTGTCGATATTTTTGTTACTCCAATGGATGGTATCCTTTTCATTATGGAAGGTAGTCAGTTGTCGATATTTTGGCTACTACAATGGATGGTAGCCTTGTCATTCTGGAAGTTAGTCCGTTGTTGATATTTTTCTTACTCCAATGGTTGGTTGCGTTGTCATTATGGAAGGTAGTCTGTTGTCGATATTTTTGTTACTCCAATGGATGGTAGCCTTATCATTATGGAAGGTAGTCTATTGTAGATATCGTTTTCACTACAATGGGTGGTATCCTTGTCATTATGGGACGTAGTCTGTTGTCAATATGTTTGTTACTCCAATTGATGGTAGCATTATCATTATGGAAGGTAGTATATTGTAGATATATTTTTTATTCCAATGGGTGGTAGCCTTGTCATTATGGAAGGTAGTTTGTTGTCGATATTTTTGTTACTCCAATGGATGGTAGCCTTGTCATTATGGAAGGTACTCTGTTGTCGATATTTTTGTTACTCCAATGGATGGTAGCCTTGTCATTATGGAAGGTAGTCTGTTATTGAGATTTTTATTACTCCAATGGATGGTAGCCTTGTCATTATGGAAGGTAGTCTGTTATCGAGATTTTTCTTAATACAATGGATGGTCGCCTTGTAATTATGGAAAGTATTCTTTTGCTCAGATTTTTGTTACTCTAATGGATGGTAGCCTTGTCATTATGGAAGGTAGTCTGTCGTTATGATTTCTGTTACTCCAATGGATGGTAGCCTTTTCATTATGTAAGGTAGTATTTTGTTCAGATTTTTATTACTGCAATGGATGGTAGTCTTCTCATTATAGAAGGTAGTCTGTTGTCAAGATTTTTGTTACTCAAATGGATGGTAGCCTTATCATTATTGACGCTAGTCTATTGTCGAGATTTTTGTTACTCCAATGGATGGTATCCTTTTCATTATGGAAGGTAGTCTGTTGTCGAGATTTTTGTTATTCCATTAGATGGTAGCCTTATCATTATGGAAGGTAGTCTGATGTCGAGATTTTTGTTATTATAATGGATGGTAACCTTGTCATTTCGGAAGGTAGTTTATTGTCGACATTTTTGTTACTCCAATGTATGGTAGCCTTGTCATTATGGAAGGTAGTCTTTTGTTTATATTTTTGTTACTCCAATTGATGGTAGCCTTGTCATTATGGGAGGTAGTATGTTGTCAATATGTTTGTACTCCATTGGATGGTAGCCTTGTCATTATGGAAGGTAGTCTTTTGTCGAGATTTTTGTTATTCTAATGGATGGTAACCTTGTCATTATGGAAGGTAGTCTATCGTCAATATTTTTTTACTACGATGGATGGTAGCCTTTCCATTATGGAAGGTAATCTGTTGTCGAGATTTTTGTTACTCCAATGGATGGTATCCTTTTCATGATGGAATGTAGTCTGTTGTCGATATTTTGGTTACGACAATGGATGGTGGCCTTGACATTCTGGAAGTTAGTCCGTTGTTGATATTTTTCTTACTCCAATGGATGGTTGCATTGTCATTATGGAAGGTAGTCTGTTGTCGATATTTTTGTTACTCCAATGGATGGTAGCCTTATCATTATGGAAGGTAGTCTATTCTAGATATCTATTTTACTACAATGGGTGGTAGCCTTGTCATTATGGGACGTAGTCTGTTGTCAATATGTTTGTTACTCCAATGGATGGTAGCATTGTCATTATGGAAGGTAGTATATTTTAAATATATTTTTTACTCCAATGGGTGGTAGCCTTGTCATTATAGAAGGTAGTTTGTTGTCGATATTTTTGTTACTCCAATGGATGGTAGCCTTGTCATTATGGAAGGTACTTTGTTGTCGATATTTTTGTTACTCTAATTGATGGTAGCCTTGTCATTATGGAAGGTAGCCTTTGTTGTCGAGATTTTTGTTAATACAATGGATGGTAGCCTTGTAATTATGGAAAGTATTCTTTTGTTCAGATTTTTGTTACTCTAATGGATGGTAGCCTTGTCATTATGGAAGGTAGTCAGTTGTCTAGATTTTTGGTACTCCAATGGATGGTAGCCTTATCATTATGGAAGGTACTCTGTTGTCGATATTTTTTTTACTCCAATGGATGGTAGCCTTGTCATTATGGAAGGTAGTCTGTTGTCGATATTTTTGTTACTACAACTGATGGTAGGCTTGTAATTATGGAAAGTATTTTTTTGTTCATATTTTTGTTACTCCAATGGATGGTAGCCTTGTCGTTATGGAAGTTAGTTTGTCGTTATGTTTTATGTTACTCCAATGGATGGTAGCCTTTTCATTATGGAAGGTGGTATTTTGTTCAGATTTTTGTTACTGCAATGGATGGTAGCCTTGTCATTATTGAAGCTAGTCTGTTGTCGAGATTTTTGTTACTCCAATGGATGGTAGCCTTATCATTATGGAAGGTAGTCTATTGTAGATATCTTTTTTACTCCAATGGGTGGTAGCCTTGTCATTATGGAAGGTAGTTTGTTATCGATATTTTTGTTACTCCAATGGATGGTAGCCTTGTCATTATGGATGGTAGTTTATTGTAGATATCTTTTTTACTGCAATGGGTGGTAGCCTTGTCATTATGGAAGGTAGTATGTTGTCGAGATTTTTATTACTCCAATGGATGGTAGCCTTGTCATTATGGAAGGTAGTCTACTGTTGATATCTTTTTTACTTCAATGAGTTGTAGCCTTGTCATTATAAAAGGTAGTTTATTGTCGATATCTTTGTTACTCCAATGGATGGTTGCCTTGTCATTATAGAAGGTACTCTATTGTTGATATTTTTGTTACTCTAATGGATGGTAGCCTTGTCATTATGGAAGGTAGTCTGTTGTCGAGATTTTTATTACTCCAATGGATGGCAGCCTTGTCATTGTTGAAGCTAGTCCGTTGTCGTGATTTTTGTTACTCCAATGTATGGTATCCTTTTCATTATGGAAGGTAGTCTATTGTCGATATTTTGGTTACTACAATGGATGATAGCCTTGTCATTCTGGAAGTTAGTCCGTTGTTGATATTTTTCTTACTCCAATGGGTGGTAGCCTTGTCATTATGGAAGGTAGTTTGTTGTCGATATTTTTGTTACTCCAATGGATGGTAGCCTTCTCATTATGGAAGGTACTCTGTTGTCAATGTTTTTGTTACTCCAATGGATGGTAGCCTTGTCATTATGGAAGGTAGTCTGTTGTCGAGATTTTTATTACTCCAATGGATGGTAGCCTTGTCATTATGGAAGGTAGTATGTTGTCGAGATTTTTGTTAATACAATTGATGGTAGCCTTGTAATTATGGAAAGTATTCTTTTGTTCAGATTTTTGTTACTCCAATGGATGGTAGTCTTGTCATTATGGAAGGTAGTCTGTCGTTATGATTTTTGTTAATCCAATGGATGGTAGCCTTTTCATTATGGAAGGTAGTATTTTGTTCAGATTTTTATTACGGCATTGGATGTTAGCCTTGTCATTACAGAAGGTATTCTGTTGTCAAGATTTTTGTTACTCCAATGGATGGTAGCCTTTTAATTATTGAAGTTAGTCTGTTGTCGAGATTTTTGTTACTCCAATGGATGGTATCCTTTTCATTATGGAAGGCAGTCTGTTGTCGAGATTTTTGTTATTCCATTGGATGGTAGCCTTATCATTATGGAAGGTAGTCTGATGTCGAGATTTTTGTTATTCCAATGGATGGTAACCTTGTCATTTCTGAAGGTAGTCTATTGTCGAAATTTTTGTTACTCCAATGTATGGTAGCCTTGTCATTATGGAAGGTAGTTTGTTGTCGAGATTTTTGTTACTCCAGTTGATGGTAGCCTTATCATTATGGGACGTAGTCTATCGTCAATATGTTTGTACTCCAATGGATTGTAGCTTTGTCATTATGGAAGGTACTATGTTGTCTAGATTTTTGTTACTCCAATGGATGGTAGCCTTGTCATTATGGAAGGTACTCTGTTGTCGAGATTTTTGTTACTCCAATTGAAGGTAGCTTTGTCATTATGGGAGGTAGTATGTTGTCAATATGTTTGTACTACAATGGATTGTAGCTTTGTCATTATAGAAGGTACTCTGTTGTCGAGATTTTTGTTACTCCAATGGATGGTAGCCTTGTAATTATGGAATGTACTCTATTGTCGATATTTTTGGTGCTCCAATGGATGGTAGCTTTGTCATTATGGAAGGTAGTCTGTTGTCGAGATTTCTGTTACTCCAATGGATGATAGCCTTGTCATTATGGAAGGTACTCAATTGTTGTTATTTTTATTACTCCAATGGATGTTAACCTTATCATTATGGAAGGTAGTCTGTTGTCGAGATTTTTGTTACTCCAGTCGATGGTAGCCTTGTCATTATGGAAGATAGTCTGTTGTCGAGATTTTTGTTACTACAATGGATGGTAGCCTTGTAATTAATGAAAGTAGTCTTTTCTTCAGATTTTTGTTACTCCAATGGATGGTAGCCTTGTCATTATGGAAGGTAGTCTGTCGTTATGATTTCTGTTACTCCAATGGATTGTAGCCTTTTCATTATGGAAGGTAGTATTTTGTTCAGATTTTTGTTACTACAATGGATGGTAGCCTTGTCATTACAGAAGGTAGTCTATTGTCAAAAATTTTGTTACTCCAATGGATGGTAGCCTTGTTATTATTGAAGTTAGTCTGTTGTCGAGATATTTGTTACTCAAATGTATGGTAACCCTTTCATTATGGAAGGTAGTCTGTTGTCGTTATTTTTGTTACTACAATGGATGGTAGCCTTGTCATTCTTGAAGTTAGTCTGTTGTTGATATTTTTCTTACTCCAATGGATGGTTGCATTGTCATTATGGAAGGTAGTCTGTTGTCGATATTTTTGTTACTCCAATGGATGGTAGCCTTATCATTATGGAAGGTAGTCTATTCTAGATATCTTTTTTACTACAATGGGTTGTAGCCTTGTCATTATGGGACGTAGTCTGTTGTCAATATGTTTGTTACTCCAATGTATGGTAGCCTTGTCATTATAGAAGGTAGTTTGTTGTCGATATTTTTGTTACTCCAATGGATGGTAGCCTTGTCATTATGGAAGGTACTTTGTTGTCGATATTTTTGTTACTCTAATTGATGGTAGCCTTGTCATTATGGAAGGTAGCCTTTGTTGTCGAGATTTTTGTTAATACAATGGATTGTAGCCTTGTAATTATGGAAAGTATTCTTTTGTTCAGATTTTTGTTACTCTAATGGATGGTAGCCTTGTCATTATGGAAGGTAGTCAGTTGTCTAGATTTTTGGTACTCCAATGGATGGTAGCCTTATCATTATGGAAGGTACTCTATTGTCGATATTTTTTTTACTCCAATGGATGGTAGCCTTGTCATTATGGAAGGTAGTCTGTTGTCAATATTTTTGTTACTACAACTGATGGTAGGCTTGTAATTATGGAAAGTATTTTTTTGTTCATATTTTTGTTACTCCAATGGATGGTAGCCTTGTCGTTATGGAAGTTAATTTGTCGTTATGTTTTATGTTACTCCAATGGATGGTAGCCTTTTCATTATGGAAGGTAGTATTTTGTTTAGATTTTTGTTACTGCAATGGATGGTAGCCTTGTCATTATTGAAGCTAGTCTGTTGTCGAGATTTTTGTTACTCCAATGGATGGTAGCCTTATCATTATGGAAGGTAGTCTATTGTAGATATCTTTTTTACTCCAATGGGTGGTAGCCTTGTCATTATGGAAGGTAGTTTGTTATCGATATTTTTGTTACTCCAATGGATGGTAGCCTTGTCATTATGGATGGTAGTTTATTGTAGATATCTTTTTTACTGCAATGGGTGGTAGCCTTGTCATTATGGAAGGTAGTATGTTGTCGAGATTTTTATTACTCCAATGGATGGTAGCCTTCTCATTATGGAAGGTAGTCTACTGTTGATATCTTTTTTACTTCAATGAGTTGTAGCCTTGTCATTATAAAAGGTAGTTTATTGTCGATATCTATGTTACTCCAATGGATGGTTGCCTTGTCATTATAGAAGGTACTCTATTGTTGATATTTTTGTTACTCCAATGGATGGTAGCCTTGTCATTATGGAAGGTAGTCTGTTGTCGAGATTTTTATTACTCCAATGGATGGCAGCCTTGTCATTGTTGAAGCTAGTCCGTTGTCATGATTTTTGTTACTCCAATGTATGGTATCCTTTTCATTATGGAAGGTAGTCTATTGTCGATATTTTGGTTACTACAATGGATGATAGCCTTGTCATTCTGGAAGTTAGTCCGTTGTTGATATTTTTCTTACTCCAATGGGTGGTAGCCTTGTCATTATGGAAGGTAGTTTGTTGTCGATATTTTTGTTACTCCAATGGATGGTAGCCTTCTCATTATGGAAGGTACTCTGTTGTCAATGTTTTTGTTACTCCAATGGATGGTAGCCTTGTCATTATGGAAGGTAGTCTGTTGTCGAGATTTTTATTACTCCAATGGATGGTAGCCTTGTCATTATGGAAGGTAGTATGTTGTCGAGATTTTTGTTAATACAATTGATGGTAGCCTTGTAATTATGAAAAGTATTCTTTTGTTCAGATTTTTGTTACTCCAATGGATGGTAGTCTTGTCATTATGGAAGGTAGTCTGTCGTTATGATTTTTGTTAATCCAATGGATGGTAGCCTTTTCATTATGGAAGGTAGTATTTTGTTCAGATTTTTATTACGGCATTAGATGTTAGCCTTGTCATTACAGAAGGTATTCTGTTGTCAAGATTTTTGTTACTCCAATGGATGGTAGCCTTTTCATTATTGAAGTTAGTCTGTTGTCGAGATTTTTGTTACTCCAATGGATGGTATCCTTTTCATTATGGAAGGCAGTCTGTTGTCGAGATTTTTGTTATTCCATTGGATGGTAGCCTTATCATTATGGAAGGTAGTCTGATGTCGAGATTTTTGTTATTCCAATGGATGGTAACCTTGTCATTTCTGAAGGTAGTCTATTGTCAAAATTTTTGTTACTCCAATGTATGGTAGCCTTGTCATTATGGAAGGTAGTTTGTTGTCGAGATTTTTGTTACTCCAGTTGATGGTAGCCTTATCATTATGGGACGTAGTCTATCGTCAATATGTTTGTACTCCAATGGATTGTAGCTTTGTCATTATGGAAGGTACTATGTTGTCTAGATTTTTGTTACTCCAATGGATGGTAGCCTTGTCATTATGGAAGGTACTCTGTTGTCGAGATTTTTGTTACTCCAATTGAAGGTAGCTTTGTCATTATGGGAGGTAGTATGTTGTCAATATGTTTGTACTCCAATGGATTGTAGCTTTGTCATTATAGAAGGTACTCTGTTGTCGAGATTTTTGTTACTCCAATGGATGGTAGCCTTGTAATTATGGAATGTACTCTATTGTCGATATTTTTGGTGCTCCAATGGATGGTAGCTTTGTCATTATGGAAGGTAGTCTGTTGTCGAGATTTCTGTTACTCCAATGGATGATAGCCTTGTCATTATGGAAGGTACTCAATTGTTGTTATTTGTATTACTCCAATGGATGTTAACCTTATCATTATGGAAGGTAGTCTGTTGTCGAGATTTTTGTTACTCCAGTCGATGGTAGCCTTGTCATTATGGAAGATAGTCTGTTGTCGAGATTTTTGTTACTACAATGGATGGTAGCCTTGTAATTAATGAAAGTAGTCTTTTCTTCAGATTTTTGTTACTCCAATGGATGGTAGCCTTGTCATTATGGAAGGTAGTCTGTCGTTATGATTTCTGTTACTCCAATGGATTGTAGCCTTTTCATTATGGAAGGTAGTATTTTGTTCAGATTTTTGTTACTACAATGGATGGTAGCCTTGTCATTACAGAAGGTAGTCTATTGTCAAAAATTTTGTTACTCCAATGGATGGTAGCCTTGTTATTATTGAAGTTAGTCTGTTGTCGAGATATTTGTTACTCAAATGTATGGTAACCCTTTCATTATGGAAGGTAGTCTGTTGTCGTTATTTTTGTTACTACAATGGATGGTAGCCTTGTCATTCTTGAAGTTAGTCTGTTGTTGATATTTTTCTTACTCCAATGGATGGTTGCATTGTCATTATGGAAGGTAGTCTGTTGTCGATATTTTTGTTACTCCAATGGATGGTAGCCTTATCATTATGGAAGGTAGTCTATTCTAGATATCTTTTTTACTACAATGGGTTGTAGCCTTGTCATTATGGGACGTAGTCTGTTGTCAATATGTTTGTTACTCCAATGGATGGTAGCATTGTCATTATGGAAGGTAGTATATTTTAAATATATTTTTTACTCCAATGGGTGGTAGCCTTGTCATTATAGAAGGTAGTTTGTTGTCGATATTTTTGTTACTCCAATGGATGGTAGCCTTGTCATTATGGAAGGTACTTTGTTGTCGATATTTTTGTTACTCTAATTGATGGTAGCCTTGTCATTATGGAAGGTAGCCTTTGTTGTCGAGATTTTTGTTAATACAATGGATTGTAGCCTTGTAATTATGGAAAGTATTCTTTTGTTCAGATTTTTGTTACTCTAATGGATGGTAGCCTTGTCATTATGGAAGGTAGTCAGTTGTCTAGATTTTTGGTACTCCAATGGATGGTAGCCTTATCATTATGGAAGGTACTCTATTGTCGATATTTTTTTTACTCCAATGGATGGTAGCCTTGTCATTATGGAAGGTAGTCTGTTGTCGATATTTTTGTTACTACAACTGATGGTAGGCTTGTAATTATGGAAAGTATTTTTTTGTTCATATTTTTGTTACTCCAATGGATGGTAGCCTTGTCGTTATGGAAGTTAGTTTGTCGTTATGTTTTATGTTACTCCAATGGATGGTAGCCTTTTCATTATGGAAGGTAGTATTTTGTTCAGATTTTTGTTACTGCAATGGATGGTAGCCTTGTCATTATTGAAGCTAGTCTGTTGTCGAGATTTTTGTTACTCCAATGGATGGTAGCCTTATCATTATGGAAGGTAGTCTATTGTAGATATCTTTTTTACTCCAATGGGTGGTAGCCTTGTCATTATGGAAGGTAGTTTGTTATCGATATTTTTGTTACTCCAATGGATGGTAGCCTTGTCATTATGGATGGTAGTTTATTGTAGATATCTTTTTTACTGCAATGGGTGGTAGCCTTGTCATTATGGAAGGTAGTATGTTGTCGAGATTTTTATTACTCCAATGGATGGTAGCCTTGTCATTATGGAAGGTAGTCTACTGTTGATATCTTTTTTACTTCAATGAGTTGTAGCCTTGTCATTATAAAAGGTAGTTGATTGTCGATATCTTTGTTACTCCAATGGATGGTTGCCTTGTCATTATAGAAGGTACTCTATTGTTGATATTTTTGTTACTCCAATGGATGGTAGCCTTGTCATTATGGAAGGTAGTCTGTTGTCGAGATTTTTATTACTCCAATGGATGGCAGCCTTGTCATTGTTGAAGCTAGTCCGTTGTCATGATTTTTGTTACTCCAATGTATGGTATCCTTTTCATTATGGAAGGTAGTCTATTGTCGATATTTTGGTTACTACAATGGATGATAGCCTTGTCATTCTGGAAGTTAGTCCGTTGTTGATATTTTTCTTACTCCAATGGGTGGTCGCCTTGTCATTATGGAAGGTAGTTTGTTGTCGATATTTTTGTTACTCCAATGGATGGTAGCCTTCTCATTATGGAAGGTACTCTGTTGTCAATGTTTTTGTTACTCCAATGGATGGTAGCCTTGTCATTATGGAAGGTAGTCTGTTGTCGAGATTTTTATTACTCCAATGGATGGTAGCCTTGTCATTATGGAAGGTAGTATGTTGTCGAGATTTTTGTTAATACAATTGATGGTAGCCTTGTAATTATGGAAAGTATTCTTTTGTTCAGATTTTTGTTACTCCAATGGATGGTAGTCTTGTCATTATGGAAGGTAGTCTGTCGTTATGATTTTTGTTAATCCAATGGATGGTAGCCTTTTCATTATGGAAGGTAGTATTTTGTTCAGATTTTTATTACGGCATTGGATGTTAGCCTTGTCATTACAGAAGGTATTCTGTTGTCAAGATTTTTGTTACTCCAATGGATGGTAGCCTTTTCATTATTGAAGTTAGTCTGTTGTCGAGATTTTTGTTACTCCAATGGATGGTATCCTTTTCATTATGGAAGGCAGTCTGTTGTCGAGATTTTTGTTATTCCATTGGATGGTAGCCTTATCATTATGGAAGGTAGTCTGATGTCGAGATTTTTGTTATTCCAATGGATGGTAACCTTGTCATTTCTGAAGGTAGTCTATTGTCAAAATTTTTGTTACTCCAATGTATGGTAGCCTTGTCATTATGGAAGGTAGTTTGTTGTCGAGATTTTTGTTACTCCAGTTGATGGTAGCCTTATCATTATGGGACGTAGTCTATCGTCAATATGTTTGTACTCCAATGGATTGTAGCTTTGTCATTATGGAAGGTACTATGTTGTCTAGATTTTTGTTACTCCAATGGATGGTAGCCTTGTCATTATGGAAGGTACTCTGTTGTCGAGATTTTTGTTACTCCAATTGAAGGTAGCTTTGTCATTATGGGAGGTAGTATGTTGTCAATATGTTTGTACTCCAATGGATTGTAGCTTTGTCATTATAGAAGGTACTCTGTTGTCGAGATTTTTGTTACTCCAATGGATGGTAGCCTTGTAATTATGGAATGTACTCTATTGTCGATATTTTTGGTGCTCCAATGGATGGTAGCTTTGTCATTATGGAAGGTAGTCTGTTGTCGAGATTTCTGTTACTCCAATGGATGATAGCCTTGTCATTATGGAAGGTACTCAATTGTTGTTATTTTTATTACTCCAATGGATGTTAACCTTATCATTATGGAAGGTAGTCTGTTGTCGAGATTTTTGTTACTCCAGTCGATGGTAGCCTTGTCATTATGGAAGATAGTCTGTTGTCGAGATTTTTGTTACTACAATGGATGGTAGCCTTGTAATTAATGAAAGTAGTCTTTTCTTCAGATTTTTGTTACTCCAATGGATGGTAGCCTTGTCATTATGGAAGGTAGTCTGTCGTTATGATTTCTGTTACTCCAATGGATTGTAGCCTTTTCATTATGGAAGGTAGTATTTTGTTCAGATTTTTGTTACTACAATGGATGGTAGCCTTGTCATTACAGAAGGTAGTCTATTGTCAAAAATTTTGTTACTCCAATGGATGGTAGCCTTGTTATTATTGAAGTTAGTCTGTTGTCGAGATATTTGTTACTCAAATGTATGGTAACCCTTTCATTATGGAAGGTAGTCTGTTGTCGTTATTTTTGTTACTACAATGGATGGTAGCCTTGTCATTCTTGAAGTTAGTCTGTTGTTGATATTTTTCTTACTCCAATGGATGGTTGCATTGTCATTATGGAAGGTAGTCTGTTGTCGATATTTTTGTTACTCCAATGGATGGTAGCCTTATCATTATGGAAGGTAGTCTATTCTAGATATCTTTTTTACTACAATGGGTTGTAGCCTTGTCATTATGGGACGTAGTCTGTTGTCAATATGTTTGTTACTTCAATGGATGGTAGCATTGTCATTATGGAAGGTAGTATATTTTAAATATATTTTTTACTCCAATGGGTGGTAGCCTTGTCATTATAGAAGGTAGTTTGTTGTCGATATTTTTGTTACTCCAATGGATGGTAGCCTTGTCATTATGGAAGGTACTTTGTTGTCGATATTTTTGTTACTCTAATTGATGGTAGCCTTGTCATTATGGAAGGTAGCCTTTGTTGTCGAGATTTTTGTTAATACAATGGATTGTAGCCTTGTAATTATGGAAAGTATTCTTTTGTTCAGATTTTTGTTACTCTAATGGATGGTAGCCTTGTCATTATGGAAGGTAGTCAGTTGTCTAGATTTTTGGTACTCCAATGGATGGTAGCCTTATCATTATGGAAGGTACTCTGTTGTCGATATTTTTTTTACTCCAATGGATGGTAGCCTTGTCATTATGGAAGGTAGTCTGTTGTCGATATTTTTGTTACTAGAACTGATGGTAGGCTTGTAATTATGGAAAGTATTTTTTTGTTCATATTTTTGTTACTCCAATGGATGGTAGCCTTGTCGTTATGGAAGTTAGTTTGTCGTTATGTTTTATGTTACTCCAATGGATGGTAGCCTTTTCATTATGGAAGGTAGTATTTTGTTCAGATTTTTGTTACTGCAATGGATGGTAGCCTTGTCATTATTGAAGCTAGTCTGTTGTCGAGATTTTTGTTACTCCAATGGATGGTAGCCTTATCATTATGGAAGGTAGTCTATTGTAGATATCTTTTTTATTCCAATGGGTGGTAGCCTTGTCATTATGGAAGGTAGTTTGTTATCGATATTTTTGTTACTCCAATGGATGGTAGCCTTGTCATTATGGATGGTAGTTTATTGTAGATATCTTTTTTACTGCAATGGGTGGTAGCCTTGTCATTATGGAAGGTAGTATGTTGTCGAGATTTTTATTACTCCAATGGATGGTAGCCTTGTCATTATGGAAGGTAGTCTACTGTTGATATCTTTTTTACTTCAATGAGTTGTAGCCTTGTCATTATAAAAGGTAGTTTATTGTCGATATCTTTGTTACTCCAATGGATGGTTGCCTTGTCATTATAGAAGGTACTCTATTGTTGATATTTTTGTTACTCCAATGGATGGTAGCCTTGTCATTATGGAAGGTAGTCTGTTGTCGAGATTTTTATTACTCCAATGGATGGCAGCCTTGTCATTGTTGAAGCTAGTCCGTTGTCATGATTTTTGTTACTCCAATGTATGGTATCCTTTTCATTATGGAAGGTAGTCTATTATCGATATTTTGGTTACTACAATGGATGATAGCCTTGTCATTCTGGAAGTTAGTCCGTTGTTGATATTTTTCTTACTCCAATGGGTGGTAGCCTTGTCATTATGGAAGGTAGTTTGTTGTCGATATTTTTGTTACTCCAATGGATGGTAGCCTTCTCATTATGGAAGGTACTCTGTTGTCAATGTTTTTGTTACTCCAATGGATGGTAGCCTTGTCATTATGGAAGGTAGTCTGTTGTCGAGATTTTTATTACTCCAATGGATGGTAGCCTTGTCATTATGGAAGGTAGTATGTTGTCGAGATTTTTGTTAATACAATTGATGGTAGCCTTGTAATTATGGAAAGTATTCTTTTGTTCAGATTTTTGTTACTCCAATGGATGGTAGTCTTGTCATTATGGAAGGTAGTCTGTCGTTATGATTTTTGTTAATCCAATGGATGGTAGCCTTTTCATTATGGAAGGTAGTATTTTGTTCAGATTTTTATTACGGCATTGGATGTTAGCCTTGTCATTACAGAAGGTATTCTGTTGTCAAGATTTTTGTTACTCCAATGGATGGTAGCCTTTTCATTATTGAAGTTAGTCTGTTGTCGAGATTTTTGTTACTCCAATGGATGGTATCCTTTTCATTATGGAAGGCAGTCTGTTGTCGAGATTTTTGTTATTCCATTGGATGGTAGCCTTATCATTAAGGAAGGTAGTCTGATGTCGAGATTTTTGTTATTCCAATGGATGGTAACCTTGTCATTTCTGAAGGTAGTCTATTGTCGAAATTTTTGTTACTCCAATGTATGGTAGCCTTGTCATTATGGAAGGTAGTTTGTTGTCGAGATTTTTGTTACTCCAGTTGATGGTAGCCTTATCATTATGGGACGTAGTCTATCGTCAATATGTTTGTACTCCAATGGATTGTAGCTTTGTCATTATGGAAGGTACTATGTTGTCTAGATTTTTGTTACTCCAATGGATGGTAGCCTTGTCATTATGGAAGGTACTCTGTTGTCGAGATTTTTGTTACTCCAATTGAAGGTAGCTTTGTCATTATGGGAGGTAGTATGTTGTCAATATGTTTGTACTCCAATGGATTGTAGCTTTGTCATTATAGAAGGTACTCTGTTGTCGAGATTTTTGTTACTCCAATGGATGGTAGCCTTGTAATTATGGAATGTACTCTATTGTCGATATTTTTGGTGCTCCAATGGATGGTAGCTTTGTCATTATGGAAGGTAGTCTGTTGTCGAGATTTCTGTTACTCCAATGGATGATAGCCTTGTCATTATGGAAGGTACTCAATTGTTGTTATTTTTATTACTCCAATGGATGTTAACCTTATCATTATGGAAGGTAGTCTGTTGTCGAGATTTTTGTTACTCCAGTCGATGGTAGCCTTGTCATTATGGAAGATAGTCTGTTGTCGAGATTTTTGTTACTACAATGGATGGTAGCCTTGTAATTAATGAAAGTAGTCTTTTCTTCAGATTTTTGTTACTCCAATGGATGGTAGCCTTGTCATTATGGAAGGTAGTCTGTCGTTATGATTTCTGTTACTCCAATGGATTGTAGCCTTTTCATTATGGAAGGTAGTATTTTGTTCAGATTTTTGTTACTACAATGGATGGTAGCCTTGTCATTACAGAAGGTAGTCTATTGTCAAAAATTTTGTTACTCCAATGGATGGTAGCCTTGTTATTATTGAAGTTAGTCTGTTATCGAGATATTTGTTACTCAAATGTATGGTAACCCTTTCATTATGGAAGGTAGTCTGTTGTCGTTATTTTTGTTACTACAATGGATGGTAGCCTTGTCATTCTTGAAGTTAGTCTGTTGTTGATATTTTTATTACTCCAATGGATGGTTGCATTGTCATTATGGAAGGTAGTCTGTTATCGATATTTTTGTTACTCCAATGGATGGTAGACTTATTATTATGGAAGGAAGTGTGTTGTCGTGGTTTTTGTTTCTCCAATGGATGGTAGCCTTGTCATTATGGAAGGTAGTGTGTTATCGAGATTTTTGTTACTCCAATTGATGGTAGCCTTGTCATTATGGGACGTAGTCTGTTGTCAATATGTTTGTTACTCCAATGGATTATAGCGTTGTCATAATGGAAGGTACTCTGTTGTCGAGATTTTTGTTACTCTAATGGATGGTAGCCTTGTCATTATGGAAGATACTTTGTTGTCAATATTTTTATTACTCCAATGGATGGTAGCCTTGTCATTATGGAAGGTAGTCTGTTGTCGAGATTTTTGTTACTCCAATTGATGGTAGCCTTGTCATTATGGAAGGTAGTCGATTGTTGATATTTTGTTACTACAATGGATGGTAGCCTTGTAATTCTGGAAGTTAGTCCGTTGTTGATATTTTTATTACTCCATTGGATGTTAGTATTGTCATTTTAGAAGGTAGTCTTGTCAAGATTTTTGTTACTATAATGGATGGTAGCCTTATAATTGTGGAAAGTAGTCTTTTGTTTAGATTTTTGTTACTCCAATGGATGGTAGCCTTCTCATTTTGGGAGGAAGTCTATCGTTATGATTTATGTTACTCCAATGGATGGTAGCCTTTTCATTATGGAAGGTAGTGTTTTGTTCAGATTTTATTTACTCCAATGGATGGTAGCCTTGTCATTAAAGAAGGTTGTCTGTTGTCAAGATTTTTTTTACTCCAATGGATGGTTGCCTTGTCATTATTGAAGCTAGTCTGTTGTCAAGATTTTTGTTATTCCATTGGATGGTAGCCTTATCATTTTGGAAGGTAGTCTGATGTCGAGATTTTTGTTATACCAATGGATGGTAACCTTGTCATTTTGGAAGGTAGTCTGTTGTCGAGATTTTTGTTACTCAAATGGATGGTAGCCTTGTCATTATGGAAGGTAGTATGTTGTCGAGATTTTTGTTACTCTAATGATGGTAGCGTTATCATTATGGGACGTAGTTTGTTGTCAATATTTTTGTCACTCCAATGGATTGTAGCCTTGTCAGTATGGAAGGTACTCTATTGTCGAGATTTTTGTTACTCCTATGGATGGTAGCCTTGTCATTATGGAAGGTAGTCTGTTGGCGATATTTTTGTTACTCCAATGGATGGTAGCCTTGTCATTATGGAAGGTAGTTTATCATTGAGATATTTGTTACTTCATTGTGTGGTAGCCTTGTCATTATGGAAGGTAGTCTGTTGTCAAGATTTTTGTTATTCCATTGGATTGTAGCCTTGTCATTAAGGAAGGTAGTTTGATGTCGAGATTTTTTTTATTCTAACGGATGGTAACCTTGTCATTATGGAAGGTAGTCTGTCCTTGAGATTTTTGTTACTCCAATGGATGGTAGCCTCGTCATTATGGAAGGTAGTCTGTTGTCGATATTTTTGTTACTCCAATTGATGGTAGCCTTGTCATTATGGGATATAGTCTGTTGTCAATATTTTTGTTACTCTAATGGATTGTAGCCTTGTCATTATGGAAGGTACTCTGTTGTCGAGATTTTTGTTACTCCAATGGATGGTTGCCTTGTCATTATGGAAGGTAGTCTGTTGTCGATATTTTTGTTACTCCAATGGATGGTAGCCTTGTCATTATGGAAGGTAGTTTGTTGTCGAGATTTTTTTTACTCCAATAGATGGTAGCCTTGTAATTATGGAAGGTAGTTTTCTGTTCATATTTGTGTTACTCCAATGGATGGTAACCTTGTCATTATGGAAGGTAGTTTGTCGTTATGATTTATGTTACTCCAATGGATGGTAGCCTTGTCATTATGGAAGGTAGTCTTTTGTTTAGATTTTTGTTACTCCAATGGATGGTAGCCTTATCATTACGGAAGGTAGTCTGTTGTCTATATTTTTTTACTCCAATGGATGGTAGCCTTATCATTATGGGAGGTAGTCTTTTGTTTAGATTTTTGTTACTCCAATGGATGGTAGCCTTATCATTACGGAAGGTAGTCTGTTGTCGATATTTTTGTTACTCCAATGGATGGTAGCCTTATCATTATGGAAGGTAGTCTATTGTAGATGTCTTTTTTACTCCAATAGGTGGTAGCCTTGTCATTAAGGAAGGTAGGTTGTTGTCGATATTTTTGTTACTCCGATGGATTATAGCCTTGTCATTATGGAAGGTAGTTTGTCATTGAGATATTTGTTACTTCAATGTGTGGTAGCCTTGTCATTATGGAAGGTAGTTTGTTGTCAAGATTTTTGTAATTCCATTGGATGGTAGCCTTGTCATTATGGAAGGTAGTCTTATGTCGAGATTTTGGTTATTCTAATGGATGGTAGCCTTGTGATTATGGAAGGTAGTATGTTTTCGTGATTTTTGTTATTACAATGGATGGTACTTTGTCATTATGGAACATAGTCTGTTGTCGAGATTTTTGTTACTCCAATGGATGGTAGCCTTGTCATTATGGAAGCTAGTTTGTTATCGAGATTTTTGTTACTACAATGGATGGTAGCCTTGTCATTATGGAAGGTACTCTGTTGTCGATATTTTTGTTACTCCAATGGATGGTAGCCTTGTCAATATGGAAGGTAGTCTATTGTCGAGATTCGTGTTACTCCAATGGATGGTAGCCTTGTCATAATGGAAGGTAGTTTGTTGTTGAGATTTTGGTTACTCCAATGGATGGTAGCCTTGTAATTATGGATGATAGTATTTTGTTCAGATTTTTATTACTCAAATGGATTGTAGCCTTGTCATTATGGAAGGTAGTTTGTCGTTATGATTTCTGTTACTTTAATTGATGGTAGCATTATCATTATGGAAGGTAGTCTTTTGTTCAGATTTTTGTTACTCCAATGGATGGTATCCTTGTCATTACAAAAGGTAGTCTGTTGTTGATATTTTTGTTACTCCAATGGATGGTAGCCTTATCATTATGGAAGATAGTGTATTGTAGATATCTTTTTTACTCCAACGAGTGGTAGCCTTGTCATTATGAAAGATAGTATGTTGTGGAGATTTTTTTACTCCGATGGATGGTAGCCTTTTCATTATGGAAGGTAAACTGTTGTCGAGATTTTTGTTACTCCAATGGATGGCAGCCTTGTCATTATGGGACGTAGTCTGTTGTCAGTATTTTTGTTACTTCAATGGATGGTAGCCTTGTCATTATGGAAGTTAGTCTATTGTCGAGATTTTGGTTACTCCAATGGATGGTAGCCTTGTCATTATGGAAGGTACTATGTTGTCTAGATTTTTGTTATTCCATTGCATAATAGCCTTTTCATTATGGAAGGTAGTCTATTTTCGTGATTTTTGTTATTCCAATGGATTGTAACCTTGTCATTATGGAAGATAGTCTGTTGTCGATTTTTTTGTTACTCCAATGGATGGTAGCCTTGTCATTATGGAAGCTACTCTGTTGTCTAGATTTTTGTTACTTCAATGAATGGTAGCCATGTCATTATGGAAGGTAGTCCGTTGTCAATGTTTTTGTTACTGCAATGGATGGTAGCCTTGTGATTATGGAAGGTAGTATGTTTTCGTGATTTTTGTTATTCCAATGGATGGTACTTTGTCATTAGGGAACGTAGTCTATTGTTGAGATTTTAGTTACTCCAATGGATGGTAGCCTTGTCATTATGAAAGCTAGTCTATTGTCGAGATTTTTGTTACTTTAAGGGATGGTATCCTTGTCATTAAGGAAGGTAATTTGTTGTCAATTTTTTTGTTACTCCAATGGATGGTAGCCTTGTGGTTATGGAAGGTAGTCTATTGTCGATATTTTTGTTACTCCAATGGATGGTAGCCTTGTCATTATGGGACGTAGTCTGTTGTCAATATTTTTGTTACTTCAATGGATGGTAGCCTTGTCATTATTGAGGATAGTCTGTTGTCGAGATTTTTGTTACTACAATGGATGGTAGCCTTGTCATTATAGAAGGTACTCTGTTGTCGATATTTTTATTACTCCAATAGATGGTAGCCTTGTCATTATGGAAGTTAGTCTATTGTCGAGATTTTTGTTACTCCAGTGGATGGTAGCCTTGTCATTATGGAAGGTAGTCTGATGTCGAGTTTTTTGTTATTCTGATGGATGGTAACCTTTTCATTATGGAAGGTAGTCTGTTGTCGAGAGTTTTTTACTCTAATGAATGGTAGCCTTTTCATTATGGAAGGTAATCTATTGTCGAGATTTTTGTTACTCGAATGGATGGTAGCCTTGTCATTATGGGACGTAGACTGTTGTCAATATTTTTGTTACTTCAATTGATGGTAGCCTTGTCATTATGGAAGATTGTTTGTTGTTGAGATTTTTGTTACTCCAATGGATGGTAGCCTTATCATTACAGAAGGTAGTCTGTTGTCGATATTTTTGTTACTCCAATGGATGGTAGCCTTATCATTATGGAAGGTAGTCTATTGTAAATGTCTTTTTTACTCCAATAGGTGTTAGCCTTGTCATTATGGAAGGTAGGTTGTTGTCGATATTTTTGTTACTCCGATGGATTATAGCCTTGTGATTATGGAAGTTAGTTTGTCATTGAGATATTTGTTACTTCAATGTGTCGTAGCCTTGTCATTATGGAAGGTAGTTTGTTGTCAAGATTTTTGTTATTCCATTGGATGGTAGCCTTGTCATTATGGAAGGTAGTCTGATGTCGAGATTTTTGTTATTCTAATGGATGGTAGCCTTGTGATTATGGAAGGTAGTATGTTTTCATGATTTTTGTTATTACAATGGATGGTACTTTGTCATTATGGAACATTGTCTGTTGTCGAGATTTTTGTTACTCCAATGGATGGTAGCCTTGTCATTATGGAAGCTAGTCTGTTGTCGAGATTTTTGTTACTACAATGGATGGTAGCCTTGTCATTATGGAAGGTACTCTGTTGTCTATATTTTTGTTACTCCAATGGATGGTAGCCTTGTCAATATGGAAGGTAGTCTATTGTCGAGATTCGTGTTACTCTAATGGATGGTAGCCTTGTCATTATGGAAGGTAGTTTGTTGTCGAGATTTTGGTTACTCCAATGGATGGTAGCCTTGTATTTATGGATGATCGTATTTTGTTCAGATTTTTATTACTCCAATGGATTGTAGCGTTTTCATTATGGAAGGTAGTTTGTCGTTATGATTTCTGTTACTCTAATGGATGGTAGCATTATCATTATGGAAGGTAGTCTTTTGTTCAGATTTTTGTGACTCCAATGGATGGTATCCTTGTCATTATGGAAGGTAGTATGTTATGGAGATTTTTTTACTCCGATGGATGGTAGCCTTTTCATTATGGAAGGTAATCTGTTGTCGATATTTTTGTTACTCCAATGGATGGCAGCCTTGTCATTATGGGACGTAGTCTGTTGTCAATATTTTTGTTACTTCAATGGATGGTAGGCTTGTCATTATGGAAGATAGTATTTTGTCGAGATTTTTGTTACTCTAATGGATAGTAGCCTTGTCATTATAGAAGTTACTCCGTTGTTGATATTTTTATTACTCCAATGGATGGTAGCATTGTCATTATGGAAGCTAGTCTGTTGTCGAGATTTTTGTTACTCCTATGGATGGTAGCCTTGTCATTATGGAAGGTAGTCTCTTATCGAGATTTTTGTTACTGCAATGGATGGTAGCCTTGTCATTATGGAAGGTAGTCTGTTGTCTAGATTTTTGTTATTCCATTGGATAGTAGCCTTTTCATTATGGAAGGCAGTCTATTTTCTTGATTTTTGTTATTCCAAAGGATGGTAACCTTGTCATTATGGAAGATAGTCTGTTGTCGATTTTTTGGTTACTCCAATGGATGGTAGCCTTGTCATTTTGGAAGCTATTCTGTTGTCGAGATTTTTGTTACTCCAATGAATGGTAGCCATGTCATTATGGAAAGTAGTCTGTTGTCAATCTTTTTGTTACTCCAATGGATGGTAGCCTTGTGATTATGGAAGGTAGTATGTTTTCTTGATTTTTGTTATTCCAATGGGTGGTACTTTGACATTATGGAACAAATTCTATTGTTGAGATTTGTGTTACTCCAATGGATGGTAGCCTTGTCATTATGGAAGCTAGTCTGTTGTCGAGATTTTTGTTACTCCAATGGATGGTATCCTTGTCATTATGGAATGTAATTTGTTGTCGATATTTTTGTTACTCCAATGGAATGTAGCCTTGTGTTTATGGAAGGTAGTCTATTGTCGATATTTTTGTTACTCCAATGGATGGTAACCTTGTCATTATGGGACGTAGTCTGTTGTCAATATTTTTGTTACTTCAATGGATGGTAGCCTTGTCATTATTGAAGATAATCTGTTGGCGAGATTTTTGTTACTCCAATGGATGGTAGCCTTTTCATTTTAAAAGGTACTCTGTTGTCAATTTTTTTTTTACTCCAATGGATGGTAGCCTTGTCATTATGGAAGTTAGTCTGTAGTCGAGATTTTTGTTACTCCAATGGATGGTAGCCTTGTCATTATGGAAAGTAGTCTATTGTCTAGATTTTTGTTATTCCATTGGATAATAGCCTTTTCATTATGGAAGGTAGTATGTTTTAGTGATTTTTGTTATTCCAATGGATTCTAACCTTGTCATTATGGAAGATAGTCTGTTGTCGATTTTTTTGTTACTCCAATGGATGGTAGCCTTGTCATTATGGAAGCTAGTCAGTTGTCTAGATTTTTGTTACTCCAATTAATGGTAGCCATGTCATTATGGAAGGTAGTCTGTTGTCAATGTTTTTGTTACTGCAATGGATGGTAGCCTTGTGATAATGGAAGGTAGTATGTTTTCGTGATTTTTGTTATTCCAATGGATGGTACTTTGTCATTATGGAACGTAGTCTATTGTTGAGATTTTAATTACTCCAATGGATGGTAGCCTTGTCATTATGAAATCTAGTCTATTGTCGAGATTTTTGTTACTTTAATGGATGGTATCCTTGTCATTAAGGAAGGTAATTTGTTGTCGATATTTTTGTTACTCCAATGGATGGTAGCCTTGTGGTTATGGAAGGTAGTCTATTGTCGATATTTTTGTTACTCCAATGGATGGTAGCCTTGTCATTATGGGACGTAGTCTGTTGTCAATATTTTTGTTACTTCAATGGATGGTAGGCTTGTCATTATGGAAGATAGTATTTTGTCGAGATTTTTGTTACTCTAATGGATAGTAGCCTTGTCATTATAGAAGTTACTCCGTTGTTGATATTTTTATTACTCCAATGGATGGTAGCATTGTCATTATGGAAGCTAGTCTGTTGTCGAGATTTTTGTTACTCCTATGGATGGTAGCCTTGTCATTATGGAAGGTAGTCTCTTATCGAGATTTTTGTTACTGCAATGGATGGTAGCCTTGTCATTATGGAAGGTAGTCTGTTGTCTAGATTTTTGTTATTCCATTGGATAGTAGCCTTTTCATTATGGAAGGCAGTCTATTTTCTTGATTTTTGTTATTCCAAAGGATGGTAACCTTGTCATTATGGAAGATAGTCTGTTGTCGATTTTTTGGTTACTCCAATGGATGGTAGCCTTGTCATTTTGGAAGCTATTCTGTTGTCGAGATTTTTGTTACTCCAATGAATGGTAGCCATGTCATTATGGAAAGTAGTCTGTTGTCAATCTTTTTGTTACTCCAATGGATGGTAGCCTTGTGATTATGGAAGGTAGTATGTTTTCTTGATTTTTGTTATTCCAATGGGTGGTACTTTGACATTATCGAAAAAATTCTATTGTTGAGATTTGTGTTACTCCAATGGATGGTAGCCTTGTCATTATGGAAGCTAGTCTGTTGTCGAGATTTTTGTTACTCCAATGGATGGTATCCTTGTCATTATGGAATGTAATTTGTTGTCGATATTTTTGTTACTCCAATGGAATGTAGCCTTGTGTTTATGGAAGGTAGTCTATTGTCGATATTTTTGTTACTCCAATGGATGGTAACCTTGTCATTATGGGACGTAGTCTGTTGTCAATATTTTTGTTACTTCAATGGATGGTAGCCTTGTCATTATTGAAGATAATCTGTTGGCGAGATTTTTGTTACTCCAATGGATGGTAGCCTTTTCATTTTAAAAGGTACTCTGTTGTCAATTTTTTTTTACTCCAATGGATGGTAGCCTTGTCATTATGGAAGTTAGTCTGTAGTCGAGATTTTTGTTACTCCAATGGATGGTAGCCTTGTCATTATGGAAAGTAGTCTATTGTCTAGATTTTTGTTATTCCATTGGATAATAGCCTTTTCATTATGGAAGGTAGTATGTTTTAGTGATTTTTGTTATTCCAATGGATTCTAACCTTGTCATTATGGAAGATAGTCTGTTGTCGATTTTTTTGTTACTCCAATGGATGGTAGCCTTGTCATTATGGAAGCTAGTCAGTTGTCTAGATTTTTGTTACTCCAATTAATGGTAGCCATGTCATTATGGAAGGTAGTCCGTTGTCAATGTTTTTGTTACTACAATGGATGGTAGCCTTGTGATAATGGAAGGTAGTATGTTTTCGTGATTTTTGTTATTCCAATGGATGGTACTTTGTCATTATGGAACGTAGTCTATTGTTGAGATTTTAATTACTCCAATGGATGGTAGCCTTGTCATTATGAAATCTAGTCTATTGTCGAGATTTTTGTTACTTTAATGGATGGTATCCTTGTCATTAAGGAAGGTAATTTGTTGTCGATATTTTTGTTACTCCAATGGATGGTAGCCTTGTGGTTATGGAAGGTAGTCTATTGTCGATATTTTTGTTACTCCAATGGATGGTAGCCTTGTCATTATGGGACGTAGTCTGTTGTCAATATTTTTGTTACTTCAATTGATGGTAGCCTTGTTATTACTGAGGATAGTTTGTTGTCGAGATTTTTGTTACTCCAATGGATGGTAGCCTTGTCATTATAAAAGGTACTCTGCTGTCGATATTTTTATTACTCCAATGGATGGTAGCCTTGTCATTATGGAAGTTAGTCTGTTGTCGAGATTTTTGTTACTCCAGTGGATGGTAGCCTTGTCATTATGGAAGGTAATCTATTGTCGAGATTTTTGTTACTCCAATGGATGGTAGCCATGTCATTATGGGACGTAGTCCGTTGTCAATATTTTTGTTACTTCAATGGATGGTAGCCTTGTCATTATGGAAGATAGTTTGTTGTCGAGATTTTTGTTACTCCAATGGATGGTAGCCTTGTAATTATGGAAGGTAGTCTTTTGTTCAGATTTTTTTTACTCCAATGGGTGGTAACCTTGTCATTATGGAAGGTAGCTTATCGTTATGATTTCTGTTACTCCAATGGATGGTAGCCTTATCATTATGGAAGATAGTCTTTTGTTCAGATTTTTGTTACTCCAATGGATGGTAGCCTTGTCATTATGGGACGTAGTCTGTTGTCAATATTTTTGTTACTCCAATGGATGGTAGCCTTGTCATTATTGAAGGTACTGTGTTGTCGTTAGTTTTATTACTCCAATGGATGGTAGCCTTGTCATTATGGAAGGTAGTCTTTTGTTCAGATTTTTGTTACCCCAATGGGTGGTAGCCTTATCATTATAGAAGTTAGTTTGTTGTCGATATTTTTGTTACTCCAATGGATGGTAGCCTTATCATTATGGAAGGTAGTATATTGTAGATATCTTTTTTACTCCAATGGGTGGTAGCCTTGTCATTATGGAAGGTAGGCTGTTGTAAATATTTTTGTTACTCCAATGGATTATAGCCTTGTCATTATGGAAGGTAGTTTGTCATTGAGATATCTGTTACTTCATTGTGTGGTAGCCTTGTCATTATGGAAGGTAGTCTGTTGTCGAGATTTTTGTTATTCCATTGGATGGTAACCTTGTCATTATGGAAGGTAGTCTGATGTCGAGATTTTTTTTTATTCTAATGGATGGTAACCTTGTCATTATGAAAGGTAGTCTGTCGTTGAGATTTTTGTTACTCCAATGGATGGTAGCATTGTCATTATGGAAGCTAGTCTGTTGTCGAGATTTTTGTTACTCCAATGGATGGTAGCCTTGTCATTATGGAAGGTAGTCTCTTATCGAGATTTTTGTTACTGCAATGGATGGTAGCCTTGTCATTATGGAAGGTAGTCTGTTGTCTAGATTTTTGTTATTCCATTGGATAGTAGCCTTTTCATTATGGAAGGCAGTCTATTTTCTTGATTTTTGTTATTCCAAAGGATGGTAACCTTGTCATTATGGAAGATAGTCTGTTGTCGATTTTTTGGTTACTCCAATGGATGGTAGCCTTGTCATTTTGGAAGCTATTCTGTTGTCGAGATTTTTGTTACTCCAATGAATGGTAGCCATGTCATTATGGAAAGTAGTCTGTTGTCAATCTTTTTGTTACTCCAATGGATGGTAGCCTTGTGATTATGGAAGGTAGTATGTTTTCTTGATTTTTGTTATTCCAATGGGTGGTACTTTGACATTATGGAACAAATTCTATTGTTGAGATTTGTGTTACTCCAATGGATGGTAGCCTTGTCATTATGGAAGCTAGTCTGTTGTCGAGATTTTTGTTACTCCAATGGATGGTATCCTTGTCATTATGGAATGTAATTTGTTGTCGATATTTTTGTTACTCCAATGGAATGTAGCCTTGTGTTTATGGAAGGTAGTCTATTGTCGATATTTTTGTTACTCCAATGGATGGTAACCTTGTCATTATGGGATGTAGTCTGTTGTCAATATTTTTGTTACTTCAATGGATGTTAGCCTTGTCATTATTGAAGATAGTCTGTTGTCGAGATTTTAGTTACTCCAATGGATGGTAGCCTTTTCATTTTAGAAGGTACTCTGTTGTCAATATTTTTTTTACTCCAATGGATGGTAGCCTTGTCATTATGGAAGTTAGTCTGTAGTCGAGATTTTTGTTACTCCAATGGATGGTAGCCTTGTCATTATGGAAAGTAGTCTATTGTCTAGATTTTTGTTATTCCATTGGATAATAGCCTTTTCATTATGGAAGGTAGTCTGTTTTAGTGATATTTGTTATTCCAATGGATTCTAACCTTGTCATTATGGAAGATAGTCTGTTGTCGATTTTTTTGTTACTCCAATGGATGGTAGCCTTGGCATTATGGAAGCTAGTCTGTTGTCTAGATTTTTGTTACTCCAATTAATGGTAGCCATGTCATTATGGAAGGTAGTCTGTTGTCAATGTTGTTGTTACTGCAATGGATGGTAGCCTTGTGATAATGGAAGGTAGTATGTTTTCGTGATTTTTGTTATTCCAATGGATGGTACTTTGTCATTATGGAACGTAGTCTATTGTTGAGATTTTAATTACTCCAATGGATGGTAGCCTTGTCATTATGAAATCTAGTCTATTGTCGAGATTTTTGTTACTTTAATGGATGGTATCCTTGTCATTAAGGAAGGTAATTTGTTGTCGATATTTTTGTTACTCCAATGGATGGTAGCCTTGTGGTTATGGAAGGTAGTCTATTGTCGATATTTTTGTTACTCCAATGGATGGTAGCCTTGTCATTATGGGACGTAGTCTGTTGTCAATATTTTTGTTACTTCAATTGATGGTAGCCTTGTTATTACTGAGGATAGTTTGTTGTCGAGATTTTTGTTACTCCAATGGATGGTAGCCTTGTCATTATAAAAGGTACTCTGCTGTCGATATTTTTATTACTCCAATGGATGGTAGCCTTGTCATTATGGAAGTTAGTCTGTTGTCGAGATTTTTGTTACTCCAGTGGATGGTAGCCTTGTCATTATGGAAGGTAATCTATTGTCGAGATTTTTGTTACTCCAATGGATGGTAGCCATGTCATTATGGGACGTAGTCTGTTGTCAATATTTTTGTTACTTCAATGGATGGTAGCCTTGTCATTATGGAAGATAGTTTGTTGTCGAGATTTTTGTTACTCCAATGGATGGTAGCCTTGTAATTATGGAAGGTAGTCTTTTGTTCAGATTTTTTTTACTCCAATGGGTGGTAACCTTGTCATTATGGAAGGTAGCTTATCGTTATGATTTCTGTTACTCCAATGGATGGTAGCCTTATCATTATGGAAGATAGTCTTTTGTTCAGATTTTTGTTACTCCAATGGATGGTAGCCTTGTCATTATGGGACGTAGTCTGTTGTCAATATTTTTGTTACTCCAATGGATGGTAGCCTTGTCATTATTGAAGGTACTGTGTTGTCGTTAGTTTTATTACTCCAATGGATGGTAGCCTTGTCATTATGGAAGGTAGTCTTTTGTTCAGATTTTTGTTACCCCAATGGGTGGTAGCCTTATCATTATAGAAGTTAGTTTGTTGTCGATATTTTTGTTACTCCAATGGATGGTAGCCTTATCATTATGGAAGGTAGTATATTGTAGATATCTTTTTTACTCCAATGGGTGGTAGCCTTGTCATTATGGAAGGTAGGCTGTTGTCAATATTTTTGTTACTCCAATGGATTATAGCCTTGTCATTATGGAAGGTAGTTTGTCATTGAGATATCTGTTACTTCATTGTGTGGTAGCCTTGTCATTATGGAAGGTAGTCTGTTGTCGAGATTTTTGTTATTCCATTGGATGGTAACCTTGTCATTATGGAAGGTAGTCTGATGTCGAGATTTTTTTTTATTCTAATGGATGGTAACCTTGTCATTATGGAAGGTAGTCTGTCGTTGAGATTTTTGTTACTCCAATGGATGGTAGCATTGTCATTATGGAAGCTAGTCTGTTGTCGAGATTTTTGTTACTCCAATGGATGGTAGCCTTGTCATTATGGAAGGTAGTCTCTTATCGAGATTTTTGTTACTGCAATGGATGGTAGCCTTGTCATTATGGAAGGTAGTCTGTTGTCTAGATTTTTGTTATTCCATTGGATAGTAGCCTTTTCATTATGGAAGGCAGTCTATTTTCTTGATTTTTGTTATTCCAAAGGATGGTAACCTTGTCATTATGGAAGATAGTCTGTTGTCGATTTTTTGGTTACTCCAATGGATGGTAGCCTTGTCATTTTGGAAGCTATTCTGTTGTCGAGATTTTTGTTACTCCAATGAATGGTAGCCATGTCATTATGGAAAGTAGTCTGTTGTCAATCTTTTTGTTACTCCAATGGATGGTAGCCTTGTGATTATGGAAGGTAGTATGTTTTCTTGATTTTTGTTATTCCAATGGGTGGTACTTTGACATTATGGAACAAATTCTATTGTTGAGATTTGTGTTACTCCAATGGATGGTAGCCTTGTCATTATGGAAGCTAGTCTGTTGTCGAGATTTTTGTTACTCCAATGGATGGTATCCTTGTCATTATGGAATGTAATTTGTTGTCGATATTTTTGTTACTCCAATGGAATGTAGCCTTGTGTTTATGGAAGGTAGTCTATTGTCGATATTTTTGTTACTCCAATGGATGGTAACCTTGTCATTATGGGATGTAGTCTGTTGTCAATATTTTTGTTACTTCAATGGATGTTAGCCTTGTCATTATTGAAGATAGTCTGTTGTCGAGATTTTAGTTACTCCAATGGATGGTAGCCTTTTCATTTTAGAAGGTACTCTGTTGTCAATATTTTTTTTACTCCAATGGATGGTAGCCTTGTCATTATGGAAGTTAGTCTGTAGTCGAGATTTTTGTTACTCCAATGGATGGTAGCCTTGTCATTATGGAAAGTAGTCTATTGTCTAGATTTTTGTTATTCCATTGGATAATAGCCTTTTCATTATGGAAGGTAGTCTGTTTTAGTGATATTTGTTATTCCAATGGATTCTAACCTTGTCATTATGGAAGATAGTCTGTTGTCGATTTTTTTGTTACTCCAATGGATGGTAGCCTTGGAATTATGGAAGCTAGTCTGTTGTCTAGATTTTTGTTACTCCAATTAATGGTAGCCATGTCATTATGGAAGGTAGTCTGTTGTCAATGTTGTTGTTACTGCAATGGATGGTAGCCTTGTGATAATGGAAGGTAGTATGTTTTCGTGATTTTTGTTATTCCAATGGATGGTACTTTGTCATTATGGAACGTAGTCTATTGTTGAGATTTTAATTACTCCAATGGATGGTAGCCTTGTCATTATGAAATCTAGTCTGTTGTCGAGATTTTTGTTACTTTAATGGATGGTATCCTTATCATTAAGGAAGGTAATTTGTTGTCGATATTTTTGTTACTCCAATGGATGGTAGCCTTGTGGTTATGGAAGGTAGTCTATTGTCGATATTTTTGTTACTCCAATGGATGGTAGCCTTGTCATTATGGGACGTAGTCTGTTGTCAATATTTTTGTTACTTCAATTGATGGTAGCCTTGTTATTACTGAGGATAGTTTGTTGTCGATATTTTTATTACTCCAATGGATGGTAGCCTTGTCATTATGGAAGTTAGTCTGTTGTCGAGATTTTTGTTACTCCAGTGGATGGTAGCTTTGTCATTATGGAAGGTAATCTATTGTCGAGAATTTTGTTACTCCAATGGATGGTAGCCATGTCATTATGGGACGTAGTCTGTTGTCAATATTTTTGTTACTTCAATGGATGGTAGCCTTGTCATTATGGAAGATAGTTTGTTGTCGAGATTTTTGTTACTCCAATGGATGGTAGCCTTGTAATTATGGAAGGTAGTCTTTTGTTCAGATTTTTTTTACTCCAATGGGTGGTAACCTTGTCATTATGGAAGGTAGCTTATCGTTATGATTTCTGTTACTCCAATGGATGGTAGCCTTATCATTATGGAAGGTAGTCTTTTGTTCAGAAATTTGTTACTCCAATGGATGGTAGCCTTGTCATTATGGGACGTAGTCTGTTGTCAATATTTTTGTTACTCCAATGGATGGTAGCCTTGTCATTATTGAAGGTACTATGTTGTCGTTAGTTTTATTACTCCAATGGATGGTAGCCTTGTCATTATGGAAGGTAGTCTTTTGTTCAGATTTTTGTTACCCCAATGGGTGGTAGCCTTGTCATTATAGAAGTTAGTTGGTTGTCGATATTTTTGTTACTCCAATGCATGGTAGCCTTATCATTATGGAAGGTAGTATATTGTAGATATCTTTTTTACTCCAATGGGTGGTAGCCATGTCATTATGGAAGGTAGGCTGTTGTCAATATTTTTGTTACTCAAATGGATTATAGCCTTGTCATTATGGAAGGTAGTTTGTCATTGAGATATCTGTTACTTCATTGTGTGGTAGCCTTGTCATTATGGAAGGTAGTCTGTTGTCGAGATTTTTGTTATTCCATTGGATGGTAACCTTGTCATTATGGAAGGTAGTCTGATGTCGAGATTTTTTTTATTCTAATGGATGGTAACCTTGTCATTATGGAAGGTAGTCTGTCGTTGAGATTTTTGTTACTCCAATGGATGGTAGCATTGGCATTATGGAAGCTAGTCTGTTGTCGAGATTTTTGTTACTCCAATGGATGGTAGCCTTGTCATTATGGAAGGTAGTCTCTTATCGAGATTTTTGTTACTGCAATGGATGGTAGCCTTGTCATTATGGAAGGTAGTCTGTTGTCTAGATTTTTGTTATTCCATTGGATAGTAGCCTTTTCATTATGGAAGGCAGTCTATTTTCTTGATTTTTGTTATTCCAAAGGATGGTAACCTTGTCATTATGGAAGATAGTCTGTTGTCGATTTTTTGGTTACTCCAATGGATGGTAGCCTTGTCATTTTGGAAGCTATTCTGTTGTCGATATTTTTGTTACTCCAATGAATGGTAGCCATGTCATTATGGAAAGTAGTCTGTTGTCAATCTTTTTGTTACTCCAATGGATGGTAGCCTTGTGATTATGGAAGGTAGTATGTTTTCTTGATTTTTGTTATTCCAATGGGTGGTACTTTGACATTATTGAACAAATTCTATTGTTGAGATTTGTGTTACTCCAATGGATGGTAGCCTTGTCATTATGGAAGCTAGTCTGTTGTCGAGATTTTTGTTACTCCAATGGATGGTATCCTTGTCATTATGGAATGTAATTTGTTGTCGATATTTTTGTTACTCCAATGGAATGTAGCCTTGTGTTTATGGAAGGTAGTCTATTGTCGATATTTTTGTTACTCCAATGGATGGTAACCTTGTCATTATGGGACGTAGTCTGTTGTCAATATTTTTGTTACTTCAATGGATGGTAGCCTTGTCATTATTGAAGATAGTCTGTTGTCGAGATTTTTGTTACTCCAATGGATGGTAGCCTTTTCATTTTAGAAGGTACTCTGTTGTCAATATTTTTTTTACTACAATGGATGGTAGCCTTGTCATTATGGAAGTTAGTCTGTAATCGAGATTTTTGTTACTCCAATGGATGGTAGCCTTGTCATTATGGAAAGTAGTCTATTGTCTAGATTTTTGTTATTCCATTGTATAATAGCCTTTTCATTATGGAAGGTAGTCTGTTTTAGTGATATTTGTTATTCCAATGGATTCTAACCTTGTCATTATGGAAGATAGTCTGTTGTCGATTTTTTTGTTACTCCAATGGATGGTAGCCTTGTCATTATGGAAGCTAGTCTATTGTCTAGATTTTTGTTACTCCAATTAATGGTAGCCATGTCATTATGGAAGGTAGTCTGTTGTCAATGTTTTTGTTACTGCAATGGATGGTAGCCTTGTGATAATGGAAGGTAGTATGTTTTCGTGATTTTTGTTATTCCAATGGATGGTACTTTGTCATTATGGAACATAGTCTATTGTTGAGATTTTAATTACTCCAATGGATGGTAGCCTTGTCATTATGAAATCTAGTCTGTTGTCGAGATTTTTGTTACTTTAATGGATGGTATCCTTGTCATTAAGGAAGGTAATTTGTTGTCGATATTTTTGTTACTCCAATGGATGGTAGCCTTGTGGTTATGGAAGGTAGTCTATTGTCGATATTTTTGTTTCTCCAATGGATGGTAGCCTTGTCATTATGGGACGTAGTCTGTTGTCAATATTTTTGTTACTTCAATTGATGGTAGCCTTGTCGTTACTGAGGATAGTTTGTTGTCGAGATTTTTGTTACTCCAATGGATGGTAGCCTTGTCATTATAAAAGGTACTCTGTTGTCGATATTTTTATTACTCCAATGGATGGTAGCCTTGTCATTATGGAAGTTAGTCTGTTGTCGAGATTTTTGTTACTCCAGTGGATGGTAGCCTTATCATTATGGAAGGTAATCTATTGTCGAGATTTTTGTTACTCCAAAGGATGGTAGCCATGTCATTATGGGACGTAGTCTGTTGTCAATATTTTTGTTACTTCAATGGATGGTAGCCTTGTCATTATGGAAGATAGTTTGTTGTCGAGATTTTTGTTACTCCAATGGATGGTAGCCTTGTAATTATGGAAGGTAGTCTTTTCTTCATATTTTTGTTACTTCAATGGGTGGTAACCTTGTCATTATGGAAGGTAGCTTATCGTTATGATTTCTGTTACTCCAATGGATGGTAGCCTTATCATTATGGACGGTAGTCTTTTGTTCAGATTTTTGTTACTCCAATGGATGGTAGCCTTATCATTACAAAAGGTAGTTTGTTGTCGATATTTTTGTTACTCCAATGGATGGTAGTCTTGTCATTATGGGACGTAGTCTGTTGTCAATATTTTTGTTACTCCAATGGATGGTAGCCTTGTCATTATTGAAGGTACTATGTTGTCGTTAGTTTTATTACTCCAATGGATGGTAGCCTTGTCATTAAGGAAGGTAGTCTTTTGTTCAGATTTATGTTACTACATTGGATGGTAGCCTTATAATTATGGAAAGTAGTCTTTTGTTCAGATTTTTGTTACTCCAGTGGATGTTAGCCTTGTCATTATGGAAAGAAGTCTATCGTTATGATTTTTGTTACTCCAATGGATGGTAGCCTTGTCATTATGGAAGGTAGTATTTTGTTCAGATTTTTGTTACTGCAATGGGTTGTAGCCTTGTCATTATGGAAGGTAGTTTGTCATTGAGATATCTGTTACTTCATTGTGTGGTAGCCTTGTCATTATGGAAGGTAGTCTGTTGTCGAGATTTTTGTTATTCCATTGGATGGTAACCTTGTCATTATGGAAGGTAGTCTGATGTCGAGATTTTTTTTATTCTAATGGATGGTAACCTTGTCATTATGGAAGGTAGTCTATCGTTGAGATTTTTGTTACTCCAATGGATGGTAGCCTTGTCATTATGGAAGGTAGTCTATTGTCGAGATTTTTGTTACTCCAATTGATGGTAGCCTTGTCATTATGGGACATAGATTGTTGTCAATATTTTTGTTACTCTAATGGAATATAGCCTTGTCATTATGGAAGGTACTCTGTTGTCGAGATTTTTGTTACTCTAATGGATGGTATGCTTGTAATTATGGAAGGTACTCTGTTGTCGATATTTTTGTTACTCCAATGGATGGTAGCCTTGTCATTATGGAAGGTAGTCTCTTATCGAGATTTTTGTTACTGCAATGGATGGTAGCCTTGTCATTATGGAAGGTAGTCTGTTGTCTAGATTTTTGTTATTCCATTGGATAGTAGCCTTTTCATTATGGAAGGCAGTCTATTTTCTTTATTTTTGTTATTCCAAAGGATGGTAACCTTGTCATTATGGAAGATAGTCTGTTGTCGATTTTTTGGTTACTCCAATGGATGGTAGCCTTGTCATTTTGGAAGCTATTCTGTTGTCGAGATTTTTGTTACTCCAATGAATGGTAGCCATGTCATTATGGAAAGTAGTCTGTTGTCAATCTTTTTGTTACTCCAATGGATGGTAGCCTTGTGATTATGGAAGGTAGTATGTTTTCTTGATTTTTGTTATTCCAATGGGTGGTACTTTGACATTATGGAACAAATTCTATTGTTGAGATTTGTGTTACTCCAATGAATGGTAGCCTTGTCATTATGGAAGCTAGTCTGTTGTCGAGATTTTTGTTACTCCAATGGATGGTATCCTTGTCATTATGGAATGTAATTTGTTGTCGATATTTTTGTTACTCCAATGGAATGTAGCCTTGTGTTTATGGAAGGTAGTCTATTGTCGATATTTTTGTTACTCCAATGGATGGTAATCTTGTCATTATGGGACGTAGTCTGTTGTCAATATTTTTGTTACTTCAATGGATGGTAGCCTTGTCATTATTGAAGATAGTCTGTTGTCGAGATTTTTGTTACTCCAATGGATGGTAGCCTTTTCATTTTAGAAGGTACTCTGTTGTCAATATTTTTTTTACTACAATGGATGGTAGCCTTGTCATTATGGAAGTTAGTCTGTAATCGAGATTTTTGTTACTCCAATGGATGGTAGCCTTGTCATTATGGAAAGTAGTCTATTGTCTAGATTTTTGTTATTCCATTGGATAATAGCCTTTTCATTATGGAAGGTAGTCTGTTTTAGTGATATTTTTTATTCCAATGGATTCTAACCTTGTCATTATGGAAGATAGTCTGTTGTCGATTTTTTTGTTACTCCAATGGATGGTAGCCTTGTCATTATGGAAGCTAGTCTGTTGTCTATATTTTTGTTACTCCAATTAATGGTAGCCATGTCATTATGGAAGGTAGTCTGTTGTCAATGTTTTTGTTACTGCAATGGATGGTAGCCTTGTGATAATGGAAGGTTGTATGTTTTCGTGATTTTTGTTATTCCAATGGATGGTACTTTGTCATTATGGAACGTAGTCTATTGTTGAGATTTTAATTACTCCAATGGATGGTAGCCTTGTCATTATGAAATCTAGTCTGTTGTCGAGATTTTTGTTACTTTAATGGATGGTATCCTTGTCATTAAGGAAGGTAATTTGTTGTCGATATTTTTGTTACTCCAATGGATGGTAGCCTTGTGGTTATGGAAGGTAGTCTATTGTCGATATTTTTGTTTCTCCAATGGATGGTAGCCTTGTCATTATGGGACGTAGTCTGTTGTCAATATTTTTGTTACTTCAATTGATGGTAGCCTTGTCGTTACTGAGGATAGTTTGTTGTCGAGATTTTTGTTACTCCAATGGATGGTAGCCTTGTCATTATAAAAGGTACTCTGCTGTCGATATTTTTATTACTCCAATGGATGGTAGCCTTGTCATTATGGAAGTTAGTCTGTTGTCGAGATTTTTGTTACTCCAGTGGATGGTAGCCTTGTCATTATGGAAGGTAATCTATTGTCGAGATTTTTGTTACTCCAATGGATGGTAGCCATGTCATTATGGGACGTAGTCTGTTGTCAATATTTTTGTTACTTCAATGGATGGTAGCCTTGTCATTATGGAAGATAGTTTGTTGTCGAGATTTTTGTTACTCCAATGGATGGTAGCCTTGTAATTATGGAAGGTAGTCTTTTCTTCATATTTTTGTTACTTCAATGGGTGGTAACCTTGTCATTATGGAAGGTAGCTTATCGTTATGATTTCTGTTACTCCAATGGATGGTAGCCTTATCATTATGGAAGGTAGTCTTTTGTTCAGATTTTTGTTACTCCAATGGATGGTAGCCTTATCATTACAGAAGGTAGTTTGTTGTCAATATTTTTGTTACTCCAATGGATGGTAGCCTTGTCATTATGGGACGTAGTCTGTTGTCAATATTTTTGTTACTCCAATGGATGGTAGCCTTGTCATTATTGAAGGTACTATGTTGTCGTTAGTTTTATTACTCCAATGGATGGTAGCCTTGTCATTATGGAAGGTAGTCTTTTGTTCAGATTTATGTTACTACATTGGATGGTAGCCTTATAATTATGGAAAGTAGTCTTTTGTTCAGATTTTTGTTACTCCAGTGGATGTTAGCCTTGTCATTATGGAAAGAAGTCTATCGTTATGATTTTTGTTACTCCAATGGATGGTAGCCTTGTCATTATGGAAGGTAGTATTTTGTTCAGATTTTTGTTACTGCAATGGATTGTAGCCTTGTCATTATGGAAGGTAGTTTGTCATTGAGATATCTGTTACTTCATTGTGTGGTAGCCTTGTCATTATGGAAGGTAGTCTGTTGTCGAGATTTTTGTTATTCCATTGGATGGTAACCTTGTCATTATGGAAGGTAGTCTGATGTCGAGATTTTTTTTATTCTAATGGATGGTAACCTTGTCATTATGGAAGGTAGTCTATCGTTGAGATTTTTGTTACTCCAATGGATGGTAGCCTTGTCATTATGGAAGGTAGTCTATTGTCGAGATTTTTGTTACTCCAATTGATGGTAGCCTTGTCATTATGGGACATAGATTGTTGTCAATATTTTTGTTACTCTAATGGAATATAGCCTTGTCATTATGGAAGGTACTCTGTTGTCGAGATTTTTGTTACTCTAATGGATGGTATGCTTGTAATTATGGAAGGTACTCTGTTGTCGATATTTTTGTTACTCCAATGGATGGTAGCCTTGTCATTATGGAAGGTAGTCTCTTATCGAGATTTTTGTTACTGCAATGGATGGTAGCCTTGTCATTATGGAAGGTAGTCTGTTGTCTTGATTTTTGTTATTCCATTGGATAGTAGCCTTTTCATTATGGAAGGCAGTCTATTTTCTTGATTTTTGTTATTCCAAAGGATGGTAACCTTGTCATTATGGAAGATAGTCTGTTGTCGATTTTTTGGTTACTCCAATGGATGGTAGCCTTGTCATTTTGGAAGCTATTCTGTTGTCGAGATTTTTGTTACTCCAATGAATGGTAGCCATGTCATTATGGAAAGTAGTCTGTTGTCAATCTTTTTGTTACTCCAATGGATGGTAGCCTTGTGATTATGGAAGGTAGTATGTTTTCTTGATTTTTGTTATTCCAATGGGTGGTACTTTGACATTATGGAACAAATTCTATTGTTGAGATTTGTGTTACTCCAATGAATGGTAGCCTTGTCATTATGGAAGCTAGTCTGTTGTCGAGATTTTTGTTACTCCAATGGATGGTATCCTTGTCATTATGGAATGTAATTTGTTGTCGATATTTTTGTTACTCCAATGGAATGTAGCCTTGTGTTTATGGAAGGTAGTCTATTGTCGATATTTTTGTTACTCCAATGGATGGTAACCTTGTCATTATGGGACGTAGTCTGTTGTCAATATTTTTGTTACTTCAATGGATGGTAGCCTTGTCATTATTGAAGATAGTCTGTTGTCGAGATTTTTGTTACTCCAATGGATGGTAGCCTTTTCATTTTAGAAGGTACTCTGTTGTCAATATTTTTTTTACTACAATGGATGGTAGCCTTGTCATTATGGAAGTTAGTCTGTAATCGAGATTTTTGTTACTCCAATGGATGGTAGCCTTGTCATTATGGAAAGTAGTCTATTGTCTAGATTTTTGTTATTCCATTGGATAATAGCCTTTTCATTATGGAAGGTAGTCTGTTTTAGTGATATTTGTTATTCCAATGGATTCTAACCTTGTCATTATGGAAGATAGTCTGTTGTCGATTTTTTTGTTACTCCAATGGATGGTAGCCTTGTCATTATGGAAGCTAGTCTGTTGTCTAGATTTTTGTTACTCCAATTAATGGTAGCTATGTCATTATGGAAGGTAGTCTGTTGTCAATGTTTTTGTTACTGCAATGGATGGTAGCCTTGTGATAATGGAAGGTTGTATGTTTTCGTGATTTTTGTTATTCCAATGGATGGTACTTTGTCATTATGGAACGTAGTCTATTGTTGAGATTTTAATTACTCCAATGGATGGTAGCCTTGTCATTATGAAATCTAGTCTGTTGTCGAGATTTTTGTTACTTTAATGGATGGTATCCTTGTCATTAAGGAAGGTAATTTGTTGTCGATATTTTTGTTACTCCAATGGATGGTAGCCTTGTGGTTATGGAAGGTAGTCTATTGTCGATATTTTTGTTTCTCTAATGGATGGTAGCCTTGTCATTATGGGACATAGTCTGTTGTCAATATTTTTGTTACTTCAATTGATGGTAGCCTTGTCATTACTGAGGATAGTTTGTTGTCAAGATTTTTGTTACTCCAATGGATGGTAGCCTTGTCATTATAAAAGGTACTCTGCTGTCGATATTTTTATTACTCCAATGGATGGTAGCCTTGTCATTATGGAAGTTAGTCTGTTGTCGAGATTTTTGTTACTCCAGTGGATGGTAGCCTTGTCATTATGGAAGGTAATCTATTGTCGAGATTTTTGTTACTCCAATGGATTGTAGCCATGTCATTATGGGACGTAGTCTGTTGTCAATATTTTTGTTACTTCAATGGATGGTAGCCTTGTCATTATGGAAGATAGTTTGTTGTCGAGATTTTTGTTACTCCAATGGATGGTAGCCTTGTAATTATGGAAGGTAGTCTTTTGTTCATATTTTTGTTACTTCAATGGGTGGTAACCTTGTCATTATGGAAGGTAGCTTATCGTTATGATTTCTGTTACTCCAATGGATGGTAGCCTTATCATTATGGAAGGTAGTCTTTTGTTCAGATTTTTGTTACTCCAATGGATGGTAGCCTTATCATTACAAAAGGTAGTTTGTTGTCGATATTTTTGTTACTCCAATGGATGGTAGCCTTGTCATTATGGGACGTAGTCTGTTGTCAATATTTTTGTTACTCCAATGGATGGTAGCCTTGTCATTATTGAAGGTACTATGTTGTCGTTAGTTTTATTACTCCAATGGATGGTAGCCTTGTCATTATGGAAGGTAGTCTTTTGTTCAGATTTATGTTACTACATTGGATGGTAGCCTTATAATTATGGAAAGTAGTCTTTTGTTCAGATTTTTGTTACTCCAGTGGATGTTAGCCTTGTCATTATGGAAAGAAGTCTATCGTTATGATTTTTGTTACTCCAATGGATGGTAGCCTTGTCATTATGGAAGGTAGTATTTTGTTCAGATTTTTGTTACTGCAATGGATTGTAGCCTTGTCATTATGGAAGGTAGTTTGTCATTGAGATATTTGTTACTTCATTGTGTGGTAGCCTTGTCATCATGGAAGGTAGTCTGTTGTCGAGATTTTTGTTATTCCATTGGATGGTAACCTTGTCATTATGGAAGGTAGTCTGATGTCGAGATTTTTTTATTCTAATGGATGGTAACCTTGTCATTATGGAAGGTAGTCTGTCGTTGAGATTTTTGTTACTCCAATGGATGGTAGCCTTGTCATTATGGAAGGTAGTCTATTGTCGAGATTTTTGTTACTCCAATTGATGGTAGCCTTGTAATTATGGGACATAGATTGTTGTCAATATTTTTGTTACTCTAATGGAATATAGCCTTGTCATTATGGAAGGTACTCTGTTGTCGAGATTTTTGTTACTCTAATGGATGGTATGCTTGTAATTATGGAAGGTACTCTGTTGTCGATATTTTTGTTACTCCAATGGATGGTAGCCTTGTCATTATGGAAGGTAGTCTGTTGTTCAGATTTAAGTTACTACATTGGATGGTAGCCTTATAATTATGGAAAGTAGTCTTTTGTTCAGATTTTTGTTACTCCAGTGGATGTTAGCCTTGTCATTATGGAAAGAAGTCTATCGTTATGATTTTTGTTACTCCAATGGATGGTAGCCTTGTCATTATGGAAGGTAGTATTTTGTTCAGATTTTTGTTACTGCAATGGATTGTAGCCTTGTCATTACAGAAGGGAGTCGGTTGTCAAGATTTTTGTTACTCCAATGGATGGTAGCCTTGTCAATATTGAAGCTAGTCTGTTGTCGAGATTTTTTTTACTCCAATGGATAGTATCCTTTTCATTATGGAAGGTTGTCTGTTGTCGAGATTTTTGTTATTCCATTGGATGGTAGCCTTGTCATTATAGAAGGTAATGTGTTGTCAAGATTTTTGTTTCTCCAATGGATGGTAGTCTTGTCATTATGGAAGGTAGTGTGTTGTCGAGATTTTTGTTACTCCAATTGATGGTAGCCTTGTCATTATGGGACGTAGTCTGTTTTCAATATGTTTGTTACTCCAATGGATTGTAGCCTTGTCATAATGGAAGATACTCTGTTGTCGAGATTTTTGTTACTCCGATGGATTGTAGCCTTGTCATTATGGAAGGTACTGTGTTGTCGATATTTTTGTTACTCCTATGGATGGTAGCTTTGTCATTATGGAAGGTAGTCTGTTGTCATGATTTTTGTTACTCCAATTGATGGTAGCTTTGTCATTATGGAAGGTACTCTGTTTTCCGTTATTTTTTTTACTCCAATGTGTAAGTGCCTTCGTTTAGGATTGGCTCATTTCTTGTAAACAAATAGTAACAACAATAATGTAATGTAATATACAATAAGAACAACCTGAAAATCTTATTGTAAATGCCTAAACATGTTGTGTTGATCAACATCTGGAACAACATGTCTCAAGAGATGTCATAACATCATACCAGACATCAAGCTACTGAACTGTCAAGACTGATGCAGTTCTGTTCCTGAAGTTATGCAGAATATTCTGCCAAATAGAATGCATAACAAGTAGCGAAAATTGAAGGCATATGTGGAGCCCTAGAAGATTCAATCAGAAGCTAAGGATAAAGAGAAAAGCTCGATTGAAGACCTAACTTACAGCAGAAGTTTTCTGCTTACTTTATGCAGGTCGTTAAAGCTGCATTGCTGTCATATGAAGGCCCAAATCCAGTTGGGTAAAAAGGCGTTATAAATAGAAGTATTGTAACCTAATTTAAGTAGGTCGTGTATTGACAAGATGTAATTATTTAGGGCTAGTTTTGTTGTGAACCACCCGGGCTGTGGGATGGTCACCATACTCCTTGAAACCTGTAGGTTAGAGGATGTATGCATTGTACTTGATTGAAGCTTTTAAGCATGATCAAGATGTGTACTGGAAGTGTATCTTCTGAACAGTTTGTGTACTGTAGAAAGTTATCACTGCGGTGATTGAGGGGGAGTGAGAGGGGTCTCATATCTAGGATTGGATCTTAGGTAAAAGTGTCATTGGGTAGTGATTAAGTGAGAAGGCTGTCAACGGGTGTGTTGGCTGTAGGGTCTTTGAATTGATACTACTAATAGTGAACTTTATCCCTGGCTTGGAAGCCTCCAGATGTAGGTTGGTTGAACCGAACTGGGTGAACAATTCTGTGTGTTATTTACTTTCTGCATTGGTTATTTGTTTGATGTCACAGCATTCCTCACAACATCAATGTATATGATTAACCTTAACTGTTCTAAACTTCAGTAAATCAGAACCTGCGGTTGTCAAAAGGTGTTGTAGAACCGATATCAAAAGTACAGCCTATTCTACCTGTACAGCGCTTAATGTCAGATCAGATGTCTTAACATTCCATCAGACATCCTGAGTCTGTGACATACCAGGAATTTCAATTGGTATCAGAGCGGGCATCCTGTCTGTCTCTGGATGAGATCCATGGGGGATACTTTCCGGTTGTGTACAAGGTAGAATATTGTTTGAACCAGTAGTGTTCATATTGTTTGGTCCCTAGGAGTGGAGGATGGACCAATTTGGGAGAAACTAGATCAGCTATGTTGAAGGAAGATGAAAGTGTTTGAACAAATTCAAAGACCTCATGCGGGAGTGAAGATTTTGGAGTGCATTGTTCAACCTGTATTCAGCACAGAAAAGAATATTATCAAAACCTTCATGCGGGAGTGAAGATATTGATAAGGCATCATATGTGTTTATAAAGCTTTCCTTTAACAGGGCGGTAGAGTTAGGTCTAGAAAGTTGCTTGGTGAAGAAGCAAACAACTTGTAGGATTGATTTATTTTCAATCCTTATGTGTCATGCTTGCTATATGCACTGTGTAAGTTCTGGTGAAGTACTGCTATTCCGCTGCATAGCTTCTGATACAACCCCTAAAGTGAAAGAAGAACTCTAGGGTTATTATTTTCAACAGAATTTGTAAGTAGATTTTGCAATCTATCAATAATGTCAAAGATACTTGAGATTTCCTCGAGTCCACTCATAAAGGCTTTTATTATTAGTGTTAATGAGTATCAATTGATCAATGATTCTCATATACATCTGCAAGCTGCTTGAAGACCTTGAAGATTATCAAGGATGATGTGTTCCAAGGAGATGGAACTGATGTTCTTAAAGATGTTAGAACATCATGCAACTTCCGGTTGAAAAACAGATGTTCTGGGTGCTAAACACATGTAATGTGAGTACATATGTTTGGAACCTACTCCTGATCTGGAAGAGGAGACATCTGTGTTGAAATAATTGATCAGGACATGATCAACAGGTCATCTACTCCAGTTGTGAGTTTAAGGGAGTATATGTGTTGAGCTAAATGCACTTAAAAGGACTTTAAAGCTGTGATTTCCAGGTTTCCCCTCATGTGATGGATGATGGAACATCAATTTCTGTGTCTTCAGCCAAGTAAAGATGCTTAGCAAGCATGAAGAAGTAATCAGTCAGGATCCTCTAGTGTGATTAGATAATTGTAACTGAATAAATGACGGAAGCAGAATCTTTATGTGATAAATATGTGGAAATCAGAATCAAAAGTTCTAAAGCTTGTGATGATAAAGGATGTACAACATCACAACTGTTGAAGACATCAGTTGTTGAGGAAAGACAGATAAGTTCCAGATTTAGTGAACATCCTCATGATTGATAATGAAGTTTCTTCTAGTACAAGTTACAGAAGGTGGCAACCTGAAACTTGTACAGCAAGCAAACTAAGGACTCTTAATTTGAAACCCGTGGCAAATTCCAAATAAAGAGTACTTACTATGTGTCTAAAGTAAAGAGCTCAACACTGTATTCATAAAGAGGGAAGTTGGATAACATTTTGTTCAGAGGGAGTAGTATGATCAAGCTGATATGAAAGGGAGTTCATCTTACCTTGTTCTATAAGATGCTTGAGTTTATTTCTCATGATCTTAGTGATTTCCAAGAAGGATATGAATAGAACAGGTTATGTCTACCAATCACATAAACTGCAGCATGTGAAGGAGAATTCACTTAATTCTCTACAAAGATCTGAGCTGAGTTTCAGGGGGAGTCCTTAACCTGAAGATCTTGGAAGACATGTCATACAAAATGTCTTGACATCCTGGACCAAAGTCAAATGGTGGATATCTGCACTTTGACAAGTCATCCCCATCACCTGGGATGAACTTGTTAGTTGTATGTAGCAAGGAGGAGTTATCTTCAAAAGATCATGGGTTCCTGAGAAGATCCTCTTTTTACTTGAAGTTCATTTATGTGGTGTCCTCACATAATAGAAAAACTTGGTCTGCTCTTGTCTACAGGAGTATGGTACAATTAACTCCTTTGTACTGTTCAAGGGTCAGCAGACAAGGTGAAGGTGATACATGCTAGTTGCTGCATGGTTATGTGGTTGTTGTGGGCCTGATCATAAAGGATGTAAGAAAAGTGTGCTTTGATTGCTATGGATGTTCATCCAAAACCATAGTATAAGCCAGGCTCATATGGTTGAGATCCATGTCAGATCTGATGTTGCAACATCATCTCAAACGAAGGGCCTCTTCAGCAAAGGAAGCTTGTAAGGACCAGTTGGTTCTTCATGCATGGAGCAGAAGATTGTTAGAATAATTATCCTACCTTGAGAAGATGGCATAATCTAACTAATAATGAATACTTTGACGGGAAACTAAGTATTCATTAGGATCTTGCATAAAGATATATATAAGCACTTTGATGGGAGACTAAGTGTTTGTATAATATGCATGCAAGGCTGTATTCTGAACCTATTTCTCAGAACTTGGTAGAGAGTTTATTTCTCTCTAAGAGTATTCTGGTGAGTAATTATTGGTGAAGATGAAAATCATACCTTTCTTTTGGGGAATATAAAAGGGCATCAATCCCCTGGATGTTAACTTCAGAACCCAAGCAGAATCTTAATATTCTAGCGTGGCAGTTCTATTGTTGGTTTGGAATAAGTAGATTCTACTTGTGTTTAAAAGTAGTATGCTTAACAATGCATAACTACTGTTGTGGTCTGAAGAATTTACTAGTATTAGCAACTACTAGTAAATATATTATACAGAAGGATGACATGATCAAAGGATAATCCTTCTAGAAAGTCTGAATCTTAGTAAAGCTTGTAAGCACACTAAGAAGGTTGGAGGTTGGTTTCAGACTATGGCTACATGATTTCTCAGCCATCCAGAGAGTCATGAATCAGAGATGTCCTTACTGTTCTAAGACTAGTTCAGGATGCTTGAAGTTACCACCTCAGAGCTAGTGCTACTGGTTTCCACGCTACGGTTTTGATTGGCATTAACAAGGGGAGTCACTGAGTGTTGCACTTTCCCCAATTACAATATACATTGAACGGAGACCTTGTATGTGTATTGTTGGACTTAATCTGAAGATCAGAAGTCAGAAGAGGACGGTGGTATGCTGATGTTATATGTTCTGATAATATGACATTGTGAACTTCTAAGTGAAGTCATGAATAATGTCTCAACATCAGGAGATTGAAGAATTGCTCTTGTTATCTGTCTGGGTTTAGGAAGAAAATCTCAGAGATTTTCTTATAAGTGGCAGTTTTGATCCTTTTGGAGCAATTTGGAAGATTCAGATCTTATCAATAACAACTTGGTTTGGCAAATCAGAAATGCTTTTGTGGTAAAGACTTCACTAGCTCTAGCAACTACTAGTGAATGGAAGATCAGAAGAAGTAAATCAGAAATCTGATATATTCAGCATATGTTCAAGGGGTTCTTTTACTACAAGAAATTGAAGTGGCATCTAAATTTTGTGTATTAGAACTAATCTGTGATGTCTTGTGAAGCATTTTGGAGTCTTCTGGTTTATTCCCCTCCTTCCTTATTTTGTCAGCAACACTTAAGAAAGCATGATTGATGGCCATGCTTAATGCTACTAGTGTCCTTCTCTGTGCCTAACTGAGTGAAGTAAAAAGAAGGCTGCTGTTGTTGAAGAATGTCTAAGTAAGTGTCATGACATTACCAACGACATTGCAACCTTGGGGAAATCAAGAAGAATACGTGGAAAATAACTTCACCACGTAATTGTAGCTATTCAGGAGCTATATGTGGTATTCTGTTTCCCAAAAAGAATCTTCAACCTTAAAAGTCGGTCAAAGGCTGATTTTATTCAGGAATTGCTTTGACCTAAACTTATGCATGTATTAGGACTGGTTCTTTTGGCAGAAACAAACAAATGCGTCTAAATTTCACGCACAGTCAGTCTGAAACATGCAACAACTTTAACAGGTATCCTTGACCAAGATTTTATATTACCATCTTCTTGAACCTGTTATCTCCTTATATAACCTCCTGTCACACATTCTTTTCTCTCACAACCATCATGGGGTTTGTACGGATCTGGGAAAACTGTTCTTGGATCTGGTTTTGTGAGGGATTTCTTTGTCAATTTTTGGCCAAAAAGGGGGAGAAAGGAGTAAAGGAGTACTGTTACTACGGTTTGACATTGTCCTCGTTGCAGCAGCTACTCAAAATTTTGATCACAAATTCAGCAGAAATTCAAATGGCGTGAATTTCTTTGTGACTTGTGATCTGAGTTATGAACACAGTTGTGACCTGTGTTCTGAGTTACAAGGGAGATATTCTGGTGACTCCTTAAAGGTTCTCTGATGCCTCTGAAAGGATAGTTTATCTCCCACGGTCCTCTTTTTCCACCACCAGTGACAAGAAATGGTTCGTGGTCTAAAAAGGAATGAGGTGCATCCTCTTCCTCCTGTGCTTCAAGAGGTCCTGGATGGTTAGTGTGGTTACATCCTTCTGTGTGTAATCCTGAACACTTTTATTTTTTATTGTTGTATTTGTTTTAGCCAAAATTTGCCAAAGGGGGAGATTGTAAGTGCCTTCGTTTAGGATTGGCTCATTTCTTGTAAACAAATAGTAACAACAATAATGTAATGTAATGTACAATAAGAACAGCCTGAAAATCTTATTGTAAATGCCTAAACATGTTATGTTGATCAACATCTGGAACAACATGTCTCAAGAGATGTCATAACATCATACCAGACATCAAGCTACTGAACTGTCAAGACTGATGCAGTTCTGTTCCTGAAGTTATGCAAAATATTCTGCCAAATAGAATGCATAACAAGTAGCGAAAATTGAAGGCATATGTGGAGCCCTAGAAGATTCAATCAGAAGCTAAGGATAAGGAGAAAAGCTCGATTGAAGACCTAACTTACAGCAGAAGTTTTCTGCTTACTTTATGCAGGTCGTTAAAGCTGCATTGCTGTCATATGAAGGCCCAAATCCAATTGGGTAAAAAGGCGTTATAAATAGAAGTATTGTAACCTAATTTAAGTAGGTCGTGTATTGACAAGATGTAATTATTAAGGGCTAGTTTTGTTGTGAACCACCCGGGCTGTGGGATGGTCACCATACTCCTTGAAACCTATAGGTTACAGGATGTATGCATTGTACTTGATTGAAGCTTTTAAGCATGATCAAGATGTGTACTGGAAGTGTATCTTCTGAACAGTTTGTGTACTGTAGAAAGTTATCACTGCGGTGATTGAGGGGGAGTGAGAGGGGTCTCATATCTAGGATTGGATCTTAGGTAAAAGTGTCATTGGGTAGTGATTAAGTGAGAAGGCTGTCAACGGGTGTGTTGGCTGTAGGGTCTTTGAATTGATACTACTAATAGTGAACTTTATCCCTGGCTTGGAAGCCTCCAGATGTAGGTTGGTTGAACCGAACTGGGTGAACAATTCTGTGTGTTATTTACTTTCTGCATTGGTTATTTGTTTGATGTCACAGCATTCCTCACAACATCAATGTATATGATTAACCTTAACTGTTCTAAACTTCAGTAAATCAGAACCTGCGGTTGTCAAAAGGTGTTGTAGAACAGATATCAAAAGTACAGCCTATTCTACCTGTACAGCGCTTAATGTCAGATCAGATGTCTTAACATTCCATCAGACATCCTGAGTCTGTGACATACCAGGAATTTCAATTGGTATCAGAGCGGGCATCCTGTCTGTCTCTGGATGAGATCCATGGGGGATACTTTCCGGTTGTGTACAAGGTAGAATATTGTTTGAACCAGTAGTGTTCATATTGTTTGGTCCCTAGGAGTGGAGGATGGACCAATTTGGGAGAAATTAGATCAGCTATGTTGAAGGAAGATGAAAGTGTTTGAACAAATTCAAAGACCTCATGCGGGAGTGAAGATTTTGGAGTGCATTGTTCAACCTGTATTCAGCACAGAGAAGAATATTATCAAAACCTTCATGCGGGAGTGAAGATATTGATAAGGCATCATATGTGTTTATAAAGCTTTCCTTTAACAGGGCGGTAGAGTTAGGTCTAGAAAGTTGCTTGGTGAAGAAGCAAACAACTTGTAGGATTGATTTATTTTCAATCCTTATGTGTCATGCTTGCTATATGCACTGTGTAAGTTCTGGTGAAGTACTGCTATTCCGCTGCATAGCTTCTGATACAACCCCTAAAGTGAAAGAAGAACTCTAGGGTTATTATTTTCAACAGAATTTGTAAGCAGATTTTGCAATCTATCAATAATGTCAAAGATACTTGAGATTTCCTCGAGTCCACTCATAAAGGCTTTTATTATTAGTGTTAATGAGTATCAATTGATCAATGATTCTCATATACATCTGCAAGCTGCTTGAAGACCTTGAAGATTATCAAGGATGATGTATTCCAAGGAGATGGAACTGATGTTCTTAAAGATGTTAGAACATCATGCAACTTCCGGTTGAAAAACAGATGTTCTGGGTGCTAAACACATGTAATGTGAGTACATATGTTTGGAACCTACTCCTTATCTGGAAGAGGAGACATCTGTTTTGAAATAATTGATCAGGACATGATCAACAGGTCATCTACTCCAGTTGTGAGTTTAAGGGAGTATATGTGCTGAGCTAAATGCACTTAAAAGGACTTGAAAGCTGTGATTTACAGGTTTCCCCTCATGTGATGGATGATGGAACATCAATTTCTGTGTCTTCAGCCAAGTAAATATGCTTAGCAAGCATGAAGAAGTAATCAGTCAGGATCCTCTAGTGTGATTAGATAATTCTAACTGAATAAATGATGGAAGCAGAATCTTTATGTGATAAATATGTGGAAATCAGAATCAAAAGTTCTAAAGCTTGTGATGATAAAGGATGTACAACATCACAACTGTTGAAGACATCAGTTGTTGAGGAAAGACAGATAAGTTCCAGATTTAGTGAACATCCTCATGATTGATAATGAAGTTTCTTCTAGTACAAGTTACAGAAGGTGGCAACCTGAAACTTGTACAGCAAGCAAACTAAGGACTCTTAATTTGAAACCCGTGGCAAATTCCAAATAAAGAGTACTTATTATGTGTCTAAAGTAAAGAGCTCAACACTGTATTCATAAAGAGGGAAGTTGGATAACATTTTGTTCAGAGGGAGTAGTATGATCAAGCTGATATGAAAGGGAGTTCATCTTACCTTGTTCTATAAGATGCTTGAGTTTATTTCTAATGACCTTAGTGATTTCCAAGAAGGATAGGAATAGAACAGGTTATGTCTACCAATCACATAAACTGCAGCATGTGCAGCATGTCCATATTTTGTTACTACAATGGATGGTAGCCTTGTCATTCTGGAAGTTAGTCCGTTGTTGATATTTTTCTTACTCCATTGGATGTTAGCATTGTCATTATGGAAGGTAGTCTTGTCAAGATTTTTGTTACTATAATGGATGGTAGCCTTATAATTATGGAAAGTAGTCTTTTGTTCAGATTTTTGGTACTCCAATGGATGGTAGCCTTGTCATTTTGAAAGGAAGTCTATCATTATGATTTATGTTACTCCAATGGATGGTAGCCTTGTCATTATGGAAGGTAGTGTTTTGTTCAGATTTTATTTACTCCAATGGATGGTAGCCTTGTCATTACAGAAGGTTGTCTGTTGTCAAGATTTTTGTTACTCCAATGGATGGTAGCCTTGTCATTATTGAAGCTAGTCTGTTGTCGAGATTTTTGTTACTCCAATGGATGGTATCCTTTTTATTATGGAAGGTAGTCTGTTGTCGAGATTTTTGTTATTCCATTGGATGGTAGCCTTATCATTATGGAAGGTAGTCTGATGTAAAGATTTTTGTTATTCTAATGGATGGTAACCTTGTCATTTTGGAAGGTAGTCTGTTGTCGAGATTTTTGTTACTCCAATGGATGGTAGCCTGGTAATTATGGAAGGTAGTCTTTTGTTCAGATTTTTATTACCCCAATGGGTGGTAACCTTGTCATTATGGAAGGTAGTTTGTCGTTATGATTTCTGTTACTCCAATGGATGGTAGCCTTATCATTATAGAAGGTAGTCTTTTGTTCAGATTTTTCTTACTCCAATGGATGGTAGCCTTATCATTATAGAAGGTAGTTTGTTGTCGATATTTTTGTTACTCCAATGGATGGTAGCCTTATCATTATGGAAGGTAGTATATTGTAGATATCTTTTATACTCCAATGGGTGGTAGGCTTGTCATTATGGAAGGTAGGCTGTTGTCGATATTATTGTTACTCCAATGGATTATAGCCTTCTCATTATGGAAGGTAGTTTGTCATTGAGATATTTGTTACTTCATTGTATGGGAACCTTGTCATTATGGAAGGTAGTCTATTGTCAAGATTTTTGTTATTCCATTGGATGGTAGCCTTGTCATTATGGAAGGTAGTCTGTTGTCGAGAATTTTGTTACTCCAATTGATGGTAGCCTTGTCATTATGGGACATAGTCTGTTGTCAATATTTTTGTTACTCTAATGGAATGTAGCCTTGTCATTCTGAAAGGTACTCTGTTGTCGAGATTTTTGTTACTCTAATGGATGGTATGCTTGTCATTATGGAAGGTACTCTATTGTCGATATTTTTGTTACTCGAATGGATGTTAGCCTTGTCATTATGGAAGGTAGTTTGTTATCTAGATTTTTGTTACTCCAATGGATGGTTGCCTTATAATTATGGAAGGTAGTCTTCTGTTCATATTTTTGTTATTCTAATGGATGGTAGCCTTGACATTATGGAAGGTAGTTTTTCGTTATGATTTCTGTTACTCCAATGAATGATAGCCTTGTCATTATGGATGGTAGTCTTTTGTTTACATTTTTGTTACTTCAATGGATGGTAGGCTTATCATTATGGAAGGTAGTCTATTGTAGATGTCCTTTTTACTCCAATAGGTGGTAGCCTTGTCATTAGGGAAGGTAGGTTGTTGTCGATATTTTTGTTACTCCAATGGATTATAGCCTTGTCATTATTGAAGGTAGTTTGTCATTGAGATATCTGTTACATCAATGTGTGGTAGCCTTGTGATTATGGAAGGTAGTCTGTTGTCGAGATTTTTGTTACTCCATTGGATGGTAGCCTTGTCATTATGGAACGTAGTCTGTTATCGACATTTTTGTTACTCCAATAGATGGTAGCCTTGTCATTATGGAAGCTAGTCTGTTGTCGAGATTTTTGTTACTACAATGGATGGTAGCCTTGTCATTAGTGAAGGTACTCTGTTGACGATATTTTTGTTACTCCAATGGATGGTACCCTTGTCATTATGGATGGTAGCCTTGTCATTTTGGAAGGTAGTTCATTGTTGAGATTTTGTTACTCCAATGGATGGTAGCCTTGTCATTATGGAAGATAGTTCGGTTTTGAGATTTTGTTACTTTAATGGATGGTAGCCTTGTCATTATGGAAGGTAGTTTGTTGTTAAGATTTTGTTACTCCAATGGATGGTAGCCTTGTCATTATGGATGGTAGTTCGTTGTTGAGATTTTGTTACTCTAATTGATGGTATCCTTGTCATTATGGAAGGTAATTCATTGTTGAGATTTTGTTTCTCCAATGGATGATAGCCTTGGCATTATGGTAGGTATTTCATTTTTGAGATTTTGTTACTCCAATGGATGGTATCCTTGTCATTATGGAAGGTAGTTCATTGTTGAGATTTTGTTTCTCCAATGGATGATAGCCTTGTCATTATGGAAGGTTATTCATTGTTGAGATTTTGTTACTCCAATGGCAAGTAGCCTTGTCATTATGGAAGGTAGTTTGTTATTGAGATTTTGTTACTCCAATGGATGGTAGCCTTGTCATTACGGAAGGTAGTTCATGGTTGAGATTTTGTTACTCCAATGGATTGTAGCTTTAACATTATGGAAGGTAGTTTGGTTTTGAGATTTTTTTACTTTAATGGATGATAGCCTTGTCAATATGGAAGGTAGTTTGTTGTTTAGATTTTGTTACACCAATGGATGGTAGCCTTGTCATTATGTAAGGTAGTTCTTTGTTGAGATTTTGTTACTCTAATTGATGGTATCCTTGTCATTACGGAAGGTAGTTCATTGTTGGGATTTTGTTACTCCAATTGATACGAGCCTTGTCATTATGGAAGGTAGTTCTTTGTTGAGATATTTTTTACTCCAATGGATGGTAGCCTTTTCATTATGGAAGGTAGTTAGTTTTTTAGATTTTGTTACTCTAATTGATGGTATCCTTGTCATTACGGAAGGTAGTTCATTGTTGAGATTTTGTTTCTCCAATGGATGATAGCCTTGTCATTATGGAAGGTAGTTACTTATTGAGATTTTGTTACTCTAAGGGCTGGTATCCTTGTTATTATGGAAGGTAGTTCATTGTTAAGATTTTGTTACTCCAATGGATGGTAGCCTTGTCATTATGGAAGGTAGTTCGTTGTTGAGATTTTGTTACTCCAATGGATGGTAGCCTTGTCATTATGGAAGGTAGTTCGTTGTTGTGATTTTGTTACTTCAATTGATCGTTGCCTTGTCATTATGGAAGGTAGTTCAGTTTTTATATTTTGTTACTTTAATGGATGGTAGCCTTTTTATTATGGAAGGTAGTTTATTGTTGAGATTTTGTTACTCCAATGGACGGTAGCCTTGTTATTATGGAAGGTAGTTTGTTGTTGAGATTTTGTTACTCTAATTGATGGTATCCTTGTTATTACGGATGGTAGTTCATTGTTGAGATTTTGTTTCTCCAATGGATGATAGCCTTGTCATTATGGAAGGTATTTCATTTTTGAGATTTTGTTACTCCAATGGATGGTACCCTTGTCATTATGGACTGTAGTTCATTATTGAGATTTTGTTACTCAAATGGATGGTAGCCTTGTCATTATGGAAGGTAGTTCTTTGTTGCAATTTTTTACTCCAATGGATGGTATACTTTTCATTATGGAAGGTACTTCGTTGTTGAGATTTTGTTACTCTAATTGATGGTATCCTTGTCATTATGGAAGGTAGTTCATTGTGGAGATTTTGTTTCTCCAATGGATGATAGCCTTGTCATTATGGAAGGTAGTTCATTGTTGATATTTTGTCACTCTAATGGCTGGTAGCCTTGTCATTATGCAAGGTATTTCATTGTTGATATTTTGTTACTCCAATGGATGGTAGCCTTGTCATTATGGAAGGTAGTTCGTTGTTGAGATTTTGTTACTCCAATGGATGGTAGCCTTGTTATTATGGAAGGTACTTCGGTTTTGACATTTTGTTACTTTAATGGATGGTAGCCTTGTCATTACAGAAGGTAATTTTTTGTTGAGATTTTGTTACTCAAATGGATGGGAGCCTTGTCATTATGGATGGTAGTTTGATGTTGATATTTTGTTACTCTAATTGATGGTATCCTTGTCATTACGAAAGGTAGTTCATTAATGAGATTTTGTTTCTCCAATGGATGATGGCCTTGTCATTATGGAAGGTAGTTACTTATTGAGATTTTGTTACTCGAATGGCTGGTATCCTTGTTATTATGGAAGGTAGTTCATTGTTAAGATTTTGTTAATCTAATGGATGGTAACCTTGTCATTATGGAAGGTAGTTCGTTGTTGTGATTTTGTTACTCCAATTGATGGTAGCCTTGTCATTGTGGAAGGTAGTTCAGTTTTTAGATTTTGTTACTTTAGTGGATGGTAGCCTTTTTATTATGGAAGGTAGTTTGTTTTTGAGATTTTGTTACTCCAATGGACGGTAGCCTTGTTATTATGTAAGGTAGTTTGTTGTTGAGATTTTGTTACCCTAATTGATGGTATCCTTGTTATTACGGAAGGTAGTTTATTGTTGAGATTTTGTTTCTCCAATGGATGATAGCCTTGTCATTATGGAAGGTAGTTCATTTTTGAGATTTTGTTACTCCAATGGATGGTACCCTTGTCATTATGGACTGTAGTTCATTGTTGAGATTTTGTTACTCAAATGGATGGTAGCCTTGTCATTATGGAAGGTAGTTCTTTGTTGCGATTTTTTTACTTCAATGGATGGTAGACTTTTCATTATGGAAGGTACTTTGTTGTTGAGATTTTGTTACTCTAATTGATGGTATCCTTGTCATTACGGAAGGTAGTTCATTGTGGAGATTTTGTTTCTCCAATGGATGATAGCCTTGTCATTATGGAAGGTAGTTCATTGTTGAGATTTTGTTACTCCAATGGCTGGTAGCCTTGTCATTATGCAAGGTAGTTCATTATGGAGATTTTGTTACTCCAATGGATGGTGGCCTTGTCATTACAGAAGGTAGTTTTTTTTTTAGATTTTATTACTCCAATGGATGGGAGCCTTTTCATTATGGATTGTAGTTCGTTGTTGAGATTTTGTTACTCTAATTGATGGTATCCTTGTCATTACGGAAGGTAACTCATTGTTGAGATTTTGTTTCTCCAATGGATGATAGCCTTGGCATTATGGTAGGTATTTCATTTTTGAGATTTTGTTACTCCAATGGATGGTATCCTTGTTATTATGGAAGGTAGTTCATTGTTGAGATATTGTTAATCCAATGGATGGTAGCCTTGTCATTATGGAAGGTAGTTCATTGTTGAGATTTTGTTACTCTAATGGATGGTAGCCTTGTCATTCTGGAAGGTAGTTCATTGTTGTGATTTTGTTACTCCAATTGATGGTAGCCTTGTCATTGTGGAAGGTAGTTCAGTTTTTAGATTTTGTTACTTTAGTGGATGGTAGCCTTTTTATTATGGAAGGTAGTTTGTTGTTGAGATTTTATTACTCCAATGGACGGTAGCCTTGTTATTATGGAAGGTAGTTTGTTGTTGAGATTTTGTTACTCTAATTAATGGTATCCTTGTTATTACGGAAGGTAGTTCATTGTGGAGATTTTGTTTCTCCAATGGACGATAGCCTTGTCATTATGGAAGGTAGTTCATTGTTGAGATTTTGTTACTCCAATGGCTGGTAGCCTTGTCATTATGCAAGGTAGTTCATTGTTGAGATTTTGTTACACCAATGGATGGTAGCCTTGTCATTATGGAAGGTAGTTCTTTGTTGAGATTTTGTTACTCTAATTGATGGTATCCTTGTCATTACGGAAGGTAGTTCATTGTTGAGATTTTGTTTCTCCAATGGATGATAGCCTTGTCATTATGGAAGGTAGTTACTTATTGAGATTTTGTTACTCGAATGGCTGGTATCCTTGTTATTATGGAAGGTAGTTCGTTGTTAAGATTTTGTTAATCTAATGGATGGTAACCTTGTCATTATGGAAGGTAGTTTGTTGTTGAGATTTTGTTACTCCAATGGATGGTAGCCTTGTCATTATGGAAGGTAGTTCGTTGTTGTGATTTTGTTACTCCAATTGATGGTAGCCTTGTCATTGTGGAAGGTAGTTCAGTTTTTAGATTTTGTTACTTTAGTGGATGGTAGCCTTTTTATTATGGAAGGTAGTTTGTTTTTGAGATTTTGTTACTCCAATGGACGGTAGCCTTGTTATTATGGAAGGTAGTTTGTTGTTGAGATTTTGTTACCCTAATTGATGGTATCCTTGTTATTACGGAAGGTAGTTCATTGTTGAGATTTTGTTTCTCCAATGGATGATAGCCTTGTCATTATGGAAGGTAGTTCATTTTTGAGATTTTGTTACTCCAATGGATGGTGGCCTTGTCATTATGGAAGGTAGTTCGTTGTTGAGATTTTGTTACTCCAATGGATGGTAGCCTTGTCGTTATGTAAGGTAGTTCGATTTTGAGATTTTGTTACTTTAATGGATGGTAGCCTTGTCATTACAGAAGGTAGTTTTTTTTTGAGATTTTGTTACTCCAATGGATGGGAGCCTTGTCATTATGGATTGTAGTTCGTTGTTGAGATTTTGTTACTCTAATTGATGGTATCCTTGTCATTACGGAAGGTAACTCATTGTTGAGATTTTGTTTCTCCAATGGATGATAGCCTTGGCATTATGGTAGGTATTTCATTTTTGAGATTTTGTTACTCCAATGGATGGTATCCTTGTTATTATGGAAGGTAGTTCATTGTTGAGATATTGTTAATCCAGTGGATGGTAGCCTTGTCATTATGGAAGGTAGTTCGTTGTTGAGATTTTGTTACTCCAATGGATGGTAGCCTTGTCATTCTGGAAGGTAGTTCATTGTTGTGATTTTGTTACTCCAATTGATGGTAGCCTTGTCATTGTGGAAGGTAGTTCAGTTTTTAGATTTTGTTACTTTAGTGGATGGTAGCCTTTTTATTATGGAAGGTAGTTTGTTGTTGAGATTTTATTACTCCAATGGACGGTAGCCTTGTTATTATGGAAGGTAGTTTGTTGTTGAGATTTTGTTACTCTAATTAATGGTATCCTTGTTATTACGGAAGGTAGTTCATTGTGGAGATTTTGTTTCTCCAATGGATGATAGCCTTGTCATTATGGAAGGTAGTTCATTGTTGAGATTTTGTTACTCCAATGGCTGGTAGCCTTGTCATTATGCAAGGTAGTTCATTGTTGAGATTCTGTTACACCAATGGATGGTAGCCTTGTCATTATGGAAGGTAGTTTTTTGTTGAGATTTTGTTACTCTAATTGATGGTATCCTTGTCATTACGGAAGGTAGTTCATTGTTGAGATTTTCTTTCTCCAATGGATGCTAGCCTTGTCATAATGGAAGGTAGTTCATTTTTGAGATTTTGTTACTCCAATGGATGGTAGCCTTGTTATTATGGAAGGTAGTATGTTGTCGAGATTTTTTTATTTTAATGGATGGTAGCCTTGTCATTATGGAAGGTAGTTTGTTGTCGAGATTTTTGTTACTCCAATGGATGGTAGCCTTGTCATTATGGAAGGTACTCTGTTGTCGATATTTTTTTTACTCCAATGGATGGTAGCCTTGTCATTATGGAAGGTAGTCTATTGTCGAGATTTTTGTTACTCCAATTGATGGTAGCCTTGTCATTATGGGACGTAGTCAGATGTGGAGATTTTTGTAATTCTAATGGATGGTAGCCTTTTCATTATGGAAGGTAGTCTGTTGTCGAGATTTTTTTTACTCCAATGGATGGTAGCCTTGTCATTATGGAAGGTAGTCTGTTGTCGAGATTTTTATACTCCAATGGATGGTATCATTGTCATTATGGAAGGTAGTCTGTTGTTGACATTTTTGTTACTCCAATGGATGGTAGCCTTGTCATTATGGGACGTAGTCTGTTGTGAATATTTTTGTTACTCCAATGGATTGTAGCCCTGTCATTATGGAATGTACTCTGTTGTCGAGATTTTTGTTACTCCAATGGATTGTAGCCTTGTCATTATGGAAGGTACTCTGTTGTCGATATTTTTGTTACTCCAATGGATGGTAGCCATGTCATTACATAAGGTAGTCTGTTGTCGAAATTTTTGTTACTCCAATGGATAGTAGCCTTGTCATTTTGGAAGGTAGTCTGTTTTCAAGATTTTTTTTATTCCATTGGATGGTAGCCTTGTCATTATGGAAGGTAGTCTGATGTGGTGATTTTTGTTACTCCCATGGATGGTAGCCTTGTCATTATGGAAGGTAGTTTCTCATTGAGATATATGTTACTCCAATGTGTGATAGCCTTGTCATTATGGAAGCTAGTCTGTTGTTCAGATTTTTTTTAATCCAATGGATGGTATCCTTGTCATTATGGAAGGTAGTCTATTGTCTAGATTTTTGTTATTCCATTGGATGGTAGCCTTGTCATTATGGAAGGTAGTCTGATGTTGAGATTTTTGTTATTCGAATGGATGGTAACCTTGTCATTATGGAAGGTAGTTTTTCGTTATGATTTTTGTTACTCCAATGGATGGTAGCCTTGTCATTATGGAAGGTAGTTTGTTGTCGAGATTTTTGTTACTCCAATGGATGGTAGCCTTGTCATTATGGAAGGTACTCTGTTGTCGATATTTTTGTTACTGCAATGAATGGTAGCCTTGTCATTATGGAATGTAGTCTATTGTTGAGATTTTTGTTACTCCAATTGATGGTAGCCTAGTCATTATGGGACGTAGTCTGATGTCAAGATTTTTGTTATTCTAATGGATTATAGCCTTGTCATTATGGAAGGTACTCTGTTGTCGAGATTTTTGTTACTCCAATGGATGGTAGCCTTGTCATTAGGGAAGGTAGTCTGTTGTCGAGATTTTTGGTACTCCAATGGATGATAGCCTTGTCATTATGGAAGTTAGTTTATTGTCGAGATTTTTGTTACTCCAATGGATGGTAGCCTTCTAATTATGGAAGGTAGTCTTTTGTTCAGATTTTTGTTACTCTATTGGATGGTAAGGATTACATTATGGAAGGTAGTTTGTCGTTATGATTTTTGTTACTCCAATTGATGGTAGCCTTATCATTATGGAACGTAGTCTGTTGTAGATATCTTTTTTACTCCAATGGGTGGTAGCCTTGTCATTATGGAAGGTAGTTTGTTGTCGATATTTTTGTTACTCCAATGGATGGTAGCCTTGTCATTATGGAAGGTAGTTTGTAATTGAGATATTTTTTACTCCAATGTGTGGTAGCCTTGTAATTATGGAAGGTAGTCTGTTGTCAAGATTTTTGTTATTCCATATTGGATGGTAGCCTTGTCATTATGGAAGGTAGTCTGATGTCGAGATTTTTGTTATTCTAATGGATGGTAACCTTGTCATTATGAAAGGTAGTCTGTTGTCGAGATTTTTGCTACTCCAATGGATGGTAGCCTTTTCATTATGGAAGCTAGTCCGTTGTTGATATTTTTATTATTCCCATGGATGGTTTCATTCTCATTATGGAAGGTAGTCTGTTGTTAATATTTTTGTTACTCCAATGGATGGTAGCCTTATCATTATGGAAGGTAGTCTATTGTAGATATCTTTTTTACTTCAATGGGTTGTAGCCTTGTCATTATAAAAGGTAGTTTGTTGTCGAGATTTTTATACTCTAATGGATGGTAGCCTTGTCATTATGGACGGTAGTCTGATGTCGATATTTTTGTTACTCCAATGGATGGTAGCCTTGTCATTATGGAAGGTAGTCTGATGTCGAGATTTTTGTTACTCCCATGGATGGTAGCCTTGTCATTATGGAAGGTAGTTTGTCATTGAGATATCTGTTACTCCAATGTGTTATAGCCTTGTCATTATGGAAGCTAGTCTATTGTTCAGATTTTTGTTAATCCAATGGATGGTATCCTTGTCATTATGGAAGGTTGTCTATTGTCTAGATTTTTGTTATTCCATTGGATTGTAGCCTTGTCATTATGGAAGGTAGTCTGATATTGAGATTTTTGTTATTCTAATGGATGGTAGCCTTGTCATTATGGAAGGTAGTCTATTGTCGAGATTTTTATACTCCAATGGATGGTAGCCTTGTCATTATGGAAGGTAGTCTGTTGTCGAGATTTTTGTTACTCCACTGGATGGTAGCCTTATCATTATGGAAGGTAGTCTGTTGTCGAGATTTTTGTTACTCCAATGGATGGTAGCGTTGTCATTATGGAAGGTACTCTATTGTCGAGATTTTTGTTACTCCAATGGATGGTAGCCTTGTCATTATGGAAGGTACTTTGTTGTCGATATTTTTGTTACTCCAATGGATGGTAGCCTTGTCATTACATAAGGTAGTCTATTGTCGAAATTTTTGTTACTCCAACGGATGGTAGCCTTGTCATTTTGGAAGGTAGTCTGTTGTCAAGATTTTTTTTATTCCATTGGATGGTAGCCTTGTCATTATGGAAGGTAGTATGATGTCGCGATTTTTGTTACTCCCATGGATGGTAGCCTTGTCATTATGGAAGGTAGTTTGTCATTGAGATATATGTTACTCCAATGTGTGATAGCCTTGTCATTATGGAAGCTAGTCTGTTGTTCAGATTTTTTTTAATCCAATGGATGGTATCCTTGTCATTATGGAAGGTAGTCTATTGTCTAGATTTTTGTTATTCCATTGGATGGTAGCCTTGTCATTATGGAAGGTAGTCTGATGTTGAGATTTTTGTTATTCGAATGGATGGTAACCTTGTAATTATGGAAGGTAGTTTTTCGTTATGATTTTTGTTACTCCAATGGATGGTAGCCTTGTCATTATGGAAGGTAGTTTGTTGTCGATATTTTTGTTACTCCAATGGATGGTAGCCTTGTCATTATGGAAGGTACTCTGTTGTCGATATTTTTGTTACTCCAATGAATGGTAGCCTTGTCATTATGGAAGGTAGTCTATTGTTGAGATTTTTGTTACTCCAATTGATGGTAGCCTTGTCATAATGGAACGTAGTCTGATGTCAAGATTTTTGTTATTCTAATGGATTATAGCCTTGTCATTATGCAAGGTACTCTGTTGTCAAGATTTTTGTTACTCCAATGGATTGTAGCCTTGTCATTAGGGAAGGTAGTCTGTTGTCGAGATTTTTGGTACTCCAATGGATGATAGCCTTGTCATTATGGAAGGTAGTTTATTGTCGAGATTTTTGTTACTCCCATGGATGGTAGCCTTCTAATTATGGAAGGTAGTCTTTTGTTCAGATTTTTGTTACTCTATTGGATGGTAAGGTTTACATTATGGAAGGTAGTTTGTAGTTGTGATTTTTGTTACTCCAATTGATGGTAGCCTTGTCATTATGGAACGTAGTCTGTTGTAGATATCTTTTTTACTCCAATGGGTGGTAGCCTTGTCATTATGGAAGGTAGATTGTTGTCGATATTTTTGTTACTCCAATGGATGGTAGCCTTGTCATTATGGGACGTAGTCTGATGTCGAGATTTTTGTTATTCCATTGGATGGTAGCCTTGTCATTATGGGACGTAGTCTGTTGTTAATATTTTTGTTACTCCAATGGATTGTAGCCTTTTCCTTATGGAAGGTAGTCTATTGTAGATATCTTTTTTAGTTCAATGGGTTGTAGCCTTGTCATTATAAAAGGTAGTTTGTTGTCGAGATTTTTATACTCTAATGGATGGTAGCCTTGTCATTATGGACGGTAGTCTGTTATCGATATTTTTGTTACTCCAATGGATGGTAGCCTTGTCATTATGGAAGGTAGTCTGATGTCGAGATTTTTGTTACTCCCATGGATGGTAGCCTTGTCATTATGGAAGGTAGTTTGTCATTGAGATATCTGTTACTCCAATGTGTTATAGCCTTGTCATTATGGAAGCTAGTCTATTGTTCAGATTTTTGTTACTCCAATGGATGGTAGCCTTGTCATTATGGAAGGTAGTCTGTTGTCGAGATTTTTGTTACTCCAATGGATGGTAGCATTGTCATTATGGAAGGTACTCTGTTGTCGAGATTTTTGTTATTCCATTGGATGGTAGCCTTGTCATTATGGAAGGTAGTCTGATGTCGAGATTTTTGTTATTCTAATGGATGATAACCTTGTCATTATGAAAGGTAGTCTGTTGTCGAGATTTTTGTTACTCCAATGGATGGTAGCCTTGTCATTATGGGACGTAGTCTGTTGTTAATATTTTTGTTACTCCAATGGATTGTAGCCTTTTCATTATGGAAGGTAGTCTATTGTAGATATCTTTTTTACTTCAATGGGTTGTAGCCTTGTCATTATAAAAGGTAATTTGTTGTCGAGATGTTTATACTTTAATGGATGGTAGCCTTGTCATTATGGACGGTAGTCTGTTGTCGATATTTTTGTTACTCCAATGGATGGTAGGCTTGTCATTATGGAAGGTAGTTTGATGTCGAGATTTTTGTTACTCCCATGGATGGTAGCCTTGTCATTATGGAAGGTAGTTTGTCATTGAGATATCTGTTACTCCAATGTGTTATAGCCTTGTCATTATGGAAGCTAGTCTATTGTTCAGATTTTTGTTACTCCAATGGATGGTAGCCTTGTCATTATGGAAGGTAGTCTGTTGTCGAGATTTTTGTTACTCCAATGGATGGTAGCGTTGTCATTATGGAAGGTACTCTGTTGTCGAGATTTTTGTTACTCCAATGGATGGTAGCCTTGTCATTATGGAAGATAGTCTGATGTCGAGATTTTTGTTACTCCAATGGATGGTAGCGTTGTCGTTATGGAAGGTACTCTATTGTCGATATTTTTGTTACTCCAATGGATGGTAGCCTTGTCATTACATAAGGTAGTCTATTGTCGAAATTTTTGTTACTCCAATGGATGGTAGCCTTGTCATTTTGGAAGGTAGTCTGTTGTCAAGATTTTTTTTATTCCATTGGATGGTAGCCTTGTCATTATGGAAGGTAGTCTGATGTCGCGATTTTTGTTACTCCCATGGATGGTAGCCTTGTCATTATGGAAGGTAGTTTGTCATTGAGATATATGTTACTCCAATGTGTGATAGCCTTGTCATTATAGAAGGTAGTCTGTTGTCAAGATTTTTGTTATTCCATTGGATGGTAGCCTTGTCATTATGGAAGGTAGTCTAATGTCGAGATTTTTGTTATTCTAATGGATGGTAACCTTGTCATTATGAAAGGTAGTCTGTTGTCGAGATTTTTGTTACTCCAATGGATGGTAGCCTTGTCATTATGGGACGTAGTCTGTTGTTAATAATTTTGTTACTCCAATGGATTGTAGCCTATTCATTATGGAAGGTAGTCTATTGTAGATATCTTTTTTACTTCAATGGGTTGTAGCCTTGTCATTATAAAAGGTAGTTTGTTGTCGAGATTTTTATACTCTAATGGATGGTAGCCTTGTCATTATGGACGGTAGTCTGTTGTCGATATTTTTGTTACTCCAATGGATGGTAGCCTTGTCATTATGGAAGATAGTCTGATGTCGAGATTTTTGTTACTCCCATGGATGGTAGCCTTGTCATTATGGAAGGTAGTTTGTCATTGAGATATCTGTTACTCCAATGTGTTATAGCCTTGTTATTATGGAAGCTAGTCTATTGTTCAGATTTTTGTTAATCCAATGGATGGTATCCTTGTCATTATGGAAGGTAGTCTATTGTCTATATTTTTGTTATTCCATTGGATTGTAGCCTTTTCATTATGGAATGTAGTCTGATATTGAGATTTTTGTTATTCTAATGGATGGTAACCTTGTCATTATGGAAGGTAGCCTATTGTTGAGATTTTTTTACTTTAATGGATGGTAGCCTTGTCATTATGGAATGTAGTTTGTTGTCTAGATTTTTGTTACTCCAATGGATGGTAGCCTTGTCATTATGGAAGGTAGTCTATTGTTCAGATTTTGGTTACTCCAATGGATGGTATCCTTATCATTATGGATGGTAGTTTGTCGTTATGATTTTTGTTACTCCAATGGATGGTAGCCTTGTCATTATGGAAGGTAGTTTGTTGTCGAGATTTTTGTTACTCCAATGGATGGTAGCCTTATCATTATGGAAGGTACTCTGTTGTCAAATTTTTTGTTACTCCAATGGATGGTAGCCTTGTCATTATGGAAGGTAGTCTGTTATCGAGATTTTTGTTACTCCAATGGATGGTATCCTTCTAATTATGGAAGGTAGTCTTTTGTTCAGATTTTTGTTACTCCATTGGATGGTAGCCTTTACATTATGGAAGGTAGTTTGTCGTTATGATTTTTTGTTACTCCAATGGAAGGTAGCCTTGTCATTATGGGACGTAGTCTGTTGTTAATATTTTTGTTACTCCAATGGATTGTAGCCTTTTCATTATGGAAGTTAGTGCGTTGTTGATATTTTTATTATTCCAATAGATGGTTGCATTCTCATTATGGAAGGTAGTCTATTGTCGATATTTTTGTTACTCCAATGGATGGTAGCCTTATCATTATGGAAGGTAGTCTACTGTAGATATCTTTTTTACTCCAATGGGTGGTAGCCTTGTCATTATGGAAGGTAGTCTGTTGTCGATATTTTTGTTACTCCAATGGATGGTAGCCTCGTCATTATGGAAGGTAGTTTGTCATTGAGATATTAGTTACTCCAATGTGTGGTATCCTTGTCATTATGGAAGCTAGTATATTGTTCATATTTTTGTTAATCCAACGGATGGTAACCTTGTCATTATGGAAGGTAGTTTGTTGTTGATATTGTTGTTATTCCATTGGATGGTAGCCTTGTCATTATGGAAGGTAGTCTATTGTCGAGATTTTTGTTATTCTAATGGATGGTAACCTTGTCATTATGGAAGGTAGTATGGTGCCGAGATTTTTATTACTCCAATGGATGTAACCGTGTCATTATGGAAGGTAGTTTGTCATGGAGATATCTGTTACTCCAATGTGTGGTAGCCTTTTCATTATGGAAGGTAGTTTGTTGTCGAGATTTTTGTTACTCCACTGGATGGTAGCCTTGTCTTTATGGAAGGTAGTCTTTTGTTCAGATTTTTGTTACTCCAATGGATGGTAGCCTTGTCATTATGGAAGGTAGTTTGTCATTATGATTTTTGTTACTCCAATGGATGGTAGCCCTGTCATTATGGAAGGTAGTCTTTTGTTCAGATTTTTGTTACTCCAATGGATGGTAGCCTTATCATTATAGAAGGAAGTCTGTTGTCGATATTTTTGTTACTCCAATCGATGATAGCTTTATCAATATGGAAGGTAGTCTATTATAGATATCTTTTTTACTCCAATGGGTTGTAGCCTTGTCATTATGGAAGGTAGGTTGTTGTCGATATTCTTGTTACTCCAATGGATGGTAGCCTTATCATCATTGAAGGTAGTTTTTCATTGAGATATCTGTTACTCCAATGTGTGGTAGCCTTGTCATTATGGAAGGTAGTTTGTTGTCAAGATTTTTGATATTCCATTGGATGGTAGTCTTGTCATTATGGAAGGTAGTCTAATGTCGAGATTTTTGTTATTCTAATGGATGGTAACCTTGTCATTATGGAAGGTAGTCTGTTGTCGAGATTTTTTTACTCCGATGGATTGTAGCCTTTTCATTATGATAGGTAATCTGTTGTCGAGATTTTTTTTACTCCAATGGATGGTAGCCTTGTCATTATGGGACGTTGTCTGGTCTCAATTTTTTGTTACTTCAATTGATGGTATCCTTGTCATTATGGAAGATAGTCTTTTGTCGTGATTTTTGTTACTCCAATGGATGGTAGCCTTGTTATTATGGAAGGTAGTCTGTTGTCGATTTTTTTGTTACTACAATGGATGGTAGCCTTGTCATTTTGGAAGTTAGTCCGTTGTTGCTATTTTTAGTATTCCAATGGATGGTTGCATTCTCATTATGAAAGGTAGTCTTTTTTCGATATTTTTGTCACTCCAATGGATGGTAGCCTTATCATTATTGAAGGTAGTCTATTGTAGATATCTTTTTTACTCCAATGGGTGGTAGCCTTGTCATTATGGCAGGTAGTCTGTTGTCGATATTTTTGTTACTCCAATGGATGGTAGCCTTGTCATTATGGAAGGTAGTTTGTCATTGAGATATCTGTTACTCCAATGTGTGGTAGCCTTGTCATTATGGAAGCTAGTATGTTGTTCAGATTTTTGTTAATCCAATGGATGGTAGCCTTGGAATTATGGAAGGTAGTCATTTATCGATATTTTTTTTACTCCAATGGATGGTAGCCTTGTCATTATGGAAGGTAGTCTGTTGTCGAGATTTTTGTTACTACAATTGATGGTAGCCTTGTAATTATGGAAAGTAGTCTTTTGTTCAGATTTTTGTTACTCCACTGGATGGTGGCCTTATTATTATGGAAGGTACTCAGTCATTATGTTTTATGTTACTCCAATGGATGGTATCCTTTTCATTATGGAAGGTAGTATTTTGTTCATATTTTTGTTATTGCAATGGATGGTAGCCAAGTCATTACAAAAGGTAGTCTGTTGTCAATATTTTTTTTACTCCAATGGATGTTAGCCATGTCATTATTAAAGCTAGTCTGTTTTCTACATTTTTGTTACTCCAATGGATGGTAACCTTTTCATTATGGAAGGTAGTCTGTTGTCGATATTTTTGTTACTACAATGGATGGTAGCCTTGTCATTCTGGAAGATAGTCCGATGCTGATATTTTTATTACTTAAATGGATGGTTGCATTGTCATTATGGAAGGTAGTCCACTGTCGATATTTTTGTTACTCCAATGGATGGTAGCCTTATCATTATGGAAGGTAGTCTATTGTAGATATCTTTTTTACTACAATGGGTGGTAGCCTTGTCATTATGGGACGTAGTCTGTTGTCAATATGTTTGTTACTCCCATGGATGGTAGCATTGTCATTATGGAAGGTAGTATATTGTAGATATATTTTTTACTCCAACGGGTGGTAGCCTTGTCATTATGGAAGGTAGTTTGTTGTCGATATTTTTGTTACTCCAATGGATGGTAGCATTGTCATTAGGGAAGGAACTCTATTGTCGATATTTTTATTACTCCAATGGATGGTAGCCTTGTCATTATGGAAGGTAGTCTATTGTCGAGATTTTTGTTAATACAATGGATGGTAGCCTTGTAATTATGGAAAGTATTCTTTTGTTCAAATTTTTGTTACCCTAATGGATGGTAGCCTTGTCATTTTGGAAGTTAGTCCGTTGTTGATATTTTTATTATTCCAATGGATGGTTGCATTCTCATTATGAAAGGTAGTCTTTTTTTGATATTTTTGTCACTCCAATGGATGGTAGCCTTATCATTATTGAAGCTAGTGTATTGTAGATATCTTTTTTACTCCAATGGGTGGTAGCCTTGTCATTATGGCAGGTAGTCTGTTGTCGATATTTTTGTTACTCCAATGGATGGTAGCCTTGTCATTATGGAAGCTAGTTTGTCATTGAGATATCTGTTACTCCAATGTGTGGTAGCCTTGTCATTATGGAAGCTAGTATGTTGTTCAGATTTTTGTTAATCCAATGGATGGTAGCCTTGGAATTATGGAAGGTAGTCAGTTATCGATATTTTTTTTACTCCAATGGATGGTAGCCTTGTCATTATGGAAGGTAGTCTGTTGTCGAGATTTTTTTTACTACAATTGATGGTAGCCTTGTAATTATGGAAAGTAGTCTTTTGTTCAGATTATTGTTACTCCACTCGATGGTAGCCTTATTATTATGGAAGGTAGTCTGTCGTTATGTTTTATGATACTCCAATGGATGGTATCCTTTTCATTATGGAAGGTAGTATTTTGTTCAGATTTTTGTTACTCCAATGGATGGTAGCCTTGTCATTACAAAAGGTAGTCTGTTGTCAATATTTTTGTTACTCCAATGGATGGTAGCCATGTCATTATTAAAGCTAGTCTGTTGTCTACATTTTTGTTACTCCAATGGATGGTAAGCTTTTCATTATGGAAGGTAGTCTGTTGTCGATATTTTTATTTTTACAATGAATGGTAGCCTTGTCATTCTGGAAGATAGTCCGTTGCTGATATTTTTATTACTTAAATGGATGGTTGCATTGTCATTATGGAAGGTAGTCCGTTGTCGATATTTTTGTTACTCCAATGGATGGTAGCCTTATCATTATGGAAGGTAGTCTATTGTAGATATCTTTTTTACTACAATGGGTGGTAGCCTTGTCAATATGGGACGTAGTCTGTTGTCAATATGTTTGTTACTCCAATGGATGGTAGCATTGTCATTATGGAAGGTAGTATATTGTAGATATATTTTTTACTCCAACGGGTGGTAGCCTTGTAATTATGGAAGGTAGTTTGTTGTCGATATTTTTGTTACTCCAATGGATGGTAGCATTGTCATTATGGAAGGTACTCTACTGTCGCTATTTTTATTACTCCAATGGATGGTAGCCTTGTCATTATGGAAGGTAGTCTGTTGTCGAGATTTTTGTTAATAAAATGGATGGTAGCCTTGTAATTATGGAAAGTATTCTTTTGTTCAAATTGTTGTTACTCTAATGGATGGTAGCCTTGTCATTATGGAAGGTAGTCTGTCGTTATGATTTCTGTTACTCCAATGGATGGTAGCCTTTTCATTATGGAAGGTAGTATTTTGTTCAGATTTTTATTACTGCAATAGATGGTAGCCTTCTCATTACAGAAGGTAGTCTGTTGTCAAGATTTTTGTTACTCCAATGGATGGTAGCCTTGTCATTATTGAAGCTAGTCTGTTGTCGAGATTTTTGTTACTCCAATGGATGGTAGCCTTGTCATTATGGAAGGTAGTCTGTTATCGATATTTTTGTTATTCCATTGGATGGTAGCCATGTCATTATGGAAGGTAGTCTGATGTCGAGATTTTTGTTATTCTAATGGATGGTAACCTTGTCATTATGGAAGGTAGTCTATTGTCGAGATTTTTTTACTCCGATGGATGGTAGCCTTTTCATTATGGAAGGTAATCTGTTGTCGAGATTTTTGTTACTCCAATGGATGGTATCCTTTTCATTATGGAAGGTAGTCAGTTGTTGATATTTTGGTTACTACAATGGATGGTAGCCTTGTAATTCTGGAAGTTAGTCCGTTGTTGATATTTTTCTTACTCCAATGGATGGTTGCGTTGTCATTATGGAAGGTAGTCTGTTGTCGATATTTTTGTTACTCCAATGGATGGTAGCCTTGTCATTATGGAAGGTAGTCTGTTGTCAATATGTTTGTTACTCCAATGGATGGTAGCATTCTCATAATGGAAGGTAGTATATTGTAGATATATTTTTTACTCCAATGGGTGGTAGCCTTGTCATTATGGAAGGTACTCTGTTGTCGATATTTTTTTTACTCCAATGGATGGTAGCCTTGTAATTATGGAAAGTATTCTTTTGCTCAGATTTTTGTTACTCTAATGGATGGTAGCCTTGTCATTATGAAAGTAGTCTGTCGTTATGATTTCTGTTACTCCAATGGATGGTAGCCTTTTCATTATGTAAGGTAGTATTTTGTTCAGATTTTTATTACTGCAATGGATGGTAGTCTTGTCATTACAGAAGGTAGTCTGTTGTCAAGATTTTTGTTACTCAAATGGATGGTAGCCTTATCATTATTGACGCTAGTCTGTTGTCGAGATTTTTGTTATTCCATTAGATGGTAGCCTTATCATTATGGAAGGTAGTCTGATGTCGATATTTTTGTTATTACAATGGATGGTAACCTTGTCATTTCGGAAGGGAGTTTATTATCGACATTTTTGTTACTTCAATGTATGGTAGCCTTGTCATTATGGAAGGTAGTCTTTTGTTTAGATTTTTGTTACTCCAATTGATAGTAGCCTTGTCATTATCGGAGGTAGTATGTTGTCAATATGTTTTACTCCAATGGATGGTAGCTTTGTCATTATGGAAGGTAGTCTGTTGTCGAGATTTTTGTTACTCCAATGGATGGTTGCCTTGTCATTATGGAAGGTACTCTGTTGTCATTATTTTTATTACTCCAATGGATGGTAGCCTTGTCATTATGGAAGGTAGTCTGTTGTCGAGATTTTTGTTATTCCATTGGATGGTAGCCTTGTCATTATGGAAGGTAGTCTTTTGTCGAGATTTTTGTTATTCTAATGGATGGTAACCTAGTCATTATGGAAGGTAGTCTATTGTCAATATTTTTTTACTCCGATGGATGGTAGCCTTTTAATTATGGAAGGTAATCTGTTGTCGAGATTTTTGTTACTCCAATGGATGTTATCCTTTTCATTATGGAATGTAGTCTGTTGTCGATATTTTGGTTACGACAATGGATGGTGGCCTTGTCATTCTGGAAGTTAGTCCGTTGTTGATATTTTTCTTACTCCAATGGATGGTTGCATTGTCATTATGGAAGGTAGTCTGTTGTCGATATTTTTGTTACTCCAATGGATGGTAGCCTTATCATTATGGAAGGTAGTCTATTGTAGATATCTTTTTTACTACAATGGGTGGTAGCTTTGTCATTATGGGACGTAGTCTGTTGTCAATATGTTTGTTACTCCAATGGATGGTAGCATTGTCATTATGGAAGGTAGTATATTTTAGATATATTTTTTACTCCAATGGGTGGTAGCCTTGTCATTATGGAAGGTAGTCTATTGTCGAGATTTTTATTACTCCAATGGATGGTAGACTTTTCATTATAGAAGGTAGTCTGTTGTCGATATTTTTGTTAATACAATCGATGGTAGCCTTGTAATTATGGAAAGTAATCTTTTGTTGAGATTTTTGTTACTCTAATGGATGGTAGCCTTGTCATTATGGAAGGTAGTCAGTTGTCTAGATTTTTGGTACTCTAATGGATGGTAGCCTTATCATTATGGAAGGTACTTTGTTGTCGATATTTTTTTTACTCCAATGGATGGTAGCCTTGTCATTATGGAAGGTAGTCTGTTGTCGAGATTTTTGTTACTACAATTGATGGTAGGCTTGTAATTATGGAAAGTAGTCTTTTATTCAGATTTTTGTTACTCCAATGGATGGTAGCCTTGTCGTTATGGAAGTTAGTCTGTCGTTATGTTTTATGTTACTCCAATGGATGGTAGCCTTTTCATTATGGAAGGTAGTATTTTGTTCAGATTTTTGTTACTGCAATGGATGGTAGCCTGGTCATTATTGAAGCTAGTCTGTTGTCGAGATTTTTGTTAATCCAATGGATGGTAACCTTTTCATTATGGAAGGTAGTTTGTTGTCGATATTTTTGTTACTACAATGGATGGTAGCCTTCTCATTCTGTAGGTTAGTCCGTTGTTGATCTTTTTTTTACTTAAATGGATGGTTGCATTGTCATTATGGAAGGTAGTCTGTTGTCGATATTTTTGTTACTCCAATGGATGGTAGCCTTATCATTATGGAAGGTAGTCTATTGTAGATATCTTTTTTACTCCAATGGGTGGTAGCCTTGTCATTATGGAAGGTATTTTGTTATCGATATTTTTGTTACTCCAATGAAAGGTAGCCTTGTCATTACAGAAGGTAGTCTACTGTTGATATCTTTTTTACTTCAATGGGTTGTAGCCTTGTCATTATAAAAGGTAGTTTATTGTCGATATCTTTGTTACTCCAATGGATGGTTGCCTTGTCATTATGGAAGGTACTCTATTGTTGATATTTTTATTACTCCAATGGATGGTAGCCTTGTCATTATGGAAGGTAGTCTGTTGTCGAGATTTTTATTACTCCAATGGATGGCAACCTTATCATTGTTGAAGCTAGTCCGTTGTCGTGATTTTTGTTACTCCAATGGATGGTATCCTTTTCATTATGGAAGGTAGTCTATTGTCGATATTTTGGTTACTACAATGGATGATAGCCTTGTCATTCTGGAAGTTAGTCCGTTGTTGATATTTCTCTTACTTCAATGGATGGTTGCATTATCATTATGGAAGGTAGTATGTTGTCGATATTTTTCTTACTTCAATGGATGGTAGCCCTATCATTATGGAAGGTAGTCTATTGTAGATATCTTTTTTACTACAATGGGTGGTAGCCTTGTCATTATGGGACGTAGTCTTTTCTCAATATGTTTGTTACTCCAATGGGTGGTAGCCTTGTCATTATGGAAGGTAGTTTGTTGTCGATATTTTTGTTACTCCAATGGATGGTAGCCTTCTCATTATGGAAGGTACTCTGTTGTCAATATTTTTGTTACTACAATGGATGGTAGCCTTGTCATTATGGAAGGTAGTCTGTTGTCGAGATTTTTATTACTCCAATGGATGGTAGCCTTGTCATTATGGAAGGTAGTATGTTGTCGACATTTTTGTTAATACAATTGATGGTAGCCTTGTAATTATGGAAAGTATTCTTTTGTTCAGATTTTTGTTACTCCAATGGATGGTAGTCTTGTCATTATGGAAGGTAGTCTGTCGTTATGATTTCTGTTAATCCAATGGATGGTAGCCTTTTCATTATGGAAGGTAGTATTTTGTTAAGATTTTTATTACGGAATTTGATGTTAGACTTGTCATTACAAAAGGTATTCTGTTGTCAAGATTTTTGTTACTCCAATGGATGGTAGCCTTTTCATTATTGAAGTTAGTCTGTTGTCGAGATTTTTGTTACTCCAATGGATGGTATCCTTTTCATTATGGAAGGTAGTCTGTTGTCGAGATTTTTGTTATTCCATTGGATGGTAACCTTATCATTATGGAAGGTAGTCTGATGTCGAGATTTTTGTTATTCCAATGGATGGTAACCTTGTGATTTCTGAAGGTAGTCTATTGTCGAAATTTTTGTTACTCCAATGTATGGTAGCCTTGTCATTATGGAAGGTAGTCTGTTGTCGAGATTTTTATTACTCCAATGGATGGAAACCTTGTCATTGTTGAAGCTAGTCCGTTGTCGTGATTTTTGTTACTCCAATGGATGGTATCCTTTTCATTATGGAAGGTAGTCTATTGTCGATATTTTGGTTACTACAATGGATGATAGCCTTGTCATTCTGGAAGTTAGTCCGTTGTTGATATTTCTCTTACTTCAATGGATGGTTGCATTATCATTATGGAAGGTAGTATGTTGTCGATATTTTTCTTACTTCAATGGATGGTAGCCCTATCATTATGGAAGGTAGTCTATTGTAGATATCTTTTTTACTACAATGGGTGGTAGCCTTGTCATTATGGGACGTAGTCTTTTCTCAATATGTTTGTTACTCCAATGGGTGGTAGCCTTGTCATTATGGAAGGTAGTTTGTTGTCGATATTTTTGTTACTCCAATGGATGGTAGCCTTCTCATTATGGAAGGTACTCTGTTGTCAATATTTTTGTTACTACAATGGATGGTAGCCTTGTCATTATGGAAGGTAGTCTGTTGTCGAGATTTTTATTACTCCAATGGATGGTAGCCTTGTCATTATGGAAGGTAGTATGTTGTCAACATTTTTGTTAATACAATTGATGGTAGCCTTGTAATTATGGAAAGTATTCTTTTGTTCAGATTTTTGTTACTCCAATGGATGGTAGTCTTGTCATTATGGAAGGTAGTCTGTCGTTATGATTTCTGTTAATCCAATGGATGGTAGCCTTTTCATTATGGAAGGTAGTATTTTGTTAAGATTTTTATTACGGCATTTGATGTTAGCCTTGTCATTACAGAAGGTATTCTGTTGTCAAGATTTTTGTTACTCCAATGGATGGTAGCCTTTTCATTATTGAAGTTAGTCTGTTGTCGAGATTTTTGTTACTCCAATGGATGGTATCCTTTTCATTATAGAAGGTAGTCTGTTGTCGAGATTTTTGTTATTCCATTGGATGGTAACCTTATCATTATGGAAGGTAGTCTGATGTCGAGATTTTTGTTATTCCAATGGATGGTAACCTTGTGATTTCTGAAGGTAGTCTATTGTCGAAATTTTTGTTACTCCAATGTATGGTAGCCTTGTCATTATGGAAGGTAGTATGTTGTCGAGATTTTTGTTACTCCAGTTGATGGTAGCCTTGTCATTATGTACGTAGTCTATCGTCAATATGTTTGTACTCCAATGGATTGTAGCTTTGTCATTATGGAAGGTACTCTGTTGTCTAGATTTTTGTTACTCCAATGGATGGTAGCCTTGTCATTATGGAAGGTACTCTGTTGTCGAGATTTTTGTTACTCCAATTGAAGGTAGCTTTGTCATTATGGGAGGTAGTATGTTGTCAATATGTTTGTACTCCAATGGATTGTAGCTTTGTCATTATAGAAGGTACTCTGTTGTCGAGATTTTTGTTACTCCAATGGATGGTAGCCTTGTAATTATGGAATGTACTCTGTTGTCGATATTTTTGGTGCTCCAATGGATGGTAGCTTTGTCATTATGGAAGGTAGTCTATTGTCGAGATTTCTGTTACTCCAATGGATGGTAGCCTTGTCATTATGGAAGGTACTCAGTTGTTGTTATTTTTATTACTCCAATGGATGTTAACCTTGTCATTATGGAAGGTAGTCTGTTGTCGAGATTTTTGTTACTCCAGTCGATGGTAGCCTTGTCATTATGGAAGGTAGTCTGTTATCGAGATTTTTGTTACTACAATGGATGGTAGCCTTGTAATTAATGAAAGTAGTCTATTCTTCAGATTTTTGTTACTCCAATGGATGGTAGCCTTGTCATTATGGAAGGTAGTCTGTCGTTATGATTTCTGTTACTCCAATGGATTGTAGCCTTTTCATTATGGAAGGTAGTATTTTGTTCATATTTTTGTTACTACAATGGATGGTAGCCTTGTCATTACAGAAGGTAGTCTATTGTCAAGATTTTTGTTACTCCAATGGATGGTAGCCTTGTTATTATTGAAGTTAGTCTGTTGTCGAGATATTTGTTACTCAAATGTATGGTAACCTTTTCATTATGGAAGGTAGTCTGTTGTCGTTATTTTTGTTACTATAATGGATGGTAGCCTTGTCATTCTTGAAGTTAGTCTGTTATTGATATTTTTATTACTCCAATGGATGGTTGCATTGTCATTATGGAAGGTAGTCTGTTATCGATATTTTTGTTACTCCAATGGATGGTAGCCTTATTATTATGGAAGGAAGTCTATTGTAGATATCTTTTTTACTCCAATGGGTGGTAGCCTTATCATTATGGAAGCTAGTCTGTTGTCGAGTTTTTTGTTAATACAATAGATGGTACCCTTGTAATTATGGAAAGTAGTATTTTGATCAGATTTTTGTTACTCCAATGGATGGTAGCCTTGTTATTATGGAAGGTAGTATGTCGTTATGATTTCCGTTACTCCAATGAATGGTAGCCCTTTCATTATGGAAGGTAGTATTTTGTTCAGATTTTTGTTACTGCAATGGATAGTAGCCTTGTCATTACAGAAGGTAGTCTGTTGTCAAGATTTTTGTTACTCCAATGGATGGTAGCCTTGTAATTATTGAAGCTAGTCTGTTGTCGAGATTTTTGTTACACCAATGGATGGTATCCTTTTCATTATGGAAGGTAGTCTGTTGTTGAGATTTTTGTTTTTCCATTGGATGGTAGCCTTGTCATTATGGAAGGTAGTATGTTGTCATTAATTTTGTTACTCTAATGGATGGTATCCTTGTCATTATGGAAGGTAGTTTGTCATTGAGATATCTGTTACTCCAATGTGTGGTAGCCTTGTCATTATGGAAACTAGTCTGTTGTTCAGATTTTTGTTAATCCAATGGATGGTAGCCTTGTCATTATGGAAGGTAGTCTGTTGTCTAGATTTTTGTAATTATATAGGATGAAAGCCATTTCATTATGGCAGGTAGTCTGATGTCGGGATTTTTTTAATTCTAATAGATGGTAACATTGTCATTATGGAAGGTAGTCTGTTGTCGAGATTTTTGTTACTCCTATGGATGGTAGCCTTGTCATTATGGAAGGTAGTCTGTTGTCTAGATTTTTGTTACTCCAATGGATGGTTGCCTTATCATTATGGAAGGTAGTCTGTTGTCGAGATTTTTGTTACTACATTCGATGGTAGCCTTATAATTATGGAAAGTAGTCTTTTGTTCAGATTTTTGTTACTCCAATGGATTCTAGCCTTGTCATTATGGAAAGAAGTCTATCGTTATGATTTCTGTTACTCCAATGGATGGTAGCCTTGTCATTATGGAAGGTAGTATTTTGTTCAGATTTTTGTTACTGCAATGGATTGTAGCCTTGTCATTACAAAAGGTAGTCTGTTGTAAAGATTTTTGTTACTCCAACGGATGGTAGCCTTGTCATTATTGAAGCTAGTCTGTTGTCGAGATTTTTGTTACTCTAATGGATAGTATCCTTTTCATTATGGAAGGTTGTCTGTTGTCGAGATTTTTGTTATTCCATTGGATGGTAGCCTTGTCATTATGGAAGGTAGTGTGTTGTCGAGATTTTTGTTTCTCCAATGGATGGTAACCTTGTCATTATGGAAGGTAGTGTGTTATCGAGATTTTTGTTACTCCAATTGATGGTAGCCTTGTCATTATGGGACCTAGTCTGTTGTCAATATGTTTGTTACTCCAATGGATTGTAGCCTTGTCATAATGGAAGGTACTCTGTTGTCGAGATTTTTGTTACTCCAATGGATGGTAGCCTTGTCATTATGGAAGATACTCTGTTGTCAATATTTTTGTTACTCCAATGGATGGTAGCTTTGTCATTATGGAAGGTAGTCTGTTGTCATGATTTTTGTTACTCCAATTGATGGTAGCTTTGTCATTACGGAAGGTACTCTATTTTTCGTTATTTTTATTACTCCAATGGATGGTAGCCTTGTCATCATGGAAGGTAGTCTGTTGTCGAGATTTTTGTTACTCCAATTGATGGTAGCCTTGTCTTTATGGAAGGTAGTCGATTGTTGATATTTTGTTACTACAATGGATGGTAGCCTTGTCATTCTGGAAGTTAATCCGTTGTTGATATTTTTATTACTCCATTGGCTGTTAGCATTGTCATTATAGAAGGTTGTCTTGTCAAGATTTTTGTTACTATAATGGATGGTAGCCTTATAATTGTGGAAAGTAGTCTTTTGTTTAGACTTTTGTTACTCCAATGGATGGTAGCCTTGTCATTTTGGAAGGAAGTCTATTGTTATGATTTATGTTACTCAAATGGATGGTAGCCTTTTCATTATGGAAGGTAGTGTTTTGTTCAGATTTTATTTACTCCAATGGATGGTAGCCTTGTCATTAAAGAAGGTTGTCTGTTGTCTAGATTTTTGTTACTCCAAGGGATGGTTGCCTTATCATTATGGAAGGTAGTCTGTTGTCGAGATTTTTGTTACTACATTGGATATTAGCCTTATAATTATGGAAAGTAGTCTTTTGTTCAGATTTTTGATACTCCAATGGATTCTAGCCTTGTCATTATGGAAAGAAGTCTATCATTATAATTTATGTTACTCCAATGGATGGTATCCTTTTCATTATGGAAGGTAGTATTTGGTTCAGATTTTTGTTACTGCAATGGATGGTAGCCATGTCATTACAAAAGGTAGTCTGTTGTCAATATTTTTTTTACTCCAATGGATGTTAGCCATGTCATTATTAAAGCTAGTCTGTTGTCTACATTTTTGTTACTCCAATGGATGGTAACCTTTTCATTATGGAAGGTAGTCTGTTGTCGATATTTTTGTTACTACATTGGATGGTATCCTTGTCATTCTGGAAGATAGTCCGTTGCTGATATTTTTATTACTTAAATGGATGGTTGCATTGTCATTATGGAAGGTAGTCCGTTGTCGATATTTTTGTTACTCCAATGGATGGTAGCCTTATCATTATGGAAGGTAGTCTATTGTAGATATCTTTTTTACTACAATGGGTGGTAGCCTTGTCATTATGGGACGTAGTCTGTTGTCAATATGTTTGTTACTCCAATGGATGGTAGCATTGTCATTAAGGAAGGTAGTATATTGTAGATATATTTTTTACTCCAACGGGTGGTAGCCTTGTCATTATGGAAGGTAGTTTGTTGTCGATATTTTTGTTACTCCAATGGATGGTAGCATTGTCATTAGGGAAGGAACTCTATTGTCGATATTTTTATTACTCCAATGGATGGTAGCCTTGTCATTATGGAAGGTAGTCTATTGTCGAGATTTTTGTTAATACAATGGATGGTAGCCTTGTAATTATGGAAAGTATTCTTTTGTTCAAATTTTTGTTACCCTAATGGATGGTAGCCTTGTCATTTTGGAAGTTAGTCCGTTGTTGATATTTTTATTATTCCAATGGATGGTTGCATTCTCATTATGAAAGGTAGTCTTTTTTTGATATTTTTGTCACTCCAATGGATGGTAGCCTTATCATTATTGAAGCTAGTCTATTGTAGATATCTTTTTTACTCCAATGGGTGGTAGCCTTGTCATTATGGCAGGTAGTCTGTTGTCGATATTTTTGTTACTCCAATGGATGGTAGCCTTGTCATTATGGAAGGTAGTTTGTCATTGAGATATCTGTTACTCCAATGTGTGGTAGCCTTGTCATTATGGAAGCTAGTATGTTGTTCAGATTTTTGTTAATCCAATGGATGGTAGCCTTGGAATTATGGAAGGTAGTCAGTTATCGATATTTTTTTTACTCCAATGGATGGTAGCCTTGTCATTATGGAAGGTAGTCTGTTGTCGAGATTTTTTTTACTACAATTGATGGTAGCCTTGTAATTATGGAAAGTAATCTTTTGTTCAGATTTTTGTTACTCCACTAGATGGTAGCCTTATTATTATGGAAGGTTGTCTGTCGTTATGTTTTATGTTACTCCAATGGATGGTATCCTTTTCATTATGGAAGGTAGTATTTTGTTCATATTTTTGTTACTGCAATGGATGGTAGCCTTGTCATTACAAAAGGTAGTCTGTTGTCAATATTTTTGTTACTCCAATGGATGGTAGCCATGTCATTATTAAAGCTAGTCTGTTGTCTACATTTTTTTTACTCCAATGGATGGTAACCTTTTCATTATGGAAGGTAGTCTGTTGTCGATATTTTTATTACTACAATGAATGGTAGCCTTGTCATTCTGGAAGATAGTCCGTTGCTGATATTTTTATTACTTAAATGGATGGTTGCATTGTCATTATGGAAGGTAGTCCGTTGTCGATATTTTTGTTACTCCAATGGATGGTAGCCTTATCATTATGGAAGGTAGTCTATTATAGATATCTTTTTTACTACAATGGGTGGTAGCCTTGTCATTATGGGACGTAGTCTGTTGTCAATATGTTTGTTACTCCAATGGTTGGTAGCATTGTCATTATGGAAGGTAGTATATTGTAGATATATTTTTTACTCCAACGGGTGGTATCCTTGTCATTATGGAAGGTAGTTTGTTGTCGATATTTTTGTTACTCCAATGGATGGTAGCATTGTCATTATGGAAGGTACTCTACTGTCGATATTTTTATTACTCCAATGGATGGTAGCCTTGTCATTATGGAAGGTAGTCTGTTGTCGAGATTTTTGTTAATAAAATGGATGGTAGCCTTGTAATTATGGAAAGTATTCTTTTGTTCAAATTTTTGTTACTCTAATGGATGGTAGCCTTGTCATTATGGAAGGTAGTCTGTCGTTATGATTTCTGTTACTCCAATGGATGGTAGCCTTTTCATTATGGAAGGTAGTATTTTGTTCAGATTTTTATTACTGCAATAGATGGTAGCCTTGTCATTACAGAAGGTAGTCTGTTGTCAAGATTTTTGTTACTCCAATGGATGGTAGCCTTGTCATTATTGAAGCTAGTCTGTTGTCGAGATTTTTGTTACTCCAATGGATGGTATCCTTTTCCTTATGGAAGGTAGTCTGTTGTCGAGATTTTTGTTATTCCATTGGATGGTAGCCTTGTCATTATGGAAGGTAGTTTATTGTCGACATTTTTGTTACTCCAATGTATGGTAGCCTTGTCATTGTTGAAGGTAGTCTTTTGTTTAGATTTTTGTTACTCCAATTGATGGTAGCCTTGTCATTGTGGAAGGTAGTCTTTTGTTTAGATTTTTGTTACTCCAATTGATGGTAGCCTTTGTCATTATGGAAGGTACTCTGTTGTCGAGATTTTTGTTACTCCAATGGATGGTAGCCTTGTCATTATGGAAGGTACTCTATTGTCAATATTTTTGTTACTCCAATGGATGGTAGCTTTGTCATTATGGAAGGTAGTCTGTTGTCGAGTATTTTGTTACTCCAATGGATGGTAGCCTTTTCCTTATTGAAGGTACTCTGTTGTCGTTATTTTTATTACTCCAATGGATGGTAGCCTTATTATTATGGAAGGTAGTCTGTCGTTATGTTTTATGTTACTCCAATGGATGGTATCCTTTTCATTATGGAAGGTAGTATTTGGTTCAGATTTTTGTTACTGCAATGGATGGTAGCCATGTCATTACAAAAGGTAGTCTGTTGTCAATATTTTTTTTACTCCAATGGATGTTAGCCATGTCATTATTAAAGCTAGTCTATTGTCTACATTTTTGTTACTCCAATGGATGGTAACCTTTTCATTATGGAAGGTAGTCTGTTGTCGATATTTTTGTTACTACAATGAATGGTATCCTTGTCATTCTGGAAGATAGTCCATTGCTCATATTTTTATTACTTAAATGGATGGTTGCATTGTCATTATGGAAGGTAGTCCGTTGTCGATATTTTTGTTACTACAATGGATGGTAGCCTTATCATTATGGAAGGTAGTCTATTGTAGATATCTTTTTTACTACAATGGGTGGTAGCCTTGTCATTATGGGACGTAGTCTGTTGTCAATATGTTTGTTACTCCAATGGTTGGTAGCATTGTCATTATGGAAGGTAGTATATTGTAGATATATTTTTTACTCCAACGGGTGGTATCCTTGTCATTATGGAAGGTAGTTTGTTGTCGATATTTTTGTTACTCCAATGGATGGTAGCATTGTCATTATGGAAGGTACTCTACTGTCGATATTTTTATTACTCCAATGGATGGTAGCCTTGTCATTATGGAAGGTAGTCTGTTGTCCAGATTTTTGTTAATAAAATGGATGGTAGCCTTGTAATTATGGAAAGTATTCTTTTGTTCAAATTTTTGTTACTCTAATGGATGGTAGCCTTGTCATTATGGAAGGTAGTCTGTCGTTATGATTTCTGTTACTCCAATGGATGGTAGCCTTTTCATTATGGAAGGTAGTATTTTGTTCAGATTTTTATTACTGCAATAGATGGTAGCCTTGTCATTACAGAAGGTAGTCTGTTGTCAAGATTTTTGTTACTCCAATGGATGGTAGCCTTGTCATTATTGAAGCTAGTCTGTTGTCGAGATTTTTGTTACTCCAATGGATGGTATCCTTTTCCTTATGGAAGGTAGTCTGTTGTCGAGATTTTTGTTATTCCATTGGATGGTAGCCTTGTCATTATGGAAGGTAGTTTATTGTCGACATTTTTGTTACTCCAATGTATGGTAGCCTTGTCATTGTTGAAGGTAGTCTTTTGTTTAGATTTTTGTTACTCCAATTGATGGTAGCCTTGTCATTGTGGAAGGTAGTCTTTTGTTTAGATTTTTGTTACTCCAATTGATGGTAGCCTTTGTCATTATGGAAGGTACTCTGTTGTCGAGATTTTTGTTACTCCAATGGATGGTAGCCTTGTCATTATGGAAGGTACTCTATTGTCAATATTTTTGTTACTCCAATGGATGGTAGCTTTGTCATTATGGAAGGTAGTCTGTTGTCGAGTATTTTGTTACTCCAATGGATGGTAGCCTTTTCCTTATTGAAGGTACTCTGTTGTCGTTATTTTTATTACTCCAATGGATGGTAGCCTTATTATTATGGAAGGTAGTCTGTCGTTATGTTTTATGTTACTCCAATGGATGGTATCCTTTTCATTATGGAAGGTAGTATTTGGTTCAGATTTTTGTTACTGCAATGGATGGTAGCCATGTCATTACAAAAGGTAGTCTGTTGTCAATATTTTTTTTACTCCAATGGATGTTAGCCATGTCATTATTAAAGCTAGTCTGTTGTCTACATTTTTGTTACTCCAATGGATGGTAACCTTTTCATTATGGAAGGTAGTCTGTTGTCGATATTTTTGTTACTACAATGAATGGTATCCTTGTCATTCTGGAAGATAGTCCGTTGCTGATATTTTTATTACTTAAATGGATGGTTGCATTGTCATTATGGAAGGTAGTCCGTTGTCGATATTTTTGTTACTCCAATGGATGGTAGCCTTATCATTATGGAAGGTAGTCTATTGTAGATATCTTTTTTACTACAATGGGTGGTAGCCTTGTCATTATGGGACGTAGTCTGTTGTCAATATGTTTGTTACTACAATGGATGGTAGCATTGTCATTATGGAAGGTAGTATATTGTAGATATATTTTTTACTCCAACGGGTGGTAGCCTTGTCATTATGGAAGGTAGTTTGTTGTCGATATTTTTGTTACTCCAATGGATGGTAGCATTGTCATTAGGGAAGGAACTCTACGGTCGATATTTTTATTACTCCAATGGATGGTAGCCTTGTCATTATGGAAGGTAGTCTATTGTCGAGATTTTTGTTAATACAATGGATGGTAGCCTTGTAATTATGGAAAGTATTCTTTTGTTCAAATTTTTGTTACCCTAATGGATGGTAGCCTTGTCATTTTGGAAGTTAGTCCGTTGTTGATATTTTTATTATTCCAATGGATGGTTGCATTCTCATTATGAAAGGTAGTCTTTTTTTGATATTTTTGTCACTCCAATGGATGGTAGCCTTATCATTATTGAAGCTAGTCTATTGTAGATATCTTTTTTACTCCAATGGGTGGTAGCCTTGTCATTATGGCAGGTAGTCTGTTGTCGATATTTTTGTTACTCCAATGGATGGTAGCCTTGTCATTATGGAAGGTAGTTTGTCATTGAGATATCTGTTACTCCAATGTGTGGTAGCCTTGTCATTATGGAAGCTAGTATGTTGTTCAGATTTTTGTTAATCCAATGGATGGTAGCCTTGGAATTATGGAAGGTAGTCAGTTATCGATATTTTTTTTACTCCAATGGATGGTAGCCTTGTCATTATGGAAGGTAGTCTGTTGTCGAGATTTTTTTTACTAAAATTGATGGTAGCCTTGTAATTATGGAAAGTAATCTTTTGTTCAGATTTTTGTTACTCCACTAGATGGTAGCCTTATTATTATGGAAGGTTGTCTGTCGTTATGTTTTATGTTACTCCAATGGATGGTATCCTTTTCATTATGGAAGGTAGTATTTTGTTCATATTTTTGTTACTGCAATGGATGGTAGCCTTGTCATTACAAAAGGTAGTTTGTTGTCAATATTTTTGTTACTCCAATGGATGGTAGCCATGTCATTATTAAAGCTAGTCTGTTGTCTACATTTTTGTTACTCCAATGGATGGTAACCTTTTCATTATGGAAGGTAGTCTGTTGTCGATATTTTTATTACTACAATGAATGGTAGCCTTGTCATTCTGGAAGATAGTCCGTTGCTGATATTTTTATTACTTAAATGGATGGTTGCATTGTCATTATGGAAGGTAGTCCGTTGTCGATATTTTTGTTACTCCAATGGATGGTAGCCTTATCATTATGGAAGGTAGTCTATTGTAGATATCTTTTTTACTACAATGGGTGGTAGCCTTGTCATTATGGGACGTAGTCTGTTGTCAATATGTTTGTTACTCCAATGGATGGTAGCATTGTCATTATGGAAGGTAGTATATTGTAGATATATTTTTTACTCCAACGGGTGGTATCCTTGTCATTATGGAAGGTAGTTTGTTGTCGATATTTTTGTTACTCCAATGGATGGTAGCATTGTCATTATGGAAGGTACTCTACTGTCGATATTTTTATTACTCCAATGGATGGTAGCCTTGTCATTATGGAAGGTAGTCTGTCGTTATGATTTCTGTTACTCCAATGGATGGTAGCCTTTTCATTATGGAAGGTAGTATTTTGTTCAGATTTTTATTACTGCAATAGATGGTAGCCTTGTCATTACAGAAGGTAGTCTGTTGTCAAGATTTTTGTTACTCCAATGGATGGTAGCCTTGTCATTATTGAAGCTAGTCTGTTGTCGAGATTTTTGTTACTCCAATGGATGGTATCCTTTTCCTTATGGAAGGTAGTCTGTTGTCGAGATTTTTGTTATTCCATTGGATGGTAGCCTTGTCATTATGGAAGGTAGTTTATTGTCAACATTTTTGTTACTCCAATGTATGGTAGCCTTGTCATTGTGGAAGGTAGTCTTTTGTTTAGATTTTTGTTACTCCAATTGATGGTAGCCTTGTCATTGTGGAAGGTAGTCTTTTGTTTAGATTTTTGTTACTCCAATTGATGGTAGCCTTTGTCATTATGGAAGGTACTCTGTTGTCGAGATTTTTGTTACTCCAATGGATGGTAGCCTTGTCATTATGGAAGGTACTCTATTGTCGATATTTTTGTTACTCCAATGGATGGTAGCTTTGTCATTATGGAAGGTAGTCTGTTGTCGAGTATTTTGTTAATCCAATGGATGGTAGCCTTTTCCTTATTGAAGGTACTCTGTTGTCGTTATTTTTATTACTCCAATGGATGGTAGCCTTATTATTATGGAAGGTAGTCTGTCGTTATGTTTTATGTTACTCCAATGGATGGTATCCTTTTCATTATGGAAGGTAGTATTTTGTTCAGATTTTTGTTACTGCAATGGATGGTAGCCTTGTCATTACAAAAGGTAGTCTGTTGTCAATATTTTTTTTACTCCAATGGATGTTAGCCATGTCATTATTAAAGCTAGTCTGTTGTCTACATTTTTGTTACTCCAAAGGATGGTAACCTTTTCATTATGGAAGGTAGTCTGTTGTCGATATTTTTGTTACTACAATGGATGGTAGCCTTGTCATTCTGGAAGATAGTCCGTTGCTGATATTTTTATTACTTAAATGGATGGTTGCATTGTCATTATGGAAGGTAGTCCGCTGTCGATATTTTTGTTACTCCAATGGATGGTAGCCTTATCATTATGGAAGGTAGTCTATTGTAGATATCTTTTTTACTACAATGGGTGGTAGCCTTGTCATTATGGGACGTAGTCTGTCGTCAATATGTTTGTTACTCCAATGGATGGTAGCATTGTCATTATGGAAGGTAGTATGTCGTTATGTTTTATGTTACTCCAATGGATGGTATCATTTTCATTATGGAAGGTAGTATTTTGTTCAGATTTTTGTTACTACAATGGATTGTAGCCTTGTCATTACAGAAGGTAGTCTGTTGTCAAGATTTTTGTTACTCCAACGGATGGTAGCCTTGTCATTATTGAAGCTAGTCTGTTGTCGAGATTTTTGTTCCTCTAATGGATAGTATCCTTTTCATTATGGAAGGTTGTCTGTTGTCGAGATTTTTGTTATTCCATTGGATGGTAGCCTTGTCATTATGGAAGGTGGTGTGTAATCGAGATTTTTGTTTCACCAATGGATGGTAGCCTTGTCATTATGGAAGGTAGTGTGTTATCGAGATTTTTGTTACTCCAATTGATGGTAGCCTTGTCATTATGGGACGTAGTCTGTTGTCAATATGTTTGTTACTCCAATGAATTGTAGCCTTGTCATAATGGAAGGTACTCTGTTGTCGAGATTTTTGTTACTCCAATGGATGGTAGCCTTGTCATTATGCAAGATACTCTGTTGTCAATATTTTTGTTACTCCAATGGATGGTAGCTTTGTCATTATGGAAGGTAGTCTGTTGTCATGATTTTTGTTACTCCAATTGATGGTAGCTTTGTCATTACGGAAGGTACTCTATTTTTCGTTATTTTTATTACTCCAATGGATGGTAGCCTTGTCATTATGGAAGGTAGTCTGTTGTCGAGATTTTTGTTACTCCAATTGATGGTAGCCTTGTCATTATGGAAGGTAGTCGATTGTTGATATTTTGTTACTACAATGGATGGTAGCCTTGTCATTCTGGAAGTTAATCCGTTGTTGATATTTTTATTACTCCATTGGATGTTAGCATTGTCATTATAGAAGGTTGTCTTGTCAAGATTTTTGTTACTATAATGGATGGTAGCCTTATAATTGTGGAAAGTAGTCTTTTGTTTAGACTTTTGTTACTCCAATGGATGGTAGCCTTGTCATTTTGGAAGGAAGTCTATCGTTATGATTTATGTTACTCAAATGGATGGTAGCCTTTTCATTATAGAAGGTAGTGTTTTGTTCAGATTTTATTTACTCCAATGGATGGTAGCCTTGTCATTAAAGAAGGTTGTCTGTTGTCTAGATTTTTGTTACTCCAAGGGATGGTTGCCTTATCATTATGGAAGGTAGTCTGTTGTCGATATTTTTGTTACTACATTGGATAGTAGCCTTATAATTATGGAAAGTAGTCTTTTGTTCAGATTTTTGTTACTCCAATGGATTCTAGCCTTGTCATTATGGAAAGAAGTCTATCGTTATAATTTCTGTTACTCCAATGGATGGTAGCCTTGTCATTATGGAAGGTAGTATTTTGTTCAGATTTTTGTTACTGCAATGGATTGTAGCCTTGTCATTACAGAAGGTAGTCTGTTGTCAAGATTTTTGTTACTCCAACGGATGGTAGCCTTGTCATTATTGAAGCTAGTCTGTTGTCGAGATTTTTGTTCCTCTAATGGATAGTATCCTTTTCATTATGGAAGGTTGTCTGTTGTCGAGATTTTTGTTATTCCATTGGATGGTAGCCTTGTCATTATGGAAGGTAGTGTGTAGTCGAGATTTTTGTTTCTCCAATGGATGGTAGCCTTGTCATTATGGGACGTAGTCTGTTGTCAATATTTTTGTTACTTCAATGGCTTTTAGCCTTGTCATTATGGAAGGTAGTCTATTGTCGATATTTTTGTTACTCCAATGGATGGTAGATTTGTCATTATGGAAGGTACTCTGTTGTCGATATTTTTGTTACTCCAATGGACCAACCTTGTCATTATGAATGGTAGTCTATTGTCGAGATTTTTGTTACTCCAATGTATGGTAGCCTTGTCATTATGAAAGGTAGTCTGTTGTCGATATTTTTGTTACTACAATGGATGGTAGTCTTTTCATTATGGAAGGTAGTCTGTTGTCAGGATTTTTGTTATTCCAATGTATGGTAACCTTGTCATTATGGAAGGTACTCTATTGTCGAGATTTTTGTTACTCCAATGGAAGGTAGCCTCTTCATTATGGAAGGTACTCTGTTGTCGATATTTTTGTTACTCCAATGGATGGTAGCCTTGTCATTATGGAAGGTAGTCTGTTTTCAAGATTTTTGTTACTCTAATGGGTGGTAGCCTTGTCATTATGGAAGGTAGTCTGTTGTCAAGATTTTTGTTACTCCAATGGATGGTAGCCTTGTCATTATGGAAGGTAGTCTATTTTCGAGATTTTTGTTACTCCGATGGATGGTAGTCTTTTCATTATGGAAGGTAGTCTGTCGTTATGATTTCTGTTACTCCAATGGATGGTAGCCTTGTCCTTATGGAAGGTAGTCTTTTGTTCCGATTTTTGTTACTCCATTGGATGGTAGCCTTGTCATTATAGAATGTAGTCTGTTGTCGATATTTTTGTTACTCCAATGGATGGTAGCCTTATCATTATGGAAGGTAGTATAATATAGATATCTTTTTTACTCCAATGGGTGGTAGCCTTGTCATTATGGAAGGTAGTTTTTTGTCGATATTTTTTTTACTCCAATGGATGGTAGACTTGTCATTATGGAAGGTAGATTGTCATTGAGATATCTGTTACTCCAATGTGTGGTAGCCTTGTCATTATGGAAGGTAGTTTGTTGTCGAGAATTTTGTTATTCCGTTTGATGTTAGCCTTGTCATTATGGAAGGTAGTGTGTTGTCGAGATTTTTATACTCCAATGGATGGTATCCTTGTCATTATGGAAGGTAGTCTGTTGTCGAGATTTTTGTTACTCCAATGAATGGTAGACTTGTTATTATGGGACGTAGTCTGTTGTCAATATTTTCGTTACTTCAATGGATTGTAGCCTTGTCATTATGAAAGGTAGTCTATTGTCGAGATTTTTGTTACTCCAATTGATGGTAGCTTTATCATTATGGAAGGTACTCTGTTGTCGATATTTTTGTTACTCCAATGGACCAAGCTTGTCGTTATGAATGGTAGTTTATTGTCGAGATTTTTGTTACTCCAATGGATGGTAGCCTTGTCATTATGGAAGGTTGTTTGTTGTCGATATTTTTATTACTACAATGGATGGTAGCCTTTTCATTATGGAAGGTAATCTGTTGTCGAGATTTTTGTTATTCCATTGGATGGTAACCTTGGCATTATGGAAGGTAGTCTGATGTCAGGATTTTTATTATTCCAATGTATGGTAACCTTGTTATTATGGAAGGTACTCTATTGTCGAGATTTTTGTTACTCCAATGGAAGGTAGCCTCTTCATTATGGAAGGTACTCTGTTGTCGATATTTTTGTTACTCCAATGGATGGTAGCCTTGTACTTATGGAAGGTAGTTTGTTTTCGATATTTTTGTTACTCTAATGGATGGTATCCTTGTAATTATGGAAGGTAGTCTGTTGTCAAGATTTTTGTTACTCCAATGGATGGTAGCCTTGTCATTATGGAAGGTAGTTTGTTTTCGAGATTTTTGTTACTCCAATGGATGGTAGTCTTTTCATTATGGAAGGTAGTCTGTCGTTATGATTTCTGTGACTCCAATGGATGGGAGCCTTGTCCTTATGGAAGGTAGTATTTTGTTCATATTTTTGTTACTCCATTGGATGGTAGCCTTGTCAATATAGAATGTAGTTTGTTGTCGATATTTTTGGTACTCCAATGGATGGTAGCCTTATCATTATGGAAGGTAGTATAATATAGATATCTTTTTTACTCCAATGGGTGGTAGCCTTGTCATTATGGAAGGTAGTTTTTTGTCGATATTTTTTTTACTCCAATGGATGGTAGCCTTGTCATTATGGAAGGTAGATTGTCATTGAGATATCTGTTACTCCAATGTATGGTAGCCTTGTCATTATGGAAGGTAGTGTGTTGTCGAGATTTTTATACTCCAATGGATGGTATCCTTGTCATTATGGAAGGTAGTCTGTTGTCGAGATTTTTGTTACTCCAATGAATGGTAGACTTGTTATTATGGGACGTAGTCTGTTGTCAATATTTTTGTTACTTCAATGGATTGTAGCCTTGTCATTATGGAAGGTAGTCTATTGTCGAGATTTTTGTTACTACAATGGATGGTAGCTTTGTCATTATGGAAGGTACTCTGTTGTCGATATTTTTGTTACTCCAATGGACCAAGCTTGTCGTTATGAATGGTAGTTTATTGTCGATATTTTTGTTACTACAATGGATGGTAGCCTTTTCATTATGGAAGGTAGTCTGTTGTCGAGATTTTTTTTATTCCATTGGATGGTAACCTTGCCATTATGGAAGGTAGTCTGATGTCCGGATTTTTGTTATTCCAATGTATGGTAACCTTTTCATTATGGAAGGTACTCTACTGTCGAGATTTTTGTTACTCCAATTGAAGGTAGCCTCTTCATTATGGAAGGTACTCTGTTGTCGATATTTTTGTTACTCCAATGGTTGGTAGCCTTGTCATTATGGAAGGTAGTCTGTTTTCGATATTTTTGTTACTCTAATGGATGGTAGCCTTGTCATTATGGAAGGTAGTCTGTTGTCAAGATTTTTGTTACTCCAATGGATGGTAGCCTTGTTATTATGGAAGGTAGTTTATTTTCGAGATTTTTGTTACTCCAATGGATGGTAGACTTTTCATTATAGAAGGTAGTCTGTCGTTATGATTTCTGTTACTCCAATGGATGGTAGCCTTGTCCTTATGGAAGGTAGTTTTTTATTCAGATTTTTGTTACTCCATTGGATGGTACCCTTGTCATTATAGAATGTAGTCTGTTGTCGATATTTTTGTTACTCCAATGGATGGTAGCCTTATCATTATGGAAGGTAGTATAATATATATATCTTTTTTACTCCAATGGGTGGTAGCCTTGTCATTATGGAAGGTAGTTTTTTGTCGATATTTTTTTTAATCCAAAGGATGTTAGCCTTGTCATTATGGAAGGTAGTCTATTGTCGAGATTTTTGTTACTCCAATGGATCAAGCTTGTCATTATGAACGGTAGTCTATTGTCGATATTTTTGTTACTCCAATGGATGGTAGCCTTGTCATTATGGAAGGTAGTCTGTTGTCGATATTTTTGTTACTACAATGGATGGTAGCCTTGTCATTATGGAAGGTAGTCTGTTGTCAAGATTTTTGTTACTCCAATGGATGGTAGCCTTGTTATTATGGAAGGTAGTTTATTTTCGAGATTTTTGTTACTCCAATGGATGGTAGACTTTTCATTATAGAAGGTAGTCTGTCGTTATGATTTCTGTTACTCCAATGGATGGTAGCCTTGTCCTTATGGAAGGTAGTTTTTTATTCAGATTTTTGTTACTCCATTGGATGGTACCCTTGTCATTATAGAATGTAGTCTGTTGTCGATATTTTTGTTACTCCAATGGATGGTAGCCTTATCATTATGGAAGGTAGTATAATATATATATCTTTTTTACTCCAATGGGTGGTAGCCTTGTCATTATGGAAGGTAGTTTTTTGTCGATATTTTTTTTAATCCAATGGATGTTAGCCTTGTCATTATGGAAGGTAGATTGTCATTGAGATATCTGTTACTCCAATGTATGGTAGCCTTGTCATTATGGAAGGTAGTGTGTTGTCGAGATTTTTATACACCAATGGATGGTATCCTTGTCATTATGGAAGGTAGTCAGTTGTCGAGAATTTTGTTACTCCAATGAATGGTAGACTTGTTATTATGGGACGTAGTCTGTTGTCAATATTTTTGTTACTTCAATGGATTGTAGCCTTGTCATTATGGAAGGTAGTCTATTGTCGAGATTTTTGTTACTCCAATGGATGGTAGCTTTGTCATTATGGAAGGTACTCTGTTGTCGATATTTTTGTTACTCCAATGGACCAAACTTGTCATTATGAATGGTAGTCTATTGTCGAGATTTTTGTTACTCCAATGGATGGTAGCCTTGTCATTTTGGAAGGTACTCTGTTGTCAATATTTTTGTTACTACAATGGATGGTAGCCTTTTCATTATGGAAGGTAGTCTGTTGTCGAGATTTTTATTATTCCATTGGATGGTAACCTTGTCATTATGGAAGGTAGTCTGATGTCCGGATTTTTGTTATTCCAATGTATGGTAGCCTTGTCATTATGGAATGTACTCTATTGTCGAGATTTTTGTTACTCCAATGGAAGGTAGCCTCTTCATTATGGAAGGTACTCTGTTGTCGATATTTTTGTTACTCAAATGGATGGTAGCCTTGTCATTATGGAAGGTAGTCTGTTTTCGATATTTTTGTTACTCTAATGGATGGTAGCCTTGTCATTATGGAAGGTAGTCTGTTGTCAAGATTTTTGTTACTCCAATGGATGGTAGCCTTGTCATTATGGAAGGTAGTCTATTCTCGAGATTTTTGTTACTCCAATGGATGGTAGTCTTTTCATTATGGAAGGTAGTCTGTCGTTATGATTTCTGTTACTCCAATGGATGGTAGCCTTATCCTTATGGAAGGTAGTCTTTTGTTCAGATTTTTGTTACTCCATTGGATGGTACCCTTGTCATTATAGAATGTAGTCTGTTGTCGATATTTTTGTTACTCCAATGGATGGTAGCCTTATCATTATGGAAGGTAGTATAATATAGATATCTTTTTTACTCCAATGGGTGGTAGCCTTGTCATTATGGAAGGTAGATTGTCATTGAGATATCTGTTACTCCAATGTGTGGTAGCCTTGTCATTATGGAAGGTAGACTGTTGTCGAGAATTTTGTTATTCCGTTTGATGTTAAGCTTGTCATTATGGAAGGTAGTCCGTTGTCGATATTTTTATACTCCAATGGATGGTATCCTTGTCATTATGGAAGGTAGTCTGTTGTCGAGATTTTTGTTACTCCAATGAATGGTAGCCTTGTTATTATGGGACGTAGTCTGTTGTCAATATTTTTGTTACTTCAATGGATTGTAGCCTTGTCATTATGGAAGGTAGTCTATTGTCGAGATTTTTGTTACTCCAATGGATGGTAGCTTTGTCATTATGGAAGGCACTCTGTTGTCGATATTTTTGTTTCTCCAATGGATGGTAGCCTTGTCATTATGAATGGTAGTCTGTTGTCGAGATTTTTGTTACTCCAATGGATGGTAGCCTTGTCATTATGGAAGGTAGTCTATTGTCGATATTTTTGTTACTACAATGGCTGGTAGCCTTGTCATTATGGAAGGTAGTCCGATGTCAGGATTTTTTTTATTCCAATGTATGATAACCTTGTCATTATAGAAGGTACTCTATTGTCGAGATTTTTGTTACTCCAATGGATGGTAGCCTTGTCATTATGGAAGGTACTCTATTGTCAAAATTTTTGTTACTCCAATGGATGGTAGCCTTGTCATTATGGAAGGTAGTTGGTTGTCGAGATTTTTGTTACTCTATTGGATGGTAGCCTTGTCATTATGGAAGGTAGTCTATTGTCGAGATTTTTGTTACTCCAATGAATGGTAGCCTTTTCATTATGGGACGTAGTCTGTTGTCAATATTTTTGATTCTTCAATGGATTGTAGCCTTGTCATTATGGAAGGTAGTCTATTGTCGATATTTTTGTTACTCCAATGGATGGTAGCATTGTCATTATAGAATGTAGTCTGTTGTCGATATTTTTGTTACCCCAATGGATGGTAGCCTTATCATTATGGAAGGTAGTATAATATAGATATCTTTTTTACTCCAATGGGTGGTAGCCTTGTTATTATGGAAGGTAGTTTTTTGTCGATATTTTTTTTACTCCAATGGATGGTAGCCTTGTCATTATGGAAGGTAGATTGTGATTGAGATATCTATTACTCCAATGTTAGCCTTGTCATTATGGAAGGTAGTCTGTTGTCGATAATTTTGTTATTCCGTTTAATGTTAGCCTTGTCATTATGGAAGGTAGTCTGTTGTCGAAATTTTTATACTCCAATGGATTTTATCCATGTCATTATGGAAGGTAGTCTGTTCTCGAGATTTTTGTTACTCTAATGTAAGGTAGCCTTGTTATTGTGGGACGTAGTCTGTTGTTAATATTTTTGTTACTTCAATGGATTGTAGCCTTGTCATTATGGAAGGTAGTCTGTTGTCAAGATTTTTGTTACTCCAATGGATGGTAGCTTTGTCATTATGGAAGGTACTCTATTGTCGATATTTTTGTTACTCCAATGGATGGTATCCTTTTCATTATGGAAGGTAGTTTGTTGTCGAGATTTTTGTTACTCTAATGGATGGTAGCCTTGTCATTATGGAAGGTAGTATGTTGTCGAGATTTTTGTTACTCCAATGAATGGTAGCCTTGTCATTATGGGACGTAGTTTGTTGTCAATATTTTTGATACTTCAATGCATTGTAGCCTTGTCATTATGGAAGGTAGTCTATTGTCGAGATTTTTGTTACTCCAATGGATGGTAGCTTTTTCATTATGGAAGGTACTCTGTTGTCGATATTTTTGTTACTCCAATGGACCAACCTTGTCATTATGAATGGTAGTCTGTTGTCGATATTTTTGTTACTCCAATGGATGGTAGCCTTGTCATTATGGAAGGTAGTCTATTGTCGATATTTTTGTTACTACAATGTATGGTAGCCTTGTCATTATGGAATGTACTCTATTGTCGAGATTTTTGTTACTCCAATGGAAGGTAGCCTTGTCATTATGGAAGGTACTCTGTTGTTGATATTTTTGTTACTCCAATGGATGGTAGCCTTGTCATTATGGAAGGTACTCTGTTGTCGATATTTTTGTTACTCCAATGGATGGTAGCCTTGTCATTATGGAAGGTAGTCTGTTGTCAAGATTTTTGTTACTCCAATGGATGGTAGCCTTGTCATTATGGAAGGTAGTCTATTTTCGAGATTTTTGTTACTCCAATGGATGGTAGTCTTTTCATTATGGAAGGTAGTCTGTCGTTATGATTTCTGTTACTCCAATGGATGGTAGCCTTGTCCTTATGGAAGGTAGTCTTTTGTTCAGATTTTTGTTACTCCATTGGATGGTAGCCTTGTCATTATAGAATGTAGTCTGTTGTCGATATTTTTGTTACCCCAATGGATGGTAGCCTTATCATTATGGAAGGTAGTATAATATAGATATCTTTTTTACTCCAATGGGTGGTAGCCTTGTCATTATGGAAGGTAGTTTTTTGTCGATATTTTTTTACTCCAATGGATGGTAGCCTTGTCATTATGGAAGGTAGATTGTGATTGAGATATCTGTTACTCCAATGTGTGGTAGCCTTGTCATTATGGAAGGTAGTCTGTTGTCGAGAATTTTGTTATTCTGTTTGATGTTAGCCTTGTCATTATGGAAGGTAGTCTGTTGTCGAGATTTTTTTACTCCAATGGATTGTATCCATGTCATTATGGAAGGTAGTCTGTTGTCGAGATTTTTGTTACTCCAATGTAAGGTAGCCTTGTTATTGTGGGACGTAGTCTGTTGTCGATATTTTTGTTACTTCAATGGATTGTAGCCTTGTCATTATGGAAGGTAGTCTATTGTCGAGATTTTTGTTCCTCCAATGGATGGTAGCTTTGTCATTATGGAAGGTACTCTGTTTTCGATATTTTTGTTTCTCTAATGCATGGTAGCCTTGTCCTTATGAATGGTAGTCTGTTGTCGAGATTTTTGTTACTCCAATGGATGGTAGCCTTGTCATTATGGAAGGTAGTCTATTGTCGATATTTTTGTTACTACAAGGCTGGTAGCCTTGTCATTATGGAAGGTAGTCCGATGTCAGGATTTTTTTTATTCCAATGTATAGTAACCTTGTCATTATGGAAGGTACTCTATTGTCGATATTTTTGTTACTCCAATGGAAGGTAGCCTTGTCATTATGGAAGGTACTCTATTGTCGATATTTTTGTTACTCCAATGGATGGTAGCCTTGTCATTATGGAAGGTCGTTTGTTGTCGAGATTTTTGTTACTCTAATGGATGGTAGCCTTGTCATTATGGAAGGTAGTCTGTTGTCGAGATTTTTGTTACTCCAATGAATGGTAGCCTTGTCATAATGGGACGTAGTCTGTTGTCAATATTTTTGATACTTCAATGGATTGTAGCCTTGGCATTATGGAAGGTAGTCTATTGTCGAGATTTTTGTTACTCCAATGGATGGTAGCTTTGTCATTATGGAAGGTACTCTATTATCGATATTTTTGTTACTCCAATGGACCAACCTTGTCATTATGAATGGTAGTCTGTTGTCGAGATTTTTGTTACTCCAATGGATGGTAGCCTTGTCATTATGGAAGGTAGTCTGTTGTCGATATTTTTGTTACTACAATGGATGGTAGCCTATTCATTATGGAAGGTATTCTGTTGTCGAGATTTTTGTTATTCCATTGGATGGTAACCTTGTCATTATGGAAGGCAGTGTGATGTCAGGATTTTTGTTATTCCAATGTATGGTAACCTTGTCATTATGGAATGTACTCTATTGTCGAGATTTTTGTTACTCCAATGGAAGGTAGCCTTGTCATTATGGAAGGTACTCTGTTGTTGATATTTTTGTTACTCCAATGGATGGTAGCCTTGTCATTAAGGAAGGTACTCTGTTGTCGATATTTTTGTTACTCTAATGGATGGTAGCCTTGTCATTATGGAAGGTAGTCTGTTGTCAAGATTTTTGTTACTCCAATGGATGGTAGCCTTGTCATTATGGAAGGTAGTCTATTTTCGAGATTTTTGTTACTCCAATGGATGGTAGTCTTTTCATTATGGAAGGTAGTCTGTCATTATGATTTCTGTTACTCCAATGGATGGTAGCCTTGTCCTTATGGAAGGTAGTCTTTTGTTCAGATTTTTGTTACTCCATTGGATGGTAGCCTTGTCATTATAGAATGTAGTCTGTTGTCGATATTTTTGTTACCCCAATGGATGGTAGCCTTATCATTATGGAAGGTAGTATAATATAGATATCTTTTTTACTCCAATGGGTGGTAGCCTTGTCATTATGGAAGGTAGTTTTTTGTCGATATTTTTTTACTCCAATGGATGGTAGCCTTGTCATTATGGAAGGTAGATTGTGATTGAGATATCTGTTACTCCAATGTGTGGTAGCCTTGTCATTATGGAAGGTAGTCTGTTGTCGAGAATTTTGTTATTCTGTTTGATGTTAGCCTTGTCATTATGGAAGGTAGTCTGTTGTCGAGATTTTTTTACTCAAATGGATTGTATCCATGTCATTATGGAAGGTAGTCTGTTGTCGAGATTTTTGTTACTCCAATGTAAGGTAGCCTTGTTATTGTGGGACGTAGTCTGTTGTCGATTTTTTTGTTACTTCAATGGATTGTAGCCTTGTCATTATGGAAGGTAGTCTATTATCGAGATTTTTGTTCCTCCAATGGATGGTAGCTTTGTCATTATGGAAGGTACTCTGTTTTCGATATTTTTGTTTCTCCAATGCATGGTAGCCTTGTCATTATGAATGGTAGTCTGTTGTCGAGATTTTTGTTACTCCAATGGATGGTAGCCTTGTCATTATGGAAGGTAGTCTATTGTCGATATTTTTGTTACTACAATGGCTGGTAGCCTTGTCATTATGGAAGGTAGTCTGATGTCAGGATTTTTTTTATTCCAATGTATGGTAACCTTGTCATTATGGAAGGTACTCTATTGTCGATACTTTTGTTACTCCAATGGAAGGTAGCCTTGTCATTATGGAAGGTACTCTATTGTCGATATTTTTGTTACTCCAATGGATGGTAGCCTTGTCATTATGGAAGGTAGTTTGTTGTCGAGATTTTTGTTACTCTAATGGATGGTAGCCTTGTCATTATGGAAGGTAGTCTGTTGTCGAGATTTTTGTTACTCCAATGAATGGTAGCCTTGTCATAATGGGACGTAGTCTGTTGTCAATATTTTTGATACTTCAATGGATTGTAGCCTTGGCATTATGGAAGGTAGTCTATTGTCGAGATTTTTGTTACTCCAATGGATGGTAGCTTCGTCATTATGGAAGGTACTCTATTATCGATATTTTTGTTACTCCAATGGACCAACCTTGTCATTATGAATGGTAGTCTGTTGTCGAGATTTTTGTTACTCCAATGGATGGTAGCCTTGTCATTATGGAAGGTAGTCTGTTGTCGATATTTTTTTTACTACAATGGATGGTAGCCTATTCATTATGGAAGGCATTCTGTTGTCGAGATTTTTGTTATTCCATTGGATGGTAACCTTGTCATTATGGAAGGTAGTGTGATGTCAGGATTTTTGTTATTCCAATGTATGGTAACCTTGTTATTATGGAATGTACTCTATTGTCGAGATTTTTGTTACTCCAATGGAAGGTAGCCTTGTCATTATGGAAGGTACTCTATTGTTGATATTTTTGTTACTCCAATGGATGGTAGCCTTGTCATTATGGAAGGTACTCTGTTGTCGATATTTTTGTTACTCCAATGGATGGTAGCCTTGTCATTATGGAAGGTAGTCTGTTGTCAAGATTTTTGTTATTCCAATGGATGGTAGCCTTGTCATTATGGAAGGTAGTCTATTTTCGAGATTTTTGTTACTCCAATGGATTGTAGTCTTTTCATTATGGAAGGTAGTCTGTCGTTATGATTTCTGTTACTCCAATGGATGGTAGCCTTGTCCTTATGGAAGGTAGTCTTTTGTTCAGATTTTTGTTACTCCATTGGATGGTAGCATTGTCATTATAGAATGTAGTTTGTTGTCGATATTTTTGTTACCCCAATGGATGGTAGCCTTATCATTATGGAAGGTAGTATAACATAGATATCTTTTTTACTCCAATGGGTGGTAGCCTTGTCATTATGGAAGGTAGTTTTTTGTCGATATTTTTTTACTCCAATGGATGGTAGCCTTGTCATTATGGAAGGTAGATTGTGATTGAGATATCTATTACTCCAATGTGTGGTAGCCTTGTCATTATGGAAGGTAGTCTATTGTCGAGAATTTTGTTATTCCGTTTGATGTTAGCCTTGTCATTTTGGAAGGTAGTCTGTTGTCGAGATTTTTATACTCCAATGTATTGTATCCATGTCATTATGGAAGGTAGTCTGTTGTCGAGATTTTTGTTACTCCAATGTAAGGTAGCCTTGTTATTGTGGGACGTAGTCTTTTGTCGATATTTTTGTTACTTCAATGGCTTGTAGCCTTGTCATTATGGAAGGTAGTCTGTTGTCGAGATTTTTGTTACTCCAATGGATGGTAGCTTTGTCATTATGGAAGGTACTCTGTTGTCGATATTTTTGTTTCTCCAATGCATGGTAGCCTTGTCATTATGAATGGTAGTCTGTTATCGTGATTTTTGTTACTCCAATGGATGGTAGCCTTGTCATTATGGAAGGTAGTCTATTGTCGATATTTTTGTTACTACAATGGTTGGTAGCCTTGTTATTATGGAAGGTAGTCTGATGTCAGGATTTTTTTTATTCCAATGTATGGTAACCTTGTCATTATGGTAGGTACTCTATTGTCGATATTTTTGTTACTCCAATGGAAGGTAGCCTTGTCATTATGGAAGGTACTCTATTGTCGATATTTTTGTTACTCCAATGGATGATAGCCTTGTCATTATGGAAGGTAGTTTGTTGTCGAGATTTTTGTTACTCTAATGGATGGTAGCCTTGTCATTATGGAAGGTAGTCTGTTGTCGAGATTTTTGTTACTCCAATGAATGGTAGCCTTGTCATTATGGGACGTAGTCTGTTGTCAAAATTTTTGTTACTTCAATGGATTGTAACCTTGTCATTATGGAAGGTAGTCTATTGTCGAGATTTTTGTTACTCCAATGGATGGTAGCTTTGTCATTATATAAGGTACTCTGTTGTCGATATTTTTGTTACTCCAATGGACCAGCCTTGTCATTATGAATGGTAGTCTGTTGTCGAGATTTTTGTTACTCCAATGGATGGTAGCCTTGTCATTATGGAAGGTAGTCTGTTGTCGATATTTTTGTTAATAAAATGGATGTTAGCCTTGTCATTATGGAAGGTATTCTGTTGTCGAGATTTTTGTTATTCCATTGGATGGTAACCTTGTCATTATGGAAGGTAGTGTGATGTCAGGATTTTTGTTATTCCAATGTATGGTAACCTTGTCATTATGGAATGTACTCTATTGTCGAGATTTTTGTTACTCCAATGGAAGGTAGCCTTGTCATTATGGAAGGTACTCTGTTGTTGATATTTTTGTTACTCCAATGGATGGTAGCCTTGTCATTAAGGAAGGTACTCTGTTGTCGATATTTTTGTTACTCCAATGGATGGTAGCCTTGTCATTATGGAAGGTAGTTTGTTGTCAAGATTTTTGTTACTCCAATGGATGGTAGCCTTGTCATTATGGAAGGTAGTCTATTTTCGAGATTTTTGTTACTCCAATGGATGGTAGTCTTTTCATTATGGAAGGTAGTCTGTCATTATGATTTCTGTTACTCCAATGGATGGTAGCCTTGTCCTTATGGAAGGTAGTCTTTTGTTCAGATTTTTGTTACTCCATTGGATGGTAGCCTTGTCATTATAGAATGTAGTCTGTTGTCGATATTTTTGTTACCCCAATGGATGGTAGCCTTATCATTATGGAAGGTAGTATAATATAGATATCTTTTTTACTCCAATGGGTGGTAGCCTTGTCATTATGGAAGGTAGTTTTTTGTCGATATTTTTTTACTCCAATGGATGGTAGCCTTGTCATTATGGAAGGTAGATTGTGATTGAGATATCTGTTACTCCAATGTGTGGTAGCCTTGTCATTATGGAAGGTAGTCTGTTGTCGAGAATTTTGTTATTCTGTTTGATGTTAGCCTTGTCATTATGGAAGGTAGTCTGTTGTCGAGATTTTTTTACTCAAATGGATTGTATCCATGTCATTATGGAAGGTAGTCTGTTGTCGAGATTTTTGTTACTCCAATGTAAGGTAGCCTTGTTATTGTGGGACGTAGTCTGTTGTCGATTTTTTTGTTACTTCAATGGATTGTAGCCTTGTCATTATGGAAGGTAGTCTATTATCGAGATTTTTGTTCCTCCAATGGATGGTAGCTTTGTCATTATGGAAGGTACTCTGTTTTCGATATTTTTGTTTCTCCAATGCATGGTAGCCTTGTCATTATGAATGGTAGTCTGTTGTCGAGATTTTTGTTACTCCAATGGATGGTAGCCTTGTCATTATGGAAGGTAGTCTATTGTCGATATTTTTGTTACTACAATGGCTGGTAGCCTTGTCATTATGGAAGGTAGTCTGATGTCAGGATTTTTTTTATTCCAATGTATGATAACCTTGTCATTATGGAAGGTACTCTATTGTCGATACTTTTGTTACTCCAATGGAAGGTAGCCTTGTCATTATGGAAGGTACTCTATTGTCGATATTTTTGTTACTCCAATGGATGGTAGCCTTGTCATTATGGAAGGTAGTTTGTTGTCGAGATTTTTGTTACTCTAATGGATGGTAGCCTTGTCATTATGGAAGGTAGTCTGTTGTCGAGATTTTTGTTACTCCAATGAATGGTAGCCTTGTAATAATGGGACGTAGTCTGTTGTCAATATTTTTGATACTTCAATGGATTGTAGCCTTGGCATTATGGAAGGTAGTCTATTGTCGAGATTTTTGTTACTCCAATGGATGGTAGCTTCGTCATTATGGAAGGTACTCTATTATCGATATTTTTGTTACTCCAATGGACCAACCTTGTCATTATGAATGGTAGTCTGTTGTCGAGATTTTTGTTACTCCAATGGATGGTAGCCTTGTCATTATGGAAGGTAGTCTGTTGTCGATATTTTTGTTACTACAATGGATGGTAGCCTATTCATTATGGAAGGCATTCTGTTGTCGAGATTTTTGTTATTCCATTGGATGGTAACCTTGTCATTATGGAAGGTAGTGTGATGTCAGGATTTTTGTTATTCCAATGTATGGTAACCTTGTTATTATGGAAGGTACTCTATTGTCGAGATTTTTGTTACTCCAATGGAAGGTTGCCTTGTCATTATGGAAGGTACTCTATTGTTAATATTTTTGTTACTCCAATGGATGGTAGCCTTGTCATTATGGAAGGTACTCTGTTGTCGATATTTTTGTTACTCCAATGGATGGTAGCCTTGTCATTATGGAAGGTAGTCTGTTGTCAAGATTTTTGTTATTCCAATGGATGGTAGCCTTGTCATTATGGAAGGTAGTCTATTTTCGAGATTTTTGTTACTCCAATGGATTGTAGTCTTTTCATTATGGAAGGTAGTCTGTCGTTATGATTTCTGTTACTCCAATGGATGGTAGCCTTGTCCTTATGGAAGGTAGTCTTTTGTTCAGATTTTTGTTACTCCATTGGATGGTAGCATTGTCATTATAGAATGTAGTTTGTTGTCGATATTTTTGTTACCCCAATGGATGGTAGCCTTATCATTATGGAAGGTAGTATAATATAGATATCTTTTTTACTCCAATGGGTGGTAGCCTTGTCATTATGGAAGGTAGTTTTTTGTCGATATTTTTTTACTCCAATGGATGGTAGCCTTGTCATTATGGAAGGTAGATTGTGATTGAGATATCTGTTACTCCAATGTGTGGTAGCCTTGTCATTATGGAAGGTAGTCTATTGTCGAGAATTTTGTTATTCCGTTTGATGTTAGCCTTCTCATTTTGGAAGGTAGTCTGTTGTCGAGATTTTTATACTCCAATGTATTGTATCCATGTCATTATGGAAGGTAGTCTGTTGTCGAGATTTTTGTTACTCCAATGTAAGGTAGCCTTGTTATTGTGGGACGTAGTCTTTTGTCGATATTTTTGTTACTTCAATGGATTGTAGCCTTGTCATTATGGAAGGTAGTCTGTTGTCGAGATTTTTGTTACTCCAATGGATGGTAGCTTTGTCATTATGGAAGGTACTCTGTTGTCGATATTTTTGTTTCTCCAATGCATGGTAGCCTTGTCATTATGAATGGTAGTCTGTTATCGTGATTTTTGTTACTCCAATGGATGGTAGCCTTGTCATTATGGAAGGTAGTCTATTGTCGATATTTTTGTTACTACAATGGCTGGTAGCCTTGACATTATGGAAGGTAGTCTGATGTCAGGATTTTTTTTATTCCAATGTATGGTAACCTTGTCATTATGGTAGGTACTCTATTGTCGATATTTTTGTTACTCCAATGGAAGGTAGCCTTGTCATTATGGAAGGTACTCTATTGTCGATATTTTTGTTACTCCAATGGATGGTAGCCTTGTCATTATGGAAGGTAGTTTGTTGTCGAGATTTTTGTTACTCTAATGGATGGTAGCCTTGTCATTATGGAAGGTAGTCTGTTGTCGAGATTTTTGTTACTCCAATTTAATGGTAGCCTTGTCATTATGGGACGTAGTCTGTTGTCAAAATTTTTGTTACTTCAATGGATTGTAGCCTTGTCATTATGGAAGGTAGTCTATTGTCGAGATTTTTGTTACTCCAATGGATGGTATCTTTGTCATTATATAAGGTACTCTGTTGTCGATATGTTTGTTACTACAATGGACCAGCCTTGTCATTATGAATGGTAGTCTGTTGTCGAGATTTTTGTTACTCCAATGGATGGTAGCCTTGTCATTATGGAAGGTAGTCTGTTGTCGATATTTTTGTTAATAAAATGGATGTTAGCCTTGTCATTATGGAAGGTAGTCTGTTGTCGAGATTTTTGTTATTCCATTGGATGGTAACCTTGTCATTATGGAAGGTAGTCTGATGTCAGGATTTTTGTTATTCCAATGTATGGTAACCTTGTCATTATGGAAGGTACACTATTGTCGAAATTTTTGTTATTCCAATGGAAAGTAGCCTTGTCATTATGGAAGGTACTCTGTTGTCGATATTTTTGTTACTACAATGGATGGTAGCCTGTTCATTCTGGAAATTACTCCGTTGTTGATATTTTTATTACTCCAATGAATGGTAGCCTTGTCATTATGAAAGGTAGTCTGTTGTCGAGATTTTTGTTACTCCAATGGATGGTAGTCTTTTCATTATGGAAGGTAGTCTGTCGTTATGATTTCTGTTACTCCAATGGATGGTAGCCTTGTCATTATGGAAGGTAGTCTTTTATTCATATTTTTGTTACTCCATTGGATGGTAGCCTTGTCATTAGAGAAGGTAGTCTGGATTCCATGGGTTTGTTCCTCCAATGGATGGTAGCCTTATCATTATGGAAGCTAGAATGATATAGATATCTTTTTTACTCCAATGGGTGGTAGCCTTGTCATTATGGAAGGTAGTTTGTTGTCGATATTTTTTTTACTCCAATGGATGGTAGCCTTGTCATTATGAAAGGTAGTTTGTCATTGAGATATCTGTTAATCCAATGTGTGGTAGCCTTGTCATTATGGAAGGTAGTCTGTTGTCGAGAATTTTGTTATTCCGTTGGATGTTAGCCTTGTCATTATGGAAGGTAGTTTGATGTCGAGATTTTTGTTATTCTAATGGATTGTAACCTTGTCATTATGGAAGATAGTCTGTTGTCGAGATTTTTATACTCCAATGGATGGTATCCTTAACATTATGGAAGGTAGTCTAATGTCAAGATTTATGTTACTTCAATGAATGGTAGCCTTGTCATTATGGGACGTAGTCTGTTGTCAATATTTTTGTTACTTCAATGGATTGTTGCCTTGTCGTTATGGAAGGTAGTCTGTTGTCAAGATTTTTCTTACTCCAATGGATGGTAGCTTTGTCATTATGGAAAGTACTCTGTTGTCGATATTTTTGTTACTGCAATGGATGGTAGCCTTGTCATTAAGAAAGGTAGTCTATTGTCGAGATTTTTGTTACTCCAATGGATGGTAGCCTTGTCATTATGGAAGGTAGTCTGTTGTCGATATTTTTGTTACTACAATGGATGGTAGCCTTGTCATTCTGGAAATTACTTCGTGGTTGATATTTTTATTACTCCAATGGATGGTAGCCTTGTCCTTATGGAAGGTAGTCTATCGTTATGATTTCTGTTACTCCAATGGATGGTAGCCTTGTCCTTATGGAAGGTAGTCTTTTGTTCTGATTTTTGTTACTCCATTGCATGGTAGCCTTTTCATTACAGAATGTAGTCTGTTGTCGATATTTTTGTTACTCCAATGGATGGTAGCCTTATCATTATGGAAGGTAGTATAATATAGATATCTTTATTACTCCAATGGGTGGTACCCTTGTCATTATGGAAGGTAGTTTTTTGTTGATATTTTTTTTACTCCAATGGATGATAGCCTTGTCATTATGGAAGGTAGATTGTCATTGAGATCTCTGTTACTCCAATGTGTGGTAGCTTTGTCATTATGGAAGGTAGTCTGTTGTCGAGAATTTTGTTATTCCGTTTGATGTTAGCATTGTCATAATGGAAGGTAGTCTGTTGTCGAGATTTTTATACTCCAATTGATGGTATCCTTGTCATTATGGAAGGTAGTCTATTGTCGAGATTTTTGTTACTCCAATGAATGGTAGCCTTGTTATTATGGGACGTAGTCTGTTGTCAATATTTTTGTTACTTCAATGGATTGTAGCCTTGTAATTATGCAAGGTAGTCTATTGTCGAGATTTTTGTTACTCCAATGGATGGTAGCTTTGTCATTATGGAAGGTACTCTGTTATCGATATTTTTTTTTCTCCAATGGATGGTAGCCTTGTCAGTATGAAAGGTAGTCTGTTGTCGAGATTTTTGTTATCCAATGGATGGTAACCTTGTCATTATGGAAGGTAGTCTATTGTCGATATTTCTTTTACTATAATGGATGGTAGCCTTTTCATTATGGAAGGTAGTCTGTTGTCGAGATTTTTGTTATTCGTTTGGATGGTAACCTTGTCATTATGGAAGGTAGTCTGATGTCAGGATTTTTGTTATTCCAATGTATGGTAACCTTGTCATTATGGAAGGTACTCTATTGTCGAGATTTTTGTTACTCCAATGGATGGTAGCCTTTACATTATGAAAGGTACTCTATTATCGATATTTTTGTTACTCCAATGGATGGTAGCCTTGTCATTATGGAAGGTAGTCTGTTGTCAAGATTTTTGTTACTCCAATGGATGGTAGCCTTGTCATTATGGAAGGTATTATGTCGTTATGATTTCTGTTACTCCAATGGATGGTAGGCTTGTCATTATGGAAGGTTGTCTTTTGTTCAGATATTTGTTACTCCATCGGATGGTAGCCTTGTCATTACAAAAGGTAGCCTGATGTCGATATTTTTGTTACTCCAATGGATGGTAGCCTTATCATTATGGAAGGTAGTATAATATAGATATCTTTTTTACTCCAATGGGTTGTAGCCTTGTCATTATGGAAGGTAGTTTTTGGTCGATATTTTTTTTACTCCAATGGATGGTAGCCTTTTCATTATGGAAGGTAGATTGTCATTGAGATATTTGTTACTCCAATGTGTGGTAGCCTTGTCATTATGGAAGGTAGTCTGATGTCGAGATTTTTGTTATTCCGTTTGATGGTAGCCTTGTCATTATGGAAGGTAGTCTGTTGTCGAGATTTTTGTTACTCCAATGGATGGTAGTCTTTTCATTATGGAAGGTAGTCTGTCGTTATGATTTCTGTTACTCCAATGGATGGTAGCCTTGTCATTATGGAAGGTAGTCTTTTGTTCATATTTTTGTTACCCCATTGGATGGTAGCCTTGTCATTACAGAAGGTAGTCTGTTGTCAATGTTTTTGTTCCTCCAATGGATGGTAGCCTTATCATTATAGAAGGTATAATGATATAGATATCTTTTTTACTCAAATGGGTGGTAGCCTTGTCATTATGGAAGGTAGTCTTTTGTTCAGATTTTTTTTACTCCAATGGATGGCAGCCTTGTCTTTATGAAAGGTAGTTTGTCATTGAGATATTTGTTACTCCAATGTGTGGTAGCCTTGTAATTATGGAAGGTAGTCTGTTGTCGAGAATTTTGTTATTCCGTTGGATGGTAGCCTTGTCATTATGGAAGGTAGTTTGATGTCGATATTTTTGTTATTCTAATGGATTGTAACCTTGTCATTATGGAAGGTACTTTGTTGTCGAGATTTTTGTTTCTCCAATGGATGGTAGCCTTGTCATTATGAAAGGTAGTTTGTTTTCGAAATTTTTGTTACTCCAATGGATGGTAGCCTTGTCATTATGGAAGGTAGTCTGTTGTCGATATTTTTGTTACTACAATGGATGGTAGCCTTGTCATTCTGGAAATCACTCCGTTGTGGATATTTTTATTACTCCAATGGATGGTAGCCTTGTCATTATGGAAGGTAGTCTGTTGTCGAGATTTTAGTTACTCCAATGGATGGTAGTCTTTTCATTATGGAAGGTAGTCTATCGTTATGATTTCTGTTACTCCAATGGATGGTAGCCTTGTCATTATGGAAGGTAATCTTTTGTTCATATTTTTGTTAGTCCATTGGAAGGTAGCCTTGTCATTACAGAAGGGAGTCTGTTGTCCATTATTTTGTTCCTCCAATGGATGGTAGCCTTATCATTATGGAAGGTATAATGATATAGATATCTTTTTTACTGCAATGGGTGGTAGCCTTGTCATTATGGAAGGTAGTTTGTTGTCGATATTTTTTTACTCCAATGGATGGTAGCCTTGTCGTTATGAAAGGTAGTTTGTCATTGAGATATCTCTTACTCCAATGTGTGGTAGCCTTGTCATTATGGAAGGTAGTATGTTGTCGAGAATTTTGTTATTCCGTTGGATGGTAGCCTTGTCATTATGGAAGGTAGTCTGATGTCGAGATTTTTATTATTCTAATGGATTGTAACCTTGTCATTATGGAAGGTAGTCTGTTGTCGAGATTTTTATTACTCCAATGAATGGTAGCCTTGTCATTATGGGACGTAGTCTGTTGTCAATATTTTTATTACTTCACTGGATTGTAGCCTTGTCATTATGGAAGGTAGTCTATTGTCGAGATTTTTGTTACTCCAATGGATGGTAGCTTTGTCATTATGGAAGGTACTCTATTGTCGATATTTTTTTTACTCCAATGGATGGTAGCCTTGTCATTATGAAAGGTAGTCTGTTGTCGAGATTTTTGTTAATCCAATGGATGGTAGCGTTGTCATTATGGAAGGTAGTCTGTTGTCAATATTTTTGTTACTACAATGGATGGTAGCCTTGTCATTCCGGAAATCACTCCGTTGTTGATATTTTTATTACTCCAATGGTTGGTATCCTTGTCATTATGGAAGGTAGTCTGTTGTCGAGATTTTTGTTACTCCAATGGATGGTAGTCTTTTCATTATGGAAGGTAGTCTGTCGTTATGATTTCTATTACTCCAATGGATGGTAGCCTTGCCCTTATGGAAGGTAGTCTTTTGTTCATATTTTTGTTACTCCATTGGATGGTAGCCTTGTCATTATAGAAGGTAGTTTGTTGTCCATTATTTTGTTCCTCCAATGGATGGTAGCCTTATCATTATGGAAGGTAGAATGATATAGATATCTTTTTTACTCCAATGGGTGGTAGCCTTGTCATTATGGAAGGTTGTTTGTTGTCGATATTTTTTTTACTCCAATGGATGGTAGCCTTGTCTTTATGAAAGGTAGTTTGTCATTGAGATATCTGTTACTCCAATGTGTGGTAGCCTTGTCATTATGGAAGCTAGTCTGTTGTCGAGAATTTTGTTATTCCGTTGGATGGTAGCCTTGTCATTATGGAAGGTAGTCTATTATCTTTATTTTTGTTACTACAATGGATGGTAGGCTTGTCATTCCGGAAATTAGTCCGTTGTTGATATTTTTATTACTCCAATGGATGGTAGCCTTGTCATTATGAAAGGTAGTCTGTTGTCGAGATTTTTGTTACTCCAATGGATGGTAGTCTTTTCATTATGGAAGGTAGTCTGTCGTTAAGATTTCTGTTACTCCAATGGATGGTAGCCTTGTCATTATGGAAGGTAGTCTTTTGTTCATATTTTTGTTACTCCATTGGATGGTAGCCTTGTCATTACAGAAGGTAGTCTGTTGTCAATGTTTTTGTTCCTCCAATGGATGGTAGCCTTATCATTATGGAAGGTAGAATGATATAGATATCTTTTTTACTCCAATGGGTGGTAGCCTTGTCATTATGGAAGGTAGTTTGTTGTCGATATTTTTTTTACTCCAATGGATGGTAGCCTTGTCTTTATGAAAGGTAGTTTGTCATTGAGATATCTGTTACTCCAATGTGTTGTAGCCTTGTCATTATGGAAGCTAGTCTGTTGTCGAGAATTTTGTTATTCCATTGGATGGTAGCCTTGTCATTATGGAAGGTAGTCTATTGTCGAGATTTTTGTTACTCCAATGGATGGTAGCCTTGTCATTATGAAAGGTAGTTTGTTTTCGAGATTTTTGTTACTCCAATGGATGGTAGCCTTGTCATTATAGAAGGTAGTCTGTTGTCGATATTTTTGTTACTACAATGGATGGTAGCCTTGTCATTCTGGAAATCACTCCGTTGTTGATATTTTTATTACTCCAATGGATGGTAGCCTTGTCATTATGGAAGGTAGTCTGTTGTCGAGATTTTAGTTACTCCAATGGATGGTAGTCTTTTCATTATGGAAGGTAGTCTATCGTTATGATTTCTGTTACTCCAATGGATGGTAGCCTTGTCATTATGGAAGGTAATCTTTTGTTCATATTTTTGTTAGTCCATTGGAAGGTAGCCTTGTCATTACAGAAGGGAGTCTGTTGTCCATTATTTTGTTCCTCCAATGGATGGTAGCCTTATCATTATAGAAGGTATAATGATATAGATATCTTTTTTACTCCAATGGGTGGTAGCCTTGTCATTATGGAAGGTAGTTTGTTGTCGATATTTTTTTTACTCCAATGGATGGTAGCCTTGTCGTTATGAAAGGTAGTTTGTCATTGAGATATCTCTTAATCCAATGTGTGGTAGCCTTGTCATTATGGAAGGTAGTATGTTGTCGAGAATTTTGTTATTCCATTGGATGGTAGCCTTGTCATTATGGAAGGTAGTCTGATGTCGAGATTTTTATTATTCTAATGGATTGTAACCTTGTCATTATGGAAGGCAGTCTGTTGTCGAGATTTTTATTACTCCAATGAATGGTAGCCTTGTCATTATGGGACGTAGTCTGTTGTCAATATTTTTGTTACTTCAATGGATTGTAGCCTTGTCATTATGGAAGGTAGTCTATTGTCGAGATTTTTGTTACTCCAATGGATGTTAGCTTTGTCATTATGGAAGGTACTCTATTGTCGATATTTTTTTTACTCCAATGGATGGTAGCCTTGTCATTATGAAAGGTAGTCTGTTGTCGAGATTTTTGTTAATCCAATGGATGGTAGCGTTGTCATTATGGAAGGTAGTCTGTTGTCAATATTTTTGTTACTACAATGGATGGTAGCCTTGTCATTCCGGAAATCACTCCGTTGTTGATATTTTTATTACTCCAATGGTTGGTAGCCTTGTCATTATGGAAGGTAGTCTGTTGTCGAGATTTTTGTTACTCCAATGGATGGTAGTCTTTTCATTATGGAAGGTAGTCTGTCGTTATGATTTCTATCACTCCAATGGATGGTAGCCTGGTCATTATGGAAGGTAGTCTTTTGTTCATATTTTTGTTACTCCATTGGATGGTAGCCTTGTCATTATAGAAGGTAGTTTGTTGTCCATTATTTTGTTCCTCCAATGGATGGTAGCCTTATCATTATGGAAGGTAGAATGATATAGATATCTTTTTTACTCCAATGGGTGGTAGCCTTGTCATTATGGAAGGTTGTTTGTTGTCGATATGTTTTTTACTCTAATGGATGGTAGCCTTGTCTTTATGAAAGGTACTTTGTCATTGAGATATCTGTTACTCCAATGTGTGGTAGCCTTGTCATTATGGAAGCTAGTCTGTTGTCGAGAATTTTGTTATTCCGTTGGATGGTAGCCTTGTCATTATGGAAGGTAGTCTGATGTCGAGATTTTTATTATTCTAATGGATTGTAACCTTGTCATTATGGAAGGTACTCTGTTGTCGAGATTTTTGTTACTCCAATGGATGGTATCCTTGTCATTATGGAAGGTAGTCTGTTGTCGATATTTTTTTTACTACAATGGATGGTAGCCTTGTCATTCTGGAAATCACTCCGTTGTTGATATTTTTATTACTCCAATGGATGGTAGCCTTGTCATTATGGAAGGTAGTCTGTTGTCGAGATTTTAGTTACTCCAATGGATGGTAGTCTTTTCATTATAGAAGGTAGTCTGTCGTTATGATTTCTGTTACTCCAATGGATGGTAGCCTTGTCATTATGGAAGGTAGTCTTTTGTTCATATTTTTGTTAGTCCATTGGATGGTAGCCTTGTCATTACAGAAGGTAGTATGTTGTCCATTATTTTGTTCCTCCAATGGATGGTAGCCTTATCATTATGGAAGATAGAATGATATAGATATCTTTTTTACTCCAATGGGTGGTAGCCTTGTCATTATGGAAGGTAGTTTGTTAGCGATATTTTTTTTACTCCAATGGATGGTAGCCTTGTCTTTATGAAAGGTAGTTTGTCATTGAGATATCTCTTACTCCAATGAATGGTAGCCTTGTCATTATGGGACGTAGTCTGTTGTCAATATTTTTGTTACTTCAATGGATTGTAGCCTTGTCATTATGAAAGGTAGTCTATTCTCGAGATTTTTATTACTGCAATGGATGGTAGCTTTGTCATTATGGAAGGTACTCTGTTGTTGAGATTTTTGTTACTCCAATGGATGGTAGCCTTGTCATTATGAAAGGTAGTCTGTTGTTGAGATTTTTGTTACTCCAATGGATGGTAGCCTTGTCATTATGGAAGGTAGTCTATTGTCGATATTTTTGTTACTACAATGGATGGTAGCCTTGTCATTATGGAAATTAGTCTGTTGTTGATATTTTTATTACTCCAATGGATGGTAGCCTTGTCATTATGGAAGGTAGTCTGTTGTCGAGATTTTTGTTACTCCAATGGATGGTAGTCTTTTCATTATGGAAGGTAGTCTGTCGTTATGAGTTTTGTTACTCCAATGGATGGTAGCCTTGTCATTATGGAAGGTAGTCTTTTGTTCATATTTTTGTTACTCCATTGGATGGTAGCCTTGTCATTACAGAAGGTAGTCTGTTGTCAATGTTTTTTTTCCTCCAATGGATGGTAGCCTTATCATTATGGAAGGTATAATGATATAGATATCTTTTTTACTCCAATGGGTGGTAGCCTTGTCATTATGGAAGGTAGTTTGTTGTCGATATTTTTTTTTCTCCAATGGATGGTAGCCTTGTCATTATGAAAGGTAGTTTGTCATTGAGATATCTGTTACTCCAATGTGTGGTAGCCTTTTCATTATGGAAGGTAGTCTGTTGTCGAGAATTTTGTTATTCCGTTGGATGGTAGCCTTGTCATTATGGAAGGTAGTTTGATGTCGAGATTTTTGTTATTCTAATGGATTGTAACCTTCTCATTATGGAAGGTAGTGTGTTGTCGAGATTTTTATACTCCAATGGATGGTATCCTTGTCATTATGGGAGGTAGTCTGTTGTCAAGATTTTTGTTACTTCAATGAATGGTAGCCTTGTCATTATGGGACGTAGTCTGTTGTCAATATTTTTGTTACTTCAATGGATTGTAGCCTTGTCATTATGGAAGGTAGTCTATTGTCGAGATTTTTGTTACTCCAATGGATGGTAGCTTTGTCATTATGGAAGGTACTCTGTTGTCGATATTTTTGTTACTCCAATGGATGGTAGCCTTGTCATTACGAAAGGTAGTCTGTTGTCGAGATTTTTGTTACACCAATGAATGGTAGCCTTGTCATTATGGAAGGTAGTCTGTTGTCGATATTTTTCTTACTATAATGGATGGTAGCCTTGTCATTCTGGAAATTACTCGGTTGTTGATATTTTTATTACTCCAATGGATGGTAGCCTTTTCATTACGAAAGGTAGTCTGTTGTCGAGATTTTTGTTACACCAATGAATGGTAGCCTTGTCATTATGCAAGGTAGTCTGTTGTCGAGATTTTTGTTACTACAAAGGATGGTAGCCTTGTCATTCTGGAAATTACTCCGTTGTTGATATTTTTATTACTCGAATGGATGGTAGCCTTGTCATTATGAAAGGTAGTCTGTTGTCGAGATTTTTGTTACTCCAATGGATGGTAGTCTTTTCATTATGGAAGGTAGTCTGTCGTTATAATTTCTGTTCCTCCAATGGATGGTAGCCTTGCCATTACGGAAGGTAGTGTTTTATTCATATTTTTGTTATTCCATTGGATCGTAGCCTTGTCATTACAGAAGGTAGTTGTTTGTCCATGACTTTGTTCCTCCAATGGATGGTAGCCTTATCATTATGGAAGGTAGAATGATATAGATATCTTTTTTACTACAATGGGTGGTTGCCCTGTCATTATGGAAGGTAGTTTGTTGTCGAAATTTTTTTACTCCAATGGATGTTAGCCTTGTCATTATGAAAGGTAGTTTGTCATTGTGATATCTGTTACTCCAATGTGTGATAGCCTTGTCATTATGGAAGGTAGTCTGTTGTCGAGAATTTTGTTATTCCGTTGGATGGTAGCCTTGTCATTATGGAAGGTAGTCTGATGTCGAGATTTTTGTTATTCTAATGGATTGTATACTTGTCATTATGGAAGGTAGTCTGTTGTCGAGATTTTTATACTCCAATGGATGGTATCCTTGTCATTATGGAAGGTAGTCTGTTGTCAATATTTTTGTTACTTCAATGAATGGTAGCCTTGTCATTATGGGACATAGTCTGTTGTCAATATTTTTGTTACTTCAATGGATTGTAGCCTTGTCATTATGGAAGGTAGTCTATTGTCGAGATTTTTGTTACTCCAATGGATGGTAGCTTTGTCATTACGGAAGGTACTCTGTTGTCGATATTTTTGTTACTCCAATGGATGGTAGCCTTGTCATTACGAAAGGTAGTCTGTTGTCGAGATTTTTGTTACACCAATGAATGGTAGCCTTGTCATTATGGAAGGTAGTCTGTTGTCGATATTTTTGTTACTACAATGGATGGTAGCCTTGTCATTATGAAAGATAGTTTGTCATTGAGATATCTGTTACTCCAATGTGTGGTAGCCTTGTCATTATGGAAGGTAGTCTGTTGTCGAGAATTTTGTTATTCCGTTGGATGGTAGCCTTGTCATTATGGAAGGTAGTTTGATGTCGAGATTTTTGTTATTCTAATGGATTGTAACCTTCTCATTATGGAAGGTAGTGTGTTGTCGAGATTTTTATACTCCAATGGATGGTATCCTTGTCATTATGGAAGGTAGTCTGTTGTCAAGATTTTTGTTACTTCAATGAATGGTAGCCTTGTCATTATGGGACGTAGTCTGTTGTCAATATTTTTGTTACTTCAATGGATTGTAGCCTTGTCATTATGGAAGGTAGTCTATTGTCGAGATTTTTGTTACTCCAATGGATGGTAGCTTTGTCATTATGGAAGGTACTCTGTTGTCGATATTTTTGTTACTCCAATGGATGGTAGCCTTGTCATTACGAAAGGTAGTCTGTTGTCGAGATTTTTGTTACACCAATGAATGGTAGCCTTGTCATTATGGAAGGCAGTCTGTTGTCGATATTTTTGTTCTACAATGGATGGTAGCCTTGTCATTCTGGAAATTACTTCGTTGTTGATATTTTTATTACTCCAATGCATGGTAGCCTTGTTATTACGAAAGGTAGTCTGTTGTCGAGATTTTTGTTACACCAATGAATGGTAGCCTTGTCATTATGCAAGGTAGTCTGTTGTCGAGATTTTTGTTACTACAATGGATGGTAGCCTTGTCATTCTTGAAATTACTCCGTTGTTGATATTTTTATTACTCGAATGGATGGTAGCCTTGTCATTATGAAAGGTAGTCTGTTGTCGAGATTTTTGTTACTCCAATGGATGGTAGTCTTTTCATTATGGAAGGTAGTCTGTCGTTATAATTTCTGTTCCTCCAATGGATGGTAGCGTTGCCATTATGGAAGGTAGTCTTTTATTCATATTTTTGTTACTCCATTGGATGGTAGCCTTGTCATTACAGAAGGTAGTCTGTTGTCCATGACTTTGTTCCTCCAATGGATGGTAGCCTTATCATTACGGAAGGTAGAATGATATAGATATCTTTTTTACTACAATGGGTGGTAGCCCTGTCATTATGGAAGGTAGTTTGTTGTCGAAATTTTTTTACTCCAATGGATGGTAGCCTTGTCATTATGAAAGGTAGTTTGTCATTGTGATATCTGTTACTCCAATGTGTGATAGCCTTGTCATTATGGAAGGTAGTCTGTTGTCGAGAATTTTGTTATTCCGTTGGATGGTAGCCTTGTCATTATGGAAGGTAGTCTGATGTCGAGATTTTTGTTATTCTAATGGATTGTAACCTTTTCATTATGGAAGGTAGTCTGTTGTCGAGATTTTAATACTCCAATGGATGGTATCCTTGTCATTATGGAAGGTAGTCTGTTGTCAAGATTTTTGTTACTTCAATGAATTGTAGCCTTTTCATTTTGGGACATAGTCTGTTGTCAATATTTTTGTTACTTCAATGGATTGTAGCCTTGTCATTATGGAAGGTAGTCTATTGTCGAGATTTTTGTTACTCCAATGGATGGTAGCTTTGTCATTATGGAAGGTACTCTGTTGTCGATATTTTTGTTACTCCAATGGATGGTAGCCTTGTCATTATGAAAGGTAGTCTGTTGTCGAATTTTTTGTTACTCCAATGGATGGTAGTCTTTTCATTATGGAAGGTAGTCTATCGTTATGATTTCTGTTACTCCAATGGATGGTAGCCTTGTCATTATGGAAGGTAGTCTTTTATTCATATTTTTGTTACTCCATTGGATGGTAGCCTTGTCATTACAGAAGGTAGTCTGTTGTCCATGAGTTTGTTCCTCCAATGGATGGTAGCCTTATCATTATGGAAGGTAGAATGATATAGATATCTTTTTTACTCCAATGGGTGGTAGCCTTGTCATTATGGAGGGTACTCTGTTGTCTATATTTTTGTTACTCCAATGGATGGTAGCCTTGTCATTATGAAAGGTAGTTTGTTGTCGAGATTTTTGTTACTCCAATGGATGGTAGCCTTATCATTATGGAAGGTAGTCTGTTGTCGATATTTTTGTTACTACAATAGATGGTAGCCTTGTCATTCTGGAAATTACTCCGTTGTTGATATTTTTATTACTCTAATGGATGGTAGCCTTGTCATTATGAAAGGTAGTCTGTTGTCGAGATTTTTGTTACTCCAATGGATGGTAGTCTTTTCATTATGGAAGGTAGTCTATCGTTATGATTTCTGTTACTCCAATGGATGGTAGCCTTGTCATTATGGAAGGTAGTCTTTTATTCATATTTTTGTTACTCCATTGGATGGTAGCCTTGTCATTACAGAAGGTAGTCTGTTGTCCATGAGTTTGTTCCTCCAATGGATGGTAGCCTTATCATTATGGAAGGTAGAATGATATAGATATCTTTTTTACTCCAATGGGTGGTAGCCTTGTCATTATGGAAGGTAGTTTGTTGTCGATATTCTTTTTACTCCAATTGATGGTAGCCTTTTTATTATGAAAGGTAATTTGTCATTGAGACATCTGTTACTCCAATGTGTGGTAGCCTTGTCATTATGGAAGGTAGTCTGTTGTCGAGAATTTTGTTATTCCGTTGGATGGTAGCCTTGTCATTATGGAAGGTAGTTTGATGTCGAGATTTTTGTTATTCTAATGGATTGTAACCTTGTCATTATGGAAGGTAGTCTGTTGTCGAGATTTTTATACTCTAATGGATGGTATCCTTGTCATTATGGAAGGTAGTCTGTTGTCAAGATTTTTGTTACTTCAATGAATGGTAGCCTTGTCATTATGGGACTTAGTCTGTTGTCAATATTTTTGTTACTTCAATGGATTGTAGCCTTGTCATTATGGAAGGTAGTCTATTGTCGAGATTTTTTGTTACTCCAATGGATGGTAGCTTTGTCATTATGCAAGGTACTCTATTGTCGATATTTTTGTTACTCCAATGGATGGTAGCCTTGTCATTACGAAAGGTAGTCTGTTGTCGAGATTTTTGTTACACCAATGAATGGTAGCCTTGTCATTATGGAAATTACTTTGTTGTTGATATTTTTATTACTCCAATGGATGGTAGCCTTGTCATCATGGAAGATAGTCTGTTGTCGAGATTTTTGATACTCCAATGGATGGTAGTATTTTCATTATGGAAGGTAGTATGTCGTTATGATTTTTGTTACTCCAATGGATGGTAGCCTTGTCATTATGGAAGGTAGTCTTTTATTCATATTTTTGTTACTCCATTGGATGGTAGCCTTGTCATTACAGAAGGTAGTCTGTTGTCCATGAGTTTGTTCCTCCAATGGATGGTAGCCTTATCATTATGGAAGCTAGAATGATATGCATATCTTTTTTACTCCAATGGGTGGTAGCCTTGTCATTATGGAAGGTAGTTTGTTGTCGATATTTTTTTAACTCTAATGGATGGTAGCCTTGTCATTATGAAAGGTAGTTTGTCATTGAGATATATGTTACTCCAATGTGTGGTAGCCTTGTAATTATGGAAGGTAGTCTATTCTCGAGAATTTTGTTATTCTGTTGGATGGTAGCCTTGTCATTATGGAAGGTAGTCTGATGTCGAGATTTTTGTTATTCTAATGGATTGTAACCTTATCATTATGGAAGGTAGTCTATTGTCGAGATTTTTATACTCCAATGGATGGTATCCTTGTCATTATGGAAGGTAGTCTTTTGTTAAGATTTTTGTTACTTCAATGAATGTTAGCCTTGTCCTTATGGGACGTAGGCTGTTGTCAATATTTTTGTTACTTCAATGGATTGTAGCCTTGTCATTATGGAAGGTAGTCTATTGTCGAGATTTTTGTTACTCCAATGGATGGTAGCCTTGTCATTATGGAAGGTAGTTTGTTGTCGAGAATTTTGTTATTCCGTTGGATGGTAGCCTTGTCATTATGGAACGTAGTTTGATGTCGAGATTTTTGTTATTCTAATGGATTGTAACCTTGTCATTATGGAAGGTAGTCTGTTGTCGAGATTTTTATACTCTAATGGATGGTATCCTTGTCATTATGGAAGGTAGTCTTTTGTTAAGATTTTTGTTACTTCAATGAATGTTAGCCTTGTCCTTATGGGACGTAGGCTGTTGTCAATATTTTTGTTACTTCAATGGATTGTAGCCTTGTCATTATGGAAGGTAGTCTATTGTCGAGATTTTTGTTACTCCAATGGATGGTAGCCTTGTCATTATAGAAGGTAGTTTTTTGTCGAGAATTTTGTTATTCCGTTGGATGGTAGCCTTGTCATTATGGAAGGTAGTTTGATGTCGAGATTTTTGTTATTCTAATGGATTGTAACCTTGTCATTATGGAAGGTAGTCTGTTGTCGAGATTTTAATACTCTAATGGATGGTATCCTTGTCATTATGGAAGGTAGTCTGTTGTAATGATTTTTGTTACTTCAATGAATGGTAGCCTTGTCATTATGGGACGTAGTCTGTTGTCAATATTTTTGTTACTTCAATGGATTGTAGCCTTGTCATTATGGAAGGTAGTCTATTGTCGAGATTTTTTGTTACTCCAATGGATGGTAGCTTTGTCATTATGGAAGGTACTCTATTGTCGATATTTTTGTTACTCCAATGGATGGTAGCCTTGTCATTACGAAAGGTAGTCTGTTGTCGAGATTTTTGTTACACCAATGAATGGTAGCCTTGTCATTATGGAAGGTAGTCTGTTGTCTATATTTTTGTTACTACAATGGATGGTAGCCTTGTCATTCTGGAAATTACTTTGTTGTTGATATTTTTATTACTCCAATGGATGGTAGCCTTGTCATCATGGAAGATAGTCTGTTGTCGAGATTTTTGATACTCCAATGGATGGTAGTATTTTCATTATGGAAGGTAGTCTGTCGTTATGATTTTTGTTACTCCAATGGATGGTAGCCTTGTCATTATGGAAGGTAGTCTTTTATTCATATTTTTGTTACTCCATTGGATGGTAGCCTTGTCATTACAGAAGGTAGTCTGTTGTCCATGAGTTTGTTCCTCCAATGGATGGTAGCCTTATCATTATGGAAGGTAGAATGATATACATATCTTTTTTACTCCAATGGGTGGTAGCCTTGTCATTATGGAAGGTAGTTTGTTGTCGATATTTTTTTAACTCCAATGGATGGTAGCCTTGTCATTATGAAAGGTAGTTTGTCATTGAGATATATGTTACTCCAATGTGTGGTAGCCTTGTCATTATGGAAGGTAGTCTATTCTCGAGAATTTTGTTATTCCGTTGGATGGTAGCCTTGTCATTATGGAAGGTAGTCTGATGTCGAGATTTTTGTTATTCTAATGGATTGTAACCTTATCATTATGGAAGGTAGTCTATTGTCGAGATTTTTATACTCCAATGGATGGTATCCTTGTCATTATGGAAGGTAGTCTTTTGTTAAGATTTTTGTTACTTCAATGAATGTTAGCCTTGTCCTTATGGGACGTAGTCTGTTGTCAATATTTTTGTTACTTCAATGGATTGTAGCCTTGTCATTATGGAAGGTAGTCTATTGTCGAGATTTTTGTTACTCCAATGAATGGTAGCTTTGTCATTATGGAAGGTACTCTATTGTCGATATTTTTGTTAATCCAATGGATGGTAGCCTTGTCATTACGAAAGGTAGTCTATTGTCGAAATTTTTGTTACACCAATGAATGGTAGCCTTGTCATTATGGAAGGTAGTCTGTTGTCGATATTTTTGTTACTACAATGGATGGTAGCCTTGTCATTCTGGAAATTACTCTGTTGTTGATATTTTTATTACTCCAATGGATGGTAGCCTTGTCATCATGGAAGGCAGTCTGTTGTCGAGATTTTTGTTACTCCAATGGATGGTAGTATTTTCATTATGGAAGGTAGTCTGTCGTTATGATTTTTGTTACTCCAATGGATGGTAGCCTTGTCATTATGGAAGGTAGTCTTTTATTCATATTTTTGTTACTCCATTGGATGGTAGCCTTGTCATTACAGAAGGTAGTCTGTTGTCCATGAGTTTGTTCCTCCAATGGATGGTAGCCTTATCATTATGGAAGGTAGAATGATATACATATCTTTTTTACTCCAATGGGTGGTAGCCTTGTCATTATGGAAGGTAGTTTGTTGTCGATATTTTTTTACTCCAATGGATGGTAGCCTTGTCATTATGAAAGGTAGTTTGTCATTGAGATATATGTTACTCCAATGTGTGGTAGCCTTGTCATTATGGAAGGTAGTCTGTTGTCGAGAATTTTGTTTTTCTGTTGGATGTTAACCTTGTCATTATGGAAGGTAGTCTGATGTCGAGATTTTTTTTATTCTAATGGATTGTAACCTTATCATTATGGAAGGTAGTCTGTTGTCGAGATTTTTATACTCCAATTGATGGTATCCTTGTCATTATGGAAGGTAGTCTGTTGTCAAGATTTTTGTTACTTCAATGAATGGTAGCCTTGTCATTATGGGACATAGTCTGTTTTCAATATTTTTGTTACTTCAATAGATTGTAGCCTTGTCATTATGGAAGGTAGTCTATTGTCGAGATTTTTTTTACTCCAATGGATGGTAGCTTTGTCATTATGGAAGGTACTCTATTGTCGATATTTTTGTTACTCCAATGGATGCTAGCCTTGTCATTATGAAAGGTAGTTTGTTGTCGAGATTTTTGTTACTCCATTGTATGGTAGCCTTGTCATTATGGAAGGTAGTATGTTGTCGATATTTTTGTTACTACTATGGATGGTAGCCTTGTCATTCTGGAAATTACTCCGTTGTTGATATTTTTATTACTCCAATGGATGGTAGCCTTGTCATTATGGAAGGTAGTCATTTGTTCATATTTTTGTTACTCCAATGGATGGTAGCCTTATCATTATGGAAGGTAGAATGATATACATATCTTTTTTACTCCAATGGGTGGTAGCCTTGTCATTATGGAAGGTAGTTTGTTGTCGATATTTTTTTACTCCAATGGATGGTAGCCTTGTCATTATGAAAGGTAGTTTGTCATTGAGATATATGTTACTCCAATATGTGGTAGCCTTGTCATTATGGAAGGTAGTCTATTGTCGAGAATTTTGTTATTCCGTTGGATGGTAGCCTTGTCATTATGGAAGGTAGTCTGATGTCAAGATTTTTGTTATTCTAATGGATTGTAACCTTATCATTATGGAAGGTAGTCTGTTGTCGAGATTTTTATACTCCAATGGATGGTATCCTTGTCATTATGGGAGGTAGTCTGTTGTTAAGATTTTTGTTACTTCAATGAATGGTAGCCTTGTCATTATGGGACGTAGTCTGTTGTCAATATTTTTGTTACTTCAATGGATTGTAGCCTTGTCATTATGGAAGGTAGTCTATTGTCGAGATTTTTGTTACTCCAATGAATGGTAGCTTTGTCATTATGGAAGGTACTCTATTGTCGATATTTTTGTTACTCCAATGGATGGTAGCCTTGTCATTACGAAAGGTAGTCTGTTGTCGAGATTTTTGTTACACCAATGAATGGTAGCCTTGTCATTATGGAAGGTAGTCTGTTGTCAATATTTTTGTTACTACAATGGATGGTAGCCTTGTCATTCTGGAAATTACTTTGTTGTTGATATTTTTATTACTCCAATGGATGGTAGCCTTGTCATCATGGAAGGTAGTCTATTGTCGAGATTTTTGTTACTCCAATGGATGGTAGTATTTTCATTATGGAAGGTAGTCTGTCGTTATGATTTTGGTTACTCCAATGGATGGTAGCCTTGTCATTATGGAAGGTAGTGTTTTATTCATATTTTTGTTACTCCATTGGATGGTAGCCTTGTCATTACAGAAGGTAGTCTGTTGTCCATGAGTTTGTTCCTCCAATGGATGGTAGCCTTATCATTATGGAAGGTAGAATGATATACATATCTTTTTTACTCCAATGGGTGGTAGCCTTGTCATTATGGAAGGTAGTTTGTTGCCGATATTTTTTTTACTCCAATGGATGGTAGCCTTGTCTTTATGAAAGGTAGTTTGTCATTGAGATATTTGTTACTCCAATGTGTGGTAGCCTTGTCATTATGGAAGGTAGTCTGTTGTCGAGAATTTTGTTATTCTGTTGGATGGTAGCCTTGTCATTATGGAAGGTAGTTTGATGTCGAGATTTTTGTTATTCTAATGGATTGTAACCTTGTCATTATGGAAGGTAGTCTATTGTCATGATTTTTATACTCCAATGGATGGTATCCTTGTCATTATGGAAGGTAGTCTGTTGTCAAGATTTTTGTTACTTCAATGAATGGTAGCCTTGTCATTATGGGACGTAGTCTGTTGTCAATATTTTTGTTACTTCAATGGATTGTAGCTTTGTCATTATGGAAGGTAGTCTATTGTCGATATTTTTTTCTCCAATGGATGGTAGCTTTGTAATTATGGAAGGTACTCTATTGTCGATATTTTTGTTACTCCAATGGATGGTAGCCTTGTCATTATAAAAGGTAGTTTGTTGTCGAGATTTTTGTTACTCCAATGGATGGTAGCCTTGTCATTATGGAAGGTAGTCTGTTGTCGACATTTTTGTTACTACAATGGATGGTAGCCTTGTCATTCTGGAAATTACTCCGTTGTTGATATTTTTATTACTCCAATGGATGGTAGCCTTGTCATTATGGAAGGTAGTCTGTTGTCGAGATTTTTATTACTCCAATGGATGGTAGTCTTTTCATTATGGAAGGTAGTCTATCGTTATGATTTCTGTTACTCTAATGGATGGTAGCCTTGTCATTATGGAAGGTAGTCATTTGTTTATATTTTTGTTACTCCATTGGATGGTAGCCTTATCATTATGGAAGGTAGAATGATATAGATATATTTTTTACTCCAATGGGTGGTAGCCTTGTCATTATGGAAGGTAGTTTGTTGTCGATATTTTTTATACTCCAATTGATGGTAGCCTTGTTATTATGAAAGGTAGTTTGTCATTGAGATACCTGTTACTCCAATGTGTGGTAGCCTTGTCATTATGGAAGGTAGTCTGTTGTCGAGAATTTTGTTATTCCGTTGGATGGTAGCCTTGTCATTATGGAAGGTAGTTTGATGTCGAGATTTTTGTTATTCTAATGGATTGTAACCTTGTCATTATGGAAGGTAGTCTGTTGTCGATATTTTTATACTCCAATGGATGGTATCCTTGTCATTATGGAAGGTAGTATGTTGTCAAGATTTTTGTTACTTCAATGAATGGTAGCCTTGTCATTATGGGACGTAGTCTGTTGTCAATAATTTTGTTACTTCAATGGATTGTAGCCTTGTCATTATGGAAGGTAGTCTGTTGTCGAGATTTTTGTTACTCCAATGGATGGTAGCTTTGTCATTATGGAAGGTACTTTGTTGTCGATATTTTTGTAACTCCAATGGATGGTAGCCTTATCATTACGAAAGGTAGTCTGTTGTCGAAATTTTTGTTACACCAATGAATGGTAGCCTTGTCATTATGGAAGGTAGTCTGTTGTCGATATTTTTGTTACTACAATGGATGGTAGCTTTGTCATTCTGGAAATTACTCCATTGTTGATATTTTTATTACTCCAATGGATGGTAGCCTTGTCATCATGGAAGGTAGTCTGTTCTTGAGATTTTTGTTACTCCAATGGATGGTAGTCTTTTCATTATGGAAGGTAGTCTGTCGTTATGATTTTTGTTACTCCAATGGATGGTAGCCTTGTCATTATGGAAGGTAGTCTTTTATTCATATTTTTGTTACTCCATTGGATGGTAGCCTTGTCATTACAGAAGGTATTCTGTTGTCCATGAGTTTGTTCCTCCAATGGATGGTAGCCTTATCATTATGGAAGGTAGAATGATATACATATCTTTTTTACTCCAATGGGTGGTAGCCTTGTCATTACAGAGGTAGTCTGTTATCCATGATTTTGTTCCTCCAATGGATGGTAGCCTTATCATTATGGAAGGTAGAATGATATAGATATCTTTTGTACTCCAATGGGTGGTAGCCTTGTCATTATGGAAGGTAGTCTGTTGTCGAGATTTTTATACTCCAATGGATGGTATCCTTGTCATTATAGAAACTAGTCATTTGTCAAGATTTTTTTTACTTCAATGAATGGTAGACTTGTCATTATGGGACGTAGTCTGTTGTCAATATTTTTGTTACTTCAATGGATTGTAGCCTTGTCATTATGGAAGGTAGTCTATTGTCGAGATTTTTGTTACTCCAATGGATGGTAGCTTTGTCATTATGGAAGGAACTCTGTTGTCGATATTTTTGTTACTCCAATGGATGGTAGCCTTGGCATTACAAAAGTTAGTCTGTTGTCGAGATTTTTGTTACTCCAATGGATGGTAGCCTTGTCATTATGGAAGGTAGTCTGTGGTCGATATTTTTGTTACTACAATGGATGGTAGCCTTGTCATTCTGCAAATTACTCCGTTGTTGATATTTTTATTACTCCAATGGATGGTAGCCTTGTCATTATGGAAGGTAGTCTGTTGTCGAGATTTTTGTTACTCCAATGGATGGTAGTCTTTTCATTATGGAAGGTAGTCTGTCGTTATGATTTTTGTTACTCCAATGGATGGTAGCCTTGTCATTATGGAAGGTAGTCTTTTATTCATATTTTTGTTACTCCATTGGATGGTATCCTTGTCATTACAGAAGGTAGTCTGTTGTCCATGAGTTTGTTCCTCCACTGGATTGTAGCCTTATCATTATGGAAGGTAGAATGATATACATATCTTTTTTACTCCAATGGGTGGTAGCCTTGTCATTATGGAAGGTAGTTTGTTGTCGATATTTTTTTTACTCCAATGGATGGTAGCCTTGTCTTTATGAAAGGTAGTTTGTCATTGAGATATCTGTTACTCCAATGTGTGGTAGCCTTGTCATTATGGAAGGTAGTCTGTTGTCGAGAATTTTGTTATTCTGTTGGATGGTAGCCTTGTCATTATGGAAGGTAGTTTGATGTCGAGATTTTTGTTATTCTAATGGATTGTAACCTTGTCTTTATGGAAGGTAGTCTGTTGTCGAGATTTTTATACTCCAATGGATGGTATCCTTGTCATTATGGAAGGTAGTCTGTTGTCAAGATTTTTGTTACTTCAATGAATGGTAGCCTTGTCATTATGGGATGTAGTCTGTTGTCAATATTTTTGTTACTTCAATGGATTGTAGCTTTGTCATTATGGAAGGTAGTCTATTGTCGAGATTTTTGTTACTCCAATGGATGGTAGCTTTGTCATTATGGAAGGTACTCTATTGTCGATATTTTTGTTACTCCAATGGATGGTAGCCTTGTCATTATGGAAGGTAGAATGATATACATATCTTTTTTACTCCAATGGGTGGTAGCCTTGTCATTATGGAAGTTAGTTTGTTGTCGATATTTTTTTTACTCCAATGGATGGTAGCCTTGTCATTATGAAAGGTAGTTTGTCATTGAGATATCTGTTACTCCAATGTGTGGTAGCCTTGTCATTATGGAAGGTAGTCTATTGTCGAGAATTTTGTTATTCCGTTGGATGGTAGCCTTGTCATTATGGAAGGTAGTCTGATGTCGAGATTTTTGTTATTCTAATGGATTATAACCTTATCATTATGGAAGGTAGTCTGTTGTCGAGATTTTTATACTCCAATGGATGGTATCCTTGTCATTATGGAAGGTAGTATGTTGTCAAGATTTTTGTTACTTTAATGAATGGTAGCCTTGTCATTATGGGAAGTAGTCTGTTGTCAATATTTTTGTTACTTCAATGGATTGTAGCCTTGTCATTATGGAAGGTAGTCTATTGTCGAGATTTTTGTTACTCAAATGGATGGTATATTTAACATTATGGAAGGTACTCTATTGTTGATATTTTTTTAACTCCAATGGATGGTAGCCTTGTCATTATGAAAGGTAGTCTGTTGTCGAGATTTTTGTTACTCCAATGGATGGTAGCCTTGTCATTATGGAAGGTAGTCTGTTGTCGATATTTTTGTTACTACAATGGATGGTAGCCTTGTCATTCTACAAATTACTCCGTTGTTGATATTTTTATTACTCCAATGGATGGTAGCCTTGTCATTATGGAAGGTAGTCTGTTGTCCAGATTTTTGTTACTCCAATGGATGCTAGTCTTTTCATTATGGAAGGTAGTCTGTTGTTATGATTTTTGTTACTCCAATGGATGGTAGCCTTGTCATTATGGAATGTAGTCTTTTATTCATATTTTTGTTACTCCATTGGATGGTATCCTTGTCATTACAGAAGGTAGTCTGTTGTCCATGAGTTTGTTCCTCCAATGGATGGTAGCCTTATCATTATGGAAGGTAGAATGATATACATATCTTTTTTACTCCAATGGGTGGTAGCCTTGTCATTATGGAAGGTAGTTTGTTGTCGATATTTTTTTTACTCCAATGAATGGTAGCCTTGTCATTATGAAAGGTAGTTTGTCATTGAGATATCTGTTACTCCAATGTGTGGTAGCCTTGTCAATATGGAAGGTAGTTTGTTGTCGAGAATTTTTTTATTCCGTTGGATGGTAGCCTTGTCATTATGGAAGGTAGTCTGATGTCGAGATTTTTGATATTCTAATGGATTGTAACCTTATCATTATGGAAGGTAGTCTGTTGTCGAGATTTTTATACTCCAATGGATGGTATCCTTGTCATTATGGAAGGTAGTCTGTTGTCAAGATTTTTGTTACTTCAATGAATGGTAGCCTTGTCATTATGGGATGTAGTTTGTTGTCAATATTTTTGTTACTTCAATGGATTGTAGCTTTGTCATTATGGAAGGTAGTCTATTGTCGAGATTTTTGTTACTCCAATGGATGGTAGCTTTGTCATTATGGAAGGTACTCTGTTGTCGATATTTTTGTTACTCCAATGGATGGTAGCCTTGTCATTATGGAAGGTAGAATGATATACATATCTTTTTTACTCCAATGGGTGGTAGCCTTGTCATTATGGAAGTTAGTTTGTTGTCGATATTTTTTTTACTCCAATGGATGGTAGCCTTGTCATTATGAAAGGTAGTTTGTCATTGAGATATTTGTTACTCCAATGTGTGGTAGCCTGGTCATTATGGAAGGTAGTCTATTGTCGAGAATTTTGTTATTCCGTTGGATGGTAGCCTTCTCATTATGGAAGGTAGTCTGATGTCGAGATTTTTGTTATTCTAATGGATTATAACCTTATCATTATGGAAGGTAGTCTATTGTCGAGATTTTTATACTCCAATGGATGGTATCCTTGTCATTATGGAAGGTAGTATGTTGTCAAGATTTTTGTTACTTTAATGAATGGTAGCCTTGTCATTATGGGAAGTAGTCTGTTGTCAATATTTTTGTTACTTCAATGGATTGTAGCCTTGTCATTATGGAAGGTAGTCTATTGTCGAGATTTTTGTTACTCAAATGGATGGTATCTTTAACATTATGGAAGGTACTCTATTGTCGATATTTTTTTTACTCCAATGGATGGTAGCCTTGTCATTATGAAAGGTAGTCTGTTGTCGAGATTTTTGTTACTCCAATGGATGGTAGCCTTGTCATTATGGAAGGTAGTCTGTTGTCGATATTTTTGTTACTACAATGGATGGTAGCCTTGTCATTCTACAAATTACTCCGTTGTTGATATTTTTATTACTCCAATGGATGGTAGCCTTGTCATTATGGAAGGTAGTCTGTTGTCGAGATTTTTGTTACTCCAATGGATGCTAGTCTTTTCATTATGGAAGGTAGTCTGTCGTTATGATTTTTGTTACTCCAATGGATGGTAGCCTTGTCATTATGGAAGGTAGTCTTTTATTCATATTTTTGTTACTCCATTGGATGGTATCCTTGTCATTACAGAAGGTAGTCTGTTGTCCATGAGTTTGTTCCTCCAATGGATGGTAGCCTTATCATTATGGAAGGTAGAATGATATACATATCTTTTTTACTCCAATGGGTGGTAGCCTTCTCATTATGGAAGGTAGTTTGTTGTCGATATTTTTTTTACCCCAATGAATGTTAGCCTTGTCATTATGAAAGGTAGTTTGTCATTGAGATATCTGTTACTCCAATGTGTGGTAGCCTTGTCAATATGGAAGGTAGTCTGTTGTCGAGAATTTTTTTATTCCGTTGGATGGTAGCCTTGTCATTATGGAAGGTAGTCTGTTGTCGAGTTTTTTATACTCCAATGGATGGTATCCTTGTCATTATGGAAGGAAGTCTATTGTCAAGATTTTTGTTACTTCAATGAATGGTATCCTTGTCATTATGGAAGGTAGTCTGTTGTCAAGATTTTTGTTACTTCAATGAATGGTATCCTTGTCATTATGGGATGTAGTCTGTTGTCAATATTTTTGTTACTTCAATGGATTGTAGCTTTGTCATTATGGAAGGTAGTCTATTGTCGAGATTTTTTTTACTCCAATGGATGGTAGCCTTGTCATTATGAAAGGTAGTTTGTCATTGAGATATCTGTTACTCCAATGTGTGGTAGCCTGGTCATTATGGAAGGTAGTCTATTGTCGAGAATTTTGTTATTCCGTTGGATGGTAGCCTTCTCATTATGGAAGGTAGTCTGATGTCGAGATTTTTGTTATTCTAATGGATTATAACCTTATCATTATGGAAGGTAGTCTATTGTCGAGATTTTTATACTCCAATGGATGGTATCCTTGTCATTATGGAAGGTAGTATGTTGTCAAGATTTTTGTTACTTTAATGAATGGTAGCCTTGTCATTATGGGAAGTAGTCTGTTGTCAATATTTTTGTTACTTCAATGGATTGTAGCCTTGTCATTATGGAAGGTAGTCTATTGTCGAGATTTTTGTTACTCAAATGGATGGTATCTTTAACATTATGGAAGGTACTCTATTGTCGATATTTTTTTTACTCCAATGGATGGTAGCCTTGTCATTATGAAAGGTAGTCTGTTGTCGAGATTTTTGTTACTCCAATGGATGGTAGCCTTGTCATTATGGAAGGTAGTCTGTTGTCGATATTTTTGTTACTACAATGGATGGTAGCCTTGTCATTCTACAAATTACTCCGTTGTTGATATTTTTATTACTCCAATGGATGGTAGCCTTGTCATTATGGAAGGTAGTCTGTTGTCGAGATTTTTGTTACTCCAATGGATGCTAGTCTTTTCATTATGGAAGGTAGTCTGTCGTTATGATTTTTGTTACTCCAATGGATGGTAGCCTTGTCATTATGGAAGGTAGTCTTTTATTCATATTTTTGTTACTCCATTGGATGGTATCCTTGTCATTACAGAAGGTAGTCTGTTGTCCATGAGTTTGTTCCTCCAATGGATGGTAGCCTTATCATTATGGAAGGTAGAATGATATACATATCTTTTTTACTCCAATGGGTGGTAGCCTTGTCATTATGGAAGGTAGTTTGTTGTCGATATTTTTTTTACCCCAATGAATGTTAGCCTTGTCATTATGAAAGGTAGTTTGTCATTGAGATATCTGTTACTCCAATGTGTGGTAGCCTTGTCAATATGGAAGGTAGTCTGTTGTCGAGAATTTTTTTATTCCGTTGGATGGTAGCCTTGTCATTATGGAAGGTAGTCTGTTGTCGAGATTTTTATACTCCAATGGATGGTATCCTTGTCATTATGGAAGGAAGTCTATTGTCAAGATTTTTGTTACTTCAATGAATGGTATCCTTGTCATTATGGAAGGTAGTCTGTTGTCAAGATTTTTGTTACTTCAATGAATGGTATCCTTGTCATTATGGGATGTAGTCTGTTGTCAATATTTTTGTTACTTCAATGGATTGTAGCTTTGTCATTATGGAAGGTAGTCTATTGTCGAGATTTTTGTTACTCCAATGGATGGTAGCTTTGTCATTATGGAAGGTACTCTATTGTCGATATTTTTGTTACTCCAATGGATGGTAGCCTTGTCATTATGGAAGGTAGAATGATATACATATCTTTTTTACTCCAATGGGTGGTAGCCTTGTCATTATGGAAGTTAGTTTGTTGTCGATATTTTTTTTACTCCAATGGATGGTAGCCTTGTCATTATGAAAGGTAGTTTGTCATTGAGATATCTGTTACTCCAATGTGTGGTAGCCTTGTCATTATGGAAGGTAGTCTATTGTCGAGAATTTTGTTATTCCGTTGGATGGTAGCCTTGTCATTATGGAAGGTAGTCTGATGTCGAGATTTTTGTTATTCTAATGGATTATAACCTTATCATTATGGAAGGTAGTCTGTTGTCGAGATTTTTATACTCCAATGGATGGTATCCTTGTCATTATGGAAGGTAGTATGTTGTCAAGATTTTTGTTACTTTAATGAATGGTAGCCTTGTCATTATGGGAAGTAGTCTGTTGTCAATATTTTTGTTACTTCAATGGATTGTAGCCTTGTCATTATGGAAGGTAGTCTATTGTCGAGATTTTTGTTACTCAAATGGATGGTATATTTAACATTATGGAAGGTACTCTATTGTCGATATTTTTTTAACTCCAATGGATGGTAGCCTTGTCATTATGAAAGGTAGTCTGTTGTCGAGATTTTTGTTACTCCAATGGATGGTAGCCTTGTCATTATGGAAGGTAGTCTGTTGTCGATATTTTTGTTACTACAATGGATGGTAGCCTTGTCATTCTTCAAATTACTCCGTTGTTGATATTTTTATTACTCTAATGGATGGTAGCCTTGTCATTATGGAAGGTAGTCTGTTGTCGAGATTTTTGTTACTCCAATGGATGCTAGTCTTTTCATTATGGAAGGTAGTCTGTTGTTATGATTTTTGTTACTCCAATGGATGGTAGCCTTGTCATTATGGAATGTAGTCTTTTATTCATATTTTTGTTACTCCATTGGATGGTATCCTTGTCATTACAGAAGGTAGTCTGTTGTCCATGAGTTTGTTCCTCCAATGGATGGTAGCCTTATCATTATGGAAGGTAGAATGATATACATATCTTTTTTACTCCAATGGGTGGTAGCCTTGTCATTATGGAAGGTAGTTTGTTGTCGATATTTTTTTTACTCCAATGAATGGTAGCCTTGTCATTATGAAAGGTAGTTTGTCATTGAGATATCTGTTACTCCAATGTGTGGTAGCCTTGTCAATATGGAAGGTAGTTTGTTGTCGAGAATTTTTTTATTCCGTTGGATGGTAGCCTTGTCATTATGGAAGGTAGTCTGATGTCGAGATTTTTGTTATTCTAATGGATTGTAACCTTGTCATTATGGAAGGTAGTCTGTTGTCGAGATTTTTATACTCCAATGGATGGTATCCTTGTCATTATGGAAGGTAGTCTGTTGTCAAGATTTTTGTTACTTCAATGAATGGTAGCCTTGTCATTATGGGATGTAGTCTGTTGTCAATATTTTTGTTACTTCAATGGATTGTAGCTTTGTCATTATGGAAGGTAGTCTATTGTCGAGATTTTTGTTACTCCAATTGATGGTAGCTTTGTCATTATGGAAGGTACTCTGTTGTCGATATTTTTGTTACTCCAATGGATGGTAGCCTTGTCATTATGGAAGGTAGAATGATATACATATCTTTTTTACTCCAATGGGTGGTAGCCTTGTCATTATGGAAGTTAGTTTGTTGTCGATATTTTTTTTACTCCAATGGATGGTAGCCTTGTCATTATGAAAGGTAGTTTGTCATTGAGATATCTGTTACTCCAATGTGTGGTAGCCTGGTCATTATGGAAGGTAGTCTATTGTCGAGAATTTTGTTATTCCGTTGGATGGTAGCCTTGTCATTATGGAAGGTAGTCTGATGTCGAGATTTTTGTTATTCTAATGGATTATAACCTTATCATTATGGAAGGTAGTCTATTGTCGAGATTTTTATACTCCAATGGATGGTATCCTTGTCATTATGGAAGGTAGTATGTTGTCAAGATTTTTGTTACTTTAATGAATGGTAGCCTTGTCATTATGGGAAGTAGTCTGTTGTCAATATTTTTGTTACTTCAATGGATTGTAGCCTTGTCATTATGGAAGGTAGTCTATTGTCGAGATTTTTGTTACTCAAATGGATGGTATCTTTAACATTATGGAAGGTACTCTATTGTCGATATTTTTTTTACTCCAATGGATGGTAGCCTTGTCATTATGAAAGGTAGTCTGTTGTCGAGATTTTTGTTACTCCAATGGATGGTAGCCTTGTCATTATGGAAGGTAGTATGTTGTCGATATTTTTGTTACTACAATGGATGGTAGCCTTGTCATTCTGCAAATTACTCCGTTGTTGATATTTTTATTACTCCAATGGATGGTAGCCTTGTCATTATGGAAGGTAGTCTGTTGTCGAGATTTTTGTTACTCCAATGGATGCTAGTCTTTTCATTATGGAAGGTAGTCTGTCGTTATGATTTTTGTTACTCCAATGGATGGTAGCCTTGTCATTATGGAAGGTAGTCTTTTATTCATATTTTTGTTACTCCATTGGATGGTATCCTTGTCATTACAGAAGGTAGTCTGTTGTCCATGAGTTTGTTCCTCCAATGGATGGTAGCCTTATCATTATGGAAGGTAGAATGATATACATATCTTTTTTACTCCAATGGGTGGTAGCCTTGTCATTATGGAAAGTAGTTTGTTGTCGATATTTTTTTTACCCCAATGAATGTTAGCCTTGTCATTATGAAAGGTAGTTTGTCATTGAGATATCTGTTACTCCAATGTGTGGTAGCCTTGTCAATATGGAAGGTAGTCTGTTGTAGAGAATTTTTTTATTCCGTTGGATGGTAGCCTTGTCATTATGGAAGGTAGTCTGTTGTCGAGATTTTTATACTCCAATGGATGGTATCCTTGTCATTATGGAAGGAAGTCTATTGTAAAGATTTTTGTTACTTCAATGAATGGTTGCCTTGTCATTATGGGACGTAGTCTGTTGTCAATATTTTTGTTACTTCAATGGATTGTATCCTTTTCATTATGGAAGGTAGTCTATTGTCGAGATTTTTGTTACTCCAATGGATGGTAGCTTTGTCATTATGGAAGGTACTCTGTTGTCGATATTTTTGTTACTTCAATGGATGGTAGCCTTGTCATTACGAAAGGTAGTCTGTTGTCGAAATTTTTGTTACACCAATGAATGGTAGCCTTGTCATTATGGAAGGTAGTCTATTGTCGATATTTTTGTTACTACAATGGATGGTAGCCTTGTCATTCTGGAAATTACTCCATTGTTGATATTTTTATTACTCCAATGGATGGTAGCCTTGTCATCATGGAAGGTAGTCTATTCTCGAGATTTTTGTTACTCCAATGGATGGTAGTCTTTTCGTTATGGAAGGTTGTCTGTCGTTATGATTTTTGTTACTCAAATGGATGGTAGCCTTGTCATTATGGAAGGTAGTCTTTTATTCATATTTTTGTTACTCCATTGGATGGTAGCCTTGTCATTACATAAGGTATTCTGTTGTCCATGAGTTTGTTCCTCCAATGGATGGTAGCCTTATCATTATGGAAGGTAGAATGATATACATATCTTTTTTACTCCAATGGGTGGTAGCCTTGTCATTACAGAAGGTAGTCTGTTGTCCATGATTTTGTTCCTCCAATGGATGGTAGCCTTATCATTATGGAAGGTAGAATGATATAGATATCTTTTGTACTCCAATGGGTGGTAGCCTTGTCATTATGGAAGGTAGTCTATTGTCGAGATTTTTATACTCCGATGGATGGTATCCTTGTCATTAGAGAAAGTAGTCTGTTGTCAAGATTTTTGTTACTTCAATGAATGGTAGCCTTGTCATTATGGGACGTAGTCTGTTGTCAATATTTTTGTTACATCAATGGATTGTAGCCTTGTCGTTATGGAAGGTAGTCTATTGTCAAGATTTTTGTTACTCCAATGGATGGTAGCTTTGTCATTATGTAAGGTACTCTGTTGTCGATATTTTTGTTACTCCAATGGATGGTAGCCTTGTCATTACGAAAGGAAGTCTGTTGTCTAGATTTTTGTTACTCCAATGGATGGTAGCCTTGTCATTATGGAAGGTAGTCTGTGGTCGATATTTTTGTTACTACAATGGATGGTGGCCTTGTCATTCTGCAAATTACTCCGTTGTTGATATTTTTATTACTCCAATGGGTGGTAGCCTTGTCATTATGGAAGGTAGTTTGTTGTCGATATTTTTTTTACTCCAATGGATGGTAGCCTTGTCTTTATGAAAGGTAGTTTGTCATTGAGATATCTGTTACTCCAATGTGTGGTAGCCTTGTCATTATGGAAGGTAGTCTATTGTCGAGAATTTTGTTATTCCGTTGGATGGTAGCCTTGTCATTATGGAAGGTAGTTTGATGTCGAGATTTTTGTTATTCTAATGGATTGTAACCTTGTCATTATGGAAGGTAGTCTGTTGTCGAGTTTTTTATACTCCAATGGATGGTATCCTTGTCATTATCGAAGGTAGTCTGTTGTCAAGATTTTTGTTACTTCAATGAATGGTAGCCTTGTCATTATGGGACGTAGTCTGTTGTCAATATTTTTGTTACTTCAATGGATTGTAGCTTTGTCATTATGGAAGGTAGTCTATTGTCGAGATTTTTGTTACTCCAATGGATGATAGCTTTGTCATTATGGAAGGTACTCTGTTGTCGATATTTTTGTTACTCCAATGGATGGTAGCCTTGTCATTATGAAAGGTAGAATGATATACATATCTTTTTTACTCCAATGGGTGGTAGCCTTGTCATTATGGAAGTTAGTTTGTTGTCGATATTTTTTTTACTCCAATGGATGGTAGCCTTGTCATTATGAAAGGTAGTTTGTCATTGAGATATTTGTTACTCCAATGTGTGGTAGCCTTGTCATTATGGAAGGTAGTCTATTGTCGAGAATTTTGTTATTCCGTTGGATGGTAGCCTTGTCATTATGGAAGGTAGTCTGATGTCGAGATTTTTGTTATTCTAATGGATTGTAACCTTTTCATTATGGAAGGTAGTCTGCTGTCGAGATTTTTATACTCCATTGGATGGTATCCTTGTCATTATGGAAGGTATTCTGTTGTCAAGATTTTTATTACTTCAATGAATGGTAGCCTTGTCATTATGGGACGTAGTCTGTTGTCAATATTTTTGTTACTTCAATGGATTGTAGCTTTGTCATTATGGAAGGTAGTCTATTGTCGAGATTTTTGTTACTCCATTGGATGTTATTCTTGTCATTACAGAAGGTAGTCTGTTGTCCATGAGTTTGTTCCTCCAATGGATGGTAGCCTTATCATTATGGAAGGTAGAATGATATACATATCTTTTTTACTCCAATGGGTGGTAGCCTTGTCATTATGGAAGGTAGTTTGTTGTCGATATTTTTTTTACTCCAATGAATGGTAGCCTTGTCATTATGAAAGGTAGTTTGTCATTGAGATATCTATTACTCCAATGTGTGGTAGCCTTGTCAATATGGAAGGTAGTCTATTGTCGAGAATTTTTTTATTCCGTTGGATGGTAGCCTTGTCATTATGGAAGGTAGTCTGATGTCGAGATTTTTGTTATTCTAATGGATTGTAACCTTATCATTATGGAAGGTAGTCTGTTGTCGAGATTTTTATAATCCAATGGATGGTATCCTTGTCATTATGGAAGGAAGTCTGTTGTCAAGATTTTTGTTACTTCAATGAATGGTTGCCTTGTCATTATGGGACGTAGTCTGTTGTCAATATTTTTGTTACTTCAATGGATTGTATCCTTTTCATTATGGAAGTTAGTCTATTGTCGAGATTTTTGTTACTCCAATGGATGGTAGCTTTGTCATTATGGAAGGTACTCTGTTGTCGATATTTTTGTTACTTCAATGGATGGTAGCCTTGTCATTACGAAAGGTAGTCTGTTGTCGAGATTTTTGTTACTCCAATGTATGGTAGCCTTGTCATTATGGAAGGTAGGTTGGCGTTGAGATATCTGTTACTCCAATGTGTGGTAGCCTTGTCATTATGGAAGCTAGTCTGATGTTCATATTTTTGTTAATCCAATGGATGGTAGCCTTGTCATTATAGAAGGTAGTCTGTTGTCGAGATTTTTGTTATTCCATTGGATGGTAGCCTTGTCATTATGGAAGGTAGTCTTTTATTCATATTTTTGTTACTCCATTGGATGGTATCCTTGTAATTACAGAAGGTAGTCTGTTGTCCATAAGTTTGTTCCTCCAATGGATATTAGCCTTATCTTTATGGAAGGTAGAATGATATACATATGTTTTTTACTCCAATGGGTGGTAGCCTTGTCATTATGGAAGGTAGTTTGTTATCGATATTTTTTTTACTCCAATGAATGGTAGCCTTGTCATTATGAAAGGTAGTTTGTCATTGAGATATCTGTTACTCCAATGTGTGGTAGCCTTGTCAATATGAAAGGTAGTCTGTTGTCGAGAATTTTGTTATTTCGTTGGATGGTAGCCTTGTCATTATGGAAGGTAGTCTGATGTCGAGATTTTTGTTATTCTAATGGATTGTAACCTTATCATTATGGAAGGTAGTCTGTTGTCGAGATTTTTATACTCCAATGGATGGTATCCTTGTCATTATGGAAGGAAGTCTGTTGTCAAGATTTTTGTTACTATAATGAATGGTAGACTTGTCCTTATGGGACGTAGTCTGTTGTCAATATTTTTGTTACTTCAATGGATTGTAGCCTTGTCATTATGGAAGGTAGTCTATTATCGAGATTTTTGTTACTCCAATGGATGGTAGCTTTGTCATTATGGAAGGTACTCTGTTGTCGATATTTTTGTTACTCCAATGGATGGTAGCCTTGTCATTATGAAAGGTAGTCTATTGTCGAGATTTTTGTTACTCCAATGGATGGTAGTCTTTTCATTATGGAATGTAGTCTGTTGTCGATATTTTTGTTACTACAATGGATGGTAGCCTTGTCATTCTGGAAATTAGTCCATTGTTGATATTTTTATTACTCCAATGGATGGTAGCCTTGTCATTATGGAAGGTAGTTTGTTGTCGAGATTTTTGTTACTCCAATGGATTGTAGTCTTGTCATTATGGAAGGTTATTTGTCGTTATGATTTTTGTTACTCCAATGGATGGTATCCTTGTCATTATTGAAGGTAGTCTTTTGTTCAGATTTTTGTTACTCCAATGAATGGTAGCCTTATCATTACAGACGGTAGTCTGTTGTTGATATTTTTGTTACTCCAATGGATGGTAGCCTTATCATTAGGGAAGGTAGTATAATATAGATATCTTTTTTACTCCAATGGGTGGTAGCCTTGTCATTATGGAAGGTAATATGTTGTCAATATTTTTTTTACTCAAATGGATGGTAGCCTTGTCATTATGGAAGGTAGTTCGTCATTGAGATATCTGTTACTCTAATGTGTGGTAACCTTGTCATTATAGAAGGTAGTCTGTTGTCGATAATTTTGTTATTCCATTGGATGGTAGCCTTGTCATTATGGAAGGTAGTCAATTTTCGTGTTTTTTGTTATTCCAAAGGATGGTAACTTTGTCATTATGGAAGGTAGTTTGTTATCGAGATTTTTGTCACTCCAATGGATGGTAGCCTTGTCCTTATGGAAGCTAGTCTGTTGTCGAGATTTGTGTTACTCTAATGGATGTAGCCTTGTCATTATGGAAGGTAGTCTGTTGTCGATGTTTTTGTTACTCCAATGGATGCTAGCCTTGTGATTATGGAAGCTAGTTTGTTTTCGTGATTTTTGTTATTCCAATGGATGGTACTTTGTTATTATGGAATGTAGGTTGTTGTCGAGATTTTTATTACTCTAATGGATGGTATCCTTATCATTATAAAAGGTAGTCTGTTGTCGATATTTTTGTTACTCCAATGGATGTTAGCCTTGTAATTATGGAAGGTAGTTTTTCGTTGACATATTTGTTACTCCAATGTGTGGAAGCCTTGTCATTATGGAAGCAAGTTTGTTGTCGAGATTTTTGTTAGTCCAATGGATGGTTTCCTTTTCATTATGAAAGGTAGTCTGTTGTTGATATTTTTGTTACTCCAATGGAAGGTAGCCTTGTCATTATGGAAGGTAGGTAGGCGTTGAGATATTTGTTACTCCAATGTGTGGTAGCCTTGTCATTATGGAAGCTAGTCTGATGTTCATATTTTTGTTAATCCAATGGATGGTAGCCTTGTCATTATAGAAGGTAGTTTGTTGTCGAGATTTTTGTTATTCCATTGGATGGTAGCCTTGTCATTATGGAAGGTAGTCTGATGTCAGGATTTTTGTTATTCCAATGGATGGTAGCCTTGTCATTATGGAAGGTAGTCTATTGTCGAGATTTTTGTTACTCCAATGGATGGTAGCCTTTTCATTATGGAAGGTAGTCTGATGTCAGGATTTTTGTTATTCCAATGGATGGTAGCCTTGTCACTATGGAGATAGTCTATTGTCGAGATTTTTGTTACTCCAATGGATGGTAGACTTGTCATTATGGAAGGTACTCTGTTGTCGATATTTTTGTTACTCCAATGGATAATAGCCTTGTCATTATGGAAGGTAGTCTGTTGTCAATATTTTTGTTACTCCAATGGTTGGTAGCCTTGTCACTATGGAAGGTAGTATATTGTGGAGATTTTTGTTACTCCAATGGATGGTAGCTTTGTCATTATGGAAGGTACTCTGTTGTCGATATTTTTGTTACTCCAATGGATGGTAGCCTTGTCATTATGGAAGGTAGTTTGTTGTCGAGATTTTTGTTACTCCAATGGATGGTAGTCTTTTCATTATGGAAGGTAGTCTGTCGTTATGATTTATGTTACTCCAATGGATGGTAGACTTGTCATTAAGGAAGGTAGTCATTTGTTCATATTTTTGTTACTCCATTGGATGTTTGCCTTGTCATTACATAAGGTAGTTTGTTGTCAATGTTTTTGTTCCTTCAATGGATGGTAGCCTTATCATTATGGAAGGTAGAATGATATAGATATCTTTTTTACTCCAATGGGTGGTAGCCTTGTCATTATGGAAGGTAGTTTGTTGTCGATATTTTTTTAATCCAATGGATGGTAGCCTTGTCATTATGAAAGGTAGTTTGTCATTGAGATATCTGTTACTCCAATGTGTGGTAGACTTGCCATTATGGAAGGTAATCTGTTGTCGAGAATTTTGTTATTCCGTTGGATGGTAGCCTTGTCATTATGGAACGTAGACTGATGTCGAGATTTTTGTTATTCTAATGGATTGTAACCTTATCATTATGGAAGGTAGTCTGTTGTCGAGATTTTTATACTCCAATGGATGGTATCCTTGTCATTATGGAAGGTAGTTTGTTGTCGAGATTTTTGTTACTCCAATGAATGATAGCCTTGTCATTATGGGACGTAGTCTGTTGTCAATATTTTTGTTACTTCAATGGATTGTATCCTTGTCATTATGGAAGGTAGTCTATTGTCGAGATTTTTGTTACTCCAATGGATGGTAGCTTTGTCATTAAGGAAGGTACTCTGTTGTCGATATTTTTGTTACTCCAATGGATGGTAACCTTGTCATTATGAAAGGTAGTCTGTTGTCGAGATTTTTGTTACTCCAATGGATGGTAGCCTTGTCATTATGGAAGGTAGTCTGTTGTCGATATTTTTGTTACTATAATGGATGGTAGCCTTGTCATTCTGGAAATTACTCCGTTGTTGATATTTTTATTACTCCAATGGATGGTAGCCTTGTCATTATGGAAGGTAGTCTGTTGTCGAAATTTTTGTTACTCCAATTGATGGTAGTCTTTTCATTACGGAAGGTAGTCTGTCGTTATGATTTCTGTTACTCCAATGGATGGTAGCCTTATCATTATGGAAGGTAGTCTTTTGTTCATATTTTTGTTACTCCATTGGATGGTAGCCTTGTCATTATGGAAGCAAGTTTGTTGTCGAGAGTTTTGTTACTCCAATGGATGGTTCCTTTTCATTATGAAAGGTAGTCTGTTGTCGATATTTTTGTTACTGCAATGGAAGGTATCCTTGTCATTATGGAAGGTAGTTAGTCGTTGAGATATTTGTTACTCCAATGTGTGGTAGCCTTGTCATTATGGAAGCTAGTATGATGTTCAGATTTTTGTTAATCCAATTGATGGTAGCCTTGTCATTATGGAAGGTAGTATGTTGTCGAGATTTTTGTTATTCCATTGGATGGTAGCCTTGTCATTATGGAAGGTAGTCTGATGTCAAGATTATTTTTATTCCAATGTATGGTAACCTTGTCATTATGGAAGGTACTTTATTGTCGAGATTTTTGTTATTCCAATGGATGGTAGCCTTGTCATTATGGAAGGTACTCTGTTGTCGATATTTTTGTTACTCCAATGGATGGTAGCCTTGTCACTATGGAAGGTAGTCTGTTGTCGAGATTTTTGTTACTCCAATGGATGGTAGTCTTTTCATTATGGAAGGTAGTCTGTCGTTATAATTTCTATTACTCCAATGGATGGTAACCTTGTCATTATGGAAGGTAGTCTGTCGAGATTATTGTTACTCCATTGGATGGTAGCCTTGTCATTACAGAAGGTAGTCTGTTGTCGATATTTTTGTTACTCCAATGGATGGTAGCCTTATCATTATGGAAGGTAGTATAATATAGATATCTTTTTTACTCCAATGGGTGGTAGCCTTGTCATTATGGAAGGTAGATTGTCATTGAGATATCCGTTACTCCAATGTGTGGAAGCCTTGTCATTATGGGAGGTAGTCTGTTGTCAAGATTTTTGTTACTCCAATGGATGGTAGCCTTGTCATTATGGGACGTAGTCTGTTGTCAATATTTTTGTTACTTCAATGGATTGTAGCCTTGTCATTATGGAAGGTAGTCTATTGTCGAGATTTTTGTTACTCAAATGGATGGTAGCTTTGTCATTATGGAAGGTACTCTGTTGTCGATATTTTTGTTACTCCAATGGATGGTAGCCTTGTCATTATGGAAGGTAGTCTGTCGTTATGATTTATGTTACTCCAATGGATGGTAGACTTGTCATTAAGGAAGGTAGTCATTTGTTCATATTTTTGTTACTCCATTGGATGTTTGCCTTGTCATTACATAAGGTAGTTTGTTGTCAATGTTTTTGTTCCTTCAATGGATGGTAGCCTTATCATTATGGAAGGTAGAATGATATAGATATCTTTTTTACTCCAATGGGTGGTAGCCTTGTCATTATGGAAGGTAGTTTGTTGTCGATATTTTTTTAATCCAATGGATGGTAGCCTTGTCATTATGAAAGGTAGTTTGTCATTGAGATATCTGTTACTCCAATGTGTGGTAGACTTGCCATTATGGAAGGTAATCTGTTGTCGAGAATTTTGTTATTCCGTTGGATGGTAGCCTTGTCATTATGGAACGTAGACTGATGTCGAGATTTTTGTTATTCTAATGGATTGTAACCTTATCATTATGGAAGGTAGTCTGTTGTCGAGATTTTTATACTCCAATGGATGGTATCCTTGTCATTATGGAAGGTAGTTTGTTGTCGAGATTTTTGTTACTCCAATGAATGATAGCCTTGTCATTATGGGACGTAGTCTGTTGTCAATATTTTTGTTACTTCAATGGATTGTATCCTTGTCATTATGGAAGGTAGTCTATTGTCGAGATTTTTGTTACTCCAATGGATGGTAGCTTTGTCATTAAGGAAGGTACTCTGTTGTCGATATTTTTGTTACTCCAATGGATGGTAACCTTGTCATTATGAAAGGTAGTCTGTTGTCGAGATTTTTGTTACTCCAATGGATGGTAGCCTTGTCATTATGGAAGGTAGTCTGTTGTCGATATTTTTGTTACTATAATGGATGGTAGCCTTGTCATTCTGGAAATTACTCCGTTGTTGATATTTTTATTACTCCAATGGATGGTAGCCTTGTCATTATGGAAGGTAGTCTGTTGTCGAAATTTTTGTTACTCCAATTGATGGTAGTCTTTTCATTACGGAAGGTAGTCTGTCGTTATGATTTCTGTTACTCCAATGGATGGTAGCCTTATCATTATGGAAGGTAGTCTTTTGTTCATATTTTTGTTACTCCATTGGATGGTAGCCTTGTCATTATGGAAGCAAGTTTGTTGTCGAGAGTTTTGTTACTCCAATGGATGGTTCCTTTTCATTATGAAAGGTAGTCTGTTGTCGATATTTTTGTTACTGCAATGGAAGGTATCCTTGTCATTATGGAAGGTAGTTAGTCGTTGAGATATTTGTTACTCCAATGTGTGGTAGCCTTGTCATTATGGAAGCTAGTATGATGTTCAGATTTTTGTTAATCCAATTGATGGTAGCCTTGTCATTATGGAAGGTAGTATGTTGTCGAGATTTTTGTTATTCCATTGGATGGTAGCCTTGTCATTATGGAAGGTAGTCTGATGTCAAGATTATTTTTATTCCAATGTATGGTAACCTTGTCATTATGGAAGGTACTTTATTGTCGAGATTTTTGTTATTCCAATGGATGGTAGCCTTGTCATTATGGAAGGTACTCTGTTGTCGATATTTTTGTTACTCCAATGGATGGTAGCCTTGTCACTATGGAAGGTAGTCTGTTGTCGAGATTTTTGTTACTCCAATGGATGGTAGTCTTTTCATTATGGAAGGTAGTCTGTCGTTATAATTTCTATTACTCCAATGGATGGTAACCTTGTCATTATGGAAGGTAGTCTGTCGAGATTATTGTTACTCCATTGGATGGTAGCCTTGTCATTACAGAAGGTAGTCTGTTGTCGATATTTTTGTTACTCCAATGGATGGTAGCCTTATCATTATGGAAGGTAGTATAATATAGATATCTTTTTTACTCCAATGGGTGGTAGCCTTGTCATTATGGAAGGTAGATTGTCATTGAGATATCCGTTACTCCAATGTGTGGAAGCCTTGTCATTATGGGAGGTAGTCTGTTGTCAAGATTTTTGTTACTCCAATGGATGGTAGCCTTGTCATTATGGGACGTAGTCTGTTGTCAATATTTTTGTTACTTCAATGGATTGTAGCCTTGTCATTATGGAAGGTAGTCTATTGTCGAGATTTTTGTTACTCAAATGGATGGTAGCTTTGTCATTATGGAAGGTACTCTGTTGTCGATATTTTTGTTACTCCAATGGATGGTAGCCTTGTCATTATGAAAGGTAGTCTTTTGTCGATATTTTTGTTACTCCAAAGGATGGTAGCCTTGTCATTATGGAAGGTAGTCTATTGTCGATATTTTTGTAACTACAACGGATGGTAGCCTTGTCATTCTGGAAATTAGTCCGTTGTTGATATTTTTATTACTCCAATGGATGGTAGCCTTGTCATTATGGAAGGTAGTCTGTTGTCGAGATTTTTGTTACTCCAATGGATGGTAGCCTTGTCATTATGGAAGGTAGTTTGTCATTGAGATATTTGTTACTCCAATGTGTGGTAGCCTTGTCATTATGGAAGGTAATCTGTTGTCGGGAATTTTGTTATTCCATTGGATGGTAGCCTTGTCATTATGGAAGGTAGTAAATTTTCGTCATTTTTGTTATTCCAATGGATGGTAACTTTGTCATTATGGAAGGTAGTCTGTTGTCGAGATTTTTGTTACTCCAATGGATGGTAGCCTTGTCCTTATGGAAGCTAGTCTATTGTTGAGATTTTTGTTACTCTAATGGATGTAGCCTTGTCATTATGGAAGGTAGTCTGTTGTCGATGTTTTTGTTACTCCAATGGATGCTAGCCTTGTGATTATGGAAGTTAGTTTGTTTTCGTGATTTTTGTTATTCCAATGGATGGTACTTTGTCATTATGGAATGTAGGTTGCTGTCGAGATTTTTGTTACTCCAATGGATTTTATCCTTTTCATTATAAAAGGTAGTCTGTTGTCGATATTTTTGTTACTCCAATGGATGGTAGCCTTGTAATTATGGAAGGTAGTTTGTCGTTGAGATATTTGTTACTCCAATGTGTGGTAGCCTTGTCATTATGGAAGCAAGTTTGTTGTCGAGAGTTTTGTTACTCCAATGGATGGTTTCCTTTTCATTATGAAAGATATTTTTGTTACTGCAATGGAAGGTATCCTTGTCATTATGGAAGGTAGTTAGTCGTTGAGATATTTGTTACTCCAATGTGTGGTAGCCTTGTGATTATGGAAGCTAGTATAATGTTCAGATTTTTGTTAATCCAATTGATGGTAGCCTTGTCATTATGGAAGGTAGTTTGTTGTCGAGATTTTTGTTATTCCGTTAGATGGTAGCCTTGTCATTATGGAAGGTAGTCTGATGTCAAGATTTTTGTTATTCCAATGTATGGTAACCTTGTCAATATGGAAGGTACTTTATTGTCGAGATTTTTGTTATTCCAATCGATGGTAGCCTTGTCATTATGGGAAGTACTATGTTGTCGATATTTTTGTTACTCCAATGGATGGTAGCCTTGTCATTATGGAAGGTAGTCTGTTGTCAAGATTTTTGTTACTACAATGGATGGTAGCCTTGTCACTATGGAAGGTAGTCTGTTGTCGAGATTTTTGTTACTCCAATGGATGGTAGCCTTGTAATTCTGCAAATTACTCTGTTGTCAAGATTTTTGTTACTCCAATGGATGGTAGTCTTTTCATTATGGAAGGTAGTCTGTCGTTATGATTTCTGTTACTCCAATGGATGGTAGTCTTTTCATTATGGAAGGTAGTATGTCGTTATGATTTCTGTTACTCCAATGGATGGTAGCCTTGTCATTATGGAAGGTAGTCTGTCGAGATTATTGTTACTCCATTGGATGGTAGCCTTGTCATTACAGAAGGTAGTCTGTTGTCGATATTTTTGTTACTCCAATGGATGGTAGCCTTATCATTATGGAAGGTAGTATAATAGAGATATCTTTTTTACTCCAATGGGTGGTAGCCTTGTCATTATGGAAGGTAGATTGTCATTGAGATATCTGTTACTCCAATGTGTGGTAGCCTTGTCATTATGGGAGGTAGTTTGTTGTCAATATTTTTGTTACTCCAATGGATGGTAGCCTTGTCATTATGGGACGTAGTCTGTTGTCAATATTTTTGTTACTTCAATGGATTGTAGCCTTGTCATTATGGAAGGTAGTCTATTGTCGAGATTTTTGTTACTCAAATGGATGGTAGCTTTGTCATTATGGAAGGTACTCTGTTGTCGATATTTTTGTTACTCCAATGGATGGTAGCCTTGTCATTATGAAAGGTAGTCTGTTGTCGATATTTTTGTTACTCCAAAGGATGGTAGCCTTGTCGTTATGGAAGGTAGTCTGTTGTCGATATTTTTGTAACTACAATGGATGGTAGCCTTGTCATTCTGGAAATTAGTCCGTTGTTGATATTTTTATTACTCCAATGGATGGTAGCCTTGTCATTATGGAAGGTAGTATGTTGTCGAGATTTTTGTTACTCCAATGGATGGTAGCCTTGTCATTATGGAAGGTAGTTTGTCATTGAGATATTTGTTACTCCAATGTGTGGTAGCCTTGTCATTATGGAAGGTAGTCTGTTGTCGGTAATTTTGTTATTCCATTGGATGGTAGCCTTGTCATTATAGAAGGTAGTAAATTTTCGTCATTTTTGTTATTCCAATGGATGGTAACTTTGTCATTATGGAAGGTAGTCTGTTGTCGAGATTTTTGTTACTCCAATGGATGGTAGCCTTGTCCTTATGGAAGCTAGTCTATTGTTGAGATTTTTGTTACTCTAATGGATGTAGCCTTGCCATTATGGAAGGTAGTCTGTTGTCGATGTTTTTGTTACTCCAATGGATGCTAGCCTTGTGATTATGGAAGTTAGTTTGTTTTCGTGATTTTTGTTATTCCAATGGATGGTACTTTGTCATTATGGAATGTAGGTTGCTGTCGAGATTTCTGTTACTCCAATGGATTGTATCCTTTTCATTATAAAAGGTAGTCTGTTGTCGATATTTTTGTTACTCCAATGGATGGTAGCCTTGTAATTATGGAAGGTAGTTTGTCGTTGAGATATTTGTTACTCCAATGTGTGGTAGCCTTGTCATTATGGAAGCAAGTTTGTTGTCGAGAGTTTTATTACTCCAATGGATGGTTTCCTTTTCATTATGAAAGATATTTTTGTTACTGCAATGGAAGGTATCCTTGTCATTATGGAAGGTAGTTAGTCGTTGAGATATTTTTTACTCCAATGTGTGGTAGCCTTGTCATTATGGAAGCTAGTATGATGTTCAGATTTTTGTTAATCCAATTGATGGTAGCCTTGTCATTATGGAAGGTAGTTTGTTGTCGAGATTTTTGTTATTCCATTAGATGGTAGCCTTGTCATTATGGAAGGTAGTCTGATGTCAAGATTTTTGTTATTCCAATGTATGGTAACCTTGTCAATATGGAAGGTACTTTATTGTCGAGATTTTTGTTATTCCAATGGATGGTAGCCTTGTCATTATGGGAAGTACTATGTTGTCGATATTTTTGTTACTCCAATGGATGGTAGCCTTGTCATTATGGAAAGTAGTCTGTTGTCAAGATTTTTGTTACTACAATGGATGGTAGCCTTGTCACTATGGAAGGTAGTCTATTGTCGAGATTTTTGTTACTCCAATGGATGGTAGCCTTGTCATTCTGCAAATTACTCCGTTGTTGATATTTTTATTACTCTAATGGATGGTAGCCTTGTCATTATGGAAGGTAGTCTTTTCATTATGGAAGGTAGTCTGTCGTTATGATTTCTGTTACTCCAATGGATGGTAGCCTTGTCATTATGGAAGGTAGTCTGTCGAGATTATTGTTACTCCATTGGATGGTAGCCTTGTCATTACAGAAGGTAGTCTGTTGTCGATATTTTTGTTACTCCAATGGATGGTAGCCTTATCATTATGGAAGGTAGTATAATATAGATATCTTTTTTACTCCAATGGGTGGTAGCCTTGTCATTATGGAAGGTAGATTGTCATTGAGATATCTGTTACTCCAATGTGTGGTAGACTTGTCATTATGGAAGGTAGTCTGTTGTCGAGAATTTTGTTATTCCGTTTGATGGTAGCCTTGTCATTATGGAAGGTAGTCTGTTGTTGATATTTTTGTAACTACAATGGATGGTAGCCTTGTCATTATGGAAGGTAGTTTGTTGTCGAGATTTTTGTTACTCAAATGGATGGTAGCTTTGTCATTATGGAAGGTACTCTGTTGTCGATATTTTTGTTACTCCAATAGATGGTAGCCTTGTCATTATGGAAGGTAGTCTGTTGTCAAGATTTTTGTTACTCCAATGGATGGTAGCCTTGTCACTATGGAAGGTAGTCTATTGTCGAGATTTTTGTTACTCCAATGGATGGTAGTCTTTTCATTATGGAAGGTAGTCTGTGGTTATGATTTCTGTTACTCCAATGGATGGTAGCCTTGTCATTATGGAAGGTAGTCTGTCGAGATTATTGTTACTCCATTGGATGGTATCCTTGTCATTACAGAAGGTAGTCTGTTGTCGATATTTTTGTTACTCCAATGGATGGTAGCCTTATCATTATGGAAGGTAGTATAATATAGATATCTTTTTTACTCCAATGGGTGGTAGCCTTGTCATTATGGAAGGTAGATTGTCATTGAGATATCTGTTACTCCAATGTGTGGTAGCCTTGTCATTATGGAAGGTAGTCTGTTGTCGAGAATTTTGTTATTCCGTTTGATGGTAGCCTTGTCATTATGGAAGGTAGTCTGTTGTTGATATTTTTGTAACTACAATTGATGGTAGCCTTGTCATTATGGAAGGTAGTTTGTTGTCGAGATTTTTGTTACTCAAATGGAAGGTAGCTTTGTCATTATGGAAGGTACTCTGTTGTCGATATTTTTGTTACTCCAATGGATGGTAGCCTTGTCATTATGAAAGGTAGTCTGTTGTCGAGATTTTTGTTACTCCAATGGATGGTAGCCTTGTCATTATGGAAGGTAGTCTGTTGTCAAGATTTTTGTTACTACAATGGATGGTAGCCTTGTCATTATGGAAGGTAGTCTGTTGTCGAGATTTTTGTTACTCCAATGGATGGTAGCCTTGTCATTCTTCAAATTACTCCGTTGTTGATATTTTTATTACTCCAATGGATGGTAGCCTTGTCATTATGGAAGGTAGTCTGATGTCGAGATTTTTGTTACTCCAATGGATGGTAGTCTTTTCATTATGGAAGGTAGTCTGTCGTTATGATTTCTGTTACTCCAATGGATGGTAGCCTTGTCATTATGGAAGGTAGTCTGTCGAGATTATTGTTACTCCATTGGATGGTAGCCTTGTCATTACAGAAGGTAGTCTGTTGTCGATATTTTTGTTACTCCAATGGATGGTAGCCTTATCATTATGGAAGGTAGTATAATATAGATATCTTTTTTACTCCAATGGGTGGTAGCCTTGTCATTATGGAAGGTAGATTGTCATTGAGATATCTGTTACTCCAATGTGTGGTAGCCTTGTCATTATGGGAGGTAGTCTGTTGTCAAGATTTTTGTTACTCCAATGGATGGTAGCCTTGTCATTATGGGACGTAGTCTGTTGTCAATATTTTTGTTACTTAAATGGATTGTAGCCTTGTCATTATGGAAGGTAGTCTATTGTCGAGATTTTTGTTACTCAAATGGATGGTAGCTTTGTCATTATGGAAGGTACTCTGTTGTCGATATTTTTGTTACTCCAATGGATGGTAGCCTTGTCATTATGAAAGGTAGTCTGTTGTCGATATTTTTGTTACTCCAAAGGATGGTAGCCTTGTCATTATGGAAGGTAGTTTATTGTCGATATTTTTGTAACTACAATGGATGGTAGCCTTGTCATTCTGGAAATTAGTCCGTTGTTGATATTTTTATTACTCCAATGGATGGTAGCCTTGTCATTATGGAAGGTAGTCTGTTGTCGAGATTTTTGTTACTCCAATGGATGGTAGCCTTGTCATTATGGAAGGTAGTTTGTCATTGAGATATTTGTTACTCCAATGTGTGGTAGCCTTGTCATTATGGAAGGTAGTCTGTTGTCGGGAATTTTGTTATTCCATTGGATGGTAGCCTTGTCATTATGGAAGGTAGTAAATTTTCGTCATTTTTGTTATTCCAATGGATGGTAACTTTGTCATTATGGAAGGTAGTCTGTTGTCGAGATTTTTGTTACTCCAATGGATGGTAGCCTTGTCCTTATGGAAGCTAGTCTATTGTTGAGATTTTTGTTACTCTAATGGATGTAGCCTTGTCATTATGGAAGGTAGTCTGTTGTCGATGTTTTTGTTACTCCAATGGATGCTAGCCTTGTGATTATGGAAGTTAGTTTGTTTTCGTGATTTTTGTTATTCCAATGGATTGTACTTTGTCATTATGGAATGTAGGTTGCTGTCGAGATTTTTGTTACTCCAATGGATTGTATCCTTTTCATTATAAAAGGTAGTCTGTTGTCGATATTTTTGTTACTCCAATGGATGGTAGCCTTGTAATTATGGAAGGTAGTTTGTCGTTGAGATATTTGTTACTCCAATGTGTGGTAGCCTTGTCATTATGGAAGCAAGTTTGTTGTCGCGAGTTTTGTTACTCCAATGGATGGTTTCCTTTTCATTATGAAAGATATTTTTGTTACTGCAATGGAAGGTATCCTTGTCATTATGGAAGGTAGTTAGTCGTTGAGATATTTGTTACTCCAATGTGTGGTAGCCTTGTCATTATGGAACCTAGTATGATGTTCAGATTTTTGATAATCCAATTGATGGTAGCCTTGTCATTATGGAAGGTAGTTTGTTGTCGAGATTTTTGTTATTCCATTAGATGGTAGCCTTGTCATTATGGAAGGTAGTCTGATGTCAAGATTTTTGTTATTCCAATGTATGGTAACCTTGTCAATATGGAAGGTACTTTATTGTCGAGATTTTTGTTATTCCAATGGATGGTAGCCTTGTCATTATGGGTAGTACTATGTTGTCGATATTTTTGTTACTCCAATGGATGGTAGCCTTGTCATTATGGAAGGTAGTCTGTTGTCAAGATTTTTGTTACTACAATGGATGGTAGCCTTGTCACTATGGAAGGTAGTCTGTTGTCGAGATTTTTGTTACTCCAATGGATGGTAGCCTTGACATTCTGCAAATTACTCCGTTGTTGATATTTTTATTACTCCAATGGATGGTAGCCTTGTCATTATGGAAGGTAGTCTGATGTCGAGATTTTTGTTACTCCAATGGATGGTAGTCTTTTCATTATGGAAGGTAGTCTGTCGTTATGATTTCTGTTACTCCAATGGATGGTAGCCTTGTCATTATGGAAGGTAGTCTGTCGAGATTATTGTTACTCCATTGGATGGTAGCCTTGTCATTACAGAAGGTAGTCTGTTGTCGATATTTTTGTTACTCCAATGGATGGTAGCCTTATCATTATGGAAGGTAGTATAATATAGATATCTTTTTTACTCCAATGGGTGGTAGCCCTGTCATTATGGAAGGTAGATTGTCATTGAGATATCTGTTACTCCAATGTGTGGTAGACTTGTCATTATGGAAGGTAGTCTGTTGTCGAGAATTTTGTTATTCCGTTTGATGGTAGCCTTGTCATTATGGAAGGTAGTCTGTTGTTGATATTTTTGTAACTACAATGGATGGTAGCCTTGTCATTATGGAAGGTAGTTTGTTGTCGAGATTTTTGTTACTCAAATGGATGGTAGCTTTGTCATTATGGAAGGTACTCTGTTGTCGATATTTTTGTTACTCCAATAGATGGTAGCCTTGTCATTATGGAAGGTAGTCTGTTGTCAAGATTTTTGTTACTCCAATGGATGGTAGCCTTGTCACTATGGAAGGTAGTCTATTGTCGAGATTATTGTTACTCCAATGGATGATAGTCTTTTCATTATGGAAGGTAGTATGTCGTTATGATTTCTGTTACTCCAATGGATGGTAGCCTTGTCATTATGGAAGGTAGTCTTTCGAGATTATTGTTACTCCATTGGATGGTATCCTTGTCATTACAGAAGGTAGTCTGTTGTCGATATTTTTGTTACTCCAATGGATGGTAGGCTTATCATTATGGAAGGTAGTATAATATAGATATCTTTTTTACTCCAATTGGTTGTAGCCTTGTCATTATGGAAGGTAGATTGTCATTGAGATATCTGTTACTCCAATGTGTGGTAGCCTTGTCATTATGGAAGGTAGTCTGTTGTCGAGAATTTTGTTATTCCGTTTGATGGTAGCCTTGTCATTATGGAAGGTAGTCTGTTGTTGATATTTTTGTAACTACAATTGATGGTAGCCTTGTCATTATGGAAGGTAGTTTGTTGTCGAGATTTTTGTTACTCAAATGGAAGGTAGCTTTGTCATTATGGAAGGTACTCTATTGTCGATATTTTTGTTACTCCAATGGATGTTAGCCTTGTCATTATGAAAGGTAGTCTGTTGTCGAGATTTTTGTTACTCCAATGGATGGTAGCCTTGTCATTATGGAAGGTAGTCTGTTGTCGATATTTTTGTAACTACAATGGATGGTAGCCTTGTCATTCTGGAAATTAGTCCGTTGTTGATATTTTTATTACTCCAATGGATGGTAGCCTTGTCATTATGGAAGGTAGTCTGTTGTCGAGATTTTTGTTACTCCAATGGATGGTAGCCTTGTCATTATGGAAGGTAGTTTGTCATTGAGATATTTGTTACTCCAATGTGTGGTAGCCTTGTCATTATGGAAGGTAGTCTGTTGTCGGGAATTTTGTTATTCCATTGGATGGTAGCCTTGTCATTATGGAAGGTAGTAAATTTTCGTGATTTTTGTTATTCCAATGGATGGTAACTTTGTCATTATGGAAGGTAGTCTGTTGTCGAGATTTTTGTTACTCCAATGGATGGTAGCCTTGTCCTTATGGAAGCTAGTCTATTGTTGAGATTTTTTTTACTCTAATGGATGCTAGCCTTGTGATTATGGAAGTTAGTTTGTTTTCGTGATTTTTGTTATTCCAATGGATGGTACTTTGTCATTATGGAATGTAGGTTGCTGTCGAGATTTTTGTTACTCCAATGGATGGTATCCTTTTCATTATAGAAGGTTGTCTGTTGTCGATATTTTTGTTACTCCAATGGATGGTAGCCTTGTAATTATGGAAGGTAGTTTGTCGTTGAGATATTTGTTACTCCAATGTGTGGTAGCCTTGTCATTATGGAAGCAAGTTTGTTGTCGAGAGTTTTGTTACTCCAATGGATGTTTTCCTTTTCATTATGAAAGGTAGTCTGTTGTCGATATTTTTGTTACTGCAATGGAAGGTATCCTTGTCATTATGGAAGGTAGTTAGTCGTTGAGATATTTGTTACTCCAATGTGTGGTAGCCTTGTCATTATGGAAGCTAGTATGATGTTCAGATTTTTGTTAATCCAATTGATGGTAGCCTTGTCATTATGGAAGGTAGTTTGTTGTCGAGATTTTTGTTATTCCATTAGATGGTAGCCTTGTCATTATGGAAGGTAGTCTGATGTCAAGATCTTTTTTATTCCAATGTATGGTAACCTTGTCATTATGGAAGGTACTTTATTGTCGATATTTTTGTTACTCCAATGGATGGTAGCCTTGTCATTATGGAAGGTAGTCTGTTGTCAAGATTTTTGTTACTCCAATGGATGGTAGCCTTGTCACTATGGAAGGTAGTATGTTGTCGAGATTTTTGTTACTCCAATGGATGGTAGTTTTTTCATTATGGAAGGTACTATGTCGTTATGATTTCTGTTACTCCAATGGATGGTAGTCTTTTCATTATGGAAGGTAGTCTGTCGAGATTATTGTTACTCCATTGGATGGTAGCCTTGTCATTACAGAAGGTAGTCTGTTGTCGATATTTTTGTTACTCCAATGGATGGTAGCCTTATCATTATGGAAGGTAGTATAATATAGATATCTTTTTTACTCCAATGGGTGGTAGCCTTGTCATTATGGAAGGTAGATTGTCATTGAGATATTTGTTACTCCAATGTGTGGTTGCCTTGTCATTATGGAAGGTAGTCTGTTATCGAGAATTTTGTTATTCCGTTTGATGGTAGCCTTGTCATTATGGAAGGTAGTCTGTTGTTGATATTTTTGTAACTACAATGGATGGTAGCCTTGTCATTATGGAAGGTAGTTTGTTGTCGAGATTTTTGTTATTCCATTGGATGGTAGCCTTGTCATTATGGAAGGTACTCTGTTGTCGATATTTTTGTTACTCCAATGGATGGTAGCCTTATCATTATGGAAGGTAGTCTGTTGTCGAGATTTTTGTTACTCCAATGGATGGTAGCCTTGTCATTATGAAATGTAGTCTGTTGTCGAGATTTTTATTACTCCAATGTATGGTAGTCTTTTCATTATGGAAGGTAGTCTGTCGTTATGATTTCTGTTACTCCAATGGATGGTAGCCTTGTCATTATAGAAGGTAGTCTTTTGTTCATATTTTTGTTACTCCATTGGATGGTAGCCTTGTCATTACACAAGGTAGTCTGTTGTCCATGTGTTTGTTCCTCCAATGGATGGTAGCCTTATCATTATGGAATGTAGAATGATATAGATATCTTTTTTACTCCAATGGGTGGTAGCCTTTTCATTATGGAAGGTAGCTTGTTGTCGATATTTTTTTTACTCCAATGGATGGTAGCCTTGTCATTATGAAAGGTAGTTTGCCATTGAGATATCTGTTTCTCCAATGTGTGGTAGCCTTGTCATTATGGAAGGTATTTTGTTGTCGAGAATTTTGTTATTCCGTTGGATGGTAGCCTTGTCATTATGGAAGGTAGTCTAATGTCGAGATTTTTGTTATTTTAATGGATTGTAACCTTATCATTTAGGAAGGTAGTCTTTTGTCGAGACTTTTATACTCCAATGGATGGTATCATTGTCATTATTGAAGGTAGTATGTTGTCGAGATTTTTGTTACTCCAATGAATGGTAGCCTGGTCATTATGGGACATAGTCTGTTGTCATTATTTTTGTTACTTCAATGGATTGTAGCCTTGTCATTATGGAAGGTAGTCTATTGTCGATATTTTTGTTACTCAAATGGATGGTAGCTTTGTCATTATGGAAGGTACTCTGTTGTCGATATTTTTGTTACTCCAATGGATGGAAGCCTTGTCATTATGAAAGGTAGTCTGTTGTCGAGATTTTTGTTACTCCAATGGATGGTAGCCTTGACATTAGGGAAGGTAGTTTGTTGTCGATATTTTTGTAACTACAATTGATGGTAGCCTTGTCATTCTGGAAATTAGTCCGTTGTTGATATTTTTATTACTCCAATGGATGGTAGCCTTGTCATTATGGAAGGTAGTCTGTTGTCGAGATTTTTGTTACTCCAATGGATGGTAGTCTTGTCATTATGGAAGGTTGTTTGTCGTTATGATTTTTGTTACTCAATGGATGGTAGCCTTGTCATTATGGAAGGTAGTCTTTTGTTCAGATTTTTGTTACTCCAATGAATGGTAGCCTTGTCATTACAGAAGGTAGTCTGTTATGGATATTTTTGTTACTCCAATGGATGGTAGCCTTATCATTAGGGAAGGTAGTATAATATAGATATATTTTTTACTCCAATGGGTGGTGGCCTTGTCATTATGGAAGGTAGTTTGTCATTGAGATATTTATTACTCCAACGTGTGGTAGCCTTGTCATTATGGAAGGTAGTCTGTTTTTGGGAATTTTGTTATTCCATTGGATGGTAGCCTTGTCATTATGGAAGGTAGTAAATTTTCGTGATTTTTGTTATTCCAATGGATGGTAACTTTGTCATTATGGAAGGTAGTCTGTTGTAGAGATTTTTGTTACTCCAATGGATGGTAGCCTTGTCCTTATGGAAACTAGTCTATTGTCGAGATTTTTGTTACTCTAATGGATGTAGCCTTGTCATTATGGAAGGTAGTCTGTTGTCGATGTTTTTGTTACTCCAATGGATGCTAGCCTTGTGATTATGGAAGTTAGTTTGTTTTCGTGATTTTTGTTATTCCAATGGATGGTACTTTGTCATTATGGAATGTAGGTTGCTGTCGAGATTTTTGTTACTCCAATGGATGGTATCCTTTTCATTATAGAAGGTTGTCTGTTGTCGATATTTTTGTTACTCCAATGGATGGTAGCCTTGTAATTATGGAAGGTAGTTTGTCGTTGAGATATTTGTTACTCCAATGTGTGGTAGCCTTGTCATTATGGAAGCAAGTTTGTTGTCGAGAGTTTTGTTACTCCAACAGATGTTTTCCTTTTCATTATGAAAGGTAGTCTGTTGTCGATATTTTTGTTACTGCAATGGAAGGTATCCTTGTCATTATGGAAGGTAGTTAGTCGTTGAGATATTTGTTACTCCAATGTGTGGTAGCCTTGTCATTATGGAAGCTAGTATGATGTTCAGATTTTTGTTAATCCAATTGATGGTAGCCTTGTCATTACAAAAGGTAGTCTGTTGTCAAGATTTTTGTTATTCCATTGGTTGGGAGCCTTGTCATTATGGAAGGTAGTCTGATGTCAAGATTTTTGTTATTCCAATGTATGGTAACCTTGTCATTATGGAAGGTACTTTATTGTCGAGATTTTTGTTATTCCAATGGATGGTATCCTTGTCATTATGGAAGGTACTCAGTTGTCGATATTTTTGTTACTCCCATGGATGGTTGCCTTGTCATTATGGAAGGTAGTTTGTTGTCAAGATTTTTGTTACTCTAATGGATGGTAGCCTTGTCAGTATGGAAGGTAGTCTTTTGTTAAAATTTTTGTTACTCCAATGAATGGTAGCCTTATCATTACAGAAGGTAGTCTATTGTGGATATTTTTGTTACTCCAATGGATGGTAGCCTTATCATTATGGAAGGTAGTATAATATAGATATCTTTTTAACTCCAATGGGTGGTAGCCTTGTCTTTATGGAAGGTAGTTTGTTGTCGAAATTTTTTTTACTCCAATGGATGGTAGCCTTGTCATTATGGAAGGTAGTTTGTCATTGAGATATCTGTTACTCCAATGTGTGGTAGCCTTGACATTATAGAAGATAGTCTATTGTCGAGAATTTTGTTATTCCATTGGATGGTAGCCTTGTCATTATGGAAGGTAGTCTCTTGTCAGAATTTTTGTTACTCCAATGGATGGTAGCCTTGTCATTATGGAAGGTTGTTTGTTTTCTAGATTTTTTTTATTCCTTTGGATGATAGCCTTGTCATTATGGAAGGTAGTCTATTTTCGTGGTTTTTGTTATTCCAATGGATGGTAACTTTGTCATTATGGAAGGTAGTCTGTTGTCGAGATTTTTGTTACTCAAATGGTTGGTAGCCTTGTCCTTATGGATGCTAGTCTGTTGTCGTGATTTTTGTTACTCCAATGGATAGTAGCCTTGTCATTATGGAAGCTACTCTATTGTCGAGATTTTTGTTGCTCCAATGGATGGTAGCCTAGTCATTATGGAAGGTAGTCTTTTGTTCAAATTTTTGTTACTCCAATGAATGGTAGCCTTGTCATTACAGAAGGTAGTCTATTGTGGATATTTTTTTACTCCAATGGATGGTAGCCTTATCATTATGGATGGTAGTATAATATAGATATCTATTTTAATCCAATGTGTGGTAGCCTTGACATTATGGAAGGTAGTCTGTTGTCGAGAATTTTGTTATTCCATTAGATGGTAGCTTTGTCATTATGGAAGGTAGTCTCTTTTCGGAATTTTTGTTACTCCAATGGATGGTAGCCTTGTCATTATGGAAGGTAGTTTGTTGTCTAGATTTTTTTTATTCCTTTGGATGATAGCCTTGTAATTATGGAAGGTAGTCTATTTTCGTGATTTTTGTTATTCAAATGGATGGTAACTTTGTCATTATGGAAGGTAGTATGTTGTCGAGATTTTTGTTACTCCAGTGGTTGGTAGCCTTGTCCTTATGGAAGCTAGTCTGTTGTCGAGATTTTTATGACTCCAATGGATGGTAGCCTTGTCATTATGGAAGGTACTCTTTTGTCGAGATTTTTGTTACTCCAATGGATGGTAGCCTTGTCCTTATGGAAGGTAGTTTGTTGTCTAGATTTTTGTTATTCCTTTGGATGATAGCCTTGTCATTATGGAAGGTAGTCTATTTTTGTGATTTTTGTTATTCCAATGGATGGTAACTTTGTCATTATGGAAGGTAGTCTGTTGTCGAGATTTTTGTTACTCCAATGGTTGGTAGCCTTGTCCTTATCGAAGCTAGTCTGTTGTGGAGATTTTTGTTACTCCAATGGATGGTAGCCTTGTCATTATGGAAGGCTGTTTGTCGATATGATTTTTGTTACTCCAATGGATGGTAGCCTAGTCATTATGGAAGGTAGTCTTTTGTTCAAATTTTTGTTACTCCAATGAATGGTAGCCTTGTCATTACAGAAGGTAGTCTATTGTGGATATTTTTTTACTCCAATGGATGGTAGCCTTATCATTATGGATGGTAGTATAATATAGATATCTATTTTAATCCAATGTGTGGTAGCCTTGACATTATGGAAGGTAGTCTGTTGTCGAGAATTTTGTTATTCCATTAGATGGTAGCTTTGTCATTATGGAAGGTAGTCTCTTTTCGGAATTTTTGTTACTCCAATGGATGGTAGCCTTGTCATTATGGAAGGTAGTTTGTTGTCTAGATTTTTTTTATTCCTTTGGATGATAGCCTTGTAATTATGGAAGGTAGTCTATTTTCGTGATTTTTGTTATTCAAATGGATGGTAATTTTGTCATTATGGAAGGTAGTATGTTGTCGAGATTTTTGTTACTCCAGTGGTTGGTAGCCTTGTCCTTATGGAAGCTAGTCTGTTGTCGAGATTTTTATTACTCCAATGGATGGTAGCCTTGTCATTATGGAAGGTACTCTTTTGTCGAGATTTTTGTTACTCCAATGGATGGTAGCCTTGTCCTTATGGAAGGTAGTTTGTTGTCTAGATTTTTGTTATTCCTTTGGATGATAGCCTTGTCATTATGGAAGGTAGTCTATTTTTGTGATTTTTGTTATTCCAATGGATGGTAAATTTGTCATTATGGAAGGTAGTCTGTTGTCGAGATTTTTGTTACTCCAATGGTTGGTAGCCTTGTCCTTATCGAAGCTAGTCTGTTGTGGAGATTTTTGTTACTCCAATGGATGGTAGCCTTGTCATTATGGAAGGCTGTTTGTCGATATGATTTTTGTTACTCCAATGGATGGTAGCCTTGTCATTATGGAAGGTAGTCTTTTGTTCAAATTTTTGTTACTCCAATGAATGGTAGCCTTGTAATTACAGAAGGTAGTCTATTATGGAAATTTTTGTTACACCAATGGATGGTAGCCTTATCATTATGGAAGGTAGTATAATATAGATATCTTTTTAACTCCAATGGATGGTAGCCTTGTCTTTATTGAAGGTAGTTTGTTGTCAATTTTTTTTTTACTCCAATGGATGGTAGCCTTGTCATTTTGGAAGGTAGTTTGTCATTGAGATATCTGTTACTCCAATGTGTGGTAGCCTTGACATTATGGAAGGTAGTCTGTTGTCGAGAATTTTGTTATTCCATTGGATGGTAGCCATGTCATTATGGAAGGTAGTCTCTTGTCAGAATTTTTGTTACTCCAATGGATGGTAGCCTTGTCATTATGGAAGGTAGTTTGTTTTCTAGATTTTTGTTATTCCTTTGGATGATAGCCTTGTCATTATGGAAGGTAGTCTATTTTCGTGATTTTTGTTATTCCAAGGGATGGTAACTTTGTCATTATGGAAGGTAGTCTGTTGTCGAGATTTTTGTTACTCCAATGGTTGGTAGCCTTGTCCTTATGGAAGCTAGTGTGTTGTCGAGATTTTTGTTACTCCAATGGATGGTAGCCTTGTCATTATGGAAGGTACTCTATTGTCGAGATTTTTGTTACTCCAATGGATGGTAGCCTAGTCATTATGGAAGCTAGTCTTTTGTTCAAATTTTTGTTACTCCAATGAAAGGTAGCCTTGTCATTACAGAAGGTAGTCTATTATGGATATTTTTGTTACTCCAATGGATTGTAGCCTTATCATTATGGAAGGTAGTATAATATAGATATCTATTTTAATCCAATGTGTGGTAGCCTTGACATTATGGAAGGTAGTCTGTTGTCGAGAATTTTGTTATTCCATTAGATGGTAGCTTTGTCATTATGGAAGGTAGTCTCTTTTCGGAATTTTTGTTACTCCAATGGATGGTAGCCTTGTCATTATGGAAGGTAGTTTGTTGTCTAGATTTTTTTTATTCCTTTGGATGATAGCCTTGTAATTATGGAAGGTAGTCTATTTTCGTGATTTTTGTTATTCAAATGGATGGTAATTTTGTCATTATGGAAGGTAGTATGTTGTCGAGATTTTTGTTACTCCAGTGGTTGGTAGCCTTGTCCTTATGGAAGCTAGTCTGTTGTCGAGATTTTTATTACTCCAATGGATGGTAGCCTTGTCATTATGGAAGGTACTCTTTTGTCGAGATTTTTGTTACTCCAATGGATGGTAGCCTTGTCCTTATGGAAGGTAGTTTGTTGTCTAGATTTTTGTTATTCCTTTGGATGATAGCCTTGTCATTATGGAAGGTAGTCTATTTTTGTGATTTTTGTTATTCCAATGGATGGTAAATTTGTCATTATGGAAGGTAGTCTGTTGTCGAGATTTTTGTCACTCCAATGGTTGGTAGCCTTGTCCTTATCGAAGCTAGTCTGTTGTGGAGATTTTTGTTACTCCAATGGATGGTAGCCTTGTCATTATGGAAGGCTGTTTGTCGATATGATTTTTGTTACTCCAATGGATGGTAGCCTTGTCATTATGGAAGGTAGTCTTTTGTTCAAATTTTTGTTACTCCAATGAATGGTAGCCTTGTAATTACAGAAGGTAGTCTATTATGGAAATTTTTGTTACACCAATGGATGGTAGCCTTATCATTATGGAAGGTAGTATAATATAGATATCTTTTTAACTCCAATGGATGGTAGCCTTGTCTTTATTGAAGGTAGTTTGTTGTCAATTTTTTTTTTACTCCAATGGATGGTAGCCTTGTCATTTTGGAAGGTAGTTTGTCATTGAGATATCTGTTACTCCAATGTGTGGTAGCCTTGACATTATGGAAGGTAGTCTGTTGTCGAGAATTTTGTTATTCCATTGGATGGTAGCCATGTCATTATGGAAGGTAGTCTCTTGTCAGAATTTTTGTTACTCCAATGGATGGTAGCCTTGTCATTATGGAAGGTAGTTTGTTTTCTAGATTTTTGTTATTCCTTTGGATGATAGCCTTGTCATTATGGAAGGTAGTCTATTTTCGTGATTTTTGTTATTCCAAGGGATGGTAACTTTGTCATTATGGAAGGTAGTCTGTTGTCGAGATTTTTGTTACTCCAATGGTTGGTAGCCTTGTCCTTATGGAAGCTAGTGTGTTGTCGAGATTTTTGTTACTCCAATGGATGGTAGCCTTGTCATTATGGAAGGTACTCTATTGTCGAGATTTTTGTTACTCCAATGGATGGTAGCCTAGTCATTATGGAAGCTAGTCTTTTGTTCAAATTTTTGTTACTCCAATGAAAGGTAGCCTTGTGATTACAGAAGGTAGTCTATTATGGATATTTTTGTTACTCCAATGGATTGTAGCCTTATCATTATGGAAGGTAGTATAATATAGATATCTATTTTAATCCAATGTGTGGTAGCCTTGACATTATGGAAGGTAGTCTGTTGTCGAGAATTTTGTTATTCCATTGGATGGTAGCTTTGTCATTATGGAAGGTAGTCTCTTGTCGGAATTTTTGTTACTCCAATGGATGGTAGCCTTGTCATTATGGAAGGTAGTTTGTTGCCTAGACTTTTGTTATTCCTTTGGATGATAGCCTTGTAATTATGGAAGGTAGTCTATTTTCGTGATTTTTGTTATTCAAATGGATGGTAACTTTGTCATTATGGAAGGTAGTCTGTTGTCGAGATTTTTGTTACTCCAATGGTTGGTAGCCTTGTCCTTATGGAAGCTAGTCTGTTGTCGAGATTTTTATTACTCCAATGGATGGTAGCTATGTCATTATGGAAGGTACTCTTTTGTCGAGATTTTTGTTACTCCAATGGATGGTAGCCTTGTCCTTATGGAAGGTAGTTTGTTGTCTAGATTTTTGTTATTCCTTTGGATGATAGCCTTGTCATTTTGGAAGGTAGTCTATTTTCGTGATTTTTGTTATTCCAATGGATGGTAACTTTGTCATTATGGAAGGTAGTCTGTTGTCGAGATTTTTGTCACTCCAATGGTTGGTAGCCTTGTCCTTACCGAAGCTAGTCTGTTGTGGAGATTTTTGTTACTCCAATGGATGGTAGCCTTGTCATTATGGAAGGCTGTTTGTCGTTATGATTTTTGTTACTCCAATGGATGGTAGCCTTGTCATTATGGAAGGTAGTCTTTTGTTCAAATTTTTGTTACTCCGATGAATGGTAGCCTTGTAACTACAAAAGGTAGTCTATTGTGGATATTTTTGTTACACCAATGGATGGTAGCCTTATCATTATGGAAGGTAGTATAATATAGATACCTTTTTAACTCCAATGGGTGGTAGCCTTGTCTTTATTGAAGGTAGTTTGTTGTCAAATTTTTTTTTACTCCAATGGATGGTAGCCTTGTCATTATGGAAGGTAGTTTGTCATTGAGATATTTGTTACTCCAATGTGTGGTAGCCTTGACATTATGGAAGGTAGTCTGTTGTCGAGAATTTTGTTATTCGATTGGATGGTAGCCTTGTCATTATGGAAGGTAGTCTCTTGTCAGAATTTTTGTTACTCCAATGGATGGTAGCCTTGTCATTATGGAAGGTAGTTTGTTTTCTAGATTTTTGTTATTCCTTTGGATGATAGCCTTGTCATTATGGAAGGTAGTCTATTTTCTTGATTTTTGTTATTCCAATGGATGGTAACTTTGTCATTATGGAAGGTAGTTTGTTGTCGATATTTTTGTTACTCCAATGGTTGGTAGACTTGTCCTTATCGAAGCTAGTCTGTTGTCGAGATTTTTGTTACTCCAATGGATGGTAGCCTTGTCATTATGGAAAGCTGTTTGTCGTTATGATTTTTGTTACTCCAATGGATGGTAGCCTTGTCATTATGGAAGGTAGTCTTTTGTTAAAATTTTTGTTACTCCAATGAATGGTAGCCTTATCATTACCGAAGGTAGTCTATTGTGGATATTTTTGTTACTCCAATGGATGGTAGCCTTATCATTATTGAAGGTAGTATAATATAGATATCTTTTTAACTCAAATGGGTGGTAGCCTTGTCTTTATGGAAGGTAGTTTGTTGTCGAAATTTTTTTTACTCCAATGGATGGTAGCCTTGTCATTATGGAAGGTAGTTTGTCATTGAGATATCTGTTACTCCAATGTGTGGTAGCCTTGACATTATAGAAGGTAGTCTATTGTCGAGAATTTTGTTATTCCATTGGATGGTAGCCTTGTCATTATGGAAGGTAGTCTCTTGTCGGAATTTTTGTTACTCCAATGGATGGTAGCCTTGTCATTATGGAAGGTTGTTTGTTTTCTAGATTTTTTTTATTCCTTTGGATGATAGCCTTGTCATTATGGAAGGTAGTCTATTTTCGTGGTTTTTGTTATTCCAATGGATGGTAACTTTGTCATTATGGAAGGTAGTCTGTTGTCGAGATTTTTGTTACTCAAATGGTTGGTAGCCTTGTCCTTATGGATGCTAGTCTGTTGTCGAGATTTTTGTTACTCCAATGGATAGAAGACTTGTCATTATGGAAGCTACTCTATTGTCGAGATTTTTGTTACTCCAATGGATGGTAGCCTAGTCATTATGGAAGGTAGTCTTTTGTTCAAATTTTTGTTACTTCAATGAATGGTAGCCTTGTCATTACAGAAGGTAGTCTATTGTGGATATTTTTTTACTCCAATGGATGGTAGCCTTATCATTATGGAAGGTAGTATAATATAGATATCTATTTTAATCCAATGTGTGGTAGCCTTGACATTATGGAAGGTAGTCTGTTGTCGAGAATTTTGTTATTCCATTGGATGGTAGCTTTGTAATTATGGAAGGTAGTCTCTTTTCGGAATTTTTGTTACTCCAATGGATGGTAGCCTTGTCATTATGGAAGGTAGTTTGTTGTCTAGATTTTTGTTATTCCTTTGGATGATAGCCTTGTAATTATGGAAGGTAGTCTATTTTCGTGATTTTTGTTATTCAAATGGATGGTAACTTTGTCATTATGGAAGGTACTCTTTTGTCGAGATTTTTATTACTCCAATGGATGGTAGCCTTGTCATTATGGAAGGTACTCTTTTATCGAGATTTTTGTTACTCCAATGGATGGTAGCCTTGTCCTTATGGAAGGTAGTTTGTTGTCTAGATTTTTGTTATTCCTTTGGATGATAGCCTTGTAATTATGGAAGGTAGTCTATTTTCGTGATTTTTGTTATTCAAATGGATGGTAACTTTGTCCTTATGGAAGCTAGTCTGTTGTCGAGATTTTTATTACTCCAATGGATGGTAGCCTTGTCATTATGGAAGGTACTCTTTTGTCGAGATTTTTGTTACTCCAATGGATGGTAGCCTTGTCCTTATGGAAGGTAGTTTGTTGTCTAGATTTTTGTTATTCCTTTGGATGATAGCCATGTCATTATGGAAGGTAGTCTATTTTCTTGATTTTTGTTATTCCAATGGATGGTAACTTTGTCATTATGGAAGGTAGTCTGTTGTCGAGATTTTTGTTACTCCAATGGTTGGTAGCCTTGTCCTTATCGAAGCTAGTCTGTTGTGGAGATTTTTGTTACTCCAATGGATGGTAGCCTTGTCATTATGGAAGTCTGTTTGTCGATATGATTTTTGTTACTCCAATGGATGGTAGCCTTGTCATTATGGAAGGTAGTCTTTTGTTCAAATTTTTGTTACTCCAATGAATGGTAGCCTTGTAATTACAGAAGGTAGTCTATTGTGGAAATTTTTGTTACACCAATGGATGGTAGCCTTATCATTATGGAAGGTAGTTTGTTGTCAAATTTTTTTTTACTCCAATGGATGGTAGCCTTGTCATTTTGGAAGGTAGTTTGTCATTGAGATATCTGTTACTCTAATGTGTGGTAGCCTTGACATTATGGAAGGTAGTCTGTTGTCGAGAATTTTGTTATTCCATTGGATGGTAGCCTTGTCATTATGGAAGGTAGTCTCTTGTCAGAATTTTTGTTACTCCAATGGATGGTAGCCTTGTCATTATGGAAGGTAGTTTGTTTTCTAGATTTTTGTTATTCCTTTGGATGATAGCCTTGTCATTATGGAAGGTAGTCTATTTTCGTGATTTTTGTTATTCCAAGGGATGGTAACTTTGTCATTATGGAAGGTAGTCTGTTGTCGAGATATTTGTTACTCCAATGGTTGGTAGCCTTGTCCTTATGGAAGCTAGTGTGTTGTCGAGATTTTTGTTACTCCAATGGATGGTAGCCTTGTCATTATGGAAGGTACTCTATTGTCGAGATTTTTGTTACTCCAATGGATGGTAGCCTAGTCATTATGGAAGCTAGTCTTTTGTTCAAATTTTTGTTACTCCAATGAATGGTAGCCTTGTCATTACAGAAGGTAGTCTATTGTGGATATTTTTGTTACTCCATTGGATGGTAGCCTTATCATTATGGAAGGTAGTATAATATAGATATCTTTTTTACTCCAATGGGTGGTAGCCTTGTCATTATGGAAGGTAGTTTGTTGTCGAATTTTTTTTACTCCAATGGATGGTAGCCTTGTCATTATGGAAGGTAGATTGTCATTGAGATATTTTTTACTCCAATGTGTGGTAGCCTTGACATTATGGAAGGTAGTCTGTTGTCGAGAATTTTGTTATTCCATTGGATGGTAGCCTTGTCATTATGGAAGGTAGTCTCTTTTCAGAATTTTTGTTACTCCAATGGATGGTAGCCTTGTTATTATGGAAGGTAGTTTGTTGTCTAGATTTTTGTTATTCCTTTGGATGATAGCCTTGTAATTATGGAAGGTAGTCTATTTTCGTGATTTTTGTTATTCCAATAGATGGTAACTTTGTCATTATGGATGGTAGTCTGTTGTCAAGATTTTTGTTACTCCAATGGTTGGTAGCCTTGTCCTTATGGAAGCTAGTCTTTTGTCGAGATTTTTATTACTCCAATGGTTGGTAGCCATGTCATTATGGAAGGTACTCTATTGTCGAGATTTTTGTTACTCCAATGGATGGTAGCCTTGTCATTATGGAAGGTTGTTTGTCATTATGATTTTTTTTACTCCAATGGATGGTAGCCTTGTCATTATGGAAGGTAGTCTATTTTCGTGATTTTTGTTATTCCAATGGATGGTAACTTTGTCATTATGGAAGGTAGTCTGTTGTTGAGATTTTTGTTACTCCAACGGTTGGTAGCCTTGTCCTTATCGAAGCTAGTCTGATGTCAAGATGTTTGTTACTCCAATGGATGGTAGCCTTGTCATTATGGAAGGCTGTTTGTCGTTATCATTTTTGTTACTCCAATGGATGGTAGCCTTGTCATTATGGAAGGCTGTTTGTCGTTATCATTTTTGTTATTCCTTTGGATGATAGCCTTGTCATTATGGAAGGTAGTCTCTTGTCGGAATTTTTGTTACTCCAATGGATGGTAGCCTTGTCATTATGGAAGGTAGTTTGTTGTCAAGATTTTTGTTATTCCTTTGGATGATAGCCTTGTCATTATGGAAGGTAGTCTGTTGTCGAGATTTTTGTTACTCCAATGGTTGGTAGCCTTGTCCTTATGGAAGCTAGTCTGTTGTCGAGATTTTTATTACTCCAATGGATGGTAGCCATGTCATTATGGAAGGTACTCTATTGTCGTGATTTTTGTTACTCCAATGGATGGTAGCCTTGTCATTATGGAAGGTTGTTTGTCATTATGATTTTTGTTACTCCAATGGATGGTTGCCTTGTCATTATGGAAGGTAGTCTATTTTCGTGATTTTTGTTATTCCAATGGATGGTAACTTTGTCATTATGGAAGGTAGTCCGTTGTCGAGATTTTTGTAACTCCAATGGTTGGTAGCCTTGTCCTTATCGAAGCTTGTCTGTTGTCGAGATTTTTATTACTCCAATGGATGGTAGCCATGTCATTATGGAAGGTACTCTATTGTCGTGATTTTTGTTACTCCAATGGATGGTAGCCTTGTCATTATGGAAGGTTGTTTGTCATTATGATTTTTGTTACTCCAATGGATGGTAGCCTTGTCATTATGGAAGGTAGTCTATTTTCGTGATTTTTGTTATTCCAATGGATGGTAACTTTGTCATTATGGAAGGTAGTCCGTTGTCGAGATTTTTGTAACTCCAATGGTTGGTAGCCTTGTCCTTATCGAAGCTTGTCTGATGTCAAGATGTCTGTTACTCCAATGGATGGTAGCCTTGTCATTATGGAAGGCTGTTTGTCGTTATCATTTTTGTTACTCCAATGGATGGTAGCCTTGTCATTATGGAAGGTAGTCTTTTGTTCAAATTTTTGTTACTCCAATGAATGGTAGCCTTGTCATTACAGAAGGTAGTCTGTTGTGGATATTTATGTTACTCCTATGGATGGTAGCCTTATCATTATGGAAGGTAGTATAATATAGATATCTTTTTTACTCCAATGGGTGGTAGCCTTGTCATTATGGAAGGTAGTCTCTTGTCGGAATCTTTGTTACTCCAATGGATGGTAGCCTTGTCATTATGGAAGGTAGTTTGTTGTCAAGATTTTTGTTATTCCTTTGGATGATAGCCTTGTCATTATGGAAGGTAGTCTATTTTTGTGATTTTTGTTATTCCAATGGATGGTAACTTTGTCATTATGGAAGGTAGTCTGTTGTCGAGATTTTTGTTACTCCAATGGTTGGTAGCCTTGTCCTTATGGAAGCTAGTCTGTTATCGACATTTTTGTTACTTCAATGGATGGTAGTCTTGTCATTATGGAAGCTACTCTATTGTCGAGATTTTTGTTACTCCAATGGATGGTAGCCTAGTCATTATGGAAGGTAGTCTTTTGTTCAAATTTTTGTTACTCCAATGAATGGTAGCCTTGTCATTATGGAAGGTAGTTTGTCATTGAGATATTTTTTACTCCAATGTGTGGTAGCCTTGACATTATGGAAGGTAGTCTGTTGTCGAGAATTTTGTTATTCCATTGGATGGTAGCCTTGTCATTATGGAAGGTAGTCTCTTTTCAGAATTTTTGTTACTCCAATGTATGGTAGCCTTGTCATTATGGAAGGTAGTTTGTTGACTAGATTTTTGTTATTCCTTTGGATGATAGCCTTGTAATTATGGAAGGTAGTCTATTTTCGTGATTTTTGTTATTCCAATGGATGGTAACTTTGTCATTATGGAAGGTAGTCTGTTGTCAAGATTTTTGTTACTCCAATGGTTGGTAGCCTTGTCCTTATGGAAGCTAGTCTTTTGTCGTGATTTTTATTACTCCAATGGATGGTAGCCATGTCATTATGGAAGGTACTCTATTGTCGAGATTTTTGTTACTCCAATGGATGGTAGCCTTGTCATTATGGAAGGTTGTTTGTCATTATGATTTTTGTTACTCCAATGGATGGTAGCCTTGTCATTATGGAAGGTAGTCTATTTTCGTGATTTTTGTTATTCCAATGGATGGTAACTTTGTCATTATGGAAGGTAGTCTGTTGTCGAGATTTTTGTTACTCCAATGGTTGGTAGCCTTGTCCTTATCGAAGCTAGTCTAATGTTAAGATGTTTGTTACTCCAATGGATGGTAGCCTTGTCATTATGGAAGGCTGTTTGTCGTTATCATTTTTGTTACTCCAATGGATGGTAGCCTTGTCATTATGGAAGGTAGTCTTTTGTTCAAATTTTTGTAACTCCAATGAATGGTAGCCTTGTCATTACAGAAGGTAGTCTGTTGTGGATATTTTTGTAACTCCAATGGATGGTAGCCTTATCATTATGGAAGGTAGTATAATATAGATATCTTTTTTACTCCAATGGGTGGTAGCCTTGTCATTATGGAAGGTAGTCTCTTGTCGGAATTTTTGTTACTCCAATGGATGGTAGCCTTGTCATTATGGAAGGTAGTTTGTTGTCAAGATTTTTGTTATTCCTTTTGATGATAGCCTTGTCATTATGGAAGGTAGTCTATTTTCGTGATTTTTGTTATTCCAATGGATGGTAACTTTGTCATTATGGAAGGTAGTCTGTTGTCGAGATTTTTGTTACTCCAATGGTTGGTAGCCATGTCCTTATGGAAGCTAGTCTGTTGTCGAGATTTTTATTACTCCAATGGATGGTAGCCATGTCATTATGGAAGGTACTCTATTGTCGAGATTTTTGTTACTCCAATGGATGGTAGCCTTGTCATTATGGAAGGTTGTTTGTCATTATGATTTTTGTTACTCCAATGGATGGTAGCCTTGTCATTATGGAAGGTAGTCTATTTTCGTGATTTTTGTTATTCCAATGGATGGTAACTTTGTCATTATGGAAGGTAGTCTGTTGTCGAGATTTTTGTAACTCCAATGGTTGGTAGCCTTGTCCTTATCGAAGCTAGTCTGATGTCAAGATGTTTGTTACTCCAATGGATGGTAGCCTTGTCATTATGGAAGGCTGTTTGTCGTTATCATTTTTGTTACTCCAATGGATGGTAGCCTTGTCATTATGGAAGGTAGTCTTTTGTTCAAATTTTTGTTACTCCAATGAATGGTAGCCTTGTCATTACAGAAGGTAGTCTGTTGTGGATATTTTTGTTACTCCTATGGATGGTAGCCTTATCATTATGGAAGGTAGTATAATATAGATATCTTTTTTACTCCAATGGGTGGTAGCCTTGTCATTATGGAAGGTAGTTTGTTGTCAAGATTTTTGTTATTCCTTTGGATGATAGCCTTTTCATTATGGAAGGTAGTCTATTTTCGTTATTTTTGTTATTCCAATGGATGGTAACTTTGTCATTATGGAAGTAGGTCTGTTGTCGAGATTTTTGTTACTCCAATGGATGGTAGTCTTGTCATTATGGAAGCTAGTATGTTGTCGTGATTTTTGTTACTCCAATGGATGGTAGCCTAGTCATTATGGAAGGTAGTCTTTTGTTCAAATTTTTGTTACTCCAATGAATGGTAGCCTTGTCATTACAGAAGGTAGTCTATTATAGATATTTTTGTTACTCCAATGGATGGTAGCCTTATCATTATGGTAGGTAGTATAATATAGATATCTATTTTACTCCAATGGGTGGTAGCCATGTCATTATGGAAGGTAGTTTGTTGTCGAAATTTTTTTTACTCCAATGGGTGGTAGCCTTGTCATTATGGAAGGTAGGTTGTCATTGAGATATTTGTTACTCCAATGTGTGGTAGCCTTGACATTATGGAAGGTAGTCTGTTGTCGAGAATTTTGTTATTCCATTGGATGGTAGCCTTGTCATTATGGAAGGTAGTCTCTTGTCGGAATTTTTGTTACTCCAATGGATGGTAGCCTTGTCATTATGGAAGGTAGTTTGTTGTCTAGATTTTTGTTATTCCTTTGGATGATAGCCTTGTAATTATGGAAGGTAGTCTATTTTCATTATTTTTGTTATTCCAATGGATGGTAACTTTGTCATTATGGAAGGTAGTCTGTTGTCGAGATTTTTGTTACTCCAATGGTTGGTAGCCTTGTCCTTGTGGAAGCTAGTCTGTTGTCGAGATTTTTATTACATCAATGGATGGTAGCCTTGTCTTTATGGAAGGTACTCTATTGTCGAGATTTTTGTTACTCCAATGGATGGTAGCCTTGTCATTATGGAAGGTTGTTTGTCATTATGATTTTTGTTACTCCAACGGATGGTAGCCTTGTCATTATGGAAGGTAGTCTGTTGTCGATATTTTTGTTATTCCAATGGATGGTAACTTTGTCATTATGGAAGGTAGTCTGTTGTCGAGATTTTTTTTACCCCAATAGATGGTAGCCTTGTCATTATGGAAGGTAGTCTGTTGTCGAGATTATTGTTACTCCAATGGATGGTAGTCTTTTCATTATGGAAGGTAGTCTGTCGTTATGATTTCTGTTACTCCAATGGATGGTAGCCTTGTCATTATGGAAGGTAGCCTTTTGTTCAAATTTTTGTTACTCCATTGGATGGTAGCCTTGTCATTACATAAGGTAGTCTGTTGTCGATATTTTTGTTACTCCAATGGATAGTAGCCTTATCATTATGGAAGGTAGTATAATATAGAAAACTTTTTTACTCCAATGGGTGGTAGCCTTGTCATTATGGAAGGTAGTTTGTTGTCGATATTATTTTTTCTCCAATGGATGATAGCCTTGTCATTATGGAAGGTAGTTTTTCATTGAGATATCTGTTACTCCAAAGTGTGTTTGCCTTGTCATTATGGAAGGTAGTCTGTTGTCAAGAATTTTGTTATTCCGTTGGATGGTAGCCTTGTCATTATGGAAGGTAGTCTGATATCGAGATTTTTGTTATTCTAATTGATGGTAACCTTGTCATTATGGAAGGTAGTCCATTATCGAGATTTTTATACTCCAATGGATGGTATCCTTGTGATTATGGAAGGTAGTCTGTTTTCGAGATTTTTGTTACTCTAATGGATGGTAGCCTTGTCATTATGCGAGGTAGTCTGTTGTCAATATTTTTGTTATTCCAATGGATTGTATCCTTGTCATTATGGATGGTACTCTATTGTCGAGATTTTTGTTACTCCAATGGATGGTAAACTTGTCATTATGGAAGGTAGTTTGTTTTCGAAATTTTTGTTACTCTAATAGATGGTAGCCTTGTCATTATGGAAGGTAGTTTGTTGTCGATATTTTTGTTACTCCAATGGATGGTAGCCTTGTCATTATGGAAGGTAGTTTGTTGTCGAAATTTTTGTTACTCTAATAGATGGTAGCCTTGTCATTATGGGAGGTAGTCTGTTGTCAAGATTTTTGTTATTCTAATGGATTGTAGCCTTGTCATTATGGATGGTACTCTATTGTCGAAATTTTTGTTACTCCAATATATGGTAGCCTTGTCATTATGGAAGGTACTCAATTGTCGATATTTTTGTTACTCCAATGGATGGTAGCCTTGTCATTATGGAAGGTAGGTTGTCATTGAGATATTTGTTACTCCAATGTGTGGTAGCCTTGACATTATGGAAGGTAGTCTGTTGTCGAGAATTTTGTTATTCCATTGGATGGTAGCCTTGTCATTATGGAAGGTAGTCTCTTGTCGGAATTTTTGTTACTCCAATGGATGGTAGCCTTGTCATTATGGAAGGTAGTTTGTTGTCTAGATTTTTGTTATTCCTTTGGATGATTGCCTTGTAATTATGGAAGGTAGTCTATTTTCATGATTTTTGTTATTCCAATGGATGGTAACTTTGTCATTATGGAAGGTAGTCTGTTGTCGAGATTTTTGTTACTCAAATGGTTGGTAGCCTTGTCCTTGTGGAAGCTAGTCTGTTGTCGAGATTTTTATTACTCCAATGGATGGTAGCCTTGTCTTTATGGAAGGTACTCTGTTGTCGAGATTATTGTTACTCCAATGGATGGTAGTCTTTTCATTATGGAAGGTAGTCTGTCGTTATGATTTCTGTTACTCCAATGGATGGTAGCCTTGTCATTATGGAAGGTAGCCTTTTGTTCAAATTTTTATTACTCCATTGGATGGTAGCCTTGTCATTACATAAGGTAGTCTGTTGTCGATATTTTTGTTACTCCAATGGATAGTAGCCTTATCATTATGGAAGGTAGTATAATATAGAAAACTTTTTTACTCCAATGGGTGGTAGCCTTGTCATTATGGAAGGTAGTTTGTTGTCGATATTATTTTTTCTCCAATGGATGATAGCCTTGTCATTATGGAAGGTAGTTTTTCATTGAGATATCTGTTACTCCAAAGTGTGTTTGCCTTGTCATTATGGAAGGTAGTCTTTTGTCAAGAATTTTGTTATTCCGTTGGATGGTAGCCTTGTCATTATGGAGGTAGTCTGATATCGAGATTTTTGTTATTCTAATTGATTGTAACCTTGTCATTATGGAAGGTAGTCCATTATCGAGATTTTTAAACTCCAATGGATGGTATCCTTGTGATTATGGAAGGTAGTCTGTTTTCGAGATTTTTGTTACTCTAATGGATGGTAGCCTTGTCATTATGCGAGGTAGTCTGTTGTCAATATTTTTGTTATTCCAATGGATTGTATCCTTGTCATTATGGATGGTACTCTATTGTCGAGATTTTTGTTACTCCAATGGATGGTAAACTTGTCATTATCGAAGGTAGTTTGTTTTCGAAATTTTTGTTACTCTAATAGATGGTAGCCTTGTCATTATGGAAGGTAGTTTGTTGTCGATATTTTTGTTACTCCAATGGATGGTAGCCTTGTCATTATGGAAGGTAGTTTGTTGTCGAAATTTTTGTTACTCTAATAGATGGTAGCCTTGTCATTATGGGAGGTAATCTGTTGTCAAGATTTTTGTTATTCTAATGGATTGTAGCCTTGTCATTATGGATGGTACTCTATTGTCGAAATTTTTGATACTCCAATGGATGGTAGCCTTGTCATTATGGAAGTTAGTCTGTTGTCGATATTTTTGTTACTCCAATGGATGGTAGTCTTGTCATTATGGAAGGTTGTCTGTCGTTATGATTTCTATTACTCCAATGGTTGGTAGTCTTGTCATTATGGAAGGTAGTCTTTTGTTCAGATTTTTGTTACTCCAATGAATGGTAGCCTTGTCATTACAAAAGGTAGTCTGTTGTGGATATTTCTGTTACTCCAATGGATGGTAGCCTTGTCATTATGGAATGTAGTTTGTTGTTATGATTTATATTACTCCAATGGATGGTAGCCTTGTCATTATGGAAGGTAGTCTTTTGTTCATATTTTTGTTACTCCAATGGATTGTAGCCTTACCACTATAGAAGGTAGTTTGTTGTCGATATTTTTGTTACTCCAATGGATGGTAGCCTTATCATTATGGAAGGTAGTCTATTGTAGATATCTTTTTTACTCCAATGGGTTGTAGCCTTGTCATAATGGAAGGTAGTTTGTCAATGAGATATTTGTTACTCCAATGTGTGGTAGCCTTGTCATTATGGAAGGTAGTCTGTTGTCAAGATTTTTGTAATTCCATTGGATGGTAGCCTTGTCATTATGGAAGGTAGTCTGTTGTCGAGATTTTTGTTACCCCAATTAATGATAGCCTTATCATTATCGGACGTAGTCTGTTTTCAAAACTTTTTTTCCTTAATGGATTGTAGCCTTGTCATTATGGAAGGTACTTTGTTGTCGATATTTTTGTTACTCCAATGGATGGTAGCCTTATCATTATGGAAGGTAGTCTGTTGTCGAAATTTTTGTTACACCAATAGATGGTAGCCTTGTCATTATGGAAGGTAGTTTGTTGTCAAGATTTTTGTTACTCCAATGGATGGTAGCCTTGTAATTATGGAAGGTAGTCTTTTGTTCATATTTTGGTTACTCAATTGGATGGTAGCCTTGTCATTATGAAAGGGAGTCTTTTGTTCTGATTTTTGTTACTCCAATGGATGGTAGCCTTATCATTACAGAAGGTAGTCTTTTGTTGATATTTTTGTTAATCCAGTGGATGGTAGCCTTATCATTATGGAAGGTAGTCTCTTGTAGGTATCTTTTTTACTCCAATGGGTGGTAGCCTTGGCATTATGGAAGGTAGGCTGTTGTCGATATTTTTATTACTCCAATGGATGGTAGCCTTGTCATTATGGGACGTAGTCTGTTGTCAATATTTCTGTTACTCCAATGGATTGTAGCCTTGTCATTATGGACAGTACTTTGTTGTCGATATTTTTGTTACTGCAATGGATGGTAGCCTTGTCATTATGGAAGGTAGTCTGTTGTCAATATTTTTGTTACTACAATGGATGGTAGCCTTGTCATTCTAGAAATTAGTACGTTGTTGATATTTTTATTACTCCAATGGATGGTAGCCTTGTCATTATGGAAGTTAGTTTGTTGTCGAGATTTTTGTTACTCCAATGGATGGTAGTCTTGTCATTATGGAAGGTTGTCTGTCGTTATGATTTCTATTACTCCAATGGTTGGTAGCCTTGTCATTATGGAAGGTAGTCTTTTGTTCATATTTTTGTTACTCCAATGAATGGTAGCCTTGTCATTACAGAATGTAGTCTGTTATGGATATTTTTGTTACTCCAATGGATAGTAGCCTTATCATTATAAAAGGTAGTATAATATAGATACCTTTTTTACTCCAATGGGTGGTAGCCTTGTCATTATGGAAGGTAGTCTGTTGTCGAGAATTTTGTTATTCCGTTGGATGGTAGCCTTGTCATTATGGAAAGTAGTCTAATGTCGAGATTTTGTTATTCTAATAGATGGTAACCTTTTCATTATGGAAGGTAGTCTGTTGTCAAGATTTTTATACTCTAATGGATGTTATCCTTGTCATTATGGAAGGTAGTCTGTTGTCGAGATTTTTGTTACTCCAATGGATGGTAGCCTTGTCATTATGGGACGTAGTATGTTATCAATATTTTTGTTACTTCAATGGATTGTAGCCTTATCATTATGGAAGGTAGTCTATTTTCGAGATTTTTGTTACTCCAATGGATGGAAGCTTTGTCATTATGGAAGGTACTCTCTTTTCAATATTTTCGTTACTCCAATGGATGGTAGCCTTGTCATTATGGAAGGTAGTTTGTTGTTATGATTTCTATTACTCCAATGGATGGTAGTATTGTCATTATGGAAGGTAGTCTTTTGTTCATATTTTTGTTACTCCAATGGATGGTAGCCTTATCACTAGAGAAGGTAGTTTGTTGTCGATATTTTTGTTACTCCAATGGATGGTAGCCTTATCATTATGGAAGGTAGTCTATTTTAGATATCTTTTTTACCCCAATGGGTGGTAGCCTTGTCATTATGGAAGGTAGGTTTTGTCGATATTTTTGTTACTTCAATGGATGGTAGCGTTGTCATTATGGAAGGTAGTCTATTGTCAAGATTTTTGTTATTCCATTGGATGGTAGCCTTGTCATTATGGAAGGTAGTCTGTTGTCGAGATTTTTGTTACTCCAATTGATGGTAGCCTTGTCATTATCGGACGTAGTCTGTTGTCAATACTTTTTTTCCATAATTGATTGTAGCCTTGTCATTATGGAAGGTATTCTGTTGTCGACATTTTTGTTACTCCAATGGATGGTAGCCTTATCATTATGGAAGGTACTCTAATGTCGATATTTTTTTTACTCCATTGGATGGTAGCCTTGTCATTATGGAAGGTAGTCGGTTGTCGAGATTTTTGTTACTCCAATAGATGGTAGCCTTGACATTATGGAAGGTAGTTTGTTGTCAAGATTTTTATTACTCCAATGGATGGTAGCCTTGTCATTATGGAAGTTAGTTTGTTGTCGAGATTTTTGTTACTCCAATGGATGGTAGTCTTGTCATTATGGAAGGTTGTCTGTCGTTATGATTTCTATTACTCCAATGGTTGGTAGCCTTGTCATTATGGAAGGTAGTCTTTTGTTCATATTTTTGTTACTCCAATGAATGGTAGCCTTGTCATTACAGAATGTAGTCTGTTATGGATATTTTTGTTACTCCAATGGATAGTAGCCTTATCATTATAAAAGGTAGTATAATATAGATACCTTTTTTACTCCAATGGGTGGTAGCCTTGTCATTATGGAAGGTAGTCTGTTGTCGAGAATTTTGTTATTCCGTTGGATGGTAGCCTTGTCATTATGGAAAGTAATCTAATGTCGAGATTTTGTTATTCTAATAGATGGTAACCTTTTCATTATGGAAGGTAGTCTGTTGTCAAGATTTTTATACTCTAATGGATGTTATCCTTGTCATTATGGAAGGTAGTCTGTTGTCGAGATTTTTGTTACTCCAATGGATGGTAGCCTTGTCATTATGGGACGTAGTATGTTATCAATATTTTTGTTACTTCAATGGATTGTAGCCTTATCATTATGGAAGGTAGTCTATTTTCGAGATTTTTGTTACTCCAATGGATGGAAGCTTTGTCATTATGGAAGGTACTCTCTTTTCAATATTTTTGTTACTCCAATGGATGGTAGCCTTGTCATTATGGAAGGTAGTTTGTTGTTATGATTTCTATTACTCCAATGGATGGTAGTATTGTCATTATGGAAGGTAGTCTTTTGTTCATATTTTTGTTACTCCAATGGATGGTAGCCTTATCACTAGAGAAGGTAGTTTGTTGTCGATATTTTTGTTACTCCAATGGATGGTAGCCTTATCATTATGGAAGGTAGTCTATTGTAGATATCTTTTTTACCCCAATGGGTGGTAGCCTTGTCATTATGGAAGGTAGGTTTTGTCGATATTTTTGTTACTCCAATGGATGGTAGCGTTGTCATTATGGAAGGTAGTCTATTGTCAAGATTTTTGTTATTCCATTGGATGGTAGCCTTGTCATTATGGAAGGTAGTCTGTTGTCGAGATTTTTGTTACTCCAATTGATGGTAGCCTTGTCATTATCGGACGTAGTCTGTTGTCAATACTTTTTTTCCATAATTGATTGTAGCCTTGTCATTATGGAAGGTACTCTGTTGTCGACATTTTTGTTACTCCAATGGATGGTAGCCTTATCATTATGGAAGGTACTCTAATGTCGATATTTTTTTTACTCCATTGGATGGTAGCCTTGTCATTATGGAAGGTAGTCGGTTGTCGAGATTTTTGTTACTCCAATAGATGGTAGCCTTGACATTATGGAAGGTAGTTTGTTGTCAAGATTTTTATTACTCCAATGGATGGTAGCCTTGTCATTATGGAAGTTAGTTTGTTGTCGAGATTTTTGTTACTCCAATGGATGGTAGTCTTGTCATTATGGAAGGTTGTCTGTCGTTATGATTTCTATTACTCCAATGGTTGGTAGCCTTGTCATTATGGAAGGTAGTCTTTTGTTCATATTTTTGTTACTCCAATGAATGGTAGCCTTGTCATTACAGAATGTAGTCTGTTATGGATATTTTTGTTACTCCAATGGATAGTAGCCTTATCATTATAAAAGGTAGTATAATATAGATACCTTTTTTACTCCAATGGGTGGTAGCCTTGTCATTATGGAAGGTAGTCTGTTGTCAAGAATTTTGTTATTCCGTTGGATGGTAGCCTTGTCATTATGGAAAGTAGTCTAATGTCTAGATTTTGTTATTCTAATAGATGGTAACCTTTTCATTATGGAAGGTAGTCTGTTGTCAAGATTTTTATACTCTAATGGATGTTATCCTTGTCATTATGGAAGGTAGTCTGTTGTCGAGATTTTTGTTACTCCAATGGATGGTAGCCTTGTCATTATGGGACGTAGTATGTTATCAATATTTTTGTTACTTCAATGGATTGTAGCCTTATCATTATGGAAGGTAGTCTATTTTCGAGATTTTTGTTACTCCAATGGATGGAAGCTTTGTCATTATGGAAGGTACTCTCTTTTCAATATTTTTGTTACTCCAATGGATTGTAGCCTTGTCATTATGGAAGGTAGTTTGTTGTTATGATTTCTATTACTCCAATGGATGGTAGTATTGTCATTATGGAAGGTAGTCTTTTGTTCATATTTTTGTTACTCCAATGGATGGTAGCCTTATCAATAGAGAAGGTAGTCTGTTGTCGATATTTTTGTTACTCCAATGGATGGTAGCCTTATCATTATGGAAGGTAGTCTATTGTAGATATCTTTTTTACCCCAATGGGTGGTAGCCTTGTCATTATGGAAGATAGGTTTTGTCGATATTTTTGTTACTCCAATGGATGGTAGCCTTGTCATTATGGAAGGTAGTCTGTTGTCAAGATTTTTGTTATTCCATTGGATGGTAGCCTTCTCATTATGGAAGGTAGTCTGTTGTCGAGATTTTTGTTACTCCAATTGATGGTAGCCTTGTCATTATCGGACGTAGTCTGTTGTCAATACTTTTTTTCCATAATGGATTGTAGCCTTGTCATTATGGAAGGTACTTTGTTGTCGAGATTTTTGTTACTCCAATGGATGGTAGCCTTATCATTATGGAAGGTACTCTAATGTCGATATTTTTTTACTCCATTGGATGGTAGCCTTGTCATTATGGAAGGTAGTCGGTTGTCGAGATTTTTGTTACTCCAATAGATGGTAGCCTTGACATTATGGAAGGTAGTTTGTTGTCAAGATTTTTATTACTCCAATGGATGGTAGCCTTGTCATTATGGAAGTTAGTTTGTTGTCGAGATTTTTGTTACTCCAATGGATGGTAGTCTTGTCATTATGGAAGGTTGTCTTTCGTTATGATTTCTATTACTCCAATGGTTGGTAGCCTTGTCATTATGGAAGGTAGTCTTTTGTTCATATTTTTGTTACTCCAATGAATGGTAGCCTTGTCATTACAGAATGTAGTCTGTTATGGATATTTTTGTTACTCCAATGGATAGTAGCCTTATCATTATAAAAGGTAGTATAATATAGATACATTTTTTACTCCAATGGGTGGTAGCCTTGTCATTATGGAAGGTAGTCTGTTGTCGAGAATTTTGTTATTCCGTTGGATGGTAGCCTTGTCATTATGGAAAGTAGTCTAATGTCTAGATTTTGTTATTCTAATAGATGGTAACCTTTTCATTATGGAAGGTAGTCTGTTGTCAAGATTTTTATACTCTAATGGATGTTATCCTTGTCATTATGGAAGGTAGTCTGTTGTCGAGATTTTTGTTACTCCAATGGATGGTAGCCTTGTCATTATGGGACGTAGTATGTTATCAATATTTTTGTTACTTCAATGGATTGTAGCCTTATCATTATTGAAGGTAGTCTATTTTCGAGATTTTTGTTACTCCAATGGATGGAAGCTTTGTCATTATGGAAGGTACTCTCTTTTCAATATTTTTGTTACTCCAATGGATGGTAGCCTTGTCATTATGGAAGGTAGTTTGTTGTTATGATTTCTATTACTCCAATGGATGGTAGTATTGTCATTATGGAAGGTAGTCTTTTGTTCATATTTTTGTTACTCCAATGGATGGTAGCCTTATCACTAGAGAAGGTAGTTTGTTGTCGATATTTTTGTTACTCCAATGGATGGTAGCCTTATCATTATGGAAGGTAGTCTATTGTAGATATCTTTTTTACCCCAATGGGTGGTAGCCTTGTCATTATGGAAGGTAGGTTTTGTCGATATTTTTGTTACTCCAATGGATGGTAGCGTTGTCATTATGGAAGGTAGTCTATTGTCAAGATTTTTGTTATTCCATTGGATGGTAGCCTTGTCATTATGGAAGGTAGTCTGTTGTCGAGATTTTTGTTACTCCAATTGATGGTAGCCTTGTCATTATCGGACGTAGTCTGTTGTCAATACTTTTTTTCCATAATTGATTGTAGCCTTGTCATTATGGAAGGTACTCTGTTGTCGACATTTTTGTTACTCCAATGGATGGTAGCCTTATCATTATGGAAGGTACTCTAATGTCGATATTTTTTTTACTCCATTGGATGGTAGCCTTGTCATTATGGAAGGTAGTCGGTTGTCGAGATTTTTGTTACTCCAATAGATGGTAGCCTTGACATTATGGAAGGTAGTTTGTTGTCAAGATTTTTATTACTCCAATGGATGGTAGCCTTGTCATTATGGAAGTTAGTTTGTTGTCGAGATTTTTGTTACTCCAATGGATGGTAGTCTTGTCATTATGGAAGGTTGTCTGTCGTTATGATTTCTATTACTCCAATGGTTGGTAGCCTTGTCATTATGGAAGGTAGTCTTTTGTTCATATTTTTGTTACTCCAATGAATGGTAGCCTTGTCATTACAGAATGTAGTCTGTTATGGATATTTTTGTTACTCCAATGGATAGTAGCCTTATCATTATAAAAGGTAGTATAATATAGATACCTTTTTTACTCCAATGGGTGGTAGCCTTGTCATTATGGAAGGTAGTCTGTTGTCAAGAATTTTGTTATTCCGTTGGATGGTAGCCTTGTCATTATGGAAAGTAGTCTAATGTCTAGATTTTGTTATTCTAATAGATGGTAACCTTTTCATTATGGAAGGTAGTCTGTTGTCAAGATTTTTATACTCTAATGGATGTTATCCTTGTCATTATGGAAGGTAGTCTGTTGTCGAGATTTTTGTTACTCCAATGGATGGTAGCCTTGTCATTATGGGACGTAGTATGTTATCAATATTTTTGTTACTTCAATGGATTGTAGCCTTATCATTATGGAAGGTAGTCTATTTTCGAGATTTTTGTTACTCCAATGGATGGAAGCTTTGTCATTATGGAAGGTACTCTCTTTTCAATATTTTTGTTACTCCAATGGATTGTAGCCTTGTCATTATGGAAGGTAGTTTGTTGTTATGATTTCTATTACTCCAATGGATGGTAGTATTGTCATTATGGAAGGTAGTCTTTTGTTCATATTTTTGTTACTCCAATGGATGGTAGCCTTATCAATAGAGAAGGTAGTCTGTTGTCGATATTTTTGTTACTCCAATGGATGGTAGCCTTATCATTATGGAAGGTAGTCTATTGTAGATATCTTTTTTACCCCAATGGGTGGTAGCCTTGTCATTATGGAAGATAGGTTTTGTCGATATTTTTGTTACTCCAATGGATGGTAGCCTTGTCATTATGGAAGGTAGTCTGTTGTCAAGATTTTTGTTATTCCATTGGATGGTAGCCTTCTCATTATGGAAGGTAGTCTGTTGTCGAGATTTTTGTTACTCCAATTGATGGTAGCCTTGTCATTATCGGACGTAGTCTGTTGTCAATACTTTTTTTCCATAATGGATTGTAGCCTTGTCATTATGGAAGGTACTTTGTTGTCGAGATTTTTGTTACTCCAATGGATGGTAGCCTTATCATTATGGAAGGTACTCTAATGTCGATATTTTTTTACTCCATTGGATGGTAGCCTTGTCATTATGGAAGGTAGTCGGTTGTCGAGATTTTTGTTACTCCAATAGATGGTAGCCTTGACATTATGGAAGGTAGTTTGTTGTCAAGATTTTTATTACTCCAATGGATGGTAGCCTTGTCATTATGGAAGTTAGTTTGTTGTCGAGATTTTTGTTACTCCAATGGATGGTAGTCTTGTCATTATGGAAGGTTGTCTTTCGTTATGATTTCTATTACTCCAATGGTTGGTAGCCTTGTCATTATGGAAGGTAGTCTTTTGTTCATATTTTTGTTACTCCAATGAATGGTAGCCTTGTCATTACAGAATGTAGTCTGTTATGGATATTTTTGTTACTCCAATGGATAGTAGCCTTATCATTATAAAAGGTAGTATAATATAGATACATTTTTTACTCCAATGGGTGGTAGCCTTGTCATTATGGAAGGTAGTCTGTTGTCGAGAATTTTGTTATTCCGTTGGATGGTAGCCTTGTCATTATGGAAAGTAGTCTAATGTCTAGATTTTGTTATTCTAATAGATGGTAACCTTTTCATTATGGAAGGTAGTCTGTTGTCAAGATTTTTATACTCTAATGGATGTTATCCTTGTCATTATGGAAGGTAGTCTGTTGTCGAGATTTTTGTTACTCCAATGGATGGTAGCCTTGTCATTATGGGACGTAGTATGTTATCAATATTTTTGTTACTTCAATGGATTGTAGCCTTATCATTATGGAAGGTAGTCTATTTTCGAGATTTTTGTTACTCCAATGGATGGAAGCTTTGTCATTATGGAAGGTACTCTCTTTTCAATATTTTTGTTACTCCAATGGATGGTAGCCTTGTCATTATGGAAGGTAGTTTGTTGTTATGATTTCTATTACTCCAATGGATGGTAGTATTGTCATTATGGAAGGTAGTCTTTTGTTCATATTTTTGTTACTCCAATGGATGGTAGCCTTATCAATAGAGAAGGTAGTCTGTTGTCGATATTTTTGTTACTCCAATGGATGGTAGCCTTATCATTATGGAAGGTAGTCTATTGTAGATATCTTTTTTACCCCAATGGGTGGTAGCCTTGTCATTATGGAAGGTAGGTTTTGTCGATATTTTTGTTACTCCAATGGATGGTAGCCTTGTCATTATGGAAGGTAGTCTATTGTCAAGATTTTTGTTATTCCATTGGATGGTAGCCTTCTCATTATGGAAGGTAGTCTGTTGTCGAGATTTTTGTTACTCCAATTGATGGTAGCCTTGTCATTATCGAACGTAGTCTGTTGTCAATACTTTTTTTCCATAATGGATTGTAGCCTTGTCATTATGGAAGGTACTCTATTGTCGAGATTTTTGTTACTCCAATGGATGGTAGCCTTATCATTATGGAAGGTACTCTAATGTCGATATTTTTTTACTCCATTGGATGGTAGCGTTGTCATTATGGAAGGTAGTCGATTGTCGAGATTTTTGTTACTCCAATAGATGGTAGCCTTGACATTATGGAAGGTAGTTTGTTGTCAAGATTTTTGTTACTCCTATGGATGGTAGCCTTGTAATTATGGAAGGTAGTCTTTTGTTCAGATTTTGGTTACTCAATTGGATGGTAGCCTTGTCATTATGGAAGGGAGTTCGTCGTTATAATTTCTGTTACTCCAATGCATGGTAGCCTTGTCATTATGGAAGGTAGTCTTTTGTTCTGATTTTTGTTACTCCAATTGATGGTAGCCTTTTCATTACAGAAGGTAGTCTATTGTCGAGATTTTTGTTATTCCAATGGATTGTAGCCTTATCATTATGGAAGGTAGTCTGTTGTCAAGATTTTTATACTCCAATGGATGTTATCCTTGTCATTATGGAAGGTACTCTATTGTCGAGATTTTTGTTACTACAATGGATGGTAGCCTTGTCATTCTGGAAATTAGTCCGTTGTTGATATTTTTATTACTCCAATGGATGGTAGCCTTGTCATTATGGAAGTTAGTTTGTTGTCGAGAGTTTTGTTACTCCAATGGATGGTAGTCTTGTCATTATGGAAGGTTGTCTATCGTTATGATTTCTATTACTCCAATGGTTGGTAGCCTTGTCATTATGGAAGGTAGTCTTTTGTTCATATTTTTGTTACTCCAATGAATGGTAGCCTTGTCATTACAGAATGTAGTCTGTTATGGATATTTTTGTTACTCCAATGGATAGTAGCCTTGTCATTGAGATATCTTGTACTCCAATGTGTGGTAGCATTGTCATTATTGAAGGTAGTCTATGGTCGAGATTTTTGTTATTCCATTGAATGGTAGCCTTGTCATTATGGAAGGTAGTCTGTTGTCGAGATTTTTGTTACTCCAATGGATGCTCGCCTTGTCATTATGGAATGTAGTTTCTGTCGAGATATTTGTTACTCCAATGGATGGTAGCCTTGTAATTATGGAAGGTAGTATTTTGTTCAAATTTTTGTTACTCCAAAGGATGGTAGCGTTATCATTACAAAAGGTAGTCTGTTGTCAATATTTTTGTTACTCCAATGGATGGTAGCTTTATCATTATGGAAGGTAGTCTATTGTAGATATCTTTTTTACTCCAATGGGTGGTAGCCTTGTCATTATCGAAGCTAGGCTATTGTCGATATTTTTGTTACTCCAATGGATGGTAGCCTTGTCATTATGAAAGGTAGTTTGTCATTGACATATCTGTTACTCCAATGTGTGGTAGCATTGTCATTATTGAAGGTAGTCCATTGTCGAGATTTTTGTTATTCAATTGGATGGTAGCCTTGTCATTATGGAAGGAAGTCTGATGTCGAGATTTTTGTTATTCTAATGGATGGTAACCTTGTCCTTATGGAAGGTAGTCTGATGTCGAGATTTTTTTACTCCGATGGATGGTAGCCTTTTCATTATGGAAGGTAATTTGTTGTCGAGATTTTTGTTACTCCAATGGATGGTAGCCTTGTCATTATGGAAGGTACTTTGTTGTCGTTATTTTTATTACTTCAATGGATGGTAGCCTTGTCATTATGGAAGGTAGTCTGTTGTCCAGATTTTTGTTACTCCAATGGATGGTAGCCTTGTCATTATGGAAGGTAGTATGTTGTTGATATTTTTGTTACTACAATGGATGGTAGCCTTGTCATTCTGGAAGTTAGTCCGTTGTTGATAATTTTATTACTCCAAAGGATGGTGGTATTGTCATTATGGAAGGTAGTCTGTTGTCGATATTTTTGTTACTCCAATTGATGGTAGCCTTATCATTACGGAAGGTAGTATATTGTAGATATATTTTTTAATCCAATGGGTGGTAGCCTTGTCATTATGGAAGGTAATCTGTTGTCTATATTTTTGTTACTCCAATGGATTGTAGCCTTGTCATTATAGAAGGTAATTTGTCATTGAGATATCTGTTACTCCAATGTGTGGTAGCCTTGTCATTATGAAAGCTAGTATGTTGTTCTAATTTTTGTTAATCTAATTAATGGTAGCCTTGTCATTATGGAAGGTAGTCTATTGTCGAGATTTTTGTTATTCCATTGGATGGTAGCCTTGTCATTATGGAAGGTAGTCTGATGTCGAGATTTTTTTTATTCTAATGGATGGTAACATTGTCATTATGGAAGGTAGTCTGTTGTCGATATTTTTTTACTATAAAGAATGGTGGCCTTGTCATTACGGAAGGTTGTTTGTTGTCGAGATTTTTGTTACTCCAATGGATGGTAGCCTTGTCGTTATGGAAGGTTGTCTTTTGTTCAGGTTTTTGTTACTCTAATGGATGGTAGCCTTGTCTTTATGGAAGGTAGTTTGTCTTTATGATTTCTGTTACTACAATGGATGGTAGCCTTGTCATTATGGAAGGTAGTCTGTTGTCGAGATTTTTGTTACTCCAATGGATGGTAGCCTTGTCATTATGGAAGATATTCTATTGTAGATATCTTTTTTACTCCAATGGGTGGTAGGCTTGTCATTATAGAAGGTAGTTTGTCATTGAGATATTTGTTACTCCAATGTGTGGTAGCCTTGTCATTATGCAAGGTAGTCTGTTGTCAAGAATTTTTTTATACCATTGGATGGTAACCTTGTCATTATGGAAGGTAGTCTGATGTCGAGATTTTTTTTACTCCAAAGGATGGTAACCTTGTCATTATGGAAGGTAGTCTGTTGTTGAGATTTTTGTTACTCCAATGGATGGTAGCCTTGTCATTATGGAAGGTAGTCTGTTGTCGAGATTTTTGTTATCCAATTGATGGTAGCCTTGTCATTATCGGACGTAGTCTGTTGTCAATATTTTTTTTCCATAATGGATTGTAGCCTTGTCATTATGGAAGGTACTCTGTTGTCGAGATTTATGTTACTCCAATGGATGGTGGCCTTATAATTATGGAAGGTACTCTGTTTTCGATATTTTTGTTACTCCATTGGATGGTAGCCTTGTCATTATGGAAAGTAGTTTGTTGTCGAGATTTTTGTTACTCCAATAGATGGTAGCCTTGTCATTATGGAAGGTAGTTTGTTGTCAAGATTTTTGTTACTCCAATGGATGGTAGTCTTGTCATTATGGAAGGTTGTCTGTCGTTATGATTTCTATTACTCCAATGGTTGGTAGCTATGTCATTATGGAAGGGAGTTTGTCGTTATTATTTCTGTTACTCCAATGCATGGTACCCTTGTCATTATGGAAGGTAGTCTTTTGTTCTGATTTTTGTTACTCCAATGGATGGTAGCCTTATCATTACAGAAGGTAGTTTGTTGTCGATATTTTTTTTACTCCAATGGATGATAGCCTTATCATTATGGAAGGTAGTCTATTGTAGATATCTTTTTTACTCCAATGGGTGGTAGCCTTGTCATTATGGAAGGTAGGTTGTTGTCGATATTTTTGTTTCTCCAGTGGATGGTAGCCTTGTCATTATGGAAGGTAGTTTGCCATTGAGATATCTTGTACTCTAATGGATGATAGCTTGGTCATTATGGAAGGTAGTCTGTTGTCGAGATTTTTTTTACTCCAATGGATGGTAGCCTTGTCATTATGGAAGGTAGTTTCTTGTTGAGATTTTTGTTACTCCAATGGATGGTAGCCTTGTAATTATGGAAGGTAGTATTTTGTTCAAATTTTTGTTACTCCAAAGGATGGTAGCCTTGTCATTATGGAAGGTAGTTTGTCGTCATGATTTTTGTTACTCCAATGGATGGTAGACTTGTCATTATGGTAGGTTGTCCTTTGTTCACATTTTTGTTAGTCCAATGGATGGTAGCGTTATCATTACAGAACGTAGTCAGTTATCGATATTTTTGTTACTCCAATGGATGGTAGCTTTATCATTATGGAAGGTAGTCTATTGTAGATATCTTTTTTACTCCAATGGGTGGTAGCCTTCTCATTATGGAAGGTAGGTTGTTGTCAATATTTTTATTACTCCAATGGATGGTAGGCTTGTCATTATGGAAGGTAGTTTGTCATTGAGATATCTGTTACTCCAATGTGTGGTAGCATTGTCATTATTGAAGGTAGTCTACTGTCGATATTTTTGTTATTCCATTGGATGGTAGCCTTGTCATTATGGAAGGTAGTATGATTTCGAGATTTTTGTTATTCTAATGGATGGTAACCTTGTCCTTATGGAAGGTAGTCTGATGTCGAGATTTTTTTACTCCGATGGATGGTAGCCTTGTAATTATGGAAGGTACTTTGTTGTCGTTATTTTTATTACTCCGATGGATGGTAGCCTTGTCATTATGGAAGGTAGTCTGTTGTCCTGATTTTTGTTACTGCAATGGATGGTAGCCTTGTCATTATGGAAGGTAGTCCGTTGTCGATATTTTTGTTACTACAATGGATGGTAGCCTTGTCATTCTGGAAGTTAGTCCGTTGTTGATAATTTTATTACTCCAATGAATGGTGGCATTGTCATTATGGAAGGTAGTCTGTTGTCAATATTTTTGTTACTCCAATGGATGGTAGCCTTATCATTATGGAAGGTAGTCTATTGTAGATATATTTTTTACTCCAATGGGTGGTAGCCTTGTCATTATGGAAGGTAGTTTGTTATCGATATTTTTGTTATTCCAATGGATGGTAGCCTTGTCATTATAGAAGGTAATTTGTCATTGAGATATTTGTTACTCCAATGTGTGGTAGCCTTGTCATTATGAAAGCTAGTCTGTTGTTCAGATTTTTGTTAATCCAATGGATGGTAGCCTTGTCATTATGGAAGGTAGTCTATTGTCGAGATTTTTTTTATTCCATTAGATGGTAGCCTTGTCATTATGGAAGGTAGTCTAATTTCGAGATTTTTGTTATTCTAATGGATGGTAACCTTGTCATTATGGAAGGTAGTTTGTCGTTATGATTTCTGTTACTCCAATGGATGGTAGCCTTGTCATTATGGAAGGTAGTCTATTCTAGATATCTCTTTTACTCAAATGATTGGTATCCTTGTAATTATGGAAGGTAGTCTATTGTAGATATCTTTTTTACTCCAATGGATGGTAGCCTTGTCATTATGGAAGGTAGTTTGTCATTGAGATATATGTTGCTCCAATGTGTGCTAGCCTTGTCATTATGGAAGGTAGTCTATTGTCAAGATTTTTGTTATTCCATTAATTGGTAGCTTTGTCATTATGGAAGGTAGTCTAATGTCGAGATTTTTGTTACTCCAATGGATGGTGGCCTTGTCATTATGGAAGGTAGTTTGTTGTCGAGATTTTTGTTATTCCAATGGATGGTAGCCTTGTAATTATGGAAGGTAGTCTTTTGTTCAGATTTTTGTTACTCCATTGGATGGTAGCCTTGTCATTATGGAAGGTAGTTTGTCGTTATGATTTGTTACTCCAATGGATGGTAGCCTTGTCATTATGGAAGGTAGTCTATTGTAGATATCTTTTTTACTCCAATGGGTTGTATCCTTGTTATTATTGAAGGTAGTCTATTGTAGATATCTTTTTTACTCCAATGGATGGTAGCCTTGTCATTATGGAAGGTAGTTTGTCATTGAGATATCTGTTGCTCCAATGTGTGCTAGCCTTGTAATTATGGAAGGTAGTCTATTGTCAAGATTTTTGTTATTCCATTGGATGGTAGCTTTGTCATTATGGAAGGTAGTCTGATGTCGAGATTTTTGTTATTCCAATGGATGGTAGCCTTGTAATTATGGAAGGTAGTCTTTTGTTCAGATTTTTGTTACTCCATTGGATGGTAGCCTTGTCATTATGGAAGGAAGTTTGTCGTTATTATTTCTGTTAATCCAATGGATGGTAGCCTTGTCATTATGGAAGGTAGTTTATTGTAGATATCTTTTTTACTTCAATGGATGGTAGCCTTGTCCTTATGGAAAGTAGTTTGTCATTGAGATATCTGTTACTCCAATGTGTGGTAGCCTTTCATTATGGAAGGTAGACTGTTGTCAAGATTTTTGTTATTCCATTGGATGGTAGCCTTGTTATTATGGAAGGTAGTCTGATGTCGAGATTTTTGTTACTCCAATGGATGGTAGCCTTATCATTATGGTAGGTAGTTTGTCATTGAGATATCTGTTACTCCAATGTGTGATAGCCTTGTCATTATGGAAGCGAGTTTGTTGTTCTGATTTTTGTTAATCCAATGGATGGCATCCTTGTCATTGTTTAAGGTAGTCTATTCTTCAGATTTTTGTTATTCCATTGGATGGTTTCCTCGTCATTATGGAAGTTAGTCTGATGTCTAGATTTTTGTTATTCTAATGGATGGTAGCCTTGTCATTATGGAAGGTAGTCTATTGTATATAACTTTTTTACTCTAATGGGTGGTAGCCTTGTCATTATGGAAGGTAGTCTATTGTAGATATCTTTTTTACTCCAATGGATGGTAGCCTTGTCATTATGGAAGGTAGTTTGTCATTGAGATATCTGTTGCTCCAATGTGTGCTAGCCTTGTCATTATGGAAGGTAGTCTATTGTCAAGATTTTTGTTATTCCATTGGATGGTAGCTTTGTCATTATGGAAGGTAGTCTGATGTCGAGATTTTTGTTACTCCAATGGATGGTGGCCTTGTCATTATGGAAGGTAGTTTGTTGTCGAGATTTTTGTTATTCCAATGGATGGTAGCCTTGTAATTATGGAAGGTAGTCTTTTGTTCAGATTTTTGTTACTCCATTGGATGGTAGCCTTGTCATTATGGAAGGTAGTTTGTCGTTATGATTTGTTACTCCAATGGATGGTAGCCTTGTCATTATGGAAGGTAGTCTATTGTAGATATCTTTTTTACTCCAATGGGTCGTATCCTTGTTATTATGGAAGGTAGTCTATTGTAGATATCTTTTTTACTCCAATGGATGGTAGCCTTGTCATTATGGAAGGTAGTTTGTCATTGAGATATCTGTTGCTCCAATGTGTGCTAGCCTTGTCATTATGGAAGGTAGTCTCTTGTCAAGATTTTTGTTATTCCATTGGATGGTAGCTTTGTCATTATGGAAGTTAGTCTGATGTCTAGATTTTTGTTATTCCAATGGATGGTAGCCTTGTAATTATGGAAGGTAGTCTTTTGTTCAGATTTTTGTTACTCCGATGGATGGTAGCCTTGTCATTATGGAAGGTAGTTTGTCGTTATTATTTCTGGTAATCCAATGGATGGTAGCCTTGTCATTATGGAAGGTAGTTTATTGTAGATATCTTTTTTACTTCAATGGATGGTAGCCTTGTCCTTATGGAAGGTAGTTTGTCATTGAGATATCTGTTACTCCAATGTGTGGTAGCCTTTCATTATGGATGGTAGACTGTTGTCAAGATTTTTGTTATTCCATTGGATGGTAGCCTTGTTATTATGGAAGGTAGTCTGATGTCGAGATTTTTGTTATTCCAATGGATGGTAGCCTTGTCATTATGGTAGGTAGTTTGTCATTGAGATATCTGTTACTCCAATATGTGATAGCCTTGTCAATATGGAAGCGAGTTTGTTGTTCTGATTTTTGTTAATCCAATGGATGGCATCCTTGTCATTGTTTAAGGTAGTCTATTCTTCAGATTTTTGTTATTCCATTGGATGGTTTCCTCGTCATTATGGAAGTTAGTCTGATGTCTAGATTTTTGTTATTCTAATGGATGGTAGCCTTGTCATTATGGAAGGTAGTCTATTGTATATATCTTTTTTACTCTAATGGGTGGTAGCCTTGTCATTATGGAAGGTAGTCTATTGTAGATATCTTTTTTACTCCAATGGATGGTAGCCTTATCATTATGTAAGGTAGTTTGTCATTGAGATATCTGTTGCTCCAATGTGTGCTAGCCTTGTCATTATGGAAGGTAGTCTATTGTCAAGATTTTTGTTATTCCATTGGATGGTAGCTTTGTCATTATGGAAGGTAGTCTGATGTAGAGATTTTTGTTACTCCAATGGATGGTGGCCTTGTCATTATGGAAGGTAGTTTGTTGTCGAGATTTGTGTTATTCCAATGGATGGTAGCCTTGTAATTATGGAAGGTAGTCTTTTGTTCAGATTTTTGTTACTCCATTGGATGGTAGCCTTGTCATTATGGAAGGTAGTTTGTCGTTATGATTTGTTACTCCAATGGATGGTAGCCTTGGCATTATGGAAGGTAGTCTATTGTAGATATCTTTTTTACTCCAATGGGTCGTATCCTTGTTATTATTAAAGGTAGTCTATTGTAGATATCTTTTTTACTCCAATGGATGGTAGCCTTGTCATTATGGAAGGTAGTTTGTCATTGAGATATCTGTTGCTCCAATGTGTGCTAGCCTTGTCATTATGGAAGGTAGTCTGTTTTCAAGATTTTTGTTATTCCATTGGATGGTAGCCTTGTCATTATGGAAGGTAGTTTGTCGTTATGATTTCTGTTACTCCAATGGATGGTAGCCTTGTCATTATGGAAGGTAGTTTGTTGTCGAGATTTTTGTTATTCCAATGGATGGTAGCCTTGTAACTATGGAAGGTAGTCTTTTGTTCAGATTTTTGTTACTCCATTGGACGGTAGCCTTGTCATTATGGAAGGTAGTTTATTGTAGATATCTTTTTTACTTCAATGGATGGTAGCCTTGTCCTTATGGAAGGTAGTTTGTCATTGAGATATCTGTTACTCCAATGTGTGGTAGCCTTTCATTATGGAAGGTAGATTGTTGTCAAGATTTTTGTTATTCCGTTGGATGGTAGCCTTGTTATTATGGAAGGTAGTCTGATGTCGAGATTTTTGTTACTCTAATGGATGGTAGCCTTGTCATTATGGTAGGTAGTTTGTCATTGAGATATCTGTTACTCCAATGTGTGATAGCCTTGTCATTATGGAAGCGAGTTTGTTGTTCAGATTTTTGTTAATCCAATGGATGGCATCCTTGTCATTGTTTAGGGTAGTCTATTGTTCAGATTTTTGTTATTCCATTGGATGGTTTCCTTGTCATTATGGAAGTTAGTGTGATGTCTAGATTTTTGTTATTCTAATGGATGGTAACCTTGTCATTATGGAAGGTAGTCTGTTGTCGAGATTTTTTTACTTTAATGGATGATAGCCTTGTCATTATGGAAGGTAGGTTATTGTCGAGATTTTTGTTACTCCAATGGATGGTAGCCTTGTCATTATGGAAGGTAGTCTTTTGTTCAGATTTTTGGTACTCCAATTGATGGTAGCCTTATCATTATGGAAGGTAGTTTGTCGTTATGATTTCTGTTACTCCAATGGATGGTAGCCTTTTCATTATGGAAGGTAGTTTGTTGTCGAGATTTTTGTTACTCCAATGGATGGTAGCCTTGTCATAATGTCGATATTTGTTTTACTCTAGTGGATGGTAGCCTTGTCATTATGGAAGGTAGTCTATTGTAGATATCTTTTTTACTCCAATGGGTGGTATCCTTGTTATTATGGAAGGTAGTCTATTGTAGATATCTTTTTTACTCCAATAGATGGTAGCCTTGTCATTATGGAAGGTAGTTTGTCATTGAGATATTTGTTGCTCCAATGTGTGCTAGCCTTGTCATTATGGAAGGTAGTATGATGTCGATATTTTTGTTACTCCAATGGATGGTGGCCTTGTCATTATGGAAGGTAGTTTGTTGTCGAGATTTTTGTTATTTCAATGGATGGTAGCCTTGTAATTATGGAAGGTAGTCTTTTGTTCAGATTTTTGTTACTCCATTGGATGGTAGCCTTGTCATTATGGAAGGTAGTTTGTCGTTATGATTTCTATTACTCCAATGGATGGTAGCCTTGTCATTATGGAAGGTAGTCTATTGTAGATATCTTTTTTACTCCAATGGGTGGTATCCTTGTTATTATGGAAGGTAGTGTATTATAGATATCTTTTTTACTCCAATGGATGGTAGCCTTGTCATTATGGAAGGTAGTTTGTCATTGAGATATCTGTTGCTCCAATGTGTGCTAGCCTTGTCATTATGGAAGGTAGTCTGTTGTCAAGATTTTTGTTATTCCATTGGATGGTAGCTTTGTCATTATGGAAGGTAGTATGATGTCGAGATTTTTGTTACTCCAATGGATGGTGGCCTTGTCATTATGGAAGGTAGTTTGTTGTCAAGATTTTTGTTATTCCAATGGATGGTAGCCTTGTAATTATGGAAGGTAGTCTTTTGTTCAGATTTTTGTTACTCCATTGGATGGTAGCCTTGTCATTATGGAAGGTAGTTTGTCGTTATGATTTCTGTTACTCCAATGGATGGTAGCCTTGTCATTATGGAAGGTAGTCTATTGTAGATATCTTTTTTACTCCAATGGGTGGTATCCTTGTCATTATGGAAGGTAGTCTATTGTAGATATCTTTTTTACTTCAATGGATGGTAGCCTTGTCTTTATGGAAGGTAGTTTGTCATTGAGTCATCTGTTACTCCAATGTGAGGTAGCCTTGTCATTATGGAAGGTAGTCTGTTGTCAAGATTTTTGTTATTCCATTGGATGGTAGCCTTGTCATTATGGAAGGTAGTCTGATGTCGAGATTTTTGTTACTCCAATGGATGGTAGCCTTATCATTATGGAAGGTAGTTTGTTGTCAAGATTTTTGTTATTCCATTGGATGGTAGCCTTGTAATAATGGAAGGTAGTCTGATGTCGAGATTTTGTTACTCCAATGGATGGTGGCCTTGTCATTATGGAAGGTAGTTTGTTGTCAAGATTTTTGTTATTCCAATGGATGGTAGCCTTATAATTATGGAAGGTAGTCTTTTGTTCAAAATTTTGTTACTCCATTGGATGGTAGCCTTGTCATTATGGAAGGTAGTTTGTCATTATGATTTTTGTTACTCCAATGGATGGTAGCCTTGTCATTATGGAAGGTAGTCTATTGTAGATATCTTTTTTACTCCAATGGGTGGTAGCCTTGTCATTATGGAAGGTAGTCTAATGTATATATCTTTTTAACTCCAATGGATGGTAGCCTTGTCATTATGGAAGGTAGTCTGTTGTCAAGATTTTTGTTATTCCATTGGATGGTAGCCTTGTCATTATGGAAGGTAGTCTGATGTCGAGATTTTTATTACTCCAATGGATGGTGGCCTTGTCATTATGGAAGGTAGTTTGTCGTTATGATTTCTGTTACTCCAATGGATGGTAGCCTTGTCATTATGGAAGGTAGTCTATTGTAGATATCTTTTTTACTCCAATGATTGGTATCCTTGTCATTATCGAAGGTAGTCTATTGTAGATATCTTTTTTACTTCAATTGATTGTAGCCTTGTCATTATGGAAGGTAGTTTGTCATTGAGATATCTGTTACTCCAATGTGTGGTAGCGTTGTCATTATGGAAGGTAGTCTGTTGTCAAGATTTTTGTTATTCCATTGGATGGTAGCCTTGTTATTATGGAAGGTAGTCTGATGTCGAGATTTTTGTAACTCCAATGGATGGTAGCCTTGTCATTATGGAAGGTAGTTTGTTGTCAAGATTTTTGTTATTCCATTGGATGGTAGCCTTGTCATTATGGAAGGTAGTCTGATGTCGAGATTTTTATTACTCCAATGGATGGTGGCCTTGTCATTATGGAAGGTAGTTTGTTGTCGAGATTTTTGTTATTCCTATGGATGGTAGCCTTGTAATTATGGAAGGTAGTCTTTTGTTCAAAATTTTGTTACTCCATTGGATGGTAGCCTTGTCATTATGGAAGGTAGTTTATCGTTATGATTTCTGTTACTCCAATGGATGGTAGCCTTGTCATTATGGAAGGTAGTCTATTATAGATATCTTTTTTACTCCAATGGGTGGTAGCCTTGTCATTATGGAAGGTAGTCTAATGTATATATCTTTTTAACTCCAATGGATGGTAGCCTTGTCATTATGGAAGGTAGTTTGTCATTGAGATAGTTGTTGCTCCAATGTGTGCTAGCCTTGTCATTATGGAATTTAGTCTGTTGTCAAGATTTTTGTTATTCCATTGGATTGTAGCCTTGTCATTATGGAAGGTAGTCTGATGTCGAGATTTTTATTACTCCAATGGATGGTGGCCTTGTCATTATGGAAGGTAGTTTGTCGTTATGATTTCTGTTACTCCAATGGATGGTAGCCTTGTCATTATGGAAGGTAGTCTATTGTAGGTATCTTTTTTACTCCAATGATTGGTATCCTTGTCATTATGGAAGGTAGTATAATATATATATCTTTTTAACTCCAATGGGTGGTAGCCTTGTCTTTATGGAAGGTAGTTTGTTGTTGAAATTTTTGTTACTCCAATGGATGGTAGCCTTGCAATTATGGTAGGTAGTTTGTCATTGAGATATCTGTTACTCCATGTGTGATAGCCTTGTCATTATGGAAGCGAGTTTGTTGTTCAGATTTTTGTTAATCCAATGGATGGCATCCTTGTCATTGTTTAAGGTAGTCTATTGTTCAGATTTTTGTTATTCCATTGGATGGTTTCCTTGTCATTATGGAAGTTAGTCTGATATCTAGATTTTTGTTATTCTAATGGATGGTAACCTTGTCATTATGGAAGGTAGTCTGTTGTCGAGATTTTTTTACTTTAATGGATGATAGCCTTGTCATTATGGAAGGTAGGTTGTTGTCGAGATTTTCTTTACTCCAATGGATGGTAGCCTTGTCTTTATGGAAGGTAGTCTTTTGTTCAGATTTTTGGTACTCCAATGGATGGTAGCCTTATCATTATGGAAGGTAGTTTTTCGTTATGATTTCTGTTACTCCAATGGATGGTAGCCTTTTCATTATGGAAGGTAGTTTGTTGTCGAGATTTTTGTTACTCCAATGGATGGTAGCCTTGTCATAATGTAAGGTACTCTGTTGTCGATATTTTTTTTACTCCAATGGATGGTAGCCTTGTCATTATGGAAGGTAGTCTATTGTAGATATCTTTTTTACTCCAATGGGTGGTTTCCTTGTCATTATGGAAGGTAGTCTATTGTAGATATCTTTTTTACTTCAATGGATGGTAGCCTTGTCATTATGAAAGGTAGTTTGTCATTCAGACATCTGTTACTCCAATGAGAGGTAGCCTTGTCATTATGGAAGGTAGTCTGTTGTCAAGATTTTTGTTATTCCATTGGATGGTAGCCTTGTCATTATGGAAGGTAGTCTGATGTCGAGATTTTTGTTACTCCAATGGATGGTGGCCTTGTCATTATGGAAGGTAGTTTGTTGTCGAGATTTTTGTTATTCCAATGGATGGTAGCCCTGTAATTATGGAAGGTAGTCTTTTGTTCAGATTTTTGTTACTCCATTGGATGGTAGCCTTGTCATTATGGAAGGTAGTTTGTCGTTATAATTTCTGTTACTCCAATGGATGGTAGCCTTGTCATTATGGAAGGTAGTCTATTGTAGATATCTTTTTTACTCCAATGGGTGGTTTCCTTGTCATTATGGAAGGTAGTCTACTGTAGATATCTTTTTTACTTCAATGGATGGTAGCCTTGTCATTATGGAAGGTAGTTTGTCATTCAGACATCTGTTACTCCAATGAGAGGTAGCCTTGTCATTATGGAAGGTAGTCTGTTGTCAAGATTTTTGTTATTCCATTGGATGGTAGCCTTGTCATTATGGAAGGTAGTCTGATGTCGAGATTTTTGTTACTCCAATGGATGGTGGCCTTGTCATTATGGAAGGTAGTTTGTTGTCGAGATTTTTGTTATTCCTATGGATGGTAGCCTTGTAATTATGGAAGGTAGTCTTTTGTTCAAAATTTTGTTACTCCATTGGATGGTAGCCTTGTCATTATGGAAGGTAGTTTATCGTTATGATTTCTGTTACTCCAATGGATGGTAGCCTTGTCATTATGGAAGGTAGTCTGATGTCGAGATTTTTATTACTCCAATGGATGGTGGCCTTGTCATTATGGAAGGTAGTTTGTTGTCGAGATTTTTGTTATTCCTATGGATGGTAGCCTTGTAATTATGGAAGGTAGTCTTTTGTTCAAAATTTTGTTACTCCATTGGATGGTAGCCTTGTCATTATGGAAGGTAGTTTATCGTTATGATTTCTGTTACTCCAATGGATGGTAGCCTTGTCATTATGGAAGGTAGTCTATTATAGATATCTTTTTTACTCCAATGGGTGGTAGCCTTGTCATTATGGAAGGTAGTCTAATGTATATATCTTTTTAACTCCAATGGATGGTAGCCTTGTCATTATGGAAGGTAGTTTGTCATTGAGATAGCTGTTGCTCCAATGTGTGCTAGCCTTGTCATTATGGAATTTAGTCTGTTGTCAAGATTTTTGTTATTCCATTGGATTGTAGCCTTGTCATTATGGAAGGTAGTCTGATGTCGAGATTTTTATTACTCCAATGGATGGTGGCCTTGTCATTATGGAAGGTAGTTTGTCGTTATGATTTTTGTTACTCCAATGGATGGTAGCCTTGTCATTATGGAAGGTAGTCTATTGTAGGTATCTTTTTTACTCCAATGATTGGTATCCTTGTCATTATGGAAGGTAGTATAATATATATATCTTTTTAACTCCAATGGGTGGTAGCCTTGTCTTTATGGAAGGTAGTTTGTTGTTGAAATTTTTGTTACTCCAATGGATGGTAGCCTTGCAATTATGGTAGGTAGTTTGTCATTGAGATATCTGTTACTCCATGTGTGATAGCCTTGTCATTATGGAAGCGAGTTTGTTGTTCAGATTTTTGTTAATCCAATGGATGGCATCCTTGTCATTGTTTAAGGTAGTCTATTGTTCAGATTTTTGTTATTCCATTGGATGGTTTCCTTGTCATTATGGAAGTTAGTCTGATATCTAGATTTTTGTTATTCTAATGGATGGTAACCTTGTCATTATGGAAGGTAGTCTGTTGTCGAGATTTTTTTACTTTAATGGATGATAGCCTTGTCATTATGGAAGGTAGGTTGTTGTCGAGATTTTCTTTACTCCAATGGATGGTAGCCTTGTCTTTATGGAAGGTAGTCTTTTGTTCAGATTTTTGGTACTCCAATGGATGGTAGCCTTATCATTATGGAAGGTAGTTTTTCGTTATGATTTCTGTTACTCCAATGGATGGTAGCCTTTTCATTATGGAAGGTAGTTTGTTGTCGAGATTTTTGTTACTCCAATGGATGGTAGCCTTGTCATAATGTAAGGTACTCTGTTGTCGATATTTTTTTTACTCCAATGGATGGTAGCCTTGTCATTATGGAAGGTAGTCTATTGTAGATATCTTTTTTACTCCAATGGGTGGTTTCCTTGTCATTATGGAAGGTAGTCTACTGTAGATATCTTTTTTACTTCAATGGATGGTAGCCTTGTCATTATGGAAGGTAGTTTGTCATTCAGACATCTGTTACTCCAATGAGAGGTAGCCTTGTCATTATGGAAGGTAGTCTGTTGTCAAGATTTTTGTTATTCCATTGGATGGTAGCCTTGTCATTATGGAAGGTAGTCTGATGTCGAGATTTTTGTTACTCCAATGGATGGTGGCCTTGTCATTATGGAAGGTAGTTTGTTGTCGAGATTTTTGTTATTCCAATGGATGGTAGCCCTGTAATTATGGAAGGTAGTCTTTTGTTCAGATTTTTGTTACTCCATTGGATGGTAGCCTTGTCATTATGGAAGGTAGTTTGTCGTTATAATTTCTGTTACTCCAGTGGATGGTAGCCTTGTCATTATGGAAGGTAGTCTATTGTAGATATCTTTTTTACTCCAATGGGTGGTTTCCTTGTCATTATGGAAGGTAGTCTACTGTAGATATCTTTTTTACTTCAATGGATGGTAGCCTTGTCATTATGGAAGGTAGTTTGTCATTCAGACATCTGTTACTCCAATGAGAGGTAGCCTTGTCATTATGGAAGGTAGTCTGTTGTCAAGATTTTTGTTATTCCATTGGATGGTAGCCTTGTCATTATGGAAGGTAGTCTGATGTCGAGATTTTTGTTACTCCAATGGATGGTGGCCTTGTCATTATGGAAGGTAGTTTGTTGTCGAGATTTTTGTTATTCCAATGGATGGTAGCCTTTTAATTATGGAAGGTAGTCTTTTGTTCAGATTTTTGTTACTCCATTGGATGGTAGCCTTGTCATTATGGAAGGTAGTTTGTCGTTATGATTTTTGTTACTCCAATGGATGGTAGCCGTGTCATTATGGAAGGTAGTCTATTGTAGATATCTTTTTTACTCCAATGGGTGGTATCCTTGTTATTATGGAAGGTAGTGTATTGTAGATATCTTTTTTACTCCAATGGATGGTAGGCTTGTCATTATGGAAGGTAGTTTGTCATTGAGAAATCTGTTGCTCCAATGTGTGCTAGCCTTATCATTATGGAAGGTAGTCTGTTGTCAAGATTTTTGTTATTCCATTGGATGGTAGCCTTGTCATTATGGAACGTAGTCTGATGTCAAGATTTTTGTTACTCCAATGGATGGTGGCCTTGTCATTATGGAAGGTAGTTTGTTGTCGAGATTTTTGTTATTCCAATGGATGGTAGCCTTGTAATTATGGAAGGTAGTCTTTTGTTCAGATTTTTGTTACCCCATTGGATGGTAGCCTTGTCATTATGGAAGGTAGTTTGTCGTTATGATTTCTGTTACTCCAATGGATGGTAGCCTTGTCATTATGGAAGGTAGTCTATTGTAGATATCTTTTTTACTCCAATGGGTGGTTTCCTTGTCATTATGGAAGGTAGTCTATTGTAGATATCTTTTTTACTTCAATGGATGGTAGCCTTGTCATTATGGAAGGTAGTTTGTCATTGAGACATCTGTTACTCCAATGTGAGGTAGCCTTGTCATTATGGAAGGTAGTCTGTTGTCAAGATTTTTGTTATTCCATTGGATGGTAGCCTTGTCATTATGGAAGGTTGTCTGATGTCGAGATTTTTGTTACTCCAATGGATGGTAGCCTTGTCATTATGGAAGGTAGTTTGTTGTCGAGATTTTTGTTATTCCAATGGATGGTAGCCTTGTAATTATGGAAGGTAGTCTTTTGTTCAGATTTTTGTTACTCCAATGGATGGTAGCCTTGTCATTATGGAAGGTAGTTTGTCGTTATGATTTCTGTTACTCCAATGGATGGTAGCCTTGTCATTATGGAAGGTAGTCTATTGTAGATATCTTTTTTACTTCAATGGATGGTAGCCTTGTCATTAGGGAAGGTAGTTTGTCATTGAGATATTTGTTACTCCAATGTGTGGTAGCCTTGTCATTATGGAAGGTAGACTGTTGTCAAGATTTTTGTTCTTCCATTGGATGGTAGCCTTGTTATTATGGAAGGTAGTCTGATGTCGAGATTTTTGTTACTCCAATGGATGGTAGCCTTGTCATTATGGAAGGTAGTTTGTCATTCAGATATCTGTTACTCCAATGTGTGATAGCCTTGTCATTATGGAAGCGAGTTTGTTGTTCATATTTTTGTTAATCCAATGGATGGCATACTTGTCATTGTTTAAGGTAGTCTATTGTTCAGATTTTTGTTATTCCATTGGATGGTTTCCTTGTCATTATGGAAGGTAGTTTGTTGTCGAGATTTTTGTTATTCCAATGGATGGTAGCCTTGTAATTATGGAACGTAGTCTTTTGTTCAGATTTTTGTTACCCCATTGGATGGTAGCCTTGTCATTATGGAAGGTAGTTTGTCGTTATGATTTCTGCTACTCCATTGGATGGTAGCCTTGTCATTATGGAAGGTAGTCTATTGTAGATATCTTTTTTACTCCAATGGGTGGTATCCTTGTCATTATGGAAGGTAGTCTATTGTAGATATCTTTTTTACTTCAAAGGATGGTAGCCTTGTCATTATGGAAGGTAGTTTGTCATTGAGACATCTGTTACTCCAATGTGAGGTAGCCTTGTCATTATGGAAGGTAGTCTGTTGTCAAGATTTTTGTTATTCCATTGGATGGTAGCCTTGTCATTATGGAAGGTTGTCTAATGTCGAGATTTTTGTTACTCCAATGGATGGTAGCCTTGTCATTATGGAAGGTAGTTTGTTGTCGAGATTTTTGTTATTCCAATGGATGGTAGCCTTGTAATTATGGAAGGTAGTCTTTTGTTCATATTTTTGTTACTCCATTGGATGGTAGCCTTGTCATTATGGAAGGTAGTTTGTCGTTATGATTTCTGTTACTCCAATGGATGGTAGCCTTGTCATTATGGAAGGTAGTCTATTGTAGATATCTTTTTTACTTCAATGAATGGTAGCCTTGTCATTAGGGAAGGTAGTTTGTCATTGAGATATCTGTTACTCCAATGTGTGGTAGCCTTGTCATTATGGAAGGTAGACTGTTGTCAAGATTTTTGTTATTCCATTGGATGGTAGCATTGTTATTATGGAAGGTAGTCTGATGTCGAGATTTTTGTTACTCCAATGGATGGTAGCCTTGTCATTATGGAAGGTAGTTTGTCATTCAGATATCTGTTACTCCAATGTGTGATAGCCTTGTCATTATGGAAGTGAGTTTGTTGTTCATATTTTTGTTAATCCAATGGATGGCATCCTTGTCATTGTTTAAGGTAGTCTATTGTTCAAATTTTTGTTATTCCATTGGATGGTTTCCTTGTCATTATGGAAGTTAGTCTGATGTCGAGATTTTTGTTATTCTAATGAATGGTAACCTTGCTATTATGGAAGGTAGTCTATTGTCGAGATTTTTTTACTTTAATGGATGATAGCCTTGTCATTATGGAAGGTAGGTTGTTGTCGAGATTTTTGTTACTCCAATGGATGGTAGCCTTGTCATTATGGAAGGTAGACTTTTGTTCAGATTTTTGGTACTCCAATGGATGTTAGCCTTATCATTATGGAAGGTAGTTTGTCGTTATGATTTCTGTTACTCCAATGGATGGTAGCCTTTTCATTATGGAAGGTAGTTTATTGTCGAGATTTTTGTTACTCCAATAAATGGTAGCCTTGTCATTATGTAAGGTACTCTGTTGTCGATATTTTTTTTACTCCAGTGGATGGTAGCCTTGTCATTATGGAAGGTAGTCTATTGTAGATATCTTTTTTACTCCAGTGGGTGGTATCCTTGTTATTATGGAAGGTATTCGATTGTAGATATATTTTTTACTCCAATGGATGGTAGCCTTGTCATTATGGAAGGTAGTTTGTCATTGAGATATCTATTGCTCCAATGTGTGCTTGCCTTGTCATTATTAAAGGTAGTCTGTTGTCAAGATTTTTGTTATTCCATTGGATGGTAGCCTTGTCATTATGGAAGGTAGTCTGATGTCGAGATTTTTGTTACTCCAATGGATGGTGGCCTTGTCATTATGGAAGGTAGTTTGTTGTCGAGATTTTTGTTATTCCAATGGATGGTAGCCTTGTAATTATGGAAGGTAGTCTTTAATTCAGATTTTTGTTACTCCATTGGATGGTAGCCTTGTCATTATGGAAGGTAGTTTGTCGTTCTGATTTCTGTTACTCCAATGGATGGTAGCCTTGTCATTATGGAAGGTAGTCTATTGTAGATATCTTTTTTACTCCAATGGGTGGTATCCTTGTCATTATGGATGGTAGTCTATTGTAGATATATTTTTTACTTCAATGGATGGTAGCCTTGTCATTATGGAAGGTAGTTTGTCATTGAGATATTTGTTACTCCAATGTGAGGTAGCCTTGTCAATATGGAAAGGTAGTTTGATGTTGAGATTTTTGTTACTCCAATGGATGGTAGCCTTGTCATTATGGAAGGTAGTTTGTTGTCGAGATTTTTGTTATTCCAATGGATGGTAGCCTTGTAATTATGGAAGGTAGTCTTTTGTTCAGATTTTTGTTACTCCATTGGATGGTAGCCTTGTCATTATGGAAGGTAGTTTATCGTTGTGATTTCTGTTACTCCAATGGATGGTAGCCTTGTCATTACGGAAGGTAGTCTGTTGTCGAGTTTTTTTTTTTACTTTAATGGATGGTAGCCTTGTCATTATGGAAGGTAGTTTGTTGTGAAGATTTTTGTTACTCAAATGGATGGTAGCCTTGTCATTATGGAAGATAGTCTTTTGTTCAGATATTTGTTACTCCAATGGATGGTAGCCTTATCATTATGGAAGTTAGTTTGTTGTTATGATTTATGTTACTCCAATGGATGGTAGCCTTGTCATTATGGAAGGTAATTTGTTGTCGAGATTTTTGTTACTCCAATGGATGGTAGCCTTGTCATTATGGAAGGTACTCTATTGTCAATATTTTTGTTACTCCAATGGTTGGTAGCCTTGTCATTATGAAAGGTAGTCTGTTGTAGATATTTTTGTTACTCCAATTGATGGTAGCCTTGTCATTATTGGACGTAGTCTGATGTCGAGATTTTTGTTATTCTAATGGATTGTAGCCTTGTCATTATGGAAGGAACTCTGTTGTCGATATTTGTATTACTCTAATGGATCGTAGCATTGTCATTATGGAAGGTACTTTGTTGTCGATATTTTTGTTACTCCAATGGATGGTAGCCTTTTCATTATGGAAGGTAGTCTGTTGTCGAGATTTTTGTTACTCCAATGGATGGTAGCCTTGTCATTATGGGACGTAGTCAGTTGTCAATATATTTGTTACTCCAATGGATTGTAGCCTTGTCATTATGGAAGGTACTCTGTTGTTGATATTTTTGTTACTCCAATGGATGGTAGCCTTGTCATTATGGAAGGTACTTTGTTGTCGATATTTTTGTAATTCCAATGGATAGTAGCCTTGTCATTATGGAACGTAGTCTGATATCGAGATTTTTGTTACTCCAATGGATGGTACCCTTGTCATTATGGAAGGTTGTTTGTCATTGAGATATCTGTTACTCCAATGTGTGATAGCCTTGTCATTATGGAAGCTAGTTTGTTGTTCAGATTTTTGTTAATCCAATGGATGGTATCCTTGTCATTATGGAAGGTAGCCTATTGTCTAGATTTTTTTTATTCCAATGGATGGTAGCCTTGTCATTATGGAAGGTAGTCTGTTGTCGAGATTTTTATACTCCAATGGATGGTATCCTTGTCATTATGGAAGGTAGTCTGTTGTCGAGATTTTTGTTACTCCAATGGATGATAGCCTTGTCATTATGGGACGTTGTCAGTTGTCAATATATTTGTTACTCCAATGGATTGTAGCCTTGTCATTATGGAAGGTACTCTGTTGTTGATATTTTTGTTACTCCAATGGATGGTAGCCTTGTCATTATGGAAGGTACTTTGTTGTCGATATTTTTGTTATTGCAATGGATAGTAGCCTTGTCATTATGGAAGGTAGTCTGATATCGAGATTTTTGTTACTCCAATGGATGGTAGCCTTGTCATTATGGAAGGTTGTTTGTCATTGAGATATCTGTTACTCCAATGTGTGATAGCCTTGTCATTATGGAAGCTAGTCTGTTGTTCAGATTTTTGTTAATCCAATGGATGGTATCCTTGTGATTATAGAAGGTATTCAGTTGTCGAGATTTTTGTTACTCCAATTGATGGTAGCCTTGTCATTATGGGACGTAGTCTGATGTCGAGATTTTATTTATTCTAATGGATTGTAGCCTTGTAATTATGGAAGGTACTCTGTTGTCAAGATTTGTGTTACTCTAATGGATTGTAGCCTTGCAATTATGGAAGGTACTTTGTTGTCGATATTTTTGTTACTCCAATGGATGGTAGCCTTGTCATTATGGAAGGTAGTCTGTTGTCAAGATTTTTGTTACTCCAATGGATGGTAGCCTTGTCATTATGGAAGGTACTCTGTTGTCGATATTTTTGTTATTCCAATGGATAGTAGCCTTGTCATTATGGAAGGTAGTCTGATATCGAGGATTTTGTTACTCCAATGGATGCTAGCCTTGTCATTATGGAAGGTAGTTTGTCATTGAGATATCTATTACTCCAATGTGTGATAGCCTTGTCATTATGGAAGCTAGTCTGTTGTATAGATTTTTGTTAATCCAATGTATGGTATCCTTGTCATTATGGAAGGTAGTCTATTGTCTAGATTTTTGTTATTCCATTGGATGGTAGCCTTGTCATTATGGAAGGTAGTCTGATGTCTAGATTTTTGTTATTCTAATGGATGGTAACCTTGTCATTATGGAAGGTAGTCTGTTGTCATGATTTTTTTACTTTAATGGATGGTAGCCTTGTCATTATGGAAGGTAGTTTGTTATCGAGATTTTTGTTACTCCAATGGATGGTAGCCCTGAAATTATGGAAGGTAGTCTTTTGTTCAGATTTTTGTTACTCCAATGGATGGTAGCCTTGTCATTATGGAAGGTAGTTTGTCTTTATGATTTCTGTTACTCCAATGGATGGTAGCCTTGTCATTATGGAAGGTAGTCTGTTGTCGAGATTTTTGTTACTCCAATGGATGGTAGCCTTGTCATTATGGAAGGTAGTATTTTGTCGAGATTTTTGTTACTCCAATGGATGGTAGCCTTATCATTATAGAAGGTAGTCAGTTGTCGAGATTTTTGTTACTCCAATTGATGGTAGACTTGTCATTATGGGACGTAGTCTGATGTCGAGATTTTATTTATTCTAATGGATTGTAGCCTTGTAATTATGGAAGGTACTCTGTTGTCGAGATTTGTGTTATTCTAATGGATGGTAGCCTTGTCATTATGGAAGGTACTTTGTTGTCGATATTTTTGTTACTCCAATGGATGGTAGCCTTGTCATTATGGAAGGTAATCTGTTGTCAAGATTTTTGTTACTCCAATGGATGGTAGCCTTGTCATTATGGAAGGTAGTCTGTTGTCGAGATTTTATACTCCAATGGATGGTATCCTTGTCATTATGGAAGGTAGTCTGTTGTCGAGATTTTTGTTACTCCAATGGATGGTAGCCTTGTCATTATGGGACGTAGTCAGTTGTCAATATATTTGTTACTCCAATGGATTGTAGCCTTGTCATTATGGAAGGTACTCTGTTGTTGATATTTTTGTTACTCCAATGGATGGTAGCCTTGTCATTATGGAAGGTACTTTGTTGTCGATATTTTTGTAATTCCAATGGATAGTAGCCTTGTCATTATGGAACGTAGTCTGATATCGAGATTTTTGTTACTCCAATGGATGGTACCCTTGTCATTATGGAAGGTTGTTTGTCATTGAGATATCTGTTACTCCAATGTGTGATAGCCTTGTCATTATGGAAGCTAGTTTGTTGTTCAGATTTTTGTTAATCCAATGGATGGTATCCTTGTCATTATGGAAGGTAGCCTATTGTCTAGATTTTTTTTATTCCAATGGATGGTAGCCTTGTCATTATGGAAGGTAGTCTGTTGTCGAGATTTTTATACTCCAATGGATGGTATCCTTGTCATTATGGAAGGTAGTCTGTTGTCGAGATTTTTGTTACTCCAATGGATGATAGCCTTGTCATTATGGGACGTTGTCAGTTGTCAATATATTTGTTACTCCAATGGATTGTAGCCTTGTCATTATGGAAGGTACTCTGTTGTTGATATTTTTGTTACTCCAATGGATGGTAGCCTTGTCATTATGGAAGGTACTTTGTTGTCGATATTTTTGTTATTCCAATGGATAGTAGCCTTGTCATTATGGAAGGTAGTCTGATATCGAGATTTTTGTTACTCCAATGGATGGTAGCCTTGTCATTATGGAAGGTTGTTTGTCATTGAGATATCTGTTACTCCAATGTGTGATAGCCTTGTCATTATGGAAGCTAGTCTGTTGTTCAGATTTTTGTTAATCCAATGGATGGTATCCTTGTTATTATAGAAGGTAGTCAGTTGTCGAGATTTTTGTTACTCCAATTGATGGTAGCCTTGTCATTATGGGACGTAGTCTGATGTCGAGATTTTATTTATTCTAATGGATTGTAGCCTTGTAATTATGGAAGGTACTCTGTTGTCCTGATTTGTGTTACTCTAATGGATTGTAGCCTTGTCATTATGGAAGGTACTTTGTTGTCGATATTTTTGTTACTCCAATGGATGGTAGCCTTGTCATTATGGAAGGTAGTCTGTTGTCAAGATTTTTGTTACTCCAATGGATGGTAGCCTTGTCATTATGGAAGGTACTCTGTTATCGATATTTTTGTTATTCCAATGGATAGTAGCCTTGTCATTATGGAAGGTAGTCTGATATCGAGGATTTTGTTACTCCAATGGATGCTAGCCTTGTCATTATGGAAGGTAGTTTGTCATTGAGATATCTATTACTCCAATGTGTGATAGCCTTGTCATTATGGAAGCTAGTCTGTTGTATAGATTTTTGTTAATCCAATGTATGGTATCCTTGTCATTATGGAAGGTAGTCTATTGTCTAGATTTTTGTTATTCCATTGGATGGTAGCCTTGTCATTATGGAAGGTAGTCTGATGTCTAGATTTTTGTTATTCTAATGGATGGTAACCTTGTCATTATGGAAGGTAGTCTGTTGTCATGATTTTTTTACTTTAATGGATGGTAGCCTTGTCATTATGGAAGGTAGTTTGTTATCGAGATTTTTGTTACTCCAATGGATGGTAGCCCTGAAATTATGGAAGGTAGTCTTTTGTTCAGATTTTTGTTACTCCAATGGATGGTAGCCTTGTCATTATGGAAGGTAGTTTGTCATTATGATTTCTGTTACTCCAATGGATGGTAGCCTTGTCATTATGGAAGGTAGTCTGTTGTCGAGATTTTTGTTACTCCAATGGATGGTAGCCTTGTCATTATGGAAGGTAGTATTTTGTCGAGATTTTTGTTACTCCAATGGATGGTAGCCTTATCATTATAGTAGGTAGTCAGTTGTCGAGATTTTTGTTACTCCAATTGATGGTAGACTTGTCATTATGGGACGTAGTCTGATGTCGAGATTTTATTTATTCTAATGGATTGTAGCCTTGTAATTATGGAAGGTACTCTGTTGTCGAGATTTGTGTTACTCTAATGGATGGTAGCCTTGTCATTATGGAAGGTACTTTGTTGTCGATATTTTTGTTACTCCAATGGATGGTAGCCTTGTCATTATGGAAGGTAATCTGTTGTCAAGATTTTTGTTACTCCAATGGATGGTAGCCTTGTCATTATGGAAGGTAGTCTGTTGTCGAGATTTTATACTCCAATGGATGGTATCCTTGTCATTATGGAAGGTAGTCAATTGTATATATCTTTTTTACTCCAATAGCTGGTATCCTTGTCATTAAGGAAGGTAGTTTGTCATTGAGATATCTGTTACTCCAATGTGTGGTAGCCTTATCATTATGCAAGGTAGTCCGATGTCGAGATTTTTGTTACTCCAATGGATGGTAGCCTTGTCATTATGGAAGGTAGTTTGTCATTGAGATATCTGTTACTCCAATGTGTGATAGCCTTGTAATTATGGAAGCTAGTCTGTTGTTCAGATTTTTGTTAATCTAATGGATGGTATCCTTGTCATTATGGAAGGTAGTCTATTGTCTAGATTTTTGTTATTCCATTGGATGGTAGCCTTGTCATTATGGAAGGTAGTATGATGTCTAGATTTTTGTTATTCTAATGGATGGTAACCTTGTCATTATGGAAGGTAGTTTGTTGTCAATATTTTTTTACTTTAATGGATGGTAGCCTTGTCGTTATGGAAGGTAGTTTGTTGTCGAGATTTTTGTTACTCCAATGAATGGTAGCTTTGTAATTATGGAAGGTAGTCTTTTGTTCAGATTTTTGTTACTCCAATGGATGGTAGCATTTTGATTATGGAAGATAGTTTGTCTTTATGATTTCTGTTACTCCAATGGATGGTAGCCTTGTCATTATGGAAGGTAGTCTGTTGTCGAGATTTTTGTTACTCCAATGGATGGTAGCTTTATCATTATAAAAGGTAGTCTGTTGTCGAGATTTTCGTTACTCCAATTGATGGTAGCCTTGTCATTATGGGACGTAGTCTGTTGTCAATATTTTTGTTACTCTAATGGATTGTACCCTTGTCATTATGGAAGGTACTCTATTGTCGAGATTTTTGTTACTCCAATGGATGGTAGCCTTGTCATAATGGAAGGTACTCTGTTGTCGATATTTTTGTTACTCCAATGGATGGTAGCCTTGTCATTTCGGAAGGTAGTCTGTTGTCGAGATTTTTGTTACTCCAATAGATGGTAGCCTTGTCATTATGGAAGGTAGTTTGTTGTCGAGATTTTTGTTATTCCAATGGATGTTAGCCTTGTAATTATGGAAGGTAGTCTTTTTTTCATAATTTTGTTACTCCATTGGATGGTAGCCCTATCATTATGGAAGGTAGTTTTTCGTTATAATTTATGTTACTCCATTGGATGGTAGCCTTGTCATTATGGAAGGTAGTCTATTGTAGATATCTTTTTTACTCCAATGGGTGGTAGCCTTGTCATTATGGAAGGTAGTCTATTGTAGATATCTTTTTTACTCCAATGGATGGTAGCCTTGTCATTATGGAAGGTAGTTTGTCATTGAGATATCTGTTACTCCAATGTGTGGTAGCCTTGTCATTACGGAAGGTAGTCTGTTGTCAAGATTTTTGTTATTCCATTGGATGGTAGCCTTGTCATTATGGAAGGTAGTCTGATGTCGAGATTTTTGTTACTCCAACGGATGGTAGCCTTGTCATTATGGAAGGTAGGTTTTTGTCGAGATTTTTGTTACTCCAATGGATGGTAGCCTTGTCATTATGGAAGGTAGTCTTTTGTTCAGATTTTCGGTACTCCAATGGATGGTAGCCTTATCATTATGGAAGGTAGTTTGTCGTTATCATTTCTATTACTCCAATGGATGGTAGCCTTTTCATTATGGAAGGTAGTTTGTTGTCGATATTTTTGTTACTCCAACGGATGGTAGCCTTGTCATTATGGAAGGTACTTTGTTGTCGATATGTTTTTTACTCCAATGGATGGTAGCCTTGTCATTATGGAAGGTAGTCTGTTGTCGAGATTTTTGTTACTCCAATTGATGGTAGCCTTGTGATTATGGGACATAGTCTGATGCCGAGATTTTTGTTATTCTAATGGATTGTAGCCTTGTCATTATGGAAGGTACTCTGTTGTCGAGATTTTTGTTACTCCAATGGATGTTAGCCTTGTCATTATGGAAGGTACTATGTTGTCGATATTTTTGTTACTCCAATGGATGGTAGCCTTGTCATTATGGAAGGTAGTCTGTTTTCGATATTTTTGTTACTTTGATGGTAGCCTTGTCATTATGGAAGGTAGTCTATTGTTGAGATTTTATTACTCCAATGGATCATAGCCTTATCATTATGGAAGGTAGTCTATTTTAGATATCTTTTTTACTCCAATGGGTGGTAGCCTTCTCATTATGGAAGGTAGTTTGTCATTGATATATCTGTTACTCCAATGTGTGGTAGCCTTGTCATTATGGAAGGTAGTCTGTTGTCAAGATTTTTGTTATTCCATTGGATGGTAGCCTTGTCATTATGGAAGGTAGTCTGATATCAAGATTTTTATTACTCCAATGGATGGTAGCCTTGTCATTATGGAAGCTAGTCTGTTGTTCAGATTTTTCTTAATCCAATGGATGGTATCCTTGTCATTATGGAAGGTAGTCTATTGTCTAGATTTTTGTTATTCCATTGGATGATAGCCTTCTCATTATGGAAGGTAGTCTGATGTCTAGATTTTTGTTATTCTAATGGATGGTAACCTTGTCATTATTGAAGGTAGTCTGTGTCAAGATTTTGTTTAATTTAATGGATGGTAGCCTTGTCATTATGGAAGGTAGTTTGTTGTCGAGATTTTTGTTACTCCAATGGATGGTAGCCTTGTCATTATTGAAGGTAGTCTTTTGTTAAGATTTTTGTTACTCCAATGGATGGTAGCCTTAACATTATTGAAGGTAGTTTGTCGTTATGATTTCTGTTACTCCAATGGATGGTAGCCTTGTCATTATGGAAGGTACTCTATTGTCGAGATTTTTGTTACTCCAATGGATGGTAGCCTTGTCATTATGGAAGGTACTCTGTTGTTGATATTTTTGTTACTCCAATGGATGGCAGCCTTGTCATTATGGAAGGTAGTCTGTTGTCGATATTTTTGTTACTCCAATTGATGGTAGCCTTGTCATTATGGAAGGTAGCCTGTTGTCGAGATTTTTAAACTCCAATGGATGGTATCCTTGTCATTATGGAAGGTAGTCTGTTGTCAAGATTTTTGTTAATCCATTGGATGGCAGCCTTGTCATTATCGAAGGTAGTATGATATCGAGATTTTTGTTACTCAAATGGATGGTAGCCTTGTCATAATGGAAGGTAGTTTGTCATTGAGATATCTGTTACTCCAATGTGTGATAGCCTTGTCATTATGGAAGCTAGTCTATTGTTCAGATTTTTGTTAATCCAATGGATGGTATCCTTGTCATTATGGAAGGTAGTCTATTGTTCAGATTTTTGTTATTCCATTGGATGGTTGCCATGTCATTATGGAAGGTAGTCTGATGTCGAGATTTTTGTTATTCTAATGGATGGTAACCTTGTCATTATGGAAGGTAGTCTGTTGTCGATATTTTTTTACTTTAATGGATGATTGCCTTGTCATTATGGAAGGTAGGTTGTTGTCGAGATTTTTGTTACTCCAATGGATGGTAGCCTTGTCATTATGGAAGGTAGTCTTTTGTTCAGATTTTCGGTACTCCAATGGATGGTAGCCTTATCATTATGGAAGGTAGTTTGTCGTTATGATTTCTATTACTCCAATGGATGGTAGCCTTTTCATTATGGAAGGTAGTTTGTTGTCGATATTTTTGTTACTCCAACGGATGGTAGCCTTGTCATTATGGAAGGTACTTTGTTGTCGATATTTTTTTTACTCCAATGGATGGTAGCCTTGTCATTATGGAAGGTAGTCTCTTGTCGAGATTTTTGTTACTCCCATTGATGGTAGCCTTGTGATTATGGGACATAGTCTGATGTCGAGATTTTTGTTATTCTAATGGATTGTAGCCTTGTCATTATGGAAGGTACTCTGCTGTCGAGATTTTTGTTACTCCAATGGATGTTAGCCTTGTCATTATGGAAGGTACTATGTTGTCGATATTTTTGATACTCCAATGGATGATAGCCTTGTCATTATGGAAGGTAGTCTGTTTTCGATATTTTTGTTACTCCAATGGATGGTAGCCTTGTCATTATGGAAGGTAGTCTGTTTTCGAAATTTTTATACTCCAATGGATGGTATCCTTGTCATTATTGAAGGTAGTTTGTTGTCAACATTTTTGTTACTCCAATGGATGGGAGCCTTGTCATTATGGAAGGTTGTCTTTTGTTCAGATTTTTGTTACTCCATTGGATGGTAGCCTTGTCATTATGGAAGGTAGTTTATCGTTATGATTTATGTTACTCCAATTAATGGTAGCCTTGTCATTATGGAAGGTAGTCTTTTATTCAGATTTTTTTTACTCCAATGGATGGTAGCCTTAACATTATGGAATATAGTCTATTATCGATATTTTTATTACTCCAATGGATCATAGCCTTATCATTATGGAAGGTACTCTATTTTAGATATCTTTTTTACTCCAATGGGTGGTAGCCTTGTCATTATGGAGGGTAGTCTGTTGTCGATATTTTTGTTACTCCAATGGATGGTAGCCTTGTCATTATGGAAGGTAGTTTGTCATTGATATATCTGTTACTCCAATGTGTGGTAGCCTTGTCATTATGGAAGGTAGTCTGTTGTCAAGATTTTTTTTATTCCATTGGATGGTAGCCTTGTCATTATGGAAGGTAGTTTGATATCGAGATTTTTGTTACTCCAATGGATGGTAACCTTGTCATTATGGAAGCTAGTCTGTTGTTCAGATTTTTCCACAAGAAATCACGGCTTCGGGCTTTTCCTGATTTTTTAGACTGACTCAAGAATCGGTCAAACAGACTTTTCATATCAGTCAGACAAAATTAGGGTTTTCATTGGTTTTAAAGCAGTTCAGGCAGATTGTTAAAGTTTGGTTGAGTTGGCTCATGTTTTGATCAGGCGAACGCTTCTTTGGCATCTAATCAAGAACTAGGGTTTGTGCGCATATTTCTCAGAAAGAATTAATCCTGCCGTTCTATTCAGTTTACTCTGAGATTTGGATTGAGGCATTTGAATCAAGAACTTGCAGTGCTTTGTTTAATCAGTAAAGGCTAAGGCATTTGATTTGAGATGATATAAAAGTTGAGGTGCTTAAATTGAGAATCGGCAGTGTTGATTTAATCAGTAAAAAGATAAGTATCTGGACATTTGGTTTTTTTTACTGTGCATTGCTGTGGCTATTTGAAACGCCAAGTTTATTAATTGATCGATGCTAAAACCATAATGTTTATTAATTGTTTATTTATTCTAAGTTAGGATAATTGGAATTTATTTCCATTTATTATAATTTAAAGAATTCATAAGTAATTAAATAGACAGCTGAAAAAAGGAATTAACTGATCAAAAAGGATTTTTCTTTTATTCATCTTTAATTGTTTCCTTACAAATTATTATTCGAACACTTGTAAATTTATTTACATTTTTGTTTACAATAATAATTTTACAAATGATTAAATTTGAAATAAAACTATCCTAAATATTCCTAAGTCTTCAAATCTTCAGCTTCTACTGCTACTCCTCTCCATTTGATTTTTTATCTACAAAAAAGAAAAGAAGAAGTCAAAAGCAGATAAAATTAAAAGACATACAAATAAAAAATAAATTCATCATTAAAGGCGCTGGCCGGAATCAGTTTCTCCCGGTTCACAAAGAGGGATGGAATGTCTTACAATTTAAGAATGAAATGCACAAAAGTATGATTGCACAAATTCAAAATTGTCACACATGCTGCCTAGTTTCAAGTTTTCAACCAAAGGAACCAAATCAATTGAAAAGTGCACAAAGCTGCATAGTTCATAAAATTCCAAACAAAATCCAAAGGCAAACTGAACTGAACTAGAACTACAAAGTTCCAATTTAAAACGTTCCACAAGCTACCCAAAAGCTGTCAAGAAGTACAAAGAGGCATAAAATCTGGAAAAAGAGATAAGAGATATGCAGAGTAAACTAACTAGTGCAAGCAACATCAAGGTTACATCATTTTCAGACCAGTCACCTTTTCAGAATATGGACATCATAAGCAATAAAAAAATGCTTAAAAACTGTCAAGAGAGAGGAGAGAGAGAGTGAAAGAAGCACAAGCTTATAGGGCTTAGGCTTGAAGAAAGAAAGATATAAAACAAACTGTAATAACACAGTACAGAAGGAGGCAGAATAATATATCAAGGAGCTCAAAACAAAAAGAAAAAAAAGGCTCTCAAAACTGTAACAGAAGCCAAGCCTGCCTTGAACACTTCAAAAACATCCTGCCCAAACCTGTGATCAACTTACAAGAAGATTACACATCACAAAAGGCCATGAACCTGCTCAAACCCTTTAAACATACAAACTGTATCAAACACTTCAAAAAAACTGAAAACTTCTGAAGCAAACTTATAAGAAGAACTGTCAAACACAAACTGATATCCAGCCTAAGCCACCAAACAGAAACCTGTGTCCAAAACTATTTTCAAGCCTCTCAAATCACATAACCTTCAAACCCCCTTCTTAAACCTGCTGAAGTGTAAAACAAGTTCACAAAAACATAAACAACATATCAACCTGTTCCAACACAAGCCCTCAGAAAGACTTCATCATTGGGCAAGCACACAAATCAAACACAATAGCATTCAATACTCAATACCAACAAGCATATTCAGGGCAAACATATCATCATCAAATCATCTCAGAGCATACAGAAATAAGGCAACTGAAGCGAAGTTCACAAAGAGGAAAAGAAGTGTCAAAGCAAATAGGCAACTCAGTACACAAGCATTCGAGGCAACCCAGCAATCAAAACCCTCAGATTGGAATCATCATAGGGTAGCAAGCATTTCATTGCAAGCATATCAGATATCAGTATTTCATCAAGAGAGCATACAGAAGCAAGCCAACCAAGAGAAGAGGAAAAGAAGTGTCAAAGAAAATAAACCTCAGCAAGCATACAAACAACTGAAGCAAGCATACAAATATGAACTAAGGTTCTCAAACATCATCATTGAACCAACACATAAAAAGGGCAAAATACCAAATACCAGGTTTTCCAGCATCACCGTTCCTCCGCCCTTGGCCGCCTGCAAGCGCCTCCACGTCCATCATCCTCCTCCAACAAAGGTAATATTATTTCTTTCCTTTCATACACCTCAACAGAAACAACAATAACAACATAAAACCAGAACATACAAAAGGAATTAGTGAAAACCCTAACGCGATAGAGACTTAGATCAAACCTTGTAGCCATCACTGAGCGACCATGGAGGGAAGAGGACGAACGGTGGCGCCTGGTGGCATTGGACGGAGGATTGCATCAGTGGCTATGGCTCAAAAGATGAAGAGAAGACGAAGAAGAACGATGACTGCGCCTCTGTGTTCAAACAAACCCTAACATCATAAATGAACAAAACAATTGTAACCCTAAATCATGTACCGTTATGGGCCTTGCCCTTTTCCAGTAGCCTAAGCCGATTAAACGCGCACCTCCCTTTCTGTTGTTTCTCATTTAGTTTTGGTTGGGCCCATAATCCACCCTTAAGCCCATTCCTTTTTTATACATAACTTAACTTCTTTTTTTTTCTTAATAATAATATTACTAACACTAACATTAATACATAATACATAAAACTTAAAACTTTGTTTTCTTTTCTTTTATTAAAACTCCTTTTTTATTTAAATGTAAATCTTGCTTAAAACATTTATAAAAGATACATAAAGAAATAGATTTTTAGTTTGAATATTCTTTTTTTTTAACTAAAACATTTTGTACATTAAAATACTAATAAATATACATAAGCATTTTCTTTTTCTTTTCTTAAAAATTTTGTTTTATACATTAACAAAATACAAGATAAAAAAATACAATTAAATAAACAAAACACTTAATTTTTCATTAGGTTAACATTTCACCTGTAAATAAATCACATACACATTTACAATACATATTTGATTATCTTAATACATTTAAACATACACTTACACATTTACAATACACAAATACGTTCATACATTTACTTTGCTCTACACATATACATTTGCTTTATTCTTATACATTGCTATACATTACATATTACATTTGAGATCGCAATTCGATTTGGTTGTAATTATTTGGACATTACTCTCCTAATAAGTCTCATCCCCATTTTTAAACATTTGTACCCCCACCCCCGGATATTTATTTGTAATAGCGTAGACTTTAAATTCCCGCAATTTATCGCTTTTCAAATATACCATGGTTAGACCTAGGGTTTGTATGTACATAAAATCAAACGCTAGATAACCTAATACAAGACAAATACATGAAAACAATACACAATCACACTTGCACGCCTAGGGTAATCCCGCTTGTTACCTTCCAAAATGGGCCATGCTTCCATGTTGAGTATCTTTGGCAAAAGAAAACAATTCAAATGATCAGAGTCCCTCGATGACGCTATCGAAAGTTGCCTATCAAAATGATCATAGACCCTTCAAGCAAAAATGCCAAAAATGCTTGGCACCGTTGCATTCATGGTCCATACGATGACCCGCGCCTGTCACATTAAACGTCCTAAACGCAAGATTGTCCACCAAATACAATGGTGAAATAAAAATTGTTAAAAGGGTTAAAACATAGAGAAAACCTTTGAGTAAACTTAGGGGTAGACAAACTCTTAGTTACTTGATCCAACTTGCAAAAAACACTTGCCTACTTTTCAAAACCACACTCCACAAACACTTTCAAAAACAAACTTCCAAAAAAACATTTGAAACATCTTTTCGAAAAGATACACATGTTTGTAAAATACTCAAACACGAGTCATTACATTGGTTGCCTAAGACAAGGCATCTTCTTCAAAAAACATTTTCAAAACACACACACACACCACAATTTCAAGCAATTTGAAAATCAAGGCAAGTGATCTAAAACCAAGTAACTAAGAGCCCATGGATAACCATGGATGAAAAGGGTGCTAATACCTTCCCTTTTCATAATCTACCCCCCGAACCCACGAAACATCTCAAAAAGGTTTTTCCTGTGCTTTTTAACCTTTCCTTTAGGATAAAATAAAAAGTCGGTGGCGACTCTTGCTCAACCGAACAAGTGCGAATACAAACGCAAAACCTCAAGTCAGTTCTCCCAACGTATCACAGAACTGGCGACTCTGCTGGGGAATAAACTTGTAAGTGGGGTTACCTTAGGGTTTAGATCACCTTTTGTTTTCAATTGCTTGCTTTGTTTGCTTTTATATTTGAGGGCTTTGCATCGGAGTTTCATAGATCCTAACCCAGATCTGGGGAATACCCTTTTAGGTAGCATGAGCTGTGAGGGACCTGTCCGGGGTATACCGACATGGGTGAAGCAGTGGCTACATTGGTGTGACACCTTGGTCTGTACCGATATCCCTTGTGTTGAAACGAGGAGAATATGTGTCTTCCAAGGAGTCATTAAGCACCAACCGACCTTAGAACCCTAAATTGACCCAATTTGGCCATAGAATGGTAGCAATATGCTACACTCATTTAGGCTAAACTCTCGCGATGGATCCGGCCGCAAGAAAAGATAGCGATGCTGGAGTTATGACCGATTGAGGGTAGTCAGTGATATTGAGATCCTCTAGAACCCGGTTACTTTTGATAGGACATGTCATAACCAACGAAACTAAAAGAGGGTAGTTACCTACGACCCCATGCAAGCCTAAACCTAAGGACTTGTTTGCTTTGTGTGAATATGATTGCCTGTATATACACTCACTTGCTTTTGCATACATGTACATAACATCATAACATCATACCATAGCATTTTCAATAACCCTTTCAAGGATCTCAAGGGTTCTTTTGATGCAGGGTTACGTTGAACCAGACGTCTACCAAAGGGCAAGAGGTTTCTCCTCTAAACAAACGCCATCAAAGATCAAGTGCAACAACTTAAATCAGGGGCTATGACCCACTTGACATGGTGAGCTTGATTCTCGTGGAAATACATCCACTGGTGCAAAGTTCTCCAATCCAATCAAAGTTCAACCTCTAACGTTCTCTTGTGTTTACCCCAAGAGATCCTTGAAAGCATGCATCCATATATCATGCATTGCATCATAACAGTTTTTTCCTTTTTCAGGTTTCCTTACTCTCATACTGTTTATTTCAATAAGAGATGGCTCTAGAAAGGTCTGTCAAGGATATCCAGGGCCAGACTGCTCAGCTGCAGGAAATGTTCTTGAACCTGTCTCTGGGGCAAGAAGAATTGAAAGCTCTCCCCACAAAGGGTTTGGTCCAGGGGAACACAAACAATGCCAGGAGTGATCAGTTGGAAGCCCTGCAGTTTGAGCTGACAACAATGAGGATTCAAATGACGGGGCAAATGGTGGGCCAAATGGCTCTCATCCAAGATTTGTCTCAAAGACAAGAGGAACTCAGAGTTCTCGTCAACCAACTACTTTGGAACAACCAACTGGGGCAAGCATCTGAGGTTGAAGAGCAAGTCACCACTCAACCTCCCTCCAGCCAAGAAAACAAAGGGAAGGCTCCTCTGCTTACTTCAGAGCCACAAGCCATACAACAACCTCGCCAGCGTCAATGGGGTAATCGGCGTAGTCAAAATATGTCGGGAAGACAGTTCACTGAGACTGACATATCGTCATTTCTGATACTGGAACGTTTGTTGGAGGTCAACCTGACTGCTTTGAGGAACCCTACTCGGAAGCCCAATACCTCCGCTCCTAACTATCCTCCCGATGCATTTTGTGTGTACCATTCCTACAGCCCGGGACACGACACCGACGACTGTTGGGCCTTGAAGAATAAAATTCAAGATCTGATCGACATTGGAGTGCTGAGGTTCATGCCAGACAGCGAGATGAAAATCTTCCATTGAGGAGTCCTCCACCTGGAGTGACAAAGCTCAAGCTGAAAGACTTTTGCTTCATTTGAATTTTCAAAGTTGTAATTTCTTTTGTTCTCAAACAATTAACTGTTAAACTCTGTTTCATTAATGCATTGCATATGTTTGTCTTGAATTCATCCATTCGTTTTCACTACTCTTATGCTTTCTTTATGATATTTAACTCTTGATAAAAAGCTGCAAGACTTTAGAGGGAGGATGACGAAACAATACCATAATCTCATACAGTATGCTTTTGAATAGACCTTGCTGATGATGTACAAGCATTTCTTTCAATTCCCAAACACTGGAGTTATAAGGAAGATATTCCCTAGTCAACCCCTTCGAGCAAAAGAAGTAGGAGTTTTCTATTCTAAACAATTAAAATCTTTGATATAAACCTGGGGCAGGGTAGTCTCTCAGTTAATTCAAAAAGGGTGCGCATTGAAGTCGCAAACTCTCAGTTCATAACACAATGAACGACGTCAAAAAAGAAAAGCATTCCCTTGGAATCAAAAGACAGTGATGGTTCCCTATCATATAGGCAGTCAATCTCTCAAAAAGAAAAAGCCCACCGAACCAAAACCTGCAAAGGAGGCTTAGGAAAGTTGGGGCATCCCGCTGACTATAATCTTGAAAACGGGAACAGTCAGGCAAAAGTTAGGGATAACAAATCAAAATCAAAATAGAGAGGTCATTACAAATCCTAAACAACATGAAAAATGATGCAAAGAAAAAAGGAGATGATGACTGTCTCCCAATTCAACTGGTGAACCATCACCCAAAAAGTCGCTCCAAACTCGAATAGAGTGCGACGCACAATTAACTGAGCTTAGGGTTGAAGAACATCACGAAGAGCGGGTGGGTACAAATACACTTTGAGCCTTTATCCGTTGTTTCTTAAACCGTGAACCAAGCCACGTTAAAACCCTTCAAAAGTCCTAACTGAAGCATGGGTTAGATTCAAAGCATACTGTTACAAAAGGTATCCTGACTCCTGTAAGGCTTTGCTCTCAATCTTGTGTTGATTTGTCTTATAAAAAGTTTTCTGCTAAAAAACGCATTTTTCAAAACTTCGAGACAAACATAAACTTTGCATTGCTTGAATATCACTGTTTGCATTTGGCTATTTGTTTGACAGCGAAGAAATTCATACAGCGAATGTTCGGAGGAACGGAAACTCTCTCAGTGAGTAAAATCACTTCAAAAGGATGACACTTCCATTTACGAAACTCCTATCAACAAGGGGCATGACATGTCACCATCCAGCACACCTGGGGCAGTCCATTCAGGGTCAACAGATCTTTCAAAAGTTCAGTTAACCTGGGGCAGTCCAGTCAAGGTTTCAACAGATCTTTCAAAATTCAGTTAACCTGGGGCAGTCCAGTCATGATTTCAAGAAATCTCTCAATTTGCAGAGTAATCTGATTCAAGACTCCTTCATCATCACTTGGGGCATTCAAATGTCAAAAGCGTCCAAAGGTTCCTTCGTCACCTGCTGGAAATTACAACCACCAACAGAATAACGACCAATTCCAGATTCGACGCCTGTATCTAGCCAGGGCATATCTATGAGTGATTGATTGTTGATTTGATACCTGTATCTAGCAAGGGCATATCTGCATGAAGAGTTTAGAGATTCGATACCTGTATCCAGCCAGGGCACGTCTGTAAGCAACCTTTTTGAAGTTCTAGATTCGATACCTGTATCTAGCCAGGGCATGTCTGTGAGCGACTGATTAGAGGTCTATACCTGTAGCAAGCCAGGAAAGCTATCTCGATCAACTTTTCTTTAGTTCCAGATTAATACCTGTAGCAAGCCAGGAAAATATCTGTGGATGACTGATTGTGGATTAACACCTGTAACAAGCCAGGAAATCATCTGCATGAAGAGATTAAAGATCAACACCTGTAACAAGCCAGGGAACCATCTTTCTTTCTCAGGTCAGAGATCAACACCTGTAACAAGCCAGGAAAATATCTATGGATGACTGATTGTGGATTAACACCTGTAACAAGCCAGGAAATCATCTACATGAAGAGATTGAAGATCAACACCTGTAACAAGCCAGTGAACCATCTTTCTTTCTCAGGTTAGATATCAACACATGTAACAAGCCAGGACAATATCCCCTTGACCAACTTTTCTTAAGTTCCAGATTAATACCTGTAACAAGCCAGGAAAATATCTATGGACGACTGATTATGGATTAACACCTGTAACAAGCTAGGTAATCATCTACATGAAGAGATTGAAGATCAACACCTGTAACAAGCCAGGGAACCATCTTTCTTTCTCAGTTCAGAGATCAATACCTGTAACAAGCTAGGACAATATCCCCTTGACCAACTTTTATTAAGTTCCAGATTAATACCTGTAACAAGCCAGGAAAATATCTGTGGATGACTGATTATGGATTAACACCTGTAACAAGCCAGGAAATCATCTACATGAAGAGATTGAAGATCAACACCTGTAACAAGCCAGGGAACCATCTTTCTTTTTCAGGTCAGAGATCAACACCTGTAACAAGCCAGGAAATTATCTACATAAAGAGTATCTTTCATCACCACTTGGGGCATTCGAATGTCAAAAGTGTTCAACAATTCCTTCATCACCTGTTGGAAGATACAGCTTCAGATACGTTCCAGACACGGTCTCAAATCCAAGATGCAGTTTTACACGGACTCATCATCAGGAAACCCTACATCGGTTCCTTCTCAAAATAAAAAGATTCTTGTAATCCCCAACTAGAGAGCCTTACAAAATCTAATTCCCCTCAGCAGTCAAGATTCGTTTATCCCCAGTGGAGTTCATCAAAATTCCCCAACATAACTTATCAGTGGAATCCCCAGCGGAGTTCTCATCAAAACCTCAGCGAAGTATCTCTTCCCACAGTGTAATTCCCCGCAGAGTAATCTCTCCAACAAAGTTTATTCCCCAACAGAGTCATCTTCTCCTATCGGTTTATTCTTGCAACCATCATCCCCAGCGGAAACGAAGAACTCCACTCTTCAACATCAGCCCGAGATTTAAGCTCCCGGCATTCGTCAAGGATTTATTTTCCCAGACGAAAATACATTCATAAACATTTCACATTTTATACATCCTGCATACATACATATACGCATCATATCACGCGATCTCATTTATTTTTGAGAACATCATGACATCATGCATCTCATACATCATGACATTGCATACAACTAATGTTTTGCCTTTTCAGGAAAAGGTCAATCCAAAGATGATTACTATCAACTATCACAGTTCCAAATTCGATTCCTGTATCTAGCCAGGGCATATCTGTGAGTAACTGATTGTAGATTCGATACCTGTATCCAGCCAGGGCATGTCTGCATGAAGAGTTTAGAGATTCGATACCTGTATCTAGCCAGGGCATATCTGTAGACGACCAATTCCAGATTCGACACCTGTATCCAGCCAGGGCATATCTGTAGACGACAATTTCCATATTCGATTCCTGTATCTAGCCAGGGCACATCTGTGAGTGATTGATTGTAGATTCGATACCTGTATCTACCCAGGGCACGTCTACATTTAAAATTTAGAGATTCGATACCTGTATCCAGCCAGGGCACGTCTGTAAACAACCTTTTGAAGTTCCAGATTCGATTGCTGTATCTAGCCAGGGCACATCTGTTAGCAACTAATTGTAGATTCGATACCTGTATCCAGCTAGGGCATTTCTGCATGAAGAGACTAAAGATCAACCCCTGTAACAGGCCAGGAAATTATCTTTCTTTCTCAAAATACACAAGTTCTCGCTAAGAAATCTCTTACGCGATCAACAATTCCAAATGGCATCTATAAGCCCATTCTCGACAAAGTTCCGTCACACCTCCCGATGGCATCTGTAAGCCCATCTCCACAACTATCCATTACACTTCCAAATGGCATCTATAAGCCTATTCCCGACAAGGTTCTGTCACATCCCTAGATGGCATCTCTAAGCCTATCACCAAATGGCATCTGTAAGCCTATTCCCTCTACCATCACATCACCGAGTGCAAATTTTTGGGCACTCTAGTGTCCAATCTCCTTTTACCTTCAAGTCGCAAACGGCAAACTTGCCAATCTAACTCTTCAGGTTCAAGAAGATTGAACAGGGGCAACTGTTGTACCCCAAAATTTGCCCTTGTATTTTTCCACAAGAAATCATGGCTTTGGGCTTTTCCTGATTTTTCAGACTGACTCAAGAATCGGTCAAACAGACTTTTCTTATCAGTCAGACAAAATTAGGGTTTTCATTGGTTTTAAAGCAGTTCAGGCAGATTGCTAAAGTTTGGTTGAGTTGGCTCAAGTTTTGATTAGGCGAACGCTTCTTTGGCATTTAATCAAGAACTAGGGTTTGTGCGCATATTTCTCAGAAAGAATTAATCCTACAGTTCTATTCAGTTTACTCTGAGATTTGGATTGAGGCATTTAAATCAAGAACTTGCAGTGTTTTGTTTAATCAGTAAAGGCTAAGGCATTTGATTTGAGATGAGATAAAAGTTGAGGTGCTTAAATTGAGAATCGGCAGTGTTGATTTAATCAGTAAAAAGATAAGTATCTGGACATTTGTTTGATTTGACTGTGCATTGCTGTGGCTATTTGAAACGCCAGGTTTATTAATTGATCGATGCTAAAACCATAGTGTTTATTAATTGTTTATTTATTCTAAGTTAGGATAATTGGAATTTATTTCCATTTATTATAATTTAAAGAATTCATAAGTAATTAAATAGACAGCTGAAAAAAGGAATTAACTGATCAAAAAGGATTTTTCTTTTATTCATCTTTAATTGTTTCGTTACAAATTATTATTCGAACAATTGTAAATTTATTTACATTTTTGTTTACAATAATAATTTTACAAATGTTTCAATTTTAAATAAAACTATCCTAAATATTCCTAAGTCTTCAAATCTTCAGCTTCTACTGCTACTCCTCTCCATTTGATTTTTTATCTGCAAAAAAGACAAAGAAGAAGTCAAAAGCAGATAAAATTAAAAGACACACAGATAAAAAATAAATTCATCATTAAAGGCGATTGGCTGGAATCAGTTTGCCCTCTCTACAAATCACGAGATTTCTCCCAGTTCACAAAGAGGGATGGAATGTCTTGCAATTTAAGAATGAAATGCACAAAAGTATGATTGCACAAATTCAAAATTGTCACACATGCTGCCTAGTTTCAAGTTTTCAACCAAAGGAACCAAATCAAATGAAAAGTTCACAAAGCTGCATAGTTCATAAAATGCCAAACAAAATTCAAAGGCAAACTGAACTAAACTAGAACTACAAAGTTCCAATTTAAAACGTTCCACAAGCTACCCAAAAGCTGTAAAGAAGTACAAAGAGGCATAAAATCTGGAAAAAGAGATAAGAGAAATGCAGAGTAAACCAACTAGTGCAAGCAACATCAAGGTTACATCATTTTCAGACCAGTCACCTTTTCAGAATAAGGACATCATAAGCAATAAAAAAATGCTTAAAAACTGTCAAGAGAGAGGAGAGAGAGAGTGAAAGAAGCACAGGCTTACAGGGCTTAGGCTTGAAGAAAGAAAGATATAAAACAAACTGTAATAACATAGTACAGAAGGAGGCAGAATAATATATCAAGGAGCTCAAAACAAAAAGAAAAAAAAGGCTCTCAAAACTGTAACAGAAGCCAAGCCTGCCTTGAACACTTCAAAAACATCCTGCCCAAACCTGTGATCAACTTACAAGAAGCTTAAACTTCACAAAAGGCCATCAACCTGCTCAAACCCTTTAAACATACAAACTGTATCAAACACTTCAAAAAAAACTGAAAACTTCTGAAGCAAACTTATAAGAAGAACTGTCAAACACAAACTGATATCCAGCCTAAGCCACCAAACAGAAACCTGTGTCCAAAACTATTTTCAAGCCTCTCAAAGCACATAACCTTCAAACCCCCTTCTTAAACCTGCTGAAGTCTAAAACCAGTTCACAAAAACATAAACAGCATATCAACCTATTCCAACACAAGCCCTCAGAAAGATTTCATCAGTAGGCAAGCACACAAATCAAACACAATAGCATTCAATACTCAATACCAACAAGCATATTCAGGGCAAACATATCATCATCAAATCATCTCAGAGCATACAGAAATAAGGAAACTGAAGCGAAGTTCACAAAGAGGAAAAGAAGTGTCAAAGCAAATAGGCAACTCAGTACACAAGCATTCGAGGCAACCCAGCAATCAAAACCCTCAGATTGGAATCATCATAGGGTAGCAAGCATTTCATAGAAAGCATATCAGATATCAGTATTTCATCAAGAGAGCATATAGAAGCAAGCCAACCAAGAGAAGAGGAAAAGAAGTGTCAAGGAAAATAAACCTCAGCAAGCATACAAACAACTGAAGCAAGCATACAAATATGAACTAAGGTTCTCAAACATCATCATTGAACCAACACATAAAAAGGGCAAAATACCAAATACCAGGTTTTCCAGCATCACCGTTCCTCCGCCCTTGGCCGCCTGCAAGCGCCTCCACGTCCATCATCCTCCTCCAACAAAGGTAATATTATTTCTTTCCTTTCATACACCTCAACAGAAACAACAATAACAACATACAATCAAAACATACAAAAGGAATTAGTGAAAACCCTAACGCGATAGAGACAGAGATCAAACCTTGTAGCCATCACTGAGCGACCATGGAGGGAAGAGGACGAACGGTGGCGCCTGGTGGCCTTGGACGGAGGATTGCATCAGTGGCTATGGCTCAAAATATGAAGAGAAGATGAAGACGAACAAAGACGGCGCCTCTGTGTTCAAACAAACCCTAACATCCAAAATGAACAAAACAATTGTAACCCTAAATCATGTACCGTTATGGGCCTTGCCCTTTTCCTGTAGCCTAAGCCCATTAAACGCGCACCTCCCTTTCTGTTGTTTCTCATTTAGTTTTGGTTGGGCCCATAATCCACCGTTAAGCCCATTCCTTTTTTATACATAACTTAACTTCTTTTTTTTCTTAATAATAATATTACTAACACTAACATTAATACATAATACATAAAACTTAAAACTTTGTTTTCTTTTCTTTTATTAAAACTCCTTTTTTATTTAAATGTAAATCTTGCTTAAAACATTTATAAAAGATACATAAAGAAATAGATTTTTAGTTTGAATATTCTTTTTTTTAACTAAAACATTTTGTACACAAAAATACTAATACATATACATAAGAAATTAGATTTTCTTTTATTTCTTTTATGACTAAACATTTTTACATAAACACAATAAAATACATAAGCAGTTTCTTTTTCTTTTCTTAAAAATTTTGTTTTATACATTAACAAAATACAAGATAAAAAAATACAATTAAATAAACAAAACACTTAATTTTTCATTAGGTTAACATTTCACCTGTAAATAAATCACATACACATTTACAATACATATTTGATTATCTTAATACATTTACACATACACTTACACATTTACAATACACAAATACGTTGATACATTAACTTTGCTCTACACATATACATTTGCTTTATTCTTATACATTGCTATACATTACATATTACATTTGAGATCGCAATTCGATTTGGTTGTAATTATTTGGACATTACTCTCCTAATAAGTCTCATCCCCATTTTTAAACATTTGTACCCCCACCCCCGGATATTTATTTGTAATAGCGTAGACTTTAAATTCCCGCAATTTATCGCTTTTCAAATATACCATGGTTAGACCTAGGGTTTGTATGTACATAAAATCAAACGCTAAATAACCTAATACAAGACAAATACATGAAAACAATACACAATCACACTTGCACCCCTAGGGTAATCCCGCTTGTTGCCTTCCAAAATGGGCCATGCTTGCACGTTGAGTATCTCTGGCAAAACAAAACAATTCAAATGATTATAGTCCCTCGATGACGCTTTCGAAAGTTGCCTATCAAAATGATCATAGTCCCTTCAAGAAAAAATGCCAAAGACGCTTGGCACCATTGCATTCATGGTCCATATGATGACCCGCGCCTGTCCCGTTAAATGTCTTAAACGCAAGATTGTCCACCAAATACAATGGTGAAACAAAAATTGTTAAAAGGGTTAAAACTTAGAGAAAACCTTTGAGTAAACTTAGGGGTAGACAAACTCTTAGTTACTTGATCCAACTTGCAAAAAACACTTGCCTACTTTTCAAAACCACACTCCACAAACACTTTCAAAAAAAAACTTCCAAAAAAACATTTGAAACATCTTTTCGAAAAGATACACTACTTTGTAAAACACTCAAACACGAGTCATTACATTGGTTGCCTAAGACAAGGCATCTTCTTCAAAAAACATTTTAAAAACACACACATACACCACAATTTCAAGCAATTTGAAAATCAAGGCAAGTGATCTAAAACCAAGTAACTAAGAGCCCATGGATAACCATGGATGAAAAGGGTGCTAATACCTTCCCTTTTCATAATCTACCCCCCGAACCCACGAAAAATCTCAAAAAGGTTATTCCTGTGCTTTTTAACCTTTCCTTTAGGATAAAATAAAAAGTCGGTGGCGACTCTTGCTCAACCGAACAAGTGCGAATACAAACGCAAAACCTCAAGTCAGTTCTCCCACCGTATCACGGTATCCTTGTCATTATGGAAGGTAGTCTATTGTCTAGATTTTTGTTATTCCATTGGATGATAGCCTTGTCATTATGGAAGGTAGTCTGATGTATAGATTTTTGTTATTCTAATGGATGGTAACCTTGTCAATATGGAAGGTAGTCTATGTCAAGATTTTTTTACTTTAATGGATGGTAGCCTTGTCACTATGGAAGGTAGTTTGTTGTCGAAATTTTTGTTACTCCAATGGATGGTATCCTTGTCATTATGGAAGGTAGTCTTTTGTTCAGATTTTTGTTACTCCAATGGATGGTAGCCTTAACATTATGGAAGGTAGTTTGTCGTTATTATTTCTGTTACTCCAATGGATGGTAGCCTTGTCATTATGGAAGGTACTCTGTTTTCGAGATTTTTGTTACTCCAATGGATGGTAGCCTTCTCATTATGGAAGGTAGTCTGTTGTCGAGATTTTTGTACTCCAATTGATGGTATCCTTGTCATTATGGAAGGTAGTCTATTGTCATGATTTTTATTATACCATTGGATGCTAGCCTTGTCATTATGGAAGGTAGTATGATATCGAGATTTCTGTTACTTCAATGGATGATAGCCTTGTCATTATGGAAGGTAGTTTGTCATTGAGATATCTGTTACTCCAATGTGTGATAGCCTTGTCATTATGGAAGCTAGTCTGTTGTTCAGATTTTTGTTAATACAATGGATGGTATCCTTGTCATTATGGAAGGTAGTCTATTGTCTAGATTTTTGTTATTCCATTGGATGGTAGCCTTCTCATTATGGAAGGTAGTCTGATGTCTAGATTTTTGTTATTCTAATGGATGGTAACCTTGTCATTATGGAAGGTAGTCTGTTGTGAAGATTTTTTTACTTTAATGGATGGTAGCCTTGTCATTATGGAAAGTAGTTTGTTGTCTAGATTTTTGTTACTCCAATGGATGGTAGCCTTGTCATTATTGAAGGTAGTCTTTTGTTCAAATTTTTGTTACTCCAATGGATGGTATCCTTATCATTATGGAAGGTAGTTTGTCGTTATGATTTTTTGTTACTCCAACGGATGGTAGCCTTGTCATTATGGAATGTAATTTGTTGTCGAGATTTTCGTTACTCCAATGGATGATAGCCTTGTCATTATGGAAGGTACTCTGTTGTGGATATTTTTGTTACTCCAATGGATGGTAGCCTTGTCATTGTGGAAGGTAGTCTGTTGTCAAGATTTTTGTTAACCGAAATGATGGTAGCCTTGTCATTATGAAACGAAGTCTAATGTCGAGATTTTTGTTATTCTAATGGATTGTAGCCTAGTCATTATGGAAGGTACTCTGTTGTCGATATTTTTGTTACTCTTATGTATGGTAGCCTTCTCATTATGGAAGATATTCTGTTGTCGAGATTTTTGTTACTCCAATGGATGGTATCCTTGTCATTATGGAAGGTAGTTTATTGTCGAGATTTTTGTTATTCCAATGGATGGTAGCCTTGTAATTATGGAAGGTAGTCTTTTGTTCAGATTTTTGTTACTCCATTAGATGGTAGCCTTGTCATTATGGAAGGTAGTTTGTCTTTATGATTTTTGTTACTCGAATGGATGGTAGACTTGTCATTATGGAAGGCAGTCTTTCATTCAGATTTTTTTTACTCCAATGGATGGTAGCTTTAACATTATGGAATATAGTCTATTATCGATATTTTTATTACTCCAATGGATCGTAGCCTTATCATTATGGAAGGTAGTCTATTTTAGATATCTTTTTTACTCCAATGGGTGGTAGCCTTGTCATTATGGAGGGTAGTCTGTTGTCGATATTTTTGTTACTCCAATGGATGGTAGCCTTGTCATTGTGGAAGGTAGTTTGTCATTGATATATCTGTTACTCCAATGCGTGGTAGCCTTGTCATTATGGAATGTAGTCTGTTCTCAAGATTTTTGTTATTCCATTGGATGGTAGCCTTGTCATTATGGAAGGTAGTTTGATATCGAGATTTTTGTTACTCCAATGGATGGTAACCTTGTCATTATGGAAGCTTGTCTGTTGTTCAGATTTTTGTTAATCCAATGGATGGTATCCTTGTCATTATGGAAGGTAGTCTGATGTCTAGATTTTTGTTATTCTAATGGATGGTAACCTTGTCATTATGGTAGGTAGTCTGTGTCAAGATTTTTTTACTTTAATGGATGGTAGCCTTGTCATTATGGAAGGTAGTTTGTTGTCGAGATTTTTGTTACTCCAATGGATGGTATCCTTGTCATTATGGAAGGTAGTCTTTTGTTCAGATTTTTGTTACTCCAATGGATGGTAGCCTTAACATTATGGAAGGTAGTTTGTCGTTATGATTTCTGTTACTCCAATTGATGGTATCCTTGTCATTATAGAAGGTAGTCTGTTGTCAAGATTTTTGTTATTCCATTGGATGGTAGCCTTGTCATTATGGAAGGTAGTATGATATCGAGATTTTTGTTACTCCAATGGATGGTAGCCATGTCATTATGGAAGGTAGTTTGTCATTGAGATATCTGTTACTCCAATGTATGATAGCCTTGTCATTATGGAAGCTAGTCTATTGTTCAGATTTGTGTTAATCCAATGGATGGTATCCTTGTCATTATGAAAGGTAGTCTATTGTCTAGATTTTTGTTATTCCATTGGATGGTAGCCTTCTCATTATGGAAGGTAGTCTGATGTCTAGATTTTTGTTATTCTAATGGATGGTAACCTTGTCATTATGGAAGGTAGTCTGTTGTGAAGATTTTTTCACTTTAATGGATGGTAGCCTTGTCATTATGGAAAGTAGTTTGTTGTCGAGATTTTTGTTACTCCAATGGATGGTAGCCTTGTCATTATTGAAGGTAGTCTTTTGTTCAGATTTTTGTTACTCCAATGGATGGTAGCCTTATCATTATGGAAGGTAGTTTTTCGTTATGATTTATGTTACTCCAATGGATGGTAGCCTTGTCATTATGGAATGTAATTTGTTGTCGAGATTTTTGTTACTCCAATGGATGGTAGCCTTGTCATTATGGAAGGTACTCTGTTGTGGATATTTTTGTTACTCCAATGGATGGTAGCCTTGTCATTGTGGAAGGTAGTCTGTTGTCGAGATTTTTGTTAATCGAATTGATGGTAGCTTTGTCATTATGAAACATAGTCTGATGTGGAGTTTTTGTTATTCTAATGGATTGTAGCCTAGTCATTATGGACGGTAGTCTATTTTAGATATCTTTTTTACTCCAATGTGTGGTAGCCTTGTCATTATGGAAGGTTGTCTGTTGTCGATATATTTGTCACTCCAATGGATGGTAGCCTTGTCATTATGGAAGGTAGTTTGTCATTGAGATATTTGTTACTCCAATGTGTGGTAGCCTTGTCATCATGGAAGGTAGTCTATTGTCAAGATTTTTGTTATTCCATTGGATGGTAGCCTTGTTATTATGGAAGGTAGTCTGATGTCGAGATTTTTGTTACTCCAATGGATGGTAGCCTTGTCATTATGGAAGGTAGTTTGTCATTGAGATATCTATTACTCCAATGTGTGGTAGCCTTGTCATTATGGAAGGTAGTCTATTGTCAAGATTTTTGTTATTCCATTGGATGGTAGCCTTGTCATTATGGAAGGTAGTCTGATGCCGAGATTTTTGTTACTCCCATGGATGGTAGCCTTGTCATTATGGAAGGTAGTTTGTCATTGAGATATTTGTTACTCCAATGTGTGATAGCCTTGTCATTATGGAAGCTAGTCTGTTGTTCAAATTTTTGTCAATCCAATGGATGGTATCCTTGTCATTATTGAAGGTGGTCTATTGTCTAGATTTTTTTTATTCCATATGATTGTAGCCTTGTAATTATGGAAGGTAGTCTGATGTTGAGATTTTTGTTATTCTAATGGATGGTAACCTTGTCATTATGGAAGGTAGTCTGTTGTCAAGATTTCTTTACTTTAATGGATGGTAGCCTTGTCATTATGGAAGGTATTTTGTTGTCGAGATTTTTCTTACTCCAATGGATGGTAGCCTTGTCATTATGGAAGGTTGTCTGTTGTCTAGATTTTTGTTACTCCAATTGATGGTAGCCTTGTCATTTTGGGGCGTAGTGTGATGTCAAGATTTTTTTTATTCTAATGGATGGTATCCTTGTCATTATGGAAGGTAGTCTATTGTCAAGATTTTTGTTACTCTAATGGATGGTAGCCTTGTAATTATGGAAGGTAGTCTGTTGTCGAGATTTTTATACTCCAATGGATGGTATCCTTGTCATTATGGAAGGTAGTATGTTGTCGAGATTTTTGTTACCCCAATGGATGGTAGCCTTGTAATTATAGGACGTAGTCTGTTGTCAATATTTTTGTTACTCCAATGGATGGTAGCCTTGTCATTATGGAAGGTACTCTGTTGTGGATATTTTTGTTACTCCAATGGATGGTAGCCTTGTCATTGTGGAAGGTAGTCTATTGTCGAGATTTTTGTTACTCGAACTGATGGTAGCCTTGTCATTATGAAACGTAGTCTGATGTCGAGATTTTTGTTATTCTAATGGATTGTAGCCTAGTCATTATGGAAGGTACTCTGTTGTCAGGATTTTTGTTACTCTAATGGATGGTAGCCTTGTCATTATGGAAGGTAGACTATTTTAGATATCTTTTTTACTCCAATGTGTGGTAGCCTTGTCATTATGGAAGGTTGTCTATTGTCGATATTTTTGTACTCCAATGGATGGTAGCCTTGTCATTATGGAAGGTAGTTTTTCATTGAGATATTTGTTACTCCAATGTGTGGTAGCCTTGTCATTATGGAAGGTAGTCTATTGTCAAGATTTTTGTTATTCCATTGGATGGTAGCCTTGTCATTATGGAAGGTAGTCTGATGCCGAGATTGATGTTCCTCCCATGGATGGTAGCCTTGTCATTATGGAAGGTAGTTTGTCATTGAGATATTTGTTACTCCAATGTGTGATAGCCTTGTCATTATGGAAGCTAGTCTGTTCAAATTTTTGTCAATCCAATGGATGGTATCCTTGTCATTATTGAAGGTGGTTTATTGTCTATATTTTTTTTATTCAATATGATTGTAGCCTTGTAATTATGGAAGGTAGTCTGATGTTGAGATTTTGGTTATTCTAATGGATGGTAACCTTGTCATTATGGAAGGTAGTCTGTTGTCAAGATTTCATTACTTTAATGGATGGAAGGCTTGTCATTATGGAAGCTAGTATGTTGTTAAGATTTTTTTTAATCCAATGGATGGTATCCTTGTCATTATGGAAGGTATGCTATTGTCTAGATTTTTATTATTCCATTGGATGGTAGCCTTGTCATTATGGAAGGTAGTCTGTTGTTGAGATTTTTGTTATTCTAATGGATGGTAGCCTTGTCATTTTGGGGCGTAGTCTGATGTCGAGATTTTTTTTATTCTAATGGATGGTATCCTTGTCATTATGGAAGGTAGTCTGTTGTCAAGATTTTTGTTACTCCAATGGATGGTAGCCTTGTCATTATGGAAGGTAGTATGTTGTCGAGATTTTTGTTACCCCAATGGATGGTAGCCTTGTCATTATAGGACGTAGTTTGTTGTCAATATTATTGTAACTCCAATGGATTGTAGCCTTGTCATTATGGAAGGTACTCTGTTGTCGATGTTTTTGTTACTCCACTGGATGGTAGCCTTGTCATTATGGAAGGTACTCTATTGTCGATATTTTTGTTACTCCAATGGATGGTAGCCTTGTCATTATGGAAGGTAGTCTGTTGTCGAGATTTTTGTTACTCCAATGGATGGTAGCCTTGTCATTATAGAAGGTAGTTTGTTGTCGAGATTTTTGTTATTCCAATGGATGGTAGCCTTGTAATTATGGAAGGTAGTCTTTTGTTCAGATTTTTGTTACTCCATTGGATGGTATCCTTGTCACTATGGAAGGTAGTCTGTTGTCGATATTTTTGTTACTCCAATGGATGGTAGCCTTGTCATTATGGAAGGTACTTTGGCATTGAGATATCTGTTACTCCAATGTGTGGTAGCCTTGTCATTATGGAAGGTAGTCTGTTGTCAAGATTTTTGTTATTCAATTGGATGGTAGCCTTGTCATTATGGAAGGTAGTTTGATATCGAGATTTTTGTTACTCCAATGGATGGTAACCTTGTCATTATGGAAGCTAGTCTGTTGTTCAGATTTTTTTTAATCCAATGGATGGTATCCTTGTCATTATGGAAGGTATGCTATTGTCTAGATTTTTATTATTCCATTGGATGGTAGCCTTGTCATTATGGAAGGTAGTCTGTTGTTGAGATTTTTGTTATTCTAATGGATGGTAGCCTTGTCATTTTGGGGCGTAGTCTGATGTCGAGATTTTTTTTATTCTAATGGATGGTATCCTTGTCATTATGGAAGGTAGTCTGTTGTCAAGATTTTTGTTACTCGAATGGATGGTAGCCTTGTCATTATGTATGGGTAGTCTGTTGTCGAGATTTTTATACTCCAATGGATGGTATCCTTGTTATTATGGAAGGTAGTATGTTGTCGAGATTTTTGTTACCCCAATGGATGGTAGCCTTGTCATTATAGGACGTAGTTTTTTGTCAATATTATTGTAACTCCAATGGATTGTAGCCTTGTCATTATGGAAGGTACTCTGTTTTCGATGTTTTTGTTACTCCACTGGATGGTAGCCTTGTCATTATGGATGGTACTCTATTGTCGATATTTTTGTTACTCCAATGGATGGTAGCCTTGTCATTATGGAAGGTAGTCTGTTGTCGAGATTTTTGTTACTCCAATGGATGGTAGCCTTGTCATTATGGAAGGTAGTTTGTTGTCGAGATTTTTGTTATTCCAATGGATGGTAGCCTTATAATTATGGAAGGTAGTCTTTTGTTCAGATTTTTGTTACTCCATTGGATGGTATCCTTGTCACTATGGAAGGTAGTCTGTTGTCGATATTTTTGTTACTCCAATGGATGGTAGCCTTGTCATTATGGAAGGTAGTTTGGCATTGAGATATCTGTTACTCCAATGTGTGGTAGCCTTGTCATTATGGAAGGTAGTCTGTTGTCAAGATTTTTGTTATTCCATTGGATGGTAGCCTTGTCATTATGGAAGGTAGTTTGATATCGAGATTTTTGTTACTCCAATGGATGGTAACCTTGTCATTATGGAAGCTAGTCTGTTGTTCAGATTTTTGTTAATCCAATGGATGGTATCCTTGTCATTATGGAAGGTAGTCTATTGTCTAGATTTTTTTTATTCCATTGGATGATAGCCTTGTCATTATGGAAGGTAGTCTGATGCCGAGATTTCTGTTACTCCCATGGATGGTAGCCTTGTCATTATGGAAGGTAGTCTGATGCCGAGATTTCTGTTACTCCCATGGATGGTAGCCTTGTCATTATGGAAGGTAGTTTGTCATTGAGATATTTGTTACTCCAATGTGTGATAGCCTTGTCATTATGGAAGCTAGTCTGTTGTTCAAATTTTTGTCAATCCAATGGATGGTATCCTTGTCATTATTGAAGGTGGTCTATTGTCTAGATTTTTTTTATTCCATATGATTGTAGCCTTGTAATTATGGAAGGTTGTCTGATGTTGAGATTTTTGTTATTCTAATGGATGGTAACCTTGTCATTATGGAAGGTAGTCTGTTGTCAAGATTTCTTTACTTTAATGGATGGTAGCCTTGTCATTATGGAAGGTAGTTTGTTGTCGAGATTTTTCTTACTCCAATGGATGGTAGCCTTGTCATTATGGAAGGTTGTCTGTTGTCTAGATTTTTGTTACTCCAATTGATGGTAGCCTTGTCATTTTGGGGCGCAGTCTGATGTCAAGATTTTATTTATTCTAATGGATGGTATCCTTGTTATTATGGAAGGTAGTCTGTTGTCAAGATTTTTGTTACTCCAATGGATGGTAGCCTTGTCATTATGGAAGGTAGTCTGTTGTCGAGATTTTTGTTACTCGAATTGATGGTAGCCTTGTCATTATGGAAGGTAGTCTATTTTAGATATCTTTTTTACTCCAATGTGTGGTAGCCTTGTCATTATGGAAGGTTGTCTGTTGTCGATATTTTTGTACTCCAATGGATGGTAGCCTTGTCATTATGGAAGGTAGTTTGTCATTGAGATATTTGTTACTCCAATGTGTGGTAGCCTTGTCATTATGGAAGGTAGTCTATTGTCAAGATTTTTGTTATTCCATTGGATGGTAGCCTTGTCATTATGGAAGGTAGTCTGATGCCGAGATTGATGTTACTCCCATGGATGGTAGCCTTGTCATTATGGAAGGTAGTTTGTCATTGAGATATTTGTTACTCCAATGTGTGATAGCCTTGTCATTATGGAAGCTAGTCTGTTCAAATTTTTGTCAATCCAATGGATGGTATCCTTGTCATTATTGAAGGTGGTCTATTGTGTATATTTTTTTATACCATATGATTGTAGCCTTGTAATTATGGAAGGTAGTCTGATGTTGAGATTTTGGTTATTCTAATGGATGGTAACCTTGTCATTATGGAAGGTAGTCTGTTGTCAAGATTTCTTTACTTTAATGGATGGTAGCCTTGTCATTATGGAAGCTAGTATGTTGTTCAGATTTTTTTTAATCCAATGGATGGTATCCTTGTCATTATGGAAGGTATGCTATTGTCTAGATTTTTATTATTCCATTGGATGGTAGCCTTGTCATTATGGAAGGTAGTCTGTTGTTGAGATTTTTGTTATTCTAATGGATGGTAGCCTTGTCATTTTGAGGCGTAGTCTGATGTCGAGATTTTTTTTATTCTAATGGATGGTATCCTTGTCATTATGGAAGGTAGTCTGTTGTCAAGATTTTTGTTACCCCAATGGATGGTAGCCTTGTCATTATAGGACGTAGTTTGTTGTCAATATTATTGTAACTCCAATGGATTGTAGCCTTGTCATTATGGAAGGTACTCTGTTGTCGATGTTTTTGTTACTCCACTGGATGGTAGCCTTGTCATTATGGAAGGTACTCTATTGTCGATATTTTTGTTACTCCAATGGATGGTAGCCTTGTCATTATGGAAGGTAGTCTGTTGTCGAGATTTTTGTTACTCCAATGGATGGTAGCCTTGTCATTATAGAAGGTAGTTTGTTGTCGAGATTTTTGTTATTCCAATGGATGGTAGCCTTGTAATTATGGAAGGTAGTCTTTTGTTCAGATTTTTGTTACTCCATTGGATGGTATCCTTGTCACTATGGAAGGTAGTCTGTTGTCGATATTTTTGTTACTCCAATGGATGGTAGCCTTGTCATTATGGAAGGTACTTTGGCATTGAGATATCTGTTACTCCAATGTGTGGTAGCCTTGTCATTATGGAAGGTAGTCTGTTGTCAAGATTTTTGTTATTCCATTGGATGGTAGCGTTGTCATTATGGAAGGTAGTTTGATATCGAGATTTTTGTTACTCCAATGGATGGTAACCTTGTCATTATGGAAGCTAGTCTGTTGTTCAGATTTTTTTTAATCCAATGGATGGTATCCTTGTCATTATGGAAGGTATGCTATTGTCTAGATTTTTATTATTCCATTGGATGGTAGCCTTGTCATTATGGAAGGTAGTCTGTTGTTGAGATTTTTGTTATTCTAATGGATGGTAGCCTTGTCATTTTGGGGCGTAGTCTGATGTCGAGATTTTTTTTATTCTAATGGATGGTATCCTTGTCATTATGGAAGGTAGTCTGTTGTCAAGATTTTTGTTACTCGAATGGATGGTAGCCTTGTCATTATGTATGGGTAGTCTGTTGTCGAGATTTTTATACTCCAATGGATGGTATCCTTGTTATTATGGAAGGTAGTATGTTGTCGAGATTTTTTTTACCCCAATGGATGGTAGCCTTGTCATTATAGGACGTAGTTTTTTGTCAATATTATTGTAACTCCAATGGATTGTAGCCTTTTCATTATGGAAGGTACTCTGTTTTCGATGTTTTTGTTACTCCACTGGATGGTAGCCTTGTCATTATGGATGGTACTCTATTGTCGATATTTTTGTTACTCCAATGGATGGTAGCCTTGTCATTATGGAAGGTAGTCTGTTGTCGAGATTTTTGTTACTCCAATGGATGGTAGCCTTGTCATTATGGAAGGTAGTTTGTTGTCGAGATTTTTGTTATTCCAATGGATGGTAGCCTTATAATTATGGAAGGTAGTCTTTTGTTCAGATTTTTGTTACTCCATTGGATGGTATCCTTGTCACTATGGAAGGTAGTCTGTTGTCGATATTTTTGTTACTCCAATGGATGGTAGCCTTGTCATTATGGAAGGTAGTTTGGCATTGAGATATCTGTTACTCCAATGTGTGGTAGCCTTGTCATTATGGAAGGTAGTCTGTTGTCAAGATTTTTGTTATTCCATTGGATGGTAGCCTTGTCATTATGGAAGGTAGTTTGATATCGAGATTTTTGTTACTCCAATGGATGGTAACCTTGTCATTATGGAAGCTAGTCTGTTGTTCAGATTTTTGTTAATCCAATGGATGGTATCCTTGTCATTATGGAAGGTAGTCTATTGTCTAGATTTTTTTTATTCCATTGGATGATAGCCTTGTCATTATGGAAGGTAGTCTGATGCCGAGATTTCTGTTACTCCCATGGATGGTAGCCTTGTCATTATGGAAGGTAGTCTGATGCCGAGATTTCTGTTACTCCCATGGATGGTAGCCTTGTCATTATGGAAGGTAGTTTGTCATTGAGATATTTGTTACTCCAATGTGTGATAGCCTTGTCATTATGGAAGCTAGTCTGTTGTTCAAATTTTTGTCAATCCAATGGATGGTATCCTTGTCATTATTGAAGGTGGTCTATTGTCTAGATTTTTTTTATTCCATATGATTGTAGCCTTGTAATTATGGAAGGTTGTCTGATGTTGAGATTTTTGTTATTCTAATGGATGGTAACCTTGTCATTATGGAAGGTAGTCTGTTGTCAAGATTTCTTTACTTTAATGGATGGTAGCCTTGTCATTATGGAAGGTAGTTTGTTGTCGAGATTTTTCTTACTCCAATGGATGGTAGCCTTGTCATTATGGAAGGTTGTCTGTTGTCTAGATTTTTGTTACTCCAATTGATGGTAGCCTTGTCATTTTGGGGCGCAGTCTGATGTCAAGATTTTATTTATTCTAATGGATGGTATCCTTGTTATTATGGAAGGTAGTCTGTTGTCAAGATTTTTGTTACTCCAATGGATGGTAGCCTTGTCATTATGGAAGGTAGTCTGTTGTCGAGATTTTTGTTACTCGAATTGATGGTAGCCTTGTCATTATGGAAGGTAGTCTATTTTAGATATCTTTTTTACTCCAATGTGTGGTAGCCTTGTCATTATGGAAGGTTGTCTGTTGTCGATATTTTTGTACTCCAATGGATGGTAGCCTTGTCATTATGGAAGGTAGTTTGTCATTGAGATATTTGTTACTCCAATGTGTGGTAGCCTTGTCATTATGGAAGGTAGTCTATTGTCAAGATTTTTGTTATTCCATTGGATGGTAGCCTTGTCATTATGGAAGGTAGTCTGATGCCGAGATTGATGTTACTCCCATGGATGGTAGCCTTGTCATTATGGAAGGTAGTTTGTCATTGAGATATTTGTTACTCCAATGTGTGATAGCCTTGTCATTATGGAAGCTAGTCTGTTCAAATTTTTGTCAATCCAATGGATGGTATCCTTGTCATTATTGAAGGTGGTCTATTGTGTATATTTTTTTATACCATATGATTGTAGCCTTGTAATTATGGAAGGTAGTCTGATGTTGAGATTTTGGTTATTCTAATGGATGGTAACCTTGTCATTATGGAAGGTAGTCTGTTGTCAAGATTTCTTTACTTTAATGGATGGTAGCCTTGTCATTATGGAAGCTAGTATGTTGTTCAGATTTTTTTTAATCCAATGGATGGTATCCTTGTCATTATGGAAGGTATGCTATTGTCTAGATTTTTATTATTCCATTGGATGGTAGCCTTGTCATTATGGAAGGTAGTCTGTTGTTGAGATTTTTGTTATTCTAATGGATGGTAGCCTTGTCATTTTGAGGCGTAGTCTGATGTCGAGATTTTTTTTATTCTAATGGATGGTATCCTTGTCATTATGGAAGGTAGTCTGTTGTCAAGATTTTTGTTACTCCAATGGATGGTAGCCTTGTCATTATGGATGGGTAGTCTGTTGTCGATATTTTTATACTCCAATGGATGGTATCCTTGTCATTATGGAAGGTAGTATGTTGTCGAGATTTTTGTTACCCCAATGGATGGTAGCCTTTTCATTATAGGACGTAGTTTGTTGTCAATATTATTGTAACTCCAATGGATTGTAGCCTTGTCATTATGGAAGGTACTCTGTTGTCGATGTTTTTGTTACTCCAATGGATGGTAGCCTTGTCATTATGGAAGGTACTCTATTGTCGATATTTTTGTTACTCCAATGGATGGTAGCCTTGTAATTATGGAAGGTAGTCTGTTGTCGAGATTTTTGTTACTCCAATGGATGGTAGCCTTGTCATTATGGAAGGTAGTTTGTTGTCGAGATTTTTGTTATTCCAATGGATGGTAGCCTTGTAATTATGGAAGGTAGTCTTTTGTTTAGATTTTTGTTACTCCATTGGATGGTATCCTTGTCATTATGGAAGGTAGTTTGTCGTTATGATTTTTGTTACTCCAATGGATGGTAGCCTTGTCATTATGGAAGGCAGTCTTTTATTTAGATTTTCTTTACTCCAATGGATGGTAGCCTTATCATTACAGAAGGTAGTCTGTTGTCTATATTTTTATTACTCCAATGGATGGTAGCCTTATCATTATGGAAGGTATTCTATTTTAGATATCTTTTTTACTCCAATGTGTGGTAGCCTTGTCACTATGGAAGGTAGTCTGTTGTCGATATTTTTGTTACTCCAATGGATGGTAGCCTTGTCATTATGGAAGGTAGTTTGGCATTGAGATATCTGTTACTCCAATGTGTGGTAGCCTTGTCATTATGGAAGGTAGTCTGTTGTCAAGATTTTTGTTATTCCATTGAATGGTAGCCTTGTCATTATGGAAGGTAGTTTGATATCGAGATTTTTGTTACTCCAATGGATGGTATCCTTGTCATTATGGAAGGTAGTCTATTGTCTAGATTTTTTTTATTCCATTGGATGATAGCCTTGTCATTATGGAAGGTAGTCTGATGTCTAGATTTTTGTTATTCTAATGGATGGTAACCTTGTCATTATAGAAGGTAGTCTGTGTCAAGATTTTTTTACTTTAATGGATGGTAGCCTTGTCATTATGGAAGGTAGTTTGTTGTCGATATGTTTGTTACTCCAATGGATGGTATCCTTGTCATTATGGAAGGTAGTCTTTTGTTCAGATTTTTGTTACTCCAATGGATGGTAGCCTTAACATTATGGAAGGTAGTTTGTCATTATGATTTCTGTTACTCCAATGGAAGGTAGCCTTGTCATTATGGAAGGTACTTTGTTTTCAAGATTTTTGTTACTCTAATGGATGGTAGCCTTGTCATTATGGAAGGTACTCTGTTGTCGATATTTTTGTTACTCCAATGGATGGAAGCCTTGTCATTATGGAAGGTAGTCTATTATGGATATTTTTGTTACTCCAATGGATGGTAGCCTTGTCATTATGGAAGGTAGTATGTTGTCGAGATTTTTGTACTCCAATTGATGGTATCCTTGTCATTATGGAAGGTAGTCTGTTGTCAAGATTTTTGTTATTCCATTGGATGGTAGCCTTGTCATTATGGAAGGTAGTATGATATCGAGATTTTTGTTACTCCAATGGATGGTAGCCTTGTCATTATGGAAGGTAGTTTGTCATTGAGATATCTGTTACTCCAATGTGTGATAGCCTTGTCATTATGGAAGCTAGTCTGTTGTTTAGATTTTTGTTAATCCAATGGATGGTATCTTTTTCATTATGGAAGGTAGTCTGATGTCTAAATTTTTGTTATTCTAATGGATGGTAACCTTGTCAATATGGAAGGTAGTCTGTTGTGAAGATTTTTTACTTTAATGTACGGTAGCCTTGTCATTATGGAAAGTAGTTTGTTGTCGATATTTTTGTTACTCCAATGGATGGTCGCCTTGTCATTATTGAAGGTAGTCTTTTGTTCAGATTTTTGTTACTCTAATGGATGGTAGCCTTATCATTATGGAAGGTAGTTTGTCGTTATGATTTCTATTACTCCAATGTATGGTAGCCTTGTCATTATAGGACGTAGTCTGTTGTCAATATTTTGGTTACTCCAATGGATGGTAGCCTTGTCATTATGGAAGGTACTCTGTTGTGGATATTTTTGTTACTCCATTGGATGGTAGCCTTGTCATTGTGGAAGGTAGTCTGTTGTCGAGATTTTTGTTACTCCAATGGATGGTAGCCTTGTCATTATGAAAAGTAGTCTGATGTCGAGATTTTTGTTATTCTAATGGATTGTAGCATAGTCATTATGGAAGGTACTCTATTGTCGAGATTTTTGTTACTCTAATGGATGGTAGCCTTGTCATTATGGAAGGTAGTCTATTTTAGATATCTTTTTTACTCCAATGTGTGGTAGCCTTGTCATTATGGAAGGTTGTCTGTTGTCCATATTTTTGTTACTCCAATGGATGGTAGCCTTGTCATTATGGAAGGTAGTTTGTCATTGAGATATTTGTTACTCCAATGTGTGGTAGCCTTGTCATTATGGAAGGTAGTCTATTGTCAAGATTTTTGTTATTCCATTGGATGGTAGCCTTGTCATTATGGAAGGTAGTCTGATGTCGAGATTTTTGTTACTCCAATGGATGGTAGCCTTGTCATTATGGAAGGTAGTTTGTCATTGAGATATCTGTTACTCCAATGTGTGGTAGCCTTGTCATTCTGGAAGGTAGTCTATTGTCAAGATTTTTGTTATTCCATTGGATGGTAGCCTTGTCATTATGGAAGGTAGTCTGATGCCGAGATTTTTGTTACTCCCATGGATGGTAGCCTTGTCATTCGGAAGGTAGTTTGTCATTTATTTATTTGTTACTCCAATGTGTGATAGCCTTGTCATTATGGAAGCTAGTCTGTTGTTCAAATTTTTGTCAATCCAATGGATGGTATCCTTGTCATTATTGAAGGTGGTCTATTGTCTAGATTTTTTTTATTCCATATGATTGTAGCCTTGTAATTATGGAAGGCAGTCTGATGTTGAGATTTTTGTTATTCTAATGGATGGTAACCTTGTCATTATGGAAGGTAGTCTGTTGTCAAGATTTCTTTACTTTAATGGACGGTAGCCTTGTCATTATGGAAGGTAGTTTGTTGTCGAGATTTTTGTTACTCCAATGGATGGTGGCCTTGTCATTATGGAAGGTACTCTGTTGTCGATATTTTTTTTACTCCAATGGATGGTAGCCTTGTCATTATGGAAGGTTGTCTGTTGTTTAGATTTTTGTTACTCCAATTGATGGTAGCCTTGTCATTTTGGGGCGTAGTCTGATGTCGATATTTTTTTTATTCTAATGGATGGTATCCTTGTCATTATGGAAGGTAGTCTGTTGTCAAGATTTTTGTTACTCCAATGGATGGTAGCCTTGTCATTATGGAAGGTAGTCTATTTTAGATATCTTTTTTACTCCAATGTGTGGTAGCCTAGTCATTATGGAAGGTTGTCTGTTGTCGATATTTTTGTTACTCCAATGGATGGTAGCCTTGTCATTATGGAAGGTAGTCTGTCATTGAGATATTTGTTACTCCAAAGTGTGGTAGCCTTGTCATTATGGAAGGTAGTCTATTGTCAAGATTTTTGTTATTCCATTGGATGGTAGCCTTGTCATTATGGAAGGTAGTCTGATGTCGAGATTTTTGTTACTCCAATGGATGGTAGCCTTGTCATTATGGAAGGTAGTTTGTCATTGACAAATCTGTTACTCCAATGTGTGGTAGCCTTGTCATTATGGAAGGTAGTCTATTGTCAAGATTTTTGTTATTCCATTGGATGGTAGCCTTGTCATTATGGAAGGTAGTCTGATGCCGAGATTTTTGTTACTCCCATGGATGCTAGCCTTGTCATTATGCAAGGTAGTTTGTCATTTAGATATTTGTTACTCCAATGTGTGATAGCCTTGTCATTATGGAAGCTAGTCTGTTGTTCAAATTTTTGTCAATTCAATGGATGGTATCCTTGTCATTATTGAAGGTGGTCTATTGTCTAGATTTTTTTTATTCCATATGATTATAGTCTTGTAATTATGGAAGGCAGTCTGATGTTGAGATTTTTGTTATTCTAATGGATGGTAACCTTGTCATTATGGAAGGTAGTCTGTTGTCAAGATTTATTTACTTTAATGGATGGTGGCCTTGTCATTATGGAAGGTAGTTTATTGTCGAGAGTTTTGTTACTCCAATGGATGGTAGCCTTGTCATTATGGAAGGTACTCTGTTGTCGATATTTTTTTTACTCCAATGGATGGTAGCCTTGTCATTATGGAAGGTGGTATGTTGTCTAGATTTTTGTTACTCCAATTGATGGTAGGCTTGTCATTTTGGGCCTTGTCTGATGTCGAGATTTTTTTTATTCTAATGGATGGTATCCTTGTCATTATGGAGGGTAGTCTGTTGTCAAGATTTTTGTTACTCCAATGGATGGTATCCTTGTCATTATGGAAGGTAGTCTGTTGTCGAGATTTTTATACTCCAATGGATGGTATCCTTGTCATTATGGAAGGTAGTATGTTGTCGAGATTTTTGTTACCCCAATGGATGGTAGCCTTGTCATTATAGGACGTAGTCTGTTGTCAATAATTTTGGTACTGCAATGGATGGTAGCCTTGTCATTATGGAAGGTAGTTTGTCATTGAGATATCTGTTACTCCAATGTGTGGTAGCCTTGTCATTCTGGAAGGTAGTCTATTGTCAAGATTTTTGTTATTCCATTGGATGGTAGCCTTGTCATTATGGAAGGTAGTCTGATGCCGAGATTTTTGTTACTCCCATGGATGGTAGCCTTGTCATTCGGAAGGTAGTTTGTCATTTATTTATTTGTTACTCCAATGTGTGATAGCCTTGTCATTATGGAAGCTAGTCTGTTGTTCAAATTTTTGTCAATCCAATGGATGGTATCCTTGTCATTATTGAAGGTGGTCTATTGTCTAGATTTTTTTTATTCCATATGATTGTAGCCTTGTAATTATGGAAGGCAGTCTGATGTTGAGATTTTTGTTATTCTAATGGATGGTAACCTTGTCATTATGGAAGGTAGTCTGTTGTCAAGATTTCTTTACTTTAATGGACGGTAGCCTTGTCATTATGGAAGGTAGTTTGTTGTCGAGATTTTTGTTACTCCAATGGATGGTGGCCTTGTCATTATGGAAGGTACTCTGTTGTCGATATTTTTTTTACTCCAATGGATGGTAGCCTTGTCATTATGGAAGGTTGTCTGTTGTTTAGATTTTTGTTACTCCAATTGATGGTAGCCTTGTCATTTTGGGGCGTAGTCTGATGTCGATATTTTTTTTATTCTAATGGATGGTATCCTTGTCATTATGGAAGGTAGTCTGTTGTCAAGATTTTTGTTACTCCAATGGATGGTAGCCTTGTCATTATGGAAGGTAGTCTATTTTAGATATCTTTTTTACTCCAATGTGTGGTAGCCTAGTCATTATGGAAGGTTGTCTGTTGTCGATATTTTTGTTACTCCAATGGATGGTAGCCTTGTCATTATGGAAGGTAGTCTGTCATTGAGATATTTGTTACTCCAAAGTGTGGTAGCCTTGTCATTATGGAAGGTAGTCTATTGTCAAGATTTTTGTTATTCCATTGGATGGTAGCCTTGTCATTATGGAAGGTAGTCTGATGTCGAGATTTTTGTTACTCCAATGGATGGTAGCCTTGTCATTATGGAAGGTAGTTTGTCATTGACAAATCTGTTACTCCAATGTGTGGTAGCCTTGTCATTATGGAAGGTAGTCTATTGTCAAGATTTTTGTTATTCCATTGGATGGTAGCCTTGTCATTATGGAAGGTAGTCTGATGCCGAGATTTTTGTTACTCCCATGGATGCTAGCCTTGTCATTATGCAAGGTAGTTTGTCATTTAGATATTTGTTACTCCAATGTGTGATAGCCTTGTCATTATGGAAGCTAGTCTGTTGTTCAAATTTTTGTCAATTCAATGGATGGTATCCTTGTCATTATTGAAGGTGGTCTATTGTCTAGATTTTTTTTATTCCATATGATTATAGTCTTGTAATTATGGAAGGCAGTCTGATGTTGAGATTTTTGTTATTCTAATGGATGGTAACCTTGTCATTATGGAAGGTAGTCTGTTGTCAAGATTTATTTACTTTAATGGATGGTGGCCTTGTCATTATGGAAGGTAGTTTATTGTCGAGAGTTTTGTTACTCCAATGGATGGTAGCCTTGTCATTATGGAAGGTACTCTGTTGTCGATATTTTTTTTACTCCAATGGATGGTAGCCTTGTCATTATGGAAGGTGGTATGTTGTCTAGATTTTTGTTACTCCAATTGATGGTAGGCTTGTCATTTTGGGCCTTGTCTGATGTCGAGATTTTTTTTATTCTAATGGATGGTATCCTTGTCATTATGGAGGGTAGTCTGTTGTCAAGATTTTTGTTACTCCAATGGATGGTATCCTTGTCATTATGGAAGGTAGTCTGTTGTCGAGATTTTTATACTCCAATGGATGGTATCCTTGTCATTATGGAAGGTAGTATGTTGTCGAGATTTTTGTTACCCCAATGGATGGTAGCCTTGTCATTATAGGACGTAGTCTGTTGTCAATAATTTTGGTACTGCAATGGATGGTAGCCTTGTCATTATGGAAGGTAGTTTGTCATTGAGATATCTGTTACTCCAATGTGTGGTAGCCTTGTCATTCTGGAAGGTAGTCTATTGTCAAGATTTTTGTTATTCCATTGGATGGTAGCCTTGTCATTATGGAAGGTAGTCTGATGCCGAGATTTTTGTTACTCCCATGGATGGTAGCCTTGTCATTCGGAAGGTAGTTTGTCATTTATTTATTTGTTACTCCAATGTGTGATAGCCTTGTCATTATGGAAGCTAGTCTGTTGTTCAAATTTTTGTCAATCCAATGGATGGTATCCTTGTCATTATTGAAGGTGGTCTATTGTCTAGATTTTTTTTATTCCATATGATTGTAGCCTTGTAATTATGGAAGGCAGTCTGATGTTGAGATTTTTGTTATTCTAATGGATGGTAACCTTGTCATTATGGAAGGTAGTCTGTTGTCAAGATTTCTTTACTTTAATGGACGGTAGCCTTGTCATTATGGAAGGTAGTTTGTTGTCGAGATTTTTGTTACTCCAATGGATGGTGGCCTTGTCATTATGGAAGGTACTCTGTTGTCGATATTTTTTTTACTCCAATGGATGGTAGCCTTGTCATTATGGAAGGTTGTCTGTTGTTTAGATTTTTGTTACTCCAATTGATGGTAGCCTTGTCATTTTGGGGCGTAGTCTGATGTCGAGATTTTTTTTATTCTAATGGATGGTATCCTTGTCATTATGGAAGGTAGTCTGTTGTCAAGATTTTTGTTACTCCAATGGATGGTAGCCTTGTCATTATGGAAGGTAGTCTATTTTAGATATCTTTTTTACTCCAATGTGTGGTAGCCTAGTCATTATGGAAGGTTGTCTGTTGTCGATATTTTTGTTACTCCAATGGATGGTAGCCTTGTCATTATGGAAGGTAGTTTGTCATTGAGATATTTGTTACTCCAAAGTGTGGTAGCCTTGTCATTATGGAAGGTAGTCTATTGTCAAGATTTTTGTTATTCCATTGGATGGTAGCCTTGTCATTATGGAAGGTAGTCTGATGTCGAGATTTTTGTTACTCCAATGGATGGTAGCCTTGTCATTATGGAAGGTAGTTTGTCATTGACAAATCTGTTACTCCAATGTGTGGTAGCCTTGTCATTATGGAAGGTAGTCTATTGTCAAGATTTTTGTTATTCCATTGGATGGTAGCCTTGTCATTATGGAAGGTAGTCTGATGCCGAGATTTTTGTTACTCCCATGGATGCTAGCCTTGTCATTATGCAAGGTAGTTTGTCATTTAGATATTTGTTACTCCAATGTGTGATAGCCTTGTCATTATGGAAGCTATTCTGTTGTTCAAATTTTTGTCAATCCAATGGATGGTATCCTTGTCATTATTGAAGGTGGTCTATTGTCTAGATTTTTTTTATTCCATATGATTATAGTCTTGTAATTATGGAAGGCAGTCTGATGTTGAGATTTTTGTTATTCTAATGGATGGTAACCTTGTCATTATGGAAGGTAGTCTGTTGTCAAGATTTATTTACTTTAATGGATGGTGGCCTTGTCATTATGGAAGGTAGTTTATTGTCGAGAGTTTTGTTACTCCAATGGATGGTAGCCTTGTCATTATGGAAGGTACTCTGTTGTCGATATTTTTTTTACTCCAATGGATGGTAGCCTTGTCATTATGGAAGGTGGTATGTTGTCTAGATTTTTGTTACTCCAATTGATGGTAGGCTTGTCATTTTGGGCCTTGTCTGATGTCGAGATTTTTTTTATTCTAATGGATGGTATCCTTGTCATTATGGAGGGTAGTCTGTTGTCAAGATTTTTGTTACTCCAATGGATGGTATCCTTGTCATTATGGAAGGTAGTCTGTTGTCGAGATTTTTATACTCCAATGGATGGTATCCTTGTCATTATGGAAGGTAGTATGTTGTCGAGATTTTTGTTACCCCAATGGATGGTAGCCTTGTCATTATAGGACGTAGTCTGTTGTCAATAATTTTGGTACTGCAATGGATGGTAGCCTTGTCATTATGGAAAGTACTCTGTTGTGGATATTTTTTTTACTCCAATGGATGGTAGCCTTGTCATTGTGGAAGGTAGTCTGTTGTCGAGATTTTTGTTACTCGAATTGATGGTAGCCTTGTCATTATGAAAAGTAGTCTGATGTCGAGATTTTTGTTATTCTAATGGATTGTAGCCTAGTCATTATGGAAGGTACTATGTTGTCGAGATTTTTGTTACTCTAATGGATGGTAGCCTTGTCATTATGGAAGGTAGTCTATTTTAGATATCTTTTTTACTCCAATGTGTGGTAGCCTTGTCATTATGGAAGGTTGTCTGTTGTCGATATTTTTGTTACTCCAATGGATGGTAGCCTTGTGATTATGGAAGGTAGTTTTTCATTGAGATATTTGTTACTCCAATGTGTGGTAGCCTTGTCATTATGGAAGGTAGTCTATTGTCAAGATTTTTGTTATTCCATTGGATGGTAGCCTTGTCATTATGGAAGGTAGTCTAATGTCGAGATTTTTGTTACTCCAATGGATGGTAGCCTTGTCATTATGGACGATAGTTTGTCATTGAGATATCTGTTACTCCAATGTGTGGTAGCCTTGTCATTATGGAAGGTAGTTTATTGTCAAGATTTTTGTTATTCCATTGGATGGTAGACTTGTCATTATGGAAGGTAGTCTGATGCCGAGATTTTTGTTACTCCCATGGATGGTAGCCTTGTCATTATGGAAGGTAGTTTGTCATTGAGATATTTGTTACTCCAATGTGTGATAGCCTTGTCATTATGGAAGCTAGTCTGTTGTCAAGATTTCTTTACTTTAATGGATGGTAGCCTTGTCATTATGGAAGCTAGTATGTTATTCAGATTTTTTTTAATCCAATGGATGGTATCCTTGTCATTATGGAAGGTATGCTATTGTCTAGATTTTTATTATTCCATTGGATGGTAGCCTTGTCATTATGGAAGGTAGTCTGTTGTTGAGATTTTTGTTATTCTAATGGATTGTAGCCTTGTCATTTTGGGGCGTACTCTGATGTCGAGATTTTTTTTATTCTAATGGATGTTATCCTTGTCATTATGGAAGGTAGTCTGTTGTCAAGATTTTTGTTACTCCAATGGATGGTAGCCTTGTCATTATGGAAGGTAGTCTGTTGTCGAGATTTTTATACTCCAATGGATGGTATAATTGTCATTATGGAAGGTAGTATGTTGTCGAGATTTTTGTTACCCCAATGGATGGTAGCCTTGTCATTATAGGACGTAGTCTGTTGTCAATATTATTCTAACTCCAATGGATTGTAGCCTTGTCATTATGGAAGGTACTCTGTTGTCGAGATTTTTGTTACTCCAATGGATGGTAGCCTTGTCATTATGGAAGGTACTCTATTGTCGATATTTTTGTTACTCCAATGGATGGTAGCCTTGTCATTATGGAAGGTAGTCTGTTGTCGAGATTTTTGTTACTCCAATGGATGGTAGCCTTGTCATTATGGAAGGTAGTTTGTTGTCGAGATTTTTGTTATTCCAATGGATGGTAGCCTTGTAATTATGGAAGGTAGTCTTTTGTTCAGATTTTTGTTACTCCATTGGATGGTATCCTTGTCATTATGGAAGGTAGTTTGTCGTTATGATTTTTGTTACTCCAATGGATGGTAGCCTTGTCATTATGGAAGGCAGTCTTTTATTCATATTTTTTTTACTCCAATGAATGGTAGCCTTATTATTACAGAAGGTATTCTGTTGTCGATATTTTTATTACTCCAATGGATAGTAGCCTTATCATTATGGAAGGTATTCTATTTTAGATATCTTTTTTACTCCAATGTGTGGTAGCCTTGTCATTATGGAAGGTAGTATGTTGTCGATATTTTTGTTACTCCAATGGATGGTAGCCTTGTCATTATGGAAGGTAGTTTGGCATTGAGATATCTGTTACTCCAATGTGTGGTAGCCTTGTCATTATGGAAGGTAGTCTGTTGTCAAGATTTTTTCTTATTCCATTGGATGGTAGCCTTGTCATTATGGAAGGTAGTTTGATATCGAGATTTTTGTGACTCCAATGGATGCTAACCTTGTCATTATGGAAGCTAGTCTGTTTTTCAGATTTTTGTTAATCCAATGAATGGTATCCTAGTCATTATGGAAGGTAGTCTATTGTCTAGATGTTTGTTATTCCATTGGATGATAGCCTTGTCATTATGGAAGGTAGTCTGATGTCTAGAATTTTGTTATCCTAATGGATGGTAACCTTGTCATTATGGAAGGTAGTATGTGTCAAGATTTTTATACTTTAATGGATGGTAGCCTTGTCATTATGGAAGGTAGTTTGTTGTCGAGATTTTTGTTACTCCAATGGATGGTATCCTTGTCATTATGGAAGGTAGTCTTTTGTTCAGATTTTAGTTACTCCAATGGATGGTAGCCTTAACATTATGGAGGGTAGTTTGTCGTTATGATTTTTGTTACTCCAATGGATGGTAGCCTTGTCATTATTGAAGGTACTATGTTTTCAAAATTTTTGTTACTCCAATGGAATGTAGCCTTGTTATTATGGAAGGTAGTCTATTTTCAACATTTTTGTTACTCCAATGGATGGTAGCCTTGTCATTATGGAAGGTAGTATGTTGTCGAGATTTTTGTACTCCAATTGATGTTATCCTTGTCATTATGGAAGGTAGTCTGTTGTCAAGATTTCTGTTATTCCATTGGATGGTTGCCTTGTCATTATGGAAGGTAGTATGATATCGAGATTTTTGTTACTCCAATGGATGGTAGCCTTGTCATTATGGAAGGTAGTTTGTCATTGAGATATCTGTTACTCCAATGTGTGATAGCCTTGTCATTATGGAAGCTAGTTTGTCGTTCAGATTTTTGTCAATCCAATGGATAGTGTCCTTGTCATTATGGAAGGTAGTCTATTGTCCAGATTTTTGTTATTCCATTGGATGGTAGCCTTCTCATTATGGAAGGTAGTCTGATGTCTAGATTTTTGTTATTCTAATCGATGGTAACCTTGTCATTATGGAAGGTAGTCTGTTGTGAAGATTTTTTTACTTTAATGGATGGTAGCCTTGTCATTATGGAAAGTAGTTTGTTGTCGAGATTTTTGTTACTCCAATGGATGGTAGCCTTGTCATTGTTGAAGGTCGTCTTTTGTTCAGATTTTTGATACTCCAATGGTTGGTAGCCTTATCATTTTGGAAGGTAGTTTGTCGTTATGATTTATGTTACTCCAATGGATGGTAGCCTTGACATTATGGAATATAATTTGTTGTCGAGATTTTTGTTACTCCAATGGATGGTAGCCATGTCATTATGGAAGGTACTCTGTTGTGGATATTTTTGTTACTCCAATGGATTGTAGCCTAGTCATTATGGAAGGTACTCTGTTGTCGAGATTTTTGTTACTCGAATTGATGGTAGCCTTGTCATTTTGGAAGGTAGTCTATTTTAGATATCTTTCTTACTCCAATGTGTGGTAGCCTTGTCATTATGGAAGGTTGTCTGTTGTCGATATTTTTATTACTCCAATGGATGGTAGACTTGTAATTATGGAAGGTAGTTTGTCATTGAGATATTTGTTACTCCAATGTGTGGTAGCCTTGTCATTATGGAAGGTAGTCTATTGTCAAGATTTTTGTTATTCCATTGGATGGTAGCCTTGTCATTATGGAAGGTAGTCTGATGTCGAGATTTTTGTTACTCCAATGGATGGTAGCCTTGTCATTATGGAAGGTAGTTTGTCATTGAGATATCTGTTACTCCAATGTGTGGTAGCCTTGTCATTATGGAAGGTAGTCTATTGTCAAGATTTTTGTTATTCCATTGGATGGTAGCCTTGTCATTATGGAAGATAGTCTGATGCCGAGATTTCTGTTACTCCCATGGATGGTAGCCTTGTCATTATGGAAGGTAGTTTGTCATTGAGATATTTGTTACTCCAATGTGTGATAGCCTTGTCATTATGGAAGCTAGTCTATTGTTCAAATTTTTGTCAATCCAATGGATGGTATGCTTGTCATTATTGAAGGTGGTCTATTGTCTAGATTTTTTTTATTCCATATGATTGTAGCCTTGTAATTATGGAAGGTAGTCTGATGTTGAGATTTTTGTTATTCTAATGGATGGTAACCTTGTCATTATGGAAGGTAGTCTGTTGTCAAGATTTCTTTACTTTAATGGATGGTAGCCTTGTCATTATGGAAGGTAGTTTGTTGTCGAGATTTTTATTACTCGAATGGATGGTAGCCTTGTCATTATTGAAGGTACTCTGTTGTCGATATTTTTTTTACTCCAATGGATGGTAGCCTTGTCATTATGGAAGGTTGTTTGTTGTCTAGATTTTTGTTACTCCAATTGACGGTAGCCTTGTCATTTTGAGGCGTAGTGTGATGTCGATATTTTTTTTATTCTAATGGATGGTATCCTTGTCATTATGGAAGGTAGTCTATTGTCAAGATTTTTGTTACTCCAATGGATGGTAGCCTTGTCATTATGGAAGGTAGTCTGTTGTCGAGATTTTTATAGTCCAATGGATGGTATCCTTGTCATTATGGAAGGTAGTATGTTGTCGAGATTTTTGTTACCCCAATGGATGGTAGCCTTGTCATTATAGGACGTAGTCTGTTGTCAATATTTTTGTTACTCCAATGGATGGTAGCCTTGTCATTATGGAAGGTACTCTGTTGTGGATATTTTTGTTACTCTAATGGATGGTAGCCTTGTCATTGTGGAAGGTAGTCTATTGTCGAGATTTTTGATACTCGAATTGATGGTAGCCTTGTCATTATGAAACATAGTCTGATGTCGAGATTTTTGTTATTCTAATGGATTGTAACCTAGTCATTATGGAAGGTACTCTATTGTCTAGATTTTTGTTACTCTCATGGATGGTAGCCTTGTCATTATGGAAGGTAGTCTATTTTAGATATCTTTTTTACTCCAATGTGTGGTAGCCTTGTCATTATGGAAGGTTGTCTGTTGTCGATATTTTTGATACTCCAATGGATGGTAGCCTTGTCATTATGGAAGGTAGTTTGTCATTGAGATATTTGTTACTCCAATGTGTGGTAGCCTTGTCATTATGGAAGGTAGTCTATTGTCAAGATTTTTGTTATTCCATTGGATGGTAGCCTTGTCATTATGGAAGGTAGTCTGATGTCAAGATTTTTGTTACTCCAATGGATGGTAGCCTTGTCATTATGGAAGGTAGTTTGTCATTGAGATATCTGTTACTCCAATGTGTGGTAGCCTTGTCATTATGGAAGGTAGTCTATTGTCAAGATTTTTGTTATTCCATTGGATGGTAGCCTTGTCATTATGGAAGGTAGTCTGATGCCGAGATTTTTGTTACTCCCATGGATGGTAGCCTTGTCATTATGGAAGGTAGTTTGTCATTGAGATATTTGTTACTCCAATGTGTGATAGCCTTTTCATTATGGAAGCTAGTTTGTTGTTCAAATTTTTGTCAATCCAATGGATGTTATCCTTGTCATTATTGAAGGTGGTCTATTGTCTAGATTTTTTTTATTCCATATGATTGTAGCTTTGTAATTATGGAAGGTAGTCTGATGTTGAGATTTTGGTTATTCTAATGGATGGTAACCTTATCATTATGGAAGGTAGTCTGTTGTCAAGATTTCTTTACTTTAATGGATGGTAGCCTTGTCATTATGGAAGCTAGTATGTTGTTCAGATTTTTTTTAATCCAATGGATGGTATCCTTGTCATTATGGAAGGTATGCTATTGTCTAGATTTTTATTATTCCATTGGATGGTAGCCTTGTCATTATGGAAGGTAGTCTGTTGTTGAGATTTTTGTTATTCTAATGGATGGTAGCCTTGTCATTTTGGGGCGTAGTCTGATGTCGAGATTTTTTTTATTCTAATGGATGGTATCCTTGTCATTATGGAAGGTATTCTGTTGTCAAGATTTTTGTTACTCCAATGGATGGTAGCCTTGTCATTATGGAAGGTAGTCTGTTGTCGAGATTTTTATACTCCAATGGATGGTATCCTTGTCATTATGGAAGGTAGTATGTTGTCGAGATTTTTGTTACCCCAATGGATGGTAGCCTTGTCATTATAGGACGTAGTCTGTTGTCAATATTATTGTAACTCCAATGGATTGTAGCCTTGTCATTATGGAAGGTACTCTGTTGTCGAGATTTTTGTTACTCCAATGGATGGTAGCCTTGTCATTATGGAAGGTACTCTATTGTCGATATTTTTGTTACTCCAATGGATGGTAGCCTTGTCATTATGGAAGGTAGTCTGTTGTCGAGATTTTTGTTACTCCAATTGATGGTAGCCTTGTCATTATGGAAGGTAGTTTGTTGTCGAGATTTTTGTTATTCCAATGGATGGTAGCCTTGTAATTATGGAAGGTAGTCTTTTGTTTTGATTTTTGTTACACCATCGGATGGTATCCTTGTCATTATGGAAGGTAGTTTGTCGTTATGATTTTTGTTACTCCAATGGATGGTAGCCTTGTCATTATGGAAGGCAGTCTTTTATTCAGATTTTTTTTACTCCAATGGATGATAGCCTTATCATTACAGAAGGTAGTCTGTTGTCGATATTTTTATTACTCCAATGGATGGTAGCCTTATCATTATGGAAGGTATTCTATTTTAGATATCTTTTTTACTCCAATGTGTGGTAGCCTTGTCATTATGGAAGGTAGTCTGTTGTCGATATTGTTGTTACTCCAATGGATGGTAGCCTTGTCATTATGGAAGGTAGTTTGGCATTGAGATATTTGTTACTCCAATGTGTGGTAGCCTTGTCATTATGGAAGGTAGTCTGTTGTCAAGATTATTGTTATTCCATTGGATGGTAGCCTTGTCATTATGGAAGGTAGTCTGATGTCGAGATTTTTGTTACTCCCATGGATGGTAGCCTTGTCATTATGGAAGGTAGTTTGTCATTGAGATATCTGTTACTCCAATATGTGATAGCCTTGTCATTATGGAAGCTAGTCTGTTATCAAGATTTTTGTTATTCCATTGGATGGTAGCCTTGTCATTATGGAAGGTAGTCTGATGTCGAGATTTTTGTTATTCCAATGGATGGTAGCCTTGTAATTATGGAAGGTAGTCTTTTGTTCAGATTTTTGTTACTCCATTGGATGGTAGCCTTGTCATTATGGAAGGTAGTTCGTTGTTATGATTTTTGTTACTCCAATGAATGGTAGGCTTGTCATTATGGAAGGTAGTCTTTTATTCAGATTTTTTTTACATCAATGGATGGTAGCCTTATCATTACGGAAGGTAGTATGTTGTCGATATTTTTATTACTCCAATGGATGGTAGCCTTATCATTATGGAAGGTGTTCTATTTTAGATATCTTTTTTTACTCTAATGTGTTGTAGCCTTGTCATTATGGAAGGTAGTCTGTTGTTGATATGTTTGTTACTCTAATGGATGGTAGCCTTGTCATTATGGAAGTTAGTTTGTTATTCAGATATTTGTTACTCCAATGTGTGATAGCCTTGTCTTTATGGAAGGTAGTCTGTTGTCAAGATTTTTGTTATTCCATTGGATGGTAGCCTTGTCATTATGGAAGGTAGTCTGATGTCGAGATTTTTGTTACTCCCATGGATGGTAGCTTTGTCATTATGGAAGGTAGTTTGTCATTGAGATATATGTTACTCCAATGTGTGATAGCCTTGTCATTATGGAAGCTAGTCTGTTGTTCAGATTTTTTTTAATCCAATGGATGGTATCCTTGTCATTATGGAAGGTATGCTATTGTCTAGATTTTTATTATTCCATTGGATGGTAGCCTTGTCATTATGGAAGGTAGTTTGATGTTGAGATTTTTGTTATTCTAATGGATGGTAGCCTTGTCATTATGGAAGGTAGTCTTTTGTTCATATTTTTGTTACTCCAATGGATGGTAGCCTTATCATTATGGAAGGTACTTTTTCGTTATGATTTTTGTTACTCCAATGGATGGTAGCCTTGTCATTATGGAAGGTAGTTTGTTGTAGAGATTTTTGTTACTCCAATGGATGGTAGCCTTGTCATTATGGAAGGTACTCTATTGTCGATATTTTTTTTACTCCAATGGATGGTAGCCTTGTCATTATGGAAGGTAGTCTGTTGTTGAGATTTTTGTTACTCCAATGGATGGTAGCCTTGTCATTATGGAAGGTAGTTTGTTGTCGAGATTTTTGTTATTCCAATGGATGGTAGCCTTGTCATTATGGAAGGTAGTTTGTCGTTATGATTTTTGTTACTCCAATGGATGGTAGCCTTGTCATTATGGAAGTTAGTCTTTTATTCAGATTTTTTTTACTCCAATGGATGGTAGCCTTATCATTACAGAAGGTAGTCTGTTGTTGATATTTTTATTACTCCAATGGATGGTAGCCTTATCATTATGGAAGGTATTCTATTTTAGATATCTTTTTTACTCCAATGTGTGGTAGCCTTGTCATTATGGAAGGTAGTTTGGCATTGAGATATCTGTTACTCCAATGTGTGGTAGCCTTGTCATTATGGAAGGTAGTCTATTGTCAAGATTTTTGTTATTCCATTGGATGGTAGCCTTGTCATTATGGAAGGTAGTCTGATGTCGAGATTTTTGTTATTCTAATGGATGGTAACCTTGTCATTATGGAAGGTAGTATGTTGTCGAGATTTTTTTATTTTAATGGATGGTAGCCTTGTCATTATGGAAGGTAGTTTGTTGTCGAGATTTTTGTTACTCCAATGGATGGTAGCCTTGTAATTATGGAAGGTAGTCTTTTGTTTTGATTTTTGTTACACCATCGGATGGTATCCTTGTCATTATGGAAGGTAGTTTGTCGTTATGATTTTTGTTACTCCAATGGATGGTAGCCTTGTCATTATGGAAGGCAGTCTTTTATTCAGATTTTTTTTACTCCAATGGATGATAGCCTTATCATTACAGAAGGTAGTCTGTTGTCGATATTTTTATTACTCCAATGGATGGTAGCCTTATCATTATGGAAGGTATTCTATTTTAGATATCTTTTTTACTCCAATGTGTGGTAGCCTTGTCATTATGGAAGGTAGTCTGTTGTCGATATTTTTGTTACTCCAATGGATGGTAGCCTTGTCATTATGGAAGGTAGTTTGGCATTGAGATATTTGTTACTCCAATGTGTGGTAGCCTTGTCATTATGGAAGGTAGTCTGTTGTCAAGATTATTGTTATTCCATTGGATGGTAGCCTTGTCATTATGGAAGGTAGTCTGATGTCGAGATTTTTGTTACTCCCATGGATGGTAGCCTTGTCATTATGGAAGGTAGTTTGTCATTGAGATATTTGTTACTCCAATATGTGATAGCCTTGTCATTATGGAAGCTAGTATGTTATCAAGATTTTTGTTATTCCATTGGATGGTAGCCTTGTCATTATGGAAGGTAGTCTGATGTCGAGATTTTTGTTATTCCAATGGATGGTAGCCTTGTAATTATGGAAGGTAGTCTTTTGTTCAGATTTTTGTTACTCCATTGGATGGTAGCCTTGTCATTATGGAAGGTAGTTCGTTGTTATGATTTTTGTTACTCCAATGAATGGTAGGCTTGTCATTATGGAAGGTAGTCTTTTATTCAGATTTTTTTTACATCAATGGATGGTAGCCTTATCATTACGGAAGGTAGTATGTTGTCGATATTTTTATTACTCCAATGGATGGTAGCCTTATCATTATGGAAGGTATTCTATTTTAGATATCTTTTTTTACTCTAATGTGTTGTAGCCTTGTCATTATGGAAGGTAGTCTGTTGTTGATATGTTTGTTACTCTAATGGATGGTAGCCTTGTCATTATGGAAGTTAGTTTGTTATTCAGATATTTGTTACTCCAATGTGTGATAGCCTTGTCTTTATGGAAGGTAGTCTGTTGTCAAGATTTTTGTTATTCCATTGGATGGTAGCCTTGTCATTATGGAAGGTAGTCTGATGTCGAGATTTTTGTTACTGCCATGGATGGTAGCTTTGTCATTATGGAAGGTAGTTTGTCATTGAGATATATGTTACTCCAATGTGTGATAGCCTTGTCATTATGGAAGCTAGTCTGTTGTTCAGATTTTTTTTAATCCAATGGATGGTTTCCTTGTCATTATGGAAGGTATGCTATTGTCTAGATTTTTATTATTCCATTGGATGGTAGCCTTGTCATTATGGAAGGTAGTTTGATGTTGAGATTTTTGTTATTTTAATGGATGGTAGCCTTGTCATTATGGAAGGTAGTCTTTTGTTCATATTTTTGTTACTCCAATGGATGGTAGCCTTATCATTATGGAAGGTACTTTTTCGTTATGATTTTTGTTACTCCAATGGATGGTAGCCTTGTCATTATGGAAGGTAGTTTGTTGTAGAGATTTTTGTTACTCCAATGGATGGTAGCCTTGTCATTATGGAAGGTACTCTATTGTCGATATTTTTGTTACTCCAATGGATGGTAGCCTTGTCATTATGGAAGGTAGTCTGTTGTTGAGATTTTTGTTACTCCAATGGATGGTAGCCTTGTCATTATGGAAGGTAGTTTGTTGTCGAGATTTTTGTTATTCCAATGGATGGTAGCCTTGTCATTATGGAAGGTAGTCTTTTATTCAGATTTTTTTTACTCCAATGGATGGTAGCCTTATCATTACAGAAGGTAGTCTGTTGTTGATATTTTTATTACTCCAATGGATGGTAGCCTTATCATTATGGAAGGTATTCTATTTTAGATATCTTTTTTACTCCAATGTGTGGTAGCCTTGTCATTATGGAAGGTAGTTTGGCATTGAGATATGTGTTACTCCAATGTGTGGTAGCCTTGTCATTATGGAAGGTAGTCTATTGTCAAGATTTTTGTTATTCCATTGGATGGTAGCCTTGTCATTATGGAAGGTAGTCTGATGTCGAGATTTTTGTTATTCTAATGGATGGTAACCTTGTCATTATGGAAGGTAGTATGTTGTCGAGATTTTTTTATTTTAATGGATGGTAGCCTTGTCATTATGGAAGGTAGTTTGTTGTCGAGATTTTTGTTACTCCAATGGATGGTAGCCTTGTCTTTATGGAAGGTACTCTGTTGTCGATATTTTTTTTACTTCAATGGATGGTAGCCTTGTCATTATGGAAGGTAGTCTATTGTCGAAATTTTTGTTACTCCAATTGATGGTAGCCTTGTCATTATGGGACGTAGTCAGATGTGGAGATTTTTGTAATTCTAATGGATGGTAGCCTTGTCATTATGGAAGGTAGTCTGTTGTCGAGATTTTTGTTACTCCAATGGATGGTAGCCTTGTCATTATGGAAGGTAGTCTAATGTCGAGATTTTTGTTATTCCATTGGATGGTAGCCTTGTCATTATGGAAGGTAGTATGATATCGAGATTTTTGTTACTCCAATGGATGGTAGCCTTGTCATTATGGAAGGTAGTTTGTCATTGAGATATCTTTTACTCCAATGTGTGATAGCCTTGTCATTATGGAAGCTAGTTTGTTGTTCAGATTTTTGTCAATCCAATGGATAGTGTCCTTGTCATTATGGAAGGTAGTCTATTGTCTAGATTTTTGTTATTCCATTGGATGGTAGCCTTCTCATTATAGAAGGTAGTCTGATGTCTAGATTTTTGTTATTCTAATCGATGGTAACCTTGTCATTATGGAAGGTAGTCTGTTGTGAAGATTTTTTTACTTTAATGGATGGTAGCCTTGTCATTATGGAAAGTAGTTTGTTGTCGAGATTTTTGTTACTCCAATGGATGGTAGCCTTGTCATTGTTGAAGGTCGTCTTTTGTTCAGATTTTTGATACTCCAATGGTTGGTAGTCTTATCATTATGGAAGGTTGTTTGTCGTTATGATTTATGTTACTCCAATGGATGGTAGCCTTGTCATTATGGAATATAATTTGTTGTCCAGATTTTTGTTACTCCAATGGATGGTAGCCATGTCATTATGGAAGGTACTCTGTTGTGGATATTTTTGTTACTCCAATGGATTGTAGCCTAGTCATTATGGAAGGTACTCTGTTGTCGAGATTTTTGTTACTCGAATTGATGGTAGCCTTGTCATTATGGAAGGTAGTCTATTTTAGATATCTTTCTTACTCCAATGTGTGGTAGCCTTGTCATTATGGAAGGTTGTCTGTTGTCGATATTTTTGTTACTCCAATGGATGGTAGACTTGTAATTATGGAAGGTAGTTTGTCATTGAGATATTTGTTACTCCAATGTGTGGTAGCCTTGTCATTATGGAAGGTAGTCTGATGTCGAGATTTTTGTTACTCCAATGGATGGTAGCCTTGTCATTATGGAAGGTAGTCTGATGTCGAGATTTTTGTTACTCCAATGGATGGTAGCCTTGTCATTATGGAAGGTAGTTTGTCATTGAGATATCTGTTACTCCAATGTGTGGTAGCCTTGTCATTATGGAAGGTAGTCTATTGTCAAGATTTTTGTTATTCCATTGGATGGTAGCCTTGTCATTATGGAAGATAGTCTGATGCCGAGATTTCTGTTACTCCCATGGATGGTAGCCTTGTCATTATGGAAGGTAGTTTGTCATTGAGATATTTGTTACTCTAATGTGTGATAGCCTTGTCATTATGGAAGCTAGTCTATTGTTCAAATTTTTGTCAATCCAATGGATGGTATGCTTGTCATTATTGAAGGTGGTCTATTGTCTAGATATTTTTTATTCCATATGATTGTAGCCTTGTAATTATGGAAGGTAGTCTGATGTTGAGATTTTTGTTATTCTAATGGATGGTAACCTTGTCATTATGGAAGGTAGTCTGTTGTCAAGATTTCTTTACTTTAATGGATGGTAGCCTTGTCATTATGGAAGGTAGTTTGTTGTCGAGATTTTTATTACTCGAATGGATGGTAGCCTTGTCATTATTGAAGGTACTCTGTTGTCGATATTTTTTTTACTCCAATGGATGGTAGCCTTGTCATTATGGAAGGTTGTTTGTTGTCTAGATTTTTGTTACTCCAATTGACGGTAGCCTTGTCATTTTGAGGCGTAGTGTGATGTCGAGATTTTTTTTATTCTAATCGATGGTATCCTTGTCATTATGGAAGGTAGTCTGTTGTCAAGATTTTTGTTACTCCAATGGATGGTAGCCTTGTCATTATGGAAGGTAGTCTGTTGTCGAGATTTTTACACTCCAATGGATGGTATCCTTGTCATTATGGAAGGTAGTATGTTGTCGAGATTTTTGTTACCCCAATGGATGGTAGCCTTGTCATTATAGGACGTAGTCTGTTGTCAATATTTTTGTTACTCCAATGGATGGTAGCCTTGTCATTATGGAAGGTACTCTGTTGTGGATATTTTTGTTACTCCAATGGATGGTAGCCTTGTCATTGTGGAAGGTAGTCTATTGTCGAGATTTTTGATACTCGAATTAATGGTAGCCTTGTCATTATGAAACGTAGTCTGATGTCGAGATTTTTGTTATTCTAATGGATTGTAACCTAGTCATTATGGAAGGTACTCTATTGTCGAGATTTTTGTTACTCTCATGGATGGTAGCCTTGTCATTATGGAAGGTAGTCTATTTTAGATATCTTTTTTACTCCAATGTGTGGTAGCCTTGTCATTATGGAAGGTTGTCTGTTGTCGATATTTTTGATACTCCAATGGATGGTAGCCTTGTCATTATGGAAGGTAGTTTGTCATTGAGATATTTGTTACTCCAATGTGTGGTAGCCTTGTCATTATGGAAGGTTGTCTATTGTCAAGATTTTTGTTATTCCATTGGATGGTAGCCTTGTCATTATGGAAGGTAGTCTGATGTCGAGATTTTTGTTACTCCAATGGATGGTAGCCTTGTCATTATGGAAGGTAGTTTGTCATTGAGATATCTGTTACTCCAATGTGTGGTAGCCTTGTCATTATGGAAGGTAGTCTATTGTCAAGATTTTTGTTATTCCATTGGATGGTAGCCTTGTCATTATGGAAGGTAGTCTGATGCCGAGATTTTTGTTACTCCCATCGTTGGTAGCCTTGTCATTATGGAAGGTAGTTTTTCATTGAGATATTTGTTACTCCAATGTGTGATAGCCTTCTCATTATGGAAGCTAGTCTGTTGTTCAAATTTTTGTCAATCCAATGGATGGTATCCTTGTCATTATTGAAGGTGGTCTATTGTCTAGATTTTTTTTATTCCATATGATTGTAGCTTTGTAATTATGGAAGGTAGTCTGATGTTGAGATTTTGGTTATTCTAATGGATGGTAACCTTGTCATTATGGAAGGTAGTCTGTTGTCAAGATTTCTTTACTTTAATGGATGGTAGCCTTGTCATTATGGAAGCTAGTATGTTGTTCAGATTTTTTTTAATCCAATGGATGGTATCCTTGTCATTATGGAAGGTATGCTATTGTCTAGATTTTTATTATTCCATTGGATGGTAGCCTTGTCATTATGGAAGGTAGTCTGTTGTTGAGATTTTTGTTATTCTAATGGATGGTAGCCTTGTCATTTTGGGGCGTAGTCTGATGTCGAGATTTTTTTTATTCTAATGGATGGTATCCTTGTCATTATGGAAGGTATTCTGTTGTCAAGATTTTTGTTACTCCAATGGATGGTAGCCTTGTCATTATGGAAGGTAGTCTGTTGTCGAGATTTTTATACTCCAATGGATGGTATCCTTGTCATTATGGAAGGTAGTATGTTGTCGAGATTTTTGTTACCCCAATGGATGGTAGCCTTGTCATTATAGGACGTAGTCTGTTGTCAATATTTTTGTTACTCCAATGGATGGTAGCCTTGTCATTATGGAAGGTACTCTGTTGTGGATATTTTTGTTACTCCAATGGATGGTAGCCTTGTCATTGTGGAAGGTAGTCTATTGTCGAGATTTTTGATACTCGAATTAATGGAAGCCTTGTCATTATGAAACGTAATCTGATGTCGAGATTTTTGTTATTCTAATGGATTGTAACCTAGTCATTATGGAAGGTACTCTATTGTCGAGATTTTTGTTACTCTCATGGATGGTAGCCTTGTCATTATGGAAGGTAGTCTATTTTAGATATCTTTTTTACTCCAATGTGTGGTAGCCTTGTCATTATGGAAGGTTGTTTGTTGTCGATATTTTTGATACTCCAATGGATGGTAGCCTTGTCATTATGGAAGGTAGTTTGTCATTGAGATATTTGTTACTCCAATGTGTGGTAGCCTTGTCATTATGGAAGGTAGTCTATTGTCAAGATTTTTGTTATTCCATTGGATGGTAGCCTTGTCATTATGGAAGGTAGTCTGATGTCGAGATTTTTGTTACTCCAATGGATGGTAGCCTTGTCATTATGGAAGGTAGTTTGTCATTGAGATATCTGTTACTCCAATGTGTGGTAGCCTTGTCATTATGGAAGGTAGTCTATTGTCAAGATTTTTGTTATTCCATTGGATGGTAGCCTTGTCATTATGGAAGGTAGTCTGATGCCGAGATTTTTGTTACTCCCATCGTTGGTAGCCTTGTCATTATGGAAGGTAGTTTGTCATTGAGATATTTGTTACTCCAATGTGTGATAGCCTTTTCATTATGGAAGCTAGTCTGTTGTTCAAATTTTTGTCAATCCAATCGATGGTATCCTTGTCATTATTGAAGGTGGTCTATTGTATAGATTTTTTTTATTCCATATGATTGTAGCTTTGTAATTATGGAAGGTAGTCTGATGTTGAGATTTTGGTTATTCTAATGGATGGTAACCTTGTCATTATGGAAGGTAGTCTGTTGTCAAGATTTCTTTACTTTAATGGATGGTAGCCTTGTCATTATGGAAGCTAGTATGTTGTTCAGATTTTTTTTAATCCAATGGATGGTATCCTTGTCATTATGGAAGGTATGCTATTGTCTAGATTTTTATTATTCCATTGGATGGTAGCCTTGTCATTATGGAAGGTAGTCTGTTGTTGAGATTTTTGTTATTCTAATGGATGGTAGCCTTGTCATTTTGGGGCGTAGTCTGATGTCGAGATTTTTTTTATTCTAATGGATGGTATCCTTGTCATTATGGAAGGTATTCTGTTGTCAAGATTTTTGTTACTCCAATGGATGGTAGCCTTGTCATTATGGAAGGTAGTCTGTTGTCGAGATTTTTATACTCCAATGGATGGTATCCTTGTCATTATGGAAGGTAGTATGTTGTCGAGATTTTTGTTACCCCAATGGATGGTAGCCTTGTCATTATAGGACGTAGTCTGTTGTCAATATTTTTGTTACTCCAATGGATGGTAGCCTTGTCATTATGGAAGGTACTCTGTTGTGGATATTTTTGTTACTCCAATGGATGGTAGCCTTGTCATTGTGGAAGGTAGTCTATTGTCGAGATTTTTGATACTCGAATTAATGGTAGCCTTGTCATTATGAAACGTAGTCTGATGTCGAGATTTTTGTTATTCTAATGGATTGTAACCTAGTCATTATGGAAGGTACTCTATTGTCGAGATTTTTGTTACTCTCATGGATGGTAGCCTTGTCATTATGGAAGGTAGTCTATTTTAGATATCTTTTTTACTCCAATGTGTGGTAGCCTATTCATTATGGAAGGTTGTCTGTTGTCGATATTTTTGATACTCCAATGGATGGTAGCCTTGTCATTGTGGAAGGTAGTTTGTCATTGAGATATTTGTTACTCCAATGTGTGGTAGCCTTGTCATTATGGAAGGTAGTCTATTGTCAAGATTTTTGTTATTCCATTGGATGGTAGCCTTGTCATTATGGAAGGTAGTCTGATGTCGAGATTTTTGTTACTCCAATGGATGGTAGCCTTGTCATTATGGAAGGTAGTTTGTCATTGAGATATCTGTTACTCCAATGTGTGGTAGCCTTGTCATTATGGAAGGTAGTCTATTGTCAAGATTTTTGTTATTCCATTGGATGGTAGCCTTGTCATTATGGAAGGTAGTCTGATGCCGAGATTTTTGTTACTCCCATCGTTGGTAGCCTTGTCATTATGGAAGGTAGTTTCTCATTGAGATATTTGTTACTCCAATGTGTGATAGCCTTTTCATTATGGAAGCTAGTCTGTTGTTCAAATTTTTGTCAATCCAATCGATGGTATCCTTGTCATTATTGAAGGTGGTCTATTGTCTAGATTTTTTTTATTCCATATGATTGTAGCTTTGTAATTATGGAAGGTAGTCTGATGTTGAGATTTTGGTTATTCTAATGGATGGTAACCTTGTCATTATGGAAGGTAGTCTGTTGTCAAGATTTCTTTACTTTAATGGATGGTAGCCTTGTCATTATGGAAGCTAGTATGTTGTTCAGATTTTTTTTAATCCAATGGATGGTATCCTTGTCATTATGGAAGGTATGCTATTGTCTAGATTTTTATTATTCCATTGGATGGTAGCCTTGTCATTATGGAAGGTAGTCTGTTGTTGAGATTTTTGTTATTCTAATGGATGGTAGCCTTGTCATTTTGGGGCGTAGTCTGATGTCGAGATTTTTTTTATTCTAATGGATGGTATCCTTGTCATTATGGAAGGTATTCTGTTGTCAAGATTTTTGTTACTCCAATGGATGGTAGCCTTGTCATTATGGAAGGTAGTCTGTTGTCGAGATTTTTATACTCCAATGGATGGTATCCTTGTCATTATGGAAGGTAGTATGTTGTCGAGATTTTTGTTACCCCAATGGATGGTAGCCTTGTCATTATAGGACGTAGTCTGTTGTCAATATTTTTGTTACTCCAATGGATGGTAGCCTTGTCATTATGGAAGGTACTCTGTTGTGGATATTTTTGTTACTCCAATGGATGGTAGCCTTGTCATTGTGGAAGGTAGTCTATTGTCGAGATTTTTGATACTCGAATTAATGGTAGCCTTGTCATTATGAAACGTAGTCTGATGTCGAGATTTTTGTTATTCTAATGGATTGTAACCTAGTCATTATGGAAGGTACTCTATTGTCGAGATTTTTGTTACTCTCATGGATGGTAGCCTTGTCATTATGGAAGGTAGTCTATTTTAGATATCTTTTTTACTCCAATGTGTGGTAGCCTTGTCATTATGGAAGGTTGTCTGTTGTCGATATTTTTGATACTCCAATGGATGGTAGCCTTGTCATTATGGAAGGTAGTTTGTCATTGAGATATTTGTTACTCCAATGTGTGGTAGCCTTGTCATTATGGAAGGTAGTCTATTGTCAAGATTTTTGTTATTCCATTGGATGGTAGCCTTGTCATTATGGAAGGTAGTCTGATGTCGAGATTTTTGTTACTCCAATGGATGGTAGCCTTGTCATTATGGAAGGTAGTTTGTCATTGAGATATCTGTTACTCCAATGTGTGGTAGCCTTGTCATTATGGAAGGTAGTCTATTGTCAAGATTTTTGTTATTCCATTGGATGGTAGCCTTGTCATTATGGAAGGTAGTCTGCTGCCGAGATTTTTGTTACTCCCATCGTTGGTAGCCTTGTCATTATGGAAGGTAGTTTGTCATTGAGATATTTGTTACTCCAATGTGTGATAGCCTTTTCATTATGGAAGCTAGTCTGTTGTTCAAATTTTTGTCAATCCAATCGATGGTATCCTTGTCATTATTGAAGGTGGTCTATTGTCTAGATTTTTTTTATTCCATATGATTGTAGCTTTGTAATTATGGAAGGTAGTCTGATGTTGAGATTTTGGTTATTCTAATGGATGGTAACCTTGTCATTATGGAAGGTAGTCTGTTGTCAAGATTTCTTTACTTTAATGGATGGTAGCCTTGTCATTATGGAAGCTAGTATGTTGTTCAGATTTTTTTTAATCCAATGGATGGTATCCTTGTCATTATGGAAGGTATGCTATTGTCTAGATTTTTATTATTCCATTGGATGGTAGCCTTGTCATTATGGAAGGTAGTCTGTTGTTGAGATTTTTGTTATTCTATTGGATGGTAGCCTTGTCATTTTGGGGCGTAGTCTGATGTCGAGATTTTTTTTATTCTAATGGATGGTATCCTTGTCATTATGGAAGGTATTCTGTTGTCAAGATTTTTGTTACTCCAATGGATGGTAGCCTTGTCATTATGGAAGGTAGTCTGTTGTCGAGATTTTTATACTCCAATGGATGGTATCCTTGTCATTATGGAAGGTAGTATGTTGTCGAGATTTTTGTTACCCCAATGGATGGTAGCGTTGTCATTATAGGACGTAGTCTGTTGTCAATATTATTGTAACTCCAATGGATTGTAGCCTTGTCATTATGGAAGGTACTCTGTTGTCGAGATTTTTGTTACTCCAATGGATGGTAGCCTTGTCATTATGGAAGGTACTCTATTGTCGATATTTTTGTTACTCTAATGGATGGTAGCCTTGTCATTATGGAAGGTAGTCTGTTGTCGAGATTTTTGTTACTCCAATTGATGGTAGCCTTGTCATTATGGAATGTAGTTTGTTGTCGAGATTTTTGTTATTCCAATGGATGGTAGCCTTGTAATTATGGAAGGTAGTCTTTTGTTTTGATTTTTGTTACACCATCGGATGGTATCCTTGTCATTATGGAAGGTAGTTTGTCGTTATGATTTTTGTTACTCCAATGGATGGTAGCCTTGTCATTATGGAAGGCAGTCTTTTATTCAGATTTTTTTTACTCCAATGGATGATAGCCTTATCATTACAGAAGGTAGTCTGTTGTCGATATTTTTATTACTCCAATGGATGGTAGCCTTATCATTATGGAAGGTATTCTATTTTAGATATCTTTTTTACTCCAATGTGTGGTTGTCATTATGGAAGGTAGTCTGTTGTCGATATTTTTGTTACTCCAATGGATGGTAGCCTTGTCATTATGGAAGGTAGTTTGGCATTGAGATATTTGTTACTCCAATGTGTGGTAGCCTTGTCATTATGGAAGGTAGTCTGTTGTCAAGATTTTTGTTATTCCATTGGATGGTAGCCTTGTCATTATGGAAGGTAGTCTGATGTCGAGATTTTTGTTACTCCCATGGATGGTAGCCTTGTCATTATGGAACGTAGTTTGTCATTGAGATATCTGTTACTCCAATATGTGATAGCCTTGTCATTATGGAAGCTAGTCTGTTATCAAGATTTTTGTTATTCCATTGGATGGTAGCCTTGTCATTATGGAAGGTAGTCTGATGTCGAGATTTTTGTTATTCCAATGGATGGTAGCCTTGTAATTATGGAAGGTAGTCTTTTGTTCAGATTTTTGTTACTCCATTGGATGGTAGCCTTGTCATTATGGAAGGTAGTTCGTTGTTATGATTTTTGTTACTCCAATGAATGGTAGGCTTGTCATTATGGAAGGTAGTCTTTTATTCAGATTTTTTTTACATCAATAGATGGTAGCCTTATCATTACGGAAGGTAGTATGTTGTCGATATTTTTATTACTCCAATGGATGGTAGCCTTATCATTACGGAAGGTATTCTATTTTAGATATCTTTTTTTACTCTAATGTGTTGTAGCCTTGTCATTATGGAAGGTAGTATGTTGTTGATATGTTTGTTACTCTAATGGATGGTAGCGTTGTCATTATGGAAGTTAGTTTGTTATTCAGATATTTGTTACTCCAATGTGTGATAGCCTTGTCTTTATGGAAGGTAGTCTGTTGTCAAGATTTTTGTTATTCCATTGGATGGTAGCCTTGTCATTATGGAAGGTAGTCTGATGTCGAGATTTTTGTTACTCCCATGGATGGTAGCTTTGTCATTATGGAAGGTAGTTTGTCATTGAGATATATGTTACTCCAATGTGTGATAGCCTTGTCATTATGGAAGCTAGTCTGTTGTTCAGATTTTTTTTAATCCAATGGATGGTATCCTTGTCATTATGGAAGGTATGCTATTGTCTAGATTTTTATTATTCCATTGGATGGTAGCCTTGTCATTATGGAAGGTAGTTTGATGTCGAGATTTTTGTTACTCCAATGGATGGTATCCTTGTCATTATGGAAGGTAGTCTTTTGTTCATATTTTTGTTACTCCAATGGATGGTAGCCTTATCATTATGGAAGGTAGTCTGTTGTTGAGATTTTTGTTACTCCAATGGATGGTAGCCTTGTCATTATGGAAGGTAGTTTGTTGTCGAGATTTTTGTTATTCCAATGGATGGTAGCCTTGTCATTATGGAAGGTAGTCTTTTATTCAGATTTTTTTTACTCCAATGGATGGTAGCCTTATCATTACAGAAGGTAGTCTGTTGTTGATATTTTTATTACTCCAATGGATGGTAGCCTTATCATTATGGAAGGTATTCTATTTTAGATATCTTTTTTACTCCAATGTGTGGTAGCCTTGTCATTATGGAAGGTAGTTTGGCATTGAGATATCTGTTACTCCAATGTGTGGTAGCCTTATCATTATGGAAGGTAGTCTATTGTCAAGATTTTTGTTATTCTATTGGATGGTAGCCTTGTCATTATGGAAGGTAGTCTGATGTCGAGATTTTTGTTATTCTAATGGATGGTAACCTTGTCATTATGGAAGGTAGTATGTTGTCGAGATTTTTTTATTTTAATGGATGGTAGCCTTGTCATTATGGAAGGTAGTTTGTTGTCGAGATTTTTGTTACTCCAATGGATGGTAGCCTTGTCATTATGGAAGGTACTCTGTTGTCGATATTTTTTTTACTTCAATGGATGGTAGCCTTGTCATTATGGAAGGTAGTCTATTGTTGAGATTTTTGTTACTCAAATTGAGGGTAGCCTTGTCATTATGGGACGTAGTCAGATGTGGAGATTTTTGTAATTCTAATGGATGGTAGCCTTGTCATTATGGAAGGTAGTCTGTTGTCGAGATTTTTGTTACTCCAATGGATGGTAGCCTTGTCATTATGGAAGGTAGTCTAATGTCGAGATTTTGGTTACTCCCATGGATGGTAGCCTTGTCATTATATAAGGTAGTCTCTCATTGAGATATATGTTACTCCAATGTGTGATAGCCTTGTCATTATGGAAGCTAGTTTGTTGTTAAGATTTTTGTTAATCCGATGGATGGTATCCTTGTCATAATGGAATGTAGTCTATTGTCTATATTTTTGTTATTCCATTTGATTGTAGCCTTGTCATTGTGGAAGGTAGTCTGATGTTGAGATTTTTGTTATTCTAATGGATGGTAACCTTGTCATTATGGAAGGTAGTATGTTGTCGAGATTTTTTAGTTTTAATGGATGGTAGCCTTGTCATTATGGAAGGTAGTTTGTTGTAGAGATTTTTGTTACTCCAATGGATGGTAGCCTTGTCATTATGGAAGGTACTCTGTTGTCGATATTTTTTTACTCCAATGGATGGTAGCCTTGTCATTATGGATGGTAGTCTATTGTCGAGATTTTTGTTACTCCAATTGATGGTAGCCTTGTCATTATTGGACATCGTCAGATGTGGAGATTTTTGTAATTCTAATGGATGGTATCCTTGTCATTATGGAAGGTAGTCTGTTATCGACATTTTTGTTACTCCAATGGATGGTAGCCTTGTCATTATGGGACGTAATCTGTTGTCAATATTTTTGTTACTCCAAAGGATTGTAGCCTTGTCATTATGGAAGGTACTCTGTTGTCGCGATTTTTGTTACTCCCATGGATGGTAGCCTTATCATTATGGAAGGTAGTTTCTCATGAAGATATATGTTACTCCAATGTGTGATAGCCTTGTCATTATGGAAGCTAGTCTGTTGTTCAGATTTTTTTTAATCCAATGGATGGTATCCTTGTCATTATGGAAGGTAGTCTATTGTCTAGATTTTTTTAATTCCATTGGATGGTAGCCTTGTCATTATGGAAGGTAGTCTGATGTTGAGATTTTTGTTATTCGAATGGATGGTAACCTTGTCATTACGGAAGGTAGTTTTTCGTTATGATTTTTGTTACTCCAATGGATGGTAGCCTTGTCATTATGGAAGGTAGTTTGTTGTCGAGATTTTTGTTACTCCAATGGATGGTAGCCTTGTCATTATGGAAGGTAGTCTGATGTCGATATTTTTGTTACTCCAATGAATGAGCCTTGTCATTATGGAAGGTAGTCTATTGCTGAGATTTTTGTTACTCCAATTGATGGTAGCCTTGTCATTATGGGACATAGTCTGATGTCAAGATTTTTGTTATTCTAATGGATTATAGCCTTGTCATTATGGAAGGTACTCTGTTGTCGAGATTTTTGTTACTCTAATGGATGGTAGCCTTGTCATTAGGGAAGGTAGTCTGTTGTCGAGATTTTTGGTACTCCAATGGATGATAGCCTTGTCATTATGGAAGGTAGTTTATTGTCGAGATTTTTGTTACTCCAATGGATGGTAGCCTTCTAATTATGGAAGGTAGTCTTTTGTTCAGATTTTTGTTACTCTATTGGATGGTAAGGTTTACATTATGGAAGGTAGTTTGTAGTTATGATTTTTATTACTCCAATTGATGGTAGCCTTGTCATTATGGAACGTAGTCTGTTGTAGATATCTTTTTTACTCCAATGGGTGGAAGCCTTGTCATTATGGAAGGTAGATTGTTGTCGATATTTTTGTTACTCCAATGGATGGTAGCCTTGTCATTATGGAAGGTAGTTTGTAATTGAGATATTTGTTACTCCAATGTGTGGTAGCCTTGTCATTATAGAAGGTAGTCTGTTGTCAAGATTTTTGTTATTCCATTGGATGGTAGCCTTGTCATTATGGAAGGTAGTCTGATGTCGAGATTTTTGTTATTCTAATGGATGGTAACCTTGTCATTATGAAAGGTAGTCTGTTGTCGAGATTTTTGTTACTCTAATGGATGGTAGCCTTGTCATTATGGGATGTAGTCTGTTGTTAATATTTTTGTTACTCCAATGGATTGTAGCCTTTTCATTATGGAAGGTAGTCTATTGTAGATATCATTTTTACTTTAATGGGTTGTAGCCTTGTCATTATAAAAGGTAGTTTGTTGTCGAGATTTTTATACTCTAATGGATGGTAGCCTTGTCATTATGGACGGTAGTCTGTTGTCGATATTTTTGTTACTCCAATGGATGGTAGCCTTGTCATTATGTAAGGTAGTCTGATGTCGAGATTTTTGTTACTCCCATGGATGGTAGCCTTGTCATTATGGAAGGTAGTTTGTCATTGAGATATTTGTTACTCCAATGTGTTATAGCCTTGTCATTATGGAAGCTAGTCTATTGTTCAGATTTTTGTTAATCCAATGGATGGTATCCTTGTCATTTTGGAAGGTAGTCTATTGTCTAGATTTTTGTTATTCCATTAGATTGTAGCCTTTTCATTATGGAAGGTAGTCTGTTGTTGAGATTTTTTTACTTTAATGGATGGTAGCCTTGTCATTATGCAATGTAGTTTGTTGTCGAGATTTTTGTTACTCCAATGGATGGTAGCCTTATCATTATGGAAGGTAGTCTATTGTTCAGATTTTGGTTACTCCAATGGATGGTAGCCTTATCATTATGGATGGTAGTTTGTCGTTATGATTTTTGTTACTCCAATGGATGGTAGCCTTGTCATTATGGAAGGTAGTTTGTTGTCGAGATTTTTGTTACTCCAATGGATGGTAGCCTTATCATTATGGAAGGTACTTGGTTGTCGAAATTTTTGTTACTCCAATGGATGGTAGCCTTGTCATTATGGAAGGTAGTCTGTTGTCGAGATTTTTGTTACTCCAATGGATGGTATCCTTCTAATTATGGAAGGTAGTCTTTTGTTCAGATTTTTGTTACTCCATTGGATGGTAGCCTTTACATTATGGAAGATAGTTTGTCGTTATGATTTTTGTTACTCCAATGGAAGGTAGCCTTGTCATTATGGAAGGTAGTCTTTTGTTAAGATTTTTGATACTCCAATGGATGGTAGCCATGTCATTATGGGACGTAGTCTGTTGTTAATATTTTTGTTACTCCAATGGATTGTAGCCTTTTCATTATGGAAGTTAGTTTGTTGTCGAGATTTTTGTTACTCCAATGGATGGTAGCCTTATCATTATGAAAGGTACTCTGTTTTCGAAATTTTTGTTACTCCAATGGATGGTAGCCTTGTCATTATGGAAGGTAGTCTGTTGTCGAGTTTTTTGTTACTCCAATGGATGGTTTCCTTCTAATTATGGAAGGTAGTCTTTTGTTCAGATTTTTGTTACTCCATTGGATGGTAGCCTTTACATTATGGAAGGTAGTTTGTCGTTATGATTTTTGTTAGTCCAATGGAATGTAGCCTTGTCATTATCGAAGGTAGTCTTTTGTTAAGATATTTGTTACTCCAATGGATGGTAGCCATGTCATTATGGGACGTAGTCTGTTGTTAATATTTTTGTTACTCCAATGGATTGTAGCATTTTCATTATGGAAGTTAGTTTGTTGTCGAGATTTTTGTTACTCCAATGGATGGTAGCCTTATCATTATGGAAGGTACTCTGTTGTCGAAATTTTTGTTACTCCAATGGATGGTAGCCTTATCATTATGGAAGGTAGTCTGTTGTCGAGTTTTTTGTTACTCCAATGGATGGTATCCTTCTTATTATTGAAGGTAGTCTTTTGTTCAGATTTTTGTTACTCCATTGGTGGTAGCCTTTACATTATGGAAGGTAGTTTGTCGTTATGATTTTTGTGAGTCCAATGGAAGGTAGCCTTGTCATTATCGAAGGTAGTCTTTTGTTAAGATTTTTGTTACTCCAATGGATGGTAGCCATGTCACTATGGGACGCAGTCTGTTGTTAATATTTTTGTTACTCCAATGGATTGTAGCCTTTTCATTATGGAAGTTAGTGCGTTGTTGATATTTTTATTATTCCAATAGATGGTTGCATTCTCATTATGGAAGGTAGTCTATTGTCGATATTTTTGTTACTCCAATGGATGGTAGCCTTATCATTATGGAAGGTAGTCTATTGTAGATATCTTTTTTACTCCAATGGGTGGTAGCCTTGATATTATGGAAGGTAGTCTGTTGTTGATATTTTTATTACTCCAATGGATGGTAGCCTTGTCATTATGGAAGGTAGTCTGTTGTAGAGTTTTTTGTTACTCCAATGGATGGTATCCTTCTTATTATGGAAGGTAGTCTTTTGTTCAGATTTTTGTTACTCCATTGGTGGTAGCCTTTACATTATGGAAGGTAGTTTGTCGTTATGATTTTTGTGAGTCCAATGGAAGGTAGCCTTGTCATTATCGAAGGTAGTCTTTTGTTAAGATTTTTGTTACTCCAATGGATGGTAGCCATGTCACTATGGGACGCAGTCTGTTGTTAATATTTTTGTTACTCCAATGGATTGTAGCCTTTTCATTATGGAAGTTAGTGCGTTGTTGATATTTTTATTATTCCAATAGATGGTTGCATTCTCATTATGGAAGGTAGTCTATTGTCGATATTTTTGTTACTCCAATGGATGGTAGCCTTATCATTATGGAAGGTAGTCTATTGTAGATATCTTTTTTACTCCAATGGGTGGTAGCCTTGTCATTATGGAAGGTAGTCTGTTGTCGATATTTTTGTTACTCCAATGGATGGTAGCCTTGTCATTATGGAAGGTAGTTTGTCATTGAGATATCTGTTACTCCAATGTGTGGTATCCTTGTCATTATGGAAGCTAGTCTATTGTTCATATTTTTGTTAATCCAACGGATGGTAACCTTGTCATTATGGAAGGTAGTTTGTTGTCGATATTGTTGTTATTCCATTGTATGGTAGCCTTGTCATTATGGAAGGTAGTCTATTGTCGAGATTTTTGTTATTCTAATGGATGGTAACCTTGTCATTATGGAAGGTAGTATGTTGCCGAGATTTTTATTACTCCAATGAATGTAACCGTGTCATTATGGAAGGTAGTTTTTCATGGAGATATCTGTTACTCCAATGTGTGGTAGCCTTGTCATTATGGAAGGTAGTTTGTTGTCGACATTTTTGTTACTCCAATGGATGGTAGCCTTGTCTTTATGGAAGGTAGTCTTTTGTTCAGATATTTGTTACTCCAATGGATGGAAGCCTTGTCATTATGGAAGGTAGTTTGTCATTATGATTTTTGTTACTCCAATGGATCGTAGCCTTGTCATTATGGAAGGTAGTTTGTCATTGAGATATATGTTACTCCTATGTGTGGTAGACTTGTCATTATGGAAGCTAGTATGTTGTTCAGATTTTTGTTAATCCATTGGATGGTAGCCTTGGAATTATGGAAGGTAGTCAGTTATCGATATTTTTTTTACTCCAATGGATGGTAGCCTTGTCATTATGGAAGGTAGTCTGTTATCGAGATTTTTGTTACTACAATTGATGGTAGCCTTGTAATTATGGAAAGTAGTCTTTTGTTCAGATTTTTGTTACTCCACTGGATGGTAGCCTTATTATTATGGAAGGTAGTCTGTCGTTAAGATTTTTGTTACTCCAATGGATGGTAGCCATGTCATTATGGGACGTAGTCTGTTGTTAATATTTTTGTTATTCCAATGGATTGTAGCCTTTTTATTATGGAAGTTAGTTTGTTGTCGAGATTTTTGTTACTCCAATGGATGGTAGCCTTATCATTATGGAAGGTACTCTGTTGTCGAAATTTTTGTTACTCCAATGGATGGTAGCCTTGTCATTATGGAAGGTAGTCTGTTGTCGAGTTTTTTGTTACTCCAATGGATGGTATCCTTCTAATTATGGAAGGTAGTCTTTTGTTCAGATTTTTGTTACTCCATTGGATGGTAGCCTTTACATTATGGAAGGTAGTTTGTCGTTATGATTTTTGTTAGTCCAATGGAAGGTAGCCTTGTCATTATCGAAGGTAGTCTTTTGTTAAGATATTTGTTACTCCAATGGATGGTAGCCATGTCACTATGGGACGTAGTCTGTTGTTAATATTTTTGTTACTCCAATGGATTGTAGCCTTTTCATTATGGAAGTTAGTTTGTTTGCGAGATTTTTGTTACTCCAATGGATGGTAGCCTTATCATTATGGAAGGTACTCTGTTGTCGAAATTTTTGTTACTCCAATGGATGGTAGCCTTGTCATTATGGAAGGTAGTCTGTTGTCGAGTTTTTTGTTACTCCAATGGATGCTATCCTTCTTATTATGGAAGGTAGTCTTTTGTTCAGATTTTTTTTACTCCATTGGATGGTAGCCTTTACATTATGGAAGGTAGTTTGTCGTTATGATTTTTGTTAGTCCAATGGAAGGTAGCCTTGTCATTATCGAAGGTAGTCTTTTGTTAAGATTTTTGTTACTCCAATGGATGGTAGCCATGTCATTATGGGACGTAGTCTGTTGTTAATATTTTTGTTACTCCAATGGATTGTAGCCTTTTCATTATGGAAGTTAGTGCGTTGTTGATATTTTTATTATTCCAATAGATGGTTGCATTCTCATTATGGAAGGTAGTCTATTGTCGATATTTTTGTTACTCCAATGGATGGTAGCCTTATCATTATGGAAGGTAGTCTATTGTAGATATCTTTTTTACTCCAATGGGTGGTAGCCTTGTCATTATGGAAGGTAGTCTGTTGTCGATATTTTTGTTACTCCAATGGATGGTAGCCTTATCATTATGGAAGGTAGTCTGTTGTCAAGTTTTTTGTTACTCCAATGGATGGTATCCTTCTTATTATGGAAGGTAGTCTTTTGTTCAGATTATTGTTACTCCATTGGTGGTAGCCTTTACATTATGGAAGGTAGTTTGTCGTTATGATTTTTGTGAGTCCAATGGAAGGTAGCCTTGTCATTATCGAAGGTAGTCTTTTGTTAAGATTTTTGTTACTCCAATGGATGGTAGCCATGTCACTATGGGACGCAGTCTGTTGTTAATATTTTTGTTACTCCAATGGATTGTAGCATTTTCATTATGGAAGTTAGTGCGTTGTTGATATTTTTATTATTCCAATAGATGGTTGCATTCTCATTATGGAAGGTAGTCTATTGTCGATATTTTTGTTACTCCAATGGATGGTAGCCTTATCATTATGGAAGGTAGTTTATTGTAGATATCTTTTTTACTCCAATGGGTGGTAGCCTTGTCATTATGGAAGGTAGTCCGTTGTCGATATTTTTGTTACTCCAATGGATGGTAGCCTTTTCATTATGGAAGGTAGTTTGTCATTGAGATATCTGTTACTCCAATGTGTGGTATCCCGCTCATTATGGAAGCTAGTCTATTGTTCATATTTTTGTTAATCCAACGGATGGTAACCTTGTCATTATGGAAGGTAGTTTGTTGTCGATATTGTTTTTATTCCATTGGATGGTAGCCTTGTCATTATGGAAGGTAGTCTATTGTCGAGATTTTTGTTATTCTAATGGATGGTAACCTTGTCATTATGGAAGGTAGTATGTTGCCGAGATTTTTATTACTCCAATGGATGTAACCGTGTCATTATGGAAGGTAGTTTGTCATGGAGATATCTGTTACTCCAATGTGTGGTAGCCTTGTCATTATGGAAGGTAGTTTGTTGTCGAGATTTTTGTTACTCCAATGGATGGTAGCCTTGTCTTTATGGAAGGTAGTCTTTTGTTCAGATTTTTGTTACTCCAATGGATGGAAGCCTTGTCATTATGGAAGGTAGTTTGTCATTATAATTTTTGTTACTCCAATGGATGGTAGCCTTGTCATTATGGAAGGTAGTTTGTCATTGAGATATATGTTACTCCTATGTGTGGTAGCCTTGTCATTAAGGAAGCTAGTATGTTGTTCAGATAATTGTTAATCCAATGGATGGTAGCCTTGTCATTATGGAAGGTAGTCTGTTATCGAGATTTTTGTTACTACAATTGATGGTAGCCTTGTAATTATGGAAAGTAGTCTTTTGTTCAGATTTTTGTTACTCCACTGGATGGTAGCCTTATTATTATGGAAGGTAGTATGTCGTTAAGATTTTTGTTACTCCAATGGATGGTAGCCATGTCATTATGGGACGTAGTCTGTTGTTAATATTTTTGTTATTCCAATGGATTGTAGCCTTTTCATTATGGAAGTTAGTTTGTTGTCGAGATTTTTGTTACTCCAATGGATGGTAGCCTTATCATTATGGAAGGTACTCTGTTGTCGAAATTTTTGTTACTCCAATGGATGGTAGCCTTGTCATTATGGAAGGTAGTCTGTTGTCGAGTTTTTTGTTACTTCAATGGATGGTATCCTTCTAATTATGGAAGGTAGTCTTTTGTTCAGATTTTTGTTACTCCATTGGATGGTAGCCTTTACATTATGGAAGGTAGTTTGTCGTTATGATTTTTGTTAGTCCAATGGAAGGTAGCCTTGTCATTATCGAAGGTAGTCTTTTGTTAAGATATTCGTTACTCCAATGGATGGTAGCCATGTCACTATGGGACGTAGTCTGTTGTTAATATTTTTGTTACTCCAATGGATTGTAGCCTTTTCATTATGGAAGATAGTTTGTTGTCGAGATTTTTGTTACTCCAATGGATGGTAGCCTTATCATTATGGAAGGTACTCTGTTGTCGAAATTTTTGTTACTCCAATGGATGGTAGCCTTATCATTATGGAAGGTAGTCTGTTGTCGAGTTTTTTGTTACTCCAATGGATGGTATCCTTCTTATTATGGAAGGTAGTCTTTTGTTTAGATTTTTGTTACTCCATTGGATGGTAGCCTTTACATTATGGAAGGTAGTTTGTCGTTATGATTTTTGTTAGTCCAATGGAAGGCAGCCTTGTCATTATCGAAGGTAGTCTTTTGTTAAGATTTTTGTTACTCCAATGGATGGTAGCCATGTCATTATGGGACGTAGTCTGTTGATAATATTTTTGTTACTCCAATGGATTGTAGCCTTTTCATTATGGAAGTTAGTGCGTTGTTGATATTTTTATTATTCAAATAGATGGTTGCATTCTCATTACGGAAGGTAGTCTATTGTCAATATTTTTGTTACTCCAATGGATGGTAGCCTTATCATTATGGAAGGTAGTCTATTGTAGATATCTTTTTTACTCCAATGGGTGGTAGCCTTGTCATTATGGAAGGTAGTCTGTTGTCGATATTTTTGTTACTCCAATGGATGGTAGCCTTGTCATTATGGAAGGTAGTTTGTCATTGAGATATCTGTTACTCCAATGTGTGGTATCCTTGTCATTATGGAAGCTAGTCTATTGTTCATATTTTTGTTAATCCAACGGATGGTAACCTTGTCATTATGGAAGGTAGTTTGTTGTCGATATTGTTGTTATTCCATTGGATGGTAGCCTTGTCATTATGGAAGGTAGTCTATTGTCGAGATTTTTGTTATTCTAATGGATGGTAACCTTGTCATTATGGAAGGTAGTATGTTGCCGAGATTTTTATTACTCCAATGGATGTAACCGTGTCATTATGGAAGGTAGTTTGTCATGGAGATATCTGTTACTCCAATGTGTGGTAGCCTTGTCATTATGGAAGGTAGTTTGTTGTCGATATTGTTGTTATTCCATTGGATGGTAGCCTTGTCATTATGGAAGGTAGTCTATTGTCGAGATTTTTGTTATTCTAACGGATGGTAACCTTGTCATTATGGAAGGTAGTATGTTGCCGAGATTTTTATTACTCCAATGGATGTAACCGTGTCATTATGGAAGGTAGTTTGTCATGGAGATATCTGTTACTCCAATGTGTGGTAGCCTTGTCATTATGGAAGGTAGTTTGTTGTCGAGATTTTTGTTACTCCAATGGATGGTAGCCTTGTCTTTATGGAAGGTAGTCTTTTGTTCAGATTTTTGTTACTCCAATGGATGGAAGCCTTGTCATTATGGAAGGTAGTTTGTCATTATGATTTTTGTTACTCCAATGGATGGTAGCCTTGTCATTATGGAAGGTAGTTTTTCATTGAGATATATGTTACTCCTATGTGTGGTAGCCTTGTCATTATGGAAGCTAGTATGTTGTTCAGATTTTTGTTAATCCAATGGATGGTAGCCTTGGAATTATGGAAGGTAGTCAGTTATCGATATTTTGTTTACTCCAATGGATGGTAGCCTTGTCATTATGGAAGGTAGTCTGTTATCGAGATTTTTGTTACTACAATTGATGGTAGCCTTGTAATTATGGAAAGTAGTCTTTTGTTCAGATTTTTGTTACTCCACTGGATGGTAGCCTTATTATTATGGAAGGTAGTCTGTCGTTAAGATTTTTGTTACTCCAATGGATGGTAGCCATGTCATTATGGGACGTAGTCTGTTGTTAATATTTTTGTTATTCCAACGGATTGTAGGCTTTTCATTATGGAAGTTAGTTTGTTGTCGAGATTTTTGTTACTCCAATGGATGGTAGCCTTATCATTATGGAAGGTACTCTGTTGTCGAAATTTTTGTTACTCCAATGGATGGTAGCCTTGTCATTATGGAAGGTAGTCTGTTGTCGAGTTTTTTGTTACTCCAATGGATGGTATCCTTCTAATTATGGAAGGTAGTCTTTTGTTCACATTTTTGTTACTCCATTGGATGGTAGCCTTTACATTATGGAAGGTAGTTTGTCGTTATGATTTTTGTTAGTCCAATGGAAGGTAGCCTTGTCATTATCGAAGGTAGTCTTTTGTTAAGATATTTGTTACTCCAATGGATGGTAGCCATGTCACTATGGGACGTAGTCTGTTGTTAATATTTTTGTTACTCCAATGGATTGTAGCCTTTTCATTATGGAAGATAGTTTGTTGTCGAGATTTTTGTTACTCCAATGGATGGTAGCCTTATCATTATGGAAGGTACTCTGTTGTCGAAATTTTTGTTACTCCAATGGATGGTAGCCTTATCATTATGGAAGGTAGTCTGTTGTCGAGTTTTTTGTTACTCCAATGGATGGTATCCTTCTTATTATGGAAGGTAGTCTTTTGTTCAGATTTTTGTTACTCCATTGGATGGTAGCCTTTACATTATGGAAGGTAGTTTGTCGTTATGATTTTTGTTAGTCCAATGGAAGGCAGCCTTGTCATTATCGAAGGTAGTCTTTTGTTAAGATTTTTGTTACTCCAATGGATGGTAGCCATGTCATTATGGGACGTAGTCTGTTGATAATATTTTTGTTACTCCAATGGATTGTAGCCTTTTCATTATGGAAGTTAGTGCGTTGTTGATATTTTTATTATTCAAATAGATGGTTGCATTCTCATTATGGAAGGTAGTCTATTGTCAATATTTTTGTTACTCCAATGGATGGTAGCCTTATCATTATGGAAGGTAGTCTATTGTAGATATCTTTTTTACTCCAATGGGTGGTAGCCTTGTCATTATGGAAGGTAGTCTGTTGTCGATATTTTTGTTACTCCAATGGATGGTAGCCTTGTCATTATGGAAGGTAGTTTGTCATTGAGATATCTGTTACTCCAATGTGTGGTATCCTTGTCATTATGGAAGCTAGTCTATTGTTCATATTTTTGTTAATCCAACGGATGGTAACCTTGTCATTATGGAAGGTAGTTTGTTGTCGATATTGTTGTTATTCCATTGGATGGTAGCCTTGTCATTATGGAAGGTAGTCTATTGTCGAGATTTTTGTTATTCTAATGGATGGTAACCTTGTCATTATGGAAGGTAGTATGTTGCCGAGATTTTTATTACTCCAATGGATGTAACCGTGTCATTATGGAAGGTAGTTTGTCATGGAGATATCTGTTACTCCAATGTGTGGTAGCCTTGTCATTATGGAAGGTAGTTTGTTGTCGATATTGTTGTTATTCCATTGGATGGTAGCCTTGTCATTATGGAAGGTAGTCTATTGTCGAGATTTTTGTTATTCTAACGGATGGTAACCTTGTCATTATGGAAGGTAGTATGTTGCCGAGATTTTTATTACTCCAATGGATGTAACCGTGTCATTATGGAAGGTAGTTTGTCATGGAGATATCTGTTACTCCAATGTGTGGTAGCCTTGTCATTATGGAAGGTAGTTTGTTGTCGAGATTTTTGTTACTCCAATGGATGGTAGCCTTGTCTTTATGGAAGGTAGTCTTTTGTTCAGATTTTTGTTACTCCAATGGATGGAAGCCTTGTCATTATGGAAGGTAGTTTGTCATTATGATTTTTGTTACTCCAATGGATGGTAGCCTTGTCATTATGGAAGGTAGTTTTTCATTGAGATATATGTTACTCCTATGTGTGGTAGCCTTGTCATTATGGAAGCTAGTATGTTGTTCAGATTTTTGTTAATCCAATGGATGGTAGCCTTGGAATTATGGAAGGTAGTCAGTTATCGATATTTTGTTTACTCCAATGGATGGTAGCCTTGTCATTATGGAAGGTAGTCTGTTATCGAGATTTTTGTTACTACAATTGATGGTAGCCTTGTAATTATGGAAAGTAGTCTTTTGTTCAGATTTTTGTTACTCCACTGGATGGTAGCCTTATTATTATGGAAGGTAGTCTGTCGTTAAGATTTTTGTTACTCCAATGGATGGTAGCCATGTCATTATGGGACGTAGTCTGTTGTTAATATTTTTGTTATTCCAACGGATTGTAGGCTTTTCATTATGGAAGTTAGTTTGTTGTCGAGATTTTTGTTACTCCAATGGATGGTAGCCTTATCATTATGGAAGGTACTCTGTTGTCGAAATTTTTGTTACTCCAATGGATGGTAGCCTTGTCATTATGGAAGGTAGTCTGTTGTCGAGTTTTTTGTTACTCCAATGGATGGTATCCTTCTAATTATGGAAGGTAGTCTTTTGTTCACATTTTTGTTACTCCATTGGATGGTAGCCTTTACATTATGGAAGGTAGTTTGTCGTTATGATTTTTGTTAGTCCAATGGAAGGTAGCCTTGTCATTATCGAAGGTAGTCTTTTGTTAAGATATTTGTTACTCCAATGGATGGTAGCCATGTCACTATGGGACGTAGTCTGTTGTTAATATTTTTGTTACTCCAATGGATTGTAGCCTTTTCATTATGGAAGTTAGTTTGTTGTCGAGATTTTTGTTACTCCAATGGATGGTAGCCTTATCATTATGGAAGGTACTCTGTGGTCGAAATTTTTGTTACTCCAATGGATGGTAGCCTTGTCATTATGGAAGGTAGTCTGTTGTCGAGTTTTTTGTTACTCCAATGGATGGTATCCTTCTTATTATGGAAGGTAGTCTTTTGTTCAGATTTTTGTTACTCCATTGGATGGTAGCCTTTACATTATGGAAGGTAGTTTGTCGTAATGATTTTTGTTAGTCCAATGGAAGGTAGCCTTGTCATTATCGAAGGTAGTCTTTTGTTAAGATTTTTTTTACTCCAATGGATGGTAGCCATGTCATTATGGGACGTAGTCTGTTGATAATATTTTTGTTACTCCAATGGATTGTAGCCTTTTCATTATGGAAGTTAGTGCGTTGTTGATATTTTTATTATTCCAATAGATGGTTGCATTCTCATTATGGAAGGTAGTCTATTGTCGATATTTTTGTTACTCCAATGGATGGTAGCCTTATCATTATGGAAGGTAGTCTATTGTAGATATCTTTTTTACTCCAATGGGTGGTAGCCTTGTCATTATGGAAGGTAGTCTGTTGTCGATATTTTTGTTACTCCAATGGATGGTAGCCATGTCATTATGGAAGGTAGTTTGTCATTGAGATATCTGTTACTCCAATGTGTGGTATCCTTGTCATTATGGAAGCTAGTCTATTGTTCATATTTTTATTAATCCAACGGATGGTAACCTTGTCATTATGGAAGGTAGTTTGTTGTCGATATTGTTGTTATTCCATTGGATGGTAGCCTTGTCATTATGGAAGGTAGTCTGTTGACGAGATTTTTGTTATTCTAATGGATGGTAACCTTGTCATTATGGAAGGTAGTATGTTGCCGAGATTTTTATTACTCCAATGGATGTAACCGTGTCATTATGGAAGGTAGTTTCTCATGGAGATATCTGTTACTCCAATGTGTGGTAGCCTTGTCATTATGGAAGGTAGTTTGTTGTCGATATTGTTGTTATTCCATTGGAAGCTAGCCTTGTCATTATGGAAGGTAGTCTATTGTCGAGATTTTTGTTATTCTAATGGATGGTAACCTTGTCATTATGGAAGGTAGTATGTTGCCGAGATTTTTATTACTCCAATGTATGTAACCGTGTCATTATGGAAGGTAGTTTGTCATGGAGATATCTGTTACTCCAATGTGTGGTAGCCTTGTCATTATGGAAGGTAGTTTGTTGTCGAGATTTTTGTTACTCCAATGGATGGTAGCCTTGTCTTTATGGAAGGTAGTCTTTTGTTCATATTTTTGTTACTCCAATGGATGGAAGCCTTGTCATTATGGAAGGTAGTTTGTCATTATGATTTTTGTTACTCCAATGGATGGTAGCCTTGTCATTATGGAAGGTAGTTTGTCATTGAGATATATGTTACTCCAATGTGTGGTAGCCTTGTCATTATGGAAGCTAGTATGTTGTTCAGATTTTTGTTAATCCAATGGATGGTAGCCTTGGAATTATGGAAGGTAGTCAGTTATCGATATTTTTTTTACTCCAATGGATGGTAGCCTTGTCATTATGGAAGGTAGTCTGTTATCGAGATTTTTGTTACTACAATTGATGGTAGCCTTGTAATTATGGAAAGTAGTCTTTTGTTCAGATTTTTGTTACTCCACTGGATGGTAGCCTTATTATTATGGAAGGTAGTCTGTCGTTAAGATTTTTGTTACTCCAATGGATGGTAGCCATGTCATTATGGAAGGTAGTATTTTGTTCAGATTTTTGTTACGGCAATGGATGGTAGCCTTGTCATTACAAAAGGTAGTCTGTTGTCAATATTTTTGTTACTCCAATGGATGGTAGCCATGTCATTATTAAATCTGGTCTGTTGTCTACATTTTTGTTACTCCAATGGATGGTAACCTTTTCATTATGGAAGGTAGTATGTTGTCGATATTTTTGTTACTACAATGGATGGTAGCCTTGTCATTCTGGAAGTTAGTCCGTTGCTGATATTTTTATTACTTAAATGGATGGTTGCATTGTCATTATGGAAGGTAGTCAGTTGTCGAAATTTTGGTACTCCAATGGATGGTAGCCTTATCATTATGGAAGGTAGTCTATTGTAGATATCTTTTTTACTACAATGGGTGGTAGCCTTGTCAGTATGGGACGTAGTCTGTTGTCAATATTTTTGTTACTCCAATGGATGGTAGCATTGTCATTATGGAAGGTAGTATATTGTAGATATTTTTTTTACTCTAACGGGTGGTAGCCTTGTCATTATGGAAGGTAGTTTGTTGTCGATATTTTTGTTACTCCAATGGATAGTAGCATTGTCATTATGGAAGGTACTCTACTGTCGATATTTTTATTACTCCAATGGACGGTAGCCTTGTCATTATGGAAGGTAGTCTATTGTCGAGATTTTTGTTAATACAATGGATGGTAGCCTTGTAATTATGGATAGTATTCTTTTGTTCAAATTTTTGGTACTCTAATGGATGGTAGCCTTGTCATTATGGAAGGTAGTCTGTCGTTATGATTTCTGTTACTCCAATGGATGGTAGCCTTTTCATTATCGAAGGTAGTATTTTGTTCAGATTTTTATTACTGCAATGGATGGTAGCCTTGTAATTACAGAAGGTAGTCTGTTGTCAAGATTTTTGTTACTCCAATGGATGGTAGCCTTGTCATTATTGAAGCTAGTCTATTGTCGAGATTTTTGTTACTCCAATGGATGGTATCCTTTTCATTATGGAAGGTAGTCTGTTGTCGAGATTTTTGTTATTCCATTGGATGGTAGCCTTATCATTATGGAAGGTTGTCTGATGTCAAGATTTTTGTTATTCCAATGGATAGTAACCTTCTCATTTCAGAAGGTAGTTTATTGTCGACATTTTTGTTACTCCAATGTATGGTAGCCTTGTCATTGTGGAAGGTAGTCTTTTGTTTAGATTTTTGTTACTCCAATTGATGGTAGCCTTGTCATTATGGTTGGTAGTCTATTTTCAATATGTTTGTACTCCAAGGGAATATAGCTTTGTCATTATGGAAGGTACTCTGTTGTCGAGATTTTTGTTACTCCAATGGATGGTAGCCTTGTCATTATGGAAGGTACTCTGTTGTCGATATTTTTGTTACTCCAATGGATGGTAGCTTTGTCATTATGGAAGGTAGTCTCTTGTCGAGTATTTTGTTACTCCAATGGATGGTAGCCTTTTCATTATTGAAGGTACTTTGTTGTCGTTATTTTTATTACTCCAATGGATGGTAGCCTTGTCATTATGGAAGGTAGTCTGTTATCGATATTTTTGTTATTCCATTGGATGGTAGCCATGTCATTATGGAAGGTAGTCTGATGTCGAGATTTTTGTTATTCTAATGGATGGTAACCTTGTCATTATGGAAGGTAGTCTATTGTCAAGATTTTTTTACTCCGATGGATGGTAGCCTTTTCATTATGGAAGGTAATCTGTTGTCGAGATTTTTGTTACTCCAATGGATGGTATCCTTTTCATTATGGAAGGTAGTCTTATGTCGAGATTTTTGTTATTCCATTGGATGGTAGCCTTATCATTATGGAAGGTTGTCTGATGTCGACATTTTTTTTATTCCATTGGATGGTAACCTTCTCATTTCAGAAGGTAGTTTATTGTCGACATTTTTGTTACTCTAATGTATGGTAGCCTTATCATTGTGGAAGGTAGTCTTTTGTTTAGATTTTTGTTACTCTAATTGATGGTAGCCTTGTCATTATGGTTGGTAGTCTGTTGTCAATATGTTTGTACTCCAAGGGATTATAGCTTTGTCATTATGGAAGATACTCTATTGTCGAGATTTTTGTTACTCCAATGGATGGTAGCCTTGTCATTACGGAAGGTACTCTGTTGTCAATATTTTTGTTACTCCAATGGATGGTAGCTTTGTCATTATGGAAGGTAGTCTGTTGTCGAGTATTTTGTTACTCCAATGGATGGTAGCCTTTTCATTATTGAAGGTACTCTGTTGTCGTTATTTTTATTACCCCAATGGATGGTAGACTTGTCATTATGGAAGGTAGTCTGTTATCGATATTTTTGTTATTCCATTGGATGGTAGCCATGTCATTATAAAAGGTAGTCTGATGTCGAGATTTTTGTTATTCTAATGGATGGTAACTTTGTCATTATGGAAGGTAGTCTATTGTCGAGATTTTTTTACTCCGATGGATGGTAGCCTTTTCATTATGGAAGGTAGTCAGTTGTCGATATTTTTGTTACTACAATGGATGGTAGCCTTGTCATTCTGGAAGTTAGTCCGATGTTGATATTTTTCTTACTCCAATGGTTGGTTGCGTGGTCATTATGGAAGGTAGTCTGTTGTCGATATTTTTGTCACTCCAATGGATGGTAGCCTTATCATTATGGAAGGTAGTCTATTGTAGATATCGTTTTCACTACAATGGGTGGTATCCTTGTCATTATGGGACGTAGTCTGTTGTCAATATGTTTGTTACTCCAATGGATGGTAGCATTATCATTATGGAAGGTAGTATATTGTAGATATATTTTTTACTCCAATGGGTGGTAGCCTTGTCATTATGGAAGGTAGTTTGTTATCGATATTTTTGTTACAACAATGGATGGTAGCCTTGTCATTATGGAAGGTACTCTATTGTCGATATTTTTGTTACTCCAATGGATGGTAGCCTTGTCATTATGGAAGGTAGTCTGTTGTTGAGATTTTTATTACTCCAATGGATGGTAGCCTTGTCATTATGGAAGGTAGTCTGTTGTCGAGATTTTTCTTAATACAATGGATGGTCGCCTTGTAATTATGGAAAGTATTCTTTTGCTCAGATTTTTGTTACTCTAATGGATGGTAGCCTTGTCATTATGGAAGGTAGTCTATCGTTATGATTTTTGTTACTCCAATGGATGGTAGCCTTTTCATTATGTAAGGTAGTATTTTGTTCAGATTTTTATTACTGCAATGGATGGTAGTCTTGTCATTACAGAAGGTCGTCTGTTGTCAAGATTTTTGTTACTCAAATGGATGGTAGCCTTATCATTATTGACGCTAGTCTGTTCTCGAGATTTTTGTTACTCCAATGGATGGTATCGTTTTCATTATGGAAGGTAGTCTGTTGTCGAGATTTTTGTTATTCCATTAGATGGTAGCCTTATCATTATGGAAGGTAGTCTGATGTCGAGATTTAATTTATTACAATGGATGGTAACCTTTTCATTTCGGAAGGTAGTTTATTGTCGACATTTTTGTTACTCCAATGTATGGTAGCCTTGTCATTATGGAAGGTAGTCTTTTGTTTAGATTTTTGTTACTCCAATTGATCGTAGCCTTTTCATTATGGGAGGTACTATGTTGTCAATATGTTTGTACTCCAATGGATGATAGCTTTGTCATTATGGAAGGTAGTCTGTTGTCGAGATTTTTGTTACTCCAATGGATGGTAGCCTTGTCATTATGGAAGGTACTCTGTTGTCGTTATTTTTATTACTCCAATGGATGGTAGCCTTGTCATTATGGAAGGTAGTCTGTTGTCGAGATTTTTGTTATTCCATTGGATGGTAGCCTTGTCATTATGGAAGGTAGTCTTTTGTCGAGATTTTTGTTATTCTAATGGATGGTAACCTTGTCATTATGGAAGGTAGTCTATTGTCAATATTTTTTTACTCCGATGGATGGTAGCCTTTTCATTATGGAAGGTAATCTGTTGTCGAGATTTTTGTTACTCCAATGGATGGTATCCTTTTCATTATGGAATGTAGTTTGTTGTCGATATTTTTGTTACGACAATGGATGGTGGCCTTGTTATTCTGGAAGTTAGTCCGTTGTTGATATTTTTCTGCCTCCAATGGATGGTTACATTGTTATTATGGAAGGTAGTCTGTTGTCGATATTTTTGTTACTCCAATGGATGGTAGCCTTATCATTATGGAAGGTAGTCTATTGTAGATATCTTTTTTACTACAATGGGTGGTAGCCTTGTCATTATGGGACGTAGTCTGTTGTCAATATGTTTGTTACTCCAATGGATGGTAGCATTGTCATTATGGAAGGTAGTATATTTAAATATATTTTTTACTCCAATGGGTGGTAGCCTTGTCATTATAGAAGGTAGTTTGTTATCGATATTTTTGTTACTCCAATGGATGGTAACCTTCTCATTATGGAAGGTACTTTGTTTTCGATATTTTTGTTACTCTAATTGATGGTAGCCTTGTCATTATGCATTGTAGTCTATTGTCGAGATTTTTATTACTCCAATGGATGGTAGACTTGTCATTATAAAAGGTAGTTTGTTGTCGAGATTTTTGTTAATACAATGGATGGTAGCCTTGTAATTATGGAAATAATTCTTTTGTTCAGATTTTTGTTACTCTAATGGATGGTAGCCTTGTCATTATGGAAGGTAGTCAGTTGTCTAGATTTTTGGTACTCCAATGGATGGTAGCCTTATTATTATGGAAGGTACTCTGTTGTCGATATTTTTTTTACTCCAATGGATGGTAGCCTTGTCATTATGGAAGGTAGTCTGTTGTCGAGATTTTTGTTACTACAATTGATGGTTGGCTTTTAATTATGGAAAGTAGTCTTTTGTTCAGATTTTTGTTACTCCAATGGATGGTAGCCTTGTCGTTATGGAAGTAAGTTTGTCGTTATGTTTTATGTTACTCCAATGGATGGTAGCCTTTTCATTATGGAAGGTAGTATTTTGTTCAAATTTTTGTTACTGCAATGGATGGTAGCCTTGTCATTATTGAAGCTAGACTGTTGTCGAGATTTTTGTTACTCCAATGGATGGTAACCTTTTCATTATGGAAGGTAGTTTGTTGTCGATATTTTTGTTACTACAATGGATGGTAGCCTTGTCATTCTGGAAGTTAGTCCGTTGTTGATATTTTTTTTACTTAAATGGATGGTTGCATTGTCATTATGGAAGGTAGTCTGTTGTCGATATTTTTGTTACTCCAATGGATGGTAGCCTTATCATTATGGAAGGTAGTCGATTGTAGATAACTTTTTTACTCCAATGGGTGGTAGCCTTGTCATTATGGAAGGTAGTTTGTTATCGATATTTTTGTTACTCCAATGGATGGTAGCCTTGTCATTATGGATGGTAATTTATTGTAGATATCTTTTTTACTGCAATGGGTTATAGCCTTGTCATTATGGAAGGTAGGATGTTGTCGAGATTTTTATTACTCCAATGGATGGTAGCCTTGTCATTATGGAAGGTAGTCTACTCTTGATATCTTTTTTACTTCAATGGGTTGTAGCCTTGTCATTATAAAAGGTAGTTTATTATCGATATCTTTGTTACTCCAATGGATGGTTGCCTTTTCATTATGGAAGGTTCTCTATTGTTGATATTTTTGTTACTCCAATGGATGGTAGCCTTGTCATTATGGAAGGTAGTCTGTTGTCGAGATTTTTATTACTCCAATGGATGGCAGCCTTGTCATTGTTGAAGCTAGTCCGTTGTCGTGATTTTTGTTACTCCAATGTATGGTATCCTGTTCATTATGGAAGGTAGTCTATTGTCGATATTTTGGTTACTACAATGGATGATAGCCTTGTCATTCTGGAAGTTAGTCCGTTGTTGATATTTTTCTTACTTCAATGGATGGTTGCATTATCATTATGGAATGTAGTATGTTGTCGATATTTTTGTTACTTCAATGGATGGTAGCCCTATCATTATAGAAGGTAGTCTATTGTAGATATCTTTTTTACTACAATGGGTGGTAGCCTTGTCATTATGGGATGTAGTCTGTTCTCAATATGTTTGTTACTCCAATGGGTGGTAGCCTTGTCATTATGGAAGGTAGTTTGTTGTCGATATTTTTGTTACTCCAATGGATGGTAGCCTTCTCATTATGGAAGGTACTCTGTTGTCAATATTTTTGTTACTCCAATGGATGGTAGCCTTGTCATTATGGAAGGTAGTCTGTTGTCGAGATTTTTATTACTCCAATGGATGGTAGCCTTGTCATTATGGAAGGTAGTATGTTGTCGAGATTTTTGTTAATACAATTGATGGTAGCCTTGTAATTATGGAAAGTATTCTTTTGTTCAGATTTTTGTTACTCCAATGGATGGTAGTCTTGTCATTATGGAAGGTAGTCCGTCGTTATGATTTCTGTTAATCCAATGGATGGTAGCCTTTTCATTATGGAAGGTAGTATTTTGTTCAGATTTTTATTACGGCATTGGATGTTAGCCTTGTCATTACAGAAGGTATTCTGTTGTCAAGATTTTTGTTACTCCAATGGATGGTAGCCTTTTCATTATTGAAGTTAGTCTGTTGTCGAGATTTTTGTTACTCCAATGGATGGTATCCTTTTCATTATGGAAGGTAGTCTGTTGTCGAAATTTTTGTTATTCCATTGGATGGTAGCCTTATCATTATGGAAGGTAGTCTGATGTCGAGATTTTTGTTATTCCAATGGATGGTAACCTTGTCATTTCTGAAGGTAGTCTATTGTCGAAATTTTTGTTACTCCAATGTGTGGTAGCCTTGTCATTATGGAAGGTAGTCTGTTGTCGAGATTTTTGTTACTCCAGTTGATGGTAGCCTTGTCATTATGGGACGTAGTCTATCGTCAATATGTTTGTACTCCAATGGATTGTAGCTTTGTCATTATGGAAGGTACTCTGTTGTCTAGATTTTTGTTACTCCAATGGATGGTAGCCTTGTCATTATGGAAGGTACTATGTTGTCGAGATTTTTGTTACTCCAATTGAAGGTAGATTTGTCATTATGGGAGGTAGTATGTTGTCAATATGTTTGTACTCCAATGGATTGTAGCTTTGTCATTATAGAAGGTACTCTGTTGTCGAGATTTTCGTTACTCCAATGGATGGTAGCCTTGTAATTATGGAATGTACTCTGTTGTCGATATTTTTGGTGCTCCAATGGATGGTAGCTTTGTCATTATGGAAGGTAGTCTGTTGTCGAGATTTCTGTTACTCCAATGGATGGTAGCCTTGTCATTATGGAAGGTACTCAGTTGTTGTTATTTTTATTACTCCAATGGATGTTAACCTTGTCATTATGGAAGGTAGTCTGTTTTCGAGATTTTTGTTACTCCAATGGATGTTAACCTTATCATTATGGAAGGTAGTCTGTTGTCGAGATTTTTGTTACTCCATTCGATGGTAGCCTTGTCATTATGGAAGATAGTCTGTTGTCGAAATTTTTGTTACTACAAAGGATGGTAGCCTTGTAATTAATGAAAGTAGTCTTTTCTTCATATTTTTGTTACTCCAATGGATGGTAGCCTTGTCATTATGGAAGGTAGTCTGTCGTTATGATTTCTGTTACTCCAATGGATTGTAGCCTTTTCATTATGGAAGGTAGTATTTTGTTCAGATTTTTGTTACTACAATGGATGGTAGCCTTGTCATTACAGAAGGTAGTCTATTGTCAAGATTTTTGTTACTCCAATTGATGGTAGCCTTGTTATTATTGAAGTTAGTCTGTTGTCGAGATATTTGTTACTCAAATGTATGGTAACCTTTTCATTATGGAAGGTAGTCTGCTGTCGTTATTTTTGTTACTACAATGGATTGTAGCCTTGTCATTCTTGAAGTTAGTCTGTTGTTGATATTTTTATTACTCCAATGGATGGTTGCATTGTCATTATGGAAGGTAGTGTGTTATCGATATTTTTGTTACTCCAATGGATGGTAGCCTTATTATTATGGAAGAAAGTCTATTGTAGATATATTTTTTACTCCAATGGGTGGTAGCCTTGTCATTATGGAAGGTAGTTTGTCGTCGATATTTTTGTTACTCCAATGGATGGTAGCCTTGTCATTATGGATGGTAGTTTATTGTAGATATCTTTTTTACTGCAATGGGTGGTAGCCTTGTCATTATGGAAGGTAGTATGTTGTCGAGATTTTTATTACTCCAATGGATGGTAGCCTTGTCATTATGAAAGCTAGTCTGTTGTCGACATTTTTGTTAATACAATGGATGGTAGCCTTGTAATTATGGAAAGTAGTATTTTGATCAGATTTTTGTTACTCCAATGGATGGTAGCCTTGTTATTATGGAAGGTAGTCTGTCGTTATGATTTCCGTTACTCCAATGGATGGTAGCCTTTTCATTATGGAAGGTAGTATTTTGTTCATATTTTTGTTACTGCAATGGATAGTAGCCTTGTCATTACAGAAGGTAGTCTGTTGTCAAGATTTTTGTTACTCCAATGGATGGTAGCCTTGTAATTATTGAAGCTAGTCTGATGTCGAGATTTTTGTTACACCAATGGATGGTATCCTTTTCATTATGGAAGGTAGTCTGTTGTCGAGATTTTTGTTATTCCATTGGATGGTAGCCTTGTCATTATGGAAGGTAGTATGTTGTCGTTAATTTTGTTACTCTAATGGATGGTATCCTTGTCATTATGGAAGGTAGTTTGTCATTGAGATATCTGTTACTCCAATGTGTGGTAGCCTTGTCATTATGGAAACTAGTCTGTTGTTCAGATTTTTGTTAATCCAATGGATGGTAGCTTTGTCATTATGGAAGGTATTCTGTTGTCGAGATTTTTGTAATTATATAGGATGATAGCCATTTCATTATGGCAGGTAGTCTGATGTCGAGATTTTTGTTATTCTAATAGATGGTAACATTGTCATTATGGAAGGTAGTCTGTTGTCTAGATTTTTGTTACTCCTATGGATGGTAACCTTATCATTATGGGACGTAGTCTGTTGTCGAGATTTTTGTTACTACATTGGATGGTAGCCTTGTCATTATGGAAGGTAGACTGTTGTCGAGATTTTTTTTACTCTAATGGATAGTATCCTTTTCATTATGGAAGGTTGTCTGTTGTCGAGATTTTTGTTATTCCATTGGATGGTAGCCTTGTCATTATGGAAGGTAGTGTGTTGTCGCGATTTTTGTTTCTCCAATGGATGGTAGCCTTGTCATTATAGAAGGTAGTGTGTTATCGAGATTTTTGTTACTCCAATTGATGGTAGCCTTGTCATTATGGGACGTAGTCTGTTGTCAATATGTTTGTTACTCCAATGGATTGTAGCCTTGTCATAATGGAAGGTACTCTGTTGTTGAGATTTTTGTTACCCCAATGGATGGTAGCCTTGTCATTATGGAAGATACTATGTTGTCAATATTTTTGTTACTCCAATGGATGGTAGCTTTGTCATTATGGAAGGTAGTCTGTTGTCATGATTTTTGTTACTCCAATTGATGGTAGCCTTGTCATTATGGAAGGTAGTCGATTGTTGATATTTTGTTACTACAATGGATGGTAGCCTTGTCATTCTGGAAGTTAATTCGTTGTTGATATTTTTATTACTCCATTGGATGTTAGCATTGTCATTATAGAAGGTTGTCTTGTCAAGATTTTTGTTACTATAATGGATGGTAGCCTTATAATTGTGGAAAGTAGTCTTTTGTTAAATTTCTGTTACTCCAATGGATGGTAGCCTTGTCATTTTGGAAGGAAGTCTATCGTTATGATTTATGTGACTCAAATGGATGGTAGCCTTTTCATTATGGAAGGAAGTGTTTTGTTCAGATTTTATTTACTCCAATGGATGGTAGCCTTGTCATTAAAGGAGGTTGTCTATTGTCAAGATTTTTGTTACTCTAATGGATGGTTGCCTTGTCATTATTGAAGCTAGTCTGTTGTCAAGATTTTTGTTATTCCATTAGATGGTAGCCTTATCATTATGGAAGGTAGTCTGATGTCGAGATTTTTGTTATTCCAATGGATGGTAACCTTGTCATTTTGGAAGGTAGTCTATTGTCGAGATTTATGTTACTCCAATGGATGGTAGCCTTGTCATTATGGAAGGTAGTCTGTTATCGAGATTTTTGTTACTCCAATTGATGGTAGCCTTGTCATTATGGGACATAGTCTGTTGTCAATATTTTTGTTACTCTAATGGATTATAGCCTTGTCATTATGGAAGGTACTCTGTTGTCGAGATTTTTGTTACTGTAATGGATGGTATGCTTGTAATTATGGAAGGTACTCTGTTGTCGATATTTTTGTTACTCCAATGGATGGTAGCCTTGTCATTATGGAAGGTAGTCTGTTGTCGAGATTTTTTTTACTCCAATGGATGGTAGCCTTGTCATTATGGGAGGTAGTTTGTTGTCGAGATTTTTGTTACTCCAATAGATGGTAGCCTTGTAATAATGGAAGGTAGTTTTTTGTTCATATTTTTGTTACTCCAATGGATGGTAGCCTTGTCATTATGGAAGGTAGTTTGTCGTTATGATTTCTGTTACTCCAATGGATGGTAGCCTTGTCATTATGGAAGGTAGTCTTTTGTTTAGATTTTTGTTACTCCAATGGATGGTAGCCTTGTCATTATGGGACGTAGTCTATTGTCAATATGTTTGTTACTCCAATGGATTGTAGCCTTGTCATAATGGAAGGTACTCTGTTGTCGAGATTTTTGTTACTCCAATGGATCGTAGCCTTGTCATTATGGAAGATACTCTGTTGTCGATATTTTTGTTACTCCAATGGATGGTAGTATTGTTATTATGGAAGGTAGTCTGTTGTCATGATTTTTGTTACTCCAATTGATGGTAGCCTTGTCATTATAGAAGGTAGTCGATTATTGATATTTTGTTACTACAATGGATGGTAGCCTTGTCATTCTGGAAGTTAATCCGTTGTTGATATTTTCATTACTCCATTGGATGTTAGCATTGTCATTATAGAAGGTTGTCTTGTCAAGATTTTTGTTACTATAATGGATGGTAGCCTTATAATTGTGGAAAGTAGTCTTTTGTTTAGATTTTTGTTACTCCAATGTATGGTAGCCTTGTCATTTTGGAAGGAAGTCTATCGTTATGATTTATGTTACTCAAATGGATGGTAGCCTTTTCATTATGGAAGGTAGTGTTTTGTTCAGATTTTATTTACTCCAATGGATGGTAGCCTTGTCATTAAAGAAGGTTGTCTGTTGTCTAGATTTTTGTTACTCCAATGGATGGTTGCCTTATCATTATGGAAGGTAGTCTATTGACGAGATTTTTGTTACTACATTGGATTGTAGCCTTATAATTATGGAAAGTAGTCTTTTGTTCAGATTTTTGTTACTCCAATGGATTCTAGCCTTGTCATTATGGAAAGAAGTCTATCGCTATGATTTCTGTTACTCCAATGGATGGTAGCCTTGTCATTATGGAAGGTAGTATTTTGTTCAGATTTTTGTTACTGCAATGGATTGTAGCCTTGTCATTACATAAGGTAGTTTTTTGTCAAGATTTTTGTTACTCCAACGGATGGTAGCCTTGTCATTATTGAAGCTACTCTGTTGTCGATATTTTTGTTCCTCTAATGGATAGTATCCTTTTAATTATGGAAGGTTGTTTGTTGTCGAGATTTTTGTTATTCCATTGGATGGTAGCCTTGTCATTATGGAAGGTAGTGTGTTGTCGAGATTTTTGTTTCTCCAATGGATGGTAGCCTTGTCATTATGAAAGGTAGTGTGTTATCGAGATTTTTGTTACTCCAAATGATGGTAGCCTTGTCATTATGGGACGTAGTCTGTTGTCAATATGTTTGTTACTCCAATGGATTATAGCCTTGTCATAATGGAAGGTACTCTGTTGTCGAGATTTTTGTTACTCCAATGGATGGTAGCCTTGTAATTATGGAAGATACTCTGTTGTCAATATTTTTGTTACTCCAATGGATGGTAGCTTTGTCATTATGGAAGGTAGTCTGTTGTCATGATTTTTGTTACTCCAATTGATGGTAGCTTTTTCATTACGGAAGGTACTCTGTTTTTCGTTATTTTTATTACTCCAATGGATGGTAGCCTTGTCATTATGGAAGGTAGTCTGTTGTCAAGATTTTTGTTACTCCAATTGATGGTAGCCTTGTCATTATGGAAGGTAGTCGATTGTTGATATTTTGTTACTACAATGGATGGTAGCCTTTTCATTCTGGAAGTTAGTCCGTTGTTGATATTTTTATTACTCCATTGGATGTTAGCATTGTCATTATAGAAGGTTGTCTTGTCAAGATTTTTGTTACTATAATGGATGGTAGCCTTATAATTGTGGAAAGTAGTCTTTTGTTTAGATTTTTGTTACTCCAATGGATGGTAGCCTTGTCATTTTGGAAGGAAGTCTATCGTTATGATTTATGTTACTCAAATGGATGGTAGCCTTTTCATTATGGAAGGTAGTGTTTTGTTCAGATTTTATTTACTCCAATGGATGGTAGCCTTGTCTTTAAAGAAGGTTGTTTGTTGTCTAGATTTTTGTTACTCCAATGGATGGTTGCCTTATCATTATGGAAGGAGGTCTATTGACGAGATTTTTGTTACTACATTGGATAGTAGCCTTATAATTATGGAAAGTAGTCTTTTGTTCAGATTTTTGTTACTCCAATGGATTCTAGCCTTGTCATTATGGAAAGAAGTCTATCGCTATGATTTCTGTTACTCCAATGGATGGTAGCCTTGTCTTTATGGAAGGTAGTATTTTGTTCAGATTTTTGTTACTGCAATGGATTGTAGCCTTGTCATTACAGAAGGTAGTTTGTTGTCAAGATTTTTGTTACTCCAACGGATGGTAGCCTTGTCATTATTGAAGCTAGTCTGTTGTCGATATTTTTGTTCCTCTAATGGATAGTATCTCTTTCATTATGGAAGGTTGTCTGTTGTCGAGATTTTTGTTATTCCATTGGATGGTAGCCTTGTCATTACGGAAGGTAGTGTGTTGTCGAGATTTTTGTTACTCCAAATGATGGTACCCTTGTCATTATGGGACGTAGTCTGTTGTCAATATGTTTGTTACTCCAATGGATTATAGCCTTGTCATAATGGAAGGTACTCTGTTGTCGAGATTTTTGTTACTCCAATGGATGGTAGCCTTGTCATTATGGAAGATACTCTGTTGTCAATATTTTTGTTACTCCAATGGATGGTAGCTTTGTCATTATGGAAGGTAGTCTGTTGTCATGATTTTTGTTACTCCAATTGATGGTAGCTTTGTCATTATGGAAGGTACTCTGTTTTTCGTTATTTTTATTACTGCAATGGATGGTAGCCTTGTCATTATGGAAGGTAGTCTGTTGTCGAGATTTTTGTTACTCCAATTGATGGTAGCCTTGTCATTATGGAAGGTAGTCGATTGTTGATATTTTGTTACTACAATGGATGGTAGCCTTTTCATTCTGGAAGTTAGTCCGTTGTTGATATTTTTATTACTCCATTGGATGTTAGCATTGTCATTATAGAAGGTTGTCTTGTCAAGATTTTTGTTACTATAATGGATGGTATCCTTATAATTGTGGAAAGTAGTCTTTTGTTTAGATTTTTGTTACTCCAATGGATGGTAGCCTTGTCATTTTGGAAGGAAGTCTATCGTTATGATTTATGTTACTCAAATGGATGGTATCCTTTTCATTATGGAAGGTAGTGTTTTGTTCAGATTTTATTTACTCCAATGGATGGTAGCCTTGTCTTTAAAGAAGGTTGTCTGTTGTCTAGATTTTTGTTACTCCAATGGATGGTTGCCTTATCATTATGGAAGGAGGTCTATTGACGAGATTTTTGTTACTACATTGGATAGTAGCCTTATAATTATGGAAAGTAGTCTTTTGTTCAGATTTTTGTTACTCCAATGGATTCTAGCCTTGTCATTATGGAAAGAAGTCTATCGCTATGATTTCTGTTACTCCAATGGATGGTAGCCTTGTCTTTATGGAAGGTAGTATTTTGTTCAGATTTTTGTTACTGCAATGGATTGTAGCCTTGTCATTACAGAAGGTAGTTTGTTGTCAAGATTTTTGTTACTCCAACGGATGGTAGCCTTGTCATTATTGAAGCTAGTCTGTTGTCGATATTTTTGTTCCTCTAATGGATAGTATCCTTTTCATTATGGAAGGTTGTCTGTTGTCGAGATTTTTGTTATTCCATTGGATGGTAGCCTTGTCATTACGGAAGGTAGTGTGTTGTCGAGATTTTTGTTACTCCAAATGATGGTACCCTTGTCATTATGGGACGTAGTCTGTTGTCAATATGTTTGTTACTCCAATGGATTATAGCCTTGTCATAATGGAAGGTACTCTGTTGTCGAGATTTTTGTTACTCCAATGGATGGTAGCCTTGTCATTATGGAAGATACTCTGTTGTCAATATTTTTGTTACTCCAATGGATGGTAGCTTTGTCATTATGGAAGGTAGTCTGTTGTCATGATTTTTGTTACTCCAATTGATGGTAGCTTTGTCATTACGGAAGGTACTCTGTTTTTCGTTATTTTTATTACTCCAATGGATGGTAGCCTTGTCATTATGGAAGGTAGTCTGTTGTCGAGATTTTTGTTACTCCAATTGATGGTAGCCTTGTCATTATGGAAGGTAGTCGATTGTTGATATTTTGTTACTACAATGGATGGTAGCCTTTTCATTCTGGAAGTTAGTCCGTTGTTGATATTTTTATTACTCCATTGGATGTTAGCATTGTCATTATAGAAGGTTGTCTTGTCAAGATTTTTGTTACTATAATGGATGGTAGCCTTATAATTGTGGAAAGTAGTCTTTTGTTTAGATTTTTGTTACTCCAATGGATGGTAGCCTTGTCATTTTGGAAGGAAGTCTATCGTTATGATTTATGTTACTCAAATGGATGGTAGCCTTTTCATTATGGAAGGTAATGTTTTGTTCAGATTTTATTTACTCCAATGGATGGTAGCCTTGTCATTAAAGAAGGTTGTCTGTTGTCTAGATTTTTGTTACTCCAATGGATGGTTGCCTTATCATTATGGAAGGTAGTCTATTGACGAGATTTTTGTTACTACATTGGATAGTAGCCTTATAATTATGGAAAGTAGTCTTTTGTTCAGATTTTTGTTACTCCAATGGATTCTAGCCTTGTCATTATGGAAAGAAGTCTATCGCTATGATTTCTGTTACTCCAATGGATGGTAGCCTTGTCATTATGGAAGGTAGTATTTTGTTCAGATTTTTGTTACTGCAATGGATTGTAGCCTTGTCATTACAGAAGGTAGTTTGTTGTCAAGATTTTTGTTACTCCAACGGATGGTAGCCTTGTCATTATTGAAGCTAGTCTGTTGTCTATATTTTTGTTCCTCTAATGGATAGTATCCTTTTCATTATGGAAGGTTGTCTGTTGTCGAGACTTTTGTTATTCCATTGGATGGTAGCCTTGTCATTATGGAAGGTAGTGTGTTGTCGAGATTTTTGTTTCTCCAATGGATGGTAGCCTTGTCATTATGAAAGGTAGTGTGTTTTCGAGATTTTTGTTACTCCAAATGATGGTAGCCTTGTCATTATGGGACGTAGTCTGTTGTCAATATGTTTGTTACTCCAATGGATTATAGCCTTGTCATAATGGAAGGTACTCTGTTGTCGAGATTTTTTTTACTCCAATGGATGGTAGCCTTGTCATTATGGAAGATACTCAGTTGTCAATATTTTTGATACTCCAATGGATGGTAGCTTTGTCATTATGGAAGGTAGTCTGTTGTCATGATTTTTGTTACTCCAATTGATGGTAGCTTTGTCATTATAGAAGGTACTCTGTTTTTCGTTATTTTTATTACTCCAATGGATGGTAGCCTTGTCATTATGGAAGGTAGTCTGTTGTCGAGATTTTTGTTACTCCAATTGATGGTAGCCCTATCATTATGGAAGGTAGTCGATTGTTGATATTTTGTTACTACAATGGATGGTAGCCTTTTCATTCTGGAAGTTCGTCCGTTGTTGATATTTTTATTACTCCATTGGATGTTAGCATTGTCATTATAGAAGGTTGTCTTGTCAAGATTTTTGTTACTATAATGGATGGTAGCCTTATAATTGTGGAAAGTAGTCTTTTGTTTAGATTTTTGTTACTCCAATGGATGGTAGCCTTGTCATTTTGGAAGGAAGTCTATCGTTATGATTTATGTGACTCAAATGGATGGTAGCCTTCTCATTATGGAAGGTAGTGTTTTGTTCAGATTTTATTTACTCCAATGGATGGTAGCCTTTTCATTAAAGAAGGTTGTCTGTTGTCAAGATTTTTGTTACTCCAATGGATGGTTGCCTTGTCATTATTGAAGCTAGTCTGTTGTTAAGATTTTTGTTATTCCATTAGATGGTAGCCTTATCATTATGGAAGGTAGTCTGATGTCGAGATTTTTTTTATTCCAATGGATGGTAACCTTGTCATTTTGGAAGGTAGTCTATTGTCGAGATTTATGTTACTCTAATTGATGGTATCGTTGTCATTATGGGACGTAGTTTGTTGTCAATATTTTTGTAACTCCAATGGATTGTAGCCTTGTCATTATGGAAGGTACTCTATTGTCGATATTTTTGTTACTCCAATGGATTGTAGCCTTGTCATTATGGAAGGTACTCTATTGTCGAGATTTTTGTTACTCCAATGGATGGTAGCCTTGTCATTATGAAAGGTACTTTGTTGTCGAGATTTTTGTTACTCCAATGGATTATAGCCTTGTCATTATGGAAGGTAGTTTATCATTGAGATATCTGTTACTTCATTGTGTGGTAGCCTTGTCATTATGGAAGGTAGTCAGTTGTCAAGATTTTTGTTATTCCATTGGATGGTAGCCTTGTCATTATGGAAGGTAGTCTGATGTCGAGATTTTTTTTATTCTAACGGATGGTAACCTTGTCATTATGGAAGGTAGTCTGTCATTGATATTTTTGTTACTCCAATGGATGGTAGCCTCGTCATTATGGAAGGTAGTCTGTTATCGAGATTTTTGTTACTCCAATTGATGGTAGCCTTGTCATTATGGGACATAGTCTGTTGACAATATTTTTGTTACTCTAATGGATTATAGCCTTGTCATTATGGAAGGTACTCTGTTGTCGAGATTTTTGTTACTGTAATGGATGGTATGCTTGTAATTATGGAAGGTACTCTGTTGTCGATATTTTTGTTACTCCAATGGATGGTAGCCTTGTCATTATGGAAGGTAGTCTGTTGTCGAGATTTTTTTTACTCCAATGGATGGTAGCCTTGTCATTATGGGAGGTAGTTTGTTGTCGAGATTTTTGTTACTCCAATAGATGGTAGCCTTGTAATTATGGAAGGTAGTCGATTGGTGATATTTTGTTACTACAATGGATGGTAGTCTTGTCATTCTTGAAGTTAGTCCGTTGTTGATATTTTTATTACTCCATTGGATGTTAGCATTGTCATTATAGAAGGTAGTCTTGTCAAGATTTTTGTTACTATAATGGATGGTAGCCTTATAATTGTGGAAAGTAGTCTTTTGTTTAGATTTTTGTTACTCCAATGGATGGTAGCCTTGTCATTTTGGGAGGAAGTCTATCGTTATGATTTATGTTACTCCAATGGATGGTAGCCTTTTCATTATGGAAGGTAGTGTTTTGTTCAGATTTTATTTACTCCAATGGATGGTAGCCTTGTCATTAAAGAAGGTTGTTTGTTGTCAAGATTTTTTTTACTCCAATGGATGGTTGCCTTGTCATTATTGAAGCTAGTCTGTTGTCAAGATTTTTGTTATTCCATTGGATGGTAGCCTTATCATTTTGGAAGGTAGTCTGATGTCGAGATTTTTGTTATTCCAATGGATGGTAACCTTGTCATTTTGGAAGGTAGTCTGTTGCCGAGATTTTTGTTACTCCAATGGATGGTAGCCTTGTCATTATGGAAGGTAGTCTGTTGTCGAGATTTTTGTTACTCTAATTTATGGTAGCGTTGTCATTATGGGACGTAGTTTGTTGTCAATATTTTTGTTACTCCAATGGATTGTAGCCTTGTCATTATGGAAGGTACTCTATTGTCGAGATTTTTGTTACTCCAATGGATGGTAGCCATGTCATTATGAAAGGTACTTTGTTGTCGATATTTTTGTTACTCCAATGGATGGTAGCCTTGTCATTATGGAAGGTAGTTTATCATTGAGATATCTGTTACTTCATTGTGTGGTAGCCTTGTCATTATGGAAGGTAGTCTGTTGTCAAGATTTTTGTTATTCCATTGGATGGTAGCCTTGTCATTATGGAAGGTAGTCTAATGTCGAGATTTTTTTTATTCTAACGGATGGTAACCTTGTCATTATGGAAGGTAGTCTGTCGTTGAGATTTTTGGTACTCCAATGGATGGTAGCCTCGTCATTATGGAAGGCAGTCTGTTGTCGAGATTTTTGTTACTCCAATTGATGGTAGCCTTGTCATTATGGGACATAGTCTGTTGTCAATATTTTTGTTACTCTAATGGATTATAGCCTTGTCATTATGGAAGGTACTCTGTTGTCGAGATTTTTGTTACTGTAATGGATGGTATGCTTGTAATTATGGAAGGTACTCTGTTGTCGATATTTTTGTTACTCCAATGGATGGTAGCCTTGTCATTATGGAAGGTAGTCTGTTGTCGAGATTTTTTTTACTCCAATGGATGGTAGCCTTGTCATTATGGGAGGTAGTTTGTTGTCGAGATTTTTGTTATTCCAATAGATGGTAGCCTTGTAATTATGGAAGGTAGTCGATTGGTGATATTTTGTTACTACAATGGATGGTAGTCTTGTCATTCTTGAAGTTAGTCCGTTGTTGATATTTTTATTACTCCATTGGATGTTAGCATTGTCATTATAGAAGGTAGTCTTGTCAAGATTTTTGTTACTATAATGGATGGTAGCCTTATAATTGTGGAAAGTAGTCTTTTATTTAGATTTTTGTTACTCCAATGGATGGTAGCCTTGTCATTTTGGGAGGAAGTCTATCGTTATGATTTATGTTACTCCAATGGATGGTAGCCTTTTCATTATGGAAGGTAGTGTTTTGTTCAGATTTTATTTACTCCAATGGATGGTAGCCTTGTTATTAAAGAAGGTTGTTTGTTGTCAAGATTTTTTTTACTCCAATGGATGGTTGCCTTGTCATTATTGAAGCTAGTCTGTTGTCAAGATTTTTGTTATTCCATTGGATGGTAGCCTTATCATTTTGGAAGGTAGTCTGATGTCGAGATTTTTGTTATTCCAATGGATGGTAACCTTGTCATTTTGGAAGGTAGTCTGTTGCCGAGATTTTCGTTACTCCAATGGATGGTAGCCTTGTCATTATGGAAGGTAGTCTGTTGTCGAGATTTTTGTTACTCTAATTTATGGTAGCGTTGTCATTATGGGACGTAGTTTGTTGTCAATATTTTTGTTACTCCAATGGATTGTAGCCTTGTCATTATGGAAGGTACTCTATTGTCGAGATTTTTGTTACTCCAATGGATGGTAGCCATGTCATTATGAAAGGTACTTTGTTGTCGATATTTTTGTTAGTCCAATGGATGGTAGCCTTGTCATTATGGAAGGTAGTTTATCATTGAGATATCTGTTACTTCATTGTGTGGTAGCCTTGTCATTATGGAAGGTAGTCTGTTGTCAAGATTTTTGTTATTCCATTGGATTGTAGCCTTGTCATTATGGAAGGTAGTCTGATGTCGAGATTTTTTTTATTCTAACGGATGGTAACCTTGTCATTATGGAAGGTAGTCTGTCGTTGAGATTTTTGTTACTCCAATGGATGGTAGCCTCGTCATTATGAAAGGCAGTCTATTGTCGATATTTTTGTTACTCCAATTGAAGGTAGCCTTGTCATTATGGGATATAGTTTGTTGTCAATATTTTTGTTACTCTAATGGATTGTAGCCTTGTCATTATGGAAGGTACTCTGTTGTCGAGATTTTTGTTACTCTAATGGATGGTATGCTTCTAATTATGGAAGGTACTCTGTTGTCGATATTTTTGTTACTCCAATGGATGGTAGCCTTGTCATTATGGAAGATAGTTTGTTGTCGAGATTTTTGTTACTCCAATGGATGGTAGCCTTGTCATTATGGAAGGTAGTTTGTTGTCGAGATTTTTGTTACTCCAATAGATGGTAGCCTTGTAATTTGGAAGGTTGTTTTCTGTTCATATTTTTGTTACTCCAATGGATGGTAGCCTTGTCATTATGGAAGGTAGTTTGTCGTTATGATTTCTGTTACTCCAATGGATGGTAGCCTTGTCATTATGGAAGGTAGTCTTTTGTTTAGATTTTTGTTACTCAAATGGATGGTAGCCTTGTCATTATGGGACGTAGTCTGTTGTCAATATGTTTGTTACTCCAATGGATTGTAGCCTTGTCATAATGGAAGGTACTCTATTGTCAAAAAATTTGTTACTCCAATGGATGGTAGCCTTGTCATTATGCAAGATACTATGTTGTCGATAGTTTTGTTACTCCAATGGATGGTAGCTTTGTCATTATGGAAGGTACTCTGTTTTTCGTTATTTTTATTACTCCAATGGATGGTAGCCTTGTCATTATGGAAGGTAGTATGTTGTCGAGATTTTTGTTACTCCAATTGATGGTAGCCTTGTCATTATGGAAGGTAGTCGATTGGTGATATTATGTTACTACAATGGATGGTAGCCTTGTCATTCTGGAAGTTAGTCCGTTGTTGATATTTTTATTACTCCATTGGATGTTAGCATTGTCATTATAGAAGGTAGTCTTGTCAAGATTTTATTTACTATAATGGATGGTAGCCTTATAATTGTGGAAAGTAGTCTTTTGTTTAGATTTTTGTTACTCCAATGGTTGGTAGCCTTGTCATTTTGGAAGGAAGTCTATCGTTATGATTTATGTTACTCCAATGGATGGTAGCCTTTTCATTATGGAAGGTAGTGTTTTGTTCAGATAATATTTACTCCAATGGATGGTAGCCTTGTCATTAAAGAAGGTTGTCTGTTGTCAAGATTTTTGTTACTCCAATGGATGGTTGCCTTGTCATTATTGAAGCTAGTCAGTTGTCAAGATTTTTGTTATTCCATTGGATGGTAGCCTTATCATTATGGAAGGTAGTCTGCTGTCGAGATTTTTGTTATTCCGATGGATGGTAACCTTGTCATTTTGGAAGGTAGTCTGTTGTCGATATTTTTGTTACTCCAATGGATGGTAGCCTTGTCATTATGGAAGGTAGTCTGTTGTCGAGATTTTTGTTACTCTTATTGATGGTAGCCTTGTCATTATGGGACGTAGTTTGTTGTCAATATTTTTGTTACTCCAATGGATTATAGCCTTTTCATTATGGAAGGTACTCTATTGTCGAGATTTTTGTTACTCCAATGGATGGTAGCCTTGTCATTATGAAAGGTACTCTGTTGTCGATATTTTTGTTACTCCAATGGATGGTAGCCTTGTCATTATGGAAGGTAGTCTGTTGTCGAGATTTTTTTTACTCATATGGATTATAGCCTTGTCATTATGGAAGGTAGTTTATCATTGAGATATCTGTTACTTCATTGTGTGGTAGCCTTGTCATTATGGAAGGTAGTCTATTGTCAAGATTTTTGTTATTCCATTGGATTGTAGCCTTGTCATTATGGAAGGTAGTCTGATGTTGAGATTTTTTTTATTCTAACGGATGGTAACCTTGTCATTATGGAAGGTAGTCTATCATTGAGATTTTTGTTACTCCAATGGATGGTAGCCTCGTCATTATGGAAGGTAGTCTGTTGTCGATATTTTTGGTACTCCAATTGATGGTAGCCTTGTCATTATGGGATATAGTCTGTTGTCAATATTTTTGTTACTCTAATGGATTGTAGCCTTGTCATTATGGAAGGTACTCTGTTGTCGAGATTTTTGTTACTCTAATGGATGGTATGCTTGTAATTATGGAAGGTACTCTATTGTCGATATTTTTGTTATTCCAATGGATGGTTTCCTTGTCATTATGGAAGGTAGTCTGTTGTCGATATTTTTGTTACTCCAATGGATGGAAGCCTTGTCATTATGGAAGGTAGTTTGTTGTCGAGATTTTTGTTACTCCAATAGATGGTAGCCTTGTAATTATGGAAGGTAGTTTTCTGTTCATATTTGTGTTACTCCAATGGATGGTAGCCTGGTCATTATGGAAGGTAGTTTGTCGTTATGATTTCTGTTACTCCAATGGATGGTAGCCTTGTCATTATGGAAGGTAGTCTTTTGTTTAGATTTTTGTTACTCCAATGGATGGTAGCCTTATCATTACGGAAGGTAGTCTGTTGTCTATATTTTTGTTACTCCAATGGATGGTAGCCTTATCATTATGGAAGGTAGTCTTTTGTTTAGATTTTTGTTACTCCAATGGATGGTAGCCTTATCATTACGGAAGGTAGTCTATTGTCGATATTTTTGTTACTCCAATGGATGGTAGCCTTATCATTATGGAAGGTAGTCTATTGTAGATGTCTTTTTTACTCCAATAGGTGGTAGCCTTGTCATTATGAAAGGTAGGTTGTTGTCGATATTTTTGTTACTCCGATGGATTATAGCCTTGTCATTATGGAAGGTAGTTTATCATTGAGATATCTGTTACTTCAATGTGTGGTAGCCTTGTCATTATGGAAAGTAGTCTGTTGTCAAGATTTTTGTTATTCCATTGGATTGTAGCCTTGTCATTATGGAAGGTAGTCTGATGTCAAGATTTTTTTTATTCTAACAGATGGTAACCTTGTCATTATGGAAGGTAGTCTGTCGTTGAGATTTTTGTTACTCCAATGGATGGTAGCCTCGTCATTATGGAAGGTAGTCTGTTGTCGATATTTTTGGTACTCCAATTGATGGTAGCCTTGTCATTATGGAAGGTAGTTTATCATTGAGATATCTGTTACTTCATTGTGTGGTAGCCTTGTCATTATGGAAGGTAGTCTGTTGTCAAGATTTTTGTTATTCCATTGGATGGTAGCCTTGTCATTATGGAAGGTAGTCTGATATCGAGATTTTTTTTATTCTAACGGATGGTAACCTTGTCATTATGGAAGGTAGTCTGTCATTGATATTTTTGTTACTCCAATGGATGGTAGCCTCGTCATTATGGAAGGTAGTCTGTTATCGAGATTTTTGTTACTCCAATTGATGGTAGCCTTGTCATTATGGGACATAGTCTGTTGACAATATTTTTGTTACTCTAATGGATTATAGCCTTGTCATTATGGAAGGTACTCTGTTGTCGAGATTTTTGTTACTGTAATGGATGGTATGCTTGTAATTATGGAAGGTACTCTGTTGTCGATATTTTTGTTACTCCAATGGATGGTAGCCTTGTCATTATGGAAGGTAGTCTGTTGTCGAGATTTTTTTTACTCCAATGGATGGTAGCCTTGTCATTATGGGAGGTAGTTTGTTGTCGAGATTTTTGTTACTCCAATAGATGGTAGCCTTGTAATTATGGAAGGTAGTCGATTGGTGATATTTTGTTACTACAATGGATGGTAGCCTTGTCATTCTTGAAGTTAGTCCGTTGTTGATATTTTTATTACTCCATTGGATGTTAGCATTGTCATTATAGAAGGTAGTCTTGTCAAGATTTTTGTTACTATAATGGATGGTAGCCTTATAATTGTGGAAAGTAGTCTTTTGTTTAGATTTTTGTTACTCCAATGGATGGTAGCCTTGTCATTTTGGGAGGAAGTCTATCGTTATGATTTATGTTACTCCAATGGATGGTAGCCTTTTCATTATGGAAGGTAGTGTTTTGTTCAGATTTTATTTACTCCAATGGATGGTAGCCTTGTCATTAAAGAAGGTTGTTTGTTGTCAAGATTTTTTTTACTCCAATGGATGGTTGCCTTGTCATTATTGAAGCTAGTCTGTTGTCAAGATTTTTGTTATTCCATTGGATGGTAGCCTTATCATTTTGGAAGGTAGTCTGATGTCGAGATTTTTGTTATTCCAATGGATGGTAACCTTGTCATTTTGGAAGGTAGTCTGTTGCCGAGATTTTCGTTACTCCAATGGATGGTAGCCTTGTCATTATGGAAGGTAGTCTGTTGTCGAGATTTTTGTTACTCTAATTTATGGTAGCGTTGTCATTATGGGACGTAGTTTGTTGTCAATATTTTTGTTACTCCAAAGGATTGTAGCCTTGTCATTATGGAAGGTACTCTATTGTCGAGATTTTTGTTACTCCAATGGATGGTAGCCATGTCATTATGAAAGGTACTTTGTTGTCGATATTTTTGTTACTCCAATGGATGGTAGCCTTGTCATTATGGAAGGTAGTTTATCATTGAGATATCTGTTACTTCATTGTGTGGTAGCCTTGTCATTATGGAAGGTAGTCTGTTGTCAAGATTTTTGTTATTCCATTGGATGGTAGCCTTGTCATTATGGAAGGTAGTCTAATGTCGAGATTTTTTTTATTCTAACGGATGGTAACCTTGTCATTATGGAAGGTAGTCTGTCGTTGAGATTTTTGGTACTCCAATGGATGGTAGCCTCGTCATTATGGAAGGCAGTCTGTTGTCGAGATTTTTGTTACTCCAATTGATGGTAGCCTTGTCATTATGGGACATAGTCTGTTGTCAATATTTTTGTTACTCTAATGGATTGTAGCCTTGTCATTATGGAAGGTACTCTGTTGTCGAGATTTTTGTTACTCTAATGGATGGTATGCTTGTAATTATGGAAGGTACTCTGTTGTCGATATTTTTGTTACTCCAATGGATGGTAGCCTTGTCATTATGGAAGGTAGTTTGTCGTTATGATTTCTGTTACTCCAATGGATGGTAGCCTTGTCATTATGGAAGGTAGTCTTTTGTTTAGATTTTTGTTACTCCAATGGATGGTAGCCTTGTCATTATGGGACGTAGTCTATTGTCAATATGTTTGTTACTCCAATGGATTGTAGCCTTGTCATAATGGAAGGTACTCTATTGTCAAAAAATTTGTTACTCCAATGGATGGTAGCCTTGTCATTATGGAAGATACTATGTTGTCGATATTTTTGTTACTCCAATGGATGGTAGCTTTGTCATTATGGAAGGTAGTCTGTTGCCATGATTTTTGTTGCTCCAATTGATGGTAGCTTTGTCATTACAGAAGGTACTCACTTTTTCGTTATTTTTATTACTCCAATGGATGGTAGCCTTGTCATTATGGAAGGTAGTATGTTATCGAGATTTTTGTTACTCCAATTGATGGTAGCCTTGTCATTATGGAAGGTAGTCAATTGGTGATATTTTGTTACTATAATGGATGGTGGCCTTGTCATTCTGGAAGTTAGTCCGTCGTTGATATTTTTATTACTCCATTGGATGTTAGCATTGTCATTATAGAAGGTAGTCTTGTCAAGATTTTTGTTACTATAATGGATGGTAGCCTTATAATTGTGGAAAGTAGTCTTTTGTTTAGATTTTTGTTACTCCAATGGATGGTAGCCTTGTCATTTTGGAAGGAAGTCTATCGTTATGATTTATGTTACTCCAATGGATGGTAGCCTTTTCATTATGGATGGTAGTGTTTTGTTCAGATTTTATTTACTCCAATGGATGGTAGCCTTGTCATTAAAGAAGGTTGTCTGTTGTCAAGATTTTTGTTACTCCAATGGATGGTTGCCTTGTCATTATTGAAGCTAGTCAGTTGTCAAGATTTTTGTTATTCCAATGGATGGAAGCCTTATCATTATGGAAGGTACTCTATTGTCGATATTATTGTTACTCCAATGGATGGTAGCCTTGTCATTATGAAAGGTACTCTGTTGTCGATATTTTTGTTACTCCAATGGATGGTAGCCTTGTCATTATGGAAGGTAGTCTGTTGTCGAGATTTTTTTTACTCCAATGGATTATAGCCTTGTCATTATGGAAGGTAGTTTATCATTGAGATATCTGTTACTTCATTGTGTGGTAGCCTTGTCATTATGGAAGGTAGTCTGTTGTCAAGATTTTTGTTATTCCATTGGATTGTAGCCTTGTCATTATGGAAGGTAGTCTGATGTCGAGATTTTTTTTATTCTAACGGATGGTAACCTTGTCATTATGGAAGGTAGTCTGTCGTTTAGATTTTTGTTACTCCAATGGATGGTAGCCTCGTCATTATGGAAGGCAGTCTATTGTCGATATTTTTGTTACTCCAATTGAAGGTAGCCTTGTCATTATGGGATATAGTTTGTTGTCAATATTTTGGTTACTCTAATGGATTGTAGCCTTGTCATTATGGAAGGTACTCTGTTGTCGAGATTTTTGTTACTCTAATGGATGGTATGCTTCTAATTATGGAAGGTACTCTGTTGTCGATATTTTTGTTACTCCAATGGATGGTAGCCTTGTCATTATGGAAGGTAGTTTGTTGTCGAGATTTTTGTTACTCCAATGGATGGTAGCCTTGTCATTATGGAAGGTAGTTTGTTGTCGAGATTTTTGTTACTCCAATAGATGGTAGCCTTGTAATTTGGAAGGTTGTTTTCTGTTCATATTTTTGTTACTCCAATGGATGGTAGCCTTGTCATTATGGAAGGTAGTTTGTCGTTATGATTTCTGTTACTCCAATGGATGGTAGCCTTGTCATTATGGAAGGTAGTCTTTTGTTTAGATTTTTGTTACTCAAATGGATGGTAGCCTTGTCATTATGGGACGTAGTCTGTTGTCAATATGTTTGTTACTCCAATGGATTGTAGCCTTGTCATAATGGAAGGTACTCTATTGTCAAAAAATTTGTTACTCCAATGGATGGTAGCCTTGTCATTATGCAAGATACTATGTTGTCGATAGTTTTGTTACTCCAATGGATGGTAGCTTTGTCATTATGGAAGGTACTCTGTTTTTCGTTATTTTTATTACTCCAATGGATGGTAGCCTTGTCATTATGGAAGGTAGTATGTTGTCGAGATTTTTGTTACTCCAATTGATGGTAGCCTTGTCATTATGGAAGGTAGTCGACTGGTGATATTATGTTACTACAATGGATGGTAGCCTTGTCATTCTGGAAGTTAGTCCGTTGTTGATATTTTTATTACTCCATTGGATGTTAGCATTGTCATTATAGAAGGTAGTCTTGTCAAGATTTTATTTACTATAATGGATGGTAGCCTTATAATTGTGGAAAGTAGTCTTTTGTTTAGATTTTTGTTACTCCAATGGTTGGTAGCCTTGTCATTTTGGAAGGAAGTCTATCGTTATGATTTATGTTACTCCAATGGATGGTAGCCTTTTCATTATGGAAGGTAGTGTTTTGTTCAGATAATATTTACTCCAATGGATGGTAGCCTTGTCATTAAAGAAGGTTGTCTGTTGTCAAGATTTTTGTTACTCCAATGGATGGTTGCCTTGTCATTATTGAAGCTAGTCAGTTGTCAAGATTTTTGTTATTCCATTGGATGGTAGCCTTATCATTATGGAAGGTAGTCTGCTGTCGAGATTTTTGTTATTCCGATGGATGGTAACCTTGTCATTTTGGAAGGTAGTTTGTTGTCGATATTTTTGTTACTCCAATGGATGGTAGCCTTGTCATTATGGAAGGTAGTCTGTTGTCGAGATTTTTGTTACTCTTATTGATGGTAGCCTTGTCATTATGGGACGTAGTTTGTTGTCAATATTTTTGTTACTCCAATGGATTATAGCCTTTTCATTATGGAAGGTACTCTATTGTCGAGATTTTTGTTACTCCAATGGATGGTAGCCTTGTCATTATGAAAGGTACTCTGTTGTCGATATTTTTGTTACTCCAATGGATGGTAGCCTTGTCATTATGGAAGGTAGTCTGTTGTCGAGATTTTTTTTACTCATATGGATTATAGCCTTGTCATTATGGAAGGTAGTTTATCATTGAGATATCTGTTACTTCATTGTGTGGTAGCCTTGTCATTATGGAAGGTAGTCTGTTGTCAAGATTTTTGTTATTCCATTGGATTGTAGCCTTGTCATTATGGAAGGTAGTCTGATGTTGAGATTTTTTTTATTCTAACGGATGGTAACCTTGTCATTATGGAAGGTAGTCTATCATTGAGATTTTTGTTACTCCAATGGATGGTAGCCTCGTCATTATGGAAGGTAGTCTGTTGTCGATATTTTTGGTACTCCAATTGATGGTAGCCTTGTCATTATGGGATATAGTCTGTTGTTAATATTTTTGTTACTCTAATGGATTGTAGCCTTGTCATTATGGAAGGTACTCTGTTGTCGAGATTTTTGTTACTCTAATGGATGGTATGCTTGTAATTATGGAAGGTACTCTATTGTCGATATTTTTGTTACTCCAATGGATGGTTGCCTTGTCATTATGGAAGGTAGTCTGTTGTCGATATTTTTGTTACTCCAATGGATGGAAGCCTTGTCATTATGGAAGGTAGTTTGTTGTCGAGATTTTTGTTACTCCAATAGATGGTAGCCTTGTAATTATGGAAGGTAGTTTTCTGTTCATATTTGTGTTACTCCAATGGATGGTAGCCTGGTCATTATGGAAGGTAGTTTGTCGTTATGATTTCTGTTACTCCAATGGATGGTAGCCTTGTCATTATGGAAGGTAGTCTTTTGTTTAGATTTTTGTTACTCCAATGGATGGTAGCCTTATCATTACGGAAGGTAGTCTGTTGTCTATATTTTTGTTACTCCAATGGATGGTAGCCTTATCATTATGGAAGGTAGTCTTTTGTTTAGATTTTTGTTACTCCAATGGATGGTAGCCTTATCATTACGGAAGGTAGTCTATTGTCGATATTTTTGTTACTCCAATGGATGGTAGCCTTATCATTATGGAAGGTACTCTATTGTAGATGTCTTTTTTACTCCAATAGGTGGTAGCCTTGTCATTATGAAAGGTAGGTTGTTGTCGATATTTTTGTTACTCCGATGGATTATAGCCTTGTCATTATGGAAGGTAGTTTATCATTGAGATATCTGTTACTTCAATGTGTGGTAGCCTTGTCATTATGGAAGGTAGTCTGTTGTCAAGATTTTTGTTATTCCATTGGATTGTAGCCTTGTCATTATGGAAGGTAGTCTGATGTCAAGATTTTTTTTATTCTAACAGATGGTAACCTTGTCATTATGGAAGGTAGTCTGTCGTTGAGATTTTTGTTACTCCAATGGATGGTAGCCTCGTCATTATGGAAGGTAGTCTGTTGTCGATATTTTTGTTACTCCAATTGATGGTAGCCTTGTCATTATGGGATATAATCTGTTGTCAATATTTTTGTTACTCTAATGGATTGTAGCCTTGTCATTATAGAAGGTACTCTGTTGTCGAGATTTTTGTTACTCTAATGGATGGTATGCTTGTAATTATGGAAGGTACTCTATTGTCGATATTTTTGTTACTCCAATGGATGGTTGCCTTGTCATTATGGAAGGTAGTCTGTTGTCGATATTTTTGTTACTCCAATGGATGGTAGCCTTTTCATTATTGAAGCTAGTCAGTTGTCAAGATTTTTGTTATTCCATTGGATGGTAGCCTTATCATTATGGAAGGTAGTCTGCTGTCGAGATTTTTGTTATTCCGATGGATGGTAACCTTGTCATTTTGGAAGGTAGTTTGTTGTCGATATTTTTGTTACTCCAATGGATGGTAGCCTTGTCATTATGGAAGGTAGTCTGTTGTCGAGATTTTTGTTACTCTTATTGATGGTAGCCTTGTCATTATGGGACGTAGTTTGTTGTCAATATTTTTGTTACTCCAATGGATTATAGCCTTTTCATTATGGAAGGTACTCTATTGTCGAGATTTTTGTTACTCCAATGGATGGTAGCCTTGTCATTATGAAAGGTACTCTGTTGTCGATATTTTTGTTACTCCAATGGATGGTAGCCTTGTCATTATGGAAGGTAGTCTGTTGTCGAGATTTTTTTTACTCATATGGATTATAGCCTTGTCATTATGGAAGGTAGTTTATCATTGAGATATCTGTTACTTCATTGTGTGGTAGCCTTGTCATTATGGAAGGTAGTCTGTTGTCAAGATTTTTGTTATTCCATTGGATTGTAGCCTTGTCATTATGGAAGGTAGTCTGATGTTGAGATTTTTTTTATTCTAACGGATGGTAACCTTGTCATTATGGAAGGTAGTCTATCATTGAGATTTTTGTTACTCCAATGGATGGTAGCCTCGTCATTATGGAAGGTAGTCTGTTGTCGATATTTTTGGTACTCCAATTGATGGTAGCCTTGTCATTATGGGATATAGTCTGTTGTTAATATTTTTGTTACTCTAATGGATTGTAGCCTTGTCATTATGGAAGGTACTCTGTTGTCGAGATTTTTGTTACTCTAATGGATGGTATGCTTGTAATTATGGAAGGTACTCTATTGTCGATATTTTTGTTACTCCAATGGATGGTTGCCTTGTCATTATGGAAGGTAGTCTGTTGTCGATATTTTTGTTACTCCAATGGATGGAAGCCTTGTCATTATGGAAGGTAGTTTGTTGTCGAGATTTTTGTTACTCCAATAGATGGTAGCCTTGTAATTATGGAAGGTAGTTTTCTGTTCATATTTGTGTTACTCCAATGGATGGTAGCCTGGTCATTATGGAAGGTAGTTTGTCGTTATGATTTCTGTTACTCCAATGGATGGTAGCCTTGTCATTATGGAAGGTAGTCTTTTGTTTAGATTTTTGTTACTCCAATGGATGGTAGCCTTATCATTACGGAAGGTAGTCTGTTGTCTATATTTTTGTTACTCCAATGGATGGTAGCCTTATCATTATGGAAGGTAGTCTTTTGTTTAGATTTTTGTTACTCCAATGGATGGTAGCCTTATCATTACGGAAGGTAGTCTATTGTCGATATTTTTGTTACTCCAATGGATGGTAGCCTTATCATTATGGAAGGTACTCTATTGTAGATGTCTTTTTTACTCCAATAGGTGGTAGCCTTGTCATTATGAAAGGTAGGTTGTTGTCGATATTTTTGTTACTCCGATGGATTATAGCCTTGTCATTATGGAAGGTAGTTTATCATTGAGATATCTGTTACTTCAATGTGTGGTAGCCTTGTCATTATGGAAGGTAGTCTGTTGTCAAGATTTTTGTTATTCCATTGGATTGTAGCCTTGTCATTATGGAAGGTAGTCTGATGTCAAGATTTTTTTTATTCTAACAGATGGTAACCTTGTCATTATGGAAGGTAGTCTGTCGTTGAGATTTTTGTTACTCCAATGGATGGTAGCCTCGTCATTATGGAAGGTAGTCTGTTGTCGATATTTTTGTTACTCCAATTGATGGTAGCCTTGTCATTATGGGATATAATCTGTTGTCAATATTTTTGTTACTCTAATGGATTGTAGCCTTGTCATTATAGAAGGTACTCTGTTGTCGAGATTTTTGTTACTCTAATGGATGGTATGCTTGTAATTATGGAAGGTACTCTATTGTCGATATTTTTGTTACTCCAATGGATGGTTGCCTTGTCATTATGGAAGGTAGTCTGTTGTCGATATTTTTGTTACTCCAATGGATGGTAGCCTTGTCATTATGGAAGGTAGTTTGTTGTCGAGATTTTTGTTACTCCAATAGATGGTAGCCTTGTAATTATGGAAGGTAGTTTTCTGTTCATATTTGTGTTACTCCAATGGATGGTAGCCTGGTCATTATGGAAGGTAGTTTGTCGTTATGATTTATGTTACTCCAATGGATGGTAGCGTTGTCATTATGGAAGGTAGTCTTTTGTTTAGATTTTTGTTACTCCAATGGATGGTAGCCTTATCATTACGGAAGGTAGTCTGTTGTCTATATTTTTGTTACTCCAATGGATGGTAGCCTTATCTTTATGGAAGGTAGTCTGTTGTCAAGATTTTTGTTATTCCATTGGATTGTAGCCTTGTCATTATGGAAGGTAGTCTGATGTTGAGATTTTTTTTATTCTAACGGATGGTAACCTTGTCATTATGGAAGGTAGTCTATCGTTGAGATTTTTGTTACTCCAATGGATGGTAGCCTCGTCATTATGGAAGGTAGTCTGTTGTCGATATTTTTGGTACTCCAATTGATGGTAGCCTTGTCATTATGGGATATAGTCTGTTGTCAATATTTTTGTTACTCTAATGGATTGTAGCCTTGTCATTATGGAAGGTACTCTGTATTCGAGATTTTTGTTACTCTAATGGATGGTATGCTTGTAATTATGGAAGGTACTCTATTGTCGATATTTTTGTTACTCCAATGGATGGTTGCCTTGTCATTATGGATGGTAGTCTGTTGTCGATATTTTTGTTACTCCAATGGATGGAAGCCTTGTCATTATGGAAGGTAGTTTGTTGTCGAGATTTTTGTTACTCCAATAGATGGTAGCCTTGTAATTATGGAAGGTAGTTTTCTGTTCATATTTGTGTTACTCCAATGGATGGTAGCCTGGTCATTATGGAAGGTAGTTTGTCGTTATGATTTCTATTACTCCAATGGATGGTAGCCTTGTCATTATGGAAGGTAGTCTTTTGTTTAGATTTTTGTTACTCCAATGGATGGTAGCCTTATCATTACGGAAGGTAGTCTGTTGTCTATATTTTTGTTACTCCAATGGATGGTAGCCTTATCATTATGGAAGGTAGTCTTTTGTTTAGATTTTTGTTACTCCAATGGATGGTAGCCTTATCATTACGGAAGGTAGTCTATTGTCGATATTTTTGTTACTCCAATGGATGGTAGCCTTATCATTATGGAAAGTAGTCTATTGTAGATGTCTTTTTTACTCCAATAGGTGGTAGCCTTGTCATTATGAAAGGTAGGTTGTTGTCGATATTTTTGTTACTCCGATGGATTATAGCCTTGTCATTATGGAAGGTAGTTTATCATTGAGATATCTGTTACTTCAATGTGTGGTAGCCTTGTCATTATGGAAGTTAGTCTGTTGTCAAGATTTTTGTTATTCCATTGGATTGTAGCCTTGTCATTATGGAAGGTAGTTTGATGTCAAGATTTTTTTTATTCTAACAGATGGTAACCTTGTCATTATGGAAGGTAGTCTGTCGTTGAGATTTTTGTTACTCCAATGGATGGTAGCCTCGTCATTATGGAAGGTAGTCTGTTGTCGATATTTTTGTTACTCCAATTGATGGTAGCCTTGTCATTATGGGATATAATCTGTTGTCAATATTTTTGTTACTCTAATGGATTGTAGCCTTGTCATTATAGAAGGTACTCTGTTGTCGAGATTTTTGTTACTCTAATGGATGGTATGCTTGTAATTATGGAAGGTACTCTATTGTCGATATTTTTGTTACACCAATGGATGGTTGCCTTGTCATTATGGAAGGTAGTCTGTTGTCGATATTTTTGTTACTCCAATGGATGGTAGCCTTATCATTATGGAAGGTAGTCTTTTGTTTAGATTTTTGTTACTCCAATGGATGGTAGCCTTATCATTACGGAAGGTAGTCTGTTGTCGATATTTTTGTTACTCCAATGGATGGTAGCCTTATCATTATGGAAGGTAGTCTATTGTAGATGTCTTTTTTACTCCAATAGGTGGTAGCCTTGTCATTATGGAAGGTAGGTTGTTGTCGATATTTTTGTTACTCCGATGGATTATAGCCTTGTCATTATGGAAGGTAGTTTGTCATTGAGATATTTGTTACTTCAATGTGTGGTAGCCTTGTCATTATGGAAGGTAGTTTGTTGTCAAGATTTTTGTTATTCCATTGGATGGTAGCCTTGTCATTATGGAAGTTAGTCTTATGTCGAGATTTTGGTTATTCTAATGGATGGTAGCCTTGTGATTATGGAAGGTAGTATGTTTTCGTGATTTTTGTTATTACAATGGATGGTACTTTGTCATTATGGAACATAGTCTGTTGTCGAGATTTTTGTTACTCCAATGGATGGTAGCCTTGTCATTATGGAAGCTAGTCTGTTGTCGAGATTTTTGTTACTACAATGGATGGTAGCCTTGTCATTATGGAAGGTACTCTGTTGTCGATATTTTTGTTACTCCAATGGATGGTAGCCTTGTCAATATGGAAGGTAGTCTATTGTAGAGATTCGTGTTACTCTAATTGATGGTTGCCTTGTCATAATGGAAGGTAGTTTGTTGTTGAGATTTTGGTTACTCCAATGGATGGTAGCCTTGTAATTATGGATGATCGTATTTTGTTCAGATTTTTATTACTCTAATGGATTGTAGCCTTGTCATTATGGAAGGTAGTTTGTCGTTATGATTTCTGTTACTTTAATGGATGGTAGCATTATCATTATTGAAGGTAGTCTTTTGTTCAGATTTTTGTTACTCAGATGGATGGTATTCTTGTCATTACAAAAGGTAGTCTGTTGTTGATATTTTTGTTACTCCAATGGATGGTAGCCTTATCATTATGGAAGATAGTGTATTGTAGATATCTTTTTTACTTCAACGAGTGGTAGCCTTGTCATTATGGAAGGTAGTATGTTGTGGAGATTTTTTTACTCCGATGGATGGTAGCCTTTTCATTATGGAAGGTAATCTGTTGTCGAGATTTTTGTTACTCCGATGGATGGCAGCCTTGTCATTATGGGACGTAGTCTGTTGTCAGTATTTTTGTTACTTCAATGGATGGTAGCCTTGTCATTATGGAAGTTAGTCTGTTGTCGAGATTATGGTTACTCCAATGGATGGTAGCCTTGTCATTATGGAAGCTACTATGTTGTCTAGATTTTTGTTATTCCATTGGATAATAGCCTTTACATTATGGAAGGTAGTCTGTTTTCGTGATTTTTGTTATTCCAATGGATTGTAACCTTGTCATTATGGAAGATAGTCTATTGTCGATTTTTTTGTTACTCCAATGGATGGTAGCCTTGTCAATTTGGAAGCTAGTCTGTTGTCTAGATTTTTGTTACTCCAATGAATGGTAGCAATGTCATTATGGAAGGTAGTCCGTTGTCAATGTTTTTGTTACTGCAATGGATGGTAGCCTTGTGATTATGGAAGGTAGTATGTTTTCGTGATTTTTGTTATTCCAATGGATGGTACTTTGTCATTATGGAACATAGTCTATTGTTGAGATTTTAGTTACTCCAATGGATGGTAGCCTTGTCATTATGAAAGCTAGTCTGTTGTCGAGATTTTTGTTACTTTAATGGATGGTATCCTTGTCATTAAGGAAGGTAATTTTTTGTCGATTTTTTTGTTACTCCAATGGATGGTAGCCTTGTGGTTATGGAAGGTAGTCTATTGTCGATATTTTTGTTACTCCAATGGATGGTAGCCTTGTCATTATGGGACGTAGTCTGTTGTCAATATTTTTGTTACTTCAATGGATGGTAGCCTTGTCATTATTGAGGATAGTCTGTTGGCGAGATTTTTGTTACTACAATGGATGGTAGCCTTGTCATTATAGAAGGTACTCTGTTGTCGATATTTTTATTACTCCAATGGATTGTAGCCTTGTCATTATGGAAGTTAGTTTGTTGTCGAGATTTTTGTTACTCCAGTGGATGGTAGCCTTGTCATTATGGAAGGTAGTCAGATGTCGAGTTTTTTGTTATTCTGATGGATGGTAACCTTTTCATTATGGAAGGTAGTCTGTTGTCGAGAGTTTTTTACTCTAATGAATGGTAGCCTTTTCATTATGGAAGGTGATCTATTGTCGAGATTTTTGTTACTCCAATGGATGGTAGCCTTGTCATTATGGGACGTAGACTGTTGTCTATATTTTTGTTACTCCAATGGATGGTAGCCTTGTCATTATGGAAGATAGTTTGTTGTCGAGATTTTTGTTACTCCAATGGATGGTAGCCTTGTAATTATGGAAGGTAGTCTTTTGTTCAGATTTTTGTTACTCCAATGAGTGGTAACCTTGTCATTATGGAAGGTAGTTTATCGTTATGATTTCTGTTACTCTAATGGATGGTAGCCTTATCATTATGGAAGGTAGTCTTTTGTTGAGATTTTTGTTACTCCAATGGATGGTAGCCATATCATTACAGAAGGTAGTTTGTTGTCGATATTTTTGTTACTCCAATGGACTGTAGCCTTATCATTATGGAAGGTAGTCTATTATAGATATCTTTTTTACTCCAATGGGTGGTAGCCTTGTCATTATGGAAGGTACTCTGTTGTCGTTAGTTTTATTACTCCAATGGATGGTAGCCTTGTCATTATGGAAGGTAGTCTGTTGTCAAGATTTTTGTTACTCCAATGGATGGTAGCCTTGTCATTATGGAAGGTAATCTATTATCGATACTTTTGTTACTATGATGGATGGTAGCCTTGTCATTCTGGAAGTCAGTCTGTTGTTGATATTTTTTTTACTCCAATGGATGTTTGCATTGTCATTATGGAAGGTAGTCTATTGTCGATATTTTTTTACTCCAATGGATGGTAGCCTTATCATTATGAAAGGTAGTTTATTGTAGATATCTTTTTTACTCCAATGGGTGGTAGCCTTGTCATTATTGAAGGTAGTATGTTGTCGATAATTTTGTTACTCTAATGGATGGTAGCCTTGTCATTATGGAAGGTAGTTTGTCATTGAGATATCTGTTACTCCAATGTGTGGTAGCCTTGTCATTATGGAAACTAGTATGTTGTTCAGATTTTTGTTAATCCAATGGATGGTAGCCTTGTCATTATGGAAGGTAGTTTGTCGTTATGATTTTTGTTACTCCAATGGATGGTAGCCTTGTCATTATGGAAGGTAGTCTTTTGTTTATATTTTTGTTACTCCAATGGATGGTAGCCTTATCATTACGGAAGGTAGTCTATTGTCGATATTTTTGTTACTCCAATGGATGGTAGCCTTATCATTATGGAAGGTACTCTATTGTAGATGTCTTTTTTACTCCAATAGGTGGTAGCCTTGTCATTATGAAAGGTAGGTTGTTGTCGATATTTTTGTTACTCCGATGGATTATAGCCTTGTCATTATGGAAGGTAGTTTATCATTGAGATATCTGTTACTTCAATGTGTGGTAGCCTTGTCATTATGGAAGGTAGTCTGTTGTCAAGATTTTTGTTATTCCATTGGATTGTAGCCTTGTCATTATGGAAGGTAGTCTGATGTCAAGATTTTTTTTATTCTAACAGATGGTAACCTTGTCATTATGGAAGGTAGTCTGTCGTTGAGATTTTTGTTACTCCAATGGATGGTAGCCTCGTCATTATGGAAGGTAGTCTGTTGTCGATATTTTTGTTACTCCAATTGATGGTAGCCTTGTCATTATGGGATATAATCTGTTGTCAATATTTTTGTTACTCTAATGGATTGTAGCCTTGTCATTATAGAAGGTACTCTGTTGTCGAGATTTTTGTTACTCTAATGGATGGTATGCTTGTAATTATGGAAGGTACTCTATTGTCGATATTTTTGTTACTCCAATGGATGGTTGCCTTGTCATTATGGAAGGTAGTCTGTTGTCGATATTTTTGTTACTCCAATGGATGGTAGCCTTGTCATTATGGAAGGTAGTTTGTTGTCGAGATTTTTGTTACTCCAATAGATGGTAGCCTTGTAATTATGGAAGGTAGTTTTCTGTTCATATTTGTGTTACTCCAATGGATGGTAGCCTGGTCATTATGGAAGGTAGTTTGTCGTTATGATTTATGTTACTCCAATGGATGGTAGCGTTGTCATTATGGAAGGTAGTCTTTTGTTTAGATTTTTGTTACTCCAATGGATGGTAGCCTTATCATTACGGAAGGTAGTCTGTTGTCTATATTTTTGTTACTCCAATGGATGGTAGCCTTATCTTTATGGAAGGTAGTCTGTTGTCAAGATTTTTGTTATTCCATTGGATTGTAGCCTTGTCATTATGGAAGGTAGTCTGATGTTGAGATTTTTTTTATTCTAACGGATGGTAACCTTGTCATTATGGAAGGTAGTCTATCGTTGAGATTTTTGTTACTCCAATGGATGGTAGCCTCGTCATTATGGAAGGTAGTCTGTTGTCGATATTTTTGGTACTCCAATTGATGGTAGCCTTGTCATTATGGGATATAGTCTGTTGTCAATATTTTTGTTACTCTAATGGATTGTAGCCTTGTCATTATGGAAGGTACTCTGTATTCGAGATTTTTGTTACTCTAATGGATGGTATGCTTGTAATTATGGAAGGTACTCTATTGTCGATATTTTTGTTACTCCAATGGATGGTTGCCTTGTCATTATGGATGGTAGTCTGTTGTCGATATTTTTGTTACTCCAATGGATGGAAGCCTTGTCATTATGGAAGGTAGTTTGTTGTCGAGATTTTTGTTACTCCAATAGATGGTAGCCTTGTAATTATGGAAGGTAGTTTTCTGTTCATATTTGTGTTACTCCAATGGATGGTAGCCTGGTCATTATGGAAGGTAGTTTGTCGTTATGATTTCTATTACTCCAATGGATGGTAGCCTTGTCATTATGGAAGGTAGTCTTTTGTTTAGATTTTTGTTACTCCAATGGATGGTAGCCTTATCATTACGGAAGGTAGTCTGTTGTCTATATTTTTGTTACTCCAATGGATGGTAGCCTTATCATTATGGAAGGTAGTCTTTTGTTTAGATTTTTGTTACTCCAATGGATGGTAGCCTTATCATTACGGAAGGTAGTCTATTGTCGATATTTTTGTTACTCCAATGGATGGTAGCCTTATCATTATGGAAAGTAGTCTATTGTAGATGTCTTTTTTACTCCAATAGGTGGTAGCCTTGTCATTATGAAAGGTAGGTTGTTGTCGATATTTTTGTTACTCCGATGGATTATAGCCTTGTCATTATGGAAGGTAGTTTATCATTGAGATATCTGTTACTTCAATGTGTGGTAGCCTTGTCATTATGGAAGTTAGTCTGTTGTCAAGATTTTTGTTATTCCATTGGATTGTAGCCTTGTCATTATGGAAGGTAGTCTGATGTCAAGATTTTTTTTATTCTAACAGATGGTAACCTTGTCATTATGGAAGGTAGTCTGTCGTTGAGATTTTTGTTACTCCAATGGATGGTAGCCTCGTCATTATGGAAGGTAGTCTGTTGTCGATATTTTTGTTACTCCAATTGATGGTAGCCTTGTCATTATGGGATATAATCTGTTGTCAATATTTTTGTTACTCTAATGGATTGTAGCCTTGTCATTATAGAAGGTACTCTGTTGTCGAGATTTTTGTTACTCTAATGGATGGTATGCTTGTAATTATGGAAGGTACTCTATTGTCGATATTTTTGTTACACCAATGGATGGTTGCCTTGTCATTATGGAAGGTAGTCTGTTGTCGATATTTTTGTTACTCCAATGGATGGTAGCCTTATCATTATGGAAGGTAGTCTTTTGTTTAGATTTTTGTTACTCCAATGGATGGTAGCCTTATCATTACGGAAGGTAGTCTGTTGTCGATATTTTTGTTACTCCAATGGATGGTAGCCTTATCATTATGGAAGGTAGTCTATTGTAGATGTCTTTTTTACTCCAATAGGTGGTAGCCTTGTCATTATGGAAGGTAGGTTGTTGTCGATATTTTTGTTACTCCGATGGATTATAGCCTTGTCATTATGGAAGGTAGTTTGTCATTGAGATATTTGTTACTTCAATGTGTGGTAGCCTTGTCATTATGGAAGGTAGTTTGTTGTCAAGATTTTTGTTATTCCATTGGATGGTAGCCTTGTCATTATGGAAGTTAGTCTTATGTCGAGATTTTGGTTATTCTAATGGATGGTAGCCTTGTGATTATGGAAGGTAGTATGTTTTCGTGATTTTTGTTATTACAATGGATGGTACTTTGTCATTATGGAACATAGTCTGTTGTCGAGATTTTTGTTACTCCAATGGATGGTAGCCTTGTCATTATGGAAGCTAGTCTGTTGTCGAGATTTTTGTTACTACAATGGATGGTAGCCTTGTCATTATGGAAGGTACTCTGTTGTCGATATTTTTGTTACTCCAATGGATGGTAGCCTTGTCAATATGGAAGGTAGTCTATTGTAGAGATTCGTGTTACTCTAATTGATGGTTGCCTTGTCATAATGGAAGGTAGTTTGTTGTTGAGATTTTGGTTACTCCAATGGATGGTAGCCTTGTAATTATGGATGATCGTATTTTGTTCAGATTTTTATTACTCTAATGGATTGTAGCCTTGTCATTATGGAAGGTAGTTTGTCGTTATGATTTCTGTTACTTTAATGGATGGTAGCATTATCATTATTGAAGGTAGTCTTTTGTTCAGATTTTTGTTACTCAGATGGATGGTATTCTTGTCATTACAAAAGGTAGTCTGTTGTTGATATTTTTGTTACTCCAATGGATGGTAGCCTTATCATTATGGAAGATAGTGTATTGTAGATATCTTTTTTACTTCAACGAGTGGTAGCCTTGTCATTATGGAAGGTAGTATGTTGTGGAGATTTTTTTACTCCGATGGATGGTAGCCTTTTCATTATGGAAGGTAATCTGTTGTCGAGATTTTTGTTACTCCGATGGATGGCAGCCTTGTCATTATGGGACGTAGTCTGTTGTCAGTATTTTTGTTACTTCAATGGATGGTAGCCTTGTCATTATGGAAGTTAGTCTGTTGTCGAGATTATGGTTACTCCAATGGATGGTAGCCTTGTCATTATGGAAGCTACTATGTTGTCTAGATTTTTGTTATTCCATTGGATAATAGCCTTTTCATTATGGAAGGTAGTCTGTTTTCGTGATTTTTGTTATTCCAATGGATTGTAACCTTGTCATTATGGAAGATAGTCTATTGTCGATTTTTTTGTTACTCCAATGGATGGTAGCCTTGTCAATTTGGAAGCTAGTCTGTTGTCTAGATTTTTGTTACTCCAATGAATGGTAGCAATGTCATTATGGAAGGTAGTCCGTTGTCAATGTTTTTGTTACTGCAATGGATGGTAGCCTTGTGATTATGGAAGGTAGTATGTTTTCGTGATTTTTGTTATTCCAATGGATGGTACTTTGTCATTATGGAACATAGTCTATTGTTGAGATTTTAGTTACTCCAATGGATGGTAGCCTTGTCATTATGAAAGCTAGTCTGTTGTCGAGATTTTTGTTACTTTAATGGATGGTATCCTTGTCATTAAGGAAGGTAATTTTTTGTCGATTTTTTTGTTACTCCAATGGATGGTAGCCTTGTGGTTATGGAAGGTAGTCTATTGTCGATATTTTTGTTACTCCAATGGATGGTAGCCTTGTCATTATGGGACGTAGTCTGTTGTCAATATTTTTGTTACTTCAATGGATGGTAGCCTTGTCATTATTGAGGATAGTCTGTTGGCGAGATTTTTGTTACTACAATGGATGGTAGCCTTGTCATTATAGAAGGTACTCTGTTGTCGATATTTTTATTACTCCAATGGATTGTAGCCTTGTCATTATGGAAGTTAGTTTGTTGTCGAGATTTTTGTTACTCCAGTGGATGGTAGCCTTGTCATTATGGAAGGTAGTCAGATGTCGAGTTTTTTGTTATTCTGATGGATGGTAACCTTTTCATTATGGAAGGTAGTCTGTTGTCGAGAGTTTTTTACTCTAATGAATGGTAGCCTTTTCATTATGGAAGGTGATCTATTGTCGAGATTTTTGTTACTCCAATGGATGGTAGCCTTGTCATTATGGGACGTAGACTGTTGTCTATATTTTTGTTACTCCAATGGATGGTAGCCTTGTCATTATGGAAGATAGTTTGTTGTCGAGATTTTTGTTACTCCAATGGATGGTAGCCTTGTAATTATGGAAGGTAGTCTTTTGTTCAGATTTTTGTTACTCCAATGAGTGGTAACCTTGTCATTATGGAAGGTAGTTTATCGTTATGATTTCTGTTACTCTAATGGATGGTAGCCTTAACATTATGGAAGGTAGTCTTTTGTTGAGATTTTTGTTACTCCAATGGATGGTAGCCATATCATTACAGAAGGTAGTTTGTTGTCGATATTTTTGTTACTCCAATGGACTGTAGCCTTATCATTATGGAAGGTAGTCTATTATAGATATCTTTTTTACTCCAATGGGTGGTAGCCTTGTCATTATGGAAGGTACTCTGTTGTCGTTAGTTTTATTACTCCAATGGATGGTAGCCTTGTCATTATGGAAGGTAGTCTGTTGTCAAGATTTTTGTTACTCCAATGGATGGTAGCCTTGTCATTATGGAAGGTAATCTATTATCGATACTTTTGTTACTATGATGGATGGTAGCCTTGTCATTCTGGAAGTCAGTCTGTTGTTGATATTTTTTTTACTCCAATGGATGTTTGCATTGTCATTATGGAAGGTAGTCTATTGTCGATATTTTTTTACTCCAATGGATGGTAGCCTTATCATTATGAAAGGTAGTTTATTGTAGATATCTTTTTTACTCCAATGGGTGGTAGCCTTGTCATTATTGAAGGTAGTATGTTGTCGATAATTTTGTTACTCTAATGGATGGTAGCCTTGTCATTATGGAAGGTAGTTTGTCATTGAGATATCTGTTACTCCAATGTGTGGTAGCCTTGTCATTATGGAAACTAGTATGTTGTTCAGATTTTTGTTAATCCAATGGATGGTAGCCTTGTCATTATGGAAGGTAGTTTGTCGTTATGATTTTTGTTACTCCAATGGATGGTAGCCTTGTCATTATGGAAGGTAGTCTTTTGTTTATATTTTTGTTACTCCAATGGATGGTAGCCTTATCATTACGGAAGGTAGTCTATTGTCGATATTTTTGTTACTCCAATGGATGGTAGCCTTATCATTATGGAAGGTAGTCTATTGTAAATGTCTTTTTTACTCCAATAGGTGTTAACCTTGTGATTATGGAAGGTAGGTTGTTGTCGATATTTTTGTTACTCCGATGGATTATAGCCTTGTCATTATGGAAGTTAGTTTGTCATTGAGATATCTGTTACTTCAATGTGTGGTAGCCTTGTCATTATGGAAGGTAGTCAGATGTCGAGATTTTTGTTATTACAATGGATGGTACTTTGTCATTATGGAACATAGTCTGTTGTCGAGATTTTTGTTACTCCAATGGATGGTAGCCTTGTAATTATGGAAGCTAGTCTGTTGTCGAGATTTTTATTACTACAATGGATGGTAGCCTTGTCATTATTGAAGGTACCCTGTTGTCTATATTTTTGTTACTCCAATGGATGGTAGCCTTGTCAATATGGAAGGTAGTCTATTGTCGAGATTCGTGTTACTCCAATGGATGGTAGCCTTGTCATTATGGAAGGTAGTTTGTTGTCGAGATTTTGGTTACTCCAATGGATGGTAGCCTTGTATTTATGGATGATCGTATTTTGTTCAGATTTTTATTACTCCAATGGATTGTAGCCTTTTCATTATGATTTCTGTTGTTATGATTTCTGTTACTCTAATGGATGGTAGCATTATCATTATGGAAGGTAGTCTTTTGTTCAGATTTTTGTTACTCCAATGGATGGTATCCTTGTCATTACAAAAGGTAGTCTATTGTTGATATTTTTGTTACACCAATGGATGGTAGCCTTATCATTATGCAAGGTAGTCTATTGTAGATATCTTTTTTACTCCAACGGGTGGTAGCCTTGTCATTATGGAAGGTAGTATGTTGTGGAGATTTTTTTACTCCGATGGATGGTAGCCTTTTCATTATGGAAGGTAATCTATTGTCGATATTTTTGTTACTCCAATGGATGGAAGCCTTGTCATTATGGGACGTAGTCTGTTGTCAATATTTTTGTTACTTCAATGGATGGTAGCCTTGTCATTATGGAAGATAGTATTTTGTCTAGATTTTTGTTACTCTAATGGATAGTAGCCTTGTCATTATAGAAGGTACTCCGTTGTTGATATTTTTATTACTCCAATGGATGGTAGCATTGTCATTATGGAAGCTAGTCTGTTGTCGAGATTTTTGTTACTCCAATGGATGGTAGCCTTCTCATTATGGAAGGTAGTCTCTTATCGAGATTTTTGTTACTCCAATGGATGGTAGCCTTGTCATTATGGAAGGTAGCCTATTGTCTAGATTTTTGTTATTCCATTGGATAGTAGCCTTTTCATTATGGAAGGCAGTATATTTTCTTGATTTTTGTTATTCTAAAGGATGGTAACCTTGTCATTATGGAAGATAGTCTGTTGTCGATTTTTTGGTTACTCCAATGGATGGTAGCCTTGTCATTTTGGAAGCTATTCTGTTGTCGAGATTTTTATTACTCCAATGAATGGTAGCCATGTCATTATGGAAAGTAGTCTGTTGTCAATCTTTTTGTTACTCCAATGGATGGTAGCCTTGTGATTATGGAAGGTAGTATGTTTTCTTGATTTTTGTTATTCCAATGGGTGGTACTTTGACATTATGGAACAAAGTCTATTGTTGAGATTTTGGTTACTCCAATGGATGGTAGCCTTGTCATTATGGAAGCTAGTATGTTGTCGACATTTTTGTTACTCCAATTGATTGTATCCTTCTCATTATGGAATGTAATTTTTTTGTCGATATTTTTGTTACTCCAATGGATGGTAGCCTTGTGTTTATGGTAGGTAGTCTATTGTCGATATTTTTGTTACTCCAATGGATGGTAACCTTGTCATTATGGGACTTAGTCTGTTGTCAATATTTTTGTTACTTCAATGGATGGTAGCCTTGTCATTTTGGAAGTTATTCTGTTGTCGAGATTTTTGTTACTCCAATGAATGGTAGCCATGTCATTATGGAAAGTAGTCTGTTGTCAATCTTTTTGTTACTCCAATGGATGGTAGCCTTGTGATAATGGAAGGTAGTATGTTTTCGTGATTTTTGTTATTCCGATGGATGGTACTTTGTCATTATGGAACATAGTCTATTGTTGAGATTTTAGTTACTCCAATGGATGGTAGCCTTGTCATTATGAAATCTAGTCTATTGTCGAGATTTTTGTTACTTTAATGGATGGTATCCTTGTCATTAAGGAAGGTAATTTGTTGTCGATATTTTTGTTACTCCAATGGATGGTAGCCTTGTTGTTATGGAAGGTAGTCTATAGTCGATATTTTTGTTACTCCAATGGATGGTAGCCTTGTCATTATGGGACGTAGTTTGTTGTCAATATTTTTGTTACTTCAATGCATGGTAGCCTTGTCATTATTGAGGATAGTTTGTTGTCGAGATTTTTGTTACTCCAATTGATGGTAGCCTTGTCATTATAGAAGGTACTCTGCTGTCGATATTTTTATTACTCCAATGGATGGTAGCCTTGTCATTATGGAAGTTAGTCTGTTGTCGAGATTTTTGTTACTCCAGTGGATGGTAGCCTTGTCATTATGGAAGGTAATCTATTGTCGAGATTTTGTTTACTCCAATGGATGGTAGCCTTATCATTATGGGACGTAGTCTGTTGTCAATATTTTTGTTACTTCAATGGATGGTAGCCTTGTCATTATGGGAGATAGTTTGTTGTCGATATTTTTGTTACTCCAATGGATGGTAGCCTTGTAATTATGGAAGGTAGTCTTTTGTTCAGATTTTTGTTACTCCAATGGGTGGTAACCTTGTCATTATGGAAGGTAGTTTATCGTTATGATTTATGTTACTCCAATGGATGGTAGCCTTATCATTATGGAAGGTAGTCTTTTTTTCAGATTTTTGTTACTCCAATGGATGGTAGCCTTATCATTACAGAAGGTAGTTTGTTGTCGATATTTTTGTTACTCCAATGGATGGTAGACTTGTCATTATGGGACATAGTCTGTTGTCAATATTTTTGTTACTCCAATGGGTGGTAGCCTTGTCATTATTGAATGTACTCTGTTGTCGTTAGTTTTATTACTCCAATGGATGGTAGCCTTGTCATTATGGAAGGTAGTCTTTTGTTCAGATTTTTGTTACCCCAATGGGTGTTAAACTTTTCATTATGGAAGGTAGTTTGTCGTTATGATTTCTGTTACTCCAATGGATGGTAGCCTTATCATTATAGAAGGTAGTCTTTTGTTCAGATTTTTGTTACTCCAATGGATGGTAGCCTTATCATTATAGAAGTTAGTTTGTTGTCGATATTTTTGTTACTCCAATGGATGGTAGCCTTATCATTATGGAAGGTAGTATATTGTAGATATCTTTTTTACTCCAATGGGTGGTATCCTTGTCATTATGGAAGGTAGGCTGTTGTCGATATTTTTGTTACTCCAATGGATTATAGCCTTGTCATTATGGAAGGTAGTTTGTCATTGAGATATCTATTACTTCATTGTATGGTAGACTTGTCATTATGGAAGGTAGTCTGTTGTCGAGATTTTTGTTATTCCATTGGATGGTAACCTTGTCATTATGGAAGGTAGTCTGATGCCGAGATTTTTTTTATTCTAATGGATGGTAACCTTGTCATTATGGAAGGTAGTATGTCGTTGAGATTTTTGTTACTCCAATGGATGGTAGCCTTGTCATTATGGAAGTTAGTTTGTTGTCGAGATTTTTGTTACTCCAGTGGATGGTAGCCTTGTCATTATGGAAGGTAATCTATTGTCGAGATTTTTGTTACTCCAATGGATGGTAGCCTTATCATTATGGGACGTAGTCTGTTGTCAATATTTTTGTTACTTCAATGGATGGTAGCCTTGTCATTATGGAAGATAGTTTGTTGTCGAGATTTTTGTTACTCCAATGGATGGTAGCCTTGTAATTATGGAAGGTAGTCTTTTGTTCAGATTTTTGTTACTCCAATGGGTGGTACCCTTGTCATTATAGAAGGTAGTTTATTGTTATGATTTCTGTTACTCCAATGGATGGTAGCCTTATCATTATGGAAGGTAGTCTTTTGTTCAGATTTTTGTTACTCCAATGGATGGTAGCCTTATCATTATAGAAGGTAGTTTGTTGTCGATATTTTTGTTACTCCAATGGATGGTAGCCTTGTCATTATGGGACATAGTCTGTTGTCAATATTTTTGTTACTCCAATGGGTGGTAGCCTTGTCATTATTGAAGGTACTCTGTTGTCGTTAGTTTTATTACTCCAATGGATGGTAGCCTTGTCATTATGGAAGGTAGTCTTTTGTTCAGATTTTTGTTACCCCAATGGGTGTTAACCTTTTCATTATGGAAGGTAGTTTGTCGTTATGATTTCTGTTACTCCAATGGATGGTAGCCTTATCATTATAGAAGGTAGTCTTTTGTTCAGATTTTTGTTACTCCAATGGATGGTAGCCTTATCATTATAGAAGTTAGTTTGTTGTCGATATTTTTGTTACTCCAATGGATTATAGCCTTCTCATTATGGAAGGTAGTTTGTCATTGAGATATCTGTTACTTCATTGTGTGGTAGCCTTGTCATTATGGAAGGTAGTCTGTTGTCGAGATTTTTGTTATTCCATTGGATGGTAACCTTGTCATTATGGAAGGTAGTCTGATGCCGAGATTTTTTTTATTCTAATGGATGGTAACCTTGTCATTATGGAAGGTAGTCTGTCGTTGAGATTTTTGTTACTCCAATGGATGGTAGCCTTGTCATTATGGAAGGTAGTCTGTTGTCGAGATTTTTGTTACTCCAATTGATGGTAGTCTTGTCGAGATTTTTGTTACTCTAATGGAATATAGCCTTATCATTATGGAAGGTACTCTGTTGTCAAGATTTTTGTTACTCTAATGGATGGTATGCTTGTAATTATGGAAGGTACTCTGTTGTCGATATTTTTGTTACTCCAATGGATGGTAGTCTTGTCATTATGTAAGGTAGTCGGTTCTCGAGATTTTTGTTACTACATTGGATGGTAGCCTTATAATTATGGAAAGTTGTCTTTTGTTCAGATTTTTGTTACTCCAATGGATGTTAGCCTTGTAATTGTGGAAGGAAGTCTATCATTATGATTTTTGTTACTACAATGGATGGAAGCCTTATGGAAGGTAGTAGTTTGTTCAAATTTTTGTTACTACAATGGATTGTAGCCTTGTCATTACATAAGGTAGTCTGTTGTCAAGATTTTTGTTACTCCAATGGATGGTAACCTTGTCATTATTGAAGCTAGTCTGTTGTCGAGATTTTTGTTTCTCCAATGGATAGTATCCTTTTCTTTATGGAAGGTTGTTTGTTGTCGAGATTTTTGTTATTCCATTGGATGGTAGCCTTGTCATTATAGAAGGTAATGTGTTGTCGAGATTTTTGTTTCTCCAATGGATGGTAGTCTTGTCATTATGGAAGGTAGTGTGTTGTCGAGATTTTTGTTACTCCAATTGATGGTAGCCTTGTCATTGTGGGACGTAGTCTGTTGTCAATATGTTTGTTACTCCAATGGATTGTAGCCTTGTCATAATGGAAGGTACTCTGTTGTCGAGATTTTTTTTACTCCAATGAAAGGTGGCCTTGTCATTATGGAAGGTACTCTGTTGTCGATATTTTTGTTACTCCAATGGATGGTAGCTTTGTCATTATGGAAGGTAGTCTGTTGTCATGATTGTTTTTACTCCAATTGATGGCAGCTTTCTCATTATGGAAGGTACTCTATTTTTCGTTATTTTTTTATACTCCAATGGATGGTAGCCTTGTCATTATGGAAGGTAGTCTGTTGTCGAGATATTTGTTACTCCAATTGATGGTAGCCTTGTCATTATGGAAGGTAGTCGGTTGTCGATATTTTGTTACTACAATGGATGGTAGCCTTGTCATTCTAGAAGATAGTCTGTTGTTGATATTTTTATTACTCCATTGGATGTTAGCATTGTAACTATGGAAGGTAGTCTTGTCAAGATTTTTGTTACTATAATGGATGGTAGCCTTATAATTATGGAAAGTAGTCTTTTGTTCAGATTTTTGTTACTCTAATGGATGGTAGCCTTGTCATTTTGGAAGGAAGTCTATCGTTATGATTTATGCTACTCCAATGGATGGTAGCCTTGTCATTATGGAAGGTAGTGTTTTGTTCAGATTTGATTTACTCCAATGGATGGTAGCCTTGTCATTACAGAAGGTTGTCTGCTGTCAAGATTTTTGTTACTCGAATGGATGGTAGCCTTGTCATTATGGAAGGTAGTCTGTTGTCGAGATTTTTGTTAGTCTAATTGATGGAAGCCTTCTTATTATGGAAGGTAGTCTGTTGTCAATATTTTTGTTACTCCAATGGATGGTAGCCATGTAATTATGGAAGGTAGTATGTTGTCGCGATATTTGTTACTCCGATGGATGGTAGCCTTGTAATTATGGAAGGTAGTCTTTTGTTCAAATTTTTGTTACCCCAATGGGTGGTAACCTTGTCATTATGGAAGGTAGTTTATCATTATGATTTATGTTACACCAATGGATGGTAGCCTTATCATTATAGAAGGTAGTCTTTTGTTCAGATTTTTGTTACTCCAATGGATGGTAGCCTTATCATTACAGAAGGTAGTTTGTTGTCGATATTTTTGTTACTCTAATGGATGGTAGCCTTATCATTATGGAAGGTAGTGTATTGTAGATATCTTTTTTACTCCAATGGGTGGTAGCCTTGTCATTATGGAAGGTAGGCTGTTGTCGATATTTTTGTTACTCCATTGGATTATAGCCTTTTCATTATGGAAGGTAGTTTGTCATTGAGATATCTGTTACTTCATTGTGTGGTAGCCTTGTCATTATGGAAGGTAGTCTGTTGTCAAGATTTTTGTTATTCCATTGGATGGTAGCCTTGTCATTATGGAAGCTAGTCATATGTCAAGATTTTTTATTTCTACTGGATGGTAACCTTGTCATTATGGAAGGTAGGCTGTCGTTGAGATTTTTGTTACTCCTATGGATGGTAGCCTTGTCATTATAGAAGGTAGTCTGTTGTCGAGATTTTTGTTACTCCAATTGATGGTAGCCTTGTCATTATGGGACATAGTTTGTTGTCAATATTTTTATTACTCTAATGGAATGTAGCCTTGTCATTATCGAAGGTACTCTGTTGTCGAGATTTTTGTTACTATAATGGATGGTATGCTTGTCATTATGGAAGGTACTCTGTTGTCGATATTTGTGTTACTCCAATGGATGGTAGCCTTGTCATTATGGAAGGTAGTCTGTTGTTGAGATTTTTGTTACTACATTGGATGGTAACCTTATAATTATGGAAAGTAGTCTTTTGTTCAGATTTTTGTTACTCCAGTGGATGTTAGCCTTGTCATTATGGAAAGAAGTCAATCGTTATGATTTTTGTTACTCCAATGGATGGTAGCCTTGTCATTATGTAAGGTAGTATTTTGTTCAGATTTTTGTTACTGCAATGGATTGTAGCCGTCTCATTACAGAAGGGAGTCGGTTGTTAAGATTTTTGTTACTCCAAGTGATGGTAGCCTTGTCATTATTGAAGCTAGTCTTTTGTCGAGATTTTTTTTACTCCAATGGATAGTATCCTTTTCATTATGGAAGGTTGTCTGTTGTCGAGATTTTTGTTATTCCATTGGATGGTAGCCTTGTCATTATAGAAGGTAATGTGTTGTCAAGATTTTTGTTTCTCCAATGGATGGTAGTCTTGTCATTATGGAAGGTAGTGTGTTGTCGAGATTTTTGTTACTCCAATTGATGGTAGCCTTGTCATTATGGGACGTAGTCTGTTGTTGATATTTTTGTTACTCCAATGGATGGTAGCTTTGTCATTATGGAAGGTAGTCATATGTCGAGATTTTTTTATACCATTGGATGGTAACCTTGTCATTATGGAAGGTACTCTGTTTTCCATTTTTTTTTACTCCAATGGATGGTAGCCTTGTCATTATGGAAGGTAGTCGGTTGTCGATATTTTGTTACTACAATGGATGGTAGCCTTGTCATTCTGGAAGTTAGTCCGTTGTTGATATTTTTCTTACTCCATTGGATGTTAGCATTGTCATTTTTGTTACTATAATGGATGGTAGCCTTATAATTATGGAAAGTAGTCTTTTGTTCAGATTTTTGTTACTCCAATGGATGGTAGCCTTGTCATTTTGAAAGGAAGTCTATCATTATGATTTATGTTACTCCAATGGATGGTAGCCTTGTCATTATGGAAGGTAGTGTTTTGTTCAGATTTTATTTACTCCAATGGATGGTAGCCTTGTCATTACAGAAGGTTGTCTGTTGTCAAGATTTTTGTTACTCCAATGGATGGTAGCCTTGTCATTATTGAAGCTAGTTTGTTGTCGAGATTTTTGTTACTCCAATGGATGGTATCCTTTTTATTATGGAAGGTAGTCTGTTGTTGAGATTTTTGTTATTCCATTGGATGGTAGCCTTATCATTAGGGAAGGTAGTCTGATGTCGAGATTTTTTTTATTCTAATGGATGGTAACCTTATCATTTTGGAAGGTTGTCTGTTGTCGAGATTTTTGTTACTCTAATGGATGGTAGCCTTGTAATTATGGAAGGTAGTCTTTTGTTCAGATTTTTATTACCCCAAAGGGTGGTAACCTTGTCATTATGGAAGGTAGTTTTTCGTTATGATTTCTGTTACTCCAATGGATGGTAGCCTTATCATTATAGAAGGTAGTCTTTTGTTCAGATTTTTGTTACTCCAATGGATGGTAGCCTTATCATTATAGAAGGTAGTTTGTTATCGATATTTTTGTTACTCCAATGGATGGTAGCCTTATCATTATGGAAGGTAGTATATTGTAGATTTCTTTTTTACTACAATGGGTGGTAGGCTTGTCATTATGGAAGGTAGGTTGTTGTCGATATTATTGTTACTCCAATAGATTATAGCCTTGTCATTATGGAAGGTAGTTTGTCATTGAGATATCTGTTACTTCATTGTATGGTAGCCTTGTCATTATGGAAGGTAGTCTGTTGTCGAGATTTTTGTTACTCCAATTGATGGTAGCCTTGTCATTATGGGACATAGTCTGTTGTCAATATTTTTGTTACTCTAATGGAATGTAGCCTTGTCATTATGGAAGGTACTCTGTTGTCGAGATTTTTGTTACTCTAATGGATGGTATGCTTGTCATTATGGAAGGTACTCTATTGTCGATACTTTTGTTACTCGAATGGATGTTAGCCTTGTCATTATGGAAGGTAGTTTGTTATCGAGATTTTTGTTACTCCAATGGATGGTAGCCTTGTAATTATGGAAGGTAGTCTTCTGTTCATATTTTTGTTACTCCAATGGATGGTAGCCTTGACATTATGGAAGGTAGTTTTTCGTTATGATTTCTGTTACTCCAATGAAAGATAGCCTTGTCATTATGGATGGTAGTCTTTTGTTTACATTTTTGTTACTTCAATGGATGGTAGGCTTATCATTATGGAAGGTAGTCTATTGTAGATGTCCTTTTTACTCCAATAGGTGGTAGCCTTGTCATTATGGAAGGTAGGTTGTTGTCGATATTTTTGTTACTCCAATGGATTATAGCCTTGTCATTATTGAAGGTAGTTTGTCATTGAGATATCTGTTACATCAATGTGTGGTAGCCTTGTGATTATGGAAGGTAGTCTGTTGTCGAGATTTTTGTTATTCCATTGGATGGTAGCCTTGTCATTATGGAACGTAGTCTGTTGTCGACATTTTTGTTACTCCAATAGATGGTAGCCTTGTCATTATGGAAGCTAGTCTGTTGTCGAGATTTTTGTTACTACAATGGATGGTAGCCTTGTCATTATTGAAGGTACTTTGTTGACGATATTTTTGTTACTCCAATGGATGGTACCCTTGTCATTCTGGATGGTAGCCTTGTCATTTTGGAAGGTAGTTCATTGTTGAGATTTTGTTACTCCAATGGATGGTAGCCTTGTCATTATGGAAGGTAGTTCGGTTTTGAGATTTTGTTACTTTAATGGATGGTAGCCTTGTCATTATGGAAGGTAGTTTGTTGTTAAGATTTTGTTACTCCAATGGATGGTATCCTTGTCATTATGGAAGGTAATTCATTGTTGAGATTTTGTTTCTCCAATGGATGATAGCCTTGGCATTATGGTAGGTATTTCATTTTTGAGATTTTGTTACTCCAATGGATGGTATCCGTGTCATTATGGAAGGTAGGTCATTGTTGAGATTTTGTTTCTCCAATGGATGATAGCCTTGTCATTATGGAAGGTTATTCATTGTTGAGATTTTGTTACTCCAATGGCAAGTAGCCTTGTCATTATGGAAGGTAGTTTGTTATTGAGATTTTGTTACTCCAATGGATGGTAGCCTTGTCATTACGGAAGGTAGTTCATGGTTGAGATTTTGTTACTCCAATGGATGGTAGCCTTAACATTATGGAAGGTAGTTTGGTTTTGAGATTTTGTTACTTTAATGGATGATAGCCTTGTCATTATGGAAGGTAGTTTGTTGTTTAGATTTTGTTACACCAATGGATGGTAGCCTTGTCATTATGTAAGGTAGTTCTTTGTTGAGATTTTTTTACTCTAATTGATGGTATCCTTGTCATTACGGAAGGTAGTTCATTGTTGAGATTTTGTTACTCCAATTGATACGAGCCTTGTCCTTATGGAAGGTAGTTCTTTGTTGAGATTTTGTTACTCCAATTGATACGAGCCTTGTCATTATGGAAGGTAGTTCTTTGTTGAGATTTTGTTACTCCAATGGATGGTAGCCTTGTCATTATGTAAGGTAGTTCTTTGTTTAGATTTTGTTACTCTAATTGATGGTATCCTTGTCATTACGGAAGGTAGTTCATTAGTTAGATTTTGTTTCTCCAATGGATGATAGCCTTGTCATTATGGAAGGTAGTTACTTATTGAGATTTTGTTACTCTAAGGGCTGGTATCCTTGTTATTATGGAAGGTAGTTCATTGTTAAGATTTTGTTACTCCAATGGATGGTAGCCTTGTCATTATGGAAGGTAGTTCGTTGTTGAGATTTTGTTACTCCAATGGATGGTAGCCTTGTCATTATGGAAGGTAGTTCGTTGTTGTTATTTTGTTACATCAATTGATCGTAGCCTTGTCATTATGGAAGGTAGTTCAGTTTTTAGATTTTGTTACTTTAATGGATGGTAGCCTTTTTATTATGGAAGGTAGTTTATTGTTGAGATTTTGTTACTCCAATGGACGGTAGCCTTGTTATTATGGAAGGTAGTTTGTTGTTGAGATTTTGTTACTCTAATTGATGGTATCCTTGTTATTACGGATGGTAGTTCATTGTTTAGATTTTGTTTCTCCAATGGATGATAGCCTTGTCATTATGGAAGGTATTTCATTTTTGAGATTTTGTTACTCCAATGGACGGTACCCTTGTCATTATGGACTGTAGTTCATTATTGAGATTTTGTTACTCAAATGGATGGTAGCCTTGTCATTATGGAAGGTAGTTCTTTGTTGCAATTTTTTACTCCAATGGATGGTATACTTTTCATTATGGAAGGTACTTCGTTGTTGAGATTTTGTTACTCTAATTGATGGTATCCTTGTCATTATGGAAGGTAGTTCATTGTGGTGATTTTGTTTCTCCAATGGATGATAGCCTTGTCATTATGGAAGGTAGTTCATTGTTGATATTTTGTCACTCTAATGGCTGGTAGCCTTGTCATTATGCAAGGTATTTCATTGTTGATATTTTGTTACTCCAATGGATGGTAGCCTTTCATTATGGAAGGTAGTTCGTTGTTGAGATTTTGTTACTCCAATGGATGGTAGCCTTGTCATTATGTAAGGTAGTTCGATTTTGAGATTTTGTTACTTTAATGGATGGTAGCCTTGTCATTACAGAAGGTAGTTTTTTGTTGAGATTTTGTTACTCCAATGGATGGGAGCCTTGTCATTATGGATGGTAGTTCGTTGTTGAGATTTTGTTACTCTAATTGATGGTATCCTTGTCATTAAGGAAGGTATTTCATTTTTGAGATTTTGTTACTCCAATGGATGGTATCCTTGTCATTATGGAAGGTAGTTCATTGTTGAGATTTTGTTTCTCCAATGGATGATAGCCTTGTCATTATGGAAGGTTGTTCATTGTTGAGATTTTGTTACTCCAATGGCAAGTAGCCTTGTCATTATGGAAGGTAGTTTGTTATTGAGATGTTGTTACTCCAATGGATGGTAGCCTTGTCATTCCGGAAGGTAGTTCATTGTTGTGATTTTGTTACTCCAATTGATGGTAGCCTTGTCATTGTGGAAGGTAGTTCAGTTTTTAGATTTTGTTACTTTAGTGGATGGTAGCCTTTTTATTATGGAAGGTAGTTTGTTGTTGAGATTTTGTTACTCCAATGGACGGTAGCCTTGTTATTATGGAAGGTAGTTTGTTGTTGAGATTTTGTTACTCTAATTAATGGTGTCCTTGTTATTACGGAAAGTAGTTCATTGTTGAGATTTTGTTTCTCCAATGGATGATAGCCTTGTCATTATGGAAGGTAGTTCATTTTTGAGATTTTGTTACTCCAATGGATGGTAGCCTTGTCATTATGGAAGGTAGTTCGTTGTTGAGATTTTGTTACTCAAATGGATGGTAACCTTGTCATTATGGAAGGTAGTTCTTTGTTGCAATTTTTTTACTTCAATGGATGGTAGACTTTTAATTATGGAAGGTACTTTGTTGTTGAGATTTTGTTACTCTAATTGATGGTATCCTTGTCATTACGGAAGGTAGTTCATTGTGGAGATTTTGTTACTCCAATGGATGGTGGCCTTGTCATTATGGAAGGTAGTTCGTTGTTGAGATTTTGTTACTCCAATGGATAGTAGCCTTGTCATTTTGGTAGGTAGTTCGATTTTGAGATTTTGTTACTTTAATGGATGCTAGCCTTGTCATTATGGAAGGTAGTTTGTTGTTGAGATTTTGTTACTCCAATGGATGGTAGCCTTGTCATTATGGATGGTAGTTCGTTGTTGAGATTTTGTTACTCTAATTGATGGTATCCTTGTCATTACGGAAGGTAATTCATTGTTGAGATTTTGTTTCTCCAATGGATTATAGCCTTGGCATTATGGTAGGTATTTCATTTTTGAGATTTTGTTACTCCAATGGATGGTATCCTTGTCATTATGGAAGGTAGTTCATTGTTGAGATTTTGTTTCTCCAATGGATGATAGCCTTGTCATTATGGAAGGTTGTTCATTGTTGAGATTTTGTTACTCCAATGGCAAGTAGCCTTGTCATTATGGAAGGTAGTTTGTTATTGAGATTTTGTTACGCCAATGGATGGTAGCCTTGTCAATACGGAAGGTAGTTCGTTGTTGAGATTTTGTTACTCTAATGGATTGTAGCCTTAACATTATGGAAGGTAGTTTGGTTTTGAGCTTTTGTTACTTTAATAGATGATAGCCTTGTCATTATGGAAGGTAGTTTGTTGTTTAGATTTTGTTACACCAATGGATGGTAGCCTTGTCATTATAGAAGGTAGTTCTTTGTTGAGATTTTGTTACTCTAATTGATGGTATCCTTGTCATTACGGAAGGTAGTTCATTGTTGAGATTTTCTTTCTCCAATGTATGATAGCCTTGTCATAATGGAAGGTAGTTCATTTTTGAGATTTTGTTACACCAATGGATGTTAGCCTTGTCATTATGGAAGGTAGTTCTTTGTTGAGATTTTGTTACTCTAATTGATGGTATCCTTGTCATTACGGAAGGTAGTTCATTGTTGATATTTTCTTTCTCCAATGGATGATAGCCTTGTCATAATGGAAGGTAGTTCATTTTTGAGATTTTGTTGCTCCAATGGATGGTAGCCTTGTTATTATGGAAGGTAGTATGTTGTCGAGATGTTTTTTATTTTAATGGATGGTAGCCTTGTCATTATGGAAGGTAGTTTGTTGTCGAGATTTTTGTTACTCCAATGGATGGTAGCCTTGTCCTTATGGAAGGTACTTTGTTGTCGATATTTTTTTTACTCCAATGGATGGTAGCCTTGTCATTATGGGACGTAGTCAGATGTGGAGATTTTTGTAATTCTAATGGATGGTAGCCTTGTCATTATGGAAGGTAGTCTGTTGTCGAGATTTTTGTTACTCCAATGGATGGTAGCCTTGTCATTATGGAAGGTAGTCTGTTGTCGAGAATTTTATACTCCAATGGATGGTATCCTTGTCATTATGGAAGGTAGTCTGTTGTTGACATTTTTGTTACTCCAATGGATGGTAGCCTTGTCATTATGGAAGGTAGTTCATTGTTGATATTTTGTCACTCTAATGGCTGGTAGCCTTGTCATTATGCAAGGTATTTCATTGTTGATATTTTGTTACTCCAATGGATGGTAGCCTTTCATTATATAAGGTAGTTCGTTGTTGAGATTTTTTTTCTCCAATGGATGGTAGCCTTGTTATTATGGAAGGTACTTCGATTTTGAGATTTTGTTACTTTAATGGATGGTAGCCTTGTCATTACAGAAGGTAGTTTTTTGTTGAGATTTTGTTACTCCAATGGATGGGAGCCTTGTCATTATGGATGGTAGTTTGATGTTGATATTTTGTTACTCTAATTGATGGTATCCTTTTCATTACGGAAGGTAGTTCATTGTTGAGATTTTGTTTCTCCATAGGATGATAGACTTGTCATTATGGAAGGTAGTTACTTATTGAGATTTTGTTACTCGAATGGCTGGTATCCTTGTTATTATGGAAGGTAGTTCGTTGTTAAGATTTTGTTAATCTAATGGTTGGTAGCCTTGTCATTATGGAAGGTAGTTCGTTGTTGAGATTTTGTTACTCCAATGGATGGTAGCCTTGTCATTATGGAAGGTAGTTCGTTGTTGTGATTTTGTTACTCCAATTGATGGTAGCCTTGTCATTGTGGAAGGTAGTTCAGTTTTTAGATTTTGTTACTTTAGTGGATGGTAGCCTTTTTATTATGGAAGGTAGTTTGTTTTTGAGATTTTGTTACTCCAATGGACGGTAGCCTTGTTATTATGGAAGGTAGTTTATTATTGAGATTTTGTTACCCTAATGGATGGTATCCTTGTTATTACGGAAGGTAGTTCATTGTTGAGATTTTGTTTCTCCAATGGATGATAGCCTTGTCAATATGAAAGGTAGTTCATTTTTGAGATTTTGTTACTCCAATGGATGTTACCCTTGTCATTATGGACTGTAGTTCATTGTTGAGATTTTGTTACTCAAATGGATGGTAGCCTTGTCATTATGGAAGGTAGTTCTTTGTTGCAATTTTCTTACTTCAATAGATGGTAGACTTTTGATTATGGAAGGTACTTTTTTGTTGATATTTTGTTACTCTAATTGATGGTATCCTTGTCATTACCGAAGGTAGTTCATTGTGGAGATTTTGTTTCTCCAATGGATGATAGCCTTGTCATTATGGAAGGTAGTTCATTGTTGAGATTTTGTTACTCCAATGGCTGGTAGCCTTGTCATTATGCAAGGTAGTTCATTATTGAGATTTTGTTACTCCAATGGATGGTGGCCTTCTCATTATGGAAGGTAGTTCGTTGTTGAGATTTTGTTACTCCAATGGATGGTAGCCTTGTCATTATGTAAGGTAGTTCGATTTTGAGATTTTGTTACTTTAATAGATGGTAGCCTTGTCATTACAGAAGGTAGTTTTTTGTTGAGATTTTGTTACTCCAATGGATGGGAGCCTTGTCATTATGGATGGTAGTTCGTTGTTGAGATTTTGTTACTCTAATTGATGGTATCCTTGTCATTACGGAAGGTAATTCATTGTTGAGATTTTGTTTCTCCAATGGATGATTGCCTTGGCATTATGGTAGGTATTTAATTTTTGAGATTTTGTTACTCCAATGGATGGTATCCTTGTTATTATGGAAGGTAGTTCATTGTTGAGATATTGTTAATCCAATGGATGGTAGCCTTGTCATTATGGAAGGTAGTTCGTTGTTGAGATTTTGTTACTCCAATGGATGGTAGCCTTGTCATTCCGGAAGGTAGTTCATTGTTGTGATTTTGTTACTCCAATTGATGGTAGCCTTGTCATTGTGGAAGGTAGTTCAGTTTTTAGATTTTGTTACTTTAGTGGATGGTAGCCTTTTTATTATGGAAGGTAGTTTGTTGTTGAGATTTTGTTACTCCAATGGACGGTAGCCTTGTTATTATGGAAGGTAGTTTGTTGTTGAGATTTTGTTACTCTAATTAATGGTGTCCTTGTTATTACGGAAAGTAGTTCATTGTTGAGATTTTGTTTCTCCAATGGATGATAGCCCTGTCATTATGGAAGGTAGTTCATTTTTGAGATTTTGTTACTCCAATGGATGGTAGCCTTGTCATTATGGAAGGTAGTTCATTGTTGAGATTTTGTTACTCAAATGGATGGTAGCCTTGTCATTATGGAAGGTAGTTCTTTGTTGCAATTTTTTTACTTCAATGGATGGTAGACTTTTCATTATGGAAGGTACTTTGTTGTTGAGATTTTGTTACTCTAATTGATGGTATCCTTGTCATTACGGAAGGTAGTTCATTGTGGAGATTTTGTTTCTCCAATGGATGATAGCCTTGTCATTATGGAAGGTAGTTCATTGTTGAGATTTTGTTACTCCAATGGCTGGTAGCCTTGTCATTATGCAAGGTAGTTCATTGTTGAGATTTTGTTACTCCAATGGATGGTGGCCTTGTCATTATGGAAGGTAGTTCGTTGTTGAGATTTTGTTACTCCAATGGATGGTAGCCTTGTCATTTTGGAAGGTAGTTCGATTTTGAGATTTTGTTACTTTAATGGATGCTAGCCTTGTCATTATGGAAGGTAGTTTGTTGTTGAGATTTTGTTACTCCAATGGATGGTAGCCTTGTCATTATGGATGGTAGTTCGTTTTTGAGATTTTGTTACTCTAATTGATGGTATCCTTGTCATTACGGAAGGTAATTCATTGTTAAGATTTTGTTTCTCCAATGGATTATAGCCTTGGCATTATGGTAGGTATTTCATTTTTGAGATTTTGTTACTCCAATGGATGGTATCCTTGTCATTATGGAAGGTAGTTCATTGTTGAGATTTTGTTTCTCCAATGGATGATAGCCTTATCATTATGGAAGGTTGTTCATTGTTGAGATTTTGTTACTCCAATGGCAAGTAGCCTTGTCATTATGGAAGGTAGTTTGTTATTGAGATTTTGTTACTCCAATGGATGGTAGCCTTGTCAATACGGAAGGTAGTTCGTTGTTGATATTTTGTTACTCTAATGGATTGTAGCCTTAACATTATGGAAGGTAGTTTGGTTTTGAGATTTTGTTACTTTAATGGATGATAGCCTTGTCATTATGGAAGGTAGTTTGTTGTTTAGATTTTGTTACACCAATGGATGGTAGCCTTGTCATTATAGAAGGTAGTTCTTTGTTGAGATTTTGTTACTCTAATTGATGGTATCCTTGTCATTACGGAAGGTAGTTCATTGTTGAGATTTTCTTTCTCCAATGTATGATAGCCTTGTCATAATGGAAGGTAGTTCATTTTTGAGATTTTGTTACACCAATGGATGTTAGCCTTGTCATTATGGAAGGTAGTTCTTTGTTGAGATTTTGTTACTCTAATTGATGGTATCCTTGTCATTACGGAAGGTAGTTCATTGTTGATATTTTCTTTCTCCAATGGATGATAGCCTTGTCATAATGGAAGGTAGTTCATTTTTGAGATTTTGTTGCTCCAATGGATGGTAGCCTTGTTATTATGGAAGGTAGTATGTTGTCGAGATGTTTTTTATTTTAATGGATGGTAGCCTTGTCATTATGGAAGGTAGTTTGTTGTCGAGATTTTTGTTACTCCAATGGATGGTAGCCTTGTCATTATGGAAGGTACTTTGTTGTCGATATTTTTTTTACTCCAATGGATGGTAGCCTTGTCATTATGGGACGTAGTCAGATGTGGAGATTTTTGTAATTCTAATGGATGGTAGCCTTGTCATTATGGAAGGTAGTCTGTTGTCGAGATTTTTGTTACTCCAATGGATGGTAGCCTTGTCATTATGGAAGGTAGTCTGTTGTCGAGAATTTTATACTCCAATGGATGGTATCCTTGTCATTATGGAAGGTAGTCTGTTGTTGACATTTTTGTTACTCCAATGGATGGTAGCCTTGTCATTATGGAAGGTAGTTCATTGTTGATATTTTGTCACTCTAATGGCTGGTAGCCTTGTCATTATGCAAGGTATTTCATTGTTGATATTTTGTTACTCCAATGGATGGTAGCCTTTCATTATATAAGGTAGTTCGTTGTTGAGATTTTTTTTCTCCAATGGATGGTAGCCTTGTTATTATGGAAGGTACTTCGATTTTGAGATTTTGTTACTTTAATGGATGGTAGCCTTGTCATTACAGAAGGTAGTTTTTTGTTGAGATTTTGTTACTCCAATGGATGGGAGCCTTGTCATTATGGATGGTAGTTTGATGTTGATATTTTGTTACTCTAATTGATGGTATCCTTTTCATTACGGAAGGTAGTTCATTGTTGAGATTTTGTTTCTCCATAGGATGATAGACTTGTCATTATGGAAGGTAGTTACTTATTGAGATTTTGTTACTCGAATGGCTGGTATCCTTGTTATTATGGAAGGTAGTTCGTTGTTAAGATTTTGTTAATCTAATGGTTGGTAGCCTTGTCATTATGGAAGGTAGTTCGTTGTTGAGATTTTGTTACTCCAATGGATGGTAGCCTTGTCATTATGGAAGGTAGTTCGTTGTTGTGATTTTGTTACTCCAATTGATGGTAGCCTTGTCATTGTGGAAGGTAGTTCAGTTTTTAGATTTTGTTACTTTAGTGGATGGTAGCCTTTTTATTATGGAAGGTAGTTTGTTTTTGAGATTTTGTTACTCCAATGGACGGTAGCCTTGTTATTATGGAAGGTAGTTTATTATTGAGATTTTGTTACCCTAATGGATGGTATCCTTGTTATTACGGAAGGTAGTTCATTGTTGAGATTTTGTTTCTCCAATGGATGATAGCCTTGTCAATATGAAAGGTAGTTCATTTTTGAGATTTTGTTACTCCAATGGATGTTACGCTTGTCATTATGGACTGTAGGTCATTGTTGAGATTTTGTTACTCAAATGGATGGTAGCCTTGTCATTATGGAAGGTAGTTCTTTGTTGCAATTTTCTTACTTCAATAGATGGTAGACTTTTGATTATGGAAGGTACTTTTTTGTTGATATTTTGTTACTCTAATTGATGGTATCCTTGTCATTACCGAAGGTAGTTCATTGTGGAGATTTTGTTTCTCCAATGGATGATAGCCTTGTCATTATGGAAGGTAGTTCATTGTTGAGATTTTGTTACTCCAATGGCTGGTAGCCTTGTCATTATGCAAGGTAGTTCATTATTGAGATTTTGTTACTCCAATGGATGGTGGCCTTCTCATTATGGAAGGTAGTTCGTTGTTGAGATTTTGTTACTCCAATGGATGGTAGCCTTGTCATTATGTAAGGTAGTTCGATTTTGAGATTTTGTTACTTTAATAGATGGTAGCCTTGTCATTACAGAAGGTCGTTTTTTGTTGAGATTTTGTTACTCCAATGGATGGGAGCCTTGTCATTATGGATGGTAGTTCGTTGTTGAGATTTTGTTACTCTAATTGATGGTATCCTTGTCATTACGGAAGGTAATTCATTGTTGAGATTTTGTTTCTCCAATGGATGATTGCCTTGGCATTATGGTAGGTATTTAATTTTTGAGATTTTGTTACTCCAATGGATGGTATCCTTGTTATTATGGAAGGTAGTTCATTGTTGAGATATTGTTAATCCAATGGATGGTAGCCTTGTCATTATGGAAGGTAGTTCGTTGTTGAGATTTTGTTACTCCAATGGATGGTAGCCTTGTCATTCCGGAAGGTAGTTCATTGTTGTGATTTTGTTACTCCAATTGATGGTAGCCTTGTCATTGTGGAAGGTAGTTCAGTTTTTAGATTTTGTTACTTTAGTGGATGGTAGCCTTTTTATTATGGAAGGTAGTTTGTTGTTGAGATTTTGTTACTCCAATGGACGGTAGCCTTGTTATTATGGAAGGTAGTTTGTTGTTGAGATTTTGTTACTCTAATTAATGGTGTCCTTGTTATTACGGAAAGTAGTTCATTGTTGAGATTTTGTTTCTCCAATGGATGATAGCCCTGTCATTATGGAAGGTAGTTCATTTTTGAGATTTTGTTACTCCAATGGATGGTAGCCTTGTCATTATGGAAGGTAGTTCATTGTTGAGATTTTGTTACTCAAATGGATGGTAGCCTTGTCATTATGGAAGGTAGTTCTTTGTTGCAATTTTTTTACTTCAATGGATGGTAGACTTTTCATTATGGAAGGTACTTTGTTGTTGAGATTTTGTTACTCTAATTGATGGTATCCTTGTGATTACGGAAGGTAGTTCATTGTGGAGATTTTGTTTCTCCAATGGATGATAGCCTTGTCATTATGGAAGGTAGTTCATTGTTGAGATTTTGTTACTCCAATGGCTGGTAGCCTTGTCATTATGCAAGGTAGTTCATTGTTGAGATTTTGTTACTCCAATGGATGGTGGCCTTGTCATTATGGAAGGTAGTTCGTTGTTGAGATTTTGTTACTCCAATGGATGGTAGCCTTGTCATTTTGGAAGGTAGTTCGATTTTGAGATTTTGTTACTTTAATGGATGCTAGCCTTGTCATTATGGAAGGTAGTTTGTTGTTGAGATTTTGTTACTCCAATGGATGGTAGCCTTGTCATTATGGATGGTAGTTCGTTTTTGAGATTTTGTTACTCTAATTGATGGTATCCTTGTCATTACGGAAGGTAATTCATTGTTAAGATTTTGTTTCTCCAATGGATTATAGCCTTGGCATTATGGTAGGTATTTCATTTTTGAGATTTTGTTACTCCAATGGATGGTATCCTTGTCATTATGGAAGGTAGTTCATTGTTGAGATTTTGTTTCTCCAATGGATGATAGCCTTATCATTATGGAAGGTTGTTCATTGTTGAGATTTTGTTACTCCAATGGCAAGTAGCCTTGTCATTATGGAAGGTAGTTTGTTATTGAGATTTTGTTACTCCAATGGATGGTAGCCTTGTCAATACGGAAGGTAGTTCGTTGTTGATATTTTGTTACTCTAATGGATTGTAGCCTTAACATTATGGAAGGTAGTTTGGTTTTGAGATTTTGTTACTTTAATGGATGATAGCCTTGTCATTATGGAAGGTAGTTTGTTGTTTAGATTTTGTTACACCAATGGATGGTAGCCTTGTCATTATAGAAGGTAGTTCTTTGTTGAGATTTTGTTACTCTAATTGATGGTATCCTTGTCATTACGGAAGGTAGTTCATTGTTGAGATTTTCTTTCTCCAATGTATGATAGCCTTGTCATAATGGAAGGTAGTTCATTTTTGAGATTTTGTTACACCAATGGATGGTAGCCTTGTCATTATGGAAGGTAGTTCTTTGTTGAGATTTTGTTACTCTAATTGATGGTATCCTTGTCATTACGGAAGGTAGTTCATTGTTGAGATTTTCTTTCTCCAATGGATGATAGCCTTGTCATAATGGAAGGTAGTTCATTTTTGAGATTTTGTTGCTCCAATGGATGGTAGCCTTGTTATTATGGAAGGTAGTATGTTGTCGAGATTTTTTTATTTTAATGGATGGTAGCCTTGTCATTATGGAAGGTAGTTTGTTGTCGAGATTTTTGTTACTCCAATGGATGGTAGCCTTGTCATTATGGAAGGTACTTTGTTGTCGATATTTTTTTTACTCCAATGGATGGTAGCCTTGTCATTATGGAAGGTAGTCTATTGTCGAGATTTTTGTTACTCCAATTGATGGTAGCCTTGTCATTATGGGACGTAGTCAGATGTGGAGATTTTTGTAATTCTAATGGATGGTAGCCTTGTCATTATGGAAGGTAGTCTGTTGTCGAGATTTTTGTTACTCCAATGGATGGTAGCCTTGTCATTATGGAAGGTAGTCTGTTGTCGAGAATTTTATAATCCAATGGATGGTATCCTTGTCATTATGGAAGGTAGTCTGTTGTTGACATTTTTGTTACTCCAATGGATGGTAGCCTTGTCATTATGGGACGTAGTCTGTTGTCAATATTTTTGTTACTCCAATGGATTGTAGCCTTGTCATTATGGAAGGTACTTTGTTGTCGAGATTTTTGTTACTCCAATGGATTGTAGCCTTGTCATTATGGAAGGTACTCTGTTGTCGATATTTTTGTTACTCCAATGGATGGTAGCCTTGTCATTACATAAGGTAGTCTGTTGTCGAAATTTTTGTTACTCCAATGGATAGTAGCCTTGTCATTTTGGAAGGTAGTCTGTTTTCAAGATTTTTTTTATTCCATTGGATGGTAGCCTTGTCATTATGGAAGGTAGTCTGATGTGGTGATTTTTGTTACTCCCATGGATGGTAGCCTTGTCATTATGGAAGGTAGTTTCTCATTGAGATATATGTTACTCCAATGTGTGATACCCTTGTCATTATGGAAGCTAGTCAGTTGTTCAGATTTTTTTTAATCCAATGGATGGTATCCTTGTCATTATGGAAGGTAGTCTATTGTCTAGATTTTTGTTATTCATTGGATGGTAGCCTTGTCATTATGGAAGGTAGTCTGATGTTGTGATTTTTGTTATTCGAATGGATGGTAACCTTGTCATTATGGAAGGTAGTTATTCGTTATGATTTTTGTTACTCCAATGGATGGTAGCCTTGTCATTATGGAAGGTAGTTTGTTGTCGAGATTTTTGTTACTCCAATGGATGGTAGCCTTGTCATTATGGAAGGTACTCTGTTGTCGATATTTTTGTTACTCCAATGAATGGTAGCCTTGTCATTATGGAAGGTAGTCTATTGTTGAGATTTTTGTTACTCCAATGGATGGTAGCCTTGTCATTATGGAAGGTAGTTCATTGTTGATATTTTGTCACTCTAATGGCTGGTAGCCTTGTCATTATGCAAGGTATTTCATTGTTGATATTTTGTTACTCCATTTGATGGTAGCCTTTCATTATGGAAGGTAGTTCGTTGTTGAGATTTTTTTACTCCAATGGATGGTAGCCTTGTTATTATGGAAGGTACTTTGGTTTTGAGATTTTGTTACTTTAATGGATGGTAGCCTTGTCATTACAGAAGGTAGTTTTTTGTTGAGATTTTGTTACTCCAATGGATGGGAGCCTTGTCATTATGGATGGTAGTTTGATGTTGATATTTTATTACTCTAATTGATGGTATCCTTGTCATTATGGAAGGTAGTTCATTGTTGAGATTTTGTTTCTCCATAGGATGATAGCCTTGTCATTATGGAAGGTAGTTACTTATTGAGATTTTGTTACTCGAATGGCTGGTATCCTTGTTATTATGGAAGGTAGTTCGTTGTTAAGATTTTGTTAATCTAATGGTTGGTAGCCTTGTCATTATGGAAGGTAGTTCGTTGTTGAGATTTTGTTACTCCAATGGATGGTAGCCTTGTCATTATGGAAGGTAGTTCGTTGTTGTGATTTTGTTACTCCAATTGATGGTAGCCTTGTCATTGTGGACTGTAGTTCATTGTTGAGATTTTGTGACTCAAATGGATGGTAGCCTTGTCATTATGGAAGGTAGTTCTTTGTTGCAATTTTTTTACTTCAATAGATGGTAGACTTTTCATTATGGAAGGTACTTTTTTGTTGATATTTTGTTACTCTAATTGATGGTATCCTTGTCATTACGGAAGGTAGTTCATTGTGGAGATTTTGTTTCTCCAATGGATGATAGCCTTGTCATTATGGAAGGTAGTTCATTGTTGAGATTTTGTTACTCCAATGGCTGGTAGCCTTGTTATTATGCAAGGTAGTTCATTATTGAGATTTTGTTACTCCAATGGATGGTGGCCTTCTCATTATGGAAGGTAGTTCGTTGTTGAGATTTTGTTACTCCAATGGATGGTAGCCTTGTCATTATGTAAGGTAGTTCGATTTTGAGATTTTGTTACTTTAATGGATGGTAGCCTTGTCATTACAGAAGGTAGTTTTTTGTTGAGATTTTGTTACTCCAATGGATGGGAGCCTTGTCATTATGGATGGTAGTTCGTTGTTGAGATTTTGTTACTCTAATTGATGGTATCCTTGTCATTACGGAAGGTAATTCATTGTTGAGATTTTGTTTCTCCAATGGATGATTGCCTTGGCATTATGGTAGGTATTTCATTTTTGAGATTTTGTTACTCCAATGGATGGTATCCTTGTTATTATGGAAGGTAGTTCATTGTTGAGATATTGTTAATCCAATGGATGGTAGCCTTGTCATTATGGAAGGTAGTTCGTTGTTGAGATTTTGTTACTCCAATGGATGGTAGCCTTGTCATTCCGGAAGGTAGTTCATTGTTGTGATTTTGTTACTCCAATTGATGGTAGCCTTGTCATTGTGGAAGGTAGTTCAGTTTTTAGATTTTGTTACTTTAGTGGATGGTAGCCTTTTTATTATGGAAGGTAGTTTGTTGTTGAGATTTTGTTACTCCAATGGACGGTAGCCTTGTTATTATGGAAGGTAGTTTGTTGTTGAGATTTTGTTACTCTAATTAATGGTGTCCTTGTTATTACGGAAAGTAGTTCATTGTTGAGATTTTGTTTCTCCAATGGATGATAGCCTTGTCATTATGGAAGGTAGTTCATTTTTGAGATTTTGTTACTCCAATGGATGGTAGCCTTGTCATTATGGAAGGTAGTTCTTTGTTGCAATTTTTTTACTTCAATGGATGGTAGACTTTTCATTATGGAAGGTACTTTGTTGTTGAGATTTTGTTACTCTAATTGATGGTATCCTTGTCATTACGGAAGGTAGTTCATTGTGGAGATTTTGTTTCTCCAATGGATGATAGCCTTGTCATTATGGAAGGTAGTTCATTGTTGAGATGTTGTTACTCCAATGGCTGGTAGCCTTGTCATTATGCAAGGTAGTTCATTGTTGAGATTTTGTTACTCCAATGGATGGTGGCCTTGTCATTATGGAAGGTAGTTCGTTGTTGAGATTTTGTTACTCCAATGGATGGTAGCCTAGTCATTTTGGAAGGTAGTTCGATTTTGAGATTTTGTTACTTTAATGGATGCTAGCCTTGTCATTATGGAAGGTAGTTTGTTGTTGAGATTTTGTTACTCCAATGGATGGTAGCCTTGTCATTATGGATGGTAGTTCGTTGTTGAGATTTTGTTACTCTAATTGATGGTATCCTTGTCATTACGGAAGGTAATTCATTGTTGAGATTTTGTTTCTCCAATGGATTATAGCCTTGGCATTATGGTAGGTATTTCATTTTTGAGATTTTGTTACTCCAATGGATGGTATCCTTGTCATTATGGAAGGTAGTTCATTGTTGAGATTTTGTTTCTCCAATGGATGATAGCCTTGTCATTATGGAAGGTTGTTCATTGTTGAGATTTTGTTACTCCAATGGCAAGTAGCCTTGTCATTATGGAAGGTAGTTTGTTATTGAGATTTTGTTACTCCAATGGATGGTAGCCTTGTCAATACGGAAGGTAGTTCGTTGTTGAGATTTTGTTACTCTAATGGATTGTAGCCTTAACATTATGGAAGGTAGTTTGGTTTTGAGATTTTGTGACTTTAATGGATGATAGCCTTGTCATTATGGAAGGTAGTTTGTTGTTTAGATTTTGTTACACCAATGGATGGTAGCCTTGTCATTATAGAAGGTAGTTCTTTGTTGAGATTTTGTTACTCTAATTGATGGTATCCTTGTCATTACGGAAGGTAGTTCATTGTTGAGATTTTCTTTCTCCAATGTATGATAGCCTTGTCATAATGGAAGGTAGTTCATTTTTGAGATTTTGTTACACCAATGGATGGTAGCCTTGTCATTATGGAAGGTAGTTCTTTGTTGAGATTTTGTTACTCTAATTGATGGTATCCTTGTCATTACGGAAGGTAGTTCATTGTTGAGATTTTCTTTCTCCAATGGATGATAGCCTTGTCATAATGGAAGGTAGTTCATTTTTGAGATTTTGTTGCTCCAATGGATGGTAGCCTTGTTATTATGGAAGGTAGTATGTTATCGAGATTTTTTTATTTTAATGGATGGTAGCCTTGTCATTAAGGAAGGTAGTTTGTTTTCGAGATTTTTGTTACTCCAATGGATGGTAGCCTTGTCATTATGGAAGGTACTTTGTTGTCGATATTTTTTTTACTCCAATGGATGGTAGCCTTGTCATTATGGAAGGTAGTCTATTGTCGAGATTTTTGTTACTCCAATTGATTGTAGCCTTGTCATTATGGGACGTAGTCAGATGTGGAGATTTTTGTAATTCTAACGGATGGTAGCCTTGTCATTATGGAAGGTAGTCTGTTGTCGAGATTTTTGTTACTCCAATGGATGGTAGCCTTGTCATTATGGAAGGTAGTTTGTTGTCAAGAATTTTATACTCCAATGGATGGTATCCTTGTCATTATGGAAGGTAGTCTGTTGTTGACATTTTTGTTACTCCAATGGATGGTAGCCTTGTCATTATGGGACGTAGTCTGTTGTCAATATTTTTGTTACTCTAATGGATTGTAGCCTTGTCATTATGGAAGGTACTCTGTTGTCGAGATTTTTGTTACTCCAATGGATTGTAGCCTTGTCATTATGGAAGGTACTCTGTTGTCGATATTTTTGTTACTCCAATGGATGGTAGCCTTGTCATTACATAAGGTAGTCTGTTGTCGAAATTTTTGTTACTCCAATGGATAGTAGCCTTGTCATTTTGGAAGGTAGTCTGTTTTCAAGATTTTTTTTATTCCATTGGATGGTAGCCTTGTCATTATGGAAGGTAGTCTGATGTGGTGATTTTTGTTACTCCCATGGATGGTAGCCTTGTCATTATGGAAGGTAGTTTCTCATTGAGATATATGTTACTCCAATGTGTGATACCCTTGTCATTATGGAAGCTAGTCAGTTGTTCAGATTTTTTTTAATCCAATGGATGGTATCCTTGTCATTATGGAAGGTAGTCTATTGTCTAGATTTTTGTTATTCCATTGGATGGTAGCCTTGTCTTTATGGAAGGTAGTTTGATGTTGTGATTTTTGTTATTCGAATGGATGGTAACCTTGTCATTATGGAAGGTAGTTATTCGTTATGATTTTTGTTACTCAAATGGATGGTAGCCTTGTCATTATGGAAGGTAGTTTGTTGTCGAGATTTTTGTTACTCCAATGGATGGTAGCCTTGTCATTATGGAAGGTACTCTGTTGTCGATATTTTTGTTACTCCAATGAATGGTAGCCTTGTCATTATGGAAGGTAGTCTATTGTTGAGATTTTGTTACTCTAATTGATGGTAGCCTTGTCATTATGGGACGTAGTCTGATGTCAAGATTTTTGTTATTCTAATGGATTATAGCCTTGTCATTATGGAAGGTACTCTGTTGTCGAGATTTTTGTTACTCCAATGGATGGTAGCCTTGTCATTAGGGAAGGTAGTCTGTTGTCGAGATTTTTGGTACTCCAATGGATGATAGCCTGGTCATTATGGAAGTTAGTTTATTGTCGAGATTTTTGTTACTCCATTGGATGGTAGCCTTCTAATTAAGGAAGGTAGTCTTTTGTTCAGATTTTAGTTACTCTATTGGATGGTAAGGTTTACATTATGGAAGGTAGTTTGTCGTTATGATATTTGTTACTCCAATTGATGGTAGCCTTATCATTATGGAACGTAGTCTGTTGTAGATATCTTTTTTACTCCAATGGATGGTAGCCTTGTCATTATGTAAGGTAGTTTGTTGTCGATATTTTTGTTACTCCAATGGATGGTAGCCTTGTCATTATGGAAGGTAGTTTGTAATTGAGATATTTGTTACTCCAATGTTTGGTAGCCTTGTAATTATGGAAGGTAGTCTGTTGTCAAGATTTTTGTTATTCCATTGGATGGTAGCCTTGTCACTATGGAAGGTAGTCTGATATCGAGATTTTTGTTATTCTAATGGATGGTAACCTTGTCATTATGAAAGGTAGTCTGTTGTCGAGATTTTTGTTACTACAATGGATGGTAGCCTTGTCATTATGGGACGTAGTCTGTTGTTAATATTTTTGTTACTCCAATGGATTGTAGCCTTTTCATTATGGAAGGTAGTCTATTGTAGATATCTTTTTTACTTCAACGGGTTGTAGCCTTGTCATTATAAAAGGTAGTTTGTTGTCGAGATTTTTATACTCTAATGGATGGTAGCCTTGTCATTATGGACGGTAGTCTGTTGTCGATATTTTTGTTTCTCCAATGGATGGTAGCCTTGTCATTATGGAAGGTAGTCTGATGTCGAGATTTTTGTTACTCCCATGGATGGTAGCCTTGTAATTATGGAAGGTAGTTTGTCATTGAGATATTTGTTACTCTAATGTGTTATAGCCTTGTCATTATGGAAGCTAGTCTATTGTTCAGATTTTTGTTAATCCAATGGATGGTATCCTTGTCATTATGGAAGGTAGTCTATTATCTAGATTTTTGTTATTCCTTTGGATTGTAGCCTTTTCATTATGGAAGGTAGTCTGATATTGATATTTTTGTTATTCTAATGGATGGTAACCTTGTCATTATGGAAGGTAGTCTGTTGTTGAGATTTTTGTTACTACAACGGATGGCAGCCTTGTCATTATGGAAGGTAGTCTTTTGTCGAGATTTTGGTTACTACACTGGATTGTAGCCTTGTTATTATGAAAGGTAGTTTGTTGTCGATATCTTTGTTACTCCAATGGATGGTAGCCTAGTCATTATGTAAGGTAGTCTTTTGTCTATATTTTTGTTACTACAATGGATGGTAGCCTTGTCATTACAGAAGGTATCCTGTTCTCGAGATTTTTGTTACTCCAATGGATGGTAGCCTTGTAATTATGGAAGGTAGTGTGTTGTTGAGATTTTAGTTACTTCATTGGATGGTAGCCTTGTAATTATGGAAGGTAGTCTCTTGTCGATATTTTTGTTACTCCAATGGATGGTAGCCTTGTCATTATGGAAGGTAGTCTGTTGTCGAGATTTTTGTTACTCCATTGGATGGTACCCTTGTCATTATGGAAGACAGTATGTTGTCGATAACTATGTTATTCCAATGGACGGTAGCCTTGTCGTTATGGAAGGTAGTCTGTTGTTGTGATTTTTGTTATTCTAATGGATGGTAGCCTTGTCATTATGAAAGGTAGTATGTTGTCGATATCTATGTTACTCCAATCGATGGTAGCCTTGTCATTATTGATGGTAGTCTGTTGTCCATATTTTTGTTGCTCCATTGGATTGTAGCCTTGTCATTATGAAAGGTAGTCTATTGTCAAGATTTTTGTTATTCCGATGGATGGTAGACTTGTCATTATGGAAGGTAGTCTGTTGTCGAGATTTTCGTTACTCCAATGGATGGTACCCTTAGCATTATGGAAGGTAGTCTATTGTCGAGATTTTTGTTACTCCAATGGATGGTATCCATGTAATTATGGAAGGTAGTCTGTTGTCGAGATTTTTGTTACTCCATTGGATGGTTGCCTTGTCATTATGGAAGGTATTATGTTGTCGAAATTTTTGTTATTCCAATGGATGGTATCCTTGTCATTATGGAAGGTAGTCTGTTGTCGTGATTTTTGTTATTCCAATGGATGGTAGCCTTGTCATTAGGGAAGGTAGTCTGTTGTCGTGATTTTTTTTTACTCCATTGGATGGGAGCCTTGTCATTGTGGAAGGTAGTCTATTGTCTATATTTTTTTTAATTCCAATGTATGGTAGCCTTGTCGTTATGGAAGGTAGTCTTTTGTCGTGATTTTTGTAACTCCAATGGATGGTAGCCTTGTCATTATGGAAATTAGTCTATTGTCGAGATTTTTGTTATTCCACTAGATGGTAGCCAAGTAATTACGAAAGGTAGTCTGTTCTCGAGATTTTTGTTACTCCAATGGATGGTAGCCTTGTCATTATGGAAGGTAGTCTGTTGTCGAGATTTTTGTTACTCCATTGACCGTAGCCTTGTCATTATGAAAGTCTCTTGTTCATATTTTTGTTACTCCTATAGGTGATAGCCATGTCATTATGGAAGGTAGTCTTTTCTTCATATTTTTGTTACTACAATGTATGGTAGCGTTGTCATTATGGAAGGTTGTCTATTGTCGATATTTTTGTTACTCCATTGGATGGTAGCCTTGTCATTATGGAAGTTAGTCTGTTGTCAAGATTTTGGTTACTCCAATGGATGGTAACCTTGTCATTATGAAAGGTAGTCTGTTGTCGATATCTTCGTTACTTCAATGGATGGTAGCCTAATCATTATGGAAGGTAGTCTACTTTGATATTTTTGTTACTCCAATGGATGGTAGCCTTGTTATAGTGGAAGGTAGTTTGTTGTCGATATCTTTGTTACTCTAATGGATGGTAGCCTAGTCATTATGGAAGGTAGTATGTTGTCGAGATTTTTGTTACTCCAATGGATGGTAGCCTTGTCATTATGAAAAGGAGTGTGTTGTTGAGATTTTTGTTATTATAATGGATGGTAGCCTTGTAATTATGAAAGGTAGTCTGTTGTCGTTATCTTTGTTACTCCAATGGATGGTAGCCTAAATCATTATGGAAGGTAGTCTATTATCGTGATTTTTGTTACTCCAATGGATGGTAGCCTTGTCATTATGGAAGGTAGTCTGTTGTCGAGATTTTTAATACTCCAATGGATGGTAGCCTAGTCATTATGGAAGGTAGTATGTTGTCGAGATTTTTGTTACTCCAATGGATGGTAGCCTTGTCATTATGGAAAGTAGTGTGTTGTCGAGATTTTTGTTGTTCTAATGGATGGTAGCCTTGTCATTATGAAAGGTAGTCTGTTGTCGAGATTATTGTTACTCCATTGGATGGTAGCCTTGTCATTATGGAAGTTAGTCTGTTGTCGAGATTTTTGTTATTCCAATGGATGGTAGCCTAGTCATTATGGAAGGTAGTCTATTTTCGAGATTTTTGTTACTGCAATGGATGGTTGCCTTGTCATTATGGAAGGTAGTCTGTTGTCGAGATTTTTGTTATTCCAATGGATGGTAGCCTTGTCATTATGGAAGGTTGTCTGTTATCGATATTTTTGTTACTCCAATGGATGGTAGCCTTGTCATTATGGAAGGTAGTCTGTTATTGTAATTTTTGTTACTCCAATGGAAGGTAGTATGTTGTGGAGATTTTTGTTACTCCAAAGGATGGTAGCCTTGTAATTATGGAAGGTAGTCTATTATCGAGATTTTTGTTACTGCAATGGATGCTAGCCTTTTTATTATGGAAGGTATTCTGTTGTCGAGATTTTTAATACTCCGATGGATGGTAGCCTTGTCATTATGGAAGGTAGTTTGTCGTTGTGATTTTTGTTACTCCTATAGATGATAGCCATGTCATTATGGAAGGTAGTCTATTCTTCATATTTTTGTTACTACAATGTATGGTAGCCTTGTCATTATGGAAGGTTGTCTATTGTCGATATTTTTGTTACTCCATTGGATGGTAGCCTTGTCATTATGGAAGGTAGTCTATCGTTTTGATTTTTGTTACTCCAATGGATGGTAGTCTTGTCATGTGGAAGGTAGTCTATTGTTCATATTTTTGTTACTACGATGTATGGTAGCCTTGTCATTATGGAAGGTAGTCTGTTGTCGAGATTTTTGATACTCCATTGGATGGTAGCCTTGTCATTATGGAAGTTAGTCAGTTGTCGAGATTTTTGTTACTCCAATTAATGGTAGCCTTGTCATTATGGAAGGTAGTCTATTGTCGAGATTTTTGTTACTCCAATGGATGGTAGCCTTGTCATTATGGAAGGTAGTTTGTTTTCGATATCTTTGTTACTCTAATGGATGGTAGCCTAGTCATTATGGAAGGTAGTATGTTGTCGAGGTTTTTGTTACTCTAATGGATGGTAGCCTTGTCATTATGGAAGGTTATCTGTTGTCGATATTTTTGTTACTCCATTTGGATGGTAGCCTTGTCATTATGGCAGATTGTCTGTTTTTGAGATTTTTGTTACTCCAATGGATGGTAGCCTTGTCATTATGGAAGGTAGTTTGTTTTCGATATCTTTGTTACACTAATGGATGGTAGCCTAGTCATTATGGAAGCTAGTATATTGTCAAGTTTTTGGATACTCCAATGGATGGTAGCCTTGTAATTATGGAAAGTAGTTTGTTGTCGAGATTTTTGTTATTCTAATGGATGGTAGCCTGGTCATTATGAAAGGTAGTATGTAGTCAATATGTTTGTTATTCCAACGGATGGTAGCCTAGTCATTATGAAAGGTAGTCTGTTGTCGAGATTTTTGTTACTGCATTGGATGGTAGCCTTGTCATTATGAAAGCTAGTCTGTTGTCGAGATTTTTGTTACTCCAATGGATGGTAGCCTTGTCATTTTGGAAGGTAGTCTATTGTCGAGATTTTTGTTACTCCAATGGATAGTAGCCTTGTCATTATGGAAGGTAGTTTGTTTTCGATATCTTTGTTACTCTAATGGATGGTAGCCTTGTCATTATGGAAGGTAGTTTGTTTTCGATATCTTTGTTACTCCAATGGATGGTAGCCTTGTCATTGTGGAAGGTTGTCTGTTGTTGACATTTTTGTTACTCCATTGGATGGTAGCCTTGTCATTATGGAAGTTAGTCTGTTGTCGAGATTTTTGTTATTCCAATAGATGGAAGTCTAGTCATTATGGAAGGTAGTCTATTTTCGAGATTTTTGTTACTCCAATGGATGGTTGCCTTGTCATTATGGAAGGTAGTCTGTTGTAGAGATTTTTGTTATTCCAATGGATGGTAGCCTAATCATTATGGAAGGTAGTCTATTTTCGAGATTTTTGTTACTCTAATGGATGGTAGCCTTGTCATTATGAAAGGTAGTCAGTTGTTGATATCTTTGTTACTCCAATGGATGGTAGCCTAATCATTATGGAAGGTAGTCTATTTTGATATTTTTGTTACTCCAATGGATGGTAGCCTTGTCATTATGGAAGGTAGTATGTTTTCGAGATTTTTATTACTCCAAACGATGGTAGCCTTCTAACTATGGAAGGTAGTCTATTATCGAGATTTTTGTTACTCCAATGGATGGTAGGCTTGTCATTATGGAAGGTAGTCTATTGTCGAGATTTTTAATACTTCCATGGATAGTAGCTTTATCATTATGGAAGGTAGTCTATCGTTTTGATTTTTGTTACTCCAATGGATGGTAGTCTTGTCATATTGAAGGTAGTCTATTGTTCATATTTTTGTTACTACGATGTATGGTAGCCTTGTCATTATGGAAGGTAGTCTGTTGTCGAGATTTTTGGTTACTCCATTGGATGGTAGCCTTGTCATTATGGAAGTTAGTCTGTTGTCGAGATTTTTGTTACTCCAATGGATGGTAGCCTTGTCATTATGGAAGGTAGTCTATTGTTGAGATTTTTGTTACTCCAATGGATGGTAGCCTTGTCATTATGGAAGGTAGTTTGTTTTCGATATCTTTGTTACTCTAATGGATGGTAGCCTAGTCATTATGGAAGGTAGTATGTTGTCGAGGTTTTTGTTACTCCAATGGATGGTAGCCTTGTCATTATGGAAGGTTGTCTGTTATCGATATTTTTGTTACTCCATTTGGATGGTAGCCTTGTCATTATGGAAGTAAGTCTGTTCTCGAGATTTTTGTTAATCCAAAGGATGGTTGCCTTGTCATTATGGCAGGTTGTCTGTTTTTGAGATTTTTGTTCCTCCAACGGATGGTAGCCTTGTCATTATGGAAGGTAGTTTGTTTTCGAATATCTTTGTTACTCTAATGGATGGTAGCCTAGTCATTATGGAAGCTAGTATATTGTCAAGTTTTTGGATACTCCAATGGATGGTAGCCTTGTAATTATGGAAAGTAGTTTGTTGTCGAGATTTTTGTTATTCTAATGGATGGTAGCCTTGTCATTATGAAAGGTAGTATGTTGTCAATATGTTTGTTATTCCAACGGATGGTAGCCTAGTCATTATGAAAGGTAGTCTGTTGTCGAGATTTTTGTTACTGCATTGGATGGTAGCCTTGTCATTATGGAAGTTAGTCTGTTCTCGAGATTTTTGTTACTCCAATGGATGGTAGCCTTGTAATTTTGGAAGGTAGTCTATTGTCGAGATTTTTGTTACTCCAATGGATGGTAGCCTTGTCATTATGGAAGGTAGTTTGTTTTCAATATCTTTGTTACTCTAATGGATGGTAGCCTAGTCATTATGGAAGGTAGTATGTTGTCGAGGTTCTTGTTACTCCAATGGATGGTAGCCTTGTCATTGTGGAAGGTTGTCTGTTGTCGACATTTTTGTTACTCCATTGGATGGTAGCCTTGTCATTATGGAAGTTAGTCTGTTGTCGAGATTTTTGTTATTCCAATAGATGGTAGCCTAGTCATTATGGAAGGTAGTCTATTTTTGAGATTTTTGTTACTCCAATGGATGGTTGCCTTTTCATTATGGAAGGTAGTCTGTTGTAGAGATTTTTGTTATTCTAATGGATGGTAGCCTAATCATTATGGAAGGTAGTCTATTTTCGAGATTTTTGTTACTCTAATGGATGGTAGCCTTGTCATTATGAAAGGTAGTCAGTTGTTGATATCTTTGTTACTCCAATGGATGGTAGCCTAATCATTATGGAAGGTAGTCTATTTTGATATTTTTGTTACTCCAATGGATGGTAGCCTTGTCATTATGGAAGGTAGTATGTTTTCGAGATTTTTATTACTCCAAACGATGGTAGCCTTCTAACTATGGAAGGTAGTCTACTATCGAGATTTTTGTTACTCCAATGGATGGTAGGCTTGTCATTATGGAAGGTAGTCTGTTGTCGAGATTTTTAATACTTCCATGGATAGTAGCCTTGTCATTATGGAAGGTAGTCTATCGTTTTGATTTTTGTTACTCCAATGGATGGTAGTCTTGTCATATTGAAGGTAGTCTATTGTTCATATTTTTGTTACTACGATGTATGGTAGCCTTGTCATTATGGAAGGTAGTCTGTTGTCGAGATTTTTGTTACTCCATTGGATGGTAGCCTTGTCATTATGGAAGTTAGTCTGTTGTCGAGATTTTTGTTACTCCAATGGATGGTAGCCTTGTCATTATGGAAGGTAGTCTATTGTTGAGATTTTTGTTACTCCAATGGATGGTATCCTTGTCATTATGGAAGGTAGTTTGTTTTCGATATCTTTGTTACTCTAATGGATGGTAGCCTAGTCATTATGGAAGGTAGTATGTTGTCGAGGTTTTTGTTACTCCAATGGATGGTAGCCTTGTCATTATGGAAGGTTGTCTGTTGTCGATATTTTTATTACTCCATTTGGATGGTAGCCTTGTCATTATGGAAGTAAGTGTGTTGTCGAGATTTTTTTTAATCCAAAGGATGGTTGCCTTGTCATTATGGCAGGTTGTCTGTTTTTGAGATTTTTGTTACTCCAATGGATGGTAGCCTTGTCATTATGGAAGGTAGTTTGTTTTCGATATCTTTGTTACACTAATGGATGGTAGCCTAGTCATTATGGAAGCTAGTATATTGTCAAGTTTTTGGATACTCCAATGGATGGTAGCCTTGTAATTATGGAAAGTAGTTTGTTGTCGAGATTTTTGTTATTCTAATGGATGGTAGCCTGGTCATTATGAAAGGTAGTATGTAGTCAATATGTTTGTTATTCCAACGGATGGTAGCCTAGTAATTATGAAAGGTAGTCTATTGTCGAGATTTTTGTTACTGCATTGGATGGTAGCCTTGTCATTATGAAAGTTAGTCTGTTGTCGAGATTTTTGTTACTCCAATGGATGGTAGCCTTGTCATTTTGGAAGGTAGTCTATTGTCGAGATTTTTGTTACTCCAATGGATAGTAGCCTTGTCATTATGCAAGGTAGTTTGTTTTCGATATCTTTGTTACTCCAATGGATGGTAGCCTTGTCATTGTGGAAGGTTGTCTGTTGTCGACATTTTTGTTACTCCATTGGATGGTAGCCTTGTCATTATGGAAGTTAGTTTGTTGTCGAGATTTTTGTTATTCCAATAGATGGTAGCCTAGTCATTATGGAAGGTAGTCTGTTGTCGAGATTTTTGTTATTCCAATAGATGGTAGCCTAGTCATTATGGAAGGTAGTCTATTTTCGAGATTTTTGTTACTCCAATGGATGGTTGCCTTGTCATTATGGAAGGTAGTCTGTTGTAGAGATTTTTGTTATTCCAATGGATGGTAGCCTAATCATTATGGAAGGTAGTCTATTTTCGAGATTTTTGTTACTCTAATGGATGGTAGCCTTGTCATTATGAAAGGTAGTCAGTTGTTGTTATCTTTGTTACTCCAATGGATGGTAGCCTAATCATTATGGAAGGTAGTCTATTTTGATATTTTTGTTACTCCAATGGATGGTAGCCTTGTCATTATGGAAGGTAGTATGTTTTCGAGATTTTTATTACTCCAAACGATGGTAGCCTTCTAACTATGGAAGGTAGTTTATTATCGAGATTTTTGTTACTCCAATGGATGGTAGGCTTGTCATTATGGAAGGTAGTCTGTTGTCGAGATTTTTAATACTTCCATGGATAGTAGCTTTATCATTATGGAAGGTAGTCTATCGTTTTGATTTTTGTTACTCCAATGGATGGTAGTCTTGTCATATTGAAGGTAGTCTATTGTTCATATTTTTGTTACTACGATGTATGGTAGCCTTGTCATTATGGAAGGTAGTCTGTTGTCGAGATTTTTGTTACTCCATTGGATGGTAGCCTTGTCATTATGGAAGTTAGTCTGTTGTCGAGATTTTTGTTACTCCAATGGATGGTAGCCTTGTCATTATGGAAGGTAGTCTATTGTTGAGATTTTTGTTACTCCAATGGATGGTAGCCTTGTCATTATGGAAGGTAGTTTGTTTTCGATATCTTTGTTACTCTAATGGATGGTAGCCTAGTCATTAAGGAAGGTAGTATGTTGTCGAGGTTTTTGTTACTCCAATGGATGGTAGCCTTGTCATTATGGAAGGTTGTCTGTTATCGATATTTTTGTTACTCCATTTGGATGGTAGCCTTGTCATTACGGAAGTAAGTCTGTTCTCGAGATTTTTGTTAATCCAAAGGATGGTTGCCTTGTCATTATGGCAGGTTGTCTGTTTTTGAGATTTTTGTTACTCCAATGGATGGTAGCCTTGTCATTATGGAAGGTAGTTTGTTTTCGATATCTTTGTTACTCTAATGGATGGTAGCCTAGTCATTATGGAAGCTAGTATATTGTCAAGTTTTTGGATACTCCAATGGATGGTAGCCTTGTAATTATGGAAAGTAGTTTGTTGTCGAGATTTTTGTTATTCTAATGGATGGTAGCCTTGTCATTATGAAAGGTAGTATGTTGTCAATATGTTTGTTATTCCAACAGATGGTAGCCTAGTCATTATGAAAGGTAGTCTGTTGTCGAGATTTTTGTTACTGCATTGGATGGTAGCCTTGTCATTATGGAAGTTAGTCTGTTGTCGAGATCTTTGTTACTCCAATGGATGGTAGCCTTGTAATTTTGGAAGGTGGTCTATTATCGAGATTTTTGTTACTCCAATGGATGATAGCCTAGTCATTATGAAAGGTAGTCTGTTGTCGATATCTTTGTTACTCCAATGGATGGTAGCCTAATCATTATGGAAGGTAGTCTATTTTGATATTTTTGTTATTCCAATGGATGGTAGCCTTGTCATTATGGAAGGTAGTTTATTTTCGATATTTTTGTTACTCAAATGGATGGTAGCCTTGTAATTATGGAAGGTAGTCTGTTGTCGAGATTTTTGTTATTCCAATGGATGGTAGCCTAGTCATTATGGAAGGTAGTCTATTTTCGAGATTTTTGTTACTCCAATGGATGGTAGCCTTGTCATTATGAAAGGTAGTCTGTTGTTGATATCTTTGTTACTCCAATTGATGGTAGCCTAATCATTATGGAAGGTAGTCTATTTTGATATTTTTGTTACTCCAATGGATGGTAGCCTTGTCGTTATGGAAGGTAGTATGTTTTCGAGATTTTTATTACTCCAAAGGATGGTAGCCTTCTAATTACGGAAGGTAGTCTATTATCGATATTTTTGTTACTCCAATGGATGGTAGCCTTGTCATTATGGAAAGTAGTGTGTTGTCGAGATTTTTGTTATTCTAATCGATGGTATCCTTGTCATTATGAAAGGTAGTCTGTTGTCGAGATTTTTGTTACTCCATTGGATGGTAGCCTTGTCATTATGGAAGTTAGTCTGTTGTCGAGATTTTTGTTATTCCAATAGATGGTAGCCTAGTCATTATGCAAGGTAGTCTATTTTCGAGATTTTTGTTACTCCAATGGATGGTTGCCTTGTCATTATGAAAGGTAGTCTGTTGTAGAGATTTTTGTTATTCCAATGGATGGTAGCCTAATCATTATGGAATGTAGTCTATTTTCGAGATTTTTGTTACTCTAATGGATGGTAGCCTTGTCATTATGAAAGGTAGTCAGTTGTCGATATCTTTGTTACTCCAATGGATGGTAGCCTAATCATTATGGAAGGTAGTCTATTTTGATATTTTAGTTACTCCAATGGATGGTAGCCTTGTCACTATGGAAGGTAGTATGTTGTCGAGATTTTTAATACTCCAAACGATGGTAGCCTTCTAACTATGGAAGGTGGTCTATTATCGAGATTTTTGTTACTCCAATGGATGGTAGGCTTGTCATTATGGAAGGTAGTCTGTTGTCGAGATTTTTAATACTCCAATGGATATTAGCCTTGTCATTATGGAAGGTAGTCTGTCATTTTGATTTGTGTTACTCCAATGGATGGTAGTCTTGTCATATGGAAGGTAGTCTATTGTTCATATTTTTGTTACTACGATGTATGGTACGCTTGTCATTATGGAAGGTAGTCTGTTGTCGAGATTTTTGTTACTCCATGGGATGGTAGCCTTGTCATTATGGAAGTTAGTCTATTGTCGAGATTTTTGTTACTTCAATGGATGGTAGCCTTGTCATTATGGAAGCTAGTATATTGTCGAGTTTTTGGATACTCCAATGGATGGTAGCCTTCTCATTATGGAAAGTAGTGTGTTGTCGAGATTTTTGTTATTCTAATGGATGGTAGCCTTGTCATTATGAAAGGTAGTATGTTGTCAATATGTTTGTTATTCCAACAGATGGTAGCCTAGTCATTATAAAGGTAGTCTGTTGTCGAGATTTTTGTTACTCCAATGGATGGTAGCCTTGTCATTATGGAAGGTAGTTTGTTTTCGATATCTTTGTTACTCTAATGGATGGTAGCCTTGTCATTATGGAAGGTAGTATGTTGTCGAGGTTTTTGTTACTCCAATGGATGGTAGCCTTGTCAATATGGAAGGTTGTCTGTTGTCGATATTTTTGTTACTCCATTTGGATGGTAGCCTTGTCATTATGGAAGTAAGTCTGTTGTCGAGATTTTTGTTAATCCAAAGGATGGTTGCCTTGTCATTATGGCAGGTTGTCTGTTTTTGAGATTTTTGTTACTCCAATGGATGGTAGCCTTGTCATTATGGAAGGTAGTTTGTTTTCGATATCTTTGTTACTCTAATGGATGGTTTCCTAGTCATTATGGAAGGTAGTCTATTGTCGAGTTTTTGGATACTCCAATGGATGGTAGCCTTGTCATTATGGAAAGTAGTATGTTGTCGAGATTTTTGTTATTTTAATGGATGGTAGCCTTGTCATTATGAAAGGTAGTATGTTGTCAATATGTTTGTTATTCCAACGGATGGTAGCCTAATCATTATGGAAGGTAGTCTATTTAGATATTTTTGTTATTCCAATGGATGGTAGCCTTGTCATTATGGAAGGTAGTTTATTTTCGAGATTTTTGTTACTCAAATGGATGGTAGCCTTGTAATTATTGAAGGTAGTATATTGTCGACATTTTTGTTATTCCAATGGGTGGTAGCCTAGTCATTATGGAAGGAAGTCTATTTTCGAGATTTTTGTTACTCCAATGGTTGGTAGCCTTGTCATTATGAAAGGTAGTCTGTTGTCGATATCTTTGTTACTCCAATGGATGGTAGCCTAATCATTATGGAAGGTAGTCTATTTTGATATTTTTGTTACTCCAATGGATGGTAGCCTTGTCGTTATGGAAGGTAGTATGTTGTCGAGATTTTTATTACTCCAAAGGATGGTCGCCTTCTAATTACGGAAGGTAGTCTATTATCGAGATTTTTGTTACTCCAATGGATGGTAGCCTTGTAATTATGAAAGGTTGTCTATTATCGAGATTTTTGTTACTCCATTGGATGATAGCCTTGTCATTATGGAAGGTAGTCTGTCGTTTTAATTTTTGTTACTCCAATGGATGGTAGCCTTGTCATTATGGAAGGTAGTTTGTTGTCGAGATTTTTTATTACTCCATTGGATGGTAGCCTTGTAATTATGGAAGGTAGTCTGTCGTTTTGATTTTTGTTACTTCAATGGATGGTAGCCTAGTCATTATGAACGGTAGTCTGTTGTTGATATCTTTGTTACTCTAATGGATGGTAGCCTAATCATTATGGAAGGTAGTCTATTTTCGAGATTTTTGTTATTCCAATAGATGGTAGCCTTGTCATTATGAAAGGTAGTCTGTTGTCGATATCTTTGTTACTCCAATGGATGGTAGCCTTGTCATTATGGAAGGTAGTCTGTCGTTTTGATTTTTGTTACTCCAATGGATGGTAGTCTTGTCATTATGGAAGGTAGTCTATTGTTCATATTTTTGTTACTACGATGTATGGTAGCCTTGTCATTATGGAAGGTAGTCTATTGTCGAGATTTTTGTTACTCCATTGGATGGTAGCCTTGTAATTATAGAAGTTAGTCTGTTGTCGAGATTTTTGTTATTCCAATGGATGGTAGCCTAGTCATTATGGAAGGTAGTCTATTTTCGATATTTTTGTTACTCCAATGGATGGTAGCCTTGCAATTATGGAAGGTAGTCTATTGTCGAGATTTTTGTTACTCCAATGGATGGTAGCCTTGTCATTATGGAAGGTAGTTTGTTTTCGATATCTTTGTTACTCTAATGGATGGTAGCCTAGTCATTATGGAAGGTAGTATGTTGTCGAGGTTTTTGTTACTCCAATGGATGGTAGCCTTGTCATTATAGAAGGTTGTCTGTTGTCGATATTTTTGTTACTCCATTTGGATGGTAGCCTTGTCATTATGGAAGTAAGTCTGTTGTCGAGATTTTTGTTAATCCAAAGGATGGTTGCCTTGTCATTATGGCAGGTTGTCTGTTTTTGAGATTTTTGTTACTCCAATGGATGGTAGCCTTGTCATTATGGAAGGTAGTTTGTTTTCGATATCTTTGTTACTCTAATGGATGGTTTCCTAGTCATTATGGAAGGTAGTCTATTGTCGAGTTTTTGGATACTCCAATGGATGGTAGCCTTGTCATTATGGAAAGTAGTATGTTGTCGAGATTTTTGTTATTCTAATGGATGGTAGCCTTGTCATTATGAAAGGTAGTATGTTGTCAATATGTTTGTTATTCCAACGGATGGTAGCCTAATCATTATGGAAGGTTGTCTATTTAGATATTTTTGTTATTCCAATGGATGGTAGCCTTGTCATTATGGAAGGTAGTTTATTTTCGAGATTTTTGTTACTCAAATGGATGGTAGCCTTGTAATTATTGAAGGTAGTATATTGTCGACATTTTTGTTATTCCAATGGGTGGTAGCCTAGTCATTATGGAAGGTAGTCTATTTTCGAGATTTTTGTTACTCCAATGGATGGTAGCCTTGTCATTATGAAAGGTAGTCTGTTGTCGATATCTTTGTTACTCCAATGGATGGTAGCCTAATCATTATGGAAGGTAGTCTATTTTGATATTTTTGTTACTCCAATGGATGGTAGCCTTGTCGTTATGGAAGGTAGTATGTTGTCGAGATTTTTATTACTCCAAAGGATGGTCGCCTTCTAATTACGGAAGGTAGTCTATTATCGAGATTTTTGTTACTCCAATGGATGGTAGCCTTGTAATTATGAAAGGTTGTCTATTATCGAGATTTTTGTTACTCCATTGGATGATAGCCTTGTCATTATGGAAGGTAGTCTGTCGTTTTGATTTTTGTTACTCCAATGGATGGTAGCCTTGTCATTATGGAAGGTAGTTTGTTGTCGAGATTTTTTATTACTCCATTGGATGGTAGCCTTGTCATTATGGAAGGTAGTCTGTCGTTTTGATTTTTGTTACTTCAATGGATGGGAGCCTAGTCATTATGAACAGTAGTCTGTTGTTGATATCTTTGTTACTCTAATGGATGGTAGCCTAATCATTATGGAAGGTAGTCTATTTTCGAGATTTTTGTTATTCCAATAGATGGTAGCCTTGTCATTATGAAAGGTAGTATGTTGTCGATATCTTTGTTACTCCAATGGATGGTAGAATTGTCATTATGGAAGGTAGTCTGTCGTTTTGATTTTTGTTACTCCAATGGATGGTAGTCTTGTCATTATGGAAGGTAGTCTATTGTTCATATTTTTGTTACTACGATGTATGGTAGCCTTGTCATTATGGAAGGTAGTCTATTGTCGAGATTTTTGTTACTCCATTGGATGGTAGCCTTGTAATTATAGAAGTTAGTCTGTTGTCGAGATTTTTGTTATTCCAATGGATGGTAGCCTAGTCATTATGGAAGGTAGTCTATTTTCGATATTTTTGTTACTCCAATGGATGGTAGCCTTGCAATTATGGAAGGTAGTCTATTGTCGAGATTTTTGTTACTCCAATGGATGGTAGCCTTGTCATTATGGAAGGTAGTTTGTTTTCGATATCTTTGTTACTCTAATGGATGGTAGCCTAGTCATTATGGAAGGTAGTATGTTGTCGAGGTTTTTGTTACTCCAATGGATGGTAGCCTTGTCATTATAGAAGGTTGTGTGTTGTCGATATTTTTGTTACTCCATTTGGATGGTAGCCTTGTCATTATGGAAGTAAGTCTGTTGTCGAGATTTTTGTTAATCCAAAGGATGGTTGCCTTGTCATTATGGAAGGTAGTCTGTTGTCGAGATTTTTAATACTCCAATGGATGGTAGCCTTGTCATTATGGAAGGTAGTCTGTTGTCGAGATTTTTAATACTCCAATGGATGGTAGCCTTGTCATTATGGAAGGTAGTCTGTTGTCGAGATTTTTAATACTCCAATGGATGGTAGCCTTGTCATTATGGAATGTAGTCTGTCGTTCTGATTTTTGTTACTCCAACGGATGGTAGTCTTGTCATATGGAAGGTAGTCTATTGTTCATATTTTTGTTACTACGATGTATGGTAGCCTTGTCATTATGGAAGGTAGTCTGTTGTCGAGATTTTTGTAACTCCAATGGATGGTAGCCTTGTCATTATGGAAGGACGTTTATTTTCGAGATTTTTGTTACTTCAATGGATGATAGCCTTGTCATTATGGAAGGTAGTTTGTTTTTGATATCTTTGTTACTCTAATGGATGGTAGCCTAGTCATTATGGAAGCTAGTATGTTGTCGAGTTTTTGGATACTCCAATGGATGGTAGCCTTGTCATTATGGAAAGTAGTGTGTTGTCGAGATTTTTGTTATTCTAATGGATGGTAGCCTTGTCATTATGAAAGGTAGTATGTTGTCGATATGTTTGTTACTCTAACGGATGGTAGCCTAGTCATTATGAAAGGTAGTCTGTTGTCGAGATTTTTGTTACTCCATTGGATGGTAGCCTTGTCATTATGGAAGGTAGTCTGCTGTTGTAATTTTTGTTACTCCAATGGATGGTAGCCTTGTCATTACGCATGGTAGTATGTTATCGATATTTTTTTTACTCTAAAGGATGGTAGCCTTGTAATTATGGAAGGTAGTATATTATCGAGATTTTTGTTACTCCAATGGATGGTACAATTGTCATTATGGAAGGTAGTCTGTTGTCGAGATTTTTAATACTCCAATGGATGGTAGTCTTGTCATTATGGAAGGTAGTCTGTTGTTTTGATTTTTGTTACTCCAATGGATGGTAGCCTTGTCATTATGGAAGGTAGTCTGTTGTCGAGATTTTTTATTACTCCATTGGATGGTAGCCTAGTCATTATGAAAGGTAGTTTGTTGTCGATATCTTTGTTACTCCAATGGATGGTAGCCTCATCGTTATGGAAGGTAATCTATTTTGATATTTTTGTTACTCCAATGGATGGTTGCCTTGTCATTATGGAAGGTAGTTTATTTTCTAGATTTTTGTTACTCCAATGGATGGTAGCACTGTAATTATGGAAGGTAGTCTGTTGTCGAGATTTTTGTTATTCCAATGGATGGTAGCCTAGTCATTATGGAAGGTAGTCTATTTTCGAGATTTTTGTTACTCCAATGGATGGTAGCCTTGTCATTATGAAAGGTAGTGTGTTGTCGATATCTTTGTTACTCCAATGGATGGTAGCCTAATCATTATGGAAGGTAGTCTATTTTGATATTTTTGGTACTCCAATGGATGGTAGCCTTGTCGTTATGGAAGGTAGTATGCTGTCGAGATTTTTATTACTCCAAAGGATTGTAGCCTTCTAATTACGGAAGGTAGTCTATTATCGAGATTTTTGTTACTCCAATGGATGGTAGCCTTGTAAATATGGAAGGTTGTGTATTATCGAGATTTTTGTTACTCCAATGGATGGTAACCTTGTCATTAAGGATGGTAGTATGTTGTAGATATTTTTTTTACTCCAAAGGATGGTAGCCTTGTAATTATGGAAGGTAGTCTATTATCGATACTTTTGTTACTCCAATGGAAGGTAGAATTGTCATTATGGAAGGTAGTCTGTTGTCAAGATTTTTAATACTCCAATGGATGGTAGCCTTGTCATTATGGAAGGTAGTCTGTTGTCGAGATTTTTAATACTCCAATGGATGGTAGCCTTGTCATTATGGAAGGTAGTCTGTTCTCGAGATTTTTAATACTCCAATGGATGGTAGCCTTGTCATTATGGAATGTAGTCTGTCGTTCTGATTTTTGTTACTCCAACAGATGGTAGTCTTGTCATATGGAAGGTAGTCTATTGTTCATATTTTTGTTACTACGATGTATGGTAGCCTTGTCATTATGGAAGGTAGTCTGTTGTCGAGATTTTTGTTACTCCAATGGATGGTAGCCTTGTCATTATGGAAGGACGTTTATTTTCGAGATTTTTGTTACTGTAATGGATGATAGCCTTGTCATTATGGAAGGTAGTTTGTTTTTGATATCTTTGTTACTCTAATGGATGGTAGCCTAGTCATTATGGAAGCTAGTATGTTGTCGAGTTTTTGGATACTCCAATGGATGGTAGCCTTGTCATTATGGAAAGTAGTGTGTTGTCGAGATTTTTGTTATTCTAATGGATGGTAGCCTTGTCATTATGAAAGGTAGTATGTTGTCGATATGTTTGTTACTCCAACGGATGGTAGCCTTGTCATTATAAAAGGTAGTCTGTTGTCGAGATTTTTGTTACTCCATTGGATGGTAGCCTTGTCATTATGGAAGGTAGTCTGCTGTTGTAATTTTTGTTACTCCAATGGATGGTAGCCTTGTCATTACGCATGGTAGTATGTTGTCGATATTTTTTTTACTCTAAAGGATGGTAGCCTTGTAATTATGGAAGGTAGTATATTATCGAGATTTTTGTTACTCCAATGGATGGTACAATTGTCATTATGGAAGGTAGTTTGTTGTCGAGATTTTTAATACTCCAATGGATGGTAGTCTTGTCATTATGGAAGGTAGTCTGTTGTTTTGATTTTTGTTACTCCAATGGATGGTAGCCTTGTCATTATGGAAGGTAGTCTGTTGTCGAGATTTTTTATTACTCCATTGGATGGTAGCCTAGTCATTATGAAAGGTAGTTTGTTGTCGATATCTTTGTTACTCCAATGGATGGTAGCCTCATCGTTATGGAAGGTAATCTATTTTGATATTTTTGTTACTCCAATGGATGGTTGCCTTGTCATTATGGAAGGTAGTTTATTTTCTAGATTTTTGTTACTCCAATGGATGGTAGCACTGTAATTATGGAAGGTAGTCTGTTATCGAGATTTTTGTTATTCCAATGGATGGTAGCCTAGTCATTATGGAAGGTAGTCTATTTTCGAGATTTTTGTTACTCCAATGGATGGTAGCCTTGTCATTATGAAAGGTAGTGTGTTGTCGATATCTTTGTTACTCCAATGGATGGTAGCCTAATCATTATGGAAGGTAGTCTATTTTGATATTTTTGGTACTCCAATGGATGGTAGCCTTGTCGTTATGGAAGGTAGTATGCTGTCGAGATTTTTATTACTCCAAAGGATGGTAGCCTTCTAATTACGGAAGGTAGTCTATTATCGAGATTTTTGTTACTCCAATGGATGGTAGCCTTGTAAATATGGAAGGTTGTGTATTATCGAGATTTTTGTTACTCCAATGGATGGTAACCTTGTCATTAAGGATGGTTGTATGTTGTAGATATTTTTTTTACTCCAAAGGATGGTAGCCGTGTAATTATGGAAGGTAGTCTATTATCGATACTTTTGTTACTCCAATGGAAGGTAGAATTGTCATTATGGAAGGTAGTCTGTTGTCAAGATTTTTAATACTCCAATGGATGGTAGCCTTGTCATTATGGAAGGTAGTCTGTTGTCGAGATTTTTAATACTCCAATGGATGGTAGCCTTGTCATTATGGAATGTAGTCTGTCGTTCTGATTTTTGTTACTCCAACGGATGGTAGTCTTGTCATATGGAAGGTAGTCTATTGTTCATATTTTTGTTACTACGATGTATGGTAGCCTTGTCATTATGGAAGGTAGTCTGTTGTCGAGATTTTTGTTACTCCAATGGATGGTAGCCTTGTCATTATGGAAGGAAGTTTATTTTCGAGATTTTTGTTACTTCAATGGATGATAGCCTTGTCATTATGGAAGGTAGTTTGTTTTTGATATCTTTGTTACTCTAATGGATGGTAGCCTAGTCATTATGGAAGCTAGTATGTTGTCGAGTTTTTGGATACTCCAATGGATGGTAGCCTTGTCATTATGGAAAGTAGTGTGTTGTCGAGATTTTTGTTATTCTAATGGATGGTAGCCTTGTCATTATGAAAGGTAGTATGTTGTCGATATGTTTGTTACTCCAACGGATGGTAGCCTAGTCATTATGAAAGGTAGTCTGTTGTCGAGATTTTTGTTACTCCATTGGATGGTAGCCTTGTCATTATGGAAGGTAGTCTGCTGTTGTAATTTTTGTTACTCCAATGGATGGTAGCCTTGTCATTACGCATGGTAGTATGTTGTCGATATTTTTTTTACTCTAAAGGATGGTAGCCTTGTAATTATGGAAGGTAGTATATTATCGAGATTTTTGTTACTCCAATGGATGGTACAATTGTCATTATGGAAGGTAGTCTGTTGTCGAGATTTTTAATACTCCAATGGATGGTAGTCTTGTCATTATGGAAGGTAGTCTGTCGTTTTGATTTTTGTTACTCCAATGGATGGTAGCCTTGTCATTATGGAAGGTAGTCTGTTGTCGAGATTTTTTATTACTCCATTGGATGGTAGCCTAGTCATTATGAAAGGTAGTTTGTTGTCGATATCTTTGGTACTCCAATGGATGGTAGCCTAATCGTTATGGAAGGTAATCTATTTTGATATTTTTGTTACTCCAATGGATGGTTGCCTTGTCATTATGGAAGGTAGTTTATTTTCTAGATTTTTGTTACTCCAATGGATGGTAGCACTGTAATTATGGAAGGTAGTCTGTTGTCGAGATTTTTGTTATTCCAATGCATGGTAGCCTAGTCATTATGGAAGGTAGTCTATTTTCGAGATTTTTGTTACTCCAATGGATGGTAGCCTTGTCATTATGAAAGGTAGTGTGTTGTCGATATCTTTGTTACTCCAATGGATGGTAGCCTAATCATTATGGAAGGTAGTCTATTTTGATATTTTTGTTACTCCAATGGATGGTAGCCTTGTCGTTATGGAAGGTAGTATGCTGTCGAGATTTTTATTACTCCAAAGGATGGTAGCCTTCTAATTACGGAAGGTAGTCTATTATCGAGATTTTTGTTACTCCAATGGATGGTAGCCTTGTAAATATGGAAGGTTGTGTATTATCGAGATTTTTGTTACTCCAATGGATGGTAACCTTGTCATTATGGATGGTAGTATGTTGTAGATATTTTTTTTACTCCAAAGGATGGTAGCCTTGTAATTATGGAAGGTAGTCTATTATCGATACTTTTGTTACTCCAATGGAAGGTAGAATTGTCATTATGGAAGGTAGTCTGTTGTCGAGATTTTTAATACTCCAATGGATGGTAGCCTTGTCATTATGGAAGGTAGTCTGTTGTCGAGATTTTTAATACTCCAATGGATGGTAGCCTTGTCATTATGGAATGTAGTCTGTCGTTCTGATTTTTGTTACTCCAACGGATGGTAGTCTTGTCATATGGAAGGTAGTCTATTGTTCATATTTTTGTTACTACGATGTATGGTAGCCTTGTCATTATGGAAGGTAGTCTGTTGTCGAGATTTTTGTTACTCCAATGGATGGTAGCCTTGTCATTATGGAAGGAATTTATTTTCGAGATTTTTGTTACTTCAATGGATGATAGCCTTGTCATTATGGAAGGTAGTTTGTTTTGGATATCTTTGTTACTCTAATAGATGGTAGCCTAGTCATTATGGAAGCTAGTATGTTGTCGAGTTTTTGGATACTCCAATGGATGGTAGCCTTGTCATTCTGAAAAGTAGTGTGTTGTCGAGATTTTTGTTATTCTAATGGATGGTAGCCTTGTCATTACGCATGGTAGTATGTTGTCGATATTTTTTTTACTCCAAAGGATGGTAGCCTTGTAATTATGGAAGGTAGTATATTATCGAGATTTTTGTTACTCCAATTAATGGTACAATTGTCATTATGGAAGGTAGTCTGTTGTCGAGATTTTTAATACTCCAATGGATGGTAGTCTTGTCATTATGGAAGGTAGTCTGTCGTTTTGATTTATGTTACTCCAATGGATGGTAGCCTTGTCATTATGGAAGGTAGTCTGTTGTCGAGATTTTTTATTACTCCATTGGATGGTAGCCTAGTCATTATGAAAGGTAGTCTGTTGTCGATATCTTTGTTACTCCAATGGATGGTAGCCTAATAATTATGGAAGGTAGTCTATTTTGATATTTTTGTTATTCCAATGGATGGTAGCCTTGTCATTATGGAAGGTAGTTTATTTTCTATATTTTTGTTACTCCAATGGATGGTAGCACTGTAATTATGGAAGGTAGTCTGTTGTCGAGATTTTTGTTATTCCAATGGATGGTAGCCTAGTCATTATGGAAGGTATTCTATTTTCGAGATTTTTGTTACTCCAATGGATGGTAGCCTTGTCATTATGAAAGGTAGTCTGTTGTCGATATCTTTGTTACTCCAATGGATGGTAGCCTAATCATTATGGAAGGTAGTCTATTTTGATATTTTTGTTACTCCAATGGATGGTAGCCTTGTCGTTATGGAAGGTAGTATGTTGTCGAGATTTTTATTACTCCAAAGGATGGTAGCCTTCTAATTACGGAAGGTAGTCTATTATCGAGATTTTTGTTACTCCAATGGATGGTAGCCTTGTAAATATGGAAGGTTGTGTATAATCGAGATTTTTGTTACTCCAATGGATGGTAACCTTGTCATTATGGATGGTAGTATGTTGTAGATATTTTTTTTACTCCAAAGTATGGTAGCCTTGTAATTATGAAAGGTAGTCTATTATCGATACTTTTGTTACTCCAATGGAAGGTAGAATTGTCATTATGGAAGGTAGTCTGTTGTCGAGATTTTTAATACTCCAATGGATGGTAGCCTTGTCATTATGGAAGGTAGTCTGTTGTCGAGATTTTTAATACTCCAATGGATGGTAGCCTTGTCATTATGGAATGTAGTCTGTCGTTCTGATTTTTGTTACTCCAACGGATGGTAGTCTTGTCATATGGAAGGTAGTCTATTGTTCATATTTTTGTTACTACGATGTATGGTAGCCTTGTCATTATGGAAGGTAGTCTGTTGTCGAGATTTTTGTTATTCCAATGGATGGTAGCCTTGTCATTATGGAAGGAAGTTTATTTTCGAGATTTTTGTTACTTCAATGGATGATAGGCTTGTCATTATGGAAGGTAGTTTGTTTTTGATATCTTTGTTACTCCAATGAATGGTAGCCTAATCATTATGGAAGGTAGTCTATTTTAATATTTTTGTTACTCCAATGGATGGTAACCTTGTCGTTATGGAAGGTAGTATGTTGTCGAGATTTTTATTACTCCAAAGGATGGTAGCCTTCTAATTATGGAAAGTAGTCTATTATCGAGATTTTTGTTACTCTAATGGATGGTAGCCTTGTAATTATGGAAGGTTGTCTATTATCAAGATTTTTGTTACTCCAATGGATGGTAACCTTGTCATTATGGATGGTAGTATGTTGTCGATATTTTTTTTACTCCAATGGATGGTAGCCTAGTCATTATGAAAGGAGGTTTGTTGTCGATATCTTTGTTACTCCAATGGATGGTAGCCTAATCATTATGGAAGGTAGTATTTTTTGATATTTTTGTTACTCCAATGGATGGTTGCCTTGTCATTATGGAAGGTAGTTTATTTTCTAGATTTTTGTTACTCCAATGGATGGTAGCCTTGTCATTATGAAAGGTAGTATGTTGTCGATATCTTTGTTACTCCAATGGATGGTAGCCTAATCATTATGGAAGGTAGTCTATTTTAATATTTGTGTTACTCCAATGGATGGTAACCTTGTCGTTATGGAAGGTAGTATGTTGTCGAGATTTTTATTACTCCAAAGGATGGTAGCCTTCTAATTATGGAAAGTAGTCTATTATCGAGATTTTTGTTACTCTAATGGATGGTAGCCTTGTAATTATGGAAGGTTGTCTATTATCGAGATTTTTGTTACTCCAATGGATGGTAACCTTGCCATTATGGATGGTAGTATGTTGTCGATATTTTTTTTACTCCAAAGGATGGTAGCCTTGTAATTATGGAAGGTAGTCTATTATCGATACTTTTGTTACTCCAATGGAAGGTAGAATTGTCATTATGGAAGGTAGTCTGTTGTCGAGATTTTTAATACTCCAATGGATGGTAGCCTTGTCATTATGGAAGGTAGTCTGTTGTCGAGATTTTTAATACTCCAATGGATGGTAGCCTTGTCATTATGGAATGTAGTCTGTCGTTTTGATTTTTGTTACTCCAATGGATGGTAGTCTTGTCATATGGAAGGTAGTCTATTGTTCATATCTTTGTTACTACGATGTATGGTAGCCTTGTCATTATGGAAGGTAGTCTGTTGTCGAGATTTTTGTTACTCCATTGGATGGTAGCCTAGTCATTATGGAAGGTAGTCTGTTGTCGAGATTTTTGTTATTCCAATGGATGGTAGCCTAGTCATTATGGAAGGTAGTCTATTTTTGAGATTTTTGTTACTCCAATGGATGGTAGCCTTGTCCTTATGAAAGGTAGTCTGTTGTCGATATCTTTGTTACTCCAATGGATGGAAGCCTAATCATTATGGAAGGTAGTCTATTTTGATATTTTTGTTACTCCAATGGATGGTAGCCTTGTCGTTTTGGAAGGTAGTATGTTGTCGAGATTTTTATTACTCCAAAGGATGGTAGCCTTCTAATTACGGAAGGTAGTCTATTATCGAGATTTTTGTTACTCCAATGGATGGTAGCCTTGTAAATATGGAAGGTTGTCTATTATCGAGATTTTTGTTACTCCATTGGATGATAGCCTTGTCATTATGGAAGGTAGTCTGTCGTTTTGATTTTTGTTACTCCAATGGATGGTAGCCTTATCATTATGGAAGGTAGTCTGTTGTCGAGATTTTTTATTACTCCATTGAATGGTAGCCTTGTAATTATGGAAGTTAGTCCGTTGTCGAGATTTTTGTTACTCCAATGGATGGTAGCCTAGTCATTATGAAAGGTGGTTTGTTGTCGATATCTTTGTTACTCCAATGGATGGTAGCCTAATCATTATGGAAGGTAGTCTTTTTTGATATTTTTGTTACTCCAATGGATGGTTGCCTTGTCATTATGGAAGGTAGTTTATTTTCTATATTTTTGTTACTCCAATGGATGGTAGCACTGTAATTATGGAAGGTAGTCTGTTGTCGAGATTTTTGTTATTCCAATGGATGGTAGCCTAGTCATTATGGAAGGTAGTCTATTTTCGAGATTTTTGTTACTCCAGTGGATGGTAGCCTTGTCATTATGAAAGGTGGTATGTTGTCGATATCTTTGATACTCCAATGGATGGTAGCCTAATCATTATGGAAGGTAGTCTATTTTACTATTTGTGTTACTCCAATGGATGGTAACCTTGTCGTTATGGAAGGTAGAATGTTGTCGAGATTTTTATTACTCCAAAGGATGGTAGCCTTCTAATTATGGAAAGTAGTCTATTATCGAGATTTTTGTTACTCTAATGGATGGTAGCCTTGTAATTATGGAAGGTTGTCTATTATCGAGATTTTTGTTACTCCAATGGATGGTAACCTTGTCATTATGGATGGTAGTATGTTGTCGATATTTTTTTTACTCCAAAGGATGGTAGCCTTGTAATTATGGAAGGTAGTCTATTATCGATACTTTTGTTACTCCAATGGATGGTAGCCTTGTCATTATGGAAGGTAGTCTGTTGTCGAGATTTTTAATACTCCAATGGATGGTAGCCTTGTCATTATGGAATGTAGTCTGTCGTTTTGATTTTTGATACTCCAATGGATGGTAGTCTTGTCATATGGAAGGTATTCTATTGTTCATATCTTTGTTACTACGATGTATGGTAGCCTTGTCATTATGGAAGGTAGTCTGTTGTCGAGATTTTTGTTACTCCATTGGATGGTAGCCTTGTCATTATGGAAGTTAGTCTGTTGTCGAGATTTTTGTTATTCCAATGAATGGTATCCTAGTCATTATGGAAGGTAATCTGTTGTCGAGATTTTTGTTATTCCAATGGATGGTAGCCTAGTCATTATGGAAGGTAGTCTATTTTAGAGATTTTTGTTACTCCAATGGATGGTAGCCTTGTCATTATGAAAGGTAGTCTGTTGTCGATATCTTTGTTACTCCAATGGATGGAAGCCTAATCATTATGGAAGGTAGTCTATTTTGATATTTTTGTTACTCCAATGGATGGTAGCCTTGTCGTTATGGAAGGTAGTATGTTGTCGAGATTTTTATTACTCCAAAGGATCGTAGCCTTCTAATTATGGAAGGTAGTCTATTATCGAGATTTTTGTTACTCCAATGGATGGTAGCCTTGTAAATATGGAAGGTTGTCTATTATCGAGATTTTTGTTACTCCATTGGATGATAGCCTTGTCATTATGGAAGGTAGTCTGTCGTTTTGATTTTTGTTACTCCAATGGATGGTAGCCTTATCATTATGGAAGGTAGTCTGTTGTCGAGATTTTTTATTACTCCATTGAATGGTAGCCTTGTCATTATGGAAGTTAGTCCGTTTTCGAGATTTTTGTTACTTCAATGGATGGTAGCCTAGTCATTATGAAAGGTAGTTTGTTGTCGATATCTTTGTTACTCCAATGGATGGTAGCCTAATCATTATAGAAGGTAGTCTATTTTGATAATTTTGTTACTCCAATGGATGGTTGCCTTGTCATTATGGAAGGTAGTTTATTTTCTAGATTTTTGTTACTCTAATGGATGGTAGCACTGTAATTATGGAAGGTAGTCTGTTGTCGAGATTTTTGTTATTCCAATGGATGGTAGCCTAGTCATTAATGAAGGTAGTCTATTTTCGAGATTTTTGTTACTCCAGTGGATGGTAGCCTTGTCATTATGAAAGGTAGTATGTTGTCGATATCTTTGTTACTCCAATGGATGGTAGCCTAATCATTATGGAAGGTAGTCTATTTTAATATTTTTGTTACTCCAATGGATGGTAACCTTGTCGTTATGGAAGGTAGTATCTTGTCGAGATTTTTATTACTCCAAAGGATGGTAGCCTTGTAATTATGGAAGGTTGTCTATTATCGAGATTTTTGTTACTCCAATGGATGGTAAACTTGTCATTATGGATGGTAGTCTGTTGTCGATATTTTTTTTACTCCAATGGATGGTAGCCTAGTCATTATGAAAGGTGGTTTGTTGTCGATATCTTTGTTACTCCAATGGATGGTAGCCTAATCATTATGGAAGGTAGTATTTTTTGATATTTTTGTTACTCCAATGGATGGTTGCCTTATCATTATGGAAGGTAGTTTATTTTCTATATTTTTGTTACTCCAATGGATGGTAGCACTGTAATTATGGAAGGTAGTCTGTGGTCGAGATTTTTGTTATTCCAATGGATGGTAGCCTAGTCATTATGGAAGGTAGTCTATTTTCGAGATTTTTGTTACTCCAGTGGATGGTAGCCTTGTCATTATGAAAGGTGGTATGTTGTCGATATCTTTGTTACTCCAATGGATGGTAGCCAAATCATTAAGGAAGGTAGTCTATTTTGATATTTTTGTTACTCCAATGGATGGTAACCTTGTCGTTATGGAAGGTAGTATGTTGTCGAGATTTTTATTACTCCAAAGGATGGTAGCCTTCTAATTATGGAAAGTAGTCTATTATCGAGATTTTTGTTACTCTAATGGATGGTAGCCTTGTAATTATGGAAGGTTGTCTATTATCGAGATTTTTGTTACTCCAATGGATGGTAACCTTGTCATTATGGATAGTAGTATGTTGTCGATATTTTTCTTAATCCAAAGGATGGTAGCCTTGTAATTATGGAAGGTAGTCTATTATAGATACTTTTGTTACTCCAATGGAAGGTAGAATTGTCATTATGGAAGGTAGTCTGTTGTCGAGATTTTTAATACTCCAATGGATGGTAGCCTTATCATTATGGAAGGTAGTCTGTTGTCGAGATTTTTAATACTCCAATGGATGGTAGCCTTGTCATTATGGAATGTAGTATGTCGTTTTGATTTTTGATACTCCAATGGATGGTAGTCTTGTCATATGGAAGGTATTCTATTGTTCATATCTTTGTTACTACGATGTATGGTAGCCTTGTCATTATGGAAGGTAGTCTGTTGTCGAGATTTTTGTTACTCCATTGGATGGTAGCCTTGTCATTATGGAAGTTAGTCTGTTGTCGAGATTTTTGTTATTCCAATGAATGGTATCCTAGTCATTATGGAAGGTAATCTGTTGTCGAGATTTTTGTTATTCCAATGGATGGTAGCCTAGTCATTATGGAAGGTAGTCTATTTTCGAGATTTTTGTTACTCCAATGGATGGTAGCCTTGTCATTATGAAAGGTAGTCTGTTGTCGATATCTTTGTTACTCCAATGGATGGAAGCCTAATCATTATGGAAGGTAGTCTATTTTGATATTTTTGTTACTCCAATGGATGGTAGCCTTGTCGTTATGGAAGGTAGTATGTTGTCGAGATTTTTATTACTCCAAAGGATGGTAGCCTTCTAATTATGGAAGGTAGTCTATTATCGAGATTTTTGTTACTCCAATGGATGGTAGCCTTGTAAATATGGAAGGTTGTCTATTATCGAGATTTTTGTTACTCCATTGGATGATAGCCTTGTCATTATGGAAGGTAGTCTGTCGTTTTGATTTTTGTTACTCCAATGGATGGTAGCCTTATCATTATGGAAGGTAGTCTGTTGTCGAGATTTTTTATTACTCCATTGAATGGTAGCCTTGTCATTATGGAAGTTAGTCCGTTTTCGAGATTTTTGTTACTCCAATGGATGGTAGCCTAGTCATTATGAAAGGTAGTTTGTTGTCGATATCTTTGTTACTCCAATGGATGGTAGCCTAATCATTATAGAAGGTAGTCTATTTTGATAATTTTGTTACTCCAATGGATGGTTGCCTTGTCATTATGGAAGGTAGTTTATTTTCTAGATTTTTGTTACTCTAATGGATGGTAGCACTGTAATTATGGAAGGTAGTCTGTTGTCGAGATTTTTGTTATTCCAATGGATGGTAGCCTAGTCATTATTGAAGGTAGTCTATTTTCGAGATTTTTGTTACTCCAGTGGATGGTAGCCTTGTCATTATGAAAGGTAGTATGTTGTCGATATCTTTGTTACTCCAATGGATGGTAGCCTAATCATTATGGAAGGTAGTCTATTTTAATATTTTTGTTACTCCAATGGATGGTAACCTTGTCGTTATGGAAGGTAGTATCTTGTCGAGATTTTTATTACTCCAAAGGATGGTAGCCTTGTAATTATGGAAGGTTGTCTATTATCGAGATTTTTGTTACTCCAATGGATGGTAAACTTGTCATTATGGATGGTAGTCTGTTGTCGATATTTTTTTTACTCCAATGGATGGTAGCCTAGTCATTATGAAAGGTGGTTTGTTGTCGATATCTTTGTTACTCCAATGGATGGTAGCCTAATCATTATGGAAGGTAGTATTTTTTGATATTTTTGTTACTCCAATGGATGGTTGCCTTGTCATTATGGAAGGTAGTTTATTTTCTATATTTTTGTTACTCCAATGGATGGTAGCACTGTAATTATGGAAGGTAGTCTGTGGTCGAGATTTTTGTTATTCCAATGGATGGTAGCCTAGTCATTATGGAAGGTAGTCTATTTTCGAGATTTTTGTTACTCCAGTGGATGGTAGCCTTGTCATTATGAAAGGTGGTATGTTGTCGATATCTTTGTTACTCCAATGGATGGTAGCCTAATCATTAAGGAAGGTAGTCTATTTTGATATTTTTGTTACTCCAATGGATGGTAACCTTGTCGTTATGGAAGGTAGTATGTTGTCGAGATTTTTATTACTCCAAAGGATGGTAGCCTTCTAATTATGGAAAGTAGTCTATTATCGAGATTTTTGTTACTCTAATGGATGGTAGCCTTGTAATTATGGAAGGTTGTCTATTATCGAGATTTTTGTTACTCCAATGGATGGTAACCTTGTCATTATGGATGGTAGTATGTTGTCGATATTTTTCTTAATCCAAAGGATGGTAGCCTTGTAATTATGGAAGGTAGTCTATTATAGATACTTTTGTTACTCCAATGGAAGGTAGAATTGTCATTATGGAAGGTAGTCTGTTGTCGAGATTTTTAATACTCCAATGGATGGTAGCCTTATCATTATGGAAGGTAGTCTGTTGTCGAGATTTTTAATACTCCAATGGATGGTAGCCTTGTCATTATGGAATGTAGTATGTCGTTTTGATTTTTGTTACTCCAATGGATGGTAGTCTTGTCATATGGAAGGTAGTCTATTGTTTATATTTTTGTTACTACGATGTATGGTAACCTTGTCATTATGGAAGGTAGTCTGTTGTCGAGATTTTTGTTACTCCATTGGATGGTAGCCTTGTCATTATGGAAGTTAGTCTGTTGTCGAGATTTTTGTTATTCCAATGGATGGTAGCCTAGTCATTATGGAAGGTAGTCTGGTGTCGAGATTTTTGTTATTCCAATGGATGGTAGCCTAGTCATTATGGAAGGTAGTCTATTTTGATATTTTTGTTACTCCAATGGATGGTAGCCTTGTCGTTATGGAAGGTAGTATGTTGTCGAGATTTTTATTACTCCAAAGGATGGTAGCCTTCTAATTACAGAAGGTAGTCTATTATCGAGATTTTTGTTACTCCAATGGATGGTAGCCTTGTAAATATGGAAGGTTGTCTATTATCGAGATTTTTGTTACTCCATTGGATGATAGCCTTGTCATTATGGAAGGTAGTCTGTCGTTTTGATTTTTGTTACTCCAATGGATGGTAGCCTTATCATTATGGAAGGTAGTCTGTTGTCGAGATTTTTTATTACTCCATTGAATGGTAGCCTTGTCATTATGGAAGTTAGTCCGTTGTCGAGATTTTTGTTACTCCAATGGATGGTAGCCTAGTCATTATGAAAGGTAGTTTGTTGTCGATATCATTGTTACTCCAATGGATGGTAGCCTAATCATTATGGAAGGTAGTCTATTTTGATATTTTTGTTACTCCAATGGATTGTTGCCTTGTCATTATGGAAGGTAGTTTATTTTCTAGATTTTTGTTACTCCAATGGATGGTAGCACTGTAATTATGGAAGGTAGTCTGTTGTCAAGATTTTTGTTATTCCAATGGATGGTAGCCTAGTCATAATGGAAGGTAGTCTATTTTCGAGATTTTTGTTACTCCAATGGATGGTAGCCTTGTCTTTATGAAAGGTAGTCTGTTGTCGATATCTTTGTTACTCCAATGGATGGTAGCCTAATCATTATGGAAGGTAGTCTATTTTGATATTTTTGTTACTCCAATGGATGGTAACCTTGTCGTTATGGAAGGTAGTATGTTGTCGAGATTTTTATTACTCCAAAGGATGGTAGCCTTCTAATTATGGAAGGTAGTCTATTATCGAGATTTTTGTTACTCCAATGGATGGTACCCTTGTAATTATGGAAGGTTGTCTATTATCGAGATTTTTGTTACTCCAATGGATGGTAGCATGTTGTCGATATTTTTTTTACTCCAAAGGATGGTAGCCTTGTAATTATGGAAGGTAGTCTATTATCGATACTTTTGTTATTCCAATGGAAGGTAGAATTGTAATTATGGAAGGTAGTCTATTGTCGAGATTTTTAATACTCCAATGGATGGTAGCCTTATCATTATGGAAGGTAGTCTATTGTCGAGATTTTTAATACTCCAATGGATGGTAGCCTTGTCTTTATGGAAGGTAGTCTATTGTTCATATTTTTGTTACTACGATGTATGGTAGCCTTGTCATTATGGAAGGTAGTCTGTTGTCGAGATTTTTGTTACTCCATTGGATGGTAGCCTTGTCATTATGGAAGTTAGTCTGTTGTCGAGATTTTTGTTACTCCATTGGATGGTAGCCTTGTCATTATGGAAGGTAGACTGTTGTCGAGATTTTTGTTACTCCAATGGATGGTAGCCTTGTCATTATGGAAGGTAGTCTATTGTCGAGATTTTTGTTACTCCAATGGATGGTAGCCTTTTCATTATGGAAGGTAGTTTGTTTTCGATATCTTTGTTACTCTAATGGATGGTAGCCTAGTCATTATGAAAGGTACTATGTTGTCGAGGTTTTTTTTACTCCAATGGATGGTAGCCTTGTCATTATGGAAGGTTGTCTGTTGTCGATATTTTTGTTACTCCATTTGGATGGTAGCCTTGTCATTATGGAAGTAAGTCTGTTGTCGAGATTTTTGTTAATCCAAAGGATGGTTGCCTTGTCATTATGGCAGGTTGTCTGTTTTCGAGATTTTTGTTACTCTAATGGATGGTAGCCTTGTAATTATGGAAGGTTGTCTATTATCGAGATTTTTGTTACTCCAATGAATGGTAGAATTGTCATTATGGAAGGTAGTCTGTTGTCGAGATTTTTAATACTCCAATGGATGGTAGCCTTGTCATTATGGAAGGTAGTCTATCGTTTTGAATTTTGTTACTCCAATGGATGGTAGCCTTGTCATTATGGGAGGTAGTCTGTTGTTGAGATTTTTTATTACTCCATTAGATGGTAGCCTTGTCATTATGGAAGTTAGTCTGTTGTCGAGAATTTTGTTACTCCAATGGATGGTTGCCTAGTCATTATGAAAGATAGTCTGTTTTTGATATCTTTGTTACTCCAATGTATGATAGCCTAATCATTATGGAAGGTAGTCTATTTTGATATTTTTGTTACTCCAATGGATGGTAGGCTTGTCATTATGGAAGGTAGTTTATTTTCGAGATTTTTGTAACTCCAAAGGATGGTAGCCTTCTAATTATGGAAGGTAGTCTATTATCGAGATTTTTGTTACTCCAATGGATGGTAGCCTTGTAATTATGGAAGGTAGTCTGTTGTCGAGATTTTAATACTCCAATGGATGGTAGCCTTGTCATTATTGAAGGTTGTCTGTCGTTGTGATTTTTTTTACTCCAATGGATGGTAGCCTTGTCATTATGGAAGGTAGTCTATTGTTCATATTTTTGTTAATACGATGTATGGTAGCCTTGTCATTATGGAAGGTAGTCTATTGTCGACATTTTTGTTACTCCATTGGATGGTACCCTTGTCATTATGGAAGTTAGTCTATTGTCGAGATTTTTGTTATTCCAATGGATGGTAGCCTAGTCATTATGGAAGGTTGTCTGTTGTTGAGATTTTTGTTACTCCAATGGATGGTAGCCTTGTCATTATGGAAGGTAGTCTGTTGTCGAGATTTTTGTTACTCCAATGGATGGTAGCCTAGTAATTATGAAAGGTAGCCTGTTGTTGATATCTTTGTTACTCCAATGGATGGTAGCCTAATCATTATGGAAAGTAGTCTATTTTGATATTTTTGTTATTCCAATGGATGGTAGCCTTGTCATTATGGAAGGTAGTTTATTTTCGAGATTTTTGTTACTCAAATGGATGGTATCCTTGTAATAATGGAAGGTAGTCTGTTGTCGAGATTTTTTTTATTCCAATGGATGGTAGCCTAGTCATTATGGAAGGTAGTCTATTTTCGATATCTTTGTTACTCCAATGGATGGGAGCCTAATCATTATGGAAGGTAGTCTATTTTGATATTTTTGTTACTCCAATGGATGGTAGGCTTGTCATTATGGAAGGTAGTTTATTTTCGAGATTTTTGTTACTCCAAAGGATGGTAGCCTTCTAATTATGGAAGGTAGTCTATTATCGAGATTTTTGTTACTCCAATGGATGGTAGCCTTGTAATTATGGAAGGTAGTCTGTTGTCGAGATTTTAATACTCCAATGGATGGTAGCCTTGTCATTATGGGAGGTAGTCTGTTGTTGAGATTTTTTATTACTCCATTAGATGGTAGCCTTGTCATTATGGAAGTTAGTCTGTTGTCGAGAATTTTGTTACTCCAATGGATGGTTGCCTAGTCATTATGAAAGATAGTCTGTTTTTGATATCTTTGTTACTCCAATGTATGGTAGCCTAAACATTATGGAAGGTAGTCTATTTTGATATTTTTGTTACTCCAATGGATGGTAGACTTGTCATTATGGAAGGTAGTTTATTTTCGAGATTTTTGTTACTCCAAAGGATGGTAGCCTTCTAATTATGGAAGGTAGTCTATTATCGAGATTTTTGTTACTCCAATGGATGGTAGCCTTGTAATTATGGAAGGTAGTCTGTTGTCGAGATTTTAATACTCCAATGGATGGTAGCCTTGTCATTATTGAAGGGTGTCTGTCGTTGTGATTTTTGTTACTCCAATGGATGGTAGCCTTGTCATTATGGAAGGTAGTCTATTGTTCATATTTTTGTTACTACGATGTATGGTAGCCTTGTCATTATGGAAGGTAGTCTATTGTCGACATTTTTGTTACTCCATTGGATGGTACCCTTGTCATTATGGAAGTTAGTCTGTTGTCGAGATTTTTGTTATTCCAATGGATGGTAGCCTAGTCATTATGGAAGGTTGTCTGTTGTTGAGATTTTTGTTACTCCAATGGATGGTAGCCTTGTCATTATGGAAGGTAGTCTGTTGTCGAGATTTTTGTTACTCCAATGGATGGTAGCCTAGTAATTATGAAAGGTAGTCTGTTGTTGATATCTTTGTTACTCCAATGGATGGTAGCCTAATCATTATGGAAAGTAGTCTATTTTGATATTTTTGTTATTCCAATGGATGGTAGCCTTGTCATTATGGAAGGTAGTTTATTTTCGAGATTTTTGTTACTCAAATGGATGGTATCCTTGTAATAATGGAAGGTAGTCTGTTGTCGAGATTTTTTTTATTCCAATGGATGGTAGCCTAGTCATTATGGAAGGTAGTCTATTTTCGATATCTTTGTTACTCCAATGGATGGGAGCCTAATCATTATGGAAGGTAGTCTATTTTGATATTTTTGTTACTCCAATGGATGGTAGCCTTGACGTTATGTAAGGTAGTATGTTGTCGAGATTTTTATTACTCCAAAGGATGGTAGCCTTCTAATTACGGAAGGTAGTCTATTATAGAGATTTTTGTTACTCCAATGGATGGTAGCCTTGTAATTATGGAAGGTTGTTTATTATCGAGATTTTTGTTACTCCATTGGATGATAGCCTTGTCATTATGGAAGGTAGTATGTCGTTTTGATTTTTGTTACTCCAATGGATGGTAGCCTTATCATTATGGAAGGTAGTCTGTTGTCGAGATTTTAATACTCCAATGGATGGTAGCCTTGTCATTATTGAAGGTTGTCTGTCGTTGTGATTTTTGTTACTCCAATGGATGGTAGCCTTGTCATTATGGAAGGTAGTCTATTGTTCATATTTTTGTTACTACGATGTATGGTAGCCTTGTCATTATGGTAGGTAGTCTATTGTCGACATTTTTGTTACTCCATTGGATGGTACCCTTGTCATTATGGAAGTTAGTCTGTTGTCGAGATTTTTGTTATTCCAATGGATGGTAGCCTAGTCATTATGGAAGGTTGTCTGTTGTTGAGATTTTTGTTACTCCAATGGATGGTAGCCTTGTCATTATGGAAGGTAGTATGTTGTCGAGATTTTTGTTACTCCAATGGATGGTAGCCTAGTCATTATGAAAGGTAGTCTGTTGTTGATATCTTTGTTACTCCAATGGATGGTAGCCTAATCATTATGGAAAGTTATCTATTTTGATATTTTTGTTATTCCAATGGATGGTAGCCTTGTCATTATGGAAGGTAGTTTATTTTCGAGATTTTTGTTACTCAAATGGATGGTAGCCTTGTAATTATGGAAGGTAGTCTGTTGTCGAGATTTTTGTTATTCCAATGGATGGTAGCCTAGTCATTATGGAAGGTAGTCTATTTTCGATATCTTTGTTACTCCAATGGATGGGAGCCTAATCATTATGGAAGGTAGTCTATTTTGATATTTTTGTTACTCTAATGGATGGTAGCCTTGTCGTTATGTAAGGTAGTATGTTGTCGAGATTTTTATTACTCCAAAGGATGGTAGCCTTCTAATTACGGAAGGTAGTCTATTATCGAGATTTTTGTTACTCCAATGGATGGTAGCCTTGTAATTATGGAAGGTTGTTTATTATCGAGATTTTTGTTACTCCATTGGATGATAGCCTTGTCATTATGGAAGGTAGTATGTCATTTTGATTTTTGTTACTCCAATGGATGGTAGCCTTGTCATTATGGAAGGTAGTCTGTTGTCGAGATTTTTTATTACTCCATTGGATGGTAGGTTTGTCATTATGGAACTTAGTCTGTTGTCGAGATTTTTGTTACTCCAATGGATGGTAGCCTAGTCATTATGAAAGGTAGTCTGTTGTTGATATCTTTGTTACTCCAATGGATGGTAGCCTAATCATTATGGAAGGTAGTATATTTTCGAGATTTTTGTTACTCCAATGGATGGTAGCCTTGTCATTATGAAAGGTAGTCTGTTGTCGATATCTTTGTTACTCCAATGGATGGTAGCCTTGTCATTATGGAAGGTAGTCTGTCGTTTTAATTTTTGTTACTCCAATGGATGGTAGTCTTGTCATTAGGGAAGGTAGTCTATTGTTCATATTTTTGTTACTACGATGTATGGTAGCCTTGTTATTATGGAAGGTAGACTATTGTCGAGATTTTTGTTACTCCATTGGATGGTAGCCTTGTCATTATGGAAGTTAGTCTGTTGTCGAGATTTTTGTTATTCCAATGGATGGTAGCCTAGTCATTATGGAAGGTAGACTATTTTCGAGATTTTTGTTACTCCAATGGATGGTAGCCTTGTCATTATGGAAGGTAGTCTATTGTCGAATTTTTGTTACTCCAATGGATGATAGCCTTGTCATTATGGAAGGTAGTTTGTTTTCGATATCTTTGTTACTCTAATGGATGGTAGCCTAGTCATTATGGAAGGTAGTATGTTGTCGAGGTTTTTGTTACTCCAATGGATGGTAGCCTTGTCATTATGGAAGGTTTTCTGTTGTCGATATATTTGTTACTCCATTTGGATGGTAGCCTTGTCATTATGGAAGTAAGTCTGTTGTCGATATTTTTGTTAATCCAAAGGATGGTTGCCTTTTCATTATGGTAGGTTGTCTGTTTTTGATATTTTTGTTACTCCAATGGATGATAGCCTTGTCATTATGGAAGGTAGTTTGTTTTCGATATCTATGTTACTCTAATGGATGGTAGCATACTCATTATGGAAGCTAGTATGTTGTCGAGTTTTTGGATACTCCAATGGATGGTAGCCTTGTCATTATGAAAGGTAGTATGTTGTCAATATGTTTGTTACTCCAACGGATGGTAGCCTAGTCATCATGAAAGGTTGTCTGTTGTCGAGATTTTTGTTACTCCATTGGATGGTAGCCTTGTCATTATGGAAGGTAGTCTCTTGTTGATACTTTTGTTACTCCAATGGATGGTAGCCTTGTCATTATGGATGGTAGTATTTTGTCGATATTTTTTTTACTCCAAAGGATGGTAGCCTTGTAATTATGGAAGGTAGTATATTATCGAGATTTTTGTTACTCCAATGGATGGTACAATTATCATTAAGGAAGGTAGTCTGTTGTCGAGATTTTTAATACTCCAATGGATGGTAGTCTTGTCATTATGGAAGGTAGTCTGCCGTTTTGATTTTTGTTATTCCAATGGATTATATGCCTTGTCATTATGGAAGGTAGTCTGTTGTCGTGATTTTTGTTACTCCAATGGATGTTAGCCTTGTCATATTTTAAGTTAGTACGTTGTCGATATCTTTGTTACTCCAATGGATGGTAGCCTTGTCATTATGGAAGGTAGTGTGTTTTCGATATTTTTGTTACTCCAATGGATGGTAGCCTTGTCATTATGCAAGGTAGTCTCTTGTTCAAATTTTTGTTACTCCAATGGATGGTAGACTTGTCATTATGGAAGGTAGTCTATTGTCGAGAGCTTGTTACTCCATTGGATTGTAGCCTTGTCATTATGAAAGGTAGTCTGTTGTCGAGATTTTTCTTATTCCAATGGATTGTGGACTTGTCATTATGGAAGGTAGTCTGTTGTCGAGATTTTTGTTACTCCAATGGATGGTACCCTTGTCATTATGGAAGATAGTCTGTTGTCGAGATTTTTGTTACTCTAATGGATGGTACCCTTATCGTTATGGAAAGTAGTCTATTATCGAGATTTTTGTTACGCAAATAGATGGTAGCCTTGTCATTATGGAAGGTAGTCTGTTGTTTAGGTTTTTGTTATTCCAATGGATGGTAGCCTTGTCATTATGGAAGGTAGTATGTTATCGATATCTTTGTTACTCTAATGGATGGAAGCCTTTTCATTATGGAAGATAGTCTTGTGTCGATATCTTTGTTACTCCAATTGATGGTAGCCTTCTCGTTATGGAAGGTAGTCTATTGTCGTGATTTTTATTACTCCAATTGATGGTAGCCATGTCATTATGGAAGGTAGTATGTTATCGATATCTTTGTTACTCTAATGGATGGTAGCCTTGTTATTATGGAAGTTAGATTGTTGTCCCGATTTTTTAAACTCTAATGGATGGTAGCCTTTTCATTATGGAAGGTAGTTTGTCGTGATGATTTCTATTACTCTAATGGATGTTAGCCGTGTCATTATGGAAGGTAGTCTGTTGTTCAGATTTTTGTTATTCCAATGGATTGTAGCCTTCTCATTATGGAAGGTAGTCTATTGTCGTGATTTTTACTACTCCAATGGATGGTAGCCATGTCATTATGGAAGGTAGTATGTTGTCGATATCTTTGTTACTCTAATGGATGGTAGCCTTGTCATTATGGAAGGTAGTCTGTTGTCGAGATTTTTCTTACTCCAATGGATGGTAGCCTTGTCATTATGGAAGGTTGTCTCTTGTTGATATTTTTGGTACTCCATTGGATGGTAGCCTTGTCATTATGGAAGGTAGTCTGTTGTCCCGATTAATGTTACTCAAATGGATGGTAGCCTTGTTATTATGGAAGGTAGTCTGTCGTTGTGATTTCGGTTACTCAATGGATGATAGCCTTGTCATTATGGAAGGTATTCTGTTATTCAGATTTTTGTTACTCCAATGGATGGTAGACTTGTCATTATGGAAGATAGTTTGTTGTCGATATTTTTGTTACTCCATTGGATTGTAGCCTTGTCATTATGAAAGGTAGTCTATTGTCGATATTTTTGTTGATCCAATGGATGGTAGACTTGTCATTACGGAAGGTAGTCTGTTGTCGAGATTTTTGTTACTCTAATGGATGGTACTCTTATCATTATGGAAGGTAGTCGATTGTCGAGATTTTTGTTACTCAAATGGATGGTAGCCTTGTCATTATGGAAGATAGTCTGTCTTCAAGATTTTTGTTATTCCAATGGATGATAGCCTTGTCATTATGGAAGGTAGTCTGTTGTCGTGATTTTTGTTACTCCAATGGATGTTAGCCTTGTTATATTTTAAGTTAGTATGTTGTCGATATCTTAGTTACTCCAATGGATGGTAGCCTTGTCATTATGGAAGGTAGTGTGTTTTCGATATTTTTGTTACTCCAATGGATGGTAGCCTTGTCATTATGCAAGGTAGTCTCTTGTTGATATTTTTGTTACTCCAATGGATGGTAGCCTTGTCATTATGGAAGGTAGATTGTTTTCCCGATTTTTGTTACTCTAATGGATGGTAGCGTTGTCATTATGGAAGGTAATTTGTCGATGTGATTTATGTTACTCCAATGGATGTTAGCCTTGTCATTATGGAAGGTAGTCTGTTGTTCAGATTTTTGTTACTCCAATGGATGGTAGACTTGTCATTATGGAAGGCAGTCTATTGTCGAGAGCTTGTTACTCCATGTGATTGTAGCCTTGTCATTATGAAAGCTAGTCTGTTGTCGAGATTTTTGTTATTCCAATGGAGTGTGGACTTGTCATTATGGAAGGTAGTCTGTTCTCGAGATTTTTGTTACTCCAATGGATGGTACCCTTGTCATTATGGAAGATAGTCTGTTGTCGAGATTTTTGTTACTCTAATGGATGGTACCCTTATCGTTATGGAAAGTAGTCTATTATCGAGATTTTTGTTACGCAAATAGATGGTAGCCTTGTCATTATGGAAGGTAGTATGTTGCTTAGATTTTTGTTATTCCAATGGATGGTAGCCTTGTCATTATGGAAGGTAGTATGTTATCGATATCTTTGTTACTCTAATGGATGGTAGCCTTGTCATTATGGAGGATAGTCTTGTGTCGATATCTTTGTTACTCCAATGGATGGTAGCCTTCTCGTTATGGAAGGTAGTCTATTATCGTGATTTTTATTACTCCAATTGATGGTAGCCATGTCATTATGGAAGGTAGTATGTTGTTGATATCTTTGTTACTCTAATGGATGGTAGCCTTGTCATTATGGAAGTTAGATTGATTTCCCGATTTTTTTTACTCTAATGGATGGTAGCCTTGTCATTATGGAAGGTAGTCTGTCGTGATGATTTCTATTACTCTAATGGATGTTAGCCTTGTCATTATGGAAGGTAGTCTATTGTTCAGAATTTTGTTACTCCAATGGATGGTAGACTTGTCATTATAGAATTAGTCTGTCCTTGTGATTTCTGTTACTCCAATGGATGGTACCCTTGTCATTATGAAAGATAGTCTGTTGTCGAGATTTTTGTTACTCCAATGGATGGTAGCCTTGTCATTATGGAAGCTAGTCTGTTTTTCAAATTTTTTATACTCCAATGGAATGTAGCCTAGTCATTATGGAAGGTAGTCGGTTGCCAAGATTTTTGTTACTCCATTGTATGGTAGCCTTGTCATTATGGAAGGTAGACTCTTGTTGATGTTTTTGTTACTCCAATGGATGGTAGCCTTGTCATTATTGAAGGTAGTCTGTTGTCCATATTTTTGTTACTCTAATAGATGGTAGCCTTGTCATTATGGAAGGTAGTCTGTTGTCGATATTATTGTTATTGGATTGGATGGTAGCCTTGTCATTATGGAAGGTAGTCTGTTGTCGATATTTTTGTTATTCCAATGGATGGTAGCCTTGTCATTATGGAAGGTAGTATGTTGTCGATATCTTTGTTACTCCAATGGATGGTAGCCTTGTCATTATGGAAGGTAGTCTGTTGTAGAGATTTTTGTTACTCCAATGGATGGTAGCCTTGTCATTATGGAAGGTAGTCTGTTTTCCAAATTTTTTATACTCCAATGGAATGTAGCCTAGTCATTATGGAAGGTAGTCGGTTGCCAAGATTTTTGTTACTCCATTGGATGGTAGCCTTGTCATTATGGAAGGTAGACTCTTGTTGATATTTTTGTTACTCCAATGGATGGTAGCCTTGTCATTATTGAAGGTAGTCTGTTGTCCATATTTTTGTTACTCTAATGGATGGTAGCCTTGTCATTATGGAAGGTAGTCTGTTGTCGATATTATTGTTATTGGATTGGATGGTAGCCTTGTCATTATGGAAGGTAGTCCGTTTTAGAGATTTTAGTTACTCCAATGGATGGTAGCCTTGTCATTATGGAAGGCAGTCTCTTGTTGATATTTTTGTTACTCCAATGGATGGTAGCCTTGTCATTATGTAAGGTAGTCTGTTGTAGAGATTTTTGTTACTCCAATGGATGGTAGCCTTATCATTATGGAAGGTAGTCTCTTGTTGATATTTTTGTTAGTCCAATGGATTGTAGCCTTGTCATTATGGAAGGTCGTCCATTATCTCGATTTTTGTTACTCAAATGGATGGTAGCCTTGTCATTATGGAAGGTAGTTTGTCGTTGTGATTTCTGTTACTCCAAAGGATGGTAGCCTTGTCATTATGGAAGGTAGTTTGTTGTTCAGATTTTTGTTATTCCAATGGATGGTAGCCTTCTCGTTATGGAAGGTAGTCTGTTGTCGTGATTTTTATTACTCCAATGGATTGTAGCCAAGTCACTATGGAAGGTAGTATGTTGTAGATATGTTTGTTAATCTATTGGATGGTATCCTTGTCATTACGGAAGGTAGTCCTATGTCGAGTTTTTGTTACTCCAATGGATGGTAGCCTTGTCATTATGGAAGGTAGTCTCTTGTTAAAATTTTTGTTACTCCATTGGATGGTAGCCTTGTCATTATGGAAGGTAGTCTGTTGTCCCGATTATTGTTACTCAAATGGATGGTAGCATTGTCATTATGGAAGGTAGTCTGTCGTTGTGATTTCTGTTACTCAATGGATTATAGCCTTGTCATTATGGAAGGTAGTCTGTTGTTCAAATTTTTTTTACTCCAATGGATGGTTGACTTGTCATGATGGACGGTAGTCTGTTTTCGATATTTTTGTTTCTCCATTGGATTATAGCCTTGTCATTATGAAAGGTAGTCTATTGTCGAGATTTTTGTTTATCCAATGGATGGTAGACTTGTAATTATGGAAGGTAGTTTGTTGTCGAGATTTTTGTAACTCTAATGGATGGTACCCTTATCATTATGGAAGGTAGTCTATTGTCGAGATTTTTGTTACTCAATTGGATGGTAGCCTTGTCATTATGGAAGGTAGTCTGTTTTCGATATTTTTGTTATTCCAATGGATGGTAGCCTTGACATTATGGAAGGTAGTCTGTTGTCGTGATATTTGGTACTCCAATGGATGTTAGCCATGTCATTTTTAAAGGTAGTATGTGGTCGATATCTTTGTTACTCAAATGGATGGTAGCCTTGTCATTATGGAAGGTAGTCTGTTTTCGATATTTTTGTTACTCCAATGGATGGTATCCTTGTCATTATGCAAGGTAGTCTCTTGTTGATATTTTTGTTACTCCAATGGATGGTAGCCTTGTCATTATGGAAAGTAGATTGTTGTCCCGATTTTTGTTACTCCAATGGATGGTAGCCTTGTTATTATGGAAGGTAGTCTGTTGTTGTGATTTTTGTTACTCTAATGGATGGTACCCTGGTCATTATGGAAGATAGTTTGTTGTCGAGATTTTTGTTACTCCAATGGATGGTAGCCTTGTCATTATGGAAGGTAGTTTGTTTTCCAAATTTTTTATACTCCAATGGATGCTAGCCTAGTCATTATGGAAGGTAGTCTGTTGCCGAGATTTTTGTTACTCCATTGGATGGTAGCCTTGTCATTACGGAAGGTAGACTCTTGTTGATATTTTTGTTACTCCAATGGATGGTAGCCTTGTCATTATTAAAGTTAGTCTGTTGTCCAGATTTTTGTTACTCTAACAGATGGTAGCCTTGTCATTATGGAAGGTAGTCTGTTGTCGATATTTTTGTTACTCCAATGGATGGTTACCTTGTCCTTATGGAAGGTAGTCTCTTGTTGATATTTAGGTTACTCCAATGGATGGTATCCTTGTCATTATGGAAGGTAGTCTGTTATCCAGATTTTTGTTTCTCAAATGGATGGTAGCCTTGTCATTATGGAAGGTAGTATGTCGTTGTGATGTCTGTTACTCCAATGGATGGTAGCCTTGTCATTATGGAAGGTAGTCTTCTCGTTATGGAAGGTAGTCTGTTGTCGTGATATTTATTACTCCAATGGATGGTAGCCATTTCATTATGGAAGGTAGTATGTTGTCGATATCTTTGTTACTCTAATGGATGGTAGCCTTGTCATTATGGAAGGTAGTCCGTTTTAAAGATTTTTGTTACTCCAATGGATGGTAGCCTTGTCATTATGGAAGGCAGTCTCTTGTTGATATTTTTGTTACTCCAATGGATGGTAGACTTGTCATTATGGAAGGTAGTCCGTTGTCCCGATTTTTGTTACTCAAATGGATGGTAGCCTTGTCATTATGGAAGGTAGTCTCTCGTTGTGATTTCTGTTACTCCAATGGATGGTAGCCTTGTCATTATGGAAGGTAGTTTGTTGTTCAGATTTTTGTTATTCCAATGGATGGTAGCCTTCTCGTTATGGAAGGTAGTCTGTTGTCGTGATTTTTATTACTCCAATGGATTGTAGCCAAGTCACTATGGAAGGTAGTATGTTGTAGATATGTTTGTTAATCTATTGGATGGTATCCTTGTCATGACGGATGGTAGTTCGTTGTCGAGATTTTTGTTACTCCAATGGATGGTAGCCTTGTCATTATGGAAGGTAGTCTCTTGTTGAAATTTTTATTACTCCATTGGATGGTAGCCTTGTCATTATGGAAGGTAGTCTGTTGTCCCGATTATTGTTACTCAAATGGATGGTAGCATTGTCATTATGGAAGGTAGTCTGTCGTTGTGATTTCTGTTACTCAATGGATTATAGCCTTGTCATTATGGAAGGTAGTCTGTTGTTCAAATTTTTTTTACTCCAATGGATGGTTGACTTGTCATTATGGACGGTAGTCTGTTTTCGATATTTTTGTTTCTCCATTGGATTATAGCCTTGTCATTATGAAAGGTAGTCTATTGTCGAGATTTTTGTTTATCCAATGGATGGTAGACTTGTAATTATGGAAGGTAGTTTGTTGTCGAGATTTTTGTAACTCTAATGGATGGTACCCTTATCATTATGGAAGGTAGTCTATTGTCGATATTTTTGTTACTCAATTGGATGGTAGCCTTGTCATTATGGAAGGTAGTTTATTTTCGATATTTTTGTTATTCCAATGGATGGTAGCCTTGACATTATGGAAGGTAGTTTGTTGTCGTGATATTTGTTACTCCAATGGATGTTAGCCTTGTCATTTTTAAAGGTAGTATGTGGTCGATATCTTTGTTACTCCAATGGATGGTAGCCTTGTCATTATGGAAGGTAGTCTATTTTCGATATTTTTGTTACTCCAATGGATGGTATCCTTGTCATTATGCAAGGTAGTCTCTTGTTGATATTTTTGTTACTCCAATGGATGGTAGCCTTGTCATTATGGAAAGTAGATTGTTGTCCCGATTTTTGTTACTCTAATGGATGGTAGCCCTGTCATTATGGAAGGTAGTCTGTCATTGTGATTTCTGTTACTCCAATGGATGGTAGCCTTGTTATTATGGAAGGTAGTCTGTTGTTGTGATTTTTGTTACTCCAATGGATGGTACCCTGGTCATTATGGAAGATAGTTTGTTGTCGAGATTTTTGTTACTCCAATGGATGGTAGCCTTGTCATTATGGAAGGTAGTTTGTTTTCCAAATTTTTTATACTCCAATGGATGGTAGCCTAGTCATTATGGAAGGTAGACTCTTGTTGATATTTTTGTTACTCCAATGGATAGTAGCCTTGTCATTATTAAAGTTAGTCTGTTGTCCAGATTTTTGTTACTCTAACAGATGGTAGCCTTGTCATTATGGAAGGTAGTCTGTTGTCGATATTTTTGTTACTCCAATGGATGGTTACCTTGTCCTTATGGAAGGTAGTCTCTTGTTGATATTTAGGTTACTCCAATGGATGGTATCCTTGTCATTATGGAAGGTAGTCTGTTATCCAGATTTTTGTTTCTCAAATGGATGGTAGCCTTGTCATTATGGAAGGTAGTATGTTGTTGTGATGTCTGTTACTCCAATGGATGGTAGCCTTGTCATTATGGAAGGTAGTCTTCTCGTTATGGAAGGTAGTCTGTTGTCGTGATATTTATTACTCCAATGGATGGTAGCCATTTCATTATGGAAGGTAGTATGTTGTCGATATCTTTGTTACTCTAATGGATGGTAGCCTTGTCATTATGGAAGGTAGTCCGTTTTAGAGATTTTTGTTACTCCAATGGATGGTAGCCTTGTCATTATGGAAGGCAGTCTCTTGTTGATATTTTTGTTACTCCAATGGATGGTAGACTTGTCATTATGGAAGGTAGTCCGTTGTCCCGATTTTTGTTACTCAAATGGATGGTAGCCTTGTCATTACGGAAGGTAGTCTCTCGTTGTGATTTCTGTTACTTCAATGGATGGTAGCCTTGTCATTATGGAAGGTAGTTTGTTGTTCATATTTTTGTTATTCCAATGGATGGTAGCCTTCTCGTTATGGAAGGTAGTCTGTTGTCGTGATTTTTATTACTCCAATGGATTGTAGCCAAGTCACTATGGAAGGTAGTATGTTGTAGATATGTTTGTTAATCTATTGGATGGTATCCTTGTCATGACGGATGGTAGTTCGTTGTCGAGATTTTTGTTACTCCAATGGATGGTAGCCTTGTCATTATGGAAGGTAGTCTCTTGTTGAAATTTTTGTTACTCCATTGGATGGTAGCCTTGTCATTATGGAAGGTAGTCTGTTGTCCCGATTATTGTTACTCAAATGGATGGTAGCATTGTCATTATGGAAGGTAGTCTGTCGTTGTGATTTCCATTACTCAATGGATTATAGCCTTGTCATTATGGAAGGTAGTATGTTGTTCAAATTTTTTTTACTCCAATGGATGGTTGACTTGACATTATGGACGGTAGTCTGTTTTCGATATTTTTGTTTCTCCATTGGATTATAGCCTTGTCATTATGAAAGGTAGTCTATTGTCGAGATTTTTGTTTATCCAATGGATGGTAGACTTGTAATTATGGAAGGTAGTTTGTTGTCGAGATTTTTGTAACTCTAATGGATGGTACCCTTGTCATTATGGAAGGTAGTCTATTGTCGATATTTTTGTTACTCAATTGGATGGTAGCCTTGTCATTATGGAAGGTAGTCTATTTTCGATATTTTTGTTATTCCAATGGATGGTAGCCTTGACATTATGGAAGGTAGTCTGTTGTCGTGATATTTGTTACTCCAATGGATGTTAGCCTTGTCATTTTTAAAGGTAGTATGTGGTCGATATCTTTGTTACTCCAATGGATGGTAGCCTTGTCATTATGGAAGGTAGTCTATTTTCGATATTTTTGTTACTCCAATGGATGGTATCCTTGTCATTATGCAAGGTAGTCTCTTGTTGATATTTTTGTTACTCCAATGGATGGTAGCCTTGTCATTATGGAAAGTAGATTGTTGTCCCGATTTTTGTTACTCTAATGGATGGTAGCCCTATCATTATGGAAGGTAGTCTGTCATTGTGATTTCTGTTACTCCAATGGATGGTAGCCTTGTTATTATGGAAGGTAGTTTGTTGTTGTGATTTTTGTTACTCCAATGGATGGTACCCTGGTCATTATGGAAGATAGTTTGTTGTCGAGATTTTTGTTACTCCAATGGATGGTAGCCTTGTCATTATGGAAGGTAGTTTGTTTTCCAAATTTTTTATACTCCAATGGATGGTAGCCTAGTCATTATGGAAGGTAGTCTGTTGCCGAGATTTTTGTTACTCCATTGGATGGTAGCCTTGTCATTACGGAAGGTAGACTCTTGTTGATATTTTTGTTACTCCAATGGATGGTAGCCTTGTCATTATTAAAGTTAGTCTGTTGTCCAGATTTTTGTTACTCTAATGGATGGTAGCCTTGTCATTATGGAAGGTAGTCTGTTGTCGATATTTTGGTTACTCCAATGGATGGTTACCATGTCCTTATGGAAGGTAGTCTCTTGTTGATATTTTGGTTACTCCAATGGATGGTATCCTTGTCATTATGGAAGGTAGTCTGTTGTCCCGATTTTTGTTTCTCAAATGGATGGTAGCCTTGTCATTATGGAAGGTAGTATGTCGTTGTGATGTCTGTTACTCCAATGGATGGTAGCCTTGTCATTATGGAAGGTAGCCTTCTCGTTATGGAAAGTAGTCTGCTGTCGTGATTTTTATTACTCTAATGGCTGGTAGACATGTCATTATGGAAGGCAGTATGTTGTCGATATCTTTGTTACTCTAATGGATGGTAGCATTGTCATTATGGAAGGTAGTCCGTTGTCGAGATTTTTGTAACTCCAAAGGATGGTAGCCTTGACATTATGGAAGGTAGTCTCTTGTTGATATTTTTGTTACTCCATTGGATGATAGCCTTGTCATTATGGAAGGTAGTCTATTGTCCCGATTATTGTTACTCAAATGGATGGAAGCCTTGTCATTATGGAAGGTAGTTTGTCGTTGTGATTTCTGTTCCTCCAATGGATGGTAGCCTTGTCATTATGGAAGGTAGTATGTTGTTCAGATTTTTGTTATTCCAATGGATAATAGCCTTCTCGTTATGGAAGGTAGTCTGTTGTCGTGATTTTTATTACTCCAATGGATGGTAGCCATGTCACTATGGAAGGTAGTATGTTGTCGATATGTTTGTTACTTTAATGGATGGTAGCCTTGTCATTATGGAAGGTAGTCCGTTGTCGAGATTTTTATTACTCCAATGGATGGTACCCTTGACATTCTGGAAGGTAGTCTCTTGCTGATATTTTTGTAACTCCATTGGATGGTAGCCTTGTCATTATGGAAGGTAGTATGTTGTCCTGATTTTTGTTACTCAAATGGATGGTAGCCTTGTGATTATGGAAGGTAGTCTGTCGTTGTGATTTTTGTTACTCCAATGGATGGTAGCCTTGTCATTATGGAAGGTAGTATGTTGGTCAGATTTTTGTTATTCCAATCGATGGTAGCCTTCTCGTTATGGAAGGTAGTCTGTTGTCGTGATTTTTATTACTCCAATGGATGGTAGCCATGTCATTATGGAAGGTAGTATGTTGTTCATATCTTTGTTACTCTAATGGATGGTAGCATTGTCATTATGGAAGGTAGTCCGTTGTCGAGATTTTTGTTACTCCAAAGGATGGTAGCCTTGACATTATGGAAGGTAGTCTCTTGTTGATATTTTTGTTACTCCATTGGATGATAGCCTTGTCATTATGGAAGGTAGTCTATTGTCCCGATTATTGTTACTCAAATGGATGGAAGCCTTGTCATTATGGAAGGTAGTTTGTCGTTGTGATTTCTGTTCCTCCAATGGATGGTAGCCTTGTCATTATGGAAGGTAGTATGTTGTTCAGATTTTTGTTATTCCAATGGATAATAGCCTTCTCGTTATGGAAGGTAGTCTGTTGTCGTGATTTTTATTACTCCAATGGATGGTAGCCATGTCACTATGGAAGGTAGTATGTTGTTGATATGTTTGTTACTCTAATGGATGGTACCCTTGTCATTATGGAAGGTAGTCCGTTGTCGAGATTTTTATTACTCCAATGGATGGTACCCTTGACATTCTGGAAGGTAGTCTCTTGCTGATATTTTTGTAACTCCATTGGATGGTATCCTTGTCATTATGGAAGGTAGTATGTTGTCCTGATTTTTGTTACTCAAATGGATGGTAGCCTTGTGATTATGGAAGGTAGTCTGTCGTTGTGATTTTTGTTACTCCAATGGATGGTAGCCTTGTCATTATGGAAGGTAGTATGTTGTTCAGATTTTTTTATTCCAATGGATGGTAGCCTTCTCGTTATGGAAGGTAGTCTGTTGTCGTGATTTTTATTACTCCAATGGATGGTAGCCATGTCATTATGGAAGGTAGTATGTTGTTCATATCTTTGTTACTCTAATGGATGGTAGCATTGTCATTATGGAAGGTAGTCCGTTGTCGAGATTTTTGTTACTCCAAAGGATGGTAGCCTTGACATTATGGAAGGTAGTCTCTTGTTGAAATTTTTGTTACTCCATTGGATGGTAGCCTTGTCATTATGGAAGGTAGTCTGTTGTCCCGATTATTGTTACTCAAATGGATGGTAGCATTGTCATTATGGAAGGTAGTCTGTCGTTGTGATTTCTATTACTCAATGGATTATAGCCTTGTCATTATGGAAGGTAGTATGTTGTTCAAATTTTTTTACTCCAATGGATGGTTGACTTGTCATTATGGACGGTAGTCTGTTTTCGATATTTTTGTTTCTCCATTGGATTATAGCCTTGTCATTATGAAAGGTAGTCTATTGTCGAGATTTTTGTTTATCCAATGGATGGTAGACTTGTAATTATGGAAGGTAGTTTGTTGTCGAGATTTTTGTAACTCTAATGGATGGTACCCTTATCATTATGGAAGGTAGTCTATTGTCGATATTTTTGTTACTCAATTGGATGGTAGCCTTGTCATTATGGAAGGTAGTCTATTTTCGATATTTTTGTTATTCCAATGGATGGTAGCCTTGACATTATGGAAGGTAGTCTGTTGTCGTGATATTTGTTACTTCAATGGATGTTAGCCTTGTCATTTTTAAAGGTAGTATGTGGTCGATATCTTTGTTACTCCAATGGATGGTAGCCTTGTCATTATGGAAGGTAGTCTATTTTCGATATTTTTGTTACTCCAATGGATGGTATCCTTGTCATTATGCAAGGTAGTCTCTTGTTGATATTTTTGTTACTCCAATGGATGGTAGCCTTGTCATTATGGAAAGTAGATTGTTGTCCCGATTTTTGTTACTCTAATGGATGGTAGCCCTGTCATTATGGAAGGTAGTCTGTCATTGTGATTTCTGTTACTCCAATGGATGGTAGCCTTGTTATTATGGAAGGTAGTCTGTTGTTGTGATTTTTGTTACTCCAATGGATGGTACCCTGGTCATTATGGAAGATAGTTTGTTGTCGAGATTTTTGTTACTCCAATGGATGGTAGCCTTGTCATTATGGAAGGTAGTTTGTTTTCCAAATTTTTTATACTCCAATGGATGGTAGCCTAGTCATTATGGAAGGTAGTCTGTTGCCGAGATTTTTGTTACTCCATTGGATGGTAGCCTTGTCATTACGGAAGGTAGACTCTTGTTGATATTTTTGTTACTCCAATGGATGGTAGCCTTGTCATTATTAAAGTTAGTCTGTTGTCCAGATTTTTGTTACTCTAATGGATGGTAGCCTTGTCATTATGGAAGGTAGTCTGTTGTCGATATTTTGGTTACTCCAATGGATGGTTACCATGTCCTTATGGAAGGTAGTCTCTTGTTGATATTTTGGTTACTCCAATGGATGGTATCCTTGTCATTATGGAAGGTAGTCTGTTGTCCCGATTTTTGTTTCTCAAATGGATGGTAGCCTTGTCATTATGGAAGGTAGTATGTCGTTGTGATGTCTGTTACTCCAATGGATGGTAGCCTTGTCATTATGGAAGGTAGCCTTCTCGTTATGGAAAGTAGTCTGTTGTCGTGATTTTTATTACTCCAATGGCTGGTAGACATGTCATTATGGAAGGCAATATGTTGTCGATATCTTTGTTACTCTAATGGATGGTAGCATTGTCATTATGGAAGGTAGTCCATTGTCGAGATTTTTGTTACTCCAAAGGATGGTAGCCTTGACATTATGGAAGGTAGTCTCTTGTTGATATTTTTGTTACTCCATTGGATGATAGCCTTGTCATTATGGAAGGTAGTCTATTGTCCCGATTATTGTTACTCAAATGGATGGAAGCCTTGTCATTATGGAAGGTAGTTTGTCGTTGTGATTTCTGTTCCTCCAATGGATGGTAGCCTTGTCATTATGGAAGGTAGTCTGTTGTTCAGATTTTTGTTATTCCAATGGATAATAGCCTTCTCGTTATGGAAGGTAGTCTGTTGTCGTGATTTTTATTACTCCAATGGATGGTAGCCATGTTAGTATGGAAGGTAGTATGTTGTCGATATGTTTGTTACTCTAATGGATGGTAGCCTTGTCATTATGGAAGGTAGTCCGTTGTCGAGATTTTTATTACTCCAATGGATGGTACCCTTGACATTCTGGAAGGTAGTCTCTTGCTGATATTTTTGTAACTCCATTGGATGGTAGCCTTGTGATTATGGAAGGTAGTATGTTGTCCTGATTTTTGTTACTAAAATGGATGGTAGCCTTGTGATTATGGAAGGTAGTCTGTCGTTGTGATTTTTGTTACTCCAATGGATGGTAGCCTTGTCATTATGGAAGGTAGTATGTTGTTCAGATTTTTGTTATTCCAATCGATGGTAGCCTTCTCGTTATGGAAGGTAGTCTTTTGTCGTGATTTTTATTACTCCAACGGATGGTAGACATGTCATTATGGAAGGAAGTATGTTGTCAATATCTTTGTTACTCTAATGGATGGTAGCCTTGTAATTATGGAAGGTAGTCCGTTGTCGAGATTTTTGTTACTCCAATGGATGGTAGCCTTGACATTATAGACGGTAGTCTCTTGGTTATATTTTTGTTACTCCATTGGATGGTAGCCTTGTCATTATGGAAGGTAGTCTGTTGTCCCGATTATTGTTACTCAAATGGATGGTAGCCTTGTCATTATGGAAGGTATTATGTCGTTGTGATTTGTGTTACTCCAATGGATGGTAGCCTTGTCATTATGGAAGGTAGTATGTTGGTCAGATTTTTGTTATTCCAATGGATGGTAGCCTTCTCGTTATGGAAGGTAGTCTGTTGTCGTGATTTTTATTACTCCAATGGATGGTAGCCATGTCATTATGGAAGGTAGTATGTTGTTGATATCTTTGTTACTCTAATGGATGGTAGCATTGTCATTATGGAAGGTAGTCCGTTGTCGAGATTTTTGTTACTCCAAAGGATGGTAGCCTTGACATTATGGAAGGTAGTCTCTTGTTGATATTTTTGTTACTCCATTGGATGGTAGCCTTGTCATTATGGAAGGTAGTCTATTGTCCCGATTATTGTTACTCAAATGGATGGTAGCTTTGTCATTATGGAAGGTAGTTTGTCGTTGTGATATCTGTTACTCCAATGGATGGTAGCCTTGTCATTATGGAAGGTAGTCTGTTGTTCAGATTTTTGTTATTCCAATGGATAATAGCCTTCTCGTTACGGAAGGTAGTCTGTTGTCGTGATTTTTATTACTCCAATGGATGGTAGCCATATCACTATGGAAGGTAGTATGTTGTCGATATCTTTGTTACTCTAATGGATGGTAGCCTTGTCATTATGGAAGGTAGTCCGTTGTCGAGATTTTTATTACTCCAATGGATGGTACCCTTGACATTCTGGAAGGTAGTCTCTTGTTGATATTTTTGTAACTCCATTGGATGGTAGCCTTGTCATTATGGAAGGTAGTCTGTTGTCCTGATTTTTGTTACTCATATGGATGGTAGCCTTGTGATTATGGAAGGTAGTCTGTCGTTGTGATTTTTGTTACTCCAATGGATGGTAGCCTTGTCATTATGGAAGGTAGTATGTTGTTCAGATTTTTGTTATTCCAATCGATGGTAGCCTTCTCGTTATGGAAGGTAGTCTTTTGTCGTGATTTTTATTACTCCAACGGATGGTAGACATGTCATTATGGAAGGAAGTATGTTGTCAATATCTTTGTTACTCTAATGGATGGTAGCCTTGTAATTATGGAAGGTAGTCCGTTGTCGAGATTTTTGTTACTCCAATGGATGGTAGCCTTGACATTATAGACAGTAGTCTCTTGGTTATATTTTTGTTACTCCATTGAATGGTAGCCTTGTCATTATGGAAGGAAGTCTATTGTCCCGATTATTTTTACTCAAATGGATGGTAGCCTTGTCATTATGGAAGGTAGTCTGTCGTTGTGATTTCTTTTACTCCAATGGATGGTAGCCTTGTCATTATGGAAGGTAGTATGTTGTTCAGATTTTTGTTATTCCAATGGATGGTAGCCTTCTCGTTATAAAAGGTAGTTTTTTGTCGTGATTTTTATTACTCAAATGGATGGTAGCCATGTCATTATGGAAGGTAGTATGTTGTCGATATCTTTTTTATTCTAACGGATGGTAGCCTTGTCTTTATGGAAGGCAGTCCGTTTTCGAGATTTTTATTACTCCAATGGATGGTAGCCTTGACATTATGGAAGGTAGTCTCTTGTTGATATTTTTGTTACTCCATTGGATGGTAGCCTTGTCATTACGGAAGGTAGTCTGTTGTCCCGATTATTGTTACTCAAATGGATGGTAGCCTTGTCATTATGGAAGGTAGTCTGTCATTGTGATTTCAGTTACTCAATGGATGATAGCCTTGTAATTATGGAAGGTTGTCTGTTATTCAGATTTTTGTTACTCCAATCGATGGTAGACTTGTCATTATGGAAGGTAGTCTGTTGTCGATATTTTTGTTACTCAATTGGATTGTAGCCTTGTCATTATGAAAGCTAGTCTATTCTCAAGATTTTTGTTATTCTAATGGATGGTAGACTTGTCATTATGGAAGGTAGTCTATTGTCGAGATTTTTGTTACTCTATTAGATGGTACCCTTATCATTATTGAAAATAGTCTATTGTCAAGATTTTTGTTACTCAAATGGATGGTAGCTTTATCATTATGGAAGGTAGTCATTTTTCGAGATTTTTGTTATTCCAATGGATGATAGCCTTGTCATTATGGAAGGTAGTCTATTGTCGTGATTTTTGTTACTCCAATGGATGTTAGCCTTGTATTTTTTTAAGTTAGTATGTTGTCGATATATTTGTTACTCCAATGGATGGTAGCCTTGTTATTATGGAAGGTAGTATGTGGTCGAGATTTTTGTTATTCCGATGGATTGTGGACTTGTCATTATGGAAGGTAGTCTGTTGTCGAGATTTTTGTTACTCCAATGGATGGTACCCTTGTCGTTATGGAAGATAGTCTGTTGTCGAGATTTTTGTTACTCCAATGGATGGTAGCCTTGTCATTATGGAAGGTATTCCGTCGTCCCGATTTTTGTTACTCAAATGGATGGTAGCCTTGTCATTATGGAAGGTAGTCTGTCGTTGTGATTTCTGTTACTCCAATGGATGGTAGCCTTGTCATTATGGAAGGTAGTCTGTTGTTCAGATTTTTGTTATTCCAATGGATGGTAGCTTTCTCGTTATGGAAGGTAGTCTGTTGTCGTGATTTTTATTACTCCAATGGATGGTAGACATGTCATTATGGAAGGCAGTATTTTGTTGATATCTTTGTTACTCTAATGGATAGTAGCCTTGTCATTGTGGAAGGTAGTCCATTGTCGATATTTTTATTACTCCAATGGATGATAGCCTTGTAATTATGGAAGGTAGTCTGTTATTCAGATTTTTGTTACTCCAATCGATGGTAGACTTGTCATTATGGAAGGTGGTCTGTTGTCGATATTTTTGTTACTCAATTGGATTGTAGCCTTGTCATTATGAAAGGTAGTCTATTGTCGAGATTTTTGTTATTCCAATGGATGGTAGACTGATCATTATGGAAGGTATTCTATTGTCGAGATTTTCGTTACTCTAATGGATGGTACCCTTATCATTATTGAAGGTAGTCTATTGTCAAGATTTTTGTTACTCAATTGGATTATATCCGTGTCATTATGAAAGGTAGTCTATTGTCGAGATTTTTGTTATTCCAATGGATGGTAGACTTGTCATTATGGAAGGTAGTCTATTGTCAGGATTTTTGTTACTCAAATGGATGGTAGCCTTGTCATTATGGAAGGTAGTCATTTTTCGAGATTTTTGTTATTCCAATGGATGATAGCCTTGTCATTATGGAAGGTAGTCTATTGTCGTGATTTTTGTTACTCCAATGGATGTTAGCCTTGTCATTTTTTAAGTTAGTATGTTGTCGATATCTTTGTTACTCCACTGGATGGTAGCCTTGTTATTATGGAAGGTAGTATGTTGTCGAGATTTTTGTTATTCCGATGGATTATGGACTTGTCATTATGGAAGGTAGTCTGTTGTCAAGATTTTTGTTACTCCAATGGATGGTACCCTTGTCGTTATTGAAGATAGTCTGTTGTCGAGATTTTTGTTACTCCAATGGATGGTAGCCTTGTCATTATGGAAGGTATTCCGTTGTCCCGATTTTTGTTACTCAAATGGATGGTAGCCTTGTCATTATGAAAGGTAGTCTGTCGTTGTGATTTTTGTTACTCTAATGGATGGTAGCCTTGTCATTATGGAAGGTAGTATGTTGTTCAGATTTTTGTTATTCCAATCGATGGTAGCCTTCTCGTTATGGAAAGTAGTCTGTTGTCGTGATTTTTATTACTCAAATGGATGGTATCCATGTCATTATGGAAGGTAGTATGTTGTCGATATCTTTTTTACTCTAATGGATGGTAGCCTTGTCATTATGGAAGGTAGTCTGTTGTCGAGATTTTTGTTACTCCAAAGGATGGTACCCTTGTCCTTATGGAAGATAGTCTGTTGTCGAGATTTTTGTTACTCCAATGGATGGTAGCCTTGTCATTATGGAAGGTATTCCGTTGTCCCGATTTTTGTTACTCAAATGGATGGTAGCGTTGTCATTATGGAAGGTAGTCTGTCGTTGTGATTTTTGTTACTCTAATGGATGGTAGCCTTGTCATTATGGAAGGTAGTATGTTGTTCAGATTTTTGTTATTCCAATCGATGGTAGCCTTCTCGTTATGGAAAGTAGTCTGTTGTCGTGATTTTTATTACTCCAATGGCTGGTAGACATGTCATTATGGAAGGCAGTATGTTGTCGATATCTTTGTTACTCTAATGGATGGTAGCATTGTCATTATGGAAGGTAGTCCGTTGTCGAGATTTTTGTTACTCCAAAGGATGGTAGCCTTGACATTATGGAAGGTAGTCTCTTGTTGATATTTTTGTTACTCCATTGGATGGTAGCCTTGTCATTATGGAAGGTAGTCTATTGTCCCGATTATTGTTACTCAAATGGATGGAAGCCTTGTCATTATGGAAGGTAGTTTGTCGTTGTGATTTCTGTTCCTCCAATGGATGGTAGCCTTGTCATTATGGAAGGTAGTCTGTTGTTCAGATTTTTGTTATTCCAATGGATAATAGCCTTCTCGTTATGGAAGGTAGTCTGTTGTCGTGATTTTTATTACTCCAATGGATGGTAGCCATGTCACTATGGAAGGTAGTATGTTGTCGATATGTTTGTTACTCTAATGGATGGTAGCCTTGTCATTATGGAAGGTAGTCCGTTGTCGAGATTTTTATTACTCCAATGGATGGTACCCTTGACATTCTGGAAGGTAGTCTCTTGCTGATATTTTTGTAGCTCCATTGGATGGTAGCCATGTCATTATGGAAGGTAGTATGTTGTCGATATCTTTTTTACTCTAATGGATGGTAGCCTTGTCATTATGGAAGCTAGTCTGTTGTCGTGATTTTTGTTACTCCAAAGGATGGTACCCTTGTCCTTATGGAAGATAGTCTGTTGACGAGATTTTTGTTACTCCAATGGATGGTAGCCTTGTCATTATGGAAGGTATTCCGTTTTCCCGATTTTTGTTACTCAAATGGATGGTATCCTTGTCATTATGAAAGGTAGTCTGTCGTTGTGATTTTTGTTACTCTAATGGATGGTAGCCTTGTCATTATGGAAGGTAGTATGTTGTTCAGATTTTTGTTATTCCAATCGATGGTAGCCTTCTCGTTATGGAAAGTAGTCTGTTGTCGTGATTTTTATTACTCCAATGGATGGTAGACATGTCATTATGGAAGGAAGTGAGTTGTCAATATCTTTGTTACTCTAATGGATGGTAGCCTTGTAATTATGGAAGGTAATCCGTTGTCGAGATTTCTGTTACTCCAATGGATGGTAGCCTTGACATTATGGACGGTAGTCTCTTGGTTATATTTTTGTTACTCCATTGGATGGTAGCCTTTTCATTATGGAAGGTAGTCTGTTGTCCCGATTATTGTTACTCAAATGGATGGTAGCCTTGTCATTATGGAAGGTAGTTTGTCGTTGTGATTTCTTTTACTCTAATGGATGGTAGCCTTGTCATTGTGGAAGGTAGTCTGTTGTTCAGATTTTTGTTATTCCAATGGATGGTAGCCTTCTCGTTATGGAAGGTAGTCTGTTGTCGTGATTTTTATTACTCAAATGGATGGTATCCATGTCATTATGGAAGGTAGTATGTTGTTGATATCTTTTTTACTCTAATGGATGGTAGCCTTGTCATTATGGAAGGTAGTCTGTTGTCGAGATTTTTGTTACTCCAAAGGATGGTACCCTTGTCCTTATGGAAGATAGTCTGTTGTCGAGATTTTTGTTACTCCAATGGATGGTAGCCTTGTCATTATGGAAGGTATTCCGTTGTCCCGATTTTTGTTACTCAAATGGATGGTAGCGTTGTCATTATGGAAGGTAGTCTGTCGTTGTGATTTTTGTTACTCTACTGGATGGTAGCCTTGTCATTATGGAAGGTAGTATGTTGTTCAGATTTTTGTTATTCCAATCGATGGTAGCCTTCTCGTTATGGAAAGTAGTCTGTTGTCGTGATTTTTATTACTCCAATGGCTGGTAGACATGTCATTATGGAAGGCAGTATGTTGTCGATATCTTTGTTACTCTAATGGATGGTAGCATTGTCATTATGGAAGGTAGTCCGTTGTCGAGATTTTTGTTACTCCAAAGGATGGTAGCCTTGACATTATGGAAGGTAGTCTGTTGTTGATATTTTTGTTACTCCATTGGATGGTAGCCTTGTCATTATGGAAGGTAGTCTATTGTCCCGATGATTGTTACTCAAATGGATGGAAGCCTTGTCATTATGGAAGGTAGTTTGTCGTTGTGATTTCTGTTCCTCCAATGGATGGTAGCCTTATCATTATGGAAGGTAGTCTGTTGTTCAGATTTTTGTTATTCCAATGGATAATAGCCTTCTCGTAATGGAAGGTAGTCTGTTGTCGTGATTTTTATTACTCCAATGGATTGTAGCCATGTCACTATGGAAGGTAGTATGTTGTCGATATGTTTGTTACTCTAATGGATGGTAGCCTTGTCATTATGGAAGGTAGTTTGTCGTTGTGATTTCTGTTCCTCCAATGGATGGTAGCCTTGTCATTATGGAAGGTAGTCTGTTGTTCAGATTTTTGTTATTCCAATGGATAATAGCCTTCTCGTTATGGAAGGTAGTCTGTTGTCGTGATTTTTATTACTCCAATGGATGGTAGCCATGTCAGTATGGAAGGTAGTATGTTGTCGATATGTTTGTTACTCTAATGGATGGTAGCCTTGTCATTATGGAAGGTAGTCCGTTGTCGAGATTTTTATTACTCCAATGGATGGTACCCTTGACATTCTGGAAGGTAGTCTCTTGCTGATATTTTTGTAACTCCATTGGATGGTAGCCTTGTGATTATGGAAGGTAGTATGTTGTCCTGATTTTTGTTACTCAAATGGATGGTAGCCTTGTGATTATGGAAGGTAGTCTGTCGTTGTGATTTTTGTTACTCCAATGGATGGTAGCCTTGTCATTATGGAAGGTAGTATGTTGTTCAGATTTTTGTTATTCCAATCGATGGTAGCCTTCTCGTTATGGAAGGTAGTCTTTTGTCGTGATTTTTATTACTCCAACGGATGGTAGACATGTCATTATGGAAGGAAGTATGTTGTCAATATCTTTGTTACTCTAATGGATGGTAGCCTTGTAATTATGGAAGGTAGTCCGTTGTCGAGATTTTTGTTACTCCAATGGATGGTAGCCTTGACATTATAGACGGTAGTCTCTTGGTTATATTTTTGTTACTCCATTGGATGGTAGCCTTGTCATTATGGAAGGTAGTCTGTTGTCCCGATTATTGTTACTCAAATGGATGGTAGCCTTGTCATTATGGAAGGTATTATGTCGTTGTGATTTGTGTTACTCCAATGGATGGTAGCCTTGTCATTATGGAAGGTAGTATGTTGGTCAGATTTTTGTTATTCCAATGGATGGTAGCCTTCTCGTTATGGAAGGTAGTCTGTTGTCGTGATTTTTATTACTCCAATGGATGGTAGCCATGTCATTATGGAAGGTAGTATGTTGTTGATATCTTTGTTACTCTAATGGATGGTAGCATTGTCATTATGGAAGGTAGTCCGTTGTCGAGATTTTTGTTACTCCAAAGGATGGTAGCCTTGACATTATGGAAGGTAGTCTCTTGTTGATATTTTTGTTACTCCATTGGATGGTAGCCTTGTCATTATGGAAGGTAGTCTATTGTCCCGATTATTGTTACTCAAATGGATGGTAGCTTTGTCATTATGGAAGGTAGTTTGTCGTTGTGATATCTGTTACTCCAATGGATGGTAGCCTTGTCATTATGGAAGGTAGTCTGTTGTTCAGATTTTTGTTATTCCAATGGATAATAGCCTTCTCGTTACGGAAGGTAGTCTGTTGTCGTGATTTTTATTACTCCAATGGATGGTAGCCATATCACTATGGAAGGTAGTATGTTGTCGATATCTTTGTTACTCTAATGGATGGTAGCCTTGTCATTATGGAAGGTAGTCCGTTGTCGAGATTTTTATTACTCCAATGGATGGTACCCTTGACATTCTGGAAGGTAGTCTCTTGTTGATATTTTTGTAACTCCATTGGATGGTAGCCTTGTCATTATGGAAGGTAGTCTGTTGTCCTGATTTTTGTTACTCATATGGATGGTAGCCTTGTGATTATGGAAGGTAGTCTGTCGTTGTGATTTTTGTTACTCCAATGGATGGTAGCCTTGTCATTATGGAAGGTAGTATGTTGTTCAGATTTTTGTTATTCCAATCGATGGTAGCCTTCTCGTTATGGAAGGTAGTCTTTTGTCGTGATTTTTATTACTCCAACGGATGGTAGACATGTCATTATGGAAGGAAGTATGTTGTCAATATCTTTGTTACTCTAATGGATGGTAGCCTTGTAATTATGGAAGGTAGTCCGTTGTCGAGATTTTTGTTACTCCAATGGATGGTAGCCTTGACATTATAGACAATAGTCTCTTGGTTATATTTTTGTTACTCCATTGAATGGTAGCCTTGTCATTATGGAAGGAAGTCTATTGTCCCGATTATTTTTACTCAAATGGATGGTAGCCTTGTCATTATGGAAGGTAGTTTGTCGTTGTGATTTCTTTTACTCCAATGGATGGTAGCCTTGTCATTATGGAAGGTAGTATGTTGTTCAGATTTTTGTTATTCCAATGGATGGTAGCCTTCTCGTTATAAAAGGTAGTTTTTTGTCGTGATTTTTATTACTCAAATGGATGGTAGCCATGTCATTATGGAAGGTAGTATGTTGTCGATATCTTTTTTATTCTAACGGATGGTAGCCTTGTCTTTATGGAAGGCAGTCCGTTTTCGAGATTTTTATTACTCCAATGGATGGTAGCCTTGACATTATGGAAGGTAGTCTCTTGTTGATATTTTTGTTACTCCATTGGATGGTAGCCTTGTCATTACGGAAGGTAGTCTGTTGTCCCGATTATTGTTACTCAAATGGATGGTAGCCTTGTCATTATGGAAGGTAGTCTGTCATTGTGATTTCAGTTACTCAATGGATGATAGCCTTGTAATTATGGAAGGTAGTCTGTTATTCAGATTTTTGTTACTCCAATCGATGGTAGACTTGTCATTATGGAAGGTAGTCTGTTGTCGATATTTTTGTTACTCAATTGGATTGTAGCCTTGTCATTATGAAAGCTAGTCTATTCTCAAGATTTTTATTATTCTAATGGATGGCAGACTTGTCATTATGGAAGGTAGTCTATTGTCGAGATTTTTGTTACTCTATTAGATGGTACCCTTATCATTATTGAAAATAGTCTATTGTCAAGATTTTTGTTACTCAAATGGATGGTAGCTTTATCATTATGGAAGGTAGTCATTTTTCGAGATTTTTGTTATTCCAATGGATGATAGCCTTGTCATTATGGAAGGTAGTCTATTGTCGTGATTTTTGTTACTCCAATGGATGTTAGCCTTGTATTTTTTTAAGTTAGTATGTTGTCGATATATTTGTTACTCCAATGGATGGTAGCCTTGTTATTATGGAAGGTAGTATGTGGTCGAGATTTTTGTTATTCCGATGGATTGTGGACTTGTCATTATGGAAGGTAGTCTGTTGTCGAGATTTTTGTTACTCCAATGGATGGTACCCTTGTCGTTATGGAAGATAGTCTGTTGTCGAGATTTTTGTTACTCCAATGGATGGTAGCCTTGTCATTATGGAAGGTATTCCGTCGTCCCGATTTTTGTTACTCAAATGGATGGTAGCCTTGTCATTGTGGAAGGTAGTCTGTCGTTGTGATTTCTGTTACTCCAATGGATGGTAGCCTTGTCATTATGGAAGGTAGTCTGTTGTTCAGATTTTTGTTATTCCAATGGATGGTAGCTTTCTCGTTATGGAAGGTAGTCTGTTGTCGTGATTTTTATTACTCCAATGGATGGTAGACATGTCATTATGGAAGGCAGTATTTTGTTGATATCTTTGTTACTCTAATGGATAGTAGCCTTGTCATTGTGGAAGGTAGTCCATTGTCGATATTTTTATTACTCCAATGGATGATAGCCTTGTAATTATGGAAGGTAGTCTGTTATTCAGATTTTTGTTACTCCAATCGATGGTAGACTTGTCATTATGGAAGGTGGTCTGTTGTCGATATTTTTGTTACTCAATTGGATTGTAGCCTTGTCATTATGAAAGGTAGTCTATTGTCGAGATTTTTGTTATTCCAATGGATGGTAGACTGATCATTATGGAAGGTAGTCTATTGTCGAGATTTTCGTTACTCTAATGGATGGTACCCTTATCATTATTGAAGGTAGTCTATTGTCAAGATTTTTGTTACTCAATTGGATTATATCCGTGTCATTATGAAAGGTAGTCTATTGTCGAGATTTTTGTTATTCCAATGGATGGTAGACTTGTCATTATGGAAGGTAGTCTATTGTCAGGATTTTTGTTACTCAAATGGATGGTAGCCTTGTCATTATGGAAGGTAGTCATTTTTCGAGATTTTTGTTATTCCAATGGATGATAGCCTTGTCATTATGGAAGGTAGTCTATTGTCGTGATTTTTGTTACTCCAATGGATGTTAGCCTTGTCATTTTTTAAGTTAGTATGTTGTCGATATCTTTGTTACTCCACTGGATGGTAGCCTTGTTATTATGGAAGGTAGTATGTTGTCGAGATTTTTGTTATTCCGATGGATTATGGACTTGTCATTATGGAAGGTAGTCTGTTGTCAAGATTTTTGTTACTCCAATGGATGGTACCCTTGTCGTTATTGAAGATAGTCTGTTGTCGAGATTTTTGTTACTCCAATGGATGGTAGCCTTGTCATTATGGAAGGTATTCCGTTGTCCCGATTTTTGTTACTCAAATGGATGGTAGCCTTGTCATTATGAAAGGTAGTCTGTCGTTGTGATTTTTGTAACACCCTCTAAAACCCCGCATATAATTTTCGCAAATATTAAAAATTATAAACTCAGAGTACATGTAATAATCGAGGAATGCTACAATTCTCTTTTAATAAAATAAATTCCTGTCATGCATAATTTTAGTGGTAACTCATACATGTCTACACAGCGGAATAATTTATTTAATAAAATCAAATGTTATAATATTTTCCAAAATCATCAGGGATTAACACCTGGAAAAGTCAACGTCATATTATAACAATTAAAAGAAAATAAACGAGTCTGACTAAAGCAGCTCGACAACCAAACGTTCCCGGAGTTACAACTATCAGAGCATGACCCGGACATACTAAAACGAAACTAAACTAGACACGATAAGCCTTCGCCAAGCACCTGAGCGAAGCTCCTCAATCTGAAATATGCAACAGTAAGGGTGAGCTTCTCAAATATACATTTGGTTATACATTCATAACAATCAATTCACGAAAATCATAAGCATCACCCAATAATTAGCATATTTCATAGTTTACAAAACCTTTACAATTCATATATCCATGACATATTGCCTTTCATATTTGCAAATATTCATCAAACATCATCAACCATTTATCAATCATACGTGCATACAAACAATCAAATACAACATTGGAAAAATCATCCATTCATGTTATATTCGAGTAATGCAACACACCCATGCATGTGGTACCACTTCACCGCCCCATTAAATCGCGGGTCACGGATAACTCACCGTTCCATTATATCGCGGACACGGCTACCACCTCAACGTTCCATTATATCGCGGACACGTATATTGGCCACCATGTTAATTCCACACAATGGGAATTAACAAATGCAACATGATATGTAAGTATGTAACACTCAGCATACTATGAACATCAATCAACATATCATGCACATCAACAATATCAAACATAACATGATAGGAATAGCATGTAACCACTCAGCATACTATTAAACATCAATCATATCAAGTTATATCATAATTCATGCTTGATAACATCATCTAAAAGCATGACAATAAGATCCACATAGTGTTGGTATCATAACATACAATCGTTATTCGATACACACATCAATCAACACTAGGAATTCAATAAACACATATTCAAAACATGTCAAACACTGCACATCAAAACCGGATCAATTCGTACTTAACAACATGCACAGAAAACATAGTTTAAAAACCAACACAGGAGGTTTAACACGGGTGCCCGTGTAAAACAACACTGCCCGTGTGGAAATGTGTCCAGAAAACACGTTTTTTTGACAAAACAGGGGATCAACACGGGCGCCCGTGTAAATCAACACGGCCCGTGTTGAATTGTGCCCAGAAAACCCATTTTTATGCCAACACAGTGAATCAACACGGGCGCCCGTGTTAATCAACACGCCCGTGTTGAATTATGGCCAGAAAACACATTTTCATCAGCATTACAGTGAATCAACACGGGTGCCCGCGTAAATCAACGCGCCCGTGTTGATGAGTGCGAACCCAATTTTTCTGTTTTTGCAGCAGCTCATATACCCATTTTTTTGCACGAAAATACCTCTCTACGGCGGTGCAATATAGTACAAAGACATCCAATCCATCATAGGAACCTAAAGTCTCTAATTGATTCATAAAATCGGGACCTTAAACCTTTTCTAACAAAGTTCAATCCTAAGGTTATCGATCCCTAGAAACATCTAACAATTGGGATTTCCTACGATTACCCGAATCAACCTTACATAAACCCATAAACAAATATAAATCGAGTATAAACCCCCCTTACCTTATCAATTAGCAGCTTTGAGTTCTTGAGCGATGTTCTTCGTTCTCCGTTCTTCAGAGCTCTATTTTCCCAAATTCCAACTTCTGTTCTTACGTGAAAACCAAAAATGAGAAAAATGGCCTAAGTCCCAAACATAACTTTATTTCTCTGCACCCCCACTCTTTACTAACAACATCTAAGCCCAATAACATAAAAATCCCAATATTCCTTATTTCTTTTATTTTCCTCAAATACTCCAAAATAAATAATTCTTTTTATTTTATTAATTCTAATAAAATAAATTCCCAAATTTAAATAAATCAATTAATTGAAAACGGGGTGTTACAACTCTCCCCCACTAAAAGAGTTTTCGTCCTCGAAAACATACCTTAGACGAACAGCTCCGGATAAGCCTCTTTCATCTGGCTCTCCAGCTCCCAAGTGATATTTCCATCTGCTGGACCTCCCCAAGCAACCTTCACTAATGCTATCTCTTTACCTCTTAACTGTTTCACTTCCCGATCTTCTATCCTCATAGGCAATGCTTCTACTGTCAGGTTATCTCTTACCTGTACATCATCTATTTGGATTACATGAGATGGGTCTGGAATGTATCTCCTCAACTGAGAAACATGAAAAACATCGTGCAAATTCGCAAGTCTCGGAGGTAAAGCAATGCGATAAGCAACTTCTCCAACTCTTTCCGTAATCTGAAACGGACCAATAAAACGCGGAGTCAACTTCTTAGACTTCAACGCCCGACCAATACCCGTCATCGGAGTAACTCTCATAAACACATGATCTCCAGCACTGAATTCTAAATTCTTTCTCCTCTTATCATGATAACTTTTCTGACGACTCTGAGAAGCTCTCATCTTCTCTTGAATCAATTTGATCTTTTCGGTAGTCTGCTGAACAATCTCTGGCCCAATTACCGAACTCTCTCCAGATTCATACCAACACAAAGGCGTCCTACACCGTCTACCATACAATGCCTCAAACGGAGCCATACCAATACTCGAATGGTAACTATTGTTATAAGTAAATTCAATCAATGGCAAATAGCTATCCCAAGCTCCACCTTTCTCTAAAACACAAGCACGCAATAAATCTTCCAACGATTGAATCGTCCTCTCCGTCTGTCCATCAGTCTGAGGATGGTAAGCTGAACTCAATCTCAACTTAGTACCCAAAGCCTTCTGCAATCCTTCCCAAAATTTCGAAGTGAACCTCGGATCTCTATCTGACACAATACTAGAAGGAACTCCATGCAAACTCACTATTTTCTCAATATACAACTGTGCCAATCTCTCCATCGAGTAATCCATTCGCACCGGTATAAAATGAGCAGACTTAGTCAACCTATCCACAACGACCCATATCGCTTCACAATTCATAGGAGTCCTTGGCAACCCAGATACGAAATCCATAGAAATACTATCCCACTTCCATTCTGGAATAAACATCGGTTGCATAAACCCAGACGACTTTTGATGCTCAATCTTCGATTTCTGACAGATTAAACATGCATACACAAATTCAGCTATTTCCTTTTTCATTCTCGGCCACCAAAACAATTTCTTCAAATCATGATACATTTTCGTGGCACCCGGATGAATGCTCATCCCACTGCGATGTCCTTCCTCTAATATACTTTTCTTGATTTCTGCGACATCAGGAACACAAACTCTATCGCCAAATCTCATAACATCATTTTCATCAATCCTAAACTCACCACCTTGACCTTGGTTGATCAATGTCAATTTATCAACTAAATTAACATCGGATTTCTGCCCGATCCTGATCTCTTCTAGAATACCACTAGTAAGTTTCAACATACCCAAACGAACACACTTCGGAGTACTTTCACAAACCAAACTCAAATCTCGGAATTGCTCAATTAAATCCAATTCACGAACCATCATCATAGACATATGCAAGGACTTCCTGCTCAAAGCATCTGCAACTACATTTGCCTTACCAGGATGGTAATTCAAACCAAAATCATAATCTTTGAGGAATTCTAACCACCTTCTTTGCCTCATATTGAGCTCTTTCTGATCGAAAAGATACTTCAAACTCTTATGATCACTATACACTTCAAACCTCGAACCATACAGATAATGTCTCCACAATTTCAAGACAAACACAACTGCTGCCAACTCTAAGTCATGAGTAGGATAGTTCCTTTCATGAACCTTCAACTGTCTCGAAGCATACGCAACTACCTGCTGATTCTGCATTAAAACACCACCTAAACCCAACAGAGATGCATCACAATAGACCACAAAAGATTCCACCGGATTCGGCAAAATCAGAATAGGAGCACTTGTCAATCTCCGCTTCAATTCTTGGAAACCTTTCTCACAATCAGAATCCCAAATAAACGCTTGTCCTTTACGAGTCAACTTCGTCAACGGCAATGCTAACTTTGAGAATCCTTCGATAAACTTTCTGTAATAACCTGCAAGACCAAGAAAACTTCTAATTTCAGAAACAGTCTTCGGCGCTTCCCACTGAGATACCGCTTCTACTTTCGCAGGATCCACTGCAATACCATTCTTAGAAATCACATGTCCAAGAAAACTAACTTCATTCAGCCAGAACTCACATTTGGACAACTTTGCATACAACTTCTTATCTTTCAACAACTCTAACACAATTCTGAGATGTTCCGCATGTTCTTCGTCGTTCTCGGAATAAATCAGAATGTCATCAATAAAAACCACAACAAACTTATCCAGATATGGGTGAAAAATCCTATTCATATATTCCATGAAAACACCAGGTGCATTAGTAACTCCGAACGGCATAACAGAATATTCATAATGCCCATACCTCGTTCGAAAAGCAGTCTTTTGAATATCTTCCGCTTTCACACGAATCTGATGATATCCAGATCTCAAATCAATCTTACTGAATACACTGGCTCCAATTAACTGATCCATTAAATCATCAATCCTCGGTAACGGGTACCGATTCTTAATGGTTACCTTGTTCAATTGCCTGTAATCAACACACAGTCTCATAGAACCTTCTTTCTTCTTAACCAACAATACCGGAGCACCCCAAGGCGAAACACTTGGACGAATAAACTTCTTCTCCAGTAAATCTTCCAACTGACTCTTCAATTCAGCCAATTCAGACGCAGACATACGATATGGCGCCATCGACACCGGTCTCGTACCAGGAATTAAATCTATAGAAAATTCCACTTCTCTCTCAGGAGGTAACTCGCCAACATCATCAGGAAAGACTTCTGGAAAATCACACACCACTGGCAATTCACTACTCCTGACCTTTCCTGTTGCATCTAACGAAGCAAGTAACATAAACACATTAGCACCATCTTCCATTGCTTCTTGCACCTGCCTAGCAGTCATAGTCAAATTCTCGACACCAACTGCTTCTGGGAAAATCACCGTCTTAGCAAAGCAGTTCAGATGAACCCGGTTAAATTCTAACCAGTTCATCCCAAGGATAATATCAATTTGTTCAAGCGGTAGGCACACTAAATCCATACCGAAACCTCTACCAAAAATCTCAATAGGACAATTCCTACATACGAGTGAAGTTGTCACTGAACCCGATGCAGGAGTATCAACAACCATGCTACCTCGCATATCAGATATGTCCAGTTTCAACCTCTCAGCACAATCCAAAGAAATGAAAGAATGAGTTGCACCAGTATCAATAATTGCAACTAAAGGTGTGCCATGAATAAAACACGTACCTTTAATCAATCGATCCTCTGGGGTAGTCCCAGATCCAGACAAAGCAAACACTTTTCCACCTGACTGATCCTTCCTAGGCTTAGGACACTGCGGACGAATGTGACCTTCTTCGCCACAATTGTAACAAGTAACAGACTTCCCTTTGCAATCAATAGACAAATGACCAGCCTTTCCACATTTATAGCACTTCTTCTCATCACTCTTGCAATCTCGAATGTGATGACCAGACTCACCACACCTGTAGCATCTGATAGGAGCCTTAGAATCTCCCCCACTAGGCCTTTTCCAACCGCCTGATCTCTGGTTATCTCTACCATATGGCTTGCCACGGTCCATATGTTGCTTCCCTCTTTTATCAACAGCTCCACGAGAGTGAGACGACCGATTCTTGGTAATATCTTCTTCCAAGATTCTGCTACAATCCACCAGATCAGAAAATCTACGAATACGCTGGTACCTGATTCCCTGCTTAATCTCATCTCGGAGACCATTCTCAAATTTGATACATTTAGAGAATTCTCCAGCCTCATCATTGTTGTAGTGTGCATAATACTTTGCCAGCTCAGTGAACTTAGTAGCATACTCACTAACAGTCAGATTGCCCTGCTTAAGCTCCAAAAATTCGATTTCCTTTCTTCCCCGAACATCTTCAGGAAAGTACCTCCTCAGAAAAGCCCTTCTGAAGTTAGCCCAAGTCAGTGCCTCTCCATCCTGAACCATTTCAGTCCTTGTGGCAACCCACCAGTCGTCGGCCTCTTCTGCCAACATATGCGTACCATATCTGACTTTCAGATCTTCAGCACAATCGATCACACGGAAAATCCTTTCGATTTCCTTCAGCCACTTCTGAGCACCTTCGGGGTCATGTGTACCTTTGAACAACGGAGGATTGTTCCTCTGGAAGTTTCCCAATTGCCTATCAGCACCAATCACGCCTCCAGTTGGGTTTCCAGCAAGTACACCAGCTAACATCCCCAAAGCCTCAGCTAGTGCAGCATCATTTCGTCCATTACCTCTTCCAGCCATATTCCTTAGAATTAAAACATACTCCACATCAGAATACAGTATCGACAGTGTTACCTTGCACTAGTCGCATACGAAAAGGAATGACTGACTCAAGACTCTGGTCACAACGACCGACTATGCTCTGATACCACTATTGTAACACCCTCTAAAACCCCGCATATAATTTTCGCAAATATTAAAAATTATAAACTCAGAGTACATGTAATAATCGAGGAATGCTACAATTCTCTTTTAATAAAATAAATTCCTGTCATGCATAATTTTAGTGGTAACTCATACATGTCTACACAGCGGAATAATTTATTTAATAAAATCAAATGTTATAATATTTTCCAAAATCATCAGGGATTAACACCTGGAAAAGTCAACGTCATATTATAACAATTAAAAGAAAATAAACGAGTCTGACTAAAGCAGCTCGACAACCAAACGTTCCCGGAGTTACAACTATCAGAGCATGACCCGGACATACTAAAACGAAACTAAACTAGACACGATAAGCCTTCGCCAAGCACCTGAGCGAAGCTCCTCAATCTGAAATATGCAACAGTAAGGGTGAGCTTCTCAAATATACATTTGGTTATACATTCATAACAATCAATTCACGAAAATCATAAGCATCACCCAATAATTAGCATATTTCATAGTTTACAAAACCTTTACAATTCATATATCCATGACATATTGCCTTTCATATTTGCAAATATTCATCAAACATCATCAACCATTTATCAATCATACGTGCATACAAACAATCAAATACAACATTGGAAAAATCATCCATTCATGTTATATTCGAGTAATGCAACACACCCATGCATGTGGTACCACTTCACCGCCCCATTAAATCGCGGGTCACGGATAACTCACCGTTCCATTATATCGCGGACACGGCTACCACCTCAACGTTCCATTATATCGCGGACACGTATATTGGCCACCATGTTAATTCCACACAATGGGAATTAACAAATGCAACATGATATGTAAGTATGTAACACTCAGCATACTATGAACATCAATCAACATATCATGCACATCAACAATATCAAACATAACATGATAGGAATAGCATGTAACCACTCAGCATACTATTAAACATCAATCATATCAAGTTATATCATAATTCATGCTTGATAACATCATCTAAAAGCATGACAATAAGATCCACATAGTGTTGGTATCATAACATACAATCGTTATTCGATACACACATCAATCAACACTAGGAATTCAATAAACACATATTCAAAACATGTCAAACACTGCACATCAAAACCGGATCAATTCGTACTTAACAACATGCACAGAAAACATAGTTTAAAAACCAACACAGGAGGTTTAACACGGGTGCCCGTGTAAAACAACACTGCCCGTGTGGAAATGTGTCCAGAAAACACGTTTTTTTGACAAAACAGGGGATCAACACGGGCGCCCGTGTAAATCAACACGGCCCGTGTTGAATTGTGCCCAGAAAACCCATTTTTATGCCAACACAGTGAATCAACACGGGCGCCCGTGTTAATCAACACGCCCGTGTTGAATTATGGCCAGAAAACACATTTTCATCAGCATTACAGTGAATCAACACGGGTGCCCGCGTAAATCAACGCGCCCGTGTTGATGAGTGCGAACCCAATTTTTCTGTTTTTGCAGCAGCTCATATACCCATTTTTTTGCACAAAAATACCTCTCTACGGCGGTGCAATATAGTACAAAGACATCCAATCCATCATAGGAACCTAAAGTCTCTAATTGATTCATAAAATCGGGACCTTAAACCTTTTCTAACAAAGTTCAATCCTAAGGTTATCGATCCCTAGAAACATCTAACAATTGGGATTTCCTACGATTACCCGAATCAACCTTACATAAACCCATAAACAAATATAAATCGAGTATAAACCCCCCTTACCTTATCAATTAGCAGCTTTGAGTTCTTGAGCGATGTTCTTCGTTCTCCGTTCTTCAGAGCTCTATTTTCCCAAATTCCAACTTCTGTTCTTACGTGAAAACCAAAAATGAGAAAAATGGCCTAAGTCCCAAACATAACTTTATTTCTCTGCACCCCCACTCTTTACTAACAACATCTAAGCCCAATAACATAAAAATCCCAATATTCCTTATTTCTTTTATTTTCCTCAAATACTCCAAAATAAATAATTCTTTTTATTTTATTAATTCTAATAAAATAAATTCCCAAATTTAAATAAATCAATTAATTGAAAACGGGGTGTTACAATTTTTGTTACTCTAATGGATGGTAGCCTTGTCATTATGGAAGGTAGTATGTTGTTCAGATTTTTGTTATTCCAATCGATGGTAGCCTTCTCGTTATGGAAAGTAGTCTGTTGTCGTGATTTTTATTACTCAAATGGATGGTATCCATGTCATTATGGAAGGTAGTATGTTGTCGATATCTTTTTTACTCTAATGGATGGTAGCCTTGTCATTATGGAAGGTAGTCTGTTGTCGAGATTTTTGTTACTCCAAAGGATGGTACCCTTGTCCTTATAGAAGATAGTCTGTTGTCGAGATTTTTGTTACTCCAATGGATGGTAGCCTTGTCATTATGGAAGGTATTCCGTTGTCCCGATTTTTGTTACTCAAATGGATGGTAGCGTTGTCATTATGGAAGGTAGTCTGTCGTTGTGATTTTTGTTACTCTAATGGATGGTAGCCTTGTCATTATGGAAGGTAGTATGTTGTTCAGATTTTTGTTATTCCAATCGATGGTAGCCTTCTCGTTATGGAAAGTAGTCTGTTGTCGTGATTTTTATTACTCCAATGGCTGGTAGACATGTCATTATGGAAGGCAGTATGTTGTCGATATCTTTGTTACTCTAATGGATGGTAGCATTGTCATTATGGAAGGTAGTCCGTTGTCGAGATTTTTGTTACTCCAAAGGATGGTAGCCTTGACATTATGGAAGGTAGTCTCTTGTTGATATTTTTGTTACTCCATTGGATGGTAGCCTTGTCATTATGGAAGGTAGTCTATTGTCCCGATTATTGTTACTCAAATGGATGGAAGCCTTGTCATTATGGAAGGTAGTTTGTCGTTGTGATTTCTGTTCCTCCAATGGATGGTAGCCTTGTCATTATGGAAGGTAGTCTGTTGTTCAGATTTTTGTTATTCCAATGGATAATAGCCTTTTCGTTATGGAAGGTAGTCTGTTGTCGTGATTTTTATTACTCCAATGGATGGTAGCCATGTCACTATGGAAGGTAGTATGTTGTCGATATGTTTGTTACTCTAATGGATGGTAGCCTTGTCATTATGGAAGGTAGTCCGTTGTCGAGATTTTTATTACTCCAATGGATGGTACCCTTGACATTCTGGAAGGTAGTCTCTTGCTGATATTTTTGTAACTCCATTGGATGGTAGCCTTGTCATTATGGAAGGTAGTATGTTGTCCTGATTTTTGTTACTCAAATGGATGGTAGCCTTGTGATTATGGAAGGTAGTCTGTCGTTGTGATTTTTGTTACTCCAATGGATGGTAGCCTTGTCATTATGGAAAGTAGTATGTTGTTCAGATTTTTGTTATTCCAATCGATGGTAGCCTTCTCGTTATGGAAGGTAGTCTTTTGTCGTGATTTTTATTACTCCAACGGATGGTAGACATGTTATTATGGAAGGAAGTATGTTGTCAATATCTTTGTTACTCTAATGGATGGTAGCCTTGTAATTATGGAAGGTAGTCCGTTGTCGAGATTTTTATTACTCCAATGGATGGTACCCTTGACATTCTGGAAGGTAGTCTCTTGCTGATATTTTTGTAACTCCATTGGATGGTAGCCTTGTCATTATGCAAGGTAGTATGTTGTCCTGATTTTTGTTACTCGAATGGATGATAGCCTTGTGATTATGGAAGGTAGTCTGTCGTTGTGATTTTTGTTACTCCAATGGATGGTAGCCTTGTCATTATGGAAGGTAGTATGTTGTTCAGATTTTTGTTATTCCAATCGATGGTAGCCTTCTCGGTATGGAAGGTAGTCTTTTGTCGTGATTTTTATTACTCCAACGGATGGTAGACATGTCATTATGGAAGGAAGTATGTTGTCAATATCTTTGTTACTCTAATGGATGGTAGCCTTGTAATTATGGAAGGTAGTCCGTTGTCGAGATTTTTGTTACTCCAATGGATGGTAGCCTTGACATTATAGACGGTAGTCTCTTGGTTATATTTTTGTTACTCCATTGGATGGTAGCCTTGTCATTATGGAAGGTAGTCTGTTGTCCCGATTATTGTTACTCAAATGGATGGTAGCCTTGTCATTATGGAAGGTATTATGTCGTTGTGATTTGTGTTACTCCAATGGATGGTAGCCTTGTCATTATGGAAGGTAGTATGTTGTTCAGATTTTTGTTATTCCAATGGATGGTAGTCTTCTCGTTATGGAAGGTAGTCTGTTGTCGTGATTTTTATTACTCCAATGGATGGTAGCCATGTCATTATGGAAGGTAGTATGTTGTTGATATCTTTGTTACTCTAATGGATGGTAGCATTGTCATTATGGAAGGTAGTCCATTGTCGAGATTTTTGTTACTCCAAAGGATGGTAGGCTTGACATTATGGAAGGTAGTCTCTTGTTGATATTTTTGTTACTCCATTGGATGGTAGCCTTGTCATTATGGAAGGTAGTCTATTGTCCCGATTATTGTTACTCAAATGGATGGTAGCCTTGTCATTATGGAATGTAGTTTGTCGTTGTGATTTCTGTTACTCCAATGGATGGTAGCCTTGTCATTATGGAAGGTAGTCTGTTGTTCAGATTTTTGTTATTCCAATGGATAATAGCCTTCTCGTTATGGAAGGTAGTCTGTTGTCGTGATTTTTATTACTCCAACGGATGGTAGACATGTCATTATGGAAGGAAGTATGTTGTCAATATCTTTGTTACTCTAATGGATGGTAGCCTTGTAATTATGGAAGGTAGTCCATTGTCGAGATTTTTGTTACTCCAATGGATGGTAGCCTTGACATTATGGAAGGTAGTCTCTTGTTGATATTTTTGTTACTCCATTGGATGGTAGCCTTGTCATTATGGAAGGTAGTTTGTCGTTGTGATTTCTGTTACTCCAATGGATGGTATCCTTGTCATTATGGAAGGTAGTCTGTTGTTCAGATTTTTGTTATTCCAATGGATAATAGCCTTCTCGTTATGGAAGGTAGTCTGTTGTCGTGATTTTTATTACTCCAATGGATGGTAGCCATGTCACTATGGAAGGTAGTATGTTGTCGATATCTTTGTCACTCTAATGGATGGTAGCCTTGTCATTATGGAAGGTAGTCCGTTGTCGAGATTTTTATTACTCCAATGGATGGTACCCTTGACATTCTGGAAGGTAGTCTCTTGTTGATATTTTTGTAACTCCATTGGATGGTAGCCTTGTCATTATGGAAGGTAGTCTGTTGTCCTGATTTTTGTTACTCAAATGGATGGTAGCCTTGTGATTATGGAAGGTAGTCTGTCGTTGTGATTTTTGTTACTCCAATGGATGGTAGCCTTGTCATTATGGAAGGTAGTATGTTGTTCAGATTTTTGTTATTCCAATCGATGGTAGCCTTCTCGTTATGGAAGGTAGTCTTTTGTCGTGATTTTCATTACTCCAACGGATGGTAGACATGTCATTATGGAAGGAAGTATGTTGTCAATATCTTTGTTACTCTAATGGATGGTAGCCTTGTAATTATGGAAGGTAGTCCGTTGTCGAGATTTTCGTTACTCCAATGGATGGTAGCCTTGACATTATAGACGGTAGTCTCTTGGTTATATTTTTGTTACTCCATTGAATGGTAGCCTTGTCATTATGGAAGGAAGTCTATTGTCCCGATTATTGTTACTCAAATGGATGGTAGCCTTGTGATTATGGAAGGTAGTCTGTCGTTGTGATTTCTTTTACTCCAATGGATGGTAGCCTTGTCATTATGGAAGGTAGTATGTTGTTCAGATTTTTGTTATTCCAATGGATGGTAGCCTTCTCGTTATGGAAGGTAGTCTGTCATTATGGAAGGTAGTATGTTGTCGATATCTTTTTTATTCTAACGGATGGTAGCCTTGTCTTTATGGAAGGTAGTCCGTTTTCGAGATTTTTATTACTCCAATGGATGGTAGCCTTGACATTATGGAAGGTAGTCTCTTGTTGATATTTTTGTTACTCCATTGGATGGTAGCCTTGTCATTACGGAAGGTAGTCTGTTGTCCCGATTATTGTTACTCAAATGGATGGTAGCCTTGTCATTATGGAAGGTAGTCTGTCGTTGTGATTTCAGTTACACAATGGATGATAGCCTTGTAATTATGGAAGGTAGTCTGTTATTCATATTTTTGTTACTCCAATCGATGGTAGACTTGTCATTATGGAAGGTAGTCTGTTGTCGATATTTTTGTTACTCAATTTGATTGTAGCCTTGTCATTATGAAAGGTAGTCTATTCTCGAGATTTTTGTTATTCTAATGGATGGTAGACTTGTCATTATGGAAGGTAGTCTATTGTCGAGATTTTTGTTACTCTATTGGATGGCACCCTTATCATTATTGAAAATAGTCTATTGCCAAGATTTTTGTTACTCAAATGGATGGTAGCTTTGTCATTATGGAAGGTAGTCATTTTTCGAGATTTTTGTTATTCCAATGGATGATAGCCTTGTCATTATGGAAGGTAGTCTATTGTCGTGATTTTTGTTACTCCAATGGATGTTAGCCTTGTCTTTTTTTAAGTTAGTATGTTGTCGATATATTTGTTACTCCAATGGATGGTAGCCTTGTTATTATGGAAGGTAGTATGTGGTCGAGATTTTTGTTATTCCGATGGATTGTGGACTTGTCATTATGGAAGGTAGTCTGTTGTCGAGATTTTTGTTACTCCAATGGATGGTACCCTTGTCGTTATGGAAGATAGTCAATTGTCGAGATTTTTGTTACTCAAATGGATGGTAGCCTTGTCATTATGGAAGGTAGTCTGTCGTTGTGATTTCTGTTACTCCAATGGATGGTAGCCTTGTCATTATGGAAGGTAGTCTGTTGTTCAGATTTTTGTTATTCTAATGGATGGTAGCTTTCTCGTTATGGAAGGTAGTCTGTTGTCGTGATTTTTATTACTCCAATGGATGGTAGACATGTCATTATGGAAGGCAGTATTTTGTTGATATCTTTGTTACTCTAATGGATAGTAGCCTTGTCATTGTGGAAGGTAGTCTGTTATTCCGATTTTTGTTACTCCAATCGATGGTAGACTTGTCATTATGGAAGGTAGTCTGTTGTCGATATTTTTGTTACTCAATTGGATTGTAGCCTTGTCATTATGAAAGTTAGTCTATTGTCGAGATTTTTGTTATTCCAATGGATGGTAGACTGATCATTATGGAAGGTAGTCTATTGTCGAGATTTTTGTTACTCTAATGGATGGTACCCTTATCATTATTGAAGGTAGTCTATTGTCAAGATTTTTGTTACTCAATTGGATGGTAGCCATGTCATTATGGAAGGTAGTCTGTTGTTCAGACTTTTGTTATTCCAATGGATGGTAGCCTTCTCGTTATGGAAGGTAGTCTGTTGTCGTGATTTTTATTACTCCAATGGATGGTAGACATATCATTATGGAAGGCAGTATTTTGTTGATATCTTTGTTACTCTAATGGATGGTAGCCTTGTCATTATGGAAGGTAGTCCGTTGTCGAGATTTTTATTACTCCAATGGATGGTCCCCTTGACATTCTGGAAGGTAGTCTCTTGTTGATATTTTTGTAACTCCATTGGATGGTAGCCTTGTCATTATGGAAGGTAGTCTGTTGTCCTGATTTTTTTTACTCAAATGGATGGTAGCCTTGTGATTATGGAAGGTAGTCTGTCGTTGTGATTTTTGTTACTCCAATGGATGGTAGCCTTGTCATTATGGAAGGTAGTATGTTGTTCAGATTTTTGTTATTCCAATCGATGGTAGCCTTCTCGTTATGGAAGGTAGTCTTTTGTCGTGATTTTTATTACTCCAACGGATGGTAGACATGTCATTATGGAAGGAAGTATGTAGTCAATATCTTTGTTACTCTAATGGATGGTAGCCTTGTAATTATGGAAGGTAGTCCGTTGTCGAGATTTTTGTTACTCCAATGGATGGTAGCCTTGACATTATAGACGGTAGTCTCTTGGTTATATTTTTGTTACTCCATTGAATGGTAGCCTTGTCATTATGGAAGGAAGTCTATTATCCCGATTATTGTTACTCAAATGGATGGTAGCCTTGTCATTATGGAAGGTAGTCTGTCGTTGTGATTTCTTTTACTCCAATGGATGGTAGCCTTGTCATTATGGAAGGTAGTATGTTGTTCAGATTTTTGTTATTCCAATGGATGGTAGCCTTCTCGTTATGGAAGGTAGTCTGTTGTCGTGATTTTTATTACTCAAATGGATGGTAGCCATGTCATTATGGAAGGTAGTATGTTGTCGATATCTTTTTTATTCTAACGGATGGTAGCCTTGTCTTTATGGAAGGTAGTCCGTTTTCGAGATTTTTATTACTCCAATGGATGGTAGCCTTGACATTATGGAAGGTAGTCTCTTGTTGATATTTTTGTTACTCCATTGGATGGTAGCCTTGTCATTACGGAAGGTAGTCTGTTGTCCCGATTATTGTTACTCAAATGGATGGTAGCCTTGTCATTATGGAAGGTAGTCTGTCGTTGTGATTTCAGTTACTCAATGGATGATAGCCTTGTAATTATGGAAGGTAGTATGTTATTCACATTTTTATTACTCCAATCGATGGTAGACTTGTCATTATGGAAGGTAGTCTGTTGTCGATATTTTTGTTACTCAATTGGATTATATCCGTGTCATTATGAAAGGTAGTCTATTGTCGAGATTTTTGTTATTCCAATGGATGGTAGACTTGTCATTATGGAAGGTAGTCTATTGTCAGGATTTTTGTTACTCAAATGGATGCTAGCCTTGTCATTATGCAAGGTAGTCATTTTTCGAGATTTTTGTTATTCCAATGGATGATAGCCTTGTCATTATGGAAGATAGTCTATTGTCGTGATTTTTGTTACTCCAATGGATGTTAGCCTTGTCATTTTTTAAGTTAGTATGTTGTCGATATCTTTGTTACTCCGCTGGATGGTAGCCTTGTTATTATGGAAGGTAGTATGTTGTCGAGATTTTTGTTATTCCGATGGATTATGGACTTGTCATTATGGAAGGTAGTCTGTTGTCAAGATTTTTGTTACTCCAATGGATGGTACCCTTGTCGTTATTGAAGATAGTCTGTTGTCGAGATTTTTGTTACTCCAATGGATGGTAGCCTTGTCATTATGGAAGGTATTCTGTTGTCACGATTATTGTTACTCAAATGGATGGTAGCCTTGTCATTATGGAAGGTAGTGTGTCGTTGTGATTTCTGTTACTCCAATGGATGGTAGCCTTGTCATTATGGAAGGTAGTTTGTTGTTCAGATTTTTGTTATTCCAATGGATGGTAGCCTTCTCGTTATGGAAGGTAGTCTGTTGTCGTGATTTTTATTACTCCAATGGATGGTAGCCATGTCACTATGGAAGGTAGTATGTTGTCGATATCTTTGTTACTCTAATGGATGGTAGCCTTGTCATTATGGAAGGTAGTCCGTTGTCGAGATTTTTATTACTCCATTGGATGGTAGCCTTGACATTATGGAAGCTAGTCTCTTGTTGATATTTTTTTTACTCCATTGGATGGTAGCCTTGTCATTATGGAAGTTAGTTTGTTGTCCCGATTATTGTTACTCAAATGGATGGTAGCCTTGTCATTATGGAAGATAGTCTGTCGTTGTGATTTCAGTTACTCAATGGATGATAGCCTTGTAATTATGGAAGGTAGTCTGTTATTCAGAATTTTGTTACTCCAATCGATGGTAGACTTGTCATTATGGAAGGTAGTCTGTTTTCGATATTTTTGTTACTCCATTGGATTGTGGCCTTGTCATTGTGAAAGGTAGTTTATTGTCGAGATTTTTGTTATTCCAATGGATGGTAGACTTCTCATTATGGAAGGTAGTTTGTTGTCGAGATTTTTGTTACTCTAATGGATGGTACCCTTATCATTACGGAAGGTAGTCTATTGTCGAGATTTTTGTTACTCAAATGGATGGTAGCCTTGTCATTATGGAAGGTAGTCATTTTTCGAGATTTATGTTATTCCAATGGATGATAGCCTTGTCATTATGGAAGGTAGTCTATTGTCGTGATTTTTGATACCCCAATGGATGTTAGCCTTGTCATTTTTTAAGTTAGTATGTTGTCAATATCTTTGTTACTCCAATGGATGGTAGCCTTGTTATTATGGAAGGTAGTCTATTGTCGAGATTTTTGTTATTCCAATGGATTATGGACTTGTCATTATGGAAGGTAGTCTGTTGTCCCGATTATTGTTGCTCCAGTGGATGGTACCCTTGTCGTTATGGAAGGTAGTCTGTTGTCGAGATTTTTGTTACTCCAATGGATGGTAGCGTTGTCATTATGGAAGGTAGTCTGTTGTCCAAATTTTTTATACTCCAATGGATTGTAGCCTTGTCATTATGGAAGGTAGTCTATTGCCGAGATTTTTGTTACTCAAATGGACGGTAGCCTTGTGATTATGGAAGGTAGTCTGTCGTTGTGATTTTTGTTACTCAAATGGATGGTAGCCTTGTCATTATGGAAGGTAGTATGTTGTTCCGATTTTTGTTATTCCAATCGATGGTAGCCTTCTCGTTATGGAAGGTATTCTTTTGTCGTGATTTTTATTACTCCAATGGATGGTAGACATGTCATTATTGAAGGAAGTATATTGTCAATATCTTTGTTACTCTAATGGATGTTAGCCTTGTAATTATGGAAGGTAGTCCGTTGTCGAGATTTTTGTTACTCCAATGGATGGTAGCCTTGACATTATGGACGGTAGTCTCTTGGTTTTATTTTTGTTACACCATTGGATGGTAGCCTTGTCATTATGGAAGGTAGTCTGTTGTCCCAATTATTGTTACTCAAATGGATGGTAGCCTTGTCATTATGGAAGGTAGTCTGTCGTTGTAATTTCTTTTACTCCAATGGATGGTAGCCTTGTCATTATGGAAGGTAGTTTGTTGTTCAGATTTTTGTTATTCCAATGGATGGTAGCCTTCTCGTTATGGAAGGTAGTCTGTTGTCGTGATTTTTATTACTCAAATGGATGGTAGCCATGTCATTATGGAAGGTAGTATGTTGTCGATATCTTTTTTACTCTAATGGTGGTAGCCTTGTCATTATGGAAGGTAGTCTGTTGTCGAGATTTTTGTTACTCCAAAGGATGGTACACTTGTCCTTATGGAAGATAGTCTGTTGTCGAGATTTTTGTTACTCCAATGGATGGTAGCCTTGTCATTATGGAAGGTATTTCGTTGTCCCGATTTTTGTTACTCAAATGGATGGTAGCCTTGTCATTATGGAAGGTAGTCTGTCGTTGTGATTTTTGATACTCTAATGGATGGTAGCCTTGTCATTATGGAAGGTAGTATGTTGTTCAGATTTTTGTTATTCAATCGATGGTAGCCTTCTCGTTATGGAAAGTAGTCTGTTGTCGTGATTTTTATTACTACAATGGATGGTAGACATGTCATTATGGAAGGTATTATGTTGTCGATATCTTTGTTACTCTAATGGATGGTAGCATTGTCATTATGGAAGGTAGTCCGTTGTCGTGATTTTTGTTACTCCAATGGATGGTAGCCTTGACATTATGGAAGGTAGTCTCTTGTTGATATTTTTGTTTCTCCATTGGATGGTAGCCTTGTCATTATGGAAGGTAGTCTATTGTCCCGATTATTGTTACTCAAATGGATGGTAGCCTTGTCATTATGGAAGGTAGTTTGTCGTTGTGATTTCTGTTACTCCAATGGATGATAGCCTTGTCATTATGGAAGGTAGTCTGTTGTTCAGATTTTTGTTATTCCAATGGATGGTAGCCTTCTCGTTATGGAAGGTAGTCTGTTGTCGTGATTTTTATTACTCCAATGGATGGTAGCCATGTCACTATGGAAGGTAGTATGTTATCGATATCTTTGTTACTCTAACGGATGGTAGCCTTGTCATTATGAAAGGTAGTCCGTTGTCGAGATTTTTGTTACTCCAATGGATGGTAGCCTTGACATTATGGACGGTAGTCTCTTGGTTATATTTTTGTTACTCCATTGGATGGTAGCCTTGTCATTATGGAAGGTAGTCTATTGTCCCGATTATTGTTACTCAAATGGATGGTAGCCTTGTCAGTATGGAAGGTAGTATGTTGTCGAGATTTTTTTTATTCTAATGGATGGTAGCCTTGTCATTATGGAAGTTAGTGTGTTGTCGTGATTTTTGTTACTCCAATGGATGGTAGCCTTGTCATTATAGAAGGTAGTCTGTTGTCGAGATTTTTGTTACTCCAAAGGATGGTACACTTGTCCTTATGGAAGATAGTCTGTTGTCGAGATTTTTGTTACTCCAATGGATGGTAGCCTTGTCATTATGGAAGGTATTTCGTTGTCCCGATTTTTGTTACTCAAATGGATGGTAGCCTTGTCATTATGGAAGGTAGTCTGTCGTTGTGATTTTTGTTACTCCAATGGATGGTAGCCTTGTCATTATGGAAGGTAGTATGTTGTTCAGATTTTTGTTATTCAATCGATGGTAGCCTTCTCGTTATGGAAAGTAGTCTGTTGTCGTGATTTTTATTACTCCAATGGATGGTAGACATGTCATTATGGAAGGTATTATGTTGTCGATATCTTTGTTACTCTAATGGATGGTAGCATTGTCATTATGGAAGGTAGTCCGTTGTCGAGATTTTTGTTACTCCAATGGATGGTAGCCTTGACATTATGGAAGGTAGTCTCTTGTTGATATTTTTGTTTCTCCAATGGATGGTAGCCTTGTCATTATGGAAGGTAGTCTATTGTCCCGATTATTGTTACTCAAATGGATGGTAGCCTTGTCATTATGGAAGGTAGTTTGTCGTTGTGATTTCTGTTACTCCAATGGATGGTAGCCTTGTCATTATGGAAGGTAGTCTGTTGTTCAGATTTTTGTTATTCCAATGGATGGTAGCCTTCTCGTTATTGAAGGTAGTCTGTTGTCGTGATTTTTATTACTCCAATGGATGGTAGCCATGTCACTATGGAAGGTAGTATGTTGTCGATATCTTTGTTACTCTAATGGATGGTAGCCTTGTCATTATGGAAGGTAGTCCGCTGTCGAGATTTTTGTTACTCCAATGGATGGTAGCCTTGACATTATGGACGGTAGTCTCTTGGTTATATTTTTGTTACTCCATTGGATGGTAGCCTTGTCATTATGGAAGGTAGTCTATTGTCCCGATTATTGTTACTCAAATGGATGGTAGCCTTGTCAGTATGGAAGGTAGTATGTTGTCGAGATTTTTTTTATTCTAATGGATGGTAGCCTTGTCATTATGGAAGTTAGTGTGTTGTCGTGATTTTTGTTACTCCAATGGATGGTAGCCTTGTCATTATAGAAGGTAGTCTGTTGTCGAGATTTTTGTTACTCCAAAGGATGGTACACTTGTCCTTATGGAAGATAGTCTGTTGTCGAGATTTTTGTTACTCCAATGGATGGTAGCCTTGTCATTATGGAAGGTATTTCGTTGTCCCGATTTTTGTTACTCAAATGGATGGTAGCCTTGTCATTATGGAAGGTAGTCTGTCGTTGTGATTTTTGTTACTCCAATGGATGGTAGCCTTGTCATTATGGAAGGTAGTATGTTGTTCAGATTTTTGTTATTCAATCGATGGTAGCCTTCTCGTTATGGAAAGTAGTCTGTTGTCGTGATTTTTATTACTCCAATGGATGGTAGACATGTCATTATGGAAGGTATTATGTTGTCGATATCTTTGTTACTCTAATGGATGGTAGCATTGTCATTATGGAAGGTAGTCCGTTGTCGAGATTTTTGTTACTCCAATGGATGGTAGCCTTGACATTATGGAAGGTAGTCTCTTGTTGATATTTTTGTTTCTCCAATGGATGGTAGCCTTGTCATTATGGAAGGTAGTCTATTGTCCCGATTATTGTTACTCAAATGGATGGTAGCCTTGTCATTATGGAAGGTAGTTTGTCGTTGTGATTTCTGTTACTCCAATGGATGGTAGCCTTGTCATTATGGAAGGTAGTCTGTTGTTCAGATTTTTGTTATTCCAATGGATGGTAGCCTTCTCGTTATGGAAGGTAGTCTGTTGTCGTGATTTTTATTACTCCAATGGATGGTAGCCCTGTCACTATGGAAGGTAGTTTGTTGTCGATATCTTTGTTACTCTAATGGATGGTAGCCTTGTCATTATGGAAGGTAGTCCACTGTCGAGATTTTTGTTACTCCTATGGATGGTAGCCTTGACATTATGGACGGTAGTCTCTTGGTTATATTTTTGTTACTCCATTGGATGGTAGCCTTGTCATTATGGAAGGTAGTCTATTGTCCCGATTATTGTTACTCAAATGGATGGTAGCCTTGTCAGTATGGAAGGTAGTATGTTGTCGAGATTTTTTTTATTCTAATGGATGGTAGCCTTGTCATTATGGAAGTTAGTGTGTTGTCGTGATTTGTGTTACTCCAATGGATGGTAGCCTTGTCATTATGGAAGGTAGTCTGTTGTCGAGATTTTTGTTACTCCAAAGGATGGTACACTTGTCCTTATGGAAGATAGTCTGTTGTGGAGATTTTTGTTACTCCAATGGATGGTAGCCTTGTCATTATGGAAGGTATTTCGTTGTCCCGATTTTTGTTACTCAAATGGATGGTAGCCTTGTCATTATGGAAGGTAGTCTGTCGTTGTGATTTTTGTTACTCCAATGGATGGTAGCCTTGTCATTATGGAAGGTAGTATGTTGTTCAGATTTTTGTTATTCAATCGATGGTAGCCTTCTCGTTATGGAAAGTAGTATGTTGTCGTGATTTTGATTACTCCAATGGATGATAGACATGTCATTATGGAAGGTATTATGTTGTCGATATCTTTGTTACTTTAATGGATGGTAGCATTGTCATTATGGAAGGTAGTCCGTTGTCGAGATTTTTGTTACTCCAATGGATGGTAGCCTTGACATTATGGAAGGTAGTCTCTTGTTGATATTTTTATTTCTCCATTGGATGGTAGCCTTGTCATTATGGAAGGTAGTCTATTGTCCCGATTATTGTTACTCAAATGGATGGTAGCCTTGTCATTATGGAAGGTAGTTTGTCGTTGTGATTTCTGTCACTCCAATGGATGGTAGCCTTGTCATTATGGAAGGTAGTCTGTTGTTCAGATTTTTGTTATTCCAATGGATGGTAGCCTTCTCGTTATGGAAGGTAGTCTGTTGTCGTGATTTTTATTACTCCAATGGATGGTAGCCATGTCACTATGGAAGGTAGTATGTTGTCGATATCTTTGTTACTCTAATGGATGGTAGCCTTGTCATTATGGAAGGTAGTCCGTTGTTGAGATTTTTGTTACTCCAATGGATGGTAGCCTTGACATTATGGACGGTAGTCTCTTGGTTATATTTTTGTTACTCCATTGGATGGTAGCCTTGTCATTATGGAAGGTAGTCTATTGTCCCGATTATTGTTACTCAAATGGATGGTAGCCATGTCAGTATGGAAGGTAGTATGTTGTCGAGATTTTTTTTATTCTAATGGATGGTAGCCTTGTCATTATGGAAGTTAGTGTGTTGTCGTGATTTTTGTTACTCCAATGGATGGTAGCCTTGACATTATGGAAGGTAGTCTGTTGTCGAGATTTTTGTTACTCCAAACGATGGTACACTTGTCCTTATGGAAGATAGTCTGTTGTCGAGATTTTTGTTACTCCAATGGATGGTAGCCTTGTCATTATGGAAGGTATTTCGTTGTCCCGATTTTTGTTACTCAAATGGATGGTAGCCTTGTCATTATGGAAGGTAGTCTGTCGTTGTGATTTTTGTTACTCCAATTGATGGTAGCCTTGTCATTATGGAAGGTAGTATGTTGTTCAGATTTTTGTTATTCAATCGATGGTAGCCTTCTCGTTATGGAAAGTAGTCTGTTGTCGTGATTTTTATTACTCCAATGGATGGTAGACATGTCATTATGGAAGGTATTATGTTGTCGATATCTTTGTTACTCTAATGGATGGTAGCATTGTCATTATGGAAGGTAGTCCGTTGTCGAGATTTTTGTTACTCCAATGGATGGTAGCCTTGACATTATGGAAGGTAGTCTCTTGTTGATATTTTTATTTCTCCATTGGATGGTAGCCTTGTCATTATGGAAGGTAGTCTATTGTCCCGATTATTGTTACTCAAATGGATGGTAGCCTTGTCATTATGGAAGGTAGTTTGTCGTTGGGATTTCTGTTACTCCAATGGATGGTAGCCTTGTCATTATGGAAGGTAGTCTGTTGATCAGATTTTTGTTATTCCAATTGATAGTAGCCTTCTCGTTATGGAAGGTAGTCTGTTGTCGTCATTTTTATTACTCCAATGGATGGTAGCCATGTCACTATGGAAGCTAGTATGTTGTTGATATCTTTGTTACTCTAATGGATGGTAGCCTTGTCATTATGGAAGGTAGTCCGTTGTCGAGATTTTTGTTACTCCAACGGATGGTAGCCTTGACATTATGGACGGTAGTCTCTTGGTTATATTTTTGTTACTCCATTGGATGGTAGCCTTGTCATTATGGAAGGTAGTCTATTGTCCCGATTATTGTTACTCAAATGGATGGTAGCCTTGTCAGTATGGAAGGTAGTATGTTCTCGAGATTTTTTTTATTATAATGGATGGTAGCCTTGTCATTATGGAAGTTAGTGTGTTGTCGTGATTTTTGTTACTCCAATGGATGGTAGCCATGTCATTATGGAAGGTAGTATGTCGTCGATATCTTTGTTACTCCAATGGATGGTAGTCTTGTCATTATGGAAGGTAGTCTGTTGTTGAGATTTTTGTTAATCCAATGGATGCTAGCCTTGTCATTACGAAAGGTAGTCTCTTGTTCATATTTTTGTTACTCCAAGGGATGGTAGCATTGTCATTATGGAAGGTAGTCAGTCGTCCCGATTTTTGTTACTCAAATGGATGGTAGCCTTGTCATTATGGAAGGTAGTATGTCGTTGTGATTTTTGTTACTCCAATGGATGGTAGCCTTGTCATTATGGAAGGTAGTCTGTTGTTCATATTTTTGTTATTCCAATGGATGGCAGCCTTCTCATTATGGAAGGTAGTCTGTTGTCGTGATTTTTATTACTCCAATGGATGGTAGCCATGTCATTATGGAAGGTAGTACTTTGTCGATATCTTTGTTACTCTAATGGATGGTAGCCTTGTCATTATGGAAGGTAGTCCGTTGTCGAGATTTTTGTTACTCCAATGGATGGTAGCCATGTCATTATGGAAGCTAGTATGTTGTCGATATCTTTGTTACTCCAATGGATGGTAGTCTTCTCATTATGGAAGGTAGTCTGTTGTCGAGATTTTTGTTACTCCAATGGATGGTAGCCTTGTCATTATGGAAGGTAGTCTGTCGTTGTGATTTTTGTTACTCCAATGGATGGTAGCCTTGTCATTATGGAAGGTAGTATGTTGTTAAGATTTTTGTTATTCAATCGATGGTAGCCTTCTCGTTATGGAAAGTAGTCTGTTGTAGTGATTTTTATTACTCCAATGGATGGTAGACATGTCATTATGGAAGGTATTATGTTGTCGATATCTTTGTTACTTTAATGGATGGTAGCATTGTCATTATGGAAGGTAGTCCGTTGTCGAGATTTTTGTTACTCCAATGGATGGTAGCCTTGACATTATGGAAGGTAGTCTCTTGTTGATATTTTTATTTCTCCATTGGATGGTAGCCTTGTCATTATGGAAGGTAGTCTATTGTCCCGATTATTGTTACTCAAATGGATGGTAGCCTTGTCATTATGGAAGGTAGTTTGTCGTTGTGATTTCTGTTACTCCAATGGATGGTAGCCTTGTCATTATGGAAGGTAGTCTGTTGTTCAGATTTTTGTTATTCCAATGGATGGTAGCCTTCTCGTTATGGAAGGTAGTCTGTTGTCGTGATTTTTATTACTCCAATGGATGGTAGCCATGTCACTATGGAAGGTAGTATGTTGTCGATATCTTTGTTACTCTAATGGATGGTAGCCTTGTCATTATGGAAGGTAGTCCGTTGTCGAGATTTTTGTTACTCCAATGGATGGTAGCCTTGACATTATGGACGGTAGTCTCTTGGTTATATTTTTGTTACTCCATTGGATGGTAGCCTTGTCATTATGGAAGGTAGTCTATTGTCCCGATTATTGTTACTCAAATGGATGGTAGCCTTGTCAGTATGGAAGGTAGTATGTTGTCGAGATTTTTTTTATTCTAATGGATGGTAGCCTTGTCATTATGGAAGTTAGTGTGTTGTCGTGATTTTTGTTACTCCAATGGATGGTAGCCTTGACATTATGGAAGGTAGTCTATTGTCGAGATTTTTGTTACTCCAAACGATGGTACACTTGTCCTTATGGAAGATAGTCTGTTGTCGAGATTTTTGTTACTCCAATGGATGGTAGCCTTGTCATTATGGAAGGTATTTCGTTGTCCCGATTTTTGTTACTCAAATGGATGGTAGCCTTGTCATTATGGAAGGTAGTCTGTCGTTGTGATTTTTGTTACTCCAATGGATGGTAGCCTTGTCATTATGGAAGGTAGTATGTTGTTCAGATTTTTGTTATTCAATCGATGGTAGCCTTCTCGTTATGGAAAGTAGTCTGTTGTCGTGATTTTTATTACTCCAATGGATGGTAGACATGTCATTATGGAAGGTATTATGTTGTCGATATCTTTGTTACTCTAATGGATGGTAGCATTGTCATTATGGAAGGTAGTCTGTTGTCGAGATTTTTGTTACTCCAATGGATGGTAGCCTTGACATTATGGAAGGTAGTCTCTTGTTGATATTTTTATTTCTCCATTGGATGGTAGCCTTGTCATTATGGAAGGTAGTCTATTGTCCCGATTATTGTTACTCAAATGGATGGTATCCTTGTCATTATGGAAGGTAGTTTGTCGTTGTGATTTCTGTTACTCCAATGGATGGTAGCCTTGTCATTATGGAAGGTAGTCTGTTGATCAGATTTTTGTTATTCCAATGGATAGTAGCCTTCTCGTTATGGAAGGTAGTCTGTTGTCGTCATTTTTATTACTCCAATGGATGGTAGCCATGTCACTATGGAAGGTAGTATGTTGTTGATATCTTTGTTACTCTAATGGATGGTAGCCTTGTCATTATGGAAGGTAGTCCGTTGTCGAGATTTTTGTTACTCCAACGGATGGTAGCCTTGACATTATGGACGGTAGTCTCTTGGTTATATTTTTGTTACTCCATTGGATGGTAGCCTTGTCATTATGGAAGGTAGTCTATTGTCCCGATTATTGTTACTCAAATGGATGGTAGCCTTGTCAGTATGGAAGGTAGCATGTTCTCGAGATTTTTTTTATTATAATGGATGGTAGCCTTGTCATTATGGAAGTTAGTGTGTTGTCGTGATTTTTGTTACTCCAATGGATGGTAGCCATGTCATTATGGAAGGTAGTATGTCGTCGATATCTTTGTTACTCCAATGGATGGTAGTCTTGTCATTATGGAAGGTAGTCTGTTGTTGAGATTTTTATTAATCCAATGGATGCTAGCCTTGTCATTACGAAAGGTAGTCTCTTGTTGATATTTTTGTTACTCCAAGGGATGGTAGCATTGTCATTATGGAAGGTAGTCAGTCGTCCTGATTTTTGTTACTCAAATGGATGGTAGCCTTGTCATTATGGAAGGTAGTATGTCGTTGTGATTTTTGTTACTCCAATGGATGGTAGCCTTGTCATTATGGAAGGTAGTCTGTTGTTCATATTTTTGTTATTCCAATGGATGGCAGCCTTCTCATTATGGAAGGTAGTCTGTTGTCGTGATTTTTATTACTCCAATGGATGGTAGCCATGTCATTATGGAAGGTAGTACTTTGTCGATATCTTTGTTACTCTAATGGATGGTAGCCTTGTCATTATGGAAGGTAGTCCGTTGTCGAGATTTTTGTTACTCCAATGGATGGTAGCCATGTCATTATGGAAGCTAGTATGTTGTCGATATCTTTGTTACTCCAATGGATGGTAGTCTTCTCATTATGGAAGGTAGTCTGTTGTCGAGATTTTTGTTACTCCAATGGATGCTAGCCTTGCCATTATGGAAGGTAGTCTGTCGTTATGATTTATGTTACCCCAATGGATGGTAGCCTTGTCATTAAGGAAGGTAGTCTGTAGTTCAGATTTTTGTTATTCCAATGGATGGTAGCCTTCTCGTTATGGAAGGTAGTCTGTTGTCGTGATTTTTATTACTCCAATGGATGGTAGACATGTCATTATGATAGGCAGTATTTTGTTGATATCTTTGTTACTCTAATGGATGGTAGCCTTGTCATTATGGAAGGTAGTCCATTGTCGAGATTTTTATAACTCCAATGGATGGTAGCCTTGACATTATGAAAGGTAGTCTCTTATTGATATTTTTGGTACTCCATTGGATGGTAGCCTTGTCATTATGAAAGGTAGTCTGTTGTCCCGATTATTGTTACTCAAATGGATGGTAGCCTTGTCATTATGGAAGGTAGTCTGTCGTTGTGATTTCAGTTACTCAATGGATGATAGCCTTGTAATTATGGAAGGTAGTCTGTTATTCAGATTTTTGTTACTTCAATCGATGGTAGACTTGTCATTATGGAAGGTAGTCTGTTGTCGATATTTTTGTTACTCAATTGGATTATATCCTTGTCATTATGAAAGGTAGTCTATTGTCGGGATTTTTGTTATTCCAATGGATGGTAGACTTGTCATTATGGAAGGTAGTCTATTGTCGAGATTTTTGTTACTCTAATGGATGGTACCCTTATCATTATTGAAGGTAGTCTATTGTCAGGATTTTTGTTACTCAAATTGATGGTAGCCTTGTCATTATGGAAGTTAGTGTGTTGTCGTGATTTTTGTTACTCCAATGGATGGTAGCCATGTCATTATGGAAGGTAGTCTATTGTCGTGATTTTTGTTACTCCAATGGATGTTAGCCTTGTCATTTTTTAAGTTAGTATGTTGTTGATATCTTTGTTACTCCAATGGATGGTAGCCTTGTTATTATGGAAGGTAGTATGTTGTCAAGATTTTTGTTATTCCGATGGATTGTGCACTTGTCATTATGGAAGGTAGTCTGTTGTCAATATTTTTGTTACTCCAATGGATAGTACCCTTGTCGTTATTGAAGATAGTCTGTTGTCGAGATTTTTGTTACTCCAATGGAATGTAGCCTTGTCATTATGGAAGGTATTTTGTTGTCCCGATTATTGTTACTCAAATGGATGGTAGCCTTGTCATTATGGAAGGTAGTCTATCGTTGTGATTTCTGTTACTCCAATGGATGGTAGACTTGTCATTATGGAAGGTAGTTTGTTGTTCAGATTTTTATTACTCCAATGGATGGTAGCCTTGACATTATGAAAGGTAGTCTCTTATTGATATTTTTGGTACTCCATTGGATGGTAGCCTTGTCATTATGAAAGGTAGTTTGTTGTCCCGATTATTGTTACTCAAATGGATGGTAGCCTTGTCATTATGGAAGGCAGTCCGTTGTCGAGATTTTTGTTACTCCAATGGATGGTAGCCTTGACATTATGGAAGGTAGTCTCTTGTTGATATTTTTATTTCTCCATTGGATGGTAGCCTTGTCATTATGGAAGGTAGTCTATTGTCCCGATTATTGTTACTCAAATGGATGGTAGCCTTGTCATTATGGAAGGTAGTTTGTCGTTGTGACTTCTGTTACTCCAATGGATGGTAGCCTTGTCATTATGGAAGGTAGTCTGTTGTTCAGATTTTTGTTATTCCAATGGATGGTAGCCTTCTCGTTATGGAAGGTAGTCTGTTGTCGTGATTTTTATTACTCCAATGGATGGTAGCCATGTCACTATGGAAGGTAGTATGTTGTCGATATCTTTGTTACTCTAATGGATGGTAGCCTTGTCATTATGGAAGGTAGTCCGTTGTCGAGATTTTTGTTACTCCAATGGATGGTAGCCTTGACATTATGGACGGTAGTCTCTTGGTTATATTTTTGTTACTCCATTGGATGGTAGCCTTGTCATTATGGAAGGTAGTCTATTGTCCCGATTATTGTTACTCAAATGGATGGTAGCCTTGTCAGTATGGAAGGTAGTATGTTGTCGAGATTTTTTTTATTCTAATGGATGGTAGCCTTGTCATTATGGAAGTTAGTGTGTTGTCGTGATTTTTGTTACTCCAATGGATGGTAGCCTTGACATTATGGAAGGTAGTCTGTTGTCGAGATTTTTGTTACTCCAAACGATGGTACACTTGTCCTTATGGAAGATAGTTTGTTGTCAAGATTTTTGTTACTCCAATGGATGGTAGCCTTGTCATTATGGAAGGTATTTCGTTGTCCCGATTTTTGTTACTCAAATGGATGGTAGCCTTGTCATTATGGAAGGTAGTCTGTCGTTGTGATTTTTGTTACTCCAATGGATGGTAGCCTTGTCATTATGGAAGGTAGTATGTTGTTCAGATTTTTGTTATTCAATCGATGGTAGCCTTCTCGTTATGGAAAGTAGTCTGTTGTCGTGATTTTTATTACTCCAATGGATGGTAGACATGTCATTATGGAAGGTATTATGTTGTCGATATCTTTGTTACTCTAATGGATGGTAGCATTGTCATTATGGAAGGTAGTCCGTTGTCGAGATTTTTGTTACTCCAATGGATGGTAGCCTTGACATTATGGAAGGTAGTCTCTTGTTGATATTTTTATTTCTCCATTGGATGGTAGCCTTGTCATTATGGAAGGTAGTCTATTGTCCCGATTATTGTTACTCAAATGGATGGTAGCCTTGTCATTATGGAAGGTAGTTTGTCGTTGTGATTTCTGTTACTCCAATGGATGGTAGCCTTGTCATTATGGAAGGTAGTCTGTTGATCAGATTTTTGTTATTCCAATGGATAGTAGCCTTCTCGTTATGGAAGGTAGTCTGTTGTCGTCATTTTTATTACTCCAATGGATGGTAGCCATGTCACTATGGAAGGTAGTATGTTGTTGATATCTTTGTTACTCTAATGGATGGTAGCCTTGTCATTATGGAAGGTAGTCCGTTGTCGAGATTTTTGTTACTCCAACGGATGGTAGCCTTGACATTATGGACGGTAGTCTCTTGGTTATATTTTTGTTACTCCATTGGATGGTAGCCTTGTCATTATGGAAGGTAGTCTATTGTCCCGATTATTGTTACTCAAATGGATGGTAGCCTTGTCAGTATGGAAGGTAGTATGTTCTCGAGATTTTTTTTATTATAATGGATGGTAGCCTTGTCATTATGGAAGTTAGTGTGTTGTCGTGATTTTTGTTACTCCAATGGATGGTAGCCATGTAATTATGGAAGGTAGTATGTCGTCGATATCTTTGTTACTCCAATGGATGGTAGTCTTGTCATTATGGAAGGTAGTCTGTTGTTGAGATTTTTGTTAATCCAATGGATGCTAGCCTTGTCATTACGAAAGGTAGTCTCTTGTTGATATTTTTGTTACTCCAAGGGATGGTAGCATTGTCATTATGGAAGGTAGTCAGTCGTCCCGATTTTTGTTACTCAAATGGATGGTAGCCTTGTCATTATGGAAGGTAGTATGTCGTTGTGATTTTTGTTACTCCAATGGATGGTAGCCTTGTCATTATGGAAGGTAGTCTGTTGTTCATATTTTTGTTATTCCAATGGATGGCAGCCTTCTCATTATGGAAGGTAGTCTGTTGTCGTGATTTTTATTACTCCAATGGATGGTAGCCATGTCATTATGGAAGGTAGTACTTTGTCGATATCTTTGTTACTCTAATGGATGATAGCCTTGTCATTATGGAAGGTAGTCCGTTGTCGAGATTTTTGTTACTCCAATGGATGGTAGCCATGTCATTATGGAAGCTAGTATGTTGTCGATATCTTTGTTACTCCAATGGATGGTAGTCTTCTCATTATTGAAGGTAGTCTGTTGTCGAGATTTTTGTTACTCCAATGGATGCTAGCCTTGCCATTATGGAAGGTAGTCTGTCGTTATGATTTATGTTACTCCAATGGATGGTAGCCTTGTCATTAAGGAAGGTAGTCTGTAGTTTAGATTTTTGTTATTCCAATGGATGGTAGCCTTCTCATTATGGAAGGTAGTCTGTTGTCGTGATTTTTATTACTCCAATGGATGGTAGACATGTCATTATGATAGGCAGTATTATGTTGATATCTTTGTTACTCTAATGGATGGTAGCCTTGTCATTATGGAAGGTAGTCCATTGTCGAGATTTTTAAAACTCCAATGGATGGTAGCCTTGACATTATGAAAGGTAGTCTCTTATTGATATTTTTGGTACTCCATTGGATGGTAGCCTTGTCATTATGAAAGGTAGTCTGTTGTCCCGATTATTGTTACTCAAATGGATGGTAGCCTTGTCATTATGGAAGGTAGTCTGTCGTTGTGATTTCAGTTACTCAATGGATGATAGCCTTGTAATTATGGAAGGTAGTCTGTTATTCAGATTTTTGTTACTTCAATCGATGGTAGACTTGTCATTATGGAAGGTAGTCTGTTGTCGATATTTTTGTTACTCAATTGGATTATATCCTTGTCATTATGAAAGGTAGTCTATTGTCGGGATTTTTGTTATTCCAATGGATGGTAGACTTGTCATTATGGAAGGTAGTCTATTGTCGAGATTTTTGTTACTCTAATGGATGGTACCCTTATCATTATTGAACGTAGTCTATTGTCAGGATTTTTGTTACTCAAATTGATGGTAGCCTTGTCATTATGGAAGTTAGTGTGTTGTCGTGATTTTTGTTACTCCAATGGATGGTAGCCATGTCATTATGGAAGGTAGTCTATTGTCGTGGTTTTTGTTACTCCAATGGATGTTAGCCTTGTCATTTTTTAAGTTAGTATGTTGTTGATATCTTTGTTACTCCAATGGATGGTAGCCTTGTTATTATGGAAGGTAGTATGTTGTCAAGATTTTTGTTATTCCGATGGATTGTGGACTTGTCATTATGGAAGGTAGTCTGTTGTCAAGATTTTTGGTACTCCAATGGATAGTACCCTTGTCGTTATTGAAGATAGTCTGTTGTCGAGATTTTTGTTACTCCAATGGAATGTAGCCTTGTCATTATGGAAGGTATTCTTTTGTCCCGATTATTGTTACTCAAATGGATGGTAGCCTTGTCATTATGGAAGGTAGTCTATCGTTGTGATTTCTGTTACTCCAATGGATGGTAGCCTTGTCATTATGGAAGATAGTTTGTTGTTCAGATTTTTATTACTCCAATGGATGGTAGCCTTGACATTATGAAAGGTAGTCTCTTATTGATATTTTTGGTACTCCATTGGATGGTAGCCTTGTCATTATGAAAGGTAGTCTGTTGTCCCGATTATTGTTACTCAAATGGATGGTAGCCTTGTCATTATAGAAGGTAGTCTGTCGTTGTGATTTCAGTTACTCAATGGATGATAGCCTTGTAATTATGGAAGGTAGTCTGTTATTCAGATTTTTGTTACTTCAATCGATGGTAGACTTGTCATTATGGAAGGTAGTCTGTTGTCGCTATTTTTGTTACTCAATTGGATTATATCCTTGTCATTATGAAAGGTAGTCTATTGTCGGGATTTTTGTTATTCCAATGGATGGTAGACTTGTCATTATGGAAGGTAGTCTATTGTCGAGATTTTTGTTACTCTAATGGATGGTACCCTTATCATTATTGAAGGTAGTCTATTGTCAGGATTTTTGTTACTCAAATTGATGGTAGCCTTGTCATTATGGAAGTTAGTGTGTTGTCGTGATTTTTGTTACTCCAATGGATGGTAGCCATGTCATTATGGAAGGTAGTCTATTGTCGTGATTTTTGTTACTCCAATGGATGTTAGCCTTGTCATTTTTTAAGTTAGTATGTTGTTGATATCTTTGTTACTCCAATGGATGGTAGCCTTGTTATTATGGAAGGTATTATGTTGTCAAGATTTTTGTTATTCCGATGGATTGTGGACTTGTCATTATGGAAGGTAGTCTGTTGTCAAGATTTTTGTTACTCCAATGGATAGTACCCTTGTCGTTATTTAAGATAGTCTGTTGTCGAGATTTTTGTTACTCCAATGGAATGTAGCCTTGTCATTATGGAAGGTATTCTGTTGTCCCGATTATTGTTACTCAAATGGATGGTAGCCTTGTCATTATGGAAGGTAGTCTGTCGTTGTGATTTCTGTTACTCGAATGGATGGTAGCCTTGTCATTATGGAAGGTAGTTTGTTGTTCAGATTTTTGTTATTCCAATGGATGGTAGCCTTCTCATTATGGAAGGTAGTCTGTTATTCAGATATTTGTTACTTCAATCGATGGTAGACTTGTCATTATGGAAGGTAGTCTGTTGTCCCGATTATTGTTACTCAAATGGATGGTAGCCTTGTCATTATGGAAGGTAGTCTGTCGTTGTGATTTCAGTTACTCAATGGATGATAGCCTTGTAATTATGGAAGGTAGTCTGTTATTCAGATTTTTGTTACTTCAATCGATGGTAGACTTGTCATTATGGAAGGTAGTCTGTTGTCGATATTTTTGTTACTCAATTGGATTATATCCTTGTCATTATGAAAGGTAGTCTATTGTCGGGATTTTTGTTATTCCAATGGATGGTAGACTTGTCATTATGGAAGGTAGTCTATTGTCGAGATTTTTGTTACTCTAATGGATGGTACCCTTATCATTATTGAAGGTAGTCTATTGTCAGGATTTTTGTTACTCAAATTGATGGTAGCCTTGTCATTATGGAAGTTAGTGTGTTGTCGTGATTTTTGTTACTCCAATGGATGGTAGCCATGTCTTTATGGAAGGTAGTCTATTGTCGTGATTTTTGTTACTCCAATGGATGTTAGCCTTGTCATTTTTTAAGTTAGTATGTTGTTGATATCTTTGTTACTCCAATGGATGGTAGCCTTGTTATTATGGAAGGTAGTATGTTGTCAAGATTTTTGTTATTCCGATGGATTGTGGACTTGTCATTATGGAAGGTAGTCTGTTGTCGTGATTTTTATTACTCCAATGGATGGTACCCTTGTCGTTATGGAAGGTAGTCTGTTGTCGAGATTTTTGTTACTCCAATGGATGGTTTCCTTGTCATTATGGAAGGTAGTCTGTTGTCCAAATTTTTTATACTCCAATGGATGGTATCCTAGTCATTATGGAAGGTAGTCTGTTGTCGTGATTTTTGTTACTCCAATGGATGATAGCCTTCTCTTTATTGAAGGTAGTGTGTTGTCCAGATTTTTTGTTACTGGATTGGATGGTAGCCTTGTCAGTATGGAAGGTAGTTTGTTGTCGAGATTTTTTTTATTCCAATGGATGGTAGCCTTGTCATTATGGAAGGTAGTAGGTTGTCGATATCTTTGTTACTCCAATGGATGGTAGTCTTGTCATTATGGAAGGTAGTCTGTTGTCGAGATTTTTGTTATTCCGATGGATTGTGGACTTGTCATTATGGAAGGTAGTCTGTTGTCAAGATTTTTGTTACTCCAATGGATAGTACCCTTGTCGTTATTTAAGATAGTCTGTTGTCGAGATTTTTGTTACTCCAATGGAATGTAGCCTTGTCATTATGGAAGGTATTATGTTGTCCCGATTATTGTTACTCAAATGGATGGTAGCCTTGTCATTATGGAAGGTAGTCTGTCGTTGTGATTTCTGTTACTCGAATGGATGGTAGCCTTGTCATTATGGAAGGTAGTTTGTTGTTCAGATTTTTGTTATTCCAATGGATGGTAGCCTTCTCATTATGGAAGGTAGTCTGTTATTCAGATTTTTGTTACTTCAATCGATGGTAGACTTGTCATTATGGAAGGTAGTTTGTTGTCCCGATTATTGTTACTCAAATGGATGGTAGCCTTGTCATTATGGAAGGTAGTCTGTCGTTGTGATTTCAGTTACTCAATGGATGATAGCCTTGTAATTATGGAAGGTAGTCTGTTATTCAGATTTTTGTTACTTCAATCGATGGTAGACTTGTCATTATGGAAGGTAGTCTGTTGTCGATATTTTTGTTACTCAATTGGATTATATCCTTGTCATTATGAAAGGTAGTCTATTGTCGGGATTTTTGTTATTCCAATGGATGGTAGACTTGTCATTATGGAAGGTAGTCTATTGTCGAGATTTTTGTTACTCTAATGGATGGTACCCTTATCATTATTGAAGGTAGTCTATTGTCAGGATTTTTGTTACTCAAATTGATGGTAGCCTTGTCATTATGGAAGTTAGTGTGTTGTCGTGATTTTTGTTACTCCAATGGATGGTAGCCATGTCATTATGGAAGGTAGTCTATTGTCGTGATTTTTGTTACTCCAATGGATGTTAGCCTTGTCATTTTTTAAGTTAGTATGTTGTTGATATCTTTGTTACTCCAATGGATGGTAGCCTTGTTATTATGGAAGGTAGTATGTTGTCAAGATTTTTGTTATTCCGATGGATTGTGGACTTGTCATTATGGAAGGTAGTCTGTTGTCGTGATTTTTATTACTCCAATGGATGGTACCCTTGTCGTTATGGAAGGTAGTCTGTTGTCGAGATTTTTGTTACTCCAATGGATGGTTTCCTTGTCATTATGGAAGGTAGTTTGTTGTCCAAATTTTTTATACTCCAATGGATGGTATCCTAGTCATTATGGAAGGTAGTCTGTTGTCGTGATTTTTGTTACTCCAATGGATGATAGCCTTCTCTTTATTGAAGGTAGTGTGTTGTCCAGATTTTTTGTTACTGGATTGGATGGTAGCCTTGTCAGTATGGAAGGTAGTTTGTTGTCGAGATTTTTTTTATTCCAATGGATGGTAGCCTTGTCATTATGGAAGGTAGTAGGTTGTCCATATCTTTGTTACTCCAATGGATGGTAGTCTTGTCATTATGGAAGGTAGTCTGTTGTCGAGATTTTTGTTAATCCAATGGATGCTAGCCTTGTCATTACGGAAGGTAGTCTCTTGTTGATATTTTTGTTACTCCAAGGGATGGTAGCATTGTCATTATGGAAGGTAGTCAGTTGTCCCAATTTTTGTTACTCAAATGGATGGTAGCCTTGTCATTATGGAAGGTAGTCTGTTGTCGAGATTTTTGTTATTCCGATTGATTGTGGACTTGTCATTATGGAAGGTAGTCTGTTGTCAAGATTTTTGTTACTCCAATGGATAGTACCCTTGTCGTTATTTAAGATAGTCTGTTGTCGAGATTTTTGTTACTCCAATGGAATGTAGCCTTGTCATTATGGAAGGTATTCTGTTGTCCCGATTATTGTTACTCAAATGGATGGTAGCCTTGTCATTATGGAAGGTAGTCTGTCGTTGTGATTTCTGTTACTCGAATGGATGGTAGCCTTGTCATTATGGAAGGTAGTTTGTTGTTCAGATTTTTGTTATTCCAATGGATGGTAGCCTTCTCATTATGGAAGGTAGTCTGTTATTCAGATTTTTGTTACTTCAATCGATGGTAGACTTGTCATTATGGAAGGTAGTCTGTTGTCCCGATTATTGTTACTCAAATGGATGGTAGCCTTGTCATTATGGAAGGTAGTCTGTCGTTGTGATTTCAGTTACTCAATGGATGATAGCCTTGTAATTATGGAAGGTAGTCTGTTATTCAGATTTTTGTTACTTCAATCGATGGTAGACTTGTCATTATGGAAGGTAGTCTGTTGTCGATATTTTTGTTACTCAATTGGATTATATCCTTGTCATTATGAAAGGTAGTCTATTGTCGGGATTTTTGTTATTCCAATGGATGGTAGACTTGTCATTATGGAAGGTAGTCTATTGTCGAGATTTTTGTTACTCTAATGGATGGTACCCTTATCATTATTGAAGGTAGTCTATTGTCAGGATTTTTGTTACTCAAATTGATGGTAGCCTTGTCATTATGGAAGTTAGTGTGTTGTCGTGATTTTTGTTACTCCAATGGATGGTAGCCATGTCATTATGGAAGGTAGTCTATTGTCGTGATTTTTGTTACTCCAATGGATGTTAGCCTTGTCATTTTTTAAGTTAGTATGTTGTTGATATCTTTGTTACTCCAATGGATGGTAGCCTTGTTATTATGGAAGGTAGTATGTTGTCAAGATTTTTGTTATTCCGATGGATTGTGGACTTGTCATTATGGAAGGTAGTCTGTTGTCGTGATTTTTATTACTCCAATGGATGGTACCCTTGTCGTTATGGAAGGTAGTCTGTTGTCGAGATTTTTGTTACTCCAATGGATGGTTTCCTTGTCATTATGGAAGGTAGTCTGTTGTCCAAATTTTTTATACTCCAATGGATGGTATCCTAGTCATTATGGAAGGTAGTCTGTTGTCGTGATTTTTGTTACTCCAATGGATGATAGACTTCTCTTTATTGAAGGTAGTGTGTTGTCCAGATTTTTTGTTACTGGATTGGATGGTAGCCTTGTCAGTATGGAAGGTAGTTTGTTGTCGAGATTTTTTTTATTCCAATGGATGGTAGCCTTGTCATTATGGAAGGTAGTAGGTTGTCGATATCTTTGTTACTCCAATGGATGGTAGTCTTGTCATTATGGAAGGTAGTCTGTTGTCGAGATTTTTGTTAATCCAATGGATGCTAGCCTTGTCATTACGGAAGGTAGTCTCTTGTTGATATTTTTGTTACTCCAAGGGATGGTAGCATTGTCATTATGGAAGGTAGTCAGTTGTCCCAATTTTTGTTACTCAAATGGATGGTAGCCTTGTCATTATGGAAGGTAGTCTGTTGTCGAGATTTTTGTTATTCCGATGGATTGTGGACTTGTCATTATGGAAGGTAGTCTGTTGTCAAGATTTTTGTTACTCCAATGGATAGTACCCTTGTCGTTATTTAAGATAGTCTGTTGTCGAGATTTTTGTTACTCCAATGGAATGTAGCCTTGTCATTATGGAAGGTATTCTGTTGTCCCGATTATTGTTACTCAAATGGATGGTAGCCTTGTCATTATGGAAGGTAGTCTGTCGTTGTGATTTCTGTTACTCGAATGGATGGTAGCCTTGTCATTATGGAAGGTAGTTTGTTGTTCAGATTTTTGTTATTCCAATGGATGGTAGCCTTCTCATTATGGAAGGTAGTCTGTTATTCAGATTTTTGTTACTTCAATCGATGGTAGACTTGTCATTATGGAAGGTAGTCTGTTGTCCCGATTATTGTTACTCAAATGGATGGTAGCCTTGTCATTATGGAAGGTAGTCTGTCGTTGTGATTTCAGTTACTCAATGGATGATAGCCTTGTAATTATGGAAGGTAGTCTGTTATTCAGATTTTTGTTACTTCAATCGATGGTAGACTTGTCATTATGGAAGGTAGTCTGTTGTCGATATTTTTGTTACTCAATTGGATTATATCCTTGTCATTATGAAAGGTAGTCTATTGTCGGGATTTTTGTTATTCCAATGGATGGTAGACTTGTCATTATGGAAGGTAGTCTATTGTCGAGATTTTTGTTACTCTAATGGATGGTACCCTTATCATTATTGAAGGTAGTCTATTGTCAGGATTTTTGTTACTCAAATTGATGGTAGCCTTGTCATTATGGAAGTTAGTGTGTTGTCGTGATTTTTGTTACTCCAATGGATGGTAGCCATGTCATTATGGAAGGTAGTCTATTGTCGTGATTTTTGTTACTCCAATGGATGTTAGCCTTGTCATTTTTTAAGTTAGTATGTTGTTGATATCTTTGTTACTCCAATGGATGGTAGCCTTGTTATTATGGAAGGTAGTATGTTGTCAAGATTTTTGTTATTCCGATGGATTGTGGACTTGTCATTATGGAAGGTAGTCTGTTGTCGTGATTTTTATTACTCCAATGGATGGTACCCTTGTCGTTATGGAAGGTAGTCTGTTGTCGAGATTTTTGTTACTCCAATGGATGGTTTCCTTGTCATTATGGAAGGTAGTCTGTTGTCCAAATTTTTTATACTCCAATGGATGGTATCCTAGTCATTATGGAAGGTAGTCTGTTGTCGTGATTTTTGTTACTCCAATGGATGATAGCCTTCTCTTTATTGAAGGTAGTGTGTTGTCCAGATTTTTTGTTACTGGATTGGATGGTAGCCTTGTCAGTATGGAAGGTAGTTTGTTGTCGAGATTTTTTTTATTCCAATGGATGGTAGCCTTGTCATTATGGAAGGTAGTAGGTTGTCGATATCTTTGTTACTCCAATGGATGGTAGTCTTGTCATTATGGAAGGTAGTCTGTTGTCGAGATTTTTGTTAATCCAATGGATGCTAGCCTTGTCATTACGGAAGGTAGTCTCTTGTTGATATTTTTGTTACTCCAAGGGATGGTAGCATTGTCATTATGGAAGGTAGTTAGTTGTCCCAATTTTTGTTACTCAAATGGATGGTAGCCTTGTCATTATGGAAGGTAGTCTGTTGTCGAGATTTTTGTTATTCCGATGGATTGTGGACTTGTCATTATGGAAGGTAGTCTGTTGTCAAGATTTTTGTTACTCCAATGGATAGTACCCTTGTCGTTATTTAAGATAGTCTGTTGTCGAGATTTTTGTTACTCCAATGGAATGTAGCCTTGTCATTATGGAAGGTATTCTGTTGTCCCGATTATTGTTACTCAAATGGATGGTAGCCTTGTCATTATGGAAGGTAGTCTGTCGTTGTGATTTCTGTTACTCGAATGGATGGTAGCCTTGTCATTATGGAAGGTAGTTTGTTGTTCAGATTTTTGTTATTCCAATGGATGGTAGCCTTCTCATTATGGAAGGTAGTCTGTTATTCAGATTTTTGTTACTTCAATCGATGGTAGACTTGTCATTATGGAAGGTAGTCTGTTGTCCCGATTATTGTTACTCAAATGGATGGTAGCCTTGTCATTATGGAAGGTAGTCTGTCGTTGTGATTTCAGTTACTCAATGGATGATAGCCTTGTAATTATGGAAGGTAGTCTGTTATTCAGATTTTTGTTACTTCAATCGATGGTAGACTTGTCATTATGGAAGGTAGTCTGTTGTCGATATTTTTGTTACTCAATTGGATTATATCCTTGTCATTATGAAAGGTAGTCTATTGTCGGGATTTTTGTTATTCCAATGGATGGTAGACTTGTCATTATGGAAGGTAGTCTATTGTCGAGATTTTTGTTACTCTAATGGATGGTACCCTTATCATTATTGAAGGTAGTCTATTGTCAGGATTTTTGTTACTCAAATTGATGGTAGCCTTGTCATTATGGAAGTTAGTGTGTTGTCGTGATTTTTGTTACTCCAATGGATGGTAGCCATGTCATTATGGAAGGTAGTCTATTGTCGTGATTTTTGTTACTCCAATGGATGTTAGCCTTGTCATTTTTTAAGTTAGTATGTTGTTGATATCTTTGTTACTCCAATGGATGGTAGCCTTGTTATTATGGAAGGTAGTATGTTGTCAAGATTTTTGTTATTCCGATGGATTGTGGACTTGTCATTATGGAAGGTAGTCTGTTGTCGTGATTTTTATTACTCCAATGGATGGTACCCTTGTCGTTATGGAAGGTAGTCTGTTGTCGAGATTTTTGTTACTCCAATGGATGGTTTCCTTGTCATTATGGAAGGTAGTCTGTTGTCCAAATTTTTTATACTCCAATGGATGGTATCCTAGTCATTATGGAAGGTAGTCTGTTGTCGTGATTTTTGTTACTCCAATGGATGATAGCCTTCTCTTTATTGAAGGTAGTGTGTTGTCCAGATTTTTTGTTACTGGATTGGATGGTAGCCTTGTCAGTATGGAAGGTAGTTTGTTGTCGAGATTTTTTTTATTCCAATGGATGGTAGCCTTGTCATTATGGAAGGTAGTAGGTTGTCGATATCTTTGTTACTCCAATGGATGGTAGTCTTGTCATTATGGAAGGTAGTCTGTTGTCGAGATTTTTGTTAATCCAATGGATGCTAGCCTTGTCATTACGGAAGGTAGTCTCTTGTTGATATTTTTGTTACTCCAAGGGATGGTAGCATTGTCATTATGGAAGGTAGTCAGTTGTCCCAATTTTTGTTACTCAAATGGATGGTAGCCTTGTCATTATGGAAGGTAGTATGTCGTTGTGATTTTTATTACTCCAATGGATGGTAGCCTTGTCATTATGGAAGGTAGTCTGTTGTTCATATTTTTGTTATTCCAATGGATGGCAGCCTTCTCATTATGGAAGGTAGTCTGTAGTCGTGATTTTTATTACTCTAATGGATGGTAGCCATGTCATTATAGAAGGTAGTATGTTGTCGATATCTTTGTTACTCTAATGGATGGTAGCCTTGTCATTATGGAAGGTAGTCCGTTGTCGAGATTTTTTTTACTCCAATGGATGGTAGCCTTATCATTATGGAAGGTAGTCTGTTGTCACATTTATTATTACTCAAATGGATGGTAACCTTGTCATTATGGAAGGTAGTCTGTCTTTGTGATTTCAGTTACTCAATGGATGATAGCCTTGTCATTATGGAAGGTAGTATATTGTTTAGATTTTTGTTACTCCAATGGATGTTAGACTTGTCATTATGAAAGGTAGTCTCCTGTCGATATTTTTGTTACTCCATGGGATTGTAGCCTTGTCATTATGAAAAGTAGTCTATTGTCGAGATTTTTGTTATTCCAATGGATGGTAGACTAGTCATTATGGAAGGTAGTCTGTTGTCGAGATTTTTGTTTCTCTAATGGATGGTACCCTTATCAATATGGAAGATAGTCTATTGTCGAGATTTTTGTTACTCAAATGGATGGTAGCCTTGTCATTATGGAAGGTAGTCTGTTTTCGAGATTTTTGTTATTCCAATGGATGGTAGCCTTCTCGTTATGGAAGGTAGACACTTCTTGATATTTTATTTACTCCAATGGATGGTAGCCTTGTCATTTTTGAAGGTAGTCTGTTGTCGAGATTTTTTTTACTCAAATGGATGGTAGCCTTCTCGTTATGGAAGGTAGTCTGTCATTGAGATTTTTGTTATTCCAATGGATGGTAGCCTTGTCATTATTGAAGGTAGTCCGTTGTTGAGATTTTTGTTACTCCAATGGATGGTACCCTTGTCATTATGGAAGATAGTTTGTTGTCGAGAGTTTTGTTACTCCAATCGATCATAGCCTTGTCATTATGGAAGGTAGTTTGTTTTCCAAATTTTTTATCCTCCAATGGATGGTAGCCTAGTCATTATGGAAGGTAGCTAATTGTAGAGATTTTTGTTACTCCATTGGATTGTAGACTTGACATTATGGAAGGTAGACACTTCTTGATATTTTATTTACTCCAATGGATGGTAGCCTTGTCATTTTTGAAGGTAGTCTGTTGTCCATATTTTTGTTACTCTAATGGATGGTAGCCTTGTCATTATGGAAGGTAGTCTGTTGTCGAGATTTTTGTTACTGGATTGGATGGTAGCCTTGTCATTATGGAAGGTGGTATGTTGTCGAGATTTTTGTTATTCAAATGGATTGTAGCGTTGTCATCATGGATGGTAGTGTGTTGTCGTGATTTTTGTTACTCCAATGGATGGTAGCCTTTTCATTATGGAAGGTAGTATGATGTCGATATGTTTGTTACTCCAATGGATGGTAGTCTTGTCATTATGGAAGGTAGTCTGTTGCCGAGATTATTGTTACTCCAATGGATGGTAGCCTGGTCATTATAGAAGGTAGTCTCTTGGTGATATTTTTGTTACTCCAAAGGATGGTTGCCTTGTCATTATTGAAGGTAGTCCGTTGTCCCGAATTCTGTTACTCAAATAGATGGTAGCCTTATCATTATTGAAGGTAGTATGTCGTTGTGATTTCTGTTACTCCAATGGATGGTAGACTTGTCATTATGGAAGGTAGTCTGTTGTTCAGATTTTTGTTATTCCAATGGATGGTAGCTATCACATTAAGAAAGGTAGTCTGTTGTGGTGATTTTTATTACTCCAATGGATTGTAGCCATGTCATTATGGAAGGTAGTATGTTGTCGATATCTTTGTTACTCTAGTGGATGGTAGCCTTGTCATTATGGAAGGTAGTCCGTTGTTGATATTTTTGTTACTCCAATGGATGGTAGCCTTGTCATTATGGAAGGTGGTCTTTTGTTCATATTTTTGTTACTCCATCGGATGGTAGCCGTGTCATTATGGAAGGTAGTCTATTGTCTTGATTATTGTTACTCAAACGGATGGTAGCCTTGTCATTATGGAAGGTAGTTTGTCGTTATGATTTCTGTTACTCAATGGATGGTAGCCTTGTCATTATGGAAGGTAGTCTGTTGTTCAGATTTTTCTTACTCTAACGGATGGTAGCCTTGTCATTATGGAAGGTAGTCTATTTTCGAGATTTTTGTTACTCCATTGCATGGTAGCCTTATCATTATGGAAGGTAGTCTGTTGTCGAGATTTTTGTTATTCCAATGTATGTTATCCTTGTCATTATGGAAGGTAGTTTGTTGTCGTGATTTTTGTTACTCCAATGGATGGTATCCTTGTCATTATGGAAGGTAGTTTGTTGTCAATATCTTTGTTACTCCAATGGATGGTAGCCTGGTCATTATGGAAGGTAGTCTGTTTTTGATATTTTTGTTACTTGAATGGATGGTAGCCTTGTCATTATGGAAGGTAGTCTCTTGTTGATATTATATTACTCCAATGGATGGTAACCTTGTCAATATGGAAGGTAGACTATTTTCCCGATTTTTGCTACTCTAATGGATGGCAGCCTTGTCATTATGGTAGGTAGTCTGTTGTCGTGATTTTTGTTACTCCAATGGTTGGTAGCCTTGTCATTATGAAAGGTAGTATGTTGTCGATATCTTTGTTTCTCTAATGGATGGTAGCCTTGTAATTATGGAAGGTAGTATGTTGTCGTGATTTTTGTTACTCTAATGGATGATAGCCTTGTCATTATGGAAGGTAGTCTCTTGTTGATATTTTTGTTACTCCAATATATGGTAGCCTTGTCATTTTTGTTACTCCAATATATGGTAGCCTTGTCATTTTGGAAGGTAGACTATTCATTATGGAAGGTAGTCTGTTGTCATGATTTTTATTACTCTAATGGATTGTAGCCTTGTCATTATGGAAGGTTTTATGTTGTCAATATATTTATTTCTCCAATGGATGGTAGCCTTGTCATTATGGAAGGTAGTCTATTTTCGAGTTTTTGTTACTCCAATGGATGGTAGCCTTGTCATTATGGAGGGTAGGTTCTTGTTGATATTTTTGTTACTCCAATGGATTGTAGCCTTGTCATTATGGAAGGTAGTATGTTGTCCCGATTTTTATTACTCAAATGGATGGTAGCCTTGTCATTATGGAAGGTAGTCTGTTTTTGTGATTTCTGTTACTCCAATGGATGGTAGACTTGTCATTATGGAAGGTAGTCTGTTGTTCAGATTTTTGTTACTTCAATGGATGGTAGACTTGTCATTATGGAAGGTAATCTGTTGTCGATATTTTTGTTACTCCATTGGATTGTAGCCTTATTAAAATGAAAAGTAGTTTGTTGTCGAGATTTTTGTTACTCCAATGGATGGTAGCCTTGTCATTATGGAAGGTAGTCCGTTGTCCCGATTTTTGTTACTCAAATGGATGGTAGCCTTGTCATTATGGAAGGTAGTATGTCATTGTGATTTCTGTTACTCCAATGGATATTAGCCTTGTCATTATGGAAGGTAGTCTGTTATTCAGATTTTTGTTATTCCAATAGATGGTATCCTTCTCATTATGGAATGATGTCTTTTGTCTTGATTATTATTACCTCAATGGATGGTAGCCATGTCATTATGGAAGGTAGTATGTTGTCGATATCTTTGTTCCTCTAATGGATGGTAGCCTTGTTATTATGGAAGGTAGTCCGTTGTCGAGATTTTTGTTACTCCAATTGATGGTAGCCTTGTCATTATGTAAGTTAGTCTCTTGTTGATATTTTTGTTACTCCATTGGAAGTGTAGCCTTGTCATTATGGAAGGTATTTTGTTGTCCCGGTTATTGTTACTCAAATGGATGGTAGCCTTGTCATTATGCAAGGTAGTCTCTTGTTGACATTATTTTACTCCAATGGATGGTAGCCTTGTCATTATGATAGATAGACTGTTGTCCCGATTTTTGTTACTCTAATGGATGGTAGCCTTGTTATTATGGTAGGTAGTCTATTGTCGTGATTTTTGTTACTCCAATGGTTGGTAGCCTTGTCATTATGGAAGGTAGTATGTTATCGATATCTTTGTTTCGCTAATGGATGGTAGCCTTGTAATTATGGAAGGTAATCTATTGTCGATATTTTTGTTACTCCAATGGATGATAGCCTTGTCATTATGGAAGGTAGTCTCTTGTTGATATTTTTGTTACTCCAATGGATAGTAGCCTTGTCATTATGGAAGGTAGAGTGTTGTCTCGATTTTTTTTACTCTAATGGATGATAGCCTTGTCATTATGGAAGGTAGTCTGTTGTTGATATTTTTGTTACTCCAATGGATGTTAGCCTTGTCATTATGCAAGGTAGAGTGTTGTCTCGATTTTTTTTACTCTAATGGATGGTAGCTTTGTCATTATGGAAGGTAGTCTGTTGTCGAGATTTTTTATACTCAAATGGATGCAAACCTTGTTATTATGGAAGGTAGTCTCTTGTTGATATTTTTGTTACTCCAATAGATGGTAGCCTTGTCATTTTGGAAGGTAGTCTGTTGTCCAGATTTTTGTTACTCTAATGGATGGTAGCCTTGTCATTATGGAAGGTAGTCTGTTGTCGAGATTTTTGTTAAACCATTGGATGGTAGCCTTGTAATTATGGAAGTTAGTTTATTGTCGAGATTTTTGTTATTCCAACGGATGCTAGCCTTGTCATTATGGACGGTAGTCTGTTTTTGTGATTTTTGTTACTCTAATGGATGGTAGCCTAGCCATTATGGAAGGTAGTCTGTTGTCGTGATTTTTATTACTCTAATGGATTGTAGCCTTGTCATTTTGGAAGGTTTTATGTTGTCGATATCTTTGTTACTCCATTGGATTGTAGCCTTGTCAAAATGAAAAGTAGTTTGTTGTCGAGATTTTTGTTATTCCAATGGATGGTAGACTTGTCATTATGGAAGGTAGTCTCTTGTTGATATTTTTGTTACTCCAATGGATGGTAGCCTTGTCATTAAGGAAGGTAGTCCATTGTCTCGATTATTGTTACTCAAATGGATGGTAGCCTTGTCATTATGGAAGGTAGTATGTCATTGTGATTTCTGTTACTCCAATGGATGGTAGCCTTGTCATTATGGAAGGTAGTCTGTTATTTATATTTTTGTTATTCCAATGGATGGTATCCTTCTCATTAAGGAATTTAGTCTATTGTCGTGATTTTTATAACTCCAATGGATGGTAGCCATGTCATTATGGAAGGTAGTATGTTGTCGATATCTTTGTTACTCTAATGGATGGTAGCCTTGTCATTATGGAAGGTAGTCTGTTATCGAGATTTTTGTTACTCCAATTGATGGTAGCCTTCTCATTATGGAAGTTAGTCTCTTGTTGATATTTTTGTTACTCCATACGAAGTATAGCCTTGTCATTAGGGAAGGTATTCTATTGTCCCGGTTATTGTTACTCAAATAGATGGTAGCCTTGTCATTATGCAAGGTAGTCTCTTGTTGACATTATTTTACTCCAATGGATGGTAGCCTTGTCATTATGGAAGGTAGACTGTTGTCCAGATTTTTGCTACTCTAATGGATGGTAGCCTTGTCATTACGGTAGGTAGTCTATTGTCGTGATTTTTATTACTCCAATGGTTGGTAGCCTTGTCATTATGGAAGGTAGTATGTTCTCAATATCTTTTATTATCTAATGGATGGTAGCCTTGTAATTATGGAAGGTAGTCTATTGTCAAGATTTTTGTTACTCCAATGGATGATAGCCTTGTCATTACGGAAGGTAGTCTCTTGTTGATATTTTTGTTATTCTAATGGATGGTAGCCTTGTCATTATTGAAGGTAGAGTGTTGTCTCGATTTTTTTTACTCTAATGGATGGTAGCCTTGTCATTATGGAAGGTAGTCTGTTGTTGAGATTTTTTATACTCAAATGGATGGAAACCTTGTTATTATGGAAGGTAGTCTCTTGTTAATATTTTTGTTACTCCAATAAATCGTAGCCTTGTCATTATGGAAGGTAGTCCGTTGTCCCGATTTTTGTTACATAAATGGATGGTAGCCTTGTCATTATGGAAGGTAGTATGTCGTTGTGATTTCTGTTACTCCAATGGATGGTAGCCTTGTCATTATGGAAGGTAGTCCGTTGTCCCGATTTTTGTTATTCCAATGGATGGTATCCTTCTCATTATGGAATGTAGTCTATTGTCGTGATTTTTATTACTCCAATGGATGGTAGCCATGTCATTATGGAAGGTAATATGTTATCGATATCTTTGTTACTCTAATGGATGGTAGCCTTGTCATTAGGGAAGGTAGTCCGTTGTCGAGATTTTTGTTACTCCAATGGATGGTAGCCTTGTCATTATGGAAGGTAGTCTCTTGTTGATATTTTTGTTACTCCATTGGAAGTGTAGCCTTTTCATTATGGAAGGTAGTCTGCTTTCCCGATTATTGTTACTCAAATGGATGGTAGCCTTGTCATTATGCAAGATAGTCTCTTGTTGATATTATTTTACTCCAATGGATGGTAGCCTTGTCATTATGGAAGGTAGACTGTTGTCCCGATTTTTTCTACTCTAATGGATGGTAGACCTGTCATTATGGTAGGTAGTCTGTTGTCGTGATTTTTGTTACTCCAATGGTTGGTAGCCTTGTCATTATGGAAGGTAGTATGTTGTCTATATCTTTGTTTCTCTAATGGATGAAAGCCTTGTAATTATGGAAGGTAGTCTATTGTCGAGATTTTTGTTACTCCAATGGATGATAGCCTTGTCACTATGGAAGGTAGTCTCTTGTTGATATTTTTGTAATTCTAATGGATGGTAGCCTTGTCATTATTGAAGGTAGAGTGTTGTCTCGATTTTTTTTACTCTAATGGATGGTAGCCTTGTCATTATGGAAGGTAGTCTCTTGTTGATATTTTTGTTACTCCAATAGATGGTAGCCTTGTCATTTTGGAAGGTAGTCTGTTGTCCAGATTTTTGTTACTCTAATGGATGGTAGCCTTGTCAATATGGAAGGTAGTCTGTTGTCGAGATTTTTGTTACACCATTGGATGGTAGCCTTGTAATTATGGAAGGTAGTCTATTGTCGAGATTTTTGTTATTCCAATGGATGGTAGCCTTGTCATTATGGAAGGTAGTCAGTTGTGGTGATTTTTGTTACTCTAATGGATGGTAGCCTAGACGTTATGGAAGGTAGTCTATTGTCGAGATTTTTGTTACTCCAATGGATGGTAGCCTTGTCATTATGGAAGGTAGTATATTGTCGAGATTTTTGTTACTCAAATGGATGGTAGCCTTATCATTATGCAAGGTAGTCTCTTGTTGATATTATTTTACTCCAATGGATGGTAGCCTTGTCATTATGGAAGGTAGACTGATGTCCCGATTTTTGCTACTCTAATGGATGGTATCCTTGTCATTATGGTAGGTAGTTTATTGTCGTGATTTTTGTTACTCCAATGGTTGGTATCCTTGTCATTATGGAAGGTAGTATGTTGTCGATATCTTTGTTTCTCTAATGGATGGGTAGCCTTGTAATTATGGAAGGTAGTTTATTGTTGAGATTTTTGTTACTCCAATGGATAATAGCCTTGTCATTATAGAAGGTAGTCTCTTGTTGATATTTTTGTTACTCCAATGGATGGTAGCCTTGTATTTATGGTAGGTAGGGTGTTGTCTTGATTTTTATTACTCTAATGGATGGTAGCCTTGTCATTATGGAAGGTAGTCTGTTGTTGAGATTTTTTATACTCAAATGGATGGAAACCTTGTTATTATGGAAGGTAGTCTCTTGTTGATGTTTTTGTTACTCCAATAGATTGTAGCCTTGTCATTATGCAAGGTAGTCCATTGTCCCGATTTTTGTTACTCAAATGGATGGTAGCCTTGTCATTATGGAAGGTAGTATGTCGTTGTGTTTTCTGTTACTCCAATGGATGGTAGCCTTGTCATTATGGAAGGTAGTCCGTTGTCCCGATTTTTGTTATTCCAATGGATGGTAGCCTTCTAATTATGGAATGTAGTCTATTGTCGTTATTTTTATTACTCCAATGGATGGTAGCCATGTCATTATGGAAGGTAGTATGTTATCGATATCTTTGTTACTCTAAGGGATGGTAGCCTTGTCATTTGGGAAGGTAGTCCGTTGTCGAGATTTTTGTTAATCCAATGGATGGTAGCCTTGTCATTATGGAAGGTAGTCTCTCCTTGATATTTTTGTTAATCCAATGGATGGTAGCCTTGTCATTGTGGAAGGTAGTCTGTTGTCGAGATTTTTTATAATAAAATGGATGGAAACCTTGTTATTATGGAAGGTAGTCTCTTGTTGATATTTTTGTTACCCCAGTAGATGGTAGCCTTGTCATTTTGGAAGGTAGTATGTTGTCCAGATTTTTGTTACTCAAATGGATGGTAGCCTTGTCATTATGTAAGGTAGTCTGTTGTCGAGATTTTTGTTACACCATTGGATGGTAGCCTTGTAATTATGGAAGGTAGTCTATTGTCGATATTTTTGTTATTCCAATGGATGGTAGCCTTGTTATTATGGATGGTAGTCTGTTGTGGTGATTTTTGTTACTCTAATGGATGGTAGCCTTGTCATTATGGAAGGTAGTATGTCATTGTGATTTCTGTTACTCCAATGGATGGTAGCCTTGTCATTATGGAAGGTAGTCTGTTATTCAGATTTTTATTATTCCAATGGATGGTATCCTTCTCATTATGGAATGTATTCTATTTTCATGATTTTTATTACTCCAACGGATTATAGCCATGTCATTATGGAAGGTAGTATGTTCTCGATATCTTTGTTACTCTAATTGATGGTAGCCTTGTCATTATGGAAGGTAGTCCGTTGTCGAGATTTTTGTTACTCCAATTGATGGTAGCCTTGTCATTATGGAAGTTAGTCTCTTGTTGATATTTTTGTTACTCCATTGGAAGTGTAGGCATGTCATTATGGAAGGTATTCTGTTGTCACGGTTATTGTTACTCAAATGGATGGTAGCCTTGTCATTATGCAAGGTAGTCTCTTGTTGATATTATTTTACTCCAATGGATGGTAGCCTTGTCATTATGGAAGGTAGACTGTTGTCCCGATTTTTTCTACTCTAATGGATGGTACCCTTGTCATTATGGTAGGTAGTCTGTTGTCGTGATTTTTGTTACTCCAATGGTTGGTAGCCTTGTCATTATGGAAGGTAGTATGTTGTCGATATCTTTGTTTCTCTAATGGATGAAAGCCTTGTAATTATGGAAGGTAGTCTATTGTCGAGATTTTTGTTACTCCAATGGATGATAGCCTTGTCATTATGGAAGGTAGTCTCTTGTTGATATTTTTGTTACTCCAATGGATGGTAGCCTTGTCATTATGGAAGGTAGAGTGTTGTCTCGATTTTTTTACTCTAACGGATGGTAGCCTTGTCATTACGGAAGGTAGTCTGTTGTCGATATTTTTTATACTCAAATGGATGGAAACCTTGTTATTATGGAAGGTAGTCTCTTGTTGATATTTTTGTTACTCCAATAGATGGTAGCCTTGTCATTTTGGAAGGTAGTCTGTTGTCCAGATTTTTGTTACTCTAATGGATGGTAGCCTTGTAATTATGGAAGGTAGTCTGTTGTCGAGATTTTTGTTATTCCAATGGATGGTAGCCTTGTCATTATGGAAGGTAGTCAGTTGTGGTGATTTTTGTTACTCTAATGGATGGTAGCCTAGTCGTTATGGAAGGTAGTCTATTGTCGAGATTTTTGTTACTCCAATGGATGGTAGCCTTGTCATTATGGAAGGTAGTCTATTGTCGAGATTTTTCTTACTCCAATGGATGGTAGCCTTGTCATTATGGAAGGGAGGTTCTTTTTGATATTTTTGTTACTCCAATGGATTGCAGCCTTGTCATTATGGAAGGTAGTCTGTTGTCCCGATTTTTATTACTCAAATGGATGGTAGCCTTGTCATTATGGAAGGTAGTCTGTTTTTGTGATTTCTGTTACTCCAATGGAGGGTAGCCTTGTCATTATGGAAGGTAGCTTGTTGTTCAGATTTTTGTTACTGCAATGGATGGTAGACTTGTCATTATGGAAGGTAGTCTGTTGTGGGTATTTTTGTTACTCCATTGGATTGTAGCCTTGTCAAAATGAAAAGTAGTCTGTTGTCGAGATTTTTGTTATTCCAATGGATGGTAGACTTGTCATTATAGAAGGTAGTCTCTTGTTGATATTTTTGTTACTCCAATGGATGGTAGCCTTGTCATTATGAAAGGTAGTATGTCGTTGTGATTTCTATTACGCCAATAAATGGTAGCCTTGTAATTATGGAAGGTAGTCTTTTGTTCAGATTTTTTTATTCCAATGGATGGAAACCTTCACATTATGGAAGGTAGTCTGTTGTCGTGATTTTTATTACTCCAATGGATGGTAGCCATGTCATTATGGAAGGTAGATATGTTGTCGATATCTTTGTTACTCTAATGGATGGTAGCCTTGTCATTATGGAAGGTAGTCCGTTGTCGTGATTTTTGTTACTCCAATGGATGGTAGCCTTGTCATTATGGAAGGTAGTCTCTTGTTGATATTTTTGTAACTCCATTGGAAGTGTAGCCTTGTCATTATGGAAGGTAGTCTATTGTCCCGTTTATTCTTACTCAATTGGATGGTAGCCTTGTCATTATGGAAGGTAGTCTGTCGATGTGATTTCTGTTACTCAATGGATGATAGCCTTATCATTATGGAAGGTAGTCTGTTGTTCAGATTTTAGACTTGTCATTATGAAAGGTAGTCTCTTGTCGATATTTTTGTTACTCCATTAGATTGTAGCCTTGACATTATGGAAGGTAGTCTGTTGTGGTCATTTTTGTTACTCTAATGGATGGTAGCCTAGTCATTATGGAAGGTAATCTGTTGTCGAGATTTTTGTTACTCTAATGGATGGTAGCCTTATCATTATGTAAGGTTTTATGTTGTTGATATCTTTGTTCCTCCAATGGATGGTAGCCTTGTCATTATGGAAGGTAGTCTGTTGTCGAGATTTTTGTTACTCCAATGGATGGTAACTTTCTCATTATGGAAGGTAGGTTCTTTTTGATATTTTTGTTAATCCAATGGATTGCAGCCTTCTCATTATGGAAGGTAGTCTGTTGTCCTAATTTTTATTACTCAAATGGATGGTAGCCTTGTCATTATGGAAGGTAGTATGTCATTGTGATTTCTGTTACTCCAATGGATGGTAGCCTTGTCATTATGGAAGGTAGTCTGTTATTAAGATTTTTGTTATTCCAATGGATGGTATCCTTCTCATTATGGAATGTATTCTATTGTCATGATTTTTATTACTCCAACGGATTGTAGCCATGTCATTATGGAAGGTAGTATGTTCTCGATATCTTTGTTACTCTAATTGATGGTAGCTTTGTCATTATGGAAGGTAGTCCGTTGTCGAGATTTTTGTTACTCCAATTGATGGTAGCCTTGTCATTATGGAAGTTAGTCTCTTGTTGATATTTTTGTTACTCCATTGGAAGTGTAGGCATGTCATTATGGAAGGTATTCTGTTGTCACGGTTATTGTTACTCAAATGGATGGTATCCTTGTCATTATGCAAGGTAGTCTCTTGTTGATATTATTTTACTCCAATGGATGGTAGCCTTGTCATTATGGAAGGTAGACTGATGTCCCGATTTTTGCTACTCTAATGGATGGTATCCTTGTCATTATGGTACGTAGTTTATTGTCGTGATTTTTGTTACTCCAATGGTTGATATCCTTTTCATTATGGAAGGTAGTATGTTGTCGATATCTTTGTTTCTCTAATGGATGGGTAGCCTTGTAATTATGGAAGGTAGTTTATTGTCGAGATTTTTGTTACTCCAATGGATAATAGCCTTGTCATTATAGAAGGTAGTCTCTTGTTGATATTTTTGTTACTCCAATGGATGGTAGCCTTTTATTTATGGTAGGTAGAGTGTTGTCTTGATTTTTTTTACTCTAATGGATGGTAGCCTTGTCATTATGGAAGGTAGTCTGTTGTTGAGATTTTTTATACTCAAATGGATGGAAACCTTGTTATTATGGAAGGTAGTCTCTTGTTGATGTTTTTGTTACTCTAATAGATGGTAGCCTTGTCATTATGCAAGGTAGTCCATTGTCCCGATTTTTGTTTCTCAAATGGATCGTAGCCTTGTCATTATGGAAGGTAGTATGTCGTTGTGTTTTCTGTTACTCCAATGGATGGTAGCCTTGTCATTATGGAAGGTTGTCCGTTGTCACGATTTTTGTTATTCCAATGGATGGTAGCCTTCTAATTATGGAATGTAGTCTATTGTCATTATTTTTATTACTCCAATGGATGGTAGCCATGTCATTATGGAAGGTAGTATGTTATCGACATCTTTGTTACTCTAATGGATGGTAGCCTTGTCATTTGGGAAGGTAGTCCGTTGTCGAGATTTTTGTTAATCCGTGGATGGTAGCCTTGTCATTATGGAAGGTAGTCTCTTGTTGATATTTTTGTTACTCCAATGGATGGTAGCCTTGTCATTGTGGAAGGTAGTCTGTTGTCGAGATTTTTTATAATAAAATGGATGGAAACCTTGTTATTATGGAAGGTAGTCTCTTGTTGATATTTTTGTTACTCCAGTAGATGGTAGCCTTGTCATTTTGGAAGGTAGTATGTTGTCCAGATTTTTGTTACTCTAATGGATGGTAGCCTTGTCATTATATAAGGTAGTCTGTTGTCGAGATTTTTGTTACACCATTGGATGGTAGCCTTGTAATTATGGAAGGTAGTCTATTGTCGATATTTTTGTTATTCCAATGGATTGCAGCCTTCTCATTATGGAAGGTAGTCTGTTGTCCTAATTTTTATTACTCAAATGGATGGAAGCCTTGTAATTATGGAACGTAGTATGTCATTGTGATTTCTGTTACTCCAATGGATGGTAGCCTTGTCATTATGGAAGGTAGTCTGTTATTCAGATTTTTGTTATTCCAATGGATGGTATCCTTCTCATTATGGAATGTATTCTATTGTCATGATTTTTATTACTCCAACGGATTGTAGCCATGTCATTATGGAAGGTAGTATGTTCTCGATATCTTTGTTACTCTAATTGATGGTAGCCTTGTCATTATGGAAGGTAGTCCGTTGTCGAGATTTTTGTTACTCCAATTGATGGTAGCCTTGTCATTATGGAAGTTAGTCTCTTGTTGATATTTTTGTTACTCCATTGGAAGTGTAGGCATGTCATTATGGAAGGTATTCTGTTGTCACGGTTATTGTTACTCAAATGGATGGTAGCCTTGTCATTATGCAAGGTAGTCTCTTGTTGATATTATTTTACTCCAATGGATGGTAGCCTTGTCATTATGGAAGGTAGACTGTTGTCCCGATTTTTTCTACTCTAATGGATGGTACCCTTGTCATTATGGTAGGTAGTCTGTTGTCGTGATTTTTGTTACTCCAATGGTTGGTAGCCTTGTCATTATGGAAGGTAGTATGTTGTCGATATCTTTGTTTCTCTAATGGATGAAAGCCTTGTAATTATGGAAGGTAGTCTATTGTCGAGATTTTTGTTACTCCAATGGATGATAGCCTTGTCATTATGGAAGGTAGTCTCTTGTTGATATTTTTGTTACTCCAATGGATGGTAGCCTTGTCATTATGGAAGGTAGAGTGTTGTCTCGATTTTTTTACTCTAACGGATGGTAGCCTTGTCATTACGGAAGGTAGTCTGTTGTCGAGATTTTTTATACTCAAATGGATGGAAACCTTGTTATTATGGAAGGTAGTCTCTTGTTGATATTTTTGTTACTCCAATAGATGGTAGCCTTGTCATTTTGGAAGGTAGTCTGTTGTCCAGGTTTTTGTTACTCTAATGGATGGTAGCCTTGTAATTATGGAAGGTAGTCTGTTGTCGAGATTTTTGTTATTCCAATGGATGGTAGCCTTGTCATTATGGAAGGTAGTCAGTTGTGGTGATTTTTGTTACTCTAATGGATGGTAGCCTAGTCGTTATGGAAGGTAGTCTATTGTCGAGATTTTTGTTACTCCAATGGATGGTAGCCTTGTCATTATGGAAGGTAGTCTATTGTCGAGATTTTTCTTACTCCAATGGATGGTAGCCTTGTCATTACGGAAGGGAGGTTCTTTTTGATATTTTTGTTACTCCAATGGATTGCAGCCTTGTCATTATGGAAGGTAGTCTGTTGTCCCGATTTTTATTACTCAAATGGATGGTAGCCTTGTCATTATGGAAGGTAGTCTGTTTTTGTGATTTCTGTTACTCCAATGGAGGGTAGCCTTGTCATTATGGAAGGTAGCTTGTTGTTCAGATTTTTGTTACTGCAATGGATGGTAGACTTGTCATTATGGAAGGTAGTTTGTTGTGGGTATTTTTGTTACTCCATTGGATTGTAGCCTTGTCAAAATGAAAAGTAGTCTGTTGTCGAGATTTTTGTTATTCCAATGGATGGTAGACTTGTCATTATAGAAGGTAGTCTCTTGTTGATATTTTTGTTACTCCAATGGATGGTAGCCTTGTCATTATGAAAGGTAGTATGTCGTTGTGATTTCTATTACGCCAATAAATGGTAGCCTTGTAATTATGGAAGGTAGTCTTTTGTTCAGATTTTTTTATTCCAATGGATGGAAGCCTTCACATTATGGAAGGTAGTCTGTTGTCGTGATTTTTATTACTCCAATGGATGGTAGCCATGTCATTATGGAAGGTAGATATGTTGTCGATATCTTTGTTACTCTAATGGATGGTAGCCTTGTCATTATGGAAGGTAGTCCGTTGTCGTGATTTTTGTTACTCCAATGGATGGTAGCCTTGTCATTATGGAAGGTAGTCTCTTGTTGATATTTTTGTAACTCCATTGGAAGTGTAGCCTTGTCATTATGGAAGGTAGTCTATTGTCCCGTTTATTCTTACTCAATTAGATGGTTGCCTTGTCATTATGGAAGGTAGTCTGTCGATGTGATTTCTGTTACTCAATGGATGATAGCCTTATCATTATGGAAGGTAGTCTGTTGTTCAGATTTTAGACTTGTCATTATGAAAGGTAGTCTCTTGTCGATATTTTTGTTACTCCATTAGATTGTAGCCTTGGCATTATGGAAGGTAGTCTGTTGTGGTCATTTTTGTTACTCTAATGGATGGTAGCCTAGTCATTATGGAAGGTAATCTGTTGTCGAGATTTTTGTTACTCTAATGGATGGTAGCCTTATCATTATGTAAGGTTTTATGTTGTTGATATCTTTGTTCCTCCAATGGATGGTAGCCTTGTCATTATGGAAGGTAGTCTGTTGTCGAGATTTTTGTTACTCCAATGGATGGTAACTTTCTCATTATGGAAGGTAGGTTCTTTTTGATATTTTTGTTAATCCAATGGATTGCAGCCTTCTCATTATGGAAGGTAGTCTGTTGTCCTAATTTTTATTACTCAAATGGATGGTAGCCTTGTCATTATGGAAGGTAGTATGTCATTGTGATTTCTGTTACTCCAATGGATGGTAGCCTTGTCATTATGGAAGGTAGTCTGTTATTAAGATTTTTGTTATTCCAATGGATGGTATCCTTCTCATTATGGAATGTATTCTATTGTCATGATTTTTATTACTCCAACGGATTGTAGCCATGTCATTATGGAAGGTAGTATGTTCTCGATATCTTTGTTACTCTAATTGATGGTAGCTTTGTCATTATGGAAGGTAGTCCGTTGTCGAGATTTTTGTTACTCCAATTGATGGTAGCCTTGTCATTATGGAAGTTAGTCTCTTGTTGATATTTTTGTTACTCCATTGGAAGTGTAGGCATGTCATTATGGAAGGTATTCTGTTGTCACGGTTATTGTTACTCAAATGGATGGTATCCTTGTCATTATGCAAGGTAGTCTCTTGTTGATATTATTTTACTCCAATGGATGGTAGCCTTGTCATTATGGAAGGTAGACTGATGTCCCGATTTTTGCTACTCTAATGGATGGTATCCTTGTCATTAGGGTACGTAGTTTATTGTCGTGATTTTTGTTACTCCAATGGTTGATATCCTTTTCATTATGGAAGGTAGTATGTTGTCGATATCTTTGTTTCTCTAATGGATGGGTAGCCTTGTAATTATGGAAGGTAGTTTATTGTCGAGATTTTTGTTACTCCAATGGATAATAGCCTTGTCATTTTAGAAGGTAGTCTCTTGTTGATATTTTTGTTACTCCAATGGATGGTAGCCTTTTATTTATGGTAGGTAGAGTGTTGTCTTGATTTTTTTTACTCTAATGGATGGTAGCCTTGTCATTATGGTAGGTAGTCTGTTGTTGAGATTTTTTATACTCAAATGGATGGAAACCTTGTTATTATGGAAGGTAGTCTCTTGTTGATGTTTTTGTTACTCTAATAGATGGTAGCCTTGTCATTATGCAAGGTAGTCCATTGTCCCGATTTTTGTTACTCAAATGGATCGTAGCCTTGTCATTATGGAAGGTAGTATGTCGTTGTGTTTTCTGTTACTCCAATGGATGGTAGCCTTGTCATTATGGAAGGTTGTCCGTTGTCACGATTTTTGTTATTCCAATGGATGGTAGCCTTCTAATTATGGAATGTAGTCTATTGTCATTATTTTTATTACTCCAATGGATGGTAGCCATGTCATTATGGAAGGTAGTATGTTATCGACATCTTTGTTACTCTAATGGATGGTAGCCTTGTCATTTGGGAAGGTAGTCCGTTGTCGAGATTTTTGTTAATCCGTGGATGGTAGCCTTGTCATTATGGAAGGTAGTCTCTTGTTGATATTTTTGTTACTCCAATGGATGGTAGCCTTGTCATTGTGGAAGGTAGTCTGTTGTCGAGATTTTTTATAATAAAATGGATGGAAACCTTGTTATTATGGAAGGTAGTCTCTTGTTGATATTTTTGTTACTCCAGTAGATGGTAGCCTTGTCATTTTGGAAGGTAGTATGTTGTCCAGATTTTTGTTACTCTAATGGATGGTAGCCTTGTCATTATATAAGGTAGTCTGTTGTCGAGATTTTTGTTACACCATTGGATGGTAGCCTTGTAATTATGGAAGGTAGTCTATTGTCGATATTTTTGTTATTCCAATGGATTGCAGCCTTCTCATTATGGAAGGTAGTCTGTTGTCCTAATTTTTATTACTCAAATGGATGGTAGCCTTGTAATTATGGAACGTAGTATGTCATTGTGATTTCTGTTACTCCAATGGATGGTAGCCTTGTCATTATGGAAGGTAGTCTGTTATTCAGATTTTTGTTATTCTAATGGATGGTATCCTTCTCATTATGGAATGTATTCTATTGTCATGATTTTTATTACTCCAACGGATTGTAGCCATGTCATTATGGAAGGTAGTATGTTCTCGATATCTTTGTTACTCTAATTGATGGTAGCCTTGTCATTATGGAAGGTAGTCCGTTGTCGAGATTTTTGTTACTCCAATTGATGGTAGCCTTGTCATTATGGAAGTTAGTCTCTTGTTGATATTTTTGTTACTCCTTTGGAAGTGTAGGCATGTCATTATGGAAGGTATTCTGTTGTCACGGTTATTGTTACTCAAATGGATGGTAGCCTTGTCATTATGCAAGGTAGTCTCTTGTTGATATTATTTTACTCCAATGGATGGTAGCCTTGTCATTATGGAAGGTAGACTGATGTCCCGATTTTTGCTACTCTAATGGATGGTATCCTTGTCATTATGGTACGTAGTTTATTGTCGTGATTTTTGTTACTCCAATGGTTGGAATCCTTGTCATTATGGAAGGTAGTATGTTGTCGATATCTTTGTTTCTCTAATGGATGGGTAGCCTTCTAATTATGGAAGGTAGTTTATTGTCGAGATTTTTGTTACTCCAATGGATAATAGCCTTGTCATTATAGAAGGTAGTCTCTTGTTGATATTTTTGTTACTCCAATGGATGGTAGCCTTTTATTTATGGTAGGTAGAGTGTTGTCTTGATTTTTTTTACTCTAATGGATGGTAGCCTTGTCATTATGGAAGGTAGTCTGTTGTTGAGATTTTTTATACTCAAATGGATGGAAACCTTGTTATTATGGAAGGTAGTCTCTTGTTGATGTTTTTGTTACTCTAATAGATGGTAGCCTTGTCATTATGCAAGGTAGTCCATTGTCCCGATTTTTGTTACTCAAATGGATCGTAGCCTTGTCATTATGGAAGGTAGTATGTCGTTGTGTTTTCTGTTACTCCAATGGATGGTAGCCTTGTCATTATGGAAGGTAGTCCATTGTCCCGATTTTTGTTATTCCAATGGATGGTAGCCTTCTAATTATGGAATGTAGTCTATTGTCGTTATTTTTATTACTCCAATGGATGGTAGCCATGTCATTATGGAAGGTAGCATGTTATCGATATCTTTGTTACTCTAATGGATGGTAGCCTTGTCATTTGGGAAGGTAGTCCGTTGTCGAGATTTTTGTTAATCCAATGGGTGGTAGCCTTGTCATTATGGAAGGTAGTCTCTTGTTGATATTTTTGTTACTCTAATGGATGGTAGCCTTGTCATTATGGAAGGTAGTCTGTTGTCGTGATTTTTATTACTCTAATGGATTGTAGCCTTGTCAATATGGAAGGTAGTCTGTTGTCGATATCTTTGTTACTCCAATGGATGGTAGCCTTGTCATTATGGAAGGTAGTCTATTTTCGAAATTTTTGTCACTCCAATGGATGGTAGCCTTGTCATTATGGAAGGTAGGTTCTTGTTGATATTTTTGTTACTCCTATGGATTGCAGCCTTATCATTATGGAAGGTAGTCTGTTGTCCCGATTTTTATTACTCAAATGGATGGTAGCCTTGTCATTATGCAAGGTAGTCTCTTGTTGATATTATTTTACTCCAATGGATGGTAGCCTTGTCAATATGGAAGGTAGACTGATGTCCCGATTTTTGCTACTCTAATGGATGGTATCCTTGTCATTATGGTACGTAGTTTATTGTCGTGATTTTTGTTACTCCAATGGTTGGTATCCTTTTCATTATGGAAGGTAGTATGTTGTCGATATCTTTGTTTCTCTAATGGATGGGTAGCCTTGTAATTATGGAAGGTAGTTTATTGTCGAGATTTTTGTTACTCCAATGGATAATAGCCTTGTCATTATAGAAGGTAGTCTCTTGTTGATATTTTTGTTACTCCAATGGATGGTAGCCTTTTATAAATGGTAGGTAGAGTGTTGTCTTGATTTTTTTTACTCTAATGGATGGTAGCCTTGTCATTATGGAAGGTAGTCTGTTGTTGAGATTTTTTATACTCAAATGGATGGAAACCTTGTTATTATGGAAGGTAGTCTCTTGTTGATGTTTTTGTTACTCTAATAGATGGTAGCCTTGTCATTATGCAAGGTAGTCCATTGTCCCGATTTTTGTTACTCAAATGGATCGTAGCCTTGTCATTATGGAAGGTAGTATGTCGTTGTGTTTTCTGTTACTCCAATGGATGGTAGCCTTGTCATTATGGAAGGTTGTCCGTTGTCACGATTTTTGTTATTCCAATGGATGGTAGCCTTCTAATTATGGAATGTAGTCTATTGTCATTATTTTTATTACTCCAATGGATGGTAGCCATGTCATTATGGAAGGTAGTATGTTATCGACATCTTTGTTACTCTAATGGATGGTAGCCTTGTCATTTGGGAAGGTAGTCCGTTGTCGAGATTTTTGTTAATCCCGTGGATGGTAGCCTTGTCATTACGGAAGGTAGTCTCTTGTTGATATTTTTGTTACTCCAATGGATGGTAGCCTTGTCATTGTGGAAGGTAGTCTGTTGTCGAGATTTTTTATAATAAAATGGATGGAAACCTTGTTATTATGGAAGGTAGTCTCTTGTTGATATTTTTGTTACTCCAGTAGATGGTAGCATTGTCATTTTGGAAGGTAGTATGTTGTCCAGATTTTTGTTACTCTAATGGATGGTAGCCTTGTCATTATGTAAGGTAGTCTGTTGTCGAGATTTTTGTTACACCATTGGATGGTAGCCTTGTAATTATGGAAGGTAGTCTATTGTCGATATTTTTGTTATTCCAATGGATTGCAGCCTTCTCATTATGGAAGGTAGTCTGTTGTCCTAATTTTTATTACTCAAATGGATGGTAGCCTTGTCATTATGGAACGTAGTATGTCATTGTGATTTCTGTTACTCCAATGGATGGTAGCCTTGTCATTATGGAAGGTAGTCTGTTATTCAGATTTTTGTTATTCCAATGGATGGTATCCTTCTCATTATGGAATGTATTCTATTGTCATGATTTTTATTACTCCAACGGATTGTAGCCATGTCATTATGGAAGGTGGTATGTTCTCGATATCTTTGTTACTCTAATTGATGGTAGCCTTGTCATTATGGAAGGTAGTCCGTTGTCGAGATTTTTGTTACTCCAATTGATGGTAGCCTTGTCATTATGGAAGTTAGTCTCTTGTTGATATTTTTGTTACTCCTTTGGAAGTGTAGGCATGTCATTATGGAAGGTATTCTGTTGTCACGGTTATTGTTACTCAAATGGATGGTAGCCTTGTCATTATGCAAGGTAGTCTCTTGTTGATATTATTTTACTCCAATGGATGGTAGCCTTGTCATTATGGAAGGTAGACTGATGTCCCGATTTTTGCTACTCTAATGGATGGTATCCTTGTCATTATGGTACGTAGTTTATTGTCGTGATTTTTGTTACTCCAATGGTTGGTATCCTTGTCATTATGGAAGGTAGTATGTTGTCGATATCTTTGTTTCTCTAATGGATGGGTAGCCTTCTAATTATGGAAGGTAGTTTATTGTCGAGATTTTTGTTACTCCAATGGATAATAGCCTTGTCATTATAGAAGGTAGTCTCTTGTTGATATTTTTGTTACTCCAATGGATGGTAGCCTTTTATTTATGGTAGGTAGAGTGTTGTCTTGATTTTTTTTACTCTAATGGATGGTAGCCTTGTCATTATGGAAGGTAGTCTGTTGTTGAGATTTTTTATACTCAAATGGATGGAAACCTTGTTATTATGGAAGGTAGTCTCTTGTTGATGTTTTTGTTACTCCAATAGATGGTAGCCTTGTCATTATGCAAGGTAGTCCATTGTCCCGATTTTTGTTACTCAAATGGATCGTGGCCTTGTCATTATGGAAGGTAGTATGTCGTTGTGTTTTCTGTTACTCCAATGGATGGTAGCCTTGTCATTATGGAAGGTAGTCCATTGTCCCGATTTTTGTTATTCCAATGGATGGTAGCCTTCTAATTATGGAATGTAGTCTATTGTCGTTATTTTTATTACTCAAATGGATGGTAGCCATGTCATTATGGAAGGTAGCATGTTATCGATATCTTTGTTACTCTAATGGATGGTAGCCTTGTCATTTGGGAAGGTAGTCCATTGTCGAGATTTTTGTTAATCCAATGGGTGGTAGCCTTGTCATTATGGAAGGTAGTCTCTTGTTGATATTTTTGTTACTCTAATGGATGGTAGCCTTGTCATTATGGAAGGTAGTCTGTTGTCGTGATTTTTATTACTCTAATGGATTGTAGCCTTGTCAATATGGAAGGTTTTATGTTGTCGATATCTTTGTTACTCCAATGGATGGTAGCCTTGTCATTATGGAAGGTAGTCTATTTTCGAAATTTTTGTCACTCCAATGGATGGTAGCCTTGTCATTATGGAAGGTAGGTTCTTGTTGATATTTTTGTTACTCCTATGGATTGCAGCCTTATCATTATGGAAGGTAGTCTGTTGTCCCGATTTTTATTACTCAAATGGATGGTAGCCTTGTCATTATGGAAGGTAGTCTGTTTTTGTGATTTATGTTACTCCAATGGATGGTAGAATTGTCATTATGGAAAGTAGTCTGTTGTCGATATTTTTGTTACTCCATTGGATTGTAGCCTTGTCAAAATGAAAAGTAGTTTGTTGTCGAGATTTTTGTTATTCCAATGGATGGTAGACTTGTCATTATAGAAGGTAGTCTCTTATTGATATTTTTGTTACTCCAATGGATGGTAGCCTTGTCATTATGGAAGGTAGTCTGTTGTCCCTATTTTTGTTACTCAAATCGATGGTAGCCTTGTCATTATGGAAGGTAGTATGTCATTGTGATTTCTGTTACTCCAATGGATGGTAGCATTGTCATTATGGAAGGTAGTCTGTTATTCAGATTTTTGTTATTCCAATGAATGGTATCCTTCTCATTATGGAATGTAGTCTATTGTCGTGATTTTTATTACTCCAATGGATGGTAGCCATGTCATTATGGAAGGTAGTATGTTGTCGATATCTTTGTTACTCTAATGGATGGTAGCCTTGTCATTATGGAAGGTAGTCCTTTGTCAAATTTTTGTTACTCCAATGGATGGTATCCTTGTCATTATGGAAGTTAGTCTCTTGATGATATTTTTGTTACTCCATTGGAAGTGTAGCCTTTTAATTATGGAAGGTATTATGTTGTCCCGGTTATTGTTACTCAAACGGATGGTAGCCTTGTCATTATGGAAGGTAGTCTATTGTCGTGATTTTTGTTACTCCAATGGTTGGTAGCCTTGTCATTATGGAAGGTAGTATGTTGTCGATATTTTTGTTACTCAAATGGATGGTAGCCTTGTCATTATCGAAGGTAGTCCGTTGTACCGATTTTTGTTATTCCAATGGATGTTAGCCTTCTCATTATGGAATGTAGTCTATTGTCGTGATTTTTATTACTCCAATGGATGGTAGCCATGTCATTATTAAAGGTAGTATGTTGTCGATATCTTTGTTACTCTAATGGATGGTAGCCTTGTCATTAGGGAAGGTAGTCCGTTGTCGAGATTTTTGTTACTCCAATGGATGGTATCCTTGTCATTATGGAAGGTAGTCTCTTGTTGATATTTTTGTTACTGCATTAGAAGTGTAGCCTTTTCATTATGGAAGGTAGTTTGTTGTCCCGATTATTGTTACTCAAATGGATGCTAGCCTTGTCATTATGCAAGGTAGTCTCTTGTTGATATTATTTTACTCCAATGGATGGTAGCCTTGTCATTATGGAAGGTAGACTGTTGTCCCCATTTTTGCTACTCTAATGGATGGTAGCCTTGTCATTATGGTAGGTAGTTTGTTGTCGTGATTTTTGTTACTCGAATGGTTGGTAGCCTTATCATTATGGAAGGTAGTATGTTGTCGATATCTTTGTTTCTCTAATGGATGGTAGCCTTGTAATTATGGAAGGTAGTCTATTGTCGAGATTTTTGTTACTCTAATGAATGATAGCCTTGTCATTATGGAAGGTAGTCTCTTGTTGATATTTTTGTTACTCCAATGGATGGTAGCCTTGTCATTATTGAAGGTAGAGTGTTGTCTCGATTTTTTTTACTCTAATGGATGGTAGCCTTGTCATTATGAAAGGTAGTCTGTTGTCGAGTTTTTTTATACTCAAATGGATGGAAACCTTGTTATTATGAAAGGTAGTCTCTTATTGATATTTTTGTTACTCCAATAGATGGTAGCCTTGTCATTATGGAAGGTAGTCTGTTGTCGAGATTTTTGTTACACCATTGGATGGTAGACTTGTAATTATGGAAGGTAGTCTATTGTCGATATTTTTGTTATTCCAATGGAAGGTAGCCTTGTCATTATGGATGGTAGTCTGTTGTGGTGATTTTTGTTACTCTAATGGATGGTAGCCTAGTCATTATGGAAGGTAGTTTGTTGTCGTTATTTTTATTACTCTAATGGATTGTAGCCTTGTCATTATGGAAGGTAGTCCGTTGTCCCGATTTTTGTTATTCCAATGGATGGTAGCCTTCTAATTATGGAATGTAGTCTATTGTCGTGATTTTTATTACTCCAATGGATGGTAGCCATGTCATTATGGAAGGTAGTTTGTTATCGATATCTTTGTTACTCTAATGGATGGTAGCCTTGTCATTTGGGAAGGTAGTCCGTTGTCGATATTTTTGTTAATCCAATGGATGGTAGCCTTGTCATTATGGAAGGTAGTCTCTTGTTGATATTTTTGTTACTCCAATGGATGGTAGCCTTGTCATTGTGGAAGGTAGTCTGTTGTAGAGATTTTTTATAATAAAATGGATGGAAACCTTGTTATTATGGAAGGTAGTCTCTTGTTGATATTTTGGTTACTCCAGTAGATGGTAGCCGTGTCATTTTGGAAGGTAGTATGTTGTCCAGATTTTTGTTACTCTAATGGATGGTAGCCTTGTCATTATGGAAGGTAGTCTGTTGTCGAGATTTTTGTTACACCATTGGATGGTAGCCTTGTAATTATGGAAGGTAGTCTATTGTCGATATTTTTGTTATTCCAATGGATGGTAGCCTTGTCATTATGGATGGTAGTCTGTTGTGGTGATTTTTGTTACTCTAATGGATGGTAGCCTAGACATTATGGAAGGTAGTCGGTTGTCGTGATTTTTATTACTCTAATGGATTGTAGCCTTGTCAATATGGAAGGTTTTATGTTGTCGATATCTTTTTTACTCAAATGGATGGTAGCCTTGTCATTATGGAAGGTAGTCTATTTTCGAAATTTTTGTCACTCCAATGGATGGTAGCCTTGTCATTATGGAAGGTAGGTTCTTGTTGATATTTTTGTTACTCCAATGGATTGCAGGCTTGTCATTATGGAAGGTAGTCTGTTGTCCCGATTTTTATTACTCAAATTGATGGTAGCGTTGTCATTATGGAAGGTAGTTTGTTTTTATGATTTATGTTACTCCAATGGATGGTAGACTTGTCATTATGGAAGGTAGTCTGTTGTCGATATTTTTGTTACTCCATTGAATTGTAGCCTTGTCAAAATGAAAAGTAATTTGTTGTCGAGATTTTTGTTATTCCAATGGATGGTAGACTTGTCATTAGAGAAGGTAGTGTCTTGTTGATATTTTTGTTACTCCAATGGATGGTAGCCTTGTCATTATAGAAGGTAGTCTATTGTCCCTGTTTTTGTTACTCAAATGGATGGTAGCCTTGTCATTATGGAAGGTAGTATGTCATTGTGATTTCTGTTACTCCAATGGATGGTAGCATTGTCATTATGGAAGGTAGTCTGTTATTCAGATTTTTGTTATTCCAATGGATGGTATCCTTCTCATTATTGAATGTAGTCTATTGTCGTGATTTTTATTACTCCAATGGATGGTAGCCATGTCATTATGGAAGGTATTATGTTGTCGATATCTTTGTTACTCTAATGGATGGTAGCCTTGTCATTATGGAAGGTAGTCCTTTGTCGAATTTTTGTTACTCCAATGGATGGTATCCTTGTCATTATGGAAGTTAGTCTCTTGTTTATATTTTTGTTACTCCATTATAAGTGTAGCCTTTTCATTATGGAAGGTATTATGTTGTCCCGGTTATTGTTACTCAAACGGATGGTAGCCTTGTCATTATGGAAGGTAGACAGTTGTCCCGATTTTTGCTACTCTAATGGATGGTAGCCTTGTCATTATGGTAGGTAGTCTATTGTCGTGATTTTTGTTACTCCAATGGTTGGTAGCCTTGTCATTATGGAAGGTAGTATGTTGTCGATATCTTTGTTTCTCTAATGGATGGTAGCCTTGTAATTATGGAAGGTAGTCTATTGTCGAGATTTTTGATACTCCAATGGATGATAGCCTTGTAATTATGGAAGGGAGTCTCTTGTTGATATATTTGTTACTCCAATGGATGGTAGCCTTGTCATTATGGAAGGTAGAGTGTTGTCTCGATTTTTTTTACTCTAATGGATGGTAGCCTTAACATTATGGAAGGTAGTCCGTTGTCCCGATTTTTGTTACTCAAATGGATGGTAGCCTTGTCATGATGGAAGGTAGTATTTCATTGTAATTTCTGTTACTCCAATGGATGGTAGCCTTATCATTATCGAAGGTAGTCCGTTGTACCGATTTTTGTTATTCCAATGGATGTTAGTCTTCTCATTATGGAATGTAGTCTATTGTCGTGATTTTTATTACTCCAATGGTTGTAGCCTTGTCATTATGGAAGGTAGTATGTTGTCGATATCTTTGTTACTCTAATGGATGGTAGCCTTGTCATTATGAAATGTAGTATGTTGTCGAGATTTTTGTTAGTCCAATGGAGGGTAGCCTTGTCAATATGAAAGGTAGTCTATTGTCGATATCTTTGTTACTCCAATGGATGGTAGCCTAGTCTTTATGGAAGGAAGTCTATTGTCGAGATTTTTGTTAATCCAATGGATGGTAACCTAGTCATTATAGAAGTTATTCTGTTGTCAAGATTTTTGTTAGTCAAATGGATGCTAGCCTTGTCATTTTGGAAGGTAGTCTATTGTAGAGATTTTTGTTACTCCAATGGATGGTAGCCTTGTCATTATGGAAGGTAGTTTGTCCTTGTGATTTTTGTTACTCCTATGGATGGTAGCCTTGTCATTATGGAAGGTAGTCTATCGTTTAGATTTTTGTTACTACAATGTATGATAGCCGTGTCATTATGGAAGTTAGTCTGTTGTCGAGATTTTAGTTACTCTAATGTATGGTAGCCTAGTCATTATGGAAGGTAGACTGTTGTCGAGATTTTTGTTATTCCAATGAATGGTATCCTTGTCAATATAAAAGGTAGCTGGTTGTCGATATCTTTGTTACTCCAATGGATGGTAGCCTAGTCATTATGGAAGGTAGTCTATTGTCTAGATTTTTGTTACTCCAATGGATGGTTGCCTAGTCATTATGGAAGTTAGTATGTTGTCGAGATTTTTGATACTCCAATGGATTGTAGCCTTTTCATTATGGAAGGTAGTCTGTTGTAGAGATTTTTGTTACTCCAATGGATGGTAGCCTTGTCATTATGGAAGGCAGTCTATCCTTGTGATTTTTTTGTTACTCCTATGGATGGTAGCCTTGTCATTATGGAAGGTAGTCTATTGTTCATATTTTTGTTACTACAATGTATGATAGCCTACTCATTATGGAAGGTAGTCTATTTTTGAGATTTTTGTTACTCCAATGGATGGTAGCCTAGTCATTATGGAAGGTAGTATGTTATCGATATCTTTGTTACTCCAATGGATGGTAGCCTAGTCATTATGGAAGGTAGTCTGTTGTCGAAATTTTTGTTACTCCAATGGATGGTAGCCTTGTCATTATGGAAGTTAGTTTGTTGTCGAGATTTTGTTAATCCAACGGATGGTAGCCTTGTCATTATGGAAGGTAATCTCTTGTGGATATTTTTGTTACTCCAATGAATGGTAGACTTTTCATTATGGAATATAGTCTGTTGTCGATATTATTGTTACTCCAATGGATGGTAGCCTTGTCATTATGGAAGGTAGTATGTTACTGATATCTTTGTTACACCAATGGATGGTAGCCTTGTCATTATGTAAGGTAGTCTGTTGTCGAGATTTTTGTTACTCCAATGGATGGTAGCCTTGTCATTATGGAAGGTAGTCTGTTGTCGAGATTTTTTTTATTACAATGGATGGTAGCATTGTCAATATGAAAGGTAGTCTGTTGTCGATATCTTTGTTACTCCAATAGATGGTAGTCTAGTCAATATGAAAGGTAGTCTGTTGTCGAGATTTTTCTTACTCCAATGGATGCTAGCCTTGTCATTATGGAAGGTAGTCTGTCCTTGTGATTTTTGTTACTGCTATGGATGGTAGCCTTGTCATTATGGAAGGTAGTCTATTGTTCAAATTTTTGTTACTACAATGTATGGTAGCGTTGTCATTATGGAAAGTAGTTTGTTGTCGAGATTTTAGTTACTCCAATGGGTGGTAGCCTAGTCATTATGGAAGGTAGTTTTTTGTCAAGATTTTTGTTACTCCAATGGATGGTAGCCTTGTTATTATGGAAGGTAGTCTATTGTCAAGATTTTTTTTATTCCAATGGATGGTAGCCTTGTCAATATCAAAGGTAGCTTATTGTCGATATCTCTGTTACTCCAATGGATGGTAGCCTAGTCATTATGGAAGGTAGTCTATTGTCGAGATTTTTGTTACTCTAATGGATGGTAGCCTAGTCATTATGGAAGTTAGTCTGTTGTCGAGATTTTTGATACTCCAATGGATGCTAACCTTGTCATTATGGAAGGTAGTCTGTTGTATAGATTTTTGTAACTCCAATGGATGGTAGCCTTGTCATTATGGAAGGCAGTCTATCCTTGTGATTTTTTTTACTCCTATGGATGGTAGCCTTGTCATTATGGAAGGTAGTCTATTGTTCAGATTTTTGTTACTACAATGTATGATAGTCGTGTCATTATGGAATGTAGTTTGTTGTCGAGATTTTTGTTATTCTAATGGATGGTATCCTAGTCATTATGGAAGGTAGTCTATATTCGATATTTTTGTTACTCCAATGGATGGTAGCCTAGTCATTATGGAAGGTAGTCTGTTGTTAAAATTTTTGTTACTCCAATGGATGGTAGCCTTGTCATTATGGAAGTTAGTCTGTTGTCGAGATTTTGTTAATCCAACAAATGGTAGCCTTGTCATTATGGAAGGTAATCTCTTGTTGATATTTTTGTTACTCCAATGGATGGTAGCCTTGTCATTATGGAAGGTAGTATGTTTTTGATATCTTTGTTACACCAATGAATGGTAGCCTTGTCATTATGTAGGGTAGTCTATTTTCATAATTTTTGTTACTCCGAGGGATGGTATCCTTGTCATTATGGAAGGTAGTATGTTTTCGATATCTATGTTACTCCAATGGATGGTAGCCTTGTCATTATGTAAGGTAGTCTATTGTCAAGATTTTGTTATTCCAATGGATGGTAGCCTAGTCATTATGGAAGGTAGTCTGTTATCGATATCTTTGTAACTCCTATGGATGGTAGCCTAGTCATTATGGAAGGTAGTCTGTTGTCGAGATTTTTGTTACTCCAATGGATGGTAGCCTTGTCATTATGGAAGGAAGTCTGTTGTCGAGATTTTTGTTATTCCAATGGATGGTAGCCTTGTCATTATGAAAGGTAGTCTATTATCGATATCTTTGTTACTCCAATGGATGGTAGCCTTGTCATTATGTAAGTTAGTCTGTTGTCGAGATTTTTGTTACTCCAATGGATGGTAGCCTTGTCATTATGGAAGGTAGTCTGTTGTCGAGATTTTTGTTATTCCAATGGATGGTAGCATTTTCAATATGAAAGGTAGTCTGTTGTCGATATCTTTGTTACTCCAATAGATGGTAGTCTAGTCATTATGGAAGGTAGTCTATTTTCGTGATTTTTCTTACTCCAATGGATGGTAGCCTAGTCATTATGGAAGTTAGTCTGTTGTCAAGATTTTTCTTACTCCAATGGATGCTAGCCTTGTCATTATGGAAGGTAGTCTGTTTTAGAGTTTTTTGTTACTCCAATGGATGGTAGCCTTGTCATTAAGGAAGGTAGTCTGTCCTTGTGATTTTTGATACTGCTATGGATGGTAGCCTTGTCATTATGGAAGGTAGTCTATTGTTCAAATTTTTGTTACTACAATGTATGGTAGCGTTGTCATTATGGAAGGTAGTCTGTTGTCGAGATTTTAGTTACTCCAATGGGTGGTAGCCTAGTCATTATGGAAGTTAGTTTTTTGTCAAGATTTTTGTTACTCCAATGGATGGTAGTTTTGTTATTATGGAATTTAGTCTGTTGTCGAGATTTTTTTTATTCCAATGGATGGTAGCCTTGTCAATATCAAAGGTAGCTTATTGTCGATATATTTGTTACTCCAATGGATGGTAGCCTAGTCATTATGGAAGGTAGTCTATTGTCGAGATTTTTGTTACTCTAATGGATGGTAGCCTAGTCATTATGGAAGTTAGTCTGTTGTAGAGATTTTTGATACTCCAATGGATGCTAACCTTGTCACTATGGAAGGTAGTATGTTGTAGAGATTTTTGTTACTCCAATGGATGGTAGCCTTGTCATTATGGAAGGCAGTCTATCCTTGTGATTTTTTTTACTCCTATGGATGGTATCCTTGTCATTATGGAAGGTAGTCTATTGTTCAGATTTTTGTTACTACAATGTATGATAGATGTTTCATTATGGAATGTAGTTTGTTGTCGAGATTTTTGTTATTCTAATGGATGGTAGCCTAGTCATTATGGAAGGTAGTCTATTTTCGATATTTTTGTTACTCCAATGGATGGTAGCCTAGTCATTATGGAAGGTAGTCTGTTATCGATATCTTTGTTACTCCAATGGATGGTAGCCTAGTCATTATGGAAGGTAGTCTGTTGTCAAAAAATTTGTTACTCCAATGGATGGTAGCCTTGTCATTATGGAAGTTAGTCTGTTGTCGAGATTTTGTTAATCCAACAAATGGTAGCCTTGTCATTATGGAAGGTAATCTCTTGTTGATATTTATGTTACTCCAATGGATGGTAGCATTGTCATTATGGAATCTAAAATGTTGTCGATATTTTTGTTACTCCAATTGATGGTAGCCTTGTCATTATGGAAGGTAGTATGTTTTTGATATCTTTGTTACACCAATGAATGGTAGCCTTGTCATTATGTAGGGTAGTCTATTTTCATAATTTTTGTTACTCCGAGGGATGGTATCCTTGTCATTATGGAAGGTAGTATGTTTTCGATATCTATGTTACTCCAATTGATGGTAGCCTTGTCATTATGTAAGGTAGTCTATTGTCGAGATTTTGTTATTCCAATGGATGGTAGCCTAGTCATTATGGAAGGTAGTCTGTTATCGATATCTTTGTAACTCCTATGGATGGTAGCCTAGTCATTATGGAAGGTAGTCTGTTGTCGAGATTTTTGTTACTCCAATGGATGGTAGCCTTGTCATTATGAAAGGTAGTCTGTTGTCGAGATTTTTGTTATTCCAACTGATGGTAGCCTTGTCATTATGAAAGGTAGTCTATTATCGATATCTTTGTTACTCTAATGGATGGTAGCCTAGTAATTATGGAAGGTAGTATGTTGTTGTGATTTTAGTTACTCTAATGGATGGTAGCCTAGTAATTATGGAAGTTAGTCTGTTGTCGAGATTTTTCTTACTCCAATGGATGCTAGCCTTGTCATTATGGAAGGTAGTCTGTTGTAGAGTTTTTTGTTACTCCAATGGATGGTAGCCTTGTTATTAAGGAAGGTAGTCTGTCCTTGTGACTTTTGTTACTTCTATGGATGGTAGCCTTGTCATTATGGAAGGTAGTCTATTGTTCAAATTTTTTTTACTATAATGTATGGTAGCGTTTTCATTATAGAAGGTAGTCTGTTGTCGACATTTTAGTTACTCCAATGGGTGGTAGCCTAGTCATTATGGAAGGTAGTTTGTTGTCAAGATTTTTGTTACTCCAATGGATGGTAGCCTTGTTATTATGGAAGGTAGTATGTTGTCGAGATTTTTGTTATTCCAATGGAGGGTAGCCTTGTCAATATGAAAGGCAGTCTATTGTCGATATCTTTGTTACTCCAATGGATGGTAGCCTAGTCTTTATGGAAGGAAGTCTATTGTCGAGATTTTTGTTAATCCAATGGATGGTAGCCTAGTCATTATGGAAGTTATTCTATTGTCGAGATTTTTGTTAGTCAAATGGATGCTAGCCTTGTCATTTTGGAAGGTAGTCTATTGTAGAGATTTTTGTTACGCCAATGGATGGTAGCCTTGTCATTATGGAAGGTAGTTTGTCCTTGTGATTTTTGTTACTCCTATGGATGGTAGCCTTGTCATTATGGAAGGTAGTCTATTGTTCATATTTTTGTTACTACAATGTATGATAGCCGTGTCATTATGGGAGGTAGTCTGTTGTCGAGATTTTAGTTACTCTAATGGATGGTAGCCTAGTCATTATGGAAGGTAGTCTGTTTTCAAGATTTTTGTTACTCCAATGGATGGTAGCCTTGTCATTATGAAAGGTAGTCTGTTGTCGAGATTTTTGTTATTCCAATGGATGGTAGCCTTGTCAATATGAAAGGTAGTCTGTTGTCGATATCTTTGTTACTCCAATGGATGGTAGCCTAGTAATTATGGAAGGTAGTCTATTGTCGAGATTTTTGTTACTCCAATGGATGGTAGCCTAGTCATTATGGAAGTTATTCTATTGTCGAGATTTTTGTTACCCCAATGGATGCTAGCCTTGTCATTATAGAAGGTAGTCTTTTGTAGAGATTTTTGTTATTCCAATGGATTGTAGCCTTGTCATTATTGAAGGTAGTTTGTCCTTGTGATTTTTGTTACTCATATGGATGGTAGCCTTGTCATTATGGAAGGTAGTCTATTGTTCATATTTTTCTTACTACAATGTATGATAGCCGTGACATTATGGAAGGTAGTTTGTTGTGGAGATTTTAGTTACTCCAATGAATGGTAGCCTAGTCTTTATGGAAGGTAGTCTGTTGTCGAGATTTTTGTTACTCCAATGGATGGTAGCCTTATCATTATGAAAGGTAGTCTTTTGTCGAGATTTTTGTTATTCCAATAGATGGTAGCCTTTTTATTATGAAAGGTACTCTATTGTTGAAATTTTTGTTACTCCAATAGATTGTAGCCTTGTCGTTATGGAAGGTAGTCTGTTGTCGAGATTTTTGATACTACAATGGATGGTAGCCTTTTCATTATGGAAGGTAGTCTGTTGTCCAGATTTATGATACTACAATGGATTGTAGCCTATTCATTATGGAAGGTAGTATGTTATCGATATCTTTGTTACTCTAATGGATGGTACCTTTGTCATTATATAAGGTAGTCTGTTGTCATGATTTTTGTTACTCCAATGGATGGTAGCCTTGTCATTATGGAAGTTAGTCTGTTGTCGAGATTGTTTTTATTCCAATGGTTTGTAGCCTAGTCATTATGAAAGGTAGTCTTTTTTCGAGATTTTTGTTGCTCCATTGGTTGGTATCCTAGTCATTATGGAAGGTAGTCTGTTGTCAAGATTTTTGTTACTCCAATGGATGCTAGCCTTATCATTATGAAAGGTAGTGTGTTGTCGAGATTTTTGTTATTCCAATAGATGGTAGCCTTTTCAATATGAAAGGTACTCTATTGTTGATAATTTTGTTACTTCAACGGATTGTAGCCTTGTCGTTATGGAAGGTAGTCTTTTGTCGAGATTTTTGTTACTCTTAGGGATGGTAGCCTTCTTATTATGGAAGGTAGTCTGTTGTCGATATTTTTGTTACTACAATGGATGGTAGCCTTATCATTATGGAAGGTAGTCTGTTATCGAGATTTATGTTACTACAATGGATTGTAGCCTTGTCATCATTGTAGGTAGTCTGTTATCGATATCTTTGTTACTCCAACGTATCGTAGCCTAGTCGTTATGGAAGGTAGTCTGTTGTCGAGATTTTTGTTACTCCAATGGATGGAAGCCTTGTCATTATGGAAGGTAGTCTGTTGTCGAGATTTTGTTAATCCAATGGATGGTAGCCATGTCATTATGCAAGGTAATCTCTTGTGGATATATTTGTTACTCTAATGGATGGTAGCCTTGTCATTATGGAAGGTAGTCTATTGTCGATATTTTTGTTACTCAAATGGATGGTGGCCTTGTCAATATGGAAGGTAGTATGTTGTCGATATCTTTGTTACTCCAATGGATGGTAGCCTTGTCATTATGTAAGGTAGTTTGTTTTCGTGATTTATGTTACTCCGATGGATGGTAGCCTTGTCATTATGGAAGGTAGTCTGTTTTCGAGATTTTTGTTACTCCAATGGATGGTAGCAGAGTCATTATGGAGGTTGGTCTGTTGTCTAGATTTTTGTTAATCCAATGGATGTTAGCCTTGTCATTACGGAAGGTAGTCTATAGTAGAGATTTTTGTTACTCCAATGGATGGTAGCCTTGTCATTATGGAAGGTAGTCTGTCATTGTGATTTTTGTTACTCCTATGGATGGTAGCCATGTCATTATGGAAGGTAGTCTATTGTTCAGATTTTTGTTACTACAATGTATGCTAGCCTTGTCATTATGGAAGGTAGACTGTTGTCGAGATTTTTGTTATTCCATTGGATGGTAGCCTTGTTATTATGGAAGTTAGTCTATTTTCGAGATTTTTGTTACTCCAATGGATGGTAGTCTTGTCATTATGGAAGGTAGTTTGTTTTCAAGATTTTGTTAATCCAACGGATGGTAGCCTTGTCATTATGGAAGGTAATCTCTTGTGGATATTTTTGTTACTCTAATGGATGGTACCCTTGTCATTATGGAAGGTAGTCTGTTGTCGATAGTTTTGTTACTCAAATGGATGGTAGCCTTGTCTTTATGGAAGGTAGTATGTTGTCGATATCTTTGTTACTCCAATGGATGGTAGCCTTTTCATTATGTAAGGTAGTCTATTGTCATGATTTTTTTTACTCCGATGGATGGTAGCCTTGTCATTATGGAAGGTAATATGTTTTCGATATCTTTGTTACTCCAATGGATGGTAGCCTTGTCTTTATGTAAGGTAGTCTATTGTCGAGATTTTTGTTACTCTAATGGATGGTAGCCTTATCATTATGGAAGGTAGTCTGTTGTCGAGATTTATGTTACTACAATGGATTGTAGCCTTGTCATTATTGTAGGTAGTCTGTTATCGATATCTTTGTTACTCCAATGTATCGTAGCCTAGTCGTTATGGAAGGTAGTCTGTTGTCGAGATTTTTGTTACTCCAATGGATGGTAGCCTTGTCATTATGGAAGGTAGTCTGTTGTCGAGATTTTGTTAATCCAATGGATGGTAGCCATGTCATTATGCAAGCTAATCTCTTGTGGATATATTTGTTACTCTAATGGATGGTATGCTTGTCATTATGGAAGGTAGTCTGTTGTCGATATTTTTGTTACTCAAATGTATGGTGGCCTTGTCAATATGGAAGGTAGTATGTCGTCGATATCTTTGTTACTCCAATGGATGGTAGCCTTGTCATTATGTAAAGTAGTCTGTTTTCGTGATTTATGTTACTCCGATGGATGGTAGCCTTGTCATTATGGAAGGTAATATGTTTTCGATACCTTTGTTACTCCAATGGATAGTAGCCTTGTCATTATGTAAGGTAGTCTATTGTCAAGATTTTTGTTCCTCCAATGGATGGTAGCCTTGTCATTATGGAAGGTAGTCTGTTTTCGAGATTTTTGTTACTCCAATGGATGGTAGTCGAGTCATTATGGAGGTTGGTCTGTTGTCTAGATTTTTGTTACTCCAATGGATGCTAGCCTTGTCATTACGGAAGGTAGTCTATTGTAGAGATTTTTGTTACTCCAATGGATGGTAGCCTTGTCATTATGGAAGGTAGTCTGTCATTGTGATTTTTGTTACTCCTATGGATGGTAGCCATGTCATTAAGGAAGGTAGTCTATTGTTCCGATTTTTGTTACTACAATGTATGCTAGCCTTGTCATTATGGAAGGTAGACGGTTGTCGAGATTTTTGTTATTCCATTGGATGGTAGCCTTGTTATTATGGAAGTTAGTCTATTGTCGAGATTTTTGTTATTCCAAAGGATGGTAGCCTAGTCATTATGGAAGGTATTCTGTTTTCGAGATTTTTGTTACTCCAATGGATGGTAGTCTTGTTATTATGGAAGGTAGTCTGTTGTCGAGATTTTTTTAATCCAACGGATGGTACCCTTGTCATTATGGAAGGTAGTCTGTTGTCGATATTTTTGTTACTCAAATGGATGGTACCCTTGTCATTATGGAAGGTAGTATGTTGTCGATATCTTTGTTACTCCAATGGATGGTAGCCTTGTCATTATGTAAGGTAGTCTGTTTTTGTGATTTTTGTTACTCCGATGGATGGTAGCCTTGTCATTATGGAAGGTAATATGTTTTCGATATCTTTGTTACTCCAATGGATGGTAGCCTTGTCATTATGTAAGGTAGTCTATTGTCGAGATTTTTGTTACTCCAATGGATGGTAGCCTAGTCATTATGGAGGTTGGTCGGTTGTCAAGATTTTTGTTACTCCAATGGATGCTAGCCTTGTCATTATTGAAGGTAGTTTGTCATTGTGATTTTTGTTACTCCTATGGATGATAGCCTTGTCATTATGGAAGGTAGTCTGTTGTCGAGATTTTTGTTATTCCAATAGATGGTATCCTAGTCATTATGGAAGGTAGTCTGTTGTCGAGATTTTTGTTACTCCAATGGATGGTAGCCTTATCATTATGAAAGGTAGTCGTATATCGATATCTTTGTTACTCAAATGGATGGTACCCTTGTCATTATATAAGGTAGTCTGTTGTCGAGATTTTTGTTACTCCAATGGATGGTAGCCTTGTCATTATGGAAGTTAGTCTGTTGTCGAGATTTTTTTTATTCCAATGGTTTGTAGCTTAGTCATTATGGAAGTTAGTCTATTTTCGAGATTTTTGTTACTCCATTGGTTGGTAGCCTAGTCATTCTGGAAGGTAGTCTGTTGTCAAGATTTTTGTTACTCCAATGGATGGTAGCCTTATCATTATGAAAGGTAGTGTGTTGTCTAGATTTTTGTTATTCCAATAGATGGTATCCTTTTCATTATGAAAGGTACTCTATTGTTGATATTTTTGTTACTTCAACGGATTGTAGCCTTGTCGTTATGGAAGGTAGTCTTTTGTTGAGATTTTTGTTACTCCCAGGGATGGTAGCCTTCTTATTATGGAAGGTAGTCTGTTGTCGAGATTTTTGTTACTATAATGGATGTTAGCCTTATCATTATGGAAGGTAGTCTGCTGTCGAGATTTATGTTACTACAATGGATTGTAGCCTTGTCATTATTGTAGGTAGTCTGTTATCGATATCTTTGTTACTCCAATGTATCGTAGCCTAGTCGTTATGGAAGGTAGTCTGTTGTCGAGATTTTTATTACTCCAATGGATGGTAGCCTTGTCATTATGGAAGGTAGTCTGTTGTCGAGATTTTGTTTATCCAACGGATGGTAGCCTTGTCATTATGCAAGGTAATCTCTTGTGGATATTTTTGTTACTCTAATGGATGGCACCCTTGTCATTATGGAAGGTAATCTGTTGTCGATATTTTTGTTACTCAAATGGATGGTGGCCTTGTCTTTATGGAAGGTAGTATGTTGTTGATATCTTTGTTACTGCAATGGATGGTAGCCTTGTCATTATGTAAGGTAGTCTGTTTTCGTGATTTTTGTTACTCCGATGGATGGTAGCCTTGTCATTATCGAAGATAATATGTTTTCGATATCTTTGTTACTCCAATGGATGGTAGCCTTGTCATTATGTAAGGTAGTCTATTGTCGAGATTTTTGTTACTCCAATGGATGGTAGCCTTGTCATTATGGAAGGTTGTCTGTTTTCAAGATTTTTGTTACTCCAATGGATGGTAGCCCAGTCATTATGGAGGTTGGTCGGTTGTCAAGATTTTTGTTACTCCAATGGATGCTAGCCTTGTCATTACGGAAGGTAGTCTATTGTAGAGATTTTTGTTACTCCAATGGATGGTGGCCTTGTCATTATGGAAAGAAGTCTGTCATTGTGATTTTTGTTACTCCTATGGATGGAAGCCTTGTCATTATGGAAGGTAGTATGTTGTCGAGATTTTTGTTATTCTAATGGATGGTAGCCTAGTCATTCTGGAAGGTAGTCTATTTTCGAGATTTTTGTTACTCCGATGGATGGTAGCCTTGTCATTATGGAAGGTAGTCTATTGTCGAGATTTTTGTTACTCCATTGGTTTGTAGCCTTGTCATTATGGAAGGTATTATGTTGTCAATATCTTTGTTACTCCAATGGATGGTAGCCTAGTCATTATTGAAGGTAGTATGTTGTCGAGATTTTCGTTACTCCAATGGATGGTAGCCTTGTCATTATGGAAGGTAGTATGTCGTCTAGATTTTAGTTAATCCAATGGATGGTAGGCTTGTCATTATGGAAGGTAGTCTGTTGTCGAGATTTTTTTTATTCCAATGGATGGTAGCCTTGTCATTATGAAATGTAGTTTGTTATCGATATCTTTGTTACTCCAATGGATGGTAGCCCTGTCATTATGGAAGGTAGTGTGTTGTCGAGATTTTAGTTACTCCAATGGATGGTAGCATTGTCATTATGGAAGGTAGTTCATTGTCGAGATTTTTGTTACTCAAATGGATGGTAGCCTTGTCATTATGGAAGGTAATCTTTCATTGTGATTTATGTTACTTGTAACACCCCGTTTTCAATTAATTGATTTATTTAAATTTGGGAATTTATTTTATTAGAATTAATAAAATAAAAAGAATTATTTATTTTGGAGTATTTGAGGAAAATAAAAGAAATAAGGAATATTAGAATTTTTATGTTATTGGGCTTACATGTTGTTAGTAAAGAGTGGGGGGTGCAGAGAAATAAAGTTATGTTTGGGACTTAGGCCATTTTCTCATTTTGGTGGTTTTCACGTAAGAACAGAAGTTGGAATTTGGGAAAATAGAGCTCTGAAGAACGGAGAACGAAGAACATCGCCCAAGAACTCAAAGCTGCTAATTGATAAGGTAAGGGGGGTTTATACTCGATTTATATTTGTTTATGGGTTTATGTATGGTGGATTCGGGTAATCGTAGGAATTCCCAATTGTTAGATGTTTCTAGGGATCGACAACTGTAGGACTGAACCTTGTTAGAAAAGGGTTAGGTTCCCAATTTTTATGAATCGATTAAGAGTTTTAGGTCCCAAATGAGGAATTGAGAGTATATATCATGATCGTGAATTTACCTTGGAAGTTGTAGGGATAACCTCCGTGTCAGTAGATTTCCCCAAAAGGACGGTTAGTTTCCGATTAAGGTTATTATGATAATCGTTGGTAACTTGGATATTGTGGTGTTGTTGTGAATTGTACAAACTCGAGGCGTTAAGTGTTGAAATGCGCGTTTTGGCGGACGTTTCCCCGCGTTTGGACTGCTGTTTTCTGAGCTGCTGCAGTTTCAGGAAAATCCTGTGCGCGCTCAGCAACACGGGCCGTGTTGCACAACACGGGTGCCCGTGTTGCTCCTCTGAGTTGGAAGGGGTGTGCTCCTGGTTGCACGACACGGGCCGTGTTGCACAACACGGGTACCCGTGTCAGAGCCCCTGTACTGATGAAATTAAAATGTGCATTTTCTGGACGTTCTGCACAACACGGGCCGTGTTGCACAACACGGGTGCCCGTGTTGCTCTGCTGTGATGAGTTTCTGAATTTTTGATTTCAGTGTTTTGACGTTGGATTTTTATTGCCATGCTTTTAGATATGTTATCGAGCATGAAATATGATATAATTGATGTGATTGGTTGATGTTTGAATAGTATGCTGAGTGATTACATGCTATCCGTGACTTGATATGATTGATGTTTAAATGGTATGCTGAGTGGTTACATGCTATTTCATATCATGTTATGTTTGATATTGTTGATGTGCATGATATGTTGATCGATGTTCATAGTATGCTGAGTGTTACATACTTACATATCATGTTGCATTTGTTAATTCCCATTGTGTGGAATTAACATGGTGGCCAATATACGTGTCCGCGATTTAATGGAACGTTGAGGTGGTAGCCGTGTCCGCGATATAATGGAACGGTGAGTTATCCGTGACCCGCGATTTAATGGGGCGGTGAAGTGGTACCACATGCATGGGTGTGTTGCATTACTCGAACATAACATGAATGGATGATTTTTCCAATGTTATATTTGATTGTTTGTATGCACGTATGATTTGATAAATGGTTGATGATGTTTGATGAATATTTTGTAAACTATGAAATATGCTATTGATTGGGTGATGCTTATGATTTCGTGAATTGATTGTTATGAATGTATAACCAAATGTATATTTGAGAAGCTCACCCTTACTGTTGAATATTTCAGATTGAGGAGCTTCGCTCAGGTGCTTGGCGAAGGCTTATCGTGTCTAGTTTAGTTTCGTTTTAGTATGTCCGGGTCATGCTCTGATAGTTGTAACTCCGGGAACGGTTGGTTGTCGAGCTGCTTTAGTCAGACTCGTTTATTTCTTTTAATGGTTATAATATGATGTTGACTTTCCAGGTGTTAATCCCTGATGATTTTGGAAAATATTATAACATTTGATTTTATTAAATAAATTATTCCGCTGTGTAGACATGTATGAGTTACCACTAAAATTATGCATGACAGGAATTTATTTTATTAAAAGAGAATTGTAGCATTCCTCGATTATTACATGTACTCTGAGTTTATAGTTTTTAATATTTGCGAAAATTATATGCGGGGTTTAGAGGGTGTTACAATAGTGGTATCAGAGCATAGTCGGTCGTTGTGACCAGAGTCTTGAGTCAGTCATTCCTTTTCGTATGCGACTAGTGCAAGGTAACACTGTCGATACTGTATTCTGAGGTGGAGTATGTTTTAATTCTCAGGAATATGGCTGGAAGAGGTAATGGACGAAATGATGCTGCACTAGCTGAGGCTTTGGGGATGTTAGCTGGTGTACTTGCTGGAAACCCAACTGGAGGCGTGATTGGTGCTGATAGGCAATTGGGAAATTTCCAGAGGAACAATCCTCCGTTGTTCAAAGGTACACATGACCCTGAAGGTGCTCAGAGGTGGCTGAAGGAAATCGAAAGGATTTTCCGTGTGATCGATTGTGCTGAAGATCTGAAAGTCAGATATGGTACGCATATGTTGGCAGAAGAAGCCGACGACTGGTGGGTTGCCACAAGGACTGAAATGGTTCAGGATGGAGAGGCACTGACTTGGGCTAACTTCAGAAGGGCTTTTCTGAGGAGGTACTTTCCTGAAGATGTTCGGGGAAGAAAGGAAATTGAATTTTTGGAGCTTAAGCAGGGCAATCTGACTGTTAGTGAGTATGCTACTAAGTTCACTGAGCTGGCAAAGTATTATGCGCACTACAACAATGATGAGGCTGGAGAATTCTCTAAATGTATCAAATTTGAGAATGGTCTCCGAGATGAGATTAAGCAGGGAATCAGGTACCAGCGTATTCGTAGATTTTCTGATCTGGTGGATTGTAGCAGAATCTTGGAAGAAGATATTACCAAGAATAGGTCGTCTCACTCTCGTGGGGCTGTTGACAAAAGAGGAAAGCAACATATGGACCGTGGCAAGCCATATGGTAGAGATAACCAGAGATCAGGCGGTTGGAAAAGGCCTAGTGGGGGAGATTCTAAGGCTCCTATCAGATGCTACAGGTGTGGTGAGTCTGGTCATCACATTCGAGATTGCAAGAGTGATGAGAAGAAGTGCTATAAATGTGGAAAGGCCGGTCATTTGTCCATTGATTGCAAAGGGAAGTCTGTTACTTGTTACAATTGTGGCGAAGAAGGTCACATTCGTCCGCAGTGTCCTAAGCCTAGGAAGGATCAGTCAAGTGGAAGAGTGTTCGCTTTGTCTGGATCTGAGACTACTCCAGAGGATCGATTGATTAAAGGTACGTGTTCTATTCATGGCACACCTTTAGTTGCAATTATTGATACTGGTGCAACTCATTCTTTCATTTCTTTGGATTGTGCTGAGAGGTTGAAACTGGACATATCTGGTATGCAAGGTAGCATGGTTGTTGATACTCCTGCATCGGGTTCAGTGACAACTTCACTTGTATGTAGGAATTGTCCTATTGAGATTTTTGGTAGAAGTTTCGGTATGGATTTAGTGTGCCTACCGCTTGAACAAATTGATATTATCCTTGGGATGAACTGGTTGGAATTCAACCGGGTTCATCTGAACTGCTTTGCTAAGACGGTGATTTTCCCAGAAGCAGTTGGTGTCGAGAATTTGACTATGACTGCTAGGCAGGTGCAAGAAGCAATGGAAGATGGTGCTAATGTGTTTATGTTACTTGCTTCGTTAGATGCAACAGGAAGGGTCAGGAGTAGTGAATTGCCAGTGGTGTGTGATTTTCCAGAAGTCTTTCCTGATGATGTTGGCGAGTTACCTCCTGAGAGAGAAGTGGAATTTTCTATAGATTTAATTCCTGGTACGAGACCGGTGTCGATGGCGCCATATCGTATGTCTGCGTCTGAATTGGCTGAATTGAAGAGTCAGTTGGAAGATTTACTGGAGAAGAAGTTTATCCGCCCAAGTGTTTCGCCTTGGGGTGCTCCGGTATTGCTGGTTAAGAAGAAAGAAGGTTCTATGAGACTGTGTGTTGATTACAGGCAATTGAACAAGGTAACCATTAAGAATCGGTACCCGTTACCGAGGATTGATGATTTAATGGATCAGTTAATTGGAGCCAGTGTATTCAGTAAGATTGACTTGAGATCTGGATATCATCAGATTCGTGTGAAAGCGGAAGATATTCAAAAGACTGCTTTTCGAACGAGGTATGGGCATTATGAATATTCTGTTATGCCGTTCGGAGTTACTAATGCACCTGGTGTTTTCATGGAATATATGAATAGGATTTTTCATCCGTATCTGGATAAGTTTGTTGTGGTTTTTATTGATGACATTCTGATTTATTCCAAGAATGACGAAGAACATGCGGAACATCTCAGAATTGTGTTAGAGTTGTTGAAAGATAGGAAGTTGTATGCGAAGTTGTCCAAATGTGAGTTCTGGCTGAATGAAGTTAGTTTTCTTGGACATGTGATTTCTAAAAATGGTATTGCAGTGGATCCTACAAAAGTAGAAGCGGTATCTCAGTGGGAAGCGCCGAAGACCGTCTCTGAAATTAGAAGTTTTCTTGGTCTTGCAGGTTATTACAGAAAGTTTATCGAAGGATTCTCAAAGTTAGCATTGCCGTTGACGAAGTTGACTCGTAAAGGACAAGCGTTTATTTGGGATTCTGATTGTGAGAAAGGTTTCCAAGAATTGAAGCGGAGATTGACGAGTGCTCCTATTCTGATTTTGCCGAATCTGGCGGAATCTTTTGTGGTCTATTGTGATGCATCTCTGTTGGGTCTAGGTGGTGTTTTAATGCAGAATCAACAGGTAGTTGCGTATGCTTCGAGACAGTTGAAGGTTCATGAAAGGAACTATCCTACTCATGACTTAGAGTTGGCAGCAGTTGTGTTTGTCTTGAAATTGTGGAGACATTATCTGTATGGTTCGAGATTCGAAGTGTATAGTGATCATAAGAGTTTGAAGTATCTTTTCGATCAGAAAGAGCTCAATATGAGGCAAAGAAGGTGGTTGGAATTTCTCAAAGATTATGATTTTGGTTTGAATTACCATCCTGGTAAGGCAAATGTAGTTGCAGATGCTTTGAGCAGGAAGTCCTTGCATATGTCTATGATGATGGTTCGTGAATTGGATTTAATTGAGCAATTCCGAGATTTGAGTTTGGTTTGTGAAAGTACTCCGAAGTGTGTTCGTTTGGGTATGTTGAAACTTACTAGTGGTATTCTAGAAGAGATCGGAATCGGGCAGAAATCCGATGTTAATTTAGTTGATAAATTGACATTGATCAACCAAGGTCAAGGTGGTGAGTTTAGGATTGATGAAAATGATGTTATGAGGTTTGGCGATAGAGTTTGTGTTCCTGATGTCGCAGAAATCAAGAAAAGTATATTAGAGGAAGGACATCGCAGTGGGATGAGTATTCATCCGGGTGCCACGAAAATGTATCATGATTTGAAGAAATTGTTTTGGTGGCCGGGAATGAAAAAGGAAATAGCTGAATTTGTGTATGCATGTTTAATCTGTCAGAAATCGAAGATTGAGCATCAAAAGCCGTCTGGGTTTATGCAACCGATGTTTATTCCAGAATGGAAGTGGGATAGTATTTCTATGGATTTCGTATCTGGGTTGCCGAGGACTTCTATGAATTGTGAAGCGATATGGGTCGTTGTGGATAGATTGACTAAGTCTGCTCATTTTATACCGGTGCGAATGGACTACTCAATGGAGAGATTGGCACAGTTATATATTGAGAAAATAGTGAGTTTGCATGGAGTTCCTTCTAGTATTGTGTCAGATAGAGATCCGAGGTTCACTTCGAAAATTTTGGGAAGGATTGCAGAAGGCTTTGGGTACTAAGTTGAGATTTAGTTCAGCTTACCATCCTCAGACTGATGGACAGACGGAGAGGACGATTCAATCGTTGGAAGATTTATTGCGTGCTTGTGGTTTAGAGAAAGGTGGAGCTTGGGATAGCTATTTGCCATTGATTGAATTTACTTATAACAATAGTTACCATTCGAGTATTGGTATGGCTCCGTTTGAGGCATTGTATGGTAGACGGTGTAGAACACGTTTGTGTTGGTATGAATCTGGAGAGAGTTCGGTAGTTGGGCCAGAGATTGTTCAACAGACTACTGAAAAGATCAAATTGATTCAAGAGAAGATGAGAGCTTCTCAGAGTCGTCAGAAAAGTTATCATGATAAGAGGAGAAAGAATTTAGAATTCAGTGCTGGAGATCATGTGTTTATGAGAGTTACTCCGATGACGGGTATTGGTCGGGCGTTGAAGTCTAAGAAGTTGACTCCGCGCTTTATTGGTCCGTTTCAGATTACGGAAAGAGTTGGAGAAGTTGCTTATCGCATTTCTCTACCTCCGAGACTTGCGAATTTGCACGATGTTTTTCATGTTTCTCAGTTGAGGAGATACATTCCAGACCCATCTCATGTAATCCAAATAGATGATGTACAGGTAAGAGATAACCTGACAGTAGAAGCATTGCCTATGAGGATAGAAGATCGGGAAGTGAAACAGTTAAGAGGTAAAGAGATAGCATTAGTGAAGGTTGCTTGGGGAGGTCCAGCAGATGGAAATATCACTTGGGAGCTGGAGAGCCAGATGAAAGAGGCTTATCCGGAGCTGTTCGTCTAAGGTATGTTTCCGAGGACGAAAACTCTTTTAGTGGGGGAGAGTTGTAACACCCCGTTTTCAATTAATTGATTTATTTAAATTTGGGAATTAATTTTATTAGAATTAATAAAATAAAAAGAATTATTTATTTTGGAGTATTTGAGGAAAATAAAAGAAATAAGGAATATTAGAATTTTTATGTTATTGGGCTTAGATGTTGTTAGTAAAGAGTGGGGGGTGCAGAGAAATAAAGTTATGTTTGGGACTTAGGCCATTTTCTCATTTTGGTGGTTTTCACGTAAGAACAAAAGTTGGAATTTGGGAAAATAGAGCTCTGAAGAACGGAGAACGAAGAACATCGCCCAAGAACTCAAAGCTGCTAATTGATAAGGTAAGGGGGGTTTATACTCGATTTATATTTGTTTATGGGTTTATGTACGGTGGATTCGGGTAATCGTAGGAATTCCCAATTGTTAGATGTTTCTAGGGATCGACAACTGTAGGACTGAACCTTGTTAGAAAAGGGTTAGGTTCCCAATTTTTATGAATCGATTAAGAGTTTTAGGTCCCAAATGAGGAATTGAGAGTATATATCATGATCGTGAATTTACCTTGGAAGTTGTAGGGATAACCTCCGTGTCAGTAGATTTCCCCAAAAGGACGGTTAGTTTCCGATTAAGGTTATTATGATAATCGTTGGTAACTTGGATATTGTGGTGTTGTTGTGAATTGTACAAACTCGAGGCGTTAAGTGCTGAAATGCGTGTTTTGGCGGACGTTTCCCCGCGTTTGGACTGCTGTTTTCTGAGCTGCTGCAGTTTCAGGAAAATCCTGTGCGCGCTCAGCAACACGGGCCGTGTTGCACAACACGGGTGCCCGTGTTGCTCCTCTGAGTTGGAAGGGGTGTGCTCCTGGTTGCACGACACGGGCCGTGTTGCACAACACGGGTACCCGTGTCAGAGCCCCTGTACTGATGAAATTAAAATGTGCATTTTCTGGACGTTCTGCACAACACGGGCCGTGTTGCACAACACGGGTGCCCGTGTTGCTCTGCTGTGATGAGTTTCAGGATTTTTGATTTCAGTGTTTTGACGTTGGATTTTTATTGCCATGCTTTTAGATATGTTATCGAGCATGAAATATGATATAATTGATGTGATTGGTTGATGTTTGAATAGTATGCTGAGTGATTACATGCTATCCATGACTTGATATGATTGATGTTTAAATGGTATGCTGAGTGGTTACATGCTATTTCATATCATGTTATGTTTGATATTGTTGATGTGCATGATATGTTGATCGATGTTCATAGTATGCTGAGTGTTACATACTTACATATCATGTTGCATTTGTTAATTCCCATTGTGTGGAATTAACATGGTGGCCAATATACGTGTCCGCGATTTAATGGAACGTTGAGGTGGTAGCCGTGTCCGCGATATAATGGAACGGTGAGTTATCCGTGACCCGCGATTTAATGGGGCGGTGAAGTGGTACCACATGCATGGGTGTGTTGCATTACTCGAACATAACATGAATGGATGATTTTTCCAATGTTATATTTGATTGTTTGTATGCACGTATGATTTGATAAATGGTTGATGATGTTTGATGAATATTTGCAAATATGAAAGGCAATATGTCATGGATGTATGAATTGTAAAGGTTTTGTAAACTATGAAATATGCTATTGATTGGGTGATGCTTATGATTTCGTGAATTGATTGTTATGAATGTATAACCAAATGTATATTTGAGAAGCTCACCCTTACTGTTGAATATTTCAGATTGAGGAGCTTCGCTCAGGTGCTTGGCGAAGGCTTATCGTGTCTAGTTTAGTTTCGTTTTAGTATGTCCGGGTCATGCTCTGATAGTTGTAACTCCGGGAACGGTTGGTTGTCGAGCTGCTTTAGTCAGACTCGTTTATTTCTTTTAATGGTTATAATATGATGTTGACTTTCCAGGTGTTAATCCCTGATGATTTTGGAAAATATTATAACATTTGATTTTATTAAATAAATTATTCCGCTGTGTAGACATGTATGAGTTACCACTAAAATTATGCATGACAGGAATTTATTTTATTAAAAGAGAATTGTAGCATTCCTCGATTATTACATGTACTCTGAGTTTATAGTTTTTAATATTTGCGAAAATTATATGCGGGGTTTAGAGGGTGTTACATTACTCCTATGGATGGTAGCCTTATCATTATGGAAGGTAGTCTACTTTTTAGATTTTTGTTACTACAATGTATGGCAAACTTGTCATTATAGAAGGTAGTCTGTTGTCCATATTTTTGTTACTTCATTGGATGTAGCCTTGTCATTATGGAAGTTAATGTGTTGTCTAGATTTTTGTTATTCCAATAGATGGTAGCCTAGTCATTATGGAAGGTAGTCTGTTTTCGAGATTTTTGTTACTCCAATGGATGGTAGCCTAGTCATTATGGATGGTAGCCTTGTCATTATTGAAGGTAGTCTATTGTCGAGATTTTGTTAATCCAACGGATGGTAGCCTTGACATTATGCAAGGTAATCTCTTGTGGATATTTATGTTACTCTAATGAATGGTACCCTTGTCATTATGGAAGGTAGTTTGTTGCCGATATTTTTGCTACTCCAATGGATGGTAGCCTTGTCATTTTGGAAGGTAGTATGTTATCGATATCTTTGTTAATCCAATGGATGGTAGCCTTATCATTATGTAAGGTAGTCTGTTTTCGTAATTTTTGGTACTCGGATGGATGGTAGCCTTGTCATTATGGAAGGTAGTATGTTTTCGATATCTTTGTCACTCCAATGGATGGTAGCCTTGTCACTATGTAAGGTAGTCTCTTGTCGATATTTTTGTTACTCCAATGGATGGTAGCCTTGTTATTATGGAAGGTAGTCTGTTGTCGAGATCTTTCTTACTCCAATGGATGGTAGCCTTGTCAATATGAAAGGTAGTCTGTTGTCGAGATTTTTGTTACTCCAATGGATGCTAGCCTTGTCATTAGGGAAGGTAGTTTGTTGTAGAGATTTTTGTTACTCCATTGGATGGTAGCCTTGTCATTATGGAAGTTAGTATGTTGTCGAGATTTTTGTTATTCCAATGGATGGTAGCCTAGTCATTATGGAAGGAAGTTTGTTTTTAATATTTTTGTTACTCCAATGGATGGTAGTCTTGTCATTATGGAAGGTAGTATGTTGTCGATATCTTTGTTACTCCAATGGATGGTAGCCTTGTCATTATGGAAGGTAGTATGTTGTCGAGATTTTAGTTACTCCAATGGATGGTAGCCTAGTTATTAAGGAAGGTAGTCTGTTGTCGAGATTTTTGTTACTCCAATGGTTTGTAGCCTTGTTATTATGGATGGTAGTCTATTGACGATATTTTTGTTATTCCAATGGATGGTAGCCTTTTCAATATGAAAGGTAGTCTGTTGTCGATATCTTTCTTACTCCAATGGATGGTAGCCTTTTCATTATGGAAGGTAGTCTCTTGTTGATATTTTTGGTACTCCAATGGATGGTAGCCTTGTCATTATGGAAGGATGTATGTTGTCGAGATTTTTGTTACTACAATGGTTTGTAGCCTTGTAATTATGGAAAGAAGTATGTTGTCGATATCTTTGTTACTCCAATGGATGGTATCCTAGTCATTATGGAAGGTAGTATGTTGTCGAGATTTTAGTTACTCCAATGGATGGTATCCTTGTTTTTATGGAAGGTAGTCTATTGTCGATATTTTTGTTATTCCAATGGATGGTAGCCTAGTCATTATGGAAGTTAGTTTGTTGTCGAGATTTTTGCTACTCCAATGGATGCTAGCCTTGTCATTATGGAATGTAGTCTGTTGTAGAGATTTTTGTTACTCCAATGGAAGGTAGCCTTGTCATTATGTAATGTAGTCTATTTTCGTGATTTTTGTTACTCCAATGGATGGTAGCCTTGTCATTATGGAATGTAATCTTTCATTGTGATTTTTGTTACTCCTATGGATGGTAGCCTTGTCATTATGGAAGGTAGTCTATTTTTTAGATTTTTGTTACTACGATGTATGGAAGCCTTGTCATTACAGAAGGTAGTCTGTTGTCAATATTTTTGTTACTCCATTGTATGTAGCCTTGTCATTATGGAAGTTAATGTGTTGTCTAGATTTTTGTTATTCCAATAGATGGTAGCCTAGTCACTATGGAAGGTATTCTGTTGTCGATATTTTTGTTACTCCAATGGATGGTAGCCTTCTCATTATGAAAGGTAGTGTGTTGTCGAGATTTTTGTTATTCCAATAGATGGTAGCCTTTTCATTATGAAAGGTACTCTATTGTTGATATTTTTGTTATTCCAATGGATTGTAGCTTTGTCGTTATGGAAGGTAGGCTGTTGTCGGGATTTTTGTTACTACAATGGATGGTAGCCTTGTCATTATGGAAGGTAGACTGTTGTCGAGATTTATCTTACTACAATGGATTGTAGCCTTGTCATTATGGTAGGTAGTCTGTTATCAATATCTTTGATACTCCAATGGATGGTAGCCTAGTCATTATGGAAGGTAGTCTGTTGTCGAGATTTTTGTTACTCCAATGGATGGTAGCCTTGTCATTATGGAAGGTAGTCTGTTGTCGAGATTTTGTTAATCCAATGGATGCTAGCCTAGTCATTATGGAAGGTAGTTTGTTGTCGATATTTTTGTTATTCCAATGGATGGTAGCCTAGTCATTATGGAAGTTAGTTTGTTTTCGAGATTTTTGCTACTCCAATGGATGCTAGCCTTGTCATTATGGAAGGTAGTCTGTTGTAGAGATTTTTGTTACTCTAATGGAAGGTAGCCTTGTCATTATGTAAGGTAGTATGTTTTCGTGATTTTTGTTACTCCGATGGATGGTAGCCTTGTCATTATGGAAGGTAATATCTTTTCGATATCTTTGTTACTCCAATGGATGTTAGCCTTGTTATAATGTAAGGTAGTCTATTGTCGAGATTTTTGTTACTCCAATGGATGGTAGCCTTGTCATTATGGAAGGAAGTATGTTGTCAATATCTTTGTTACTCCAATGGATGGTATCCTAGTCATTATGGAAGGTAGTATGTTGTCCAGATTTTTGTTACTCCAATGGATGGTAGCCTAGTCATTATGGAAGGTAGTCTGTTGTCGAGATTTTTATTACTCCAATGGATGGTAGCCTTGTCATTATGGAAGGTAGTCCATTGTCGAGATTTTTGTTACTCCAATGGATGGTAGCATTGTCATTATGGAAGGTAATCTTTCATTGTGATTTTTGTTACTCCTATGGATGGTAGCCTTATCATTATGGAAGGTAGTCTATTTTTTAGATTTTTGTTACTACGATGTATGGAAGCCTTGTCATTACAGAAGGTAGTCTGTTGTCAATATTTTTGTTACTCCATTGGATGTAGCCTTGTCATTATGGAAGTTAATATGTTGTCTAGATTTTTGTTATTCCAATAGATGGTAGCCTAGTCATTATGGAAGGTAGTCTGTTTTCGAGATTTTTATTACTCCAATGGATGGTAGCCTAGTCATTATGGAAGGTAGTCTGTTGTCGAGATTTTTGTTACTCCAATGGATGGTAGCCTTGTCATTATTTAAGGTAGTCTATTGTCGAGATTTTGTTAATCCAACGGATGGTAGCCTTGACATTATGCAAGGTAATCTCTTGTGGATATTTTTGTTACTCTAATGAATGGTACCCTTGTCATTATGGAAGGTAGTTTGTTGTCGATATTTTTGCTACTCTAATGGATGGTAGCCTTGTCATTATGGAATGTAGTATGTTATCGATATCTTTGTTAATCCAATGGATGGTAGCCTTATCATTATGTAAGGTAGTATGTTTTCGTAATTTTTGATACTCGGATGGATGGTAGCCTTGTCATTATGGATGGTAGTATGTTTTCGATATCTTTGTCACTCCAATAGATGGTAGACTTGTCATTATGTAAGGTAGTCTCTTGTCGAGATTTATGTTACTCCAATGGATGGTAGCCTTGTTATTTTGGAAGGTAGTCTGTTGTCGAGATCTTTGTTACTCCAATGGATGGTAGCCTTGTCAATATGAAAGTTAGTCTTTTGTCGATATTTTTGTTACTCCAATGGATGCTAGCCTTGTCATTAGGGAAGGTAGTCTGTTGTAGAGATTTTTGTTACTCCAATGGATGGTAGCCTTGGCATTATGGAAGGTAGTCTTTCCTTGTGATTTTTGTTACTACAATGTATGATAGCCTTGTCATTATGGAAGGTAGTCTGTTGTCGATATTTTTGTTACTCCATTGGATGGTAGCCTTGTCATTTTGGAAGTTAGTCTGTTGTCGAGATTATTGTTATTCCAATGGATGGTAGCCTAGTCATTTGGAAGGAAGTTTATTTTTGATATTTTTGTTACTCCAATGGATGGTAGTCTTGTCATTATGGAAGGTAGTATGTTGTCGATATCTTTGTTACTCCAATGGATGGTAGCCTTGTCATTATGGAAGGTAGTATGTTATCGAGATTTTAGTTATTCCAATGGATGGTAGCCTAGTCATTAAGGAAGGTAGTTTGTTGTCGAGATTTTTGTTACTCCAATGGTTTGTAGCCTTGTAATTATGGAAGGTAGTCTATTGACGATATTTTTGTTATTCCAATGGATGGTAGTCTTTTCAATATGATAGGTAGTCTATTGTCGATATCTTTCTTACTCCAATGGATGGTAGCCTTGTCATTATGGAAGGTAGTCTCTTGTTGATATTTTTGGTACTCCAATGGATGGTAGCCTTGTCATTATGGAAGGATGTCTGTTGTCGAGATTTTTGTTACTACAATGGTTTGTAGCCTTGCAATTATGGAAGGAAGTATGTCGTCGATATCTTTGTTACTCCAATGGATGGTATCCTAGTCATTATGGAAGGTAATATGTTTTCGAAATTTTAGTTACTCCAATGGATGGTAGCCTAGTCATTATGGAAGGTAGTCTGTTGTCGAGATTTTTGTTACTCCAATGGATGGTAGCCTTGTTATTATGGAAGGTAGTCTATTGTCGATATTTTTGTTATTCCAATGGATGGTAGCCTTTTCAATATGAAAGGTAGTCTGTTGTCGATATCTTTCTTACTCCAATGGATGGTAGCCTAGTCATTATGGAAGGTAGTCTATTGTCGAGATTATTGTTACTCCAATTGATGGTAGCCTAGTCATTATGGAAGTTAGTCTGTTATCGAGATTTTTTCTACTCCAATGGATGCTAGCCTTGTCATTATGGAAGGTAGTCTATCTTTGTGATTTTTGTTAATCCTATGGATGGTAGCCTTGTCATTATGGAAGGTAGTCTATTGTTTAGATTTTTGTTACTACAATATATGGTAGCCTTGTCATTATGGAAGGTAGTCTGTTGTCGAGATTTTTGTTACTCCAATGGATGGTAGCCTTCTCATTATGAAAGGTAGTGTGTTGTCGAGATTTTTGTTATTCCAATAGATGGTAGCCTTTTCATTATGAAAGGTACTCTATTGTTGATATTTTTGTTACTCCAATGGATTGTAGCCTTGTCGTTATGGAAGGTAGGCTGTTGTCGAGATTTTTGTTACTACAATGGATGGTAGCCTTGTCATTATGGAAGGTAGACTGTTTTCGAGATTTATGTTACTACAATGGATTGTAGCCTTGTCATTACGGTAGGTAGTCTGTTATCAATATTTTTGATACTCCAATGGATGGTAGCCTAGTCATTATGGAAGGTAGTCTGTTGTCGAGATTTTTGTTACTCCAATGGATGGTAGCCTTGTCATTATGGAAGGTAGTCTGTTGTCGAGATTTTGTTAATCCAATGGATGCTAGCCTAGTCATTATGGAAGGTAGTCTGTTGTCGAGATTTTTGTTATTCCAATGGATGGTAGCCTAGTCATTATGGAAGTTAGTCTGTTCTCGAGATTTTTGCTACTCCAATGGATGCTAGCCTTGTCATTATGGAAGGTAGTCTATTGTCGAGATTTTTGTTACTCCAATGGATGGTAGCCTTGTCATTATGGAAGGTAGTATGTTTTCGAGACTTTTGTTACTCCAATGGATGGTAGACTAGTCATTATGGAGATTGGTTTGTTGTCGAGATTTTTGTTACTCCAATGGATGCTAGCCTTGTAATTAAGGAAGGTAGTCTATTGTAGAGATTTTTGTTACTCCAATAGATGGTAGCCTAGTCATTATGGAGGTTGGTCTGTTGTCGAGATTTTTGTTACTCCAATGGATGGTATCCTTGTCATTATGGAAGGTAGTTTGTCCTTGTGATTTTTGTTACTCATATGGATGGTAGACTTTTCATTATAGAAGGTAGTCTATTGTTCATAATTTTGTTACTACAATGTATGGTAGCCTTGTCATAATGGAAGATAGTCTGTTGTCGAGATTTTTGTTACTCTAATGGATGGTAGCCTTGTCATTATGTAAGGTAGTCTGTTTTCGTGATTTTTGTTACTCCGATGGATGGTAACCTTATCATTATGTAAGGTAGTCTGTTATCGATATCTTTGTTACTATAATGGTTTGTAGCCTTGGAATTATGGAAGGAAGTATGTTGTCGATATCTTTGTTACTCCAATGGATGGTAGCCTAGTCATTATGGAAGGTAGACTGTTGTCGAGATTTTTTTTTGCTCCAATGGATGGTAGCCTAGTCATTATGGAAGGTAGTCTGTTGTAGAGATTTTTGTTACTCCAATGGAAGGTAGCCTTGTCATTATGGAAGGCAGTCTGTCTTTCTGATTTTTGTTACTCCTATGGATGGTAGCGTTGTCATTATAGAAGGTAGTCTATTGTCAGATTTTTGTTACTACAATATATGGTAGCCTTGTCATTATGGAAGGTAGTCTGTTGTCGAGATTTTAGTTACTCCAATGGATGGTAGCCTAGTCATTATGGAAGGTAGTCTGTTGTGGATATTTTTTTTACTCCAATGGATGGTAGCCTAGTCATTATGGAAGGTAGTATGTTGTCGATATTTTTTTTACTCCAATGGATGGAAGCCTTATCATTATGAAAGGTAGTGTGTTGTCGAGATTTTTGTTATTCCAATAGATGGTAGCCTTTTCATTATGAAAGGTACTCTATTGTTGATATTTTTGTTACTACAATGGATGGTAGCCTTATCATTATGGAAGGTAGTCTGTTGTCGAGATTTATGTTACTACAATGGATTGTAGCCTTATCATTATGGTAGGTAGTCTGTTATCGATATCTTTGTTACTCCAATGGATGGTAGCCTAGTCATTATGGAAGGTAGTCTGTTGTCGAGATTTTTGTTACTCCAATGGATGGTAGCCTTGTCATTATGAGAGGTAGTCTGTTTTCGTGATTTTTGTTACTCCGATGGATAGTAGCCTTGTCATTATGGAAGGTAATCTTTCCTTGTGATTTTTGTTACTACAATGTATGGTAGCCTTGTCATTATGGAAGGTAGTCTGTTGTCGATATTTTTGTTACTCCATTGGATGGTAGCCTTGTCATTGTGGAAGTTAGTCTGTTGTCGAGATTATTGTTATTCCAATGGATGGTAGCCTAGTCATTATCGAAGGAAGTTTATTTTTGATATTTTAGTTACTCCAATGGATGGTAGTCTTGTCATTATGGAAGGTAGTATGTTGTCGATATCTTTGTTACTCCAATGGATGGTATCCTTGTCATTATGGAAGGTAGTATGTTGTCGAGATTTTAGTTATTCCAATGGATGGTAGCCTAGTCATTAAGGAAGGTAGTTTGTTGTCGAGATTTTTGTTACTCCAATGGTTTGTAGCCTTGTAATTATGGAAGGTAGTCTATTGACGATATTTTTGTTATTCCAATGGATGGTAGCCTTTTCAATATGAAAGGTAGTCTATTGTCGATATCTTTCTTACTCCAATGGATGGTAGCCTTGTCATTATGGAAGGTAGTCTCTTGTTGATATTTTTGGTACTCCAATGGATGGTAGCCTTGTCATTATGGAAGGATGTCTATTGTCGAGATTTTTGTTACTATAATGGTTTGTAGCCTTGCAATTATGGAAGGAAGTATGTTGTCGATATCTTTGTTACTCCAATGTATGGTATCCTAGTCATTATGGAAGGTAATATGTTGTCGAAATTTTAGTTACTCCAATGGATGGTAGCCTAGTCATTATGGAAGGTAGTCTGTTGTCGAGATTTTTGTTACTCCAATGGATGGTAGCCTTGTTATTATGGAAGGTAGTCTATTGTCGATATTTTTGTTATTCCAATGGATGGTAGCCTTTTCAATATGAAAGGTAGTCTGTTGTCGATATCTTTCTTACTCCAATGGATGGTAGCCTATTCATTATGGAAGGTAGTCTATTGTCGAGATTATTGTTACTCCAATTGATGGTAGCCTAGTCATTATGGAAGTTAGTCTGTTATCGAGATTTTTTCTACTCCAATGGATGCTAGCCTTGTCATTATGGAAGGTAGTCTATCTTTGTGATTTTTGTTAATCCTATGGATGGTAGCCTTGTCATTATGGAAGGTAGTCTATTGTTTAGATTTTTGTTACTACAATATATGGTAGCCTTGTCATTATGGAAGGTAGTCTGTTGTCGAGATTTTTGTTACTCCAATGGATGGTAGCCTTCTCATTATGAAAGGTAGTGTGTTGTCGAGATTTTTGTTATTCTAATAGATGGTAGCCTTTTCATTATGAAAGGTACTCTATTGTTGATATTTTTGTTACTCCAATGGATTGTAGCCTTGTCGTTATGGAAGGTAGGTTGTTGTCGAGATTTTTGTTACTACAATGGATGGTAGCCTTGTCATTATGGAAGATAGACTGTTGTCGAGATTTATGTTACTACAATGGATTGTAGCCTTGTCATTATGGTAGGTAGTCTGTTATCAATATCTTTGATACTCCAATGGATGGTAGCCTAGTCATTATGGAAGGTAGTCTGTTGTCGAGATTTTTGTTACTCCAATTGATGGTAGCCTTGTCATTATGGAAGGTAGTCTGTTGTCGAGATTTTGTTAATCCAATGGATGCTAGCCTAGTCATTATGGAAGGTAGTCTGTTGTCGAGATTTTTGTTATTCCAATGGATGGTAGCCTAGTCATTATGGAAGTTAGTCTGTTGTCGAGATTTTTGCTACTCCAATGGATGCTAGCCTTGTCATTATGGAAGGTAGTCTATTGTCGAGATTTTTGTTACTCCAATGTATGGTAGCCTTGTCATTATGGAAGGTAGTATGTTTTCGAGACTTTTGTTACTCCAATGGATGGTAGCCTAGTCATTATGGAGATTGGTTTGTTGTCGAGATTTTTGTTACTCCAATGGATGCTAGCCTTGTAATTAAGAAAGGTAGTCTATTGTAGAGATTTTTGTTACTCCAATAGATGGTAGCCTAGTCATTATGGAGGTTGGTCTGTTGTCGAGATTTTTGTTACTCCAATGGATGGTATCCTTGTCATTATGGAAGGTAGTTTGTCCTTGTGATTTTTGTTACTCATATGGATGGTAGACTTTTCATTATAGAAGGTAGTCTATTGTTCATAATTTTGTTACTACAATGTATGGTAGCCTTGTCATAATGGAAGATAGTCTGTTGTCGAGATTTTTGTTACTCTAATGGATGGTATCCTTGACATTATGTAAGGTAGTCTGTTTTCGTGATTTTTGTTACTCCGATGGATGGTAACCTTATCATTATGTAAGGTAGTCTGTTATCGATATCTTTGTTACTACAATGGTTTGTAGCCTTGGAATTATGGAAGGAAGTATGTTGTCGATATCTTTGTTACTCCAATGGATGGTAGCCTAGTCATTATGGAAGGTAGACTGTTGTCGAGATTTTTTTTTGCTCCAATGGATGGTAGCCTAGTCATTATGGAAGGTAGTCTGTTGTAGAGATTTTTGTTACTCCAATGGAAGGAAGCCTTGTCATTATGGAAGGCAGTCTGTCTTTCTGATTTTTGTTACTCCTATGGATGGTAGCATTGTCATTATGGAAGGTAGTCTATTGTCAGATTTTTGTTACTACAATATATGGTAGCCTTGTCATTATGGAAGGTAGTCTGTTATCGAGATTTTAGTTACTCCAATGGATGGTAGCCTAGTCATTATGGAAGGTAGTCTGTTGTGGATATTTTTTTTACTCCAATGGATGGTAGCCTAGTCATTATGGAAGGTAGTCTGTTGTCGATATTTTTTTTACTCCAATGGATGGTAGCCTTATCATTATGAAAGGTAGTGTGTTGTCGAGATTTTTGTTATTCCAATAGATGGTAGCGTTGTCGATATTTTTGTTACTACAATGGATGGTAGCCTTATCATTATGGAAGGTAGTCTGTTGTCGAGATTTATGTTACTACAATGGATTGTAGCCTTATCATTATGGTAGGTAGTCTGTTATCGATATCTTTGTTACTCCAATGGATGGTAGCCTAGTCATTATGGAAGGTAGTCTGTTGTCGAGATTTTTGTTACTCCAATGGATGGTAGCCTTGTCATTATGAGAGGTAGTCTGTTTTCGTGATTTTTGTTACTCCGATGGATAGTAGCCTTGTCATTATGGAAGGTAATTTTTCCTTGTGATTTTTGTTACTACAATGTATGGTAGCCTTGTCATTATGGAAGGTAGTTTGTTGTCGATATTTTTGTTACTCCATTGGATGGTAGCCTTGTAATTATGGAAGTTAGTATGTTGTCGAGATTTTTGTTATTCCAATGGATGGTAGCCTAGTCATTATGGAAGGAAGTTTATTTTTGATATTTTAGTTACTCCAATGGATGGTAGTCTTGTCATTATGGAAGGTAGTATGTTGTCGATATCTTTGTTACTCCAATGGATGGTAGCCTTGTCATTATGGAAGGTAGTATGTTGTCGAGATTTTAGTTATTCCAATGGATGGTAGCCTAGTCATTAAGGAAGGTAGTCTGTTGTCGAGATTTTTGTTACTCCAATGGTTTGTAGCCTTGTTATTATGGAAGGTAGTCTATTGACGATATTTTTGTTATTCCAATGGATGGTAGCCTTTTCAATATGAAAGGTAGTCTGTTGTCGATATCTTTCTTACTCCAATGGATGGTAGCGTTGTCATTATGGAAGGTAGTCTCTTGTTGATATTTTTGGTACTCCAATGGATGGTAGCCTTGTCATTATGGAAGGATGTCTGTTGTCGAGATTTTTGTTACTACAATGGTTTGTAGCCTTGGAATTATGGAAGGAAGTATGTTGTCGATATCTTTGTTACTCCAATGGATGGTATCCTAGTCATTATGGTAGGTAATATGTTGTCGAAATTTTAGTTACTCCAATGGATGGTAGCCTAGTCATAATGGAAGGTACTCTGTTGTTGAGATTTTTGTTACTCCAATGGATGGTAGCCTTGTTATTATGGAAGGTAGTCTATTGTCGATATTTTTGTTATTCCAATGGATGGTAGCCTTTTCAATATGAAAGGTAGTCTGTTGTCGATATCTTTCTTACTCCAATGGATGGTAGCCTAGTCATTATGGAAGGTAGTCTATTGTCGAGATTATTGTTACTCCAATGGATGGTAGCCTAGTCATTATGGAAGTTAGTTTGTTATCGAGATTTTTTCTACTCCAATGGATGCTAGCCTTGTAGTTATGGAAGGTAGTCTGTTGTAGAGATTTTTGTTACTCCAATGGAAGGTAGCCTTGTCATTATGGAAGGTAGTCTATCTTTGTGATTTTTGTTAATCCTATGGATGGTAGCCTTGTCATTACAGAAGGTAGTCTGTTGTCAATATTTTTGTTACTCCATTGGATGTAGCCTTATCATTATGGAAGTTAATGTGTTGTCTAGATTTTTGTTATTCCAATAGATGGTAGCCTAGTCATTATGGAAGGTAGTCTATTTTTGATATTTTTGTTACTCCAATGGATGGTAGCCTAGTCATTATGGAAGGTAGTCTGTTGTCGAGATTTTTGTTACTCCAATGGATGGTAGCCTTATCATTATTGAAAGTAGTCTATTGTCAAGATTTTGTTAATCCAACGGATGGTAGCCTTGACATTATGCAAGGTAATCTCTTGTGGATATTTTTGTTAATCCAATGGATGGTAGCCTTATCATTATGTAAGGTAGTATGTTTTCGTAATTTTTGATACTCGGATGGATGGTAGCCTTGTCATTATGGAAGGTAGTATGTTTTCGATATCTTTGTCACTCTAATGGATGGTAGCCTTGTCATTATGTAAGGTAGTCTCTTGTCGAGATTTTTGTTACTCCAATGGATGGTAGCCTTGTTATTTTGGAAGGTAGTCTGTTGTCGAGATTTTTGTTATTCCAATGGATGGTAGCCTAGTCATTATGGAAGGTAGTCTGTTGTCGAGATTTTTGTTACTCCAATGGATGGTAGCCTTGTCATTATGAGAGGTAGTCTGTTTTCATGATTTTTGTTACTCTGATGGATAGTAGCCTTGTCATTATGGAAGGTAATCTTTCCTTGTGATTTTTGTTACTACAATGTATGGTAGCCTTGTCATTATGGAAGGTAGTCTGTTGTCGATATTTTTGTTACTCCATTGGATGGTAGCCTTGTCATTATGGAAGTTAGTTTGTTGTCGAGATTTTTGTTATTCCAATGGATGGTAGCCTAGTCATTATGGAAGGAAGTTTATTTTTGATATTTTTGTTACTCCAATGGATGGTAGTCTTGTCATTATGGAAGGTAGTATGTTGTCGATATCTTTGTAACTCCAATGGATGGTAGCCTTGTCATTATGGAAGGTAGTATGTTGTCGAGATTTTAGTTATTCCAATGGATGATAGCCTCGTCATTAAGGAAGGTAGTCTGTTGTCGAGATTTTTGTTACTCCAATGGTTTGTAGCCTTGTTATTATGGAAGGTAGTCTATTGACGATATTTTTGTTATTCTAATGGATGGTAGCCTTTTCAATATGAAAGGTAGTCTGTTGTCGATATCTTTCTTACTCCAATGGATGGTAGCGTTGTCATTATGGAAGGTAGTCTCTTGTTGATATTTTTGGTACTCCAATGGATGGTAGCCTTGTCATTATGGAAGGATGTCTATTGTCGAGATTTTTGTTACTACAATGGTTTGTAGCCTAGGAATTATGGAAGGAAGTATGTTGTCGATATCTTTGTTACTCCAATGGATGGTATCCTAGTCATTATGGTAGGTAATATGTTGTCGAAATTTTAGTTACTCCAATGGATGGTAGCCTAGTCATTATGGAAGGTAGTCTGTTGTCGAGATTTTTGTTACTCCAATGGATGGTAGCCTTGTTATTATGGAAGGTAGTCTATTGTTGATATTTTTGTTATTCCAATGGATGGTAGCCTTTTCAATATGAAAGGTAGTCTGTTATCGATATCTTTCTTACTCCAATGGATGGTAGCCTAGTCATTATGGAAGGTAGTCTATTGTCGAGATTATTGTTACTCCAATGGATGGTAGCCTAGTCATTATGGAAGTTAGTTTGTTATCGAGATTTTTTCTACTCCAATGGATGCTAGCCTTGTCATTATGGAAGGTAGTCTGTTGTAGAGATTTTTGTTACTCCAATGGAAGGTAGCCTTGTTATTATGGAAGGTAGTCTATCTTTGTGATTTTTGTTAATCCTATGGATGGTAGCCTTGTCATTACAGAAGGTAGTCTGTTGTCAATATTTTTGTTACTCCATTGGATGTAGCCTTGTCATTATGGAAGTTAATGTGTTGTCTAGATTTTTGTTATTCCAATAGATGGTAGCCTAGTCATTATGGAAGGTAGTCTGTTTTCGAGATTTTTGTTACTCCAATGGATGGTAGCCTAGTCATTATGGAAGGTAGTCTGTTGTCGAGATTTTTGTTACTCCAATGGATGGTAGCCTTATCATTATTGAAGGTAGTCTATTGTCAAGATTTTGTTAATCCAACGGATGGTAGCCTTGACATTATGCAAGGTAATCTCTTGTGGATATTTTTGTTACTCTAATGAATGGTACCCTTGTCATTATGGAAGGTAGTTTGTTATCGATATTTTTGCTACTCCAATGGATGGTAGCCTTGTCATTATGGAAGGTAGTATGTTTTCGATATCTTTGTCACTCCAATGGATGGTAGCCTTGTCATTATGTAAGGTAGTCTCTTGTCGAGATTTTTGTTACTCCAATGGATGGTAGCCTTGTTATTTTGGAAGGTAGTCTGTTGTCGAGATTTTTGTTATTCCAATGGATGGTAGCCTTGTCAATATGAAAGGTAGTCTGCTGTCGATATTTTTATTACTCCAATGGATGCTAGCCTTGTCATTAGGGAAGGTAGTCTGTTGTAGAGATTTTTGTTACTCCAATGGATAGTAGCCTTGTCATTATGGAAGGTAGTCTTTCCTTGTGATTTTTGTTACTACAATGTATGGTAGCCTTGTCATTATGGAAGGTAGTCAGTTGTCGATATTTTTGTTACTCCATTGGATGGTAGCCTTGTCATTATGGAAGTTAGTCTGTTGTCGAGATTTTTGTTATTCCAATGGATGGTAGCCTTGTTATTATGGAAGGTAGTCTATTGTCGATATTTTTGTTATTCCAATGGATGGTAGCCTTTTCAATATGAAAGGTAGTCTGTTGTCGATATCTTTATTACTCCAATGGATGGTAGCCTTGTCATTATCGAAGGTAGTCTCTTGTCGATATTTTAGTTATTCCAATGGATGGTAGCCTTGTCATTATGGAAAGATGTCTGTTGTCGAGATTTTTGTTACTACAATGGTTTGTAGCCTTGCAATTATGGAAGGAAGTATGTTGTCGATATCTTTGTTACTCCAATGGATGGTATCCTAGTCATTTTGGAAGGTAATATGTTGTCGAAATTTTAGTTACTCCAATGGATGGTAGCCTAGTCATTATGGAAGGTAGTCTGTTGTCGAGATTTTTGTTACTCCAATGGATGGTAGCCTTGTTATTATGGAAGGTAGTCTATTGTCGATATTTTTGTTATTCCAATGGATGGTAGCCTTTTCAATATGAAAGGTAGTCTGTTGTCGATATCTTTCTTACTCCAATGGATAGTAGCCTAGTCATTATGGAAGGTAGTCTGTTGTCGAGATTATTGTTACTCCAATGGATGGTAGCCTAGTCATTATGGAAGTTAGTCTGTTATCGAGATTTTTTCTACTCCAATGGATGCTAGCCTTGTCATTATGGAAGGTAATCTTTCATTGTGATTTTTGTTACTCCTATGGATGGTAGCCTTATCATTATGGAAGGTAGCCTATTTTTTAGATTTTTGTTACTACAATGTATGGAAGCCTTGTCATTACAGAAGGTAGTCTGTTGTCAATATTTTTGTTACTCCATTGGATGTAGCCTTGTCATTATGGAAGTTAATGTGTTGTCTACATTTTTGTTATTCCAATAGATGGTAGCCTAGTCATTATGGAAGGTAGTCTGTTTTCGAGATTTTTGTCACTCCAATGGATGGTAGCCTAGTCATTATGGAAGGTAGTCTGTTGTCGAGATTTTTGTTACTCCAAAGGATGGTAGTCTTGTCATTATTGAAGGTAGTCTATTGTCGAGATTTTGTTAATCCAACGGATGGTAGCTTTGACATTATGCAAGGTAATCTCTTGTGGATATTTTCTTTACTCTAATGAATGGTACCCTTGTCATTATGGAAGGTAGTTTGTTGTCGATATTTTTTCTACTCCAATGGATGGTAGCCTTGTTATTATGGAATGTAGTATGTTATCGATATCTTTGTTAATCCAATGGATGGTAGCCTTATCATTATGTAAGGTAGTATGTTTTCGTAATTTTTGATACTCGGATGGATGGTAGCCTTGTCATTATGGAAGGTAGTATGTTTTCGATATCTTTGTCACTCCAATGGATGGTAGCCTTGTCATTATGTAAGGTAGTCTCTTGTCGAGATTTTTCTTACTCCAATGGATGGTAGCCTTGTTATTTTGGAAGGTAGTCTGTTGTCGAGATTTTTATTATTCCAATGGATGGTAGCCTTTTCATTATGAAAGGTAGTCTGTTGTCGATATTTTTGTTACTCCAATGGATGCAAGCCTTGTCATTAGGGAAGGTAGTCTGTTGTAGAGATTTTTGTTACTCCAATGGATGGTAGCCTGGTCATTATGGAAGGTAGTCTTTCCTTGTGATTTTTGTTACTCCAATGGATGGTAGTCTTGTCATTATGGAAGGTAGTATGTTGTCGATATCTTTGTTACTCCAATGGATGGTAGCCTTGTCATTATGGAATGTAGTATGTTGTCGAGATTTTAGTTATTCCAATGGATGGTAGCCTAGTCATTAAGGAAGGTAGTTTGTTGTCGAGATTTTTGTTACTCCAATGGTTTGTAGCCTTCTTATTATGGAAGGTAGTCTATTGACGATATTTTTGTTATTCCAATTGATGGTAGCCTTTTCAATATGAAAGGTAGTCTGTTGTCGATATCTTTCTTACTCCAATGGATGGTAGCCTTGTCATTATGGAATGTAGTCTCTTCTTGATATTTTTGGTACTCCAATGGATGGTAGCCTTGTCATTATGGAAGGATGTCTGTTGTCGAGATTTTTGTTACTACAATGGTTTGTAGCCTTGCAATTATGGAAGGAAGTATGTTGTCGATATCTTTGTTACTCCAATGGATGGTATCCTAGTCATTATGGAAGTTAATATGTTGTCGAAATTTTAGTTACTCCAATGGATGGTAGCCTAGTCATTATGGAAGGTAGTCTGTTGTCGAGATTTTTGTTACTCCAATGGATGGTAGCCTAGTCATTATGGAAGTTAGTCTGTTATCGAGATTTTTCCTACTCCAACGGATGCTAGCCTTGTCATTATGGAAGGTAGTCTATTGTAGAGATTTTTGTTACTCCAATGGAAGGTAGCCTTGTCATTATGGAAGGTAGTCTATCTTTGTGATTTTTGTTAATCCTATGGATTGTAGCCTTGTCATTATGGAAGGTAGTCTATTATTTAGATTTTTGTTACTACAATATATGGTAGCCTTGTCATTATGGAAGGTAGTCTGTTGTCGAGATTTTTGTTACTCCAATGGATGGTAGCCTTCTCATTATGAAAGGTAGTGTGTTGTCGAGATAGTTGTTATTCCAATAGATGGTAGCCTTTTCATTATGAAAGGTACTCTATTGTTGATATTTTTGTTACTCCAATGGATTGTAGCCTTGTCGTTATGGAAGGTAGGCTGTTGTTGAGATTTTTGTTACTACAATGGATGGTAGCCTTGTCATTATGGAAGGTAGACTGTTGTCGAGATTTATGTTACTACAATGGATTGTAGCCTTGTCATTATGGTAGGTAGTCTGTTATCAATATCTTTGATACTCCAATGGATGGTAGCCTAGTCATTATGGAAGGTAGTCTGTTGTCGAGATTTTTGTTATTCCAATGGATTGTAGCGTTGTCATTATGGAAGGTAGTCTATTGTAGAGATTTTTGTTACTCCAATGGAAGGTAGCCTTGTCATTATGTAAGGTAGTCTGTTTTCATGATTTTTGTTACTCCGATAGATGGTAGCCTTGTCATTATGGAAGGTAATATGTTTTCGATATCTTTGTTACTCCAACGGATGTTAGCCTTGTCATTATGTAAGGTAGTCTATTGTCGAGATTTTTGTTACTCCAATGGATGGTAGCCTTGTCATTATGGAAGGTAGTATGTTTTCGAGATTTTTGTTACTCCAATGGATGGTAGCCTAGTCATTATGGAGATTGGTTTGTTGTCGAGATTTTTGTTACTCCAATGGATGCTAGCCTTGTAATTAAGGAAGGTAGTCTATTGTAGAGATTTTTGTTACTCCAATAGATGGTAGCCTAGTCATTATGGAGGTTGGTCTGTTGTCGAGATTTTTGTTACTCCAATGGATGGTATCCTTGTCATTATGGAAGGTAGTTTGTCCTTGTGATTTTTGTTACTCATATGGATGGTAGACTTTTCATTATAGAAGGTAGTCTATTGTTCATAATTTTGTTACTACAATGTATGGTAGCCTTGTCATTATGGAAGATAGTCTGTTGTCGAGATTTTTGTTACTCTAAAGGATGGTAGCCTTGTCATTATGTAAGGTAGTCTGTTTTCGTGATTTTTGTTACTCCGATGGATGGTAACCTTATCATTATGGAAGGTAATATGTTTTCGGTATCTTTGTTACTCCAATGGATGATAGCCTTGTCATTATGTAAGGTAGTCTATTGTCGAGATTTTTGTTACTCTAATGGATGGTAGCCTTGTAATTATGGAAGGTAGTCTGTTTTCGAGATTTTTGTTACTCCAATGGATGGTAGCCTAGTCATTATGGAGGTTGGTCTGTTGTAGAGATTTTTGTTACTCCAATGGAAGGTAGCCTTGTCATTATGGAAGGTAGTCTATCTTTGTGATTTTTGTTAATCCTATGGATGGTAGCCTTGTCATTATGGAAGGTAGTCTATTGTTTAGATTTTTGTTACTACAATATATGGTAGCCTTGTCATTATGGAAGGTAGTCTATTGTCGAGATTTTTGTTACTCCAATGGATGGTAGCCTTCTCATTATGAAAGGTAGTGTGTTGTCGAGATAGTTGTTATTCCAATAGATGGTAGCCTTTTCATTATGAAAGGTACTCTATTGTTGATATTTTTGTTACTCCAATGGATTGTAGCCTTGTCGTTATGGAAGGTAGGCTGTTGTCGAGATTTTTGTTACTACAATGGATGGTAGCCTTGTCATTATGGAAGGTAGACTGTTGTCGAGATTTATGTTACTACAATGGATTGTAGCCTTGTCATTATGGTAGGTAGTCTGTTATCAATATCTTTGATACTCCAATGGATGGTAGCCTAGTCATTATGGAAGGTAGTCTGTTGTCGAGATTTTTGTTACTCCAATGGATGGTAGCCTTGTCATTATGGAAGGTAGTCTGTTGTCGAGATTTTGTTAATCCAATGGATGCTAGCCTAGTCATTATGGAAGGTAGTCTGTTGTCGAGATTTTTGTTATTCCAATGGATGGTAGCCTAGTCATTATGGAAGTTAGTTTGTTGTCGAGATTTTTGCTACTCCAATGGATGCTAGCCTTGTCATTATGGAAGGTAGTCTGTTGTAGAGATTTTTGTTACTCCAATGGAAGGTAGCCTTGTCATTATGTAAGGTAGTCTGTTTTCGTGATTTTTGTTACTCCGATAGATGGTAGCCTTGTCATTATGGAAGGTAATATGTTTTCGATATCTTTGTTACTCCAACGGATGTTAGCCTTGTCATTATGTAAGGTAGTCTATTGTCGAGATTTTTGTTACTCCAATGGATGGTAGCCTTGTCATTATGGAAGGTAGTATGTTTTCGAGATTTTTGTTACTCCAATGGATGGTAGCCTAGTCATTATGGAGATTGGTTTGTTGTCGAGATTTTTGTTACTCCAATGGATGCTAGCCTTGTAATTAAGGAAGGTAGTCTATTGTAGAGATTTTTGTTACTCCAATAGATGGTAGCCTAGTCATTATGGAGGTTGGTCTGTTGTCGAGATTTTTGTTACTCCAATGGATGGTATCCTTGTCATTATGGAAGGTAGTTTGTCCTTGTGATTTTTGTTAATCATATGGATGGTAGACTTTTCATTATAGAAGGTAGTCTATTGTTCATAATTTTGTTACTACAATGTATGGTAGCCTTGTCATTATGGAAGATAGTCTGTTGTCGAGATTTTTGTTACTCTAATGGATGGTAGCCTTGTCATTATGTAAGGTAGTCTGTTTTCGTGATTTTTGTTACTCCGATGGATGGTAACCTTATCATTATGGAAGGTAATATGTTTTCGGTATCTTTGTTACTCCAATGGATGATAGCCTTGTCATTATGTAAGGTAGTCTATTGTCGAGATTTTTGTTACTCTACTGGATGGTAGCCTTGTAATTATGGAAGGTAGTCTGTTTTCGAGATTTTTGTTACTCCAATGGATGGTAGCCTAGTCATTATTGAGGTTGGTCTGTTGTAGAGATTTTTGTTACTCCAATGGAAGGTAGCCTTGTCATTATGGAAGGTAGTCTATCTTTGTGATTTTTGTTAATCCTATGTTTGGTAGCCTTGTCATTATGGAAGGTAGTCTATTGTTTAGATTTTTGTTACTACAATATATGGTAGCCTTGTCATTATGGAAGGTAGTCTATTGTCGAGATTTTTGTTACTCCAATGGATGGTAGCCTTCTCATTATGAAAGGTAGTGTGTTGTCGAGATAGTTGTTATTCCAATAGATGGTAGCCTTTTTCATTATGAAAGGTACTCTATTGTTGATATTTTTGTTACTCCAATGGATTGTAGCCTTGTCGTTATGGAAGGTAGGCTGTTGTCGAGATTTTTGTTACTACAATGGATGGTAGCCTTGTCATTATGGAAGGTAGACTGTTGTCGATATTTATGTTACTACAATGGATTGTAGCCTTGTCATTATGGTAGGTAGTCTGTTATCAATATCTTTGATACTCCAATGGATGGTAGCCTAGTCATTATGGAAGGTAGTCTGTTGTCGAGATTTTTGTTACTCCAATGGATGGTAGCCTTGTCATTATGGAAGGTAGTCTGTTGTCGAGATTTTGTTAATCCAATGGATGCTAGCCTAGTCATTATGGAAGGTAGTCTGTTGTCGAGATTTTTGTTATTCCAATGGATGGTAGCCTAGTCGTTATGGAAGTTAGTTTGTTGTCGAGATTTTTGCTACTCCAATGGATGCTAGCCTTGTCATTATGGAAGGTAGTCTGTTGTAGAGATTTTTGTTACTCCAATGGAAGGTAGCCTTGTCATTATGTAAGGTAGTCTGTTTTCGTGATTTTTGTTACTCCGATAGATGGTAGCCTTGTCATTATGGAAGGTAATATGTTTTCGATATCTTTGTTACTCCAACGGATGTTAGCCTTGTCATTATGTAAGGTAGTCAATTGTCGAGATTTTTGTTACTCCAATGGATGGTAGCCTTGTCATTATGGAAGGTAGTATGTTTTCGAGATTTTTGTTACTCCAATGGATGGTAGCCTAGTCATTATGGAGATTGGTTTGTTGTCGAGATTTTTGTTACTCCAATGGATGCTAGCCTTGTAATTAAGGAAGGTAGTCTATTGTAGAGATTTTTGTTACTCCAATAGATGGTAGCCTAGTCATTATGGAGGTTGGTCTGTTGTCGAGATTTTTGTTACTCCAATGGATGGTATCCTTGTCATTATGGAAGGTAGTTTGTCCTTGTGATTTTTGTTAATCATATGGATGGTAGACTTTTCATTATAGAAGGTAGTCTATTGTTCATAATTTTGTTACTACAATGTATGGTAGCCTTGTCATTATGGAAGATAGTCTGTTGTCGAGATTTTTGTTACTCTAATGGATGGTAGCCTTGTCATTATGTAAGGTAGTCTGTTTTCGTGATTTTTGTTACTCCGATGGATGGTAACCTTATCATTATGGAAGGTAATATGTTTTCGGTATCTTTGTTACTCCAATGGATGATAGCCTTGTCATTATGTAAGGTAGTCTATTGTCGAGATTTTTGTTACTCTAATGGATGGTAGCCTTGTAATTATGGAAGGTAGTCTGTTTTCGAGATTTTTGTTACTCCAATGGATGGTAGCCTAGTCATTATGGAGGTTGGTCTGTTGTAGAGATTTTTGTTACTCCAATGGAAGGTAGCCTTGTCATTATGGAAGGTAGTCTATCTTTGTGATTTTTGTTAATCCTATGGATGGTAGCCTTGTCATTATGGAAGGTAGTCTATTGTTTAGATTTTTGTTACTACAATATATGGTAGCCTTGTCATTATGGAAGGTAGTCTATTGTCGAGATTTTTGTTACTCCAATGGATGGTAGCCTTCTCATTATGAAAGGTAGTGTGTTGTCGAGATAGTTGTTATTCCAATAGATGGTAGCCTTTTCATTATGAAAGGTACTCTATTGTTGATATTTTTGTTACTCCAATGGATTGTAGCCTTGTCGTTATGGAAGGTAGGCTGTTGTCGAGATTTTTGTTACTACAATGGATGGTAGCCTTGTCATTATGGAAGGTAGACTGTTGTCGAGATTTATGTTACTACAATGGATTGTAGCCTTGTCATTATGGTAGGTAGTCTGTTATCAATTTCTTTGATACTCCAATGGATGGTAGCCTAGTCATTATGGAAGGTAGTCTGTTGTCGAGATTTTTGTTACTCCAATGGATGGTAGCCTTGTCATTATGGAAGGTAGTCTGTTGTCGAGATTTTGTTAATCCAATGGATGCTAGCCTAGTCATTATGGAAGGTAGTCTGTTGTCGAGATTTTTGTTATTCCAATGGATGGTAGCCTAGTCATTATGGAAGTTAGTCTGTTGTCGAGATTTTTGCTACTCCAATGGATGCTAGCCTTGTCATTATGGAAGGTAGTCTGTTGTAGAGATTTTTGTTACTCCAATGGAAGGTAGCCTTGTCATTATGTAAGGTAGTCTGTTTTCGTGATTTTTGTTACTCCGATAGATGGTAGCCTTGTCATTATGGAAGGTAATATGTTTTCGATATCTTTTTTACTCCAACGGATGTTAGCCTTGTCATTATGTAAGGTAGTCTATTGTCGAGATTTTTGTTACTCCAATGGATGGTAGCCTAGTCATTATGGAGATTGGTTTGTTGTCGTGATTTTTGTTACTCCAATGGATGCTAGCCTTGTAATTAAGGAAGGTAGTCTATTGTAGAGATTTTTGTTACTCCAATAGATGGTAGCCTAGTCATTATGGAGGTTGGTCTGTTGTCGAGATTTTTGTTACTCCAATGGATGGTATCCTTGTCATTATGGAAGGTAGTTTGTCCTTGTGATTTTTGTTAATCATATGGATGGTAGACTTTTCATTATAGAAGGTAGTCTATTGTTCATAATTTTGTTACTACAATGTATGGTAGCCTTGTCATTATGGAAGATAGTCTGTTGTCGAGATTTTTGTTACTCTAATGGATGGTAGCCTTGTCATTATGTAAGGTAGTCTGTTTTCGTGATTTTTGTTACTCCGATGGATGGTAACCTTATCATTATGGAAGGTAATATGTTTTCGGTATCTTTGTTACTCCAATGGATGATAGCCTTGTCATTATGTAAGGTAGTCTATTGTCGAGATTTTTGTTACTCTAATGGATGGTAGCCTTGTAATTATGGAAGGTAGTCTGTTTTCGAGATTTTTGTTACTCCAATGGATGGTAGCCTAGTCATTATGGAGGTTGGTCTGTTGTAGAGATTTTTGTTACTCCAATGGAAGGTAGCCTTGTCATTATGGAAGGTAGTCTATCTTTGTGATTTTTGTTAATCCTATGGATGGTAGCCTTGTCATTATGGAAGGTAGTCTATTGTTTAGATTTTTGTTACTACAATATATGGTAGCCTTGTCATTATGGAAGGTAGTCTATTGTCGAGATTTTGTTACTCCAATGGATGGTAGCCTTCTCATTATGAAAGGTAGTGTGTTGTCGAGATAGTTGTTATTCCAATAGATGGTAGCCTTTTCATTATGAAAGGTACTCTATTGTTGATATTTTTGTTACTCCAATGGATTGTAGCCTTGTCATTATGGAAGGTAGGCTGTTGTCGAGATTTTTGTTACTACAATGGATGGTAGCCTTGTCATTATGGAAGGTAGACTGTTGTCGAGATTTATGTTACTACAATGGATTGTAGCCTTGTCATTATGGTAGGTAGTTTGTTATCAATATCTTTGATACTCCAATGGATGGTAGCCTTGTAATTATGGAAGGTAGTCTGTTGTCGAGATTTTTGTTACTCCAATGGATGGTAGCCTAGTCATTATGGAGGTTGGTCTGTTGTCGAGATTTTTGTTACTCAAATGGATTGTATCCTTGTCATTATGGAAGGTAGTCTGTCCTTGTGATATTTGTTACTCCTATGGATGTTAGACTTGTCATTATGGAAGGTAGTCTATTGTTCAGATTTTTGTTACTACAATGCATGGTAGCCTTGTCATTATGGAAGGTAGTCTGTTGTCGAGATTTTAGTTACTCCAATGGATGGTAGCCTAGTCGTCATGGAAGGTAGTCTGTTGTCGAGATTTTTGTTACTCTAATGGATGGTAGCCTTGTTATTATGGAAGGTAGTCTATTGTCGAGATTTATGTTATTCCAATGGATGGTAGCCTTGTCAATATGGAAGGTAGTCTGTTCTCGATATCTTTGTTACTCCAATGGATGGTAGCCTAGTCATTATGGAAGGTAGTTTGTTGTCGAGATTTCTGTTACTCCAATGGATGGTAGCCTAGTCATTATGGAAGTTAGTCTGTTGTCAAAATTTTTGCTACTCCACTGGATACTAGCCTTGTCATTATGGAAGGTAGTCTGTTGTAGAGATTTTTGTTACTGCAATGGAAGGTAGCCTTGTCATTATGGAATGTAGTCTGTCTTTGTGATTTTTGTTACTCCTATGGATGGTAGCGTTGTCATTATGGAAGGTAGTCTATTGTCAGATTTTTGTTACTACAATATATGGTAGCCTTGTCATTATGGAAGGTAGTCTCTTGTCGAGATTTTAGTTACTCCAATGGATGGTAGCCTAGTCATTATGGAAGGTAGTCTGTTGTCGAGATTTTTGTTACTCCAATGGATGGTAGCCTTATCATTATGAAAGGTAGTGTGTTGTCGAGATTTTTGTTATTCCAATAGATGGTAGCCTTTTCATTATGAAAGGTACTCTATTTTTGATATTTTTGTTACTCCAATGGATTGTAGCCTTGTCGTTATGGAAGGTAGTCTTTTGTCGTGATTTTTATTACTCCAAGGGATGGTAGACTTCTTATTATGGAAGGTAGTCTGTTGTCGAGATTTTTGTTACTACAATGGATGGTAGCCTTATCATTATGGAAGGTAGTCTGTTGTCGAGATTTATGTTACTACAATGGATTGTAGCCTTCTCAATATGGTAGGTAGTCTGTTATCGATATCTTTGTTACTCCAATGGATGGTAGCCTAGTCATTATGAAAGGTAGACTGTTGTCGAGATTTTTTTTTGCTCCAATGGATGGTAGCCTAGTCATTATGGAAGGTAGTCTGTTGTAGAGATTTTTGTTACTCCAATGGAAGGTAGCCTTGTCATTATGGAAGGTAGTCTGTCTTTCTTATTTTTGTTACTCCTATGGATGGTAGCGTTGTCATTATGGAAGGTAGTCTATTGTCAGATTTTTGTTACTACAATATATGGTAGCCTTGTCATTATGGAAGGTAGTCTGTTGTCGAGATTTTAGTTACTCCAATGGATGGTAGCCTAGTCATTATGGAAGGTAGTCTGTTGCCGATATTTTTTTTACTCCAATGGATGGTAGCCTAGTCATTATGGAAGGTAGTCTGTTGTCGATATTTTTTTTACTCCAATGGATGGTAGCCTTATCATTATGAAAGGTAGTGTGTTGTCGAGATTTTTGTTATTCCAATAGATGGTAGCCTTTTCATTATGAAAGGTACTCTATTGTTGATATTTTTGTTACTACAATGGATGGTAGCCTTATCATTATGGAAGGTAGTCTGTTGTCGAGATTTACGTTACTACAATGGATTGTAGCCTTATCATTATGGTAGGTAGTATGTTATCGATATCTTTGTTACTCCAATGGATGGTAGCCTAGTCATTATGGAAGGTAGTTTGTTGTCGAGATTTTTGTTACTCCAATGGATGGTAGCCTTGTCATTATGAGAGGTAGTCTGTTTTCGTGATTTTTGTTACTCCGATGGATAGTAGCCTTGTCATTATGGAAGGTAATACGTTTTCGATATCTTTGTTACTCCAATGGATAGTAGCCTTGTCATTATGTAAGGTAGTCTATTGTCGAGATTTTTGTTACTCCAATGGATGGTAGCCTTGTCATTATGGAAGGTAGTCTGTTTTCGAAATTTCTGTTCCTCCAATGGATGGTAGCCTAGTCATTATGGAGGTTGGTCTGTTGTCGAGATTTTTGTTACTCCAATGGATGGTATCCTTGTCATTATAGAAGGTAGTTTGTCCTTGTGATTTGTGTAACTCCTATGGATGGTAGACTTGTCATTATGGAAGGTAGTTTATGGTTCTGATTTTTGTTACTACAATGGATCGTATCCTAGTCATTATGGATGGTAGTATGTTGTCCAGATTTTAGTTACTCCAATGGATGGTAGCCTAGTCATTATGGAAGGTAGTTTGTTGTCGAGATTTTTGTTACTCCAATGGATGGTAGCCTTGTTATTATGGAAGGTAGTCTATTGTCGATATTTTTGTTATTCCAATGGATGGAAGCCTTGTCAATATGAAAGGTAGTCTTTTGTTGATATCGTTGTTACTCCAATGGATGGTAGCCTAGTCATTATGGAAGGTAGTCTGTTGTCGAGATTTTTGTTACTCCAATGGATGGTAGCCTAGTCATTATGGAAGTTAGTCTGTTGTCGAGATTTTTTCTACTCCAATTGATGCTAGCCATGTCATTATGGAAGGTAGTCTGTTTTAGAGATTTTTGTTACTCCAATGGAAGGTAGCCTTGTCATTATGGAAGGTAGTCTGTCTCTGCGATTTTTGTTACTCCTATGGATGGTAGCCTTATCATTATGGAAGGTAGTCTATTGTTCAGATTTTTGTTACTACAATATATGGTAGCCTTGTCATTATGGAAGGTAGTATGTTGTCGAGATTTTTGTTACTCCAATGTATGGTAGCCTTATCATTATGAAAGGTAGTGTGTTGTCGAGATTTTTGTTATTCCAATGTATGGTAGCCTTTTCATTTTGGAAGGTAGTCTCTTGTTGATATTTTTGTTACTCCAATGGATGGTAGCCTTATCATTTTCAAAGGTAGTGTGTTGTCGAGATTTTTGTTATTCCAATAGATGGTAGCCTTTTCATTATGAAAGGTACTATATTGTTGATATTTTTGTTACTCCAATGGATTGTAGCCTTGTCGTTATGGAAGGTAGTCTTTTGTCGAGATTTTTGTTATTCCAAGGGATGGTAGCCTTCTTATTATGGAAGGTAGTCTGTTGTAGAGATTTTTGTTACTACAATGGATGGAAGCCTTATCATTATTAAAGGTAGTCTGTTGTCGAGATTTATGTTACTACAATAGATTGTAGCCTTGTCATTATGGTAGGTAGTCTGTTATCGATATCTTTGTTACTCCAATGGATGGTAGCCTAGTCATTATGGAAGGTAGTCTGTTGTCGATATTTTTGTTACTCCAATGGATGGTAGCCTTGTCATTATGGAAGGTAGTCTGTTGTCGAGATTTTGTTAATCCAAGGGATGGTAGCCTTGTCATTATGGAAGGTAATCTCTTGTTGATATTTTTATTACTCTAATGGATGGTACCCTTGTCATTATGGAAGGTAGTCTGTTGTTGATATGTTTGTTACTCAAATTGATGGTGGCCTTGTCATTATGGAAGGTAGTATGTTGTCGAGATTTTTGTTACTCCAATGGATGGTAGCCTTGTCATTATGGAAGGTAGTCTCTTGTTCATATTTGTGTTACTCCAATGGATGGTAGCCTTGTCATTATGGAAGGTAGTCTCTTGTTCATATTTGTGTTACTCCAATGGATGGTAGCCTTGTCATTATGGAAGGTAATGTGTTGTCGAGAATTTTGTTACTATAATGGTTTGTAGCCTTTAAATTATGGAAGGTAGTATGTTGTCAATATCTTTGTTACTCAAATGGATGGTAGCCTAGTCATTATGGAAGGTAGTATGTTGTCAAGATTTCCGTTACTCCAATGGATGGTAGCCTTGTCATTATGGAAGGTAGTCTATTGTCGTGATTTTTGTTATTCAAATGGATGGTAGCCTTGTCATTATGGAAGGTAGTATGCTGTCGAGATTTTTGTTAATCCAATGAATGGTAGGCATGTCATTATGGAAGGTAGTCTATTGTCGAGATTTTTGTTATTCCAATGGATGGTAGCCTTGTCATTATAAAAGATAGTTTGTTATCGATATCTTTGTTACTCCAATGGATGGTAGCCTAGTCATTATGGAAGGTAGTCTATTGTCGAGATTTTAGTTACTCCAATGGATTGTAGCCTTGTCATTATAGAAGGTAGTCCGTTGTCGATATTTTTGTTACTCCAATGGATGGTAGCCTTGTCATTATGGAAGGTATTCTTTCATTGTGATTTTTGTTACTCCTATGGATGGTAGCCTTGTCATTATGGAAGGTAGTCTATATTTCAGATTTTTGTTACTACAATGTATGGAAGCCTTGTCATTATAGAAGGTAGTCTGTTGTCAATATTTTTGTTACTCCATTGGATGTAGCCTTGTCATTATGGAAGTTAGTGTGTTGTCGAGATTTTTGTTATTCCAATGAATGGTAGTCTAGTCATTATGGAAGGTAGTCTGTTTTCGAGATTTTTGTTACTCCAATGGATGATAGCCTAGTCATTATGGAAGGTAGTCTGTTGTCGAGATTTTTTTACTCCAATGGATGGTAGCCTTGTCATTATTGAAGGTAGGCTGTTGTCGAGATTTTGTTAATCTAACGGATGGTAGCCTTGACATTATGGAAGGTAATCTCTTATGGATATTTTTGTTTCTCTAATGAATGGTACCCTTGTTATTATGGAAGGTAGGTTGTTGTAGATATTTTTGTTACTCCAATAGAAGGTAGCCTTGTCATTATGGAAGGTAGTATGTCTTTGCGATTTTTGTTACTCCTATGGATGGTAGCCTTGTCATTATGGAAGGTAGTCTGTTGTCGAGATTTTAGTTACTCCAATGGATGGTAGCCTAGTCATTATGGAAGGTAGTCTGTTGTCGAGATTTTTGTTACTCCAATGTATGGTAGCCTTATCATTATAAAAGGTAGTGTGTTGTCGAGATTTTTGTTATTCCAATGTATGGTAGCCTTTTCATTTTGGAAGGTAGTCTCTTGTTGATATTTTTGTTACTCCAATGGATGGTAGCCTTATCATTATCAAAGGTAGTGTGTTGTCGAGATTTTTGTTATTCCAATAGATGGTAGCCTTTTCATTATGAAAGGTACTCTATTGTTGATATTTTTGTTACTCCAATGGATTGTAGCCTTGTCGTTATGGAAGGTAGTCTTTTGTCGAGATTTTGGTTATTCCAAGGGATGGTAGCCTTCTTATTATGGAAGGTAGTCTGTTGTAGAGATTTTTGTTACTACAATGGATGGAAGCCTTATCATTATTGAAGGTAGTCTATTGTCGAGATTTATGTTACTACAATAGATTGTAGCCTTGTCATTATGGTAGGTAGTCTGTTATCGATATCTTTGTTACTCCAATGGATGGTAGCCTAGTCATTATGGAAGGTAGTCTGTTGTCGATATTTTTGTTACTCCAATGGATGGTAGCCTTGTCATTATGGAAGGTAGTCTGTTGTCGAGATTTTGTTAATCCAAGAGATGGTAGCCTTGTCATTATGGAAGGTAATCTCTTGTTGATATTTTTATTACTCTAATGGATGGTACCCTTGTCATTAGGGAAGGTAGTCTGTTGTTGATATGTTTGTTAGTCAAAAGGATGGTGGCCTTGTCATTATGGAAGGTAGTATGTTGTCGAGTTTTTTGTTACTCCAATGGATGGAGCCTTGTCATTATGGAAGGTAGTCTCTTGTTGATATTTGTGTTACACCAATGGATGGTAGCCTTGTCATTATGGAAGGTAATGTGTTGTCGAGATTTTTGTTACTATAATGGTTTGTAGCCTTTAAATTATGGAAGGTAGTATGTTGTCAATATCTTTGTTACTCCAATGGATGGTAGCCTAGTCATTATGGAAGGTAGTATGTTGTCGAGATTTTCGTTACTCCAATGGATGGTAGCCTTGTCATTATGGTAGGTAGTCTGTTGTCGTGATTTTTGTTATTCCAATGGATGGTAGCCTTGTCATTATGGAAGGTAGTATGCTGTCGAGATTTTTGTTAATCTAATGGATGGTAGGCATGTCATTATGGAAGGTAGTCTATTGTCGAGATTTTTGTTATTCCAATGGATGGTAGCCTTGTCATTATAAAAGATAGTTTTTTATCGATATCTTTGTTACTCCAATGGATGGTAGCCTAGTCATTATGGAAGGTAGTCTATTGTCGAGATTTTAGTTACTCCAATGGATGGTAGCCTTGTCATTATGGAAGGTAGTCCGTTGTCGATATTTTAGTTACTCCAATGGATGGTAGCCTTATCATTATCAAAGGTAGTGTGTTGTCGAGATTTTTGTTATTCCAATAGATGGTAGCCTTTTCATTATGAAAGGTACTCTATTGTTGATATTTTTGTTACTCCAATGGATTGTAGCCTTGTCGTTATGGAAGGTAGTCTTTTGTCGAGATTTTGGTTATTCCAAGGGATGGTAGCCTTCTTATTATGGAAGGTAGTCTGTTGTAGAGATTTTTGTTACTACAATGGATGGAAGCCTTATCATTATTGAAGGTAGTCTGTTGTCGAGATTTATGTTACTACAATAGATTGTAGCCTTGTCATTATGGTAGGTAGTCTGTTATCGATATCTTTGTTACTCCAATGGATGGTAGCCTAGTCATTATGGAAGGTAGTCTGTTGTCGATATTTTTGTTACTCCAATGGATGGTAGCCTTGTCATTATGGAAGGTAGTCTGTTGTCGAGATTTTGTTAATCCAAGGGATGGTAGCCTTGTCATTATGGAAGGTAATCTCTTGTTGATATTTTTATTACTCTAATGGATGGTACCCTTGTCATTAGGGAAGGTAGTCTGTTGTTGATATGTTTGTTAGTCAAATGGATGGTGGCCTTGTCATTATGGAAGGTTGTATGTTGTCGAGTTTTTTGTTACTCCAATGGATGGAGCCTTGTCATTTTGGAAGGTAGTCTCTTGTTGATATTTGTGTTACACCAATGGATGGTAGCCTTGTCATTATGGAAGGTAATGTGTTGTCGAGATTTTTGTTACTATAATGGTTTGTAGCCTTTAAATTATGGAAGGTAGTATGTTGTCAATATCTTTGTTACTCCAATGGATGGTAGCCTAGTCATTATGGAAGGTAGTATGTTGTCGAGATTTTCGTTACTCCAATGGATGGTAGCCTTGTCATTATGGTAGGTAGTCTGTTGTCGTGATTTTTGTTATTCCAATGGATGGTAGCCTTGTCATTATGGAAGGTAGTATGCTGTCGAGATTTTTGTTAATCCAATGGATGGTAGGCATGTCATTATGGAAGGTAGTCTATTGTCGAGATTTTTGTTATTCCAATGGATGGTAGCCTTGTCATTATAAAAGATAGTTTTTTATCGATATCTTTGTTTCTCCAATGGATGGTAGCCTAGTCATTATGGAAGGTAGTCTATTGTCGAGATTTTAGTTACTCCAATGGATGGTAGCCTTGTCATTATGGAAGGTAGTCCGTTGTCGATATTTTAGTTACTCCAATGGATGGTAGCCTTATCATTATCAAAGGTAGTGTGTTGTCGAGATTTTTGTTATTCCCATAGATGGTAGCCTTTTCATTATGAAAGGTACTCTATTGTTGATATTTTTGTTACTCCAATGGATTGTAGCCTTGTCGTTATGGAAGGTAGTCTTTTGTCGAGATTTTGGTTATTCCAAGGGATGGTAGCCTTCTTATTATGGAAGGTAGTCTGTTGTAGAGATTTTTGTTACTACAATGGATGGAAGCCTTATCATTATTGAAGGTAGTCTGTTGTCGAGATTTATGTTACTACAATAGATTGTAGCCTTGTCATTATGGTAGGTAGTCTGTTATCGATATCTTTGTTACTCCAATGGATGGTAGCCTAGTCATTATGGAAGGTAGTCTGTTGTCGATATTTTTGTTACTCCAATGGATGGTAGCCTTGTCATTATGGAAGGTAGTCTGTTCTCGAGATTTTGTTAATCTAAGGGATGGTAGCCTTGTCATTATGGAAGGTAATCTCTTGTTGATATTTTTATTACTCTAATGGATGGTAGCCTTGTCATTAGGGAAGGTAGTCTGTTGTTGATATGTTTGTTAGTCAAATGGATGGTGGCCTTGTCATTATGGAAGGTAGTATGTTGTCGAGTTTTTTGTTACTCCAATGGATGGAGCCTTGTCATTATGGAAGGTAGTCTCTTGTTGATATTTGTGTTACTCCAATGGATGGTAGCCTTGTCATTATGGAAGGTAATGTGTTGTCGAGATTTTTGTTACTATAATGGTTTGTAGCCTTTAAATTATGGAAGGTAGTATGTTGTCAATATCTTTGTTACTCCAATGGATGGTAGGCTAGTCATTATGGAAGGTAGTATGTTGTCGAGATTTCCGTTACTCCAATGGATGGTAGCCTTGTCATTATGGTAGGTAGTCTGTTGTCGTGATTTTTGTTATTCCAATGGATGGTAGCCTTGTCATTATGGAAGGTAGTATGTTATCGATATCTTTGTTAATCCAATGGATGGTAGGCATGTCATTATGGAAGGTAGTCTATTGTCGAGATTTTTGTTATTCCAATGGATGGTAGCCTTGTCATTATAAAAGATAGTTTGTTATCGATATCTTTGTTACTCCAATGGATGGTAGCCTAGTCATTATGGAAGGTAGTCTATTGTCGAGATTTTAGTTACTCCCATGGATGGTAGCCTTGTCAATATGGAAGGTAGTCCGTTGTCGATATTTTAGTTACTCCAATGGATGGTAGCCTTTTCATTATGGAAGGTATTCTTTCATTGTGATTTTTGTTACTCCTATGGATGGTATCCTTGTCATTATGGAAGGTAGTCTATTTTTCAGATTTTTGTTACTACAATGTATGGAAGCCTTGTCATTATAGAAGGTAGTCTGTTGTCAATATTTTTGTTACTCCATTGGATGTAGCCTTGTCATTATGGAAGTTAGTGTGTTGTCGAGATTTTTGTTATTCCAATGAATGGTAGTCTAGTCATTATGGAAGGTAGTCTATTTTCGAGATTTTTGTTACTCCAATGGATGGTAGCCTAGTCATTATGGAAGGTAGTATGTTGTCGAGATTTTTTTACTCCAATGGATGGTAGCCTTGTCATTATTGAAGGTAGGCTGTTGTCGAGATTTTGTTAATCTAACGGATGGTAGCCTTGACATTATGGAAGGTAATCTCTTATGGATATTTTTGTTTCTCTAATGAATGGTACCCTTGTCATTATGGAAGGTAGGCTGTTGTTGATATTTTTGTTACTCCAATGGATGGTAGCCTTGTCATTATGGAAGGTAGTATGTTATCGATATCTTTGTTATAAAATGGATGGTAGCCTTATCATTATGTAAGGTAGTCTGTTTTCATAATTTTTTATACTCGGATGGATGGTAGCCTTGTCATTATGTAAGGTAGTATGTTTTCAATATCTTTGTTACTCCAATGGATGGTAGCCTTGTCATTATGTAAGGTAGTCTCTTGTCGAGATTTTTGTTACTCCAATGGATGGTAGCCTTGTTATTATGGAGGGTAGTCTGTTGTCGAGATTTTTGTTATTCTAATGGATGGTAGCCTTGTCAATATGAAAGGTAGTCTGTTGTTGATATCATTGTTACTCCAATGGATGGTAGCCTAGTCATTATGGAAGGTAGTCTGTTATCGAGATTTTTGTTACTCTAATGGATGCTAGCCTTGTCATTAGGGAAGGTAGTCTGTTGTAGAGATTTTTGTTACTCCAATGGATGGTAGCCTTGTCATTATGGAAGGTAGTATGCTGTCGAGATTTTTGTTAATCCAATGGATGGTAGGCTTGCCATTACGGAAGGTAGTCTGTTGTCGAGATTTTTGTTATTCCAATGGATGGTAGCCTTGTCATTATGAAAGGTAGTTTGTTATCGATATCTTTGTTATTCCAATAGATGTAGCCTAATCATTAGGGAAGGTAGTCTGTTGTCGAGATTTTAGTTACTCCAATGGATGGTAGCCTTGTCATTATGCAAGGTAGTCCGTTGTCGATATTTTAGTTACTCCAATGGATGGTAGCCTTATCATTATGGAAGGTATTCTTTCATTGTGATTTTTGTTACTCCTATGGATGGAAGCCTTCCCATTATGGAAGGTAGTCTATTTTTCAGATTTTTGTTACTACAATGTATGGAAGCCTTGTCATTATAGAAGGCAGTCTATTGTCGATATTTTTGTTACTCCATTGGATGTAGCCTTGTCATTATGGAAGTTAGTGTGTTGTCGAGATTTTTGTTATTCTAATGGATGGTAGTCTAGTCATTATGGAAGGTAGTCTGTTTTCGAGATTTTTGTTACTCCAATGGATGGTAGCCTAGTCATTATGGAAGGTAGTCTGTTGTCGAGATTTTTTTACTCCAATGGATGGTAGCCTTGTCATTATTGAAGGTAGTATGTTGTCGAGATTTTGTTAATCCAACGGATGGTAGCCTTGACATTATGGAAGGTAATCTCTTGTGGATATTTTTGTTTCTCTAATGAATGGTACCCTTGTCATTATGGAATGTATTCTGTTGACGATATTTTGGTTACTCCAATGGATGGTAGCCTTGTCAATATGGAAGGTAGTATGTTATTGATATCTTTGTTATACCAATGGATGGTAGCCTTATCATTATGTAAGGTAGTCTGTTTTCGTAATTTTTTATACTCGGATTGAAGGTAGCCTTGTCATTATGGAAGATAGTATGTTTTCGATATCTTTGTTACTCCAATGGATGGTAGCCTTGTCATTATGTAAGGTAGTCTCTTGTCGAGATTTTTGTTACTCCAATGGATGGTAGCCTTGTTATGGAAGGTAGTCTGTTGTCGAGATTTTTGTTATTCCAATGGATGGTAGCCTTGTCAATATGAAAGGTAGTTTGTTGTTGATATCTTTGTTACTCCAATGGATGGTAGCCTAGTCATTATGGAAGGTAGTCTGTTGTCGAGATTTTGGTTACTCCAATGGAATCTAGCCTTGTCATTAGGGAAGGTTGTCTGTTGTAGAGATTTTTGTTACTCCAATGGATGGTAGCCTTATCATTATGGAAGGTAGTCTTTCCTTGTGATTTTGGTTACTCCTATGGATGCTAGCCTTGTCATTATGGAAGGTAGTCTATTGTTAAGATTTTTGTTACTACAATGTATGGTAGCCTTGTCATTATGGAAGGTAGTCTGTTGTCGAGATTTTTGTTACTCCATTGGATGGTAGCCTTGTCATTATGGAAGTTAGTCTGTTGTCGAGATTTTTGTTATTCCAATGGATGGTAGCCTAGTCATTATGGAAGGAAGTCTGTTTTCGAGATTTTTGTTACTCCAATGGATGGTAGTGTTGTCATAATGAAAGGTAGTATGTTGTCGAGATTTTTGTTACTCCAATGGATGGTAGCCTTGTCATTAAGTAAGGTAGTCTCTTGTTGATATGTTTGTTACTCCAATGGATGGTAGCCTTGTCATTATGGAAGGATGTCTGTTGTCGAGATTTTTGTTACTTCAATGGTTTGTAGCCTTGTAATTATGGAAGGTAGTGTGTCGTCGATATCTTTGTTACTCCAATGGATGGTATCCTAGTCATTATGGAAGGTAGTGTGTTGTCGAGATTTTAGTTACTCCAATGGATGGTAGCCTAGTCATTATGGAAGGTAGTCTATTGTCGAGATTTTTGTTACTCCAATGCATGGTAGCCTTGTTATTATGGAAGGTAATCTATTGACGAGATTTTTGTTATTCCAATGGATGGTAGCCTTGTCGATATGAAAGGTAGTCTATTATCGATATCTTTGTTACTCCAATGGATGGTAGCCTAGTCATTATGGAAGGTAGTTTGTTGTCGAGATTTTTGTTACTCTAATGGATGGTAGCCTAGTCGTTATGGAAGTTAGTCTGTTGTCGAGATTTTTGTTACTCCAATGGAAGGTAGCCTTGTCATTATTGAAGGTAATCAGTCTTTGTGATTTTTGTTACTCTTATGGATGGTAGCCTTGTCATTATGGAAGGTAGTCTATTGTTCATATTTTTGTTACTACAATATATGGTAGCCTTGTCATTATGGAAGGTAGTCTGGTGTCGAGATTTTAGTTACTCCATTGGATGGTAGCCTAGTAATAATGGAAGGTAGTCTATTGTCGAGATTATTGTTACTCCAATGGATGGTAGCCTTTTCATTATGAAAGGTAGTGTGTTGTCCAGATTTTTGTTATTCCAATAGATGGTAGCCTTTTCATTAGGAAAGGTACTCTATTGTTGATATTTTTGTTAGTCCAATGGATTGTAGCCTTGTCGTTATGGAAGGTAGTCTGTTGTCGAGATTTTTGTTACTACAATGGATGGTAGCCTTGTCATTATGGAAGGTAGTCTGTTGTCAAGATTTATGTTACTACAATGGATTGTGGCCTTGTCATTATGGTAGGTAGTCTGTTATCGATATCTTTGTTACTCCAATGGATGGTAGCCTAGTCATTATGGAAGGTAGTCTGTTGTCGAGATTTTTGTTACTCCAATGGATGGTAGCCTTGTCATTATGGAAGATAGTCTGTTGTCGAGATTTTGTTAATCCAACGGTTGGTAGCCTTGTCATTATGGAAGGTAATCTCTTGTGGATATTTTTGTTACTTTAATAGATGGTACCCTTGTCATTATGGAAGGTAATCTATCGTCGATTTTTTTGATACTCAAATGGATGGTGGCCTTGTCATTATTGAAGGTAGTATGTTGTCGATATCTTTTTTACTCCAATGGATGGTAGCCTTGTCATTATGTAAGGTAGTCTGTTTTGGTGATTTTTGTTACTCCGATGGATGGTAGCCTTGTCATTATGGAAGGTAATATGTTTTCGATATCTTTGTTACTCCAATGGATGGTAGCCTTGTCATTATGTAAAGTAGTCTATTGTCGAGATTTTTGTTACTCCAACAGATGGTAGCCTTGTCATTATGAAAGGTAGTCTGTTTTAATGATTTTTGTTACTCCAATGGAAGGTAGCCTAGTCATTATGGAGGTTGGTCTGTTGTCGAGATTTTTGTTACTCCAATGGATGCTAGACTTGTCATTACGGAAGGTAGTCTATTGTAGATATTTTTGTTACTCCAATGGATGGTAGCCTTGTTATTATGGAAGGTAGTCAATTGTCGAGATTTTTGTTATTCCAATGGATGGTAGCCTTGTTAATATGGAAGGTAGTCTGTTGTCGATATCTTTATTACTCCAATGGATGGTAGCCTAGTCATTATGGAAGGTAGTCTATTGTCGAGATTTTAGTTACTACAATGATTGGTAGCCTAGTCATTATGGAAGGTAGTCTATTGTCGAGATTTTTGTTACTCCAATGGATGGTAGCCTTGTTATTATGGAATGTAGTCTATTGACGAGATTTTTGTTATTCCAATGGATGGTAGCCATGTCGATATGAAAGGTAGTCTGTTGTCGATATCTTTGTTACTCCAATGGATGGTAGCCTAGTCGTTATGAAAGGTAGTTTGTTGTTGAGATTTTGGTTACTCTAATGGATGGTATCCTAGTCATTATGGAAGTTAGTCTGTTGTCGAGATTTTTGCTACTCCCATGGATGCTATCCTTGTCATTATGGAATGTAGTCTGTTGTAGAGATTTTTGTTTCTCAAATGGAAGCTAGCCTTGTCATTATGGAAGGTAGTCAGTCTTTGTGATTTTTGTTACTCTTATGGATGGTAGCCTTGTCATTATGGAAGGTAGTCTATTGTTCAGATTTTTGTTAATACAATATATGGTAGCCTTGTCATTATGTAAGGTAGTCTCTTGTCGAGATTTTAGATACTCCAATGGATGATAGCCTTATCATTAACAAAAGGTAGTGTGTTGTCGAGATTTTTGTTATTCCAATAGATGGTAGCCTTTTCATTATGAAAGGTACTCTATTGTTGATATTTTTGTTACTCCAATGGATTGTAGCCTTGTCGTTATGGAAGGTAGTCTGTTGTCGAGATTTTTGTTACTACAATGGATGGTAGCCTTGTCATTATGGAAGGTAGTCCGTTGTCGAGATTTATGTTACTACAATGGATTGTGGCTTGTCATTATGTTAGGTAGTCTGTTATCGATATCTTTGTTACTCCAATGGATGGTAGCCTAGTCATTATGGAAGGTAGTCTGTTGTCGAGATTTTGTTAATCCAACGGTTGGTAGCCTTGTCATTATGGAAGGTAATCTCTTGTGGATATTTTTGTTACTCTAATGGATGGTACCCTTGTCATTATGGAAGGTAATCTATCATCGATTTTTTTGATACTCAAATGGATGGTGGCCTTGTCATTATGGAAGGTAGTATGTTGTCGATATCTTTGTTACTCCAATGGATGGAAGGCTTGTCATTATGTAAGGTAGTCTGTTTTCGTGATTTTTGTTACTCCGATGGATGGTAGCCTTGTCATTATGGAAGGTAATATGTTTTCGATATCTTTGTTACTCCAATGGTTGGTAGCCTTGTCATTATGTAAGGTAGTCTATTGTCGAGATTTTTGTTACTCCAATGGATGGTAGCCTTGTCATTATGAAAGGTAGTCTGTTTTCGAGATTTTTGTTACTCCAATGGATGGTATCCTAATCATTATGGAGGTTGGTCTATTGTCGAGATTTTTGTCACTCCAATGGATGCTAGACTTGTCATTACGGAAGGTAGTCTATTGTAGTGATTTTTGTTCCTCCAATGGATGGTACCCTTGTTATTATGGAAGGTAGTCAATTGTCGAGATTTTTGTTATTCCAATGGATGGTAGCCTAGTCATTATGGAAGGTAGTCTATTGTCGATATTTTTGTTACTCCAATGGATGGTAGCCTAGTCATTATGGAAGTTAGTCTGTTGTCGAGATTTTTGCTACTCCAATGGATGCTATCCTTGTCATTATAGAAGGTAGTCTGTTGTAGAGATTTTTGTTACTCCAATGGAAGGTAGCCTTGTCATTATGGAAGATAGTCGGTCTTTGTGATTTTTGTTACTCTTATGGATGGTAGCCTTGTCATTATGGAAGGTAGTTCATTGTTCAGATTTTTGTTACTACAATATACGGTTGCCTTGTCATTATGGAAGGTAGTCTGTTGTCGAGATTTTAGTTACTCCAATGGATGGTAGACTAGTAATTATGGAAGGTATTCTGTTGTTGAGATTTTTGTTACTCCAATGGATGGTAGCCTTATCATTATGAAAGATAGTGTGTTGTCGAGATTTTTGTTATTCCAATAAATGGTAGCCTTTTCATTATGAAAGGTACTCTATTGTTGATATTTTTGTTTCTCCAATGGATTGTAGCCTTGTCGTTATGGAAGGTAGTCTATTGTCGAGATTTTTGTTACTACAATGGATGGTAGCCTTGTCATTATGGTAGGTAGTATGTTGTCGAGATTTATGTTACTACAATGGATTGTAGCCTTGTCATTATGGTAGGTAGTTTGTTATTGATATCTTTGTTACTCCAATGGATGGTAGCCTAGTCATTATGGAAGGTAGTCTGTTGTCGGGACTTTTGTTACTCCAATGGATGGTAGCCTTGTCATTATGGAAGGTAGTCTGTTGTCGAGATTTTTTTAATCCAACAGATGGTAGCCTTGTCATTATGGAAGGTAATCTCTTGTGGATATTTTTGTTACTCTAATGGATGTTACGCTTTTCATTATGGAATGTAGTCTATCGTCGATTTTTTTGATACTAAAAAGGTTGGTGGCCTTGTCATTATGGAAGGTAGTATGTTGTCGATATCTTTGTTACTCCAATGGATGGTAGCCTTGTCATTATGTAAGGTAGTCTTTTTTCGTGATTTTTGTTACTCCGATGGATGGTAGCCTTGTCATTATGGAAGGTAATATGTTTTCGATATCTTTGTTACTCCAATGGTTGGTAGCCTTGTCATTATGTAAGGTAGTCAATTGTCGAGTTTTTTATTATTCCAATGGATGGTAGCCTGGTCATTATGAAAGGTAGTCTATTTTCGAGATTTTTGTTACTCCAATGGATGGTAGCGTAGTCATTATGGAGGTTGGTCTATTGTCGAGATTTTTGTTACTCCAATGGATTCTAGACTTGTCATTACGGAAGGTAGTCTATTGTAGAGATTTTTGTTACTCCAATGGATGGTACCCTTGTTATTATGGAAGGTAGTCAATTGTCGAGATTTTTGTTATTCCAATGGATGGTAGCCTAGTCATTATGGAAGGTAGTTTATTGTCGAGATTTTTGTTACTCCAATGGATGGTAGCCTAGTCATTATGGAAATTAGTCTGTTGTCGAGATTTTTGCTACTCCAATGGATGCTATCCTTGTCATTATGGAAGGTAGTCTGTTGTATAGATATTTGTTACTCCAATAGTAGGTAGCCTTGTCATTATGGAAGATAGTGTGTTGTCGAGATTTTTGTTATTCCAATAAATGGTAGCCTTTTCATTATGAAAGGTACTCTATTGTTGATATTTTTGTTTCTCCAATGGATTTTAGCCTTGTCGTTATGGAAGGTAGTCTGTTGTCGAGATTTATGTTACTACAATGGATTGTAGCCTTGTCATTATTATAGGTAGTCTATTATCGATATCTTTGTTACTCCAATGGATGGTAGCCTAATCATTATGGAAGGTAGTATCTTGTCGTGATTTTTATTACTCCAAAGGATGGTATCCTTCTAATTATGGAACTTAGTCTATTATCGAGATTTTTGTTACTCCAATGGAAGGTAGTATGTTGTCGAATTTTTGGTTACTCCAATGGATGGTAGCCTTGTCATTACGGAAAGTAGTGTGTTGTCGAGATTTTTGTTATTCTAATTGATGGTAGCCATGTCATTATGAAAGGTAGTTTGTTTTCGAGATCTTTGTTACTCCAATGGGTGGTAGCCTTGTCATTATGGAAGGTAGTCCATTATTGTAATTTTTATTACTCCAATGGATGGTAGCCTTGTCATTATGGAAGGTAGTATGTTGTCGAGATTTTTGTTAGTCCAAAGGATGGTAGCCTTGTAATTATGGAAGGTAGTTATCGAGATTTTTGTTAGTCCAATGGATGCTAGACTTGTCATTATTGAAGGTAGTCTGTTGTCGAGATTTTTAATATTCCAATGGATGGTAGCCTTGTCATTATGGAAGGTAGTCTGTCGTTGTGATTTTTGTTACTCCAATAGATGGTAGCCATGTCATTATGGAAGGTAGTCTATTGTTCATATTTTTGTTACTACAATGTATGGTAGCCTCGTCATTATGGAAGGTAGTCTGTTGTCGATATTTTTTTTACTCCATTGGATGGTAGCCTTGTAATTATGGAAGGTAGTCTGTCGTTGTGATTTTGTTTACTCCAACGGTTGTAGCCTTGTCATTATGGAAGGTAGTCTATTGTTCATATTTGTGTTACTACGATGTATGGTAGCCTTGTCATTATGGAAGGTAGTCTGTTGTCAAGATTTTTGTTACTCCATTGGATGGTAGCCTTGTCATTATGGAAGGTAGTCTATTGTCGATATTTTTTTTATTCCAATGGATGGTAGCCTTGTCATTATGAAAGGTCATTTGTTGTCGATATCTTTGTTACTCCAATGGATGGTAGCCTAATCATTATGGAAGGTAGTATATTTTGAGATTTTTGTTACTCCACTGGATGGTAGCCTTGTCATTATGGAAGGTAGTTTGTTGTCGATATCTTTGTTCCTCTAATAGTTGGTAGCCTAGTCATTATGGAAGGTAGTATGTTGTCGAGATTTTTGTTACTCCAATGGATGGTAGCCTTGTCATTATGAAAGGTAGTCTGTTGTCGAGATTTTTGTTACTCCATTCGATGGTAGCCTTGTCACGACGGAAGTTAGTCTGTTGTCGAGATTTTTGTTATTCCAATGGATGGTAGCCTAGTCATTATGGAAGGTAGTCTATTTTCGAGATTTTTGTTACTCCAATGGATGGTAGCCTAGTCATTATGGAAGGTAGTCTATTTTCGAGATTTTTGTTACTCCAATGGATGGTTGCCTTGTCATTATGGAAGGTAGTCTTTTGTCGAGATTTTTGTTATTCCAATGGATGGTAGCCTAGTCATTATGGAAGGTAGTCTGTTGTTGATATCTTTGTTACTCTAACGAATGGTAGCCTTGTCATTATGAAAGGTAGTCTGTTGTCGATATCTTTGTTACTCCAATGGATGGTAACCTAATCATTATGGAAGGTAGTCTATTTTGATATTTTTGTTACTCCAATGGATGGTAGCCTTGTCATTATGGAAGGTAGTATCTTGTCGTGATTTTTATTACTCCAAAGGATGGTAGCCTTCTAATTATGGAAGGTAGTTTATTATCGAGATTTTTGTTATTCCAATGGATGGTAGCCTTGTCATTATGGAAGGAAGTATGTTGTCGAATTTTTGGTTACTCCAATGGATGGTAGCCTTGTCATTATGGAAAGTAGTTTGTTGTCGAGATTTTTGTTATTCTAATGGATGGTAGCCTTGTCATTATGAAAGGTAGACTGTTTTCCAGATTTATGTTACTCCAATGGATTGTAGCCTTGTCATTATGGAAGGTAGTCTATTATTGTAATTTTTATTACTACAATGGATGGTAGCCTTGTCATTATGGAAGGTAGTATGTTGTCGAGATTTTTGTTACTCCAAAGGATGGTAGCCTTGTAATTATGGAAGGTAGTTATCGAGATTTTTGTTACTCCAATGGATGCTAGACTTGTCATTATGGAAGGTAGTCTGTTGTCGAGATTTTTAATATTCCAATGGATGGTAGCCTTGTCATTATGGAAGGTAGTCTGTTGTTGTGATTTTTGTTACTCCAATAGTTGGTAGCCTTGTCATTATGGAAGGTAGTCTATTGTTCATATTTGTGTTACTACGATGTATGGTAGCCTTGTCATTATGGAAGGTAGTCTGTTGTCAAGATTTTTGTTACTCCATTGGATGGTAGCCTTGTCATTATGGAAGGTAGTCTATTGTCGAGATTTTTGTTATTCCAATGGATGGTAGCCTTGTCATTATGAAAGGTCATCTGTTGTCGATATCTTTGTTACTCCAATGGATGGTAGCCTAATCATTATGGAAGGTAGTATATTTTGAGATTTTTGTTACTCCACTAAATGGTAGCCTTGTCATTATGGAAGGTAGTTTGTTGTCGATATCTTTGTTCCTCTAATAGTTGGTAGCCTAGTCATTATGGAAGGTAGTATGTTGTCGAGATTTTTGTTACTCCAATGGATGGTAGCCTTGTCATTATGAAAGGTAGTCTGTTGTCGAGATTTTTGTTACTCCATTCGATGGTAGCCTTGTCACGACGGAAGTTAGTCTGTTGTCGAGATTTTTGTTATTCCAATGGATGGTAGCCTAGTCATTATGGAAGGTAGTCTATTTTCGAGATTTTTGTTACTCCAATGGATGGTAGCCTAGTCATTATGGAAGGTAGTCTATTTTCGAGATTTTTGTTACTCCAATGGATGGTTGCCTTGTCATTATGGAAGGTAGTCTGTTGTCGAGATTTTTGTTATTCCAATGGATGGTAGCCTAGTCATTATGGAAGGTAGTCTGTTGTTGATATCTTTGTTACTCTAACGAATGGTAGCCTTGTCATTATGAAAGGTAGTCTGTTGTCGATATCTTTGTTACTCCAATGGATGGTAGCCTAATCATTATGGAAGGTAGTCTATTTTGATATTTTTGTTACTCCAATGGATGGTAGCCTTGTCATTATGGAAGGTAGTATCTTGTCGTGATTTTTATTACTCCAAAGGATGGTAGCCTTCTAATTATGGAAGGTAGTCTATTATCGAGATTTTTGTTACTCCAATGGATGGTAGCCTTGTCATTATGGAAGGAAGTATGTTGTCGAATTTTTGGTTACTCCAATGGATGGTAGCCTTGTCATTATGGAAAGTAGTGTGTTGTCGTGATTTTTGTTATTCTAATGGATGGTAGCCTTGTCATTATGAAAGGTAGACTGTTTTCCAGATTTATGTTACTCCAATGGATGGTATCCTTGTCATTACGGAAGGTAGTCTATTATTGTAATTTTTATTACTCCAATGGATGGTACCCTTGTCATTATGGAAGGTAGTATGTTGTCGAGATTTTTGTTACTCCAAAGGATGGTAGCCTTGTAATTATGGAAGGTAGTTATCGAGATTTTTGTTACTCCAATGGATGCTAGACTTTTCATTATGGAAGGTAGTCTGTTGTCGAGATTTTTAATATTCCAATGGATGGTAGCCTTGTCATTATGGAAGGTAGTCTGTCGTTGTGATTTTTGTTACTCCAATAGATGGTAGCCATGTCATTATGGAAGGTAGTCTATTGTTCATATTTTTGTTACTACAATGTATGGTAGCCTCGTCATTATGGAAGGTAGTTTGTTGTCGATATTTTTTTTACTCCATTGGATGGTAGCCTTGTAATTATGGAAGGTAGTATGTCGTTGTGATTTTGTTTACTCCAACGGTTGTAGCCTTGTCATTATGGAAGGTAGTCTATTGTTCATATTTTTGTTACTACGATGTATGGTAGCCTTGTCATTATGGAAGGTAGTCTGTTGTCAAGATTTTTGTTACTCCATTGGATGGTAGCCTTGTCATTATGGAAGGTAGTCTATTGTCGAGATTTTTGTTATTCCAATGGATGGTAGCCTTGTCATTATGAAAGGTCATCTGTTGTCGATATCTTTGTTACTCCAATGGATGGTAGCCTAATCATTATGTAAGGTAGTATATTTTGAGATTTTTGTTACTCCACTGGATGGTAGCCTTGTCATTATGGAAGGTAGTTTGTTGTCGATATCTTTGTTCCTCTAATAGTTGGTAGCCTAGTCATTATGGAAGGTAGTATGTTGTCGAGATTTTTGTTACTCCAATGGATGGTAGCCTTGTCATTATGGAAAGTAGTGTGTTGTCGAGATTTTTGTTATTCTAATGGATGGTATCCTTGTCATTATGAAAGGTAGTCTGTTGTCGAGATTTTTGTTACTCCAATGGATGGTAGCCTAATCATTATGGAAGGTAGTCTATTTTGAGATTTTTGTTACCCTAATGGATGGTAGCCTTTTCATTATGCAAGGTAGTTTGTTGTCGATATCTTTGTTACTCTAATGGATGGTAGCCTAGTCATTATGGAAGGTAGTATGTTGTCGAGATTTTTGTTACTCCAATGGATGGTCGCCTTGTCATTATGAAAGGTAGTCTGTTGTCGAGATTTTTGTTACTCCATTGGATGGTAGCCTTGTCACGACGGAAGTTAGTCTGTTGTCGAGATTTTTGTTATTCCAATGGATGGTAGCCTAGTCATTATGGAAGGTAGTCTATTTTCGAGATTTTTGTTACTCCAATGGATGGTAGCCTAGTCATTATGGAAGGTAGTCTATTTTCGAGATTTTTGTTACTCCAATGGATGGTTGCCTTGTCATTATGGAAGGTAGTCTGTTGTTGAGATTTTTGTTATTCCAATGGATGGTAGCCTAGTCATTATGGAAGGTAGTCTGTTGTCTAAATCTTTGTTACTCTAACGGATGGTAGCCTTGTCATTATGAAAGGTAGTCTGTTGTCGATATCTTTGTTACTCCAATGGATGGTAGCCTAATCATTATGGAAGGTAGTCTATTTTGATATTTTTGTTACTCCAATGGATGGTAGCCTTGTCATTATGGAAGGTAGTATCTTGTCGTGATTTTTATTACTCCTAAGGATGGTAGCCTTCTAATTATGGAAGGTAGTCTATTATCGAGATTTTTGTTACTCCAATGGATGGTAGCCTTGTCATTATGGAAGGTAGTATGTTGTCGAATTTTTGGTTACTCCAATGGATGGTAGCCTTGTCATTATGGAAAGTAGTGTGTTGTCGAGGTTTTTGTTATTCTAATGGATGGTAGCCTTGTCATTATGAAAGGTAGACTGTTTTCGAGATTTATGTTACTCCAATGGATGGTAGCCTTGTCATTATGAAAGGTAGTCTATTATTGTAATTTTTATTACTCCAATGGATGGTAGCCTTGTCATTATGGAAGGTAGTATGTTGTCGAGATTTTTAATATTCCAATGGATGGTAGCCTTGTCATTATGGAAGGTAGTCTGTCGTTGTGATTTTTGTTACTCCAATAGATGGTAGCCATGTCATTATGGAAGGTAGTCTATTGTTCATATTTTTGTAACTACAATGTATGGTAGCCTCGTCATTATGGAAGGTAGTCTGTTGTCGATATTTTTTTTACTCCATTGGATGGTAGCCTTGTAATTATGGAAGGTAGTCTGTCGTTGTGATTTTGTTTACTCCAACGGTTGTAGCCTTGTCATTATGAAAGGTAGTCTGTTGTCGAGATTTTTGTTACTCCAATGGATGGTAGCCTAATCATTATGGAAGGTAGTCTATTTTGAGATTTTTGTTACTCTAATGGATGGTAGCCTTTTCATTATGCAAGGTAGTTTGTTGTCGATATCTTTGTTACTCTAATGGATGGTAGCCTAGTCATTATGGAAGGTAGTATGTTGTCGAGATTTTTGTTACTCCAATGGATGGTAGCCTTGTCATTATGAAAGGTAGTCTGTTGTCGAGATTTTTGTTACTCCATTGGATGGTAGCCTTGTCACGACGGAAGTTAGTCTGTTGGCGAGATTTTTGTTATTCCAATGGATGGTAGCCTAGTCATTATGGAAGGTAGTCTATTTTCGAGATTTTTGTTACTCCAATGGATGGTAGCCTAGTCATTATGGAAGGTAGTCTATTTTCGAGATTTTTGTTACTCCAATGGATGGTTGCCTTGTCATTATGGAAGGTAGTCTGTTGTTGAGATTTTTGTTATTCCAATGGATGGTAGCCTAGTCATTATGGAAGGTAGTCTGTTGTCGAAATCTTTGTTACTCTAACGGATGGTAGCCTTGTCATTATGAAAGGTAGTCTGTTGTCGATATCTTTGTTACTCCAATGGATGGTAGCCTAATCATTATGGAAGGTAGTCTATTTTGATATTTTTGTTACTACAATGGATGGTAGCCTTGTCATTATGGAAGGTAGTATCTTGTCGTGATTTTTATTACTCCTAAGGATGGTAGCCTTCTAATTATGGAAGGTAGTCTATTATCGAGATTTTTGTTACTCCAATGGATGGTAGCCTTGTCATTATGGAAGGTAGTATGTTGTCGAATTTTTGGTTACTCCAATGGATGGTATCCTTGTCATTATGGAAAGTAGTGTGTTGTCGAGATTTTTGTTATTCTAATGGATGGTAGCCTTGTCATTATGAAAGGTAGACTGTTTTCGAGATTTATGTTACTCCAATGGATGGTAGCCTTGTCATTATGGAAGGTAGTATTTTGTCGAGATTTTTGTTACTCCAAAGGATGGTAGCCTTATAATTATGGAAGGTAGTTATCGAGATTTTTGTTTCTCCAATGGATGCTAGACTTGTCATTATGGAAGGTAGTCTGTTGTCGAATTTTTGGTTACTCCAATGGATGGTAGCCTTGTCATTATGGAAAGTAGTGTGTTGTCGAGATTTTTGTTATTCTAATGGATGGTAGCCTTGTCATTATGAAAGGTAGTCTATTGTTCATATTTTTGTTACTACAATGTATGGTAGCCTCGTCATTATGGAAGGTAGTCTGTTGTCGATATTTTTGTTACTCCATTGGATGGTAGCCTTGTAATTATGGAAGGTAGTCTGTCGTTGTGATTTTTGTTACTCCAACGGTTGTAGCCTTGTCATTATGGAAGGTAGTCTATTGTTCATATTTTTGTTACTACGATGTATGGTAGCCTTGTCATTATGGAAGGTAGTCTATTGTCGTGATTTTTGTTACTCCATTGGATGGTAGCCTTGTCATTATGGAAGCTAGTCTATTGTCGAGATTTTTGTTATTCTAATGGATGGTAGCCTTGTCATTATGAAAGGTAGTCTGTTGTCGATATCTTTGTTACTCTAATTGATGGTAGCCTAATCATTATGGAAGGTAGTCTATTTTGAGATTTTTGTTACTCCAATGGATGGTAGCCTTGTCATTATGGAAGTTAGTCTGTTGTCGAGATTTTTATTACTCCAATGGATGGTAGCCTAGTCATTATGAAAGGTACTCTGTTGTCGATATCTTTGTTACTCCAATGGATGGTAGCCCAATCATTATGGAAGGTAGTCTATTTTGATAATTTTGTTACTACGATGTATGGTAGCCTTGTCATTATGGAAAGTAGTGTGTTGTCGACATTTTTGTTACTTTATTGGATGGTACCCTTGTCATTATGGAAGTTAGTCTGTTGTCGAGATTTTTCTTATTCTAATGGATGGTAGCCTAGTCATTATGAAAGGTAGTCTGTTGTCGATATCTTTGTTACTCCAATGGATGGTAGCCTAATCATTATGGAAGGTAGTCTATTTTGATATTTTTGTTACTACGATGTATGGTAGCCTTGTCATTATGGAAGGTAGTCTGTTGTCGACATTTTTGTTACTTTATTGGATGGTACCCCTGTCATTATGGAATTTAGTCTGTTGTCGAGATTTTTGTTATTCCAATGGATGGTAGCCTTGTCATTATGAAAGGTAGTCTGTTGTCGATATCTTTGTTACTCCAATGGATGGTAGCCTAATCATTATGGAAGGTAGTCTATTTTGATATTTTTGTTACTCCAATGGATGGTACCCTTGTCGTTATGGAAGGTAGTATGTTGTCGATATTTTTATTACTCCAAAGGATGGTAGCCTTATAATTATGGAAGGTAGTCTATCATCGAGACTTTTGTTACTCCAATGGATGGTAGCCTTGTAATTATGGAAGGTTGTCTATTATCGAGATTTTTGTTACTCCATTGGATGGTAGCCTTGTCATTATGGATGCTAGTATGTTGTCGAGATTTTTAATACTCCAATGGATGGTAGCCTTGTCATCATGGAAGGTAGTCTCTCATTTTTATTTTTGTTACTCCAATGGATGGTAGCCTTGTCATTATGGGAGGTAGTCTGTTGTCGAGATTTTTTATTACTCCATTGGATGGTAGCCTTGTCATTATGGAAGTTAGTCTGTTGTCGAGATTTTTATTACTCCAATGGATGGTAGCCTAGTCATTATGAAAGGTAGTCTGATGTCGATATCTTTGTTACTCCAATGGATGGTAGCCTAATCATTAGTGAAGGTAGTCTATTGTTCATATTTTTGTTACTACGATGTATGGTAGCCTTGTCATTATGGAAGGTAGTATATTGTCGAGATTTTTGTTACTCCATTGGATGGTAGCCTTGTCATTATGGAAGCTAGTCTATTGTCGAGATTTTTTTTATTCTAATGGATGGTAGCCTTGTCATTATGAAAGGTAATCTGTTGTCGATATCTTTGTTACTCCAATGGATGGTAGCCTAATCATTATGGAAGGTAGTCTATTTTGAGATTTTTGTTACTCTAATGAATGGTAGCGTTGTCATTATGCAAGGTAGTTTGTTGTCGATATATTTGTTACTCTAATGGATGGTAGCCTAGTCATTATGGAAGGTAGTATGTTGTCGAGATTTTTGTTACTCCAATGGATGGTAGCCTTGTCATTATGGAAAGTAGTGTGTTGTCGAGATTTTTGTTATTCTAATGGATGGTATCCTTGTCTTTATGAAAGGTAGTCTGTTGTCGAGATTTTTGTTACTCCAATGGATGGTAGCCTAATCATTATGGAAGGTAGTCTATTTTGAGATTTTTGTTACTCTAATGGATGGTAGCCTTGTCATTATGCAAGGTAGTTTGTTGTCGATATCTTTGTTACTCTAATGGATGGTAGCCTAGTCATTATGGAAGATAGTATGTTGTCGAGATTTTTGTTACTCCAATGGATGGTAGCCTTGTCATTATGGAAAGTAGTGTGTTATCGAGATTTTTGTTATTCAAATGGATGGTATCCTTGTCATTATGAAAGGTAGTCTGTTGTCGAGATTTTTGTTACTCCATTGGATGGTAGCCTTGTCATTATGGAAAGTAGTGTGTTGTCGATATTTTTGTTATTCTAATGGATGGTAGCCTTGTCATTATGAAAGGTAGTTTGTTGTCGATATCTTTGTTACTCCAATGGATGGTAGCATAATCATTATGGAAGTTAGTCTATTTTGATATTTTTGTTACTCCAATGGATGGTAGCCTTGTCATTATAGAAGGTAGTATGTTGTCGAGATTTTTATTACTCGAAAGGATGGTAGCATTCTAATTATGGAAGGTAGTCTATTATCGTGATTTTTGTTACTCCAATGGATGGTAGCCTTGTCAGTATGGAAGGTAGTCTATTGTCTAGATTTTTAATACTACAATGGATCGTAGCCTTGTCATTATGGAAAGTAGTCTGTCGTTGTGATTTTTGTTACTCCAACGGATGGTAGCCTTGTCATTATGGAAGGTAGTCTATTGTTCATATATTTGTTACTACATTGGATGGTAGCCTTGTCATTATGGAAGGTAGTCTATTGTCGAGATTTTTGTTATTCCAATGGATGGTAGCCTTGTCATTATGAAAGGTAGTCTGTTGTCGATATCTTTGTTACTCCAATGGATTGTAGCCTAATCATTATGGAAAGTAGTCTATTTTGAGATTTTTGTTACTCCAATGGATGGTAGCCTTGTCATAATGCAAGGAAGTTTGTTGTCGATATCTTTGTTACTCTAATGGATGGTAGCCTAGTCATTATGGAAGGTAGTATGTTGTTGAGATTTTTGTTACTCTAATGGATGGTAGCCTTGTCATTTTGTAAAGTAGTGTGTTGTCGAGATTTTTGTTATTCTAATGGATGGTTTCCTTGTCATTATGGAAGCTAGTCTATTGTCGAGATTTTTGTTACTCCAATGGATGGTAACCTTGTCATAATGGAAGGTAGTTTGTTTTTGATATCTTTGTTACTCTAATGGATGGTAGCCTAGTCATTATGGAAGGTAGTATGTTGTCGAGATTTTTGTTACTCCAATGGATGGTAGCCTTGTCATTATGGAAGGTTGTCTGTTGTCGATATTTTTGTTACTCCATTTGGATGGTATCCTTGTCATTATGGAAGTTAGTCAGTTGTCGAGATTTTTGTTAATCCAAAGGATGGTTTCCTTGTCATTATGGCAGGTTGTCTGTTTTCGAGATTTTTGTCACTCCAATGGATGGTAGCCTTGTCATTATGGAAGGTAGTATGTTGTCGATATCTTTGTTACTCTAATGGATGGTAGCCCAGTCATTATGGAAGGTAGTATGTTGTCGAGTTTTTGGATACTCCAATGGATGGTAGCCTTGTTATTAAGGAAAGTAGTGTGTTGTCGAGATTTTTGTTATTCTAATGGATGGTAGCCTTGTCATTATGAAAGGTAGTATGTTGTCGAAATCTTTGTTACTCCAAGGGATGGTAGCCTAGTCATTATGAAAGGTAGTCTGTTGTCGAGATTTTTGTTACTCCATTGGATGGTAGCCTTGTCATTATAGAAGGTAGTCTGCTATTGTAATTTTTGTTACTCCAATGGATGGTAGCCTTGTCATTATGGATTGTAGTATGTTGTTGATATTTTTTTTACTCCAAAGGATGGTAGCCTTGTAATTATGGAAGGTAGTCTATTATCGAGATTTTTGTTACTCCAATGGATGGTAGAATTGTCATTATGGAAGGTAGTCTGTTGTCCAGATTTTTAATACTCCAATGGATGGTAGTCTTGTCATTATGGAAGGTAGTCTGTCGTTTCGATTTTTGTTACTCCAATGGATGATAGCCTTGTCATTATGGAAGGTAGTCTGTTGTCAAGATTTTTTATTACTCCATTGGATGGTTGCCTTGTCATTATGTAAGTTAGTCTGTTGTCGAGATTTTCGTTACTCCAATGGATGGTAGCCTAGTCATTATGAAAGGTAGTCTGTTGTCGATATCTATGTTACTCCAATGGATGGTAGCGTAATCATTATGGAAGGTAGTCTATTTTGATATTTTTGTTACTCCAATGGATGGTAGCCTTGTCATTATGGAAGGTAGTTTATTTTCGAGATTTTTGTTACTCCAATGGATGGTAGCCTTCTAATTATGGAAGGTAGTCTGTTGTCGAGATTTCTGTTATTCCAATGGATGCTAGCCTATTCATTATGGAAGGTAGTCTATTTTCGAGATTTTTGTTACTCCAATGGATGGTAGCCTTGTCATTATGAAAGGTAGTCTGTTGTCGATATCTTTGTTACTCCAATGGATGGTAGCCTAATCATTATGGAAGGTAGTCTATTTTGATATTATTGTTACTCCAATGGATGGTAGCCTTGTCGTTATGGAAGGTAGTATGTTGTCGAGATTTTTATTACTCCAAAGGATGGTAGCCTTCTAATTATGGAAAGTAGTCTACTATCGAGATTTTTGTTACTCCAATGGATGGTAGCCTTGTAATTATGGAAGGTTGTCTATTATCGAGATTTTTGTTACTCCATTGGATTATAGCCTTGTCATTATGGAAGGTAGTATGTCGTTTTGATTTTTGTTACTCCAATGGATGGTAGCCTTGTCATTATGGAAGGTAGTATGTTGTCGAGATTTTTTATTACTCCATTGGATGGTAGCCTTGTCATTATGAAAGTTAGTCTGTTTTCGAGATTTTTGTTACTCCAATGGATGGTAGCCTAGTCATTATGGAAGGTAGTGTATTTTCGAGATTTTTGTTACTCCAATGGATGGTAACCTTGTCATTATGAAAGGTAGTCTGTTGTCGATATCTTTATTACTCCAATGGATGGTAGCCTAATCATTATGGAAGGTAGTCTATTTTGATATTTTTGTTACTCCAATGGATGGTTGCCTTGTAATTATGGAAGGTAGTCTATTGTCTAGATTTTTGTTATTCCAATGGATGGTAGCCTAGTCATAATAAAGGTAGTGTATTTTCGAGATTTTTGTTACTCCAATGGATGGTAACCATGTCATTATGAAAGGTAGTCTGTCGTTGATATCTTTGTTACTCCAATGGATGGTAGCCTAATCATTATGGAAGGTAGTCTATTTTGAGATTTTTGTTACTCTAATGGATGGTAGCCTTGTCATTATGCAAGGTAGTTTGTTGTCGATATCTTTGTTACTCTAATGGATGGTAGCCTAGTCATTATGGAAGATAGTATGTTGTCGAGATTTTTGTTACTCCAATGGATGGTAGCCTTGTCATTATGGAAAGTAGTGTGTTGTCGAGATTTTTGTTATTCAAATGGATGATATCCTTGTCATTATGAAAGGTAGTCTGTTGTCGAGATTTTTGTTACTCCATTGGACGGTAGCCTTGTCATTATGGAAAGTAGTGTGTTGTCGATATTTTTGTTATTCTAATGGATGGTAGCCTTGTCATTATGAAAGGTAGTTTGTTGTCGATATCTTTGTTACTCCAATGGATGGTAGCATAATCATTATGGAAGGTAGTCTATTTTGATATTTTTGTTACTCCAATGGATGGTAGCCTTGTCATTATAGAAGGTAGTATGTTGTCGAGATTTTTATTACTCGAAAGGATGGTAGCATTCTAATTATGGAAGGTAGTCTATTATCGTGATTTTTTTTACTCCAATGGATGGTAGCCTTGTCAGTATGGAAGGTAGTCTATTGTCTAGATTTTTAATACTACAATGGATCGTAGCCTTGTCATTATGGAAAGTAGTCTGTCGTTGTGATTTTTGTTACTCCAACGGATGGTAGCCTTGTCATTATGGAAGGTAGTCTATTGTTCATATATTTGTTACTACATTGGATGGTAGCCTTGTCATTATGGAAGGTAGTCTATTGTCGAGATTTTTGTTATTCCAATGGATGGTAGCCTTATCATTATGAAAGGTAGTCTATTGTCGATATCTTTGTTACTCCAATGGATTGTAGCCTAATCATTATGGAAAGTAGTCTATTTTGAGATTTTTGTTACTCCAATGGATGGTAGCCTTGTCATAATGCAAGGAAGTTTGTTGTCGATATCTTTGTTACTCTAATGGATGGTAGCCTAGTCATTATGGAAGGTAGTATGTTGTTGAGATTTTTGTTACTCTAATGGATGGTAGCCTTGTCATTTTGTAAAGTAGTGTGTTGTCGAGATTTTTGTTATTCTAATGGATGGTTTCCTTGTCATTATGGAAGGTAGTCTATTGTCGAGATTTTTGTTACTCCAATGGATGGTAACCTTGTCATAATGGAAGGTAGTTTGTTTTTGATATCTTTGTTACTCTAATGGATGGTAGCCTAGTCATTATGGAAGGTAGTATGTTGTCGAGATTTTTGTTACTCTAATGGATGGTAGCCTTGTCATTATGGAAGGTTGTCTGTTGTCGATATTTTTGTTACTCCATTTGGATGGTATCCTTGTCATTATGGAAGTAAGTCAGTTGTCGAGATTTTTGTTAATCCAAAGGATGGTTTCCTTGTCATTATGGCAGGTTGTCTGTTTTCGAGATTTTTGTCACTCCAATGGATGGTAGCCTTGTCATTATGGAAGGTAGTATGTTGTCGATATCTTTGTTACTCTAATGGATGGTAGCCCAGTCATTATGGAAGGTAGTATGTTGTCGAGTTTTTGGATACTCCAATGGATGGTAGCCTTGTTATTAAGGAAAGTAGTGTGTTGTCGAGATTTTTGTTATTCTAATGGATGGTAGCCTTGTCATTATGAAAGGTAGTATGTTGTCGAAATATTTGTTACTCCAAGGGATGGTAGCCTAGTCATTATGAAAGGTAGTCTGTTGTCGAGATTTTTGTTACTCCATTGGATGGTAGCCTTGTCATTATAGAAGGTAGTCTGCTGTTGTAATTTTTGTTACTCCAATGGATGGTAGCCTTGTCATTATGGATTGTAGTATGTTGTTGATATTTTTTTTACTCAAAAGGATGGTAGCCTTGTAATTATGGAAGGTAGTCTATTATCGAGATTTTTGTTACTCCAATGGATGGTAGAATTGTCATTATGGAAGGTAGTCTGTTGTCCAGATTTTTAATACTCCAATGGATGGTAGTCTTGTCATTATGGAAGGTAGTCTGTCGTTTCTATTTTTGTTACTCCAATGGATGATAGCCTTGTCATTATGGAAGGTAGTCTGTTGTCAAGATTTTTTATTACTCCATTGGATGGTTGCCTTGTCATTATGTAATTTAGTCTGTTGTCGAGATTTTCGTTACTCCAATGGATGGTAGCCTAGTCATTATGAAAGGTAGTCTGTTGTCGATATCTATGTTACTCCAATGGATGGTAGCCTAATCATTATGGAAGGTAATCTATTTTGATATTTTTGTTACTCCAATGGATGGTAGCCTTGTCATTATGGAAGGTAGTTTATTTTCGAGATTTTTGTTACTCCAATGGATGGTAGCCTTCTAATTATGGAAGGTAGTCTGTTGTCGAGATTTCTGTTATTCCAATGGATGCTAGCCTATTCATTATGGAAGGTAGTCTATATTCGAGATTTTTGTTACTCCAATGGATGGTAGCCTTGTCATTATGAAAGGTAGTCTGTTGTCGATATCTTTGTTACTCCAATGGATGGTAGCCTAATCATTATGGAAGGTAGTCTATTTTGATATTATTGTTACTCCAATGGATGGTAGCCTTGTCGTTATGGAAGGTAGTATGTTGTCGAGATTTTTATTACTCCAAAGGATGGTAGCCTTCTAATTATGGAAAGTAGTCTATTATCGAGATTTTTGTTACTCCAATGGATGGTAGCCTTGTAATTATGGAAGGTTGTCTATTATCGAGATTTTTGTTACTCCATTGGATTGTAGCCTTGTCATTATGGAAGGTAGTATGTCGTTTTGATTTTTGTTACTCCAATGGATGGTAGCCTTGTCATTATGGAAGGTAGTATGTTGTCGAGATTTTTTATTACTCCATTGGATGGTAGCCTTGTCATTATGGAAGTTAGTCTGTTGTCGAGATTTTTGTTACTCCAATGGATGGTAGCCTAGTCATTATGGAAGGTAGAGTATTTTCGAGATTTTTGTTACTCCAATGGATGGTAACCTTGTCATTATGAAAGGTAGTCTGTTGTCGATATCTTTATTACTCCAATGGATGGTAGCCTAATCATTATGGAAGGTAGTCTATTTTGATATTTTTGTTACTCCAATGGATGGTTGCCTTGTAATTATGGAAGGTAGTCTATTGTCTAGATTTTTGTTATTCCAATGGATGGTAGCCTAGTCATAATAAAGGTAGTGTATTTTCGAGATTTTTGTTACTCCAATGGATGGTAACCATGTCATTATGAAAGGTAGTCTGTTGTCGATATCTTTGTTACTCCAATGGATGGTAGCCTAATCATTATGGAAGGTAGTCTATTTTGATATTTTTGTTACTCCAATGGATGGTACCCTTGTTATTATGGAAGGTAGTATGTTGTCGATATTTTTATTACTCCAAAGGATAGTAGCCTTATAATTATGGAAGGTTGTCTATTATCGAGATTTTTGTTACTCCAATGGATGGTAGCCTTGTAATTATGGAAGGTTGTCTATTATCGAGATTTTTGTTACTCCATTGGATGGTAAGCTTGTCATTATGGAAGGTAGTTTGTTGGTGTAATTTTTGTTACTCCAATGGATGGTAGCCTTGTCATTATGGATGGTAGTATGTTGTCGAGATTTTTAATACTCCAATGGATGGTAGCCTTGTCATTATGGAAGGTAGTCTGTCATTTTGATTTTTGTTACTCCAATGGATGGTAGCCTTGTCATTATGGGAGGTAGTCTGTTGTCGAGATTTTTTATTACTCCATTGGATGGTAGCCTTGTCATTATGGAAGTTAGTCTGTTGTCGAGATTTTTATTACTCCAATGGATGGTAGCCTAGTCATTATGAAAGGTAGTCTGTTGTCGATATCTTTGTTACTCCAATGGATGGTAGCCTAATCATTATGGAAGGTAGTCTATTTTGATATTTTTGTTACTACGATGTATGGTAGCCTTGTCATTATGGAAGGTAGTCTGTTGTCGACATTTTTGTTACTTTATTGGATGGTACCCTTGTCATTATGGAAGTTAGTCTGTTGTCGAGATTTTTGTTATTCCAATGGATGGTAGCCTAGTCATTATGGAAGGTAGTTTGTTTTCGATATCTTTGTTACTCTAATGGATGGTAGACGAGTCTTTATGGAAGGTAGTCTGTTGTCGAGATTTTTGTGACTCCAATGTATGGTAGCCTTGTCATTATGGAAGGTAGTTTGTTTTCGATATCTTTGTTACTCTAATGGATGGTAGCCTAGTCATTATGGAAGGTAGTATGTTGTCGAGATTTTTGTTACTCCAATGGATGGTAGCCTTGTCATTATGGAAAGTAGTGTGATGTCGAGATTTTTGTTATTCTAATGGATGGTAGCCTTGTCATTATGAAAGGTAGTTTGTTGTCGAGATTTTTGTTACTCCATTTGGATGGTAGCCTTGTCATTTTGGAAGTATGTCTGTTGTCGAGATTTTTGTTAATCCAAAGGATGGGTGCCTTGTCATTATGGCAGGTTGTCTGTTTTCTAGATTTTTGTTACTCCAAAGGTTGGTAGCCTTGTCATTATGGAAGGTTGTCTATTATCGAGATTTCTGTTACTCCATTGGATGGTAGCCTTGTCATTATGGAAGGTAGTCTGCTGTTGTAATTTTTTTTACTCCAATGGATTGTAGCCTTGTCATTATGGATGGTAGTATGTTGTCGATATTTTTTTTACTCCAAAGGATTGTATCCTTGTAATTATGGAAGGTAGTCTAATATCGATTTTTTTGTTACTCCAATGGATGGTAGTCTTGTCATTATGGAAGGTAGTCTGTCGTTTTGATTTTTGTTACTCCAATGGATGATAGCCTTATCATTATGGAAGGTAGTCTGTTGTCGAGATTTTTCTATTACTCCATTGGATGGTTGCCTTGTCATTATGGAAGTTAGTCTGTTGTCGAGATTTTCGTTACTCCAATGGATGGTAGCCTAGTCATTATAAAAGATAGTTTGTTGTCGATATCTATGTTACTCCAATGGATGGTAGCCTAATCATTATGGAAGGTAGTCTATTTTGATATTTTTGTTACTACATTGGATGGTAGCCTTGTCATTATGGAAGGTAGTTTATTTTCGAGATTTTTATTACTCCAATGGATGGTAGCCTTGTAATTATGGAAGGTAGTCTGTTGTCGAGATTTCTGTTATTCCAATGGATGCTAGCCAATTCATTATGGAAGGTAGTCTATTTTCGAGATTTTTGTTACTCCAATGGATGGTAGCCTTGTCATTATGAAAGGTAGTCTGTTGTCGATATCTTGGTTACTCCAATGGATGGTAGCCTAATCATTATGGAAGGTAGTCTATTTTGATATTTTTGTTACTCCAATGGATGGTAGCCTTGTCGTTATGGAAGTTAGTATGTTGTCGAGATTTTTATTACTCCAATGATGGTAGCCTTCTAATTATGGAAGGTAGTCTATTATCGAGATTTTTGTTACTCCAATGGATGGTAGCCTTATAATTATGGAAGGTAGTCTATTATCGAGATTTTTGTTACTCCATTGGATGGTAGCCTTGTCATTATGGAAGGTAGTCTGTCGTTTTAATTTTTGTTACTCCAATGGATGGAAGCCTTGTCATTATGGAAGGTAGTCTGTTGTCGAGATTTTTTATTACTCCATTGGATGGTAGCCTTGTCATTATGGAAGTTAGTCTGTTGTCGTGATTTTTGTTATTCCAATGGATGGTAGCCTAGTCATTATGAAAGGTAGTCTGTTTTCGATATCTTTGTTACTCCAATGGATGGTAGCCTAATCATTATGGAAGGTAGTCTATTTTGATATTTTTGTTACTCCAATGGATGGTTGCCTTGTGATTATGGAAGGTAGTTTGTTTTCGATATCTTTGTTACTCTAATGGATGGTAGCCTAGTCATTATGGAAGGTAGTTTGTTGTCGAGATTTTTGTGAATCCAATGGATGGTAGACTTGTCATTATGGAAGGTATTTTGTTTTCGATATCTTTGTTACTCTAATGGATGGTAGCCTAGTCATTATGGAAGGTAGTATGTTGTCGAGATTTTTGTTACTCCAATGGATGGTAGCCTTGTCATTATGGAAGGTAGTTTGTTGTCGAGATTTCTGTTACTCCATTGGATGGTAGCCTTGTCATTATGGTAGGTAGTCTGCTGTTGTAATTTTTGTTACTCCAATGGATGGTAGCCTTGTCATTATGGATTGTAGTATGTTGTCGATATATTTTTTTACTCCAAAGGATAGTAGCCTTGTAATTATGGAAGGTAGTCTATTATCGATATTTTTGTTACTCCAATGGATGGTAGAATTGTCATTATGGAAGGTAGTCTATTGTCGAGATTTTTAATACTCCAATGGATGATAGCCTTGTCATTATGGAAGGTAGTCTATCATTTTGATTTTTGTTACTCCAATGGATGGTAGCCTTGTCATTATGGGAGGTAGTCTGTTGTCGAGATTTTTTATTACTCCATTGGATGGTAGCCTTGTCATTATGGAAGTTAGTCTGTTGTCGATATCTTTGTTACTCCAATGGATGGTAGCCTAATCATTACGGAAGGTAGTCTATTTTGATATTTTTGTTACTACGATGTATGGTAGCCTTGTCATTATGGAAGGTAGTCTATTGTCGACATTTTTGTTATTCCATTGGATGGTACCCTTGTCATTATGGAAGTTAGTCTGTTGTCGAGATTTTTTTTATTCCAATGGATGGTAGCCTAATCATTATGGAAGGTAGTCTATTTTCGAGATTTTGGTTACTCCAATGGATGGTAGCCTTGTCATTATGAAAGGTAGTCTGTTGTCGATATCTTTGTTACTCCAATGGATGGTAGCCTAATCATTATGGAAGGTAGTCTATTTTGATATTTTTGTTACTCCAATGGATGGTAGCGTTGTCGTTATGGAAGGTAGTATGTTTTCGAGATTTCTCTTACTCCAAAGGATGGGAGACTTCTAATTATGGAAGGTAGTCTATTATCGAGATTTTTGTTACTCCAATGGATGGTAGCCTTGTAATTATGGAAGGTAGTCTGTTGTCGATATTTTTGTTACTCCAATGGATGGTAGCCTTGTCATTATGGAAGGTAGTCTGTCGTTGTGATTTTTGTTACTCCAATGGATGGTAGCCTTGTCATTATGGAAGGTAGTCTATTGTTCGTATTTTTGTTACTACGATGTATGATAGCCTTATCATTATGGAAGGTAGTCTGTTGTCGAGATTTTTGTTACTCCATTGGTTGGTACACTTGTCATTATGGAAGTTAGTCTACTGTCGAGATTTTCGTTATTCTAATGGATGGTAGCCTAGTCATTATGGAAGGTAGTCTATTTTCGAAACTTTTGTTACTCCAATTGATGGTAGCCTTGTCATTATGGAAGGTAGTCTGTTGTCGATATTTTTGTTACTCCAATGGATGGTAGCCTTGTCATTATGGAAGGTAGTTTGTTTTAGATATCTTTGTTACTCTAATGGATGGTAGCCTAGTCATTATGGAAGGTAGTCTGTTGTCGAGATTTTTGTTACTCCAATGGATGGTAGCCTTGTCATTATGGAAGGTAGTTTGTTGTCGATATTTTTGTTACTCCAAAGGTTGGTATCCTTGTCATTATGGAAGGTTGGCTATTATCGAGATTTTTGTTACTCCATTGGATGGTAGCCTTGTCATTATGGAAGGTAGTCTGTTGTTGTAATTTTAATTTCTCCAATGGATGGTAGCCTTGTCATTATGGATGGTAGTATGTTGTCGATATATTTTTTAGTCCAAAGGATGGTAGCCTTGTAATTATGGAAGGTAGTCTGTTGTCGAGATTTTTGTTACTCCAATGGATGGTAGAATTGTCATTATGGAAGGTAGTCTATTGTCGAGATTTTTAATACTCTAATGGATGGCAGCCTTGTCATTATGGAAGGTAGTCTGTCATTTTGATTTTTGTTACTCCAATGGATGGTACCCTTGTCATTATGAAAGGTAGCCTATTTTCGAATTTTTTGTTACTCCAATGGATGGTAGCCTTGTCATTATGGAAGGTAGTTTGTTGTCGATATTTTTTTTACTCCAATGAATGGTAGCCTTGTCATTATGGAAGGTAGTTTGTTTTCGATATCTTTGTTACTCTAATGGATGGTAGCCTAGTCATTATGGAAGGTAGTCTGTTGTCGAGACTTTTGTTACTCCAATGGATGGTAGCCTTGTCATTATGGAAGGTAGTTTGTTTTCGATATCTTTGTTACTCTAATGAATGGTAGCCTAGTCATTATGGAAGGTAGTATGTTGTCGAGATATTTGTTACTCCAAAGGATGGTAGCCTTCTCATTATGGAAAGTAGTGTGATGTCGAGATTTTTGTTATTCTAATGGATGGTAGCCTTGTCATTATGAAAGGTAGTCTGTTGTCGATATTTTTGATACTCCATTTGGATGGTAGCCTTGTCATTATGGAAGTATGTCTGTTGTCGAGATTTTTGTTAATCCAAAGGATGGTTGCCTTTTCATTATGGAAGGTAGTCTGTTGTCGAGATTTCTGTTATTCCAATGGATGCTAGCCTATTCATTATGGAATGTAGTCTATTTTCGAGATTTTTATTACTCCAATGGATGGTAGCCTTGTCATTATGAAAGGTAGTCTGTTGTCGATATCTTGGTTACTCCAATGGATGGTAGCCTAATCATTATGGAAGGTAGTCTATTTTGATATTTTTGTTACTCCAATGGATGGTAGCCTTGTCATTATGGAAGGTAGTCTGTCATTGTGATTTTTGTTACTCCAATGGATGGTAGCCTTGTCATTATGGAAGGTAGTCTATTGTTCGTATTTTTGTTACTACGATGTATGAAAGCCTTATCATTATGGAAGGTAGTCTGTTGTCGAGATTTTTGTTACTCCATTGGTTGGTACACTTGTCATTATGGAAGTTAGTCTATTGTCGAGATTTTCGTTATTCTAATGGATGGTAGCCTAGTCATTATGGAAGGTAGTCTATTTTCGAAATTTTTGTTACTCCAATTGATGGTAGCCTTGTCATTATGGAAGGTAGTCTGTTGTCGATATTTTTGTTACTCCAATGGATGGTAGCCTTGTCATTATGGAAGGTAGTTTGTTATAGATATCTTTGTTACTCTAATGGATGGTAGCCTAGTCATTATGGAAGGTAGTCTGTTGTCGAGATTTTTGTTACTCCAATGGATGATAGCCTTGTCATTATGGAAGGTAGTCTATCATTTTGATTTTTGTTACTCCAATGGATGGTAGCCTTGTCATTATGGGAGGTAGTCTGTTGTCGAGATTTTTTATTACTCCATTGGATGGTAGCCTTGTCATTATGGAAGTTAGTCTGTTGTCGATATCTTTGTTACTCCAATGGATGGTAGCCTAATCATTACGGAAGGTAGTCTATTTTGATATTTTTGTTACTACGATGTATGGTAGCCTTGTCATTATGGAAGGTAGTCTATTGTCGACATTTTTGTTATTCCATTGGATGGTACCCTTGTCATTATGGAAGTTAGTCTGTTGTCGAGATTTTTTTTATTCCAATGGATGGTAGCCTAATCATTATGGAAGGTAGTCTATTTTCGAGATTTTGGTTACTCCAATGGATGGTAGCCTTGTCATTATGAAAGGTAGTCTGTTGTCGATATCTTTGTTACTCCAATGGATGGTAGCCTAATCATTATGGAAGGTAGTCTATTTTGATATTTTTGTTACTCCAATGGATGGTAGCGTTGTCGTTATGGAAGGTAGTATGTTTTCGAGATTTCTCTTACTCCAAAGGATGGGAGACTTCTAATTATGGAAGGTAGTCTATTATTGAGATTTTTGTTACTCCAATGGATGGTAGCCTTGTAATTATGGAAGGTAGTCTGTTGTCGATATTTTTGTTACTCCAATGGATGGTAGCCTTGTCATTATGGAAGGTAGTCTGTCGTTGTGATTTTTGTTACTCCAATGGATGGTAGCCTTGTCATTATGGAAGGTAGTCTATTGTTCGTATTTTTGTTACTACGATGTATGATAGCCTTATCATTATGGAAGGTAGTGTGTTGTCGAGATTTTTGTTACTCCATTGGTTGGTACACTTGTCATTATGGAAGTTAGTCTACTGTCGAGATTTTCGTTATTCTAATGGATGGTAGCCTAGTCATTATGGAAGGTAGTCTATTTTCGAAACTTTTGTTACTCCAATTGATGGTAGCCTTGTCATTATGGAAGGTAGTCTGTTGTCGATATTTTTGTTACTCCAATGGATGGTAGCCTTGTCATTATGGAAGGTAGTTTGTTTTAGATATCTTTGTTACTCTAATGGATGGTAGCCTAGTCATTATGGAAGGTAGTCTGTTGTCGAGATTTTTGTTACTCCAATGGATGGTAGCCTTGTCATTATGGAAGGTAGTTTGTTGTCGATATTTTTGTTACTCCAAAGGTTGGTATCCTTGTCATTATGGAAGGTTGTCTATTATCGAGATTTTTGTTACTCCATTGGATGGTAGCCTTGTCATTATGGAAGGTAGTCTGTTGTTGTAATTTTAATTTCTCCAATGGATGGTAGCCTTGTCATTATGGATGGTAGTATGTTGTCGATATATTTTTTAGTCCAAAGGATGGTAGCCTTGTAATTATGGAAGGTAGTATGTTGTCGAGATTTTTGTTACTCCAATGGATGGTAGAATTGTCATTATGGAAGGTAGTCTATTGTCGAGATTTTTAATACTCTAATGGATGGCAGCCTTGTCATTATGGAAGGTAGTCTGTCATTTTGATTTTTGTTACTCCAATGGATGGTACCCTTGTCATTATGAAAGGTAGCCTATTTTCGAATTTTTTGTTACTCCAATGGATGGTAGCCTTGTCATTATGGAAGGTAGTTTGTTGTCGATATTTTTTTTACTCCAATGAATGGTAGCCTTGTCATTATGGAAGGTAGTTTGGTTTCGATATCTTTGTTACTCTAATGGATGGTAGCCTAGTCATTATGGAAGGTAGTCTGTTGTCGAGACTTTTGTTACTCCAATGGATGGTAGCCTTGTCATTATGGAAGGTAGTTTGTTTTCGATATCTTTGTTACTCTAATGAATGGTAGCCTAGTCATTATGGAAGGTAGTATGTTGTCGAGATATTTGTTACTCCAAAGGATGGTAGCCTTCTCATTATGGAAAGTAGTGTGATGTCGAGATTTTTGTTATTCTAATGGATGGTAGCCTTGTCATTATGAAAGGTAGTCTGTTGTCGATATTTTTGATACTCCATTTGGATGGTAGCCTTGTCATTATGGAAGTATGTCTGTTGTCGAGATTTTTGTTAATCCAAAGGATGGTTGCCTTTTCATTATGGAAGGTAGTCTGTTGTCGAGATTTCTGTTATTCCAATGGATGCTAGCCTATTCATTATGGAAGGTAGTCTATTTTCGAGATTTTTGTTACTCCAATGGATGGTAGCCTTGTCATTATGAAAGGTAGTCTGTTGTCGATATCTTGGTTACTCCAATGGATGGTAGCCTAATCATTATGGAAGGTAGTCTATTTTGATATTTTTGTTACTCCAATGGATGGTAGCCTTGTCATTATGGAAGGTAGTCTGTCGTTGTGATTTTTGTTACTCCAATGGATGGTAGCCTTGTCATTATGGAAGGTAGTCTATTGTTCGTATTTTTGTTACTACGATGTATGATAGCCTTATCATTATGGAAGGTAGTCTGTTGTCGAGATTTTTGTTACTCCATTGGTTGGTACACTTGTCATTATGGAAGTTAGTCTATTGTCGAGATTTTCGTTATTCTAATGGATGGTAGCCTAGTCATTATGGAAGGTAGTCTATTTTCGAAATTTTTGTTACTCCAATTGATGGTAGCCTTGTCATTATGGAAGGTAGTCTGTTGTCGATATTTTTGTTACTCCAATGGATGGTAGCCTTGTCATTATGGAAGGTAGTTTGTTATAGATATCTTTGTTACTCTAATGGATGGTAGCCTAGTCATTATGGAAGGTAGTCTGTTGTCGAGATTTTTGTTACTCCAATGGATGATAGCCTTGTCATTATGGAAGGTAGTCTATCATTTTGATTTTTGTTACTCCAATGGATGGTAGCCTTGTCATTATGGGAGGTAGTCTGTTGTCGAGATTTTTTATTACTCCATTGGATGGTAGCCTTGTCATTATGGAAGTTAGTCTGTTGTCGATATCTTTGTTACTCCAATGGATGGTAGCCTAATCATTACGGAAGGTAGTCTATTTTGATATTTTTGTTACTACGATGTATGGTAGCCTTGTCATTATGGAAGGTAGTCTATTGTCGACATTTTTGTTATTCCATTGGATGGTACCCTTGTCATTATGGAAGTTAGTCTGTTGTCGAGATTTTTTTTATTCCAATGGATGGTAGCCTAATCATTATGGAAGGTAGTCTATTTTCGAGATTTTGGTTACTCCAATGGATGGTAGCCTTGTCATTATGAAAGGTAGTCTGTTGTCGATATCTTTGTTACTCCAATGGATGGTAGCCTAATCATTATGGAAGGTAGTCTATTTTGATATTTTTGTTACTCCAATGGATGGTAGCGTTGTCGTTATGGAAGGTAGTATGTTTTCGAGATTTCTCTTACTCCAAAGGATGGGAGACTTCTAATTATGGAAGGTAGTCTATTATCGAGATTTTTGTTACTCCAATGGATGGTAGCCTTGTAATTATGGAAGGTAGTCTGTTGTCGATATTTTTGTTACTCCAATGGATGGTAGCCTTGTCATTATGGAAGGTAGTCTGTCGTTGTGATTTTTGTTACTCCAATGGATGGTAGCCTTGTCATTATGGAAGGTATTCTATTGTTCGTATTTTTGTTACTACGATGTATGATAGCCTTATCATTATGGAAGGTAGTCTGTTGTCGAGATTTTTGTTACTCCATTGGTTGGTACACTTGTCATTATGGAAGTTAGTCTACTGTCGAGATTTTCGTTATTCTAATGGATGGTAGCCTAGTCATTATGGAAGGTAGTCTATTTTCGAAACTTTTGTTACTCCAATTGATGGTAGCCTTGTCATTATGGAAGGTAGTCTGTTGTCGATATTTTTGTTACTCCAATGGATGGTAGCCTTGTCATTATGGAAGGTAGTTTGTTTTAGATATCTTTGTTACTCTAATGGATGGTAGCCTAGTCATTATGGAAGGTAGTCTGTTGTCGAGATTTTTGTTACTCCAATGGATGGTAGCCTTGTCATTATGGAAGGTAGTTTGTTGTCGATATTTTTGTTACTCCAAAGGTTGGTATCCTTGTCATTATGGAAGGTTGTCTATTATCGAGATTTTTGTTACTCCATTGGATGGTAGCCTTGTCATTATGGAAGGTAGTCTGTTGTTGTAATTTTAATTTCTCCAATGGATGGTAGCCTTGTCATTATGGATGGTAGTATGTTGTCGATATATTTTTTAGTCCAAAGGATGGTAGCCTTGTAATTATGGAAGGTAGTCTGTTGTCGAGATTTTTGTTACTCCAATGGATGGTAGAATTGTCATTATGGAAGGTAGTCTATTGTCGAGATTTTTAATACTCTAATGGATGGCAGCCTTGTCATTATGGAAGGTAGTCTGTCATTTTGATTTTTGTTACTCCAATGGATGGTACCCTTGTCATTATGAAAGGTAGCCTATTTTCGAATTTTTTGTTACTCCAATGGATGGTAGCCTTGTCATTATGGAAGGTAGTTTGTTGTCGATATTTTTTTTACTCCAATGAATGGTAGCCTTGTCATTATGGAAGGTAGTTTGTTTTCGATATCTTTGTTACTCTAATGGATGGTAGCCTAGTCATTATGGAAGGTAGTCTGTTGTCGAGACTTTTGTTACTCCAATGGATGGTAGCCTTGTCATTATGGAAGGTAGTTTGTTTTCGATATCTTTGTTACTCTAATGAATGGTAGCCTAGTCATTATGGAAGGTAGTATGTTGTCGAGATATTTGTTACTCCAAAGGATGGTAGCCTTCTCATTATGGAAAGTAGTGTGATGTCGAGATTTTTGTTATTCTAATGGATGGTAGCCTTGTCATTATGAAAGGTAGTCTGTTGTCGATATTTTTGATACTCCATTTGGATGGTAGCCTTGTCATTATGGAAGTATGTCTGTTGTCGAGATTTTTGTTAATCCAAAGGATGGTTGCCTTTTCATTATGGAAGGTAGTCTGTTGTCGAGATTTCTGTTATTCCAATGGATGCTAGCCTATTCATTATGGAAGGTAGTCTATTTTCGAGATTTTTGTTACTCCAATGGATGGTAGCCTTGTCATTATGAAAGGTAGTCTGTTGTCGATATCTTGGTTACTCCAATGGATGGTAGCCTAATCATTATGGAAGGTAGTCTATTTTGATATTTTTGTTACTCCAATGGATGGTAGCCTTGTCATTATGGAAGGTAGTCTGTCGTTGTGATTTTTGTTACTCCAATGGATGGTAGCCTTGTCATTATGGAAGGTAGTCTATTGTTCGTATTTTTGTTACTACGATGTATGATAGCCTTATCATTATGGAAGGTAGTCTGTTGTCGATATTTTTGTTACTCCATTGGTTGGTACACTTGTCATTATGGAAGTTAGTCTATTGTCGAGATTTTCGTTATTCTAATGGATGGTAGCCTAGTCATTATGGAAGGTAGTCTATTTTCGAAATTTTTGTTACTCCAATTGATGGTAGCCTTGTCATTATGGAAGGTAGTCTGTTGTCGATATTTTTGTTACTCCAATGGATGGTAGCCTTGTCATTATGGAAGGTAGCTTGTTATAGATATCTTTGTTACTCTAATGGATGGTAGCCTAGTCATTATGGAAGGTAGTCTGTTGTCGAGATTTTTGTTACTCCAATGGATGGTAGCCTTGTCATTATGGAAGGTAGTTTGTTGTCGATATTTTTGTTACTCCAAAGGTTGGTATCCTTGTCATTATGGAAGGTTGTCTATTATCGAGATTTTTGTTACTCCATTGGATGGTAGCCTTGTCATTATGGAAGGTAGTCTGTTGTTATAATTTTAATTTCTCCAATGGATGGTAGCCTTGTCATTATGGATGGTAGTATGTTGTCGATATATTTTTTAGTCCAAAGGATGGTAGCCTTGTAATTATGGAAGGTAGTCTGTTGTCGAGATTTTTGTTACTCCAATGGATGGTAGAATTGTCATTATGGAAGGTAGTCTATTGTCGAGATTTTTAATACTCTAATGGATGGCAGCCTTGTCATTATGGAAGGTAGTCTGTCATTTTGATTTTTGTTACTCCAATGGATGGTACCCTTGTCATTATGAAAGGTAGCCTATTTTCGAATTTTTTGTTACTCCAATGGATGGTAGCCTTGTCATTATGGAAGGTAGTTTGTTGTCGATATTTTTTTTACTCCAATGAATGGTAGCCTTGTCATTATGGAAGGTAGTTTGTTTTCGATATCTTTTTTACTCTAATTGATGGTAGCCTAGTCATTATGGAAGGTAGTCTGTTGTCGAGACTTTTGTTACTCCAATGGATGGTAGCCTTGTCATTATGGAAGGTAGTTTGTTTTCGATATCTTTGTTACTCTAATGAATGGTAGCCTAGTCATTATGGAAGGTAGTATGTTGTCGATATATTTGTTACTCCAAAGGATGGTAGCCTTCTCATTATGGAAAGTAGTGTGATGTCGAGATTTTTGTTATTCTAATGGATGGTAGCCTTGTCATTATGAAAGGTAGTCTGTTGTCGATATTTTTGATACTCCATTTGGATGGTAGCCTTGTCATTATGGAAGTATGTCTGTTGTCGAGATTTTTGTTAATCCAAAGGATGGTTGCCTTTTCATTATGGAAGGTAGTCTGTTGTCGAGATTTCTGTTATTCCAATGGATGCTAGCCTATTCATTATGGAAGGTAGTCTATTTTCGAGATTTTTGTTACTCCAATGGATGGTAGCCTTGTCATTATGAAAGGTAGTCTGTTGTCGATATCTTGGTTACTCCAATGGATGGTAGCCTAATCATTATGGAAGGTAGTCTATTTTGATATTTTTGTTACTCCAATGGATGGTAGCCTTGTCATTATGGAAGGTAGTCTGTCGTTGTGATTTTTGTTACTCCAATGGATGGTAGCCTTGTCATTATGGAAGGTAGTCTATTGTTCGTATTTTTGTTACTACGATGTATGATAGCCTTATCATTATGGAAGGTAGTCTGTTGTCGAGATTTTTGTTACTCCATTGGTTGGTACACTTGTCATTATGGAAGTTAGTCTATTGTCGAGATTTTCGTTATTCTAATGGATGGTAGCCTAGTCATTATGGAAGGTAGTCTATTTTCGAAATTTTTGTTACTCCAATTGATGGTAGCCTTGTCATTATGGAAGGTAGTCTGTTGTCGATATTTTTGTTACTCCAATGGATGGTAGCCTTTTCATTATGGAAGGTAGTTTGTTTTAGATATCTTTGTTACTCTAATGGATGGTAGCCTAGTCATTATGGAAGGTAGTCTGTTGTCGAGATTTTTGTTACTCCAATGGATGGTAGCCTTGTCATTATGGAAGGTAGTTTGTTGTCGATATTTTTGTTACTCCAAAGGTTGGTATCCTTGTCATTATGGAAGGTTGTCTATTATCGAGATTTTTGTTACTCCATTGGATGGTAGCCTTGTCATTATGGAAGGTAGTCTGTTGTTGTAACTTTAATTTCTCCAATGGATGGTAGCCTTGTCATTATGGATGGTAGTATGTTGTCGATATATTTTTTAGTCCAAAGGATGGTAGCCTTGTAATTATGGAAGGTAGTCTGTTGTCGAGATTTTTGTTACTCCAATGGATGGTAGAATTGTCATTATGGAAGGTAGTCTATTGTCGAGATTTTTAATACTCTAATGAATGGCAGCCTTGTCATTATGGAAGGTAGTCTGTCATTTTGATTTTTGTTACTCCAATGGATGGTACCCTTGTCATTATGAAAGGTAGCCTATTTTCGAATTTTTTGTTACTCCAATGGATGGTAGCCTTGTCATTATGGAAGGTAGTTTGTTGTCGATATTTTTTTTACTCCAATGAATGGTAGCCTTGTCATTATGGAAGGTAGTTTGTTTTCGATATCTTTGTTACTCTAATGGATGGTAGCCTAGTCATTATGGAAGGTAGTCTGTTGTCGAGACTTTTGTTACTCCAATGGATGGTAGCCTTGTCATTATGGAAGGTAGTTTGTTTTCGATATCTTTGTTACTCTAATGAATGGTAGCCTAGTCATTATGGAAGGTAGTATGTTGTCGATATATTTGTTACTCCAAAGGATGGTAGCCTTCTCATTATGGAAAGTAGTGTGATGTCGAGATTTTTGTTATTCTAATGGATGGTAGCCTTGTCATTATGAAAGGTAGTCTGTTGTCGATATTTTTGATACTCCATTTGGATGGTAGCCTTGTCATTATGGAAGTATGTCTGTTGTCGAGATTTTTGTTAATCCAAAGGATGGTTGCCTTTTCATTATGGAAGGTAGTCTGTTGTCGAGATTTCTGTTATTCCAATGGATGCTAGCCTATTCATTATGGAAGGTAGTCTATTTTCGAGATTTTTGTTACTCCAATGGATGGTAGCCTTGTCATTATGAAAGGTAGTCTGTTGTCGATATCTTGGTTACTCCAATGGATGGTAGCCTAATCATTATGGAAGGTAGTCTATTTTGATATTTTTGTTACTCCAATGGATGGTAGCCTTGTCATTATGGAAGGTAGTCTGTCGTTGTGATTTTTGTTACTCCAATGGATGGTAGCCTTGTCATTATGGAAGGTAGTCTATTGTTCGTATTTTTGTTACTACGATGTATGATAGCCTTATCATTATGGAAGGTAGTCTGTTGTCGAGATTTTTGTTACTCCATTGGTTGGTACACTTGTCATTATGGAAGTTAGTCTATTGTCGAGATTTTCGTTATTCTAATGGATGGTAGCCTAGTCATTATGGAAGGTAGTCTATTTTCGAAATTTTTGTTACTCCAATTGATGGTAGCCTTTTCATTATGGAAGGTAGTCTGTTGTCGATATTTTTGTTACTCCAATGGATGGTAGCCTTTTCATTATGGAAGGTAGTTTGTTTTAGATATCTTTGTTACTCTAATGGATGGTAGCCTAGTCATTATGGAAGGTAGTCTGTTGTCGAGATTTTTGTTACTCCAATGGATGGTAGCCTTGTCATTATGGAAGGTAGTTTGTTGTCGATATTTTTGTTACTCCAAAGGTTGGTATCCTTGTCATTATGGAAGGTTGTCTATTATCGAGATTTTTGTTACTCCATTGGATGGTAGCCTTGTCATTATGGAAGGTAGTCTGTTGTTGTAACTTTAATTTCTCCAATGGATGGTAGCCTTGTCATTATGGATGGTAGTATGTTGTCGATATATTTTTTAGTCCAAAGGATGGTAGCCTTGTAATTATGGAAGGTAGTCTGTTGTCGAGATTTTTGTTACTCCAATGGATGGTAGAATTGTCATTATGGAAGGTAGTCTATTGTCGATATTTTTAATACTCTAATGGATGGCAGCCTTGTCATTATGGAAGGTAGTCTGTCATTTTGATTTTTGTTACTCCAATGGATGGTACCCTTGTCATTATGAAAGGTAGCCTATTTTCGAATTTTTTGTTACTCCAATGGATGGTAGCCTTGTCATTATGGAAGGTAGTTTGTTGTCGATATTTTTTTTACTCCAATGAATGGTAGCCTTGTCATTATGGAAGGTAGTTTGTTTTCGATATCTTTGTTACTCTAATGGATGGTAGCCTAGTCATTATGGAAGGTAGTCTGTTGTCGAGACTTTTGTTACTCCAATGGATGGTAGCCTTGTCATTATGGAAGGTAGTTTGTTTTCGATATCTTTGTTACTCTAATGAATGGTAGCCTAGTCATTATGGAAGGTAGTATGTTGTCGAGATATTTGTTACTCCAAAGGATGGTAGCCTTCTCATTATGGAAAGTAGTGTGATGTCGAGATTTTTGTTATTCTAATGGATGGTAGCCTTGTCATTATGAAAGGTAGTCTGTTGTCGATATTTTTGATACTCCATTTGGATGGTAGCCTTGTCATTATGGAAGTATGTCTGTTGTCGAGATTTTTGTTAATCCAAAGGATGGTTGCCTTTTCATTATGGAAGGTAGTCAGTTGTCGAGATTTCTGTTATTCCAATGGATGCTAGCCTATTCATTAGGGAAGGTAGTCTATTTTCGAGATTTTTGTTACTCCAATGGATGGTAGCCTTGTCATTATGAAAGGTAGTCTGTTGTCGATATCTTGGTTACTCCAATGGATGGTAGCCTAATCATTATGGAAGGTAGTCTATTTTGATATTTTTGTTACTCCAATGGATGGTAGCCTTGTCGTTATGGAAGGTAGTATGTTGTCGAGATTTTTATTACTCCAATGATGGTAGCCTTCTAATTATGGAAGGTAGTCCATTATCGAGATTTTTGTTACTCCAATGGATGGTAGCCTTGTAATTATGGAAGGTAGTCTATTATCGAGATTTTTGTTACTCCATTGGATGGTAGCCTTGTCATTATGGAAGGTAGTCTGTCGTTTTAATTTTTGTTACTCCAATGGATGGTAGCCTTGTCATTATGGAAGGTAGTCTGTTGTCGAGATTTTTTATTACTCCATTGGATGGTAGCCTTGTCATTATGGAAGTTAGTCTGTTGTCGAGATTTTTGTTACTCCAATGGATGGTAGCCTAGTCATTATGAAAGGTAGTCTGTTGTCGATATCTTTGTTACTCCAATGGATGGTAGCCTAATCATTATGGAAGGTAGTCTATTTTGATATTTTTGTTACTCCAATGGATGGTTTCCTTTTCATTATGGAAGGTAGTTTATTTTCTAGATTTTTGTTACTCCAATGGATGGTAGCCTTGTAATTATGGAAGGTAGTCTATTGTCGAGATTTTTGTTATTCCAATGGATGGTAGCCTAGTCATTATGGAAGGTAGTGTATTTTGGAGATTTTTGTTACTCCAATGGATGGTAGCCTTGTCATTATGAAAGGTAGTCTGTTGTCGATATCTTTGTTACTCCAATGGATGGTAGCCTAATCATTATGGAAGGTAGTCTATTTTGATATTTTTGTTACTCTAATGGATGGTAACCTTGTCGTTATGGAAGGTAGTATGTTGTCTAGATTTTTATTACTCCAAAGGATGGTAGCCTTCTAATTATGGAAGGTAGTCTATCATCGAGATTTTTGTTACTCCAATGGATGGTAGCCTTGTAATTATGGAAGGTTGTCTATTATCGAGATTTTTGTTACTCCATTGGATAGTAGCCTTGTCATTATGGAAGGTAGTCTGTTGTTGTAATTTTTGTTACACCAATGGATGGTAGCCTTGTCATTATGGATGGTAGTATGTTGTCGATATATTTTTTTACTCCAAAGGATGGTAGCCTTGTAATTATGGAAGGTAGTCTATTATCGATATTTTTGTTACTCCAATGGATGGTAGAATTGTCATTATGGAAGGTAGTCTGTTGTCGAGATTTTTAATACTCCAATGGATGGTAGCCTTGTCATTATGGAAGGTAGTCTGTCATTTTGATTTTTGTTACTCCAATGGATGGTAGCCTTGTCATTATGGGAGGTAGTCTGTTGTCGAGATTTTTTATTACTCCATTTGATGGTAGCCTTGTCATTATGGAAGTTAGTCTGTTGTCGAGATTTTTGTTACTCCAATGGATGGTAGCCTAGTCATTATGAAAGGTAGTCTGTTGTCGATATCTTTGTTACTCCAATGGATGGTAGCCTAATCATTATGGAAGGTAGTCTATTTTGATATTTTTGTTACTACGATGTATGGTTGCCTTGTCATTATGGAAGGTAGTCTGTTGTTGTAATTTTTGTTACTCCAATGGATGGTAGCCTTGTCATTATGGATGGTAGTATGTTGTCGATATATTTTTTTACTCCAAAGGATGGTAGCCTTGTAATTATGGAAGGTAGTCTATTATCGATATTTTTGTTACTCCAATGGATGGTAGAATTCTCATTGTGGAAGGTAGTCTGTTGTCGAGATTTTTAATACTCCAATGGATGGTAGCCTTGTCATTATGGAAGGTAGTCTGTCATTTTGATTTTTGTTACTCCAATGGATGGTAGCCTTGTTATTATGGGAGTTAGTCTGTTGTCGAGATTTTTTATTACTCCATTGGATGGTAGCCTTGTCATTATGGAAGTTAGTATGTTGTCGAGATTTTTGTTACTCCAATGGATGGTAGCCTTGTCATTATGAAAGGTAGTCTGTTGTCGATATCTTTGTTACTCCAATGGAAGGTAGCCTAATCATTATGGAAGGTAGTCTATTTTGATATTTTTGTTACTACGATGTATGGTAGCCTTGTCATTATGGAAGGTAGTCTGTTGTCGACATTTTTGTTATTCCATTGGATGGTACCCTTGTCATTATGGAAGTTAGTCTGTTGTCAAGATTTTTGTTATTCCAATGGATGGTAGCCTAATCATTATGGAAGGTAGTCTATTTTCGAGATTTTGGTTACTCCAATGGATGGTAGCCTTGTCATTATGAAAGGTAGTCTGTTGTCGATATCTTTGTTACTCCAATGGATGGTAGCCTAATCATTATGGAAGGTAGTCTATTTTGATAATTTTGTTACTCCAATGGATGGTAGCCTTGTCGTTATGGAAGGTAGTATGTTTTCGAGATTTCTCTTACTCCAAAGGATGGTAGACTTCTAATTATGGAAGGTAGTCTATTATCGAGATTTTTGTTACTCCAATGGATGGTAGCCTTGTAATTATGGAAGGTAGTCTGTTGTCGAGATTTTAATACTCCAATGGATGGTAGCCTTGTCATTATGGAAGGTAGTTTGTCGTTGTGATTTTTGTTACTCCAATGGATGGTAGCCTTGTCATTATGGAAGGTAGTCTATTGTTCATATTTTCGTTACTACGATGTATGGTAGCCTTGTCAATATGGAAGGTAGTCTGTTGTCGAGATTTTTGTTACTCCATTGGATGGTACCCTTGTCATTATGGAAGTTAGTTTATTGTCCAGATTTTCGTTATTCTAATGGATGGTAGCCTAGTCATTATGGAAGGTAGTCTATTTTCGAAAATTTTGTTACTCCAATGGATGGTAGCCTTTGTCATTATGGAAGGTAGTCTGTTGTCGATATTTTTGTTACTCCAATGGATGGTAGCCTTGTCATTATGGAAGGTAGTTTGTTTTAGATATCTTTGTTACTCTAATGGATGGTAGCCTAGTCATTATGGAAGGTTGTCTGTTGTCAAGATTTTTGTTACTCCAATGGATGGTAGCCTTGTCATTATGGAAGGTAGTTTGTTGTCGAGATTTTTCTTACTCCAATGGATGGTAGCCTAATCATTATGGAAGGTTGTCTATTATCAAGATTTTTGTCACTCCATTGGATGGTAGCCTTGTCATTATGGAAGGTAGTATGTTGTCGAGATTTTTATTACTCCAAATGATGGTAGCCTTCTAATTATGGAAGGTAGTCTATTATCGAGATTTTTGTTACACCAATGGATGGTAGCCTTGTCATTATGAAAGGTAGTTTGTTGTCGATATCTTTGTTACTCCAATGGATGGTAGCCTAATCATTATGGAAGGTAGTCTATTTTGATATTTTTGTTACTCCAATGGATGGTAGCCTTGTCGTTATGGAAGGTAGTATGTTGTCGAGATTTTTATTACTCCAAAGAATGGTAGCCTTCTAATTATGGAAGGTAGTCTATTATCGAGATTTTTGTTACTCCAATGGATGGTAGCCTTGTAATTATGGAAGGTAGTCTATTATCGAGATTTTTGTTACTCCATTGGATGGTAGCCTTGTCATTATGGAAGGTACTCTGTCGTTTTAATTTTTGTTACTCCAATGGATGGTAGCCTTGTCATTATGGAAGGTAGTCTGTTGTCGAGATTTTTTATTACTCCATTGGATGGTAGCCTTGTCATTATGGAAGTTAGTCTGTTGTCGAGATTTTTGTTACTCCAATGGATGGTAGCCTAGTCATTATGAAAGGTAGTCTGTTGTCGATATCTTTGTTACTCCAATGGATGGTAGCCTAATCATTATGGAAGGTAGTCTATTTTGATATTTTTGTTACTCCAATGGATGGTTGCCTTGTCATTATGGAAGGTAGTTTATTTTCTAGATTTTTGTTACTCCAATGGATGGTAGCCTTCTAATTATGGAAGGTAGTCTATTGTCGAGATTTTTGTTATTCCAATGGATGGTAGCCTAGTCATTATGGAAGGTAGTGTATTTTCGAGATTTTTGTTACTCCAATGGAATGGTAGCCTTGTCATTATGAAAGGTAGTTTGTTGTCGATATCTTTGTTACTCCAATGGATGGTAGCCTAATCATTATGGAAGGTAGTCTATTTTGATATTTTTGTTACTCCAATGGATGGTAGCCTTGTCATTATGGAAGGTAGTTTATTTTCGAGATTTTTGTTACTCCAATGGATGGTAGCCTTGTAATTATGGAAGGTAGTCTGTTGTCGAGATTTTTTTTATTCCAATGGATGCTAGCCTAGTCATTATGGAAGGTAGTCTATTTTCGAGATTTCTGTTACTCCAATGGATGGTAGCCTTGTTATTATGAAAGGTAGTTTGTTGTTGATATCTTTGTTACTCCGATGGATGGTAGCCTAATCATTATGGAAGGTAGTCTATTTTGAAATTTTTGTTACTCCAATGGATGGTAGCCTTGTAGTTATGGAAGGTAGTCTGTTGTCGATATTTTTGTTACTCCAATGGATGGTAGCCTTGTCATTATGGAAGGTAGTTTATTTTAGATATCTTTGTTACTCTAATGGATGGTAGCCTAGTCATTATGGAAGGTAGTCTGTTGTCGAGATTTTTGTTACTCCAATGGATGGTAGCCTTGTCATTATGGAAGGTAGTTTGTTTTCGATATCTTTGTTACTCTTATGAATGGTAGCCTAGTCATTATGGAAGGTAGTATGTTGTCGAGATTTTTGTTACTCCAATGGATGGTAGCCTTGTCATTATGGAAAGTAGTGTGATGTCGAGATTTTTGTTATTCTAATGGATGGTAGCCTTGTCATTATGAAAGGTAGTCTGTTGTCGAGATTTTTGTTACTCCATTTGGATGGTAGCCTTGTCATTATGGAAGTATGTCTGTTGTCGAGATTTTTGTTAATCCAAAGGATGGTTGCCTTGTCATTATGGCAGGTTGTCTGTTTTCGGGATTTTTGTTACTCCAATGGATGGTAGCCTTGTCATTATGGAAAGTAGTATGTTGTCGAGATTTTTGTTACTCCAAAGGTTGGTATCCTTGTCATTATGGAAGGTTGTCTATTATCGAGATTTTTGTCACTCCATTGGATGGTAGCCTTGTCATTATGGAAGGTAGTCTGTTGTTGTAATTTTAATTACTCCAATGGATGGTAGCCTTTTCATTATGGATGGTAGTATGTTGTCGATATATTTTTTACTCCAAAGGATGGTAGCCTTGTAATTTTGGAAGGTAGTCTGTTAACGAGATTTTTGTTACTCCAATGGATGGTAGAATTGTCATTATGGAAGGTAGTCTATTGTCGAGATTTTTAATACTCCAATGGATGGTAGCCTTGTCATTATGGAAGGTAGTCTGTCATTTTGATTTTTGTTACTCCAATGGATGGTACCCTTGTCATTATGGAAGGTAGCCTATTTTCGAAATTTTTGTTACTCCAATGGATGGTAGCCTAGTCATTATGGAAGGTAGTCTGTTGTTGATATTTTTGTTACTCCAATGAATGGTAGCCTTGTCATTATGGAAGGTAGTTTGTTTTCGATATCTTTGTTACTCTAATGGATGGTAGCCTAGTCATTATGGAAGGTAGTATGTTGTCGTGACTTTTGTTACTCCAATGGACGGTAGCCTTGTCATTATGGAAGGTAGTTTGTTTTCGATATCTTTATTACTCTAATGAATGGTAGCCTAGTCATTATGGAAGGTAGTATGTTGTCGAGATTTTTGTTACTCCAAAGGATGGTAGCCTTGTCATTATGGAAAGTAGTGTGATGTCAAGATTTTTGTTATTCTAATGGATGGTAGCCTTGTCATTATGAAAGGTAGTCTGTTGTCGATATTTTTGATACTCCATTTGGATGGTAGCCTTGTCATTATGGAAGTATGTCTGTTGTCGAGATTTTTTTTAATCCAAAGGATGGTTGCCTTGTCATTATGGCAGGTTGTCTATTTTCGATATTTTTGTTACTCCAATGGATGGTAGCCTTTTCATTATGAAAGGTATTATGTTGTCGAGAGTTTTGTTACTCCAAAGGTTGGTAGCCTTGTCACTATGGAAGGTAGTCTGTCATTTAGATTTTTGTTACTCCAATGGATGGTAGCCTTGTCATTATGGAAGGTAGTCTGTTGTCGAGATTTTTTATTACTCCATTGGATGGTAACCTTGTCATTATGGAAGTTAGTTTGTTGTCGAGATTTTTGTTATTCCAATGGATGGTAGCCTAATCATTATGGAAGGTAGTCTATTTTGATATTTTTGTTACTCCAATGGATGGTAGCCTTGTCATTATGGAAGGTAGTTTGTTTTCGAGATTTTTGTTACTCCAATGAATGGTAGCCTTGTAATTATGGAAGGTAGTCTGTTGTCGAGATTTTTTTTATTCCAATGGATGCTAGCCTAGTCATTATGGAAGGTAGTCTATTTTAGAGATTTCTGTTACTCCAATGGATGGTAGCCTTGTCATTATGAAAGGTAGTCTGTTGTCGATATCTTTGTTACTCCGATGGATGGTAGCCTAATCATTATGGAAGGTAGTCTATTTTGATATTTTTGTTACTCCAATGGATGGTAGCCTTGTCGTTATGGAAGGTAGTATGTTGTCGAGATTTTTATTACTCCAAATGATGGTAGCCTTCTAATTATGGAAGTTAGTCTATTATCGAGATTTTTGTTACTCCAATGGATGGTAGCCTTGTCATTATGAAAGGTAGTCTGTTGTTGATATCTTGATTACTCCAATGGATGGTAGCCTAATCATTATGTAAGGTAGTCTATTTTGATATTTTTGTTACTCCAATGGATGGTAGCCTTGTCGTTATGGAAGGTAGTATGTTGTCAAGATTTTTATTACTCCAAAGGATGTTAGCCTTCTAATTATGGAAGGTAGTCTATTATCGAGATTTTTGTTACTCCAATGGATGGTAGCCTTGTAATTATGGAAGGTAGTCTATTATCGAGATTTTTGTTACTCCATTGGATGGTAGCCTTCTCATTATGGAAGGTAGTCTGTTGTCGAGATTTTTTATTACTCCGTTGGATGGTAGCCTTGTCATTATGGAAGTTAGTCTGTTGTCGACATTTTTGTTACTCCAATGGATGGTAGCCTATTCATTATGAAAGGTAGTCTGTTGTCGATATCTTTGTTACTCCAATGGATGGTAGCCTAATCATTATGGAAGGTAGTCTTTTTTGATATTTTTGTTACTCCAATGGATGGTTGCCTTGATATTATGGAAGGTAGTTTATTTTCTAGATTTTTGTTACTCCAATGGAAGGTAGCCTTGTAATTATGGAAGGTAGTCTATTGTCGAGATTTTTTATTACTCCATTGGATGGTAGCCTTGTCATTATGGAAGTTAGTCTGTTGTCGAGATTTTTGTTACTCCAATGGATGGTAGCCTAGTCATTATGAAAGGTAGTCTGTTGTCGATATCTTTGTTACTCCAATGGATGGTAGCCTAATCATTAGGGAAGGTAGTCTATTTTGATATTTTTGTTACTCCAATGGATGGTTGCCTTGTCATTATGGAAGGTAGTTTATTTTCTAGATTTTTGTTACTCCAATGGATGGTAGCCTTGTAATTATGCAAGGTAGTCTATTGTCGAGATTTTTGTTATTCCAATGGATGGTAGCCTAGTCATTATGGAAGGTAGTGTATTTTCGAGATTTTTGTTACTCCAATGGATGGTAGCCTTGTCATTATGAAAGGTAGTCTGTTGTCGATATCTTTGTTACTCCAATGGATCGTAGCCTAATCATTATGGAAGGTAGTCTATTTTGATGTTTTTGTTACTCCAATGGATGGTAACCTTGTCGTTATGGAAGGTAGTATGTTGTCTAGATTTTTATTACTCCAAAGGATGGTAGCCTTCTAATTATGGAAGGTAGTCTATCATCGAGATTTTTGTTACTCCAATGGATGGTAGCCTTGTAATTATGGAAGGTTGTCTATTATCGAGATTTTTGTTACTCCATTCGATGGTAGCCTTGTCATTATGGAAGGTAGTCTGTTGTTGTAATTTTTGTTACACCAATGGATGGTAGCCTTGTCATTATGGATGGTAGTATGTTGTCGATATATTTTTTTACTCCAAAGGATGGTAGCCTTGTAATTATGGAAGGTAGTCTATTATCGATAATTTTGTTACTCCAATGGATGGTAGAATTGTCATTATGGAAGGTAGTCTGTTGTCGAGATTTTTAATACTCCAATGGATGGTAGCCTTGTCATTATGGAAGGTAGTCTGTCATTTTGATTTTTGTTACTCCAATGGATGGTAGCCTTGTCATTATGGGAGGTAGTCTGTTGTCGAGATTTTTTATTACTCCATTGGATGGTAGCCTTGTCATTATGGAAGTTAGTCTGTTGTCGATAATTTTGTTACTCCAATGGATGGTAGCCTAATCATTATGGAAGGTAGTCTATTTTGATATTTTTGTTACTACGATGTATGGTAGCCTTGTCATTATGGAAGGTAGTCTTTTGTCGACATTTTTGTTATTCCATTGGATGGTACCCTTGTCATTATGGAAGTTAGTCTGTTGTCGAGATTTTTGTTATTCCAATGGATGGTAGCCTAGTCATTATGGAAGGTAGTCTATTTTCGAGATTTTGGTTACTCCAATGGATGGTAGCCTAGTCATTATGAAAGGTAGTCTGTTGTCGATATCTTTGTTACTCCAATGGATGGTAGCCTAATCATTATGGAAGGTAGTCTATTTTGATATTTTTGTAACTCCAATGGATGGTAGCCTTGTCGTTATGGAAGGTAGTATGTTTTCGAGATTTCTCTTACTCCAAAGGATGGTAGACTTCTAATTATGGAAGGTAGTCTATTATCGAGATTTTTGTTACTCCAATGGATGGTAGCCTTGTCATTATGGAAGGTAGTCTGTCGTTGTGATTTTTGTCACTCCAATGGATGGTAGCCTTGTCATTATGGAAGGTAGTCTATTGTTCATATTTTTGTTACTATGATGTATGGTAGCCTTGTCATTATGGAAGGTAGTCTGTTGTCAAGATTTTTGTTACTCCAATGGATGGTAGCCTTGTCATTATGGAAGGTAGTCTGTTGTCGATGTTTTTGTTACTCCAATGGATGGTAGCCTTGTCATTATGGAAGGTAGTTTGTTTTCGATATCTTTGTTACTCTAATGGATGGTAGCCTAGTCATTATGGAAGGTAGTCTGTTGTCGAGATTTTTGTGACTCCAATGGATGGTAGACTTGTCATTATGGAAGGTAGTTTGTTTTCGATATCTTTGTTACTCTAATGGATGGTAGCCTAGTCATTATGGAAGGTAGTATGTTGTCGAGATTTTTGTTACTCCAATGGATGGTAGCCTTGTCATTATGGAAAGTAGTGTGATGTCGAGATTTTTGTTATTCTAATGGATGGTAGCCTTGTCATTATGAAAGGTAGTTTGTTGTCGAGATTTTTGTTACTCCATTTGGATGGTAGCCTTGTCATTTTGGAAGTATGTTTGTTGTCGAGATTTTTGTTAATCCAAAGGATGGTTGCCTTGTCATTATGGCAGGTTGTCTGTTTTCGAGATTTTTGTTACTCCAATGGATGGTAGCCTTGTCATTATGGAAGGTAGTATGTTGTCGAGATTTTTGTTACTCCAAAGGTTGGTAGCCTTGTCATTATGAAAGGTTGTCTATTATCGAGATTTCTGTTACTCCATTGGATGGTAGCCTTATCATTATGGAAGGTAGTCTGCTGTTGTAATTTTTGTTACTCCAATGGATGGTAGCCTTGTTATTATAGATGTAGTATGTTGTCGATATATTTTTTTACTCCAAAGGATGGTAGCCTTGTAATTATGGAAGGTAGTCTATTATCGATATTTTTGTTACTCCAATGAATGGTAGAATTGTCATTATGGGAGGTAGTTTGTTGTCGAGATTTTTATTACTCCAATGGATGGTAGCCTTGTCATTATGGAAGTTAGTCTGTTGTCGATATCTTTGTTACTCCAATGGATGGTAGCCTAATCATTATGGAAGGTAGTCTAGTTTAATATTTTTGTTACTACGATGTATGGTAGCCTTGTCATTATGGAAGGTAGTCTGTTGTTGACATTTTTGTTATTCCATTGGATGGTAGCCTTGTCATTATGAAAGGTTGTCTGTTGTCGATATCTTTGTTACTCCAATGGATGGTAGCCTAATCATTATGGAAGGTAGTCTATTTTGATATTTTTGTTACTCCAATGGATGGTAGACTTGTCGTTATGGAAGGTAGTATGTTTTCGAGATTTCTCTTACTCCAAAGGATGGTAGACTTCTAATTATGGAAGGCAGTCTATTATCGAGATTTTTGTTACTCCAATGGATGGTAGCCTTGTAATTATGGAAGGTAGTCTGTTGTCGAGATTTTAATACTCCAATGGATGGTAGCCTTGTCATTATGGAAGGTAGTCTGTCGTTGTGATTTTTGTTACTCCAATGGATGGTAGCCTTGTCATTATGGAAGGTAGTCTATTGTTCATATTTTTGTTACTACGATGTATGGTAGCCTTGTCATTATGGAAGGTAGTCTTTTGTCGAGATTTTTGTTACTCCATTGGATGGTACCCTTGTCATTATGGAAGTTAGTCTATTGTCGAGATTTTCGTTATTCTAATGGATGGTAGCCTAGTCATTATGGAAGGTAGTCTATTTTCGAAATTTTTGTTACTCTAATGGATGGTAGCCTAGTCATTATTGAAGGTAGTCTGTTGTCAAGATTTTTGTTACTCCAATGGATGGTAGCCTTGTCATTATGGAAGGTAGTTTGTTTTCGATATCTTTGTTACTCTTATGAATGGTAGCCTAGTCATTATGGAAGGTAGTATGTTGTCGAGATTTTTGATACTCCAATGGGTGGTAGCCTTGTCATTATGGAAAGTAGTGTGATGTCGAGATTTTTGTTATTCTAATGGATGGTAGCCTTGTCATTATGAAAGGTAGTATGTTGTCGAGATTTTTGTTACTCCCTTTGGATGGTAGCCTTGTCATTATGGAAGTATGTCTGTTGTCGAGATTTTTGTTAATCCAAAGGATGGTTGCCTTGTCATTATGGCAGGTTGTCTGTTTTCGAGATTTTTGTTACTCCAATGGATGGAAGCCTTGTCATTATGGAAAGTAGTATGTTGTCTAGATTTTTGTTACTCTAAAGGTTGGTATCCTTGTCATTATGGAAGGTTGTCTATTATCGAGATTTTTGTTACTCCATTGGATGGTAGCCTTGTCATTATGGAAGGTAGTCTGTTGTTGTAATTTTAATTACTCCAATGGATGGTAGCCTTGTCATTATGGATGGTAGTATGTTGTCGATATATTTTTTGCTCCAAAGGATGGTAGCCTTGTAATTATGGAAGGTTGTCTGTTATCGAGATTTTTGTTACTCCAATGGATGGTAGAATTGTCATTATGGAAGGTAGTCTATTGTCGAGATTTTTAATACTCCAATGGATGGTAGCCTTGTCATTATGGAAGGTAGTCTGTCATTTTGATTTTTGTTACTCCAATGGATGGTACCCTTGTCATTATGGAAGGTAGCCTATTTTCGAAATTTTTGTTACTCCAATGGATGGTAGCCTTGTCATTATGGAAGGTAGTCTGTTGTCGATATTTTTGTTACTCCAATGAATGGTAGCCTTGTCATTATGGAAGGTAGTTTGTTTTCGATATCTTTGTTACTCTAATGGATGGTAGCCTAGTCATTATGGAAGGTAGTCTGTTGTCGAGACTTTTGTTACTCCAATGGATGGTAGCCTTGTCATTATGAAAGGTATTTTGTTTTCGATATCTTTGTTACTCTAATGAATGGTAGCCTAGTCATTATGGAAGGTAGTATGTTGTCGAGATTTTTGTTACTTCAAAGGATGGTAGCCTTGTCATTATGGAAAGTAGTGTGATGTCTAGATTTTTGTTATTCTAATGGATGGTAGCCTTGTCATTATGAAAGGTAGTCTGTTGTCGATATTTTTGATACTCCATTTGGATGGTAGCCTTGTCATTATTGAAGTATGTCTGTTGTCGAGATTTTTGTTAATCCAAAGGATGGTTGCCTTGTCATTATGGCAGGTTGTCTGTTTTTGATATTTTTGTTACTCTAATGGATGGTAGCCTTTTCATTATCGAAGGTATTATGTTGTCGAGAGTTTTGTTACTCCAAAGGTTGGTAGCCTTGTCATTATGGAAGGTTGTGTATTATCGAGATTTTTTTTACTCCATTGGATGGTAGCCTTGTCATTATGGAAGGTAGTCTGTTGTAATTTTTGTTACTCCAATGGATGGTAGCCTTGTCATTATGCATGGTAGTATGTTGTCGATATTTTTTTTACTCCAAAGGATGGTAGCCTTGTAATTATGGAAGGTAGTCTATTATCGAGATTTTTGTTACTCCAATGGATGGTAGAATTGTCATTATGGAAGGTAGTCTATTGTCGAGATTTTTAATACTCCAATGGATGGTAGCCTTGTCACTATGGAAGGTAGTCTGTCATTTTGATTTTTGTTACTCCAATGGATGGTAGCCTTGTCATTATGGAAGGTAGTCTGTTGTCGAGATTTTTTATTACTCAATTGGATGGTAACCTTGTCATTATGGAAGTTAGTTTGTTGTCGAGATTTTTGTTATTCCAATGGATGGTATCCTAATCATTATGGAAGGTAGTCTATTTTGATATTTTTGTTACTCCAATGGATGGTAGCCTTGTAATTATGGAAGGTAGTCTGTTGTCGAGATTTTTGTTACTCCAATGGATGGTAGCCTTGTCATTATGGAAGGTAGTCTGTTGTCGAGATTTTTTATTACTCAATTGGATGGTAGCCTTGTCATTATGAAAGGTAGTCTGTTGTCGATATCTTTGTTACTCCGATGGATGGTAGCCTAATCATTATGGAAGGTAGTCTATTTTGATATTTTTGTTACTCCAATGGATGGTAGCCTTGTCGTTATGGAAGGTAGTATGTTGTCGAGATTTTTATTACTCCAAATGATGGTAGCCTTCTAATTATGAAAGGTAGTCTATTATCGAGATTTTTGTTACTCCAATGGATGGTAGCCTTGTAATTATGGAAGGTTGTCTATTATCGAGATTTTGGTTACTCCATTGGATGGTAGCATTGTCATTATGGAAGGTAGTTTGTCGTTGTGATTTTTGTTACTCCAATGGATGGTAGCCTTGTCATTATGGAAGGTAGTCTATTGTTCATATTTTTGTTACTACGATGTATGGTAGCCTTGCCATTATGGAAGGTAGTCTATTGTCGAGATTTTTGTTACTCCATTGGATGGTACCCTTGTCATTATGGAAGTTAGTCTGTTGTCGAGATTTTTGTTATTCCAATGGATGGTAGCCTAGTCATTAAGGAAGGTAGTCTATTTTCCAGATTTTTGTTACTCCAATGGATGGTAGCCTTCTCATTATGGAAGGTAGTCGGTTGTCGATTTTTTTGTTACTCCAATGGATGGTAGCCTAATCATTATGGAAGGTAGTCTATTTTGATATTTTTGTTACTCTAATGGATGGTAGCCTAGTCATTATGGAAGGTAGTAGGTTGTCGAGATTTTTGTTATTCTAATGGATGGTAGCCTTGTCATTATGGAAAGTAGGGTGATATCGAGATTTTTTTTATTCTAATGGAAGGTAGCCTTGTCATTATGAAAGGTAGTCTGTTATCGAGATTTTTGTTACTCCATTTGGATGGTAGCCTTGTCATTATGGAAGTATGTCTGTTGTCGAGATTTTTGTTAATCCAAAGGATGGTTGCCTTGTCATTATGGCAAGTTGTCTGTTTTCGATATTTTTGTTACTCCAATGGATGGTAGCCTTGTCATTATGGAAGGTAGTATGTTGTCGAGATTTTTTTTACTCCAAAGGATGGTAGCCTTGTCATTATGGAAGGTTGTCTATTATCGAGATTTTTGTTACTCCATTGGATGGTAGCCTTGTCATTATGGAAGGTAGTCTGTTGTTGTAATTTTTGTTACCCCAATGGTTGGTAGCCTTGTCATTATGGATGGTAGTATGTTGTCGATATTTTTTTTACTCCAAAGGATTGTAGCCTTGTAATTATGGAAGGTAGTCTATTATCGAGATTTTTGTTACTCCAATGGATGGTAGAATTGTCATTATAGAAGTTAGTCTTTTGTCGAGATTTTTAATACTCCCATGGATGATAGCCTTGTCATTATGGAAGGTAGTCTGTGGGTTTGATTTTTGTTACTCCAATGGATCGTAGCCTTGTAATTATGGAAGGTAGTCAGTTGTCGAGATTTTTATTATTCCAATGGATGGTAGCCTAGTCATTATGGAAGGTAGTCTATCTTCGAGATTTTTGTTACTCCAATGGATGGTAGCCTTGTCATTATGAAAGGTAGTTTGTTGTCGATATCTTTGTTACTCCAATGGATGGTAGCCTAATCATTATGGAAGGTAGTCTATTTTGATATTTTTGTTACTCCAATGGATGGTAGCCTTATCGTTATGGAAGGTAGTTTATTTTTGAGATTTTTATTACTCTAATGGATGGTAGCCTTCTAATTATGGAAGGTAGTCTATTATCGATATTTTTGTTACTCCAATGGATGGTAGCCTTGTAATTATGGAAGGTTGTCTATTATCGAGATTTTTGTTACTCCAATGGATGGTAGCCTTGTCATTATGGAAGGTAGTCTGTTGTTGTAATTTTTGTTACCCCAATGGATGGTAGCCTTGTCATTATGGATGGTAGTATGTTGTCGATATTTTTTTTACTCCAAAGGATTGTAGCGTTGTAATTATGGAAGGTAGTCTATTATCGAGATTTTTGTTACTCCAATGGATGGTAGAATTGTCATTATAGAAGTTAGTCTTTTGTCGAGATTTTTAATACTCCCATGGATGATAGCCTTGTCATTATGGAAGGTAGTCTGTGGTTTTGATTTTTGTTACTCCAATGGATGGTAGCCTTGTAATTATGGAAGGTAGTCAGTTGTCGAGATTTTTATTATTCCAATGGATGGTAGCCTAGTCATTATGGAAGTTAGTCTGTTGTCGAGATTTTTGTTACTCCAATGGATGGTAGCCTAGTCATTATGAAAGTTATTCTGTTGTCGATATCTTTGTTACTCCAATGGATGGTAGCCTAATCATTATGGAAGGTAGCCTATTTTGATATTTTTGTTACTCCAATGGATGTTAGCCTTGTCATTATGGAAGGTAGTTTATTTTCGAGATTTTTATTACTCCAATGGATGGTAGCCTTGTAATTATGGAAGGTAGTCTGTTGTCGAGATTTTTGTTAATCCAATGGATGATAGCCTAGTCATTATGGAAGGTAGTCTATTTTCGAGATTATTGTTACTCCAATGGATGGTAGCCTTGTCATTATGAAAGGTAGTCTATTGTCGATATCGTTGTTACTCTAATGGATGGTAGCCTTGTCGTTATGAAAGGTAGTATGGCGTTGTGATTTTTGTTACTGCAATGGACGGTAGCCTTGTCATTATGGAAGGTAGTCTATTATTCATATTTTTGTTACTACGATGTTTGGTAGCCTTGTCATTATGGAAGGTAGTCTGTTGTCGAGATTTTTGTTACTCTATTGGATGGTACCCTTGTCATTATGGAAGTTAGTCTGTTGTCGAGATTTTTGTTATTCCAATGGATGGTAGCCTAGTCATTATGGAAGGTAGTCTATTTTCGATATTTTTGTTACTCCAATGGATGGTAGCCTTGTCATTATGGAAGGTAGTCTGTTGTCGATATTTTTGTTACTCCAATGGATGGTAGCCTTGTCATTATGGAAGGTTGTTTGTTTTCGATATCTTTGTTACTCTAATGGATGGTAGCCTAGTCATTATGGAAGGTAGTATGTTGTCGAGATTTTGGTTATTCTAATGGATGGTAGCCTTGTCATTATGGAAAGTAGTGTGATGTCGAGATTTTTTTTATTCTAATGGATGGTAGCCTTGTCATTATGAAAAGTAGTCTGTTGTCGAGATTTTTGTTACTCCATTTGGATGGTAGCCTTGTCATTATGGAAGTAAGTCTGTTGTCGAGATTTTTGTTAATCCAAAGGATGGTTGCCTTGTCATTATGGCAGGTTGTCTGTTTTCGAGATTTTTGTTACTCCAATGGACGGTAGCCTTGTCATTATGGAAGGTAGTATGTTGTCGAGATTTTTGTTACTCCAAAGGATGTTAGCCTTGTCATTATGGAAGGTTGTCTATTATCGAGATTTTTGTTACTCCATTGGATGGTAGCCTTGTCATTATGGAAGGTAGTCTGTTGTGGTAATTTTTGTTACTCCAATGGATGGTAGCCTTGTCATTATGGAAGGTAGTCTGTTGTCGATATTTTTGTTACTCCAATGGATGGTAGCCTTGTCATTATGAAAGGTATTTTGTTTTCGATATCTTTGTTACTCTAATGAATGGTAGCCTAGTCATTATGGAAGGTAGTATGTTGTCGAGATTTTTGTTACTCCAAAGGATGGTAGCCTTGTCATTATGGAAAGTAGTGTGATGTATAGATTTTTGTTATTCTAATGGATGGTAGCCTTGTCATTATGAAAGGTAGTCTGTTGTCGATATTTTTGATACTCCATTTGGATGGTAGCCTTGTCATTATTGAAGTATGTCTGTTGTCGAGATTTTTGTTAATCCAAAGGATGGTTGCCTTGTCATTATGGCAGGTTGTCTGTTTTCGATATTTTTGTTACTCTAATGGATGGTAGCCTTTTCATTATCGAAGGTATTATGTTGTCGAGAGTTTTGTTACTTCAAAGGTTGGTAGCCTTGTCATTATGGAAGGTTGTGTATTATCGAGATTTTTTTTACTCCATTGGATGGTAGCCTTGTCATTATGGAAGGTAGTCTGTTGTAATTTTTGTTACTCCAATTGATGGTAGCCTTGTCATTATGCATGGTAGTATGTTGTCGATATTTTTTTTACTCCAAAGGATGGTAGCCTTGTAATTATGGAAGGTAGTCTATTATCGAGATTTTTGTTACTCCAATGGATGGTAGAATTGTCATTATGGAAGGTAGTCTATTGTCGAGATTTTTAATACTCCAATGGATGGTAGCCTTGTCACTATGGAAGGTAGTCTGTCATTTTGATTTTTGTTACTCCAATGGATGGTAGCCTTGTCATTATGGAAGGTAGTCTGTTGTCGAGATTTTTTATTACTCAATTGGATGGTAACCTTGTCATTATGGAAGTTAGTTTGTTGTCGAGATTTTTGTTATTCCAATGGATGGTATCCTAATCATTATGGAAGGTAGTCTATTTTGATATTTTTGTTACTCCAATGGATGGTAGCCTTGTCATTATGGAAGGTAGTTTATTTTCGAGATTTTTGTTACTCCAATGGATGGTAGCCTTGTAATTATGGAAGGTAGTCTGTTGTCGAGATTTTTTTTATTCCAATGGATGCTAGCCTAGTCATTATGGAAGGTAGTCTATTTTCGAGATTTCTGTTACTCCAATGGATGGTAGACTTGTCATTATGAAAGGTAGTCTGTTGTCGATATCTTTGTTACTCCGATGGATGGTAGCCTAATCATTATGGAAGGTAGTCTATTTTGATATTTTTGTTACTCCAATGGATGGTAGCCTTGTCGTTATGGAAGGTAGTATGTTGTCGAGATTTTTATTACTCCAAATGATGGTAGCCTTCTAATTATGAAAGGTAGTCTATTATCGAGATTTTTGTTACTCCAATGGATGGTAGCCTTCTAATTATGGAAGGTTGTTTATTATCGAGATTTTTGTTACTCCATTGGATGGTAGCATTGTCATTATGGAAGGTAGTCTGTCGATGTGATTTTTGTTACTCCAATGGATGGTAGCCTTGTCATTATGGAAGGTAGTCTATTGTTCATATTTTTGTTACTACGATGTATGGTAGCCTTGCCATTATGGAAGGTAGTCTGTTGTCGAGATTTTTGTTACTCCATTGGATGGTACCCTTGTCATTATGGAAGTTAGTCTGTTGTCGAGATTTTTGTTATTCCAATGGATGGTAGCCTAGTCATTAAGGAAGGTAGTCTATTTTCTAGATTTTTGTTACTCCAATGGATGGTAGCCTTCTCATTATGGAAGGTAGTCGGTTGTCGATTTTTTTGTTACTCCAATGGATGGTAGCCTAATCATTATGGAAGGTAGTCTATTTTGATATTTTTGTTACTCTAATGGATGGTAGCCTAGTCATTATGGAAGGTAGTAGGTTGTCGAGATTTTTGTTATTCTAATGGATGGTAGCCTTGTCATTATGGAAAGTAGGGTGATATCGAGATTTTTGTTATTCTAATGGAAGGTAGCCTTGTCATTATGAAAGGTAGTCTGTTATCGAGATTTTTGTTACTCCATTTGGATGGTAGCCTTGTCATTATGGAAGTATGTCTGTTGTCGAGATTTTTGTTAATCCAAAGGATGGTTGCCTTGTCATTATGGCAAGTTGTCTGTTTTCGATATTTTTGTTACTCCAATGGATGGTAGCCTTGTCATTATGGAAGGTAGTATGTTGTCGAGATTTTTTTTACTCCAAAGGATGGTAGCCTTGTCATTATGGAAGGTTGTCTATTATCGAGATTTTTGTTACTCCATTGGATGGTAGCCTTGTCATTATGGAAGGTAGTCTGTTGTTGTAATTTTTGTTACCCCAATGGATGGTAGCCTTGTCATTATGGATGGTAGTATGTTGTCGATATTTTTTTTACTCCAAAGGATTGTAGCCTTGTAATTATGGAAGGTAGTCTATTATCGAGATTTTTGTTACTCCAATGGATGGTAGAATTGTCATTATAGAAGTTAGTCTTTTGTCGAGATTTTTAATACTCCCATGGATGATAGCCTTGTCATTATGGAAGGTAGTCTGTGGTTTTGATTTTTGTTACTCCAATGGATGGTAGCCTTGTAATTATGGAAGGTAGTCAGTTGTCGAGATTTTTATTATTCCAATGGATGGTAGCCTAGTCATTATGGAAGGTAGTCTATCTTCGAGATTTTTGTTACTCCAATGGATGGTAGCCTTGTCATTATGAAAGGTAGTCTGTTGTCGATATCTTTGTTACTCCAATGGATGGTAGCCTAATCATTATGGAAGGTAGTCTATTTTGATATTTTTGTTACTCCAATGGATGGTAGCCTTATCGTTATGGAAGGTAGTTTATTTTCGAGTTTTTTATTACTCTAATGGATGGTAGCCTTCTAATTATGGAAGGTAGTCTATTATCGATATTTTTGTTACTCCAATGGATGGTAGCCTTGTAATTATGGAAGGTTGTCTATTATCGAGATTTTTGTTACTCCAATGGATGGTAGCCTTGTCATTATGGAAGCTAGTCTGTTGTTGTAATTTTTGTTACCCCAATGGATGGTAGCCTTGTCATTATGGATGGTAGTATGTTGTCGATATTTTGTTTACTCCAAAGGATTGTAGCGTTGTAATTATGGAAGGTAGTCTATTATCGAGATTTTTGTTACTCCAATGGATGGTAGAATTGTCATTATAGAAGTTAGTCTTTTATCGAGATTTTTAATACTACCATGGATGATAGCCTTGTCATTATGGAAGGTAGTCTGTGGTTTTGATTTTTGTTACTCCAATGGATGGTAGCCTTGTAATTATGGAAGGTAGTCAGTTGTCGAGATTTTTATTATTCCAATGGATGGTAGCCTAGTCATTATGGAAGTTAGTCTGTTGTCGAGATTTTTGTTACTCCAATGGATGGTAGCCTAGTCATTATGAAAGTTATTCTGTTGTCGATATCTTTGTTACTCCAATGGATGGTAGCCTAATCATTATGGAAGGTAGCCTATTTTGATATTTTTGTTACTCCAATGGATGTTAGCCTTGTCATTATGGAAGGTAGTTTATTTTCGAGATTTTTATTACTCCAATGGATGGTAGCCTTGTAATTATGGAAGGTAGTCTGTTGTCGAGATTTTTGTTAATCCAATGGATGATAGCCTAGTCATTATGGAAGGAAGTCTATTTTCGAGATTATTGTTACTCCAATGGATGGTAGCCTTGTCATTTTGAAAGGTAGTCTATTGTCGATATCGTTGTTACTCTATTGGATGGTAGCCTTGTCGTTATGAAAGGTAGTATGGCGTTGTGATTTTTGTTACTGCAATGGACGGTAGCCTTGTCATTATGGAAGGTAGTCTATTATTCATATTTTTGTTACTACGATGTTTGGTAGCCTTGTCATTATGGAAGGTAGTCTGTTGTCGAGATTTTTGTTACTCTATTGGATGGTACCCTTGTCATTATGGAAGTTAGTCTGTTGTCGAGATTTTTGTTATTCCAATGGATGGTAGCCTAGTCATTATGGAAGGTAGTCTATTTACGATATTTTTGTTACTCCAATGGATGGTAGCCTTGTCATTATGGAAGGTAGTCTGTTGTCGATATTTTTGTTACCCCAATGGATGGTAGCCTTGTCATTATCGAAGGTTGTTTGTTTTCGATATCTTTGTTACTCTAATGGATGGTAGCCTAGTCATTATGGAAGGTAGTATGTTGTCGAGATTTTGGTTATTCTAATGGATGGTAGCCTTGTCATTATGGAAAGTAGTGTGATGTCGAGATTTTTTTTATTCTAATGGATGGTAGCCTTGTCATTATGAAAAGTAGTCTGTTGTCGAGATTTTTGTTACTCCATTTGGATGGTAGCCTTGTCATTATGGAAGTAAGTCTGTTGTCGAGATTTTTGTTAATCCAAAGGATGGTTGCCTTATCATTATGGCAGGTTGTCTGTTTTCGAGATTTTTGTTACTCCAATGGACGGTAGCCTTGTCATTATGGAAGGTAGTATGTTGTCGAGATTTTTGTTACTCCAAAGGATGTTAGCCTTGTCATTATGGAAGGTTGTCTATTATCGAGATTTTTGTTACTCCATTGGATGGTAGCCTTGTCATTATGGAAGGTAGTCTGTTGTGGTAATTTTTGTTACTCCAATGGATGGTAGCCTTGTCATTATGGAAGGTAGTATGTTGTCGATATTTTTTTTACTCCAAAGGATGGTAGCCTTGTAATTATGGATAGTAGTCTATTATCGAGATTTTTCTTACTCCAATGGATGGTAGAATTGTCATTATAGAAGGTAGTCTGTTATCGATATTTTTAATACTCCAATGGATGGTAGCCTTGTCATTATGGAAGGTAGTCTGTCGTTTTGATTTTTGTTACTCCAATGGATGGTAGCCTTGTCATTAAAGAAGGTAGTCTGTTGTCTATATTTTTTATTACTCCTTTGGATGGTAGCCTTGTCATTATGGAAGTTAGTCTGTTGTCGAGATTTTTGTTACTCAAATGGATGGTAGCCTAGTCATTATGAAAGGTAGTCTGTTGTCGATATCTTTGTTACTCCAATGGATGGTAGCCTAATCATTATCGAAGGTACTCTATTTTGATATTTTTGTTACTCCAATGGAAGGTAGCCTTGTAATTATGGAAGGTAGTCTGTTGTCGAGATTTTTGTTATTCCAATGGATTGTAGCCTAGTCATTATGGAAGGTAGTCTATTTTCGATATTTTTGTTACTCCTATGGATGGTAGCCTTGTCATTATGAAAGGTAGTTTGTTGGCGATATCTTTGTTACTCCAATGGATGGTAGCCTTGTTGTTATGGAAGTTAGTATGTTGTCGAGATTTTTATTACTCCAAAGGATGATAGCCTTCTAATTATGGAAGGTAGTCTATTATCGAGATTTTTGTTACTCCAGTGGATGGTAGCCTTGTAATTATGGAAGGTAGTCTGTTGTTGTAATTTTTGTTACTCCAATGGATGGTAGCCTTGTCATTATGGAAGGTAGTCTGTTGCCGATATTTTTGATTACTCCATTGGATGGTAGCCTTGTCATTATGGAAGTTAGTCTGTTGTCAAGATTTTTGTTACTCCAATGGATGGTAGCCTAGTCATTATGAAAGGTAGTCTGTTGTCGATATCTTTGTTACTCCAATGGATGGTAGCCTAATCATTATCGAAGGTAGTCTATTTTGATATTTTTGTTACTCCAATGGATGGTAGCCTTGTAATTATGGAAGGTAGTCTATTGTCGAGATTTTGGTTATTCCAATGGATGGTAGCCTAGTCATTATGGAAGGTAGTCTATTTTCGAGATTTTTGTTACTCCAGTGGATGGTAGCCTTGTCATTATGAAAGGTAGTCTGTTGTCGATATCTTTGTTACTCCAATGGATGGTAGCCTAATCATTATGGAAGGTAGTCTATTTTGATATTTTTGTTACTCCAATGGATGGTAGCCTTGTCGTTATGGAAGGTAGTATGTTGTCGAGATTTTTATTACTCCAAAGGATGATAGCCTTCTAATTATGGAAGGTAGTCTATTATCGAGATTTTTGTTACTCCGATGGATTGTAGCCTTGTATTTATGGAAGGTTGTCTTTTATCGAGATTTTTGTTACTCCATTGGATGGTAGCCTTGTCATTATGGAAGGTAGTATGTTGTTGTAATTTTTGTTACTCCAATGGATAGTAGCCTTTTCATTATGGATGGTAGTATGTTGTCGATATTTTTTTTACTCCAAAGGATGGTAGCCTTGTAATTACGGAAGGTAGTCTATTATCGAGATTTTTTTACTCCAATGGATGGTAGAATTGTCATTATGGAAGGTAGTCTGTTGTCGAGATTTTTAATACTCCAATGGATTGTAGCCTTGTCATTATGGAAGGTAGTCTGTCGTTTTGATTTTTGTTACTCCAATGGATGGTAGCCTTGTCATTATGGAAGGTAGTCTGTTGTCGAGATTTTTTATTACTCCATTGGAAGGTAGCCTTGTCATTATGGAAGTTAGTCTGTTTTCGAGATTTTTGTTACTCCAATTGATGGTAGCCTAGTCATTATGAAAGGTAGTCTGTTGTCGATATCTTTGTTACTCCAATGGATGGTAGCCTAATCATTATGGAAGGTACTCTATTTTGATATTTTTGTTACTCCAATGGATGGTAGCCTTGTCATTATGGAAGGTAGTTTATTTTCGAGATTTTTATTACTCCAATGGATGGTAGCCTTGTAATTATGGAAGGTAGTCTGTTGTCGAGATTTTTGTTATTCCAATGGATGGTAGGCTAGTCATTATGGAAGGTAGTCTATTTTCGAGATTTTTGTTACTCCAATGGATGGTAGCCTTGTCATTATGAAAGGAAGTCTATTGTTGATATCGTTGTAACTCCAATGGATGGTAGCCTAATCATTATGGAAGGTAGTCTATTTTGATATTTTTGTTACTCCAATGGATGGTAGCCTTGTCGTTATGAAAGGTAGTATGTTGTCGAGATTTTTATTACTCCAAAGGATGGTAGCCTTCTAATTATGGAAGGTAGTCTATTATCGAGATTTTTGTTACTCCAATGGATGGTAGCCTTGTAATTATAGAAGGTAGTCTGTTGTCGAGATTTTAATACTCCAATGGATGGTATCCTTGTCATTATGGAAGGTAGTATGTCGTTGTGATTTTTGTTACTCCAATGGACGGTAGCCTTGTCATTATGGAAGGTAGTCTATTATTCATATTTTTGTTACTACGATGTATGGTAGCCTTGTCATTAAGGAAGGTAGTCTGTTGTCGAGATTTTTGTTACTCCATTGGATGGTACCCTTGTCATTATGGAAGTTAGTCTGTTGTCGAGATTTTTGTTATTTCAATGGATGGTAGCCTAGTCATTATGGAAGGTAGTCTATTTTCGATATTTTTGTTACTCCAATGGATGGTAGCCTTGTCATTATGGAAGGTAGTCTGTTGTCGATATTTTTTTTACTCCAATGGATTGTAGCCTTGTCATTCTGGAAGGTAGTTTGTTGTCGAGATTTTTGTTATTCTAATGGATGGTAGCCTTGTCATTATGGAAAGTTGTGTGATGTCGAGATTTTTGTTATTCTAATGGATGGTAGCCTTGTCATTATGGAAGGTAGTCTGTTGTCGAGATATTTGTTAATCCATTTGGATGGTAGCCTTGTTATTATGGAAGTAAGTCTTTTGTCGAGATTTTTGTTAATCCAAAGGATGGTTGCCTTGTCATTATGGCAGGTAGTCTGTTTTCGAGATTTTTGTTACTCCAATGGATGGCAGCCTTGTCATTATGGAAGGTTGTCTATTATCGAGATTTTTGTTACTTCATTGGATGGTAGCCTTGTCATTATGGAAGTTAGTCTGTTGTGGTAATTTTTGGTACTCCAATGGATGGTAGCCTTGTCCTTATGGATGGTAGTATGTTGTCGATATTTTTTTTATTCCCAAGGATGGTAGCCTTATCATTATGGAGGGTAGTCTATTATCGAGATTTTTGTTACTCCAATGGATGGTAGAATTGTCATTATGGAAGGTAGTCTGTTGTCGAGATTTTTAATACTCCAATGGATGGTAGCCTTGTCATTATGGAAGGTAGTCTGTCGTTTTGATTTTTGTTACTCCAATTGATTGTAGCCTTGTCATTATGGAAGGTAGTCTGTTGTCGAGATTTTTGTTACTCCATTTGGATCGTAGCCTTGTCATTATGGAAGTAAGTCTGTTGTCGAGATTTTTGTTAATCCAAAGGATGGTTGCCTTGTCATTATGGCAGGTTGTCTGTTTTCGAGATTTTTGTTACTCCAATGGACGGTAGCCTTGTCATTATGGAAGGTAGTATGTTGTCGAGATTTTTGTTACTCCAAAGGATGTTAGCCTTGTCATTATGGAAGGTTGTCTATTATCGAGATTTTTGTTACTCCATTGGATGGTAGCCTTGTCATTATGGAAGGTAGTCTGTTGTGGTAATTTTTGTTACTCCAATGGATGGTAGCCTTGTCATTATGGAAGGTAGTATGTTGTCGATATTTTTTTTACTCCAAAGGATGGTAGCCTTGTAATTATGGATAGTAGTCTATTATCGAGATTTTTCTTACTCCAATGGATGGTAGAATTGTCATTATAGAAGGTAGTCTGTTATCGATATTTTTAATACTCCAATGGATGGTAGCCTTGTCATTATGGAAGGTAGTCTATCGTTTTGATTTTTGTTACTCCAATGGATGGTAGCCTTGTCATTAAAGAAGGTAGTCTGTTGTCGATATTTTTTATTACTCCTTTGGATGGTAGCCTTGTCATTATGGAAGTTAGTCTGTTGTCGAGATTTTTGTTACTCAAATGGATGGTAGCCTAGTCATTATGAAAGGTAGTCTGTTGTCGATATCTTTGTTACTCCAATGGATGGTAGCCTAATCATTATCGAAGGTACTCTATTTTGATATTTTTGTTACTCCAATGGAAGGTAGCCTTGTAATTATGGAAGGTAGTCTGTTGTCGAGATTTTTGTTATTCCAATGGATTGTAGCCTAGTCATTATGGAAGGTAGTCTATTTTCGATATTTTTGTTACTCCTATGGATGGTAGCCTTGTCATTATGAAAGGTAGTTTGTTGGCGATATCTTTGTTACTCTAATGGATGGTAGCCTTGTTGTTATGGAAGTTAGTATGTTGTCGAGATTTTTATTACTCCAAAGGATGATAGCCTTCTAATTATGGAAGGTAGTCTATTATCGAGATTTTTGTTACTCCAGTGGATGGTAGCCTTGTAATTATGGAAGGTAGTCTGTTGTTGTAATTTTTGTTACTCCAATGGATGGTAGCCTTGTCATTATGGAAGGTAGTCTGTTGCCGATATTTTTTATTACTCCATTGGATGGTAGCCTTGTCATTATGGAAGTTAGTCTGTTGTCAAGATTTTTGTTACTCCAATGGATGGTAGCCTAGTCATTATGAAAGGTAGTCTGTTGTCGATATCTTTGTTACTCCAATGGATGGTAGCCTAATCATTATCGAAGGTAGTCTATTTTGATATTTTTGTTACTCCAATGGATGGTAGCCTTGTAATTATGGAAGGTAGTCTATTGTCGAGATTTTTGTTATTCCAATGGATGGTAGCCTAGTCATTATGGAAGGTAGTCTATTTTCGAGATTTTTGTTACTCCAGTGGATGGTAGCCTTGTCATTATGAAAGGTAGTCTGTTGTCGATATCTTTGTTACTCCAATGGATGGTAGCCTAATCATTATGGAAGGTAGTCTATTTTGATATTTTTGTTACTCCAATGGATGGTAGCCTTGTCGTTATGGAAGGTAGTATGTTGTCGAGATTTTTATTACTCCAAAGGATGATAGCCTTCTAATTATGGAAGGTAGTCTATTATCGAGATTTTTGTTACTCCGATGGATTGTAGCCTTGTATTTATGGAAGGTTGTCTTTTATCGAGATTTTTGTTACTCCATTGGATGGTAGCCTTGTCATTATGGAAGGTAGTATGTTGTTGTAATTTTTGTTACTCCAATGGATAGTAGCCTTTTCATTATGGATGGTAGTATGTTGTCGATATTTTTTTTACTCCAAAGGATGGTAGCCTTGTAATTACGGAAGGTAGTCTATTATCGAGATTTTTTTTACTCCAATGGATGGTAGAATTGTCATTATGGAAGGTAGTCTGTTGTCGGGATTTTTAATACTCCAATGGATTGTAGCCTTGTCATTATGGAAGGTAGTCTGTCGTTTTGATTTTTGTTACTCCAATGGATGGTAGCCTTGTCATTATGGAAGGTAGTCTGTTGTCGAGATTTTTTATTACTCCATTGGAAGGTAGCCTTGTCATTATGGAAGTTAGTCTGTTTTCGAGATTTTTGTTACTCCAATTGATGGTAGCCTAGTCATTATAAAAGGTAGTCTGTTGTCGATATCTTTGTTACTCCAATGGATGGTAGCCTAATCATTATGGAAGGTAGTCTATTTTGATATTTTTGTTACTCCAATGGATGGTAGCCTTGTCATTATGGAAGGTAGTTTATTTTCGAGATTTTTATTACTCCAATGGATGGTAGCCTTGTAATTATGGAAGGTAGTCTGTTGTCGAGATTTTTGTTATTCCAATGGATGGTAGGCTAGTCATTATGGAAGGTAGTCTATTTTCGAGATTTTTGTTACTCCAATGGATGGTAGCCTTGTCATTATGAAAGGAAGTCTATTGTTGATATCGTTGTAACTCCAATGGATGGTAGCCTAATCATTATGGAAGGTAGTCTATTTTGATATTTTTGTTACTCCAATGGATGGTAGCCTTGTCGTTATGAAAGGTAGTATGTTGTCGAGATTTTTATTACTCCAAAGGATGGTAGCCTTCTAATTATGGAAGGTAGTCTATTATCGAGATTTTTGTTACTCCAATGGATGGTAGCCTTGTAATTATAGAAGGTAGTCTGTTGTCGAGATTTTAATACTCCAATGGATGGTATCCTTGTCATTATGGAAGGTAGTATGTCGTTGTGATTTTTGTTACTCCAATGGACGGTAGCCTTGTCATTATGGAAGGTAGTCTATTATTCATATTTTTGTTACTACGATGTATGGTAGCCTTGTCATTAAGGAAGGTAGTCTGTTGTCGAGATTTTTGTTACTCCATTGGATGGTACCCTTGTCATTATGGAAGTTAGTCTGTTGTCGAGATTTTTGTTATTTCAATGGATGGTATCCTAGTCATTATGGAAGGTAGTCTATTTTCGATATTTTTGTTACTCCAATGGATGGTAGCCTTGTCATTATGGAAGGTAGTCTGTTGTCGATATTTTTTTTACTCCAATGGATTGTAGCCTTGTCATTCTGGAAGGTAGTTTGTTGTCGAGATTTTTGTTATTCTAATGGATGGTAGCCTTGTCATTATGGAAAGTTGTGTGATGTCGAGATTTTTGTTATTCTAATGGATGGTAGCCTTGTCATTATGGAAGGTAGTCTGTTGTCGAGATATTTGTTAATCCATTTGGATGGTAGCCTTGTTATTATGGAAGTAAGTCTTTTGTCGAGATTTTTGTTAATCCAAAGGATGGCAGCCTTGTCATTATGGCAGGTTGTCTATTATCGAGATTTTTGTTACTTCATTGGATGGTAGCCTTGTCATTATGAAAGTTAGTCTTTTGTGGTAATTTTTGGTACTCCAATGGATGGTAGCCTTGTCCTTATGGATGGTAGTATGTTGTCGATATTTTTTTTATTCCCAAGGATGGTAGCCTTATCATTATGGAGGGTAGTCTATTATCGAGATTTTTGTTACTCCAATGGATGGTAGAATTGTCATTATGGAAGGTAGTCTGTTGTCGAGATTTTTAATACTCCAATGGATGGTAGCCTTGTCATTATGGAAGGTAGTCTGTCGTTTTGATTTTTGTTACTCCAATTGATTGTAGCCTTGTCATTATGGAAGGTAGTCTGTTGTCGAGATTTTTTATTACTCCATTGGATGGTAGCCTTGTCATTATGGAAGTTAGTCTGTTGTCGAGGTTTTTGTTACTCCAATGGATGGTAGCCTAGTCATTATGAAAGGTAGTCTGTTGTCGATATCTTTGTTACTCCAATGGATGGTAGCCTAATCATTATGGAAGGTAGTCTATTTTGATATTTTTGTTACTCCAATGGATGGTAGCCTTGTCATTATGGAAGGTAGTTTATTTTCGAGATTTTTGTTACTCCAATGGATGGTAGCCTGGTAATTATGGAAGGTAGTCTGTTGTCGAGATTTTTGTTATTCCAATGGATGGTAGTTAGTCATTATGGAAGGTATTCTATTTTCGAGATTTTTGTTACTCCAATGAATGGTAGCCTTGTCATTATGAAAGGTAGTCTGTTGTCGATATTTTGTTACTCCAATGGATGGTAGCCTTGTTGTTATGGAAGGTAGTATGTTGTCGAGATTTTTGTTACTCCAAAGGATGGTAGCCTTCTAATTATGAAAGGTAGTCTATTATCGAGATTTTTGTTACTCCAATAGATAGTAGCCTTGTAATTATGGAAGGTTGTGTATTATCCAGATTTTTGTTACTCCATTGGATGGTAGCCTTGTCATTATGGAAGGTAGTCTGTTGTTGTAATTTTTGTTACTCCAATGGATAGTAGCCTTGTCATTATGGATGGTAGTCTGTTGTCGATATTTTTTTTACTCCAAAGGATGGTAGCCTTGTAATTATGGAAGGTAGTCTATTATCGAGATCTTTGTTACTCCAATGTATGGTAGAATTGTCATTATGGAAGGTAGTTTGTTGTCGAGATTTTTAATACTCCAATGGATGGTAGCCTTGTCATTATGGAAGGTAGTCTGTCGTTTTGATTTTTGTTACTCCAATGGATGGTAGCCTTGTCATTATGGAAGGTAGTCTGTTGTCGAGATTTTTTATTACTCCATTGGATGGTAGCCTTGTCATTATGGAAGTTAGTCTGTTGTCGAGATTTTTGTTACTCCAATGGATGATAGCCTAGTCATTATGAAAGGTAGTCTGTTGTCGATATCTTTGTTACTCCAATGGATGGTAGCCTAATCATTATCGAAGGTACTCTATTTTGATATTTTTGTTACTCCAATGGAAGGTAGCCTTGTAATTATGGAAGGTAGTCTGTTGTCGAGATTTTTGTTATTCCAATGGATTGTAGCCTAGTCATTATGGAAGGTAGTCTATTTTCGATATTTTTGTTACTCCTATGGATGGTAGCCTTGTCATTATGAAAGGTAGTTTGTTGGCGATATCTTTGTTACTCCAATGGATGGTAGCCTTGTTGTTATGGAAGTTAGTATGTTGTCGAGATTTTTATTACTCCAAAGGATGATAGCCTTCTAATTATGGAAGGTAGTCTATTATCGAGATTTTTGTTACTCCAGTGGATGGTAGCCTTGTAATTATGGAAGGTAGTCTGTTGTTGTAATTTTTGTTACTCCAATGGATGGTAGCCTTGTCATTATGGAAGGTAGTCTGTTGCCGATATTTTTGATTACTCCATTGGATGGTAGCCTTGTCATTATGGAAGTTAGTCTGTTGTCAAGATTTTTGTTACTCCAATGGATGGTAGCCTAGTCATTATGAAAGGTAGTCTGTTGTCGATATCTTTGTTACTCCAATGGATGGTAGCCTAATCATTATCGAAGGTAGTCTATTTTGATATTTTTGTTACTCCAATGGATGGTAGCCTTGTAATTATGGAAGGTAGTCTATTGTCGAGATTTTGGTTATTCCAATGGATGGTAGCCTAGTCATTATGGAAGGTAGTCTATTTTCGAGATTTTTGTTACTCCAGTGGATGGTAGCCTTGTCATTATGAAAGGTAGTCTGTTGTCGATATCTTTGTTACTCCAATGGATGGTAGCCTAATCATTATGGAAGGTAGTCTATTTTGATATTTTTGTTACTCCAATGGATGGTAGCCTTGTCGTTATGGAAGGTAGTATGTTGTCGAGATTTTTATTACTCCAAAGGATGATAGCCTTCTAATTATGGAAGGTAGTCTATTATCGAGATTTTTGTTACTCCGATGGATTGTAGCCTTGTATTTATGGAAGGTTGTCTTTTATCGAGATTTTTGTTACTCCATTGGATGGTAGCCTTGTCATTATGGAAGGTAGTATGTTGTTGTAATTTTTGTTACTCCAATGGATAGTAGCCTTTTCATTATGGATGGTAGTATGTTGTCGATATTTTTTTTACTCCAAAGGATGGTAGCCTTGTAATTACGGAAGGTAGTCTATTATCGAGATTTTTTTACTCCAATGGATGGTAGAATTGTCATTATGGAAGGTAGTCTGTTGTCGAGATTTTTAATACTCCAATGGATTGTAGCCTTGTCATTATGGAAGGTAGTCTGTCGTTTTGATTTTTGTTACTCCAATGCATGGTAGCCTTGTCATTATGGAAGGTAGTCTGTTGTCGAGATTTTTTATTACTCCATTGGAAGGTAGCCTTGTCATTATGGAAGTTAGTCTGTTTTCGAGATTTTTGTTACTCCAATTGATGGTAGCCTAGTCATTATGAAAGGTAGTCTGTTGTCGATATCTTTGTTACTCCAATGGATGGTAGCCTAATCATTATGGAAGGTACTCTATTTTGATATTTTTGTTACTCCAATGGATGGTAGCCTTGTCATTATGGAAGGTAGTTTATTTTCGAGATTTTTATTACTCCAATGGATGGTAGCCTTGTAATTATGGAAGGTAGTCTGTTGTCGAGATTTTTGTTATTCCAATGGATGGTAGGCTAGTCATTATGGAAGGTAGTCTATTTTCGAGATTTTTGTTACTCCAATGGATGGTAGCCTTGTCATTATGAAAGGAAGTCTATTGTTGATATCGTTGTAACTCCAATGGATGGTAGCCTAATCATTATGGAAGGTAGTCTATTTTGATATTTTTGTTACTCCAATGGATGGTAGCCTTGTCGTTATGAAAGGTAGTATGTTGTCGAGATTTTTATTACTCCAAAGGATGGTAGCCTTCTAATTATGGAAGGTAGTCTATTATCGAGATTTTTGTTACTCCAATGGATGGTAGCCTTGTAATTATAGAAGGTAGTCTGTTGTCGAGATTTTAATACTCCAATGGATGGTATCCTTGTCATTATGGAAGGTAGTATGTCGTTGTGATTTTTGTTACTCCAATGGACGGTAGCCTTGTCATTATGGAAGGTAGTCTATTATTCATATTTTTGTTACTACGATGTATGGTAGCCTTGTCATTAAGGAAGGTAGTCTGTTGTCGAGATTTTTGTTACTCCATTGGATGGTACCCTTGTCATTATGGAAGTTAGTCTGTTGTCGAGATTTTTGTTATTTCAATGGATGGTAGCCTAGTCATTATGGAAGGTAGTCTATTTTCGATATTTTTGTTACTCCAATGGATGGTAGCCTTGTCATTATGGAAGGTAGTCTGTTGTCAATATTTTTTTTACTCCAATGGATTGTAGCCTTGTCATTCTGGAAGGTAGTTTGTTGTCGAGATTTTTGTTATTCTAATGGATGGTAGCCTTGTCATTATGGAAAGTTGTGTGATGTCGAGATTTTTGTTATTCTAATGGATGGTAGCCTTGTCATTATGGAAGGTAGTCTGTTGTCGAGATATTTGTTAATCCATTTGGATGGTAGCCTTGTTATTATGGAAGTAAGTCTTTTGTCGAGATTTTTGTTAATCCAAAGGATGGTTGCCTTGTCATTATGGCAGGTAGTCTGTTTTCGAGATTTTTGTTACTCCAATGGATGGCAGCCTTGTCATTATGGAAGGTTGTCTATTATCGAGATTTTTGTTACTTCATTGGATGGTAGCCTTGTCATTATGGAAGTTAGTCTGTTGTGGTAATTTTTGGTACTCCAATGGATGGTAGCCTTGTCCTTATGGATGGTAGTATGTTGTCGATATTTTTTTTATTCCCAAGGATGGTAGCCTTATCATTATGGAGGGTAGTCTATTATCGAGATTTTTGTTACTCCAATGGATGGTAGAATTGTCATTATGGAAGGTAGTCTGTTGTCGAGATTTTTAATACTCCAATGGATGGTAGCCTTGTCATTATGGAAGGTAGTCTGTCGTTTTGATTTTTGTTACTCCAATTGATTGTAGCCTTGTCATTATGGAAGGTAGTCTGTTGTCGAGATTTTTGTTACTCCATTTGGATGGTAGCCTTGTCATTATGGAAGTAAGTCTGTTGTCGAGATTTTTGTTAATCCAAAGGATGGTTGCCTTGTCATTATGGCAGGTTGTCTGTTTTCGAGATTTTTGTTACTCCAATGGACGGTAGCCTTGTCATTATGGAAGGTAGTATGTTGTCGAGATTTTTGTTACTCCAAAGGATGTTAGCCTTGTCATTATGGAAGGTTGTCTATTATCGAGATTTTTGTTACTCCATTGGATGGTAGCCTTGTCATTATGGAAGGTAGTCTGTTGTGGTAATTTTTGTTACTCCAATGGATGGTAGCCTTGTCATTATGGAAGGTAGTATGTTGTCGATATTTTTTTTACTCCAAAGGATGGTAGCCTTGTAATTATGGATAGTAGTCTATTATCGAGATTTTTCTTACTCCAATGGATGGTAGAATTGTCATTATAGAAGGTAGTCTGTTATCGATATTTTTAATACTCCAATGGATGGTAGCCTTGTCATTATGGAAGGTAGTCTATCGTTTTGATTTTTGTTACTCCAATGGATGGTAGCCTTGTCATTAAAGAAGGTAGTCTGTTGTCGATATTTTTTATTACTCCTTTGGATGGTAGCCTTGTCATTATGGAAGTTAGTCTGTTGTCGAGATTTTTGTTACTCAAATGGATGGTAGCCTAGTCATTATGAAAGGTAGTCTGTTGTCGATATCTTTGTTACTCCAATGGATGGTAGCCTAATCATTATCGAAGGTACTCTATTTTGATATTTTTGTTACTCCAATGGAAGGTAGCCTTGTAATTATGGAAGGTAGTCTGTTGTCGAGATTTTTGTTATTCCAATGGATTGTAGCCTAGTCATTATGGAAGGTAGTCTATTTTCGATATTTTTGTTACTCCTATGGATGGTAGCCTTGTCATTATGAAAGGTAGTTTGTTGGCGATATCTTTGTTACTCTAATGGATGGTAGCCTTGTTGTTATGGAAGTTAGTATGTTGTCGAGATTTTTATTACTCCAAAGGATGATAGCCTTCTAATTATGGAAGGTAGTCTATTATCGAGATTTTTGTTACTCCAGTGGATGGTAGCCTTGTAATTATGGAAGGTAGTCTGTTGTTGTAATTTTTGTTACTCCAATGGATGGTAGCCTTGTCATTATGGAAGGTAGTCTGTTGCCGATATTTTTTATTACTCCATTGGATGGTAGCCTTGTCATTATGGAAGTTAGTCTGTTGTCAAGATTTTTGTTACTCCAATGGATGGTAGCCTAGTCATTATGAAAGGTAGTCTGTTGTCGATATCTTTGTTACTCCAATGGATGGTAGCCTAATCATTATCGAAGGTAGTCTATTTTGATATTTTTGTTACTCCAATGGATGGTAGCCTTGTAATTATGGAAGGTAGTCTATTGTCGAGATTTTTGTTATTCCAATGGATGGTAGCCTAGTCATTATGGAAGGTAGTCTATTTTCGAGATTTTTGTTACTCCAGTGGATGGTAGCCTTGTCATTATGAAAGGTAGTCTGTTGTCGATATCTTTGTTACTCCAATGGATGGTAGCCTAATCATTATGGAAGGTAGTCTATTTTGATATTTTTGTTACTCCAATGGATGGTAGCCTTGTCGTTATGGAAGGTAGTATGTTGTCGAGATTTTTATTACTCCAAAGGATGATAGCCTTCTAATTATGGAAGGTAGTCTATTATCGAGATTTTTGTTACTCCGATGGATTGTAGCCTTGTATTTATGGAAGGTTGTCTTTTTTCGAGATTTTTGTTACTCCATTGGATGGTAGCCTTGTCATTATGGAAGGTAGTATGTTGTTGTAATTTTTGTTACTCCAATGGATAGTAGCCTTTTCATTATGGATGGTAGTATGTTGTCGATATTTTTTTTACTCCAAAGGATGGTAGCCTTGTAATTACGGAAGGTAGTCTATTATCGAGATTTTTTTTACTCCAATGGATGGTAGAATTGTCATTATGGAAGGTAGTCTGTTGTCGAGATTTTTAATACTCCAATGGATTGTAGCCTTGTCATTATGGAAGGTAGTCTGTCGTTTTGATTTTTGTTACTCCAATGGATGGTAGCCTTGTCATTATGGAAGGTAGTCTGTTGTCGAGATTTTTTATTACTCCATTGGAAGGTAGCCTTGTCATTATGGAAGTTAGTCTGTTTTCGAGATTTTTGTTACTCCAATTGATGGTAGCCTAGTCATTATGAAAGGTAGTCTGTTGTCGATATCTTTGTTACTCCAATGGATGGTAGCCTAATCATTATGGAAGGTAGTCTATTTTGATATTTTTGTTACTCCAATGGATGGTAGCCTTGTCATTATGGAAGGTAGTTTATTTTCGAGATTTTTATTACTCCAATGGATGGTAGCCTTGTAATTATGGAAGGTAGTCTGTTGTCGAGATTTTTGTTATTCCAATGGATGGTAGGCTAGTCATTATGGAAGGTAGTCTATTTTCGAGATTTTTGTTACTCCAATGGATGGTAGCCTTGTCATTATGAAAGGAAGTCTATTGTTGATATCGTTGTAACTCCAATGGATGGTAGCCTAATCATTATGGAAGGTAGTCTATTTTGATATTTTTGTTACTCCAATGGATGGTAGCCTTGTCGTTATGAAAGGTAGTATGTTGTCGAGATTTTTATTACTCCAAAGGATGGTAACCTTCTAATTATGGAAGGTAGTCTATTATCGAGATTTTTGTTACTCCAATGGATGGTAGCCTTGTAATTATAGAAGGTAGTCTGTTGTCGAGATTTTAATACTCCAATGGATGGTATCCTTGTCATTATGGAAGGTAGTATGTCGTTGTGATTTTTGTTACTCCAATGGACGGTAGCCTTGTCATTATGGAAGGTAGTCTATTATTCATATTTTTGTTACTACGATGTATGGTAGCCTTGTCATTAAGGAAGGTAGTCTGTTGTCGAGATTTTTGTTACTCCATTGGATGGTACCCTTGTCATTATGGAAGTTAGTCTGTTGTCGAGATTTTTGTTATTTCAATGGATGGTATCCTAGTCATTATGGAAGGTAGTCTATTTTCGATATTTTTGTTACTCCAATGGATGGTAGCCTTGTCATTATGGAAGGTAGTCTGTTGTCGATATTTTTTTTACTCCAATGGATTGTAGCCTTGTCATTCTGGAAGGTAGTTTGTTGTCGAGATTTTTGTTATTCTAATGGATGGTAGCCTTGTCATTATGGAAAGTTGTGTGATGTCGAGATTTTTGTTATTCTAATGGATGGTAGCCTTGTCATTATGGAAGGTAGTCTGTTGTCGAGATATTTGTTAATCCATTTGGATGGTAGCCTTGTTATTATGGAAGTAAGTCTTTTGTCGAGATTTTTGTTAATCCAAAGGATGGCAGCCTTGTCATTATGGCAGGTTGTCTATTATCGAGATTTTTGTTACTTCATTGGATGGTAGCCTTGTCATTATGAAAGTTAGTCTGTTGTGGTAATTTTTGGTACTCCAATGGATGGTAGCCTTGTCCTTATGGATGGTAGTATGTTGTCGATATTTTTTTTATTCCCAAGGATGGTAGCCTTATCATTATGGAGGGTAGTCTATTATCGAGATTTTTGTTACTCCAATGGATGGTAGAATTGTCATTATGGAAGGTAGTCTGTTGTCGAGATTTTTAATACTCCAATGGATGGTAGCCTTGTCATTATGGAAGGTAGTCTGTCGTTTTGATTTTTGTTACTCCAATTGATTGTAGCCTTGTCATTATGGAAGGTAGTCTGTTGTCGAGATTTTTTATTACTCCATTGGATGGTAGCCTTGTCATTATGGAAGTTAGTCTGTTGTCGAGGTTTTTGTTACTCCAATGGATGGTAGCCTAGTCATTATGAAAGGTAGTCTGTTGTCGATATCTTTGTTACTCCAATGGATGGTAGCCTAATCATTATGGAAGGTAGTCTATTTTGATATTTTTGTTACTCCAATGGATGGTAGCCTTGTCATTATGGAAGGTAGTTTATTTTCGAGATTTTTGTTACTCCAATGGATGGTAGCCTGGTAATTATGGAAGGTAGTCTGTTGTCGAGATTTTTGTTATTCCAATGGATGGTAGTTAGTCATTATGGAAGGTATTCTATTTTCGAGATTTTTGTTACTCCAATGAATGGTAGCCTTGTCATTATGAAAGGTAGTCTGTTGTCGATATTTTGTTACTCCAATGGATGGTAGCCTTGTTGTTATGGAAGGTAGTATGTTGTCGAGATTTTTGTTACTCCAAAGGATGGTAGCCTTCTTATTATGAAAGGTAGTCTATTATCGAGATTTTTGTTACTCCAATAGATAGTAGCCTTGTAATTATGGAAGGTTGTGTATTATCCAGATTTTTGTTACTCCATTGGATGGTAGCCTTGTCATTATGGAAGGTAGTCTGTTGTTGTAATTTTTGTTACTCCAATGGATAGTAGCCTTGTCATTATGGATGGTAGTCTGTTGTCGATATTTTTTTTACTCCAAAGGATGGTAGCCTTGTAATTATGGAAGGTAGTCTATTATCGAGATCTTTGTTACTCCAATGTATGGTAGAATTGTCATTATGGAAGGTAGTTTGTTGTCGAGATTTTTAATACTCCAATGGATGGTAGCCTTGTCATTATGGAAGGTAGTCTGTCGTTTTGATTTTTGTTACTCCAATGGATGGTAGCCTTGTCATTATGGAAGGTAGTCTGTTGTCGAGATTTTTTATTACTCCATTGGATGGTAGCCTTGTCATTATGGAAGTTAGTCTGTTGTCGAGATTTTTGTTACTCCAATGGATGATAGCCTAGTCATTATGAAAGGTAGTCTGTTGTCGATATCTTTGTTACTCCAATGGATGGTAGCCTAATCATTATGGAAGGTAGTCTATTTTGATATTTTTGTTACTCCAATGGATGGTAGCCTTGTCATTATGGAAGGTAGTTTATTTTTGAGATTTTTGTTACTCCAATGGATGGTATCCTCGTAATTATGGAAGGTAGTTTGTTGTCGATATTTTTGTTACTCCATTGGATGGTAGCCTTGTCATTATGGACGGTAGTTTATTTTCGATATCTTTGTTACTCTAATGGATGGTAGCCTAGTTATTATGGAAGGTAGTATGTTGTCGAGATTTTTGTTATTCTAATGGATAGTAGCCTTGTCATTATGGAAAGTAGTGTGATGTGGAGATTTTTGTTATTCTAAATGATGGTAGCCTTGTCATTATGAAAGGTAGTCTGTTGTCGAGATTTTTGTTACTCCATTTGGATGGTAGCCTTGTCATTATGGAAGTAAGTCTGTTGTCGAGATTTTTGTTAATCCAAAGGATGGTTGCCTTGTCATTATGGCAGGTTGTCTGTTTTCGAGATTTTTGTTACTCCATTGGAAGGTAGCCTTGTCATTATGGAAGGTAGTATGTTGTCGATATTTTTGTTACTCCAAAGGATGGTAGCCTTGTCATTATGGAAGGTTGACTATTATCTAGATTTTTGTTACTCCATTGGATGGTAGCCTTGTCATTATGGAAGGTAGTCTGTTGTGGTAATTTTTGTTACTCCAATGGATGGTAGCCTTGTCATTATGGGTGGTAGTATTTTGTCGATATTTTTGTTTCTCTAATGGATGGTAGCCTTGTAATTATGGAAGGTAGTCTATTATCGAGATTTTTGTTACTCCAATGGATGGTAGAATTGTCATTATAGAAGGTAGTCTGTTGTCGAGATTTTTAATACTCCAATGGATGGTAGCCTTGTCATTATGGTAGGTAGTATGTCGTTTTGATTTTTGTTACTCCAATGGATGGTAGCCTTGTCATTATGGAAGGTAGTCTGTTGTCGATAATTTTTATTACTCCATTGGATGGTAGCCTTGTAATTATGGAAGTTAGTCTGTTGCCGAGATTTTTGTTACTCCAATGGATGGTAGCCTAGACATTATGAAAGGTAGTCTGTTGTCGATATCTTTGTTACTCCAATGGATGGTAGCCTAATCATTATCGAAGTTAGTCTATTTTGATATTTTTGTTACTCCAATGGATGGTAGCCTTGTCATTATGGAAGGTAGTTTATTTTCCTGATTTTTGTTACTCCAATGGATGGTAGCCTTGTAATTATGGAAGGTAGTCTGTTGTCGAGATTTTTGTTATTCCATGGGATGGTAGCCTATTTATTATGGAAGGTAGTCTATTTTAGAGATTTTTGTTACTCCAATGGATGGTAGCCTTGTCATTATGAAAGGTAGTCTGTTGTCGATATCTTTGTTACTCCAATGGATGGTAGCCTAATCATTACGGAAGGTAATCTATTTTGATATTTTTTTTACTCCAATGGATGGTAGCCTTGTCGTTATGGAAGGTAGTATGTTATCGAGATTTTTATTACTCCAAAGGATGGTAGCCTTCTAATTATGGAAGGTAGTCTATTATCGAGATTTTTGTTACTCCAATGGATGGTAGCCATGTAATTATGGAAGGTTGTCTATTATCGAGATTTTTGTTACTCCATTGGATGGTAGCCTTGTCATTATGGAAGGTAGTCTGTTGTTGTAATTTTTGTTACTCCAATGGATAGTAGCCTTGTCATTATGGATGGTAGTATGTTGTCGATATTTTTTTACTCCAAAGGATGGTAGCCTTGTAATTATGGAAGGTAGTCTATTATCGAGATTTTTGTTACTCCAATGGATGGTAGCCTTGTCATTATGGAAGGTAGTCTGTTGTCGAGATTTTTATTACTCCATTGGATGGTAGCCTTGTCATTATGGAAGTTAGTCTGTTGTCGAGATTTTTGTTACTCCAATTGATGGTAGCCTTGTCATTATGAAAGGTAGTCTATTGTTGATATCGTTGTAACTCCAATGGATGGTAGCCTAATCATTATGGAATGTAGTCTATTTTGATATTTTTGTTACTCCAATGGATGGTAGCCTTGTCGTTATGGAAGGTAGTATGTTGTCGAGATTTTTATTACTCCAAAGGATGGTAGCCTTCTAATTATGGAAGGTAGTCTATTATCGAGATTTTTGTTACATCCAATGGATGGTAGCCTTGTAATTATAGAAGGTAGTCTGTTGTCGAGATTTTAATACTCCAATGGATGGTATCCTTGTCATTATGGAAGGTAGTATGTCGTTGTGATTTTTGTTACTCCAATGGACGGTAGCCTTGTCATTATGGAAGGTAGTCTATTATTCATATTTTTGTTACTACGATGTATGGTAGCCTTGTCATTATGAAAGGTAGTCTGTTGTCGAGATTTTTGTTACTCCAATGGATGGTAGCCTAGTCATTATGGAAGGTAGTCTATTTTCGATATTTTTGTTACTCCAATGGATGGTAGCCTTGTCATTATGGAAGGTAGTCTGTTGTCGATATTTTTTTTACTCCAATGGATGGTAGCCTTGTCATTCTGGAATGTAGTTTGTTTTCGATATCTTTGTTACTCTAATGGATTATAGCCTAGTCATTATGGAAGGTACTATGTTGTCGAGATTTTTGTTATTCTAATGGATGGTAGCCTTGTCATTATGGAAAGTTGTGTGATGTCGAGATTTTTGTTATTCTAATGGATGGTAGCCTTATCATTATGAAAGGTAGTCTGTTGTCGAGATTTTTGTTACTCCATTTGGATGGTAGCCTTGTTATTATGGAAGTAAGTCTTTTGTCGAGATTTTTGTTAATCCAAAGGATGGTTGCCTTGTCATTATGGCAGGTAGTCTGTTTTCAAGATTTTTGTTACTCCAATGGATGGTAGCCTTGTCATTATGGAAGGTAGTATGTTGTCGAGATTTTTGTTACTCCAAAGGATGGTAGCCTTTTCATTATGGAAGGTTGTCTATTATCGAGATTTTTGTTACTCCATTGGATGGTAGCCTTGTCATTATGGAAGTTAGTCTGTTGTGGTAATTTTTATTACTCCAATGGATGGTAGCCATGTCATTATGTATGGTAGTATGTTGTCGATATTTTTTTTATTCCCAAGGATGGTAGCCTTATAATTATGGAGGGTAATCTATTATCGAGATTTTTGTTACTCCAATGGATGGTAGAATTGTCATTCTGGAAGGTAGTCTGTTGTCGAGATTTTTAATACTCCAATGGATGGTAGCCTTGTCATTATGGAAGGTAGTCTGTCGTTTTGATTTTTGTTACTCCAATTGATTGTAGCCTTGTCATTATGGAAGGTAGTCTGTTGTCGAGATTTTTTATTACTCCATTGGATGGTAGCCTTGTCATTATGGAAGTTAGTATGTTGTCGAGATTTTTGTTACTCCAAGGGATGGTAGCCTAGTCATTATGAAAGGTAGTTTGTTGTCGATATCTTTGTTACTCCAATGGATGGTAGCCTAATCATTATGGAAGGTAGTCTATTTTGATATTTTTGTAACTCCAACGGATGGTAGCCTTGTCATTATGGAAGGTAGTTTATTTTGGAGATTTTTGTTACTCTAATGGATGGTAGCCTTGTAATTATGGAAGGTAGTCTGTTGTCGAGATTTTTGTTACTCCAATGGATGGTAGAATTGTCATTATGGAAGGTAGTCTGTTGTCGAGATTTTTAATACTCCAATGGATGGTAGCCTTGTCATTATGGAAGGTAGTCTGTCATTTTGATTTTTGTTACTCCAATGGATGGTAGCCTCGTCATTATGGAAGGTAGTCTGTTGTCGAGATTTTTTATTACTCCATTGGATGGTAGCCTTGTCATTATGGAAGTTAGTCTGTTGTCGAGATTTTTGTTACTCCAATGGATGGTAGCCTAGTCATTATGAAAGGTAGTCTGTTGTCGATATCTTTGTTACTCCAATGGATGGTAGCCTAATCATTATGGAAGGTAGTCTATTTTGATATTTTTGTTACTCCGATGGATGGTAGCCTTGTCATTATGGAAGGTAGTTTATTTTTGAGATTTTTGTTACTCCAATGGATGGTAGCCTTGTAATTATGGAAGGTAGTTTGTTGTCGATATTTTTGTTACTCCAATGGATGGTAGCCTTTTCATTATGGAAGGTAGTTTGTTTTCTATATCTTTGTTACTCTAATGGATGGTAGCCTAGTCATTATGGAAGGTAGTATGTTGTCGAGATTTTTGTTATTCTAATGGATGGTAGCCTTGTCATTATGGAAAGTAGTGTGATGTCGAGATTTTTGTTATTCTAAATGATGGTAGCCTTGTTATTATGAAAGGTAGTCTGTTGTCGAGATTTTTGTTACTCCATTTGGATGGTAGCCTTTTCATTATGGAAGTAAGTCTGTTGTCGAGATTTTTGTTAATCCAAAGGATGGTTGCCTTGTCATTATGGCAGGTTGTCTGTTTTCGAGATTTTTGTTACTCCAATGGAAGGTAGCCTTGTCATTATGGAAGGTAGTATGTTGTCGAGATTTTTGTTACTCCAAAGGATGGTAGCCTTGTCATTATGGAAGGTTGTCTATTATCGAGATTTTTGTTACTCCATTGGATGGTAGCCTTGTCATTATGGAAGGTAGTCTGTTGTGGTAATTTTTGTTACTCCAATGGATGGTAGCCTTGTCATTATGGATGGTAGTATGTTGTCGATATTTTTTTTACTATAAAGGATGGTAGCCTTGTAATTATGGAAGGTAGTCTATTATCGAGATTTTTGTTACTCCAATGGATGGTAGAATTGTCATTATAGAAGGTAGTCTGTTGTCGAGATTTTTAATACTCCAATGGATGGTAGCCTTGTCATTATGGAAGGTAGTATGTCGTTTTAATTTTTGTTACTCCAATGGATGGTAGCCTTGTCATTATGGAAGGTAGTCTGTTGTCGATAATTTTTATTACTCCATTGGATGGTAGCCTTGTCATTATGGAAGTTAGTCTGTTGTCGAGATTTTTATTACTCCAATGGATGGTAGCCTAGTCATTATGAAAGGTGGTCTGTTGTCAATATCTTTGTTACTCCAATGGATGGTAGCCTAATCATTATCGAAGGTAGTCTATTTTGATATTTTTGTTACTCCAATGGATGGTAGCCTTGTCATTATGGAAGGTAGTTTATTTTCCTGATTTTTGTTACTCCAATGGATGGTAGCCTTGTAATTATGGAAGGTAGTCTGTTGTCGAGATTTTTGTTATTCCAATGGATGGTAGCCTATTTATTATGGAAGGTAGTCTATTTTAGAGATTTTTGTTACTCCAATGGATGGTAGCCTTGTCATTATGAAAGGTAGTTTGTTGTCGATATCTTTGTTACTCCAATGGATGGTAGCCTAATCATTACGGAAGGTAGTCTATTTTGATATTTTTTTTACTCCAATGGATGGCAGCCTTGTCGTTATGGAAGGTAGTATGTTGTCGAGATTTTTATTACTCCAAAGGATGGTAGCCTTCTAATTATGGAAGGTAGTCTATTATCGAGATTTTTGTTACTCCAATGGATGGTAGCCTTGTAATTATGGAAGGTTGTCTATTATCGAGATTTTTGTTACTCCTTCGGATGGTAGCCTTGTCATTATGGAAGGTAGTCTGTTGTTGTAATTTTTGTTACTCCAATGGATAGTAGCCTTGTCATTATGGATGGTAGTATGTTTTCGATATTTTTTTACTCCAAAGGATGGTAGCCTTGTAATTATTGAAGGTAGTCTATTATCGAGATTTTTGTTACTCCAATGGATGGTAGAATTGTCATTATGGAAGGTAGTCTGTTGTCGAGATTTTTTATTACTCCATTGGATGGTAGCCTTGTCATTATGGAAGTTAGTATGTTGTCGAGATTTTTGTTACTCCAATGGATGGTAGCCTAGTCATTATGAAAGGTAGTTTGTTGTCGATATCTTTGTTACTCCAATGGATGGTAGCCTAATCATTATGGAAGGTAGTCTATTTTGATATTTTTGTAACTCCAACGGATGGTAGCCTTGTCATTATGGAAGGTAGTTTATTTTGGAGATTTTTGTTACTCCAATGGATGGTAGCCTAGTAATTATGGAAGGTAGTCTGTTGTCGAGATATTTGTTATTCCAATGGATGGTAGCCTAGTCATTATGGAAGGTAGTCTATTTTCGAGATTTTTGTTACTCCAATGGATGGTAGCCTTGTAATTATGAAAGGTAGTCTGTTGTCGATATTTTGTTACTCCAATGGATGGTAGCCTAATCATTATGGAAGGTAGTCTATTTTGATATTTTTGTTACTCCAATGGATGGTAGCCTTGTTGTTATGGAAGGTAGTATGTTGTCGACATTTTTATTACTCCAAAGGATGGTAGCCTTCTAATTATGGAAGGTAGTCTATTATCGAGATTTTTGTTACACCAATAGATGGTAGCCTTGTAATTATGGAAGGTTGTGTATTATCTAGATTTTTGTTACTCCATTGGATGGTAGCCTTGTCATTATGGAAGGTAGTTTGTTGTTGTAATTTTTGTTACTCCAATGGATAGTAGCCTTGTCATTATGGATGGTAGTATGTTGTTGTAATTTTTTTTACTCCAAAGGATGGTAGCCTTGTAATTTTGGAAGGTAGTCTATTATCGAGATTTTTGTTACTCCAATGGATGGTAGAATTGTCATTATGGAAGGTAGTCTGTTGTCGAGATTTTTAATACTCCAATGGATGGTAGCCTTGTCATTATGGAAGGTAGTCTGTCGTTTTGATTTTTGTTACTCCAATGGATGGTAGCCTTGTCATTATGGAAGGTAGTCTGTTGTCGAGATTTTTTATTACTCCATTGGATGGTAGCCTTGTCATTATGGAAGTTAGTCTGTTGTCGAGATTTTTGTTACTCCAATGGATGGTAGCCTAGTCATTATGAAAGGTAGTCTATTGTCGATATCTTTGTTACTCCAATGGATGGTTACCTAATCATTATGGAAGGTAGTCTATTTTGATATTTTTGTTACTCCAATGGATGGTAGCCTTGTCATTATGGAAGGTAGTTTATTTTTGAGATTTTTGTTACTCCAATGGATGGTAGCCTTGTAATTATGGAAGGTAGTTTGTTGTCGATATTTTTGTTACTCCAATGGATGGTAGCCTTTTCATTATGGAAGGTAGTTTGTTTTCGATATCTTTGTTACTCTAATGGATGGTAGCCTAGTCATTATGGAAGGTAGTATGTTGTCGAGATTTTTGTTATTCTAATGGATGGTAGCCTTGTCATTATGGAAAGTAGTGTGATGTCGAGATTTTTGTTATTCTAAATGATGGTAGCCTTGTTATTATGAAAGGTAGTCTGTTGTCGAGATTTTTGTTACTCCATATGGTTGGTAGCCTTTTCATTATGGAAGTAAGTCTGTTGTCGAGATTTTTGTTAATCCAAAGGATGGTTGCCTTGTCATTATGGCAGGTTGTCTGTTTTCGAGATTTTTGTTACTCCAATGGAAGGTAGCCTTGTCATTATGGAAGGTAGTATGTTGTCGAGATTTTTGTTACTCCAAAGGATGGTAGCCTTGTCATTATGGAAGGTTGTCTATTATCGATATCTTTGTTACTCCAATGGATGGTAGCCTAATCATTACGGAAGGTAGTCTATTTTGATATTTTTTTTACTCCAATGGATGGCAGCCTTGTCGTTATGGAAGGTAGTATGTTGTCGAGATTTTTATTACTCCAAAGGATGGTAGCCTTCTAATTATGGAAGGTAGTCTATTATCGAGATTTTTGTTACTCCAATGGATGGTAGCCTTGTAATTATGGAAGGTTGTCTATTATCGAGATTTTTGTTACTCCTTCGGATGGTAGCCTTGTCATTATGGAAGGTAGTCTGTTGTTGTAATTTTTGTTACTCCAATGGATAGTAGCCTTGTCATTATGGATGGTAGTATGTTTTCGATATTTTTTTACTCCAAAGGATGGTAGCCTTGTAATTATTGAAGGTAGTCTATTATCGAGATTTTTGTTACTCCAATGGATGGTAGAATTGTCATTATGGAAGGTAGTCTGTTGTCGAGATTTTTTATTACTCCATTGGATGGTAGCCTTGTCATTATGGAAGTTAGTATGTTGTCGAGATTTTTGTTACTCCAATGGATGGTAGCCTAGTCATTATGAAAGGTAGTCTATTGTCGATATCTTTGTTACTCCAATGGATGGTAGCCTAATCATTATGGAAGGTAGTCTATTTTGATATTTTTGTTACTCCAATGGATGGTAGCCTTGTCATTATGGAAGGTAGTTTATTTTTGAGATTTTTGTTACTCCAATGGATGGTAGCCTTGTAATTATGGAAGGTAGTTTGTTGTCGATATTTTTGTTACTCCAATGGATGGTAGCCTTTTCATTATGGAAGGTAGTTTGTTTTCGATATCTTTGTTACTCTAATGGATGGTAGCCTAGTCATTATGGAAGGTAGTATGTTGTCGAGATTTTTGTTATTCTAATGGATGGTAGCCTTGTCATTATGGAAAGTAGTGTGATGTCGAGATTTTTGTTATTCTAAATGATGGTAGCCTTGTTATTATGAAAGGTAGTCTGTTGTCGAGATTTTTGTTACTCCATATGGTTGGTAGCCTTTTCATTATGGAAGTAAGTCTGTTGTCGAGATTTTTGTTAATCCAAAGGATGGTTGCCTTGTCATTATGGCAGGTTGTCTGTTTTCGAGATTTTTGTTACTCCAATGGAAGGTAGCCTTGTCATTATGGAAGGTAGTATGTTGTCGAGATTTTTGTTACTCCAAAGGATGGTAGCCTTGTCATTATGGAAGGTTGTCTATTATCGATATCTTTGTTACTCCAATGGATGGTAGCCTAATCATTACGGAAGGTAGTCTATTTTGATATTTTTTTTACTCCAATGGATGGCAGCCTTGTCGTTATGGAAGGTAGTATGTTGTCGAGATTTTTATTACTCCAAAGGATGGTAGCCTTCTAATTATGGAAGGTAGTCTATTATCGAGATTTTTGTTACTCCAATGGATGGTAGCCTTGTAATTATGGAAGGTTGTCTATTATCGAGATTTTTGTTACTCCTTCGGATGGTAGCCTTGTCATTATGGAAGGTAGTCTGTTGTTGTAATTTTTGTTACTCCAATGGATAGTAGCCTTGTCATTATGGATGGTAGTATGTTTTCGATATTTTTTTACTCCAAAGGATGGTAGCCTTGTAATTATTGAAGGTAGTCTATTATCGAGATTTTTGTTACTCCAATGGATGGTAGAATTGTCATTATGGAAGGTAGTCTGTTGTCGAGATTTTTTATTACTCCATTGGATGGTAGCCTTGTCATTATGGAAGTTAGTATGTTGTCGAGATTTTTGTTACTCCAATGGATGGTAGCCTAGTCATTATGAAAGGTAGTTTGTTGTCGATATCTTTGTTACTCCAATGGATGGTAGCCTAATCATTATGGAAGGTAGTCTATTTTGATATTTTTGTAACTCCAACGGATGGTAGCCTTGTAATTATGGAAGGTAGTCTGTTGTCGAGATATTTGTTATTCCAATGGATGGTAGCCTAGTCATTATGGAAGGTAGTCTATTTTCGAGATTTTTGTTACTCCAATGGATGGTAGCCTTGTAATTATGAAAGGTAGTCTGTTGTCGATATTTTGTTACTCCAATGGATGGTAGCCTAATCATTATGGAAGGTAGTCTATTTTGATATTTTTGTTACTCCAATGGATGGTAGCCTTGTTGTTATGGAAGGTAGTATGTTGTCGACATTTTTATTACTCCAAAGGATGGTAGCCTTCTAATTATGGAAGGTAGTCTATTATCGAGATTTTTGTTACACCAATAGATGGTAGCCTTGTAATTATGGAAGGTTGTGTATTATCTAGATTTTTGTTACTCCATTGGATGGTAGCCTTGTCATTATGGAAGGTAGTTTGTTGTTGTAATTTTTGTTACTCCAATGGATAGTAGCCTTGTCATTATGGATGGTAGTATGTTGTTGTAATTTTTTTTACTCCAAAGGATGGTAGCCTTGTAATTTTGGAAGGTAGTCTATTATCGAGATTTTTGTTACTCCAATGGATGGTAGAATTGTCATTATGGAAGGTAGTCTGTTGTCGAGATTTTTAATACTCCAATGGATGGTAGCCTTGTCATTATGGAAGGTAGTCTGTCGTTTTGATTTTTGTTACTCCAATGGATGGTAGCCTTGTCATTATGGAAGGTAGTCTGTTGTCGAGATTTTTTATTACTCCATTGGATGGTAGCCTTGTCATTATGGAAGTTAGTCTGTTGTCGAGATTTTTGTTACTCCAATGGATGGTAGCCTAGTCATTATGAAAGGTAGTCTATTGTCGATATCTTTGTTACTCCAATGGATGGTAGCCTAATCATTATGGAAGGTAGTCTATTTTGATATTTTTGTTACTCCAATGGATGGTAGCCTTGTCATTATGGAAGGTAGTTTATTTTTGAGATTTTTGTTACTCCAATGGATGGTAGCCTTGTAATTATGGAAGGTAGTTTGTTGTCGATATTTTTTTACTCCAAAGGATGGTAGCCTTGTAATTATTGAAGGTAGTCTATTATCGAGATTTTTGTTACTCCAATGGATGGTAGAATTGTCATTATGGAAGGTAGTCTGTTGTCGAGATTTTTTATTACTCCATTGGATGGTAGCCTTGTCATTATGGAAGTTAGTATGTTGTCGAGATTTTTGTTATTCTAAATGATGGTAGCCTTGTTATTATGAAAGGTAGTCCGTTGTCGAGATTTTTGTTACTCCATATGGATGGTAGCCTTTTCATTATGGAAGTAAGTCTGTTGTCGAGATTTTTGTTAATCCAAAGGATGGTTGCCTTGTCATTATGGCAGGTTGTCTGTTTTCGAGATTTTTGTTACTCCAATGGAAGGTAGCCTTGTCATTATGGAAGGTAGTATGTTGTCGAGATTTTTGTTACTCCAAAGGATGGTAGCCTTGTCATTATGGAAGGTTGTCTATTATCGATATCTTTGTTACTCCAATGGATGGTAGCCTAATCATTACGGAAGGTAGTCTATTTTGATATTTTTTTTACTCCAATGGATGGCAGCCTTGTCGTTATGGAAGGTAGTATGTTGTCGAGATTTTTATTACTCCAAAGGATGGTAGCCTTCTAATTATGGAAGGTAGTCTATTATCGAGATTTTTGTTACTCCAATGGATGGTAGCCTTGTAATTATGGAAGGTTGTCTATTATCAAGATTTTTGTTACTCCTTCGGATGGTAGCCTTGTCATTATGGAAGGTAATCTGTTGTTGTAATTTTTGTTACTCCAATGGATAGTAGCCTTGTCATTATGGATGGTAGTATGTTTTCGATATTTTTTTACTCCAAAGGATGGTAGCCTTGTAATTATTGAAGGTAGTCTATTATCGAGATTTTTGTTACTCCAATGGATGGTAGAATTGTCATTATGGAAGGTAGTCTGTTGTCGAGATTTTTTATTACTCCATTGGATGGTAGCCTTGTCATTATGGAAGTTAGTATGTTGTCGAGATTTTTGTTACTCCAATGGATGGTAGCCTAGTCATTATGAAAGGTAGTTTGTTGTCGATATCTTTGTTACTCCAATGGATGGTAGCCTAATCATTATGGAAGGTAGTCTATCTTGATATTTTTGTAACTCCAACGGATGGTAGCCTTGTCATTATGGAAGGTAGTTTATTTTGGAGATTTTTGTTACTCCAATGGATGGTAGCCTAGTAATTATGGAAGGTAGTCTGTTGTCGAGATTTTTGTTATTCCAATGGATGGTAGCCTAGTCATTATGGAAGGTAGTCTATTTTCGAGATTTTTGTTACTCCAATGGATGGTAGCCTTGTAATTATGAAAGGTAGTCTGTTGTCGATATTTTGTTAATCCAATGGATGGTAGCCTAATCATTATGGAAGGTAGTCTATTTTGATATTTTTGTTACTCCAATGGATGGTAGCCTTGTTGTTATGGAAGGTAGTATGTTGTCGAGATTTTTATTACTCCAAAGGATGGTAGCCTTCTAATTATGGAAGGTAGTCTATTATCGAGATTTTTGTTACACCAATAGATGGTAGCCTTGTAATTATGGAAGGTTGTGTATTATCTAGATTTTTGTTACTCCATTGGATGGTAGCCTTGTCATTATGGAAGGTAGTTTGTTGTTGTAATTTTTGTTACTCCAATGGATAGTAGCCTTGTCATTATGGATGGTAGTATGTTGTTGTAATTTTTTTTACTCCAAAGGATGGTAGCCTTGTAATTATGGAAGGTAGTCTATTATCGAGATTTTTGTTACTCCAATGGATGGTAGAATTGTCATTATGGAAGGTAGTCTGTTGTCGAGATTTTTAATACTCCAATGGATGGTAGCCTTGTCATTATGGAAGGTAGTCTGTCGTTTTGATTTTTGTTACTCCAATGGATGGTAGCCTTGTCATTATGGAAGGTAGTCTGTTGTCGAGATTTTTTATTACTCCATTGGATGGTAGCCTTGTCATTATGGAAGTTAGTGTGTTGTCGAGATTTTTGTTACTCCAATGGATGGTAGCCTAGTCATTATGAAAGGTAGTCTATTGTCGATATCTTTGTTACTCCAATGGATGGTAGCCTAATCATTATGGAAGGTAGTCTATTTTGATATTTTTGTTACTCCAATGGATGGTAGCCTTGTCATTATGGAAGGTAGTTTATTTTAGAGATTTTTGTTACTCCAATGGATGGTAGCCTTGTAATTATGGAAGGTAGTTTGTTGTCGATATTTTTGTTACTCCAATGGATGGTAGCCTTTTCATTATGGAAGGTAGTTTATTTTCGATATCTTTGTTACTCTAATGGATGGTAGCCTAGTCATTATGGAAGGTAGTATGTTGTCGAGATTTTTGTTATTCTAATGGATGGTAGCCTTGTCATTATGGAAAGTAGTGTGATGTCGAGATTTTTGTTATTCTAAATGATGGTAGCCTTGTTATTATGAAAGGTAGTCTGTTGTCGAGAATTTTGTTACTCCATTTGGATGGTAGCCTTTTCATTATGGAAGTAAGTCTGTTGTCGAGATTTTTGTTAATCCAAAGGATGGTTGCCTTGTCATTATGGCAGGTTGTCTGTTTTCGATATTTTTGTTACTCCAATGGAAGGTAGCCTTGTCATTATGGAAGGTAGTATGTTGTCGAGATTTTTGTTACTCCAAAGGATGGTAGCCTTGTCATTATGGAAGGTTGTCTATTATCGAGATTTTTGTTACTCCATTGGATGGTAGCCTTGTCATTATGGAAGGTAGTCTGTTGTGGTAATTTTTGTTACTCCAATGGATGGTAGCCTTGTCATTATGGATGGTAGTATGTTGTCGATATTTTTTTTACTATAAAGGATGGTAGCCTTGTAATTATGGAAGGTAGTCTATTATCGAGATTTTTGTTACTCCAATGGATGGTAGAATTGTCATTATAGAAGGTAGTCTGTTGTCGAGATTTTTAATACTCCAATGGATGGTAGCCTTGTCATTATGGAAGGTAGTATGTCTTTTTAATTTTTGTTACTCCAATGGATGGTAGCCTTGTCATTATGGAAGGTAGTCTGTTGTCAATAATTTTTATTACTCCATTGGATGGTAGCCTTGTCATTATGGAAGTTAGTCTGTTGTCGAGATTTTTATTACTCCAATGGATGGTAGCCTAGTCATTATGAAAGGTGGTCTGTTGTCGATATCTTTGTTACTCCAATGGATGGTAGCCTAATCATTATCGAAGGTAGTCTATTTTGATATTTTTGTTACTCCAATGGATGGTAGCCTTGTCATTATGGAAGGTAGTTTATTTTCCTGATTTTTGTTACTCCAATGGATGGTAGCCTTGTAATTATGGAAGGTAGTCTGTTGTCGAGATTTTTGTTATTCCAATGGATGGTAGCCTATTTATTATGGAAGGTAGTCTATTTTAGAGATTTTTGTTACTCCAATGGATGGTAGCCTTGTCATTATGAAAGGTAGTCTGTTGTCGATATCTTTGTTACTCCAATGGATGGTAGCCTAATCATTACGGAAGGTAGTCTATTTTGATATTTTTTTACTCCAATGGATGGCAGCCTTGTCGTTATGGAAGGTAGTATGTTGTCGAGATTTTTATTACTCCAAAGGATGGTAGCCTTCTAATTATGGAAGGTAGTCTATTATCGAGATTTTTGTTACTCCAATGGATGGTAGCCTTGTAATTATAGAAGGTAGTCTGTTGTTGTAATTTTTGTTACTCCAATGGATAGTAGCCTTGTCATTATGGATGGTAGTATGTTTTCGATATTTTTTTACTCCAAAGGATGGTAGCCTTGTAATTATTGAAGGTAGTCTGTTGTCGAGATTTTTAATACTCCAATGGATGGTAGCCTTGTCATTATGGAAGGTAGTCTGTCGTTTTGATTTTTGTTACTCCAATGGATAGTAGCCTTGTCATTATGGAAGGTAGTCTGTTGTCGAGATTTTTAATACTCCAATGGATGGTAGCCTTGTCATTATGGAAGGTAGTTTGTCGTTTTGATTTTTTTTATTACTCCAATGGATGGTAGCCTTGTCATTATGGAAGTTAGTCTGTTGTTGATATCTTTGTTTCTCCAATTGATGGTAGCCTAGTCATTATGAAAGGTAGTCTGTTGTCGATATTTTTGTTAATCCAATGGATGGTAGCCTTGTCATTATGGAAGGTAGTTTATTTTCGAGATTTTTATTACTCCAATGGATGGTAGCCTTGTAATTATGGAAGGTAGTCTATTGTCGAGATTTTTGTTATTCCAATGGATGGTAGCCTAGTCATTATGGAAGGTAGTCTATTTTCGAGATTTTTGTTAATCCAATGGATGGTAGCCTTGTCATTATGAAAGGTAGTCTATTGTCGATATCGTTGTAACTCCAATGGATGGTAGCCTAATCATTATGGAAGGTAGTCTATTTTGATATTTTTGTTACTACAATGGATGGTAGCCTAGTCGTTATGGAAGGTAGTATGTTGTCGATATTTTTATTACTCCAAAGGATGGTAGCCTTCTAATTATGGAAGGTAGTCTATTATCGAGATTTTTGTTACTCCAATGGATGGTAGCCTTGTAATTATAGAAGGTAGTCTGTTGTCGAGATTTTAATACTCCAGTGGATGGTATCCTTGTAATTATGGAAGGTAGTATGTCATTGTGATTTTTGTTACTCCAATGGACGGTAGCCTTGTCATTATGGAAGGTAGTCTATTATTCATATTTTTGTTACTACGATGGATGGTAGAATTGTCATTATGGAAGGTAGTCTGTTGTCGAGATTTTTAATACTCCAATGGATGGTAGCCTTGTCATTATGGAAGGTAGTCTGTCGTTTTGATTTTTGTTACTCCAATGGATGGTAGCCTTGTCATTATGGAAGGTAGTCTGTTGTCGAGATTTTTTATTACTCCATTGGATGGTAGCCTTGTCATTATGGAAGTTAGTCTGTTGTCGAGATTTTTGTTACTCCAATGGATGGTAGCCTAGTCATTATGAAAGGTAGTCTATTGTCGATATCTTTGTTACTCCAATGGATGGTTACCTAATCATTATGGAAGGTAGTCTATTTTGATATTTTTGTTACTCCAATGGATGGTAGCCTTGTCATTATGGAAGGTAGTTTATTTTTGAGATTTTTGTTACTCCAATGGATGGTAGCCTTGTAATTATGGAAGGTAGTTTGTTGTCGATATTTTTGTTACTCCAATGGATGGTAGCCTTTTCATTATGGAAGGTAGTTTGTTTTCGATATCTTTATTACTCTAATGGATGGTAGCCTAGTCATTATGGAAGGTAGTATGTTGTCGAGATTTTTGTTATTCTAATGGATGGTAGCCTTGTCATTATGGAAAGTAGTGTGATGTCGAGATTTTTGTTATTCTAAATGATGGTAGCCTTGTTATTATGAAAGGTAGTCTGTTGTCGAGATTTTTGTTACTCCATATGGTTGGTAGCCTTTTCATTATGGAAGTAAGTCTGTTGTCGAGATTTTTGTTAATCCAAAGGATGGTTGCCTTGTCATTATGGCAGGTTGTCTGTTTTCGAGATTTTTGTTACTCCAATGGAAGGTAGCCTTGTCATTATGGAAGGTAGTATGTTGTCGAGATTTTTGTTACTCCAAAGGATGGTAGCCTTGTCATTATGGAAGGTTGTCTATTATCGATATCTTTGTTACTCCAATGGATGGTAGCCTAATCATTACGGAAGGTAGTCTATTTTGATATTTTTTTTACTCCAATGGATGGCAGCCTTGTCGTTATGGAAGGTAGTATGTTGTCGAGATTTTTATTACTCCAAAGGATGGTAGCCTTCTAATTATGGAAGGTAGTCTATTATCGAGATTTTTGTTACTCCAATGGATGGTAGCCTTGTAATTATGGAAGGTTGTCTATTATCGAGATTTTTGTTACTCCTTCGGATGGTAGCCTTGTCATTATGGAAGGTAGTCTGTTGTTGTAATTTTTGTTACTCCAATGGATAGTAGCCTTGTCATTATGGATGGTAGTATGTTTTCGATATTTTTTTACTCCAAAGGATGGTAGCCTTGTAATTATTGAAGGTAGTCTATTATCGCGATTTTTGTTACTCCAATGGATGGTAGAATTGTCATTATGGAAGGTAGTCTGTTGTCGAGATTTTTTATTACTCCATTGGATGGTAGCCTTGTCATTATGGAAGTTAGTATGTTGTCGAGATTTTTGTTACTCCAATGGATGGTAGCCTAGTCATTATGAAAGGTAGTTTGTTGTCGATATCTTTGTTACTCCAATGGATGGTAGCCTAATCATTATGGAAGGTAGTCTGTTGTCGAGATCTTTGTTACTCTAATGGATTGTAGCCTTTTCATTATGGAAGGTAGTCACTTGTCGAGATTTTAGTTACTCAAATTGATGGTAGCCTTGTCATTATGTAAATTAGTCTGTTGTCGAGATTTTTGTTACTCTAATGGATGGTAGCCTTGCCATTATGGAAGGTAGTTTATTGTCGAGATTTTTGTTACACCAATGGATGGTAGCCTTGTCATTATGGAAGGTAGTGTGTTGTCTAGATTTTTGTTAATCTAATTGATGGTACCATTGTCATTATGGAACTTAGTTTGTTATAGATATTTTTGTTACTCCAATGGATGGTAGCCTTGTCATTATGGAAGGTAATCTTTTGTCGAGGCTTTCGTTACTCCAATGGATGGTAGCCTTGTCATTATGGAAGGTAGTCTATTATCGATATTTTTGTTACTCCTATAGATGGTAGCCTTGTCATTATGGATGGTAGTTTGTTGTCGAGATTTTTGTTACTCCAATGGATTGTAGCCTTGTCATTATGGAAGGTAGTTTGTTGTCGAAATTTTTGTTACTCCAATGGATTGTAGCCTTGTCATTATGGAAGGTAGTCTATTGTCTAGATTTTTGTTACTCCAATGGTGGTAGCCTTGTCATTATGGAAGGTAGTCTGTTGTCGAGATTTTTGTTACTCCAATGGATGGTAGCCTTGTCATTATTGAAGGTAGTCTGTCATTGAGATTTCTGTTACTCTAATGGATGGTAGCCTTGTCATTATTAAAGGTAGTCTGTTGTCGAGATTTTTGTCACTCCAATTGATGGTAGCTTTGTCATTATGGAAGGTAGTCTGTTGTCGAGATTTTTGACACTCCAATGGATGGTAGCCTTATCAATATGGATAGTAGTGTGTTGTCAAGATTTTTGTTACTCCAATTGATGGTAGCCTAGTCATTATGGAACGTAGTCTGTTGTCGAGATTTTTGTTACACTAATGGATGGTAGCCATGTCATTACGGAAGGTAGTCTGTTGTCTATATCTTTGTTACTCTAGTGGATGGTAGCCTTGTCATTATGGAAGGTAGTCTGTTGTCGATAATTTTTTTACTCTAAAGGATGGTAGCCTTGTCATTATGGATGGTAGTCTGTTGTCGAGATTTTTGTTACTCCAATGGATGGTAGCCTTGTCATTATGGAAGGTAGTTCGTTGTTGAATTTTTTGTTACTCCAATGGATTGTAGCCTTGTCATTATGGAAGGTAGTCTATTGTCTAGATTTGTGTTACTCCAATGGTGTTAGCCTTGTCATTATGGAAGGTAGTCTATTGTCGAGATTTTTATTACTCCAATGGATGGTAGCCTTGTCATTATGGAAGGTAGTCTGTTTTCGATATTTTTGTTACTCCAATGGATGGTAGCCTTCTCATTATGGAAGGTAGTGTGTTGTCGAGATTTTTGTTAATCCAAAGGATGGTTGCCTTGTCATTATGGCAGGTTGTCTGTTTTCGAGATTTTTGTTACTCCAATGGAAGGTAGCCTTGTCATTATGGAAGGTAGTGTGTTGTCGATATTTTTGTTACTCGAATTGATGGTAGCCTTGTCATTATGGAAGGTTGTCTATTATCGAGATTTTTGTTACACCAATGGATGGTAGCCTTGTCATTACGGAAGATAGTCTATTGTCGAGATCTTTGTTACTCTAATGGATTGTAGCCTTGTCCTTATGGAAGGTAGTCAGTTGTCGAGATTTTTGTTACTCAAATTGATGGTAGCCTTGTCATTATGTAAGGTAGTCTGTTGTCGAGATTTTTGTTAGTCAAATGGATGGTAGCCTTGTCATGATGGAAGGTAGTCTGTTGTTGATATTTTTGTTAATCCAATTGATGGTAGCCTTGTCATTATGGAAGGAAGTCTGTTGATCATATATTTGTTACTCCAATGGATGGTAGCCTTGTCATTATGGAAGGTAGACTTTTGTCGAGATTTTTTTTACTCCAAATGGATGGTAGCCTTGTCATTATGGAAGGACGTTTGTTGTCTAGATTTTTTGTTACTCCAATGGATGATAGCCTTGTCATTATGAAGGGTAGTATGTTGTCGAGATTTTTGTTACTCTAATGGATCGAAGCCTTGTCATTATGGAAGGTAGTCTGTTACGAGATTTCTTATACTATAATGGATGGTAGCCTTGTCATTATGGAAGGTAGTCTGTTGTCGAGATTGTTTTTACTCTAATGGATGGTAGCCTTGTCATTATGGAAGGTAGTCTGTTGTCGAGATTTTTGTCACTCCAATTGATGGTAGCCTTGTCATTATGGAAGGTAGTCTGTGTGTCGAGATTTTTGTTTTTCCAATGGATGGTAGGCTTGTCATTATGGAAGGTAGTCTGTTATCAAGAATTTTGTTAATCCAATGGATGGTAGCCTTGTCATTATGGAGCGTAGTCTGTTGTCGAGATTTTTGTTACTCCAATGGATGGTAGCCTTGACATTTTGGAAGGTAGTCTGTTGTCGATATTTTTGTTACTCCAATGGATGGTAGCCTTGTCATTATGGAAGGTAGTCTTCTATCGAGATTTTTGGTACTCAATTAGATGGTAGCCTTGTCATTATGTAAGTTAGTTTGTTGTCGATATTTTTGTTACTCTATTGGATGGTAGCCTTTTCATTATGTAAGGTAGCATGTCGTTGTGATTTCTTTTACTCCAACGGATGGTAGCCTTGTGATTATGGAACTTAGTCTGCTTTAGATATTTTTGTTATTCCAATAGATGGTAGCCTTCTCATTATGGAAGGTTGTCTGTTCTCTAGATTTTTGTTACTCTAATGGATGGTAGCCTTGTATTATGTAAGGTAGTCTGTTGTCGATATTTTTGTTATTCTAATGGATGGTAGCCTTGTCATTATGGAAGGTAGTCTGTTGTCGAGATTTTTGTTACTCCAATTGATGGTAGCCTTGTCATTATGGAAGGTAGTCTGCTGTCGAGATTTTTGTTACACCGATGGATGGTAGCCATGTCATTACGGAAGGTAGTCTGTTGTCGTGATCTTTGTTACTTTAATGGATTGTAGCCTTGTCATTATGGAAGGTAGTCATTTGTCGAGATTTTTGTCACTCAAATTGATGGTAGCCTTGTCATTATGTAAGGTAGTCTATTGTCGAGACTTTTTTACTCTAATGGATGGTAGCCTTATCATTATGGAAGGTAGTCTGTTGTCGAGATTTTTGTTACACCAATGGATGGTAGCCTTGTCATTATGGAAGGTAGTCTGTTGTCGAGATTTTTGTTACTCCAATAGATGGTAGCCTTGTCATTATGGAAGGTAGTCTGTTGTCGTGATTTTTTTACTCTAATGGATGGTAGCCTTGTCTTTATGGAAGGTAGTCTGTTGTCGAGATTTTTGTCACCCCAATTGATGGTAGCCTTGTCATTATGGAAGGTAGTCTGTTCTCGAGATTTTTGTTTTTCCAATGGGTGGTAGCCTTGTCATTATGAAAGGTAGTCTGTTATCGAGAATTTTGTTAATCTAATGGATGGTAGCATTGTCATTATGGAGCGTAGTTTGTTGTCGAAATTTTTGTTACTCCAACGATGGTAGCCTTGACATTCTAGAAGGTAGTCTTTTGTCGAGATTTTTGTTACTCCAATGGATGGTAGCATTGTCATTATGGAAGGTAGTCTACGGTCGAGATTTTTGTTACTCCATTGGATGGTAGGCTTGTCATTATGGAAGGTAGTCTGTTGTCGAGATCTTTGTTACTCTAATGGATTGTAGCCTTGTCATTATGGAAGGTAGTCAGTTGTCGTGATTTTTGTTACTCAAATTGATGGTAGCCTTGTCATTATGTAAGGTAGTCTGTTGTCGAGATTTTTGTTAGTCAAATGGATGGTAGCCTTGTCATGATGGAAGGTAGTCTGTTGTTGATATTTTTGTTAATCCAATGGATGGTAGCCTTGTCATTATGGAAGGAAGTCTGTTGATCATATATTTGTTACTCCAATGGATGGTAGCCTTGTCATTATGGAAGGTAGACTTTTGTCGAGATTTTTTTTACTCCAAATGGATGGTAGCCTTGTCATTATGGAAGGACGTTTGTTGTCAAGATTTTTTGTTACTCCAATGGATGATAGCCTTCTCATTATGAAGGGTAGTATGTTGTCGAGATTTTTTTTACTCTAATGGATCGAAGCCTTGTCATTATGGAAGGTAGTCTGTCATCGAGATTTCTTATACTATAATGGATGGTAGCCTTGTCATTATGGAAGTTAGTTTATTGTCGAGACTTTTGTTACACCAATGGATGGTAGCCTTGTCATTATCGAAGGTAGTGTGTTGTCGAGATTTTTGTTAATCCAATTGATGGTACCATTGTCATTATGGAACTTAGTCTGTTATAGATAGTTTTGTTACTCCAATGGATGGTAGCCTTGTCATTATGGAAGGTAGTCTTTTGTCGAGGCTTTCGTTAGTCCAATGGATGGTAGCCTTGTCATTATGGAAGGTAGTCATTTGTCGAGATTTTTGTCACTCAAATTGATGGTAGCCTTGTCATTATGTAAGGTAGTCTGTTGTCGAGACTTTTTTACTCTAATGGATGGTAGCCTTATCATTATGGAAGGTAGTTTGTTGTCGAGATTTTTGTTACACCAATGGATGGTAGCCTTGTCATTATGGAAGGTAGTCTGTTGTCGAGATTTTTGTTACTCCAATAGATGGTAGCCTTGTCATTATGGAAGGTAGTCTGTTGTCGTGATTTTTTTTACTCTAATGGATGGTAGCCTTGTCTTTATGGAAGGTAGTCTGTTGTCGAGATTTTTGTCACTCCAATTGATGGTAGCCTTGTCATTATGGAAGGTAGTCTGTTCTCGAGATTTTTGTTTTTCCAATGGGTGGTAGCCTTGTCATTATGAAAGGTAGTCTGTTATCGAGAATTTTGTTAATCCAATGGATGGTATCCTTGTCATTATGGAGCGTAGTTTGTTGTCGAAATTTTTGTTACTCCAACGATGGTAGCCTTGACATTCTAGAAGGTAGTCCTTTGTCGAGATTTTTGTTACTCCAATGGATGGTAGCATTGTCATTATGGAAGGTAGTCTACGGTCGAGATTTTTGTTACTCCATTGGATGGTAGGCTTGTCATTATGGAAGGTAGTCTGTTGTCGAGATCTTTGTTACTCTAATGGATTGTAGCCTTGTCATTATGGAAGGTAGTCAGTTGTCGTGATTTTTGTTACTCAAATTGATGGTAGCCTTGTCATTATATAAGGTAGTCTGTTGTCGAGATTTTTGTTAGTCAAATAGATGGTAGCCTTGTCATGATGGAAGGTAGTCTGTTGTTGATATTTTTGTTAATCCAATGGATGGTAGCCTTGTCATTATGGAAGGAAGTCTGTTGATCATATATTTGTTACTCCAATGGATGGTAGCCTTGTCATTATGGAAGGTAGACTTTTGTCGAGATTTTTTTTACTCCAAATGGATGGTAGCCTTGTCATTATGGAAGGACGTTTGTTGTCAAGATTTTTTGTTACTCCAATGGATGATAGCCTTCTCATTATGAAGGGTAGTATGTTGTCGAGATTTTTTTTACTCTAATGGATCGAAGCCTTGTCATTATGGAAGGTAGTCTGTCATCGAGATTTCTTATACTATAATGGATGGTAGCCTTGTCATTATGGAAGGTAGCCTGTTGTCGAGATTTTTTTTACTCTAATGGATGGTAGCCTTGTCATTATGGAAGGTAGTCTGTTGTCGAGATTTTTTTCACTCCAATTGGTGGTAGCCTTGTCATTATGGAAGGTAGTCTGTTGTCGAGATTTTTGTTTTTCCAATGGATGGTAGCCTTGTCATTATGGAAAGTAGTCTGTTATCAAGAATTTTGTCATTCCAATAGATGGTAGCCCTCTCATTATGGAAGGTTGTCAGTTCTCTAGATTTTTGTTACTCTAATGGATGGTAGCCTTGTATTATGAAAGGTAGTCTGTTGTCGATATTTTTGTTACTCTAATGGATGATAGCCTTGTCATTATGGAAGGTAGTCTGTTGTCGAGATTTTTGGTACTCCATTAGATGGTAGCCTTGTCATTATGTAAGTTAGTTTGTTGTCGATATTTTTTTTAATCCAATGGATGGTACCATTGTCATTATCGAACTTAGTCTGTTATAGATATTTTTGTTACTCCAATGGATGGTAGCCTTGTCATTATGGAAGGTAGTCTGTTGTCGAGACTTTCGTTACTCCAATGGATGGTAGCCTTGTCATTATGGAAGGTAGTCTGTTGTCATGAATTTCGTTACTCCAATAGATGGTAGCCTTGTCATTATGGAAGGTAGTCTATTGTCAATATTTTTGTTTTTCCAATGGATGGTAGCCTTGTCATTATGGAAGGTATTGTGTTGTCGATATTTTTGTTACTCCAATTGATGGCAGCCTTGTCATTATGGAACGTAGTCTGTTGTGGAGATTTTTGTGACACCAATGGATGGTAGCCTTGTCATTACGGAAGGTAGTCTATTGTCTAGTTCTTTTTTACTCTAATGGATTGTAGCCTTGTCATTATGTAAGGTAGTCTGTTGTCGAGATTTTTGTTACTCCAATGGATTGTAGCCTTGTCATTATGGAAGGTAGTTTGTTGTTGATATTTTTGTTACTCCAATGGATTATAGCCTTGTCATTATGGAAGATAGATCGTTGTTGAGATTTGGTTACTCCAATGGATGGTAGCCTTGTCATTATGGAAGTTAGTTTATTGTCGAGACTTTTGTTACACCAATGGATGGTAGCCTTGTCATTATCGAAGGTAGTGTGTTGTCGAGATTTTTGTTAATCCAATTGATGGTACCATTGTCATTATGGAACTTAGTCTGTTATAGATAGTTTTGTTACTCCAATGGATGGTAGCCTTGTCATTATGGAAGGTAGTCTTTTGTCGAGGCTTTCGTTACTCCAATGGATGGTAGCCTTGTCATTATGGAAGGTAGTCATTTGTCGAGATTTTTGTCACTCAAATTGATGGTAGCCTTGTCATTATGTAAGGTAGTCTGTTGTCGAGACTTTTTTACTCTAATGGATGGTAGCCTTATCATTATGGAAGGTAGTTTGTTGTCGAGATTTTTGTTACACCAATGGATGGTAGCCTTGTCATTATGGAAGGTAGTCTGTTGTCGAGATTTTTGTTACTCCAATAGATGGTAGCCTTGTCATTATGGAAGGTAGTCTGTTGTCGTGATTTTTTTTACTCTAATGGATGGTAGCCTTGTCTTTATGGAAGGTAGTCTGTTGTCGAGATTTTTTTCACTCCAATTGATGGTAGCCTTGTCATTATGGAAGGTAGTCTGTTCTCGATATTTTTGTTTTTCCAATGGGTGGTAGCCTTGTCATTATGAAAGGTAGTCTGTTATCGAGAATTTTGTTAATCCAATGGATGGTAGCCTTGTCATTATGGAGCGTAGTTTGTTGTCGAAATTTTTGTTACTCCAATGATGGTAGCCTTGACATTTTAGAAGGTAGTCTTTTGTCGAGATTTTTGTTACTCCAATGGATGGTAGCATTGTCATTATGGAAGGTAGTCTGCTGTCGAGATTTTTGTTACTCCATTGGATGGTAGGCTTGTCATTATGGAAGGTAGTTTGTTGTCGATATTTTTGTTACTCTAATGGATGGTAACCTTGTCGTTATGTAAGGTAGCATTTCGTTGTTATTTATGTTACTCCAACGGATGGTAGCAGTGTGATTATTGAACATAGCCTGCTTTAGAGATTTTTGTTATTCCAATAGATGGTAGCCTTCTATTTATGGAAGGTTGTTTGTTCTCTGGATTTTTGTTACTCTAATGGATGGTAGCCTTGTATTATGTAAGGTAGTCTTTTGAAGGGATTTTTGTTACTCTAATGGATGGTAGCCTTGTCATTATGGAAGGTAGTCTGTTGTCGAGATTTTTTTTACACCGATGGATGGTAGCGTTGTCATTATGGAAGGTAGTGTGTTGTCAAGATTTTTGTTAATCCAATGGATGGTAGCATTGTCATTATGGAACTTAGTATGTTATAGATATTTTTGTTACTCCAATGGATGGTATCCTTGTCATTATGGAAGGTAGTCTGTTGTCGAGACTTTCGTTACTCAAATGGATGGTAGCCTTGTCATTATGGAAGGTAGTCTATTGTCGAGATTTTTTACTCTAATTGATGGAAGCCTTGTCATTATGGAAGGTAGTCTGTTGTCAAGATTTTTGTCACTCCAATTGATAGTAGCCTTTTCATTATGGAAGGTAGTCTGTTGTCAAGATTTTTGTTTTTCCAAGGGATGGTATCCTTGTCATTATGGAAGGTAGTGTGTTGTCGAGATTTTTGTTACTCAAATTGATGGTAGCCTTGTCAAATGGATGGTAGCCTTGTCATGATGGAAGGTAGTCTGTTGTTGATATTTTTGTTAATCCAATGGATGGTAGCCTTGTCATTATGGAAGGAAGTCTGTTGATCATATATTTGTTACTCCAATGGATGGTAGCCTTGTCATTATGGAAGGTAGACTTTTGTCGAGATTTTTTTAACTCCAAATGGATGGTAGCCTTGTCATTATGGAAGGACGTTTGTTGTCTATATTTTTTGTTACTCCAATGGATGATAGCCTTGTCATTATGAAGGGTAGTATGTTGTCGAGATTTTTGTTACTCTAATGGATGGTAGCCTTGTCATTATGGAAGGTAGTCTGTTGTCGAGATTTTTGTCACTCCAATTGATGGTAGCCTTGTCATTATGGAAGGTAGTCTGTTGTCTAGATTTTTGTTTTTCCAATGGATGGTAGCCTTGTCATTATGGAAGGTAGTCTGTTATCAAGAATTTTGTTAATCCAATGGATGGTAGCCTTGTCATTATGGTGCGTAGTCTGTTGTCGAGATTTTTGTTACTCCAATGGATGGTAGCCTTGACATTTTGGAAGGTAGTCTGTTGTCGAGATTTTTGTTACTCCAATGGATGGTAGCCTTGTCATTAAAGAAGGTAGTCTGCTATCGAGATTTTTGGTACTCTATTAGATGGTAGCCTTGTCATTATGTAAGTTAGTTTGTTGTCGATATTTTTGTTACTCTATTGGATGGTAGCCTTTTCATTATGTAAGGTAGCATGTCGTTGTGATTTCTTTTACTCCAACGGATGGTGGCCCTGTGATTATGGAACTTAGTCTGCTTTAGATATTTTTGTTATTCCAATAGATGGTAGCCCTCTCATTATGGAAGGTTGTCTGTTCTCTAGATTTTTGTTACTCTAATGGATGGTAGCCTTGTATTATGAAAGGTAGTCTGTTGTCGATATTTTTTGTAGTTGTTTAGGTATTGGCTTGCATTTTTGGTAAAACCCAACTGTATGTGTGAATGTCATGACTGATGTCATAACATTCTAGTTTAGTTTGTACTGATTCATTAGGTACCTTTGCAGAAAAATATTGTCATTCAAATACTGATGTTTATAAGTGTGTATCTGAGCATTTTGCAAAATGATCACATTTTGCTAAATCAGTAGACAAGTTTTCTCAGATGTCATAACAGATGTTAAGACATCCTGTTCTGTACTAACAGGTTTGCAGGTTGGATAAGTCTGAGTTTTTTCAGGAAAATATCTCAGTCTTTCCAGAACAGAATCATGCGTTTTCTGAGGGGTAACCTAGCTCAACCCTAACCTGGTTAATAAAGTCCTGTGACCTGGTCTTGAGGTCAAATGGAATTAACCCTAGGTTTTTGTGGAAACCCTAACTGAAGTTGCAGCTGCTATATATTCAACAGAGCTGCTATTTTGCAAGCAATCCCTTGGTGATCAGAAGATCATTTGTAATCTGTATAGGTTTGATTATTGTACTCCAAGCAATTATCATTGTGATAAGTGACTTGGAATAGGTTCTTAATTGTAAGGGTTGTGTAGCACTCAAAGCTTTGAAGCAAGAGTGTTTGAATGTTCCTTGACTAAAGCTGTGAAGCAGAGTCAAGTTAGTTGTGTGCATCACTCAAAGCTGTGAAGCAAGAGTGATTGTGTTGCTTGATTAAAAAGCTGTGAAGCTTAATCAAGTGTTTGTTTTTGAAGAGTGTCTTCATCTATTCATTAGTCAAATTGTTTTATGTATCACTGCTGTGATTGAGGGGGAGTGAGTAGGAACTCAGGTTTAAGTTGTACTTAGATTGGAATTGCATTGGGTATGTCTTAAGTGAAGGAGATAAACTGGTTGGTTTATTCCTGAATTAACATCTCTTATAGTGGATTTCCTCCCTGGCTTGGTAGCCCCCAGAGTAGGTGTTGTTGCACACTGAACTGGGTAAACAATTGACTGTGTTCTTTATTGCTTTTGTATTTACTGTCATATAGTAAGTCAGATACGGTGCCATAACATTGAACGTGACATTGAGTATCTGCAGCCAGAATTTCAATTGGCATCAGAGCAGGCACCCTGCCTGTATTACTGGGTGAGATCTAGGGATATCACTTTCTGGCACTATGGACAAAGAAGGAGTTTTTGGAAATAGACCACCCATTCTGGATGGAACTAATTATGACTACTGGAAACCCCGTATGATTGCCTTCCTAAAATCTCTGGACAAAAAGGCTTGGAGAGCTGCTGACAAAGGATGGATCCATCCCACCATAATTGAGAAAGATGGGACAATCAGTCTGAAGCCTGAGGAAGATTGGAGTAAAGAAGAAGATGAGTTAGCCCTGGGAAATTCCAAAGCTTGAAATGCCTTGTTCAATGGAATTGATAGAAACATTTTCAGACTAGTACATCAATATGAAATGGCCAAGGAAGTTTGGGACACTCTCAAAACTACTCATGAGGGCACTTCCAAAGTAAAAATGTCAAGGCTTCAGATGTTGACTACCAAGTTTGAGAATCTAAAAATGATGGAAGATGAAACCATTCATGAGTTTCACATGAACATCTTGGAGATTGCCAACACCTCAGGAGCACTGGGAGAAAAGATGTCAGAAGAAAAACTGGTGAGGAAAATTCTCAGATCCTTGCCCAAAAGATTTGCAATGAAGGTAACTGCCATAGAGGAAGCCCAGGACATTAGCAAGTTGAAAGTGGATGAACTTGTTGGGTCTCTTCAGACTTTTGAGATGGGGATCACTGATAATGGTGACAAGAAGAACAAAAGCATAGCACTTGTATCCAACACTGATGTTGAAAACAAAGAGGATGAAGAAGAAAATATTTCAGAAGCTATTGCCATGCTTGGAAGACAGTTCAACAAGCTCATCAAAAGAATGGATCCAAAGTCAAGGTCTAATGTTCATAACATTCCTTCTGACATTGACAGTTCCAGCAGAAGACCAAGGTCAGAAGAAAAGGGAAACCAAGGCAGAGGTATTCAATGCCATGGATGTGAAGGATATGGACATATTCGAGCTGAATGTCCTACCTTTCTTAAGAAACAAAAGAAAGGAATGACTGTTACTTGGTCTGACTATGATTCAGAAAGTAATTCTGAAGAAGAATCTGCCAAACTAGTTACTGCTCTAACTAGTGTTTGTACTTCTGAAAGTGACACTAGTGATGAAGAATGACATTTGAAGAACTGGCTGATACCTACAAGAAATTGTGTATCAGAAGTGCTGAAGTCTGTGTGCAGAATGAGAAACAATCAAAACTAATTATAAAGCTGGAGGCTGAAAAAAGGGCAGATCTTGAAACTATAAGTCACCTAGAAGGGGAAGTTCAATTACTGAACTCACAACTGAACCAAATGACAAAATCTGTCAAGATGTTGACCAATGGATCAGATAAATTGGAAGAGATCCTTCAAGTTGGACAAAATGTGGGAAACAAATCTGGTCTAGGATTTGTGGAAGCTAAGACATCTGGTGCAGACAAGAAGATCAGGCATGTTAAACAATTATCAAAGCAGATGTCTCAACACAACTCTCAACATCAGAAATACATGAAGAAAAAATACCAAAGATGGAGATGTCATCATTGTGGGAGGTATGGACACATAAAGCCCTTCTGCTTCAAATTGCATGGATACCCTAATCAAAACTCAGGTGCTAAACCTAAGCCAAAAAGGGTACCACATACTCCTCATTGGAAGAAAAAGGCTACTGCCCTAATAGCCCATACTTCCCTGAGAGTGTCTGCAAAGGAAGGCTGGTACTTTGACAGTGGATGTTCCAGACACATGACTGGAATCAAAAATCTCCTAGCTAATGTTAAGCCTCACACCACCAGTTTTGTGACCTTTGGAGATGGTGCTAAAGGTGAAGTCAAAGGAGTTGGTAATTTGGACTGCACTGGAGTTCCAAGTCTGAATAAAGTACTGCTGGTAGAAGGGTTGACTGCTAATCTCATTAGCATCAATCAATTATGTGATCTAGGATTCAAGGTCAACTTCTCAAGATCTGAATGTCTAGTAATTAATGAAAAACTAGAAGTTGTAATGAGAGGAATCAGATCCAAAGATAACTGCTACTTGTGGCAGCCTGAGAACACTGATATCTCCACTATGTGTCCAATTACCAAAGAAGAAAAAGAGATGAAACTGTGGCAACATAAGCTTGGTCCTCTTCATCTAAGAAGAATGAAAAGAGCTATTTCTATGGAAGCAGTAAGAAGAACTCCAAAACTACAGGTTGATGATGTCTGTGATGTGGCAAATAAACTTGAAGAATGATGTGTTGTCAGAACCATAAGTTATCTTGACAAGGATGTTGGAAATAACAAGTCTAATAAATTCTGTTTCCCTGAAGAAATGAGGCTTGAAGTCTCCTCTCCTATAACTCTCCATCAAAATGGACTGGACAAACAGAAAATTATTCAAGAATCAACCAGAACTATGATTCATATCAAAAGAATGCCTTCCCAACTCTGTGCGGAAATAGTTGCTGCTAGGAAAAACTGTTCTCAAAATATCTGGTCAAAAAAGATGCTCACTGAGTATAATGTCACACAAGATGTTGTGACATTGTGTTGTGACAATCTGAATACAATCAATATTTCCTTGAACCCTATTCAGCATAACTGGAACAAGCACATTGACTTTGTAGAGAAGAAGTCATTTAAACTGGAACATAGTTTCTCTAAGCTTCAGCTGACTGATTCTTCTACCAAGGCTCTTGTTGGAAATAAACTTGAAAATTTAAGGGGCAGGTTGGGTATTTACCAACATGAGAAATTATAACAATTAATTTTGCTTAAAACAAAGGTTGAAGGAATTAATTTTATTAAGTCTATCTTTAGTGGGTTAATCATATGCTTTCACAATTCTTTCAAAATCTTTAAGAAGTTGAAAAGACTCCCTTTTGCCTCCTACCTCTCTCGTCCTTGCAACCTGTTTCCTCCTCTCAATCAAAGATTTTTCTCAAATTGCTACCGTTACTCAAAGTCAATCAAAATGTCTCAGACATCGTCTTCAACCATGGCGACTTCATCATCCTCATCATCTTCATCATCTGACCAAGACTCTAGAGCAATCACCACATGCATAGAATCTGAAGTTCTTGAGGTCACTCCTCTCAGAGAGATGGCAACTGACCCAGCCAAAGTTAAAAGGATAAGAACTAGACATGCAGGAAGAGCTCAAGCTGCAGCCTCTGGTAATCCTTCTCATCCTTCTTCTTCTGTACCAAATAGAGAAGGAACAGTTCAAGTTCATCAAGCTATTGCTAGGCTTGTTACTAGTATACTGAGCGGAAACCAACCTGTACCGGGGATTTCTGTCCCTTTAAATCAATCAGAAAGCCCAAATGTTGAAGTCTCTGAGAATGTAGATGTCACTGAGAATGTTGTGACACAAAAAGACAACATTCAGAACCCTTCAGAAAAGGCTGCTGATCCACCTATCATTGATGTGGATGAAGATTACTCAGATAATGATCTGATTGCTAATGTGAACCCTAGCATAGCCATGAGATTGATGAAAAGAAAGAGTAATCAAAATGATGCAAAATGTGTGTCCAAAGATAATCCTGCTGCTAAGAAATCCAAGGCTGAAGGCATGGCTGAGAAAAGTATTCAGACAAAAGGGAAGAAGGCCCAGGTGCATATTGCTAGACAACCAATCTCTAAGAAGAGAAAAGAACCTGAATCTTCTGATTCTGATGAGGAATCAGAATTTGAGATTGATGTTAAAGAAACTCCTATTAGAAGGAAGCTCCCCTCCAGCAAAATTGCTAGAGTACCTGAAGTCCCAACAGACAACATCTCTTTTCATCATCCTGACAATGCAAATAGATGGAAGTATGTTTGCTTAAAAAGAATAGCTTTAGAAAGAGAACTCAACAATGATGCCTTAGAGTGCAAAGACATCATGGACCTGATCAAGAATGCTGGACTGATGAAGACAGTGACAAAATTTAACAAGTGTTATGAAAATCTTGTCAAGGAGTTTGTAGTGAACTTGTCTAATGATTGTGCTGATGGAAGGTCACCTGATTTTGAAAGTGTTTTTGTTAGAGGGAGAAGGGTCAAGTTCTCTTCATCAGAAATTAACAAGTTTCTTGGAAGAACAAATGAGGATTGTCCTGATCTGGAGGCCACTGACAATGAAGTTTGTCAAACCATCACAGCCATGCAAGTGAAGTGCTGGCCCTTGAAAGGCAAACTGAATGCCAACAAACTCAGCATGAAATTTGCCATCTTGCATAAAATAGGTGCAGCCAACTGGGTGCCTACAAATCATAAATCAACTATCTCCACAGGATTGAGGAGATTTATTTATCTTGTGGGAACCAAGACTGCTTTTGACTATGGCAGGTACATCTTTGAACAAACTTTAAAGCATGCTGGCAGTTATGCTGTCAAAGGACCAATTGCCTTTCCCTCCCTCCTTTGTGGAATTATCCTTGCACAATACCCTGATATCCTTGTGCCAAGAGATACAGCCTGCAAAAGAGCTCCTGCCCTTGGCTTGCACTACAAACTGTTTCAGGGATCTCATGCTCCAGATATTGTCATAACATCAGCTGAGACATCGTCTGTGAAGACCAAGTCCAAGACATCAGATGTCATAGCTGTGTTAAAAGAGACTTGCAAAGAGCTGGATGCTAGGAAAAAGACCCTAGAAATCCTAATTGCCAGGCTCGAAAAGGAGGAAGCTGACGAAAACAGAAGGGAAGAAGGTGTAGAAGCTGAAGGTCATCTCAACATTAAAGAAACTAGCTCCTCTGAGTCTGATGACAGTGCTTGAAGGCTGGTTGCTGTTTGGTGGTGTTGCTGGTTGGTGCTGATATCTGGTGGAGTTTGGAAGTGTGTTCAGAATTTGTTTTGTTGCTCTTATTATCATTTTTGGATAACTGTATAATCTTTATAAACATGTATCTTTGGCCCATTTGTGGCTAAAGAGGGGGAGAATATTTTGGTACTTAATATGTACTTGCTCAATTAGACATTCTATTTTTCTGCAGTCATTTCTTTCTGCTGCTATCTATCTCTGATTGCTTAGGGTCTTTAGCCAAAAATCTGCCAAAGGGGGAGTTTGTAGTTGTTTTGGTATTGGCTTGCATTTTTGGTAAAACCCAAGTGTATGTGTGAATGTCATGACTGATGTCATAACATTCTAGTTTAGTTTGTACTGATTCATTAGGTACCTTTGCAGAAAAATATTGTCATTCAAATACTGATGTTTATAAGTGTGTATCTGAGCATTTTGCAAAATGATCACATTTTGCTAAATCAGTAGACAGGTTTTCTCAGATGTCATAACAGATGTTAAGATATCCTGTTCTGAACTAACAGGTTTACAGGTTGGATAAGTCTAAGTTTTTTCAGGAAAATATCTCAGTCTTTCCAGAATAGAATCCTACTTTTTCTGAGGGGTAACCTAACTCAACCCTAACCTGGTTAATAAAGTCCTGTGACCTGGTCTTGAGGTCAAACGGAATTAACCCTAGGTTTTTGTGGAAACCCTAACTGAAGTTGCAGCTGCTATATATTCAACAGAGTTGCTGTTTTGCAAGCAATCCCTTGGTGATCAGAAGCTCATTTGTAATCTGTATAGGTTTGATTATTGTACTCCAAGCAATTATCATTGTGATAAGTGACTTGGAATAGGTTTTTAATTGTAAGGGTTGTGTAGCACTCAAAGCTTTGAAGCAAGAGTGTTTGAATGTTCCTTGACTAAAGCTGTGAAGCAGAGTCAAGTTAGTTGTGTGCATCACTCAAAGCTGTGAAGCAAGAGTGATTGTGTTACTTGATTAAAAAGCTGTGAAGCTTAATCAAGTGTTTGTTTTTGAAGAGTGTCTTCATCTATTCATTAGTCAAATTGTTTTATGTATCACTGCTGTGATTGAGGGGGATTGAGTAGGAACTCAGGTTTAAGTTGTACTTAGATTGGAATTGCATTGGGTAGGTCTTAAGTGAAGGAGATAAACTGGTTGGTTTATTCCTGAATTAACATCTCTTATAGTGGATTTCCTCCCTGGCTTGGTAGCCCCCAGAGTAGGTGTTGTTGCACACTGAACTGGGTAAACAATTGACTGTGTTCTTTATTGCTTTTGTATTTACTGTCATATAGTAAGTCAGATACGGTGTCATAACATTGAACGTGACATTGAGTATCTGCAGCCAGAATTTCATTTTTCTTACTCTAATGGATGGTAGCCTTGTCATTATGGAAGGTAGTCTGTTGTCGAGATTCTTGTTACACCAATGGATGGTAGCCTTGTCATTATGGAAGGTACTGTGTTGTCGAGATTTTTTTTAATCCAATGGATGGTACCATTGTAATTATCAAACTTAGTCTGTTATAGATATTTTTTTTACTCCAATGGATGGTAGCCTTGTCATTATGGAAGGTAGTCTGTTGTCGAGACTTTCGTTACTCCAATGGATGGTAGCCTTGTCATTATGGAAGGTAGTCTGTTGTCGAGAATTTCGTTACTCCAATAGATGGTAGCCTTATCATTATGGAAGGTAGTCTATTGTCAAGATTTTTGTTTTTCCAATGGATGGTAGCCTTGTCATTATGGAGCGTAGTCTGTTGTCGAAATTTTTGTTACTCCAATTGATGGCAGCCTTGTCATTATGGAACGTAGTCTGTTGTGGAGATTTTTGTGACACCAATGGATGGTAGCCTTGTCATTACGGAAGGTAGTCTATTGTCTAGTTCTTTTTTACTCTAATGGATTGTAGCCTTGTCATTATGGAAGGTAGTCAGTTGTCGAGATTTTTGTTACTCAAATTGATGGTAGCCTTGTCATTATGTAAGGTAGTCTGTTGTTGAATTTTTGTTACTCCAATGGATTGTAGCCTTGTCATTATGGAAGGTAGTTTGTTGTTGATATTTTTGTTACTCCAATGGATTATAGCCTTGTCATTATGGAAGGTAGTTCGTTGTTGAGATTTGGTTACTCCAATGGATGGTAGCCTTGTCATTATGGAAGTTAGTTTATTGTCGAGACTTTTGTTACACCAATGGATGTTAGCCTTGTCATTATCGAAGGTAGTGTGTTGTCGAGATTTTTGTTAATCCAATTGATGGTACCATTGTCATTATGGAACTTAGTCTGTTATAGATATTTTTGTTACTCCAATGGATGGTAGCCTTGTCATTATGGAAGGTAGTCTTTTGTCGAGGCTTTCGTTACTCCAATGGATGGTAGCCTAGTCATTATGGAAGGTAGTCTATTGTCGATATTTTTGTTACTCCTATAGATGGTAGCCATGTCATTATGGATGGTAGTCTGTTGTCGAGATTTTTGTTACTCCAATGGATTGTAGCCTTGTCATTATGGAAGGTAGTTTGTTGTCGAAATTTTTGTTACTCCAATGGATTGTAGCCTTGTCATTATGGAAGGTAGTCTATTGTCTAGATTTTTGTTACTCCAATGGTGGTATCCTTGTCATTATGGAAGGTAGTTTGTTGTCGAGATTTTTGTTACTCCAATGGATGGTAGCCTTGTCATTATTGAAGGTAGTCTGTCATTGAGGTTTCTGTTACTCCAATTGATGGTAGCCTTGTCATTTTTAAAGGTAGTCTGTTGTCGAGATTTTTGTCACTCCAATTGATGGTAGCCTTGTCATTATGGAAGGTAGTCTATTGTCGAGATTTTTGTTACTCCAATGGATGGTAGCCTTGTCATTATGGAAGGTAGTGTGTTGTCGAGATTTTTGTTACTCCAATTGATGGTAGCCTTTTCATTATGGAACGTAGTCTGTTGTTGAGATTTTTGTTACACTAATGGATGGTAGCCATATCATTACGGAAGGTAGTCTGTTGTCGAGATCTTTGTTACTCTAATTGATGGTAGCCTTGTCATTATGGAAGGTAGTCTGTTGTCGAGACTTTCATTACTCCAATGGATGGTAGCCTTGTCATTATGGAAGGTAGTCTATTGTCGAGAATTTTTTTACTCTAAAGGATGGTAGCCTTGTCATTATGGATGGTAGTCTGTTGTCGAGATTTTTGTTACTCCAATGGATGGTAGCCTTGTCATTATGGAAGGTAGTCTGTTGTCGAAATTTTTGTTACTCCAATGGATGGTAGCCTTGTCATTATGGAAGGTAGTCTAGTATCTAGATTTGTGTTACTCCAATGGTGGTAGCCTTGTCATTATGGAAGGTAGTCTGTTGTCGAGATTTTTATTACTCCAATGGATGGTATCCTTGTCATTATTGAAGGTAGTCTGTCATTGAGATTTCTGTTACTCCAATGGATGGTAGCCTTGTCATTATTAAAGGTAGTCTGTTGTCGAGATTTTTGTCACTCCAACGGATGGTAGCCTTGTCATTATGGAAGGTAGTCTATTGTCGTGATTTTTGTTACTCCAATGGATGGTAGCCTTGTCATTATGGAAGGTAGTGTGTTGTCGAGATTTTTGTTACTCCAATTGATGGTAGCCTTGTCATTATGGAAGGTAGTCTGTTGTCGAGATTTTTGTTACACCAATGGATGGTAGCCATGTCATTACAGAAGGTAGTCTGTTGTCAAGATCTTTGTTACTCTAATGGATTGTAGCCTTGTCATTATGGAAGGTAGTCATTTGTCGAGATTTTTGTTACTCAAATTAATGGTAGCCTTGTCATTATGTAAGGTAGTCTGTTGTCGAGATTTTTTTACTCTAATGGAAGGTAGCCTTGTCATTATGGAAGGTAGCCTGTTGTCGAGATTTTTTTCACACCAATGGATGGTAGCCTTGTCATTATGGAAGGTAGTGTGTTGTCGAGATTTTTGTTAATCCAATGGATGGTACCAGTGTCATTATGGAACTTAGTCTGTTATAGATATTTTTGTTACTCCAATGAATGGTAGCCTTGTCATTATGGAAGGTAGTCTGTTGTCGATACTTTCGTTACTCCAATGGATGGTAGACTTGTCATTATGGAAGGTAGTCTGTTGTCAATATTTTTGTTACTCCAATAGATGGTAGCCTTGTCATTATGGAAGGTAGTCTGTTGTCTAGATTTGTCTTACTCCAATGGTGGTATCCTTGTCATTATGGATGTTAGTCTGTTGTCGAGATTTCTGTTACTCCAATGGATGGTAGCCTTGTCATTATTAAAGGTAGTCTGTTGTCGAGATTTTTGTCACTCCAACGGATGGTAGCCTTGAAGGTAGTCTGTTGTCGAGATTTTTGTTACTCCAATGGATGGTAGCCTTGTCATTATGGAAGGTAGTGTGTTGTCGAGATTTTTGTTACTCCAATTGATGGTAGCCTTGTCATTATGGAAGGTAGTCTGTTGTCGAGATTTTTGTTACACCAATGGATGGTAGCCATGTCATTACAGAAGGTAGTCTGTTGTCAAGATCTTTGTTACTCTAATGGATTGTAGCCTTGTAATTATGGAAGGTAGTCATTTGTCGAGATTTTTGTTACTCAAATTAATGGTAGCCTTGTCATTATGTAAGGTAGTCTGTTGTCGAGATTTTTTTACTCTAATGGAAGGTAGCCTTGTCATTATGGAAGGTATCCTGTTGTCGAGATTTTTTTCACACCAATGGATGGTAGCCTTGTCATTATGGAAGGTAGTGTGTTGTCGAGATTTTTTTTAATCCAATGGATGGTACCAGTGTCATTATGGAACTTTGTCTGTTATAGATATTTTTGTTACTCCAATGAATGGTAGCCTTGTCATTATGGAAGGTAGTCATTTGTCGAGATTTTTGTCACTCAAATTGATGGTAGCCTTGTCATTATGGAAGGTAGTCTGTTGTCGAGATTTTTGTTACTCTAATGGATGGTAGCCTTGTCATTATGGAAGGTAGTCTGTTGTCGTGATTTTTTTTACTCTAATGGATGGTAGCCTTGTCATTATGGAAGGTAGTCTGTTGTCGAGATTTTTGTCACTCCAATTGATGGTAGCCTTGTCATTATGGACGGTAGTCTGTTGTCGAGATTTTCTTTTTTCCAATGGATGGTAGACTTGTCATTATGAAAGGTAGTCTGTTATCGAGAATTTTGTTAAACCAATGGATGGTAGCCTTGTCATTATGGAGCGTAGTCTGTTGTCGAAATTTTTGTTACTCCAATGGATGGTAGCCTTGACATCTTGGAAGGTAGTCCTTTGTCGAGATTTTTGTTACTCCAATGGATGGTAGCCTTGTGATTATGGAAGGTAGTCTACTGTCGAGATTTTTGTTACTCCATTGGATGGTAGGCTTGTCATTATGGAAGGTAGTTTGTTGTCGATATTTTTGTTACTCTATTGGATGGTAACGTTGTCGTTATGTAAGGTAGCATTTCGTTGTTATTTATGTTACTCCAACGGATGGTAGCCCTGTGATTATTGAACTTAGCCTGCTTTAGAGATTTTTGTTATTCCAATAGATGGTAGCCTTCTATTTATGGAAGGTTGTATGTTCTCTGGATTTTTGTTAATCTATTGGATGGTAGCCTTGTATTATGTAAGTTAGTCTGTTGTCGGGATTTTTCTTACTCTAATGGATGGTAGCCTTGTCATTATGGTAGGTAATCTGTTGTCGAGATTTTTTTTACACCAATGGATGGTAGCCTTGTCATTATGGAAGGTAGTGTGTTGTCGAGATTTTTGTTAATCCAAATGATAGGACCATTGTCATTATGGAACTTAGTCTGTTATAGATATTTTTGTTACTCCAATGGATGGTAGCCTTGTCATTATGGAAGGTAGTCTATTGTCAAGACTTTCGTTACTCAAATGGATGGTAGCCTTGTCATTATGGAAGGTAGTCTATTGTCGAGATTTTTGTAACTCCAATAGATTGTAGCCTTGTCATTATCGAAGGTAGTCTGTTGTCGAGATTTTTTTACTCTAATTGATGGCAGCCTTGTCATTATGGAAGGTAGTCTGTTGTCGAGATTTTGGTCACTCCAATTGATAGTAGCCTTTTCATTATGGAAGGTAGTCTGTTGTCAAGATTTTTGTTTTTCCAATGGATGGTAGCCTTGTCATTATGGAAGGTAGTGTGTTGTCGATATTTTTGTCACTCGAATTGATGGTAGCCTTGTCATTATGGAAGGTAGTCTGTTGTCGATATTTTTGTTACTCCAATGGATGGTAGCCTTGTCATTATGGAAGGTAGTGTGTTGTTTAGATTTTTGTTACTCCAATTGATGGTAGCCTTGTCATTATGGAAGGAAGTCTATTGTCGAGATTTTTGTTACACCAATGGATGGTAGCCATGTCATTACGGAAGGTAGTCTATTGTCGAGATCTTTGTTACTTTAATGGATTGTAGCCTTCTCATTATGGAAGGTAGTCATTTGTCGAGATTTTTGTCACTCAAATTGATGGTAGCCTTGTCATTATGTAAGGTAGTCTGTTGTCGAGACTTTTTTACTCTAACGGATGGTAGCCTTGTCATTATGGAAGGTAGTCTGTTGTCGAGATTTTTGTTACTTCAATGGATTATAGCCTTGTCATTATGGAAGGTAGTTCGTTGTTGAGATTTGGTTACTCCAATGGATGGTAGCCTTGTCATTATGGAAGTTAGTTTATTGTCGAGACTTTTGTTACACCAATGGATGGTAGCCTTGTCATTATCGAAGGTAGTGTGTTGTCGAGATTTTTGTTAATCCAATTGATGGTACCATTGTCATTATGGAACTTAGTCTGTTATAGATATTTCTGTTACTCCAATGGATGGTAGCCTTGTCATTATGGAAGGTAGTCTTTTGTCGAGGCTTTCGTTACTCCAATGGATGGTAGCCTTGTCATTATGGGATGTAGTCTGTTGTCGAGATTTTTGTCACTCCAATTGATGGTAGCCTTTTCACTATGGAAGGTAGTCTGTTGTCGAGATTTTTTTTTTCCAATGGATGGTAGCCTTTTCATTATGAAAGGTAGTCTGTTATCGAGAATTTTGTTAATCCAATGGACGGTAGCCTTGTCATTATGGAGCGTAGTCTGTTGTTGAAATTTTTGTTACTCCAATGGATGGTAGCCTTGACATTTTGGAAGGTAGTCTTTTGTCGAGATTTTTGTTACTCCAATGGATGGTAGCCTTGTCATTATGGAAGGTAGTCTACTGTCGAGATTTTTGTTACTCTATTGGATGGTAGGCTTGTCATTATGGAAGGTAGTTTGTTGTCGATATTTTTGTTACTCTATTGGATGGTAACCTTGTCGTTATGTAAGGTAGCATTTCGTTGTTATTTATGTTACTCCAACGGGTGGTAGCCCTGTGATTATTGAACTTAGCCTGCTTTAGAGATTTTTGTTATTCCAATAGATGGTAGCCTTCTATTTATGGAAGGTTATCTGTTCTCTGGATTTTTGTTAATCTAATGGATGGTAGCCTTGTATTATGTAAGGTAGTCTGTTGTCGGGATTTTTCTTACTCTAATGGATGGTAGCCTTGTCATTATGGAAGGTAGTCTGTTGTCGAGATTTTTGTTACACCAATGGATGGTAGCCTTGTCATTATGGAAGGTAGTGTGTTGTCAAGATTTTTGTTAATCCAATGTATGGTACCATTTTCATTATGGAACTTAGTCTGTTATAGATATTTTTGTTACTCCAATGGATGGTAGCCTTGTCATTATGGAAGGTAGTCTGTTGTCGAGACTTTCGTTACTCAAATGGATGGTAGCCTTGTCATTATGGAAGGTAGTCTGTTGTCGAGATTTTTGTAACTCCAATAGATTGTAGCCTTGTCATTTTCGAAGGTAGTCTGTTGTCGAGATTTTTTTACTCTAATTGATGGCAGCCTTGTCATTATGGAAGGTAGTCTGTTGTCGAGATTTTTGTCACTCCAATTGATAGTAGCCTTTTCATTATGGAAGGTAGTCTGTTGTAAAGATTTTTGTTTTTCCAATGGATTATAGCCTTGTCATTATGGAAGGTAGTGTGTTGTCGATATTTTTGTCACTCCAATTGATGGTAGCCTTGTCATTATGGAAGGTAGTCTGTTGTCGAGATTTTTGTTACTCCAATGGATGGTAGCCTTGTCATTATGGAAGGTAGTGTGTTGTTTAGATTTTTGTTACTCCAATTGATGGTAGCCTTGTCATTATGGAAGGTAGTCTATTGTCGAGATTTTTGTTACACCAATGGATGGTAGCCATGTCATTATGGAAGGTAGTCTATTGTCGAGATCTTTGTTACTTTAATGGATTGTAGCCTTGTCATTATGGAAGGTAGTCATTTGTCGAGATTTTTGTCACTCAAATTGATGGTAGCCTTGTCATTATGTAAGGTAGTATGTTGTCGAGACTTTTTTACTATAACGGATGGTAGCCTTGTCATTATGGAAGGTAGTCTGTTGTCGAGATTTTTGTTACACCAATGGATGGTAGCCTTGTCATTATGGAAGGTAGTGTGTTATGGAGATTTTTGTTAATCCAATGGATGGTACCAGTGTCATTATGGAAGGTAGTCTATTGTCGAGATTTTTGTTATTCCATTGGATGGTAGCCTTGTAATTATGGAAGGTAGACTTTTGTCGAGATTTTTGTTACTCCAAATGGATGGTAGCCTTGTCATTATGCAAGGTAGTCTGTTGTCGAGATTTTTTTTACTCTAATGGATGGTAGCCTTGTCATTATGGAAGGTAGTCTATTGTCGAGATTTTTGTCACTCCAATTGATTGTAACCTTGTCATTATGGGAGGTAGTCTGTTGTCGAGATTTTTGTCACTCCAATTGATGGTAGCCTTGTCACTATGGAAGGTAGTCTGTTGTCGAGATTTTTGTTTTTCCAATGGATGGTAGCCTTTTCATTATGAAAGGTAGTCTGTTATCGAGAATTTTGTTAATCCAATGGATGGTAGCCTTGTCATTATGGAGCGTAGTCTGTTGTTGAAATTTTTGTTACTCCAATGGATGGTAGCCTTGACATTTTGGAAGGTAGTCTTTTGTCGATATTTTTGTTACTCCAATGGATGGTAGCCTTGTCATTATGGAAGGTAGTCTACTGTCGAGATTTTTGTTACTCTATTGGATGGTAGGCTTGTCATTATGGAAGGTAGTTTGTTGTCGATATTTTTGTTACTCTATTGGATGGTAACCTTGTCGTTATGTAAGGTAGCATTTCGTTGTTATTTATGTTACTCCAACGGGTGGTAGCCCTGTGATTATTGAACTTAGCCTCCTTTAGAGATTTTTGTTATTCCAATAGATGGTAGCCTTCTATTTATGGAAGGTTGTCTGTTCTCTGGATTTTTGTTAATCTAATGGATGATAGCCTTGTATTATGTAAGGTAGTCTGTTGTCGGGATTTTTCTTACTCTAATGGATGGTAGCCTTGTCATTATGGAAGGTAGTCTGTTGTCGAGATTTTTGTTACACCAATGGATGGTAGCCTTGTCATTATGGAAGGTAGTGTGTTGTCGAGATTTTTGTTAATCCAATGTGTGGTACCATTGTCATTATGGAACTTAGTCTGTTATAGATATTTTTGTTACTCCAATGGATGGTAGCCTTGTCATTATGGAAGGTAGTCTGTTGTCGAGACTTTCGTTACTCAAATGGATGGTAGCCTTGTCATTATGGAAGGTAGTCTGTTGTCGAGATTTTTGTAACTCCAATAGATGGTAGCCTTGTCATTATGGAAGGTAGTCTGTTGTCGAGATTTTTTTACTCTAATTGATGGCAGCCTTGTCATTATGGAAGGTAGTCTGTTGTCGAGATTTTTGTCACTCAAATTGATGGTAGCCTTGTCATTATGTAAGGTAGTATGTTGTCGAGACTTTTTTACTCTAACGGATGGTAGCCTTGTCATTATGGAAGGTAGTCTGTTGTCGAGATTTTTGTTACACCAATGGATGGTAGCCTTGTCATTATGGAAGGTAGTGTGTTATGGAGATTTTTGTTAATCCAATGGATGGTACCAGTGTCATTATGGAAGGTAGTCTATTGTCGAGATTTTTGTTATTCCATTGGATGGTAGCCTTGTAATTATGGAAGGTAGACTTTTGTCGAGATTTTTGTTACTCCAAATGGATGGTAGCCTTGTCATTATGCAAGGTAGTCTGTTGTCGAGATTTTTTTTACTCTAATGGATGGTAGCCTTGTCATTATGGAAGGTAGTCTATTGTCGAGATTTTTGTCACTCCAATTGATTGTAACCTTGTCATTATGGGAGGTAGTCTGTTGTCGAGATTTTTGTCACTCCAATTGATGGTAGCCTTGTCACTATGGAAGGTAGTCTGTTGTCGAGATTTTTGTTTTTCCAATGGATGGTAGCCTTTTCATTATGAAAGGTAGTCTGTTATCGAGAATTTTGTTAATCCAATGGATGGTAGCCTTGTCATTATGGAGCGTAGTCTGTTGTTGAAATTTTTGTTACTCCAATGGATGGTAGCCTTGACATTTTGGAAGGTAGTCTTTTGTCGAGATTTTTGTTACTCCAATGGATGGTAGCCTTGTCATTATGGAAGGTAGTCTACTGTCGAGATTTTTGTTACTCTATTGGATGGTAGGCTTGTCATTATGGAAGGTAGTTTGTTGTCGATATTTTTGTTACTCTATTGGATGGTAACCTTGTCGTTATGTAAGGTAGCATTTCGTTGTTATTTATGTTACTCCAACGGGTGGTAGCCCTGTGATTATTGAACTTAGCCTCCTTTAGAGATTTTTGTTATTCCAATAGATGGTAGCCTTCTATTTATGGAAGGTTGTCTGTTCTCTGGATTTTTGTTAATCTAATGGATGATAGCCTTGTATTATGTAAGGTAGTCTGTTGTCGGGATTTTTCTTACTCTAATGGATGGTAGCCTTGTCATTATGGAAGGTAGTCTGTTGTCGAGATTTTTGTTACACCAATGGATGGTAGCCTTGTCATTATGGAAGGTAGTGTGTTGTCGAGATTTTTGTTAATCCAATGTATGGTACCATTGTCATTATGGAACTTAGTCTGTTATAGATATTTTTGTTACTCCAATGGATGGTAGCCTTGTCATTATGGAAGGTAGTCTGTTGTCGAGACTTTCGTTACTCAAATGGATGGTAGCCTTGTCATTATGGAAGGTAGTCTGTTGTCGAGATTTTTGTAACTCCAATAGATGGTAGCCTTGTCATTATGGAAGGTAGTCTGTTGTCGAGATTTTTTTACTCTAATTGATGGCAGCCTTGTCATTATGGAAGGTAGTCTGTTGTCGAGATTTTTGTCACTCAAATTGATGGTAGCCTTGTCATTATGTAAGGTAGTATGTTGTCGAGACTTTTTTACTCTAACGGATGGTAGCCTTGTCATTATGGAAGGTAGTCTGTTGTCGAGATTTTTGTTACACCAATGGATGGTAGCCTTGTCATTATGGAAGGTAGTGTGTTATGGAGATTTTTGTTAATCCAATGGATGGTACCAGTGTCATTATGGAAGGTAGTCTATTGTCGAGATTTTTGTTATTCCATTGGATGGTAGCCTTGTAATTATGGAAGGTAGACTTTTGTCGAGATTTTTGTTACTCCAAATGGATGGTAGCCTTGTCATTATGCAAGGTAGTCTGTTGTCGAGATTTTTTTTACTCTAATGGATGGTAGCCTTGTCATTATGGAAGGTAGTCTATTGTCGAGATTTTTGTCACTCCAATTGATTGTAACCTTGTCATTATGGGAGGTAGTCTGTTGTCGAGATTTTTGTCACTCCAATTGATGGTAGCCTTGTCACTATGGAAGGTAGTCTGTTGTCGAGATTTTTGTTTTTCCAATGGATGGTAGCCTTTTCATTATGAAAGGTAGTCTGTTATCGAGAATTTTGTTAATCCAATGGATGGTAGCCTTGTCATTATGGAGCGTAGTCTGTTGTTGAAATTTTTGTTACTCCAATGGATGGTAGCCTTGACATTTTGGAAGGTAGTCTTTTGTCGAGATTTTTGTTACTCCAATGGATGGTAGCCTTGTCATTATGGAAGGTAGTCTACTGTCGAGATTTTTGTTACTCTATTGGATGGTAGGCTTGTCATTATGGAAGGTAGTTTGTTGTCGATATTTTTGTTACTCTATTGGATGGTAACCTTGTCGTTATGTAAGGTAGCATTTCGTTGTTATTTATGTTACTCCAACGGGTGGTAGCCCTGTGATTATTGAACTTAGCCTCCTTTAGAGATTTTTGTTATTCCAATAGATGGTAGCCTTCTATTTATGGAAGGTTGTCTGTTCTCTGGATTTTTGTTAATCTAATGGATGATAGCCTTGTATTATGTAAGGTAGTCTGTTGTCGGGATTTTTCTTACTCTAATGGATGGTAGCCTTGTCATTATGGAAGGTAGTCTGTTGTCGAGATTTTTGTTACACCAATGGATGGTAGCCTTGTCATTATGGAAGGTAGTGTGTTGTCGAGATTTTTGTTAATCCAATGTATGGTACCATTGTCATTATGGAACTTAGTCTGTTATAGATATTTTTGTTACTCCAATGGATGGTAGCCTTGTCATTATGGAAGGTAGTCTGTTGTCGAGACTTTCATTACTCAAATGGATGGTAGCCTTGTCATTATGGAAGGTAGTCTGTTGTCGAGATTTTTGTAACTCCAATAGATGGTAGCCATGTCATTATGGAAGGTAGTCTGTTGTCGAGATTTTTTTACTCTAATTGATGGCAGCCTTGTCATTATGGAAGGTAGTCTGTTGTCGAGATTTTTGTCACTCCAATTGATAGTAGCCTTTTCATTATGGAAGGTAGTCTGTTGTCAAGATTTCTGGTTTTCCAATGGATGGTAGCCTTGTCATTATGGAAGGTAGTGTGTTGTCGATATTTTTGTTACTCGAATTGATCGTAGCCTTGTCATTATGGAACATAGTCTGTTGTCGAGATTTTTGTTACACCAATGGATGGTAGCCTTGTCATTACGGAAGATAGTCTGTTGTCGGGATCTTTGTTACTCTAATGGATTGTAGCCTTGTCATTATGGAAGGTAGTCAGTTGTCGAGATTTTTGTTACTCAAATTGATGGTAGCCTTGTCATTATGTAAGGTAGTCTGTTGTCGAGATTTTTGTTAGTCAAATGGATGGTAGCCTTGTCATGATGGAAGGTAGTCTGTTGTTGATATTTCTGTTAATCCAATGGATGGTAGCCTTGTCATTATGGAAGGTAGACTTTTGTCGAGATTTTTGTTACTCCAAATGGATGGTAGCCTTGTCATTATGGAAGGTAGTCTATTGTCGAGGTTTTTTTTACTCTAATGGATGGTAGCCTTGTCATTATGGAAGGTAGTCTGTTGTCGAGATTTTTGTCACTCCAATTGATGGTAGCCTTGTCATTATTGAAGGTAGTCTGTCGTCGAGATTTTTGTTTTTCCAATGGATGGTAGCCTTGTCATTATGGAAGGTAGTTTGTTATCAAGAATTTTGTTAATCCAATGGATGGTTGCCTTGTCATTATGGAGCGTAGTCTGTCGTCGAGATTTTTGTTACTCCAATGGATGGTAGCCTTGACATTTCGGAAGGTAGTCTGTTGTCGAGATTTTTGTTACTCCAATGGATGGTAGCCTTGTCATTATGGAAGGTAGTCTGTTGTCGAGATTTTTGGTGCTCCATTAGATGGTAGCCTTGTCATTATGTAAGTTAGTTTGTTGTCGATATTTTTGTTAATGTATTGGATGGTAGCCTTGTCATTATGTAAGGTAGCATGTCATTGTGATTTCGGTTACTCCAACGGATGGTAGCCCTGTAATTATGGAAGGTTGTCTGTTCTCTAGATTTTTGTTACTCTAATGGATGGTAGCCTTGTATTATGTAAGGTAGTCTGTTGTCGATATTTTTATTACTCTAATGGATGGTAGCCTTGTCATTATGGAAGGTAGTCTGTTGTCGAGATTTTTATTACACCAATGGATGGTAGCCTTGTCATTATGGAAGGTAGTGTGTTGTAGAGATTTTTGTTAATCCAATTGATGGTACCATTGTCATTATGGAACTTAGTCTGTTATATATATTTTTGTTACTCCAATGGATGGTAGCCTTGTCATTATGGAAGGTAGTCTGTTGTCGAGGCTTTCGTTACTCCAATGGATGGTAGCCTTGTCATTATGGAAGGTAGTTTGTTGTCGAAATTTTTGTTACTCCAATGGATTGTAGCCTTGCCATTATGGAAGGTAGTCTATTGTCTAGATTTTTGTTACTCCAATGTTGGTAGCCTTGTCATTATGGAAGGTAGTCTGTTGTCGAGATTTTTGTTACTCCAATGGAAGGTAGCCTTGTCATTATTGAAGGTAATCTGTCATTGAGATTTTTGTTACTCCAATGGATGGTAGCCTTGTCATTATTAAAGGTAATCTGTTGTCGAGATTTTTGTCACTCCAATTGATGGTAGCCTTGTCATTATGGAAGGTAGTCTGTTGTCGAGATTTTTGTTACTCCAATGGATGGTAGCCTTGTCATTATGGAAGGTAGTGTGTTGTCGAGATTTTTGTTACTCCTATTGATGGTAGCCTTGTAATTATGGAACGTAGTCTGTTGTCGAGATTTTTGTTACACCAATTGATGGTAGCCATGTCATTACGGAAGGTAGTCTGTTGTCGAGATCTTTGTTACTCTAATTGATGGTAGCCTTGTCATTATGGAAGGTAGTCTGTTGTCGAGACTTTCGTTACTCCAATGGATGGTAGCCTTGTCATTATGGAAGGTAGTCTGTTGTCGAGAATTTTTTTACTCTAAAGGATGGTAGCCTTGTCATTATGGATGGTAGTCTGTTGTCTAGATTTTTGTTACTCCAATGGATGGTAGCCTTGTTATTATGGAAGGTAGTTTGGGGTCGAAATTTTTGTTACTCCAATGGATTGTAGCCTTGTCATTATTAAAGGTAGTCTGTTGTCGAGATTTTTGTCACTCCAATTAATGGTAGCCTTGTCATTATGGAAGGTAGTCTGTTGTCGAGATTTTTGTTACTCCAATGGATGGTAGCCTTGTCATTATGGAAGGTAGTGTGTTGTCGAGATTTTTGTTACTCCTATTGATGGTAGCCTTGTCATTATGGAACATAGTCTGTTGTCGAGATTTTTGATACACCAATGGATGGTAGCCATGTCATTACGGAGGGTAGTCTGTTGTCGAGATCTTTGTTACTCTAATGGATGGTAGCCTTGTCATTATGGAAGGTAGTCTGTTGTCGAGACTTTCGTTACTCCAATGGATGGTAGCCTTGTTATTATGGAAGGTAGTATATTGTCGAGAATTTTTTTACTCTAAAGGATGGTAGCCTTGTCATTATGGATGGTAGTCTGTTGTCGAGATTTTTGTTACTCCAATGGATGGTAGCCTTGTTATTATGGAAGGTAGTTTGTTGTCGAAATTTTTGTTACTCCAATGGATTGTAGCCTTGTCATTATGGAAGGTAGTTTGTTGTCTAGATTTGTGTTACTCCAATGGTGGTAGCCTTGTCATTATGGAAGGTAGTCTATTGTCGAGATTTTTGTTACTCCAATGGATGGTAGCCTTGTCATTATTGAAGGTAGTCTGTCATTGAGATTTCTGTTACTCCAATGGATGGTAGCCTTGTCATTATTAAAGGTAGTCTGTTGTCGAGATTTTTTTCACTCCAATTGATGGTAGCCATGTCATTATAGAAGGTAGTCTATTGTTGAGATTTTTGTTACTCCAATGGATGGTAGCCTTGTCATTATGGAAGGTAGTGTGTTGTCGAGATTTTTGTTACTCCAATTGATGGTAGCCTTGTCATTATGGAAGGTAGTCTGTTGTCGAGATTTTTGTTACTCCAATGGATGGTAGCCTTGTCATTATTAAAGGTAGTCTGTTGTCGATATTTTTGTCACTCCAATTGATGGTAGCCATATCATTACGGAAGGTAGTCTGTTGTAGAGATCTTTGATACTCTAATGGATTGTAGCCTTGTCATTATGGAAGGTAGTCATTTGTCGAGATTTTTGTTACTCAAATTGATGGTAGCCTTGTCATTATGTAAGGTAGTCTGTTGTCGAGATTTTTGTTAGTCAAATGGATGGTAGCCTTGTCATGATGGAAGGTAGTCTGTTGTTGATATTTTTGTTAATCCAATGGATGGTAGCCTTGTCATTATGGAAGGAATTCTGTTGATCATATATTTGTTACTCCAATGGATGGTAGCCTTGACATTTCGGAAGGTAGTCTGTTGTCGAGATTTTTGTTACTCCAATGGATGGTAGCCTTGTCATTATGGAAGGTAGTCTGCTGTCGAGATTTTTGGTGCTCCATTAGATGGTAGCCTTGTCATTATGTAAGTTAGTTTGTTGTCGATACTTTTGTTACTGTATTGGATGGTAGCCTTGTCATTATGTAAGGTAGCATGTCATTGTGATTTCGGTTACTCCAACGGATGGTAGCCCTGTAATTATGGAACTTAGTCTGCTTTAGATATTTTTGTTATTCCAATAAATGGTAGCCTTCTCATTATGGAAGGTTGTCTGTTCTCTAGATTTTTGTTACTCTAATGGATGGTAGCCTTGTATTATGTAAGGTAGTCTGTTGTCGATATTTTTGTTACTCTAATGGATGGTAGCCTTGTCATTATGGAAGGTAGTCTGTTGTCGAGATTTTTATTACACCAATGGATGGTAGCCTTGTCATTATGGAAGGTAGTGTGTTGTCGAGATTTTTGTTAATCCAATGGATGGTAGCATTGTCATTATCGAACTTAGTCTGTTATAGATATTTTTGTTACTCCAATGGATGGTAGCCTTGTCATTATGGAAGGTAGTCTATTGTCGAGACTTTTGTTACTCCAATGGATGGTAGCCTTGTCAATATGGAAGGTAGTCTGTTGTCGAGAATTTCGTTACTCCAATAGATGGTAGCCTTGTCATTATGGAAGGTAGTCTGTTGTCGAGATTTTTTATACTCTAATGGATGGCAGCCTTGTCATTATGGAAGGTAGTCTATTGTCGAGATTTTTGTTTTTCCAATGGATGGTAGCCTTGTCATTATGGAAGGTAGTGTGTTGTCGATATTTTTGTTCCTCCAATTGATGGTAGCCTTGTCATTATGGAACGTAGTCTGTTGTGGAGATTTTTGTGACACCAATGGATAATAGCCTTGTCATTACGGAAGGTAGTCTATTGTCGAGATCTTTTTTACTCTAATGGATTGTAGCCTTGTCATTATGGAAGGTAGTCAGTTGTCGATATTTTTGTTACTCAAATTGATGGTAGCCTTGTCATTATGTAAGGTAGTCTGTTGTCGAGATTTTTGTTACTCCAATGGATTGTAGCCTTATTATTATGGAAGGTAGTCTTTTGTTGATATTTTTGTTACTCCAATGGATTGTAGCCTTGTCATTATGGAAGGTAGTCTGTTGTATAGATTTTTGTTACTCAAGTGGTGGTAGCCTTGTCATTATGGAAGGTAGACTTTTGTCGAAATTTTTGTTACTCCAAATGGATGGTGGCCTTGTCATTATGGAAGGTAGTCTGTTGCCGAGATTTTTGTTACTCTAAAGGATGGTAGCCTTGTCATTATGGATGGTAGTCTGTTGTCGAGATTTTTGTTACTCCAATAGATTGTAGCCTTCTCATTATGGAAGGTAGTCTGTTGTTGAAATTTTTGTTATTCCAATGGATTATAGCCTTGTCATTATGGAAGGTAGTTTGTTGTCTAGATTTTTGTTACTCCAATGGTGGTAGCCTTGTCATTATGGAAGGTAGTCTGTTATCGAGATTTTTGATACTCTAATGAAGGGTAGCCTTGTCATTATTGAAGGTAGTTTGTCGTTGAGATTTCTGATACTCCAATGGATGGTAGCCTTTTCATTATTAAAGGTAGTCTGTTGTCGAGTTTTTGTCACTCAAATTGATGGTAGCCTTGTCAATATGGAAGGTAGTCTGTTGTCGAGATTTTTGTTACTCCAATGGATGGTAGCCTTGTAATTATAGAAGGTAGTGTGTTGTCGAGATTTTTGTTACTCCAATTGATGGTAGCCTTGTCATTATGGAACGTAGTTTGTTGTCGACATTTTTGTTACACCAATGGATGGTAGCCTTGTTATTATGTAAGTTAGTCTGTTGTCGATATTTTTGTTACTCTAATGGATGGTAGCCTTGTCATTATGGAAGGTAGTTTATTGTCGAGATTTTTGTTACACCAATGGATGGTACCATTGTCATTATGGAACTTAGTCTATTATATATATTTTTGTTACTCCAATGGATGGTAGCCTTGTCATTATGGAAGGTATTCTTTTGTCGAGGCTTTCGTTACTCCAATGGATGGTAGCCTTGTCATTATGGAAGGTAGTCTATTGTCGATATTTTTGTTACTCCTATAGATGGTAGCCTTGTCATTATGGATTGTAGTCTGTTGTCGAGATTTTTGTTACTCCAATGGATTGTAGCCTTGTCATTATGGAAGGTAGTTTGTTGTCGAAATTTTTGTTACTCCTATGGATTGTAGCCTTGTCATTATGGAAGGTAGTCTATTGTCTAGATTTCTGTTACTCCAATGGTGGTAGCCTTGTCATTATGGAAGGTAGTCTGTTGTCGAGATTTTTGTTACTCCAATGGATGGTAGCCTTGTCATTATTGAAGGTAGTCTATCATTGAGATTTCTGTTACTCCAATGGATGGTAGCCTTGACATTATTAAAGGTAGTCTGTTGTCGAGATTTTTGTCACTCCAATTGATGGTAGCCTTGTCATTATGGAAGGTAGTCTGTTGTTGAGATTTTTGTTACTCCAATGGATGGTAGCCTTGTCATTATGGAAGGTAGTGTGTTGTCGAGATTTTTGTTAATCCTATTGATGGTAGCCTTGTCATTATGGAACGTAGTTTGTTGTCGAGATTTTTGTTACACCAATGGATGGTAGCCATGTCATTACGGAAGGTAGTCTGTTGTCGAGAATTTCGTTACTCCAATAGATGGTAGCCTTGTCATTATGGAAGGTAGTCTGTTGTCGAGATTTTTTATACTCTAATGGATGGCAGCCTTGTCATTATGGAAGGTAGTCTATTGTCGAGATTTTTGTTTTTCCAATGGATGGTAGCCTTGTCATTATGGAAGGTAGTGTGTTGTCGATATTTTTGTTACTCCAATTGATGGTAGCCTTGTCATTATGGAACGTAGTCTGTTGTGGAGATTTTTGTGACACCAATGGATAATAGCCTTGTCATTACGGAAGGTAGTCTATTGTCGAGATCTTTTTTACTCTAATGGATTGTAGCCTTGTCATTATGGAAGGTAGTCAGTTGTCGATATTTTTGTTACTCAAATTGATGGTAGCCTTGTCATTATGTAAGGTAGTCTGTTGTCGAGATTTTTGTTACTCCAATGGATTGTAGCCTTGTTATTATGGAAGGTAGTCTTTTGTTGATATTTTTGTTACTCCAATGGATTGTAGCCTTGTCATTATGGAAGGTAGTCTGTTGTATAGATTTTTGTTACTCAAGTGGTGGTAGCCTTGTCATTATGGAAGGTAGACTTTTGTCGAAATTTTTGTTACTCCAAATGGATGGTGGCCTTGTCATTATGGAAGGTAGTCTGTTGCCGAGATTTTTGTTACTCTAAAGGATGGTAGCCTTGTCATTATGGATGGTAGTCTGTTGTCGAGATTTTTGTTACTCCAATAGATTGTAGCCTTCTCATTATGGAAGGTAGTCTGTTGTTGAAATTTTTGTTATTCCAATGGATTATAGCCTTGTCATTATGGAAGGTAGTTTGTTGTCTAGATTTTTGTTACTCCAATGGTGGTAGCCTTGTCATTATGGAAGGTAGTCTGTTATCGAGATTTTTGATACTCTAATGAAGGGTAGCCTTGTCATTATTGAAGGTAGTTTGTCGTTGAGATTTCTGATACTCCAATGGATGGTAGCCTTTTCATTATTAAAGGTAGTCTGTTGTCGAGTTTTTGTCACTCAAATTGATGGTAGCCTTGTCAATATGGAAGGTAGTCTGTTGTCGATATTTTTGTTACTCCAATGGATGGTAGCCTTGTCATTATAGAAGGTAGTGTGTTGTCGAGATTTTTGTTACTCCAATTGATGGTAGCCTTGTCATTATGGAACGTAGTTTGTTGTCGACATTTTTGTTACACCAATGGATGGTAGCCTTGTTATTATGTAAGTTAGTCTGTTGTCGAGATTTTTGTTACTCTAATGGATGGTAGCCTTGTCATTATGGAAGGTAGTTTATTGTCGAGATTTTTGTTACACCAATGGATGGTAGCCTTGTCATTATGGAAGGTAGTGTGTTGTAGAGATTTTTGTTAATCCAATTGATGGTACCATTGTCATTATGGAACTTAGTCTATTATATATATTTTTGTTACTCCAATGGATGGTAGCCTTGTCATTATGGAAGGTAGTCTTTTGTCGAGGCTTTCGTTACTCCAATGGATGGTAGCCTTGTCATTATGGAAGGTAGTCTATTGTCGATATTTTTGTTACTCCTATAGATGGTAGCCTTGTCATTATGGATTGTAGTCTGTTGTCGAGATTTTTGTTACTCCAATGGATTGTAGCCTTGTCATTATGGAAGGTAGTTTGTTGTCGAAATTTTTGTTACTCCTATGGATTGTAGCCTTGTCATTATGGAAGGTAGTCTATTGTCTAGATTTCTGTTACTCCAATGGTGGTAGCCTTGTCATTATGGAAGGTAGTCTGTTGTCGAGATTTTTGTTACTCCAATGGATGGTAGCCTTGTCATTATTGAAGGTAGTCTGTCATTGAGATTTCTGTTACTCCAATGGATGGTAGCCTTGACATTATTAAAGGTAGTCTGTTGTCGAGATTTTTGTCACTCCAATTGATGGTAGCCTTGTCATTATGGAAGGTAGTCTGTTGTCGAGATTTTTGTTACTCCAATGGATGGTAGCCTTGTCATTATGGAAGGTAGTGTGTTGTCGAGATTTTTGTTAATCCTATTGATGGTAGCCTTGTCATTATGGAACGTAGTCTGTTGTCGAGATTTTTGTTACACCAATGGATGGTAGCCATGTCATTACGGAAGGTAGTCTGTTGTCGAGATCTTTGTTACTCTAATGGATGGTAGCCTTGTCATTATGGAAGGTAGTCTGTTGTCGAGACTTTCGTTACTCCAATGGATGGTAGCCTTGTCATTATGTAAGGTAGTCTGTTGTCAAGATTTTTGTTACTCCAATGGATTGTAGCCTTGTTATTATGGAAGGTAGTCTGTTGTTGATATTTTTGTTACTCCAATGGATTGTAGCCTTGTCATTATGGAAGGTAGTCTGTTGTATAGATTTTTGTTACTCCAGTGGTGGTAGCCTTGTCATTATGGAAGGTAGACTTTTGTCGAAATTTTTGTTACTCCAAATGGATGGTAGCCTTGTCATTATGGAAGGTAGTCTGTTGCCGAGATTTTTGTTACTCTAAAGGATGGTAGCCTTGTCATTATGGATGGTAGTCTGTTGTCGAGATTTTTGTTACTCCAATAGATTGTAGCCTTCTCATTATGGAAGGTAGTCTGTTGTTGAAATTTTTGTTATTCCAATGGATTATAGCCTTGTCATTATGGAAGGTAGTTTGTTGTCTAGATTTTTGTTACTCCAATGGTGGTAGCCTTGTCATTATGGAAGGTAGTCTGTTATCGAGATTTTTGTTACTCTAATGAAGGGTAGCCTTGTCATTATTGAAGGTAGTTTGTCGTTGAGATTTCTGATACTCCAATGGATGGTAGCCTTTTCATTATTAAAGGTAGTCTGTTGTCGAGTTTTTGTCACTCAAATTGATGGTAGCCTTGTCAATATAGAAGGTAGTCTGTTGTCGAGATTTTTATTACTCCAATGGATGGTAGCCTTGTCATTATAGAAGGTAGTGTGTAGTCGAGATTTTTGTTACTCCAATTGATGGTAGCCTTGTCATTATGGAACGTAGTTTGTTGTCGACATTTTTGTTACACCAATGGATGGTAGCCTTGTTATTATGTAAGTTAGTCTGTTGTCGAGATTTTTGTTACTCTAATGGATGGTAACCTTGTCATTATGGAAGGTAGTTTATTGTCGAGATTTTTGTTACACCAATGGATGGTAGCCTTATCATTATGGAAGGTAGTGTGTTGTAGAGATTTTTGTTAATCCAATTGATGGTACCATTGTCATTATGGAACTTAGTATGTTATATATATTTTTGTTACTCCAATGGATGGTAGCCTTGTCATTATGGAAGGTAGTCTTTTGTCGAGGCTTTCGTTACTCCAATGGATGGTAGCCTTGTCATTATGGAAGGTAGTCTATTGTCGATATTTTTGTTACTCCTATAGATGGTAGCCTTGTCATTATGGATTGTAGTCTGTTGTCGAGATTTTTGTTACTCCAATGGATTGTAGCCTTGTCATTATGGAAGGTAGTCTGTTGTCGAGATTTTTGTTACTCCAATGGATGGTAGCCTTGTCATTATTGAAGGTAGTCTGTCATTGAGATTTCTGTTACTCCAATGGATGGTAGCCTTGACATTATTAAAGGTAGTCTGTTGTCGAGATTTTTGTCACTCCAATTGATGGTAGCCTTGTCATTATGGAAGGTAGTCTGTTGTCGAGATTTTTGTTACTCCAATGGATGGTAGCCTTGTCATTATGGAAGGTAGTGTGTTGTCGAGATTTTTGTTACTCCTATTGATGGTAGCCTTGTCATTATGGAACGTAGTCTGTTGTCGAGATTTTTGTTACACCAATGGATGGTAGCCATGTCATTACGGAAGGTAGTCTGTTGTCGAGATCTTTGTTACTCTAATGGATGGTAGCCTTGTCATTATGGAAGGTAGTCTGTTGTCGAGACTTTCGTTACTCCAATGGATGGTAGCCTTGTCATTATGGAAGGTAGTCTGTTGTCGAGAATTTTTTTACTCTAAAGGATTGTAGCCTTGTCATTATGGATGGTAGTCTGTTGTCGAGATTTTTGTTACTCCAATGGATTGTAGCCTTGTCATTATGGAAGGTAGTCTGTTGTCTAGATTTTTGTTACTCCAATGGATTGTAGCCTTGTAATTATTAAAGGTAGTCTGTTGTCAAGATTTTTGTCACTCCAATTGATGGTAGCCTTGTCATTATGGAAGGTAGTCTGTTGTCGAGATTTTTGTTACTCCAATGGATGGTAGTCTTGTCATTAGGGAAGGTAGTGTGTTGTCGAGATTTTTGTTACTTCTATTGATGGTAGCCTTGTCATTATGGAACGTAGTCTGTTGTCGATATTTTTGTTACACCAATGGATGGTAGCCATGTCATTACGAAGGGTAGTCTGTTGTCGAGATCTTTGTTACTCTAATGGATGGTAGCCTTGTCATTATGGAAGGTAGTCTGTTGTCGAGACTTTCGTTACTCCAATGGATGGTAGCCTTGTCAATATGGAAGGTAGTTTGTTGTCGAAATTTTTGTTACTCCAATGGATTGTAGCCTTTCCATTATGGAAGGTAGTCTATTGTCTAGATTTTTGTTACTCCAATGTTGGTAGCCTTGTCATTATGGAAGGTAGTCTGTTGTCAAGATTTTTGTTACTCCAATTGATGGTAGCCTTGTCATTATTGAAGGTAGTCTGTCAATGAGATTTTTGTTACTCCAATGGATGGTAGCCTTGTCATTATTAAAGGTAGTCTGTTGTCGAGATTTTTGTCACTCCAATTGATGGTAGCCTTGTCATTATGGAAGGTAGTCTGTTGTCGAGATTTTTGTTACTCCAATGGATGGTAGCCTTGTCATTATGGAAGGTAGTGTGTTGTCGAGATTTTTGTTACTCCTATTGATGGTAGCCTTGTAATTATGGAACGTAGTCTGTTGTCGAGATTTTTGTTACACCAATTGATGGTAGCCATGTCATTACGGAAGGTAGTCTATTGTCGAGATCTTTGTTACTCTAATTGATGGTAGCCTTGTCATTATGGAAGGTAGTCTGTTGTCGAGACTTTCGTTACTCCAATGGATGGTAGCCTTGTCATTATGGAAGGTAGTCTGTTGTCGAGAATTTTTTTACTCTAAAGGATGGTAGCCTTGTCATTATGGATGGTAGTCTGTTGTCGAGATTTTTGTTACTCCAATGGATGGTAGCCTTGTTATTATGGAAGGTAGTTTGTTGTCGAAATTTTTGTTACTCCAATGGATTGTAGCCTTGTCATTATTAAAGGTAGTCTGTTGTCGAGATTTTTGTCACTCCAATTAATGGTAGCCTTGTCATTATGGAAGGTAGTCTGTTGTCGAGATTTTTGTTACTCCAATGGATGGTAGCCTTGTCATTATGGAAGGTAGTGTGTTGTCGAGATTTTTGTTACTCCTATTGATGGTAGCCTTGTCATTATGGAACATAGTCTGTTGTCGAGATTTTTGATACACCAATGGATGGTAGCCATGTCATTACGGAGGGTAGTCTGTTGTCGAGATCTTTGTTACTCTAATGGATGGTAGACTTGTCATTATGGAAGGTAGTCTGTTGTCGAGACTTTCGTTACTCCAATGGATGGTAGCCTTGTCATTATGGAAGGTAGTCTGTTGTCGAGAATTTTTTTACTCTAAAGGATTGTAGCCTTGTCATTATGGATGGTAGTCTGTTGTCGAGATTTTTGTTACTCCAATGGATTGTAGCCTTGTCATTATGGAAGGTAGTCTGTTGTCTAGATTTTTGTTACTCCAATGGATTGTAGCCTTGTAATTATTAAAGGTAGTCTGTTGTCGAGATTTTTGTCACTCCAATTGATGGTAGCCTTGTCATTACGGAAGGTAGTCTATTGTCGAGATTTTTGTTACTCCAATGGATGGTAGCCTTGTCATTATTGAAGGTAGTCTGTCATTGAGATTTCTGTTACTCCAATGGATGGTAGCCTTGTCATTATTAAAGGTAGTCTGTTGTCGAGATTTTTTTCACTCCAATTGATGGTAGCCATGTCATTATAGAAGGTAGTCTGTTGTTGAGATTTTTGTTACTCCAATGGATGGTAGCCTTGTCATTATGGAAGGTAGTGTGTTGTCGAGATTTTTGTTACTCCAATTGATGGTAGCCTTGTCATTATGGAAGGTAGTCTGTTGTCGAGATTTTTGTTACTCCAATGGATGGTAGCCTTGTCATTATTAAAGGTAGTCTGTTGTCGAGATTTTTGTCACTCCAATTGATGGTAGCCATATCATTACGGAAGGTAGTCTGTTGTAGAGATCTTTGTTACTCTAATGGATTATAGCCTTGTCATTATGGAAGGTAGTCATTTGTCGAGATTTTTGTTACTCAAATTGATGGTAGCCTTGTCATTATGTAAGGTAGTCTGTTGTCGAGATTTTTGTTAGTCAAATGGATGGTAGCCTTGTCATGATGGAAGGTAGTCTGTTGTTGATATTTTTGTTAATCCAATGGATGGTAGCCTTGTCATTATGGAAGGAATTCTGTTGATCATATATTTGTTACTCCAATGGATGGTAGCCTTGTCATTATGGAAGGTAGTCTATTGTCGAGATTTTTGTTATTCCATTGGATGGTAGCCTTGTCATTATGGAAGGTAGACTTTTGTCGAGATTTTTGTTACTCCAAATGGATGGTAGCCTTGTCATTATGGAAGGTAGTTTGTTGTCGAGATTTTTTTTACTCTAATGGATGGTAGCCTTGTCATTATGGAAGGTAGTCTGTTGTCGAGATTTTTGTCACTCCAATTGATGGTAGCCTTTTCATTATGGAAGGTACTCTGTTGTCGAGATTTTTGTTTTTCCAATGGATGGTAGCCTTGTCATTATGGAAGGTAGTTTGTTATCAAGAATTTTTATAATCCAATGGATGGTAGCCTTGTCATTATGGAGCGTAGTCTGTTGTCGAGATTTTTGTTACTCCAATGGATGGTAGCCATGACATTTCAGAAGGTAGTCTGTTGTCGAGATTTTTGTTACTCCAATGGATGGTAGCCTTGTCATTATGGAAGGAAGTCTATTGTCGAGATTTCTGGTACTCCATTAGATGGTAGCCTTGTCATTATGTAAGTTAGTTTCTTCTCGATATTTTTGTTACTGTATTGGATGGTAGCCTTGTCATTATGTAAGGTAGCATGTTGTTGTGATTTCTGTTACTCCAACGGATGGTAGCCCTGTAATTATGGAACTTAGTCTGCTTTAGATATTTTTGTTATTCCAATAGATGGTAGCCTTCTCATTATGGAAGGTTGTCTGTTCTCTAGATTTTTGTTACTACAATGGATGGTAGCCTTGTCATTATGGAAGGTAGTCTATTGTCGAGACTTTCGTTACTCCAATGGATGGTAGCCTTGTCAATATGGAAGGTAGTCTATTGTTGAGAATTTCGTTACTCCAATAGATGGTAGCCTTGTCCTTACGGAAGGTAGTCTGTTGTCGAGATTTTTTTTACTCTAATGGATGGCAGCCTTGTCATTATGGAAGGTAGTCTATTGTCGAGATTTTTGTTTTTCCAATGGATGGTAGCCTTGTCATTATGGAAGGTAGTGTGTTGTCGATATTTTTGTTACTCCAATTGATGGTAGCCTTGTCATTATGGAACGTAGTCTGTTGTGGAGATTTTTGTTACTCCAATGGATTGTAGCCTTGTCATTATGGAAGGTAGTTTGTTGTCTAGACTTTCGTGTCTCCAATGGATGGTAGCCTTGTCATTATGGAAGGTAGTCTGTTGTCGAGAATTTTTTTACTCTAAAGGATGGTAGCCTTGTCATTATGGATGGTAGTCTGTTGTCGAGATTTTTGTTACTCCAATGGATGGTAGCCTTGTTATTATGGAAGGTAGTTTGTTGTCGAAATTTTTGTTACTCCAATGGATTGTAGCCTTGTCATTATGGAAGGTAGTTTGTTGTCTAGATTTGTGTTACTCCAATGGTGGTAGCCTTGTCATTATGGAAGGTAGTCTATTGTCGAGATTTTTGTTACTCCAATGGATGGTAGCCTTGTCATTATTGAAGGTAGTCTGTCATTGAGATTTCTGTTACTCCAATGGATGGTAGCCTTGTCATTATTAAAGGTAGTCTGTTGTCGAGATTTTTTTCACTCCAATTGATGGTAGCCATGTCATTATAGAAGGTAGTCTGTTGTTGAGATTTTTGTTACTCCAGTGGATGGTAGCCTTGTCATTATGGAAGGTAGTGTGTTGTCGAGATTTTTGTTACTCCAATTGATGGTAGCCTTGTCATTATGGAAGGTAGTCTGTTGTCGAGATTTTTGTTACTCCAATGGATGGTAGCCTTGTCATTATTAAAGGTAGTCTGTTGTCGAGATTTTTGTCACTCCAATTGATGGTAGCCATATCATTACGGAAGGTAGTCTGTTGTAGAGATCTTTGTTACTCTAATGGATTGTAGCCTTGTCATTATGGAAGGTAGTCATTTGTCGAGATTTTTGTTACTCAAATTGATGGTAGCCTTGTCATTATGTAAGGTAGTCTGTTGTCGAGATTTTTGTTAGTCAAATGGATGGTAGCCTTGTCATGATGGAAGGTAGTCTGTTGTTGATATTTTTGTTAATCCAATGGATGGTAGCCTTGTCATTATGGAAGGAATTCTGTTGATCATATATTTGTTACTCCAATGGATGGTAGCCTTGTCATTATGGAAGGTAGTCTATTGTCGAGATTTTTGTTATTCCATTGGATGGTAGCCTTGTCATTATGGAAGGTAGACTTTTGTCGAGATTTTTGTTACTCCAAATGGATGGTAGCCTTGTCATTATGGAAGGTAGTTTGTTGTCGAGATTTTTGTCACTCCAATTGATGGTAGCCTTTTCATTATGGAAGGTAGTCTGTTGTCGAGATTTTTGTTTTTCCAATGGATGGTAGCCTTGTCATTATGGAAGGTAGTTTGTTATCAAGAATTTTGGTAATCCAATGGATGGTAGCCTTGTCATTATGGAGCATAGTCTGTTGTCGAGATTTTTGTTACTCCAATGGATGGTAGCCTTGACATTTCAGAAGGTAGTCTGTTGTTGAGATTTTGGTTACTCCAATGGATGGTAGCCTTGTCATTATGGAAGGAAGTCTGCTGTCGAGATTTCTGGTACTCCATTAGATGGTAGCCTTGTCATTATGTAAGTTAGTTTCTTCTCGATATTTTTGTTACTGTATTGGATGGTAGCCTTGTCATTATGTAAGGTAGCATGTCGTTGTGATTTCTGTTACTCCAACGGATGGTAGCCCTGTAATTATGGAACTTAGTCTGCTTTAGATATTTTTGTTATTCCAATAGATGGTAGCCTTCTCATTATGGAAGGTTGTTTGTTGTCTAGATTTTTGTTACTACAATGGATGGTAGCCTTGTCATTATGGAAGGTAGTCTATTGTCGAGACTTTCGTTACTCCAATGGATGGTAGCCTTGTCAATATGGAAGGTAGTCTGTTGTTGAGAATTTCGTTACTCCAATAGATGGTAGCCTTGTCATTACGGAAGGTAGTCTGTTGTCGAGATTTTTTTTACTCTAATGGATGGCAGCCTTGTCATTATGGAAGGTAGTCTATTGTCGAGATTTTTGTTTTTCCAATGGATGGTAGCCTTGTCATTATGGAAGGTAGTGTGTTGTCGATATTTTTGTTACTCCAATTGATGGTAGCCTTGTCATTATGGAACGTAGTCTGTTGTGGAGATTTTTGTTACTCCAATGGATTGTAGCCTTGTCATTATGGAAGGTAGTTTGTTGTATAGACTTTCGTTACTCCAATGGATGGTAGCCTTGTCATTATGGAAGGTAGTCTGTTGTCGAGAATTTTTTTACTCTAAAGGATGGTAGCCTTGTCATTATGGATGGTAGTCTGTTGTCGAGATTTTTGTTACTCCAATGGATGGTAGCCTTGTTATTATGGAAGGTAGTTTGTTGTCGAAATTTTTGTTACTCCAATGGATTGTAGCCTTGTCATTATGGAAGGTAGTTTGTTGTCTAGATTTGTGTTACTCCAATGGTGGTAGCCTTGTCATTATGGAAGGTAGTCTATTGTCGAGATTTTTGTTACTCCAATGGATGGTAGCCTTGTCATTATTGAAGGTAGTCTGTCATTGAGATTTCTGTTACTCCAATGGATGGTAGCCTTGTCATTATTAAAGGTAGTCTGTTGTCGAGATTTTTTTCACTCCAATTGATGGTAGCCATGTCATTATAGAAGGTAGTCTGTTGTTGAGATTTTTGTTACTCCAATGGATGGTAGCCTTGTCATTATGGAAGGTAGTGTGTTGTCGAGATTTTTGTTACTCCAATTGATGGTAGCCTTGTCATTATGGAAGGTAGTCTGTTGTCGAGATTTTTGTTACTCCAATGGATGGTAGCCTTGTCATTATTAAAGGTAGTCTGTTGTCGAGATTTTTGTCACTCCAATTGATGGTAGCCATATCATTACGGAAGGTAGTCTGTTGTAGAGATCTTTGTTACTCTAATGGATTGTAGCCTTGTCATTATGGAAGGTAGTCATTTGTCGAGATTTTTGTTACTCAAATTGATGGTAGCCTTGTCATTATGTAAGGTAGTCTGTTGTCGAGATTTTTGTTAGTCAAATGGATGGTAGCCTTGTCATGATGGAAGGTAGTCTGTTGTTGATATTTTTGTTAATCCAATGGATGGTAGCCTTGTCATTATGGAAGGAATTCTGTTGATCATATATTTGTTACTCCAATGGATGGTAGCCTTGTCATTATGGAAGGTAGTCTATTGTCGAGATTTTTGTTATTCCATTGGATGGTAGCCTTGTCATTATGGAAGGTAGACTTTTGTCGAGATTTTTGTTACTCCAAATGGATGGTAGCCTTGTCATTATGGAAGGTAGTTTGTTGTCGAGATTTTTGTCACTCCAATTGATGGTAGCCTTTTCATTATGGAAGGTAGTCTGTTGTCGAGATTTTTGTTTTTCCAATGGATGGTAGCCTTGTCATTATGGAAGGTAGTTTGTTATCAAGAATTTTGGTAATCCAATGGATGGTAGCCTTGTCATTATGGAGCATAGTCTGTTGTCGAGATTTTTGTTACTCCAATGGATGGTAGCCTTGACATTTCAGAAGGTAGTCTGTTGTTGAGATTTTGGTTACTCCAATGGATGGTAGCCTTGTCATTATGGAAGGAAGTCTGCTGTCGAGATTTCTGGTACTCCATTAGATGGTAGCCTTGTCATTATGTAAGTTAGTTTCTTCTCGATATTTTTGTTACTGTATTGGATGGTAGCCTTGTCATTATGTAAGGTAGCATGTCGTTGTGATTTCTGTTACTCCAACGGATGGTAGCCCTGTAATTATGGAACTTAGTCTGCTTTAGATATTTTTGTTATTCCAATAGATGGTAGCCTTCTCATTATGGAAGGTTGTTTGTTCTCTAGATTTTTGTTACTACAATGGATGGTAGCCTTGTCATTATGGAAGGTAGTCTATTGTCGAGACTTTCGTTACTCCAATGGATGGTAGCCTTGTCAATATGGAAGGTAGTCTGTTGTTGAGAATTTCGTTACTCCAATAGATGGTAGCCTTGTCATTACGGAAGGTAGTCTGTTGTCGAGATTTTTTTTACTCTAATGGATGGCAGCCTTGTCATTATGGAAGGTAGTCTATTGTCGAGATTTTTGTTTTTCCAATGGATGGTAGCCTTGTCATTATGGAAGGTAGTGTGTTGTCGATATTTTTGTTACTCCAATTGATGGTAGCCTTGTCATTATGGAACGTAGTCTGTTGTGGAGATTTTTGTTACTCCAATGGATTGTAGCCTTGTCATTATGGAAGGTAGTTTGTTGTCTAGACTTTCGTTACTCCAATGGATGGTAGCCTTGTCATTATGGAAGGTAGTCTGTTGTCGAAAATTTTTTTACTCTAAAGGATGGTAGCCTTGTCATTATGGATGGTAGTCTGTTGTCGAGATTTTTGTTACTCCAATGGATGGTAGCCTTGTTATTATGGAAGGTAGTTTGTTGTCGAAATTTTTGTTACTCCAATGGATTGTAGCCTTGTCATTATGGAAGGTAGTTTGTTGTCTAGATTTGTGTTACTCCAATGGTGGTAGCCTTGTCATTATGGAAGGTAGTCTATTGTCGAGATTTTTGTTACTCCAATGGATGGTAGCCTTGTCATTATTGAAGGTAGTCTGTCATTGAGATTTCTGTTACTCCAATGGATGGTAGCCTTGTCATTATTAAAGGTAGTCTGTTGTCGAGATTTTTTTCACTCCAATTGATGGTAGCCATGTCATTATAGAAGGTAGTCTGTTGTTGAGATTTTTGTTACTCCAATGGATGGTAGCCTTGTCATTATGGAAGGTAGTGTGTTGTCGAGATTTTTGTTACTCCAATTGATGGTAGCCTTGTCATTATGGAAGGTAGTCTGTTGTCGAGATTTTTGTTACTCCAATGGATGGTAGCCTTGTCATTATTAAAGGTAGTCTGTTGTCGAGATTTTGGTCACTCCAATTGATGGTAGCCATATCATTACGGAAGGTAGTCTGTTGTAGCGATCTTTGTTACTCTAATGGATTGTAGCCTTGTCATTATGGAAGGTAGTCATTTGTCGAGATTTTTGTTACTCAAATTGATGGTAGCCTTGTCATTATGTAAGGTAGTCTGTTGTCGAGATTTTTGTTAGTCAAATGGATGGTAGCCTTGTCATGATGGAAGGTAGTCTGTTGTTGATATTTTTGTTAATCCAATGGATGGAAGCCTTGTCATTATGGAAGGAATTCTGTTGATCATATATTTGTTACTCCAATGGATGGTAGCCTTGTCATTATGGAAGGTAGTCTATTGTCGAGATTTTTGTTATTCCCTTGGATGGTAGCCTTGTCATTATGGAAGGTAGACTTTTGTCGAGATTTTTGTTACTCCAAATGGATGGTAGCCTTGTCATTATGGAAGGTAGTTTGTTGTCGAGATTTTTGTCACTCCAATTGATGGTAGCCTTTTCATTATGGAAGGTAGTCTGTTGTCGAGATTTTTGTTTTTCCAATGGATGATAGCCTTGTCATTATGGAAGGTAGTTTGTTATCAAGAATTTTGGTAATCCAATGGATGGTAGCCTTGTCATTATGGAGCATAGTTTGTTGTCGAGATTTTTGTTACTCCAATGGATGGTAGCCTTGACATTTCAGAAGGTAGTCTGTTGTTGAGATTTTGGTTACTCCAATGGATGGTAGCCTTGTCATTATGGAAGGAAGTCTGCTGTCGAGATTTCTGGTACTCCATTAGATGGTAGCCTTGTCATTATGTAAGTTAGTTTCTTCTCGATATTTTTGTTACTGTATTGGATGGTAGCCTTGTCATTATGTAAGGTAGCATGTCGTTGTGATTTCTGTTACTCCAACGGATGGTAGCCCTGTAATTATGGAACTTAGTCTGCTTTAGATATTTTTGTTATTCCAATAGATGGTAGCCTTCTCATTATGGAAGGTTGTCTGTTCTCTAGATTTTTGTTACTCCAATGGATGGTAGCCTTGTCATTATGGAAGGTAGTCTATTGTCGAGACTTTCGTTACTCTAATGGATGGTAGCCTTGTCAATATGGAAGGTAGTCTGTTGTTGAGAATTTCGTTACTCCAATAGATGGTAGCATTGTCATTACGGAAGGTAGTCTGTTGTCGAGATTTTTTTTACTCTAATGGATGGCAGCCTTGTCATTATGGAAGGTAGTCTATTGTCGAGATTTTTGTTTTTCCAATGGATGGTAGCCTTGTCATTATGGAAGGTAGTGTGTTGTCGATATTTTTGTTACTCCAATTGATGGTAGCCTTGTCATTATGGAACGTAGTCTGTTGTGGAGATTTTTGTTACTCCAATGGATTGTAGCCTTGTCATTATGGAAGGTAGTCTATTGTCTAGACTTTCGTTACTCCAATGGATGGTAGCCTTGTCATTATGGAAGGTAGTCTGTTGTCGAGAATTTTTTTACTCTAAAGGATGGTAGCCTTGTCATTATGGATGGTAGTCTGTTGTCGAGATTTTTGTTACTCCAATGGATGGTAGCCTTGTTATTATGGAAGGTAGTTTGTTGTCGAAATTTTTGTTACTCCAATGGATTGTAGCCTTGTCATTATGGAAGGTAGTTTGTTGTCTAGATTTGTGTTACTCCAATGGTGGTAGCCTTGTCATTATGGAAGGTAGTCTATTGTCGAGATTTTTGTTACTCCAATGGATGGTAGCCTTGTCATTATTGAAGGTAGTCTATCATTGAGATTTCTGTTACTCCAATGGATGGTAGCCTTGTCATTATTAAAGGTAGTCTGTTGTCGAGATTTTTTTCACTCCAATTGATGGTAGCCATGTCATTATAGAAGGTAGTCTGTTGTTGAGATTTTTGTTACTCCAATGGATGGTAGCCTTGTCATTATGGAAGGTAGTGTGTTGTCGAGATTTTTGTTACTCCAATTGATGGTAGCCTTGTCATTATGGAAGGTAGTCTGTTGTCGAGATTTTTGTTACTCCAATGGATGGTAGCCTTGTCATTATTAAAGGTAGTCTGTTGTCGAGATTTTTGTCACTCCAATTGATGGTAGCCATATCATTACGGAAGGTAGTCTGTTGTAGAGATCTTTGTTACTCTAATGGATTGTAGCCTTGTCATTATGGAAGGTAGTCATTTGTCGAGATTTTTGTTACTCAAATTGATGGTAGCCTTGTCATTATGTAAGGTAGTCTGTTGTCGAGATTTTTGTTAGTCAAATGGATGGTAGCCTTGTCATAATGGAAGGTAGTCTGTTGTTGATATTTTTGTTAATCCAATGGATGGTAGCCTTGTCATTATGGAAGGAATTCTGTTGATCAAATATTTGTTACTCCAATGGATGGTAGCCTTGTCATTATGGAAGGTAGTCTATTGTCGATATTTTTGTTATTCCATTGGATGGTAGCCTTGTCATTATGGAAGGTAGACTTTTGTCGAGAATTTTGTTACTCCAAATGGATGGTAGCCTTGTCATTATGGAAGGTAGTTTGTTGTCGAGATTTTTGTCACTCCAATTGATGGTAGCCTTTTCATTATGGAAGGTAGTCTGTTGTCGAGATTTTTGTTTTTCCAATGGATGGTAGCCTTGTCATTATGGAAGGTAGTTTGTTATCAAGAATTTTGGTAATCCAATGGATGGTAGCCTTGTCATTATGGAGCGTAGTCTGTTGTCGAGATTTTTGTTACTCCAATGGATGGTAGCCTTGACATTTCAGAAGGTAGTCTGTTGTCGAGATTTTTGTTACTCCAATGGATGGTAGCCTTGTCATTATGGAAGGAAGTCTGCTGTCGAGATTTCTGGTACTCCATTAGATGGTAGCCTTGTCATTATGTAAGTTAGTTTCTTCTCGATATTTTTGTTACTGTATTAGATGGTAGCCTTGTCATTATGTAAGGTAGCATGTCGTTATGATTTCTGTTACTCCAACGGATGGTAGCCCTGTAATTATGGAACTTAGTCTGCTTTAGATATTTTTGTTATTCCAATATATGGTAGCCTTCTCATTATGGAAGGTTGTCTGTTCTCTAGATTTTTGTTACTCCAATGGATGGTAGCCTTGTCATTATGGAAGGTAGTCTATTGTCGAGACTTTCGTTACTCCAATGGATGGTAGCCTTGTCAATATGGAAGGTAGTCTGTTGTTGAGAATTTCGTTACTCCAATAGATGGTAGCCTTGTCATTACGGAAGGTAGTCTGTTGTCGAGATTTTTTTTACTCTAATGGATGGCAGCCTTGTCATTATGGAAGGTAGTCTATTGTCGAGATTTTTGTTTTTCCAATGGATGGTAGCCATGTCATTATGGAAGGTAGTGTGTTGTCGATATTTTTGTTACTCCAATTGATGGTAGCCTTGTCGTTATGGAACGTAGTCTGTTGTGGAGATTTTTGGTACTCCAATGGATTGTAGCCTTGTCATTATGGAAGGTAGTCTGTTGTCTAGATTTTTGTTACTCCAATGGTGGTAGCCTTGTCATTATGGAAGGTAGACTTTTGTCGAAATTTTTGTTACTCCAAATGGATGGTAGCCTTGTCATTATGGAAGGTAGTTTGTTGCCGAGATTTTTGTTACTCTAAAGGATGGTAGCCTTGTCATTATGGATGGTAGTCTGTTGTCGAGATTTTTGTTACTCCAATGGATTGTAGCCTTCTCGTTATGGAAGGTAGTCTGTTGTTGAAATTTTTGTTATTCCAATGGATTATAGCCTTGTCATTATGGAAGGTAGTTTGTTGTCTAGATTTTTGTTACTCCAATGGTGGTAGCCTTGTCATTATGGAAGGTAGTATGTTATCGAGATTTTTGTTACTCCAATGGATGGTAGCCTTTTCATTATTGAAGGTAGTCTGTTGTTGAGATTTCTGATACTCCAATGTATGGTAGCCTTTTCCTTATTAAAGGTAGTCTGTTGTCGAGATTTTTGTCACTCCAATTGATGGTAGCCTTATCATTATGGAAGGTAGTCTGTTGTCGAGATTTTTGTTACTCCAATGGATGATAGCCTTGTCATTATAGAAGGTAGTGTGTTGTCGAGATTTTTGTTAATCCAATTGATGGTAGCCTTGTCATTATGGAACGTAGTCTGTTGTCGACATTTTTGTTACAGCAATGGATGGTAGCCTTGTTATTATGTAAGTTAGTCTGTTGTCGAGATTTTTGTTAGTCTAATGGATGGTAGCCTTGTCATTATGGAAGGTAGTTTATTGTCGAGATTTTTATTACACCAATGGATGGTAGCCTTGTCATTATAGAAGGTAGTGTGATGTAGATATTTTTGTTAATCCAATTGATGGTACCATTGTCATTATGGAACTTAGTCTGTTATAGATATTTTTGTTACTCCAATGGATGGTAGCCTTGTCATTATGGAAGGTAGTCTATTGTCGAGATTTTTGTTACTCCAATGGATTGTAGCCTTGTCATTATGGAAGGTAGTTTGTTGTCGAAATTTTTGTAAATCTAATGGATTGTAGCCTTGTCATTATGGAAGGTAGTTTATTGTCTAGATTTTTGTTACTCCAATGGTGGTAGCCTTGTCATTATGGAAGGTAGTCTGTTGTCGAGATTTTTGTTACTCCAATGGATGGTAGCCTTGTCATTATTGAAGGTAGTCTGTCATTGAGATTTCTGTTACTCCAATGGATGGTAGCCTTGTCATTATTAAAGGTAGTCTGTTGTCGAGATTTTTGTCACTCCAATTGATGGTAGCCTCGTCATTATGGAAGGTAGTCTGTTGTCGAGATTTTTGTTACTCCAATGGTGGTAGCCTTGTCATTATGGAAGGTAGTATGTTATCGAGATTTTTGTTACTCCAATGGATGGTAGCCTTTTCATTATTGAAGGTAGTCTGTTGTTGAGATTTCTGATACTCCAATGTATGGTAGCCTTTTCATTATTAAAGGTAGTCTGTTGTCGAGATTTTTGTCACTCCAATTGATGGTAGCCTTATCATTATGGAAGGTAGTCTGTTGTCGAGATTTTTGTTACTCCAATGGATGATAGCCTTGTCATTATAGAAGGTAGTGTGTTGTCGAGATTTTTGTTAATCCAATTGATGGTAGCCTTGTCATTATGGAACGTAGTCTGTTGTCGACATTTTTGTTACAGCAATGGATGGTAGCCTTGTTATTATGTAAGTTAGTCTGTTGTCGAGATTTTTGTTAGTCTAATGGATGGTAGCCTTGTCATTATGGAAGGTAGTTTATTGTCGAGATTTTTATTACACCAATGGATGGTAGCCTTGTCATTATAGAAGGTAGTGTGATGTAGATATTTTTGTTAATCCAATTGATGGTACCATTGTCATTATGGAACTTAGTCTGTTATAGATATTTTTGTTACTCCAATGGATGGTAGCCTTGTCATTATGGAAGGTAGTCTATTGTCGAGATTTTTGTTACTCCAATGGATTGTAGCCTTGTTATTATGGAAGGTAGTTTGTTGTCGAAATTTTTGTAAATCTAATGGATTGTAGCCTTGTCATTATGGAAGGTAGTTTATTGTCTAGATTTTTGTTACTCCAATGGTGGTAGCCTTGTCATTATGGAAGGTAGTCTGTTGTTGAGATTTTTGTTACTCCAATGGATGGTAGCCTTGTCATTATTGAAGGTAGTCTGTCATTGAGATTTCTGTTACTCCAATGGATGGTAGCCTTGTCATTATTAAAGGTAGTCTGTTGTCTAGATTTTTGTCACTCCAATTGATGGTAGCCTCGTCATTATGGAAGGTAGTCTGTTGTCGAGATTTTTGTTACTCCAATGGATGGTAGCCTTGTCATTATGGAAGGTAGTGTGTTGTCGAGATTTTTGTTACTCCTATTTATGGTAGCCTTGTCATTATGGAACGTAGTCTGTTGTCGAGATTTTTGTTACACCAATGGATGGTAGCCATGTCATTACGGAAGGTAGTCTGTTGTCGAGATCTTTGTTACTCTAATGGATGGTAGCCTTGTCATTATGGAAGGTAGTCTGTTGTCGAGACTTTCGTTACTCCAGTGGATGGTAGCCTTGTCATTATGGAAGGTAGTCTGTTGTAGAGAATTTTTTTACTCTAAAGGATGGTAGCCTTGTCATTATGGATGGTAGTCTGTTGTCGAGATTTTTGTTACTCCAATGGATGGTAGCCTTGTTATTATGGAAGGTAGTTTGTTGTCGAAATTTTTGTTACTCCAATGTATTGTAGCCTTGTAATTATTAAAGGTAGTCTGTTGTCGAGATTTTTGTCACTCCAATTGATGGTAGCCTTGTCATTATGGAAGGTAGTCTGTTGTCGAGATTTTTGTTACTACAATGGATGGTAGCCTTGTCTTTATGGAAGGTAGTGTGTTGTCGAGATTTTTGTTACTCCTATTGATGGTAGCCTTGTCATTATGGAACGTAGTCTGTTGTCGAGATTTTTGTTACACCAATGGATGGTAGCCATGTCATTACGGAGGGTAGTCTGCTGTCGAGATCTTTGTTACTTTAATGGATGGTATCCTTGTCATTATGGAAGGTAGTCTATTGTCGAGACTTTCGTTACTCCAATGGATGGTAGCCTTGTTATTATGGAAGGTAGTTTGTTGTCGAAATTTTTGTTAATCCAATGGATTGAAGCCTTGTAATTATTAAAGGTAGTCTGTTGTCGAGATTTTTGTCACTCCAATTGATGGTAGCCTTGTCATTATGGATGGTAGTCTGTTGTCGAGATTTTTGTTACTCCAATGAATGGTAGCCTTGTCATTATGGAAGGTAGTGTGTTGTCGAGATTTTTGTTACTCCTATGGATGGTAGCCTTGTCATTATGGAACGTAGTCTGTTGTCGAGATTTTTGTTACACCAATGGATGGTAGCCATGTCATTACGGAGGGTAGTCTGTTGTCGAGATCTTTGTTACTCTAATGGATGGTAGCCTTGTCATTATGGAAGGTAGTCTGTTGTCGAGTCTTTCGTTATTCCAATGGATGGTAGCCTTGTCATTATGGAAGGTAGTTTGTTGTCGAAATTTTTGTTACTCCAATGGACTGTAGCCTTGTCATTATGGAAGGTAGTCTATTGTCTAGATTTTTGTTACTCCAATGGTGGTAGCCTCGTCATTATGGAAGGTAGTCTGTTGTCGAGATTTTTGTTACTCCAATGGATGGTAGCCTTGTCATTATTGAAGGTAGTCTGTCATTGAGATTTCTGTTACTCCAATGGATGGTAGCCTTGTCATTATTAAAGGTAGTCTGTTGTCGAGATTTTTGTCACTCCAATTGATGGTAGCCTTGTCATTATGGAAGGTAGTCTGTTGTCGAGATTTTTGTTACTCCAATGGATGGTAGCCTTGTCATTATGGAAGGTAGTGTGTTGTCGAGATTTTTGTTACTCCTATTGATGGTATCCTTGTCATTATGGAAGGTAGTCTGTTGTCGAGACTTTCGTTACTCCAATGGATTGTAGCCTTGTCATTATGGAAGGTAGTCTGTTGTCTAGAATTTTTTTACTCCAAAGGATGGTAGCCTTGTCATTATGGATGGTAGTCTGTTGTCGAGATTTTTGTTACTCCAATGGATGGTAGCCTTGTTATTATGGAAGGTAGTTTGTTGTCGAAATTTTTGTTACTCCAATGGATTGTAGCCTTGTCATTATTAAAGGTAGTCTGTTGTCGAGATTTTTATCACTCCAATTGATGGTAGCCTTGTCATTATGGAAGGTAGTCTGTTGTCGAGATTTTTGTTACACCAATGGATGGTAGCCATGTCATTACGGAGGGTAGTCTGTTGTCGAGATCTTTGTTACTCTAATGGATGGTAGCCTTGTCATTATGGAAGGTAGTCTGTTGTCCAGACTTTCGTTACTCCAATGGATGGTAGCCTTGTCATTATGGAAGGTAGTCTGTTGTCGATAATTTTTTTACTCAAAAGGATGGTAGCCTTGTCATTATGGATGGTAGTCTGTTGTCGAGATTTTTGTTACTCCAATGGATGGTAGCCTTGTTATTATGGAAGGTAGTTTGTTGTCGAAATTTTTGTTACTCCAATGGATTGTAGCCTTGTCATTATGGAAGGTAGTTTGTTGTCTAGATTTGTGTTACTCCAATGGAGGTAGCCTTGTCATTATGGAAGGTAGTCTATTGTCGAGATTTTTGTTACTCCAATGGATGTTAGCCTTGTCATTATTGAAGGTAGTCTGTCATTGAGATTTCTGTTACTCCAATGGATGGTAGCCTTGTCATTATTAAAGGTAGTCTGTTGTCGAGATTTTTGTCACTCCAATTGATGGTAGCCTTGTTATTATGGAAGGTAGTCTGTTGTCGAGATTTTTATTACTCCAATGGATGGTAGCCTTGTCATTATGGAAGGTAGTGTTTTGTCGAGATTTTTGTTACTCTAATTGATGGTAGCCTTGTCATTATGGAAGGAAGTCTGTTATCGAGATTTTTGTTACTCCAATTGATGGTAGCCTTGTCATTATGGAACGTAGTCTGTAGTCGACATTTTTGTTACAGCAATAGATGGTAGCCTTGTTATTATGTAAGTTAGTCTGTTGTCGAGATTTTTGTTAGTCTAATGAATGGTAGCCTTGTCATTATGGAAGGTAGTTTATTGTCGAGATTTTTATTACACCAATGGATGGTAGCCTTGTCATTATGGAAGGTAGTGTGTTGTAGATATTTTTGTTAATCCAATTGATGGTACCATTGTCATTATGGAACTTAGTCTGTTATAGATAATTTTGTTACTCCAATGGATGGTAGCCTTGTCATTAAGGAAAGTAGTCTTTTGTCGAGGCTTTCGTTACTCCAATGGATGGGAGCCTTGTCATTATGGAAGGTAGTCTATTGTCGAGATTTTTGTTACTCCAATGGATTGTAGCCTTGTCATTATGGAAGGTAGTTTATTGTCGAAATTTTTGTAAATCGAATGGATTGTAACCTTGTCATTATGGAAGGTAGTCTGCTGTCGAGATTTTTGTTACTCCAATGGATGGTAGCCTTGTCATTATTGAAGGTAGTCTGTCATTGAGATTTTTGTTACTCCAATGGATGGTAGCCTTGTCATTATTAAAGGTAGTCTGTTGTCGAGATTTTTGTCACTCCAATTGATGGTAGCCTCGTCATTATGGAAGGTAGTCTGTTGTCGAGATTTTTGTTACTTCAATGGATGGTAGCCTTGTCATTATGGCAGGTAGTGTGTTGTCGAGATTTTTGTTACTCCTATTGATGGTAGCCTTGTCATTATGGAACGTAGTCTGTTGTCGAGATTTTTGTTACACCAATGGATGGTAGCCATGTCATTACGGAAGGTAGTCTGTTGTCGAGATCTTTGTTACTCTAATGGATGGTAGCCTTGTCATTATGGAAGGTAGTCTATTGTCGAGACTTTCGTTACTCTAATGGATGGTAGCCTTGTCATTATGGAAGGTAGTTTGTTGTCGAGAATTTTTTTACTCTAAAGGATGGTAGCCTTGTCATTATGGATGGTAGTCTGTTGTCGAGATTTTTGTTACTCCAATGGATGGTATCCTTGTTATTATGGAAGGTAGTTTGTTGTCGAAATTTTTGTTACTCCAATGTATTGTAGCCTTGTAATTATTAAAGGTAGTCTGTTGTCGAGATTTTTGTCACTCCAATTGATGGTAGCCTTGTCATTATGGAAGGTAGTCTGTTGTCGAGATTTTTGTTACTACAATGGATGGTAGCCTTGTCATTATGGAAGGTAGTGTGTTGTAAAGATTTTTGTTACTCCTATTGATGGTAGCCTTGTCATTATGGAACTTAGTGTGTTGTCGAGATTTTTGTTACACCAATGGATGGTAGCCATGTCATTACGGAGGGTAGTCTGTTGTCGAGATCTTTGTTACTCTAATGGATGGTATCCTTGTCATTATGGAAGGTAGTCTGTTGTCGAGACTTTCGTTACTCCAATGGATGGTAGCCTTGTTATTATGGAAGGTAGTTTGTTGTCGAAATTTTTGTTAATCCAATGGATTGAAGCCTTGTAATTATTAAAGGTAGTCTGTTGTCGAGATTTTTGTCACTCCAATTGATGGTAGCCTTGTTATTATGGATGGTAGTCTGTTGTCGAAATTTTTGTTACTCCAATGAATGGTAGCCTTGTCATTATGGAAGGTAGTGTGTTATCGAGATTTTTGTTACTCCTATGGATGGTAGCCTTGTCATTATGGAACGTAGTCTGTTTTCGAGATTTTTGTTACACCAATGGATGGTAGCCATGTCATTACGGAGGGTAGTCTGTTGTCGAGATCTTTGTTACTCTAATGGATGGTAGCCTTGTCATTATGGAAGGTAGTCTGTTGTCGAGACTTTCGTTATTCCAATGGGTGGTAGCCTTGTCATTATGGAAGGTAGTTTGTTGTCGAAATTTTTGTTACTCCAATGGACTGTAGCCTTGTCATTATGGAAGGTAGTCTATTGTCTAGATTTTTGTTACTCCAATGGTGGTAGCCTTGTCATTATGGAAGGTAGTCTGTTGTCGAGATTTTTGTTACTCCAATGGATGGTAGCCTTGTCATTATTGAAGGTAGTCTGTCATTGAGATTTCTGTTACTCCAATGGATGGTAGCCTTGTCATTATTAAAGGTAGTCTATTGTCGAGATTTTTGTCACTCCAATTGATGGTAGCCTTGTCATTATGGAAGGTAGTCTGTTGTCGAGATTTTTGTTACTCCAATGGATGGTAGCCTTGTCATTATGGAAGGTAGTGTGTTGTCGAGATTTTTGTTACTCCTATTGATGGTAGCCTTGTCATTATGGAACGTAGTCTGTTGTCGAGATTTTTGTTACACCAATGGATGGTAGCCATGTCATTACGGAAGGTAGTATGTGGTCGAGATCTTTGTTACTCTAATTGATGGTAGCCTTGTCATTATGGAAGGTAGTCTGTTGTCGAGACTTTCGTTACTCCAATGGATGGTAGCCTTGTCATTATGGAAGGTAGTCTGTTGTCGAGAATTTTTTTACTCCAAAGGATGGTAGCCTTGTCATTATGGATGGTAGTCTGTTGTCGAGATTTTTGTTACTCCAATGGATGGTAGCCTTGTTATTATGGAAGGTAGTTTGTTATCGAAATTTTTGTTACTCCAATGGATTGTAGCCTTGTCATTATTAAAGGTAGTCTGTTGTCGAGATTTTTGTCACTCCAATTGATGGTAGCCTTGTCATTATGGAAGGTAGTCTGTTGTCGAGATTTTTGTTACACCAATGGATGGTAGCCTTGTCATTACGGAGGGTAGTCTATTGTCGAGATCTTTGTTACTCTAATGGATGGTAGCCTTGTCATTATTAAAGGTAGTCTATTGTCGAGATTTTTGTCACTCCAATTGATGGTAGCCTCGTCATTATGGAAGGTAGTCTGTTGTCGAGATTTTTGTTACTTCAATGGATGGTAGCCTTGTCATTATGGCAGGTAGTGTGTTGTCGAGATTTTTGTTACTCCTATTGATGGTAGCCTTGTCATTATGGAACGTAGTCTGTTGTCGAGATTTTTGTTACACCAATGGATGGTAGCCATGTCATTACGGAAGGTAGTCTGTTGTCGAGATCTTTGTTACTCTAATGGATGGTAGCCTTGTCATTATGGAAGGTAGTCTATTGTCGAGACTTTCGTTACTCTAATGGATGGTAGCCTTGTCATTATGGAAGGTAGTTTGTTGTCGAGAATTTTTTTACTCTAAAGGATGGTAGCCTTGTCATTATGGATGGTAGTCTGTTGTCGAGATTTTTGTTACTCCAATGGATGGTATCCTTGTTATTATGGAAGGTAGTTTGTTGTCGAAATTTTTGTTACTCCAATGTATTGTAGCCTTGTAATTATTAAAGGTAGTCTGTTGTCGAGATTTTTGTCACTCCAATTGATGGTAGCCTTGTCATTATGGAAGGTAGTCTGTTGTCGAGATTTTTGTTACTACAATGGATGGTAGCCTTGTCATTATGGAAGGTAGTGTGTTGTAAAGATTTTTGTTACTCCTATTGATGGTAGCCTTGTCATTATGGAACTTAGTGTGTTGTCGAGATTTTTGTTACACCAATGGATGGTAGCCATGTCATTACGGAGGGTAGTCTGTTGTCGAGATCTTTGTTACTCTAATGGATGGTATCCTTGTCATTATGGAAGGTAGTCTGTTGTCGAGACTTTCGTTACTCCAATGGATGGTAGCCTTGTTATTATGGAAGGTAGTTTGTTGTCGAAATTTTTGTTAATCCAATGGATTGAAGCCTTGTAATTATTAAAGGTAGTCTGTTGTCGAGATTTTTGTCACTCCAATTGATGGTAGCCTTGTTATTATGGATGGTAGTCTGTTGTCGAAATTTTTGTTACTCCAATGAATGGTAGCCTTGTCATTATGGAAGGTAGTGTGTTATCGAGATTTTTGTTACTCCTATGGATGGTAGCCTTGTCATTATGGAACGTAGTCTGTTTTCGAGATTTTTGTTACACCAATGGATGGTAGCCATGTCATTACGGAGGGTAGTCTGTTGTCGAGATCTTTGTTACTCTAATGGATGGTAGCCTTGTCATTATGGAAGGTAGTCTGTTGTCGAGACTTTCGTTATTCCAATGGGTGGTAGCCTTGTCATTATGGAAGGTAGTTTGTTGTCGAAATTTTTGTTACTCCAATGGACTGTAGCCTTGTCATTATGGAAGGTAGTCTATTGTCTAGATTTTTGTTACTCCAATGGTGGTAGCCTTGTCATTATGGAAGGTAGTCTGTTGTCGAGATTTTTGTTACTCCAATGGATGGTAGCCTTGTCATTATTGAAGGTAGTCTGTCATTGAGATTTCTGTTACTCCAATGGATGGTAGCCTTGTCATTATTAAAGGTAGTCTATTGTCGAGATTTTTGTCACTCCAATTGATGGTAGCCTTGTCATTATGGAAGGTAGTCTGTTGTCGAGATTTTTGTTACTCCAATGGATGGTAGCCTTGTCATTATGGAAGGTAGTGTGTTGTCGAGATTTTTGTTACTCCTATTGATGGTAGCCTTGTCATTATGGAACGTAGTCTGTTGTCGAGATTTTTGTTACACCAATGGATGGTAGCCATGTCATTACGGAAGGTAGTATGTGGTCGAGATCTTTGTTACTCTAATTGATGGTAGCCTTGTCATTATGGAAGGTAGTCTGTTGTCGAGACTTTCGTTACTCCAATGGATGGTAGCCTTGTCATTATGGAAGGTAGTCTGTTGTCGAGAATTTTTTTACTCCAAAGGATGGTAGCCTTGTCATTATGGATGGTAGTCTGTTGTCGAGATTTTTGTTACTCCAATGGATGGTAGCCTTGTTATTATGGAAGGTAGTTTGTTATCGAAATTTTTGTTACTCCAATGGATTGTAGCCTTGTCATTATTAAAGGTAGTCTGTTGTCGAGATTTTTGTCACTCCAATTGATGGTAGCCTTGTCATTATGGAAGGTAGTCTGTTGTCGAGATTTTTGTTACACCAATGGATGGTAGCCTTGTCATTACGGAGGGTAGTCTATTGTCGAGATCTTTGTTACTCTAATGGATGGTAGCCTTGTCATTATGGAAGGTAGTCTGTTGTCGAGACTTTCGTTACTCCAATGGATGGTAGCCTTGTCATTATGGAAGGTAGTCTGTTGTCGATAATTTTTTTACTCTAAAGGATGGTAGCCTTGTCATTATGGATGGTAGTCTGTTGTCGAGATTTTTGTTACTCCAATGGATGGTAGCCTTGCTATTATGGAAGGTAGTTTGTTGTCAAAATTTTTGTTACTCCAATGGATTGTAGCCTTGTCATTATGGAAGGTAGTTTGTTGTCTAGATTTGTGTTACTCCAATGGTGGTAGCCTTGTCATTATGGAAGGTAGTCTATTGTCGATATTTTTGTTACTCCAATTGATGGTAGCCTTGTCATTATTGAAGGTAGTCTGTCATTGAGATTTCTGTTACTCCAATGGATGGTAGCCTTGTCATTATTAAAGGTAGTCTGTTGTCGAGATTTTTGTCACTCCAATTGATGGTAGCCTTGTCATTATGGAAGGTAGTCTGTTATCGAGATTTTTATTACTCCAATGGATGGTAGCCTTGTCATTATGGATGGTAGTGTGTTGTCGAGATTTTTGTTACTCCTATGGATGGTAGCCTTGTCATTATGGAACGTAGTCTGTTTTCGAGATTTTTGTTACACCAATGGATGGTAGCCATGTCATTACGGAGGGTAGTCTGTTGTCGAGATCTTTGTTACTCTAATGGATGGTAGCCTTGTCATTATGGAAGGTAGTCTGTTGTCGAGACTTTCGTTATTCCAATGGATGGTAGCCTTGTCATTATGGAAGGTAGTTTGTTGTCGAAATTTTTGTTACTCCAATGGACTGTAGCCTTGTCATTATGGAAGGTAGTCTATTGTCTAGATTTTTGTTACTCCAATGGTGGTAGCCTTGTCATTATGGAAGGTAGTCTGTTGTCGAGAATTTTGTTACTCCAATGGATGGTAGCCTTGTCATTATTGAAGATAGTCTGTCATTGAGATTTCTGTTACTCCAATGGATGGTAGCCTTGTCATTATTAAAGGTAGTCTATTGTCGAGATTTTTGTCACTCCAATTGATGGTAGCCTTGTCATTATGGAAGGTAGTCTGTTGTCGAGATTTTTGTTACTCCAATGGATGGTAGCCTTGTCATTATGGAAGGTAGTGAGTTGTCGAGATTTTTGTTACTCCTATTGATGGTAGCCTTGTCATTATGGAACGTAGTCTGTTGTCGAGATTTTTGTTACACCAATGGATGGTAGCCATGTCATTACGGAAGGTAGTATGTGGTCGAGATCTTTGTTACTCTAATTGATGGTAGCCTTGTCATTATGGAAGGTAGTCTGTTGTCGAGACTTTCGTTACTCCAATGGATGGTAGCCTTGTCATTATGGAAGGTAGTCTGTTGTCGAGAATTTTTTTACTCCAAAGGATGGTAGCCTTGTCATTATGGATGGTAGTCTGTTGTCGAGATTTTTGTTACTCCAATGGATGGTAGCCTTGTTATTATGGAAGGTAGTTTGTTATCGAAATTTTTGTTACTCCAATGGATTGTAGCCTTGTCATTATTAAAGGTAGTCTGTTGTCGAGATTTTTGTCACTCCAATTGATGGTAGCCTTGTCATTATGGATGGTAGTCTGTTGTCGAGATTTTTGTTACTCCAATGAATGGTAGCCTTGTCATTATGGAAGGTAGTGTGTTGTCGAGATTTTTGTTACTCCTATGGATGGTAGCCTTGTCATTATGGAACGTAGTATGTTTTCGAGATTTTTGTTACACCAATGGATGGTAGCCATGTCATTACGGAGGGTAGTCTGTTGTCGAGATCTTTGTTACTCTAATGGATGGTAGCCTTGTCATTATGGAAGGTAGTCTGTTGTCGAGACTTTCGTTATTCCAATGGATGGTAGCCTTGTCATTATGGAAGGTAGTTTGTTGTCGAAATTTTTGTTACTCCAATGGACTGTAGCCTTGTCATTATGGAAGGTAGTCTATTGTCTAGATTTTTGTTACTCCAATGGTGGTAGCCTTGTCATTATGGAAGGTAGTCTGTTGTCGAGATTTTTGTTACTCCAATGGATGGTAGCCTTGTCATTATTGAAGGTAGTCTGTCATTGAGATTTCTGTTACTCCAATGGATGGTAGCCTTGTCATTATTAAAGGTAGTCTATTGTCGAGATTTTTGTCACTCCAATTGATGGTAGCCTTGTCATTATGGAAGGTAGTCTGTTATCGAGATTTTTATTACTCCAATGGATGGTATCCTTGTCATTATGGAAGGTAGTGTGTTGTCGAGATTTTTGTTACTCCTATTGATGCTAGCCTTGTCATTATGGAACGTAGTCTGTTGTCGAGATTTTTGTTACACCAATGGATGGTAGCCATGTCATTACGGAGGGTAGTCTGCTGTCGAGATCTTTGTTACTCTAATGGATGGTATCCTTGTCATTATGGAAGGTAGTCTATTGTCGAGACTTTCGTTACTCCAATGGATGGTAGCCTTGTTATTATGGAAGGTAGTTTGTTGTCGAAATTTTTGTTAATCCAATGGATTGAAGCCTTGTAATTATTAAAGGTAGTCTGTTGTCAAGCTTTTTGTCACTCCAATTGATGGTAGCCTTGTCATTATGGATGGTAGTCTGTTGTCGAGATTTTTGTTACTCCAATGAATGGTAGCCTTGTCATTATGGAAGGTAGTGTGTTGTCGAGATTTTTGTTACTCCTATGGATGGTAGCCTTGTCATTATGGAACGTAGTATGTTTTCGAGATTTTTGTTACACCAATGGATGGTAGCCATGTCATTACGGAGGGTAGTCTGTTGTCGAGATCTTTGTTACTCTAATGGATGGTAGCCTTGTCATTATGGAAGGTAGTCTGTTGTCGAGACTTTCGTTATTCCAATGGATGGTAGCCTTGTCATTATGGAAGGTAGTTTGTTGTCGAAATTTTTGTTACTCCAATGGACTGTAGCCTTGTCATTATGGAAGGTAGTCTATTGTCTAGATTTTTGTTACTCCAATGGTGGTAGCCTTGTCATTATGGAAGGTAGTCTGTTGTCGAGATTTTTGTTACTCCAATGGATGGTAGCCTTGTCATTATTGAAGGTAGTCTGTCATTGAGATTTCTGTTACTCCAATGGATGGTAGCCTTGTCATTATTAAAGGTAGTCTATTGTCGAGATTTTTGTCACTCCAATTGATGGTAGCCTTGTCATTATGGAAGGTAGTCTGTTATCGAGATTTTTATTACTCCAATGGATGGTAGCCTTGTCATTATGGATGGTAGTGTGTTGTCGAGATTTTTGTTACTCCTATGGATGGTAGCCTTGTCATTATGGAACGTAGTCTGTTTTCGAGATTTTTGTTACACCAATGGATGGTAGCCATGTCATTACGGAGGGTAGTCTGTTGTCGAGATCTTTGTTACTCTAATGGATGGTAGCCTTGTCATTATGGAAGGTAGTCTGTTGTCGAGACTTTCGTTATTCCAATGGATGGTAGCCTTGTCATTATGGAAGGTAGTTTGTTGTCGAAATTTTTGTTACTCCAATGGACTGTAGCCTTGTCATTATGGAAGGTAGTCTATTGTCTAGATTTTTGTTACTCCAATGGTGGTAGCCTTGTCATTATGGAAGGTAGTCTGTTGTCGAGAATTTTGTTACTCCAATGGATGGTAGCCTTGTCATTATTGAAGATAGTCTGTCATTGAGATTTCTGTTACTCCAATGGATGGTAGCCTTGTCATTATTAAAGGTAGTCTATTGTCGAGATTTTTGTCACTCCAATTGATGGTAGCCTTGTCATTATGGAAGGTAGTCTGTTATCGAGATTTTTATTACTCCAATGGATGGTAGCCTTGTCATTATGGATGGTAGTGTGTTGTCGAGATTTTTGTTACTCCTATGGATGGTAGCCTTGTCATTATGGAACGTAGTCTGTTTTCGAGATTTTTGTTACACCAATGGATGGTAGCCATGTCATTACGGAGGGTAGTCTGTTGTCGAGATCTTTGTTACTCTAATGGATGGTAGCCTTGTCATTATGGAAGGTAGTCTGTTGTCGAGACTTTCGTTATTCCAATGGATGGTAGCCTTGTCATTATGGAAGGTAGTTTGTTGTCGAAATTTTTGTTACTCCAATGGACTGTAGCCTTGTCATTATGGAAGGTAGTCTATTGTCTAGATTTTTGTTACTCCAATGGTGGTAGCCTTGTCATTATGGAAGGTAGTCTGTTGTCGAGAATTTTGTTACTCCAATGGATGGTAGCCTTGTCATTATTGAAGATAGTCTGTCATTGAGATTTCTGTTACTCCAATGGATGGTAGCCTTGTCATTATTAAAGGTAGTCTATTGTCGAGATTTTTGTCACCCCAATTGATGGTAGCCTTGTCATTATGGAAGGTAGTCTGTTGTCGAGATTTTTGTTACTCCTATGGATGGTAGCCTTGTCATTATGGAAGGTAGTGTGTTGTCGAGATTTTTGTTACTCCTATTGATGGTAGCCTTGTCATTATGGAACGTAGTCTGTTGTCGAGATTTTTGTTACACCAATGGATGGTAGCCATGTCATTAGGGAAGGTAGTATGTTGTCGAGATCTTTGTTACTCCAATTGATGGTAGCCTTGTCATTATGGAAGGTAGTCTGTTGTCGAGACTTTCGTTACTCCAATGGATGTTAGCCTTGTCATTATGGAAGGTAGTCTGTTGTCGAGAATTTTTTTACTCCAAAGGATGGTAGCCTTGTCATTATGGATGGTAGTCTATTGTCGAAATTTTTGTTACTCCAATGGATGGTAGCCTTGTTATTATGGAAGGTAGTTTGTTATCGAAATTTTTGTTACTCCAATGGATTGTAGCCTTGTCATTATTAAAGGTAGTCTGTTGTCGAGATTTTTGTCACTCCAATTGATGGTAGCCTTGTCATTATGGAAGGTAGTCTGTTGTCGAGATTTTTGTTACACCAATGGATGGTAGCCTTGTCATTACGGAGGGTAGTCTGTTGTCAAGATCTTTGTTACTCTAATGGATGGTAGCCTTGTCATTATGGAAGGTAGTCTGTTGTCGAGACTTTCGTTACTCCAATGGATGGTAGCCTTGTCATTATGGAAGGTAGTCTGTTGTCGATAATTTTTTTACTCTAAAGGATGGTAGCCTTGTCATTATGGATGGTAGTCTGTTGTCGAGATTTTTGTTACTCCAATGGATGGTAGCCTTGTTATTATGGAAGGTAGTTTGTTGTCGAAATTTTTGTTACTCCAATGGATTGTAGCCTTGTCATTATGGAAGGTAGTTTGTTGTCTAGATTTGTGTTACTCCAATGGTGGTAGCCTTGTCATTATGGAAGGTAGTCTATTGTCGAGATTTTTGTTACTCCAATTGATGATAGCCTTGTCATTATTGAAGGTAGTCTGTCATTGAGATTTCTGTTACTCCAATGGATGGTAGCCTTGTCATTATTAAAGGTAGTCTGTTGTCGAGATTTTTGTCACTCCAATTGATGGTAGCCTTGTCATTATGGAAGGTAGTCTGTTGTCGAGATTTTTATTACTCCAATGGATGGTAGCCTTGTCATTATGGAAGGTAGTGTGTTGTCGAGATTTTTGTTACTCTAATTGATGGTAGCCTTGTCATTATGGAAGGTAGTCTGTTATCGAGACTTTTGTTACACCAATGGATGGTAGCCATGTCATTACGGAAGGTAGTCTGTTGTCGAGATCTTTGTTACTCTAATGGATTGTAGCCTTGTCATTATGGAAGGTAGTCATTTGTCGAGATTTTTGTTACTCAAATTGATGGTAGCCTTGTCATTATGTAAGGTAGTCTGTTGTCGATATTTTTTTACTCTAATGGATGGTAGCCTTGTCATTATGGAAGGTAGCCTGTTGTCGAGATTTTTTTTACACCAATGGATGGTAGCCTTGTCATTATGGAAGGTAGTGTGTTGTCGAGATTTTTGTTAATCCAATGGATGGTACCAGTGTCATTATGGAACTTAGTCTGTTATAGATATTTTTGTTACTCCAATGAATGGTAGCCTTGTCATTATGGAAGGCAGTCTGTTGTCGAGACTTTCGTTACTCCAATGGATGGTAGCCTTGTCATTATGGAAGGTAGTCTGTTGCTGATATTTTTGTTACTCCAATGGATTGTAGCCTTGTCATTATGGAAGGTAGTCTGTTGTCTAGATTTTTGTTACTCCATTGGTGGTATCCTTGTCATTATGGAAAGTATAATTTTGTCGAAATTTTTGTTACTCAAAATAGATGGTAGCCTTGTCATTATGGAAGGTAGTCTGTTGCCGAGATTTTTTTTGCTCTAAAGGATGGTAGCCTTGTCATTATGGATGGTAGTCTGTTGTCGAGATTTTTGTTACTCTAATGGATTGTAGCCTTCTCATTATGGAAGGTAGTCTGTTGTTGAAATTTTTGTTATTCCAATGGATTATAGCCTTGTCATTATGGAAGGTAGTTTGTTGTCTAGATTTTTGTTGCTCCAATGGTGGTAGCCTTGTCATTATGGAAGGTAGTCTATTATCGAGATTTTTGTTACTCCAATGGATGGTAGCCTTGTCATTATTGAAGGTAGTCTGTCGTTGAGATTTCAGATACTCGAATGGATGGTAGCCTTTTCATTATTAAAGGTAGTCTGTTGTCAAGATTTTTGTCACTCCATTTGATGGTAGCCTTGTCATTATGGAAGGTAGTCTGTTGTCGAGATTTTTGTTACTCGAATGGATGGTAGCCTTATCATTATGGAAGGTAGTGTGTTATCGAGATTTTTGTTACTCCAATTGATGGTAGCCTTGTCATTATGGAACGTAGTCTGTTGTCGACATTTTTGTTACACCAATTTATGGTAGCCTTGTTATTATGTAAGTTAGTCTATTATCGAGATTTTTGTTACTCTAATGGATGGTAGCCTTGTCATTATGGAAGGTAGTTTATTGTCGAGATTTTTGTTACACCAATGGATGGTAGCCTTGTCATTATGGAACGTAGTCTGTTGTCGACATTTTTGTTACACCAATTGATGGTACCATTGTCATTATGGAACTTAGTCTGTTATAGATATTTTTGTTACTCCAATGGATGGTAGCCTTGTCATTATAGAAGGTAGTCTTTTGTCGAGGCTTTCGTTACTCCAATGGATGGTAGCCTTGTCATTATGGAAGTTAGTCTATTGTCGATATTTTTGTTACTCCTATAGATGGTAGCCTTGTCATTATGGATGGTAGTCTGTTGTCGAGATTTTTGTTACTCCAATGGATTGTAGCCTTGTCATAATGGAAGGTAGTTTGTTGTCGAAATTTTTGTTACTCAAATGGATCGTAGCCTTGTCATTATGGAAGGTAGTCTATTGTCTAGATTTTTGTTACTCCAATGGTGGTAGCCTTGTCATTATGGAAGGTAGTCTGTTGTCGAGATTTTTGTTACTCAAATGGATGGTATCCTTGTCATTATTGAAGGTAGTCTGTCATCGAGATTTCTGTTACTCCAATGGATGGTAGCCTTGTCATTTTTAAAGGTAGTCTGTTGTCGAGATTTTTGTCACTCCAATTTATGGTAGCCTTGTCATTATGGAAGGTAGTCTGTTGTCGAGATTTTTGTTACTCCAATGGATGGTAGCCTTGTCATTATGGAAGGTAGTGTGTTGTCGAGATTTTTGTTACTCCTATTGATGGTAGCCTTGTCATTATGGAACGTAGTCTGTTGTCGAGATTTTTGTTACACCAATGGATGGTAGCCATGTCATTACGGAAGGTAGTCTGTTGTCGAGATCTTTGTTACTCTAATGGATGGTAGCCTTGTCATTATGGAAGGTAGTCTGTTGTCGAGACTTTCGTTACTCCAATGGATGGTAGCCTTGTCATTATGGAAGGTAGTCTGTTGTCGAGAATTTTTTTACTCTAAAGGATGGTAGCCTTGTCATTATGGATGGTAGTCTGTTGTCGAGATTTTTATTACTCCAATGGATGGTAGCCTTGTTATTATGGAAGGTAGTTTGTTGTCGAAATTTTTGTTACTCCAATGGATTGTAGCCTTGTCATTATGGAAGGTAGTTTGTTGTCTAGATTTGTGTTACTCCAATGGTGGTAGCCTTGTCATTATGGAAGGTAGTCTGTTGTCGAGATTTTTGTTACTCCAACGGATGGTAGCCTTGTCATTATTGAAGGTAGTCTATCATTGAGATTTCTGTTACTCCAATGGATGGTAGCCTTGTCATTATTAAAGTTAGTCTGTTGTCGAGATTTTTGTCACTCCAATTGATGGTAGCCTTGTCATTATGGAAGGTAGTCTGTTGTCGTGATTTTTGTTACTCCAATGGATGGTAGCCTTGTCATTATGGAAGGTAGTGTGTTGTCGAGATTTTTGTTACTCCTATTGATGGTAGCCTTGTCATTATGGAACGTAGTCTGTTGTCGAGATTTTTGTTACACCAATGGATGGTAGCCATGTCATTATGGAAGGTAGTCTGTTGTCGAGATCTTTGTTACTCTAATGGATGGTAGCCTTGTCATTATGGAAGGTAGTCTGTTGTCGAGACTTTCGTTACTCCAATGGATGGTAGCCTTGTCATTATGGAAGGTAGTCTGTTGTCGAGAATTTTTTTACTCTAAAGGATGGTAGCCTTGTCATTATGGATGGTAGTCTGTTGTCGAGATTTTTATTACTCCAATGGATGGTAGCCTTGTTATTATGGAAGGTAGTTTGTTGTCGAAATTTTTGTTACTCCAATGGATTGTAGCCTTGTCATTATGGAAGGTAGTTTGTTGTCTAGATTTGTGTTACTCCAATGGCGGTAGCCTTGTCATTATGGAAGGTAGTCTGTTGTCGAGATTTTTGTTACTCCAACGGATGGTAGCCTTGTCATTATTGAAGGTAGTCTATCATTGAGATTTCTGTTACTCCAATGGATGGTAGCCTTGTCATTATTAAAGTTAGTCTGTTGTCGAGATTTTTGTCACTCCAATTGATGGTAGCCTTGTCATTATGAAAGGTAGTCTGTTGTCGTGATTTTTGTTACTCCAATGGATGGTAGCCTTGTCATTATGGAAGGTAGTGTGTTGTCGAGATTTTTATTACTCCAATTGATGGTAGCCTTGTCATTATGGAAGGTAGTTTGTTGTCGAGATTTTTGATACACCAATGGATGGTAGCCATGTCATTACGGAAGATAGTCTGTTTTCGAGATCTTTGTTACTCTAATGGATTGTAGCCTTGTCATTATGGAAGGTAGTCATTTGTCGAGATTTTTGTTACTCAAATTGATGGTAGCCTTGTCGTTATGTAAGGTAGTCTGTTGTCGAGATTTTTTTACTCTAATGGATAGTAGCCTTGTCATTATGGAAGGTAGCCTGTTGTCGATATTTTTTTTACACCAATGGATGGTAGCCTTGTCATTATGGAAGGTAGTGTGTTGTCGATATTTTTGTTAATCCGTTGGATGGTACCAGTGTCATTATGGAACTTAGTCTGTTATAGATATTTTTGTTACTCCAATGAATGGTAGCCTTGTCATTATGGAAGGTAGTCTGTTGTCGAGATTTTTGTTACTCCAATGGATTGTAGCCTTGTCATTATTGAAGGTAGTCTGTCATTGAGATTTCTGTTACTCCAAAGGATGGTAGCCTTGTCATTATTAAATGTAGTCTGTTGACGAGATTTTTGTCACTCCAATTGATGGTGGCCTTATCATCATGGAAGGTAGTCTGTTGTCGAGATTTTTGTTAAACCAATGGATGGTAGCCATGTCATTACGGAAGGTAGTCTGTTGTCAAAATGGATTGTAGCCTTGTCATTATGGAAGGTAGCCTTTTGTCGAGATTTTTATTACTCAAATAGATGGTAGCCTTGTCATTATGTAAGGTAGTCTGTTGTCGAGATTTTTTTACTCTAATGGATGGTAGCCTTGTCATTATGGAAGGTAGCATGTTGTCGAGATTTTTTTACACCAATGGATGGTAGCCTTGTCATTATGGAAGGTACTGTGTTGTCCAGATTATTGTTAATCCAATGGATGGGACCAGTGTCATTATGGAACTTAGTCTGTTATAGATATTTTTGTTACTCCAATGAATGGTAGCCTTGTCATTATGGAAGGTAGTCTGTTGTCGAGACTTTCGTTACTCCAATCGATGGTAGCCTTGTCATTATTGAAGGTAGTCTGTCATTGAGATTTCTGTTACTCCAATGGATGGTAGCCTTGTCATTTTTAAAGGTAGTCTGTTGTCGAGATTTTTGTCACTCCAATTGATGGTAGCCTTGTCATTATGGAAGGTAGTCTGTTGTCGAGATTTTTGTTACTCCAATGGATGGTAGCCTTGTCATTATGGAAGGTAGTGTGTTGTCGAGATTTTTGTTACTCCTATTGATGGTAGCCTTGTCATTATGGAACGTAGTCTGTTGTCGAGATTTTTGTTACACCAATGGATGGTAGCCATGTCATTACGGAAGGTAGTCTGTTGTCGAGATCTTTGTTACTCTAATGGATGGTAGCCTTGTCATTATGGATGGTAGTCTGTTGTCGAGATTTTTGTTACTCCAATGGATGGTAGCCTTGTTATTATGGAAGGTAGTTTGTTGTCGAAATTTTTGTTACTCCAATGGATTGTAGCCTTGTCATTATGGAAGGTAGTTTGTTGTCTAGATTTGTGTTACTCCAATGGTGGTAGCCTTGTCATTATGGAAGGTAGTCTGTTGTCGAGATTTTTGTTACTCCAACGGATGGTAGCCTTGTCATTATTGAAGGTAGTCTTTCATTGAGATTTCTGTTACTCCAATGGATGGTAACCTTGTCATTATTAAAGTTAGTCTGTTGTCGAGATTTTTGTCACTCCAATTGATGGTAGCCTTGTCATTATGGAAGGTAGTCTGTTGTCGTGATTTTTGTTACTCCAATGGATGGTAGCCTTGTCATTATGGAAGGTAGTGTGTTGTCGAGATTTTTATTACTCCAATTGATGGTAGCCTTGTCATTATGGAAGGTAGTCTGTTGTCGAGATTTTTGTTACACCAATGGATGGTAGCCATGTCATTACGGAAGATAGTCTGTTTTCGAGATCTTTGTTACTCTAATGGATTGTAGCCTTGTCATTATGGAAGGTAGTCATTTGTCGAGATTTTTGTTACTCAAATTGATGGTAGCCTTGTCATTATGTAAGGTAGTCTGTTGTCGAGATTTTTTTACTCTAATGGATAGTAGCCCTGTCATTATGGAAGGTAGCCTGTTGTCGAGATTTTTTTTACACCAATGGATGGTAGCCTTGTCATTATGGAAGGTAGTGTGTTGTCAATATTTTTGTTAATCCGTTGGATGGTACCAGTGTCATTATGGAACTTAGTCTGTTATAGATATTTTTGTTACTCCAATGAATGGTAGCCTTGTCATTATGGAAGGTAGTCTGTTGTCGAGATTTTTGTTACTCCAATGGATTGTAGCCTTGTCATTATTGAAGGTAGTCTGTCATTGAGATTTCCGTTACTCCAAAGGATGGTAGCCTTGTCATTATTAAAGGTAGTCTGTTGACGAGATTTTTGTCACTCCAATTGATGGTGGCCTTATCATCATGGAAGGTAGTCTGTTGTCGAGATTTTTCTAACACCAATGGATGGTAGCCATGTCATTACGGAAGGTAGTCTGTTGTCTAAAAGGATTGTAGCCTTGTCATTATGGAAGGTAGCCTGTTGTCGAGATTTTTATAACTCAAATAGATGGTAGCCTTGTCATTATGTAAGGTAGTCTGTTGTCGAGATTTTTTTACTCTAATGGATGGTAGCCTTGTCATTATGGAAGGTAGCCTGTTGTCGAGATTTTTTTACACCAATGGATGGTAGCCTTGTCATTATGGAAGGTACTGTGTTTTCCAGATTATTGTTAATCCAATGGATGGGACCAGTGTCATTATGGAACTTAGTCTGTTATAGATATTTTTGTTACTCCAATGAATGGTAGCCTTGTCATTATGGAAGGTAGTCTGTTGTCGAGACTTTCGTTACTCCAATGGATGGTAGCCTTGTCATTATGGAAGGTAGTCTGTTGTCGAGATTTTTGTTACTCCAATAGATGGTAGCCTTGTCATTATGGAAGGTTGTCTGTTGTCGTGATTTTTTTACTCTAATGGATGGTAGCCTTGTCATTATGGAAGGTAGCCTGTTGTCGAGATTTTTTTTACACCAATGGATGGTAGCCTTGTCATTATGGAAGGTAGTGTGTTGTCGAGATTTTTGTTAATCCAATGGATGGTACCAGTGTCATTATGGAACTTAGTCTGTTATAGATATTTTTGTTACTCCTATGAATGGTAGCCTTGTCATTATGGAAGGTAGTTTGTTGTTGAGACTTTCGTTACTCCAATGGATGGTAGCCTTGTCATTTTGGAAGGTAGTCTGTTGTCGAGATTTTTGTTAATCCAATGGATGGTACCAGTGTCATTATGGAACTTAGTCTGTTATAGATATTTTTGTTACTCCTATGAATGGTAGCCTTGTCATTATGGAAGGTAGTTTGTTGTCGAGACTTTCGTTACTCCAATGGATGGTAGCCTTGTCATTATGGAAGGTAGTCTGTTGTCGAGATTTTTGTTCCTCCAATGGATGGTAGCCTTATCATTATGGAAGTTAGTCTGTTGTCGACATTTTTGTTACACCAATGGATGGTAGCCTTGTTATTATGTAAGTTAGTCTATTGTCGAGATTTTTGTTACTCTAATGGATGGTAGCCTTGTCATTATGGAAGGTAGTTTATTGTCGAGATTTTTGTTACACCAATGGATGGTAGCCTTGTCATTATGGAAGGTAGTATGTTGTAGAGATTTTTGTTAATCCAATTGATGGTACCATTGTCATTATGGAACTTAGTCTGTTATAGATATTTTTGTTACTCCAATGGATGGTAGCCTTGTCATTATGGAAGGTAGTCTTTTGTCGAGGCTTTCGTTAATCCAATAAATGGTAGCCTTGTCATTATGGAAGTTAGTCTATTATCGATATTTTTGTTACTCCTATAGATGGTAGCCTTGTCATTATGGTTGGTAGTCTGTTGTCGAGATTTTTGTTACTCCAATGGATTGTAGCCTTGTCATTATGGAAGGTAGTTTGTTGTCGAAATTTTTGTTACTCCAATGGATTGTAGCCTTGTCATTATGGAAGGTAGTCTATTGTCTAGATTTTTGTTACTCCAATGGTGGTAGCCTTGTCATTATGGAAGGTAGTCTGTTGTCGAGATTTTTGTTACTCCAATGGATGGTAGCCTTGTCATTATTGAAGGTAGCCTGTCATTGAGATTTCTTTTACTCCAATGGACGGTAGCCTTGTCATTATTAAAGGTAGTCTGTTGTCGAGATTTTTGTCACTCCAATTGATGGTAGCCTTGTCATTATGGAAGGTAGTCTGTTGTCGAGATTTTTGTTACTCCAATGGATGGTAGCCTTGTCATTATGGAAGGTAGTGTGTTGTCGAGATTTTTGTTACTCCAATTGATGGTAGCCTTGTCATTATGGAACGTAGTCTGTTGTCGAGATTTTTGTTACACCAATGGATGGTAGCCATGTCATTACGGAAGGTAGTCTGTTGTCGAGATCTTTGTTACTCTAATGGATGGTAGCCTTGTCATTATGGAAGGTAGTCTGTTGTCGAGACTTTCGTTACTCCAATGGATGGTAGCCTTGTCATTATGGAAGGTAGTCTGTTGTCGAGAATTTTTTTACTCTAAAGGATGGTAGCCTTGTCGTTATGGAAGGTAGTTTGTTGTCGAGATTTTTGTTACTCCAATGGATGGTAGCCTTGTCATTATGGAAGGTAGTTTGTTGTCTAGATTTGTGTTACTCCAATGGTGGTAGCCTTGTCATTATGGAAGGTAGTCTGTTGTCGAGATTTTTGTTACTCCAACGGATGGTAGCCTTGTCATTATTGAAGGTAGTCTGTCATTGAGATTTCTGTTACTTCAATGGATGGTAGCCTTGTCATTATTAAAGGTAGTCTGTTGTCGAGATTTTTGTCACTCCAATTGATGGTAGCCTTGTCATTATGGAAGGTAGTCTGTTGTCGTGATTTTTGTTACTCCAATGGATGGTAGCCTTGTCATTATGGAAGGTAGTGTGTTATCGAGATTTTTGTTACTCCAATTGATGGTAGCCTTGTCATTATGGAAGGTAGTCTGTTGTTGAGATTTTTGTTACACCAATGGATGGTAGCCATGTCATTACAGAAGGTAGTTTGTTGTCGAGATCTTTGTTACTTTAATGGATTGTAGCCTTGTCATTATGGAAGGTAGTCATTTGTCGAGATTTTTGTCACTCAAATTGATGGTAGCCTTGTCATTATGTAAGGTAGTCTGTTGTCGAGACTTTTTTACTCTAATGGATGGTAGCCTTGTCATTATGGAAGGTAGTTTGTTGTCGAGATTTTTGTTACACCAATGGATGTTAGCCTTGTCATTATGGAAGGTAGTGTGTTGTCGAGATTTTTGTTACTCCGATGGATGGTAGCCTTGTCATTATGGAAGGTAGTCTGTTGTCGAGATTTTTGTTACTCCAATAGATGGTAGCCTTGTCATTATGGAAGGTAGTCTGTTGTCGTAATTTTTTTTACTCTAATGGATGGTAGCCTTGTCATTATGGAAGGTAGTCTGTTGTCGAGATTTTTGTCACTCCAATTGATGGTAGCCTTGTCATTATGAAAGGTAGTCTATTGTCGAGATTTTTTTTTTCCAATGGATGGTAGCCTTATCATTATGGAAGGTAGTGTGTTGTCGAGATTTTTAATACTCCAATTGATGGTAGCCTTGTCATTATGGAACGTAGTCTGTTGTCGACATTTTTGTTACACCAATGGATGGTAGCCTTGTTATTATGTACGTTATTCTATTGTCGAGATTTTTGTTACTCTAATGGATGGTAGACTTGTCATTATGGAAGGTAGTATGTCGTAGATATTTTTGTTAATCCAATTGATGGTACCATTGTCATTATGGAACTTAGTCTGTTATAGATATTTTTGTTACTCCAATGGATGGTAGCCTTGTCATTATGGAAGGTAGTCTCTTGTCGAGGCTTTCGTTACTCCAATGGATGGTAGCCTTGTCATTATGGAAGGTATTCTATTGTCGATATTTTTGTTACTCCTATAGATGGTAGCCTTGTCATTATGGATGGTAGTCTGTTGTCGAGATTTTTGTTACTCCAATGGATTGTAGCCTTGTCATTATGGAAGGTAGTTTGTTGTCGAAATTTTTGTTTCTCCAATGGATTGTAGCCTTGTCATTATGGAAGGTAGTCTATTGTCTAGATTTTTGTTACTCTAATGGTGGTAGCCTTATCATTATGGAAGGTAGTCTGTTGTCGAGATTTTTGTTACTCCAATGGATGGTAGCCTTGTCATTATTGAAGGTAGTCTGTCATTGAGATTTCTATTACTCCAATGGATGGTAGCCTTGTCATTATTAAAGGTAGTCTGTTGTCGAGATTTTTGTCACTCCAATTGATGGTAGCCTTGTCATTATGGAACTGTTGTCGAGATTTTTGTTACTCCAATGGATGGTAGCCTTGTCATTATGGAAGGTAGTGTGTTGTCGAGATTTTTGTTACTCCTATTGATGGTAGCCTTGTCATTATGGAACGTAGTCTGTTGTCGAGATTTTTGTTACACCAATGGATGGTAGCCATGTCATTACAGAAGGTAGTCTATTGTCGAGATCTTTGTTACTCTAATGGATGGTAGCCTTGTCATTATGGAAGGTAGTCTGTTGTCGAGACTTTCGTTACTCCAATGGATGGTAGCCTTGTCATTATGGAAGGTAGTCTGTTGTCGAGAATTTTTGTTACTCTAAAGGGTGGTAGCCTTGTCATTATGGATGGTAGTCTGTTGTCGAGATTTTTGTTACTCCAATTGATGGTAGCCTTGTTATTATGGAAGGTAGTTTGTTGTCGAAATTTTTGTTACTCCAATGGATTGTAGCCTTGTCATTATGGAAGGTAGTTTGTTATCTAGATTTGTGTTACTCCGATGGTGGTAGCCTTGTCATTATGGAAGGTAGTTTGTTGTCGAGATTTTTGTTACTCCAACGGATGGTAGCCTTGTCATTATTGAAGGTAGTCTGTCATTGAGATTTCTGTTACTCCAATGGATGGTAGCCTTGTCATTATTAAAGGTAGTCTGTTGTCGAGATTTTTGTCACTCCAATTGATGGTAGCCTTGTCATTATGGAAGGTAGTCTGTTGTCGTGATTTTTGTTACTCCAATGGATGGTAGCCTTGTCATTATGGAAGGTAGTGTGTTGTCGAGATTTTTGTTACTCCAATTGATGGTAGCCTTGTCATTATGGAAGGTAGTCTGTTGTCGAGATTTTTGTTACACCAATGGATGGTAGCCATGTCATTGCGGAAGGTAGTCTGTTGTCGAGATCTTTGTTACTCTAATGGATTGTAGCCTTGTCATTATGGAAGGTAGTCATTTGTCAAGATTTTTGTTACTCAAATTGATGGTAGCCTTGTCATTATGTAAGGTAGTCTGTTGTCGAGATTTTATTACTCTAATGGATGGTAGCCTTGTCATTATGGAAGGTAGCCTGTTGTCCAGATTTTTTTTACACCAATGGATGGTAGCCTTGTCATTATGGAAGGTAGTGTGTTGTCGATATTTTTGTTAATCCAATGGATGGTACCAGTGTCATTATGGAACTTAGTCTGTTATAGATATTTTTGTTACTCCAATGAATGGTAGCCTTGTCATTATGGAAGGTAGTCTGTTGTCGAGATTTTTGTTACTCCAATGGATTGTAGCCTTGTCATTATTGAAGGTAGTCTGTCATTGAGATTTCCGTTACTCCAAAGGATGGTAGCCTTGTCATTATTAAAGGTAGTCTATTGTCGAGATTTTTGTCACTCCAATTGATGGTGGCCTTATCATCATGGAAGGTAGTCTGTTGTCGAGATTTTTGTTACACCAATGGATGGTAGCCATGTCATTACGGAAGGTAGTCTGTTGTCGAAATGGATTGTAGCCTTGTCATTATGGAAGGTAGCCTGTTGTCGAGATTTTTATTACTCAAATAGATGGTAGCCTTGTCATTATGTAAGGTAGTCTGTTGTCGAGATTTTTTTACTCTAATGGATGGTAGCCTTGTCATTATGGAAGGTAGCCTGTTGTCGAGATTTTTTTTACTCCAATGGATGGTAGCCTTGTCATTATGGAAGGTACTGCGTTGTAGAGATTATTGTTAATCCAATGGATGGGACCAGTGTCATTATGGAACTTAGTCTGTTATAGATATTTTTGCTACTCCAATGAAAGCAGCCTTGTCATTATGGAAGGTAGTCTGTTAACGAGACATTCGTTACTCCAATGGATGGTAGCCTTGTCATTATGGAAGGTAGTCTGTTGTCGAGATTTTTGTTACTCCAATAGATGGTAGCCTTGTCATTATGGAAGGTAGTCTGTTGTCGTGATTTTTTTACTCTAATGGATGGTAGCCTTGTCATTATGGAAGGTAGCCTGTTGTCGAGATTTTTTTTACACCAATAGATGGTAGCCTTGTCATTATGGAAGGTAGTGTGTTGTCGAGATTTTTGTTACTCCAATGGATGGTACCAGTGTCATTATGGAACTTAGTCTGTTATAGATATTTTTGTTACTCCTATGAATGGTAGCCTTGTCATTATGGAAGGTAGTCTGTTGTCGAGACTTTCGTTACTCCAATGGATGGTAGCCTTGTCATTATGGAAGGTAGTCTGTTTTCGAGATTTTTGTTACTCCAATAGATGGTAGCCTTGTCATTATGGAAGGTAGTTTGTTGTCTAGATTAGTGTTACTCCAATGGTGGTAGCCTTGTTATTATGGAAGGTAGTCTGTTGTCGAGATTTTTGTTACTCCAATGGATGGTAGCCTTGTCATTATTGAAGGTAGTCTGTCATTGAGATTTCTGTTACTCCAATGGATGGTAGCTATGTCATTATTAAAGGTAGTCTGTTCTCGAGATTTTTGTCACTCCAATTGATGGTAGCCTTGTCATTATGGAAGGTAGTCTATTGTCGATATTTTTATTACTCCAATGGATGGTAGCCTTGTCATTACGGAAGGTAGTGTGTTGTCGAGATTTTTGTTACTCCAATTGATGGTAGCCTTGTCATTATGGAAGGTAGTCTGTTGTCGATATTTTTGTTACACCAATGGATGGTTGCCATGTCATTACGGAAGGTAGTCTGTTTTCGAGATCTTTGCTACTTTAATGGATTGTAGCCTTGTCATTATGGAAGGTAGTCATTTGTCGAGATTTTTGTCACTCAAATTGATGGTAGCCTTGTCATTATGTAAGGTAGTCTGTTGTCGAGACTTTTTTACTCTAATGGATGGTAGCCTTGTCATTATGGAAGGTAGTCTGTTGTCGAGATTTTTGTTACACCAATGGATGGTAGCCTTGTCATTGTGGAAGGTAGTGTGTTGTCGAGATTTTTGTTACTCCGATGGATGGTAGCCTGTTGTCGAGATTTTTGTTACTCCGATGGAAGGTAGTCTGTTGTCGAGATTTTTGTTACTCCAATAGATGGTAGCCTTGTCATTATGGAAGGTAGTCTGTTGTCGTGATTTTTTTTACTCTAATGGATGGTAGCCTTGTCATTATGGAAGGTAGTCTGTTGTCGAGATTTTTGTCACTCCAATTGATGGTAGCGTTGTCATTATGGAAGGTAGTCTATTGTCGAGATTTTTGTTTTTCCAATGGATGGTAGCCTTGTCATTATGGAAGGTTGTCGGTTATCAAGAATTTTGTTAATCCAATGGATGGTAGCCTTGTCATTATGGAGCGTAGTCTGTTGTCGAGATTTTTGTTACTCCAATGGATGGTAGTCTTGACACTTTGGAAGGTAGTCTGTTGTCGAGATTTTTGTTACTCCAATGGATGGTAGCCTTGTCATTATGGAAGGTAGTCTGCTGTCGAGATTTTAGGTACTCCATTAGATGGTAGCCTTGTCATTATGGAAGGTAGTTTGATGTTGATATTTTTGTTACTCTATTGGATGGTAGCCTTGTCATTATGTAAGGTAGCCTTGTCATTATGTAAGGTAGCATGTCGTTGTGATTTCTATTACTCCAACAGATGGTAGCCCAGTGATTATGGAACTTAGCCTGCTTTAGATATATTTGTTATTCCAATAGATGGTAGCCTTCTCATTATGGAAGGTTGTCTGTTCTCTAGATTTTTGTTACTCTAATGGATGGTAGCCTTGTATTATGTAAGGTAGTCTGTTGTCGAGATTTTTCTTACTCTAATGGATGGTAGCCTTGTCATTATGGAAGGTAGTCTGTTGTCGAGATTTTTGTTACACCAACGGATGGTAGCCTTGTCATTATGGTAGGTATTGTGTTGTCGAGATTTTTGTTAATCCAATGGATAGTAGCATTGTCATTATGGAAGGTATTTTGTTGTCGAGATTTATGTTACTCCAATGGATGGTAGCCTTGTCATTATGGAAGGTAGTCTGCTGTCGAGATTTTTGTTTTTCCAATGGTTGGTAGCCTTGTCATTATGAAAGGTAGTCTGTTGTCGAGATTTTTGTTACTCCAATGGATGGTTGCCTTGTCATTATGGAAGGTAGTCTGTTGTCGAGATTTTTGTTACACCTATGGATGGTAGCCATGTCATTACGGAAGTTAGTCTGTTGTCGAGATCTTTGTTACTTTAATGGATGGTAGTGTTAGAACAAAGTTTGAATCTACTACCCTATATTTAAGTTTTGATGATAACAAAGTGAAAAGATATACTATTCATAAGATTCATGTATGAACTATCTGCTGCCTAAAATTACTATGTTCTGACTTGCAGATACTCTGATTGATATAAGCAAGATCACACCTATTCAGCATCAGAATTTGGTTTCAGACATCAGCATCAGAAGTTGCTATATCAGAATGTCAGAATCAGATGATCAACTCACGTATATGTTAAAGCCTGATGAACAAGACTGCGCTCAACACTCTGATAAAGAAACACAACAGTTCATCATCAGCTAAGCAGAGTCAGAATGAGCCAAGCCAGAACTTGCATTAAGTAAGCAACGGTACTATGCATTGAAAGCAAATTAATATCAACGGCCTCATTCCAGACAAGATCTGCTCGATAAGGAATGTTTGTTAATAGCATTGAATCAAGAATATTGCATCCAACGTTCAACATCTCAATGCTATATAAACAAGACTTTGAAGATTGAATTGGCTAATGCTCTCCAAATCTCTACACGCATAAAAGCTGATCAAAATCTTCCTTCTCTCAGTTTTGCTAAACACTACACATTCTGATATTCTATCATTGTTTAGAAATCTAGTTTCTAAGCTTTAAGTTGTGTATACATCACAGTTGTGATACAGTTTTGTAGAAAACATTCACACACTTAGTTTTATTTCTTTGTAAGAAAGTGTTTCCTTGACAAACCGGGTTGTGGTTTGGATCAAGAAGGCTTTAGCAGTTGTTAAAGCAGTCTGTAATATCTTGTTCATTGCATTAGATTTCAGTTTTACAATTCAACCCCCCCTTCTTGTGTTTTTCCCTACTTTAATTGGCATCAGAGCGCCTGGTTCTGAGCTAAAACACTTAACCGTGTCAGTACAAGATCCAGCGTCAGAAAAACACAATGGCAGGAAACAATTCTCACATCAGCAATGACAACAATGAGGACAGAGACAGATTCAGCGGCAAACCTCCAGTCTTTGATGGAGAAAACTTTGATTACTGGAAAGACAGAATTAAAAGCTTCTTTCTGGCACATGATGCTGATCTGTGGGATATGGTGACAGATGGATACACGCACCCTGTGAATGCAAGCGGTCAGAAGATTGATAGAAAAACAATGTCTGATCAACAAAAGCGTGACTTCAAGAATCACCACAAGGCCACAACCATCCTCCTCAGCGCCATCTCCTATACTGAGTATGAAAAGATCTCCAACAGAGACACAACAAAGAATATTTTTGACTCACTCAGAATGACGCATGAGGGCAACGTTCAGGTCAAAGAAACAAAAGCTCTAGCGCTCATTCAGAAGTATGAGGCGTTCAAAATGGAAGAATCTGAATCCATTGAAACCATGTTCTCTAGATTCTAGATTCTGGTAGCTGGTCTCAAAGTTCTGGACAAAGGATACTCTACTGCTGACCATGTCAAGAAAATCATCAGAAGTTTACCCAAGCAGTGTAGACCAATGGTTACAACTCTGAAGATAGCTAAAGATCTCAACAAAATCACTCTGGAGGAACTTATCAGCTCCCTCAGAAGTCATGAGATAGAGCTAGAAGTTGATGAGCCTCAGAAGCAAGGTAAGCCTTTAGCATTAAAATCTAACAAAAAATTTGAGTCTAAAGTTTTGCAGGCAGTTGAAGAAACATCTGATGGATCCTCATCAGAAGAAGACGAACTCTCTCTCCTTTCCAGAAGAGTAAATCAACTGTGGAAGCAAAGACTAAGGAAGTTCAGGAATCCCAGAAGATCTGATCAGAACGAGTCTTCTTCCAGATACAGAAGGACAGATTCTTCCTCTGGATACAGAAGATCTGAAGGCTCCTCCAGTAGCAAAAAGCCAAACACCAAGGACATCATCTGCTATGAGTGCAATGAGCAAGGACACTATAAGAGTGACTGCCCAAAGCTTCAGAGGGAAAAGCCCAAAAAGAAGTTTGGAAGAGAGAAAAAGAAAAGTCTCAAATTGGAAAATTCTGAGCTGAGAAATAAGATTTCAAAATTAGAAAACACTTTACAAAACTCTCAGAAGGAACCAATTTTTGAAACTCCCAGCAACGCAGATGAGATCATCAAGAAGTATGATCACAGTTTCCAGAAGTTCCTAGCTAAAAGCATAGATAGAAGCAAAATGGCTTCAATGATCTATGGAGTTAGCAGAAACGGAAGGAAAGGAATAGGATACCAAGGTAAGGTTCCTACACCAAAGAATGTCATGGACTTAACCATTAAACACACTCCTCTGAATTCACATTTTGTATATGGTCACACACATGATATTAAATACACTAGCAGTAAGCACTCTGTGAAACCAAAATTCAACCAGAGTTTTGGTAAAACTAACAAATCAGGACCCAAGAAAATCTGGGTACCTAAGGATAAAATAATACATGTTGCAGATATCTTTAGCAGCAAGTCAGAAACACCAGTCATGGTACCTGGACTCTGGCTGCTCACAACACATGACGGGAAGAAGGCATATGTTCCAAAGCCTGGAACTTAAGCCTGGGGGCCACGTTGGCTTTGGAGGCAATCAGAGGGGAAAGATAATTGGCTCTGGAACTGTAGGTAATGGAAATCTTCCCTCTATTAATAATGTTCTGCTAGTATATGGATTGATGCATAATCTGTTATCCATAAGTCAATTAAGTGATAACGGTTATGATATAATCTTAAATCAAAAATCATGTAAAGCTGTTAGTCAGAAAGATGGGACTATCCTGTTTAATGGTAAGAGGAAAAACAACATTTACAAAATCAAACATTCTGAACTAAAAAGTCAGAATGTAAAATGCCTTCTGTCTGTTAACAACGAGCAATGGATCTGGCACAGAAGATTGGGGCATGTTAGTATGAGAAGAATATCTCAGATTAACAAACTCAATCTGGTCAGAGGACTTCCTAATTTGAAGTTCAATTCAGATGCTCTGTGTGAAGCATGTCAGAAAGGCAAGTTTGCAAAACCTTCTTTTAAATCCAAAAATGTTGTTTCTACCTCTAAGCCATTAGAACTTCTGCACATTGACTTATTTGGACTAGTTAAAACTGCTTCAGTCAGTGGCAAGAAGTATGGGTTAGTAATCGTAGATGACTATAGCAGATGGACATGGGTAAAGTTCTTAAGACATAAGGATGAGTCACACTCTGTGTTTGTTACCATCTGTAACCAAGTTCAGAATGAAAAGGATCTTAGAATCGTTAAAGTCAGAAGTGATCATGGTGGAGAATTTGAAAACAAAGATTTTGAGTCATTCTTTAATGACAGAGGCATTCTGCATGATTTCTCTTGTCGTAGAACTCCCCAACAAAATGGAGTTGTAGAACGAAAGAACAGAACATTGCAAGAAATGGCCAGAACCATGATCAATGAGACAAACGTTGCTAAGACCTTCTGGGCAGAAGCAATAAACACAGCGTGCTACATTCAGAATAGAATCTCAATAAGACCTATTCTGGAAAAGACTCCATATGAATTATGGAAGAACAGAAAGCCCAACATTTCATATTTTCATCCATTTGGATGTACTTGCTTTATATTAAATACAAAGAATTATTTGAACAAGTTTGACTCTAAAGCACAGAAGTGTATTATGTTAGGATACTCTGAACGCTCAAGAGGGTACAGAGTATACAATACAGAAACACAGATTATGGAAGAATCAATCAGTGTTCGTTTTGATGATAAGCTTGACTCTGAAAAGTCAAAGCAGAATGAAGTTTTTGCAGGTATAGAAATTGAATTTACAGGTTCTGAAGACAAGTCATCAGAAGCTCTCAACACAAACATTCCTTCAACGTCTGAAAGGAGCACTGCTAGCAATCCTACAACAGCTGCTGATCAACCTCAGAAGAGATTACCCAGAAGCAGCTTGGATCACCCAGAAGAGACTATCTTAGGAAGAAAGGAAGATCCAATCAGAACAAGAGCAAGCTTCAGAAACTCTGAAGAAACTCTTATGGGACTTGTTTCTCTGATTGAACCTTCTTCTATTGATGAAGCACTTCTGGATAATGACTGGATTCTGGAAATGCAAGAAGAGCTGAATCAATTCACCAGAAACGACGTATGGGATCTCGTTCCCAGACCAAAAGGATTCAACGTCATTGGAACAAGATGGTTGTTCAGAAACAAGCTAAATGAACAAGGTGAAGTCATCAGAAACAAGGCACGACTGGTTGCACAAGGTTATAGTCATCAAGAGGGGATAGACTATACAGAAACCTTTGCCCCAGTCGCCAGGTTAGAATTTATCAGACTTTTAATTTCATTTACTGTTAATAGAGGCATCACTCTGTATCAGATGGATGTCAAAAGTGCATTCTTAAATGGTTATATAGAAGAAGAAGTTTATGTACACCAATCCCCTGGTTTTGAAAATACAAAACATCCAGAACATGTTTTCAAACTAAAGAAGTCTTTGTATGGTCTGAAACAAGCTCCCAGAGCTTGGTATGAAAGGCTAAGTAACTTTCTGTTAGAAAATGAATTCACCAGAGGGAAAGTGGACACTACTCTATTCTGTAAATCAGTTATGAATGACATCTTAGTCTGTCAAATTTATGTTGATGATATTATTTTTGGTTCTACTAATCCTTCTCTTGGAAGAAAATTTGCTAAGTGTATGCAGGCAGAATTTGAGATGAGCCTCATGGGGGAACTGAAATTCTTTCTAGGAATTCAGATCAATCAAACTCCAGAGGGAACTTACATTCATCAGAGCAAATACATCAGAGATCTTCTGAAGAAATTTGACCTCTCAGAATGTAAGCCATCAAAGATTCCAATGCATCCCACGTGCATTCTGGAAAGAGAAGAGGTAAGCAAAACTGTAGAACAGAAAGTCTACAGAGGTATGATTGGTTCTCTCCTCTATCTGACTGCTTCAAGACCTGACATATTATTCAGTGTTTGTATCTGTGCTAGATTCCAATCAGATCCTAGAGAATCTCACTTAACAGCTGTTAAGCGAATTTTCAAGTATCTGAAAGGTACTACTAATCTGGGTTTGTTTTATAGAAAATTTAGTGATTACAGCTTAGTAGGCTACTGCGATGCTGATTTTGCTGGAGACAGAGTAGAACGAAAAAGTACTTCTGGAAGCTGCCAGTTTCTGGGAGAAAATATGATCTCTTGGTCCAGCAAAAGGCAATCAACAATTGCACTATCAACAGCAGAATCTGAGTACATAGCAGCAGCAGGATGTAGCACACAAATGCTCTGGATGAAAAATCAGCTTGAAGACTTCCAGATTTTTGAGAGTAACATTCCTATACTCTGTGATAATACTTCTGCTATTTTCTTAAGTAAGAATCCTATTTTACATTCTAGAGCTAAGCATATAGAAATAAAACATCACTTCATTAGGGACAATATTCAGAAAGGTATTTTGAACTTAAAATTTATAGATAAAGACCATCAATGGGCTGATATCTTTACTAAACCCCTTTCAGAAGATAGGTTTAATTTCATTCTGAAACATCTCAGCATGAAAGTTTGTCCAGAGTGAAAATGTTTTAATTCCATATATTTACCTTCAGAATGTAATTGTTTTACTGTGAACTTCTGATCAATCTTCTTTCAGAAAGATAGAACATGCAGATTGTATTAGATGCAAGTCTCAAGATCTGAGAGTCTAAGCTCAAAGACAGACGTGCTGATCACTACATCAAACAAGTGTCATCCAATCATCAGCATATCTCTGAAGCAGAACGCGTGCACGCTTCTGAGAAGGCAAAGCGCTGATTGGGTGCATTGAGACACATGTCTGGTAACCGTTTTTAAGTATCTTTCTCAAATCCCCCAAAATCAGCAAGCATTTAATGAAAAGTAATCATGCTTTTAAAATGCAATCATGATTTTTCTCTTTCTTAAAAACGTTTATCTTTTCAAAATATTTTGAAACTCTATTTAAACACGTTAATCTCTCATTCTCATTCTTTACATTTTCTCACTAATACTCAAGCATTCTCTGCATATTTCTGTGTTCATCTCTTGCAAAACCCTTTTTCCTCAGTTTCTTCTCAAAACCTTTTTAGTGTGAACATGGCAACCTCCAGCAGTGCTTCTGCAGGTCCTCAGAAGAAAGCATCATCTGAGCAATATCAAGTGCCATTCAGAACACTCCTCACTCCTGTGAAGAATCTTGAAGTGCTTTCTGAATTAATCATTGATTTTGGAAGCTTGAAGGAGAACGGTTTTGACCTAACTGAAGAAGTTAGGGCACAGAAGTGGGAAAGGTATTTTGACAGGTTGGTTGGACCAACATTCCCTATGCTAGTCAAGGAATTCTGGATTCACGCCAAGGCTTCAACGCATCTAGTCACATCCTTTGTTATGGGGAAGAAGATTGTGATCACTGAGGATCACATTGCAAGGCTAATCGGTTACAGTGGCGGTGGCGTCCGTTGTGTGGACATGGCTGAAAGATGTGCTGATGTGGGTGTGATAGCTGCAAGGATTTTCACTCATGGGGTGCCCAGCAACAAGATCAAAGATCTGAAGGATCACTACAGAGTTTGGGCTAAGATAATTCTGGGGTGCTTCAACCATAGGAAACCAACCAGTTCACCTGATTACATAAATGTGGATCAGCAGTTTCTGATCTACTTTATTGATCAGAAGGTAAAAATCAATCTGGCTCATTTTCTGTTCAACCACCTCAGAACAAGTGTGAAGGAAACCAGGGAAGAAGAAAGAACCAAGAGGGATTGGATACCCTTTGGAAGGTTGATATCAGATATTCTGACAGAGAATAGGCTGATAGAGCATCTGATAGAAGCTCAAGAGCTAAGCACCATTGAACCAACAGTTGGGAAACCTCTGAACGCAAAGAACTTGAAGAAAATGAAGCTGATAGAAAATATCCAGAAGGAACCCAGAGCTACTCCTATTGCTGATATCACCAGCAGAAGAGTTCCTCTGAGTGACTTTCCTTTATTTTCTGAGATAGAATCCAAACCAGAGGTGGTTCTCAGATACTTGGATGCGTGCAAGGCAGATGGTACAGATCCAAATCTGATTATCAAAGCTCTGCATCAACCTCAACAAGAAGTGACTCTGAAGAAGACGAAGAAGAGGAAGGCACCTTCAGAAGGATCATCCCAGCAGACACCCAAGAAAAGAGGTAATTTATTTGTTGCTTCTGTTTTAAATTCTTCTACTATTCCAGCATCTATTCCTCCTCAAACCTCTCATAGAATCTCAATTCCCATCCCTACCATAGATGAAACTGTACCAGAAGAGGACCCTTCTGAGGCATTAAAACTCAGAAGACCCAGAACCAAACATCCCAAACCAACAATCTCAACAACATCAGCAATTGACAAAGTGCTGTCTGACATTGATCAACACACTTCTGATCAACCAAACTCTGAACCACAAATTGTCCCTCCTCCATAACCAGAACAACAGCAATCTGCTGAAGAACCAGAACAACAACAACAACCACTCTCATCAATTCCTAAAGAACCCCTTATCCCTGAACAACCAGAAATTCCAACAACTTCTCCTCAACCAGCAATTCCGTCTTCCTCTCCTCAACCAGAAATCAATCCACCATCACCTCAACCTGAGTTTCATCACTCTGAAACTCCTTCTCCTCAACCATCTGAACCTCATTCACCTCAACCATCACCTCTGGCAATCCAGCTGCCAGGTAGAACAACAATCACCTTGGCATAATTGCCATCCTCATCAGAATCTACACCACCAAATACTCCCAAAACACCACCCAGTCCAATCATATTTTCTGATTCTGAAACTCCCTCTCCAAAACAAACAGCTTCCAAGAAAACAACCGAAAACCCCAGAAGGACCTTCATAGACTTAACCAGTCTTGACCGTCTTGCTGATCTGAAACATAAAATAGCCATCCCTAAACCAAAACAACCAGATGTTGGCTCTGGTATTATGAATTTTGAAACAGGTGTGCAGCAATGGATTGCTTCTTTGAAGCAAGTCTGTCCTGGAATGATTGACCCAGTTGCTTCTGATCAGCTCTGGTCATAATTCAGACTTTGGGTACGTGCTGAAGCCCTCAAGTTGCAGGATATCAACTATGAGCAGGCACAACAGAATTTCAGCAGGCTTCTGAATGAAGTTGGAAGTCAGCTTCTGAAAGAAGACGTGCTCCCTCTGGATAGTGAACCTTGGTCTGAGAAACAACCAGCTTCAAAGGTGCAACCAGAAGAAGACAACACCATTCAAGCTGAAGAAAGTCAAGCAGAAGATGTTGCTGAAAGCTCTCAGAAGCTTCCTGCTTTTGATGTTTCTCAAGGTGCCTTGGACAGGCAGACTCTGGAAGAACTAAAGCTGAATGACATGCGTCTGCAGCAGAGGATGGATGAAAATGACCAGAAGATGAAAGAAAGAATGGATGTGCAGGATAGCAAGATTGACACTGTTGTCAGCATGGTGCACAAGCAGAATGAGACTGCTGATCAGATCAAAGCCATGCTGGAGAACCTGTTCACACGCTTGCCTCCTCAACCTTAGTCTTTTTTCATTCATGTCTTTTTCATGTTTTCTTTGATTTTATGATGTACTGTTTGAATATGTTTTGTACTATTTTCATGTTTTGATTCTGAACCTTTCAATATGACAAGTTTTTCTGATCTTAATTGTTTTAGCACATCACTTACACTTTTTGATTGCTGACAAAAAGGGGGAGAACAAGAATGATATTTTAAACAATAACAGCTAACTAGACAGAAATTCTCAAACATTCTAACTCTATTACTTGAAATGTTTTTTCTGTTTTGCTTAAAGTCTACAGGTACAAGGAAGCTCCTGGACACTCTGAAGACTAGAAGCTCTGATCACTATGAAGCTCTGATCCGCTCTGATACTCTGATCCAAAGCAAAGCTCTGACAAGAAAAGTTCTGAAGCTCTGCTCTGACATGCTGATCTAAAGCTTCTGATAGTCAAAGACTCTGATACTCTGATGTTCAAAGAAAGGCAAAAGATCTGATCCTGAAGAACACTTGTAAACAAAGGGAAGTAATAAACTCAGGGGGAGTATCTCTAAACTCTGATATCTTTTTACTCCTTATCTTTTTACCTCTTACTCTGATGCATCTTTCTGATATCTTTTCACGTTATTTTCATTTAAAAATATCTAGTTTTTGTCATCATCAAAAAGGGGGAGATTGTTAGAACAAAGTTTGAATCTACTACCCTATATTTAAGTTTTGATGATAACAAAGTGAAAAGATATACTATTCATAAGATTCATGTATGAACTATCTGCTGCCTAAAATTACTATGTTCTGACTTGCAGATACTCTGATTGATATAAGCAAGATCACACCTATTAAGCATCAGAATTTGGTTTCAGACATCAGCATCAGAAGTTGCTATATCAGAATGTCAGAATCAGATGATCAACTCACGTATATGCTGAAGCCTGATGAACAAGACTGCGCTCAACACTCTGATAAAGAAACACAACAGTTCATCAGCAGCTAAGCAGAGTCAGAATGAGCCAAGCCAGAACTTGCATTAAGTAAGCAACGGTACTATGCATTGAAAGCAAATTAATACCAACAGCCTCATTCCAGACAAGATCTGCTCGATAAGGAAAGTTTGTTAATAGCATTGAATCAAGAATATTGCATCCAACGTTCAACATCTCAATGCTATATAAACAAGACTTTGAAGATTGAATTGGCTAATGCTCTCCAAATCTCTACACGCATAAAAGCTGATCAAAATCTTCCTTCTCTCAGTTTTGCTAAACACTACACATTCTGATATTCTATCATTGTTTAGCAATCTAGTTTCTAACTTTAAGTTGTGTATACATCATAGTTGTGATACAGTTTTGTAGAAAACATTCACACACTTAGTTTTATCTCTTTGTAAGAAAGTGTTTCCTTGACAAACCGGGTTGTGGTTTGGATCAAGAAGGCTTTAGCAGTTGTTAAAGCAGTCTGTAATATTCAGTTGAATATAATGGATTAAGAACTCGTTGGAGAGAGGCGAAATCACCTTGACGGGTGGACTGGAGTAGTTTGAGATCAAACGAACCAGGATAAAAATATCTTGTTCATTGCATTAGATTTCAGTTTTACAATTCAACCCCCCCTTCTTGTGTTTTTCACTACTTCAGGTAGCCTTGTCATTATGGAAGGTAGTCATTTGTCGAGATTTTTGTCACTCAAATTGATGGTAGCCTTGTCATTATGTAAGGTAGTCTATTGTCGAGACTTTTTTACTCTAATGGATGGTAGCCTTGTCATTATGGAAGGTAGTCTGTTGTCGAGATTTTTGTTACACCAATGGATGGTAGCCTTGTCATTATGGAAGGTAGTGTGTTGTCGAGATTTTTGTTACACCAATGGATGGTAGCCTTGTCATTATGGAAGGTAGTGTGTTGTCGAGATTTTTGTTAATCCTATGGATGGTACCAGTGTCATTATGGAACTTAGTCTGTTATAGATATTTTTGTTACACCAATGAATGGTAGCCTTGTCATTATGGAAGGTAGTCTGTTGTCGAGACATTCGTTACTCCGATGGATGGTAGCCTTGTCATTATGGAAGGTAGTCTATTGTCGAGATTTTTGTTACTCCAATAGATGGTATCCTTGTCATTATGGAAGGTAGTCTGTTGTCGTGATTTTTTTTACTCTAATGGATGGTAGCCTTGTCATTATGGAAGGTAGTCTGTTGTCGAGATTTTTATCACTCCAATTGATGGTAGCCTTGTCATTATTGAAGGTAGTCTGTTGTCGAGATTTTTGTTTTTCCAATGGATGGTAGCCTTGTCATTATGGAAGGTAGTCGGTTATTAAGAATTTTGTTAATCCAATGGATGGTAGCCTTGTCATTATGGAGCGTAGTCTGTTGTCGAGATTTTTGTTACTCCAATGGATGGTAGCCTTGACACTTTGGAAGGTAGTCTATTGTCGAGATTTTTGTTACTCCAATGGATTGTAGCCTTCTCATTATGGAAGGTAGTCTGCTGTCGAGATTTTTAGTGCTCCATTAGATGGTAGCCTTGTCATTATGGAAGGTAGTTTGATGTCGATATTTTTGTTACTCTATTGGATGGTAGTCTTGTCATTATGTAAGGTAGCATGTCGTTGTGATTTCTGTTACTCCAACAGATGGTAGCCCAGTGATTATGGAACTTAACCTGCTTTAGATATTTATGTTATTCCAATAGATGGTAGCCTTCTCATTATGGAAGGTTGTCTGTTCTCTAGATTTTTGTTACTCTAATGGATGGTAGCCTTGTATTATGTAAGGTAGTCTGTTGTCAAGATTTTTGTTACTCATATGGATTGTAGCCTTGTCATTATGGAAGGTAGTTTGTTGTCGAGATTTTTGTTACACCAACGGATGGTAGCCTTGTCATTATGGAAGGTAGTGTGTTGTCGAGATTTTTGTTAATGTAATGGATGGTAGCATTGTCATTATGGAAGGTATTCTGTTGTCGAGATTTCTGTTACTCCAATGGATGGTAGCCTTGTCATTATGGAAGGTAGTCTGTTGTCGAGATTTTTGTTTTTACAATGGTTGGTAGACTTGTCATTATGGAAGGTAGTTTGTTGTCGAGATTTTTGTTACTCCAATGGATGGTTGCCTTGTCATTATGGAAGGTAGTGTGTTGTCGAGATTTTTGTTACTCCAATTGATGGTAGCCTTGTCATTATGGAAGGTAGTCTGTTGTCGAGATTTTTGTTACACCAATGGATTGTGGCCATGTCATTACGGAAGGTAGTCTGTTGTCGAGATCTTTGTTACTTTAATGGATGGTAGCATTGTCATTATGGAAGGTAGTCATTTGTCGAGATTTTTGTCACTCAAATTGATGGTAGCCTTGTCATTATGTAAGGTAGTCTGTTGTCGAGACTTTTTTACTCTAATGGATGGTAGCCTTGTCATTATGGAAGGTAGTCTGTTGTCGAGATTTTTGTTACACCAATGGATGGTAGCCTTGTCATTATGGAAGGTAGTGTGTTGTCGAGATTTTTGTTAATCCAATGGATGGTACCAGTGGCATTATGGAACTTAGTCTGTTATAGATATTTTTGTTACTCCAATGAATGGTAGCCTTGTCATTATGGAAGGTAGTTTGTTGTCGAGACTTTCGTTACTTCAATGGATGGTAGCCTTGTCATTATGGAAGGTAGTTTGTTGTCGAGATTTTTGTTACTCTAATAGATGGCAGCCTTGTCATTATGGAAGGTAGTTTGTTGTCGTGATTTTTTTTACTCTAATGGATGGTAGCCTTATCATTATGGAAGGTAGTCTGTTGTCGAGATTTTTGTCACTCCAATTGATGGTAGCCTTGTCATTTAAGGAATGTAGTCTGTTGTCGAGATTTTTGTTTTTCCAATGGATGGTAGCCTTGTCATTATGGAAGGTAATCGGTTATCAAGAATTTTGTTAATCCAATGGATGGTAGCCTTGTCATTATGGAGCGTAGTCTGTTGTCGAGATTTTTGTTACTCCAATGGATGGTAGGCTTGACACTTTGGAAGGTAGTCTGTTGTCGAGATTTTTGTTACTCCAATGGATGGTAGCCTTGTCATTATGGAAGGTAGTCTGCTGTCGAGATTTTTGGTGCTCCATTAGATGGTAGCCTTGTCATTATGGAAGGTAGTTTGATGTCGATATTTTTGTTACTCTATTGGATGGTAGTCTTGTCATTATGTAAGGTAGCATGTCGTTGTGATTTCTGTTACTCCAACAGATGGTAGCCCAGTGATTATGGAACTTAGCCTGCTTTAGATATTTATGTTATTCCAATAGATGGTAGCCTTCTCATTATGGAAGGTTGTCTGTTCTCTAGATTTTTGTTACTCTTATGGATGGTAGCCTTGTATTATGTAAGGTAGTCTGTTGTCAAGATTTTTGTTACGCTAATGGATTGTAGCCTTGTCATTATGGAAGGTAGTCTGTTGTCGAGAGTTTTGTTACACCAACGGATGGTAGCCTTGTCATTATCGAAGGTAGTGTGTTGTCGAGATTTTTGTTAATCCAATGGATGGTAGCATTGTCATTATGGAAGGTATTCTATTGTCGAGATTTCTGTTACTCCAATGGATGGTAGCCTTGTCATTATGGAAGGTAGTCTGTTGTCGAGATTTTTGTTTTTCCAATGGTTGGTAGACTTGTCATTATGGAAGGTAGTCTGTTGTCGAGATTTTTGTTACTTTAATGGATGGTTGCCTTGTCATTATGGAAGGTAGTGTGTTGTCGAGATTTTTGTTACTCCAATTGATGGTAGCCTTGTCATTATGGAAGGTAGTCTGTTGTCGAGATTTTTGTTACACCAATGGATTGTAGCCATGTCATTACGGAAGGTAGTCTGTTGTCGAGATCTTTGTTACTTTAATGGATGGTAGCGTTGTCATTATGGAAGGTAATCATTTGTCGAGATTTTTGTAACTCAAATTGATGGTAGCCTTGTCATTATGTAAGGTAGTCTGTTGTCGAGACTTTTTTACTCTAATGGATGGTAGCCTTGTCATTATGGAAGGTAGTCTGTTGTCGAGATTTTTGTTACACCAATGGATGGTAGCCTTGTTATTATGGAAGGTAGTGTGTTGTCGAGATTTTTGTTAATCCAATGGATGGTACCAGTGTCATTATGGAACTTAGTCTGTTATAGATATTTTTGTTACTCCAATGAATGGTAGCCTTGTCATTATGGAAGGTAGTCTGTTGTCGAGACTTTCGTTACTCCGATGGATGGTAGCCTTGTCATTATGGAAGGTAGTCTGTTGTCGAGATTTTTGTTACTCCAATAGATGGTAGCCTTGTCATTATGGAAGGTAGTTTGTTGTCGTGATTTTTTTTACTCTAATGGATGGTAGCCTTATCATTATGGAAGGTAGTCTATTGTCGAGATTTTTGTCACTCCAATTGATGGTAGCCTTGTCATAATGGAAGGTAGTCTGTTGTCGAGATTTTTGTTTTTCCAATGGATGGTAGCCTTGTCATTATGGAAGGTAGTCGGTTATCAAGAATTTTGTTAATCCAATGGATGGTAGCCTTGTCATTATGGAGCGTAGTCTGTTGTCGAGATTTTTGTTACTCCAATGGATGGTAGCCTTGACACTTTGGAAGGTAGTCTGTTGTCGAGATTTTTGTTACTCCAATGGATGGTAGCCTTGTCATTATGGAAGGTAGTCTGCTGTCGAGATTTTTGGTGCTCCATTAGATGGTAGCCTTGTTATTATGGAAGGTAGTTTGATGTCGATATTTTTGTTACTCTATTGGATGGTAGTCTTGTCATTATGTAAGGTAGCATGTCGTTGTGATTTATGTTACTCCAACAGATGGTAGCCCAGTGATTATGGAACTTAGCCTGCTTTAGATATTTATGTTATTCCAATAGATGGTAGCCTTCTCATTATGGAAGGTTGTCTGTTCTCTAGATTTTTGTTACTCTAATGGATGGTAGCCTTGTATTATGTAAGGTAGTCTGTTGTCAATATTTTTGTTACTCTAATGGATTGTAGCCTTGTCATTATGGAAGGTAGTCTGTTGTCGATATTTTTGTTACACCAACGAATGGTAGCCTTGTCATTATGGAAGGTAGTGTGTTGTCGAGATTTTTGTTAATCCAATGGATGGTAGCATTGTCATTATGGAAGGTATTCTGTTGTCGAGATTTCTGCTACTCCAATGGATGGTAGCCTTGTCATTATGGAAGGTAGTCTGTTGTCGAGATTTTTGTTAATCCAATGGATGGTAGCATTGTCATTATGGAAGGTATTCTGTTGTCGAGATTTCTGCTACTCCAATGGATGGTAGCCTTGTCATTATGTAAGGTAGTCTGTTGTCGAGACTCTTTTACTCTAATGGATGGTAGCCTTGTCATTATGGAAGGTAGTCTGTTGTCGAGATTTTTGTTACACCAATGGATGGTAGCCTTGTCATTATGGAAGGTAGTGTGTTGTCGAGATTTTTGTTAATCCAATGGATGGTACCAGTGTCATTATGGAACTTAGTCTGTTATAGATATTTTTTTTACTCCAATGAATGGTAGCCTTGTCATTATGGAAGGTAGTCTGTTGTCGAGACTTTCATTACTCCGATGGATGGTAGCCTTGTCATTATGGAAGGTAGTCTGTTGTCGAGATTTTTGTTACTCCAATAGATGGTAGCCTTCTCATTATGGAAGGTTGTTTGTTCTCTAGATTTTTGTTACTCTAATGGATGGTAGCCTTGTATTATGTAAGGTAGTCTATTGTCAATATTTTTGTTACTCTAATGGATTGTAGCCTTGTCATTATGGAAGGTAGTTTGTTGTCGAGATTTTTGTTACACCAACGAATGGTAGCCTTGTCATTATGGAAGGTAGTGTGTTGTCGAGATTTTTGTTAATCCAATGGATGGTAGCATTGTCATTATGGAAGGTATTTTGTTGTCAAGATTTCTGCTACTCCAATGGATAGTAGCCTTGTCATTATGGAAGGTAGTCTGTTGTCGAGATTTTTGTTTTTCCAATGGTTGGTAGACTTGTCATTATGGAAGGTAGTCTGTTGTCGAGATTTTTGTTACTCCAATGGATGATTGCCTTGTCATTATGGAAGGTAGTGTGTTGTCGAGATTTTTGTTACTCCAATTGATGGTAGCCTTGTCATTATGGAAGGTAGTCTATTGTCGAGATTTTTGTTACACCAATGGATTGTAGCCATGTCATTACGGAAGGTAGTCCGTTGTCGAGATCTTTGTTACTTTAATGGATGGTAGCGTTGTCATTATGGAAGGTAGTCATTTGTCGAGATTTTTGTCACTCAAATTGATGGTAGCCTTGTCATTATGTAAGGTAGTATGTTGTCGAGACTCTTTTACTCTAATGGATGGTAGCCTTGTCATTATGGAAGGTAGTCTGTTGTCGAGATTTTTGTTACACCAATGGATGGTAGCCTTGTCATTATGGAAGGTAGTGTGTTGTCGAGATTTTTGTTAATCCAATGGATGGTACCAGTGTCATTATGGAACTTAGTCTGTTATAGATATTTTTGTTACTCCAATGAATGGTAGCCTTGTCATTATGGAAGGTAGTCTGTTGTCGAGACTTTCGTTACTCCGATGGATGGTAGCCTTGTCATTATGGAAGGTAGTCTGTTGTCGAGATTTTTTTTACTCCAATAGATGGTAGCCTTGTCATTATGGAAGGTAGTTTGTTGTCGTGATTTTTTTTACTCTAATGGATGGTAGCCTTGTCATTATGGAAGGTAGTCTGTTGTCGAGATTTTTGTCACTCCAATTGATGGTAGCCTTGTCATTATGGAAGGTAGTCTGTTGTCGAGATTTTTATTTTTCCAATGGATGGTAGCCTTGTCATTATGGAAGGTAGTCGGTTATCAAGAATTTTGTTAATCCAATGGATGGTAGCCTTGTCATTATGGAGCGTAGTCTGTTGTCGAGAATTTTGTTACTCCAATGGATGGTAGCCTTGACACTTTGGAAGGTAGTCTGTTGTCGAGATTTTTGTTACTCCAAAGGATGGTAGCCTTGTCATTATGGAAGGTAGTCTGTTGTCGAGATTTTTGTTACACCAATGGATGGTAGCCTTGTCATTATGGAAGGTAGTGTGTTGTCGAGATTTTTGTTAATCCAATGGATGGTACTAGTGTCATTATGGAACTTAGTCTGTTATAGATATTTTTGTTACTCCAATGAATGGTAGCCTTGTCATTATGGAAGGTAGTCTGTTGTCGAGACTTTCGTTACTCCGATGGATGGTAGCCTTGTCATTATGGAAGGTAGTCTGTTGTCGAGATTTTTGTTACTCCAATAGATGGTAGCCTTGTCATTATGGAAGGTAGTCTGTTGTCGAGATTTTTGTTTTTCCAATGGTTGGTAGACTTGTCATTATGGAAGGTAGTCTGTTGTCGAGATTTTTGTTACTCCAATGGATGGTTGCCTTGTCATTATGGAAGGTAGTGTGTTGTCGAGATTTTTGTTACTCCAATTGATGGTAGCCTTGTCATTATGGAAGGTAGTCTGTTGTCGAGATTTTTGTTACACCAATGGATTGTAGCCATGTCATTACGGAAGGTAGTCTGTTGTCGAGATCTTTGTTACTTTAATGGATGGTAGCGTTGTCATTATGGAAGGTAGTCATTTGTCGAGATTTTTGTCACTCAAATTGATGGTAGCCTTGTCATTATGTAAGGTAGTCTGTTGTCGAGACTTTTTTACTCTAATGGATGGTAGCCTTGTCATTATGGAAGGTAGTCTGTTGTCGAGATTTTTGTTACACCAATGGATGGTAGCCTTGTCATTATGGAAGGTAGTGTGTTGTCGAGATTTTTGTTAATCCAATGGATGGTACCAGTGTCATTATGGAACTTAGTCTGTTATAGATATTTTTGTTACTCCAATGAATGGTAGCCTTGTCATTATGGAAGGTAGTCTGTTGTCGAGACTTTCGTTACTCCGATGGATGGTAGCCTTGTCATTATGGAAGGTAGTCTGTTGTCGAGATTTTTGTTACTCCAATAGATGGTAGCCTTGTCATTATGGAAGGTAGTTTGTTGTCGAGATTTTTGTTTTTCCAATGGTTGGTAGACTTGTCATTATGGAAGGTAGTCTGTTGTCGAGATTTTTGTTACTCCAATGGATGGTTGCCTTGTCATTATGGATGGTAGTGTGTTGTCGAGATTTTTGTTACTCCAATTGATGGTAGCCTTGTCATTATGGAAGGTAGTCTGTTGTCGAGATTTTTGCTACACCAATGGATTGTAGCCATGTCATTACGGAAGGTAGTCTGTTGTCGAGATCTTTGTTACTTTAATGGATGGTAGCGTTGTCATTATGGAAGGTAGTCATTTGTCGAGATTTTTGTCACTCAAATTGATGGTAGCCTTGTCATTATGTAAGGTAGTCTGTTGTCGAGACTTTTTTACTCTAATGGATGGTAGCCTTGTCATTATGGAAGGTGGTCTGTTGTCGAGATTTTTGTTACACCAATGGATGGTAGCCTTGTCATTATGGAAGGTAGTGTGTTGTCGAGATTTTTGTTACTCCAATGGATGGTAGCCTTGTCATTATGGAAGGTAGTCTGTTGTCGAGATTTTTGTTACACCAATGGATTGTAGCCATGTCATTAAGGAAGGTAGTCTGTTGTCGAGATCTTTGTTACTTTAATGGATGGTAGCGTTGTCATTATGGAAGGTAGTCATTTGTCGAGATTTTTGTCACTCAAATTGATGGTAGCCTTGTCATTATGTAAGGTAGTCTGTTGTCGAGACTTTTTTACTCTAATGGATGGTAGCCTTGTCATTATGGAAGGTAGTCTGTTGTCGAGATTTTTGTTACACCAATGGATGGTAGCCTTGTCATTATGGAAGGTAGTGTGTTGTCGAGATTTTTGTTAATCCAATGGATGGTACCAGTGTCATTATGGAACTTAGTCTGTTATAGATATTTTTGTTACTCCAATGAATGGTAGCCTTGTCATTATGGAAGGTAGTCTGTTGTCGAGACTTTCGTTACTCCGATGGATGGTAGCCTTGTCATTATGGAAGGTAGTCTGTTGTCGAGATTTTTGTTACTCCAATAGATGGTAGCCTTGTCATTATGGAAGGTAGTCTGTTGTCGAGATTTTTGTTTTTCCAATGGTTGGTAGACTTGTCATTATGGAAGGTAGTCTGTTGTCGAGATTTTTGTTACTCCAATGGATGGTTGCCTTGTCATTATGGAAGGTAGTGTGTTGTCGAGATTTTTGTTACTCCAATTGATGGTAGCCTTGTCATTATGGAAGGTAGTCTGTTGTCGAGATTTTTGTTACACCAATGGATTGTAGCCATGTCATTACGGAAGGTAGTCCGTTGTCGAGATCTTTGTTACTTTAATGGATGGTAGCGTTGTCATTATGGAAGGTAGTCATTTGTCGAGATTTTTGTCACTCAAATTGATGGTAGCCTTGTCATTATGTAAGGTAGTCTGTTGTCGAGACTTTTTTACTCTAATGGATGGTAGCCTTGTCATTATGGAAGGTAGTCTGTTGTCGAGATTTTTGTTACACCAATGGATGGTAGCCTTGTCATTATGGAAGGTAGTGTGTTGTCGAGATTTTTGTTAATCCAATGGATGGTACCAGTGTCATTATGGAACTTAGTCTGTTATAGATATTTTTGTTACTCCAATGAATGGTAGCCTTGTCATTATGGAAGGTAGTCTGTTGTCGAGACTTTCGTTACTCCGATGGATGGTAGCCTTGTCATTATGGAAGGTAGTCTGTTGTCGAGATTTTTGTTACTCCAATAGATGGTAGCCTTGTCATTATGGAAGGTAGTTTGTTGTCGAGATTTTTGTTTTTCCAATGGTTGGTAGACTTGTCATTATGGAAGGTAGTCTGTTGTCGAGATTTTTGTTACTCCAATGGATGGTTGCCTTGTCATTATGGAAGGTAGTGTGTTGTCGAGATTTTTGTTACTCCAATTGATGGTAGCCTTGTCATTATGGAAGGTAGTCTGTTGTCGAGATTTTTGTTACACCAATGGATTGTAGCCATGTCATTACGGAAGGTAATCTGTTGTCGAGACCTTTGTTACTTTAATGGATGGTAGCGTTGTCATTATGGAAGGTAGTCATTTGTCGAGATTTTTGTCACTCAAATTGATGGTAGCCTTGTGATTATGTAAGGTAGTCTGTTGTCGAGACTCTTTTACTCTAATGGATGGTAGCCTTGTCATTATGGAAGGTAGTCTGTTGTCGAGATTTTTGTTACACCAATGGATGGTAGCCTTGTCATTATGGAACGTAGTGTGTTGTCGATATTTTTGTTAATCCAATGGATGGTACCAGTGTCATTATGGAACTTAGTCTGTTATAGATATTTTTGTTACTCCAATGAATGGTAGCCTTGTCATTATGGAAGGTAGTCTGTTGTCGAGACTTTCATTACTCCGATGGATGGTAGCCTTGTCATTATGGAAGGTAGTCTGTTGTCGAGATTTTTGTTACTCCAATAGATGGTAGCCTTCTCATTATGGAAGGTTGTCTGTTCTCTAGATTTTTGTTACTCTAATGGATGGTAGCCTTGTATTATGTAAGGTAGTCTATTGTCAATATTTTTGTTACTCTAATGGATTGTAGCCTTGTCATTATGGAAGGTAGTTTGTTGTCGAGATTTTTGTTACACCAACGAATGGTAGCCTTGTCATTATGGAAGGTAGTGTGTTGTCGAGATTTTTGTTAATCCAATGGATGGTAGCATTGTCATTATGGAAGGTATTCTGTTGTCAAGATTTCTGCTACTCCAATGGATGGTAGCCTTGTCATTATGGAAGGTAGTCTGTTGTCGAGATTTTTGTTTTTCCAATGGTTGGTAGACTTGTCATTATGGAAGGTAGTCTGTTGTCGAGATTTTTGTTACTCCAATGGATGGTTGCCTTGTCATTATGGAAGGTAGTGTGTTGTCGAGATTTTTGTTACTCCAATTGATGGTAGCCTTGTCACTATGGAAGGTAGTCTGTTGTCGAGATTTTTGTTACACCAATGGATTGTAGCCATGTCATTACGGAAGGTAGTCTGTTGTCGAGATCTTTGTTACTTTAATGGATGGTAGAGTTGTCATTATGGAAGGTAGTCATTTGTCGAGATTTTTGTCACTCAAATTGATGGTAGCCTTGTCATTATGTAAGGTAGTCTGTTGTCGAGACTCTTTTACTCTAATGGATGGTAGCCTTGTCATTATGGAAGGTAGTCTGTTGTCGAGATTTTTGTTACACCAATGGATGGTAGCCTTGTCATTATGGAAGGTAGTGTGTTGTCGAGATTTTTGTTAATCCAATGGATGGTACCAGTGTCATTATGGAACTTAGTCTGTTATAGATATTTTTGTTACTCCAATGAATGGTAGCCTTGTCATTATGGAAGGTAGTCTGTTGTCGAGACTTTCCTTACTCCGATGGATGGTAGCCTTGTCATTATGGAAGGTAGTCTGTTGTCGAGATTTTTTTTACTCCAATAGATTGTAGCCTTGTCATTATGGAAGGTAGTTTGTTGTCGTGATTTTTTTTACTCTAATGGATGGTAGCCTTGTCATTATGGAAGGTAGTCTGTTGTCGAGATTTTTGTCACTCCAATTGATGGTAGCCTTGTCATTATGGAAGGTAGTCTGTTGTCGAGATTTTTATTTTTCCAATGGATGGTAGCCTTGTCATTATGGAAGGTAGTCGGTTATCAAGAATTTTGTTAATCCAATGGATGGTAGCCTTGTCATTATGGAGCGTAGTCTGTTGTCAAGATTTTTGTTACTCCAATGGATGGTAGCCTTGACACTTTGGAAGGTAGTCTGTTGTCGAGATTTTTGTTACTCCAAAGGATGGTAGCCTTGTCATTATGGAAGGTAGTCTGTTGTCGAGATTTTTGTTACACCAATGGATGGTAGCCTTGTCATTATGGAAGGTAGTGTGTTGTCGAGATTTTTGTTAATCCAATGGATGGTACCAGTGTCATTATGGAACTTAGTCTGTTATAGATATTTTTGTTACTCCAATGAATGGTAGCCTTGTCATTATGGAAGGTAGTCTGTTGTCGAGACTTTCGTTACTCCGATGGATGGTAGCCTTGTCATTATGGAAGGTAGTCTGTTGTCGAGATTTTTGTTACTCCAATAGATGGTAGCCTTGTCATTATGGAAGGTAGTCTGTTGTCGAGATTTTTGTTTTTCCAATGGTTGGTAGACTTGTCATTATGGAAGGTAGTCTGTTGTCGAGATTTTTGTTACTCCAATGGATGGTTGCCTTGTCATTATGGAAGGTAGTGTGTTGTCAAGATTTTTGTTACTCCAATTGATGGTAGCCTTGTCATTATGGAAGGTAGTCTGTTGTCGAGATTTTTGTTACACCAATGGATTGTAGCCATGTCATTACGGAAGGTAGTCTGTTGTCGAGATCTTTGTTACTTTAATGGATGGTAGCGTTGTCATTATGGAAGGTAGTCATTTGTCGAGATTTTTGTCACTCAAATTGATGGTAGCCTTGTCATTATGTAAGGTAGTCTGTTGTCGAGACTCTTTTACTCTAATGGATGGTAGCCTTGTCATTATGGAAGGTAGTCTGTTGTCGAGATTTTTGTTACACCACTGGATGGTAGCCTTGTCATTATGGAAGGTAGTGTGTTGTCGAGATTTTTGTTAATCCAATGGATGGTACCAGTGTCATTTTGAAACTTAGTCTGTTATAGATATTTTTGTTACTCCAATGAATGGTAGCCTTGTCATTATGGAAGGTAGTCTGTTGTCGGGACTTTCATTACTCCGATGGATGGTAGCCTTGTCATTATGGAAGGTAGTCTGTTGTCGAGATTTTTGTTACTCCAATAGATGGTAGCCTTCTCATTATGGAAGGTTGTCTATTGTCGAGATTTTTGTCACTCCAATTGATGGTAGCCTTGTCATTATGGAAGGTAGTCTGTTGTCGAGATTTTTATTTTTCCAATGGATGGTAGCCTTGTCATTATGGAAGGTAGTCGGTTATCAAGAATTTTGTTAATCCAATGGATGGTAGCCTTGTCATTATGGAGCGTAGTCTGTTGTCGAGAATTTTGTTACTCCAATGGATGGTAGCCTTGACACTTTGGAAGGTAGTCTGTTGTCGAGATTTTTGTTACTCCAAAGGATGGTAGCCTTGTCATTATGGAAGGTAGTCTGTTGTCGAGATTTTTGTTACACCAATGGATGGTAGCCTTGTCATTATGGAAGGTAGTGTGTTGTCGAGATTTTTGTTAATCCAATGGATGGTACTAGTGTCATTATGGAACTTAGTCTGTTATAGATATTTTTGTTACTCCAATGAATGGTAGCCTTGTCATTATGGAAGGTAGTCTGTTGTTGAGACTTTCGTTACTCCGATGGATGGTAGCCTTGTCATTATGGAAGGTAGTCTGTTGTCGAGATTTTTGTTACTCCAATAGATGGTAGCCTTGTCATTATGGAAGGTAGTCTGTTGTCGAGATTTTTGTTTTTCCAATGGTTGGTAGACTTGTCATTATGGAAGGTAGTCTGTTGTCGAGATTTTTGTTACTCCAATGGATGGTTGCCTTGTCATTATGGAAGGTAGTGTGTTGTCGAGATTTTTGTTACTCCAATTGATGGTAGCCTTGTCATTATGGAAGGTAGTCTGTTGTCGAGATTTTTGTTACACCAATGGATTGTAGCCATGTCATTACGGAAGGTAGTCTGTTGTCGAGATCTTTGTTACTTTAATGGATGGTAGCGTTGTCATTATGGAAGGTAGTCATTTGTCGAGATTTTTGTCACTCAAATTGATGGTAGCCTTGTCATTATGTAAGGTAGTCTGTTGTCGAGACTTTTTTACTCTAATGGATGGTAGCCTTGTCATTATGGAAGGTAGTCTGTTGTCGAGATTTTTGTTACACCAATGGATGGTAGCCTTGTCATTATGGAAGGTAGTGTGTTGTCGAGATTTTTGTTAATCCAATGGATGGTACCAGTGTCATTATGGAACTTAGTCTGTTATAGATATTTTTGTTACTCCAATGAATGGTAGCCTTGTCATTATGGAAGGTAGTCTGTTGTCGAGACTTTCGTTACTCCGATGGATGGTAGCCTTGTCATTATGGAAGGTAGTCTGTTGTCGAGATTTTTGTTACTCCAATAGATGGTAGCCTTGTCATTATGGAAGGTAGTTTGTTGTCGAGATTTTTGTTTTTCCAATGGTTGGTAGACTTGTCATTATGGAAGGTAGTCTGTTGTCGAGATTTTTGTTACTCCAATGGATGGTTGCCTTGTCATTATGGATGGTAGTGTGTTGTCGAGATTTTTGTTACTCCAATTGATGGTAGCCTTGTCATTATGGAAGGTAGTCTGTTGTCGAGATTTTTGCTACACCAATGGATTGTAGCCATGTCATTACGGAAGGTAGTCTGTTGTCGAGATCTTTGTTACTTTAATGGATGGTAGCGTTGTCATTATGGAAGGTAGTCATTTGTCGAGATTTTTGTCACTCAAATTGATGGTAGCCTTGTCATTATGTAAGGTAGTCTGTTGTCGAGACTTTTTTACTCTAATGGATGGTAGCCTTGTCATTATGGAAGGTGGTCTGTTGTCGAGATTTTTGTTACACCAATGGATGGTAGCCTTGTCATTATGGAAGGTAGTGTGTTGTCGAGATTTTTGTTACTCCAATGGATGGTAGCCTTGTCATTATGGAAGGTAGTCTGTTGTCGAGATTTTTGTTACACCAATGGATTGTAGCCATGTCATTAAGGAAGGTAGTCTGTTGTCGAGATCTTTGTTACTTTAATGGATGGTAGCGTTGTCATTATGGAAGGTAGTCATTTGTCGAGATTTTTGTCACTCAAATTGATGGTAGCCTTGTCATTATGTAAGGTAGTCTGTTGTCGAGAATTTTTTACTCTAATGGATGGTAGCCTTGTCATTATGGAAGGTAGTCTGTTGTCGAGATTTTTGTTACACCAATGGATGGTAGCCTTGTCATTATGGAAGGTAGTGTGTTGTCGAGATTTTTGTTAATCCAATGGATGGTACCAGTGTCATTATGGAACTTAGTCTGTTATAGATATTTTTGTTACTCCAATGAATGGTAGCCTTGTCATTATGGAAGGTAGTCTGTTGTCGAGACTTTCGTTACTCCGATGGATGGTAGCCTTGTCATTATGGAAGGTAGTCTGTTGTCGAGATTTTTGTTACTCCAATAGATGGTAGCCTTGTCATTATGGAAGGTAGTCTGTTGTCGAGATTTTTGTTTTTCCAATGGTTGGTAGACTTGTCATTATGGAAGGTAGTCTGTTGTCGAGATTTTTGTTACTCCAATGGATGGTTGCCTTGTCATTATGGAAGGTAGTGTGTTGTCGAGATTTTTGTTACTCCAATTGATGGTAGCCTTGTCATTATGGAAGGTAGTCTGTTGTCGAGATTTTTGTTACACCAATGGATTGTAGCCATGTCATTACGGAAGGTAGTCTGTTGTCGAGATCTTTGTTACTTTAATGGATGGTAGCGTTGTCATTATGGAAGGTAGTCATTTGTCGAGATTTTTGTCATTCAAATTGATGGTAGCCTTGTCATTATGTAAGGTAGTCTGTTGTCGAGACTTTTTTACTCTAATGGATGGTAGCCTTGTCATTATGGAAGGTAGTCTGTTGTCGAGATTTTTGTTACACCAATGGATGGTAGCCTTGTCATTATGGAAGGTAGTGTGTTGTCGAGATTTTTGTTAATCCAATGGATGGTACCAGTGTCATTATGGAACTTAGTCTGTTATAGATATTTTTGTTACTCCAATAATTGGTAGCCTTGTCATTATGGAAGGTAGTCTGTTGTCGAGACTTTCGTTACTCCGATGGATGGTAGCCTTGTCATTATGGAAGGTAGTCTGTTGTCGAGATTTTTGTTACTCCAATAGATGGTAGCCTTGTCATTATGGAAGGTAGTTTGTTGTCGAGATTTTTGTTTTTCCAATGGTTGGTAGACTTGTCATTATGGAAGGTAGTCTGTTGTCGAGATTTTTGTTACTCCAATGGATGGTTGCCTTGTCATTATGGAAGGTAGTGTGTTGTCGAGATTTTTGTTACTCCAATTGATGGTAGCCTTGTCATTATGGAAGGTAGTCTGTTGTCGAGATTTTTGTTACACCAATGGATTGTAGCCATGTCATTACGAAAGGTAATCTGTTGTCGAGATCTTTGTTACTTTAATGGATGGTAGCGTTGTCATTATGGAAGGTAGTCATTTGTCGAGATTTTTGTCACTCAAATTGATGGTAGCCTTGTGATTATGTAAGGTAGTCTGTTGTCGAGACTCTTTTACTCTAATGGATGGTAGCCTTGTCATTATGGAAGGTAGTCTGTTGTCGAGATTTTTGTTACACCAATGGATGGTAGCCTTGTCATTATGGAACGTAGTGTGTTGTCGATATTTTTGTTAATCCAATGGATGGTACCAGTGTCATTATGGAACTTAGTCTGTTATAGATATTTTTGTTACTCCAATGAATGGTAGCCTTGTCATTATGGAAGGTAGTCTGTTGTCGAGACTTTCATTACTCCGATGGATGGTAGCCTTGTCATTATGGAAGGTAGTCTGTTGTCGAGATTTTTGTTACTCCAATAGATGGTAGCCTTCTCATTATGGAAGGTTGTCTGTTCTCTAGATTTTTGTTACTCTAATGGATGGTAGCCTTGTATTATGTAAGGTAGTCTATTGTCAATATTTTTGTTACTCTAATGGATTGTAGCCTTGTCATTATGGAAGGTAGTTTGTTGTCGAGATTTTTGTTACACCAACGAATGGTAGCCTTGTCATTATGGAAGGTAGTGTGTTGTCGAGATTTTTGTTAATCCAATGGATGGTAGCATTGTCATTATGGAAGGTATTCTGTTGTCAAGATTTCTGCTACTCCAATGGATGGTAGCCTTGTCATTATGGAAGGTAGTCTGTTGTCGAGATTTTTGTTTTTCCAATGGTTGGTAGACTTGTCATTATGGAAGGTAGTCTGTTGTCGAGATTTTTGTTACTCCAATGGATGGTTGCCTTGTCATTATGGAAGGTAGTGTGTTGTCGAGATTTTTGTTACTCCAATTGATGGTAGCCTTGTCACTATGGAAGGTAGTCTGTTGTCGAGATTTTTGTTACACCAATGGATTGTAGCCATGTCATTACGGAAGGTAGTCTGTTGTCGAGATCTTTGTTACTTTAATGGATGGTAGAGTTGTCATTATGGAAGGTAGTCATTTGTCGAGATTTTTGTCACTCAAATTGATGGTAGCCTTGTCATTATGTAAGGTAGTCTGTTGTCGAGACTCTTTTACTCTAATGGATGGTAGCCTTGTCATTATGGAAGGTAGTCTGTTGTCGAGATTTTTGTTACACCAATGGATGGTAGCCTTGTCATTATGGAAGGTAGTGTGTTGTCGAGATTTTTGTTAATCCAATGGATGGTACCAGTGTCATTATGGAACTTAGTCTGTTATAGATATTTTTGTTACTCCAATGAATGGTAGCCTTGTCATTATGGAAGGTAGTCTGTTGTCGAGACTTTCCTTACTCCGATGGATGGTAGCCTTGTCATTATGGAAGGTAGTCTGTTGTCGAGATTTTTTTTACTCCAATAGATGGTAGCCTTGTCATTATGGAAGGTAGTTTGTTGTCGTGATTTTTTTTACTCTAATGGATGGTAGCCTTGTCATTATGGAAGGTAGTCTGTTGTCGAGATTTTTGTCACTCCAATTGATGGTAGCCTTGTCATTATGGAAGGTAGTCTGTTGTCGAGATTTTTATTTTTCCAATGGATGGTAGCCTTGTCATTATGGAAGGTAGTCGGTTATCAAGAATTTTGTTAATCCAATGGATGGTAGCCTTGTCATTATGGAGCGTAGTCTGTTGTCAAGATTTTTGTTACTCCAATGGATGGTAGCCTTGACACTTTGGAAGGTAGTCTGTTGTCGAGATTTTTGTTACTCCAAAGGATGGTAGCCTTGTCATTATGGAAGGTAGTCTGTTGTCGAGATTTTTGTTACACCAATGGATGGTAGCCTTGTCATTATGGAAGGTAGTGTGTTGTCGAGATTTTTGTTAATCCAATGGATGGTACCAGTGTCATTATGGAACTTAGTCTGTTATAGATATTTTTGTTACTCCAATGAATGGTAGCCTTGTCATTATGGAAGGTAGTCTGTTGTCGAGACTTTCGTTACTCCGATGGATGGTAGCCTTGTCATTATGGAAGGTAGTCTGTTGTCGAGATTTTTGTTACTCCAATAGATGGTAGCCTTGTCATTATGGAAGGTAGTCTGTTGTCGAGATTTTTGTTTTTCCAATGGTTGGTAGACTTGTCATTATGGAAGGTAGTCTGTTGTCGAGATTTTTGTTACTCCAATGGATGGTTGCCTTGTCATTATGGAAGGTAGTGTGTTGTCAAGATTTTTGTTACTCCAATTGATGGTAGCCTTGTCATTATGGAAGGTAGTCTGTTGTCGAGATTTTTGTTACACCAATGGATTGTAGCCATGTCATTACGGAAGGTAGTCTGTTGTCGAGATCTTTGTTACTTTAATGGATGGTAGCGTTGTTATTATGGAAGGTAGTCATTTGTCGAGATTTTTGTCACTCAAATAGATGGTAGCCTTGTCATTATGTAAGGTAGTCTGTTGTCGAGACTCTTTTACTCTAATGGATGGTAGCCTTGTCATTATGGAAGGTAGTCTGTTGTCGAGATTTTTGTTACACCACTGGATGGTAGCCTTGTCATTATGGAAGGTAGTGTGTTGTCGAGATTTTTGTTAATCCAATGGATGGTACCAGTGTCATTTTGGAACTTAGTCTGTTATAGATATTTTTGTTACTCCAATGAATGGTAGCCTTGTCATTATGGAAGGTAGTCTGTTGTCGAGACTTTCATTACTCCGATGGATGGTAGCCTTGTCATTATGGAAGGTAGTCTGTTGTCGAGATTTTTGTTACTCCAATAGATGGTAGCCTTCTCATTATGGAAGGTTGTCTGTTCTCTAGATTTTTGTTACTCTAATGGATGGTAGCCTTGTATTATGTAAGGTAGTCTGTTGTCAATATTTTTGTTACTCTAATGGATTCTAGCCTTGTCATTATGGAAGGTAGTTTGTTGTCAAGATTTTTGTTACACCAACGAATGGTAGCCTTGTCATTATGGAAGGTAGTGTGTTGTCGAGATTTTTGTTAATCCAATGGATGGTAGCATTGTCATTATGGAAGGTATTTTGTTGTCAAGATTTCTGCTACTCCAATGGATGGTAGCCTTGTCATTATGGAAGGTAGTCTGTTGTCGAGATTTTTGTTTTTCCAATGGTTGGTAGACTTGTCATTATGGAAGGTAGTCTGTTGTCGAGATTTTTGTTACTCCAATGGATGGTTGCCTTGTCCCTATGGAAGGTAGTGTGTTGTCGAGATTTTTGTTACTCCAATTGATGGTAGCCTTGTCATTATGGAAGGTAGTCTGTTGTCGAGATTTTTGTTACACCAATGGATTGTAGCCATGTCATTACGGAAGGTAGTCTGTTGTCGAGATCTTTGTTACTTTAATGGATGGTAGCGTTGTCATTATGGAAGGTAGTCATTTGTCGAGATTTTTGTCACTCAAATTGATGGTAGCCTTGTCATTATGTAAGGTAGTCTGTTGTCGAGACTCTTTTACTCTAATGGATGGTAGCCTTGTCATTATGGAAGGTAGTCTGTTGTCGAGATTTTTGTTACACCACTGGATGGTAGCCTTGTCATTATGGAAGGTAGTGTGTTGTCGAGATTTTTGTTAATCCAATGGATGGTACCAGTGTCATTTTGGAACTTAGTCTGTTATAGATATTTTTGTTACTCCAATGAATGGTAGCCTTGTCATTATGGAAGGTAGTCTGTTGTCGAGACTTTCATTACTCCGATGGATGGTAGCCTTGTCATTATGGAAGGTAGTCTGTTGTCGAGATTTTTGTTACTCCAATAGATGGTAGCCTTCTCATTATGGAAGGTTGTCTGTTCTCTAGATTTTTGTTACTCTAATGGATGGTAGCCTTGTATTATGTAAGGTAGTCTGTTGTCAAGATTTTTGTTACTCTAATGGATTCTAGCCTTGTCATTATGGAAGGTAGTTTGTTGTCAAGATTTTTGTTACACCAACGAATGGTAGCCTTGTCATTATGGAAGGTAGTGTGTTGTCGAGATTTTTGTTAATCCAATGGATGGTAGCATTGTCATTATGGAAGGTATTCTGTTGTCAAGATTTCTGCTACTCCAATGGATGGTAGCCTTGTCATTATGGAAGGTAGTCTGTTGTCGAGATTTTTGTTTTTCCAATGGTTGGTAGACTTGTCATTATGGAAGGTAGTCTGTTGTCGAGATTTTTGTTACTCCAATGGATGGTTGCCTTGTCACTATGGAAGGTAGTGTGTTGTCGAGATTTTTGTTACTCCAATTGATGGTAGCCTTGTCATTATGGAAGGTAGTCTGTTGTCGAGATTTTTGTTACACCAATGGATTGTAGCCATGTCATTACGGAAGGTAGTCTGTTGTCGAGATCTTTGTTACTTTAATGGATGGTAGCGTTGTCATTATGGAAGGTAGTCATTTGTCGAGATTTTTGTCACTCAAATTGATGGTAGCCTTGTCATTATGTAAGGTAGTCTGTTGTCGAGACTCTTTTACTCTAATGGATGGTAGCCTTGTCATTATGGAAGGTAGTCTGTTGTCGAGATTTTTGTTACACCAATGGATGGTAGCCTTGTCATTATGGAAGGTAGTGTGTTGTCGAGATTTTTGTTAATCCAATGGATGGTACCAGTGTCATTATGGAACTTAGTCTGTTATAGATATTTTTGTTACTCCAATGAATGGTAGCCTTGTCATTATGGAAGGTAGTCTGTTGTCGAGACTTTCGTTACTCCGATGGATGGTAGCCTTGTCATTATGGAAGGTAGTCTGTTGTCGAGATTTTTTTTACTCCAATAGATGGTAGCCTTCTCATTATGGAAGGTTGTCTGTTCTCTAGATTTTTGTTACTCTAATGGATGGTAGCCTTGTATTATGTAAGGTAGTCTGTTGTCAATATTTTTGTTACTCTAATGGATTCTAGCCTTGTCATTATGGAAGGTAGTTTGTTGTCAAGATTTTTGTTACACCAACGAATGGTAGCCTTGTCATTATGGAAGGTAGTGTGTTGTCGAGATTTTTGTTAATCCAATGGATGGTAGCATTGTCATTATGGAAGGTATTCTGTTGTCAAGATTTCTGCTACTCCAATGGATGGTAGCCTTGTCATTATGGAAGGTAGTCTGTTGTCGAGATTTTTGTTTTTCCAATGGTTGGTAGACTTGTCATTATGGAAGGTAGTCTGTTGTCGAGATTTTTGTTACTCCAATGGATGGTTGCCTTGTCACTATGGAAGGTAGTGTGTTGTCGAGATTTTTGTTACTCCAATTGATGGTAGCCTTGTCATTATGGAAGGTAGTCTGTTGTCGAGATTTTTGTTACACCAATGGATTGTAGCCATGTCATTACGGAAGGTAGTCTGTTGTCGAGATCTTTGTTACTTTAATGGATGGTAGCGTTGTCATTATGGAAGGTAGTCATTTGTCGAGATTTTTGTCACTCAAATTGATGGTAGCCTTGTCATTATGTAAGGTAGTCTGTTGTCGAGACTCTTTTACTCTAATGGATGGTAGCCTTGTCATTATGGAAGGTAGTCTGTTGTCGAGATTTTTGTTACACCAATGGATGGTAGCCCTGTCATTATGGAAGGTAGTGTGTTGTCGAGATTTTTGTTAATCCAATGGATGGTACCAGTGTCATTATGGAACTTAGTCTGTTATAGATATTTTTGTTACTCCAATGAATGGTAGCCTTATCATTATGGAAGGTAGTCTGTTGTCGAGACTTTCGTTACTCCGATGGATGGTAGCCTTGTCATTATGGAAGGTAGTCTGTTGTCGAGATTTTTTTTACTCCAATAGATGGTAGCCTTCTCATTATGGAAGGTTGTATGTTCTCTAGATTTTTGTTACTCTAATGGATGGTAGCCTTGTATTATGTAAGGTAGTCTGTTGTCAATATTTTTGTTACTCTAATGGATTCTAGCCTTGTCATTATGGAAGGTAGTTTGTTGTCAAGATTTTTGTTACACCAACGAATGGTAGCCTTGTCATTATGGAAGGTAGTGTGTTGTCGAGATTTTTGTTAATCCAATGGATGGTAGCATTGTCATTATGGAAGGTATTCTGTTGTCAAGATTTCTGCTACTCCAATGGATGGTAGCCTTGTCATTATGGAAGGTAGTCTGTTGTCGAGATTTTTGTTTTTCCAATGGTTGGTAGACTTGTCATTATGGAAGGTAGTCTGTTGTCGAGATTTTTGTTACTCCAATGGATGGTTGCCTTGTCACTATGGAAGGTAGTGTGTTGTCGAGATTTTTGTTACTCCAATTGATGGTAGCCTTGTCATTATGGAAGGTAGTCTGTTGTCGAGATTTTTGTTACACCAATGGATTGTAGCCATGTCATTACGGAAGGTAGTCTGTTGTCGAGATCTTTGTTACTTTAATGGATGGTAGCGTTGTCATTATGGAAGGTAGTCATTTGTCGAGATTTTTGTCACTCAAATTGATGGTAGCCTTGTCATTATGTAAGGTAGTCTGTTGTCGAGACTCTTTTACTCTAATGGATGGTAGCCTTGTCATTATGGAAGGTAGTCTGTTGTCGAGATTTTTGTTACACCACTGGATGGTAGCCTTGTCATTATGGAAGGTAGTGTGTTGTCGAGATTTTTGTTAATCCAATGGATGGTACCAGTGTCATTTTGGAAGGTAGTCGGTTATCAAGAATTTTGTTAATCCAATGGATGGTAGCCTTGTCATTATGGAGCGTAGTCTATTGTCGAGATTTTTGTTACTCCAATGGATGGTAGCCTTGACACTTTGGAAGGTAGTCAGTTGTCGAGATTTTTGTTACTCCAAAGGATGGTAGCCTTGTCATTATGGAAGGTAGTCTGTTGACGAGATTTTTGTTACACCAATGGATGGTAGCCTTGTCATTATGGAAGGTAGTGTGTTGTCGAGATTTTTGTTAATCCAATGGATGGTACCAGTGTCATTATGGAACTTAGTCTGTTATAGATATTTTTGTTACTCCAATGAATGGTAGCCTTGTCATTATGGAAGGTAGTCTGTTGTCGAGACTTTCGTTACTCCGATGGATGGTAGCCTTGTCATTATGGAAGGTAGTTTGTTGTCAAGATTTTTGTTACTCCAATAGATGGTAGCCTTGTCATTATGGAAGGTAGTCTGTTGTCGAGATTTTTGTTTTTCCAATGGTTGGTAGACTTGTCATTATGGAAGGTAGTCTGTTGTCGAGATTTTTGTTACTCCAATGGATGGTTGCCTTGTCACTATGGAAGGTAGTGTGTTGTCGAGATTTTTGTTACTCCAATTGATGGTAGCCTTGTCATTATGGAAGGTAGTCTGTTGTCGAGATTTTTGTTACACCAATGGATTGTAGCCATGTCATTACGGAAGGTAGTCTGTTGTCGAGATCTTTGTTACTTTAATGGATGGTAGCGTTGTCATTATGGAAGGTAGTCATTTGTCGAGATTTTTGTCACTCAAATTGATGGTAGCCTTGTCATTATGTAAGGTAGTCTGTTGTCGAGACTCTTTTACTCTAATGGATGGTAGCCTTGTCATTATGGAAGGTAGTCTGTTGTCGAGATTTTTGTTACACCAATGGATGGTAGCCTTGTCATTATGGAAGGTAGTGTGTTGTCGAGATTTTTGTTAATCCAATGGATGGTACCAGTGTCATTATGGAACTTAGTCTGTTATAGATATTTTTGTTACTCCAATGAATGGTAGCCTTGTCATTATGGAAGGTAGTCTGTTGTCGAGACTTTCGTTACTCCGATGGATGGTAGCCTTGTCATTATGGAAGGTAGTCTGTTGTCGAGATTTTTTTTACTCCAATAGATGGTAGCCTTCTCATTATAGAAGGTTGTCTGTTCTCTAGATTTTTGTTACTCTAATGGATGGTAGCCTTGTATTATGTAAGGTAGTCTGTTGTCAATATTTTTGTTACTCTAATGGATTGTAGCCTTGTCATTATGGAAGGTAGTTTGTTGTCAAGATTTTTGTTACACCAACGAATGGTAGCCTTGTCATTATGGAAGGTAGTGTGTTGTCGAGATTTTTGTTAATCCAATGGATGGTAGCATTGTCATTATGGAAGGTATTCTGTTGTCGAGATTTCTGCTACTCCAATGGATGGTAGCCTTGTCATTATGGAAGGTAGTCTGTTGTCGAGATTTTTGTTTTTCCAATGGTTGGTAGACTTGTCATTATGGAAGGTAGTCTGTTGTCGAGATTTTTGTTACTCCAATGGATGGTTGCCTTGTCATTATGGAAGGTAGTGTGTTGTCGAGATTTTTGTTACTCCAATTGATGGTAGCCTTGTCATTATGGAAGGTAGTCTGTTGTCGAGATTTTTGTTACACCAATGGATTGTAGCCATGTCATTACGGAAGGTAGTCTGTTGTCGAGATCTTTGTTACTTTAATGGATGGTAGCGTTGTCATTATGGAAGGTAGTCATTTGTCGAGATTTTTGTCACTCAAATTGATGGTAGCCTTGTTATTATGTAAGGTAGTCTGTTGTCGAGACTCTTTTACTCTAATGGATGGTAGCCTTGTCATTATGGAAGGTAGTCTGTTGTCGAGATTTTTGTTACACCAATGGATGGTAGCCTTGTCATTATGGAAGGTAGTGTGTTGTCGAGATTTTTGTTAATCCAATGGATGGTACTAGTGTCATTATGGAACTTAGTCTGTTATAGATATTTTTGTTACTCCAATGAATGGTAGCCTTGTCATTATGGAAGGTAGTCTGTTGTCGAGACTTTCGTTACTCCGATGGATGGTAGCCTTGTCATTATGGAAGGTAGTCTGTTGTCGAGATTTTTTTTACTCCAATAGATGGTAGCCTTGTCATTATGGAAGGTAGTTTGTTGTCGTGATTTTTTTTACTCTAATGGATGGTAGCCTTGTCATTATGGAAGGTAGTCTGTTGTCGAGATTTTTGTCACTCCAATTGATGGTAGCCTTGTCATTATGGAAGGTAGTCTGTTGTCGAGATTTTTATTTTTCCAATGGATGGTAGCCTTGTCATTATGGAAGGTAGTCGGGTATCAAGAATTTTGTTAATCCAATGGATGGTAGCCTTGTCATTATGGAGCGTAGTCTGTTGTCGAGATTTTTGTTACTCCAATGGATGGTAGCCTTGACACTTTGGAAGGTAGTCTGTTGTCGAGATTTTTGTTACTCCAAAGGATGGTAGCCTTGTCATTATGGAAGGTAGTCTGTTGTCGAGATTTTTGGTACTCCATTAGTTGGTAGCCTTGTCATTATGGAAGGTAGTTTGATGTCGATATTTATGTTACTCTATTGGATGGTAGCCTTGTCATTATGTAAGGTAGCATGTCGTTGTGATTTCTGTTACTCCAACAGATGTTAGGCTAGTGATTATGGAACTTAGCCTGCTTTAGATATTTTTGTTATTCCAATAGATGGTAGCCTTCTCATTATTGAAGGTTTTCTGTTCTCTAGATTTTTGTTACTCTAATGGATGGTAGCCTTGTATTATGTAAGGTAGTCTGTTGTCGAGATTTTTGTTACTCTAATGGATGGTAGCCTTGTCTTTATGGAAGGTAGTCTGTTGTCGAGATTTTTGTTACACCAACGTATGGTAGCCTTGTCATTATGGAAGGTAGTGTGTTGTCGAGATTTTTGTTAATCCAATGGATGGTAGCATTGTCATTATGGAAGGTATTCTGTTGTCGAGATTTCTGCTACTCCAATGGATGGTAGCCTTGTCATTATGGAAGGTAGTCTGTTGTCGAGATTTTTGTTTTTCCAATGGTTGGTAGACTTGTCATTATGGAAGGTAGTCTGTTGTCGAGATTTTTGTTACACCAATGGATGGTTGCCTTGTCATTATGGAAGGTAGTGTGTTGTCGAGATTTTTCTTACTCCAATTGATGGTAGCCTTGTCATTATGGAAGGTAGTCTGTTGTCGAGATTTTTGTTACACCAATGGATTGTAGCCATGTCATTACGGAAGGTAGTCTGTTGTCGAGATCTTTGTTACTTTAATGGATGGTAGCATTGTCATTATGGAAGGTAGTCATTTGTCGAGATTTTTGTCACTCAAATTGATGGTAGCCTTGTCATTATGTAAGGTAGTCTGTTGTTGAGACTCTTTTACTCTAATGGATGGTAGCCTTGTCATTATGGAAGGTAGTCTGTTGTCGAGATTTTTGTTACACCAATGGATGGTAGCCTTGTCATTATGGAAGGTAGTGTGTTGTCGAGATTTTTATTAATCCAATGGATGGTACCAGTGTCATTATGAAACTTAGTCTGTTATAGATATTTTTGTTACTCCAATGAATGGTAGCCTTGTCATTATGGAAGGTAGTCTGTTGTCGAGAATTTTGTTACTCCGATGGATGGTAGCCTTGTCATTATGGAAGGTAGTCTGTTGTCGAGATTTTTTTTACTCCAATAGATGGTAGCCTTGTCATTATGGAAGGTAGTTTGTTGTCGTGATTTTTTTTACTCTAATGGATGGTAGCCTTGTCATTATGGAAGGTAGTCTGTTGTCGAGATTTTTGTCACTCCAATTGATGGTAGCCTTGTCATTATGGAAGGTAGTCTGTTGTCGAGATTTTTATTTTTCCAATGGATGGTAGCCTTGTCATTATGGAAGGTAGTCGGTTATCAAGAATTTTGTTAATCCAATGGATGGTAGCCTTGTCATTATGGAGCGTAGTCTGTTGTCGAGATTTTTGTTACTCCAATGGATGGTAGCCTTGACACTTTGGAAGGTAGTCTGTTGTCGAGATTTTTGTTACTCCAAAGGATGGTAGCCTTTTCATTATGGAAGGTAGTCTGTTGTCGAGATTTTTGGTACTCCATTAGATGGTAGCCTTGTCATTATGGAAGGTAGTTTGATGTCGATATTTATGTTACTCTATTGGATGGTAGCCTTGTCATTATGTAAGGTAGCATGTCGTTGTGATTTCTGTTACTCCAACAGATGTTAGGCTAGTGATTATGGAACTTAGCCTGCTTTAGATATTTTTGTTATTCCAATAGATGGTAGCCTTCTCATTATTGAAGGTTTTCTGTTCTCTAGATTTTTGTTACTCTAATGGATGGTAGCCTTGTATTATGTAAGGTAGTCTGTTGTCGAGATTTTTGTTACTCTAATGGATGGTAGCCTTGTCTTTATGGAAGGTAGTCTGTTGTCGAGACTTTTGTTACACCAACGGATGGTAGCCTTGTCATTATGGAAGGTAGTGTGTTGTCGAGATTTTTGTTAATCCAATGGATGGTAGCATTGTCATTATGGAAGGTATTATGTTGTCGAGATTTCTGTTACTCCAATGGATGGTAGCCTTGTCATTATGGAAGGTAGTCTGCTGTCGAGATTTTTGTTTTTCCAATGGTAGGTAGCCTTGTCATTATGGAAGGTAGTCTGTTATCGAGATTTTTCTTACTCCAATGGATGGTTGCCTTGTCATTATGGAAGGTAGTGTGTTGTCGAGATTTTTGTTACTCCAATTCATGGTAGCCTTGTCATTATGGAAGGTAGTCTGTTGTCGAGATTTTTGTTACACCAATGGATGGTAGCCATGTCATTACGGAAGGTAGTCAGTTGTCGAGATCTTTGCTTCTTTAATGGATGGTATCCTTGTCATTATGGAAGGTAGTCATTTGTCGAGATTTTTGTCACTCAAATTGATGGTAGCCTTGTCATTATGTAAGGTAGTCTGTTGTCGAGACTTTTTTACTCTAATGGATGGTAGCCTTGTCATTATGGATGGTAGTCTGTTGTCGAGATTTTTGTTACACCAATGGATGGTAGCCTTGTCATTATGGAAGGTAGTGTGTTGTCGAGATTTTTGTTAATCCAATGGATGGTACAAATGTCATTATGGAACTTAGTCTATTATAGATATTTTTGTTACTCCAATGAATGGTAGCCTTGTCATTATGGAAGGTAGTCTATTGTCGAGACTTTCGTTACTCTGAAGGATGGTAGCCTTGTCATTATGGAAGGTAGTCTGTTGTCGAGATTTTTGTTACTCCAATAGATGGTAGCCTTGTCATTATGGAAGGTAGTCTGTTGTCGTGATTTTTATTACTCTAATGGATGGTAGCCTTCTCATTATGGAAGGTAGTCTGTTGTCGAGATTTTTGTCACTCCAATTGATGGTAGCCTTGTCATTTGGAAGGTAGTCTGTTGTCGAGATTTTTGTTTTTCCAATGGATGGTAGCCTTGTCATTATGGAAGGTAGTTGGTTATCAAGAATTTTGTTAATCCAATGGATGGTAGCCTTGTCATTATGGAGCGTAATATGTTGTCGATATTTTTGTTACTCCAATGGATGGTAGCCTTGACACTTTGGAAGGTAGTCTGTTGTCGAGATTTTTGTTACTCCAATGGATGATAGCCTTGTCATTATGGAAAGTAGTCTGTTGTCGAGATTTTTGGTACTCCATTAGATGGTAGCCTTATCATTATGGAAGGTAGTTTGATGTCGATATTTTTGTTACTCTATTGGATGGTAGCCTTGTCATTATGTAAGGTAGCATGTCGTTGTGATTTCTGTTACTCCAACAGATGGTAGCCCAGTGATTATGGAACTTAGCCTGCTTTAGATATTTTTGTTATTCCAATAGATGGTAGCCTTCTCATTATGGAAGGTTGTCTGTTCTCTAGATTTTTGTTACTCTAATGGATGGTAGCCTTATATTATGTAAGGTAGTCTGTTGTCGAGATTTTTGTTACTCTAATGGATGGTAGCCTTGTCATTATGGAATGTAGTCCGTTGTCGAGATTTTTGTTACACCCACGGATGGTAGCCGTGTCATTATGGAAGGTAGTGTGTTGTCGAGATTTTTGTTAATCCAATGGATGGTAGCATTGTCATTATGGAAGGTAGTCTGTTGTCGTGATTTCTGTTACTCCAATGGATGGTAGCCTTGTCATTATGGAAGGTAGTCTGCTGTCGAGATTTTTGTTTTTCCAATGGTTGGTAGCCTTGTCATTATGGAATGTAGTCTGTTGTCGAGATTTTTGTTACTCCAATGGATGGTTGCCTTGTCATTATGGAAGGTAGTGTGTTGTCGAGATTTTTGTTACTCCAATTGATGGTAGCCATGTCATTATGGAAGGTAGTCTGTTGTCGAGTTTTTTGTTACAATAATGGATGGTAGCCATGTCATTACGGAAGGTAGTCTGTTGTTGAGATCTTTGTTACTTTAATGGATGGTAGCCTTGTCATTATGGAAGGTAGTCATTTGTCGAGATTTTTGTCACTCAAATTGATGGTAGCCTTGTGATTATGTAAGATAGTCTGTTGTCGAGACTTTTTTACTCTAATGGATGGTAGCCTTGTCATTAAGGAAGGTAGTCTGTTGTCGAGATTTTTGTTACACCAATGGATGGTAGCCTTGTCATTATGGAAGGTAGTCTGTTGTCGAGTTTTTTGTCACTCCAATTGATGGTAGCCTTGTCATTATGGAAGGTAGTCTGTTGTCGAGAGTTTTGTTTTTCCAATGGATGGTAGCCTTGTCATTATGGAAGGAAGTCTGTTGTCGAGACATTCGTTACTCCGATGGATGGTAGCCTTGTCATTATGGAAGGTAGTCTGTTGTCGAGATTTTTGTTACTCCAATAGATGGTAGCCTTGTCATTATGGAAGGTAGTTTGTTGTCGTGATTTTTTTTACTCTAATGGATGGTATCCTTGTCATTATGGAAGGTAGTCTGTTGTCGTGATTTTTTTTACTCTAATGGAAGGTAGCCTTGTCATTATGGAAGGTAGTCTGTTGTCGAGATTTTTGTCACTCCAATTGATGGTAGCCTTGTCATTATGGAAGGTAGTCTATTGTCGAGAGTTTTGTTTTTCCAATGGATGGTAGCCTTGTCATTATGGAAGGTAGTCTGTTATCAATAATTTTGTTAATCCAATGAAAGGTAGCCTTGTCATTATGGAGCGTAGTTTGTTGTCGAGATTTTTGTTACTCCAATGGATGGTAGCCTTGACACTTTGGAAGGTAGTCTGTTGTCGAGATTTTTGTTACTCAAATGGATGGTAGCCTTGTCATTATGGAAGGTAGTCTACTGTCGAGGATTTTGGTACTCCATTAGATGGTAGCCTTGTCATTATGGAAGGTAGTTTGATGTCGATATTTTTTTTACTCTATTGGATGGTAGCCTTGTCATTATGTAAGGTAGCATGTCGTTGTGATTTCTGTTATTCCAACAGATGGTAGCCCTGTGATTATGGAACTTAGCCTGCTTTAGATATTTTTGTTATTCCAATAGATGGTAGCCTTCTCATTATGGAAGGTTGTCTGTTTTCTAGATTTTTGTTACTCTAATGGATGGTAGCCTTGTATTATGTAAGGTAGTATGTTAGTGATTTTTGTTACTCTAATGGATGGTAGCCTTGTCATTATGGAAGGTAGTCTGTTGTCGAGATTTTTATTACACCAATGGATGGTAGCCTTGTCATTATGGAAGGTAGTGTGTTGTCGAGATTTTTGTTAATCCAATGGATGGTAGCATTGTCATTATGGAACTTAGTCTGTTATAGATATTTTTGTTACTACAATGGATGGTAGCCTTGTCATTATGGAAGGTGGTCTGTTGTCGAGACTTTCGTTACTCCAATGGATGGTAGCTTTGTCATTATGGAAGGTAATCTGTTGTCGAGATTTTTGTTACTCCAATAGATGGTAGCCTTGTCATTATGGAAGGTAGTCTGTTGTCGAGATTTTTTTACTCTAATGTATGGTAGCCTTGTCATTATGGAAGGTAGTATGTTGTCGAGATTTTTGTCACTCCAATTGATGGTAGCCTTGTCATTATGGAAGGTAGTCTATTGTCGAGATTTTTTTTTCCCAATGGATGGTAGCCTTGTCATTATGGAAGGTAGTCTGTTAACAAGAATTTTGTTAATCCAATGGTTGGTAGCCTTGTCATTATGGAGCGTAGTCTGTTGTTGAGATTTTTGTTACTCCAATGGATGGTAGCCTTGACACTTTGGAAGGTAGTCTGTTGTCGAGATTTTTGTTACTCCAATGGATGGTAGACTTGTCATTATGGTAGGTAGTCTGCTGTCGAGATTTTTGGTACTCCATTAAATGGTAGCCTTGTCATTATGGAAGGTAGTTTGCTGTCGTTATTTTTGTTACTCTATTGGATGGTAGCCTTGTTATTATGTAAGGTAGCATGTCGTTGTGATTTCTGTTACTCCAACGGATGGTAGCCCTGTGATTATGGAACTTAGCCTACTTTAGATATTTTTGTTATTCCAATAGATGGTAGCCTTCTCATTATGGAAGGTTGTCTGTTCTCTAGATTTTTGTTACTCTAATGGATGGTAGCCTTGTATTATGTAAGGTAGTCTGTTGTCGAGATTTTTGTTACTCTAATGGATGGTAGCCTTGTCATTATGGAAGGTAGTCTGTTGTCGAGATTTTTGTTACACCAATGGATGGTAGCCTTGTCATTGAGGAAGGTAGTGTGTTGTCTAGATTTTTGTTCCTCCAATTGATGGTAGCCTTGTCATTATGGAAGGTAGTCTGTTGTCAAGATTTTTGTTACACTAATGGATGGTAGCCATGTCATTACGGAAGGTAGTCTGTTGTCGAGATCTTTGTTACTTTAATGGATGGTAGCCTTGTCATTATGGAAGGTAGTCATTTGTCGAGATTTTTGTCACTCAAATTGATGGTAGCCTTGTCATTATGTAAGGTAGTCTGTTGTCGAGACTTTTGTACTCTAAATGATTGTAGCCTTGTCATTATGGAAGGTAGTCTGTTGTCGAGATTTTTGTTACACCAATGGATGGTAGCCTTGTCATTATGGAAGGTAGTGTGTTGTCGAGATTTTTGTTAATCCAATGGATGGTACCATTGTCATTATCAAACTTAGTATGTTATAGATATTTTTGTTACTCCAATGGATGGTAGCCTTGTCATTATGGAAGGTAGCCTGTTGTCGAGAATTTCGTTACTCCAATAGATGGTAGCCTTGTCATTATGGAAGGGAGTCTGTTGTCGAGATTTTTTTTACTTTAATGGATGGTAGCCTTGTCATTATGGAAGGTAGTCTGTTTTCGAGATTTCTGTTTTTCGAATGGATGGTAGCCTTATCATTATGGAAGGTAGTGTGTTATCGATATTTTTGTTATTCCAATTGATGGTAGCCTTGTCACTATGGAACATAGTCTGTTGTCGAGATTTTTGTGACACCAATGGATGGTATCCTTGTCATTACGGAAGGTAGTCTATTGTCGAGATCTTTGTTACTCCAATGGATTGTAGCCTTGTCATTATGGAAGGTAGTCTGTTGTCGAAATTTTTGTTACTCCAATGGATTATAGCCTTGTCATTATGTAAGGTAGTCTGTTGTCTAGATTTTTGTTACTCCAATGTTGGTAGCCTTGCCATTATGGAAGGTAGTCTATTGTCGAGATTTTTGTTATTCCATTGGATGGTAGCCTTGTCATTATGGAAGGTAGACTTTTGTCGAGATTTTTGTTACTCCAAATGGACGGTAGCCTTGTCATTATGGAAGGTAGTCTGTTGTCGAGATTTTGTTACTCCAATGGATTGTAGCCTTGTCATTATTGAAGGTAGTCTGTTGTGGAAATTTTTGTTACTCCAATGGATTGTAGCCTTGTCATTATGGAAGGTAGTCTGTTGTCTAGATTTTTGTTACTCCAATGGTGGTAGCCTTGTCATTTTGGAAGGTAGTATGTTGTCGAGATTTTTGTTACTCCAATGGATGGTAGCCTTGACACTTTGGAAGGTAGTATGTTGTCGAGATTTTTGTTACTCCAATGGATGGTAGCCTTGTCATTATGGAAGGTAGTCTGCTGTCGAGGATTTTGGTACTCCATTAGATGGTAGCCTTGTCATTATGGAAGGTAGTTTGATGTCGATATTTTTGTTACTCTATTGGATGGTAGCCTTGTCATTATGTAAGGTAGCATGTCGTTGTGATTTCTGTTACTCCAACAGATGGTAGCCCTGTGATTATGGAACTTAGCCTGCTTTAGATATTTTTGTTATTCCAATAGATGGTAGCCTTCTCATTATGGAAGGTTGTCTGTTCTCTAGATTTTTGTTACTCTAATGGATGGTAGCCTTGTATTATGTAAGGTAGTATGTTGTAGAGATTTTTGTTACTCTAATGGATGGTAGCCTTGTCATTATGGAAGGTAGTCTGTTGTCGAGATTTTTGTTACACCAATGGATGGTAGCCTTGTCATTATGGAAGGTAGTGTGTTGTCGAGATGTTTGTTAATCCAATGGATGGTAGCATTGTCATTATGGAACTTAGTCTGTTATAGATATTTTTGTTACTACAATGGATGGTAGCCTTGTCATTATGGAAGGTGGTTTGTTGTCGAGACTTTCGTTACTCCAATGGATGGTAGTTTTGTCATTATGGAAGGTAGTCTATTGTCGAGATTTTTGTTACTCCAATAGATGGTAGCCTTGTCATTATGGAAGGTAGTCTGTTGTCGAGATTTTTTTACTCTAATGTATGGTAGCCTTGTCATTATGGAAGGTAGTATGTTGTCGAGATTTTTGTCACTCCAATTGATGGTAGCCTTGTCATTATGGAAGGTAGTCTATTGTCGAGATTTTTTTTTCCCAATGGATGGTAGCCTTGTCATTATGGAAGGTAGTCTGTTATCAAGAATTTTGTTAATCCAATGGATGGTAGCCTTATCATTATGGAGCGTAGTCTGTTGTTGAGATTTTTGTTACTCCAATGGATGGTAGCCTTGACACTTTGAAAGGTAGTCTGTTATCGAGATTTTTGTTACTCCAATGGATGGTAGACTTGTCATTATGGAAGGTAGTCTGCTGTCGAGATTTTTGGTACTCCATTAGATGGTAGCCTTGTCATTATGGAAGGTAGTTTGATGTCGATATTTTTGTTACTCTATTGGATGGTAGCCTTGTCATTATGTAAGGTAGCATGTCGTTGTGATTTCTGTTACTCCAACTGATGGTAGCCATGTGATTATGGAACTTAGCATGCTTTAGATATTTTTGTTATTCCAATAGATGGTAGCCTTCTCATTATGGAGCGTAGTTTGTTGTTGAGATTTTTGTTACTCCAATGGATGGTAGCCTTGACACTTTGAAAGGTAGTCTGTTGTCGAGATTTTTGTTACTCCAATGGATGGTAGACTTGTCATTATGGAAGGTAGTCTGCTGTCGAGATTTTTGGTACTCCATTAGATGGTAGCCTTGTCATTATGGAAGGTAGTTTGATGTCGATATTTTTGTTACTCTATTGGATGGTAGCCTTGTCATTATGTAAGGTAGCATGTCGTTGTGATTTCTGTTACTCCAACTGATGGTAGCCCTGTGATTATGGAACTTAGCCTGCTTTAGATATTTTTGTTATTCCAATAGATGGTAGCCTTCTCATTATGGAAGGCTGTCTGTTCTCTAGATTTTGGTTAGTCTAATGGATGGTAGCCTTGTATTATGTAAGGTAGTCTATTGTCGAGATTTTTGTTACTCTAATGGATGGTAGCCTTGTCATTATGGAAGGTAGTCTGTTGTCGAGATTTTTGTTACACCAATGGATGGTAGCTTTGTCATTATGTAAGGTAGTGTGTTGTCGAGATTTTTGTTAATCCAATGGATGGTAGCATTGTCATTATGGAACTTAGTCTGTTATAGATATTTTTGTTACTACAATGGATGGTAGCCTTGTTATTATGGAAGGTAGTCTGCTGTCGAGACTTTCGTTACTCCAATGGATGGTAGCTTTGTCATTATGGAAGGTAGTCTGTTGTCGAAATTTTTGTTACTCCAATGGATTATAGCCTTGTCATTATGTAAGGTAGTCTGTTGTCTAGATTTTTGTTACTCCAATGTTGGTAGCCTTGCCATTATGGAAGGTAGTCTATTGTCGAGCTTTTTGTTATTCCATTGGATGGTAGCCTTGTCATTATGGAAGGTAGACTTTTGTCGAGATTTTTGTTACTCCAAATGGACGGTAGCCTTGTCATTATGGAAGGTAGTCTGTTGTCGAGATTTTGTTACTCCAATGGATTGTAGCCTTGTCATTATTGAAGGTAGTCTGTTGTGGAAATTTTTGTTACTCCAATGGATTGTAGCCTTGTCATTATGGAAGGTAGTCTGTTGTCTAGATTTTTGTTACTCCAATGGTGGTAGCCTTGTCATTTTGGAAGGTAGTATGTTGTTGAGATTTTTGTTACTCCAATGGATGGTAGCCTTGACACTTTGGAAGGTAGTATGTTGTCGAGATTTTTGTTACTCCAATGGATGGTAGCCTTGTCATTATGGAAGGTAGTCTGCTGTCGAGGATTTTGGTACTCCATTAGATGGTAGCCTTGTCATTATGGAAGGTAGTTTGATGTCGATATTTTTGTTACTCTATTGGATGGTAGCCTTGTCATTATGTAAGGTAGCATGTCGTTGTGATTTCTGTTACTCCAACAGATGGTAGCCCTGTGATTATGGAACTTAGCCTGCTTTAGATATTTTTGTTATTCCAATAGATGGTAGCCTTCTCATTATGGAAGGTTGTCTGTTCTCTAGATTTTTGTTACTCTAATGGATGGTAGCCTTGTATTATGTAAGGTAGTATGTTGTAGAGATTTTTGTTACTCTAATGGATGGTAGCCTTGTCATTATGGAAGGTAGTCTGTTGTCGAGATTTTTGTTACACCAATGGATGGTAGCCTTGTCATTATGGAAGGTAGTGTGTTGTCGAGATGTTTGTTAATCCAATGGATGGTAGCATTGTCATTATGGAACTTAGTCTGTTATAGATATTTTTGTTACTACAATGGATGGTAGCCTTGTCATTATGGAAGGTGGTTTGTTGTCGAGACTTTCGTTACTCCAATGGATGGTAGTTTTGTCATTATGGAAGGTAGTCTGTTGTCGAGATTTTTGTTACTCCAATAGATGGTAGCCTTGTCATTATGGAAGGTAGTCTGTTGTCGAGATTTTTTTACTCTAATGTATGGTAGCCTTGTCATTATGGAAGGTAGTATGTTGTCGAGATTTTTGTCACTCCAATTGATGGTAGCCTTGTCATTATGGAAGGTAGTCTCTTGTCGAGATTTTTTTTTCCCAATGGATGGTAGCCTTGTCATTATGGAAGGTAGTCTGTTATCAAGAATTTTGTTAATCCAATGGATGGTAGCCTTATCATTATGGAGCGTAGTCTGTTGTTGAGATTTTTGTTACTCCAATGGATGGTAGCCTTGACACTTTGAAAGGTAGTCTGTTATCGAGATTTTTGTTACTCCAATGGATGGTAGACTTCTCATTATGGAAGGTAGTCTGCTGTCGAGATTTTTGGTACTCCATTAGATGGTAGCCTTGTCATTATGGAAGGTAGTTTGATGTCGATATTTTTGTTACTCTATTGGATGGTAGCCTTGTCATTATGTAAGGTAGCATGTCGTTGTGATTTCTGTTACTCCAACTGATGGTAGCCATGTGATTATGGAACTTAGCATGCTTTAGATATTTTTGTTATTCCAATAGATGGTAGCCTTCTCATTATGGAGCGTAGTTTGTTGTTGAGATTTTTGTTACTCCAATGGATGGTAGCCTTGACACTTTGAAAGGTAGTCTGTTGTCGAGATTTTTGTTACTCCAATGGATGGTAGACTTGTCATTATGGAAGGTAGTCTGCTGTCGAGATTTTTGGTACTCCATTAGATGGTAGCCTTGTCATTATGGAAGGTAGTTTGATGTCGATATTTTTGTTACTCTATTGGATGGTAGCCTTGTCATTATGTAAGGTAGCATGTCGTTGTGATTTCTGTTACTCCAACTGATGGTAGCCCTGTGATTATGGAACTTAGCCTGCTTTAGATATTTTTGTTATTCCAATAGATGGTAGCCTTCTCATTATGGAAGGCTGTCTGTTCTCTAGATTTTGGTTAGTCTAATGGATGGTAGCCTTGTATTATGTAAGGTAGTCTGTTGTCGAGATTTTTGTTACTCTAATGGATGGTAGCCTTGTCATTATGGAAGGTAGTCTGTTGTCGAGATTTTTGTTACACCAATGGATGGTAGCTTTGTCATTATGTAAGGTAGTGTGTTGTCGAGATTTTTGTTAATCCAATGGATGGTAGCATTGTCATTATGGAACTTAGTCTGTTATAGATATTTTTGTTACTACAATGGATGGTAGCCTTGTCATTATGGAAGGTAGTCTGCTGTCGAGACTTTCGTTACTCCAATGGATGGTAGCTTTGTCATTATGGAAGGTAGTTTGTTGTCGAGATTTTTGTTACTCCAATAGATGGTAGCCTTGTCATTATGGAAGGTAGTCTGTTGTCGAGATTTTTTTTACTCTAATGTATGGTAGCCTTGTCATTATGGAAGGTAGTCTGTTGTCGAGATTTTTGTCACTCCAATTGATGGTAGCCTTGTCATTATGGAAGGTAGTCTGTTGTCGAGATTTTTTTTCCCAATGGATGGTAGCCTTGTCATTATGGAAGGTAGTTTGTTACCAAGAATTTTGTTAATCCAATGGATGGTATCCTTGTCATTATGGAGCGTAGTTTGTTTTCGAATTTTTTGTTACTCCAATGGATGGTAGCCTTGTCATTATGGAAGGTAGTCTGTTGTCTAGATTTTTGTTACTCCAATGGATGGTAGACTTGTCATTACGGAAGGTAGTCTGCTGTCGAGATTTTTGGTACTCCATTAGATGGTAGCCTTGTCATTATGGAAGGTAGTTTGATGTCGATATTTTTGTTACTCTATTGGATGGTAGCCTTGTCATTATGTAAGGTAGCATGTCGTTGTGATTTCTGTTACTCCAACTGATGGTAGCCCTGTGATTAGTAGCCTTCTCATTATGGAAGGCTGTCTGTTCTCTATATTTTGGTTAATCTAATGGATGGTAGCCTTGTATTATGTAAGGTAGTCTGTTGTCATTATGGATGGTAGCCTTGGACTGGACAAAAAGAAAATCATTCAAGAATCAACCAGAACTATGATTCATATCAAGAGAATGCCTTCCCAACTCTGTGCGGAAATAGTTGCTGCAAGGAATAACTGTTCTCAAAATATCTGGTCAAAACAGATGCTCACTGAGTATAATGTCTCACAAGATGTTGTGACATTGTGTTGTGACAATATGAATACAATCAATATTTCCTTGAACCCTATTCAGCATAACAGGAACAAGCACATTGACTTTGTGGAGAAGAAGTCATTTAAACTGGAACATGGTATCTTTAAGCTTCAGCTGACTGATTCTTCTACCAAGGCTCTTGTTGGAAATAAACTTGAAAACTTGAGGGGCAGGTTGGGTATTTACCAACATGGGAAATTATAGAAATTAATTTTGCTTAAAACAAGGGTTGAAGGAGTTAATTTTATTAAGTCTATTTTTAGTGGGTTAATCATATGTTTTCCCAATTCTTTCAAAATCCTTAAGAAGTGGAAAAGACTCTCGTTTTCCTCCTACCTCCCTCGTCTTTGCAACCTGTTCCCTCCTCTCAATCAAAGTTTTTTCTCAAATTGCTACTGGTGCTCAAAGTCAAACAAAATGTCTCAGACATCATCTTCAACCAAGGCGACTTCATCATCCTCATCATCCTCATCATCTGACCAAGACTCTAGAGCAATCATCACATGCATAGAATCTGAAGTTCTTGAGGTCACCCCTCTCAGAGAGATGGCAACTGACCCAGCCAAAGTCAAAAAGCTAAGAACTAGACATGCAGGAAGAGCTCAAGCTGCAGCCTCTGGTAATCCTTCTCATCCTTCTTCTTCTCTACCAAATAGAGAAGGATCAGTTCAAGTTCATCAAGCTATTGCTAGGCTTGTTAATAGTATACTTAGCGGAAACCAACCTGTACCGCGGATTTCTGTCCCTTTGAATCAATCAGAAAGCCCAAATGTGGACGTCTCTGAGAATGTTGTGACACAAAAAGACAACATTCAGAACCCTTCAGAAAAGACTGTTGATCCACCTATCATTGATGTGGATGAGGATTACTCAGATAATGATCTGATTGCCAATGTAAACCCTAGCATAGCTAGGAGATTGATGAAAAGAAAGGGTAATCAGAATGATAAACCTGCTGTTAAGAAATCCAAGGCTGAAGGCATGGCTGAGAAAAGTATTCAGACAAAAGGGAAGAAGGCCCAGGTGCAGACTGCTAGACAACCAATTTCAAAGAAGAGAAAAGAACCTGAATCTTCTGATTCTGATGAGGAATCAGAATTTGAGATTGATGCTGAAGAAATTCCTATCAGAAGGAAGCTCCCCTCCAGCAAAATTGCTAGAGTTCCTGAAGTCCCAACAGACAGCATCTCTTTTCATCATCCTGACAATGCAAACAGATGGAAGTATGTTTGCTTAAAGAGAATAGCTTTAGAAAGAGAATTCAACAATGATGCCTTGGAGTGCAAAGACATCATGGACTTGATCAAGAATGCTGGACTAATGAAGACAGTGATAAAATTTAACAAGTGTTATGAAAATCTGGTCAAGGAGTTTGTAGTGAACTTGTCTAATGATTGTGCTGATGGAAGGTCAGCTGACTTTGAAAGTGTTTTTGTTAGAGGAAGAAGGGTCAAGTTCTCTCCATCAGAAATTAACAAGTTTCTTGGAAGAACAAATGAGGATTGTCTTGATCTGGAGGCCACTGACAATGAAGTTTGTCAAACCATTACAGCCAGGCAAGTGAAGTGCTGGCCCTTGAAAGGCAAGCTGAATGCCAGCAAACTCAGCATGAAATTTGCCATCCTGCACAAGATAGGTGCAGCCAACTGGGTGCCTACAAATCATAAATCAACTATCTCCACAGGATTGGGGAGATTTATTTATGCTGTGGGAACCAAGACTACTTTTGACTATGGCAGGTACATCTTTGAACAAACTTTAAAGCATGCTGGTAGTTATGCTGTCAAAGGACCAATCGCCTTTCCCTCCCTCCTTTGTGGAATTATCCTTGCACAATACCCTGATATCCTGGTGGCAAGAGATACAGCCTGCAAAAGAGCTCCTGCCCTTGGGTTGCACTACAAACTATTTCAGGGATCTCATGCTCCAGATATTGTCAGAACATCAGCTGAGACATCGTCTGTGAAGACCCAGTCCAAGACATATGATGTCATAGCTGTTTTAAAAGAGACCTGCAAAGAGCTGGAAGCTAGGAAAAAGACCCTAGAAATCCTAATTGCCAGGTTAGAAAAGGAGGAAGCTGAAGGAAACAGAAGGGAAGAAGGTGTAGAAGCTGAAGGTCATCTCAACATTGAAAAAACTAGCTCCTCTGAGTCTGATGACAGTGCTTAAAGGTTGGTTGCTGTTTGGTGGTGTTGCTGATTGGTGGTGCTGGCATCTGGTGGAGTTTGGAAGTGTGTTCAGATTTTTTTTCTGCTGCTGCTCTTATTATTTGTTTTGGATAACTGTATAATCTTTATGAACATGTATCTTTGGCCCATTTGTGGCTAAAGAGGGGGAGAATATTTTGGTACTTACTTAATTAGTACTTGCTCAATTAGTCATTCTATTTTTCTGCAGTCATTTCTTTCTGCTGCTATCTATCTCTGATTGCTTAGGGTCTTTAGCCAAAAATATGCCAAAGGGGGAGTTTGTAGGTGTTTAGGTATTGGCTTGCATTTTTGGTAAAACCCAAGTGTATGTGTGAATGTCATGACTTATGTCATAACATTCTAGTTTAGTTGTACTGATTCATTAGGTACCTTTGCAGAAAAATATTGTCATTCAGGTACTGATGTTTATAAGTGTGTATCTGAGCATTTTGCAAAATGATCACATTTTCCTAAATCAGTAGACAGGTTTTCTCAGATGTCATAACAAATGTTAAGACATCCTGTTCTGAACTAACAGGTATGCAGGTTGGTTAATTCTGAGTTTTTTCAGGAAAATAACTCAGTCTTTCCAGAACAGAATCCTGCGTTTTCTTTGGGTTAACCTAGCTCAACCCTAACCTGGTTAATAAAGTCCTGTGACCTAGTCTTAAGGTCAAACGGAATTAACCCTAGGTTTTTGTGGAAACCCTAACTGAAGTTGCAACTGCTATATATTCAACAGAGCTGCTGTTTTGCAAGTAATCCCTTTTTGGTCAGAAGATCATTTGTAAACTGTATAGGTTTAATTATTGTACTCCAAGCAATTATCATTGTGATAAGTGACTTGGAATAGGTTTTTAATTGTAAGGGTTGTGTAGCACTCAAAGCTTTGAAGCAAGAGTGTTTGAATGTTTCTTGACTAAAGCTGTGAAGCAGAGTCAAGTTAGTTGTGTGCATCACTCAAAGCTGTGAAGCAATAGTGGTTGTGTTGCTTGATTAAAAAGCTGTGAAGCTTAATCAAGTGTATGTTTTTGAAGAGTGTCTTCATTAATTCATTAGTCAAATTGTTTTATGTATCACTGCTGTGATTGAGGGGGAGTGAGTAGGAACTCAGGTTTAAGTTGTACTTAGATTGAAATTGCATTGGTAGGTCTTAAGTGAAGGAGATAAACTGGTTGGTTTATTCCTGAATTAACATCTCTTATAGTGGATTTCCTCCCTGGCTTGGTAGCCCCCAGAGTAGGTGTTGTTGCACACTGAACTGGGTAAACAATTGACTGTGTTCTTTATTGTTTTTGTATTTACTGTCATATAATAAGTCAGATACGGTGTCATAACATTGAACGTGACATTGAGTATCTGCAGCCAGAATTTCAATTACATTTAACGACGAACCTGTATCTACCAACACACTTGATAAAGTATCATTTCCACAACTTATTGAGATATGCAAAGCCATATTATGGTTCCTTCCCTCCTCCGGAAGCTCTTCATCACTGAAACCAAGATTGTTACACGAAGTAATATTTCCCACAATTCCATCAAATTGGTCAACCGTCACATCATGATCCACGAATGCCTGGTCCAAGACTTTCATCAAAGCTTCTCTATGGGCACCAGAATCTCTCAGTAAAGCAAGCAAAGAAATCTTGGAAGGAGTTTGCAATAGTTGGTCCACAATCTTATATTCACTTCTCTTGATGAGCTTCAGAATCTCATCATCATCAGGATGTGGGATAGGTTCATTGGATCGGCCTATCTCAACCCTTGGTTCCACATTTCTGGCTGCAATTTCTGCCGGTATGGGCCTCCTGACTTGAACTTCTGGTCTCTTCAAAGGTACTGCTGCAAAGACACGTCTGCTTCTCGTAACTCTACTCACATCAGCGATGTTAACAAAAGATGGCCTTGTTGGTATAGGGACTTCTACCCCATTCTAAATCATTATGGCATTATACTTATACGGTATAGCTTGGTCGGAGTTGTAAGGCACAGGACCAGGTGGATAAATGACCAAAGGAGCAACAGGTGCAGTCTGACTGTCGTAAACGATCTCAACTGGTTCAGGCAAGTTGAATTGCGGTATTATAACATTCACTTCATTAACTGGATCTCTATCATGTGTAATAGTGATAACCCTCTGGTCTAACAATATTTGAATATCCTCCTTCACAATAGGGCAATCAACCTCTCTTGAACAAAATTCACAAACATCATAATCATGATGATGCCTAAAAAAGGCAAGTCTTCTTAAGCTCTGATGTAACCTGATCAACGAATCTCTTACGTGTTCAACTTGAAAAACTTGAAACTTTCTCGGACAACCTTCCACCATATTCACTGATGCTGCCCCATGTCGAGGCAAAGGATTATCTCTAACATTTGGGTTAACATCCTTGAAAGACAAGATACCATTCTTAATCAACCTCAGCAAAACAATTTTCAAGGTTGTGCCCCGGCGACCCTTGATGATATTCACAAAACTGATCTGCCTTGTACCACAGAGAAGTACTATTTGGTGCGACAGGAGGAGGCTTCGTCGTTATGAGGTTTTTTCTGATTAAAGCGGGGAACAATTCAGTATAAGTCATGGGAATGGCATCGAATTGCGGCTTCCTTGGTGAACGGTTCTGGTTGTTAAATGGATAAGCATGTTGTCGAGGCTGCTGCTGAAATGGTCGTTGCTGAGTTAGTGGGGTTTGATGAGTTGGGGTCATCAATGTTGGGCGGACAGCCGGAGTGACTGCCGCAACGTGTGAGTAACTTCTCCTTGGTCTCCCTAGGAAGATCACGCTGACATCCTGCTCTTTTCTTTTTGGGAAAACACTTCCGAACTTCTTGGTACTGCTAGACGGACTTCCTTCTTTAACCAAACGTCCTTCACGAATCCCTTCCTCCAACCGCATGCCCATGCTTACCATTTCGGTGAAGTCACTGGGTGCGCTGGCAATCATTCTTTCATAGTAAAAGGAACCTAAAGTCTTCAAGAATATCTTTGTCATCTCTTTCTCCTCAAGAGGAGGATAGATTTTAGCAGCAATTTCGCGCCACCTCTGGGCGTATTCCTTATAGGACTCTCTGTCTCTCCGGGACATCGCCCGGAGTTGATCCCTGTCTGGCGCCATGTCGACGTTGTACTTATACTGGTGAACAAAAGCTTCACTAAGATCGTTGAAGTTGCGGATCCAAATGCTGTCCAAACCCATATACCACTTTAGAGCGGCACCAGTCAAACTGTCTTGAAAATAGTGAATCAACAAGTCATGATAATCAGAATATGTAGACATCTTTCTCACGTACATAGTCAAATGACTCCGAGGACACGAATCACCCTTATATCTTTCAAAGTCTGGCACTTTGAACTTTGCGGGAATCTTGACATTCGGAACTAAACACAGGTCATGAGTGTTCTTTCCAAACAAATCCTCCCCCTTTAACGCTCTGAGCTCCCTCTGCATTTCTTGGAATTGGTCTTGAAATTCTTCCATTCTATCAAAAAGACCCAGACTTTCAGCAGGCTCGGCAGGATAAGTAGGTTCATTCAAGTATGACATGGAGTGAACCACAGGAGCGACAGTTGTCATCACTGGTTGGGGGAAAGGTGTCACAGACGGGATTACAGGCGGCATGGCAGTTGTCTCTGGTTGAGGAAAAGACATAGTAGGTTGAAACAAAGGTTTTACGACAGGCTGATACCCATCTGGCACAAAGTTATAAGGCATTCCCCACGGAAAACCTTTTGGCATCTGATGTTGAAGCGGAGAGTTGATTTGAGTCACAAATGTTGGAACAGTGACAATCTCGGAAACCATAGTAGTTGAAGTCTGAATCTCAGCAGCTGTAGTCGGTGGCTGATTCTGAGCAGCCATCAAACTTTCCACTAACGCAGTTAACTTTTCCATCCCGACACGAAGGGTAGCGACCTCCTCACAAAGCTCGTGGTTTTCCTGTTCCAGATCTTCCATCTTCCTCTGACGATTGGCTCGGGTATCGTACCGATGAGAGAGCTTGACAATCTATCGGAGTGGAAAAAGAAATAAGGATAAGACTCTAGAAAACATGTGAAGTGGAATGCTGGATGATGCATGATATGTGATGCAAATGATAATTCATTTTGATAGTTTTTCAAGGAACTTCGATAATTTTGCACACATCAATGGTAAAGGAATTTGGAACAACAAAAACTCACTTCATTAATCAAAAGCGATAAATTACAACTTACAACTTTGGAACAACAAAACAATAAATTACACTTTGGGATAACAACCCAATAATAAAAGCAGTAAACTACAACTTTGGAACATGAAGCCCATAATAAAGCAGTAAATTACAACTTTGGAACACAAAGCCCATAATAAAGCAGTAAATTACAACTTTGGAACATGAAGCCCTTTTATAGAGTTTTACAAAATGACATCAGCAAAAAAATAAAACTAAGAACTAAAGATCATTCAGAATCATCAGATGAAGGACCAAATGCCAACTGTAACTAGAGCTTCCTGATCTTCCCTTCATAAAATTCTTCCATCTCTTTCTTCTCAGCTACCAGTCGATCAATGATTTCCTTTTGTGGATTAGGAACGAGAGCAACGCTTACCGAACCTTCCTTCTTTCTCTTCCTTTCACTAGCATATTTCTTCAGTAAAGCATCCTTTTGACGAAGCTTCTCATCATGATCAATGAACCAGCCGTCTTGAATAAATAGCAAATCCTCCTTTTCCTTTAGTTGTCGAGCCAGGACCCGATTCTCATATTCATACATATTATACTTTTCTTTCCAACCATCTCTCTCGGACTTCATCCTAGCCAGATTTCCTTGGTATTCTCCCATATTCTCGATAGGGATATCAACAGATGATGATGCAACGGTAGGTAATAAAGGTTTATCGGGTTTATAGGGCATCTTGAGAGCACAAGCCCTAGCATGGACCCATTGTAGGTAAAGCTCCAAAGAAACGGCACCCCTATGTCCTAACATGTCTCTCCCTTTCCTATGGATGTGGCGCCAAGCTCCTTCGATCTCCCTCTTAGCTGCCTGGTGATCTTGTCCTTGTAGAAAGAAACCGCTCACATGGATGTTGTTTGGCTTGTCCCTCATCGGGTATCCAAACTGACGGCGCGCGAGAACAGGATTATAGTTAATTCCACCTTTCGTACCAAGAAGAGGCACGTTAGGAAAAGCACCACAGCTATCGATGATCTTCACGTCATAGTAAACTCGATTATACCAATCAATGTCGAAATGAGTGAGAGCCATAATTTTTGGCGCCCATCACGGCTCCTTCTCGAGATCCCAGAAAACATCAGACCTAGGTAGATGAGAAACATACCACTGATACAGCAACTGTGCACAACAAATAATCATCCCTCCTTGATAAGAGTTTCGAAGATGGATGGAGTAGTAGGTATCTCCTAGCAGCGTAGGGACCGGATTTCCAATCAAGAAAATTCTGATGGTGTTGATATCCACAAACTTATCAACGTTAGGGAACAAGAATAAACCATAAGCGAGTAAAGCAAAGACATCTTCAAAGGCAATAGTATCTTTTATCTCAGCGAAATGACGAGCTTTCCTCAACAAAAACTGCGCAGACAAGCCTCGGATTCCCCCTTTTGTAGTCATGTTCTCCTCTATCTCTTACTTCTTCAAGTGGGTGATGGTCGCTATCTCGTGAGATTTGGGTTCCTCTTCTAAGCCAGAAAAAGGAACACAGTCGGTGATCGGCAAACCAAGTATGTAGGAGTACTCTTCTAAGGTGGGCATTAACTGGTAATCCGGAAAGGTGAAACATCGATACAAAGGATCGTAAAATTGGACTAACGTACCAAGGATGCCTTCTTTCATCTTGCGCTTCATGAGAGGTATAATGGACCCATACTTTTTCTGAAAATCCGTCGGGTTCTTGATCTTAGGAAATAAACTCTTCAGTTCTTCAATCTCGGGCTCCTTAAAACTAAAACTTCGAGTCTTTCTCCTTCCAAATTCCATAATAATATTACCTGAGTTTTCTGCAAAAATCATTCTTAAGTTCCTTGAAAAACAAGTTTTTTACAAAAAATGTTGATGGATGTATGGATGAATGATAATGCAACAATTACACACAAGTTCACAAACATGTGGTTCAAAGGTTCAACATTTCGAGCATGGAGTCAAAGGTAAAGCCCATCCCAAGGTATGTACTACGGTTTAATCACAGCTGTAAGACAAGGTTCTAAGAGTTCCCAGAGTCTACATTCCTCCTTTGGATATTACCAACGTCTTAATTACTCAATAATTAGCAATATTCTCAAGAGAAACTCATCCGAGCGTAGCATCGCGTAACAACTACTTCCGGATTACTCCGTTATAATCTCCGTGCTACACCTAAAAAGGCCAAGATGGGTTAGGGTTCTACGATTCTCAATTTCTCTGGCTCCCAGGTCGAAAATAATAATGTCTTCCCGATTACTCGGTAAACAAATATTACGTTCAAAAGGGCCTTCCATTGAGTGGGGGATCTCATGCCTCCTTCTTCGGGATTACTCCCTCAAAGTTAACATGACTATACCGCCCGTCCTATTCTTAAGTGTAAATTAATTCGGGTATAGGATTCGTCCTTTGCAAAAAAACCCAAACAACCCCAATATAAACACATAATCAAACAAAACAAATAATAATAAAACAGATAAAACAAACTAGGCGTAACCCACTTAGGGATGGACCAGCAAGAGGTCAATAAATCCCCAGCAGAGTCGCCATTTCTGTAGCGATAAAAAAATGTAGCGGGGTAAATCGGAGATCGAATTATTAATTAATTCGTCTCACAAAAGCAAGAGTCGCCACCGCACTTTATTATTTCCAAGGGAAAAGGGAAAAGAGCGAAATAAAACCCTAAAGTATGCAATGTAAATTAATAATTTTAAAAGTAATGAAAATACAAGGCGTTTTGAAAAGAGGTCTAGAGTTCGGGGGTTGGTTATACAAGGGGAAGGTATTAGCACCCAATGCATCTATAGTATCCTATAGGAACCTTTTGAAATATCTGTTTATTGGAATGTTTGTTTGATTAAAAGTAAATTGTTTTGGCCGAAAATGGGTATGGACGAGTTTTTGAAAATACGAAGACCTAATGTCGAAGTTTTGACTTAAAAGGTGTGAGTTTTTTTTTTGAAGAAATTGGATATTTGGGAAAATTATCCTATGTTTTTAATGAATGAGGGTATTCGCACGATGTTTTTTTTTTGATGACATAAAGTCGACAAAAAATTAGATAATTCCCTTGGATTAAATCGAGCAAGTAAAATAAGATGAATCCACAAAGTATAAGCATTCAAAAATTCACAAGAAAACAAATCTAATGAAACAGATTAATGACCAAAAGCATCGAGAAATTAAAATGACAAAGACATTTAAATAGAAGAAAAGGGAACTAATTATCTAAGTCAAAATTATAAGATTACTTACTAAAATAATTCTAAACTAATTTGTTATCTAAAGTTATAAAAATAATTCTAAAATTGCTACGCTAGATCTAAACTAAATAAAGATTCCAAGGTTGTTAATCAAACTAAACTTAAATTCTAAAGTTTCTAACTAAACTAAATAAAAATTTAAAGTTAATAACTAAAATTAAATGAAAATTATAAAATTACTAACTTAAAATTCTTAAAGTTAATAAATTAAATCAAAAATAAATTACAATTCTAAAATTACTGAATTAGATCTAAACTAGATTAATTATATAATTATTAATATAAATATAAATTAAACTAATTTTAATCTAAATTAAGTTAATTAGAGAAAGAAGTGTGAAACATAAAATTAGGGTGGGAGTAGCAATTAGAATGGGCTTAAGTTGAAAAAATGCGGTGGTTGAGGGAATTGGACCGGGTCATTGGAAGACCCAGAACCGAAAAATAAATAACAATGCTCTAACCAAAACCCTAGAAAATGCTAAGCTGGCCGCCGCTTGATTGTTAGCATTGGGAAGGGGTATAGCAGATTTATCATCATTATAGTGAAACGATTAAATGGGGAAAAAAATTGAAACAATCAAAAAAACGAATCTATCTCTCCTCTCTCCACTACACCGCTCATCACCATTATCCTATCCTCTTCTTCATATTCTTGTACACATTACTAGTTTGCTCTCTGATAAATGAATCTCCTTTCTCACAAATGTCAACAATCTTAGCCTTAGGTTTACATTCTGAAATAACTAACTTCAAAGCCTTGTTAGCGATCTCAGCTGCAGTTTTGTATTTGGTGTCAACTTCCGACAAATAGAGATCCAACTCCTTCTCCTCCCTTTCATCATCCGACATGGTACCTCACCGGTTGAATCCTGATGCTTCTGAAAACCAGTGCAGAAATGAAAATGGTGATTGTGGCGATTAATCAGGGAGGAAGAAAGGGTTTACGGTTTCGAACAAAGGGGCGATTGGTGCATGATTTGGGACGGTGGTGGGTTAATCAGTGAGTTATAGTAATTGAGTTGAGAGGAAGGAGGATGCGGAAGAAACAAGAGGCATATCGGAGCTGATGGAAATTGGTACTGTGCAAACAGGGTGCTTGCAGAATCGGAACGGGTTTACTGTTAGCGTACAGTGAAGGTGATGTTTCGGTGATGGAGGTTGAAGGTACTTTGCTTCTTTTCTTCTTCAAATTTTCAGATTATGTTTTTGTATGTGAAATAATGGTTTTTTGTTTTGGATTTAAATCTGTAATGATGTTGAAGGTTAAAGGGTGTGATTACAGAAGGTTTCCGATGAGTATTGAGGATGGTTTGTTGAAACTATGTTGTGTAAGTCGTTGGGAATTGTGAGTTTATGAAATGAATAAGCAGGGATAGGGGTGGACATCATCGAAAATAGAAGAAATGAAATGACAACACTGGTGGTGATACGGCATAGATATGAGGGAGATAATGATGTTGTACCATGGAGATAGCTATGGGAGTTATGGATGAGAAGTTAGCAGACGGTTAGTATGAGATGGCTATTGTTTTGAGCTTCTCGTTTCCTCTGTTTTAATTCTTGATGTAAGGCAGTGTTTATCTGGTTATTCAAATCTATTTTTATAGGTTTATAGATTTGTGAAAAAGTATTGAAGTCTGCTTGAACTCATTTTGATCGATTTCACAGGTAACAGATGATGAAACTTGCCCTCTCATCTATCGATCTTATTATCTCTTACGGAAACAGCGACAACGCTTAAGCTCTCAGTTTCACTCACCCATCAGTAAATGATTTGTAACCCTTATCTACTTATCTACTTCTCTGTACTTGGTTCAAATACTAACACATTTTTTTTGTTCAGTTATTTTGTAGGAGCAAACTATTTTAAAGATGGTACAATTCAAGCAGAACAATTAAACATCAGAGTAATAAGGCTTCAGATATTATAAGGAATGAATATGTAAAAAGTGTCAAAAACAGAGGCAGAGTGACTTACCTCAAAGTTGACTCAGATATGAAATAGAAAAACCAGAGGTAATAAGCTTTTCCTTGATCCCTTTTTATTTATTGATTGCAAGGCTGCATTAGTGTTGTTGTAATGCTTGTGGTCTGTCTGAAGGATCGGTGGGTTGAAGGAAGCAGAGGGAGATGAATGAGAGGAAGATGAAGGGATTAAAGATGCTGAAAGAAAATATCAGTTGCTTCACTTGAGTAAGCTCTTTTCTGGTTCTTTTGGTTTTCTTGATTAAAAAAAATATCTCTTTGTTCCTCTCTGATTTTCTCTCAAAAAAAAGTCCCCTTCTACTGTGATAAAGTTCTAAATTATATAGTAACAAGATTAGAAAATTGAGTCCACTAAGAGCAATTCTGATCTATGCTTTTTGGATGTAAGAATGTTTAACAATTTTTGTGAAATCTGGCCTAGCTTGACAGGTTTTTGGCATCTTGCAGCAGGGTTGATTTGGACCTCAAAGATAGGGACAAGGTAAGATTTTAGAGCAGCAATAGCAGCAGTTTGGACTTGTGTGGACAACAATAACATAGCATAGTATTTTTTGGAGTGTAGCAACCTGTCTTCCATATTTCCAATTGTAATTCCCATTTTTTTATTATTTTGGCCAGTTTTTGGATGAAACTCTATTCTTCTTATTGAAATTCAAATTTCAAACTTCTTTGGACAACATTATGAATTTTGAATTGGTGCAACAAGTTTTGGTAACAGCAACAATAGCAGGGTATTTGTTTCACAAAAATGGAAAGGATCAAAAAGCAAATGAAAAAGAGAGTTTGTGATGAATGTAATTTGGTTTTTGAGTTTGAAATTGAATTTAGGATGGAAAATCGAATTATTGTACGTGTGAAGCGGTGTTGTGGTTCCAAACTTGCATTTCCATATTTTTTACAAAAGAAGAAAAAAACGTAGTAGTTATAATAACAAATAAAAAAGAAAAAAAATGTTGATAAAAAAAAAAAATTAAGATACAAATGACAACTATTAATAAAAATTAAAATATGCAATATTAAATGATGAAAATGGATGAAATTATCATTAACTTCTTCTTTTTTTTTTGAATTAAAATGAGATAATAATAAAAGTGTAAATCTAAACGATATTTTTTTAATATTTTTGAATAAAAATGAAAATAAAAATTACAATGACATGAAATAAATATTTTTAGGATTTTTATGAAATAAAATTAATGATGATTAAAGACAAAAAAAATGCAATATGCATGATTTTGTAAAATCGGGTAACACGGTTGAAATTAAGTGCAATTCACTAAATTCACAAAGTGACTTCTAACGTTTCTAATTTTTTTTTGTAACTTTTCAAACATAATCATATTTTGACTTATAAAGAGGAGTTGTAGATGATGTCAAAGAGAATCATGTGTAAAAGAACCACTAAAAAATGTCGAATATTCGAAGAAGTTATGAATTTTGAAATCTGACCCGAAAAAAAATGGCAAAAATGGGTCGAATCGCTTGTGAATGCTTGCTATGTAATGACACCGATGGGAGGTGGGATCTTAGGTAAAAAATTTGGGTATGACAGTAGCCTTGTCATTATGGAAGGTAGTCTACTGTCGAGATTTTTTGTACTCCATTAGATGGTAGCCTTGTCATTATGGAAGGTAGTTTGATGTTGATATTTTTGTTACTCTATTGGATGGTATCCTTGTCATTATGTAAGGTAGCATGTCGTTGTGATTTCTGTTACTCCAACAGATGGTAGCCCTGTGATTATGGAACTTAGTCTGCTTTAGATATTTTTGTTATTCCAATAGATGGTAGCCTTCTCATTATGGAAGGTTGTCTGTTCTCTAGATTTTTGTTACTCCAATGGATTGTAGCCTTGTCATTATGGAAGGTAGGCTTTTTATCTAGATTTTTGTTACTCCAATGGTGGTAGCCTTGTCATTATGGAATGTAGTCTGTTGTCGAGATTTTTGTTACTCCAATGGATGGTAGCCTTGTCAATATTGAAGGTACTCTTTCATTGACATTTCTGTTACTCCAATGGATGGTAGCCTTGTCATTATTAAAGGTAGTCTGTTGTCGAGATTTTTGTCACTCCAATTGATGGTAGCCTTGTCATTATGGAAGGTAGTCTGTTGTCGAGATTTTTGTTACTCCAATGGATGGTAGCCTTGTCATTATGGAAGGTAGTGTGTTGTCGAGATTTTTGTTACTCCAATTGATGGTAGCCTTGTCATTATGGAAGGTAGTCTGCTGTGGAGATTTTTGTTACACCAATGCATGGTAGCCATGTCATTACGGAAGGTAGTCTGTTGTCGAGATCTTTGTTACTCTAATGGATTGTAGCCTTGTCATTATGGAAGGTAGTCATTTGTCGAGATTTTTGTTACTCAAATTGATGGTAACCTTGTCATTATGTAAGGTAGTCTGTTGTCGAGATTTTTTTACTCTAATGGATGGTAGCCTTGTCATTATTGAAGGTAGTCTGTTGTCGAGATTTTTGTTACACCAATGGATGGTAGCCTTGTCATTATGGAAGGTAGTCTGTTGTCGAGACTTTCGTTACTCCAATGGATGGTGGCCTTGTCATTATGGAAGGTAGTCTGTTGTCGAGATTTTTTTTACTCCAATAGATGGTAGCCTTGTCATTATGGAAGGTAGTCTGTTGTCGAGATTTTTTTTACTCTAATGGAAGGTAGCATTGTCATTATGGAAGGTAGTCTGTTGTCGAGATTTTTGTCACTCCAATTGATGGTAGCCTTCTCATTATGGAAGGTAGTCTGATGTCGAGATTTTTGTTTTTCTAATGGATGGTAGCCTTGTCATTATGGAAGTTAGTCTGTTATCAAGAATTTTGTTAATCCAATGGATGGTAGCCTTGTCATTATGGAGTGTAGTCTGTTGTCGAGATTTTTGTTACTCTAATGGATGGTAGCCTTGACACTTTAGAAGGTAGTCTGTTGTCGAGATTTTTGTTACTCCAATGGATGGTAGCCTTGTCATTATGGTAGGTAGTCTGCTGTCGAGATTTTTGGTACTCCATTAGATGGTAGCCTTGTCATTATGGAAGGTAGTTTGATGTCGATATTTTTGTTACTCTATTGGATGTTAGCCTTGTCATTATGTAAGGTAGCATGTCGTTGTGATTTCTGTTACTCCAACAGATGGTAGCCCTGTGATTATGGAACTTAGCCTGCTTTAGATATTTTTGTTATTCCAATAGATGGTAGCCTTCTCATTATGGAAGGTTGTCTGTTCTCTAGATTTTTGTTACTCCAATGGATTGTAGCCTTGTCATTATGGAAGGTAGTCTTTTTATCTAGATTTTTGTTACTCCAATGGTGGTAGCCTTGTCATTATGGAAGGTAGTCTGTTGTCGATATTTTTGTTACTCCAATGGATGGTAGCCTTGTCATTATTGAAGGTACTCTGTCATTGACATTTCTGTTACTCCAATGGATGGTAGCCTTGTCATTATTAAAGGTAGTCTGTTGTCGAGATTTTTGTCACTCCAATTGATGGTAGCCTTGTCATTATGGAAGGTAGTCTGTTGTCGAGATTTTTGTTACTCCAATGGATGGTAGCCTTGTCATTATGGAAGGTAGTGTGTTGTCGAGATTTTTGTTACACCAATTGATGGTAGCCTTGTCATTATGTAAGGTAGTCTGTTGTGGAGATTTTTGTTACACCAATGGATGGTAGCCATGTCATTACGGAAGGTAGTCTGTTGTCGAGATCTTTGTTACTCTAATGGATTGTAGCCTTGTCATTATGGAAGGTAGTAATTTGTCGAGATTTTTGTTACTCAAATTGATGGTAGCCTTGTCATTATTTAAGGTAGTCTGTTTTCGAGATTTTTTTACTCTAATGGATGGTAGCCGTGTCATTATGGAAGGTAGTCTGTTGTCGAGATTTTCGTTACACCAATGGATGGTAGCCTTGTCATTATGAAAGGTAGTGTGTTGTCGAGATTTTTGTTAATCCAATGGATGGTACCATTGTCATTATGGAACTTAGTCTTTTATAGATATTTTTGTTACTGCAATGAATGGTAGCCTTGTCATTATGTAAGGTAGTTTGTTGTCGAGATTTTTTTACTCTAATGGATGGTAGCCTTGTCATTATGGAAGGTAGTCTGTTGTCGAGATTTTTGTTACACCAATGGATGGTAGCCTTGTCATTATGGAAGGTAGTGTCTTGTCGAGATTTTTGTTAATCCAATGGATGGTACCATTGTCATTTTGGAACTTAGTCTGTTATAGATATTTTTGTTACTCCAATAAATGGTAGCCTTGTCATTATGGAAGGTAGTCTGTTGTCGAGACTTTCGTTACTCCAATGGATGGTGGCCTTGTCATTATGGAAGGTAGTCTGTTGTCGAGATTTTTTTTACTCCAATAGATGGTAGCCTTGTCATTATGGAAGGTAGTCTATTGTCAAGATTTTTGTTTTTCTAATGGATGGTAGCCTTGTCATTATGGAAGGTAGTCTGTTATCAAGAATTTTGTTAATCCAATGGATGGTAGCCTTGTCATTATGGAGTGTAGTCTGTTGTCGAGATTTTTGTTACTCTAATGGATGGTAGCCTTGACACTTTGGAAGGTAGTCTGTTGTCGAGATTTTTGTTACTCCAATGGATGGTAGCATTGTCAATATTGAAGGTACTCTTTCATTGATATTTCTGTTACTCCAATGGATGGTAGCCTTGTCATTATTAAAGGTAGTCTGTTGTCGAGATTTTTGTAACTCCAATTGATGGTAGCCTTGTCATTATGGAAGGTAGTCTGTTGTCGAGATTTTTGTTACTCCAATGGATGGTAGCCTTGTCATTATGGAAGGTAGTGTGTTGTCGAGATTTTTGTTACTCCAATTAATGGTAGCCTTGTCATTATGGAAGGTAGTCTGTTGTGGAGATTTATGTTACACCAATGCATGGTAGCCATGTCATTACGGAAGGTAGTCTGTTGTCGACATCTTTGTTACTCTAATGGATTGTAGCCTTGTCATTATGGAAGGTAGTCATTTGTCGAGATTTTTGTTACTCAAATTGATGGTAGCCTTGTCATTATGTAAGGTAGTCTGTTGTCGAGATTTTTTTACTCTAATGGATGGTAGCCTTGTCATTATGGAAGGTAGTCTATTGTCGAGATTTTTGTTACACCAATGGATGGTAGCCTTGTCATTATGGAAGGTAGTGTGTTGTCGAGATTTTTGTTAATCCAATGGATGGTACCATTGTCATTATGGAACTTAGTCTGTTATAGATATTTTTGTAACTCCAATGAATGGTAGCCTTGTCATTATGGAAGGTAGTCTGTTGTCGAGACTTTCGTTACTCCAATGGATGGTGGCCTTGTCATTATGGAAGGTAGTCTGTTGTCGAGAATTTTTTTACTCCAATAGATTGTAGCCTTGTCATTATGGAAGGTAGTCTGTTGTCGAGACTTTTGTTTTTCTAATGGATGGTAGCCTTGTCATTATGGAAGGTAGTCTGTTATCAAGAATTTTGTTAATCCAATGGATGGTAGCCTTGTCATTATGGAGTGTAGTCTGTTGTCGAGATTTTTGTTACTCTAATGGATGATAGCCTTGACACTTTGGAAGGTAGTCTGTTGTCGAGATTTTTGTTACTCCAATGGATGGTAGCCTTGTCATTATGGTAGGTAGTCTGCTGTCGAGATTTTTGGTACTCCATTAGATGGTAGCCTTGTCACTATGGAAGGTAGTCTTTTTATCTAGATTTTTGTTACTCCAATGGTGGTAGCCTTGTCATTATGGAAGGTAGTCTGTTGTCGAGATTTTTGTTACTCCAATGGATGGTAGCCTTGTCAATATTGAAGGTACTCTTTCATTGAGATTTCTGTTACTCCAATGGATGGTAGCCTTGTCATTATTAAAGGTAGTTTGTTGTCGAGATTTTTGTCACTCCAATTGATGGTAGCCTTGTCATTATGGAAGGTAGTCTGTTGTCGAGATTTTTGTTACTCCAATGGATGGTAGCCTTGTCATTATGGAAGGTAGTGTGTTGTCGAGATTTTTGTTACTCCAATTGATGGTAGCCTTGTCATTATGGAAGGTAGTCTGCTGTGGAGATTTATGTTACACCAATGCATGTGAGCCATGTCATTACGGAAGGTAGTCTGTTGTCGAGATCTTTGTTACTCTAATGGATTGTAGCCTTGTCATTATGGAAGGTAGTCATTTGTCGAGATTTTTGTTACTCAAATTGATGGTAGCCTTGTCATTATGTAAGGTAGTCTGTTGTCGAGAGTTTTTTACTCTAATGGATTGTAGCCTTGTCATTATGGAAGGTAGTCTGTTGTCGAGATTTTTGTTACACTAATGGATGGTAGCCTTGTCATTATGGAAGGTAGTGTGTTGTCGAGATTTTTGTTAATCCAATGGATGGTACCATTGTCATTATGGAACTTAGTCTGTTATAGATATTTTTGTTGCTCCAATGAATGGTAGCCTTGTCATTATGGAAGGTAGTCTGTTGTCGAGACTTTCATTACTCCAATGGATGGTGGCCTTGTCATTATGGAAGGTAGTCTGTTGTCGAGATTTTTTTTACTCCAATAGATGGTAGCCTTGTCATTATGGAAGGTAGTCTATTGTCGAGATTTTTGTTTTTCTAATGGATGGTAGCCTTGTCATTATGGAAGGTAGTCTGTTATCAAGAATTTTGTTAATCCAATGGATGGTAGCCTTGTCATTATGGAGTGTAGTCTGTTGTCGAGATTTTTGTTACTCTAATGGATGGTAGCCTTGACACTTTGGAAGGTAGTCTGTTGTCGAGATTTTTGTTACTCCAATGGATGGTAGCATTGTCAATATTGAAGGTACTCTTTCATTGATATTTCTGTTACTCCAATGGATGGTAGCCTTGTCATTATTAAAGGTAGTCTGTTGTCGAGATTTTTGTCACTCCAATTGATGGTAGCCTTGTCATTATTGAAGGTAGTCTGTTGTCGAGATTTTTGTTACTCCAATGGATGGTAGCCTTGTCATTATGGAAGGTAGTGTGTTGTCGAGATTTTTGTTACTCCAATTGATGGTAGCCTTGTCATTATGGAAGGTAGTCTGCTGTGGAGATTTATGTTACACCAATGCATGGTAGCCATGTCATTACGGAAGGTAGTCTGTTGTCGAGATCTTTGTTACTCTAATGGATTGTAGCCTTGTCATTATGGAAGGTAGTCATTTGTCGAGATTTTTGTTACTCAAATTGATGGTAGCCTCGTCATTATGTAAGGTAGTCTGTTGTCGAGATTTTTTTACTCTAATGGATGGTAGCCTTGTCATTATGGAAGGTAGTCTATTGTCGAGATTTTTGTTACACCAATGGATGGTAGCCTTGTCATTATGGAAGGTAGTGTGTTGTCGAGATTTTTGTTAATCCAATGGATGGTACCATTGTCATTATGGAACTTAGTCTGTTATAAATATTTTTGTTACTCCAATGAATGGTAGCCTTGTCATTATGGAAGGTAGTCTGTTGTCGAGACTTTCGTTACTCCAATGGATGGTGGCCTTGTCATTATGGAAGGTAGTCTGTTGTCGAGAATTTTTTTACTCCAATAGATGGTAGCCTTGTCATTATGGAAGGTAGTCTGTTGTCGAGATTTTTGTTTTTCTAATGGATGGTAGCCTTGTCATTATGGAAGGTAGTCTGTTATCAAGAATTTTGTTAATCCAATGGATGGTAGCCTTGTCATTATGGAGTGTAGTCTGTTGTCGAGATTTTTGTTACTCTAATGGATGATAGCCTTGACACTTTGGAAGGTAGTCTGTTGTCGAGATTTTTGTTACTCCAATGGATGGTAGCCTTGTCATTATGGTAGGTAGTCTGCTGTCGAGATTTTTGGTACTCCATTAGACGGTAGCCTTGTCACTATGGAAGGTAGTCTTTTTATCTAGATTTTTGTTACTCCAATGGTGGTAGCCTTGTCATTATGGAAGGTAGTCTGTTGTCGAGATTTTTGTTACTCCAATGGATGGTAGCCTTGTCAATATTGAAGGTACTCTTTCATTGAGATTTCTGTTACTCCAATGGATGGTAGCCTTGTCATTATTAAAGGTAGTCTGTTGTCGAGATTTTTGTCACTCCAATTGATGGTAGCCTTGTCATTATGGAAGGTAGTCTGTTGTCGAGATTTTTGTTACTCCAATGGATGGTAGCCTTGTCATTATGGAAGGTAGTGTGTTGTCGAGATTTTTGTTACTCCAATTGATGGTAGCCTTGTCATTATGGAAGGTAGTCTGCTGTGGAGATTTATGTTACACCAATGCATGTGAGCCATGTCATTACGGAAGGTAGTCTGTTGTCGAGATCTTTGTTACTCTAATGGATTGTAGCCTTGTCATTATGGAAGGTAGTCATTTGTCGAGATTTTTGTTACTCAAATTGATGGTAGCCTTGTCATTATGTAAGGTAGTCTGTTGTCGAGAGTTTTTTACTCTAATGGATGGTAGCCTTGTCATTATGGAAGGTAGTCTGTTGTCGAGATTTTTGTTACACCAATGGATGGTAGCCTTGTCATTATGGAAGGTAGTGTGTTGTCGAGATTTTTGTTAATCCAATGGATGGTACCATTGTCATTATGGAACTTAGTCTGTTATAGATATTTTTGTTGCTCCAATGAATGGTAGCCTTGTCATTATGGAAGGTAGTTTGTTGTCGAGACTTTCATTACTCCAATGGATGGTGGCCTTGTCATTATGGAAGGTAGTCTGTTGTCGAGATTTTTTTTACTCCAATAGATGGTAGCCTTGTCATTATGGAAGGTAGTCTATTGTCGAGATTTTTGTTTTTCTAATGGATGGTAGCCTTGTCATTATGGAAGGTAGTCTGTTATCAAGAATTTTGTTAATCCAATGGATGGTAGCCTTGTCATTATGGAGTGTAGTCTGTTGTCGAGATTTTTGTTACTCTAATGGATGGTAGCCTTGACACTTTGGAAGGTAGTCTGTTGTCGAGATTTTTGTTACTCCAATGGATGGTAGCATTGTCAATATTGAAGGTACTCTTTCATTGATATTTCTGTTACTCCAATGGATGGTAGCCTTGTCATTATTAAAGGTAGTCTGTTGTCGAGATTTTTGTCACTCCAATTGATGGTAGCCTTGTCATTATGGAAGGTAGTCTGTTGTCGAGATTTTTGTTACTCCAATGGATGGTAGCCTTGTCATTATGGAAGGTAGTGTGTTGTCGAGATTTTTGTTACTCCAATTGATGGTAGCCTTGTCATTATGGAAGGTAGTCTGCTGTGGAGATTTATGTTACACCAATGCATGGTAGCCATGTCATTACGGAAGGTAGTCTGTTGTCGAGATCTTTGTTACTCTAATGGATTGTAGCCTTGTCATTATGGAAGGTAGTCATTTGTTGAGATTTTTGTTACTCAAATTGATGGTAGCCTTGTCATTATGTAAGGTAGTCTGTTGTCGAGATTTTTTTACTCTAATGGATGGTAGCCTTGTCATTATGGAAGGTAGTCTGTTGTCGAGATTTTTGTTACACCAATGGATGGTAGCCTTGTCATTATGGAAGGTAGTGTCTTGTCGAGATTTTTGTTAATCCAATGGATGGTACCATTGTCATTATGGAACTTAGTCTGTTATAGATATTTTTGTTACTCCAATAAATGGTAGCCTTGTCATTATGGAAGATAGTCTATTGTCGAGACTTTCGTTACTCCAATGGATGGTGGCCTTGTCATTATGGAAGGTAGTCTGTTGTCGAGATTTTTTTTACTCCAATAGATGGTAGCCTTGTCATTATGGAAGGTAGTCTATTGTCAAGATTTTTGTTTTTCTAATGGATGGTAGCCTTGTCATTATGGAAGGTAGTCTGTTATCAAGAATTTTGTTAATCCAATGGATGGTAGCCTTGTCATTATGGAGTGTAGTCTATTGTCGAGATTTTTGTTACTCTAATGGATGGTAGCCTTGACACTTTGGAAGGTAGTCTGTTGTCGAGATTTTTGTTACTCCAATGGATGGTAGCATTGTCAATATTGAAGGTACTCTTTCATTGATATTTCTGTTACTCCAATGGATGGTAGCCTTGTCATTATTAAAGGTAGTCTGTTGTCGAGATTTTTGTAACTCCAATTGATGGTAGCCTTGTCATTATGGAAGGTAGTCTGTTGTCGAGATTTTTGTTACTCCAATGGATGGTAGCCTTGTCATTATGGAAGGTAGTGTGTTGTCGAGATTTTTGTTACTCCAATTGATGGTAGCCTTGTCATTATGGAAGGTAGTCTGCTGTGGAGATTTATGTTACACCAATGCATGGTAGCCATGTCATTACGGAAGGTAGTCTGTTGTCGAGATTTTTGTTACTCTAATGGATTGTAGCCTTGTCATTATGGAAGGTAGTCATTTGTCGAGATTTTTGTTACTCAAATTGATGGTAGCCTTGTCATTATGTAAGGTAGTCTGTTGTCGAGATTTTTTTACTCTAATGGATGGTAGCCTTGTCATTATGGAAGGTAGTCTGTTGTCGAGATTTTTGTTACACCAATGGATGGTAGCCTTGTCATTATGGAAGGTAGTGTGTTGTCGAGATTTTTGTTAATCCAATGGATGGTACCATTGTCATTATGGAACTTAGTCTGTTATAGATATTTTTGTTGCTCCAATGAATGGTAGCCTTGTCATTATGGAAGGTAGTCTGTTGTCGAGACTTTCGTTACTCCAATGGATGGTGGCCTTGTCATTATGGAAGGTAGTCTGTTGTCGAGATTTTTTTTACTCCAATAGATGGTAGCCTTGTCATTATGGAAGGTAGTCTGTTGTCGAGATTTTTGTTTTTCTAATGGATGGTAGCCTTGTCATTATGGAAGGTAGTCTGTTATCAAGAATTTTGTTAATCCAATGGATGGTAGCCTTGTCATTATGGAGTGTAGTCTGTTGTCGAGATTTTTGTTACTCTAATGGATGGTAACCTTGACACTTTGGAAGGTAGTCTGTTGTCGAGATTTTTGTTACTCCAATGGATGGTAGCATTGTCAATATTGAAGGTACTCTTTCATTGATATTTCTGTTACTCCAATGGATGGTAGCCTTGTCATTATTAAAGGTAGTCTGTTGTCGAGATTTTTGTCACTCCAATTGATGGTAGCCTTGTCATTATGGAAGGTAGTCTGTTGTCGAGATTTTTGTTACTCCAATGGATGGTAGCCTTGTCATTATGGAAGGTAGTGTGTTGTCGATATTTTTGTTACTCCAATTGATGGTAGCCTTGTCATTATGGAAGGTAGTCTGATGTGGAGATTTATGTTACACCAATGCATGGTAGCCATGTCATTACGGAAGGTAGTCTGTTGTCGAGATCTTTGTTACTCTAATGGATTGTAGCCTTGTCATTATGGAAGGTAGTCATTTGTCGAGATTTTTGTTACTCAAATTGATGGTAGCCTTGTCATTATGTAAGGTAGTCTGTTGTCGAGATTTTTTTACTCTAATGGATGGTAGCCTTCTCATTATGGAAGGTAGTCTTTTGTCGAGATTTTTGTTACACCAATGGATGGTAGCCTTGTCATTATGGAAGGTAGTGTGTTGTCGAGATTTTTGTTAATTCAATGGATGGTACCATTGTCATTATGGAACTTAGTCTGTTATAGATATTTTTGTTACTCCAATGAATGGTAGCCTTGTCATTATGGAAGGTAGTCTATTGTCGAGACTTTCGTTACTCCAATGGATGGTGGCCTTGTCATTATGGAAAGTAGTCTGTTGTCGAGAATTTTTTTACCCCAATAGATGGTAGCCTTGTCATTATGGAAGGTAGTCTGTTGTCGAGATTTTTGTTTTTCTAATGGATGGTAGCCTTGTCATTATGGAAGGTAGTCTGTTATCAAGAATTTTGTTAATCCAATGGATGGTAGCCTTGTCATTATGGAGTGTAGTCTGTTGTCGAGATTTTTGTTACTCTAATGGATGGTAGCCTTGACACTTTGGAAGGTAGTCTATTGTCGAGATTTTTGTTACTCCAATGGATGGTAGCCTTGTCAATATTGAAGGTACTCTTTCATTGAGATTTTTGTTACTCCAATGGATGGTAGCCTTGTCATTATTAAAGGTAGTCTGTTGTCGAGATTTTTGTCACTCCAATTGATGGTAGCCTTGTCATTATGGAAGGTAGTCTGTTGTCGAGATTTTTGTTACTCCAATGGATGGTAGCCTTGTCATTATGGAAGGTAGTGTGTTGTCGAGATTTTTGTTACTCCAATTGATGGTAGCCTTGTCATTATGGAAGGTAGTCTGCTGTGGAGATTTATGTTACACCAATGCATGGTAGCCATGTCATTACGGAAGGTAGTCTGTTGTCGAGATCTTTGTTACTCTAATGGATTGTAGCCTTTTCATTATGGAAGGTAGTCATTTGTCGAGATTTTTGTTACTCAAATTGATGGTAGCCTTGTCATTATGTAAGGTAGTCTGTTGTCGAGATTTTTTTACTCTAATGGATGGTAGCCTTGTCATTATGGAAGGTAGTCTGTTGTCGAGATTTTTGTTACACCAATGGATGGTAGCCTTGTCATTATGGAAGGTAGTGTGTTGTCGAGATTTTTGTTAATCCAATGGATGGTACCATTGTCATTATGGAACTTAGTCTGTTATAGATATTTTTGTTGCTCCAATGAATGGTAGCCTTGTCATTATGGAAGGTAGTCTGTTGTCGAGACTTTCGTTACTCCAATGGATGGTGGCCTTGTCATTATGGAAGGTAGTCTGTTGTAGAGATTTTTTTTACTCCAATAGATGGTAGCCTTGTCATTATGGAAGGTAGTCTGTTGTCGAGATTTTTGTTTTTCTAATGGATGGTAGCCTTGTCATTATGGAAGGTAGTCTGTTATCAAGAATTTTGTTAATCCAATGGATGGTAGCCTTGTCATTATGGAGTGTAGTCTGTTGTCGAGATTTTTGTTACTCTAATGGATGGTAGCCTTGACACTTTGGAAGGTAGTCTGTTGTCGAGATTTTTGTTACTCCAATGGATGGTAGCATTGTCAATATTGAAGGTACTCTTTCATTGATATTTCTGTTACTCCAATGGATGGTAGCCTTGTCATTATTAAAGGTAGTCTGTTGTCGATATTTTTGTCACTCCAATTGATGGTAGCCTTGTCATTATGGAAGGTAGTCTGTTGTCGAGATTTTTGTTACTCCAATGGATGGTAGCCTTGTCATTATGGAAGGTAGTGTGTTGTCGAGATTTTTGTTACTCCAATTGATGGTAGCCTTGTCATTATGGAAGGTAGTCTGATGTGGAGATTTATGTTACACCAATGCATGGTAGCCATGTCATTACGGAAGGTAGTCTGTTGTCGAGATCTTTGTTACTCTAATGGATTGTAGCCTTGTCATTATGGAAGGTAGTCATTTGTCGAGATTTTTGTTACTCAAATTGATGGTAGCCTTGTCATTATGTAAGGTAGTCTGTTGTCGAGATTTTTTTACTCTAATGGATGGTAGCCTTGTCATTATGGAAGGTAGTCTTTTGTCGAGATTTTTGTTACACCAATGGATGGTAGCCTTGTCATTATGGAAGGTAGTGTGTTGTCGAGATTTTTGTTAATTCAATGGATGGTACCATTGTCATTATGGAACTTAGTCTGTTATAGATATTTTTGTTACTCCAATGAATGGTAGCCTTGTCATTATGGAAGGTAGTCTGTTGTCGAGACTTTCGTTACTCCAATGGATGGTGGCCTTGTCATTATGGAAAGTAGTCTGTTGTCGAGAATTTTTTTACCCCAATAGATGGTAGCCTTGTCATTATGGAAGGTAGTCTGTTGTCGAGATTTTTGTTTTTCTAATGGATGGTAGCCTTGTCATTATGGAAGGTAGTCTGTTATCAAGAATTTTGTTAATCCAATTGATGGTAGCCTTGTCATTATGGAGTGTAGTCTGTTGTCGAGATTTTTGTTACTCTAATGGATGGTAGCCTTGACACTTTGGAAGGTAGTCTATTGTCGAGATTTTTGTTACTCCAATGGATGGTAGCCTTGTCAATATTGAAGGTACTCTTTCATTGAGATTTTTGTTACTCCAATGGATGGTAGCCTTGTCATTATTAAAGGTAGTCTGTTGTCGAGATTTTTGTCACTCCAATTGATGGTAGCCTTGTCATTATGGAAGGTAGTCTGTTGTCGAGATTTTTGTTACTCCAATGGATGGTAGCCTTGTCATTATGGAAGGTAGTGTGTTGTCGAGATTTTTGTTACTCCAATTGATGGTAGCCTTGTCATTATGGAAGGTAGTCTGCTGTGGAGATTTATGTTACACCAATGCATGGTAGCCATGTCATTACGGAAGGTAGTCTGTTGTCGAGATCTTTGTTACTCTAATGGATTGTAGCCTTGTCATTATGGAAGGTAGTCATTTGTCGAGATTTTTGTTACTCAAATTGATGGTAGCCTTGTCATTATGTAAGGTAGTCTGTTGTCGAGATTTTTTTACTCTAATGGATGGTAGCCTTGTCATTATGGAAGGTAGTCTGTTGTCGAGATTTTTGTTACACCAATGGATGGTAGCCTTGTCATTATGGAAGGTAGTGTCTTGTCGAGATTTTTGTTAATCCAATGGATGGTACCATTGTCATTATGGAACTTAGTCTGTTATAGATATTTTTGTTGCTCCAATGAATGGTAGCCTTGTCATTATGGAAGGTAGTCTGTTGTCGAGACTTTCGTTACTCCAATGGATGGTGGCCTTGTCATTATGGAAGGTAGTCTGTTGTAGAGATTTTTTTTACTCCAATAGATGGTAGCCTTGTCATTATGGAAGGTAGTCTGTTGTCGAGATTTTTGTTTTTCTAATGGATGGTAGCCTTGTCATTATGGAAGGTAGTCTGTTATCAAGAATTTTGTTAATCCAATGGATGGTAGCCTTGTCATTATGGAGTGTAGTCTGTTGTCGAGATTTTTGTTACTCTAATGGATGGTAGCCTTGACACTTTGGAAGGTAGTCTGTTGTCGAGATTTTTGTTACTCCAATGGATGGTAGCATTGTCAATATTGAAGGTACTCTTTCATTGATATTTCTGTTACTCCAATGGATGGTAGCCTTGTCATTATTAAAGGTAGTCTGTTGTCGATATTTTTGTAACTCCAATTGATGGTAGCCTTGTCATTATGGAAGGTAGTCTGTTGTCGAGATTTTTGTTACTCCAATGGATGGTAGCCTTGTCATTATGGAAGGTAGTGTGTTGTCGAGATTTTTGTTACTCCAATTGATGGTAGCCTTGTCATTATGGAAGGTAGTCTGATGTGGAGATTTATGTTACACCAATGCATGGTAGCCATGTCATTACGGAAGGTAGTCTGTTGTCGAGATCTTTGTTACTCTAATGGATTGTAGCCTTGTCATTATGGAAGGTAGTCATTTGTCGAGATTTTTGTTACTCAAATTGATGGTAGCCTTGTCATTATGTAAGGTAGTCTGTTGTCGAGATTTTTTTACTCTAATGGATGGTAGCCTTGTCATTATGGAAGGTAGTCTTTTGTCGAGATTTTTGTTACACCAATGGATGGTAGCCTTGTCATTATGGAAGGTAGTGTGTTGTCGAGATTTTTGTTAATTCAATGGATGGTACCATTGTCATTATGGAACTTAGTCTGTTATAGATATTTTTGTTACTCCAATGAATGGTAGCCTTGTCATTATGGAAGGTAGTCTGTTGTCGAGACTTTCGTTACTCCAATGGATGGTGGCCTTGTCATTATGGAAAGTAGTCTGTTGTCGAGAATTTTTTTACCCCAATAGATGGTAGCCTTGTCATTATGGAAGGTAGTCTGTTGTCGAGATTTTTGTTTTTCTAATGGATGGTAGCCTTGTCATTATGGAAGGTAGTCTGTTATCAAGAATTTTGTTAATCCAATTGATGGTAGCCTTGTCATTATGGAGTGTAGTCTGTTGTCGAGATTTTTGTTACTCTAATGGATGGTAGCCTTGACACTTTGGAAGGTAGTCTATTGTCGAGATTTTTGTTACTCCAATGGATGGTAGCCTTGTCAATATTGAAGGTACTCTTTCATTGAGATTTTTGTTACTCCAATGGATGGTAGCCTTGTCATTATTAAAGGTAGTCTGTTGTCGAGATTTTTGTCACTCCAATTGATGGTAGCCTTGTCATTATGGAAGGTAGTCTGTTGTCGAGATTTTTGTTACTCCAATGGATGGTAGCCTTGTCATTATGGAAGGTAGTGTGTTGTCGAGATTTTTGTTACTCCAATTGATGGTAGCCTTGTCATTATGGAAGGTAGTCTGCTGTGGAGATTTATGTTACACCAATGCATGGTAGCCATGTCATTACGGAAGGTAGTCTGTTGTCGAGATCTTTGTTACTCTAATGGATTGTAGCCTTGTCATTATGGAAGGTAGTCATTTGTCGAGATTTTTGTTACTCAAATTGATGGTAGCCTTGTCATTATGTAAGGTAGTCTGTTGTCGAGATTTTTTTACTCTAATGGATGGTAGCCTTGTCATTATGGAAGGTAGTCTGTTGTCGAGATTTTTGTTACACCAATGGATGGTAGCCTTGTCATTATGGAAGGTAGTGTCTTGTCGAGATTTTTGTTAATCCAATGGATGGTACCATTGTCATTATGGAACTTAGTCTGTTATAGATATTTTTGTTGCTCCAATGAATGGTAGCCTTGTCATTATGGAAGGTAGTCTGTTGTCGAGACTTTCGTTACTCCAATGGATGGTGGCCTTGTCATTATGGAAGGTAGTCTGTTGTAGAGATTTTTTTTACTCCAATAGATGGTAGCCTTGTCATTATGGAAGGTAGTCTGTTGTCGAGATTTTTGTTTGTCTAATGGATGGTAGCCTTGTCATTATGGAAGGTAGTCTGTTATCAAGAATTTTGTTAATCCAATGGATGGTAGCCTTGTCATTATGGAGTGTAGTCTGTTGTCGAGATTTTTGTTACTCTAATGGATGGTAGCCTTGACACTTTGGAAGGTAGTCTGTTGTCGAGATTTTTGTTACTCCAATGGATGGTAGCATTGTCAATATTGAAGGTACTCTTTCATTGATATTTCTGTTACTCCAATGGATGGTAGCCTTGTCATTATTAAAGGTAGTTTGTTGTCGAGATTTTTGTAACTCCAATTGATGGTAGCCTTGTCATTATGGAAGGTAGTCTGTTGTCGAGATTTTTGTTACTCTAATGGATGGTAGCCTTGTCATTATGGAAGGTAGTGTGTTGTCGAGATTTTTGTTACTCCAATTGATGGTAGCCTTGTCATTATGGAAGGTAGTCTGCTGTGGAGATTTATGTTACACCAATGCATGGTAGCCATGTCATTACGGAAGGTAGTCTGTTGTCGAGATTTTTGTTACTCTAATGGATTGTAGCCTTGTCATTATGGAAGGTAGTCATTTGTCGAGATTTTTGTTACTCAAATTGATGGTAGCCTTGTCATTATGTAAGGTAGTCTGTTGTCGAGATTTTTTTACTCTAATGGATGGTAGCCTTGTCATTATGGAAGGTAGTCTGTTGTCGAGATTTTTGTTACACCAATGGATGGTAGCCTTGTCATTATGGAAGGTAGTGTGTTGTCGAGATTTTTGTTAATCCAATGGATGGTACCATTGTCATTATGGAACTTAGTCTGTTATAGATATTTTTGTTGCTCCAATGAATGGTAGCCTTGTCATTATGGAAGGTAGTCTGTTGTCGAGACTTTCGTTACTCCAATGGATGGTGGCCTTGTCATTATGGAAGGTAGTCTGTTGTCGAGATTTTTTTTACTCCAATAGATGGTAGCCTTGTCATTATGGAAGGTAGTCTGTTGTCGAGATTTTTGTTTTTCTAATGGATGGTAGCCTTGTCATTATGGAAGGTAGTCTGTTATCAAGAATTTTGTTAATCCAATGGATGGTAGCCTTGTCATTATGGAGTGTAGTCTGTTGTCGAGATTTTTGTTACTCTAATGGATGGTAACCTTGACACTTTGGAAGGTAGTCTGTTGTCGAGATTTTTGTTACTCCAATGGATGGTAGCATTGTCAATATTGAAGGTACTCTTTCATTGATATTTCTGTTACTCCAATGGATGGTAGCCTTGTCATTATTAAAGGTAGTCTGTTGTCGAGATTTTTGTCACTCCAATTGATGGTAGCCTTGTCATTATGGAAGGTAGTCTGTTGTCGAGATTTTTGTTACTCCAATGAATGGTAGCCTTGTCATTATGGAAGGTAGTGTGTTGTCGAGATTTTTGTTACTCCAATTGATGGTAGCCTTGTCATTATGGAAGGTAGTCTGATGTGGAGATTTATGTTACACCAATGCATGGTAGCCATGTCATTACGGAAGGTAGTCTGTTGTCGAGATCTTTGTTACTCTAATGGATTGTAGCCTTGTCATTATGGAAGGTAGTCATTTGTCGAGATTTTTGTTACTCAAATTGATGGTAGCCTTGTCATTATGTAAGGTAGTCTGTTGTCGAGATTTTTTTACTCTAATGGATGGTAGCCTTGTCATTATGGAAGGTAGTCTTTTGTCGAGATTTTTGTTACACCAATGGATGGTAGCCTTGTCATTATGGAAGGTAGTGTGTTGTCGAGATTTTTGTTAATTCAATGGATGGTACCATTGTCATTATGGAACTTAGTCTGTTATAGATATTTTTGTTACTCCAATGAATGGTAGCCTTGTCATTATGGAAGGTAGTCTGTTGTCGAGACTTTCATTACTCCAATGGATGGTGGCCTTGTCATTATGGAAAGTAGTCTGTTGTCGAGAATTTTTTTACCCCAATAGATGGTAGCCTTGTCATTATGGAAGGTAGTCTGTTGTCGAGATTTTTGTTTTTCTAATGGATGGTAGCCTTGTCATTATGGAAGGTAGTCTGTTATCAAGAATTTTGTTAATCCAATGGATGGTAGCCTTGTCATTATGGAGTGTAGTCTGTTGTCGAGATTTTTGTTACTCTAATGGTTGATAGCCTTGACACTTTGGAAGGTAGTCTGTTGTCGAGATTTTTGTTACTCCAATGGATGGTAGCCTTGTCATTATGGTAGGTAGTCTGCTGTCGAGATTTTTGGTACTCCATTAGATGGTAGCCTTGTCACTATGGAAGGTAGTCTTTTTATCTAGATTTTTGTTACTCCAATGGTGGTAGCCTTGTCATTATGGAAGGTAGTCTGTTGTCGAGATTTTTGTTACTCCAATGGATGGTAGCCTTGTCAATATTGAAGGTACTCTTTCATTGAGATTTATGTTACTCCAATGGATGGTAGCCTTGTCATTATTAAAGGTAGTCTGTTGTCGAGATTTTTGTCACTCCAATTGATGGTAGCCTTGTCATTATGGAAGGTAGTCTGTTGTCGAGATTTTTGTTACTCCAATGGATGGTAGCCTTGTCATTATGGAAGGTAGTGTGTTGTCGAGATTTTTGTTACTCCAATTGATGGTAGCCTTGTCATTATGGAAGGTAGTCTGATGTGGAGATTTATGTTACACCAATGCATGGTAGCCATGTCATTACGGAAGGTAGTCTGTTGTCGAGATCTTTGTTACTCTAATGGATTGTAGCCTTGTCATTATGGAAGGTAGTCATTTGTCGAGATTTTTGGAACTCAAATTGATGGTAGCCTTGTCATTATGTAAGGTAGTCTGTTGTCGAGATTTTTTTACTCTAATGGATGGTAGCCTTGTCATTATGGAAGGTAGTCTGTTGTCGAGATTTTTGTTACACCAATGGATGGTAGCCTTGTCATTATGGAAGGTAGTGTGTTGTCGAGATTTTTGTTAATCCAATGGATGGTACCATTGTCATTATGGAACTTAGTCTGTTATAGATATTTTTGTTGCTCCAATGAATGGTAGCCTTGTCATTATGGAAGGTAGTCTGTTGTCGAGACTTTCGTTACTCCAATGGATGGTGGCCTTGTCATTATGGAAGGTAGTCTGTTGTCGAGATTTTTTTTACTCCAATAGATGGTAGCCTTGTCATTATGGAAGGTAGTCTATTGTCGAGATTTTTGTTTTTCTAATGGATGGTAGCCTTGTCATTATGGAAGGTAGTATGTTATCAAGAATTTTGTTAATCCAATGGATGGTAGCCTTGTCATTATGGAGTGTAGTCTGGTGTCGAGATTTTTGTTACTCTAATGGATGGTAGCCTTGACACTTTGGAAGGTAGTCTATTGTCGAGATTTTTGTTACTCCAATGGATGGTAGCCTTGTTAATATTGAAGGTACTCTTTCAGTGAGATTTCTGTTACTCCAATGGATGGTAGCCTTGTCATTATTAAAGGTAGTCTGTTGTCGAGATTTTTGTCACTCCAATTGATGGTAGCCTTGTCATTATGGAAGGTAGTCTGTTGTCGAGATTTTTGTTACTCCAATGGATGGTAGCCTTGTCATTATGGAAGGTAGTGTGTTGTCGAGATTTTTGTTACTCCAATTGATGGTAGCCTTGTCATTATGGAAGGTAGTCTGCTGTGGAGATTTATGTTACACCAATGCATGGTAGCCATGTCATTACGGAAGGTAGTCTGTTGTCGAGATCTTTGTTACTCTAATGGATTGTAGCCTTGTCATTATGGAAGGTAGTCATTTGTCGAGATTTTTGTTACTCAAATTGATGGTAGCCTTGTCATTATGTAAGGTAGTCTGTTGTCGAGATTTTTTTACTCTAATGGATGGTAGCCTTGTCATTATGGAAGGTAGTCTGTTGTCGAGATTTTTGTTACACCAATGGATGGTAGCCTTGTCATTATGGAAGGTAGTGTGTTGTCGAGATTTTTGTTAATCCAATGGATGGTACCATTGTCATTATGGAACTTAGTCTGTTATAGATATTTTTGTTACTCCAATGAATGGTAGCCTTGTCATTATGGAAGGTAGTCTGTTGTCGAGACTTTGGTTACTCCAATGGATGGTGGCCTTGTCATTATGGAAGGTAGTCTGTTGTCGAGATTTTTTTTACTCCAATAGATGGTAGCCTTGTCATTATGGAATGTAGTTTGTTGTCGAGATTTTTGTTTTTCTAATGGATGGTAGCCTTGTTATTATGGAAGGTAGTCTGTTAGCAAGAATTTTGTTAATCCAATGGATGGTAGCCTTGTCATTATGGAGTGTAGTTTGTTGTCGAGATTTTTGTTACTCTAATGGATGGTAGCCTTGACACTTTGGAAGGTAGTCTGTTGTCGAGATTTTTGTTACTCCAATGGATGGTAGCCTTGTCATTATGGTAGGTAGTCTGCTGTCGAGATTTTTGGTACTCCATTAGATGGTAGCCTTGTCACTATGGAAGGTAGTCTTTTTATCTAGTTTTTTGTTATTCCAATGGTGGTAGCCTTGTCATTATGGAAGGTAGTCTGTTGTCGAGATTTTTGTTACTCCAATGGATGGTAGCCTTGTCAATATTGAAGGTACTCTTTCATTGAGATTTCTGTTACTCCAATGGATGGTAGCCTTGTCATTATTAAAGGTAGTCTGTTGTCGAGATTTTTGTCACTCCAATTGATGGTAGCCTTGTCATTATGGAAGGTAGTCTGTTGTCGAGATTTTTGTTACTCCAATGGATGGTAGCCTTGTCATTATGGAAGGTAGTGTGTTGTCGAGATTTTTGTTACTCCAATTGATGGTAGCCTTGTCATTATGGAAGGTAGTCTGCTGTGGAGTTTATGTTACACCAATGCATGGTAGCCATGTCATTACGGAAGGTAGTCTGTTGTCGAGATCTTTGTTACTCTAATGGATTGTAGCCTTGTCATTATGGAAGGTAGTCATTTGTCGAGATTTTTGTTACTCAAATTGATGGTAGCCTTGTCATTATGTAAGGTAGTCTGTTGTCGAGATTTTTTTACTCTAATGGATGGTAGCCTTGTCATTATGGAAGGTAGTCTGTTGTCGAGATTTTTGTTACACCAATGGATGGTAGCCTTGTCATTATGGAAGGTAGTGTGTTGTCAAGATTTTTGTTAATCCAATGGATGGTACCATTGTCATTAGTGAACTTAGTCTGTTATAGATATTTTTGTTACTCCAATGAATGGTAGCCTTGTCATTATGGAAGGTAGTCTGTTGTCGAGACTTTCGTTACTCCAATGGATGGTGGCCTTATCATTATGGAAGGTAGTCTGTTGTCGAGATTTTTTTTACTCCAATGGATAGTAGCCTTGTCATTATGGAAGGTAGTCTATTGTCGAGATTTTTGTTTTTCTAATGGATGGTAGCCTTGTCATTATGGAAGGTAGTCTGTTATCAAGAATTTTGTTAATCCAATGGATGGTAGCCTTGTCATTATGGAGTGTAGTCTGTTGTCGAGATTTTTGTTACTCTAATGGATGGTAGCCTTGACACTTTGGAAGGTAGTCTGTTATCGAGATTTTTGTTACTCCAATGGATGGTAGCCTTGTCATTATGGTAGGTAGTCTACTGTCGAGATTTTTGGTACTCCATTAGATGGTAGCCTTGTCATTATGGAAGGTAGTTTGATGTCGATATTTTTGTTACTCTATTGGATGTTAGCCTTGTCATTATGTAAGGTAGCATGTCGTTGTGATTTCTGTTACTCCAACAGATGGTAGCCCTGTGATTATGGAACTTAGCCTGCTTTAGATATTTTTGTTATTCCAATAGATGGTAGCCTTCTCATTATGGAAGGTTGTCTGTTCTCAGGATTTTTGTTACTCCAATGGATTGTAGCCTTGTCATTATGGAAGGTAGTCTTTTTATCTGGATTTTTGTTACTCCAATGGTGGTAGCCTTGTCATTATGGAAGGTACTCTGTCATTGAAATTTATGTTACTCCAATGGATGGTAGCCTTGTCATTATTAAAGGTAGTCTGTTTTCGAGATTTTTTTACTCTAATGGATGGTAGCCTTGTCATTATGGAAGGTAGTCTGTTGTCGAGATTTTCGTTACACCAATGGATGGTAGCCTTGTCATTATGGAAGGTAGTGTGTTGTCGAGATTTTTGTTAATCCAATGGATGCTACCATTGTCATTATGGAACTTAGTATGTTATAGATATTTTTGTTACTGCAATGAATGGTAGCCTTGTCATTATGGAAGGTAGTCTGTTGTCGAGACTTTCGTTACTCCAATGGATGGTGGCCTTGTCATTATGGAAGGTAGTCTGTTGTTGAGATTTTTGTTACTCCAATAGATGGTAGCCTTTTCATTATGGAAGGTAGTCTGTTGTCGAGATTTTTGTCACTCCAATTGATGGTAGCCTTGTCATTATGGAAGGTAGTCTGATGTCGAGATTTTTGTTTTTCTAATGGATGGTAGCCTTGTCATTATGGAAGGTAGTCTGTTATCAAGAATTTTGTTAATCCAATGGATGGTAGCCTTGTCATTATGGAGCGTAGTCTGTTGTCGAGATTTTTGTGACTCCAATGGATGGTAGCCTTGACACTTTGGAAGGTAGTCTATTGTCGAGATTTTTGTTACTCCAATGGATGGTAGCCTTGTCATTATGGAAGGTAGTCTGCTGTCGAGATTTTTGGTACTCCATTGGATGGTAGCCTTGTCATTATGTAAGGTAGCATGTCGTTGTGATTTCTGTTACTCCAACAGATGGTAGCCCTGTGATTATGGAACTTAGCCTGCTTTAGATATTTTTGTTATTCCAATAGATGGTAGCCTTCTCATTATGGAAGGTTGTTTGTTCTCTAGATTTTTGTTACTCCAATGGATTGTAGCCTTGTCATTATGGAAGGTAGTCTTTTTATCTAGATTTTTGTTACTCCAATGGTGGTAGCCTTGTCATTATGGAAGGTAGTCTGTTGTCGAGATTTTTGTTACTCCAATGGATGGTAGCCTTGTCATTATTGAAGGTACTCTTTCATTGAGATTTCTGTTACTCCAATGGATGGTAGCCTTGTCATTATTAAAGGTAGTCTGTTGTCGAGATTTTTGTCACTCCAATTGATGGTAGCCTTGTCATTATGGAAGGTAGTCTGTTATCAATAATTTTGTTAATCCAATGGATGGTAGCCTTGTCATTATGGAGCGTAGTCTGTTGTCGAGATTTTTGTTACTCCAATGGATGGTAGCCTTGACACTTTGGAAGGTAGTCTATTGTCGAGATTTTTGTTACTCCAATGGATGGTAGCCTTGTCATTATGGAAGGTAGTCTGCTGTCGAGATTTTTGGTACTCCATTAGATGGTAGCCTTGTCATTATGGAAGGTAGTTTGATGTCGATATTTTTGTTAGTCTATTGGATGGTAGCCTTGTCATTATGTAAGGTAGCATGTCGTTGTGATTTCTGTTACTCCAACAAATGGTAGCCCTGTGATTATGGAACTTAGCCTGCTTTAGATATTTTTGTTATTCCAATAGATGGTAGCCTTCTCATTATGGAAGGTTGTTTGTTCTCTAGATTTTTGTTACTCCAATGGATTGTAGCCTTGTCATTATGGAAGGTAGTCTTTTTATCTAGATTTTTGTTACTCCAATGGTGGTAGCCTTGTCATTATGGAAGTTAGTCTGTTGTCGAGATTTTTGTTACTCCAATGGATGGTAGCCTTGTCAATATTGAAGGTACTCTTTCATTGAGAGTTCTGTTACTCCAATGGATGGTAGCCTTGTCATTATTAAAGGTAGTCTGTTGTCGAGATTTTTGTCACTCCAATTGATGGTAGCCTTGCATTATGGAAGGTAGTCTGTTGTCGAGATTTTTGTTACTCCAATGGATGGTAGCCTTGTCATTATGGAAGGTAGTGTGTTGTCGAGATTTTTGTTACTCCAATTGATGGTAGCCTTGTCATTATGGAAGGTAGTCTGCTGTGGAGATTTATGTTACATCAATGCATGGTAGCCTTGTCATTATGTAAGGTAGTCTGTTGTCTAGATTTTTTTACTCTAATGGATGGTAGCCTTGTCATTATGGAAGGTAGTCTGTTGTCGAGATTTTTGTTACACCAATGGATGGTAGCCTTGTCATTATGGAAGGTAGTGTGTTGTCGAGATTTTTGTTAATCCAATGGATGGTACCATTGTCATTATGGAACTTAGTCTGTTATAGATATTTTTGTTACTCCAATAAATGGTAGCCTTGTCATTATGGAAGGTAGTGTGTTGTCGAGATTTTTGTTAATCCAATGGATGGTACCATTGTCATTATGGAACTTAATCTGTTATAGATATTTTTGTTACTCCAATGAATGGTAGCCTTGTCATTATGGAAGGTAGTCTGTTGTCGAGACTTTCGTTACTCCAATGGATGGTGGCCTTGTCATTATGGAAGGTAGTCTGTTGTCGAGAATTTTTTTACTCCAATAGATGGTAGCCTTGTCATTATGGAAGGTAGTTTGTTGTCGAGATTTTTGTTTTTCTAATGGATGGTAGCCTTGTCATTATGGAAGGTAGTCTGTTATCAAGAATTTTGTTAATCCAATGGATGGTAGCCTTGTCATTATGGAGTGTAGTCTGTTGTCGAGATTTTTGTTACTCTAATGGATGATAGCCTTGACACTTTGGAAGGTAGTCTGTTGTCGAGATTTTTGTTACTCCAATGGATGGTAGTCTTGTCATTATGGTAGGTAGTCTGCTGTCGAGATTTTTGGTACTCCATTAGATGGTAGCCTTGTCACTATGGAAGGTAGTCTTTTTATCTAGATTTTTGTTACTCCAATGGTGGTAGCCTTGTCATTATGGAAGGTAGTCGGTTGTCGAGATTTTTGTTACTCCAATGGATGGTAGCCTTGTCAATATTGAAGGTACTCTTTCATTGAGATTTATGTTACTCCAATGTATGGTAGCCTTGTCATTATTAAAGGTAGTCTGTTGTCGAGATTTTTGTCACTCCAATTGATGGTAGCCTTGTCATTATGGAAGGTAGTCTGTTGTCGAGATTTTTGTTACTCCAATGGATGGTAGCCTTGTCATTATGGAAGGTAGTGTGTTGTCGAGATTTTTGTTACTCAAATTGATGGTAGCCTTGTCATTACGGAAGGTAGTCTGTTGTCGAGATCTTTGTTACTCTAATGGATTGTAGACTTGTCTTTATGGAAGGTAGTCATTTGTCGAGATTTTTGTTACTCAAATTGATGGTAGCCTTGTCATTATGTAAGGTAGTCTGTTGTCTAGATTTTTTTACTCTAATGGATGGTAGCCTTGTCATTATGGAAGGTAGTCTGTTGTCGAGATTTTTGTTACACCAATGGATGGTAGCCTTGTCATTATGGAAGGTAGTGTGTTGTCGAGATTTTTGTTAATCCAATGGATGGTACCATTGTCATTATGGAACTTAGTCTGTTATAGATATTTTTGTTACTCCAATAAATGGTAGCCTTGTCATTATGGAAGGTAGTCTGTTGTCGAGACTTTCGTTACTCCAATGGATGGTGGCCTTGTCATTATGGAAGGTAGTCTGTTGTCGAGATTTTTTTTACTCCAATAGATGGTAGCCTTGTCATTATGGAAGGTAGTCTCTTGTCGAGATTTTTGTTTTTCTAATGGATGGTAGCCTTGTCATTATGGAAGGTAGTCTGTTATCAAGAATTTTGTTAATCCAATGGATGGTAGCCTTGTCATTATGGAGTGTAGTCTGTTGTCGAGATTTTTGTTACTCTAATGGATGGTAGCCTTGACACTTTGGAAGGTAGTCTGTTTTCGAGATTTTTGTTACTCCAATGGATGGTAGCCTTGTCAATATTGAAGGTACTCTTTCATTGATATTTCTGTTACTCCAATGGATGGTAGCCTTGTCATTAGTAAAGGTAGTCTGTTGTCGAGATTTTTGTCACTCCAATTGATGGTAGCCTTGTCATTATGGAAGGTAGTCTGTTGTCGAGATTTTTGTTACTCCAATGGATGGTAGCCTTGTCATTATGGAAGGTAGTGTGTTGTTGAGATTTTTGTTACTCCAATTGATGGTAGCCTTGTCATTATTGAAGGTAGTCTGCTGTGGAGATTTATGTTACACCAATGCATGGTAGCCATGTCATTACGGAAGGTAGTCTGTTGTCGAGATCTTTGTTCCTCTAATGGATTGTAGCCTTGTCATTATGGAAGGTAGTCATTTGTCGAGATTTTTGTTACTCAAATTGATGGTAGCCTTGTCATTATGTAAGGTAGTCTGTTGTCGAGATTTTTTTACTCTAATGGATGGTAGCCTTGTCATTATGGAAGGTAGTCTATTGTCGAGATTTTTGTTACACCAATGGATGGTAGCCTTGTCATTATGGAAGGTAGTGTGTTGTCGAGATTTTTGTTAATCCAATGGATGGTACCATTGTCATTATGGAACTTAGTCTGTTATAGATATTTTTGTTACTCCAATAAATGGTAGCCTTGTCATTATGGAAGGTAGTCTGTTGTCGAGACTTTCGTTACTCCAATGGATGGTGGCCTTGTCATTATGGAAGGTAGTCTGTTGTCGAGATTTTTTTTACTCCAATAGATGGTAGCCTTGTCATTATGGAAGGTAGTCTGTTGTCGAGATTTTTGTTTTTCTAATGGATGGTAGCCTTGTCATTATGGAAGGTAGTCTGTTATCAAGAATTTTGTTAATCCAATGGATGGTAGCCTTGTCATTATGGAGTGTAGTCTGTTGTCGAGATTTTTGTTACTCTAATGGATGATAGCCTTGACACTTTGGAAGGTAGTCTGTTGTCGAGATTTTTGTTACTCCAATGGATGGTAGTCTTGTCATTATGGTAGGTAGTCTGCTGTCGAGATTTTTGGTACTCCATTAGATGGTAGCCTTGTCACTATGGAAGGTAGTCTTTTTATCTAGATTTTTGTTACTCCAATGGTGGTAGCCTTGTCATTATGGAAGGTAGTCGGTTGTCGAGATTTTTGTTACTCCAATGGATGGTAGCCTTGTCAATATTGAAGGTACTCTTTCATTGAGATTTATGTTACTCCAATGTATGGTAGCCTTGTCATTATTAAAGGTAGTCTGTTGTCGAGATTTTTGTCACTCCAATTGATGGTAGCCTTGTCATTATGGAAGGTAGTCTGTTGTCGAGATTTTTGTTACTCCAATGGATGGTAGCCTTGTCATTATGGAAGGTAGTGTGTTGTCGAGATTTTTGTTACTCCAATTGATGGTAGCCTTGTCATTATGGAAGGTAGTCTGCTGTGGAGATTTATGTTACACCAATGCATGGTAGCCATGTCATTACGGAAGGTAGTCTGTTGTCGAGATCTTTGTTCCTCTAATGGATTGTAGCCTTGTCATTATGGAAGGTAGTCATTTGTCGAGATTTTTGTTACTCAAATTGATGGTAGCCTTGTCATTATGTAAGGTAGTCTGTTGTCGAGATTTTTTTACTCTAATGGATGGTAGCCTTGTCATTATGGAAGGTAGTCTATTGTCGAGATTTTTGTTACACCAATGGATGGTAGCCTTGTCATTATGGAAGGTAGTGTGTTGTCGAGATTTTTGTTAATCCAATGGATGGTACCATTGTCATTATGGAACTTAGTCTGTTATAGATATTTTTGTTACTCCAATAAATGGTAGCCTTGTCATTATGGAAGGTAGTCTATTGTCGAGACTTTCGTTACTCCAATGGATGGTGGCCTTGTCATTATGGAAGGTAGTCTGTTGTCGAGAATTTTTTTACTCCAATAGATGGTAGCCTTGTCATTATGGAAGGTAGTCTGTTGTCGAGATTTTTGTTTTTCTAATGGATGGTAGCCTTGTCATTATGGAAGGTAGTCTGTTATCAAGAATTTTGTTAATCCAATGGATGGTAGCCTTGTCATTATGGAGTGTAGTCTGTTGTCGAGATTTTTGTTACTCTAATGGATGATAGCCTTGACACTTTGGAAGGTAGTCTGTTGTCGAGATTTTTGTTACTCCAATGGATGGTAGTCTTGTCATTATGGTAGGTAGTCTGCTGTCGAGATTTTTGGTACTCCATTAGATGGTAGCCTTGTCACTATGGAAGGTAGTCTTTTTATCTAGATTTTTGTTACTCCAATGGTGGTAGCCTTGTCATTATGGAAGGTAGTCGGTTGTCGAGATTTTTGTTACTCCAATGGATGGTAGCCTTGTCAATATTGAAGGTACTCTTTCATTGAGATTTATGTTACTCCAATGTATGGTAGCCTTGTCATTATTAAAGGTAGTCTGTTGTCGAGATTTTTGTCACTCCAATTGATGGTAGCCTTGTCATTATGGAAGGTAGTCTGTTGTCGAGATTTTTGTTACTCCAATGGATGGTAGCCTTGTCATTATGGAAGGTAGTGTGTTGTCGAGATTTTTGTTACTCCAATTGATGGTAGCCTTGTCATTATGGAAGGTAGTCTGCTGTGGAGATTTATGTTACACCAATGCATGGTAGCCATGTCATTACGGAAGGTAGTCTGTTGTCGAGATCTTTGTTACTCTAATGGATTGTAGACTTGTCTTTATGGAAGGTAGTCATTTGTCGAGATTTTTGTTACTCAAATTGATGGTAGCCTTGTCATTATGTAAGGTAGTCTGTTGTCTAGATTTTTTTACTCTAATGGATGGTAGCCTTGTCATTATGGAAGGTAGTCTGTTGTCGAGATTTTTGTTACACCAATGGATGGTAGCCTTGTCATTATGGAAGGTAGTGTGTTGTCGAGATTTTTGTTAATCCAATGGATGGTACCATTGTCATTATGGAACTTAGTCTGTTATAGATATTTTTGTTACTCCAATAAATGGTAGCCTTGTCATTATGGAAGGTAGTCTGTTGTCGAGACTTTCGTTACTCCAATGGATGGTGGCCTTGTCATTATGGAAGGTAGTCTGTTGTCGAGATTTTTTTTACTCCAATAGATGGTAGCCTTGTCATTATGGAAGGTAGTCTCTTGTCGAGATTTTTGTTTTTCTAATGGATGGTAGCCTTGTCATTATGGAAGGTAGTCTGTTATCAAGAATTTTGTTAATCCAATGGATGGTAGCCTTGTCATTATGGAGTGTAGTCTGTTGTCGAGATTTTTGTTACTCTAATGGATGGTAGCCTTGACACTTTGGAAGGTAGTCTGTTGTCGAGATTTTTGTTACTCCAATGGATGGTAGCCTTGTAAATATTGAAGGTACTCTTTCATTGATATTTCTGTTACTCCAAAGGATGGTAGCCTTGTCATTAGTAAAGGTAGTCTGTTGTCGAGATTTTTGTCACTCCAATTGATGGTAGCCTTGTCATTATGGAAGGTAGTCTGTTGTCGAGATTTTTGTTACTCCAATGGATGGTAGCCTTGTCATTATGGAAGGTAGTGTGTTGTCGAGATTTTTGTTACTCCAATTGATGGTAGCCTTGTCATTACGGAAGGTAGTCTGCTGTGGAGATTTATGTTACACCAATGCATGGTAGCCATGTCATTACGGAAGGTAGTCTGTTGTCGAGATCTTTGTTCCTCTAATGGATTGTAGCCTTGTCATTATGGAAGGTAGTCATTTGTCGAGATTTTTGTTACTCAAATTGATGGTAGCCTTGTCATTATGTAAGGTAGTCTGTTGTCGAGATTTTTTTACTCTAATGGATGGTAGCCTTGTCATTATGGAAGGTAGTCTATTGTCGAGATTTTTGTTACACCAATGGATGGTAGCCTTGTCATTATGGAAGGTAGTGTGTTGTCGAGATTTTTGTTAATCCAATGGATGGTACCATTGTCATTATGGAACTTAGTCTGTTATAGATATTTTTGTTACTCCAATGAATGGTAGCCTTGTCATTATGGAAGGTAGTCTGTTGTGGAGACTTTCGTTACTCCAATGGATGGTGACCTTGTCATTATGGAAGGTAGTCTGTTGTCGAGAATTTTTTTACTCCAATAGATGGTAGCCTTGTCATTATGGAAGGTAGTCTGTTGTCGAGATTTTTGTTTTTCTAATGGATGGTAGCCTTTTCATTATGGAAGGTAGTCTGTTATCAAGAATTTTGTTAATCCAATGGATGGTAGCCTTGTCATTATGGAGTGTAGTCTGTTGTCGAGATATTTGTTACTCTAATGGATGGTAGCCTTGACACTTTGGAAGGTAGTCTATTGTCGAGATTTTTGTTACTCCAATGGATGGTAGCCTTGTCATTATGGTAGGTAGTCTGCTGTCGAGATTTTTGGTACTCCATTAGATGGTAGCCTTGTCACTATGGAAGGTAGTCTTTTTATCTAGATTTTTGTTACTCCAATGGTGGTAGCCTTGTCATTATGGAAGGTAGTCAGTTGTCGAAATTTTTGTTACTCCAATGGATGGTAGCCTTGTCAATATTGAAGGTACTCTTTCATTGAGATTTCTGTTACTCCAATGGATGGTAGCCTTGTCATTATTAAAGGTAGTCTGTTGTCGAGATTTTTGTCACTCCAATTGATGGTAGCCTTGTCATTATGGAAGGTAGTCTGTTGTCGAGATTTTTGTTACTCCAATGGATGGTAGCCTTGTCATTATGGAAGGTAGTGTGTTGTCGAGATTTTTGTTACTCCAATTGATGGTTGCCTTGTCATTATGGAAGGTAGTCTGCTGTGGAGATTTATGTTACACCAATGCATGGTAGCCATGTCATTACGGAAGGTAGTCTGTTGTCGAGATCTTTGTTACTCTAATGGATTGTAGCCTTGTCATTATGGAAGGTAGTCATTTGTCGAGATTTTTGTTACTCAAATTGATGGTAGCCTTGTCATTATGTAAGGAAGTCTGTTGTCGAGATTTTTTTACTCTAATGGATGGTAGCCTTGTCATTATGGAAGGTAGTCTGTTGTCGAGATTTTTGTTACACCAATGGATGGTAGCCTTGTCATTATGGAAGGTAGTGTGTTGTCGAGATTTTTGTTAATCCAATGGATGGTACCATTGTCATTATGGAACTTAGTCTGTTATAGATATTTTTGTTACTCCAATGAATGGTAGCCTTGTCATTATGGAAGGTAGTCTGTTGTCGAGACTTTCGTTACTCCAATGGATGGTGGCCTTGTCATTATGGAAGGTAGTCTGTTGTCGAGATTTTTTTTACTCCAATAGATGGTAGCCTTGTCATTATGGAAGGTAGTCTATTGTCGAGATTTTTGTTTTTCTAATGGATGGTAGCCTTGTCATTATGGAAGGTAGTCTGTTATCAAGAATTTTGTTAATCCAATGGATGGTAGCCTTGTCATTATGGAGTGTAGTCTGTTGTCGAGATTTTTGTTACTCTAATGGATGGTAGCCTTGACACTTTGGAAGGTAGTCTGTGGTCGAGATTTTTGTTACTCCAATGGATGGTAGCCTTCTCAATATTGAAGGTACTCTTTCATTGAGATTTCTGTTACTCCATTGGATGGTAGCCTTGTCATTATTAAAGGTAGTCTGTTGTCGAGATTTTTTTCACTCCAATTGATGGTAGCCTTGTCATTATGGAAGGTAGTCTGTTGTCGAGATTTTTGTTACTCCAATGGATGGTAGTCTTGTCATTATGGAAGGTAGTGTGTTGTCGAGATTTTTGTTACTCCAATTGATGGTAGCCTTGTCATTATGGAAGGTAGTCTGCTGTGGAGATTTATGTTACACCAATGCATGGTAGCCATGTCATTACGGAAGGTAGTCTGTTGTCGAGATCTTTGTTACTCTAATGGATTGTAGCCTTGTCATTATGGAAGGTAGTCATTTGTCGAGATTTTTGTTACTCAAATTGATGGTAGCCTTGTCATTATGTAAGGTAGTCTGTTGTCGAGATTTTTTTACTCTAATGGATGGTAGCCTTGTCATTATGGAAGGTAGTCTGTTGTCGAGATTTTTGTTACACCAATGGATGGTAGCCTTGTCATTATGGAAGGTAGTGTGTTGTCGAGATTTTTGTTAATCCAATGGATGGTACCATTGTCATTATGGAACTTAGTCTGTTATAGATATTTTTGTTACTCCAATGAATGGTAGCCTTGTCATTATGGAAGGTAGTCTGTTGTCGAGACTTTCGTTACTCCAATGGATGGTGGCCTTGTCATTATGGAAGGTAGTCTGTTGTCGAGATTTTTGTTACACCAATGGATGGTAGCCTTGTCATTATGGAAGGTAGTGTGTTGTCGAGATTTTTGTTAATCCAATGGATGGTACCATTGTCATTATGGAACTTAGTCTGTTATAGATATTTTTGTTACTCCAATAAATGGTAGCCTTGTCATTATGGAAGGTAGTCTGTTGTCGAGACTTTCGTTACTCCAATGGATGGTGGCCTTGTCATTATGGAAGGTAGTCTGTTGTCGAGAATTTTTTTACTCCAATAGATGGTAGCCTTGTCATTATGGAAGGTAGTCTCTTGTCGAGATTTTTGTTTTTCTAATGGATGGTAGCCTTGTCATTATGGAAGGTAGTCTGTTATCAAGAATTTTGTTAATCCAATGGATGGTAGCCTTATCATTATGGAGTGTAGTCTGTTGTCGAGATTTTTGTTACTCTAATGGATGGTAGCCTTGACACTTTGGAAGGTAGTCTGTTGTCGAGATTTTTGTTACTCCAATGGATGGTAGCCTTGTCAATATTGAAGGTACTCTTTCATTGATATTTCTGTTACTCCAATGGATGGTAGCCTTGTCATTAGTAAAGGTAGTCTGTTGTCGAGATTTTTGTCACTCCAATTGATGGTAGCCTTGTCATTATGGAAGGTAGTCTGTTGTCGAGATTTTTGTTACTCCAATGGATGGTAGCCTTGTCATTATGGAAGGTAGTGTGTTGTCGAGATTTTTGTTACTCCAATTGATGGTAGCCTTGTCATTATGGAAGGTAGTCTGCTGTGGAGATTTATGTTACACCAATGCATGGTAGCCATGTCATTACGGAAGGTAGTCTGTTGTCGAGATCTTTGTTACTCTAATGGATTGTAGCCTTGTCATTATGGAAGGTAGTCATTTGTCGAGATTTTTGTTACTCAAATTGATGGTAGCCTTGTCATTATGTAAGGTAGTCTGTTGTCGAGATTTTTTTACTCTAATGGATGGTAGCCTTGTCATTATGGAAGGTAGTCTATTGTCGAGATTTTTGTTACACCAATGGATGGTAGCCTTGTCATTATGGAAGGTAGTGTGTTGTCGAGATTTTTGTTAATCCAATGGATGGTACCATTGTCATTATGGAACTTAGTCTGTTATAGATATTTTTGTTACTCCAATGAATGGTAGCCTTGTCATTATGGAAGGTAGTCTGTTGTGGAGACTTTCGTTACTCCAATGGATGGTGACCTTGTCATTATGGAAGGTAGTCTGTTGTCGAGAATTTTTTTACTCCAATAGATGGTAGCCTTGTCATTATGGAAGGTAATCTGTTGTCGAGATTTTTGTTTTTCTAATGGATGGTAGCCTTGTCATTATGGAAGGTAGTCTGTTATCAAGAATTTTGTTAATCCAATGGATGGTAGCCTTGTCATTATGGAGTGTAGTCTGTTGTCGAGATTTTTGTTACTCTAATGGATGGTAGCCTTGACACTTTGGAAGGTAGTCTATTGTCGAGATTTTTGTTACTCCAATGGATGGTAGCCTTGTCATTATGGTAGGTAGTCTGCTGTCGAGATTTTTGGTACTCCATTAGATGGTAGCCTTGTCACTATGGAAGGTAGTCTTTTTATCTAGATTTTTGTTACTCCAATGGTGGTAGCCTTGTCATTATGGAAGGTAGTCTGTTGTCGAGATTTTTGTTACTCCAATGGATGGTAGCCTTGTCAATATTGAAGGTACTCTTTCATTGAGATTTCTGTTACTCCAATGGATGGTAGCCTTGTCATTATTAAAGGTAGTCTGTTGTCGAGATTTTTGTCACTCCAATTGATGTTAGCCTTGTCATTATGGAAGGTAGTCTGTTGTCGAGATTTTTGTTACTCCAATGGATGGTAGCCTTGTCATTATGGAAGGTAGTGTGTTGTCGAGATTTTTGTTACTCCAATGGATGGTAGCCTTGTCATTATGGAAGGTAGTGTGTTGTCGAGATTTTTGTTACTCCAATTGATGGTAGCCTTGTCATTATGGAAGGTAGTCTGCTGTGGAGATTTATGTTACACCAATGCATGGTAGCCATGTCATTACGGAAGGTAGTCTGTTGTCGAGATCTTTGTTACTCTAATGGATTGTAGCCTTGTCATTATGGAAGGTAGTCATTTGTCGAGATTTTTGTTACTCAAATTGATGGTAGCCTTGTCATTATGTAAGGAAGTCTGTTGTCGAGATTTTTTTACTCTAATGGATGGTAGCCTTGTCATTATGGAAGGTAGTCTGTTGTCGAGATTTTTGTTACACCAATGGATGGTAGCCTTGTCATTATGGAAGGTAGTGTGTTGTTGAGATTTTTGTTAATCCAATGGATGGTACAATTGTCATTATGGAACTTAGTCTGTTATAGATATTTTTGTTACTCCAATGAATGGTAGCCTTGTCATTATGGAAGGTAGTCTGTTGTCGAGACTTTCGTTACTCCAATGGATGGTGGCCTTGTCATTATGGATAGTAGTCTGTTGTCGAGATTTTTTTTACTCCAATAGATGGTAGCCTTGTCATTATGGAAGGTAGTCTATTGTCGAGATTTTTGTTTTTCTAATGGATGGTAGCCTTGTCATTATGGAAGGTAGTCTGTTATCAAGAATTTTGTTAATCCAATGGATGGTAGCCTTGTCATTATGGAGTGTAGTCTGTTGTCGAGATTTTTGTTACTCTAATGGATGGTAGCCTTGACACTTTGGAAGGTAGTCTGTTGTCGAGATTTTTGTTACTCCAATGGATGGTAGCCTTCTCAATATTGAAGGTACTCTTTCATTGAGATTTCTGTTACTCCAATGGATGGTAGCCTTGTCATTATTAAAGGTAGTCTGTTGTCGAGATTTTTGTCACTCCAATTGATGGTAGCCTTGTCATTATGGAAGGTAGTCTGTTGTCGAGATTTTTGTTACTCCAATGGATGGTAGCCTTGTCATTATGGAAGGTAGTGTGTTGTCGAGATTTTTGTTACTCCAATTGATGGTAGCCTTGTCATTATGGAAGGTAGTCTGCTGTGGAGATTTATGTTACACCAATGCATGGTAGCCATGTCATTACCGAAGGTAGTCTGTTGTCGAGATCTTTGTTACTCTAATGGATTGTAGCCTTGTCATTATGGAAGGTAGTCATTTGTCGAGATTTTTGTTACTCAAATTGATGGTAGCCTTGTCATTATGTAAGGTAGTCTGTTGTCGAGATTTTTTTACTCTAATGGATGGTAGCCTTGTCATTATGGAAGGTAGTCTGTTGTCGAGATTTTTGTTACACCAATGGATGGTAGCCTTGTCATTATGGAAGGTAGTGTGTTGTCGAGATTTTTGTTAATCCAATGGATGGTACCATTGTCATTATGGAACTTAGTCTGTTATAGATATTTTTGTTACTCCAATGAATGGTAGCCTTGTCATTATGGAAGGTAGTCTGTTGTCGAGACTTTCGTTACTCCAATGGATGGTGGCCTTGTCATTATGGAAGGTAGTCTGTTGTCGAGATTTTTTTTACTCCAATAGATGGTAGCCTTGTCATTATGGAAGGTAGTCTATTGTCGAGATTTTTGTTTTTCTAATGGATGGTAGCCTTGTCATTATGGAAGGTAGTCTGTTATCAAGAATTTTGTTAATCCAATGGATGGTAGCCTTGTCATTATGGAGTGTAGTCTGTTGTCGAGATTTTTGTTACTCTAATGGATGGTAGCCTTGACACTTTGGAAGGTAGTCTTTTGTCGAGATTTTTGTTACTCCAATGGATGGTAGCCTTGTCATTATGGTAGGTAGTCTGCTGTCGAGATTTTTGGTACTCCATTAGATGGTAGCCTTGTCACTATGGAAGGTAGTCTTTTTATCTAGATTTTTGTTACTCCAATGGTGGTAGCCTTGTCATTATGGAAGGTAGTCTGTTGTCGAGATTTTTGTTACTCCAATGGATGGTAGCCTTGTCAATATTGAAGGTACTCTTTCATTGAGATTTCTGTTACTCCAATGGATGGTAGCCTTGTCATTATTAAAGGTAGTCTGTTGTCGAGATTTTTGTCACTCCAATTGATGGTAGCCTTGTCATTATGGAAGGTAGTCTGTTGTCGAGATTTTTGTTACTCCAATGGATGGTAGCCTTGTCATTATGGAAGGTAGTGTGTTGTCGAGATTTTTGTTACTCCAATTGATGGTAGCCTTGTCATTATGGAAGGTAGTCTGCTGTGGAGATTTATGTTACACCAATGCATGGTAGCCATGTCATTACGGAAGGTAGTCTGTTGTCGAGATCTTTGTTACTCTAATGGATTGTAGCCTTGTCATTATGGAAGGTAGTCATTTGTCGAGATTTTTGTTACTCAAATTGATGGTAGCCTTGTCATTATGTAAGGTAGTCTGTTGTCGAGATTTTTTTACTCTAATGGATGGTAGCCTTGTCATTATGGAAGGTAGTCTGTTGTCGAGATTTTTGTTACACCAATGGATGGTAGCCTTGTCATTATGGAAGGTAGTGTGTTGTCGAGATTTTTGTTAATCCAATGGATGGTACCATTGTCATTATGGAACTTAGTCTATTATAGATATTTTTGTTACTCCAATGAATGGTAGCCTTGTCATTATGGAAGGTAGTCTGTTGTCGAGACTTTCGTTACTCCAATGGATGGTGGCCTTGTCATTATGGAAGGTAGTCTGTTGTCGAGATTTTTTTTACTCCAATAGATGGTAACCTTGTCATTATGGAAGGTAGTCTATTGTCGAGATTTTTGTTTTTCTAATGGATGGTAGCCTTGTCATTATGGAAGGTAGTCTGTTATCAAGAATTTTGTTAATCCAATGGATGGTAGCCTTGTCATTATGGAGTGTAGTCTGTTGTCGAGATTTTTGTTACTCTAATGGATGGTAGCCTTGACACTTTGGAAGGTAGTCTTTTGTCGAGATTTTTGTTACTCCAATGGATGGTAGCCTTGTCATTATTGTAGGTAGTCTGCTGTCGAGATTTTTGGTACTCCATTAGATGGTAGCCTTGTCACTATGGAAGGTAGTCTTTTTATCTAGATTTTTGTTACTCCAATGGTGGTAGCCTTGTCATTATGGAAGGTAGTCTGTTGTCGAGATTTTTGTTACTCCAATGGATGGTAGCCTTGTCAATATTGAAGGTACTCTTTCATTGAGATTTCTGTTACTCCAATGGATGGTAGCCTTGTCATTATTAAAGGTAGTCTGTTGTCGAGATTTTTGTCACTCCAATTGATGGTAGCCTTGTCATTATGGAAGGTAGTCTGTTGTCGAGATTTTTGTTACTCCAATGGATGGTAGCCTTGTCATTACGGAAGGTAGTGTGTTGTCGAGATTTTTGTTACTCTAATTGATGGTAGCCTTGTCATTATGGAAGGTAGTCTGCTGTGGAGATTTATGTTACACCAATGCATGGTATCCATGTCATTACGGAAGGTAGTCTGTTGTCGAGATCTTTGTTACTCTAATGGATTGTAGCCTTGTCATTATGGAAGGTAGTCATTTGTCGAGATTTTTGTTACTCAAATTGATGGTAGCCTTGTCATTATGTAAGGTAGTCTGTTGTCGAGATTTTTTTACTCTAATGGATGGTAGCCTTGTCATTATGGAAGGTAGTCTGTTGTCGCGATTTTTGTTACACCAATGGATGGTAGCCTTGTCATTATGGAAGGTAGTGTGTTGTCGAGATTTTTGTTAATCCAATGGATGGTACCATTGTCATTATGGAACTTAGTCTGTTATAGATATTTTTGTTACTCCAATGAATGGTAGCCTTGTCATTATGGAAGGTAGTCTGTTGTCGAGACTTTCGTTACTCCAATGGATGGTGGCCTTGTCATTATGGAAGGTAGTCTGTTGTCGAGATTTTTTTTACTCCAATAGATGGTAGCCTTGTCATTATGGAAGGTAGTCTATTGTCGAGATTTTTGTTTTTCTAATGGATGGTAGCCTTGTCATTATGGAAGGTAGTCTGTTATCAAGAATTTTGTTAATCCAATGGATGGTAGCCTTGTCATTATGGAGTGTAGTCTGTTGTCGAGATTTTTGTTACTCTAATGGATGGTAGCCTTGACACTTTGGAAGGTAGTCTGTTGTCGAGATTTTTGTTACTCCAATGGATGGTAGCCTTGTCAATATTGAAGGTACTCTTTCATTGAGATTTTTGTTACTCCAATGGATGGTAGCCTTGTCATTATTAAAGGTAGTCTGTTGTCGATATTTTTGTCACTCCAATTGATGGTAGCCTTGTCATTATGGAAGGTAGTCTGTTGTCGAGATTTTTGTTACTCCAATGGATGGTAGCCTTGTCATTATGGAAGGTAGTGTGTTGTCGAGATTTTTGTTACTCCAATTGATGGTAGCCTTGTCATTATGGAAGGTAGTTTGCTGTGGAGATTTATGTTACACCAATGCATGGTAGCCATGTCATTACGGAAGGTAGTCTGTTGTCGAGATCTTTGTTACTCTAATGGATTGTAGCCTTGTCATTATGGAAGGTAGTCATTTGTCGAGATTTTTGTTACTCAAATTGATGGTAGCCTTGTCATTATGTAAGGTAGTCTGTTGTCGAGATTTTTTTACTCTAATGGATGGTAGCCTTGTCATTATGGAAGGTAGTCTGTTGTCGAGATTTTTGTTACACCAATGGATGGTAGCCTTGTCATTATGGAAGGTAGTGTGTTGTCGAGATTTTTGTTAATCCAATGGATGGTACCATTGTCATTATGGAACTTAGTCTATTATAGATATTTTTGTTACTCCAATGAATGGTAGCCTTGTCATTATGGAAGGTAGTCTGTTGTCGAGACTTTCGTTACTCCAATGGATGGTGGCCTTGTCATTATGGAAGGTAGTCTGTTGTCGAGATTTTTTTTACTCCAATAGATGGTAACCTTGTCATTATGGAAGGTAGTCTATTGTCGAGATTTTTGTTTTTCTAATGGATGGTAGCCTTGTCATTATGGAAGGTAGTCTGTTATCAAGAATTTTGTTAATCCAATGGATGGTAGCCTTGTCATTATGGAGTGTAGTCTGTTGTCGAGATTTTTGTTACTCTAATGGATGGTAGCCTTGACACTTTGGAAGGTAGTCTTTTGTCGAGATTTTTGTTACTCCAATGGATGGTAGCCTTGTCATTATTGTAGGTAGTCTGCTGTCGAGATTTTTGGTACTCCATTAGATGGTAGCCTTGTCACTATGGAAGGTAGTTTGATGTCGATATTTTTGTTACTCTATTGGATGTTAGCCTTGTCATTATGTAAGGTAGCATGTCGTTGTTATTTCTGTTACTCCAACAGATGGTAGCCCTGTGATTATGGAACTTAGCCTGCTTTAGATATTTTTGTTATTCCAATAGATGGTAGCCTTCTCATTATGGAAGGTTGTCTGTTCTCAAGATTTTTGTTACTCCAATGGATTATAGCCTTGTCATTATGGAAGGTAGTCTTTTTATCTGGATTTTTGTTACTCCAATGGTGGTAGCCTTGTCATTATGGAAGGTACTCTGTCATTGACATTTTTGTTACTCCAATGGATGGTAGTCTTGTCATTATTAAAGGTAGTCTGTTTTCGAGATTTTTTTACTCTAATGGATGGTAGCCTTGTAATTATGGAAGGTAGTCTGTTGTCGAGATTTTCGTTACACCAATGGATGGTAGCCTTGTCATTATGGAAGGTAGTGTGTTGTCGAGATTTTTGTTAATCCAATGGATGGTACCATTGTCATTATGGAACTTAGTCTGTTATAGATATTTTTGTTACTGCAATGAATGGTGGCCTTGTCATTATGGAAGGTAGTCTGTTGATGAGACTTTCGTTACTCCAATGGATGGTGGCCTTGTCATTATGGAAGGTAGTATGTTGTTGAGATTTTTGTTACTCCAATAGATGGTAGCCTTGTCATTATGGAAGGTAGTCTATTGTCGAGATTTTTTTTACTTTAATGGATGGTAGCCTTGTCATTATGGAAGGTAGTCTGTTGTCGAGATTTTTGTCACTCCAATTGATGGTAGCCTTGTCATTATGGAAGGTAGTCTGATGTCGAGATTTTTGTTTTTCTAATGGATGGTAGCCTTGTCATTATGGAAGGTAGTCTGTTATCAAGAATTTTGTTAATCCAATGGATGGTAGCCTTGTCATTATGGAGCGTAGTTTGTTGACGAGATTTTTGTGACTCCAATGGATGGTAGCCTTGACACTTTGGAAGGTAGTCTATTGTTGAGATTTTTGTTACTCCAATGGATGGTAGCCTTGTCATTATGGAAGGTAGTCTGCTGTGGAGATTTTTGGTACTCCATTAGATGGTAGCCTTGTCATTATGGAAGGTAGTTTAATGTCGATATTTTTGTTACTCTATTGGATGGTAGCCTTGTCATTATGTAAGGTAGCATGTCGTTGTGATTTCTGTTACTCCAACAGATGGTAGCCCTGTGATTATGGAACTTAGCCTGCTTTAGATATTTTTGTTATTCCAATAGATGGTAGCCTTCTCATTATGGAAGGTTGTTTGTTCTCTAGATTTTTGTTACTCCAATGGATTGTAGCCTTGTCATTATGGAAGGTATTCTTTTTATCTAGATTTTTGTTACTCCAATGGTGGTAGCCTTGTCATTATGGAAGGTAGTCTGTTGTCGAGATTTTTGTTACTCCAATGGATGGTAGCCTTGTCATTATTGAAGGTACTCTTTCATTGAGGTTTCTGTTACTCCAATGGATGGTAGCCTTGTCATTATTAAAGGTAGTCTGTTGTCGAGATTTTTGTCACTCCAATTGATGGTAGGCTTGTCATTATGGAAGGTAGTCTGTTGTCGAGATTTTTGTTACTCCAATGGATGGTAGCCTTGTCATTATGGAAGGTAGTGTGTTGTCGAGATTTTTGTTACACCAATGGATGGTAGCCATGTCATTACGGAAGGTAGTCTGTTGTCGAGATCTTTGTTACTCTAATGGATTGTAGCCTTGTCATTATGGAAGGTAGTAATTTGTCGAGATTTTTGTTACTCAAGTTGATGGTAGCCTTGTCATTATGTAAGGTAGTCTGTTTTCGAGATTTTTTTACTCTAATGGTTGGTAGCCTTGTCATTATGGAAGGTAGTCTGTTGTCAAGATTTTCGTTACACCAATGGATGGTAGCCTTGTCATTATGGAAGGTAGTGTGGTGTCGAGATTTTTGTTAATCCAATGGATGGTACCATTGTCATTATGGAACTTAGTCTGTTATAGATATTTTTGTTACTGCAATGAATGGTAGCCTTGTCATTATGGAAGGTAGTCTGTTGTCGAGATTTTTGTTACTCCAATAGATGGTAGCCTTGTCATTATGGAAGGTAGTCTGTTGTCGAGATTTTTTTTACTCTAATGGATGGTAGCCTTGTCATTATGGAAGGCAGTCTGTTGTCGAGATTTTTGTCACTCCAATTGATGGTAGCCTTGTAATTATGGCAGGTAGTCTGATGTCCAGATTTTTGTTTTTCTAATGGATGGTGCCTTGTCATTATGGAAGGTAGTCTGTTATCAAGAATTTTGTTAATCCAATGGATGGTAGCCTTGTCATTATGGAGCATAGTTTGTTGTCGAGATTTTTGTTACTCTAATGGATGGTATCCTTGACACTTTGGAAGGTAGTCTGTTGTCGAGATTTTTGTTACTCCAATGGATGGTAGCCTTGTCATTATGGAAGGTAGTCTGCTGTCGAGATTTTTGGTACTCCATTAGATGGTAGCCTTGTCATTATGGAAGGTAGTTTGATGTCGATATTTTTGTTACTCTATTGGATGGTAGCCTTGTCATTATGTAAGGTAGCATGTCGTTGTGATTTCTGTTACTCCAACAGATGGTAGCCCTGTGATTATGAAACTTAGCCTGCTTTAGATCTTTTTGTAATTCCAATAGATGGTAGCCTTCTCATTATGGAAGGTTGTTTGTTCTCTAGATTTTTGTTACTCCAATGGATTGTAGCCTTGTCATTATGGAAGGTAGTCTTTTTATCTTGATTTTTGTTACTCCAATGGTGGTAGCCTTGTCATTATGGAAGGTAATCTGTTGTCGAGATTTTTGTTACTCCAATGGATGGTAGCCTTGTCATTATTGAAGGTACTCTTTCATTGAGATTTCTGTTACTCCAATGGATGGTAGCCTTGTCATTATTAAAGGTAGTTTGTTGTCGAGATTTTTGTCACTCCAATTGATGGTAGCCTTGTCATTATGGAAGGTAGTCTGTTGTCGAGATTTTTGTTACTCCAATGGATGGTAGCCTTGTCATTATGGAAGGTAGTGTGTTGTCGAGATTTTTGTTACTCCAATTGAAGGTAGCCTTGTCATTATGGAAGGTAGTCTATTGTGGAGATTTTTGTTACACCAATGGATGGTAGCCATGTCATTACGGAAGGTAGTCTGTTGTCGAGATCTTTGTTACTCTAATGGATTGTAGCCTTGTCATTATGGAAGGTAGTCTGTTGTCGAGATTTTTGTTACACCAATGGATGGTAGCCTTGTCATTATGGAAGGTAGTGTGTTGTCGGGATTTTTGTTAATCCAATGGATGGTACCATTGTCATTATGGAAGTTAGTCTGTTATAGATATTTTTGTTACTCCAATGAATTGTAGCCTTGTCATTATGGAAGGTAGTCTGTTGTCGAGACTTTCGTTACTCCAATGGATGGTGGCCTTGTCATTATGGAAGGTAGTCTGTTGTCGAGATTTTTGTTACTCCAATAGATGGTAGCCTTGTCATTATGGAAGGTAGTCTGTTGTCGAGATTTTTTTTACTCTAATGGATGGTAGCCTTGTTATTATGGAAGGTAGTCTGTTGTCGAGATTTTTGTCACTCTAATTGATGGTAGCCTTGTCATTATGGCAGGTAGTCTGATGTCGATATTTTTGTTTTTCTAATGGATGGTAGCCTTGTCATTATGGAAGGTAGTCTGTTATCAAGAATTTTGTTAATCCAATGGATGGTAGCCTTGTCATTATGGAGCGTAGTCTGTTGTCGAGATTTTTGTTACTCTAATGGATGGTAGCCTTGACACTTTGGAAGTTAGTCTGTTGTCGAGATTTTTGTTACTCCAATGGATGGTAGCCTTGTCATTATGGAAGGTAGTCTGCTGTCGAGATTTTTGGTACTCCATTAGATGGTAGCCTTGTCATTATGGAAGGTAGTTTGATGTCGATATTTTTGTTACTCTATTGGATGGTAGCCTTGTCATTATGTAAGGTAGCATGTCGTTGTGATTTCTGTTACTCCAACAAATGGTAGCCCTGTGATTATGTAACTTAGCCTGCTTTAGATATGTTTGTTATTCCAATAGATGGTAGCCTTCTCATTATGGAAGGTTGTCTGTTCTCTAGATTTTTGTTACTCTAATGGATGGTAGCCTTGTATTATGTAAGGTAGTCTGTTGTCGATATTTTTGTTACTCTAATGGATGGTAGCCTTGTCACTGTGGAAGGTAGTCTGTTGTCGAGATTTTTGTTAATCCAATGGATGGTAGCATTGTCATTATGGAACTTAGTCTGTTATAAATATTTTTGTTACTACAATGGCTGGTAGCCTTGTCAATATGGAAGGTAGTCTGTTGTCGAGACTTTCGTTACTCCAATGGATGGTAGCCTTGTCATTATGGAAGGTAGTTTGTTGTCGAGATTTTTGTTACTCCAATAGACGGTGGCCTTGTCATTATGGAAGGTAGTCTGTTTTCTAGATTTTTTTTACTCTAATGGATGGTAGCCTTGTCATTATGGAAGGTAGTCTGTTGTCGAGATTTTTGTCACTCCAATTGACGGTAGCCTTATCATTATGGAAGGTAGTCTGTTGTCGAGAATTTTTTTTTCCCAATGGATGGTAGCCTTGTCATTATGGAAGGTAGTCTGTTACCAAGAATTTTGTAAATCCAATGGATGGTAGCCTTGTCATTATGGAGCGTAGTCTGTTGTCGAGATTTTTGTTACTCCAATGGATGGTAGCGTTGACATTTTGGAAGGTAGTTTGTTGTCGATATTTTTGTTACTCCAATGGATGGTAGCCTTGTCATTATGGAAGGTAGTCTTTTTATCTAGATTTTTGTTACTCCAATGGTGGTAGCCTTGTCATTGTGGAAGGTAGTCTGTTGTCGAGATTTCTGTTACTCCAATGGATGGTAGCCTTGTCATTATTAAAGGTAGTCTGTTGTCGAGATTTTTGTAACTCCAATTGATGGTAGCCTTGTCATTATGGAAGGTAGTCTGTTGTCGAGATTTTTGTTAATCCAATGGATGGTACCATTGTCATTATGGAACTTAGTCTGTTAAAGATATTTTTGTTACTGCAATGAATGGTAGCCTTGTCACTATGGAAGGTAGTCTGTTGTCGAGATTTTTGTTACTCAAATTGATGGTAGCCTTGTCATTATGTAAGGTAGTCTGTTGTCGAGATTTTTTTACTCTAATGGTTGGTAGCCTTGTCATTATGGAAGGTAGTCTGTTGTCAAGATTTTTGTTACACCAATGGATGGTAGCCTTGTCATTATGGAAGGTAGTGTGTTGTCGGGATTTTTGTTAATCCAATGATTGGTACCATTGTCATTATGGAAGTTAGTCTGTTATAGATATTTTTGTTCCTCCAATGAATGGTAGCCTTGTCATTATGGAAGGTAGTTTGTTGTCGAGATTTTTGTTACTCCAATAGATGGTAGCCTTGTCATTATGGAAGGTAGTCTGTTGTCGAGATATTTTTTTACTCAAATGGATGGTAGCCATGTCATTATGGAAGGTAGTCTGTTGTCGAGATTTTTGTCACTCCAATTGATGGTAGCCTTTTCATTATGGCAGGTAGTCTGATGTCGAGATTTTTGTTTTTGTAATGGATGGTAGCCTTGTCATTATGGAAGGTAGTTTGTTATCAAGAATTTTGTTAATCCAATGGATGGTAGCCTTTTCATTATGGAGCGTAGTCTGTTGTCGAGATTTTTGTTACTCTAATGGATGGTAGCCTTGACACTTTGGAAGGTAGTCTGTTGTCGATATTTTTGTTACTCCAATGGATGGTAGCCTTGTCATTATGGAAGGTAGTCTGCTGTCGAGATTTTTGGTACTCCATTAGATGGTAGCCTTGTCGTTATGGAAGGTAGTTTGATGTCGATATTTTTGTTACTCTATTGGATGGTAGCCTTGTCATTATGTAAGGTAGCATGTCGTTGTGATTTCTGTTACTCCAACAAATGGTAGCCCTGTGATTATGTAACTTAGCCTACTTTAGATATGTTTGTTATTCCAATAGATGGTAGCCTTCTCATTATGGAAGGTTATCTGTTCTCTAGATTTTTGTTACTCTAATGGATGGTAGCCTTGTATTATGTAAGGTAGTCTGTTGTCGATATTTTTGTTACTCTAATTGATGGTAGCCTTGTCATTATGGAAGGTAGTCTGTTGTCGAGATTTTTGTTACACCAATGGATGGTAGCCTTGTCATTATGGAAGGTAGTATGTTGTCGAGATTTTTGTTAATCCAATGGATGGTAGCATTGTCATTATGGAACTTAGTCTGTTATAGATATTTTTGTTACTACAATGGCTGGTAGCCTTGTCATTATGGAAGGTAGTCTGTTGTCGAGACATTCGTTACTCCAATGGATGGTAGCCTTGTCATTATGGAAGGTAGTTTGTTGTCGAGATTTTTGTTACTCCAATAGACGGTGGCCTTGTCATTATGGAAGGTAGTCTGTTGTCTAGATTTTTTTTACTCTAATGGATGGTAGCCTTGTCATTATGGAAGGTAGTCTGTTGTCGAGATTTTTGTCACTCCAATTGATGGTAGCCTTATCATTATGGAAGGTAGTCTGTTGGTGAGATATTTTTTTCCCAATGGATGGTAGCCTTGTCATTATGGAAGGTAGTCTGTTACCAAGAATTTTGTTAATCAAATGGATGGTAGCCTTGTCATTATGGAGCGTAGTCTGTTGTCGAGATTTTTGTTACTCCAATGGATGGTTGCATTGACATTTTGGAAGGTAGTTTGTTGTCGAGATTTTTGTTACTCCAATGGATGGTAGCCTTGTCATCATGGAAGGTAGTCTTTTTATCTAGATTTTTGTTACTCCAATGGTGGTAGCCTTGTCATTATGGAAGGTAGTCTGTTGTCGAGATTTCTGTTACTCCAATGGATGGTAGCCTTGTCATTATTAAAGGTAGTCTGTTGTCGAGATTTTTGTAACTCCAATTGATGGTAGCCTTTTTATTATGGAAGGTAGTCTGTTGTCGAGATTTTTGTTACTCCAATGGATGGTAGCCTTGTCATTATGGAAGGTAGTGTGTTGTCGAGATTTTTGTTACTCCAATTGATGGTAGCCTTGTCATTATGGAAGGTAGTCTGTTCTGGAGATTTTTGTTACACCAATGGATGGTAGCCATGTCATTACATAAGGTAGTCTGTTGTCAAGATCTTAGTTACTCTAATGGATTGAAGCCTTGTCATTATGAAAGGTAGTCATTTGTCGAGTTTTTTGTTACTCAAATTGATGGTAGCATTGTCATTATGTAAGGTAGTCTATTGTCGAGATTTTTTAACTCTAATGGATGGTAGCCTTGTCATTATGGAAGGTAGTCTGTTGTCGTGATTTTCGTTACTCCAATGGATGGTGGCCTTGTCATTATGGAAGGTAGTCTGTTGTCAAGATTTTTGTTACTCCAATAGATGGTAGCCTTGTCATTATGGAAGGTAGTCTGTTGTCGAGATTTTTTTTACTCTAATGGATGGTAGCCTTGTCATTATGGAAGGTAGTCTGTTGTCGAGATTTTTGTCACTCCAATTGATGGTAACCTTGTCATTATGGAAGGTAGTCTGATGTCGAGATTTTTGTTTTTCTAATGGATGGTAGCCTTGTCATTATGGAAGGTAGTCTGTTATCAAGAATTTTGTTAATCCAATGGATGGTAGCCTTGTCATTATGGAGCGTAGTCTGTTGTCAAGATTTTTGTTACTCTAATGGATGGTAGCCTTGACACTTTGGAAGGTAGTCTGTTATCGAGATTTTTGTAACTCCAATGGATGGTAGCCTTGTCATTTTGGAGGGTAGTCTGCTGTCAAGATTTTTGGTACTCCATTAGATGGTAGCCTTGTCATTATGGAAGGTAGTTTGATGTTTATATTTTTGTTACTTTATTGGATTGTAGCCTTGTCATTATGTAAGGTAGCATGTCGTTGTGATTTCTGTTACTCCAACAGATGGTAGCCCTGTGATTATGGAACTTAGCCTGCTTTAGATATTTTTGTTATTCCAATAGATGGTAGCCTTCTCATTATGGAAGGTTGTCTGTTCTCTAGATTTTTGTTACTCTAATGGATGGTAGCCTTGTATTATGTAAGGTAGTCTGTTGTCGATATTTTTGTTACTCTAATGGATGGTAGCCTTGTCATTATGGAAGGTAGTCTGTTGTCGAGATTTTTGTTACACCAATGGATGGTAGCCTTGTCATTATCGAAGGTAGTGTGTTGTCGAGATTTTTGTTAATCCAATGGATGGTAGCATTGTCATTATGGAACTTAGTCTGTTATAGATATTTTTGTTACTACAATGGATGGTAGCCTTGTCATTATGGAAGGTAGTCTGTTGTCGAGACTTTCGTTACTCCAATGGATGGTAGCCTTGTCATTATGGAAGGTAGTTTGTTGTCAGGATTTTTGTTACTATAATAGATGGTAGCCTTGTCATTATGGAAGGTAGTCTCTTGTCGAGATTTTTTTTACTCTAATGGATGGTAGCCTTGTCATTATGGAAGGTAGTCTTTTTATCTAGATTTTTGTTACTCCAATGGTGGTAGCCTTGTCATTATGGAAGGTAGTCTGTTGTCGAGATTTTTGTTACTCCAATGGATGGTAGCCTTGTCATTATTGAAGGTACTCTGTCATTAAGATTTCCGTTACTCCAATGGATGGTAGCCTTGTCATTATTAAAGGTAGTCTGTTGTCGAGATTTTTGTCACTCCAATTGATGGTAGCCTTGTCATTATGGAAGGTAGTCTGTTGTCGAGATTTTTGTTACTCCAATGGATGGTAGCCTTGTCATCATGGAAGTTAGTGTGTTGTCGAGATTTTTGTTACTCCAATTGATGGTAGCCTTGTCATTATGGAAGGTAGTCTGTTCTGGAGATTTTTGTTACACCAATGGATGGTAGCCATGTCATTACAGAAGGTAATCTGTTGTCGAGATCTTTGTTACTCTAATGGATTGTAGCCTTGTCATTATGAAAGGTATTCATTTTGTCCAGTTTTTTGTTACTCAAATTGATGGTAGCCTTGTCATTATGTAAGGTAGTCTATTGTCGATATTTTTTTACTCTAATGGATGGTAGCCTTGTCATTATATAAGGTAGTCTGTTGTCGAGATTTTTGTTACACCAATGGATGGTAGCCTTGTCATTATGGAAGGTAGTGTGTTGTCGAGATTTTTGTTAATCCAATGGATTGTACTATTGTCATTATGGAACTTAGTCTGTTATAAATATTTTTGTTACTCCAATGAATGGTAGCCTTGTCATTATGGAAGGTAGTCTGTTGTCGAGACTTTCGTTACTCCAATGGATGGTGGCCTTGTCATTATGGAAGGTAGTCTGTTTTCGAGATTTTTGTTACTCCAATAGATGGTAGCCTTGTCATTATGGAAGGTAGTCTGTTGTCGAGATTTTTTTACCCTAATGGATGGTAGCCTTGTCATTATGGAAGGTAGTCTGTTGTCGAGATTTTTGTCACACCAATTGATGGTAGCCTTGTCATTATGGAAGGTAGTCTGATGTCGAGATTTTTGTTTTTCTAATGGATGGTAGCCTTGTCATTATGGAAGGTAGTCTGTTATCAAGAATTTTGTTAATCCAATGGATGGTAGCCTTGTCATTATGGAGTGTAGTTTGTTGTCGAGATTTTTGTTACTCTAATGGATGGTAGCCTTGACACTTTGGAAGGTAGTCTGTTGACGAGATTTTTGTTACTCCAATGGATGGTAGCCTTGTCATTATGGAAGGTAGTCTGCTGTCGAGATTTTTGGTACCCCATTAGATGGTAGCCTTGTCATTATGCAAGGTAGTTTGATGTCTATATTTTTGTTAATCTATTGGATGGTAGCCTTGTCATTATGTAAGGTAGCATGTCGTTGTGATTTCTGTTACTCCAACAGATGGTAGCCCTGTGATTATGGAACTTAGCCTGCTTTAGATATTTTGGTTATTCCAATAGATGGGAGCCTTCTCATTATGGAAGGTTGTCTGTTCTTTTGATTTTTGTTACTCTAATGGATGGTAGCATTGTCATTATGGAACTTAGTCTGTTATAGATATTTTTGTTACTACAATGGATGGTAGCCTTGTCATTATGGAAGGTAGTCTGTTGTCGAGACTTTCGTTACTCCAATGGATGGTAGCCTTGTCATTATGGAAGGTAGTTTGTTGTCGAGATTTTTGTTACTCTAACAGATGGTAGCCTTGTCATTATGGAAGGTAGTCTGTTGTCGAGATATTTTTTACTCTAATGGATGGTAGCCTTGTCATTATGGAAGGTAGACTGTTGTAGAGATTTTTGTCACTCCAATTGATGGTAGCCTTATCATTATGGAAGGTAGTCTGTTGTCCAGATAATTTTTTTTCCCAATGGATGGTAGCCTTGTCATTATGGAAGGTAGTATGTTACCAAGAATTTTGTTAATCCAATGGATGGTAGCCTTGTCATTATGGAGCGTAGTCTGTTGTCGAGATTTTTTTTACTCCAATGGCTGGTAGCCTTGTCATTATGGAAGGTAGTCTGCTGTCGAGATTTTTGGTACTCCATTAGATGGTAGCCTTGTCATTTTGGAAGGTAGTTTATTGTCGTTATTTTTGTTACTTTATTGGATGGTAGCCTTGTCATTATGTAAGGTAGCATGTCGTTGTGATTTCTGTTACTCCAACGGATGGTAGCCCTGTTATTATGGAACTTAGCCTGCTTTAGATATTTTTGTTATTCCAATAGATGGTAGCCTTCTCATTATGGAAGGTTGTCTGTTCTCTAGATTTTTGTTACTCTAATGGATGGTAGCCTTATATTATGTAAGGTAGTCTGTTGTCGAGATTTTTGTTACTCTAATGGATGGTAGCCTTGTCATTATGGAAGGAAGTCTGTTGTCGAGATTTTTGTTACACCAATGGATGGTAGCCTTGTCATTATGGAAGGTAGTGTGTTGTCGAGATTTTTGTTAATCCAATGGATGGTACCATTGTCATTATCAAACTAAGTCTGTTATATATATTTTTGTTACTCCAATGGATGCTAGCCTTGCCATTATTTAAGGTAGTCTGTTGTCGAGACATTCGTTACTCCAATGGATGGTAGCCTTGTCATTATGGAAGGTAGTCTGTTGTCGAGAATTTCAATACTCCAATAGATGGTAGCCTTGTCATTATGGAAGGTAGTCTGTTGTCGAGAATTGTTTACTCTAATGGATGGCAGCCTTGTCATTATGGAAGGTAGTCTGTTGTCGAGATTTTTGTTACTCCAATGGATGGTAGCCTTATCATTATGGAAGGTAGTGTGTTGTCGATATTTTTGTTACTCCAATTGATGGTAGCCTTGTCATTATGGAACGTAGTCTGTTGTCGAGATTTTTGTGAAACCAATGGATGGTAGCCTTCTCATTACGGAAGGTAGTCTGCTGTCGAGATTTTTGGTACTCCATTAGATGGTAGCCGTGTCATTTTGGTAGGTAGTTTGTTGTCGTTATTTTTGTTACTTTATTGGATGGTAGCCTTGTCATTATGTAAGGTAGCATGTCGTTGTGATTTCTGTTATTCCAACGGATGGTAGCCCTGTGATTATGGAACATAGCCAACTTTAGATATTTTTGTTATTCCAATAGATGGTAGCCTTCTCATTATGGAAGGTTGTCTGTTCTATAGATTTTTGTTACTCTAATGGATGGTAGCCTTATATTATGTAAGGTAGTCTGTTGTCGAGATTTTTGTTACTCTAATGGATGGTAGCCTTGTCATTATGGAAGGTAGTCTGTTGTCAAGATTTTTGTTACACCAATGGATGGTAGCCATGTCATTATGGAAGGTAGTGTGTTGTCGAGATTTTTGTTAATCCAATGGATGGTACCATTGTCATTATCAAACTAAGTCTGTTATAGATATTTTTGTTACTCCAATGGATGGTAGCCTTGTCATTATGGAAGGTAGTCTGTTGTCGAGACTTTCGTTACTCCAATGGATGGTAGCCTTGTCATTATGGAAGGTAGTTTCTTGTCGAGATTTTTTTTACTCTAATGGATGGCAGCCTTGTCATTATGGAAGGTAGTCTGTTGTCGAGATTTTTGTTTTTCCAATAGATGGTAGCCTTATTATTACGGAAGGTAGTGTGTTGTCGATATTTTTGTTACTCCAATTGATGGTAGCCTTGTCATTATGGAACGTAGTCTATTGTCGAGATTTTTGTGACACCAATGGATGGTAGCCTTGTAATTACGGAAGGTAGTATGTTGTCGAGATCTTTGTTACTCTAATGGATTGTAGCCTTGTCATTATGGAAGGTAGTCAGTTGTCGAGATTTTTGTTACTCAAATTGATGGTAGCTTTGTCATTATGTATGGTAGTCTGTTGTCGAGATTTTTGTTACTCCAATGGATTGTAGCCTTGTCATTATGGAAGGTAGTATTTTGTCGAAATTTTTATTACTCCAATGGATTGTAGCCTTGTCATTATGGAAGGTAGTTTGTTGTATAGATTTTTGTTACTCCAATGGTGGTAGCCTTGCAATTATGGAAGGTAGTCTATTGTCGAGATTTTTGTTATTCCATTGGATGGTAGCCTTGTCATTATGGAAGGTACACTTTTGTAGAAATTTTTATTACTCCAAATGGACAGTAGCCTTGTCATTATGGAAGGTAGTTTGTTGTCGAGATTTTTGTTACTCTAAACGATGGTAGCCTTGTCATTATGGATGGTAGTCTATTGTCGAGATTTTTGTTACTCCAATGGATTGTAGCCTTGTCATTATGGAAGGTATTCTGTTGTCGAAATTTTTGTTACTCCAATGGATTGTGGCCTTGTCATTATGGAAGGTAGTCTGTTGTCTAGATTTTTGTTACTCCAATGCTGGTAGCCTTGTCATTGTGGAAGGTAGTCTGTTATCGAGATTTTTGTTACTCCAATGGTGGTAGCCTTGTCATTATTGAAGGTATTTTGTCGTTGAGATTTCTGTTACTCCAATGGATGCTAGCCTTGTCATTATTAAAGGTAGTATGTTGTCGAGATTTTTGTCAGTCCAATTGATGGTAGCCTTGTCATTATGGAAGGTAGTCCGTTGTCGATATTTTTGTTACTCCAATGGATGGTAGCCTTGTCATTATGGAAGGAAGTGTGTTGTCGAGATTTTTGTTACTCCAATTAATGGTAGCCTTGTCATTATGGAACGTAGTCTGTTGTTGACATTTTCGTTATGGAAGGCTAGTGTCATTATGGAAGGTAGTGTTTTGTCGAGATTTTGGTTACTCTAATAGATGGTAGCCTTGTCATTATGGATGGTAGTCTGTTGTCGAGATTTTTGTTATTCCAATGGATTGTAGCCTTGTCCTTATGGAAGGTAGTCTGTTGTCGAAATTTTTGTTACTCCAATGGATTGTAGCCTTGTCATTATGGAAGGTAGTCTATTGTCTAGATTTTTGTTACTCCAATGGGGGTAGCCTTGTCATTTTGGAAGGTAGTCTGTTGTCAAGATTTTTGTTACTGCAATGGATGGTAGCCTTGTCATTATTGAAGGTAGTCTGTCATTGAGATTTCTCTTACTCCAATGGATGGTAGCCTTGTCATTATTAAAGCTAGTCTGTTGTCGAGATTTTTGTCACTCCAATTGATGGTAGCCTTGTCATTATGGAAGGTAGTGTATTGTCGATATTTTTATTACTCCAAAGGATGGTAGCCTTGTCATTATGGAAGGTAGTGTGTGGTCGAGATTTTTGTTACTCCAATTGATGGTAGCCTTGTCATTATGGAACGTAGTCTGTTGTCGAGATTTTTGTTACACCAATGGATGGTAGCCATGTCATTACGGAAGGTAGTCTGTTGTCGAGATCTTTGTTACTCTAATGGATTTTAGCCTTGTCATTATGGAAGGTAGTCATTTGTCGAGATTTTTGTTACTCAAATTGATGGTAGCCTTGTCATTATGTAAGGTAGTCTGTTGTCGAGATTTTTTTACTCTAATGGATAGTAGCCTTGTCATTATGGAAGGTAGTGTGTTGTCGAGATTTTTGTTAATCCAATGGATGGTACCATTGTCATTATGGAACTTAGTCTGTTATAGATATTTTTGTTACTCCAATGGATGGTAGCCTTGTCATTATGGAAGGTAGTCTGTTGTCGAGACTTTCGTTACTCCAATGGATGGTAGCCTTGTCATTATGGAAGGTAGTCTGATGTCGAGATTTTTGTTACTCCAATAGATCGTAGCCTTGTCATTATGGAAGGTAGTCTATTGTCGATATTTTTTTTACTCTAATGGATGGTAGCCTTGTCATTATGGAAGGTAGTTTATTGTCAATATTTTTGTCACTCCAATTGATTGTAGCCTTGTCATTATGGAAGGTAGTGTGTTGTCAAGATTTTTGTTAATCCAATGGATGGTACCATTGTCATTATGGAACTTAGTTTGTTATAGATATTTTTGTTACTCCAATGGATGGTATCCTTGTCATTCTGGAAGGTAGTATGTTGTCGAGACTTTCGTTACTCTAATGGATGGTAGCCTTGTCATTATGGAAGGTAGTATGTTGTCGAGATTTTTGTTACTCCAATAGATGGTAGCCATGTCATTATGGATGGTAGTCTGTTGTCGAGAATTTTTTTACTCTAATGGATGGTAGCCTTGTCATTATGGAAGATAGTTTTTTGTCGAAATTTTTGTCACTCCAATTGATGGTAGCCTTGTCATTATGGAAGGTAGTCTGTTGTCAAGATTTTTGTTTTTCCAATGGATGGTAGCCTTGTCATTATGGAAGGTAGTTTGTTATCAAGAATTTTGTTAATCTAATGGATGGTAGTCTTGTCATTATGGAGCGTAGTCTGTTGTCGAGATTTTTGTTACTCAGATGGATGGTAGCCTTGACATTTTGGAAGGTAGTCTATTGTCGAGATTTTTGTTACTCCATTGGATGGTAGCCTTGTCATTATGGAAGGTAGTCTGCTATCGAGATTTTTGGTACTCCATTAGATGGTAGCCTTGTAATTATGTAAGGTAGCATGTCGTTGTGATTTCTGTTACTCCAATGGATGGTAGCCCTGTGATTATAGAACTTAGCCTGCTTTAGATATTTTTGTTATTCCAATAGATGGTAGCCTTCTCATTATGGAAGGTTGTCTGTTCTCTAGATTTTTGTTACTCTAATGGATGGTAGCCTTGTATTATGTAAGGTAGTCTGTTGTCGATATTTTTGTTACTCTAATGGATGGTAGCCTTGTCATTATGGAAAGTAGTCTATTTTCGAGATTTTTGTTACACCAATGGATGTTAGCCTTGTCATTATGGAAGGTAGTGTGTTGTCGACATTTTTATTAATCCAATGTATGGTACCATTGTCATTATGGAACTTAGTCTGTTATAGATATTTTTGTTACTCCAATGGATGGTAGCCTTGTCATTATGGAAGGTAGTCTATTGTCGAGACTTTCGTTACTCCAACGGATGGTAGCCTTGTCATTATGGAAGGTAGTCTGTTGTCGAGAATTTCGTTACTCCAATAGATGGATGCCTTGTCATTATGGAAGGTAGTCTGTTGTCGAGATTTTTTTTACTCTAATGGATGGCAGCCTTGTCATTATAGAATGTAGTCTGTTGTCGAGATTTTTGTATTTCCAATGGATGGTAGCCTTGTCATTATGGAAGGTAGTGTGTTGTCGATATTTTTGTTACTCCAATTGATGTTAGCCTTGTCATTCTGGAACATAGTCTGTTGTCAAGATTTTTGTGACTCCAATGGATGGTAGCCTTGTCATTACGGAAGGTAGTCTGTTGTCGACATCTTTGTTACTCTAAAGGATTGTAGCCTTGTCATTATGGAAGGTAGTCAGTTGTCGAGATTTTGGTTACTCTAATAGATGGTAGCCTTGTCATTATGGATGGTAGTCTGTTGTCGAGATTTTTTTTATTCCAATGGATTGTAGCCTTGTCATTATGGAAGGTAGTCTATTGTCGAAATTTTTGTTACTCCAATGGATTGTAGCCTTGTCATTATGGAAGGTAGTCTGTTGTCTAGATTTTTGTTACTCCAATGGGGGTAGCCTTGTCATTTTGGAAGGTAGTCTGTTGTCGAGATTTTTGTTACTCCAATGGATGGTAGCCTTGTCATTATTGAAGGTAGTCTGTCATTGAGATTTCTCTTACTCCAATGGATGGTAGCCTTGTCATTATTAAAGGTAGTCTGTTGTCGAGATTTTTGTCACTCCAATTGATGGTAGCCTTGTCATTATGGAAGGTAGTCTATTGTCAATATTTTTGTTACTCCAAAGGATGGTAGCCTTATCATTATGGAAGGTAGTGTGTGGTCGAGATTTTTGTTACTCCAATTGATGGTAGCCTTGTCATTATGGAACGTAGTCTGTTGTCGAGATTTTTGTTACACCAATGGATGGTAGCCATGTCATTACGGAAGGTAGTCTGTTGTCGAGATCTTTGTTACTCTAATGGATTTTAGCCTTGTCATTATGGAAGGTAGTCATTTGTCGAGATTTTTGTTACTCAAATTGATGGTAGCCTTGTCATTATGTAAGGTAGTCTGTTGTCGAGATTTTTTTACTCTAATGGATAGTAGCCTTGTCATTATGGAAGGTAGTGTGTTGTCGAGATTTTTGTTAATCCAATGGATGGTACCATTGTCATTATGGAACATAGTCTGTTATAGATATTTTTGTTACTCCAATGGATGGTAGCCTTGTCATTATGGAAGGTAGTCTGTTGTCGAGACTTTCGTTACTCCAATGGATGGTAGCCTTGTCATTATGGAAGGTAGTCTGATGTCGAGATTTTTGTTACTCCAATAGATCGTAGCCTTGTCATTATGGAAGGTAGTCTATTGTCGATATTTTTTTTACTCTAATGGATGGTAGCCTTGTCATTACCGAAGGTAGTTTGTTGTCAAGATTTTTGTCACTCCAATTGTTTGTAGCCTTGTCATTATGGAAGTTAATGTGTTGTCGAGATTTTTGTTAATCCAATGGATGGTACCATTGTCATTATGGAACTTAGTTTGTTATAGATATTTTTGTTACTCCAATGGATGGTAGCCTTGTCATTCTGGAAGGTAGTATGTTGTCGAGACTTTCGTTACTCTAATGGATGGTAGCCTTGTCATTATGGAAGGTAGTATGTTGTCGATATTTTTGTTACTCCAATAGATGGTAGCCATGTCATTATGGATGGTAGTCTGTTGTCGAGATTTTTTTTACTCTAATGGATGGTAGCCTTGTCATTATGGAAGGTAGTTTTTTGTCGAAATTTTTGTCACTCCAATTGATGGTAGCCTTGTCATTATGGAAGGTAGTCTGTTGTCAAGATTTTTGTTTTTCCAATGGATGGTAGCCTTATCATTATGGAAGGTAGTTTGTTATCAAGAATTTTGTTAATCCAATGGATGGTAGTCTTGTCATTATGGAGCGTAGTCTGTTGTCGAGATTTTTGTTACTCCAATGGATGGTAGCCTTGACATTTTGGAAGGTAGTCTATTGTCGAGATTTTTGTTACTCCATTGGATGGTAGCCTTGTCATTATGGAAGGTAGTCTGCTATCGAGATTTTTGGTACTCCATTAGATGGTAGCCTTGTCATTATGTAAGGTAGCATGTCGTTGTGATTTCTGTTACTCCAATGGATGGTAGCCCTGTGATTATAGAACTTAGCCTGCTTTAGATATTTTTGTTATTCCAATAGATGGTAGCCTTCTCATTATGGAAGGTTGTCTGTTCTCTAGATTTTTGTTACTCTAATGGATGGTAGCCTTGTATTATGTAAGGTATCTGTTGTCGATATTTTTGTTACTCTAATGGATGGTAGCCTTGTCATTATGGAAAGTAGTCTATTTTCGAGATTTTTGTTACAACAATGGATGGTAGCCTTGTCATTATGGAAGGTAGTGTGTTGTCGAGATTTTTATTAATCTAATGTATGGTACCATTGTAATTATGGAACTTAGTCTATTATAGATATTTTTGTTACTCCAATGGATGGTAGCCTTGTCATTATAGAAGGTAGTCTGTTGTCGAGACTTTCGTTACTCCAACGGATGGTAGCCTTGTCATTATGGAAGGTAGTCTGTTGTCGAGAATTTCGTTACTCCAATAGATGGAAGCCTTGCCATTATGGAAGGTAGTCTGTTGTCGAGATTTTTTTTACTCTAATGGATGGCAGCCTTGTCATTATGGAATGTAGTCTGTTGTCGAGATTTTTGTATTTCCAATGGATGGTAGCCTTGTCATTATGGAAGGTAGTGTGTTGTCGATATTTTTGTTACTCCAATTGATGGTAGCCTTGTCATTATGGAACATAGTCTGTTGTCAAGATTTTTGTGACTCCAATGGATGGTAGCCTTGTCATTACGGAAGGTAGTCTGTTGTCGACATCTTTGTTACTCTAAAGGATTGTAGCCTTGTCATTATGGAAGGTAGTCAGTTGTCGATATTTTTGTTACTCAAATGTGATGGTAGCCTTGTCATTATGTAAGGTAGTCTGTTGTCGAGATTTTTGTTACTCCAATGGATTGTAGCCTTGTCATTATGGAAGGTAGTCTGTTATCGAAATTTTTGTTACTCCAATGGATTATAGCCTTATCATTATTAAAGGTAGTCTGTTGTCTAGATTTTTGTTACTCCAATGGTGGTAGCCTTGTCATTATGGAAGGTAGTCTATTGTCGAGATTTTTGTTATTCCATTGGATCGTAGCCTTGTCATTATGGAAGGTAGACTTTTGTCGATATTTTTGTTACTCCAAATGGATGGTAGCCTTGTCATTATGGAAGGTAGTCTGTTGCCGAGATTTTTGTTACTCTAAAGGATGGTATCCTTGTCATTATGGATGGTAGTCTGTTGTTGATATTTTTGTTACTCCAATGGATTATAGCCTTGTCATTATGGAAGGTAGTCTGTTGTCGAAATTTTTGGTACTCCAATGGATTGTAGCCTTGTCATTATGGAAGGTAGTCTGTTGTCTAGATATTTGTTACTCCAATGGTGGTAGCCTTGTCATTATGGAAGGTAGTATGTTGTCGAGATTTTTGTTACTCCAATGGATGGTAGCCTTGTCATTATTAAAGGTAGTCTGTCGTTGAGATTTCTGTTACTCCAACGGATGGTAGCCTTGTCATTATTAAAGGTATTCTGTTGTCGAGATTTTTGTTACTCCAATGGATGGTAGCCTTGTCATTATGGAAGGTAGTGTGTTGTCGAGATTTTTGTTACTCCAATGGTTGGTAGCCTTGTCATTATGGAACGTAGTGTGTCGTCGACATTTTTGTTAGACCAATGGATGATAGCCTTGTCATTACGGAAGGTAGTCTGTTGTCGAGATCTTTGTTACTATAATGGATTGTAGCCTTGTCATTATGGAAGGTAGTCATTTGTCGATATTTTTGTTAATTAAATTGATGGTAGCCTTGTCATTATGTAAGGTAGTCTGTTGTCGAGATTTTTGTTACTCTAATAGATGGTAGCCTTGTCATTATGGAAGGTAGTCTATTGTCGAGACTTTCGTTACTCCAATGGATGGTAGCCTTGTCATTATGGAAGGTAGTCTGTTGTCGATATTTTTGTTACTCCAATAGATGGTAGCCTTGTCATTATGGAAGGTAGTCTGTTGTCGAGATTTTTGTTTTTCCAATGGATGGCAGCCTTGTCATTATGGAAGGTAGTCTGTTGTTGAGATTTTTGTCACTCCAATTGATGGTAGCCTTGTCATTATGGAAGGTAGTTTGTTCTCGAGATTTTTGTTTTTCCAATGGATGGTAGCCTTGTCATTATGGAAGGTAGTCTGTTTTCGAGATTTTTGTTACACCTATGGATGGTAGCCTTGTCATTACGGAACGTAGTCTGTTGTCGAAATCTTTGTTACTCTAATGGATTGTAGCCTTGTCATTATGGAAGGTATTCAGTTGTCGAGATTTTTGTTACTCAAATTGATGGTAGCCTTGTCATTATGTAAGGTAGTCTGTTGTCGTGATTTTTGTTAGTCAAATGGATGGTATCCTTGTCATGATGGAAGGTAGTCTGTTGTTGATATTTTTGTAAATCCAATGGATGGTAGCCTTGTCATTATGGAAGGAAGTCTGTTGATCAGATTTTTGTTACTCCAATGGATGGTAGCCTTGTCATTATGGATGGTAGTCTATTGTCGAGATTTTTGTTACTCCAATGGATTGTAGCCTTTTCATTATGGAAGGTAGTCTATTGTCGAAATTTTTGTTACTCCAATGGATTGTAGCCTTGTCATTATGGAAGGTAGTCTGTTGTCTAGATTTTTGTTACTCCAATGGTGGTAGCCTTGTCATTATGGAAGGTAGTCTGTTGTCGAGATTTTTGTTATTCCAATGGATGGTAGCCTTGTCATTATTGAAGGTTGTCTGTCGTTGAAATTTCTGTTACTCCAATGGATGGTAGCCTTGTCATTATTAAAGGTAGTCTGTTGTCGAGATTTTTTTCACTCCAAATGGATGGTAGCCTTGTCATTATGGAAGGTAGTATGTTGCCGAGATTTTTGTTACTCTAAAGGATGGTAGCCTTGTCGTTATGGATGGTAGTCTGTTGTCGAGATTTTTGTTACTCCAATGGATTGTAGCCTTGTCCTTATTGAAGGTAGTTTGGTTTCGAAATTTTTGTTACTCCAATGGATTGTAGCCTTGTCATTATGGAAGGTAGTCTGTTGTCTAGATATTTGTTACTCCAATGGTGGTAGCCTTGTCATTATGGAAGGTAGTCTGTTGTCGATATTTTTGTTACTCCAATGGATGGTAGCCTTGTCATTATTGAAGGTAGTTTGTCGTTGAGATTTCTGTTACTCCAATGGATGGTAGCCTTGTCATTATTAAAAAGAGTTTGTTGTCGAGGTTTTTGTCACTCCAATTGATAGTAGCCTTGTCATTATGGAAGGTAGTCTTTTGTCGAGATTTTGGTTACTCCAATGGATGGTAGCCTTGTCATTATGGAAGGTAATCTGTTGTCGAGATTTTTGTTACTCCAATGGATGGTAGCCTTGTCATTATGGAAGGTAGTCTATTGTGTAGATTTTTGTTACTCCAATGGTGGTAGCCTTGTCATTATGGAAGGTAGTCTATGTTAGAACAAAGTTTAAATATACTACCCTATGTTAATGTTTTGATGATAACAAAATGCAAGATTAAATAAATTGTATAATTAATATGAGACATATATGCTACGTAAAAATTATATTGTGCATTTAAAGAAACTCTGATGGATATCAGCATAAGAATGTCAACATCATCATCAGAAGATGAAATATCATATGCCAACATCAGAAGATCAAAGCATGTGCTTACGCTGAAGCTTGATGAACAGATCTGCGCTTAACTACTCTAAACTCTGATCTAGACCAAAACAATATCATCAACACCTAGAAGCGTCAGAATAAGCCAAAGCAAATAACGCATCTTTTCCAAGGCTATATAAACAAGTTAGTGAGAACGTAATGGGCATTGAAATGGAATAATTGACTACAACGTATCTTTTCCAAGGCTATATAAACAAGTCAGTGAGAAATGAATTGGCTAATGCTCTACAACTCTTTACACGCCTAAAGCAATTCATCTTCATCCTCACTCATATAGTTTGCTATATCTCTCAAATTGCTTACTCTAGTTATAGCATTCTAGTTTCACATAAGGTTAATTTGTGTATTATCCCAGTCGTGATATAGAGTTTTTGTAGAAAACATTCAACACACATAGTATTCATTTATCTGTAAGAAAGAATTTCCTTGAGAAACCGGTCTGTGGTTTAGACTCAAGAAGGCTTTAGCAGTTGTTAAAGCAGTTGTAATATTCAGTTGAATATAGTGGCTTAAGACCTCGTTGGAGAGAGGCGAAATCACCTTGACGGGTGGACTGGAGTAGTTTGAGATCAAACGAACCAGGATAAAAATAACGTGTTGTCTGCATTTTATTTCAAGTTTTACAATTCAACCCCCCTTCTTGTGTTTTTCACTTCTTCAATTGGCATCAGAGCACCTGGTTCTGAGCTAAAACCCTTAACCGTGTCAGTACAAGATCAAGCGTCAGAAAAACACAATGGCAGGAACATATCAACACACCAGCAATGACAACAATGAAGATAGAGACAGATTCAGCGGAAAACCTCCAGTCTTTGATGGAGAGAATTTTGATTACTGGAAAGACAGAATTGAAAGCTTCTTTCTGGCATATGATGCTGATCTGTGGGACATGGTGACAGATGGATACACGCACCCAGTGAATGCAAGTGGTCAAAAGATTGACAGGAAGGCAATGTCTGATCAACAAAAGCGTGACTTCAAAAATCATCACAAGGCCATAACTATTCTTCTCAGCGCTATCTCTTACGCTGAATATGAAAAGATATCCAACAGATACACTGCAAAGAACATGTTTGACTCTCTCAGAATGACGCATGAAGGCAACATTCAGGTCAAAGAAACTAAAGCTCTTGTGCTCATTCAGAAGTATGAGGCATTCAAAATGGAAGATAGTGAATCAATTGAAACGATGTTCTCAAGATTCCAAATTCTGGTGGCTGGTCTCAAAGTTATGGACAAAGGGTATTCTACTGCTGATCATGTCAAGAAGATCATCAGAAGCTTGCCAAAACAGTGGAGGCCAATGGTTACAGCGCTAAAGCTAGCTAAAGATCTCAACAAAATCTCTCTGGAGGAACTTATCATCTCCCTCAGAAGTCACGAGATAGAGCTAGAAGCTGATGAACCTCAGAAGCAAGGTAAGCCTTTATCTTTAAAATCTAACAGAAAATATGACTCCAAAGTTTTGCAGGTTGTTGAAGAAACCTCTGATGGGTCCTCATCAGAAGAAGACGAACTTTCCCTCCTCTCCAGAAGAGTGAACCAACTATAGAAGCAGAGGCAAAGAAAGTTCAGGAATACCAGAAGATCCGATCAGAATGAGTCCTCCTCCAGATATAGAAGGTCAGACTCCTCCTCTGGATACAGAAGATCTGGAGGCTCTTTAGGAAGTAGAAAGTCAAACACCAAGGACATCATCTGCTATGAATGCAATGAGCAAGGACACTACAAGAGTGATTGTCCAAAGCTTTAGAGGGAAAAGCCCAAAAAGAAGATTGGAAGGGAAAAGAAGAAGAGTCTCATGGCTACATGGGATGACTCTGACTCGTCTGAAGCTGACTCAGAATCAGATGACGAGAGTGAAAACATAACTCTCATGGCTAACATATCAGAAGACAGTGAAGCTTCTGAATCAGACTCTGAATCAGACACCGAAGAGGTATTCCCTGACATTGCAATTAATTTTACTAAGGCTGAACTTACTGAAAGCCTTAACGAAATTCTGGAAAGATATCAGCAGATCAGAGTTATATTCAGAAACCTGAAAAGGAATCTTGATTCTGACTCTGATAAAACTGAGAGTCTCAAATTGGAAAATTCTGAGTTGAAAAATAAAATTTAAAAATTAGAAAATCTTTTACAAAACTCTCAGAAGGAAACAATTTCTGAAACTCCCAGCAGCGCTGATGAGATCATCAAGGAGTATGATCACATCTTTTAGAAGTTCCTTGCTAAAAGCATAGATAGAAGCAAAATGGCTTCAATGATCTATGAAGTTAGTAGAAACGGCAGAAAGGGAATAGGATACCAAGGTAAGGTACCTACACCAAAGAATTCCATGGATCTTATTATTAAACGCACTCCTCTGAATTCACACTTTGTGTATGGTCACACACATGACATTAAATATACTAGTAGTAATTATTCTGTGAAACCAAAATTCAACCAGAGTTTTGGTAAAGCTAACAAATCAGGACCCAAGAAAATATGGGTACCTAAGGATAAAATAATACATGTTGCAGATATCATTAGCAGCAAATCAGAAACACCAGTCATGGTACCTGGACTCTGGCTGCTCACGACACATGACAGGAAGAAGGCATATGTTCCAAAGCCTGGAACTTAAGCCTGGAGGCCATGTAGGCTTTGGAGGCAATCAGAGGGGAAAGATCATTGGCTCTGGAACAGTAGGTAATGGAAATCTTCCCTCTATAAATAATGTTATATTAGTGGATGGTTTAACGCATAATCTGTTATCCATAAGTCAATTAAGTGATAACGGTTATGATATAATCTTTAATCAAAAAGCATGTAAAGTTGTTAGTCAGAAAGATGGGACTATCCTATTTAATGGAAAGAGGAAAAACAACATTTATAAAATCAAACTTTCTGAACTGAAAAGTCAGAATGTAAAGTGTCTTCTGTCTGTTAACAACGAGCAATGGATCTGGCACAGAAGATTGGGGCATGTTATTATGAGAAGAATATCTCAGATTAACAAACTCAATTTGGTCAGAGAACTTCCTAATCTGAAGTTCAATTCAAATGCTTTGTGTGAAGCATGTCAGAAAGGCAAGTTTACAAAACCTGCTTTCAAATCTAAAAACGTTGTTTCTACCTCTAAGCCATTAGAACTTCTGCACATTGACTTATTTGGACCTGTTAAAACTGCTTCAGTCAGTGGCAAGAAGTACGGGTTAGTAATCGTAGATGACTATAGCAGATGGACATGGGTAAAGTTCTTAAGACACAAGGACAAGTCACACTTTATGTTTGTCATGTTCTGTAACCAAGTTCAGAAGGAAGAGGATCTTAGAATCGTTAAAGTCAGAAGTGATCATGGTGGAGAATTTGAAAACAAAGTTTTTGAGTCATTCTTTAATGACAGAGGCATTATGCATGATTTCTCTTGTCCTAGAACTCCCCAGCAAAATGGAGTTGTACAACGAAAGAACAAAACATTGCAAGAAATGGCCATAACCATGATCATTGAGACAAATGTTGTTAAGATCTCCTGGGCAGAGGCAATAAACACAGCGTGCTACATTCAGAATAGAATCTCCATAAGACCTATTCTGGAAAAGCTCCATATGAATTGTGGAAGAACAGAAAGCCCAACATTTCATATTTTCATCCATTTGGATGTACTTGCTTTATGTTAAACACAAAAAATTATTTGAACAAGTTTGACTCTAAAGCACAGAAGTGTATTATGTTAGGATACTCTGAACGCTTAAGAGGGTACATAGTATACAATACAGAAACACAGATTGTGGAAGAATCAATCAGTGTTCGTTTTGATGATAAGCTTGACTCTGAAAAGTCAAAGTAGAATGAAGTCCTTGCAGGTATGGAAGTTGAATTCACAGGTTCTGAAGACAAGTCATCAGAAGCTCTCAACAAAGGCACTCCTTCAACATCAGAAAGAGGCACTGCGAGCAATCTAGCAACATCTGTTGATCAACCTCAGAAAAGACTACCCAGAAGCAGCATGGATCACCTAGAAGAAACAATCTTAGGAAGAAAGGAAGATCCAATCAGAACAAGAGCCAGCTTCAGAAACTCTGAAGAATCCATCACGGGACTTGTTTCTCTGATTGACCCTTCTTCAATTGATGAAGCACTTCTGGACAACGACTGGATTCTAGCAATGCAAGAAGAGCTGAATCAATTCACCAGAAATGACGTGTGGGATCTAGTTCCCAGACCAAAAGGATTCAACGTCATTGGAACAAAATGGGTGTTCAGAAACAAACTGAACGAACAAGGTGAAGTCATCAGAAACAAAGCACGACTGGTAGCACAAGGTTATAGTCAGCAAGAGGGGATAGACTATACGGAAACCTTTGCTCCAGTCGCCAGGTTAGAATCTATCAGACTTTTAATTTCTTTTGCTATTAATAAAGGCATCACTCTATATCAGATGGATGTCAAGAGTGCATTCTTAAATGGCTATATACAAGAAGAGGTTTATGTGCACCAACCCCCTGGTTTTGAAAGTACAAAAAATCCAGAGTATGTTTTCAAACTAAAGAAGTCACTGTATGGTCTGAAACAAGCTCCCAGAGCTTGGTATGAAAGACTAAGTAACTTTCTGTTAGAAAAGGAATTCACCAGAGGGAAAGTGGACACAACCTTATTCTGTAAGACAGTTAAGAATGACATCTTAGTGTGTCAGATTTATGTTGAAGATATTATATTTGGATCTACTAATCCTTCTCTTGGAAGAAAATTTTCTAAGTGTATGCAGGCAGAATTTGAGATGAGCCTCATGGGAGAACTGAAATTCTTTCTAGGAATTCAGATCAATCAAACTGCAGAGGGAACTTACACTCATCAGAGCAAATATGTCAGAGAACTTTTGAAGAAATTTGATCAGAATGTAAGTCATCAAAGATTCCAATGCATCCCACGTGCATTCTGGAAAGAGAAGAGGTAAGAAAAAAGGTAGAACAGAAGGTCTACAGAGGTATGATTGGTTCTCTTCTTTATCTGACGGCTTCAAGGCCTGATATTTTATTCAGCGTATGCATTTATGCAAGATTCCAATCAGATCCTAGAGAATCTCACTTAACACCTGTTAAGCGAATTTTCAAGTATCTGAAAGGTACTACTAATCTAGGTTTATTTTATAGAAAATCTAGTGATTACAGCTTTGTAGGTTACTGTGTTGCTGACTTTGCGGGAGACAGAGTAGAGCGTAAAAGTACTTCTAGAAGCTGCCAGTTTCTGGGAGAAAATCTGATCTCTTGGTCCAGCAAAAGGCAATCCACAATTGCGCTATCAACAGCAGAAGTTGAATACATAGCAGCAACAGGATGCAGCACACAAATGCTCTGGATGAAAATTCAGCTTGAAGACTTCCAGATTTTTGAGAGTAACATTCCTATACTCTGTGACAACACTTCTGCCATTTGCTTAAGTAAAAATCCAATTTTGCATTCTAGGGATAAGCATATAGAAATAAAACATCATTTCATTAGGGACTATATTCAGAAAGGAATTTTGAACTTAAAATTTATTGATACAGACCATCAATGGGTTGATATTTTCACAAAACCACTTTCTGAAGATAGGTTCAACTTCATTCTGAAACATCTCAGCATGAAGCTCTGCCCAGAGTGAAAATGTTTTAAATTTATATATTAACCTTCAGAATTAGTTTTATTGTACTGTGAACTTCTGATCAATCCTCTTTCAGAAATTTAGACATGCAGATTGTATCAGATTCTATTCATAAAGATCTGAGCGTCTCATTTCAAGGATAGATGTGTTGTTCACTAAATCAAACAAGTGTCATCCAGTCATCAGCTAATTCCTGAGGCAGAACACGCGTGCACGCGTCTGAGAAGGCAAAGCGCTGATTGGATGCATTGAGACACATGTCATGGGTAACCGTTCCAAATATCTTTCTAAATCCCCTAAAATCAGCTAACATTAAATGCGAGTAATCATGATTTATTTTTTGAAACGTTTATGCTTATGTTTTCAAAACAATTTTTTGAAACCTATTTAAATGCCTTAAACATCATTCATTCAATTTTTACCGTCACTAACCATCTTCAAAATAATTCTGAGTTCTTACTGTGTGTTCATTTATTTCTCAAAGAAACCCTTTTCAAGCTTTTTCTCAAAAACCCTTGTGTGAACATGGCATCCTCTAGCACTTCTTCTGCAGGTTCCCAGCAAGATGCTTCTTCTGAACAATATGAGATTCCTTTCAGAATGCTCCTCACTCTGGTAAAGAACTTGGAAGTTCTGTCATAATTGATAGTAGATTTCAACAGCTTGAAGGAAAATGGCTTTGATTTGTCTGAAGAAATGAAGGCACAAGGTTGGGAAAGGTACTTTGATAGGTTGGTGGGTCCAACGTTCCCCATTTTGGTTAAAGAATTCTGGATTCATGCGTACTCATCAACTCATCAGGTTACTTCGTATATCATGGGAAAGAAAATTGTGATTACTGAAGATCACATTGCAAGGCTGATTGGATACAATGGTGGTGGCATTCGCTGTATAGACATGGCAGAAAGGTGCTCAGGTGTTGCTATTATAGCAAGGCAGATTTTCCTACATGGGGTTCCCTCTAGCAAAATAAGAGATTTGAAAGATCAGCACAGAATTTGGGCAAAGATTATTCTGGGTTGTTTCAATCACAGGAAGCCTACAAGCTCTCCTGATTACATAAACATAGATCAGCAGTTTCTGATCTATTTTATTAATCAAAAGGTAAAGATTAATCCAGCACATCTTCTGTTCAACCATTTGAGGACCAGTGTCAAGGAGACTAGAGAAGAAGAAAGGACTAAAAGGGATTGGATACCCTTCAGTAGATTGATATCAGATATTCTAACGGAGAATAGGCTGATTGAACACTTGACAGAGGCACAGGAAATAAGCTCTGTAGAACCTTCTGTTGGCAAGTAGTTGAATGCCAAGAATCTCAAGAAGATGAAGCTGATAGAGAACATTAAGAAGGAGCCCAGTGTTACTCCTTTTGCTGAAATCTCTAGCAGAAGAATTCCCCTGGACGACTTCCCCATGTTCTCAGAGATTGACTCCAAGCCTCAAATAGTTCTGAGATACTTGGATGCATGCAAAGCTGATGGAACAGCACCCAATCTCAACATTTAAGATCTTCAGCAGAAGGTACCAGAGGTTACTCTGAAGAAGACTAACAAGAGAAAGGCTGTATCAGAAGGATCGTCTCAGCAGACCCTAAAGAAGAGAGGTAATCTGTCTTCTGTTAATGTTTTAAATTCATCTTTTGTTCCAACATTTATTCCAACCCCAGCTTCATTTGAAATCCCAATTCCAACCATTGATGATACTGAACCTGAGTTTGACCCTTCTGAGTCATTAACCCTCAAAAGATCCCACGCCAAACCTCACAATCCAAAACCTACAACCTCAACAGAACCCGAACTTGAACAAATGCTTTATGAAATAGACCAACACTCCTCCACTCCCCATACAGAAAATCCAAATCCACAAACAAAAACTCCCCATTCACCACAACCAGAAACTACACTCTCACCAATACTAGAGGATCCACACTCACCAGAACAAGATATTCCACAACCTCCATCTCCATAACCAGAACTTAATCCACCTTCACCTCAACACGAATCATCTCCACAACCTGAGTTTCAACACTCTGAGGCTCAAACCCCTGAACCTCAATCATCTGAATCCTGTGAACCACAACCCATGGCAATTCAACTGCCTTGTGGTACAACTGTAAACATACCTCAACTACCATCCTCACTAGAAATTACTCCACCCAATACTCCACACAGTCCAATAATCATTTATGATTCTCCTACTCCCGCACCCAAGCAAAATCCAGATGACCACAGCAAGACCTTCATTGATCCAACAGTCCTTGAACGCTTTGCTGCCATTATCAATAAGATTACCATTCCCAAACCCAAAAAACCAGATGTTGGTTCTAGCATCCTGAATTTTGAAACAGATATGCAGAAGTGGATTTCTTCTCTAAAATAGGATAGTATGGAAGTGATTGATCCTACTGTTCCAGACCACCTCTGGACACAATTCAGAAGATGGGTATGCGCTGAAACCTTTAAGCTGCAAGACCAAAGCTATGGACAGGCTCAACAGAACTTCAGCAATCTGCTGAAGGAAATTAAAGGTCTGCTAAAGGATAAAGTTCTTCTTCTGGACAGTGAGCCTTGGTCTGAAAAGCGTCCAGCTTCAACAGTTCAACCAGCAGACGAACAGACAATTCCAGCTGAAGACTTAAGTCAAGAAGAAGTTATTGCAGAAAGCTCTCAGAAGCATCCTGATTCTGACACCTCTCAAGCTGCATTAGACAGGCAAACTCTTGAAGAGCTGAAGCAAAATGATCTTCGACTGCAGGCGAGAATGGATGAGAATGATCAACGAATGAAAGAAAGGATGGATGTTCAGGATAGTAAGATTGACTCAGTAGCCAGCATGGTGCATCAGCAGAAGGAAACCACTAATCAGATTAAGAACATGCTAGAAGCTCTATTCACACGCCTTCCTCCCCATCCTTAGATTTTATTTCTTGATGTTTTCATTATTTTTCTTTTCATGTTATCTGTAATATTTTCTGAGCTCTGAACTGAATACAATCATTTTTCTGCACTGATCGTTTTTTTTTTAACTTCAATTATTTCTCACTTCTTCAAATACTTGCACTTTTTGATTGCTGACAAAAAGGGTGATAAAGAATGATATTTTTCAATAACGGATTACTGAGACAAAAGTCTCAAACATTCTAACAATCTGATACACTTGAATGTTTTCTTGTTCTGCATAAGCTTACAGGTACAAGAATCTTCTCTGATACACTGAAGCTCTGGAAAAGGAAAGATCTGATGCTCAAAGAAAGTTCAAGAAAGATCTGATGCTCAAAGAGAGTTCAATAAAGATCTAATGCTAAAGAACTCATGGAGTTAAAGGGAAGTAATAAACTCAGGAGGAGTTTTTCTGATCATAACTCTGATACCTTTTTATTCCATATATTCTTATCTTTGATACCTTTTTGTTTATTGCTGATACAAATTTATTATTTGGCTATCTCTGATAATTTTTTCTTAAATCTCAATTGGAAAAAATCCGGTTTTTGTCATCATCAAAAAGGGGGAGATTGTTAGAACAAAGTTTGAATCTACTACCCTACGTTAAAGTTTTGATGATAACAAAATGCAAGATTAAATAAATTGTATAATTCATATGAGACATATATGCTACCTAAAAATTATATTGTGCATTTACAGAAACTCTAATGGATATCAGCATAAGATTGTCAACATCAGCATGAGAAGATGAAATATCATATGCCAACATCAGAAGATCAAAGCATGTGCTTACGCTTAAGCTTGATGAACAGATATGCGCTTAACTACTCTAACCTTTGATCTAGACCAAAACAATATCATCAACACCTAGAAGCGTCAGAATAAGCCAAAGCAAATAACGCTCTGAATTGACAACGGTACTATGCATTCAAGACACTTTATTACCAACGATTGTATTCCAAGACAAAGATCTTCTCAATATAGAAAGAACGTAATGGGCATTAAAATGGAATAATTGACTACAACATATCTTTTCCAAGGCTATATAAACAAGTCAGTGAGAAATGAATTGGCTAATGCTCTACAACTCTTTAAACGCCTAAAGTAATTCATCTTAATCCTCACTCATACAATTTGCTATATCTCTCAAATTGCTTACTCTAGTTATAGCATTCTAGTTTCACATAAGCTTAATTTGTGTATTACAATTGTGATATAGAGTTTTTGTAGAAAACATTCAACACACACAGTATTCATTTATCTGTAAGAAAGAATTTCCTTGAGAAACCGGTCTATGGTTTAGACTCAAGAAGGCTTTAGCAGTTGTTAAAGCAGTTGTAATATTCAGTTGAATTAGTGGATTAAGACCTCGTTGGAGAGAGGCGAAATTTCCTTGACGGGTGGACTGGAGTAGTTTGGGATCAAACGAACCAGGATAAAAATAACGTGTTGTCTGCATTTGATTTCAAGTTTTATAATTCAACCCCCATTCTTGTGTTTTTCACTTCTTCAGTCTATTGTCTAGATTTTTGTTATTCCATTGGATGGTAGCCTCGTCATTATGGAAGGTTGACTTTTGTTGAGATTTTTGTTACTCCAAATGGATGGTAGCCTTGTCATTATGGAAGGTAGTCTATTGCCGAGATTTTTGTTACTCTAAAGGATGGTAGCCTTGTCATTATAGATGGTAGTCTGTTGTCAAGATTTTTGTTACTCCAATGGATTGTAGCCTTGTAATTATGGAAGGTAGTCTGTTGTTGAAATTTTTGTTACTCCAATGGATGGTAGCCTTGTCATTATGGAAGGTAGACTTTTGTCGAGATTTTTGTTACTCCAAATGGATGGTAGCCTTGTCATTATGGAAGGTAGTCTATGTCGAGATTTTTGTTAATCTAAAGGATGGTAGCCTTGTCATTATGGATGGTAGTATGTTGTCGAGATTTTTGTTACTCCAATGGATTGTAGCCTTGTCATTATTAAAGGTAGTCTGTTGTCGAGATTTTTGTCACTGCAATTGATGGTAGCCTTGTCATTATGGAAGGTAGTCTGTTGTCTAGATTTTGGTTACTCCAATGGATGATAGCCTTGTCATTATGGAAGGTAGTGTGTTGTCGAGATTTTTGTTACTCCAATTGATGGTAGCCTTGTCATTATGGAACGTAGTCTATTATAGATATTTTTGTTACTCCAATGGTTGGTAGACTTGTCATTATGGAAGGTAGTCTGTTGTCGAGACTTTCGTTACTCCAATGGATGGTATCCTTGTCATTATGGAAGGTAGTCTGTTGTCGATAATTTCGTTACTCCTTTAGATAGTAGCATTGTCATTATGGAAGGTAGTCTGTTGTCGAGATTTTTTTTACTCTAATGGATGGCAGCCTTATCATTATGGAAGGTAGTCTGTTGTCGAGATTTTTGTTTTACCAATGGATAGTAGCCTTGTCATTATGGAAGGTAGTGTGTTGTCGATATTTTTGTTACTCTAATTGATGGTAGCCTTGTCATTATGGAACGTAGTCTGTTGTCGAGATCTTTGTTACTCTAATGGATTGTAGCCTTGTCATTATGGAACGTAGTCAGTTGTCGAGATTTTTGTTACTCAAATTGATGGTAGCCTTGTCATTATGTTAGGTAGTCTGTTGTCGAGATTTTTGTTACTCTAATGGATTGTAGCCTTGCCATTATGGATGGTAGTCTGTTGTCGAGATTTTTGTAACTCCAATTGATGGTAGCCTTGTCATTATGGAAGGTAGTTTGTTGTCGAGATTTTTGTTACTCCAATGGATAGTAGCCTGGTCATTATGGAAGGTAGTGTGTTTTCGAGATTTTTATTACTCTAATTGATGGTAGCCTTGTCATTATGGAACGTAGTCTATTGTCGAGATTTTTGTTACACCAATGGATGGTAGCCTTGTCATTACGGAAGGTAGTCTGTTGTCGAGATCTTTGTTACTTTAATGGATTATAGCCTTGTCATTATGGAAGGTACTCATTTGTCGAGATTTTTGTTACTCAAATTGATGGTAGCCTTGTTATTATGTAAGGTAGTCTGTTGTCGAGATTTTATGTTAGTCAAATAGATGGTAGCCTTGTGATGATGGAAGGTAGTCTGTTGTTGATATTTTTGTTACTCCAATGGATGGTAGCCTTGTCATTATGGAAGGAAGTCTGTTGATCATATTTTTTTACTCCAATGGATGGTAGCCTTGTCATTATGGAAGGTAGTTTGTTGTCGAGATTTTTGTTATTCCATTGGATGGTAGCCTTGTCATTATGGAAGGTAGTCTGTTGTCAAGATTTTTTTTTACTCTAATGGATGGCATCCTTGTCATTATGAAAGGTAGTGTGTTGTCGAGATTTTTGTTTTTCCAATGGATAGTAGCCTTGTCATTATGGAAGGTAGTGTGTCGTCGATATTTTTCTTACTCCAATTGATGGTAGCCTTGTCATTATGGAACATAGTCTGTTGTCGAGATTTTTGTGACACCAATGGATGGTAGCCTTGTCATTACGGAAGGTAGTATGTTGTCGAGATCTTTGTTAGTCTAATGGATTGTAGACTTGTCATTATGGACCGTAGTCAGTTGTCGAGATTTTTGTTACTCAAATTTATGGTAGTCTTGTCATTATGTTAGGTAGTCTGTTGTCGAGATTTTTGTTACTCTAATGGATTGTAGCCTTTTCATTATGGATGGTAGTCTGTTGTCGAGATTTTTGTAACTCCAATTGATGGTAGCCTTGTCATTATGGAAGGTAGTTTGTTGTCGAGATTTTTGTTACTCCAATGGATGGTAGCCTGGTCATTATGGATGGTAGTGTGTTTTCGAGATTTTTATTACTCCAATTGATGGTAGCCTTATCATTATGGAACGTAGTCTATTGTCGAGATGTTTGTTAGACCAATGGATGGTAGCCTTGTCATTACGGAAGGTAGTCTGTTGTCGAGATCTTTGTTACTCTAATGGATTATAGCCTTGTCATTATGGAAGGAAGTCATTTGTCGAGATTTTTGTTACTCAAATTGATGGTAGCCTTATTATTATGTAAGGTAGTCTGTTGTCGAGATTTTATGTTAGTCAAATAGATGGTAGCCTTGTCATGATGGAAGGTAGTCTGTTGTTGATATTTTTGTTACTCCAATGGATGGTAGCCTTGTCATTATGGAAGGTAGTCTGTTGATCAGATTTTTTTACTCCAATGGATTATAGCCTTGTCATTATGGAAGGTAGTCTATTGTCGAGATTTTTGTTATTCCATTGGATGGTAGCCTTGTCATTATAGAAGGTAGTCTGTTGTCGAGATTTTTTTTACTCTAATGGATGGCAGCCTTGTCATTATGGAAGGTAGTATGTTGTCGAGATTTTTGTTACTACAATTGATGGTAGCCTTGTCATTATGGAACGTAGTCTGTTATAGATATTTTTGTTACTCCAATGGTTGGTAGCCTTGTCATTATGGAAGGTAGTCTGTTATCGAGACTTTCGTTACTACAATGGATGGTAGCCTTGTCATTATGGAAGGTAGTATGTTATCGATAATTTCGTTACTCCAATAGATGATAGCCTTGTCATTATGGAATGTAGTCTGTTGTCGAGATTTTTTTTACTCTAATGGATGGCAGCCTTGTCATTATAGAAGGTAGTCTGTTGTCGAGATTTTTGTTTTTCCAATGGATACTAGCCTTGTCATTATGGAAGGTAGTGTGTTGTCGATATTTTTGTTACTCCAATTGATGGTAGCCTTGTCATTATGGAACGTAGTCTGTTGTCGAGATTTTTGTGACACCAATGGATGGTAGCCTTGTCATTACGGAAGGTAGTTTGTTGTCGAGATCTTTGTTAGTCTAATGGATTGTAGACTTGTCATTATGGAACGTAGTCAGTTGTCGAGATTTTTGTTACTCAAATTGATGGTAGCCTTGTCATTATGTTAGGTAGTCTGTTGTCGAGATTTTTGTTACTCCAATGGATTGTAGCCTTGTAATTATGGAAGGTAGTCTCTTGTCTAGATTTTTGTTACTCCAATGGTGGTAGCCTTGTCATTATGGAAGGTAGTCTATTGTCGAGATTTTGGTTACTCCAATGGATGGCAGCCTTGTCATTATTGAAGGTAGTCCGTCGTTGAGATTTCTGTTACTCCAATGGATGGTAGCCTTGTCATTATTAAAGGTAGTCTGTTATCGAGATTTTTGTCACTCCAATTGATGGTAGCCTTGTCATTATGGAAGGTAGTTTATTGTCAAGATTTTTGTTACTCCAATGGATGGTAGCCTTGTCATTATGGAAGGTAGTCTGTTGTCGAGATTTTTGTTACTCCAATGGATGGTAGCCTTGTCATTATTGAAGTTAGTATGTCGTTGAGATTTCTGTTGCGCCAATGGATGGTAGCCTTGTCATTATTAAAGGTATTCTGTTGTCGAGATTTTTGTCACTCCAATTGATGGTAGCCTTGTCATGATGGAAGGTAGTTTGTTGTTGATATTTTTCTTACTCCAATGGATGGTAGCCTTGTCATTATGGAAGGAAGTCTGTTGATCAGATTTTTTTACTCCAATGGATGGTAGCCTTGTCATTATGGAAGGTAGTCTGTTGTTGAGATTTTTGTTACTCCAATGGATGGTAGCCTTGTCATTATGGACAGCAATCTGTTATCGACATTTTTTGTTAGTCAAATGGATGGTAGCCTTGTCATGATGGAAGGTAGTCTGTTGTCGAGATTTTTGTTACTCCAATGGATGGTAGCCTTGTCATTATGGAAGGAAGTATGTTGATCATATTTTTTTACTCCAATAGATGGTAGCCTTGTCATTATGGAAGGTAGTTTGTTGTCGAGATTTTTGTTACTCCAATGGATGGTAGCCTTGTCATTATGGAAGGTAGTGTGATGTCGAGATTTTTGTTAATCCAATGGATGGTACCATTGTCATTATGGAACTTAGTCTATTATATATATTTTTGTTACTCTAATGGATGGTAGCCTTGTCCTGATGGAAGGTAGTCTGTTGTTGATATTTTTGTTAATCCAATGGATGGTAGCCTTGTCATTATGGAAGGAAGTCTGTTGATCAGATTTTTGTTACTCCAATGGATGGTAGCGTTGCCATTATGGAAGGTAGTCTATTGTCAATATTTTTGTCATTCCATTGGATGGTAGCCTTGTCATTATGGAAGGTAGACATTTGTCGAGATTTTTGTTACTCCAAATGGATGGTAGCCTTGTCATTATGGAAGGTAGTATGTTGTTGATATCTTTGTTACTACAATGGATGGTAGCCTTGTCATTATGGAAGGTAGTCTGTTGTCTAAATTTTTTGTTACTCCAATAGATGGTAGCCTTGTCATTATGGAAGGTAGTGTGTTGTCGAGATTTTTTTTACTCCAATTGATGGTAGCCTTGTCATTATGGAACGTAGTCTGTTGTTGAGATTTTTGTTAAACCAATGGATGGTAGGCTTGTCATTATGGAAGGTACTCTGTTGTCGATATCTTTGTTACTCTAATGGATGGTAGCCTTGTCATTATGGAAGGTAGTCATTTGTCGAGATTTTTGTTACTCAAATTGATGGTAGCTTTGTCATTATGTAAGGTAGTCTGTTGTCGACATTTTTTGTTACTCAAATGGATGGTAGCCTTGTCATGATGGAAGGTAGTCTGTTGTCGAGATTTTTGTTAGTCCAATGGATGGTAGCCTTGTCATTATGGAAGGAAGTATGTTGATCATATTTTTTTACTCCAATAGATGGTAGCCTTGTCATTATGGAAGGTAGTTTGTTGTCGAGATTTTTGTTACTCCAATGGATGGTAGCCTTGTCATTATGGAAGGTAGTGTGATGTCGAGATTTTTGTTAATCCAATGGATGGTACCATTGTCATTATGGAACTTAGTCTATTATATATATTTTTGTTACTCTAATGGATGGTAGCCTTGTCCTGATGGAAGGTAGTCTGTTGTTGATATTTTTGTTAATCCAATGGATGGTAGCCTTGTCATTATGGAAGGAAGTCTGTTGATCAGATTTTTGTTACTCCAATGGATGGTAGCCTTGCCATTATGGAAGGTAGTCTATTGTCAATATTTTTGTCATTCCATTGGATGGTAGCCTTGTCATTATGGAAGGTAGACATTTGTCGAGATTTTTGTTACTCCAATGGATGGTAGCCTTGTCATTATGGAAGGTAGTATGTTGTTGATATCTTTGTTACTACAATGGATGGTAGCCTTGTCATTATGGAAGGTAGTCTGTTGTCTAAATTTTTTGTTACTCCAATAGATGGTAGCCTTGTCATTATGGAAGGTAGTGTGTTGTCGAGATTTTTTTTACTCCAATTGATGGTAGCCTTGTCATTATGGAACGTAGTCTGTTGTTGAGATTTTTGTTAAACCAATGGATGGTAGGCTTGTCATTATGGAAGGTACTCTGTTGTCGATATCTTTGTTACTCTAATGGATGGTAGCCTTGTCATTATGGAAGGTAGTCATTTGTCGAGATTTTTGTTACTCAAATTGATGGTAGCTTTGTCATTATGTAAGGTAGTCTGTTATCGACATTTTTCGTTAGTCAAATGGATGGTAGCCTTGTCATGATGGAAGGTAGTCTGTTGTTGATATTTTTTTTAGTCCAATGGATGTTAGCCTTGTCATTTTGGAAGTAAGTCTGTTGATCAGATTTTTTTACTCCAATGGATGGTAGCCTTGTGATTATGGAAGGTAGTCTGTTGTCGAGATCTTTGTTACTCTAATGGATTGTACCCTTGTCATTATGGAAGGTAGTAATTTGTCGAGATTTTAGTTACTCAAATTGAAGGTAGCCTTGTTATTATATAAGGTAGTCTGTTGTCGAGATTTTTGATACTCTAATGGATGGTAGCCTTGTGATTATGGAAGGTAGTTTGTTGTCGATATTTTTGTTACACCAATGTATGGTAGCCTTGTCATTATAGAAGGTAGTGTGTTGTCGAGATTTTTGTTAATCCAATGGATGTTACCATTGTCATTATGGAACTTAGTCTGTTATTGATATTTTTGTTACTCTAATGGATGGTAGCCTTGTCATTATGGAAGGTAGTCTGTTGTCGAGATTTTTGTTACTCCAATAAATGGTAGCCTTGCCATTATGGAAGGTAGTCTGTTGCCGAGATTTTTTTTGCTCTAATGGATGGCAGCATTGTCATTATGGAAGGTAGTCTATTGTCGAGATTTTTGTCACTCCAATTGATGGTAGCCTTGTCATTATGGAAGGTAGTCTGTTGTCGAGATTTTTGTTTTTCCAATGGATGGTAGCCTTGTCATTATGTAAGGTAGTGTGTTGTCGATATTTGTGTTACTCTAATTGATGGTAGCCTTGTCATTATGGAACATAGTCTGTTGTCGAGATTTTTGTTACACCAATGGATGGTAGCCTTGTCATTAAGGAAGGTAGTATATTGTCGAGATCTTTGTTACACTAATGGATTGTAGCCTTGTCATTATGGAAGGTAGTCAGTTGTCGAGATTTTTGTTACTCAAATTGATGGTAGCCTTGTCATTATGTAAGGTAGTCTATTGTCTTGATTTTTGTTAGTCAAATGGATGGTAGCCTTGTCATGATGGAAGGTAGTCTGTTGTTGATATTTTTCTTAATCCAATGGATGGTAGCCTTGTCTTTATGGAAGGAAGTCTGTTGATCAAATTTTTGTTACTCCAATGGATGATATCCTTGTCATTATGGAAGGTAGTCTATTGTCGAGATTTTTGTTATTCCATTGGATGGTAGCCTTTTCATTATGGAAGGTAGTATGTTGCCGAGATTTTTGTTACTCTAAAGGATGGTAGCTTTGTCATTATGGAAGGTAGTCTGTTGTCGAGATTTTTGTTACTCTAATGGTGGTAGCCTTGTCATTATGGAAGGTAGTCTGTTGTCTAGATTTTTGTTATTCCAATGGATGGTAGCCTTGTCATTATGGAAGGTAGTTTGTCGTCGAGACTTTTGTTACTCTAATGGATGGTAGCCTTGTCATTATTGAAGGTAGTCTGTCGTCGAGATTTTTGTCACTCCAATGGATGGTAGCCTTGTCATTATGGAAGGTAGTTTGTTGACGAGATTTTTGTTACTCCAATGGATGGTAGCCTGGTCATTATGGAAGGTACTGTGTTTTCGAGATTTTTATTACTCCAATTGATGGTAGCCTTATCATTATGGAACGTAGTCTATTGTCGAGATTTTTGTTACACCAATGGATGGTAGCCTTGTCATTACGGAAGGTAGTCTGTTGTTGAGATCTTTGTTACTCTAATGGATTATAGCCTTCTCATTATGGAAGGTAGTCATTTGTCGAGATTTTTGTTACTCAAATTGATGGTAGCCTTGTTATTATGTAAGGTAGTCTGTTGTCGAGATTTTATGTTAGTCAAATAGATGGTAGCCTTGTCATGATGGAAGGTAGTCTGTTGTTGATATTTTTGTTACACCAATGGATGGTAGCCTTGTCATTATGGAAGGAAGTCTGTTGATCAGATTTTTTTACTGCAATGGATGGTAGCCTTGTCATTATGGAAGGTAGTCTGTTGTCGAGATTTTTGTTATTCCATTGGATGGTAGCCTTGTCATTATGGAACGTAGTCTGTTGTTGAGATTTTTTTTACTCTAATGGATGGCAGCCTTGTCATTATGGAAGGTAGTATGTTGTCGAGATTTTTGTCACTCCAATTGATGGTAGCCTTGTCATTATGGAAGGTAGTCTGTTATCGAGATTTTTGTTTTTCCAATGGATAGTAGCCTTGTCATTATGGAAGGTAGTGTGTTGTCGATATTTTTGTTACTCCAATTGATGGTAGCCTTGTCATTACGGAAGGGAGTCTATTGTCGAGATCTTTGTTACTCTAATGGATTGTAGCCTTGTCATTATGGAACGTAGTCAGTTGTCGAGATTTTTGTTACTCAAATTGATGGTAGCCTTGTCATTATGTTAGGTAGTCTGTTGTCGAGATTTTTGTTAGTCTAATGGATTGTAGCCTTTTCATTATGGATGGTAGTCTGTTGTCGAGATTTTTGTAACTCCAATTGATGGTAGCCTTGTCATTATGGAAGGTAGTTTGTTGTCGAGATTTTTGTTACTCCAATGGATGGTAGCCTTGTCATTATGGAAGGTAGTGTGTTTTTGAGATTTTTATTACTCCAATTGATGGTAGCCTTGTCATTATGGAACGTAGTCTATTGTCGAGATTTTTGTTATACCAATGGATGGTAGCCTTGTAATTACGGAAAGTAGTCTCTTGTCGAGATCTTTGTTACTCAAATTGATGGTAGCCTTGTCATTATGTTAGGTAGTCTGTTGTCGAGATTTTTGTTACTCCAATGGTTGGTAGCCTTGTCATTATGGAAGGTAGTCTGTTGTCGAGATTTTTGTTTTTCCAATGGATGGTAGCCTTGTCATTGTGGAAGGTAGTGTATTGTCGATATTTTTGTTACTCCAATTGATGGTAGCCTTGTCATTATGGAACGTAGTCTGTTGTCGAGATTTTTGTTACACCAATGGATGGTAGTCTTGGCATTACGGAAAGTAGTCTGTTGTCGAGATCTTTGTTACTCTAATGGATTATAGCCTTGTCATTATGGAAGGTAGTCATTTGTTGAGATTTTTGTTACTCAAATTGATGGTAGCCTTGTTATTATGTAAGGTAGTCTGTTGTCGAGATTTTATGTTAGTCAAATAGATGGTAGCCTTGTCATAATGGAAGGTAGTCTGTTGTTGATATTTTTGTTACTCCAATGGATGGTAGCCTTGTCATTATGGAAGGAAGTCTGTTGATCAGATTTTTTTACTCCAATGGATGGTAGCCTTGTTATTATGGAAGGTAGTCTGTTGTCGAGATTTTTGTTTTTCCAATGGATGGTAGCCTTGTCATTATGGAAGGTAGTGTGTTGGCGATATTTTTGTTACTCTAATTGATGGTAGCCTTGTCATTATGGAACGTAGTCTGTTGTCGAGATTTTTGTTACACCAATGGATGGTAGCCTTGTCATTACAGAAGGTAGTCTATTGTCGAGATCTTTGTTACTCTAATGGATTGTAGCCTTGTCATTATGTAAGGTAGTTAGTTATCGAGATTTTTGTTACTCAAATTGATGGTAGCCTTGTCATTTTGTAAGGTAGTCTATTGTCGAGATTTTTGTTAGTCAAATGGATGGTAGCCTTGTCATGATGGAAGGTAGTCGGTTGTTGATATTTTTGTTAATCCAATGGATGGTAGCCTTATCATTAAGGAAGGTAGTCTATTGTCGAGATCTTTGTTACACTAATGGATTGTAGCCTTGTCATTATGGAAGGTAGTCAGTTGTCGATATTTGTGTTACTCTAATTGATGGTAGCCTTGTCATTATGGAACATAGTCTGTTGTCGAGATTTTTGTTACACCAATGGATGGTAGCCTTGTCATTAAGGAAGGTAGTATATTGTCGAGATCTTTGTTACACTAATGGATTGTAGCCTTGTCATTATGGAAGGTAGTCAGTTGTCGAGATTTTTGTTACTCAAATTGATGGTAGCCTTGTCATTATGTAAGGTAGTCTATTGTCTTGATTTTTGTTAGTCAAATGGATGGTAGCCTTGTCATGATGGAAGGTAGTCTGTTGTTGATATTTTTCTTAATCCAATGGATGGTAGCCTTGTCTTTATGGAAGGAAGTCTGTTGATCAAATTTTTGTTACTCCAATGGATGATATCCTTGTCATTATGGAAGGTAGTCTATTGTCGAGATTTTTGTTATTCCATTGGATGGTAGCCTTTTCATTATGGAAGGTAGTATGTTGCCGAGATTTTTGTTACTCTAAAGGATGGTAGCTTTGTCATTATGGAAGGTAGTCTGTTGTCGAGATTTTTGTTACTCCAATGGTGGTAGCCTTGTCATTATGGAAGGTAGTCTGTTGTCTAGATTTTTGTTATTCCAATGGATGGTAGCCTTGTCATTATGGAAGGTAGTTTGTCGTCGAGACTTTTGTTACTCCAATGGATGGTAGCCTTGTCATTATTGAAGGTAGTCTGTCGTCGAGATTTTTGTCACTCCAATGGATGGTAGCCTTGTCATTATGGAAGGTAGTTTGTTGTCGAGATTTTTGTTACTCCAATGGATGGTAGCCTGGTCATTATGGAAGGTACTGTGTTTTCGAGATTTTTATTACTCCAATTGATGGTAGCCTTATCATTATGGAACGTAGTCTATTGTCGAGATTTTTGTTACACCAATGGATGGTAGCCTTGTCATTACGGAAGGTAGTCTGTTGTTGAGATCTTTGTTACTCTAATGGATTATAGCCTTCTCATTATGGAAGGTAGTCATTTGTCGAGATTTTTGTTACTCAAATTGATGGTAGCCTTGTTATTATGTAAGGTAGTCTGTTGTCGAGATTTTATGTTAGTCAAATAGATGGTAGCCTTGTCATGATGGAAGGTAGTCTGTTGTTGATATTTTTGTTACACCAATGGATGGTAGCCTTGTCATTATGGAAGGAAGTCTGTTGATCAGATTTTTTTACTGCAATGGATGGTAGCCTTGTCATTATGGAAGGTAGTCTGTTGTCGAGATTTTTGTTATTCCATTGGATGGTAGCCTTGTCATTATGGAACGTAGTCTGTTGTTGAGATTTTTTTTACTCTAATGGATGGCAGCCTTGTCATTATGGAAGGTAGTATGTTGTCGAGATTTTTGTCACTCCAATTGATGGTAGCCTTGTCATTATGGAAGGTAGTCTGTTATCGAGATTTTTGTTTTTCCAATGGATAGTAGCCTTGTCATTATGGAAGGTAGTGTGTTGTCGATATTTTTGTTACTCCAATTGATGGTAGCCTTGTCATTATGGAACGTAGTCTGTTGTAGAAATTTTTGTGACACCAATGGATGGTAGCCTTGCCATTACGGAAGGGAGTCTATTGTCGAGATCTTTGTTACTCTAATGGATTGTAGCCTTGTCATTATGGAACGTAGTCAATTGTCGAGATTTTTGTTACTCAAATTGATGGTAGCCTTGTCATTATGTTAGGTAGTCTGTTGTCGAGATTTTTGTTAGTCTAATGGATTGTAGCCTTTTCATTATGGATGGTAGTCTGTTGTCGAGATTTTTGTAACTCCAATTGATGGTAGCCTTGTCATTATGGAAGGTAGTTTGTTGTCGAGATTTTTGTTACTCCAATGGATGGTAGCCTTGTCATTATGGAAGGTAGTGTGTTTTTGAGATTTTTATTACTCCAATTGATGGTAGCCTTGTCATTATGGAACGTAGTCTATTGTCGAGATTTTTGTTATACCAATGGATGGTAGCCTTGTCATTACGGAAAGTAGTCTCTTGTCGAGATCTTTGTTACTCAAATTGATGGTAGCCTTGTCATTATGTTAGGTAGTCTGTTGTCGAGATTTTTGTTACTCCAATGGTTGGTAGCCTTGTCATTATGGAAGGTAGTCTGTTGTCGAGATTTTTGTTTTTCCAATGGATGGTAGCCTTGTCATTGTGGAAGGTAGTGTACTGTCGATATTTTTGTTACTCCAATTGATGGTAGCCTTGTCATTATGGAACGTAGTCTGTTGTCGAGATTTTTGTTACACCAATGGATGGTAGTCTTGGCATTACGGAAAGTAGTCTGTTGTCGAGATCTTTGTTACTCTAATGGATTATAGCCTTGTCATTATGGAAGGTAGTCATTTGTCGAGATTTTTGTTACTCAAATTGATGGTAGCCTTGTTATTATGTAAGGTAGTCTGTTGTCGAGATTTTATGTTAGTCAAATAGATGGTAGCCTTGTCATAATGGAAGGTAGTCTGTTGTTGATATTTTTGTTACTCCAATGGATGGTAGCCTTGTCATTATGGAAGGAAGTCTGTTGATCAGATTTTTTTACTCCAATGGATGGTAGCCTTGTTATTATGGAAGGTAGTCTGTTGTCGAGATTTTTGTTTTTCCAATGGATGGTAGCCTTGTCATTATGGAAGGTAGTGTGTTGGCGATATTTTTGTTACTCTAATTGATGGTAGCCTTGTCATTATGGAACGTAGTCTGTTGTCGAGATTTTTGTTACACCAATGGATGGTAGCCTTGTCATTACAGAAGGTAGTCTATTGTCGAGATCTTTGTTACTCTAATGGATTGTAGCCTTGTCATTATGTAAGGTAGTTAGGTATCGAGATTTTTGTTACTCAAATTGATGGTATCCTTGTCATTTTGTAAGGTAGTCTATTGTCGAGATTTTTGTTAGTCAAATGGATGGTAGCCTTGTCATGATGGAAGGTAGTCGGTTGGTCATATTTTTGTTAATCCAATGGATGGTAGCCTTATCATTAAGGAAGGTAGTCTATTGTCGAGATCTTTGTTACACTAATGGATTGTAGCCTTGTCATTATGGAAGGTAGTCAGTTGTCGAGATTTTTGTTACTCAAATTGATGGTAGCCTTGTCATTATGTAAGGTAGTCTGTTGTGGTGATTTTTTTTAGTAAAATGGATGGTAGCCTTGTCATGATGGAAGGTAGTCTGTTGTTGATATTTTTGTTAATCCAATGGATGGTAGCCTTGTCATTATGGAAGGAAGTTTGTTGATCAAATTTTTGTTACTCCAATGGATGGTAGCCTTGTCAGTATGGAAGGTAGTATGTTGCCGATATTTTTGTTACTCTAAAGAATGGTAGCCATGTCATTATGGATGGTAGTCTGTTGTCGAGATTTTTGTTACTCCGATGGATTGTAGCTTTGTCATTATGGAAGGTTGTCTGTTGTCGAAATTTTTGTTACTCCAATGGATTGTAGCCTTGTCATTATGGAAGGTAGTCTGTTGTCTAGATTTTTGTTACTCGAATGGTGGTAGCCTTGTCATTATGGAAGGTAGTTTGTTGTCTAGATTTTTGTTATTCCAATGGATGGTAGCCATGTCATTATTGAAGGTAGTCTGTCGTTGAGATTTCTGTTACTCCAATGGATGGTAGCCTTGTCATTATTAAAGGTAGTCTGTTGTCGAGATTTTTGTCACTCCAATTGATGGTAGCCTTGTCATTATGGAAGGTAGTTTGTTGTCGAAATTTTTTTTACTCCAATGGATGGTAGCCTGGTCATTATGGAAGGTAGTGTGTTTTCGAGATTTTTATTACTCCAATTGATGGTAGCCTTGTCATTATGGAACGTAGTCTATTGTCGAGATTTTTGTTACACCAATGGATGGTAGCCTTGTCATTTCGGAAAGTAGTCTGTTGTCGAGATCTTTGTTACTCTAATGGATTATAGCCTTGTCATTATGGAAGGTAGTCATTTGTCGAGATTTTTGTTACTCAAATTGATGGTAGCCTTGTTATTATGTAAGGTAGTCTGTTGTCGAGATTTTATGTTAGTCAAATAGATGGTAGCCTTGTCATGATGGAAGGTAGTCTGTTGTTGATATTTTTGTTACTCCAATGGATGGTAGCATATTCATTATGGAAGGAAGTTTGTTGATCAGATTTTTTTACTCCAATGGTTGGTAGCCTTGTCATTATGGAAGGTAGTCTGTTGTCGAGATTTTTGTTTTTCCAATGGATGGTAGCCTTGTCATTGTGGAAGGTAGTGTATTGTCGATATTTTTGTTACTCCAATTGATGGTAGCCTTGTCATTATGGAATGTAGTCTGTTGTCGAGATTTTTGTTACACCAATGGATGGTAGCCTTGTCATTACAGAAGGTAGTCTGTTGTCGAGATCTTTGTTACTCTAATGGATTGTAGCCTTGTCATTATGTAAGGTAGTTAGTTATCGAGATTTTTGTTACTCAAATTGATGGTAGCCTTGTCATTTTGTAAGGTAGTCTATTGTCGAGATTTTTGTTAGTCAAATGGATGGTACCCTTGTCATGATGGAAGGTAGTCGGTTGTTGATATTTTTGTTAATCCAATGGATGGTAGCCTTATCATTAAGGAAGGTAGTCTATTGTCGAGATCTTTGTTACAGTAATGGATTGTAGCCTTGTCATTATGGAAGGTAGTCAGTTGTCGAGATTTTTGTTACTCAAATTGATGGTAGCCTTGTCATTATGTAAGGTAGTCTGTTGTGGTGATTTTTTTTAGTAAAATGGATGGTAGCCTTGTCATGATGGAAGGTAGTCTGTTGTTGATATTTTTGTTAATCCAATGGATGGTAGCCTTGTCATTATGGAAGGAAGTTTGTTGATCAAATTTTTGTTACTCCAATGGATGGTAGAGTTGTCATTATGGAAGGTAGTCTATTATCGATATTTTTATTATTCCATTGGATGGTAGCCTTGTCATTATGGAAGGTAGACTTTTGTCGAGATTTTTGTTACTCCAAATGGATGGTAGCCTTGTCATTATGGAAGGTAGTATGTTGCCGATATTTTTGTTACTCTAAAGGATGGTAGCCATGTCATTATGGATGGTAGTCTGTTGTCAAGATTTTTGTTACTCCGATGGATTGTAGCTTTGTCATTATGGAAGGTTGTCTATTGTCGAAATTTTTGTTACTCCAATGGATTGTAGCCTTGTCATTATGGAAGGTAGTCTGTTGTCTAGATTTTTGTTACTCGAATGGTGGTAGCCTTGTCATTATGGAAGGTAGTCTGTTGTTTAGATTTTTGTTATTCCAATGGATGGTAGCCTTGTCATTATTGAAGGTAGTTTGTCGTTGAGATTTCTGTTACTCCAATGGATGGTAGCCTTGTCATTATTAAAGGTAGTCTGTTGTCGAGATTTTTGTCACTCCAATTGATGGTAGCCTTGTCATTATGGAAGGTAGTTTGTTGTCGAAATTTTGGTTACTCCAATGGATGGTAGCCTGGTCATTATGGAAGGTAGTGTGTTTTCGAGATTTTTATTACTCCAATTGATGGTAGCCTTGTCATTATGGAACGTAGTCTATTGTCGAGATTTTTGTTACACCAATGGATGGTAGCCTTGTCATTACGGAAAGTAGTCTATTGTCGAGATCTTTGTTACTCTAATGGATTATAGCCTTGTCATTATGGAAGGTAGTCATTTGTCGAGATTTTTGTTACTCAAATTGATGGTAGCCTTGTTATTATGTAAGGTAGTCTGTTGTCGAGATTTTATGTTAGTCAAATAGATGGTAGCCTTGTCATGATGGAAGGTAGTCTGTTGTTGATATTTTTGTTACTCCAATGGATGGTAGCCTTGTCATTATGGAAGGAAGTCTGTTGATCAGATTTTTTTACTCCAATGGATGATAGCCTTGTTATTATGGAAGGTAGTCTGTTGTCGAGATTTTTGTTTTTCCAATGGATGGTAGCCTTGTCATTATGGAAGGTAGTGTGTTGGCGATATTTTTGTTACTCTAATTGATGGTAGCCTTGTCATTATGGAACGTAGTCTGTTGTCGAGATTTTTGTTACACCAATGGATGGTAGCCTTGTCATTACAGAAGGTAGTCTGTTGTCGAGATCTTTGTTACTCTAATGGATTGTAGCCTTGTCATTATGTAAGGTAGTTAGTTATCGAGATTTTTGTTACTCAAATTGATGGTAGCCTTGTCATTTTGTAAGGTAGTCTATTGTCGAGATTTTTGTTAGTCAAATGGATGGTAGCCTTGTCATGATGGAAGGTAGTCGGTTGTTGATATTTTTGTTAATCCAATGGATGGTAGCCTTATCATTAAGGAAGGTAGTCTATTGTCGAGATCTTTGTTACACTAATGGATTGTAGCCTTGTCATTATGGAAGGTAGTCAGTTGTCGAGATTTTTGTTACTCAAATTGATGGTAGCCTTGTCATTATGTAAGGTAGTCTGTTATGGTGATTTTTTTTAGTAAAATGGATGGTAGCCTTGTCATGATGGAAGGTAGTCTGTTGTTGATATTTTTGTTAATCCAATGGATGGTAGCCTTGTCATTATGGAAGGAAGTTTGTTGATCAAATTTTTGTTACTCCAATGGATGGTAGCCTTGTCATTATGGAAGGTAGTCTATTGTCGATATTTTTATTATTCCATTGGATGGTAGCCTTCTCATTATGGAAGGTAGACTTTTGTCGAGATTTTTGTTACTCCAAATGGATGGTAGCCTTGTCATTATGGAAGGTAGTATGTTGCCGATATTTTTGTTACTCTAAAGGATGGTAGCCATGTCATTATGGATGGTAGTCTGTTGTCGAGATTTTTGTTACTCCGATGGATTGTAGCTTTGTCATTATGGAAGGTTGTCTGTTGTCGAAATTTTTGTTACTCCAATGGATTGTAGCCTTGTCATTATGGAAGGTAGTCTGTTGTCTAGATTTTTGTTACTCGAATGGTGGTAGCCTTGTCATTATGGAAGGTAGTCTGTTGTCTAGATTTTTGTTATTCCAATGGATGGTAGCCTTGTCATTATTGAAGGTAGTCTGTCGTTGAGATTTCTGTTACTCCAATGGATGGTAGCCTTGTCATTATTAAAGGTAGTCTGTTGTCGAGATTTTTGTCACTCCAATTGATGGTAGCCTTGTCATTATGGAAGGTAGTTTGTTGTCGAAATTTTTGTTACTCCAATGGATGGTAGCCTGGTCATTATGGAAGGTAGTGTGTTTTCGAGATTTTTATTACTCCAATTGATGGTAGCCTTGTCATTATGTAACGTAGTCTATTGTCGAGATTTTTGTTACACCAATGGATGGTAGCCTTGTCATTACGGAAAGTAGTCTGTTGTCGAGATCTTTGTTACTCTAATGGATTATAGCCTTGTCATTATGGAAGGTAGTCATTTGTCGAGATTTTTGTTACTCAAATTGATGGTAGCCTTGTTATTATGTAAGGTAGTCTGTTGTCGAGATTTTATGTTAGTCAAATAGATGGTAGCCTTGTCATGATGGAAGGTAGTCTGTTGTTGATATTTTTGTTACTCCAATGGATGGTAGCCTATTCATTATGGAAGGAAGTTTGTTGATCAGATTTTTTTACTCCAATGGTTGGTAGCCTTGTCATTATGGAAGGTAGTCTGTTGTCGAGATTTTTGTTTTTCCAATGGATGGTAGCCTTGTCATTGTGGAAGGTAGTGTATTGTCGATATTTTTGTTACTCCAATTGATGGTAGCCTTGTCATTATGGAACGTAGTCTGTTGTCGAGATTTTTGTTACACCAATGGATGGTAGCCTTGTCATTACGGAAGGTAGTCTGTTGTCGAGATCTTTGTTACTCTAATGGATTGTAGCCTTGTCATTATGGAAGGTAGTTAGTTATCGAGATTTTTGTTACTCAAATTGATGGTAGCCTTGTCATTTTGTAAGGTAGTCTGTTGTCGAGATTTTTGTTAGTCAAATGGATGGTAGCCTTGTCATGATGGAAGGTAGTATGTTGTTGATATTTTTGTTAATCCAATGGATGGTAGCCTTGTCATTATGGAAGGAAGTTTGATGATCAGATTTTTGTTATTCCATTGGGTTGTAGCCTTGTCATTATGGAAGGTAGAGTTTTGTCGAGATTTTTGTTACTCCAAATGGATGGTAGCCTTATCATTATTGAAGGTAGTCAGTTGCCGAGATTTTTGTTACTCTAAAGGATGGTAGCCTTGTCATTATGGATGGTAGTCTGTTGTCGAGATTTTTGTTACTCCAATGGATTGTAGCCTTGTCATTATGGAAGGTAGTCTGTTGTCGAAATTTTTGTTACTCCAATGGATTGTAGCCTTGTCATTATGGAAGGTAGTCTGTTGTCTAGATTTTTGTTACTCTAATGCTGGTAGCCTTGTCATTATGGAAGGTAGTCTGTCATTGAGATTTATGTTACTCCAATGGATTGTAGCCTTTTCATTATGGAAGGTAATCTATTGTCGAGATTTTTCTTACTCCAATGGATGGGAGCCTTGTCATTATGGAAGGTAGTCTGTTGTCGAGATTTGTTTTACTCTAATGGATGGCAGCCTTGTCATTATGGAAGGTAGTCTATTGTCGAGATTTTTATCACTCCAATAGATGGTAGCTTTTTCATTATGGATGGTAGTCTGTTCTCGAGATTTTTGTTACTCCAATGGATGGTAGCATTGTCATTATGGAAGGTAGTCTATTGTCGAGATTTTTGTTACACCAATGGATGGTAGCCTTGTCATTACGGAAGGTAGTCTGTTTTCGAGATCTTTGTTACTCTAATGGAATGTATCCTTGTCATTATGGAAGGTAGTCAGTTGTCGAGATTTTTATTACTCAAATTGATGGTAGCCTTGTCATTATGTAAGGTAGTCTTCTGTCGAGATTTTTTGTTAGTCAAATGGATGGTAGCCTTATCATGATGGAAGGTAGTCTGTTGTTGATATTTTTGTTACTCCAATGGATGGTAGCCTTGTCATTATGGAAGGTAGTCTGTTGTCGAGATTTTTGTTATTCCATTGGATGGTAGCCTTTTCATTATGGCAGGTAGTCTGTTGTCGAGATTTTTATTACTCTAATGCATGGCAGCCTTTTCATTATGGAAGGTAGTCTGTTGTCGATATTTTTGTCACTCCAATTGATGGTAGCCTTGTCATTATGGAAGGTAGTCTGTTGTTGAGATTTTTTGTTTTTCCAATGGATGGTAGCCTTTTAATTATGGAAGGTAGTGTGTTGTCGATATTTTTGTTACTCCAATTGATGGTAGCCTTGTCATTACAGAGCGTAGTCTGTTGTCGAGATTTTTGTTACACTAATGGATGGTAGCCTTGTCATTACGAAAGGTAGTATCTTGTCGAGATCTATTTTACTCTAATTGATTGTAGCGTTGTCATTATGGAAGGTAGTAAGTTGTCGAGATTTTTGTAACTCAAATTGATGGTAGCCTTGTCATTATGTAAGGTAGTCTGTTGTCGAGATTTTTGTTAGTCAAATGGATGGTAGCCTTGTCATTATGGAAGGTAGTATGTTGTTGATATTTTTGTTAATCCAATGGATGGTAGCCTTGTCATTATGGAAGGAAGTTTGTTGATTAGATTTTTGTTATTCCATTGGATGGTAGCCTTGTCATTATGGAAGGTAGAGTTTTGTCGAGATTTTTGTTACTCCAAATGGATGGTATCCTTATCATTATTGAAGGTAGTCTATTGCCGAGATTTTTGTTACTCTAAAGGATGGTAGCCTTGTCATTATAGATGGTAGTCTGTTGTCGAGATTTTTGTTACTCCAATGGATTGTAGCCTTGTCATTATGGAAGGTAGTCTGTTGTGGAAATTTTTGTTACTCCAATGGATTGTAGCCTTGTCATTATGGAAGGTAGTCTGTTGTCTAGATTTTTGTTACTCTAATGCTGGTAGCCTTGTCATTATGGAAGGTAGTCTGTCGTTGAGATTTCTGTTACTCCAATGGATTGTAGCCTTTTCATTATGGAAGGAAATCTGTTGTCGAGATTTTTGTTACTCCAATGGATGGTAGCCTTGTCATTATGGAAGGTAGTCTGTTGTCGATATTTTTGTTACTCCAATTGATGGTAACCTTGTCATTATGGAAGGAAGTCTGTTGATCATATTTTTTTACTCCAATAGATGGTAGCCTTGTCATTATGGAAGGTAGTTTGTTGTCGAGATTTTTGTCAATCCATTGGATGGTAGCCCTGTCATTATGGAAGGTAATCTGTTGCCGAGATTTTTGTTACTCCAATGGATAGTAGCCTTGTAATTATGGAAGGTAGTCTGTTGTCGAGTTTTTCTTTACTCCAATTGATGGTAGCCTTGTCATTACAGAAGGTAGTCTGTTTTCGAGATCTTTGTTACTATAATGGAATGTATCCTTGTCATTATGGAAGGTAGTCAGTTGTCGAGATTTTTGTTACTCAAATTGATGGTAGCCTTGTCATTATGTAAGGTAGTCTTCTGTCGAGATTTTTTGTTAGTCAAATGGATGGTAGCCTTATCATGATGGAAGGTAGTCTGTTGTTAATATTTTTGTTACTCCAATGGATGGTAGCCTTGTCATTATGGAAGGTAGTCTGTTGTCGATATTTTTGTCACTCCAATTGATGGTAGCCTTCTCATTATGGAAAGTAGTCTGTTGTTGAGATTTTTTCGTTTTTCCAATGGATGGTAGCCTTTTAATTATGGAAGGTAGTGTGTTGTCGATATTTTTGTTACTCCAATTGATGGTAACCTTGTCATTACGGAGCGTAGTCTGTTGTCGAGATTTTTGTTACACGAATGGATGGTAGCCTTGTCATTACGAAAGGTAGTCTGTCGTCAAGATCTATTTTACTGTAATGGATTGTAGCCTTGTCTTTATGAAAGGTAGTCCGTTGTCGAGATTTTTGTTACTCAAATTGATGGTAGCCTTGTCATTATGTAAGGTAGTCTGTTGTCGAGATTTTTGTTAGTCAAATGGATGGTAGCCTTGTCATTATGGAAGGTAGTCTGTTGTTGATATTTTTGTTAATCCAATGGATGGTAGCCTTGTCATTATGGAAGGAAGTTTGTTGATCAGATTTTTGTTATTCCATTGGATGGTAGCCTTGTCATTATGGAAGGTAGAGTTTTGTCGAGATTTTTGTTACTCCAAATGGATGGTAGCCTTATCATTATTGAAGGTAGTCTGTTGCCGAGATTTTTGTTACTCTAAAGGATGGTAGCCTTGTCATTATGGATGGTAGTCTGTTGTCGAGATTTTTGTTACTCCAATGGATTGTAGCCTTGTCATTATGGAAGGTAGTCTGTTGTCGAAATTTTTGTTACTCCAATGGATTGTAGCCTTGTCATTATGGAAGGTAGTCTGTTGTCTAGATTTTTGTTACTCTAATGCTGGTAGCCTTTTCATTATGGAAGGTAATCTGTTGTCGAGATTTTTGTTACTCCAATGGATGGTAGCCTTGTCATTATGGAAGGTAGTCTGTTGTCGAGATTTTTGTTACTCCAATTGATGGTAGCCTTGTCATTATGGAAGGAAGTCTGTTGATCATATTTTTTTACTCCAATGGATGGTAGCCTTGTCATTATGGAAGGTAGTTTGTTGTCGAGATTTTTGTCAATCCATTGGATGGTAGCCTTGTCATTATGGAAGGTAATCTGTTGCCGAGATTTTTGTTACTCCAATGGATAGTAGCCTTGTCATTATGGAAGGTAGTCTGTTGTCGAGTTTTTCTTTACTCCAATTGATGGTAGCCTTGTCATTACGGAAGGTAGTCCGTTTTCGAGATCTTTGTTACTCTAATGGATTGTATCCTTGTCATTATGGAAGGTAATCAGTTGTCAAGATTTTTGTTACTCAAATTCATGGTAGCCTTGTCATTATGTAAGGTAGTCTTGTGTCGAGATTTTTTGTTAGTCAAATGGATGGTAGCCTTGTCATGATGGAAGGGAGTCTGTTGTTGATATTTTTGTTACTCCAATGGATGGTACCCTTGTCATTATGGAAGGAAGTCTGTTGTCGAGATTTTTGTCAATCCATTGGATGGTAGCCTTGTCATTATGGAAGGTAATCTGTTGCCTTTATTTTTGTTACTCCAATGGATAGTAGCCTTGTCATTATGGAAGGTAGTCTGTTGTCGAGTTTTTCTTTACTCCAGTTGATGGTAGCCTTGTCATTACAGAAGGTAGTCTGTTTTCGAGATCTTTGTTACTCTAATGTATTGTATCCTTGTCATTATGGAAGGTAATCAGTTTTCAAGATTTTTGTTACTCAAATTGATGGTAGCCTTGTCATTATGTAAGGTATTCTTCTATCGAGATTTTTTGTTAGTCAAATGGATGGTAGCCTTGTCATGATGGAAGGGAGTCTGTTGTTGATATTTTTGTTACTCAAATGGATGGTAGCCTTGTCATTATGGAAGGAAGTCTGTTGTCGAGATTTTTGTTATTCCATTGGATGGTAGCCTTTTCATTATGGAAGGTAGTCTGCTGTCGAGATTTTTTTTACTCTAATGTATGGCAGCCTTGTCATTATGGAAGGTAGTCTGTTGTCGAGATTTTTGTCATTCTAATTGATGGTAACCTTGTCATTATTGAAGGTAGTCTGTTGTCGAGATTGTTGTTTTTCTATTGGATGGTAGCCTTGTCATTATGGAAGGTAGTGTGTTGTCGATATTTTTGTTACTCCAATTGATGGTAGCCTTGTCATTATGGAACGTAGTTTGTTGTCGAGATTTTTGTTACACTAAGGGATGGTAGCCTTGTCATTACGAAAGGTATATTGTTGTCGAGATCTTTGTTACTCTAATGGATTGTAGCCTTGTCATTATGGAAGGTAGTCAGATGTCAATATTTTTGTTACTCAAATTGATTGTAGCCTTGTCATTATGTAAGGTACTCTGTTGTCGAGATTTTTGTTAGTCAAATGGATGGTAGCCTTGTCATTATGGAAGGTAGTCTGATGTTGATATTTTTGTTAATCCAATGGATGGTAGACTTGTCATTATGGAAGGAAGTATGTTGATCAGATTTTTGTTACTCCAATGGTTGGTAGCCTTGTCATTATGGAAGGTAGTCTATTGTCTAGATTTTTATTATTCCATTGGATGGTAGCCTTGTCATTAGGGAAGGTAGAGTTTTGTCGAGATTTTTGTTACTCCAAATGGATGGTAGCCTTGTCATTATTGAAGGTAGTCTGTTGCCGTGATTTTTGTTACTCTAAAGGATGCTAGCCTTGTCATTATGGATGGTAGTCTGTTGTCGAGATTTTTGTTACTCCAATGGATTGTAGCCTTGTAATTATGGAAGGTAGTTTGTTGTCGAAATTTTTGTTACTCCAATGGATTGTAGCCTTGTCATTATGGAAGGTAGTCTGTTGTCTAGATTTTTGTTACTCCAATTCTGGTAGTCTTGTTATTATGGAAGGTAGTCTGTTGTCGAGATTTTTGTTACTCCAATGGATGGTAGCCTTGTCATTATGGAAGGTAGTTTGTCGTTGAGATTTCTGTTACTCCAATGGATTGTAGCCTTTTCATTATGGAAGGTAATCTGTTGTCGAGATTTTTGTTACTCCAACGGATGGTAGCCTTGTCATTATGGAAGGTAGCCTGTTGTCGAGATTTTTGTTACTCAAATTGATGGTACCGTTGTCATTATGGAAGGAAGTCTGTTGATCATTTTTTTTACTCCAATGGATGGTAGCCTTGTCATTATGGAAGGTAGTCTGTTGATCATATTTTTTTGCTCCAATGGATGGAAGCCTTGTCATTATAGAAGGTAATCTGTTGTCGAGATTTTTGTCACTCCATTGGATGGTAGCCTTGTCATTATGGAAGGTAATCTATTGTCGAGATTTTTGTTACTCCAATGGATGGTAGCCTTGTCATTATGGAAGGTAGTCTATTGTCGAGTTTTTCTTTACTCCAATTGATGGTAGCCTTGTCATTATGGAACGTAGTCTGTTGTCGAAATTTTTGTTACTCCAATGGATTGTAGCCTTGTCATTATGGAAGGTAGTCTGTTGGCGAGTTTTTCTTTACTCAAATTGATGGTAGCCTTGTCATTATGGAACGTAGTCTATTGTCGAGATTTTTGTTACACCAATGGATGGTAGCCTTGTCATTACAGAAGGTAGTCTGTTGTCGAGATCTTTGTTACTCTAATGGATTGTAGCCTTGTCATTATTGAAGGTAGTCTGTTGTCGAGATTTTTGTTACTCAAATTGATGGTAGCCTTGTCATTATGTAAGGTAGTCTGTTGTCGATATTTTTGTTACTCCAATGGTTGGTAGCCTTGTCATTATGGAAGGTAGTCTGTTGTTGATATTTTTGTTAATCCAATTGATGGTAGCCTTGTCATTATGGAAGGAAGTCTATTGATTATATTTTTGTTACTCCAATGGTTCGTAGCCTTGTCATTATGGAAGGTAGTCTATTGTCGAGATTTTTGTTATTCTATGGAAGGTAGTCTATTGTCGAGATTTTTGTCACTCTAAATGGATGGTAGCCTTGTCATTATGGAAGGTAGTCTGTTGTCGAGATTTTTGTTACTCTAAAGGATGGTAGCCTTATCATTATGGAAGGTAGTCTATTGTCGATATTTTTGTTACTCCAATGGATGGTAGCCTTGTCATTACGGAAGGTAGTTTATTTTCGATATTTTTGTTACTCTAATGGATTGTATCCTTGTCATTATGGAAGGTAATCAGTTGTCGAGATTTTTGTTACTCAAATTGATGGTAGCCTTGTCATTATGTAAGGTAGTCTTCTGTCGAGATTTTTTGTTAGTCAAATGGATGGTAGCCTTGTCATTATGGAAGGGAGTCTGTTGTTGATATTTTTGTTACTCCAATGGATGGTAGCCTTGTCATTATGGAAGGAAGTCTGTTGTCGAGATTTTTGTTATTCCATTTAATGGTAGCCTTTTCATTATGGAAGGTAGTCTGCTGTCGAGATTTTTTTTACTCTAATGTATGGCAGCCTTATCATTATGGAAGGTAGTTTGTTGTCGAGATTTTTGTCACTCCAATTGATGGTAACCTTGTCATTATGGAAGGTAGTATGTTTTCGAGATTGTTGTTTTTCCATTGGATGGTAGCCTTGTCATTATGGAAGGTAGTGTGTTGTCGATATTTTTGTTACTCCAATTGATGGTAGCCTTGTCATTATGGAAGGTATATTGTTGTCGAGATCTTTGTTACTCTAATGGATTGTAGCCTTGTCATTATGGAAGGTAGTCAGTTGTCGAGATTTTTGTTACTCAAATTGATTGTAGCCTTGTCATTATGTAAGGTAGTCTGTTGTCGAGATTTTTGTTAGTCAAATGGATGGTAGCCTTGTCATTATGGAAGGTAGTCTGTTGTTGATATTTTTGTTAATCCAATGGATGGTAGCCTTGTCATTATGGAAGGAAGTCTATTGATCAGATTTTTGTTACTCCAATGGTTGGTAGCTTTGTCATTATGGAAGTTAGTCTATTATCGATATTTTTGTTATTCCATTATGGAAGATAGAGTTTTTCTTTACTCCAATGGTTGGTAGCTTTTTCATTATGGAAGATAGAGTTTTGTCGAGATTTTTTTTACTCCAACTGGATGGTAGCCTTGTCATTATTGAAGATAGTCTGCTGCCGAGATTTTTGTTACTCAAAAGGATGGTAGCCTTGTCATTATGGAAGGTAGTCTGTTGTCGAAATTTTTGTTACTCCAATGGATTGTAGCCTTGTCATTATGGAAGGTAGTCTATTGGCGAGTTTTTCTTTACTCAAATTGATGGTAGCCTTGTCATTATGGAACGTAGTCTGTTGTCCAGATTTTTGTTATACCAATGGATGGTAGCCTTGTCATTACAGAAGGTAGTCTGTTGTTGAGATCTTTGTTACTCTAATGGATTGTAGCCTTGTCATTATGGAAGGTAGTCAGTTGTCGAGATTTTTGTTACTCAAATTGACGGTAGCCTTGTCATTATGTAAGGTAGTCTGTTGTCGATATTTTTGTTACTCCAAAGGATGGTAGCCTAGTCATTATGGAAGGTAGTCTGTTGTCGAGATTTTTTTTACTCCAATTGATGGTAGCCTTGTCATTATGGAAGGAAGTTTGTTGATCATATTTTTTTACTCCACTGTATGGTAGCCTTGTCATTATGGAAGGTAGTCTGTTGATCATATTTTTTGGCTCCAATGGATGGTAGCCTTGTCATTATTGAAGGTAGTCTGTTGTCGAGTTTTTTGTCACTCCATTGGATGGTAGCCTTGACATTATGGAAGGTAATCGTATGTCGAGATTTTTGTTACTCCAATGGATGGTAGCCTTGTCATTATGGAAGGTAGTATGTTGTCGAGTTTTTCTTTACTCCAATTGATGTTAGCCTTGTCATTATGGAACGTAGTTTGTTGTCGAGATTTTTGTTAAACCAATGGATGGTAGCCTTGTCATTACGGAAGGTAGTCTGTTGTCGAGATCTTTGTTACTCTAATGGATTGTAGCCTTGTCATTATGGAAGGCAGTCAGTTGTTGAGATTTTTGTTACTCAAATTGATGGTAGCCTTGTCATTATGTAAGGTAGTCTGTTGTCGAGATTTTTTGTTAGTCAAATGGATGGTAGCCTTGTCATGATGGAAGGTAGTCAGTTGTTGAGATTTTTGTTACTCAAATTGATGGTAGCCTTGTCATTATGTAAGGTAGTCTGTTGTCTAGATTTTTGTTAGTCAAATGGATGGTAGCCTTGCCATTATGGAATGTAGTCTGTTGTTAATATTTTTGTTAATCCAATGGATGGTAGCCTTGTCATTATGGAAGGAAGTCTGTTGATCAGATTTTTAGTACTCCAATGGTTCGTAGCCTTGTCATTATGGAAGGTAGTCTATTGTCGAGATTTTTGTTATTCCATTGGATGTTAGCCTTGTCATTATGGAAGGTAGAGTTTTGTCGAGATTTTTGTTACTCCAAATGGATGGTAGCCTTGTCATTATGGAAGGTAGTCTGTTGTCGAGATTTTTGTTACTCCAAATGGATGGTAGCCTTGTCATTATGGAAGGTAGTCTGTTGCCGAGATTTTTGTTACTCTAATGGATTGTATCCTTGTCATTATGGAAGGTAGTCAGTTATCGAGATTTTTGTTAGTCAAATTGATGGTAGCCTTGTCATTATGGAAGGGAGTCTATTGTTGATATTTTTGTTACTCCAATGGATGGTAGCCTTGTCATTATGGAAGGAAGTCTATTGATCATATTTTTTTACTCCAATGGATGGTAGCCTTGTCATTATGGATGGTAGTCTGTTGTCGAGATTTTTGTTATTCCATTGGATGGTAGCCTTTTCATTATGGAAGGTAGTCTGTTGTCCAGATTTTTTTTACTCTAATGTATGGCAGCCTTGTCATTATGGAAGGTAGTCTGTTGTCGAGATTTTTGTCACTCCAATTGATGGTAGCCTTGTCATTATGGAACGTAGTCTGTTGTCAATATTTTTGTTACACTAATGGATGGTAGCCTTGTCATTACGAAAGGTAGTCTGTTGTCGAGATCTTTGTTACTCTAATGGATTGTAGCCTTGTCATTATGGAAGGTAGTCAGTTGTCGAAATTTTTGTTACTCAAATTGATGGTAGCCTTGTCATTATGTAAGGTAGTCTATTGTCGAGATTTTTGTTAGTCAAATGGATGGTAGCCTTGTCATTATGGAAGGTAGTCTATTGTTGATATTTTTGTTAATCCAATGGATGGTAGCCTTGTAATTCTAGAAGGAAGTCTGTTGATCAGATTTTTGTTACTCCAATTGTTGGTAGCCTTGTCATTATGGAAGGTAGTCTATTGTCGATATTTTTGTTATTCCATTGGATGGTAGACTTTTCATTATGGAAGGTAGAGTTTTGTCGAGATTTTTTTTACTCCAAATGGATGGTAGCCTTGTCGTTATGGAAGGTAGTCTGTTGTCGAAATTTTTGTTACTCCAATCGATTGTAGCTTTGTCATTACGGGAGGTAGTTTGTTGTCGAGTTTTTCTTTAGTCCAATTGATGGTAGCCTTGTCATTATGGAACATAGTCTATTGTCGATATTTTTGTTACACCAATGGATGGTAGCCTTGTCATTACAAAAGGTAGTCTGTTGTCGAGATCTTTGTTACTCAAATTGATGGTAGCCTTGTCATTATGTAAGGTAGTCTGTTGTCGAGATTTTTTGTTAGTCAAATGGATGGTAGCCTTGTCATGATGGAAGGTAGTCAGTTGTCGAGATTTTTGTTACTCAAATTGATGGTAGCCTTGTCATTATGTAAGGTAGTCTGTTGTCGAGATTTCTGTTAGTCAAATGGATGGTAGCCTTGTCATTATGGAAGGTAGTCTGTTGTTGATATTTTTGTTAATCCAATGGATGGTAGCCTTGTCATTATGGAATGAAGTCTGCTGATCAGATTTTTATTACTCCAATGGTTGGTAGCCTTGTAATTATGGAAGGTAGTCTATTGTCGAGATTTTATTTATTCCATTGGATGGTAGCCTTGTCATTATGGAAGGTAGAGTTTTTTCGAGATTTTTGTTACTCCAAATGGATGCTAGCCTTGTCATTATGAAAGGTAGTCTGTTGCTGAGATTTTTGTTACTCTAAAGGATGGTAGCCTTGTCATTATGGAAGGTAGTCTGTTGTCGAGATTTTTGTTACTCCAATGGATTGTAGCCTTGTCATTATTGAAGGTAGTCTGTTGTCGAAATTTTTGTTACTCCAATGGATTGTAGCCTTGTCATTATGGAAGGTATTATGTTGTCTAGATTTTTGTTACTCCAATGGTGGTAGCCTTGTCATTATGGAAGGTAGTCTGTTGTCGCGATTTTTGTTACTCCAATAAATGGTAGCCTTGTCATTATGGAAGGTAGTTTGTCGTTGAGATTTCTGTTACTCCAATGGATGGTAGCCTTGTCATTATGGAAGGTAATCTGTTGTCGAGATTTTTGTTACTCCAATTTATGGTAGCCTTGTCATTATGGAACATAGTCTGTTGTCGAGATTTTTGTTACACCAATGGATGGTAGCCTTGTCATTATGGAAGGTAGTCTATTGTCGAGATCTTTGTTGCTCTAATGGATTGTAGCCTTTTCATTATGGAACGTAGTCAGTTGTCGAGATTATTGTAACTTAAATTGATGATAGCCTTGTCATTATGGAAGGTAGTCTGTTGTCGAGATTTTTGTTAGTCAAATGGATGGTAGCCTTGTCATTATGGAAGGTAGTCTGTTGTTGATATTTTTGTTAATCCAATGGATGGTAGCCTTGTCATTATGGAAGGAAGTATTTTGATCATATTTTTGTTACTCCAATGGTTGGTAGCCTTGTCATTATCGAAGGTAGTCTATTGTCGATATTTTTGTTATTCCATTGGATGGTAGCCTTTTCATTATGGAAGGTAGAGCTTTGTCGAGATTTTTGTTACTCCAAATGGATGGTAGCCTTGTCATTATTGAAGGTAGTATGTTACCTAGATTTTTGTTACTCTAAAGGATGGTAGCCTGGTCATTATGGATGGTAGTCTGTTGTCGAGATTTTTGTTACTCCAATGGATTGTAGCCTTGTCATTATGGAAGGTAGTATGTTGTCGAAATTTATGTTACTCCAATGGATTGTAGCCTTGTCATTATGGAAGGTAGTCTATTGTCGAGATTTTTGTTACTCCAATGGATGGTAGCCTTTTCATTATGGAAGGTAGTCTGTTGTCGAGATTTTTGTTACTCCAATGGATGGTAGCCTTGTCATTATGAAAGGTAGTCTGTTGTCGATATTTTTGTTACTCCAATTGATGGTAGCCTTGTCATTATGGAACATAGTCTGTTATCGAAACTTTTGTTATTCCATTGGATGGTAGGCTTGTCATTATGGAAGGTAGTCTGTTGTCGAGATTTTTGTTACTCTAATGGATGGCATCCTTGTCATTATGGAAGGTAGTCTGTTGTCGAGATTTTTGTCACTCCAATTGATGGAAGCCTTGTCATTATGGAAGGTAGTCTGTTGTCGAGATTTTTGTTACACTAATGGATGGTAGCCTTGTCATTATGGAAGGTAGTGTGTTGTCGATATTTTTGTTACTCCAATTGATGGTAGCCTTGTCATTATGGAACGTAGTCTGTTATCGAAACTTTTTTTATTCCATTGGATGGTAGTCTTGTCATTATGGAAGGTAGTCTATTGTCGAGATTTTTGTTACTCTAATGGATGGCATCCTTGTCATTATGGAAGGTAGTCTGTTGTCGAGATTTTTGTCACTCCAATTGATGGAAGCCTTGTCATTATGGAAGGTAGTCTATTGTCGAGATTTTTGTTACACTAATGGATGGTAGCCTTGTCATTATGGAAGGTAGTGTGTTGTCGATATTTTTGTTAATCCAATTGATGGTAGCCTTGTCATTATGGAACATAGTCTGTGTTCGATATTTTTGTTACACTAATGGATGGTAGCCTTGTCATTACGGAAGGTAGTCTGTTGTCGAGATCTTTGTTACTCTAATGGATTGTAGCCTTGTCATTATGGAAGGTAGTCAGTTGTCGAGATTTTTGTTACTCAAATTGATGGAAGCCTTGTCATTATGTAAGGTAGTCTGTTGTCGTGATTTTTGTTAGTAAAATGGATGGTAGCCTTGTCATTATGGAAGGTAGTCTGTTGTTGATATTATTGTTAATCCAATGGATGGTAGCCTTGTCATTATGGAAGGAAGTCTGTTGATCAGATTTTTGTTACTCTAATGGTTAGTAGCCTTGTCATTATGGAAGGTAGTCTATTGTCGAGATTTTTGTTATTCCATTGGATGGTAGCCTTGTCATTATGGAAGGTAGAGTTTTGTCGAGATTTTTGTTACTCCAAATGGATGGTAGCCTTGTCATTATGGAAGGTAGTCTATAGTCGAGATTTTTGTTATTCCATTGGATGGTAGCCTTGTCATTATGGAATGTAGTCTGTTGCCGAGATTTTTGTTACTCTGAAGGATGGTAGCCTTGTCATTATGGATGGTAGTCTGTTGTCGAGAATTTTGTTACTCCAATGGATTGTAGCCTTGTCATTATGGAATGTAGTCTGTTGTCGAAATTTTTGTTACTCCAATGGATTGTAGCCTTGTCATTATGGAAGGTTGTTTGTTGTCTAGATTTTTGTTACTCAAATGGTGGTAGCCTTGTCATTACGGAAGGTAGTCTGTTGTCGAGATTTTTGTTACTCCAATGGATGGTAGCCTTGTCATTATGGAAGGTAGTCTGTCGTTGAGATTTCTATTACTCCGATGGATGGTAGCCTTGTCATTATGGAAGGTAGTCTGTTGTCGAGATTTTTGTTTTTCCAATGGATGGTAGCCTTGTCATTATGGAACGTAGTGTGTTGTCGATATTTTTGTTACTCCAATTGATGGTAGCCTTGTCATTATGGAACGTAGTTTGTTGTCAAGATTTTTGTTACACTAATGGATGGTAGCCTTGTCATTACGGAAGGTAGTCTGTTGTTGAGAACTTTGTTACGATAATGGATTGTAGCCTTGTCATTATGGAAGGTAGTCAGTTGTCGAGATTTTTGTTACTCAAATTGATGGTAGCCTTGTCATTATGGATGGTAGTCTGTTGTTGATATTTTTGTTAATCCAATGGATGGTAGCCTTGTCATTATGGAAGGAAGTATTTTGATCATATTTTTGTTACTCCAACGGTTGGTATCCTTGTCATTATCGAAGGTAGTCTATTGTCGATATTTTTGTTATTCCATTGGATGGTAGCCTTTTCATTATGGAAGGTAGAGTTTTGTCGAGATTTTTGTTACTTCAAATGGATGGTAGCCTTGTCATTATTGAAGGTAGTATGTTACCTAGATTTTTGTTACTCTAAAGGATGGTAGCCTTGTCATTATGGATGGTAGTCTGTTGTCGAGATTTTTGTTACTCCAATGGATTGTAGCCTTGTCATTATGGAAGGTAGTATGTTGTCGAAATTTATGTTACTCCAATGGATTTTAGGCTTGTCATTATGGAAGGTAGTCTATTGTCGAGATTTTTGTTACTCCAATGGATGGTAGCCTTTTCATTATGGAAGGTAGTCTGTTGTCGAGATTTTTGTTACTCCAATGGATGGTAGCCTTGTCATTATGAAAGGTAGTCTGTTGTCGATATTTTTGTTACTCCAATTGATGGTAGCCTTGTCATTATGGAACGTAGTCTGTTATCGAAACCTTTATTATTCCATTGGATGGTTGTCTTGTCATTATGGAAGGTAGTCTGTTGTCGAGATTTTTGTTACTCTAATGGATGGCATCCTTGTCATTATGGAAGGTAGTCTGTTGTCGAGATTTTTGTCACTCCAATTGATGGAAGCCTTGTCATTATGGAAGGTAGTCTGTTGTCGAGATTTTTGTTACACTAATGGATGGTAGCCTTGTCATTATGGAAGGTAGTGTGTTGTCAATATTTTTGTTACTCCAATTGATGGTAGCCTTGTCATTAAGGAACATAGTATGTGTTCGAGATTTTTGTTACACTAATGGATGGTAGCCTTGTCATTACGAAAGGTAGTCTGTTCTCGAGATCTTTGTTACTCTAATGGATTGTAGCCTTGTCATTATGGAAGGTAGTCAGTTGTCGAGATTTTTGTTACTCAAATTGACGGTAGCCTTGTCATTATGTAAGGTAATCTGTTGTCGAGATTTTTGTTAGTCAAATGGATGGTAGCCTTGTCATTATGGAAGGTAGTCTGTTGTCGATATTTTTGTTAATCCATTGGATGGTAGACTTTTCATTATGGAAGGTAGAGTTTTGTCGAGATTTTTTTTACTCCAAATGGATGGTAGCCTTGTCGTTATGGAAGGTAGTCTGTTGTCGAAATTTTTGTTACTCCAATCGATTGTAGCTTTGTCATTACGGAAGGTAGTTTGTTGTCGAGTTTTTCTTTAGTCCAATTGATGGTAGCCTTGTCATTATGGAAGGTAGTCTATTGTCGAGATTTTTGTTACTCTAATGGATGGCATCCTTGTCATTATGGAAGGTAGTCTGTTGTCGAGATTTTTGTCACTCCAATTGATTGAAGCCTTGTCATTATGGAAGGTAGTCTATTGTCGAGATTTTTGTTACACTAATGGATGGTAGCCTTGTCATTATGGAAGGTAGTGTGTTGTCGATATTTTTGTTAATCCAATTGATGGTAGCCTTGTCATTATGGAACATAGTCTGTGTTCGATATTTTTGTTACACTAATGGATGGTAGCCTTGTCATTACGGAAGGTAGTCTGTCATTACGGGATCTTTGTTACTCTAATGGATTGTAGCCTTGTCATTATGTAAGGTAGTCTGTTGTCGTGATTTTTGTTAGTAAAATGGATGGTAGCCTTGTCATTATGGAAGGTAGTCTGTTGTTGATATTATTGTTAATCCAATGGATGGTAGCCTTGTCATTATGGAAGGAAGTCTGTTGATCAGATTTTTGTTACTCTAATGGTTGGTAGCCTTGTCATTATGGAAGGTAGTCTATTGTCGAGATTTTTGTTATTCCATTGGATGGTAGCCTTGTCATTATGGAAGGTAGAGTTTTGTTGAGATTTTTGTTACTCCAAATGGATGGTAGCCTTGTCATTATGGAAGGTAGTCTATAGTCGAGATTTTTGTTATTCCATTGGATGGTAGCCTTGTCATTATGGAATGTAGTCTGTTGCCGAGATTTTTGTTACTCTGAAGGATGGTAGCCTTGTCATTATGGATGGTAGTCTGTTGTCGAGAATTTTGTTACTCCAATGGATTGTAGCCTTGTCATTATGGAATGTAGTCTGTTGTCAAAATTTTTGTTACTCCAATGGATTGTAGCCTTGTCATTATGGAAGGTTGTTTGTTGTCTATATTTTTGTTACTCAAATGGTGGTAGCCTTGTCATTACGGAAGGTAGTCTGTTGTCGAGATTTTTGTTACTCCAATGGATGGTAGCCTTGTCATTATGGAAGGTAGTCTGTCGCTGAGATTTCTATTACTCCGATGGATGGTAGCCTTGTCATTATGGAAGGTAGTCTGTTGTCGAGATTTTTGTTTTTCCAATGGATGGTAGCCTTGTCATTATGGAAGGTAGTGTGTTGTCGATATTTTTGTTACTCCAATTGATGGTAGCCTTGTCATTATGGAACGTAGTTTGTTGTCAAGATTTTTGTTACACTAATGGATGGTAGCCTTGTCATTACGGAAGGTAGTCTGTTGTTGAGATCTTTGTTACTCTAATGGATTGTAGCCTTGTCATTATGGAAGGTAGTCAGTTGTCGAGATTTTTGTTACTCAAATTGATGGTAGCCTTGTCATTATGTAAGGTAGTCTGTTGTCGAGATTTTTGTTAGTCAAATGGATGGTAGCCTTGTCATTATGGAAGGTAGTATGTTGTTGATATTTTTGTTAATCCAATGGATGGTAGCCTTGTCATTATGGAAGGAAGTATTTTGATCATATTTTTGTTACTCCAATGGTTGGTAGCCTTGTCATTATCGAAGGTAGTCTATTGTCGATATTTTTGTTATTCCATTGGATGGTAGCCTTTTCATTATGGAAGGTAGAGTTTTGTCGAGATTTTTGTTACTTCAAATGGATGGTAGCCTTGTCATTATTGAAGGTAGTATGTTACCTAGATTTTTGTTACTCTAAAGGATGGTAGCCTTGTCATTATGGATGGTAGTCTGTTGTCGAGATTTTTGTTACTCCAATGGATTGTAGCCTTGTCATTATGGAAGGTAGTATGTTGTCGAAATTTATGTTACTCCAATGGATTGTAGGCTTGTCATTATGGAAGGTAGTCTATTGTCGAGATTTTTGTTACTCCAATGGATGGTAGCCTTTTCATTATGGAAGGTAGTCTGTTGTCGAGATTTTTGTTACTCCAATGGATGGTAGCCTTGTCATTATGAAAGGTAGTCTGTTGTCGATATTTTTGTTACTCCAATTGATGGTAGCCTTGTCATTATGGAACGTAGTCTGTTATCCAAACCTTTATTATTCCATTGGATGGTAGTCTTGTCATTATGGAAGGTAGTCTGTTGTCGAGATTTTTGTTACTCTAATGGATGGCATCCTTGTCATTATGGAAGGTAGTCTGTTGTCGAGATTTTTGTCACTCCAATTGATGGAAGCCTTGTCATTATGGAAGGTAGTCTGTTGTCGAGATTTTTGTTACACTAATGGATGGTAGCCTTGTCATTATGGAAGGTAGTGTGTTGTCAATATTTTTGTTACTCCAATTGATGGTAGCCTTGTCATTAAGGAACATAGTATGTGTTCGAGATTTTTGTTACACTAATGGATGGTAGCCTTGTCATTACGGAAGGTAGTCTGTTCTCGAGATCTTTGTTACTCTAATGGATTGTAGCCTTGTCATTATGGAAGTTAGTCAGTTGTCGAGATTTTTGTTACTCAAATTGACGGTAGCCTTGTCATTATGTAAGGTAGTCTGTTGTCGAGATTTTTGTTAGTCAAATGGATGGTAGCCTTGTCATTATGGAAGGTAGTCTGTTGTTGATATTTTTGTTAATCCAATGGATGGTAGCCTTGTCATTATGGAAGGAAGTTTGTTGATCAGATTTTTGTTACTCCAATGGATGGTAGCCTTGTTATTATGGAAGGTAGTCTATTGTAGAGATTTTTGTTATTCCATTGGATGGTAGCCTTGTCATTATGGAAGGTAGACTTTTGTCAAGATTTTTGTTACTCCAAATGGATGGTAGCCTTATGATTATGGAAGGTAGTCTGTTGCCGAGATTTTTTTACTCTAAAGGATGGTAGCCTTGTAATTATGGATGGTAGTCTGTTGTCGAGATTTTTGTTACTCCAATGGATTGTAGCCTTGTCATTATGGAAGGTAGTCTGTTATCGAAATTTATGTTCCTCCAATGGATTGTAGCCTTGTCATTATGGAAGGTAGTCTATTGTCGATATTTTTGTTACTCCAATGGATGGTAGCCTTGTCATTATGGAAGGTAGTTTGTTGTCGAGATTTTTATTACTCCAATGGATGGTATTCTTGTCATTATGAAAGGTAGTTTGTTGTCGATATTTTTGTTACTCCAATATATGGTAGCCTTGTCATTATGGAACGTAGTCTGTTGTCGAGACTTTTGTTATTCCATTGGATTGTAGTCTTGTCATTATGGAGGTAGTCTGTTGTCGAGATTTTTTTGACTCTAATGGATGGCAGCCTTGTCATTATGGAAGGTAGTCTGTTGTGGAGATTTTTGTCACTCCAATTGATGGAAGCCTTGTCATTATGGAAGGTAGTCTGTTGTCGAGTTTTTTGTTTTTCCAATGGATGGTAGCCTTGTCATTATGGAAGGTAGTGTGTTGTCGATATTTTTGTTACTCCAATTGATGGTAGCCTTGTCATTATGGAACGTAGTCTGTTGTCGAGATTTTTGTTACACTAATGGATGGTAGCCTTTTCATTACGGAAGGTAGTCTATTGTTGAGATCTTTGTTACTCCAATGGATTGTAGCCTAGTCATTATGGAAGGTAGTCTGTTGTCGAGTTTTTCTTTACTCCAATTGATGGTAGCCTTGTCATTATGGAACGTAGTCTATTGTCGAGATTTTTGTTACACCAATGCATGGTAGCCTTGTCATTACAGAAGGTAGTCTGTTGTCGAGATCTTTGTTACTCTAATGGATTGTAGCATATTCATTATGGAAGGTAGTCAGTTGTCGAGATTTTTGTTACTCAAATTGATGGTAGCCTTGTCATTATGTAAGATAGTCTGTTGTCGAGATTTTTGTTAGTCAAATGGATGGTAGCTTTGTCATTCTGGAAGGTAGTCTGTTGTTTATATTTTTGTTAATCCAATAGATGGTACCCTTGTCATTATGGAAGGAAGTCTGCTGATCATATTTTTATTACTCCAATGGTTGGCAGCCTTGTCATTATGGAAGGTAGTCTATTGTCGAGATTTTTGTTACTCCAAATGGATGGTAGCCTTGTCATTATGGAAGGTAGAGTTTTGTCGAGATTTTTGTTACTCCAAATGGATGGTAGCCTTGTCATTATTGAAGGTAGTATGTTACCTAGATTTTTGTTACTCTAAAGGATGGTAGCCTGGTCATTATGGATGGTAGTCTGTTGTCGAGATTTTTTTTACTCCAATGGATTGTAGCCTTGTCATTATGGAAGGTAGTATGTTGTCGAAATTTATGTTACTCCAATGGATTGTAGCCTTGGCATTATTGAAGGTAGTCTATTGTCGAGATTTTTGTTACTCCAATGGATGGTAGCCTTTTCATTATGGAAGGTAGTCTGTTGTCGAGATTTTTGTTACTCCAATGGATGGTAGCCTTGTCATTATGAAAAGTAGTCCGTTGTCGATATTTTTATTACTCCAATTGATGGTAGCCTTGTCATTATGGAACATAGTCTGTTATCGAAACTTTTGTTATTCCATTGGATGGTAGTCTTGTCATTATGGAAGGTAGTCTGTTGTCGAGATTTTTGTTACTCTAATGGATGGCATCCTTGTCATTATGGAAGGTAGTCTGTTGTCGAGATTTTTGTCACTCCAATTGATGGAAGCCTTGTCATTATGGAAGGTAGTCTGTTGTCGAGATTTTTCTTACACTAATGGATGGTAGCCTTGTCATTATGGAAGGTAGTGTGTTGTCGATATTTTTGTTACTCCAATTGATGGTAGCCTTGTCATTATGGAACGTAGTATGTGTTCGAGATTTTTGTTACACTAATGGATGGTAGCCTTGTCATTACGGAAGGTAGTCTGTTCTCGAGATCTTTGTTACTCTAATGGATTGTAGCCTTGTCATTATGGAAGGTAGTCATTTGTCGATATTTTTGTTACTCAAATTGATGGTAGCCTTGTCATATTGTAAGGTAGTCTGTTGTCGAGATTTTTGTTAGTCAAATGGATGGTAGCCTTGTCATAATGGAAGGTAGTCTGTTGTTGATATTTTTGTTAATCCAATGGATGGTAGCCTTGTCATTATGGAAGGAAGTCTGTTGATCACATTTTTGTTACTCCAATGGATGGTAGCCTTGTCATTATGGAAGGCAGTCTATTGTAGAGATTTTTGTTATTCCATTGGACGGTAGCCTTGTCATTATGGAAGGTAGACTTTTGTCAAGATTTTTGTTACTCCAAATGGATGGTAGCCTTGTGATTATGGAAGGTAGTCTGTTGCCGAGAGTTTTTTTACTCTAAAGGATGGTAGCCTTGTAATTATGGATGGTAGTCTGTTGTCGAGATTTTTGTTACTCCAATGGATTGTAGCCTTGTCATTATGGAAGGTAGTCTGTTGTCGAAATTTATGTTACTCCAATGGATGGTAGCCTTGTCATCATGGAAGGTAGTTTGTTGTCGAGATTTTTATTACTCCAATGGATGGTATTCTTGTCATTATGAAAGGTAGTTTGTTGTCGATATTTTTGTTACTCCAATAGATGGTAGCCTTGTCATTATGGAACGTAGTCTGTTGTCGAGACTTTTGTTATTCCATTGGATTGTAGTATTGTCATTATGGAAGGTAGTCTGTTGTCGAGATTTTTTTTACTCTAATGGATGGCAGCCTTGTCATTATGGAAGGTAGTCTGTTGTCGAGATTATTGTCACTCCAATTGATGGAAGCCTTGTCATTATGGAAGGTAGTCTGTTGTCGAGTTTTTTGTTTTTCCAATGGATGGTAGCCTTGTCATTATGGAAGGTAGTGTGTTGTCGATATTTTTGTTACTCCAATTGATGGTAGCCTTGTCATTATGGAACGTAGTCTGTTGTCGAGATTTTCGTTACACTAATGGATGGTAGCCTTGTCATTACGGAAGGTAGTCTGTTGTCGAGATCTTTGTTACTCCAATGGATTGTAGCCTTGTCATTATGGAAGGTAGTCTGTTGTCGAGTTTTTCTTTACTCCAATTGATGGTAGCCTTGTCATTATGGAACGTAGTCTATTGTCGAGATTTTTGTTACACCAATGCATGGTAGCCTTGTCATTACAGAAGGTAGTCTGTTGTCGAGATCTTTGTTACTCTAATGGATGGTAGCCTTGTCATTATGGAAGGTAGTCAGTTGTCGAGATTTTTGTTACTCAAATTGATGGTAGCCTTGTCATTATGTAAGATAGTCTGTTGTCGAGATTTTTTGTTAGTCAAATGGATGTTAGCCTTGTCATGATGGAAGGTAGTCTGTTGTCGAGATCTTTGTTACTCCAATGGATTGTAGCCTTGTCATTATGGAAGGTAGTCTGTTGTCGAGTTTTTCTTTACTCCAATTGATGGTAGCCTTGTCATTATGGAACGTAGTCTATTGTCGAGATTTTTGTTACACCAATGCATGGTAGCCTTGTCATTACAGAAGGTAGTCTGTTGTCGAGATCTTTGTTACTCTAATGGATGGTAGCCTTGTCATTATGGAAGGTAGTCAGTTGTCGAGATTTTTGTTAGTCAAATGGATGGTAGCCTTGTCATTATGGAAGGTAGTCTGTTGTTGATATTTTTTTTAATCCAATAGATGGTAGCCTTGTCATTATGGAAGGAAGTCTGCTGATCAGATTTTTATTACTCCAATGGTTGGCAGCCTTGTCATTATGGAAGGTAGTCGATTGTCGAGATTTTTGTTATTTCATTGGATGGTAGACTTGTCATTATGGAAGGTAGAGTTTTGTCGAGATTTTTGTTACTCCAAAGTGATGGTAGCCTTGTCATTATGGAAGGTAGTCTGTTGCTGAGATTTTTGTTACTCTAATGGATGGTAGCCTTGTCATTATGGAAGGTAGTCTATTGTCGAAATTTTTGTTACTCCAATAGATTGTAGCCTTGTCATTATGGAAGGTAGTCTATTGTCTAGATTTTTGTTACTCCAATGGTTGTAGCCTTGTCATTGTGGAAGGTAGTCTATTGTCTAGATTTTTGTTACTCCAGTGGTGGTAGCATTTTCATTATGGAAGGTAGTCTGTCGTTGAGATTTTTGTTACTTCAATGGATGGTAGCCTTGTCATTATGGAAGGTAATATGTTGTCGAGATTTTTGTTACTCCAATGGATGGTAGCCTTGTCATTATGGAAGGTAGTCTGTTATCGAGATTTTTGTTACTCCAATTTATGGTAGCCTTTTCATTATGGAATGTAGTCTGTTGTCGATATTTTTGTTACACCAATGGATGGTAGCCTTGTCATTACGGAAGGTAGTCTATTGTCGAGATCTTTGTTACTCTAATGGATTGTAGCCTTGTCATTATGGAAGGTAGTCAGTTGTCGAGATTTTTGTAACTTAAATTGATGGTAGCCTTGTCATTATGTAAGGTAGTCAGTTGTCGAGATTTTTTGTTAGTCAAATGGATGGTAGCCTTGTAATGATGGAAGGTAGTCTGTTATTGATATTTTTGTTACTCCTATGGATGGTAGCCTTGTCATTATGGAAGGAAGTTTGTTGATCAGATTTTTTTACTCCAACGGATGGTAGCCTTGTCATTATGGAAGGTAGTCTGGTGTCGAGATTTTTGTTATTCCATTGGATGGTAGCCTTTTCATTATGGAAGGTAGTCTTTTCTTGACATTTTTTTTACTCTAATGGATGGCAGCCTTGTCATTATGGAAGGTAGTCTGTTGTCGAGATTTTTGTCACTCCAATTGATGGTAGCCTTGTCATTATGGAAGGTAGTATGTTGCCGATATTTTTCTTTTTCCAATGGATGGTTGCCTTGTCATTATGGAAGGTAGTGTGTTGTCGATATTTTTGTTACTCCAATTGATAGTAGCATTGTCATTATGGAACTTAGTCTGTTGTCGAGATTTTTGTTACACTAATGGATGGTAGCCTTGTCATTATGAAATGTAGTTTGTTGTTGATATCTTTGTTTCTCTAATGGATAGTAGCCTTGTCATTTTGGAAGGTAGTCAGTTGTCGAGATTTTTGTTACTCAAATTGATGGTAGTCTTGTCATTATGTAAGGTAATCTGTTGTCGAGATATTTGTTACTCGAATGGATTGTAGCCTTTTCATTATGGAAGGTAGTCTGTTGCTGAGAGTTTTGTTACTCTAATGGATGGTAGCCTTGTCATTATGGAAGGTAGTCTATTGTCGAAATTTTTGTTACTCCAATAGATTGTAGCCTTGTCATTATGGAAGGTAGTCTATTGTCTAGATTTTTGTTAATCCAATGGTGGTAGCCTTGTCATTATGGAAGGTAGTCTATTGTCTAGATTTTTGTTACTCCAATAGTGGTAGCCTTTTCATTATGGAAGGTAGTCTGTCGTTGAGATTTTTGATACTCCAATGGATGGTAGCCTTGTCATTATGGAAGGTAATATGTTGTCGAGATTTTTGTTACTCCAATGGATGGTAGCCTTGTCATTATGGAAGGTAGTCTGTTATCGAGATTTTTGTTACTCCAATTTATGGTAACCTTGTCATTATGGAATGTAGTCTGTTGTCGAGATTTTTGTTACACCAATGGATGGTAGCCTTGTCATTACGAAAGGTAGTCTATTGTCGAGATCTTTGTTACTCTAATGGATTGTAGCCTTGTCATTATGGAAGGTAGTCAGTTGTCGAGATTTTTGTAACTTAAATTGATGGTAGCCTTATCATTATGTAAGGTAGTCTGTTGTCGAGATTTTTTGTTAGTCAAATGGATGGTAGCCTTGTAATGATGGAAGGTAGTCTGTTATTGATATTTTTGTTACTCCTATGGATGGTAGCCTTGTCATTATGGAAGGAAGTTTGTTGATCAGAGTTTTTTACTCCAACGGATGGTAGCCTTGTCATTATGGAAGGTAGTCTGGTGTCGAGATTTTTGTTATTCCATTGGATGGTAGCCTTGTCATTATGGAAGGTAGTCTTTTCTTGAGATTTTTTTTACTCTAATGGATGGCAGCCTTGTCATTATGGAAGGTAGTCTGTTGTCGAGATTTTTGTCACTCCAATAGATGGTAGCCTTGTCATTATGGAAGGTAGTATGTTGCCGAAATTTTTCTTTTTCCAATGGATGGTTGCCTTGTCATTATGGAAGGTAGTGTGTTGTCGATATTTTTGTTACTCCAATTGATAGTAGCATTGTCATTATGGAACTTAGTCTGTTGTCGAGATTTTTGTTACACTAATGTATGGTAGCCTTGTCATTTTGGAAGGTAGTCAGTTGTCGAGATTTTTGTTACTCAAATTGATGGTAGTCTTGTCATTATGTAAGGTAATCTGTTGTCGAGATATTTGTTACTCGAATGGATTGTAGTCTTGTCATTATTGAAGGTAGTCAGTTGTCGAGATTTTTGTTACTCAAATTGATGATAGTCTTGTCATTATGTAAGGTAATCTATTGTCGAGATTTTTGTTAGTCAAATGGATGGTAGCCTTGTCATTATTGAAGGTAGTCTGTTGTTGATATTTTTGTTAATCCAATGGATGGTAGCCTTGTCATTATGGAAGGAAGTTTGTTGATTAGATTTTTGTTACTCTAATGGTTGGTAGCCTTGTCATTATGGAAGGTAGTCTATTGTCAAGATTTTTGTTATTCCATTGGATGGTAGCCTTGTCATTATGGAAGGTAGTGCTTTGTCGAGATTTTTGCTACTCCAAATGGATGGTAGCCTTGTCATTATGGAAGGTAGTCTATAGTCGAGATTCTTGTTATTCCATTGGATGGTAGCCTTGTCATTATGGAAGGTAGAGTTTTGTCAAGATTTTTGTTACTCCAAATGGATGGTAGCCTTGTCATTATGGATGGTAGTCTGTTGTCGAGATTTTTGTTACTCCAATGGATTGTATCCTTGTCATTATTGAATGTAGTCTGTTGTGGAAATTTTTGTTACTCCAATGGATTGTAGCCTTGTCATTTTGGAAGGTTGTCTGTTGTCTAGATTTTTTTTACTCCAATGGTGGTAGCCTTGTCATTATGGAAGGTAGTCTGTTGTCGAGATTTTTGTTACTCCAATGGATGGTAGCCTTGTTTTTATGGAAGGTAGTCTGTCGTTGAGATTTCAGTTACTCCAATGGATGGTAACCTTGTCATTATGTAAGGTAGTCTATTGTTGAGATTTTTGTTTTTCCAATGGATGGTAGCCTTGTCATTATGGAAGGTAGTGTGTTGTCGATATTTTTGTTACTCCAATTGATTGTAGCCTTGTCATTATGGAAGGTAGTCAGTTGTCGAGATTTTTGTTACTCAAATTGATGGTAGCCTTGTCATTATGTAAGGTAGTTTGTTGTCGAGATTTTTGTTAGTCAAATGGATGGTAGCCTTGTCATTATGGAAGGTAGTCTGTTGTTGATATTTTTGTTAATACAATGGATGGTAGCCTTGTCATTATGGAAGGAAGTATGTTGATCAGATTTTTGTTACTCCAATGGTTGGTAGCCTTGTCATTATCGAAGGTAGTCTATTGTCGATATTTTTGTTATTCCATTGGATGGTAGCCTTTTCATTATGGAAGGTAGAGTTTTGTCGAGATTTTTGTTACTCCAAATGGATGGTAGCCTTGTCATTATTGAAGGTAGTATGTTACCTAGATTTTTTTTACTCTAATTGATGGTAGCCTTGTCATTATGTAAGGTAGTCTGTTGTCGAGATTTTTGTTACTCCAATGGATTGTAGCCTTGTCATTATGGAAGGTAGTCTGTTGTCGAAATTTATGTTACTCCAATGGATTGTAGCCTTGTCATTATGGAAGGTAGTCTATTGTCGAGATTTTTGTTACTCCAATGGATGGTAGCCTTCTCATTATGGAAGGTAGTCTGTTGTCGAGATTTTTGTTACTCCAATGGATGGTAGCCTTGTCATTATGAAAGGTAGTCTGTTGTCGATATTTTTGTTACTCCAATTGATGGTAGCCTTGTCATTATGGAAAGTAGTCTGTTGTCGAGACTTTTGTTATTCCATTGTATTGTAGTCTTGTCATTATGGAAGGTAGTCTATTGTCGAGATTTTTTTTACTTTGATGGATTGCATCCTTGTCATTATGGAAGGTAGTCTGTTGTCGAGATTTTTGTCACTCCAATTGATGGAAGCCTTGTCATTATGGAAGGTAGTCTGTTGTCGAGATTTTTGTTTTTCCAATGGATGGTAGCCTTGTCATTATGGAAGGTAGTGTGTTGTCGATATTTTTGTTACTCCAATTGATGGTAGCCTTGTCATTATGGAACATAGTCTGTGTTCGAGATTTTTGTTACACTAATGGATGGTAGCCTTGTCATTACGGAAGGTAGTCTGTTGTTGAGATTTTTGTTATTCCATTGGATGGTAGCCTTGTCATTATGGAAGGTAGACTTTTGTCGAGATTTTTGTTACTCCAAATGGATGGTAGCCTTGTGATTATGGAAGGAAGTCAGTTGTCGAGATTTTTGTTACTCAAATTGATGGTAGCCTTGTCATTATGTAAGGTAGTCTGTTGTCGAGATTTTTGTTAGTCAAATGAATGGTAGCCTTGTCATTATGGAAGGTAGTATGTTGTTAATATTTTTGTTAATCCAATGGATGGTAGCCTTGATATTATGGAAGGAAGTCTGTTGATCAGATTTTTGTTACTCCAATGGATGGTAGCCTTGTCATTATGGAAGGTAGTCTATTGTAGAGATTTTTGTTATTCCATTGGATGGTAGCCTTGTCACTATGGAAGGTAGACTTTTGTCGAGATTTTTGTTACTCCAAATGGATGGTAGCCTTGTGATTATGGAAGGTAGTCTGTTGCCGAGATTTCTTTTACTCTAAAGGATGGTAGCCTTGTAATTATGGATGGTAGTCTGTTGTCGATATTTTTGTTACTCCAATGGATTGTAGCCTTGTCATTATGGAAGGTAGTCTGTTGTCGAAATTTATGTTACACCAATGGATTGTAGCCTTGTCATTAGGGAAGGTAGTCTATTGTCGAGATTTTCGTTACTCCAATGGATGGTAGCCTTGTCATTATGGAAGGTAGTCTGTTGTCGAGATTTTTGTTACTCCAATGGATGGTAGCCTTGTCATTATGAAAGGTAGTCTGTTGTCGATATTTTTGTTACTCCAATTGATGGTAGCCTTGTCATTATGCAACGTAGTCTGTTGTCGAGACTTTTGTTATTCCATTGGATGGTAGTCTTGTCATTATGGAAGGTAGTCTATTGTCGAGATTTTTTTTACTCTAATGGATGGTAGCCTTGTCATTATGGAACATAGTCTGTTGTTGAGATTTTTGTTACACCAATGGATGGTAGCCTTGTCATTACGGAAGGTAGTCTATTGTCGAGATTTTTGTTACTCTAATGGATTGTAGCCTTATCATTATGGAAGGTAGTTAGTTGTCGAGATTTTTTTTACTCAAATTGATGGTACCCTTGTCATTATCTAAGGTAGTCTGTTGTCGAGATTTTTGTTAGTCCAATGGATGGTAGACTTGTCATGATGGAAGGTAGTCTGTTGTTGATATTTTTGTTACTCCAATGGATGGTAGCCTTATCATTATGGAAGGTAGTTCATTGTTGAGATTTTGATTCTCTAATGGATGATAGCCACGTCATTATGGAAGGTAGTTCATTTTTGAGATTTTTTTACTCTAATGGATGGTATCCTTGTCATTATGGAAGGTTGTTTGTTGTTGAGATATTGTTACTTTAGTGGATGATAGTCTTGTCATTATGGAAGGTAGTTCATTTTTGAGATTTTTTTACTCTAATGGATGGTATCCTTGTCATTATGGAAGGTTGTTCGTTTTTGAGATTTTGTTACTCCAATTGATGGTATCCTTGTCATTACGGAAGGTAGTTCATTGTTGAGATTTTGTTTCTCCAATGGATGATAGCCTTGTCATTATGGAAGGTAGTTCATTTTTGAGATTATGTTACTCTAATGGATGGTAGCCTTCTCATTATGGAAGGTAGTCTGTTGTCGAGATTTTAGTTACTCCAATGGATGGCAGGCTTGTCATTATGGAAGGTAGTTTGTCGTGGAGATTTCGATTACTCCAATGGATGGTAGCCTTATCATTATGGAAGGTAGTCTGTTGTCGAGATTTCTGTTACTCCAATGGATGGTAGCCTTGTCATTATGGAAGGAAGTCTGTTGTTAAGATTTTTGTTACTACAATGGATGGTAGACTTGTCATTATGGAAGGTAGTCTGTTATCGAGATTTTTGTTACTCCAATGGATGGTAGCCTTGTAATTATGGAAGGTAGTCTGTTGTCGAGATTTTTGTTACTCCAATGGAAGGTAGCCTTGTCATTTTGGAAGGTAGTCTGTTGTCAAGATTTTTTTTACTCCAATGGATGGAAGGCTTGTCATTATGGAAGGTAGCCTGTCGTGGAGATTTAGGTTACTCCAATGGATGGTAGCCTTGTCATTATGGAAGGTAGTCTGTTGTCGAGATTTTTGTTACTCCAATGGATAGTAACCTTGTCATGATGCAAGGTAGTCTATTGTCGAGATTTTTGTTACTCCAATGGATGGCAGGCTTCTCATTATGGAAGGTAGTTTGACATGGAGATTTTGATTACTCCAATGGATGGTAGCCTTGTCATTATGGAAGGTAGTCTGTTGTCGAGATTTTTGTTACTCCAATGGATGGTAGCCTTGTCATTATGGAAGGTAGTTTGTTGTCGAGATTTTTGTTACTCCAATGGATGGTAGCCTTGTCATTATGAAAGGTAGTCTGTTGTCGATATTTTTGTTACTCCAATTGATGGTAGCCTTGTCATTATGGAACGTAGTCTGTTGTCGAGACTTTTGTTTTTCCATTAGATGGTAGTCTTGTCATAATGGAAGGTAGTCTATTGTCGAGATTTTTTTACTCTAATGGATGGTAGCCTTGTCATTATGGAACATAGTCTGTTGTTGAGATTTTTGTTACACCAATGGATGGTAGCCTTGTCATTACGGAAGGTAGTCTATTGTCGAGATTTTTGTTACTCTAATGGATTGTAGCCTTGTCATTATGGAAGGTAGTTAGTTGTCGAGATTTTTTTTACTCAAATTGATGGTACCCTTGTCATTATCTAAGGTAGTCTGTTGTCGAGATTTTTGTTAGTCCAATGGATGGTAGACTTGTCATGATGGAAGGTAGTCTGTTGTTGATATTTTTGTTACTCCAATGGATGGTAGCCTTATCATTATGGAAGGTAGTTCATTGTTGAGATTTTGATTCTCTAATGGATGATAGCCACGTCATTATGGAAGGTAGTTCATTTTTGAGATTTTTTTACTCTAATGGATGGTATCCTTGTCATTATGGAAGGTTGTTCGTTGTTGAGATATTGTTACTTTAGTGGATGATAGCCTTGTCATTATGGAAGGTAGTTCATTTTTGAGATTTTTTCACTCTAATGGATGGTATCCTTGTCATTATGGAAGGTTGTTCGTTGTTGAGATTTTGTTACTCCAATTGATGGTATCCTTGTCATTACGGAAGGTAGTTCATTGTTGAGATTTTGTTTCTCCAATGGATGATAGCCTTGTCATTATGGAAGGTAGTTCATTTTTAAGATTATGTTACTCCAATGGATGGTAGCCTTCTCATTATGGAAGGTAGTCTGTTGTCGAGATTTTAGTTACTCCAATGGATGGCAGGCTTGTCATTATGGAAGGTAGTTTGTCGTGGAGATTTCGATTACTCCAATGGATGGTAGCCTTATCATTATGGAAGGTAGTCTGTTGTCGAGATTTCTGTTACTCCAATGGATGGTAGCCTTGTCATTATGGAAGGAAGTCTGTTGTTAAGATTTTTGTTACTACAATGGATGGTAGACTTGTCATTATGGAAGGTAGTCTGTTATCGAGATTTTTTTTACTCCAATGGATGGTAGCCTTGTAATTATGGAAGGTAGTCTGTTGTCGAGATTTTTGTTACTCCAATGGAAGGTAGCCTTGTCATTTTGGAAGGTAGTCTGTTGTCAAGATTTTTTTTGCTCCAATGGATGGAAGGCTTGTCATTATGGAAGGTAGCCTGTCGTGGAGATTTAGGTTACTCCAATGGATGGTAGCCTTGTCATTATGGAAGGTAGTCTGTTGTCGAGATTTTTGTTAATCCAATGGATAGTAGCCTTGTCATGATGCAAGGTAGTCTATTGTCGAGATTTTTGTTACTCCAATGGATGGCAGGCTTCTCATTATGGAAGGTAGTTTGACATGGAGATTTTGATTACTCCAATGGATGGTAGCCTTGTCATTATGGAAGGTAGTCTGTTGTCGAGATTTGTGTTACTCCAATGGATGGTAGCCTTGTCATTTTGGAAGGTAGTCTGTTGTCGAGATTTTTGTTACTCCAATGGATGGAAGACTTGTCATTATGGAAGGTAGTCTGTCGTGGAGATTTGGGTTACTCCAATGGATGGTAGCCTTATCATTATGGAAGGTAGTTTGTTGTTGAGATTTTGTTACTCTAATTGATGGTATCCTTTTCATTACGGGAGGTAGTTCATTGTTGAGATTTTGATTCTCTAATGGATGATATCCTTGTCATTATGGAAGGTAGTTTATTTTTGAGATTTTGTTACTCTAATGGATGGTATCCTTGTCATTATGGAAGGTTGTTCGTTGTTGAGATATTGTTACTTTAATGGATGGTAGCCTTGTCATTATGGAAGGTAGTTTGTTGTTGAGATTTTGTTACTCCAATGGATGGTAGCCTTGTCATTATGGAAGGTAGTTCGTTGTTGAGATTTTGTTACTATAATTGATGGTATCCTTATCATTACGGAAGGTAGTTCATTGTTGAGATTTTGTTTCTCCAATGGATGATAGCCTTGTCATTATGGAACATAGTCTGTTGTTGAGATTTTTGTTACACCAATGGATGGTAGCCTTGTCATTACGGAAGGTAGTCTATTGTCGAGATTTTTGTTACTCTAATGGATTGTAGCCTTGTCATTATGGAAGGTAGTTAGTTGTCGAAATTTTTTTTACTCAAATTGATGGTACCCTTGTCATTATCTAAGGTAGTCTGTTGTTCAATGGATGGTAGCCTTCTCATTATAGAAGGTAGTGTGTTGTCGAGATTTTTGTTACTCCAATGGATGGTAGCCTAGTCATTATGAAAGGTAGTCTGTTGTCGATATTTTTGTTACTCCAATTGATGGTAGCCTTGTCATTATGGAAAGTAGTCTGTTGTCAAGACTTTTGTTATTCCATTGGATTGTAGTCTTGTCATTATGGAAGGTAGTCTATTGTCGAGATTTTTTTTACTTTGATGGATGGCATCCTTGTCATTATGAAAGGAAGTCAGTTGGCGAGATTTTTGTTACTCAAATTGATGGTAGCCTTGCCATTATGTAAGGTAGTCTGTTGTCGAGATTTTTGTTAGTCAAATGAATGGTAGCCTTGTCATTATGGAAGGTAGTATGTTGTTGATATTTTTGTTAATCCAATGGATGGTAGCCTTGATATTATGGAAGGAAGTCTGTTGATCAGATTTTTGTTACTCCAATGGATGGTAGCCTTGTCATTATGGAAGGTAGTCTATTGTAGAGATTTTTGTTATTCCATTGGATGGTAGCCTTGTCATTATGGAAGGTAGACTTTTGTCGAGATTTTTGTTACTCCAAATGGATGGTAGCCTTGTGATTATGGAAGGTAGTCTGTTGACGAGATTTCTTTTACTCTAAAGGATGGTACCTTGTAATTATGGATGGTAGTCTGTTGTCGATATTTTTGTTACTCCAATGGATTGTAGCCTTGTCATTATGGAAGGTAGTCTGTTGTCGAAATTTATGTTACACCAATGGATTGTAGCCTTGTCATTAGGGAAGGTAGTCTATTGTCGAGATTTTCGTTACTCCAATGGATGGTAGCCTTGTCATTATGGAAGGTAGTCTGTTGTCGAGATTTTTGTTACTCCAATGGATGGTAGCCTTGTCATTATGAAAGGTAGTTTGTTGTCGATATTTTTGTTACTCCAATTGATGGTAGCCTTGTCATTATGGAACGTAGTCTGTTGTCGAGACTTTTGTTATTCCATTGGATGGTAGTCTTGTCATTATGGAAGGTAGTCTATTGTCGAGATTTTTTTTACTCTAATGGATGGTAGCCTTGTCATTATGGAACATAGTCTGTTGTTGAGATTTTTGATACACCAATGGATGGTAGCCTTCTCATTACGGAAGGTAGTCTATTGTCGAGATTTTTGTTACTCTAATGGATTGTAGCCTTATCATTATGGAAGGTAGTTAGTTGTCGAGATTTTTTTCACTCAAATTGATGGTACCCTTGTCATTATCTAAGGTAGTCTGTTGTCGAGATTTTTGTTAGTCCAATGGATGGTAGACTTGTCATGATGGAAGGTAGTCTGTTGTTGATATTTTTGTTACTCCAATGGATGGTAGCCTTATCATTATGGAAGGTAGTTCATTGTTGAGATTTTGATTCTCTAATGGATGATAGCCACGTCATTATGGAAGGTAGTTCATTTTTGAGATTATTTTACTCTAATGGATGGTATCCTTGTCATTATGGAAGGTTGTTCGTTGTTGAGATATTGTTACTTTAGTGGATGATAGTCTTGTCATTATGGAAGGTAGTTCATTTTTGAGATTTTTTTACTGTAATGGATGGTATCCTTGTCATTATGGAAGGTTGTTCGTTGTTGAGATTTTGTTACTCCAATTGATGGTATCCTTGTCATTACGGAAGGTAGTTCATTGTTGAGATTTTGTTTCTCCAATGGATGATAGCCTTGTCATTATGGAAGGTAGTTCATTTTTGAGATTATGTTACTCCAATGGATGGTAGCCTTCTCATTATGGAAGGTAGTCTGTTGTCGAGATTTTAGTTACTCCAATGGATGGCAGGCTTGTCATTATGGAAGGTAGTTTGTCGTGGAGATTTCGATTACTCCAATGGATGGTAGCCTTATCATTATGGAAGGTAGTCTGTTGTCGAGATTTCTGTTACTCCAATGGATGGTAGCCTTGTCATTATGGAAGGAAGTATGTTGTTAAGATTTTTGTTACTACAATGGATTGTAGACTTGTCATTATGGAAGGTAGTCTGTTATCGAGATTTTTGTTACTCCAATGGATGGTAGCCTTGTAATTATGGAAGGTAGTCTGTTGTCGAGATTTTTGTTACTCCAATGGAAGGTAGCCTTGTCATTTTGGAAGGTAGTCTGTTGTCAAGATTTTTTTTACTCCAATGGATTGAAGGCTTGTCATTATGGAAGGTAGCCTGTCGTGGAGATTTAGGTTACTCCAATGGATGGTAGCCTTGTCATTATGGAAGGTAGTCTGTTGTCGAGATTTTTGTTAATCCAATGGATAGTAGCCTTGTCATGATGCAAGAGAGTCTATTGTCGATATTTTTGTTACTCCAATGGATGGCAGGCTTCTCATTATGGAAGGTAGTTTGACATGGAGATTTTGATTACTCCAATGGATGGTAGCCTTGTCATTATGGAAGGTAGTCTGTTGTCGAGATTTTTGTTACTCCAATGGATGGTAGCCTTGTCATTTTGGAAGGTAGTCTGTTGTCGAGATTTTTGTTACTCCAATGGATGGAAGACTTGTCATTATGGAAGGTAGTCTGTCGTGGAGATTTGGGTTACTCCAATGGATGGTAGCCTTATCATTATGGAAGGTAGTTTGTTGTTGAGATTTTGTTACTCTAATTGATGGTATCCTTTTCATTACGGGAGGTAGTTCATTGTTGAGATTTTGATTCTCTAATGGATGATATCCTTGTCATTATGGAAGGTAGTTTATTTTTGAGATTTTGTTACTCTAATGGATGGTATCCTTGTCATTATGGAAGGTTGTTCGTTGTTGAGATATTGTTACTTTAATGGATGGTAGCCTTGTCATTATGGAAGGTAGTTTGTTGTTGAGATTTTGTTACTCCAATGGATGGTAGCCTTGTCATTATGGAAGGTAGTTCGTTGTTGAGATTTTGTTACTATAATTGATGGTATCCTTATCATTACGGAAGGTAGTTCATTGTTGAGTTTTGTTTCTCCAATGGATGATAGCCTTGTCATTATGGAACATAGTCTGTTGTTGAGATTTTTGTTACACCAATGGATGGTAGCCTTGTCATTACGGAAGGTAGTCTATTGTCGAGATTTTTTTTATTCCATTGGATGGTAGCCTTGTCATTATGGAAGGTAGACTTTTGTCGAGATTTTTGTTACTCCAAATGGATGGTAGCCTTGTGATTATGGAAGGTAGTCTGTTGACGAGATTTCTTTTACTCTAAAGGATGGTACCTTGTAATTATGGATGGTAGTCTGTTGTCGATATTTTTGTTACTCCAATGGATTGTAGCCTTGTCATTATGGAAGGTAGTCTGTTGTCGAAATTTATGTTACACCAATGGATTGTAGCCTTGTCATTAGGGAAGGTAGTCTATTGTCGAGATTTTCGTTACTCCAATGGATGGTAGCCTTGTGATTATGGAAGGTAGTCTGTTGTCGAGATTTTTGTTACTCCAATGGATGGTAGCCTTGTCATTATGAAAGGTAGTTTGTTGTCGATATTTTTGTTACTCCAATTGATGGTAGCCTTGTCATTATGGAACGTGGTCTGTTGTCGAGACTTTTGTTATTCCATTGGATGGTAGTCTTGTCATTATGGAAGGTAGTCTATTGTCGAGATTTTTTTTACTCTAATGGATGGTAGCCTTGTCATTATGGAACATAGTCTGTTGTTGAGATTTTTGATACACCAATGGATGGTAGCCTTCTCATTACGGAAGGTAGTCTATTGTCGAGATTTTTGTTACTCTAATGGATTGTAGCCTTATCATTATGGAAGGTAGTTAGTTGTCGAGATTTTTTTTACTCAAATTGATGGTACCCTTGTCATTATCTAAGGTAGTCTGTTGTCGAGATTTTTGTTAGTCCAATGGATGGTAGACTTGTCATGATGGAAGGTAGTCTGTTGTTGATATTTTTGTTACTCCAATGGATGGTAGCCTTATCATTATGGAAGGTAGTTCATTGTTGAGATTTTGATTCTCTAATGGATGATAGCCACGTAATTATGGAAGGTAGTTCATTTTTGAGATTATTTTACTCTAATGGATGGTATCCTTGTCATTATGGAAGGTTGTTCGTTGTTGAGATATTGTTACTTTAGTGGATGATAGTCTTGTCATTATGGAAGGTAGTTCATTTTTGAGATTTTTTTACTCTAATGGATGGTATCCTTGTCATTATGGAAGGTTGTTCGTTGTTGAGATTTTGTTACTCCAATTGATGGTATCCTTGTCATTACGGAAGGTAGTTCATTGTTGAGATTTTGTTTCTCCAATGGATGATAGCCTTGTCATTATGGAAGGTAGTTCATTTTTGAGATTATGTTACTCCAATGGATGGTAGCCTTCTCATTATGGAAGGTAGTCTGTTGTCGAGATTTTAGTTACTCCAATGGATGGCAGGCTTGTCATTATGGAAGGTAGTTTGTCGTGGAGATTTCGATTACTCCAATGGATGGTAGCCTTATCATTATGGAAGGTAGTCTGTTGTCGAGATTTCTGTTACTCCAATGGATGGTAGCCTTGTCATTAGGGAAGGAAGTATGTTGTTAAGATTTTTGTTACTACAATGGATGGTAGACTTGTCATTATGGAAGGTAGTCTGTTATCGAGATTTTTGTTACTCCAATGGATGGTAGCCTTGTAATTATGGAAGGTAGTCTGTTGTCGAGATTTTTGTTACTCCAATGGAAGGTAGCCTTGTCATTTTGGAAGGTAGTCTTTGTCAAGATTTTTTTTACTCCAATGGATGGAAGGCTTGTCATTATGGAAGGTAGCCTGTCGTGGAGATTTAGGTTACTCCAATGGATGGCAGGCTTCTCATTATGGAAGGTAGTTTGACATGGAGATTTTGATTACTCCAATGGATGGTAGCCTTGTCATTATGGAAGGTAGTCTGTTGTCGAGATTTTTGTTACTCCAATGGATGGTAGCCTTGTCATTTTGGAAGGTAGTCTGTTGTCGAGATTTTTGTTACTCCAATGGATGGAAGACTTGTCATTATGGAAGGTAGTCTGTCGTGGAGATTTGGGTTACTCCAATGGATGGTAGCCTTATCATTATGGAAGGTAGTTTGTTGTTGAGATTTTGTTACTCTAATTGATGGTATCCTTTTCATTACGGGAGGTAGTTCATTGTTGAGATTTTGATTCTCTAATTGATGATATCCTTGTCATTATGGAAGGTAGTTTATTTTTGAGATTTTGTTACTCTAATGGATGGTATCCTTGTCATTATGGAAGGTTGTTCGTTGTTGAGATATTGTTACTTTAATGGATGGTAGCCTTGTCATTATGGAAGGTAGTTTGTTGTTGAGATTTTGTTACTCCAATGGATGGTAGCCTTGTCATTATGGAAGGTAGTTCGTTGTTGAGATTTTGTTACTATAATTGATGGTATCCTTATCATTACGGAAGGTAGTTCATTGTTGAGATTTTGTTTCTCCAATGGATGATAGCCTTGTCATTATGGAACATAGTCTGTTGTTGAGATTTTTGTTACACCAATGGATGGTAGCCTTGTCATTACGGAAGGTAGTCTATTGTCGAGATTTTTGTTACTCTAATGGATTGTAGCCTTGTCATTATGGAAGGTAGTTAGTTGTCGAGATTTTTTTTACTCAAATTGATGGTACCCTTGTCATTATCTAAGGTAGTCTGTTGTTCAATGGATGGTAGCCTTCTCATTATGGAAGGAAGTCTGTTGTTCAGATTTTTGTTACTTCAATGGATGGTAGCCTTGTCATTATGGAAGGTAGTCTGTTATCGACATTTTTGTTACTCCAATGGATGGTAGCCTTGTCATTATGGAAGGTAGTCTGTTGTCGAGATTTTTGTTACTCCAATAGATGGTAGCCTTGTCATTTTGGAAGGTAGTCTGTTGTCGAGATTTTTTTTACTCCAATGGATGGAAGGCTTGTCATTATGGAAGGTAGTCTATCGTGGAGATTTAGGTTACTCCAATGGATGGTAGCCTTGTCAATATGGAAGGCATCAATTGTCGAGATTTTTGTTACTCAAATTGATGGTAGCCTTGTCATTATGTAAGGTAGTCTGTTGTCGATATTTTTGTTAGTCAAATGGATGGTAGCCTTGTCATGGTGGAAGGTAGTCTGTTGTTAATATTTTTGTTACTCCAATGGATGGTAGCCTTGTCATTATGGAAAGTAGTATGTTGTCGTGATTTTTGTTACTCCAATGGATGGTAGCCTTGTCATTATAGAAGGTAGTCTATTGTCGAGATTTTTGTTACTCAAATGGATTATAGCCTTGTCATTATGGAAGGTAGTCTATTGTTGAGATTTTTGTTTCTCCAATGGATGGCAGGCTTGTCATTATGTAAGGTATTTTGTCGTGGAGATTTCGGTTACTCCAATTGATGGTAGCCTTGTCATTATGGAAGGTAGTATGTTGTCTAGATTTCTGTTACTCCAATGAATGATAGCCTTGTCATTATGGAAGGAAACCTGTTGTTCTGATTTTTGTTACTGCAATGGATGGTAGCCTTGTCATTATGGAAGGTTTTCTTTTGTCGATATATTTGTTACTCCAATGGATGGTAGCCTTGTCATTATGGAAGGTAGTCTGTTGTCGAGATTTTTGTTACTCCAATGGAAGGTAGCCTTGTCATTTTGGAAGGTAGTCTGTTGTCAAGATTTTTTTTACTCAAATGGATGGAAGGCTTGTCATTATGGAAGGTAGCCTGTCGTGGAGATTTAGGTTACTCCAATGGATGGTAGCCTTGTCATTATGGAAGGTAGTCTGTTGTCGAGATTTTTGTTAATCCAATGCATAGTAGCCTTCTCATGATGCAAGGTAGTCTATTGTCGAGATTTTTGTTACTCCAATGGATGGCAGGCTTCTCATTATGGAAGGTAGTTTGACATGGAGATTTTGATTACTCCAATGGATGGTAGCCTTGTCATTATGGAAGGTAGTCTGTTGTCGAGATTTTTGTTACTCCAATGGATGGTAGCCTTGTCATTTTGGAAGGTAGTCTGTTGTCGAGATTTTTGTTACTCCAATGGATGGAAGACTTGTCATTATGGAAGGTAGTCTGTCGTGGAGATTTGGGTTACTCCAATGGATGGTAGCCTTATCATTATGGAAGGTAGTTTGTTGTTGAGATTTTGTTACTCTAATTGATGGTATCCTTTTCATTACGGGAGGTAGTTCATTGTTGAGATTTTGATTCTCTAATTGATGATATCCTTGTCATTATGGAAGGTAGTTTATTTTTGAGATTTTGTTACTCTAATGGATGGTATCCTTGTCATAATGGAAGGTTGTTCGTTGTTGAGATATTGTTACTTTAATGGATGGTAGCCTTGTCATTATGGAAGGTAGTTTGTTGTTGAGATTTTGTTACTCCAATGGATGGTAGCCTTGTCATTATGGAAGGTAGTTCGTTGTTGAGATTTTGTTACTATAATTGATGGTATCCTTATCATTACGGAAGGTAGTTCATTGTTGAGATTTTGTTTCTCCAATGGATGATAGCCTTGTCATTATGGAACATAGTCTGTTGTTGAGATTTTTGTTACACCAATGGATGGTAGCCTTGTCATTACGGAAGGTAGTCTATTGTCGAGATTTTTGTTACTCTAATGGATTGTAGCCTTGTCATTATGGAAGGTAGTTAGTTGTCGAGATTTTTTTTACTCAAATTGATGGTACCCTTGTCATTATCTAAGGTAGTCTGTTGTTCAATGGATGGTAGCCTTCTCATTATGGAAGGAAGTGTGTTGTTCAGATTTTTGTTACTTCAATGGATGGTAGCCTTGTCATTATGGAAGGTAGTCTGTTATCGACATTTTTGTTACTCCAATGGATGGTAGCCTTGTCATTATGGAAGGTAGTCTGTTGTCGAGATTTTTGTTACTCCAATAGATGGTAGCCTTGTCATTTTGGAAGGTAGTCTGTTGTCGAGATTTTTTTTACTCCAATGGATGGAAGGCTTGTCATTATGGAAGGTAGTCTATCGTGGAGATTTAGGTTACTCCAATGGATGGTAGCCTTGTCAATATGGAAGGCATCAATTGTCGAGATTTTTGTTACTCAAATTGATGGTAGCCTTGTCATTATGTAAGGTAGTCTGTTGTCGATATTTTTGTTAGTCAAATGGATGGTAGCCTTGTCATGGTGGAAGGTAGTCTGTTGTTAATATTTTTGTTACTCCAATGGATGGTAGCCTTGTCATTATGGAAAGTAGTATGTTGTCGTGATTTTTGTTACTCCAATGGATGGTAGCCTTGTCATTATAAAAGGTAGTCTATTGTCGAGATTTTTGTTACTCAAATGGATTATAGCCTTGTCATTATGGAAGGTAGTCTATTGTTGAGATTTTTGTTTCTCCAATGGATGGCAGGCTTGTCATTATGTAAGGTATTTTGTCGTGGAGATTTCGGTTACTCCAATTGATGGTAGCCTTGTCATTATGGAAGGTAGTATGTTGTCTAGATTTCTGTTACTCCAATGAATGATAGCCTTGTCATTATGGAAGGAAACCTGTTGTTCTGATTTTTGTTACTGCAATGGATGGTAGCCTTGTCATTATGGAAGGTTTTCTTTTGTCGATATATTTGTTACTCCAATGGATGGTAGCCTTGTCATTATGGAAGGTAGTCTGTTGTCGACATTTTTGTTACTCCAATGGATGGTAGCGTTGTCATTATGGAAGGTAGTCTGTTGTCGAGATTTTTGTTACTCCAATGGATGGTAGCCTTGTCATTTTTGAAGGTAGTCTGTTGTCGAGATTTTTTTTACTCCAATGGATGGAAGGCTTGTCATTATGGAAGGTAGTCTGTCATGGAGATTTAGGTTACTCCAATGGATGGTAGCCTTGTCATTATGGAAGGCGTCAGTTGCCGAGATTTTTGTTACTCAAATTGATGGTAGCCTTGTCATTATGTAAGGTAGTCTGTTGTCGAGATTTTTGTTAGTCAAATGGATGGTAGCCTTGTCATGGTGGAAGGTAGTCTGTTGTTGATATTTTTGTTACTCCAATGGATGGTAGCCTTGTCATTATGGAAAGTAGTATGTTGTCGTGATTTTTGTTACTCCAATGGATGGTAGCCTTGTCATTATGGAAGGTAGTCTATTGTCGAGATTTTTGTTACTCAAATGGATCATAGCCTTATCATTATGGAAGGTAGTCTATTGTTGAGATTTTTGTTTCTCCAATGGATGGCAGGCTTGTCATTATGCAACGTAGTTTTTCGTGGAGATTTCGGTTACTCCAATTGATGGTAGCCTTGTCATTATGGAAGGTAGTCTGTTGTCTAGATTTCTGTTACTCCAATGAATGGTAGCCTTGTCATTATGGAAGGAAACCTGTTGTTCTGATTTTTGTTACTGCAATGGATGGTAGCCTTGTCATTATGGAAGGTTATCTTTTGTCGATATCTTTGTTACTCCAATCGATGGTAGCCTTGTCATTATGGAAGGTAGTTTGTTGTCGAGATTTTTGTTACTCCAATGGATGGTATCTTTGTCATTATGGAAGGTAGTCTGTTGTCGAGATTTTTGTTACTCCAATGGATGGTAGCCTTGTCATGATGGAAGGTAGTCTGTTGTCGAGATTTCTGTTACTCCAATGGATGGTAGCCTTGTCATTATGGAAGGAAGTTTGTTGTTCAAATTTTTGTTACTCCAATAAATGGTAGCCTTGTCATTTTGGAAGGTAGTCTGTTGTCGAGATTTTTTTTACTCCAATGGATGGAAGGCTTGTCATTGTGGAAGGTAGTCTATCGTGGAGATTTAGGTTACTCCAATGGATGGTAGCCTTGTCATTATGGAAGGCGTCAGTTGCCGAGATTTTTGTTAATCAAATTGATGGTAGCCTTGTCATTATGTAAGGTAGTCTATTGTCGAGATTTTTGTTAGTCAAATGGATGGTAGCCTTGTCATGGTGGAAGGTAGTCTGTTGTTGATATTTTTGTTACTCCAATGGATTGTAGCCTTGTCATTATGGAAAGTAGTATGTTGTCGTGATTTTTGTTACTCCAATGGATGGTAGCCTTGTCATTATGGAAGGTAGTCTATTGTCGAGATTTTTGTTACTCAAATGGATTATAGCCTTGTCATTATGGAAGGTAGTCTATTGTTGAGATTTTTATTTCTCCAATGGATGGCAGGCTTGTCATTATGCAACGTAGTTTTTCGTGGAGATTTCGGTTACTCCAATTGATGGTAGCCTTGTCATTATGGAAGGTAGTCTGTTGTCTAGATTTCTGTTACTCCAATGAATGGTAGCCTTGTCATTATGGAATGAAACATGTTGTTCTGATTTTTGTTACTGCAATGGATGGTAGCCTTGTCATTATGGAAGGTTTTCTTTTGTCGATATCTTTGTTACTCCAATGGATGGTAGCCTTGTAATTATGGAAGGTAGTCTGTTGTCGACATTTTTGTTACTCCAATGGATGGTAGCCTTGTCATTATGGAAGGTAGTCTGTTGTCGAGATTTTTGTTACTCCAATGGATGGTAGCCTTGTCATTTTTGAAGGTTGTCTGTTGTCGAGATTTTTTTTACTCCAATGGATGGAAGGCTTGTCATTATAGAAGGTAGTCTGTCATGGAGATTTAGGTTACTCCAATGGATGGTAGCCTTGTCATTATGGAAGGCGTCAGTTGCCGAGATTTTTGTTACTCAAATTGATGGTAGCCTTGTCATTATGTAAGGTAGTCTGTTGTCGATATTTTTGTTAGTCAAATGGATGGTAGCCTTGTCATGGTGGAAGGTAGTCTGTTGTTAATATTTTTGTTACTCCAATGGATGGTAGCCTTGTCATTATGGAAAGTAGTATGTTGTCGTGATTTTTGTTACTCCAATGGATGGTAGCCTTGTCATTATAGAAGGTAGTCTATTGTCGAGATTTTTGTTACTCAAATGGATTATAGCCTTGTCATTATGGAAGGTAGTCTATTGTTGAGATTTTTGTTTCTCCAATGGATGGCAGGCTTGTCATTATGTAAGGTATTTTGTCGTGGAGATTTCGGTTACTCCAATTGATGGTAGCCTTGTCATTATGGAAGGTAGTATGTTGTCTAGATTTCTGTTACTCCAATGAATGATAGCCTTGTCATTATGGAAGGAAACCTGTTGTTCTGATTTTTGTTACTGCAATGGATGGTAGCCTTGTCATTATGGAAGGTTTTCTTTTGTCGATATATTTGTTACTCCAATGGATGGTAGCCTTGTCATTATGGAAGGTAGTCTGTTGTCGACATTTTTGTTACTCCAATGGATGGTAGCCTTGTCATTATGGAAGGTAGTCTGTTGTCGAGATTTTTGTTACTCCAATGGATGGTAGCTTTGTCATTTTTGAAGGTAGTCTGTTGTCGAGATTTTTTTTACTCCAATGGATGGAAGGCTTGTCATTATGGAAGGTAGTCTGTCATGGAGATTTAGGTTACTCCAATGGATGGTAGCCTTGTCATTATGGAAGGCGTCAGTTGCCGAGATTTTTGTTACTCAAATTGATGGTAGCCTTGTCATTATGTAAGGTAGTCTGTTGTCGAGATTTTTGTTAGTCAAATGGATGGTAGCCTTGTCATGGTGGAAGGTAGTCTGTTGTTGATATTTTTGTTACTCCAATGGATGGTAGCCTTGTCATTATGGAAAGTAGTATGTTGTCGTGATTTTTGTTACTCCAATGGATGGTAGCCTTGTCATTATGGAAGGTAGTCTATTGTCGAGATTTTTGTTACTCAAATGGATCATAGCCTTATCATTATGGAAGGTAGTCTATTGTTGAGATTTTTGTTTCTCCAATGGATGGCAGGCTTGTCATTATGCAACGTAGTTTTTCGTGGAGATTTCGGTTACTCCAATTGATGGTAGCCTTGTCATTATGGAAGGTAGTCTGTTGTCTAGATTTCTGTTACTCCAATGAATGGTAGCCTTGTCATTATGGAAGGAAACCTGTTGTTCTGATTTTTGTTACTGCAATGGATGGTAGCCTTGTCATTATGGAAGGTTATCTTTTGTCGATATCTTTGTTACTCCAATCGATGGTAGCCTTGTCATTATGGAAGGTAGTTTGTTGTCGAGATTTTTGTTACTCCAATGGATGGTATCTTTGTCATTATGGAAGGTAGTCTGTTGTCGAGATTTTTGTTACTCCAATGGATGGTAGCCTTGTCATGATGGAAGGTAGTCTGTTGTCGAGATTTCTGTTACTCCAATGGATGGTAGCCTTGTCATTATGGAAGGAAGTTTGTTGTTCAAATTTTTGTTACTCCAATAAATGGTAGCCTTGTCATTTTGGAAGGTAGTCTGTTGTCGAGATTTTTTTTACTCCAATGGATGGAAGGCTTGTCATTGTGGAAGGTAGTCTATCGTGGAGATTTAGGTTACTCCAATGGATGGTAGCCTTGTCATTATGGAAGGCGTCAGTTGCCGAGATTTTTGTTAATCAAATTGATGGTAGCCTTGTCATTATGTAAGGTAGTCTGTTGTCGAGATTTTTGTTAGTCAAATGGATGGTAGCCTTGTCATGGTGGAAGGTAGTCTGTTGTTGATATTTTTGTTACTCCAATGGATGGTAGCCTTGTCATTATGGAAAGTAGTATGTTGTCGTGATTTTTGTTACTCCAATGGATGGTAGCCTTGTCATTATGGAAGGTAGTCTATTGTCGAGATTTTTGTTACTCAAATGGATTATAGCCTTGTCATTATGGAAGGTAGTCTATTGTTGAGATTTTTGTTTCTCCAATGGATGGCAGGCTTGTCATTATGCAACGTAGTTTTTCGTGGAGATTTCGTTTACTCCAATTGATGGTAGCCTTGTCATTATGGAAGGTAGTCTGTTGTCTAGATTTCTGTTACTCCAATGAATGGTAGCCTTGTCATTATGGAAGGAAACCTGTTGTTCTGATTTTTGTTACTGCAATGGATGGTAGCCTTGTCATTATGGAAGGTTTTCTTTTGTCGATATCTTTGTTACTCCAATGGATGGTAGCCTTGTCATTATGGAAGGTAGTCTGTTGTCGACATTTTTGTTACTCCAATGGATGGTAGCCTTGTCATTATGGAAGGTAGTCTGTTGTCGAGATTTTTGTTACTCCAATGGATGGTAGCCTTGTCATTTTTGAAGGTTGTCTGTTGTCGAGATTTTTTTTACTCCAATGGATGGAAGGCTTGTCATTATAGAAGGTAGTCTATCATGGAGATTTAGGTTACTCCAATGGATGGTAGCCTTGTCATTATGGAAGGCGTCAGTTGCCGAGATTTTTGTTACTCAAATTGATGGTAGCCTTGTCATTATGTAAGGTAGTCTGTTGTCGATATTTTTGTTAGTCAAATGGATGGTAGCCTTGTCATGGTGGAAGGTAGTCTGTTTTTAATATTTTTGTTACTCCAATGGATGGTAGCCTTGTCATTATGGAAAGTAGTATGTTGTCGTGATTTTTGTTACTCCAATGGATGGTAGCCTTGTCATTATAGAAGGTAGTCTATTGTCGAGATTTTTGTTACTCAAATGGATTATAGCCTTGTCATTATGGAAGGTAGTCTATTGTTGAGATTTTTGTTTCTCCAATGGATGGCAGGCTTGTCATTATGTAAGGTATTTTGTCGTGGAGATTTCGGTTACTCCAATTGATGGTAGCCTTGTCATTATGGAAGGTAGTCTGTTGTCTAGATTTCTGTTACTCCAATGAATGGTAGCCTTGTCATTATGGAAGGAAACCTGTTGTTCTGATTTTTGTTACTGCAATGGATGGTAGCCTTGTCATTATGGAAGGTTTTCTTTTGTCGATATCTTTGTTACTCCAATGGATGGTAGCCTTGTCATTATGGAAGGTAGTCTGTTGTCGACATTTTTGTTACTCCAATGGATGGTAGCCTTGTCATTATGGAAGGTAGTCTGTTGTCGAGATTTTTGTTACTCCAATGGATGGTAGCCTTGTCATTTTTGAAGGTTGTCTGTTGTCGAGATTTTTTTTACTCCAATGGATGGAAGGCTTATCATTATAGAAGGTAGTCTATCATGGAGATTTAGGTTACTCCAATGGATGGTAGCCTTGTCATTATGGAAGGCGTCAGTTGCCGAGATTTTTGTTACTCAAATTGATGGTAGCCTTGTCATTATGTAAGGTAGTCTGTTGTCGAGATTTTTGTTAGTCAAATGGATGGTAGCCTTGTCATGGTGGAATGTAGTCTGTTGTTGATATTTTTGTTACTCCAATTGATGGTAGCCTTGTCATTATGGAAAGTAGTATGTTGTCGTGATTTTTGTTACTCCAATGGATGGTAGCCTTGTCATTATGGAAGGTAGTCTATTGTTGAGATTTTTGTTACTCAAATGGATTATAGCCTTGTCATTATGGAAGGTTGTCTATTGTTGAGATTTTTGTTTCTCCAATGGATGGCAGGCTTGTCATTATGCAACGTAGTTTTTCGTGGAGATTTCGGTTACTCCAATTGATGGTAGCCTTGTCATTATGGAAGGTAGTCTGTTTTCTAGATTTCTGTTACTCCAATGAATGGTAGCCTTGTCATTATGGAAGGAAACCTGTTGTTCTGATTTTGTTACTGCAATGGATGGTAGCCTTGTCATTATGGAAGGTTATCTTTTGTCGATATCTTTGTTACTCCAATGGATGGTAGCCTTGTCATTATGGAAGGTAGTTTGTTGTCGAGATTTTTGTTACTCCAATGGATGGTATCTTTGTCATTATGGAAGGTAGTCTGTTGTCGAGATTTTTGTTACTCCAATGGATGGTAGCCTTGTCATGATGGAAGGTAGTCTGTTGTCGAGATTTCTGTTACTCCAATGGATGGTAGCCTTGTCATTATGGAAGGAAGTTTGTTGTTCAAATTTTTGTTACTCCAGTGGATGTTAGCCTTGTCATTATGGAAGGTTGTCTGTTGTCGAGATTTTTGTTACTCCAATGGATGGTAGCCTTGTCATTATGAAAGGTAGTCTGTTGTCGAGATTTTTGTTACTACAATTGATAGTAGCCTTGTCATAATCGAACGTAGCTTGTTGTCGAGATTTTTTTTACACCAATGGATGGTAGCCTTGTCATTACGGGAGGTAGTCTGCTGTCGAGATCTTTGTTACTCTAATGGATTGTAGCCTTGTCATTATGGAAGGTAGTTCATTTTTGAGATTATGTTACTCCAATAGATATAGCCTAGTCATTATAGAAGGTAGTCTATTGTCGAGATTTTTGTTACTCCAATGGATAGTAGGCTTGTCATTATGTAAGGTAGTTTATCATGGAGATTTCGGTTACTCCAATGGATGGTAGCCTTGTCATTATGGAATTTAGTCTGTTGTAGAGATTTCTGTTAATCCAATGGATGGTACCCTTGTCATTATGGAAGGAAGTCTGTTGTTCAGATTTTTGTTACTACAATGGATGGTAGCCTTGTCATTATGGAAGGTAATCTGTTGTCGAGATTTTTGTTACTCCAATGGATGGTAGCCTTGTCATTATGGAAGGTAGTCTGTTGTCGAGATTTTTTTTACTCCAATGGATGGAAGGCTTGTCATTATGGAAGGTAGTCTGTCGTGGAGATTTAGGTTACTCCAATTGATGGTAGCCTTGTCATTATGGAAGGCGTCAGTTGTCGAGATTTTTGTTACTCAATTTAATGCTAGCCTTGTCATTATGTAAGGTAGTCTGTTGTCGACATTTTTGTTAGTCAAATGGATGGTAGCCTTGTCATGGTGGAAGGTAGTCTGTTGTTAATATTTTTGTTACTCCAATGGATGGTAGCCTGGTCACTATGGAAGGTAGTATGTTGTCGTGATTTATGTTACACCAATGGATGGTAGCCTTGTTATTATGGAAGGTAGTCTATTGTCGAGATTTTTGTTACTCAAATGGATTATAGCCTTGTCATTATGGAAGGTAGTCTATTGTTGAGATTTTTGTTTCTCCAATGGATGGCAGGCTTGTCATTATGCAAGGTAGTTTGTCGTGGAGATTTCGGTTACTCCAATTGATGGTAGCCTTGTCATTATGGAAGGTAATCTGTTGTCTAGATTTCTGTTACTCCAATGAATGGTAGCCTTATCATTATGGAAGGAAACCTGTTGTTCTGATTTTTGTTACTGCAATGGATGGTAGCCTTGTCATTATGGAAGGTTATCTTTTTTCGATATCTTTGTTACTCCAATGGATGGTAGCCTTGTCATTATGGAAGGTAATCTGTTGTCGACATTTTTGTTACTCCAATGGATGGTAGCCTTGTCATTATGGAAGGTAGTCTGTTGTTGAGATTTTTGTTACTCCAATGGATGGTAGCCTTGTCATTTTTGAAGGTAGTCTGTTGTCGAGATTTTTTTTACTCCAATGGATGGAAGGCTTGTCATTATGGAAGGTAGTCTGTCATGGAGATTTAGGTTACTCCAATGCATGGTAGCCTTGTGATTATGGAAGGCGTCAGTTGCCGAGATTTTTGTTACTCAAATTGATGGTAGCCTTGTCATTATGTAAGGTAGTCTATTGTCGAGATTTTTGTTAGTCAAATGGATGGTAGCCTTGTCATGGTGGAAGGTAGTCTGTTGTTGATATTTTTGTTACTCCAATGGATGGTAGCCTTGTCATTATGGAAAGTAGTATGTTGTCGTGATTTTTGTTACTCCAATGGATGGTAGCCTTGTCATTATGGAAGGTAGTCTATTGTCGAGATTTTTGTTACTCAAATGGATTATAGCCTTGTCATTATGGAAGGTAGTCTATTGTTGAGATTTTTGTTTCTCCAATGGATGGCAGGCTTGTCATTATGCAAGGTAGTTTTTCGTGGAGATTCCGGTTACTCCAATTGATGGTAGCCTTGTCATTATGGAAGGTAGTCTGTTGTCTAGATTTCTATTACTCCAATGAATGGTAGCCTTGTCATTATGGAAGGAAACCTGTTGTTTTGATTTTTGTTACTGCAATGGATGGTAGCCTTGTCATTATGGAAGGTTATCTTTTGTCGATATCTTTGTTACTCCAATGGATGGTAGCCTTGTCATTATGGAAGGTATTTTGTTGTCGAGATTTTTGTTACTCCAATGGATGGTAGCTTTGTCATTATGGAAGGTAGTCTGTTGTCGAGATTTTTTTTACTCCAATGGATGGTAGCCTTGTCATGATGGAAGGTAGTCTGTTGTCGAGATTTCTGTTACTCCAATGGATGGTAGCCTTGTCATTATGGAAGGAAGTTTGTTGTTCAAATTTTTGTTACTCCAGTGGATGTTAGCCTTGTCATTATGGAAGGTAGTCTGTTGTCGAGATTTTTGTTACTCCCATGGATGGTAGCCTTGTCATTATGAAAGGTAGTCTGTTGTCGAGATTTTTGTTACTCCAATTGATAGTAGCCTTGTCATAATCGAACGTAGTTTGTTGTCGAGATTTTTTTTACACCAATGGATGGTAGCCTTGTCATTACGGGAGGTAGTCTGCTATCGAGATCTTTGTTACTCAAATGGATTGTAGCCTTGTCATTATGGAAGGTAGTTCATTTTTGAGATTATGTTACTCCAATAGATGTAGCCTTGTCATTATAGAAGGTAGTCTATTGTCGAGATTTTAGTTACTCCAATGGATAGTAGGCTTGTCATTATGTAAGGTAGTTTATCGTGGAGATTTTGGTTACTCCAATGGATGGTAGCCTTGTCATTATGGAATTTAGTCTGTTGTAGAGATTTCTGTTAATCCAATGGATGGTACCCTTGTCATTATGGAAGGAAGTCTGTTGTTCAGATTTTTGTTACTACAATGGATGGTAGCCTTGTCATTATGGAAGGTAATCTGTTGTTGAGATTTTTGTTACTCAAATGGATGGTAGCCTTGTCATTATGGAAGGTAGTCTGTTGTCGAGATTTTTGTTACTCCAATGGATGGTAGCCTTGTCATTTTGGAAGGTAGTCTGTTGTCGAGATTTTTTTTACTCTAATGGATGGAAGGCTTGTCATTATGGAAGGTAGTATGTCGTGGAGATTTAGGTTACTCCAATTGATGGTAGCCTTGTCATTATGGAAGGCGTCAGTTGTCGAGATTTTTGTTACTCAATTTAATGCTAGCCTTGTCATTATGTAAGGTAGTTTGTTGTCGACATTTTTGTTAGTCAAATGGATGGTAGCCTTGTCATGGTGGAAGGTAGTCTGTTGTTAATATTTTTGTTACTCCAATGGATGGTAGCCTTGTCACTATGGAAGGTAGTATGTTGTCGTGATTTATGTTACACCAATGGATGGTAGCCTTGTTATTATGGAAGGTAGTCTATTGTCGAGATTTTTGTTACTCAAATGGATTATAGCCTTGTCATTATGGAAGGTAGTCTATTGTTGAGATTTTTGTTTCTCCAATGGATGGCAGGCTTGTCATTATGCAAGGTAGTTTGTCGTGGAGATTTCGGTTACTCCAATTGATGGTAGCCTTGTCATTATGGAAGGTAGTCTGTTGTCTAGATTTCTATTACTCCAATGAATGGTAGCCTTGTCATTATGGAAGGAAACCTGTTGTTCTGATTTTTGTTACTGCAATGGATGGTAGCCTTGTCATTTGGAAGGTTATCTTTTTTCGATATCTTTGTTACTCCAATGGATGGTAGCCTTGTAATTATGGAAGGTAATCTGTTGTCGACATTTTTGTTACTCCAATGGATGGTAGCCTTGTCATTATGGAAGGTAGTCTGTTGTTGAGATTTTTGTTACTCCAATGGATGGTAGCCTTGTGATTTTTGAAGGTAGTCTGTTGTCGAGATTTTTTTTACTCCAATGGATGGAAGGCTTGTCATTATGGAAGGTAGTCTGTCATGGAGATTTAGGTTACTCCAATGCATGGTAGCCTTGTCATTATGGAAGGCGTCAGTTGCCGAGATTTTTGTTACTCAAATTGATGGTAGCCTTGTCATTATGTAAGGTAGTCTATTGTCGAGATTTTTGTTAGTCAAATGGATGGTAGCCTTGTCATTATGGAAGGTAGTTTGTTGTCGAGATTTTTGTTACTCCAATGGATGGTAGCTTTGTCATTATGGATGGTAGTCTGTTGTCGAGATTTTTGTTACTCCAATGGATTGTAGCCTTGTCATGATGGAAGGTAGTCTGTTGTCGAGATTTCTGTTACTCCAATGGATGGTAGCCTTGTCATTATGGAAGGAAGTTTGTTGTTCAAATTTTTGTTACTCCAGTGGATGTTAGCCTTGTCATTATGGAAGGTAGTCTATTGTCGAGATTTTTGTTACTCAAATGGATTATAGCCTTGTCATTATGGAAGGTAGTCTATTGTTGAGATTTTTGTTTCTCCAATGGATGGCAGGCTTGTCATTATGCAAGGTAGTTTTTCGTGGAGATTTCGGTTACTCCAATTGATGGTAGCCTTGTCATTATGGAAGGTAGTCTGTTGTCTAGATTTCTGTTACTCCAATGAATGGTAGCCTTGTCATTATGGAAGGAAACCTGTTGTTCTGATTTTTGTTACTGCAATGGATGATAGCCTTGTCATTATGGAAGTTTATCTTTTGTCGATATCTTGGTTACTCCAATGGATGGTAGCCTTGTCATTATGGAAGGTAGTTTGTTGTCGAGATTTTTGTTACTCCAATGGATGGTAGCTTTGTCATTATGGAAGGTAGTCTGTTGTCGAGATTTTTTTTACTCCAATGGATGGTAGCCTTGTCATGATGGAAGGTAGTCTGTTGTCGAGATTTCTGTTACTCCAATGGATGGTAGCCTTGTCATTATGGAAGGAAGTTTGTTGTTCAAATTTTTGTTACTCCAGTGGATGTTAGCCTTGTCATTATGGAAGGTAGTCTGTTGTCGAGATTTTTGTTACTCCAATGGATGGTAGCCTTGTCATTATGAAAGGTAGTCTATTGTCGAGATTTTTGTTACTCCAATTGATAGTAGCCTTGTCATAATCGAACGTAGTTTGTTGTCGAGATTTTTTTTACACCAATGGATGGTAGCCTTGTCATTACGGGAGGTAGTCTGCTATCGAGATCTTTGTTACTCAAATGGATTGTAGCCTTGTCATTATGGAAGGTAGTTCATTTTTGAGATTATGTTACTCCAATAGATGTAGCCTTGTCATTATAGAAGGTAGTCTATTGTCGAGATTTTAGTTACTCCAATGGATAGTAGGCTTGTCATTATGTAAGGTAGTTTATCGTGGAGATTTCGGTTACTCCAATGGATGGTAGCCTTGTCATTATGGAATTTAGTCTGTTGTAGAGATTTCTGTTAATCCAATGGATGGTACCCTTGTCATTATGGAAGGAAGTCTGTTGTTCAGATTTTTGTTACTACAATGGATGGTAGCCTTGTCATTATGGAAGGTAGTCTATTGTCGAGATTTTTGTTACTCCAATGGATGGTAGCCTTGTCATTATGGAAGGTAGTCTGTTGTCGAGATTTTTGTTACTCCAATGGATGGTAGCCTTGTCATTTTGGAAGGTAGTCTGTTGTCAAGATTTTTTTTACTCCAATGGATGGAAGGCTTGTCATTATGGAAGGTAGTTTGTCGTGGAGATTTAGGTTACTCCAATTGATGGTAGCCTTGTCATTATGGAAGGCGTCAATTGTCGAGATTTTTGTTACTCAATTTAATGGTAGCCTTGTCATTATGTAAGGTAGTCTGTTGTCGACATTTTTGTTAGTCAAATGGATGGTAGCCTTGTCATGGTGGAAGGTAGTCTGTTGTTTATATTTTTGTTACTCCAATGGATGGCAGCCTTGTCATTATGGAAGGTAGTATGTTGTCGTGATTTTTGTTACACCAATGGATGGTAGCCTTGTCATTATGGAAGGTAGTCTATTGTCGAGATTTTTGTTACTCAAATGGATTATAGCCTTGTCATTATGGAAGGTAGTCTATTGTTGAGATTTTTGTTTCTCCAATGGATGGCAGGCTTGTCATTATGCAAGGTAGTTTGTCGTGGAGATTTCGGTTACTCCAATTGATGGTAGCCTTGTCATTATGGAAGGTAGTCTGTTGTCTAGATTTCTGTTACTCCAATGAATGGTAGCCTTGTCATTATGGAAGGAAACCTGTTGTTCTGATTTTTGTTACTGCAACGGATGGTAGCCTTGTCATTATGGAAGGTTATCTTTTGTCGATATCTTTGTTACTCCAATGGATGGTAGCCTTGTCATTATGGAAGGTAGTCTGTTGTCGACATTTTTGTTTCTCCAATGGATGGTAGCCTTGTCATTATGGAAGGTAGTCTATTGTCGAGATTTTTTTTACTCCAATGGATGGAAGGCTTGTCATTATGGAAGGTAGTCTATCATGGAGATTTAGGTTACTCCAATGCATGGTAGCCTTGTCATTATGGCAGGCGTCAGTTGCCGAGATTTTTGTTACTCAAATTGATGGTAGCCTTGTCATTATGTAAGGTAGTCTGTTGTCGAGATTTTTGTTAGTCAAATGGATGGTAGCCTTGTCATGGTGGAAGGTAGTCTGTTGTTGATATTTTTGTTACTCCAATGGATGGTAGCCTTGTCATTATGGAAAGTAGTATGTTGTCGTGATTTTTGATACTCCAATGGATGGTAGCCTTGTCATTATGGAAGGTAGTCTATTGTCGAGATTTTTGTTACTCAAATGGATTATAGCCTTGTCATTATGGAAGGTAGTCTATTGTTGAGATTTTTGTTTCTCCAATGGATGGCAGGCTTGTCATTATGCAAGGTAGTTTTTCGTGGAGATTTCGGTTACTCCAATTGATGGTAGCCTTGTCATTTTGGTAGGTAGTCTGTTGTCTAGATTTCTGTTACTCCAATGAATGGTAGCCTTGTCATTATGGAAGGAAACCTGTTGTTCTGATTTTTGTTACTGCAATGGATGGTAGCCTTGTCATTATGGAAGGTTATCTTTTGTCGATATCTTTGTTACTCCAATGGATGGTAGCCTTGTCATTATGGAAGGTAGTTTGTTGTCGAGATTTTTGTTACTCCAATGGATGGTAGCTTTGTCATTATGGATGGTAGTCTGTTGTCGAGATTTTTGTTACTCCAATGGATGGTAGCCTTGTCATGATGGAAGGTAGTCTGTTGTCGAGATTTCTGTTACTCCAATGGATGGTAGCCTTGTCATTATGGAAGGAAGTTTGTTGTTCAAATTTTTGTTACTCCAGTGGATGGTAGCCTTGTCATTATGAAAGGTAGTTTGTTGTCGAGATTTTTGTTACTCCAATTGATAGTAGCCTTGTCATAATCGAACGTAGTTTGTTGTCGAGATTTGTTTTACACCAATGGATGGTAGCCTTGTCATTACGGGAGGTAGTCTGCTGTCGAGATCTTTGTTACTCTAATGGATTGTAGCCTTGTCATTATGGAAGGTAGTTCATTTTTGAGATTATGTTACTCCGATAGATGTAGCCTTGTCATTATAGAAGGTAGTCTATTGTCGAGATTTTAGTTACTCCAATGGATAGTAGGCTTGTCATTATGTAAGGTAGTTTATCGTGGAGATTTCGGTTACTCCAATGGATGGTAGCCTTGTCATTATGGAATTTAGTCTGTTGTAGAGATTTCCGTTAATCCAATGGATGGTACCCTTGTCATTATGGAAGGTAGTCTGTTGTCGAGATTTTTGTTACTCCAATGGATGGTAGCCTTGTCATTATGGAAGGTAGTATGTTTTCGAGATTTTTGTTACTCCAATGGATGGTAGCCTTGTCATTTTGGAAGGTAGTCTGTTGTCGACATTTTTTTTACTCCAATGGATGGAAGGCTTGTCATTATGGAAGGTAGTTTGTCGTGGAGATTTAGGTTACTCCAATTGATGGTAGCCTTGTCATTATGGAAGGCGTCAGTTGTCGAGATTTTTGTTACTCAAATTAATGGTAGCCTTGTCATTATGTAAGGTAGTCTGTTGTCGACATGTTTGTTAGTCAAATGGATGGTATCCTTGTCATGGTGGAAGGTAGTCTGTTGTTTATATTTTTGTTACTCCAATGGATGGTAGCCTTGTCATTATGGAAGGTAGTATGTTATCATGATTTTTGTTACTCCAATGGATGGTAGCCTTGTCATTATGGAAGGTAGTCTATTGTCGAGATTTTTGTTACTCAAATGGATTATAGCCTTGTCATTATGGAAGGTAGTCTGCTGTCGAGATTTTTGTTACTCCAATGGATGGTAGCCTTGTCATGATGGAAGGTAGTCTGTTGTCGAGATTTCTGTTACTCCAATGGATGGTAGCCGTGTCATTATGGAAGGAAGTTTGTTGTTCAAATTTTTGTTACTCCAATGGATGTTAGCCTTGTCATTATGGAAGGTAGTCTGTTGTCGAGATTTTTGTTACTCCAATGGATGGTAGCCTTGTTGTTATGAAAGGTAGTCTGTTCTCGAGATTTTTGTTACTCCAATTGATAGTAGCCTTGTCATAATGGAACGTAGTCTGTTGTAGAGATTTTTTTTACACCAATGGATGGTAGCCTTGTCATTACGAAAGGTAGTTTGTTGTCGAGATCTTTGTTACTCTAATGGATTGTAGCCTTGTCATTATGGAAGGTAGTCAGTTGTCGAGATTTTTGTTACTCAAATTGATGGTATCCTTGTCATTATGTAAGGTAGTCTGTTTTCGAGAATTTTGTTAGTCAAATGGATGGTAGCCTTGTCATTATGGAAGGTAGTCTATTGTTGAGATTTTTGTTTCTCCAATGGATGGCAGGCTTGTCATTATGCAAGGTAGTTTTTCGTGGAGATTTCGGTTACTCCAATTGATGGTAGCCTTGTCATTTTGGTAGGTAGTCTGTTGTCTAGATTTCTGTTACTCCAATGAATGGTAGCCTTGTCATTATGGAAGGAAACCTGTTGTTCTGATTTTTGTTACTGCAATGGATGGTAGCCTTGTCATTATGGAAGGTTATCTTTTGTCGATATCTTTGTTACTCCAATGGATGGTAGCCTTGTCATTATGGAAGGTAGTTTGTTGTCGAGATTTTTGTTACTCCAATGGATGGTAGCTTTGTCATTATGGATGGTAGTCTGTTGTCGAGATTTTTGTTACTCCAATGGATGGTAGCCTTGTCATGATGGAAGGTAGTCTGTTGTCGAGATTTTTGTTACTCCAATGGATGGTAGCCTTGTCATTATGGAAGGAAGTTTGTTGTTCAAATTTTTGTTACTCCAGTGGATGGTAGCCCTGTCATTATGAAAGGTAGTTTGTTGTCGAGATTTTTGTTACTCCAATTGATAGTAGCCTTGTCATAATCGAACGTAGTTTGTTGTCGAGATTTTTTTTACACCAATGGATGGTAGCCTTGTCATTACGGGAGGTAGTCTGCTGTCGAGATCTTTGTTACTCTAATGGATTGTAGCCTTGTCATTATGGAAGGTAGTTCATTTTTGAGATTATGTTACTCCAATAGATGTAGCCTTGTCATTATAGAAGGTAGTCTATTGTCGAGATTTTAGTACCTCCAATGGATAGTAGGCTTGTCATTATGTAAGGTAGTTTATCGTGGAGATTTCGGTTACTCCAATGGATGGTAGCCTTGTCATTATGGAATTTAGTCTGTTGTAGAGATTTCTGTTAATCCAATGGATGGTACCCTTGTCATTATGGAAGGTAGTCTGTTGTCGAGATTTTTGTTACTCCAATGGATGGTAGCCTTGTCATTATGGAAGGTAGTCTGTTTTCGAGATTTTTGTTACTCCAATGGATGGTAGCCTTGTCATTTTGGAAGGTAGTCTGTTGTCGAGATTTTTTTTACTCCAATGGATGGAAGGCTTGTCATTATGGAAGGTAGTTTGTCGTGGAGATTTAAGTTACTCCAATTGATGGTAGCCTTGTCATTATGGAAGGCGTCAGTTGTCGAGATTTTTGTTACTCAAATTAATGGTAGCCTTGTCATTATGTAAGGTAGTCTGTTGTCGACATGTTTGTTAGTCAAATGGATGGTATCCTTGTCATGGTGGAAGGTAGTCTGTTGTTTATATTTTTGTTACTCCAATGGATGGTAGCCTTGTCATTATGGAAGGTAGTATGTTATCATGATTTTTGTTACTCCAATGGATGGTAGCCTTGTCATTATGGAAGGTAGTCTATTGTCGAGATTTTTGTTACTCAAATGGATTATAGCCTTGTCATTATGGAATTTAGTCTGTTGTCGAGATTTTTGTTACTCCAATGGATGGTAGCCTTGTCATGATGGAAGGTAGTCTGTTGTCGAGATTTCTGTTACTCCAATGGATGGTAGCCTTGTCATTATGGAAGGTAGTCTGTTTTCGAGATTTTTGTTACTCCAATGGATGGTAGCCTTGTCATTTTGGAAGGTAGTCTGTTGTCGAGATTTTTTTTACTCCAATGGATGGAAGGCTTGTCATTATGGAAGGTAGTTTGTCGTGGAGATTTAAGTTACTCCAATTGATGGTAGCCTTGTCATTATGGAAGGCGTCAGTTGTCGAGATTTTTGTTACTCAAATTAATGGTAGCCTTGTCATTATGTAAGGTAGTCTGTTGTCGACATGTTTGTTAGTCAAATGGATGGTATCCTTGTCATGGTGGAAGGTAGTCTGTTGTTTATATTTTTGTTACTCCAATGGATGGTAGCCTTGTCATTATGGAAGGTAGTATGTTGTCGTGATTTTTGTTACTCCAATGGATGGTAGCCTTGTCATTATGGAAGGTAGTCTATTGTCGAGATTTTTGTTACTCAAATGGATTATAGCCATGTCATTATGGAAGGTAGTCTGCTGTCGAGATTTTTGTTACTCCAATGGATGGTAGCCTTGTCATGATGGAAGGTAGTCTGTTGTCGAGATTTCTGTTACTCCAATGGATGGTAGCCGTGTCATTATGGAAGGAAGTTTGTTGTTCAAATTTTTGTTACTCCAATGGATGTTAGCCTTGTCATTATGGAAGGTAGTCTGTTGTCGAGATTTTTGTTACTCCAATGGATGGTAGCCTTGTTATTATGAAAGGTAGTCTGTTCTCGAGATTTTTGTTACTCCAATTGATAGTAGCCTTGTCATAATGGAACGTAGTCTGTTGTAGAGATTTTTTTTACACCAATGGATGGTAGCCTTGTCATTACGAAAGGTAGTTTGTTGTCGAGATCTTTGTTACTCTAATGGATTGTAGCCTTGTCATTATGGAAGGTAGTCAGTTGTCGAGATTTTTGTTACTCAAATTGATGGTATCCTTGTCATTATGTAAGGTAGTCTGTTTTCGAGAATTTTGTTAGTCAAATGGATGGTAGCCTTGTCATGATGGAAGGTAGTCTGTTGTTGATATTTTTGTTACTCCAATGGATGGTAGCCTTGTCATTATGGAAGGAAGTCTGTTGATCAGATTTTTGTTACTCCAATGGATGGTAACCTTTTCATTATGGAAGGTAATCTGTTGTCGAAATTTTTGTTATTCCATTGGATGGTATCCTTGTCATTATGAAAGTTAGTCTTTTGTCGAGATTTTTGTTACTCCAATGGATGGTAGCCTTGTCATGATGGAAGGTAGTCTGTTGTCGAGATTTCTGTTACTCCAATGGATGGTAGCCTTGTCATTATGGAAGGAAGTTTGTTGTTCAAATTTTTGTTACTCCAATGGATGTTAGCCTTGTCATTATGGAAGGTAGTCTATTGTCGAGATTTTTGTTACTCCAATGGATGGTAGCCTTGTTATTATGAAAGGTAGTCTGTTGTCGAGATTTTTGTTACTCCAATTGATAGTAGCCTTGTCATAATGGAACGTAGTCTGTTGTCGAGATTTTTTTTACACCAATGGACTGTAGCCTTATCATTACAGAAGGTAGTCTATTGTCGAGATCTTTGTTACTCTAATGGATTGTAGCCTTGTCATTATGGAAGGTATTCTATTGTCGATATTTTTGTTAGTCAAATGGATGGTAGCCTTGTCATGATGGAAGGTAGTCAGTTGTTAATATTTTTGTTACTCCAATGGATGGTAGCCTTGTCATTATGGAAGGAAGTTTGTTGATCAGATTTTTGTTACTCCAATGGATGGTAGCCTTGTCATTATGGAAGGTAATCTGTTGTCGAATTTTTTGTTATTCCATTGAATGGTATCGTTGTCATTATGAAAGGTAGCCTTTTGTCGAGATTTTTATTACTCCAATTGATGGTTGCCTTGTCATTATGGAAGGTAGTCTGTAGCCGAGATTTTTGTTACTCTAAAGGATGGTAACCTTGTCATTATGGAAGGTAGTCTGTTGTCGAGATTTTTGTTACTACGATGGATTGTAGCCTTGTAATTATGGAAGGTAGTCTGTTCTCAAAATTTTTGTTACACCAATGGATGGTGGACTTATCATTATGGAAGGTAGTTTGTTGTTGAGATTTTGTTACTCTAATTGATGGTATCCTTGTCGTTACGGAAGGTAGTTCATTGTTGAGATTTTGTTTCTCCAATGGATGATAACCTTGTCATTATGGAAGATAGTTCATTTTTGAGATTTTGTTACTCTAATGGATGGTAGCCTTGTCATGATGCAAGGTAGTTCATTGTTTAGATTTTGTTACTCCAATGGATGGTAGCCTTGTCATTATGGAATGTACTCTGTTGTCGAGATTTTTGTTACTCCAATGGATGGTAGCCTTGTCATTATGGAAGGTAGTATGTTGTCGAGATTTTTGTTACTCCAATGGATGGTAGCCTTGTCATTATGAAAGGTAGTCTATTGTCGAGATTTTTGGTACTCCAATTGATGGTATCCTTGTCATTATGGAACGTAGTCTGTTGCCGAGATTTTTGTTACACCAATGGATGGTAGCCTTGTCATCACGGAAGGTAGTCTGTTGTCGAGATCTTTGTTACTCTAATGGATTGTAGCCTTGTCATTATGGAAGGTAGTCAGTTGTCGAGATTTTTGTTACTCAAATTGATGGTAGCCTTGTCATTATGTAAGGTAGTCTGTTGTCGAGATTTTTGTTAGTCAAATGGATGGTAGCCTTGTCATGGTGGAAGGTAGTCTGTTGTTGATATTTTTGTTACTCCAATGGATGGTAGCCTTGTCATTATGGAAGGTAGTCTATTGTCGAGATTTTTGTTACTCCAATGGATTGTAGCCTTGTCATTGTGGAAGGTAGTCTATTGTTGAGATTTTTGTTACTCCAATGGATGGAAGGCTTGTCATTATGCAAGGTAGTTTGTCGTGGAGATTTCGGTTACTCCAATGGATGTTAGCCTTGTCATTATGGAAGGTAGTTTGTTGTCAAGATTTTTGTTACTCCAATGAATGGTAGCCTTGTCATTATGGAAGGAAACCTGATGTTCTGATTTTTGTTACTGCAATGGATGGTAGCCTTGTCATTATGGAAGGTATTCTTTTGTCGATATTTTTGTTACTCCAATGGATGGTAGCCTTGCTATTATGGAAGGTAGTCTGTTGTCGAGATTTTTGTTACTCCAATGAATGGTAGCCTTGTCATTATGGAAGGTGGTCTGTTGTCGAGATTTTTGTTACTCCAATGGATGGTAGCCTTGTCATGATGGAAGGTGGTCTGTTGTCGAGATTTCTGTTACTCCAATGGATGGTAGCCTTGTCATTATGGAAGGAAGTTTGTTGTTCAAATTTTTGTTACTCCAATGGATATTAGCCTTGTCATTATGGAAGGTAGTCTGTTGTCGAGATTTTTGTTACTCTAATGGATGGTAGCTTTGTCATTATGAAAAGTAGTCAGTTGTCGAGATTTTTGTTACTCAAATTGATGGTAGCCTTGTCATTATGGAAGGTAGTCTGTTGTCAAAAATTTTGTTACTCTAATGGATGGTGGACTTGTCATTATGGAAGGTAGTTTGTTGTTGAGATTTTGTTACTCTAATTGATGGTATCCTTGTCGTTACGGAAGGTAGTTCATTGTTGAGATTTTGATTCTCCAATGGATGATAACCTTGTCATTATGGAAGGTAGTTCATTTTTGAGATTTTGTTACACCAATGGATGGTAGCCTTGTCATCACGGAAGGTAGTCTGTTGTCGAGATCTTTGTTACTCTAATGGATTGTAGCCTTGTCATTATGGAAGGTAGTTTGTTGTCGAGATTTTTGTTAGTCAAATGGATGGTAGCCTTGTCATTATGTAAGGTAGTCTATTATCGAGATTTTTGTTAGTCAAATGGATGGTAGCCTTGTCATGGTGGAAGGTAGTCTGTTGTTGATATTTTTGTTACTCCAATGGATGGTAGCCTTGTCATTATGGAAGGTAGTATGTTGTCGAGATTTTTGTTACTCCAATGGATGGTAGCCTTGTCATTATAGAAGGTAGTTTGTTGTCGAGATTTTTGTTACTCCAATGGATGGTTGCCCTGTCATTATGGAAGGTAGTCTCTTCTTGATAATTTTCTTACTCCAATGGATGGTAGCTTTGTCAATATGGAAGGTAGTCTGTTGTCCTGATTTTTGTTATTCTAATGGATGGTAGCCTTGTCATTAAGGAAGGTAGTCTGTTGTCAAGATTTTTGTTACTAGAATGGATGGTAGCCTCGTCATTATTGAAGGTAGTCTGTTGTCGAGATTTTTGTTACTCCAATGGATTGTAGCCTTGTCATTATGGAAGGTAGTCTATTGTTGAGATTTTTGTTACTCCAATGGATGGAAGGCGTGTCATTATGCAAGGTAGTTCGTCGTGGAGATTTCGGTTACTCCAATGGATTGTAGCCTTGTCATTATGGAAGGTAGTTTGTTGTCGAGATTTCTGTTACTCCAATGAATGGTAGCCTTGTCATTATGGAAGGAAACCTGATGTTCTGATTTTTGTTACTGCAATGGATGGTAGCATTGTCATTATGGAAGGTATTCTTTTGTCGATATTTTTGTTACTCCAATGGATGGTAGCCTTGCTATTTTGGAAGGTAGTCTGTTGTCGAGATTTGTTTTACTCCAATAGATGGTAGCCTTGTCATGATGGAAGGTAGTCTGTTGTCGAGATTTCTGGTACTCCAATGGATGGTAGGCTTGTCATTATGGAAGGAAGTTTGTTGTTCAAATTTTTGTTACTCCAATGGATGTTAGCCTTGTCATTATGGAAGGTAGTCTGTTGTCGATATTTTTGTTACTTCAATGGATTGTAGCCTTGTCATTATGAAAGGTAGTCTGTTGTCGAGATTTTTGTTACTCCAATTGATAGTAGCCTTGTCATAATCGAACGTAGTCTGTTGTCGAGATTTTTTTTACACCAATGGATGGTAGCCTTGTCATTACATAAGGTAGTCTGATGGCGAGATCTTTGTTACTCTAATGGATTGTAGCCTTGTCATTATGGAAGGTAGTCAGTTGTCGAGATTTTTGCTACTCAAATTGATGGTAGCGTTGTCATTATGTAAGGTAGTCTGTTGTCGAGATTTTTGTTAGTCAAATGGATGGTAGCCTTGTCGTGATGGATGGTAGTCTGTTGTTGATATTTTTGTTACTCCAATGGATGGTAGCCTTGTCATTATGGAAGGAAGTCTGTTGATCAGATTTTTGTTACTCCAATGGATGGTAGCCTTGTCATTATGGAAGGTAATCTGTTTTCGAAATTATTGTTATTCCATTGGATGGTATCCTTGTCATTATGAAAGGTAGTCATTTGTCGAGATTTTTGTTACTCCAATGGATGGTAGCCTTGTCATTATGGAAGGAAGTCTGTTGATCAGATTTTTGTTACTCCAATGGATGGTAGCCTTGTCATTATGGAAGGTAGTCTATTGTCGAGATTTTAGTTACTCCAATGGATTGTAGCATTGTCATTATTGAAGGTAGTCTATTATTGAGATTTTTTTTAATCCAATGGATGACAGGCTTGTCATTGTGCAAGGTAGTCTGTCGTGGAGATTTCGGTTACTCCAATGGATGGTAGCCTTGTCATTATGGAAGGTAGACTGTTGTCGAGATTTCTGTTACTCCAATGAATGGTAGCCTTGTCATTATGGAAGGAAACCTGATGTTCTGATTTTTGTTACTGCAATGGATGGTAGCCTTGTCATTATGGAAGGTATTCTTTTGTCGATATTTTTGTTACTCCAATGGATGGTAGCCTTGCTATTATGGAAGGTAGTCTGTTGTCGAGATTTTTGTTACTCCAATGGATGGTAGCCTTGTCATTATGGAAGGTGGTCTGTTGTCGAGATTTTTGTTACTCCAATGGATGGTAGCCTTGTCATGATGGAAGGTGGTCTGTTGTCGAGATTTCTGTTACTCCAATGGATGGTAGCCTTGTCATTATGGAAGGAAGTTTGTTGTTCAAATTTTTGTTACTCCAATGGATGTTAGCCTTGTCATTATGGAAGGTAGTCTGTTGTCGAGATTTTTGTTACTCTAATGGATGGTAGCTTTGTCATTATGAAAAGTAGTCAGTTGTCGAGATTTTTGTTACTCAAATTGATGGTAGCCTTGTCATTATGTAAGGTAGTCTGTTGCCGAGATTTTTGTTACTCTAAAGGATGGTAACCTTGTCATTATGGAAGGTAGTCTGTTGTTGATATTTTTGTTACTCCAATGGATGGTAGCCTTGTCATTATGGAAGGTAGTCTGTTGTCAAAAATTTTGTTACTCTAATGGATGGTGGACTTGTCATTATGGAAGGTAGTTTGTTGTTGAGATTTTGTTACTCTAATTGATGGTATCCTTGTCGTTACGGAAGGTAGTTCATTGTTGAGATTTTGATTCTCCAATGGATGATAACCTTGTCATTATGGAAGGTAGTTCATTTTTGAGATTTTGTTACACCAATGGATGGTAGCCTTGTCATCACGGAAGGTAGTCTGTTGTCGAGATCTTTGTTACTCTAATGGATTGTAGCCTTGTCATTATGGAAGGTAGTCAGTTGTCGAGATTTTTGTTACTCAAATTGATGGTAGCCTTGTCATTATGTAAGGTAGTCTATTATCGAGATTTTTGTTAGTCAAATGGATGGTAGCCTTGTCATGGTGGAAGGTAGTCTGTTGTTGATATTTTTGTTACTTCAATGGATGGTAGCCTTGTCATTATGGAAGGTAGTATGTTGTCGAGATTTTTGTTACTCCAATGGATGGTAGCCTTGTCATTATGGAAGGTAGTCTATTGTCGAGATTTTTGTTACTCCAATGGATTGTAGCCTTGTCATTATGGAAGGTAGTCTATTGTTGAGATTTTTGTTACTCCAATGGATGGAAGGCGTGTCATTATGCAAGGTAGTTCGTCGTGGAGATTTCGGTTACTCCAATGGATGGTAGCCTTGTCATTATGGAAGGTAGTTTGTTGTCGAGATTTCTGTTACTCCAATGAATGGTAGCCTTGTCATTATGGAAGGAAACCTGATGTTCTGATTTTTGTTACTGCAATGGATGGTAGCCTTGTCATTATGGAAGGTATTCTTTTGTCGATATTTTTGTTACTCCAATGGATGGTAGCCTTGCTATTATGGAAGGTAGTCTGTTGTCGAGATTTTTTTTACTCCAATAGATGGTAGCCTTGTCATGATGGAAGGTAGTCTGTTGTCGAGATTTCTGGTACTCCAATGGATGGTAGGCTTGTCATTATGGAAGGAAGTTTGTTGTTCAAATTTTTGTTACTCCAATGGATGTTAGCCTTGTCATTATGGAAGGTAGTCTGTTGTCGATATTTTTGTTACTTCAATGGATGGTAGCCTTGTCATTATGAAAGGTAGTCTGTTGTCGAGATTTTTGTTACTCCAATTCATAGTAGCCTTGTCATAATCGAACGTAGTCTGTTGTCGAGATTTTTTTTACACCAATGGATGGTAGCCTTGTCATTACAGAAGGTAGTCTGTTGTCGAGATCTTTGTTACTCTAATGGATTGTAGCCTTGTCATTATGGAAGGTAGTCAGTTGTCGAGATTTTTGTTACTCAAATTGATGGTAGCCTTGTCATTATGTAAGGTAGTCTGTTGTCGAGATTTTTGTTAGTCAAATGGATGGTAGCCTTGTCATGATAGAAGGTAGTCTGTTGTCGATATTTCTGTTACTCCAATGTATGGTAGCCTTGTCATTATGGAAGGAAGTTTGTTGTTCAAATTTTTGTTACTCCAATGGATGTTAGCCTTGTCATTAAGAAAGGTAGTCTGTTGTCGAGATTTTTGTTACTCGAATTGATAGTAGCATTGTCATAATGGAACGTAGTCTGTTGTCGAGATTTTTTTTACACCAATGGATGGTAGCCTTGTCATTACGGAAGGTAGTCTGTTGTCGAGATCTTTGTTACTCTAATGGATTGTAGCCTTGTCATTATGGAAGGTAGTGAGTTGTCGAGATTTTTGCTACTCAAATTAATGGTAGCGTTGTCATTATGTAAGGTAGTCTGTTGTCAAGATTTTTGTTAGTCAAATGGATGGTAGCCTTGTCATGATGGATGGTAGTCTGTTGTTGATATTTTTGTTACTCCAATGGATGGTAGCCTTGTCATTATGGAAGGAAGTCTGTTGATCAGATTTTTGTTACTCCAATGGATGGTAGCCTTGTCATTATGGAAGGTAATCTGTTTTCGAAATTAATGTTATTCCATTGGATGGTATCCTTGTCATTATGAAAGGTAGTCATTTGTCGAGACTTTTGTTACTCCAATGGATGGTAGCCTTGTCATTATGGAAGGAAGTCTGTTGATCAGATTTTTGTTACTCCAATGGATGGTAGCCTTGTCATTATGGAAGGTAGTCTATTGTCGAGATTTTTGTTACTCCAATGGATTGTAGCATTGTCATTATGGAAGGTAGTCTATTGTTGAGATTTTTTTTACTCCAATGGATGACAGGCTTGTCATTGTGCAAGGTAGTCTGTCGTGGAGATTTCGGTTACTCCAATGGATGGTAGCCTTGTCATTATGGAAGGTAGACTGTTGTCGAGATTTCTGTTACTCCAATGAATGGTAGCCTTGTCATTATTGAAGGAAACCTGTTGTTTTGATTTTTTTTACTCTAATGGATGGTAGCCTTGTCATTATGGATGGTAGTATGTTGTCGATATCTTTGTTACTCTAATGGATGGTAGCCTTGTCATTATGGAAGGTAGTCTGTTGTTGAGATTTTTGTTACTCCAATGGATGGTAGCCTTGTCATTATGGAAGGTAGTTTGTTGTCGAGATTTTTGTTAATGCAATGGATGGTAGCCTTGTCATGATGGAAGGTAGTCTGTTGTCGAGATTTCTGTTACTCCAATGGATGGTAGCCTTGTCATTATGGAAGGAAGTTTGTTGTTCAAATTTTTGTTACTCCAATGGATGTTAGCCTTGTCATTATGAAAGGTAGTTTGTTGTCAAGATTTTTGTTTCTCCAATGGATGGTAGCCTTGTCATTATGAAAGGTAGTCTGTTGTCAAGATTTTTTTACTCCAATTGATAGTAGCCTTGTCATAATGGAACATAGTCTGTTGTCGAGATTTTTTTTACACCAATGGATGGTAGCCTTGTCATTACGGAAGGTAGTCTGTTGTCGAGATCATTGTTACTCTAATGGATTGTAGCCTTGTCATTATGGAAGGTAGTCAGTTGTACAGATTTTTGTTACTCAAATTGATGGTAGCCTTGTCATTATGTAAGGTAGTCTGTTGTCGAGATTTTTGTTAGTCAAATGGATGGTAGCCTTGTCATGATGGAAGGTAGTTTGTTATTGAGATTTTGTTACTCTAATTGATGGTATCCTTGACGTTACGGAAGGTAGTTCATTGTTGAGATTTTGTTTCTCCAATGGATGATAACCTTGTCATTATGGAAGGTAGTTCATTTTTGAGATTTTGTTACTCCAATGGATGGTAGCCTTGTCATGATGGAAGGTAGTTCATTGTTTAGATTTTGTTACTCCAATGGATGGTATCCTTGTCATTATGGAAGGTACTCTGTTGTCCAGATTTTTGTTACTCCAATGGATGGTAGCCTTGTCATTATGGAAGGTAGTCTGTTGTCGAGATTTTTGTTACTCCAATGGATGGTAGCCTTGTCATTATGAAAGGTAGTCTGTTGTCGAGATTTTTGTTACTCCAATTAATGGTAGCCTTGTCATTATGGAACGTAGTCTGTTGCCGAGATTTTTGTTACACCAATGGATGGTAGCCTTGTCATCACGGAAGGTAGTCTGTTGTCGAGATCTTTTTTACTCTAATGGATTATAGCCTTGTCATTATGGAAGGTAGTCGGTTGTCGAGATTTTTGTTACTCAAATTGATGGTAGCCTTGTCACTATGTAAGGTAGTCTGTTGTCGAGATTTTTGTTAGTCAAATGGATGGTAGCCTTGTCATGATGGAAGGTAGTATATTGTCGAGATTTTTGTTACTCCAATGGATTGTAGCCTTGTCATTATGGAAGGTAGTCTATTGTTGAGATTTTTGTTACTCCAATGGATGGCAGGCTTGTCATTATGCAAGGTAGTCTGTCGTGGAGATTCCGGTTACTCCAATGGATGGTAGCCTAGTCATTATGGAAGGTAGTCTGTTGTCGAGATTTCTGTTACTCCAATGAATGGTAGCCTTGTCATTATGGACGGAAACTTGTTGTTCTGATTTTTGTTACTGCAATGGATGGTAGCCTTGTCATTATGGAAGGTATTCTTTTGACGATATTTTTGTTACTCCATTGGATGGTAGCCTTGTTATTACGGAAGGTAGTCTGTTGTCGAGATTTTTTTTACTCCAATGGATGGTAGCCTTGTCATGATGGAAGGTAGTCTGTTGTCGAGATTTCTGTTACTCCAATGTATGGTAGCCTTGTCATTATGGAAGGAAGTTTGTTGTTCAATTTTTTGTTACTCCAATGGATGTTAGCCTTGTCATTATGGAAGGTAGTCTGTTGTCGAGATTTTTGTTACTCCAATGGATGGTAGCCTTGTCATTATGAAAGGTAGTCTGTTGTCGAGATTTTTGTTACTCCAATTGATAGTAGCCTTGTCATAATGGAAGGTAGTCAGTTGTCGAGTTTTTTGTTACTCAAATTGATGGTAGCCTTGTCATTATGTAAGGTAGTCTGTTGTCGAGATTTTTGTTAGTCAAATGGATGGTAGCCTTGTCATGATGGAAGGTACTCTGTTGTCCAGATTTTTGTTACTCCAATGGATGGTAGCCTTGTCATTATGGAAGGTAGTCTGTTGTCGAGATTTTTGTTACTCCAATGGATGGTAGCCTTGTCATTATGAAAGGTAGTCTGTTGTCGAGATTTTTGTTACTCCAATTAATGGTAGCCTTGTCATTATGGAACGTAGTCTGTTGCCGAGATTTTTGTTACACCAATGGATGGTAGCCTTGTCATCACGGAAGGTAGTCTGTTGTCGAGATCTTTTTTACTCTAATGGATTATAGCCTTGTCATTATGGAAGGTAGTCGGTTGTCGAGATTTTTGTTACTCAAATTGATGGTAGCCTTGTCACTATGTAAGGTAGTCTGTTGTCGAGATTTTTGTTAGTCAAATGGATGGTAGCCTTGTCATGATGGAAGGTAGTCTGTTGTTGATATTTTTGTTACTCCAATGGATGGTATCCTTGTCATTATGGAAGGTAGTATATTGTCGAGATTTTGGTTACTCCAATGGATGGTAGCCTTGTCATTATGGAAGGTAGTCTATTGTCGAGATTTTTGTTACTCCAATGGATTGTAGCCTTGTCATTATGGAAGGTAGTCTATTGTTGAGATTTTTGTTACTCCAATGGATGGCAGGCTTGTCATTATGCAAGGTAGTCTGTCGTGGAGATTCCGGTTACTCCAATGGATGGTAGCCTAGTCATTATGGAAGGTAGTCTGTTGTCGAGATTTCTGTTACTCCAATGAATGGTAGCCTTGTCATTATGGACGGAAACTTGTTGTTCTGATTTTTGTTACTGCAATGGATGGTAGCCTTGTCATTATGGAAGGTATTCTTTTGACGATATTTTTGTTACTCCATTGGATGGTAGCCTTGTTATTACGGAAGGTAGTCTGTTGTCGAGATTTTTTTTACTCCAATGGATGGTAGCCTTGTCATGATGGAAGGTAGTCTGTTGTCGAGATTTCTGTTACTCCAATGTATGGTAGCCTTGTCATTATGGAAGGAAGTTTGTTGTTCAATTTTTTGTTACTCCAATGGATGTTAGCCTTGTCATTATGGAAGGTAGCTGTTGTCGAGATTTTTGTTACTCCAATGGATGGTAGCCTTGTCATTATGAAAGGTAGTCTGTTGTCGAGATTTTTGTTACTCCAATTGATAGTAGCCTTGTCATAATGGAAGGTAGTCAGTTGTCGAGTTTTTTGTTACTCAAATTGATGGTAGCCTTGTCATTATGTAAGGTAGTCTGTTGTCGAGATTTTTGTTAGTCAAATGGATGGTAGCCTTGTCATGATGGAAGGTACTCTGTTGTCCAGATTTTTGTTACTCCAATGGATGGTAGCCTTGTCATTATGGAAGGTAGTCTGTTGTCGAGATTTTTGTTACTCCAATGGATGGTAGCCTTGTCATTATGAAAGGTAGTCTGTTGTCGAGATTTTTGTTACTCCAATTAATGGTAGCCTTGTCATTATGGAACGTAGTCTGTTGCCGAGATTTTTGTTACACCAATGGATGGTAGCCTTGTCATCACGGAAGGTAGTCTGTTGTCGAGATCTTTTTTACTCTAATGGATTATAGCCTTGTCATTATGGAAGGTAGTCGGTTGTCGAGATTTTTGTTACTCAAATTGATGGTAGCCTTGTCACTATGTAAGGTAGTCTGTTGTCGAGATTTTTGTTAGTCAAATGGATGGTAGCCTTGTCATGATGGAAGGTAGTCTGTTGTTGATATTTTTGTTACTCCAATGGATGGTATCCTTGTCATTATGGAAGGTAGTATATTGTCGAGATTTTGGTTACTCCAATGGATGGTAGCCTTGTCATTATGGAAGGTAGTCTATTGTCGAGATTTTTGTTACTCCAATGGATTGTAGCCTTGTCATTATGGAAGGTAGTCTATTGTTGAGATTTTTGTTACTCCAATGGATGGCAGGCTTGTCATTATGCAAGGTAGTCTGTCGTGGAGATTCCGGTTACTCCAATGGATGGTAGCCTAGTCATTATGGAAGGTAGTCTGTTGTCGAGATTTCTGTTACTCCAATGAATGGTAGCCTTGTCATTATGGACGGAAACTTGTTGTTCTGATTTTTGTTACTGCAATGGATGGTAGCCTTGTCATTATGGAAGGTATTCTTTTGACGATATTTTTGTTACTCCATTGGATGGTAGCCTTGTTATTACGGAAGGTAGTCTGTTGTCGAGATTTTTTTTACTCCAATGGATGGTAGCCTTGTCATGATGGAAGGTAGTCTGTTGTCGAGATTTCTGTTACTCCAATGTATGGTAGCCTTGTCATTATGGAAGGAAGTTTGTTGTTCAATTTTTTGTTACTCCAATGGATGTTAGCCTTGTCATTATGGAAGGTAGTCTGTTGTCGAGATTTTTGTTACTCCAATGGATTGTAGCCTTGTCATTATGGAAGGTAGTCTATTGTTGAGATTTTTGTTACTCCAATGGATGGCAGGCTTGTCATTATGCAAGGTAGTCTGTCGTGGAGATTCCGGTTACTCCAATGGATGGTAGCCTAGTCATTATGGAAGGTAGTCTATTGTCGAGATTTCTGTTACTCCAATGAATGGTAGCCTTGTCATTATGGACGGAAACTTGTTGTTCTGATTTTTGTTACTGCAATGGATGGTAGCCTTGTCATTATGGAAGGTATTCTTTTGACGATATTTTTGTTACTCCATTGGATGGTAGCCTTGTTATTACGGAAGGTAGTCTGTTGTCGAGATTTTTTTTACTCCAATGGATGGTAGCCTTGTCATGATGGAAGGTAGTCTGTTGTCGAGATTTCTGTTACTCCAATGTATGGTAGCCTTGTCATTATGGAAGGAAGTTTGTTGTTCAATTTTTTGTTACTCCAATGGATGTTAGCCTTGTCATTATGGAAGGTAGTCTGTTGTCGAGATTTTTGTTACTCCAATGGATGGTAGCCTTGTCATTATGAAAGGTAGTCTGTTGTCGAGATTTTTGTTACTCCAATTGATAGTAGCCTTGTCATAATGTAAGGTAGTCAGTTGTCGAGTTTTTTGTTACTCAAATTGATGGTAGCCTTGTCATTATGTAAGGTAGTCTGTTGTCGAGATTTTTGTTAGTCAAATGGATGGTAGCCTTGTCATGATGGAAGGTACTCTGTTGTCCAGATTTTTGTTACTCCAATGGATGGTAGCCTTGTCATTATGGAAGGTAGTCTGTTGTCGAGATTTTTGTTACTCCAATGGATGGTAGCCTTGTCATTATGAAAGGTAGTCTGTTGTCGAGATTTTTGTTACTCCAATTAATGGTAGCCTTGTCATTATGGAACGTAGTCTGTTGCCGAGATTTTTGTTACACCAATGGATGGTAGCCTTGTCATCACGGAAGGTAGTCTGTTGTCGAGATCTTTTTTACTCTAATGGATTATAGCCTTGTCATTATGGAAGGTAGTCGGTTGTCGAGATTTTTGTTACTCAAATTGATGGTAGCCTTGTCACTATGTAAGGTAGTCTGTTGTCGAGATTTTTGTTAGTCAAATGGATGGTAGCCTTGTCATGATGGAAGGTAGTCTGTTGTTGATATTTTTGTTACTCCAATGGATGGTATCCTTGTCATTATGGAAGGTAGTATATTGTCGAGATTTTGGTTACTCCAATGGATGGTAGCCTTGTCATTATGGAAGGTAGTCTATTGTCGAGATTTTTGTTACTCCAATGGATTGTAGCCTTGTCATTATGGAAGGTAGTCTATTGTTGAGATTTTTGTTACTCCAATGGATGGCAGGCTTGTCATTATGCAAGGTAGTCTGTCGTGGAGATTCCGGTTACTCCAATGGATGGTAGCCTAGTCATTATGGAAGGTAGTCTGTTGTCGAGATTTCTGTTACTCCAATGAATGGTAGCCTTGTCATTATGGACGGAAACTTGTTGTTCTGATTTTTGTTACTGCAATGGATGGTAGCCTTGTCATTATGGAAGGTATTCTTTTGACGATATTTTTGTTACTCCATTGGATGGTAGCCTTGTTATTACGGAAGGTAGTCTGTTGTCGAGATTTTTTTTACTCCAATGGATGGTAGCCTTGTCATGATGGAAGGTAGTCTGTTGTCGAGATTTCTGTTACTCCAATGTATGGTAGCCTTGTCATTATGGAAGGAAGTTTGTTGTTCAATTTTTTGTTACTCCAATGGATGTTAGCCTTGTCATTATGGAAGGTAGTCTGTTGTCTAGATTTTTGTTACTCCAATGGATTGTAGCCTTGTCATTATGGAAGGTAGTCTATTGTTGAGATTTTTGTTACTCCAATGGATGGCAGGCTTGTCATTATGCAAGGTAGTCTGTCGTGGAGATTCCGGTTACTCCAATGGATGGTAGCCTAGTCATTATGGAAGGTAGTCTGTTGTCGAGATTTCTGTTACTCCAATGAATGGTAGCCTTGTCATTATGGACGGAAACTTGTTGTTCTGATTTTTGTTACTGCAATGGATGGTAGCCTTGTCATTATGGAAGGTATTCTTTTGACGATATTTTTGTTACTCCATTGGATGGTAGCCTTGTTATTACGGAAGGTAGTCTGTTGTCGAGATTTTTTTTACTCCAATGGATGGTAGCCTTGTCATGATGGAAGGTAGTCTGTTGTCGAGATTTCTGTTACTCCAATGTATGGTAGCCTTGTCATTATGGAAGGAAGTTTGTTGTTCAATTTTTTGTTACTCCAATGGATGTTAGCCTTGTCATTATGGAAGGTAGTCTGTTGTCGAGATTTTTGTTACTCCAATGGATGGTAGCCTTGTCATTATGAAAGGTAGTTTGTTGTCGAGATTTTTGTTACTCCAATTGATAGTAGCCTTGTCATAATGGAAGGTAGTCAGTTGTCGAGTTTTTTGTTACTCAAATTGATGGTAGCCTTGTCATTATGTAAGGTAGTCTGTTGTCGAGATTTTTGTTAGTCAAATGGATGGTAGCCTTGTCATGATGGAAGGTACTCTGTTGTCCATATTTTTGTTACTCCAATGGATGGTAGCCTTGTCATTATGGAAGGTAGTCTGTTGTCGAGATTTTTGTTACTCCAATGGATGGTAGCCTTGTCATTATGAAAGGTAGTCTGTTGTCGAGATTTTTGTTACTCCAATTAATGGTAGCCTTGTCATTATGGAATGTAGTCTGTTGCCGAGATTTTTGTTACACCAATGGATGGTAGCCTTGTCATCACGGAAGGTAGTCTGTTGTCGAGATCTTTTTTACTCTAATGGATTATAGCCTTGTCATTATGGAAGGTAGTCGGTTGTCGAGATTTTTGTTACTCAAATTGATGGTAGCCTTGTCACTATGTAAGGTAGTCTGTTGTCGAGATTTTTGTTAGTCAAATGGATGGTAGCCTTGTCATGATGGAAGGTAGTCTGTTGTTGATATTTTTGTTACTCCAATGGATGGTATCCTTGTCATTATGGAAGGTAGTATATTGTCGAGATTTTGGTTACTCCAATGGATGGTAGCCTTGTCATTATGGAAGGTAGTCTATTGTCGAGATTTTTGTTACTCCAATGGATTGTAGCCTTGTCATTATGGAAGGTAGTCTATTGTTGAGATTTTTGTTACTCCAATGGATGGCAGGCTTGTCATTATGCAAGGTAGTCTGTCGTGGAGATTCCGGTTACTCCAATGGATGGTAGCCTAGTCATTATGGAAGGTAGTCTGTTGTCGAGATTTCTGTTACTCCAATGAATGGTAGCCTTGTCATTATGGACGGAAACTTGTTGTTCTGATTTTTGTTACTGCAATGGATGGTAGCCTTGTCATTATGGAAGGTATTCTTTTGACGATATTTTTGTTACTCCATTGGATGGTAGCCTTGTTATTACGGAAGGTAGTCTGTTGTCGAGATTTTTTTTACTCCAATGGATGGTAGCCTTGTCATGATGGAAGGTAGTCTGTTGTCGAGATTTCTGTTACTCCAATGTATGGTAGCCTTGTCATTATGGAAGGAAGTTTGTTGTTCAATTTTTTGTTACTCCAATGGATGTTAGCCTTGTCATTATGGAAGGTAGTCTGTTGTCGAGATTTTTGTTACTCCAATGGATGGTAGCCTTGTCATTATGAAAGGTAGTCTGTTGTCGAGATTTTTGTTACTCCAATTGATAGTAGCCTTGTCATAATGGAAGGTAGTCAGTTGTCGAGTTTTTTGTTACTCAAATTGATGGTAGCCTTGTCATTATGTAAGGTAGTCTGTTGTCGAGATTTTTGTTAGTCAAATGGATGGTAGCCTTGTCATGATGGAAGGTAATCTGTTGTTGATTATTTTGTTACTCTAATGGATGGTAGCCTTGTCATTATGGAAGGAAGTCTGTTGATCAGATTTTTGTTACTCCAATGGATGGTAGCATTGTCATTATGGAAGGTAATCTGTTGTCAAAATTTTTGTTATTCCATTGGATGGTATCCTTGTCATTATGAAAGGTAGTCTTTTGTCGAGATTTTTATTACTCCAATTGAAGGTTTCCTTGTCATTATGGAAGGTAGTCTGTTGCCGAGATTTTTGTTACTCTAAAGGATGGTAACCTTGTCATTATGGAAGGTAGTCTGTTGTCGAGATTTTTGTTACTACAATGGATTGTAGCCTTGTCATTATGGAAGGTAGTCGATTTTCAAAATTTTGTTACTCCAATGGATGGTAGCCTTGTCATTATGAAAGGTAGTCTGTTGTCGATATTTTTGTTACTCCAATGGATGGTAGCCTTGTCATTATGGAAGGTAGTCTGTTGTCGAGATTTTTGTTACACCAATGGATGGTAGCCTTGTCATGATGGAAGGTAGTCTGTTGTCGAGATTTATGTTACTCCAATGGATGGTATCCTTGTCATTATGGAAGGAAGTTTGTTGTTCAAATTTTTGTTACACCAATGGATGTTAGCCTTGTCATTATGGAAGGTAGTCAGTTGTCGAGATTTATGTTACTCCAATGTATGGTAGCCTTGTCATTATGGTTGGAAGTTTGTTGTTCAAATTTTTGTTACTCCAATGGATGTTAGCCTTGTCATTATGGAAGGTAGTCAGTTTTCGAGATTTTTGTTACTCAAATTGATGGTAGCCTTGTCATTATGTAAGGTAGTCTGTTGTCGAGATCTTTGTTACACCAATGGATGGTAGCCTTGTCATCACGGAAGGTAGTCTATTGTCGAGATCTTTGTTAGTCTAATGGATTGTAGCCTTGTCATTATGGAAGGCAGTCAGTTATTGAGATTTTTGTTACACAAATTGATGGTAGCCTTGTCATTATCTAAGGTAGTCTGTTGTCAAGATTTTTGTTAGTCAAATGGATGGTAGCCTTGTCGTGATGGAAGGTAGTCTGTTATTGATATTTTTGTTACTCCAATGGATGGTAGCCTTGTCATTATGGAAGGTACTTTGTTGTCGAGATTTTTGTTACTCTAATGGATGGTAGCCTTGTCATTATGGAAGGTAGTCTATTGTCGAGATTTTTGTTACTCCAATGGATTGTAGCGTTGTCATTATGGAAGGTAGTCTATTGTTGAGATTTTTGTTACTCCAATGGATGGCAGGCTTGTCATTATGCAAGGTAGTCTGTCGTGGAGATTCCGGTTACTCCAATGGATGGTAGCCTAGTCATTATGGAAGGTAGTCTGTTGTCGAGATTTCTATTACTCCAATGAATTGTAGCCTTGTCATTATGGAAGGAAACCTGTTGTTCTGATTTTTGTTACTGCAATGGATGGTAGACTTGTCATTATGGAAGGTATGCTTTTGACGATAGTTTTGTTACTCCAATGGATGGTAGCCTTGTTATTATGGAAGGTAGTTTGTTGTCAAGATTTTTGTTACTCCAATGGATGGTAGCCTTGTCATGATGGAAGGTAGTCTGTTGTCGAGATTTCTATTACTCCAATGTATGGTAGCCTTGTCATTATGGAAGGAAGTTTGTTGTTCAAATTTTTGTTACTCCAATGGATGTTAGCCTTGTCATTATGGAAGGTAGTCAGTTTTTGAGATTTTTGTTACTCAAATTGATGGTAGCCTTGTCATTATGTATGGTAGTCTGTTGTCTAGATTTTTTTTAGTCAAATGGATGGTAGCCTTGTCATGATGAAAGGTAGTCTGTTGTTGATATTTTTGTTACTCTAATGGATGGTAGCCTTGTCATTATGGAAGGAAGTCTGTTGATCAGATTTTTGTTACTCCAATGGATGGTAGCCTTGTCATTATGGAAGGTAATCTGTTGTCAAAATTTTTGTTATTCCATTGGATGGTATCCTTGTCATTATGAAAGGTAGTCTTGTATCGATATTTTTATTACTCCAATTGATGGTTGCCTTGTCATTATGGAAGGTAGTCTGTTGTCGAGATTTTTGTTACTCTAAAGGATGGTAACCTTGTCACTATGGAAGGTAGTCTGTTGTCGAGATTTTTGTTACTACAATGGATTGTAGCCTTGTCATTATGGAAGGTAGTCTGTTTTCAAAATTTTTGTTACCCCAATGGATGGTGGACTTTTCATTATGGAAGGTAGTTTGTTATTGAGATTTTGTTACACTAATTGATGGTATACTTGTCATTACGGAAGGTAGTTCATTGTTGAGATTTTGTTTCTCCAATGGATGATAACCTTGTCATTATGGAAGGTAGTTCATTTTTTAGATTTTGTTACTCCAATGGATGATAGCCTTCTCATTATGGAAGGTAGTTCATTGTTTATATTTTGTTACTCCAATGGATGGTAGCCTTGTCATTATGGAAGGTAGTCTGTTGTCGAGATTTTTGTTACTCCAATGGATGGTGGCCTTGTCATTAAGAAAGGTAGTCTGTTGTCGAGGATTTTGTTACTCCAATTGATAGTAGCATTGTCATAATGGAACGTAGTCTGTTGTCGAGATTTTTTTTACACCAATGGATGGTAGCCTTGTCATTACGGAAGGTAGTCTGTTGTCGAGATCTTTGTTACTCTAATGGATTGTAGCCTTGTCATTATGGAAGGTAGTCAGTTGTCGAGATTTTTGTTACTCAAATTGATGGTAGCGTTGTCATTATGTAAGGTAGTCTGTTGTCGAGATTTTTGTTAGTCAAATGGATGGTAGCCTTGTCATGATGGATGGTAGTCTGTTGTTGAAATTTTTGTTACTCCAATGGACGGTAGCCTTGTCATTATGGAAGGAAGTTTGTTGATCAGATTTTTGTTACTCCAATGGATGGTAGCCTTGTCATTATGGAAGGTAATCTGTTTTCGAAATTATTGTTATTCCATTGGATGGTATCCTTGTCATTGTGAAAGGTAGTCTTTTGTCGAGATTTTTGTTACTCCAATGGATGGTAGCCTTGTCATTATGGAAGGAAGTCTGTTGATCATATTTTTGTTACTCCAATGGATGGTAGCCTTGTCATTATGGAAGGTAGTCTATTGTCGAGATTTTTGTTACTCCAATGGATTGTAGCATTGTCATTATGGAAGGTAGTCTATTGTTGAGATTTTTTTTACTCCAATGGATGACAGGCTTGTCATTGTGCAAGGTAGTCTGTCGTGGAGATTTCGGTTACTCCAATGGATGGTAGCCTTGTCATTATAGAAGGTAGACTGTTGTCGAGATTTCTGTTACTCCAATGGATGGTAGCCTTGTCATTATGGAAGGAAGTTTGTTGTTCAAATTTTTGTTACTCCAATGGATGTTAGCCTTGTCATTATGAAAGGTAGTCTGTTGTTGAGATTTTTGTTTCTCCAATGGATGGTAGCCTTGTCATTATGAAAGGTAGTCTGTTGTCGAGATTTCTTTTACTCCAATTGATAGTAGCCTTGTCATAATGGAACATAGTCTGTTGTCGAGATTTTTTTTACACCAATGGATGGTAGCCTTGTCATTACGGAAGGTAGTCTGTTGTCGAGATCTTTGTTACTCTAATGGATTGTAGCCTTGTCATTATGGAAGGTAGTCAGTGGTACAGATTTTTGTTACTCAAATTGATGGTAGCCTTGTCATTATGTAAGGTAGTCTGTTGTCGAGATTTTTGTTAGTCAAATGGATGGTAGCCTTGTCATGATGGAAGGTAGTCTGTTGTTGATATTTTTGTAACTCCAATGGATGGTAGCCTTGTTATTATGGAAGGAAGTCTTTTGATCATATTTTTGTTACTCCAATGGATGGTAGCCTTGTCGTTATGGAAGGTATCCTGTTGTCGAATTTTTTGTTATTCCATTGGATGATATCCTTGTCATTATGAAAGGTAGTCTTTTGTCGAGATTTTTATTACTCCAATTGGTGGTTGCCTTGTCATTATGGAAGGTAGTCTGTTGCCGAGATTTTTGTTACTCTAAAGGATGGTAACCTTGTCATTATGGAAGGTAGTCTGTTGTGGAGATTTTTGTTACTCCAATGGATGGTGGACTTGTCATTATGGAAGGTAGTTTGTTATTGAGATTTTGTTACTCTAATTGATGGTATCCTTGTCGTTACGGAAGGTAGTTCATTGTTGAGATTTTGTTTCTCCAATGGATGATAACCTTGTCATTATGGAAGGTAGTTCATTTATGAGATTTTGTTACTCCAATGGATGGTAGCCTTGTCATGATGGAAGGTAGTTCATTGTTTAGATTTTTTTACTCCAATGGATGGTATCCTTGTCATTATAGAAGGTACTCTGTTGTCCATATTTTTGTTACTCCAATGGATGGTAGCCTTGTCATTATGGAAGGTAGTCTGTTGTCGAGATTTTTGTTACTCCAATGGATGGTAGCCTTGTCATTATGAAAGGTAGTCTGTTGTCGAGATTTTTGTTACTCCAATTAATGGTAGCCTTGTCATTATGGAACATAGTCTGTTGCCGAGATTTTTGTTACACCAATGGATGGTAGCCTTGTCATCACGGAAGGTAGTCTGTTGTCGAGATCTTTTTTACTCTAATGGATTATAGCCTTGTCATTATGGAAGGTAGTCAGTTGTCGAGATTTTTGTTACTCAAATTGATGGTAGCCTTGTCATTATGTAAGGTAGTCTGTTGTCGAGATTTTTGTTAGTCAAATGGATGGTAGCCTTGTCATGATGGAAGGTAGTCTGTTGTTGATATTTTTGTTACTCCAATGGATGGTATCCTTGTCATTATGGAAGGTAGTATATTGTCGAGATTTTTGTTACTCCAATGGATGGTAGCCTTGTCATTATGGAAGGTAGTCTATTGTCGAGGTTTTTGTTACTCCAATGGATTGTAGCCTTGTCATTATGGAAGGTAGTCTATTGTTGAGATTTTTGTTACACCAATGGATGGCAGGCTTGTCATTATGCAAGGTAGTCTGTCGTGGAGATTCCGGTTACTCCAATGGATGGTAGCCTAGTCATTATGGAAGGTAGTCTGTTGTCGAGATTTCTATTACTCCAATGAATGGTAGCCTTGTCATTATGGAAGGAAACTTGTTGTTCTGATTTTTGTTACTGCAATGGATGGTAGCCTTGTCATTATGGAAGGTATTCTTTTGATGATATTTTTGTTACTCCAATGGATGGTAGCCTTGTTATTATGGAAGGTAGTCTGTTGTCGAGATTTTTTTTACTCCAATGGATGGTAGCCTTGTCATGATGGAAGGTAGTCTGTTGTCGAGATTTCTGTTACTCCAATGTATGGTAGCCTTGTCATTATGGAAGGAAGTTTGTTGTTCAATTTTTTGTTACTCCAATGGATGTTAGCCTTGTCATTATGGAAGGTAGTCTGTTGTCGAGATTTTTGTTACTCCAATGGATGGTAGCCTTGTCATTATGAAAGGTAGTCTGTTGTCGAGATTTTTGTTACTCCAATTGATAGTAGCCTTGTCATAATGGAAGGTAGTCAGTTGTCGAGATTTTTGTTACTCAAATTGATGGTAGCCTTGTCATTATGTAAGGTAGTCTGTTGTCGAGATTTTTGTTAGTCAAATGGATGGTAGCCTTGTCATGATGGAAGGTAATCTGTTGTTGATATTTTTGTTACTCTAATGGATGGTAGCCTTGTCATTATGGAAGGAAGTCTGTTGATCAAATTTTTGTTACACCAATGGATGGTAGCATTGTCATTATGGAAGGTAATCTGTTGTCAAAATTTTTGTTATTCCATTGGATGGTATCCTTGTCATTATGAAAGGTAGTCTTTTGTCGAGATTTTTATTACTCCAATTGATGGTTTCCTTGTCATTGTGGAAGGTTGTCTGTTGCCGAGATTTTTGTTACTCTAAAGGATGGTAACCTTGTCATTATGGAAGGTAGTCTGTTGTCGAGATTTTTGTTACTACAATGGATTGTAGCCTTGTCATTATGGAAGGTAGTCGATTTTCAAAATTTTGTTACTCCAATGGATGGTAGCCTTGTCATTATGAAAGGTAGTCTGTTGTCGAGATTTATGTTACTCCAATGGATGGTAGCCTTGTCATTATGGAAGGAAGTTTGTTGTTCAAATTTTAATTACACCAATGGATGTTAGCCTTGTCATTATGGAAGGTAGTCAGTTGTCGAGATTTATGTTACTCCAATGTATGGTAGCCTTGTCATTATGGAAGGAAGTTTGTTGTTCAAATTTTTGTTACTCCAATGGATGTTAGCCTTGTCCTTATGGAAGGTAGTCAGTTTTTGAGATTTTTGTTACTCAAATTGATGGTAGCCTTGTCATTATGTAAGGTAGTCTGTTGTCTAGATTTTTTTTAGTCAAATGGATGGTAGCCTTGTCATGATGGAAGGTAGTTTGTTGTTGATATTTTTGTTACTCTAATGGATGGTAGCCTTGTCATTATGGAAGGAAGTATGTTGATCAGATTTTTGTTACTCCAATGGATGGTAGCCTTGTCATTATGGAAGGTAATCTGTTGTCAAAATTTTTATTATTCCATTGGATGGTATCCTTGTCATTATGAAAGGTAGTCTTTTGTCGATATTTTTATTACTCCAATTGATGGTTTCCTTGTCATTATGGAAGGTAGTCTGTTGTCGAGATTTTTGTTACTCTAAAGGATGGTAACCTTGTCACTATGGAAGGTAGTCTGTTGTCGAGATTTTTGTTACTACAATGGATTGTAGCCTTGTCATTATAGAAGGTAGTCTGTTTTCAAAATTTTTGTTACCCCAATGGATGGTGGACTTTTCATTATGGAAGGTAGTTTGTTATTGAGATTTTGTTACACTAATTGATGGTATACTTGTCATTATGGAAGGTAGTTCATTGTTGAGATTTTGTTTCTCCAATGGATGATAACCTTGTCATTATGGAAGGTAGTTCATTTTTGAGATTTTGTTACTCCAATGGATGATAGCCTTCTCATTATGGAAGGTAGTTTATTGTTTATATTTTGTTACTCCAATGGATGGTAGCCTTGTCATTATGGAAGGTAGTCTGTTGTCGAGATTTTTGTTACTCCAATGGATGGTAGCCTTGTCATTAAGAAAGGTAGTCTGTTGTCGAGATTTTTGTTTCTCCAATTGATAGTAGCATTGCCATAATGGAACGTAGTCTGTTGTCAAGATTTTTTTACACCAATGGATGGTAGCCTTGTCATTACGGAAGGTAGTCTGTTGTCGAGATCTTTGTTACACCAATGGATGGTAGCCTTGTCATCACGGAAGGTAGTCTATTGTCGAGATCTTTGTTAGTCTAATGGATTGTAGCCTTGTCATTATGGAAGGCAGTCAGTTATTGAGATTTTTGTTACACAAATTGATGGTAGCCTTGTCATTATCTAAGGTAGTCTGTTGTCAAGATTTTTGTTAGTCAAATGGATGGTAGCCTTGTCATGATGGAAGGTAGTCTGTTATTGATATTTTTGTTACTCCAATGGATGGTAGCCTTGTCATTATGGAAGGTACTTTGTTGTCGAGATTTTTGTTACTCTAATGGATGGTAGCCTTGTCATTATGGAAGGTAGTCTATTGTCGAGATTTTTGTTACTCCAATGGATTGTAGCCTTGTCATTATGGAAGGTAGTCTATTGTTGAGATTTTTGTTACTCCAATGGATGGCAGGCTTGTCATTATGCAAGGTAGTCTGTCGTGGAGATTCCGGTTACTCCAATGGATGGTAGCCTAGTCATTATGGAAGGTAGTCTGTTGTCGAGATTTCTGTTACTCCAATGAATTGTAGCCTTGTCATTATGGAAGGAAACCTGTTGTTCTGATTTTTGTTACTGCAATGGATGGTAGACTTGTCATTATGGAAGGTATGCTTTTGACGATAGTTTTGTTACTCCAATGGATGGTAGCCTTGTTATTATGGAAGGTAGTTTGTTGTCAAGATTTTTGTTACTCCAATGGATGGTAGCCTTGTCATGATGGAAGGTAGTCTGTTGTCGAGATTTCTGTTACTCCAATGTATGGTAGCCTTGTCATTATGGAAGGAAGTTTATTGTTCAAATTTTTGTTACTCCAATGGATGTTAGCCTTGTCATTATGGAAGGTAGTCTGTTGTCGAGATTTTTGTTACTCAAATTGATGGTAGCCTTGTCATTATTTAAGGTAGTTTGTTGTCGAGATTTTTGTTAGTCAAATGGATGGTAGCCTTGTCATGATGGAAGGTAGTCTGTTGATGATATATTTGTTACTCCAATGGATGGTAGCCTTGTCATTGTGGAAGGAAGTCTATTGATCAGATTTTTGTTACTCCAATGGATGGTAGCCTTGTCATTATGGAAGGTAATATGTTGTCAAAATTTTTGTTATTCCATTGGATGGTATCCTTGTCATTATGAAAGGTAGTCTTTTGTCGAGATTTTTATTACTCCAATTGATGGTTGCCTTGTCATTATGGAAGTTAGTCTGTTGCCGAGATTTTTGTTACTCTAAAGGATGGTAACCTTGTCATTATGGAAGGTAGTCTGTTGTCGAGATTTTTGTTACTACAATGGATTGTAGCCTTGTCATTATGGAAGGTAGTCTGTTTTCAACATTTTTGTTACTCCAATGAATGGTAGCCTTGTCATTATGAAAGGTAGTCTGTTGTCGAGATTTTTGTTACTCCAATTGATGGTAGCCTTGTCATTATGGAACAAAGTCTGTTGTCGAGATTTATGTTACACCAATGGATGGTAGCCTTGTCATGATGGAAGGTAGTCTGTTGTCGAGATTTCTATTACTCCAATGGATGGTAGCCTTGTCATTATGGAAGGAAGCTAGTTGTTTAAATTTTTGTTACTCCAATGGATGGTGGACTTTTCATTATGGAATGTAGTTTGTTGTTGAGATTTTGTTACTCTAATTGATGGTATCCTTGTCATTACGGAAGGTAGTTCATTGTTGAGATTTTGTTTCTCCAATGGATGATAACCTTGTCATTATGGAAGGTAGTTCATTTTTGAGATTTTGTTACTCCAATGGATGATAGCCTTCTCATTATGGAAGGTAGTTCATTGTTTAGATTTTGTTACTCCAATGGATGGTAGCCTTGTCATTATGGAAGGTAGTCTGTTGTCGAGATTTTTGTTACTCCAGTGGATGGTAGCCTTGTCATTATCGAAGGTAGTCTGTTGTCGATATTTTTCTTACTCCAATGGATGGTAGCCTTGTTATTATGAAAGGTAGTCTGTTGTCGAGATTTTTGTTACTCCAATTGATGGTAGCCTTGTCATTATGGAACATAGTCTGTTGTCGAGATTTTTGTTACACCAATGGATGGTAGCCTTGTCATCACAGAAGGTAGTGTGTTGTCGAGATCTTTGTTACTCTAATGGATTGTAGCCTTGTCATTATGGAAGGTAGTCAGTTGTTGAGATTTTTGTTACTCAAATTGATTGTAGCCTTGTCATTATGTAAGGTAGTCTGTTGTCGAGATTTTTGTTAGTCAAATGGACGGTAGCCTTGTCATGATGGAAGGTAGTCTGTTGTTGATATTTTTGTTACTCCAATGGATGGTATCCTTGTCATTATGGAAGGTAGTATATTGTCGAGATTTTTGTTACTCCAATGGATGGTAGCCTTGTCATTATGGAAGGTAGTCTATTGTCGAGATTTTTGTTACTCCAATGGATTGTAGCCTTGTCATTATGGAAGGTAGTCTATTGTTGAGATTTTTGTTACTCCAATGGATGGCAGGCTTGTCATTATGCAAGGTAGTCTGTCGTGGAGATTCCGGTTACTCCAATGGATGGTAGCCTAGTCATTATGGAAGGTAGTCTGTTGTCGAGATTTCTGTTACTCCAATGAATTGTAGCCTTGTCATTATGGAAGGAAACCTGTTGTTCTGATTTTTGTTACTGCAATGGATGGTAGACTTGTCATTATGGAAGGTATGCTTTTGACGATAGTTTTGTTACTCCAATGGATGGTAGCCTTGTTATTATGGAAGGTAGTTTGTTGTCAAGATTTTTGTTACTCCAATGGATGGTAGCCTTGTCATGATGGAAGGTAGTCTGTTGTCGAGATTTCTGTTACTCCAATGTATGGTAGCCTTGTCATTATGGAAGGAAGTTTGTTGTTCAAATTTTTGTTACTCCAATGGATGTTAGCCTTGTCATTATGGAAGGTAGTCTGTTGTCGAGATTTTTGTTACTCCAATGGATGGTAGCCTTGTCATTATGAAAGGTAGTCTGTTGTCGAGATTTTTGTTACTCCAATTGATAGTAGCCTTGTCATAATGGAAGGTAGTCAGTTGTCAAGATTTTTGTTACTCAAATTGATGGTAGCCTTGTCATTATTTAAGGTAGTCTGTTGTCGAGATTTTTGTTAGTCAAATGGATGGTAGCCTTGTCATGATGGAAGGTAGTCTGTTGATGATATATTTGTTACTCCAATGGATGGTAGCCTTGTCATTGTGGAAGGAAGTCTATTGATCAGATTTTTGTTACTCCAATGGATGGTAGCCTTGTCATTATGGAAGGTAATATGTTGTAAAAATTTTTGTTATTCCATTGGATGGTATCCTTGTCATTATGAAAGGTAGTCTTTTGTCGAGATTTTTATTACTCCAATTGATGGTTGCCTTGTCATTATGGAAGTTAGTCTGTTGCCGAGATTTTTGTTACTCTAAAGGATGGTAACCTTGTCATAATGGAAGGTAGTCTGTTGTCGAGATTTTTGTTACTACAATGGATTGTAGCCTTGTCATTATGGAAGGTAGTCTGTTTTCAACATTTTTGTTACTCCAATGAATGGTAGCCTTGTCATTATGAAAGGTAGTCTGTTGTCGATATTTTTGTTACTCCAATTGATGGTAGCCGTGTCATTATGGAACAAAGTCTGTTGTCGAGATTTATGTTACACCAATGGATGGTAGCCTTGTCATGATGGAAGGTAGTCTGTTGTCGAGATTTCTATTACTCCAATGGATGGTAGCCTTGTCATTATGGAAGGAAGCTAGTTGTTTAAATTTTTGTTACTCCAATGGATGGTGGACTTTTCATTATGGAATGTAGTTTGTTGTTGAGATTTTGTTACTCTAATTGATGGTATCCTTGTCATTACGGAAGGTAGTTCATTGTTGAGATTTTGTTTCTCCAATGGATGATAACCTTGTCATTATGGAAGGTAGTTCATTTTTGAGATTTTGTTACTCCAATGGATGATAGCCTTCTCATTATGGAAGGTAGTTCATTGTTTAGATTTTGTTACTCCAATGGATGGTAGCCTTGTCATTATGGAAGGTAGTCTGTTGTCGAGATTTTTGTTACTCCAGTGGATGGTAGCCTTGTCATTATCGAAGGTAGTCTGTTGTCGATATTTTTCTTACTCCAATGGATGGTAGCCTTGTTATTATGAAAGGTAGTCTGTTGTCGAGATTTTTGTTACTCCAATTTATGGTAGCCTTGTCATTATGGAACATAGTCTGTTGTCGAGATTTTTGTTACACCAATGGATGGTAGCCTTGTCATCACAGAAGGTAGTGTGTTGTCGAGATCTTTGTTACTCTAATGGATTGTAGCCTTGTCATTATGGAAGGTAGTCAGTTGTTGAGATTTTTGTTACTCAAATTGATGGTAGCCTTGTCATTATGTAAGGTAGTCTGTTGTCGAGATTTTTGTTAGTCAAATGGATGGTAGCCTTGTCATGATGGAAGGTAGTCTGTTGTTGATATTTTTGTTACTCCAATGGATGGTATCCTTGTCATTATGGAAGGTAGTATATTGTCGAGATTTTTGTTACTCCAATGGATGGTAGCCTTGTCATTATGGAAGGTAGTCTATTGTCGAGATTTTTGTTACTCCAATGGATTGTAGCCTTGTCATTATGGAAGGTAGTCTATTGTTGAGATTTTTGTTACTCCAATGGATGGCAGGCTTGTCATTATGCAAGGTAGTCTATCATGGAGATTCCGGTTACTCCAATGGATGGTAGCCTAGTCATTATGGAAGGTAGTCTGTTGTCGAGATTTCTGTTACTCCAATGAATGGTAGCCTTGTCATTATGGAAGGAAACCTGTTGTTTTGATTTTTGTTACTGCAATGGATGGTAGCCTTGTCATTATGGAAGGTATTCTTTTGACGATATTTTTGTTACTCCAATGGTTGGTAGCCTTGTTATTATGGAAGGTAGTTTGTTGTCGAGATTTTTGTTACTCCAATGGATGGTAGCCTTGTCATGATGGAAGGTAGTCTGTTGTCGAGATTTCTGTTACTCCAATGTATGGTAGCCTTGTCATTATGGAAGGAAGTTTGTTGTTCAAATTTTTGTTACTCCAATGGATGTTAGCCTTGTCATTATGGAAGGTAGTCTGTTGTCGAGATTTTTGTTACTCCAATGGATGGTAGCCTTGTCATTATGAAAGGTAGTCTGTTGTCGAGATTTTTGTTACTCCAATTGATAGTAGCCTTGTCATAATGGAAGGTAGTCAGTTGTCAAGATTTTTGTTACTCAAATTGATGGTAGCCTTGTCATTATTTAAGGTAGTCTGTTGTCGAGATTTTTGTTAGTCAAATGGATGGTAGCCTTGTCATGATGGAAGGTAGTCTGTTGATGATATATTTGTTACTCCAATGGATGGTAGCCTTGTCATTGTGGAAGGAAGTCTATTGATCAGATTTTTGTTACTCCAATGGATGGTAGCCTTGTCATTATGGAAGGTAATATGTTGTCAAAAATTTTGTTATTCCATTGGATGGTATCCTTGTCATTATGAAAGGTAGTCTTTTGTCGAGATTTTTATTACTCCAATTGATGGTTGCCTTGTCATTATGGAAGTTAGTCTGTTGCCGAGATTTTTGTTACTCTAAAGGATGGTAACCTTGTCATTATGGAAGGTAGTCTGTTGTCGAGATTTTTGTTACTACAATGGATTGTAGCCTTGTCATTATGGAAGGTAGTCTATCATGGAGATTCCGGTTACTCCAATGGATGGTATCCTTGTCATTATGGAAGGTAGTCTGTTGTCGAGATTTCTGTTACTCCAATGAATGGTAGCCTTGTCATTATGGAAGGAAACCTGTTGTTTTGATTTTTGTTACTGCAATGGATGGTAGCCTTGTCATTATGGAAGGTATTCTTTTGACGATATTTTTGTTACTCCAATGGTTGGTAGCCTTGTTATTATGGAAGGTAGTTTGTTGTCGAGATTTTTGTTACTCCAATGGATGGTAGCCTTGTCATGATGGAAGGTAGTCTGTTGTCGAGATTTCTGTTACTCCAATGTATGGTAGCCTTGTCATTATGGAAGGAAGTTTGTTGTTCAAATTTTTGTTACTCCAATGGATGTTAGCCTTGTCATTATGGAAGGTAGTCTGTTGTCGAGATTTTTGTTACTCCAATGGATGGTAGCCTTGTCATTATGAAAGGTAGTCTGTTGTCGAGATTTTTGTTACTCCAATTGATAGTAGCCTTGTCATAATGGAAGGTAGTCAGTTGTCAAGATTTTTGTTACTCAAATTGATGGTAGCCTTGTCATTATTTAAGGTAGTCTGTTGTCGAGATTTTTGTTAGTCAAATGGATGGTAGCCTTGTCATGATGGAAGGTAGTCTGTTGATGATATATTTGTTACTCCAATGGATGGTAGCCTTGTCATTGTGGAAGGAAGTCTATTGATCAGATTTTTGTTACTCCAATGGATGGTAGCCTTGTCATTATGGAAGGTAATATGTTGTCAAAAATTTTGTTATTCCATTGGATGGTATCCTTGTCATTATGAAAGGTAGTCTTTTGTCGAGATTTTTATTACTCCAATTGATGGTTGCCTTGTCATTATGGAAGTTAGTCTGTTGCCGAGATTTTTGTTACTCTAAAGGATGGTAACCTTGTCATTATGGAAGGTAGTCTGTTGTCGAGATTTTTGTTACTACAATGGATTGTAGCCTTGTCATTATGGAAGGTAGTCTATTTTTAAAATTTTTGTTACTCCAAAGGATGGTAGCCTTGTTATTATGAAAGGTAGTCTGTTGTCGAGATTTTTGTTACTCCAATTGATGGTAGCCTTGTCATTATGGAACATAGTCTGTTGTCGAGATTTTTGTTACACCAATGGATGGTAGCCTTGTCATGATGGAAGGTAGTCTGTTGTCGAGATTTCTATTACTCCAATGGATGGTAGCCTTGTCATTATGGAAGGAAGCTTGTTGTTTAAATTTTTGTTACTCCAATGGATGGTGGACTTTTCATTATTGAATGTAGTTTGTTGTTGAGAATTTGTTACTCTAATTGATGGTATCCTTGTCATTACGGAAGGTAGTTCATTGTTGAGATTTTGTTTCTCCAATGGATGATAACCTTGTCATTATGGAAGGTAGTTCATTTTTGAGATTTTGTTACTCCAATGGATGATATCCTTCTCATTATGGAAGGTAGTTCATTGTTTAGATTTTGTTACTCCAATGGATGGTAGCCTTGTCATTATGGAAGGTAGTCTGTTGTCGAGATTTTTGTTACTCCAATGGATGGTAGCCTTGTCATTATCGAAGGTAGTCTGTTGTCGATATTTTTGTTACTCCAATGGATCGTAGCCTTGTCATTATGAAAGGTAGTCTATTGTCGAGATTTTTGTTACACCAATGGATGGTAGCCTTGTCATCACGAAAGGTAGTCTATTGTAGCCTTTGTTACTCTAATGGATTGTAGCCTTGTCATTATGGAAGGTAGTCAGTTATTGAGATTTTTGTTACTCAAATTGATGGTAGCCTTGTCATTATGTAAGGTAGTCTGTTGTCGAGATTTTTGTTAGTCAAATGGATGGTAGCCTTGTCATGATGGAAGGTAGTCTGTTGTTGATATTTTTGTTACTCCAATGGATGGTAGCCTAGTCATTATGGAAGGTACGTTGTTGTCGAGATTTTTGTTACTCTAATGGATGGTAGCCTTGTCATTATGGAAGGTACTTTGTTGTCAAGATTTTTGTTACTCCAATGGATTGTAGCCTTGTCATTATGGAAGGTAGTCTATTGTTGAGATTTTTGTTACTCCAATGGATGGCAGGCTTGTCATTATGCAAGGTAGTCTGTCGTGGAGATTCCGGTTACTCCAATGGATGGTAGCCTAGTCATTATGGAAGGTAGTCTGTTGTCGAGATTTCTGTTACTCCAATGAATGGTAGCCTTGTCATTATGGAAGGAAACCTGTTGTTCTGATTTTTGTTACTGCAATGGATGGTAGCCTTGTCATTATGGAAGGTATTCTTTTGACGATATTTTTGTTACTCCAATGGATGGTAGCCTTGTTATTATGGAAGGTAGTTTGTTGTCGAGATTTTTGTTACTCCAATGGATGGTAGCCTTGTCATGATGGAAGGTAGTCTGTTGTCGAGATTTCTGTTACTCCAATGTATGGTAGCCTTGTCATTATGGAAGGAAGTTTGTTGTTCAAATTTTTGTTACTCCAATGGATGTTAGCCTTGTCATTATGGAAGGTAGTCTGTTGTCGAGATTTTTGTTACTCCAATGGATGGTAGCCTTGTCATTATGAAAGGTAGTCTGTTGTCGAGATTTTTGTTACTCCAATTGATAGTAGCCTTGTCATAATGGAAGGTAGTCAGTTGTCGAGATTTTTGTTACTCAAATTGATGGTAGCCTTGTCATTATGTAAGGTAGTCTGTTGTCGAGATTTTTGTTAGTCAAATGGATGGTAGCCTTGTCATGATGGAAGGTAGTCTGTTGTTGATATTTTTGTTACTACAATGGATGGTAGCCTTGTCATTATGGAAGGAAGTCTGTTGATCAGATTTTTGTTACTACAATGGATGGTAGCCTTGTCATTATGGAAGGTAGTCTGTTTTCAACATTTTTGTTACTCCAATGAATGGTAGCCTTGTCATTATGAAAGGTAGTCTGTTGTCGAGATTTTTATTACTCCAATTGATGGTTGCCTTGTCATTATGAAAGGTAGTCTGTTGCCGAGATTTTTGTTACTCTAAAGGATGGTAACCTTATCATTATGGAAGGTAGTCTGTTGTCGAGATTTTTGTTACTACAATGGATTGTAGCCTTGTCATTATGGAAGGTAGTCTGTTTTCAACATTTTTGTTACTCCAATGAATGGTAGCCTTGTCATTATGAAAGGTAGTCTGTTGTCGAGATTTTTGTTACTCCAATTGATGGTAGCCTTGTCATTATGGAACAAAGTCTGTTGTCGAGATTTATGTTACACCAATGGATGGTAGCCTTGTCATGATGGAAGGTAGTCTGTTGTCGAGATTTCTATTACTCCAATGGATGGTAGCCTTGTCATTATGGAAGGAAGCTAGTTGTTTAAATTTTTGTTACTCCAATGGATGGTGGACTTTTCATTATGGAATGTAGTTTGTTGTTGAGATTTTGTTACTCTAATTGATGGTATCCTTGTCATTACGGAAGGTAGTTCATTGTTGAGATTTTGTTTCTCCAATGGATGATAACCTTGTCATTATGGAAGGTAGTTCATTTTTGAGATTTTGTTACTCCAATGGATGATAGCCTTCTCATTATGGAAGGTAGTTCATTGTTTAGATTTTGTTACTCCAATGGATGGTAGCCTTGTCATTATGGAAGGTAGTCTGTTGTCGAGATTTTTGTTACTCCAATGGATGGTAGCCTTGTCATTATCGAAGGTAGTCTGTTGTCGATATTTTTCTTACTCCAATGGATGGTAGCCTTGTTATTATGAAAGGTAGTCTGTTGTCGAGATTTTTGTTACTCCAATTGATGGTAGCCTTGTCATTATGGAACATAGTCTGTTGTCGAGATTTTTGTTACACCAATGGATGGTAGCCTTGTCATCACAGAAGGTAGTGTGTTGTCGAGATCTTTGTTACTCTAATGGATTGTAGCCTTGTCATTATGGAAGGTAGTCAGTTGTTGAGATTTTTGTTACTCAAATTGATGGTAGCCTTGTCATTATGTAAGGTAGTCTGTTGTCGAGATTTTTGTTAGTCAAATGGATGGTAGCCTTGTCATGATGGAAGGTAGTCTGTTGTTGATATTTTTGTTACTCCAATGGATGGTATCCTTGTCATTATGGAAGGTAGTATATTGTCGAGAGTTTTGTTACTCCAATGGATGGTAGCCTTGTCATTATGGAAGGTAGTCTATTGTCGAGATTTTTGTTACTCCAATGGATTGTAGCCTTGTCATTATGGAAGGTAGTCTATTGTTGAGATTTTTGTTACTCCAATGGATGACAGGCTTGTCATTATGCAAGGTAGTCTATCATGGAGATTCCGGTTACTCCAATGGATGGTAGCCTAGTCATTATGGAAGGTAGTCTGTTGTCGAGATTTCTGTTACTCCAATGAATGGTAGCCTTGTCATTATGGAAGGAAACCTGTTGTTCTGATTTTTGTTACTGCAATGGATGGTAGCCTTGTCATTATGGAAGGTATTCTTTTGAAGATATTTTTGTTACTCCAATGGATGGTAGCCTTGTTATTATGGAAGGTAGTTTGTTGTCGAGATTTTTGTTACTCCAATGGATGGTAGCCTTGTCATGATGGAAGGTAGTCTGTTGTCGAGATTTCTGTTACTCCAATGTATGGTAGCCTTGTCATTATGGAAGGAAGTTTGTTGTTCAAATTTTTGTTACTCCAATGGATGTTAGCCTTGTCATTATGGAAGGTAGTCTGTTGTCGAGATTTTTGTTACTCCAATGGGTGGTAGCCTTGTCATTATGAAAGGTAGTCTGTTGTCGAGATTTTTGTTACTCCAATTGATAGTAGCCTTGTCATAATGGAAGGTAGTCAGTTGTCAAGATTTTTGTTACTCAAATTGATGGTAGCCTTGTCATTATGTAAGGTAGTCTGTTGTCGAGATTTTTGTTAGTCAAATGGATGGTAGCCTTGTCATGATGGAAGGTAGTCTGTTGTTGATATTTTTGTTACTCCAATGGATGGTAGCCTTGTCATCATGGAAGGAAGTCTGTTGATCAGATATTTGTTACTCCAATGGATGGTAGCCTTGTCATTATGGAAGGTAATATGTTGTCAAAATTTTTGTTATTCCATTGGATGGTATCCTTGTCATTATGAAAGGTAGTCTTTTGTCGAGATTTTTATTACTCCAATTGATGGTTTCCTTGTCATTATGGAAGGTAGTCTGTTGCCGAGATTTTTGTTTCTCTAAAGGATGGTAACCTTGTCATTATGGAAGGTAGTCTGTTGTCGAGATTTTTGTTACTACAATGGATTGTAGCCTTGTCATTATGGAAGGTAGTCTGTTTTCAACATTTTTGTTACTCCAATGAATGGTAGCCTTGTCATTATGAAAGGTAGTCTGTTGTCGAGATTTTTGTTACTCCAATTGATGGTAGCCTTGTCATTATGGAACATAGTCTGTTGTCGAGATTTTTGTTACACCAATGGATGGTAGCCTTGTCATGATGGAAGGTAGTCTGTTGTCGAGATTTCTATTACTCCAATGGATGGTAGCCTTGTCATTATGGAAGGTAGTCTATTGTCGAGATTTTTGTTACTCCAATGGATTGTAGCCTTGTCATTATGGAAGGTAGTCTATTGTTGAGATTTTTGTTACTCCAATGGATGGGAGGCTTGTCATTATGCAAGGTAGTCTATCATGGAGATTCCGGTTACTCCAATGGATGGTAGCCTAGTCATTATGGAAGGTAGTCTGTTGTCGAGATTTCTGTTACTCCAATGAATGGTAGCCTTGTCATTATGGAAGGAAACCTGTTGTTCTGATTTTTGTTACTGCAATGGATGGTAGCCTTGTCATTATGGAAGGTATTCTTTTGACGATATTTTTGTTACTCCAATGGATGGTAGCCATGTTATTATGGAAGGTAGTTTGTTGTCGAGATTTTTGTTACTCCAATGGATGGTAGCCTTGTCATGATGGAAGGTAGTCTGTTGTCGAGATTTCTGTTAATCCAATGTATGGTAGCCTTGTCATTATGGAAGGAAGTTTGTTGTTCAAATTTTTATTACTCCAATGGATGTTAGCCTTGTCATTATGGAAGGTAGTTTGTTGTCGAGATTTTTGTTACTCTAATGGATGGTAGCCTTGTCATTATGAAAGGTAGTCTGTTGTCGAGATTTTTGTTACTCCAATTGATAGTAGCCTTGTCATAATGGAAGGTAGTCAGTTGTCAAGATTTTTGTTACTCAAATTGATGGTAGCCTTGTCATTATGTAAGATAGTCTGTTGTCGAGATTTTTGTTAGTCAAATGGATGGTAGCCTTGTCAGGATGGAAGGTAGTCTGTTGTTGATATGTTTGTTACTCCAATGGATGGTAGCCTTGTCATCATGGAAGGAAGTCTGTTGATCAGATATTTGTTACTCCAATGGATGGTAGCCTTGTCATTATGGAAGGTAATATGTTGTCAAAATTTTTATTATTCCATTGGATGGTATCCTTGTCATTATGAAAGGTAGTCTTTTGTCGATATTTTTATTACTCCAATTGATGGTTGCCTTGTCATTATGGAAGGTAGTCTGTTGCCGAGATTTTTGTTTCTCTAAAGGATGGTAACCTTGTCATTATGTAAGGTAGTCTGTTGTCGAGATTTTTGTTACTACAATGGATTGTAGCCTTGTCATTATGGAAGGTAGTCTGTTTTCAACATTTTTGTTACTCCAATGAATGGTAGCCTTGTCATTATGAAAGGTAGTCTGTTGTCGAGATTTTTGTTACTCCAATTGATGGTAGCCTTGTCATTATGGAACATAGTCTGTTGTCGAGATTTTTGTTACACCAATGGATGGTAGCCTTGTCATGATGGAAGGTAGTCTGTTGTCGAGATTTCTATTACTCCAATGGATGGTAGCCTTGTCATTATGGAAGGTAGTGTATTGTCGAGATTTTTGTTACTCCAATGGATTGTAGCCTTGTCATTATGGAAGGTAGTCTATTGTTGAGATTTTTGTTACTCCAATGGATGGCAGGCTTGTCATTATGCAAGGTAGTCTATCATGGAGATTCCGGTTACTCCAATGGATGGTAGCCTAGTCATTATGGAAGGTAGTCTGTTGTCGAGATTTCTGTTACTCCAATGAATGGTAGCCTTGTCATTATGGAAGGAAACCTGTTGTTTTGATTTTTGTTACTACAATGGATGGTAGCCTTGTCATTATGGAAGGTATTCTTTTGACGATATTTTTGTTACTCCAATGGATGGTAGCCTTGTTATTATGGAAGGTAGTTTGTTGTCGAGATTTTTGTTACTCCAATGGATGGTAGCCTTGTCATGATGGAAGGTAGTCTGTTGTCGAGATTTTTGTTACTCCAATGTATGGTAGCCTTGTCATTATGGAAGGAAGTTTGTTGTTCAAATTTTTGTTACTCCAATGGATGTTAGCCTTGTCATTATGGAAGGTAGTCTGTTGTCGAGATTTTTTTTACTCCAATGGATGGTAGCCTTGTCATTATGAAAGGTAGTCTGTTGTCGATATTTTTGTTACTCCAATTGATAGTAGCCTTGTCATAATGGAAGGTAGTCAGTTGTCAAGATTTTTGTTACTCAAATTGATGGTAGCCTTGTCATTATGTAAGGTAGTCTGTTGTCGAGATTTTTGTTAGTCAAATGGATGGTAGCCTTGTCATGATGGAAGGTAGTCTGTTGTTGATATTTTTGTTACTCCAATGGATGGTAGCCTTGTCATCATGGAAGGAAGTCTGTTGATCAGATTTTTGTTACTCCAATGGATGGTAGCCTTGTCATTATGGAAGGTAATATGTTGTCAAAATTTATGTTATTCCATTGGATGGTATCCTTGTCATTATGAAAGGTAGTCTTTTGTCGAGATTTTTATTACTCCAATTGATGGTTGCCTTGTCATTATGGAAGGTAGTCTGTTGCCGAGATTTTTGTTACTCTAAAGGATGGTAACCTTGTCATTATGGAAGGTAGTCTATTGTCGAGATTTTTGTTACTACAATGGATTGTAGCCTTGTCATTATGGAAGGTAGTCTGTTTTCAACATTTTTGTTACTCCAATGAATGGTAGCCTTGTCATTATGAAAGGTAGTCTGTTGTCGAGATTTTTGTTACTCCAATTGATGGTAGCCTTGTCATTATGGAACATAGTCTGTTGTCGAGATTTTTGTTACACCAATGGATGGTAGCCTTGTCATGATGGAAGGTAGTCTGTTGTCGAGATTTCTATTACTCCAATGGATGGTAGCCTTGTCATTATGGAAGGAAGCTTGTTGTTTAAATTTTTGTTACTCCAATGGATGGTGTACTTTTCATTATGGAATGTAGTTTGTTGTTGATATTTTGTTACTCTAATTGATGGTATCCTTGTCATTACGGAAGGTAGTTCATTGTTGAGATTTTGTTTCTCCAATGGATGATAACCTTGTCATTATGGAAGGTAGTTCATTTTTGAGATTTTGTTACTCCAATGGATGATAGCCTTCTCATTATGGAAGGTAGTTCATTCTTTAGATTTTGTTACTCCAATGGATGGTAGCCTTGTCATTATGGAAGGTAGTCTGTTGTCGAGATTTTTGTTACTCCAATGGATGGTAGCCTTGTCATTATCGAAGGTAGTCTGTTGTCGATATTTTTCTTACTCCAATGGATGGTAGCCTTGTCATTATGAAAGGTAGTCTGTTGTCGAGATGTTTGTTACTCCAATTGATGGTAGCCTTGTCATTATGGAACATAGTCTGTTGTCGAGATTTTTGTTACACCAATGGATGGTAGCCTTGTCATGATGGAAGGTAGTCTGTTGTCGAGATTTCTATTACTCCAATGGATGGTAGCCTTGTCATTATGGAAGGTAGTCTATTGTCGAGATTTTTGTTACTCCAATGGATTGTAGCCTTGTCATTATGGAAGGTAGTCTATTGTTGAGATTTTTGTTACTCCAATGGATGGCAGGCTTGTCATTATGCAAGGTAGTCTATCATGGAGATTCCGGTTACTCCAATGGATGGTAGCCTAGTCATTATGGAAGGTAGTCTGTTGTCGAGATTTCTGTTACTCCAATGAATGGTAGCCTTGTCATTATGGAAGGAAACCTGTTGTTCTGATTTTTGTTACTGCAATGGATGGTAGCCTTGTCATTATGGAAGGTATTCTTTTGACGATATTTTTGTTACTCCAATGGATGGTAGCCTTGTTATTATGGAAGGTAGTTTGTTGTCGAGATTTTTGTTACTCCAATGGATGGTAGCCTTGTCATGATGGAAGGTAGTCTGTTGTCGAGATTTCTGTTACTCCAATGTATGGTAGCCTTGTCATTATGGAAGGAAGTTTGTTGTTCAAATTTTTGTTACTCCAATGGATGTTAGCCTTGTCATTATGGAAGGTAGTCTGTTGTCGAGATTTTTTTTACTCCAATGGATGGTAGCCTTGTCATTATGAAAGGTAGTCTGTTGTCGAGATTTTTGTTACTCCAATTGATAGTAGCCTTGTCATAATGGAAGGTAGTCAGTTGTCAAGATTTTTGTTACTCAAATTGATGGTAGCCTTGTCATTATGTAAGGTAGTCTGTTGTCGAGATTTTTGTTAGTCAAATGGATGGTATCCTTGTCATGATGGAAGGTAGTCTGTTGTTGATATTTTTGTTACTCCAATGGATGGTAGCCTTGTCATCATGGAAGGAAGTCTGTTGATCAGATTTTTGTTACTCCAATGGATGGTAGCCTTGTCATTATGGAAGGTAATATGTTGTCAAAATTTTTGTTATTCCATTGGATGGTATCCTTGTCATTATGAAAGGTAGTCTTTTGTCGAGATTTTTATTACTCCAATTGATGGTTGCCTTGTCATTATGGAAGGTAGTCTGTTGCCGAGATTTTTGTTACTCTAAAGGATGGTAACCTTGTCATTATGGAAGGTAGTCTGTTGTCGAGATTTTTGTTACTACAATGGATTGTAGCCTTGTCATTATGGAAGGTGGTCTGTTTTCAACATTTTTGTTACTCCAATGAATGGTAGCCTTGTCATTATGAAAGGTAGTCTGTTGTCGAGATTTTTGTTACTCCAATTGATGGTAGCCTTGTCATTATGGAACATAGTCTGTTGTCGAGATTTTTGTTACACCAATGGATGGTAGCCTTGTCATGATGGAAGGTAGTCTATTGTCGAGATTTCTATTACTCCAATGGATGGTATCCTTGTCATTATGGAAGGAAGCTTGTTGTTTAAATTTTTGTTACTCCAATGGATGGTGTACTTTTCATTATGGAATGTAGTTTGTTGTTGATATTTTGTTACTCTAATTGATGGTATCCTTGTCATTACAGAAGGTAGTTCATTGTTGAGATTTTGTTTCTCCAATGGATGATAACCTTGTCATTATGGAAGGTAGTTCATTTTTGAGATTTTGTTACTCCAATGAATGATAGCCTTCTCATTATGGAAGGTAGTTCATTGTTTAGATTTTGTTACTCCAATGGATGGTAGCCTTGTCATTATGGAAGGTAGTCTGTTGTCGAGATTTTTGTTACTCCAATGGATGGTAGCCTTGTCATTATCGAAGGTAGTCTGTTGTCGATATTTTTCTTACTCCAATGGATGGTAGCCTTGTCATTATGAAAGGTAGTCTGTTGTCGAGATTTTTGTTACTCCAATTGATGGTAGCCTTGTCATTATGGAACATAGTCTGTTGTCGAGATTTTTGTTACACCAATGGATGGTACCCTTGTCATCACGGAAGGTAGTCTGTTGTCGAGATCTTTGTTACTCTAATGGATTGTAGCCTTGTCATTATGGAAGGTAGTCAGTTGTTGATATTTTTGTTACTCAAATTGATGGTAGCCTTGTCATTATGTAAGGTAGTCTGTTGTCAAGATTTTTGTTAGTCAAATGGATGGTAGCCTTGTCATGATGGAAGGTAGTCTGTTGTTGATATTTTTGTTACTCCAATGGATGGTATCCTTGTCATTATGGAAGGTAGTATATTGTCGTGATTTTTATTACTCCAATGGATGGTATCCTTGTCATTATGGAAGGTAGTCTATTGTCGAGATTTTTGTTACTCCAATGGATTGTAGCCTTGTCATTATGGAAGGTAGTCTATTGTTGAGATTTTTGTTACTCCAATGGATGGCAGGCTTGTCATTATGCAAGGTAGTATGTCATGGAGATTCCGGTTACTCCAATGGATGGTAGCCTAGTCATTATGGAAGGTAGTCTGTTGTCGAGATTTCTGTTACTCCAATGAATGGTAGCCTTGTCATTATGGAAGGAAACCTGTTGTTCTGATTTTTGTTACTGCAATGGATGGTAGCCTTGTCATTATGGAAGGTATTCTTTTGACGATATTTTTGTTACTCCAATGGATGGTAGCCTTGTTATTATGGAAGGTAGTCTGTTGTCGAGATTTTTGTTACTCCAATGGATGGTAGCCTTGTCATTATGAAAGGTAGTCTGTTGTCGAGATTTTTGTTACTCCAATTGATAGTAGCCTTGTCATAATGGAAGGTAGTCAGTTGTCAAGATTTTTGTTACTCAAATTGATGGTAGCCTTGTCATTATGTGAGGTAGTCTGTTGTCGAGATTTTTGTTAGTCAAATGGATGGTAGCCTTGTCATGATGGAAGGTAGTCTGTTATTGATATTTTTGTTACTCCAATGGATGGTAGCCTTGTCATTATGGAAGGAAGTCTGTTGATCAGATTTTTGTTACTCCAATGGATGGTAGCCTTGTCATTATGGAAGGTAACATGTTGTCAAAATTTTTGTTATTCCATTGGATGGTATCCTTGTCATTATGAAAGGTAGTCTTTTGTCGAGATTTTTATTACTCCAATTGATGGTTGCCTTGTCATTATGGAAGGTAGTCTGTTGCCGAGATTTTTGTTACTCTAAAGGATGGTAACCTTGTCATTATGGAAGGTAGTCTGTTGTCGAGAGTTTTGTTACTACAATGGATGGTATCCTTGTCATTATGGAAGGTAGTATATTGTCAGGATTTTTGTTACTCCAATGGATGGTAGCCTTGTCATTATGGAAGGTAGTCTATTGTCGAGATTTTTGTTACTCCAATGGATTGTAGCCTTGTCATTATGGAAGGTAGTCTATTGTTGAGATTTTTGTTACTCCAATGGATGGCAGGCTTGTCATTATGCAAGGTAGTCTGTCATGGAGATTCCGGTTACTCCAATGGATGGTAGCCTAGTCATTATGGAAGGTAGTCTGTTGTCGAGATTTCTGTTACTCTAATGAATGGTAGCCTTGTCATTATGGAAGGAAACCTGTTGTTCTGATTTTTGTTACTGCAATGGATGGTAGCCTTGTCATTATGGGAGGTAGTCGGTTGTCGAGATTTTTGTTACTCCAATGGATGGTAGCCTTGTCATTATGAAAGGTAGTCTGTTGTCGAGATTTTTGTTACTCCAATGGTGGTAGCCTTGTCATTATGGAAGGTAGTCAGTTTTCAAGATTTTTGTTACTCAAATTGATGGTAGCCTTGTCATTATGTGAGGTAGTCTTTTGTCGAGATTTTTGTTAGTCAAATGGATGGTAGCCTTGTCATGATGGAAGGTAGTCTGTTGTTGATATTTTTGTTACTCCAATGGATGGTAGCCTTGTCATTATGGAAGGAAGTCTGTTGATCAGATTTTTGTTACTTCAATGGATGGTAGCCTTGTCATTATGGAAGGTAATATGTTGTCAAAATTTTTGTTATTCCATTGGATGGTATCCTTGTCATTATGAAAGGTAGTCTTTTGTCGAGATTTTTATTACTCCAATTGATGGTTGCCTTGTCATTATGGAAGGTAGTCTGTTGCCGAGATTTTTGTTACTCTAAAGGATGGTAACCTTGTCATGATGAAAGGTAGTCTGTTGTCGAGATTTTTGTTACTACAATGGATGGTAGCCTTGTCATTATGGAAGGTAGTCTGTTGTCGATATTTTTTTTACACCAATAGATGGTAGCCTTGTCATGATGGAAGGTAGTCTGTTGTCGATATTTATGTTACTCCAATGGATGGTAGCCTTGTCATTATGGAAGGAAACCTGTTGTTCTGATTTTTGTTACTGCAATGGATGGTGGCCTTGTCATTATGGAAGGTATTCTTTTGACGATATTTTTGTTACTCCAATGGATGGTAGCCTTGTCATGATGGAAGGTAGTCTGTTGTCGAGATTTCTGTTACTCCAATGTATGGTAGCCTTGTCATTATGGAAGAAAGTTTGTTGTTCAAATTTTTGTTACTCCAATGGATGTTAGCCTTGTCATTATGTAAGGTAGTCTGTTGTGGAGATTTTTGTTAGTCAAATGGATGGTAGCCTTGTCATGATGGAAGGTAGTCTGTTGTTGATATTTTTGTTACTCCAATGGATGGTAGCCTTGTAATTATGGAAGGAAGTCTGTTGATCCGATTTTTGTTACTCCAATGGATGGTAGCCTTGTCATTATGGAAGGTTATCTATTGTCAAAATTTTTGTTATTCCATTGGATGTATCCTTGTCATTATGAAAGGTAGTCTTTTGTCGAGATTTTTATTACTCCAATTGATGGTTGCCTTGTCATTATGGAAGGTAGTCTGTTGCCGAGATTTTTGTTACTCTAAAGGATGGTAACCTTGTCATTATGGAAGGTAGTCTGTTGTCGAGATTTTTGTTACTACAATGGATTGTAGCCTTGTCATTATGGAAGGTAGTCTATTTTCAAAATTTTTGTTACTCCAATGGATGGTAGCCTTGTCATTATGAAAGGTAGTCTGTTGTCGAGATTTTTGTTACTCTAATTGATGGTAGCCTTGTCATTATGGAACATAGTCTGTTGTCGAGATTTTTGTTACACCAATGGATGGTAGCCTTGTCATGATGGAAGGTAGTCTGTTGTCGAGATTTATGTTACTCCAATGGATGGTAGCCTTGTCATTATGGAAGGAAGTTTGTTGTTTAAATTTTTGTTACTCCAATGGATGGTGGACTTTTCATTATGGAAGGTAGTTTGTTGTTGAGATTTTGTTACTCTAATTGATGGTATCCTTGTCATTACGGAAGGTAGTTCATTGTTGAGATTTTGTTTCTCCAATGGATGATAACCTTGTCATTATGGAAGGTAGTTCATTTTTGAGATTTTGTTACTCCAATGGATGATAGCCTTCTCATTATGGAAGGTTGTTCATTGTTTAGATTTTGTTACTCCAATGGATGGTAGCTTTGTCATTATGGAAGGTAGTCTGTTGTCGAGATTTTTGTTACTCCAATGGATGGTAGCCTTGTCATTATGGAAGGTAGTATGTTGTGGATATTTTTGATACTCCAATGGATGGTTGCCTTGTCATTATGAAAGGTAGTCTGTTGTCGAGATTTCTGTTACTCCAATGAATGGTAGCCTTGTCATTATGGAAGGAAACCTGTTGTTCTGATTTTTGTTACTGCAATGGATGGTAGCCTTGTCATTATGGAAGGTATTCTTTTGACGATATTTTTGTTACTCCATTGGATGGTAGCCTTGTCATGATGGATGGTAGTCTGTTGTCGAGATTTCTGTTACTCCAATGTATGGTAGCCTTGTCATTATGGAAGGAAGTTTGTTGTTCAAATTTTTGTTACTCCAATGGATGTTAGCCTTGTCATTATGGAAGGTAGTCTGTTGTCGAGATTTTTGTTACTCCAATGGATGGTAGCCTTGTCATTATGAAAGGTAGTCTGTTGTCGAGATTTTTGTTACTCCAATTGATAGTAGCCTTATCATAATGGAAGGTAGTCAGTTGTCGAGATTTTTGTTACTCAAATTGATGGTATCCTTGTCATTACGGAAGGTTGTTCATTGTTGAGATTTTGTTTCTCTAATGGATAGTAACCTTGTCATTATGGAAGGTAGTTCATTTTTGAGATTTTGTTACTCCAATGGATGATAGACTTCTCATTATGGAAGGTAGTTCATTGTTTATATTTTGTTACTCCAATGGATGGTAGCCTTGTCATTATGGAAGGTAGTCTGTTGTCGAGATTTTTGTTACTCCAATGGATGGTAGCCTTGTCATTATCGAAGGTAGTCTGTTGTCGATATTTTTTTTACTCCAATGGATGGTAGCCTTGTCATTATGAAAGGTAGTTTGTTGTCGAGATTTTTGTTACTCCAATTGATGGTAGCCTTGTCATTATGGAACATAGTCTGTTGTCGAGATTTTTATTACACCAATGGATGGTAGCCTTGTCATCACGGAAGGTAGTCTGTTTTCGAGATCTTTGTTACACTAATGGATTGTAGCCTTGTCATTATGGAAGGTAGGCAGTTGTTGAGATTTTTGTTACTCAAATTGATGGTAGCCTTGTCATTATGTAAGGTAGTCTGTTGTCGAGATTTTTGTTAGTCAAATGGATGGTAGCCTTGTTATGATGGAAGGTAGTCTGTTGTTGATATTTTTGTTACTCCAATGGATGGTATCCTTGTCATTATGGAAGGTAGTATATTGTCGAGATTTTTGTTACTCCAATGGATGGTAGCCTTGTCATTATGGAAGGTAGTCTATTGTCGATATTTTTGTTACTCCAATGGATTGTAGCCTTGTCATTATGGAAGGTAGTCTATTGTTGATATTTTTGTTACTCCAATGGATGGCAGGCTTGTCATTATGCAAGGTAGTCTCTCGTGGAGATTCCGGTTACTCCAATGGATGGTAGCGTAGTCATTATGGAAGGTAGTCTGTTGTCGAGATTTCTGTTACTCCAATGAATGGTAGCCTTGTCATTATGGAAAGAAACCTGTTGTTCTGATTTTTGTTACTGCAATGGATGGTAGCCTTGTCATTATGGATGGTATTTTTTTGACGATATTTTTGTTACTCCAATGGATGATAGCCTTGTTATTATGGAAGGTAGTCTGTTGTCGAGATTTTTGTTACTCCAATGGATGGTAGCCTTGTCATGATGGAAGGTAGTCTGTTGTCGAGATTTCTGTTACTCCAATGTATGGTAGCCTTGTCATTATGGAAGGAAGTATGTTGTTCAAATTGTTGTTACTCCAATGGATGTTAGCCTTGTCATTATGGAAGGTAGTCTGTTGTCAAGATTTTTGTTACTCCAATGGATGGTAGCCTTGTCATTATGAAAGGTAGTCTGTTGTCGAGATTTTTATTACTCCAATTGATAGTAGCCTTGTCATAATGGAAGGTAGTCAATTGTCGAGATTTTTGTTACTCAAATTGATGGTAGCCTTGTCATTATGTAAGGTAGTCTGTTTTCGAGATTTTTGTTAGTCAAATGGATGGTAGACTTGTCATGATGGAAGGTAGTCTGTTGATCAGATTTTTGTTACTCCAATGGATGGTAGCCTTGTCATTATGGAAGGTAATCTGTTGTTATAATCTTTGTTATTCCATTGGATGGTATCCTTGTCATTATGAAAGGTAGTCTTTTGTCGAGATTTTTATTACTCCAATTGATGGTTGCCTTGTCATTATGGAAGGTAGTCTGTTACCCAGATTTTTGTTACTCTAATGGATGGTAACCTTGTCATTATGGAAGGTAGTCTATTGTCCAGATTTTTGTTACTCCAATGGATGGTAGCCTTGTCATGATGGAAGGTAGTCTGTTGTCGAGATTTCTGTTACTCCAATGTATGGTAGCCTTGTCATTATGGAAAGAAGTTTGTTGTTCAAATTTTTGTTACTCCAATGGATGTTAGCCTTGTCATTATGGAAGGTAGTCTGTTGTCGAGATTTTTGTTACTCCAATGGATGGTAGCCTTGTCATTATGAAAGGTAGTCTGTTGTCGAGATTTTTGTTACTCCAATTGATAGTAGCCTTATCATAATGGAAGGTAGTCAGTTGTCGAGATTTTTGTTACTCAAACTGATGGTATCCTTGTCATTACGGAAGGTAGTTCATTGTTGAGATTTTGTTTCTCCAATGGATGATAACCTTGTCATTATGGAAGGTAGTTCATTTTTGAGATTTTGTTACTCCAATGGATGATAGCCTTCTCAATATGGAAGGTAGTTCATTGTTTAGATTTTTTTACTCCAATGGATGGTAGCCTTGTTATGATGGAAGGTAGTCTGTTGTTGATATTTTTGTTACTCCAATGGATTGTAGCCTTGTCATTATGGAAGGTAGTCTATTGTTGAGATTTTTGTTACTCCAATGGATGGCAGGCTTGTCATTATGCAAGGTTGTCTGTCGTGGAGATTCCAGTTACTCCAATGGATGGTAGCCTAGTCATTATGGAAGGTAGTCTAGTGTCGAGATTTCTGTTACTCCAATGAATGGTAGCCTTGTCATTATGGAAGGAAACTTGTTGTTCTGATTTTTGTTACTGCAATGGATGGTAGCCTTGTCATTATGGAAGGTATTGTTTTGACGATATTTTTGTTACTCCAATGGATGGTAGCCTTGTTATTATGGAAGGTAGTCTGTTGTCGAGATTTTTGTTACTCCAATGGATGGTAGCCTTGTCATGATGGAAGGTAGTCTGTTGTCGAGATTTCTGTTACTCCAATGTATGGTAGCCTTGTCATTATGGAAGGAAGTTTGTTGTTCAAATTTTTGTTACTCCAATGGATGTTAGCCTTGTCATTATGGAAGGTAGTCTGTTGTCAAGATTTTTGTTACTCCAATGGATGGTAGCCTTGTCATTATGAAAGGTAGTCTGTTGTCGAGATTTTTGTTACTCCAATTGATTGTAGCCTTGTCATAATGGAAGGTAGTCAATTGTCGATATTTTTTTTACTCAAATTGATGTTAGCCTTGTCATTATGTAAGGTAGTCTGTTGTCGAGATTTTAGTTAGTCAAATGGATGGTAGCCTTGTCATGATGGAAGGTAGTCTGTTGTTGATATTTTTGTTACTCCAATGGATGGTAGCATTGTCATTATGGAAGGTAGTCTGTTGATCAGATTTTTGTTACTCTAATGGATGGTAGCCTTGTCATTATGGAAGGTAATCTGTTGTCAAAATTTTTGTTATTCCATTGGATGGTATCCTTGTCATTATGAAAGGTAGTCTTTTGTCGAGATTTTTATTACTCCAATTGATGGTTGCCTTGTCATTATGGAAGGTAGTCTGTTGCCGAGATTTTTGTTACTCTAAAGGATGGTAACCTTGTCATTATGGAAGGTAGTCTGTTGTCCAGATTTTTGTTACTACAATGGATTGTAGCCTTGTCATTATGGAAGGTAGTCTATTTTTAAAAAAATTGATACTCCAATGGATGGTAGCCTTGTCATTATGAAAGGTAGTCTGTTGTCGAGATTTTTGTTACTCCAATTGATGGTAGCCTTGTCATTATGGAACATATTCTGTTGTCGAGATTTTTGTTACACCAATGGATGGTAGCCTTGTCATGATGGAAGGTAGTCTGTTGTCGAGATTTATGTTACTCCAATGGACGGTAGCCTTGTCATTATGGAAGGAAGTTTGTTGTTTAAATTTTTGTTACTCCAATGGATGGTGGACTTTTCATTATGGAAGGTAGTTTGTTGTTGGGATTTTGTTGCTCTAATTGATGGTATCCTTGTCATTACGGAAGGTAGTTCATTGTTGAGATTTTGTTTCTCCAATGGATGATAACCTTGTCATTATGGAAGGTAGTTCATTTTTTAGATTTTGTTACTCCAATGGATGGTAGCCTTGTCATTATGGAAGGTAGTCTGTTGTCGATATTTTTGTTACTCCAATGGATGGTAGCCTTGTCATTATGAAAGGTAGTCTGTTGTCGAGATTTTTGTTACTCCAATGAATGGTAGCCTTGTCATTATGGAAGGAAACCTGTTGTTCTGATTTTTATTACTGCAATGGATGGTAGCCTTGTCATTATGGAAGGTATTCTTTTGACGATATTTTTGTTACTCCAATGGATGGTAGCCTTGTTATTATGGAAGGTAGTCTGTTGTCGAGATTTTTGTTACTCCAATGGATGGTAGCCTGGTCATGATGGAAGATAGTCTGTTGTCGAGATTTCTGTTACTCCAATGTATGGTAGCCTTGTCATTATGGAAGGAAGTTTGTTGTTCAAATTTTTGTTACTCTAATGGATGTTAGCCTTGTCATTATGGAAGGTGGTCTGTTGTCGAGATTTTTGTTACTCCAATGGAGGGTAGCCTTGTCATTATGAAAGGTAGTCTGTTGTCGAGATTTTTTTTACTCCAATTGATAGTAGCCTTATAATAATGGAAGGTAGTCAGTTGTCGAGATTTTTGTTACTCAAATTGATGGTAGCCTTGTCATTATGTATGGTAGTCTGTTGTCGAGATTTTTGTTAGTCAAATGGATGGTAGCCTTGTCATGATGGAAGGCAGTCTGTTGTTGATATTTTTGTTACTCCAATGGATGGTAGCCTTGTCATTATGGAAGGAAGTCAGTTGATCAGATTTTTGTTACTCTAATGGATGGTAGCCTTGTCATTATGGAAGGTAATATGTTGTCAAAATTTTTGTTATTCCATTGGATGGTATCCTTGTCATTATGAAAGGTAGTCTTTTGTCGAGATTTTTATTACTCCAATTGATGGTTGCCTTGTCATTATGGAAGGTAGTCTGTTGCCGAGATTTTTGTTACTCTAAAGGATGGTAACCTTGTCATTATGGAAGGTAGTCTGTTGTCCAGATTTTTGTTACTACAATGGATTGTAGCGTTGTCATTATGGAAGGTAGTCTATTTTCAAAAAATTTGATACTCCAATGGATGGTAGCCTTGTCATTATGAAAGGTAGTCTGTTGTCGAGATTTTTGTTACTCCAATTGATGGTAGCCTTGTCATTATGGAACATATTCTGTTGTCGAGATTTTTGTTACACCAATGGATGGTAGCCTTGTCATGATGGAAGGTAGTCTGTTGTCGAGATTTATGTTACTCCAATGGACGGTAGCCTTGTCATTATGGAAGGAAGTTTGTTGTTTAAATTTTTGTTACTCCAATGGATGGTGGACTTTTCATTATGGAAGGTAGTTTGTTGTTGGGATTTTGTTGCTCTAATTGATGGTATCCTTGTCATTACGGAAGGTAGTTCATTGTTGAGATTTTGTTTCTCCAATGGATGATAACCTTGTCATTATGGAAGGTAGTTCATTTTTTAGATTTTGTTACTCCAATGGATGGTAGCCTTGTCATTATGGAAGGTAGTCTATTGTCGATATTTTTGTTACTCCAATGGATGGTAGCCTTGTCATTATGAAAGGTAGTCTGTTGTCGAGATTTCTGTTACTCCAATGAATGGTAGCCTTGTCATTATGGAAGGAAACCTATTGTTCTGATTTTTGTTACTGCAATGGATGGTAGCGTTGTCATTATGGAAGGTATTCTTTTGACGATATTTTTGTTACTCCAATGGATGGTAGCCTTGTTATTATGGAAGGTAGTCTGTTGTCGAGATTTTTGTTACTCCAATGGATGGTAGCCTTGTCATGATGGAAGGTAGTCTGTTGTCGAGATTTCTGTTACTCCAATGTATGGTAGCCTTGTCATTATGGAAGGAAGTTTGTTGTTCAAATTTTTGTTACTCTAATGGATGTTAGCCTTGTCATTATGGAAGGTGGTCTGTTGTCGAGATTTTTGTTACTCCAATGGATGGTAGCCTTGTCATTATGGAAGGCAGTCTGTTGTTGATATTTTTGTTACTCCAATGGATGGTAGCCTTGTCATTATGGAAGGAAGTCAGTTGATCAGATTTTTGTTACTCCAATGGATGGTAGCCTTCTCATTATGGAAGGTAATCTGTTGTCAAAATTTTTGTTATTCCATTGGATGGTATCCTTGTCATTATGAAAGGTAGTCTTTTGTCGAGATTTTTATTACTCCAATTGATGGTTGCCTTGTCATTATGGAAGGTAGTCTGTTGCCGAGATTTTTGTTACTCTAAAGGATGGTAACCTTGTCATTATGGAAGGTAGTCTATTGTCGAGATTTTTGTTACTACAATGGATTGTAGCCTTGTCATTATGGAAGGTAGTCTGTTTTCAAAATTTTTGTTACTCCAATGGATGGTAGCCTTGTCATTATGAAAGGTAGTCTGTTGTCGAGATTTTTGTTACTCCAATTGATGGTAGCCTTGTCCTTATGGAACATAGTCTGTTGTCGAGATTTTTGTTACACCAATGGATGGTAGCCTTGTCATGATGGAAGGTAGTCTGTTGTCGAAATTTCTGTTACTCCAATGGATGGTATCCTTGTCATTATGGAAGGAAGTTTGTTGTTTAAATTTTTGTTACTCCAATGGATGGTGGACTTTTCATTATGGAAGGTAGTTTGTTGTTGAGATTTTATTACTCTAATTGATGTTATCCTAGTCATTACGGAAGGTAGTTCATTGTTGAGATTTTGTTTCTGCAATGGATGATAACCTTGTCATTATGGAAGGTAGTTCATTTTTTAGATTTGGTTACTCCAATGGATTATAGCCTTCTCATTATGGAAGGTAGTTCATTGTTTAGATTTTGTTACTCCAATGGATGGTAGCCTTGTCATTATGGAAAGTAGTCTGTTGTCGAGATTTTTGTTACTCCAATGGATGGTAGCCTTGTCATTATGGAAGGTAGTCTATTGTCGATATTTTTGTTACCCCAATGGATGGTAGCCTTGTCATTATGAGAGGTAGTCTGTTGTCGAGATTTTTGTTACTCCAATTGATGGTAGCCTTGTCATTATGGAACATAGTCTGTTGTCGAGATTTTTGTTACACCAATGGATGGTAGCCTTGTCATCACGGAAGGTAGTCTGTTATCGAGATCTTTATTACTCTAATGGATTGTAGCCTTGTCATTATGGAAAGTAGTCAGTTGTTGATATTTTTGTTACTCAAATTGATGGTAGCCTTGTCATTATGTAAGGTAGTCTGTTGTCAAGATTTTTGTTAGTCAAATGGATGGTAGCTTTGTCATGATGGAAGGTAGTCTGTTGTTGATATTTTTGTTACTCCAATGGATGGTACCCTTCTCATTATGGAAGGTAGTATGTTGTCGAGATTTTTATTACTCCAATGGATGGTAGCCTTGTAATTATGGAAGGTAATCTATTGTCGAGATTTTTGTTACTCCAATGGATTGTAGCCTTGTCATTATGGAAGGTAGTCTATTGTTGAGATTTTTGTTACTCCAATGGATGGCAGGCTTGTCATTATGCAATGTAGTCTGTCGTGGAGATTCCGGTTACTCCAATGGATGGTAGCCTTGTCATTATGGAAGGTAGTCTGTTGTCGTGATTTCTGTTACTCCAATGAATGGTAGCCTTGTCATTATGGAAGGAAACTTGTTGTTCTGATTTTTTTTTACTGCAATGGATGGTAGCCTTGTCAATATGGAAGGTATTCTTTTGTCAATATTTTTGTTACTCCAATGGATGGTAGCCTTATCATTATGGAATGTAGTCTGTTGAGGAGATTTTTGTTACTCCAATGGATGGTAGCCTTGTCATTATGGAAGGTAGTTTGTGGTCGATATTTTTGTTACTCCAATGGATGGTAGCCTTATCATGATGGAAGGCAGTCTGTTGTCGAGATTTCTGTTACTCCAACGGATGGTAGCCTTGTCATTATGGAAGGAAGTTTGTTGTTTAAATTTTTGGTACTCCAATGGATGTTAGCCTTGTCATTATGGAAGATAGTCTGTTGTCGAGATTTTTGTTACTCCAATGGATGGTAGCCTTGTCATTATGAAAGGTAGTCTGTTGTCGAGATTTTTGTTACTCCAATTGATAGTAGCCTTGTCATAATGGAACATAGTCTGTTGTCAAGGTTTTTTTTACACCAATGGATGGTAGCCTTGTCATTACGGAAGGTAGTCTGTTGTCGAGATCTTTGTTACTCTAATGGATTGTAGCCTTGTCAATATGGAAGGTAGTCAGTTGTCGAGATTTTTGTTACTCAAATTGATGGTAGCCTTGTCATTATGTAAGGTAGTCTGTTGTCGAGATTTTTGTTAGTCAAATGGATGTAGCCTTGTCATGATGGAAGATAGTTTGTTGTTGATATTTTTGTTACTCCAATGGATGGTAGCCTTGTCATTATGGAAGGAAGTCTGTTGATCAGATTTTTGTTACTCCAATGGATGGTAGCCTTGTCATTATGGAAGTTAATATGTTGTCAAAATTTTTGTTAATCCATTGGATGGTAGCCTTGTCATTACGAAAGGTAGTCTTTTGTCGAGATTTTTATTACTCCAATTGATGGTTGCCTTGTCATTATGGAAGGTAGTCTGTTGTCGAGATTTTTGTTACTCTAAAGGATGGTAACCTTGTCATTATGGAAGGTAGTCTGTTGTCCAGATTTTTGTTACTACAATGGATTGTAGCGTTGTCATTATGGAAGGTAGTCTATTTTCAAAAAATTTGATACTCCAATGGATGGTAGCCTTGTCATTATGAAAGGTAGTCTGTTGTCGAGATTTTTGTTACTCCAATTGATGGTAGCCTTGTCATTATGGAACATATTCTGTTGTCGAGATTTTTGTTACACCAATGGATGGTAGCCTTGTCATGATGGAAGGTAGTCTGTTGTCGAGATTTATGTTACTCCAATGGACGGTAGCCTTGTCATTATGGAAGGAAGTTTGTTGTTTAAATTTTTGTTACTCCAATGGATGGTGGACTTTTCATTATGGAAGGTAGTTTGTTGTTGGGATTTTGTTGCTCTAATTGATGGTATCCTTGTCATTACGGAAGGTAGTTCATTGTTGAGATTTTGTTTCTCCAATGGATGATAACCTTGTCATTATGGAAGGTAGTTCATTTTTTAGATTTTGTTACTCCAATGGATGGTAGCCTTGTCATTATGGAAGGTAGTCTGTTGTCGATATTTTTGTTACTCCAATGGATGGTAGCCTTGTCATTATGAAAGGTAGTCTGTTGTCGAGATTTCTGTTACTCCAATGAATGGTAGCCTTGTCATTATGGAAGGAAACCTATTGTTCTGATTTTTGTTACTGCAATGGATGGTAGCGTTGTCATTATGGAAGGTATTCTTTTGACGATATTTTTGTTACTCCAATGGATGGTAGCCTTGTTATTATGGAAGGTAGTCTGTTGTCGAGATTTTTGTTACTCCAATGGATGGTAGCCTTGTCATGATGGAAGGTAGTCTGTTGTCGAGATTTCTGTTACTCCAATGTATGGTAGCCTTGTCATTATGGAAGGAAGTTTGTTGTTCAAATTTTTGTTACTCTAATGGATGTTAGCCTTGTCATTATGGAAGGTGGTCTGTTGTCGAGATTTTTGTTACTCCAATGGATGGTAGCCTTGTCATTATGGAAGGCAGTCTGTTGTTGATATTTTTGTTACTCCAATGGATGGTAGCCTTGTCATTATGGAAGGAAGTCAGTTGATCAGATTTTTGTTACTCCAATGGATGGTAGCCTTCTCATTATGGAAGGTAATCTGTTGTCAAAATTTTTGTTATTCCATTGGATGGTATCCTTGTCATTATGAAAGGTAGTCTTTTGTCGAGATTTTTATTACTCCAATTGATGGTTGCCTTGTCATTATGGAAGGTAGTCTGTTGCCGAGATTTTTGTTACTCTAAAGGATGGTAACCTTGTCATTATGGAAGGTAGTCTATTGTCGAGATTTTTGTTACTACAATGGATTGTAGCCTTGTCATTATGGAAGGTAGTCTGTTTTCAAAATTTTTGTTACTCCAATGGATGGTAGCCTTGTCATTATGAAAGGTAGTCTGTTGTCGAGATTTTTGTTACTCCAATTGATGGTAGCCTTGTCCTTATGGAACATAGTCTGTTGTCGAGATTTTTGTTACACCAATGGATGGTAGCCTTGTCATGATGGAAGGTAGTCTGTTGTCGAAATTTCTGTTACTCCAATGGATGGTATCCTTGTCATTATGGAAGGAAGTTTGTTGTTTAAATTTTTGTTACTCCAATGGATGGTGGACTTTTCATTATGGAAGGTAGTTTGTTGTTGAGATTTTATTACTCTAATTGATGTTATCCTAGTCATTACGGAAGGTAGTTCATTGTTGAGATTTTGTTTCTGCAATGGATGATAACCTTGTCATTATGGAAGGTAGTTCATTTTTTAGATTTGGTTACTCCAATGGATTATAGCCTTCTCATTATGGAAGGTAGTTCATTGTTTAGATTTTGTTACTCCAATGGATGGTAGCCTTGTCATTATGGAAAGTAGTCTGTTGTCGAGATTTTTGTTACTCCAATGGATGGTAGCCTTGTCATTATGGAAGGTAGTCTATTGTCGATATTTTTGTTACCCCAATGGATGGTAGCCTTGTCATTATGAGAGGTAGTCTGTTGTCGAGATTTTTGTTACTCCAATTGATGGTAGCCTTGTCATTATGGAACATAGTCTGTTGTCGAGATTTTTGTTACACCAATGGATGGTAGCCTTGTCATCACGGAAGGTAGTCTGTTATCGAGATCTTTATTACTCTAATGGATTGTAGCCTTGTCATTATGGAAAGTAGTCAGTTGTTGATATTTTTGTTACTCAAATTGATGGTAGCCTTGTCATTATGTAAGGTAGTCTGTTGTCAAGATTTTTGTTAGTCAAATGGATGGTAGCTTTGTCATGATGGAAGGTAGTCTGTTGTTGATATTTTTGTTACTCCAATGGATGGTACCCTTCTCATTATGGAAGGTAGTATGTTGTCGAGATTTTTATTACTCCAATGGATGGTAGCCTTGTAATTATGGAAGGTAATCTATTGTCGAGATTTTTGTTACTCCAATGGATTGTAGCCTTGTCATTATGGAAGGTAGTCTATTGTTGAGATTTTTGTTACTCCAATGGATGGCAGGCTTGTCATTATGCAATGTAGTCTGTCGTGGAGATTCCGGTTACTCCAATGGATGGTAGCCTTGTCATTATGGAAGGTAGTCTGTTGTCGTGATTTCTGTTACTCCAATGAATGGTAGCCTTGTCATTATGGAAGGAAACTTGTTGTTCTGATTTTTTTTTACTGCAATGGATGGTAGCCTTGTCAATATGGAAGGTATTCTTTTGTCAATATTTTTGTTACTCCAATGGATGGTAGCCTTATCATTATGGAATGTAGTCTGTTGAGGAGATTTTTGTTACTCCAATGGATGGTAGCCTTGTCATTATGGAAGGTAGTTTGTGGTCGATATTTTTGTTACTCCAATGGATGGTAGCCTTATCATGATGGAAGGCAGTCTGTTGTCGAGATTTCTGTTACTCCAACGGATGGTAGCCTTGTCATTATGGAAGGAAGTTTGTTGTTTAAATTTTTGGTACTCCAATGGATGTTAGCCTTGTCATTATGGAAGATAGTCTGTTGTCGAGATTTTTGTTACTCCAATGGATGGTAGCCTTGTCATTATGAAAGGTAGTCTGTTGTCGAGATTTTTGTTACTCCAATTGATAGTAGCCTTGTCATAATGGAACATAGTCTGTTGTCAAGGTTTTTTTTACACCAATGGATGGTAGCCTTGTCATTACGGAAGGTAGTCTGTTGTCGAGATCTTTGTTACTCTAATGGATTGTAGCCTTGTCAATATGGAAGGTAGTCAGTTGTCGAGATTTTTGTTACTCAAATTGATGGTAGCCTTGTCATTATGTAAGGTAGTCTGTTGTCGAGATTTTTGTTAGTCAAATGGATGTAGCCTTGTCATGATGGAAGATAGTTTGTTGTTGATATTTTTGTTACTCCAATGGATGGTAGCCTTGTCATTATGGAAGGAAGTCTGTTGATCAGATTTTTGTTACTCCAATGGATGGTAGCCTTGTCATTATGGAAGTTAATATGTTGTCAAAATTTTTGTTAATCCATTGGATGGTAGCCTTGTCATTACGAAAGGTAGTCTTTTGTCGAGATTTTTATTACTCCAATTGATGGTTGCCTTGTCATTATGGAAGGTAGTCTGTTGTCGAGATTTTTGTTACTCTAAAGGATGGTAACCTTGTCATTATGGAAGGTAGTCTGTTGTCAGAAATTTTGTTACACATATGGATGGTGGACTTGTCATTATGGAAGGTAGTTTGTTGTTGAGATTTTGTTACTTTAAATGATGGTATCCTTGTCATTACGGAAGGTAGTTCATTGTTGAGATTTTGTTTCTCCAATGAATGATAACCTTGTAATTATGGAAGGCAGTTCATTTTTGAGATTTTGTTACTCCAATGGATGATAGCCTTCTCATTATGGAAGGTAGTTCATTGTTTAGGTTTTGTTACTCCAATGGATGGTAGCCTTATCATTATGGAAGGTAGTCTGTTGACGAGATTTTTGTTACTTCAATGGATGGTAGCCTTGTCATTGTGGAAGGTAGTCTGTTGTCGATATTTTTGTTACTCCAATGGATGGTAGCCTTGTCATTATGGAAGGTAGTCTGTGGTCGATATTTTTGTTACTCCAATGGATGGTAGCCTTGTCATGATGGAAGGCAGTCTGTTGTCGAGATTTCTGTTACTCCAACGGATGGTAGCCTTGTCATTATGGAAGGAAGTTTGTTGTTTAAATTTTTGGTACTCTAATGAATGTTAGCCTTGTCATTATGGAAGGTAGTCTGTTGTCGAGATTTTTGTTACTCCAATGGATGGTAGCCTTGTCATTATGAAAGGTAGTCTGTTGTCGAGATTTTTGTTACTCCAATTGATAGTAGCCTTGTCATAATGGAACATAGTCTGTTGTCAAGGTTTTTTTTACACCAATGGATGGTAGCCTTGTCATTACGGAAGGTAGTCTGTTGTCGAGATCTTTGTTACTCTAATGGATTGTAGCCTTGTCAATATGGAAGGTAGTCAGTTGTCGAGATTTTTGTTACTTAAATTGATGGTAGCCTTGTCATTATGTAAGGTAGTCTGTTGTCGAGATTTTTGTTAGTCAAATGGATGGTAGCCTTGTCATGATGGAAGATAGTCTGTTGTTGAAATTTTTGTTACTCCAATGGATGGTAGCCTTGTCGTTATGGAAGGAAGTCTGTTGATCAGATTTTTGTTACTCCAATGGATGGTAGCCTTGTCATTATGGAAGGTAATATGTTGTCGAAATTTTTGTTAATCCATTGGATGGTAGCCTTGTCATTACGAAAGGTAGTCTTTTGTCGAGATTTTTATTACTCCAATTGATGGTTGCCTTGTCATTATGGACGGTAGTCTGTTGTCGAGATTTTTGTTACTCTAAAGGATGGTAACCTTGTCATTATGGAAGGTAGTATGTTGTCAGAAATTTTGTTACACATATGGATGGTGGACTTGTCATTATGGAAGGTAGTTTGTTGTTGAGATTTTGTTACTTTAAATGATGGTATCCTTGTCATTACGGAAGGTAGTTCATTGTTAAGATTTTGTTTCTCCAATGAATGATAACCTTGTAATTATGGAAGGCAATTCATTTTTGAGATTTTGTTACTCCAATGGATGATAGCCTTCTCATTATGGAAGGTAGTTCATTGTTTAGATTTTGTTACTCCAATGGATGGTAGCCTTATCATTATGGAAGGTAGTCTGTTGACGAGATTTTTGTTACTTCAATGGATGGTAGCCTTGTCATTATGGAAGGTAGTCTGTTGTCGATATTTTTGTTACTCCAATGGATGGTAGCCTTGTCATGATAGAAGGTAGTCTGTTGTCGAGATTTCTGTTACTCCAATGGATGGTAGCCTTGTCATTATGGAAGGAAGTTTGTTGTTTAAATTTTTGTAACTCCATTGGATGTTAGCCTTGTCATTAAGGAAGGTAGTCTGTTGTCGATATTTTTGTTACTCCAATGGATGATAGCCTTGTCATTATGAAAGGTAGTCTGTTGTCGAGATTTTTGTTACTCCAATTGATAGTAGCCTTGTCATAATGGAACATAGTCTGTTGTTGAGATTTTTTTTACACCAATTGATGGTAGCCTTGTCACTCCGAAGGTAGTCTGTTGTCGAGATCTTTGTTACTCTAATGGATTGTAGCCTTGTCATTATGGAAGGTAGTCAGTTGTCGAGATTTTTGTTACTCAAATTGATGGTAGCCTTGTCATTATGTGAGGTAGTCTGTTGTCGAGATTTTTGTTAGTCAAATGGATGGTAGCCTTGTCATGATGGAAGATAGTCTGTTGTTGATATTTTTGTTACTCCAAAGGATGGTAGCCTTGTCATTATGGAAGGAAGTCTGTTGATCAGATTTTTGTTACTCCAATGGATGGTAGCCTTGTCATTATGGAAGGTAATATGTTGTCGAAATTTTTGTTAATCCATTGGATGGTAGCCATGTCATTATGAAAGGTAGTCTTTTGTCGAGATTTTTATTACTCCAATTGATGGTTGCCTTGTCATTATGGAAGGTAGTCTGTTGTCGAGATTTTTGTTACTCTAAAGGATGGTAACCTTGTCATTATGGAAGGTAGTCTGTTGTCAGAAATTTTGTTACACATATGGATGGTGGACTTGTCATTATGGAAGGTAGTTTGTTGTTGAGATTTTGTTACTTTAAATGATGGTATCCTTGTCATTACGGAAGGTAGGTCATTGTTGAGATTTTGTTTCTCCAATGAATGATAACCTTGTAATTATGGAAGGCAGTTCATTTTTGAGATTTTGTTACTCCAATGGATGATAGCCTTCTCATTATGGAAGGTAGTTCATTGTTTAGATTTTGTTACTCCAATGGATGGTAGCCTTATCATTATGGAAGTTAGTCTGTTGACGAGATTTTTGTTACTTCAATGGATGGTAGCCTTGTCATTATGGAATGTAGTCTGTTGTCGATATTTTTGTTACTCCAATGGATGGTAGCCTTGTCATGATAGAAGGTAGTCTGTTGTCGAGATTTCTGTTACTCCAATGGATGGTAGCCTTGTCATTATGGAAAGAAGTTTGTTGTTTAAATTTTTGTTACTCCATTGGATGTTAGCCTTGTCATTATGGAAGGTAGTCTGTTGTCGAGATTTTTGTTACTCCAATGGATGATAGCCTTGTCATTATGAAAGGTAGTCTGTTGTCGAGATTTTTGTTACTCCAATTGATAGTAGCCTTGTCATAATGGAACATAGTCTGTTGTTGAGATTTTTTTTACACCAATTGATGGTAGCCTTGTCATTCCGAAGGTAGTCTGTTGTCGAGATCTTTGTTACTCTAATGGATTGAAGCCTTGTCATTATGGAAGGTAGTCAATTTTCGAGATTTTTGTTACTCAAATTGATGGTAGCCTTGTCATTATGTAAGGTAGTCTGTTGTCGAGATTTTTGTTAGTCAAATGGATGGTAGCCTTGTCATGATGGAAGATAGTCTGTTGTTGATATTTTTGTTACTCCAATGGATGGTAGCCTTGTCATTATGGAAGGAAGTCTGTTGATCAGATTTTTGTTACTCCAATGGATGGTAGCCTTGTCATTATGGAAGGTAATATGTTGTCGAAATTTTTGTTAATCCATTGGATGGTAGCCATGTCATTATGAAAGGTAGTCTTTTGTCGACATTTTTATTACTCCAATTGATGGTTTCCTTGTCATTATGGAAGGTAGTCTGTTGTCGAGATTTTTGTTACTCTAAAGGATGGTAACCTTGTCATTATGGAAGGTAGTCTGTTGTCAGAAATTTTGTTACACATATGAATGGTGGACTTGTCATTATGGAAGGTAGTTTGTTGTTGAGATTTTGTTACTTTAAATGATGGTATCCTTGTCATTACGGAAGGTAGTTCATTGTTGAGATTTTGTTTCTCCAATGAATGATAACCTTGTAATTATGGAAGGCAGTTCATTTTTGAGATTTTGTTACTCCAATGGATGATAGCCTTCTCATTATGGAAGGTAGTTCATTGTTTAGGTTTTGTTACTCCAATGGATGGTAGCCTTATCATTATGGAAGGTAGTCTGTTGACGAGATTTTTGTTACTTCAATGGATGGTAGCCTTGTCATTGTGGAAGGTAGTCTGTTGTCGATATTTTTGTTACTCCAATGGATGGTAGCCTTGTCATTATGGAAGGTAGTCTGTGGTCGATATTTTTGTTACTCCAATGGATGGTAGCCTTGTCATGATGGAAGGCAGTCTGTTGTCGAGATTTCTGTTACTCCAACGGATGGTAGCCTTGTCATTATGGAAGGAAGTTTGTTGTTTAAATTTTTGGTACTCTAATGAATGTTAGCCTTGTCATTATGGAAGGTAGTCTGTTGTCGAGATTTTTGTTACTCCAATGGATGGTAGCCTTGTCATTATGAAAGGTAGTCTGTTGTCGAGATTTTTGTTACTCCAATTGATAGTAGCCTTGTCATAATGGAACATAGTCTGTTGTCAAGGTTTTTTTTACACCAATGGATGGTAGCCTTGTCATTACGGAAGGTAGTCTGTTGTCGAGATCTTTGTTACTCTAATGGATTGTAGCCTTGTCAATATGGAAGGTAGTCAGTTGTCGAGATTTTTGTTACTTAAATTGATGGTAGCCTTGTCATTATGTAAGGTAGTCTGTTGTCGAGATTTTTGTTAGTCAAATGGATGGTAGCCTTGTCATGATGGAAGATAGTCTGTTGTTGAAATTTTTGTTACTCCAATGGATGGTAGCCTTGTCGTTATGGAAGGAAGTCTGTTGATCAGATTTTTGTTACTCCAATGGATGGTAGCCTTGTCATTATGGAAGGTAATATGTTGTCGAAATTTTTGTTAATCCATTGGATGGTAGCCTTGTCATTACGAAAGGTAGTCTTTTGTCGAGATTTTTATTACTCCAATTGATGGTTGCCTTGTCATTATGGACGGTAGTCTGTTGTCGAGATTTTTGTTACTCTAAAGGATGGTAACCTTGTCATTATGGAAGGTAGTATGTTGTCAGAAATTTTGTTACACATATGGATGGTGGACTTGTCATTATGGAAGGTAGTTTGTTGTTGAGATTTTGTTACTTTAAATGATGGTATCCTTGTCATTACGGAAGGTAGTTCATTGTTAAGATTTTGTTTCTCCAATGAATGATAACCTTGTAATTATGGAAGGCAATTCATTTTTGAGATTTTGTTACTCCAATGGATGATAGCCTTCTCATTATGGAAGGTAGTTCATTGTTTAGATTTTGTTACTCCAATGGATGGTAGCCTTATCATTATGGAAGGTAGTCTGTTGACGAGATTTTTGTTACTTCAATGGATGGTAGCCTTGTCATTATGGAAGGTAGTCTGTTGTCGATATTTTTGTTACTCCAATGGATGGTAGCCTTGTCATGATAGAAGGTAGTCTGTTGTCGAGATTTCTGTTACTCCAATGGATGGTAGCCTTGTCATTATGGAAGGAAGTTTGTTGTTTAAATTTTTGTAACTCCATTGGATGTTAGCCTTGTCATTAAGGAAGGTAGTCTGTTGTCGATATTTTTGTTACTCCAATGGATGATAGCCTTGTCATTATGAAAGGTAGTCTGTTGTCGAGATTTTTGTTACTCCAATTGATAGTAGCCTTGTCATAATGGAACATAGTCTGTTGTTGAGATTTTTTTTACACCAATTGATGGTAGCCTTGTCACTCCGAAGGTAGTCTGTTGTCGAGATCTTTGTTACTCTAATGGATTGTAGCCTTGTCATTATGGAAGGTAGTCAGTTGTCGAGATTTTTGTTACTCAAATTGATGGTAGCCTTGTCATTATGTGAGGTAGTCTGTTGTCGAGATTTTTGTTAGTCAAATGGATGGTAGCCTTGTCATGATGGAAGATAGTCTGTTGTTGATATTTTTGTTACTCCAAAGGATGGTAGCCTTGTCATTATGGAAGGAAGTCTGTTGATCAGATTTTTGTTACTCCAATGGATGGTAGCCTTGTCATTATGGAAGGTAATATGTTGTCGAAATTTTTGTTAATCCATTGGATGGTAGCCATGTCATTATGAAAGGTAGTCTTTTGTCGAGATTTTTATTACTCCAATTGATGGTTGCCTTGTCATTATGGAAGGTAGTCTGTTGTCGAGATTTTTGTTACTCTAAAGGATGGTAACCTTGTCATTATGGAAGGTAGTCTGTTGTCAGAAATTTTGTTACACATATGGATGGTGGACTTGTCATTATGGAAGGTAGTTTGTTGTTGAGATTTTGTTACTTTAAATGATGGTATCCTTGTCATTACGGAAGGTAGGTCATTGTTGAGATTTTGTTTCTCCAATGAATGATAACCTTGTAATTATGGAAGGCAGTTCATTTTTGAGATTTTGTTACTCCAATGGATGATAGCCTTCTCATTATGGAAGGTAGTTCATTGTTTAGATTTTGTTACTCCAATGGATGGTAGCCTTATCATTATGGAAGTTAGTCTGTTGACGAGATTTTTGTTACTTCAATGGATGGTAGCCTTGTCATTATGGAATGTAGTCTGTTGTCGATATTTTTGTTACTCCAATGGATGGTAGCCTTGTCATGATAGAAGGTAGTCTGTTGTCGAGATTTCTGTTACTCCAATGGATGGTAGCCTTGTCATTATGGAAAGAAGTTTGTTGTTTAAATTTTTGTTACTCCATTGGATGTTAGCCTTGTCATTATGGAAGGTAGTCTGTTGTCGAGATTTTTGTTACTCCAATGGATGATAGCCTTGTCATTATGAAAGGTAGTCTGTTGTCGAGATTTTTGTTACTCCAATTGATAGTAGCCTTGTCATAATGGAACATAGTCTGTTGTTGAGATTTTTTTTACACCAATTGATGGTAGCCTTGTCATTCCGAAGGTAGTCTGTTGTCGAGATCTTTGTTACTCTAATGGATTGAAGCCTTGTCATTATGGAAGGTAGTCAATTTTCGAGATTTTTGTTACTCAAATTGATGGTAGCCTTGTCATTATGTAAGGTAGTCTGTTGTCGAGATTTTTGTTAGTCAAATGGATGGTAGCCTTGTCATGATGGAAGATAGTCTGTTGTTGATATTTTTGTTACTCCAATGGATGGTAGCCTTGTCATTATGGAAGGAAGTCTGTTGATCAGATTTTTGTTACTCCAATGGATGGTAGCCTTGTCATTATGGAAGGTAATATGTTGTCGAAATTTTTGTTAATCCATTGGATGGTAGCCATGTCATTATGAAAGGTAGTCTTTTGTCGACATTTTTATTACTCCAATTGATGGTTTCCTTGTCATTATGGAAGGTAGTCTGTTGTCGAGATTTTTGTTACTCTAAAGGATGGTAACCTTGTCATTATGGAAGGTAGTCTGTTGTCAGAAATTTTGTTACACATATGAATGGTGGACTTGTCATTATGGAAGGTAGTTTGTTGTTGAGATTTTGTTACTTTAAATGATGGTATCCTTGTCATTACGGAAGGTAGTTCATTGTTGAGATTTTGTTTCTCCAATGAATGATAACCTTGTAATTATGGAAGGCAGTTCATTTTTGAGATTTTGTTACTCCAATGGATGGTAGCCTTATCATTATGGAAGGTAGTCTGTTGACGAGATTTTTGTTACTTCAATGGATGGTAGCCTTGTCATTGTGGAAGGTAGTCTGTTGTCGATATTTTTGTTACTCCAATGGATGGTAGCCTTGTCATTATGGAAGGTAGTCTGTGGTCGATATTTTTGTTACTCCAATGGATGGTAGCCTTGTCATGATGGAAGGCAGTCTGTTGTCGAGATTTCTGTTACTCCAACGGATGGTAGCCTTGTCATTATGGAAGGAAGTTTGTTGTTTAAATTTTTGGTACTCTAATGAATGTTAGCCTTGTCATTATGGAAGGTAGTCTGTTGTCGAGATTTTTGTTACTCCAATGGATGGTAGCCTTGTCATTATGAAAGGTAGTCTGTTGTCGAGATTTTTGTTACTCCAATTGATAGTAGCCTTGTCATAATGGAACATAGTCTGTTGTCAAGGTTTTTTTTACACCAATGGATGGTAGCCTTGTCATTACGGAAGGTAGTCTGTTGTCGAGATCTTTGTTACTCTAATGGATTGTAGCCTTGTCAATATGGAAGGTAGTCAGTTGTCGAGATTTTTGTTACTTAAATTGATGGTAGCCTTGTCATTATGTAAGGTAGTCTGTTGTCGAGATTTTTGTTAGTCAAATGGATGGTAGCCTTGTCATGATGGAAGATAGTCTGTTGTTGAAATTTTTGTTACTCCAATGGATGGTAGCCTTGTCGTTATGGAAGGAAGTCTGTTGATCAGATTTTTGTTACTCCAATGGATGGTAGCCTTGTCATTATGGAAGGTAATATGTTGTCGAAATTTTTGTTAATCCATTGGATGGTAGCCTTGTCATTACGAAAGGTAGTCTTTTGTCGAGATTTTTATTACTCCAATTGATGGTTGCCTTGTCATTATGGACGGTAGTCTGTTGTCGAGATTTTTGTTACTCTAAAGGATGGTAACCTTGTCATTATGGAAGGTAGTCTGTTGTCAGAAATTTTGTTACACATATGGATGGTGGACTTGTCATTATGGAAGGTAGTTTGTTGTTGAGATTTTGTTACTTTAAATGATGGTATCCTTGTCATTACGGAAGGTAGTTCATTGTTAAGATTTTGTTTCTCCAATGAATGATAACCTTGTAATTATGGAAGGCAATTCATTTTTGAGATTTTGTTACTCCAATGGATGATAGCCTTCTCATTATGGAAGGTAGTTCATTGTTTAGATTTTGTTACTCCAATGGATGGTAGCCTTATCATTATGGAAGTTAGTCTGTTGACGAGATCTTTGTTACTCTAATGGATTGTAGCCTTGTCATTATGGAAGGTAGTCAGTTGTCGAGATTTTTGTTACTCAAATTGATGGTAGCCTTGTCATTATGTGAGGTAGTCTGTTGTCGAGATTTTTGTTAGTCAAATGGATGGTAGCCTTGTCATGATGGAAGATAGTCTGTTGTTGATATTTTTGTTACTCCAAAGGATGGTAGCCTTGTCATTATGGAAGGAAGTCTGTTGATCAGATTTTTGTTACTCCAATGGATGGTAGCCTTGTCATTATGGAAGGTAATATGTTGTCGAAATTTTTGTTAATCCATTGGATGGTAGCCATGTCATTATGAAAGGTAGTCTTTTGTCGAGATTTTTATTACTCCAATTGATGGTTGCCTTGTCATTATGGAAGGTAGTCTGTTGTCGAGATTTTTGTTACTCTAAAGGATGGTAACCTTGTCATTATGGAAGGTAGTCTGTTGTCAGAAATTTTGTTACACATATGGATGGTGGACTTGTCATTATGGAAGGTAGTTTGTTGTTGAGATTTTGTTACTTTAAATGATGGTATCCTTGTCATTACGGAAGGTAGGTCATTGTTGAGATTTTGTTTCTCCAATGAATGATAACCTTGTAATTATGGAAGGCAGTTCATTTTTGAGATTTTGTTACTCCAATGGATGATAGCCTTCTCATTATGGAAGGTAGTTCATTGTTTAGATTTTGTTACTCCAATGGATGGTAGCCTTATCATTATGGAAGTTAGTCTGTTGACGAGATTTTTGTTACTTCAATGGATGGTAGCCTTGTCATTATGGAAGGTAGTCTGTTGTCGATATTTTTGTTACTCCAATGGATGGTAGCCTTGTCATGATAGAAGGTAGTCTGTTGTCGAGATTTCTGTTACTCCAATGGATGGTAGCCTTGTCATTATGGAAAGAAGTTTGTTGTTTAAATTTTTGTTACTCCATTGGATGTTAGCCTTGTCATTATGAAAGGTAGTCTGTTGTCGAGATTTTTGTTACTCCAATTGATAGTAGCCTTGTCATAATGGAACATAGTCTGTTGTTGAGATTTTTTTTACACCAATTGATGGTAGCCTTGTCATTCCGAAGGTAGTCTGTTGTCGAGATCTTTGTTACTCTAATGGATTGAAGCCTTGTCATTATGGAAGGTAGTTAATTTTCGAGATTTTTGTTACTCAAATTGATGGTAGCCTTGTCATTATGTAAGGTAGTCTGTTGTCGAGATTTTTGTTAGTCAAATGGATGGTAGCCTTGTCATGATGGAAGATAGTCTGTTGTTGATATTTTTGTTACTCCAATGGATGGTAGCCTTGTCATTATGGAAGGAAGTCTGTTGATCAGATTTTTGTTACTCCAATGGATGGTAGCCTTGTCATTATGGAAGGTAATATGTTGTCGAAATTTTTGTTAATCCATTGGATGGTAGCCATGTCATTATGAAAGGTAGTCTTTTGTCGAGATTTTTATTACTCCAATTGATGGTTTCCTTGTCATTATGGAAGGTAGTCTGTTGTCGAGATTTTTGTTACTCTAAAGGATGGTAACCTTGTCATTATGGAAGGTAGTCTGTTGTCAGAAATTTTGTTACACATATGAATGGTGGACTTGTCATTATGGAAGGTAGTTTGTTGTTGAGATTTTGTTACTTTAAATGATGGTATCCTTGTCATTACGGAAGGTAGTTCATTGTTGAGATTTTGTTTCTCCAATGAATGATAACCTTGTAATTATGGAAGGCAGTTCATTTTTGAGATTTTGTTACTCCAATGGATGATAGCCTTCTCATTATGGAAGGTAGTTCATTGTTTAGATTTTGTTACTCCAATGGATGGTAGCCTTATCATTATGGAAGGTAGTCTGTGGACGAGATTTTTGTTACTTCAATGGATGGTAGCCTTGTCATTATGGAAGGTAGTCTGTTGTCGATATTTTTGTTACTCCAATGGATGGTAGCCTTGTCATGATAGAAGGTAGTCTGTTGTCGAGATTTCTGTTACTCCAATGGATGGTAGCCTTGTCATTATGGAAAGAAGTTTGTTGTTTAAATTTTTGTTACTCCATTGGATGTTAGCCTTGTCATTATGGAAGGTAGTCTGTTGTCGAGATTTTTGTTACTCCAATGGATGATAGCCTTGTCATTATGAAAGGTATTCTGTTGTCGAGATTTTTGTTACTCCAATTGATAGTAGCCTTGTCATAATGGAACATAGTCTGTTGTTGAGATTTTTTTTACACCAATTGATGGTAGCCTTGTCATTCCGAAGGTAGTCTGTTGTCGATATCTTTGTTACTCTAATGGATTGTAGCCTTGTCATTATGGAAGGTAGTCAATTTTCGAGATTTTTGTTACTCAAATTGATGGTAGCCTTGTCATTATGTAAGGTAGTCTGTTGTCGAGATTTTTGTTAGTCAAATGGATGGTAGCCTTGTCATGATGGAAGATAGTCTGTTGTTGATATTTTTGTTACTCCAATGGATGGTAGCCTTGTCATTATGGAAGGAAGTCTGTTGATCAGATTTTTGTTACTCCAATGGATGGTAGCCTTGTCATTATGGAAGGTAATATGTTGTCGAAATTTTTGTTAATCCATTGGATGGTAGCCATGTCATTATGAAAGGTAGTCTTTTGTCGAGATTTTTATTACTCCAATTGATGGTTGCCTTGTCATTATGGAAGGTAGTCTGTTGTCGAGATTTTTGTTACTCTAAAGGATGGTAACCTTGTCATTATGGAAGGTAGTCTGTTGTCAGAAATTTTGTTACACATATGGATGGTGGACTTGTCATTATGGAAGGTAGTTTGTTGTTGAGATTTTGTTACTTTAAATGATGGTATCCTTGTCATTATGGAAGGTAGTTCATTGTTGAGATTTTGTTTCTCCAATGAATGATAACCTTGTAATTATGGAAGGCAGTTCATTTTTAAGATTTTGTTACTCCAATGGATGATAGCCTTCTCATTATGGAAGGTAGTTCATTGTTTAGATTTTGTTACTCCAATAGATGGTAGCCTTATCATTATGGAAGGTAGTCTGTGGACGAGATTTTTGTTACTTCAATGGATGGTAGCCTTGTCATTATGGAAGGTAGTCTGTTGTCGATATTTTTGTTACTCCAATGGATGGTAGCCTTGTCATGATAGAAGGTAGTCTTTTGTCGAGATTTCTGTTACTCCAATGGATGGTAGCCTTGTTATTATGGAAGGAAGTTTTGTTGTTTAAATTTTTGTTACTCCATTGGATGTTAGCCTTGTCATTATGGAAGGTAGTCTGTTGTCGAGATTTTTGTTACTCCAATTGATGATAGCCTTGTCATTATGAAAGGTAGTCTGTTGTCGAGATTTTTGTTACTCCAATTGATAGTAGCCTTGTCATAATGGAACATAGTCTGTTGTTGAGATTTTTTTTACACCAATTGATGGTAGCCTTGTCATTCCGAAGGTAGTCTGTTGTCGAGATCTTTGTTACTCTAATGGATTGTAGCCTTGTCATTATGGAAGGTAGTCAGTTGTCGAGATTTTTGTTACTCAAATTGATGGTAGCCTTGTAATTATGTAAGGTAGTCTGTTGTCGAGATTTTTGTTAGTCAAATGGATGGTAGCCTTGTCATGATGGAAGATAGTCTGTTGTTGATATTTTTGTTACTCCAATGGATGGTAGCCTTGTCATTATGGAAGGAAGTCTGTTGATCAGATTTTTGTTACTCCAATGGATGGTAGCCTTGTCATTATGGAAGGTAATATGTTGTCGAAATTTTTGTTAATCCATTGGATGGTAGCCATGTCATTATGAAAGGTAGTCTTTTGTCGAGATTTTTATTACTCCAATTGATGGTTGCCTTGTCATTATGGAAGGTAGTCTGTTGTCGAGATTTTTGTTACTCTAAAGGATGGTAACCTTGTCATTATGGAAGGTAGTCTGTTGTCAGAAATTTTGTTACACATATGGATGGTGGACTTGTCATTATGGAAGGTAGTTTGTTGTTGAGATTTTGTTACTTTAAATGATGGTATCCTTGTCATTACGGAAGGTAGTTCATTGTTGAGATTTTGTTTCTCCAATGAATGATAACCTTGTAATTATGGAAGGCAGTTCATTTTTGAGATTTTGTTACTCCAATGGATGATAGCCTTCTCATTATGGAAGGTAGTTCATTGTTTAGATTTTGTTACTCCAATGGATGGTAGCCTTATCATTATGGAAGGTAGTCTGTGGACGAGATTTTTGTTACTTCAATGGATGGTAGCCTTGTCATTATGGAAGGTAGTCTGTTGTCGATATTTTTGTTACTCCAATGGATGGTAGCCTTGTCATGATAGAAGGTAGTCTTTTGTCGAGATTTCTGTTACTCCAATGGATGGTAGCCTTGTTATTATGAAAGGAAGTTTTGTTGTTTAAATTTTTGTTACTCCATTGGATGTTAGCCTTGTCATTATGGAAGGTAGTCTGTTGTCGAGATTTTTGTTACTCCAATTGATGATAGCCTTGTCATTATGAAAGGTAGTCTGTTGTCGAGATTTTTGTTACTCCAATTGATAGTAGCCTTGTCATAATGGAACATAGTCTGTTGTTGAGATTTTTTTTACACCAATTGATGGTAGCCTTGTCATTCCGAAGGTAGTCTGTTGTCGAGATCTTTGTTACTCTAATGGATTGTAGCCTTGTCATTATGGAAGGTAGTCAGTTGTCGAGATTTTTGTTACTCAAATTGATGGTAGCCTTGTAATTATGTAAGGTAGTCTGTTGTCGAGATTTTTGTTAGTCAAATGGATGGTAGCCTTGTCATGATGGAAGATAGTCTGTTGTTGATATTTTTGTTACTCCAATGGATGGTAGCCTTGTCATTATGGAAGGAAGTCTGTTGATCAGATTTTTGTTACTCCAATGGATGGTAGCCTTGTCATTATGGAAGGTAATATGTTGTCGAAATTTTTGTTAATCCATTGGATGGTAGCCATGTCATTATGAAAGGTAGTCTTTTGTCGAGATTTTTATTACTCCAATTGATGGTTGCCTTGTCATTATGGAAGGTAGTCTGTTGTCGAGATTTTTGTTACTCTAAAGGATGGTAACCTTGTCATTATGGAAGGTAGTCTGTTGTAAGAAATTTTGTTACACATATGGATGGTGGACTTGTCATTATGGAAGGTAGTTTGTTGTTGAGATTTTGTTACTTTAAATGATGGTATCCTTGTCATTACGGAAGGTAATTCATTGTTGAGATTTTGTTTCTCCAATGAATGATAACCTTGTAATTATGGAATGCAGTTCATTTTTGAGATTTTGTTACTCCAATGGATGATAGCCTTCTCATTATGGAAGGTAGTTCATTGTTGAAAATTTTGTTACTCCAATGGATGGTAGCCTTATCATTATGGAAGGTAGTCTGTTGACAAGATTTTTGTTACTTCAATGGATGGTAGCCTTGTCATTATGGAAGGTAGTCTGTTGTCGATATTTTTGTTACTCCAATGGATGGTAGCCTTGTCATGATAGAAGGTAGTCTGTTGTCGAGATTTCTGTTACTCCAATGGATGGTAGCCTTGTCATTATGGAAGGAAGTTTGTTGTTTAAATTTTTGTTACTCCATTGGATGTTAGCCTTGTCATTATGGAAGGTAGTCTGTTGTCGAGATTTTTGTTACTCCAATGGATGTTTGCCTTGTCATTATGAATGGTAGTCTGTTGTCGAGATTTTTGTTACTCCAATTGATAGTAGCCTTGTCGTAATGGAACATAGTCTGTTATTAAGATTTTTTTTACACCAATTGACGGTAGCCTTGTCATTCCGAAGGTAGTCTGTTGTCGAGATCTTTGTTACTCTAATGGATTGTAGCCCTGTCATTATGGAAGGTAGTCAGTTGTCGAGATTTTTGTTACTCAAATTGATGGTAGCCTTGTCATTATGTAAGGTAGGCTGTTGTCGAGATCTTTGTTAGTCAAATGGATGGTAGCCTTGTCATGATGGAAGATAGTCTGTTGTTGATATTTTTGTTACTCCAATGGATGGTACCCTTGTCATTATGGAAGGAAGTCTGTTGATCAGATTTTTGATACTCCAATGGATGGTAGCCTTGTAACTATGGAAGGTAATCTGTTGTCGAAATTTTTCTTAATCCATTGGATGGTAGCCATGTCATTATGAAAGGTAGTCTTTTGTCGAGATTTTTATTACTCCAATTGATGGTTGCCTTGTCATTATGGAAGGTAGTCTGTTGCCGAGATTTTTGTTACTCTAAAGGATGGGTACCTTGTCATTATGGAAGGTAGTCTGTTGTCAAAAATTTTGTTACACATATGGATGGTGGACTTGTCATTATGGAAGGTAGTTTGTTGTTGAGATTTTGTTACTATAAATGATGGTATCCTTTTCATTACGGAAGGTAGTTCATTGTTGAGATTTTGTTTCTCCAATGAATGATAACCTTGTAATTATGGAAGGCAGTTCATTTTTGAGATTTGGTTACTCCAATGTATGATAGCCTTCTCATTATGGAAGGTAGTTCATTGTTTAGATTTTGTTACTCCAATGGATGGTAGCCTTATCATTATGGAAGGTAGTCTGTTGACGAGATTTTTGTTACTTCAATGGATGGTAGCCTTGTCATTATGGAAGGTAGTCTGTTATCGATATTTTTGTTACTCCAATGGATGGTAGCCTTGTCATGATAGAAGGTAGTATGTTTTCGAGATTTCTTTTACTCCAATGGATGGTAGCCTTGTCATTATGGAAGGAAGTTTGTTGTTTAAATTTTTGTTACTCCATTGGATGTTAGCCTTGTCATTATGGAAGGTAGTCTGTTGTCGAGATTTTTGTTACTCCAATGGATGATAGCCTTGTCATTATGAAAGGTAGTCTGTTGTCGTGATTTTTTTTACTCCAATTGATAGTTGCCTTGTCATAATGGAACATAGTCTATTGTTGAGATTTTTTTACACCAATGGATGGTAGCCTTGTTATTCCGAAGGTAGTCTGTTGTCGAGATATTTGTTACTCTAATGGATTGTAGCCTTGTCATTATGGAAGGTAGTCAGTTGTCGAGATTTTTGTTACTCAAATTGATGGTAGCCTTGTCATTATGTAAGGTAGTCTGTTGTCGAGATTTTTGTTAGTCAAATGGATGGTAGCCTTGTCATGATGGAAGATAGTCTGTTGTTGATATTTTTGTTACTCCAATGGATGGTAGCCTTGTCATTATGGAAGGAAGTCTGTTGATCAGATTTTGTTACTCCAACGGATGGTAGCCTTGTCACTATGGAAGGTAATATGTTGTCGAAATTTTTGTTAATCCATTGGATGGTTGCCATGTCATTATAAAAGGTAGTCTTTTGTAGAGATTTTTATTACTCCAATTGATGGTTGCCTTGTCATTACGGAAGGTAGTCTGTTGCCTAGATTTTTGTTACTCTAAAGGATGGTAACCTTGTCATTATGGAAGGTTGTCTGTTGTCAAAAGTTTTGTTACACATATGGATGGTGGACTTGTCATTATGGAAGGTAGTTTGTTGTTGAGATTTTGTTACTTTAAATGATGGTATCCTTGTCATTACGGAAGGTAGTTCATTGTTGAGATTTTGTTTCTCCAATGAATGATAACCTTGTAATTATGGAAGGCAGTTCATTTTTGAGATTTTGTTACTCCAATGGATGATAGCCTTCTCATTATGGAAGGTAGTTCACTGTTTAGATTTTGTTACTCCAATGGATGGTAGCCTTATCATTATGGAAGGTAGTCTGTTGACGAGATTTTTGTTACTTCAATGGATGGTAGCCTTGTCATTATGGAAGGTAGTCTGTTGTCGATATTTTTGTTACTCCAATGGATGGTAGCCTTGTCATGATAGAAGGTAGTCTGTTGTCGAGATTTCTGTTACTCCAATGGATGGTAGCCTTGTCATTATGGAAGGAAGTTTGTTGTTTAAATTTTTGTTACTCCATTGGATGTTACCCTTGTCATTATGAAAGGTAATCTGTTGTCGAGATTTTTGTTACTCCAATGGATGATAGCCTTGTCATTATGAAAGGTAGTCTGTTGTCGAGATTTTTGTTACTCCAATTGATAGTAGCCTTGTCATAATAGAACATAGTCTGTTGTTGAGATTTTTTTTACACCAATGGATGGTAGCCTTGTCATTCCGAAGGTAGTCTGTTGTCGAGATCTTTGTTACTCTAATGGATTGTAGCCTTGTCATTATGGAAGGTAGTCAGTTGTCGAGATTTTTGTTACTCAAATTGATGGTAGCCTTGTCATTATGTAAGGTTTTCTATTGTCGAGATTTTTGTTAGTCAAATGGATGGTAGCCTTGTCATGATGGAAGATAGTTTGTTGTTGATATTTTTGTTACTCCAATGGATGGTAGCCTTTTCATTATGGAAGGAAGTATGTTGATCAAATTTCTGTTACTCCAATGGATGGTAGCCATGTCATTATGGAAGGTAATCTGTTGTCGAAATTTTTGTTAATCCATTGGATGGTAGCCTTGTCATTATGAAAGGTAGTCTTTTGTCGAGATTTTTATTACTCCAATTGATGGTTGCCTTGTCATTATAGAAGGTAGTCTGTTGCCGAGATTTTTGTTACTCTAAAGGATGGTAACCTTGTCATTATGGAAGGTAGTCTGTTGTCAAAAATTTTGTTACACATATGGATGGTGGACTTGTCATTATGGAAGGTAGTTTGTTGTTGAGATGTTGTTACTTTAAATGATGGTATCCTTGTCAATACGGAAGGTAGTTCATTGTTGAGATTTTATTTCTCCAATGGATGATAACCTTGTAATTATGGAAGGCAGTTCATTTTTGAGATTTTTTTACTCCAATGGATGATAGCCTTCTCATTATGGAAGGTAGTTTATTATTTAGATTTTGTTACTCCAATGGTTGGTAGCCTTGTCATTATGGAAGGTAGTCTGTTGTCGAGATTTTTGTTACTCCAATGGATGGTAGCCTTGTAATTATGGGAGGTAGACTGTTGTCGAGATATTTGTTACTCCAATTGATGGTAGCCTTGTCATTATGTAAGGTAGTCTGTTGTCGAAATTTTTGTTAGTCTAATGGATGGTAGCCTTGTCATGATAGAAGGTAGTTTATTCTTGATATTTTTGTTACTCCAATGGATGGTTGCCTTGTCATTATGGAAGGAACTTTATTGTTTAAATTTTTGTTACTCCAATGGATGGTAGCCTTGTCATTATGGAAGGTAGTCTGTTGTCGAGATTTTTGTTACTCCAATGGATGGTAGCCTTGTCATTATGAAAGGTAGTCTATTGTCGAGATTTTTGTTACACCAATTGATGGTAGCCTTCTCATTACGGAAGGTAGTCTGTTGTCGAGATCTTTGTTACACTAATGGATTGTACCCTTGTCATTATAGAAGGTAGTCAGTTGTCGATATTTTTGTTACTCAAATTGATGGTAGCCTTGTCATTATGTAAGGTAGTCTGTTGTCGATATTTTTGTTAGTCAAATGGATGGTAGCCTTGTCATGATGGAAGGTAGTCTGTTGTTGATAATTTTGTTACTCCAATGGATGGTAGCCTTGTCATTATGGAAGGAAGTATGTTTATCAAATTTTTGTTACTCCAATGGATGGTAGCCTTGTCATTATGGAAGGAAGTCTGTTGATCAGAGTTTTGTTACTCCAATGAATGGTAGCCTTTGGATAATGGAAGGTAGTCTGTTGCCGAGATTTTTGTTACTCTAAAGGATGGTAACCTTGTCATTAAGGAAGGTAGTCTGTTGTCTAGGTTTTTGTTACTACAATGGATTGTAGCCTTGTCATTATGGAAGGTAGTCTGTTGTCAAAAAAATTGTTACTCCAATGGATGTTGGACTGGTAATTATGGAAGGTAGTTTGTTGTTGAGATTTTTGTTAGTCCAATGGATGGTAGCCTTGTCATTATGGAAGGTATTCTGTTGTTGAGATATTTGTTACTCCAATGGATGGTAGCCTTATCATTATGAAAGGTAGTCTATTGTCGAGATTTTTGTTACTCCAATTCATGGTAGCCTTGTCATTATGGAACGTAGTCTGTTGTGGAGATTTTTGTTACACCAATGGATGGTAGCTCTGTCATTATGGAAGGAAACCTATCGTTCTGATTTTTGTAACTACAATGGATGGTAGCCTTGTCATTATGGAAGGTATTATTTTATCGATATTTTTGTTACTCCATTGGATGGTAGCCTTGTCATTATGGAAGGTAGTCTTTTGTCGAGATTTTTGTTACACCAATGGATGGTAGGCTTGTCATTACGGAAGGTAGTCTGTTGTCGGGATCTTTGTTACTCCACTGGATTGTAGCCTTGTCATTATGGAAGGTAGTCAGTTGTCGTGATTTCTGTTACTCCAATGAATGGTAGCCTTGTCATTATGGAAGGAAACCTGTTGTTCGGATTTTTGTTACTGCAATGGATGGTAGCCTTGTCATTATGGATGGTATTCTTTTGTCTATATTTTTTTACTCCAATGGATGGTAGCCTTGTCATTATGGAAGGTAGTCTGTTGTCGAGATTTTTGTTACTTAAATGGATGGTAGCCTTGTCATTATGGAAGGTAGTCTATTGTCGAGATTTTTTTTTCTCCAATAGATGGTAGCCTTGTCATCATGGAATGTAGTCTGTTGTCGAGATTTCTATTACTCCAATGGATGGTAGCCTTGTCATTATGGAAGGAAGTTTGTTGTTCAAATTTTTGTTACTCCAATGGATGTTAGCCTTGTCATTATGGAAGGTAGTCTGTTGTCGAGATTTTTGTTACTCCAATGGATGGTAGCCTTGTCATTATGAAAGGTAGTCTGTTGTCGAGATTTTTGTTACTCTAATTGATAGTAGCTTTGTCATAAAGGAACGTAGTCTATTGTCGAGATTTTTTTTACACCAATGGATGGTAGCCTTGTCATTAAGGAAGGTAGTCTGTTGTCGAGATCTTTGTTACTCTAATGGATTGTACCCTTGTCATTTTGGAAGGTAGTCAGTTGTCGATATTTTTGTTACTCAAATTGATGGTAGCCTTGTCATTATGTAAGGTAGCCTGTTGTCGAGATTTTTGTTAGTCAAATGGATGGTAGCCTTGTCATGATGGAAGGTAGTCTGTTGTTGATATTTTTGTTACTCCAATGGATGGTAGCCTTGTCATTATGGAAGGAAGTCTGTTGATCAGATTTTTGTTACTCCAATGGATGGTAGCCTTATCATTATGGAACATAGTCTGTTGTGGAGATTTTTGTTACACCAATGGATGGTATCCTTGTCATTATGGAAGGAAACCTGTCGTTATGATTTTGGTTACTGCAATGGATGGTAGCCTTGTCATTATGGAAGGTATTCTTTTGTCGATATTTTTGTTACTCCATTGGATGGTAGCCTTGTCATTATGGAAGGTAGTCTTTTGTCGAGATTTTTGTTACACCAATGGATGGTAGCCTTGTCATTACGGAAGGTAGTCTGTTGTCAAGATTTTTGTTACTCCAATGGATTGTAGCCTTGTCATTATGGAAGGTAGACTGTTGTCGAGATATTTGTTACTCCAATTGATGGTAGCCTTGTCATTATGTAAGGTAGTCTGTTGTCGAAATTTTTGTTAGTCTAATGGATGGTAGCCTTGTCATGATGGAAGGTAGTTTATTCTTGATATTTTTGTTACTCCAATGGATGGTAGCCTTGTCATTATGGAAGGAACATTATTGTTCAAATTTTTGTTACTCCAATGGATGGTAGCCTTGTCATTATGGAAGGTAGTCTGTTGTCGAGATTTTTGTTACTCCAATGGATGGTAGCCTTGTCATTATGAAAGGTAGTCTGTTGTCGAGATTTTTGTTACACCAATTGATGGTAGCCTTGTCATTATGGAAGGTAGTCAGTTGTCGAGATCTTTGTTACTCTAATGGATTGTACCCTTGTCATTATAGAAGGTAGTCAGTTGTCGATATTTTTGTTACTCAAATTGATGGTAGCCTTGTCATTATGTAAGGTAGTCTGTTGTCGATATTTTTGTTAGTCAAATGGATGGTAGCCTTGTCATGATGGAAGGTAGTCTGTTGTTGATATTTTTGTTACTCCAATGGATGGTAGCCTTGTCATTACAGAAGGAAGTATGTTGATCAGATTTTTCTTACTCCAATAAATGGTAGCCTTTTTATTATGGAAGGTAGTCTGTTGCCGAGATTTTTGTTACTCTAAAGGATGGTAACCTTGTCATTATGGAAGGTAGTCTGTTGTCTAGATTTTTGTTACTACAATGGATTGTAGCCTTGTCATTATGGAAGGTAGTCTGTTGTCAAAAAATTTGTTATTCTAATGGATGTTGGACTTGTAATTATGGAAGGTAGTTTGTTGTTGAGATTTTTGTAAGTCCAATGGATGTTAGCCTTGTCATTATGGAAGGTAGTTTGTTGCCGAGATTTTTGTAACTCTAAAGGATGGTAACCTTGTCATTATGGAAGGTAGTCAATTGTCAAGATTTTTCTTACTCAAATTGAGGGTAGCCTTGTCATTATGTAATGTAGTATGTTGTCAAAATTTTTGTTAGTCCAATAGACGGTAGCCTTGTCATTATGTAAGGTAGTCTGTTGTCGAATTTTTTTTTAGTATGGACGTTAGCCTTGTCATTACGGAAGGTAGTCTGTTGTCGAGATCTTTGTTACTCCACTGGATTGTAGCCTTGTCATTATGGAAGGTAGTCAGTTGTCGTGATTTTTCTTACTCTAATGGGTGGTAGCCTTGTCATTATGTAATGTAGTCTGTTGTCGAAATTTTTGTTAGTCCAATGGACAGTAGCCTTGTCATTATGTAAGGTAGTCTGTTGTCGAAATCTTTGTTAGTCCAATGAAAGGTAGCCTTGTCATTATGGAAGGTAGTTTGTTGTCGAGATTTCTGTTACTCCAATGAATGGTAGCCTTGGCATTATGGAAGGAAACCTGTTGTTCTGATTTTTGTTACTGCAATGGATGGTAGCCTTGTCATTATGGAAGGTATTCTTTTGTCGATATTTTTGTTACTCCAATGGATGGTAGCCTTGTCATTATGGAAGGTAGTATGTTGTCGAGATTTTTGTTACTTAAATGGATGGTAGCCTTGTCATTATGGAAGGTAGTCTGTTGTCGAGATTTTTGTTACTCCAATAGATGGTAGCCTTGTCATGATGGAATGTAGTCTGTTGTCGAGATTTCTGTTACTCCAATGGATGGTAGCCTTGTCATTATGGAAGGAAGTTTGTTGTTCAAATTTTTGTTACTCCAATGGATGTTAGCCTTGTCATTATGGAAGGTAGTCTGTTGTCGAGATTTTTGTTACTCCAATGGATGGTAGCCTTGTCATTATTAAAGCTAGTCTGTTGTCGAGATTTTCGTTACTCCAATTGATAGTAGCATTGTCATAAAGGAACGTAGTCTATTGTCGAGATTTTTTTTTACACCAATGGATGGTAGCCTTGTCATTAGGGAAGGTAGTCTGTTGTGGAGATCTTTGTTACTCTAATGGATTGTACCCTTGTCATTATGGAAGGTAGTCAGTTGTCGATATTTTTGTTACTCAAATTGATGGTAGCCTTGTCATTATGTAAGGTACTCTGTTGTCGAGATTTTTGTTAGTCAAATGGATGGTAGCCTTGTCATGATGGAAGGTAGTCTGTTGTTGATATTTTTGTTACTCCAATGGATGGTAGCCTTGTCATTATAGAAGGAAGTCTGTTGATCAGATTTTTGTTACTCCAATGGATGGTAGCCTTGTCATTATGGAAGGAAGTCTGTTGATCATATTTTTGTTACTCCAATGGATGGTAGCCTTGTTATTATGGAAGGTAATCTGTTGTCGAAATTTTTGTTATTCCATTGGATGGTAGCCTTATCATTATGAAAGATAGTCTTTTGCCGAGATTTTTATTACTCCAATAGATGGTTGCCTTGTCATTATGGAAGGTAGTCTGTTGCCGAGATTTTTTTTTCTCTAAAGGATGGTAACCTTGTCATTATGGAAGGTAGTCTGTTGTCGAGATTTTTGTTACTACAATGGATTGTAGCATTGTCATTATGGAAGGTAGTCTGTTTTCAAAATTTTTGTTACTCCAATGGATGGTGGACTTGTCATTATGGAAGGTATTCTTTTGTCGATATTTTTGTTACTCCATTGGATGGTAGCCTTGTCATTATGGAAGGTAGTCTTTTGTCGATATTTTTGTTACACCAATGGATGCTAGCCTTGTCATTACGGAAGGTAGTCTGTTGTCGAGATTTTTGTTACTCCAATGGATTGTAGCCTTGTCATTATGGAAGGTAGACTGTTGTCGAGATATTTGTTACTCCAATTGATGGTAGCCTTGTCATTATGTAAGGTAGTCTGTTGTCGAAATTTTTGTTAGTCTAATGGATGGTAGCCTTGTCATGATGGAAGGTAGTTTATTCTTGATATTTTTGTTACTCCAATGGATGGTAGCCTTGTCATTATGGAAGGAACTTTATTGTTCAAATTTTTGTTACTCCAATGGATGGTAGCCTTGTCATTATGGAAGGTAGTTTGTTGTCGAGATTTTTGTTACTCCAATGGATGGTAGCCTTGTCATTATGAAAGGTAGTCTGTTGTCGAGATTTTTGTTACACCAATTGATGGTAGCCTTGTCATTACAGAAGGTAGTCTGTTGTCGAGATCTTTGTTACTCTAATGGATTGTACCCTTGTCATTATAGAAGGTAGTCAGTTGTCGATATTTTTGTTAATCAAATTGATGGTAGCCTTGTCATTATGTAAGGTAGTCTATTGTCGATATTTTTGTTACTCAAATTGATGGTAGCCTTGTCATGATGGAAGGTAGTCTGTTGTTGAAATTTTTGTTACTCCAATGGATGGTAGCCTTGTCATTATGGAAGGAAGTCTGTTGATCAAATTTTTGTTACTCCAATGGATGGTAGCCTTGTCATTACGGAAGGAAGTCTGTTGATCAGATTTTTGTTACTCCAATAAATGGTAGCCTTGTTATTATGGAAGGTAGTCTGTTGCCGAGATTTTTGTTACTCTAAAGGATGGTAACCTTGTCATTATGGAAGGTAGTCTGTTGTCTAGATTTTTGTTACTACAATGGATTGTAGCCTTGTCATTATGGAAGGTAGTCTGTTGTCAAAAAATTTGTTACTCCAATGGATGTTGGACTTGTAATTATGGAAGGTAGTTTGTTGTTGAGATTTTTGTAAGTCCAATGGATGGTAGCCTTGTCATTATGGAAGATAGTTTGTTGCCGAGATTTTTGTAACTCTAAAGGATGGTAACCTTGTCATTATGGAAGGTAGTCAGTTGTCAAGATTTTTCTTACTCAAATTGATGGTAGCCTTGTCATTATGTAATGTAGTATGTTGTCAAAATTTTGGTTAGTCCAATAGACGGTAGCCTTGTCATTATGTAAGGTAGTCTGTTGTCGAAATTTTTTTTTAGTATGGACGGTAGCCTTGTCATTATGGAAGGTAGTCTGTTGCGGAGATTTTTGTTACTCTAAAGGATGGTAACCTTGTCATTATGGAAGGTATTCTGTTGTCGAGATTTTTGTTACTCCAATGGATGGTAGCCTTGTCATTATGAAAGGTAGTCTATTTTCGAGATTTTTGTTACTCCAATTGATGGTAGCATTGTCATTATGGAACGTAGTCTGTTGTGGAGACTTTGGTTACACCAATGGATGGTAGCTTTGTCATTATGGAAGGAAACCTGTCGTTCTGATTTTTGTTACTACAATGGATGGTAACCTTGTCATTATGGAAGGTATTCTTTTATCGATATTTTTGTTACTCCATTGGATGGTAGCCTTGTCATTATGGAAGGTAGTCTTTTGTCGAGATTTTTGTTACACCAATGGATGGTAGCCTTGTCATTATGGAAGGTAGTCTGTTGTCGAGATCTTTGTTACTCCACTGGATTGTAGCCTTGTCATTATGGAAGGTAGTCAGTTGTCGTGATTTTTCTTACTCTAATTGATGGTAGCCTTGTCATTATGTAATGTAGTCTGTTGTCAAAATTTTTGTTAGTCCAATGGACAGTAGCCTTGTCATTATGTAAGGTAGTCTGTTGTCTAAATTTTTGTTAGTCCAATGAACGGTAGCCTTGTCATTATGGAAGGTAGTTTGTTGTCGAGATTTCTGTTACTCCAATGAATTGTAGCCTTGTCATTATTGAAGGAAACCTGTTGTTCTGATTTTTATTACTACAATGGATGGTAGCCTTGTCATTATGGAAGGTATTCTTTCGTCGATATTTTTGTAACTCCAATGGATGGTAGCCTTGTCATTATGAAAGGTAGTCTGTTGTCGAGATTTTTGTTACTCCAATTGATAGTAGCATTGTCATAAAGGAACGTAGTCTATTGTCGAGATTTTTTTTTACACCAATGGAAGGTAGCCTTGTCATTAGCGAAGGTAGTCTGTTGTGGATATCTTTGTTACTCTAATGGATTGTACCCTTGTCATTATGGAAGGTAGTCAGTTGTCGATATTTTTGTTACTCAAATTGATGGTAGCCTTGTCATTATGTAAGGTACTCTGTTGTCGAGATTTTTGTTAGTCAAATGGATGGTAGCCTTGTCATGATGGAAGGTAGTCTGTTGTTGATATTTTTGTTACTCCAATGGATGGTTGCCTTGTCATTATGGATGGAAGTCTGTTGATCAGAGTTTTGTTACTCCAATGGATGGTAGCCTTGTCATTATGGAAGGAAGTCTGTTGATCATATTTTTGTTACTCCAATGGATGGTAGCCATGTTATTATGGAAGGTAATCTGTTGTCGAAATTTTTGTTATTCCATTGGATGGTAGCCTTGCCATTATGAAAGGTAGTCTTTTGTCGATATTTTTATTACTCCAATTGATGGTTGCCTTGTCATTATGGAAGGTAGTCTGTTGCTGAGATTTTTTTTACTCTAAAGGATGGTAACCTTGTCATTATGGAAGGTAGTCTGTTGTCGAGATTTTTGTTACGACAACGGATTGTAGCCTTGTCATTATGGAAGGTAATCTGTTGTCAAAAAAATTGTTACTCCAATGGATGGTGGACTTGTCATTATGTAAGGTAGTTTGTTGTTGAGATTTTTGTTAGTCCAATGGATGGTAGCCTTGACATTATGGAAGGTAGTCTGTTGCCGAGATTTTTTTTACTCTAAAGGATGGTATCCTTGTCATTATGGAAGGTAGTCAGTTGTCAAGAGTTTTCTTACTCAAATTGATGGTAGCTTTGTCATTATGTAATGTAGTCTGTTGTCAAAATTTTTGTTAGTCCAATGGACAGTAGCCTTGTCATTATGTAAGGTAGTCTGTTGTCGAAATTTTTGTTAGTCCAATGGACGGTAGCCTTGTCATTATGGAAGGTAGTCTGTTGCCGAGATTTTTGTTACTCTAAAGGATGGTAACCTTGTAATTATGGAAGGTAGTCTGTTGTCGAGATTTTTGTTACTCCAATGGATGGTAGCCTTGTCATTATGAAAGGTAGTCTATTGTCGAGATTTTTTTTTCTCCAATTGTTGGTAGCCTTGTCATTATGGAACATAGTCTGTTGTGGAGATTTTTGTTACACCAATGGATGGTATCCTTGTCATTATGGAAGGAAACCTGTCAATCTGATTTTTGTTACTGCAATGGATGGTAGCCTTGTCATTATGGAAGGTATTCTTTTGTCGATATTTTTGTTACTCCATTGGATGGTAGCCTTGTCATTATGGAAGGTAGTGTTTTTGTCGATATTTTTGTTACACCAATGGCTGGTAGCCTTGTAATTACGGAAGGTAGTCTGTTGTCGAGATCTTTGTTACTCCAATGGATTGTAGCCTTGTAATTATGGAAGTTAGTCAGTTGTCGTGATTTTTCTTACTCAAATTGATGGTAGCCTGGTCATTATGTAATGTAGTCTGTTGTCGAAATTTTTGTTAGTCCAATGGACGGTAGCCTTGTCATTATGTAAGGTAGTCTGTTGTCGAAATTTTTGTTAGTCGAATGGACGGTAGCCTTGTCATTATGGAAGAGAGTCTGTTGCCGAGATTTTTGTTACTCTAATGGATGGTAACCTTATCATTATGGAAGGTAGTCCATTGTCGAGATTTGTGTTACTACAATGGATGGCAGGCTTGTCATTATGCAAGGTAGTATGTCGTGGAGATTTCGGTTACTCCAATGGATTGTAGCCTTGTCATTATGGAAGGTAGTCTGTTGTCGAGATTTCTGTTACTCCAATGAATGGTAGCCTTGTCATTATGGAAGTAAACCTGTTGTTCTGATTTTTGTTACTACAATGGATGGTAGCCTTGTCATTATGGAAGGTATTCTTTTGTCGATATTTTTGTTACTTCAATGGATGGTAGCCTTGTCATTATGGAAGGTAGTCTGTTGTCGAGATTTTTGAGACTTAAATGGATGGTAGCCTTGTAATTATGGAAGGTAGTCTGTTGTCGTGATTTTTGTTTCTCCAATGGATGGTAGCCTTGTCATGATGGAAGGTAGTCTGTTGTCGAGATTTCTGTTACTCCAATGGATGGTAGCCTTGTCATTATGGAAGGAAGTTTGTTGTTCAAATTTTTGTTACTCCAATGGATGTTACCCTTGTCATTATGGAAGGTAGTCTGCTGTCGAGATTTTTGTTACTCCAATGGATGGTAGCCTTGTCATTATGAACGGTAGTCTGTTGTCGAGATTTTTGTTACTCCAATTGATAGTAGCATTGTCATAATGGAACGTAGTCTGTTGTCAATATTTTTTACACCAATGGATGGTAGCCTTGTCATTATGGAAGGTAGTCTGTTTTCGAGATTTTTGTTACTCCAATTGATAGTAGCATTGTCATAATGGAACGTAGTCTGTTGTCAAGATTTTTTTTTCACCAGTGGATGGTAGCCTTGTCATTATGGAAGGTAGTCTGTTGCCGAGATTTTTGTTACTCTAATGGATGGTAACCTTATCATTATGGAAGGTAGTCTATTGTCGAGATTTGTGTTACTCCAATGGATGGCAGGCTTGTCATTATGCAAGGTAGTGTGTCGTGGAGATTTCGGTTACTCCAATGGATGGTAGCCTTGTCATTATGGAAGGTAGTCTATTGTTGAGATTTTTGTTACTCCAATGAATGGTAGCCTTGTCATTATGGAAGGAAACCTGTTGTTCTGATTTTTGTTACTGCAATGGATGGTAGCCTTGTCATTATGGAAGGTATTCTTTTATCGATATTTTTGTTACTCTAATGGATGGTAGCCTTGTCATTATGGAAGGTAGTCTGTTGTCGAGATTTTTGTTACTTAAATGGATGGTAGCCTTGTCATGATGGAAGGTAGTCTGTTGTCAGGATTTCTGTTACTCCAATAGATTGTAGCCTTGTCATTATGGAAGGAAGTTTGTTGTTAAAATTTTTGTTACTCCAATGGATGTTAGCCTTGTCATTATGGAAGGTAGTCTGTTGTCGATATTTTTGTTACTCCAATGGATGGTAGCCTTGTCATTATGAACGGTAGTCTGTTGTCGAGATTTTTGTTACTCCAATTGATAGTAGCATTGTCATAATGGAACGTAGTCTGTTGTCAAGATTTTTTTTACACCAATGGATGGTAGCCTTGTCATTACGGAAGCTAGTCTGTTGTCGAGATCTTTGTTACTCTAATGGATTGTAGCCTTGTCATTATGGAAGGTAGTCAGTTGTCGAGATTTTTGTTACTCAAATTGATGGTAGCCTTGTCATTATGTAAGGTAGTCTATTGTCGAGATTTTTGTTCGTCAAATGGATGGTAGCCTTGTCATGATGGAATGTAGTCTGTTTTAGATATTTTTATTACTCCAATGGATGGTAGCCTTGTGATTATGGAAGGAAGTCTGTTGATCAGATTTTTGTTACTCCAATGGATGGTAGCCTTGTCATTATGGAAGGTAATTTGTTTTCGAAATTTTTGTTATTCCATTGGATGGTAGCCTTGTCATTATGAAAGGTAGTCTTTTGTCGAGATTTTTATTACTCAAATTGATGGTTGCCTTGTCATTATGGAAGGTAGTTTGTTGCCGAGATTTTTGTTACTCTAAAGGATGGTAACCTTGTCATTATGGAAGGTAGTCTGTTGTCGAGATTTTTGTTACTACAATGGATTGTAGCCTTGTCATTATGGAAGGTAGTATGTTGTCAAAATTTTTGTTACTCCAATGGATGGTGGACTTGTCATTATGGAAGGTAGTTTTTGTTGATATTTTGTTACTCTAATTAATGGTATCCTTGTCATTACGGAAGGCAGTTCATTGTTGAGATTTTGTTTCCCACATGGATGATAACCTTGTCATTATGGAAGGTAGTTCATTTTTGAGATTTTGTTACTCCAATGGATGATAGCCTTCTCATTATGGAAGGTAGTTCATTGTTTAGATTTTGTTACTCCAATGGATGGTAGCCTTGTCATTATGGAAGGTAGTCTGTTGTCGAGATTTTTGTTACTCCAATGGATCGTAGCCTTGTCATTATGGAAGGTAGTCTGTTGTCGAGATATTTGTTACTCCAATTGATGGTAGCCTTGTCATTATGTAAGGTAGTCTGTTGTCTAAATTTTTGTTAGTCTAATGGATGGTAGCCTTGTCATGATGGAAGGTAGTTTATTCTTGATATTTTTGTTACTCCAATGGATTGTAGCCTTGTCATTATGGAAGGAACTTTATTGTTCAAATTTTTGTTACTCCAATGGATGGTAGCCTTGTCATTATGGAAGGTAGTCTGTTGTCGAGATTTTTGTTACTTCAATGGATGGTAGCCTTGTCATTATGAAAGGTAGTCTATTGTCGAGATTTTTGTTACTCCAATTGATGGTAGCCTTGTCATTATGGAACGATGTCTGTTGTCGAGATTTTTGTTACACCAATTGATGGTAGCCTTGTCATTACGGAAGGTATTCTATTGTCGAGATCTTTGTTACTCTAATGGATTGTACACTTGTCATTATGGAAGGTAGTCAGTTGTCGATATTTTTGTCACTCAAATTCATGGTAGCCTTGTCATTATGTAAGGTAGTTTGTTGTCGAGATTTTTGTTAGTCAAATGGATGGTAGCCTTGTCATCATGGAAGATAGTCTATTATTGATATTTTTATTACTCCAACTGATGGTAGCCTTCTCATTATGGAAGGAATTCAGTTGATCAGATTTTTGTTACTCTAATGGGTGGTAGCCTTGTCATTATGGAAGGTAGTTTGTTGTCTAGATTTTACTTATTCCATTGGATGGTAGCCTTGTCATTATGGAAGGTAGTCTTTTGTAAAGATTTTTGTTACACCAATGGATTGTAGCCTTGTCATTATGGAAGGTAATCAATTGTCAAGATTTTTCTTACTCAAATTGATGGTAGCCTTGTCATTATGTAATGTAGTCTGTTGTCAAAATTTTGGTTAGTCCAATGGACGGTGGCCTTGTCATTATGTAAGGTAGTCTGTTGTCGAAATTTTTGTTAGTCCAATGGACGGTAGCCTTGTCATTATGGAAGGAAGTTTGTTGCCAAGATTTTTGTTACTCTAAAGGATGGTAACCTTGTCATTATGGAAGGTAGTCTGTTGTCGAGATTTTTGTTACTACAATGGATTGTAGCCTTGTCATTATGGAAGGTAGTCTGTTCTCAAATTTTTTTTTACTCTAATGGATGGTGGACTTGTCATTATGGAAGGTAGTTTTTGTTGAGATTTTGTTACTCTAATTGATGGTATCCTTGTAATTACGGAAGGTAGTTCATTGTTGACATTTTGTTTCTCCAATGGATGATAACCTTGTCATTATAGAAGGTAGTTAGTTGTCGAGATTTTTATTACTCAAATTGATGGTAGCCTTGTCATTATGTAATGTAGTCTGTTGTCAAAAATTTTGTTAGTTCAATGGACGGTAGCCATGTCATTATGTAAGGTAGTCTGTTGTCGAAATTTTTGTTAGTCCAATAGACGGTAGCCTTGTCAATATGGAAGGTAGTTTGTTGCCGAGATTTTTGTTACTCTAAAGGATTGTAACCTTGTCATTATGGAAGGTAGTCTCTTGTCGAGATTTTTGTTACTCAAATGGATGGTAGCCTTGTCATTATGAATGGTAGTCTATTGTCGAGATTTTTGTTACTCCAATTGATGGTAGCCTTGTCATTATGGAACATATTCTGTTGTAGAGATTTTTGTTACACCAATGGATGGTAGCCTTGTCATTATGGAAGGAAACCTGTCGTTCTGATTTTTGTTACTGCAATGGATGGTAGCCTTGTCATTATGGAAGGTTTTCTTTTGTCGATATTTGTGTTACTCCATTGGATGGTAGCCTTGTTATTATGGAAGGTAGTCTTTTGTCGAGATTTTTGTTACACCAATGGATGGTAGCCATGTCATTACGGAAGGTAGTCTGTTGTCGAGATCTTTGTTACTCCAATGGATTGTAGCCTTGTCATTATGGAAGGTAGTCAGTTGTCGTGATTTTTCTTACTCAAATTGATGGTAGCCTTGTCATTATGTAATGTAGTCTGTTGTCGAAATTTTTGTTAGTCCAATGGACGGTAGCCTTGTCATTATGTAAGGTAGTCTGTTGTCGAAAATTTTCTTAGTCCAATGGACGGTAGCCTTGTCATTATGGAAGGTAGTTTGTTGCCGAGATTTTTGTTACTCTAAAGAATGGTAACCTTATCATTATGGAAGGTAGTCTGTTGTCGATATTTTTGTTACTCCATTGGATGGCAGGGTTGTCATTATGCAAGGTAGTCTGTCGTGGAGATTTCGGTTACTCCGATGGATGGTAGCCTTGTCATTATGGAAGGTAGTCTGTTGTCGAGATTTCTGTTACTCCAATGAATGGTAGCCTTGTCATAAAGGAAGGAAACCTGTTGTTCTGATTTTTGTTACTGCAATGGATGGTAGCCTTGTCATTAAGGAAGGTATTCTTTTGTCGATATTTTTGTTACTCCAATGGATGGTAGCCTTGTCATTATGGAAGGTAGTCTGTTGTCGAGATTTTTGTTACTTAAATGGATGGTAGCCTTGTCATTATGGAAGGTAGTCTATTGTCGAGATTTTTGTTACTCCAATGGATGGTAGCCTTGTCATGATGGAAGGTAGTCTGTTGTCGAGATTTTTGTTACTCCAATTGATAGTAGCATTGTCATAATGGAACGTAGTCTGTTGTCGAGATTTATTTTACCCCAATGGATGGTAGCCTTGTCATTACGGAAGTTAGTCTGTTGTCGAGATCTTTGTTACTCTAATGGATTGTAGCCTTGTCATTATGGAAGGTAGTCAGTTGTCGAGATTTTTGTTACTGAAATTGATGGTAGCCTTGTCTTTATGTAAGGTAGTCTGTTGTCGAGATTTTTGTTAGTCAAATGGATGGTAGCCTTGTCATGATGGAAGGTAGTCTATTTTTGATATTTTTGTTACTCCAATGGATGGTAGCCTTGTCATTATGGAAGGAAGTCTGTTGATCAGATTTTTGTTACTCCAACGGATGGTAGCCTTGTCATTATGGAAGGTACTCTGTTGTCGAAAATTTTGTTATTCCATTGGATGGTAGCCTTGTCATTATGAAAGGTAGTCTTTTGTCGAGATTTTTATTACTCAAATTGATTGTTGCCTTGTCATTATGGAAGGTAGTTTGTTGCCGAGATTTTTGTTACTCTAAAGGATGGTAACCTTGTCATTATGGAAGGTAGTTTGTTGCCGAGATTTTTGTTACTCTAAAGGATGGTAACCTTGTCATTATGGAAGGTAGTCTGTTGTCGAGATTTTTGTTAGTACAATGGATTGTAGCCTTGTCATTATGGAAGGTAGTATGTTGTCGAAATTTTTGTTAGTCCAATGGATGGTAGCCTTGTCATTATGGAAGGTAGTCTGTTGTCGAGATTTTTGTTACTCCAATGGATGGTAGCCTTGTCATTATGGAAGGTAGTCTGTTGTCGAGATATTTGTTACTCCAATTGATAGTAGCATTGTCATAATGGAACGTAGTCTGTTGTCGAGATTTATTTTACCCCAATGGATGGTAGCCTTGTCATTACGAAAGTTAGTCTGTTGTCGAGATCTTTGTTACTCTAATGGATTGTAGCCTTGTCATTATGGAAGGTAGTCAGTTGTCGAGATTTTTGTTACTGAAATTGATGGTAGCCTTGTCTTTATGTAAGGTAGTCTGTTGTCGAGATTTTTGTTAGTCAAATGGATGGTAGCCTTGTCATGATGGAAGGTAGTCTATTTTTGATATTTTTGTTACTCCAATGGATGGTAGCCTTGTCATTATGGAAGGAAGTCTGTTGATCAGATTTTTGTTACTCCAACGGATGGTAGCCTTGTCATTATGGAAGGTACTCTGTTGTCGAAAATTTTGTTATTCCATTGGATGGTAGCCTTGTCATTATGAAAGGTAGTCTTTTGTCGAGATTTTTATTACTCAAATTGATTGTTGCCTTGTCATTATGGAAGGTAGTTTGTTGCCGAGATTTTTGTTACTCTAAAGGATGGTAACCTTGTCATTATGGAAGGTAGTTTGTTGCCGAGATTTTTGTTACTCTAAAGGATGGTAACCTTGTCATTATGGAAGGTAGTCTGTTGTCGAGATTTTTGTTAGTACAATGGATTGTAGCCTTGTCATTATGGAAGGTAGTATGTTGTCGAAATTTTTGTTAGTCCAATGGATGGTAGCCTTGTCATTATGGAAGGTAGTCTGTTGTCGAGATTTTTGTTACTCCAATGGATGGTAGCCTTGTCATTATGGAAGGTAGTCTGTTGTCGAGATATTTGTTACTCCAATTGATGGTAGCCTTTTCATTATGTAAGGTAGTCTGTTGTTCCAATTTTTGTTACTCCAATGGATGGTAGCCTTGTCATGATGGAAGGTAGTCTGTTTTTGATATTTTTGTTACTCCAATGGATGGTAGCCTTGTCATTATGGAAGGAAGTCTGTTGATCAGATTTTTGTTACTCCAATGGATGGTAGCCTTGTCATTATGGAAGGTAATCTGTTGTCGAAATTTTTGTTATTTCATTGGATGGTAGCCTTGTCTTTATGAAAGGTAGTCTTTTGTCGAGATTTTTATTACTCAAATTGATGGTTGCCTTGTCATTACGGAAGGTAGTTCATTGTTGACATTTTGTTTCTCCAATGGATGATAACCTTGTCATTATAGAAGTAGTTAGTTGTCGAGATTTTTATTACTCAAATTGATGGTAGCCTTGTCATTATGTAATGTAGTCTGTTGTCAAAATTTTTGTTAGTTCAATGGACGGTAGCCATGTCATTATGTAAGGTAGTCTCTTGTCGAAATTTTTGTTAGTCCAATAGACGGTAGCCTTGTCAATATGGAAGGTAGTTTGTTGCCGAGATTTTTGTTACTCTAAAGGATGGTAACCTTGTCATTATGGAAGGTAGTCTCTTGTCGAGATTTTTGTTACTCAAATGGATGGTAGCCTTGTCATTATGAATGGTAGTCTATTGTCGAGATTTTTGTTACTCCAATTGATGGTAGCCTTGTCATTATGGAACATAGTCTGTTGTAGAGATTTTTGTTACACCAATGGATGGTAGCCTTGTCATTATGGAAGGAAACCTGTCGTTCTGATTTTTGTTACTGCAATGGATGGTAGCCTTGTCATTATGGAAGGTTTTCTTTTGTCGATATTTTTGTTACTCCATTGGATGGTAGCCTTGTTATTATGGAAGGTAGACTTTTGTCGAGATTTTTGTTACACCAATGGATGGTAGCCATGTCATTACGGAAGGTAGTCTGTTGTCGAGATCTTTGTTATTACAATGGATTGTAGCCTTGTCATTATGGAAGGTAGTCAGTTGTCGTGATTTTTCTTACTCAAATTGATGGTAGCCTTGTCATTATGTAATGTAGTCTGTTGTCGAAATTTTTGTTAGTCCAATGGACGGTAGTCTTGTCATTATGTAAGGTAGTCTGTTGTCGCAAAATTTTCTTAGTCCAATGGACGGTAGCCTTGTCATTATGGAAGGTAGTTTGTTGCCGAGATTTTTGTTACTCTAAAGAATGGTAACCTTATCATTATGGAAGGTAGTCTGTTGTCGATATTTTTGTTACTCCATTGGATGGCAGGGTTGTCATTATGCAAGGTAGTCTGTCGTGGAGATTTCGGTTACTCCGATGGATGGTAGCCTTGTCATTATGGAAGGTAGTCTGTTGTCGAGATTTCTGTTACTCCAATGAATGGTAGCCTTGTCATAAAGGAAGGAAACCTGTTGTTCTGATTTTTGTTACTGCAATGGATGGTAGCCTTGTCATTAAGGAAGGTATTCTTTTGTCGATATTTTTGTTACTCCAATGGATGGTAGCCTTGTCATTATGGAAGGTAGTCTGTTGTCGAGATTTTTGTTACTTAAATGGATGGTAGCCTTGTCATTATGGAAGGTAGTCTATTGTCGAGATTTTTGTTACTCCAATGGATGGTAGCCTTGTCATGATGGAAGGTAGTCTGTTGTCGAGATTTTTGTTACTCCAATGGATGGTAGCCTTATCATTATAGAAGGAAGTTTGTTGTTCAAATTTTTGTTACTCCAATGGATGTTAGCCTTGTCATTATGGAAGGTAGTCTGTTGTCGAGATTTTTGTTACTCCAATGGATGGTAGCCTTGTCATTATGAAAGGTAGTCTGTTGTCGAGATTTTTGTTACTCCAATTGATAGTAGCATTGTCATAATGGAACGTAGTCTGTTGTCGAGATTTATTTTACCCCAATGGATGGTAGCCTTGTCATTACGGAAGATAGTCTGTTGTCGAGATCTTTGTTACTCTAATGGATTGTAGCCTTGTCATTATGGAAGTTAGTCAGTTGTCGAGATTTTTGTTACTGAAATTGATGGTAGCCTTGTCTTTATGTAAGGTAGTCTGTTGTCGAGATTTTTGTTAGTCAAATGGATGGTAGCCTTGTCATGATGGAAGGTAGTCTGTTTTTGATATTTTTGTTACTCCAATGGATGGTAGCCTTGTCATTATGGAAGGAAGTCTGTTGATCAGATTTTTGTTACTCCAACGGATGGTAGCCTTGTCATTATGGAAGGTACTCTGTTGTCGAAAATTTTGTTATTCCATTGGATGGTAGCCTTGTCATTATGAAAGGTAGTCTTTTGTCGAGATTTTTATTACTCAAATTGATTGTTGCCTTGTCATTATGGAAGGTAGTTTGTTGCCGAGATTTTTGTTACTCTAAAGGATGGTAACCTTGTCATTATGGAAGGTAGTTTGTTGCCGAGATTTTTGTTACTCTAAAGGATGGTAACCTTGTCATTATGGAAGGTAGTCTGTTGTCGAGATTTTTGTTAGTACAATGGATTGTAGCCTTGTCATTATGGAAGGTAGTATGTTGTCGAAATTTTTGTTAGTCCAATGGATGGTAGCCTTGTCATTATGGAAGGTAGTCTGTTGTCGAGATTTTTGTTACTCCAATGGATGGTAGCCTTGTCATTATGGAAGGTAGTCTGTTGTCGAGATATTTGTTACTCCAATTGATGGTAGCCTTTTCATTATGTAAGGTAGTCTGTCGTTCCAATTTTTGTTACTCCAATGGATGGTAGCCTTGTCATGATGGAAGGTAGTCTGTTTTTGATATTTTTGTTACTCCAATGGATGGTAGCCTTGTCATAATGGAAGGAAGTCTGTTGATCAAATTTTTGTTACTCCAATGGATGGTAGCCTTGTCATTATGGAAGGTAATCTGTTGTCGAAATTTTTGTTATTTCATTGGATGGTAGCCTTGTCTTTATGAAAGGTAGTCTTTTGTCGAGATTTTTATTACTCAAATTGATGGTTGCCTTGTCATTATGGAAGGTAGTTTGTTTCCGAGATTTTTGTTACTCTAAAGGATGGTAACCTTGTCATTATGGAAGGTAGTCTGTTGTCGAGATTTTTGTAACTACAATGGATTGTAGCCTTGTCATTATGGAAGGTAGTATGTTGTCAAAAATTTTTTTACTCCAATGGATGTTGGACTTGTCATTATGGAAGGTAGTTTTTGTTGAGATTTTGTTACTCTAATTAATGGTATCCTTGTCATTACGGAAGGTAGTTCATTGTTGAGATTTTGTTTCTCCAATGGATGATAACCTTGTCATTATGGAAGGTAGTTCATTTTTGAGATTTTGTTACTCCAATGGATGATAGCCTTCTCATTATGGAAAGTAGTTCATTGTTTAGATTTTGTTACTCCAATGGATGGTAGCCTTGCTATTATGGAAGGTAGTCTGTTGTCGAGATTTTTGTTACTCCAATGGATGGTAGCCTTGTCATTATGTAAGGTAGTCTGTTGTCGAGATATTTGTTACTCCAATTGATGGTAGCCTTGTCATTATGTAAGGTAGTTTGTTGTCTAAATTTTTGTTAGTCTAATGGATGGTAGCCTTGTCATGATGGAAGGTAGTTTAATCATGATATTTTTCTTACTCCAATGGATGGTAGCCTTGTCATTATGGAAGGAACTTTATTGTTCCAATTTTTGTTACTCCAATAGATGGTAGCCTTGTCATGATGGAAGGTAGTCTGTTTTTTATATTTTTGTTACTCCAATGGATGGTAGCCTTGTCATTATGGAAGGAAGTCTGTTGATCAGATTTTTGTTACTCCAATGGTTGGTAGCCTTGTCATTATGGAAGGTAATCTGTTGTCGAAATTTTTGTTATTCCATTGGATGGTAGCCTTGTCATTATGAAAGATAGTCTTTTGTCGAGATTTTTATTACTCAAATTGATGGTTGCCTTGTCATTATGGATGGTAGTTTGTTGCCGAGATTTTTGTTACTCTAAAGGATGGTAACCTTGTCATTATGGAAGGTAGTCTGTTGTCGAGATTTTTGTAACTACAATGGATTGTAGCCTTGTCATTATGGAAGGTAGTATGTTGTCAAAATTTTTGTTACTCCAATGGATGGTGGACTTGTCATTATGGAAGGTAGTTTTTGTTGAGATTTTGTTACTCTAATTAATGGTATCCTTGTCTTTACGGAAGGTAGTTCATTGTTGAGATTTTGTTTCTCCAATGGATGATAACCTTGTCATTATGGAAGGTAGTTCATTTTTGAGATTTTGTTACTCCAATGGATGATAGCCTTCTCATTATGGAAAGTAGTTCATTGTTTAGATTTTGTTACTCCAATGGATGGTAGCCTTGTCATTATGGAAGGTTTCTATTGTCGAGATTTTTGTTACTCCAATGGATGGTAGCCTTGTCATTATGGAAGGTAGTCTGTTGTCGAGATATTTGTTACTCCAATTGATGGTAGCCTTGTCATTATGTAAGGTAGTTTGTTGTCTAAATTTTTGTTAGTCTAATGGATGGTAGCCTTGTCATGATGGAAGGTAGTTTATTCTTGATATTTTTGTTACTCCAATGGATGGTAGCCTTGTCATTATGGAAGGTAGTCTGTTGTCTAGATTTTTGTTATTCCATTGGATGGAAGCCTTGTCATTATGGAAGGTAGTCTTTTGTCGAGACTTTTGTTACACAAATGGATGGTAGCCTTGTCATTACGGAAGGTAGTCTGTTGTCGAGATCTTTGTTACTCCAATGGATTGTAGCCTTGTCATTACGGAAGGTAGTCAGTTGTCAAGATTTTTCTTACTTAAATTGATGGTAGCCTTGTCATTATTAAATGTAGTCTATTGTCGAAATTTTTGTTAGTCCAATGGACGGTAGCCTTGTCATTATGTAAGGTAGTCTGTTGTCGAAATTTTTGTTAGTCCAATGGACGTTAGCCTTCTCATTATGGAAGGTAGTTTGTTGCCGATATTTTTGTTACTCAAATGGATGGTAGCCTTGTCATTATGGAACATAGTCTGTTGTAGAGATTTTTGTTACACCAATGGATGGTAGCCTTGTCATTATGGAAGGAAACCTGTCGTTCTGATTTTTGTTACTGCAATGGATGGTAACCTTGTCATTATGGAAGGTAGTCTATTGTCGAGATCTTTGTTACTCCATTGGATGGTAGCCTTGTCATTATGGAAGGTAGTCAGTTGTCGTGATTTTTCTTACTCAAATTGATGGTAGCCTTGTCATTATGTAATGTAGTCTGTTGTCAAAATTTTTGTTAGTCCAATGGATGGTAGCCTTGTCATTATGTAAGGTAGTCTGTTGTCGAAATTTTTGTTAGTCCAATGGACTGGTAGCCTTGTCATTATGGAAGGTAGTTTGTTGCCGAGATTTTTGTTACTCTAAAGGATGGTAACCTTATCATTATAGAAGGTAGTCTGTTGTCGATATTTTTGTTACTCCATTGGATGGCAGGCTTGTCATTATGCAAGGTAGTCTGTCGTGGAGATTTTGGTAACTCCAATGGATGGTAGCCTTGTCATTATGGAAGGTAGTCTGTTATCGAGATTTCTGTTACTCCAATGAATGGTAGCCTTGTCATTATGGAAGGAAACCTGTTGTTCTGATTTTTGTTACTGCAATGGATGGTAGCCTTGTCATTAAGGAAGGTATTCTTTTGTCGATATTTTTGTTACTCCAATGGATGGTAGCCTTGTCATTATGGAAGGTAGTCTGTTGTCGAGATTTTTGTTACTCCAATGGATGGTAGCCTTGTCATTATGGAAGGTAGTCTATTATCGAGATTTTTGTTACTCCAATGGATGGTAGCCTTGTCATGATGGAAGGTAGTCTGTTGTCGAGATTTTTGTTACTCCAATGGATGGTAGCCTTATCATTATGGAAGGAAGTTTGTTGTTCAAATTTTTTTTACTCCAATGGATGTTAGCCTTGTCATTTTGGAAGGTAGTCTGTTGTCGAGATTTTTGTTACTCCAATGGATGGTAGCCTTGTCATTATGAAAGGTAGTCTGTTGTCGAGATTTTTGTTACTCCAATTGATAGTAGCATTGTCATAATGGAACGTAGTCTGTTGTCGAGATTTATTTTACCCCAATGGATGGTAGCCTTGTCATTACGGAAGTTAGTCTGTTGTCGAGATCTTTGTTACTCTAATGGATTGTAGCCTTGTCATTATGGAAGGTAGTCAATTGTCGAGATTTTTGTTACTCAAATTGATGGTAGCCTTGTCATTATGTAAGGTAGTCTGTTGTCGAGATTTTTGTTAGTCAAATGGATGGTAGCCTTGTCATGATGGAAGGTAGTCTGTTTTTGATATTTTTGTTACTCCAATGGATGGTAGCCTTGTCATTATGGAAGGAAGTCTGTTGATCAGATTTTTGTTACTCCAATGGATGGTAGCCTTGTCATTATGGAAGGTAATCTGTTGTCGAAAATTTTGTTATTCCATTGGATGGTAGCCTTGTCATTATGAAAGGTAGTCTTTTGTCGAGATTTTTATTACTCAAATTGATGGTTGCCTTGTCATTATGGAAGGTAGTTTGTTGCCGAGATTTTTGTTAGTACAATGGATTGTAGCCTTGTCATTATGGAAGGTAGTATGTTGTTAAAATTTTTGTTACTCCAATGGATGGTGGACTTGTCATTATGGAAGGTAGTTTTTGTTGAGATTTTGTTACTCTAATTAATGGTATCCTTGTCATTACGGAAGGTAGTTCATTATTGAGATTTTGTTTCTCCAATGGATGATAACCTTCTCATTATGGAAGGTAGTTCATTTTTGAGATTTTGTTACTCCAATGGATGATAGCCTTCTCATTATGGAAGGTAGTTCATTGTTTAGATTTTGTTACTCCAATGGATGGTAGCCTTGCTATTATGGAAGGTATTCTGTTGTCGATATTTTTGTTACTCCAATGAATGGTAGCCTTGTCATTATGTAAGGTAGTCTGTTATCGAGATATTTGTTACTCCAATTGATGGTAGCCTTGTCATTATGTAAGGTAGTTTGTTGTCTAAATTTTTGATAGTCTAATGGATGGTAGTCTTGTCATGATGGAAGGTAGTTTATTCTTGATATTTTTGTTACTCCAATGGATGGTAGCCTTGTCATTATGGAAGGTAGTCTGTCGTGGAGATTTCGGTTACTCCAATGGATGGTAGCCTTGTCATTATGGAAGGTAGTCTATTGTCGAGATTTCTGTTACTCCAATGAATGGTAGCCTTGTCATTATGGAAGGAAACCTGTTGTTCTGATTTTTGTTACTGCAATGGATGGTAGCCTTGTCATTAAGGAAGGTATTCTTTTGTCGATATTTTTGTTACTCCAATGGATGGTAGCCTTGTCATTATGGAAGGTAGTCTGTTGACGAGATTTTTGTTACTTAAATGGATGGTAGCCTTGTCATTATGGAAGGTAGTCTATTATCGAGATTTTTGTTACTCCAATGGATGGTAGCCTTGTCATGATGGAAGGTAGTCTGTTGTCGAGATATTTGTTACTCCAATGGATGGTAGCCTTATCATTATGGAAGGAAGTTTGTTGTTCAAATTTTTGTTACTCCAATGGATGTTAGCATTGTCATTATGGAAGGTAGTCTGTTGTCGAGATTTTTGTTACTCCAATGGATGGTAGCCTTGTCATTATGAAAGGTAGTCTGTTGTCGAGATTTTTGTTACTCCAATTGATAGTAGCATTGTCATAATGGAACGTAGTCTGATGTCGAGATTTTTTTTACCCCAATGGATGGTAGCCTTGTCATTACGGAAGTTAGTCTGTTGTCAAGATCTTTGTTACTCTAATGGATTGTAGCCTTGTCATTATGGAAGGTAGTCAGTTGTCGAGATTTTTGTTACTCAAATTGATGGTAGCCTTGTCATTATGTAAGGTAGTCTGTTGTCGAGATTTTTGTTAGTCAAATGGATGGTAGCCTTGTCATGATGGAAGGTAGTCTATTTTTGATATTTTTGTTACTCCAATGGATGGTAGCCATGTCATTATGGAAGGAAGTCTGTTGATCAGATTTTTGTTACTCCAATGGATGATAGCCTTGTCATTATGGAAGGTAATTTGTTGTCGAAAATTTTGTTATTCCATTGGATGGTAGCCTTGTCATTATGAAAGGTAGTCTTTTGTCGAGATTTTTATTACTCAAATTGATGGTTGCCTTGTCATTATGTAAGGTAGTTTGTTGCCGAGATTTTTGTTACTCTAAAGGATGGTAACCTTGTAATTATGGAAGGTACTCTGTTGTCGAGATTTTTGTTACTACAATGGATTGTAGCCTTGTCATTATGGAAGGTAGTATGTTGTCAAAATTGTTGTTACTCCAATGGATGGTGGACTTGTCATTATGGAAGGTAGTTTTTGTTGAGATTTTGTTACTCTAATTAATGGTATCCTTGTCATTACGGAAGGTAGTTCATTGTTGAGATTTTGTTTCTCCAATGGATGATAACCTTGTCATTATGGAAGGTAGTTCATTTTTGAGATTTTGTTACTCCAATGGATGATAGCCTTCTCATTATGGAAAGTAGTTCATTGTTTAGATTTTGTTACTCCAATGGATGGTAGCCTTGTCATTATGGAAGGTAGTCAGTTGTCGAGATTTTTGTTACTCAAATTGATGGTAGCCTTGTCATTATGTAAGGTAGTCTGTTGTCGAGATTTTTGTTAGTCAAATGGATGGTAGCCTTGTCATGATGGAAGGTAGTCTATTTTTGATATTTTTGTTACTCCAATGGATGGTAGCCATGTCATTATGGAAGGAAGTCTGTTGATCAGATTTTTGTTACTCCAATGGATGATAGCCTTGTCATTATGGAAGGTAATTTGTTGTCGAAAGTTTTGTTATTCCATTGGATGGTAGCCTTGTCATTATGAAAGGTAGTCTTTTGTCGAGATTTTTATTACTCAAATTGATGGTTGCCTTGTCATTATGTAAGGTAGTTTGTTGCCGAGATTTTTGTTACTCTAAAGGATGGTAACCTTGTCATTATGGAAGGTACTCTGTTGTCGAGATTTTTGTTACTACAATGGATTGTAGCCTTGTCATTATGGAAGGTAGTATGTTGTCAAAATTGTTGTTACTCCAATGGATGGTGGACTTGTCATTATGGAAGGTAGTTTTTGTTGAGACTTTGTTACTCTAATTAATGGTATCCTTGTCATTACGGAAGGTAGTTCATTGTTGAGATTTTGTTTCTCCAATGGATGATAACCTTGTCATTATGGAAGGTAGTTCATTTTTGAGATTTTGTTACTCCAATAGATGATAGCCTTCTCATTATGGAAAGTAGTTCATTGTTTAGATTTTGTTACTCCAATGGATGGTAGCCTTGTCATTATGGAAGGTAGTCTATTGTCGAGATTTCTGTTACTCCAATGAATGGTAGCCTTGTCATTATGGAAGGAAACCTGTTGTTCTTATTTTTGTTACTGCAATGGATGGTAGCCTTGTCATTAAAGAAGGTATTCTTTTGTCGATATTTTTGTTACTCCAATGGATGGTAGCCTTGTCATTATGGAAGGTAGTCTGTTGACGAGATTTTTGTTACTTAAATGGATGGTAGCCTTGTGATTATGGAAGGTAGTCTATTATCGAGATTTTTGTTACTCCAATGGATGGTAGCCTTGTCATGATGGAAGGTAGTCTGTTGTCGAGATATTTGTTACTCCAATGGATGGTAGCCTTATCATTATGGAAGGAAGTTTGTTGTTCAAATTTTTGTTACTCCAATGGATGTTAGCATTGTCATTATGGAAGGTAGTCTGTTGTCGAGATTTTTGTTACTCCAATGGATGGTAGCCTTGTCATTATGAAAGGTAATCTGTTGTCGAGATTTTTGTTACTCCAATTGATAGTAGCATTGTCATAATGGAACGTAGTCTGTTGTCGAGATTTTTTTTACCCCAATGGATGGTAGCCTTGTCATTACGGAAGTTAGTCTGTTGTCGAGATCTTTGTTACTCTAATGGATTGTAGCCTTGTCATTATGGAAGGTAGTCAGTTGTCGAGATTTTTGTTACTCAAATTGATGGTAGCCTTGTCATTATGTAAGGTAGTCTATTGTCGAGATTTTTGTTAGTCAAATGGATGGTATCCTTGTCATGATGGAAGGTAGTCTATTTTTGATATTTTTGTTACTCCAATGGATGGTAGCCATGTCATTATGGAAGGAAGTCTGTTGATCAGATTTTTGTTACTCCAATGGATGATAGCCTTGTCATTATGGAAGGTAATTTGTTTTCGAAAGTTTTGTTATTCCATTGGATGGTAGCCTTGTCATTATGAAAGGTAGTCTTTTGTCGAGATTTTTATTACTCAAATTGATGGTTGCCTTGTCATTATGTAAGGTAGTTTGTTGCCGAGATTTTTGTTACTCTAAAGGATGGTAACCTTGTCATTATGGAAGGTACTCTGTTGTCGAGATTTTTGTTACTACAATGGATTGTAGCCTTGTCATTATGGAAGGTAGTATGTTGTCAAAATTGTTGTTACTCCAATGGATGGTGGACTTGTCATTATGGAAGGTAGTTTTTGTTGAGATTTTGTTACTCTAATTAATGGTATCCTTGTCATTACGGAAGGTAGTTCATTGTTGAGATTTTGTTTCTCCAATAGATGATAACCTTGTCATTATGGAAGGTAGTTCATTTTTGAGATTTTGTTACTCCAATGGATGATAGCCTTCTCATTATGGAAAGTAGTTCATTGTTTAGATTTTGTTACTCCAATGGATGGTAGCCTTGTCATTATGGAAGGTAGTCTATTGTCGAGATTTTTGTTACTCCAATGGATGGTAGCCTTGTCATTATGGAAGGTAGTTTGTTGTCGAGATATTTGTTACTCCAATTGATGGTAGCCTTGTCATTATGTAAGGTAGTTTGTTGTCTAAATTTTTGTTAGTCTAATGGATGGTAGCCTTGTCATGATGGAAGGTAGTTTATTCTTGATATTTTTGTTACTCCAATGGATGGTAGCCTTGTCATTATGGAAGGTAGTCTGTTGTCTAGATTTTTGTTATTCCATTGGATGGAAGCCTTGTCATTATGGAAGGTAGTCTTTTGTCGAGACTTTTGTTACACCAATGGATGGTAGCCTTGTAATTACGGAAGGTAGTCTGTTGTCGAGATCTTTGTTACTCCAATGGATTTTAGCCTTGTCATTACGGAAGGTAGTCAGTTGTCAAGATTTTTCTTACTTAAATTTATGGTAGCCTTGTCATTATTAAATGTAGTCTATTGTCGAGATTTTTGTTAGTCCAATGGACGGTAGCCTTTTCATTATGTAAGGTTGTCTGTTGTCGAAATTTTTGTTAGTCCAATGGACGGTAGCCTTGTCATTATGGAAGGTAGTTTGTTGCCGATATTTTTGTTACTCTAAAGGATGGTAACCTTGTCATTACGGAAGGTAGTCTCTTGTCGAGATTTTTTTTACTCAAATGGATGGTAGCCTTGTCATTATGAATGGTAGTCTATTGTCGAGATTTTTGTTACTCCAATTGATGGTAGCCTTGTCATTATGGAACATAGTCTGTTGTAGAGATTTTTGTTACACCAATGGATGGTAGCCTTGTCATTATGGAAGGAAACCAGTCGTTCTGATTTTTGTTACTGCAATGGATGGTAGCCTTGTCATTATGGATGGTTTTCTTTTGTCGATATTTTTGTTACTCCATTGGATGGTAGCCTTGTCATTACGGAAGGTAGTATTTTGTCCAGATTTTTGTTACACCAATGGATGGTAGCCATGTCATTACAGAAGGTAGTCTGTTGTCAAGATCTTTGTTACTCCAATGGATTGTAGCCTTTTCATTATGGAAGGTAGTCAGTTGTCGTGATTTTTCTTACTGAAATTGATGGTAGCCTTGTCATTATGTAATGTAGTCTGTTGTCAAAATTTTTGTTAGTCCAATGGACGGTAGCCTTGTCATTATGTAAGGTAGTTTGTTGTCGAAATTTTTGTTAGTCCAATGGATTGGTAGCCTTGTCATTATGGAAGGTAGTTTGTTGCCGAGATTTTTGTTACTCTAAAGGATGGTAACCTTATCATTATAGAAGGTATTCTGTTGTCGATATTTTTGTTACTCCATTGGATGGCAGGCTTGTCATTATGCAAGGTAGGCTGTCGTGGAGATTTTGGTTACTCCAATGGATGGTAGCCTTGTCATTATGGAAGGTAGTCTATTGTCGAGATTTCTGTTACTCCAATGAATGGTAGCCTTGTCATTATGGAAGGAAACCTGTTGTTCTGATTTTTGTTACTGCAATGGATGGTAGCCTTGTCGTTAAGGAAGGTATTCTTTTGTCGATATTTTTGTTACTCCAATGGATGGTAGCCTTGTCATTATGGAAGGTAGTCTGTTGACGAGATTTTTGTTACTTAAATGGATGGTAGCCTTGTGATTATGGAAGGTAGTCTATTATCGAGATTTTTGTTACTCCAATGGATGGTAGCCTTGTCATGATGGAAGGTAGTCTGTTGTCGAGATATTTGTTACTCCAATGGATGGTAGCCTTATCATTATGGAAGGAAGTTTGTTGTTCAAATTTTTGTTACTCCAATGGATGTTAGCATTGTCATTATGGAAGGTAGTCTGTTGTCGAGATTTTTGTTACTCCAATGGATGGTAGCCTTGTCATTATGAAAGGTAATCTGTTGTCGAGATTTTTGTTACTCCAATTGATAGTAGCATTGTCATAATGGAACGTAGTCTGTTGTCGAGATTTTTTTTACCCCAATGGATGGTAGCCTTGTCATTACGGAAGTTAGTCTGTTGTCGAGATCTTTGTTACTCTAATGGATTGTAGCCTTGTCATTATGGAAGGTAGTCAGTTGTCGAGATTTTTGTTACTCAAATTGATGGTAGCCTTGTCATTATGTAAGGTAGTCTATTGTCGAGATTTTTGTTAGTCAAATGGATGGTATCCTTGTCATGATGGAAGGTAGTCTATTTTTGATATTTTTGTTACTCCAATGGATGGTAGCCATGTCATTATGGAAGGAAGTCTGTTGATCAGATTTTTGTTACTCCAATGGATGATAGCCTTGTCATTATGGAAGGTAATTTGTTTTCGAAAGTTTTGTTATTCCATTGGATGGTAGCCTTGTCATTATGAAAGGTAGTCTTTTGTCGAGATTTTTATTACTCAAATTGATGGTTGCCTTGTCATTATGTAAGGTAGTTTGTTGCCGAGATTTTTGTTACTCTAAAGGATGGTAACCTTGTCATTATGGAAGGTACTCTGTTGTCGAGATTTTTGTTACTACAATGGATTGTAGCCTTGTCATTATGGAAGGTAGTATGTTGTCAAAATTGTTGTTACTCCAATGGATGGTGGACTTGTCATTATGGAAGGTAGTTTTTGTTGAGATTTTGTTACTCTAATTAATGGTATCCTTGTCATTACGGAAGGTAGTTCATTGTTGAGATTTTGTTTCTCCAATAGATGATAACCTTGTCATTATGGAAGGTAGTTCATTTTTGAGATTTTGTTACTCCAATGGATGATAGCCTTCTCATTATGGAAAGTAGTTCATTGTTTAGATTTTGTTACTCCAATGGATGGTAGCCTTGTCATTATGGAAGGTAGTCTATTGTCGAGATTTTTGTTACTCCAATGGATGGTAGCCTTGTCATTATGGAAGGTAGTTTGTTGTCGAGATATTTGTTACTCCAATTGATGGTAGCCTTGTCATTATGTAAGGTAGTTTGTTGTCTAAATTTTTGTTAGTCTAATGGATGGTAGCCTTGTCATGATGGAAGGTAGTTTATTCTTGATATTTTTGTTACTCCAATGGATGGTAGCCTTGTCATTATGGAAGGTAGTCTGTTGTCTAGATTTTTGTTATTCCATTGGATGGAAGCCTTGTCATTATGGAAGGTAGTCTTTTGTCGAGACTTTTGTTACACCAATGGATGGTAGCCTTGTAATTACGGAAGGTAGTCTGTTGTCGAGATCTTTGTTACTCCAATGGATTTTAGCCTTGTCATTACGGAAGGTAGTCAGTTGTCAAGATTTTTCTTACTTAAATTTATGGTAGCCTTGTCATTATTAAATGTAGTCTATTGTCGAGATTTTTGTTAGTCCAATGGACGGTAGCCTTTTCATTATGTAAGGTAGTCTGTTGTCGAAATTTTTGTTAGTCCAATGGACGGTAGCCTTGTCATTATGGAAGGTAGTTTGTTGCCGATATTTTTGTTACTCTAAAGGATGGTAACCTTGTCATTACGGAAGGTAGTCTCTTGTCGAGATTTTTTTTACTCAAATGGATGGTAGCCTTGTCATTATGAATGGTAGTCTATTGTCGAGATTTTTGTTACTCCAATTGATGGTAGCCTTGTCATTATGGAACATAGTCTGTTGTAGAGATTTTTGTTACACCAATGGATGGTAGCCTTGTCATTATGGAAGGAAACCAGTCGTTCTGATTTTTGTTACTGCAATGGATGGTAGCCTTGTCATTATGGATGGTTTTCTTTTGTCGATATTTTTGTTACTCCATTGGATGGTAGCCTTGTCATTACGGAAGGTAGTATTTTGTCCAGATTTTTGTTACACCAATGGATGGTAGCCATGTCATTACAGAAGGTAGTCTGTTGTCAAGATCTTTGTTACTCCAATGGATTGTAGCCTTTTCATTATGGAAGGTAGTCAGTTGTCGTGATTTTTCTTACTGAAATTGATGGTAGCCTTGTCATTATGTAATGTAGTCTGTTGTCAAAATTTTTGTTAGTCCAATGGACGGTAGCCTTGTCATTATGTAAGGTAGTTTGTTGTCGAAATTTTTGTTAGTCCAATGGATTGGTAGCCTTGTCATTATGGAAGGTAGTTTGTTGCCGAGATTTTTGTTACTCTAAAGGATGGTAACCTTATCATTATAGAAGGTATTCTGTTGTCGATATTTTTGTTACTCCATTGGATGGCAGGCTTGTCATTATGCAAGGTAGGCTGTCGTGGAGATTTTGGTTACTCCAATGGATGGTAGCCTTGTCATTATGGAAGGTAGTCTATTGTCGAGATTGCTGTTACTCCAATGAATGGTAGCCTTGTCATTATGGAAGGAAACCTGTTGTTCTGATTTTTGTTACTGCAATGGATGGTAGCCTTGTCGTTAAGGAAGGTATTCTTTTGTCGATATTTTTGTTACTCCAATGGATGGTAGCCTTGTCATTATGGAAGGTAGTCTGTTGACGAGATTTTTGTTACTTAAATGGATGGTAGCCTTGTCATTATGGAAGGTAGTCTATTATCGAGATTTTTGTTACTCCAATGGATGGTAGCCTTGTCATGATGGAAGGTAGTCTATTGTCGAGATATTTGTTACTCCAATGGATGGTAGCCTTATCATTATGGAAGGAAGTTTGTTGTTCAAATTTTTGTTACTCCAATGGATGTTAGCATTGTCATTATGGAAGGTAGTCTGTTGTCGAGATTTTTGTTACTCCAATGGATGGTAGCCTTGTCATTATGAAAGGTAGTCTGTTTTCGAGATTTTTGTTACTCCAATTGATAGTAGCATTGTCATAATGGAACGTAGTCTGTTGTCGAGATTTTTTTTACCCCAATGGATGGTAGCCTTGTCATTACGGAAGTTAGTTTGTTGTCGAGATCTTTATTACTCTAATGGATTGTAGCCTTGTCATTATGGAAGGTAGTCAGTTGTCGAGATTTTTGTTACTCAAATTGATGGTAGCCTTGTCATTATGTAAGGTAGTCTGTTGTCGAGATTTTTGTTAGTCAAATGGATGATAGCCTTGTCATGATGGAAGGTAGTCTATTTTTGATATTTTTGTTACTCCAATGGATGGTAGCCATGTCATTATGGAAGGAAGTCTGTTGATCAGATTTTTGTTACTCCAATGGATGATAGCCTTGTCATTATGGAAGGTAATCTGTTGTCGAAAATTTTGTTATTCCATTGGATGGTAGCCTTGTCATTATGAAAGGTAGTGTTTTGTCGAGATTTTTATTACTCAAATTGACGGTTGCCTTGTCATTATGGAAGGTAGTTTGTTGCCGAGATTTTTGTTACTCTAAAGGATGGTAACCTTGTCATTATGGAAGGTAGTCTGTTGTCGAGATTTTTGTTAGTACAATGGATTGTAGCCTTGTCATTATGGAAGGTAGTATGTTGTCAAAATTTTTGTTACTCCAATGGATGGTGGACTTGTCATTATGGAAGGTAGTTTTTGTTGAGATTTTGTTACTCTAATTAATGGTATCCTTGTCATTACGGAAGGTAGTTCATTGTTGAGATTTTGTTTCTCCAATGGATGATAACCTTGTCATTATGGAAGGTAGTTCATTTTTGAGATTTTGATACTCCAATGGATGATAGCCTTCTCATTATGGAAGGTAGTTCATTGTTTAGATTTTGTTACTCCAATGGATGGTAGCCTTGCTATTATGGAAGGTAGTCTATTGTCGAGATTTTTGTTACTCCAATGGATGGTAGCCTTGTCATTATGTAAGGTAGTCTGTTGTCGAGATATTTGTTACTCCAATTGATGGTAGCCTTGTCATTATGTAAGGTAGTGTGTTGTCTAAATTTTTGTTAGTATAATGGATGGTAGCCTTGTCATGATGGAAAGTAATTTATTCTTGATATTTTTGTTACTCCAATGGATGGTAGCGTTGTCATTGAAGAAGGAACTTTATTGTTCCAATTTTTGTTACTCCAATGGATGGTAGCCTTGTCATGATGGAAGGTAGTCTGTTTTTGATATTTTTGTTACTCCAATGGATGGTGGCCTTGTCATTATGGATGGAAGTCTGTTGGTCAGATTTTTGTTACTCTAATGGATGGTAGCCTTGTCATTATGGAAGGTAATCTGATGTCGAAATTTTTGTTATTCCATTGGATGGTAGCCTTGTCATTATGAAAGGTAGTCTTTTGTCAAGATTTTTATTACTCAAATTGATGGTTGCCTTGTCATTATGGAAGGTAGTTTGTTGCCTAGATTTTTGTTACTCTAAAGGATGGTAACCATGTCATTATGGAAGGTAGTCTGTTGTCGAGATTTTTGTTACTACAATGGATTGTAGCCTTGTCATTATGGAAGGTAGTATGTTGTCAAAAAATTTGTTACTCCAATGGATGGTGGACTTGTCATTATGGAAGGTAGTTTTTGTTGAGATTTTGTTACTCTAATTAATGGTATCCTTGTCATTACGGAAGGTAGTTCATTGTTGAGATTTTGTTTCTCCAAAGGATGATAACCTTGTCATTATGGAAGGTAGTTCATTTTTCAGATTTTGTTACTCCAATGGATGATAGCCTTCTCATTATGGAAAGTAGTTCATTGTTTAGATTTTGTTACTCCAATGGATGGTAGCCTTGTCATTATGGAAGGTAGTCTGTTGTCGAGATTTTTGTTACTCCAATGGATGGTAGCCTTGTCATTATGTAAGGTAGTCTGTTGTCGAGATATTTGTTACTCCAATTGATGGTAGCCTTGTCATTATGTAAGGTAGTGTGTTGTCTAAATTTTTGTTAGTATAATGGATGGTAGCCTTGTCATGATGGAAAGTAATTTATTCTTGATATTTTTGTTACTCCAATGGATGGTAGCGTTGTCATTAAAGAAGGAACTTTATTGTTCCAATTTTTGTTACTCCAATGGATGGTAGCCTTGTCATGATGGAAGGTAGTCTGTTTTTGATATTTTTGTTACTCCAATGGATGGTGGCCTTGTCATTATGGATGGAAGTCTGTTGGTCAGATTTTTGTTACTCTAATGGATGGTAGCCTTGTCATTATGGAAGGTAATCTGTTGTCGAAATTTTTTTTATTCCATTGGATGGTAGCCTTGTCATTATGAAAGGTAGTCTTTTGTCAAGATTTTTATTACTCAAATTGATGGTTGCCTTGTCATTATGGAAGGTAGTTTGTTGCCGAGATTTTTGTTACTCTAAAGGATGGTAACCATGTCATTATGGAAGGTAGTCTGTTGTCGAGATTTTTGTTACTACAATGGATTGTAGCCTTGTCATTATGGAAGGTAGTATGTTGTCAAAAAATTTGTTACTCCAATGGATGGTAGCCTTCTCATTATGGAAAGTAGTTCATTGTTTAGATTTTGTTACTCCAATGTATGGTAGCCTTGTCATTATGGAAGGTAGTCTGTTGTCGAGATTTTTGTTACTCCAATGGATGGTAGCCTTGTCATTATGGAAGGTAGTCTGTTGTCGAGATATTTGTTACTCCAATTGATGGTAGCCTTGTCATTATGTAAGGTAGTTTGTTGTCTAAATTTTTGTTAGTCTAATGGATGGTAGCCTTGTCATGATGGAAGGTAGTTTATTCTTGATATTTTTGTTACTCCAATGGATGGTAGCCTTGTCATTATGGAAGGAACTTTATTGTTCAAATTTTTGTTACTCCAATGGATGGTAGCCTTGTCATTATGGAAGGTAATATGTTGTCAAAATTTTTGTTATTCCATTGGATGATATCCTTGTCATTATGAAAGGTAGTCTTTTGTCGATATTTTTATTACTCAAATTGATGGTTTCCTTGTCATTATGTAAGATAGTTTGTTGCCGAGATTTTTGTTATTCTAAAGGATGGTAACCTTGTCATTATGGAAGGTAGTCTGTTGTCGAGATTTTTGTTACTACAATGGATTGTAGCCTTGTCATTGTGGAAGGTAGTATGTTGTCAGAATTTTTGTTACTCCAATGGATGGTGGACTTGTCATTATGGAAGGTAGTTTTTGTTGAGATTTTGTTACTCTAATTAATGGTATCCTTGTCATTATAGAAGGTAGTTCATTGTTGAGATTTTGTTTCTCCAATGGATGATAACCTTGTCATTATGGAAGGTAGTTCATTTTTGAGATTTTGTTAATCCAATGGATGGTAGCCTTGCCATTATGGAAGGTAGTCTGTTGTCGTGATTTTTGTAACTCCAATGCATGGTAGCCTTGTCATTATGGAAGGTAGTCTGTTGTCGAGATATTTGTTACTTCAATGGATGGTAGCCTTGTCATTATGGAAGGTAGTTTATTGCCGATATTTTTGTTACTCTAAAGGTTGGTAACCTTTTGATTATGGAAGGTAGTCTCTTGTCGAGATTTTTGTTACTCAAATGGATGGTAGCCTTGTCATTATAAATGGTAGTCTATTGTCGAGATTTTTGTTACTCCAATTGATGGTAGCCTTGTCATTATGGAACATAGTCTGTTGTAGAGATTTTTGTTACACCAATGGATGGTAGCCTTGTCATTATGGAAGGAAACCTGTAGTTCTGATTTTTGTTACTGCAATGGATTGTAGCCTTGTCATTATGGAAGGTTTTCTTTTTTCGATATTTTTGTTACTCCATTGGATGGTAGCCTTGTCATTATGGAAGGTAGTCTTTTGTCCAGATTTTTGTTACACCAATGGATGGTAGCCATGTCATTACGGTAGGTAGTCTATTGTCGAGATCTTTGTTACTCCAATGGATTGTAGCCTTTTCATTATGGAAGGTAGTCAGTTGTCATGATTTTTCTTACTCAAATTGATGGTAGCCTTGTCATTATGTAATGTAGTCTGTTGTCAAAATTTTTGATAGTCCAATGGACGGTAGCCTTGTCATTATGTAAGGTAGTCTGTTGTCGAAATTTTTGTTAGTCCAATGGACTGGTAGCCTTGTCATTATGGAAGGTAGTTTGTTGCCGAGATTTTTGTTACTGTAAAGGATGGTAACCTTATCATTATAGAAGGTAGTCTGTTGTCGATATTTTTGTTACTCCATTGGATGGCAGGCTTGTCATTATGCAAGGTAGTCTGTCGTGGAGATTTCAGTTACTCCAATGGATGGTAGCCTTGTCATTATGGAAGGTAGTATGTTGTCGAGATTTCTGTTACTCCAATGAATGGTAGCCTTGTCATTATGGAAGGAAACCTGTTGTTCTGATTTTTGTTACTGCAATGGATGGTAGCCTTGTCATTAAGGAAGGTATTCTTTTGTCGATATTTTTGTTACTCCAATAGATGGTAGCCTTGTCATTATGGAAGGTAGTCTGTTGTCGAGATTTTTGTTACCTAAATGGATGGTAGCCTTGTCAATATGGAAGGTAGTCTATTATCGAGATTTTTGTTACTCCAATGAATGGTAGCCTTGTCATGATGGAAGGTAGTCTGTTGTCGAGATTTTTGTTACTCCAATGGATGGTAGCCTTATCATTATGGAAGGAAGTTTGTTGTTCAAATTTTTGTTACTCCAATGGATGTTAGCCTTGTCATTATGGAAGGTAGTTTGTTGTCGAGATTTTCATTACTCCAATGGATGGTAGCCTTGTCATTATGAAAGGTAGTCTGTTGTCGAGATTTTTGTTACTCCAATTGATAGTAGCATTGTCATAATGGAACGTAGTCTGTTGTCAAGATTTTTTTTACCCCAATGGATGGTAGCCTTGTCATTACGGAAGTTAGTCTGTTGTCGAGATCTTTGTTACTCTAATGGATTGTAGCCTTGTCATTATGGAAGGTAGTCAATTGTCGAGATTTTTGTTACTCAAATTGATGGCAGCCTTGTCATTATGTAAGGTAGTCTGTTGTCGAGATTTTTGTTAGTCAAATGGATGGTAGCCTTGTCATGATTGAAGATAGTTTTTTATTGATATTTTTATTACTCTAATGGATGGTAGCCTTGTCATTATGGAAGGAAGTCTAATGATCAGATTTTTGTTAGTCTAATGGGTGGTAGCCTTGTCATTATGGAAGGTAGTCTGTTGTCTAGATTTTTGTTATTCCATTGGATGGAAGCCTTGTCATTATGGAAGGTAGTCTTTTGTCGAGATTTTTGTTACACCAATGGATAGTAGCCTTGTCATTATGGAAGGTAGTCGGTTGTCGAGATCTTTGTTACTCCAATGGATAGTAGCCTTGTCATTATGGAAGGTAGTCTGTTGTCGAGATCTTTGTTACTCCAATGGATTGTAGCCTTGTCATTATGAAATGTAGTCTATTGTCGAAATTTTTTTTAGTCAAATGGACGGTAGCCTTATCATTATGTAAGGTAGTCTGTTGTCAAAATTTTTGTTAGTCCAATGGACGGTAGCCTTGTCATTATGGAAGGTAGTTTTTTGCCGATATTTTCGTTACTCTAAAGGATGGTAACCTTGTCATTATGGAAGGTAGTCTCTTGTCAAAAATTTTGTTACTCCAATGGATAATAGCCTTGTCATTATGGAAGGTAGTTTTTGTTGAGATTTTGTTACTCTAATTGATGGTATCCTTGTCATTACGAAAGGTAGTTCATTGTTGAGATTTTGTTACTCCAATGGATGATAGCCTTCTCATTATGGTAGGTAGTTCATTGTTTAGATTTTGTTACTCCAATGGATGGTAGCCTTGTCATTATGTAAGGTAGTCTGTTGTCTAAATTTTTGTTAGTCTAATGGATGGTAGCCTTCTCATGATGGAAGGTTGTTTATTCTTGATATTTTTGTTACTCCAATGGGTGGTAGCCTTGTCATTATGGAAGGAACTTTATTGTTCAAATTTTTGTTACTCCAATGGATGGTAGCCTTGTCATTATGGAAGGTAGTCTGTTGTCGAGATTTTTGTTACTTCAATGGATGGTAGCCTTGTCATTATGAAAGGTAGTCTATGGTCGCGATTTTTGTTACTCCAATTGATGGTAGCCTTGTCATTATGGAACATAGTCTGTTGTCGAGATTTTTGTTACACCAATTGATGGTAGCCTTGTCATTACGGAAGGTAGTCTGTTGTCGAGATCTTTGTTACTCTAATGGATTGTACCCTTGTCATTATGGAAGGTAGTCAGTTGTCGATATTTTTGTTACTCAAATTGATGGTAGCCTTGTCATTATGTAAGTTAGTCTGTTGTCAAGATTTTTGTTAGTCAAATGGATGGTAGCCTTGTCATGATGGAAGGTAGTTTGTTATTTATATTTTTGTTACTCCAATGGATGGTAGCCTTGTCATTTTGGAAGGTAGTTTGTTGATCATATTTTTGTTACTCCAATGGATGGTAGCCTTGTCATTATTGAAGGTAGTTTGTTGTCTAGATTTTTGTTATTCCATTGGATGGTAGCCTAGTCATTATGGAAGGTAGTCTTTTGTCGAGATTTTTGTTACACCAATGGATGGTAGCCTTGTCATTACGGAAGGTAGTCTGTTGTCGAGATCTTTGTTACTCCAATGGATTGTAGCCTTGTCATTATGGAAGGTAGTCAATTGTCGAGATTTTTCTTACTCAAGTTGATGGTAGCCTTGTCATTATGTAATGTATTCTGTTGTCAAAATTTTTGTTAGTCCAATGGACGGTAGCCTTGTCATTCTGTAAGGTAGTCTATTGTCGAAATTTTTGTTAGTCGAATGGACGGTAGGCTTGTCATTAAGGAAGGTAGTCTGTTTCCGAGATTTTTGTTACTCTAAAGGATGGTAACCTTGTCATTATGGAAGGTAGTCTTTTGTCGAGATTTTTGTTACTCCAATGGATGGTAGCCTTGTCATTATGAAAGGTGGTCTATTGTCGAGATTTTTGTTACTCCAATTGATGGTAGCCTTGTCATTATGGAACGTAGTCAGTTGTGGAGATTTTTGTTACACCAATGGATGGTAGCCTTGTCATTACGGAAGGTAGTCTGTTGTCGAGATCTTTGTTACTCTAATGGATTGTAGCCTTGTCATTATGGAAGGTAGTCAGGTGTCGAGATTTTTGTTACTCAAATTGATGGTAGCCTTGTCATTATGTAAGGTAGTCTGTTTTCGAGATTTTTGTTAGTCAATGGGATGGTAGCCTTGTCATGATGGAAGGTAGTCTGTTGTTGATATTTTTGTTACTTCAATGGATGGTAGCCTTGTCATTATGGAAGGAAGTTTGTTGATCAGATTTTTGTTACTCCAATGGATGGTAGCCTTGTCATTATGGAAGGTAATTTGTTGTTGAAATTTTTGTTATTCCATTGGATGGTAGCCTTGTCATTATGAAAGGTAGTCTTTTGTCAATATTTTTATTACTCAAATTGATGGTAGTCTTGTCATTATGGAAGGTACTTTGTTGCCGAGATTTTTGTTACTCTAAAGGATGGTAACCTTGTCATTATGGAAGGTAGTCTGTTGTCGAGATTTTTGTTACTACAATGGATGGTGGACTTGTCATTATGGAAGGTAGTTTTTGTTGAGATTTTGTTACTCTAATTAATGGTATCCTTGTCATTACGGAAGGTAGTTCATTGTTGAGATTTTGTTTCTCCAATGGATGATAACCTTGTCATTATGGAAGGTAGTTCATTTTTGAGATTTTGTTACTCCAATGGATGATAGCCTTCTCATTATTGAAGGTAGTTCATTGTTTAGATTTTGTTACTCCAATGGATTGTAGCCTTGTCATTATGGCAGGTAGTCTGTTGTCAAAAAATTTGTTACTCCAATGGATGGTGTACTTGTCATTATGGAAGGTAGTTTGTTGTTGAGATTTTGTTACTCTAATTGATGGTATCCTTGTCATTATGGAAGGTAGTTCATTGTTGAGATTTTGTTTCTTCAATGGATAATAACATTGTCATTATGGAAGGTAGTTCATTTTTGAGATTTTATTAATCCAATGGATGGTAGCCTTGCCATTATGGAAGGTAGTCTGTTGTCGTGATTTTTGTAACTCCAATGCATGGTAGCCTTGTCATTATGGAAGGTAGTTTGTTGTCGAGATATTTGTTACTTCAATGGATGGTAGCCTTGTCATTATGGAAGGTAGTTTATTGCCGATATTTTTGTTACTCTAAAGGATGGTAACCTTTTCATTACGGAAGGTAGTCTCTTGTCGAGATTTTTGTTACTCAAATGGATGGTAGCCTTGTCATTATGAATGGTAGTCTATTGTCGAGATTTTTGTTACTCCAATTGATGGTAGCCTTGTCATTATGGAACATAGTCTGTTGTAGAGATTTTTGTTACACCAATGGATGGTAGCCTTGTCATTATGGAAGGAAACCTGTAGTTCTGATTTTTTTTACTGCAATGGATTGTAGCCTTGTCATTATGGAAGGTTTTCTTTTTTCGATATTTTTGTTACTCCATTGGATGGTAGCCTTGTCATTATGGAAGGTAGTCTTTTGTCCAGATTTTTGTTACACCAATGGATGGTAGCCATGTCATTACGGTAGGTAGTCTGTTGTCGAGATCTTTGTTACTCCAATGGATTGTAGCCTTTTCATTATGGAAGGTAGTCAGTTGTCATGATTTTTCTTACTCAAATTGATGGTAGCCTTGTCATTATGTAATGTAGTCTGTTGTCAAAATTTTTGTTAGTCCAATGGATGGTAGCCTTGTCATTATGTAAGGTAGTCTGTTGTCGAAATTTTTGTTAGTCCAATGGACTGGTAGCCTTGTCATTATGGAAGGTAGTTTGTTGCCGAGATTTTTGTTACTGTAAAGGATGGTAACCTTATCATTATAGAAGGTAGTCTGTTGTCGATATTTTTGTTACTCCATTGGATGGCAGGCTTGTCATTATGCAAGGTAGTCTGTCGTGGAGATTTCAGTTACTCCAATGGATGGTAGCCTAGTCATTATGGAAGGTAGTCTGTTGTCGAGATTTCTGTTACTCCAATGAATGGTAGCCTTGTCATTATGGAAGGAAACATGTTGTTCTGATTTTTGTTACTGCAATGGATGGTAGCCTTGTCATTAAGGAAGGTATTCTTTTGTCGATATTTTTGTTACTCCAATAGATGGTAGCCTTGTCATTATGGAAGGTAGTCTGTTGTCGAGATTTTTGTTACTTAAATGGATGGTAGCCTTGTCATTATGGAAGGTAGTCTATTATCGAGATTTTTGTTACTCCAATGAATGGTAGCCTTGTCATGATGGAAGGTAGTCTGTTGTCGAGATTTTTGTTACTCCAATGGATGGTAGCCTTATCATTATGGAAGGAAGTTTGTTGTTCAAATTTTTGTTACTCCAATGGATGTTAGCCTTGTCATTATGGAAGGTAGTCTGTTGTCGAGATTTTCATTACTCCAATGGATGGTAGCCTTGTCATTATGAAAGGTAGTCTGTTGTCGAGATTTTTGTTACTCCAATTGATAGTAGCATTGTCATAATGGACCGTAGTCTGTTGTCAAGATTTTTTTTACCCCAATGGATGGTAGCCTTGTCATTACGGAAGTTAGTCTGTTGTCGAGATCTTTGTTACTCTAATGGATTGTAGCCTTGTCATTATGGAAGGTAGTCAGTTGTCGAGATTTTTGTTACTCAAATTGATGGCAGCCTTGTCATTATGTAAGGTAGTCTGTTGTCGAGATTTTTGTTAGTCAAATGGATGGTAGCCTTGTCATGATGGAAGATAGTTTTTTATTGATATTTTTATTACTCCAATGGATGGTAGCCTTGTCATTATGGAAGGAAGTCTAATGATCAGATTTTTGTTAGTCTAATGGGTGGTAGCCTTGTCATTATGGAAGGTAGTCTGTTGTCTAGATTTTTGTTATTCCATTGGATGGAAGCCTTGTCATTATGGAAGGTAGTCTTTTGTCGAGATTTTTGTTACACCAATGGATAGTAGCCTTGTCATTATGGAAGGTAGTCGGTTGTCGAGATCTTTGTTACTCCAATGGATAGTAGCCTTGTCATTATGGAAGGTAGTCTGTTGTCGAGATCTTTGTTACTCCAATGGATTGTAGACTTTTCATTATGAAATGTAGTCTATTGTCGAAATTTTTTTTAGTCAAATGGACGGTAGCCTTGTCATTATGTAAGGTAGTCTGTTGTCAAAATTTTTGTTAGTCCAATGGACGGTAGCCTTGTCATTATGGAAGGTAGTTTTTTGCCGATATTTTCGTTACTCTAAAGGATGGTAACCTTGTCATTATGGAAGGTAGTCTCTTGTCAAAAATTTTGTTACTCCAATGGATAGTAGCCTTGTCATTATGGAAGGTAGTTTTTGTTGAGATTTTGTTACTCTAATTGATGGTATCCTTGTCATTACGAAAGGTAGTTCATTGTTGAGATTTTGTTTCTCCAATGTATGATAACCTTGTCATTATGGAACGTAGTTCATTTTTGATATTTTGTTACTCCAATGGATGATAGCCTTCTCATTATGGTAGGTAGTTCATTGTTTAGATTTTGTTACTCTAATGGATGGTAGCCTTGTCATTATGTAAGGTAGTCTGTTGTCTAAATTTTTGTTAGTCTAATGGATGGTAGCCTACTCATGATGGAAGGTAGTTTATTCTTGATATTTTTGTTACTCCAATGGGTGGTAGCCTTGTCATTATGGAAGGAACTTTATTGTTCAAATTTTTGTTACTCCAATGGATGGTAGCCTTGTCATTATGGAAGGTAGTCTGTTGTCGAGATTTTTGTTACTTCAATGGATGGTAGCCTTGTCATTATGAAAGGTAGTCTATGGTCGCGATTTTTGTTACTCCAATTGATGGTAGCCTTTTCATTATGGAACATAGTCTGTTGTCGAGATTTTTGTTACACCAATTGATGGTAGCCTTGTCATTACGGAAGGTAGTCTGTTGTCGAGATCTTTGTTACTCTAATGGATTGTACCCTTGTCATTATGGAAGGTAGTCAGTTGTCGATATTTTTGTTACTCAAATTGATGGTAGCCTTGTCATTATGTAAGTTAGTCTGTTGTCAAGATTTTTGTTAGTCAAATGGATGGTAGCCTTGTCATGATGGAAGGTAGTCTGTTATTGATATTTTTGTTACTCCAATGGATGGTAGCCTTGTCATTTTGGAAGGTAGTCTGTTGATCATATTTTTGTTACTCCAATGGATGGTAGCCTTCTCATTATTGAAGGTAGTTTGTTGTCTAGATTTTTGTTATTCCATTGGATGGTAGCCTAGTCATTATGGAAGGTAGTCTTTTGTCGAGATTTTTGTTACACCAATGGATGGTAGCCTTGTCATTACGGAAGGTAGTCTGTTGTCGAGATCTTTGTTACTCCAATGGATTGTAGCCTTGTCATTATGGAAGGTAGTCAATTGTCGAGATTTTTCTTACTCAAGTTGATGGTAGCCTTGTCATTATGTAATGTATTCTGTTGTCAAAAATTTTGTTAGTCCAATGGACGGTAGCCTTGTCATTCTGTAAGGTAGTCTGTTGTCGAAATTTTTGTTAGTCCAATGGACGGTAGGCTTGTCATTAAGGAAGGTAGTCTGTTGCCGAGATTTTTGTTACTCTAAAGGATGGTAACTTTGTCATTATGGAAGGTAGTCTTTTGTCGAGATTTTTGTTACTCCAATGGATGGTAGCCTTGTCATTATGAAAGGTGGTCTATTGTCGAGATTTTTGTTACTCCAATTGATGGTAGCCTTGTCATTATGGAACGTAGTCAGTTGTGGAGATTTTTGTTACACCAATGGATGGTAGCCTTGTCATTACGGAAGGTAGTCTGTTGTCGAGATCTTTGTTACTCTAATGGATTGTAGCCTTGTCATTATGGAAGGTAGTCTGGTGTCGAGATTTTTGTTACTCAAATTGATGGTAGCCTTGTCATTATGTAAGGTAGTCTGTTTTCGAGATTTTTGTTAGTCAATGGGATGGTAGCCTTTTCATGATGGAAGGTAGTCTGTTGTTGATATTTTTGTTACTTCAATGGTTGGTAGCCTTGTCATTATGGAAGGAAGTTTGTTGATCAGATTTTTGTTACTCCAATGGATGGTAGCCTTGTCATTATGGAAGGTAATCTGTTGTTGAAATTTTTGTTATTCCATTGGATGGTAGCCTTGTCATTATGAAAGGTAGTCTTTTGTCAATATTTTTATTACTCAAATTGATGGTAGTCTTGTCATTATGGAAGGTACTTTGTTGTCGAGATTTTTGTTACTACAATGGATGGTGGACTTGTCATTATGGAAGTTAGTTTTTGTTGAGATTTTGTTACTCTAATTAATGGTATCCTTGTCATTACGGAAGGTAGTTCATTGTTGAGATTTTGTTTCTCCAATGGATGATAACCTTGTCATTATGGAAGGTAGTTCATTTTTGAGATTTTGTTACTCCAATGGATGATAGCCTTCTCATTATTGAAGGTAGTTCATTGTTTAGATTTTGTTACTCCAATGGATGGTAGCCTTGTCATTATGGAAGGTAGTCTGTTGTCAAAAAATTTGTTACTCCAATGGATGGTGTACTTGTCATTATGGAAGGTAGTTTGTTGTTGAGATTTTGTTACTCTAATTGATGGTATCCTTGTCATTATGGAAGGTAGTTCATTGTTGAGATTTTGTTTCTTCAATGGATGATAACATTGTCATTATGGAAGGTAGTTCATTTTTTAGATTTTGTTACTCCAATGGATGATAGACTTCTCATTATGGAAGGTAGTTCATTGTTTAGATTTTGTTACTCCAATGGATGGTAGCCTTGTCATTATGGAAGGTAGTATGTTGTCGAGATTTTTGTTACTCCAATGGATGGTAGCCTTGTCAGTATGGAAGGTAGTCTGTTGTCGAGATATTTGTTACTCCAATTGATGGTAGCCTTGTCATTATTAAGGTAGTCTGTTGTCGAAATTTTTGTTAGTCTAATGGATGATAGCCTTGTCATGATGGAAGGCAGTCTATTCTTGATATTTTTGTTACTCCAATGGATGGTAGCCTTGTCATTATGGAAGGAACTTTATTGTTCAAATTTTTGTTACTCCAATGGATGGTAGCCTTGTCATTATGGAAGGTAGTCTGTTGTCGATATTTTTGTTACTCCAATGGATGGTAGCCTTGTCATTATGAAAGGTAGTCTATTGTCGAGATTTTTGTTACTCCAATTGATGGTAGCCTTGTCATTATGGAACGTAGTCTGTTGTCGAGTTTTTTGTTACACCAATGGATGGTAGCCTTGTCATTATGGAAGGTAGTTTGTTGTCGAGATCTTTGTTACTCTAATGGATAGTAGCCTTGTCATTATGGAAGGTAGTCAGTTGTCGAGATTTTTCTTACTCAAATTGATGGTAGCCTTGTCATTATGTAAGGTAGTCTGTTCTCGAATTTTTTGTTAGGTCAATGGACGGTAGCCTTGTCATGACGGAAGGTAGTCTGTTGTCGAGATTTTTGTAACTCAAATAGATGGTAGCCTTGTCATTACGTAAGGAAGTCTATTGTCGAGATTCTAGTTAGTCAAATGGATGGTAGCCTTGTCATGATGGAAGGTAGTCTGTTGTTGATATTTGTGTTACTCCAATGGATGGTAGCCTTGTCATTATGGAAGGAAGTTTATTGATCAAATTTTTGTTACTCCAACGGATGGTAGCCATGTCATTATGGAAGGTAGTCTGTTGTCGAGATTTTTGTTATTCCATTGGACGGTAGCCTTGTCATTATGGAAGGTAGTCTTTTGTCGAGATTTTTGTTACTCCAATTGATGGTAGCCTTATCATTATGGAAGGTAGTCTGTTGCCGAGATTTTTGTTACTCTAAAGGATGGTAGCCTTGTCAATATGGAAGGTAGTCTGTTGTCGAGATTTTTGTTACTCCAATGGATGGTAGCCTTGTCATTATGTAAGGTAGTCTGTTTTCGAGATTTTTATTAGTCAAATGGATGGTAGCCTTGTCATGATGGAAGGTAGTCTGTTGTTGATGTTTTTGTTACTCCAATTGATGGTAGCCTTGTCATTATGGAAGGAAGTCTGTTGATCAGATTTTTGTTACTCCAATGGATGGTAGCCTTGTCAGTATGGAAGGTAGTCTGTTGTCGAGATATTTGTTACTCCAATTGATGGTAGCCTTGTCATTATTAAGGTAGTCTGTTGTCGAAATTTTTGTTAGTCTAATGGATGATAGCCTTGTCATGATGGAAGGCAGTCTATTCTTGATATTTTTGTTACTCCAATGGATGGTAGCCTTGTCATTATGGAAGGAACTTTATTGTTCAAATTTTTGTTACTCCAATGGATGGTAGCCTTGTCATTATGGAAGGTAGTCTGTTGTCGATATTTTTGTTACTCCAATGGATGGTAGCCTTGTCATTATGAAAGGTAGTCTATTGTCGAGATTTTTGTTACTCCAATTGATGGTAGCCTTGTCATTATGGAACGTAGTCTGTTGTCGAGTTTTTTGTTACACCAATGGATGGTAGCCTTGTCATTATGGAAGGTAGTTTGTTGTCTAGATCTTTTTTAGTCTAATGGATAGTAGCCTTGTCATTATGGAAGGTAGTCAGTTGTCGAGATTTTTCTTACTCAAATTGATGGTAGCCTTGTCATTATGTAAGGTAGTCTGTTCTCGAATTTTTTGTTAGGTCAATGGACGGTAGCCTTGTCATGACGGAAGGTAGTCTGTTGTCGAGATTTTTGTTACTCAAATAGATGGTAGCCTTGTCATTACGTAAGGAAGTCTATTGTCGAGATTCTAGTTAGTCAAATGGATGGTAGCCTTGTCATGATGGAAGGTAGTCTGTTGTTGATATTTGTGTTACTCCAATGGATGGTAGCCTTGTCTTTATGGAAGGAAGTTTATTGATCAGATTTTTGTTACTCCAACGGATGGTAGCCATGTCATTATGGAAGGTAGTCTGTTGTCGAGATTTTTGTTATTCCATTGGACGGTAGCCTTGTCATTATGGAAGGTAGTCTTTTGTCGAGATTTTTGTTACTCCAATTGATGGTAGCCTTATCATTATGGAAGGTAGTCTGTTGCCGAGATTTTTGTTACTCTAAAGGATGATAGCCTTGTCAATATGGAAGGTAGTCTGTTGTCGAGATTTTTGTTACTCCAATGGATGGTAGCCTTGTCATTATGTAAGGTAGTCTGTTTTCGAGATTTTTATTAGTCAAATGGATGGTAGCCTTGTCATGATGGAAGGTAGTATGTTGTTGATGTTTTTGTTACTCCAATTGATGGTAGCCTTGTCATTATGGATTGAAGTCTGTTGATCAGATTTTTGTTACTCCAATGGATGGTAGCCTTGTCATTATGGAAGGTAGTTTGTTGTCTAGATTTTTGTTATTCCATTGGATGGTAGCCTTGTCATTATGGAAGGTAGTCTGTTGTCGAGATTTTTGTTACTCCAATGGATGGTAGCCTTGTCAGTATGGAAAGTAGTCTGTTGTCGAGATATTTGTTACTCCAATAGATGGTAGCCTTGTCATTATTAAGGTAGTCTGTTGTCGAAATTTTTGTTAGTCTAATGGATGGTAGCCTTGTCATGATGGAAGGCCGTCTATTCTTGATATTTTTGTTACTCCAATGGATGGTAGCCTTGTCATTATGGAAGGAACTTTATTGTTCAAATTTTTGTTACTCCAATGGATGGTAGCCTTGTCATTATGGAAGGTAGTCTGTTGTCGATATTTTTGTTACTCCAATGGATGGTAGCCTTGTAATTATTAAAGGTAGTCTATTGTCGAGATTTTTGTTACTCCGATTGATGGTAGCCTTGTCATTATGGAACGTATTCTGTTGTCGAGTTTTTTGTTACACCAATGGATGGTAGCCTTGTCATTATGGAAGGTAGTTTGTTGTCGAGATCTTTGTTACTCTAATGGATAGTAGCCTTGCCATTATGGAAGGTAGTCAGTTGTCGAGATTTTTCTTACTCAAATTGATGGTAGCCTTGTCATTATGTAAGGTAGTCTGTTATCGAATTTTTTGTTAGGCCAATGGACGGTAGCCTTGTCATGACGGAAGGTAGTCTGTTGTCGAGATTTTTGTTACTCAATTAGATGGTAGCCTTGTCATTACGTAAGGAAGTCTATTGTCGAGATTCTAGTTAGTCAAATGGATGGTAGCCTTGTCATGATGGAAGGTAGTCTGTTTTTGATATTTGTGTTACTCCAATGGATGGTAGCCTTGTCATTATGGATGGAAGTTTATTGATCATATTTTTGTTACTCCAACGGATGGTAGCCATGTCATTATGGAAGGTAGTCTGTTGTCGAGATTTTTGTTATTCCATTGGACGGTAGCCTTGTCATTATGGAAGGTAGTCTTTTTTCGAGATTTTTGTTACTCCAATTGATGGTAGCCTTATCATTATGGAAGGTAGTTTGTTGCCGAGATTTTTGTTACTCTAAAGGATGGTAGCCTTGTCATTATGGAAGGTAGTCTGTTGTCGAGATTTTTGTTACCCCAATGGATGGTAGCCTTGTCATTATGTAAGGTAGTCTGTTTTCGAGATTTTTGTTAGTCAAATGGATGGTAGCCTTGTCATGATGGAAGGTAGTCTGTTGTTGATATTTTTGTTACTCCAATTGATGGTAGCCATGTCATTATGGAAGGAAGTCTGTTGATCAGATTTTTGTTACTCCAATGGATGGTAGCCTTGTCATTATGGAAGGTAGTCTGTTGTCTAGATTTTTGTTATTCCATTGGATGGTAGCCTTGTCATTATGGAAGGTAGTCTTTGGTCGAGATTTTTGTTACACTAATGGATGGTAGCCTTGTCATTACGGAAGGTAGTCTGTTGTCGAGATCTTTGTTACTCTAATGGATTTCAGCCTTGTCATTTTGGAAGGTAGTCAGTTGTCAAGATTTTTCTTATACAAATTGATGGTAGCCTTGTCATTATGTAAGGTAGTCTGTTGTCGAAAATTTTGTTAGTCCAATGGACGGTATCCTTGTCATGATGGAAGGTAGTCTGTTGTCGAGATTTGTTACTCTAATGGATGGTAGCCTTGTCATTATGGAAGGTAGTCTATTGTCAAAAAATTTGTTACTCCAATGGATGGTGTACTTGTCATTATGGAAGGTAGTTTGCTGGTGAGATTTTGTTACTCTAATTGATGGTATCCTTGTCATTAAGGAAGGTAGTTCATTGTTGAGATTTTGTTTCTTCAATGGATGATAACCTTGCCATTATGGAAGGTAGTTCATTTTTGAGATTTTGTTACTCCAATAGATGATAGCCTTCTCATTATGGAAGGTAGTTCATTGTTTAGATTTTATTACTCCATTGGATGGTAGACTTGCCATTATGGAAGGTAGTATGTTGTCGAGATTTTTTTTACTCCAATGGATGGTAGCCTTGTCATTATGGAAGGTAGTCTGTTGTCAAAAAATTTGTTACTCCAATGGATGGTGTACTTGTCATTATGGAAGGTAGTTTATGTTGAGATTTTGTTACTCTAATTGATGGTATCCTTGTCATTATGGAAGGTAGTTCATTGTTGAGATTTTGTTTCTTCAATGGATGATAACCTTGTCATTATGGAAGGTAGTTCATTTTTGAGATTTTGTTACTCCAATGGATGATAGCCTTCTCATTATGGAAGGTAGTTCATTGTTTAGATTTTGTTACTCCAATGGATGGTAGCCTTGTCATTATGGAAGGTAGTCTGTTGTCGAGATTTTTGTTACTCCAATGGATGGTAGCCTTGTCAGTATGGAAGGTAGTCTGTTGTCGAGATATTTGTTACTCCAATTGATGGTAGCCTTGTCATTATTAAGGTAGTCTGTTGTCGAAATTTTTGTTAGTCTAATGGATGATAGCCTTGTCATGATGGAAGGCAGTCTATTCTTGATATTTTTGTTACTCCAATGGATGGTAGCCTTGTCATTATGGAAGGAACTTTATTGTTCAAATTTTTGGTACTCCAATGGATGGTAGCCTTGTCATTATGGAAGGTAGTCTGTTGTCGATATTTTTGTTACTCCAATGGATGGTAGCCTTGTCATTATGAAAGGTAGTCTATTGTCGAGATTTTTGTTACTCCAATTGATGGTAGCCTTGTCATTATGGAACGTAGTCTGTTGTCGAGTTTTTTGTTACACCAATGGATGGTAGCCTTGTCATTATGGAAGGTAGTTTGTTGTCGAGATCTTTGTTACTCTAATGGATAGTAGCCTTGTCATTATGGAAGGTAGTCAGTTGTCGAGATTTTTCTTACTCAAATTGATGGAAGCTTTGTCATTATGTAAGGTAGTATGTTCTCGAATTTTTTGTTAGGTCAATGGACTGTAGCCTTGTCATGACGGAAGGTAGTCTGTTGTCGAGATTTTTGTTACTCAAATAGATGGTAGCCTTGTCATTACGTAAGGAAGTCTATTGTCGAGATTCTAGTTAGTCAAATGGATGGTAGCCTTGTCATGATGGAAGGTAGTCTGTTGTTGATATTTGTGTTACTCCAATGGATGGTAGCCTTGTCATTATGGAAGGAAGTTTATTGATCAGATTTTTGTTACTCCAACGGATGGTAGCCATGTCATTATGGAAGGTAGTCTGTTGTCGAGATTTTTGTTATTCCATTGGACTGTAGCCTTGTCATTATGGAAGGTAGTCTTTTGTCGAGATTTTTGTTACTCCAATTGATTGTAGCCTTATCATTATGGAAGGTAGTCTGTTGCCGAGATTTTTGTTACTCTAAAGGATGGTAGCCTTGTCAATATGGAAGGTAGTCTGTTGTCGAGATATTTGTTACTCCAATGGATGGTAGCCTTGTCATTATGTAAGGTAGTCTGTTTTCGAGATTTTTATTAGTCAAATGGATGGTAGCCTTGTCATGATGGAAGGTAGTCTGTTGTTGATGTTTTTGTTACTCCAATTGATGGTAGCCTTGTCATTAAGGAAGGAAGTCTGTTGATCAGATTTTTGTTACTCCAATGGATGGTAGCCTTGTCATTATGGAAGGTAGTCTGTTGTCAAGATTTTTGTTATTCCATTGGATGGTAGCCTTGTCATTATGGAAGGTAGTCTTTGGTCGAGTTTTTTATTACACCAATGGATGGTAGCCTTGTCATTACGGAAGGTAGTCTATTGTCGAGATCTTTGTTACTCTAATGGATTTCAGCCTTGTCATTTTGGAAGGTAGTCAGTTGTCAAGATTTTTCTTACTCAAATTGATGGTAGCCTTGTAATTATGTAAGGTAGTCTGTTGTCGAAAATTTTATTAGTCCAATGGACGGTAGCCTTGTCATGATGGAAGGTAGTCTGTTGTCGAGATTTGTTACTCTAATGGATGGTAGCCTTGTCATTATGGAAGGTAGTCTATTGTCAAAAAATTTGTTACTCCAATGGATGGTGTACTTGTCATTATGGAAGGTAGTTTGTTGTTGAGATTTTGTTACTCTAATTGATGGTATCCTTGTCATTAAGGAAGGTAGTTCATTGTTGAGATTTTGTTTCTTCAATGGATGATAACCTTGTCATTATGTAAGGTAGTTCATTTTTGAGATTTTGTTACTCCAATAGATGATAGCCTTCTCATTATGGAAGGTAGTTCATTGTTTAGATTTTATTACTCCATTGGATGGTAGCCTTGTCATTATGGAAGGTAGTCTGTTGCCGAGATATTTGTTACTCCAATTGATGGTAGCCTTGTCATTATGTAAGGTAGTCTGTTGTCGAAATTTTTGTTAGTCTAATGGATGGTAGCCTTGTCATGATAGAACGTAGTCTATTCTTGATATTTTTGTTACTCCAATGGATGGTAGCCTTGTCATTATGGAAGGAACTTTATTGTTCAAATTTTTGTTATTCCATTGGATGGTAGCCTTGTCATTATGGAAGGTAGTATTTTGTCGATATTTTTGTTACTCTAAAGGATGGTAGCCTTGTCATTATGAAAGGTAGTCTATTGTCGAGATTTTTGATACTCCAATTGATGGTAGCCTGGTCATTATGGAACGTAGTCTGTTGTCGAGTTTTTTGTTACACCAATGGATGGTAGCCTTGTCATTATGGAAGGTAGTTTGTTGTCGAGATCTTTGTTACTCTAATGGAGTGTAGCCTTGTCATTATGGAAGGTAGTCAGTTGTCGAGATTTTTGTTACTCAAATTGATGGTAGCCTTGTCATTATGTAAGGTAGTCTGTTGTCGAATTTTTTGTTAGTCCAATGGACGGTAGCCTTGTCATGACGGAAGGTAGTCTGTTGTCGAGATTTCAGTTACTCCAATGGATGGTAGCCTTATCCTTATGGAAGGAAGTTTGTTGTTTAATTTTTTGTTACTCCAATGGATGGTAGCCTTGTCATTATGGAAGGTAGTCTGTTGTCGAGATTTTTGTTACTCCAATGGATGGTAGCCTTGTCATTATGAAAGGTAGTCTGTTGTCGAGATTTTTGTTACTCAAATATATGGTATCCTTGGCATTACGTAAGGTAGTATGTTGTCGAGATTCTAGTTAGTCAAGTGGATGGTAGCCTTGTCATGATGGAAGGTAGTCTGTTGTTGATATTTGTGTTACTCCAATGGATGGTAGCCTTGTCATTATGGAAGGAAGTTTATTGATCAGATTTTTGTTACTCCAACGGATGGTAGCCATGTCATTATGGAAGGTAGTCTGTTGTCGAGATTTTTGTTATTCCATTGGATGGTAGCCTTGTCATTATGGAAGGTAGTATTTTGTCAATATTTTTGTTACTCTAAAGGATGGTAGCCTTGTCATTATGAAAGGTAGTCTATTGTCGAGATTTTTGATACTCCAATTGATGGTAGCCTGGTCATTATGGAACGTAGTCTGTTGTCGAGTTTTTTGTTACACCAATGGATGGTAGCCTTGTCATTATGGAAGGTAGTTTGTTGTCGAGATTTTTGTTACTCCAATTGATGGTAGCCTTGTCATTATGGAAGGTAGTCTGTTGCCGAGATTTTTGTTACTCTAAAGGATGGTAGCCTTGTCATTATGGGAGGTAGCCTGTTGTCGAGATTTTTGTTACTCCAATGGATAGTAGCCTAGTCATTATGTAAGGTAGTCTGTTTTCGAGATTTTATTTAGTCAAATCGATGGTAGCCTTGTCATGATGGAAGGTAGTCTGTTGTTGATATTTTTGTTACTCCAATTGATGGTAGCCTTGTAATTATTGAAGGAAGTTTGTTGATGAGATTTTTGTTACTCCAATGGATGGTAGCCTTGTCATTATGGAAGGTAGTCTGTTGTCTAGATTTTTGTTATTCCATTGGATGGTAGCCTTGTCATTATGGAAGGTAGTCTTTTGTCGACATTTTTGTTACACCAATGGATGGTAGCCTTGTCATTACGGAAGGTAGTCTATTGTCGAGATCTTTGTTACTCTAATGGATTGCAGCCTTGTCATTATGGAATGTAGTCAGTTGTCAAGATTTTTCTTACTCAAATTGATGGTAGCCTTGTCATTATGTAAGGTAGTTTGTTGTCGAAATTTTTGTTAGTCCAATGGACGGTAGCCTTGTAATGATGGAAGGTAGGCTGTTGTCGAGATTTGTTACTCTAATGGATGGTAGCATTGTCATTATGGAAGGTAGTCTATTGTCAAAAAATTAGTTACTCCAATGGATGGTGTACTTGTCATTATGGAAGGTAGTTTGTTGTTGAGATTTTGTTACTCTAATTGATGGTATCCTTGTCATTAAGGAAGGTATTTCATTATTGAGATTTTGTTTCTTCAATGGATGATAACCTTGTCATTATGGAAGGTAGTTCATTTTTGAGATTTTGTTACTCCAATGGATGATAGCCTTCTCATTATGGAAGGTAGTTCATTGTTTAGATTTTATTACTCCATTGGATGGTAGCCTTGCCATTATGGAAGGTAGTCTGTTGCCGAGATATTTGTTACTCCAATTGATGGTAGCCTTGTCATTATGTAAGGTAGTCTGTTGTCGAAATTTTTGTTAGTTTAATGGATGGTAGTCTTGTCATGATAGAAGGTAGCCTATTCTTGATATTTTTGTTACTCCAATGGATGGTAGCCTTGTCATTATGGAAGTTACTTTATTGTTCAAATTTTTGTTACTCCAATGGATGGTAGCCTTGTCATTATGGAAGGTAGTATTTTGTCGATATTTTTGTTACTCTAAAGGATGGTAGCCTTGTCATTATGAAAGGTAGTCTATTGTCGAGATTTTTGATACTCCAATTGATGGTAGCCTGGTCATTATGGAACATAGTCTATTGTCGAGTTTTTTGTTACACCAATGGATGGTAGCCTTGTCATTATGGAAGGTAGTTTGTTGTCGAGATCTTTGTTACTCTAATGGATTGTAGCCTTGTCATTATGGAAGGTAGTCAGTTGTCGAGATTTTTCTTACTCAAATTGATGGTAGCCTTATCATTATGTAAGGTAGTCTGTTGTCGAATTTTTTGTTAGTCCAATGGACGGTAGCCTTGTCATGACGGAAGGTAGTCTGTTGTCGAGATTTCTGTTACTCCAATGGATGGTAGCCTTATCCTTATGGAAGGAAGTTTGTTGTTTAATTTTTTGTTACTCCAATGGATGGTAGCCTTGTCATTATGGAAGGTAGTCTGTTGTCGAGATTTTTGTTACTCCAATGGATGGTAGCCTTGTCATTATGAAAGGTAGTCTGTTGTCGAGATTTTTGTTACTCAAATATATGGTATCCTTGGCATTACGTAAGGTAGTATGTTGTCGAGATTCTAGTTAGTCAAGTGGATGGTAGCCTTGTCATGATGGAAGGTAGTCTGTTGTTGATATTTGTGTTACTCCAATGGATGGTAGCCTTGTCATTATGGAAGGAAGTTTATTGATCAGATTTTTGTTACTCCAACGGATGGTAGCCATGTCATTATGGAAGGTAGTCTGTTGTCGAGATTTTTGTTATTCCATTGGATGGTAGCCTTGTCATTATGGAAGGTAGTATTTTGTCAATATTTTTGTTACTCTAAAGGATGGTAGCCTTGTCATTATGAAAGGTAGTCTATTGTCGAGATTTTTGATACTCCAATTGATGGTAGCCTTGTCATTATGGAACGTAGTCTGTTGTCGAGTTTTTTGTTACACCAATGGATGGTAGCCTTGTCATTATGGAAGGTAGTTTGTTGTCGAGATCTTTGTTACTCTAATGGATTGTAGCCTTGTCATTATGGAAGGTAGTCAATTGTCGAGATTTTTCTTACTCAAATTGATGGTAGACTTGTCATTATGTAAGGTAGTCTATTGTCGAATTTTTTGTTAGTCCAATGGACGGTAGCCATGTCATGACGGAAGGTAGTCTGTTGTCGAGATTTCTGTTACTCCAATGGATGGTAGCCTTATCCTTATGGAAGGAAGTTTGTTGTTCAATTTTTTGTTACTCCAATGGATGGTAGCCTTGTCATTATGGAAGGTAGTCTTTTGTCGAGATTTTTGTTACTCCAATGGATGGTAGCCTTGTCATTATGAAAGGTAGTCTGTTGTCGAGATTTTTGTTACTCAAATAGATGGTAGCCTTGTCATTACGTAAGGAAGTCTGTTGTCGAGATTCTAGTTAGTCAAATGGATGGTAGCCTTGTCATGATGGAAGGTAGTCTGTTGTTGATATTTGTGTTACTCCAATGGATGGTAGCCTTGTCATTATGGAAGGAAGTATATTGATCAGATTTTTGTTACTCCAACGGATGGTAGCCATGTCATTATGGAAGGTAGTCTGTTGTCGAGATTTTTGATATTCCATTGGATGGTAGCCTTGTCATTATGGAAGGTAGTATTTTGTCGAGATTTTTGTTACTCCAATTGATGGTAGCCTTGTCATTATGGAAGGTAGTCTGTTGCCGAGATTTTTGTTACTCTAAAGGATGGTAGCCTTGTCATTATTGGAGGTAGCCTGTTGTCGAGATTTTTGTTACTCCAATGGATAGTAGCCTAGTCATTATGTAAGGTAGTCTGTTTTCGAGATTTTTGTTAGTCAAATCGATGGTAGCGTTGTCATGATGGAAGGTAGTTTGTTGTTGATATTTTTGTTACTCCAATGGATGGTAGCCTTGTAACTATTGAAGGAAGTCTGTTGATGAGATTTTTGTTACTCCAATGGATGGTAGCCTTGTCATTATGGAAGGTAGTCTGTTGTCTAGATTTTTGTTATTCCATTGGATGGTAGCCTTGTCATTATGGAAGGTAGTCTTTTGTCGAGATTTTTGTTACACCAATGGATGGTAGCCTTGTCATTACGGAAGGTAGTCTATTGTCGAGATCTTTGTTACTCTAATGGATTGCAGCCTTGTCATTATGGAATGTAGTCAGTCGTCAATATTTTTCTTACTCAAATTGATGGTAGCCTTGTCATTATGTAAGGTAGTTTCTTGTCGAAATTTTTGTTAGTCCAATGGACGGTAGCCATGTAATGATGGAAGGTAGTCTATTGTCGAGATTTGTTACTCTAATGGTAGGTAGCCTTGTCATTATGGAAGGTACTCTATTGTCAAAAATTTTGTTGCTCCAATGGATGGTGTACTTGTCATTATGGAAGGTAGTTTGTTGTTGAGATTTTGTTACTCTAATTGATGGTATCCTTGTCATTAAGGAAGGTAGTTCATTGTTGAGATTTTGTTTCTTCAATGGATGATAACCTTGTCATTATGGAAGGTAGTTCATTTTTGAGATTTTGTTACTCCAATGGATGATAGCCTTCTCATTATGGAAGGTACTTCGCTGTTTAGATTTTATTACTCCATTGGATGGTAGCCTTGCCATTATGGAAGGTAGTATGTTGTCGATATTTTTGTTACTCCAATGGATGGTAGCCTTGTCATTATGGAAGGTAGTCTGTTGCCGAGATATTTGTTACTCCAATTGATGGTAGCCTTGTCATTATGTAAGGTAGTCTGTTGTCGAAATTTTTGTTAGTCTAATGGATGGTAGCCTTGTCATGATAGAAGGTAGCCTATTCTTGATATTTTCGTTACTCCAATGGATGGTAGCCTTGTCATTATGGAAGGAACTTTATTGTTCAAATTTTTGTTACTCCAATGGATGGTAGCCTTGTCATTATGGAAGGTAGTCTGTTGTCGAGATTTTTGTTACTCCAATGGATGGTAGCCTTCTCATTATGAAAGGTAGTCTATTGTCGAGATTTTTGATACTCCAATTGATGGTATCCTGGTCATTATGGAACGTAGTATGTTGTCGAGTTTTTTGTTACACCAATGGATGGTAGCCTTGTCATTATGGAAGGTAGTTTGTTGTCGAGATCTTTGTTACTCTAATGGATTGTAGCCTTGTCATTATGGAAGGTAGTCAATTGTCGAGATTTTTCTTACTCAAATTGATGGTAGCCTTATCATTATGTAAGGTAGTCTGTTGTCGAATTTTTTGTTAGTCCAATGGACGGTAGCCTTGTCATGACGGAAGGTAGTCTGTTGTCGAGATTTCTGTTACTCCAATGGATGGTAGCCTTATCCTTATGGAAGGAAGTTTGTTGTTCAATTTTTTGTTACTCCAATGGATGGTAGCCTTGTCATTATGGAAGGTAGTCTGTTGTCGAGATTTTTGTTACTCCCATGGATGGTAGCCTTGTCATTATGAAAGGTAGTCTGTTGTCGAGATTTTTGTTACTCAAATATATGGTATCCTTGGCATTACGTAAGGTAGTATGTTGTCGAGATTCTAGTTAGTCAAATGGATGGTAGCCTTGTCATGATGGAAGGTTGTCTGTTGTTGATATTTGTGTTACTCCAATGGATGGTAGCCTTGTCATTATGGAAGGAAGTTTATTGATCAGATTTTTGTTACTCCAACGGATGGTAGCCATGTCATTATGGAAGGTAGTCTGTTGTCGAGATTTTTGTTATTCCATTGGATGGTAGCCTTGTCATTATGGAAGGTAGTATTTTGTCGAGATTTTTGTTACTCTAAAGGATGGTAGCCTTGTCATTATGAAAGGTAGTCTATTGTCGAGATTTTTGATACTCCAATTGATGGTAGCCTGGTCATTATGGAACGTAGTCTGTTGTCGAGTTTTTTGTTACACCAATGGATGGTAGCCTTGTCATTATGGAAGGTAGTTTGTTGTCGAGATCTTTGTTACTCTAATGGATTGTAGCCTTGTCATTATTGAAGGTAGTCAGTTGTCGACATTTTTCTTACTCAAATTGATGGTAGACTTGTCATTATGTAAGGTAGTCTGTTGTCGAATTTTTTGTTAGTCCAATGGACGGTAGCCTTGTCATGACGGAAGGTAGTCTGTTGTCGAGATTTCTGTTACTCCAATGGATGGTAGCCTTATCCTTATGGAAGGAAGTTTGTTGTTCAATTTTTTGTTACTCCAATTGATGGTAGCCTTGTCATTATGGAAGGTAGTCTGTTGTCGAGATTTTTGTTACTCCAATGGATGGTAGCCTTGTCATTATGAAAGGTAGTCTGTTGTCGAGATTTTTGTTACTCAAATAGATGGTAGCCTTGTCATTACGTAAGGAAGTCTGTTGTCGAGATTCTAGTTAGTCAAATGGATGGTAGCCTTGTCATGATGGAAGGTAGTCTGTTGTTGATATTTGTGTTACTCCAATGGATGGTAGCCTTGTCCTTATGGAAGGAAGTTTGTTGATCATATTTTTGTTACTCCAACGGATGGTAGCCATGTCATTATGGAAGGTAGTCTGTTGTCGAGATTTTTGTTATTCCATTGGATTGTAGCCTTGTCATTATGGAAGGTAGTATTTTGTCGAGATTTTTGTTACTCCAATTGATGGTAGCCTTGTCATTATGGAAGGTAGTCTGTTGCCGATATTTTTGTTACTCTAAAGGATGGTAGCCTTGTCATTATGGGAGGTAGCCTGTTGTCGAGATTTTTGTTACTCCAATGGATAGTAGCCTTGTCATTATGTAAGGTAGTCTGTTTTCGAGATTTTTGTTAGTCAAATTGATGGTAGCCTTGTCATGATGGAAGGTAGTCTGTTGTTGATATTTTTGTTACTCCAATGGATGGTAGCCTTGTAATTATGGAAGGAAGTCTGTTGATGAGATTTTTGTTACTCCAATGGATGGTAGCCTTGTCATTATGGAAGGTAGTCTGTTGTCTAGATTTTTGTTATTCCATTGGATGGTAGCCTTGTCATTATGGAAGGTAGTCTTTTGTCGAGATTTTTGTTACAACAATGGATGGTAGCCTTGTCATTACGGAAGGTAGTCTATTGTCGAGATCCTTGTTACTCTAATGGATTGCAGCCTTGTCATTATGGAATGTAGTCAGTTGTCAAGATTTTTCTTACTCAAATTGATGGTAGCCTTGTCATTATGTAAGGTAGTTTGTTGTCGAAATTTTTGTTAGTCCAATGGACGGTAGCCTTGTAATGATGGAAGGTAGTCTGTTGTCGAGATTTGTTACTCTAATGGATGGTAGCCTTGTCATTATGGAAGGTAGTCTATTCTCAAAAATTTTGTTACTCCAATGGATGGTGTACTTGTCATTATGAAAGGTAGTTTGTTGTTGAGATTTTGTTACTCTAATTGATGGTATCCTTGTAATTAAGGAAGGTAGTTCATTGTTGAGATTTTGTTTCTTCAATGGATGATAACCTTGTCATTATGGAAGGTAGTTCATTTTTGAGATTTTGTTACTCCAATGGATGATAGCCTTCTCATTATGGAAGGTAGTTCATTGTTTAGATTTTATTACTCCATTGGATGGTAGCCTTGTCATTATGGAAGGTAGTATGTTGTCGAGATTTTTGTTACTCCAATGGATGGTAGACTTGTCATTATGGAAGGTAGTCTGTTACCGAGATATTTGTTACTCCAATTGATGGTAGCCTTGTCATTATGTAAGGTAGTCTGTTGTCGAGTTTTTTGTTACACCAATGGATGGTAGCCTTATCATGATAGAAGGTAGTTTGTTGTCGAGATCTTTGTTACTCTAATGGATTGTAGCCTTGTCATTATGGAAGGTAGTCAGTTGTCGAGATTTTTCTTACTCAAATTGATGGTAGCCTTATCATTATGTAAGGTAGTCTGTTTTTGAATTTTTTGTTAGTCCAATGGACGGTAGCCTTGTCATGACGGAAGGTAGTCTGTTGTCGAGATTTCTGTTACTCCAATGGATGGTAGCCTTATCCTTATGGAAGGAAGTTTGTTGTTCAATTTTTTGTTACTCCAATGGATGGTAGCCTTGTCATTATGGAAGGTAGTCTGTTGTCGAGATTTTTGTTACTCCAATAGATGGTAGCCTTTGCATTATAAAAGGTAGTTTGTTGTCGAGATTCTTGTTACTCAAATATATGGTATCCTTGGCATTACGTAAGGTAGTATGTTGTCGAGATTCTAGTTAGTCAAATGGATGGTAGCCTTGTCATGATGGAAGGTAGTTTATTGATCAGATTTTTGTTACTCCAACGGCTGGTAGCCATGTCATTATGGAAGGTAGTATGTTGTCGAGATTTTTGTTATTCCATTGGATGGTAGCCTTGTCATTATGGAAGGTAGTGTTTTGTCGAGATTTTTGTTACTCTAAAGGATGGTAGCCTTGTCATTATGAAAGGTAGTCTATTGTCGAGATTTTTGATACTCCAATTGATGGTAGCCTGGTCATTATGGAACGTAGTCTGTTGTCGAGTTTTTTGTTACACCAATGGATGGTAGCCTTGTCATTATGGAAGGTAGTTTGTTGTCGAGATCTTTGTTACTCTAATGGATTGTAGCCTTGTCATTATGGAAGGTAGTCAGTTGTCGAGATTTTTCTTACTCAAATTGATGGTAGCCTTGTCATTATGTAAGGTAGTCTGTTGTTGAATTTTTTGTTAGTCCAATGGACAGTAGCCTTGTCATGACAGAAGGTAGTCTATTGTCGAGATTTCTGTTACTCCAATGGATGGTAGCCTTATCCTTATGGAAGGAAGTTTGTTGTTCAATTTTTTGTTACTCCAATGGATGGTAGCCTTGTCATCATTGAAGGTAGTCTGTTGTCGAGATTTTTGTTACTCCAATGGATGGTAGCCTTGTCCTTATGAAAGGTAGTCTGTTGTCGAGATTTTTGTTACTCAAATAGATGGTAGCCTTGTCATTACGTAAGGAAGTCTGTTGTCGAGATTCTAGTTAGTCAAATGGATGGTAGCCTTGTCATGATGGAAGGTAGTCTGTTGTTGATATTTGTGTTACTCCAATGGATGGTAGCCTTGTCATTATGGAAGGAAGTTTATTGATCAGATTTTTGTTACTCCAATGGATGGTAGCCATGTCATTATGGAATGTAGTCTGTTGTCGAGATTTTTGTTATTCCATTGGATGGTAGCCTTGTCATTATGGAAGGTAGTATTTTGTCGAGATTTTTGTTACTCCAATTGATGGTAGCTATGTCATTATGGAAGGTAGTCTGTTGCCGAGATTTTTGTTACTCTAAAGGATGGTAGCCTTGTCATTATGGAAGGTAGCCTGTTGTCGAGATTTTTGTTACTCCATTGGATAGTAGCCTTGTCATTATGTAAGGTAGTCTGTTTTCGAGATTTTTGTTAGTCAAATCGATGGTAGCCTTGTCATGATGGAAGGTAGTCTGTTGTTGATATTTTTGTTACTCCAATGGATGGTAGCCTTGTAATTATGGAAGGAAGTCTGTTGATGAGATTTTTGTTACTCCAATGGATGGTAGCCTTGTCATTATGGAAGGTAGTCTGTTGTCTAGATTTTTGTTATTCCATTGGATAGTAGCCTTGTCATTATGGAAGGTAGTCTTTTGTCGAGATTTTTGTTACACCAATGGATGGTAGCCTTGTCATTACGGAAGGTAGTCTATTGTCGAGATCTTTGTTACTCTAATGGATTGCAGCCTTGTCATAATGGAATGTAGTCAGTTGTCAAGATTTTTCTTACTCAAATTGATGGTAGCCTTGTCATTATGTAAGGTAGTCTGTTGTCGAGATTTTTGTTACTCCAATGGATGGTAGCCTTGTCATTATGAAAGGTAGTCTATTGTCGAGATTTTTGTTACTCCAATTGATGGTAGCCTTGTCATTATGGAACATAGTCTGTTGTCGAGATTTTTGTTACACCAATAGATGGTAGCCTTGTCATTATGGAAGGTAGTAAGTTGTCAAGATTTTTTTTACTTAAATTGATGGTAGCCTTTCATTATGGGAGGTAGTCTGTTGTCGAGATTCTAGTTAGTCAAATGGATCGTAGCCTTGTCATGATGGAAGGTAGTCTGTTGTTGATATTTGTGTTACTCAAATGGATGGTAGCCTTGTCATTATGGAAGGAAGTCGGTTGATAAGATTTTTGTTACTCCAATGGATGGTAGCCATGTCATTATAGAAGGTAGTCTGTTGTCGAGATTTTTTTTATTCCATTGGATGGTAGCCTTGTCATTATGGAAGGTAGTCTTTTGTAGAGATTTTTGTTACTCCAATTGATGGTAGCTTTGTCATTATGGAAGGTAGTTTGTTGCCGAGATTTTTGTTACTCTAAAGGATGGTAGCCTTGTCATTATGCAAGGTTGTATGTTGTCGAGATTTTTTTTACTCCAATGGATGGTAGCCTTGTCATTATGGAACATAGTCTGTTGTCGTGATTTTTGTTACACCAATGGATGGTAGCCTTCTCATTATGGAAGGTAGTCTGTTGTCGAGATCTTTGTTACTCTAATGGATTGTAGCCTTGTCATTATGGAAGGTAGTCAGTTGTCGAGATTTTGTTTACTCAAATTGATGGTAGCCTTGTCATTATGTAAGGTAGTCTGTTGTCGATATTTTTGTTAGTCAAATGGATGGTAGCCTTGTCATGATGGAAGGTAGTTTGTTGTTGATATTTTTGTTACTCCAATGGATGGTAGCCTTGTCATTATGGAAGGAAGTCAGTTGATCAGATTTTTGTTACTCCAATGGACGGTAGCCTTGTCATGATGGAAGGTAGTCTGTTGTTGAGACTTATGTTACTCCAATGGATGGTAGCCTTGTCATTATGGAAGGAAGTTTGTTGTTCAATTTTTTGTTACTCCAATGGATGGTAGCCTTGTCATTATGGATGGTAGTCTGTTGTCGAGATTTTTGTTACTCCAATGGATGGTAGCCTTGTCATTATGAAAGGTAGTCTGTTGTCGATATTTTTGTTACTCCAATTGATTGTAGCCTTGTCATTATGGAAGGTAGTCAGTTGTCGAGATTTTTTTTACTCAAATTGATGGTAGCCTTGTCATTATGTAAGGTAGTCTGTTGTCGAAAATTTTGTTAGTCCAATGGACGGTAGCCTTGCCATGATGGAAGGTAGTCTGTTGTCGAGATTTCTGTTACTCCAATGGATGGTAGCCTTGTCATTATGTAAGGTAGTCTGTTGTCGAGATTTTAGTTAGTCAAATGGATCATAGCCTTGTCATGATGGAAGGTAGTCTGTTGATGATATTTGTGTTACTCCAATGGATGGTAGCCTTGTCATTTTGGAAGGAAGTCGGTTGATAAGATTTTTGTTACTCCAATGGATGGTAGCCATGTCATTATGGAAGGTAGTCTGTTGTCGAGATTTTTTTTATTCCATTGGATGGTAGCCTTGTCATTATGGAAGGTAGTCTTTTGTCGAGATTTTTGTTACTCCAATTGATGGTAGCCTTGTCATTATGGAATGTAGTATGTTGCCGAGATTTTTGTTACTCTAAAGGATGGTAGCCTTGTAATTATGGATGGTAGTATGTTGTCGAGATTTTTGTTACTCCAATGGATGGTAGCCTTGTCATTATGAAAGGTAGTTTATTGTCGATATTTTTGTTACTCCAATTTATGGTAGCCTTGTCATTATGGAACGTAGTCTTTTGTCGTGATTTTTGTTACACCAATGGAATGTAGCCTTGTCATTACGGAAGGTAGTCTGTTGTCGAGATCTTTGTTACTCTAATGGATTGTAGCCTTGTCATTATGGAAGGTAGTCAGTTGTCGAGATTTTTTTTACTCAAATTGATGGTAGCCTTGTCATTATGTAAGGTAGTCTGTTGTCGAAAATTTTGTTAGTCCAATGGACGGTAGCCTTGTCATGATGGAAGGTAGTCTGTTGTCAAGATTTTTGTTACTCCAATTGATTGTAGCCTTGTCATTATGGAACATAGTCTGTTGTCGAGATTTTTATTGCACTAATGGATGATAGCCTTGTCATTATGGAAGGTAGTTTGTTGTTCAATTTTTTGTTACTCCAATGGATGGTAGCCTTGTCATTATGGAAGGTAGTCTGTTGTCGAGATTTTTGTTACTCCAATGGATGGTAGCCTTTTCATTATGAAAGGTAGTCTGTTGTCGAGATTTTTGTTACTCCAATTGATTGTAGCCTTGTCATTATGGAACATAGGCTGTTGTCGAGATTTTTATTGCACTAATGGATTGTAGCCTTGTCATTATGGAAGGTAGTCAGTTGTCGAGATCTTTGGTACTCTAATGGATTGTAGCCTTGTCATTATGGAAGGTAGTCAGTTGTCTAGATTTTTTTTACTCAAATTGATGGTAGCCTTGTCATTATGTAAGGTAGTCTGTTGTCGAAATTTTTGTTAGTCCAATGGACGGTAGCCTTGTCATGATGGAAGGTTGTCTGTTGTCGAGATTTCTGTTACTCCAATGGATGGTAGCCTTGTCATTATGGAAGGGAGTTTGTTATTCAATTTTTTGTTATTCCAATGGATGGTAGCCTTGTCATTATGGATGGTAGTCTGTTGTCGTGATTTTTGTTACTCCAATTGATTGTAGCCTTGTCATTATGGAACGTAGTCCGTTGTCGAGATTTTTGTTACACCAATGGATGGTAGCAATTGTCATTACGGAAGGTAGTCTGTTGTCGAGATCTTTGTTACTCTAATGGATTGTAGCCTTGTTATTATGGAAGGTAGTAAGTTGTAGAGATTTTTGTTACTCAAATAGATGTTAGCCTTGTCATTATGTAAGGTAGTCTGTTGTCGAGATTCTAGTTAGTCAAATGGATGGTAGGCTTGTCATAATGGAAGGTAGTCTGTTGTTGAGATTTGTGTTACTCCAATGGATGGTAGCCTTGTCATTATGGAAGGAAGTCCGTTGATCAGAATTTTGTTACTCCAATGGATGGTAGCCATGTCATTATGGAAGGTAGTCTATTGTCTAGATTTTTGTTATTCCATTGGATGGTAGCCTTGTCATTATGGAAGGTAGTCTGTTGTCGAGTTTTTTGTTACACCAATGGTTGGTCGCCTCGTCATTACAGAAGGTAGTCTGTTGTCGAGATCCTTGTTACTCTAATGGATTGTAGCCTTGTCATTATGGAAGGTAGTCAGTTGTCGAGATTTTTGTTACTAAAATAGATGGTAGCCTTGTCATTATGTAAGGTAGTATGTTGTCGAGATTCTAGTTAGTCAAATGGATCATAGCCTTGTCATGATGGAAGGTAGTTTGTTGTTGATATTTGTGTTACTTCAATGGATGGTAGCCTTGTAATTATGAAAGGTAGTCTGTTGCCGAGATTTTTGTTACTCCAATGGATGGTAGCCTTGTCATTATGAAAGGTAGTTTATTGTCGAGATTTTTGTTACTCCAATTGATGGTAGCCTTGTCATTATGGAACGTAGTCTGTTGTCGTGATTTTTGTTACACCAATGGATGGTAGCATTCTCATTATGGAAGGTAGTTTGTTGTTGAGATCTTTGTTACTCTAATGGATTGTAGCCTTGTCATTATGGAAGGTAGTCAGTTGTCGAGATTTTTGTTAATCAAATTGATGGTAGCCTTGTCATTATGTAAGGTAGTTTGTTTTCGAGATTTTGGTTTGTCAAATGGATGGTAGCCTTGTCATGATGGAAGGTAGTCTGTTGTTAATATTTATGTTAGTCCAATGGATGGTAGCCTTGTCATTATGGAAGGAAGTCTGTTGATCAGATTTTTGTTACTCCAATGGATGGTAGCCTTGTCATTATGGAAGGTAGTCTGTTGTCTAGATTTTTGTTATTCCATTGGATGGTAGCCTTTTCATTATGGAAGGTAGTCTTTTGTGGAGATTTTGGTTACACTAATGGATGGTAGCCTTGTCATTACGGAAGGTAGTCTGCTGTCGAGATCTTTGTTACTCTAATGGATTGTAGCCTTGTCATTATGGAAGGTAGTCAGTTGTCGAGATTTTTTTACCTCAAATTGATGGTAGCCTTGTTATTATGTAAGGTAGTCAGTTGTCGAAATTTTTGTTAGTCCAATGGACGGTAGCCTTGTCATGATGGTAGGTTGTCTGTTGTCGAGATTTCTGTTACTCCAATGGATGGTAGCCTTGTCATTATGGAAGGGAGTTTGTTGTTCAATTTTTTGTTATTCCAATGGATGGTAGCCTTGTCATTATGAATGGTAGTCTGTTGTCGTGATTTTTGTTACTCCAATTGATTGTAGCCTTGTCATTATGGAACGTAGTCCGTTGTCGAGATTTTTGTTACACCAATGGATGGTAGCCTTGTCATTACGGAAGGTAGTCTGTTGTCGAGATCTTTGTTACTCTAATGCATTGTAGCCTTGTTATTATGGAAGGTAGTCAGTTGAAGAGATTTTTGTTACTCAAATAGATGTTAGCCTTGTCATTATGTAAGGTAGTCTGGTTTCGAGATTCTAGTTAGTCAAATGGATGGTAGCCTTGTCATAATGGAAGGAAGTCTGTTGTTGATATTTGTGTTACTCCAATGGATGGTAGCCTTGTCATTATGGAAGGAAGTCTGTTGATCAGAATTTTGTTACTCCAATGGATGGTAGCCATGTCATTAAGGAAGGTAGTCTGTTGTCTAGATTTTTGTTATTCCATTGGATGGTAGCCTTGTCATTATGGAAGGTAGTCTGTTGTCGAGTTTTTTGTTACACCAATGGATGGTAGCCTCGTCATTACGGAAGGTAGTCTGTTGTCGAGATCCTTGTTACTCTAATGGATTGTAGCCTTGTCATTATGGAAGGTAGTCAGTTGTCGAGATTTTTGTTACTCAAATAGATGGTAGCCTTGTCATTATGTAAGGTAGTCTGTTGTCGAGATTCTAGTTAGTCAAATGGATCATAGCCTTGTCATGATGGAAGGTAGTCTGTTGTTGATATTTGTGTTACTCCAATGGATGGTAGCCTTGTCATTATAGAAGGAAGTCGGTTGATAAGATTTTTGGTACTCCAATGGATGGTAGCCATGTCCTTATGGAAGGTAGTCTGTTGTCTATATTTTTGTTACTCCAATGGATGGTAGCCTTGTCATTATGGAAGGAAGTCTGTTGATCAGATTTTTGTTACTCCAATGGATGGTAGCCTTGTCATTATGAAAGGTAGTCTGTTGTCTAGATTTTTGTTATTCCATTGGATGGTAGCCTTGTCATTATGGAAGGTAGTCTTTTGTCGAGATTTTTGTTACAGTAATGGATGGTATCCTTGTCATTACGGAAGGTAGTCTGTTGTCGAGATCTTGTTACTCTAATGGATTGTAGCCTTGTCATTATGGAAGGTAGTCAGTTGTCGAGATTTTTTTTACTCAAATTGATGGTAGCCTTGTCATTATGTAAGGTAGTCTGTTGTCAAAATTTTTGATAGTCCAATGGACGGTAGCCTTGTCATGATGGAAGGTTGTCTGTTGTCGAGATTTCTGTTACTCCAATGGATGGTAGCCTTGTCATTATGGAAGGGAGTTTGTTGTTCAATTTTTTGTTATTCCAATGGATGGTAGCCTTGTCATTATGGATGGTAGTCTGTTGTCGAGATTTTTGTTACTCCAATGGATGGTAGCCTTGTCATTATGAATGGTAGTTTGTTGTCGTGATTTTTGTTACGCCAATTGATTGTAGCCTTGTCATTATGGAACGTATTCCGTTGTCGAGATTTTTGTTACACCAATGGATGGTAGCCTTGTCATTACAGAAGGTAGTCTGTTGTCGAGATCATTGATACTCTAATGGATTGTAGCCTTGTCATTATGGAAGGTAGTCAGTTGTAGAGATTTTTGTTACTCAAATAGACGTTAGCCTTGTCATTATGTAAGGTAGTCTGTTGTTGAGATTCTAGTTAGTCAAATGGATGGTAGCCTTGTCATAATGGAAGGTAGTCTGTTGTTGATATTTGTGTTACTCCAATGGATGGTAGCCTTGTCATTATGGAAGTAAGTCTGTTGATCAGAATTTTGTTACCCCAATGGATGGTAGCCATGTCATTATGGAAGGTAGTTTGTTGTCTAGATTTTTTTTATTCCATTGGATGGTAGCCTTGTCATTATGGAAGGTAGTCTGTTGTCGAGTTTTATGTTACACCAATGGATTGTAGCCTCGTCATTACGGAAGGTAGTCTGTTGTCGAGATCCTTGTTACTCTAATGGATTGTAGCCTTGTCATTATGGAAGGTAGTCAGTTGTCGAGATTTTTGTTACTCAAATAGATGGTAGGCTTGTCATTATGTAAGGTAGTCTGTTGTCGAGATTCTAGTTAGTCAAATGGATCATAGCCTTGTCATGATGGAAGGTAGTCTGTTGTTGATATTTCTGTTACTCCAATGGATGGTAGCCTTGTCATTATGGAAGGAAGTCGGTTGATAAGATTTTTGTTACTCCAATGGATGGTAGCCATGTCATTATGGAAGGTAGTCTGTTGTCGAGATTTTTGTTATTCAATTGGATGGTAGCCTTGTCATTATGGAAGGTAGTCTTTTGTCGAGATTTTTGTTACTCCAATTGATGGTAGCCTTGTCATTATGGAATGTAGTCTGTTGCTGAGATTTTTGTTACTCTAAAGGATGGTAGCCTTGTCATTATGGATGGTAGTATGTTGTCGAGATTTTTGTTACTCCTATGGATGGTAGCCTTGTCATTATGAAAGGTAGTTTATTGTCGAGATTTTTGTTACTCCAATTGATGGTAGCCTTGTCATTATGGAACGTAGTCTTTTGTCTTGATTTTTGTTACACCAATGGATGGTAGCCTTGTCATTATGGAAGGTAGTCTGTTGTCGAGATCTTTGTTACTCTAATGGATTGTAGCCTTGTCATTATGGAAGGTAGTCAGTTGTCGAGAATTTTTTTACTCAAATTGATGGTAGCCTTGTCATTATGTAAGGTAGTCTGTTGTCGAAAATTTTGTTAGTCCAATGGACGGTAGCCTTGTCATGATGGAAGGTAGTCTGTTGTCGAGATTTCTGTTACTCCAATTGATGGTAGCCTTGTCATTATGGAAGGAAGTTTGTTGTTCAATTTTTTGTTACTCCAATGGATGGTAGCCTTGTCATTATGGAAGTAGTCTGTTGTCGAGATTTTTGTTACTCCAATGGATGGTAGCCTTTTCATTATGAAAGGTAGTTTGTTGTCGATATTTTTGTTACTCTAATTGATTGTAGCCTTTTCATTATGGAACATAGTCTGTTGTCGAGATTTTTATTACACTAATGGATGGTAGCCTTGTCATTATGGAAGGTAGTCAGTTGTCGAGATCTTTGGTACTCTAATGGATTGTAGCCTTGTCATTATGGAAGGTAGTCAGTTGTCGAGATTTTTGTTACTCAAATAGATGGTAGCCTTGTCATTATGTAAGGTAGTCTGTTGTCGAGATTCTAGTTAGTCAAATGGATCATAGCCTTGTCATGATGGAAGGTAGTCTGTTGTTGATATTTGTGTTACTCCATTGGATGGTAGCCTTGTCATTATGGAAGGAAGTCGGTTGATAAGATTTTTGGTACTCCAATGGATGGTAGCCATGTCCTTATGGAAGGTAGTCTGTTGTCTATATTTTTGTTACTCCAATGGATGGTAGCCTTGTCATTATGGAAGGAAGTCTGTTGATCAGATTTTTGTTACTCCAATGGATGGTACCCTTGTCATTATGAAAGGTAGTCTGTTGTCTAGATTTTTGTTATTCCATTGGATGGTAGCCTTGTCATTATGGAAGGTAGTCTTTTGTCGAGATTTTTGTTACACTAATGGATGGTAGCCTTGTCATTACGGAAGGTAGTATGTTGTCGAGATCTTTGTTACTCTAATGGATTGTAGCCTTGTCATTATGGAAGGTAGCCAGTTGTCGAGATTTTTTTTACTCAAATTGATGGTAGCCTTGTCATTATGTAAGGTAGTCTGTTGTCGAAATTTTTGTTAGTCCAATGGACGGTAGCCTTGTCATGATGGAAGGTTGTCTGTTGTCGAGATTTCTGTTACTCCAATGGATGGTAGCCTTGTCATTATGGAAGGGAGTTTGTTGTTCAATTTTTTGTTATTCCAATGGATGGTAGCCTTATAATTATGGATGGTAGTCTGTTGTCGAGATTTTTGTTACTCCAATGGATGGTAGCCTTGTCATTATGAATGGTAGTTTGTTGTCGTGATTTTTGTTACTCCAATTGATTGTAGCCTTGTCATTATGGAACGTATTCCGTTGTCGAGATTTTTGTTACACCAATGGATGGTAGCCTTGTCATTACAGAAGGTAGTCTGTTGTCGAGATCTTTGATACTCTAATGAATTGTAGCCTTGTCACTATGGAAGGTAGTCAGTTGTAGAGATTTTTGTTACTCAAATAGATGTTAGCCTTGTCATTATGTAAGGTAGTCTGTTTTCGAGATTCTAGTTAGTCAAATGGATGGTAGCCTTGTCATAATGGAAGGTAGTCTGTTGTTGATATTTGTGTTACTCCAATGGATGGTAGCCTTGTCATTATGGAAGTAAGTCTGTTGATCAGAATTTTGTTACTCCAATGGATGGTAGCCATGTCATTATGGAAGGTAGTTTGTTGTCTAGATTTTTTTTATTCCATTGGATGGTAGCCTTGTCATTATGGAAGGTAGTCTGTTGTCGAGTTTTTTGTTACACCAATGGATGGTAGCCTCGTCATTACGGAAGGTAGTCTGTTGTCGAGATCCTTGTTACTCTAATGGATTGTAGCCTTGTCATTATGGAAGGTAGTCAATTGTCGAGATTTTTGTTACTCAAATAGATGGTAGCCTTGTCATTATGTAAGGTAGTCTGTTGTCGAGATTCTAGTTAGTCAAATGGATCATAGCCTTGTCATGATGGAAGGTAGTCTGTTGTTGATATTTCTGTTACTCCAATGGATGGTAGCCTTGTCATTATGGAAGGAAGTCGGTTGATAAGATTTTTGTTACTCCAATGGATGGTAGCCATGTCATTATGGAAGGTAGTCTGTTGTCGAGATTTTTGTTATTCAATTGGATGGTAGCCTTGTCATTAAGGAAGGTAGTCTTTTGTCGAGATTTTTGTTACTCCAATTGATGGTAGCCTTGTCATTATGGAATGTAGTCTGTTGCTGAGATTTTTGTTATTCTAAAGGATGGTAGCCTTGTCATTATGGATGGTAGTATGTTGTCGAGATTTTTGTTACTCCAATGGATGGTAGCCTTGTCATTATGAAAGGTAGTTTATTGTCGAGATTTTTGTTACTCCAATTGATGGTAGCCTTGTCATTATGGAACGTAGTCTTTTGTCGTGATTTTTGTTACACCAATGGATGGTAGCCTTGTCATTACGGAAGGTAGTCTGTTGTTGAGATCTTTGTTACTCTAATGGATTGTAGCCTTGTCATTATGGAAGGTAGTCAGTTGTCGAGATTTTTTTTACTCAAATTGATGGTAGCCTTGTCATTATGTAAGGTAGTCTGTTGTCGAAAATTTTGTTAGTCCAATGGACGGTAGCCTTGTCATGATGGAAGGTAGTCTGTTGTCGAGATTTCTGTTACTCCAATTGATGGTAGCCTTGTCATTATGGAAGGAAGTTTGTTGTTCAATTTTTTGTTATTCCAATGGATGGTAGCCTTGTCATTATGGAAGTAGTCTGTTGTCGAGATTTTTGTTACTCCAATGGATGGTAGCCTTTTCATTATGAAAGGTAGTTTGTTGTCGATATTTTTGTTACTCTAATTGATTGTAGCCTTTTCATTATGGAACATAGTCTGTTGTCGAGATTTTTATTACACTAATGGATGGTAGCCTTGTCATTATGGAAGGTAGTCAGTTGTCGAGATCTTTGGTACTCTAATGGATTGTAGCCTTGTCATTATGGAAGGTAGTCAGCTGTCGAGATTTTTGTTACTCAAATAGATGGTAGCCTTGTCATTATGTAAGGTAGTCTGTTGTCGAGATTCTAGTTAGTCAAATGGATCATAGCCTTGTCATGATGGAAGGTAGTCTGTTGTTGATATTTGTGTTACTCCATTGGATGGTAGCCTTGTCATTATGGAAGGAAGTCGGTTGATAAGATTTTTGGTACTCCAATGGATGGTAGCCATGTCCTTATGGAAGGTAGTCTGTTGTGTATATTTTTTTACTCCAATGGATGGTAGCCTTGTCATTATGGAAGGAAGTTTGTTGATCAGATTTTTGTTACTCCAATGGATGGTAGCCTTGTCATTATGAAAGGTAGTCTGTTGTCTAGATTTTTGTTATTCCATTGGACGGTAGCCTTGTCATTATGGAAGGTAGTCTTTTGTCAAGATTTTTGTTACACTAATGGATGGTAGCCTTGTCATTACGGAAGGTAGTCTGTTGTCGAGATCTTTGTTACTCTAATGGATTGTAGCCTTGTCATTATGGAAGGTAGTCAGTTGTCGAGATTTTTTTTACTCAAATTGATGGTAGCCTTGTCATTATGTAAGGTAGTCTGTTGTCGAAATTTTTGTTAGTCCAATGGACGGTAGCCTTGTCATGATGGAAGGTTGTCTGTTGTCGAGATTTATGTTACTCCAATGGATGGTAGCCTGGTCATTATGGAAGGGAGTTTGTTGTTCAATTTTTTGTTATTTCAATGGATGGTAGCCTTGTCATTATGGATGGTAGTCTGTTGTCGAGATTTTTGTTACTCCAATGGATGGTAGCCTTGTCATTATGAATGGTAGTCTGTTGTCGTGATTTTTGTTACTCCAATTGATTGTAGCCTTGTCATTATGGAGCGTAGTCCGTTGTCGAGATTTTTGTTACAACAATGGATGGTAGCCTTGTCATTACGGAAGGTAGTCTGTTGTCGAGATATTTGTTACTCTAATGGATTGTAGCCTTGTCATTATGGAAGGTAGTCAGTTGTAGAGATTTTTGTTACTCAAACAGATGTTAGCCTTGTCATTATGTAAGGTAGTCTGTTGTCGAAATTCTAGTTAGTCAAATGGATGGTAGCCTTGTCATAATGGAAGGTAGTCTGTTGTTGATATTTTTGTTACTCCAATGGATGGTAGCCTTGTCATTATGGAAGGAAGTCTGTTGATCAGAATTTTGTTACTCCAATGGATGGTAGCCATGTCATTATGGAAGGTAGTATGTTGTCTAGATTTATGTTATTCCATTGGATGGTAGCCTTGTCATTATGGAAGGTAGTCTTTTGTCGAGATTTTTGTTACACTAATGGATGGTAGCCTTGTCATTACGGAAGGTAGTCTGTTGTCGAGATCTTTGTTACTCTAATGGATTGTAGCCTTGTCATTATGGAAGGTAGTCAGTTGTCGAGATTTTTTTTACTCAAATTGATGGTAGCCTTGTCATTATGTAAGGTAGTCTGTTGTCGAAATTTTTGTTAGTCCAATGGACGGTAGCCTTGTCATGATGGAAGGTTGTCTGTTGTCGAGATTTCTGTTACTCCAATGGATGGTAGCCTTGTCATTATGGAAGGGAGTTTGTTGTTCAATTTTTTGTTATTCCAATGGATGGTAGCCTTGTCATTATGGATGGTAGTCTGTTGTCGAGATTTTTGTTACTCCAATGGATGGTAGCCTTGTCATTATGAATGGTATTCTGTTGTCGTGAATTTTGTTACTCCAATTGATTGTAGCCTTGTCATTATGGAGCGTAGTCCGTTGTCGAGATTTTTGTTACACCAATTGATGGTAGCCTTGTCATTACGGAAGGTAGTCTGTTGTCGAGATATTTGTTACTCTAATGGATTGTAGCCTTGTCATTATGGAAGGTAGTCAGTTGTAGAGATTTTTGTTACTCAAATAGATGTTAGCCTTGTCATTATGTAAGGTAGTCTGTTGTCGAAATTCTAGTTAGTCAAATGGATGGTAGCCTTGTCATAATGGAAGGTAGTCTGTTGTTGATATTTTTGTTACTCCAATGGATGGTAGCCTTGTCATTATGGAAGGAAGTCTGTTGATCAGAATTTTGTTACTCCAATGGATGGTAGCCATGTCATTATGGAAGGTAGTCTGTTGTCTAGATTTTTGTTATTCCATTGGATGGTAGCCTTGTCATTATGGAAGGTAGTCTTTTGTCGAGATTTTTGTTACACTAATGGATGGTAGCCTTGTCATTACGGAAGGTAGTCTGTTGTCGAGATCTTTGTTACTCTAATGGATTGTAGCCTTGTCATTATGGAAGGTAGTCAGTTGTCGAGATTTTTTTTACTCAAATTGATGGTAGCCTTGTCATTATGTAAGGTAGTCTGTTGTCGAAATTTTTGTTAGTCCAATGGACGGTAGCCTTGTCATGATGGAAGGTTGTCTGTTGTCGAGATTTCTGTTACTCCAATGGATGGTAGCCTTGTCATTATGGAAGGGAGTTTGTTGTTCAATTTTTTGTTATTCCAATGGATGGTAGCCTTGTCATTATGGATGGTAGTCTGTTGTCGAGATTTTTGTTACTCCAATGGATGGTAGCCTTGTCATTATGAATGGTAGTCTGTTGTCGTGAATTTTGTTACTCCAATTGATTGTAGCCTTGTCATTATGGAGCGTAGTCCGTTGTCGAGATTTTTGTTACACCAATTGATGGTAGCCTTGTCATTACGGAAGGTAGTCTGTTGTCGAGATATTTGTTACTCTAATGGATTGTAGCCTTGTCATTATGGAAGGTAGTCAGTTGTAGAGATTTTTGTTACTCAAATAGATGTTAGCCTTGTCATTATGTAAGGTAGTCTGTTGTCGAAATTCTAGTTAGTCAAATGGATGGTAGCCTTGTCATAATGGAAGGTAGTCTGTTGTTGATATTTTTGTTACTCCAATGGATGGTAGCCTTGTCATTATGGAAGGAAGTCTGTTGATCAGAATTTTGTTACTCCAATGGATGGTAGCCATGTCATTATGGAAGGTAGTCTGTTGTCTAGATTTTTGTTATTCCATTGGATGGTAGCCTTGTCATTATGGAAGGTAGTCTTTTGTCGAGATTTTTGTTACACTAATGGATGGTAGCCTTGTCATTACGGAAGGTAGTCTGTTGTCGAGATCTTTGTTACTCTAATGGATTGTAGCCTTGTCATTATGGAAGGTAGTCAGTTGTCCAGATTTTTTTTACTCAAATTAATGGTAGCCTTGTCATTATGTAAGGTAGTCTGTTGTCGAAATTTTTGTTAGTCCAATGGACGGTAGCCTTGTCCTGATGGAAGGTTGTCTATTGTCGAGATTTCTGTTACTCCAATGGATGGTAGCCTTGTCATTATGGAAGGGAGTTTGTTGTTCAATTTTTTGTTACTCCAATGGATGGTAGCCTTGTCATTATGGATGGTAGTCTTTTGTCGAGAATTTTGTTACTCCAATGGATGGTAGCCTTGTCATTATGAATGGTAGTCTATTGTCATGATTTTTGTTACGCCAATTGATTGTAGCCTTGTCATTATGGAACGTAGTCTGTTGTAGTGATTTTTGTTACACCAATGGATGGTAGCCTTGTGATTACGGAAGGTAGTCTGTTGTCGAGATCTTTTTTACTCTAATGGATTGTATCCTTGTCATTATGGAAGGTAGTCAGTTGTAGAGATTTTTGTTACTCAAATAGATGTTAGCCTTGTCATTATGTAAGGTAGTCTGTTGTCGAGATTCAAGTTACTCAAATGGATGGTAGCCTTGTCATAATGTAAGGTAGCCTTATCATTATGGAAGGAAGTCTGTTGATCAGAATTTTGTTACTCCAATGGATGGTAGCCATGTCATTATGGAAGGTAGTCTGTTGTCGAGATTTTTGTTATTCCATTGGATGGTAGCCTTGTCATTATGGAAGGTAGTCTTTTGTCGAGATTTTTATTACTCCAATTGATGGTAGCCTTGTCATTATGAAAGGTAGTCTGTTGTCTAGATTTTTGTTACTCTAAAGGATGGTAGCCTTGTCATTATGGAAGGTATTATGTTGTCGATATTTTTGTTACTCCAATGGATTGTAGCCTTGTCATTATGAAAGGTAGTCTATTATCGAGATTTTTGTTACTCCAATTGATGGTAGCCTTCTCATTATGGAACGTAGTCTGTTGTCGAGATTTTTGTTACAGCTATGGATGGTAGCCTTGTCATTATGGAAGGTAGTCTATTGTCGAGATCTTTGTTACTCTAATGGATTGTAGCCTTGTCATTATGGAAGGTAGTCAGTTGTCGAGATTTTTGTTACCCAAATTGATGGTAGCCTTGTCATTATGTAAGGTAGTTTGTTGTCGAGATTTTTGTTAGTCAAATGGATGAAAGCCTTGTCATGATGGAAGGTAGTATGTTGTTGATATGTTTGTTACTCCAATGGATGGTAGCCTTGTCATTATGGAATGAAGTCTGTTGATCAGATTTTTGTTACTCCAATGGATGGTAGCCTTGTCATTATGGAAGGTAGTCTGTTGTCTAGATTTTTGTTATTCCATTGGATGGTAGCCTTGTCATTATTGAAGGTAGTCTTTTGTCGAGATTTTTGTTACACCAATGGATGGTAGCCTTGTCATTACAGAAGGTATTCTGTTGTCGAGATCTTTGTTACTCTAATGGATTGTAGCCTTGTCATTATGGAAAGTAGTTAGTTGTCGAGATTTTTTTTACTCAAATTGATTGTAGCCTTGTCATTATGTAAGGTAGTCTGTTGTCGAAAATTTTGTTAGTCCAATGAACGGTAGCCTTGTCATGATGGAAGGTTATCTTTTGTCGAGATTTCTGTTACTCCAATGGATGATAGCCTTGTCATTATGGAAGGAAGTTTGTTGTTCAATTATTTGTTATTCCAATGGATGGTATCCTTGTCATTATGGATGGTAGTCTGTTGTCGAGATTTTTGTTACTCCAATGGATGGTAGCCTTGTCATTATGAAAGGTAGTCCGTTGTCGAGATTTTTGTTACTCCAATTGATTGTAGCCTTGTCATTATGGAACGTAGTCTATTGTAGAGATTTTTGTTACACTAATGGATGGTAGCCTTGTCATTACGGAAGGTAGTCTTTTGTCGAGATATTTGTTACGCTAATGGATTGTAGCCTTGTCATTATGGAAGGTAGTCAGTTGTCGAGATTTTTATTACTCTAAAGGATGATAGCCTTGTCATTATGGAAGGTAGTATGTTGTCGAGATTTTTGTTACTCCAATGGATGGTAGCCTTGTCGTTATGAAAGGTAGTCTATTGTCGAGATTTTCGTTAATCCAATTGATGGTAGCCTTGTCATTATGGAACATAGTCTGTTGTCGAGATTTTTGTTACACCAATGGATTGTAGCCTTGTCATTAAGGAAGGTAGTCTGTTGTCGAGATCTTTGTTACTCTAATGGATTGTAGCCTTCTCATTATGGAAGGTAGTCAGTTGTCGAGATTTTTGTTACTCAAATTGATGGTAGCCTTGTCATTATGTAAGGTAGTCTGTTGTCGAGATTTTTGTTAGTCAAATGGATGGATGCCTTGTCATGATGGAAGTTAGTCTGTTGTTGATATGTTTGTTACTCCAATGGATGGTAGCCTTGTCATTATGGAATGAAGTTTGTTGATCAGATTTTTGTTACTCAAATAGATGGTAGCCTTGTCATTATGTAAGGTAGTCTATTGTCGAGATTCTAGTTAGTCAAATGGATTGTAGCCTTGTCATTATGGAAGGTAGTCTGTTGTCGAGATTTTTTTTATTCCATTGGATGGTATCCTTTTCATTATGGAAGGAAGTTGGTTGATAAGATTTTTGTTACTCCAATGGATGGTAGCCTTGTCATTATGGAAGGTAGTCTGTTGCCGAGATTTTTTTTATTCCATTGGATGGTAGCCTTGTCATTTTGGAAGGTAGTCTTTTGTCGAGATTTTTGTTAACTCAATTGATGATAGCCTTGTCATTATGAAAGGTAGTTTATTATCGACATTTTTGTTACTCAAATTGATGGTAGCCTTGTCATTATGGAACGTAGTCTGTTGTCGTGATTTTTGTTACACCAATGGATGGTAGCCTTCTCATTATGGAAGGTAGTCTGTTGTCGATATCTTTGTTACTCTAATGGATTGTAGCCTTGTCATTATGGAAGGTAGTCAGTTGTCGAGATTTTTGTTACTCAAATTGATGGTAGCCTTGTCATTACGTAAGGTAGTCTGTTGTCGAGATTTTTGTTAGTCAAATGGATGGTAGCCTTGTCATGATGGAAGGGAGTCTGTTGTTGATATTTTTGTTACTCCAATGGAAGGTAGCCTTGTCATTATGGAAGGAAGTTTGTTGATCAGATTTTTGTTACTCCAATGGATGGTAGCCTTGTCATTATGGAAGGTAGTCTATTGTCTATATTTTTGTTATTCCATTGGATGGTAGCCTTGTCATTATGGAAGGTAGTCTTTTGTTGAGATTCTTGTTACACTAATGGATGGTAGACTTGTCACTACGGAAGGTAGTCTGTTGTCGAGATCTTTGTTACTCTAATGGATTGTAGCCTTGTCATTATGGAAAGTAGTCAGTTGTCGAGATATTTGTTACCCAAATTGATGGTAGCCTTGTCATTATGTAAGGTAGTCTGTTGTCGAGATTTTTGTTAGTCAAATGGATGAAAGCCTTGTCATGATGGAAGGTAGTCTGTTGTTGATATGTTTGTTACTCCAATGGATGGTAGCCTTGTCATTATGGAATGAAGTCTGTTGATCAGATTTTTGTTACTCCAATGGATGGTAGCCTTGTCATTATGGAAGGTAGTCTGTTGTCTAGATTTTTGTTATTCCATTGGATGGTAGCCTTGTCATTATTGAAGGTAGTCTTTTGTCGAGATTTTTGTTACACCAATGGATGGTAGCCTTATCATTACAGAAGGTATTCTGTTGTCGAGATCTTTGTTACTCTAATGGATTGTAGCCTTGTCATTATGGAAAGTAGTTAGTTGTCGAGATTTTTTTTACTCAAATTGATTGTAGCCTTGTCATTGTGTAAGGTAGTCTGTTGTCGAAAATTTTGTTAGTCCAATGAACGGTAGCCTTGTCATGATGGAAGGTTATCTTTTGTCGAGATTTCTGTTACTCCAATGGTTGATAGCCTTGTCATTATGGAAGGAAGTTTGTTGTTCAATTATTTGTTATTCCAATGGATGGTATCCTTGTCATTATGGATGGTAGTCTGTTGTCGAGATTTTTGTTACAACAATGGATGGTAGCCTTGTCATTATGAAAGGTAGTCTGTTGTCGAGATTTTTGTTACTCCAATTGATTGTAGCCTTGTCATTATGGAACGTAGTCTATTGTAGAGATTTTTGTTACATCAATGGATGGTAGCCTTGTCATTACGCAAGGTAGTCTTTTGTCGAGATATTTGTTACGCTAATGGATTGTAGCCTTGTCATTATGAAAGGTAGTCAGTTGTCGAGATTTTTGTTACTCTAAAGGATGATAGCCTTGTCATTATGGAAGGTAGTATGTTGTCGATATTTTTGTTACTCCAATGGATGGTAGCCTTGTCATTATGAAAGGTAGTCTATTGTCGAGATTTTTGTTAATCCAATTGATGGTAGCCTTGTCATTATGGAACATAGTTTGTTGTCGAGATTCTTGTTACACCAATGGATTGTAGCCTTGTCATTAAGGAAGGTAGTCTGTTGTCGAGATCTTTGTTACTCTAATGGATTGTAGCCTTCTCATTATGGAAGGTAGTCAGTTGTCGAGATTTTTGTTACTCAAATTGATGGTAGCCTTGTCATTATGTAAGGTAGTCTGTTGTCGAGATTTTTGTTAGTCAAATGGATGGAAGCCTTAACATGATGGAAGTTAGTCTGTTGTTGATATGTTTGTTACTCCAATGGATGGTAGCCTTGTCATTATGGAATGAAGTTTGTTGATCAGATTTTTGTTACTCAAATAGATGGTAGCCTTGTCATTATGTAAGGTAGTCTATTGTCGAGATTCTAGTTAGTCAAATGGATTGTAGCCTTGTCATTATGGAAGGTAGTCTGTTGTCGAGATTTTTTTTACTCCATTGGATGGTATCCTTGTCATTATGGAAGGAAGTCGGTTGATAAGATTTTTGTTACTCCAATGGATGGTAGCCTTGTCATTATGGATGGTAGTCTGTTGCCGAGATTTTTGTTATTCCATTGGATGGTAGCCTTGTCATTTTGGAAGGTAGTCTTTTGTCGAGATTTTTGTTACTCCAATTGATGGTAGCCTTGTCATTATGAAAGGTAGTTTATTGTCGACATTTTTGTTACTCAAATTGATGGTAGCCTTGTCATTATGGAACATAGTCTGTTGTCGTGATTTTTGTTACACCAATGGATGGTAGCCTTCTCATTATGGAAGGTAGTCTGTTGTTGAGATCTTTGTTACTCTAATGGATTGTAGCCTTGTCATTATGGAAGGTAGTCAGTTGTCGAGATTTTTGTTACTCAAATTGATGGTAGCCTTGTCATTATGTAAGGTAGTCTGTTGTCGAGATTTTTGTTAGTAAAATGGATGGAAGCCTTGTCATGATGGAAGGTAGTCTGTTGTTGATATTTTTGTTACTCCAATGGAAGGTATCCTTGTCATTATGGAAGGAAGTCTGTTGATCAGATTTTTGTTACTCCAATGGATGGTAGCCTTGTCATTATGGAAGGTAGTCTATTGTCTATATTTTTGTTATTCCATTGGATGGTAGCCTTGTCATTATGGAAGGTAGTCTTTTGTCGAGATTCTTGTTACACTAATGGATGGTAGCCTTGTCACTACGGAAGGTAGTCTGTTGTCGAGATCTTTGTTACTCTAATGGATTGTAGCCTTGTCATTATGGAAGGTAGTCAGTTGTCGAGATTTTTTTTACTCAAATTGATGGTAGCCTTGTCATTATGTAAGGGTGTCTGTTTTCGAAATTTTTGTTAGTCAAATGGACGGTAACCTTGTCATGATGGAAGGTTGTCTGTTGTCGAGATTTCTGTTACTCCAATGGATGGTAGCATTGTCATTATGGAAGGGAGTTTGTTGTTCAATTTTTTGTTACTCCAATGGATGGTAGCCTTGTCATTATGGATGGTAGTCTGTTGTCGAGATTTTTGTTACTCCAATGGATGGTAGCTTTGTCATTATGAATGGTAGTCTGTTGTCGTGATTTTTGTTACTCCAATTGATTGTAGCCTTGTCATTATGGAACGTAGTCTGTTGTCGAGATTTTTGTTACACCAATGGATGGTAGCCTTGTCATTACGGAAGGTAGTCTGTTGTCGAGATCTTTGTTACTCTAATGGATTGTAGCCTTGTCATTATGGAAGGTAGTGAGTTGTAGAGATTTTTGTTACTCAAATAGATGTTAGCCTTGTCATTATGTAAGGTAGTCTGTTGTCGAGATTCTAGTTAGTCAAATGGATGGTAGCCTTGTCATAATGGAAGGTAGTCTGTTGTTGATATTTGTGTTACTCCAATGGATGGTAGCCTTGTCATTATGGAAAGAAGTCTGTTGATCAGAATTTTGTTACTCCAATGGATGGTAGCCATGTCATTATGGAAGGTAGTCTGTTGTCGAGATTTTTCTTAGTCAAAAGGATGGTAGCCTTGTCATGATGGAAGGTAGTCTGTTGTTGATATTTTTGTTACTCCAATGGATGTTAGCCTTGTCATTATGGAAGGAAGTCTGTTGATCAGATTTTTGTTACTCCAATGGATGGTAGCCTTGTCATTATGGAAGGTAGTCTGTTGTCTATATTTTTGTTATTCCATTGGATGGTAGCCTTGTCATTATGGAAGTTAGTATTTTGTCAAGATTTTTGTTACACCAATGGATGGTAGCCTTGTCATTATGAAAGGTAGTCTATTGTCGAGATTTTTGTTAATCCAATTGATGGTAGCCTTGTCATTATGGAACATAGTCTGTTGTCGAGATTTTTATTACACCAATGGATTGTAGCATTGTCATTAAGAAAGGTAGTCTGTTGTCGAGATCTTTGTTACTCTAATGGATTGTAGCCTTCCAATTATGGAAGGTAGTCAGTTGTGGAGATTTTTGTTACTCAAATTGATGGTAGCCTTGTCATTATGTAAGGTAGTCTATTGTCGAGATTTTTATTAGTCAAATGGATGGAAGCCTTGTCATGATGGAAGTTAGTCTGTTGTTGATATGTTTGTTACTCCAATGGATGGTAGCCTTGTCATTATGGAATGAAGTCTGTTGATCAGATTTTTGTTACTCAAATAGATGGTAGCCTTGTCATTATGTAGGTAGTCTATTGTCGAGATTCTAGTTAGTCAAATGGATTGTAGCCTTGTCATTATCGAAGGTAGTCTGTTGTCGAGATTTTTGTTATTCCATTGGATGGTATCCTTGTCATTATGGAAGGAAGTCGGTTGATAAGATTTTTGTTACTCCAATGGATGGTAGCCTTGTCATTATGGAAGGTAGTCTGTTGCCGAGATTTTTGTTATTCCATTGGATGGTAGCCTTGTCATTTTGGAAGGTAGTCTTTTGTCGAGATTTTTGTTACTCCAATTGATGGTAGCCTTGTCATTATGAAAGGTAGTTTATTGTCGACATTTTTGTTACTCAAATTTATGGTAGCCTTGTCATTATGGAACGTAGTCTGTTGTCGTGATTTTTGATACACCAATGGATGGTAGCCTTCTCATTATGGAAGGTAGTCTGTTGTCGAGATCTTTGTTACTCTAATGGATTGTAGCCTTGTCATTATGGAAGGTAGTCAGTTTTCGATATTTTTTTTACTCAAATTTATGGTAGCCTTGTCATTATGTAAGGTTGTCTGTTTTCGAAATTTTTGTTAGTCCAATGGACGGTAGCCTTGTCATGATGGAAGGTTGTCTGTTGTCGAGATTTCTGTTACTCCAATGGATGGTAGCCTTGTCATTATGGAAGGGAGTTTGTTGTTCAATTTTTTGTTACTCCAATGGATGGTAGCCTTGTCATTATGGATGGTAGTCTGTTGTCGAGATTTTTGTAACTCCAATGGATGGTAGCTTTGTCATTATGAATGGTAGTCTGTTGTCGTGATTTTTGTTACTCCAATTGATTGTAGCCTTGTCATTATGGAACGTAGTCTGTTGTCGAGATTTTTGTTACACCATTGGATGGTAGCCTTGTCATTACGGAAGGTAGTCTGTTGTCGAGATCTTTGTTACTCTAATGGATTGTAGCCTTGTCATTATGGAAGGTAGTCAGTTGTAGAGATTTTTGTTACTCAAATAGATGTTAGCCTTGTCATTATGTAAGGTAGTCTGTTGTCGAGATTCTAGTTAGTCAAATGGATGGTAGCCTTGTCATAATGGAAGGTTGTCTGTTGTTGATATTTGTGTTACTCCAATGGATGGTAGCCTTGTCATTATGCAAAGAAGTCTGTTGATCAGAATTTTGTTACTCCAATGGATGGTAGTCATGATATTATGGAAGGTAGTCTGTTGTATAGAGTTTTGTTATTCCATTGGATGGTAGCCTTGTCATTATGGAAGGTAGTCTTTTGTCGAGATTTTTGTTACACTAATGGATGGTAGCCTTGTCATTACGAAAGGTAGTCTGTTATAGAGATCATTGTTACTCTAATGGATTGTAGCCTTGTCATTATGGAAGGTAGTCAGTTGTCGAGATTTTTTTACTCAAATTGATGGTAGCCTTGTCATTTTGGAAGGTAGTCTTTTGTCGAGATTTTTGTTACTCCAATTGATGGTAGCCTTGTCATTATGAAAGGTAGTTTATTGTCGACATTTTTGTTACTCAAATTGATGGTAGCCTTGTCATTATGGAACGTAGTCTGTTGTCGTGATTTTTGATACACCAATGGATGGTAGCCTTCTCATTATGGAAGGTAGTCTGTTGTCGAGATCTTTGTTACTCTAATGGATTGTAGCCTTGTCATTATGGAAGGTAGTCAGTTGTCGAGATTTTTGTTACTCAAATTGATGGTAGCCTTGTCATTATGGAACGTAGTATGTTGTCGAGATTTTTGTTAGTCAAATGGATGGTGGCCTTGTCATGATGGAAGGTAGTCTGTTGTTTATATTTTTGTTACTCCAATGGAAGGTAGCCTTGTCATTATGAAAGGAAGTTTGTTGATCAAAATTTTGTTACTCCAATGGATGGTAGCCTTGTCATTATGGAAGGTTGTCTGTTGTCGAGATTCTTGTTACACTAATGGATGGTAGCCTTGTCATTACGGAAGGTAGTCTGTTGTCGAGATCTTTGTTACTCTAATGGATTGTAGCCTTGTCATTATGGAAGGTAGTCAGTTGTCGAGATTTTTTTTACTCAAATTGATGGTAGCCTTGTCATTATGTAAGGTTGTCTGTTGTCGAAATTTTTGTTAGTCCAATGGACGGTAGCCTTGTCATGATGGAAGGTTGTCTGTTGTCGAGATTTCTGTTACTCCAATGGATGGTAGCCTTGTCATTATGGAAGGGAGTTTGTTGTTCAATTTTTTGTTACTCCAATGGATGGTAGCCTTGTCATTATGGATGGTAGTCTGTTGTCGAGATTTTTGTTACTCCAATGGATGGTAGCTTTGTCATTATGAATGGTAGTCTGTTGTCGTGATTTTTGTTACTCCAATTGATTGTAGCCTTGTCATTATGGAACGTAGTCTGTTGTCGAGATTTTTGTTACACCATTAGATGGTAGCCTTGTCATTACGGAAGGTAGTCTGTTGTCGAGATCTTTGTTACTCTAATGGAGTGTAGCCTTGTCATTATGGAAGGTAGTCAGTTGTAGAGATTTTTGTTACTCAAATAGATGTTAGCCTTGTCATTATGTAAGGTAGTCTGTTGTCGAGATTCTAGTTAGTCAAATGGATGGTAGCCTTGTCATAATGGAAGGTAGTCTGTTGTTGATATTTGTGTTACTCCAATGGATGGTAGCCTTGTCATTATGGAAAGAAGTCTGTTGATCAGAATTTTGTTACTCCAATGGATGGTAGTCATGATATTATGGAAGGTAGTCTGTTGTCTAGATTTTTGTTACACTAATGGATGGTAGCCTTGTCATTACGGAAGGTAGTCTGTTATCGAGATCTTTGTTACTCTAATGGATTGTAGCCTTGTCATTATGGAAGGTAGTCAGTTGTCGAGATTTTTTTACTCAAATTGATGGTAGCCTTGTCATTATGTAAGGTAGTCTGTTGTCGAAATTTTTGTTAGTCCAATGGACGGTAGCCTTGTCATGATGGAAGGTTGTCTGTTGTCGAGATTTCTGTTACTCCAATAGATGGTAGCCTTGTGATTATGGAATGGAGTTTGTTGTTCAATTTTTTGTTACTCCAATGGATGGTAGCCTTGTCATTATGAATGGTAGTCTGTTGTCGAGATTTTTGTTACTCCAATGGATGGTAGCCTTGTATTTATGAATGGTGTTCTGTTGTCATGATTTTTGTTACTCCAATTGATTGTAGCCTTGTCATTATGGAACGTAGTATGTTGTCGATATTTTTGTTACACCAATGGATGGTAGCCTTGTCATTACGGAAGGTAGTCTGTTGTCGAGATATTTGTTACTCTAATGGATTGCAGCCTTGTCATTATGGAAGGTAGTCAGTTGTAGATATTTTTGTTACTCAAATAGATGTTAGCCTTGTCATTATGTAAGGTACTCTGTTTTCGAGATTCTAGTTAGTCAAATGGATGGTAGCCTTGTCATAATGGAAGGTAGTCTGTTGTTGATATTTGTGTTACTCCAATGGATGGTAGCCTTGTCATTATGGAAGGAAGTCTGTTGATCAGAATTTTGTTACTCCAATGGATGGTAGCCATGTCATTATAGAAGGTAGTCTGTTGTCTAGATTTTTGTTAGTCAAATGGATGATAGCCTTGTCATGATGGAAGGTAGTTTGTTGTTGATATTTTTGTTACTCCAATGGATGTTAGCCTTGTCATTATTGAAGGATGTCTGTTGATCAGATTTTTGTTACTCCAATGGATGGTAGCCTTGTCATTATGGAAGGTAGTCTGTTGTCTAGATTTTTGTTATTCCATTGAATGGTAGCCTTGTCATTATGGAAGGTAGTATTTTGTCAAGATTTTTGTTACACCAATGGATTGTAGCCTTGTCATTACGGAAGGTAGTCTGTTGTCGAGATCTTTGTTACTCTAATGGATTGTAGCCTTATCATTATGGAAGGTAGTCAGTTGTCGATATTTTTCTTACTGAAATTGATGGTAGACTTGTCATTATGTAAGGTAGTTTGTTGTCGAAATTTTGGTTAGTCTAATGGACGATAGCCTTGTCATGATGGAAGGTAGTCTGTTGTCTAGATTTTTGTTACTCCAATGGATTGTAGCCATTTCATTATGGAAGGAAGTCTGTTGATAACATTTTTGTTACTCCAATGGATGGTAGCCATGTCATTATGGAAGGTAGTCTGTTGTCGAGATTTTTGTTATTCCATTGGATGGTAGCCTTGTCATTATGGAAGGTAGTCTTTTATCGAGATTTTTGTTACTCAAATTGATGGTAGCCTTGTCATTATAGAAGGTAGTCTGTTGCCGAGATTTTTGTTACTCAAAAGGATGGTAGCCTTGTCATTATGGAAGGTAATCTGTTGTCGAGATTTTTGTTACTCCAATGGATTGTAGCCTTGTCATTATGGAAGGTAGTCTGTTGTCGAAATTTTGGTTACTCCAATGGATGGTGGACTTCTCATTATGGAAGGTAGTTTGTTGTTGAGATTTTGTTACTATAATTGATGGTATCCTTGTCATTACGGAAGGTAGTTCATTGTTGAGATTTTTTTTCTCCAATGGATGATAGCCTTGTCATTATGGAAGGTAGTTCATTTTTGAGATTTTGTTACTCCAATGGATGATAACCTTCTCATTATGGAAGGTAGTTCATTGTTTAGATTTTGTTACTCCAATGGATGGTAGCCTTGTCATTATGGAAGGTAGTCTGTTGTCGAAATTTCTGTTAGTCTAATGGATGGTAGCCATGTCATGATGGAAAGTAGTTTGTTCTTGATATTTTTGTTACTCTAATGGATGGTAGCCTTGTCATTATGGAAGGAAGTTTGTAGATCAGATATTTGTTACTTCAATGGATGGTAACCTTGTCATTATGGAAGGTAGTTTGTTGTCGAAATTTTTTTTACTCCAATGGATGGCAGGCTTGTCATTATGGAAGGTAGTTTGTCGTGGAGATTTCGGTTACTCCTATGGATGGTATCCTTGTCGTTATGGAAGGAAGTCTGTTGTTCAGATTTTTGTTACTCTAATGGATGGTAGCCTTGTCATTATGGAAGGTAGTCTATTGTCCAGATTTTTGTTACTCCAATGTATGGTAGCCTTGTCATTATGGAAGGTAGTTTGTTGTCGAGATTTTTGTTACTCCAATTGATGGTAGCCTTGTCATTATGGAACATAGTCTGTTTTCGAGATTTTTGTGACACCAATGGATGGTAATCTTGTCATTATGGAAGGTAGTCTGTTGTGGAGATCTTTGTTACTCTAATGCATTGTAGCCTTGTCATTATGTAAGGTAGTCAGTTGTCGAGATTTTTGTTAGTCCAATGGATGGTAGCCTTGTCATGATGGAAGGTAGTCTGTTCTTGATATTTTTGTTACTCCAATGGATGGTAGCCTTGTCATTATGGAAGGAAGTCTGTTGATCATATTTTTGTTAGTCCAATGGATGGTAGCCTTGTCATTAGGGAAGGTAGTTTGTTGTACCAATTTTTTTTACATCAAAGGATGACAGGCTTGTCATTATGGAAAGTAGTTTTTTGTGGAGATTTCGGTTACTCCAATGGATGGTAGCCTTGTCATTATAGAAGGAAGTCTGTTGTCGAGATATTTGTTACTCCGATTGATGGTAGCCTTGTCATTATATAAGGTAGTCTTTTGTCGAAATTTTTGTTAGTCTAATGGATGGTATCCTTGTCATGATGGAAGGTAGTCTATTCTTGATATTTTTGTTACTCCAATGGATGATAGCCTTGTCATTATGGAAGGTAGTTTGTTCTCGATATTTCTGTTACTCCTATGGATGGTAGCCTTGTCATTATGAAAGGTAGTCTATTGTCCAGATTTTTGTTACTCCAATGTATGGTAGCCTTGTCATTATGGAAGGTAGTTTGTTGTCGAGATTTTTGTTACTCCAATTGATGGTAGCCATGTCATTATGGAACGTAGTCTGTTGTCGAGATTTTTATGACACCAATGGATGGTAATCTTGATAATATGGAAGCTAGTCTGTTGTGGAGATCTTTGTAACTCTAATGCATTGTAGCCTTGTCATTATGTAAGGTAGTCAGTTGTCGAGATTTTTGTTAGTCCAATGGATGGTAGCCTTGTCATGATGGAAGGTAGTCTATTCTTGATATTTTTGTTACTCCAATGGATGGTAGCCTTGTCATTATGGAAGGAAGTCTGTTGATCATATTTTTGTTACTCCAATGGATGGTAGCCTTGTCATTATGGAAGGTAGTTTGTTGTCGCGATTTTTTTTACTCCAAAGGATGGCAGGCTTGTAATTATGGAAGGTAGTTTTTTGTGGAGATTTCGGTTACTCCAATGGATGGTAGCCTTGTCATTATAGAAGGAAGTCTGTTGTCGAGATATTTGTTACTCCAATTGATGGTAGCCTTGTCATTATGGAAGGTAGTCTGTTGTCGAGATCTTTGTTACTCTAATGGATTGTAGCCTTGTCATTATGGAAGGTAGTCAGTTGTCGAGATTTTTGTTAATCAAAATGATGGTAGCCTTTTCATTATGTAAGGTAGTCTGTTGTCGAGATTTTTGTTAGTCAAATGGATGTTAGCCTTGTCATGATGGAAGGTAGTCTGTTGTTTATATTTTTGTTACTCCAATGGATGTTAGCCTTGTCATTATGGAAGGAAGTCTGTTGATCAGATTTTTGTTACTCCAATGGATGGTAGCCTTGTCATTATGGAAGGTAGTTTGTTGTCTATATTTTTGTTATTCAATTGGATGGTAGCCTTGTCATTATGGAAGGTAGTCTTTTGTCAAGATTTTTGTTACACAAATGGATGGTAGCCTTATCATTACGGAAGGTAGTCTGTTGTCGAGATATTTGTTACTCTAATGGATTGTAGCCTTGTCATTATGGAAGGTAGTTTGTTGTCGAAAATTTTTTTTTACTCCAATGGATGGGAGGCTTGTCATTATGGAAGGTAGTTTGTCGTGGAGATTTCGGTTACTCCAATGGATGGTGGCCTTGTCATTACGGAAGGTAGTCTGTTGTAGAGATTTCTGTTATTCCTATGGATGTAGCCTTGTCATTATGGAAGGAAGTCTGTTGTTCAGATTTTTGTTACTCTAATGGATGGTATCCTTGTCATTATGGAAGGTAGTCTATTATCCAAATTTTTGTTACTCCAATGTATGGTAGCCTGTCATTATGGAAGGTAGTCTGTTGTCGATATTTTTGTTACTCCAATTGATGGTAGCCTTGTCATTATGGAAGGTAGTTTGTTGTCGAAATTTTTGTTACTCTAATGGATGGTGGACTTCTCATTATGGAAGGTAGTTTGTTGTTGATATTTTGTTAGTCTAATTGATGGTATCCTTGTCATTACGGAAGGTAGTTCATTGTTATGATTTTTTTTCTCCAATAGATGATAGCCTTGTCATTATGGAAGGTAGTTCATTTTTGAGAGTTTGTTACTCCAATGGATGATAGCCTTCTCATTATGGAAGGTAGTTCATTGTTTAGATTTTGTTACTCCAATGGATGGTAGCCTTGTCATTATGGAAGGTAGTCTGTTTTCGAAATTTTTGTTAGTCTAATGGATGGTAGCCATGTCATGATGGAAAGTAATTTGTTCTTGATATTTTTGTTACTCCAATGGATGGTAGCCTTGTCATTCTGGAAGGAAGTTTGTTGATAAGATTTTTGTTACTCCAATGGATGATAGCCTTGTCATTATGGAAGGTAGTTTGTTGTCGAAATTTTTTTACTCCAATGGATGGCAGGCTTGTCATTATGGAAGATACTTTGTCGTGGAGATTTCGGTTACTCCAATGGATGGTAGCCTTGTCATTATGGAAGGTAGTCTGTTGTCGAGATTTCTGTTACTCCTATGGATGGTAGACTTGTCATTATGGAAGGAAGTCTGTTGTTCAGATTTTTGTTACTCTAATGGATAGTATCCTTGTCATTATGGAATGTAGTCTATTTTCCATATTTTTGTTACTCCAATGTATGGTAGCCTTATCATTATGGAAAGTAGTTTGTTGTCGAGATTTTTGTTACTCTAATTGATGGTAGCCTTGTCACTATGGAACGTAGTCTGTTGTCGAGATGTTTGTGACACCAATGGATGGTAATCTTGTCATTATGGAAGGTAGTCTGTTGTCGAGATCTTTGTTACTCTAGTGCATTGTAGCCTTGTCATTATGTAAGGTAGTCCGTTGTCGAGATTTTTGTTAGTCCAAAGGATGGTAGCCTTGTCATGATGGAAGGTAGTATGTTCTTGATATTTTTGTTACTCAAATGGATGGTAGCCTTGTCATTATGGAAGGAAGTCTGTTGATCATATTTTTTTCACTCCAAATGATGGTAGCCTTGTCATTATGGAAGGTAGTTTGTTGTCGCGATTTTTTTTACTCCAAAGGATGGCAGGCTTGTCATTATGGAAGGTAGTTTTTTGTGGAGATTTCGGTTACTCTAATGGATGGTAGCCTTGTCATTATAGAAGGAAGTCTGTTGTCGAGATATTTGTTACTCCAATTGATGGTAGCCTTGTCATTATGTAAGGTAGTCTGTTGTTGAAATTTTTGTTAGACTAATGGATGGTATCCTTGACATGATGGAAGGTAGTCTATTCTTGATATTTTTGTTACTCCAATGGATGGTAGCCTTGTCATTATGGAAGGAAGTTTGTTGTTCAAATTTTTGTTACTCCAATGGATGCTAGCCTTGTCATTATGGAAGGTAGTCTATTGTCGAGATTTTTGTTACTTCAATGGATGGTAGCCTTGTCATTATGAAAGGAAGTCTGTTGTTCAGATTTTTGTTACTCTAATGGATGGTATCCTTGTCATTATGGAATGTAGTCTATTTTCCAGATTATTGTTACTCCAATTTATGGTAGCCTTGTCATTATGGAAGGTAGTTTGTTGTCGAGATTTTTGTTACTCAAATTGATGGTAGCCTTGTCATTATGAAACATAGTCTGTTGTCGAGATTTTTGTGACACCAATGGATGGTAATCTTGTCATTATGGAAGGTAGTCTGTTTTCGATATCTTTGTTACTCTAATGCATTGTAGCCTTGTCATTATGTAAGGTAGTCTGTTGTCGAGATTTTTGTTAGTCCAATGGATGGTAGCCTTGTCATGATGGAAGGTAGTCTGTTCTTCATATTTTTGTTACTCCAATGGATGGTAGCCTTGTCATTATGGAAGGAAGTCTGTTGATCATATTTTTGTTACTCCAATGGATGGTAGCCTTGTCATTATGTAAGGTAGTTTGTTGTCGCGATTTTTTTTACTCCAAAGGATGGCAGGCTTGTCATTATGGAAGGTAGTTTTTTGTGGAGATTTCGATTACTCCAATGGATGGTAGCCTTGTCATTATAGAAGGAAGTCTGTTGTCGAGATATTTGTTACTCCAATTGATGGTAGCCTTGTCATTATGTAAGGTAGTCTGTTATCAAAATTTTTGTTACTCCAATGGATGGTAGCCTTGTCATGATGGAAGGTAGTCTATTCTTGATATTTTTGTTACTCCAATGGATGGTAGCCTTGTCATTATGGAAGGAAGATTGGTGTTCAAATTATTGTTACTCCAATGGATGGTAGTCTTGTCATTATGGAAGGTAGTCTATTGTCGAGATTTTTGTTACTTCAATGGATGGTAGCCTTGTCATTACGAAAGGTAGTCTGTTGTCAAGATTTTTGTTACTCCAATTGATGGTAGCCTTGTCATTATGGAACATAGTCTACTGTCGAGATTTTTGTTACACCAACGGATGGTAGCCTTGTCATTATGGAAGGTAGTTTGTTGTATAGATATTTGTTACTCTAATGGATTGTAGCCTTGTCATTATGGAAGGTAGTCAGTTGTCGAGATTTTTTTTACTCAAATTGATGGTAGCCTTGTCATTATGTAAGGTAGTCTGTTGTCGAGATTTTTGTTAGTCAAATGGATGGTAGCCTTGTCATGATGGAAGGTAGTCTGTTGTTGATATTTTTGTTACTCCAATGGATGTTAGCCTTGTCATTATGGAAGGAAGTCTGTTGATCAGATTTTTGTTACTCCAATAGATGGTAGCCTTGTCATTATGGAAGGTAGTCTGTTGTCTAGATTTTTGTTATTCCATTGGATGGTATCCTTGTCATTATGGAAGGTAGTATTTTGTCAAGATTTTTGTTACACCAATGGATGGTAGCCTTGTAATTACGGAAGGTAGTCTGTTGTCGAGATCTTTGTTAATCTAATGGATTGTAGCCATATCATTATGGAAGGTAGTCAGTTGTCGATATTTTTCTTACTCAAATTGATGGTAGCCTTGTCATTATGTAAGGTAGTTTGTTGTCGAAATTTTGTTTAGTCCAATGGACGATAGCCTTGTCATGATGGAAGGTAGTATGTTGTATAGATTTTTGTTACTCCAATGGATGGTAGCCATTTCATTATGAAAGGAAGTCTATTGATCACATTTTTGTTACTCCAATGGATGGTAGCCATGTCATTATGGAAGGTAGTCTGTTGTCGAGATTTTTGTTATTCCAATGGATGGTAGCCTTGTCATTATGGAAGGTAGTCTTTTATCGAGATTTTTGTTACTCAAATTGATTGTAGCCTTGTCATTATAGATAGGGAAGTCTATTGCCGAGATTTTTGTTACTCAAAAGGATGGTAGCCTTGTCATTATGGAAGGTAATCTGTTGTCGAGATTTTTGTTACTCCAATGGATTGTAGCCTTCTCATTATGGAAGGTAGTCTGTTGTCGAAGTTTTGGTTACTCCAATGGATGGTGGACTTCTCATTAGGGAAGGTAGTTTGTTGTTGAGATTTTGATACTATAATTGAAGGTATCCTTGTCATTACGGAAGGTAGTTCATTGTTGAGCATTTTTTTCTCCAATGGATGATAGCCTTGTCATTATGGAAGGTAGTTCATTTTTGAGATTTTGTTACTCCAATGGATGATAGCCTTCTCATTATGGAAGGTAGTTCATTGTTTCGATTTTGTTACTCCAATGGATGGTAGCCTTGTCATTATGGAAGGTAGTCTGTTTTCGAAATTTCTGTTAGTCTAATGGATGGTAGCCATGTCATGATGGAAAGTAGTTTGTTCTTGATATTTTTGTTACTCTAATGGATGGTAGCCTTGTCATTATGGAAGGAAGTTTGTAGATCAGATTTTTGTTACTTCAATCGATGGTAACCTTGTCATTATGGAAGGTAGTTTTTTGTCGAAATTTTTTTTACTCCAATGGATGGCAGGCTTGTCATTATGGAAGGTAGTTTGTCGTGGAGATTTCAGTTACTCCAATGGATGGTAGCCTTGTCATTGTGGAAGGTAGTCTGTTGTCGAGATTTCTGTTACTCCTATGGATGGTAGCCTTGTCATTATGGAAGGAAGTCAGTTGTTCAGATTTTTGTTACTCCAATGGATGGTATCCTTGTCATTATGGAAGGTAGTCTATTGTCCAGATTTTTGTTACTCCAATGTATGGTAGCCTTGTCATTATGGAAGGTAGTTTGTTGTCGAGATTTTTGTTACTCCAATTGATGGTAGCCTTGTCATTATGGAACGTAGTCTGTTGTCGAGATTTTTGTGACACCAATGGATTGTAATCTTGTCATTATGTAAGGTAGTCTGTTGTCGAGATCTTTGTTACTCTAATGCATTTTAGCCTTGTCATTATGTAAGGTAGTCCGTTGTCGAGATTTTTGTTAGTCAAATGGATGGTAGCCTTGTCATGATGGAAGGTAGTCTGTTGTTGATATTTTTGTTACTCCAATGGATGTTAGCCTTGTCATTATGGAAGGATGTCTGTTGATCATATTTTTGTTACTCCAATGGATGGTAGCCTTGTCATTATGGAAGGTAGTCTGTTGTCTAGATTTTTGTTATTCCATTGGATGGTACCCTTGTCATTATGGAAGGTAGTATTTTGTCAAGATTTTTGTTACACCAATGGATGGTAGCCTTGTCATTACGGAAGGTAGTCTGTTGTCGAGATCTTTGTTTCTCCAATGGATGACAGGCTTGTCATTATGGAAGGTAGTCTGTCGTGGAGATTTCGGTTACTCTAACGGATGGTAGCCTTGTCATGATGGAAGGTAGTCTGTTGTTGATATTTTTCTTACTCCAATGGATGTTAGCCTTGTCATTATGGAAGGAAATCTGTTGTTCATATTTTTGTTACTGCAATGGATGGTAGCCTTGTCATTATGGAAGCTAGTCTGTTGTCGAGATTTTTGTTACTCTAAATGATGGTAGCCTTGTCATTATGGAACGTAGTTTGTTGTCGAGATTTTTGTTACACCAATGGATGGTAGCCTTGTCATTATGTAAGTTAGTCTGTTGTCGAAATTTTTGTTAGTCCAATGGATGGTAGCCTTGTCATGATGGAAGGTAGTCTGTTCTCGAGATTTTTGTTACTCCAATGGATGGTAGCCTGGTCTTTATGGAAGGAAGTTTGTTGTTCAAATTTTTTTTACTCCAATGGATGGTAGCCTTGTCATTATGGAAGGTAGTCTGTTGTCGAGATTTTTGTTACACCAATGGATGGTAGCCTTGTCATTACGGAAGGTAGTCTGTTGTCGAGATCTTTGTTACTCTAATGGATTGTAGCCTTTTCATTATGGAAGGTAGTCAATTGTCGAGATTTTTGTTATTCAAATTGATGGTAGCCTTGTCATTATGTAAGGTAGTCGGTTTTCAATATTTTTGTTAGTCAAATGGATGGTAGCCTTGTCGTGATGGAAGGTAGTCTGTTGTTGATATTTTTGTTACTCCAATGGATGGTAGCCTTGTCATTATGGAAGGAATTCTGTTGATCAGATTTTTGTTACTCCAATGGATGGTAGCCTTATCATTATGGAAGGTAGTCTGTTGTCGAGATTTTTGTTATTCCATTGAATGGTAGCCTTGTCATTATGGAAGGTAGTCTTTTGTCGAGATTTTTGTTACTCCAATTGATGGTAGCCTTGCCATTATGGAAGGTAGTCTGTTGCCGAGATTTTTATTACTCTAAAGGATTGTAGCCTTGTCATTATGGAAGGTAGTCTGTTATTGAAAGTTTTGTTACTCCAATGGATTGTAGCCTTGTCAATATGGAAGGTAGTCTGTTGTTTATATTTCTGTTACTCTAATGGATGGTAGCCTTGTAATTATGGAAGGAAGTATGTTGCTCAGATTTTTGTTACTGCAATGGATGGTAGCCTTGTCATTATGGAAGGTAGTTTGTTGTCGAGATTTTTGTTATTCCATTGGATGGTAGCCTTGTCATTATGGAAGGTAGTCTTTTTTTAAAATTCTTGTTACTCCAATGGATGGTAGCCTTGTCATTATGGAAGGTAGTCTATTATCGATATTTTTGTTACACCAATGGATGGTAGCCTTGTCATTACGGAAGCTAGTCAGTTGTCGAGATTTTTCTTACTCAAATTGATGGTAGCCTTGTCATTATGTAAGGTAGTCTGTTGTCGAAATTTTTGTTAGTCCAATGGATGGTAGCCTTGTAATGATGGAAGGTAGTCTTTTGTCGAGATTTTTGTTACTCCAATGGATGGTAGCCTGGTCATTATGGAAGGAAGTTTGTTGTTCAAATTTTTGTTACTCCAATGGATGGTAGCCTTGTCACTATGGAAGGTAGTCTGTTATCGAGATTTTTGTTACTCCAATGGATGGTAGCCTTGTCATTATGGAAGGTGGTCTTTTATCAAGATTTTTGTTACACCAATGGATGGTAGCCTTGTCATTATGGAAGGTAGTCTGTTGTCGAGATCTTTGTTACTCTAATGGATTGTAGCCTTGTCATTATGGAAGGTAGTCAGTTGTCGAGATTTTTCTTACTCAAATTGATGATAGCCTTGTCATTATGTAAGGTAGTCTGTTTGCGAAATTTTGGTTAGTCCAATGGACTGTAGCCTTGTCATGATGGAAGGTAGTCTGTTGTATAGATTTTTGTTACTCCAATGGACGGTAGCCATTTCATTATGGAAGGAAGTCTGTTGATCACATTTTTGTTACTCCAATGGATGGTAGCCATGTCATTATGGAAGGTAGTGTGTTGTCGAGATTTGTGTTATTCCATTGGATGGTAGCCTTGTCATTATGGAAGGTAGTCTTTTGTCGAGATTTTTGTTACTCCAATTGATGGTAGCCTTGTCATTATGGAAGGTAGTCTGTTGCTGAGATTTTTATTACTCTAAAGGATTGTAGCCTTGTCATTATGGAAGGTAGTCTGTTGTCGAAATTTTTTTTACTCCAATGGATTGTAGCCTTGTCATTATGTAAGGTAGTCTGTTGTCGAGATTTTTGTTACTCCAATGGATGGTAGCCTTGTCATTATGGAAGGTAGTCTGTTGTCGAGATTTTTGTTATTCCATTGGATGGTAGCCTTGTCATTATGGAATGTAGTCTTTTGTCGAGATTTTTGTTACTCCAATTGATGGTAGCCTTGTCATTATGGAAGGTAGTCTATTATCGATATTTTTGTTACACCAATGGATGGAAGCCTTATCATTACCGAAGGTAGTATGTTGTCGAGATCTTTAATACTCTAATGGATTGTAGCCTTGTCATTATGGAAGGTAGTCAGTTGTCGAGATTTTTCTTACTCAAATTGATGGTAGCCTTGTCATTATGTAAGGTAGTCTGTTGTCGAAATTTTTGTTAGTCCAATGGATGGTAGCCTTTTCATGATGGAAGGTAGTCTTTTGTCGAGATTTTTGTAACTCTAAAGGATGGTAGCCTTGTCATTATGGAAGGTAGTCTGTTGTCGATATTTTTGTTACTCCAATGGATTGTAGCCTTGTCATTATGGAAGGTAGTCTGTTGTCGAAATTTTTGTTACTCCAATGGATGGTGGACTTCTCATTATGGAAGGTAGTTTGTTGTTGAGATTTTGTTACTCTAATTGATGGTATCCTTGTCATTACGAAAGGTAGTTCATTGTTGTGATTTTTTTTCTGCAATGGATGATAGCCTTATCATTATGGAAGGTAGTTCATTTTTGAGATTTTGTTACTCCAATGGATGATAGCCTTCTCATTATGGAAGGTAGTTTATTGTTTAGATTTTGTTACTCCAATGGATGGTAGCCTTGTCATTACGGAAAGTAGTCTGTTGTGGAAATTTTTGTTAGTCTAATGGATGGTAGCCATGTCATGATGGAAAGTAGTTTGTTCTTGATATTTTTGTTACTCCAATGGATGGTAGCCTTGTCATTATGGAAAGAATTTTGTAGATCAGATTTTTGTTACTCCAATGGATGGTAGCCTTGTCATTATAGAAGGTAGTCAGTTGTCAAGATTTTTGTTACTCCAATGGATGGTATCCTTGTCATTATGGAAGGTAGTCTGTCATTGATATTTCTGTTACTCCAATGGTTGGTAGCCTTGTCATTATGGAAGGTAGTCTGTTGTTTATATTTATGTTACTCTAATGGATGGTAGCCTTGCCATTATGGAAGGAAGTATGTTGTTCAGCTTTTTGTTACTGCAATGGATGGTAGCCTTCTCATTATTGAAGGTAGATTGTTGTCGAGATTAATTTTATTCCATTGGATGGTAGCCTTGTCATTATGGAAGGTAGTCTTTTTTTGAAATTCTTGTTACTCCAATGGATGGTAGCCTTGTCATTATGGAAGGTAGTCTATTGTCGATATTTTTGTTACACCAATGGATGGTAGCCTTGTCATTATGGAACGTAGTCTATTATCGATATTTTTGTTACACCAATGGATGGAAGCCTTGTCATTACGGAAGGTAGTCTGTTGTCGAGATCTTTATTACTCTAATGGATTGTAGCCTTGTCATTATGGAAGGTAGTAAGTTGTCGAGATTTTTCTTACTCAAATTGATGGTAGCCTTGTCATTATTTAAGGTAGTCTGTTGTCGAAATTTTTGTTAGTCCAATGGATGGTAGCCTTTTCATGATGGAAGGTAGTCTTTTGTCGAAATTTTTCTAACTCTAAAGGATGGTAGCCTTGTCATTATGGAAGGTACTCTGTTGCCGATATTTTTGTTACTCCAATAGATTGTAGCCTTGTCATTATGGAAGGTAGTCTGTTGTCGAAATTTTTGTTACTCCAATGGATGGTGGACTTCTCATTATGGAAGGTAGTTTGTTGTTGAGATTTTGTTACTCTAATTGATGGTATCCTTGTCATTACGGAAGGTAGTTCATTGTTGTGATTTTTTTTCTGCAATGGATGATAGCCTTATCATTATGGAAGGTAGTTCATTTTTGAGATTTGGTTACTCCAATGGATGATAGCCTTCTCATTATGGAAGGTAGTTTATTGTTTAGATTTTGTTACTCCAATGGATGGTAGCCTTGTCATTATAGAAGGTAATCTGTTGTGGAAATTTTTGTTAGTCTAATGGATGGTAGCCATGTCATGATGGAAAGTAGTTTGTTCTTGATATTTTTGTTACTCCAATGAATGGTAGCCTTGTCATTATGGAAAGAAGTCTGTAGATCGGATTTTTGTTACTCCAATGGATGGTAGCCTTGTCATTATGGAAGGTAGTTTGTCGTGGAGATTTCGGTTACTCCAATGGATGGTAGCCTTGTCATTATGGAAGGTAGTCTGTTGTCGAGATTTCTATTACTCCTATGGATGGTAGCCTTGTCATTATGGAAGGAAGTCTGTTGTTAAGATTTTTGTTACTCTAACAGATGGTATCCTTGTTATTATGGAAGGTAGTCTATTGTCCAGATTATTGTTACTCCAATGTATGGTAGCCTTGTCATTATGGAAGGTAGTTTGTTGTCGAGATTTTTGTTACTCCAATTGATGGTAGCCTTGTCATTATGGAAAGTAGTCTATTGTCGAGATCTTTGTTACTCTAATGCATTGTAGCCTTGTCATTATGTAAGGTAGTCCGTTGTCGAGATTTTTGTTAGTCCAATGGATGGTAGCCTTTTCATGATGGAAGGTAGTCTGTTCTTGATATTTTTGATACTCCAATGGATGGTAGCCTCGTCATTATGGAAGGAAGTCTGTTGATCATATTTTTGTTACTATAATGGATGGTAGCCTTGTCATTATGGAAGGTAGTTTGTTGTCGCGATTTTTTTTACTCCAAAGAATGGCGGGCTTGTCATTATGGAAGGTAGTTTTTTGTGGAGATTTCGGTTACTCCAATGGATGGTAGCCTTGTCATTATAGAAGGAAGTTTGTTGTCGAGATATTTGTTACTCCAATTGATGGTAGCCTTGTCATTATGTAAGGTAGTCTGTTGTCGAAATTTTTTTTAGACTAATGGATGGTATCCTTGTCATGATGGAAGGTAGTCTATTCTTGATATTTTTGTTACTCCAATGGATGGTAGCCTTGTCATTATGGAAGGAAGTTTTTTGTTCAAATTTTTGTTACTCCAATGGATGGTAGCCTTGTCATTATGGAAGGTAGTCTATTGTCGAGATTTTTGTTACTCCAATTGATGGTAGCCTTGTCATTATGGAACATATTCTGTTGTCGAGATTTTTGTTACACCAGTGGATGGTAGCCTTGTCATTATGGAATGTAGTCTGTTGTCGAGATCTTTGTCACTCTAATGGATTGTAGCCTTGTCATTATGGAAGGTAGTCAGTTGTCGAGATTTTTGTTACTCAAATTGATGGTAGCCTTGTCATTATGTAAGGTAGTCTGCTGTCGAGATTTTTGTTAGTCAAATGGATGGTAGCCTTGTCATGATGGAAGGTAGTCTGTTGTTGATATTTTTGTTACTCCAATGGATGTTAGCCTTGTCATTATGGAAGGAAGTCAATTGATCAGATTTTTGTTACTCCAATGGATGGTAGCCTTGTCATTATGGAAGGTAGTCTGTTGTCTAGATTTTTGTTATTCCATTGGATGGTAGCCTTGTCATTATGGAAGGTAGTCTTTTGTCAAGATTTTTGTTACACCAATGGATGTAAGCCTTGTCATTACGGAAGGTAGTTTGTTGTCGAGATCTTTGTTACTCTAATGGATTGTGGCCTTGTCATTATGGAAGGTAGTCAGTTGTCGAGATTTTTCTTTATCAAATTGATGGTAGCCTTGTCATTATGTAAGGTAGTATGTTGTCGAAATTGTTGTTAGACTAATGGATGGTATCCTTGTCATGATGGAAGGCAGTCTATTCTTGATATTTTTGTTACTCCAATGGATGGTAGCCTTGTCATTATGGAAGGAAGTTTGTTGTTCAAATTTTTGTTACTCCAATGGATGGTAGCCTTGTCATTATGGAAGGTAGTCTATTGTCGAGATTTTTGTTACTTCAATGGATGGTAGCCTTATCATTATGAAAGGTAGTCTGTTGTCAAGATTTTTGTTACTCCAATTGATGGTAGCCTTGTCATTATGGAGCATAGTCTGTTGTCGAGATTTTTGTTACACCAGGGGATGGTAGCCTTGTCATTACAGAAGTTAGTTTGTTGTCGAGATCTTTGTTACTCTAATGGATTGTAGCCTTGTCATTATGGAAGCTAGTCAATTGTCGAGATTTTTCTTACTCAAATTTATGGTAGCCTTGTCATTATGTAAGGTAGTCTATTGTCGAAATTTTGGTTAGTCCAATGGACGGTAGCCTTGTCATGATGGAAGGTAGTCTGTTGTATAGATTTTTGTTAACCCAATGGATGGTATCCATTTCATTATGGCAGGAAGTATGTTGATCACATTTTTGTTACTCCAATGGATGGTAGCCATGTCATTATGGAAGGTAGTCTGTTGTCGAGATTATTGTTATTCCATTGGATGGTAGCCTTATCATTATGGAAGGTAGTCTTTTGTCGAGATTTTTGTTACTCCAATTGATGGTAGCCTTGTCATTATGGAAGGTAGTCTGTTGCCGATATTTTTGTTACTCTAAATGATGGTAGCCTTGTCATTATGGAAGGTAGTCTGTTGTCGAGATTTTTGTTACTCCAATGGATTGTAGCCTTGTCATTATGGAAGGTAGTCTGTTGTCGAAATTTCTGTTATTCCAATGGATGGTGGACTTCTCATTATGGAAGGTAGTTTGTTGTTGAGATTTTGTTACTATAATTGATGGTAGCGTTATCATTATGGAAGGTAGTTTGTCGTGGAGATTTCGGTTACTCCAATGGATGGTAGCCTTGTCATTATGGAAGATAGTCTGTTGTCGAGATTTCTATTACTCCTATGGATGGTAGCCTTGTCATTATGGAAGGAAGTCTGTTGTTAAGATTTTTGTTACTCTAATGGATGGTATCCTTGTTATTATGGAAGGTAGTCTATTGTCCAGATTTTTGTTACTCCAATGTATGGTAGCCTTGTCATTATGGAAGGTAGTTTGTTGTCGAGATTTTTGGTACTCCAATTGATGTTAGCCTTGTCATTATGGAACGTAGTCTGTTGTCGAGATTTTTGTGACACCAATGGATGGTAATCTTGTCATTATGGAAGGTAGTCTGTTGTCGAGATCTTTGTTACTCTAATGCATTGTAGCCTTGTCATTATGTAAGGTAGTCCGTTGTCGAGATTTTTGTTAGTCCAATGGATGGTAGCCTTGTCATGATGGAAGGTAGTCTGTTCTTGATATTTTTGTTACTCCAATGGATGGTAGCCTTGTCATTATGGAAGGAAGTCTGTTGATCATATTTTTGTTACTCCAATGGATGGTAGCCTTGTCATTATGGAAGGTAGTCTGTTGTCTAGATTTTTGTTATTCCATTGGATGGTAGCCTTGTCATTATGGAAGGTAGTCTTTTGTCAAGATTTTTGTTACACCAATGGATGGTAGCCTTGTCATTACAGAAGGTAGTATGTTGTCGAGATCTTTGTTACTCTAATGGATTGTGGCCTTGTCATTATGGAAGGTAGTCAGTTGTCGAGATTTTTCTTAATCAAATTGATGGTAGCCTTGTCATTATGTAAGGTAGTCTGTTATCGAAATTGTTGTTAGACTAATGGATGGTATCCTTGTCATGATGGAAGGTAGTCTATTCTTGATATTTTTGTTACTCCAATGGATGGTAGCCTTGTCATTATGGAAGGAAGTTTGTTGTTCAAATTTTTGTTACTCCAATGGATGGTAGCCTTGTCATTATGGAAGGTAGTCTATTGTCAAGATTTTTGTTACTTCAATGGAAGTAGCCTTGTCATTATGAAAGGTAGTCTGTTGTCAAGATTTTTGTTACTCCAATTGATGGTAGCCTTGTCATTATGGAACATAGTCTGTTGTCGAGATTTTTGTTACACTAGTGGATGGTAGCCTTGTCATTACGGAAGGTAGTCTGTTGTCGAGATCTTTGTTACTCTAATGGATTGTAGCCTTGTCATTATGGAAGGTAGTCAGTTGTCGAGATTTTTCTTAGTCAAATTGATGGTTACCTTATCATTATGTAAGGTAGTCTGTTGTCGAAATTTTGGTTAGTCCAATGGACGGTAGCCTTGTCATGATGGAAGGTAGTCTATTGTATAGATTTTTGTTACTCCAATGGATGGTAGCCATTTCATTATGGAAGGAATTATGTTGATCACATTTTTGTTACTCCAATGGATGGTAGCCATGTCATTATGGAAGGTAGTCTGTTGTCGAGATTATTGTTATTCCATTGGATGGTAGCCTTGTCATTACGGAAGTAGTCTTTTGTCGAGATTTTTGTTACTCCAATTGATGGTAGCCTTGTCATTATGGAAGGTAGTCTGTTGCCGAGATTTTTGTTACTCTAAAGGATGGTAGCCTTGTCATTATGGAAGGTAGTCTGTTGTCGAGATTTTTGTTACTCCAATGGATTTTAGCCTTGTCATTATGGAAGGTAGTCTGTTGTCGAAATTTCTGTTACTCCAATGGATGGTGGACTTCTCATTATGGAAGGTAGTTTGTTGTTGATATTTTGTTACTATAATTGATGGTATCCTTGTCATTACGGAAGGTAGTTCATTGTTGAGATTTTTTTCTCCAATGGATGATAGCCTTGTCATTATGGAAGGTAGTTCATTTTTGAGATTTTGTTACTCCAATGGATAATAGCCTTCTCATTATGGAAGGTAGTTCATTGTTTAGATTTTGTTACTCCAATGGATGGTAGCCTTGTCATTATGGAAGGTTGTCTTTTGTCGAAATTTTTGTTAGTCTAATGGATGGTAGCCATGTCATGATGGAAAGTAGTTTGTTCTTGATATTTTTGTTACTCCAATTGATGGTAGCCTTGTCATTATGGAAGGAAGTATGTAGATCAGATTTTTGTTACTCCAATGGATGGTAGCCTTGTCATTATGGAAGGTAGTTTGTTTTCGAATTTTTTTTTATTCCAATGGATGGCAGGCTTGTCATTATGGAAGATAGTTTGTCGTGGAGATTTCAGTTACTCCAATGGATGGTAGCCTTGTCATTATGGAAGGTAGTTTGTTGTCGAGATTTCTGTTACTCCTATGGATGGTAGCCTTGTCATTATGGAAGGAAGTCCGTTGTTCAGATTTTTGTTACTCCAATGGATGGTATCCTTGTCATTATGGAAGGTAGTCTATTATCCAGATTTTTGTTACTCCAATGTATGGTAGCCTTGTCATTATGGAAGGTAGTTTGTTTTCGAGATTTTTGTTACTCCAATACATGGTAGCCTTGTCATTATGGAACGTAGTCTGTTGTCGAGATTTTTGTGACACCAATGGATGGTAATCTTGTCATTATAGAAGGTAGTCTGTTGTCGATATCTTTGTTACTCTAATGCATTGTAGCCTTGTCATTATGTAAGGTATTCCGTTGTCGAGGTTTTTGTTAGTCCATTGGATGGTAGCCTTGTCATGATGGAAAGTGGTATGGTCTTGATATTTTTGTTACTCCAATGGATGGTAGCCTTGTCATTATGGAAAGAAGTCTGTTGATCATATTTTTGTTACTCCAATGGATGGTAGCCTTGTCATTATGGAAGGTAGTATGTTGTCGATATTTTTGTTACTCCAATGAATGGTAGCCTTGTCATTAAGGAAGGTAGTGTGTTGTCGAGATTTTTATTACTCAATGGATGGTAGCCTTGTAATTATCGAAGGTAGTCTATTGTCGAGATTTTTATTACTCCAAATGATGGCAGGCTTGTCATTATGGAAGGTAATCTGTCGTGGAGATTTTAGTTACTCCAATGGATATTAGCCTTGTCATTATGGAAGGTAGTCTGTTGTCGAGATTTTTGTTACTCCAATGAATGGTAGCCTTGTCATTATGGAAGGAAACCTGTTGTTCAGATTTTTGTTACTGCAATGGATGGTAGCCTTGTCATTATGGAAGCTAGTCTATTGTCGAGATTTATGTTACTCTAAATGATGGTAGCCTTGTCATTATGGAACATAGTCTGTTGTCGATATTTTTGTTACACCAATGGATGGTAGCCTTGTCATTACGGAAGGTAGTCAGCTGTCGAGATTTTTCTTACTCAAATTGATGGTAGCCTTGTCATTATGGAAGGTAGTCTGTTCTCGAGATTTTTGTTACTCCTATGGATGGTAGCCTGGTCTTTATGGAACGAAGTTTGTTGTTCAAATTTTTGTTACTCCAATGGATGGTAGCCTTGTCATTATGGAAGGTAGTCTGTTGTCGAGATTTTTGTTACTCCAATGGATGGTAGCCTTGTCATTATGGAAGGTTGTTTGTTGTCGAGATTTTTGTTTCTCCAATTGATGGTAGCCTTGTCATTATGGAACGTAGTCTGTTGTCAAGATTTTTGTTACACCAATGGATGGTAGCCTTGTCATTACGGAAGGTAGTCTGTTGTCGAGATCTTTGTTACTCTAATGGATTGTAGCCTTGTCATTATGGAAGGTAGTCAGTTGTCGAGATTTTTGTTACTCAAATTGATGGTAACCTTGTCATTATGTAAGGTAGTCTCTTGTTAATATTTTTGTTACTCCAATGGATGGTAGCCTAGTCATTATGGAAGGAAGTATGTTGATCAGATTGTTGTTACTCCAGTTGATGGTAGCCTTGTCATTATGGAAGGTAGTTTGTTGTCGAGATTTTTGTTATTCCATTGGATGGTAGCCTTGTCATTATGAAAGGTAGTCTATTGTCAAGATTTTTGTTACTCCAATTGATGGTAGCCTTGTCATTATGGAACATAGTCTGTTGTCGAGATTTTTGTTACACCAGTGGATGGTAGCCTTGTCATTATGGAAGGTAGTCTATTGTCGAGAGCTTTGTTACTCTAATGGATTGTAGCCTTGTCATTATGGAAGGTAGTCAGTTGTCGAGATTTTTGTTACTCCAATGGATGGTAGCCTTTTCATTATAGAAGGTAGTCAGTTGTCGAGATTTTTGTTACTCCAATGGATGGTAGCCTTGTCATTATGGAAGGTAGTCTGTCATTGAGATTTCTGTTACTCCAATGGATGGTAGCCTTGTCATTATGGAAGGTTGTCTGTTGTTTATATTTCGGTTACTCTAATGGATGGTAGGCTTGTCATTATGGAAGGAAGTATGTTGTTCAGATTTTTGTTACTGCAATGGATGGTAGCCTTCTCATTATGGAAGGTAGTGTGTTGTCGAGATATTTGTTATTCCATTGGATGGTAGACTTGTCATTATGGAAGGTAGTCTTTTTTTGAAATTCTTGTTACTCCAGCGGATGGTAGCCTTGTCATTATGGAAGGTAGTCTATTATCGATATTTTTGTTACATCAATGGATGGTAGCCTTGACATTATGAAAGGTAGTCTATTGTCGATATTTTTGTTACACCAATGGATGGTAGCCTTGTCATTACGGAAGGTAGTCTGTTGTCGAGATCTTTATTACTCTAATGGATTGTAGCCTTGTCATTATGGAAGGTAGTCAGTTGTCGAGATTTTTCTTACTCAAATTGATAGTAGTCTTGTCATTATGTAAGGTAGTCTGTTGTCGAAATTTTTGTTAGTCCAATGGATGGTAGCCTTGTCATGATGGAAGGTAGTCTTTTGTCGAGATTTCTGTTACTCCAATGGATGATAGCCTGGTCATTATGGAAGGAAGTTTGTTGTTCAAATTTTTGTTACTCCAATGGATGGTAGCCTTGTCATTATGGATGGTAGTTTGTTTTCGAGATTTTTGTTACTCCAATGGATGGTAGCCTTGTCATTATGTAAGGTAGTCTATTGTCGAGATTTTTGTTACTCCAATTGAGTGTAGCCTTGTCATTATTGAACGTAGTCTGTTGTCGAGATTTTAGTTACACCAATGGATTATAGCCTTGTCATTACGGAAGGTAGTCTGTAGTCGAGATCTTTCTTACTCTAATGGATTGCAGCCTTGTCTTTATGGAAGGTAGTCAGTTGTCGAGATTTTTATTACTCAAATTGATGGTAGCCTTGTCATTATGTAAGGTAGTCTGTTGTCGAGATTTTTGTTAGTCAAATGCATGGTAGCCTTGTCGTGATGGAAGGTAGTCTATTGTTGATATTTTTGTTACTCCAAAGGATGGTAGCCTTGTCATTATAGAAGGAAGTCTGTTGATCAGATTTTTGTTACTCCAATGGGTGGTAGCCTTGTCATTATGGAAGGTAGTTTGTTGTCAAGATTTTTGTTATTCCATAGGATGGTAGCCTTGTCATTATGGAAGGTAGTCTTTTGTCAAGATTTTTGTTACTCCAATTGATGGTTGCCTTGTCATTATGGAAGGTAGTCTGTTGCCGAGATTTTTATTACTCTAAAGGATTGTAGCCTTGTCATTATGGAAGGTAGTCTATTGTCGAAATTTTTGTTACTCCAATGGATTGTAGCCTTGTCATTATGGAAGGTAGTCTGTTGTCGAGATTTTTGTTACTCCAATGGATGGTAGCCTTGTCATTATGGAAGGTAGTCTGTGGTTAAGATTTTTGTTACTCCAATGGATATTAGCCTTGTCATTATGGAAGGTAGTCTGTTGTTTATATTTCTGTTACTCCAATGGATTGTAGCCTTGTCATTATGGAAGGAAGTATGTTGCTCAGATTTATGTTACTGCAATGGATGGTAGCCTTGTCATTATGGAAGGTAGTCTATTGTCGATATTTTTGTTACACCAATGGATGGTAGCCTTGTCATTATGGAAGGTAGTCTGTTGTCGAGATCTTTATTACTCTAATGGATTGTAGCCTTGTCATTATGTAAGGTAGTCAGTTGTCGAGATTTTTCTTACTCAAATTGATGGTAGCCTTGTAATTATGTAAGGTAGTCTGTTGTCGAAATTTTTGTTAGTCCAATGGATGGTAGCCTTGTCATGATGAAAGGTAGTCTGTTGTCGATATTTCTGTTACTCCAATGGATGGTAGCCTGGTCATTATGGAAGGAATTTTGTTATTCAAATTTTTGTTACTCCAATGGAGGGTAGCCTTGTCATTATGTAAGGTAGTCTGTTGTCGAGATTTTTGTTACTCCAATTGATGGTAGCCTTGCCATTATGGAACTTAGTCTGTGGTCGGGATTTTTGTTACACCAATGGATGGTAGCCTTGCCATTACAGAAGGTAGTCTGTTGTCGAGATCTTTGTTACTCTAATTGATTGTAGCCTTGTCATTATGGAAGGTAGTAAGTTCTCGTGATTTTTGTTACTCAAATTGATGGTAGCCTTGTCATTATGTAAGGTAGTCTGTTATCGAGATTTTTGTTAGTCAAATGGATGGTGGCCTTGTCGTGATGGAAGGTAGTCTGTTGTTGATATTTTTGTTACTCCAATGGATGGTAGCCTTGTAATTATGGAAGGAAATTTATTGATCAGATTTTTGTTACTCCAATGGATGGTAGCCTTGTCATTATGGAAGGTAGTTTGTTTTCGAGATTTTTTTTATTCCATTGGATGGTAGCCTTGTCATTATGGAAGGTTGTCTTTTTTTGAAATTCTTGTTACTCCAATGGATGGTAGCCTTGTCATTATGGAAGGTAGTCTATTGTCGATATTTTTGTTACACCAATGGATGGTAGCCATGACATTATGAAAGGTAGTCTATTGTCGATATTTTTGTTACACCAATGGATGGTAGCCTTGTCATTACGAAAGGTAGTCTGTTGTCGAGATCTTTATTACTCTAATGGATTGTAGCCTTGTCATTATGGATGGTAGTCAGTTGTCGAGATTTTTCATACTCAAATTGATGGTAGCCTTGTCATTATGGATGGTAGTCTGTTGTCGAAATTATTGTTAGTCCAATGGATGGTAGCCTTGTCATGATGGAAGGTAGTCTTTTGTCGAGATTTCTGTTACTCCAATGGATGATAGCCTGGTCATTATGGAAGGAAGTTTGTTGTTCAAATTTTTGTTACTCCAATGGATGGTAGCCTTGTCATTATGGAAGGTAGTTTGTTTTCGAGATTTTTGTTACTCCAATGGATGGTAGCCTTGTCATTATGTAAGGTAGTCTATTGTCGAGATTTTTGTTACTCCAATTGATGGTAGCCTTGTCATTATGGAACGTAGTCTGTTGTCGAGATTTTAGTTACACCAATGGATTATAGCCTTGTCATTACGGAAGGTAGTCTGTAGTCGAGATCTTTGTTACTCTAATGGATTGTAGCCTTGTCATTATGGAAGTTAGTCAGTTGTCGAGATTTCTGTTACTCAAATTGATGGTAGCCTTGTCATTATGTAAGGTAGTCTGTTGTCGAGATTTTTGTTAGTCAAATGGATGGTAGCCTTATCGTGATGGAAGGTAGTCTATTGTTGATATTTTTGTTACTCCAAAGGATGGTAGCCTTGTCATTATGGAAGGAAATCTGTTGATCAGATTTTTGTTACTCCAATGGGTGGTAGCCTTGTCATTTTGGAAGGTAGTCTGTTGTCGAAATTTTTTTTACTCCAATGGATTGTAGCCTTGTCATTATGGAAGGTAGTCTGTTGTCGAGATTTTTGTTACTCCAATGGATGGTAGCCTTGTCATTATGGAAGGTAGTCTGTGGTTGAGATTTTTGTTACTCCAATGGATATTAGCTTTGTCATTATGGAAGGTAGTCTGTTGTTTATATTTCTGTTACTCCAATGGATGGTATCCTTGTCATTATGGAAGGAAGTATGTTGCTCAGATTTATGTTACTGCAATGGATGGTAGCCTTGTCATTATGGAAGGTAGTTTGTTATCAAGATTTGTGTTGTTCCATTGGATGGTAGCCTTGTCATTATGGAAGGTAGTATTTTGTCGAAATTCTTGTTACTCCAATGGATGGTAGCCTTGTCATTATGGAAGGTAGTCTATTGTCGATATTTTTGTTACACCAATGGATGGTAGCCTTGTCATTATGGAAGGTATTCTATTGTTGATATTTTTGTTACACCAATTGATGGTAGCCTTGTCATTACGGAAGGTAGTCTGTTGTCGAGATCTTTATTACTCTAATGGATTGTAGCCTTGTGATTATGTAAGGTAGTCAGTTGTCGAGATTTTTCTTACTCAAATTGATGGTAGCCTTGTAATTATGTAAGGTAGTCTATTGTCGAAATTTTTGTTAGTCCAATGGATGGTAGCCTTGTCATGATGAAAGGTAGTCTGTTGTCAATATTTCTGTTACTCCAATGGATGGTAGCCTGGTCATTATGGAAGGAAGTTTGTTATTCAAATTTTTGTTACTTCAATGGAGGGTAGCCTTGTCATTATGTAAGTTAGTCTGTTGTCGAGATTTTTGTTACTCCAATTGATGGTAGCCTTGCCATTATGGAACGTAGGCTGTGGTCCGGATTTTTGTTACACCAATGGATGGTAGCCTTGTCATTACAGAAGGTAGTCTGTTGTCGAGATCTTTGTTACTCTAATTGATTGTAGCCTTGTCATTATGGAAGGTAGTAAGTTCTCGTGATTTTTGTTACTCAAATTGATGGTAGCCTTGTCATTATGTAAGGTAGTATGTTATCGAGATTTTTGTTAGTCAAATGGATGGTGGCCTTGTCGTGATGGAAGGTAGTCTGTTGTTGATATTTTTGTTACTCCAATGGATGGTAGCCTTGTCATTATGGAAGGAAATTTATTGATCAGATTTTTGTTACTCCAATGGATGGTAGCCTTGTCATTATGGAAGGTAGTCTGTTGTCGAGATTTTTTTTATTCCATTGGATGGTAGCCTTGTCATTATGGAAGGTTGTCTTTTGTCGAGATTTTTGTTACTCCAATTGATGGTAGCCTTGTCATTATAGAAGGTAGTCTATTGTCGAAATTTTTGTTACTCCAATGGATTGTAGCCTTGTCATTATGGAAGGTAGTCTGTTGTCGAGATTTTTGTTACTCCAATGGATGGTAGCCTTGTCATTATAGAAGGTAGTCTGTGGTTGAGATTTTTGTTACTCCAATGGATATTAGCCTTGTCATTATGGAAGGTAGTCTGTTGTTTATATTTCTGTTACTCCAATGTATCGTAGCCTTGTCATTATGGAAGGAAGTATGTTGCTCAGATTTATGTTACTGCAATGGATGGTAGCCTTGTCATTATGGAAGGTAGTTTGTTATCAAGATTTGTGTTGTTCCATTGGATGGTAGCCTTGTCATTATGGAAGGTAGTATTTTGTCGAAATTCTTGTTACTCCAATGGATGGTAGCCTTGTCATTATGGAAGGTAGTCTATTGTCGATATTTTTGTTACATCAATGGATGGTAGCCTTGTCATTATGGAAGGTATTCTAATGTTGATATTTTTGTTACACCAATGGATGGTAGCCTTGTCATTACGAAAGGTACTCTGTTGTCGAGATCTTTATTACTCTAATGGATTGTAGCCTTGTCATTATGTAAGGTAGTCAGTTGTCGAGATTTTTCTTACTCAAATTGATGGTAGCCTTGTAATTATGTAAGGTAGTCTGTTGTCGAAATTTTTGTTAGTCCAATGGATGGTAGCCTTGTCATGATGAAAGGTAGTCTGTTGTCGATATTTCTGTTACTCCAATGGATGGTAGCCTGGCCATTATCGAAGGAAGTTTGTTATTCAAATTTTTGTTACTCCAATGGAGGGTAGCCTTGTCATTATGTAAGTTAGTCTGTTGTCGAGATTTTTGTTACTCAAATTGATGGTAGCCTTGTCGTGATGGAAGGTAGTCTGTTGTTGATATTTTTGTTACTCCAATGGATGGTAGCCTTGTCATTATGGAAGGAAATTTATTGATCAGATTTTTGTTACTCCAATGGATGGTAGCCTTGTCATTATGGAAGGTAGTCTGTTGTCGAGATTTTTCATACTCAAATTGATGGTAGCCTTGTCATTATGGATGGTAGTCTGTTGTCGAAATTATTGTTAGTCCAATGGATGGTAGCCTTGTCATGATGGAAGGTAGTCTTTTGTCGAGATTTCTGTTACTCCAATGGATGATAGCCTGGTCATTATGGAAGGAAGTTTGTTGTTCAAATTTTTGTTACTCCAATGGATGGTAGCCTTGTCATTATGGAAGGTAGTTTGTTTTCGAGATTTTTGTTACTCCAATGGATGGTAGCCTTGTCATTATGTAAGGTAGTCTATTGTCGAGATTTTTGTTACTCCAATTGATGGTAGCCTTGTCATTATGGAACGTAGTCTATTGTCGAGATTTTAGTTACACCAATAGATTATAGCCTTGTCATTACGGAAGGTAGTCTGTAGTCGAGATCTTTGTTACTCTAATGGATTGTAGCCTTGTCATTATGGAAGGTAGTCAGTTGTCGAGATTTCTGTTACTCAAATTGATGGTAGCCTTGTCATTATGTAAGGTAGTCTGTTGTCGAGATTTTTGTTAGTCAAATGGATGGTAGCCTTATCGTGATGGAAGGTAGTCTATTGTTGATATTTTTGTTACTCCAAAGGATGGTAGCCTTGTCATTATGGAAGGAAGTCTATTGATCAGATTTTTGTTACTCCAATGGGTGGTAGCCTTGTCATTTTGGAAGGTAGTTTGTTGTCGAGATTTTTGTTATTCCATTGATTGGTAGCCTTGTCATTATGGAAGGTAGTCTTTTTTCGAGATTTTTGTTACTCCAATTGATGGTTACCTTGTCATTATGGAAGGTAGTCTGTTGCCGAGATTTTTATTACTCTAAAGAATTGTAGCCTTGTCATTATGGAAGGTAGTCTGTTGTCGAAATTTTTGTTACTCCAATGGATTGTAGCCTTGTCATTATGGAAGGTAGTCTGTTGTCGAGATTTTTGTTACTCCAATGGATGGTAGCCTTGTCATTATAGAAGGTAGTCTATTGTCGATATTTTTGTTACTCCAATGGATGGTAGCCTTGTCATTATGGAAGGTAGTCTGTGGTTGAGATTTTTGTTACTCCAATGGATATTAGCCTTGTCATTATGGAAGGTAGTCTGTTGTTTATATTTCTGTTACTCCAATGGATGGTATCCTTGTCATTATGGAAGGAAGTATGTTGCTCAGATTTATGTTATTGCAATGGATGGTAGCCTTGTCATTATGGAAGGTAGTTTGTTATCAAGATTTATGTTGTTCCATTGGATGGTAGCCTTGTCATTATGGAAGGTAGTATTTTGTCGAAATTCTTGTTACTCCAATGGATGGTAGCCTTGTCATTATGGAAGGTATTCTATTGTTGATATTTTTGTTACACCAATTGATGGTAGCCTTGTCATTACGGAAGGTAGTCTGTTGTCGAGATCTTTATTACTCTAATGGATTGTAGCCTTGTGATTATGTAAGGTAGTCAGTTGTCGAGATTTTTCTTACTCAAATTGATGGTAGCCTTGTAATTATGTAAGGTAGTCTGTTGTCGAAATTTTTGTTAGTCCAATGGATGGTAGCCTTGTCATGATGAAAGGTAGTCTGTTGTCAATATTTCTGTTACTCCAATGGATGGTAGCCTGGTCATTATGGAAGGAAGTTTGTTATTCAAATTTTTGTTACTCCAATGGAGGGTAGCCTTGTCATTATGTAAGTTAGTCTGTTGTCGAGATTTTTGTTACTCCAATTGATGGTAGCTTTGCCATTATGGAACGTAGGCTGTGGTCGGGATTTTTGTTACACCAATGGATGGTAGCCTTGTCATTACAGAAGGTAGTCTGTTGTCGAGATCTTTGTTACTCTAATTTATTGTAGCCTTGTCATTATGGAAGGTAGTAAGTTCTCGTGATTTTTGTTATTCAAATTGATGGTAGCCTTGTCATTATGTAAGGTAGTATGTTATCGAGATTTTTGTTAGTCAAATGGATGGTGGCCTTGTCGTGATGGAAGGTAGTCTGTTGTTGATATTTTTGTTACTCCAATGGATGGTAGCCTTGTAATTATGGAAGGAAATTTATTGATCAGATTTTTGTTACTCCAATGGATGGTAGCCTTGTCATTATGGAAGGTAGTCTGTTGTCCAGATTTTTTTTATTCCATTGGATGGTAGCCTTGTCATTATGGAAGGTTGTCTTTTGTCGAGATTTTTGTTACTCCAATTGATGGTAGCCTTGTCATTATAGAAGGTAGTCTGTTGTCGAAATTTTTGTTACTCCAATGGATTGTAGCCTTGTCATTATGGAAGGTAGTCTGTTGTCGAGATTTTTGTTACTCCAATGGATGGTAGCCTTGTCATTATAGAAGGTAGTCTGTGGTTGAGATTTTTGTTACTCCAATGGATATTAGCCTTGTCATTATGGAAGGTAGTCTGTTGTTTATATTTCTGTTACTCCAATGGATCGAAGCCTTATCATTATGGAAGGAAGTATGTTGCTCAGATTTATGTTACTGCAATGGATGGTAGCCTTGTCATTATGGAAGGTAGTTTGTTATCAAGATTTGTGTTGTTCCATTGGATGGTAGCCTTGTCATTATGGAAGGTAGTATTTTGTCGAAATTCTTGTTACTCCAATGGATGGTAGCCTTGTCATTATGGAAGGTAGTCTATTGTCGATATTTTTGTTACACCAATGGATGGTAGCCTTGTCATTATGGAAGGTATTCGATTGTTGATATTTTTGTTACACCAATGGATGGTAGCCTTGTCATTACGGAAGGTAGTCTGTTGTCGAGATCTTTATTACTCTAATGGATTGTAGCCTTGTCATTATGTAAGGTAGTCAGTTATCGAGATTTTTCTTACTCAAATTGATGGTAGCCTTGTAATTATGTAAGGTAGTCTGTTGTCGAAATTTTTGTTAGTCCAATGGATGGTAGCCTTGTCATGATGAAAGGTAGTCTATTGTCGATATTTCTGTTACTCCAATGGATGGTAGCCTGGCCATTATGGAAGGAAGTTTGTTATTCAAATTTTTGTTACTCCAATGGAGGGTAGCCTTGTCATTATGTAAGTTAGTCTGTTGTCGAGATTTTTGTTACTCCAATTGATGGTAGCCTTTCCATTATGGAACGTAGTCTGTGGTCGGGATTTTTGTTACACCAATGGATGGTAGCCTTGTCATTACAGAAGGTAGTCTGTTGTCGAGATCTTTGTTACTCTAATTGATTGTAGCCTTGTCATTATGGAAGGTAGTAAGTTCTCGTGATTTTTGTTACTCAAATTGATGGTAGCCTTGTCATTATGTAAGGTAGTATGTTATCGAGATTTTTGTTAGTCAAATGGATGGTGGCCTTGTCGTGATGGAAGGTAGTCTGTTGTTGATATTTTTGTTACTCCAATGGATGGTAGCCTTGTAATTATGGAAGGAAATTTATTGATCAGATTTTTGTTACTCCAATGGATGGTAGCCTTGTCATTATGGAAGGTAGTCTGTTGTCGAGATTTTTTTTATTCCATTGGATGGTAGCCTTGTCATTATGGAAGGTTGTCTTTTGTCGAGATTTTTGTTACTTCAATTGATGGTAGCCTTGTCATTATAGAAGGTAGTCTGTTGTCGAAATTTTTGTTACTCCAATGGATTGTAGCCTTGTCATTATGGAAGGTAGTCTGTTGTCGAGATTTTTGTTACTCCAATGGATGGTAGCCTTGTCATTATAGAAGGTAGTCTGTGGTTGAGATTTTTGTTACTCCAATGGATATTAGCCTTGTCATTATGGAAGGTAGTCTGTTGTTTATATTTCTGTTACTCCAATGGATCGAAGCCTTGTCATTATGGAAGGAAGTATGTTGCTCAGATTTATGTTACTGCAATGGATGGTAGCCTTGTCATTATGGAAGGTAGTTTGTTATCAAGATTTGTGTTGTTCCATTGGATGGTAGCCTTGTCATTATGGAAGGTAGTATTTTGTCGAAATTCTTGTTACTCCAATGGATGGTAGCCTTGTCATTATGGAAGGTAGTCTATTGTCGATATTTTTGTTACACCAATGGATGGTAGCCTTGTCATTATGGAAGGTATTCTATTGTTGATATTTTTGGTACACCAATGGATGGTAGCCTTGTCATTACGGAAGGTAGTCTGTTGTCGAGATCTTTATTACTCTAATGGATTGTAGCCTTGTCATTATGTAAGGTAGTCAGTTGTCGAGATTTTTCTTACTCAAATTGATGGTAGCCTTGTAATTATGTAAGGTAGTCTGTTGTCGAAATTTTTGTTAGTCCAATGGACGGTAGCCTTGTCATGATGAAAGGTAGTCTATTGTCTATATTTCTGTTACTCCAATGGATGGTAGCCTGGCCATTATGGAAGGAAGTTTGTTATTCAAATTTTTGTTACTCCAATGGAGGGTAGCCTTGTCATTATGTAAGTTAGTCTGTTGTCGAGATTTTTGTTACTCCAATTGATGGTAGCCTTGCCATTATGGAACGTAGTCTGTGGTCGGGATTTTTGTTACACCAATGGATGGTAGCCTTGTCATTACAGAAGGTAGTCTGTTGTCGAGATCTTTGTTACTCTAATTGATTGTAGCTTTGTCATTATGGAAGGTAGTAAGTTCTCGTGATTTTTGTTACTCAAATTGATGGTAGCCTTGTCATTATGTAAGGTAGTATGTTATCGAGATTTTTGTTAGTCAAATGGATGGTGGCCTTGTCGTGATGGAAGGTAGTCTGTTGTTGATATTTTTGTTACTCCAATGGATGGTAGCCTTGTAATTATGGAAGGAAATTTATTGATCAGATTTTTGTTACTCCAATGGATGGTAGCCTTGTCATTATGGAAGGTAGTCTGTTGTCGAGATTTTTTTTATTCCATTGGATGGTAGCCTTGTCATTATGGAAGGTTGTCTTTTGTCGAGATTTTTGTTACTTCAATTGATGGTAGCCTTGTCATTATAGAAGGTAGTCTGTTGTCGAAATTTTTGTTACTCCAATGGATTGTAGCCTTGTCATTATGGAAGGTAGTCTGTTGTCGAGATTTTTGTTACTCCAATGGATGGTAGCCTTGTCATTATAGAAGGTAGTCTGTGGTTGAGATTTTTGTTACTCCAATGGATATTAGCCTTGTCATTATGGAAGGTAGTATGTTGTTTATATTTCTGTTACTCCAATGGATCGAAGCCTTGTCATTATGGAAGGAAGTATGTTGCTCAGATTTATGTTACTGCAATGGATGGTAGCCTTGTCATTATGGAAGGTAGTTTGTTATCAAGATTTGTGTTGTTCCATTGGATGGTAGCCTTGTCATTATGGAAGGTAGTATTTTGTCGAAATTCTTGTTACTCCAATGGATGGTAGCCTTGTCATTATGGAAGGTAGTCTATTGTCGATATTTTTGTTACACCAATGGATGGTAGCCTTGTCATTATGGAAGGTATTCTATTGTTGATATTTTTGTTACACCAATGGATGGTAGCCTTGTCATTACGGAAGGTAGTCTGTTGTCGAGATCTTTATTACTCTAATGGATTGTAGCCTTGTCATTATGTAAGGTAGTCAGTTGTCGAGATTTTTCTTACTCAAATTGATGGTAGCCTTGTAATTATGTAAGGTAGTCTGTTGTCGAAATTTTTGTTAGTCCAATGGATGGTAGCCTTGTCATGATGAAAGGTAGTCTATTGTCGATATTTCTGTTACTCCAATGGATGGTAGCCTGGCCATTATGGAAGGAAGTTTGTTATTCAAATTTTTGTTACTCCAATGGAGGGTAGCCTTGTCATTATGTAAGTTAGTCTGTTGTCGAGATTTTTGTTACTCCAATTGATGGTAGCCTTGCCATTATGGAACGTAGTCTGTGGTCGGGATTTTTGTTACACCAATGGATGGTAGCCTTGTCATTACAGAAGGTAGTCTGTTGTCGAGATCTTTGTTACTCTAATTGATTGTAGCCTTGTCATTATGGAAGGTAGTAAGTTCTCGTGATTTTTGTTACTCAAATTGATGGTAGCCTTGTCATTATGTAAGGTAGTCGGTTATCGAGATTTTTGTTAGTCAAATGGATGGTGGCCTTGTCGTGATGGAAGGTAGTCTGTTGTTGATATTTTTGTTACTCCAATGGATGGTAGCCTTGTAATTATGGAAGGACATTTATTGATCAGATTTTTGTTACTCCAATGGATGGTAGCCTTGTCATTATGGAAGGTAGTCTGTTGTCGAGATTTTTTTTATTCCATTGGATGGTAGCCTTGTCATTATGGAAGGTTGTCTTTTGTCGAGATTTTTGTTACTTCAATTGATGGTAGCCTTGTCATTATAGAAGGTAGTCTGTTGTCGAAATTTTTGTTACTCCAATGGATTGTAGCCTTGTCATTATGGAAGGTAGTCTGTTGTCGAGATTTTTGTTACTCCAATGGATGGTAGCCTTGTCATTATAGAAGGTAGTCTGTGGTTGAGATTTTTGTTACTCCAATGGATATTAGCCTTGTCATTATGGAAGGTAGTCTGGTTTTTATATTTCTGTTACTCCAATGGATCGAAGCCTTGTCATTATGGAAGGAAGTATGTTGCTCAGATTTATGTTACTGCAATGGATGGTAGCCTTGTCATTATGGAAGGTAGTTTGTTATCAAGATTTGTGTTGTTCCATTGGATGGTAGCCTTGTCATTATGGAAGGTAGTATTTTGTCGAAATTCTTGTTACTCCAATGGATGGTAGCCTTGTCATTATGGAAGGTAGTCTATTGTCGATATTTTTGTTACACCAATGGATGGTAGCCTTGTCATTATGGAAGGTATTCTATTGTTGATATTTTTGTTACACCAATGGATGGTAGCCTTGTCATTACGGAAGGTAGTCTGTTGTCGAGATCTTTATTACTCTAATGGATTTTAGCCTTGTCATTATGTAAGGTAGTCAGTTGTCGAGATTTTTCTTACTCAAATTGATGGTAGCTTTGTAATTATGTAAGGTAGTCTGTTGTCGAAATTTTTGTTAGTCCAATGGATGGTAGCCTTGTCATGATGAAAGGTAGTCTATTGTCGATATTTCTGTTACTCCAATGGATGGTAGCCTGGCCATAATGGAAGGAAGTTTGTTATTCAAATTTTTGTTACTCCAATGGAGGGTAGCCTTGTCATTATGTAAGTTAGTCTGTTGTCGAGATTTTTGTTACTCCAATTGATGGTAGCCTTGCCATTATGGAACGTAGTCTGTGGTCGGGATTTTTGTTACACCAATGGATGGTAGCCTTGTCATTACAGAAGGTAGTCTGTTGTCGAGATCTTTGTTACTCTAATTGATTGTAGCCTTGTCATTATGGAAGGTAGTAAGTTCTCGTGATTTTTGTTACTCAAATTGATGGTAGCCTTGTCATTATGTAAGGTAGTCGGTTATCGAGATTTTTGTTAGTCAAATGGATGGTGGCCTTGTCGTGATGGAAGGTAGTCTGTTGTTGATATTTTTGTTACTCCAATGGATGGTAGCCTTGTCATTATGGAAGGAAATTTATTGATCAGATTTTTGTTACTCCAATGGATGGTAGCCTTATCATTATGGAAGGTAGTCTGTTGTCGAGATTTTTTTTATTCCATTGGATGGTAGCCTTGTCATTATGGAAGGTTGTCTTCTGTCGAGATTTTTGTTACTCCAATTGATGGTAGCCTTGTCATTATAGAAGGTAGTCTGTTGTCGAAATTTTTGTTACTCCAATGGATTGTAGCCTTGTCATTATAGAAGGTAGTATGTTGTCGAGATTTTTGTTACTCCAATGGATGGTAGCCTTGTCATTATAGAAGGTAGTCTGTTGTCGATATTTTTGTTACTCCAATGGATGGTAGCCTTGTCATTATGGAAGGTAGTCTGTGGTCGAGATTTTTGTTACTCCAATTGATGGTTACCTTGTCATTATGGAAGGAAATTTATTGATCAGATTTTTGTTACTCCAATGGATGGTAGCCTTGTCATTATGGAAGGTAGTCTGTTGTCGAGATTTTTTTTATTCCATTGGATGGTAGCCTTGTCATTATGGAAGGTTGTCTTCTGTCGAGATTTTTGTTACTCCAATTGATGGTAGCCTTGTCATTATAGAAGGTAGTCTGTTGTCGAAATTTTTGTTACTCCAATGGATTGTAGCCTTGTCATTATGGAAGGTAGTATGTTGTCGAGATTTTTGTTACTCCAATGGATGGTAGCCTTGTCATTATTGAAGGTAGTCTGTTGTCGATATTTTTGTTACTCCAATGGATGTTAGCCTTGTCATTATGGAAGGTAGTCTGTTGTTTATATTTCTGTTACTGAAATGGATGGTAGCCTTGTCATTATGGAAGGAAGTATGTTGCTCAGATTTATGTTACTGCAATGGATGGTAGCCTTGTCATTATGGAAGGTAGTTTGTTATTAAGATTTGTGTTGTTCCATTGGATGGTAGCCTTGTCATTATGGAAGGTAGTATTTTGTCAAAATTCTTGTTACTCCAATGGATGGTAGCCTTGTCATTATGGAAGGTAGTCTATTGTCGATATTTTTGTTACACCAATGGATGGTAGCCTTGTCATTATGGAAGGTATTCTATTGTTGATATTTTTGTTACACCAATGGATGGTAGCCTTGTCATTACGGAAGGTAGTCTGTTGTCGAGATCTTTATTACTCTAATGGATTGTAGCCTTGTCATTATGTAAGGTAGTCAGTTGTCGAGATTTTTCTTACTCAAATTGATGGTAGCTTTGTAATTATGTAAGGTAGTCTGTTGTCGAAATTTTTGTTAGTCCAATGGATGGTAGCCTTGTCATGATGAAAGGTAGTCTGTTGTCGATATTTCTGTTACTCCAATGGATGGTAGCCTGGCCATAATGGAAGGAAGTTTGTTATTCAAATTTTTGTTACTCCAATGGAGGGTAGCCTTGTCATTATGTAAGTTAGTCTGTTGTCGAGATTTTTGTTACTCCAATTGATGGTAGCCTTGCCATTATGGAACGTAGTCTGTGGTCGGGATTTTTGTTACACCAATGGATGGTAGCCTTGTCATTACAGAAGGTAGTCTGTTGTCGAGATCTTTGTTACTCTAATTGATTGTAGCCTTGTCATTATGGAAGGTAGTAAGTTCTCGTGATTTTTGTTACTCAAATTGATGGTAGCCTTGTCATTATGTAAGGTAGTCGGTTATCGAGATTTTTGTTAGTCAAATGGATGGTGGCCTTGTCGTGATGGAAGGTAGTCTGTTGTTGATATTTTTGTTACTCCAATGGATGGTAGCCTTGTCATTATGGAAGGAAATTTATTGATCAGATTTTTGTTACTCCAATGGATGGTAGCCTTATCATTATGGAAGGTAGTCTGTTGTCGAGATTTTTTTTATTCCATTGGATGGTTGCCTTGTCATTATGGAAGGTTGTCTTCTGTCGAGATTTTTGTTACTCCAATTGATGGTAGCCTTGTCATTATAGAAGGTAGTCTGTTGTCGAAATTTTTGTTACTCCAATGGATTGTAGCCTTGTCATTATAGAAGGTAGTATGTTGTCGAGATTTTTGTTACTCCAATGGATGGTAGCCTTGTCATTATAGAAGGTAGTCTGTTGTCGATATTTTTGTTACTCCAATGGATGGTAGCCTTGTCATTATGGAAGGTAGTCTGTGGTCGAGATTTTTGTTACTCCAATTGATGGTTACCTTGTCATTATGGAAGGAAATTTATTGATCAGATTTTTGTTACTCCAATGGATGGTAGCCTTGTCATTATGGAAGGTAGTCTGTTGTCGAGATTTTTTTTATTCCATTGGATGGTAGCCTTGTCATTATGGAAGGTTGTCTTCTGTCGAGATTTTTGTTACTCCAATTGATGGTAGCCTTGTCATTATAGAAGGTAGTCTGTTGTCGAAATTTTTGTTACTCCAATGGATTGTAGCCTTGTCATTATGGAAGGTAGTATGTTGTCGAGATTTTTGTTACTCCAATGGATGGTAGCCTTGTCATTATTGAAGGTAGTCTGTTGTCGATATTTTTGTTACTCCAATGGATGTTAGCCTTGTCATTATGGAAGGTAGTCTGTTGTTTATATTTCTGTTACTGAAATGGATGGTAGCCTTGTCATTATGGAAGGAAGTATGTTGCTCAGATTTATGTTACTGCAATGGATGGTAGCCTTGTCATTATGGAAGGTAGTTTGTTATTAAGATTTGTGTTGTTCCATTGGATGGTAGCCTTGTCATTATGGAAGGTAGTATTTTGTCAAAATTCTTGTTACTCCAATGGATGGTAGCCTTGTCATTATGGAAGGTAGTCTATTGTCGATATTTTTGTTACACCAATGGATGGTAGCCTTGTCATTATGGAAGGTATTCTATTTTTGATATTTTTGTTACACCAATGGATGGTAGCCTTGTCATTACGGAAGGTAGTCTGTTGTCGAGATCTTTATTACTCTAATGGATTGTAGCCTTGTCATTATGTAAGGTAGTCAGTTGTCGAGATTTTTCTTACTCAAATTGATGGTAGCCTTGTAATTATGTAAGGTAGTCTGTTGTCGAAATTTTTGTTAGTCCAATGGATGGTAGCCTTGTCATGATGAAAGGTAGTCTGTTGTCGATATTTCTGTTACTCCAATGGATGGTAGCCTGGTCATTATGGAAGGAAGTTTGTTATTCAAATTTTTGTTACTCCAATGGAGGGTAGCCTTGTCATTATGTAAGTTAGTCTGTTGTCGAGATTTTTGTTACTCCAATTGATGGTAGCCTTGCCATTATGGAACGTAGTCTGTGGTCGGGATTTTTGTTACACCAATGGATGGTAGCCTTGTCATTACAGAAGGTAGTCTGTTGTCGAGATCTTTGTTACTCTAATTGATTGTAGCCTTGTCATTATGGAAGGTAGTAAGTTCTCGTGATTTTTGTTACTCAAATTGATGGTAGCCTTGTCATTATGTAAGGTAGTCTGTTATCGAGATTTTTGTTAGTCAAATGGATGGTGGCCTTGTCGTGATGGAAGGTAGTCTGTTGTTGATATTTTTGTTACTCCAATGGATGGTAGCCTTGTCATTATGGAAGGAAATTTATTGATCAGATTTTGGCTACTCCAATGGATGGTAGCCTTGTCATTATGGAAGGTAGTGTGTTGTCGAGATTTTTTTTATTCCATTGGATGGTTGCCTTGTCATTATGGAAGGTTGTCTTTTGTCGAGATTTTTGTTACTCCAATTGATGGTAGCCTTGTCATTATGGAAGGTAGTCTGTTGCCGAGATTTTTGTTACTCTAAAGGATTGTAGCCTTGTCATTATGGAAGGTAGTATGTTGTCGAAATTTTTGTTACTCCAATGGATTGTAGCCTTGTCATTATGGAAGGTAGTCTGTTGTCGAGATTTTTGTTACTCCAATGGATGGTAGCCTTGTCATTATAGAAGGTAGTCTGTTGTCGAGATTTTTGTTACTCCAATGGATGGTAGCCTTGTCATTATTGAAGGTAGTATGTGGTTGAGATTTCTGTTACTCCAATGGATATTAGCCTTGTCATTATGGAAGGTAGTCTGTTGTTTATATTTCTGTTACTCCAATGGATGGTAGCCTTGTCATTATGGAATGAAGTATGTTGTTCAGATTTTTGTTACTGCAATGGATGGTAGCCTTGTCATTATGGAAGGTAGTTTGTTATCGAGATTTTTGTTATTCCATTGGATGGTAGCCTTGTCATTATGGAAGTTAGTATTTTGTCGAAATTCCTGTTACTCCAATGGATGGTAGCCTTGTCATTATGGAAGATAGTCTATTGTCGATATTCTTGTTACACCAATAGATGGTAGCCTTTTCATTATGGAAGGTATTCTATTGTTGATAATTTTGATACACCAATGGATGGTAGCCTTGTCATTACGGAATGTAGTCTGTTGTCGAGATCTTTATTACTCTAATGGATTGTAGCCTTGTCATTATGTAAGGTAGTCAGTTGTCGAGATATTTCTTACTCAAATTGATGGTAGCGTTGTCATTATGTAAGGTAGTCTGTTGTCGAAATTTTTGTTAGTCCAATGGATGGTAGCCTTGTCATGATGGAAGGTAGTCTGTTGTCGAGATTTCTGTTACTCCAATGGATGGTAGCCTGGTCATTATGGAAGGAAGTTTGTTGTTCAAATTTTTGTTACACCAATGGATGGTAGCCTTGTCATTATGGAAGGTAATTTGTTGTCGTGATTTTTGTTACTCCAATTGATGGTAGCCTTGTCATGATGGAACGTAGTCTGTGGTCGATATTTTTGTTACACCAATGAATGGTAGCCTTGTCATTACATAATTTAGTATGTTGTCGAGATCTTTGTTTCTCTAATGGATTGTAGCCTTGTCATTATGGAAGGTAGTCACTTCTCGAGATTTTTGTTACTCAAATGGATGGTGGCCTTGTCGTGATGGAAGGTAGTCTGTTGTTGATATTTTTGTTACTCCAATGGATGGTAGCCTTGTCATTATGGAAGGAAATCTATTGATCAGATTTTTGTTACTCCAATGGATGGTAGCCTTGTCATTATGGAAGGTAGTCTATTGTTGAGATTTCTGTTATTCCATTGGATGGTAGCCTTGTCATTATGGAAGGTAGTCTGTTGTCGAGATTTTTGTTACTCCAATGGATGGTAGCCTAGTCATAATAGAAGCTAGTTTGTCATTGAGATTTCTATTACTCCAATGGATGGTAGCCTTGTCATTATGGAAGGTAGTCTGTCGTTGAGATTTCTGTTACTCCAATGGATGGTAGCCTTGTCATTATGGAAGGAAGTATGTTGTTCAAATTTTTTTTACTGCAATGGATGGTAGCCTTGTCATTATGGAAGGTAGTCTGTTGTCCAGATTTTGGTTAATTCAATGGATGGTAGACTTGTCATTATGGAAGATAGTATGTTGTCGAGATTTTTGTTACTCCAATGGATGGTAGCCTTGTCATTATGGAAGGTATTCTGTTGTAGAGACTTTTATTACTCCAATGGATGGTAGCCTTGTCATTATGGAAGGTAGTCTATTGTCTAGATTTTTTGTTACTCCAATGGATGATAGCCTTGTCATTATGAAGGGTAGTATGTTGTCGAGATTTTTGTTACTCTAATGGATCGAAGCCTTGTCATTATGGAAGGTAGTCTGTCATTGAGATTTCTTATACTATAATGGATGGTAGCCTTATAATTATGGAAGGTAGTTTGTTGTTCAGATTTTTGTTACTCCAATGGATGGTAGCCTTGTCATTATGGAAGGTAGTCTGTGGTTGAGATTTCTGTTATTCCAATGGATATTAGCCTTCTCATTATGGAAGGAAGTATGTTGTTCAGATTTTTGTTACTGTAATGGATGGTAGCCTTGTCATTATGGAAGGTAGTTTGTTATCGAGATTTTTGTTATTCCATTGGATGGTAGCCTTGTCATTATGGAAGGTAGTATTTTGTTGAAATTCTTGTTACTCCAATGGATGGTAGCCTTGTCATTATGGGAGGTAGTCTTTTGTCGATATTTTTGTTACACCGATGGATGGTAGCCTTTTCATTATGGAAGGTATTCTATTGTTAATATTTCTGATACACCAATGGATGGTAGCCTTGTCATTACGGAAGGTAGTCTGTTGTCGAGATCTTTATTACTCTAATGGATTGTAGCCTTGTCATTATGTAAGGTAGTCAGTTGTCGAGATTTTTCTTACACAAATTGATGGTAGCCTTGTCATTATGTAAGGTAGTCTGTTGTCGAAATTTTTGTTAGTCCAATGGATGGTAGCCTTGTCAGGATGGAAGGTAGTCTTTTGTCGATATTTCTGTTACTCCAATGGATGATAGCCTGGTCATTATGGAATGAAGTTAGTTGTTCAAATTTTTGTTACTCCAATGGATGGTAGCCTTGTCATTATGGAAGGTAGTTTATTGTAAAGATTTTTGTTATTCCAATGGATGGTAGCGTTGTCATTATGTAAGGTAGTCTATTGTCGAGATTTTTGTTACTCCAATTGATGGTAGCCTTGTCATTATGGAACGTAGTTTGTTGTCGAGAATTTAGTTACACCAGTGGATGGTAGCCTTGTCATTACGGAAGGTTGTCTGTAGTCGAGATCTTTGTTACTCTAATGGATTGTAGCCTTGTCATTATGGAAGGTAGTCAGTTGTCGAGATTTTTGTTACTCAAATTGATGGTAGCCTTGTCATTATGTAAGGTAGTCTGTTGTCGAGATTTTTTTTAGTCAAATGGATGGTAGCCTTGTCGTGATGGAAGGTAGTCTATTGTTGATATTTTTGTTACTCCAAAGGATGGTAGCCTTGTCATTATGGAAGGAAGTCTGTTGATCATATTTTTGTTACTCTAATGGGTGGTAGCCTTGTCATTATGGAAGGTAGTTTGTTGTCGAGATTTTTGTTATTCCATTGGATGGTAGCCTTGTCATTATGGAAGGTAGTCTTTTGTGGAGATTTTTGTTACTCCAATTGATGGTAGCCTTGTCATTAAGGAAGTTAGTCTGTTGCCGAGATTTTTCTTACTCTAAAGTATTGTAGCCTTGTCATAATTTTTGTTACTCCAATGGATTGTAGCCTTGTCATTATGGAAGGTAGTCTGTTGTCGAGAATTTTGTTACTCCAATGGATGGTAGCCTTTTCATTATAGAAGGTAGTCTGTTGTCGATATTTTTGTTACTCCAATGGATGGTAGCCTTGTCATTATGGAAGGTAGTCTGTGGTTGAGATTTATGTTACTCCAATGTATATTAGCCTTGTCATTATGGAAGGTACTTTGTTGTTTATATTTTTGTTACTCCAATGGATGGTAGCCTTTTCATTATGGAAGGAAGTATGTTGCTCATATTTTTGTTACTGCAATGGATGGTAGCCTTGTCATTATGGAAGGTAGTTTGTTATCGATATTTTTGTTATTCCATTGGATGGTAGCCTTGTCATTATGGAAGGTAGTATTTTGTTGAAATTCTTGTTACTCCAACGGATGGTAGCCTTGTCATTATGGAAGGTAGCCTATTGTCGATATTTTTGTTACACCAATGGATGGTAGCCTTTTCATTATGGAAGGTATTCTATTGTTGATATTTTTGATACACCAATGGATGGTAGCCTTGTCATTATGGAAGGTAGTCTATTGTCGAGATCTTTATTACTCTAATGGATTGTAGCCTTGTCATTATGTAAGGTAGTCAGTTGTCGAGATTTTTCTTACTCAAATTGATGGTAGCCTTGTCATTATGTAAGCTTGTCTGTTGTCGAAATTTTTGTTAGTCCAATGGATGGTAGCCTTGTCAGGATGGAAGGTAGTCTTTTGTCGAGATTTTTGTTACTGCAATGGATGATAGCCTGGTCATTTTGGAACATAGTCTGTTGTCGAGATTTTAGTTACACCAATGGATGGTAGCCTTGTCATTACGGAAGGTAGTCTGTTGTCGAGATCTATGTTACTCTAATGGATTGTAGCCTTGTCATTATGGAAGGTAGTCAGTTGTCGAGACTATTGTTACTCAAATTGATGGTAGCCTTGTCATTATGTAAGGTAGTCTGTTGTCGAGATTTTTGTTAGTGAAATAGATGGTAGCCTTGTCGTGATGGAAGGTAGTCTATTGTTGATATTTTTGTTACTCCAAAGGATGGTAGCCTTGTCATTATGGAAGGAAGTCTGTTGATCAGATTTTTGTTACTCGAATGGATGGTAGCCTTGTCATTATGGAAGGTAGTTTATTGTTGAGATTTTTGTTATTCCATTGGATGGTAGCCTTGTCATTATGGAAGGTAGTCTTTTGTCGAGATTTTTGTTACTCCAATTGATGGTAGCCTTGTCATTATGGAAGGTAGTCTGTTGCCGAGATTTTTATTACTCTAAAGGATTGTAGCCTTGTCATTATGGAAGGTAGTCTATTGTCGAAATTTTTGTTACTCAAATGGATTGTAGCCTTGTCATTATGGAAGGTAGTCTGTTGTCGAGATTTTTGTTACTCCAATGGATGGTAGCCTTGTCATTATAGAAGGTAGTCTGTGGTTGAGATTTTTGTTACTCCAATGGATATTAGCCTTGTCATTATGGAAGGTAGTCTGTTGTTTATATTTCTGTTACTCCAATGGATGGTAGCCTTGTCATTATGGAAGGAAGTATGTTGCTCAGATTTATGTTACTGCAATGGATGGTAGCCTTGTCATTATGGAAGGTAGTTTGTTATCAAGATTTTTGTTATTCCATTGGATGGTAGCCTTGTCATTATGGAAGGTAGTCTGTGGTTGAGATTTTTGTTACTCCAATGGATATTAGCCTTGTCATTATGGAAGGTAGTCTGTTGTTTATATTTCTGTTACTCCAATGGATGGTAGCCTTGTCATTATGGAAGGTAGTCTGTCGTTGAGATTTCTGTTACTCCAATGGATGGTAGCCTTGTCATTCTGGAAGGAAGTATGTTGTTCAAATTTTTGTTACTGCAATGGATGGTAGCCTTGTCATTATGGAAGGTAGTCTATTGTCAATATTTTTGTTACACCAATGGATGGTAACCTTGTGATTATGGAAGGTAGTCTGTTGTCGAGATTTTGGTTAATTCAATGGATGGTAGCCTTGTCATTATGGAAGATAGTATGTTGTCGAGATTTTTGTTACTCCAATGGATGGTAGCCTCTATTATGGAAGGTATTCTGTTGTAGAGAATTTTATTACTCCAATGGTTGGTAGCCTTGTCATTATGGAAGGTAGTCTATTGTCTAGATTTTTTGTTACTCCAATGGATGATAGCCTTGTCATTATGAAGGGTAGTATGTTGTCAAGATTTTTGTTACTCTAATGGATCGAAGCCTTGTCATTATGGAACGTAGTCTGTCATTGAGATTTCTTATACTATAATGGATGGTAGCCTTATAATTATGGAAGGTAGTTTGTTGTTCAAATTTTTGTTACTCCAATGGATAGTAGCCTTGTCATTATGGAAGGTAGTTTGTGGTTGAGATTTTTGTTACTCCAATGGATATTAGCCTTGTCATTATGGAAGGTAGTCTGTTGATCATATATTTGTTACTCCAATGGATGGTAGCCTTGTCATTATGGAAGGTAGTCTATTGTCGAGATTTTTGTTATTCCATTGGATGGTAGCCTTGTCATTATGGAAGGTAGACTTATGTCTATATTTTTGTTACTCCAAATGGATGGTAGCCTTGTCAATATGGAAGGATGTCTGTTGTCTAGATTTCTTGTTACTCCAATGGATGATAGCCTTGTCATTATGAAGGGTAGTATGTTGTCCAGATTTTTGTTACTCTAATGGATATTAGCCTTGTCATTATAGATATTTTTGTTACTCTGATGGATGGTAGCCTTGTCATTATGGAAGGTAGTCTGTTGTTGAGACTTTCGTTACTCAAATGGATGGTAGCCTTGTCATTATGGAAGATAGTCTGTTGTCGAGATCTTTGTTACTCTAATGGATTGTAGCCTTGTCATTATGGAAGGTAGTTTGTTGTCGAGATTTTTGTTACTCCAATGGATGGTAGCCTTGTCATTATGGAAGGTAGTCTGTTGTCGAGATTTTTGTTACACCAATGGATGGTAGCCTTGTCATTATGGAAGGTAGTGTGTTGTCGAGATTTTTGTTAATCCAGTGGATGGTACCATTATCATTATCGAACTTAGTCTGTTATAGATATTTTTGTTACTCCAATGGATGGTAGCCTTGTCATTATGGAAGGTAGTCTGTTGTCGAGACTTTCGTTACTGCAATGGATGGTAGCCTTGTCATTATGGAAGGTAGTCTGTTGTCGAGATTTTTGTTACTCCAATGGATTGTAGCCTTGTCATTATGGAAGGTAGTCTGTTGACGTGATTTTTTTTACTCTTAAGGATGGTAGCCTTGTCATTATGGATGGTAGTCTGTTGTCGAGATTTTTGTTACTCCAATGGATTGTAGCCTTGTCATTATGGAAGGTAGTCTGTTGTTGAAATTTTTGTTACTCCAATGGATTGTAGCCTTGTCATTATGGAAGGTAGTCTGTTGTCTAGATTTTTGTTACTCCAATGGTGGTAGCCTTGTCATTATGGAAGGTAGTCTGTTATCGAGATTTTTGTTACTCCAATGGATGGTAGCCTTGTCATTATTGAAGGTAGTATGTCATTGAGATTTCTGATACTCCAATGGATGGTAGCCTATTCATTATTAAAGGTAGTCTGTTGTCGAGATTTTTGTCACTCCAATTGATGGTAGCCTTGTCATTATGGAAGGTAGTCTGTTGTCGAGATTTTTGTTACTCCAATGGATGGTAGCCTTGTCATTATGGAAGGTAGTGTGTTGTCGAGATTTTTGTTACTCCAATTGATGGTAGCCTTGTCATTATGGAACGTAGTCTGTTGTCGACATTTTTGTTACACCAATGGATGGTAGCCTTGTCATTACGGAAGGTAGTCTGTTGTCGAGATCTTTGTTACTCTAATGGATTGTAGCCTTGTCATTATGGAAGGTAGTCAGTTGTCGAGATTTTTTTTACTCAAATTGATGGTAGCCTTGTCATTATGTAAGGTAATTTGTTGTCGAGATTTTTGTTACTACAATGGATTGTAGCCTTGTCATTATGGAAGGTAGTCTGTTGTTGATATTTTTGTTACTCCAATGGATTATAGCCTTGTCATTATGGAAGGTAGTCTGTTGTCTAGATTTTTGTTACTCCAATGGTGGTAGCCTTGTCATTATGGAAGGTAGACTTTTGTCGAGATTTTTGTTACTCCAAATGGATGGTAGCCTTGTCATTATGGAAGGTAGTCTGTTGACGTGATTTTTTTTACTCTTAAGGATGGTAGCCTTGTCATTATGGAAGGTAGTCTGTTGTCGAGATTTTTGTTACTCCAATGGTGGTAGCCTTGTCACTATGGAAGGTAGACTTTTGTCGAGATTTTTGTTACTCCAAATGGATGGTAGCCTTGTCATTATGGAAGGTAGTCTGTTGACGTGATTTTTGTTACTCAAATTGATGGTAGCCTTGTCATTATGTAAGGTAATTAGTTGTCGAGATTTTTGTTACTCCAATGGATTGTAGCCTTGTCATTATGGAAGGTAGTCTGTTGTTGATATTTTTGTTACTCCAATGGATTATAGCCTTGTCATTATGGAAGGTAGTCTGTTGTCTAGATTTTTGTTACTCCAATGGTGGTAGCCTTGTCACTATGGAAGGTAGACTTTTGTCGAGATTTTTGTTACTCCAAATGGATGGTAGCCTTGTCATTATGGAAGGTAGTCTGTTGACGTGATTTTTTTTACTCTTAAGGATGGTAGCCTTGTCATTATGGATGGTAGTCTGTTGTCGAGATTTTTGTTACTCCAATGGATTGTAGCCTTGTCATTATGGAAGGTAGTCTGTTGTTGAAATTTTTGTTACTCCAATGGATTGTAGCCTTGTCATTATGGAAGGTAGTCTGTTGTCTAGATTTTTGTTACTCCAATGGTGGTAGCCTTGTCATTATGGAAGGTAGTCTGTTATCGAGATTTTTGTTACTCCAATGGATGGTAGCCTTGTCATTATTGAAGGTAGTATGTCGTTGAGATTTCTGATACTCCAATGGATGGTAGCCTATTCATTATTAAAGGTAGTCTGTTGTCGAGATTTTTGTCACTACAATTGATGGTAGCCTTGTCATTATGGAAGGTAGTCTGTTGTCGAGATTTTTGTTACTCCAATGGATGGTAGCCTTGTCATTATGGAAGGTAGTGTGTTGTCGAGATTTTTGTTACTCCAATTGATGGTAGCCTTGTCATTATGGAACGTAGTCTGTTGTCGACATTTTTGTTACACCAATGGATGGTAGCCTTGTCATTACGGAAGGTAGTCTGTTGTCGAGATCTTTGTTACTCTAATGGATTGTAGCCTTGTCATTATGGAAGGTAGTCAGTTGTCGAGATTTTTGTTACTCAAATTGATGGTAGCCTTGTCATTATGTAAGGTAATTTGTTGTCGAGATTTTTGTTACTACAATGGATTGTAGCCTTGTCATTATGGAAGGTAGTCTGTTGTTGATATTTTTGTTACTCCAATGGATTATAGCCTTGTCATTATGGAAGGTAGTCTGTTGTCTATATTTTTGTTACTCCAATGGTGGTAGCCTTGTCATTATGGAAGGTAGACTTTTGTCGAGATTTTTGTTACTCCAAATGGATGGTAGCCTTGTCATTATGGAAGGTAGTCTGTTGACGTGATTTTTTTTCTCTTAAGGATGGTAGCCTTGTCATTATGGATGGTAGTCTGTTGTCGAGATTTTTGTTACTCCAATGGATTGTAGCCTTGTCATTATGGAAGGTAGTCTGTTGTTGAAATTTTGGTTACTCCAATGGATTGTAGCCTTGTCATTATGGAAGGTAGTCAGTTGTCGAGATTTTTGTTACTCAAATTGATGGTAGCCTTGTCATTATGTAAGGTAATTAGTTGTCGAGATTTTTGTTACTCCAATGGATTGTAGCCTTGTCATTATGGAAGGTAGTCTGTTGTTGATATTTTTGTTACTCCAATGGATTATAGCCTTGTCATTATGGAAGGTAGTCTGTTGTCTAGATTTTTGTTACTCCAATGGTGGTAGCCTTGTCACTATGGAAGGTAGACTTTTGTCGAGATTTTTGTTACTCCAAATGGATGGTAGCCTTGTCATTATGGAAGGTAGTCTGTTGACGTGATTTTTTTTACTCTTAAGGATGGTAGCCTTGTCATTATGGATGGTAGTCTGTTGTCGAGATTTTTGTTACTCCAATGGATTGTAGCCTTGTCATTATGGAAGGTAGTCTGTTGTTGAAATTTTTGTTACTCCAATGGATTGTAGCCTTGTCATTATGGAAGGTAGTCTGTTGTCTAGATTTTTGTTACTCCAATGGTGGTAGCCTTGTCATTATGGAAGGTAGTCTGTTATCGAGATTTTTGTTACTCCAATGGATGGTAGCCTTGTCATTATTGATGGTAGTATGTCGTTGAGATTTCTTATACTCCAATGGATGGTAGCCTATTCATTATTAAAGGTAGTCTGTTGTCGAGATTTTTGTCACTCCAATTGATGGTAGCCTTGTCGTTATGGAAGGTAGTCTGTTGTCGAGATTTTTGTTACTCCAATTGATGGTAGCCTTGTCATTATGGAAGGTAGTCTGTTGTCTAGATTTTTGTTACTCCAATTGATGGTAGCCTTGTCATTACGGAAGGTAGTCTGTTGTCGAGATCTTTGTTACTCTAATGGATTGTAGCCTTGTCATTATGGAAGGTAGTCTGTTGACGTGATTTTTTTTACTCTTAAGGATGGTAGCCTTGTCATTATGGATGGTAGTCTGTTGTCGAGATATTTGTTACTACAATGGATTGTAGCCTTGTCATTATGGAAGGTAGTCTGTTGTTGATATTTTTGTTACTCCAATGGATTATAGCCTTGTCATTATGGAAGGTAGTCTGTTGTCTAGATTTTTGTTACTCCAATGGTGGTAGCCTTGTCATTATGGAAGGTAGTCATTTGTCGAGATTTTTGTTACTCCAAATGGATGGTAGCCTTGTCATTATGGAAGGTAGTCTGTTGACGTGATTTTTTTACTCTAATGGATGGTAGCCTTGTCATTATGGAAGGTATCTTGTTGTCGAGATTTTTTTTACACCAATGGATGGTAGCCTTGTCATTATGCAAGGTAGTGTGTTGTCGAGATTTTTGTTAATCCAATGGATGTTACCAGTGTCATTATGGAACTTAGTCTGTTATAGATATTTTTGTTACTCCAATGAATGGTAGCCTTGTCATTATGGAAGGAAGTCTGTTGTCGAGACTTTCGTTACTCCAATGGATGGTAGCCTTGTCATTATGGAAGGTAGTTTGTTGTCGAAATTTTTGTTACTCCAATGGATTGTAGCCTTGTCATTATGGAAGGTAGTCTGTTGTCTAGATTTGTGTTACTCCAATGGTGGTAGCCTTGTCATTATGGAAGGTAGTCTGTTGTCGAGATTTTTGTTACTCCAATGGATGGTAGCCTTGTCATTATTGAAGGTAGTCTGTCATTGAGATTTCTGTTACTCCAATGGATGGTAGCCTTGTCATTATTAAAGGTAGTCTGTTGTCGAGATTTTTGTCACTCTAATTGATGGTAGCCTTGTCATTATGGAAGGTAGTCTGTTTTCGAGATTTTTGTTACTCCAAAGGATGGTAGCCTTGTCATTATGGAAGGTTATTTTTTTTCGAGATTTTTGTTACTCCAATGGATGGTAGCCTTGTCATTATGGAAGGTAGTGTGTTGTCGAGATTTTTGTTACACCAATGGATGGTAGCCATGTCATTACGGAAGGTAGTCTGTTATCGAGATCTTTGTTACTCTAATGGATTGTAGCCTTGTCATTATGGAAGGTAGTCATTTGTCGAGATTTTTGTTACTCAAATTGATGGTAGCCTTGTCATTATTGAAGGTAGTCTGTTGTCGAGATTTTTTTACTCTAATGGATGGTAGCCTTGTCATTATGGAAGGTATCTTGTTGTCGAGATTTTTTTTACACCAATGGATGGTAGCCTTGTCATTATGGAAGGTAGTGTGTTGTCGAGATTTTTGTTAATCCAATTGATGTTACCAGTGTCATTATGGAACTTAGTCTGTTATAGATATTTTTGTTACTCCAATGAATGGTAGCCTTGTCATTATGGAAGGTAGTCTGTTGTCGAGACTTTCGTTACTCCAATGGATGGTAGCCTTGTCATTATGGAAGGTAGTTTGTTGTCGAAATTTTTGTTACTCCAATGGATTGTAGCCTTGTCATTATGGAAGGTAGTCTGTTGTCTAGATTTGTGTTACTCCAATGGTGGTAGCCTTGTCATTATGGAAGGTAGTCTGTTGTCGAGATTTTTGTTACTCCAATGGATGGTAGCCTTGTCATTATTGAAGGTAGTCTGTCATTGAGATTTCTGTTACTCCAATGGATGGTAGCCTTGTGATTATTAAAGGTAGTCTGTTGTCGAGATTTTTGTCACTCTAATTGATGGTAGCCTTGTCATTATGGAAGGTACTCTGTTTTCGAGATTTTTGTTACTCCAAAGGATGGTAGCCTTGTCATTATGGAAGGTTGTTTTTTTTCGAGATTTTTGTTACTCCAATGGATGGTAGCCTTGTCATTATGGAAGGTATTGTGTTGTCGAGATTTTTGTTACACCAATGGATGGTAGCCATGTCATTACGGAAGGTAGTCTGTTGTCGAGATCTTTGTTACTCTAATGGATTGTAGCCTTCTCATTATGGAAGGTGGTCATTTGTCGAGATTTTTGTTACTCAAATTGATGGTAGACTTATCATTATGTAAGGTAGTCTGTTGTCGAGATTTTTTTACTCTAATGGATGGTAGCCTTGTCATTAAGGAAGGTATCCTGTTGTCGAGATTTTTTTTACACCAATGGATGGTAGCCTTGTCATTATGGAAGGTAGTGTGTTGTCGAGATTTTTGTTAATCCAATGGATGGTACCAGTGTCATTATGGAACTTAGTCTGTTATAGATATTTTTGTTACTCCAATGAATGGTAGCCTTGTCATTATGGAAGGTAGTCTGTTGTCGAGACTTTCGTTACTCCAATGGATGGTAGCCTTGTCATTATGGAAGGTAGTCTGTTGTCGAGATTTTTGTTACTCCAATAGATGGTAGCCTTGTCATTATGGAAGGTAGTCTGTTGTCTAGATTTGTGTTACTCCAATGGTGGTAGCTTTGTCATTATGGAAGGTAGTCTGTTGTCGAGATTTTTGTTACTCCAATGGATGGTAGCCTTGTCATTATTGAAGGTAGTCTGTCATTGAGATTTTTGTTACTCCAATGGATGCTAGCCTTGTCATTATTAAAGGTAGTCTATTCTCGAGATTTTTTTCACTCCAATTGATGGTAGCCTTGTCATTATGGAAGGTACTCTGTTGTCGAGATTTTTGTTACTCCAATGGATGGTAGCCTTGTCATTATGGAAGGTAGTGTGTTGTCGAGATTTATGTTACTCCAATTGATGGTAGCCTTTTCATTATGGAACGTAGTGTGTGGTCGAGATTTTTGTTACACCAATGGATGGTATCCATGTCATTACGGAAGGTAGTCTGTTGTCGAGATCTTTGTTACTCTAATGGATGGTAGCCTTGTCATTATGGAAGGTAGTCTGTTGTCGAGACTTTCGTTACTCCAATGGATGGTAGCCTTGTCATTATGGAAGGTAGTCTGTTGTCGAGAATTTTTTTACTCTAAAGGATGGTAGCCTTGTCATTATGGATGGTAGTCTGTTGTCGAGATTTTTGTTACTCCAATGGATGGTAGCCTTGTCATTATGGAAGGTAGTTTGTTGTCGAAATTTTTGTTACTCCAATGGATTGTAGCCTTGTCATTATGGAAGGTAGTCTGTTGTCTAGATTTGTGTTACTCCAATGGTGGTAGCCTTGTCATTATGGAAGGTAGTCTGTTGTCGAGATTTTTGTTACTCCAATGGATGGTAGCCTTGTCATTATTGAAGGTAGTCTGTCATTGAGATTTCTGTAACTCCAATGGATGGTAGCCTTGTCATTATTAAAGGTAGTCTGTTGTCGAGATTTTTGTCACTCCAATTGATGGTAGCCTTGTCATTATGGAAGGTAGTCTTTTTTCGAGATTTTATTTACTCCAAAGGATGGTAGCCTTGTCATTATGGAAGGTTGTTTTTTTTCGAGATTTTTGTTACTCCAATGGATGGTAGCCTTGTCATTATGGAAGGTAGTGTGTTGTCGAGATTTTTGTTACACCAATGGATGGTAGCCATGTCATTACGGAAGGTAGTCTGTTATCGAGATCTTTGTTACTCTAATGGATTGTAGCCTTGTCATTATTGAAGGTAGTCATGTGTCGAGATATTTGTTACTCAAAATGATGGTACCCTTGTCATTATGTAAGGTAGTCTGTTGTCGAGATTTTTTTACTCTAATGGATGGTAGCCTTGTCATTATGGAAGGTATCCTGTTGTCGAGAATTTTTTTACACCAATGGATGGTAGCCTTGTCATTATGGAAGGTAGTGTGTTGTCGAGATTTTTGTTAATCCAATGGATGTTACCAGTGTCATTATGGAACTTAGTCTGTTATAGATATTTTTGTTACTCCAATGAATGGTAGCCTTGTCATTATGGAAGGTAGTCTGTTGTCGAGACTTTCGTTACTCCAATGGATGGTAGCCTTGTCATTATGGAAGGTAGTCTGTTGTCGAGATTTTTGTTACTCCAATAGATGGTAGCCTTGTCAGTATGGAAGGTAGTCTGTTGTCTAGATTTGTGTTACTCCAATGGTGGTAGCTTTGTCATTATGGAAGGTAGTCTGTTGTCGAGATTTTTGTTACTCCAATGGATGGTAGCCTTGTCATTATTGAAGGTAGTCTGTCATTGAGATTTTTGTTACTCCAATGGATGCTAGCCTTGTCATTATTAAAGGTAGTCTATTCTCGAGATTTTTGTCACTCCAATTGATGGTAGCCTTGTCATTATGGAAGGTACTCTGTTGTCGAGATTTTTGTTACTCCAATGGATGGTAGCCTTGTCATTATGGAAGGTAGTGTGTTGTCGAGATTTATGTTACTCCAATTGATGGTAGCCTTTTCATTATGGAACGTAGTGTGTGGTCGAGATTTTTGTTACACCAATGGATGGTATCCATGTCATTACGGAAGGTAGTCTGTTGTCGAGATCTTTGTTACTCTAATGGATGGTAGCCTTGTCATTATGGAAGGTAGTCTGTTGTCGAGACTTTCGTTACTCCAATGGATGGTAGCCTTGTCATTATGGAAGGTAGTCTGTTGTCGAGAATTTTTTTACTCTAAAGGATGGTAGCCTTGTCATTATGGATGGTAGTCTGTTGTCGAGATTTTTGTTACTCCAATGGATGGTAGCCTTGTCATTATGGAAGGTAGTTTGTTGTCGAAATTTTTGTTACTCCAATGGATTGTAGCCTTGTCATTATGGAAGGTAGTCTGTTGTCTAGATTTGTGTTACTCCAATGGTGGTAGCCTTGTCATTATGGAAGGTAGTCTGTTGTCGAGATTTTTGTTACTCCAATGGATGGTAGCCTTGTCATTATTGAAGGTAGTCTGTCATTGAGATTTCTGTAACTCCAATGGATGGTAGCCTTGTCATTATTAAAGGTAGTCTGTTGTCGAGATTTTTGTCACTCCAATTGATGGTAGCCTTGTCATTATGGAAGGTAGTCTTTTTTCGAGATTTTATTTACTCCAAAGGATGGTAGCCTTGTCATTATGGAAGGTTGTTTTTTTTCGAGATTTTTGTTACTCCAATGGATGGTAGCCTTGTCATTATGGAAGGTAGTGTGTTGTCGAGATTTTTGTTACACCAATGGATGGTAGCCATGTCATTACAGAAGGTAGTCTGTTGTCGAGATCTTTGTTACTCTAATGGATTGTAGCCTTGTCATTATTGAAGGTAGTCATGTGTCGAGATATTTGTTACTCAAAATGATGGTACCCTTTTCATTATGTAAGGTAGTCTGTTGTCGAGATTTTTTTACTCTAATGGATGGTAGCCTTGTCATTATGGAAGGTATCATGTTGTCGAGAATTTTTTTACACCAATGGATGGTAGCCTTGTCATTATGGAAGGTAGTGTGTTGTCGAGATTTTTGTTAATCCAATGGATGTTACCAGTGTCATTATGGAACTTAGTCTGTTATAGATATTTTTGTTACTCCAATGAATGGTAGCCTTGTCATTATGGAAGGTAGTCTGTTGTCGAGACTTTCGTTACTCCAATGGATGGTAGCCTTGTCATTATGGAAGGTAGTCTGTTGTCGAGATTTTTGTTACTCCAATAGATTGTAGCCTTGTCATTATGGAAGGTAGTCTGTTGTCTAGATTTTTATTACCCCAATGGTGGTAGCCTTGTCATTATGGAAGATAGTCTGTTGTCGAGATTTTTGTTACTCCCATGGATGGTAGCCTTGCCATTATTGAAGGTAGTCTGTCATTGAGATTTCTGTTACTCCAATTGATGGTAGCCTTGTCATTATTAAAGGTAGTCTATTCTCGAGATTTTTGTCACTCCAATTGATGGTAGCCTTGTCATTATGGAAGGTAGTTTGTTGTCGAGATTTTTGTTACTCCAATGAATGGTAGCCTTGTCATTATGGAAGGTAGTGTGTTGTCGAGATTTTTGTTACTCCAATTGATGGTAGCCTTGTCATTATGGAAGGTAGTCTGTTGTCGAGATTTTTGTTACACCAATGGATGGTAGCCATGTCATTACGGAAGGTAGTCTGTTGTCGAGATCTTTGTTACTTTAATGGATTGTAGCCTTGTCATTATGGAAGGTAGTCATTTGTGGAGATTTTTGTCACTCAAATTGATGGTAGCCTTGTCATTATGGAAGGTAGTCTGTTGTCGAGAATTTTTTTACTCTAAAGGATGGTAGCCTTGTCATTATGGATGGTAGTCTGTTGTCGAGATTTTTGTTACTCCAATGGATGGTAGCCTTGTCATTATGGAAGGTAGTTTGTTGTCGAAATTTTTGTTACTCCAATGGATTGTAGCCTTGTCATTATGGAAGGTAGTTTGTTGTCTAGATTTGTGTTACTCCAATGGTGGTAGCCTTGTCATTATGGAAGGTAGTCTGTTGTAGAGATTTTTGTTACTCCAATGGATGGTAGCCTTGTCATTATTGAAGGTAGTCTGTCATTGAGATTTCTGTTACTCCAATGGATGGTAGCCTTGTCATTATTAAAGGTAGTATGTTGTCGAGATTTTTGTCACTCCAATTGATGGTAGCCTTGTCATTATGGAAGGTAGTCTGTTTTCGAGATTTTTGTTACTCCAAAGGATGGTAGCCTTGTAATTATGGAAGGTTGTTTTTTTTCGAGATTTTTGTTACTCCAATGGATGGTAGCCTTGTCATTATGGAAGGTAGTGTGTTGTCGAGATTTTTGTTACACCAATGGATGGTAGCCATGTCATTACGGAAGGTAGTCTGTTATCGAGAACTTTGTTACTCTAATGGATTGTAGCCTTGTCATTATGGAAGGTAGTCATTTGTCGAGATTTTTGTTACTCAAATTGATGGTAGCCTTGTCATTATGTAAGGTAGTCTGTTGTCGAGATTTTTTTACTCTGATGGATGGTAGCCTTGTCATTATGGAAGGTATCCTGTTGTCGAGATTTTTTTTACACCAATGGATGGTAGCCTTGTCATTATGGAAGGTAGTGTGTTGTCGAGATTTTTGTTAATCCAATGGATGTTACCAGTGTCATTATGGAACTTAGTCTGTTATATATATTTTTGTTACTCCAATGAATGGTAGCCTTGTCATTATGGAAGGTAGTCTGTTGTCGAGACTTTCGTTACTCCAATGGATGGTAGCCTTGTCATTATGGAAGGTAGTCTATTGTCGAGATTTTTGTTACTCCAGTAGATTGTAGCCTTGACATTATGGAAGGTAGTCTGTTGTCTAGATTTGTGTTACCCCAATGGTGGTAGCCTTGTCATTATGGAAGGTAGTCTGTTGTCGAGATTTTTGTTACTCCAATGGATGGTAGCCTTGTCATTATTGAAGGTAGTCTGTCATTGAGATTTCTGTTACTCCAATTGATGGTAGCCTTGTCATTATTAAAGGTAGTCTATTCTCGAGATTTTTGTCACTCCAATTGATGGTAGCCTTGTCATTATGGAAGGTAGTCTGTTGTCGAGATTTTTGTTACTCCAATGGATGGTAGCCTTGTCATTATGGAAGGTAGTGTGTTGTCGAGATTTTTGTTACTCCAATAGATGGTAGCCTTGTCATTATGGAAGGTAGTCTGTTGTCGAGATTTTTGTTACACCAATGGATGGTAGCTATGTCATTACGGAAGGTAGTCTGTTGTCGAGATCTTTGTTACTTTAATGGATTGTAGCCTTGTCATTATGGAAGGTAGTCATTTGTGGAGATTTTTGTCACTCAAATTGATGGTAGCCTTGTCATTATGTAAGATAGTCTGTTGTCGAGACTTTTTTACTCTAATGGATGGTAGCCTTGTCATTATGGAAGGTAGTTTGTTGTCGAGATTTTTGTTACACCAATGGATGGTAGCCTTGTCATTATGGAAGGTAGTGTGTTGTCGAGATTTTTGTTAATCCAATGGATGGTACCAGTGTCATTATGGAACTTAGTCTGTTATAGATATTTTTGTTACTCCAATGAATGGTAGCCTTGTCATTATGGAAGGAAGTCTGTTTTCGAGACTTTCGTTACTCCGATGGATGGTAGCCTTGTCATTATGGAAGGTAGTCATTTGTCGAGATTTTTGTTACTCAAATTGATGGTAGCCTTATCATTATGTAAGGTAGTTTGTTCTCGAGATTTTTGTTACTCCAATAGATTGTAGCCTTGTCATTATGGAAGGTAGTCTGTTGTCTAGATTTGTGTTACCCCAATGGTGGTAGCCTTGTCATTATGGAAGGTAGTCTGTTGTCGAGATTTTTGTTACTCCAATGGATGGTATCCTTGTCATTATTGAAGGTAGTCTTTCATTGAGATTTCTGTTACTCCAATGGATGGTAGCCTTGTCATTTTTAAAGGTAGTCTATTCTCGAGATTTTTGTCACTCCTATTGATGGTAGCCTTATCATTATGGAAGGTAGTGTGTTGTCGAGATTTTTGTTACTCCAATTGATGGTAACCTTGTCATTATGGAAGGTAGTCTGTTGTCGAGATTTTTGTTACACCAATGGATGGTAGCCATCTCATTACGGAAGGTAGTCTGTTGTCGAGATCTTTGTTACTTTAATGGATTGTGGCCTTGTCATTATGGAAGGTAGTCATTTGTGGAGATTTTTGTCACTCAAATTGATGGTAGCCTTGTCATTATGTAAGGTAGTCTGTTGTCGAGACTTTTTTACTCTAATGGATGGTAGCCTTGTCATTATGGAAGGTAGTTTGTTGTCGAGATTTTTGTTACACCAATGGATGGTAACCTTGTCATTATGGAAGGTAGTGTGTGGTCGAGATTTTTGTTAATCCAATGGATGGTACCAGTGTCATTATGGAACTTAGTCTGTTATAGATATTTTTGTTACTCCAATGAATGGTAGCCTTGTCATTATGGAAGGAAGTCTGTTTTCGAGACTTTCGTTACTCCGATGGATGGTAGCCTTGTCATTATGGAAGGTAGTCTGTTGTCGAGATTTTTGTTACTCCAATAGATTGTAGCCTTGTCATTATGGAAGGTAGTCTGTTGTCGAGATTTTTTTTACTCTAATGGATGGTAGCCTTGTCATTATGGAAGGTAGTCTGTTGTCGAGATTTTTGTCACTCCAATTGATGGTAGCCTTGTCATAATGGAAGGTAGTCTGTTGTCGAGATTTTTGTTACACCAATGAATGGTAGCCTTGTCATTATGGAAGGTAGTTTGTTTTCGAGACTTTCGTTACTCCAATGGATGGTGGCCTTGTCATTATGGAAGGTAGTCTGTTGTCGAGATTTTTTTTACTCTAATGGATGGTAGCCTTGTCATTATGGAAGGTAGTCTGTTGTCGAGATTTTTGTCACTCCAATTGATGGTAGCCTTGTCATTATGGAAGGTAGTCTGTTGTCGAGATTTTTGTTTTTCTAATGGATGGTAGCCTTGTCATTAAGGAAGGTAGTCTGTTATCAAGAATTTTGTTAATCCAATGGATGGTAGCCTTGTCATTATGGAGCATAGTCTATTGTCGAGATTTTTGTTACTCCAATGGATGGTAGCCTTGACACTTTGGAAGGTAGTCTGTTGTCGAGATTTTTGTTACTCCAATGGATGGTAGCCTTGTCATTATGTAAGGTAGTCTGTTGTCGAGACTTTTTTACTCTAATGGATGGTAGCCTTGTCATTATGGAAGGTAGTTTGTTGTCGAGATTTTTGTTACACCAATGGATGGTAGCCTTGTCATTATGGCAGGTAGTGTGTTGTCGAGATTTTTGTTAATCCAATGGATGGTACCAGTGTCATTATGGAACTTAGTCTGTTATAGATATTTTTGTTAATCCAATGAATGGTAGCCTTGTCATTATGGAAGGAAGTCTGTTTTCGAGACTTTCGTTACTCCGATGGATGGTAGCCTTGTCATTATGGAAGGTAGTCTATTGTCGAGATTTTTGTTACTCCAATAGATGGTAGCCTTGTCATTATGGAAGGTAGTCTGTTGTCGAGATTTTTGTCACTTCAATTGATGGTAGCCTTGTCATTATGGAAGGTAGTTTGTTGTCGAGATTTTTGTTTTTCCAATGGATGGTAGCCTTGTCATTATGGAAGGTAGTCTATTCTCGAGAATTTTGTCACTCCAATTGATGGTATCCTTGTCATTATGGAAGGTAGTCTGTTGTCGAGATTTTTGTTACTCCAATGGATGGTAGCCTTGTCATTATGGAAGGTAGTGTGTTGTCGAGATTTTTGTTACTCCAATTGATGGTAGCCTTGTCATTATGGAAGGTAGTCTGTTGTCGAGATTTTTGTTACACCAATGGATGGTAGCCATGTCATTACGGAAAGTAGTCTGTTGTCAAGATCTTTGTTACTTTAATGGATTGTAGCCTTGTCATTATGGAGGTAGTCATTTATGGAGATTTTTGTCACTCATATTGATGGTAGCCTTGTCATTATGTAAGGTAGTCTGTTGTCGAGACTTTTTTACTCTAATGGATGGTAGCCTTGTAATTATGGAAGGTAGTTTGTTGTCGAGATTTTTGTTACACCAATGGATGGTAGCCTTGTCATTATGGAACGTAGTGTGTTGTCTAGATTTTTGTTAATCCAATGGATGGTACCAGTGTCATTATGGAACTTAGTCTGTTATAGATATTTTTGTTACTCCAATGAATGGTAGCCTTGTCATTATGGAAGGAAGTCTGTTTTCGATACTTTCGTTACTCCGATGGATGGTAGCCTTGTCATTATGGAAGGTAGTCTGTTGTCGAGATTTTTGTTACTCCAATAGATGGTAGCCTTGTCATTATGGAAGGTAGTCTGTTGTCGAGATTTTTTTTACTCTAATGGATGGTAGCCTTGTCATTATGGAAGGTAGTCTGTTGTCGAGATTTTTGTCACTCCAATTGATGGTAGCCTTGTCATTATGGAAGGTAGTCTGTTGTCGAGATTTTTGTTTTTCCAATGGATGGTAGCCTTGTCATTATGGAAGGTAGTCTATTCTTGAGATTTTTGTCACTCCAATGGATGGTATCCTTGTCATTATGGAAGGTAGTCTGTTGTCGAGATTTTTGTTACTCCAATGGATGGTAGCCTTGTCATTATGGAAGGTAGTGTGTTGTCGAGATTTTTGTTACTCCAATTGATGGTAGCCTTGTCATTATGGAAGGTAGTCTGTTGTCGAGATTTTTGTTACACCAATGGATGGTAGCCATGTCATTACGGAAAGTAGTTTGTTGTCGAGATCTTTGTTACTTTAATGGATTGTAGCCTTGTCATTATGGAAGGTAGTCATTTGTGGAGATTTTTGTCACTCAAATTGATGGTAGCCTTGTCATTATGTAAGGTAGTTTGTTGTCGAGACTTTTTTACTCTAATGGATGGTAGCCTTGTCATTATGGAAGGTAGTTTGTTGTCGAGATTTTTGTTACACCAATGGATGGTAACCTTGTCATTATGGAAGGTAGTGTGTGGTCGAGATTTTTGTTAATCCAATGGATGGTACCAGTGTCATTATGGAACTTAGTCTGTTATAGATATTTTTGTTACTCCAATGAATGGTAGCCTTGTCATTATGGAAAGAAGTCTGTTTTCGAGACTTTCGTTACTCCGATGGATGGTAGCCTTGTCATTATGGAAAGTAGTTTGTTGTCGAGATCTTTGTTACTTTAATGGATTGTAGCCTTGTCATTATGGAAGGTAGTCATTTGTGGAGATTTTTGTCACTCAAATTGATGGTAGCCTTGTCATTATGTAAGGTAGTCTGTTGTCGAGACTTTTTTACTCTAATGGATGGTAGCCTTGTCATTATGGAAGGTAGTTTGTTGTCGAGATTTTTGTTACACCAATGGATGGTAACCTTGTCATTATGGAAGGTAGTGTGTGGTCGAGATTTTTGTTAATCCAATGGATGGTACCAGTGTCATTATGGAACTTAGTCTGTTATAGATATTTTTGTTACTCCAATGAATGGTAGCCTTGTCATTATGGAAAGAAGTCTGTTTTCGAGACTTTCGTTACTCCGATGGATGGTAGCCTTGTCATTATGGAAGGTAGTCTGTTGTCGAGATTTTTGTTACTCCAATAGATTGTAGCATTGTCATTATGGAAGGTAGTCTGTTGTCGAGATTTTTTTTACTCTAATGGATGGTAGCCTTGTCATTATGGAAGGTAGTCTGTTGTCGAGATTTTTGTCACTCCAATTGATGGTAGCCTTGTCATAATGGAAGGTAGTCTGTTGTCGAGATTTTTGTTACACCAATGAATGGTAGCCTTGTCATTATGGAAGGTAGTTTGTTTTCGAGACTTTCGTTACTCCAATGGATGGTGGCCTTGTCATTATGGAAGGTAGTCTGTTGTCGAGATTTTTTTTACTCTAATGGATGGTAGCCTTGTCATTATGGAAGGTAGTCTGTTGTCGAGATTTTTGTCACTCCAATTGATGGTAGCCTTGTCATTATGGAAGGTAGTCTGTTGTCGAGATTTTTGTTTTTCTAATGGATGGTAGCCTTGTCATTAAGGAAGGTAGTCTGTTATCAAGAATTTTGTTAATCCAATGGATGGTAGCCTTGTCATTATGGAGCATAGTCTATTGTCGAGATTTTTGTTACTCCAATGGATGGTAGCCTTGACACTTTGGAAGGTAGTCTGTTGTCGAGATTTTTGTTACTCCAATGGATGGTAGCCTTGTCATTATGTAAGGTAGTCTGTTGTCGAGACTTTTTTACTCTAATGGATGGTAGCCTTGTCATTATGGAAGGTAGTTTGTTGTCGAGATTTTTGTTACACCAATGGATGGTAGCCTTGTCATTATGGCAGGTAGTGTGTTGTCGAGATTTTTGTTAATCCAATGGATGGTACCAGTGTCATTATGGAACTTAGTCTGTTATAGATATTTTTGGTAATCCAATGAATGGTAGCCTTGTCATTATGGAAGGAAGTCTGTTTTCGAGACTTTCGTTACTACGATGGATGATAGCCTTGTCATTATGGAAGGTAGTCTGTTGTCGAGATTTTTGTTACTCCAATAGATGGTAGCCTTGTCATTATGGAAGGTAGTCTGTTGTCGAGATTTTTGTCACTCCAATTGATGGTAGCCTTGTCATTATGGAAGGTAGTCTGTTCTCGAGATTTTTGTTTTTCCAATGGATGGTAGCCTTGTCATTATGGAAGGTAGTCTATTCTCGAGATTTTTGTCACTCCAATTGATGGTATCCTTGTCATTATGGAAGGTAGTCTGTTGTCGAGATTTTTGTTACTCCAATGGATGGTAGCCTTGTCATTATGGAAGGTAGTGTGTTGTCGAGATTTTTGTTACTCCAATTGATGGTAGCCTTGTCATTATGGAAGGTAGTCTGTTGTCGAGATTTTTGTTACACCAATGGATGGTAGCCATGTCATTACGGAAAGTAGTCTGTTGTCGAGATCTTTGTTACTTTAATGGATTGTAGCCTTGTCATTATGGAAGGTAGTCATTTATGGAGATTTTTGTCACTCAAATTGATGGTAGCCTTGTCATTATGTAAGGTAGTCTGTTGTCGAGACTTTTTTACTCTAATGGATGGTAGCCTTGTCATTATGGAAGGTAGTTTGTTGTCGAGATTTTTGTTACACCAATGGATGGTAGCCTTGTCATTATGGAAGGTAGTGTGTTGTCGAGATTTTTGTTAATCCAATGGATGGTACCAGTGTCATTATGGAACTTAGTCTGTTATAGATATTTTTGTTACTCCAATGAATGGTAGCCTTGTCATTATGGAAGGAAGTCTGTTTTCGAGACTTTCGTTACTCCGATGGATGGTAGCCTTGTCATTATGGAAGGTAGTCTGTTGTCGAGATTTTTGTTACTCCAATAGATGGTAGCCTTGTCATTATGGAAGGTAGTCTGTTGTCGAGATTTTTTTTACTCTAATGGATGGTAGCCTTGTCATTATGGAAGGTAGTCTGTTGTCGAGATTTTTGTCACTCCAATTGATGGTAGCCTTGTCATTATGGAAGGTAGTCTGTTGTCGAGATTTTTGTTTTTCCAATGGATGGTAGCCTTGTCATTATGGAAGGTAGTCTATTCTCGAGATTTTTGTCACTCCAATTGATGGTATCCTTGTCATTATGGAAGGTAGTCTGTTGTCGAGATTTTTGTTACTCCAATGGATGGTAGCCTTGTCATTATGGAAGGTAGTGTGTTGTCGAGATTTTTGTTACTCCAATTGATGGTAGCCTTGTCATTATGGAAGGTAGTCTGTTGTCGAGATTTTTGTTACACCAATGGATGGTAGCCATGTCATTACGGAAAGTAGTCTGTTGTCGAGATCTTTGTTACTTTAATGGATTGTAGCCTTGTCATTATGGAAGGTAGTCATTTGTGGAGATTTTTGTCACTCAAATTGATGGTAGCCTTGTCATTATGTAAGGTAGTCTGTTGTCGAGACTTTTTTACTCTAATGGATGGTAGCCTTGTCATTATGGAAGGTAGTTTGTTGTCGAGATTTTTGTTACACCAATGGATGGTAGCCGTGTCATTATGGAAGGTAGTGTGTTGTCGAGATTTTTGTTAATCCAATGGATGGTACGAGTGTCATTATGGAACTTAGTCTGTTATAGATATTTTCGTTACTCCAATGAATGGTAGCCTTGTCATTATGGAAGGAAGTCTGTTTTCGAGACTTTCGTTACTCCGATGGATGGTAACCTTGTCATTATGGAAGGTAGTCTGTTGTCGAGATTTTTGTTACTCCAATAGATGGTAGCCTTGTCATTATGGAAGGTAGTCTGTTGTCGAGATTTTTTTTACTCTAATGGATGGTAGCCTTGTCATTATGGAAGGTAGTCTGTTGTCGAGATTTTTGTCACTCCAATTGATGGTAGCCTTGTCATTATGGAAGGTAGTTTGTTGTCGAGATTTTTGTTTTTCCAATGGATGGTAGCCTTGTCATTATGGAAGGTAGTCTATTCTCGAGATTTTTGTCACTCCAATTGATGGTATCCTTGTCATTATGGAAGGTAGTCTGTTGTCGAGATTTTTATTACTCCAATGGATGGTGGCCTTGTCATTATGGAAGGTAGTGTGTTGTCGAGATTTTTGTTACTTCAATTGATGGTAGCCTTGTCATTATGGAAGGTAGTCTGTTGTCGAGATTTTTGTTACACCAATGGATGGTAGCCATGTCATTACGGAAGGTAGTCTGTTGTCGAGATCTTTGTTACTTTAATGGATTGTAGCCTTGTCATTATGGAAGGTAGTCATTTGTGGAGATTTTTGTCACTCAAATTGATGGTAGCCTTGTCATTATGTAAGGTAGTCTGTTGTCGAGACTTTTTTACTCTAATGGATGGTAGCCTTGTCATTATGGAAGGTAGTTTGTTGTCGAGATTTTTGTTACACCAATGGATGGTAGCCTTGTCATTATGGAAGGTAGTGTGTTGTCGAGATTTTTGTTAATCCAATGGATGGTACCAGTGTCATTATGGAACTTAGTCTGTTATAGATATTTTTGTTACTCCAATGAATGGTAGCCTTGTCATTATGGAAGGAAGTCTGTTTTTGAGACTTTCGTTACTTCGATGGATGGTAGCCTTGTCATTATGGAAGGTAGTCTGTTGTCGAGATTTTTGTTACTCCAATAGATGGTATCCTTATCATTATGGAAGGTAGTCTGTTGTCGAGATTTTTTTTACTCTAATGGATGGTAGCCTTGTCATTATGGAAGGTAGTCTGTTGTCGAGATTTTTATCACTCCAATTGATGGTAGCCTTGTCATTATGGAAGGTAGTCTGTTGTCGAGATTTTTGTTTTTCCAATGGATGGTAGCCTTGTCATTATGGAAGGTAGTCTGTTATCAAGAATTTTGTTAATCCAATGAATGGTAGCCTTGTCATTATGGAGCGTAGTCTGTTGTCGAGATTTTTGTTACTCCAATGGATGGTAGCCTTGACACTTTGGAAGGTAGTCTGTTGTCAAGATTATTGTTACTCCAATGGACGGTAGCCTTGTCATTATGGAAGGTAGTCTGCTGTCGAGATTTTTGGTACTCCATTAGATGGTAGCGTTGTAATTATGGAAGGTAGTTTGATGTCGATATTTTTGTTACTCTATTGGATGGTAGCCTTGTCATTATGTAAGGTAGCATGTCGTTGTGATTTCTGTTACTCCAACAGATGGTAGCCCTGTGATTATGGAACTTAGCCTGCTTTAGATATTTTTGTTATTCCAATAGATGGAAGCCTTCTCATTATGGAAGGTTGTCTGTTCTCTTGATTTTTGTTACTCTAATGCATGGTAGCCTTGTATTATGTAAGGTAGTCTGTTGTCTAGATTTTTGTTACTCTAATGGATGGTAGCCGTGTCATTATGGAAGGTAGTCTGTTGTTGAGATTTTTGTTACACCAATGGATGGTAGCCTTGTCATTATGGAAGGTAGTGTGTTGCCGAGATTTTTGTTAATCCAATGGATGGTAGCATTGTCATTATGGAACTTAGTCTGTTATAGATATTTTTGTTACTACAATGGATGGTAGCCTTGTCATTATAGAAGGTAGTTTGTTGTCGAGACTTTCGTTACTCCAATGGATGGTAGCCTTGTCATTATGGAAGGTAGTCTGTTGTCGAGATTTTTGTTACTCCAATAGATGGTAGCCTTGTCATTATGGAAGGTAGTCTGTTGTCGAGATTTTTATTACACTAATGTATGGTAGCCTTGTCATTATGGAAGGTAGTCTATTTTCTAGATTTTTGTCACTTCAATTGATGGTAGCCTTGTCATTATGGAAGGTAGTCTATTGTCGAGATTTTTTTTCCAATGGATGGTAGCCTTGTCATTATGGAAGGTAGTCTGTTACCAAGAATTTTGTTAATCCAATGGATGGTAGCCTTGTCATTATGGAGCGTAGTCTGTTGTCGAGATTTTTGTTACTCCAATGGATGGTAGCCTTGACATTTTGGAAGGTAGTCTGTTGTCTAGATTTTTGTTACTCCAATGGATTGTAGCCTTGTCATTATGGAATGTAGTTTGTTGTCGAGAATTTTTTTACTCTAAAGGAAGGTAGCCTTGTCATTATGGATGGTAGTCTGTTGTCGAGATTTATGTTACTCCAATGGATGGTAGCCTTGTCATTATGGAAGGTAGTCTGTTGTCGAAATTTTTGTTACTCCAATGGATTGTAGCCTTGTCATTATGGAAGGTAGTCTTTTGTCTAGATTGTTGTTACTCCAATGGTGGTAGCCTTGTCATTATGGAAGGTAGTTTGTTGTCAAGATTTTTGTTACTCCAATGGATGGTAGCCTTGTCATTATTAAAGGTAGTCTGTTGTCGAGATTTTTGTCACTCCAATTGTTGCTAGCCTTGTCATTATGGAAGGTAGTCTGTTGTCGAGATTTTTGTTACTCCAATGGACGGTAGCCTTGTCATTATGGAAAGTAGTGTGTTGTCGAGATTGTTGTTACTCCAATTGATGGTAGCCTTGTCATTATGGAAGGTAGTCTGTTGTGGAGATTTTTGTTACACCAATGGATGGTAGCCATGTCATTACGGAAGGTAGTCTGTTGTCGAGATCTTTGTTACTCTAATGGATTGTAGCCTTGTCATTATGGAAGGTAGTCATTTGTCGAGATTTTTGTTACTCAAATTGATGGTAGCCTTGTCATTATGTAAGGTAGTCTGTTCTCGAGATTTTTTAACTCTAATGGATGGTAGCCTTATCATTATGGAAGGTAGTCTTTTGTCGAGATATTTGTTACACCAATGAATGTTAGCCTTGTCATTATGGAAGGTAGTTTGTTTTCGAGACTTTCGTTACTCCAATGGATGGTGGCCTTGTCATTATGGAAGGTAGTCTGTTGTCGAGATTTTTGTCACTCTAATTGATGGTAGCCTTGTCATTATCGAAGGTATTCTGTTGTCGAGATTTTTGTTTTTCTAATGGATGGTAGCCTGGTCATTAAGGAAGGTAGTCTGTTATCAAGAATTTTGTTAATCCAATGGATGGTAGCCTTGTCATTATGGAGCATAGTCTATTGTCGAGATTTTTGTTACTCCAATGGATGGTAGCCTTGACACTTTGGAAGGTAGTCTGTTGTCGAGATTTTTGTTACTCCAATGGATGGTAGCCTTGTCATTATGGAAGGTAGTCTGCTGTCGAGATTTTTGGTACTCCATTAGACGGTAGCCTTGTCATTATGGAAGGTAGTTTGATGTCGATATTTTTGTTACTCTATTGGATGGTAGCCTTGTCATTATGTAAGGTAGCATGTCGTTGTGATTTCTATTACTCCAACAAATGGTAGCCCTGTGATTATGGAACTTAGCCTGCTTTAGATATTTTTGTTATTCCAATAGATGGTAGCCTTCTCATTATGGAAGGTTGTCTGTTCTCTAGATTTTTGTTACTCTAATGGATGGTAGCCTTGTCATTATGGAAGGTAGTTTGTTGTCGAGATTTTTGTTACACCAATGGATGGTAACCTTGTCATTATGGATGGTAGTGTGTTGTCGAGATTTTTGTTAATCCAAAGGATGATCGCATTGTCATTATGGAACTTAGTCTGTTATAGATATTTTTGTTACTACAATGGATGGTAGCCTTGTCATTATCGAAAGTAGTCTGTTGTCGAGACTTTCGTTACTCTAATGGATGGTAGCCTTGTCATTATGGAAGGTAGTCTGTTGTCGAAATTTTTGTTACTCCAATAGATGGTAGCCTTGTCATTATGGAAGGTAGTCTGTTGTCTAGATTTGTGTTACTCCAATGGTGGTAGCCTTGTCATTATGGAAGGTAGTCTGTATTCGAGATTTTTGTTACTCCAATGGATGGTAGCCTTGTCATTATTGAAGGTAGTTTGTCATTGAGATTTCTGTTACTCCAATGGATGGTAGCCTTGTCATTATTAAAGGTAGTCTATTCTCGATATTTTTGTCACTCCAATTGATGGTAGCCTTGTCATTATGGAAGGTAGTCTGTTGTTGAGATTTTTGTTACTCCAATGGATGTTAGCCTTGTCATTATGGAAGGTAATGTGTTGTCGAGATTTTTGTTACTCCAATTGATGGTATCCTTGTCATTATGGAAGGTAGTCTGTTGTCGAGATTTTTGTTACACCAATGGATGGTAGCCATATCATTATGGAAGGTAGTCTGTTGTCGAGATCTTTGTTACTTTAATGGATTGTAGCCTTGTCATTATGGAAGGTAGTCATTTGTCCAGATTTTTGTCACTCAAATTGATGGTAGCCTTGTCATTATGTAAGGTAGTCTGTTATAGAGACTTCTTTACTCTAATGGATGGTAGCCTTGTCATTATGGAAGGTAGTTTGTTGTCGAGATTTTTGTTACACCAATGGATGGTAGCCTTGTCATTATGGAAGGTAGTCTGTTGTCGAAATTTTTGTTAATCCAATGGATGGTACCAGTGTCATTATGGAACTTAGTCTGTTATAGATATTTTTGTTACTCCAATGAATGGTAGCCTTGTCATTATGGAAGGAAGTCTATTTTCGAAACTTTCGTTACTCTGATGGATGGTAGCCTTGTCATTATGGAAGGTAGTCTGTTGTCGGGATTTTTGTTACTCCAATAGATGGTAGCCTTGTCATTATGGAAGGTAGTCTGTTGTCGAGATTTTATTTACTCTAATGGATGGTAGCCTTGTCATTATGGAAGGTAGTCTGTTGTCGAGATTTTTGTCACTCCAATTGATGGTAGCCTTGTCATTATGGAAGGTAGTCTGTTGTTGAGATTTTTGTTTTTCCAATGGATGGTATCCTTGTCATTATGGAAGGTAGTCTGTTATCAAGAATTTTTTTAATCCAATGGATGGTAGCCTTATCATTATGGAGCGTAGTCTGTTGTCGAGATTTTTGTTACTCCAATGGATGGTAGCCTTGACACTTTGGAAGGTAGTCTATTGTCGAGATTTTTGTTACTCCAATGGATGGTAGCCTTGTCATTATTGAAGGTAGTCTGCTGTCGAGATTTTTGGTACTCCATTAGATGGTAGCCTTGTCATTATGGAAGGTAGTCTGTTGTCGAGATTTTTGTTACTCTATTGGATGGTAGCCTTGTCATTATGTAAGGTAGCATGTCTTTGTGATTTCTGTTACTCCAACAGATGGTAGCCCTGTGATTATGAAACTTAGCCTGCTTTAGATATTTTTGTTATTCCAATAGATGGTAGCCTTCTCATTATGGAAGGTTGTTTGTTCTCTAGATTTTTGTTACTCTAATGGATGCTAGCCTTGTATTATGTAAGGTAGTCTGTTGTCGAGATTTTTGTTACTCTAATGGATGGTAGCCTTGTCATTATGGAAGGTAGTCTGTTGTCGATATTTTTGTTACACCAATGGATTGTAGCCTTGTCATTATGGAAGGTAGTGTGTTGCCGAGATTTTTGTTACTCCAGTTGATGGTAGCCTTGTCATTATGGAAGGTAGTCTTTTGTGGAGATTTTTGTTACACCAATGGATGGTAGCCATGTCATTACGGAAGGTAGTCTGTTGTCGAGATCTTTGTTACTCTAATGGATTGTAGCCTTGTCATTATGGAAGGTAGTCATTTGTCGAGATTTTTGTTACCCAAATTGATGGTAGCCTTATCATTATGTAAGGTAGTCTGTTGTCGAGATTTTTGTTACACCAATTGATGGTAGCCTTGTCATTATGGAAGGTAGTGGGTTGTCGAGATTTTTGTTAATCCAATGGATGGTACCATTCTAATTATGGAACTTAGTCTGCTATAGATATTTTTGTTACTCCAATGAATGGTAGCCTTGTCATTATGGAAGGTAGTTTGTTGTCGAGACATTCGTTACTCCAATGGATGGTGGCCTTGTCATTATGGAAGGTAGTCTGTTGTCGAGATTTTTTTTACTCTAATGGATGGTAGCTTTGTCATTATGGAAGGTAGTCTGTTGTCGAGATTTTTGTCAGTCCAATTGATGGTAGCCTTGTGATTATGGAAGGTAGTTTGTTGTCGAGATTTTTTTTACTCTAATGGATTGTAGACTTGTCATTATGGAAGGTAGTCATTTGTCGAGATTTTTGTTACTCAAATTGATGGTAGCCTTGTCATTATGTAAGGTAGTCTGATGTCGATATTTTTTTCCTCTAATGGATGGTAGCCTTGTCATTATGGAAGGTAGCCTGTTGTCGAGATTTTTTTTACACCAATGGATGGTAGCCTTGTCAATATTGAAGGTAGTGTGTTGTCGAGATTTTTGTTAATCCAATGGATTGTACCAGTGTCATTATGGAACTTAGTCTGTTATAGATATTTTTGTTACTCCAATGAATGGTACCCTTGTTATTATGGAAGGTAGTCTGTTGTCGAGACTTTCGTTACTCCAATGGATGGTAGCCTTGTCATTATGGAAGATAGTCTGTTGTCGAGATTTTTGTTACTCCAATAGATGGTAGCCTTGTCATTATGGAAGGTAGTCTGTTGTCTAGATTTGTGTTACTCCAATGGTGGTAGGCTTGTCATTATGGAAGGTAGTCTATTTTCGAGATTTTTGTTACTCCAATGGATGGTAGCCTTGTCATTATTGAAGGTAATCTGTCATTGAGATTTCTGTTACTCCAATGGATGGTAGCCTTGTCATTATTAAAGGTAGTCTGTTCTCGATATTTTTGTCACTCCAATTGATGGTAGCCTTGTCATTATGGAAGGTAGTCTGTTGTCGAGATTTTTGTTACTCCAATGGATGGTAGCCTTATCATTATGGAAGGTAGTGTGTTGTCGAGATTTTTGTTACTCCAATTGATGGTAGCCTTGTCATTATGGAAGGTAGTTTGTTGTCAAGATTTTTGTTACACCAATGGATGGTAGCCATGTCATTATGGAAGGTAAGTCTGTTGTCGAGATCTTTGTTACTTTAATGGATTGTAGCCTTGTCATTATGGAAGGTAGTCATTTGTTGAGATTTTTGTCACTCAAATTGATGGTAGCCTTGTCATTATGTAAGGTAGTTTGTTGTCGAGACTTTTTTACTCTAATGGATGGTAGCCTTGTCATTATGGAAGGTAGTTTGTTGTCGAGATTTTTCTTACACCAATGGATGGTAGCCTTGTCATTAAGGAAGGTAGTCTGTTGTCGAAATTTTTGTTAATCCAATGGATGGTACCAGTGTCATTATGGAACTTAGTCTGTTATAGATATTTTTGTTACTACAATGAATGGTAGCCTTGTCATTATGGAAGGAAGTCTGTTGTCGAGATTTCTTTTACTCTAACGGATGGTAGCTTTGTCATTATGGAAGGTAGTCTGTTGTCGAGATTTTTGTCAGTCCAATTGATGGTAGCCTTGTCATTATGGAAGGTAGTCTGTTGTCGAGATTTTTTTTACTCTAATGGATTATAGCCTTGTCATTATGGAAGGTAGTCATTTGTCGAGATTTTTGTTACTCAAGTTGATGGTAGCCTTGTCATTATGTAAGGTAGTCTGTTGTCGATATTTTTTTACTCTAATGGATGGTAACCTTGTCATTATGGAAGGTAGCCTGTTGTCGAGATTTTTTTTACACCAATGGATGGTAGCCTTGTCAATATGGAAGGTAGTGTGTTGTCGAGATTTTTGTTAATCCAATGGATTGTACCAGTGTCATTATGGAACTTAGTCTGTTATAGATATTTTTGTTACTCCAATGAATGGTAGCCTTGTTATTATGAAAGGTAGTCTGTTGTCGAGACTTTCGTTACTCCAATGGATGGTAGCCTTGTCATTATGGAAGATAGTCTGTTGTCTAGATTTGTGTTACTCCAATGGTGGTAGCCTTGTCATTATGGAAGATAGTCTATTTTCGAGATTTTTGTTACTCCAATGGATGGTAGCCTTGTCATTATTGAAGGTAGTCTATCATTGACATTTCTGTTGCTCCAATGGATGGTAGCCTTGTCATTATTAAAGGTAGTCTGTTCTCGATATTTTTGTCACTCCAATTGATGGTAGCCTTGTCATTATGGAAGGTAGTCTGTTGTCGAGATTTTTGTTACTCCAATGGATGGTAGCCTTATCATTATGGAAGGTAGTGTGTTGTCGAGATTTTTGTTACTCCAATTGATGGTAGCCTTGTCATTATGGAAGGTAGTTTGTTGTCAAGATTTTTGTTACACCAATGGATGATAGCCATGTCATTATGGAAGGTAAGTCTGTTGTCGAGATCTTTGTTACTTTAATGGATTGTAGCCTTGTCATTATGGAAGGTAGTCATTTGTCGAGATTTTTGTCACTCAAATTGATGGTAGCCTTGTCATTATGTAAGGTAGTCTGTTGTCGAGACTTTTTTACTCTAATTGATGGTAGCCTTGTCATTATGGAAGGTAGTTTGTTGTCGAAATTTTTGTTAAACCAATGGATGGTAGCCTTGTCATTATGGAAGGTAGTCTGTTGTCGAAATTTTTGTTAATCCAATGGATGGTACCAGTGTCATTATGGAACTTAGTCTGTTATACATATTTTTGTTACTACAATGAATGGTAGCCTTGTCATTATGGAAGGAAGTCTGTTTTCAAGACTTTCGTTACTCTGATGGATGGTAGCCTTGTCATTATGGAAGGTAGTCTGTTGTCGATATTTTTGTTACTCTATTGGATGGTAGCCTTGTCATTATGTAAGGTAGCATGTCGTTGTGATTTCTGTTACTCCAACAGATGGTAGCCCTGTGATTATGAAACTTAGCCTGCTTTAGATATTTTTTTTATTCCAATAGATTGTAGCCTTCTCATTATGGAAGGTTGTCTGTTCTCTAGATTTTTGTTACTCTAATGGATGGTAGCCTTGTATTATGTAAGGTAGTCTGTTGTCGAGATTTTTGTTACTCTAATGGATTGTAGCCTTGTCATTATGGAAGGTAGTCTGTTGTCGAGATTTTTGTTACACCAATGGATTGTAGCCTTGTCATTATGGAAGGTAGTGTGTTGCCGAGATTTTTGTTACTCCAATTGATGGTAGCCTTGTCATTATGGAAGGTAGTCTGTTGTGGAGATTTTTGTTACACCAATGCATGGTAGCCATGTCATTATGGAAGGTAGTCTGTTGTCGAGATCTTTGTTACTCTAATGGATTGTAGCCTTGTCATTATGGAAGGTAGACATTTGTCGAGATTTTTGTTACTCAAATTAATGGTAGCTTTGTCATTATGTATGGTAGTCTGTTGTAGAGATTTTTTTACTCTAATGGATGGTAGCCTTGTCATTATGGAAGGTAGTCTGTTGTCGAGATTTTTGTTACACCAATGGATGGTAGCCTTGTCATTATAGAAGGTAGTGTGTTGTCGAGATTTTTGTTACTCCAATGGATGGTAGCCTTGTCATTATGGAAGGTAGTCTGCTGTCGAGATTTTTGGTACTCCATTAGAAGGTAGCCTTGTCATTATGGAAGGTAGTTTGATGTCAATATTTTTGTTACTATATTGGATGGTAGCCTTATCATTATGTAAGGTAGCATGTCGTTGTGATTTCTGTTACTCCAACAGATGGTAGCCCTGTGATTATGGAACTTATCCTGCTTTAGATATTTTTGTTATTCCAATAAATGGTAGCATTCTCATTATGGAAGGTTGTCAGTTCTCTAGATTTTTGTTACTCTAATGCAGGGTAGCCTTGTATTATGTAAGGTAGTTTGTTGTCGAGATTTTTATTACTCTAATGGATGGTACCCTTGTCATTATGGAAGGTAGTCTGTTGTCGAGATTTTTGTTACACCAGTGGATGGTAGCCTTGTCATTATGGAAGGTAGTGTGTTGTCGAGATTTTTGTTAATCCAAAGGATGGTCGCATTGTCATTATGGAACTTAGTCTGTTATAGATATTTTTGTTACTACAATGGATGGTAGCCTTGTCATTATTGAAGGTAGTCTGTTTTTGAGACTTTCGTTACTCCAATGGATGGTAGTCTTGTCATTATGGAAGGTAGTATGTTGTCGAAATTTTTGTTACTCCAATAGATGGTAGCCTTGTCATTATTGAAGGTAGTCTGTTGTCGAGATTTTTTTTACTCTAATGGATGGTAGACTTGTCATTATGGAAGGTAGTCTGTTGTCAAGATTTTTGTCACTCCAATTGATGGTAGCCTTATCATTATGGAAGGTATTCTGTTGTCGAGATTTTTTTTTCCCAATGGATGGTAGCCTTGTCATTATGGAAGGTAGTCTGTTACCAAGAATTTTGTTAATCCAATGGCTGGTAGCCTTGTCATTATAGAGCGTAGTCCGTTGTCCAGATTTTTGTTACTCCAATGGATGGTAGCGTTGACATTTTGGAAGGTAGTGTGTTATTGAGATTTTTGTAACTCCAATGGATGGTAGCCTTCTCATTATGGAATGTAGTCTGCTGTCGAGATTTTTTGTACTTCATTAGATGGTAGCCTTGTCATTATGGAAGGTAGTTTGTTGTTGTTATTTTTGTTACTCTAATGGATGGTAGCCTTGTCATTATGGAAGGTAGTCCGTCGTCGAGATTTTTGTTACACCAATGGATGGTAGCCTTGTCATTATGGAAGGTAGTCTGTTGTCGAGATTTTTGTTACTCTAATGGATGGTAGCCTTGTCATTATGGAAGGTAGTCTGTTGTCGAGATTTTTGTTACACCAATGGATGGTAGCCTTGTCATTATGGAAGGTAGTGTGTTGTCGAGATTTTTGTTAATCCAACGGATGGTACCATTGTCATTATCAAACTTAGTTTGTTATAGATATTTTTGTTACTCCAATGGATGGTAGCCTTGTCATTATGGAAGGTAGTCTGTTATCGAGACTTTCGTTACTCCAATGGATGGTAGCCTTGTCATTATGGAAGGTAGTCTGTTGTCGAGAATTTCGTTACTCCAATAGATGGTAGCCTTGTCATTATGGAAGGTAGTCTGTTGTCGAGATCTTTGTTACTCTAATGGATTGTAGCCTTGTCATTATGGAAGGTAGTCAGTTGTCGAGATTTTTGTTACTCAAATTGATGGTAGCCTTGTCATTATGTAAGGTAGTCTGTTGTCGAGATTTTTGTTACTCCAATGGATTGTAGCCTTATCATTATGGAAGGTAGTCTGTTGTCGAGATTTTTGTTACTCCAATGGATTGTAGCCTTGTCATTATGGAAGGTAGTTTGTTGTCTAGATTTTTATTACTCCAATGGTGGTATCCTTGCCATTATGGAAGGTAGTCTATTGTCGAGATTATTGTTACTCCAATGGATTGTAGCCTTGTCATTATGGAAGGTAGTTTGTTGTCGAAATTTTTGTTACTCCAATGGATTGTAGCCTTGTCATTAGGAAGGTAGTCTGTTGTCTAGATTTTTGTTACTCCAATGGTGGTAGCCTTGTCTTTATGGAAGGTAGTCTGTTGTCGAGATTTTTGTTACTCCAATGGATGGTAGCTTTGTCATTCTTGAAGGTATTTTGTCGTTGAGATTTCTGTTACTCCAATGGATGGTAGCCTTGTCATTATTAAAGGTAGTCTGTTGTCGAGATTTTTGTCACTCCAATTGATGGTAGCCTTGACATTTTGAAAGGTAGTCTGTTGTCGAGATTTTTGTTACTCCAATGGATGGTAGCCTTGTCATTATGGAAGGTAGTCTGTTATCAAGATCTTTGTTACTCTAATGGATTTTAGCCTTGTCATTATGGAAGGTAGTCATTTGTCGACATATTTGTTACTCAAATTGATGGTAGCCTTGTCATTATGTAAGGTAGTTTGTTGTCGAGATTTTTGTTACTCTAATGGATGGTAGCCTTGTCATTATGGAAGGTAGTTTGTTTTTGAGATTTTTGTTACACCAATGGATGGTAGCCTTGTCATTATGGAAGGTAGTGTGTTGTCGAGAGTTTTGTTAATCCAATTGATGGTACCATTGTCATTATGGAACTTAGTCTGTTATAGATATTTTTGTTACTCCAATGGATGGTAGCCTTGTCATTATGGAAGTAGTCTTTTGTCGAGACTTTCGTTACTCCAATGGATGGTAGCCTTGTTATTATTGAAGGTAGTCTGTTGTCGAGATTTTTGTTACTCCAATAGATGGTAGCCTTGTCATTATGGATGATAGTCTGTTGTCGAGATTTTTGTTACACCAATGGATGGTAGCCTTGTCATTATGGAAGGTAGTGTGTTGTCGAGATTTTTGTTAATCCAAAGGATGGTCGCATTATCATTATGGAACTTAGTCTGTTATAGATATTTTTGTTACTACAATGGATGGTAGCCTTGTCATTATGGAAGGTAGTCTGTTGTCGTGATTTTTGTCACTCCAATTGATGGTAGCCTTATCATTATGGAAAGTATTCTGTTGTCGAGATATTTTTTTTCCCAATGGATGGTAGCCTTGTCATTATGGAAGGTAGTCTGTTACAAAGAATTTTGTTAATCCAATGGCTGGTAGCCTTGTCATTATGGAGCGTAGTCTGTTGTCCAGATTTTTGTTACTCCAATGGATGGTAGCGTTGACATTTTGGAAGGTAGTCTGTTGTTGAGATTTTTGTTACTCCAATGGATGGTAGCCTTGTCATTATGGAATGTAGTCTGCTGTCGAGATTTTTGGTACTCCATTAGATGGTAGCCTTGTCATTATGGAAGGTAGTTTGTTGTTGTTATTTTTGTTACTCTATTGGATGGTACCCTTGTCATTATGTATGGTAGCATGTCATTGTGATTTTTGTTACTCAAACGGATGGAAGCCCTGTGATTATGGAACTTAGCCTACTTTAGATATTTTTGTTATTCCAATAGATGGTAGCCTTCTCATTATGGAAGGTTGTCTATTCTCTAGATTTTTGTTACTCTAATGGATGGTAGCCTTATATTATGTAAGGTAGTCTGTTGTCGAGATTTTTGTTACACCAATGGATGGTAGCCTTGTCATTATGGAAGGTAGTGTGTTGTCGAGATTTTTGTTAATCCAATGTATGGTACCATTGTCATTATCAAACTTAGTCTGTTATAGATATTTTTGTTACTCCAATGGATGGTAGCCTTGTCATTATGGAAGGTAGTCTGTTGTCGAGACTTTCGTTACTCCAATGGATGGTAGCCTTGTCATTATGGAAGGTAGTCTGTTGTCGAGAATTTCGTTACTCCAATAGATGGTAGCCTTGTCATTATGGAAGGTAGTCTGTTGTCGAGATTTTTTTTACTCTAATGGATGGCAGCCTTGTCATTATGGAAGGTAGTCTGTTGTCGAGATATTTTTTTCCAATTGATGGTAGCCTTATCATTATGGAAGGTAGTGTGTTGTCGATATTTTTGTTACTCCAATTGATGGTAGCCTTGTCATTATGGAACGTAGTCTGTTGTCTAGATTTTTGTGACACCAATGGATGGTAGCCTTGTCATTACGGAAGGTAGTCTGTTGTCGAGATCTTTGTTACTCTAATGGATTGTAGCCTTGTCATTATGGAAGGTAGTCAGTTGTCGAGATTTTTGTTAATCAAATTGATGGTAGCCTTGTCATTATGTAAGGTAGTCTGTATTCGAGATTTTTGTTACTCCAATGGATTGTAGCCTTGTCATTATGGAAGGTAGTCTGTTGTCGAAATTTTTGTTACTCCAATGGATTACAGCCTTGTCATTATGGAAGGTAGTCCGTTGTCTAGATTTTTATTACTCCAATGGTGGTAGCCTTGTCATTATGGAAGGTAGTCTGTTGTCGAGATTTTTGTAACTCCAATGGATGGTAGCTTTGTCATTATTAAAGGTATTTTGTCGTTGAGATTTCTGTTACTCCAATGGATGGTAGCCTTATCATTATTAAAGGTAGTCTGTTGTTGAGATTTTTGTCACTCCAATTGATGGTACCCTTGTCATGATGGAAGGTAGTGTGTTGTCGAGATTTTTGTTACTCCAATTGATGGTAGCCTTGTCATTATGGAACGTAGTCTGTTGTCGACATTTTTGTTACACCAATGAATGGTAGCCTTGTCATTACGGAAGGTAGTCTGTTATCTTGATCTTTGTTACTCTAATGGATTTTAGCCTTGTCATTATGGAAGGTAGTCATTTGTCGAGATTTTTGTTACTCAAATTGATGGTAGCCTTGTCATTATGTAAGGTAGTTTGTTGTCGATATTTTTGTTACTCTAATGGATGGTAGCCTTGTCATTATGGAAGGTAGTTTGTTGTTGAGATTTTTGTTACACCAATGGATGGTAGCCTTGTCATTATGGAAGGTAGTGTGTTATCGAGATTTTTGTTAATCCAATTGATGGTACCATTGCCATTATGGAACTTAGTCTGTTATAGATATTTTTGTTACTCCAATGGATGGTAGCCTTGTCATTATGGAAGTAGCCTTTTGTCGAGACTTTCGTTACTCCAATGGATGGTAGCCTTGTTATTATGGAAGGTAGTCTGTTGTCGAGATTTTTGTTACTCCAATAGATGGTAGCCTTGTCATTATGGATGGTAGTCTGTTGTCGAGATTTTTGTTACACCAATGGATGGTAGCCTTGTCATTATGGAAGGTAGTGTGTTGTCGATATTTTTGTTAATCCAAAGGATGGTCGCATTGTCATTATGGAACTTAGTCTGTTATAGATATTTTTGTTACTACAATGGATGGTAGCCTTGTCATTATGGAAGGTAGTCTGTTGTCGAGATTTTTGTCACTCCAATTGATGGTAGCCTTATCATTATGGAAAGTATTCTGTTGTCGAGATATTTTTTTTCCCAATGGATGGTAGCCTTGTCATTATGGAAGGTAGTCTGTTACAAAGAATTTTGTTAATCCAATGGCTGGTAGCCTTGTCATTATGGAGCGTAGTCTGTTGTCCAGATTTTTGTTACTCCAATGGATGGTAGCGTTGACATTTTGGAAGGTAGTCTGTTGTTGAGATTTTTGTTACTCCAATGGATGGTAGCCTTGTCATTATGGAACGTAGTCTGCTGTCGAGATTTTTGGTACTCCATTAGATGGTAGCCTTGTCATTATGGAAGGTAGTTTGTTGTTGTTATTTTTGTTACTCTATTGGATGGTACCCTTGTCATTATGTAAGGTAGCATGTCGTTGTGATTTTTGTTACTCAAACGGATGGTAGCCCTGTGATTATGGAACTTAGCCTACTTTAGATATTTTTGTTATTCCAATAGATGGTAGCCTTCTCATTATGGAAGGTTGTCTATTCTCTAGATTTTTGTTACTCTAATGGATGGTAGCCTTATATTATGTAAGGTAGTCTGTTGTCGAGATTTTTGTTACACCAATGGATGGTAGCCTTGTCATTATGGAAGGTAGTGTGTTGTCGAGATTTTTGTTAATCCAATGTATGGTACCATTGTCATTATCAAACTTAGTCTGTTATAGATATTTTTGTTACTCCAATGGATGGTAGCCTTGTCATTATGGAAGGTAGTCTGTTGTCGAGACTTTCGTTACTCCAATGGATGGTAGCCTTGTCATTATGGAAGGTAGTTTGTTGTCGAGAATTTCGTTACTCCAATAGATGGTAGCCTTGTCATTATGGAAGGTAGTCTGTTGTCGAGATTTTTTTTACTCTAATGGATGGCAGCCTTGTCATTATGGAAGGTAGTCTGTTGTCGAGATTTTTTTTTTCCAATTGATGGTAGCCTTATCATTATGGAAGGTAGTGTGTTGTCGATATTTTTGTTACTCCAATTGATGGTAGCCTTGTCATTATGGAACGTAGTCTGTTGTCTAGATTTTTGTGACACCAATGGATGGTAGCCTTGTCATTACGGAAGGTAGTCTGTTGTCGAGATCTTTGTTACTCTAATGGATTGTAGCCTTGTCATTATGGAAGGTAGTCAGTTGTCGAGATTTTTGTTAATCAAATTGATGGTAGCCTTGTCATTATGTAAGGTAGTCTGTATTCGAGATTTTTGTTACTCCAATGGATTGTAGCCTTGTCATTATGGAAGGTAGTCTGTTGTCGAAATTTTTGTTACTCCAATGGATTACAGCCTTGTCATTATGGAAGGTAGTCTGTTGTCTAGATTTTTGTTACTCCAATGGTGGTAGCCTTGTCATTATGGAAGGTAGTCTGTTGTCGAGATTTTTGTAACTCCAATGGATGGTAGCTTTGTCATTATTAAAGGTATTTTGCCGTTGAGATTTCTGTTACTCCAATGGATGGTAGCCTTATCATTATTAAAGGTAGTCTGTTGTTGAGATTTTTGTCACTCCAATTGATGGTACCCTTGTCATGATGGAAGGTAGTGTGTTGTCGAGATTTTTGTTACTCCAATTGATGGTAGCCTTGTCATTATGGAACGTAGTCTGTTGTCGACATTTTTGTTACACCAATGAATGGTAGCCTTGTCATTACGGAAGGTAGTCTGTTATCTTGATCTTTGTTACTCTAATGGATTTTAGCCTTGTCATTATGGAAGGTAGTCATTTGTCGAGATTTTTGTTACTCAAATTGATGGTAGCCTTGTCATTATGTAAGGTAGTTTGTTGTCGATATTTTTGTTACTCTAATGGATGGTAGCTTTGTCATTATGGAAGGTAGTTTGTTGTTGAGATTTTTGTTACACCAATGGATGGTAGCCTTGTCATTATGGAAGGTAGTGTGTTGTCGAGATTTTTGTTAATCCAATTGATGGTACCATTGTCATTATGGAACTTAGTCTGTTATAGATATTTTTGTTACTCCAATGGATGGTAGCCTTGTCATTATGGAAGTAGTCTTTTGTCGAGACTTTCGTTACTCCAATGGATGGTAGCCTTGTCATTATGGAAGGTAGTCTGTTGTTGAGATTTTTGTCACTCCAATTGATGGTAGCCTTGTCATTATGGAAGGTAGTCTGTTGTCGAGATTTTTGTTACTCCAATTGATGGTAGCCTTGTCATGATGGAAGGTAGTGTGTTGTCGAGATTTTTGTTACTTCAATTGATGGTAGCCTTGTCATTATGGAACGTAGTCTGTTGTCGACATTTTTGTTACACCAATGAATGGTAGCCTTGTCATTACGGAAGGTAGTCTGTTATCTTGATCTTTGTTACTCTAATGGATTTTAGCCTTGTCATTATGGAAGGTAGTATGTTGTCGAGACTTTCGTTACTCCAATGGATTGTGGCCTTGTCATTATGGAAGGTAGTCTGTTGTCGAGATTTTTGTTACTCCAATAGATGGTAGCCTTGTCATTATGGAAGGTAGTCTGTTGTCGAGATTTTTTTTACTCTAATGGATGGTAGCCTTGTCATTATGGAAGGTAGTGTGTTGTCGAGATTTTTGTTAATCCAATTGATGGTACCATTGTCATTATGGAACTTAGTCTGTTATAGATATTTTTGTTACTCCAATGGATGGTAGCCTTGTCATTATGGAAGTAGTCTTTTGTCGAGACTTTCGTTACTCCAATGGATGGTAGCCTTGTCATTATGGAAGGTAGTCTGTGTTCTAGATTTTTGTTACTCCAATGGTGGTAGCCTTGTCATTATGGAAGGTAGTTTGTTGTCGAGATTTTTGTTACTCCAATGGATGCTAGCTTTGTGATTATTGAAGGTAGTCTGTCATTGAGATTTCTCTTACTCCAATGGATGGTAGCCTTGTCATTATTAAAGGTAGTCTGTTGTCGAGATTTTTGTCACTCCAATTGATGGTAGCCTTGTCATTATGGAAGGTAGTGTGTGGTCGAGATTTTTGTTACTCCAATTGATGGTAGCCTTGTCATTATGGAACGTAGTATGTTGTCGAGACTTTCGTTACTCCAATAGATGGTAGCCTTATCATTATGGAAGGTAGTCTGTTGTCGAGATTTTTGTTACTCCAATGGATGGTAGCCTTATCATTATTGAAGGTAGTCTGTCATTGAGATTTCTCTTACTCCAATGGATGGTAGCCTTGTCCTTATTAAAGGTAGTCTGTTGTCGAGATTTTTGTCACTCCAATTGATGGTAGCCTTGTCATTATGGAAGGTAGTCTGTTGTCGATATTTTTGTTACTCCAATGGATGGTAGCATTGTCATTATGGAAGGTAGTGTGTGGTCGAGATTTTTGTTACTCCAATTGATGGTAGCCTTGTCATTATGGAACGTAGTCTGTTGTCGAGACTTTCGTTACTCCAATGGATGGTAACCTTGTCATTATGGAAGGTAGTCTGTTGTCGAGATCTTTGTTACTCCAATAGATGGTAGCCTTGTCATTATGGAAGGTAGTTTGTTGTCGAGATTTTTTTTACTCTAATGTATGGTAGCCTTGTCATTATGGAAGGTAGTCTGTTTTCGAGATTTTTGTCACTACAATTGATGGTAGCCTTTTCATTATGGAAGGTAGTCTGTTGTCGAGATTTTTTTTTCCAATGGATGGTAGCCTTGTCATTATGGAAGGTAGTCTGTTACCAAGAATTTTGTTAATCCAATGGATGGTAGCCTTGTCAATATGAAGCGTAGTCTGTTTTCGATATTTTTGTTACTCCAATGGATGGTAGCCTTGACATTTTGGAAGGTAGTCTGTTGTCGAGATTTTTGTTAATCCAATGGATGGTAGCCTTGTCATTATGGAAGGTAGTCTGTTGTCGAGAATTTTTGTTACTCCAATGGATTGTAGCCTTGTCATTATGGAAGGTAGTCTTTTGTCTAGATTTTTGTTACTCCAATGGTGGTAGCCTTGTCATTATGGAAGGTAGTCTATTGTCGAGATTTTTGTTACTCCAATGGATGGTAGCCTTGTCATTATTGAAGGTAGTCTGTCATTGAGATTTTTGTTACTCCAATGGATGGTAGCCTTGTCATTATTAAAGGTAGTCTATTTGACGAGATTTTTGTCACTCCAATTGATGGTAGCCTTGTCATTATGGAAGGTAGTGTGTGGTCGAGATTTTTTTACTCCAATTGATGGTAGCCTTGTCATTATGGAACGTAGTCTGTTGTCGAGACTTTCGTTACTCCACTAGATGGTAGCCTTGTCATTGTGGAAGGTAGTTCGTTGTTGAAATTTTGTTACTCCAATGGATGATAGCCTTGTCATTATGGAAGGTAGTCTGTTGTCGAGATCTTTGTTACTCCAATAGATGGTAGCCTTGTCATTATGGAAGGTAGTCTGTTGTCGAGATTTTTTTACTCCAATGGATGGTAGCCTTGTCATTATTGAAGGTAGTCTGTCATTGAGATTTCTCTTACTCCAATGGATGGTAGCCTTGTCATTATGGAAGGTAGTCTGTTGTCGATATTTTTGTTACTCCAATGGATGGTAGCCTTGTCATTATGGAAGGTAGTGTGTGGTCGAGATTTTTGTTACTCCAATTGATGGTAGCCTTGTTATTATGGAACGTAGTCTGTTGTCGAGACTTTCGTTACTCCAATGGATGGTAGCCTTGTCATTATGGAAGGTAGTCTGTTGTCGAGATCTTTGTTACTCCAATAGATGGTAGCCTTTTCATTATGGAAGGTAGTTTGTTGTCGATATTTTTTTACTCTAATGTATGGTAGCCTTATCATTCTAGAAGGTAGTCTGTTTTCGAGATTTTTGTCACTCCAATTGATGGTAGCCTTGTCATTATGGAAGGTAGTCTGTAGTCGAGATTTTTATTTCCAATGGATGGTAGCCTTGTCATTATGGAAGGTAGTCTGTTACCAAGAATTTTGTTAATCAAATGGATGGTAGCCTTGTCATTATGAAGCGTACTCTGTTTTCGAGATTTTTGTTACTCCAATGGATGGTAGCCTTGACATTTTGGAAGGTAGTCTGTTGTCGAGATTTTTGTTACTCCAATGGATGGTAGCCTTGTCATTATGGAAGGTAGTCTTTTGTCGATAATTTTTGTTACTCCAATGGATTGTAGCCTTGTCATTTTGGAAGGTAGTCTTTTGTCTAGATTTTTGTTACTCCAATGGTGGTAGCCTTGTCATTATGGAAGGTAGTCTATTATCGATATTTTTGTTACTCCAATGGATGGTAGCCTTGTCATTATTGAAGGTAGTCTGTCATTGAGATTTTCGGTACTCCAATGGATGGTAGCCTTGTCATTATTAAAGGTAGTTTGTTGTCGAGATTTTTTTCACTCCAATTGATGGTTGCCTTGTCATTATATAAGGTAATCTGTTGTCGAGATTTTTGTTACTCCAATGGATGGTAGCCTTGTCATTATGGAAGGTAGTGTGTTGTCGAGATTTTTGTTACTCCAATTGATGGTAGCCTTGTCATTATGGAAGGTTATCTGTTGTGGAGATTTTTGTTACACCAATGGATGGTAGCCATGTCATTACGGAAGGTAGTATGTTGTCCAGATCTTTGTTACTCTAATGGATTGTAGCCTTGTCATTACGAAAGGTAGTCATTTGTAGAGATTTTTGTTACTCAAATTGATTGTAGCCTTGTCATTATGTAAGGTAGTCTATTGTCGAGATTTTTTTACTTTAATGGATGGTAGCCTTATCATTATGGAAGGTAGTCTATTCTCGAGATTTTTGTTACACCAATGGATGGTAGCCTTGTCATTATGGAAGGTAGTGTGGTGTCGAGATTTTTGTTAATCCAATGGATGGTACCATTGTCATTATGGAACTTAGTCTGTTATATATGTTTTTGTTACTCCAATGAATGGTAACCTTGTCATTATGGAAGGTAGTCTGTTGTCGAGACTTTCGTTACTCCAATAGATGGTAGCCTTGTCATTATGGAAGGTAGTCTGTTGTCGAGATCTTTTTTACTCTAATGGATGGTAGCCTTGTCATTATGGAAGGTAGTCTGTTGTCGAGATTTTTGTCACTCCAATTGATGGTAGCCTTGTCATTATGGAAGGTAGTCTGTTGTCGAGATTTTTGTTTTTCTAATGGATGGTAGCCTTGTCATTATGGAAGGTAGTCTGTTATCAAGAATTTTGTTAATCCAATGGATGGTAGCCTTGTCATTATGGAGCGTAGTCTGTTGTCGAGATTTTTGTTACTACAATGGATGGTAGCCTTGACACTTTGGAAGGTAGACTGTTGTCGAGATTTTTGTTACTCCAATGGATGGTAGCCTTGTCATTATGGAAGGTAATCTGCTGTCGAGATTTTTGGTACTCAATTAGATTGTAGCCTTGTCATTATAGAAGGTAGTTTGATGTCAATATTTTTGTTACTCTATTGGATGGTAGCATGTCGTTGTGATTTATGTTACTCCAACAGATGGTAGCCCTGTGATTATGGAACTTAGTCTGCTTTAGATATTTTTGTTATTCCAATAGATGGTAGCCTTCTCAATATGGAAAGTTGTCTATTCTCTAGATTTTTGTTACTCTAATGGATGGTAGCCTTGTATTATGTAAGGTAGTCTGTTGTCGAGATTTTTGTTACTCTAATGGATGGTAGACTTGTCATTATGGGAGGTAGTCTGTTGTCGAGATTTTTGTTACACCAATGGATGGTAGCCTTGTCATTATGGAAGGTAGTCTGTTGTCGAGATTTTTGTTAATCCAATGGATGGTACATTGTCATTATGGAACTTAGTCTGTTATAAATATTTTTGTTACTACAATGGATGGTAGCCTTGTCATTATGGAAGGTAGTCTTTTGTCGAGACCTTCGTTACTCTAATGGATGGTAGCCTTGTCATTATGGAAGGTAGTCTGTTGTCGAGATTTTTTTACTCTACTGGATGGTAGCCTTGTCATTATGTAAGGTAGTCTGTTGTCGAGATTTTTATCACTCCAATTGATGGTAGCCTTATCATTATGGAAGGTAGTCTATTGTCGAGATATTTTTTTTCCCAATGGATGGTAGCCTTGTCATTATGGAAGGTAGTCTGTTACCAAGAATTTTGTTAATCCAATGGATGGTAGCCTTGTCATTATGGAGCGTAGTCTGTTGTCGAGATTTTTGTTACTCCAATGGATGGCAGTGTTGACATTTTGGAAGGTAGTCTATTGTCGAGATTTTTGTTACTCCAATGGATGGTAGCCTTGTCATTATGGAAGGTAGTTTGTTGTCGTTATTTTTGGTACTCTATTGGATGGTAGCATTGTCATTATGTAAGGTAGCATGTCGTTGTGATTTCTGTTACTCCAACGGATGGTAGCCCTGTGATTATGGAACTTAGCCTACTTTAGATATTTCTGTTATTCCAATAGATGGTAGCCTTCTCATTATGGAAGATTGTCTGTTCTCTATATTTTTATTACTCTAATGGAAGGTAGCCTTATATTATGTAAGGTAGTCTATTGTCGAGATTTTTGTTATAGATATTTTTGTTACTCCAATGTATGGTAGCCTTGTCATTATTGAAGGTAGTCTGTTGTCGAGACTTTCGTTACTCCTATGGATGGTAGCCTTGTCATTATGGAAGGTAGTCTGTTGTCGAGAATTTCGTTACTCCAATAGATGGTAGCCTTGTCATTATGGAAGGTAGTCTGTTGTCGAGATTTTTTTTACTCTAATGGATGGCAGCCTTGTCATTATGGAACACTACTAAAAAAAGACATTTGAGAAAAGGTTTTTACATCGGGTATCAAAATATATGATGTAAAAAATACAATTAACAAACTTTTTACATCAGGTATTTATTTGCAATGATATAAAAAATATGAAAAAATATATATTTTGCTACCTATTACATCGGGCAAACGCATCCACCGATGTAAAAAGTTTTCAGAAAAAAATACGGTTGCATTTTTGTAAATAAGAAACAAGGTAGTAGAAATATTAATAAAAAACATGCAACATATTACATCGGTTGACTAAAAACCGATGTAATATCTTCACAACAGATATTAATATAAAAAATAAATTAAAGAATAAATCAATTTTTTTGCAACTTATTACATCAGGTATTAAAATGCACCGATGTAATAGGTGCATTGTAAAAAAAAAGTCAGAAAAAAAGCTTGCCAACCCTTACATCGAGTATTACAATGCACCGATGTAATAAGTGCATTGTAAAAAAAAATGCTTGCCAACCCTTAATTCGGGTATTACAATGCACCGATGTAATCGCCATCCAACCCCTACATCGGGTATTACAATGGACCGATGTAATAGGTGCCAAACCCTTATTTCCCAAACATTTCCCAAACAGTAGAAAAATTACAACTCCATTTTCCCCTGTTCGTGTTTCCGATTCTGGTCGCTTTCGATTCCGATTGCGTCTTCCTCAACCGCACCCGATTCCGATTGCCACCGTGACACCCTTATGCCCGCCCAATTCCGATTCGGTAATATTATTTGACCGCCGTTTCAGCCTCCATTTCCGGTATTCCTCTTCGACCGCTGTTTCTGGTCGTCCTCTTCGACCGCGGTGGTTTCAGTTCGTGTTTCCGCCGTTTCTGGTCGTCGTCTTCGACCGCAGTGGTTCTGTTCGTTCGTGTTTCATCGTTTTCGACCGCCATTGATGATGATTTTTGTTGTGAATTTGTAGATTTGTTTGATGAACATAGATGATGCGGTTTGTTAAAATTTGATTACGTATCCTTGCCTCCGTTTCACGTCGTTCAGTCTATTCACGCCATTCACGACTTTTCACCGGCTGATTCACGCCCTTCCTCGCTCGCCGTTTCAATTGTAAGTCACATTCTTCACTTATTTGAAATAATAATATGTTTGAGATCTGTTTCAAAAGGACTTTTTGAAAATAATCTTTCAGGAACCGGTTCCTACCTAACAGGGAACCGGTTTCCAAACTTGTTCAAAAATCACTTCCCTGGAATTTGTACCAGGAACCGGGTTGTACCTATAGGGGAACCGGTTCCTGCGTGTTATTTTTGAATTCTGGGTTGTACCTATAGGGGAACCGGGTTTCTACTGTAATGAAAAAAGAAAGGACCAAAATAAATTATTTCAACATCACAATATTTATATGTTGCGTCCTTTTAGTATTATAATAATAATTTACAGCCAAATCCTACTGTCTTGATTCTAACTACAAATATCACAAAACTTGACATAATGATTTTAAAAATATAACTTGACAATTTGATGATGTTTGAAATAGTTCAAAATCACCCTTACATATTGCATATGAATGTTGTATGTTGCACTCCTCAATATTTCCATCAACTTGATAAGTAGCACCTTTTTTCTCAATAAAAAGTTTTGTAGTCTTGAGTTTCATGTTTTGAAATCTTAATAGAGTTATCACCTTGCCATTGAAATTTGATTATATTTTGCTTTCTCTGCGAAGCAGTGCAACTTGCAATCTCGGAATCTCCGTGAAGTAGCGCAGCCGCGGGCACACCATTCGTCAGACCTTCCTCCGTGTGAACATAGTTATGGATCGTAGTTGGATGAGAGCTAATCGATTAAGTGACGAGTACGAACATGGAGTGATGGAATTTATACAGTTTGCTGAAAGTAATGCTGACAAAAGTCTTCCTACGCTTTTTCTCTGTCCATGTGTTCGTTGTGCAAATAAAGAACCAAAACATCGTAAGAAAGAAATCATGGATCATCTAATTTGTGTAGGGATTTGTCAAAGTTATACAAAATGGATATGGCACGGTGAAGTAGTAGCAAAGTCAAACGTGTCTCAAATAGATGATGTTAGTGTAGAAATGGATGATCGTCTAGAAGACATGTTGCGTGATATTGGACAAGATTCGTTTATGAGGGCACATGCGTATGATACTTTATGCAATGACAAAGATAAACTATTGTACACGGGATGCAAAAAATTTACACGTCTGTCAGCCGTGTTAAAATTATTTAATCTGAAGGCAAATAATGGGTGGACTGACAAAATTTTTACCGAGTTGCTTGAATTGTTGACCGAAATGCTTCCAGAAGGTAATGTAATGCCAAGTCGTTATTACGAGGCGAAGAAAATATTGTGTCCGATGGGTTTGGAGTATGAAAAGATACATGCATGCCCTAATGATTGCATATTATACAGAAAAGAGTATGAAAAGTATAATCATTGTCCAAAATGCAAGGCTTCACGCTACAAAAAGAAAGATGGTGAATCACTTGATGATGAGGTGGTCAAAAAGGGTCCTCCTGCGAAATTCGTATGGTACCTACCAATAATTTCAAGGTTCAAGAGATTATTCGCCAATGCAGATGATGCAAAGAATCTTAGATGGCATGCAGAAGAAAGATAATGTGGTGGACAAATTCGTCATGTAGCCGATTCTTTGCAGTGGAAGAAAATAGATTCTTTGTTTCCAAATTTTGGCAAATTGTCGAGAAACCTTAGACTTGGACTTGCTACTGATGGAATGAATCCATTTGGTAATCTGAGTACTAACCATAGTTCTTGGCCTGTTCTCTTGATGATTTACAACCTATCTCCTAGGCTGTGCATAAAGCATAAATATATTATGTTATCGATGATGATATCGGGCCCAAAACAACCAGGAAATGACATAGACGTTTATCTAAGTCCACTGATTGGAATTGAGATTCTATGAGAGGTTTGAGGAGGAATAGATGCTGGAATAGTAGAAGAATTTAAAACAAAAGCAGCAGATAAATTGCCTCTTTTCTTGGGTGTCTGCTGGGATGATCCTTCTGAAGGTGCCTTCCTCTTCTTCGTCTTCTTCAGAGTCACTTCTTGCTGAGGTTGATGCAGAGCTTTGATAATCAGATTTGGATCTGTACCATCTGCCTTGCACGCATCCAAGTATCTGAGAACCACCTCTGGTTTGGATTCTATCTCAGAAAATAAAGGAAAGTCACTCAGAGGAACTCTTCTGCTGGTGATATCAACAATAGGAGTAGCTCTGGGTTCCTTATGGATATTTTCTATCAGCTTCATTTTCTTCAAGTTCTTTGCGTTCAGAGGTTTCCCAACTGTTGGTTCAATGGTGCTTAGCTCTTGAGCTTCTATCAGATGCTCTATCAGCCTATTCTCTGTCAGAATATATGATATCAACCTTCCAAAGGGTATCCAATCCCTCTTGGTTCTTTCTTCTTCCCTGGTTTCCTTCACACTTGTTCTGAGGTGGTTGAACAGAAAATGAGCCAGATTGATTTTTACCTTCTGATCAATAAAGTAGATCAGAAACTGCTGATCCACATTTATGTAATCAGGTGAACTGGTTGGTTTCCTATGGTTGAAGCACCCCAGAATTATCTTAGCCCAAACTCTGTAATGATCCTTCAGATCTTTGATCTTGCTGCTGGGCACCCCATGAGTGAAAATCCTTGCAGCTATCACACCCACATCAGCACATCTTTCAGCCATGTCCACACAACGGACGCCACCGCCATTGTAACCGATTAGCCTTGCAATGTGATCCTCAGTGATCACAATCTTCTTCCCCATAACAGAGGAGGTGACTAGATGCGTTGAAGCCTTGGCGTGAATCTAGAATTCCTTGACTAGCATAGGGAATGTTGGTCCAACCAACCTGTCAAAATACCTTTCCCACTTCTGTGCCCTAACTTCTTCAGTTAGGTCAAAACCGTTCTCCTTCAAGCTTCCAAAATCAATGATTAATTCAGAAAGCACTTCAAGATTCTTCATAGGAGTGAGGAGTGTTCTGAATGGCACTTGATATGGCTCAGATGATGCTTTCTTCTGAGGACCTGCAGAAGCACTGCTGGAGGTTGCCATGTTCACACTAAAAAGGTTTTGAGAAGAAACTGAGGAAAAAGGGTTTTGCAAGAGATGAACACAGAAATATGCAGAGAATGCTTGAGTATTAGTGAGAAAACGTAAAGAATGAGAATGAGAGATTAATGTGTTTAAATAGAGTTTCAAAATATTTTGAAAAGATAAACGTTTTTAAGAAAGAGAAAAATCATGATTGCATTTTAAAAGCATGATTACTTTTCATTAAATGCTTGCTGATTTTGGGGGATTTGAGAAAGATACTTAAAAACGGTTACCAGACATGTGTCTCAATGCACCCAATCAGCGCTTTGCCTTCTCAGAAGTGTGCATGCGTTCTGCTTCAGAGATATGCTGATGATTGGATGACACTTGTTTGATGTAGTGATCAGCACGTCTGTCTTTCAGCTTAGACTCTCAGATCATTAGACTTGCATCTGATACAATCTGCATGTTCTATCTTTCTGAAAGAAGATTGATCAGAAGTTGACAGTAAAACAATTACATTCTGAAGGTAAATATATGGAATTAAAACATTTTCACTCTGGACAAACTTTCATGCTGAGATGTTTCAGAATGAAATTAAACATATCTTCTGAAAGGGGTTTAGTAAAGATATCAGCCCATTGATGGTCTGTATCTATAAATTTTAAGTTCAAAATACCTTTCTGAATATAGTCCCTAATGAAGTGATGTTTTATTTCTATATGCTTAGCTCTAGAATGTAAAATGGGATTCTTACTTAAGCAAATAACAAAAGTATTATCTTAGAGTATAGGAATGTTACTCTCAAAAATCTGGAAGTCTTCAAGCTGACTTTTCATCCAGAGCATTTGTATGCTACATCCTGCTGCTGCTATGTACTCAACTTCTGCTGTTGATAGTGCAATTGTTGATTGCCTTTTGCTGGACCAAGAGATCAGATTTTCTCCCAGAAAGTGGCAGCTTCCAGAAGTACTTTTTCGTTCTACTCTGTCTCCAGCAAAATCAGCATCGCAGTAGCCTACTAAGCTGTAATCACTAGATTTTCTATAAAACAAACCCAGATTAGTAGTACCTTTCAGATACTTGAAAATTCGCTTAACAGCTGTTAAGTGAGATTCTCTAGGATCTGATTGGAATCTAGAACAGATACAAACACTGAATAATATGTCAGGTCTTGAAGCAGTCAGATAGAGGAGAGAACCAATCATACCTCTGTAGACTTTCTGTTCTACATTTTTGCTTACCTCTTCTCTTTCCAGAATGCACGTGGGATGCATTGGAATCTTTGATGGCTTACATTCTGAGAGGTCAAATTTCTTCAGAAGATCTCTGATGTATTTGCTCTGATGAATGTAAGTTCCCTCTGGAGTTTGATTGATCGGAATTCCTAGAAAGAATTTCAGTTCCCCCATGAGGCTCATCTCAAATTCTGCCTGCATACACTTAGCAAATTTTCTTCCAAGAGAAGGATTAGTAGAACCAAAAATAATATCATCACCATAAATTATACAGACTAAGATGTCATTCTTAACTGATTTACAGAATAGAGTAGTGTCCACTTTCCCTCTGGTGAATTCATTTTCTAACAGAAAGTTACTTAGCCTTTCATACCAAGCTCTGAGAGCTTGTTTCAGACCATACAGTGACTTCTTTAGTTTGAAAACATGTTCTGGATGTTTTGTATTTTCAAAACCAGAGGGTTGGTGTACATAAACTTCTTCTTCCATATAACCATTTAAGAATGCACTTTTGACATCCATCTGATACAGAGTGATGCCTCTATTAACAACAAATGAAATTAAAAGTCTGATAGATTCTAACCTGGCGACTGGGGTAAAGGTTTCTGTATAGTCTATCCCCTCTTGCTGACTATAACCTTGTGCAACCAGTCGTGCCTTGTTTCTGATGACTTTAACTTGTTCATTTAGCTTGTTTGTGAACACCCATCTTGTTCCAATGACATTGAATCCTTTTGGTCTGGGAACGAGATCCCATACGTCGTTTCTGGTGAATTGATTTAGCTCTTCTTGCATTTCCAGAATCCAGTCATTATCCAGAAGTGCTTCATCAATAGAAGAAGGTTCAATCAGAGACAGAAGTCCCATAAGAGTTTCTTCAGAGTTTCTGAAGCTTGCTCTTGTTCTGATTGGATCTTCCTTTCTTCCTAAGATAGTCTCTTCTGGGTGATCCAAGCTGCTTCTGGGTAATCTCTTCTGAGGTTGATCACCAGCTGTTGTAGGATTGCTAGCAGTTCTCCTTTCAGACGTTGAAGGAATGTCTGTGTTGAGAGCTTCTGACGACTTGTCTTCAGAACCTGTAAATTCAATTTCTATACCTGCAAAAACTTCATTCTGCTTTGACTTTTCAGAGTCAAGCTTATCATCAAAACAAACACTGATTGATTCTTCCACAATCTGTGTTTCTGTATTGTATACTCTGTACCCTCTTGAGCGTTCAGAGTATCCTAACATAATACACTTCTGTGCTTTAGAGTCAAACTTGTTCAAATAATTCTTTGTATTTAATATAAAGCAAGTACATCCAAATGGATGAAAATATGAAATGTTGGGCTTTCTGTTCTTCCACAATTCATATGGAGTCTTTTCCAGAATAGGTCTTATTGAGATTCTATTCTGAATGTAGCACGCTGTGTTTATTGCTTCTGCCCAGAAGGTCTTAGCAACGTTTGTCTCATTGATCATGGTTCTGGCCATTTCTTGCAATGTTCTGTTCTTTCGTTCTACAACTCCATTTTGTTGGGGAGTTCTAGGACAAGAGAAATCATGCAGAATGCCTCTGTCATTAAAGAATGACTCAAAATCTTTGTTTTCAAATTCTCCACCATGATCACTTCTGACTTTAACGATTCTAAGATCCTTTTCATTCTGAACTTGGTTACAAAAGGTAACAAACATAGAGTGTGACTCGTCCTTGTGTCTTAAGAACTTTACCCATGTCTATCTGCTATAGTCATCTACGATTACTAACCCATACTTCTTACCACTGACTGAAGCAGTTTTAACTGGTCCAAATAAGTCAATGTGCAGAAGTTCTAATGGCTTAGAGGTAGAAACAACATTTTTGAATTTAAAAGAAGGTTTTGCAAACTTGCCTTTCTGACATGCTTCACACAGAGCATCTGAATTAAACTTCAAATTAGGAAGTCCTCTGACCAGATTGAGTTTGTTAATCTGAGATATTCTTCTCATACTAACATGCGCCAATCTTCTGTGCCAGATCCACTGCTCGTTGTTAACAGACAGAAGGAATTTTACATTCTGACTCTTTAGTTCAGAAAGTTTGATTTTGTAAATGTTGTTTTTCCTCTTACCATTAAACAGGATAGTCCCATCTTTCTGACTAACAGCTTTACATGATTTTTGATTAAAGATTATATCATAACCGTTATCACTTAATTGACTTATGGATAACAGATTATGCATCAATCCATCTACTAGCAGAACATTATTAATAGAGGGAAGATTTCCATTACCTACAGTTCCAGAGCCAATTATCTTTCCCCTCTGATTGCCTCCAAAGCCAACGTGGCCTCCAGGCTTAAGTTCCAGACTTTGGAACATATGCCTTCTTCCCGTCATGTGTCGTGAGCAGCCAGAGTCCAGGTACCATGACTGGTGTTTCTGACTTGCTGCTAAAGATATCTGCAACATGTATTATTTTATCCTTAGGTACCCAGATTTTCTTGGGTCCTGATTTGTTAGTTTTACCAAAACTCTGGTTGAATTTTGGTTTCACAGAGTGCTTACTGCTAGTGTATTTAATATCATGTGTGTGACCATATACAAAATGTGAATTCAGAGGAGTGTGTTTAATGGTTAAGTCCATGACATTCTTTGGTGTAGGAACCTTACCTTGGTATCCTATTCCTTTCATGCCGTTTCTGCTAACTCCATAGATCATTGAAGCCATTTTGCTTCTATCTATGCTTTTAGCTAGGAACTTCTGGAAACTGTGATCATACTCCTTGATGATCTCATCAGCGTTGCTGGGAGTTTCAGAAATTGGTTCCTTCTGAGAGTTTTGTAATGTGTTTTCTAATTTTGAAATCTTATTTCTCAGCTCAGAATTTTCCAATTTGAGACTCTCAGTCTTATTAGAGTCAGATTCAAGATTCCTTTTCAGGTCTCTGAATTTAGCTCTAATTTGCTGATAACGTTCCAGAATCTCATTAAGGCTTTCAGCAAGTTCAGCCTTTGTAAAGTTAACAACAAAGTTAGGAAATACCTCTTCAGTATCTGATTCTGAGTCTGATTCAGAAGCTTCACTATCTTCTGAGATGTTAGCCATGAGAGCTTTGTTTGCCCTCTCATCATCTGATTCTGAGTCAGCTTCAGATGATTCAGAGTCATCCCATGTAGCCATGAGACTTTTTGTTATTACGGAAGGTAGTCAGTTGTCGAGATTTTTGTTACTCAAATTGATGGTAGCCTTGACATTATGTAACGTAGTCTGTTGTCGAGATTTTTTGTTAGTCAAACGGATGGTAGACTTGTCATGATGGAAGGTAGTCAGTTGTCGAGATTTTTGTTACTCAAATTGATGGTAGCCTTGTCATTATGTAAGGTAGTCTGTTGTCGAGATTTTTGTTAGTCAAATGGATGGTAGCCTTGTCATTATGGAAGGTAGTCTGTTGTTGATATTTTTGTTAATCCAATGGATGGTATCCTTGTCATTAAGGAAGGAAGTCTGTTGATTAGATTTTTGTTACTCCAATGGATGGTAGCCTTGTCATTATGGAAGGTAGTGTGTTGTCGATATTTTTGTTACTCCAATTGATGGTAGCCTTGACATTACGGAACGTAGTCTGTTGTCGAGATTTTTGTTACACTAATGGATGGTAGCCTTGTCATTACGAAAGGTAGTCTGTTGTCGAGATCTTTGTAACTCTAATGGATTGTAGCCTTGTCATTATGGAAGGTAGTCAGTTGTCAAGATTTTTGTTACTCAAATTGATGGTAGCCTTGTCATGATGTAAGGTAGTCTGTTTTCGAGATTTTTGTTAGTCAAATGGATGGTAGCCTTGTCATTATGGAAGGTAGTCTGTTGTTGATATTTTTGTTAATCCAATGGATGGTAGCCTTGTCATTATGGAATGAAGTCTGTTGATCAAATTTTTGTTACTCCAATGGTTGGTAGCCTTGTCATTATGGAAGGTAGTCTATTGTCTAGATTTTTGTTATTCCATTGGATGGTAGCCTTGTCATTATGGAAGGTAGAGTTTTGTCGAGATTTTTGTTACTCCAAATGGATGGTAGCCTTGTCATTATTTAAGGTAGTCTGTTGCCGAGATTTTTGTTACTCTAAAGGATGGAAGCCTTGTCATTATGGATGGTAGTCTGTTGTCGAGACTTTTGTTACTCCAATGGATTGTAGCCTTGTGATTATGGAAGGTAGTCTGTTGTCGAAATTTTTGTTACTCCAATGGATTGTAGCCTTGTGATTATGGAAGGTAGTCTGTTGTCTAGAATTTTGTTACTCCAATGCTGGTAGCCTTTTCATTATGGAAGGTAGTCTGTTGTCGAGATTTTTGTTACTCCAATGGATGGTAGCCTTGTCATTATGGAAGGTAGTCTGTCGTTGAGATTTTTGTTACTCTAATGGGTTGTAGCCTTTTCATTATGGAAGGTAATCTGTTGTCGAGATTTTTGTTACTCTAATGGATGGTAGCCTTGTCATTATGGAAGGTAGTCTATTGTCGAGATTTTTGTTACTCCAATTGATGGTAGCCTTGTCATTATGGAAGGAAGTCTGTTGATCATATTTTTTTACTCCAATGGATGATAGCCTTGTCATTATGGAAGGTAGTCAGTTGATCATATTTTTTTGCTCCAATGGATTGTAGCCTTGTCATTATGGAAGGTAGTTTGTTGTCGTGATTTTTGTCACTCCATTGGATGGTAGCCTTGTCATCATGGAAGGTAATCTGTTGTCGAGATTTTTGTTACTCCAATGGATGGTAGCCTTGTCATTATGGAAGGTAGTCTGTTGTCGAGTTTTTCTTTACTCCAATTTCATGGTAGCCTTGTCATTATGGAACGTAGTCTGTGGTCGAGATTTTTGTTACACCAATGGATGGTAGCCTTGTCATTACGGAAGGTAGTCAATTGTCGAGATTTTTGTTACTCAAATTGATGGTAGCCTTGACATTATGTAAGGTAGTCTGTTGTCGAGATTTTTTGTTAGTCAAATGGATGGTAGACTTGTCATGATGGAAGGTAGTCAGTAGTCGAGATTTTTGTTACTCAAATTGATGGTAGCCTTGTCATTATGTAAGGTAGTCTGTTGTCGAGATTTTTGTTAGTCAAATGGATGGTAGCCTTGTCATTATGGAAGGTAGTCTGTTGTTGATATTTTTGTTAATCCAATGGATGGTATCCTTGTCATTAAGGAAGGAAGTCTGTTGATTAGATTTTTCTTACTCCAATGGATGGTAGCCTTGTCATTATGGAAGGTAGTGTGTTGTCGATATTTTTGTTACTCCAATTGATGGTAGCCTTGACATTATGGAACGTAGTCTGTTGTCGAGATTTTGTTACACTAATGGATGGTAGCCTTGTCATTACGAAAGGTAGTCTGTTGTCGAGATCTTTGTAACTCTAATGGATTGTAGCCTTGTCATTATGGAAGGTAGTCAGTTGTCAAGATTTTTATTACTCAAATTGATGGTATCCTTGTCATTATGTAAGGTAGTCTGTTTTCGAGATTTTTGTTAGTCAAATGGATGGTAGCCTTGTCATTATGGAAGGTAGTCTGTTGTTGATATTTTTGTTAATCCAATGGATGGTAGCCTTGTCATTATGGAATGAAGTCTGTTGATCAAATTTTTGTTACTCCAATGGTTGGTAGCCTTGTCATTATGGAAGGTAGTCTATTGTCTAGATTTTTGTTATTCCATTGGATGGTAGCCTTGTCATTATGGAAGGTAGAGTTTTGTCGAGATTTTTGTTACTCCAAATGGATGGTAGCCTTGTCATTATTTAAGGTAGTCTGTTGCCGAGATTTTTGTTACTCTAAAGGATGGAAGCCTTGTCATTATGGATGGTAGTCTATTGTCGAGACTTTTGTTACTTCAATGGATTGTAGCCTTGTGATTATGGAAGGTAGTCTGTTGTCGAAATTTTTGTTACTCCAATGGATTGTAGCCTTGTGATTATGGAAGGTAGTCCGTTGTCTAGAATTTTGTTACTCCAATGCTGGTAGCCTTTTCATTATGGAAGGTAGTCTGTTGTCGAGATTTTTGTTACTCCAATGGATGGTAGCCTTGTCATTATGGAAGGTAGTCTGTCGTTGAGATTTTTGTTACTCTAATGGGTTGTAGCCTTTTCATTATGGAAGGTAATCTGTTGTCGAGATTTTTGTTACTCTAATGGATGGTAGCCTTGTCATTATGGAAGGTAGTCTATTGTCGAGATTTTTGTTACTCCAATTGATGGTAGCCTTGTCATTATGGAAGGAAGTCTGTTGATCATATTTTTTTACTCCAATGGATGATAGCCTTGTCATTATGGAAGGTAGTCAGTTGATCATATTTTTTTGCTCCAATGGATTGTAGCCTTGTCATTATGGAAGGTAGTTTGTTGTCGTGATTTTTGTCACTCCATTGGATGGTAGCCTTGTCATCATGGAAGGTAATCTGTTGTCGAGATTTTTGTTACTCCAATGGATGGTAGCCTTGTCATTATGGAAGGTAGTCTGTTGTCGAGTTTTTCTTTACTCCAATTTCATGGTAGCCTTGTCATTATGGAACGTAGTCTGTGGTCGAGATTTTTGTTACACCAATGGATGGTAGCCTTGTCATTACGGAAGGTAGTCAATTGTCGAGATTTTTGTTACTCAAATTGATGGTAGCCTTGACATTATGTAAGGTAGTCTGTTGTCGAGATTTTTTGTTAGTCAAATGGATGGTAGACTTGTCATGATGGAAGGTAGTCAGTAGTCGAGATTTTTGTTACTCAAATTGATGGTAGCCTTGTCATTATGTAAGGTAGTCTGTTGTCGAGATTTTTGTTAGTCAAATGGATGGTAGCCTTGTCATTATGGAAGGTAGTCTGTTGTTGATATTTTTGTTAATCCAATGGATGGTATCCTTGTCATTAAGGAAGGAAGTCTGTTGATTAGATTTTTCTTACTCCAATGGATGGTAGCCTTGTCATTATGGAAGGTAGTGTGTTGTCGATATTTTTGTTACTCCAATTGATGGTAGCCTTGACATTATGGAACGTAGTCTATTGTCGAGATTTTGTTACACTAATGGATGGTAGCCTTGTCATTACGAAAGGTAGTCTGTTGTCGAGATCTTTGTAACTCTAATGGATTGTAGCCTTGTCATTATGGAAGGTAGTCAGTTGTCAAGATTTTTGTTACTCAAATTGATGGTATCCTTGTCATTATGTAAGGTAGTCTGTTTTCGAGATTTTTGTTAGTCAAATGGATGGTAGCCTTGTCATTATGGAAGGTAGTCTGTTGTTGATATTTTTGTTAATCCAATGGATGGTAGCCTTGTCATTATGGAATGAAGTCTGTTGATCAAATTTTTGTTACTCCAATGGTTGGTAGCCTTGTCATTATGGAAGGTAGTCTATTGTCTAGATTTTTGTTATTCCATTGGATGGTAGCCTTGTCATTATGGAAGGTAGAGTTTTGTCGAGATTTTTGTTACTCCAAATGGATGGTAGCCTTGTCATTATTTAAGGTAGTCTGTTGCCGAGATTTTTGTTACTCTAAAGGATGGAAGCCTTGTCATTATGGATGGTAGTCTATTGTCGAGACTTTTGTTACTTCAATGGATTGTAGCCTTGTGATTATGGAAGGTAGTCTGTTGTCGAAATTTTTGTTACTCCAATGGATTGTAGCCTTGTGATTATGGAAGGTAGTCCGTTGTCTAGAATTTTGTTACTCCAATGCTGGTAGCCTTTTCATTATGGAAGGTAGTCTGTTGTCGAGATTTTTGTTACTCTAATGGATGGTAGCCTTGTCATTATGGAAGGTAGTCTATTGTCGAGATTTTTGTTACTCCAATTGATGGTAGCCTTGTCATTATGGAAGGAAGTTTGTTGATCATATTTTTTTACTCCAATGGTTGATAGCCTTGTCATTATGGAAGGTAGTCTGTTGATCATATTTTTTTGCTCCAATGGATGGTAGCCTTGTCATTATGGAAGGTAGTTTGTTGTCGTGATTTTTGTCACTCCATTGGATGGTAGCCTTTTCATCATGGAAGGTAATCTGTTGTCGAGATTTTTGTTACTCCAATGGATGGTAGCCTTGTCATTATGGAAGGTAGTCTGTTGTCGAGTTTTTCTTTACTCCAATTTCATGGTAGCCTTGTCATTATGGAACGTAGTGTGTTGACGATATTTTTGTTACTCCAATGGATGATAGCCTTGTCATTATGGAAGGTAGTCTGTTTTCGAGATTTTTGTTACATTAATGGATGGTAGCCTTGTCATTATGGAACATAGTCAGTTGTCGATACTTTTGTTATTCCATTTGATGGTAGTATTGTCATTATGGAAGGTAGTCTGTTGTCGAGATTTTTTTTACTCTAATGGATGGCATCCTTGTCATTATGGAAGGTAGTCTGTTGTCGAGATTTTTGTCACTCAAATTGATGGAAGCCTTGTCATTATGAAAGGTAGTCTGTTGTCGAGATTTTTGTTTTTCCAATGGATGGTAGCGTTGTCATTATGGAAGGTAGTGTGTTGTCGATATTTTTGTTACTCAAATTGATGGTAGCCTTGTCATTCTGGAACGTTGTCTGTGTTCGAGATTTTTGTTACACTAATGGATGGTAGCCTTGTCATTACGGAAGGTAGTCTGTTGTCGAGATCTTTGTTACTCTAATGGATTGTAGCCTTGTCATTATGGAAGGTAGTCAGTTGTCGATATTTTTGTTACTCAAATTGATGGTAACCTTGTCATTATGTAAGGTAGTCTGTTGTCGACATTTTTGTTAGTCAAATGGATGGTAGCCTTGTCATTATGGAAGGTAGTCTGTTGTTGATATTTTTGTTAATCCAATGGATGGTAGCCTTGTCATTATGGAAGGAAGTCTGTTGATCAGATTTTTGTTACTCCAATGGATGGTAGCCTTGTCATTATGGAAGGTAGTATATTGTAGAGATTTTTGCTATTTCACTGGATGGTAGCCTTGTCATTATGGAAGGTAGACTTTTGTCGAGATTTTTGTTACTCCAAATGGATGGTAGCCTTGCGATTATAGAAGGTAGTTTGTTGCCGAGATTTTTTTTACTCTAAAGGATGGTAGCCTTGTAATTATGGATGGTAGTCTGTTGTCGAGATTTTTGTTACTCCAGTGGATTGTAGCCTTGTCATTATGGAAGGTAGTCTGTTGTCGATACTTTTGTTATTCCATTTGATGGTAGTATTGTCATTATGGAAGGTAGTCTGTTGTCGAGATTTTTTTTACTCTAATGGATGGCATCCTTGTCATTATGGAAGGTAGTCGGTTGTCGAGATTTTTGTCACTCCAATTGATGGAAGCCTTGTCATTATGGAAGGTAGTCTGTTGTCGAGACTTTTGTTTTTCCAATGGATGGTAGCCTTGTCATTATGGAAGGTAGTGTGTTGTCGATATTTTTGTTACTCCAATTGATGGTAGCCTCGTCATTATGGAACGTTGTCTGTGTTCGTGATTTTTGTTACACTAATGGATGTTAGCCTTGTCATTACGGAAGGTAGTCTGTTGTCGAGATCTTTGTTACTCTAATGGATTGTAGCCTTGTCATTATGGAAGGTAGTCAGATGTCGATATTTTTGTTACTCAAATTGATGGTAACCTTGTCATTATGTAAGGTAGTCTGTTGTCGATATTTTTGTTAGTCAAATGGATGGTAGCCTTGTCATTATGGAAGGTAGTCTGTTGTTGATATTTTTGTTAATCCAATGGATGGTAGCCTTGTCATTATGGAAGGAAGTCTGTTGATCAGATTTTTGTTACTCCAATGGATGGTAGGCTTGTCATTATGGAAGGTAGTATATTGTAGAGATTTTTGTTATTCCAATGGATGGTAGCCTTGTCATTATGGAAGGTAGACTTTTGTCGAGATTTTTGTTACTCCAAATGGATGGTAGCCTTGTGATTATGGAAGGTAGTCTTTTGCCGGGATTTTTTTTACTCTAAAGGATGGTAGCCTTGTATTTATGGATGGTAATCTGTTGTCGAGATTTTTGTTACTCCAATGGATTGTAGCCTTGTCATTATGGAAGGTAGTCTGTTGTCGAAATTTATGTTACTCCAATGGATTGTAGCCTTGTCATTATGGAAGGTTGTCTGTCGTTGAGATTTCTGTTACTCCATTGGATGGTAGCCTTGTCATTATGAAAGGTAGTATGTCGTTGAGATTTTTGTTACTCCAATGGATGGTAGCCTTGTCATTATGGAAGGTAGTCTGTTGTCGAGATTTTTGTTACACTAATGGATGGTAGCTTGTCATTATTGAAGGTAGTTTGTTGTCGAGATCTTTGTTACTATAATGGATTGTAGCCTTGTCATTTTGGAAGGTAGTCAGTAGTCGAGATTTTTGTTACTCAAATTAATGGTAGTCTTGTCATTATGTAAGGTAATCTGTTGTCGAGATCTTTGTTAATCCAATGGATGGTAGCCTTGTCAATATGGAAGGAAGTTTGTTGTCGAGATCTTTGTTACTCTAATGGATTGTAGCCTTGTCATTATCGAAGGTAGTCAGTTGTCGAGATTTTTGTTACTCAAATTGATGGTAGCCTTGTCATTATGTAAGGTAGTTTGTTGTCGAGATTTTTGTTAGTCAAATGGATGGTAGCCTTGTCATTATGGAAGGTAGTCTGTTGTTGATATTTTTGTTAATCCAATGGATGGTAGCCTTGTCATTATGGAAGGTAGTCTATTGTCGATATTTTTGTTATTCCATTAGATGGTAGCCTATTCATTATGGAAGGTAGAGTTTTGTCGAGATTTTTGTTACTCCAAATGGATGGTAGCCTTGTCATTATTGAAGGTAGTATGTTACCTAGATTTTTGTTACTCTAAAGGATGGTATCCTTGTCATTATGGATGGTAGTCTGTTGTGGAGATTTTTGTTACTCCAATGGATTGTAGCCTTGTCATTATGGAAGGTAGTCTGTTGTCGAAATTTATGTTACTCCAATGTATTGTAGCCTTGTAATTATGGAAGGTAGTCTATTGTGGAGATTTTTGTTACTCCAATGGATGGTAGCCTTGTCATTATGGAAGGTAGTCTGTTGTCGAGATTTTTGTTACACCAATGGATGGTTGCCTTGTCATTATGAAAGGTAGTCTGTTGTCGATATTTTTGTTACTCCAATTGATGGTAGCCTTGTCATTATGGAACATAGTCTGTTGTCGAGACTTTTGTTATTCCATTTGATGGTAGTATTGTCATTATGGAAGGTAGTCTGTTGTCGAGATATTTTTTACTCTAATGGAAGGCATCCTTGTCATTATGGAAGGCAGTCTGTTGTCGAGATTTTTGTCACTCCAATTGATGGAAGCCTTGTCATTATGGAAGGTAGTCTGTTGTCGAGATTTTTGTTTTTCCAATGGATGGTAGCCTTGTCATTATGGAAGGTAGTCTGTTGTCGAGATTTTTGTCACTCAAATTGATGGAAGCCTTGTCATTATGAAAGGTAGTCTGTGTTCGAGATTTTTGTTTTTCCAATGGATGGTAGCCTTGTCATTACGGAAGGTAGTCTGTTGTCGATATTTTTGTTACTCAAATTGATGGTAGCCTTGTCATTCTGGAACGTTGTCTGTGTTCGAGATTTTTGTTACACTAATGGATGGTAACCTTGTCATTATGGATGGTAGTCTGTTGTCGAGATCTTTGTTACTCTAATGGATTGTAGCCTTGTCATTATGGAAGGTAGTCAGTTGTCGATATTTTTGTTACTCAAATTGATGGTAACCTTGTCATTATGTAAGGTAGTCTGTTGTCGACATTTTTGTTAGTCAAATGGATGGTAGCCTTGTCATTATGGAAGGTAGTCTGTTGTTGATATTTTTGTTAATCCAATGGATGGTAGCCTTGTCATTATGGAAGGAAGTCTGTTGATCAGATTTTTGTTACTCCAATGGATGGTAGCCTTGTCATTATGGAAGGTAGTATATTGTAGAGATTTTTGCTATTTCACTGGATGGTAGCCTTGTCATTATGGAAGGTAGACTTTTGTCGAGATTTTTGTTACTCCAAATGGATGGTAGCCTTGCGATTATAGAAGGTAGTTTGTTGCCGAGATTTTTTTTACTCTAAAGGATGGTAGCCTTGTAATTATGGATGGTAGTCTGTTGTCGAGATTTTTGTTACTCCAGTGGATTGTAGCCTTGTCATTATGGAAGGTAGTCTGTTGTCGATACTTTTGTTATTCCATTTGATGGTAGTATTGTCATTATGGAAGGTAGTCTGTTGTCGAGATTTTTTTTACTCTAATGGATGGCATCCTTGTCATTATGGAAGGTAGTCGGTTGTCGAGATTTTTGTCACTCCAATTGATGGAAGCCTTGTCATTATGGAAGGTAGTCTGTTGTCGAGATTTTTGTTTTTCCAATGGATGGTAGCCTTGTCATTATGGAAGGTAGTGTGTTGTCGATATTTTTGTTACTCCAATTGATGGTAGCCTCGTCATTATGGAACGTTGTCTGTGTTCGTGATTTTTGTTACACTAATGGATGTTAGCCTTGTCATTACGGAAGGTAGTCTGTTGTCGAGATCTTTGTTACTCTAATGGATTGTAGCCTTGTCATTATGGAAGGTAGTCAGATGTCGATATTTTTGTTACTCAAATTGATGGTAACCTTGTCATTATGTAAGGTAGTCTGTTGTCGATATTTTTGTTAGTCAAATGGATGGTAGCCTTGTCATTATGGAAGGTAGTCTGTTGTTGATATTTTTGTTAATCCAATGGATGGTAGCCTTGTCATTATGGAAGGAAGTCTGTTGATCAGATTTTTGTTACTCCAATGGATGGTAGGCTTGTCATTATGGAAGGTAGTATATTGTAGAGATTTTTGTTATTCCAATGGATGGTAGCCTTGTCATTATGGAAGGTAGACTTTTGTCGAGATTTTTGTTACTCCAAATGGATGGTAGCCTTGTGATTATGGAAGGTAGTCTTTTGCCGGGATTTTTTTTACTCTAAAGGATGGTAGCCTTGTATTTATGGATGGTAATCTGTTGTCGATATTTTTGTTACTCCAATGGATTGTAGCCTTGTCATTATGGAAGGTAGTCTGTTGTCGAAATTTATGTTACTCCAATGGATTGTAGCCTTGTCATTATGGAAGGTTGTCTGTCGTTGAGATTTCTGTTACTCCATTGGATGGTAGCCTTGTCATTATGAAAGGTAGTATGTCGTTGAGATTTTTGTTACTCCAATGGATGGTAGCCTTGTCATTATGGAAGGTAGTCTGTTGTCGAGATTTTTGTTACACTAATGGATGGTAGCTTGTCATTATTGAAGGTAGTTTGTTGTCGAGATCTTTGTTACTATAATGGATTGTAGCCTTGTCATTTTGGAAGGTAGTCAGTAGTCGAGATTTTTGTTACTCAAATTAATGGTAGTCTTGTCATTATCTAAGGTAATCTGTTGTCGAGATCTTTGTTAATCCAATGGATGGTAGCCTTGTCAATATGGAAGGAAGTCTGTTGTCGAGATCTTTGTTACTCTAATGGATTGTAGCCTTGTCATTATCGAAGGTAGTCAATTGTCGAGATTTTTGTTACTCAAATTGATGGTAGCCTTGTCATTATGTAAGGTAGTCTGTTGTCGAGATTTTTGTTAGTCAAATGGATGGTAGCCTTGTCATTATGGAAGGTAGTCTGTTGTTGATATTTTTGTTAATCCAATGGATGGTAGCCTTGTCATTATGGAAGGTAGTCTATTGTCGATATTTTTGTTATTCCATTAGATGGTAGCCTATTCATTATGGAAGGTAGAGTTTTGTCGAGATTTTTGTTACTCCAAATGGATGGTAGCCTTGTCATTATTGAAGGTAGTATGTTACCTAGATTTTTGTTACTCTAAAGGATGGTATCCTTGTCATTATGGATGGTAGTCTGTTGTGGAGATTTTTGTTACTCCAATGGATTGTAGCCTTGTCATTATGGAAGGTAGTCTGTTGTCGAAATTTATGTTACTCCAATGTATTGTAGCCTTGTAATTATGGAAGGTAGTCTATTGTGGAGATTTTTGTTACTCCAATGGATGGTAGCCTTGTCATTATGGAAGGTAGTCTGTTGTCGAGATTTTTGTTACACCAATGGATGGTTGCCTTGTCATTATGAAAGGTAGTCTGTTGTCGATATTTTTGTTACTCCAATTGATGGTAGCCTTGTCATTATGGAACATAGTCTGTTGTCGAGACTTTTGTTATTCCATTTGATGGTAGTATTGTCATTATGGAAGGTAGTCTGTTGTCGAGATATTTTTTACTCTAATGGAAGGCATCCTTGTCATTATGGAAGGCAGTCTGTTGTCGAGATTTTTGTCACTCCAATTGATGGAAGCCTTGTCATTATGGAAGGTAGTCTGTTGTCGAGATTTTTGTTTTTCCAATGGATGGTAGCCTTGTCATTATGGAAGGTAGTGTGTTGTCGATATTTTTGTTACTCCAATTGATGGTAGCCTTGTCATTATGGAATGTAGTCTGTGTTCGAGATTTTAGTTACACTAATGGATGGTAGCCTTGTCATTACGGAAGGTAGTCTGTTGTCGAGATCTTTGTTACTCTAATGGATTGTAGCCTTGTCATTATGGAAGGTAGTCAATTGTCGATATTTTTGTTACTCAAATTGATGGTAACCTTGTCATTATGTAAGGTAGTCTGTTGTCGATATTTTTGTTAGTCAAATGGATGGTAGCCTTGTCATTATGGAAGGTAGTCTGTTGTTGATATTTTTGTTAATCCAATGGATGGTAGCCTTGTCATTATGGAAGGAAGTCTGTTGATCAGATTTTTGTTACTCCAATGGATGGTAGCCTTGTCATTATGAAAGGTAGTATATTGTAGAGATTTTTGTTATTCCATTGGATGGTAGCCTTGTCATTATGGAAGGTAGACTTTTGTCGACATTTTTGTTACTCCAAATGGATGGTAGCCTTGTGATTATGGAAGGTAGTCTGTTGCCGAGATTTTTTTTACTCTAAAGGATGGTAGCCTTGTAATTATGGATGGTAGTCTGTTGTCGTGATTTTTGTTACTCCAATGGATTGTAGCCTTGTCATTATGGAAGGTAATCTCTTGTCGAAATTTATGTTACTCCAATGGATTGTAGCCTTGTCATTATGGAAGGTTGTTTGTCATTGAGATTTCTGTTACTCCATTAGATGGTAGCCTTGTCATTATGGAAGGTAGTCTGTCGTTGAGATTTCTGTTACTCCAATGGATGGTAGCCTTGTCATTATGGAAGGTAGTCTGTTGTTGAGATTTTTGTTTTTCCAATGGATGGTAGCCTTGTCATTATGGAACGTAGTGTGTTGTCCATATTTTTGTTACTCCAATTGATGGTAGCCTTGTCATTTTGGAACGTAGTCTGTGTTCGAGATTTTTGTTACACTAATGGATGGTAGGCTTGTCATTACGAAAGGTAGTTTGTTGTCGAGATTTTTGTTAGACTAATGGATGGTATCCTTGTCATTACGAAAGTTAGTCTGTTGTCGAGATTTTTGTTACTCTAATTGATGGTAGCCTTGTCATTATGTAAGGTAGTCTGTTGTCGAGATTTTTGTTAGTCAAATGGATGGTAGCCTTGTCATTATGGGAGGTAGTCTGTTGTTGATATGTTTATTAATCCAATGGATGGTAGCCTTGTCATTATGGAAGGAAGTCTGTTGATCAGATTTTTGTTACTCCAATGGTTGGTAGCCTTGTCATTATCAAAGGTAGTCTATTGTCGATATTTTTGTTATTCCATTGGATGGTAGCCTTTTCATTATGGAAGGTAGAGTTTTGTCGAGATTTTTGTTACTCCAAATGGATGGTAGCCTTGTCATTATTGAAGGTAGTATGTTACCTAGATTTTTGTTACTCTAAAGGATGGTAGCCTTGTCATTATGGATGGTAGTCTGTTGTCGAGATTTTTGTTACTCCAATGGATTGTAGCCTTGTCATTATGGAAGGTAGTCTGTTGTCGAAATTTATGTTACTCCAATGGATTGTAGCCTTGTCATTATGGAAGGTAGTCTATTGTGGATATTTTTGTTACTCCAATGGATGGTAGCCTTGTCATTAAGGAAGGTAGTCTGTTGTCGAGATTTTTGTTACTCCAATGGATGGTAGCCTTGTCATTATGAAAGGTAGTTTGTTGTCGATATTTTTGTTACTCTAATTGATGGTAGCCTTGTCATTATGGAACGTAGTCTGTTGTCGAGACTTTTGTTACTCCATTGGATGGTAGTCTTGTCATTATGGAAGGTAGTCTGTTGTCGAGATTTTTTTTACTCTAATGGATTGCATCCTTGTCATTATGGAAGGTAGTCTGTTGTCGAGATTTTTGTCACTCCAATTGATGGAAGCCTTGTCATTATGGAAGGTAGTTTGTTGTCGAGATTTTTGTTTTTCTAATGGATGGTAGCTTTGTCATTATGGAAGGTAGTGTGTTGTCAATATTTTTGTTACTCCAATTGATGGTAGCCTTGTCATTATAGAAAGTAGTATGTGTTCGAGACTTTTGTTACACTAATGGATGGTAGCGTTGTCATTACGGAAGGTAGTCTGTTGTCGAGATCCTTGTTACTCTTATGGATTGTAGCCTTGTCATTATGGAAGGTAGTCAGTTGTCGAGATTTTTCTTACTCAAATTGATGGTAGCCTTGTCATTATGTATGGTACTCTGTTGTCGAGATTTATGTTTGTCAAATGGAAGGTAGCCTTGTCATTATGGAAGTTAGTCTGTTGTTGATATTTTTGTCAATCCAATGGATGGTAGCCTTGTCATTATGGAAGGAAGTCTGTTGATCAGATTTTTGTTACTCTAATGGATGGTAGCCTTGTCATTATGGAAGGTAGTATATTGTAGAGATTTTTGTTATTCCATTGGATGGTAGCCTTGTCATTATGGAAGGTAGACTTTTGTCGACATTTTTGTTACTCCAAATGGATGGTAGCCTTGTGATTATGGAAGGTAGTTTGTTGCCGAGATTTTTTTTACTCTAAAGGATGGTAGCCTTGTAATTATGGATGGTAGTCTGTTGTCGAGATTTTTGTTACTACAATGGATTGTAGCCTTGTCATTATGGAAGGTAGTCTGTTGTCGAAATTTATGTTACTCCAATGGATTGTAGCCTTGTCATTATGGAAGGTAGTCTGTTGTCGAGATTTTTGTCACTCCAATTAATGGAAGCCTTGTCATTATAGAAGGTAGTGTGTTGTCGAGATTTTTGTTACTCCAATGGATGGTAGCCTTGTCATTATGGAAGGTAGTGTGTTGTCGATATTTTTGTTACTCCAATTGATGGTAGCCTTGTCATTATGGAACGTAGTCTGTTGTCGAGATTTTCGTTACACTAATGGATGGTAGCCTTGTCATTACAGAAGGTAGTCTGTTGTCGAGATCTTTGTTACTCCAATGGATTGTAGCCTTGTCATTATGGAAGGTAGTCTGTTGTCGAGTTTTTCTTTACTCCAATTGATGGTATCCTTGTCATTATGGAACGTAGTCTGTTGTCGAGATATTTGTTACACCAATGGATGGTAGCCTTGTCATTACAGAAGGTAGTCTGTTGTCGAAATCTTTGTTACTCTAATGGATTGTAGCCTTGTCATTATGGAAGGTAGTCAGTTGTCGAGATTCTTGTTACTCAAATTGATGGTAGCCTTGTCATTATGTAAGGTAGTCTGTTGTCGAGATTTTTTGTTAGTCAAATGGATGGTAGCATTGTCATGATGGAAGGTAGTCAATTGTCGAGATTTTTGTTACTCAAATTGATGGTAGCCTTGTCATTATGTAAGGTAGTCTGTTGTCGAGATTTTTGTTAGTCAAATCGATGGTAGCCTTGTCTTTATGGAAAGTAGTCTGTTGTTGATATTTTTGTTAATCCAATGGATGGTAGCCTTGTCATTATAGAAGGAAGTCTGCTGATCAGATTTTTATTACTCCAATGGTTGGTAGCCTTGTCATTATGGAAGGTAGTCTATTGTCGAGATTTTTGTTATTTCATTGGATGGTAGCCTTGTCATTATGGAAGGTAGAGTTTTGTCGAGATTTTTGTTACTCCAAATTGATGGTAGCCTTGTCATTATGGAAGGTAGTCTATAGTCGAGATTTTTGTTATTACATTGGATGGTAGCCTTGTCATTATGGATGGTAGAGTTTTGTCGAGATTTTTGTTACTCCAAATGGATGGTAGCCTTGTCATTATGGAAGGTAGTTTGTTGTCGAGATTTTTGTTACTCTAAAGGATGGTAGCCTTGTCATTATGGAAGGTAGTCTGTTGCCGTGATTTTTGTTACTCTAAAGGATGGTAGCCTTGTCATTATGGATGGTAGTCTGTTGTTGAGATTTTTGTTACTCCAATGGATTGTAGCCTTGTCATTATGGAATGTAGTCTGTTGTCGAAATTTTTGTTACTGCAATGGATTGTAGCCTTGTCATTATGGAAGGTTGTCTGTTGTCTGGATTTTTGTTACTCCAATGGTGGTAGCCTTGTCATTATGGAAGGTAGTCTGTCGTTGAGATTTCTGTTACTCCAATGGATTGTAACCTTGTCATTATGGAAGGTAGTCTGTTGTCGAGATTTTTGTTTTTCCAATGGATGGTATCCTTGTCATTATGGAAGGTAGTGTGTTATCGATATTTTTTTTACTCCAATTGATGGTAGCCTTGTCATTATGGAACGTAGTCTGTTGTCGAGATTTTTGTTACATTAATGGATGGTAGCCTTGTCATTACAAAAGGTAGTCTATTGTCGAGATCTTTGTTACTCTAATGGATTGTAGCCTTGTCATTATGGAAGGTAGTCAGTTGTCGAGATTTTTTTTACTCAAATTGAAGGTAGCCTTGTCATTATGTAAGGTAGTCTGTTGTCGAGATTTTTGTTAGTCAAATGGATGGTAGCCTTGTCATTATGGAAGGTAGTCTGTTGTTGATATTTTTGTTAATCCAATAAATGGTAGCCTTGTCATTATGGAAGGAAGTATGTTGATCAGATTTTTGTTACTCCAATGGTTGGTAGCCTTGTCATTATCGAAGGTAGTCTATTGTCGATATTTTTGTTATTCCATTGGATGGTAGCCTTTTCATTATGGAAGGTAGAGTTTTGTCAAGATTTTTGTTACTCCAAATGGATGGTAGCCTTGTCATTAAGGACGGTAGTCTGTTGTCGAGATTTTTGTTACTCCAATGGATGGTAGCCTTGTCATTATGAAAGGTAGTCTGTTGTCGATATTTTTGTTACTCTAATTGATGGTAGCCTTGTCATTATGGAACGTAGTCTGTTGTCGAGACTTTTGTTACTCCATTGGATGGTAGTCTTGTCATTATGGAAGGTAGTCTGTTGTCGAGATTTTTTTTACTCTAATGGATTGCATCCTTGTCATTATGGAAGGTAGTCTGTTGTCGAGATTTTTGTCACTCCAATTGATGGAAGCCTTGTCATTATGGAAGGTAGTTTGTTGTCGAGATTTTTGTTTTTCTAATGGATAGTAGCCTTGTCATTATGGAAGGTAGTGTGTTGTCAATATTTTTGTTACTCCAATTGATGGTAGCCTTGTCATTATAGAAAGTAGTCTGTGTTCGAGACTTTTGTTACACTAATGGATGGTAGCGTTGTCATTACGGAAGGTAGTCTGTTGTCGAGATCTTTGTTACTCTTATGGATTGTAGCCTTGTCATTATGGAAGGTAGTCAGTTGTCGAGATTTTTGTTACTCAAATTGATGGTAGCCTTGTCATTATATACGGTAGTCTGTTGTCGAGATTTATATTTGTCAAATGGAAGGTAGCCTTGTCATTATGGAAGTTAGTCTGTTGTTGATATTTTTGTCAATCCAATGGATGGTAGCCTTGTCATTATGGAAGGAAGTCTGTTGATCAGATTTTTAATACTCTAATGGATGGTAGCCTTGTCATTATGGAAGGTAGTATATTGTAGAGATTTTTGTTATTCCATTGGATGGTAGCCTTGTCATTATGGAAGGTAGACTTTTGTCGACATTTTTGTTACTCCAAATGGATGGTAGCCTTGTGATTATGGAAGGTAGTCTGTTGCCGAAATTTTTTTTACTCTAAAGGATGGTAGCCTTGTAATTATGGATGGTAGTCTGTTGTCGAGATTTTTGTTACTCCAATAGATTGTAGCCTTGTCATTATGGAAGGTAGTATGTTGTCGAAATTTATGTTACTCCAGTGGATTGTAGCCTTGTCATTATGGAAGGTAGTCTATTGTCGAGATTTTTGTTACTCCAATGGATGGTAGCCTTGTCATTATGAAACGTAGTCTGTTGTCGATATTTTTGTTACTCCAATTGATGGTAGCCTTGTCATTATGGAACGTAGTCTATTGTCAAGACTTTTTTTATTCCATTGGATGGTAGTCTTGTCATTATGGAAGGTAGTCTGTTGTCGAGATTTTTTTTACTCTAATGGATGGCAGCCTTGTCATTATGGAAGGTAGTCTGTTGTCGAGATTTTTGTTACTCCAATGTATGGTAGCCTTGTCATTATGGAAGGTAGTGTGTTGTCAATATTTTTGTTACTCTAATTGATGGTAGCCTTGTCATTATGGAAGGTAGTCTGTTGTTGATATTTTTGTTAATCCAATGGATGGTAGCCTTGTCATTATGGAAGGAAGTATGTTGATCAGATTTTTGTTACTCCAATGGTTGGTAGCCTTGTCATTATCGAAGGTAGTCTATTGTCGATATTTTTGTTATTCCATTGGATGGTAGCCTTTTCATTATGGAAGGTAGAGTTTTGTCGAGATTTTTGTTACTCCAAATGGATGGTAGCCTTGTCATTAAGGACGGTAGTCTGTTGTCGATATTTTTGTTACTCCAATGGATGGTAGCCTTGTCATTATGAAAGGTAGTCTGTTGTCGATATTTTTGTTACTCTAATTGATGGTAGCCTTGTCATTATGGAACGTAGTCTGTTGTCGAGACTTTTGTTACTCCATTGGATGGTAGTCTTGTCATTATGGAAGGTAGTCTGTTGTCGAGATTTTTTTTACTCTAATGGATTGCATCCTTGTCATTATGGAAGGTAGTCCGTTGTCGAGATTTTTCTCACTCCAATTGATGGAAGCCTTGTCATTATGGAAGGTAGTTTGTTGTCGAGATTTTTGTTTTTCTAATGGATGGTAGCCTTGTCATTATGGAAGGTAGTGTGTTGTCAATATTTTTGTTACTCCAATTGATGGTAGCCTTGTCATTATAGAAAGTAGTCTGTGTTCGAGACTTTTGCTACACTAATGGATGGTAGCGTTGTCATTACGGAAGGTAGTCTGTTGTCGAGATCTTTGTTACTCTTATGGATTGTAGCCTTGTCATTATGGAAGGTAGTCAGTTGTCGAGATTTTTGTTACTCAAATTGATGGTAGCCTTGTCATTATATATGGTAGTCTGTTGTCGAGATTTATGTTTGTCAAATGGAAGGTAGCCTTGTCATTATGGAAGTTAGTCTGTTGTTGATATTTTTGTCAATCCAATGGATGGTAGCCTTGTCATTATGGAAGGAAGTCTGTTGATCAGATTTTTAATACTCTAATGGATGGTAGCCTTGTCATTATGGAAGGTAGTATATTGTAGAGATTTTTGTTATTCCATTGGATGGTAGCCTTGTCATTATGGAAGGTAGACTTTTGTCGACATTTTTGTTACTCCAAATGGATGGTAGCCTTGTGATTATGGAAGGTAGTCTGTTGCCGAAATTTTTTTTACTCTAAAGGATGGTAGCCTTGTAATTATGGATGGTAGTCTATTGTCGAGATTTTTGTTACTCCAATAGATTGTAGCCTTGTCATTATGGAAGGTAGTATGTTGTCGAAATTTATGTTACTCCAATGGATTGTAGCCTTGTCATTATGGAAGGTAGCCTATTGTCGAGATTTTTGTTACTCCAATGGATGGTAGCCTTGTCATTATGAAAGGTAGTCTGTTGTCGATATTTTTGTTACTCCAATTGATGGTAGCCTTGTCCTTATGGAACGTAGTCTATTGTCGAGACTTTTTTTATTCCATTGGATGGTAGTCTTGTCATTATGGAAGGTAGTCTGTTGTCGAGATTTTTTTTACTCTATTGGATGGCAGCCTTGTCATTATGGAAGGTAGTCTGTTGTCGAGATTTTTGTCACTCCAATTGATGGAAGCCTTGTCATTATGGAAGGTAGTCTGTTGTCGAGATTTTTGTTACTCCAATGGATGGTAGCCTTGTCATTATGGAAGGTAATGTGTTGTCGATATTTTTGTTACTCCAATTGATGGTAGCCTTGTCATTATGGAATGTAGTCTGTTGTCGAGATTTTCGTTACACTAATGGATGGTAGCCTTGTCATTACAGAAGGTAGTCTGTTGTTGAGATCTTTGTTACTCCAATGGATTGTAGCCTTGTCATTATGGAAGGTAGTTTGTTGTCGAGTTTTTCTTTACTCCAATTGATGGTAGCCTTGTCATTATGGAACGTAGTCTGTTGTCGAGATATTTGTTACACTAATGGATGGTAGCCTTGTCATTACAGAAGGTAGTCTGTTGTCGAAATCTTTCTTACTCTAATGGATTGTACCCTTGTCATTATGGAAGGTAGTCAGTTGTCGAGATTTTTGTTACTCAAATTGATGGTAGCCTTGTCATTATGTAAGGTAGTCTGTTGTCGAGATCTTTTGTGTAAGTGCCCTGGCTGGAGAGTTGGCTTCATTTGTAAAACAAATAAGAAAGCAAGTTTACCCATATTCCCTCTGTTGTTTTAATATGTTGGGTTGAAGAACTTCAACATCTGGACCAACATGTTATGTAAGATGTCACAACATCAGCATATGACATCGCGCCTGAAATTAAGTACTAATTAAGTAACTATGTTATATGTTGAATGTGTGTAACAGCTGTGACTTGTAACCTAACTATTTTAAGTGATCTAAATTATGAAAGAGGTTATTTGTTGTGTTGAAGAAGTTCAACATCTAGGACAACATGTTAGATGTAATGTCATGACACCTGACTTGACATCACGTCAACGGAATTGGTAATTCAGTTACAGTTCTGGTACTTAAATACTCTGAGAATATATGTGGCGTTTCTTATGGAGAATCTGAAGATCAATCAAGAATCAATCAGAATATTTGAAGAAACTATTGTTTCTAAATATGGAGATATTTTAGGAACTAGAAGATTGAAGACCTTGATTATAGCAGAAGTTTGCTGCTGAGTTGTAACAGCAAGGAGAAAAGCTTGCTGAGATTTTGAAGGCCCAAATCCAGTTGGGTAATAGGTTATAAATAGCAGATTGTAACCTAGGGTTTGTAAGCCTCAAATAATGTAACATTGGGGGTGTTTTGTTAGGTAAACATGTCGGTCTGTGGCAAGGTTACCATGTGTGTAACTCGATAACTGTAGGTAAGAGTTTGAGTGTTCTTGGACGAAGCTATGAAGCAAGTCTAAGTATTTCTGCATTACTTCATATTCATTGTAATGTAGGAAACCAAGTGGGAGGGCTCTACTTCTTGAGTAGGAGTAAGACTTTTGTTGCTGCGGCAATAGGAATGGAAACTGATAGGTTTCTATCTAGGAGTTCCTAGGTATAGGTTGCACTGGGTAAATGATTAAGTGAAGGATGGGAACTTGTGAAGTTTAGTCCTGAATTAGTATTGCTGATAGTGGATCTTCTTCCTGGCTTGGTATGCCCCTAGAGTAGGTGTGTTTCACCGAACTGGGTCAACAACTGATTTGTGTTTTTACCTTCAACACTTTATAATTCTGTCAGTTATATATCAAGGTAAAACTATAATGTTGTAACAGATGATGTCTCAGAACATGTTAAGACATCATGCTGATATCTGTGCAGGAAAAACAGAACTGTAAAGGTTGTTTGCTCTCTGCTGATCATGTGCAACAGATGAACAGAACTAGGTACATCGTTGTTCTATCCTCTGCACCTTCAAAGTATATCTGGCACAACTTGGTTAAACTGTGCTTCTGTTACTCTTTAGTACTGAATCACGAAAAATTTGGTATCTACCTTGCAGTGTATTTATTATGTCATATCAGATGTCTAGACATTGAGTATAACATATGAAGACTGGCATACACCAGAATTTCAATTGGTATCAGAGCGGGCATCCTGTTCTGTTTCTGGATGAGATCCATGGGTGATACTTTCTGGTATCTGCAAGGTCAATCTTAGTACTGGAGATTGTAACCTGGAAAGGTTTGTTATTTCCCTGAATGATCCCTTAAAGTGGGAGGATGGACTATTCATGACAGGAACTGTGTATACTTGTCTTTGGTGACTGGCATTTGGCCTGGTTGTGTGGTAGCTGCTCCAGGTTTGATTTATTTTCAAACCTAGGATTTGTGTACGCCTAAAGTGTGTGTGCAAAGATTGAGTTGTATTATGTTCTTCCGCTGTGTAATACTTGGCAAAACTCAAGCTCTGATGTGTTTCCCCTCTTGTGGATTGAAGGCTACTGTATTCAAGAATTCAACATAAGCTATTGAAGATGTCACAGATACTTGAGTCCTCTCAAGTCCACTCATGAAGACGTTCTTCGTTCAGAATGTATGCAGCTACTAGTTGAAGAGCATATGTTTTGGGTGTCAAACAAAGGTATACTTTTGTTTGGGACCTACTCCTGACCTGGAAGAGGAGACATCTGTGTGTGCAAAGTTGACAATGGTAGAGCCAACTATGTCTGTGTGCTCCCGAAGGTTACTTTTAGGAGTCAGAACTCTAGAAGTGAAGCTGGTTGAGATGTGACCTTGATCAGGGCTGAGCAGTTGTTCCCTGGAGTACTATGGTGTGAAGAAAGACAAGCTCATTGGTTAATAAAAGTCAATAATGGTGCAGCATTATCGCTCCCTCATAGAAGTAGATTGGTATCATGAATCTTGTCATTTAAACATCATGATTAGAAGTGGAAGATCTTTCGAGATGTGAGAATTTGAAGACTCAGAATTTGGTTAAGGTAGTATGTTCTGGCAATACATATCTGCTGATGATTGGTGTTGTTGTCTTCTCTGAAGTACTTAAGGTCAGCTCAAGTCTGATTGGTGTGATTGGAGTATGAACAGGTATAACTCTTGGAGTTACTTGAATCTGGTAGGGATGTCATATGTCATGTCGAGACATTTGTGTACAATGCATGGATATTTTGTGTGGAGCTTCCATGATTGGTAGTTTGAGGGGGAGATTTGGTTAACCTCCTCACATTAGTTCAGCTTGGTGTTTAGCTGGCTGTTGACCTATGTCACACGGGTTCTGGGTGTTGTGTGACATATTTGCAAGGAAGGGTTCATCTCTCTCATTCCTAAGGATGAATCTGATCTGGTAGGAGTTTCAAATCTGTTAAGGTGAGTAGAGTTTGTTCATAGAACCTAGATATCTCAACTCTTTGGTCTCTCAAAGAAAGTGCTTGCAAGAAGAAGATATTAACACACGAAGAGTATGTCAAAGTATTCAAATGGTGAAAGTATCTTACAGGATAATGGGAAGGATTTTTGATCAATTGCTATTCGTGACAAGTACAAGTATTTAATTGATTATCCTTGGAGTTCAAGATAACTGAAGTTCTTAAAGATGTGGGAACATTCCTTCTTCTAGACCCTGTGAAGAATCACAGGAAGAGTGATGCTTTAGAGCTGTCTCTTTGGTGACAGCAAAAACATTTGATCCTTGAAAAGGTTTCCTGGAAACATGTTCAGACTCGAAGCTACAAGAAGAAGAAGACATCATAATCTTGATAATGGTTACTTGGATCAGTCTGGTTCTGATCTAGGTAAGGAAGTAAATTAGAGAAGGAGCTGAATTCAACAACTAGATGTTATGACATAATGTTGTGACATTTGGTTCAACATCAGATTCTTGGTTGGTGAAGTGGCACACCAACTTAAGATAGGATGATCTACGAAGTTGAAGGTTGGATACTTCAAAAAGATCGTCTCTTTGCAGCTCTTTGGAGTTGTTGGATGGAGAAGATGTTACATGTTCCTGTCTTAGTGTATCTAAGCCTTTTGTAATAACTTGTAGCTTGAAGTTCAAATGTCAATTGGAAGATCAGAATATCTTTGGGAGAAGTCTGATAAACATGGAGAAGTCAAAAGGTGGCATTTGATTTTTTCATATGAGGATTCATGAAGGAGATAATCAAACAGTGGCATTTGATCTATCTCAGCAGTGGATTCAGAGAATCAAGATAATCAACATGTGGCAGCTGATTATTATCGAGAAAGTTTGATTCAGAGTATGAATGCATTCAACCAATATTGTTGAACAGAGGGTGCGCTCTTGAAGACATGAAGATGCGTCTTATGTTTTCCATTCATCAAGGGGTCTTATTTACTTTGAATCGGAAGTTGTCTTGAAGGTCCAACTCAGTATTGAATGTGACCTACTTGTTTCCATGAGGAGAAGTGATTGTCCCTAACAGGGGGAGTATTGGTTTGTACGAAAGGTCTTCATCAAACTTGTAGGATATAAAGTTTGGCACCTTATTAAATATTGGGATGATGTGTTCAAGACTGAAGAGGACTATGTCTGACCGAATGTCATCACATTGGCTAATGACATTGTTCCTAATTTCCTCTAAAACTATAGACAGGAGGAAAATTGTATGAAGTGTGGATTATTATTAATAAATCCATGTGTGTACAGCTGTATGACTCAGAGGAAGTAACCATCCTCTTTGTGAAAATGGAATGGTTTCAAACTGCTAATATGAAAATAGCAGAATGTATGACGACATAGGATTTGAGCGTGTTTTCATCTGCTAAGAAAACAGGGCGGTTGTGTCTCATTATGGAGCAGTTTAGTGAGCTGGAATGTTTAGGTGATAACTTGTCATCTAATAAAGGTATTATATAACTGAGGCAAAGTGTAATATGCCAACGATGTTTCTTGGATAGGGGATCCTAAGACAAGTACATAAAGGGAGTAGTCGGTTCTAAAAGACAAATGTCTGTTTTAAAAAGGGCAAGACATACTTCATCCTGACAATGGTCAAAGGGTCAAACCCAAGGGTAGGTACCTGCATTAAAACCAGTCCTAGGGTACTGAAACTGTCAGAGTAAAGTACCGAGATCGTTACTATCTATGCCAAAGTTACATTATTTATGAAGACTCTCTCTATTCTTTCTTTTCATCAGAGGGTTTCAGCAATATGAAGTTTGTTAGCATCTGGGAAAATTTTGCATGGGTATGGATCTGTATGGGCAGTCTTTGTCAAATTCTGTCCAAAAAGGGGGAGAAAGATAGGGACCCAGACTCAAGCGAGACTCAGGTGAAAGCAACAGACGACAATGTCCAGCGAGACTCAGGTGAAAGCAACATGATCACAAGTAAGTGACTTTGTTTGTGTCTTGTGTTCTGAGTTAAGAGGATAGTTGTTACTTGTGATCTGAGTTACATGATCACAAGTAATCAGTATCAAGATTATCAACAATAATCTTGAGAAAAGAAATCCTCTTGGGCCATCGATGGCTTGGAGTGGCTCACAGATGAGGGATAGAGGATTGTTGTTTGCTCAAAGGACATCAGCCTCTACAAAGAAGATGTTGGACAAGATGTTGTAACATCTCAACTGTGTTGTGGCCTGGTCTCAAAATGCAACTTGCACTTATTTGTTTTAGCCAAAATTTGCCAAAGGGGGAGATTGTAAGTGCCCTGGCTGGAGAGTTGGCTTCATTTGTAAAACAAATAAGAAAGCAAGTTTACCCATATTCCCTCTGTTGTTTTAATATGTTGGGTTGAAGAAGTTCAACATCTGGACCAACATGTTATGTAAGATGTCACAACATCAGCATATGACATCGCGCCTGAAATTAAGTACTAATTAAGTAACTATGTTATATGTTGAATGTGTGTAACAGCTGTGACTTGTAACCTAACTATTTTAAGTGATCTAAATTATGAAAGAGGTTATTTGTTGTGTTGAAGAAGTTCAACATCTAGGACAACATGTTAGATATAATGTCATGACACCTGACTTGACATCACGTCAACGGAATTGGTAATTCAGTTACAGTTCTGGTACTTAAATACTCTGAGAATATATGTGGCGTTTCTTATGGAGAATCTGAAGATCAATCAAGAATCAATCAGAATATTTGAAGAAAATATTGTTTCTAAATATGGAGATATTTTAGGAACTAGAAGATTGAAGACCTTAATTATAGCAGAAGTTTGCTGCTGAGTTGTAACAGCAAGGAGAAAAGCTTGCTGAGATTTTGAAGGCCCAAATCCAGTTGGGTAATAGGTTATAAATAGCAGATTGTAACCTAGGGTTTGTAAGCCTCAAATAATGTAACATTGGGGGTGTTTTGTTAGGTAAACCTGTCGGTCTGTGGCAAGGTTACCATGTGTGTAACTCGATACCTGTAGGTAAGAGTTTGAGTGTTCTTGGACGAAGCTATGAAGCAAGTCTAAGTATTTCTGCATTACTTCATATTCATTGTAATGTAGGAAACCAAGTGGGAGGGCTCTACTTCTTGAGTAGGAGTAAGACTTATGTTGCTGCGGCAATAGGAATGGAAACTGGTAGGTTTCTATCTAGGAGTTCCTAGGTATAGGTTGCACTGGGTAAATGATTAAGTGAAGGATGGGAACTTGTGAAGTTTAGTCCTGAATTAGTATTGCTGATAGTGGATCTTCTTCCTGGCTTGGTATGCCCCCAGAGTAGGTGTGTTTCACCGAACTGGGTCAACAACTGATTTGTGTTTTTACCTTCAACACTTTATAATTCTGTCAGTTATATATCAAGGTAAAACTGTAATGTTGTAACAGATGATGTCTCAGAACATGTTAAGACATCATGCTGATATCTGTGCAGGAAAAACAGAACTGTAAAGGTTGTTTGCTCTCTGCTGATCATGTGCAACAGATGAACAGAACTAGGTACATCGTTGTTCTATCCTCTGCACCTTCAAAGTATATCTGGCACAACTTGGTTAAACTTTGCTTCTGTTACTCTTTAGTACTGAATCACGAAAAATTGGGTATCTACCTTGCAGTGTATTTATTATGTCATATCAGATGTCTAGACATTGAGTATAACATCTGAAGACTGGCATACACCAGAATTTCATTTTGTTAGTCAAATGGATGGTAGCGTTGTCATGATGGAAGGTAGTCAGTTGTCGAGATTTTTGTTACTCAAATTGATGGTAGCCTTGTCATTATGTAAGGTAGTCTGTTTTCGAGATTTTTGTTAGTCAAATGGATGGTAGCCTTGTCATTATGGAAAGTAGTCTGTTGTTGATATTTTTGTTAATCCAATGGATGGTAGCCTTGTCATTATAGAAGGAAGTCTGCTGATCAGATTTTTATTACTCCAATGGTTGGTAGCCTTGTCATTATTGAAGGTAGTCTATTGTCGAGATTTTTGTTATTTCATTGGATGGTAGCCTTGTCATTATGGAAGGTAGAGTTTTGTCGAGATTTTTGTTACTCCAAATGGATGGTAGCCTTGTCATTATGGAAGGTAGTCTATAGTCGAGATTTTTGTTATTCCATTGGATGGTAGCCTTGTCATTATGGATGGTAGAGTTTTGTCGAGATTTTTGTTACTCCAAATGGATGGTAGCCTTGTCATTATGGAAGGTAGTTTGTTGCCGAGATTTTTGTTACTCTAAAGGATGGTAGCCTTGTCATTATGGAAGGTAGTCTGTTGCCGTGATCTTTGTTACTCTAAAGGATGGTACCGTTGTCATTATGGATGGTAGTCCGTTGTCGAGATTTTTGTTACTCCAATGGATTGTAGCCTTGTCATTATGGAATGTAGTCTGTTGTCGAAATTTTTGTTACTGCAATGGATTGTAGCCTTGTCATTATGGAAGGTTGTATGTTGTCTAGATTTTTGTTACTCCAATGGTGGTAGCCTTGTCATTATGGAAGGTAGTCTGTTGTCGAGATTTTTGTCACTCCAATTGATGGAAGCCTTGTCATTATGGAAGGTAGTCTATTTTCGATAGTTTTGTTTTTCCATTGGATGGTAGCCTTGTCATTATGGAAGGTAGTGTGTTGTCGATATTTTTGTTACTCCAATTGATTGTAGCCTTGTCATTATGGAATGTAGTCTGTTGTCGAGATTTTCGTTACACTAATGGATGGTAGCCTTGTCATTACGGAAGGTAGTCTGTTGTCGAGATCTTTGTTACTCTAATGGATTGTAGCCTTGTCATTATGGAAGGTAGTCAGTTGTCGAGATTTTTGTTACTCAAATTGATGGTAGCCTTGTCATTATGTAAGGTAGTCTGTTGTCGAGATTTTTGTTAGTCAAATGGATGGTAGCCTTGTCATTATGGAAGGTAGTCTGTTGTTGATATTTTTGTTAATCCAATGGATGGTAGCCTTGTCATTATGGAAGGAAGTATGTTGATCAGATTTTTTTTACTCCAATGGTTGGTAGCCTTGTCATTATCGAAGGTAGTCTATTGTCGATATTTTTGTTATTCCATTGGATGGTAGCCTTTTCATTATGGAAGGTAGAGTTTTGTCGAGATTTTTGTTACTCCAAATGGATCATAGCCTTGTCATTATTGAAGGTAGTATGTTACCTAGATTTTTGTTACTCTAAAGGATGGTAGCCTTATCATTATGGATGGTACTCTGTTGTCGAGATTTTTGTTACTCCAATGGATTGTAGCCTTGTCATTATGGAAGGTAGTCTGTTGTCGAAATTTATGTTACTCCAATGGATTGTAGCCTTGTCATTATGGAAGGTAGTCTATTGTCGAGATTTTTGTTTTTCCATTGGATGGTAGCCTTGTCATTATGGAAGGTAGTGTGTTGTCGATATTTTTGTCACTCCAATGGATGGTAGCCTTGTCATTATGGAACGTAGTCTGTTGTCGAGATTTTCGTTACACTAATGGATGGTAGCCTTGTCATTACGGAAGGTAGTCTGTTGTCGAGATATTTGTTACTCTAATGGATTGTAGCCTTGTCATTATGGAAGGTAGTCAGTTGTCGAGATTTTTGTTACTCAAATTGATGGTAGCCTTGTCATTATGTAAGGTAGTCTGTTGTTGAGATTTTTGTTAGTCAAATGGATGATAGCCTTGTCATTATGGAAGGTAGTCTGTTGTTGATATTTTTGTTAAACCAATGGATGGTAGCCTTGTCATTATGGAAGGAAGTCTGTTGATCAGATTTTTGTTACTCCAATGGATGGTAGCCTTGTCATTATGGAAGGTAGTCTATTGTCGAGATTTTTGTTATTCCATTGGATGGTAGCCTTGTCATTATGGAAGGTAGACTTTTGTCGAGATTTTTGTTACTCCAAATGGATGGTAGCCTTGTGATTATGGATGGTAGTCTTTTGTCGAGATTTTTGTTACTCTAATTGATGGTAGCCATGTCATTATGGATGGTAGTCTGTTGTCGATATTTTTAATACTCCAATGGATGGTAGCCTTGTCATTATGGAAGGTAGTTTGTCGTTGAGATTTCTGTTACACCAATGGATGGTAGCCTTGTCATTATGGAAGGTAGTCTATTGTCGATATTTTTGTCACTCTAATTGATGGTAGCCTTGTCATTATGAAAGGTAATCTATTTTTGATATTTTTGTTACTCCAATGGATGGTAGCCTTGTCATTTTGGAAGGTAGTCTGTTGTCATGTTTTTCTTTACTCCAATTGATGGTAGCCTTGTCATTATGGAACGTAGTCTGTTGTCGAGATTTTTGTTACACCAATGGATGGTAGCCTTGTCATTACGGAAGGTAGTCTGTTGTCGAGATCTTTGTTACTCTAATGGATTGTAGCCTTGTCATTATGGAAGGTAGTAAGTTGTCGAGATTTTTGATACTCAAATTGATGGTAGCCTTGTCATTATGTAAGGTAGTCTGTTGTCGAGATTTTGGTTAGTAAAATGGATGGTAGCCTTGTCATTATGGAAGATAGTCTGTTGTTGATATTTTTGTTAATCCAATGGATGGTAGCCTTGTCATTATGGAAGGAAGTCTGTTGATCAGATTTTTGTTACTCCAATGGATGGTAGCCTTGTCATTATGGAAGGTAGTCTATAGTCTAGATTTTTGTTATTCCATTGGATGGTAGCCTTGTCATTATGGAAGGTAGACTTTTGTCGAGATTTTTGTTACTCCAAATGGATGGTAGCCTTGTCATTATGGAAGGTAGTCTGTTGCCGAGATTTTTGTTACTCTAAAGGATGGTAGCCTTGTCATTATGGATGGTAGTCTGTTGTCGAGATTTTCGTTACTCTAATGGATTGTAGCCTTGTCATTATGGAAGGTAGTCTGTTGTAGAAATTTTTGTTACTCCAATAGATTGTAGCCTTGTCATTATGGAAGGTAGTCTGTTATCTAGATTTTTGTTACTCCAATGGTGGTAGCCTAGTCATTATGGAAGGTAGTCTGTTGTCGAGATTTTTGTCACTCCAATGAATGGTAGCCTTGTCATTATGGAAGGTAGTCTGTCGTTGAGATTTTTGTTACTCCAATGGTTGGTAGCCTTGTCATTATGGAAGGTAATCTGTTGTCGAGATTTTTGTTACTCTAATGGATGGTAGCCTTGTCATTATGGAAGGTAGTCAGTTGTCGAGATTTTTGTTACTCCAATTGATGGTAGCCTTGTCATTATGTAAGGTAGTCTGTTGTCGAGATTTTTGTTAGTAAAATGGATGGTAGCCTTGTCATTATGGAAGGTAGTCTGTTGTTGATATTTTTGTTAAACCAATGGATGGTAGACTTGTCATTATGGAAGGAAGTCTGTTGATCAGATTTTTGTTACTCCAATGGATGGTAGCCTTGTCATTATGGAAGGTAGTCTATTGTCGAGATTTTTGTTATTCCATTGGATGGTAGCCTTGTCATTATGGAAGGTAGACTTTTGTCGAGATTTTTGTTACTCCAAATGGATGGTAGCCTTGTGATTATGGATGGTAGTCTTTTGTCGAGATTTTTGTTACTCTAATTGATGGTAGCCATGTCATTATGGATGGTAGTCTGTTGTCGATATTTTTAATACTCCAATGGATGGTAGCCTTGTCATTATGGAAGGTAGTTTGTCGTTGAGATTTCTGTTACACCAATGGATGGTAGCCTTGTCATTATGGAAGGTAGTCTATTGTCGATATTTTTGTCACTCTAATTGATGGTAGCCTTGTCATTATGAAAGGTAATCTATTTTTGATATTTTTGTTACTCCAATGGATGGTAGCCTTGTCATTTTGGAAGGTAGTCTGTTGTCATGTTTTTCTTTACTCCAATTGATGGTAGCCTTGTCATTATGGAACGTAGTCTGTTGTCGAGATTTTTGTTACACCAATGGATGGTAGCCTTGTCATTACGGAAGGTAGTCTGTTGTCGAGATCTTTGTTACTCTAATGGATTGTAGCCTTGTCATTATGGAAGGTAGTAAGTTGTCGAGATTTTTGATACTCAAATTGATGGTAGCCTTGTCATTATGTAAGGTAGTCTGTTGTCGAGATTTTGGTTAGTAAAATGGATGGTAGCCTTGTCATTATGGAAGATAGTCTGTTGTTGATATTTTTGTTAATCCAATGGATGGTAGCCTTGTCATTATGGAAGGAAGTCTGTTGATCAGATTTTTGTTACTCCAATGGATGGTAGCCTTGTCATTATGGAAGGTAGTCTATAGTCTAGATTTTTGTTATTCCATTGGATGGTAGCCTTGTCATTATGGAAGGTAGACTTTTGTCGAGATTTTTGTTACTCCAAATGGATGGTAGCCTTGTCATTATGGAAGGTAGTCTGTTGCCGAGATTTTTGTTACTCTAAAGGATGGTAGCCTTGTCATTATGGATGGTAGTCTGTTGTCGAGATTTTCGTTACTCTAATGGATTGTAGCCTTGTCATTATGGAAGGTAGTCTGTTGTAGAAATTTTTGTTACTCCAATAGATTGTAGCCTTGTCATTATGGAAGGTAGTCTGTTATCTAGATTTTTGTTACTCCAATGGTGGTAGCCTAGTCATTATGGAAGGTAGTCTGTTGTCGATATTTTTGTCACTCCAATGAATGGTAGCCTTGTCATTATGGAAGGTAGTCTGTCGTTGAGATTTTTGTTACTCCAATGGTTGGTAGCCTTGTCATTATGGAAGGTAATCTGTTGTCGAGATTTTTGTTACTCTAATGGATGGTAGCCTTGTCATTATGGAAGGTAGTCAGTTGTCGAGATTTTTGTTACTCCAATTGATGGTAGCCTTGTCATTATGTAAGGTAGTCTGTTGTCGAGATTTTGGTTAGTAAAATGGATGGTAGCCTTGTCATTATGGAAGGTAGTCTGTTGTTGATATTTTTGTTAAACCAATGGATGGTAGCCTTGTCATTATGGAAGGAAGTCTGTTGATCAGATTTTTGTTACTCCAATGGATGGTAGCCTTGTCATTATGGAAGGTAGTCTATTGTCGAGATTTTTGTTATTCCATTGGATGGTAGCCTTGTCATTATGGAAGGTAGACTTTTGTCGAGATTTTTGTTACTCCAAATGGATGGTAGCCTTGTGATTATGGATGGTAGTCTTTTGTCGAGATTTTTGTTACTCTAATTGATGGTAGCCATGTCATTATGGATGGTAGTCTGTTGTCGATATTTTTAATACTCCAATGGATGGTAGCCTTGTCATTATGGAAGGTAGTTTGTCGTTGAGATTTCTGTTACACCAATGGATGGTAGCCTTGTCATTATGGAAGGTAGTCTATTGTCGATATTTTTGTCACTCTAATTGATGGTAGCCTTGTCATTATGAAAGGTAATCTATTTTTGATATTTTTGTTACTCCAATGGATGGTAGCCTTGTCATTTTGGAAGGTAGTCTGTTGTCATGTTTTTCTTTACTCCAATTGATGGTAGCCTTGTCATTATGGAACGTAGTCTGTTGTCGAGATTTTTGTTACACCAATGGATGGTAGCCTTGTCATTACGGAAGGTAGTCTGTTGTCGAGATCTTTGTTACTCTAATGGATTGTAGCCTTGTCATTATGGAAGGTAGTAAGTTGTCGAGATTTTTGATACTCAAATTGATGGTAGCCTTGTCATTATGTAAGGTAGTCTGTTGTCGAGATTTTGGTTAGTAAAATGGATGGTAGCCTTGTCATTATGGAAGATAGTCTGTTGTTGATATTTTTGTTAATCCAATGGATGGTAGCCTTGTCATTATGGAAGGAAGTCTGTTGATCAGATTTTTGTTACTCCAATGGATGGTAGCCTTGTCATTATGGAAGGTAGTCTATAGTCTAGATTTTTGTTATTCCATTGGATGGTAGCCTTGTCATTATGGAAGGTAGACTTTTGTCGAGATTTTTGTTACTCCAAATGGATGGTAGCCTTGTCATTATGGAAGGTAGTCTGTTGCCGAGATTTTTGTTACTCTAAAGGATGGTAGCCTTGTCATTATGGATGGTAGTCTGTTGTCGAGATTTTCGTTACTCTAATGGATTGTAGCCTTGTCATTATGGAAGGTAGTCTGTTGTAGAAATTTTTGTTACTCCAATAGATTGTAGCCTTGTCATTATGGAAGGTAGTCTGTTATCTAGATTTTTGTTACTCCAATGGTGGTAGCCTAGTCATTATGGAAGGTAGTCTGTTGTCGATATTTTTGTCACTCCAATGAATGGTAGCCTTGTCATTATGGAAGGTAGTCTGTCGTTGAGATTTTTGTTACTCCAATGGTTGGTAGCCTTGTCATTATGGAAGGTAATCTGTTGTCGAGATTTTTGTTACTCTAATGGATGGTAGCCTTGTCATTATGGAAGGTAGTCAGTTGTCGAGATTTTTGTTACTCCAATTGATGGTAGCCTTGTCATTATGTAAGGTAGTCTGTTGTCGAGATTTTGGTTAGTAAAATGGATGGTAGCCTTGTCATTATGGAAGGTAGTCTGTTGTTGATATTTTTGTTAAACCAATGGATGGTAGCCTTGTCATTATGGAAGGAAGTCTGTTGATCAGATTTTTGTTACTCCAATGGATGGTAGCCTTGTCATTATGGAAGGTAGTCTATTGTCGAGATTTTTGTTATTCCATTGGATGGTAGCCTTGTCATTATGGAAGGTAGACTTTTGTCGAGATTTTTGTTACTCCAAATGGATGGTAGCCTTGTGATTATGGATGGTAGTCTTTTGTCGAGATTTTTGTTACTCTAATTGATGGTAGCCATGTCATTATGGATGGTAGTCTGTTGTCGATATTTTTAATACTCCAATGGATGGTAGCCTTGTCATTATGGAAGGTAGTTTGTCGTTGAGATTTCTGTTACACCAATGGATGGTAGCCTTGTCATTATGGAAGGTAGTCTATTGTCGATATTTTTGTCACTCTAATTGATGGTAGCCTTGTCATTATGAAAGGTAATCTATTTTTGATATTTTTGTTACTCCAATGGATGGTAGCCTTGTCATTTTGGAAGGTAGTCTGTTGTCATGTTTTTCTTTACTCCAATTGATGGTAGCCTTGTCATTATGGAACGTAGTCTGTTGTCGAGATTTTTGTTACACCAATGGATGGTAGCCTTGTCATTATGGAAGGTAGTCTGTTGTCGAGATCTTTGTTACTCTAATGGATTGTAGCCTTGTCATTATGGAAGGTAGTAAGTTGTCGAGATTTTTGATACTCAAATTGATGGTAGCCTTGTCATTATGTAAGGTAGTCTGTTGTCGAGATTTTGGTTAGTAAAATGGATGGTAGCCTTGTCATTATGGAAGATAGTCTGTTGTTGATATTTTTGTTAATCCAATGGATGGTAGCCTTGTCATTATGGAAGGAAGTCTGTTGATCAGATTTTTGTTACTCCAATGGATGGTAGCCTTGTCATTATGGAAGGTAGTCTATAGTCTAGATTTTTGTTATTCCATTGGATGGTAGCCTTGTCATTATGGAAGGTAGACTTTTGTCGAGATTTTTGTTACTCCAAATGGATGGTAGCCTTGTCATTATGGAAGGTAGTCTGTTGCCGAGATTTTTGTGACTCTAAAGGATGGTAGCCTTGTCATTATGGATGGTAGTCTGTTGTCGAGATTTTCGTTACTCTAATGGATTGTAGCCTTGTCATTATGGAAGGTAGTCAGTTGTAGAAATTTTTGTTACTCCAATAGATTGTAGCCTTGTCATTATGGAAGGTAGTCTGTTATCTAGATTTTTGTTACTCCAATGGTGGTAGCCTTGTCATTATGGAAGGTAGTCTGTTGTTGAGATTTTTGTCACTCCAATGAATGGTAGCCTTGTCATTATGGAAGGTAGTCTGTCGTTGAGATTTCTGTTACTCCAATGGTTGGTAGCCTTGTCATTATGGAAGGTAATCTGTTGTCGAGATTTTTGTTACTCTAATGGATGGTAGCCTTGTCATTATGGAAGGTAGTTTGTTGTCGAGATTTTTGTTACTCCAATTGATGGTAGCCTTGTCATTATGTAAGGTAGTATGTTGTCAAGATTTTGGTTAGTTAAATGGATGGTAGCCTTGTCATTATGGAAGGTATTGTGTTGCTGATATTTTTGTTAATCCAATGGATGGTAGCCTTATCATTATGGAAGGAAGTCTGTTGATCAGATTTTTGTTACTCCAATGGATGGTAGCCTTGTCATTATGGAAGGTAGTATATAGTCTAGATTTTTGTTATTCCATTGGATGGTAGCCTTGTCATTATGGAAGGTAGACTTTTGTCGAGATTTTTGTTACTCCAAATGGATGGTAGCCTTGTCATTATGGAAGGTAGTCTGTTGCCGAGATTTTTGTTACTCTAAAGGATGGTAGCCTTTTTATTATGGATGGTAGTCTGTTGTCGAGATTTTCGTTACTCTAATGGATTGTAGCCTTATCATTATGGAAGGTAGTCTGTTGTAGAAATTTTTGTTACTCCAATAGATTGTAGCCTTGTCATTATGGAAGGTAGTCTGTTGTCTAGATTTTTGTTACTCCAATGGTGGTAGCCTTGTCATTATGGAAGGTAGTCTGTCGTTGAGAGTTCTGTTACTCCAATGGTTGGTAGCCTTGTCATTATGGAAGGTAGTCTGTTGTCGAGATTTTTGTTACTCTAATGGATGGTAGCCTTGTCATTATGGAAGGTAGTCTGTTGTAGAGATTTTTATTACTCCAATTGATGGTAGCCTTGTCATTATGGAACGCTGTCTGTTGTCGAGATTTTTGTAACACCAATGGATGGTAGCCTTGTCATTACGGAAGGTAGTCTATTGTCGAGATCTTTGTTACTCTAATGGATTGTAGCCTTGTCATTATGGAAGGTAGTCAGTTGTCGAGATTATTGTTACTCAAATTGATGGTAGCCTTGTCATTATGTAAGGTAGTCTGTTGTCGAGATTTTTTGTTTAGTCAAATGGATGGTAGCCTTGTCATGATAGAAGGTAGTCTGTTATTGATATTTTTGTTACTCCCATTGATGGAAGTCTTGTCATTATGGAAGAAAGTCTGTTGATCATATTTTTTTACTCCAATGGATGGTAGCCTTGTCATTATGGAAGGAAGTCTGTTGTCGAGATTTTTGTTATTCCATTGGATGGTAGCCTTTTCATTATGGAAGGTAGTCTTTTTTCGAGATTTTTGTTACTCTAATTGATGGTAGCCATGTCATTATGGAAGGTAGTCTGTTGCCGAGATTTTTGTTACTCTAAAGGATGGTAGCCTTGTCATTATGGAATGTAGTATGTTGTCGAGATTTTTGTTACTCCAATGGATTTTAGCCTTGTCATTATGGAAGGTAGTCTTTTGTCGAAATTTATATTACTCCAATGGATTTTAGCCTTGTCATTATGGAAGGTAGTCTGTTGTTGAGATTTTTGTTACTCCAATGGATGGTAGCCTTGACATTATGGAAGGTAGTCTGTTGTCGAGATTTTTGTTACTCCAATGGATGGTAGCCTTGTCATTATGGAATGTAGTCTGTTGTCGAGATTTTTTTTATTCCATTGGATGGTAGCCTTGTCATTATGGAAGGTAGTCTGTTGTCCAGATTTTTTTTACTCTAATGGATGGCAGCCTTGTCATTATGGAAGGTAGTCTGTTGCCGAGATTTCTGTCACTCGAATTGATGGTAGCCTTGTTATTATGGAAGGTAGTCTATTATCGAGATTTTTGTTTTTCCAATGGATGGTAGCCTTCTCATTATGGAAGGTAATGGGTTGTCGATATTTTTGTTACTCCAATTAATGGTAGCCTTGTCATTATGTAACGTAGTCTGTGTTCGAGATTTTTGTTACTCAAATTGATGGTAGCCTTGTCATTATATAAGGTAGTCTGTTGTCGAGATTTATGTTAGTCAAATGGAAGGTAGCCTTGTCATTATGGAAGGTAGTTTGTTGCTGATATTTTTGTTAATCCAATGGATGGTAGCCTTATCATTATGGAAGGAAGTCTGTTGATCAGATTTTTGTTACTCCAATGGATGGTAGCCTTGTCATTATAGAAGGTAGTCTATAGTCTAGATTTTTGTTATTCCATTGGATGGTAGCCTTGTCATTATGGAAGGTAGAATTTTGTCGAGATTTTTGTTACTCCAAATGGATGGTAGCCTTGTCATTATGGAAGGTAGTCTGTTGTCGAGATTTTGGTTACTCTAATGGATTGTAGCCTTGTCATTATGGAAGGTAGTCTGTTGTAGAAATTTTTGTTACTCCAATAGATTGTAGCCTTGTCATTATGGAAGGTAGTCTGTTGTCAGGATTTTTGTCACTCCAATGGATGGTAGCCTTGTCATTATGGAAGGTAGTCTGTCGTTGAGATTTCTGTTACACCAATGGTTGGTAGCCTTGTCATTATGGAAGGTAATCTGTTGTCGAGATTTTTGTTACTCCAATTAATGGTAGCCTTGTCATTATGGAACGCTGTCTGTTGTCGAGATTTTTGTAACACCAATGGATGGTAGCCTTGTCATTACGGAAGGTAGTCTATTATCGAGATCTTTGTTACTCTAATGGATTGTAGCCTTGTCATTATGGAAGGTAGTCAGTTGTCGAGATTATTGTTACTCAAATTGATGGTAGCCTTGTCATTATGTAAGGTAGTCTGTTGTCGAGATTTTTTGTTTAGTCAAATGGATGGTAGCCTTGTCATGATAGAAGGAAGTCTGTTATTGATATTTTTGTTACTCCCATTGATGGAAGTCTTGTCATTATGGAAGAAAGTATGTTGATCATATTTTTTTACTCCAATGGATGGTAGCCTTGTCATTATGGAAGGAAGTCTGTTGTCGAGATTTTTGTTATTCCATTGGATGGTAGCCTTGTCATTATGGAAGGTAGAATTTTGTCGAGATTTTTGTTACTCCGAATGGATGGTAGCCTTGTCATTATGGAAGGTAGTCTGTTGCCGAGATTTTTGTTACTCTAAAGGATGGTAGCCTTGTAATTATGGATGGTAGTCTGTTGTCGAGATTTTCGTTACTCTAATGGATTATAGCCTTGTCATTATGGAAGGTAGTCTGTTGTAGAAATTTTTGTTACTCCAATAGATTGTAGCCTTGTCATTATGGAAGGTAGTCTGTTGTCAAGATTTTTGTCACTCCAATGGATGGTAGCCTTGTCATTATGGAAGGTAGTCTGTCGTTGAGATTTCTGTTACACCAATGGTTGGTAGCCTTGTCATTATGGAAGGTAATCTGTTGTCGAGATTTTTGTTACTCTAATGGATGGTAGCCTTGTCATTATGGAAGGTAGTCTGTTGTCGAGATTTTTATTACTCCAATTGATGGTAGCCTTGTCATTATGGAACGTAGTCTGTTGTCAAGATTTTTGTAACACCCATGGATGGTAGCCTTGTCATTACGGAAGGTAGTCTATTGTCGAGATCTTTGTTACTCTAATGGATTGTAGCCTTGTCATTATGGAAGGTAGTCAGTTGTCGAGATTATTGTTACTCAAATTGATGGTAGCCTTGTCATTATGTAAGGTAGTCTGTTGTCGAGATTTTTTGTTTAGTCAAATGGATGGTAGCCTTGTCATGATAGAAGGTAGTCTGTTATTGATATTTTTGTTACTCCCATTGATGGAAGTCTTGTCATTATGGAAGAAAGTATGTTGATCATATTTTTTTACTCCAATGGATGGTAGCCTTGTCATTATGGAAGGAAGTCTGTTGTCGAGATTTTTGTTATTCCATTGGATGGTAGCCTTTTCATTATGGAAGTTAGTCTTTTGTCGAGATTTTTGTTACTCTAATTGATGGTAGCCATGTCATTATGGAAGGTAGTCTGTTGCCTAGATTTTTGTTACTCTAAAGGATGGTAGCCTTGTCATTATGGAATGTAGTATGTTGTCGAGATTTTTGTTACTCCAATGGATTTTAGCCTTGTCATTATGGAAGGTAGTCTGTTGTCGAAATTTATATTACTCCAATGGATTGTAGCCTTGTCATTATGGAAGGTAGTCTGTTGTTGAGATTTTTGTTACTCCAATGGATGGTAGCCTTGACATTATGGAAGGTAGTCTGTTGTCGAGATTTTTGTTACTCCAATGGATGGTAGCCTTGTCATTATGAAAGGTAGTCTGTTGTCAATATTTTTTTTACTCCAATTGATGGTAGCCTTGTCATTATGGAATGTAGTCTGTTGTCGAGATTTTTGTTATTCCATTGGATGGTAGCCTTGTCATTATGGAAGGTAGTCTGTTGTCCAGATTTTTTTTACTCTAATGGATGGCAGCCTTGTCATTATGGAAGGTAGTCTGTTGCCGAGATTTCTGTCACTCCAATTGATGGTAGCTTTGTTATTATGGAAGGTAGTCTGTTGTCGAGATTTTTGTTTTTCCAATGGATGGTAGCCTTCTCATTATTGAAGGTAATGGGTTGTCGATATTTTTGTTACTCCAATTGATGGTAGCCTTGTCATTATGTAACGTAGTCTGTGTTCGAGATTTTTGTTACTCAAATTGATGGTAGCCTTGTCATTATGTAAGGTAGTCTGTTGTCGAGATTTTTGTTAGTCAAATGGATGGTAGCCTTGTCATTATGGAAGGTAGTCTGTTGTTGATATTTTTGTTAAACCAATGGATGGTAGCCTTGTCATTATGGAAGGAAGTCTATTGATCAGATTTTTGTTACTCCAATGGATGGTAGCCTTGTCATTATGGAAGGTAGTCTATTGTCGAGATTTTTGTTATTCCATTGGATGGTAGCCTTGTCATTATGGAAGGTAGACATTTGTCGAGATTTTTGTTACTCCAAATGGATGGTAGCCTTGTGATTATAGAAGGTAGTCTATTGCCGAGACTTTTTTTACTCTAAAGGAAGGTAGCCTTGTAATTATGGATGGTAGTTTGATGTCGAGATTTTTGTTACTCCAATGGATTGTAGCCTTGTCATTATGGAAGGTAGTTTGTTGTCAAAATTTTTGTTACCCCAATGGATTGTAGCCTTGTCATTATGGAAGGTAGTCTATTGTAGATATTTTTAATACTCCAATGGATGGTAGCCTTGTAATTATGGAAGGTAGTTTGTCGTTGAGATTTCTGTTACACCAATGGATGGTAGCCTTGTCATTATGGAAGGTAGTCTATTGTCGAGATTTTTGTCACTCTAATTGATGGTAGCCTTGTCATTATGGAAGGTAATCTATTTTCGATATTTTTGTTACTGCAATGGATGGTAGCCTTGTCATTTTGGAAGGTAGTCTGTTGTCGAGTTTTTCTTTACTCCAATTGATGGTAGCCTTGTCATTATGGAACGTAGTCTGTTGTCGAGATTTTTGTTACACCAATGGATGGTAGCCTTGTCATTACGGAAGGTAGTCTGTTGTCGAGATCTTTGTTACTCTAATAGATTGTAGCCTTGTCATTATGGAAGGTAGTAAGTTGTCGAGATTTTTGTTACTCAAATTGATGGTAGCCTTGTCATTATGTAAGGTAGTCTATTGTCGAGATTTTGGTTAGTAAAATGGATGGTAGCCTTGTCATTATGGAAGGTAGTCTGTTGTTGATATTTTTGTTAATCCAATGGATGGTAGCCTTGTCATTATGGAAGGAAGTCTGTTGATCAGATTTTTGTTACTCCAATGGATGGTAGCCTTGTCATTATGGAAGGTAGTCTATAGTCTAGATTTTTTTTATTCCATTGGATGGTAGCCTTGTCATTATGGAAGGTAGAATTTTGTCGAGATTTTTGTTACTCCAAATGGATGGTAGCCTTGTCATTATGGAAGGTAGTCTGTTGCCGAGATTTTTGTTACTCTAAAGGATAGTAGCCTTGTAATTATGGATGGTAGTCTGTTGTCGAGATTTTCGTTACTCTAATGGATTGTAGCCTTGTCATTATGGAAGGTAGTCTGTTGTAGAAATTTTTGTTACTCCAATAGATTGTAGCCTTGTCATTATGGAAGGTAGTCTGTTGTCTAGATTTTTGTTACTCCAATGGTGGTAGCCTTGTCATTATGGAAGGTAGTCTGTTGTCAATATTTTTGTCACTCCAATGGATGGTAGCCTTGTCATTATGGAAGGTAGTCTGTCGTTGAGAGTTCTGTTACTCCAATGGTTGGTAGCCTTGTCATTATGGAAGGTAATCTGTTGTCGAGATTTTTGTTACTCTAATGGATGGTAGCCTTGTCATTATGGAAGGTAGTCTGTTGTCGAGATTTTTATTACTCCAATTGATGGTAGCCTTGTCATTATGGAACGCTGTCTGTTGTTGAGATTTTTGTAACACCAATGTATGGTAGCCTTGTCATTACGGAAGGTAGTCTATTGTCGAGATCTTTGTTACTCTAATGGATTGTAGCCTTGTCATTATGGAAGGTAGTCAGTTGTCGAGATTATTGTTACTCAAATTGATGGTAGCCTTGTCATTATGTAAGGTAGTCTGTTGTCGAGATTTTTTGTTTAGTCAAATGGATGGTAGCCTTGTCATGATAGAAGGTAGTCTGTTATTGATATTTTTGTTACTCCCATTGATGGAAGTCTTATCATTATGGAAGAAAGTCTGTTGATCATATTTTTTTATTCCAATGGATGGTAGCCTTGTCATTATGGAAGGAAGTCTGTTGTCGAGATTTTTGTTATTCCATTGGATGGTAGCCTTTTCATTATGGAAGGTAGTCTTTTGTCGAGATTTTTGTTACTCTAATTGATGGTAGCCATGTCATTATGGAAGGTAGTCTGTTGCCGAGATTTTTGTTACTCTAAAGGATGGTAGCCTTGTCATTATGGAATGTAGTATGTTGTCGAGATTTTTGTTACTCCAATGGATTTTAGCCTTGTCATTATGGAAGGTAGTCTGTTGTCGAAATTTATATTACTCCAATGGATTTTAGCCTTGTCATTATGGAAGGTAGTCTGTTGTTGAGATTTTTGTTACTCCAATGGATGGTAGCCTTGACATTATGGAAGGTAGTCTGTTGTCGAGATTTTTGTTACTCCAATGGATGGTAGCCTTGTCATTATGAAAGGTAGTCTGTTGTCAATATTTTTTTTACTCCAATTGATGGTAGCCTTGTCATTATGGAATGTAGTCTGTTGTCGAGATTTTTGTTATTCCATTGGATGGTAGCCTTGTCATTATGGAAGGTAGTCTGTTGTCCAGATTTTTTTTACTCTAATGGATGGCAGCCTTGTCATTATGGAAGGTAGTCTGTTGCCGAGATTTCTGTCACTCCAATTGATGGTAGCCTTGTTATTATGGAAGGTAGTCTGTTGTCGAGATTTTTGTTTTTCCAATGGATGGTAGCCTTCTCATTATGGAAGGTAATGGGTTGTCGATATTTTTGTTACTCCAATTAATGGTAGCCTTGTCATTATGTAACATAGTCTGTGTTCGAGATTTTTGTTACTCAAATTGATGGTAGCCTTGTCATTATGTAAGGTAGTCTGTTGTCGAGATTTATGTTAGTCAAATGGAAGGTAGCCTTGTCATTATGGAAGGTAGTTTGTTGCTGATATTTTTGTTAATCCAATGGATGGTAGCCTTATCATTATGGAAGGAAGTCTGTTGATCAGATTTTTGTTACTCCAATGGATGGTAGCCTTGTCATTATAGAAGGTAGTCTATAGTCTAGATTTTTGTTATTCCATTGGATGGTAGCCTTGTCATTATGGAAGGTAGAATTTTTTCGAGATTTTTGTTACTCCAAATGGATGGTAGCCTTGTCATTATGGAAGGTAGTCTGTTGCCGAGATTTTTGTTACTCTAAAGGATGGTAGCCTTGTAATTATGTATGGTAGTCTGTTGTCGAGATTTTCGTTACTCTAATGGATTGTAGCCTTGTCATTATGGAAGGTAGTCTGTTGTAGAAATTTTTGTTACTCCAATAGATTGTAGCCTTGTCATTATGGAAGGTAGTCTGTTGTCAAGATTTTTGTCACTCCAATGGATGGTAGCCTTGTCATTATGGAAGGTAGTCTGTCGTTGAGATTTCAGTTACACCAATGGTTGGTAGCCTTGTCATTATGGAAGGTAATCTGTTGTCGAGATTTTTGTTACTCTAATGGATGGTAGCCTTGTCATTATGGAAGGTAGTCTGTTGTCGAGATTTTTATTACTCCAATTGATGGTAGCCTTGTCATTATGGAACGTAGTCTGTTGTCAAGATTTTTGTAACACCAATGGATGGTAGCCTTGTCATTACGGAAGGTAGTCTATTGTCGAGATCTTTGTTACTCTAATGGATTGTAGCCTTGTCATTATGGAAGGTAGTCAGTTGTCGAGATTATTGTTACTCAAATTGATGGTAGCCTTGTCATTATGTAAGGTAGTCTGTTGTCGAGATTTTTTGTTTAGTCAAATGGATGGTAGCCTTGTCATGATAGAAGGTAGTCTGTTATTGATATTTTTGTTACTCCCATTGATGGAAGTCTTGTCATTATGGAAGAAAGTATGTTGATCATATTTTTTTACTCCAATGGATGGTAGCCTTGTCATTATGGAAGGAAGTCTGTTGTCGAGATTTTTGTTATTCCATTGGATGGTAGCCTTTTCATTATGGAAGGTAGTCTTTTGTCGAGATTTTTGTTACTCTAATTGATGGTAGCCATGTCATTATGGAAGGTAGTCTGTTGCCTAGATTTTTGTTACTCTAAAGGATGGTAGCCTTGTCATTATGGAATGTAGTATGTTGTCGAGATTTTTGTTACTCCAATGGATTTTAGCCTTGTCATTATGGAAGGTAGTCTGTTGTCGAAATTTATATTACTCCAATGGATTGTAGCCTTGTCATTATGGAAGGTAGTCTGTTGTTGAGATTTTTGTTACTCCAATGGATGGTAGCCTTGACATTATGGAAGGTAGTCTGTTGTCGAGATTTTTGTTACTCCAATGGATGGTAGCCTTGTCATTATGAAAGGTAGTCTGTTGTCAATATTTTTTTTACTCCAATTGATGGTAGCCTTGTCATTATGGAATGTAGTCTGTTGTCGAGATTTTTGTTATTCCATTGGATGGTAGCCTTGTCATTATGGAAGGTAGTCTGTTGTCCAGATTTTTTTTACTCTAATGGATGGCAGCCTTGTCATTATGGAAGGTAGTCTGTTGCCGAGATTTCTGTCACTCCAATTGATGGTAGCCTTGTTATTATGGAAGGTAGTCTGTTGTCGAGATTTTTGTTTTTCCAATGGATGGTAGCCTTCTCATTATTGAAGGTAATGGGTTGTCGATATTTTTGTTACTCCAATTGATGGTAGCCTTGTCATTATGTAACGTAGTCTGTGTTCGAGATTTTTGTTACTCAAATTGATGGTAGCCTTGTCATTATGTAAGGTAGTCTGTTGTCGAGATTTATGTTAGTCAAATGGAAGGTAGCCTTGTCATTATGGAAGGTAGTCTGTTGCTGATATTTTTGTTAATCCAATGGATGGTAGCCTTATCATTATGGAAGGAAGTCTGTTGATCAGATTTTTGTTACTCCAATGGATGGTAGCCTTGTCATTATGGAAGGTAGTCTATAGTCTAGATTTTTGTTATTCCATTGGATGGTAGCCTTGTCATTATGGAAGGTAGAATTTTGTCGAGATTTTTGTTACTCCAAATGGATGGTAGCCTTGTCATTATGGAAGGTAGTCTGTTGCCGAGATTTTTGTTACTCTAAAGGATGGTAGCCTTGTAATTATGGATGGTAGTCTGTTGTCGAGATTTTCGTTACTCTAATGGATTTTAGCCTTGTCATTATAGAAGGTAGTCTGTTGTAGAAATTTTTGTTACTCCAATAGATTGTAGCCTTGTCATTATGGAAGGTAGTCTGTTGTCTAGATTTTTGTTACTCCAATGGTGGTAGCCTTGTCATTATGGAAGGTAGTCTGTTGTCAAGATTTATGTCACTCCAATGGATGGTAGCCTTGTCATTATGGAAGGTAGTCTGTCGTTGAGATTTCTGTTACTCCAATGGATGGTAGCCTTGTCATTATGGAAGGTAATCTGTTGTCGAGATTTTTGTTACTCTAATGGATGGTAGCCTTGTCATTATAGAAGGTAGTCTGTTGTCGAGATTTTTATTACTCCAATTGATGGTAGCCTTGTCATTATGGAACGTAGTCTGTTGTCGAGATTTTTGTAACACCAATGGATGGTAGCCTTGTCATTACGGAAGGTAGTCTATTGTCGAGATCTTTTTTACTCTAATGGATTGTAGCCTTGTCATTATGGAAGGTAGTCAGTTGTCGAGATTATTGTTACTCAAATTGATGGTAGCCTTGTCATTATGTAAGGTAGTCTGTTATCGAGATTTTTTGTTTAGTCAAATGGATGGTAGCCTTGTCATGATAGAAGGTAGTCTGTTATTGATATTTTTGTTACTCCCATTGATGGAAGTCTTGTCATTATGGAAGAAAGTCTGTTGATCATATTTTTTTATTCCAATGGATGGTAGCCTTGTCATTATGGAAGGAAGTCTGTTGTCGAGATTTTTGTTATTCCATTGGATGGTAGCCTTTTCATTATGGAAGGTAGTCTTTTGTCGAGATTTTTGTTACTCTAATTGATGGTAGCCATGTCATTATGGAAGGTAGTCTGTTGCCGAGATTTTTGTTACTCTAAAGGATGGTAGCCTTGTCATTATGGAATGTAGTATGTTGTCGAGATTTTTGTTACTCCAATGGATTTTAGCCTTGTCATTATGGAAGGTAGTCTGTTGTCGAAATTTATATTACTCCAATGGATTTTAGCCTTGTCATTATGGAAGGTAGTCTGTTGTTGAGATTTTTGTTACTCCAATGGATGGTAGCCTTGACATTATGGAAGGTAGTCTGTTGTCGAGATTTTTGTTACTCCAATGGATGGTAGCCTTGTCATTATGAAAGGTAGTCTGTTGTCAATATTTTTTTTACTCCAATTGATTGTAGCCTTGTCATTATGGAATGTAGTCTGTTGTCGAGATTTTTGTTATTCCATTGGATGGTAGCCTTGTCATTATGGAAGGTAGTCTGTGTAAGTTTAAGATTGCGCCTAAGAGGGGGGGTGAATTAGGTGATGGTCGATTTTTGACTTATTTTATACTTTCTGGTTTTGATTTAGTGCTTTGAAAACTGTAAAGTGCAGAAAGTAAAGAGACACGGAGAATTATCCTGGTTCCTTCCACAACCCGGAAGTACGTCCAGTCCCCTTGCAAACACGCAAGAGATTTTACTATATTGTTAGAACTTTTACAAGACTCTTCCTAGTCTTATCCACTAAAGAACCTAACAAATAACCAAGAACACCCTCTTGGATTTCCAATAAGTCTAATGAGAACAATCCTCTCAAAAGATACCTCTTGTTTCCAATAATGGACAACAAGGAACAAAAGTAATCTAATACTTAATTCCAACAATCCTGGAAATAAGTTACACTTTGTATGTTTTTATGAAGTATGATTTCTTGAAAGATGTTGATCACTTAGAGTGACTTCTTTGAAGTTTCTTCTTTCTTCTCTTGTAAGCAATTCAAACTGTAACACAATGGTTAGATAATGCTCAAAGATTTCTGTTCTTTATATGTGTGAAAGTGCAGAAAATCTTTGTTCTTAAAAGTTAAGAAATATGAAGTTTGAATATTTTACAAAGTTCAGATTTTATTGCAAGAGAAGAGATCTGTTTATGATTTGAAATATTTTGCAATATATAGTAATCAAGATACCTTTCCAAAAGGACACTTTTCTGTTTGTAAAACTTGACAAGATGCAATGTTTGATCATGCAACTATTGGAGAAAAGGTGTGAAGGATATCTTGAAAACCAGTTCAGATTTTTCAAAATTTTCAATGTGCAAATCGATTAACATAACATGCAAATCGATTGCACGTGTTTGTAACGTTCAGAATTTCAAAAAGTTTGAAGTGTAAATCGATTAGCATGTTGTGTCAATCGATTTACAAGTGTTAAAAAATCAGTTTGTTCTGTGATCAATCGATTTACACAACATGTAAATCGATTGCTGGCAGGAGCAAACAGTTTTTGAAAAAGCATGTGTAAATCGATTTACACAAGGTGTTAATCGATTTACAGCAGAGAAAAACTTAAAATTTGTTTTGAAATATAATTGAAGTGATGTGGCAAGTGTGTATATCATTTTTGAGCATTTCTAATCAATGTAGTTTAATTGAGACTTGATATACTTGATTGCTTGCCAAGTTCCTTGAAGCTTTGAGTGAATGATGCTTTAAGATGATTTTCCTTCTTTCCATAATGCTTGTTTGTCTTTCATCAAACTAGCTTGTTTGTCTTTCATCAAAACTAAAGTTGAGTTGAGGCTTGAGATTACATTCTCCCCCTTTTTGATGATGACAAACCATTTTCCTTTATGTGTTGATCAGAATTTGAGCAAAAGGTGTTTTCTCCCCCTGAGAAGATTTCTCCCCCTATGGAGAAAAAGATTTGAAAGTTTGCTCTGTAAAGACAATGAAAACAAACAACCATAAAGTGCTATTACATCCTTCTCCCCCTTTGACATTATCAAAAAGAAGGGAAAGATGCAACAAGAAATGATACTTATAACAGATTGAAACATATTTGCATAAAGGAAAGATTAAGTAAAAATGCTTCAGCTTCTGTTGTAAATCGATTTGCCCCTTGGTTAAATCGATTTACACAGAATATTTTTATGAAAAATTAATTTTCGTTCAGTGGTAAATCGATTTACATATTGTGTAAATCGATTTACACAAAAGATTTTATTAAAAAAATGATTTGCTTCAGTAGTAAATCGATTGACATATTGTGTAAATCGATTTACTTAAAGAGAAAATTTAAAACATCATTATTTTTAACATTTGAAACAATGTCTAACCACATATATATGTACATTAAGGTATAGTCAAGGATTGAGTGCACCTTAAATATCTTGTTCATCGAGGATTCCAAGTTCACGACGAATTTTGAAAAATGCATCCTTTGCAAGTGGTTTTGTGAAGATGTCCGCGAGTTGATTTTGAGTGTCCACAAATGTGATCTCGACATCTCCTTTGAGTACATGGTCTCGGATGAAATGATGTCTGATGTCAATGTGTTTCGTCCGGGAATGCATAACTGGATTTTTCGTAATATTGATCGCGCTTGTGTTATCACATCGAAGAGGAATGCATCCAAGGTTTACTCCATAGTCAAGTAATTGTTGTTTTAGCCAAAGAATTTGAGCGCATCCACTTCCAGCCGCAATGTATTCTGCTTCGGCAGTGCTGAGAGCTACGCTTGCTTGCTTTTTGCATGACCATGAAACCAAGGCATTTCCAAGAATGTGACATGTTCCACTTGTACTTTTGCGATCAGTTTTGCAACCTGCATAGTCAGCATCAGAATAACCAACTAGATTGCACATACTACCTTTTGGATACCATAATCCGACGTTGGTTGTTCCTTTGAGATATTTTATTATGCGCTTGACTGCTGCAAGGTGAGACTCTTTAGGATTGGCTTGATATCTTGCACATAGGCAAACGCTGAACATAATGTCAGGTCTACTTGCTGTTAAATAAAGGAGTGAGCCAATCATTCCACGATACTTAGTTATGTCAATAGAATTTCCTGATTCATCTGGGTCAAGATAGGTGCCGGATCCCATAGGAATTGCACTTTCTTTGCTACTTTCCATCTCAAACTTCTTTATAAGGTCTTTGCAATATTTTGATTGGTTTACGAAGATACCATGTTTGAGTTGCTTAATTTGAAGACCAAGAAAGAAATTCAATCTTCCCATCATAGACATCTCAAACTCTCCTTGCATCATAGACGAAAATTCCTTGCACATATTTTGGTTAGTTGAACCGAAAACAATATCATCTACATAGATTTGTACAAGTAAGGTATGATGATTAACATTTTTTATGAAGAGAGTGGTATCAACTTTACCCTTTACAAACCCTTTTTCACATAGGAATGCGCTTAGTCTATCATACCAAGCCCTTGGTGCTTGCTTCAGCCCATAAAGAGCTTTCTTCAGTTTGAAGACATGATTAGGATGTTTGAAGTCTTCAAATCCGGGAGGTTGCTTTACATAGACTTCTTCATTTATGAATCCGTTGAGAAATGCGCTTTTTACATCCATTTGAAAAAGTTCAAAGTCCAATGAGCATGCATATGCAAGTAATAGTCTTATTGCTTCCAAACGTGCTACCGGAGCAAAAGTTTCTTCAAAATCAATTCCTTCCTCTTGGTTGTATCCTTGAGCAACTAGTCTTGCCTTGTTTCGAGTGATTATTCCATTTTCATCCATCTTGTTTTTGAAAACCCATTTGGTTCCAATGATACGTTTATTTCCTGGATTAGGAACAAGTTCCCAAACTTCATTTCGCTCGAATTGGTTTAACTCCTCTTTCATGGCAAGGATCCATTGATCATCTTCTAGTGCTTGAGCCACTTTAGTAGGTTCAACTTGAGATACAAACGCCATATTTAAGCATGCATCCTTAAGATTTAGTCGAGTAGATACTCCTTTGCTAATATCTCCAATTATATTGTCAATTGGATGATCACGATGAGTTCTCCATTCTTGAGGAAGATCATCATCATTTTCATTTTGATGTGAAAGTTCATGTGTTTGTTCCGGATTGACAATTTTGCCATCTCCGCAGGAAATCTCATGAGATAGATCTATAGAATCATCATCATCACAAATAGCAACTTCCTCCTTGGAGGTGTTAGATTCATCAAAAGAAACATGCATTGATTCTTCTATAGTTAAAGTTCTTTTATTGTAAATTCTAAAAGCTTTGCTAGAAAGGGAGTAACCAAGAAAGATACCTTCATCCGATTTTTCATCGAACTTACCGAGATTGTCTTTGTCGTTGTTAAGGACAAAACATTTGCACCCGAAAATATGAAAGTGAGAGATATTTGGTTTTCTTCCTTTGTAGATCTCATATGGAGTTTTCTTTAGTATAGGTCTTATGATCACGCGATTGCTTACATAACATGCCGTGCTTACCGCATCCGCCCAAAAATATTTAGGCAAACTTGAGTCACTTAGCATGGTTCTAGCAAGTTCCACCAAAGACCTATTTTTCCTTTCAACTACTCCATTTTGTTGTGGAGTTCTTGGTGCTGAAAAATTGTGGAAGATCCCATTTTCTTCACAAAATTCTTCAAATAGACTGTTTTGGAACTCTCCACCGTGATCACTTCGGATTGATGTTATCTTTGATGACTTCTCATTTTGAACTTGTTTTGCATATCTCTTGAATGCCTTGAATGCTTCATTCTTGTGTACTAAAAACAAAGTCCAAGTGAAACGGGAAAAATCATCTACAATAACTAATGCATAAATGTTACCTCCGAAGCTTCTTGTTCTAGATGGACCAAAAAGATCCATGTGCAACAATTGAAGTGGTCTTGTTGTTGAAACCACATTCTTTGGTTTGAAAGTTGATTTGGTCTGTTTGCCCTTTTGGCATGCACTACATAATTTGTCTTTGATGAACTTCATCTTTGGTAGACCAATAACTAAGTCATGCTTAACCAATTTGTTCAAGTGCTCCATGTGAATGTGAGCAATCCTCTTATGCCATAACCAAGCGTCATTGTTGTTTACCATAAGACATTGTACCTTCATAGACAAATCATCTAGAGTAATCACAAAAATATTGTTAGATCTTATACCTTTGAGTTTTACCTCATTGGTTGCCTCATCCATAATAAGGCATTCTTCTTTGTTGAATTTGATCTTGAACCCTCTATCGCAAAGTTGACTTATGCTAAGAAGGTTGTGCTTTAATCCTTCAACATAGAGAACATCCTCAATTTGAATGGATGGAGGTGTGCCAACTATTCCAACGCCAAGAATCTTTCCTTTGGTGTTGTCTCCATAGGTGACATACCCTTTGGCTTTATGTACTAGATATGAAAATTGGTGTACATCTCCTGTCATATGCTTTGAACATCCACTGTCAAGATACCAAACATTTGAAGTGGATTTCAAGCATACCTACAAAAACAAATTATTTCTTGTTAGGTACCCAAGTTGCCTTGGGTCCTTCATAGTTAGTTCCCTTTTTCACCCATGCATAATGTCCACTAGCCATACTGAAATTTCTAATATAGCATGCATTTGGTGTGTGTCCAATAATACCACAGTAAAAACAGTTTGGAACAAATTTGCTCTTGTATCTAGGAATTTGTTTTCTTTTAGATACATTAGCCTTTTTCTTTTGATGATTATGAACAACTTGCTTCTTTTCTACTTTCTTGGGATTGGAACTATTACTAGCCTTTACAAAAACAGTGGGATTGTTACTTGGTTTCTTAGTATTCACATAACCAAGACCTCTTTTATCATTAGGATAACGTTGTTGGCTTAGTAATCCTTCCAATCCTATTTGTCCTTTTTCATATCGTTCAATGACTCTTTTCAATTGAACAATTTGAAAGACATTTGATTCACACTTGGAGCATGCAAAGTTTTCCTTTTCTTTTATAAAATTTTGTTTTTGAAGATCAAAATCTTTAGTCATGGTGTCAATTTTTTCTAGACAACTTAGAAGTTCTTTTTCTTGTTTTGACACCTTTTTGTATAAACTTTTGCATTCTTTCAAGAGTTCATCAATTGCACCTTGAACATCATCATCAAAAAGATTAAATTCATTACTAACCTCTTCTTCATTGTCGGAGTGATGCGATGCCATTAAGGCTAAGTTTGCACATTCGTCGCTTTCCGATTCCGATGAACTGCTCATATCATTATCTTCCCATGCTATGTAGGCTTTCTTTTGTTTTGAGTCCTTTCCTTTGAATCCATTTTTCTTTGGGAGATTTGGACAGTTTGGCTTGATGTGTCCTTGCTTTCCACATTCATAACATGAGACATCTTGAGTTGATGTGGAGGCTTCTCTTTTCTTGAAGTGCTTTCTCTTATGTGCATGAGATCCGCCTTTGTCATTTCTGCCAAAAAACTTCCCAAGTCTTTTCACTAGAAGCATGAAATTTTCATCTTCTTCCGGATTGTCTTCTTTTACCACTTCTTTTGAATCAATTTTTAAGGCAATGTTTTTGGACTTCTTTTCTAGATTCTCATGTTTTTCAAGTCTACCGAGTTCCGTTTCGTATTCTTGAAGTTTGCCGAATAATGTAGCGGAAGTCATTGCGGAGAGACTCTTCTTTTCCGAGATTGCCGTTACCTTTGGTTGCCATTCCCTAGTCAATGATCTAAGGATTTTCAAGTTGAGTTCATCATTTGACAGGGTTTTACCAAGAGCAATTAAGTGATTTGTCAAATGCACAAATCTCTTTTGTAAGTCAAGAATGGATTCTCCGGGATGCATACGAAATAGTTCATATTCTTGACTCAAGGTATTTAGCCTTGATCTTTTTACTTCAGCCGTTCCTTCATGAGTTTGAACCAAGGTATCCCAAATTTCCTTTGCTGTTTTGCAGTTTGAGACACGAAAAAATTCGTCCATACTGAGAGCACCTTGAAGAAGGTTTATTGCCTTTTTGTCATAGAGAACTTTCTTTTTATCATCGTCGTCCCATACAGTTTTGGGCTTTGCAGACCCAACGCCATTGATTACCGTTATTGGGATAAATGGACCATTTTCAACAGCATCCCATACTTCCTCTCCTTGTGCTTCTAAATGCGCCTTCATGCGTATTTTCCAAAAGTCAAAATATTCACCACAAAATAGAGGAGGCTTGTTGTTACTACCACCATCTCTGAAAACTGGTTGATGATTTGCGGAAGCCATTCTGGATCTCTAGGAGCAGGTTACCTATAACCAAGCTCTGATACCAATTGTAAGTTTAAGATTGCGCCTAAGAGGGGGGGTGAATTAGGTGATGGTCGATTTTTGACTTATTTTATACTTTCTGGTTTTGATTTAGTGCTTTGAAAACTGTAAAGTGCAGAAAGTAAAGAGACACGGAGAATTATCCTGGTTCCTTCCACAACCCGGAAGTACGTCCAGTCCCCTTGCAAACACGCAAGAGATTTTACTATATTGTTAGAACTTTTACAAGACTCTTCCTAGTCTTATCCACTAAAGAACCTAACAAATAACCAAGAACACCCTCTTGGATTTCCAATAAGTCTAATGAGAACAATCCTCTCAAAAGATACCTCTTGTTTCCAATAATGGACAACAAGGAACAAAAGTAATCTAATACTTAATTCCAACAATCCTGGAAATAAGTTACACTTTGTATGTTTTTATGAAGTATGATTTCTTGAAAGATGTTGATCACTTAGAGTGACTTCTTTGAAGTTTCTTCTTTCTTCTCTTGTAAGCAATTCAAACTGTAACACAATGGTTAGATAATGCTCAAAGATTTCTGTTCTTTATATGTGTGAAAGTGCAGAAAATCTTTGTTCTTAAAAGTTAAGAAATATGAAGTTTGAATATTTTACAAAGTTCAGATTTTATTGCAAGAGAAGAGATCTGTTTATGATTTGAAATATTTTGCAATATATAGTAATCAAGATACCTTTCCAAAAGGACACTTTTCTGTTTGTAAAACTTGACAAGATGCAATGTTTGATCATGCAACTATTGGAGAAAAAGTGTGAAGGATATCTTGAAAACCAGTTCAGATTTTTCAAAATTTTCAATGTGCAAATCGATTAACATAACATGCAAATCGATTGCACGTGTTTGTAACGTTCAGAATTTCAAAAAGTTTGAAGTGTAAATCGATTAGCATGTTGTGTCAATCGATTTACAAGTGTTAAAAAATCAGTTTGTTCTGTGATCAATCGATTTACACAACATGTAAATCGATTGCTGGCAGGAGCAAACAGTTTTTGAAAAAGCATGTGTAAATCGATTTACACAAGGTGTTAATCGATTTACAGCAGAGAAAAACTTAAAATTTGTTTTGAAATATAATTGAAGTGATGTGGCAAGTGTGTATATCATTTTTGAGCATTTCTAATCAATGTAGTTTAATTGAGACTTGATATACTTGATTGCTTGCCAAGTTCCTTGAAGCTTTGAGTGAATGATGCTTTAAGATGATTTTCCTTCTTTCCATAATGCTTGTTTGTCTTTCATCAAACTAGCTTGTTTGTCTTTCATCAAAACTAAAGTTGAGTTGAGGCTTGAGATTACAGTCTGTTGTCCAGATTTTTTTTACTCTAATGGATGGCAGCCTTGTCATTATGGAAGGTAGTCTGTTGCCGAGATTTCTGTCACTCCAATTGATGGTAGCCTTGTTATTATGGAAGGTAGTCTGTTGTCGAGATTTTTGTTTTTCCAATGGATGGTAGCCTTCTCATTATGGAAGGTAATGGGTTGTCGATATTTTTGTTACTCCAATTAATGGTAGCCTTGTCATTATGTAACATAGTTTGTGTTCGAGATTTTTGTTACTCAAATTGATGGTAGCCTTGTCATTATGTAAGGTAGTCTGTTGTCGAGATTTATGTTAGTCAAATGGAAGGTAGCCTTGTCATTATGGAAGGTAGTTTGTTGCTGATATTTTTGTTAATCCAATGGATGGTAGCCTTATCATTATGGAAGGAAGTCTGTTGATCAGATTTTTGTTACTCCAATGGATGGTAGCCTTGTCATTATAGAAGGTAGTCTATAGTATAGATTTTTGTTATTCCATTAGATGGTAGCCTTGTCATTATGGAAGGTAGAATTTTGTCGAGATTTTTGTTACTCCAAATGGATGGTAGCCTTGTCATTATGGAAGGTAGTCTGTTGCCGAGATTTTTGTTACTCTAAAGGATGGTATCCTTGTAATTATGTATGGTAGTCTGTTGTCGAGATTTTCGTTACTCTAATGGATTGTAGCCTTGTCATTATGGAAGGTAGTCTGTTGTAGAAATTTTTGTTACTCCAATAGATTGTAGCCTTGTCATTATGGAAGGTAGTCTGTTGTCAAGATTTTTGTCACTCCAATGGATGGTAGCCTTGTCATTATGGAAGGTAGTTTGTCGTTGAGATTTCAGTTACACTAATGGTTGGTATCCTTGTCATTATGGAAGGTAATCTGTTGTCGAGATTTTTGTTACTCTAATGGATGGTAGCCTTGTCATTATGGAAGGTAGTCTGTTGTCGAGATTTTTATTACTCCAATTGATGGTGGCCTTGTCATTATGGAACGTAGTCTGTTGTCAAGATTTTTGTAACACCAATGGATGGTAGCCTTGTCATTACGGAAGGTAGTCTATTGTCGAGATCTTTGTTACTCTAATGGATTGTAGCCTTGTCATTATGGAAGGTAGTCAGTTGTCGAGATTATTGTTACTCAAATTGATGGTAGCCTTGTCATTATGTAAGGTAGTCTGTTGTCGAGATTTTTTGTTTAGTCAAATGGATGGTAGCCTTGTCATGATAGAAGGTAGTCTGTTATTGATATTTTTGTTACTCCCATTGATGGAAGTCTTGTCATTATGGAAGAAAGTATGTTGATCATATTTTTTTACTCCAATGGATGGTAGCCTTGTCATTATGGAAGGAAGTCTGTTGTCGAGATTTTTGTTATTCCATTGGATGGTAGCCTTTTCATTATGGAAGGTAGTCTTTTGTCGAGATTTTTGTTACTCTAATTGATGGTAGCCATGTCATTATGGAAGGTAGTCTGTTGCCTAGATTTTTGTTACTCTAAAGGATGGTAGCCTTGTCATTATGGAATGTAGTATGTTGTCGAGATTTTTGTTACTCCAATGGATTTTAGCCTTGTCATTATGGAAGGTAGTCTGTTGTCGAAATTTATATTACTCCAATGGATTGTAGCCTTGTCATTATGGAAGGTAGTCTGTTGTTGAGATTTTTGTTACTCCAATGGATGGTAGCCTTGACATTATGGAAGGTAGTCTGTTGTCGAGTTTTTTGTTACTCCAATGGATGGTAGCCTTGTCATTATGAAAGGTAGTCTGTTGTCAATATTTTTTTTACTCCAATTGATGGTAGCCTTGTCATTATGGAATGTAGTCTGTTGTTGAGATTTTTGTTATTCCATTGGATGGTAGCCTTGTCATTATGGAAGGTAGTCTGTTGTCCAGATTTTTTTTACTCTAATGGATGGCAGCCTTGTCATTATGGAAGGTAGTCTGTTGCCGAGATTTCTGTCACTCCAATTGATGGTAGCCTTGTTATTATGGAAGGTAGTCTGTTGTCGAGATTTTTGTTTTTCCAATGGATGGTAGCCTTCTCATTATTGAAGGTAATGGGTTGTCGATATTTTTGTTACTCCAATTGATGGTAGCCTTGTCATTATGTAACGTAGTCTGTGTTCGAGATTTTTGTTACTCAAATTGATGGTAGCCTTGTCATTATGTAAGGTAGTCTGTTGTCGAGATTTATGTTAGTCAAATGGAAGGTAGCCTTGTCATTATGGAAGGTAGTCTGTTGCTGATATTTTTGTTAATCCAATGGATGGTAGCCTTATCATTATGGAAGGAAGTCTGTTGATCAGATTTTTGTTACTCCAATGGATGGTAGCCTTGTCATTATGGAAGGTAGTCTATAGTCTAGATTTTTGTTATTCCATTGGATGGTAGCCTTGTCATTATGGAAGGTAGAATTTTGTCGAGATTTTTGTTACTCCAAATGGATGGTAGCCTTGTCATTATGGAAGGTAGTCTGTTGCCGAGATTTTTGTTACTCTAAAGGATGGTAGCCTTGTAATTATGGATGGTAGTCTGTTGTCGAGATTTTCGTTACTCTAATGGATTTTAGCCTTGTCATTATAGAAGGTAGTCTGTTGTAGAAATTTTTGTTACTCCAATAGATTGTAGCCTTGTCATTATGGAAGGTAGTCTGTTGTCTAGATTTTTGTTACTCCAATGGTGGTAGCCTTGTCATTATGGAAGGTAGTCTGTTGTCAAGATTTATGTCACTCCAATGGATGGTAGCCTTGTCATTATGGAAGGTAGTCTGTCGTTGAGATTTCTGTTACTCCAATGGATGGTAGCCTTGTCATTATGGAAGGTAATCTGTTGTCGAGATTTTTGTTACTCTAATGGATGGTAGCCTTGTCATTATAGAAGGTAGTCTGTTGTCGAGATTTTTATTACTCCAATTGATGGTAGCCTTGTCATTATGGAACGTAGTCTGTTGTCGAGATTTTTGTAACACCAATGGATGGTAGCCTTGTCATTACGGAAGGTAGTCTATTGTCGAGATCTTTGTTACTCTAATGGATTGTAGCCTTGTCATTATGGAAGGTAGTCAGTTGTCGAGATTTTTGTTACTCAAATTGATGGTAGCCTTGTCATTATGTAAGGTAGTCTGTTGTCGAGATTTTTGTTAGTCAAATGGATGGTAGCCTTGTCATTATGGAAGGTAGTCTGTTGTTGATATTTTTGTTAAATCAATGGATGGTAGCCTTGTCATTATGGAAGGAAGTCTATTGATCAGATTTTTGTTACTCCAATGGATGGTAGCCTTGTCATTATGGAAGGTAGTCTATTGTCGAGATTTTTGTTATTCCATTGGATGGTAGCCTTGTCATTACGGAAGGTAGACTTTTGTCGAGATTTTTGTTACTCCAAATGGATGGTAGCCTTGTGATTATAGAAGGTAGTCTATTGCCGAGATTTTTTTTACTCTAAAGGAAGGTAGCCTTGTAATTATGGATGGTAGTTTGATGTCGAGATTTTTGTTACTCCAATGGATTGTAGCCTTGTCATTATGGAAGGTAGTTTGTTGTCAAAATTTTTGTTACCCCAATGGATTGTAGCCTTGTCATTATGGAAGGTAGTCTATTGTCGATATTTTTAATACTCCAACGGATGGTAGCCTTGTCATTACGGAAGGTAGTTTGTCGTTGAGATTTCTGTTACACGAATGGATGGTAGCCTTGTCATTATGGAAGGTAGTCTATTGTCGAGATTTGTATCACTCTAATTGATGGTAGCCTTGTCATTATGGAAGGTAATCTATTTTCGATATTTTTGTTACTCCAATGGATGGTAGCCTTGTCATTTTGGAAGGTAGTCTGTTGTTGAGTTTTTCTTTACTCCAATTGATGGTAGCCTTGTCATTATGGAACGTAGTCTGTTGTCGAGATTTTTGTTACACCAATGGATGGTAGCCTTGTCATTACGGAAGGTAGTCTGTTGTCGAGATCTTTGTTACTCTAATAGATTGTAGCCTTGTCATTATGGAAGGTAGTAAGTTGTCGAGATTTTTGTTACTCAAATTGATGGTAGCCTTGTCATTATGTAAGGTAGTCTATTGTCGAGATTTTGGTTAGTAAAATGGATGGTAGCCTTGTCATTATGGAAGGTAGTCTGTTGTTGATATTTTTGTTAATCCAATGGATGGTAGCCTTGTCATTATGGAAGGAAGTCTGTTGATCAGATTTTTGTTACTCCAATGGATGGTAGCCTTGTCATTATGGAAGGTAGTCTATAGTTTAGATTTTTGTTATTCCATTGGATGGTAGCCTTGTCATTATGGAAGGTAGACTTTTGTCGAGATTTTTGTTACTCCAAATGGATGGTAGCCTTGTCATTATGGAAGGTAGTCTGTTGCCGAGATTTTTGTTACTCCAATGGATGGTAGCCTTGTAATTATGGATGGTAGTTTGTTGTCGAGATTTTCGTTACTCTAATGGATTTTAGCCTTGTCATTATGGAAGGTAGTCTGTTGTAGAAATTTTTGTTACTCCAATAGATTGTAGCCTTGTCATTATGGAAGGTAGTCTGTTGTCTAGATTTTTGTTACTCCAATGGTGGTAGCCTTGTCATTATGGAAGGTTGTCTGTTGTCAAGATTTTTGTCACTCCAATGGATGGTAGCCTTGTCATTATGGAAGGTAGTCTGTCGTTGAGATTTCTGTTACTCCAATGGTTGGTAGCCTTGTCATTATGGAAGGTAATCTGTTGTCGAGATTTTTGTTACTCTAATGGATGGTAGCCTTGTCATTATAGAAGGTAGTCTGTTGTCGAGATTTTTATTACTCCAAATGATGGTAGCCTTGTCATTATGGAACGTAGTCTGTTGTCGAGATTTTTGTAACACCAATGGATGGTAGCCTTGTCATTACGGAAGGTAGTCTATTGTCGAGATCTTTGTTACTCTAATGGATTATAGCCTTGTCATTATGGAAGGTAGTCAGTTGTCGAGATTTTTGTTACTCAAATTGATGGTAGCCTTGTCATTATGTAAGGTAGTCTGTTGTCGAGATTTTTGTTAGTCAAATGGATGGTAGCCTTGTCATTATGGAAGGTAGTCTGTTGTTGATATTTTTGTTAAACCAATGGATGGTAGCCTTGTCATTATGGAAGGAAGTCTGTTGATCAGATTTTTGTTACTCCAATGGATGGTAGCCTTGTCATTATGGAAGGTAGTCTATTGTCGAGATTTTTGTTATTCCATTGGATGGTAGCCTTGTCATTATGGAAGGTAGACTTTTGTCGAGATTTTTGTTACTCCAAATGGATGGTAGCCTTGTGATTATAGAAGGTAGTCTATTGCCGAGATTTTTTTTACTCTAAAGGAAGGTAGCCTTGTAATTATGGATGGTAGTTTGATGTCGAGATTTTTGTTACTCCAATGGATTGTAGCCTTGTCATTATGGAAAGTAGTTTGTTGTCAAAATTTTTGTTACCCCAATGGATTGTAGCCTTGTCATTATGGAAGGTAGTCTGTTGTCGATTTTTTTAATACTCCAATGGATGGTAGCCTTGTCATTATGGAAGGTAGTTTGTCGTTGAGATTTCTGTTACACCAATGGATGGTAGCCTTGTCATTATGGAAGGTAGTCTATTGTCGAGACTTTTGTCACTCTAATTGATGGTAGCCTTGTCATTATGGAAGGTAATCTATTTTCGATATTTTTGTTACTCCAATGGATGGTAGCCTTGTCATTTTGGAAGGTAGTCTGTTGTCGAGTTTTTCTTTACTCCAATTGATGGTAGCCTTGTCATTATGGAACGTAGTCTGTTGTTGAGATTTTTGTTACACCAATGAATGGTAGCCTTGTCATTACGGAAGGTAGTCTGTTGTCGAGATCTTTGTTACTCTAATAGATTGTAGCCTTGTCATTATGGAAGGTAGTCAGTTGTCGAGATTTTTGTTACTCAAATTGATGGTAGCCTTGTCATTATGTAAGGTAGTCTATTGTCGAGATTTTGGTTAGTAAAATGGATGGTAGCCTTGTTATTATGGAAGGTAGTCTGTTGTTGATATTTTTGTTAATCCAATGGATGGTAGCCTTGTCATTATGGAAGGAAGTCTGTTGATCAGATTTTTGTTACTCCAATGGATGGTAGCCTTGTCATTATGGAAGGTAGTCTATAGTTTAGATTTTTTGTTATTCCATTGGATGGTAGCCTTGTCATTATGGAAGGTAGACTTTTGTCGAGATTTTTGTTACTCCAAATGGATGGTAGCCTTGTCATTATGGAAGGTAGTTTGTTGCCGAGATTTTTGTTACTCTAAAGGATGGTAGCCTTGTCATTATGGATGGTAGTCTGTTGTCGAGATTTTCGTTACTCTAATGGATTGTAGCCTTGTCATTATGGAAGGTAGTCTGGTGTAGAAATTTTTGTTACTCCAATAGATTATAGCCTTGTCATTATGGAAGGTAGTTTGTTGTCTAGATTTTTGTTACTCCAATGGTGGTAGCCTTGTCATTATGGAAGGTAGTCTGTTGTCGAGATTTTTGTCACTCCAATGGATGGTAGCCTTGTCATTATGGAAGGTTGTCTGTCGTTGAGATTTTTGTTACTCCAATGGTTGGTAGCCTTGTCATTATGGAAGGGATTTTGTTGTCGAGATTTTTGTTACTCTATTGGATGGTAGCCTTGTCATTATGGAAGGTAGTCTGTTGTCGAGATTTTTGTTACTCCAATTGATGGTAGCCTTGTCATTATGTAAGGTAGTCTGTTGTCAAGATTTTGGTTAGTTAAATGGATGGTAGCCTTGTCATTATGGAAGGTAGTCTGTTGCTGATATTTTTGTTAATCCAATGGATGGGAGCCTTATCATTATGGAAGGAAGTCTGTTGATCAGATTTTTGTTACTCCAATGGATGGTAGCCTTGTCATTATGGAAGGTAGTCTATAGTCTAGATTTTTGTTATTCCATTTGATGGTAGCCTTGTCATTATGGAAGGTAGACTTTTGTCGAGATTTTTATTACTCCAAATGGATGGTAACCTTGTCATTATGGAAGGTAGTCTGTTGCCGAGATTTTTGTTACTCTAAAGGATGGTAGCCTTGTAATTATGGATGGTAGTCTGTTGTCGAGATTTTCGTTACTCTAATGGATTGTAGCCTTGTCATTATGGAAGGTAGTCTATTGTAGAAATTTTTGTTACTCCAATAGATTGTAGCCTTGTAATTATGGAAGGTAGTCTGTTGTCTAGATTTTTGTTACTCAAATGGTGGTAGCCTTGTCATTATGGAAGGTAGTCTGTTGCCAAGATTTTTGTCACTCCAATGGATGGTAGCCTTGTCATTATGGAAGGTAGTCTGCCGTTGAGATTTCTGTTACTCCAATGGTTGGTAGCCTTGTCATTATGGAAGGTAATCTGTTGTCGAGATTTTTGTTACTCTAATGGATGGTAGCCTTGTCATTATGGAAGGTAGTCTATTGTCGACATTTTTATTACTCCAATTGATGGTAGCCTTGTCATTATGGAACGTAGTCTGTTGTCGAGATTTTTGTAACACCAATGGATGGTAGCCTTGTCATTACGGAAGGTAGTCTATTGTCGAGATCTTTGTTACTCTAATGGATTGTAGCCTTGTCATTATGGAAGGTAGTCAGTTGTCGAGATTATTGTTACTCAAATTGATGGTAGCCTTGTCATTATGTAAGGTAGTCTGTTGTCGAGATTTTTTGTTTAGTCAAATGGATGGTAGCCTTGTCATGATAGAAGGTAGTCTGTTATTGATATTTTTGTTACTCCCATTGATGGTAGTCTTGTCATTATGGAAGAAAGTCTGTTGATCAGATTTTTTTACTCCAATGGATGGTAGCCTTGTCATTATGGAAGGAAGTTTGTTGTCGAGATTTTTGTTATTCCATTGGATGGTAGCCATGTCATTATGGAAGGTAGTCTGTTGCCGAGATTTTTGTTACTCTAAAGGATGGTAGCCTTGTCATTATGGAATGTAGTATGTTGTCGAGATTTTTGTTACTCCAATGGATTTTAGCCTTGTCATTATGGAAGGTAGTCTGTTGTCAAAATTTATATTACTCCAATGGATTGTAGCCTTGTCATTATGGAAGGTAGTCTGTTGTTGAGATTTTTGTTACTCCAATGGATGGTAGCCTTGACATTATGGAAGGTAGTCTGTTGTCGAGATTTTTGTTACTCCAATGGATGGTAGCCTTGTCATTATGAAAGGTAGTCTGTTGTCAATATTTTTTTTACTCCAATTGATGGTAGCCTTGTCATTATGGAAAGTAGTCTGTTGTCGAGATTTTTGTTATTCCATTGGATGGTAGCCTTGTCATTACGGAAGGTAGTCTGTTGTCCAGATTTTTTTTACTATAATGGATGGCAGCCTTGTCAATATGGAAGGTAGTCTGTTGCCGAGATTTTTGTCACTCCAATTGATGGTAGCCTTGTTATTATGGAAGGTAGTCTGTTGTCGAGGTTTTTGTTTTTCCAATGGATGGTAGCCTTCTCATTATGGAAGGTAATGGGTTGTTGATATTTTTGTTACTCCAATTGATGGTAGCCTTGTCATTATGTAAAATAGTCTGTGTTCGAGATTTTTGTTACTCAAATTGATGGTAGCCTTGTCATTATGTAAGGTAGTCTGTTGTCGAGATTTATGTTAGTCAAATGGAAGGTAGCCTTGTCATTATGGAAGGTAGTATGTTGCTGATATTTTTGTTAATCCAATGGATGGTAGCCTTATCATTATGGAAGGGAGTCTGTTGATCAGATTTTTGTTACTCCAATGGATGGTAGCCTTGTCATTATGGAAGGTAGTCTATAGTCTAGATTTTTATTATTCCATTGGATGGTAGCCTTGTCATTATGGAAGGTAGAATTTTGTCGAGATTTTTGTTACTCCAAATGGATGGTAGCCTTATCATTATGGAAGGTAGTCTGTTGCCGAGATTTTCGTTACTCTAATGGATTGTAGCCTTGTCATTATGGAAGGTAGTCTGTTGTAGAAATTTTTGTTACTCTAATAAATTGTAGCTTTGTCATTATGGAAGGTAGTCTGTTGTCTAGATTTTTGTTACTCCAATGGTGGTAGCCTTGTCATTATGGAAGGTAGTCTGTTGTCAAGATTTTTGTCACTCCAATGGATGGTAGCCTTGTCATTATGGAAGGTAGTGTGTCGTTGAGATTTCTGTTACTCCAATGGTTGGTAGCCTTGTCATTATGGAAGGTAATCTGTTGTCGAGATTTTAGTTACTCTAATGGATGGTAGCCTTGTCATTATAGAAGGTAGTCTGTTGTCGAGATTTTTATTACTCCAATTGATGGAAGCCTTGTCATTATGGAACGTAGTCTGTTGTCGAGATTTTTGTAACACCAATGGATGGTAGCCTTGTCATTACGGAAGGTAGTCTATTGTCGAGATCTTTGTTACTCTAATGGATTGTAGCCTTGTCATTATGGAAGGTAGTCAGTTGTCGAGATTATTGTTACTCAAATTGATGGTAGCCTTGTCATTATGTAAGGTAGTCTGTTGTCGAGATTTTTTGTTTAGTCAAATGGATGGTAGCCTTGTCATGATAGAAGGTAGTCTGTTATTGATATTTTTGTTACTCCCATTGATGGTAGTCTTGTCATTATGGAAGAAAGTCTGTTGATCAGATTTTTGTCACTCCAATGGATGGTAGCCTTGTCATTATGGAAGGTAGTGTGTCGTTGAGATTTCTGTTACTCCAATGGTTGGTAGCCTTATCATTATGGAAGGTAATCTGTTGTCGAGATCTTTGTTACTCTAATGGATGGTAGCCTTGTCATTATAGAAGGTAGTCTGTTGTCGAGATTTTTATTACTCCAATTGATGGAAGCCTTGTCATTATGGAACGTAGTCTGTTGTCGAGATTTTTGTAACACCAATGGATGGTAGCCTTGTCATTACGGAAGGTAGTCTATTGTCTAGATCTTTGTTACTCTAATGGATTGTAGCCTTGTCATTATGGAAGGTAGTCAGTTGTCGAGATTATTGTTACTCAAATTGATGGTAGCCTTGTCATTATGTAAGGTAGTCTGTTGTCGAGATTTTTTGTTTAGTCAAATGGATGGTAGCCTTGTCATGATAGAAGGTAGTCTGTTATTGATATTTTTGTTACTCCCATTGATGGTAGTCTTGTCATTATGGAAGAAAGTCTGTTGATCAGATTTTTTTACTCCAATGGATGGTAGCCTTGTCATTATGGAAGGAAGTCTGTTGTCGAGATTTTTGTTATTCCGATGGATGGTAGCCTTTTCATTATGGAAGGTAGTCTTTTGTCGAGAATTTTGTTACTCCAATTGATGGTAGCCATGTCATTATGGAAGGTAGTCTGTTGCCGAGATTTTTGTTACTCTAAAGGATGGTAGCCTTGTCATTATGGAATGTAGTATGTTGTCGAGATTTTTGTTACTCCAATGGATTTTAGCCTTGTCATTATGGAAGGTAGTCTGTTGTCGAAATTTATATTTCTCCAATGAATTGTAGCCTTGTCATTATGGAAGGTAGTCTGTTGTTGAGATTTTTGTTACTCCAATGGATGGTAGCCTTGACATTATGGAAGGTAGTCTGTTGTCGAGATTTTTGTTATTCCAATGGATGGTAGCCTTGTCATTATGAAAGGTAGTCTGTTGTCAATATTTTTTTTAGTCCAATTGATGGTAGCCTTGTCATTATGGAATGTAGTCTGTTGTCGAGATTTTTGTTATTCCATTTGAAGGTAGCCTAGTCATTATGGAAGGTAGTCTGTTGTCCAGATTTTTTTTACTCTAATTGATGGCAGCCTTGTCATTATGGAAGGTAGTCTGTTGCCGAGATTTTTATCACTCCAATTGATGGTAGCCTTGTTATTATGGAAGGTAGTCTGTTGTCGAGATTTTTGTTTTTCCAATGGATGGTAGCCTTCTCATTATGGAAGGTAATGGGTTGTCGATATTTTTGTTACTCCAATTGATGGTAGCCTTGTCATTATGTAACGTAGTCTGTGTTCGAGATTTTTGTTACTCAAATTGATGGTAGCCTTGTCATTATGTAAGGTAGTCTGTTGTCGAGATTTATGTTAGTCAAATGGAAGGTAGCCTTGTCATTAGGGAAGGTAGTCTGTTGCTGATATTTTTGTTAATACAATGGATGGTAGCCTTATCATTATGGAAGGAAGTCTGTTGATCAGATTTTTGTTACTCCAATGGATGGTAGCCTTGTCATTATGGAAGGTAGTCTATAGTCTAGATTTTTGTTATTCCATTGGATGGTAGCCTTGTCATTATGGAAGGTAGAATTTTGTCGAGATTTTTGTTACTCCAAATGGATGGTAGCCTTGTCATTATGGAAGGTAGTCTGTTGCCGATATTTTTGTTACTCTAAAGGATGGTAGCCTTGTAATTATGGATGGTAGTCTGTTGTCGAGATTTTCGTTACTCTAATGGATTGTAGCCTTGTCATTATGGAAGGTAGTCTGTTGTAGAAATTTTTGTTACTCCAATAGATTGTAGCCTTGTCATTATGGAAGGTAGTCTGTTGTCTAGATTTTTGTTACTCCAATGGTGGTAGCCTTGTCATTATGGAAGGTAGTCTGTTGTCAAGATTTTTGTCACTCCAATGGATGGTAACCTTGTCATTATGGAAGGTAGTCTGTCGTTGAGATTTTTGTTACTCCAATGGTTGGTAGCCTTGTCATTATGGAAGGTAATCTGTTGTCGAGATTTTTGTTACTCTAATGGATGGTAGCCTTGTCATTATAGAAGGTAGTCTATTGTCGAGATTTTTATTACTCCAATTGATGGTAGCCTTGTCATTATGGAACGTAGTCTATTGTCGAGATTTTTGTAACACCAATGGATGGTAGCCTTGTCATTACGGAAGGTAGTCTATTGTCGAGATCTTTGTTACTCTAATGGATTGTAGCCTTGTCATTATGGAAGGTAGTCAGTTGTCGAGATTATTGTTACTCAAATCGATGGTAGCCTTGTCATTATGTAAGGTAGTCTGTTGTCGAGATTTTTTGTTTAGTCAAATGGATGGTAGCCTTGTCATGATAGAAGGTAGTCTGTTATTGATATTTTTGTTACTCCCATTGATGGTAGTCTTGTCATTATGGAAGAAAGTCTGTTGATCAGATTTTTTTACTCCAATGGATGGTAGCCTTGTCATTATGGAAGGAAGTTTGTTGTCGAGATTTTTGTTATTCCATTGGATGGTAGCCTTTTCATTATGGAAGGTAGTCTTTTGTCGAGATTTTTGTTACTCCAATTGATGGTAGCCATGTCATTATGGAAGGTAGTCTGTTGCCGAGATTTTTGTTACTCTAAAGGATAGTAGCCTTGTCATTATGGAATGTAGTATGTTGTCGAGATTTTTTGTTTAGTCAAATGGATGGTAGCCTTGTCATGATAGAAGGTAGTCTGTTATTGATATTTTTGTTACTCCCATTGATGGTAGTCTTGTCATTATGGAAGAAAGTCTGTTGATCAGATTTTTTTACTCCAATGGATGGTAGCCTTGTCATTATGGAAGGAAGTTTGTTGTCGAGATTTTTGTTATTCCATTGGATGGTAGCCATGTCATTATGGAAGGTAGTCTGTTGCCGAGATTTTTGTTACTCTAAAGGATGGTAGCCTTGTCATTATGGAATGTAGTATGTTGTCGAGATTTTTGTTACTCCAATGGATTTTAGCCTTGTCATTATGGAAGGTAGTCTGTTGTCAAAATTTATATTACTCCAATGGATTGTAGCCTTGTCATTATGGAAGGTAGTCTGTTGTTGAGATTTTTGTTACTCCAATGGATGGTAGCCTTGACATTATGGAAGGTAGTCTGTTGTCGAGATTTTTGTTACTCCAATGGATGGTAGCCTTGTCATTATGAAAGGTAGTTTGTTGTCAATATTTTTTTTACTCCAATTGATGGTAGCCTTGTCATTATGGAATGTAGTCTGTTGTCGAGATTTTTGTAACACCAATGGATGGTAGCCTTGTCATTACGGAAGGTAGTCTGTTGTCCAGATCTTTGTTACTCTAATGGATTGTAGCCTTGTCATTATGGAAGGTAGTCAGTTGTCGAGATTATTGTTACTCAAATTGATGGTAGCCTTGTCATTATGTAAGGTAGTCTGTTGTCGAGGTTTTTGTTTAGTCAAATGGATGGTAGCCTTTTCATTATGGAAGGTAATGGGTTGTTGATATTTTTGTTACTCCAATTGATGGTAGCCTTGTCATTATGTAACATAGTCTGTGTTCGAGATTTTTGTTACTCAAATTGATGGTAGCCTTGTCATTATGTAAGGTAGTCTGTTGTCGAGATTTATGTTAGTCAAATGGAAGGTAGCCTTGTCATTATGGAAGGTAGTATGTTGCTGATATTTTTGTTAATCCAATGGATGGTAGCCTTATCATTATGGAAGGGAGTCTGTTGATCAGATTTTTGTTACTCCAATGGATGGTAGCCTTGTCATTATGGAAGGTAGTCTATAGTCTAGATTTTTATTATTCCATTGGATGGTAGCCTTGTCATTATGGAAGGTAGAATTTTGTCGAGATTTTTGTTACTCCAAATGGATGGTAGCCTTATCATTATGGAAGGTAGTCTGTTGCCGAGATTTTCGTTACTCTAATGGATTGTAGCCTTGTCATTATGGAAGGTAGTCTGTTGTAGAAATTTTTGTTACTCTAATAAATTGTAGCTTTGTCATTATGGAAGGTAGTCATGTTGTCTAGATTTTTGTTACTCCAATGGTGGTAGCCTTGTCATTATGGAAGGTAGTCTGTTGTCAAGATTTTTGTCACTCCAATGGATGGTAGCCTTGTCATTATGGAAGGTAGTGTGTCGTTGAGATTTCTGTTACTCCAATGGTTGGTAGCCTTGTCATTATGGAAGGTAATCTGTTGTCGAGATTTTAGTTACTCTAATGGATGGTAGCCTTGTCATTATAGAAGGTAGTCTGTTGTCGAGATTTTTATTACTCCAATTGATGGAAGCCTTGTCATTATGGAACGTAGTCTGTTGTCGAGATTTTTGTAACACCAATGGATGGTAGCCTTGTCATTACGGAAGGTAGTCTATTGTCGAGATCTTTGTTACTCTAATGGATTGTAGCCTTGTCATTATGGAAGGTAGTCAGTTGTCGAGATTATTGTTACTCAAATTGATGGTAGCCTTGTCATTATGTAAGGTAGTCTGTTGTCGAGATTTTTTGTTTAGTCAAATGGATGGTAGCCTTGTCATGATAGAAGGTAGTCTGTTATTGATATTTTTGTTACTCCCATTGATGGTAGTCTTGTCATTATGGAAGAAAGTCTGTTGATCAGATTTTTGTCACTCCAATGGATGGTAGGCTTGTCATTATGGAAGGTAGTGTGTCGTTGAGATTTCTGTTACTCCAATGGTTGGTAGCCTTATCATTATGGAAGGTAATCTGTTGTCGAGATCTTTGTTACTCTAATGGATGGTAGCCTTGTCATTATAGAAGGTAGTCTGTTGTCGAGATTTTTATTACTCCAATTGATGGAAGCCTTGTCATTATGGAACGTAGTCTGTTGTCGAGATTTTTGTAACACCAATGGATGGTAGCCTTGTCATTACGGAAGGTAGTCTATTGTCTAGATCTTTGTTACTCTAATGGATTGTAGCCTTGTCATTATGGAAGGTAGTCAGTTGTCGAGATTATTGTTACTCAAATTGATGGTAGCCTTGTCATTATGTAAGGTAGTCTGTTGTCGAGATTTTTTGTTTAGTCAAATGGATGGTAGCCTTGTCATGATAGAAGGTAGTCTGTTATTGATATTTTTGTTACTCCCATTGATGGTAGTCTTGTCATTATGGAAGAAAGTCTGTTGATCAGATTTTTTTACTCCAATGGATGGTAGCCTTGTCATTATGGAAGGAAGTCTGTTGTCGAGATTTTTGTTATTCCGATGGATGGTAGCCTTTTCATTATGGAAGGTAGTCTTTTGTCGAGAATTTTGTTACTCCAATTGATGGTAGCCATGTCATTATGGAAGGTAGTCTGTTGCCGAGATTTTTGTTACTCTAAAGGATGGTAGCCTTGTCATTATGGAATGTAGTATGTTGTCGAGATTTTTGTTACTCCAATGGATTTTAGCCTTGTCATTATGGAAGGTAGTCTGTTGTCGAAATTTATATTTCTCCAATGAATTGTAGCCTTGTCATTATGGAAGGTAGTCTGTTGTTGAGATTTTTGTTACTCCAATGGATGGTAGCCTTGACATTATGGAAGGTAGTCTGTTGTCGAGATTTTTGTTATTCCAATGGATGGTAGCCTTGTCATTATGAAAGGTAGTCTGTTGTCAATATTTTTTTTAGTCCAATTGATGGTAGCCTTGTCATTATGGAATGTAGTCTGTTGTCGAGATTTTTGTTATTCCATTTGAAGGTAGCCTAGTCATTATGGAAGGTAGTCTGTTGTCCAGATTTTTTTTACTCTAATTGATGGCAGCCTTGTCATTATGGAAGGTAGTCTGTTGCCGAGATTTTTGTCACTCCAATTGATGGTAGCCTTGTTATTATGGAAGGTAGTCTGTTGTCGAGATTTTTGTTTTTCCAATGGATGGTAGCCTTCTCATTATGGAAGGTAATGGGTTGTCGATATTTTTGTTACTCCAATTGATGGTAGCCTTGTCATTATGTAACGTAGTCTGTGTTCGAGATTTTTGTTACTCAAATTGATGGTAGCCTTGTCATTATGTAAGGTAGTCTGTTGTCGAGATTTATGTTAGTCAAATGGAAGGTAGCCTTGTCATTAGGGAAGGTAGTCTGTTGCTGATATTTTTGTTAATACAATGGATGGTAGCCTTATCATTATGGAAGGAAGTCTGTTGATCAGATTTTTGTTACTCCAATGGATGGTAGCCTTGTCATTATGGAAGGTAGTCTATAGTCTAGATTTTTGTTATTCCATTGGATGGTAGCCTTGTCATTATGGAAGGTAGAATTTTGTCGAGATTTTTGTTACTCCAAATGGATGGTAGCCTTGTCATTATGGAAGGTAGTCTGTTGCCGAGATTTTTGTTACTCTAAAGGATGGTAGCCTTGTAATTATGGATGGTAGTCTGTTGTCGAGATTTTCGTTACTCTAATGGATTGTAGCCTTGTCATTATGGAAGGTAGTCTGTTGTAGAAATTTTTGTTACTCCAATAGATTGTAGCCTTGTCATTATGGAAGGTAGTCTGTTGTCTAGATTTTTGTTACTCCAATGGTGGTAGCCTTGTCATTATGGAAGGTAGTCTGTTGTCAAGATTTTTGTCACTCCAATGGATGGTAACCTTGTCATTATGGAAGGTAGTCTGTCGTTGAGATTTTTGTTACTCCAATGGTTGGTAGCCTTGTCATTATGGAAGGTAATCTGTTGTCGAGATTTTTGTTACTCTAATGGATGGTAGCCTTGTCATTATAGAAGGTAGTCTATTGTCGAGATTTTTATTACTCCAATTGATGGTAGCCTTGTCATTATGGAACGTAGTCTATTGTCGAGATTTTTGTAACACCAATGGATGGTAGCCTTGTCATTACGGAAGGTAGTCTATTGTCGAGATCTTTGTTACTCTAATGGATTGTAGCCTTGTCATTATGGAAGGTAGTCAGTTGTCGAGATTATTGTTACTCAAATCGATGGTAGCCTTGTCATTATGTAAGGTAGTCTGTTGTCGAGATTTTTTGTTTAGTCAAATGGATGGTAGCCTTGTCATGATAGAAGGTAGTCTGTTATTGATATTTTTGTTACTCCCATTGATGGTAGTCTTGTCATTATGGAAGAAAGTCTGTTGATCAGATTTTTTTACTCCAATGGATGGTAGCCTTGTCATTATGGAAGGAAGTTTGTTGTCGAGATTTTTGTTATTCCATTGGATGGTAGCCTTTTCATTATGGAAGGTAGTCTTTTGTCGAGATTTTTGTTACTCCAATTGATGGTAGCCATGTCATTATGGAAGGTAGTCTGTTGCCGAGATTTTTGTTACTCTAAAGGATAGTAGCCTTGTCATTATGGAATGTAGTATGTTGTCGAGATTTTTGTTACTCAATGGATTTTAGCCTTGTCATTATGGAAGGTAGTCTGTTGTCAAAATTTATATTACTCCAATGGATTGTAGCCTTGTCATTATGGAAGGTAGTCTGTTGTTGAGATTTTTGTTACTCCAATGGATGGTAGCCTTGACATTATGGAAGGTAGTCTGTTGTCGAGATTTTTGTTACTCCAATGGATGGTAGCCTTGTCATTATGAAAGGTAGTTTGTTGTCAATATTTTTTTTACTCCAATTGATGGTAGCCTTGTCATTATGGAATGTAGTCTGTTGTCCAGATTTTTTTTTCTCTAATGGATGGCAGCCTTGTCATTATGGAAGGTAGTCTGTTGCCGAGATTTTTGTCACTCCAATTGATGGTAGCCTTGTTATTATGGAAGGTAGTCTGTTGTCGAGATTTTTGTTTTTCCAATGGATGGTAGCCTTCTCATTATGGAAGGTAATGGGTTGTCGATATTTTTGTTACTCCAATTGATGGTAGCCTTGTCATTATGTAACGTAGTTTGTGTTCGAGATTTTTGTTACTCAAATTGATGGTAGCCTTGTCATTATGTAAGGTAGTCTGTTGTCGAGATTTATGTTAGTCAAATGGAAGGTAGCCTTGTCATTATTGAAGTTAGTCTGTTGTTGATATTTTTGTTAATCCAATGGATGGTAGCCTTGTCATTATGGAAGGAAGTCTGTTGATCAGATTGTTGTTACTCTAATATATGGTAGCCTTGTCATTATGGAAGGTAGTATATTATAGAGATTTTTGTTATTCCATTGGATGGTAGCCTTGTCATTATGGAAGGTAGACTTTTGTCGAGATTATTGTTACTCCAAATGGATGGTAGCCTTATGATTATGGAAGGTAGTCTGTTGCCGAGATTTTTTTTTACTCTAAAGGATGGTAGCCTTGTAATTATGGATGGTAGTCTGTTTTCGAGATTTTTGTTACTCCAATGGATTGTAGCCTTGTCATTATGGAAGGTAGTCTGTTGTCAAAATTTATGTTACTCCAATGGATTGTAGCCTTGTCATTATGGAAGGTAGTGTATTGTCGAGATTTTTGTTACTCCAATGGATGGTAGCCTTGTCATTATGGAAGGTAGTCTGTTGTCGAGATTTTTGTTACTCCAATGGATGGTAGCCTTGTCATTATGAAAGGTAGTCTGTTGTCGATATTTTTGTTACTCCAATTGATGGTAGCCTTCTCATTATGGAACATATTTTGTTGTCGAGACTTTTGTTATTCCATTGGATGGTAGTCTTGTCATTATGGAAGGTAGTCTGTTGTCGAGATTTTTTTTACTCTAATGGATGGCAGCCTTGTCATTATGGAAGGTAGTGTGTTGTCGAGATTTTTGTCACTCCAATTGATGGAAGCCTTGTCATTATGGAAGGTAGTCTGTTGTCGAGATTTTTGTTTTTCCAATGGATGGTAGCCTTGCCATTATGGAAGGGAGTGTGTTGTCGATATTTTTGTTACTCCAATTAATGTTAGCCTTGTCATTATGGAACGTAGTCTGTTATCGAGATTTTCGTTACACTAATGGATGGTAGCCTTGTCATTATGGAAGGTAGTCTGTTGTCGAGTTTTTCTTTACTCCAATTGATGGTAGTCTTGTCATTATGGAACGTAGTCTGTTGTCGAGATATTTGTTACACCAATGGATGGTAGCCTTGTCATTACAGAAGGTAGTCTGTTGTAGAGATCTTTGTTACTCTAATGGATTGTAGCCTTGTCATTATGGAAGGTAGTCAGTTGTCGAGATTTTTGTTACTCAAATTGATGGTAGCCTTGTCGTTATGTAAGGTAGTCTGTTGTCGAGATTTTTTGTTAGTCAAATGGATGGTAGACTTGTCATGATGGAAGGTAGTCAGTTGTCGAGATTTTTGTTACTCAAATTGATGGTAGCCTTATCATTATGTAAGGTAGTCTGTTGTCGATATTTTTGTTAGTCAAATGGATCGTAGCCTTGTCATTATGGAAGGTAGTCTGTTGTTGATATTTTTGTTAATCCAATAGATGGTAGCCTTGTCATTATGGAAGGAAGTCTGTTGATTAGATTTTTATTAGTCCAATGGTTGGTAGCCTTGTCATTATGGAAGGTAGTCTATTGTCGAGATTTTTGTTATTTCATTGGATGGTAGCCTTGTCATTATGGAAGGTAGAGTTTTGTCGAGATTTTTGTTACTCCAAATGGATGGTAGCCTTGTCATTATGGAAGGTAGTCTATAGTCGAGATTTTTGTAATTCCATTGGATGGTAGCCTTGTCATTATGGAAGGTAGAGTTTTGTCGAGATTTTTGTTACACAAAATGGATGGTAGCCTTGTCATTATGGAAGGTAGTCTGTTGCAGTGATTTTTGTTACTCTAAAGGATGGTAGCCTTGTCATTATGGATGGTAGTCTGTTGTCGAGATTTTTGTTACTCCAATGGATTGTAGCCTTGTCATTATGGAATGTGGTCTGGTGTCGAAATTTTTGTTACTCCAATGGATTGTAGCCTTGTCATTATGGAAGGTTGTCTGTTGTCTAGATTTTTGTTACTCCAATGGTGGTAGCCTTGTCATTATGGAAGGTAGTCTGTCGTTGAGATTTCTGTTACTCCAATGGATGGTAACTTTGTCATTATGGAAGGTAGTCTGTTGTCGAGATTTTTGTTTTTCCAATGGATGGTATCCTTGTCATTAGGGAAGGTAGTGTGTTGTCGATATTTTTGTTACTCCAATTAATGGTAGCCTTGTCATTATGGAACGTAGTCTGTTGTCGAGATTTTTGTTACACTAATGGATGGTAGCCTTGTCATTACGAAAGGTAGTCTATTGTCGAGATCTTTGTTACTCTAATGGATTGTAGCCTTGTCATTATGGAAGGTAGTCAGTTGTCGAGATTTTTGTTACTCAAATTGATGGTAGCCTTGTCATTATGTAAGGTAGTCTGTTGTCGAGATTTTTGTTAGTCAAATGGATGGTAGCCTTGTCATTATGGAAGGTAGTCTGTTGTTGATATTTTTGTTAATCCAATGGATGGTAGCCTTGTCATTATGGAAGGAAGTATGTTGATCAGATTTTTGTTACTCCAATGGTTGCTAGCCTTGTCATTATCGAAGGTAGTCTATTGTCGATATTTTTGTTATTCCATTGGATGGTAGCCTTTTCATTATGGAAGGTAGAGTTTTGTCGAGATTTTTCTTACTCCAAATGGATGGTAGCCTTGTCATTATTGAAGGTAGTATGTTACCTAGATTTTTGTTACTCTAAAGGATGGTAGCCTTGTCATTATGGATGGTAGACTGTTGTCACGATTTTTGTTACTCCAATGGATTGTAGCCTTGTCATTATGGAAGGTAGTCTGTTGTCGAAATTTATGTTACTCCAATGGATTGTAGCCTTGTCATTATGGAAGGTAGTCTGTTGTCGAGATTTTTGTTACTCCAATGGATGGTAGCTTTGTCATTATGAAAGGTAGTCTGTTGTCCATATTTTTGTTACTCCAATTGATGGTAGCCTTGTCATTATGGAACATATTCTGTTGTCGAGACTTTTGTTATTCCATTGGATGGTAGTCTTGTCATTATTGAAGGTAGTCTGTTGTCAAGATTTTTTTTACTCTAATGGATGGCAGCCTTGTCATTATGGAAGGTAGTGTGTTGTCGAGATTTTTGTCACTCCAATTGATGGAAGCCTTGTCATTATGGAAGGTAGTCTGTTGTCGAGATTTTTGTTTTTCCAATGGATGGTAGCCTTGCCATTATGGAAGGTAGTGTGTTGTCGATATTTTTGTTACTCCAATTAATGGTAGCCTTGTCATTATGGAACGTAGTCTGTTGTCGAGATTTTTGTTACACTAATGGATGGTAGCCTTGTCATTACAGAAGGTAGTCTGTTGTCGAGATCTTTGTTACTCCAATGGATTGTAGCCTTGTCATTATGGAAGGTAGTCTGTTGTCGAGTTTTTCTTTACTCCAATTGATGGTAGCCTTGTCATTATGGAAGGTAGTCTGTTGTCGAGATATTTGTTACACCAATGGATGGTAGCCTTGTCATTACAGAAGGTAGTCTGTTGTAGAGATCTTTGTTACTCTAATGGATTGTAGCCTTGTGATTATGGAAGGTAGTCAGTTGTCGAGATTTTTGTTACTCAAATTGATGGTAGCCTTGTCATTATGTAAGGTAGTCTGTTGTCGAGATTTTTTGTTAGTCAAATGGATGGTAGCCTTGTCATGCTGGAAGGTAGTCAGTTGTCGAGATTTTTGTTACTCAAATTGATGGTAGCCTTATCATTATGTAAGGTAGTCTGTTGTCGATATTTTTGTTGGTCAAATGGATGGTAGCCTTGTCATTATGGAAGGTAGTCTGTTGTTGATATTTTTGTTAATCCAATAGATGATAGCCTTGTCATTATGGAAGGAAGTCTGCTGATCAGATTTTTATTACTCCAATGTTTAGTAGCCTTGTCATTATGGAAGGTAGTCTATTGTCGAGATTTTTGTTATTTCATTGGATGGTAGCCTTGTCATTATGGAAGGTAGAGTTTTGTCGAGATTTTTGTTACTCCAAATGGATGGTAGCCTTGTCATTATGGAAGGTAGTCTATAGTCGAGATTTTTGTTATTCCATTGGATGGTAGCCTTGTCATTATGGAAGGTAGAGTTTTGTCGAGATTTTTGTTACTCCAAATGGATGGTAGCCTTGTCATTATGGAAGGTAGTTTGTTGCCGAGATTTTTGTTACTCTAAAGGATGGTAGCCTTGTCATTATGGAACGTAGTCTGTTGCCGTGATTTTTGTTACTCTAAAGGATGGTAGCCTTGTCATTATGGATGGTAGTCTGTTGTCGAGATTTTTGTTACTCCAATGGTTTGTAGCCTTGTCATTATGGAATGTGGTCTGTTGTCGAAATTTTTGTTACTCCAATGGATTGTAGCCTTGTTATTATGGAAGGTTGTCTGTTGTCTAGATTTTTGTTACTCCAATGGTGGTAGCCTTGTCATTATGGAAGGTACTCTGTCGTTGAGATTTCTGTTACTCCAATGGATGGTAACTTTGTCATTATGGAAGGTAGTCTGTTGTCGAGATTTTTGTTTTTCCAATGGATGGTATCCTTGTCATTAGGGAAGGTAGTGTGTTGTCGATATTTTTGTTACTCCAATTGATGGTAGCCTTGTCATTATGGAACGTAGTCTGTTGTCGAGATTTTTGTTACACTAATGGATGGTAGCCTTGTCATTACGAAAGGTAGTCTATTGTCGAGATCTTTGTTACTCTAATGGATTGTAGCCTTGTCATTATGGAAGGTAGTCAGTTGTCGAGATTTTTGTTACTCAAATTGATGGTAGCCTTGTCATTATGTAAGGTAGTCTGTTGTCGAGATTTATATTAGTCAAATGGAAGGTAGCCTTGTCATTATGGAAGTTAGTCTGGTGTTGATATTTTTGTTAATCCAATGGATGGTAGCCTTGTCATTATGGAAGGAAGTCTGTTGATCAGATTTTTGTTACTCTAATATATGGTAGCCTTGTCATTATGGAAGGTAGTATATTGTAGAGATTTTTTTTAATCCATTGGATGGTAGCCTTGTCATTATGGAAGGTAGACTTTTGTCGAGATTATTGTTACTCCAAATGGATGGTAGCCTTATGATTATGGAAGGTAGTATGTTGCCGAGATTTTTTTTACTCTAAAGGATGGAAGCCTTGTAATTATGGATGGTAGTCTGTTGTCGAGATTTTTGTTACTCCAATGGATTGTAGCCTTGTCATTATGGAAGGTAGTCTGTTGTAGAAATTTATGTTACTCCAATGGATTGTAGCCTTGTCATTATGGTAGGTAGTGTATTGTCGAGATTTTTGTTACTCCAATGGATGGTAGCCTTGTCATTATGGAAGGTAGTCTATTGTCGAGATTTTTGTTACTCCAATGGATGGTATCCTTGTCATTAGGGAAGGTAGTGTGTTGTCGATATTTTTGTTACTCCAATTGATGGTAGCCTTGTCATTATGGAACGTAGTCTGTTGTCGAGATTTTTGTTACACTAATGGATGATAGCCTTGTCATTACGAAAGGTAGTCTATTGTCGAGATCTTTGTTACTCTAATGGATTGTAGCCTTGTCATTATGGAAGGTAGTCAGTTGTCGAGATTTTTGTTACTCAAATTGATGGTAGCCTTGTCATTATGTAGGGTAGTCTGTTGTCGAGATTTATGTTAGTCAAATGGAAGGTAGCCTTGTCATTATAGAAGTTAGTCTGTTGTTGATATTTTTGTTAATCCAATGGATGGTAGCCTTGTCATTATGGAAGGAAGTCTGTTGATCAGATTTTTGTTACTCTAATATATGGTAGCCTTGTCATTATGGAAGGTAGTATATTGTAGAGATTTTTGTTATTCCATTGGATGGTAGCCTTGTCATTATGGAAGGTAGACTTTTGTCGAGATTATTGTTACTCCAAATGGATGGTAGCCTTATGATTATGGAAGGTAGTATGTTGCCGAGATTTTTTTTACTCTAAAGGATGGTAGCCTTGTAATTATGGATGGTAGTCTGTTGTCGAGTTTTTTGTTACTCCAATGGATTGTAGCCTTGTCATTATGGAAGGTAGTCTGTTGTCAAAATTTATGTTACTCCAATGGATTGTAGCCTTGTCATTATGGAAGGTAGTGTATTGTCGAGATTTTTGTTACTCCAATGGATGGTAGCCTTGTCATTATGGAAGGTAGTCTGTTGTCGAGATTTTTGTTACTCCAATGGATGGTAGCCTTGTCATTATGAAAGGTAGTCTGTTGTCGATATTTTTGTTACTCCAATTGATGGTAGCATTGTCATTATGGAACATATTCTGTTGTCGAGACTTTTGTTATTCCATTGGATGGTAGTCTTGTCATTATGGAAGGTAGTCTGTTGTCGAGTTTTTTTTTACTCTAATGGATGGCAGCCTTGTCATTATGGAAGGTAGTGTGTTGTCGAGATTTTTGTTACTCCAATGGATTGTAGCCTTGTTATTATGGAAGGTTGTCTGTTGTCTAGATTTTTGTTACTCCAATGGTGGTAGCCTTGTCATTATGGAAGGTACTCTGTTGTTGAGATTTCTGTTACTCCAATGGATGGTAACTTTGTAATTATGGAAGGTAGTCTGTTGTCGAGATTTTTGTTTTTCCAATGGATGGTATCCTTGTCATTAGGGAAGGTAGTGTGTTGTCGATATTTTTGTTACTCCAATTGATGGTAGCCTTGTCATTATGGAACGTAGTCTGTTGTCGAGATTTTTGTTACACTAATGGATGGTAGCCTTGTCATTACGAAAGGTAGTCTATTGTCGAGATCTTTGTTACTCTAATGGATTGTAGCCTTGTCATTATGGAAGGTAGTCAGTTGTCGAGATTTTTGTTACTCAAATTGATGGTAGCCTTGTCATTATGTAAGGTAGTCTGTTGTCGAGATTTATATTAGTCAAATGGAAGGTAGCCTTGTCATTATGGAAGTTAGTCTGGTGTTGATATTTTTGTTAATCCAATGGATGGTAGCCTTGTCATTATGGAAGGAAGTCTGTTGATCAGATTTTTGTTACTCTAATATATGGTAGCCTTGTCATTATGGAAGGTAGTATATTGTAGAGATTTTTTTTATTCCATTGGATGGTAGCCTTGTCATTATGGAAGGTAGACTTTTGTCGAGATTATTGTTACTCCAAATGGATGGTAGCCTTATGATTATGGAAGGTAGTATGTTACCTAGATTTTTGTTACTCTAAAGGATGGTAGCCTTGTCATTATGGATGGTAGTCTGTTGTCGAGATTTTTGTTACTCTAATGGATTGTAGCCTTGTCATTATGGAAGGTAGTCTGTTGTCGAAATTTATGTTACTCCAATGGATTGTAGCCTTGTCATTATGGAAGGTAGTCTATTGTCGAGATTTTTGTTACTACAATGGATGGTAGCCTTGTCATTATGGAAGGTAGTCTGTTGTCGAGATTTTTGTTACTCCAATGGATGGTAGCTTTGTCATTATGAAAGGTAGTCTGTTGTCGATATTTTTGTTACTCCAATTGATGGTAGCCTTGTCATTATGGAACATATTTTGTTGTCGAGACTTTTGTTATTCCATTGGATGGTAGGCTTGTCATTATGGAAGGTAGTCTGTTGTCGAGATTTTTTTTACTCTAATGGATGGCAGCCTTGTCATTATGGAATGTAGTGTGTTGTCGAGATTTTTGTCACTCCAATTGATGGAAGCCTTGTCATTATGGAAGGTAGTCTGTTGTCGAGATTTTTGTTTTTCCAATGGATGGTAGCCTTGCCATTATGGAAGGTAGTGTGTTGTCGATATTTTTGTTACTCCAATTAATGTTAGCCTTGTCATTATGGAACGTAGTCTGTTGTGGAGATTTTTGTTACACTAATGGATGGTAGCCTTGTCATTACAGAAGGTAGTCTGTTGTCGAGATCTTTGTTACTCCAATGGATTGTAGCCTTGTCATTATGGAAGGTAGTCTGTTGTCGAGTTTTTCTTTACTCCAATTGATGGTAGCCTTGTCATTATGGAACGTAGTCTGTTGTCGAGATATTTGTTACACCAATGGATGGTAGCCTTGTCATTACAGAAGGTAGTCTGTTGTAGAGATCTTTGTTACTCTAATGGATTGTAGCCTTGTCATTATGGAAGGTAGTCAGTTGTCGAGATTATTGTTACTCAAATTGATGGTAGCCTTGTCATTATGTAAGGTAGTCTGTTGTCGAGATTTTTCGTTAGTCAAATGGATGGTAGCCTTGTCATGATGGAAGGTAGTCAGTTGTCGAGATTTTTGTTACTCAAATTGATGGTAGCCTTATCATTATGGAAGGTAGTCTGTTGTCGATATTTTTGTTAGTCAAATGGATGGTAGCCTTGTCATTATGGAAGGTAGTCTGTTGTTGATATTTTTGTTAATCCAATAGATGGTAGCCTTGTCATTATGGAAGGAAGTCTGCTGATCAGATTTTTATTACTCTAATGGTTGGTAGCCTTGTCATTATGGAAGGTAGTCTATTGTCGAGATTTTTGTTATTTCATTGGATGGTAGCCTTGTCATTATGGAAGGTAGAGTTTTGTCGAGATTTTTGTTACTCCAAATGGATGGTAGCCTTGTCATTATGGAAGGTAGTCTATAGTCGAGATTTTTGTTATTCCATTGGATGGTAGCCTTGTCATTATGGAAGGTAGAGTTTTGTCGAGATTTTTGTTACTCAAAATGGATGGTAGCCTTGTCATTATGGAAGGTAGTTTGTTGCCGAGATTTTTGTTACTCTAAAGGATGGTAGCCTTGTCATTATGGAAGGTAGTCTGTTGCCGTGATTTTTGTTACTCTAAAGGATGGTAGCCTTGTCATTATGGATGGTAGTATGTTGTCGAGATTTTTGTTACTCCAATGGATTGTAGCCTTGTCATTATGGAATGTAGTCTGTTGTCGAAATTTTTGTTACTCCAATGGATTGTAGCCTTGTCATTATGGAAGGTTGTCTGTTGTCTAGATTTTTGTTACTCCAATGGTGGTAGCCTTGTCATTATGGAAGGTAGTCTGTCGTTGAGATTTCTGTTACTCCAATGGATGGTAACTTTGTCATTATGGAAGGTAGTCTGTTGTTGAGATTTTTGTTTTTCCAATGGATGGTATCCTTGTCATTAGGGAAGGTAGTGTGTTGTCGATATTTTTGTTACTCCAATTGATGGTAGCCTTGTCATTATGGAACGTAGTCTGTTGTCGAGATTTTTGTTACACTAATGGATGGTAGCCTTGTCATTACGAAAGGTAGTCTATTGTCAAGATCTTTGTTACTCTAATGGATTGTAGCCTTGTCATTATGGAAGGTAGTCAGTTGTCGAGATTTTTGTTACTCAAATTGATGGTAGCCTTGTCATTATGTAAGGTAGTCTGTTGTTGAGATTTTTTGTTAGTCAAATGGATGGTAGCCTTGTCATGATGGAAGGTAATCAGTTGTCGAGATTTTTGTTACTCAAATTGATAGTAGCCTTATCATTATGTAAGGTAGTCTGTTGTCGATATTTTTGTTAGTCAAATGGATGGTAGCCTTGTCATTATGGAAAGTTGTCTGTTGTCTAGATTTTTGTTACTCCAATGGTGGTAGCCTTGTCATTATGGAAGGTAGTCTGTCGTTGAGATTTCTGTTACTCCAATGGATGGTAACTTTGTCATTATGGAAGGTAGTCTGTTGTCGAGATTTTTGTTTTTCCAATGGATGGTATCCTTGTCATTAGGGAAGGTAGTGTGTTGTCGATATTTTTGTTACTCCAATTGATGGTAGCCTTGTCATTATGGAACTTAGTCTGTTGTCGAGATTTTTGTTACACTAATGGATGTTAGCCTTGTCATTATGAAAGGTAGTCTATTGTCGAGATCTTTGTTACTCTAATGGATTGTAGCCCTGTCATTATGGAAGGTAGTCAGTTGTCGAGATTTTTGTTACTCAAATTGATGGTAGCCTTGTCATTATGTAAGGTAGTCTGTTGTCGAGATTTTTGTTAGTCAAATGGATGGTAGCCTTGTCATTATGGAAGGTAGTCTGTTGTTGATATTTTTGTTAATCCAATGGATGGTAGCCTTGTCATTATGGAAGGAAGTATGTTGATCAAATTTTTGTTACTCCAATGGTTGGTAGCCTTGTCATTATCGAAGGTAGTCTATTGTCGATATTTTTGTTATTCCATTGGATGGTAGCCTTTTCATTATGGAAGGTAGAGTTTTGTCGAGATTTTTCTTACTCCAAATGGATGGTAGCCTTGTCATTATTGAAGGTAGTATGTTACCTAGATTTTTGTTATTCTAAAGGATGGTAGCCTTGTCATTATGGATGGTAGTCTGTTGTTGAGATTTTTGTTACTCCAATGGATTGTAGCCTTGTCATTATGGAAGGTAGTCTATTGTCGAAATTTATGTTACTCCAATGGATTGTAGCCTTGTCATTATGGAAGGTAGTCTATTGTCGAGATTTTTGTTACTCCAATGGATGGTAGCCTTGTCATTATGGAAGGTAGTCTGTTGTCGAGATTTTTGTTACTCCAATGGATGGTAGCTTTGTCATTATGAAAGGTAGTCTGTTGTCGATATTTTTGTTACTCCAATTGATGGTAGCCTTGTCATTATGGAAGGTAGTCTATAGTCGAGATTTTTGTTATTCCATTGGATGGTAGCCTTGTCATTATGGAAGGTAGAGTTTTGTCGAGATTTTTGTTACTCCAAATGGATGGTAGCCTTGTCATTATGGAAGGTAGTTTGTTGCCGAGATTTTTGTTACTCTAAAGGATGGTAGCCTTGTCATTATGGAAGGTAGTTTGTTGCCGTGATTTTTGTTACTCTAAAGGATGGTAGCCTTTTTATTATGGATGGTAGTCTGTTGTCGAGATTTTTGTTACTCCAATGGATTGTAGCCTTGTCATTATGGAATGTAGTCTGTTGTCGAAATTTTTGTTACTCCAATGGATTGTAGCCTTGTCATTATGGAAAGTTGTCTGTTGTCTAGATTTTTGTTACTCCAATGGTGGTAGACTTGTCATTATGGAAGGTAGTCTGTCGTTGAAATTTCTGTTACTCCAATGGATGGTAACTTTGTCATTATGGAAGGTAGTCTGTTGTCGAGATTTTTGTTTTTCCAATGGATGGTATCCTTGTCATTAGGGAAGGTAGTGTGTTGTCGATATTTTTGTTACTCCAATTGATGGTAGCCTTGTCATTATGGAACGTAGTCTGTTGTCGAGTTTTTTGTTACACTAATGGATGTTAGCCTTGTCATTATGAAAGGTAGTCTATTGTCGAGATCTTTGTTACTCTAATGGATTGTAGCCCTGTCATTATGGAAGGTAGTCAGTTGTCGAGATTTTTGTTACTCAAATTGATGGTAGCCTTGTCATTATGTAAGGTAGTCTGTTGTCGAGATTTTTGTTAGTCAAATTGATGGTAGCCTTGTCATTATGGAAGGTAGTCTGTTGTTGATATTTTTGTTAATCCAATGGATGGTAGCCTTGTCATTATGGAAGGAAGTATGTTGATCAGAGTTTTGTTACTCCAATGGTTGGTAGCCTTGTCATTATCGAAGGTAGTCTATTGTCGATATTTTTGTTATTCCATTGGATGGTAGCCTTTTCATTATGGAAGGTAGAGTTTTGTCGAGATTTTTCTTACTCCAAATGGATGGTAGCCTTGTCATTATTGAAGGTAGTATGTTACCTAGATTTTTGTTATTCTAAAGGATGGTAGCCTGGTAATTATGGATGGTAGTCTGTTGTCGAGATTTTTGTTACTCCAATGGATTGTAGCCTTGTCATTATGGAAGGTAGTCTGTTGTCAAAATTTATGTTACTCCAATGGATTGTAGCCTTGTCATTATGGAAGGTAGTCTATTGTCGAGATTTTTGTTACTCCAATGGATGGTAGCCTTGTCATTATGTAAGGTAGTCTGTTGTCGAGATTTTTTGTTAGTCAAATGGATGGTAGCCTTGTCATGATGGAAGGTAGTCAGTTGTCGAGATTTTTGTTACTCAAATTGATGGTAGCCTTATCATTATGTAAGGTAGTCTGTTGTCGATATTTTTGTTAGTCAAATGGATGGTAGCCTTGTCATTATGGAAGGTAGTCTGTTGTTGATATTTTTGTTAATCCAATGGATGGTAGCCTTGTCATTATGGAAGGAAGTCTGCTGATCAGATTTTTATTACTCCAATGGTTGGTAGCCTTGTCATTATGGAAGGTAGTCTATTGTCGAGATTTTTGTTATTTCATTGGATGGTAGCCTTGTCATTATGGAAGGTAGAGTTTTGTCGAGATTTTTGTTACTCCAAATGGATGGTTGCCTTGTAATTATGGAAGGTAGTCTATAGTCGAGATTTTTGTTATTCCATTGGATGGTAGCCTTGTCATTATGGAAGGTAGAGTTTTGTCGAGATTTTTGTTACTCCAAATGGATGGTAGCCTTGTCATTATGGAAGGTAGTTTGTTGCCGAGATTTTTGTTACTCTAAAGGATGGTAGCCTTGTCATTATGGAAGGTAGTTTGTTGCCGTGATTTTTGTTACTCTAAAGGATGGTAGCCTTTTTATTATGGATGGTAGTCTGTTGTCGAGATTTTTGTTACTCCAATGGATTGTAGCCTTGTCATTATGGAATGTAGTCTGTTGTCGAAATTTTTGTTACTCCAATGGATTGTAGCCTTGTCATTATGGAAAGTTGTCTGTTGTCTAGATTTTTGTTACTCCAATGGTGGTAGACTTGTCATTATGGAAGGTAGTCTGTCGTTGAAATTTCTGTTACTCCAATGGATGGTAACTTTGTCATTATGGAAGGTAGTCTGTTGTCGAGATTTTTGTTTTTCCAATGGATGGTATCCTTGTCATTAGGGAAGGTAGTGTGTTGTCGATATTTTTGTTACTCCAATTGATGGTAGCCTTGTCATTATGGAACGTAGTCTGTTGTCGAGTTTTTTGTTACACTAATGGATGTTAGCCTTGTCATTATGAAAGGTAGTCTATTGTCGAGATCTTTGTTACTCTAATGGATTGTAGCCCTGTCATTATGGAAGGTAGTCAGTTGTCGAGATTTTTGTTACTCAAATTGATGGTAGCCTTGTCATTATGTAAGGTAGTCTGTTGTCGAGATTTTTGTTAGTCAAATTGATGGTAGCCTTGTCATTATGGAAGGTAGTCTGTTGTTGATATTTTTGTTAATCCAATGGATGGTAGCCTTGTCATTATGGAAGGAAGTATGTTGATCAGATTTTTGTTACTCCAATGGTTGGTAGCCTTGTCATTATCGAAGGTAGTCTATTGTCGATATTTTTGTTATTCCATTGGATGGTAGCCTTTTCATTATGGAAGGTAGAGTTTTGTCGAGATTTTTCTTACTCCAAATGGATGGTAGCCTTGTCATTATTGAAGGTAGTATGTTACCTAGATTTTTGTTATTCTAAAGGATGGTAGCCTGGTAATTATGGATGGTAGTCTGTTGTCGAGATTTTTGTTACTCCAATGGATTGTAGCCTTGTCATTATGGAAGGTAGTCTGTTGTCAAAATTTATGTTACTCCAATGGATTGTAGCCTTGTCATTATGGAAGGTAGTCTATTGTCGAGATTTTTGTTACTCCAATGGATGGTAGCCTTGTCATTATGTAAGGTAGTCTGTTGTCGAGATTTTTTGTTAGTCAAATGGATGGTAGCCTTGTCATGATGGAAGGTAGTCAGTTGTCGAGATTTTTGTTACTCAAATTGATGGTAGCCTTATCATTATGTAAGGTAGTCTGTTGTCGATATTTTTGTTAGTCAAATGGATGGTAGCCTTGTCATTATGGAAGGTAGTCTGTTGTTGATATTTTTGTTAATCCAATGGATGGTAGCCTTGTCATTATGGAAGGAAGTCTGCAGAGCAGATTTTTATTACTCCAATGGATGGTAGCCTTGTCATTATGGAAGGTAGTCTATTGTCGAGATTTTTGTTATTTCATTGGATGGTAGCCTTGTCATTATGGAAGGTAGAGTTTTGTCGAGATTTTTGTTACTCCAAATGGATGGTAGCCTTGTCATTATGGAAGGTAGTCTATAGTCGAGATTTTTGTTATTCCATTGGATGGTAGCCTTGTCATTATGGAAGGTAGAGTTTTGTCGAGATTTTTGTTACTCCAATTGGATGGTAGCCTTGTCATTATGGAAGGTAGTTTGTTGCCGAGATTTTTATTACTCTAAAGGATGGTAGCCTTGTCATTATGGAAGGTAGTCTGTTGCCGTGATTTTTGTTACTCTAAAGGATTGTAGCCTTGTCATTATGGATGGTAGTCTGTTGTCGAGATTTATGTTACTCCAATGGATTGTAGCCTTGTAATTATGGAATGTAGTCTGTTGTCGAAATTTTTGTTACTCCAATGGATTGTAGCCTTGTCATTATGGAAGGTTGTGTGTTGTCTAGATTTTTGTTACTCCAATGGTGGTAGCCTTGTCATTATGGAAGGTAGTCTATCGTTGAGATTTCTGTTACTCCAATGGATGGTAACTTTGTCATTATGGAAGGTAGTCTGTTGTCGAGATTTTTGTTTTTCCAATGGATGGTATCCTTGTCATTAGGGAAGGTAGTGTGTTGTCGATATTTTTGTAACTCCAATTGATGGTAGCCTTGTCATTACGGAACGTAGTCTGTTGTCGAGATTTTTGTTACACTAATGGATGGTAGCCTTGTCATTACGAAAGGTAGTCTATTGTCGAGATCTTTGTTACTCAAATGGATTGTAGCCTTGTCATTATAGAAGGTAGTCAGTTGTCGAGATTTTTGTTACTCAAATTGATGGTAGCCTTGTTATTATGTAAGGTAGTCTGTTGTCGAGATTTTTTGTTAGTTAAATGGATGGTAGCCTTGTCATGATGGAAGGTAGTCAGTTGTCGAGATTTTTGTTACTCAAATTGATGGTAGCCTTATCATTATGTAAGGTAGTCTGTTGTCGATATTTTTTGGTAGTCAAATGGATGGTAGCCTTGTCATTATGGAAGGTAGTTTGTTGTTGATATTTTTGTTAATCCTATGGATGGTAGCCTTGTCATTATGGAAGGAAGTCTGCTGATCAGATTTTTATTACTCCAATGGTTGGTAGCCTTGTCATTATGGAAGGTAGTCTATTGTCGAGATTTTTGTTATTTCATTGGATGGTAGCCTTGTCATTATGGAAGGTAGAGTTTTGTCGAGATTTTTGTTACTCCAAATGGATGGTAGCCTTGTCATTATGGAAGGTAGTCTATAGTCGAGATTTTTGTTATTCCATTGGATGGTAGCCTTTTTATTATGGAAGGTAGAGTTTTGTCGAGATTTTTGTTACTCCAATTGGATGGTAGCCTTGTCATTATGGAAGGTAGTTTGTTGCCGAGATTTTTATTACACTAAAGGATGGTAGCCTTGTCATTATGGAAGGTAGTCTGTTGCCGTGATTTTTGTTACTCTAAAGGATGTTAGCCTTGTCATTATGGATGGTAGTCTGTTGTCGAGATTTTTGTTACTCCAATGGATTGTAGCGTTGTCATTATGGAATGTAGTCTGTTGTCGAAATTTTTGTTACTCCAATGGATTGTAGCCTTGTCATTATGGAAGGTTGTCTGTTGTCTAGATTTTTGTTACTCCAATGGTGGTAGCCTTGTCATTATGGAAGGTAGTCTATCGTTGAGATTTCTGTTACTCCAATGGATGGTAACTTTGTCATTATGGAAGGTAGTCTGTTGTCGATATTTTTGTTTTTCCAATGGATGGTATCCTTGTCATTAGGGAAGGTAGTGTGTTGTCGATATTTTTGTTACTCCAATTGATGGTAGCCTTGTCATTATGGAACGTAGTCTGTTGTCGAGATTTTTGTTACACTAATGGATGGTAGCCTTGTCATTACGAAAGGTAGTCTATTGTCGAGATCTTTGTTACTCTAATGGATTGTAGCCTTGTCATTATGGAAGGTAGTCAGTTGTCGAGATTTTTGTTACTCAAATTGATGGTAGCCTTGTCATTATGTAAGGTAGTCTGTTGTCGAGATTTTTTGTTAGTCAAATGGATGGTAGCCTTGTCATGATGGAAGGTAGTCAGTTGTCGAGATTTTTGTTACTCAAATTGATGGTAGCCTTATCATTATGTAAGGTAGTCTGTTGTCGATATTTTTGTTAGTCAAATGGATGGTAGCCTTGTCATTATGGAAGGTAGTCTGTTGTTGATATTTTTGTTAATCCAATGGATGGTAGCCTTGTCATTATGGAAGGAAGTCTGCTGATCATATTTTTATTACTCCAATGGTTGGTAGCCTTGTCATTATGGAAGGTAGTCTATTGTCGAGATTTTTGTTATTTCATTGGATGGTAGCCTTGTCATTATGGAAGGTAGAGTTTTGTCGAGATTTTTGTTACTCCAAATGGATGGTAGCCTTGTCATTATGGAAGGTAGTCTATAGTCGAGATTTTTGTTATTCCATTGGATGGTAGCCTTGTCATTATGGAAGGTAGAGTTTTGTCGAGATTTTTGTTACTCCAAATGGATGGTAGCCTTGTCATTATGGAAGCTAGTTTGTTGCCGAGATTTTGGTCATCCCAATTGATGGAAGCCTTGTCATTATGGAATGTAGTCTGTTGTCGAAATTTTTGTTACTCCAATGGATTGTAGCCTTGTCATTATGGAAGGTTGTCTGTTGTCTAGATTTTTGTTACTCCAATGGTGGTAGCCTTGTCATTATGGAAGGTAGTCTATCGTTGAGATTTCTGTTACTCCAATGGATGGTAACTTTGTCATTATGGAAGGTAGTCTATTGTCGAGATTATTGTTTTTCCAATGGATGGTATCCTTGTCATTAGGGAAGGTAGTGTGTTATCGATATTTTTGTTACTCCAATTGATGGTAGCCTTGTCATTATGGAACGTAGTCTGTTGTCGAGATTTTTGTTACACTAATGGATGGTAGCCTTGTCATTACGAAAGGTAGTCTATTGTCGAGATCCTTGTTACTCTAATGGATTGTAGCCTTGTCAATATGGAAGGTAGTCAGTTGTTGATATTTTTGTTAATCCAATGGATGGTAGCCTTGTCATTATGGAAGGAAGTCTGCTGATCAGATTTTTATTACTCCAATGGTTGGTAGCCTTGTCATTATGGAAGGTAGTCTATTGTCGAGATTTTTGTTATTTCATTTAATGGTAGCCTTGTCATTATGGAAGGTAGAGTTTTGTCGAGATTTTTGTTACTCCAAATGGATGGTAGCCTTGTCATTATGGAAGGTAGTCTATAGTCGAGATTTTTGTTATTCCATTGGATGGTAGCTTTGTCATTATGGAAGGTAGAGTTTTTTCGGGATTTTTGTTACTCCAAATGGATGGTAGCCTTGTCATTATGGAAGGTAGTTTGTTGCCGAGATTTTTGTCACTCCAATTGATGGAAGCCTTGTCATTATGGAATGTAGTCTGTTGTCGAAATTTTTGTTAGTCAAATGGAAGGTAGCCTTGTCATTATGGAAGGTAGTCTGTTGTTGATATTTTTTTTAATCCAATGGATGGTAGCCTTGTCATTATGGAAGGAAGTCTGCTGATCAGATTTTTATTACTCCAATGGTTGGTAGCCTTGTCATTATGGAAGGTAGTCTATTGTCGAGATTTTTGTTATTTCATTGGATGGTAGCCTTGTCATTATGGAAGGTAGAGTTTTGTCGAGATTTTTGTTACTCCAAATGGATGGTAGCCTTGTCATTATGGAAGGTAGTCTATAGTCGAGATTTTTGTTATTCCATTGGATGGTAGCCTTGTCATTATGGAAGGTAGAGTTTTGTCGAGATTTTTGTTACTCCAAATGGATGGTAGCCTTGTCATTATGGAAGGTAGTTTGTTGCCGAGATTTTTTTTACTCCAATTGATGGAAGCCTTGTCATTATGGAATGTAGTCTGTTGTCGAAATTTTTGTTACTCCAATGGATTGTAGCCTTGTCATTATGGAAGGTTGTCTGTTGTCTAGATTTTTGTTACTCCAATGGTGGTAGCCTTGTCATTATGGAAGGTAGTCTATCGTTGAGATTTCTGTTACTCCAATGGATGGTAACTTTGTCATTATGGAAGGTAGTCTGTTGTAGAGATTTTTGTTTTTCCAATGGATGGTATCCTTGTCATTAGGGAAGGTAGTGTGTTATCGATATTTTTGTTACTCCAATTGATGGTAGCCTTGTCATTATGGAACGTAGTCTATTGTCGAGATTTTTGTTACACTAATGGATGGTAGCCTTGTCATTATGAAAGGTAGTCTATTGTCGAGATCTTTGTTACTCTAATGGATTGTAGCCTTGTCATTATGGAAGGTAGTCAGTTGTCGAGATTTTTGTTACTCAAATTGATGGTAGCCTTATCATTATGTAAGGTAGTCTGTTGTCGATATTTTTGTTAGTCAAATGGATGGTCGCCTTGTCATTATGGAAGGTAGTCTGAAGTTGATATTTTTGTTAATCCAATGGATGGTAACCTTGTCATTATGGAAGGAAGTCTGCTGATCAGATTTTTATTACTCCAATGGTTGGTAGCCTTGTCATTATGGAAGGTAGTCTATTGTCGAGATTTTTGTTATTTCATTGGATGGTAGCCTTGTCATTATGGAAGGTAGAGTTTTGTCGAGATTTTTGTTACTCCAAATAGATGGTAGCCTTGTCATTATGGAAGGTAGTCTATAGTCGAGATTTTTGTTATTCCATTGGATGGTAGCCTTGTCATTATGGAAGGTAGAGTTTTGTCGAGATTTTTGTTACTCCAAATGGATGGTAGCCTTGTCATTATGGAAGGTAGTTTGTTGCCGAGATTTTTGTTACTCCATTGGATGGTAGTCTTGTCATTATGGAAGGTAGTCTGTTGTCGAGATTTTTTTTACTCTAATGGATGGCAGCCTTGTCATTATGGAAGGTAGTGTGTTGTCGAGATTTTTGTCACTCCAATTGATGGAAGCCTTGTCATTATGGAAGGTAGTCTGTTGTCGAGATTTTTGTTTTTCCAATGGATGGTAGCCTTGCCATTGTGGAAGGTAGTGTGTTGTCGATATTTTTGTTACTCCAATTGATGTTAGCCTTGTCATTATGGATCGTAGTCTGTTGTCGAGATTTTCGTTACACTAATGGATGGTAGCCTTGTCATTACAGAAGGTAGTCTGTTGTCGAGATCTTTGTTACTCCAATGGATTGTAGCCTTGTCATTATGGAAGGTAGTCAGTTGTCGAGATTTTTGTTACTTAAATTGATGGTAGCCTTGTCATTATGTAAGGTAGTCTGTTGTCGAGATTTTTGTTAGTCAAATGGATGGTAGCCTTGTCATTATGGAAGGTAGTCTGTTATTGATATTTTTGTTAATCCAATGGATGTTAGCCTTGTCATTATGGAAGGAAGTCTGTTGATCAGATTTTTGTTACTCCAGTGGATGGTAGCCTTGTCATTATGGAAGGTAGTCTATTGTCGAGATTTTTGTTATTCCATTGGATGGTAGCCTTGTCATTATGGAAGGTAGACTTTAGTCGAGATTTTTGTTACTCCAAATGGATGGTAGCCTTGTGATTATAGAAGGTAGTCTGTTGCCGAGATTTTTTTTACTCTAAAGGATGGTAGCCTTGTAATTATTGATGGTAGTTTGATGTCGAGATTTTTTTTACTCCAATGGATTGTAGCCTTGTCATTATGGAAGGTAGTCTGTTGTCAAAATTTTTGTTACCCCAAGGGATTGTAGCTTTGTCATTATGAAAGTTAGTCTGTTGTCTAGATATTTGTTACTCCAATGGTGGTAGCCTTGTCATTATGGAAGTTAGTCTGTTGTCGATATTTTAAATACTCCAATGGATGGTAGCCTTATCATTATGGAAGGTAGTTTGTCGTTGAGATTTCTGTTACTCTAATGGATGGTAGCCTTGTCATTATAGAAGGTAGTCTATTGTCGAGATTTTTGTCACTCTAATTGATGGTAGCCTTGTCATTATGGAAGGTAATCTATTGTCGATATTTTTGTTACTCCATTGGATGGTAGCCTTTTCATTATGAAAGGTAGTCTGTTGCCGAGATTTTTGTTACTCTAAAGGATGGTAGCCTTGTCATTATGGAATGTAGTATGTTGTCGAGATTTTTGTTACTCCATTGGATTTTAAACTTGTCATTATGGAAGGTAGTCTGTTGTCTAATTTTATATTACTCCAATGGATTGTAGCCTTGTCATTATGGAAGGTAGTCTGTTGCCGAGATTTTTGTTACTCTAAAGGATTGTAGCCTTGTCATTATGGATGGTAGTCTGTTGACGAGATTTTCGTTACTCTAATGGATTGTAGCCTTGTCATTATGGAAGGTAGTCTGTTGTCGAAATTTTCGTTACTCCAATAGATTGTAGCCTTGTCATTATGGAAGGTAGTCTGTTGTCTAGATTTTTGTTACTCCAATGGTGGAAGCCTTGTCATTATGGAAGGTAGTCTGTTGTCGAGATTTTTGTCACTCCAATGGATGGTAGCCTTGTCATTATGGAAGGTAGTCTGTCGTTGAGATTTCTGTTACTCCAATGGTTGGTAGCCTTGTCATTATGGAAGGTAATCTGTTGTCGAGATTTATGTTACTCTAATGGATGGTAGCCTTGTCATTATGGAAGGTAGTCTGTTGTCGAGATTTTTGTTACTCCAATTGATGGTAGCCTTGTCATTATGGAACGTAGTCTGTGATCGAGATTTTTGTTACACTAATGAATGGTAGCCTTGTCATTACGGAAGGTAGTCTTTTGTCGAGATATTTGTTACTCTAATGGATTGTAGCCTTGTCATTACGGAAGGTAGTCATTTGTTGAGATTTTTGTTACTCAAATTGATGGTAGCCTTGTCATTATGTAAGGTAGTCTGTTGTCGAGATTTTTGTTAGTCAAATGGATGGTAGCCTTGTCATTATGGAAGGTAGTCTGTTGTTGATATTTTTGTTAATCCAATGGATGGTAACCTTGTCATTATGGAAGGAAGTCTGTTGATCAAATTTTTGTTACTCCAATGGATGGTAGCCTTGTCATTATGGAAGGTAGTCTATTGTCGAGATTTTTGTTATTCCATTGGATGGTAGCCTTGTCATTATGGAAGGTAGACTTTTGTCGAGATTTTTGTTACTCCAAATGGATGGTAGCCTTGTGATTATGGAAGGTAGTCTGTTGCCGAGATTTTTTTTTCTCTAAAGGATGGTAGCCTTGTAATTATGGATGGTAGTCTGTTGTCGATATTTTTGTTACTCCAATGGATTGTAGCCTTGTCATTATGGAAGGTAGTCTATTGTCAAAAATTTTGTTACTCCAATGGATTGTAGCCTTGTCATTATGGAAGGTAGTCTGTTGTCGATTTTTTCTTTACTCCAATTGATGGTAGCCTTGTCATTATGGAACGTAGTTTGTTGTCGATATTTTTGCTACACCAATGGATGGTAGCCTTGTCATTACAGAAGGTAGTCTGTTCTCGAGATCTTTGTTAATCTAATGGATTGTGGCCTTGTCATTATGGAAGGTAGTCAGTTGTCGAGATTTTTTTTACTCAAATTGATGGTAGCCTTGTCATTATGTAAGGTAGTCTATTGTCGAGATTTTTGTTAGTCAAATGGATGGTAGCCTTGTCATTATGGAAGGTAGTCTGTTGTTGATATTTTTGTTAATCCAATGGAGGGTAGCCTTGTCATTATGGAAGGAAGTCTGTTAATCAGATTTTTGTTACTCCAATGGATGGTAGCCTTGTCATTATGGAACGTAGTCTGTGATCGAGATTTTTGTTACACTAATGGATGGTAGCCTTGTCATTACGGAAGGTAGTATTTTGTCGAGATATTTGTTACTCTAATGGATTGTAGCCTTGTCATTACGGAAGGTAGTCATTTTTTGAGATTTTTGTTACTCAAATTGATGGTAGCCTTGTCATTATGTAAGGTAGTCTGTTGTCGAGATTTTTGTTAGTCAAATGGATGGTAGCCTTGTCATTATGGAAGGTAGTCTGTTATTGATATTTTTGTTAATCCAATGGATGGTAGCCTTGTCATTATGGAAGGAAGTCTGTTGATCAGATTTTTGTTACTCCAGTGGATGGTAGCCTTGTCATTATGGAAGGTAGTCTATTGTCGAGATTTTTGTTATTCCATTGGATGGTAGCCTTGTCATTATGGAAGGTAGACTTTAGTCGAGATTTTTGTTACTCCAGATGGATGGTAGCCTTGTGATTATAGAAGGTAGTCTGTTGCCGAGATTTTTTTTACTCTAAAGGATGGTAGCCTTGTAATTATTGATGGTAGTTTGATGTCGAGATTTTTTTTACTCCAATGGATTGTAGCCTTGTCATTATGGAAGGTAGTCTGTTGTCAAAAATTTTGTTACCCCAATGGATTGTAGCTTTGTCATTATGGAAGTTAGTCTGTTGTCTAGATATTTGTTACTCCAATGGTGGTAGCCTTGTCATTATGGAAGTTAGTCTGTTGTCGATATTTTAAATACTCCAATGGATGGTAGCCTTATCATTATGGAAGGTAGTTTGTCGTTGAGATTTCTGTTACTCTAATGGATGGTAGCCTTGTCATTATAGAAGGTAGTCTATTGTCGAGATTTTTGTCACTCTAATTGATGGTAGCCTTGTCATTATGGAAGGTAATCTATTGTCGATATTTTTGTTACTCCATTGGATGGAAGCCTTTTCATTATGGAAGGTAGTCTGTTGCCGAGATTTTTGTTACTCTAAAGGATGGTAGCCTTGTCATTATGGAATGTAGTATGTTGTCGAGATTTTTGTTACTCCATTGGATTTTAAACTTGTCATTATGGAAGGTAGTCTGTTGTCTAATTTTATATTACTCCAATGGATTGTAGCCTTGTCATTATGGAAGGTAGTCTGTTGCCGAGATTTTTGTTACTCTAAAGGATTGTAGCCTTGTCATTATGGATGGTAGTTTGTTGACGAGATTTTCGTTACTCTAATGGATTGTAGCCTTGTCATTATGGAAGGTAGTCTGTTGTCGAAATTTTCGTTACTCCAATAGATTGTAGCCTTGTCATTATGGAAGGTAGTCTGTTGTCTAGATTTTTGTTACTCCAATGGTGGAAGCCTTGTCATTATGGAAGGTAGTCTGTTGTCGAGATTTTTGTCACTCCAATGGATGGTAGCCTTGTCATTAAGGAAGGTAGTCTGTCGTTGAGATTTCTGTTACTCCAATGGTTGGTAGCCTTGTCATTATGGAAGGTAATTTGTTGTCGAGATTTATGTTACTCTAATGGATGGTAGCCTTGTCATTATGGAAGGTAGTCTGTTGTCGAGATTTTTGTTACTCCAATTGATGGTAGCCTTGTCATTATGGAACGTAGTCTGTGATCGAGATTTTTGTTACACTAATGGATGGTAGCCTTGTCATTACGGAAGGTAGTCTTTTGTCGAGATATTTGTTACTCTAATGGATTGTAGCCTTGTCATTACGGAAGGTAGTCATTTGTTGAGATTTTTGTTACTCAAATTGATGGTAGCCTTGTCATTATGTAAGGTAGTCTGTTGTCGAGATTTTTGGTAGTCAAATGGATGGTAGCCTTGTCATTATGGAAGGTAGTCTGTTGTTGATATTTTTGTTAATCCAATGGATGGTAACCTTGTCATTATGGAAGGAAGTCTGTTGATCAAATTTTTGTTACTCCAATGGATGGTAGCCTTGTCATTATGGAAGGTAGTCTATTGTCGAGATTTTTGTTATTCCATTGGATGGTAGCCTTGTCATTATGGAAGGTAGACTTTTGTCGAGATTTTTGTTACTCCAAATGGATGGTAGCCTTGTGATTATGGAAGGTAGTCTGTTGCCGACATTTTTTTTTCTCTAAAGGATGGTAGCCTTGTAATTATGGATGGTAGTCTGTTGTCGATATTTTTGTTACTCCAATGGATTGTAGCCTTGTCATTATGGAAGGTAGTCTATTGTCAAAAATTTTGTTACTCCAATGGATTGTAGCCTTGTCATTATGGAAGGTAGTCTGTTGTCGATTTTTTCTTTACTCCAATTGATGGTAGCCTTGTCATTATGGAACGTAGTTTGTTGTCGATATTTTTGCTACACCAATGGATGGTAGCCTTGTCATTATAGAAGGTAGTCTGTTATCGAGATCTTTGTTAATCTAATGGATTGTAGCCTTGTCATTATGGAAGGTAGTCAGTTGTCGAGATTTTTTTTACTCAAATTGATGGTAGCCTTGTCATCATGTAAGGTAGTCTATTGTCGATATTTTTGTTAGTCAAATGGATGGTAGCCTTGTCATTATGGAAGGTAGTCTGTTGTTGATATTTTTGTTAATCCAATGGAGGGTAGCCTTGTCATTATGGAAGGAAGTCTGTTAATCAGATTTTTGTTACTCCAATGGATGGTAGCCTTGTCATTATGGAACGTAGTCTGTGATCGAGATTTTTGTTACACTAATGGATGGTAGCCTTGTCATTACGGAAGGTAGTCTTTTGTCGAGATATTTTTACTCTAATGGATTGTAGCCTTGTCATTACGGAAGGTAGTCATTTGTTGAGATTTTTGTTACTCAAATTGATGGTAGCCTTGTCATTATGTAAGGTAGTCTGTTGTCGAGATTTTTGTTAGTCAAATGGATGGTAGCCTTGTCATTATAGAAGGTAGTCTGTTGTTGATATTTTTGTTAATCCAATGGATGGTAACCTTGTCATTATGGAAGGAAATCTGTTGATCAAATTTTTGTTACTCCAATGGATGGTAGCCTTGTCATTATGGAAGGTAGTCTATTGTCGAGATTTTTGTTATTCCATTGGATGGTAGCCTTGTCATTATGGAAGGTAGACTTTTGTCGAGATTATTGTTACTCCAAATGGATGGTAGCCTTGTGATTATGGAAGGTAGTCTGTTGCCGAGATTTTTTTTTCTCTAAAGGATGGTAGCCTTGTAATTATGGATGGTAGTCTGTTGTCGATATTTTTGTTACTCCAATGGATTGTAGCCTTGTCATTATGGAAGGTAGTCTATTGTCAAAAATTTTGTTACTCCAATGGATTGTAGCCTTGTCATTATGGAAGGTAGTCTGTTGTCGATTTTTTCTTTACTCCAATTGATGGTAGCCTTGTCATTATGGAACGTAGTTTGTTGTCGATATTTTTGCTACACCAATGGATGGTAGCCTTGTCATTACAGAAGGTAGTCTGTTATCGAGATCTTTGTTAATCTAATGGATTGTAGCCTTGTCATTATGGAAGGTAGTCAGTTGTCGAGATTTTTTTAACTCAAATTGATGGTAGCCTTGTCATTATGTAAGGTAGTCTATTGTCGAGATTTTTGTTAGTCAAATGGATGGTAGCCTTGTCATAATGGAAGGTAGTCTGTTGGTGATATTTTTGTTAATCCAATGGAGGGTAGCCTTGTCATTATGGAAGGAAGTCTGTTAATCAGATTTTTGTTACTCCAATGGATGGTAGCCTTGTCATTATGGAAGGTAGTCTATAGTCGAGATTTTTGTTATTCCATTGGATGGTAGCCTTGTAATTATGGAAGGTAGACTTTTGTCGAGATTTTTGTTACTCCAAATGGATGGTAGCCTTGTCATTATGGATGGTAGTCTGTTGTCGAAATTTTTGTTACTCCAATAGATTGTAGCCTTGTCATTATGGAAGATAGTCTGTTGTCTAGATTTTTGTTACTCCAATGGTGGTAGCCTTGTCATTATGGAAGGTAGTCTGTTGTCGAGATTTTTTTCACTCCAATGGATGGTAGCCTTGTCATTATGGAAGGTAGTCTGTCGTTGAGATTTCTGTTACTCCAATGGTTGGTAGCCTTGTCATTATGGAAGGTAATCTGTTGTCGAGATTTTTGTTACTCTAATGGATGGAAGCCTTATCATTATGGAAGGTAGTCTGTTGTCGAGATTTTTGTTACTCCAATTGATGGTAGCCTTGTCATTATGGAACATAGTCTGTTGTCGAAATTTTTGTAACACCAATGGATGGTAGCCTTGTCATTACAGAAGGTAGTCTATTGTCGAGATCTTTGTTACTCTAATGGATTGTAGCCTTGTCATTATGTAAGGTAGTCTGTTGTCGAGATTTTTTGTTAGTCAAATGGATGGTAGCCTTGTCATTATGGAAGGTAGACTATTGTCGAGATTTTTGTTACTCCAAATGGATGGTAGCCTTGTGATTATGGAAGGTAGTCTGTTGCCGATATTTTTATTACTCCAATGGTGGTAGCCTTGTCATTATGGAAGTTAGTCTATTGTCGATATTTTTAATACTCCAATTGATGGTAGCCTTGTCATTATGGAACGTAGTCTGTTGTCGTGATTTTTGTTACACCAATGGATGGTAGCCTTGTCATTACGGAAGGTAGTCTGTTGTCGAGATCTTTGTTACTCTAATGGATTGTAGCGTTGTCATTAAGGAAGGTAGTCAGTTGTCGAGATTTTTGTTACTCAAATTGATGGTAGCCTTGTCATTATGTAAGGTAGTCTGTTGTCGAGATTTTTGTTAGTCAAATGGATGGTAGCCTTGTCATTATGGAAGGTAGTTTGTTGTTGATATTTTTGTTAATCTAATGGATGGTAGCCTTGTCATTATGGAAGGAAGTCTGTTAATCAGATTTTTGTTACTCCAATGGATGGTAGCCTTGTCATTATGGAAGGTAGTCTATAGTCGAGATTTTTGTTATTCCATTGGATGGTAGCCTTGTCATTATGGAAGGTAGACTTTTGTCGAGATTTTTGTTACTCCAAATGGATGGTAGCCTTGTCATTATGGATGGTAGTCTATTGTCGAAATTTTTGTTACTCCAATAGATTGTAGCCTTGTCATTATGGAAGGTAGTCTGTTGTCTAGATTTTTGTTACTCCAATGGTGGTAGCCTTGTCATTATGGAAGGTAGTCTGTTGTCGAGATTTTTTTCACTCCAATGGATGGTAGCCTTGTCATTATGGAAGGTAGTCTGTCGTTGAGATTTCTGTAACTCCAATGGTTGGTAGCCTTGTCATTATGGAAGGTAATCTGTTGTCGAGATTTTTGTTACTCTAATGGATGGTAGCCTTATCATTATGGAAGGTAGTCTGTTGTCGAGATTTTTGTTACTCCAATTGATGGTAGCCTTGTCATTATGGAACATAGTTTGTTGGCGAGATTTTTGTAACACCAATGGATGGTAGCCTTGTCATTACAGAAGGTAGTCTATTGTCGAGATCGTTGTTACTCTAATGGATTGTAGCCTTGTCATTATGTAAGGTAGTCTGTTGTCGAGATTTTTTGTTAGTCAAATGGATGGTAGCCTTGTCATTATGTAAGGTAGTCTGTTGTCGAGATTTTTGTTACTCAAATTGATGGTAGCCTTATCATTATGTAAGGTAGTCTGTTGTCGATATTTTTGTTAGTCAAATGGATGGTAGCCTTGTCATTATGGAAGGTAGTCTGTTGTTGATATTTTTGTTAATCCAATGGATGGTAGCCTTGTCATTATGGAAGGAAGTCTGCTGATCAGATTTTTATTACTCCAATGGTTGGTAGCCTTGTCATTATGGAAGGTAGTCTATTGTCGAGATTTTTGTTATTTCATTGGATGGTAGCCTTGTCATTATGGAAGGTAGAGTTTTGTCGAGATTTTTGTTACTCCAAATGGATGGTTGCCTTGTAATTATGGAAGGTAGTCTATAGTCGAGATTTTTGTTATTCCATTGGATGGTAGCCTTGTCATTATGGAAGGTAGAGTTTTGTCGATATTTTTGTTACTCTAATTGGATGGTAGCCTTGTCATTATGGAAGGTAGTTTGTTGCCGAGATTTTTGTTACTCTAAAGGATGGTAGCCTTGTCATTATGGAAGGTAGTCTGTTGCCGTGATTTTTGTTACTCTAAAGGATGGTAGCCTTGTCGTTATGGATGGTAGTCTGTTGTCGTTATTTTTGTTACTCCAATGGATTGTAGGCTTGTCATTATGGAATGTAGTCTGTTGTCGAAATTTATGTTACTCCAATGGATTGTAGCCTTGTCATTATGGAAGGTTGTCTGTTGTCTAGATTTTTGTTACTCCAATGGTGGTAGCCTTGTCATTATGGAAGGTAGTCTATCGTTGAGATTTCTGTTACTCCAATGGATGGTAACTTTGTCATTATGGAACATAGTCTGTTGTCGAGATTTTTGTTTTTCCAATGGATGGTATCCTTGTCATTAGGGAAGGTAGTGTGTTGTCGATATTTTTGTTACTCCAATTGATGGTAGCCTTGTCATTATGGAACGTAGTCTGTTGTCGAGATTTTTGTTACACTAATTGATGGTAGCCTTGTCATTACGAAAGGTAGTCTATTGTCGAGATCTTTGTTACTCTAATGGATTGTAGCCTTGTCATTATGGAAGGTAGTCAGTTGTCGAGATTTTTGTTACTCAAATTGATGGTAGCCTTGTCATTATGTAAGGTAGTCTGTTGTCGATATTTTTTGTTAGTCATATGGATGGTAGCCTTGTCATGATGGAAGGTAGTCAGTTGTCGAGATTTTTGTTACTCAAATTGATGGTAGCCTTATCATTATGTAAGGTAGTCTATTGTCGATATTTTTGTTAGTCAAATGGATGGTAGCCTTGTCATTATGGAAGGTAGTCTGTTATTGATATTATTGTTAATCCAATGGATGGTAGCCTTGTCATTATGGAAGGAAGTCTGCTGATCAGATTTTTATTACTCCGATGGTTGGTAGCCTTGTCATTATGGAAGGTAGTCTATTGTCGAGATTTTTGTTATTTCATTGGATGGTAGCCTTGTCATTATGGAAGGTAGAGTTTTGTCGAGATTTTTGTTACTCCAAATGGATGGTAGCCTTGTCATTATGGAAGGTAGTCTATAGTCGAGATTTTTGTTATTCCATTGGATGGTAGCCTTGTCATTATGGAAGGTAGAGTTTTTTCGAGATTTTTGTTACTCCAAATGGATGGTAGCCTTGTCATTATGGAAGATAGTTTGTTGCCGAGATTTTTGTTACTCCATTGGATGGTAGTCTTGTCATTATGGAAGGTAGTCTGTTGTCGAGATTTTTTTTACTCTAATGGATGGCAGCCTTGTCATTATGGAAGGTAGTGTGTTGTCGAGATTTTTGTCACTCCAATTGATGGAAGCTTTGTCATTATGGAAGGTAGTCTATTGTCGAGATTTTTGTTTTTCCAATGGATGGTAGCCTTGCCATTATGAAAGGTAGTGTGTTGTCGATATTTTTGTTACTCCAATTGATGTTAGCCTTATCATTATGGATCGTAGTCTGTTGTCGAGATTTTCGTTACACTAATGGATGGTAGTCAGTTGTCGAGATTTTTGTTACTCAAATTGATGGTAGCCTTATCATTATGTAAGGTAGTCTGTTGTCGATATTTTTGTTAGTCAAATGGATGGTAGCCTTGTCATTATGGAAGGTAGTCTGTTGTTGATATTTTTGTTAATCCAATGGATGGTAGCCTTGTCATTATGGAAGGAAGTCTGCTGATCAGATTTTTATTACTCCAATGGTTGGTAGCCTTGTCATTATGGAAGGTAGTCTATTGTCGAGATTTTTGTTATTTCATTGGATGGTAGCCTTGTCATTATGGAAGGTAGAGTTTTGTCGAGATTTTTGTTACTCCAAATGGATGGTTGCCTTGTAATTATGGAAGGTAGTCTATAGTCGAGATTTTTGTTATTCCATTGGATGGTAGCCTTGTCATTATGGAAGGTAGAGTTTTGTCGATATTTTTGTTACTCTAATTGGATGGTAGCCTTGTCATTATGGAAGGTAGTTTGTTGCCGAGATTTTTGTTACTCTAAAGGATGGTAGCCTTGTCATTATGGAAGGTAGTCTGTTGCCGTGATTTTTGTTACTCTAAAGGATGGTAGCCTTGTCGTTATGGATGGTAGTCTGTTGTCGTTATTTTTGTTACTCCAATGGATTGTAGGCTTGTCATTATGGAATGTAGTCTGTTGTCGAAATTTATGTTACTCCAATGGATTGTAGCCTTGTCATTATGGAAGGTTGTCTGTTGTCTAGATTTTTGTTACTCCAATGGTGGTAGCCTTGTCATTATGGAAGGTAGTCTATCGTTGAGATTTCTGTTACTCCAATGGATGGTAACTTTGTCATTATGGAACATAGTCTGTTGTCGAGATTTTTGTTTTTCCAATGGATGGTATCCTTGTCATTAGGGAAGGTAGTGTGTTGTCGATATTTTTGTTACTCCAATTGATGGTAGCCTTGTCATTATGGAACGTAGTCTGTTGTCGAGATTTTTGTTACACTAATTGATGGTAGCCTTGTCATTACGAAAGGTAGTCTATTGTCGAGATCTTTGTTACTCTAATGGATTGTAGCCTTGTCATTATGGAAGGTAGTCAGTTGTCGAGATTTTTGTTACTCAAATTGATGGTAGCCTTGTCATTATGTAAGGTAGTCTGTTGTCGATATTTTTTGTTAGTCATATGGATGGTAGCCTTGTCATGATGGAAGGTAGTCAGTTGTCGAGATTTTTGTTACTCAAATTGATGGTAGCCTTATCATTATGTAAGGTAGTCTATTGTCGATATTTTTGTTAGTCAAATGGATGGTAGCCTTGTCATTATGGAAGGTAGTCTGTTATTGATATTATTGTTAATCCAATGGATGGTAGCCTTGTCATTATGGAAGGAAGTCTGCTGATCAGATTTTTATTACTCCGATGGTTGGTAGCCTTGTCATTATGGAAGGTAGTCTATTGTCGAGATTTTTGTTATTTCATTGGATGGTAGCCTTGTCATTATGGAAGGTAGAGTTTTGTCGAGATTTTTGTTACTCCAAATGGATGGTAGCCTTGTCATTATGGAAGGTAGTCTATAGTCGAGATTTTTGTTATTCCATTGGATGGTAGCCTTGTCATTATGGAAGGTAGAGTTTTGTCGAGATTTTTGTTACTCCAAATGGATGGTAGCCTTGTCATTATGGAAGATAGTTTGTTGCCGAGATTTTTGTTACTCCATTGGATGGTAGTCTTGTCATTATGGAAGGTAGTCTGTTGTCGAGATTTTTTTTACTCTAATGGATGGCAGCCTTGTCATTATGGAAGGTAGTGTGTTGTCGAGATTTTTGTCACTCCAATTGATGGAAGCTTTGTCATTATGGAAGGTAGTCTATTGTCGAGATTTTTGTTTTTCCAATGGATGGTAGCCTTGCCATTATGAAAGGTAGTGTGTTGTCGATATTTTTGTTACTCCAATTGATGTTAGCCTTATCATTATGGATCGTAGTCTGTTGTCGAGATTTTCGTTACACTAATGGATGGTAGTCAGTTGTCGAGATTTTTGTTACTCAAATTGATGGTAGCCTTATCATTATGTAAGGTAGTCTGTTGTCGATATTTTTGTTAGTCAAATGGATGGTAGCCTTGTCATTATGGAAGTTAGTCTGTTGTTGATATTTTTGTTAATCCAATGGATGGTAGCCTTGTCTTTATGGAAGGAAGTATGCTGATCAGATTTTTATTACTCCAATGGTTGATAGCCTTGTCATTATGGAAGGTAGTCTATTGTCGAGATTTTTGTTATTTCATTGGATGGTAGCCTTGTCATTATGGAAGGTAGAGTTTTGTCGAGATTTTTGTTACTCCAAATGGATGGTAGCCTTGTCATTATGGAAGGTAGTCTATAGTCGAGATTTTTGTTATTCCATTGGATGGTAGCCTTGTCATTATGGAAGGTAGAGTTTTGTCGAGATTTTTGTTATTCCAAATGGATGGTAGCCTTGTCATTATGGAAGGTAGTTTGTTGCCGAGATTTTTGTTACTCTAAAGGACGGTAGCCTTGTCATTATGGAAGGTAGTATGTTGCCGTGATTTTTGTTACTCTAAAAGATGGTAGCCTTTTTATTATGGATGGTAGTCTGTTGTCGAGATTTTTGTTACTCCAATGGATTGTAGCCTTGTCATTATGGAATGTAGTCTGTTGTCGAAATTTTTGTTACTCCAATGGATTGTAGCCTTGTCATTATGGAAAGTTGTCTCTTGTCTAGATTTTTGTTACTCCAATGGTGGTAGCCTTGTCATTATGGAAGGTAGTCTGTCGTTGAGATTTCTGTTACTCCAATGGATGGTAACTTTGTCATTATGGAAGGTAGTCTGTTGTCGAGATTTTTGTTTTTCCAATGGATGGTATCCTTGTCATTAGGGAAGGTAGTGTGTTGTCGATATTTTTGTTACTCCAATTGATGGTAGCCTTGTCATTATGGAACGTAGTCTGTTGTAGAGATTTTTGCTACACTAATGGATGGTAGCCTTGTCATTACGAAAGGTAGTCTATAGTCGAGATCTTTGTTACTCTAATGGATTGTAGCCTTGTCATTATGGAAGGTAGTCAGTTGTCGAGATTTTTGTTACTCAAATTGATGGTAGCCTTGTCATTATGTAAGGTAGTCTGTTGTCGAGATTTTTGTTAGTCAAATGGATGGTAGCCTTGTCATTATGGAAGGTAGTCTGTTGTTGATATTTTTGTTAATCCAATGGATGGTAGCCTTGTCTTTATGGAAGGAAGTATGCTGATCAGATTTTTATTACTCCAATGGTTGATAGCCTTGTCATTATGGAAGGTAGTCTATTGTCGAGATTTTTGTTATTTCATTGGATGGTAGCCTTGTCATTATGGAAGGTAGAGTTTTGTCGAGATTTTTGTTACTCCAAATGGATGGTAGCCTTGTCATTATGGAAGGTAGTCTATAGTCGAGATTTTTGTTATTCCATTGGATGGTAGCCTTGTCATTATGGAAGGTAGAGTTTTGTCGAGATTTTTGTTATTCCAAATGGATGGTAGCCTTGTCATTATGGAAGGTAGTTTGTTGCCGAGATTTTTGTTACTCTAAAGGACGGTAGCCTTGTCATTATGGAAGGTAGTATGTTGCCGTGATTTTTGTTACTCTAAAAGATGGTAGCCTTTTTATTATGGATGGTAGTCTGTTGTCGAGATTTTTGTTACTCCAATGGATTGTAGCCTTGTCATTATGGAATGTAGTCTGTTGTCGAAATTTTTGTTACTCCAATGGATTGTAGCCTTGTCATTATGGAAAGTTGTCTCTTGTCTAGATTTTTGTTACTCCAATGGTGGTAGCCTTGTCATTATGGAAGGTAGTCTGTCGTTGAGATTTCTGTTACTCCAATGGATGGTAACTTTGTCATTATGGAAGGTAGTCTGTTGTCGAGATTTTTGTTTTTCCAATGGATGGTATCCTTGTCATTAGGGAAGGTAGTGTGTTGTCGATATTTTTGTTACTCCAATTGATGGTAGCCTTGTCATTATGGAACGTAGTCTGTTGTAGAGATTTTTGCTACACTAATGGATGGTAGCCTTGTCATTACGAAAGGTAGTCTATAGTCGAGATCTTTGTTACTCTAATGGATTGTAGCCTTGTCATTATGGAAGGTAGTCAGTTGTCGAGATTTTTGTTACTCAAATTGATGGTAGCCTTGTCATTATGTAAGGTAGTCTGTTGTCGAGATTTTTGTTAGTCAAATGGATGGTAGCCTTGTCATTATGGAAGGTAGTCTGTTGTTGATATTTTTGTTAATCCAATGGATGGTAGCCTTGTCATTATGGAAGGAAGTATGTTGATCAGATTATTGTTACTCCAATGGTTGGTAGCCTTGTCATTATCGAAGGTAGTCTATTGTCGATATTTTTGTTATTCCATTGGATGGTAGCCTTTTCATTATGGAAGGTAGAGTTTTGTCGAGATTTTTCTTACTCCAAATGGATGGTAGCCTTGTCATTATTGAAGGTAGTATGTTACCTTAATTTTTGTGACTCTAAAGGATGGTAGCCTTGTCATTATGGATGGTAGTCTGTTGTCGAGATTTTTGTTACTCCAATGGATTGTAGCCTTGTCATTATGGAAGGTAGTCTATTGTAGAGATTTTTGTTAGTCCAATGGATGGTAGCCTTGTCATTATGGAAGGTAGTCTATTGTCGAGATTTTTGTTACTCTAATGGATGGTAGCTTTGTCATTATGAAAGGTAGTTTGTTGTCGATATTTTTGTTACTCCAATTGATGGTAGCCTTGTCATTATTGAACGTAGTCTGTTGTCAAGACTTTTGTTATTCCATTGGATGGTATTCTTTTCATTATGGAAGGTAGTCTGTTATCGAGATTTTTTTTACTCTAATGGATGGCATCCTTGTCATTATGGAAGGTAGTCTGTTGTCGAGATTTTTGTCACTCCAATTGATGGAAGCCTTGTCATTATGGAAGGTAGTCTGTTGTCGAGATTTTCGTTTTTCCAATGGATGGTTGCCTGGTCATTATGGAAGGTAGTGTGTTGTTGATATTTTTGTTACTCCAATTGATGGTAGCCTTGTCATTATGGAACGTAGTCTGTGTTCGAGATTTTTGTTACACTAATGGATGGTAGCCTTGTCATTACGGAAGGTAGCCTAATGTCGAGATCTTTGTAACTCTAATGGATTGTAGCCTTGTCATTATGGAAGGTAGTCTGTTGTCGAGATTTTTGTTACTCGAATTGATGGTACCCTTGCCATTATGTAAGGTAGTATGTTGTCGAGATTTTTGTTAGTCAAAAGGATGGTAGCCTTGTCATTATGGAAGGTCGTCTGTTGTTGATATTTTTGTTAATCCAATGGATGGTAGTCTTGTCATTATGGAAGGAAGTCTGTTGATCATATTTTTGTTACTCCAATGGATGGTAGCCTTGTCATTATGGAAGGTAGTCTATTGTAGAGATTTTTCTTATTCCATTGGATGGTAGCCTTGTCATTATGGAAGGTAGACTTTTGTCGAGATTTTTGTTACTCCAAATGGATGGTAGCCTTGTGATTATGGAAGGTAGTCTGGTGCCGAGATTTTTATTACTCTAAAGGATGGTAGCCTTGTCATTATGGATGGTAGTCTGTTGTCGAGATTTTTGTTACTCCAAAGGATTGTAGCCTTGTTATTATGGAAGGTAGTCTATTGTCGAAATTTATGTTACTCCAATGGATTGTAGCCTTGTCATTATGGAAGGTAGTCTATTGTCGAGATTTTTGTTACTCCAATGGATGTAAGCCTTGTCATTATGGAAGGTAGTCTGTTGTCGAGATTTTTGTTACTCCAATGGATGGTAGCCTTGTCATTATGAAAGGTAGTCTGTTGTCGATATTTTTGTTACTCCAATTGATGGTAGCCTTGTCATTGTGGAACGTAGTCTGTTGTCGAGACTTTTGTTATTCCATTGGATGGTAGTCTTGTCATTATGGAAGGTAGTCTGTTATCGAGATTTTTTTTACTCTAATGGATGGCATCCTTGTCATTATGGAAGGTAGTCTGTTGTCGAGATTTTTGTCACTCCAATTGATGGAAGCCTTGTCATTATGGAAGGTAGTCTGTTGTCGAGATTTTTGTTTTTCCAATGGATGGTAGCCTTGTCATTATGGAAGGTAGTTTGTTGAAGAGATCTTTTTTACTCCAATTGATGGTAGCCTTGTCATTATGGAACGTAGTCTGTGTTCGAGATTTTTGTTACACTAATGGATGTTAGCCTTGTCATTACGGAAGGTAGTCTGTTGTCGAGATATTTGTAACTCTAATGGATTGTAGCCTTGTCATTATGGAAGGTAGTCAGTTGTCGAGATTTTTGTTACTCGAATTGATGGTAGCCTTGTCATTATGTAAGGTAGTCTGTTGTCGAGATTTTTGTTAGTCAAATGGATGGTAGCCTTGTCATTATGGAAGGTAGTCTGTTGTTGATATTTTTGTTAATCCAATGGATGGTAGCCTTGTCATTATGGAAGGAAGTCTGTTGATCAGATTTTTGTTACTCCAATGGATGATAGCCTTGTCATTATGAAAGGTAGTCTATTGTAGAGATTTTTGTTATTCCATTGGATGGTAGCCTTGTCATTATGGAAGGTAGACTTTTGTCGAGATTTTTGTTACTCCAAATGGATGGTAGCCTTGTGATTATGGAAGGTAGTCTGTTGCCGAGATTTTTATTACTCTAAAGGATGGTAGCCTTGTCATTATGGATGGTAGTCTGTTGTCGAGATTTTTGTTACTCCAAAGGATTGTAGCCTTGTTATTATGGAAGGTAGTCTATTGTCGAAATTTATGTTACTCCAATGGATTGTAGCCTTGTCATTATGGAATGTAGTCTATTGTCGAGATTTTTGTTACTCCAATGGATGGTAGCCTTGTCATTATGGAAGGTAGTCTGTTGTCGAGATTTTTGTTACTCCAATGGATGGTAGCCTTGTCATTATGAAAGGTAGTCTGTTGTCGATATTTTTGTTACTCCAATTGATGGTAGCCTTGTCATTGTGGAACGTAGTCTGTTGTCGAGACTTTTGTTATTCCATTGGATGGTAGTCTTGTCATTATGGAAGGTAGTCTGTTATCGATATTTTTTTTACTCTAATGGATGGCATCCTTGTCATTATGGAAGGTAGTCTGTTGTCGAGATTTTTGTCACTCCAATTGATGGAAGCCTTGTCATTATGGAAGGTAGTCTGTTGTCGAGATTTTTGTTTTTCCAATGGATGGTAGCCTTGTCATTATGGAAGGTAGTTTGTTGAAGAGATCTTTTTTACTCCAATTGATGGTAGCCTTGTCATTATGGAACGTAGTCTGTGTTCGAGATTTTTGTTACACTAATGGATGTTAGCCTTGTCATTACGGAAGGTAGTCTGTTGTCGAGATATTTGTAACTCTAATGGATTATAGCCTTGTCATTATGGAAGGTAGTCAGTTGTCGAGATTTTTGTTACTCGAATTGATGGTAGCCTTGTCATTATGTAAGGTAGTCTGTTGTCGAGATTTTTGTTAGTCAAATGGATGGTAGCCTTGTCATTATGGAAGGTAGTCTGTTGTTGATATTTTTGTTAATCCAATGGATGGTAGCCTTGTCATTATGGAAGGAAGTCTGTTGATCAGATTTTTGTTACTCCAATGGATGATAGCCTTGTCATTATGAAAGGTAGTCTATTGTAGAGATTTTTGTTATTCCATTGGATGGTAGCCTTGTAATTATGGAAGGTAGACTTTTGTCGAGATTTTTGTTACTCCAAATGGATGGTAGCCTTGTGATTATGGAAGGTAGTCTGTTGCCGAGATTTTTATTACTCTAAAGGATGGTAGCCTTGTCATTATGGATGGTAGTCTGTTGTCGAGATTTTTGTTACTCCAAAGGATTGTAGCCTTGTTATTATGGAAGGTAGTCTATTGTCGAAATTTATGTTACTCCAATGGATTGTAGCCTTGTCATTATGGAATGTAGTCTATTGTCGAGATTTTTGTTACTCCAATGGATGGTAGCCTTGTCATTATGGAAGGTAGTCTGTTGTCGAGATTTTTGTTACTCCAATGGATGGTAGCCTTGTCATTATGAAAGGTAGTCTGTTGTCGATATTTTTGTTACTCCAATTGATGGTAGCCTTGTCATTGTGGAACGTAGTCTGTTGTCGAGACTTTTGTTATTCCATTGGATGGTAGTCTTGTCATTATGGAAGGTAGTCTGTTATCGATATTTTTTTTACTCTAATGGATGGCATCCTTGTCATTATGGAAGGTAGTCTGTTGTCGAGATTTTTGTCACTCCAATTGATGGAAGCCTTGTCATTATGGAAGGTAGTCTGTTGTCGAGATTTTTGTTTTTCCAATGGATGGTAGCCTTGTCATTATGGAAGGTAGTCTATTGAAGAGATCTTTTTTACTCCAATTGATGGTAGCCTTGTCATTATGTAACGTAGTCTGTGTTCGAGATTTTTGTTACACTAATGGATGTTAGCCTTGTCATTACGGAAGGTAGTCTGTTGTCGAGATCTTTGTAACTCTAATGGATTGTAGCCTTGTCATTATGGAAGGTAGTCAGTTGTCGAGATTTTTGTTACTCGAATTGATGGTAGCCTTCTCATTATGTAAGGTAGTCTGTTGTCGAGATTTTTGTTAGTCAAATGGAGGGTAGCCTTGTCATTATGGAAGGTAGTCTGTTGTTGATATTTTTGTTAATCCAATGGATGGTAGCCTTGTCATTATGGAAGGAAGTCTGTTGATCAGATTTTTGTTACTCCAATGGATGATAGCCTTATCATTATGATAGGTAGTCTATTGTAGAGATTTTTGTTATTCCATTGGATGGTAGCCTTGTCATTATGGAAGGTAGACTTTTGTCGAGATTTTTGTTACTCCAAATGGATGGTAGCCTTGTGATTATGGAAGGTAGTCTGTTGCCGAGAATTTTTTTACTCTAAAGGATGGTAGCCTTGTAATTATGGATGGTAGTCTGTTGTCGAAATTTTTGTTAATCCAATGGATTGTAGCCTTCTTATTATGGAAGGTAGTCTGTTGTCAAAATTTATGTTACTCCAATGGATTGTAGCCTTGTCATTATGGAAGGTAGTCTATTGTCGAGATTTTTGTTACTCCAATGGATGGTAGCCTTGTCATTATGGAAGGTAGTCTATTGTCGAGATTTTTGTTACTCCAATGGATGGTAGCCTTGTCATTATGAAAGTTAATTTGTTGTCGATATTTTAGTTACTCCAATTGAAGGTAGCCTTGTCATTATGGAACGTAGTCTGTTGTCGAGTCTTTTGTTATTCCATTGGATGGTAGTCTTGTCATTATGGAAGGTAGTCTGTTGTCGGGATTTTTTTACTCTAATGGATGGCAGCCTTGTCATTATGGAAGGTAGTCTGTTGTCGAGATTTTTGTCACTCCAATTGATGGAAGCCTTGTCATTATGGAAGGTAGTCTGTTGTCGAGATTTTTGTTACTCCAATGGATGGTAGCCTTGTCATTATGAAAGGTAGTCAGTTGTCGATATTTTTGTTAGTCCAATTGATGGTAGCCTTGTCATTATGGAACATAGTCTGTTGTCGAGACTTTTTTTATACCATTGGATGGTAGTCTTGTCATTATGGAAGGTAGTCTGTTATCGAGATTTTTTTTACTCTAATGGATGGCATCCTTGTCATTATTGAAGGTAGTCTGTTGTCGAGATTTTTGTTTTTCCAATGGATGGTAGCCTTGTCATTATGGAAGGTAGTGTGTTGTCGATATTTTTGTTACTCCAATTGATGGTAGCCTTGTAATTATGGAACGTAGTCTGTTGTCGATATTTTTGTTACACCAATGGATGGTAGCCTTGTCATTACGGAAGGTAGTCTGTTGTCGAGATCTTTGTTACTCTAATGGATTGTAGCCTTGTCATTATGGAAGGTAGTAAGTTGTCGAGATTTTTGTTACTCAAATTGATGGTAGCCTTGTCATTATGTAAGGTAGTCTATTGTTGAGATTTTTGTTAGTCAAATGGATGGTAGCCTTGACATTATGGAAGGTAGTATGTTGTTGAAATTTTTGTTAATCCAATGGATGGTAGCCTTGTCATTATGAAAGGAAGTCTGTTGATCAGATTTTTGTTACTCCAATGGATGGTAGCCTTGTCGTTATGGAAGGTAGTCTATAGTCTATATTTTTGTTATTCCATTGGATGGTAGCCTTGTTATTATGGAAGGTAGACTTTTGTCGAGTTTTTTGTTACTCCAAAAGGATGTTATCCTTGGGATTATGGAAGGTAGTTTGTTGCCGAGATTTTTTTTACTCTAAAGGATGGTAGCCTTTTAATTATGGATGGTAGTCTGTTGTCGAGATTTTTGTTACTCCAATGGATTGTAGCCTTGTTATTATGGAAGGTAGTCTGTTGTCGAAATTTAACCAATTGATTGTAGCCTTGTCATTATGGAAGGTAGTCTATTGTCGAAATTTTTGTTACTCCAATGGATGGTAGCCTTGTCATTATGGAAGGTAGTCTGTTGTCGAGATTTTTTTACTCTAATGGATGGCTGCCTTGTCATTATGAAAGGTAATTTGTTGTCCATATTTTTGTTACTCCAATTGAAGGTAGCCTTGTCATTATGGAATATAGTCTGTTGTCGAGTCTTTTGTTATTCCATTGGATGGTAGTCTTGTCATTATGGAAGGTAGTCTGTTGTCGAGATTTTTTTACTCTAATGGATGGCAGCCTTTTCATTATGGAAGGTAGTCTGTTGTCGAGATTTTTGTCACTCCAATTGATGGAAGCCTTGTCATTATGGAAGGTAGTCTGTTGTCGAGATTTTTGTTACTCCAATGGATGGTAGCCTTGTCATTATGAAAGGTAGTCTGTTGTCGATATTTTTGTTAGTCCAATTGATGGTAGCCTTGTCATTATGGAACATAGTCTGTTGTCGAGACTTTTTTTATTCCATTGGATGGTAGTCTTGTCATTATGGAAGGTAGTCTGTTATCGAGATTTTTTTTACTCTAATGGATGGCATCCTTGTCATTATTGAAGGTAGTCTGTTGTCGAGATTTTTGTTTTTCCAATGGATGGTAGCCTTGTCATTATGGAAGGTAGTGTGTTGTCGATATTTTTGTTACTCCAATTGATGGTAGCCTTGTAATTATGGAACGTAGTCTGTTGTCGATATTTTTGTTACACCAATGGATGGTAGCCTTGTCATTACGGAAGGTAGTCTGTTGTCGAGATCTTTGTTACTCTAATGGATTGTAGCCTTGTCATTATGGAAGGTAGTAAGTTGTCGAGATTTTTGTTACTCAAATTGATGGTAGCCTTGTCATTATGTAAGGTAGTCTGTTGTTGAGATTTTTGTTAGTCAAATGGATGGTAGCCTTGACATTATGGAAGGTAGTATGTTGTTGAAATTTTTGTTAATCCAATGGATGGTAGCCTTGTCATTATGAAAGGAAGTCTGTTGATCAGATTTTTGTTACTCCAATGGATGGTAGCCTTGTCGTTATGGAAGGTAGTCTATAGTCTATATTTTTGTTATTCCATTGGATGGTAGCCTTGTTATTATGGAAGGTAGACTTTTGTCGAGATTTTTGTTACTCCAAAAGGATGTTATCATTGGGATTATGGAAGGTAGATTGTTGCCGAGATTTTTTTTACTCTAAAGGATGGTAGCCTTTTAATTATGGATGGTAGTCTGTTGTCGAGATTTTTGTTACTCCTATGGATTGTAGCCTTGTTATTATGGAAGGTAGTCTGTTGTCAAAATTTATGTTACTCCAATGGATTGTAGCCTTGTCATTATGGAAGGTAGTCTATTGTCGAGATTTTTGTTACTCCAATGGATGGTAGCCTTGTCATTATGGAAGGTAGTCTGTTGTCGAGATTTTTTTACTCTAATGGATGGCTGCCTTGTCATTATGAAAGGTAATTTGTTGTCCATATTTTTGTTACTCCAATTGAAGGTAACCTTGTCATTATGGAATATAGTCTGTTGTCGAGACTTTTGTTATTCCATTGGATGGTAGTCTTGTCATTATGGAAGGTAGTCTGTTGTCGAGATTTTTTTACTCTAATGGATGGCTGCCTTGTCATTATGGAAGGTAATCTGTTGTCGAGATTTTTGTCACTCCACTTGATGGAAGCCTTGTCATTATGGAAGGTAGTCTGTTGTCGAGATTTTTGTTTTTCCAATGGATGGTAGCCTTGACATTATGGAAGTTAGTGTGTTGTCGATATTTTTGTTACTCCAATTGATGGTAGCCTTGTCATTATGGAACGTAGTCTGTTGTCGAGATTTTCGTTAAACTAATGGATGGTAGCCTTGTCATTACAGAAGGTAGTCTGTTGTCGAGATCTTTGTTACTCTAATGGATTGTAGCCTTGTCATTATGGAAGGTAGTCAGTTTTCGAGATTTTTGTTACTGAAATTGATGGTAGCCTTGTCATTATGTAAGGTAGTCTGTTGTTGAGATTTTTGTTAGTCAAATGGATGGTAGCCTTGTCATTATGGAAGGTAGTCTGTTATTGATATTTTTGTTAATCCAATAGATGGTAGCCTTGTCATTATGGAAGGAAGTTTGTTGATCAGATTTTTGTTACTCCAGTGGATGGTAGCCTTGTCATTATGGAAGGTAGTCTATTGTCGAGATTTTTGTTATTCCATTGGATGGTAGCCTTGTCATTATGGAAGGTAGACTTTAGTCGAGATTTTTGTTACTCCAAATGGATGGTAGCCTTGTGATTATAGAAGGTAGTCTGTTGCCGAGATTTTTTTTACTCTAAAGGATGGTAGCCTTGTAATTATTGATGGTAGTTTGATGTCGAGATTTTTTTTACTCCAATGGATTGTAGCCTTGTCATTATGGAAGGTAGTCTATTGTCAAATTTTTTGTTACCCGAATGGATTGTAGCTTTGTCATTATGGAAGTTAGTCTGTTGTCTAGATATTTGCTACTCCAATGGTGGTAGCCTTGTCATTATGGAAGTTAGTATGTTGTAGATATTTTAAATACTCCAATGGATGGTAGCCTTGTCATTATGGAAGGTAGTTTGTCATTGAGATTTCTGTTACTCCAATGGATGGTAGCCTTGTCATTATAGAAGGTAGTCTATTGTCGAGATTTTTGTCACTCTAATTGATGGTAGCCTTGTCATTATGGAAGGTAATCTATTGTCGATATTTTTGTTACTCCAATGGATGGTAGCCTTGTCATTATGGAAGGTATTCTATTGTCAATTTTTTTTTTACTCCAACTGATGGTAGCCTTGTCATTATGGAACGTAGTCTGTTGTCGAAATTTTTGTTACACCAATGGATGGTAGCCTTGTCATTATGGAAGGTAGTCTGTTGTCGAGATCTTTGTTATTCCATTGGATCGTAGCCTTTTCATTATGGAAGGTAGTCTTTTGTCGATATTTTTGTTACTCCAATTGATGGTAGCCTTGTCATTATGGAAGGTAGTCTGTTGCCGAGATTTTTGTTACTCTAAAGGATGGTAGCCTTGTCATTATGGAATGTAGTATGTTGTCGAGATTTTTGTTACTCCATTGGATTTTAAACTTGTCATTATGGAAGGTAGTCTGTTGTCGAATTTTATATTACTCCAATGGATTGTAGCCTTGCCATTATGAAAGGTAGTCTGTTGCCGAGATTTTTGTTACTCTAAAGGATGGTAGCCTTGTCATTATGGATGGTAGTCTGTTGTCGAGATTTTCGTTACTCTAATGGATTGTAGCCTTGTCATTATGGAAGGTAGTCTCTTGTCAAAATTTTCGTTACTCCAATAGATTGTAGCCTTGTCATTATGGAAGGTAGTCTGTTGTCTAGATTTTTGTTACTCCAATGGTGGTAGCCTTGTCATTATGGAAGGTAGTCTGTTGTCGAGATTTTTGTCACTCCAATGGATGGTAGCCTTGTCATTATGGAAGGTAGTCTGTCGTTGAGATTTCTGCTACTCCAATGGTTGGTAGCCTTGTCATTATGGAAGGTAATCTGTTGTCGAGATTTCTGTTACTCTAATGGATGGTAGCCTTGTCATTATGGAAGGTAGTCTGTTGTCGAGATTTTTGTTACTCCAATTGATGGTAGCCTTGTCATTATGGAACGTAGTCTGTGATCGAGATTTTTGTTACACTAATGGATGGTAGCCTTGTCATTACGGAAGGTAGTCATTTGTCGAGATTTTTGTTACTCAAATTGATGGTAGCCTTGTCATTATGTAAGGTAGTCTGTTGTCGAGATTTTTGTTAGTCAAATGGATGGTAGCCTTGTCATTATGGAAGGTAGTCTGTTGTTGATATTTTTGTTAATCCAATGGATGGTAACCTTGTCATTATGGAAGGAAGTCTGTTGATCAAATTTTTGTTACTCCAATGGATGGTAGCCTTGTCATTATGGAAGGTAGTCTATTGTCGAGATTTTTGTAATTCCATTGGATGGTAGCCTTGTCATTATGGAAGGTAGACTTTTGTCGAGATTTTTGTTACTCCAAATGGATGGTAGCCTTGTGATTATGGAAGGTAGTCTGTTGCCGAGATTTTTTTTTCTCTAAAGGATGGTAGCCTTGTAATTATGGATGGTAGTCTGTTTTCGATATTTTTGTTACTCCAATGGATTGTAGCTTTGTCATTATGGAAGGTAGTCTATTGTCAAAATTTTTGTTACTCCAATGGATTGTAGCCTTGTCATTATGGAAGGTAGTCTGTTGTCGATTTTTTCTTTACTCCAATTGATGGTAGCCTTGTCATTATGGAACGTAGTCTGTTGACAATATTTTTGCTACACCAATGGATGGTAGCCTTGTCATTACAAAAGGGAGTCTGTTGTCGAGATCTTTGTTAATCTAATGGATTGTAGCCTTGTCATTATGGAAGGTAGTCAGTTGTCGAGATTTTTTTACTCAAATTGATGGTAGCCTTGTCATTATGTAAGGTAGTCTATTGTCGGGATTTTTGTTAGTCAAATGGATGGTAGCCTTGTCATTATGGAAGGTAGTCTGTTGTTGATATTTTTGTTAATCCAATGGAGGGTAGCCTTGTCATTATGGAAGGAAGTCTGTTGATCAGATTTTTATTTCTCCAATGGATGGTAGCCTTGTCATTATGAAAGGTAGTCTATTGTCGAGATTTTTGGTATTCCATTGGATGGTAGCCTTGTCATTATGGAAGGTAGACTTTTGTCGAGATTTTTGTTACTCCAAATGGATGGTAGCCTTGTGATTATGGAAGGTAGTTTGTTGCCGATATTTTTGTTACTCCAATGGTGGTAGCCTTGTCATTATGGAAGTTAGTCTGTTGTCGATGTTTTTAATACTCCAATTGATGGTAGCCTTGTCATTATGGAACGTAGTCTGTTGTCGTGATTTTTGTTACACCAATGGATGGTAGCCTTGTCATTACGGAAACTAGTTTGTTGTCGAGATCTTTGTTACTCTAATGGATTGTAGCCTTTTCATTATGGAAGGTAGTCAGTTGTCGTGATTTTTGTTACTCAAATTGATGGTAGCCTTGTCATTATGTAAGGTAGTCTGTTGTCGAGATTTTTGTTAGTCAAATGGATGGTAGCCTTGTCATTATGGAAGGTAGTCTGTTGTTGATATTTTTGTTAATCTAATGGATGGTAGCCTTGTCATTATGGAAGGAAGTCTGTTAATCAGATTTTTGTTACTCCAATGGATGGTAGCCTTGTCATTATGGAAGGTAGTCTATAGTCGAGATTTTTGTTATTCCATTGGATGGTAGCCTTGTCATTATGGAAGGTAGACTTTTGTCGAGATTTTTGTTACTCCAAATGGATGGTAGCCTTGTCATTATGGATGGTAGTCTGTTGTCGAAATTTTTGTTACTCCAATAGATTGTAGCCTTGTCATTATGGAAGGTAGTCTGTTGTCTAGATTTTTGTTACTCCAATGGTGGTAGCCTTGTCATTATGGAAGGTAGTCTGTTGTCGAGATTTTTTTCACTCCAATGGATGGTAGCCTTGTCATTATGGAAGGTAGTCTGTCGTTGAGATTTCTGTTACTCCAATGGTTGGTATCCTTGTCATTATGGAAGGTAATCTGTTGTCGAGATTTTTGTTACTCTAATGGATGGTAGCCTTATCATTATTTAAGGTAGTCTGTTGTCGAGATTTTTGTTACTCCAATTGATGGTAGCCTTGTCATTATGGAACATAGTCTGTTGTCGAGATTTTTGTAACCCTAATGGATGGTAGCCTTGTCATTACAGAAGGTAGTCTATTGTCGAGATCTTTGTTACTCTAATGGATTGTAGCCTTGTCATTACGGAAGGTAGTCAGTTGTCGAGATTATTGTTACTCAAATTCATGGTAGCCTTGTCATTATGTAAGGTAGTCTGTTATCGAGATTTTTTGTTTAGTCAAATGGATGGTAGCCTTGTCATGATAGAAGGTAGTCTGTTATTGATATTTTTGTTACTCCTATTGATGGTAGCCTTGTTATTATGGAAGAAAGTCTTTTGATCAGATTTTTTTACTCTATTGGATGGTATCCTTGTCATTATGGAAGGAAATTTGTTGTCGAGATTTTTGTTATTCCATTGGATGGTAGCCTTTTCATTATGGAAGGTAGTCTTTTGTCGATATTTTTGTTACTCCAATTGATGGTAGCCTTGTCATTATGGAAGGTAGTCTGTTGCCGAGATTTTTGTTACTCTAAAGGATGGTAGCCTTGTCATTATGGAATGTAGTATGTTATCGAGATTTTTGTTACTCCAATGGATTTTAAACTTATCATTATGGAAGGTAGTCTGTTGTCGAAATTTATATTACTCTAATGGATTGTAGCCTTGTCATTATGGAAGGTATTCTGTTGTTGAGATTTTTGTTACTCCAATGGATGGTAGCCTTGACATTATGGAAGGTAGTCTGTTGTCGAGATTTTTGTTACTCCAATGGATTGTAGCCGTGTCATTATGAAAGGTAGTTTGTTGTCAATATTTTTTTTACTCCAATTGATGGTAGCCTTGTCATTATGGAATATAGTCTGTTGTCGAGATTTTTGTAACACCAATGGATGGTAGCCTTGTCATTACGTAAGGTAGTCTATTGTCGAGATCTGTGTTACTCTAATGGATGGTAGCCTTGACATTATGGAATGATGTCTGTTGTCGAGATTTTTGTTACTCCAATGGATGGTAGCCTTGACATTACGGAAGGTAGTCTATTGTCGAGATCTTTGTTACTCCAATGGATGGTAGCCTTTTCATTATAGAAGGTAGTCTTTTGTCGATATTTTTGTAACTCCAATTAATGGTAGCCTTGTCATTATGGAAGTTAGTCTGTTGCCGAGATTTTTGTTACTAAAATTGGTGGTAGCCTTGTCATTATGTAAGGTAGTTTGTTGTCGAGATTTTTGTTAGTCAAATGGATGGTAGCCTTGTCATTATGGAAGGTAGTCTGTTGTTGATATTTTTGTTAATCCAATGGATGGTAGCCATGTCATTATGGAAGGAAGTTTGTTAATCAGATTTTTGTTACTCCAATGGATGGTAGCCTTGTCATTATGGAAGGTAGTCTATAGTCGAGATTTTTGTTATTCCATTGGATGGTAGCCCTGTCATTATGAAAGGTAGACTTTTGTCGAGATTTTTGTTACTCCAAATGGATGGTAGCCTTGTCATTATGGAAGGAAGTCTGTTGTCAAAATTTTTGTTAATCCAATGGATTGTAGCCTTGTCATTATGGAAGGTTGTCTGTTGTCGAGATCTTTATTACTCTAATGGATTTTAGCCTTGTCATTATGGAAGGTAGTCAGTTGTCGAGATTCTTGTTACTCAAATTGTTGGTATCCTTGTCATTATGTAAGGTAGTCTGTTGTCGAGATTTTTGTTAGTCAAATGGATGGAGCCTTGTCATTATGGAAGGTAGTGTGTTGTTGATATTTTTGTTAATCCAATGGATGGTAGCCTTGTCATTATGGAAGGAAGTTTGTTGATCAGATTTTTATTACTCCAATGGATGGTAGCCTTGTCATTACGGAAGGTAGTCTGTTGTCGAGATTTTTGTCACTCCAATTGATGGTAGCCTTGTCATTATGGAAGGCAATCTGTTGTCGATATTTTTGTTAATCTAATGGATGGAAGCCTTGTCATTATCTAAGGTAGTCTGTTATCGAGTTTTTCTTTACTCTAATTGATGGTAGCCTTGTCATTATGGAACGTAGTCTGTTGTCAAGATCTTTGTTACTATAATGGATTGTAGCCTTGTCATTATGAAAGGTAGTCAGTTGTCGAGATTTTTGTTACTCAAATTGATGGTAGCCTTGTCATTATGTAAGGTAGTCTGTTGTCGAGATTTTTGTTAATCCAATGGATGGTAGCCTTGTCATTACAGAAGGTAGTCTGTTGTCGAGATCTTTATTACTTTAATGGATTTTAGCCTTGTCATTATGGAAGGTAGTCAGTTGTCGAGATTTTTGTTACTCAAATTGTTGGTATCCTTGTCATTATGTAAGGTAGTCTGTTGTCGAGATTTTTGTTAGTCAAATGGATGGTAGCCTTGTCATTATGGAAGGTAGTGTGTTGTTGATATTTTTGTTAATCCAATGGGTGGTAGCCTTGTCATTATGGAAGGAAGTTTGTTGATCAGATTTTTATTACTCCAATGGATGGTAGCCTTGTCATTACGGAAGGTAGTCTGTTGTCGAGATTTTTGTCACTCCAATTGATGGTAGCCTTGTCATTATGGAAGGCAATCTGTTGTCGATATTTTTGTTAATCTAATGGATGGAAGCCTTGTCATTATGTAAGGTAGTCTGTTATCGAGTTTTTCTTTACTCTAATTGATGGTAGCCTTGTCATTATGGAACGTAGTCTGTTGTCAAGATCTTTGTTACTATAATGGATTGTAGCCTTGTCATTATGGAAGGTAGTCAGTTGTCGAGATTTTTGTTACTCAAATTGATGGTAGCCTTGTCATTATGTAAGGTAGTCTGTTGTCGAGATTTTTGTTAGTCAAATGGATGTTAGCCTTGTCATTATGGAAGGTAGTCTGTTGTTGATATTTTTGTTAATCCAATGGATGGTAGCCTTGTCATTATGGAAGGAAGTTTGTTGATCAGATTTTTGTTACTCCAATAGATGGTAGCCTTGTCATTATGGAAGGTAGTCTATTGTCGAGATTTTTGTTATTCCATTGGATGGTAGCCTTGTCATTATGGAAGGTAGACTTTTGTCGAGATTTTTGTTACTCCAAATGGATGGTAGCCTTGTCATTATGGAAGGTAGTCTGTTGCCGAGATTTTTGTTACTCTAAAGGATGGTAGCCTTGTCATTATGGATGGTAGTATGTTGTCGAGATTTTTGTTACTCCAATGGATTGTAGCCTTGTCATTATGGAAGGTAGTCTGTTGTCTAAAATTTTTTTACTCCAATGATGGTAGCCTTGTCATTATGGAAGTTAGTCAGTTGTCGAGATTTTTGTTACTCCAATGGATGGTAGCCTTGTCATTACGGAAGGTAGTCTGTTGTCGAGATCTTTGTTACTCTAATGGATGGTAGCCTTATCATTATGGAAGGTAGTTTGTTGTCGATATTTTTGTCACTCCAATTGATGGTAGCCTTGTCATTTTGGAAGGTAATATGTTGTTGAGTTTTTCTTTACTCCAATTGATGGTAGCCTTGTTATTATGGAACATAGTCTATTGTCGAGTTTTTCTTTACTCCAATTGATGGTAGCATTGTCATTATGGAAGGTAGTATGTTGTCGAGATTTTTGTTACACCAATTGATGGTAGCTTTGTCATTACGCTAGGTATTCTGTTATCGAGATCTTTGTTACTCTAATGGATTGTAGCCTTGTCATTATGGAAGGTAGTCTGTTGTCGAGATTTTTTGTTAGTCAAATGGATGGTAGCCTTGTCATGATGGAAGGTAGTCTGTTGTTGATATTTTTGTTACTGCCATGGATGGTAGTCTTGTCATTATGGAAGGAAGTCTGTTGATCAGATTTTTTTACTCCAATGGATGGTAGCCTTGTCATTATGGAAGGTAGTCTGTTGTCGAGATTTTTGTTATTCCATTGGATGGTAGCCTTGTCATTATGGAAGGTAGTCTTTTGTCGAGATTTTTTTTACTCCAATTGATGGTAGCCTTGTCATTATGGAAGGTAGTCTATTGTAGAAATTTATGTTACTCCAATGGATTGTAGCCTTGTCATTATGGAAGGTAGTCTGTTGTTGAGATTTTTGTTACTCCAATGGATGGTAGCATTGTCATTATGGATGGTAGTCCGTTGTCGAGATTTTTGTTACTCCAATGGATGGTAGCCTTGTCATTATGGAAGGTAGTCTATTGTCTAGATTTTTGTTATTCCATTGGATGGTAGCCTTGTCATTAGGAAGGTAGACTTTTGTCGAGATTTTTTTTACTCCAAATGGATGGTAGCCTTGTCATTATGGAAGGAAGTCTGTTGATCAGATTTTTTTATTCCAATGGATGGTAGCCTTGTCATTATGGAAGGTAGTCTGTTGTCAAGATTTTTGTTATTCCATTGGATGGTAGCCTTGTCATTATGGAAGGTAGTCTTTTTGTCGAGATTTTTGTTACTCCAATTGATGGTAGCCTTGTCATTATGGAAAGTACTCTGTTGCCGAGATTTTTGTTACTCTAAAGGATGGTAGACTTGTCATTATGGAAGGTAGTCTATTGTCGAGATTTTGTTACCCCAATGGATTGTAGCCTTGTCATTATGGAAGGTAGTCTGTTGTCGAAATTTATGTTGCTCCAATGGATTGTAGCCTTGTCATTATGGAAGGTAGTCTGTTGTCGAGATTTTTGTTACTCCAATGGATTATAGCCTTGTCATTATGGAAGGTTGTTTGTTGTCTAGATTTTTGTTACTCCAATGGTGGTAGCCTTGTCATTATGGAAGTTAGTCTGTTGTCGATATTTTTGGTACTCCAATGGATGGTAGCCTTGTCATTATGGAAGGTAGTCTGTCGTTGAGATTTCTGTTACTCCAATGGATGGTAGCCTTGTCATTATGGAAGGTAGTCTGTTGTCTAGATTTTTGTCACTTCAATTGATGGTAGCTTTGTCATTATGGAAGGTAATTTGTTGTTGATATTTTTGTTAATCCAATGGATGGTAGCCTTGTCATTATGTAAGGTAGTCTGTTATCGAGTTTTTCTTTACTCCAATTGATGGTAGCCTTGTCATTATGGAACGTAGTCTGTTGTCGAGATTTTTGTTACACCAACGGATGGTAGCATTGTCATTATGGATGGTAGTCCGTTGTCGAGATTTTTGTTACTCCAATGGATGGTAGCCTTGTCATTATGGAAGGTAGTCTATTGTCTAGATTTTTGTTATTCCATTGGATGGTAGCCTTGTCATTAGGAAGGTAGACTTTTGTCGAGATTTTTGTTACTCCAAATGGATGGTAGCCTTGTCATTATGGAAGGAAGTCTGTTGATCATATTTTTTTATTCCAATGGATGGTAGCCTTGTCATTATGGAAGGTAGTCTGTTGTCAAGATTTTTGTTATTCCATTGGATGGTAGCCTTGTCATTATGGAAGGTAGTCTTTTTGTCGAGATTTTTGTTACTCCAATTGATGGTAGCCTTGTCATTATGGAAAGTACTCTGTTGCCGAGATTTTTGTTACTCTAAAGGATGGTAGCCTTGTCATTATGGAAGGTAGTCTATTGTCGAGATTTTGTTACCCCAATGGATTGTAGCCTTGTCATTATGGAAGGTAGTCTGTTGTCGAAATTTATGTTGCTCCAATGGATTGTAGCCTTGTCATTATGGAAGGTAGTCTGTTGTCGAGATTTTTGTTACTCCAATGGATTATAGCCTTGTCATTATGGAAGGTTGTTTGTTGTCTAGATTTTTGTTACTCCAATGGTGGTAGCCTTGTCATTATGGAAGTTAGTCTGTTGTCGATATTTTTGGTACTCCAATGGATGGTAGCCTTGTCATTATGGAAGGTAGTCTGTCGTTGAGATTTCTGTTACTCCAATGGATGGTAGCCTTGTCATTATGGAAGGTAGTATGTTGTCTAGATTTTTGTCACTTCAATTGATGGTAGCTTTGTCATTATGGAAGGTAATTTGTTGTTGATATTTTTGTTAATCCAATGGATGGTAGCCTTGTCATTATGTAAGGTAGTCTGTTATCGAGTTTTTATTTACTCCAATTGATGGTAGCCTTGTCATTATGGAACGTAGTCTGTTGTCGAGATTTTTGTTACACCAACGGATGGTAGCCTTGTCATTACAGAAGGTAGTATGTTGTCGAGATCTTTGTTACTCAAATTGATGGTAGCCTTGTCATTATGTAAAGTAGTCTATTGTCGAGATTTTTGTTAGTCAAATGGATGGTATCCTTTTCATTATGGAAGGTAGTCTGTTGTTGATATTTTTGTTAATCCAATGGATGGTAGCCTTGTCATTATGGAAGGAAGTCTGTTGATCAGATTTTTCTTACTCCAATGGATGGTAGCGTTGTCATTATGGAAGGTAGTCTATTGTCGAGATTTTTGTTATTCCATTTGATGGTAGCCTTGTCATTATGGAAGGTAGACTTTTGTCGAGATTTTTGTTACTCCAAATGGATGGTAGCCTTGTCTTTATGGAAGTTAGTCTGTTGCCGAGATTTTTGTTACTCCAATGGATTGTAGCCTTGTCATTATGTAAGGTAGTTTGTTGTCTAAATTTTTGTTACTCCAATGGATTGTAGCCTTGTCATTATGGAAGGTAGTCTGTTGTCTAGATTTTTGTTACTCCAATGGTGGTAGCCTTGTCATTATGGAAGTTAGTCTGTTGTCGAGATTTTTGTTACTCCAATGGATGGTAGACTTGTCATTATGGAAGGTAGTCTGTCGTTGAGATTTCTGTTACTCCAATAGATGGTACCCTTATCATTATGGAAGGTAGTTTGTTGTCGAGATTTTTGTCACTCCAATTGATGGTAGCCTTGTCATTTTGGAAGGAAATATGTTGTCGAGTTTTTCTTTACTCCAATTGATGGTAGCCTTGTCATTATGGAACGTAGTCTGTTGTCGAAATTTTTGTTACACCAATGGATGGTAGCCTTGTCATTACGGAAGGTAGTCTATTGTCGAGATCTTTGTTACTCCAATGGAGGGTAGCCATGTCATTATGGAAGGTAGTCAGTTGTCGAGATTTTTGTTACTCAAATTGATGGTAGCCTTGTCATTATGTAAGGTAGTCTGTTGTAGAGATTTTTTGTTAGTCAAATGGATGGTAGCCTTGTCATGATGGAAGGTAGTCTCTTGTTGAGATCTCTGTTACTCCCATGGATGGTAGCCTTTTCATTATGGAAGGTAGTCTGTTGTCGAGATTTTTGTCACTCCAATGGATGGTAGCCTTGTCATTATGGAAGGTAGTCTATTGTCGATATTTTTGTTACTCCAATGGATTGTAGCCTTGTCATTATGTAAGGTAGTCTGTTATCGAGTTTTTCTTTACTCCAATTGATGGTAGCCTTGTCATTATGGAACATAGTCTGTTGTCAAGATTTTTGTTACACCAATGGACGGTAGCCTTGTCATTACGGAAGGTAGTATGTTGTCGAGATCTTTGTTACTCAAATTGATGGCAGCCTTGTCATTATGTAAGGTAGTCTGTTGTCGAGATTTTTGTTAGTCAAATGGATGGTAGCCTTGTCATTATGGAAGGTCGTCTGTTGTTGATATTTTTGTTAATCCAATGGATGGTAGCCATGTCATTATGGAAGGAAGTATGTTGATCAAATTTTTGTTACTCCAATGGATGGTAGCCTTGTCATTATGGAAGGTAGTCTATTGTCGATATTTTTGTTATTCCATTGGATGGTAGCCTTGTCATTATGGAAGGTAGACTTTTGTCGAGATTTTTGTTACTCCAAATGGATGGTAGCCTTGTCTTTATGGAAGGTAGTCTGTTGCCGAGATTTTTGTTACTCCCATGGATTGTAGTCTTGTCATTACGGAAGGTAGTCTGTTGTCGAGATCTTTGTTACTCTAATGGATTGTAGCCTTGTCATTATGGAAGGTAGTCAGTTGTCGAGATTTTTGTTACTCAAATTGATGGTAGCCTTGTCATTATGTAAGGTAGTCTGTTGTCGAGATTTTTGTTAGTCAAATGGATGGTATCCTTGTCATTATGGAAGGTAGTCTATTGTTGATATTTTTGTTAATCCAATGGATGGTAGCCTTGTCATTATGGAAGGAATTCTGTTGATCATATTTTTGTTACTCCAATGGATGGTAGCCTTGTCATTATGGAAGGTAGTCTATAGTCGAGATTTTTGTTATTCCATTGGATGGTAGCCTTGTCATTATGTAAGGTAGTCTGTTGTCGAAATTTTTTGTTTAGTCAAATGGATGGTAGCCTTGTCATGATGGAAGGTAGTCTGTTGTTGATATTTCTGTTACTCCAATGGATGGTAGCCTTGTCATTATGGAAGGACGTATGTTGTCGAGATTTTTGTTATTCCATTGGATGGTAGCCTTTTCATTATGGAAGGTAGTATTTTGTCGAGATTTTTGTTACTCCAATTGATGGTAGCCTTGTCATTATGGAAGGTATTATGTTGCCGAGATTTTTGTTACTCTAACGGATGGTAGCCTTGTCATTATGGAATGTAGTCTGTTGACGAGATTTTTGTTATTCCAATGGATTTTAGCCTTGTCATTATGGAAGGTAGTCTGTTGTCGAGATTTGTATTACTCTAATGGATGGTAGCCTTGTCATTATGGAAGGTAGTCTGTTGTCGAGATTTTTGTTACTCCAATGGATTATAGCCTTGTCATAATGAAAGGTAGTCTGTTATCGATATTTTTGTTACTCCAATTGATGGTAGCCTTTTCATTATGGAACATAGTCTGTTGTCGAGATTTTTGTTATTCGATTGGATGGTAGCCTTGTCATTATGGAAGGTAGTCTGTTGTCGAGATTTTTTTTACTCTAATGGATGGCAGCCTTGTCATTATGGAAGGTAGTTTGTTGCTGAGATTTTTGACACTCCAATTGATGGTAGCCTTTGGATTATGGAAGGTAGTCTGTTGTCGAGATTTTTGTTTTTCCAATGGATGGTTGCCTTCTCATTATGGAAGGTAATGTGTTGTCGATATTTTTGTTACTCCAATTGATGGTAGCCTTGTCATTATGGAACATAGTCTGTGTTCGATATTTTTGTTACACTAATGGATGGTAGCCTTGTCGTTACGGAAGGTAGTCTATTGTCGAGATCTTTGTTACTCTTATGGATTGTACCCTTGTCATTATGAAAGGTAGTCAGTTGTCGAGATTTTTGTAACTCAAATTGATGGTAGCCTTGTCATTATGTAAGGTAGTCTATTGTCGAGATTTTTGTTAGTCAAATGGATGGTAGCCTTGTCATTATGGAAGGTAGTCTGTTGTTGATATTTTAGTTAATCCAATGGATGGTAGCCTTGTCATTATGGAAGGAACTCTGTTGATCAGATTTTTGATACTCCAATGGATGGTAGCCTTGTCATTATGGAAGGTAGTCTGTTGTCGAGATTTTTGTAATTCCATTGGATGGTAGCCTTGTCATTATGGAAGGTAGACTGTTGCCAAGTTTTTTGTTACTCTAAAGGATGGTAGCCTTATCATTATGGATGGTAGTCTGTTATCGAGTTTTTCTTTACTCCAATTGATGGTAGCCTTGTCATTATGGAACGTAGTCTGTTGTCGAGATTTTTGTTACTCCAATGGATGGTAGCTTTGTCATTATGGAAGGTAGTCTATCATTGAGATTTCTGTTACTCCAATGGATAATAGCCTTGTCATTATGGAAGGTAGTCTATTGTCGAGATCTTTGTTACACTTATGGATTGTACCCTTGTCATTATGGAAGGTAGTTTGTTGTCGAGATTTTTGTCACTCCAATTGATGGTAGCCTTGTCATTTTGGAAGGTAATATGTTGTCGAGATTTTTGTTACTCCAATTGATGGTAGCCTTGTCATTATGGAACGTTGTCTGTTGTCGAGATTTTTGTTACACCAATGGATGGTAGCCTTGTCATTATGGAAGGTAGTCTATTGTCGAGATTTTTGTTATTCCATTGGATGGTAGCCTTGTCATTATTGAAGGTAGACTTTTGTCGAGATTTTTGTTACTCCAAATGGATGGTAGCCTTGTCATTATGGAAGGTAGTGTGTTGCTGAGATTTTTGTTACTCCAATGGATTGTAGCCTTGTCATTATGGAAGGTAGTCTGTTGTCTAAATTTTTGTTACTCCAATGGATTGTAGCCTTGTCATTATGGAATGTAGTCTGTTGTCTAGATTTTTGTTACTCCAATGGTGGTAGCCTTGTCATTATGGAAGTTAGTCTGTTGTCGAGATTTTTGTTACTCCAATGGATGGTAGCCTTGTCATTATGGTAGGTAGTATGTCGTTGAGATTTCTGTTACTCCAATGGTTTGTAGCCTTGTCATTATGAAAGGTAGTCTGTTGTCGAGATTTTTGTCACTCCAATTGATGGTAGCCTTGTCATTTTGGAAGGTAATCTGTTGTCGAGTTTTTCTTTACTCCAATTGATGGTAGCCTTGTCATTATGGAACGTAGTCTGTTGTCGATATTTTTGTTACACCAATGGATGGTAGCCTTGTCATTACGGAAGGTAGTTTGTTGTCGAGATCTTTGTTACTCTAATGGATTGTAGCCTTGTCATTATGGAAGGTAGTCAGTTGTCGAGATTTTTGTTACTCAAATTGATTGTAGCTTTCTCATTATGTAAGGCAGTTTGTTGTCGAGATTTTTTGTTAGTCAAATGGATGGTAGCCTTGTCATGATGGAAGGTAGTCTGTTGTCGAGATTTCTGTTACTCCAATGGATGGTAGCCTTGTCATTATGGAAGGTAGTCTGTTGTCGAGATTTTTGTCACTCGAATTGATGGTAGCCTTGTCATTATGGAAGGTAATTTGTTGTCAATATTTTTGTTACTCTAAAGGATGGTAGACTTGTCATTATGGAAGGTAGTCTGTTATCGAGTTGTTCTTAACTCCAATTGATGGTAGCCTTGTCATAATGGAACGTAGTCTGTTGTCGAGATTTTTGTTACACCAATAGATGCTAGCCTTGTCATTATGGAAGGTAGTCTATTGTCGAGATCTTTGTTACTATAATAGATTGTAGCCTTGTCATTATGGAAGGTAGTTTGTTGTCGAGATTTTTGTTACTCAAATTGATGGTAGCCTTGTCATTATGTAAGGTAGTCTGTTGTCGAGATTTTTGTTACTCCAATGGATGGTAGCCTTATCATTATGGAAGGTAGTCTGTCGTTTAGATTTCTGTTACTCCAATGGATGATAGCCTTGTCATTATGGAAGGTAGTCTGTTGTCGAGATTTTTGTCACTCCAATAGATGGTAGCCGTGTCATTTTGGAAGGTAATTTGTTGTCGAGATTTTTGTTACTCCAATGGATGGTAGCCTTGTCATTACGGAAGGTAGTCTGTTGTCGAGTTTTTCTTTACTACAATTGATGGTAGCCTTATCATTATGGAAACTAGTCTGTTGTCGCGATTTTTGTTACACCAATGGATGGTAGCATTGTCATTACGGAAAGTAGTCTGTTGTCGAGATCTCTGTTACTCTAATGGATTGTAGCCTTGTCATTATGGAAGGTAGTCAGTTGTCGAGATTTTTGTTACTCAAATTGATGGTAGCCTTGTCATTATGTAAGGTAGTCTGTTGTTGAGATTTTTTGTTACTCAAATGGATGGTAGCCTTGTCATTATCGAAGGTAGTCTGTTGTCTAGATTTTTGTTACTCCAATGGTGGTAGCCTTATCATTATAAAAGTTAGTTTGTTGTCGAGATTTTTGGTACTCCAATGGATGGTAGCCTTATCATTATGGAAGGTAGTCTGTTGTTGAGATTTCTGTTACTCCAATGGATGGTAGCCTTGTCATTTTGGAAGGTAGTCTGTTGTCGAGATTTTTGTCACTCCAATTGATGGTAGGTAGCCTTGTCATTATGGAAGGAAATCTGTCGTCGATATTTTTGTTAATCTAATGGATGGTAACCTTGTCATTATGTAAGGTAGTCTGTTATCGAGTTTTTCTTTACTCCAATTGATGGTAGCCTTGTCATTATAGAACGTAGTCTGTTTTGGAGATTTTTGTTACACCAATGGATGTTAGCCTTGTCATTACGGAAGGTAGTCTGTTGTCGAGATTTTTGTTACTCCAATGGATGGTAGGCTTGTCATTATGGAAGGTAGTCTGTCGTTGAGATTTCTGTTACTCCAATGGATGGTAGCCTTGTCATTATGGAAGGTAGTTTGTTGTCGAGATTTTTGTCACTCCAATTGATGGTAGCCTTGTCATTTTGGAAGGTAATCTGTTGTCGAGATTTTTGTTACTGCAATGGATGGTAGCCTTGTCATTATGGAAGGTAGTTTGTTGTCATGTTTTTCTTTACTCCAATTGATGGTAGCCTTGTCATTATGGAACATAGTCTGTTGTCGAGATTTTTGTTACACCAATGGATGGTAGCCTTGTCATTACGGAAGGTAGTCTGTTGTCGAGATCTTTGTTACTCTAATGGATTGTAGCCTTGTCATTATGGAAGGTAGACTTTTGTCGAGATTTTTGTTACTCCAAATTGATGGTAGCCTTTTCATTATGTAAGGTAGTATGTTGCCGAGATTTTTTGTTAGTCAAATAGATGGCAGACTTGTCATTATGGAAGGTAGTCTGTTGTCTAGATTTTTGTTACTCAAATGGATGGTAGCCTTGTCATTATGGAAGGTAGTCTGTTGTTTAGATTTCTATTACTCCAATGGATGGTAGCCTTGTCATTATGGAAGGTAGTCTGTTGTCGAGATTTTTGTCACTACAATTGATGGTAGCCTTGTCATTATGGAATGTAATTTGTTGTCGATATTTTTGTTACTCTAAAGGATGGTAGACTTGTCATTATGGAAGGTAGTCTGTTATCGAGTTTTTCTTTACTCCAATTGATGGTAGCCTTTTGATTATGGAAGGTAGTCTGTTGTCGAGATTTTTGTTTTTCCAATGGATGGTTGCCTTCTCATTATGGAAGGTAATGTGTTGTCGATATTTTTGTTACTCCAATTGATGGTAGCCTTGTCATTATGGAACATAGTCTGTGTTCGATATTTTTGTTACACTAATGAATGGTAGCCTTGTCATTAAGGAAGGTAGTCTATTGTCGAGATCTTTGTTACTCTTATGGATTGTACCCTTGTCATTATGGAAGGTAGTCAGTTGTCGAGATTTTTGTTACTCAAATTGATGGTAACCTTGTCATTATGTAAGGTAGTCTATTGTCGAGATTTTTGTTAGTCAAATGGATGGTAGCCTTGTCATTATGGAAGGTAGTCTGTTGTTGATATTTTAGTTAATCCAATGGATGGTAGCCTTGTCATTATGGAAGGAACTCTGTTGATCAGATTTTTGTTACTCCAATGGATGGTAGCCTTGTCATTATGGAAGGTAGTCTGCTGTCGAGATTTTTGTTATTCCATTGGATGGTAGCCTTGTCATTATGGAAGGTAGACTTTTGTCGAGATTTTTGTTACTCCAAATGGATGGTGGCCTTGTCATTATGGAAGGTAGTCTGTTGCCAAGATTTTTGTTACTCTAAAGGATGGTAGCCTTATCATTATGGATGGTAGTCTGTTATCTAGTTTTTCTTTACTCCAATTGATGGTAGCCTTGTCATTATGGAACGTAGTCTGTTGTCGAGATTTTTGTTACTCCAATGGATGGTAGCTTTGTCATTATGGAAGGTAGTCTATCATTGAGATTTCTGTTACTCCAATGGATAATAGCCTTGTCATTATGGAAGGTAGTCTATTGTCGAGATCTTTGTTACACTTATGGATTGTACCCTTGTCATTATGGAAGGTAGTTTGTTGTCGAGATTTTTGTCACTCCAATTGATGGTAGCCTTGTCATTTTGGAAGGTAATCTGTTGTCGAGATTTTTGTTACTCCAATTGATGGTAGCCTTGTCATTATGGAACGTAGTCTGTTGTCGAGATTTTTGTTACACCAATGGATGGTAGCCTTGTCATTATGGAAGGTAGTCTATTGTCGATATTTTTGTTATTCCATTGGATGGTAGCCTTGTCATTATAGAAGGTAGACTTTTGTCGAGATTTTTGTTACTCCAAATGGATGGTAGCCTTGTCATTATGGAAGGTAGTCTGTTGCCGAGATTTTTGTTATTCCAATGGATTGTAGCCTTGTCATTATGGAAGGTAGTCTGTTGTCTAAATTTTTGTTACTCCAATGGATTGTAGCCTTGTCATTATGGAATGTAGTCTGTTGTCTAGATTTTTGTTACTCCAATGGTGGTAGCCTTGTCATTATGGAAGTTAGTCTGTTGTCGAGATTTTTGTTACTCCAACGGATGGTAGACTTGTCATTATGGTAGGTAGTATGTCGTTGAGATTTCTGTTACTCCAATGGATGGTAGCCTTGTCATTATGAAAGGTAGTCTGTTGTCGAGATTTTTGTCACTCCAATTGATGGTAGCCTTGTCATTTTGGAAGGTAATCTGTTGTCGAGTTTTTCTTTACTCCAATTGATGGTAGCCTTGTCATTATGGAACGTAGTCTGTTGTCGATATTTTTGTTACACCAATGGATGGTAGCCTTGTCATTACGGAAGGTAGTTTGTTGTCGAGATCTTTGTTACTCTAATGGATTGTAGCCTTGTCATTATGGAAGGTAGTCAGTTGTCGAGATTTTTGTTACTCAAATTGATGGTAGCCTTCTCATTATGTACGGTAGTTTGTTGTCGAGATTTTTTGTTAGTCAAATGGATGGTAGCCTTGTCATGATGGAAGGTAGTCTGTTGTCGAGATTTCTGTTACTCCAATGGATGGTAGCCTTGTCATTATGGAAGGTAGTCTGTTGTCGAGATTTTTGTCACTCCAATTGATGGTAGCCTTGTCATTATGGAAGGTAATTTGTTGTCAATATTTTTGTTACTCTAAAGGATGGTAGGTTTGTCATTATGGAAGGTAATCTGTTATCGAGTTTTTCTTTACTCCAATTGATGGTAGCCTTGTCATAATGGAACGTAGTCTGTTGTCGAGATTTTTGTTACACCAATAGATGTTAGCCTTGTCATTATGGAAGGTAGTCTATTGTCGAGATCTTTGTTACTATAATAGATTGTAGCCTTGTCATTATGGAAGGTAGTTTGTTGTCGAGATTTTTGTTACTCAAATTGATGGTAGCCTTGTCATTATGTAAGGTAGTCTGTTGTCGAGATTTTTGTTACTCCAATGGATGGTAGCCTTGTCATTATGGAAGGTAGTCTGTCGTTTAGATGTTGTTGAGGTTTTTGTTACTCTATTGGATGGTAGCCATTTAATTATGGAAGTTAGTCTGTTCCAATGGATGGTAGCCAGATCATTATGGAAGGTAGTTCTGTTTCTAGATTTTTGTTACTCTGATGGATGGTAGTGTTGTCATTATGGAAGGTAGTTTGTTGTCGAGATTTTTGTTACTCCAATGGATGGTAGCGTTGTCATTATTAAAGGTAGTCTCTTGTTGATATTTTTGTTACTCCAATTGATGGTAGCGTTGTCAATATGGAAGGAAGTTTGTTGTAGCGATTTTGGTTACTATAATGGTTTGTAGCCTTGTCATTATGGAAGGTAGTATGTTGTAGATATATTTGTTACTCCAATGGATGGTAGCCTAGTCATTTTGGAAGATAGTATGTTGTCGAGATTTTCGTTACTCCAATGGATGGTAGCCTTGTCATTATGGAAGGTATTCTTTCATTGTGATTTTTGTTACTCCAATGGATGGTAGCCTAGTCATTATGGATGGTAGTCTCTTGTCAATAATTTTGTTACTCCAATGGATGATATCCTTGTCATTATGGAAGGTATTCTATTGTCGAGATTTTAGTTACTCCAATGGATGGTAGCCTAGTCATTATGGAAGGTATTCTTTCATTGTGATTTTTGTTACTCCATTGGATGGTAGCCTAGTCATTATGGATGGTAGTCTCTTGTCGATATTTTTGTTACTCCAATGGATATTAGCCTTGTCATCATGGAAGGTAGTCTGTTGTCGAGATTTTTGTTACTCTAATTGATGGTATCCTTGTCATTATGGAAGGTAGTCTGTTGTTGAGATTTTTGTTACTCTATTGGATGGTAGCCATTTCATTATGGAAGTTAGTCTGTTGTAGAGATTTTTGTTATTCCAATGGATCGTAGCCAGGTCATTATGGAAGGTAGTTCTCTTTCTAGAATTTTGTTACTCTGATGGATGGTAGTGTTGTCATTATGGAAGGTAGTTTGTTGTCGAGATTTTTCTTACTCCAACGGATGGTAGCGTTGTCATTATTAAAGGTAGTCTCTTGTTGATATTTTTGTTACTCCAATGGATGGTAGCGTTGTCATTATTGAAGGTAATTTGTTGTAGAGATTTTGGTTACTATAATGGTTTGTAGCCTTGTCATTATGGAAGGTAGTATGTTGTAGATATATTTGTTACTCCAATTGATGGTAGCCTAGTCATTTTGGAAGATAGTATGTTGTCGAGATTTTCGTTACTCCAATGGATGGTAGCCTTGTCATTATGGAAGGTATTCTTTCATTGTGATGTTTGTTACTCCAATGGATGGTAGCCTAGTCATTATGGATGGTAATCTTTTGTCAATATTTTTGTTACTCCAATGGATGATATTATTGTCATTATGGAAGGTCTTCTATTGTCGAGATTTTAGTTACTCCAATGGATGGTAACCTAGTCATTATGGAAGGTAGTCTGTTGTCGAGATTTTTGTTACTCCAATGGATGGTAGCCTTGTCATTATGGAAGGCAGCCTGTCATTTTGATTTTTGTTACTCCTATGGATGGTAGCTTTGTCATTATGGAAGGTAGTCTCTTGTTCATATTTTTGTTACTACAACTTATGGTAGCCGTGTCATTATGGAAGGTAGTCTGTAGTCGAGATTTTTGTTAATCTATTGGATGGTAGCCATGTCATTATGGAAGTTAGTCTGTTGTCGAGATTTTTGTTTTTCCAATGGATGGTAGCCTAGTCATTATGGAAGGTAGTCTATAGTCGAGATTTTTGTTACTCTGATGGATGGTAGCCTTGTCATTATGGAAGGTATTCTTTCATTGTGATTTTTGTTACTCCAATGGATGGTAGCCTAGTCATTATGGATGGTAGTCTCTTGTCGATATTTTTGTTACTCCAATGGATGGTAGCCTCGTCATTATGGAAGGTAGTCTGTTGTCGAGATTTTTGTTACTCTAATGGATGGTATCCTTGTAATTATGGAAGGTAGTCTGTTGTTGAGATTTTTGTTACTCTATTGGATGGTAGCCATTTCATTATGGAAGTTAGTCAGTAGTAGAGATTTTTGTTATTCCAATGGATGGTAGCCAGGTCATTATGGAAGGTAGTTCTCTTTCTAGATTTTTCTTACTCTGATGGATGGTAGTGTTGTCATTATGGAAGGTAGTCTGTTGTCGAGATTTTTGTTACTCCAATGGATGGTAGCGTTGTCATTATGGAAGGTAGTCTCTTGTTGATATTTTTGTTACTCCAATGGATGGTAGCGTTGTCATTATCGAAGGTAGTTTGTTGTAGAGATTTTGGTTACTATAATGGTTTGTAGCCTTGTCATTATGGAAGGTAGTATGTTTTAGATATATTTTTTACTCCAATGGATGGTAGCCTAGTCATTTAGGAAGATAGTATGTTGTCGAGATTTTTGTTACTCCAATGGATGGTAGCCTTGACATTATGGAAGGTAGTCTGTTGTCCTGATTTTTGTTACTCCAATGGATGGTAGCCTTGTCATTATGGAAGGTAGTATGTTGTTGAGATTTTTGTTAATTCAATGAATGGTTGCCTTGTCATTATGGAAGGTAGTCTGTGGTTGAGATTTTTGTTATTCCAATGGATGGTAGCCTTGTCATTATGAAAGGTAGTCAATTATTGAAATCTTTTTTACTCCAATGGATGGTAGCCTATTCATTATGGAATGTAGTCTGTTGTCGAGATTTTAGTTACTCCAATGGATGGTAGCCTAATCATTATAGAAGGTAGTCTGTTGTCATGATTTTTGTTACTCCAATGGATGGTAGCCTTGTCATTATGGAAGGTAGTATGTTGTCGAGATTTATGTTACTCCAATGGATGGTAGCATTCTCATTATGGAAGGAATTCTTTCATTGTGATTTTTGTTACTCCTATGGATGATAGCCTTGTCATTATGGAAGGTAGTCTATTGTTCATATTTTTGTTACTACAATGTATGGAAGCCTTGTCATTATAGAAGGTAGTCTATTGTCGAGATTTTTGTTTACACCATTGGATGGTAGCTTGGCCATTATGGAAATTAGTTTGTTGTCGAGTATTTTGTTATTCCAATGGATGGTATCCTAGTCATTATGGAAGGTAGTCTGTTTTCGAGATTTTTGTTACTCCAATGGATGGTAGCCTAGTCATTACGAAAGGTAGTCTTTTGTCGAGATTTTTGTTTCTCCAATGGATGGTAGCCTTGTCATTATGGACGGTAGTCTATTGTTCAGATTTTTGTTACTACAATGTATGATAGCCTTGTCATTATGGAAGGTAGTCTATTGTCGAGATTTTTGTTACTTTATTGGATGGTAGCCATGTCATTATGGAAGTTAGTCTGTTGTAGAGATTTTTGTTATTCTAATGGATGGTAGCCAGGTCACTATGGAAGGTAGTCTGTTTTCGAGATTTTTGTTACTCTGATGGATGGTAGTCTTGTCATTATGGAAGGTAGTCTGTTGTCGAGATTTTTATTACTCCAATGGATGGTAGCGTTGTCATTATGGAAGGTAGTCTCTTGTTTATATTTTTGTTACTCCAATGGATGGTAGCGTTGTCATTATGGAAGGTAGTTTGTTTTAGAGATTTTTGTTACTACAATGGTTTGTAGCCTTGTCATTATGGAAGGTAGTATGTTGTGGATATATTTGTTACTCCAATGGATGGTAGCCTAGTCATTTTGGAAGGTAGTATGTTGTCGAGATTTTCGTTACTCCAATGGATGGTAGCCTATTCATTGTGGAAGGTAGTGTGTTGTCATGATTTTAGTTACTCCAATGGATGGTAGCCTAATCATTATGGAAAGTAGTAAGTTGTCGAGGTTTTTGTTACTCCAATGGATGGTAGCCTTGTCATTATGGAAGGTAGTCTGTTGTCGAGATTTTAGTTACTCCAATGGATGGTAGCCTATTCATTATGGAAGGTAGTCTGTTATCAAAATTTTAGTTACTCAAATGGATGGTAGCCTAATCATTATGGAAGGTAGTCTGTTGACGAGATTTTTGTTACTCCAATGGATGGTAGCGTTGTCATTATGGAAGGTAGTCTATTGTCGAGATTTTTGTTACTCTAATGGGTGGTAGCCTTGTCATTATGGAAGGTATTCTTTCATTGTGATTTTTGTTACTCCAATGGATGGTAGCTTATTCATTATGGATGGTAGTCTCTTGTCAATATTTTTGTTACTCTAATGGATGGTAGCCTTGTCATTATGGAAGGTAGTCTATTGTCGAGATTTTTGTTACTCTAATGGTTGGTAGCCTTGTCATTATGGAAGGTATTATGTTGTCAAGATTTTTTTTACTACAATGGATGGTAGCCTTGTCATTATGGAAGGCAGTCTGTTATTTTGATTTTTGTTACTCCTATGGATGGTAGCCTTGTCATTATGGAAGGTAGTTTGTTGTCGAGATTTTTGTTACTTTGTTGGATGGTAGCCATGTCATTATGGAAGTTAGTATGTTGTCGAGATTTTTGTTTTTCCAATGGATGGTAGCCTAGTCATTATAGAAGGTAGTCTATTGTCGAGATTTTGATACTCCAATGGATGGTAGCCTTGTCATTATGGAAGGTAGTATGTTGTAGAGATTTTAGTTATTCCAATGGATGGTATCTTAGTCCTTATGGAAGGTAGTCGGTTTTCGAGATTTTAGTTACTCCAATGGATGGTAGCCTAGTCATAATGGAAGGTAGTCTGTTGTTGAGATTTTTGTTACTCCAATGGATGGTAGCATTGTCATTATGGAAGGTAGTCTCTTGTTGATATTTTCGTTACTCCAATGGATGGTAGCCTTGTCATTATGGTAGGTAGTCTATTGTCGAGATTTTTGTTACTATAATGGATGGTATCCTTGTCATTATGGAAGGTATTCTGTTGTCGAGATTTTAGTTACTCTAATGGATGGTAGCCTAGTCATTATGGTAGGTAGTCTGTTGTCGAGATTTTTGTTACTCTATTGGAGGGTAGCCATGTCATTATGGAAGTTAGTCTGTTGTCGAGATTTTTGTTTTTCCAATGGATGGTAGCCTAGTCATTATGGAAGGTATTATGTTTTTGAGATTTTTGTTACTCCGATGGATGGTAGCCTTGACATTATGGAAGGTAGTCTATTGTCAAGATTTTTGTTACTCCAATGGATGGTAGCGTTGTCATTATGGAAGGTAGTCTGTTGTTGTGATTTTTGTTACTCCAATGGATGGTAGCCTTTTCATAATGTTAGGTTGTATTTTGTCTACATCTTTGTTACTCCAATGGATGGTAGCCTTGTCATTATGGAAGGTTGTCTGTTATCGAGATTTTTGTTACTCTAATGGATGGTAGCCTTGTCATTATAGTAGGTAGTCTGTTGTCGTGATTTTTGTTACTCCAATGGATGGTATCCTTGTTTTTATGGAAGGTAGTATGTTGTCGAGTTTTTTGTTAATCCAATGGATGGCACCCTTGTCATTATGGAAGGTAGTCTATTGTTCAGATTTTTGTTACTACAATGTACGGTAGCCTTGTCATTATGGAAGGTAGTTTGTTGTCGAGATTTTTGGTACTCTAATGGATGGTATCCTTGTCATTATGGAAGGTATTCTGTTGTCGAGATTTTAGTTACTCCAATGGATGGTAGCCTAGTCATTATGGTAGGTAGTCTGTTGTCGAGATTTTTGTTACTCTATTAGAGGGTAGCCATGTCATTATGGAAGTTAGTCTGTTGTCGAGATTTTTGTTTTTCCAATGGATGGTAGCCTAGTCATTATGGAAGGTAGTCTTTTTTTGAGATTTTTGTTAATCCGATGGATGGTAGCCTTGACATTATGGAAGGTAGTCTCTTGTCGAGATTTTTGTTACTACAATGGATGGTAGTGTTGTCATTATGGAAGGTAGTCTATTGTCGTGATTTTTGTTACTCCAATGGATGGTAGCCTTGTCATTATGTTAGGTAGTATGTTGTCGATATCTTTTTTACTCCAATGGATGGTAGCCTTGTCATTATGGAAGGTAGTCTGTTGTCGATATCTTTGTTACTCCAATGGATGGTAGCCTAGTCATTATGGAAGGTAGTCTATTGTCGAGATTTTTGTTACTCCAATGGATGGTAGCCTTGTCATTATGGAAGGTAGTCTGTTGTCCAGATTTTTGTTACTCTAATGGATGGTAGCCTTGTCATTATATTAGGTAGTCTGTTGTCGTGATTTTTGTTACTCCAATGGATGGTAGCCTTGTTATTATGGGAGGTAGTATTTTGTCGAGATCTTTGTTAATCCAATGGTTGGTAGCCTTGTCATTATGGAAGGTAGTCTATTGTTCAGATTTTTGTTACTACAATGTATGGTAGCCTTGTCATTATGGTAGGTAGTCTGTTGTCGAGATTTTTGTTACTCTATTGGATGGTATCCATGTCATTATGGAAGTTAGTCTGTTGTCGAGATTTTTGTTTTTCCAATGGATGGTAGCCTAGTCATTATGGAAGGTAGTCTGTTTTTGATATTTTTGTTACTCCGATGGATGGTAGCCTTGATATTATGAAAGGTGGTCCGTTGTTGAGATTTTTGTTACTCTAATGGATGGTAGCATTGTCATTATGGAAGTTAGTCTGTTGTCGTGATTTTTGTTACTCCAATGGATGGTAGCCTTGTCATTATGTTAGGTAGTATGTTGTTGATATCTTTGTTACTCCAATGGATGGTAGCCTTGTCAATTATGGAAGGTAGTTTGTTGTCGTGATTTTTGTTACTCCAATGGATGGTAGCCTTGTCATTATGTTAGGTAGTATGTTGTCGATATCTTTGTTACTCCAATGGATGGTAGTCTTGTCATTATGGAAGGTAGTGTGTTGTCGATATCTTTGTTACTCCAATGGATGGTAGCCTAGTCATTATAGAAGGTGGTCTATTGTCGAGATTTTTGTTACTCCAATGGATGGTAGCCTTGTCATTATGGAAGGTAGTATGTTGTCGAGATTTTTGTTATTCCAATGGATGGTAGCCCTATCATTATGAAAGGTTGTCTGTTGTCGATATCTTTGTTACTCTAATGGATGGTAGCCTTGACATTATGGAAGGTAGTCTGTTGTCGAGATTTTTGTTACTACAATGGATGGTAGTGTTATCATCATGGAAGGTAGTCTATTGTCGTGATTTTTGTTACTCCAATGGATGGTAGCCTTGTCATTATGTTAGGTAGTATGTTGTCGATATCTTTGTTACTCCAATGGATGGTAGCCTTGTCATTATGGAAGGTAGTCTGTTGTCGATATCTTTGTTACTCCAATGGATGGTAGCCTAGTCATTATGGAAGGTAGTCTATTGTCGAGATTTTTGTTACTCCAATGGATGGTAGCCTTGTCATTATGGAAGGTAGTTTGTTGTCCAGATTTTTGTTACTCTAATGGATGGTAGCCTTGTCATTTTATTAGGTAGTCTGTTGTCGTGATTTTTGTTACTCCAATGGATGGTAGCCTTGTTATTATGGAAGGTAGTATTTTGTCGAGATATTTGTTAATCCAATGGTTGGTAGCCTTGTCATTATGGAAGGTACTCTATTGTTCATATTTTTGTTACTACAATGTATGGTAGCCTTGTCATTATGGTTGGTAGTCTGTTGTCGAGATTTTTGTTACTCTATTGGATGGTAGCGAAGTCATTATGGAAGTTAGTTTGTTGTCGAGATTTTTGTTTTTCCAATGGATGGTAGCCTAGTCATTATGGAAGGTAGTCTGTTTTTTATATTTTTGTTACTCCGATGGATGGTAGCCTTGACATTATGAAAGGTGGTCTGTTGTCGAGATTTTTGTTACTCCAATGGATGGTAGCATTGTCATTATGGAAGTTAGTCTGTTGTCGTGATTTTTGTTACTCCAATGGATGGTAGCCTTGTTATTATGGAAGGTAGTATTTTGTCGAGATCTTTGTTAATCCAATGGTTGGGAGCCTTGTCATTATGGAAGGTAGTCTATTGTTCATATTTTTGTTACTACAATGTATGGTAGCCTTGTCATTATGGTAGGTAGTCTATTATCTAGATTTTTGTTACTCTATTGGATGGTAGCCATGTCATTATGGAAGTTAGTCTGTTGTCGAGATTTTTGTTTTTCCAATGGATGGTAGCCTAGTCATTATGGAAGGCAGTCTGTTTTTGATATTTTTATTACTCCGATGGATGGTAGCCTTGACATTATGAAAGGTGGTCCGTTGTCGAGATTTTTGTTACTCCAATGGATGGTAGCATTGTCATTATGGAAGTTAGTCTGTTGTCGTGATTTTTGTTACTCCAATGGATGGTAGCCTTGTCATTGTGTTAGGTAGTATGTTGTTGATATCTTTGTTACTCCAATGGATGGTAGCCTTGTCAATTATGGAAGATAGTTTATTCTCGTGATTTTTGTTACTCCAATGGATGGTAGCCTTGTCATTATGTTAGGTAGTATGTTGTCGATATCTTTGTTACTCCAATGGATGTTAGCCTTGTCATTATGGAAGGTAGTCTATTGTCGATATCTTTGTTACTCCAATGGATGGTAGCCTAGTCATTATGGAAGGTAGTCTATTGTCAAGATTTTTGTTACTCCAATGGATGGTAGCCTTTTCATTATGGAAGGTAGTATGTTGTCGAGATTTTTGTTATTCCAATGGATGGTAGCCTTGTCATTATGGAAGGTTGTTTGTTGTCGATATCTTTGTTACTCCAATGGATGGTAGCCTTGTCATTATGGAAGGTATTCTGTTGTCGAGATTTTAGTTACTCCAATGGATGGTAGCCTAGTCATTATGGTAGGTAGTCTGTTGTCGAGATTTCTGTTACTCTATTGGAGGGTAGCCATGTCATTATGGAAGTTAGTCTGTTGTCGAGATTTTTGTTTTTCCAATGGATGGTAGCCTAGTCATTATTGAGGGTAGTCTGTTTTTGAGATTTTTGTTACTCCGATGGATGGTAGCCTTAACATTATGGAAGGTAGTCTGTTGTTGATATTTTTGTTACTCCAATGGATGGTAGCGTTGTCATTATGGAAGGTAGTTTATTGTCGTGATTTTTTTTACTCCAATGGATGGTAGCCTTGTCATTATGTTAGGTAGTATGTTGTCGATATCTTTGTTATTCCAATGGATGGTAGCCTTGTCATTATGGAAGGTAGTCTGTTGTCGATATCTTTGTTACTCCAATGGATGGTAGCTTAGTCATTATGGAAGGTAGTCTATTGTCGAGATTTTTGTTACTCCAATGGATGGTAGCCTTGTCATTATGGAAGGTAGTATGTTGTCGAGATTTTTGTTATTCCAATGGATGGTAGCCTTGTCATTATGAAAGGTTTTCTGTTGTCGATATCTTTGTTACTCCAATGGATGGTAGCCTTGTCATTATGGAAGGTAGTCTGTTGTCGAGATTTTTGTTACTCTAATGGATGGTAGCCCTGTCATTATAGTAGGTAGTCTGTTGTCGTGATTTTTGTTACTCCAATGGATGGTAGCCTTGTCATTATGGAAGGTAGTCTGTTGTCATGATTTTTGTTACTCCAATGGATGGTAGCCTTGTCATTATGTTAGGTAGTATTTTGTCGATATCTTTGTTACTCCAATGGATGGTAGCCTTGTCATTATGGAAGGTTGTCTGTTGTCGAGATTTTTGTTACTCTAATGGATGGAAGCCCGGTCATTATAGTAGGTAGTCTGTTGTCGTGATTTTTGTTACTCCAATGGATGGTATCCTTGTAATTATAGAAGGTAGTATGTTGTCGAGATTTTTGTTAATCCAATGGATGGCACCCTTGTCATTATGGAAGGTAGTCTATTGTTCAGATTTTTGTTACTACAATGTATGGTAGCCTTGTCATTATGGTAGGTAGTCTGTTGTCGAGATTTTTGTTACTCTAATGGATGGTATCCTTGTCATTATGGAAGGTATTCTGTTGTCGAGATTTTTGTTACTCCAATGGATGGTAGCATTGTCATTATGGAAGGTAGTCTATTATCGTGATTTTTGTTACTCCAATGGATGGTAGCCTTGTCATTATGTTAGGTAGTATGTTGTCGATATCTTTGTTACTCCAATGGATGGTAGCCTTGTCATTATGGAAGGTAGTCTGTTGTCGATATCTTTGTTACTCCAATGGATGGTAGCCTAGTCATTATGGAAGGTAGTCTATTGTCGAGATTTTTGGTACTCCAATGGATGGTAGCCTTGTCATTATGTTAGGTAGTATGTTGTCGATATCTTTGTTACTCCAATGGATGGTAGCCTTGTCATTATGGAAGGTAGTCTGTTGTCGATATCTTTGTTACTCCAATGGATGGTAGCCTAGTCATTATGGAAGGTAGTCTGTTGTCGAGATTTTTGGTACTCCAATGGATGGTAGCATTGTCATTATGGAAGTTAGTCTGTTGTCGTGATTTTTGTTACTCCACTGGATGGTAGCCTTGTCATTTTGTTAGGTAGTATGTTGTTGATATCTTTGTTACTCCAATGGATGGTAGCCTTGTCATTATGGAAGGTAGTTAGTTGTTGAGATTTTTGTTACTCTAATGGATGGTAGCCTTGTCATTATAGTAGGTAGTCTGTTGTCATGATTTTTGTTACTCTAATGGATGGTAGCCTTGACATTATGGAAGGTAGTATGTTGTCGAGATTTTTGTTACTCTAATGGATGGTAGCGTTGTCATTATGGAAGGTAGTCTGTTGTCGTGATTTTTGTTACTCCAATGGATGGTAGCCTTGTCATTATCTTAGGTAGTATGTTGTCGATATCTTTGTTACTCCAATGGATGGTAGCCTTGTCATTATGGAAGGTTGTCTATTGTCGAGATTTTTGTTACTCCAATGGATGGTAGCCTTGTCATTATAGTGGGTAGTCTGTTGTCGTGATTTTTGTTACTCCAATGGATGGTATCCTTGTTATTATGGAAGGTAGTATGTTGTCGAGATTTTTGTTAATCCAATGGATGGCACCCTTATCATTATGGAAGGTAGTCTATTGTTCAGATTTTTGTTACTACAATGTATGGTAGCCTTGTCATTATGGTAGGTAGTCTGTTGTCGTGATTTTTGTTACTATAATGGATGGTATCCTTGTCATTATGGAAGGTATTCTGTTGTCGAGATTTTTGTTTTTCCAATGGATGGTAGCCTAGTCATTATGGAAGGTAGTATGTTTTTTAGATTTTTGTTACTCCGATGGATGGTAGCCTTGACATTATGGAAGGTAGTCTATTGTCGAGATTTTTGTTACTCCAATGGATGGTAGCGTTGTCATTATGGAAGGTAGTTTATTGTCGTGATTTTTTTTACTCCAATGGATGGTAGCCTTGTCATTATGTTAGGTAGTATGTTGTCGATATCTTTGTTATTCCAATGGATGGTAGCCTTGTCATTATGGAAGGTAGTCTGTTGTCGATATCTTTGTTACTCCAATGGATGGTAGCTTAGTCATTATGGAAGGTAGTCTATTGTCGAGATTTTTGTTACTCCAATGGATGGTAGCCTTGTCATTATGGAAGGTAGTATGTTGTCGAGATTTTTGTTATTCCAATGGATGGTAGCCTTGTCATTATGAAAGGTTTTCTGTTGTCGATATCTTTGTTACTCCAATGGATGGTAGCCTTGTCATTATGGAAGGTAGTCTGTTGTCGAGATTTTTGTTACTCTAATGGATGGTAGCCCTGTCATTATAGTAGGTAGTCTGTTGTCGTGATTTTTGTTACTCCAATGGATGGTAGCCTTGTCATTATGGAAGGTAGTCTGTTGTCATGATTTTTGTTACTCCAATGGATGGTAGCCTTGTCATTATGTTAGGTAGTATTTTGTCGATATCTTTGTTACTCCAATGGATGGTAGCCTTGTCATTATGGAAGGTTGTCTGTTGTCGAGATTTTTGTTACTCTAATGGATGGAAGCCCGGTCATTATAGTAGGTAGTCTGTTGTCGTGATTTTTGTTACTCCAATGGATGGTATCCTTGTAATTATAGAAGGTAGTATGTTGTCGAGATTTTTGTTAATCCAATGGATGGCACCCTTGTCATTATGGAAGGTAGTCTATTGTTCAGATTTTTGTTACTACAATGTATGGTAGCCTTGTCATTATGGTAGGTAGTCTGTTGTCGAGATTTTTGTTACTCTAATGGATGGTATCCTTGTCATTATGGAAGGTATTCTGTTGTCGAGATTTTTGTTACTCCAATGGATGGTAGCATTGTCATTATGGAAGGTAGTCTATTATTGTGATTTTTGTTACTCCAATGGATGGTAGCCTTGTCATTATGTTAGGTAGTATGTTGTCGATATCTTTGTTACTCCAATGGATGGTAGCCTTGTCATTATGGAAGGTAGTCTGTTGTCGATATCTTTGTTACTCCAATGGATGGTAGCCTAGTCATTATGGAAGGTAGTCTATTGTCGAGATTTTTGGTACTCCAATGGATGGTAGCCTTGTCATTATGTTAGGTAGTATGTTGTCGATATCTTTGTTACTCCAATGGATGGTAGCCTTGTCATTATGGAAGGTAGTCTGTTGTCGATATCTTTGTTACTCCAATGGATGGTAGCCTAGTCATTATGGAAGGTAGTCTGTTGTCGAGATTTTTGGTACTCCAATGGATGGTAGCATTGTCATTATGGAAGTTAGTCTGTTGTCGTGATTTTTGTTACTCCACTGGATGGTAGCCTTGTCATTTTGTTAGGTAGTATGTTGTTGATATCTTTGTTACTCCAATGGATGGTAGCCTTGTCATTATGGAAGGTAGTTAGTTGTTGAGATTTTTGTTACTCTAATGGATGGTAGCCTTGTCATTATAGTAGGTAGTCTGTTGTCATGATTTTTGTTACTCCAATGGATGGTAGCCTTGACATTATGGAAGGTAGTATGTTGTCGAGATTTTTGTTACTCTAATGGATGGTAGCGTTGTCATTATGGAAGGTAGTCTGTTGTCGTGATTTTTGTTACTCCAATGGATGGTAGCCTTGTCATTATCTTAGGTAGTATGTTGTCGATATCTTTGTTACTCCAATGGATGGTAGCCTTGTCATTATGGAAGGTTGTCTGTTGTCGAGATTTTTGTTACTCCAATGGATGGTAGGCTTGTCATTATAGTGGGTAGTCTGTTGTCGTGATTTTTGTTACTCCAATGGATGGTATCCTTGTTATTATGGAAGGTAGTATGTTGTCGAGATTTTTGTTAATCCAATGGATGGCACCCTTATCATTATGGAAGGTAGTCTATTGTTCAGATTTTTGTTACTACAATGTATGGTAGCCTTGTCATTATGGTAGGTAGTCTGTTGTCGTGATTTTTGTTACTATAATGGATGGTATCCTTGTCATTATGGAAGGTATTCTGTTGTCGAGATTTTTGTTTTTCCAATGGATGGTAGCCTAGTCATTATGGAAGGTAGTATGTTTTTTAGATTTTTGTTACTCCGATGGATGGTAGCCTTGACATTATGGAAGGTAGTCTATTGTCGAGATTTTTGTTACTCCAATGGATGGTAGCGTTGTCATTATGGAAGGTAGTCTGTTGTCATGATTTTTGTTACTCCAATGGATGGTAGCCTTGTCATTATGTTAGGTAGTATTTTGTCGATATCTTTGTTACTCCAATGGATGGTAGCCTTGTCATTATGGAAGGTTGTCTGTTGTCGAGATTTTTGTTACTCTAATGGATGGTAGCCCTGTCATTATAGTAGGTAGTCTGTTGTCATGATTTTTGTTACTCCAATGGATGGTATCCTTGTAATTATAGAAGGTAGTATGTTGTCGAGATTTTTGTTAATCCAATGGATGGCACCCTTGTCATTATGGAAGGTAGTCTATTGTTCAGATTTTTTTTACTACAATGTATGGTAGCCTTGTCATTATGGTAGGTAGTCTGTTGTCGAGATTTTTGTTACTCTAATGGATGGTATCCTTGTCATTATGGAAGGTATTCTGTTGTCGAGATTTTTGTTACTCCAATGGATGGTAGCATTGTCATAATGGAAGGTAGTCTATTATCGTGATTTTTGTTACACCAATGGATGGTAGCCTTGTCATTATGTTAGGTAGTATGTTGTCGATATCTTTGTTACTCCAATGGATGGTAGCCTTGTCATTATGGAAGGTAGTCTGTTGTCGATATCTTTGTTACTCCAATGGATGGTAGCCTAGTCATTATGGAAGGTAGTCTGTTGTCGAGATTTTTGGTACTCCAATGGATGGTAGCATTGTCATTATGGAAGTTAGTCTGTTGTCGTGATTTTTGTTACTCCACTGGATGGTAGCCTTGTCATTTTGTTAGGTAGTATGTTGTTGATATCTTTGTTACTCCAATGGATGGTAGCCTTGTCATTATGGAAGGTAGTTAGTTGTCGAGATTTTTGTTACTCTAATGGATGGTAGCCTTGTCATTATAGTAGGTAGTCTGTTGTCATGATTTTTGTTACTCCAATGGATGGTAGCCTTGACATTATGGAAGGTAGTATGTTGTCGAGATTTTTGTTACTCTAATGGATGGTAGCGTTGTCATTATGGAAGGTAGTCTGTTGTCGTGATTTTTGTTACTCCAATGGATGGTAGCCTTTTCATTATCTTAGGTAGTATGTTGTCGATATCTTTGTTACTCCAATGGATGGTAGCCTTGTCATTATGGAAGGTTGTCTTTTGTCGAGATTTTTGTTACTCTAATGGATGGTAGCCTTGTCATTATAGTGGGTAGTCTGTTGTCGTGATTTTTGTTACTCCAATGGATGGTATCCTTGTTATTATGGAAGGTAGTATGTTGTCGAGATTTTTGTTAATCCAATGGATGGCACCCTTATCATTATGGAAGGTAGTCTATTGGTCAGATTTTTGTTACTACAATGTATGGTAGCCTTGTCATTATGGTAGGTAGTCTGTTGTCGTGATTTTTGTTACTATAATGGATGGTATCCTTGTCATTATGGAAGGTATTCTGTTGTCGAGATTTTTGTTTTTCCAATGGATGGTAGCCTAGTCATTATGGAAGGTAGTATGTTTTTTAGATTTTTGTTACTCCGATGGATGGTAGCCTTGACATTATGGAAGGTAGTCTATTGTCGAGATTTTTGTTACTCCAATGGATGGTAGCGTTGTCATTATGGAAGGTAGTCTGTTGTCATGATTTTTGTTACTCCAATGGATGGTAGCCTTGTCATTATGTTAGGTAGTATTTTGTCGATATCTTTGTTACTCCAATGGATGGTAGCCTTGTCATTATGGAAGGTTGTCTGTTGTCGAGATTTTTGTTACTCTAATGGATGGTAGCCCTGTCATTATAGTAGGTAGTCTGTTGTCGTGATTTTTGTTACTCCAATGGATGGTATCCTTGTAATTATAGAAGGTAGTATGTTGTCGAGATTTTTGTTAATCCAATGGATGGCACCCTTGTCATTATGGAAGGTAGTCTATTGTTCAGATTTTTTTTACTACAATGTATGGTAGCCTTGTCATTATGGTAGGTAGTCTGTTGTCGAGATTTTTGTTACTCTAATGGATGGTATCCTTGTCATTATGGAAGGTATTCTGTTGTCGAGATTTTTGTTACTCCAATGGATGGTAGCATTGTCATTATGGAAGGTAGTCTATTATCGTGATTTTTGTTACACCAATGGATGGTAGCCTTGTCATTATGTTAGGTAGTATGTTGTCGATATCTTTGTTACTCCAATGGATGGTAGCCTTGTCATTATGGAAGGTAGTCTGTTGTCGATATCTTTGTTACTCCAATGGATGGTAGCCTAGTCATTATGGAAGGTAGTCTGTTGTCGAGATTTTTGGTACTCCAATGGATGGTAGCATTGTCATTATGGAAGTTAGTCTGTTGTCGTGATTTTTGTTACTCCACTGGATGGTAGCCTTGTCATTTTGTTAGGTAGTATGTTGTTGATATCTTTGTTACTCCAATGGATGGTAGCCTTGTCATTATGGAAGGTAGTTAGTTGTCGAGATTTTTGTTACTCTAATGGATGGTAGCCTTGTCATTATATTAGGTAGTCTGTTGTCATGATTTTTGTTACTCCAATGGATGGTAGCCTTGACATTATGGAATGTAGTATGTTGTCGAGATTTTTGTTACTCTAATGGATGGTAGCGTTGTCATTATGGAAGGTAGTCTGTTGTCGTGATTTTTGTTACTCCAATGGATGGTAGCCTTTTCATTATCTTAGGTAGTATGTTGTCGATATCTTTGTTACTCCAATGGATGGTAGCCTTGTCATTATGGAAGGTTGTCTTTTGTCGAGATTTTTGTTACTCCAATGGATGGTAGCCTTGTCATTATAGTGGGTAGTCTGTTGTCGTGATTTTTGTTACTCCAATGGATGGTAGCCTTGTTATTATGGAAGGTAGTATGTTGTCGAGATTTTTGTTAATCCAATGGATGGCACCCTTATCATTATGGAAGGTAGTCTATTGTTCTGATTTTTGTTACTACAATGTATGGTAGCCTTGTCATTATGGTAGGTAGTCTGTTGTCGAGATTTTTGTTACTTTAATGGATGGTATCCTTGTCATTATGGAAGGTATTCTGTTGTCGAGATTTTAGTTACTCCAATGGATGGAAGCCTAGTCATTATGGTAGGTAGTATGTGGTCGAGATTTTTGTTACTCTAAAGGAGGGTAGCCATGTCATTATGGAAGTTAGTCTGTTGTCGAGATTTTTGTTTTTCCAATGGATGGTAGCCTTGACATTATGGAAGTTAGTTTGTTGTCGAGATTTTTGTTACTCCAATGGATGGTAGCGTTGTCATTATGGAAGGTAGTCTATTGTCGTGATTTTTGTTACTCCAATGGATGGTAGCCTTGTCATTATGTTAGGTAGTATGTTGTCGATATCTTTGTTACTCCAATGGATGGTAGCCTTGTCATTATGGAAGGTAGTCTGTTGTCGATATCGTTGTTACTCCAATGGATGGTAGCCTAGTCATTATGGAAGGTATTCTATTGTCGAGATTTTTGTTACTCTAATGGATGGTAGCCTTGTCATTATAGTAGGTAGTCTGTTGTCGTGATTTTTGTTACTCCAATGGATGGTAGCCTTGTTATTATGGAAGGTAGAATGTTGTCGATATTTTTGTTAATCCAATGGATGGTAGCCTTGTCATTATGGAAGGTAGTCTATTGTTCAGATTTTTTTACTACAATGTATGGTAGCCTTGTCATTATGGTAGGTAGTCTGTTGTCGAGATTTTTGTTACTCTATTGGATGGTAGCCATGTCATTATAGAAGTTAGTCTATTGTCGAGATTTTTGTTTTTCCAATGGATGGTAGCCTAGTCATTATGGAAGGTAGTATGTTTTTGATATTTTTGTTACTCCGATGGATGGTAGCCTTGACATTATGAAAGGTGGTCTATTGTCGAGATTTTTCTTAGTCCAATGGATGGTAGCATTGTCATTATGGAAATTAGTCTGTTGTCGTGACTTTTGTTACTCCAATGGATGGTAGCCTTGTCATTATGTTAGGTAGTATGTTGTTGATATCTTTGTTACTCCAATGGATGGTAGCCTTGTCATTATGGAAGGTAGTCTGGTGTCGATATCTTTGTTACTCCAATGGATGGTAGCCTAGTCATTATGGAAGGTAGTCTATTGTCGAGATTTTTGTTACTCCAATGGATGGTAGCCTTGTCATTATGGTAGGTAGTCTGTTGTCGAGATTTTTGTTACTCTAATGTATGGTATCCTTATCATTATGGAAGGTATTCTGTTGTCGATATTTTAGTTACTCCAATGGATGGTAGCCTAGTCATTATGGTAGGTAGTCTGTTCTCGAGATTTTTGTTACTCTATTGGAGGGTAGCCATGTCATTATGGAAGTTAGTCTGTTGTCGAGATTTTTATTTTTCCAATGGATGGTAGCCTAGTCATTATGGAAGGTAGTCTGTTTTTGAGATTTTTGTTACTCCGATGGATGGTAGCCTTGACATTATGGAAGGTAGTTTGTTGTCGATATTTTTGTTACTCCAATGGTTGGTAGCGTTGCCATTATGGAAGGTAGTTTGTTTTCGTGATTTTTGTTACTCCAATGGATGGTAGCCTTGTCATTATGTTAGGTAGTATGTTGTCGATATCTTTGTTACTCCAATGGATGGTAGTCTAGTCATTTTGGAAGGTAGTATGCTTTTGAGATTTTTGTTACTCCGATGGATGGTAGCCTTGACATTATGGAAGGTAGTCTATTGTCGAGATTTTTGTTACTCCAATGGATGGTAGCGTTGTCATTATAGAAGGTAGTTTGTTGTCGTGATTTTTGTTACTCCAATGGATGGTAGCCTTGTCATTATGTTAGGTAGTATGTTGTCGATATCTTTATTACTTCAATGGATGGTAGCCTTGTCATTATGGAAGGTTGTCTGTTGTGGAGATTTTTATTACTCTAATGGATGGTACCTTGTAATTATAGTAGGTAGTCTGTTGTCGTGATTTTTGTTACTCCAATGGATGGTATCCTTGTTATTATGGAAGGTAGTATGTTGTCGAGATTTTTGTTAATCCAATGGATGGCACCCTTGTCATTATTGAAGGTAGTCTATTGTTCAGATTTTTGTTACTACAATGTATGGTAGCCTTGTCATTATGGTAGGTAGTCTGTTGTTGAGATTTTTGTTACTCTAATGGATGGTATCCTTGTCATTATGGAAGGTATTCTGTTGTCGAGATTTAAGTTACTCCAATGGATGGTACCCTAGTCATTATGGTAGGTAGTCTGTTGTCGTGATTTTTGTTACTCTATTGGAGGGTAGCCATGTCATTATGGAAGGTAGTATGTTGTGGAGATTTTTGTTAATCCAATGGATGGCACCCTTGTCATTATAGAAGGTAGTCTGTTTTTGAGATTTTTGTTACTCCGATGGATGGTAACCTTGACATTATGGAAGGTAGTCTGTTGTCGAGATTTTTGTTACTCCAATGGATGGTAGCGTTGTCATTATGGAAGGTAGTCTATTGTCGTGATTTTTGTTACTCCAATGGATGGTAGCCTTGACATTATGTTAGGTAGTATGTTGTCGATATCTTTGTTACTCCAATGGATGGTAGCCTTGTCATTATGGAAGGTAGTATCATGTCGATATCTTTGTTACTCCAATGGATGGTAGCCTAGTCATTATGGAAGGTAGTCTATTGTCGAGATTTTTGTTACTCCAATGGATGGTAGCCATGTCATTATGGAAGGTAGTATGTTGTCGAGATTTTTGTTATTCCAATGGATGGTAGCCTTTCAATTATAAAAGGTAGTCTGTTGTCGATATCTTTGTTACTCCAATGGATGGTAGCCTTGTCATTATGGAAGGTAGTCTATTTTCGAGATTTTTGTTACTCTAATGGATGGTAGCCTTGTCATTATAGTAGGTAGTCTGTTGTCGTGATATTTGTTACTCAAATGGATGGTAGCCTTGTTATTATGGAAGGTAGTATGTTGTCGAGATTTTTGTTAATCCAATGAATGGTAGCCTTGTCATTATGGAAGGTAGTTTATTGTTCAGATTTTTGTTACTACAATGTATGGTAGCCTTGTCATTATGGTAGGTATTTGTTGTCGAGATTTTTGTTAATCTATTGGATGGTAGCCATGTCATTATGGAAGTTAGTCTGTTGTCGAGATTTTTGTTTTTCCAATGGATGGTAGCCTAGTCATTATGGAAGGTAGTTTGTTTTTGATATTTTTGTTACTCCGATGGATGGTACCAGGAATCAAATCTATAGAGAATTCCACTTCTCTCTCTGGAGGTAACTCACCAACATCATCCGGAAAGACTTCTGGAAAATCACACACCACTGGCAATTCCCCACTCCTGACCTTTCCTGTTGCATCTAACGAAGCAAGTAACATAAACACATTAGCACCATCCTCCATTGCTTCTTGTACCTGCCTAGCAGTCATAGTCAAGTTCTCGACGCCAACTGCCTCTGGGAAAATCACCGTCTTAGCAAAACAGTTCAGATGAACCCGGTTGAATTCCAACCAGTTCATCCCAAGGATGATATCAATTTGTTCAAGCGGTAGGCATACTAAATCCATACCGAAACCTCTACCAAAAATCTCAATAGGACAATTCCTACATACAAGTGAAGTTGTCACTGAACCCGATGCAGGAGTATCAACAACCATGCTACCTCGCATACCAGATATGTCCAGTTTCAACCTCTCAGCACAATCCAAAGAAATGAAAGAATGAGTTGCACCAGTATCAATAATTGCAACTAAAGGTGTGCCATGAATAAAACACGTACCTTTAATCAATCGATCCTCTGGAGTAGTCTCAGATCCAGACAAAGCGAACACTTTTCCACCTGACTGATCCTTCCTAGGCTTAGGACACTGCGGACGAAGGTGACCTTCTTCGCCACAATTGTAACAAGTAACAGACTTCCCTTTGCAATCAATAGACAAATGACCAGCCTTTCCACATTTATAGCACTTCTTCTCATCACTCTTGCAATCTCGAATGTGATGGCCAGACTCACCACACCTGTAGCATCTGATAGGAGCCTTAGAGTCTCCCCCACTAGGCCTTTTCCAACCGCCTGATCTCTGGTTATCTCTACCATATGGCTTGCCACGGTCCATATGTTGCTTTCCTCTTTTATCAACAGCCCCACGAGAGTGAGACGACCTATTCTTGGTAATATCTTCTTCCAAGATCCTGCTACAATCCACCAGATCAGAGAATCTACGAATACGCTGGTACCTGATTCCCTGTTTAATCTCATCTCGGAGACCATTCTCAAATTTGATACATTTAGAGAATTCTCCAGCCTCATCATTGTTGTAGTGTGCATAATACTTTGCCAGCTCAGTGAACTTAGTAGCATATTCACTAACAGTCAGATTGCCCTGCTTAAGCTCCAAAAACTCAATTTCCTTCCTTCCCCGAACATCTTCAGGAAAGTACCTCCTCAGAAAAGCCCTTCTGAAGTTAGCCCAAGTCAGTGCCTCTCCATCCTGAACCATTTCAGTCCTTGTGGCAACCCACCAGTCGTCGGCCTCTTCTGCCAACATATGCGTACCATATCTGACTTTCAGATCTTCAGTACAATCAATCACACGGAAAATCCTTTCAATTTCCTTCAGCCACTTCTGAGCACCTTCATGGTCATGTGTACCTTTGAACAACGGAGGATTGTTCCTTTGGAAATTTCCCAATTGCCTATCAGCACCAATCACGCCTCCAGTTGGGTTTCCAGCAAGTACACCAGCTAACATCCCCAAAGCCTCAGCGAGTGCAGCATCATTTCGTCCGTTACCTCTTCCAGCCATATTCCTGAGAATTAAAACATACTCCACATTAGAATACAGTATCGACAGTGTTACCTTACACTAATCGCATACAAAAGGGATGACTGACTCAAGACTCTGGTCGCAACGACCGACTATGCTCTGATACCACTATTGTAACACCCTCTAAAAACCCCGAATAATTTTTCGCAAACACTAAAATCATAATATCAGAGTACATGTATAATCGAGGATATCACAATTCTCTTTTAATAAAACAAATTCCTGTCATGCATAACGTAGTAGTAACTCATACATGTTTACACAGCGGAATAATTTAATTAATAAAATCAATGTTATAATGTTTTCAAAATCATCAGGGATTAACACCTGGAAAATGTCAACATCATATTATAACAAAACATAAGGAATTAAACGAGTCTGACTAAAACAGCTCGACAAACAAACGTTCCCGGAGTTACAACTATCAGAGCATGACCCGGACATTACTAAAACGAAAATAAACTAGAAACGACAAGCCTTCGCCAAGCACCTGAACGAAGCTCCTCAATCTGAAATATTCAACAGTAAGGGTGAGCATCTCAATTATACATTTGATTATACGTTCATAACAATCAATTCAGGAAACCATAAGCATCACCCAGTAATTAGCATATTTCATAGTTTACAAAAATCTTTACAATTCATATACCCATAATATATTATTTTTCATATTTGCAATTAACATCAAACATCGTCAACAATTTAGCAACCATACGTGCCTACAAACAATCAAATACAACATTGGAAAAATCATCCATTCATGTTATATTCAAGGTAATGCAACACACCCATGCATGTGGTACCACTTTACCGCCCCATTAAATCTCGGGTCACGGATAACTCACCGTTCCATTATATCGCGGACACGGCTACCACCTCAACGTTCCATTAAATCGCGGACACGTATATTGGCCACCATGTTAATTCCACACAATGGGAATTAACAAATGCAACATGATATGTAAGTATGTAACACTCAGCATACTATGAACATCAATCAACATATCATGCACATCAACAACATCAATCATAACAGGATATGGATAGCATGAAATCACTCAGCATACTATTTAAACATCAATCATATCAAGTCATATCATAATTCATGCTCGATAACATTATCCAAAAGCATGACAATAAAATCCACAATAACGCACAGAAAACAAAATTCAGAAAAATCAACAAGCAGCATCAACACGAGTGCCCGTGTTGTGCAACACGGCCCGTGTTGTAACATATCCAGAAAACACATTTTTTTTCTCATTACAGGGGACCAACACGGGTACCCGTGTTGTGCAACACGGCCCGTGTTGTAACATATCCAGAAAACACATTTTTTTCTCATTACAGGGGACCAACACGGGTGCCCGTGTTGTGAAACACGGCCCGTGTTGTGCAACACGGCCCGTGTTGCTGAGCGCGTACAAAATTTTCCTGTACCTGTAGCAGCTCAGAACAGCAGCCAAACGCGGGAAAATGCCAGCCAAAACGCGCATTTCGGTACCTAACAACATCGATTTTGTATAATTCAAAACAACACCTCAATTTCCTAATTACCAACAATAATTATAGTAACCTTAGAAGTGATTAGTTGTTCATTTTGGGGAAATCTGCTAACATTGGGGTTATCCCTATAACTTCTGAGGTAAATTCACGATCATGCAGATATACTCCCAATCCACCATTAGGAACCTAAAATCGTTAATTGATTTCATAAAATTGAGAACCTAAACCCTCTTTAACAAAGTTCAATCCTAAGGGTATCGATCCCTACTAACATCTAACAATTGGGGTTTTTCCCTACGATTACCCAAATCAACCGTACATAAACCCATAAACAAAGGTAAATCGAGTAACAGCCCCCCTTACCTTATCAATTAGCAGCTTTGAACTTTTTGAGCGATGGTCTTCCTTCTTCGTACTTTCAGAGCTCTGCTTCCCAAAATCCCAACTTCTGTGTTATCGTGAATAATGAGAAAAATAACTTGAGTTCCAAAACATATCTTTACTTCTTTTGCACCCCCACTCTTTACTAACAACATCCAAGCCCAATAACTTAAAAACTCAGCATTTTCTTATTTCTTTTATTTTCCTCCATATTTCAAAATAAATAATCCCATTTTATTTTATTAATTCTAATAAAATAATTTTCCAATTAAATAAATCAAATAATTGAAACTGGGGTGTTACAGGTAGCCTTGTCATTATGAAAGGTAGTCTTTTGTCGATATGTTTGTTACTAAAATGGATGGTAGCCTTGTCATTATGGAAGGTAGTCTGTTGTCGAGATTTTTGTTACTCTAATGGATGGTAACCTTGTCATTATAGTATGTAGTCTTTTGTCGTGATTTTTGTTACTCCAATGGATGGTAGCCTTGTTATTATGGAAGGTAGTATGTTGTCGAGATTTTTGTTAATCCATTGGATGGTAGCATTGTCATTATGGAAGGTAGTTTATTGTTCAGATTTTTGTTACTACAATGTATGGTAGCCTTGTCATTATGGTAGGTAGTCTGTTGTCGAGATTTCTGTTACTCTATCCGATGGTAGCCATGTCATTATGGAAGTTAGTCTGTTGTCGACATTTTTGTTATTCCAATGGATGGTATCCTAGTCATTATGGAAGGTAGTCTGTTGTTAAAATTTTTGTTACTCTAATGGATGGTAGCCTTGTCATTATAGTAGGTAGTCTGTTGTCGTGATTTTTGTTACTCCAATGGATGGTAGCCTTGTTATTATGGAAGGTAGTATGTTGTCGAGATTTTTGTTAATCCAATGGATGGTAGCCTTGTCATTATGGAAGGTAGTTTATTGTTCATATTTTTGTTACTACAATGTATGGTAGCCTTGTCATTATGGTAGGTAGTCTGTTGTCGAGATTTTTGTTACTCTATTGGATGGTAGCCATGTCATTATGGAAGTTAGTCTGTTGTCGAGATTTTTGTTAATCCAATGGATGGTAGCCTTGTCATTATGGAAGGTAGTCTGTTGTCGATATCTTTGTTACTCCAATGGATGGTAGCCTTGTCGTTATGGAAGGTAGTCTATTGTCGAGATTTTTGTTACTCCAATGGATGGTAGCCTAGTCATTATGGAAGGTATTCTATTGTCGAGATTTTTGTTACTCTAATGGATGGTAGCCTTGTCATTATGGAAGGTAGTATGTTGTCGAGATTTTTGTTATTCCAATGGATAGTAGCCTTGTCATTATGAAAGGTAGTCTTTTGTCGATATCTTTGTTACTACAATGGATGGTAGCCTTGTCATTATGAAAGGTAGTCTTTTGTCGATATCTTTGTTACTATAATGGATGGTAACCTTGTAATTATGGAAGGTAGTCTGTTGTCGAGATTTTTGTTACTCTAATGGATGGTAGCCTTGTCATTATAGTATGTAGTCTTTTGTCGTGATTTTTGTTACTCCAATGGATGGTAGCCTTGTTATTATGGAAGGTAGTATGTTGTCGAGATTTTTGTTAATCCAATGGATGGTAGCCTTGTCATTATGTTAGGTAGTATGTTGTCGATATCTTTGTTACTCCAATGGATGGTAGCGTTGTCATTATGGAAGGTAGTCTGTTGTCGATATCTTTGTTACTCCAATGGATGGTAGCCTAGTCATTATGGAAGGTAGTCTATTGTCGAGATTTTTGTTACTCCAATGGATGGTAGCCTTGTCATTATGGAAGGTAGTATGTTTTCGAGATTTTTGTTATTCCAATGGGTGGTAGCCTTGTCATTATGAAAGGTAGTCTTTTGTCGATATGTTTGTTACTACAATGGATGGTAGCCTTGTCATTATGGAAGGTAGTCTGTTGTCGAGATTTTTGTTACTCTAATGGATGGTAACCTTGTCATTATAGTATGTAGTCTTTTGTCGTGATTTTTGTTACTCCAATGGATGGTAGCCTTGTTATTATGGAAGGTAGTATGTTGTCGAGATTTTTGTTAATCCATTGGATGGTAGCCTTGTCATTATGGAAGGTAGTTTATTGTTCAGATTTTTGTTACTACAATGTATGGTAGCCTTGTCATTATGGTAGGTAGTCTGTTGTCGAGATTTCTGTTACTCTATCCGATGGTAGCCATGTCATTATGGAAGTTAGTCTGTTGTCGAGATTTTTGTTATTCCAATGGATGGTATCCTAGTCATTATGGAAGGTAGTCTGTTGTTAAAATTTTTGTTACTCTAATGGATGGTAGACTTGTCATTATAGTAGGTAGTCTGTTGTCGTGATTTTTGTTACTCCAATGGATGGTAGCCTTGTTATTATGGAAGGTAGTATGTTGTCGAGATTTTTGTTAATCCAATGGATGGTAGCCTTGTCATTATGGAAGGTAGTTTATTGTTCATATTTTTGTTACTACAATGTATGGTAGCCTTGTCATTATGGTAGGTAGTCTGTTGTCGAGATTTTTGTTACTCTATTGGATGGTAGCCATGTCATTATGGAAGTTAGTCTGTTGTCGAGATTTTTGTTAATCCAATGGATGGTAGCCTTGTCATTATGGAACTTAGTCTGTTGACAAAAATTTTGTTATTCCAAAGAATGGTAGCCTAGTCATTATGGAAGGTATTCTCTTTTCGAAATTTTTGTTACTCTAATGGATGGTAGCCTTGTCATTATAGTAGGTAGTCTGATGTCGTGATTTTAGTTACTCCAATGGGTGGTAGCCTTGTTATTATGGAAGGTAGTATGTTGTCGAGATTTTTGTTAATCCAATGGATGGTAGCCTTGTCATTATGGAAGGTAGTCTATTGTCTAAATTTTTGTTACTCTAATGGATGGTAGCCTTGTCATTATAATAGGTAGTCTGTTGTCATGATTTTTGTTACTCCAATGGATGGTAACCTTGTTATTATGGAAGGTTGTATGTTGTCGATATTTTTGTTAATCCAATGGATGCTAGCCTTGTCATTATGTTAGGTAGTATGTCGTCGATATCTTTGTTACTCCAATGGATGGTAGCCTTGTCATTATGTAAGGTTGTCTGTTGTCGATATCTTTGTTACTCCAATGGACGGTAGCCTAGTCATTATGGAAGGTAGTCTATTGTCGAGATTTTTGTTACTCCAATGGATGGTAGCCTTGTCATTATGGAAGGTAGTATGTTGTCAAGATTTTTGTTATTCCAATGGATGGTAGCCTTGTCATTATGAAAGGTAGTCTTTTGTCTATATCTTTGTTACTCCAATGGATGGTAGCCTTGTCATTATGGGAGGTAGTCTGTTGTTGAGATTTTTGTTACTCTAATGGATGGTAGCCTTGTCATTATAGTAGGTATTTTGTTGTCGTGATTTTTGTTACTCCAATGGATGGTAGCCTTGTTATTATGGAAGGTAGTATGTTGTCGAGATTTTTGTTAATCCAATGGATGGTAGCCTTATCATTATGGAAGGTAGGTTATTGTTCAGATTTTTGTTACTACAATGTATGGTAGCCTTGTCATTATGGTAGGTAGTTTGTTGTCGAGATTTTTGTTACTCTATTGGATGGTAGCCATGTCATTATGGAAGTTAGTCTATTGTCGAGATTTTTGTTATTCCAAAGGATGGTAGCCTTGTCATTATGAAAGGCAGTTTGTTGTCGATATCTTTGTTACTCCAATGGATGGTAGCCTTGTCGTTATGGAAGGTAGTCTATTGTCGAGATTTTTGTTACTCTAATGGATGGTAGCCTTGTCATTATAGTAGGTAGTCTGTTGTTGTGATTTTTGGTACTCCAATGGATGGTAGGTTTGTTATTATGGAAGGTAGTATTTTGTCGAGATTTTTGTTAATCCAATGGATGGTAGCCTTGACATTATGTTAGGTAGTATGTTATCGATATCTTTGTTACACCAATGGATGGTAGCGTTGTCATTATGGAAGCTAGTCTTTTGTCGATATCTTTGTTACTCCAATGGATGGTAGCCTAGTCATTATGGAAGGTAGTCTATTGTCGAGATTTTTGTTACTCCAATGGATGGTAGCCTTGTTATTATGGAAGGGAGTATGTTGTCGAGATTTTTGTTAATCCAATGGATGGTAGCCTTATCATTATGGAAGGTAGGTTATTGTTCAGATTTTTGTTACTACAATGTATGGTAGCCTTGTCATTATGGTAGGTAGTTTGTTGTCGAGATTTTTGTTACTCTATTGGATGGTAGCCATGTCATTATGGAAGTTAGTCTATTGTCGAGATTTTTGTTACTCCAATGGATGGTAGCCTTGTTATTATGGAAGGTAGTATTTTGTCGAGATTTTTGATAATCCAATGGATGGTAGCCTTGTCATTATGTTAGGTAGTTTGTTGTCGATATCTTTGTTACTCCAATGGATGGTAGCCTTGTCGTTATGGAAGGTAGTCTATTGTCGAGATTTTTGTTACTCTAATGGATGGTAGCCTTGTCATTATAGTAGGTAGTCTGTTGTCGTGATTTTTGGTACTCCAATGGATGGTAGGTTTGTTATTATGGAAGGTAGTATTTTGTCGAGATTTTTGTTAATCCAATGGATGGTAGCCTTGTCATTATGTTAGGTAGTATGTTGTCGATATCTTTGTTACTCCAATGGATGGTAGCGTTGTCATTATGGAAGCTAGTCTTTTGTCGATATCTTTGTTACTCCAATGGATGGTAGCCTAGTCATTATGGAAGGTAGTCTATTGTCGAGATTTTTGTTACTCCAATGGATGGTAGCCTTGTCATTATGGAAGGTAGTATGTTGTCGAGATTTTTGTTATTCCAATGGATGGTAGCCTTGCCATTATGAAAGGAAGTCTTTTGTCGAGATCTTTGTTACTACAATGGATGGTAGCCTTGTCATTATGGAAGGTAGTCTGTTGTCGAGATTTTTGTTACTCTAATGGATGGTAGCCTTGTCATTATAGTATGTAGTCTTTTGTCGTGATTTTTGTTACTCCAATGGATGGTAGCCTTGTTATTATTGAAGGTAGTATGTTGTCGAGAGCTTTGTTAATCCAATGGATGGTAGCCTTGTCATTATGGAAGGTAGTTTATTGTTCAGATTTTTGTTACTACAATGTATGGTAGCCTTGTCATTATGGTAGGTAGTCTGTTGTCGAGATTTTTGTTTTTCCAAAGGATGGTAGCCTTGTCATTATGAAAGGTAGTTTGTTGTCGATATCTTTGTTACTCCAATGGATGGTAGCCTTGTCGTTATGGAAGGTAGTCTATTGTCGAGATTTTTGTTACTCTAATGGATGGTAGCCTTGTCATTATAGTAGGTAGTCTGTTGTCGTGATTTTTGTTACTCCAATGGATGGTAGCCTTGTTATTATGAAAGGTAGTATTTTGTCGTGATTTTTGTTAATCCAATGGATGGTAGCCTTGTCATTATGTTATGTAGTATGTTGTCGATATCTTTGTTACTCCAATGGATGGTAGCATTGTCATTATGGAAGGTAGTCTGTTGTCGATATCTTTGTTACTCCAATGGATGGTAGCCTAGTCATTATGGAAGGTAGTCTATTGTCGAGATTTTTGTTACTCCAATGGATGGTAGCCTTGTCATTATGGAAGGTAGTATGTTGTCGAGATTTTTGTTATTCCAATGGATGGTAGCCTTGTCATTATGAAAGGTAGTCTTTTGTCTATATCTTTGTTACTCCAATGGATGGTAGCCTTGTCATTATGGGAGGTAGTCTGTTGTCGAGATTTTTGTTACTCTAATGGATGGTAGCCTTGTCATTATAGTATGTAGTCTTTTGTCGTGATTTTTGTTACTCCAATGGATGGTAGCCTTGTTATTATGGAAGGTAGTATGTTGTCGAGATTTTTGTTAATCCAATGGATGGTAGCCTTGTCATTATGGAAGGTAGTTTATTGTTGAGATTTTTGTTACTACAATGTATGGTAGCCTTGTCATTATGGTAGGTAGTCTGTTGTCGATATTTTTGTTACTCTATCTGATGGTAGCCATGTCATTATGGAAGTTAGTCTGTTGTCGAGATTTTTGTTATTCCAGTGGATGGTAGCCTAGTCATTATGGAAGGTAGTCTGTTCTTGAAATTTTTGTTACTCTAATGGATGGTAGCCTTGTCATTATAGTAGGTAGTCTGTTGTCGTGATTTTTGTTACTCCAATGGATGGTAGCCTTGTTATTATGGAAGGTAGTATGTTGTCGAGATTTTTGTTAATCCAATGGATGGTAGCCTTGTCATTTTGGAAGGTAGTCTACTGTTCAGATTTTTGTTACTATAATGTATGGTAGCCTTGTCATTATGGTAGGTAGTCTGTTGTCGATATTTTTGTTATTCTAATGGATGGTAGCTGTCATTATGAAAGGTAGTTTGTTGTCGATATCTTTGTTACACCATTGGATGGTAGCCTTGTCATTATGTAACTTAGTTTGTTGACAAAAATTTTGTTATTCCAATGAATGGTAGCCTAGTCATTATGGAAGGTAGTCTCTTTTCGACATTTTTGTTACTCTAATGGATGGTAGTTTTGTCATTATAGTAGGTAGTTTGTTGTCGTGATTTTAGTTACTCCAATGGGTGCTAGCCTTGTTATTATGGAAGGTAGTATGTTGTCGAGATTTTTGTTAATCCAATGGATGGTAGCCTTGTCATTATGGAAGGTAGTCTATTTTTCATATTTTTGTTACTACAATGTATGGAAGCCTTATCATTATGGTAGGTAGTCTGTTGTCGAGATTATTGTTATTCCAATGGATGGTAGCCTTGTCATTATGGAAGGTAGTTTGTTATCGATATCTTTGTTACTCCAATGGATGGTAGCCTTGTCATTATGGAAGCTAGTCTATTGTCTAAATTTTTGTTACTCTAATGGATGGTAGCCTTGTCATTATAATAGGTAGTCTGTTGTCGTGATTTTTGTTACTCCAATGGATGGTAACCTTGTTATTATGGAAGGTAGTATGTTGTCGATATTTTTGTTAATCCAATGGATGCTAGCCTTCTAAATATGTTAGGTAGTATGTTGTCGATATCTTTGTTACTTCAATGGATGGTAGCCTTGTCATTATGGAAGGTAGTTTGTTGTCGATATCTTTGTTACTCCAATGAATGGTAGCCTAGTCATTATGGAAGGTAGTCTATTGTCGAGATTTTTGTTACTCCAATGGATGGTAGCCTTGTCATTATGGAAGGTAGTATGTTGTCGATATTTTTGTTATTCCAATGGATGGTAGCCTTGTCATTATGAAAGGTAGTCTTTTGTCTATATCTTTGTTACTCCAATGGATGGTAGCCTTGTCATTATGGGAGGTAGTCTGTTGTCGAGATTTTTGTTACTCTAATGGATGGTAGCCTTGTCATTATAGTAGGTATTCTGTTGTCGTGATTTTTGTTACTCCAATGGATGGTAGCCTTGTTATTATGGAAGGTAGTATGTTGTCGAGATTTTTGTTAATCCAATGGATGGTAGCCTTGTCATTATGGAAGGTAGTTTATTGTTCAGATTTTTGTTACTACAATGTATGGTAGCCTTGTCATTATTGTAGGTAATCTGTTGTCGAGATTTTTGTTACTCTATTGGATGGTAGCCATGTCATTATGGAAGTTAGTCTATTGTCGAGATTTTTGTTATTCCAAAGGATGGTAGCCTTGTCATTATGAAATGTAGTTTGTTGTCGATATCTTTGTTACTCCAATGGATGGTAGCCTTGTCGTTATGGAAGGTAGTCTATTGTCGAGATTTTTATTACTCTAATGGATGGTAGCCTTGTCATTATAGTAGGTAGTCTGTTGTCGTGATTTTTTGTACTCCAATGGATGGTAGCCTTGTTATTATGGAAGGTAGTATTTTGTCGAGATTTTTGTTAATCCAATGGATGGTAGCCTTGGCATTATATTAGGTAGTATGTTGTCGATATCTTTGTTACTCCAATGGATGGTAGCGTTGTCATTATGGAAGGTACTCTTTTGTCGATATCTTTGTTACTCCAATGGATGGTAGCCTAGTCATTATGGAAGGTAGTTTATTGGCGAGATTTTTGTTACTCCAATGGATGGTAGCCTTGTCATTATGGAAGGTAGTATGTTGTCGAGATTTTTGTTATTCCAATGGATGGTAGCCTTGCCATTATGAAAGGTAGTCTTTTGTCGAGATCTTTGTTACTACAATGGATGGTAGCCTTGTCATTATGGAAAGTAGTCTGTTGTTGAGATTTTTGTTACTCTAATGGATGGTAGCCTTGTCATTATAGTATGTAGTCTTTTGTCGTGATTTTTGTTACTCCAATGGATGGTAGCCTTGTTATTATGGAAGGTAGTATGTTGTCGAGATTTTTGTTAATCCAATGGATGGTAGCCTTGTCATTATGGAAGGTAGTTTATTGTTCAGATTTTTGTTACTACAATGTATGGTAGCCTTGTCATTATGATAGGTAGTCTGTTGTCGTGATTTTTGTTACTCTATCTGATGGTAGCCATGTCATTATGGAAGTTAGTCTGTTGTCGAGATTTTTGTTATTCCAATGGATGGTAGCCTAGTCATTATGGAAGGTAGTCTGTTGTTGAAATTTTTGTTACTCTAATGGATGGTAGCCTTGTAATTATAGTAGGTAGTATGTTGTCGTGATTTTTGTTACTCCAATGGATGGTAGCCTTGTTATTATGGAAGGTAGTATGTTGTCGAGATTTTTGTTAATCCAATGGATGGTAGCCTTGTCATTTTGGAAGGTAGTCTATTGTTCAGATTTTTGTTACTACAATGTATGGTATCCTTGTCATTATGGTAGGTAGTCTGTTGTCGATATTTTTGTTATTCCAATGGATGGTAGCTGTCATTATGAAAGGTAGTTTGTTGTCGATATCTTTGTTACACCATTGGATGGTAGCCTTGTCATTATGGAACTTAGTCTGTTGACAAAAAATTTGTTATTCCAATGAATGGTAGCCTAGTCATTATGGAAGGTAGTCTCTTTTCGAAATTTTTGTTACTCTAATGGATGGTAGCCTTGTCATTATAGTAGGTAGTTTGTTGTCGTGATTTTAGTTACCCCAATGGGTGCTAGCCTTGTTATTATGGAAGGTAGTATGTTGTCGAGATTTTTGTTAATCCAATGGATGGTAGCCTTGTCATTATAGAAGGTAGTCTATTTTTCATATTTTTGTTACTACAATGTATGGAAGCCTTATCATTATGGTTGGTAGTTTGTTGTCGAGATTATTGTTATTCCAATGGATGGTAGCCTTCTCATTATGAAAGTTAGTTTGTTATCGATATCTTTGTTACTCCAATGGATGGTAGCCTTGTCATTATGGAAGATAGTCTATTGTCTAAATTTTTGTTACTCTAATGGATGGTAGCCTTGTCATTATAATAGGTAGTCTGTTGTCGTGATTTTTGTTACTCCAATTAATGGTAACCTTGTTATTATGGAAGGTAGTATGTTGTCGATATTTTTATTAATCCAATGGATGCTAGCCTTGTCATTATGTTAGGTAGTATGTTGTCGATATCTTTGTTACTCCAATGGATGGTAGCCTTGTCATTATGGAAGGTAGTCTGTTGTCGATATCTTTGTTACTCCAATGAATGGTAGCCTAGTCATTATGGAAGGTAGTCTATTGCCGAGATTTTTGTTACTCCAATGGATGGTAGCCTTGTCATTATGGAAGGTAGTATGTTGTCGAGATTTTTGTTATTCCAATGGATGGTAGCCTTGTCATTACGAAAGGTAGTCTTTTGTCTATATCTTTGTTACTCCAATGGATGGTAGCCTTGTCATTATGGGAGGTAGTCTGTTGTCGAGATTTTTGTTACTCTAATGGATGGTAGCCTTGTCATTATAGTAGGTATTCTGTTGTCGTGATTTTTGTTACTCCAATGGATGGTAGCCTTGTTATTATGGAAGGTAGTATGTTGTCGAGATTTTTGTTAATCCAATGGATGGTAGCCTTGTCATTATGGAAGGAAGTTTATTGTTCAGATTTTTGTTACTACAATGTATGGTATCCTTGTCATTATGGTAGGTAATCTGTTGTCGAGATTTTTGTTACTCTATTGGATGGTAGCAATGTCATTATGGAAGTTAGTCTATTGTCGAGATTTTTGTTATTCCAAAGGATGGTAGCCTTGTCATTATGAAAGGTAGTTTGTTGTCGATATCTTTGTTACTCCAATGGATGGTAGCCTTGTCGTTATGGAAGGTAGTCTATTGTCGATATTTTTGTTACTCTAATGGATGGTAGCCTTGTCATTATAGTAGGTAGTCTGTTGTCGTGATTTTTGGTACTCCAATGGATGGTAGCCTTGTTATTATGGAAGGTAGTATTTTGTCGAGATTTTTGTTAATCCAATGGATGGTAGCCTTGTCATTATGTTAGGTAGTATGTTGTCGATATCTTTGTTACTCCAATGGATGGTAGCGTTGTCATTATGGAAGGTAGTCTTTTGTCGATATCTTTGTTACTCCAATGGATGGTAGCCTAGTCATTATGGAAGGTAGTCTATTGTCGAGATTTTTGTTACTCCAATGGATGGTAGCCTTGTCATTATGGAAGGTAGTATGTTGTCGAGATTTTTGTTATTCCAATGGATGGTAGCCTGTCCATTATGAAAGGTAGTCTTTTGTCGAGATCTTTGTTACTACATTGGATGGTAGCCTTGTCATTATGGAAAGTAGTCTGTTGTCGAGATTTTTATTACTCTAATGGATGGTAGCCTTGTCATTATAGTATGTAGTCTTTTGTCGTGATTTTTGTTACTCCAATGGATGGTAGCCTTGTTATTATGGAAGGTAGTATGTTGTCGAGATTTTTGTTAATCCAATGGATGGTAGCCTTGTCATTATGGAAGGTAGTTTATTGTTCAGATTTTTGTTACTACAATGTATGGTAGCCTTGTCATTATGGTAGGTAGTCCGTTGTCGAGATTTTTGTTATTCCAAAGGATGGTAGCCTTGTCATTATGAAATGTAGTTTGTTGTCGATATTTTTGTTACTCCAATGGATGGTAGCCTTGTCGTTATGGAAGGTAGTCTATTGTCGAGATTTTTGTTACTCTAATGGATGGTAGCCTTGTCATTATAGTAGGTAGTCTGTTGTCGTGATTTTTGTTACTCCAATGGATGGTAGCCTTGTTATTATGGAAGGTAGTATTTTGTCGAGATTTTTGATAATCCAATGGATGGTAGCCTTGTCATTATGTTAGGTAGTTTGTTGTCGATATCTTTGTTACTCCAATGGATGGTAGCCTTGTCGTTATGGAAGGTAGTCTATTGTCGAGATTTTTGTTACTCTAATGGATGGTAGCCTTGTCATTATAGTAGGTAGTATTTTGTCATGATTTTTGGTACTCTAATGGATGGTAGCCTTATTATTATGGAAGGTAGTATTTGGTCGAGATTTTTGTTAATCCAATGGATGGTAGCCTTGTCATTATGTTTGGTAGTATGTTGTCGATATCTTTTTTACTCCAATGGATGGTAGCATTGTCATTATGGAAGGTAGTCTTTTGTCGATATCTTTGTTACTCCAATGGATGGTAGCCTAGTAATTATGGAAGGTAGTCTATTGTCGAGATTTTTGTTACTCCAATGGATGGTAGCCTTGTCATTATGGAAGGTAGTATGTTGTCGAGATTTTTGTTATTCCAATGGATGGTAGCCTTGCCATTATGAAAGATAGTCTTTTGTCGAGATCTTTGTTACTACAATGGATGGTAGCCTTGTCATTATGGAAAGTAGTCTGTTGTCGAGATTTTTGTTACTCTAATGGATGGTAGCCTTGTCATTATAGTATGTAGTCTTTTGTAGTGATTTTTGTTACTCCAATGGATGGTAGCCTTGTTATTATGGAAGGTAGTATGTTGTCGAGATTTTTGTTAATCCAATGGATGGTAGCCCTGTCATTATGGAAGGTAGTTTATTGTTCAGATTTTTGTTACTACAATGTATGGTAGCCTTGTCATTATGGTAGGTAGTCCGTTGTCGAGATTTTTGTTATTCCAAAGGATGGTAGCCTTGTCATTATGAAAGGTAGTTTGTTGTTAATATCTTTGTTACTCCAATGGGTGGTAGCCTTGTCGTTATGGAAGGTAGTCTATTGTCGAGATTTTTGTTACTCTAATGGATGGTAGACTTGTCATTATAGTAGGTAGTCTGTTGTCGTGATTTTTGTTACTCCAATGGATGGTAGCCTTGTTATTATGGAAGGTAGTATTTTGTCGAGATTTTTGTTAATCCAATGGATGGTAGCCTTGTCATTATGTTAGGTAGTATGTTGTCGATATCTTTGTTACTCCAATGGATGGTAGCATTGTCATTATGGAAGGTAGTGTTTTGTCGATATCTTTGTTACTCCAATGGATGGTAGCCTAGTCATTATGGAAGGTAGTCTATTGGCGAGATTTTTGTTACTCCAATGGATGGTAGCCTTGTCATTATGGAAGGTAGTTTGTTGTCGAGATTTTTGTTATTCCAATGGATGGTAGCCTTGCCATTATGAAAGGTAGTCTTTTGTCGAGATCTTTGTTACTACAATGGATGGTAGCCTTGTCATTATGGAAAGTAGTCTGTTGTTGAGATTTTTGTTACTCTAATGGATGATATCCTTGTCATTATAGTATGTAGTCTTTTGTCGTGATTTTTGTTACACCAATGGATGGTAGCCTTGTTATTATGGAAGGTAGTATGTTGTCGAGATTTTTGTTAATCCAATGGATGGTAGCCTTGTCATTATGGAAGGTAGTTTATTATTCAGATTTTTGTTACTACAATGTATGGTAGCCTTGTCATTATTGTAGGTAGTCTGTTGTCGAGATTTTTGTTACTCTATCTGATGGTAGCCATGTCATTATGGAAGTTAGTCTGTTGTCAAGATTTTTGTTATTCCAAAGGATGGTAGCCTTGTCATTATGAAAGGTAGTTTGTTGTCGATATCTTTGTTACTCCAATGGATTGTAGCCTTGTCGTTATGGAAGGTAGTCTATTGTCGAGATTTTTGTTACTCTAATGGATGGTAGCCTTGTCATTATAGTAGGTAGTCTGTTGTCGTGATTTTTGTTACTCCAATGGATGGTAGCCTTGTTATTATTGAAGGTAGTATTTTGTCGAGATTTTTGATAATCCAATGGATGGTAGCCTTGTCATTATGTTAGGTAGTTTGTTGTCGATATCTTTGTTACTCCAATGGATGGTAGCCTTGTCGTTATGGAAGGTAGTCTATTGTCGAGATTTTTGTTACTCTAATGGATGGTAGCCTTGTCATTATAGTAGGTAGTCTTTTGTCATGATTTTTGGTACTCTAATGGATGGTAGCCTTATTATTATGGAAGGTAGTATTTGGTCGAGATTTTTGTTAATCCAATGGATGGTAGCCTTGTCATTATGTTTGGTAGTATGTTGTCGATATCTTTTTTACTCCAATGGATGGTAGCGTTGTCATTATGGAAGGTAGTCTTTTGTCGATATCTTTGTTACTCCAATGGATGGTAGCCTAGTAATTATGGAAGGTAGTCTATTGTCGAGATTTTTGTTACTCCAATGGATGGTAGCCTTGTCATTATGGAAGGTAGTATGTTGTCGAGATTTTTGTTATTCCAATGGATGGTAGCCTTGCCATTATGAAAGATAGTCTTTTGTCGAGATCTTTGTTACTACAATGGATGGTAGCCTTGTCATTATGGAAAGTAGTCTGTTGTCGAGATTTTTGTTACTCTAATGGATGGTAGCCTTGTCATTATAGTATGTAGTCTTTTGTAGTGATTTTTGTTACTCCAATGGATGGTAGCCTTGTTATTATGGAAGGTAGTATGTTGTCGAGATTTTTGTTAATCCAATGGATGGTAGCCTTGTCATTATGGAAGGTAGTTTATTGTTCAGATTTTTGTTACTACAATGTATGGTAGCCTTGTCATTATGGTAGGTAGTCCGTTGTCGAGATTTTTGTTATTCCAAAGGATGGTAGCCTTGTCATTATGAAAGGTAGTTTGTTGTTAATATCTTTGTTACTCCAATGGGTGGTAGCCTTGTCGTTATGGAAGGTAGTCTATTGTCGAGATTTTTGTTACTCTAATGGATGGTAGACTTGTCATTATAGTAGGTAGTCTGTTGTCGTGATTTTTGTTACTCCAATGGATGGTAGCCTTGTTATTATGGAAGGTAGTATTTTGTCGAGATTTTTGTTAATCCAATGGATGGTAGCCTTGTCATTATGTTAGGTAGTATGTTGTCGATATCTTTGTTACTCCAATGGATGGTAGCGTTGTCATTATGGAAGGTAGTGTTTTGTCGATATCTTTGTTACTCCAATGGATGGTAGCCTAGTCATTATGGAAGGTAGTCTATTGGCGAGATTTTTGTTACTCCAATGGATGGTAGCCTTGTCATTATGGAAGGTAGTTTGTTGTCGAGATTTTTGTTATTCCAATGGATGGTAGCCTTGCCATTATGAAAGGTAGTCTTTTGTCGAGATCTTTGTTACTACAATGGATGGTAGCCTTGTCATTATGGAAAGTAGTCTGTTGTTGAGATTTTTGTTACTCTAATGGATGATATCCTTGTCATTATAGTATGTAGTCTTTTGTCGTGATTTTTGTTACACCAATGGATGGTAGCCTTGTTATTATGGAAGGTAGTATGTTGTCGAGATTTTTGTTAATCCAATGGATGGTAGCCTTGTCATTATGGAAGGTAGTTTATTATTCAGATTTTTGTTACTACAATGTATGGTAGCCTTGTCATTATTGTAGGTAGTCTGTTGTCGAGATTTTTGTTACTCTATCTGATGGTAGCCATGTCATTATGGAAGTTAGTCTGTTGTCAAGATTTTTGTTATTCCAAAGGATGGTAGCCTTGTCATTATGAAAGGTAGTTTGTTGTCGATATCTTTGTTACTCCAATGGATTGTAGCCTTGTCGTTATGGAAGGTAGTCTATTGTCGAGATTTTTGTTACTCTAATGGATGGTAGCCTTGTCATTATAGTAGGTAGTCTGTTGTCGTGATTTTTGTTACTCCAATGGATGGTAGCCTTGTTATTATTGAAGGTAGTATTTTGTCGAGATTTTTGATAATCCAATGGATGGTAGCCTTGTCATTATGTTAGGTAGTTTGTTGTCGATATCTTTGTTACTCCAATGGATGGTAGCCTTGTCGTTATGGAAGGTAGTCTATTGTCGAGATTTTTGTTACTCTAATGGATGGTAGCCTTGTCATTATAGTAGGTAGTCTTTTGTCATGATTTTTGGTACTCTAATGGATGGTAGCCTTATTATTATGGAAGGTAGTATTTGGTCGAGATTTTTGTTAATCCAAAGGATGGTAGCCTTGTCATTATGTTTGGTAGTATGTTGTCGATATCTTTGTTACTCCAATGGATGGTAGCGTTGTCATTATGGAAGGTAGTCTTTTGTCGATATCTTTGTTACTCCAATGGATGGTAGCCTAGTAATTATGGAAGGTAGTCTATTGTCGAGATTTTTGTTACTCCAATGGATGGTAGCCTTGTCATTATGGAAGGTAGTATGTTGTCGAGATTTTTGTTAATCCAATGGATGGTAGCTTTGCCATTATGAAAGGTAGTCTTTTGTCGAGATCTTTGTTACTACAATGGATGGTAGCCTTGTCATTATGGAAAGTAGTCTGTTGTCGAGATTTTTGTTACTCTAATGGATGGTAGCCTTGTCATTATAGTATGTAGTCTTTTGTCGTGATTTTTGTTACTCCAATGAATGGTAGCCTTGTTATTATGGAAGGTAGTATGTTGTCGAGATTTTTGTTAATCCAATGGATGGTAGCCTTGTCATTATGGAAGGTAGTTTATTGTTCAGATTTTTGTTACTACAATGTATGGTAGCCTTGTCATTATGGTAGGTAGTCCGTTGTCGAGATTTTTGTTATTCCAAAGGATGGTAGCCTTGTCATTATGAAAGGTAGTTTGTTGTTGATATCTTTGTTACTCCAATGGGTGGTAGCCTTGTCGTTATGGAAGGTAGTCTATTGTCGAGATTTATGTTACTCTAATGGATGGTAGACTTGTCATTATAGTAGGTAGTCTGTTGTCGTGATTTTTGTTACTCCAATGGATGGTAGCCTTGTCATTATGGAAGGTAGTATGTTGTCGAGATTTTTGTTATTCCAATGGATGGTAGCCTTGCCATTATGAAAGGTAGTCTTTTGTCGAGATCTTTGTTACTACAATGGATGGTAGCCTTGTCATTATGGAAAGTAGTCTGTTGTTGAGATTTTTGTTACTCTAATGGATGATATCCTTGTCATTATAGTATGTAGTCTTTTGTCGTGATTTTTGTTACACCAATGGATGGTAGCCTTGTTATTATGGAAGGTAGTATGTTGTCGACATTTTTGTTAATCCAATGGATGGTAGCCTTGTCATTATGGAAGGTAGTTTATTATTCAGATTTTTGTTACTACAATGTATGGTAGCCTTGTCATTATTGTAGGTAGTCTGTTGTCGAGATTTTTGTTACTCTATCTGATGGTAGCCATGTCATTATGGAAGTTAGTCTGTTGTCGAGATTTTTGTTATTCCAATGGATGGTAGCCTAGTCATTATGGAAGGTAGTCTGTTGTTGAAATTTTTGTTACTCTAATGGATGGTAGCCTTGTCATTATAGTAGGTAGTCTGTTGTCGTGATTTTTGTTACTCCAATGGATGGTAGCCTTGTTATTATGGAAGGTAGTATGTTGTCGAGATTTTTGTTAATCCAATGGATGGTAGCCTTTTCATTTTGGAAGGTAGTCTATTGTTCAGATTTTTGTTACTACAATGTATGTTAGCCTTGTAATTATGGTAGGTAGTCTGTTGTCGATATTTTTGTTATTCCAATGGATGGTAGCTGTCATTATGAAAGGTAGTTTGTTGTCGATATCTTTGTTACACCATTGGATGGTAGCCTTGTCATTATGGAACTTAGTCTGTTGACAAAAATTTTGTTATTCCAATGAATGGTAGCCTAGTCATTTTGGAAGGTAGTCTCTTTTCGAAATTTTTGTTACTCTAATGGATGGTAGCCTTGTCATTATAGTAGGTAGTTTGTTGTCGTGATTTTAGTTACTCCAATGGGTGCTAGCCTTGTTATTATGGAAGGTAGTATGTTGTCGAGATTTTTGTTAATCCAATGGATGGTAGCCTTGTCATCATAGAAGGTAGTCTATTTTTCATATTTTTGTTACTACAATGTATGGAAGCCTTATCATTATGGTAGGTAGTTTGTTGTCGAGATTATTGTTATTCCAATGGATGGTAGCCTTGTCATTATGAAAGGTAGTTTGTTATCGATATCTTTGTTACTCCAATGGATGGTAGCCTTGTCATTATGGAAGGTAGTCTATTGTCTAAATTTTTGTTACTCTAATGGATGGTAGCCTTGTCATTATAATAGGTAGTCTGTTGTCGTGATTTTTGTTACTCCAATTGATGGTAACCTTGTTATTATGGAAGGTAGTATGTTGTCGATATTTTTATTAATCCAATGGATGCTAGCCTTGTCATTATGTTAGGTAGTATGTTGTCGATATCTTTGTTACTCCAACGGATGGTAGCCTTGTCATTATGGAAGGTAGGCTGTTGTCGATATCTTTGTTACTCCAAGGAATGGTAGCCTAGTCATTATGGAAGGTAGTCTATTGCCGAGATTTTTGTTACTCCAATGGATGGTAGCCTTGTCATTATGGAAGGTAGTATGTTGTCGAGATTTTTGATACTCCAATGGATGGTAGCCTTGTCATTATGAAAGGTAGTCTTTTGTCTATATCTTTGTTACTCCAATGGATGGTAGCCTTGTCATTATGGGAGGTAGTCTGTTGTCGAGATTTTTGTTACTCTAATGGATGGTAGCCTTGTCATTATAGTAGGTATTCTGTTGTCGTGATTTTTGTTACTCCAATGGATGGTAGCCTTGTTATTATGGAAGGTAGTATGTTGTCGAGATTTTTGTTAATCCAATGAATGGTAGCCTTGTCATTATGGAAGGTAGTTTATTGTTCAGATTTTTGTTACTACAATGTATGGTAGCCTTGTCATTATGGTAGGTAATCTGTTGTCGAGATTTTTGTTACTCTATTGGATGGTAGCCATGTCATTATGGAAGTTAGTCTATTGTCGAGATTTTTGTTATTCCAAAGGATGGTAGCCTTGTCATTATGAAAGGTAGTTTGTTGTCAATATCTTTGTTACTCCAATGGATGGTAGCCTTGTCGTTATGGAAGGTAGTCTATTGTCGAGATTTTTGTTACTCTAATGGATGGTAGCCTTGTCATTATAGTAGGTAGTCTGTTGTCGTGATTTTTGGTACTCCAATGGATGGTAGCCTTGTTATTATGGAAGGTAGTATTTTGTCGAGATTTTTGTTAATCCAATGGATGGTAGCCTTGTCATTATGTTAGGTAGTATGTTGTCGATATCTTTGTTACTCCAATGGATGGTAGCGTTGTCATTATGGAAGGTAGTCTTTTGTCGATATCTTTGTTACTCCAATTAATGGTAGCCTAGTCATTATGGAAGGTAGTCTATTGTCGAGATTTTTGTTACTCCAATGGATGGTAGCCTTGTCATTATGGAAGGTAGTATGTTGTCGAGATTTTTGTTATTCCAATGGATGGTAGCCTTGCCATTATGAAAGGTAGTCTTTTGTCGAGATCTTTGTTACTACAATGGATGGTAGCCTTGTCATTATGAAAAGTAGTCTGTTGACGAGATTTTTGTTACTCTAATGGATGGTAGCCTTGTCATTATAGTATGTAGTCTTTTGTCGTGATTTTTGTTACTCCAATGGATGGTAGCCTTGTTATTATGGAAGGTAGTATGTTGTCGAGATTTTTGTTAATCCAATGGATGGTAGCCTTGTCATTATGGAAGGTAGTTTATTGTTCAGATTTTTGTTACTACAATGTATGGTAGCGTTGTCATTATGGTAGGTAGTCCGTTGTCGAGATTTTTGTTATTCCAAAGGATGGTAGCCTTGTCATTATGAAAGGTAGTTTGTTGTCGATATCTTTGTTACTCCAATGGATGGTAGCCTTGTCGTTATGGAAGGTAGTCTATTGTCGAGATTTTTGTTACTCTAATGGATGGTAGCCTTGTCATTATAGTAGGTAGTCTGTTGTCGTGATTTTTGTTACTCCAACGGATGGTAGCCTTGTTATTATGGAAGGTAGTATTTTGTCGATATTTTTGATAATCCAATGGATGGTAGCCTTGTCATTATGTTAGGTAGTTAGTTGTCGATATCTTTGTTACTCCAATGGATGGTAGCCTTGTCGTTATGGAAGGTAGTCTATTGTCGAGATTTTTGTTACTCTAATGGATGGTAGCCTTGTCATTATAGTAGGTAGTCTGTTGTCGTGATTTTTGGTACTCCAATGGATGGTAGCCTTGTTATTATGGAAGGTAGTATTTTGTCGAGATTTTTGTTAATCCAATGGATGGTAGCCTTGTCATTATGTTAGGTAGTATGTTGTCGATATCTTTGTTACTCCAATGGATGGTAGCGTTGTTATTATGGAAGGTAGTATGTTGTCGAGATTTTTGTTAATCCAATGGATGGTAGCCTTGTCATTATGGAAGGTAGTTTATTGTTCAGATTTTGGTTACTACAATGTATGGTAGCCTTGTCATTATGGTAGGTAGTCCGTTGTCGAGATTTTTGTTATTCCAAAGGATGGTAGCATTGTCATTATGAAAGGTAGTTTGTTGTCGATATCTTTGTTACTCCAATGGATGGTAGCCTTGTCGTTATGGAAGGTAGTCTGTTGTTGAAATTTTTGTTACTCTAATGGATGGTAGCCTTGTCATTATAGTAGGTAGTCTGTTGTCGTGATTTTTGTTACTCCAATGGATGGTAGCCTTGTTATTATGGAAGGTAGTATGTTGTCGAAATTTTTGTTAATCCAATGGATGGTAGCCTTGTCATTTTGGAAGGTAGTATATTGTTCAGATTTTTGTTACTACAATGTATGGTAGCCTTGTCCTTATGGTAGGTAGTCTGTTGTCGATATTTTTGTTATTCCAATGGATGGTAGCTGTCATTATGAAAGGTAGTTTGTTGTCGATATCTTTGTTACACCATTGGATGGTAGCCTTGTCATTATGGAACTTAGTCTGTTGACAAAAATTTTGTTATTCCAATGAATGGTAGCCTAGTCATTTTGGAAGGTAGTCTCTTTTCGAAATTTTTGTTACTCTAATGGATGGTAGCCTTGTCATTATAGTAGGTAGTTTGTTGTCGTGATTTTAGTTACTCCAATGGGTGCTAGCCTTGTTATTATGGAAGGTAGTATGTTGTCGAGATTTTTGTTAATCCAATGGATGGTAGCCTTGTCATTATAGAAGGTAGTCTATTTTTCATATTTTTGTTATTACAATGTATGGAAGCCTTATCATTATGGTAGGTAGTTTGTTGTCGAGATTATTGTTATTCCAATGGATGGTAGCCTTGTCATTATGAAAGGTAGTTTGTTATCGATATCTTTGTTACTCCAATGGATGGTAGCCTTGTCATTATGGAAGGTAGTCTATTGTCTAAATTTTTGTTACTCTAATGGATGGTAGCCTTGTCATTATAATAGGTAGTCTGTTGTCGTGATTTTTGTTACTCCAATTGATGGTAACCTTGTTATTATGGAAGGTAGTATGTTGTCGATATTTTTATTAATCCAATGGATGCTAGCCTTGTCATTATATTAGGTAGTATGTTGTCGATATCTTTGTTACTCCAACGGATGGTAGCCTTGTCATTATGGAAGGTAGTCTGTTGTCGATATCTTTGTTACTCCAATGAATGGTAGCCTAGTCATTATGGAAGGTAGTCTATTGCCGAGATTTTTGTTACTCCAATGGATGGTAGCCTTGTCATTATGGAAGGTAGTATGTTGTCGAGATTTTTGTTATTCCAATGGATGGTAGCGTTGTCATTATGAAAGGTAGTCTTTTGTCTATATCTTTGTTACTCCAATGGATGGTAGCCTAGTCATTATGGAAGGTAGTCTATTGTCGAGATTTTTGTTACTCCAATGGATGGTAGCCTTGTCATTATGGAAGGTAGTATGTTGTCGAGATTTTTGTTATTCCAATGGATGGTAGCCTTGCCATTATGAAAGGTAGTCTTTTGTCGAGATCTTTGTTACTACATTGGATGGTAGCCTTGTCATTATGGAAAGTAGTCTGTTGTCGAGATTTTTGTTACTCTAATGGATGGTAGCCTTGTCATTATAGTATGTAGTCTTTTGTCGTGATTTTTGTTACTCCAATGAATGGTAGCCTTGTTATTATGGAAGGTAGTATGTTGTCGAGATTTTTGTTAATCCAATGGATGGTAGCCTTGTCATTATGGAAGGTAGTTTATTGTTCAGATTTTGGTTACTACAATGTATGGTAGCCTTGTCATTATGGTAGGTAGTCCGTTGTCGAGATTTTTGTTATTCCAAAGGATGGTAGCATTGTCATTATGAAAGGTAGTTTGTTGTCGATATCTTTGTTACTCCAATGGATGGTAGCCTTGTCGTTATGGAAGGTAGTCTGTTGTTGAAATTTTTGTTACTCTAATGGATGGTAGCCTTGTCATTATAGTAGGTAGTCTGTTGTCGTGATTTTTGTTACTCCAATGGATGGTAGCCTTGTTATTATGGAAGGTAGTATGTTGTCGAAATTTTTGTTAATCCAATGGATGGTAGCCTTGTCATTTTGGAAGGTAGTATATTGTTCAGATTTTTGTTACTACAATGTATGGTAGCCTTGTCATTATGGTAGGTAGTCTGTTGTCGATATTTTTGTTATTCCAATGGATGGTAGCTGTCATTATGAAAGGTAGTTTGTTGTCGATATCTTTGTTACACCATTGGATGGTAGCCTTGTCATTATGGAACTTAGTCTGTTGACAAAAATTTTGTTATTCCAATGAATGGTAGCCTAGTCATTTTGGAAGGTAGTCTCTTTTCGAAATTTTTGTTACTCTAATGGATGGTAGCCTTGTCATTATAGTAGGTAGTTTGTTGTCGTGATTTTAGTTACTCCAATGGGTGCTAGCCTTGTTATTATGGAAGGTAGTATGTTGTCGAGATTTTTGTTAATCCAATGAATGGTAGCCTTGTCATTATAGAAGGTAGTCTATTTTTCATATTTTTGTTATTACAATGTATGGAAGCCTTATCATTATGGTAGGTAGTTTGTTGTCGAGATTATTGTTATTCCAATGGATGGTAGCCTTGTCATTATGAAAGGTAGTTTGTTATCGATATCTTTGTTACTCCAATGGATGGTAGCCTTGTCATTATGGAAGGTAGTCTATTGTCTAAATTTTTGTTACTCTAATGGATGGTAGCCTTGTCATTATAATAGGTAGTCTGTTGTCGTGATTTTTGTTACTCCAATTGATGGTAACCTTGTTATTATGGAAGGTAGTATGTTGTCGATATTTTTATTAATCCAATGGATGCTAGCCTTGTCATTATATTAGGTAGTATGTTGTCGATATCTTTGTTACTCCAACGGATGGTAGCCTTGTCATTATGGAAGGTAGTCTGTTGTCGATATCTTTGTTACTCCAATGAATGGTAGCCTAGTCATTATGGAAGGTAGTCTATTGCCGAGATTTTTGTTACTCCAATGGATGGTAGCCTTGTCATTATGGAAGGTAGTATGTTGTCGAGATTTTTGTTATTCCAATGGATGGTAGCCTTGTCATTATGAAAGGTAGTCTTTTGTCTATATCTTTGTTACTCCAATGGATGGTAGCCTAGTCATTATGGAAGGTAGTCTATTGTCGAGATTTTTGTTACTCCAATGGATGGTAGCCTTGTCATTATGGAAGGTAGTATGTTGTCGAGATTTTTGTTACTCCAATGGATGGTAGCCTTGCCATTATGAAAGGTAGTCTTTTGTCGAGATCTTTGTTACTCCAATGGATGGTAGCCTTGTCATTATGGAAGGTAGTTTATTGTTCAGATTTTGGTTACTACAATGTATGGTAGCCTTGTCATTATGGTAGGTAGTCCGTTGTTGAGATTTTTGTTATTCCAAAGGATGGTAGCCTTGTTATTATGAAAGGTAGTTTGTTGTCGATATCTTTGTTACTCCAATGGATGGTAGCCTTGTCGTTATGGAAGGTAGTCTATTGTCGAGATTTTTGTTACTCTAATGGATGGTAGCCTTGTCATTATAGTAGGTAGTCTGTTGTCGTGATTTTTGATACTCCAATGGATGGTAGCCTTGTTATTATGGAAGGTAGTATTTTGTCGAGATTTTTGTTAATACAATGGATGGTAGCCTTGTCATTATGTTAGGTAGTATCTTGTCGATATCTTTGTTACTCCAATGGATGGTAGCGTTGTCATTATGGAAGGTAGTCTTTTGTCGATATCTTTGTTACTCCAATTGATGGTAGCCTAGTCATTATGGAAGGTAGTCTATTGTCGAGATTTTTGTTACTCTAATGGATGGTAGCCTTGTCATTATGGAGGTAGTATGTTGTCGAGATTTTTGTTATTCCAATGGATGGTAGCCTTGCCATTATGAAAGGTAGTCTTTTGTCGAGATCTTTGTTACTACAATGGATGGTAGCCTTGTCATTATGGAAAGTAGTCTGTTGTCGAGATTTTTGTTACTCTAATGGATGGTAGCCTTGTCATTATAGTATGTAGTCTTTTGTCGTGATTTTTGTTACTCCAATGGATGGTAGCCTTGTTATTATGGAAGGTAGTATGTTGTCGAGATTTTTGTTAATCCAATGGATGGTAGCCTTGTCATTATGGAAGGTAGTTTATTGTTCAGATTTTTGTTACTACAATGTATGGTAGCGTTATCATTATGGTAGGTAGTCCGTTGTCGAGATTTTTGTTATTCCAAAGCATGGTAGCCTTGTCATTATGAAAGGTAGTTTGTTGTCGATATCTTTGTTACTCCAATGGATGGTAGCCTTGTCGTTATGGAAGGTAGTCTATTGTCGAGATTTTTGTTACTCTAATGGATGGTAGCCTTGTCATTATAGTAGGTAGTATGTTGTCGTGATTTTTGTTACTCCAATGGATGGTAGCCTTGTTATTATGGAAGGTAGTATTTTGTCGAGATTTTTGATAATCCAATGGATGGTAGCCTTGTCATTATGTTAGGTAGTTTGTTGTCGATATCTTTGTTACTCCAATGGATGGTAGCCTTGTCGTTATGGAAGGTAGTCTATTGTCGAGATTTTTGTTACTCTAATGGATGGTAGCCTTGTCATTATAGTAGGTAGTCTGTTGTCATGATTTTTGGTACTCCAATGGATGGTAGCCTTGTTATTATGGAAGGTAGTATTTGGTCGAGATTTTTGTTAATCCAATGGATAGTAGTCTTGTCATTATGTTTGGTAGTATGTTGTCGATATCTTTGTTACTCCAATGGATTGTAGCGTTGTCATTATGGAAGGTAGTCTTTTGTCGATATCTTTGTTACTCCAATCGATGGTAGCCTAGTAATTATGGAAAGTAGTCTATTGTCGAGATTTTTGTTACTCCAATGGATGGTAGCCTTGTCATTATGGAAGGTAGTATGTTGTCGAGATTTTTGTTATTCCAATGGATGGTAGCCTTGCCATTATGAAAGGTAGTCTTTTGTCGAGATCTTTGTTACTACAATGGATGGTAGCCTTGTCATTATAGAAAGTAGTCTGTTGTCGAGATTTTTGTTACTCTAATGGATGGTAGCCTTGTCATTATAGTATGTAGTCTTTTGTCGTGATTTTTGTTACTCCAATGGATGGTAGCCTTGTTATTATGGGAGGTAGTATGTTGTCGAGATTTTTGTTAATCCAATGGATGGTAGCCTTGTCATTATGGAAGGTAGTTTATTGTTCAGATTTTTGTTACTACAATGTATGGTAGCCTTGTCATTATGGTAAGTAGTCAGTTGTCGAGATTTTTGTTATTCCAAAGGATGGTAGCCTTGTCATTATGAAAGGTAGTTTGTTGTCGATATCTTTGTTACTCCAATGGATGGTAGCCTTGTCGTTATGGAAGGTAGTCTATTGTCGAGATTTTTGTTACTCTAATGGATGGTAGACTTGTCATTATAGTAGGTAGTCTGTTGTCGTGATTTTTGTTACTCCAATTGATGGTAGCCTTGTTATTATGGAAGGTAGTATTTTTTCGAGATTTTTGTTAATCCAATGGATGGTAGCCTTTTCATTATGTTAGGTAGTATGTTGTCGATATCTTTGTTACTCCAATGGATGGTAGCGTTGTCATTATGGAAGGTAGTCTGTTGTCGATATCTTTGTTACTCCAATGCATGGTAGCCTATCATTATGGAAGGTAGTCTATTGTCGAGATTTTTGTTACTCCAATGGATGGTAGCCTTGTCATTATGGATGGTAGTATGTTTTCGAGATTTTTGTTATTCCAATGGATGGTAGCCTTGTCATTATGAAAGGTAGTCTTTTGTCGATATCTTTGTTACTACAATGGATTGTAGCCTTGTCATTATGGAAGGTAGTCTGTTGTTGAGATTTTTGTTACTCTAATGGATGGTAGCCTTGTCATTATAGTATGTAGTCTTTTGTCGTGATTTTTGTTACTCCAATGGATGGTAGCCTTGTTATTATGGAAGGTAGTATGTTGTCGAGATTTTTGTTAATCCAATGGATGGTAGCCTTGTCATTATGGAAGGTAGTTTATTGTTCAGATTTTTGTTACTACAATGTATGGTATCCTTGTCATTATGGTAGGTAGTCTGTTGTCGAGATTTTTGTTACTCTGTCCGATGGTAGCCATGTCATTATGGATGTTAGTCTGTTGTCGAGATTTTTGTTATTCCAATGGATGGTAGCCTAGTCATTATGGAAGGTAGTCTATTGTTGAAATTTTTGTTACTCTAATGGATGGTAGCCTTGTCATTATAGTAGGTAGTCTGTTGTCGTGATTTTTGTTACTCCAATGGATGGTAGACTTGTTATTATGGAAGGTAGTATGTTGTCGAGATTTTTGTTAATCCAATGGATGGTAGCCTTGTCATTTTGAAAGGTAGTCTATTTTTCAGATTTTTGTTACTACAATGTATGGTAGCCTTGTCATTATGGTAGGTAGTCTGTTGTCGATATTTTTGTTATTCCAATGGATGGTAGCTGTCATTATGAAAGGTAGTTTGTTGTCGATATCTTTGTTACACCATTGGATGGTAGCCTTGTCATTATGGAACTTAGTCTGTTGACAAAAATTTTGTTATTCTAATGAATGGTAGCCTAGTCATTTTGGAAGGTAGTCTCTTTTCGAAATTTTTGTTACTCTAATGGATGGTAGCCTTGTCATTATAGTAGGTAGTTTGTTGTCGTGATTTTAGTTACTCCAATGGGTGGTAGCCTTGTCATTATGAAAGGTAGTTTGTTATCGATATCTTTGTTACTCCAATGGATGGTAGCCTTGTCGTTATGGAAGGTAGTCTATTGTCGAGATTTTTGTTACTCTAATGGATGGTAGCCTTGTCATTATAGTAGGTAGTCTATTGTCGTGATTTTTGGTACTCCAATGGATGGTAGCCTTGTTATTATGGAAGGTAGTATTTTGTCGAGATTTTTGTTAATCAAATGGATGGTAGCCTTGTCATTATGTTAGGTAGTATGTTGTCGATATCTTTGTTACTCCAATGGATGGTAGCGTTGTAATTATGGAAGGTAGTCTTTTGTCGATATCTTTGTTGCTCCAATGGATGGTAGCCTAGTTATAATGGAAGGTAGTCTATTGTCGAGATTTTTGTTACTCCAATGGATGGTAGCCTTGTTATTATGGAAGGTAGTATTTTGTCGAGATTTTTGTTAATCCAATGGATGGTAGTCTTGTCATTATGTTAGGTAGTATGTTGTCGATATCTTTGTTACACCAATGGATGGTAGCGTTGTCATTATGGAAGGTAGTCTGTTGTCGATATCTTTGTTACTCCAATGGATGGTAGCCTAGTCATTATGGAAGGTAGTCTATTGTCGAGATTTTTGTTACTCCAATGGATGGTAGCCTTGTCATTATGGAAGGTAGTATGTTGTCGAGATTTTTGTTATTCCAATGGATGGTAGCCTTGTCATTATGAAAGGTAGTCTTTTGTCGATATCTTTGTTACTACAATGGATGGTAGCCTTGTCATTATGGAAGGTAGTCTGTTGTCGAGATTTTTGTTATTCCAATGGATGGTAGCCTTGTCATTATAGTAGGTAGTCTGTTGTCGTGATTTTTGTTACTTCAATGGATGGTAGCCTTGTTATTATGGAACGTAGTATGTTGTCGAGATTTTTTTTAATCCAATGGATGGTAGCCTTGTCATTTTGGAAGGTAGTCTATTGTTCAGATTTTTGTTACTACAATGTATGGTAGCCTTGTCATTATGGTAGGTAGTCTGTTGTCGATATTTTTGTTATTCCAATGGATGGTAGCTGTCATTATGAAAGTTAGTTTGTTGTCGATATCTTTGTTACACCATTGGATGGTAGCCTTGTCATTATGGAACTTAGTCTGTTGACAAAAATTTTGTTATTCCAATAAATGGTAGCCTAGTCATTATGGAAGGTAGTCTCTTTTCGAAATTTTTATTACTCTAATGGATGGTAGCCTTGTCATTATAGTAGGTAGTTTGTTGACGTGATTTTAGTTACTCCAATGGGTGGTAGCCTTGTCGTTATGGAAGGTAGTCTATTGTCGAGATTTTTGTTACTCTAATGGATGGTAGCCTTGTCATTATAGTAGGTAGTCTGTTGTCGTGATTTTTGGTACTCCAATGGATGGTAGCCTTGTTATTATGGAAGGTAGTATTTTGTCGAGATTTTTGTTAATCCAATGGATGGTAGCCTTGTCATTATGTTAGGTAGTATGTTGTCGATATCTTTGTTACTCCAATGGATGGTAGCGTTGTCATTATGGAAGGTAGTCTTTTGTCGATATCTTTGTTACTCCAATGGATGGTAGCCTAGTCATTATGGAAGGTAGTCTATTGTCGAGATTTTTGTTACTCCAATGGATGGTAGCCTTGTCATTATGGAAGGTTGAAATTCTGGTGTATGCTAGTCTTCAGATGTTATACTCAATGTCTAAACATCTGATATGACATAATAAATACACTGCAAGGTAGATACCTAATTATTTTTGATTCAGTACTGAAGAGTAACAGAAGCACAGTTTAACCAAGCTGTGCCAGATCTACTTTGAAGGTGCAGAGGATAGAACATCGATGTGCCTAGTTCTGTTCATCTGTGGCACATGATCAGCAGAAAGCAAACAGTCTTTGCAGTTCTGTTTCTTCTGCACAGATATCAGCATGATGTCTTAACATGTTCTGAGACATCATCTGTTACAACATTACAATTTTACCTTGATATATAACAGACAGAATTATAAAGTGTTGAAGGTAAAAACACAAATCAGTTGTTGACCCAGTTCGGTGAAACACACCTACTCTGGGGGCATACCAAGCCAGGAAGAAGATCCACTATCAGCAATATTAATTCAGGACTAAACTATACAAGTTCCCATCCTTCACTTAATCATCTACCAAGTGCAACCTATACCTAGGAACTCCTAGGTAGAAACCTACCAGTTTCCATTCCTATTGCCGCAGCAACAGAAATCTTACTCCTACTCAAGAAGCAGTGCCCTCCCACTTGGTTTCCTACATTACAATGAATATGGAGTAATGCAAAAATACTTAGACTTGCTTCATAGCTTCATCCAAGAACACTCAAACTCTTACCTACAGGTTTCGAGTTACATACATGGTAACCTTGCCACAGACCGACAGGTTTACCTAACAAAAACCCCCAAAGTTACATTATGTGCATGTTGCAAACCCTAGGTTACAATCTGCTATTTATAACCTATTACCCAACTCAGCAAGTTTTTCTCCTTGCTGTTACAACTCAGCAGCAAACTTCTCCTATAATCAAGGTCTTCAATCTTCTAGTTCCTAAAATATCTCCATATTTAGAAACAATATTTTCTTCAAATAATCTGATTGATTCTTGATTGATCTTCAGATTCTCCATAAGAAACGCCACATATATTCTCAGAGTATTTAAGTACCAGAACTGTAACTGAATTATCAATTCTGTTGACGTGATGTCAAGTCAGATGTCATGACATTACATCTAATATGTTTTCCTAGATGTTGAACTTTTTCAACACAACAAATAACCTCTTTCATAATTTAGATCACTTAGAATAGTTAGGTTATAAGTCACAGCTGTTACAAAACATTCAACATATAACATAGTTACTTAATCAGTACTTAATTTCAGGCGCGATGTCATATGCTGATGTTGTGACATCTTACATAACATGTTGGTTCAGATGTTGAACTTCTTCAACACCACATATTAAAAAAACAGAGGGAACATGGGTAAACTTGCTTTCTTATTTGTTTTACAAATGAAGCCAACTCTCCAGCCAGGGCACTTACAAAGGTAGTATGTTGTCGAGATTTTTGTTATTCCAATGGATGGTAGCCTTGCCATTATGAAAGGTAGTCTTTTGTCGAGATATTTGTTACTACAATGGATGGTAGCATTGTCATTATGGAAGGTAGTCTGCTGTCGAGATTTTGGTTACTCTAATGGATGGTAGCCTTGTCATTATAGTATGTAGTCTTTTGTCGTGATTTTTGTTACTCCAATGGATGGTAGTCTTGTTATTATGGAAGGTAGTATGTTTTCGAGATTTTTGTTAATCCAATGGATGGTAGCCTTGTCATTATGGAAGGTAGTTTATTGTTCAGATTTTTGTTACTACAATGTATGGTAGCCTTGTCATTATGGTAGGTAGTCTGTTGTCGAGATTTTTGTTATTCAAAAGGATGGTAGCCTTGTCATTATGAAAGGTAGTTTGTTGTCGATATCTTTGTTACTCCAATGAATGGTAGCCTTGTCGTTATGGAAGGTAGTCTATTGTCGAGATTTTTGTTACTCTAATGGATGGTAGCCTTGTCATTATAATAGGTAGTTTGTTGTCGTGATTATTGTTACTCCAATGGATGGTAGCCTTGTTATTATGGAAGGTAGTATTTTGTCGAGATTTTTGTTAATCCAATGGATGGTAGCCTTGTCATTATGTTAGGTAGTATGTTGTCGATATATTTGTTACTCCAATGGATGGTAGCGTTGTCATTATGGAAGGTAGTCTGTTGTCGATATCTTTGTTACTCCAATGGATGGTAGCCTAGTCATTATGGAAGGTAGTCTATTGTCGAGATTTTTGTTACTCCAATGGATGGTAGCCTTGACATTATGGAAGGTAGTATGTTGTCGAGATTTTTGTTATTCCAATGGATGGTAGCCTTGTCATTATGAAAGGTAGTCTTTTGTCGATATATTTGTTGCTACAATGGATGGTAGCCTTGTCATTATGGAAAGTAGTCTGTTGTTGAGATTTTTGTTACTCTAATGGATGGTAGCCTTGTCATTATAGTATGTAGTCTTTTGTCGTGATTTTTGTTACTACAATGGATGGTAGCCTTGTTATTATGGAAGGTAGTATGTTGTCGAGATTTTTGTTAATCCAATGGATGGTAGCCTTGTCATTATGGAAGGTAGTTTATTGTTCAGATTTTTGTTACTACAATGTATGGTAGCCTTGTCATTATGGTAGGTAGTCTGTTGTCGAGATTTTTGTTACTCTATCCGATGGTAGCCATGTCATTATGGAAGTTAGTCTGTTGTCGAGATTTTTGTTATTCCAACGGATGGTAGCCTAGTCATTATGGAAGGTAGTCTGTTGTTGAAATTTTTGTTACTCTAATGGATGGTAGCCTTGTCATTATAGTAGGTAGTCTGTTGTCGTGATTTTTGTTACTCCAATGGATGGTAGCCTTGTTATTATGGAAGGTAGTATGTTGTCGAGATTTTTTTTAATCCAATGGATGGTAGCCTTGTCATTATGGAAGGTAGTTTATTGTTCAGATTTTTGTTACTACAATGTATGGTAGCCTTGTCATTATGGTAGGTAGTCTGTTGTCGAGATTTTTGTTATTCAAAAGGATGGTAGCCTTGTCATTATGAAAGGTAGTTTGTTGTCGATATCTTTGTTACTCCAATGGATGGTAGCCTTGTCGTTATGGAAGGTAGTCTATTGTCGAGATTTTTGTTACTCTAATGGATGGTAGCCTTGTCATTATAATAGGTAGTTTGTTGTCGTGATTATTGTTACTCCAATGGATGGTAGCCTTGTTATTATGGAAGGTAGTATTTTGTCGAGATTTTTGTTAATCCAATGGATGGTAGCCTTGTCATTATGTTAGGTAGTATGTTGTCGATATATTTGTTACTCCAATGGATGGTAGCGTTGTCATTATGGAAGGTAGTCTGTTGTCGATATCTTTGTTACTCCAATGGATGGTAGCCTAGTCATTATGGAAGGTAGTCTATTGTCGAGATTTTTGTTACTCCAATGGATGGTAGCCTTGACATTATGGAAGGTAGTATGTTGTCGAGATTTTTGTTATTCCAATGGATGGTAGCCTTGTCATTATGAAAGGTAGTCTTTTGTCGATATATTTGTTGCTACAATGGATGGTAGCCTTGTCATTATGGAAAGTAGTCTGTTGTTGAGATTTTTGTTACTCTAATGGATGGTAGCCTTGTCATTATAGTATGTAGTCTTTTGTCGTGATTTTTGTTACTCCAATGGATGGTAGCCTTGTTATTATGGAAGGTAGTATGTTGTCGAGATTTTTGTTAATCCAATGGATGGTAGCCTTGTCATTATGGAAGGTAGTTAATTGTTCAGATTTTTGTTACTACAATGTATGGTAGCCTTGTCATTATGGTAGGTAGTCTGTTGTCGAGATTTTTGTTACTCTATCCGATGGTAGCCATGTCATTATGGAAGTTAGTCTGTTGTCGAGATTTTTGTTATTCCAACGGATGGTAGCCTAGTCATTATGGAAGGTAGTCTGTTGTTGAAATTTTTGTTACTCTAATGGATGGTAGCCTTGTCATTATAGTAGGTAGTCTGTTGTCGTGATTTTTGTTACTCCAATGGATGGTAGCCTTGTTATTATGGAAGGTAGTATGTTGTCTAGATTTTTGTTAATCCAATGGATGGTAGCCTTGTCATTATGGAAGGTAGTTTATTGTTCAGATTTTTGTTACTACAATGTATGGTAGCCTTGTCATTATGGTAGGTAGTCTATTGTCGAGATTTTTGTTATTCAAAAGGATGGTAGCCTTGTCATTATGAAAGGTAGTTTGTTTTCGATATCTTTGTTACTCCAATGGATGGTAGCCTTGTCGTTATGGAAGGTAGTCTATTGTCGAGATTTTTGTTACTCTAATGGATGGTAGCCTTGTCATTATAATAGGTAGTTTGTTGTCGTGATTATTGTTACTCCAATGGATGGTAGCCTTGTTATTATGGAATGTAGTATTTTGTCGAGATTTTTGTTAATCCAATGGATGGTAGCCTTGTCATTATGTTAGGTAGTATGTTGTCGATATATTTGTTACTCCAATGGATGGTAGCGTTGTCATTATGGAAGGTAGTCTGTTTTCGATATCTTTGTTACTCCAATGGATGGTAGCCTAGTCATTATGGAAGGTAGTCTATTGTCGAGATTTTTGTTACTCCAATGGATGGTAGCCTTGACATTATGGAAGGTAGTATGTTGTCGAGATTTTTGTTATTCCAATGGATGGTAGCCTTGTCATTATGAAAGGTAGTCTTTTGTCGATATATTTGTTGCTACAATGGATGGTAGCCTTGTCATTATGGAAAGTAGTCTGTTGTTGAGATTTTTGTTACTCTAATGGATGGTAGCCTTGTCATTATAGTAGGTAGTCTGTTGTCGTGATTTTTGTTACTCCAATGGATGGTAGCCTTGTTATTATGGAAGGTAGTATGTTGTCTAGATTTTTGTTAATCCAATGGATGGTAGCCTTGTCATTATGGAAGGTAGTTTATTGTTCAGATTTTTGTTACTACAATGTATGGTAGCCTTGTCATTATGGTAGGTAGTCTGTTGTCGAGATTTTTGTTATTCAAAAGGATGGTAGCCTTGTCATTATGAAAGGTAGTTTGTTGTCGATATCTTTGTTACTCCAATGGATGGTAGCCTTGTCGTTATGGAAGGTAGTCTATTGTCGAGATTTTTGTTACTCTAATGGATGTTAGCCTTGTCATTATAATAGGTAGTTTGTTGTCGTGATTATTGTTACTCCAATGGATGGTAGCCTTGTTATTATGGAATGTAGTATTTTGTCGAGATTTTTGTTAATCCAATGGATGGTAGCCTTGTCATTATGTTAGGTAGTATGTTGTCGATATATTTGTTACTCCAATGGATGGTAGCGTTGTCATTATGGAAGGTAGTCTGTTTTCGATATCTTTGTTACTCCAATGGATGGTAGCCTAGTCATTATGGAAGGTAGTCTATTGTCGAGATTTTTGTTACTCCAATGGATGGTAGCCTTGACATTATGGAAGGTAGTATGTTGTCGAGATTTTTGTTATTCCAATGGATGGTAGCCTTGTCATTATGAAAGGTAGTCTTTTGTCGATATATTTGTTGCTACAATGGATGGTAGCCTTGTCATTATGGAAAGTAGTCTGTTGTTGAGATTTTTGTTACTCTAATGGATGGTAGCCTTGTCATTATAGTATGTAGTCTTTTGTCGTGATTTTTGTTACTCGAATGGATTGTAGCCTTGTTATTATGGAAGGTAGTATGTTGTCGAGATTTTTGTTAATCCAATGGATGGTAGCCTTGTCATTATGGAAGGTAGTTTATTGTTCAGATTTTTGTTACTACAATGTATGGTAGCCTTGTCATTATGGTAGGTAGTCTGTTGTCGAGATTTTTGTTACTCTATCCGATGGTAGCCATGTCATTATGGAAGTTAGTTTGTTGTCGAGATTTTTGTTATTCCAACGGATGGTAGCCTAGTCATTATGGAAGGTAGTCTGTTGTTGAAATTTTTGTTACTCTAATGGATGGTAGCCTTGTCATTATAGTAGGTAGTCTGTTGTCGTGATTTTTGTTACTCCAATGGATGGTAGCCTTGTTATTATGGAAGGTATTATGTTCTCGAGATTTTTGTTAATCCAATGGATGGTAGCCTTGTCATTATGGAAGGTAGTTTATTGTTCAGATTTTTGTTACTACAATGTATGGTAGCCTTGTCATTATGGTAGGTAGTCTATTGTCGAGATTTTTGTTACTCTATCCGATGGTAGCCATGTCATTATGGAAGTTAGTCTGTTGTCGAGATTTTTGTTATTCCAACGGATGGTAGCCTAGTCATTATGGAAGGTAGTCTGTTGATGAAATTTTTGTTACTCTAATGGATGGTAGCCTTGTCATTATAGTAGGTAGTCTGTTGTCGTGATTTTTGTTACTCCAATGGATGGTAGCCTTGTTATTATGGAAGGTAGTATGTTGTCGAGATTTTTGTTAATCCAATGGATGGTAGCCTTGTCATTATGGAAGGTAGTTTATTGTTCAGATTTTTGTTACTACAATGTATGGTAGCCTTGTCATTATGGTAGGTAGTCTGTTGTCGAGATTTTTGTTATTCAAAAGGATGGTAGCCTTGTCATTATGAAAGGTAGTTTGTTGTCGATATCTTTGTTACTCCAATGGATGGTAGCCTTGTCGTTATGGAAGGTAGTCTATTGTCGAGATTTTTGTTACTCTAATGGATGGTAGCCTTGTCATTATAATAGGTAGTTTGTTGTCGTGATTATTGTTACTCCAATGGATGGTAGCCTTGTTATTATGGAAGGTAGTATTTTGTCGAGATTTTTGTTAATCCAATGGATGGTAGCCTTGTCATTATGTTAGGTAGTATGTTGTCGATATATTTGTTACTCCAATGGATGGTAGCGTTGTCATTATGGAAGGTAGTCTGTTGTCGATATCTTTTTTACTCCAATGGATGGTAGCCTAGTCATTATGGAAGGTAGTCTATTGTCGAGATTTTTGTTACTCCAATGGATGGTAGCCTTGACATTATGGAAGGTAGTATGTTGTCGAGATTTTTGTTATTCCAATGGATGGTAGCCTTGTCATTATGAAAGGTAGTCTTTTGTCGATATATTTGTTGCTACAATGGATGGTAGCCTTGTCATTATGGAAAGTAGTCTGTTGTTGAGATTTTTGTTACTCTAATGGATGGTAGCCTTGTCATTATAGTATGTAGTCTTTTGTCATGATTTTTGTTACTCCAATGGATGGTAGCCTTGTTATTATGGAAGGTATTATGTTGTCGAGATTTTTGTTAATCCAATGGATGGTAGCCTTGTCATTATGGAAGGTAGTTTATTGTTAAGATTTTTGTTACTACAATGTATGGTAGCCTTGTCATTATGGTAGGTAGTCTGTTGTCGAGATTTTTGTTACTCTATCCGATGGTAGCCATGTCATTATGGATGTTAGTCTGTTGTCGAGATTTTTGTTATTCCAATGGATGGTAGCCTAGTCATTATGGAAGGTAGTCTGTTGTTGAAATTTTTGTTACTCTAATGGATGGTAGCCTTGTCATTATAGTAGGTAGTCTGTTGTCGTGATTTTTGTTACTCCAATGGATGGTAGCCTTGTTATTATGGAAGGTAGTATGTTGTCGAGATTTTTGTTAATCCAATGGATGGTAGCCATGTCATTTTGGAAGGTAGTTTATTGTTCAGATTTTTGTTACTACAATGTATGGTAGCCTTGTCATTATGGTAGGTAGTCTGTTGTCGAGATTTTTGTTACTCTATCCGATGGTAGCCATGTCATTATGGATGTTAGTCTGTTGTCGAGATTTTTGTTATTCCAATGGATGGTAGCCTAGTCATTATGGAAGGTAGTCTGTTGTTGAAATTTTTGTTACTCTAATGGATGGTAGCCTTGTCATTATAGTAGGTAGTCTGTTGTCGTGATTTTTGTTACTTCAATGGATGGTAGCCTTGTTATTATGGCAGGTAGTATGTTGTCGAGATTTTTGTTAATCCAATGGATGGTAGCCTTGTCATTTTGGAAGGTAGTCTATTGTTCAGATTTTTGTTACTACAATGTATGGTAGCCTTGTCATTATGGTAGGTAGTCTGTTGTCGATATTTTTGTTATTCCAATGGATGGTAGCTGTCATTATGAAAGGTAGTTTGTTGTCGATATCTTTGTTACACCATTGGATGGTAGCCTTGTCATTATGGAACTTAGTCTGTTCACAAAAATTTTGTTATTCCAATGAATGGTAGCCAAGTCATTATGGAAGGTAGTCTCTTTTCGAAATTTTTGTTACTCTAATGGATGGTAGCCTTGTCATTATAGTAGGTAGTTTGTTGTCGTGATTTTTGATAATCCAATGGGTGGTAGCCTTGTCATTATGAAAGGTAGTTTGTTGTCGATATCTTTGTTACTCCAATGGATGGTAGCCTTGTCGTTATGGAAGGTAGTCTATTGTCAAGATTTTTGTTACTCTAATGGATGGTAGCCTTGTCATTATAGTAGGTAGTCTGTTGTCGTGATTTTTGGTACTCCAATGGATGGTAGCCTTGTTATTATGGAAGGTAGTATTTTGTCGAGATTTTTGTTAATCCAATGGATGGTAGCCTTGTCATTATGTTAGGTAGTATGTTGTCGATATCTTTGTTACTCCAATGGATGGTAGCGTTGTCATTATGGAAGTTAGTCTTTTGTCGATATCTTTGTTACTCCAATGGATGGTAGCCTAGTCATTATGGAAGGTAGTCTATTGTCGAGATTTTTGTTACTCCAATGGATGGTAGCCTTGTCATTATGGAAGGTAGTATGTTGTCGAGATTTTTATTATTCCAATGGATGGTAGACTTGCCATTATGAAAGGTAGTCTTTTGTCGAGATCTTTGTTACTACAATGGATGGTAGCCTTGTCATTATGGAAGGTAGTCTGTTGTCGAGATTTTTGTTACTCTAAAGGATGGTAGCCTTGTCATTATAGTATGTAGTCTTTTGTCGTGATTTTTGTTACTCCAACGGATGGTAGCCTTGTTATTATGGAAGGTAGTATGCTGTCGAGATTTTTGTTAATCCAATGGATGGTAGCCTTGTAATTATGGAAGGTAGTTTATTGTTCAGATTTTTGTTACTACAATGTATGGTAGCTTTGTCATTATGGTAGGTAGTCTGTTGTCGAGATTTTTGTTATTCCAAAGGATGGTAGCCTTGTCATTATGAAAGGTAGTTTGTTGTCGATATCTTTGTTACTCCAATGGATGGTAGCCTTGTCGTTATGGAAGGTAGTCTATTGTCGAGATTTTTGTTACTCTAATGGATGGTAGCATTGTCATTATAATAGGTAGTTTGTTGTTGTGATTTTTGTTACTCCAATGGATGGTAGCCTTGTTATTATGGAAGGTAGTATTTTGTCGAGATTTTTGTTAATCCAATGGATGGTAGCCTTGTCATTATGTTAGGTAGTATGTTGTCGATATATTTGTTACTCCAATGGATGGTAGCGTTGTCATTATGGAAGGTAGTCTGTTGTCGATATCTTTGTTACTCCAATGGATGGTAGCCTAGTCATTATGGAAGGTAGTCTATTGTCGAGATTTTTGTTACTCCAATGGATGGTAGCCTTGTCATTATGGAAGGTAGTATGTTGTCGAGATTTTTGTTATTCCAATGGATGGTAGCCTTGTCATTATGAAAGGTATTCTTTTGTCGATATCTTTGTTACTACAATGAATGGTAGCCTTGTCATTATGGAAGGTAGTCTGTTGTTGAGATTTTTGTTACTCTAATGGATGGTAGCCTTGTCATTATAGTATGTAGTCTTTTGTCATGATTTTTGTTACTCCAATGGATGGTAGCCTTGTTATTATGGAAGGTAGTATGTTGTCGAGATTTTTGTTAATCCAATGGATGGTAGCCTTGTCATTATGGAAGGTAGTTTATTGTTCAGATTTTTGTTACTACAATGTATGGTAGCCTTGTCATTATGGTAGGTAGTCTGTTGTCGAGATTTTTGTTACTCTATCCGATGGTAGCCATGTCATTATGGAAGTTAGTCTGTTGTCGAGATTTTTGTTATTCCAATGGATGGTAGCCTAGTCATTATGGAAGGTAGTCTGTTGTTGAAATTTTTGTTACTCTAATGGACGGTAGCGTTGTCATTATAGTAGGTAGTCTGTTGTCGTGATTTTTGTTACTCCAATGGATGGTAGCCTTGTTATTATGGAACGTAGTATGTTGTCGAGATTTTTGTTAATCCAATGGATGGTAGCCTTGTCATTTTGGAAGGTAGTCTATTTTTCAGATTTTTGTTACTACAATGTATGGTAGCCTTGTCATTATGGTAGGTAGTCTGTTGTCGATATTTTTGTTATTCCAATGGATGGTAGCTGTCATTATGAAAGGTAGTTTGTTGTCGATATCTTTGTTACACCATTGGATGGTAGCCTTGTCATTATGGAACTTAGTCTGTTGACAAAAATTTTGTTATTCCAATGAATGGTAGCCTAGTCATTATGGAAGGTAGTCTCTTTTCGAAATTTTTGTTACTCTAATGGATGGTATCCTTGTCATTATAGTAGGTAGTTTGTTGTCGTGATTTTAGTTACTCCAATGGGTGGTAGCCTTGTTATTATGGAAGGTAGTATGTTGTCGAGATTTTTGTTAATCCAATGGATGGTAGCCTTATCATTATGGAAGGTAGTCTATTTTTCATATTTTTGTTACTACAATGTATGGAAGCCTTATCATTATTGTAGGTAGTCTGTTGTCGAGATTTTTGTTATTCCAATGGATGGTAGCCTTTTCATTATGAAAGGTAGTTTGTTGTCGATATCTTTGTTACTCCAATGGATGGTAGCCTTCTCATTATTGAAGGTAGTCTATTGTCTAGATTTTTGTTACTCTAATGGATGGTAGCCTTGTCATTATAATAGGTAGTCTGTTGTCGTGATTTTTGTTACTCCAATGGATGGTAACCTTGTTATTATGGAAGGTAGTATGTTGTCGATATTTTTGTTAATTCAATGGATGCTAGCCTTGTCATTATGTTAGGTAGTATGTTGTCGATATCTTTGTTACTCCAATGGATGGTAGCCTTGTCATTATGGAAGATAGTCTGTTGTCGATATCTTTGTTACTCCAATGGATGGTATCCTAGTCATTATGGAAGGTAGTCTATTGTCGAGATTTTTGTTACTCCAATGGATGGTAGCCTTGTCATTATGAAAGGTAGTCTTTTGTCGATATCTTTGTTACTACAATGGATGGTAGCCTTGTCATTATGGAAGGTAGTCTGTTGTCGAGATTTTTGTTACTCTAATGGATGGTAGCCTTGTCATTATAGTATGTAGTCTTTTGTCGTGATTTTTGTTACTCCAATGGATGGTAGCCTTGTTATTATGGAAGGTAGTATGTTGTCGAGATTTTTGTTAATCCAATGGATGGTAGCCTTGTAATTATGGAAGGTAGTTTATTGTTCAGATTTTTGTTACTACAATGTATGGTAGCCTTGTCATTATGGTAGGTAGTCTGTTGTCGAGATTTTTGTTATTCCAAAGGATGGTAGCCTTGTCATTATGAAAGGTAGTTTGTTGTCGATATCTTTGTTACTCCAATGGATGGTAGCCTTGTCGTTATGGAAGGTAGTCTATTGTCGAGATTTTTGTTACTCTAATGGATGGTAGCCTTGTCATTATAATAGGTAGTTTGTTGTTGTGATTTTTGTTACTCCAATGGATGGTACCCTTGTTATTATGGAAGGTAGTATTTTGTCGAGATTTTTGTTAATCCAATGGATGGTAGCCTTGTCATTATGTTAGGTAGTATGTTGTCGATATATTTGTTACTCCAATGGATGGTAGCGTTGTCATTATGGAAGGTAGTCTGTTGTCGATATCTTTGTTACTCCAATGGATGGTAGCCTAGTCATTATGGAAGGTAGTCTATTGTCGAGATTTTTGTTACTCCAATGGATGGTAGCCTTGTCATTATGGAAGGTAGTATGTTGTCGAGATTTTTGTTATTCCAATGGATGGTAGCCTTGTCATTATGAAAGGTATTCTTTTGTCGATATCTTTGTTACTACAATGAATGGTAGCCTTGTCATTATGGAAGGTAGTCTGTTGTTGAGATTTTTGTTACTCTAATGGATGGTAGCCTTGTCATTATAGTATGTAGTCTTTTGTCATGATTTTTGTTACTCCAATGGATGGTAGCCTTGTTATTATGGAAGGTAGTATGTTGTCGAGATTTTTGTTAATCCAATGGATGGTAGCCTTGTCATTATGGAAGGTAGTTTATTGTTCAGATTTTTGTTACTACAATGTATGGTAGCCTTATCATTATGGTAGGTAGTCTGTTGTCGAGATTTTTGTTACTCTATCCGATGGTAGCCATGTCATTATGGAAGTTAGTCTGTTGTCGAGATTTTTGTTATTCCAATGGATGGTAGACTAGTCATTATGGAAGGTAGTCTGTTGTTGAAATTTTTGTTACTCTAATGGATGGTAGCGTTGTCATTATAGTAGGTAGTCTGTTGTCGTGATTTTTGTTACTCCAATGGATGGTAGCCTTGTTATTATGGAACGTAGTATGTTGTCGAGATTTTTGTTAATCCAATGGATGGTAGCCTTGTCATTTTGGAAGGTAGTCTATTTTTCATATTTTTGTTACTACAATGTATGGTAGCCTTGTCATTATGGTAGGTAGTCTGTTGTCGATATTTTTGTTATTCCAATGGACGGTAGCTGTCATTATGAAAGGTAGTTTGTTGTCGATATCTTTGTTACACCATTGGATGGTAGCCTTGTCATTATGGAACTTAGTCTGTTGACAAAAATTTTGTTATTCCAATGAATGGTAGCCTAGTCATTATGGAAGGTAGTCTCTTTTCGAAATTTTTGTTACTCTAATGGATGGTATCCTTGTCATTATAGTAGGTAGTTTGTTGTCGTGATTTTAGTTACTCCAATGGGTGGTAGCCTTGTTATTATGGAAGGTAGTATGTTGTCGAGATTTTTGTTAATCCAATGGATGGTAGCCTTATCATTATGGAAGGTAGTCTATTTTTCATATTTTTGTTACTACAATGTATGGAAGCCTTATCATTATGGTAGGTAGTCTGTTGTCGAGATTTTTGTTATTCCAATGGATGGTAGCCTTTTCATTATGAAAGGTAGTTTGTTGTCGATATCTTTGTTACTCCAATGGATGGTAGCCTTCTCATTATGGAAGGTAGTCTATTGTCTAGATTTTTGTTACTCTAATGGATGGTAGCCTTGTCATTATAATAGGTAGTCTGTTGTCGTGATTTTTGTTACTCCAATGGATGGTAACCTTGTTATTATGGAAGGTAGTATGTTGTCGATATTTTTGTTAATCCAATGGATGCTAGCCTTGTCATTATGTTAGGTAGTATGTTGTCGATATCTTTGTTACTCCAATGGATGGTAGCCTTGTCATTATGGAAGATAGTCTGTTGTCGATATCTTTGTTACTCCAATGGATGGTATCCTAGTCATTATGGAAGGTAGTCTATTGTCGAGATTTTTGTTACTCCAATGGATGGTAGCCTTGTCATTATGAAAGGTAGTCTTTTGTCGATATCTTTGTTACTACAATGGATGGTAGCCTTGTCATTATGGAAGGTAATCTGTTGTTGAGATTTTTGTTACTCTAATGGATGGTAGCCTTGTCATTATAGTATGTAGTCTTTTGTCATGATTTTTGTTACTCCAATGGATGGTAGCCTTGTTATTATGGAAGGTAGTATGTTGTCGAGATTTTTGTTAATCCAATGGATGGTAGCCTTGTCATTATGGAAGGTAGTTTATTGTTCAGATTTTTGTTACTACAATGTATGGTAGCCTTGTCATTATGGTAGGTAGTCTGTTGTCGAGATTTTTGTTACTTTATCCGATGGTAGCCATGTCATTATGGAAGTTAGTCTGTTGTCGAGATTTTTGTTATTCCAATGGATGGTAGCCTAGTCATTATGGAAGGTAGTCTGTTGTTGAAATTTTTGTTACTCTAATGGATGGTAGCGTTGTCATTATAGTAGGTAGTTTGTTGTCGTGATTTTTGTTACTCCAATGGATGGTAGCCTTGTTATTATGGAACGTAGTATGTTGTCGAGATTTTTGTTAATCCAATGGATGGTAGCCTTGTCATTTTGGAAGGTAGTCTATTTTTCAGATTTTTGTTACTACAATGTATGGTAGCCTTGTCATTATGGTAGGTAGTCTGTTGTCGATATTTTTGTTATTCCAATGGACGATAGCTGTCATTATGAAAGGTAGTTTGTTGTCGATATCTTTGTTACACCATTGGATGGTAGCCTTGTCATTATGGAACTTAGTCTGTTGACAAAAATTTTGTTATTCCAATGAATGGTAGCCTAGTCATTATGGAAGGTAGTCTCTTTTCGAAATTTTTGTTACTCTAATGGATGGTATCCTTGTCATTATAGTAGGTAGTTTGTTGTCGTGATTTTAGTTACTCCAATGGGTGGTAGCCTTGTTATTATGGAAGGTAGTATGTTGTCGAGATTTTTGTTAATCCAATGGATGGTAGCCTTATCATTATGGAAGGTAGTCTATTTTTCATATTTTTGTTACTACAATGTATGGAAGCCTTATCATTATGGTAGGTAGTCTGTTGTCGAGATTTTTGTTATTCCAATGGATGGTAGCCTTTTCATTATGAAAGGTAGTTTGTTGTCGATATCTTTGTTACTCCAATGGATGGTAGCCTTCTCATTATGGAAGGTAGTCTATTGTCTAGATTTTTGTTACTCTAATGGATGGTAGCCTTGTCATTATAATAGGTAGTCTGTTGTCGTGATTTTTGTTACTCCAATGGATGGTAACCTTGTTATTATGGAAGGTAGTATGTTGTCGATATTTTTGTTAATCCAATGGATGCTAGCCTTGTCATTATGTTAGGTAGTATGTTGTCGATATCTTTGTTACTCTAATGGATGGTAGCCTTGTCATTATGGAAGATAGTCTGTTGTCGATATCTTTGTTACTCCAATGGATGGTATCCTAGTAATTATGGAAGGTAGTCTATTGTCGAGATTTTTGTTACTCCAATGGATGGTAGCCTTGTCATTATGAAAGGTAGTCTTTTGTCGATATCTTTGTTACTACAATGGATGGTAGCCTTGTCATTATGGAAGGTAATCTGTTGTTGAGATTTTTGTTACTCTAATGGATGGTAGCCTTGTCATTATAGTATGTAGTCTTTTGTCATGATTTTTGTTACTCCAATGGATGGTAGCCTTGTTATTATGGAAGGTAGTATGTTGTCGAGATTTTTGTTAATCCAATGGATGGTAGCCTTGTCATTATGGAAGGTAGTTTATTGTTCAGATTTTTGTTACTACAATGTATGGTAGCCTTGTCATTATGGTAGGTAGTCTGTTGTCGAGATTTTTGTTACTCTATCCGATGGTAGCCATGTCATTATGGAAGTTAGTCTGTTGTCGAGATTTTTGTTATTCCAATGGATGGTAGCCTAGTCATTATGGAAGGTAGTCTGTTGTTGAAATTTTTGTTACTCTAATGGATGGTAGCGTTGTCATTATAGTAGGTAGTCTGTTGTCGTGATTTTTGTTACTCCAATGGATGGTAGCCTTGTTATTATGGAACGTAGTATGTTGTCGAGATTTTTGTTAATCCAATGGATGGTAGCCTTGTCATTTTGGAAGGTAGTCTATTTTTCAGATTTTTGTTACTACAATGTATGGTAGCCTTGTCATTATGGTAGGTAGTCTGTTGTCGATATTTTTGTTATTCCAATGGACGGTAGCTGTCATTATGAAAGGTAGTTTGTTGTCGATATCTTTGTTACACCATTGGATGGTAGCCTTGTCATTATGGAACTTAGTCTGTTGACAAAAATTTTGTTATTCCAATGAATGGTAGCCTAGTCATTATGGAAGGTAGTCTCTTTTCGAAATTTTTGTTACTCTAATGGATGGTATCCTTGTCATTATAGTAGGTAGTTTGTTGTCGTGATTTTAGTTACTCCAATGGGTGGTAGCCTTGTTATTATGGAAGGTAGTATGTTGTCGAGATTTTTGTTAATCCAATGGATGGTAGCCTTATCATTATGGAAGGTAGTCTATTTTTCATATTTTTGTTACTACAATGTATGGAAGCCTTATCATTATGGTAGGTAGTCTGTTGTCGAGATTTTTGTTATTCCAATGGATGGTAGCCTTTTCATTATGAAAGGTAGTTTGTTGTTGATATCTTTGTTACTCCAATGGATGGTAGCCTTCTCATTATGGAAGGTAGTCTATTGTCTAGATTTTTGTTACTCTAATGGATTGTAGCCTTGTCATTATAATAGGTAGTCTGTTGTCGTGATTTTTGTTACTCCAATGGATGGTAACCTTGTTATTATGGAAGGTAGTATGTTGTCGATATTTTTGTTAATCCAATGGATGCTAGCCTTGTCATTATGTTAGGTAGTATGTTGTCGATATCTTTGTTACTCCAATGGATGGTAGCCTTGTCATTATGGAAGATAGTCTGTTGTCGATATCTTTGTTACTCCAATGGATGGTATCCTAGTCATTATGGAAGGTAGTCTATTGTCGAGATTTTTGTTACTCCAATGGATGGTAGCCTTGTCATTATGAAAGGTAGTCTTTTGTCGATATCTTTGTTACTACAATGGATGGTAGCCTTGTCATTATGGAAGGTAATCTGTTGTTGAGATTTTTGTTACTCTAATGGATGGTAGCCTTGTCATTATAGTATGTAGTCTTTTGTCATGATTTTTGTTACTCCAATGGATGGTAGCCTTGTTATTATGGAAGGTAGTATGTTGTCGAGATTTTTGTTAATCCAATGGATGGTAGCCTTGTCATTATGGAAGGTAGTTTATTGTTCAGATTTTTGTTACTACAATGTATGGTAGCCTTGTCATTATGGTAGGTAGTCTGTTGTCGAGATTTTTGTTACTTTATCCGATGGTAGCCATGTCATTATGGAAGTTAGTCTGTTGTCGAGATTTTTGTTATTCCAATGGATGGTAGCCTAGTCATTATGGAAGGTAGTCTGTTGTTGAAATTTTTGTTACTCTAATGGATGGTAGCGTTGTCATTATAGTAGGTAGTCTGTTGTCGTGATTTTTGTTACTCCAATGGATGGTAGCCTTGTTATTATGGAACGTAGTATGTTGTCGAGATTTTTGTTAATCCAATGGATGGTAGCCTTGTCATTTTGGAAGGTAGTCTATTTTTCAGATTTTTGTTACTACAATGTATGGTAGCCTTGTCATTATGGTAGGTAGTCTGTTGTCGATATTTTTGTTATTCCAATGGATGGTAGCTGTCATTATGAAAGGTAGTTTGTTGTCGATATCTTTGTTACACCATTGGATGGTAGCCTTGTCATTATGGAACTTAGTCTGTTGACAAAAATTTTGTTATTCCAATGAATGGTAGCCTAGTCATTATGTAAGGTAGTCTCTTTTCGAAATTTTTGTTACTCTAATGGATGGTATCCTTGTCATTATAGTAGGTAGTTTGTTGTCGTGATTTTAGTTACTCCAATGGGTGGTAGCCTTGTTATTATGGAAGGTAGTATGTTGTCGAGATTTTTGTTAATCCAATGGATGGTAGCCTTATCATTATGGAAGGTAGTCTATTTTTCATATTTTTGTTACTACAATGTATGGAAGCCTTATCATTATGGTAGGTAGTCTGTTGTCGAGATTTTTGTTATTCCAATGGATGGTAGCCTTTTCATTATGAAAGGTAGTTTGTTGTCGATATCTTTGTTACTCCAATGGATGGTAGCCTTCTCATTATGGAAGGTAGTCTATTGTCTAGATTTTTGTTACTCTAATGGATGGTAGCCTTGTCATTATAATAGGTAGTCTGTTGTCGTGATTTTTGTTACTCCAATGGATGGTAACCTTGTTATTATGGAAGGTAGTATGTTGTCGATATTTTTGTTAATCCAATGGATGCTAGCCTTGTCATTATGTTAGGTAGTATGTTGTCGATATCTTTGTTACTCCAATGGATGGTAGCCTTGTCATTATGGAAGATAGTCTTTTGTCGATATCTTTGTTACTCCAATGGATGGTATCCTAGTCATTATGGAAGGTAGTCTATTGTCGAGATTTTTGTTACTCCAATGGATGGTAGCCTTGTCATTATGAAAGGTAGTCTTTTGTCGATATCTTTGTTACTACAATGGATGGTAGCCTTGTCATTATGGAAGGTAATCTGTTGTTGAGATTTTTGTTACTCTAATGGATGGTAGCCTTGTCATTATAGTATGTAGTCTTTTGTCATGATTTTTGTTACTCCAATGGATGGTAGCCTTGTTATTATGGAAGGTAGTATGTTGTCGAGATTTTTGTTAATCCAATGGATGGTAGCCTTGTCATTATGGAAGGTAGTTTATTGTTCAGATTTTTGTTACTACAATGTATGGTAGCCTTGTCATTATGGTAGGTAGTCTGTTGTCGAGATTTTTGTTACTTTATCCGATGGTAGCCATGTCATTATGGAAGTTAGTCTGTTGTCGAGATTTTTGTTATTCCAATGGATGGTAGCCTAGTCATTATGGAAGGTAGTCTGTTGTTGAAATTTTTGTTACTCTAATGGATGGTAGCGTTGTCATTATAGTAGGTAGTCTGTTGTCGTGATTTTTGTTACTCTAATGGATGGTAGCCTTGTTATTATGGAACGTAGTATGTTGTCGAGATTTTTGTTAATCCAATGGATGGTAGCCTTGTCATTTTGGAAGGTAGTCTATTTTTCAGATTTTTGTTACTACAATGTATGGTAGCCTTGTCATTATGGTAGGTAGTCTGTTGTCGATATTTTTGTTATTCCAATGGATGGTAGCTGTCATTATGAAAGGTAGTTTGTTGTCGATATCTTTGTTACACCATTGGATGGTAGCCTTGTCATTATGGAACTTAGTCTGTTGACAAAAATTTTGTTATTCCAATGAATGGTAGCCTAGTCATTATGGAAGGTAGTCTCTTTTCGAAATTTTTGTTACTCTAATGGATGGTATCCTTGTCATTATAGTAGGTAGTTTGTTGTCGTGATTTTAGTTACTCCAATGGGTGGTAGCCTTGTTATTATGGAAGGTAGTATGTTGTCGAGATTTTTGTTAATCCAATGGATGGTAGCCTTATCATTATGGAAGGTAGTCTATTTTTCATATTTTTGTTACTACAATGTATGGAAGCCTTATCATTATGGTAGGTAGTCTGTTGTCGAGATTTTTGTTATTCCAATGGATGGTAGCCTTTTCATTATGAAAGGTAGTTTGTTGTCGATATCTTTGTTACTCCAATGGATGGTAGCCTTCTCATTATGGAAGGTAGTCTATTGTCTAGATTTTTGTTACTCTAATGGATGGTAGCCTTGTCATTATAATAGGTAGTCTGTTGTCGTGATTTTTGTTACTCCAATGGATGGTAACCTTGTTATTATGGAAGGTAGTATGTTGTCGATATTTTTGTTAATCCAATGGATGCTAGCCTTGTCATTATGTTAGGTAGTATGTTGTCGATATCTTTGTTACTCCAATGGATGGTAGCCTTGTCATTATGGAAGATAGTCTGTTGTCGATATCTTTGTTACTCCAATGGATGGTATCCTAGTCATTATGGAAGGTAGTCTATTGTCGAGATTTTTGTTACTCCAATGGATGGTAGCCTTGTCATTATGAAAGGTAGTCTTTTGTCGATATCTTTGTTACTACAATGGATGGTAGCCTTGTCATTATGGAAGGTAGTCTGTTGTTGAGATTTTTGTTACTCTAATGGATGGTAGCCTTGTCATTATAGTATGTAGTCTTTTGTCATGATTTTTGTTACTCCAATGGATGGTAGCCTTGTTATTATGGAAGGTAGTATGTTGTCGAGATTTTTGTTAATCCAATGGATGGTAGCCTTGTCATTATGGAAGGTAGTTTATTGTTCAGATTTTTGTTACTACAATGTATGGTAGCCTTGTCATTATGGTAGGTAGTCTGTTGTCGAGATTTTTGTTACTTTATCCGATGGTAGCCATGTCATTATGGAAGTTAGTCTGTTGTCGAGATTTTTGTTATTCCAATGGATGGTAGCCTAGTCATTATGGAAGGTAGTCTGTTGTTGAAATTTTTGTTACTCTAATGGATGGTAGCGTTGTCATTATAGTAGGTAGTCTGTTGTCGTGATTTTTGTTACTCTAATGGATGGTAGCCTTGTTATTATGGAACGTAGTATGTTGTCGAGATTTTTGTTAATCCAATGGATGGTAGCCTTGTCATTTTGGAAGGTAGTCTATTTTTCAGATTTTTGTTACTACAATGTATGGTAGCCTTGTCATTATGGTAGGTAGTCTGTTGTCGATATTTTTGTTATTCCAATGGATGGTAGCTGTCATTATGAAAGGTAGTTTGTTGTCGATATCTTTGTTACACCATTGGATGGTAGCCTTGTCATTATGGAACTTAGTCTGTTGACAAAAATTTTGTTATTCCAATGAATGGTAGCCTAGTCATTATGGAAGGTAGTCTCTTTTCGAAAATTTTGTTACTCTAATGGATGGTATCCTTGTCATTATAGTAGGTAGTTTGTTGTCGTGATTTTAGTTACTCCAATGGGTGGTAGCCTTGTTATTATGGAAGGTAGTATGTTGTCGAGATTTTTGTTAATCCAATGGATGGTAGCCTTATCATTATGGAAGGTAGTCTATTTTTCATATTTTTGTTACTACAATGTATGGAAGCCTTATCATTATGGTAGGTAGTCTGTTGTCGAGATTTTTGTTATTCCAATGGATGGTAGCCTTTTCATTATGAAAGGTAGTTTGTTGTCGATATCTTTGTTACTCCAATGGATGGTAGCCTTCTCATTATGGAAGGTAGTCTATTGTCTAGATTTTTGTTACTCTAATGGATGGTAGCCTTGTCATTATAATAGGTAGTCTGTTGTCGTGATTTTTGTTACTCCAATGGATGGTAACCTTGTTATTATGGAAGGTAGTATGTTGTCGATATTTTTGTTAATCCAATGGATGCTAGCCTTGTCATTATGTTAGGTAGTATGTTGTCGATATCTTTGTTACTCCAATGGATGGTAGCCTTGTCATTATGGAAGATAGTCTGTTGTCGATATCTTTGTTACTCCAATGGATGGTATCCTAGTCATTATGGAAGGTAGTCTATTGTCGAGATTTTTGTTACTCCAATGGATGGTAGCCTTGTCATTATGAAAGGTAGTCTTTTGTCGATATCTTTGTTACTACAATGGATGGTAGCCTTGTCATTATGGAAGGTAGTCTGTTGTTGAGATTTTTGTTACTCTAATGGATGGTAGCCTTGTCATTATAGTATGTAGTCTTTTGTCATGATTTTTGTTACTCCAATGGATGGTAGCCTTGTTATTATGGAAGGTAGTATGTTGTCGAGATTTTTGTTAATCCAATGGATGGTAGCCTTGTCATTATGGAAGGTAGTTTATTGTTCAGATTTTTGTTACTACAATGTATGGTAGCCTTGTCATTATGGTAGGTAGTCTGTTGTCGAGATTTTTGTTACTTTATCTGATGGTAGCCATGTCATTATGGAAGTTAGTCTGTTGTCGAGATTTTTGTTATTCCAATGGATGGTAGCCTAGTCATTATGGAAGGTAGTCTGTTGTTGAAATTTTTGTTACTCTAATGGATGGTAGCCTTGTCATTATAGTAGGTAGTCTGTTGTCGTGATTTTTGTTACTCCAATGGGTGGTAGCCTTGTTATTATGGAAGGTAGTATGTTGTCGAGATTTTTGTTAATCCAATGGATGGTAGCCTTATCATTATGGAAGGTAGTCTATTTTTCATATTTTTGTTACTACAATGTATGGAAGCCTTATCATTATGGTAGGTAGTCTGTTGTCGAGATTTTAGTTATTCCAATGGATGGTAGCCTTTTCATTATGAAAGGTAGTTTGTTGTCGATATCTTTGTTACTCCAATGGATGGTAGCCTTCTCATTATGGAAGGTAGTCTATTGTCTAGATTTTTGTTACTCTAATGGATGGTAGCCTTGTCATTATAATAGGTAGTCTGTTGTCGTGATTTTTGTTACTCCAATGGATGGTAACCTTGTTATTATGGAAGGTAGTATGTTGTCGATATTTTTGTTAATCCAATGGATGCTAGCCTTGTCATTATGTTAGGTAGTATGTTGTCGATATCTTTGTTACTCCAATGGATGGTAGCCTTGTCATTATGGAAGATAGTCTGTTGTCGATATCTTTGTTACTCCAATGGATGGTATCCTAGTCATTATGGAAGGTAGTCTATTGTCGAGATTTTTGTTACTCCAATGGATGGTAGCCTTGTCATTATGAAAGGTAGTCTTTTGTCGATATCTTTGTTACTACAATGGATGGTAGCCTTGTCATTATGGAAGGTAGTCTGTTGTTGAGATTTTTGTTACTCTAATGGATGGTAGCCTTGTCATTATAGTATGTAGTCTTTTGTCATGATTTTTGTTACTCCAATGGATGGTAGCCTTGTTATTATGGAAGGTAGTATGTTGTCGAGATTTTTGTTAATCCAATGGATGGTAGCCTTGTCATTATGGAAGGTAGTTTATTGTTCAGATTTTTGTTACTACAATGTATGGTAGCCTTGTCATTATGGTAGGTAGTCTGTTGTCGAGATTTTTGTTACTTTATCCGATGGTAGCCATGTCATTATGGAAGTTAGTCTGTTGTCGAGATTTTTGTTATTCCAATGGATGGTAGCCTAGTCATTATGGAAGGTAGTCTGTTGTTGAAATTTTTGTTACTCTAATGGATGGTAGCCTTGTCATTATAGTAGGTAGTCTGTTGTCGTGATTTTTGTTACTCCAATGGATGGTAGCCTTGTTATTATGGAAGGTAGTATGTTGTCGTGATTTTTGTTAATCCAATGGATGGTAGCCTTGTAATTTTGGAAGGTAGTCTATTTTTCAGATTTTTGTTACTACAATGTATGGTAGCCTTGTCATTATGGTAGGTAGTCTGTTGTCGATATTTTTGTTATTCCAATGGATGGTAGCTGTCATTATGAAAGGTAGTTTGTTGTCGATATCTTTGTTACACCATTGGATGGTAGCCTTGTCATTATGGAACTTAGTCTGTTGACAAAAATTTTGTTATTCCAATGAATGGTAGCCTAGTCATTATGGAAGGTAGTCTCTTTTCGAAATTTTTGTTACTCTAATGGATGGTATCCTTGTCATTATAGTAGGTAGTTTGTTGTCGTGATTTTAGTTACTCCAATGGGTGGTAGCCTTGTTATTATGGAAGGTAGTATGTTGTCGAGATTTTTGTTAATCCAATGGATGGTAGCTTTATCATTATGGAAGGTAGTCTATTTTTCATATTTTTGTTACTACAATGTATGGAAGCCTTATCATTATGGTAGGTAGTCTGTTGTCGAGATTTTTGTTATTCCAATGGATGGTAGCCTTTTCATTATGAAAGGTAGTTTGTTGTCGATATCTTTGTTACTCCAATGGATGGTAGCCTTCTCATTATGGAAGGTAGTCTATTGTCTAGATTTTTGTTACTCTAATGGATGGTAGCCTTGTCATTATAATAGGTAGTCTGTTGTCGTGATTTTTGTTACTCCAATGGATGGTAACCTTGTTATTATGGAAGGTAGTATGTTGTCGATATTTTTGTTAATCCAATGGATGCTAGCCTTGTCATTATGTTAGGTAGTATGTTGTCGATATCTTTGTTACTCCAATGGATGGTAGCCTTGTCATTATGGAAGATAGTCTGTTGTCGATATCTTTGTTACTCCAATGGATGGTATCCTAGTCATTATGGAAGGTAGTCTATTGTCGAGATTTTTGTTACTCCAATGGATGGTAGCCTTGTCATTATGAAAGGTAGTCTTTTGTCGATATCTTTGTTACTACAATGGATGGTAGCCTTGTCATTATGGAAGGTAATCTGTTGTTGAGATTTTTGTTACTCTAATGGATGGTAGCCTTGTCATTATAGTATGTAGTCTTTTGTCATGATTTTTGTTACTCCAATGGATGGTAGCCTTGTTATTATGGAAGGTAGTATGTTGTCGAGATTTTTGTTAATCCAATGGATGGTAGCCTTGTCATTATGGAAGGTAGTTTATTGTTCAGATTTTTGTTACTACAATGTATGGTAGCCTTGTCATTATGGTAGGTAGTCTGTTGTCGAGATTTTTGTTACTTTATCCGATGGTAGCCATGTCATTATGGAAGTTAGTCTGTTGTCGAGATTTTTGTTATTCCAATGGATGGTAGCCTAGTCATTATGGAAGGTAGTCTGTTGTTGAAATTTTTGTTACTCTAATGGATGGTAGCGTTGTCATTATAGTAGGTAGTCTGTTGTCGTGATTTTTGTTACTCTAATGGATGGTAGCCTTGTTATTATGGAACGTAGTATGTTGTCGAGATTTTTGTTAATCCAATGGATGGTAGCCTTGTCATTTTGGAAGGTAGTCTATTTTTCAGATTTTTGTTACTACAATGTATGGTAGCCTTGTCATTATGGTAGGTAGTCTGTTGTCGATATTTTTGTTATTCCAATGGATGGTAGCTGTCATTATGAAAGGTAGTTTGTTGTCGATATCTTTGTTACACCATTGGATGGTAGCCTTGTCATTATGGAACTTAGTCTGTTGACAAAATTTTTGTTATTCCAATGAATGGTAGCCTAGTCATTATGGAAGGTAGTCTCTTTTCGAAATTTTTGTTACTCTAATGGATGGTATCCTTGTCATTATAGTAGGTAGTTTGTTGTCGTGATTTTAGTTACTCCAATGGGTGGTAGCCTTGTTATTATGGAAGGTAGTATGTTGTCGAGATTTTTGTTAATCCAATGGATGGTAGCCTTATCATTATGGAAGGTAGTCTATTTTTCATATTTTTGTTACTACAATGTATGGAAGCCTTATCATTATGGTAGGTAGTCTGTTGTCGAGATTTTTGTTATTCCAATGGATGGTAGCCTTTTCATTATGAAAGGTAGTTTGTTGTCGATATCTTTGTTACTCCAATGGATGGTAGCCTTCTCATTATGGAAGGTAGTCTATTGTCTAGATTTTTGTTACTCTAATGGATGGTAGCCTTGTCATTATAATAGGTAGTCTGTTGTCGTGATTTTTGTTACTCCAATGGATGGTAACCTTGTTATTATGGAAGGTAGTATGTTGTCGATATTTTTGTTAATCCAATGGATGCTAGCCTTGTCATTATGTTAGGTAGTATGTTGTCGATATCTTTGTTACTCCAATGGATGGTAGCCTTGTCATTATGGAAGATAGTCTGTTGTCGATATCTTTGTTACTCCAATGGATGGTATCCTAGTCATTATGGAAGGTAGTCTATTGTCGAGATTTTTGTTACTCCAATGGATGGTAGCCTTGTCATTATGAAAGGTAGTCTTTTGTCGATATCTTTGTTACTACAATGGATGGTAGCCTTGTCATTATGGAAGGTAGTCTGTTGTTGAGATTTTTGTTACTCTAATGGATGGTAGCCTTGTCATTATAGTATGTAGTCTTTTGTCATGATTTTTGTTACTCCAATGGATGGAAGCCTTGTTATTATGGAAGGTAGTATGTTGTCGAGATTTTTGTTAATCCAATGGATGGTAGCCTTGTCATTATGGAAGGTAGTTTATTGTTCAGATTTTTGTTACTACAATGTATGGTAGCCTTGTCATTATGGTAGGTAGTCTGTTGTCGAGATTTTTGTTACTTTATCCGATGGTAGCCATGTCATTATGGAAGTTAGTCTGTTGTCGAGATTTTTGTTATTCCAATGGATGGTAGCCTAGTCATTATGGAAGGTAGTCTGTTGTTGAAATTTTTGTTACTCTAATGGATGGTAGCCTTGTCATTATAGTAGGTAGTCTGTTGTCGTGATTTTTGTTACTCCAATGGATGGTAGCCTTGTTATTATGGAAGGTAGTATGTTGTCGTGATTTTTGTTAATCCAATGGATGGTAGCCTTGTAATTTTGGAAGGTAGTCTATTTTTCAGATTTTTGTTACTACAATGTATGGTAGCCTTGTCATTATGGTAGGTAGTCTGTTGTCGATATTTTTGTTATTCCAATGGATGGTAGCTGTCATTATGAAAGGTAGTTTGTTGTCGATATCTTTGTTACACCATTGGATGGTAGCCTTGTCATTATGGAACTTAGTCTGTTGACAAAAATTTTGTTATTCCAATGAATGGTAGCCTAGTCATTATGGAAGGTAGTCTCTTTTCGAAATTTTTGTTACTCTAATGGATGGTATCCTTGTCATTATAGTAGGTAGTTTGTTGTCGTGATTTTAGTTACTCCAATGGGTGGTAGCCTTGTTATTATGGAAGGTAGTATGTTGTCGAGATTTTTGTTAATCCAATGGATGGTAGCCTTATCATTATGGAAGGTAGTCTATTTTTCATATATTTGTTACTAGAATGTATGGAAGCCTTATCATTATGGTAGGTAGTTTGTTGTCGAGATTTTTGTTATTCCAATGGATGGTAGCCTTTTCATTATGAAAGGTAGTTTGTTGTCGATATCTTTGTTACTCCAATGGATGGTAGCCTTCTCATTATGGAAGGTAGTCTATTGTCTAGATTTTTGTTACTCTAATGGATGGTAGCCTTGTAATTATAATAGGTAGTCTGTTGTCGTGATTTTTGTTACTCCAATGGATGGTAACCTTGTTATTATGGAAGGTAGTATGTTGTCGATATTTTTGTTAATCCAATGGATGCTAGCCTTGTCATTATGTTAGGTAGTATGTTGTCGATATCTTTGTTACTCCAATGGATGGTAGCCTTGTCATTATGGAAGATAGTCTATTATCGATATCTTTGTTACTCCAATGGATGGTATCCTAGTCATTATGGAAGGTAGTCTATTGTCGAGATTTTTGTTACTCCAATGGATGGTAGCCTTGTCATTATGAAAGGTAGTCTTTTGTCGATATCTTTGTTACTACAATGGATGGTAGCCTTGTCATTATGGAAGGTAGTCTGTTGTTGAGATTTTTGTTACTCTAATGGATGGTAGCCTTGTCATTATAGTATGTAGTCTTTTGTCATGATTTTTGTTACTCCAATGGATGGTAGCCTTGTTATTATGGAAGGTAGTATGTTGTCGAGATTTTTGTTAATCCAATGGATGGTAGCCTTGTCATTATGGAAGGTAGTTTATTGTTCAGATTTTTGTTACTACAATGTATGGTAGCCTTGTCATTATGGTAGGTAGTCTGTTGTCGAGATTTTTGTTACTTTATCCGATGGTAGCCATGTCATTATGGAAGTTAGTCTGTTGTCGAGATTTTTGTTATTCCAATGGATGGTAGCCTAGTCATTATGGAAGGTAGTCTGTTGTTGAAATTTTTGTTACTCTAATGGATGGTAGCCTTGTCATTATAGTAGGTAGTCTGTTGTCGTGATTTTTGTTACTCCAATGGATGGTAGCCTTGTTATTATGGAAGGTAGTATTTTGTCGAGATTTTTGTTAATCCAATGGATGGTAGCCTTGTCATTTTGGAAGGTAGTCTATTGTTCAGATTTTTGTTACTACAATGTATGGTAGCCTTGTCATTATGGTAGGTAGTCTGTTGTCGATATTTTTGTTATTCCAATGGATGGTAGCTGTCATTATGAAAGGTAGTTTGTTGTCGATATCTTTGTTACACCATTGGATGGTAGCCTTGTCATTATGGAACTTAGTCTGTTGACAAAATTTTTGTTATTCCAATGAATGGTAGCCTAGTCATTATGGAAGGTAGTCTCTTTTCGAAATTTTTGTTACTCTAATGGATGGTATCCTTGTCATTATAGTAGGTAGTTTGTTGTCGTGATTTTAGTTACTCCAATGGGTGGTAGCCTTGTTATTATGGAAGGTAGTATGTTGTCGAGATTTTTGTTAATCCAATGGATGGTAGCCTTATCATTATGGAAGGTAGTCTATTTTTCATATTTTTGTTACTACAATGTATGGAAGCCTTATCATTATGGTAGGTAGTCTGTTGTCGAGATTTTTGTTATTCCAATGGATGGTAGCCTTTTCATTATGAAAGGTAGTTTGTTGTCGATATCTTTGTTACTCCAATGGATGGTAGCCTTCTCATTATGGAAGGTAGTCTATTTTCTAGATTTTTGTTACTCTAATGGATGGTAGCCTTGTCATTATAATAGGTAGTCTGTTGTCGTGATTTTTGTTACTCCAATGGATGGTAACCTTGTTATTATGGAAGGTAGTATGTTGTCGATATTTTTGTTAATCCAATGGATGCTAGCCTTGTCATTATGTTAGGTAGTATGTTGTCGATATCTTTGTTACTCCAATGGATGGTAGCCTTGTCATTATGGAACATAGTCTGTTGTCGATATCTTTGTTACTCCAATGGATGGTATCCTAGTCATTATGGAAGGTAGTCTATTGTCGAGATTTTTGTTACTCCAATGGATGGTAGCCTTGTCATTATGAAAGGTAGTCTTTTGTCGATATCTTTGTTACTACAATGGATGGTAGCCTCGTCATTATGGAAGGTAGTCTGTTGTTGAGATTTTTGTTACTCTAATGGATGGTAGCCTTGTCATTATAGTATGTAGTCTTTTGTCATGATTTTTGTTACTCCAATGGATGGTAGCCTTGTTATTATGGAAGGTAGTATGTTGTCTAGATTTTTGTTAATCCAATGGATGGTAGCCTTGTCATTATGGAAGGTAGTTTATTGTTCAGATTTTTGTTACTACAATGTATGGTAGCCTTGTCATTATGGTAGGTAGTCTGTTGTCGATATTTTTGTTACTTTATCCGATGGTAGCCATGTCATTATGGAAGTTAGTCTGTTGTCGAGATTTTTGTTATTCCAATGGATGGTAGCCTAGTCATTATGGAAGGTAGTCTGTTGTTGAAATTTTTGTTACTCTAATGGATGGTAGCCTTGTCATTATAGTAGGTAGTCTGTTGTCGTGATTTTTGTTACTCCAATGGATGGTAGCCTTGTTATTATGGAAGGTAGTATTTTGTCGACATTTTTGTTAATCCAATGGATGGTAGCCTTGTCATTTTGGAAGGTAGTCTATTGTTCAGATTTTTGTTACTACAATGTATGGTAGCCTTGTCATTATGGTAGGTAGTCTGTTGTCAATATTTTTGTTATTCCAATGGATGGTAGCTGTCATTATGAAAGGTAGTTTGTTGTCGATATCTTTGTTACACCATTGGATGGTAGCCTTGTCATTATGGAACTTAGTCTGTTGACAAAAATTTTGTTATTCCAATGAATGGTAGCCTAGTCATTATGGAAGGTAGTCTCTTTTCGAAAATTTTGTTACTCTAATGGATGGTATCCTTGTCATTATAGTAGGTAGTTTGTTGTCGTGATTTTAGTTACTCCAATGGGTGGTAGCCTTGTTATTATGGAAGGTAGTATGTTGTCGAGATTTTTGTTAATCCAATGGATGGTAGCCTTATCATTATGGAAGGTAGTCTATTTTTCATATTTTTGTTACTACAATGTATGGAAGCCTTATCATTATTGTAGGTAGTCTGTTGTCGAGATTTTTGTTATTCCAATGGATGGTAGCCTTTTCATTATGAAAGGTAGTTTGTTGTCGATATCTTTGTTACTCCAATGGATGGTAGCCTTCTCATTATGGAAGGTAGTCTATTTTCTAGATTTTTGTTACTCAAATGGATGGTAGCCTTGTCATTATAATAGGTAGTCTGTTGTCGTGATTTTTGTTACTCCAATGGATGGTAACCTTGTTATTATGGAAGGTAGTATGTTGTCGATATTTTTGTTAATCCAATGAATGCTAGCCTTGTCATTATGTTAGGTAGTATGTTGTCGATATCTTTGTTACTCCAATGGATGGTAGCCTTGTCATTATGGAAGATAGTCTGTTGTCGATATCTTTGTTACTCCAATGGATGGTATCCTAGTCATTATGGAAGGTAGTCTATTGTCGAGATTTTTGTTACTCCAATGGATGGTAGCCTTGTCATTATGAAAGGTAGTCTTTTGTCGATATCTTTGTTACTACAATGGATGGTAGCCTTGTCATTATGGAAGGTAGTCTGTTGTTGAGATTTTTGTTACTCTAATGGATGGTAGCCTTGTCATTATAGTATGTAGTCTTTTGTCATGATTTTTGTTACTCCAATGGATGGTAGCCTTGTTATTATGGAAGGTAGTATGTTGTCGAGATTTTTGTTAATCCAATGGATGTTAGCCTTGTCATTATGGAAGGTAGTTTATTGTTCAGATTTTTGTTACTCCAATGGATGGTAGCCTTGTCATTATGGAAGGTAGTCTATTGTCTAGATTTTTGTTACTCTAATGGATGGTAGCCTTGTCATTATAATAGGTAGTCTGTTGTCGTCATTTTTGTTACTCCAATGCATGGTAACCTTGTTATTATGGAAGGTAGTATGTTGTCTATATTTTTGTTAATCCAATGGGTGCTAGCCTTGTCATTATGTTAGGTAGTATGTTGTCGATATCTTTGTTACTCCAATGGATGGTAGCCTTGTCATTATGGAAGGTAGTCTGTTGTCGATATCTTTGTTACTCCAATAGATGGTAGCCTAGTCATTATGGAAGGTAGTCTATTGTCGAGATTTTTGTTACTCCAATGGATGATAGCCTTGTCATTATGGAAGGTAGTATGTTGTCGAGATTTTTGTTATTCCAATGGATGGTAGCCTTGTCATTATGAAAGGTAGTCTTTTATCTATATCTTTGTTACTCCAATGGATGGTAGCCTTGTCATTATGGGAGGTAGTCTGTTGTGGAGATTTTTGTTACTCTAATGGATGGTAGCCTTGTCATTATAGTAGGTATTCTATTGTCGTGATTTTTGTTATCCAATGGATGGTAGCCTTGTCATTATGGAAGGTAGTTTATTGTTCAGATTTTTGTTACTACAATGTATGGTAGCCTTGTCATTATGGTTGGTAGTCTGTTCTCGAGATTTTTGTTACTCTATTGGATGGTAGCCATGTCATTATGGAAGTTAGTCTGTTGTCGAGATTTTTGTTATTCCAATGGATGGTAGCCTAGTCATTATGGAAGGTAGTCTGTTGTCAAAATTTTTGTTACTCTAATGGATGGTAGCCTTGTCATTATAGTAGGTAGTCTGTTGTCGTGATTTTGTTTACTCCAATGGATGGTAGCCTTGTTATTATGGAAGGTAGTATGTTGTCAAGATTTTTGTTAATCCAATGGATGGTAGCCTTGTCATTATGGAAGGTAGTCTATTGTTCAGATTTTTGTTACTACAATGTATGGTAGCCTTGACATTATAGTAGGTAGTCTGTTGTCGAGATTTTTGTTATTCCAAAGAATGGTAGCCTTGTCATTATGAAAGGTAGTTTCTTGTCGATATCTTTGTTACACCATTGGATGGTAGCCTTGTCATTTTGGAACTTAGTCTGTTGTCGAAATTTTTGTTATTCCAATGGATGGTAGCCTATTCATTATGGAAGGTAGTCTATTGTCGAAATTTTTGTTACTTTAATGGATGGTAGCCTTGTCATTATAGTAGGTAGTCTGTTGTCGTGATTTTTGTTACTCCAATGGATGGTAGCCTTGTTATTATGGAAGGTAGTATGTTGTCGTGATTTTTGTTAATCCAATGGATGGTAGCCTTGTCATTATGGAAGGTAGTCTATTGTTCAGATTTTTGTTACTACAATGTATGGTAGCCTTGTCATTATGGTAGGTAGTCTATTGTCGAGATTTTTATTATTCCAATGGATGGTAGCCTTGCCATTATGAAAGGTAGTTTGTTGTCGATATCTTTGTTACTCTAATGGATGGTAGCCTTGTCATTATGGAAGGTAGTCTATTGTCTAGATTTTTGTTACTCTAATGGATGGTAGCCTTTTCATTATAATAGGTAGTCTGTTGTCGTGATTTTTGTTACTTCAATGGATGGTAACCTTGTTATTATGGAAGGTAGTATGTTGTCGATATTTTTGTTAATCCAATGGATGCTAGCCTTGTCATTATGTTAGGTAGTATGTTGTCGATATCTTTGTTACTCCAATGGATGGTAGCCTTGTCATTATGGAAGGTAGTCTGTTGTCGATATCTTTGTTACTCCAATGGATGGTAGCCTAGTCATTATGGAAGGTAGTCTATTGTCGAGATTTTTGTTACTCCAATGGATGGTAGCCTTGTCATTATGAAAGGTAGTATGTTGTCGAGATTTTTGTTATTCCAATGGATGGTAGCCTTGTCATTATGAAAGGTAGTCTTTTGTCTATATCTTTGTTACTCCAATGGATGGTAGCCTTGTCATTATGGGAGGTAGTCTATTGTCGAGTATTTGGTAACTCTAATGGATGGTAGCCTTGTCATTATAGTAGGTATTCTGTTGTCATGATTTTTGTTACTCCAATGGATGGTAGCCTTGTTATTATGGAAGGTAGTATGCTGTCGAGTTATTTATTAATCCAATGGATGGTAGCCTTGTCATTATGGAAGGTAGTTTATTGTTCAGATTTTTGTTACTACAATGTATGGTAGCCTTGTCATTATGGTAGGTAGTCTGTTGTCGAGATTTTTGTTACTCTATTGGATGGTAGCCATGTCATTATGGAAGTTAGTCTGTTGTCGAGATTTTTGTTATTCCAAAGGATGGTAGCCTTGTCATTATGAAAGGTAGTTTGTTGTCGATATCTTTGTTACTCCAATGGATGGTAGCCTTGTCGTTATGGAAGGTAGTCTGTTGTCGTGATTTTTGTTACTGCAAAGGATGGTAGCCTTGTTATTATGGAAGGTGGTATTTTGTCGAGATATTTGTTAATCCAATGGATGGTAGCCTTGTCATTATGTTAGGTAGTATGTTGTCGATATCTTTGTTACTCCAATTTATGGTAGCCTTGTCATTATGGAAGGTAGTCTGTTGTCGATATCTTTGTTACTCCAACGGATGGTAGCCTTGTCGTTATGGAAGGTAGTCTATTGTCGAGATTTTTGTTACTCTAATGGATGGTAGCCTTGTCATTATAGTAGGTAGTCTGTTGTCGTGATTTTTGTTACTGCAATGGATGGTAGCCTTGTTAATATGGAAGGTAGTATTTTGTCGAGATTTTTGTTAATCCAATGGATGGTAGCCTTGTCATTATGTTAGGTAGTATGTTGTCGATATCTTTGTTACTCCAATTTATGGAAGCGTTGTCATTATGGAAGGTAGTCTGTTGTCGATATCTTTGTTACTCCAATGGATGGTAGCCTAGTCATTATGGAAGGTAGTCTATTGTCGAGATTTTTGTTACTCCAATGGATGGTAGCCTTGTCATTATGGAAGGTAGTATGTTGTCGAGATTTTTGTTATTCCAATGGATGGTAGCCTTGTCTTTATGAAAGGTAGTCTTTTGTCGATATCTTTGTTACTACAATGGATGGTAGCCTTGTCATTATGGAAGATAGTCTGTTGTCGATATTTTTGTTACTCTAATGGATGGTAGCCTTGTCATTATAGTATGTAGTCTTTTGTCGTGATTTTTGTTACTCCAATGGATGGTAGCCTTGTTATTATGGAAGGTAGTATGTTGTCAAGATTTTTGTTAATCCAATGGATGGTAGCCTTGTCATTATGGAAGGTAGTTTATTGTTCAGATTTTTGTTACTACAATGTATGGTAGCCTTGTCATTATGGTAGGTAGTCTGTTTTCGAGATTTTTGTTACTCTATTGGATGGTAGCCATGTCATTATGGAAGTTAGTCTGTTGTCGAGATTTTTGTTATTCCAATGGATGGTAGCCTAGTCATTATTGAAGGTAGTCTGTTGTTGAAATTTTAATTACTCTAATGGATGGTAGCCTTGTCATTATAGTACGTAGTCTGTTGTCGTGATTTTTGTTACTCCAATGGCTGGTAGCCTTGTTATTATGGAAGGTAGTATGTTGTCATGATTTTTGTTAATCCAATGGATGGTAGCCTTGTCATTTTGGAAGGTAGTCTATTGTTCAGATTTTTGTTACTACAATGTATGGTAGCCTTGTCATTATGGTAGGTAGTATGTTGTCGATATTTTTGTTATTCCAATGGATGGTAGCTGTCATTATGAAAGGTAGTTTGTTGTCGATATCTTTGTTACACCATTGGATGGTAGCCTTGTCATTATGGAACTTAGTCTGTTGACAAAAATTTTGTTATTCCAATTAATGGTAGCCTAGTAATTATGGAAGGTAGTCTGTGTTCGAAATTTTTGTTACTCTAATGGATGGTAGCCTTGTCATTGTAGTAGGTAGTCTGTTGTCGAGATTTTAGTTAATCCAATGGATGGTAGCCTTGTCATTATGGAAGGTAGTCTATTTTTCATATTTTTGTTACTACAATGTATGAAAGCCTTGTCATTATGGTAGGTAGTCTGTTGTCGATATTTTTGTTACTCCAATGGATGGTAGCCTTGTCATTATGGAAGGTAGTCTATTGTCTATATCTTTGTTACTCTAATGGATGGTAGCCTTGTCATTATAATAGGTAGTCTGTTGTCGTGATTTTTGTTACTCCAATGGATGGTAACCTTGTTATTATGGAAGGTAGTATGTTGTCGATATTTTTGTTAATCCAATGGATGCTAGCCTTGTCATTATGTTAGGTAGTATGTTGTCGATATCTTTGTTACTCCAACGGATGGTAGCCTTGTCATTATGGAAGGTAGTCTGTTGTCGATATCTTTGTTACTCCATTGGATGGTAGCCTAGTCATTATGGAAGGTAGTCTATTGTCGAGATTTTTGTTACTCCAATGGATGGTAGCCTTCTCATTATGGAAGGTAGTATGTTGTCGAGATTTTTGTTATTCCAATGGATGGTAGCCTTGTCATTATGAAAGGTAGTCTTTTGTCTATATCTTTGTTACTCCAATGGATGGTAGCCTTGTCATTATGGGAGGTAGTCTGTTGTCGAGATTTTTGTTACTCTAATGGATGGTAGCCTTGTCATTATAGTAGGTATTTTGTTGTCGTGATTTTTGTTACTCCAATGGATGGTAGCCTTGTTATTATGGAAGGTAGTATGTTGTCGAGATTTTTGTTAATCCAATGGATGGTAGCCTTGTCATTATGGAAGGTAGTTTATTGTTCAGATTTTTGTTACTACAATGTATGGTAGCCTTGTCATGATGGTTGGTAGTCTGTTGTCGAGATTTTTGTTACTCTATTGGATGTTAGCCATGTCATTATGGAAGTTAGTCTGTTGTTGAGATTTTTGTTATTCCAATGGATGGTAGCCTAGTCATTATGGAAGGTAGTCTGTTGTCGAAATTTTTGTTACTCTAATGGATGGTAGCCTTGTCATTATAGTAGGTAGTCTGTTGTCGTGATTTTGTTTACTCCAATGGATGGTAGCCTTGTTATTATGGAAGGTAGTATATTGTCAAGATTTTTGTTAATCCAATGGATGGTAGCCTTGTCATTATGGAAGGTAGTCTATTGCTCAGATTTTTGTTACTACAATGTATGGTAGCCTTGACATTATAGTAGGTAGTCTGTTGTAGAGATTTTTGTTATTCCAAAGGATGGTAGCCTTGTCATTATGAAAGGTAGTTTCTTGTCGATATCTTTGTTACACCATTGGATGGTAGCCTTGTCATTATGGAACTTAGTCTGTTGTCGAAATTTTTGTTATTCCAATGGATGGTAGCCTAATCATTATGGAAGGTAGTCTATTGTCGAAATTTTTGTTACTCTAATGGATGGTAGCCTTGTCATTATAGTAGGTAGTCTGTTGTCGTGATTTTTGTTACTCCAATGGATGGTAGCCTTGTTATTATGGAAGGTAGTATGTTGTCGAGATTTTTGTTAATCCAATGGATGGTAGCCTTGTCATTATGGAAGGTAGTCTATTGTTCATATTTTTGTTACTACAATGTATGGTAGCCTTGTCATTATGGTAGGTAGTCTGTTGTCGAGATTTTTGTTATTCCAATGGATGGTAGCCTTGTCATTATGAAAGGTAGTTTGTTATCGATATCTTTGTTACTCCAATGGATGGTAGCCTTGTCATTATGGAAGGTAGTCTATTGTCTAGATTTTTGTTACTCTAATGGATGGTAGCCTTGTCATTATAATAGTTAGTCTGTTGTCGTGATTTTTGTTACTCCAATGGATGGTAACCTTGTTATTATGGAAGGTAGTATGTTGTCGATATTTTTGTTAATCCAATGGATGCTAGCCTTGTCATTATGTTAGGTAGTATGTTGTCGATATCTTTGTTACTCCAATGGATGGTAGCCTGGTCATTATGGAAGGTAGTCTGTTGTCGATATCTTTGTTACTCCAATGGATGGTAGCCTGGTCATTATGGAAGGTAGTCTATTGTCGAGATTTATGTTACTCCAATGGATGGTAGCCTTGTCATTATGGAAGGTAGTATGTTGTCGAGATTTTTGTTATTCCAATGGATGGTAGCCTTGTCATTATGAAAGGTAGTCTTTTGTCTATATCTTTGTTACTCCAATGGATGGTAGCCTTGTCATTATGGGATGTAGTCTGTTGTCCAGATTTTTGTTACTCCAATGGATGGTAGCCTTGTCCCTATAGTAGGTATTCTGTTGTCGTGATTTTTGTTACTCCAATGGATGGTAGCCTTGTTATTATGGAAGGTAGTATGTTGTCGAGATTTTTGTTAATCCAATGGATGGTAGCCTTGTCATTATGGAAGGTAGTTTATTGTTCAGATTTTTGTTACTACAATGTATGGCAGCCTTGTCATTATGGTTGGTAGTCTGTTGTCGAGATTTTTGTTACTCTATTGGATGGTAGCCATGTCATTATGGAAGTTAGTCTGTTGTCGAGATTTTTGTTATTCCAATGGATGGTAGCCTAGTCATTATGGAAGGTAGTCTGTTGTCGAAATTTTTCTTACTCTAATGGATGGTAGCCTTGTCATTATAGTAGGTAGTCTGTTGTCGTGATTTTGTTTACTCCAATGGATGGTAGCCTTGTTATTATGGAAGGTAGTATGTTGTCAAGATTTTTGTTAATCCAATGGATGGTAGCCTTGTCATTATGGAAGGTAGTCTATTGTTCAGATTTTTGTTACTACAATGTATGGTAGCCTTGTCATTATGGTAGGTAGTCTGTTGTCGAGATTTTTGTTATTCGAAAGGATGGTAGCCTTGTCATTATGAAAGGTAGTTTTTTGTCGATATCTTTGTTACACCATTGGATGGTAGCCTTGTCATTCTGGAACTTAGTCTGTTGTCGAAATTTTTGTTATTCCAATGGATGGTAGCCTAGTCATTATGGAAGGTAGTCTATTGTCGAAATTTTTGTTTCTCTAATGGATGGTAGCATTGTCATTATAGTAGGTAGTTTGTTGTCGTGATTTTTGTTACTCCAATGGATGGTAGCCTTGTTATTATGGAAGGTAGTATGTTGTCGAGATTTTTGTTAATCCAATTGATGGTAGCCTTGTCATTATGGAAGGTAGTCTATTGTTCATATTTTTGTTACTACAATGTATGGTAGCCTTGTCATTATGGTAGGTAGTCTGTTGTCGAGATTTTTGTTATTCCAAAGGATGGTAGCCTTGTCATTATGAAAGGTAGTTTGTTGTCGATATCTTTGTTACTCCAATGGATGGTAGCCTTGTCATTATGGAAGGTAGTCTATTGTCGAGATTTTTGTTACTCTAATGTATGGTAGCCTTGTCATTATAGTAGGTAGTCTGTTGTCGTGATTTTTGTTACTCCAATGGATGGAAGCCTTGTTATTATGGAAGGTAGTATGTTGTCGAGATTTTTGTTAATCCAATGGATGGTAGCCTTGTCATTATGTTAGGTAGTATGTTGTCGATATCTTTGTTAGTCCAATGGATGGTAGCCTTGTCATTATGGAAGGTAGTATGTTGTCGATATCTTTGTTACTCCAATGGATGGTAGCCTTGTCATTATGAAAGGTAGTCTTTTGTCAATATCTTTGTTACTACAATGGATGGTAGCCTTGTCATTATGGAAGGTAGTCTGTTGTCGAGATATTTGGTACTCTAATGGATGGTAGCCTTGTCATTATAGTAGGTAGTATGTTGTCGTGATTTTTGTTACTCCAATGGATGGTAGCCTTGTTATTATGGAAGGTAGTATGTTGTCGAGATTTTTGTTAATCCAATGGATGGTAGCCTTGTCATTATGGAAGGTAGCTTATTGTTCATATTTTTGTTACTACAATGTATGGTAGCCTTGTCATTATGGTAGGTAGTCTGTTGTCGAGATTTTAGTTACTCTATTGGATGGTAGCCATGTCATTATGGAAGTTAGTCTGTTGTCCAGATTTTTGTTTTTCCAATGGATGGTAGCCTAGTCATTATGGAAGGTAGTCTGTTGTCGAGATTTTTGTTACTCCAATGGATGATAGCCTTGTCATTATGGAAGGTAGTCTGTTGTCGTGATTTTTGTCACTCCAATGGATGGTAGCCTTGTCATTATGTTAGGTAGTATGTTGTCGATATCTTTATTGCTCCAATGGATGGTAGCCTTGTTATTATGGAAGGTAGTCTGTTGTCGATATCTTTGTTACTCCAATGGATGGTAGCCTAGTCATTATGGAAGGTAGTCCATTGTCGAGATTTTTGTTACTGCAATGGATGGTAGCCTTGTCATTATGGAAGGTAGTATGTTGTCGAGATTTTTATTATTCCAATGGATGGTAGCCTTATCATTATGAAAGGTAGTTTGTGGTCGATATCTTTGTTACTCCAATGGATGGTAGCCTAGTCATTATGGAAGGTAGTCTGTTGTCGAGATTTTTGTTTCTCCAATGGATGGTAGCCTTGTCATTATGGAAGGTAGTCTATTGTCGAGATTTTTGTTACTCCATTGGATGGTAGCCTTGTCATTATGGAAAATAGTATGTTGTCGATATTTTTGTTATTCCAATGGATTGTAGCCTAGTCATTATGGAAGGTAGTCTATTTTCGAGATTTTTGTTACTCCAATGGATGGTAGCGTTGTCATTATGGAAGGTAGTCCGTTGTCGTGATTTTTGTTACTCCAATGGATGGTAGCCTTATCATTATGTTAAGTAGTATGTTGTCATATCTTTGTTACTCCAATGGATGGTAGCCTTGTCATTATGGAAGGTAGTCTATTGTTCAGATTTTTGTTACTACAATGTATGGTAGCCTTGACATTATAGTAGGTAGTCTGTTGTCGAGATTTTTGTTATTCCAAAGGATGGTAGCCTTTTCATTATGAAAGGTAGTTTCTTGTCGATATCTTTGTTACACCATTGGATGGTAGCCTTGTCATTATGGAACTTAGTCTGTTGTCGAAATTTTTGTTATTCCAATGGATGGTAGCCTAATCATTATGGAAGGTAGTCTATTGTCGAAATTTTTGTTACTCTAATGGATGGTAGCCTTGTCATTATAGTAGGTAGTCTGTTGTCGTGATTTTTGTTACTCCAATGGATGGTAGCCTTGTTATTATGGAAGGTAGTATGTTGTCGAGATTTTTATTAATCCAATGGATGGTAGCCTTGTCATTATGGAAGGTAGTCTATTGTTCAGATTTTTGTTACTACAATGTATGGTAGCCTTGTCATTATGGTATGTAGTCTGTTGTCGAGATTTTTGTTATTCCAATGGATGGTAGCCTTGTCATTATGAAAGGTAGTTTGTTGTCGATATCTTTGTTACTCCAATGGATGGTAGCCTTGTCATTATGGAAGGTAGTCTATTGTCTAGATTTTTGTTACTCTAATGGATGGTAGCCTTGTCATTATAATAGGTAGTCTGTTGTCGTGATTTTTGTTACTCCAATGGATGGTATACTTGTTATTATGGAAGGTAGTATGTTATCGATATTTTTGTTAATCCAATGGATGCTAGCCTTGTCATTATGTTAGGTAGTATGTTGTCGATATCTTTGTTACTCCAATGGATGGTAGCCTTGTCATTATGGAAGGTAGTCTGTTGTCGATATCTTTGTTACTCCAATGGATGGTAGCCTAGTCATTATGGAAGGTAGTCTATTGTCGAGATTTTTGTTACTCCAATGGATGGTAGCCTTGTCATTATGGAAGGTAGTATGTTGTCGAGATTTTTGTTATTCCAATGGATGGTAGCCTTGTCATTATGAAAGGTAGTCTTTTGTCTATATCTTAGTTACTCCAATGGATGGTAGCCTTGTCATTATGGGAGGTAGTCTGTTGTCCAGATTTTTCTTACTCTAATGGATGGTAGCCTTGTCATTATAGTAGGTATTCTGTTGTCGTGATTTTTGTTACTCCAATGGATGGTAGCCTTGTTATTATGGAAGGTAGTATGTTGTCGAGATTTTTGTTAATCCAATGGATGGTAGCCTTATCATTATGGAAGGTAGTTTATTGTTCAGATTTTTGTTACTACAATGTATGGTAGCCTTGTCATTATGGTTGGTAGTCTGTTGTCGAGATTTTTGTTACTCTATTGGATGGTAGCCATGTCATTATGGAAGTTAGTATGTTGTCGATATTTTTGTTATTCCAATGGATGGTAGCCTAGTCATTATGGAAGGTAGTTTGTTGTCAAAAATTTTGTTACTCTAATGGATGGTAGCCTTGTCATTATAGTAGGTAGTCTGTTGTCGTGATTTTGTTTACTCCAATGGATGGTAGCCTTGTTATTATGGAAGCTAGTATGTTGTCAAGATTTTTGTTAATCCAATGGATGGTAGCCTTGTCATTATGGAAGGTAGTCTATTGTTCAGATTTTTGTTACTACAATGTATGGTAGCCTTGACATTATAGTAGGTAGTCTGTTGTCGAGATTTTTGTTATTCCAAAGGATGGTAGCCTTGTCATTATGAAAGGTAGTTTCTTGTCGATATCTTTGTTACACCATTGGATGGTAGCCTTGTCATTATGGAACTTAGTCTGTTGTCGAAATTTTTGTTATTCCAATGGATGGTAGCCTAGTAATTATGGAAGGTAGTTTATTGTCGAAATTTTTGTTACTCTAATGGATGGTAGCCTTGTCATTATAGTAGGTAGTCTGTTGTCGTGATTTTTGTTACTCCAATGGATGGTAGCCTTGTTATTATGGAAGGTAGTATGTTGTCGAGATTTTTGTTAATCCAATGGATGGTAGCCTTGTCATTATGGAAGGTAGTCTATTGTTCAGATTTTTGTTACTACAATGTATGGTAGCCTTGTCATTATGGTAGGTAGTCTGTTGTCGAGATTTTTGTTATTCCAATGGATGGTAGCCTTGTCATTATGAAAGGTAGTTTGTTGTCGATATCTTTGTTACTCCAATGGATGGTAGCCTTGTCATTATTGAAGGTAGTCTATTGTCTAGATTTTTGTTACTCTAATGGATGGTAGCCTTGTCATTATAATAGGTAGTCTGTTGTCGTGATTTTTGTTACTCCAATGGATGGTAACCTTGTTATTATGGAAGGTAGTATGTTGTCGATATTTTTGTTAATCCAATGGATGCTAGCCTTGTCATTATGTTAGGTAGTATGTTGTCGATATCTTTGTTACTCCAATGGATGGTAGCCTGGTCATTATGGAAGGTAGTCTGTTGTCGATATCTTTGTTACTCCAATGGATGGTAGCCTGGTCATTATGGAAGGTAGTCTATTGTCGAGATTTTTGTTACTCCAATGGATGGTAGCCTTGTCATTATGGAAGGTAGTATGTTGTCGAGATTTTTGTTATTCCAATGGATGGTAGCCTTGTCATTATTAAAGGTAGTCTTTTGTCTATATCTTTGTTACTCCAATGGATGGTAGCCTTGTCATTATGGGATGTAGTCTGTTGTCCAGATTTTTGTTACTCCAATGGATGGTAGCCTTGTCCCTATAGTAGGTATTCTGTTGTCGTGATTTTTGTTACTCCAATGGATGGTAGCCTTGTTATTATGGAAGGTAGTATGTTGTCGAGATATTTGTTAATCCAATGGATGGTAGCCTTGTCATTATGGAAGGTAGTTTATTGTTCAGATTTTTGTTACTACAATGTATGGCAGCCTTGTCATTATGGTTGGTAGTCTGTTGTCGAGATTTTTGTTACTCTATTAGATGGTAGCCATGTCATTATGGAAGTTAGTCTGTTGTCGAGATTTTTGTTATTCCAATGGATGGTAGCCTAGTCATTATGGAAGGTAGTCTGTTGTCGAAATTTTTCTTACTCTAATGGATGGTAGCCTTGTCATTATAGTAGGTAGTCTGTTGTCGTGATTTTGTTTACTCCAATGGATGGTAGCCTTGTTATTATGGAAGGTAGTATGTTGTCAAGATTTTTGTTAATCCAATGGATGGTAGCCTTGTCATTATGGAAGGTAGTCTATTGTTCAGATTTTTGTTACTACAATGTATGGTAGCCTTGTCATTATGGTAGGTAGTCTGTTGTCGAGATTTTTGTTATTCGAAAGGATGGTAGCCTTGTCATTATGAAAGGTAGTTTGTTGTCGATATCTTTGTTACACCATTGGATGGTAGCCTTGTCATTATGGAACTTAGTCTGTTGTCGAAATTTTTGTTATTCCAATGGATGGTAGCCTAGTCATTATGGAAGGTAGTCTATTGTCGAAATTTTTGTTTCTCTAATGGATGGTAGCATTGTCATTATAGTAGGTAGTCTGTTGTCGTGATTTTTGTTACTCCAATGGATGGTAGCCTTGTTATTATGGAAGGTAGTATGTTGTCGAGATTTTTGTTAATCCAATGGATGGTAGCCTTGTCATTATGGAAGGTAGTCTATTGTTCATATTTTTGTTACTACAATGTATGGTAGCCTTGTCATTATGGTAGGTAGTCTGTTGTCGAGATTTTTGTTATTCCAAAGGATGGTAGCCTTGTCATTATGAAAGGTAGTTTGTTGTCGATATCTTTGTTACTCCAATGGATGGTAGCCTTGTCATTATGGAAGGTAGTCTATTGTCGAGATTTTTGATCCTCTAATGTATGGTAGCCTTGTCATTATAGTAGGTAGTCTGTTGTCGTGATTTTTGTTACTCCAATGGATGGAAGCCTTGTTATTATGGAAGGTAGTATGTTGTCGAGATTTTTGTTAATCCAATGGATGGTAGCCTTGTCATTATGTTAGGTAGTATGTTGTCGATATCTTTGTTAGTCCAATGGATGGTAGCCTTGTCATTATGAAAGGTAGTCTTTTGTCAATATCTTTGTTACTACAATGGATGGTAGCCTTGTCATTATGGAAGGTAGTCTGTTGTCGAGATATTTGGTACTCTAATGGATGGTAGCCTTGTCATTATAGTAGGTAGTATGTTGTCGTGATTTTTGTTACTCCAATGGATGGTAGCCTTGTTATTATGGAAGGTAGTATGTTGTCGAGATTTTTGTTAATCCAATGGATGGTAGCCTTGTCATTATGGAAGGTAGCTTATTGTTCATATTTTTGTTACTACAATGTATGGTAGCCTTGTCATTATGGTAGGTAGTCTGTTGTCGAGATTTTAGTTACTCTATTGGATGGTAGCCATGTCATTATGGAAGTTAGTCTGTTGTCCAAATTTTTGTTTTTCCAATGGATGGTAGCCTAGTCATTATGGAAGGTAGTCTGTTGTCGAGATTTTTGTTACTCCAATGGATGATAGCCTTGTCATTATGGAAGGTAGTCTGTTGTCGTGATTTTTGTCACTCCAATGGATGGTAGCCTTGTCATTATGTTAGGTAGTATGTTGTCGATATCTTTATTGCTCCAATGGATGGTAGCCTTGTTATTATGGAAGGTAGTTTGTTGTCGATATCTTTGTTACTCCAATGGATGGTAGCCTAGTCATTATGGAAGGTAGTCTATTGTCGAGATTTTTGTTACTGCAATGGATGGTAGCCTTGTCATTATGGAAGGTAGTATGTTGTCGAGATTTTTATTATTCCAATGGATGGTAGCCTTATCATTATGGAAGGTAGTTTGTGGTCGATATCTTTGTTACTCCAATGGATGGTAGCCTAGTCATTATGGAAGGTAGTCTGTTGTCGAGATTTTTGTTTCTCCAATGCATGGTAGCCTTGTCATTATGGAAGGTAGTCTATTGTCGAGATTTTTGTTACTCCATTGGATGGTAGCCTTGTCATTATGGAAAATAGTATGTTGTCGATATTTTTGTTATTCCAATGGATTGTAGCCTAGTCATTATGGAAGGTAGTCTATTTTCGAGATTTTTGTTACTCCAATGGATGGTAGCGTTGTCATTATGGAAGGTAGTCCGTTGTCGTGACTTTTGTTACTCCAATGGATGGTAGCCTTATCATTATGTTAAGTAGTATGTTGTCATATCTTTGTTACTCCAATGGATGGTAGCCTTGTCATTATGGAAGGTAGTCTGTTGTCGATATCTTTGTTACTCTAATGGATGGTAGCCTAGTCATTATGGAAGGTAGTCTATTGTCGAGATTTTTGTTACTGCAATGGATGGTAGCCTTGTCATTATGGAAGGTAGTATGTTGTCAAGATTTTTGTTATTCCAATGGATGGTAGCCTTATCATTATGAAAGGTAGTCTGTTGTCGATATCTTTGTTACTCCAATGGATGGTATCATAGTCATTATGGAAGGTAGTCTGTTGTCGTTATTTTTGTTACTCCAATGGATGATTGCCTTGTCATTATGGAAGGTAGTCTGTTGTCGAGATTTTTGTTACTCCAATGGATGGTAGCCTTGTCATTATAGAAGGTAGTCTGTTGTCGAGATTTTTGTTACACCATTGGATGGTAGCCTTGTCATTATGGAACTTAGTCTTTTGTCGAAATTTTTGTTATTCCAATGGATGGTAGCCTAGTCATTATGGAAGGTAGTCTGTTGTCGAAATTTTTGTTACTCTAAGGGATGGTAGCCTTGTCATTATAGTAGGTAGTCTGTTGTCGTGATTTTTGTTACTCCAATGGATCGTAGCCTTGTTATTATGGAAGGTAGTATGTTGTCGAGATTTTATTTAATCCAATGGATGGTATCCTTGTCATTATGGAAGGTAGTCTATTATTCAGATTTTTGTTACTACAATGTATGGTAGCCTTGTCATTATGAGAGGTAGTTTGTTGTCGATATCTTTCTTACTCCAATGGATGGTAGCCTTGTCATTATGAGAGGTAGTTTGTTGTCGATATCTTTGTTTCTCCAATGGATGGTAGCCTTGTCATTATGGAAGGTAGTCTGTTGTCGAGATTTTTGTTACTCTAATGGATGGTAGCCTTGTCATTATAGTAGTTAGTATGTTGTCGTGATTTTTGTTACTCCAATGGATGGTAGCCTTGTTATTATGGAAGGTAGTATGTTGTCGAGATTTTTGTTAATCCAATGGATGGTAGCCTTGTCATTATGGAAGGTAGTCTATTGTTCAGATTTTTGGTACTACAATGTATTGTAGCCTTGTCATTATGGTAGGTAGTCTGTTGTTGAGATTTTTGTTACTCTATTGGATGGTAGCCATGTCATTATGGAAGTTAGTTTGTTGTCGAGATTTTTGTTTTTCCAATGGATGGTAGCCTAGTCATTATGTAAGGTAGTCTGTTTTTGAGATTTTTGTTACTCCGATGGATGGTAGCCTTGACATTATGGAAGGTAGTCTGTTGTCAAGATTTTTGTTACTCCAAGGGATGGTAGCGTTGTCATTATGGAAGGTTGTTTGTTGTCGTGATTTTTGTTACTCCAATGGATGGTAGCCTTGTCATTATGTTAGGTAGTCTGTTGTTGATATCTTTGTTACTCCAATGGATGGTAGCCTTGTCATTATGGAAGGTAGTCTGTTGTCGATATCTTTGTTACTCCAATGGATGGTAGCCTAGCCATTATGGAAGGTAGTCTATTGTCGAGATTTTTGTTACTGCAATGGATGGTAGCCTTGTCATTATGGAAGGTAGTATGTTGTCAAGATTTTTGTTATTCCAATGGATGGTAGCCTTATCATTATGAAAGGTAGTCTGTTGTCGATATCTTTGTTACTCCAATGGATGGTATCATAGTCATTATGGAAGGTAGTCTGTTGTCGTTATTTTTGTTACTCCAATGGATGATAGACTTGTCATTATGGAAGGTAGTCTGTTGTCGAGATTTTTGTTACTCCAATGGATGGTAGCCTTGTCATTATAGAAGGTAGTCTGTTGTCGAGATTTTTGTTACACCATTGGATGGTAGCCTTGTCATTATGGAACTTAGTCTGTTGTCGAAATTTTTGTTATTCCAATGGATGGTAGCCTAGTCATTATGGAAGGTAGTCTGTTGTCGAAATTTTTGTTACTCTAAGGGATGGTAGCCTTGTCATTATAGTAGGTAGTCTGTTGTCATGATTTTTGTTACTCCAATGGATCGTAGCCTTGTTATTATGGAAGGTAGTATGTTGTCGAGATTTTATTTAATCCAATGGATGGTAACCTTGTCATTATGGAAGGTAGTCTATTATTCAGATTTTTGTTACTACAATGTATGGTAGCCTTGTCATTATGAGAGGTAGTTTGTTGTCGATATCTTTCTTACTCCAATGGATGGTAGCCTTGTCATTATGAGAGGTAGTTTGTTGTCGATATCTTTGTTACTCCAATGGATGGTAGCCTTGTCATTATGGAAGGTAGTCTGTTGTCGAGATTTTTGTTACTATAATGGATGGTAGCCTTGTCATTATAGTAGTTAGTATGTTGTCGTGATTTTTGTTACTACAATGGATGGTAGCCTTGTTATTATGGAAGGTAGTATGTTGTCGAGATTTTTGTTAATCCAATGGATGGTAGCCTTGTCATTATGGAAGGTAGTCTATTGTTCAGATTTTTGGTACTACAATGTATTGTAGCCTTGTCATTATGGTAGGTAGTCTGTTGTTGAGATTTTTGTTACTCTATTGGATGGTAGCCATGTCATTATGGAAGTTAGTTTGTTGTCGAGATTTTTGTTTTTCCAATGGATGGTAGCCTAGTCATTATGTAAGGTAGTCTGTTTTTGAGATTTTTGTTACTCCGATGGATGGTAGCCTTGACATTATGGAAGGTAGTCTGTTGTCAAGATTTTTGTTACTCCAAGGGATGGTAGCGTTGTCATTATGGAACGTTGTTTGTTGTCGTGATTTTTGTTACTCCAATGGATGGTAGCCTTGTCATTATGTTAGGTAGTCTGTTGTTGATATCTTTGTTACTCCAATGGATGGTAGCCTTGTCATTATGGAAGGTAGTCTGTTGTCGATATCTTTGTTACTCCAATGGATGGTAGCCTAGCCATTATGGAAGGTAGTCTATTGTCGAGATTTTTGTTACTGCAATGGATGGTAGCCTTGTCATTATGGAAGGTAGTATGTTGTCAAGATTTTTGTTATTCCAATGGATGGTAGCCTTATCATTATGAAAGGTAGTCTGTTGTCGATATCTTTGTTACTCCAATGGATGGTATCATAGTCATTATGGAAGGTAGTCTGTTGTCGTTATTTTTGTTACTCCAATGGATGATAGACTTGTCATTATGGAAGGTAGTCTGTTGTCGAGATTTTTGTTACTCCAATGGATGGTAGCCTTGTCATTATAGAAGGTAGTCTGTTGTCGAGATTTTTGTTACACCATTGGATGGTAGCCTTGTCATTATGGAACTTAGTCTGTTGTCGAAATTTTTGTTATTCCAATGGATGGTAGCCTAGTCATTATGGAAGGTAGTCTGTTGTCGAAATTTTTGTTACTCTAAGGGATGGTAGCCTTGTCATTATAGTAGGTAGTCTGTTGTCGTGATTTTTGTTACTCCAATGGATCGTAGCCTTGTTATTATGGAAGGTAGTATGTTGTTGAGATTTTATTTAATCCAATGGATGGTATCCTTGTCATTATGGAAGGTAGTCTATTGTTCAGATTTTTGTTACTACAATGTAGGGTAGCCTTGTCATTATGAGAGGTAGTTTGTTGTCGATATTTTTGTTACTCCAATGGATGGTAGCCTTGTCATTATGAAAGGTAGTCTGTTATCGATATCTTTGTTACTCCAATGGATGTTAGCCTTGTCATTATGGAAGGTAGTCTGTTGTTGAGATTTTAGTTACTCCAATGGATGGTAGCCTTGTCATTATGGAAGGTATTCTTTCATTGTGTTTTTTGTTACTCTTATGGATGGTAGCATGGTCATTATGGAAGGTAGTCTATTGTTCAGATTTTTGTTACCATAATGTATGGATGCCTTGTCATTATAGAAGGTAGTCTGTTGTCGAGATTTTTGTTACTCCATTGGAGGGTAGCCTTGTCATTATGGAAGTTAGTATGTTGTCGAGATTTTTGTTATTCCAATGGATGGTAGCTTAATCATTATGGAATATAGTCTATTTTCGAGATTTTTGTTACTCCAATGGATGGTGGCCTAGTCATTATGGAAGGTAGTCTTTTATCGATATCTTTGTTACTCCAATGGATGGTAGCCTAGTCATTATGGAAGGTAGTCTGTTGTCGAGATTTTTGTTACTCCAATAGATGGTAGCCTTGTCATTATGGAAGGTAGTTTGTTGTCGAGATTTTGTTAATCCAACGGATGGTAGCCTTGTCATTATGCAAGGTAATCTCTTATGGATATTATTGTTACCCTAATGGATGGTAGCCTTGTCATTATGGAAGGTAGTCTGTTGTCGATATTTTTGTTACTCCAATGGATGTTAGCCTTGTCATTACGGAAGGTAGTATGTTGTCGATATCTTTGTTACTTCAATGGATTGTAACCTAGTCATTATGGAAGGTAGTCTGTTGTCGATATTTTTGTTACTCCTACTGATGGTAGCCTTGTCATTATGGAAGGTAGTATGTTGTCGAGATTTTGTTAATCTCGACGGATGGTAGCCTTGACATTATGGAAGGTAATCTCTTATGGATATTTTTGTTACTCTAATGAATGGTACCCTTGTCATTATGGAAGGTAGTCTGTTATCGATATGTTTGTTAATCCAATGAATGGTAGCCTTGTCATTATGGAAGGTAGTATGTTATCAATATCTTTGTTACTCCAATGGATGGTAGCCTTATCATTATGGAAGGTAGTCTATTTTCGTGATTTTTGGTACTCGGATGAATGGTAGCCTTGTCATTATGGAAGGTAGTATGTTTTCAATATTTTTGTTACTCCAATGGATGGTAGCCTAGTCATTACGAAAGGTAGTCTCTTGTTGATATTTTTGTTACTCCAATGGATGGTAGCCTAGTCATTACGGAAGGTAGTATGTTGTCGATATTTTCGTTATTCCAATGGATGGTAGCCTTGTCATTATGGAAGGTATTATGTTGTCGAGATTTTATTTAATCTAATGGATGGTAGCCTTGTCATTATGAAAGGTAGTATATTATCGATATCTTTGTTACTCCAATTGATGGTAGCATTGTCATTATGGAAGTTAGTCTGTAGTCGATATTTTTGTTCCTCTAATGGATGATAGCCTTGTCATTATGGAAGGTATTCTTTCATTTTTATTTTTGTTACTCTTATGGATGGTAGCCTTGTCATTTTGGAAGGTAGTCTATTGTTCAAATTTTTGTTACTACAATGTATGGAAGCCTTGTCATTATAGAATCTAGTCTGTTGTCGAGAATTTTGTTACTCCATTTGACGGTAGCCTTGTCATTATGGAAGTTAGTCTGTTTTCGAGATTTTTGTTATTCCAATGGATGGTAGCCTAGTCATTATGAAAGGTAGTCTATTTTCGATATTTTTGTTACTCCAATGGATGGTAGCCTAGTCATTTTGGAAGGTAGTATGTTCTCGATATCTTTGATACTCCAATGGATGGTAGCCTTCTCATTATGTAAGGTAGTATGTTGTCGATATTTTTGTTACTCCAATGGATGGTAGCCTTGTCATTATGGAAGGTAGTTTTTTATCCAGATTTTTGTTATTCTAATGGATGGTAGCCTTGTCAATATGAAAGGTAGTCTATTGTCGATATCTTTGTTACTATAATAGATGGTAGCCTAGTCATTATGGAAGGTAGTCTGTTGTCAATATTTTTGTTACTCCAATGGATGGTAGGCTTGTCATTATGTAAGGTAGGCTGTTTTCGTAATTTTTGTTACTCCGATGGATGGTAGCCTTGTCATTATGGAAGGTATTATGTTTTCTATATCTTTGTTACTCCTATGGATGGCAGCCTTGTCATTATAGAAAGTAGTCTATTGTTCAGATTTTTGTTACTACAATGTATGGTAGCCTTGTCAATATGGAAGGTAGTCTGTTGTCAAGATTTTTGTTACTCCAATGGATGGTAGCCTTGTGATTATGTTAGGTAGTCTGTTGTCGATATCTTTGTTACTCCAATGGATGGTAGCCTTGTCATTATGGAAGGTAGTCTGTTGTCGATATCTTTGTTACTCCAATGGATGGTATCCTAGCCATTATGGAAGGTAGTCTATTGTCGAGATTTTTGTTACTGCAATGGATGGTAGCCTTGTCATTATGGAAGGTAGTATGTTGTCAAGATTTTTGTTATTCCAATGGATGGTAGCCTTATCATTATGAAAGGTAGTCTGTTGTCGATATCTTTGTTACTCCAATGGATGGTATCATAGTCATTATGGAAGGTAGTTTGTTGTCGTTATTTTTGTTACTCCAATGGATGATAGACTTGTCATTATGGAAGGTAGTCTGTTGTCGAGATTTTTGTTACTCCAATGGATGGTAGCCTTGTCATTTTAGAAGGTAGTCTGGTGTCGAGATTTTTGTTACACCATTGGATGGTAGCCTTGTCATTATGGAACTTAGTCTGTTGTCGAAATTTTTGTTATTCCAATGGAGGGTAGCCTAGTCATTATGGAAGGTAGTCTGTTGTCGAAATTTTTGTTACTATAAGGGATGGTAGCCTTGTCATTATAGTAGGTAGTCTGTTGTCGTGATTATTGTTACTCCAATGGATCGTAGCCTTGTTATTAAGGAAGGTAGTATGTTGTCGAGATTTTATTTAATCCAATGGATGGTATCCTTGTCATTATGGAAGGTAGTCTATTGTTCAGATTTTTGTTACTAAAATGTATGGTAGCCTTGTCATTATGAGAGGTAGTTTGTTGTCGATATCTTTGTTACTCCAATGGATGGTAGCCTTGTCATTATGAAAGGTAGTCTGTTATCGATATCTTTGGTACTCCAATGGATGTTAGCCTTGTCATTATGGAAGCTAGTCTGTTGTCGATATTTTTGTTACTCCAATGGATGGTAGCCTTGTCATTATGGAAGGTAGTTTGTTGTCCAGATTTTTGTTATTCCAATGGATGGTAGCCTTGTCAATATGAAAGGAAGTCTATTGTCGATATCTTTGTTACTATAATAGATGGTAGACTAGTCATTATGGAAGGTAGTCTGTTGTCGATATTTTTGTTACTCCAATGGATGGTAGGCTTGTCATTATGTAAGGTAGTCTGTTTTCGTAATTTTTGTTACTCCGATGGATGGTAGCCTTGTCATTATGGAAGGTATTATGTTTTCTATATCTTTGTTACTCCTATGGATGGTAGCCTTGTCATTATAGAAAGTAGTCTATTGTTCAGATTTTTGTTACTACAATGTATGGTAGCCTTGTCATTATGGAAGGTAGTCTGTTGTCAAGATTTTTGTTACTCAAATGGATGGTAGCCTTGTCATTATGAAATGTAGTTTGTTGTCGAGATTTTTGTTATTGCAATGGAGGGTAGCCTTGTCAATATGAAAGGTGGTTTGTTATCGTTATCTTTGTTACTCCAATGGATGGTAACCTAGTCTTTATGGAAGGTAGTCTATTGTCGAGATTTTTGTTACTCCAATGGATGGTAACCTAGTCATTATGGAAGTTATTCTGTTGTCGAGATTTTTCTTACTCCAATCGATGCTAGCCTTGTCATTATGGAAGGTAGTCTGTTGTAGAGATTTTTGTTACTCCAATGGATGGTAGCTTTGTCATTATGGAAGGTAGTTTGTCCTTGTGATTTTTGTTACTCCTATGGATGGTAACATTGTCATTATGGAAGGTAGTCTCTTATTCAAATTTTTGTTACTACAATGTATTATAGCCGTGTCATTATGGAAGGTAGTCTGTTGTCGATATTTTAGTTACTCAAATGGATGGTAGCCTAGTCATTATGGAAGGTAGTTTGTTGTCAAGATTTTTGTTACTCCAATGGATGGTAGCCTTGTCATTATGAAAGGTAGTCTATTGTCGATATTTTTGTTATTCCAATGGATGGTAGCCTTGTCAATATGAAAGGTAGTCTGTTTTCGATATCTTTGTTACTCCAATGGATGGTAGCCTAGTCATTATGGAAGGTAGTCTATTGTCGAGATTTTTGTTACTCCAATGGATGGTAACCTAGTCATTATGAAAGTTATTCTGTTGTCGAGATTTTTGTTACTCCAATGGATGCTAACCTTGTCATTATTGAAGGTAGTCTGTCCTTGTGATTTTTGTTACTCCTATGGATGGTAGCCTTGTCATTATGGAAGGTAGTATATTGTTCATATATTTGTTACTACAATGTGTAACAACCGTGACATTATGGAAGGTAGTCTGTGGTCGAGATTTTAGTTACTCCAATGGATGGTAGCCTAGTCATTATGGAAGGTAGTCTGTTGTCGAGATTTTTGTTATTCCAATGGATGATAGCCTTATCATTAGGAAAGGTAGTCTGTTGTCGAGATTTTTGTTATTCCAATAGACGGTAGCCTTTTCATGATGAAAGGTTCTCTATTGTTGAAATTTTTGTAACTCCAATGGATTGTAGCCTTGTCGTTATGGAAGGTAGTCTTTTGTCGAGATTTTTGTTACTCAATGGATGGTAGCCTTGTCTTTATGGAAGGTAGTCTGTTGTCGAGATTTATGTTACTACAATGGATTGTAGCCTTGTCATTATGGAAGGTAGTTTGTTGTCCAGATTTTTTTTATTCCAATGGATGGTAGCCTTGTCAATATGAAAGGTAGTCTATTGTCGATATCTTTGTTACTATAATAGATGGTAGCCTAGTAATTATGGAAGGTAGTCTGTTGTCGATATTTTTGTTACTCCAATGGATGGTAGGCTTGTCATTATGTAAGGTAGTCTGTTTTCGTAATTTTTGTTACTCCGATGGATGGTAGCCTTGTCATTATGGAAGGTATTATGTTTTCTATATCTTCGTTACTCCTATGGATGGTAGCCTTGTCATTATAGAAAGTAGTCTATTGTTCAGATTTTTGTTACTACAATGTATGGTAGCCTTGTCATTATGGAAGGTAGTCTGTTGTCAAGATTTTTGTTACTCAAATGGATGGTAGCCTTGTCATTATGAAATGTAGTTTGTTGTCGAGATTTTTGTTATTGCAATGGAGGGTAGCCTTGTCAATATGAAAGGTGGTCTGTTATCGATATCATTGTTACTCCAATGGATGGTAACCTAGTCTTTATGGAAGGTAGTCTATTGTCGAGATTTTTGTTACTCCAATGGATGGTAACCTAGTCATTATGGAAGTTATTCTGTTGTCGAGAATTTTCTTACTCCAATCGATGCTATCCTTGTCATTATGGAAGGTAGTCTGTTGTAGAGATTTTTGTTACTCCAATGGATGGTAGCTTTGTCATTATGGAAGGTAGTTTGTCCTTGTGATTTTTGTTACTCCTATGGATGGTAACATTGTCATTATGGAAGGTAGTCTCTTGTTCATATTTTTGTTACTACAATGTATGATAGCCGTGTCATTATGGAAGGTAGTCTGTTGTCGATATTTTAGTTACTCAAATGGATGGTAGCCTAGTCATTATGGAAGGTAGTTTGTTGTCAAGATTTTTGTTACTCCAATGGATGGTAGCCTTGTCATTATGAAAGGTAGTCTATTGTCGATATTTTTGTTATTCCAATGGATGGTAGCCTTGTCAATATGAAAGGTAGTCTGTTTTCGATATCTTTGTTACTCCAATGGATGGTAGCCTAGTCATTATGGAAGGTAGTCTATTGTCGAGATTTTTGTTACTCCAATGGATGGTAGCCTAGTCATTATGAAAGTTATTCTGTTGTCGAGATTTTTGTTACTCCAATGGATGCTAACCTTGTCATTATTGAAGGTAGTCTGTCCTTGTGATTTTTGTTACTCCTATGGATGGTAGCCTTGTCATTATGGAAGGTAGTCTATTGTTCATATATTTGTTACTACAATGTGTAACAACCGTGACATTATGGAAGGTAGTCTGTGGTCGAGATTTTAGTTACTCCAATGGATGGTAGCCTAGTCATTATGGAAGGTAGTCTGTTGTCGAGATTTTTGTTATTCCAATCGATGATAGCCTTATCATTAGGAAAGGTAGTCTGTTGTCGAGATTTTTGTTATTCCAATAGACGGTAGCCTTTTCATGATGAAAGGTTCTCTATTGTTGAAATTTTTGTAACTCCAATGGATTGTAGCCTTGTCGTTATGGAAGGTAGTCTTTTGTCGAGATTTTTGTTACTCAATGGATGGTAGCCTTGTCTTTATGGAAGGTAGTCTGTTGTCGAGATTTATGTTACTACAATGGATTGTAGCCTTGTCATTATGGAAGGTAGTTTGTTGTCCAGATTTTTGTTATTCCAATGGATGGTAGCCTTGTCAATATGAAAGGTAGTCTATTGTCGATATCTTTGTTACTATAATAGATGGTAGCCTAGTAATTATGGAAGGTAGTCTGTTGTCGATATTTTTGTTACTCCAATGGATGGTAGGCTTGTCATTATGTAAGGTAGTCTGTTTTCGTAATTTTTGTTACTCCGATGGATGGTAGCCTTGTCATTATGGAAGGTATTATGTTTTCTATATCTTCGTTACTCCTATGGATGGTAGCCTTGTCATTATAGAAAGTAGTCTATTGTTCAGATTTTTGTTACTACAATGTATGGTAGCCTTGTCATTATGGAACGTAGTCTGTTGTCAAGATTTTTGTTACTCAAATGGATGGTAGCCTTGTCATTATGAAATGTAGTTTGTTGTCGAGATTTTTGTTATTGCAATGGAGGGTAGCCTTGTCAATATGAAAGGTGGTCTGTTATCGATATCATTGTTACTCCAATGGATGGTAACCTAGTCTTTATGGAAGGTAGTCTATTGTCGAGATTTTTGTTACTCCAATGGATGGTAACCTAGTCATTATGGAAGTTATTCTGTTGTCGAGAATTTTCTTACTCCAATCGATGCTATCCTTGTCATTATGGAAGGTAGTCTGTTGTAGAGATTTTTGTTACTCCAATGGATGGTAGCTTTGTCATTATGGAAGGTAGTTTGTCCTTGTGATTTTTGTTACTCCTATGGATGGTAACATTGTCATTATGGAAGGTAGTCTCTTGTTCATATTTTTGTTACTACAATGTATGATAGCCGTGTCATTATGGAAGGTAGTCTGTTGTCGATATTTTAGTTACTCAAATGGATGGTAGCCTAGTCATTATGGAAGGTAGTTTGTTGTCAAGATTTTTGTTACTCCAATGGATGGTAGCCTTGTCATTATGAAAGGTAGTCTATTGTCGATATTTTTGTTATTCCAATGGATGGTAGCCTTGTCAATATGAAAGGTAGTCTGTTTTCGATATCTTTGTTACTCCAATGGATGGTAGCCTAGTCATTATGGAAGGTAGTCTATTGTCGAGATTTTTGTTACTCCAATGGATGGTAACCTAGTCATTATGAAAGTTATTCTGTTGTCGAGATTTTTGTTACTCCAATGGATGCTAACCTTGTCATTATTGAAGGTAGTCTGTCCTTGTGATTTTTGTTACTCCTATGGATGGTAGCCTTGTCATTATGGAAGGTAGTATATTGTTCATATATTTGTTACTACAATGTGTAACAACCGTGACATTATGGAAGGTAGTCTGTGGTCGAGATTTTAGTTACTCCAATGGATGGTAGCCTAGTCATTATGGAAGGTAGTCTGTTGTCGAGATTTTTGTTATTCCAATGGATGATAGCCTTATCATTAGGAAAGGTAGTCTGTTGTCGAGATTTTTGTTATTCCAATAGACGGTAGCCTTTTCATGATGAAAGGTTCTCTATTGTTGAAATTTTTGTAACTCCAATGGATTGTAGCCTTGTCGTTATGGAAGGTAGTCTTTTGTCGAGATTTTTGTTACTCAATGGATGGTAGCCTTGTCTTTATGGAAGGTAGTCTGTTGTCGAGATTTATGTTACTACAATGGATTGTAGCCTTGTCATTATGGAAGGTAGTTTGTTGTCCAGATTTTTTTTATTCCAATGGATGGTAGCCTTGTCAATATGAAAGGTAGTCTATTGTCGATATCTTTGTTACTATAATAGATGGTAGCCTAGTAATTATGGAAGGTAGTCTGTTGTCGATATTTTTGTTACTCCAATGGATGGTAGGCTTGTCATTATGTAAGGTAGTCTGTTTTCGTAATTTTTGTTACTCCGATGGATGGTAGCCTTGTCATTATGGAAGGTATTATGTTTTCTATATCTTCGTTACTCCTATGGATGGTAGCCTTGTCATTATAGAAAGTAGTCTATTGTTCAGATTTTTGTTACTACAATGTATGGTAGCCTTGTCATTATGGAAGGTAGTCTGTTGTCAAGATTTTTGTTACTCAAATGGATGGTAGCCTTGTCATTATGAAATGTAGTTTGTTGTCGAGATTTTTGTTATTGCAATGGAGGGTAGCCTTGTCAATATGAAAGGTGGTCTGTTATCGATATCATTGTTACTCCAATGGATGGTAACCTAGTCTTTATGGAAGGTAGTCTATTGTCGAGATTTTTGTTACTCCAATGGATGGTAACCTAGTCATTATGGAAGTTATTCTGTTGTCGAGAATTTTCTTACTCCAATCGATGCTATCCTTGTCATTATGGAAGGTAGTCTGTTGTAGAGATTTTTGTTACTCCAATGGATGGTAGCTTTGTCATTATGGAAGGTAGTTTGTCCTTGTGATTTTTGTTACTCCTATGGATGGTAACATTGTCATTATGGAAGGTAGTCTCTTGTTCATATTTTTGTTACTACAATGTATGATAGCCGTGTCATTATGGAAGGTAGTCTGTTGTCGATATTTTAGTTACTCAAATGGATGGTAGCCTAGTCATTATGGAAGGTAGTTTGTTGTCAAGATTTTTGTTACTCCAATGGATGGTAGCCTTGTCATTATGAAAGGTAGTCTATTGTCGATATTTTTGTTATTCCAATGGATGGTAGCCTTGCCAATATGAAAGGTAGTCTGTTTTCGATATCTTTGTTACTCCAATGGATGGTAGCCTAGTCATTATGGAAGGTAGTCTATTGTCGAGATTTTTGTTACTCCAATGGATGGTAGCCTAGTCATTATGAAAGTTATTCTGTTGTCGAGATTTTTTTTACTCCAATGGATGCTAACCTTGTCATTATTGAAGGTAGTCCGTCCTTGTGATTTTTGTTACTCCTATGGATGGTAGCCTTGTCATTATGGAAGGTAGTCTATTGTTCATATATTTGTTACTACAATGTGTAACAACCGTGACATTATGGAAGGTAGTCTGTGGTCGAGATTTTAGTTACTCCAATGGATGGTAGCCTAGTCATTATGGAAGGTAGTCTGTTGTCGAGATTTTTGTTATTCCAATGGATGGTAGCCTTATCATTATGAAAGGTAGTCTGTTGTCGAGATTTTTGTTATTCCAATAGACGGTAGCCTTTTCATGATGCAAGGTAATCTATTGTTGAAATTTTTGTAACTCCAATGGATTGTAGCCTTGTCGTTATGGAAGGTAGTCTTTTGTCGAGATTTTTGTTACTCAATGGATGGTAGCCTTGTCTTTATGGAAGGTAGTCTGTTGTCGAGATTTATGTTAATACAATGGATTGTAGCCTTGTCATTATGGAAGGTAGTTTGTTGTCCAGATTTTTGTTATTCCAATGGATGGTAGCCTTGTCAATATGAAAGGTAGTCTATTGTCGATATCTTTGTTACTATAATAGATGGTAGCCTAGTAATTATGGAAGGTAGTCTGCTGTCGATATTTTTGTTACTCCAATGGATGGTAGGCTTGTCATTATGTAAGGTAGTCTGTTTTCGTAATTTTTGTTACTCTGATGGATGGTAGCCTTGTCATTATGGAAGGTATTATGTTTTCTATATCTTCGTTACTCCTATGGATGGTAGCCTTGTCATTATAGAAAGTAGTCTATTGTTCAGATTTTTGTTACTACAATGTATGGTAGCCTTGTCATTATGGAAGGTAGTCTGTTGTCAAGATTTTTGTTACTCAAATGGATGGTAGCCTTGTCATTATGAAATGTAGTTTGTTGTCGAGATTTTTGTTATTGCAATGGAGGGTAGCCTTGTCAATATGAAAGGTGGTATGTTATCGATATCATTGTTACTCCAATGGATGGTAACCTAGTCTTTATGGAAGGTAGTCTATTGCCGAGATTTTTGTTACTCCAATGGATGGTAACCTAGTCATTATGGAAGTTATTCTGTTGTCGAGATTTTTCTTACTCCAATCGATGCTAGCCTTATCATTATGGAAGGTAGTCTGTTGTAGAGACTTTTGTTACTCCAATGGATGGTAGCTTTGTCATTATGGAAGGTAGTTTGTCCTTGTGATTTTTGTTACTCCTATGGATGGTAACATTGTCATTATGGAAGGTAGTCTCTTGTTCATATTTTTGTTACTACAATGTCTAATAGCCGTGTCATTATGGAAGGTAGTCTGTTGTCGATATTTTAGTTACTCAAATGGATGGTAGCCTAGTCATTATGGAAGGTAGTTTGTTGTCAATATTTTTGTTACTCCAATGGATGGTAGCCTTGTCATTATGAAAGGTAGTCTATTGTCGAGATTTATGTTACTAAAATGGATTGTAGCCTTGTCATTATGGAAGGTAGTATGTTATTGAAATCTTTTTTACTCTAATGGATGGTACCCTTGTCATTATATAAGGTAGTCTGTTGTTGAGATTTTTGTAACTCCAATGGATGGTAGCCTTGTCATTGTTGAAGGTAGTCTGTTGTCGAGATTTTTGTTATTCCAGTGGATTGTAGCCTTGTCAATATGAAAGGTAGTCGTATATTGATATCTTTGTTACTCAAATGGATGGTAGCCTAGTCATTATGGAAGTTAGTCTGTTGTCGAGATTTTTTTATTCCAATGGATGGTAGCCTAGTCATTATGGAAGGTAGTCTATTTTCGATATTTTTGTTACTCCAATGGATGGTAGCGTAGTCATTATGGAAGGTAGTCTGTTATCGATATCTTTGTTACTCCAATGGATGGTAGCCTAGTCATTATGGAAGGTAGTCTATTGTCGAGATTTTTGTTACTACAATGGATGGTAGCCTTGTCATTATGGAAGGTAGTCTGTTTTCGAGATTTTGTTAATCCAACGGATGGTAGGCTTGTCATTATGGAAGGTAATCTCTTGTGGATATTTTTGTTACTCCAATGGATGGTAGCCTTGTCATTATGGAATGTAGTCTGTTGTCGATATTTTTGTTACTCCAATGGATGGTAGCCTTGTCATTATGGAAGGTAGTATGTTGTCGATATCTTTTTTACTCCAATGGATGGTAGCCTTGTCATTATGTAAGGTAGTCTATTTTCGTAATTTTTGTTACTCCGATGGATGGTAGCCTTGTCATTATGGAAGGTAGTATGTTTTCGATATCTTTGTTACTCCAATGGATGGTAGCCTTGTCATTATGTAAGGTAGTCTGTTGTCGAGATTTTTGTTACTCCAATGGATGGCAGCCTTGTCATTATGGAAGGTAGTCTGTTGTCGAGATTTTTGTTATTCCAATGGATGTTAGCATTGTCAATATGAAAGGTAGTTTGTTGTCGATATCTTTGTTACTCCAATAGATGGTAGTCTAGTCATTATGGAAGGTAGTCTATTGTCGATATTTTTGTTACTCCAATGGATGGTAACCTAGTCATTATGGAAGTTAGTCTGTTGTCGAGATTTTTCTTACTCCAATGGATGCTAGCCTTGTCATTATGGATGGTAGTCTGTTGTAGAGATTTTTGTTACTCCAATGGATGGTAGCCTTGTCATTAAGGAAGGTAGTCTGTCCTTGTGACTTTTGTTACTCCAATGGATGGTAGCCTTGTCATTATGGAAGTTAGTTTGTTGTCGAGATTTTTGATACTCCAATGGATGGTAGCCTTGTCATTATGGAAGGTAGTCTGTTGTCGAGATTTTAGTTACTCCAATGGGTGGTAGCCTAGTCATTATGGAAGGTAGTCTATTGTCAAGATTTTTGTTACTCCAATGGATGGTAGGCTTGTTATTATGGAAGGTAGTCTGTTGTCGAGATTTTTGTTATTCCAATGGATGGTAGCCTTGTCAATATCAAAGGTAGCCTATTGTCGATATCTTTGTTACTCCAATGGATGGTAGCCTAGTCATTATGGAAGTTAGTTTGATGTCGAGATTTTTGTTACTCCAATGGATGGTAGCCTTGTAATTATGGAAGGCAGTCTATCCTTGTGATTTTTTTTACTCCTATGGATGGTAACCTTGTCATTATGGAAGGTAGTCTATTGTTCAGATTTTTGTTACTACAATGTATGATAGCTGTGTCATTATGGAAGGTAGTCTGTTGTCGAGATTTTTGTTATTCCAATGGATGGTAGCCTAGTCATTATGGAAGGTAGTCTGTTATCGATATCTTTGTTACTCCAATGGATTGTAGCCTATTCATTATAGAAGGTAGTCTGTTGTCGAAATTTTTGTTACTAAAATGGATGGTAGCCTTGTCATTATGGAAGTTAGTCTGTTGTCGAGATTTTGTTAATCCAACGGATGGTAGCCTTGTCATTATGGAAGGTAATCTCTAGTGGATATTTTTGTTACTCTAATGGATGGTAGCCTTGTCATTATGGAATGTAGTATGTTGTCGATATTTTTGTTACTCCAATGGATGGTAGCCTTGTCATTTTGGAAGGTTGTATGTTGTCGATATCTTTGTTACACCAATGGATGGTAGCCTTGTCATTATGTAAGGTAGTCTATTTTCGTAATTTTTGTTACTTCGATGGATGGTAGCCTTGTCATTATGGAAGGTAGTATGTTTTCGATATCTTTGTTACTCCAATGTATGGTAGCCTTGTCATTATGTAAGGTAGTCTGTTGTCGAGATTTTTGTTACTGCTATGGATGGTAGCTTTGTCATTATGGAAGGTAATCTATTGTTCAAATTTTTGTTACTACAATGTATGGTAGCCTTGTCATTATGTAAGGTAGTTTGTTGTCGAGCTTTTTGTTACTCCAATGGATGGCAGCCTTGTCATTATGGAAGGTAGTCTGTTGTCAAGATTTTTGTTACTCCAATGGATGGTAGCCTTGTTATTATTGAAGGTAGTCTGTTGTCGAGATTTTTGTTATTCCAATGGATGGTAGCCTTGTCAATATAAAAGGTAGCCGGTTGTCGATATCTTTGTTACTCCAATGGATGGTAGCCTAGTCATTATGGAAGGTAGTCTATTGTCTAGATTTTTGTTACTCCAATGGATGGTAGCCTAGTCATTATGGAAGGTAGTCTATTGTAGAGATTTTTGTTACTCCAACGGATGGTAGCCTTGTAATTAAGGAAGGTAGTCTGTCCTTGTGATTTTTGTTACTGTTATGGATGGTAGCCTTGTCTTTATGGAAGGTAGTCTATTCTTCAAATTTTTGTTACTACAATGTATGGTAGCCTTGTCATTATGGAAGGTAGTCTGTTGTCGAGATTTTAGTAACTCCAATGGATGGTAGCCTAGTCATTATGGAAGGTAGTCTGTCGTCAAGATTTTTGTTACTCCAATGGATGGTAGCCTTGTTATTATGGAAGGTAGTCTGTTGTCGATATTTTTGTTATTCCAATGGATGATAGCCTTGTCAATATCAAAGGTAGCCTGTTGTCGATATCTTTGTTACTCCAATGGATGGTAGCCTAGTCATTATGGAAGGTAGACTATTGTCTAGATTTTTGTTACTCCAATGGATGGTAGCATTGTCATTATGGAAGGTAGTTTGTTGTAGAGATTTTTTTTACTCCAATGGATGGTAGCCTTGTCATTATGGAAGGCAGTCTATCCTTGTGATTTTGTTACTCCTATGGATGCTAGCCTTGTCATTATGGAAGGTAGTCTATTGTTCAGATTTTTGTTACTACAATGTATGATAGCCGTGTCATTATGGAAGGTAGTCTGTTGTCGAGATTTTTGTTATTCCAATGGATGGTATCCTAGTCATTATGGAAGGTTGTCTATTTTCGAGATTTTTGTTACTCCAATGGATGGTAGCCTAATCATTATGGAAGGTAGTCTGTTATCAATATCTTTGTTACTCAAATGGACTGTAGCCTAGTCATTATGGAAGGTAGTCTGTTGTCGAAATTTTTGTTACTCCAATGCATGGTAGCCTTGTCATTATGGATGTTACTCTGTTGTCGAGATTTTGTTAATCCAATAGATGGTAGCCTTGTCATTATGGAAGGTAATCTCTTGTGGATATTTTTTTTACTGCAATGGATGGTAGCCTTGTCATTATAGAATTTAGTCTGTTGCCGATATTTTTGTTACTCCAATGGATGGTAGCCTTTTTATTCTGGAAGGTAGTCTGTTGTAGAGATTTTTGTTACTCCAATGGATGGTAGCCTTGTCATTATGGAAGGCAGTTTATCCTTGTGATTTTTGTTACTCCTATGGATGGTAGCCTTGTCATTATGGAAGGTAGTCTATTGTTCAGATTTTTGTTACTACAATGTATGATAGCCGTGTCATTATGGAAGGTAGTTTGTTGACGAGATTTTTGTTATTCCAATGGATGGTAGCCTAGTCATTATGGAAGGTAGTCTATTTTCAAGATTTTTGATACTCCAATGGATCGTAGACTTGTCATTATGGAAGGTAGTCTGTTATAGAGATTTTTGTTACTCCATTGGATAGAAGCCTAGTCATTATGGAAGGTAGTCTGTTGTCGAAATTTTTGGTACTCCAATGGATGGAAGCCTTGTCATTATGGAAGGTAATCTCTTGTGGATATTTTTGTTACTCCAATGGATGGTAGCCTTGTCATTATGGAATGTAGTCTATTGTCGAAATTTTTGTTACTCCAATGGATGGTAGCCTTGTCATTATGTAAGGTAGTCTATTTTCGTAATTTTTGTTACTCCGATGGATGGTAGCCTTGTCATTATGGAAGGTAGTATGTTTTCGATATCTATGTTACTCCAATGGATGGTAGCCTTGTCATTATGTAAGGTAGTCTGTTGTCGAGATTTTTGTTACTTCTTTGGATGGTAGCCTTGTCATTATGGAAGGTAGTCTATTGTTCAAATTTTTGTTACTACAATGGATGGTAGCCTTGTTATTATGCAAGGTAGCATGTTGTCGATATTTTTGTTATTCCAATGGATGGTAGCCTTGTCAATATAAAAGGTAGTCGGTCTTCAATATCTTTGTTACTCCAATGGATGGTAGCCTAGTGATTATGGAAGGTAGTCTATTCTCTAGACTTTTGTTACTCCAATGGATGGTAGCCTAGTCATTATGGAAGTTAGTCTGTTGTCGAGATTTTTGATACTCCAATGGATGGTAGCTTTGTCATTATGGAAGGTAGTTTGTTGTAGAGATTTTTGTTACTCCAATGGATGGTAGCCTTGTCATTATGGAAGGCAGTTTATCCTTGTGATTTTTGTTACTCCTATGGATGGTAGCCTTGTCATTATGGAAGGTAGTCTATTGTTCAGATATTTGTTACTACAATGTATGATAGCTGTGTCATTATGGAAGGTAGTCTGTTGTCGAGATTTTTGTTATTCCAATGGATGGTAGCCTAGTCATTATGGAAGGTAGTCTGTTATCGATATCTTTGTTACTCCAATGGATTGTAGCCTATTCATTATAGAAGGTAGTCTGTTGTCGAAATTTTTGTTACTAAAATGGATGGTAGCCTTGTCATTATGGAAGTTAGTCTGTTGTCGAGATTTTGTTAATCCAACGGATGGTAGCCTTGTCATTATGGAAGGTAATCTCTTGTGGATATTTTTGTTACTCCAATGGATGGTAGCCTTGTCATTATGGAATGTAGTATGTTGTCGATATTTTTGTTACTCCAATGGATGGTAGCCTTGTCATTTTGGAAGGTTGTATGTTGTCGATATCTTTGTTACACCAATGGATGGTAGCCTTGTCATTATGTAAGGTAGTCTATTTTCGTAATTTTTGTTACTCCGATGGATGGTAGCCTTGTCATTATGGAAGGTAGTATGTTTTCGATATCTTTGTTACTCCAATGGATGGTAGCCTTGTCATTATGTAAGGTAGTCTGTTGTCGAGATTTTTGTTACTGCTATGGATGGTAGCCTTGTCATTATGGAAGGTAATCTATTGTTCAAATTTTTGTTACTACAATTTATGGTAGCCTTGTCATTATGTAAGGTAGTCTGCTGTCGAGCTTTTTGTTACTCCAATGGATGGCAGCCTTGTCATTATGGAAGGTAGTCTATTGTCAAGATTTTTGTTACTCCAATGGATGGTAGCCTTGTTATTATTGAAGGTAGTCTATTGTCGAGATTTTTGTTATTCCAATGGATGGTAGCCTTGTCAATATAAAAGGTAGCCGGTTGTCGATATCTTTGTTACTCCAATGGATGGTAGCCTAGTCATTATGGAAGGTAGTCTATTGTCTAGATTTTTGTTACTCCAATGGATGGTAGCCTAGTCATTATGGATGGTAGTCTATTGTAGAGATTTTTGTTACTCCAACGGATGGTATCCTTGTCATTAAGGAAGGTAGTCTGTCCTTGTGATTTTTGTTACTGTTATGGATGGTAGCCTTGTCTTTATGGAAGGTAGTCTCTTATTCAAATTTTTGTTACTACAATGTATGATAGCCGTGTCATTATGGAAGGTAGTTTGTTGTCGATATTTTAGTTACTCAAATGGATGGTAGCCTAGTCATTATGGAAGGTAGTTTGTTGTCAAGATTTTTGTTACTCCAATGGATGGTAGCCTTGTCATTATGAAAGGTAGTCTATTGTCAATATTTTTGTTATTCCAATGGATGGTAGCCTTGTCAATATGAAAGGTAGTCTGTTTTCGATATCTTTGTTACTCCAATGGATGGTAGCCTAGTCATTATGGAAGGTAGTCTATTGTCGAGATTTTTGTTACTCCAATGGATGGTAGCCTAGTCATTATGAAAGTTATTCTGTTGTCGAGATTTTTGTTACTCCAATGGATGCTAACCTTGTCATTATTGAAGGTAGTCTGTCCTTGTGATTTTTGTTACTCCTATGGATGGTAGCCTTGTCATTATGGAAGGTAGTCTATTGTTCATATATTTGTTACTACAATGTGTAACAACCGTGACATTATGGAAGGTAGTCTGTGGTCGAGATTTTAGTTACTCCAATGGATGGTAGCCTAGTCATTATGGAAGGTAGTTTGTTGTCGAGATTTTTGTTATTCCAATGGATGGTAGCCTTATCATTATGAAAGGTAGTCTGTTGTCGAGATTTTTGTTATTCCAATAGACGGTAGCCTTTTCATGATGAAAGGTTCTCTATTGTTGAAATTTTTGTAACTCCAATGGATTGTAGCCTTGTCGTTATGGAAGGTAGTCTTTTGTCGAGATTTTTGTTACTCAATGGATGGTAGCCTTGTCTTTATGGAAGGTAGTCTGTTGTCGAGATTTATGTTACTACAATGGATTGTAGCCTTGTCATTATGGAAGGTAGTTTGTTGTCCAGATTTTTGTTATTCCAATGGATGGTAGCCTTGTCAATATGAAAGGTAGTCTATTGTCGATATCTTTGTTACTATAATAGATGGTAGCCTAGTAATTATGGAAGGTAGTCTGTTGTCGATATTTTTGTTACTCCAATGGATGGTAGGCTTGTCATTATGTAAGGTAGTCTGTTTTCGTAATTTTTGTTACTCCGATGGATGGTAGCCTTGTCATTATGGAAGGTATTATGTTTTCTATATCTTCGTTACTCCTATGGATGGTAGCCTTGTCATTATAGAAAGTAGTCTATTGTTCATATTTTTGTTACTACAATGTATGGTAGCCTTGTCATTATGGAAGGTAGTCTGTTGTCAAGATTTTTGTTACTCAAATGGATGGTAGCCTTGTCATTATGAAATGTAGTTTGTTGTCGAGATTTTTGTTATTGCAATGGAGGGTAGCCTTGTCAATATGAAAGGTGGTCTGTTATCGATATCATTGTTACTCCAATGGATGATAACCTAGTCTTTATGGAAGGTAGTCTATTGTCGAGATTTTTGTTACTCCAATGGATGGTAACCTAGTCATTATGGAAGTTATTCTGTTGTCGAGATTTTTCTTACTCCAATCGATGCTAGCCTTGTCATTATGGAAGGTAGTCTGTTGTAGATATTTTTGTTACTCTAATGGATGGTAGCTTTGTCATTATGGAAGGTAGTTTGTCCTTGTGATTTTTGTTACTCCTATGGATGGTAACATTGTCATTATGGAAGGTAGTCTCTTGTTCATATTTTTGTTACTACAATGTATGATAGCCGTGTCATTATGGAAGGTAGTCTGTTGTCGATATTTTAGTTACTCAAATGGATGGTAGCCTAGTCATTATGGAAGGTAGTTTGTTGTCAAGATTTTTGTTACTCCAATGGATGGTAGCCTTGTCATTATGAAAGGTAGTCTATTGTCGATATTTTTGTTATTCCAATGGATGGTAGCCTTGTCAATATGAAAGGTAGTCTGTTTTCGATATCTTTGTTACTCCAATGGATGGTAGCCTAGTCATTATGGAAGGTAGTCTATTGTCGAGATTTTTGTTACTCCAATGGATGGTAGCCTAGTCATTATGAAAGTTATTCTGTTGTCGAGATTTTTTTTACTCCAATGGATGCTAACCTTATCATTATTGAAGGTAGTCTGTCCTTGTGATTTTTGTTACTCCTATGGATGGTAGCCTTGTCATTATGGAAGGTAGTCTATTGTTCATATATTTGTTACTACAATGTGTAACAACCGTGACATTATGGAAGGTAGTCTGTGGTCGAGATTTTAGTTACTCCAATGGATGGTAGCCTAGTCATTATGGAAGGTAGTCTGTTGTCGAGATTTTTGTTATTCCAATGGATGGTAGCCTTATCATTATGAAAGGTAGTCTGTTGTCGAGATTTTTGTTATTCCAATAGAAGGTAGCCTTTTCATGATGAAAGGTAATCTATTGTTGAAATTTTTGTAACTCCAATGGATTGTAACCTTGTCGTTATGGAAGGTAGTCTTTTGTCGAGATTTTTGTTACTCAATGGATGGTAGCCTTGTCTTTATGGAAGGTAGTCTGTTGTCGAGATTTATGTTAATACAATGGATTGTAGCCTTGTCATTATGGAAGGTAGTTTGTTGTCCAGATTTTTGTTATTCCAATGGATGGTAGCCTTGTCAATATGAAAGGTAGTCTATTGTCGATATCTTTGTTACTATAATAGATGGTAGCCTAGTAATTATGGAAGGTAGTCTGCTGTCGATATTTTTGTTACTCCAATGGATGGTAGGCTTGTCATTATGTAAGGTAGTCTGTTTTCGTAATTTTTGTTACTCTGATGGATGGTAGCCTTGTCATTATGGAAGGTATTATGTTTTCTATATCTTCGTTACTCCTATGGATGGTAGCCTTGTCATTATAGAAAGTAGTCTATTGTTCAGATTTTTGTTACTACAATGTATGGTAGCCTTGTCATTATGGAAGGTAGTCTGTTGTCAAGATTTTTGTTACTCAAATGGATGGTAGCCTTGTCATTATGAAATGTAGTTTGTTGTCGAGATTTTTGTTATTGCAATGGAGGGTAGCCTTGTCAATATGAAAGGTGGTCTGTTATCGATATCATTGTTACTCCAATGGATGGTAACCTAGTCTTTATGGAAGGTAGTCTATTGTCGAGATTTTTGTTACTCCAATGGATGGTAACCTAGTCATTATGGAAGGTAGTTTGTTGTCAATATTTTTGTTACTCCAATGGATGGTAGCCTTGTCATTATGAAAGGTAGTCTATTGTCGAGATTTATGTTACTACAATGGATTGTAGCCTTGTCATTATGGAAGGTAGTATGTTATCGAAATCTTTTTTACTCTAATGGATGGTACCCTTGTCATTATATAAGGTAGTCTGTTGTTGAGATTTTTGTAACTCCAATGGATGGTAGCCTTGTCATTGTTGAAGGTAGTCTGTTGTCGAGATTTTTGTTATTCCAGTGGATTGTAGCCTTGTCAATATGAAAGGTAGTCGTATATTGATATCTTTGTTACTCAAATGGATGGTAGCCTAGTCATTATGGAAGTTAGTCTGTTGTCGAGATTTTTTTTATTCCAATGGATGGTAGCCTAGTCATTATGGAAGGTAGTCTATTTTCGATATTTTTGTTACTCCAATGGATGGTAGCGTAGTCATTATGGAAGGTAGTCTGTTATCGATATCTTTGTTACTCCAATGGATGGTAGCCTAGTCATTATGGAAGGTAGTCTATTGTCGAGATTTTTGTTACTACAATGGATGGTAGCCTTGTCATTATGGAAGGTAGTCTGTTTTCGAGATTTTGTTAATCCAACGGATGGTAGGCTTGTCATTATGGAAGGTAATCTCTTGTGGATATTTTTGTTACTCCAATGGATGGTAGCCTTGTCATTATGGAATGTAGTCTGTTGTCGATATTTTTGTTACTCCAATGGATGGTAGCCTTGTCATTATGGAAGGTAGTATGTTGTCGATATCTTTTTTACTCCAATGGATGGTAGCCTTGTCATTATGTAAGGTAGTCTATTTTCGTAATTTTTGTTACTCCGATGGATGGTAGCCTTGTCATTATGGAAGGTAGTATGTTTTCGATATCTTTGTTACTCCAATGGATGGTAGCCTTGTCATTATGTAAGGTAGTCTGTTGTCAAGATTTTTGTTACTCCAATGGATGGCAGCCTTGTCATTATGGAAGGTAGTCTGTTGTCGAGATTTTTGTTATTCCAATGGATGTTAGCATTGTCAATATGAAAGGTAGTTTGTTGTCGATATCTTTGTTACTCCAATAGATGGTAGTCTAGTCATTATGGAAGGTAGTCTATTGTCGATATTTTTGTTACTCCAATGGATGGTAACCTAGTCATTATGGAAGTTAGTCTGTTGTCGAGATTTTTCTTACTCCAATGGATGCTAGCCTTGTCATTATGGATGGTAGTCTGTTGTAGAGATTTTTGTTACTCCAATGGATGGTAGCCTTGTCATTAAGGAAGGTAGTCTGTCCTTGTGACTTTTGTTACTCCAATGGATGGTAGCCTTGTCATTATGGAAGTTAGTTTGTTGTCGAGATTTTTGATACTCCAATGGATGGTAGCCTTGTCATTATGGAAGGTAGTCTGTTGTCGAGATTTTAGTTACTCCAATGGGTGGTAGCCTAGTCATTATGGAAGGTAGTCTATTGTCAAGATTTTTGTTACTCCAATGGATGGTAGGCTTGTTATTATGGAAGGTAGTCTGTTGTCGAGATTTTTGTTATTCCAATGGATGGTAGCCTTGTCAATATCAAAGGTAGCCTATTGTCGATATCTTTGTTACTCCAATGGATGGTAGCCTAGTCATTTTGGAAGTTAGTTTGATGTCGAGATTTTTGTTACTCCAATGGATGGTAGCCTTGTAATTATGGAAGGCAGTCTATCCTTGTGATTTTTTTTACTCCTATGGATGGTAACCTTGTCATTATGGAAGGTAGTCTATTGTTCAGATTTTTGTTACTACAATGTATGATAGCTGTGTCATTATGGAAGGTAGTCTGTTGTCGAGATTTTTGTTATTCCAATGGATGGTAGCCTAGTCATTATGGAAGGTAGTCTGTTATTGATATCTTTGTTACTCCAATGGATTGTAGCCTATTCATTATAGAAGGTAGTCTGTTGTCGAAATTTTTGTTACTAAAATGGATGGTAGCCTTGTCATTATGGAAGTTAGTCTGTTGTCGAGATTTTGTTAATCCAACGGATGGTAGCCTTGTCATTATGGAAGGTAATCTCTTGTGGATATTTTTGTTACTCCAATGGATGGTAGCCTTGTCATTATGGAATGTAGTATGTTGTCGATATTTTTGTTACTCCAATGGATGGTAGCCTTGTCATTTTGGAAGGTTGTATGTTGTCGATATCTTTGTTACACCAATGGATGGTAGCCTTGTCATTATGTAAGGTAGTCTATTTTCGTAATTTTTGTTACTCCGATGGATGGTAGCCTTGTCATTATGGAAGGTAGTATGTTTTCGATATCTTTGTTACTCCAATATATGGTAGCCTTGTCATTATGTAAGGTAGTCTGTTGTCGAGATTTTTGTTACTGCTATGGATGGTAGCCTTGTCATTATGGAAGGTAATCTATTGTTCAAATTTTTGTTACTACAATGTATGGTAGCCTTGTCATTATGTAAGGTAGTCTGTTGTCGAGCTTTTTGTTACTCCAATGGATGGCAGCCTTGTCATTATGGAAGGTAGTCTGTTGTCAAGATTTTTGTTACTCCAATGGATGGTAGCCTTGTTATTATTGAAGGTAGTCTGTTGTCGAGATTTTTGTTATTCCAATGGATGGTAGCCTTGTCAATATAAAAGGTAGCCGGTTGTCGATATCTTTGTTACTCCAATGGATGGTAGCCTAGTCATTATGGAAGGTAGTCTATTGTCTAGATTTTTGTTACTCCAATGGATGGTAGCCTAGTCATTATGGAAGGTAGTCTATTGTAGAGATTTTTGTTACTCCAACGGATGGTAGCCTTGTCATTAAGGAAGGTAGTCTGTCCTTGTGATTTTTGTTACTGTTATGGATGGTAGCCTTGTCTTTATGGAAGGTAGTCTATTCTTCAAATTTTTGTTACTACAATGTATGGTAGCCTTGTCATTATGGAAGGTAGTCTGTTGTCGAGATTTTAGTAACTCCAATGGATGGTAGCCTAGTCATTATGGAAGGTAGTCTATTGTCAAGATTTTTGTTACTCCAATGGATGGTAGCCTTGTTATTATGGAAGGTAGTCTGTTGTCGATATTTTTGTTATTCCAATGGATGATAGCCTTGTCAATATCAAAGGTAGCCTGTTGTCGATATCTTTGTTACTCCAATGGATGGTAGCCTAGTCATTATGGAAGGTAGTCTATTGTCTAGATTTTTGTTACTCCAATGGATGGTAGCCTTGTCATTATGGAAGGTAGTTTGTTGTAGAGATATTTTTTACTCCAATGGATGGTAGCCTTGTCATTATGGAAGGCAGTCTATCCTTGTGATTTTGTTACTCCTATGGATGCTAGCCTTGTCATTATGGAAGGTAGTCTATTGTTCAGATTTTTGTTACTACAATGTATGATAGCCGTGTCATTATGGAAGGTAGTCTGTTGTCGAGATTTTTGTTATTCCAATGGATGGTATCCTAGTCATTATGGAAGGTTGTCTATTTTCGAGATTTTTGTTACTCCAATGGATGGTAGCCTAATCATTATGGAAGGTAGTCTGTTATCAATATCTTTGTTACTCAAATGGACTGTAGCCTAGTCATTATGGAAGCTAGTCTGTTGTCGAAATTTTTGTTACTCCAATGCATGGTAGCCTTGTCATTATGGATGTTACTCTGTTGTCGAGATTTTGTTAATCCAATAGATGGTAGCCTTGTCATTATGGAAGGTAATCTCTTGTGGATATTTTTTTTACTGCAATGGATGGTAGCCTTGTCATTATAGAATTTAGTCTGTTGCCGATATTTTTGTTACTCCAATGGATGGTAGCCTTTTTATTCTGGAAGGTAGTCTGTTGTAGAGATTTTTGTTACTCCAATGGATGGTAGCCTTGTCATTATGGAAGGCAGTTTATCCTTGTGATTTTTGTTACTCCTATGGATGGTAGCCTTGTCATTATGGAAGGTAGTCTATTGTTCAGATTTTTGTTACTACAATGTATGATAGCCGTGTCATTATGGAAGGTAGTTTGTTGACGAGATTTTTGTTATTCCAATGGATGGTAGCCTAGTCATTATGGAAGGTAGTCTATTTTCAAGATTTTTGATACTCCAATGGATCGTAGACTTGTCATTATGGAAGGTAGTCTGTTATAGAGATTTTTGTTACTCCATTGGATAGAAGCCTAGTCATTATGGAAGGTAGTCTGTTGTCGAAATTTTTGGTACTCCAATGGATGGAAGCCTTGTCATTATGGAAGGTAATCTCTTGTGGATATTTTTGTTACTCCAATGGATGGTAGCCTTGTCATTATGGAATGTAGTCTATTGTCGAAATTTTTGTTACTCCAATGGATGGTAGCCTTGTTATTTTGGAAGGTAGTATGTTGTCGATATCTTTGTTACACCAATGGATGGTAGCCTTGTCATTATGTAAGGTAGTCTATTTTCGTAATTTTTGTTACTCCGATGGATGGTAGCCTTGTCATTATGGAAGGTAGTATGTTTTCGATATCTATGTTACTCCAATGGATGGTAGCCTTGTCATTATGTAAGGTAGTCTGTTGTCGAGATTTTTGTTACTTCTTTGGATGGTAGCCTTATCATTATGGAAGGTAGTCTATTGTTCAAATTTTTGTTACTACAATGGATGGTAGCCTTGTTATTATGGAAGGTAGCATGTTGTCGATATTTTTGTTATTCCAATGGATGGTAGCCTTATCAATATAAAAGGTAGTCGGTCTTCAATATCTTTGTTACTCCAATGGATGGTAGCCTAGTGATTATGGAAGGTAGTCTATTCTCTAGACTTTTGTTACTCCAATGGATGGTAGCCTAGTCATTATGGAAGTTAGTCTGTTGTCGAGATTTTTGATACTCCAATGGATGGTAGCTTTGTCATTATGGAAGGTAGTTTGTTGTAGAGATTTTTGTTACTCCAATGGATGGTAGCCTTGTCATTATGGAAGGCAGTTTATCCTTGTGATTTTTGTTACTCCTATGGATGGTAGCCTTGTCATTATGGAAGGTAGTCTATTGTTCAGATATTTGTTACTACAATGTATGATAGCTGTGTCATTATGGAAGGTAGTCTGTTGTCGAGATTTTTGTTATTCCAATGGATGGTAGCCTAGTCATTATGGAAGGTAGTCTGTTATCGATATCTTTGTTACTCCAATGGATTGTAGCCTATTCATTATAGAAGGTAGTCTGTTGTCGAAATTTTTGTTACTAAAATGGATGGTAGCCTTGTCATTATGGAAGTTAGTCTGTTGTCGAGATTTTGTTAATCCAACGGATGGTAGCCTTGTCATTATGGAAGGTAATCTCTTGTGGATATTTTTGTTACTCCAATGGATGGTAGCCTTGTCATTATGGAATGTAGTATGTTGTCGATATTTTTGTTACTCCAATGGATGGTAGCCTTGTCATTTTGGAAGGTTGTATGTTGTCGATATCTTTGTTACACCAATGGATGGTAGCCTTGTCATTATGTAAGGTAGTCTATTTTCATAATTTTTGTTACTCCGATGGATGGTAGCCTTGTCATTATGGAAGGTAGTATGTTTTCGATATCTTTGTTACTCCAATGGATGGTAGCCTTGTCATTATGTAAGGTAGTCTGTTGTCGAGATTTTTGTTACTGCTATGGATGGTAGCCTTGTCATTATGGAAGGTAATCTATTGTTCAAATTTTTGTTACTACAATGTATGGTAGCCTTGTCATTATGTAAGGTAGTCTGTTGTCGAGCTTTTTGTTACTCCAATGGATGGCAGCCTTGTCATTATGGAAGGTAGTCTGTTGTCAAGATTTTTGTTACTCCAATGGATGGTAGCCTTGTTATTATTGAAGGTAGTCTGTTGTCGAGATTTTTGTTATTCCAATGGATGGTAGCCTTGTCAATATAAAAGGTAGCCGGTTGTCGATATCTTTGTTACTCCAATGGATGGTAGCCTAGTCATTATGGAAGGTAGTCTATTGTCTAGATTTTTGTTACTCCAATGGATGGTAGCCTAGTCATTATGGAAGGTAGTCTATTGTAGAGATTTTTGTTACTCCAACGGATGGTAGCCTTGTCATTAAGGAAGGTAGTCTGTCCTTGTGATTTTTGTTACTGTTATGGATGGTAGCCTTGTCTTTATGGAAGGTAGTCTATTCTTCAAATTTTTGTTACTACAATGTATGGTAGCCTTGTCATTATGGAAGGTAGTCTGTTGTCGAGATTTTAGTAACTCAAATGGATGGTAGCCTAGTCATTATGGAAGGTAGTCTGTTGTCAAGATTTTTGTTACTCCAATGGATGGTAGCCTTGTTATTATGGAAGGTAGTCTGTTGTCGATATTTTTGTTATTCCAATGGATGGTAGCCTTGTCAATATCAAAGGTAGCCTGTTGTCGATATCTTTGTTACTCCAATGGATGGTAGCCTAGTCATTATGGAAGGTAGTCTATTGTCTAGATTTTTGTTACTCCAATGGATGGTAGCCTTGTCATTATGGAAGGTAGTTTGTTGTAGAGATTTTTTTTACTCCAATGGATGGTAGCCTTGTCATTATGGAAGGCAATCTATCCTTGTGATTTTGTTACTCCTATGGATGCTAGCCTTGTCATTATGGAAGGTAGTCTATTGTTCAGATTTTTGTTACTACAATGTATGATAGCCGTGTCATTATGGAAGGTAGTCTGTTGTCGAGATTTTTGTTATTCCAATGGATGGTATCCTAGTCATTATGGAAGGTTGTCAATTTTCGAGATTTTTGTTACTCCAATGGATGGTAGCCTAATCATTATGGAAGGTAGTCTGTTATCAATATCTTTGTTACTCAAATGGACTGTAGCCTAGTCATTATGGAAGGTAGTCTGTTGTCGAAATTTTTGTTACTCCAATGCATGGTAGCCTTGTCATTATGGATGTTACTCTGTTGTCGAGATTTTGTTAATCCAATAGATGGTAGCCTTGTCATTATGGAAGGTAATCTCTTGTGGATATTTTTTTTACTCCAATGGATGGTAGCCTTGTCATTATAGATCTTAGTCTGTTGCCGATATTTTTGTTACTCTAATGGATGGTAGCCTTTTTATTCTGGAAGGTAGTCTGTTGTAGAGATTTTTGTTACTCCAATGGAAGGTAGCCTTGTCATTATGGAAGGCAGTTTATCCTTGTGATTTTTGTTACTCCTATGGATGGTAGCCTTGTCATTATGGAAGGTAGTCTATTGTTCAGATTTTTGTTACTACAATGTATGATAGCCGTGTCATTATGGAAGGTAGTTTGTTGACGAGATTTTTGTTATTCCAATGGATGGTAGCCTAGTCATTATGGAAGGTAGTCTATTTTCAAGATTTTTGATACTCCAATGGATCGTAGACTTGTCATTATGGAAGGTAGTCTGTTATAGAGATTTTTGTTACTCCATTGGATAGAAGCCTAGTCATTATGGAAGGTAGTCTGTTGTCAAAATTTTTGGTACTCCAATGGATGGAAGCCTTGTCATTATGGAAGGTAATCTCTTGTGGATATTTTTGTTACTCCAATGGATGGTAGCCTTGTCATTATGGAATGTAGTCTATTGTCGAAATTTTTGTTACTCCAATGGATGGTAGCCTTGTTATTTTGGAAGGTAGTATGTTGTCGATATCTTTGTTACACCAATGGATGGTAGCCTTGTCATTATGTAAGGTAGTCTATTTTCGTAATTTTTGTTACTCCGATGGATGGTAGCCTTGTCATTATGGAAGGTAGTATGTTTTCGATATCTATGTTACTCCAATGGATGGTAGCCTTGTCATTATGTAAGGTAGTCTGTTGTCGAGATTTTTGTTACTTCTTTGGATGGTAGCCTTGTCATTATGGAAGGTAGTCTATTGTTCAAATTTTTGTTACTACAATGGATGGTAGCCTTGTTATTATGGAAGGTAGCATGTTGTCGATATTTTTGTTATTCCAATGGATGGTAGCCTTGTCAATATAAAAGGTAGTCGGTCTTAAATATCTTTGTTACTCCAATGGATGGTAGCCTAGTGATTATGGAAGGTAGTCTATTCTCTAGACTTTTGTTACTCCAATGGATGGTAGCCTAGTCATTATGGAAGTTAGTCTGTTGTCGAGATTTTTGATACTCCAATGGATGGTAGCTTTGTCATTATGGAAGGTAGTTTGTTGTAGAGATTTTTGTTACTCCAATGGATGGTAGCCTTGTCATTATGGAAGGCAGTTTATCCTTGTGATTTTTGTTACTCCTATGGATGGTAGCCTTGTCATTATGGAAGGTAGTCTATTGTTCAGATATTTGTTACTACAATGTGTTAGAACAAAGTTTGAATCTACTACCCTAAGTTTATGTTTTGATGATAACAAAATGAAAGATATATTAATCATGTGAATCATGTATGAACTATTTTCTACCTAAAATATTACGTTCTGCTTTGTAGAAACTCTGATAGGTATCAGCAAGAGCACACCTAATCAGCATCAGAATATTGGTTCTTAACTTCAGCATCAGAATTGCTATATCAGAATACCAGAATCAGAAGATTAACTCACATGTATGCTGAAGCTTGATGAACAGATCTGCGCTCAACACTTTGATAAAGACAACAACAGTTCATCAGCAGTTAAGCAGAGTCAGAATGAAGCCAAGCCAGAACACGCTTTAAGTAGCAACGGCACTGTGCATTCAAGGCGAATTATTACCAACGGCATCATTCCAGACAAGATCTGCTCAATAAGGAAAGTTTGTTATTGGAATTGAATCAAGAATATTGCTCCAACATTCAACTATTTCAATGCTATATAAACAAGACTATGAAAATTGAATTGGATAATGCTCTCCAACATATTACACGCGTAAAAGCTAATCATAATCTTCCTTCTCTCAGTTTGCTAAACGCTACATAATTCCTTACTCAATCATTGTTTAGCAATCTAATTTTCATAAGCTTAAGTTATGTAACATCACAGTTGTGATACAGTTTTGTAGAAAACATTCACAGACCTAGTTTTATCTTCTTTATAAGAAAGTGTTTCCTTGACAAACCGGGTTATGGTTTGCATCAAGAAGGCTTTAGCAGTTGTTAAAGCAGATTGTAATATTCAGTTGAATATAGTGGATTAAGACCTCGTTGGAGAGAGGCGAAATCACCTTGACGGGTGGACTGGAGTAGTTTGAGATCAAACGAACCAGGATAAAAATATCTTGTTCATTGCATTAAGTTTCAGTTTTACAATTCAACCCCCCCTTCTTGTGTTTTTCACTTCTTCAATTGGTATCAAAGCGCCTGGTTCTGAGCTAAAACACTTAACCGTGTCAGTACAAGATCCAGCGTCAGAAAAACACAATGGCAGAAAACTATTCTTACACCAGCAATGACAACCATGAGGACAGAGACAGATTTAGCGGAAAACCTCCAGTCTTTGATGGAGAAAACTTTGATTACTGGAAAGACAGAATTGAAAGCTTCTTTCTGGCACATGATGATGATCTGTGGGATATGGTGACATATGGATACACGTACCCTGTGAATGCAAGCGGTCAGAACATTGATAGAAAAATAATGACTGACCAACAAAAGCGTGACTTCAAGAATCACCACAAGGCCAGAACCATCCTTCTCAGCGCCATCTCCTATACTGAATATGAAAAGATCTCCAACAGAGACACAACAAAGAACATTTTTTACTCACTCAGAATGACGCATGAGGGCAACGTTCAGGTCAAAGAAACTAAAGCTCTGGCGCTCATTCAGAAGTATGAGGTGTTCAAAATGGAAGAATTTGAATCCATTGAAATAATGTTCTCAAGATTCCAGATTCTGGTAGCTGGTCTCAAGGTTCTGGACAAAGGATACTCTACTGCTGACCATGTCAAGAAAATCATCAGAAGCTTACCCAAGCAGTGGAGACCAATGGTTACAGCTCTGAAGCTAGCAAAAGATCTCAACAAAATTACTCTGGAGGAACTTATCAGCTCCCTCATAAGTCATGGGATAGAGCTAGAAGATGACGAGCCTCAGAAGAAAGGTAAGCCTTTAACATTGAAATCTAACAAAAAATCTGAGTCTAAAGTTTTGCAGGCAGTTGAAGAAACATCTGATGGATCCTCATCAGAAGAAGACGAACTCTCCCTCCTCTCTAGAAGAGTGAATTAACTGTGGAAGCAGAGGCAAAAGAAGTTCAGGAATTCCCAGAAGATCTGATCAGAACGAGTCTTCTTCCAGATACAGAAGGACAGATTCTTCTTCTGGATACAGAAGAACTGAAGGCTCCTCAGGAATTAGAAAGCCAAACACCAAGGACATCATCTGCTATGAGTGCAATGAGCAAGGACACTACAAGAGTGACTGCCCAAAGCTTCAGAGAGAAAACCCCAAAAAGAAGTTTGGAAGAGAAAAGAAGAAAAGTCTCATGGCTACATGGGATGACTCTGACTCGTCTGAAGCTGACTCAGAATCAGATGATGAGAGGGCAAACATAGCTCTCATGGCTAACATTTCAGAAGATAGTGAAGCTTCTGAATCAGACTAAGAATCAGATACTGAAGAGGTATTTCCTAACTTTGCTGTCAATTTTACCAAGGCTGAACTTGCTGAAAGCCTTAATGAAATCCTGGAAAGGTATCAGCATATTAGAGTTAAATTCAGAGACCTGAATAAGAATCTTGAATCTGACTCTAATAAGACTGAGAGTCTTAAATTGGAGAATTCTGAGCTGAGAATTAAAATTTCAAAATTAGAAAATACTTTACAAAACTCTCAGAAGGAACCAATTTCTGAAACTCCCAGCAACGCTGATGAGATCATCAAGGAGTATGATCATAGTTTCCAGAATTTGTTTGTTAAAAGCATAGATAGAAGAAAAATGGCTTCAATGATCTATGGAGTTAGCAGAAACGGCAGGAAAGGAATAGGATACCAAGGTAAGGTTCCTACACCAAAGAATGTCATGGACTTAACCATTAAACACACTCCTCTGAATTCACATTTTATGTATGGTCACACACATGATATTAAATATACTAGCAGTAAGTACTCTGTGAAACCAAAATTCAACCATAGTTTTGGTAAATCTAACAAATCAGGACCCAAGAAAATCTGGGTACCTAAGGATAAAATAATACATGTTGCAGATATCTTTAACAGCAAGTCAGAAACACCAATCATGGTACCTGGACTCTGGCTGCTCACGACATATGACGGGAAGAAGGCATATGTTCCAAAGCCTGGAACTTAAGCCTGGAGGCCACGTTGGCTTTGGAGGAAATCAGAGGGGAAAGATCATTGGCTCTGGAACTGTAGGTAATGGAAATCTTCCCTCTATTAATAATGTTCTGCTAGTAGATGGATTAATGCATAATCTGTTATCCATAAGTCAATTAAGTGATAACGGTTATGATTTAATCTTTAATCAAAAATCATGTAAAGCTGTTAATCAGAAAGATGGGACTATCCTGTTTAATGGAAAGAGGAAAAACAACATTTACAAAATCAAACTTTCTGAACTAAAAAGTCAGAATGTAAAGTGCCTACTGTCTGTTAACAACGAGCAGTGATTCTGGCACAGAAGATTGGGGCATGTTCGTATGAGAAGAATATCTCAGATTAACAAACTCAATATGGTCAGAGGACTTCCTAATTTGAAGTTCAATTCAGATGCTCTGTGTGAAGCATGTCAGAAAGGCAAGTTTGCGAAACCTTCTTTTAAATCTAAAAATGTTGTTTCTATCTCTAAGCCATTAGAACTTCTGCACATTGACTTATTTGGACCAGTTAAAACTGCTTCAGTCAGTGGAAAGAAGTATGGGTTAGTAATCGTAGATGACTATAGCAGATGGACATGGGTAAAGTTATTAAGACACAAGGACGAGTCACACTCTGTGTTTGTTACCTTCTGTAACCAAGTTCAGAATGAAAAGGATCTTAGAATCGTTAAAGTCAGAAGTGATCATGGTGGAGAATTTGAAAACAAGGATTTTGAGTCATTCTTTAATGACAGAGGCATTTTGCATGATTTCTCTTGTCCTAGAACTCCCCAACAAAATGGAGTTGTAGAACGAAAGAACAGAACATTGCAAGAAATGGCCAGAACCATGATCAATGAGACAAACGTTGCTAAGATCTTCTGGGCATAGGCAATAAACACAGCATGCTACATCATAATAGAATCTCAATAAGACCTATTCTTGAAAAGACTCCATATGAATTGTGGAAGAACAGAAAGCCCAACATTTCATATTTTCATCCATTTGGATGTACCTGTTTTATGTTAAATACAAAGAATTATTTGAACAAGTTTGACTCTAAAGCACAAAAGTGTATTATGTTAGGATACTCTGAACGCTCAAGAGGGTACAGAGTATACAATACAGAAACACAGATTGTGGAAGAATCAATCGGTGTTCGTTTTGATGATAAGCTTGACTCTGAAAAGTCAAAGCAGAATGAAGTTTTTGCAGGTATGGAAATTGAATTTACAGGTTCTGAAGACAAGTCATCAGAAGCTCTCAACACAAACACTTCTTCAACATCTGAAAGGAGCACTGCTAGCAATCCTACAACAGCTGCTGATCAACCTCAGAAGAGATTACCCATAAGCAGTTTGGATCCCCCAGAAGAGACTATCTTAGGAAGAAAGGAAGATCCAATCAGAACAAGAGCAAGCTTCAGAAACTCTGAAGAAACCCTTATGGGACTTGTGTCTCTGATTGAACCTTCTTCTATTGATGAAGCACTTCTGGATAATGACTGGATTTTGGCAATGCAAGAACAGCTGAATCAATTCACCAGAAATGACGTATGGGATCTTGTTCCCAGACCAAAAGGATTCAACGTCATTGGAACAAGATGGGTCTTCAGAAACAAGCTAAATGAACAAGGTGAAGTAATCAGAAACAAGGCACGACTGGTAGCACAAGGTTTTCGTCAGCAAGAGGGGATAGACTATACAGAAACCTTTGCTCCAGTCGCCAAGTTAGAATCTATCAGACTTTTAATTTCATTTGCTGTTAATAGAGGCATCACTCTATATCAGATGGATGTCAAGAGTGCATTCTTAAATGGTTATATAGAAGAAGAGGTTTATGTGCACCAACCCCCTGGTTTTGAAAATAAAAAACATCCAGAACATGTTTTTAAACTAAAGAAGTCACTATATGGTCTGAAACAAGCTCCCAGAGCTTGGTATGAAAGGCTAAGTAACTTTCTCTTAGAAAATGAATTCACCAGAGGGAAGGTGGAAACTACCTTATTCTGTAAATCAGTTAAGAATGACATCTTAGTCTGTCAAATTTATGTTGATGATATTATTTTTGGTTCTACTAATCCTTCTCTTGGAAGAAAATTTGCTAAGTGTATGCAGGCAGAATTTGAGATGAGCCTCATGGGGGAACTGAAATTCTTTCTAGGAATTCAGATCAATCAAACTCCAGAGGGAACTTACATTCATCAGAGCAAATACATCAGAGATCTTCTGAAGAAATTTGACCTCTCAGAATGTAAGCCATCAAAGATTCCAGTGCATCCCACATGCATTCTGGAAAGAGAAGAGGTAAGAAAAAATGTAGAACAGAAAGTCTACAGAGGTATGATTGGTTCTCTCCTTTATCTGACAGCTTCAAGACCTGATATATTATTCAGCGTTTGTATTTGTTCTAAATTCCAATCAGATCCTAGAGAATCTCACTTAACAGCTGTTAAGAAAATTTTCAAGTATCTGAAAGGTACTACTAATCTGGGTTTGTTTTATAGAAAATCTAGTGATTACAGTTTAGTAGGCTACTGCGATGCTGACTTTGCTGGAGACAGAGTGGAGCGTAAAAGTACTTCTGGAAGATGCCAGTTTCTGGGAGAAAATCTGATCTCTTGGTCCAGCAAAAGGCAATCAACAATTGCGCTATCAACAGCAGCAGCTGAGTACATAGCAGCAGCAGGATGTAGCACACAAATGCTCTGGATGAAAAGTCAGCTTGAAGACTTCCAAATTTTTGAGAGTAACATTCCTATACTCTGTGATAATACTTCTGCTATTTGCTTAAGTAAGAATCCCATTTTACATTCTAGAGCTAAGCATATAGAAATAAAACATCACTTCATTAGGGACTATATTCAGAAAGGAATTTTGAATTTAAAATTTATAACAGACCATCAATGGGCTGATATCTTCACTAAACCCCATTCTGAAGATAGGTTCAATTTCATTCTGAAACATCTCAGCATGAAAATCTGCCCAGAGTGAAAATGTTTTAATTCCATATATTTATCTTCAGAATGTATTTGTTTTACTGTAAACTTCTGATCAATCTCCTTTCAGAAAGATAGAACATGCAGATTGCATCAGATGCTAGTCTTAAAGATCTGAGAGTCTAAGCTCAAGGATAGACGTGCTGATCACTACATCAAACAAGTGTCATCCAATCATCAGCATATCTCTGAAGCAGAACGTGTGCACGCTTCTGAGAAGGCAAAACGCTGATTGGGTGCATTGAGACACATGTCTGGTAACCGTTTTAAGTATCTTTCTCAAATCCCCCAAAATCAACAAGCATTAAATGAAAGTAATCATGTTTTTAAAACGTAATCATGATTTTATTTCTCTTTCTTGAAAATGTTTACAATTTCAAAATATTCTGAAGCCTATTTAAGCATGTTAACCTCTCACTTTAATCTTTTACAGTTTCTCATTATTTCTCAAGTATTCTCTGCATTTTTCTGTGTTCATCTCTCTCAAACCCATATTCTCAGTTTTTCTCAAAATCCTTAAGTGTGAACATGGCAACCTCCAGCAGTGCTTCTGCAGGTTCTCAGAAGAAAGCATCATCTGAAAAGTATCAAGTGCCATTCAGAACACTCCTCACTCCTGTGAAGAATCTTGAAGTGTTATCTAAATTGATCATTGATTTTGGAAGTCTGAAGGAAAACGGTTTTGATTTAGCAGAAGAAGTTAGGGCACAGAAATGGGAAAGGTATTTTGACAGGTTGGTTGGACCAACATTCCCAATGTTAGTCAAGGAGTTCTGGATTCATGCAACTGCTTCAACGCATCAAGTCACCTCCTACATTATGGGGAAGAAGATTGTGATCACTGAGGATCACATAGCAAGGTTAATTGGTTACAGTGGCGGTGGCGTCCGCTGTATTGATATGGCTGAGAGATGTGCTGACGTGGGCGTCATAGCAGAAAGGATTTTCACCCATGGGGTGCCCAGCAGCAAGATCAGAGATCTGAAGGATCACAACAGAGCTTGGGCGAAGATAATTCTTGGGTGTTTTAATCATAGGAAGCCAACTAGTTCTCCTGATTACATAAATGTAGATCAGCAGTTTCTGATCTATTTTATCAATCAGAAGGTAAAAATCAACTTGGCTCATCTTCTGTTTAATCACCTCAGAACAAGCATGAAGGAAACCAGGGAAGAAGAAAGAACAAAGAGGGATTGGATACCCTTTGGAAGGTTGATATCAGATATTCTGACTGAGAATAGGCTGATAGAGCAGCTGATAGAAGCTCAAGAGTTAAGCACCATTGAACCAACAGTTGGGAAGCCTCTGAATGCGAAGAACTTGAAGAAAATGAAATTAATAGAGAATATCAAAAAGGAACCCAGCGCTACTCCTATTGCTGATATCACCAGCAGAAGAGTCCCACTGAGTGACTTTCCTTTATTTTCTGAGATAGAATCCAAGCCAGTGGTGGTTCTCAGATATCTGGACGCGTGCAAAGCTGATGGTACAGATCCAAATCTGAATATCAAAGATCTGCACCAACCTCAACCAGAAGTGACACTGAAGAAGACGAAGAAAAGGAAGGCACCTTCAGAAGGATCATCCCAGCAGACACCCAAGAAAAGAGGTAATTTATCTGCTGCTTCTGTTTTAAATTCTTCTACTATTCCATCATCTATCCCATCTCCAACCTCTCATAGAATCTCAATCCCCATCCCAACAATAGATGAAACTGAACTAGAAGATGACCCTTCTGAGGCACTACAACTCAGAAGACCCCGAACCAAACATCCCAAACCAACTTCTCCACAACCAGCAATTCCTTCTCCCTCTCCTTAACCAGAAATTCATCCACCATCACCTCAACCTGAGTTTCATCATTCTGAAACTCCAACTCCTCCACCTTCTGAACCTCACTCTCCTCAATCCTCTGAACCACAACCTCTGGCAATCCAGCTGCCATGTGGAACAACAGTCACCATGGCCCAGCTTCCATCCTCGCCAGAATCTACACCACTAAATACTCCCAAACCCCCAAACAGTCCAATCATTATTTCTGATTCTCCCACTCCATCTCCAAAACAAATAGCTCCCAAGCAAACCACCGAAAACCCCAGCAGGACCTTCATATATTTAACAATCCTTGACCGTCTTGCTGATCTGAAAAATAAAATAGCCATTCCAAAACAAAAACAACCAGATGTTTGCTTTGGTATTATGAATTTTGAAACAGGTTTGCAGCAGTGGATTGCTTCTCTGAAGCAAGTCTGTCCCGGAATGATTGACCCAGCTGCCTCTGACCAGCTCTGGTCACAATTCAGAATTTGGGTACGTGCTGAAGCCCTCAAGTTGCAGGATATCAACTATGAGCAGGCACAACAGAACTTCAGCAAGCTGCTGAAGGAAGTTGAAAGTCAGCTGCCACAGGAAGACGTGCTCCCTCTGGATAGTGAGCCATGGTCTGAGAAACAGCCAGCTTCAAAGGTGCAACCAAAAGAAGACAAGACTATTCAAGCTGAAACCAGTTAAGCAGAAGATGTTGCAGAAAGCTCTCAGAAGCTCCCTGCTTCTGATGTTTCTCAAGTTGCCTTGGACAGGCAGACTCTGGAAGAGCTAAAGCTGAATGACATGCGTCTGCAGCAAAGGATGGATGAAAATAACCAGAAGATGAAAGAAAGGATGGATGTGCAGGATAGCAAGATAGACACCGTTGTCAGCATGGTGCACAAGCAGAATGAGACTGCTGATTAGATCAAAGCCATGCCGGAGAACATGTTCACACGCCTTCCTCCCCAACCTTAGTTTTTCATTCATGTCATTTTCATGTTTTCTTTGATTATCTGTTGTAATGTTTTGTTTGATTCTGAACTTTTTAATATGACAAGTTTTTCTGCTCTAAATGTTTTAGCACATCACTTACACTTTTTGATTGCTGACAAAAAGGGGGAGAACAAGAATGATATTTTAAATAATAACAGATTACTAAGACAGAAAATCTCAAACATTCTAACTCTGATATACTTGAATATGTTTTCTGTTTTTGCTTAAGTCTACAGGTACAAGAATGCTCCATGATACTCTGAAGACTAAAGCTCTGATACTCTGACCCAAAGCAAAGCTCTGATATAAAAGCTCTGATACGCTGATCTGAAGCTCTGCTCTGATATGCTGATCTAAAGCTTCTGATAGTCAAAACTCTGAGATTCTGATGTTCAAAGAAAGGCAATAAAAATCTGATCCTGAAGAACTCTTGGAATTAAAAAGGGAAGCAATAAATTCAGGGGGAGTATCTCTCAACTCTGATATCTCTTTATCCCTTATCTTTGATAACCTCTTACTCTGATACATCTTTTCATTTAAGTTATCTCTGATACTCTTTTCACGTTATTTTCAATTAAAAAATATCTAGTTTTTGTCATCATCAAAAAGGGTGAGATTGTTAGAACAAAGTTTGAATCTACTACCGTAAGTTTAAGTTTTGATGATAACAAAATGAAAGGATATATTAATCATGTGATTCATGTATGAACTATTTGCTACCTAAAATATTACGTTCTGCTTTGCAGAAACTCTAATAGGTATCAGCATGAGCACACCTAATCAGCATCAGAATATTGGTTCTTAACTTCAGCATCAAAAGTTGCTATATCAGAATACCAGAATCAGAAGATTAACTCACGTGTATGCTGAAGCTTGATGAACAGAACTGCGCTCAACACTCTGATAAAGACAACAACAATTCATCAGCAGTTAAGCAGAGTCAGAATGAAGCCAAGCCAGAACACGCTTTAAATAGCAACGACACTGTGCATTCAAGGCGAATTATTACCAATGACATCATTCCAGAAAAGATCTGCTCAATAAGGAAAGTTTGTTATTGGCATTGAATCAAGAATATTGCTCCAACGTTCAACTATTTCAATGCTATATAAACAAGACTATAAAGATTGAATTGGCTAATGCTCTCCAACATATTACACGCCTAAAAGCTAATCATAATATTCCTTCTCTCAGTTTTCATAAGCTTAAGTTGTGTAACATTACAGTTGTCATACAGTTTTGTAGAAAACATTCACACACCTAGTTTTATCTTCTTTGTAAGAAAGCGTTTCCTTGACAAACCGGGTTGTGGTTTGCATCAAGAAGGCTTTAGCAGTTGTTAAAGCAGATTGTAATATTCAGTTGAATATAGTGGATTAAGACCTCGTTGGAGAGAGGAGAAATCACCTTGACGGGTGGACTGGAGTAGTTTGAGATCAAACGAACCAGGATAAAAATATCTTGTTCATTGCATTAAGTTTCAGTTTTACAATTCAACCCCCCCCCCCCCCCCTTCTTGTGTTTTTCACTTCTTCACAATGTATGATAGCCGTGTCATTATGAAAGGTAGTCTGTTGTCATTATTTTTGTTATTCCAATGGATGGTAGCCTAGTCATTATGGAAGGTAGTCTATTTTCGATATTTTTGTTACTCCAATGGATGGTAGCCTAGTCATTATGGAAGGTAGTCTGTTATCGATATCTTTGTTACTCCAATGGATGGTAGCCTAGTCATTATGGAAGGTAGTCTGTTGTCGAAATTTTTGTTACTCCAATGGATGGTAGCCTTGTCATTATGGAAGTTAGTCTATTGTCGAGATTTTGTTAATCCAACGGATGCTAGCCTTGTCATTATGGAAGGTAATCTCTTGTGGATATTTTTGTAACTCCAATGGATGGTAGCCTTGTCATTATGGAATGTAGTTTGTTGTCGATATTTTTGTTACTCCAATGGATGCTAGCCTTGTCATTATGGAAGGTAGTATGTTGTCGATATCTTTGTTACACCAATGGATGGTAGCCTTGTCATTATGTAAGGTAGTCTATTTTCGTAATTTTTGTTACTCCGATGGATGGTAGCCTTGTCATTATGGAAGGTAGTATGTTTTCGATATCTTTGTTACTCTAATGGATGGTAGCCTTGTCATTATGTAAGGTAGTTTGTTGTCGAGATTTTTGTTACTCCAATGGATGGTAGCCTTGTCATTATGGAAGGTAGTCTGTTGTCGAGATTTTTGTTATTCCAATGGATGGTAGCATTGTCAATATGAAAGAATTTTTTTGTCGATATCTTTGTTACTCCAATAGATGGTAGTCTAGTCATTATGGAATGTAGTCTATTGTCATGATTTTTGTTACTCCAATGGATGGTAGCCTTGTCATTAAGGAAGGTAGTCTATTGTTCAAATTTTTGTTACTACAATGTATGGTAGCCTTGTCATTATGGAAGGTAGTTTGTTGTCGAGATTTTAGTTACTCCAATGGGTGGTAGCCTAGTCATTATGGAAGGTAGTTTGTTGTCAAGATTTTTGTTACTCCAATGGATGGTATTCTTGTTATTATGGTAGGTAGTTTGTTGTCGAGATTTTTGTTATTCTAATGAATGGTAGCCTTGTCAATATCAAAGGTAGCTTGTTGTCGATATCTTTATTACTCCAATGGATGGTAGCCTAGTCATTATGGAAGGTAGTCTATTGTCAATATTTTTTTACTCCAATGGATGGTAGCCTAGTTATTATGGAAGTTAGTCTGTTGTCGAGATTTTTGATACTCCATTGGATGCTAGCCTTGTCATTATGGAAGGTAGTTTGTTGTAGAGATTTTTGTTACTCCAGTGGATGGTAGCCTTGTCATTATGGAAGGCAGTCTATCCTTGTGATTTTTTTACTCCTATGGATGGTAGCCTTGTCATTATGGAAGGAAGTCTATTGTTCAGATTTTTGTTACTACAATGTATGATAGCCGTGTCAATATGGAAGGTAGTCTGTTGTCGAGATTTTTATTATTCCAATGGATGGTAGCCTAGTCATTATGGAAGGTAGTATATTTTCGAGATTTTTTTTACTCCAATGGATGGTAGCCTAGTCATTATGGAAGGTAGTCTGTTATCGATATCTTTGGTACTCCAATGGATGGTAGCCTAGTCATTATCGAAGGTAGTATGTTGTCGAAATTTTTGTTACTCCAATGGATGGTAGCCTTGTCATTATAGAAGGTAGTCTGTTGTCGAGATTTTGTTAATCAAACGGATGGTAGCCTTGTCATTATGGAAGGTAATCTCTTGTGGATATTTTTGTTACTCTACTAGATGGTACCCTTGTCATTATTGAAGGTAGTCTATTGTCAATATTTTTGTTACTCCAATGGATGGTAGCCTTGACATTATGTAAGGTAGTCTGTTTTCGTAATTTTTGTTACTTTGATGGATGGTAGCCTTGTCATTATGGAAGATATTATGTTTTCGATATCTTTGTTACTCCAATGGATGGTAGCCTTGTCATTATGTAAGGTAGTCTATTGTCGAGATTTTTGTTACTCCAATTGATGGTAGCCTTGTCATTATGGAAGGTAGTCTGTTGTCGAGATTTTTGTTATTCCAATGGATGGTAGCCTTGTCAATATGAAAGGTAGTCTGTTGTCGATATCTTTGTTACTCCAATAGATGGTAGCCTAGTCATTATGGAAGGTAGTCTATTGTCGCGATTTTTGTTACTCCAATGGATGGTAGCCTAGTCATTATAGAAGTTAGTATGTTGTCGAGATTTTTCTTACTCCAACGGATGCTAGCCTTGTCATTATGGAAGGTAGTCTGTTGTAGATATTTTTGTTACTCCAATGGATGGTAGCCTTGTTATTATGGAAGGTAGTATGTCCTTGTGATTTTTGTTACTGCTATGGATGGTAGCCTTGTCATTATGGAAGGTAGTCTATTGTTCAGATTTTTGTTACTACAATGTATGGTAGCCTTGTCATTATGGAAGGTAGTCTATTGTTGAGATTTTAGTTACTCCAATGGACGGTAGCCTAGTCAATATGAAAGGTAGTCTGTTGTCGATATCTTTGTTACTCCAATGGATGGTAGCCTAGTCTTTATGGAAGGAAGTCTATTGTCAAGATTTTTGTTAATCCAATGGATGGTAACCTAGTCATTATGGAAGTTATTTTGTTGTCGAGATTTTTGTTACTCAAATGGATGCTAGCCTTGTCATTATGGAAGGTAGTCTGTTGTCGAGATTTTTGTTACTCCAATGGATGGTAGCCTTGTCATTATGGAAATTAGTTTGTTGTCAAGATTTTTGTTACTCCAATGGATGGTAGCCTTGTCAATATGAAAGGTAGTCTGTTGTCGAGATTTTTGTTATTCCAATGGATGGTAGCCTTGTCAATATGAAAGGTAGTTTGTTGTCGATATCTTTGTTACTCCAATGGATGGTAGCGTAGTCATTAAGGAATGTAGTCTATTGTCGATATTTTTGTTACTCCAATGGATGGTAGCCTAGTTAATATGGAAGTTATTCTGTTGTCGAGATTTTTGTTACTCCAATGGATGCTAGCCTTGTCATTATGGAAGGTAGTATGTTGTAGAGATTTTTGTTACTCCAATGGATGGTAGCCTTGTCATTATTGAAGGTAGTTTGTCCTTGTGATTTTTGTTACTCCTATGGATTGTAGCCTTGTCATTATGGAAGGTAGTCTATTGTTCATATTTTTGTTACTACAATGTATGATAGCCGTGACATTATGGAAGGTAGTCTGTTGTCGAGATTTTAGTAAGTCCAATGGATGGTAACCTAGTCATTATGGAAGGTAGTCTGTTGTCGAGATTTTTGTTACTCCAATGGATGGTAGCCTTATCATTATGAAAGGTAGTCTTTTGTCGAGATTTTTGTTATTCCAATATATGGTAGCCTTTTGATTGTGAAAGGTACCCTATTGTTGAAATTTTTGTTACTCCAATGGATTGTAGCCTTGTCGTTATGGAAGGTAGTCTTTTGTCGAGATATTTGTTACTCCAATGGATGGTAGCCTTCTTATTATGGAAGGTAGTCTGTTGTCGAGATTTTTGTTACTATAATGGATGGTAGCCTTGTCATTATGGAAGGTAGTCTATTGTCGAGATTTATGTTACTACAATGGATTGTAGCCTATTCATTATGGAAGGTAGTATGTTATCGATATCTTTGTTACTCTAATGGATGGTACCCTTGTCATTATATAAGGTAGTCTGTTGTTGAGATTTTTGTTACTCCAATGGATGGTAGCCTTGTCATTATGGAAATTAGTCTGTTGTCAAGATTTTTGTTACTCCAATGGATGGTAGCCTTGTCATTATGAAAGGTAGTCTGTTGTCGAGATTTTTGTTATTCCAATGGATGGTAGCCTTGTCAATATGAAAGTTAGTTTGTTGTCGATATCTTTGTTACTCCAATGGATGGTAGCCTAGTCATTAAGGAATGTAGTCTATTGTCGAGATTTTTGTTACTCCAATGGATGGTAGCCTAGTCAAAATGGAAGTTATTCTGTTGTCGAGATTTTTGTTACTCCAATGGATGGTAGCCTTGTCATTATGGAAGGTAGTCTGTTGTAGACATTTTTGTTACTCCAATGGATGGTAGCCTTGTCATTATTGAAGGTAGTTTGTCCTTGTAATTTTTGTTACTCTTATGGATTGTAACCTTGTCATTATGGAAGGTAGTCTATTGTTCATATTTTTGTTACTACAATGTATGATAGCCGTGACATTATGGAAGGTAGTCTGTTGTCGAGATTTTAGTAAGTCCAATGGATGGTAGCCTAGTCAATATGGAAGGTAGTCTGTTGTCGAGATTTTTGTTACTCCAATGGATGGTAGCCTTATCATTATGAAAGGTAGTCTTTTGTCGAGATTTTTGTTATTCCAATATATGGTAGCCTTTTCATTGTGAAAGGTACCCTATTATTCAAATTTTTGTTACTCCAATGGATTGTAGCCTTGTCGTTATGGAAGGTAGTCTTTGTCGAGATATTTGTTACTCCAATGGATGGTAGCCTTCTTATTATGGAAGGTAGTCTGTTGTCGAGATTTTTGTTACTATAATGGATGGTAGCCTTGTCATTATGGAAGGTAGTCTATTGTCGAGATTTATGTTACTACAATGGATTGTAGCCTATTCATTATGGAAGGTAGTATTTTATCGATATCTTTGTTACTCTAATGGATGGTACCCTTGTCATTATATAAGGTACTCTGTAGTCAAGATTTTTGTTACTCCAATGGATGGTAGCCTTGTCATTATGGAAGGTAGTCTGTTGTCGAGATTTTTGTTATTCAAGTGGATGGTAGCCTAGTCATTATGGAAGGTAGTCTGTTGTCATGATTTTTGTTACTCCAATGGATGGTAGCCCTGTCATTATGGAAATTAGTCTGTTGTCGAGATTTTTTTTATTCCAATGGATTATAGCCTAGTCATTATGGAAGGTAGTCTATTTTCGAGATTTTTGTTACTCCATTGGATGGTAGCCTCGTCATTATGGAAGGTAGTCTGTTGTCGAGCTTTTTGTTACTCCAATGGATTGTAGCCTTGTCGTTATGGAAGGTAGTCTTTTGTCAAGATTTTTGTTAACCCAAGGGATGGTAGCCTTCTTATTATGGAAGGTAGTTTGTTGTCGAGTTTTTTGTTACTACAGTGGATGGTAGCCTTATCATTATGGAAGGTAGTCTGTTGTCGAGATTTATGTTACTACAGTGGATTGTAGCCATGTCATTATGGTAGGTAGTTTGTTATCGATATCTTTGTTACTCCAATGGATGGTAGCCTAGTCATTATGGAAGGTAGTCTGTTGTCGAGATTTTTGTTACTCCAATGGATGGTAGCCTTGTCATTATGGAAGGTAGTATGTTGTCGAGATTTTGTTAATCCAAACGATGGTAGCCATGTTATTATGGAAGGTAATCTCTTGTGGATATTTTTTTTACTCTAATGGATGGTACCCTTGTCATTATGGAAGGTAGTCTGTTGTCGATAATTTTGTACTCAAATGGATGGTGGCCTTGTCATTATGGAAGGTAGTATGTTGTCGATATCTTTGTTACTCCAATGGATGGTAGCCTTGTCATTATGTAAGGTAGTCTGTTTTCGTGATTTTTGTTACTCCGATGGATGGTAGCCTTGTCATTATGGAAGGTAATATGTTTTCAATATCTTTGTTACTCCAATGTATGGTAGCCTTGTCATTATGTAAGGTAGTCTATTATCGAGATTTTTGTTACTCCAATGGATGGTAGCCTTGTCATTATGGAAGGTAGTCTGTTTTCGAGATTTTTGCTACTCCAATGGATGGTAGCCGAGTCATTATGGAGGTTGGTCTGTTGTCGAGATTTTTGTTACTCCAATGGATGGTAGCCTTGTCATTATGGAAATTAGTTTGTCCTTGTGATTTTTTTTACTCCGATGGATGGTAGCCTTGTCATTATGGAAAGTAGTCTATTGTTCAGATTTTTGTTACTACAATGTATGATAGCCGTGTCATTATGGAAGGTAGTCTGTTGTCGAGATTTTAGTTACTCTAATGGATGGTAGACTAGTCATTATGGAAGGTAGTCTGTTGTCGAGATTTTTGTTATTCCATTGGATGGTAGCCTTGTTATTATGGAAGTTAGTCTAATGTCGAGATTTTTGGTATTCCAATGGATGGTAGCCTAGTCATTATGGAAGGTAGTTTGTTGTCGATATCTTTGTTACTCCAATGGATGGTAGCCTAGTCATTATGGAAGGTAGTCTATTGTCGAGATTTTTGTTACTCCAATGGATGGTAGCCTAGTCAATATGGAAGTTATTATGTTGTCGAGATTTTTGTTACTCCAATGGATGCTAGCCTTGTCATTATGGAAGGTAGTATGTTGTAGAGATTTTTGTTACTCCAATGGATGGTAGCCTTGTCATTATGGAAATTAGTTTGACCTTGTGATTTTTGTTACTCCTATGGATGGTAGCCTTGTCATTATGGAAAGTAGTCTATTGTTCAGATTTTTGTTACTACAATGTATGATAGTCGTGTCATTATGGAAGGTAGTCTGTTGTCGAGATTTTAGTTACTCTAATGGATAGTAGCCTAGTCATTATGGAAGGTAGTCTGTTGTCAAGATTTTTGTTACTCCAATGGATGGTAGCCTTGTCATTATGAAAGGTAGTTTGTTGTCGAGATTTTTGTTATTTCAATGGATGGTAGCCTTGTCAATATGAAAGGTAGTCTGTTGTCGATATCTTTGTTACTCCAATGGATGGTAGCCTAGTCATTATTGAAGGTAGTCTATTTTCGAGATTTTTGTTACTCCAATGGATGGTAGCCTAGTCATTATGGAAGTTATTCTGTTGTCTAGATTTTTGTTACTCCAATGGATGCTAGCCTTGTCATTATGAAAGGTAGTATGTTGTAGAGATTTTTGTTACTCCAATGGATGGTAGCCTTGTCATTATTGAAGGTAGTTTGTCCTTGTGATTTTTGTTACTCCTATGGATGGTAGCCTTATCAGTATGGAAGGTAGTATATTGTTCATATTTTTGTTACTACAATGTATGATAGCCGTGACATTATGGAAGGTAGTCTGTTGTCGAGATTTTAGTTAGTCCAATGGATGGTAGCCTAGTCATTATGGAAGGTAGTCTGTTATCGAGATTTTTGTTTCTCCAATGGATGGTAGCCTTATCATTATGAAAGGTAGTCTTTTGTCGAGATTTTTGTTATTCCAATAGATGGTAGCCTTTTCATTATGAAAGGTACCCAATTGTGGAAATTTTTGTTACTCCAATAGATTGTAGACTTGTCGTTATTGAAGGTAGTCTTTTGTCGAGATTTTTGTTAATCAAATGGATGGTAGCCTTCTTATTATGGAAGGTAGTCTGTTGTCGAGATTTTTGTTACTACAATGGATGGTAGGGTTGTTATTATGGAAGGTAGTCTGTTGTCGAGATTTATGTAACTACAATGGATTGTAGCCTATTAATTATGGAAGGTAGTGTGTTGTCGAAATTCGTGTTATTCCAGTGGATGGTAGCCTATTCAATATGAAAGGTAGTCGTATATCGATATCTTTGTTACTCAAATGGATGGTAGCCTAGTCATTATGGAAGGTAGTTTGTTGTCATGATTTTTGTTACTCTAATGGATGGTAGCCTTGTAATTATGGAAGTTAGTCTATTGTCGAGAATTTTTTTATTCCAATGGATTGTAGCCTAGTCATTATGGAAGGTAGTCTATTTTCAATATTTTTTTTACTCCATTGGATGGTAGCCTAGTCATTATGGAAGGTAGTCTGTTGCCGAGATTTTTGTTACTCCAATGGATGGTAGCCTTATCATTATGAAAGGTATTGTGTTGTCGAGATTTTTGTTATTCCAATAGATGGTAGCCTTTTCATTATGAAAGGTACTCTATTTTTGATATTTTTGTTACTCCAATGGATTGTAGCCTTGTCGTTATGGAAGGTAGTCTTTTGTCGAGATTTTTGTTACTCCCAGGGATGGTAGCCTTCTTATTATAGAAGGTAGTCTGTTGTCGAGATTTTTGTTACTACAATGGATGGTAGCCTTATCATTATGGAAGGTAGTCTGTTGTCAAGATTTATGTTACTACATTGGATTGTAGCCTTGTCATTATGGTAGGTAGTCTGTTATCGATATCTTTGTTACTCTAATGAATGGTAGCCTAGTCATTATGGAAGGTAGTCTGTTGTCGAGATTTTTGTTACTCCAATTGATGGTAGCCCTGTCATTATGGAAGGTTGTGTGTTGTCGAGATTTTGTTAATCCAACGGATGGTAGCCATGTCATTATGGAAGGTAATCTCTTGTGGATATTTTTGTTACTCTAATGGATGGTACCCTTGTCATTATGGAAGGTAGTCTGTTGTCGATATTTTTTTTACTCAAATGGATGGTGGCCTTGTCATTATGGAAGGTAGTATGTTGTCGATATCTTTCTTACTCCAATGGATGGTAGCCTTGTCATTATGTAAGGTAGTCTGTTTTCGTGATTTTTGTTACTATGATGGATGGTAGCCTTGTCATTATGGAAGGTAATATGTTTTCGATATCTTTGTTACTCCAATGGATGGTAGCCTTGTCATTATGTACGGTAGTCTATTGTCGAGATTTTTGTTACTCCAATGGATGGTAGCCATGTCATTTTTGAAGGTAGTCTGTTTTCGAGATTTTTGTTACTCCAATGGATGGTAGCCGAGTCATTATGGAGGTTGGTCTGTTGTCGAGATTTTTGTTACTCCAATGGATGCTAGCCTTGTCATTACGGAAGGTAGTCTATTGTAGAGATTTTTGTTACTCCAATGGATGGTAGCCTTGTCATTATGGAAGGTAGTCTGTCATTCTGATTTTTGTTACTCCTATGGATGGTAGCCATGTCATTATGGAAGGTAGTCTATTGTCCATATTTTTGTTACTACAATGTATGCTAGCCTTGTCATTATGGAAGGTATACTGTTGTCGAGATTTTTGTTATTCCATTGGATGGTAGCCTTGTTATTATGGAAGTTAGTCTAATGTCGATATTTTTGGTATTCCAATGGATGGTAGCCTAGTCATTATGGAAGGTAGTTTGTTGTCGATATCTTTGTTACTCCAATGGATGGTAGCCTAGTCATTATGGAAGGTAGTCTATTGTCGAGATTTTTGTTACTCCAATGGATGGTAGCCTAGTCAATATGGAAGTTATTCTGTTGTCGAGATTTTTGTTACTCCAATGGATGCTAGCCTTGTCATTATGGAAGGTAGTATGTTGTAGAGATTTTTGTTACTCCAATGGATGGTAGCCTTGTCATTATTGAAGGTAGTTTGTCCTTGTGATTTTTGTTACTCCTATGGATGGTAGCCTTGTCATTATGGAAAGTAGTCTATTGTTCAGATTTTTGTTACTACAATGTATGATAGCCGTGTCATTATGGAAGGTAGTATGTTGTCGAGATTTTAGTTACTCTAATGGATGGTAGCCTAGTCATTATGAAAGGTAGTCTGTTGTCAAGATTTTTGTTACTCCAATGGATGGTAGCCTTGTCATTATGAAAGGTAGTTTGTTGTCGAGATTTTTGTTATTCCAATGGATGGTAGCCTTGTCAATATGAAAGGTACCCTATTGTTGAAATATTTGTTACTCCAATGGATTGTAGCCTTGTCGTTATGGAAGGTAGTCTTTTTTCGATATTTTTGTTACTCCAATGGATGGTAGCCTTCTTATTATGGAAGGTAGTCTGTTGTCGAAATTTTTGTTACTACAATGGATGGTAGCCTTGTTATTATGGAAGGTAGTCTGTTGTCGAGATTTATGTTACTACAATGGATTGTAGCCTATTCATTATGGAAGGTAGTATGTTATCGATATCTTTGTTACTCTAATGGATGGTACCCTTGTCATTATATAAGGTAGTCTGTTGTCGAGATTTTTGTTACTCCAATGGATGGTAGCCTTGTCATTATGGAAGGTAGTGTGTTGTCGAAATTTTTGTTATTCCAGTGGATGGTAGCCTTTTCAATATGAAAGGTAGTCGTATATCGATATCTTTGTTACTCAAATGGATGGTAGCCTTGTCATTATGGAAGGTAGTCTGTTGTCATGAATTTTGTTACTCCAATGGATGGTAGACTTGTCATTATGGAAGTTAGTCTGTTGTCAAGATTTTTTTTATTCCAATGGATTGTAGCCTAGTCATTATGGAAGGTAGTCTACTTTCGAGATTTTTGGTACTCCATTGGATGGTAGCCTAGTCAGTATGGAAGGTAGTCTGTTGTCGAGATTTTTGTTACTCCAATGGATGGTAGACTTATCATTATGAAAGGTATTGTGTTGTCGAGATTTTTGTTATTCCTATAGATGGTAGCCTTTTCATTATGAAAGGTACTCTATTTTTGATATTTTTGTTACTCTAATGGATTGTAGCCTTGTCGTTATGGAAGGTAGTCTTTTGTCGACATTTTTGTTACTCCCAGGGATGGTAGCCTTCTTATTATGGAAGGTAGTTTGTTGTTGAGATTTTTGTTACTACAATGGATGATAGCCTTTACATTATGGAAGGTAGTTTGTTGTCGATATTTATTTTACTACATTGGATTGTAGCCTTGTCATTATGGTAAGTAGTCCGTTATCGATATCTTTGTTACTCAAATGGATGGTAGCCTAGTCATTATGGAAGGTAGACTGTTGTCGAGATTTTTGTTACTCCAAATGATGGTAGCCTTATCATTATGGAAGGTAGTCTGTTGTTGAGATTTTGTTAATCCAACGGATGGTAGCCATGTCATTATGGAAGGTAATATCTTGTGGATATTTTTGTTACTCTAATGGATGGTACCCTTGTCATTATGGAAGGTAGTCTGTTGTCGATATATTTGTTACTTAAATGGATGGTGACCTTGTCATTATGGAAGGTAGTATGTTGTCGATATCTTTGTTACTCCAATGGATGGTAGCCTTGTCATTATGTAAGGTAGTATGTTTTCGTGATTTTTGTTACTCCGATGGATGGTAGCCTTGTCATTATGGAAGGTAATATGTTTTCGATATCTTTGTTACTCCAATGGATGCTAGCCTTGTCATTATGTAAGGTAGTCTATTGTCGAGATTTTTGTTACTCCAATGGATGGTAGCCTTGTCATTTTGGAAGGTTGTCTGTTTTCGAGATTTTTATTACTCCAATGGATGGTAGCCTAGTCATTATGGAGGTTGGTCGGTTATCGAGATTTTTGTTACTCCAATGGATGCTAGCCTTGTCATTACGGAAGGTAGTCTATTGTAGAGATTTTCTTTACCCCAATGGATGGTAGCCTTGTCATTATGGAAGGTAGTCTGTTATTGTGATTTTTGTTACTCCTATGGATGGTAGCCTTGTCATTATGGAAGGTAGTCTATTGTTCATATTTTTGTTACTACAATGTATGCTAGCCTTGTCATTATGGAAGGTAGACTGTAATCGAGATTTTGTTACTCCATTGGATGGTAGCCTTGTTATTATGGAAGTTAGTCTGTTGTCGAGATTTTTGTTATTCCAATGGATGGTAGCCTAATCATTATGGAAGGTAGTCTGTTTTCGAGATTTTTGTTACTCCAATGGATGGTAGTCTGGTCATTATGGAAGGTTGTCTGTTGTCTAGATTTTTGTTACTCCAATGGATGGTAGCCTTGTCATTATGGAAGGTAGTCTCTTGTTGATATTTTTGTTACTCCAATGGATGGTAGCCTTGTCATTATGGAAGGTAATGTGTTGTCGAGATTTTTGTTACTACAATGGTTTGTAGCCTTTAAATTATGGAAGGTAGTATGTTGTCAATATTTTGTTACTCCAATGGATGGTAGCCTAGTCATTATGGTAGGTAGTATGTTGTCGAGATTTTCGTTACTCCAATGGATGGTAGCCTTGTCATTATGGAAGGTAGTCTGTTGTCGTGATTTTTGTTATTCCAATGGATGGTAGCCTTGTCATTATGGAAGGTAGTATGTCTTCGAGATTTTTGTTAATCCAATGGATGGTAGGATTGTCATTATGGAAGGTAGTCTGTTGTCGAGATTTTTGTTATTCCAATGGATGGTAGCCTTGTAATTATGAAATGTAGTTTGTTATCGATATCTTTGTTACCCCAATAGATGGTAGCCTAGTCATTATGGAAGGTAGTGTGTTGTCGAGATTTTAGTTACTCCAATGGATGGTAGCCTTGTCATTATGTAAGGTAGTCTGTTTTCGTAATTTTTGATACTCTGATGGATGGTAGCCTTGTCATTATTGAAGGTAGTATGTTTTCGATATCTTTGTCACTCCGATGGATGGTAGCCTTGTCATTATGTAAGGTAGTCTCTTGTCGAGATTTTTGTTACTCCAATGGATGGTAGCCTTGTTATTATGGAAGGTAGTCTGTTGTCGAGATTTTTGTTATTCCAATGGATTGTAGCCTTGTCAATATGAAAGGTAGTCCGCCGTTGATATCTTTGTTACTCCAATGGATGGTAGCCTAGTCATTATGGAAGGTAGTTTGTTGTCGAGATTTTTGTTACTCCAATTGATGGTAGCCTAGTCATTATGGAAGTTAGTCTGTTGTCGAGATTTTTGTTATTCCAAGGGATGCTAGCCTAGTCATTAGGGAAGGTAGTCTGTTGTAGAGATCTTTGTTACTCCAATGGATGGTATCCTTGTCATTATGGAAGGTAGTCTTTCCTTGTGATTTTTGTTACTCCTATGGATGGTAGCCTTGTGATTATGGAAGATAGTCTATTGTAGAGATTTTTGTTACTACAATGGATGGTAGCCTTGTCATTATGTAAGGTAGTCTGTTTTCGTAATTTTTGATACTCGGATGGATGGTAGCCTTGTCATTATTGAAGGTAGTATGTTTTCGATATCTTTGTCACTCCAATGGATGGTAGTATTATCATTATGGAAGGTAGTATGTTGTCGAGATTTTTGTTACTCCATTGGATGGTAGCCTTGTTATTATGGAAGGTAGTCTCTTGTTGATATTTTTGTTATTCCAATGGATGGTAGCCTTGTAATTATGGAAGGTAGTATGTTGTCGATAACTTTGTTACTCCAATGGATGGTATCTAGTCATTATGGAAGGTAGTATGTTGTCGAGATTTTAGTTACTCCAATGGATGGTAGCCTAGTCATTATGGAAGGTAGTTTGTTGTCGAGATTTTTGTTACTCCAATGGATGGTAGCCTTGTTATTATGGAAGGTAGTCTCTTGTTGATATTTTTGTTATTCCAATGGATGGTAGCCTTGTAATTATGAAAGGTAGTTTGTTGTCGATATCTTTGTTATTCCAAAGGATGGTAGCCTTGTCATTATGGAAGGTAGTCTGTTGTCGAGATTATTGTTACTCCAATGGATGGTAGCCTAGTCATTATGGAAGTTAGTCTATTGTCGAGATTTTTGCTACTCCATTGGATGCTAGCCTTGTCATTATGGAAGGTAGTCTGTCTTTGTGATTTTTGTTACTCCTACCGATGGTAGCCTTGTCATTATGGAAGGTACTCTATTGTTCAGATTTTTGTTACTACAATATATGGTAGCCTTGTCATTATGGAAGGTAGTTTGTTGTCGAGATATTTGTTACTCCAATGGATGGTAGCCTTGTCATTATGAAAGGTAGTGTGTTGTCGAGATTTTTATTATTCCAATAGATGGTAGCCTTTTCATTATGAAATGTACTCTATTGTTGATATTTTTGTTACTCCAATGGATTGTAGCCTTGTCGTTATGGAAGGTAGGCTGTTGTCGAGATTTTTGTTACTACAATGGATTGTAGCCTTGTCATTATGGAAGGTAGTCTTTTGTCGAGATTTATGTTACTACAATGGATTGTAGCCTTGTCATTATGGTAGGTAGTCTGTTATCAATATCTTTGTTACTCCAATGGATGGTATCCTAGTCATTATGGAAGGTAGTCACTTGTCAAGATTTTTGTTACTCCAATGGATGGTAGCCTTGTCATTATGGAAGGTAGTCTATTGTCGAGATTTTTGTTAATCCAATGGATGGAAGCCTTGTCATTATGGAAGGTAGTATGTTTTCGATATTTTTGTCACTCCAATGGATGGTAGCCTAGTCATTATGGAGGTTGGTCTGTTGTCGAGATTTTTGTTATTCCAATGGATGCTAGCCTTGTCATTATGGAAGGTAGTCTGTCCTTGTGATTTTTGTTACTCCTATGGATGGTAGACTTGTCATTATGGAAGGTAGTCTATTGTTCATATTTTTGTTACTACAATGTATGGTAGCCTTGTCATTATGGAAGATAATCTGTTGTCGAGATTTTTGTTACTCTAATGGATGGTAGCCTTGTCATTATGTAAGGTAGTCTGTTTTCGTGATTTTTGTTACTCCGATGGATGGTATCCTTGTCATTATGGAAGGTAATATGTTTTCTATATCTTTGTTACTCCAATGGATGGTAGCCTTGTCGTTATGTAAGGTAGTCTATTGTCGAGATTTTTTTTACTCTAATGGATGGTAGCCTTGTCATTATGGAAGGTAGTCTGTTTTGGAGATTTTTGTTACTCCAATGGATGGTAGCCTAGTCATTATGGAGGTTGGTCTGTTGTCGAGATTTTTGTTACTCCAATGGATTGTATCCTTGTCATTACTGAAGGTAGTCTATTGTTTAGATTTTTGTTACTACAATGGATGGTAGCCTTGTCAATATGAAAGGTAGTCTGTTCTCGATATCTTTGTTATTCCAATGGATGGTAGCCTAGTCATTATGGAAGGTAGTCTGTTGTCGAGATTTTTGTTACTCCAATGGATGGTAGCCTAGTCATTATGGAAGTTAGTCTGTTGTCGAGATTTTTGCTACTCCAATGGATTCTAGCCTTGTCATTATGGAAGGTAGTCTGTTGTAGATATTATTGTTACTCCAATTGAAGGTAGCCTTGTCATTATGGAAGGTAGTCTATCTTTGTGATTTTTGTTACTCCTATGGATGGTAGCCTTGTCATTATGGAAGGTAGTCTATTGTCAGATTTTTGTTACTACAATATATGGTAGCCTTTTCATTATGGAAGATAGTCTGTTGTCGAGATTTTAGTTACTCCAATGGATGGTAGCCTAGTCATTATGGAAGGTAGTCTGTTGTCGAGATTTTTGTTACTCCAATGGATGGTAGCCTTATCATTATGAAAGGTAGTGTGTTGTCGAGATTTTTGTTATTCCAATAGATGGTAGCCTTTTCATTATGAAAGGTACTCTATTGTTGATATTTTTGTTACTCCAATGGATTGTAGCCTTGTCGTTATGGAAGGTAGTCTTTTGTCGAGATTTTTATCACTCCAAGGGATGGTAGCCTTCTTATTATGGAAGGTAGTCTGTTGTCGACATTTTTGTTACTACAATGGATGGTAGCCTTATCATTATGGAAGGTAGTTTGTTGTCGAGATTTATGTTACTACAATGGATTATAGCCTTCTCATTATGGTAGGTAGTCTGTTATCGATATCTTTGTTACTCCAATGGATGGTAGCCTTGTAATTATGGAAAGTAGTCTGTTTTCGTGATTTTTGTTACTCCGATGGATAGTAGCCTTGTAATTATGGAAGGTAATATGGTTTCGATATCTTTGTTACTCCAAAGGATGGTAGCCTTGTCATTATGTAAGGTAGTCTATTTTCGAAATTTTTGTTATTCCAATGGATGGTAGCCTAGTCATTATGGAGGTTGGTTTGTTGTCGAGATTTTTGTTGCTCCAATGGATGGTATCCTTTTCATTATGGAAGGTAGTCTATCCTTGTGATTTTTGTCACTTCTATGGATGGTAGACTTGTCATTATGGAAGGTAGTATATGGTTCTGATTTTTGCTACTACAATGGATGGTATCCTAGTCATTATGGAAGGTAGTATGTTGTCGAGATTTTTGTTACTCCTATGGATGGTAGCCTTGTCATTATGGAAGGTACTCTATTGTTCAGATTTTTGTTACTACAATATATGGTAGCCTTGTCATTATGGAAGGTAGTTTGTTGTCGAGATATATGTTACTCCAATGGATGGTAGCCTTGTCATTATGAAAGGTAGTGTGTTGTCGAGATTTTTGTTATTCCAATAGATGGTAGCCTTTTCATTATGAAAGGTACTCTATTGATGATATTTTTGTTACTCCAATGGATTGTAGCCTTGTCGTTATGGAAGGTAGGCTGTTGTCGAGATTTTTGTTACTACAATGGATGGTAGCCTTGTCATTATGGAAGGTAGTCTTTTGTCGAGATTTATGTTACTACAATGGATTGTAGCCTTGTCATTATGGTAGGTAGTCTGTTATCAATAACTTTGTTACTCCAATGGATGGTAGCCTAGTCATTATGGAAGGTAGTCTGTTGTCGAGATTTTTGTTACTCCAATGGAAGGTAGCCTTGTCATTATGGAAGGCAGTCTATTGTCGAGATTTTTGTTAATCCAATGGATGGCAGATTTGTCATTATGGAAGGTAGTATGTTTTCGAGATTTTTGTCACTCCAATGGATGGTAGCCTAGTCATTATGGAGGATGGTCTGTTGTCGAGATTTTTGTTACTCCAGTTGATGCTAGCCTTGTCATTATGGAAGGTAGTCTGTCCTTGTGATTTTTGTTACTCCTATGGATGGTAGACTTGTCATTATGGAAGGTAGTCTATTGTTCATATTTTTGTTACTATAATGTATGGTAGCCTTGTCATTATGGAAGATAGTCTGTTGTCGAGATTTTTGTTACTCTAATGGATGGTAGCCTTGTCATTATGTAAGGTAGTCTGTTTTCGTGATTTTTGTTACTCCGATGGATGGTATCCTTGTCATTATGGAAGGTAATATGTTTTCTATATCTTTGTTACTCCAATGGATGGTAGCCTTGTCATTATGTAAGGTAGTCTATTGTCGAGATTTTTGTTACTCTAATGGATGGTAGCCTTGTCATTATGGAAGGTAGTCTGTTTTGGAGATTTTTATTACTCCAATGGATGGTAGCCTAGTCATTATGGAGGTTGGTCTGTTGTCGAGATTTTTGTTACTCCAATGGATTGTATCCTTGTCATTATGGAAGGTAGTCTGTCCTTGTGATATTTGTTACTCCTATGGATGATAGACTTGTCATTATGGAATGTAGTCTATTCTTTAGATTTTTGTTACTACAATGTATGGTAGCCTTGTCATTATGGAAGGTAGTCTGTTGTCAAGATTTTAGTTACTCCAATGGATGGTAGCCTAGTCATTTTGGAAGGTAGTCTGATGTTGAGATTTTTGTTAGTATAATCAATGGTAGCCTTGTTATTATGGAAGGTAGTCTATTGTCGAGATTTTTGTTATTCCAATGGATGGTAGCCTTGTCAATATAAAAGGTAGTCTGTTCTCGATATCTTTGTTACTCCAATGGATGGTAGCCTAGTCATTATGGAAGGTAGTCTGTTGTCGAGATTTTTGTTACTCCAATGGATGGTACCCTAGTCATTATGGAAGTTAGTCTGTTGTCGAGATTTTTGCTACTCCAATGGATGCTAGCCTTGTCATTATGGAAGGTAGTCTGTTGTAGAGATTATTGTTACTCCAATTGAAGGTAGCCTTGTCATTATGGAAGGTAGTCTATCTTTGTGATTTTTGTTACTCCTATGGATGGTTGCCTTGTCATTATGGAAGGTAGTCTATTGTCAGATTTTTGTTACTACAATATATGGTAGCCTTGTCATTATGGAAGATAGTCTGTTGTCGAGATTTTATTTACTCCAATGGATGGTAGCCTAGTCATTATGGAAGGTAGTCTGTTGTCGAGATTTTTGTTTCTCCAATTGATGGTAGCCTTATCATTATGAAAGGTAGTGTGTTGTCGAGATTTTTGTTATTCCAATAGATGGTAGCCTTTTCATTATGAAAGGTACTCTATTGTTGAAATATTTGTTACTCCAATGGATTGTAGCCTTGTCGTTATGGAAGGTAGTCTTTTGTCGAGATTTTTATTACTCCAAGGGATGCTAGCCTTCTTATTATGGAAGGTAGTCTGTTTTCGACATTTTTGTTACTACAATGGATGGTAGCCTTATCATTACGGAAGGTAGTCTGTTGTCGAGATTTATGTTACTACAATGGATTGTTACCTTCTCATTATGGTAGGTAGTCTGTTATGGATATCTTTGTTACTCCAATGGATGGTAGCCTTGTCATAATGGAAAGTAGTCTGTTTTCGTGATTTTTGTTACTCCGATGGATAGTAGCCTTGTCATTATGGAAGGTAATATGTTTTCGATATCTTTGTTACTCTAATGGATGGTAGCCTAGTCATTATGGAGGTTGGTCTGTTGTCGAGATTTTTGTTACTCCAATGGATGGTAGCCTTGTCATTATGGAAGGTAGTCTGCTTTCGAAATTTTTGTTATTCCAATGGATGGTAGCCTAGTCATTATGGAGGTTGGTCTGTTGTCGAGATTTTTGTTACTCCAAAGAATGGTATCCTTTTCATTATGGAAGGTAGTTTGTCCTTGTTATTTTTGTTACTTCTATGGATGGTAGACTTGTCATTATGGATGGTAGTATATGGTTCTGATTTTTCTTACTACAATGGATGGTATCCTAGTCATTATGGAAGTAGTATGTCGTCGAGATTTTTGTTACTCTATTGGATGGTAGCCTTTTTTTAATTATGGAAGTTAGTTTATTGTCGAGATTTTTGTTATTCCAATGGATGGTAGCCTAGTCATTATGGAAGGAAGTCTGTTTTCGAGATTTTTGTTACTCCAATGGATGGTATTCTTTTCATTATGGAAGGTAGTATGTTGTCGAGATTTTTGTTACTCCAATGGATGGTAGCCTTGTTATTATGGAAGGTAGTCTCTTGTTGATATTTTTGTTACTCCAATGGATGGTAGCCTTGTCATTATGGAAGGATGTCTGTTGTGGAGATATTTGTTACTACAAAGGTTTGTAGCCTTGTAATTATGGAAGGTAGTATGTTGTTGATATCTTTGTTACTCCAATGGATGGTATCCTAGTCATTATGGAAGGTAGTATTATGTCGAGATTTTAGTTACTCCAATGGATGGTAGCCTAGTCATTATGGAAGTTAGTCTGTTGTCGAGATTTTTGTTACTCCAATGGATGGTAGCCTTTTCAATATGAAAGGTAGTCTGTTGTCGATATCTTTGTTACTCCAATGGATGGTAGCCTTGTCATTATGGAAGGTAGTCTATTGTCGAGATTTTTGTTAATCCAATGGATGGCAGATTTGTCATTATGGAAGGTAGTATGTTTTCGAGATTTTTGTCACTCCAATGGATGGTAGCCTAGTCATTATGGAGGATGGTCTGTTGTCGAGATTTTTGTTACTCCAGTTGATGCTAGCCTTGTCATTATGGAAGGTAGTCTGTCCTTGTGATTTTTGTTACTCCTATGGATGGTAGACTTGTCATTATGGAAGGTAGTCTATTGTTCATATTTTTGTTACTACAATGTATGGTAGCCTTGTCATTATGGAAGATAGTCTGTTGTCGAGATTTTTGTTACTCTAATGGATGGTAGCCTTGTCATTATGTAAGGTAGTCTGTTTTCGTGATTTTTGTTACTCCGATGGATGGTATCCTTGTCATTATGGAAGGTAATATGTTTTCTATATCTTTGTTACTCCAATGGATGGTAGCCTTGTCATTATGTAAGGTAGTCAATTGTCGAGATTTTTGTTACTCTAATGGATGTTAGCCTTGTCATTATGGAAGGTAGTCTGTTTTGGAGATTTTTATTACTCCAATGGATGGTAGCCTAGTCATTATGGAGGTTGGTCTGTTGTCGAGATTTTTGTTACTCCAATGGATTGTATCCTTGTCATTATGGAAGGTAGTCTGTCCTTGTGATATTTATTACTCCTATGGATGATAGACTTGTCATTATGGAATGTAGTCTATTGTTTAGATTTTTGTTACTACAATGTATGGTAGCCTTGTCATTATGGATGGTAGTCTGTTGTCAAGATTTTAGTTACTCCAATGGATGGTAGCCTAGTCATTTTGGAAGGTAGTCTGATGTCGAGATTTTTGTTAGTCTAATCAATGGTAGCCTTGTAATTATGGAAGGTAGTCTATTGTCGAGATTTTTGTTATTCCAATGGATGGTAGCCTTGTCAATATAAAAGGTAGTCTGTTCTCGATATCTTTGTTACTCCAATGGATGGTAGCCTAGTCATTATGGAAGGTAGTCTGTTGTCGAGATTTTTGTTACTCCAATGGATGGTACCCTAGTCATTATGGAAGTTAGTCTGTTGTCGAGATTTTTGCTACTCCAATGGATGCTAGCCTTGTCATTATGGAAGGTAGTCTGTTGTAGAGATTATTGTTACTCCAATTGAAGGTAGCCTTGTCATTATGGAAGGTAGTCTATCTTTGTGATTTTTGTTACTCCTATGGATGGTTGCCTTGTCATTATGGAAGGTAGTCTATTGTCAGATTTTTGTTACTACAATATATGGTAGCCTTGTCATTATGGAAGATAGTCTGTTGTCGAGATTTTATTTACTCCAATGGATGGTAGCCTAGTCATTATGGAAGGTAGTCTGTTGTCGAGATTTTTGTTTCTCCAATTGATGGTAGCCTTATCATTATGAAAGGTAGTGTGTTGTCGAGATTTTTGTTATTCCAATAGATGGTAGCCTTTTCATTATGAAAGGTACTCTATTGTTGAAATATTTGTTACTCCAATGGATTGTAGCCTTGTCGTTATGAAAGGTAGTCTTTTGTCGAGATTTTTATTACTCCAAGGGATGCTAGCCTTCTTATTATGGAAGGTAGTCTGTTTTCGACATTTTTGTTACTACAATGAATGGTAGCCTTATCATTACGAAAGGTAGTCTGTTGTCGAGATTTATGTTACTACAATGGATTGTTACCTTCTCATTATGTTAGGTAGTCTGTTATGGATATCTTTGTTACTCCAATGGATGGTAGCCTTGTCATAATGGAAAGTAGTCTGTTTTCGTGATTTTTGTTACTCCGATGGATAGTAGCCTTGTCATTATGGAAGGTAATATGTTTTCGATATCTTTGTTACTCTAATGGATGGTAGCCTAGTCATTATGGAGGTTGGTCTGTTGTCGAGATTTTTGTTACTCCAATGGATGGTAGCCTTGTCATTATGGAAGGTAGTCTGTTTTCGAAATTTTTGTTATTCCAATGGATGGTAGCCTAGTCATTATGGAGGTTGGTCTGTTGTCGAGATTTTTGTTACTCCAAAGAATGGTATCCTTTTCATTATGGAAGGTAGTTTGTCCTTGTTATTTTTGTTACTTCTATGGATGGTAGACTTGTCATTATGGATGGTAGTATATGGTTCTGATTTTTGTTACTACAATGGATGGTATCCTTGTCATTATGGAAGGTAGTATGTTGTCGAGATTTTTGTTACTCTATTGGATGGTAGCGTTTTTTTAATTATGGAAGTTAGTTTATTGTCGAGATTTTTGTTATTCCAATGGATGGTAGCCTAGTCATTATGGAAGGAAGTCTGTTTTCGAGATTTTTGTTACTCCAATGGATGGTATTCTTTTCATTATGGAAGGTAGTATGTTGTCGAGATTTTTGTTACTCCAATGGATGGTAGCCTTGTTAGTATGGAAGGTAGTCTCTTGTTGATATTTTTGTTACTCCAATGGATGGTAGCCTTGTCATTATGGAAGGATGTCTGTTGTGGAGATATTTGTTACTACAAAGGTTTGTAGCCTTGTAATTATGGAAGGTAGTATGTTGTTGATATCTTTGTTACTCCAATGGATGGTATCCTAGTCATTATGGAAGGTAGTATTATGTCGAGATTTTAGTTACTCCAATGGATGGTAGCCTAGTCATTATGGAAGTTAGTCTGTTGTCGAGATTTTTGTTACTCCAATGGATGGTAGCCTTTTCAATATGAAAGGTAGTCTGTTGTCGATATCTTTGTTACTCCAATGGATGGTAGCCTTGTCATTATGGAAGGTAGTCTGTTGTCGAGATTATTGTTACTCCAATGGAAGGTAGCCTTGTCATTATGGAAGGTAGTCTGTCTTTGTGATTATTGTTACTCCTATGGATGGTAGCCTTGTCATTATGGAAGTTAGTCTTGTTTCGAGATTTTTGCTACTCCAATGGATCCTAGCCTTGTCATTATGGAAGGTAGTCTGTTGTAGAGATTTTTGTTCCTCCAATGGAAGGTAGCCTTGTCATTATGGAAGGTAGTCTGTCTTGGTGATTATTGTTACTCCTATGGATGGTAGCCTTGTCATTATGGAAGGTTGTCTATTGTTCAGATTTTTGTTACTACAATATATGGTAGCCTTGTCATTATGGAAGGTAGTTTGTTGTCGAGATATTTGTTACTCCAATGGATGGTAGCTTTGTAATTATGAAAGGTAGTGTGTTGTCAAGATTTTTGTTATTCCAATAGATGGTAGCCTTTTCATTATGAAAGGTACTCTATTGTTGATATTTTTGTTACTCCAATGGATTGTAGCCTTGTCGTTATGGAAGGTAGGTTGTTGTCGAGATTTTTGTTACTACAATGGATTGTAGCCTTGTCATTATGGAAGGTAGTCTATTGTCGAGATTTATGTTACTACAATGGATTGTAGCCTTGTCATTATGGTAGGTAGTCTGTTATCAATATCTTTGTTACTCCAATGGATGGTAGCCTAGTCATTATCTAAGGTAGTCTGTTGTCGAGATTTTTGTTACTACAATGGATGGTAGCCTTGTCATTATGGAAGGTAGTCTATTGTCGATATTTTTGTTAAAATCCAATGGATGGTAGCCTTGTCATTATGGAAGGTAGTATGTTTTCGAGATTTTTGTTACTCCAATGGATGGTAGCCTAGTCATTATGGAGGTTGGTCTGTTGTCGAGATTTTTTTTACTCCAATGGATGCTAGCTTTGTCAATACAGAAGGTAGTCTATTGTAGAGATTTTTGTTACTCCAATGGATGGTAGCCTAGTCAATATGGAGGTTGGTCTGTAGTCAAGATTTTTGTTACTCCAATGGATGGTATCCTTGTCATTATAGAAGGTAGTCTGTCCTTGTGATTTTTGTTACTCCTATGGATGGTAGACTTGTCATTATGGAAGGTAGTCTATTGTTCATATTTTTGTTACTACAATGTATGGTAGCCTTGTCATTATGGAAGATAGTCTGTTGTCGAGATTTTTGTTACTCTAATGGATGGTAGCCTTGTCATTATGTAAGGTACTCTGTTTTCGAAATTTTTGTTATTCCAATGGATGGTAGCCTAGTCATTATGGAAAGTAATATGTTTTTTATATCTTTGTTACTCCAATGGATGGTAGCCTTGTCATTATGTAAGGTTGTCTATTGTCGAGATTTTTGTTACTCTAATGGATGGTAGCCTTGTCATTATGGAAGGTAGTCTGTTTTCGAGATTTTTGTTACTCCAATGGATGGTAGCCTAGTCATTATGGAGGTTGGTTTGTTGTCGATATTTTTGTTACTCCAATGGATTGTATCCTTGTCATTATGGAAGGTAGTTTGTCCTTGTGATATTTGTTACTCCTATGGATGTTAGACTTGTCATTATGGAAGGTAGTCTATTGTTTAGATTTTTGTTACTACAATGTATGGTAGCCTAGTCATTATGGAAGGTAGTCTGTTGTCGAGATTTTTGTTAGTCTAATCGATGGTAGCCTTGTTATTATGGAATGTAGTCTATTGTCGAGATTTTTGTTATTCCAATGGATGGTAGCCTTGTCAATATGAAAGGTAGTCTGTTCTCGATATCTTTGTTACTCCAATGGATGGTAACCTAGTCATTATGGACGGTAGTCTGTGTTAGAACAAAGTTTGAATCTACTACCCTAAGTTTATGTTTTGATGATAACAAAATGCTAAGAGACATTAATTGTATGATTCATGTAAGACACATATGCTATCTAAAAATTACATTCTGTTTTACAGAAACTCTGATGGGTATCAGCAGGAGAACATCCTCATCAGCATCAGAAAATGGGATATCAACATCAGCATCAGAAGTTGCTATATCAGATACCAGAATCATAAGATCAACTTGCGCTTATGCTGAAGCTTGATGAACAGATCTGCGCTCAACACTCTGAAATCTGATAAAGACAACAACAGTTCATCAGCACTTAAGGAGCGTCAGAATGAGCCAAAGCCAGAACACACTTTAGTTGCAACGGTACTGTGCATTCAAGATGAGTTATTACCAACGGCATCATTCCAGACAAGATCTGCTTAATAAGGAAAGAATGTTATTGGCATTGAAACAAAATTATTGCTCCAACATACACTAATTCCAATGCTATATAAACAAGTCAATGAAGATTGAATTGGCTAATGCTCTACAACAATCTCCACGCCTAAAAGCTATTCATAATCTTCCTTACTCTCAGTTTTGCTAAAAGCTCCAAAAATTCCTTACTCAATTATTTTAGCAATCTAGTTTCCATAAGCTTAAATTGTGTAGTATCACAGTTATGATAAACAGTTTTGTAGAAAACATTCACACACCTAGATTTCAATTATTTGTAAGAAAGTAATTCCTTGAGAAACCGGTTTGTGGTTTGCATCAAGAAGGCTTTAGCAGTTGTTAAAGAAGATTGTAATATTCAGTTGAATATAGTGTATTAAGACCTCATTGGAGAGAGGCGAAATCACCTTGACGGGTGGACTGGAGTAGTTTGAGATCAAACGAACTAGGATAAAAATATCGTGTTAATTGCATTGATTTTCAGTTTTACAATTCAACTCCCCTTCTTGTGTTTTTCACTTCTTCAATTGGCATCAGAGCGCCTGGTTCTGAGCTAAAACACTTAACCGTGTCAGTACAAGATCCAGCGTCAGAAAAACACAATGGCAGGAACTTATTCACACACCAGCAATGACAACAATGAAGACAGAGACAGATTCAGCGGCAAACCTCCAGTCTTTAATGGAGAAAATTTTGATTACTGGAAAGACAGAATTGAAAGCTTCTTTCTAGCACATGATGCTGATCTGTGGGACATGGTGACAGATGGATACACGCACTCTGAATGCAAGCGGTCAGAAGATTGATAGGAAAGCAATGTCTGACCAACAAAAGCGTGACTTCAAAAATCACCACAAGGCCAGAACCATCCTTCTCAGCGCCATCTCTTATGCTGAATATGAAAATATCTCTAACAGAGACACAACAAAGAACATGTTTGACTCACTCATAATGAAGCATGAGGGCAACGTTCAGGTCAAAGAAACTAAAGCTCTTGCGCTCATTCAGAAGTATGAGGCATTCAAAATGGAAGAAAGTGAATCCATTGAAACAAGGTTCTCAAGATTCCAAATTCTGGTGGCTGGTCTCAAGGTTCTGGACAAAGGATACTCTACTGCTGATCATGACAAGAAGATCATTAGAAGCTTACCAAAGCAGTGGAGGCCAATGGTTACAGCTCTGAAGCTAGCAAAAGATCTCAACAAAATTTCTCTGGAGGAACTTATCAGCTCCCTCAGAAGTCATGAGATAGAGCTAGAAGCTGATGAACCTCAGAATCAAGGTAAGCCTTTAGCATTAAAATCTAACAAAAAATCTGAGTCTAAAGTTCTGCAGGTAGTTGAAGAAACATCTGATGGATCCTCATCAGAAGAAGACGAACTTTCTATCCTCTCCAGAAGAGTGAATCAACTGTGGAAGCAGAGGCAAAGGAAGTTCAGGAATCCCAGAAGATCTGATCAGAACAAGTCTTCTTCCAGATACAGAAGGACAGATTCTTCCTCTGGATACAGAAGATCTGAAGGCTCCTCAGGAAGCAGAAAGCCAAACACCAAGGACATCATCTGCTATGAGTGCAATGAGGAAGGACACTACAAGAGTGATTGCCCAAAGCTTCAAAGGGAAAAGCCCAAAAAGAAGTTTGGAAGAGAAAAGAAGAAAAGTCTCATGGCTACATGGGATGACTCTGACTCGTCTGAAGCTGACTCAGAATCAGATGATGAGAGAGCAAACATAGCTCTCATGGCCAACATTTCAGAAGATAGTGAAGCTTCTGAATCAGACTCAGAATCAGATACTGAAGAGGTATTTCCTGACTTTGCAATTAATTTTCTAAGGCTGAACTTGCTGAATGCCTTAATGAAATTATGGAAAGGTACCAGCAGATTAGAGTTAAATTCAGAAACCTGAAAAGGAATATTGAATCTGACTCTGATAAGACTGAGAGTCTTAAATTGGAAAATTCTGAGCTGAGAAATAAAATTTCAAAACTAGAAAATACTTTACAAAACTCTCAAAAGGAACCAATTTCTGAAACTCCAAGCAGCGCTGATGAGATCATCAAGGAGTATGATCACAGTTTCCAGAAGTTCCTTGCTAAAAGCATAGATAGAAGCAAAATGGCTTCAATGATCTATGGAGTTAGCAGAAACGGCAGGAAGGGAATAGGATACCAAGGTAAGGTTCCTACACCAAAGAATGTCATGGATTTAACCATTAAACACACTCCTCTGAATTCACATTTTGTGTATGGTCACACACATGATATTAAATACACTAGCAATAAGTATTCTGTGAAACCAAAATTCAACCAGAGTTTTGGTAAATCTAACAAATCAGGACCCAAGAAAATCTGGTTACCTAAGGATAAAATAATACATGTTGCAGATATCTTTAGCAGCAAATCAGAAACACTAGTCATGGTACCTGGACTCTGGCTGCTTGCGACACATGACGGGAAGAAGGCATATGTTCCAAAGCCTGGAGGCCACGTTGGCTTTGGAGGCAACCAGAGGGGAAAGATAATTGGCTCTGGAACTGTAGGTAATGGAAATCTTCCCTCTATAAATAATGTTCTGCTAGTAGATGGATTAATGCATAATCTGTTATCCATAAGTCAATTAAGTGATAACGGTTATGATATAATCTTTAATCAAAAATCATGTAAAGCTGTTAGTCAGAAAGATGGGACTATCCTGTTTAATGGAAAGAGGAAAAAAAACATCTATAAAATCAAACTTTCTGAACTGAAAAGTCAGAATGTAAAGTGTCTTCTGTCTGTTAACAACGAGCAGTGGATCTGGCACAGAAGATTGGGGCATGTTAGTATGAGAAGAATATCTCAGATTAACAAACTCAATCTGGTCAGAGGACTTCCTAATTTGAAGTTCAATTCAGATGCTCTGTGTGAAGCATGTCAGAAAGGAAAGTTTGCAAAACCTTCTTTCAAATCTAAAAATGTTGTTTCTACCTCTAAGCCATTAGAACTTCTGCACATTGACTTATTTGGACTAGTTAAAACTGCTTCGGTCAGTGGCAAGAAGTATGGGTTAGTAATCGTAGATGACTATAGCAGATGGACATGGGTAAAGTTCTTAAGACACAAGGACGAGTCACACTCTGTGTTTGTTACCTTCTGTAACCAAGTTCAGAATGAAAAGGATCTTAGAATCATTAAAGTCAGAAGTGATCATGGTGGAGAGTTTGAAAACAAAGATTTTGAGTCATTCTTTAATGACAGAGGTATTCTGCATGATTTCTCTTGTCCTAGAACTCCCCAACAAAATGTAGTTGTAGAACGAAAGAACGGAACATTGCAAGAAATGGCCAGAACCATGATCAATGAGACAAACGTTGCTAAGATCTTCTGTGAAGAGGAAATAAACACAGCGTGCTACATTCAGAATAGAATCTCAATAAGACCTATTCTGGAAAAGACTCCATATGAATTATGGAAGAACAGAAAGCCCAACATTTCATATTTTCATCCATTTGGATGTACTTGTTTTATGTTAAATACAAAGAATTATTTGAAAAAGTTTGACTCTAAAGCACAGAAGTGTATTATGTTAGGATACTCTGAACGCTCAAGAGGGTACAGAGTATACAATACAGAAACACAGATTGTGGAAGAATCAATCAGTCTTAGTTTTGATGATAAGCTTGACTCTGAAAAGTCAAAGCAGAATGAAGTTTTTGCAGGTATGGAAATTGAATTTACAGGTTCTGAAGACAAGTCATCAGAAGCTCTAAACACAGACACTCCTTAAACATCTGAAAGGAGCACTGCTAGCAATCCTACAACAGTTGATGATCAACCTCAGAAGAGACTACCCAAAAGTAGCTTGGATCACCCAGAAGAAACTATCTTAGGAAGAAAGGAAGATCCAATCAGAACAAGAGCAAGCTTGAGAAACTCTGAAGAATCCATCATGGGACTTGTGTCTCTGATTGAACCTTCTTCTATTGATGAAGAATTTCTGGACAACGACTGGATTCTAGGAATGCAAGAAGAGCTGAATCAATTCACCAGAAATGACGTATGGGATCTTGTTCCCATACCTAAAGGATTCAACGTCATTGGAACAAGATGGGTGTTCAGAAACAAGCTGAACGAGCAAGGTGAAGTTATCAGAAACAAAGCATGACTGGTAGCACAAGGTTATAGTCAGCAAGAGGGGATAGACTATACAGAAACCTTTTCTCCAGTTGCCAGGTTAGAATCTATCAGACTTTTAATTTCATTTGCTGTTAATAGAGGCATCACTCTGTATCAGATGGATGTCAAGAGTGCATTCTTAAATGGTTATATAGAAGAAGAAGTTTATATGCACCAACCCCCTGGTTTTGAAAATACAAAACATCCAGAACATGTTTTCAAACTAAAGAAGTCACTATATGGTCTGAAACAAGCTCCCAGAGCTTGGTATGAAAGACTAAGTAACTTTCTGTTAGAAAATGAATTCACCAGAGGGAAGGTGGACACTACCTTATTTTGTAAGTCAGTTAAGAATGACATTTTAGTCTCTCAAATTTATGTTGATGATATTATTTTTGGATCTACTAATCCTTCTCTTGGAAGAAAATTTGCTAAGTATATGCAGGCAGAATTTGAGATGAGCCTCATGGGGGAACTGAAATTATTTCTAGGAATTCAGATCAATCAAACTCCAGAGGGAACTTACATTCATCAGAGCAAATATGTCAGAGATCTTTTGAAGAAATTTGACCTCTCAGAATGTAATCCATCAAAGATTCCAATGCATCCCACTTGTATTCTGGAAAGAGAAGAGGTAAGCAAAAAGGTAGAACAGAAGGTCTACAGACGTATGATTGGCTCTCTCCTTTATCTGACAGCTTCAAGGCCTGATATCTTATTCAGCATATCTATTTGTGCTAGATTCCAATCAGATCCTAGAGAATCTCACTTAACAGCTGTTAAGCGAATTTTCAAGTATCTTAAAGGTACTACTAATCTGGGTTTATTTTATAGAAAATCTAGTGATTACAGCTTAGTAGGCTACTGCAATGCTGACTTTGCTGGAGACAGAGTAGAGCGTAAAAGTACTTCTGGAAGCTGCCAGTTTCTGGGAGAAAATCTGATCTCTTGGTCCAGCAAAAGGAAATCCACAACTGCGCTATCAACAACAGAAGCTGAGTACATAGCAGCAGCAGGATGTAGCACACAAATGCTCTGGATGAAAAGTCAGCTTGAAGACTTCCAGATTTTTTAGAGTAACATCCCTATACTCTGTGACAATACTTATGCTATTTGATTAAGTAAGAATCCTATTTTACATTCTAGGGCTAAGCATATAGAAATAAAACATCATTTCATTAGGGACTATATTCAGAAAGGAATTTTGAATTTAAAATTTATTGATACAGAACATCAATGGGCTGATATCTTCACTAAACCTCTTTCTGAAGATAGTTTCAATTTCATTCTGAAACATCTCAGCATGAAACTCTGCCCAGAATGAAAATGTTTTAAGTTTATATATTATCCTTCAGAATGTATTTGTTTTACTGTGAACCTCTGATCAATCTCTGTTCAGAATGATAGAACATGCAGATTGTATCAGATGCTATTCTTAAAGATCTGAGCGTTTCAGCTAAAGGATAGACGTGATTCTCACTAAATCAAACAAGTGTCATCCAATCATCAGCAAATCTCTGAAGCAGAACGCGCACATGCTTCTGAGAAGGCAAAATGCTGATTGGGTGCATTGAGACACATGTCTGGTAACCGTTTCAAGTATCTTTCTCAAATCCCCCAAAATCAGCAAGCATTAAATGAAAGTAATCATGTTTTAAAACGTAATCATGATTTTATTTCTCTTTCTTGAAACCGTTTACACTTTCAAATTTTTTTTAAATCTATTTAAACTCATTAACATCTCGCATTAATCTTTTACCGTTTCTTTCAATCTCACAATATTTTCTCTGCATTTTCCTTGTGTGTTCATCTCTCTCAAAAGAAACCCATTTTTCAGTTTTCTCAGAAAAACCCTAAATGTGAACATGGCAACCTCCAGCAATGTTTCTGCAGGTTCTCAGAAGAAACCTTCATCTGAACAGTACCAAGTTCCCTTCAGAACACTCCTTACACCAGTGAAGAATTTGGAAGTGCTGTCTGAACTAATTATTGACTTCTCCAGTCTGAAAGAAAAAGGTTTTGACTTGACAGAAGAAGTTATGGCACATGGATGGGAGAGATATTTTGACAGGTTGGTTGGACCAACGTTCCCAGTCTTGGTCAAGGAGTTCTGGATTCATGCGTCCTCATCAACGCATCAAGTCACCTCCTACATAATAGGAAAGAAGATTGTGATCACTGAGGATCACATAGCAAGATTGATTGGTTACAGTGGCGGTGGTGTCCGCTGTATCGATATGACTGAAAGATGCTCTGACGTTGGTGTCATTGCAGAGGAGATTTTCACCCATGGGGTGCCCAGCAGCAAAATCAGAGACTTAAAGGATCAGCACAGAGTATGGGCGAAGATCATTCTGGGGTGCTTTAATCACATGAAGCTTACAAGCTCCCCTGATTATATAAATATAGATCAGCAGTTTCAGATCTACTTTATTAATCAGAAGGTAAAAATCAACTTGGCTCATCTTCTGTTTAATCACCTCAGTACCAGCGTCAAGGAGACAAGGGAAGAAGAAAGGACAAAGAGGGATTGGATACCCTTTGGCAGGTTAATATAAGATATTCTGACTGAGAATAGGCTGATAGAGCACCTTACAGAAGCTCAGGAATTAAGTACTATTGAACTAACTGTTGGCAAGCCTCTGAACGCCAAGAATCTGAAGAAAATGAAATTAATAGAGAATATCAGAAAGGAGCCCAGCGTTACTCCTCTTGCTGACATCACCAACAAAAGAGTCCCTCTGGACGACTTTCCATTATTTTCTGAGATAGAATCTAAACCAGTGGTGGTTATTAGATACTTGGACGATGGCAAGGCTGATGGTACAGATCCCAAACTGAATATCAAAGATCTGCACCAACAACAACCAGAAGTTTCTCTGAAGAAGACGAAGAAAAGGAAGGCCACTTCAGAAGGATCATCCCAGCAGACCCCCAAGAAAAGAGGTAATTTATCTGCTGCTTCTGTTTTAAATTCTTCTGCTATTCCAACATCAATTCCAACTCCAGCTTCACATGAAATCCCAATCCCCATACAAACTATTGATGAAACCGAACCAGAAGATGACCCTTCTGAGTCACTGACTCTCAGGAGACCCCGCACCAAATCCCAAACTCCAAAACCTACAACATCAACAGCATCAGAACTTGACAAAGTTCTGTCTGAAATTGATCAACGTGTTTCTGATCACCTCTCAGATAATCCAAACATTCAACCAGAAATTCCACCTCCTTCTACTCAACCAGAAATTCATCCACCATCACCTCAACCATCACCTCCTCAACCTGAGTTTCATCATTCTGAAACCCCATCACCTGAACCTCATTCTCCTCAATCCTCTGAGCCACAAACCTTTGCAATTCAGCTGCCATGTGGAACAACTGTAACCATGGCCCAATTGCCATCCTCGCCAGAAACTACCCCTCCAGATACTCCAAAAACTCCAAACAGTCCAATTATTATTTCTGATTCTCCCACTCCATCTCCCAAACAAATATCTCCCAAACAAACTACAGAAGACCCCAGCAAGACCTTCATCGATTTAACAATCCTTAACCGTCTTGCTGATCTCAAAAATAAAATAGGCATTCCAAAACCAAAACAGCCAGATGTTGGCTCTGGCATTGTGAAGTTTGAAACAGGTTTGCAGCAGTGGATTGCTTCTCTGAAGTAAGTTTTCCCTGAAATGATTGATCCTGCTGCCTTAGACCAGCTCTGGACACGTTTCAGAATATGGGTACGTGCTGAAGCCCTCAAGTTGCAAGATATCAACTATGAGCAGGCACAACAGAACTTCAGCAAGCTGCTGAAGGAAGTTGAAAGTCAGCTACCACAGGACGAAGTGCTCTTTCTGGATAGTGAGCCATGGTCTGAGAAGCGCCCAGCTTCAAAAGTGCAGCCAGAAGAAGATCAGACTACTCAAGCTGAAGTCAGTCAAGCTGAAGATGTTGCAGAAAGCTCTCAGAAGCTTCCTGCTTCTGATGTTTCTCAAACTGCCTTGGACAAGCAGACTCTGGAAGAACTGAAGCTGAATGATATTCGTCTGCAGCAAAGAATGGATGAAAGTGATCAGAAGATGAAGGAAAGGATGGATGTGCAAGACAACAAGATAGATACAGTAGTCAGCATGGTGCACAAGCAGACTGAAACTGCTGATCAGATTAAAGCAATGCTGGACACTATGTTCACACGCTTTCCTCCCCAACCTTAGTTTTTCATTCATAATTTTTTCAATGTTTTCTTTGCATATCTTCTGTACTGTTTTGTATGGCTCTAAATTTTAATATAACAAGTTTTTCTGCTCTGATCGTTTTAGCACATCACTTACACTTTTTGACTGCTGACAAAAAGGGGGAGAACAAGAATGATATTTTTCAATAATGGATTACTAAGACAAAAAGTCTCAAACATTCTAACACTCTGACATACTTGAATGTTTTCTGTGTTTGCATAAGTCTACAGGTACAAGAATGCTCTCTGATACACTGAAGCTCTGAAGCTCTGATATTCTGATCTGAAGTTCTGATAGTCAAAGCTCTGATATTCTGATCTGAAGCTCTAACATTCTGATGTTCAAAAAATTCAATAAAGATTTGATCCTGAAGAACTCTTGGAATTAAAAAGGGAAGTAATAAATTCAGGGGGAGTATCTCCGATCTAAACTCTGATATCTCTTTATCCCTTATCCTTGATAACTTCTTATTTAATTCTGATACAACTTATCATTTAGATATCTCTGATACTTTTCACGCTAATTTTCAATTAAAAATATCTAGTTTTTGTCATCATCAAAAAGGGGGAGATTGTTAGAACAATGTTTGAATCTACTACCCTAAGTTTAAGTTTTGATGATAACAAAATGCTAAGAGACATTAATTGTATGATTCATGTAAGACACATATGCTATCTAAAAATTACATTCTATTTTACAGAAACTCTGATGGGTATCAACAGGAGAACATCCTAATCAGCATCAGAAAATTGGATATCAACATCAGCATCAGAAGTTGCTATATCAGATACCAGAATCAGAAGATCAACTTGCGCTTATGCTGAAGCTTGATGAACAAATCTGCGCTCAACACTCTGAACTCTAATAAAGACAACAACAATTCATCAGCACTTAAGCAGCGTCAGAATGTGCCAAAGCCAGAACACGCTTTAGTTGCAACGGTACTGTGCATTCAAGATGAGTTATTACCAACGGCATCATTCCAGACAAGATATGCTTAATAAGGAAAGAATGTTATTGGCATTGAAACAGAATTATTGCTCCAACATACACTAATTCCAATGCTATATAAACAAGTCAATGAAGATTGAATGAAGATTGAATTGGCTAATGCTCTACAACAATCTCCACGCCTAAAAGCTATTCATAATTTTCCTTACTCTCAGTTTTGCTAAAAGCTCCAAAAATTCCTTACTCAATTATTTTAGCAATCTAGTTTCCATAAGCTTAAGTTGTGTAGTATCACAGTTGTGATAAACAGTTTTATAGAAAACATTCACACACCTAGATTTCAATTATTTGTAAGAAAGTAATTCCTTGAGAAACCGGTTTGTGGTTTGCATCAAGAAGGCTTTAGCAGTTGTTAAAGCAGATTGTAATATTCAGTTGAATATAGTGGATTAAGACCTCGTTGGAGAGAGGCGAAATCACCTTGACGGGTGGACTGGAGTAGTTTGAGATCAAACGAACCAGGATAAAAATATCGTGTTAATTGCATTGATTTTCAGTTTTACAATTCAACCCCCCTTCTTGTGTTTTTCACTTCTTCAGTCTGTTGTCGAGATTTTTGTTACTCCAATGGACGGTAGCCTAGTCATTATGGAAGTTAGTCTGTTGTCGAGATTTTTGCTACTCCAATGGTTGCTAGCCTTGTCATTATGGAAGGTAGTCTGTTGTAGAGATTTTTGTTACTCCAATTGAAGGTAGCCTTGTCATTATGGAAGGTAGTTTGTCTTTGTGATTTTTGTTACTCCTATGGATGGTAGCCTTGTCATTATGGAAGGTAGTCTATTGTCAGATTATTGTTACTACAATATATGGTAGCCTTGTCATTATGGAAGATAGTCTGTTGTCGAGATTTTAGTTACTCCAATGGATGGTAGCCTAGTCATTATGGAAGGTAGTCTGTTGTCGAGATTTTTGTTACTACAATGAATGGTAGCCTTATCATTATGAAAGGTAGTGTGCTATCGATATTTTTGTTATTCCAATAGATGGTAGCCTTTTCATTATGGTAGGTAGTCTGTTATCGATATCTTTGTTACTCCAATGGGTGGTAGCCTTGTCATTATGGAAAGTAGTCTGTTTTCGTGATTTTTGTTACTTCGATGGATAATAGCCTTGTCATTATGGAAGGTAATTTGTTTTCGATATCATTGTTACTCACATGGATGGTAGCCTTGTCATTATGTAAGGTAGTCTATTGTCGAGATTTTTGTTACTCAAATGGATGGTAGCCTTGTCATTATGGAAGGTAGTCTGTTTTCGAAATTTTTGTTATTCCAATGGATGGTAGCCTAGTCATTATGGAGGTTGGTCTGTTGTCGAGATTTTTGTTACTCCATTGGATGGTATCCTTTTCATTATGGAAGGTAGTATGTCCTTGTGATTTTTGTTACTTCTATGGATGGTAGACTTGTCATTATGGAAGGTAGTCTATGGTTCTGATTTTTGTTACTACAATGGATGGTATCCTAGTCATTATGGAAGGTAGTATGTTGTCGAGATTTTAGTTACTCCAATGGATGGTAGCCTAGTCATTATGGAAGGTAGTCTGCTGTCGAGATTTTTGTTACTCCAATGGATGGTAGCCTTGTTATTATGGAAGGTAGTCTATTGTCGAGATTTTTATTATTCCAATGGATGGTAGCCTTGTCAATATGAAAGGTAGTCTTTTGTCGATATCTTTGTTACTCCAATGGATGGTAGCCTAGTCATTATGGAAGGTAGTATGTTGTCTAGATTGTTGTTACTCCAATGGATGGTAGCCTAGTCATTATGGAAGTTAGTCTTTTGTCGAGATTTTTTCTACTCCAATGGATGCTAGCCTTGTCATTATGGAAGGTAGTCTGTTGTAGAGATTTTTGTTACTCCTATGGATGGTAGCCTTGTCATTATGGAAGGTAGTCTATTGTCAGATTTTTGTTACTACAATATATGGTAGCCTTGTCATTATGGAAGATAGTCTGTTGTCGAGATTTTAGTTACTCCAATGGATGGTAGCCTAGTCATTATGGAAGGTAGTCTGTTGTCGAGATTTTTGTTACTACAATGGATGGTAGCCTGATCATTATGAAAGGTAGTGTGTTATATTTTTGTTATTCCAATAGATGGTAGCCTTTTCATTATGGTAGGTAGTCTGTTATCGATATCTTTGTTACTCCAATGGGTGGTAGCCTTGTCATTATGGAAAGTAGTCTGTTTTCGTGATTTTTGTTACTCCGATGGATAGTAGCCTTGTCATCATGGAAGGTAATATGTTTTCGATATCTTTGTTACTCCAATGGATGGTAGCCTTGTCATTATGTAAGGTACTCTATTGTCGAGATTTTTGTTACTCCAATGGATGGTGGCCTTGTCATTATGGAATGTAGTCTGTTTTCGAAATTTATGTTATTCCAATGGATGGTAGCCTAGTCATTATGGAGTTTGGTCTGTTGTCGAGATTTTTGTTACTCCAATGGATGGTATCCTTTTCATTATGGAAGGTAGTAAGTCCTTGTGATTTTTGTTACTTCTATGGATGGTAGACTTGTCATTATGGAAGGTAGTATATGGTTCTGATTTTTTTACTACAATGGATGGTATCCTAGTCATTATGGAAGGTAGTATGTTGTCGAGATTTTAGTTACTCCAATGGATGGTAGCCTAGTCATTATGGAAGGTAGTCTGCTGTCGAGATTTTTGTTACTCCAATGGATGGTAGCCTTGTTATTATGGAAGGTAGTCTATTGTCGAGATTTTTATTATTCCAATGGATGGTAGCCTTGTCAATATGAAAGGTAGTCTTTTGTCGATATCTTTGTTACTCCAATGGATGGTAGCCTAGTCATTTTGGAAGGTAGTCTATTGTCGAGATTTTTGTTACTCCAATGGATGGTGGCCTAGTCATTATGGAAGTTAATCTGTTGTCGAGATTTTTTCTACTCCAATGGATGCTAGCCTTGTCATTATGGAAGTTAGTCTGTTGTAGAGATTTTTGTTACTCCAATGGAAGGTAGCCTTGTCATTATTGAAGGTAGTCTGCCTTTGTGATTTTTGTTACTCCTGTGGATGGTAGCCTTGTCATTATGGAAGTTAGTCTATTGTCTGATTTTTGTTACTACAATATATGGTTGCCTTGTCATTATGGAAGATAGTCTGTTGTCGAGATTTTAGTTACTCCAATGGATGGTAGCCTAGTCATTATGGAAGGTAGTCTGTTGTCGAGATTTTTGTTACTACAATGGATGGTAGCCTTATCATTATGAAAGGTAGTGTGCTATCGAGATTTTTGTTATTCCAATAGATGGTAGCCTTTTCATTATGGTAGGTAGTCTGTTATCGATATCTTTGTTACTCCAGTGGGTGGTAGCCTTGTCATTATGGAAAGTAGTCTGTTTTCGTGATTTTTGTTACACCGATGGATAGTAGCCTTGTCATTATGGAAGGTAATATGTTTTCGATATCTTTGTTACTCCAATGGATGGTAGCCTTATCATTATGTAAGGTAGTCTATTGTTGAGATTTTTGTTACTCCAATGGATGGTAGCCTTGTCATTATGGAAGTTAGTCTGTTTTCGAAATTTTTGTTATTCCAATGGATGGTAGCCTAGTCATTATGGAGGTTGGTCTGTTGTCGAGATTTTTGTTACTCCATTGGATGGTATCCTTTTCATTATGGAAGGTAGTATGTCCTTGTGATTTTTGTTACTTCTATGGATGGTAGACTTGTCATTATGGAAGGTAGTCTATGGTTCTGATTTTTGTTACTACAATGGATGGTATCCTAGTCATTATGGAAGGTAGTATGTTGTCGAGATTTTAGTTACTCCAATGGATGGTAGCCTAGTCATTATGGAAGGTAGTCTGCTGTCGAGATTTCTGTTACTCCAATGGATGGTAGCCTTGTTATTATGGAAGGTAGTCTATTGTCGAGATTTTTATTATTCCAATGGATGGTAGCCTTGTCAATATGAAAGGTAGTCTTTTGTCGATATCTTTGTTACTCCAATGGATGGTAGCCTAGTCATTATGGAAGGTAGTCTGTTGTCTAGATTGTTGTTACTCCAATGGATGGTAGCCTAGTCATTATGGAAGTTAGTCTTTTGTCGAGATTTTTTCTACTCCAATGGATGCTAGCCTTGTCATTATGGAAGGTAGTCTGTTGTAGAGATTTTTGTTACTCCTATGGATGGTAGCCTTGTCATTATGGAAGGTAGTCTATTGTCAGATTTTTGTTACTACAATATATGGTAGCCTTGTCATTATGGAAGATAGTCTGTTGTCGAGATTTTAGTTACTCCAATGGATGGTAGCCTAGTCATTATGGAAGGTAGTCTGTTGTCGAGATTTTTGTTACTACAATGGATGGTAGCCTTATCATTATGAAAGGTAGTGTGTTATATTTTTGTTATTCCAATAGATGGTAGCCTTTTCATTATGGTAGGTAGTCTGTTATCGATATCTTTGTTACTCCAATGGGTGGTAGCCTTGTCATTATGGAAAGTAGTCTGTTTTCGTGATTTTTGTTACTCCGATGGATAGTAGCCTTGTCATCATGGAAGGTAATATGTTTTCGATATCTTTGTTACTCCAATGGATGGTAGCCTTGTCATTATGTAAGGTACTCTATTGTCGAGATTTTTGTTACTCCAATGGATGGTGGCCTTGTCATTATGGAATGTAGTCTGTTTTCGAAATTTATGTTATTCCAATGGATGGTAGCCTAGTCATTATGGAGGTTGGTCTGTTGTCGAGATTTTTGTTACTCCATTGGATGGTATCCTTTTCATTATGGAAGGTAGTATGTTCTTGTGATTTTTGTTACTTCTATGGATGGTAGACTTGTCATTATGGAAGGTAGTCTATGGTTCTGATTTTTGTTACTACAATGGATGGTATCCTAGTCATTATGGAAGGTAGTATGTTGTCGAGATTTTAGTTACTCCAATGGATGGTAGCCTAGTCATTATGGAAGGTAGTCTGCTGTCGAGATTTCTGTTACTCCAATGGATGGTAGCCTTGTTATTATGGAAGGTAGTCTATTGTCGAGATTTTTATTATTCCAATGGATGGTAGCCTTGTCAATATGAAAGGTAGTCTTTTGTCGATATCTTTGTTACTCCAATGGATGGTAGCCTAGTCATTATGGAAGGTAGTCTGTTGTCTAGATTGTTGTTACTCCAATGGATGGTAGCCTAGTCATTATGGAAGTTAGTCTTTTGTCGAGATTTTTTCTACTCCAATGGATGCTAGCCTTGTCATTATGGAAGGTAGTCTGTTGTAGAGATTTTTGTTACTCCTATGGATGGTAGCCTTGTCATTATGGAAGGTAGTCTATTGTCAGATTTTTGTTACTACAATATATGGTAGCCTTGTCATTATGAAAGATAGTCTGTTGTCGAGATTTTAGTTACTCCAATGGATGGTAGCCTAGTCATTATGGAAGGTAGTATGTTGTCGAGATTTTTGTTACTACAATGGATGGTAGCCTTATCATTATGAAAGGTAGTGTGTTATATTTTTGTTATTCCAATAGATGGTAGCCTTTTCATTATGGTAGGTAGTCTGTTATCGATATCTTTGTTACTCCAATGGGTGGTAGCCTTGTCATTATGGAAAGTAGTCTGTTTTCGTGATTTTTGTTACTCCGATGGATAGTAGCCTTGTCATCATGGAAGGTAATATGTTTTCGATATCTTTGTTACTCCAATGGATGGTAGCCTTGTCATTATGTAAGGTACTCTATTGTCGAGATTTTTGTTACTCCAATGGATGGTGGCCTTGTCATTATGGAATGTAGTCTGTTTTCGAAATTTATGTTATTCCAATGGATGGTAGCCTAGTCATTATGGAGTTTGGTCTGTTGTCGAGATTTTTGTTACTCCAATGGATGGTATCCTTTTCATTATGGAAGGTAGTAAGTCCTTGTGATTTTTGTTACTTCTATGGATGGTAGACTTGTCATTATGGAAGGTAGTATATGGTTCTGATTTTTTTACTACAATGGATGGTATCCTAGTCATTATGGAAGGTAGTATGTTGTCGAGATTTTAGTTACTCCAATGGATGGTAGCCTAGTCATTATGGAAGGTAGTCTGCTGTCGAGATTTTTGTTACTCCAATGGATGGTAGCCTTGTTATTATGGAAGGTAGTCTATTGTCGAGATTTTTATTATTCCAATGGATGGTAGCCTTGTCAATATGAAAGGTAGTCTTTTGTCGATATCTTTGTTACTCCAATGGATGGTAGCCTAGTCATTTTGGAAGGTAGTCTATTGTCGAGATTTTTGTTACTCCAATGGATGGTGGCCTAGTCATTATGGAAGTTAATCTGTTGTCGAGATTTTTTCTACTCCAATGGATGCTAGCCTTGTCATTATGGAAGTTAGTCTGTTGTAGAGATTTTTGTTACTCCAATGGAAGGTAGCCTTGTCATTATTGAAGGTAATCTGCCTTTGTGATTTTTGTTACTCCTGTGGATGGTAGCCTTGTCATTATGGAAGTTAGTCTATTGTCAGATTTTTGTTACTACAATATATGGTAGCCTTGTCATTATGGAAGATAGTCTGTTGTCGAGATTTTAGTTACTCCAATGGATGGTAGCCTAGTCATTATGGAAGGTAGTCTGTTGTCGAGATTTTTGTTACTACAATGGATGGTAGCCTTATCATTATGAAAGGTAGTGTGCTATCGAGATTTTTGTTATTCCAATAGATGGTAGCCTTTTCATTATGGTAGGTAGTCTGTTATCGATATCTTTGTTACTCCAGTGGGTGGTAGCCTTGTCATTATGGAAAGTAGTCTGTTTTCGTGATTTTTGTTACACCGATGGATAGTAGCCTTGTCATTATGGAAGGTAATATGTTTTCGATATCTTTGTTACTCCAATGGATGGTAGCCTTATCATTATGTAAGGTAGTCTATTGTTGAGATTTTTGTTACTCCAATGGATGGTAGCCTTGTCATTATGGAAGGTAGTCTGTTTTCGAAAATTTTGTTATTCCAATGGATGGTAGCCTAGTCATTATGGAGGTTGGTCTGTTGTCGAGATTTTTGTTACTCCAATGGATGGTATCCTTTTCATTATGGAAGGTAGTATGTCCTTGTGAATTTTGTTACTTCTATGGATGGTAGACTTGTCATTATGGAAGGTAGTCTATGGTTCTGATTTTTGTTACTACAATGGATGGTATCCTAGTCATTATGGAAGGTAGTATGTTGTGGAGATTTTAGTTACTCCAATGGATGGTAGCCTAGTTATTATGGAAGGTAGTCTGCTGTCGAGATTTTTGTTACTCCAATGGATGGTAGCCTTGTTATTATGGAAGGTAGTCTATTGTCGAGATTTTTGTTATTCCAATGGATGGTAGCCTTGTCAATATGAAAGGTAGTCTTTTGTCGATATCTTTGTTACTCCAATGGATGGTAGCCTAGTCATTATGGAAGGTAGTCTGTTGTCGAGATTTTTGTTACTCCAATGGATGGTAGCCTAGTCATTATGGAAGTTAGTCTGTTGTCGAGATTTTTTCTACTCCATTGGATGCTAGCCTTGTCATTATGGAAGGTAGTCTGTTGTAGAGATTTTTGTTACTCCAATGGAAGGTAGCCTTGTCATTATGGAAGGTAGTCTATTGTCAGATTTTTGTTACTACAATATATGGTAGCCTTGTCATCATGGAAGATAGTCTGTTGTCGAGATTTTAGTTACTCCAATGGATAGTAGCCTAGTCATTATGGAAGTTAGTCTGTTGTCGAGATTTTTGTTACTACAATGGATGGTAGCCTTATCATTATGAAAGGTAGTGTGCTATCGAGATTTTCGTTATTCCAATAGATGGTAGCCTTTTCATTATGGTAGGTAGTCTGTTATCGATATCTTTGTTACTCCAATGGGTGGTAGCCTTGTCATTATGGAAAGTAGTCTGTTTTCGTGATTTTTGTTACTCCGATGGATAGTAGCCTTGTCATTATGGAAGGTAATATGTTTTAGATATCTTTGTTACTCCAATGGATGGTAGCCTTGTCATTATGGAAGGTAGTCTGTTGTCGAGATTTTTGTTACTCCAATGGATGGTAGCCTTGTTATTATGGAAGGTAGTTTGTTTTCGAGATTTTGTTATTCCAATGGATGGTAGCCTTGTCAATATGAAAGGTAGTCTTTTGTCGATATCTTTGTTACTCCAATGGATGGTAGCCTAGTCTTTATGGAAGGTAGTCTGTTGTCGAGATTTTTGTTACTCCAATGGATGGTAGCCTAGTCATTATGGAAGTTAGTCTTTTGTCGAGATTTTTTCTACTCCAATGGATGCTAGCCTTGTCATTATGGAAGGTAGTCTGTTGTAGAGATTTTTGTTACTCCAATGGAAGGTAGCCTTGTCATTATGGAAGGTAGTCTGTCTTTGTGATTTTTGTTACTCCTATGGATGGTAGCCTTGTCATTATGGAAGGTAGTCTATTGTCAGATTTTTGTTACTACAATATATGGTAGCCTTGTCATTATGGAAGATAGTCTGTTGTCGAGATTTTAGTTACTCCAATGGATGGTAGCCTTGTCAATATGGAAGGTAGTCTGTTGTCGAGATTTTTGTTACTACAATGGATGGTAGCCTTATCATTATGGAAGGTAGTCTGTTGTCGAGATTTATGTTACTCCAATAGATGGTAGCCTTTTCATTATGAAAGGTACTCTATTGTTGATATTTTTGTTACTCCAATGGATTGGATCCTTGTCGTTATGGAAGGTAGTCTGTTGTCGAGATTTTTGTTACTCCAATGGATGGTAGCCTTGTCATTATGGAAGGTAGTCTGTTGTCGAGATTTTGTTATTCCAACAAATGGTAGCCTTGTCATTATGGAAGGTAATCTCTTGTGGATATTTTTGTTACTCTAATGGATGGTAGCCTTGTCATTATGGAAGGTAGTCTGATGTCTATTTTTTTGTTACTCAAATGGATGGTGGCCTTGTCATTATGGAAGGTAGTATGATATCGATATCTTTGTTACTCCAATGGATGGTAGCCTTGTCATTATGTAAGGTAGTCTTTTTTCGTGATTTTTGTTACTACGATGGATGGTATCCTTTTCATTATGGAAGGTAATATGTTTTTCATATCTTTGTTACTCTAATGGATGGTAGCCTTGTCATTATGTAAGGTAGTCTATTGTCGAGATTTTTGTTACTCCAATGGATGGTAGCCTAGTTATAATGGAAGGCAGTCTGCTGTCGAGATTTTTGTTACTCCAATGGATGGTAGCCTTGTTATTATGGAAGGTGGTCTATTGTCGAGATTTTTGTTATTCCAATGGATGGTAGCCTTGTCAATATGAAAGGTAGTCTTTTGTCGATATCTTTGTTACTCCAATGGATGGTAGCCTAGTCATTATGGAAGGTAGTCTGTTGTCGAGATTTTTGTTACTCCAATGGATGCTAGCCTAGTCATTATGGAAGTTAGTCTATTGTCGAGATTTTTTCTACTCCAATGGATGCTAGCCTTGTCATTATGGAAGGTAGTCTGTTGTAGAGCTTTTTGTTACTCCAATGGAAGGTAGTTTGTCTTTGGGATTTTTGTTACTCCTATGGATGGTAGCCTTGTCATTATGGAAGGTAGTCTATTGTCAGATTTTTGTTACTACAATATATGGTAGCCTTGTCATTATGGAAGATAGTCTGTTGTCGAGATTTTAGTTACTCCAATGGATAGTAGCCTAGTCATTATGGAAGTTAGTCTGTTGTCGAGATTTTTGTTACTACAATGGATGGTAGCCTTATCATTATGAAAGGTAGTGTGCTATCGAGATTTTCGTTATTCCAATAGATGGTAGCCTTTTCATTATGGTAGGTAGTCTGTTATCGATATCTTTGTTACTCCAATGGGTGGTAGCCTTGTCATTATGGAAAGTAGTCTGTTTTCGTGATTTTTGTTACTCCGATGGATAGTAGCCTTGTCATTATGGAAGGTAATATGTTTTAGATATCTTTGTTACTCCAATGGATGGTAGCCTTGTCATTATGGAAGGTAGTCTGTTGTTGAGATTTTTGTTACTCCAATGGATGGTAGCCTTGTTATTATGGAAGGTAGTTTGTTTTCGAGATTTTGTTATTCCAATGGATGGTAGCCTTGTCAATATGAAAGGTAGTCTTTTGTCGATATCTTTGTTACTCCAATGGATGGTAGCCTAGTCTTTATGGAAGGTAGTCTGTTGTCGAGATTTTTGTTACTCCAATGGATGGTAGCCTAGTCATTATGGAAGTTAGTGTGTTGTCGAGATTTTTTCTACTCCAATGGATGCTAGCCTTGTCATTATGGAAGGTAGTCTGTTGTAGAGATTTTTGTTACTCCAATGGAAGGTAGCCTTGTCATTATGGAAGGTAGTCTGTCTTTGTGATTTTTGTTACTCCTATGGATGGTAGCCTTGTCATTATGGAAGGTAGTCTATTGTCAGGTTTTTGTTACTACAATATATGGTAGCCTTGTCATTATGGAAGATAGTCTGTTGTCGAGATTTTAGTTACTCCAATGGATGGTAGCCTTGTCATTATGGAAGGTACTCTATTGTTGATATTTTTGTTACTCCAATGGATTGGATCCTTGTCGTTATGGAAGGTAGTCTGTTGTCGAGATTTTTGTTACTCCAATGGATGGTAGCCTTGTCATTATGGAAGGTAGTCTGTTGTTGATATTTTTGTTACTCCAATGGATTGGATCCTTGTCGTTATGGAAGGTAGTCTGTTGTCGAGATTTTTGTTACTCCAATGGATGGTAGCCTTGTCATTATGGAAGGTAGTCTGTTGTCGAGATTTTGTTATTCCAACAGATGGTAGCCTTGTCATTATGGAAGGTAATCTCTTGTGGATATTTTTGTTACTCTAATGGATGGTAGCCTTGTCATTATGGAAGGTAGTCTGATGTCTATTTTTTTGTTACTCAAATGGATGGTGGCCTTGTCATTATGGAAGGTAGTATGATATCGATATCTTTGTTACTCCAATGGATGGTAGCCTTGTCATTATGTAAGGTAGTCTGTTTTCGTGATTTTTGTTACTACGATGGATGGTATCCTTTTCATTATGGAAGGTAATATGTTTTTCATATCTTTGTTACTCTAATGGATGGTAGCCTTGTCATTATGTAAGGTAGTCTATTGTCGAGATTTTTGTTACTCCAATGGATGGTAGCCTAGTTATAATGGAAGGTAGTCTGCTGTCGAGATTTTTGTTACTCCAATGGATGGTAGCCTTGTTATTATGGAAGGTGGTCTATTGTCGAGATTTTTGTTATTCCAATGGATGGTAGCCTTGTCAATATGAAAGGTAGTCTTTTATCGATATCTTTGTTACTCCAATGGATGGTAGCCTTGTCATTATGGAAGGTAGTCTTTTTTTGAGATTTTTGTTACTCCAATGGATGGTAGCCTAGTCATTATGGAGGTTGGTCTGTTGTCGAGATTTTTGTTACTCCAATGGATGCTAGCCTTGTCATTACGGAAGTTAGTCTATTGTAGAGATTTTTGTTACTCCAATGGATGGTAGCCTTGTCATTATGGAAGGTAGTCTGTCATTGTGATTTTTGTTATTCCTATGGATGGTAGCCTTGTCATTATAGAAGGTAGTCTATTGTTCAGATTTTTGTTACTACAATGTATGCTAGCATTGTCATTATGGAAGGTAGTCTGTTGTCGAGATTTTTGTTACTCCATTGGATGGTAGCCTTGTTATTATGGAAGTTAGTCTGTTGTCGAGATTTTTGTTACTCAAATGGATGGTAGCCTAGTCATTATGGAAGGTAGTTTGTTTTCGAGATTTTTGTTACTCCAATGGATGGTAGTCTTGTCATTATGGAAGGTAGTCTGTTGTCGAGAATTTTGTTACTCCAATGGATGATATCCTTGTCATTTTGGAAGGTAGTCACTTGTTGATATTTTTGTTACTCCAATGGATGGTAGCCTAGTCATTATGGCAGGTAGTCTGTTTTCGAGATATTTGTTACTCCAATGGATGGTAGTCTTGTCATTATGGAAGGTAGTCTGTTGTCGAGATTTTTGTTACTCCAGTGGATGGTAGCCTTGTCATTTTGGAAGGTAGTCTCTTGTTGATATTTTTGTTACTCCAATGGATGGTAGCCTAGTCATTATGGAAGGTAGTCTATTTTCGAGATTTTTGCTACTCCAATGGATGCTAGCCTTGTCATTATGGAAGGTAGTCTGTTGTATAGATTTTTGTTACTCCAATGGAAGGTAGCCTTGTCATTATGGAAGGTAGTCTGTCTTTGCGATTTTTGTTACTCCTATGGATGGTAGCCTTGTCAGTATGGAAGGTAGTCTATTGTTCAAATTTTTGTTACTACAATATGTGGTAGCCTTGTCATTATGGAAGGTAGTATGTTGTCGAGATTTTTGTTACTCCAATGGATGGTAGCCTTATCATTATGAAAGGTAGTGTGTTGTCGAGATTTTTGTTATTCCAATAGATGGTAGCCTTTTCATTATGAAAGGTACTCTATTGTTGATATTTTTGTTACTCCAATGGATTGAATCCTTGTCGTTATGGAAGGTAGTCTGTTGTCGAGATTTATGTTACTACAATGGATTGTAGCCTTGTCATTATGGTAGGTAGTCTGTTATCGATATCTTTGTTACTCCAATGGATGATAGCCTAGTCATTATCGAAGGTAGTCTGTTGTCGAGATTTTTGTTACTCCAATGGATGGTAGCCTTGGCATTATGGAAGGTAGTCTGTTGTCGAGATTTTGTTAATCCAACGGATGGTAGCCTTGTCATTATGGAAGGTAATCTCTTGTGGATATTTTTGATACTCTAATGGATGGTACCCTTGTCATTATGGAAGGCAGTCTGATGTCGATTTTTTTGATACTCAAATGGATGGTGGCGTTGTCATTATGGAAGGTAGTATGTTATCGATATCTTTGTTACTCCAATGGATGGTAGCCTTGTCATTATGTAAGGTAGTCTGTTTTCGTGATTTATGTTACTACGATGGATAGTAGCCTTGTCATTATGGAAGGTAATATGTTTTTCATATCTTTGTTACTCCAATGGATGGTAGCCTTGTCATTATGTAAGGTAGTCTATTGTCGAGATTTTTGTTACTCTAATGGGTGGTAGCCTTGTCATTATGGAAGGTAGTCTTTTTTTGAGATTTTTGTTACTCCAATGGATGGTAGCCTAGTCATTATGGAGGTTGGTTTGTTGTCGAGATTTTTGTTACTCCAATGGATGCTAGCCTTGTCATTACGGAAGTTAGTCTATTGTTGAGATTTTTGTTACTCCAATGGATGGTAGCCTTGTCATTATGGAAGGTAGTCTGTCATTGTGATTTTTGTTACTCTTATGGATGGTAGCCTTGTCATTATGGAAGGTAGTCTATTGTTCAGATTTTTGTTACTACAATGTATGCTAGCCTTGTCATTATGGAAGTTAGTCTGTTTTCGAGATTTTTGCTACTCCAATGGATGGTAGTCTTGTCATTATGGAAGGTAGTCTGTTGTCGAGATTTTTTTTTACGCCAATGGATGGTAGCCTTGTCATTTTGGAAGGTAGTCTCTTGTTGATATTTTTGTTACTCCAATGGATGGTATCCTTATCATTATGAAAGGTAGTGTGTTGTCGAGATTTTTGTTATTCCAATAGATGGTAGCCTTTTCATTATGAAAGGTACTCTATTGTTGATATTTTTGTTACTCCAATGGATTGTAGTCTTTTGTCGATATTTTTGTTATTCCAAGGGATGGTAGCCTTCTTATTATGGAAGGTAGTCTATTGTCGAGATTTTTGTTACTACAATGGATGGTAGCCTTATCATTATGGAAGGTAGTCTGTTGTCGAGATTTATGTTACTACAATGGATTGTAGCCTTGTCATTATGGTAGGTAGTCTATTATCGATATCTTTGTTACTCCAATGGATGGTAGCCTAGTCATTATGGAAGGTAGTCTGTTGTCGAGATTTTTGTTACTCCAATGGATGGTAGCCTTGTCATTATGGAAGGTAGTCTGTTGTCTAGATTTTGTTAATCCAAGGGATGGTAGCCTTGTCATTATGGAAGGTAATCTCTTGTGGATATTTTTGTTACTCTAATGGATGGTACCCTTGTCATTATGGAAGGTAGTCTGTTGTTGATATTTTTGTTACTCAAATGGATGGTTGCCTTGTTAATATGGAAGGTAGTTTGTTGTCGATATCTTTGTTACTCCAATGGATGGTAGCCTTGTCATTATGTAAGGTAGTCTGTTGTAGAGATTTTTGTTACTCCAATGGAAGGTAGCCTTGTCATTATGGAAGGTAGTCTGTCTTTGTGATATTTGTTACTCTTATGGATGGTAGCCTTGTCATTATGGAAGGTAGTTTATTGTTCAGATTTTTGTTACTACATTATACGGCAGCCTTGTCATTATGGAAGGTAGTCTGTTGTCGATATTTTAGTTACTCCTATGGATGGTAGCCTAGTAATTATGGAAGGTAGTCTGTTGTTGATATTTTTGTTACTCCAATGGATGGTAGCCTTTTCATTATGAAAGGTACTCTATTGTTGTTATTTTTGTTACTCCAATGGATTGTAGCCTTGTCGTTATGGAAGGTAGTCTGTTGTCGAGATTTTTGTTACTACAATGGATGATAGCCTTATAATTATGGAAGGTAGTCCGTTGTCGAGATTTATGTTACTACAATGGATTGTAGCCTTAGCATTATTGTAGGTAGCCTGTTATCGATATCTTTGTTACTCCAATCGATGGTAGCCTAGTCATTATGGAAGGTAGTCTGTTGTCGAGATTTTTGTTACTCCAATGGATGGTAGCCTTGTCATTATGGAAGGTAGTCTGTTGTCGAGATTTTGTTAATCCAACGGTTGGTAGCCTTGTCTTTATGGAAGGTAATCTCTTGTGGATATTTTTGTTACTCTAATGGATGGTACCATTGTCATTATGGAAGGTAATTTATCTTCGATTTTTCTGATACTCAAATGGATGGTGGCCTTGTCATTATGGAAGGTAGTATGTTCTCGATATGTTTGTTACTCCAATGGATGGTAGCCTTGTCATTATGTAAGGTACTCTGTTTTCGTGATTTTTGTTACTCCGATGGATGGTAGCCTTGTCATTATGGAAGGTAATATGTTTTGGATATCTTTGTTACTCCAATGGATGGTAGCCTTGTCATTACGTAAGGTAGTCTATTGTCGAGATTTTTGTTACTCCAATTGATGGTAGCCTTGTCATTATGGAAGGTAGTCTATTTTCGAGATTTATGTTACTCCAATGGATGGTAGCCTAGTCATTATGGAGGTTGGTCTGTTGTCGGGATTTTTGTTACTCCAATGGATGCTAGACATGTCATTACGGAAGGTAGTCTATTGTAGCGATTTTTGCTACTCCAACGGATGGTAGCCTTGTTATTATGGAAGGTAGTCTGTTGTCGAGATTTTTGTTACTCCAATGGATGGTAGCATTGTCAATATGAAAGGTAGTCTGTTGTCGATATCTTTTTTACTCCAATGGATGGTAGCCTAGTCATTATGGAAGGTAGTCTGTTGTAGAGATTTTTGTTACTCCAATGGATGGTAGCCTAGTCATTATGGAAGCTAGTCTGTTGTCGAGAACTTTGCTACTCCAATGGATGCTATCCTTGTCATTATGGAAGGTAGTCTGTTGTAGAGATTTTTGTTACTCCAATGGAAGGTAGCCTTGTCATTATGGAAGGTAGTCTGTCTTTGTGATATTTGTTACTCTTATGGATGGTAGCCTTGTCATTATGGAAGGTAGTCTATTGTTCAGATTTTTGTTACTACATTATACGGTAGCCTTGTCATTATGGAAGGTAGTCTGTTGTCGATATTTTAGTTACTCCTATGGATGGTAGCCTAGTAATTATGGAAGGTAGTCTGTAGTCGATATTTTTGTTACTCCAATGGATGGTAGCCTTTTCATTATGAAAGGTACTCTATTGTTGTTATTTTTGTTACTCCAATGGATTGTAGCCTTGTCGTTATGGAAGGTAGTCTGTTGTCGAGATTTTTGTTACTACAATGGATGATAGCCTTATAATTATTGAAGGTAGTCCGTTGTCGAGATTTATGTTACTACAATGGATTGTAGCCTTAGCATTATTGTAGGTAGCCTGTTATCGATATCTTTGTTACTCCAATGGATGGTAGCCTAGTCATTATGGAAGGTAGTTTGTTGTCGAGATTTTTGTTACTCCAATGGATGGTAGCCTTGTCATTATGGAAGGTAGTCTGTTGTCGAGATTTTGTTAATCCAACGGTTGGTAGCCTTGTCTTTATGGAAGGTAATCTCTTGTGGATATTTTTGTTACTCTAATGGATGGTACCATTGTCATTATGGAAGGTAATTTATCTTCGATTTTTCTGATACTCAAATGGATGGTGGCCTTGTCATTATGGAAGGTAGTATGTTCTCGATATGTTTGTTACTCCAATGGATGGTAGCCTTGTCATTATGTAAGGTACTCTGTTTTCGTGATTTTTGTTACTCCGATGGATGGTAGCCTTGTCATTATGGAAGGTAATATGTTTTGGATATCTTTGTTACTCCAATGGATGGTAGCCTTGTCATTACGTAAGGTAGTCTATTGTCGAGATTTTTGTTACTCCAATTGATGGTAGCCTTGTCATTATGGAAGGTAGTCTATTTTCGAGATTTATGTTACTCCAATGGATGGTAGCCTAGTCATTATGGAGGTTGGTCTGTTGTCGGGATTTTTGTTACTCCAATGGATGCTAGACATGTCATTACGGAAGGTAGTCTATTGTAGCGATTTTTGTTACTCCAACGGATGGTAGCCTTGTTATTATGGAAGGTAGTCTGTTGTCGAGATTTTTGTTACTCCAATGGATGGTAGCCTTGTCAATATGAAAGGTAGTCTGTTGTTGATATCTTTTTTACTCCAATGGATGGTAGCCTAGTCATTATGGAAGGTAGTCTATTGTAGAGATTTTTGTTACTCCAATGGATGGTAGCCTAGTCATTATGGAAGCTAGTCTGTTGTCGAGAACTTTGCTACTCCAATGGATGTTATCCTTGTCATCATGGAAGGTAGTCTGTTGTAGAGATTTTTGTTACTCCAATGGAAGGTAGCCTTGTCATTATGGAAGGTAGTCTGTCTTTGTGATATTTGTTACTCTTATGGACGGTAGCCTTGTCATTATGGAAGGTAGTCTATTGTTCAGATTTTTGTTACTACATTATACGGTAGCCTTGTCATTATGGAAGGTAGTCTGTTGTCGATATTTTAGTTACTCCAATGGATGGTAGCCTAGTAATTATGGAAGGTAGTCTATTGTCGATATTTTTGTTACTCCAATGGATGGTAGCCTTTTCATTATGAAAGGTACTCTATTGTTGATATTTTTGTTACTCCAATGGATTGTAGCCTTGACGTTATGGAAGGTAGTCTGTTGTCGAGATTTTTGTTACTACAATGGATGATAGCCTTATAATTATGGAAGGTAGTCCGTTGTCGAGATTTATGTTACTACAATGGATTGTAGCCTTATCATTATTGTAGGTAGTCTGTTATCGATATCTTTGTTACTCCAATGGATGGTAGCCTAGTCATTATGGAAGGTAGTCTGTTGTCGAGATTTTTGTTACTCCAATGGATGGTAGCCTTGTCATTATGGAAGGTAGTCTGTTGTCGAGATTTTGTTAATCCAACGGTTGGTAGCCTTGTCTTTATGGAAGGTAATCTCTTGTGGATATTTTTGTTACTCTAATGGATGGTACCCTTGTCATTATGGAAGGTAATTTATCTTCGATTTTTCTGATACTCAAATGGATGGTGGCCTTGTCATTATGGAAGGTAGTATGTTCTCGATATGTTTGTTACTCCAATGGATGGTAGCCTTGTCATTATGTAAGGTAGTCTGTTTTCGTGATTTTTGTTACTCCGATGGATGGTAGCCTTGTCATTATGGAAGGTAATTTGTTTTCGATATCTTTGTTACTCCAATGGATGGTTGCCTTGTCATTACGTAAGGTAGTCTATTGTCGAGATTTTTGTTACTCCAATTGATGGTAGCCTTGTCATTATGGAAGGTAGTCTATTTTCGAGATTTATGTTACTCCAATGGATGGTAGCCTAGTCATTATGGAGGTTGGTCTGTTGTCGGGATTTTTGTTACTCCAATGGATGCTAGACTTGTCATTACGGAAGGTAGTCTATTGTAGCGATTTTTGTTACTCCAACGGATGGTAGCCTTGTTATTATGGAAGGTAGTCTATTGTCGAGATTTTTGTTACTCCAATGGATGGTAGCCTTGTCATTATGAATGGTAGTCTGTTGTCGATATCTTTTTTACTCCAATGGATGGTAGCCTAGTCATTATGGAAGGTAGTCTGTTGTAGAGATTTTTGTTACTCCAATGGATGGTAGCCTAGTCATTATGGAAGCTAGTCTGTTGTCGAGAACTTTGCTACTCCAATTGATGCTATCCTTGTCATTATGGAAGGTAGTCTGTTGTAGAGATTTTTGTTACTCCAATGGAAGGTAGCCTTGTCATTATGGAAGGTAGTCTGTCTTTGTGATATTTGTTAGTCTTATGGATGGTAGCCTTGTCATTATGGAAGGTAGTCTATTGTTCATATTTTTGTTACTACATTATACGGTAGCCTTGTCATTATGGAAGGTAGTCTGTTGTCGATATTTTAGTTAATCCAATGGATGGTAGCCTAATAATTATGGAAGGTAGTCTGTTGTCGATATTTTTGTTACTCCAATGGATGGTAGCCTTTTCATTATGAAAGGTACTCTATTGTTGATATTTTTGTTACTCCAATGGATTGTAGCCTTGTCGTTATGGAAGGTAGTCTGTTGTCGAGATTTTTGTTACTACAATGGATGATAGCCTTATAATTATGGAAGGTAGTCCGTTGTCGAGATTTATGTTACTACAATGGATTGTAGCCTTATCATTATTGTAGGTAGTCTGTTATCGATATCTTTGTTACTCCAATGGATGGTAGCCTAGTCATTATGGAAGGTAGTCTGTTGTCGAGATTTTTGTTACTCCAATGGATGGTAGCCTTGTCATTATGGAAGGTAGTCTGTTGTCGAGATTTTGTTAATCCAACGGTTGGTAGCCTTGTCTTTATGGAAGGTAATCTCTTGTGGATATTTTTGTTACTCTAATGGATGGTACCCTTGTCATTATGGAAGGTAATTTATCTTCGATTTTTCTGATACTCAAATGGATGGTGGCCTTGTCATTATGGAAGGTAGTATGTTCTCGATATGTTTGTTACTCCAATGGATGGTAGCCTTGTCATTATGTAAGGTAGTCTTTTTTCGTGATTTTTGTTACTCCGATGGATGGTAGCCTTGTCATTATGGAAGGTAATTTGTTTTCGATATCTTTGTTACTCCAATGGATGGTTGCCTTGTCATTACGTAAGGTAGTCTATTGTCGAGATTTTTGTTACTCCAATTGATGGTAGCCTTGTCATTATGGAAGGTAGTGTATTTTCGAGATTTATGTTACTCCAATGGATGGTAGCCTAGTCATTATGGAGGTTGGTCTGTTGTCGGGATTTTTGTTACTCCAATGGATGCTAGACTTGTCATTACGGAAGGTAGTCTATTGTAGCGATTTTTGTTACTCCAACGGATGGTAGCCTTGTTATTATGGAAGGTAGTCTATTGTCGAGATTTTTTTTACTCCAATGGATGGTAGCCTTGTCATTATGAAAGGTAGTCTGTTGTCGATATCTTTTTTACTCCAATGGATGGTAGCCTAGTCATTATGGAAGGTAGTCTGTTGTAGAGATTTTTGTTACTCCAATGGATGGTAGCCTAGTCATTATGGAAGCTAGTCTGTTGTCGAGAACTTTGCTACTCCAATGGATGTTATCCTTGTCATTATGGAAGGTAGTCTGTTGTAGAGATTTTTGTTACTCCAATGGAAGGTAGCCTTGTCATTATGGAAGGTAGTCTGTCTTTGTGATATTTGTTAGTCTTATGGATGGTAGCCTTGTCATTATGGAAGGTAGTCTATTGTTCAGATTTTTGTTACTACATTATACGGTAGCCTTGTCATTATGGAAGGTAGTCTGTTGTCGATATTTTAGTTAATCCAATGGATGGTAGCCTAGTAATTATGGAAGGTAGTCTGTTGTCGATATTTTTGTTACTCCAATGGATGGTAGCCTTTTCATTATGAAAGGTACTCTATTGTTGATATTTTTGTTACTCCAATGGATTGTAGCCTTGTCGTTATGGAAGGTAGTCTGTTGTCGAGATTTTTGTTACTACAATGGATGATAGCCTTATAATTATGGAAGGTAGTCCGTTGTCGAGATTTATGTTACTACAATGGATTGTAGCCTTATCATTATTGTAGGTAGTCTGTTATCGATATCTTTATTACTCCAATGGATGGTAGCCTAGTCATTATTGAAGGTAGTCTGTTGTCGAGATTTTTGTTACTCCAATGGATGGAAGCCTTGTCATTATGGAAGGTAGTCTGTTGTCGAGATTTTGTTAATCCAACGGTTGGTAGCCTTGTCTTTATGGAAGGTAATCTCTTGTGGATATTTTTGTTACTCTAATGGATGGTACCCTTGTCATTATGGAAGGTAATTTATCTTCGATTTTTCTGATACTCAAATGGATGGTGGCCTTGTCATTATGGAAGGTAGTATGTTCTCGATATGTTTGTTACTCCAATGGATGGTAGCCTTGTCATTATGTAAGGTAGTCTGTTTTCGTGATTTTTGTTACTCCGATGGATGGTAGCCTTGTCATTATGGAAGGTAATTTGTTTTCGATATCTTTGTTACTCCAATGGATGGTTGCCTTATCATTACGTAAGGTAGTCTATTGTCGAGATTTTTGTTACTCCAATTGATGGTAGCCTTGTCATTATGGAAGGTAGTGTATTTTCGAGATTTATGTTACTCCAATGGATGGTAGCCTAGTCATTATTGAGGTTGGTCTGTTGTCGGGATTTTTGTTACTCCAATGGATGCTAGACTTGTCATTACGGAAGGTAGTCTATTGTAGCGATTTTTGTTACTCCAACGGATGGTAGCCTTGTTATTATGGAAGGTAGTCTATTGTCGAGATTTTTTTTACTCCAATGGATGGTAGCCTTGTCATTATGAAAGGTAGTCTGTTGTCGATATCTTTTTTACTCCAATGGATGGTAGCCTAGTCATTATGGAAGGTAGTCTGTTGTAGAGATTTTTGTTACTCCAATGGATGGTAGCCTAGTCATTATGGAAGCTAGTCTGTTGTCGAGAACTTTGCTACTCCAATGGATGCTATCCTTGTCATTATGGAAGGTAGTCTGTTGTAGAGATTTTTGTTACTCCAATGGAAGGTAGCCTTGTCATTATGGAAGGTAGTCTGTCTTTGTGATATTTGTTAGTCTTATGGATGGTAGCCTTGTCATTATGGAAGGTAGTCTATTGTTCAGATTTTTGTTACTACATTATACGGTAGCCTTGTCATTATGGAAGGTAGTCTGTTGTCGATATTTTAGTTAATCCAATGGATGGTAGCCTAGTAATTATGGAAGGTAGTCTGTTGTCGATATTTTTGTTACTCCAATGGATGGTAGCCTTTTCATTATGAAAGGTACTCTATTGTTGATATTTTTGTTACTCCAATGGATTGTAGCCTTGTCGTTATGGAAGGTAGTCTGTTGTCGAGATTTTTGTTACTACAATGGATGATAGCCTTATAATTATGGAAGGTAGTCCGTTGTCGAGATTTATGTTACTACAATGGATTGTAGCCTTATCATTATTGTAGGTAGTCTGTTATCGATATCTTTATTACTCCAATGGATGGTAGCCTAGTCATTATTGAAGGTAGTCTGTTGTCGAGATTTTTGTTACTCCAATGGATGGAAGCCTTGTCATTATGGAAGGTAGTCTGTTGTCGAGATTTTGTTAATCCAACGGTTGGTAGCCTTGTCTTTATGGAAGGTAATCTCTTGTGGATATTTTTGTTACTCTAATGGATGGTACCCTTGTCATTATGGAAGGTAATTTATCTTCGATTTTTCTGATACTCAAATGGATGGTGGCCTTGTCATTATGGAAGGTAGTATGTTCTCGATATGTTTGTTACTCCAATGGATGGTAGCCTTGTCATTATGTAAGGTAGTCTGTTTTCGTGATTTTTGTTACTCCGATGGATGGTAGCCTTGTCATTATGGAAGGTAATTTGTTTTCGATATCTTTGTTACTCCAATGGATGGTTGCCTTGTCATTACGTAAGGTAGTCTATTGTCGAGATTTTTGTTACTCCAATTGATGGTAGCCTTGTCATTATGGAAGGTAGTGTATTTTCGAGATTTATGTTACTCCAATGGATGGTAGCCTAGTCATTATGGAGGTTGGTCTGTTGTCGGGATTTTTGTTACTCCAATGGATGCTAGACTTGTCATTACGGAAGGTAGTCTATTGTAGCGATTTTTGTTACTCCAACGGATGGTAGCCTTGTTATTATGGAAGGTAGTCTATTGTCGAGATTTTTTTTACTCCAATGGATGGTAGCCTTGTCATTATGAAAGGTAGTCTGTTGTCGATATCTTTTTTACTCCAATGGATGGTAGCCTAGTCATTATGGAAGGTAGTCTGTTGTAGAGATTTTTGTTACTCCAATGGATGGTAGCCTAGTCATTATGGAAGCTAGTCTGTTGTCGAGAACTTTGCTACTCCAATGGATGCTATCCTTGTCATTATGGAAGGTAGTCTGTTGTAGAGATTTTTGTTACTCCAATGGAAGGTAGCCTTGTCATTATGGAAGGTAGTCTGTCTTTGTGATATTTGTTAGTCTTATGGATGGTAGCCTTGTCATTATGGAAGGTAGTCTATTGTTCAGATTTTTGTTACTACATTATACGGTAGCCTTGTCATTATGGAAGGTAGTCTGTTGTCGATATTTTAGTTAATCCAATGGATGGTAGCCTAGTAATTATGGAAGGTAGTCTGTTGTCGATATTTTTGTTACTCCAATGGATGGTAGCCTTTTCATTATGAAAGGTGCTCTATTGTTGATATTTTTGTTACTCCAATGGATTGTAGCCTTGTCGTTATGGAAGGTAGTCTGTTGTCGAGATTTTTGTTACTACAATGGATGATAGCCTTATAATTATGGAAGGTAGTCCGTTGTCGAGATTTATGTTACTACAATGGATTGTAGCCTTATCATTATTGTAGGTAGTCTGTTATCGATATCTTTATTACTCCAATGGATGGTAGCCTAGTCATTATTGAAGGTAGTCTGTTGTCGAGATTTTTGTTACTCCAATGGATGGAAGCCTTGTCATTATGGAAGGTAGTCTGTTGTCGAGATTTTGTTAATCCAACGGTTGGTAGCCTTGTCTTTATGGAATGTAATCTCTTGTGGATATTTTTGTTACTCTAATGGATGGTACCCTTGTCATTATGGAAGGTAATTTATCTTCGATTTTTCTGATACTCAAATGGATGGTGGCCTTGTCATTATGGAAGGTAGTATGTTCTCGATATGTTTGTTACTCCAATGGATGGTAGCCTTGTCATTATGTAAGGTAGTCTGTTTTCGTGATTTTTGTTACTCCGATGGATGGTAGCCTTGTCATTATGGAAGGTAATTTGTTTTCGATATCTTTGTTACTCCAATGGATGGTTGCCTTGTCATTACGTAAGGTAGTCTATTGTCGAGATTTTTGTTACTCCAATTGATGGTAGCCTTGTCATTATGGAAGGTAGTCTATTTTCGAGATTTATGTTACTCCAATGGATGGTAGCCTAGTCATTATGGAGGTTGGTCTGTTGTCGGGATTTTTGTTACTCCAATGGATGCTAGACTTGTCATTACGGAAGGTAGTCTATTGTAGCGATTTTTGTTACTCCAACGGATGGTAGCCTTGTTATTATGGAAGGTAGTCTATTGTCGAGATTTTTGTTACTCCAATGGATGGTAGCCTTGTCATTATGAAAGGTAGTCTGTTATCGATATCTTTTTTACTCCAATGGATGGTAGCCTAGTCTTTATGGAAGGTAGTCTGTTGTAGAGATTTTTGTTACTCCAATGGATGGTAGCCTAGTCATTATGGAAGCTAGTCTGTTGTCGAGAACTTTGCTACTCCAATGGATGCTATCCTTGTCATTATGGAAGGTAGTCTGTTGTAGAGATTTTTGTTACTCCAATGGAAGGTAGCCTTGTCATTATGGAAGGTAGTCTGTCTTTGTGATATTTGTTAGTCTTATGGATGGTAGCCTTGTCATTATGGAAGGTAGTCTATTGTTCAGATTTTTGTTACTACATTATACGGTAGCCTTGTCATTATGGAAGGTAGTCTGTTGTCGATATTTTAGTTAATCCAATGGATGGTAGCCTAGTAATTATGGAAGGTAGTCTGTTGTCGATATTTTTGTTACTCCAATGGATGGTAGCCTTTTCATTATGAAAGGTACTCTATTGTTGATATTTTTGTTACTCCAATGGATTGTAGCCTTGTCGTTATGGAAGGTAGTCTGTTGTCGAGATTTTTGTTACTACAATGGATGATAGCCTTATAATTATGGAAGGTAGTCCGTTGTCGAGATTTATGTTACTACAATGAATTGTAGCCTTATCATTATTGTAGGTAGTCTGTTATCGATATCTTTGTTACTCCAATGGATGGTAGCCTAGTCATTATTGAAGGTAGTCTGTTGTCGAGATTTTTGTTACTCCAATGGATGGAAGCCTTGTCATTATGGAAGGTAGTCTGTTGTCGAGATTTTGTTAATCCAACGGTTGGTAGCCTTGTCTTTATGGAATGTAATCTCTTGTGGATATTTTTGTTACTCTAATGGATGGTACCCTTGTCATTATGGAAGGTAATCTATCTTCGATTTTTCTGATACTCAAATGGATGGTGGCCGTGTCATTATGGAAGGTAGTATGTTCTCGATATGTTTGTTACTCCAATGGATGGTAGCCTTGTCATTATGTAAGGTACTCTGTTTTCGTGATTTTTGTTACTCCGATGGATGGTAGCCTTGTCATTATGGAAGGTAATATGTTTTGGATATCTTTGTTACTCCAATGGATGGTAGCCTTGTCATTACGTAAGGTAGTCTATTGTCGAGATTTTTGTTTCTCCAATTGATGGTAGCCTTGTCATTATGGAAGGTAGTCTATTTTCGAGATTTATGTTACTCCAATGGATGGTAGCCTAGTCATTATGGAGGTTGGTCTGTTGTCGGGATTTTTGTTACTCCAATGGATGCTAGACTTGTCATTACGGAAGGTAGTCTATTGTAGCGATTTTTGTTACTCCAACGGATGGTAGCCTTGTTATTATGGAAGGTAGTCTATTGTCGAGATTTTTGTTACTCCAATGGATGGTAGCCTTGTCATTATGAAAGGTAGTCTGTTGTCGATATCTTTTTTACTCCAATGGATGGTAGCCTAGTCTTTATGGAAGGTAGTCTGTTGTAGAGATTTTTGTTACTCCAATGGATGGTAGCCTAGTCATTATGGAAGCTAGTCTGTTGTCGAGAACTTTGCTACTCCAATGGATGCTATCCTTGTCATTATGGAAGGTAGTCTGTTGTAGAGATTTTTGTTACTCCAATGGAAGGTAGCCTTGTCATTATGGAAGGTAGTCTGTCTTTGTGATATTTGTTAGTCTTATGGATGGTAGCCTTGTCATTATGGAAGGTAGTCTATTGTTCAGATTTTTGTTACTACATTATACGGTAGCCTTGTCATTATGGAAGGTAGTCTGTTGTCGATATTTTAGTTAATCCAATGGATGGTAGCCTAGTAATTATGGAAGGTAGTCTGTTGTCGATATTTTTGTTACTCCAATGGATGGTAGCCTTTTCATTATGAAAGGTACTCTATTGTTGATATTTTTGTTACTCCAATGGATTGTAGCCTTGTCGTTATGGAAGGTAGTCTGTTGTCGAGATTTTTGTTACTACAATGGATGATAGCCTTATAATTATGGAAGGTAGTCCGTTGTCGAGATTTATGTTACTACAATGAATTGTAGCCTTATCATTATTGTAGGTAGTCTGTTATCGATATCTTTATTACTCCAATGGATGGTAGCCTAGTCATTATTGAAGGTAGTCTGTTGTCGAGATTTTTGTTACTCCAATGGATGGAAGCCTTGTCATTATGGAAGGTAGTCTGTTGTCGAGATTTTGTTAATCCAACGGTTGGTAGCCTTGTCTTTATGGAATGTAATCTCTTGTGGATATTTTTGTTACTCTAATGGATGGTACCCTTGTCATTATGGAAGGTAATCTATCTTCGATTTTTCTGATACTCAAATGGATGGTGGCCGTGTCATTATGGAAGGTAGTATGTTCTCGATATGTTTGTTACTCCAATGGATGGTAGCCTTGTCATTATGTAAGGTACTCTGTTTTCGTGATTTTTGTTACTCCGATGGATGGTAGCCTTGTCATTATGGAAGGTAATATGTTTTGGATATCTTTGTTACTCCAATGGATGGTAGCCTTGTCATTACGTAAGGTAGTCTATTGTCGAGATTTTTGTTTCTCCAATTGATGGTAGCCTTGTCATTATGGAAGGTAGTCTATTTTCGAGATTTATGTTACTCCAATGGATGGTAGCCTAGTCATTATGGAGGTTGGTCTGTTGTCGGGATTTTTGTTACTCCAATGGATGCTAGACATGTCATTACGGAAGGTAGTCTATTGTAGCGATTTTTGTTACTCCAACGGATGGTAGCCTTGTTATTATGGAAGGTAGTCTGTTGTCAAGATTTTTGTTACTCCAATGGATGGTAGCCTTGTCAATATGAAAGGTAGTCTGTTGTCGATATCTTTTTTACTCCAATGGATGGTAGCCTAGTCATTATGGAAGGTAGTCTGTTGTAGAGATTTTTGTTACTCCAATGGATGGTAGCCTAGTCATTATGGAAGCTAGTCTGTTGTCGAGAACTTTGCTACTCCAATGGATGCTATCCTTGTCATTATGGAAGGTAGTCTGTTGTAGAGATTTTTGTTACTCCAATGGAAGGTAGCCTTGTCATTATGGAAGGTAGTCTGTCTTTGTGATATTTGTTACTCTTATGGATGGTAGCCTTGTCATTATGGAAGGTAGTCTATTGTTCAGATTTTTGTTACTACATTATACGGTAGCCTTGTCATTATGGAAGGTAGTCTGTTGTTGATATTTTAGTTACTCCTATGGATGGTAGCCTAGTAATTATGGAAGGTAGTCTGTTGTCGATATTTTTGTTACTCCAATGGATGGTAGCCTTTTCATTATGAAAGGTACTCTATTGTTGTTATTTTTGTTACTCCAATGGATTGTAGCCTTGTCGTTATGGAAGGTAGTCTGTTGTCGAGATTTTTGTTACTACAATGGATGATAGCCTTATAATTATGGAAGGTAGTCCGTTGTCGAGATTTATGTTACTACAATGGATTGTAGCCTTAGCATTATTGTAGGTAGTCTGTTATCGATATCTTTGTTACTCCAATGGATGGTAGCCTAGTCATTATTGAAGGTAGTCTGTTGTCGAGATTTTTGTTACTCCAATGGATGGAAGCCTTGTCATTATGGAAGGTAGTCTGTTGTCGAGATTTTGTTAATCCAACGGTTGGTAGCCTTGTCTTTATGGAATGTAATCTCTTGTGGATATTTTTGTTACTCTAATGGATGGTACCCTTGTCATTATGGAAGGTAATCTATCTTCGATTTTTCTGATACTCAAATGGATGGTGGCCGTGTCATTATGGAAGGTAGTATGTTCTCGATATGTTTGTTACTCCAATGGATGGTAGCCTTGTCATTATGTAAGGTACTCTGTTTTCGTGATTTTTGTTACTCCGATGGATGGTAGCCTTGTCATTATGGAAGGTAATATGTTTTGGATATCTTTGTTACTCCAATGGATGGTAGCCTTGTCATTACGTAAGGTAGTCTATTGTCGAGATTTTTGTTTCTCCAATTGATGGTAGCCTTGTCATTATGGAAGGTAGTCTATTTTCGAGATTTATGTTACTCCAATGGATGGTAGCCTAGTCATTATGGAGGTTGGTCTGTTGTCGGGATTTTTGTTACTCCAATGGATGCTAGACATGTCATTACGGAAGGTAGTCTATTGTAGCGATTTTTGTTACTCCAACGGATGGTAGCCTTGTTATTATGGAAGGTAGTCTGTTGTCAAGATTTTTGTTACTCCAATGGATGGTAGCCTTGTCAATATGAAAGGTAGTCTGTTGTCGATATCTTTTTTACTCCAATGGATGGTAGCCTAGTCATTATGGAAGGTAGTCTGTTGTAGAGATTTTTGTTACTCCAATGGATGGTAGCCTAGTCATTATGGAAGCTAGTCTGTTGTCGAGAACTTTGCTACTCCAATGGATGCTATCCTTGTCATTATGGAAGGTAGTCTGTTGTAGAGATTTTTGTTACTCCAATGGAAGGTAGCCTTGTCATTATGGAAGGTAGTCTGTCTTTGTGATATTTGTTACTCTTATGGATGGTAGCCTTGTCATTATGGAAGGTAGTCTATTGTTCAGATTTTTGTTACTACATTATACGGTAGCCTTGTCATTATGGAAGGTAGTCTGTTGTCGATATTTTAGTTACTCCTATGGATGGTAGCCTAGTAATTATGGAAGGTAGTCTGTTGTCGATATTTTTGTTACTCCAATGGATGGTAGCCTTTTCATTATGAAAGGTACTCTATTGTTGTTATTTTTGTTACTCCAATGGATTGTAGCCTTGTCGTTATGGAAGGTAGTCTGTTGTCGAGATTTTTGTTACTACAATGGATGATAGCCTTATAATTATGGAAGGTAGTCCGTTGTCGAGATTTATGTTACTACAATGGATTGTAGCCTTAGCATTATTGTAGGTAGTCTGTTATCGATATCTTTGTTACTCCAATGGATGGTAGCCTAGTCATTATGGAAGGTAGTCTGTTGTCGAGATTTTTGTTACTCCAATGGATGGTAGCCTTGTCATTATGGAAGGTAGTCTGTTGTAGAGATTTTTGTTACTCCAATGGAAGGTAGCCTTGTCATTATGGAAAGTAGTCTGTCTTTGTGATATTTGTTACTCTTATGGATGGTAGCCTTGTCATTATGGAAGGTAGTCTATTGTTCAGATTTTTGTTACTACATTATACGGTAGCCTTGTCATTATGGAAGGTAGTCTGTTGTCGATATTTTAGTTACTCCTATGGATGGTAGCCTAGTAATTATGGAAGGTAGTCTGTTGTCGATATTTTTGTTACTCCAATGGATGGTAGCCTTTTCATTATGAAAGGTACTCTATTGTTGTTATTTTTGTTACTCCAATGGATTGTAGCCTTGTCGTTATGGAAGGTAGTCTGTTGTCGAGATTTTTGTTACTACAATGGATGATAGCCTTATAATTATGGAAGGTAGTCCGTCGTCGAGATTTATGTTACTACAATGGATTGTAGCCTTAGCATTATTGTAGGTAGTTTGTTATCGATATCTTTGTTACTCCAATGGATGGTAGCCTAGTCATTATGGAAGGTAGTCTGTTGTCGAGATTTTTGTTACTCCAATGGATGGTAGCCTTGTCATTATGGAAGGTAGTCTCTTGTCGAGATTTTGTTAATCCAACGGTTGGTAGCCTTGTTTTTATGGAAGGTAATCTCTTGTGGATATTTTTGTTACTCTAATGGATGGTACCCTTGTCATTATGGAAGGTAATTTATCTTCGATTTTTCTGATACTCAAATGGATGGTGGCCTTGTCATTATGGAAGGTAGTATGTTCTCGATATGTTTGTTACTCCAATGGATGGTAGCCTTGTCATTATGTAAGGTACTCTGTTTTCGTGATTTTTGTTACTCCGATGGATGGTAGCCTTGTCATTATGGAAGGTAATATGTTTTGGATATCTTTGTTACTCCAATGGATGGTAGCCTTGTCATTACGTAAGGTAGTCTATTGTCGAGATTTTTGTTACTCCAATTGATGGTAGCCTTGTCATTATGGAAGGTAGTCTATTTTCGAGATTTATGTTACTCCAATGGATGGTAGCCTAGTCATTATGGAGGTTGGTCTGTTGTCGGGATTTTTGTTACTCCAATGGATGCTAGACATGTCATTATTGAAGGTAGTCTATTGTAGCGATTTTTGTTACTCCAACGGATGGTAGCCTTGTTATTATGGAAGGTAGTCTGTTGTCGAGATTTTTGTTACTCCAATGGATGGTAGCCTTGTCAATATGAAAGGTAGTCTGTTGTCGATATCTTTTTTACTCCAATGGATGGTAGCCTAGTCATTATGGAAGGTAGTCTGTTGTAGAGATTTTTGTTACTCCAATGGATGGTAGCCTAGTCATTATGGAAGCTAGTCTGTTGTTGAGAACTTTGCTACTCCAATGGATGCTATCCTTGTCATTATGGAAGGTAGTCTGTTGTAGAGATTTTTGTTACTCCAATGGAAGGTAGCCTTGTCATTATGGAAGGTAGTCTGTCTTTGTGATATTTGTTACTCTTATGGATGGTAGCCTTGTCATTATGGAAGGTAGTCTATTGTTCAGATTTTTGTTACTACATTATACGGTAGCCTTGTCATTATGGAAGGTAGTCTGTTGTCGATATTTTAGTTACTCCAATGGATGGTAGCCTAGTAAGTATGGAAGGTAGTCTGTTGTCGATATTTTTGTTACTCCAATGGATGGTAGCCTTTTCATTATGAAAGGTACTCTATTGTTGATATTTTTGTTACTCCAATGGATTGTAGCCTTGACGTTATGGAAGGTAGTCTGTTGTCGATATTTTTGTTACTACAATGGATGATAGCCTTATAATTATGGAAGGTAGTCCGTTGTCGAGATTTATGTTACTACAATGGATTGTAGCCTTATCATTATTGTAGGTAGTCTGTTATCGATATCTTTGTTACTCCAATGGATGGTAGCGTAGTCATTATGGAAGGTAGTCTGTTGTCGAGATTTTTGTTACTCCAATGGATGGTAGCCTTGTCATTATGGAAGGTAGTCTGTTGTCGAGATTTTGTTAATCCAACGGTTGGTAGCCTTGTCTTTATGGAAGGTAATCTATTGTGGATATTTTTGTTACTCTAATGGATGGTACCCTTGTCATTATGGAAGGTAATTTATCTTCGATTTTTCTGATACTCAAATGGATGGTGGCCTTGTCATTATGGAAGGTAGTATGTTCTCGATATGTTTGTTACTCCAATGGATGGTAGCCTTGTCATTATGTAAGGTAGTCTGTTTTCGTGATTTTTGTTACTCCGATGGATGGTAGCCTTGTCATTATGGAAGGTAATTTGTTTTCGATATCTTTGTTACTCCAATGGATGGTTGCCTTGTCATTACGTAAGGTAGTCTATTGTCGAGATTTTTGTTACTCCAATTGATGGTAGCCTTGTCATAATGGAAGGTAGTCTATTTTCAAGATTTATGTTACTCCAATGGATGGTAGCCTAGTCATTATGGAGGTTGGTCTGTTGTCGGGATTTTTGTTACTCCAATGGATGCTAGACTTGTCATTACGGAAGGTAGTCTATTGTAGCGATTTTTGTTACTCCAACGGATGGTAGCCTTGTTATTATGGAAGGTAGTCTGTTGTCGAGATTTTTGTTACTCCAATGGATGGTAGCCTTGTCAATATGAAAGGTAGTCTGTTGTCGATATCTTTTTTACTCCAATGGATGGTAGCCTAGTCATTATGGAAGGTAGTCTGTTGTAGAGATCTTTGTTACTCCAATGGATGGTAGCCTAGTCATTATGGAAGGTAGTCTGTTGTCGAGAACTTTGCTACTCCAATGGATGCTATCCTTGTCATTATGGAAGGTAGTATGTTGTAGAGATTTTTGTTACTCCAATGGAAGGTAGCCTTGTCATTATGGAAGGTAGTCTGTCTTTGTGATATTTGTTACTCTTATGGATGGTAGCCTTGTCATTATGGAAGGTAGTCTATTGTTCAGATTTTTGTTACTACATTATACGTTAGCCTTGTCATTATGGAAGGTAGTCTGTTGTCGATATTTTAGTTACTCCAATGGATGGTAGGCTAGTAATTATGGAAGGTAGTCTGTTGTCGATATTTTTGTTACTCCAATGGATGGTAGCCTTTTCATTATGAAAGGTACTCTATTGTTGATATTTTTGTTACTCCAATGGATTGTAGCCTTGTCGTTATGGAAGGTAGTCTGTTGTCGAGATTTTTGTTACTACAATGGATGATAGCCTTATAATTATGGAAGGTAGTCCGTTGTCGAGATTTATGTTACTACAATGGATTGTAGCCTTAGCATTATTGTAGGTAGTCTGTTATCGATATCTTTGTTACTCCAATGGATGGTAGCCTAGTCATTATGGAAGGTAGTCTAGTGTCGAGATTTTTGTTACTCCAATGGATGGTAGCCTTGTCATTATGGAAGGTAGTCTCTTGTTGAGATTTTGTTAATCCAACGGTTGGTAGCCTTGTCTTTATGGAAGGTAATCTCTTGTGGATATTTTGGTTACTCTAATGTATGGTACCCTTGTCATTATGGAAGGTAATTTATCTTCGATTTTTCTGATACTCAAATGGATGGTGGCCTTGTCATTATGGAAGGTAGTATGTTCTCGATATGTTTGTTACTCCAATGGATGGTAGCCTTGTCATTATGTAAGGTAGTCTATTTTCGTGATTTTTGTTACTCCGATGGATGGTAGCCTTGTCATTATGGAAGGTAATTTGTTTTCGATATCTTTGTTACTCCAATGGATGGTTGCCTTGTCATTACGTAAGGTAGTCTATTGTCGAGATTTTTGTTACTCCAATTGATGGTAGCCTTGTCATTATGGAAGGTAGTCTATTTTCGAGATTTATGTTACTCCAATGGATGGTAGCCTAGTCATTATGGAGGTTGGTCTGTTGTCGGGATTTTTGTTACTCCAATGGATGCTAGACTTGTCATTACGGAAGGTAGTCTATTGTAGCGATTTTTGTTACTCCAACGGATGGTAGCCTTGTTATTATGGAAGGTAGTCTGTTGTCGAGATTTTTGTTACTCCAATGGATGGTAGCCTTGTCAATATGAAAGGTAGTCTGTTGTCGATATCTTTTTTATTCCAATGGATGGTAGCCTAGTCATTATGGAAGGTAGTCTGTTGTAGAGATTTTTGTTACTCCAATCGATGGTAGCCTAGTCATTATGGAAGGTAGTCTGTTGTCGAGAACATTGCTACTCCAATGGATGCTATCCTTGTCATTATGGAAGGTAGTCTGTTGTAGAGATTTTTGTTACTCCAATGGAAGGTAGCCTTGTCATTATGGAAGGTAGTCTGTCTTTGTGATATTTGTTAGTCTTATGGATGGTAGCCTTGTCATTATGGAAGGTAGTCTATTGTTCAGATTTTTGTTACTACATTATACGTTAGCCTTGTCATTATGGAAGGTAGTCTGTTGTCGATATTTTAGTTACTCCAATGGATGGTAGCCTAGTAATTATGGAAGGTAGTCTGTTGTCGATATTTTTGTTACTCCAATGGATGGTAGCCTTTTCATTATGAAAGGTACTCTATTGTTGATATTTTTGTTACTCCAATGGATTGTAGCCTTGTCGTTATGGAAGGTAGTCTGTTGTCGAGATTTTTGTTACTACAATGGATGATAGCCTTATAATTATGGAAGGTAGTCCGTTGTCGAGATTTATGTTACTACAATGGATTGTAGCCTTATCATTATTGTAGGTAGTCTGTTATCGATATCTTTGTTACTCCAATGGATGGTAGCCTAGTCATTATGGAAGGTAGTCTGTTGTCGAGATTTTTGTTACTCCAATGGATGGAAGCCTTATCATTATGGAAGGTAGTCTGTTGTCGAGATTTTGTTAATCCAACGTTTGGTAGCCTTGTCTTTATGGAATGTAATCTCTTGTGGATATTTTTGTTACTCTAATGGATGGTACCATTGTCATTATGGATGGTAATCTATCTTCGATTTTTCTGATACTCAAATGGATGGTGGCCTTGTCATTATGGAAGGTAGTATGTTCTCGATATGTTTGTTACTCCAATGGATGGTAGCCTTGTCATTATGTAAGGTAGTCTGTTTTCGTGATTTTTGTTACTCCGATGGATGGTAGCCTTGTCATTATGGAAGGTAATATGTTTTCGATATCTTTGTTACTCCAATGGATGGTAGCCTTGTCATTACGTAAGGTAGTCTATTGTCGAGATTTTTGTTACTCCAATTGATGGTAGCCTTGTCATTATGGAAGGTAGTCTATTTTCGAGATTTATGTTACTCCAATGGATGGTAGCCTAGTCATTATGGAGGTTGGTCTGTTGTCGGGATTTTTGTTACTCCAATGGATGCTAGACTTGTCATTACGGAAGGTAGTCTATTGTAGCGATTTTTGTTACTCCAACGGATGGTAGCCTTGTTATTATGGAAGGTAGTCTGTTGTCGAGATTTTTGTTACTCCAATGGATGGTAGCCTTGTCAATATGAAAGGTAGTCTGTTGTCGATATCTTTTTTACTCCAATGGATGGTAGCCTAGTCATTATGGAAGGTAGTCTGTTCTAGAGATTTTTGTTACTCCAATGGATGGTAGCCTACTCATTATGGAAGCTAGTCTGTTGTCGAGAACTTTGCTACTCCAATGGATGCTATCCTTGTCATTATGGAAGGTAGTCTGTTGTAGAGATTTTTGTTACTCCAATGGAAGGTAGCCTTGTCATTATGGAAGGTAGTCTGTCTTTGTGATATTTGTTAGTCTTATGGATGGTAGCCTTGTCATTATGGAAGGTAGTCTATTGTTCAGATTTTTGTTACTACATTATACGTTAGCCTTGTCATTATGGAAGGTAGTCTGTTGTCGATATTTTAGTTACTCCAATGGATGGTAGCCTAGTAATTATGGAAGGTAGTCTGTTGTCGATATTTTTGTTACTCCACTGGATGGTAGCCTTTTCATTATGAAAGGTACTCTATTGTTGATATTTTTGTTACTCCAATGGATTGTAGCCTTGTCGTTATGGAAGGTAGTCTGTTGTCGAGATTTTTGTTACTACAATGGATGATAGCCTTATAATTATGGAAGGTAGTCCGTTGTCGAGATTTATGTTACTAGAATGGATTGTAGCCTTATCATTATTGTAGGTAGTCTGTTATCGATATCTTTATTACTCCAATGGATGGTAGCCTAGTCATTATGGAAGGTAGTCTGTTGTCGAGATTTTTGTTACTCCAATGGATGGAAGCCTTGTCATTATGGAAGGTAGTCTGTTGTCGAGATTTTGTTAATCCAACGGTTGGTAGCCTTTTCTTTATGGAATGTAATCTCTTGTGGATATTTTTGTTACTCTAATGGATGGTACCCTTGTCATTATGGAAGGTAATCTATCTTCGATTTTTCTGATACTCAAATGGATGGTGGCCTTGTCATTATGGAAGGTAGTATGTTCTCGATATGTTTGTTACTCCAATGGATGGTAGCCTTGTCATTATGTAAGGTAGTCTATTTTCGTGATTTTTGTTACTCCGATGGATGGTAGCCTTGTCATTATGGAAGGTAATATGTTTTCGATATCTTTGTTACTCCAATGGATGGTAGCCTTGTCATTACGTAAGGTAGTCTATTGTCGAGATTTTTGTTACTCCAATTGATGGTAGCCTTGTCATTATGGAAGGTAGTCTATTTTCGAGATTTATGTTACTCCAATGGATGGTAGCCTAGTCATTATGGAGGTTGGTCTGTTGTCGGGATTTTTGTTACTCCAATGGATGCTAGACTTGTCATTACGGAAGGTAGTCTATTATAGCGATTTTTGTTACTCCAACGGATGGTAGCCTTGTTATTATGGAAGGTAGTCTGTTGTCGAGATTTTTGTTACTCCAATGGATGGTAGCCTTGTCAATATGAAAGGTAGTCTGTTGTCGATATCTTTTTTACTCCAATGGATGGTAGCCTAGTCATTATGGAAGGTAGTCTGTTGTAGAGATTTTTGTTACTCCAATGGATGGTAGCCTAGTCATTATGGAAGCTAGTCTGTTGTCGAGAACTTTGCTACTCCAATGGATGCTATCCTTGTCATTATGGAAGGTAGTCTGTTGTAGAGATTTTTGTTACTCCAATGGAAGGTAGCCTTGTCATTATGGAAGGTAGTCTGTCTTTGTGATAATTGTTAGTCTTATGGATGGTAGCCTCGTCATTATGGAAGGTAGTCTATTGTTCAGATTTTTGTTACTACATTATACGGTAGCCTTGTCATTATGGAAGGTAGTCTGTTGTCGATATTTTAGTTACTCCAATGGATGGTAGCCTAGTAATTATGGAAGGTAGTCTGTTGTCGATATTTTTGTTACTCCAATGGATGGTAGCCTTTTCATTATGAAAGGTACTCTATTGTTGATATTTTTGTTACTCCAATGGATTGTAGCCTTGTCGTTATGGAAGGTAGTCTGTTGTCGAGATTTTTGTTACTACAATGGATGATAGCCTTATAATTATGGAAGGTAGTCCGTTGTCGAGATTTATGTTACTACAATGGATTGTAGCCTTATCATTATTGTAGGTAGTCTGTTATCGATATCTTTATTACTCCAATGGATGGTAGCCTAGTCATTATGGAAGGTAGTCTGTTGTCGAGATTTTTGTTACTCCAATGGATGGAATCCTTGTCATTATGGAAGGTAGTCTGTTGTCGAGATTTTGTTAATCCAACGGTTGGTAGCCTTGTCTTTATGGAATGTAATCTCTTGTGGATATTTTTGTTACTCTAATGGATGGTACCCTTGTCATTATGGAAGGTAATCTATCTTCGATTTTTCTGATACTCAAATGGATGGTGGCCTTGTCATTATGGAAGGTAGTATGTTCTCGATATGTTTGTTACTCCAATGGATGGTAGCCTTGTCATTATGTAAGGTAGTATGTTTTCGTGATTTTTGTTACTCCGATGGATGGTAGCCTTGTCATTATGGAAGGTAATATGTTTTCGATATCTTTGTTACTCCAATGGATGGTAGCCTTGTCATTACGTAAGGTAGTCTATTGTCGAGATTTTTGTTACTCCAATTGATGGTAGCCTTGTCATTATGGAAGGTAGTCTATTTTCGAGATTTATGTTACTCCAATGGATGGTAGCCTAGTCATTATGGAGGTTGGTCTGTTGTCGGGATTTTTGTTACTCCAATGGATGCTAGACTTGTCATTACGGAAGGTAGTCTATTATAGCGATTTTTGTTACTCCAACGGATGGTAGCCTTGTTATTATGGAAGGTAGTCTGTTATCGAGATTTTTGTTACTCCAATGGATGGTAGCCTTGTCAATATGAAAGGTAGTCTGTTGTCGATATCTTTTTTACTCCAATGGATGGTAGCCTAGTCATTATTGAAGGTAGTCTGTTGTAGAGATCTTTGTTACTCCAATGGATGGTAGCCTAGTCATTATGGAAGGTAGTCTGTTGTCGAGAACTTTGCTACTCCAATGGATGTTATCCTTGTCATTATGGAAGGTAGTCTGTTGTAGAGATTTTTGTTACTCCAATGGAAGGTAGCTTTGTCATTATGGAAGGTAGTCTGTCTTTGTGATATTTGTTACTCTTATGGATGGTAGCCTTGTCATTATGGAAGGTAGTCTATTGTTCAGATTTTTGTTACTACATTATACGTTAGCATTGTCATTATGGAAGGTAGTCTGTTGTCGATATTTTAGTTACTCCAATGGATGGTAGCCTAGTAATTATGGAAGGTAGTCTGTTGTCGATATTTTTGTTACTCCAATGGAAGGTAGCCTTGTCATTATGGAAGGTAGTCTGTCTTTGTGATATTTGTTAGTCTTATGGATGGTAGCCTTGTCATTATGGAAGGTAGTCTATTGTTCAGATTTTTGTTACTACATTATACGGTAGCCTTGTCATTATGGAAGGTAGTCTGTTGTCGATATTTTAGTTACTCCAATGGATGGTAGCCTAGGAATTATGGAAGGTAGTCTGTTGTCGATATTTTTGTTACTCCAATGGATGGTAGCCTTTTCATTATGAAAGGTACTCTATTGTTGATATTTTTGTTACTCCAATGGACTGTAGCCTTGTCGTTATGGAAGGTAGTCTGTTGTCGAGATTTTTGTTACTACAATGGATGATAGCCTTATAATTATGGAAGGTAGTCCGTTGTCGAGATTTATGTTACTACAATGGATTGTAGCCTTATCATTATTGTAGGTAGTCTGTTATCGATATCTTTATTACTCCAATGGATGGTAGCCTAGTCATTATGGAAGGTAGTCTATTGTCGAGATTTTTGTTACTCCAATGGATGGAAGCCTTGTCATTATGGAAGGTAGTCTGTTGTCGAGATTTTGTTAATCCAACGGTTGGTAGCCTTTTCTTTATGGAATGTAATCTCTTGTCGATATTTTTGTTACTCTAATGGATGGTACCCTTGTCATTATGGAAGGTAATCTATCTTCGATTTTTCTGATACTCAAATGGATGGTGGCCTTGTCATTATGGAAGGTAGTATGTTCTCGATATGTTTGTTACTCCAATGGATGGTAGCCTTGTCATTATGTAAGGTAGTCTGTTTTCGTGATTTTTGTTACTCCGATGGATGGTAGCCTTGTCATTATGGAAGGTAATATGTTTTCGATATCTTTGTTACTCCAATGGATGGTAGCCTTGTCATTACGTAAGGTAGTCTATTGTCGAGATTTTTGTTACTCCAATTGATGGTAGCCTTGTCATTATGGAAGGTAGTCTATTTTCGAGATTTATGTTACTCCAATGGATGGTAGCCTAGTCATTATGGAGGTTGGTCTGTTGTCGGGATTTTTGTTACTCCAATGGATGCTAGACTTGTCATTACGGAAGGTAGTCTATTGTAGCGATTTTTGTTACTCCAACGGATGGTAGCCTTGTTATTATGGAAGGTAGTCTGTTGTCGAGATTTTTGTTACTCCAATGGATGGTAGCCTTGTCAATATGAAAGGTAGTCTGTTGTCGATATCTTTTTTACTCCAATGGATGGTAGCCTAGTCATTATGGAAGGTAGTCTGTTGTAGAGATTTTTGTTACTCCAATGGATGGTAGCCTAGTCATTATGGAAGCTAGTCTGTTGTCGAGAACTTTGCTACTCCAATGGATGCTATCCTTGTCATTATGGAAGGTAGTCTGTTGTAGAGATTTTTGTTACTCCAATGGAAGGTAGCCTTGTCATTATGGAAGGTAGTCTGTCTTTGTGATATTTGTTACTCTTATGGATGGGAGCCTTGTCATTATGGAAGGTAGTCTATTGTTCAGATTTTTGTTACTACATTATACGGTAGCCTTGTCATTATGGAAGGTAGTCTGTTGTCGATATTTTAGTTACTCCAATGGATGGTAACCTAGTAATTATGGAAGGTAGTCTGTTGTCGATATTTTTGTTACTCCAATGGATGGTAGCCTTGTCGTTATGGAAGGTAGTCTGTTGTCGAGATTTTTGTTACTACAATGGATGATAGCCTTAAAATTAAGGAAGGTAGTCCGTTGTCGAGATTTATGTTACTACAATGGATTGTAGCCTTATCATTATTGTAGGTAGTCTGTTATCGATATCTTTCTTACTCCAATGGATGGTAGCCTAGTCATTATGGAAGGTAGTCTGTTGTCGAGATTTTTGTTACTCCAATGGATGGTAGCCTTGTCATTATGGAAGGTAGTCTGTTGTCGAGATTTTGTTAATCCAACGGTTGGTAGCCTTGTCTTTATGGAAGGTAATCTCTTGTGGATATTTTTGTTACTCTAATTGATGGTACCCTTGTCATTATGGAAAGTAATCTATCTTCGATTTTTCTGATACTCAAATGGATGGTGGCCTTGTCATTATGAAAGGTAGTATGTTCTCGATATGTTTGTTACTCCAATGGATGGTAGCCTTGTCATTATGTAAGGTAGTCTGTTTTCGTGATTTTTGTTACTCCGATGGATGGTAGCCTTGTCATTATGGAAGGTAATATCTTTTCGATATCTTTGTTACTCCAATGGATGGTAGCCTTGTCATTACGTAAGGTAGTCTATTGTCGAGATTTTTGTTACTCCAATTGATGGTAGCCTTGTCATTATGGAAGGTAGTCTATTTTCCAGATTTATGTTACTCCAATGGATGGTAGCATAGTCATTATGGAAGTTGGTCTGTTGTCGGGATTTTTGTTACTCCAATGGATGCTAGACTTGTCATTACGGAAGGTAGTCTATTGTAGCGATTTTTGTTACTCCAACGGATGGTAGCCTTGTTATTATGGAAGGTAGTCTGTTATCGAGATTTTTGTTACTCCAATGGATGGTAGCCTTGTCAATATGAAAGGTAGTCTGTTGGCGATATCTTTTTTACTCCAATGGATGGTAGCCTAGTCATTATGGAAGGTACTGTTGTATCGATTTTTGTTACTCCAATGGATGGTAGCCTAGTCATTATGGAAGCTAGTCTGTTGTCGAGAACTTTGCTACTCCAATGGATGCTATCCTTGTCATTATGGAAGGTAGTCTGTTGTAGAGATTTTTGTTACTCCAATGGAAGGTAGCCTTGTCATTATGGAAGGTAGTCTGTCTTTGTGATATTTGTTACTCTTATGGATGGTAGCCTTGTCATTATGGAAGGTAGTCTATTGTTCATATTTTTGTTACTACATTATATGTTAGCCTTGTCATTATGGAAGGTAGTCTGTTGACGATATTTTAGTTACTCCAATGGATGGTAGCCTAGTAATTATGGAAGGTAGTCTGTTGTCGATATTTTTGTTACTCCAATGGATGGTAGCCTTTTCATTATGAAAGGTACTCTATTATTGATATTTTTGTTACTCCAATGGATTGTAGCCTTGTCGTTATGGAAGGTAGTCTGTTGTCGAGATTTTTGTTACTACAATGGATGATAGCCTTATAATTATGGAAGGTAGTCCGTTGTCGAGATTTATGTTACTACAATGGATTGTAGGCTTATCATTATTGTAGGTAGTCTGTTATCGATATCTTTGTTACTCCAATGGATGGTAGCCTAGTCATTATGGAAGGTAGTCTGTTGTCGAGATTTTTGTTACTCCAATGGATGGTAGCCTTGTCATTATGGAAGGTAGTCTGTTGTTGAGATTTTGTTAATCCAACGGTCGGTAGCCTTGTCTTTATGGAAGGTAATCTCTTGTGTATATTTTTGTTACTCTAATGGATGGTACCCTTGTCATTATGGAAGGTAATCTATCTTCGATTTTTCTGATACTCAAATGGATGGTGGCCTTGTCATTATGGAAGGTAATATGTTCTCTATATGTTTGTTACTCCAATGGATGGTAGCCTTGTCATTATGTAAGGTAGTCTGTTTTCGTGATTTTTGTTACTCCGATGGATGGTAGCCTTGTCATTATGGAAGGTAATATGTTTTCGATATCTTTGTTACTCCAATGGATGGTAGCCTTGTCATTACGTAAGGTAGTCTATTGTCGAGATTTTTGTTACTCCAATTGATGGTAGCCTTGTCATTATGGAAGGTAGTCTATTTTCGAGATTTATGTTACTCCAATGGATGGTAGCCTAGTCATTATGGAGGTTGGTCTGTTGTCGGGATTTTTGTTACTCCAATGGATGCTAGACTTGTCATTACGGAAGGTAGTCTATTGTAGCGATTTTTGTTACTCCAACGAATGGTAGCCATGTTATTATGGAAGGTAGTCTGTTATCGAGATTTTTGTTACTCCAATGGATGGTAGCCTTGTCAATATGAAAGGTAGTCTGATGTCGATATCTTTTTTACTCCAATGGATGGTAGCCTAGTCATTATGGAAGGTAGTCTGTTGTACAGATTTTTGTTACTCCAATGGATGGCAGCCTAGTCATTATGGAAGCTAGTCTGTTGTCGAGAACTTTGCTACTCCAATGGATGCTATCCTTGTCATTATGGAAGGTAGTCTGTTGTAGAGATTTTTGTTACTCAAATGGAAGGTAGCCTTGTCATTATGGAAGGTAGTCTGTCTTTGTGATATTTGTTACTCTTATGGATGGGAGCCTTGTCATTATGGAAGGTAGTCTATTGTTCAGATTTTTGTTACTACATTATACGGTAGCCTTGTCATTATGGAAGGTAGTCTGTTGTCGATATTTTAGTTACTCCAATGGATGGTAACCTAGTAATTATGGAAGGTAGTCTGTTGTCGATATTTTTGTTACTCCAATGGATGGTAGCCTTGTCGTTATGGAAGGTAGTCTGTTGTCGAGATTTTTGTTACTACAATGGATGATAGCCTTAAAATTAAGGAAGGTAGTCCGTTGTCGAGATTTATGTTACTACAATGGATTGTAGCCTTATCATTATTGTAGGTAGTCTGTTATCGATATCTTTCTTACTCCAATGGATGGTAGCCTAGTCATTATGGAAGGTAGTCTGTTGTCGAGATTTTTGTTACTCCAATGGATGGTAGCCTTGTCATTATGGAAGTTAGTCTGTTGTCGAGATTTTGTTAATCCAACGGTTGGTAGCCTTGTCTTTATGGAAGGTAATTTCTTGTGGATATTTTTGTTACTCTAATTGATGGTACCCTTGTCATTATGGAAGGTAATCTATCTTCGATTTTTCTGATACTCAAATGGATGGTGGCCTTGTCATTATGAAAGGTAGTATGTTCTCGATATGTTTGTTACTCCAATGGATGGTAGCCTTGTCATTATGTAAGGTAGTCTGTTTTCGTGATTTTTGTTACTCCGATGGATGGTAGCCTTGTCATTATGGAAGGTAATATGTTTTCGATATCTTTGTTACTCCAATGGATGGTAGCCTTGTCATTACGTAAGGTAGTCTATTGTCGAGATTTTTGTTACTCCAATTGATGGTAGCCTTGTCATTATGGAAGATAGTCTATTTTCCAGATTTATGTTACTCCAATGGATGGTAGCATAGTCATTATGGAGGTTGGTATGTTGTCGGGATTTTTGTTACTCCAATGGATGCTAGACTTGTCATTACGGAAGGTAGTCTATTGTAGCGATTTTTGTTACTCCAACGGATGGTAGCCTTGTTATTATGGAAGGTAGTCTGTTATCGAGATTTTTGTTACTCCAATGGATGGTAGCCTTGTCAATATGAAAGGTAGTCTGTTGGCGATATCTTTTTTACTCCAATGGATGGTAGCCTAGTCATTATGGAAGGTAGTCTGTTGTAGAGATTTTTGTTACTCCAATGGATGGTAGCCTAGTCATTATGGAAGGTAGTCTGTTGTCGAGAACTTTGCTACTCCAATGGATGCTATCCTTGTCATTATGGAAGGTAGTCTGTTGTAGAGATTTTTGTTACTCCAATGGAAGGTAGCCTTGTCATTATGGAAGGTAGTCTGTCTTTGTGATATTTGTTACTCTTATGGATGGTAGCCTTGTCATTATGGAAGGTAGTCTATTGTTCAGATTTTTGTTACTACATTATACGTTAGCCTTGTCATTATGGAAGGTAGTCTGTTGTCGATATTTTAGTTACTCCAATGGATGGTAGCCTAGTAATTATGGAAGGTAGTCTGTTGTCGATATTTTTGTTACTCCAATGGATGGTAGCCTTTTCATTATGAAAGGTACTCTATTGTTGATATTTTTGTTACTCCAATGGATTGTAGCCTTGTCGTTATGGAAGGTAGTCTGTTGTCGAGATTTTTGTTACTACAATGGATGATAGCCTTAAAATTATGGAAGGTAGTCCGTTGTCGAGATTTATGTTACTACAATGGATTGTAGCCTTATCATTATTGTAGGTAGTCTGTTATCGATATCTTTCTTACTCTAATGGATGGTAGCCTAGTCATTATGGAAGGTAGTCTGTTGTCGAGATTTTTGTTACTCCAATGGATGGTAGCTTTGTCATTATGGAAGGTAGTCTGTTGTCGAGATTTTGTTAATCCAACGGTTGGTAGCCTTGTCTTTATGGAAGGTAATCTCTTGTGGATATTTTTGTTACTCTAATGGATGGTACCCTTGTCATTATGGAAGGTAATCTATCTTCGATTTTTCTGATACTTAAATGGATGGTGGCCTTGTCATTATGGAAGGTAGTATGTTCTCGATATGTTTGTTACTCCAATGGATGGTAGCCTTGTCATTATGTAAGGTAGTCTGTTTTCGTGATTTTTGTTACTCTGATGGATGGTAGCCTTGTGATTATGGAAGGTAATATGTTTTCGATATCTTTGTTACTCCAATGGATGGTAGCCTTGTCATTACGTAAGGTAGTCTATTGTCGAGATTTTTGTTACTCCAATTGATGGTAGCCTTGTCATTATGGAAGGTAGTCTATTTTCGAGATTTATGTTACTCCAATGGATGGTAGCCTAGTCATTATGGAGGTTGGTCTGTTGTCGGGATTTTTGTTACTCCAATGGATGCTAGACTTGTCATTACGGAAGGTAGTCTATTGTAGCGATTTTTGTTACTCCTACGGATGGTAGCCTTGTTATTATGGAAGGTAGTCTGTTGTCGAGATTTTTGTTACTCCAATGGATGGTAGCCTTGCCAATATGAAAGGTAGTCTGTTGTCGATATCTTTTTTACTCCAATGGATGGTAGCCTAGTCATTATGGAAGGTAGTCTGTTGTAGAGATTTTTGTTACTCCAATGGATGGTAGCCTAGTCATTATGGAAGCTAGTCTGTTGTCGAGAACTTTGCTACTCCAATGGATGCTATCCTTGTCATTATGGAAGGTAGTCTGTTGTAGAGATTTTTGTTACTCCAATGGAAGGTAGCCTTGTCATTATGGAAGGTAGTCTGTCTTTGTGATATTTGTTACTCTTATGGATGGTAGCCTTGTCATTATGGAAGGTAGTCTATTGTTCAGATTTTTGTTACTACATTATACGGTAGCCTTGTCATTATGGAAGGTAGTCTGTTGTCGATATTTTAGTTACTCCAATGGATGGTAGCCTAGTAATTATGGAAGGTAGTCTGTTGTCGATATTTTTGTTACTCCAATGGATGGTAGCCTTTTCATTATGAAAGGTACTCTATTGTTGATATTTTTGTTACTCCAATGGATTGTAGCCTTGTCGTTATGGAAGGTAGTCTGTTGTCGAGATTTTTGTTACTACAATGGATGATAGCCTTATAATTATGGAAGGTAGTCCGTTGTCGAGATTTATGTTACTACAATGGATTGTAGCCTTATCATTATTGTAGGTAGTCTGTTATCGATATCTTTGTTACTCCAATGGATGGTAGCCTAGTCATTATGGAAGGTAGTCTGTTGTCGAGATTTTTGTTACTCCAATGGATGGTAGCCTTGTCATTATGGAAGGTAGTCTGTTGTCGAGATTTTGTTAATCCAACGGTTGGTAGCCTTGTCTTTATGGAAGGTAGTCTGTTGTCGAGATTTTTGTTACTACAATGGATGATAGCCTTATAATTATGGAAGGTAGTCCGTTGTCGAGATTTATGTTACTACAATGGATTGTAGGCTTATCATTATTGTAGGTAGTCTCTTATCGATATCTTTGTTACTCCAATGGATGGTAGCCTAGTCATTATGGAAGGTAGTCTGTTGTCGAGATTTTTGTTACTCCAATGGATGGTAGCCTTGTCATTATGGAAGGTAGTCTGTTGTTGAGATTTTGTTAATCCAACGGTTGGTAGCCTTGTCTTTATGGAAGGTAATCTCTTGTGTATATTTTTGTTACTCTAATGGATGGTACCCTTGTCATTATGGAAGGTAATCTTTCTTCGATTTTTCTGATACTTAAATGGATGGTGGCCTTGTCATTATGGAAGGTAGTATGTTCTCTATATGTTTGTTACTCCAATGGATGGTAGCCTTGTCATTATGTAAGGTAGTCTGTTTTCGTGATTTTTGTTACTCCGATGGATGGTAGCCTTGTGATTATGGAAGGTAATATGTTTTCGATATCTTTGTTACTCCAATGGATGGTAGCCTTGTCATTACGTAAGGTAGTCTATTGTCGAGATTTTTGTTACTCCAATTGATGGTAGCCTTGTCATTATGGAAGGTAGTCTATTTTCGAGATTTATGTTACTCCAATGGATGGTAGCCTAGTAATTATGGAGGTTGGTCTGTTGTCGGGATTTTTGTTACTCCAATGGATGCTAGACTTGTCATTACGGAAGGTAGTCTATTGTAGCGATTTTTGTTACTCCAACGGATGGTAGCCTTGTTATTATGGAAGGTAGTCTGTTATCGAGATTTTTGTTACTCCAATGGATGGTAGCCTTGTCAATATGAAAGGTAGTCTGTTGTCGATATCTTTTTTACTCCAATGGATGGTAGCCTAGTCATTATGGAAGGTAGTCTGTTGTACAGATTTTTGTTACTCCAATGGATGGTAGCCTAGTCATTATGGAAGCTAGTCTGTTGTCGAGAACTTTGCTACTCCAATGGATGCTATCCTTGTCATTATGGAAGGTAGTCTGTTGTAGAGATTTTTGTTACTCCAATGGAAGGTAGCCTTGTCATTATGGAAGGTAGTCTGTCTTTGTGATATGTGTTACTCTTATGGATGGGAGCCTTGTCATTATGGAAGGTAGTCTATTGTTCAGATTTTTGTTACTACATTATACGGTAGCCTTGTCATTATGGAAGGTAGTCTGTTGTCGATATTTTAGTTACTCCAATGGATGGTAACCTAGTAATTATGGAAGGTAGTCTGTTGTCGATATTTTTGTTACTCCAATGGATGGTAGCCTTGTCGTTATGGAAGGTAGTCTGTTGTCGAGATTTTTGTTACTACAATGGATGATAGCCTTAAAATTAAGGAAGGTAGTCCGTTGTCGAGATTTATGTTACTACAATGGATTGTAGCCTTATCATTATTGTAGGTAGTCTGTTATCGATATCTTTCTTACTCCAATGGATGGTAGCCTAGTCATTATGGAAGGTAGTCTGTTGTCGAGATTTTTGTTACTCCAATGGATGGTAGCCTTGTCATTATGGAAGGTAGTCTGTTGTCGAGATTTTGTTAATCCAACGGTTGGTAGCCTTGTCTTTATGGAAGGTAATTTCTTGTGGATATTTTTGTTACTCTAATTGATGGTACCCTTGTCATTATGGAAGGTAATCTATCTTCGATTTTTCTGATACTCAAATGGATGGTGGCCTTGTCATTATGAAAGGTAGTATGTTCTCGATATGTTTGTTACTCCAATGGATGGTAGCCTTGTCATTATGTAAGGTAGTCTGTTTTCGTGATTTTTGTTACTCCGATGGATGGTAGCCTTGTCATTATGGAAGGTAATATGTTTTCGATATCTTTGTTACTCCAATGGATGGTAGCCTTGTCATTACGTAAGGTAGTCTATTGTCGAGATTTTTGTTACTCCAATTGATGGTAGCCTTGTCATTATGGAAGATAGTCTATTTTCCAGATTTATGTTACTCCAATGGATGGTAGCATAGTCATTATGGAGGTTGGTCTGTTGTCGGGATTTTTGTTACTCCAATGGATGCTAGACTTGTCATTAGGGAAGGTAGTCTATTGTAGCGATTTTTGTTACTCCAACGGATGGTAGCCTTGTTATTATGGAAGGTAGTCTGTTATCGAGATTTTTGTTACTCCAATGGATGGTAGCCTTGTCAATATGAAAGGTAGTCTGTTGGCGATATCTTTTTTACTCCAATGGATGGTAGCCTAGTCATTATGGAAGGTAGTCTGTTGTAGAGATTTTTGTTACTCCAATGGATGGTAGCCTAGTCATTATGGAAGCTAGTCTGTTGTCGAGAACTTTGCTACTCCAATGGATGCTATCCTTGTCATTATGGAAGGTAGTCTGTTGTAGAGATTTTTGTTACTCCAATGGAAGGTAGCCTTGTCATTATGGAAGGTAGTCTGTCTTTGTGATATTTGTTACTCTTATGGATGGTAGCCTTGTCATTATGGAAGGTAGTCTATTGTTCAGATTTTTGTTACTACATTATACGTTAGCCTTGTCATTATGGAAGGTAGTCTGTTGTCGATATTTTAGTTACTCCAATGGATGGTAGCCTAGTAATTATGGAAGGTAGTCTGTTGTCGATATTTTTGTTACTCCAATGGATGGTAGCCTTTTCATTATGAAAGGTACTCTATTGTTGATATTTCTGTTACTCCAATGGATTGTAGCCTTGTCGTTATGGAAGGTAGTCTGTTGTCGAGATTTTTGTTACTACAATGGATGATAGCCTTAAAATTAAGGAAGGTAGTCCGTTGTCGAGATTTATGTTACTACAATGGATTGTAGCCTTATCATTATTGTAGGTAGTCTGTTATCGATATCTTTCTTACTCTAATGGATGGTAGCCTAGTCATTATGGAAGGTAGTCTGTTGTCGAGATTTTTGTTACTCCAATGGATGGTAGCCTTGTCATTATGGAAGGTAGTCTGTTGTCGAGATTTTGTTAATCCAACGGTTGGTAGCCTTGTCTTTATGGAAGGTAATCTCTTGTGGATATTTTTGTTACTCTAATGGATGGTACCCTTGTCATTATGGAAGGTAATCTATCTTCGATTTTTCTGATACTTAAATGGATGGTGGCCTTGTCATTATGGAAGGTAGTATGTTCTCGATATGTTTGTTACTCCAATGGATGGTAGCCTTGTCATTATGTAAGGTAGTCTGTTTTCGTGATTTTTGTTACTCTGATGGATGGTAGCCTTGTGATTATGGAAGGTAATATGTTTTCGATATCTTTGTTACTCCAATGGATGGTAGCCTTGTCATTACGTAAGGTAGTCTATTGTCGAGATTTTTGTTACTCCAATTGATGGTAGCCTTGTCATTATGGAAGGTTGTCTATTTTCGAGATTTATGTTACTCCAATGGATGGTAGCGTAGTCATTATGGAGGTTGGTCTGTTGTCGGGATTTTTGTTACTCCAATGGATGCTAGACTTGTCATTACGGAAGGTAGTCTATTGTAGCGATTTTTGTTACTCCAACGGATGGTAGCCTTGTTATTATGGAAGGTAGTCTGTTGTCGAGATTTTTGTTACTCCAATGGATGGTAGCCTTGCCAATATGAAAGGTAGTCTGTTGTCGATATCTTTTTTACTCCAATGGATGGTAGCCTAGTCATTATGGAAGGTAGTCTGTTGTAGAGATTTTTGTTACTCCAATGGATGGTAGCCTAGTCATTATGGAAGCTAGTCTGTTGTCGAGAACTTTGCTACTCCAATGGATGCTATCCTTGTCATTATGGAAGGTAGTCTGTTGTAGAGATTTTTGTTACTCCAATGGAAGGTAGCCTTGTCATTATGGAAGGTAGTCTGTCTTTGTGATATTTGGTACTCTTATGGATGGTAGCCTTGTCATTATGGAAGGTAGTCTATTGTTCAGATTTTTGTTACTACATTATACATTAGCCTTGTCATTATGGAAGGTAGTCTGTTGTCGATATTTTAGTTACTCCAATGGATGGTAGCCTAGTAATTATGGAAGGTAGTCTGTTGTCGATATTTTTGTTACTCCAATGGATGGTAGCCTTTTCATTATGAAAGGTACTCTATTGTTGATATTTTTGTTACTCCAATGGATTGTAGCCTTGTCGTTATGGAAGGTAGTCTGTTGTCGAGATTTTTGTTACTACAATGGATGATAGCCTTATAATTATGGAAGGTAGTCCGTTGTCGTGATTTATGTTACTACAATGGATTGTAGCCTTATCATTATTGTAGGTAGTCTGTTATCGATATCTTTGTTACTCCAATGGATGGTAGCCTAGTCATTATGGAAGGTAGTCTGTTGTCGAGATTTTTGTTACTCCAATGGATGGTAGCCTTGTCATTATGGAAGGTAGTCTGTTGTCGAGATTTTGTTAATCCAACGGTTGGTAGCCTTGTCTTTATGGAAGGTAATCTCTTGTGGATATTTTTGTTACTCTAATGGATGGTACCCTTGTCATTATGGAAGGTAATCTATCTTCGATTTTTCTGATACTCAAATGGATGGTGGCCTTGTCATTATGGAAGGTAATATGTTCTCTATATGTTTGTTACTCCAATGGATGGTAGCCTTGTCATTATGTAAGGTAGTCTGTTTTCGTGATTTTTGTTACTCCGATGGATGGTAGCCTTGTCATTATGGAAGGTAATATGTTTTCGATATCTTTGTTACTCCAATGGATGGTAGCCTTGTCATTACGTAAGGTAGTCTATTGTCGAGATTTTTGTTACTCCTATTGATGGTAGCCTTGTCATTATGGAAGGTAGTATATTTTCGAGATTTATGTTACTCCAATGGATGGTAGCCTAGTCATTATGGAGGTTGGTCTGTTGTCGGGATTTTTGTTACTCCAATGGATGCTAGACTTGTCATTACGGAAGGTAGTCTATTGTAGCGATTTTTGTTACTCAAACGGATGGTAGCCTTGTTATTATGGAAGGTAGTCTGTTGTCGAGATTTTTGTTACTCCAATGGATGGTAGCCTTGCCAATATGAAAGGTAGTCTGTTGTCGATATCTTTTTTACTCCAATGGATGGTAGCCTAGTCATTATGGAAGGTAGTCTGTTGTAGAGATTTTTGTTACTCCAATGGATGGTAGCCTAGTCATTATGGAAGCTAGTCTGTTGTCGAGAACTTTGCTACTCCAATGGATGCTATCCTTGTCATTATGGAAGGTAGTCTGTTGTAGAGATTTTTGTTACTCCAATGGAAGGTAGCCTTGTCATTATGGAAGGTAGTCTGTCTTTGTGATATTTGTTACTCTTATGGATGGTAGCCTTGTCATTATGGAAGGTAGTCTATTGTTCAGATTTTTGTTACTACATTATACGGTAGCCTTGTCATTATGGAAGGTAGTCTGTTGTCGATATTTTAGTTACTCCAATGGATGGTAGCCTAGTAATTATGGAAGGTAGTCTGTTGTCGATATTTTTGTTACTCCAATGGATGGTAGCCTTTTCATTATGAAAGGTACTCTATTGTTGATATTTTTGTTACTCCAATGGATTGTAGCCTTGTCGTTATGGAAGGTAGTCGGTTGTCGAGATTTTTGTTACTTCAATGGATGATAGCCTTATAATTATGGAAGGCAGTCCGTTGTCGAGATTTATGTTACTACAATGGATTGTAGCCTTATCATTATTGTAGGTAGTCTGTTATCGATATCTTTGTTACTCCAATGGATGGAAGCCTAGTCATTATGGAAGGTAGTCTGTTGTCGAGATTTTTGTTACTCCAATGGATGGTAGCCTTGTCATTATGGAAGGTAGTCTGTTGTCGAGATTTTGTTAATCCAACGGTTGGTAGCCTTGTCTTTATGGAAGGTAATCTCTTGTGGATATTTTTGTTACTCTAATGGATGGTACCCTTGTCATTATGGAAGGTAATCTATCTTCGATTTTTCTGATACTTAAATGGATGGTGGCCTTGTCATTATGGAAGGTAGTATGTTCTCGATATGTTTGTTACTCCAATGGATGGTAGCCTTGTCATTATGTAAGGTAGTCTGTTTTCGTGATTTTTGTTACTCTGATGGATGGTAGTCTTGTCATTATGGAAGGTAATATGTTTTTGATATCTTTGTTACTCCAATGGATGGTAGCCTTGTCATTACGTAAGGTATTCTATTGTCGAGATTTTTGTTACTCCAATTGATGGTAGCCTTGTCATTATGGAAGGTAGTCTATTTTCGAGATTTATGTTACTCTAATGGATGGTAGCCTAGTCATTATGGAGGTTGGTCTGTTGTCGGGATTTTTGTTACTCCAATGGATGCTAGACTTGTCATTACGGAAGGTAGTCTATTGTAGCGATTTTTGTTACTCCAACGGATGGTAGCCTTGTTATTATGGAAGGTAGTCTGTTGTCGAGATTTTTGTTACTCCAATGGATGGTAGCCTTGTCAATATGAAAGGTAGTCTGTTGTCGATATCTTTTTTACTCCAATGGATGGTAGCCTAGTCATTATGGAAGGTAGTCTGTTGTAGTGATTTTTGTTACTCCAATGGATGGTAGCCTAGTCATTATGGAAGCTAGTCTGTTGTCGAGAACTTTGCTACTCCAATGGATGCTATCCTTGTCATTATGGAAGGTAGTCTGTTGTAGAGATTTTTGTTACTCCAATGGAAGGTAGCCTTGTCATTATGGAAGGTAGTCTTTCTTTGTGATATTTGTTACTCTTATGGATGGTAGCCTTGTCATTATGGAAGGTAGTCTATTGTTCAGATTTTTGTTACTACATTATACGATAGCCTTGTCATTATGGAAGGTAGTCTGTTGTCGATATTTTAGTTACTCCAATGGATGGTAGCCTAGTAATTATGGAAGGTAGTCTGTTGTCGATATTTTTGTTACTCCAATGGATGGTAGCCTTTTCATTATGAAAGGTACTCTACTGTTGATATTTTTGTTACTCCAATGGATTGTAGCCTTGTCGTTATGGAAGGTAGTCTGTTGTCGAGATTTTTGTTACTACAATGGATGATAGCCTTATAATTATGGAAGGTAGTCCGTTGTCGAGATTTATGTTACTACAATGGATTGTAGCCTTATCATTATTGTAGGTAGTCTGTTATCGATATCTTTGTTACTCCAATGGATGGTAGCCTAGTCATTATGGAAGGTAGTCTGTTGTCGAGATTTTTGTTACTCCAATGGATGGTAGCCTTGTCATTATGGAAGGTAGTCTGTTGTCGAGATTTTGTTAATCCAACGGTTGGTAGCCTTGTCTTTATGGAAGGTAATCTCTTGTGGATATTTTTGTTACGCTAATGGATGGTACCCTTGTCATTATGGAAGGTAATCTATCTTTGATTTTTCTGATACTCAAATGGATGGTGGCCTTGTCATTATGGAAGGTAGTATGTTCTCGATATGTTTGTTACTCCAATGGATGGTAGCCTTGTCATTATGTAAGGTAGTCTGTTTTCGTGATTTTTGTTACTCCGATGGATGGTAGCCTTGTCATTATGGAAGGTAATATGTTTTCGATATCTTTGTTACTCCAATGGATGGTAGCCTTATCATTACGTAAGGTAGTCTATTGTCGAGATTTTTATTACTCCAATTGATGGTAGCCTTGTCATTATGGAAGGTAGTCTATTTTCGAGATTTATGTTACTCCAATGGATGGTAGCCTAGTCATTATGGAGGTTGGTCTGTTGTCGGGATTTTTGTTACTCCAATGGATGCTAGACTTGTCATTACGGAAGGTAGTCTATTGTAGCGATTTTTGTTACTCCAACGGATGGTAGCCTTGTTATTATGGAAGGTAGTCTGTTGTCGAGATTTTTTTTACTCCAATGGATGGTAGCCTTGTCAATATGAAAGGTAGTTTGTTGTCGATATCTTTTTTACTCCAATGGATGGTAGCCTAGTCATTATGTAAGGTAGTCTGTTGTAGAGATTTTTGTTACTCCAATGGATGGTAGCCTAGTCATTATGGAAGCTAGTTTGTTGTCGAGAACTTTGCTACTCCAATGGATGCTATCCTTGTCATTATGGAAGGTAGTCTGTTGTAGATATTTTTGTTACTCCAATGGAAGGTAGCCTTGTCATTATGGAAGGTAGTCTGTCTTTGTGATATTTGTTACTCTTATGGATGGTAGCCTTGTCATTATGGAAGGTAGTCTATTGTTCATATTTTTGTTACTACATTATACGGTAGCCTTGTCATTATGGAAGGTAGTCTGTTGTCGATATTTTAGTTACTCCAATGGATGGTAGCCTTGTAATTATGGAAGGTAGTCTGTTGTCGATATTTTTGTTACTCCAATGGATGGTAGCCTTTTCATTATGAAAGGTACTCTATTGTTGATATTTTTGTTACTCCAATGGATTGTAGCCTTGTCGTTATGGAAGGTAGTCTGTTGTCGAGATTTTTGTTACTACAATGGATGATAGCCTTATAATTATGGAAGGTAGTCCGTTGTCGAGATTTATGTTACTACAATGGATTGTAGCCTTATCATTATTGTAGGTAGTCTGTTATCGATATCTTTGTTACTCCAATGGATGGTAGCCTAGTCATTATGGAAGGTAGTCTGTTGTAGAGATTTTTGTTACTCCAATGGATGGTAGCCTAGTCATTATGGAAGCTAGTCTGTTGTCGAGAACTTTGCTACTCCAATGGATGCTATCCTTGTCATTATGGAAGGTAGTCTGTTGTAGAGATTTTTGTTACTCCAATGGAAGGTAGCCTTGTCATTATGGAAGGTAGTCTGTCTTTGTGATATTTGTTACTCTTATAGATGGTAGCCTTGTCATTATGGAAGGTAGTCTATTGTTCAGATTTTTGTTACTACATTATACGGTAGCCTTGTCATTATGGAAGGTAGTCTGTTGTCGATATTTTAGTTACTCCAATGGATGGTAGCCTTGTAATTATGGAAGGTAGTCTGTTGTCGATATTTTTGTTACTCCAATGGATGGTAGCCTTTTCATTATGAAAGGTACTCTATTGTTGATATTTTTGTTACTCCAATGGATTGTAGCGTTGTCGTTATGGAAGGTAGTCTGTTGTCGAGATTTTTGTTACTACAATGGATGATAGCCTTATAATTATGGAAGGTAGTCCGTTGTCGAGATTTATGTTACTACAATGGATTGTAGCCTTATCATTATTGTAGGTAGTCTGTTATCGATATCTTTGTTACTCCAATGGATGGTAGCCTAGTCATTATGGAAGGTAGTCTGTTGTAGAGATTTTTGTTACTCCAATGGATGGTAGCCTAGTCATTATGGAAGCTAGTCTGTTGTCGAGAACTTTGCTACTCCAATGGATGCTATCCTTGTCATTATGGAAGGTAGTCTGTTGTAGAGATTTTTGTTACTCATATGGAAGGTAGCCTTGTCATTATGGAAGGTAGTCTGTCTTTGTGATATTTGTTACTCTTATGGATGGTAGCCTTGTCATTATGGAAGGTAGTCTATTGTTCAGATTTTTTTTACTACATTATACGGTAGCCTTGTCATTATGGAAGGTAGTCTGTTATCGATATTTTAGTTACTCCAATGGATGGTATCCTTGTAATTATGGAAGGTAGTTTGTTGTCGATATTTTTGTTACTCCAACGGATGGTAGCCTTTTCATTATGAAAGGTACTCTATTGTTGATATTTTTGTTACTCCAATGGATTGTAGCCTTGTCGTTATGGAAGGTAGTCTGTTGTCGAGATTTTTGTTACTACAATGGATGATAGCCTTATAATTATGGAAGGTAGTCCTTTGTCGAGATTTATGTTACTACAATGGATTGTAGCCTTATCATTATTGTAGGTAGTCTGTTATCGATATCTTTGTTACTCCAATGGATGGTAGCCTAGTCATTATGGAAGGTAGTCTGTTGTAGAGATTTTTGTTACTCCAATGGATGGTAGCCTAGTCATTATGGATGCTAGTCTGTTGTCGAGAACTTTGCTACTCCAATGGATGCTATCCTTGTCATTATGGAAGGTAGTCTGTTGTAGAGATTTTTGTTACTCCAATGGAAGGTAGCCTTGTCATTATGGAAGGTAGTCTGTCTTTGTGATATTTGTTACTCTTATGGATGGTAGCCTTGTCATTATGGAAGGTAGTCTATTGTTCAGATTTTTGTTACTACATTATACGGTAGCCTTGTCATTATGGAAGGTAGTCTGTTGTCGATATTTTAGTTACTCCAATGGATGGTAGCCTAGTAATTATGGAAGGTAGTCTGTTGTCGATATTTTTGTTACTCCAATGGATGGTAGCCTTTTCATTATGAAAGGTACTCTATTGTTGATATTTTTGTTACTCCAATGGATTGTAGCCTTGCCGTTATGGAAGGTAGTCTGTTGTCGAGATTTTTGTTACTACAATGGATGATAGCCTTATAATTATGGAAGGTAGTCCGTTGTCGAGATTTATGTTACTACAATGGATTGTAGCCTTATCATTATTGTAGGTAGTCTGTTATCGATATCTTTGTTACTCCAATGGATGGTAGCCTAGTCATTATGGAAGGTAGTCTGTTGTCGAGATTTTTGTTACTCCAATGGATGGTAGCCTTGTCATTATGGAAGGTAGTCTGTGGTCGAGATTTTGTTAATCCAACGGTTGGTAGCCTTGTCTTTATGGAAGGTAATCTCTTGTGGATATTTTTGTTACTCTAATGGATGGTACCCTTGTCATTATGGAAGGTAATCTATCTTCGATTTTTCTGATACTCAAATGGATGGTGGCCTTGTCATTATGGAAGGTAGTATGTTCTCGATATGTTTGTTACTCCAATGGATGGTAGCCTTGTCATTATGTAAGGTAGTCTGTTTTCGTGATTTTTGTTACTCCGATGGATGGTAGCCTTGTCATTATGGAAGGTAATATGTTTTCGATATCTTTGTTACTCCAATGGATGGGAGCCTTGTCATTACTTAAGGTAGTCTATTGTCGAGATTTTTGTTACTCCAATTGATGGTAGCCTTGTCATTATGGAAGGTAGTCTATTTTCGAGATTTATGTTACTCTAATGGATGGTAGCCTAGTAATTATGGAGTTGGTCTGTTATCGGGATTTTTGTTACTCCAGTGGATGTTAGACTTGTCATTACGGAAGGTAGTCTATTGTAGCGATTTTTGTTACTCCAACGGATGGTAGCCTTGTTATTATGGAAGGTAGTCTGTTGTCGAGATTTTTGTTACTCCAATGGATGGTAGCCTTGTCAATATGAAAGGTAGTCTGTTGTCGAAATCTTTTTTACTCCAATGGATGGTAGCCTAGTCATTATGGAAGGTAGTCTGCTGTAGAGATTTTTGTTACTCCAATGGATGGTAGCCTAGTCATTATGGAAGCTAGTCTGTTGTCGAGAACTTTGCTACTCCAATGGATGCTATCCTTGTCATTATGGAAGGTAGTCTTTTGTAGAGATTTTTGTTACTCCAATGGAAGGTAGCCTTGTCATTATGGAAGGTAGTCTGTCTTTGTGATATTTGTTACTCTTATGGATGGTAGCCTTGTCATTATGGAAGGTAGTCTATTGTTCAGATTTTTGTTACTACATTATACGGTAGCCTTGTCATTATGGAAGGTAGTCTGTTGTCGATATTTTAGTTACTCCAATGGATGGTAGCCTAGTAATTATGGAAGGTAGTCTGTTGTCGATATTTTTGTTACTCCAATGGATGGTAGCCTTTTCATTATGAAAGGTACTCTATTGTTGATATTTTTGTTACTCCAATGGATTGTAGCCTTGCCGTTATGGAAGGTAGTCTGTTGTCGAGATTTTTGTTACTACAATGGATGATAGCCTTATAATTATGGAAGGTAGTCCGTTGTCGAGATTTATGTTACTACAATGGATTGTAGCCTTATCATTATTGTAGGTAGTCTGTTATCGATATCTTTGTTACTCCAATGGATGGTAGCCTAGTCATTATGGAAGGTAGTCTGTTGTCGAGATTTTTGTTACTCCAATGGATGGTAGCCTTGTCATTATGGAAGGTAGTCTGTGGTCGAGATTTTGTTAATCCAACGGTTGGTAGCCTTGTCTTTATGGAAGGTAATCTCTTGTGGATATTTTTGTTACTCTAATGGATGGTACCCTTGTCATTATGGAAGGTAATCTATCTTCGATTTTTCTGATACTCAAATGGATGGTGGCCTTGTCATTATGGAAGGTAGTATGTTCTCGATATGTTTGTTACTCCAATGGATGGTAGCCTTGTCATTATGTAAGGTAGTCTGTTTTCGTGATTTTTGTTACTCCGATGGATGGTAGCCTTGTCATTATGGAAGGTAATATGTTTTCGATATCTTTGTTACTCCAATGGATGGGAGCCTTGTCATTACTTAAGGTAGTCTATTGTCGAGATTTTTGTTACTCCAATTGATGGTAGCCTTGTCATTATGGAAGGTAGTCTATTTTCGAGATTTATGTTACTCTAATGGATGGTAGCCTAGTAATTATGGAGTTGGTCTGTTATCGGGATTTTTGTTACTCCAGTGGATGTTAGACTTGTCATTACGGAAGGTAGTCTATTGTAGCGATTTTTGTTACTCCAACGGATGGTAGCCTTGTTATTATGGAAGGTAGTCTGTTGTCGAGATTTTTGTTACTCCAATGGATGGTAGCCTTGTCAATATGAAAGGTAGTCTGTTGTCGAAATCTTTTTTACTCCAATGGATGGTAGCCTAGTCATTATGGAAGGTAGTCTGTTGTAGAGATTTTTGTTACTCCAATGGATGGTAGCCTAGTCATTATGGAAGCTAGTCTGTTGTCGAGAACTTTGCTACTCCAATGGATGCTATCCTTGTCATTATGGAAGGTAGTCTTTTGTAGAGATTTTTGTTACTCCAATGGAAGGTAGCCTTGTCATTATGGAAGGTAGTCTGTCTTTGTGATATTTGTTACTCTTATGGATGGTAGCCTTGTCATTATGGAAGGTAGTCTATTGTTCAGATTTTTGTTACTACATTATACGGTAGCCTTGTCATTATGGAAGGTAGTCTGTTGTCGATATTTTAGTTACTCCAATGGATGGTAGCCTAGTAATTATGGAAGGTAGTCTGTTGTCGATATTTTTGTTACTCCAATGGATGGTAGCCTTTTCATTATGAAAGGTACTCTATTGTTGATATTTTTGTTACTCCAATGGATTGTAGCCTTGCCGTTATGGAAGGTAGTCTGTTGTCGAGATTTTTGTTACTACAATGGATGATAGCCTTATAATTATGGAAGGTAGTCCGTTGTCGAGATTTATGTTACTACAATGGATTGTAGCCTTATCATTATTGTAGGTAGTCTGTTATCGATATCTTTGTTACTCCAATGGATGGTAGCCTAGTCATTATGGAAGGTAGTCTGTTGTCGAGATTTTTGTTACTCCAATGGATGGTAGCCTTGTCATTATGGAAGGTAGTCTGTGGTCGAGATTTTGTTAATCCAACGGTTGGTAGCCTTGTCTTTATGGAAGGTAATCTCTTGTGGATATTTTTCTAACTCTAATGGATGGTACCCTTGTCATTATGGAAGGTAATCTATCTTCGATTTTTCTGATACTCAAATGGATGGTGGCCTTGTCATTATGGAAGGTAGTATGTTCTCGATATGTTTGTTACTCCAATGGATGGTAGCCTTGTCATTATGTAAGGTAGTCTGTTTTCGTGATTTTTGTTACTCCGATGGATGGTAGCCTTGTCATTATGGAAGGTAATATGTTTTCGATATCTTTGTTACTCCAATGGATGGGAGCCTTGTCATTACTTAAGGTAGTCTATTGTCGAGATTTTTGTTACTCCAATTGATGGTAGCCTTGTCATTATGGAAGGTAGTCTATTTTCGAGATTTATGTTACTCTAATGGATGGTAGCCTAGTCATTATGGAGGTTGGTCTGTTGTCGGGATTTTTGTTACTCCAATGGATGCTAGACTTGTCATTACGGAAGGTAGTCTATTGTAGCGATTTTTGTTACTCCAACGGATGGTAGCCTTGTTATTATGGAAGGTAGTCTGTTGTCGAGATTTTTGTTACTCCAATGGATGGTAGCCTTGTCAATATGAATGGTAGTCTGTTGTCGAAATCTTTTTTACTCCAATGGATGGTAGCCTAGTCATTATGGAAGGTAGTCTGTTGTAGAGATTTTTGTTACTCCAATGGATGGTAGCCTAGTCATTATGGAAGCTAGTCTGTTGTCGAGAACTTTGCTACTCCAATGGATGTTATCCTTGTCATTATGGAAGGTAGTCTTTTGTAGAGATTTTTGTTACTCCAATGGAAGGTAGCCTTGTCATTATGGAAGGTAGTCTGTCTTTGTGATATTTGTTACTCTTATGGATGGTAGCCTTGTTATTATGGAAGGTAGTCTATTGTTCAGATTTTTGTTACTACATTATACGGTAGCCTTGTCATTATGGAAGGTAGTCTGTTGTCGATATTTTAGTTACTCCAATGGATGGTAGCCTAGTAATTATGGAAGGTAGTCTGTTGTCGATATTTTTGTTACTCCAATGGATGGTAGCCTTTTCATTATGAAAGGTACTCTATTGTTGATATTTTTGTTACTCCAATGGATTGTAGCCTTGTCGTTATGGAAGGTAGTCTGTTGTCGAGATTTTTGTTACTACAATGGATGATAGCCTTATAATTATGGAAGGTAGTCCGTTGTCGAGATTTATGTTACTACAATGGATTGTAGCCTTATCATTATTGTAGGTAGTTTGTTATCGATATCTTTGTTACTCCAATGGATGGTAGCCTAGTCATTATGGAAGGTAGTCTGTTGTCGAGATTTTTGTTACTCCAATGGATGGTAGCCTTGTCATTATGGAAGGTAGTATGTTGTCGAGATTTTGTTAATCCAACGGTTGGTAGCCTTGTCTTTATGGAAGGTAATCTCTTGTGGATATTTTTGTTACTCTAATGGATGGTACCCTTGTCATTATGGAAGGTAATCTATCTTCGATTTTTCTGATACTTAAATGGATGGTGGCCTTGTCATTATGGAAGGTAGTATGTTCTCGATATGTTTGTTACTCCAATGGATGGTAGCCTTGTCATTATGTAAGGTAGTCTGTTTTCGTGATTTTTGTTACTCTGATGGATGGTAGCCTTGTCATTATGGAAGGTAATATGTTTTCGATATCTTTGTTACTCCAATGGATTGTAGCCTTGTCATTACGTAAGGTAGTCTATTGTCGAGATTTTTGTTACTCCAATTGATGGTAGCCTTGTCATTATGGAAGGTAGTCTATTTTCGAGATTTATGTTACTCCAATGGATGGTAGCCTAGTCATTATGGAGGTTGGTCTGTTGTCGGGATTTTTGATACTCCAATGGATGCTAGACTTGTCATTACGGAAGGTAGTCTATTGTAGCGATTTTTGTTACTCAAACGGATGGTAGCCTTGTTATTATGGAAGGTAGTCTGTTGTCGATATTTTTATTACTCCAATGGATGGTAGCCTTGTCAATATGAAAGGTAGTCTGTTGTCGATATCTTTTTTACTCCAATGGATGGTAGCCTAGTCATTATGGAAGGTAGTCTGTTGTAGAGATTTTTGTTACTCCAATGGATGGTAGCCTAGTCATTATGGAAGCTAGTCTGTTGTCGAGAACTTTGCTACTCCAATGGATGCTATCCTTGTCATTATGGAAGGTAGTCTGTTGTAGAGATTTTTGTTACTCCAATGGAAAGTAGCCTTGTCATTATGGAAGGTAGTCTGTCTTTGTGATATTTGTTACTCTTATGGATGGTAGCCTTGTCATTATGGAAGGTAGTCTATTGTTCAGATTTTTGTTACTACATTATACGGTAGCCTTGTCATTATGGAAGGTAGTATGTTGTCGATATTTTAGTTACTCCAATGGATGGTAGCCTAGTAATTATGGAAGGTAGTCTGTTGTCGATATTTTTGTTACTCCAATGGATGGTAGCCTTTTCATTGTGAAAGGTACTCTATTGTTGATATTTTTGTTACTCCAATGGATTGTAGCCTTGTCGTTATGGAAGGTAGTCTGTTGTCGAGATTTTTGTTACTACAATGGATGATAGCCTTATAATTATGGAAGGTAGTCCGTTGTCGAGATTTATGTTACTACAATGGATTGTAGCCTTATCATTATTGTAGGTAGTTTGTTATCGATATCTTTGTTACTCCAATGGATGGTAGCCTAGTCATTATGAAAGGTAGTCTGTTGTCGAGATTTTTGTTACTCCAATGGATGGTAGCCTTGTCATTATGGAAGGTAGTTTGTTGTCGAGATTTTGTTAATCCAACGGTTGGTAGCCTTGTCTTTATGGAAGGTAATCTCTTGTGGATATTTTTGGTACTCTAATGGATGGTACCCTTGTCATTATGGAAGGTAATCTATCTTCGATTTTTCTGATACTTAAATGGATGGTGGCCTTGTCATTATGGAAGGTAGTATGTTCTCGATATGTTTGTTACTCCAATGGATGGTAGCCTTGTCATTATGTAAGGTAGTCTATTTTCGTGATTTTTGTTACTCTGATGGATGGTAGCCTTGTCATTATGGAAGGTAATATGTTTTCGATATCTTTGTTACTCCAATGGATGGTAGCCTTGTCATTACGTAAGGTAGTCTATTGTCGAGATTTTTGTTACTCCAATTGATGGTAGCCTTTCCATTATGGAAGGTAGTCTATTTTCGAGATTTACGTTACTCCAATGGATGGTAGCCTAGTCATTATGGAGGTTGGTCTGTTGTCGGGATTTTTGATACTCCAATGGATGCTAGACTTGTCATTACAGAAGGTAGTCTATTGTAGCGATTTTTGTTACTCAAACGGATGGTAGCCTTGTTATTATGGAAGGTAGTCTGTTGTCGAGATTTTTGTTACTCCAATGGATGGTAGCCTTGTCAATATGAAAGGTAGTCTGCTGTCGATATCTTTTTTACTCCAATGGATGGTAGCCTAGTCATTATGGAAGGTAGTCTGTTGTAGAGATTTTTGTTACTCCAATGGATGGTAGCCTAGTCATTATGGAAGCTAGTCTGTTGTCGAGAACTTTGCTACTCCAATGGATGTTATCCTTGTCATTATGGAAGGTAGTCTGTTGTAGAGATTTTTGTTACTCCAATGGAAAGTAGCCTTGTCATTATGGAAGGTAGTCTGTCTTTGTGATATTTGTTACTCTTATGGATGGTAGCCTTGTCATTATTGAAGGTAGTCTATTGTTCAGATTTTTGTTACTACATTATACGGTAGCCTTGTCATTATGGAAGGTAGTCTGTTGTCGATATTTTAGTTACTCCAATGGATGGTAGCCTAGTAATTATGGAAGGTAGTCTGTTGTCGATATTTTGGTTACTCCAATGGATGGTAGCCTTTTCATTATGAAAGGTACTCTATTGTTGATATTTTTGTCACTCCAATGGATTGTAGCCTGGTCGTTATGGAAGGTAGTCTGTTGTCGAGATTTTTGTTACTACAATGGATGATAGCCTTATAATTATGGAAGGTAGTCCGTTGTCGAGATTTATGTTACTACAATGGATTGTAGCCTTATCATTATTGTAGGTAGTCTGTTATCGATATCTTTGTTACTCCAATGGATGGTAGCCTAGTCATTATGGAAGGTAGTCTGTTGTCGAGATTTTTGTTACTCAAATGGATGGTAGCCTTGTCATTATGGAAGGTAGTCTGTTGTCGAGATTTTGTTAATCCAACGGTTGGTAGCCTTGTCTTTATGGAAGGTAATCTCTTGTGGATATTTTTGTTACTCTAATGGATGGTACCCTTGTCATTATGGAAGGTAATCTATCTTCAATTTTTATGATACTCAAATGGATGGTGGCCTTGTCATTATGGAAGGTAGTATGTTCTCGATATGTTTGTTACTCCAATGGATGGTAGCCTTGTTATTATGTAAGGTAGTCTGTTTTCGTGATTTTTGTTACTCCGATGGATGGTAGCCTTGTCATTATGGAAGGTAATATGTTTTCGATATCTTTGTTACTCCAAAGGATGGTAGCCTTGTCATTACATAAGGTAGTCTATTGTCGAGATTTTTGTTACTCCAATTGATGGTAGCCTTGTCATTATGGAAGGTAGTCTATTTTCGAGATTTATGTTACTCCAATGGATGGTAGCCTAGTCATTATGGAGGTTGGTCTGTTGTCGGGATTTTTGTTACTCCAATGGATGCTAGACTTGTCATTACGGAAGGTAGTCTATTGTAGCGATTTTTGTTACTCAAACGGATGGTAGCCTTGTTATTATGGAATGTAGTCTGTTGTCGAGATTTTTGTTACTCCAATGGATGGTAGCCTTGTCAATATGAAAGGTAGTCTGTTGTCGATATCTTTTTTACTCCAATGGATGGTAGCCTAGTCATTATGGAAGGTAGTATGTTGTAGAGATTTTTGTTACTCCAATGGATGGTAGCCTAGTCATTATGGAAGCTAGTCTGTTGTCGAGAACTTTGCTACTCCAATGGATGCTATCCTTGTCATTATGGAAGGTAGTCTGTTGTAGAGATTTTTGTTACTCCAATGGAAGGTAGCCTTGTCATTATAGAAGGTAGTCTGTCTTTGTGATATTTGTTACTCTTATGGATGGTAGCCTTGCCATTATGCAAGGTAGTCTATTGTTCAGATTTTTGTTACTACATTATACGGTAGCCTTGTCATTATGGAAGGTAGTCTGTTGTCGATATTTTAGTTACTCCAATGGATGGTAGCCTAGTAATTATGGAAGGTAGTCTGTTGTCGATATTTTGGTTACTCCAATGGATGGTAGCCTTTTCATTATGAAAGGTACTCTATTGTTGATATTTTTGTTACTCCAATGGATTGTAGCCTTGTCGTTATGGAAGGTAGTCTGTTGTCGAGATTTTTGTTACTACAATGGATGATAGCCTTATAATTATGGAAGGTAGTCCGTTGTCGAGATTTATGTTACTACAATGGATTGTAGCCTTATCATTATTATAGGTAGTCTGTTATCGATATCTTTGTTACTCCAATGGATGGTAGCCTAGTCATTATGGAAGGTAGTCTGTTGTCGAGATTTTTGTTACTCCAATGGATGGTAGCCTTGTCATTATGGAAGGTAGTCTGTTGTCGAGATTTTGTTAATCCAACGGTTGGTAGCCTTGCCTTTATGGAAGGTAATCTCTTGTGGATATTTTTGTTACTCTAATGGATGGTACCCTTGTCATTATGGAAGGTAATCTATCTTCGATTTTTCTGATACTTAAATGGATGGTGGCCTTGTCATTATGGAAGGTAGTATGTTCTCGATATGTTTGTTACTCCAATGGATGGTAGCCTTGTCATTATGTAAGGTAGTCTATTTTCGTGATTTTTGTTACTCTGATGGATGGTAGCCTTGTCATTATGGAAGGTAATATGTTTTCGATATCTTTGTTACTCCAATGGATGGTAGCCTTGTCATTACGTAAGGTAGTCTATTGTCGAGATTTTTGTTACTCCAATTGATGGTAGCCTTGTCATTATGGAAGGTAGTCTATTTTCGAGATTTATGTTACTCCAATGGATGGTAGCCTAGTCATTATGGAGGTTGGTCTGTTGTCGGGATTTTTGATACTCCAATGGATGCTAGACTTGTCATTACAGAAGGTAGTCTATTGTAGCGATTTTTGTTACTCAAACGGATGGTAGCCTTGTTATTATGGAAGGTAGTCTGTTGTCGAGATTTTTGTTACTCCAATGGATGGTAGCCTTGTCAATATGAAAGGTATTCTGCTGTCGATATCTTTTTTACTCCAATGGATGGTAGCCTAGTCATTATGGAAGGTAGTCTGTTGTAGAGATTTTTGTTACTCCAATGGATGGTAGCCTAGTCATTATGGAAGCTAGTCTGTTGTCGAGAACTTTGCTACTCCAATGGATGCTATCCTTGTCATTATGGAAGGTAGTCTGTTGTAGAGATTTTTGTTACTCCAATGGAAAGTAGCCTTGTCATTATGGAAGGTAGTCTGTCTTTGTGATATTTGTTACTCTTATGGATGGTAGCCTTGTCATTATGGAAGGTAGTCTATTGTTCAGATTTTTGTTACTACATTATACGGTAGCCTTGTCATTATGGAAGGTAGTCTGTTGTCGATATTTTAGTTACTCCAATGGATGGTAGCCTAGTAATTATGGAAGGTAGTCTGTTGTCGATATTTTGGTTACTCCAATGGATGGTAGCCTTTTCATTATGAAAGGTACTCTATTGTTGATATTTTTGTCACTCCAATGGATTGTAGCCTGGTCGTTATGGAAGGTAGTCTGTTGTCGAGATTTTTGTTACTACAATGGATGATAGCCTTATAATTATGGAAGGTAGTCCGTTGTCGAGATTTATGTTACTACAATGGATTGTAGCCTTATCATTATTGTAGGTAGTCTGTTATCGATATCTTTGTTACTCCAATGGATGGTAGCCTAGTCATTATGGAAGGTAGTCTGTTGTCGAGATTTTTGTTACTCAAATGGATGGTAGCCTTGTCATTATGGAAGGTAGTCTGTTGTCGAGATTTTGTTAATCCAACGGTTGGTAGCCTTGTCTTTATGGAAGGTAATCTCTTGTGGATATTTTTGTTACTCTAATGGATGGTACCCTTGTCATTATGGAAGGTAATCTATCTTCAATTTTTATGATACTCAAATGGATGGTGGCCTTGTCATTATGGAAGGTAGTATGTTCTCGATATGTTTGTTACTCCAATGGATGGTAGCCTTGTTATTATGTAAGGTAGTCTGTTTTCGTGATTTTTGTTACTCCGATGGATGGTAGCCTTGTCATTATGGAAGGTAATATGTTTTCGATATCTTTGTTACTCCAAAGGATGGTAGCCTTGTCATTACATAAGGTAGTCTATTGTCGAGATTTTTGTTACTCCAATTGATGGTAGCCTTGTCATTATGGAAGGTAGTCTATTTTCGAGATTTATGTTACTCCAATGGATGGTAGCCTAGTCATTATGGAGGTTGGTCTGTTGTCGGGATTTTTGTTACTCCAATGGATGCTAGACTTGTCATTACGGAAGGTAGTCTATTGTAGCGATTTTTGTTACTCAAACGGATGGTAGCCTTGTTATTATGGAATGTAGTCTGTTGTCGAGATTTTTGTTACTCCAATGGATGGTAGCCTTGTCAATATAAAAGGTAGTCTGTTGTCGATATCTTTTTTACTCCAATGGATGGTAGCCTAGTCATTATGGAAGGTAGTATGTTGTAGAGATTTTTGTTACTCCAATGGATGGTAGCCTAGTCATTATGGAAGCTAGTCTGTTGTCGAGAACTTTGCTACTCCAATGGATGCTATCCTTGTCATTATGGAAGGTAGTCTGTTGTAGAGATTTTTGTTACTCCAATGGAAGGTAGCCTTGTCATTATGGAAGGTAGTCTGTCTTTGTGATATTTGTTACTCTTATGGATGGTAGCCTTGTCATTATGCAAGGTAGTCTATTGTTCAGATTTTTGTTACTACATTATACGGTAGCCTTGTCATTATGGAAGGTAGTCTGTTGTCGATATTTTTGTTACTCCAATGGATGGTACCCTTTTCATTATGAAAGGTACTCTATTGTTGATATTTTTGTTACTCCAATGGATTGTAGCCTTGTCGTTATGGAAGGTAGTCTGTTGTCGAGATTTTTGTTACTACAATGGATGATAGCCTTATAATTATGGAAGGTAGTCCGTTGTCGAGATTTATGTTACTACAATGGATTGTAGCCTTATCATTATTGTAGGTAGTCTGTTATCGATATCTTTGTTACTCCAATGGATGGTAGCCTAGTCATTATGGAAGGTAGTCTGTTGTCGAGATTTTTGTTACTCCAATGGATGGTAGCCTTGTCATTATGGAAGGTAGTTTGTTGTCGAGATTTTGTTAATCCAACGGTTGGTAGCCTTGTCTTTATGGAAGGTAATCTCTTGTGGATATTTTTGTTACTCTAATGGATGGTACCCTTGTCATTATGGAAGGTAATCTATCTTCGATTTTTCTGATACTCAAATGGATGGTGGCCTTGTCATTATGGAAGGTAGTATGTTCTCGATATGTTTGTTACTCCAATGGATGGTAGCCTTGTCATTATGTAAGGTAGTATGTTTTCGTGATTTTTGTTACTCCGATGGATGGTAGCCTTGTCATTATGGAAGGTAATATGTTTTCGATATCTTTGTTACTCCAATGGATGGTAGCCTTGTCATTACGTAAGGTAGTCTATTGTAGCGATTTTTGTTACTCCAATGGATGGTAGCCTTGTTAATATGGAAGGTAGTCTATTGTCGAGATTTTTGTTATTCCAATGGATGGTAGCCTTGTCAATATGAAAGGTAGTCTGTTGTTGATATCTTTGTTACTCCAATGGATGGTAGCCTAGTCATTATGGAAGGTAGTCTGTTGTCGAGATTTTTGTTACTCCAATGGATTGTAGCCTAGTCATTATGGAAGGTAGTATATTGTTCAGATTTTTGTTACTACAATATACGGTAGCCTTATCATTATGGAAGGTAGTCTGTTGTCGATATTTTAGTTACTCCAATGGATGGTAGCCTAATAATTTTGGAAGGTAGTCTGTTGTCAATATTTTTTTTACTCCAATGGATGGTAGCCTCTTCATTATGAAAGGTACTCTATTGTTGATATTTTTGTTACTCCAATGGATTGTAGCCTTGTCGTTATGGAAGGTAGTCTGTTGTCGAAATTTTTGTTACTACAATGGATGGTAGCCTTGTCATTATAGAAGGTAGTCTGTTGTCGAGATTTATGTTACTACAATGGATTGTAGCCTTGTCATTATGGTAGGTAGTCTGTTATCGATATCTTTGTTACTCCAATGGATGGTAGCCTAGTCATTATGGAAGGTAGTCTGTTGTCGGGATTTTTGTTACTCCAATGGATGGTAGCCTTGTCATTATGGAAGGTAGTCTGTTGTCGAGATTTTGTTAATCCAACGGATGGTAGCCTTGTCATTATGGAAGGTAATCTCTTGTGGATATTTTTCTTACTCTAATGGATGGTACCCTTGTCATTATGGAAGGTAGTCTATCATCGATTTTTTTGATACTCAAATGGATGGTGGCCTTGTCGTTATGGAAGGTAGTATGTTGTCGATATCTTTGGTACTCCAATGGTTGGTAGCCTTGTCATTATGTAAGGTAGTCTGTTTTCGTGATTTTTGTTACTCCGATGGATGGTAGCCTTGTCATTATAGAAGGTAATATGTTTTCGATATCTTTGTTACTCCAATGGATGGTAGCCTTGTCATTATGTAAGGTAGTTTATTGTCGAGATTTTTGTTACTCCAATGGATGGTAGCCTTGACATTATGGAAGGTAGTCTGTTTTCGAGATTTTTGTTACTCCAATGGATGGTAGCCTAGTCATTATGGAGGTTGGTCTATTGTCGATATTTTTGTTACTCCAATGCATGCTAGCCTTGTCATTACGGAAGGTAGTCTATTGTAGAGATTTTTGTTACTCCAATGGATGGTAGCCTTGTCATTATGGAAGGTAGTCTGTCATTGTGATTTTTGTTACTCCTATGGATGGTAGCCTTGTCATTATGGAAGGTAGTCTATTGTTAAGATTTTTGTTACTACAATGTATGCTAGCCTTGTCATTATGGAAGGTAGTCTGTTGTCGAGATTTTTGTTACTCCATTGGATGGTAGCCATGTTATTATGGAAGTTAGTCTGTTATCGATATTTTTGTTATTCCAATGGATGGTAGCCTAGTCATTATGGAAGGTAGTCTATTTTCGAGATTTTTGTTACTCCAATGGATGATAGTCTTGTCATTATGGAAGGTAGTCTGTTGTCGATATTTTTGTTATTCTAATGGATGGTAGCCTTGTCATTCTGGAAGGTAGTCTCTTGTTGATATTTTTGTTACTACAATGGATGGTAGCCTTCTCATTATGGAAGGTAATTTGTTGTCGAGATTTTTGTTACTACAATGGTTTGTAGCCTTTAAATTATGGAAGGTAGTATGTTGTCAATATCTTTGTTACTCCAATGGATGGTAGCCTAGTCATTATGGAAGGTAGTATGTTGTCGAGATTTTCGTTACTCCAATGGATGGTAGCCGTGTCATTATGGAAGGTAGGCTATTGTCATGATTTTTGTTACTCCAAATGATGGTAGCCTTGTCATTATGGAAGGTAGTATGTTGTCGAGATTTTTGTTAATTCAATGGATGGTAGGCTTGTCATTATGGAAGGTAGTTTGTTGTCGAGATTTTTGTTACTACAATGGATGATAGCCTTATAATTATGGAAGGTAGTCCGTTGTCGAGATTTATGTTACTACAATGGATTGTAGCCTTATCATTATTGTAGGTAGTCTGTTATCGATATCTTTGTTACTCCAATGGATGGTAGCCTAGTCATTATGGAAGGTAGTCTGTTGTCGAGATTTTTGTTACTCCAATGGATGGTAGCCTTGTCATTATGGAAGGTAGTTTGTTGTCGAGATTTTGTTAATCCAACGGTTGGTAGCCTTGTCTTTATGGAAGGTAATCTCTTGTGGATATTTTTGTTACTCTAATGGATGGTACCCTTGTCATTATGGAAGGTAATCTATCTTCGATTTTTCTGATACTCAAATGGATGGTGGCCTTGTCATTATGGAAGGTAGTATGTTCTCGATATGTTTGTTACTCCAATGGATGGTAGCCTTGTCATTATGTAAGGTAGTATGTTTTCGTGATTTTTGTTACTCCGATGGATGGTAGCCTTGTCATTATGGAAGGTAATATGTTTTCGATATCTTTGTTACTCCAATGGATGGTAGCCTTGTCATTACGTAAGGTAGTCTATTGTCGAGATTTTTGTTACTCCAATTGATGGTAGCCTTGTCATTATGGAAGGTAGTCTATTTTCGAGATTTATTTTACTCCAATGGATGGTAGCCTAGTCATTATGGAGGTTGGTCTGTTGTCGGGATTTTTGTTACTCCAATGGATGTTAGACTTGTCATTACGGAAGGTAGTCTATTGTAGCGATTTTTGTTACTCCAATGGATGGTAGCCTTGTTATTATGGAAGGTAGTCTATTGTCGACATTTTTGTTATTCCAATGGATGGTAGCCTTGTCAATATGAAAGGTAGTCTGTTGTTGATATCTTTGTTACTCCAATGGATGGTTGCCTAGTCATTATGGAAGGTAGTCTGTTGTCGAGATTTTTGTTACTCCAATGGATGGTAGCCTAGTCATTATGGAAGTTAGTCTGTTGTCGAGATTTTTGCTACTCCAATGGATGCTATCCTTGTCATTATGGAAGGTAGTCTGTTGTAGAGATTTTTGTTACTCCAATGGAAGGTAGCCTTGTCATTATGGAAGGTAGTCTGTCTTTGTGATATTTGTTACTCTTATGGATACTAGCCTTGTCATTATGGAAGGTAGTCTATTGTTCAGATTTTTGTTACTACAATATACGGTAGCCTTATCATTATGGAAGGTAGTCTGTTGTCGATATTTTAGTTACTCCAATGGATGGTAGCCTAATAATTTTGGAAGGTAGTCTGTTGTCAATATTTTTTTTACTCCAATGGATGGTAGCCTCTTCATTATGAAAGGTACTCTATTGTTGATATTTTTGTTACTCCAATGGATTGTAGCCTTGTCGTTATGGAAGGTAGTCTGTTGTCGAAATTTTTGTTACTACAATGGATGGTAGCCTTGTCATTATAGAAGGTAGTCTGTTGTCGAGATTTATGTTACTACAATGGATTGTAGCCTTGTCATTATGGTAGGTAGTCTGTTATCGATATCTTTGTTACTCCAATGGATGGTAGCCTAGTCATTATGGAAGGTAGTCTGTTGTCGGGATTTTTGTTACTCCAATGGATGGTAGCCTTGTCATTATGGAAGGTAGTTTGTTGTCGAGATTTTGTTAATCCAACGGATGGTAGCCTTGTCATTATGGAAGGTAATCTCTTGTGGATATTTTTCTTACTCTAATGGATGGTACCCTTGTCATTATGGAAGGTAGTCTATCATCGATTTTTTTGATACTCAAATGGATGGTGGCCTTGTCGTTATGGAAGGTAGTATGTTGTCGATATCTTTGGTACTCCAATGGTTGGTAGCCTTGTCATTATGTAAGGTAGTCTGTTTTCGTGATTTTTGTTACTCCGATGGATGGTAGCCTTGTCATTATGGAAGGTAATATGTTTTCGATATCTTTGTTACTCCAATGGATGGTAGCCTTGTCATTATGTAAGGTAGTTTATTGTCGAGATTTTTGTTACTCCAATGGATGGTAGCCTTGACATTATGGAAGGTAGTCTGTTTTCGAGATTTTTGTTACTCCAATGGATGGTAGCCTAGTCATTATGGAGGTTGGTCTATTGTCGATATTTTTGTTACTCCAATGCATGCTAGCCTTGTCATTACGGAAGGTAGTCTATTGTAGAGATTTTTGTTACTCCAATGGATGGTAGCCTTGTCATTATGGAAGGTAGTCTGTCATTGTGATTTTTGTTACTCCTATGGATGGTAGCCTTGTCATTATGGAAGGTAGTCTATTGTTAAGATTTTTGTTACTACAATGTATGCTAGCCTTGTCATTATGGAAGGTAGTCTGTTGTCGAGATTTTTGTTACTCCATTGGATGGTAGCCATGTTATTATGGAAGTTAGTCTGTTATCGATATTTTTGTTATTCCAATGGATGGTAGCCTAGTCATTATGGAAGGTAGTCTATTTTCGAGATTTTTGTTACTCCAATGGATGATAGTCTTGTCATTATGGAAGGTAGTCTGTTGTCGATATTTTTGTTATTCTAATGGATGGTAGCCTTGTCATTCTGGAAGGTAGTCTCTTGTTGATATTTTTGTTACTACAATGGATGGTAGCCTTCTCATTATGGAAGGTAATTTGTTGTCGAGATTTTTGTTACTACAATGGTTTGTAGCCTTTAAATTATGGAAGGTAGTATGTTGTCAATATCTTTGTTACTCCAATGGATGGTAGCCTAGTCATTATGGAAGGTAGTATGTTGTCGAGATTTTCGTTACTCCAATGGATGGTAGCCGTGTCATTATGGAAGGTAGGCTATTGTCATGATTTTTGTTACTCCAAATGATGGTAGCCTTGTCATTATGGAAGGTAGTATGTTGTCGAGATTTTTGTTAATTCAATGGATGGTAGGCTTGTCATTATGGAAGGTAGTTTGTTGTCGAGATTTTTGTTACTACAATGGATGATAGCCTTATAATTATGGAAGGTAGTCCGTTGTCGAGATTTATGTTACTACAATGGATTGTAGCCTTATCATTATTGTAGGTAGTCTGTTATCGATATCTTTGTTACTCCAATGGATGGTAGCCTAGTCATTATGGAAGGTAGTCTGTTGTCGAGATTTTTGTTACTCCAATGGATGGTAGCCTTGTCATTATGGAAGGTAGTTTGTTGTCGAGATTTTGTTAATCCAACGGTTGGTAGCCTTGTCTTTATGGAAGGTAATCTCTTGTGGATATTTTTGTTACTCTAATGGATGGTACCCTTGTCATTATGGAAGGTAATCTATCTTCGATTTTTCTGATACTCAAATGGATGGTGGCCTTGTCATTATGGAAGGTAGTATGTTCTCGATATGTTTGTTACTCCAATGGATGGTAGCCTTGTCATTATGTAAGGTAGTATGTTTTCGTGATTTTTGTTACTCCGATGGATGGTAGCCTTGTCATTATGGAAGGTAATATGTTTTCGATATCTTTGTTACTCCAATGGATGGTAGCCTTGTCATTACGTAAGGTAGTCTATTGTCGAGATTTTTGTTACTCCAATTGATGGTAGCCTTGTCATTATGGAAGGTAGTCTATTTTCGAGATTTATTTTACTCCAATGGATGGTAGCCTAGTCATTATGGAGGTTGGTCTGTTGTCGGGATTTTTGTTACTCCAATGGATGTTAGACTTGTCATTACGGAAGGTAGTCTATTGTAGCGATTTTTGTTACTCCAATGGATGGTAGCCTTGTTATTATGGAAGGTAGTCTATTGTCGACATTTTTGTTATTCCAATGGATGGTAGCCTTGTCAATATGAAAGGTAGTCTGTTGTTGATATCTTTGTTACTCCAATGGATGGTTGCCTAGTCATTATGGAAGGTAGTCTGTTGTCGAGATTTTTGTTACTCCAATGGATGGTAGCCTAGTCATTATGGAAGTTAGTCTGTTGTCGAGATTTTTGCTACTCCAATGGATGCTATCCTTGTCATTATGGAAGGTAGTCTGTTGTAGAGATTTTTTTTACTCCAATGGAAGGTAGCCTTGTCATTATGGAAGGTAGTCTGTCTTTGTGATATTTGTTACTCTTATGGATACTAGCCTTGTCATTATGGAAGGTAGTCTATTGTTCAGATTTTTGTTACTACAATATACGGTAGCCTTATCATTATGGAAGGTAGTCTGTTGTCGATATTTTAGTTACTCCAATGGATGGTAGCCTAATAATTTTGGAAGGTAGTCTGTTGTCAATATTTTTTTTACTCCAATGGATGGTAGCCTCTTCATTATGAAAGGTACTCTATTGTTGATATTTTTGTTACTCCAATGGATTGTAGCCTTGTCGTTATGGAAGGTAGTCTGTTGTCGAAATTTTTGTTACTACAATGGATGGTAGCCTTGTCATTATAGAAGGTAGTCTGTTGTCGAGATTTATGTTACTACAATGGATTGTAGCCTTGTCATTATGGTAGGTAGTCTGTTATCGATATCTTTGTTACTCCAATGGATGGTAGCCTAGTCATTATGGAAGGTAGTCTGTTGTCGGGATTTTTGTTACTCCAATGGATGGTAGCCTTGTCATTATGGAAGGTAGTTTGTTGTCGAGATTTTGTTAATCCAACGGATGGTAGCGTTGTCATTATGGAAAGTAATCTCTTGTGGATATTTTTCTTACTCTAATGGATGGTACCCTTGTCATTATGGAAGGTAGTCTATCATCGATTTTTTTGATACTCAAATGGATGGTGGCCTTGTCGTTATGGAAGGTAGTATGTTGTCGATATCTTTGTTACTCCAATGGATGGTAGCCTTGTCATTATGTAAGGTAGTTTGTTTTCGTGATTTTTGTTACTCCGATGGATGGTAGCCTTGTCATTATGGAAGGTAATATGTTTTCGATATCTTTGTTACTCCAATGGATGGTAGCCTTGTCATTATGTAAGGTAGTCTATTGTCGAGATTTTTGTTACTCCAATGGATGGTAGCCTTGACATTATGGAACGTAGTCTGTTTTCGAGATTTTTGTTACTCTAATGGATGGTAGCCTAGTCATTATGGAGGTTGGTCTGTTGTCGAGATTTTTGTTACTCCAATGGATGCTAGCCTTGTCATTACGGAAGGTAGTCTATTGTAGAGATTTTTGTTACTCCAATGGATGGTAGCCTTGTCATTATGGAAGGTAGTCTGTCATTGTGATTTTTGTTACTCCTATGGATGGTAGCCTTGTCATTATGGAAGGTAGTCTATTGTTAAGATTTTTGTTACTACAATGTATGCTAGCCTTGTCATTATGGAAGGTAGTCTGTTGTCGAGATTTTTGTTACTCCATTGGATGGTAGCCTTGTTATTATGGAAGTTAGTCTGTTGTCGTTATTTTTGTTATTCCAATGGATGGTAGCCTAGTCATTATGGAAGGTAGTCTATTTTCGAGATTTTTGTTACTCCAATGGATGATAGTCTTGTCATTATGGAAGGTAGTCTGTTGTCGATATTTTTGTTATTCCAATGGATGGTAGCCTTGTCATTTTGGAAGGTAATTTGTTGTCGAGATTTTTGTTATTACATTGGTTTGTAGCCTTTAAATTATGCAAGGTAGTATGTTGCCAATATCTTTGTTACTCCAATGGATGGTAGCCTAGTCATTACGGAAGGTAGTATGTTGTCGAGATTTTCGTTACTCCAATGGATGGTAGCCTTGTCAATAGGAAAGGTAGTCTGTTATCCATATCTTTGTTACTCCAATGGATGGTAGCCTTGTCATTATGGTAGGTAGTCTGCTGTCGAGATTTTTGTTACTCTAATGGATGGTAGCCTTGTCATTATGGAAGGTAGTCTTTTGTTCAGATTTTTGTTACTACAATGTATGGAAGCCTTGTCATTATAGAAGGTAGTCTGTTGTCGAGATTTCTGTTACTCCATTGGATGGGTGCCTTGTCATTATGGAAGTTAGTATGTTGTCGAGGTTTTTGTTATTCCAATGGATGGTAGCCTAGTCATTATGGAAGGTAGTCTGTTTGCGAGATTTTTGTTACTCCAATGTATTGTAGCCTTGTCATTATGGAAGGTAGTATGTTGCCGAGATTTTTGTTACTACAATGGTTTGTAGCCTTGTCATTATGGAAGGTAGTATGTTGTCGATATCTTTGGTACTCCAATGGATGGTAGCCTATTCACTATGGAAGGTAGTCTGTTGTCGAGATTTTCGTTAATCCAATGGAGGGTAGTCTTGTCATTATGGAAGGTATTTTATTGTCAAGATTTTTGTTACTCCAATGGATGGTAGCTATGTCATTATGGAAAGTAGTATGTTTTCGATAAATTTGTTACTCCAATGGATGGTAGCCTTGTCATTATAGAAGGTAGTCTGTTGTCGATATCTTTGATACTCTAATGGATGGTAGCCAAGTCATTATGGAAGGTAGTATGTTGTCGAGATTTTTTTTACTCCAATGGATGGTAGCCTTGTCATTATGGAAGGTAGTATGTTGTCGAGATTTTTGTTTTTCCAATGGATGGTAGCATTGTCATTTTGGAAGGTAGTCTCTTGTTGATATTTTTGATACTCCAATGGATGGTAGCCTTGTCATTATGGAAGGTAGTATGTTGTCGAGATTTTTGTTACTACAATGGTTTGTAGCCTTGTCATTATGGAAGGTAGTATGTTGTCGATATCTTTGGTACTCCAATGGATGGTAGCCTATTCATAATGGAAGGTAATCTGTTGTCGAGATTTTCGTTACTCCTATGGAGGGTAGCCTTGTCATTATGGAAGGTAGTCTATTGTCAACATTTTTGTTACTCCAATAGATGGTAGCCTTGGCATTTTGGAAGGTATTATGTTATCAAGACTTTTGTTATTCCAATGGATGGTAGCCTTGTCATTATGGTAGGTAGTATTTCATTCTGATTTTTGTTACTCCTATGGATGGTAGCCTTGTCATTATGGAAGGTAGTCTATTGTTCAGATTTTTGTTACTACAATGTATGGTAGCCTTTTCATTATGGAAGGTAGTCTGTTGTCGAGATTTTTGTTACTCTATTGGATGGTAGCCATGTTATTATGGAAGTTAGTCTGTTGTCGAGATTTTGGTTTTTCCAATGGATGGTAGCCTAGTCATTATGGAAGGTAGTCTATTTTTGAGATTTTTGTTACTCCAATGGATGGTAGCCTTGTCATTATGGAAGGTAGTATGTTATCGATATTTTTGTTACTCCAATGGATGGTAGCATTGTCATTATGGAAGGTAGTCTCTTGTTGATATTTTTGATACTCCAATGGATGGTAGCCTTGTCATTATGGAAGGTAGTATGTTGTCGAGATTTTTGTTATTCCAATGGATGGTAGCCTTGTCATTATGGAAGGTAGTCTATTGTTCAGATTTTTGTTACTAAAATGTATGGTAGCCTTGTCATTATGGAAGGTAGTCTGTTGTCGAGATTTTTGTTACTCCATTGGATGGTAGCCTTGTCATTATGGAAGATAGTTTGTTGTCAAGATTTCTGTTATTCCAATGGATTGTAGCCTAGTAATTATGGAAGGTAGTCTATTTTCCAGATTTTTGTTACTCCAATGGATGGTAGCCTTGTCATTATGGAAGGTAGTCTGCTGTCGAGATTTTTGTTACTTTAATGGATGGTAGCCTTGTCATTATGGAAGGTAGTCTATTGTCGAGATTTTTGTTACTACAATGGTTTGTAGCCTTGTCATTATGCAAGGTAGTATGTTGTCGATATCTTTGTTACTCCAATGGATGGTAGCCTAGTCATTATATAAGGTAGTCTGTTGTCGATGTTTTTGTTACTCCAATGGATGGTAGACTTGTCATTATGGAAGGTAGTCTATTGTCGAGATTTTTGTTACTCTAATGGATGGTAGCCTTGTCATTATGGAAGGTATTATTTCATTGTGATTTTTCTTACTCCAATGGATGGTAGCCTTGTCATTATGGTAGGTAGTCTGTTGTCGAGATTTTTGTTACTCTAATGGATGGTAGCCTTGTCATTATGGAAGGTAGTCTTTTGTTCATATTTTTGTTACTACAATGTATGGAAGCCTTGTCATTATAGAAGGTAGTCTGTATTCAAGATTTCTGTTACTCCATTGGATGGGTGCCTTGTCATTATGGAAGTTAGTTTGTTGTCGAGATTTTTGTTATTCCAATGGATGGTAGCCTAGTCATTATGGAAAGTAGTCTGTTTTCGAGATTTTTGTTACTCCAATGGATTGTAGCCTTGTCATTATGGAAGGTAGTATGTTGCCGAGATTTTTGTTACTACAATGGTTTGTAGCCTTGTCATTATGGAAGGTAGTATGTTGTCGATATCTTTGGTACTCCAATGGATGGTAGCCTATTCATTATGGAAGGTAGTCTGTTGTCGAGATTTTCGTTACTACAATGGAGGGTAGCCTTGTCATTATGGAAGGTATTCTATTGTCAAGATTTTTGTTACTCCAATGGATGGTAGCCATGTCATTATGGAAAGTAGTATGTTATCGATATCTTTGTTACTCCAATGGATGGTAGCCTTGTCATTATGGAAGGTAGTCTGTTGTCGATATCTTTGATACTCCAATGGATGGTAGCCAAGTCATTATGGAAGGTAGTATGTTGTCGAGATTTTTTTTACTCCAATGAATGGTAGCCTTGACATTATGGAAGGTAGTATGTTGTCAGGATTTTTGTTTTTCCAATGGATGGTAGCATAGTCATTTTGGAAGGTAGTCTCTTGTTGATATTTTTGATACCCCAATGGATGGTAGCCTTGTCATTATGGAAGGTAGTATGTTGTCGAGATTTTTGTTACTACAATGGTTTGTAGCCTTGTCATTATGGAAGGTAGTATGTTGTCGATATCTTTGGTACTCCAATGGATGGTAGCCTATTCATAATGGAAGGTAATCTGTTGTCGAGATTTTCGTTACTCCTATGGAGGGTAGTCTTGTCATTATGGAAGGTAGTCTGTTGTCAACATTTTTGTTACTCCAATAGATGGTAGCCTTGCCATTTTGGAAGGTATTATGTTGTCAAGATTTTTGTTATTCCAATGGATGGTAGCCTTGTCATTATGGTAGGTAGTATGTAATTCTGATTTTTGTTACTCCTATGGATGGTAGCCTTGTCATTATGGAAGGTAGTCTGTTGTCGAGATTTTTGTTACTCTATTGGATGGTAGCCATGTCATTATGGAAGTTAGTCTGTTGTCGAGATTTTTGTTTTTCCAATGGATGGTAGCCTAGTTATTATGGAAGGTAGTCTATTTTTGAGATTTTTGTTACTCCAATGGATGGTAGCCTAGTCATTATGGCAGGTAGTATGTTGTCGATATTTTTGTTACTCCAATGGATGGTAGCATTGTCATTATGAAAGGTAGTCTCTTTTTGATATTTTTGATACTCCAATGGATGGTAGCCTTGTCATTATGGAAGGTAGTATGTTGTCGAGATTTTTGTTACTACAATGGTTTGTAGCCTTGTCATTATGGAAGGTAGTATGTTGTCGATATCTTTGGTACTCCAATGAATGGTAGCCTATTCATTATGGATGGTAGTCTGTTGTTGAGAATTTCGTTACTCCAATGGAGGGTAGCCTTGTCATTATGGAAGGTATTCTATTGTCAAGATTTTTGTTACTCCAATGGATGGTAGCCTTGTCATTATGGAAAGTAGTATGTTGTCGATATCTTTGTTACTCCAATGGATGGTAGCCTTGTCATTATGGAAGGTAGTCTGTTGTCGATATCTTTGATACTCCAATGGATGGTAGCCTAGTCAATATGGAAGGTAGTCTGTTGTCGAGATTTTCGTTACTCCAATGGATGGTAGCCTTGTCATTATGGAAGGTAGTCTATTGTCAACATTTTTGTTACTCCAATGGATGGTAGCCTTGTCATTATGGAAGGTAGTATGTTGTCGATATCTTTGTTACTCCAATGGATGGTAGCCTTGTCATTATGGAAGGTAGTTTGTTGTCGATATCTTTGTTACTCCAATGGATGGTAGCCTAGTCATTATGAAAGGTAGTCTATTGTCGAAATTTTTTTTACTCTAATAGATGGTAGCCTTCTCATTATGGAACGTAGTATGTTGTCGAGATTTTTGTTATTCCAATGGATGGTAGCCTTGTCATTATAGAAGGTAGTCTATTGTTCAGAATTTTGTTACTAAAATGTATGGTAGCCTTGTCATTATGGAAGGTAGTCTGTTGTCGAGATTTTTGTTACTCCATTGGATGGTAGCCTTGTCATTATGGAAGATAGTCAGTTGTCGAGATTTCTATTATTCCAATGGATTGTAGCCTAGTCAATATGGAAGGTAGTCTATTTTCCAGATTTTTATTACTCCAATGGATGGTAGCCTTGTCATTATGGAAGGTAGTCTGCTGTCGAGATTTTTGTTACTTTAATGGATGGTAGCCTTTTCATTATGGAAGGTAGTCTATTGTCGAGATTTTTGTTACTACAATGGTTTGTAGCCTTGTCATTATGCAAGGTAGTATGTTGTCGATATCTTTGTTACTCCAATTGATGGTAGCCTAGTCATTATATAAGGTAGTCTGTTGTCGAGATTTTTGTTACTCCAATGGATGGTAGACTTGTCATTATGGAAGGTAGTCTATTGTCGAGATTTTTGTTACTCTAATGGATGGTAGCCTTGTCATTATGGAAGGTATTATTTCATTGTGATTTTTGTTACTCCAATGGATGGTAGCCTTGTCATTATGGTAGGTAGTCTGTTGTCGATATTTTCCTTACTCTAATGGATGGTAGCCTTGTCATTATGGAAGGTAGTCTTTTGTTCAGATTTTTGTTACTACAATGTATGGAAGCCTTGTCATTATAGAAGGTAGTCTGTTGTCGAGATTTCTGTTATTCCAATGGATGGTAGCCTAGTCATTATGCAAGGTAGTCTGTTTTCGAGATTTTCGTTACTCCAATGGATTGTAGCCTTGTCATTATGGAAGGTAGTATGTTGCCGAGATTTTTGTTACTACAATGGTTTGTAGCCTTGTCATTATGGAAGGTATTCTATTGTCAAGATTTTTGTTACTCCAATGGATGGTAGCCATGTCATTATGGAAAGTAGTATGTTGTCGATATCTTTGTTAATCCAATGGATGGTAGCCTTGTCATTATGGAAGGTAGTCTGTTGTCGATATCTTTGATACTCCAATGGATGGTAGCCAAGTCATTATGGAAGGTAGTATGTTGTCGAGATTTTTTTTACTCCAATGGATGGTAGCCTTGTCATTATGGAAGGTAGTATGTTGTCGAGATTTTTGTTTTTCCAATGGATGGTAGCCTAGTCATTATGCAAGGTAGTCTGTTTTCGAGATTTTCGTTACTCCAATGGATTGTAGCCTTGTCATTATGGAAGGTAGTATGTTGCCGAGATTTTTGTTACTACAATGGTTTGTAGCCTTGTCATTATGGAAGGTATTCTATTGTCAAGATTTTTGTTACTCCAATGGATGGTAGCCATGTCATTATGGAAAGTAGTATGTTGTCGATATCTTTGTTAATCCAATGGATGGTAGCCTTGTCATTATGGAAGGTAGTCTGTTGTCGATATCTTTGATACTCCAATGGATGGTAGCCAAGTCATTATGGAAGGTAGTATGTTGTCGAGATTTTTTTTACTCCAATGGATGGTAGCCTTGTCATTATGGAAGGTAGTATGTTGTCGAGATTTTTGTTTTTCCAATGGATGGTAGCATTGTCATTTTTGAAGGTAGTCTCTTGTTGATATTTTTGATACTCCAATGGATGGTAGCCTTGTCATTATGGAAGGTAGTATGTTGTCGAGATTTTTGTTACTACAATGGTTTGTAGCCTTGTCATTATGGAAGGTAGTATGTTGTCGATATCTTTGGTACTCCAATGGATGGTAGCCTATTCATAATGGAAGGTAATCTGTTGTCGAGATATTCGTTACTCCTATGGAGGGTAGCCTTGTCTTTATGGAAGGTAGTCTATTGTCAACATTTTTGTTACTACAATAGATGGTAGCCTTGCCATTTTGGAAGGGATTATGTTGTCAAGATTTTTGTTATTCCAATGGATGGTAGCCTTGTCATTATGGTAGGTAGTATGTCATTCTGATTTTTGTTACTCATATGGATGGTAGCCTTGTCATTATGTAAGGTAGTCTATTGTTCAGATTTTTGTTACTACAATGTATGGTAGCCTTTTCATTATGGAAGGTAGTCTGTTGTCGAGATTTTTGTTACTCTATTGGATGGTAGCCATGTCATTATGGAAGTTAGTCTATTGTCGAGATTTTTGTTTTTCCAATGGATGGTAGCCTAGTCATTATGGAAGGTAGTCTATTTTTGAGATTTTTGTTACTCCGATGGATGGTAGCCTTGTCATTATGAAACGTAGTCTCTTGTTGATATTTTTGATACTCCAATGGATGGTAGCCTTGTCATTTTGGAAGGTAGTATGTTGTCGAGATTTTTGTTACTACAATGGTTTGTAGCCTTGTCATTATGGAAGGTAGTATGTTGTCGATATCTTTGGTACTCCAATGGATGGTAGCCTATTCATTATGGAAGGTAGTCTGTTGTCGAGATTTTTGTTACTAAAATGTATGGTAGCCTTGTCATTATGGAAGGTAGTCTGTTGTCGAGATTTTTGTTACTCCATTGGATGGTAGCCTTGTCATTATGGAAGATAGTTTGTTGTCGAGATTTCTGTTATTCCAATGGATTGTAGCCTAGTCATTATGGAAGGTAGTCTATTTTCCAGATTTTTGTTACTACAATGGATGGTAGCCTTGTCATTATGGAAGGTAGTCTGCTGTCGAGATTTTTGTTACTTTAATGGATGGTAGCCTTGTCATTATGGAAGGTAGTCTATTGTCGAGATTTTTGTTACTACAATGGTTTGTAGCCTTGTCATTATGCAAGGTAGTATGTTGTCGATATCTTTGTTACTCGAATGGATGGTAGCCTAGTCATTATATAAGGTAGTCTGTTGTCGAGATTTTTGTTACTCCAATGGATGGTAGACTTATCATTATGGAAGTTAGTCTATTGTCGAGATTTTTGTTACTCTAATGGATGGTAGCCTTGTCATTATGGAAGGTATTATTTCATTGTGATTTTTGTTACTCCAATGGATGGTAGCCTTGTCATTATGGTAGGTAGTCTATTGTCAAGATTTTTGTTACTCTAATGGATGGTAGCCTTGTCATTATGGAAGGTAGTCTTTTGTTCAGATTTTTGTTACTACAATGTATGGAAGCCTTGTCATTATAGAAGGTAGTCTGTTGTCGAGATATTTGTTACTATGGAAGGTAGTATGTTGTCGAGATTTTTGTTACTACATTGGTTTGTAGCCTTGTCATTATGGAAGGTAGTATGTTGTTGATATCTTTGGTACTCCAATGGATGGTAGCCTATTCATAATGGAAGGTAATCTGTTGTCGAGATTTTCGTTACTCCTATGGAGGGTAGCCTTGTCATTATGGAAGGTAGTCTATTGTCAACATTTTTGTTACTTAAATAGATGGTAGCCTTGCCATTTTGGAAGGTATTATGTTGTCAAGATTTTTGTTATTCCAATGGATGGTAGCCTTGTCATTATGATAGGTAGTATGTCATTCTAATTTTTGTTACTCCTATGGATGGTAGCCTTGTCATTATGGAAGGTAGTCTATTGTTCAGATTTTTGTTACTACAATGTATGGTAGCCTTTTCATTATGGAAGGTAGTCTGTTGTCGAGATTTTTGTTACTCTATTGGATGGTAGCCATGTCATTATGGAAGTTAGTCTGTTGTCAAGATTTTTGTTTTTCCAATGGATGGTAGCCTAGTCATTATGGAAGGTAGTCTATTTTTGAGATTTTTGTTACTCCAATGGATGGTAGCCTTGTCATTATGGAAGGTAGTATGTTGTCGATATTTTTGTTACTCCAATGGATGGTAGCATTGTCATTATGGAAGGTAGTCTCTTGTTGATATTTTTGATACTCCAATGGATGGTAGCCTTGTCATTATGGAAGGTAGTATGTTGTCGAGATTTTTGTTACTACAATGGATGGTAGCCTTGTCATTTTGGAAGGTAGTCTATTGTTCAGATTTTTGTTACTAAAATGTATGGTAGCCTTGTCATTATGGAAGGTAGTCTGTTGTCGAGATTTTTGTTACTCCATTGGATGGTAGCCTTGTCATTATGGAAGATAGTTTGTTGTCGAGATTTCTGTTATTCCAATGGATTGTAGCCTAGTCATTATGGAAGGTAGTCTATTTTCCAGATTTTTGTTACTACAATGGATGGTAGCCTTGTCATTATGGAAGGTAGTCTGCTGTCGAGATTTTTGTTACTTTAATGGATGGTAGCCTTGTCATTATGGAAGGTAGTCTATTGTCGAGATTTTTGTTACTACAATGGTTTGTAGCCTTGTCATTATGCAAGGTAGTATGTTGTCGATATCTTTGTTACTCGAATGGATGGTAGCCTAATCATTATATAAGGTAGTCTGTTGTCGAGATTTTTGTTACTCTAATGGATGGTAGACTTGTCATTATGGAAGGTAGTCTATTGTCGAGATTTTTGTTACTCTAATGGATGGTAGCCTTGTCATTATGGAAGGTATTATTTCATTGTGATTTTTGTTACTCCAATGGATGGTAGCCTTGTCATTATGGTAGGTAGTCTGTTGTCGAGATTTTTGTTACTCTAATGGATGGTAGCCTTGTCATTATGGAAGGTAGTCTTTTGTTCAGATTTTTGTTACTACAATGTATGGAAGCCTTGTCATTATAGAAGGTAGTCTGTTGTCGAGATATTTGTTACTATGGAAGGTAGTATGTTGTCGAGATTTTTGTTACTACAATGGTTTGTAGCCTTGTCATTATGGAAGGTAGTATGTTGTTGATATATTTGGTACTCCAATGGATGGTAGCCTATTCATAATGGAAGGTAATCTGTTGTCGAGATTTTCGTTACTCCTATGGAGGGTAGCCTTGTCATTATGGAAGGTAGTCTATTGTCAACATTTTTGTTACTCAAATAGATGGTAGCCTTGCCATTTTGGAAGGTATTATGTTGTCAAGATTTTTGTTATTCCAATGGATGGTAGCCTTGTCATTATGATAGGTAGTATATCATTCTGATTTTTGTTACTCCTATGGATGGTAGCCTTGTCATTATGGAAGGTAGTCTATTGTTCAGATTTTTGTTACTACAATGTATGGTAGCCTTTTCATTATGGAAGGTAGTCTGTTGTCGAGATTTTTGTTACTCTATTGGATGGTAGCCATGTCATTATGGAAGTTAGTCTGTTGTCGAGATTTTTGTTTTTCCAATGGATGGTAGCCTAGTCATTATGGAAGGTAGTCTATTTTTGAGATTTTTGTTACTCCGATGGATGGTAGCCTTGTCATTATGAAACGTAGTCTCTTGTTGATATTTTTGATACTCCAATGGATGGTAGCCTTGTCATTTTGGAAGGTAGTATGTTGTCGAGATTTTTGTTACTACAATGGATGGTAGCCTTGTCATTATGGAAGGTAGTCTATTTTTGAGATTTTTGTTACTCCAATGGATGGTAGCCTTGTCATTATGGAAGGTAGTATGTTGTCGATATTTTTGTTACTCCAATGGATGGTAGCATTGTCATTATGGAAGGTAGTCTCTTGTTGATATTTTTGATACTCCAATGGATGGTAGCCTTGTCATTATGTAAGGTAGTATGTTGTCGAGATTTTTGTTACTACAATGGCTGGTAGCCTTGTCATTATGGAAGGTAGTCTATTGTTCAGATTTTTGTTACTAAAATGTATGGTAGCCTTGTCATTATGGAAGGTAGTCTGTTGTCGAGATTTTTGTTACTCCATTGGATAGTAGCCTTGTCATTATGGAAGATAGTTTGTTGTCGAGATTTCTGTTATTCCAATGGATTGTAGCCTAGTCATTATGGAAGGTAGTCTATTTTCCAGATTTTTGTTACTCCAATGGATGGTAGCCTTGTCATTATGGAAGGTAGTCTGCTGTCGAGATTTTTGTTACTCCATTGGATGGTAGCCTTGTCATTATGGAAGGTAGTCTATTGTCGAGATTTTTGTTACTAAATGGTTTGTAGCCTTGTCATTATGCAAGGTAGTATGTTGTCGATATCTTTGTTACTCCAATGGATGGTAGCCTAGTCATTATATAAGGTAGTCTATTGTCGAGATTTTTGTTACTCCAATGGATGGTAGACTTGTCATTATGGAAGGTAGTCTATTGTCGAGATTTTTGTTACTCTAATGGATGGTAGCCTTGTCATTATGGAAGGTATTATTTCATTGTGATTTTTGTTACTCCAATGGATTGTAGCCTTTTCATTATGGTAGGTAGTCTGTTGTCGAGATTTTTGTTACTCTAATGGATGGTAGCCTTGTCATTATGGAAGGTAGTCTTTTGTTCAGTTTTTTGTTACTACAATGTATGGAAGCCTTGTCATTATAGAAGGTAGTCTGTTGTCGAGATTTCTGTTACTCCATTGGATGGGTGCCTTGTCATTATGGAAGTTAGTCTGTTGTCGAGATTTTTGTTATTCCAATGGATGGTAGCCTAGTCATTAAGGAAAGTAGTCTGTTTTCGAGATTTTTGTTACTCCAATGGATTGTAGCCTTGTCATTATGGAAGGTAGTATGTTGCCGAGATTTTTGTTACTACAATGGTTTGTAGCCTTGTCATTATGGAAGGTAGTATGTTGTCGATATCTTTGGTACTCCAATGGATGGTAGCCTATTCATTATGGAAGGTAGTCTGTTGTCGAGATTTTCGTTACTCCAATGGATGGTAGCCATGTCATTATGGAAGGTATTCTATTGTCAAGATTTTTGTTACTCCAATGGATGGTAGCCATGTCATTATGGAAAGTAGTATGTTGTCGATATCTTTGTTACTCCAATGGATGGTAGCCTTGTCATTATGGAAGGTAGTCTGTTGTCGATATCTTTGATACTCCAATGGATGGTAGCCAAGTCATTATGGAAGGTAGTATGTTGTCGAGATTTTTTTTACTCAAATGGATGGTAGCCTTGTCATTATGGAAGGTAGTATGTTTTCGGGATTTTTGTTTTTCCAATGGATGGTAGCATTGTCATTTTGGAAGGTAGTCTCTTGTTGATATTTTTGATACTCCAATGGATGGTAGCCTTGTCACTATGGAAGGTAGTATGTTGTCGAGATTTTTGTTACTACAATGGTTTGTAGCCTTGTCATTATGGAAGGTAGTATGTTGTCGATATCTTTGGTACTCCAATGGATGGTAGCCTATTCATAATGGAAGGTAATCTGTTGTCGAGATTTTCGTTACTCCTATGGAGGGTAGCCTTGTCATTATGGAAGGTAGTCTATTGTCAACATTTTTGTTACTCAAATAGATGGTAGCCTTGCCATTTTGGAAGGTATTATGTTGTCAAGATTTTTGTTATTCCAATGGATGGTAGCCTTGTCATTATGATAGGTAGTATATCATTCTGATTTTTGTTACTCCTATGGATGGTAGCCTTGTCATTATGGAAGGTAGTCTATTGTTCAGATTTTTGTTACTACAATGTATGGTAGCCTTTTCATTATGGAAGGTAGTCTGTTGTCGAGATTTTTGTTAATCTATTGGATTGTAGCCATGTCATTATGGAAGTTAGTCTGTTGTCAAGATTTTTGTTTTTCCAATGGATGGTAGCCTAGTCATTATGGAAGGCAGTCTATTTGTGAGATTTTTGTTACTCCAATGGATGGTAGCCTTGTCATTATGGAAGGTAGTATGTTGTCGATATTTTTGTTACTCCAATGGATGGTAGCATTGTCATTATGAAAGGTAGTCTCTTGTTGATATTTTTGATACTCCAATGGATGGTAGCCTTGTCATTATGGAAGGTAGTATGTTGTCGAGATTTTTGTTACTACAATGGATGGTAGCCTTGTCATTATGGAAGGTAGTCTATTGTTCAGATTTTTGTTACTAAAATGTATGGTAGCCTTGTCATTATGGAAGGTAGTCTGTTGTCGAGATTTTTGTTACTCCATTGGATGGTAGCCTTGTCATTATGGAAGATAGTTTGTTGTTGGGATTTCTGTTATTCCAATGGATTGTAGCCTAGTCATTATGGAAGGTAGTCTATTTTCCAGATTTTTGTTACTCCAATGGATGGTAGCCTTGTCATTATGGAAGGTAGTCTGCTGTCGAGATTTTTGTTACTCCATTGGATGGTAGCCTTGTCATTATGGAAGGTAGTCTATTGTCGAGATTTTTGTTACTAAATGGTTTGTAGCCTTGTCATTATGCAAGGTAGTATGTTGTCGATATCTTTGTTACTCCAATGGATGGTAGCCTAGTCATTATATAAGGTAGTCTATTGTCGAGATTTTTGTTACTCCAATGGATGGTAGACTTGTCATTATGGAAGGTAGTCTATTGTCGAGATTTTTGTTACTCTAATGGATGGTAGCCTTGTCATTATGGAAGGTATTATTTCATTGTGATTTTTGTTACTCCAATGGATTGTAGCCTTTTCATTATGGTAGGTAGTCTGTTGTCGAGATTTTTGTTACTCTAATGGATGGTAGCCTTGTCATTATGGAAGGTAGTCTTTTGTTCAGTTTTTTGTTACTACAATGTATGGAAGCCTTGTCATTATAGAAGGTAGTCTGTTGTCGAGATTTCTGTTACTCCATTGGATGGGTGCCTTGTCATTATGGAAGTTAGTCTGTTGTCGAGATTTTTGTTATTCCAATGGATGGTAGCCTAGTCATTAAGGAAAGTAGTCTGTTTTCGAGATTTTTGTTACTCCAATGGATTGTAGCCTTGTCATTATGGAAGGTAGTATGTTGCCGAGATTTTTGTTACTACAATGGTTTGTAGCCTTGTCATTATGGAAGGTAGTATGTTGTCGATATCTTTGGTACTCCAATGGATGGTAGCCTATTCATTATGGAAGGTAGTCTGTTGTCGAGATTTTCGTTACTCCAATGGATGGTAGCCATGTCATTATGGAAGGTATTCTATTGTCAAGATTTTTGTTACTCCAATGGATGGTAGCCATGTCATTATGGAAAGTAGTATGTTGTCAATATCTTTGTTACTCCAATGGATGGTAGCCTTGTCATTATGGAAGGTAGTCTGTTGTCGATATCTTTGATACTCCAATGGATGGTAGCCAAGTCATTATGGAAGGTAGTATATTGTCGAGATTTTTTTTACTCAAATGGATGGTAGCCTTGTCATTATGGAAGGTAGTATGTTTTCGGGATTTTTGTTTTTCCAATGGATGGTAGCATTGTCATTTTGGAAGGTAGTCTCTTGTTGATATTTTTGATACTCCAATGGATGGTAGCCTTGTCACTATGGAAGGTAGTATGTTGTCGAGATTTTTGTTACTACAATGGTTTGTAGCCTTGTCATTATGGAAGGTAGTATGTTGTCGATATCTTTGGTACTCCAATGGATGGTAGCCTATTCATAATGGAAGGTAATCTGTTGTCGAGATTTTCGTTACTCCTATGGAGGGTAGCCTTGTCATTATGGAAGGTAGTCTATTGTCAACATTTTTGTTACTCAAATAGATGGTAGCCTTGCCATTTTGGAAGGTATTATGTTGTCAAGATTTTTGTTATTCCAATGGATGGTAGCCTTGTCATTATGGTAGGTAGTATGTCATTCTGATTTTTGTTACTTCTATGGATGGTAGCCTTGTCATTATGGAAGGTAGTCTATTGTTCAGATTTTTGTTACTACAATGTATGGTAGCCTTTTCATTATGGAAGGTAGTCTGTTGACGAGATTTTTGTTACTCTATTGGATGGTAGCCATGTCATTATGGAAGTTAGTCTGTTGTCGAGATTTTTGTTACTCCAATGGATGGTAGCCTTGTCATTATGGAAGGTAGTCTATTTTTGAGATTTTTGTTACTCCAATGGATGGTAGCCTTGTCATTATGGAAGGTAGTATGTTGTCGATATTTTTGTTACTCCAATGGATGGTAGCATTGTCATTATGGAAGGTAGTCTCTTGTTGATATTTTTGATACTCCAATGGATGATAGCCTTGTCATTATGGAAGGTAGTATGTTGTCGAGATTTTTGTTACTACAATGGATGGTAGCCTTGTCATTATGGAAGGTAGTCTATTGTTCAGATTTTTGTAACTAAAATGTATGGTAGCCTTGTCATTATGGAAGGGAGTCTGTTGTCGAGATTTTTGTTACTCCATTGGATGGTAGCCTTGTCATTATGGAAGATAGTTTGTTGTTGGGATTTCTGTTATTCCAATGGATTGTAGCCTAGTCATTATGGAAGGTAGTCTATTTTCCAGATTTTTGTTACTCCAATCGATGGTAGCCTTGTCATTATGGAAGGTAATCTGCTGTCGAGTTTTTTGTTACTTTAATGGATGGTAGCCTTGTCATTATGGAAGGTAGTCTATTGTCGAGATTTTTGTTACTAAATGGTTTGTAGCCTTGTTATTATGCAAGGTAGTATGTTGTCGATATCTTTGTTACTCCAATGGATGGTAGCCTAGTCATTATATAAGGTAGTCTTTTGTCGAGATTTTTGTTACTCCAATGGATGGTAGACTTGTCATTATGGAAGGTAGTCTATTGTCGAGATTTTTGTTACTCTAATGGATGGTAGCCTTGTCATTATGGAAGGTATTATTTCATTGTGATTTTTGTTACTCCAATGGATTGTAGCCTTGTCATTATGGTAGGTAGTCTGTTGTCGAGATTTTTGTTACTCTAATGGATGGTAGCCTTGTCGTTATGGAAGGTAGTCTTTTGTTCAGGTTTTTGTTACTACAATGTATGGAAGCCTTGTCATTATAGAAGGTAGTCTGTTGTCGAGATTTCTGTTACTCCATTGGATGGGTGCCTTGTCATTATGGAAGTTAGTCTGTTGTCGAGATTTTTGTTATTCCAATGGATGGTAGCCTAGTCATTAAGGAAAGTAGTCTGTTTTCGAGATTTTTTTTACTCCAATGGATTGTAGCCTTGTCATTATGGAAGGTAGTATGTTGCCGAGATTTTTGTTACTACAATGGTTTGTAGCCTTGTCATTATGGAAGGTAGTATGTTGTCGATATCTTTGGTACTCCAATGGATGGTAGCCTATTCATTATGGAAGGTAGTCTGTTGTCGAGATTTTCGTTACTCCAATGGATGGTAGCCATGTCATTATGGAAGGTATTCTATTGTCAAGATTTTTGTTACTCCAATGGATGGTAGCCATGTCATTATGGAAAGTAGTATGTTGTCGATATCTTTGTTACTCCAATGGATGGTAGCCTTGTCATTATGGAAGGTAGTCTATTGTCGATATCTTTGATACTCCAATGGATGGTAGCCAAGTCATTATGGAAGGTAGTATGTTGTCGAGATTTTTTTTACTCCAATGGATGGTAGCCTTGTCATTATGGAAGGTAGTATGTTGTCGGGATTTTTATTTTTCCAATGGATGGTAGCATTGTCATTTTGGAAGGTAGTCTCTTGTTGATATTTTTGATACTCCAATGGATGGTAGCCTTGTCACTATGGAAGGTAGTATGTTGTCGAAATTTTTGTTACTACAATGGTTTGTAGCCTTGTCATTATGGAAGGTAGTATGTTGTCGATATCTTTGGTACTCCAATGGATGGTAGCCTATTCATAATGGAAGGTAATCTGTTGTCGAGATTTTCGTTACTCCAATGGATGGTAGCCTTGTCATTATGGAAGGTAGTCTATTGTCAACATTTTTGTTACTCAAATAGATGGTAGCCTTGCCATTTTGGAAGGTATTATGTTGTCAAGATTTTTTTTATTCCAATGGATGGTAGCCTTGTCATTATGGTAGGTAGTATGTCATTCTGATTTTTGTTACTCCTATGGATGGTAGCCTTGTCATTATGGAAGGTAGTCTATTGTTCAGATTTTTGTTACTACAATGTATGGTAGCCTTTTCATTATGGAAGGTAGTCTGTTGACGAGATTTTTGTTACTCTATTGGATGGTAGCCATGTCATTATGGAAGTTAGTCTGTTGTCGAGATTTTTGTTACTCCAATGGATGGTAGCCTTGTCATTATGGAAGGTAGTCTATTTGTGAGATTTTTGTTACTCCAATGGATGGTAGCCTTGTCATTATGGAAGGTAGTATGTTGTCGATATTTTTGTTACTCCAATGGATGGTAGCATTGTCATTATGGAAGGTAGTCTCTTGTTGATATTTTTGATACTCCAATGGATGATAGCCTTGTCATTATGGAAGGTAGTATGTTGTCGAGATTTTTGTTACTACAATGGATGGTAGCCTTGTCATTATGGAAGGTAGTCTATTGTTCAGATTTTTGTTACTAAAATGTATGGTAGCCTTGTCATTATGGAAGGTAGTCTGTTGTCGAGATTTTTGTTACTCCATTGGATGGTAGCCTTGTCATTATGGAAGATAGTTTGTTGTTGGGATTTCTGTTATTCCAATGGATTGTAGCCTAGTCATTATGGAAGGTAGTCTGCTGTCGAGATTTTTGTTACTCCATTGGATGGTAGCCTTGTCATTATGGAAGGTAGTCTATTGTCGAGATTTTTGTTACTAAATGGTTTGTAGCCTTGTCATTATGCAAGGTAGTATGTTGTCGATATCTTTGTTACTCCAATGGATGGTATCCTAGTCATTATATAAGGTAGTCTATTGTCGAGATTTTTGTTACTCCAATGGATGGTAGACTTGTCATTATGGAAGGTAGTCTATTGTCGAGATTTTTGTTACTCTAATGGATGGTAGCCTTGTCATTATGGAAGGTATTATTTCATTGTGATTTTTGTTACTCCAATGGATTGTAGCCTTTTCATTATGGTAGGTAGTCTGTTGTCGAGATTTTTGTTACTCTAATGGATGGTAGCCTTGTCATTATGGAAGGTAGTCTTTTGTTCAGTTTTTTGTTACTACAATGTATGGAAGCCTTGTCATTATAGAAGGTAGTCTGTTGTCGAGATTTCTGTTACTCCATTGGATGGGTGCCTTGTCATTATGGAAGTTAGTCTGTTGTCGAGATTTTTGTTATTCCAATGGATGGTAGCCTAGTCATTAAGGAAAGTAGTCTGTTTTCGAGATTTTTGTTACTCCAATGGATTGTAGCCTTGTCATTATGGAAGGTAGTATGTTGCCGAGATTTTTGTTACTACAATGGTTTGTAGCCTTGTCATTATGGAAGGTAGTATGTTGTCGATATCTTTGGTACTCCAATGGATGGTAGCCTATTCATTATGGAAGGTAGTCTGTTGTCTAGATTTTCGTTACTCCAATGGATGGTAGCCATGTCATTATGGAAGGTATTCTATTGTCAAGATTTTTGTTACTCCAATGGATGGTAGCCATGTCATTATGGAAAGTAGTATGTTGTCAATATCTTTGTTACTCCAATGGATGGTAGCCTTGTCATTATGGAAGGTAGTCTGTTGTCGATATCTTTGATACTCCAATGGATGGTAGCCAAGTCATTATGGAAGGTAGTATATTGTCGAGATTTTTTTTACTCAAATGGATGGTAGCCTTGTCATTATGGAAGGTAGTATGTTTTCGGGATTTTTGTTTTTCCAATGGATGGTAGCATTGTCATTTTGGAAGGTAGTCTCTTGTTGATATTTTTGATACTCCAATGGATGGTAGCCTTGTTACTATGGAAGGTAGTATGTTGTCGAGATTTTTGTTACTACAATGGTTTGTAGCCTTGTCATTATGGAAGGTAGTATGTTGTCGATATCTTTGGTACTCCAATGGATGGTAGCCTATTCATAATGGAAGGTAATCTGTTGTCGAAATTTTCGTTACTCCTATGGAGGGTAGCCTTGTCATTATGGAAGGTAGTCTATTGTCAACATTTTTGTTACTCAAATAGATGGTAGCCTTGCCATTTTGGAAGGTATTATGTTGTCAAGATTTTTGTTATTCCAATGGATGGTAGCCTTGTCATTATGGTAGGTAGTATGTCATTCTGATTTTTGTTACTTCTATGGATGGTAGCCTTGTCATTATGGAAGGTAGTCTATTGTTCAGATTTTTGTTACTACAATGTATGGTAGCCTTTTCATTATGGAAGGTAGTCTGTTGACGAGATTTTTGTTACTCTATTGGATGGTAGCCATGTCATTATGGAAGTTAGTCTGTTGTCGAGATTTTTGTTACTCCAATGGATGGTAGCCTTGTCATTATGGAAGGTAGTCTATTTTTGAGATTTTTGTTACTCCAATGGATGGTAGCCTTGTCATTATGGAAGGTAGTATGTTGTCGATATTTTTGTTACTCCAATGGATGGTAGCATTGTCATTATGGAAGGTAGTCTCTTGTTGATATTTTTGATACTCCAATGGATGATAGCCTTGTCATTATGGAAGGTAGTATGTTGTCGAAATTTTTGTTACTACAATGGATGGTAGCCTTGTCATTATGGAAGGTAGTCTATTGTTCAGATTTTTGTAACTAAAATGTATGGTAGCCTTGTCATTATGGAAGGGAGTCTGTTGTCGAGATTTTTGTTACTCCATTGGATGGTAGCCTTGTCATTATGGAAGATAGTTTGTTGTTGGGATTTCTGTTATTCCAATGGATTGTAGCCTAGTCATTATGGAAGGTAGTCTATTTTCCAGATTTTTGTTACTCCAATCGATGGTAGCCTTGTCATTATGGAAGGTAATCTGCTGTCGAGATTTTTGTTACTTTAATGGATGGTAGCCTTGTCATTATGGAAGGTAGTCTATTGTCGAGATTTTTGTTACTAAATGGTTTGTAGCCTTGTCATTATGCAAGGTAGTATGTTGTCGATATCTTTGTTACTCCAATGGATGGTAGCCTAGTCATTATATAAGGTAGTCTTTTGTCGAGATTTTTGTTACTCCAATGGATGGTAGACTTGTCATTATGGAAGGTAGTCTATTGTCGAGATTTTTGTTACTCTAATGGATGGTAGCCTTGTCATTATGGAAGGTATTATTTCATTGTGATTTTTGTTACTCCAATGGATTGTAGCCTTGTCATTATGGTAGGTAGTCTGTTGTCGAGATTTTTGTTACTCTAATGTATGGTAGCCTTGTCGTTATGGAAGGTAGTCTTTTGTTCAGGTTTTTGTTACTACAATGTATGGAAGCCTTGTCATTATAGAAGGTAGTCTGTTGTCGAGATTTCTGTTACTCCATTGGATGGGTGCCTTGTCATTATGGAAGTTAGTCTGTTGTCGAGATTTTTGTTATTCCAATGGATGGTAGCCTAGTCATTAAGGAAAGTAGTCTGTTTTCGAGATTTTTTTTACTCCAATGGATTGTAGCCTTGTCATTATGGAAGGTAGTATGTTGCCGAGATTTTTGTTACTACAATGGTTTGTAGCCTTGTCATTATGGAAGGTAGTATGTTGTCGATATCTTTGGTACTCCAATGGATGGTAGCCTATTCATTATGGAAGGTAGTCTGTTGTCGAGATTTTCGTTACTCCAATGGATGGTAGCCATGTCATTATGGAAGGTATTCTATTCTCAAGATTTTTGTTACTCCAATGGATGGTAGCCATGTCATTATGGAAAGTAGTATGTTGTCGATATCTTTGTTACTCCAATGGATGGTAGCCTTGTCATTATGGAAGGTAGTCTGTTGTCGATATCTTTGATACTCCAATGGATGGTAGCCAAGTCATTATGGAAGGTAGTATGTTGTCGAGATTTTTTTTACTCCAATGGATGGTAGCCTTGTCATTATGGAAGGTAGTATGTTGTCGGGATTTTTGTTTTTCCAATGGATGGTAGCATTGTCATTTTGGAAGGTAGTCTCTTGTTGATATTTTTGATACTCCAATGGATGGTAGCCTTGTCACTATGGAAGGTAGTATGTTGTCGAAATTTTTGTTACTACAATGGTTTGTAGCCTTGTCATTATGGAAGGTAGTATGTTGTCGATATCTTTGGTACTCCAATGGATGGTAGCCTATTCATAATGGAAGGTAATCTGTTGTCGAGATTTTCGTTACTCCAATGGATGGTAGCCTTGTCATTATGGAAGGTAGTCTATTGTCAACATTTTTGTTACTCAAATAGATGGTAGCCTTGCCATTTTGGAAGGTATTATGTTGTCAAGATTTTTTTTATTCCAATGGATGGTAGCCTTGTCATTATGGTAGGTAGTATGTCATTCTGATTTTTGTTACTCCTATGGATGGTAGCCTTGTCATTATGGAAGGTAGTCTATTGTTCAGATTTTTGTTACTACAATGTATGGTAGCCTTTTCATTATGGAAGGTAGTCTGTTGACGAGATTTTTGTTACTCTATTGGATGGTAGCCATGTCATTATGGAAGTTAGTCTGTTGTCGAGATTTTTCTTACTCCAATGGATGGTAGCCTTGTCATTATGGAAGGTAGTCTATTTTTGAGATTTTTGTTACTCCAATGGATGGTAGCCTTGTCATTATGGAAGGTAGTATGTTGTCGATATTTTTGTTACTCCAATGGATGGTAGCATTGTCATTATGGAAGGTAGTCTCTTGTTGATATTTTTGATACTCCAATGGATGATAGCCTTGTCATTATGGAAGGTAGTATGTTGTCGAGATTTTTGTTACTACAATGGATGGTAGCCTTGTCATTATGGAAGGTAGTCTATTGTTCAGATTTTTGTAACTAAAATGTATGGTAGCCTTGTCATTATGGAAGGTAGTCTGTTGTCGAGATTTTTGTTACTCCATTGGATGGTAGCCTTGTCATTATGGAAGATAGTTTGTTGTCGAGATTTCTGTTATTCCAATGGATTGTATCCTAGTCATTATGGAAGGTAGTCTATTTTCCAGATTTTTGTTACTCCAATGGATGGTAGCCTTGTCATTATGGAAGGTAGTCTGCTGTCGAGATTTTTGTTACTCCATTGGATGGTAGCCTTGTCATTATGGAAGGTAGTCTATTGTCGAGATTTTTGTTACTAAATGGTTTGTAGCCTTGTCATTATGCAAGGTAGTATGTTGTCGATATCTTTGTTACTCCAATGGATGGTAGCCTAATCATTATATAAGGTAGTCTGTTGTCGAGATTTTTGTTACTCCAATGGATGGTAGACTTGTCATTATGGAAGGTAGTCTATTGTCGAGATTTTTGTTACTCTAATGGATGGTAGCCTTGTCATTATGGAAGGTATTATTTCATTGTAATTTTTGTTACTCCAATGGATTGTAGCCTTGTCATTATGGTAGGTAGTCTGTTGTCGAGATTTTTGTTACTCTAATGGATGGTAGCCTTGTCATTATGGAAGGTAGTCTTTTGTTCAGTTTTTTGTTACTACAATGTATGGAAGCCTTGTCATTATAGAAGGTAGTCTGTTGTCGAGATTTCTGTTACTCCATTGGATGGGTATCTTGTCATTATGGAAGTTAGTCTGTTGTCGAGATTTTTGTTATTCCAATGGATGGTAGCCTAGTCATTAAGGAAAGTAGTCTGTTTTCGAGATTTTTGTTACTCCAATGGATTGTAGCCTTGTCATTATGGAAGGTAGTATGTTGCCGAGATTTTTGTTACTACAATGGTTTGTAGCCTTGTCATTATGGAATGTAGTATGTTGTCGATATCTTTGGTACTCCAATGGATGGTAGCCTATTCATTATGGAAGGTAGTCTGTTGTCGAGATTTTCGTTACTCCAATGGATGGTAGCCATGTCATTATGGAAGGTATTCTATTGTCAAGATTTTTGTTACTCCAATGGATGGTAGCCATGTCATTATGGAAAGTAGTATGTTGTCGATATCTTTGTTACTCCAATGGATGGTAGCCTTGTCATTATGGAAGGTAGTCTGTTGTCGATATCTTTGATACTCCAATGGATGGTAGCCAAGTCATTATGGAAGGTAGTATGTTGTCGAGATTTTTTTTACTCCAATGGATGGTAGCCTTGTCACTATGGAAGGTAGTATGTTGTCGAGATTTTTGTTACTACAATGGTTTGTAGCCTTGTCATTATGGAAGGTAGTATGTTGTCGATATCTTTGGTACTCCAATGGATGGTAGCCTATTCATAATGGAAGGTAATCTGTTGTCGAGATTTTCGTTACTCCTATGGAGGGTAGCCTTGTCATTATGGAAGGTAGTCTATTGTCAACATTTTTGTTACTCAAATAGATGGTAGCCTTGCCATTTTGGAAGGTATTATGTTGTCAAGATTTTTGTTATTCCAATGGATGGTAGCCTTGTCATTATGGTAGGTAGTATGTCATTCTAATTTTTGTTACTCCTATGGATGGTAGCCTTGTCATTATGGAAGGTAGTCTATTGTTCAGATTTTTGTTACTACAATGTATGGTAGCCTTTTCATTATGGAAGGTAGTCTGTTGACGAGATTTTTGTTACTCTATTGGATGGTAGCCATGTCATTATGGAAGTTAGTTTGTTGTCGAGATTTTTGTTACTCCAATGGATGGTAGCCTTGTCATTATGGAAGGTAGTCTATTTTTGAGATTTTTGTTACTCCAATGGATGGTAGCCTTGTCATTATGGAAGGTAGTATGTTGTCGATATTTTTGTTACTCCAATGGATGGTAGCATTGTCATTATGGAAGGTAGTCTCTTGTTGATATTTTTGATACTCCAATGGATGATAGCCTTGTCATTATGGAAGGTAGTATGTTGTCGATATTTTTGTTACTACAATGGATGGTAGCCTTGTCATTATGGAAGGTAGTCTATTGTTCAGATTTTTGTAACTAAAATGTATGGTAGCCTTGTCATTATGGAAGGTAGTCTGTTGTCGAGATTTTTGTTACTCCATTGGATGGTAGCCTTGTCATTATGGAAGATAGTTTGTTGTTGAGATTTCTGTTATTCCAATGGATTGTAGCCTAGTCATTATGGAAGGTAGTCAATTTTCCAGATTTTTGTTACTCCAATCGATGGTAGCCTTGTCATTATGGAAGGTAATCTGTTGTCGAGATTTTTGTTACTTTAATGGATGGTAGCCTTGTCATTATGGAAGGTAGTCTATTGTCGAGATTTTTGTTACTAAATGGTTTGTAGCCTTGTCATTATGCAAGGTAGTATGTTGTCGATATCTTTGTTACTCCAATGGATGGTAGCCTAGTCATTATATAAGGTAGTCTTTTGTCGAGATTTTTGTTACACCAATGGATGGTAGACTTGTCATTAGGGAAGGTAGTCTATTGTCGAGATTTTTGTTACTCTAATGGATGGTAGCCTTGTCATTATGGAAGGTATTATTTCATTGTGATTTTTGTTTTTCCAATGGATGGTAGCCTAGTCATTATGGAAGGTAGTCTATTTTTTGAGATTTTTGTTACTCCGATGGATGGTAGCCTTGTCATTATGGAAGGTAGTCTGTTGTCGAGATTTTTGTTACTACAATGGTTTGTAGCCTTGTCATTATGGAAGGTAGTATGTTGTCGATATCTTTGGCACTCTAATGGATGGTAGCCTTGTCATTATGGAAGGAAGTATGTTGTCGAGATTTTTTGTTACTACAATGGTTTGTAGCCTTGTCATTATGGATGGTAGTATGTTGTCGATATCTTTGTTACTCCAATGGATGGTAGCCTGTTCATTATGGAAGGTAGTCTGTTGTCGAGATTTTTGTTACTCCAATGGAGGGTAGCCTTGTCATTATGGAAGGTATTCTATTGTCAAGATTTTTGTTACTCCAATGGATGGTAGCCTTGTCATTATGGAAAGTAGTATGTTGTCGATATCTTTGTTACTCCAATGGATGGTAGCCTTGTCATTATGGAAGGTAGTCTCTTGTCGATATCTTTGATACTCCAATGGATGGTAGCCTAGTCATTATGGAAGGTAGTCTATTGTCTAGATTTTTGTTACTCCAATGGATGGTAGCCTTGTCATTATGGAAGGTAGTATGTTGTCGAGATTTTTATTATTCCAATGGATGGTAACCTTGTCATTATGGAAGGTAGTCTATTCTTCAGATTTTTGTTACTAAATGTATGGTAACCTTATCATTATGGAAGGTAGTATGTTGTCGATATCTTTGGTACTCCAATGGATGGTAGCCTATTCATTATGGAAGGTAGTCTGTTGTCGAGATTTTTGTTACTCCAAAGGATGGTAGCCTTGTCATTATGGAAGGTAGTCTATTGTCAACATTTTTGTTACTCAAATGGATGGTAGCCTTGTCATTATGGAAGGTAGTATGTTGTCGATATCTTTGTTACTCCAATGGATGGTAGCCTTGTCATTATGGAAGGTAGTTTGTTGTCCATATCTTTGTTACTCCAATAGATGGTAGCCTAGTCATTATGAAAGGTAGTCTATTGTCTAAATTTTTTTTACTCCAATGGATGGTAGCCTTGTCATTATGGAAGGTAGTATGTTGTCGAGATTTTTGTTATTCCAATGGATGGTAGCCTTGTCATTATGAAAGGTAGTCTATTGTTCAGATTTTTGTTACTAAAATGTATGGTAGCCTTGTCATTATGGAAGGTAGTCTGTTGTCAAGATTTTTGTTACTCCATTGGATGGTAGCCTTGTCATTATAAAAGATAGTCTGTTGTCGAGATTTCTGTTATTCCAATGGATGGTAGCCTTGTCATTATGGAAGGTAGTCTATTTTCCAGATTTTTGTTACTCCAATGGATGATAGCCTTGTCATTATGGAAGGTAGTCTGCTGTCGAGATTTTTGTTACTTTAATGGATGGTAGCCTTGTCATTATGGAAGGTAGTTTATTGTCGAGATTTTTGTTACTACAATGGTTTGTAGCCTTGTCATTATGCAAGGTAGTATGTTGTCGATATCTTTGTTACTCCAATGGATGGTAGCCTAGTCATTATGGAAGGTAGTATGTTGTCGAGATTTTTGTTAATCCAATGGATGGTAGACTTGTCATTATGGAAGGTAGTCTATTGTCGAGATTTTTGTTACTCTAATGGATGGTAGCCTTGTCATTATGGAAGGTATTATTTCATTGTGATTTTTGTTACTCCAATGGATGGTAGCCTTGTCATTATGGAAGGTAGTATGTTGTCGAGATTTTTGTTATTCCAATGGATGGTAGCCTTGTCATTATGGAAGGTAGTCTATTGTTCAGATTTTTGTTACTAAAATGTATTGTAGCCTTGTCATTATAGAAGGTAGTCTGTTGTCGAGATTTTTGTTACTCCATTGGAAGGGTGCCTTGTCATTATGGAAGTTAGTCTATTGTCGAGATTTTTTTTATTCTAATGAATGGTAGCCTAGTCATTATGGAAGGTAGTCTGTTTTCGAGATTTTTGTTACTCTAATGGATTGTAGCCTTGTCATTATGGAAGGTAGTATGTTGTCGAGATTTTTGTTACTACAATGGTTTGTAGCCTTGTCATTATGGAAGGTAGTATGTTGTCGATATCTTTGGTACTCCAATGGATGGTAGCCTATTCATTATGGAAGGTAGTCTGTTGTCGAGATTTTCGTTACTCCAATGGAAGTTAGCCTTGTCATTATGGAAGGTATTCTATTGTCAAGATTTTTGTTACTCCAATGGATGGTAGCCTTGTCATTATGGAAAGTAGTATGTTGTCGATATATTTGTTACTCCAATGGATGGTAGCCTTGTCATTATGGAAGGTAGTCTGTTGTCGATATCTTTGATACTCCAATGGATGGTAGCCTAGTCATTATGGAAGGTAGTCTATTGTCTAGATTTTTGTTACTCCAATGGATGGTAGCCTTGTCATTACGGAAGGTAGTCTATTGTCAACATTTTTGTTACTCCAATGGATGGTAGCCTTGTCATTATGGAAGGTAGTATGTTGTCGATATCTTTGTTACTCCAATGGATGGTAGCCTTGTCATTATGGAAGGTAGTTTGTTGTCCATATCTTTGTTACTCCAATAGATGGTAGCCTAGTCATTATGAAAGGTAGTCTATTGTCGAGATTTTTTTACTCCAATGGATGGTAGCCTTGTCATTATGGAAGGTAGTATGTTGTCGAGATTTTTGTTATTCCAATGGATGGTAGCCTTGTCATTATGGAAGGTAGTCTATTGTTCAGATTTTTGTCACTAAAATGTATTGTAGCCTTGTCATTATGGAAGGTAGTCTGTTGTCGAGATTTTTGTTACTCCATTGGATGATAGCCTTGTCATTATGGAAGATAGTCTGTTGTCGAGATTTTTGTTTTTCCAATGGATGGTAGCCTAGTCATTATGGAAGGTAGTCTATTTTTGAGATTTTTGTTACTCCGATGGATGGTAGCCTTGTCATTTTGGAAGGTAGTATGTTGTCGAGATTTTTGTTACTCCAATGGATGGTATCATTGCCATTATGGAAGGTAGTCTCTTGTTGATATTTTTGATACTCCAATGGATGGTAGCCTTGTCATTATGGAAGGTAGTATGTTGTCGAGATTTTTGTTACTACAATGGTTTGTAGCCTTGTCATTATGGAAGGTATTATGTTGTCGATATCTTTGGTACTCCAATGGATGGTAGCCTATTCATTATGGAAGGTAGTCTGTTGTCGATATTTTTGTTACTCCAATGGAGGGTAGCCTTGTCATTATGGAAGGTATTCTATTGTCAAGATTTTTGTTACTCCAATGGATGGTAGCCTTGTCATTATGGAAAGTAGTATGTTGTCGATATCTTTGTTACTCCAATGGATGGTAGCCTTGTCATTATGGAAGGTAGTCTGTTGTCGATATCTTTGATACTCAAATGGATGGTAGACAAGTCATTATGGAAGGTAGTCTATTGTCTAGATTTTTGTTACTCCAATGGATGGTAGCCTTGTCATTATGGAAGGTAGTATGTTGTCGAGATTTTTATTATACCAATGGATGGTAACCTTGTCATTATGGAAGGTAGTCTATTCTTCAGATTTTTGTTACTAAATGTATGGTAACCTTGTCATTATGGAAGGTAGTATGTTGTCGATATCTTTGGTACTCCAATGGATGGTAGCCTATTCATTATGGAAGGTAGTCTGTTGTCGAGATTTTTGTTACTCCAAAGGATGGTAGCCTTGTCATTATGGAAGGTAGTCTATTGTCAACATTTTTGTTACTCCAATGGATGGTAGCCTTGTCATTATGGAAGGTAGTATGTTGTCGATATCTTTGTTACTCCAATGGATGGTAGCCTTGTCATTATGGAAGGTAGTTTGTTGTCCATATCTTTGTTACTCCAATAGATGGTAGCCTAGTCATTATGAAAGGTAGTCTATTGTCTAAATTTTTTTTACTCCAATGGATGGTAGCCTTGTCATTATGGAAGGTAGTATGTTGTCGAGATTTTTGTTATTCCAATGGATGGTAGCCTTGTCATTATGAAAGGTAGTCTATTGTTCAGATTTTTGTTACTAAAATGTATGGTAGCCTTGTCATTATGGAAGGTAGTCTGTTGTCAAGATTTTTGTTACTCCATTGGATGGTAGCCTTGTCATTATAAAAGATAGTCTGTTGTCGAGATTTCTGTTATTCCAATGGATGGTAGCCTTGTCATTATGGAAGGTAGTCTATTTTCCAGATTTTTGTTACTCCAATGGATGATAGCCTTGTGATTATGGAAGGTAGTCTGCTGTCGAGATTTTTGTTACTTTAATGGATGGTAGCCTTGTCATTATGGAAGGTAGTTTATTGTCGAGATTTTTGTTACTACAATGGTTTGTAGCCTTGTCATTATGCAAGGTAGTATGTTGTCGATATCTTTGTTACTCCAATGGATGGTAGCCTAGTCATTATGGAAGGTAGTATGTTGTCGAGATTTTTGTTAATCCAATGGATGGTAGACTTGTCATTATGGAAGGTAGTCTATTGTCGAGATTTTTGTTACTCTAATGGATGGTAGCCTTGTCATTATGGAAGGTATTATTTCATTGTGATTTTTGTTACTCCAATGGATGGTAGCCTTGTCATTATGGAAGGTAGTATGTTGTCGAGATTTTTGTTATTCCAATGGATGGTAGCCTTGTCATTATGGAAGGTAGTCTATTGTTCAGATTTTTGTTACTAAAATGTATTGTAGCCTTGTCATTATAGAAGGTAGTCTGTTGTCGAGATTTTTGTTACTCCATTGGAAGGGTGCCTTGTCATTATGGAAGTTAGTCTATTGTCGAGATTTTTTTTATTCTAATGAATGGTAGCCTAGTCATTATGGAAGGTAGTCTGTTTTCGAGATTTTTGTTACTCTAATGGATTGTAGCCTTGTCATTATGGAAGGTAGTATGTTGTCGAGATTTTTGTTACTACAATGGTTTGTAGCCTTGTCATTATGGAAGGTAGTATGTTGTCGATATCTTTGGTACTCCAATGGATGGTAGCCTATTCATTATGGAAGGTAGTCTGTTGTCGAGATTTTCGTTACTCCAATGGAAGTTAGCCTTGTCATTATGGAAGGTATTCTATTGTCAAGATTTTTGTTACTCCAATGGATGGTAGCCTTGTCATTATGGAAAGTAGTATGTTGTCGATATATTTGTTACTCCAATGGATGGTAGCCTTGTCATTATGGAAGGTAGTCTGTTGTCGATATCTTTGATACTCCAATGGATGGTAGCCTAGTCATTATGGAAGGTAGTCTATTGTCTAGATTTTTGTTACTCCAATGGATGGTAGCCTTGTCATTACGGAAGGTAGTCTATTGTCAACATTTTTGTTACTCCAATGGATGGTAGCCTTGTCATTATGGAAGGTAGTATGTTGTCGATATCTTTGTTACTCCAATGGATGGTAGCCTTGTCATTATGGAAGGTAGTTTGTTGTCCATATCTTTGTTACTCCAATAGATGGTAGCCTAGTCATTATGAAAGGTAGTCTATTGTCGAGATTTTTTTACTCCAATGGATGGTAGCCTTGTCATTATGGAAGGTAGTATGTTGTCGAGATTTTTGTTATTCCAATGGATGGTAGCCTTGTCATTATGGAAGGTAGTCTATTGTTCAGATTTTTGTCACTAAAATGTATTGTAGCCTTGTCATTATGGAAGGTAGTCTGTTGTCGAGATTTTTGTTACTCCATTGGATGATAGCCTTGTCATTATGGAAGATAGTCTGTTGTCGAGATTTTTGTTTTTCCAATGGATGGTAGCCTAGTCATTATGGAAGGTAGTCTATTTTTGAGATTTTTGTTACTCCGATGGATGGTAGCCTTGTCATTATGGAAGGTAGTATGTTGTCGAGATTTTTGTTACTCCAATGGATGGTATCATTGCCATTATGGAAGGTAGTCTCTTGTTGATATTTTTGATACTCCAATGGATGGTAGCCTTGTCATTATGGAAGGTAGTATGTTGTCGAGATTTTTGTTACTACAATGGTTTGTAGCCTTGTCATTATGGAAGGTATTATGTTGTCGATATCTTTGGTACTCCAATGGATGGTAGCCTATTCATTATGGAAGGTAGTCTGTTGTCGATATTTTTGTTACTCCAATGGAGGGTAGCCTTGTCATTATGGAAGGTATTCTATTGTCAAGATTTTTGTTACTCCAATGGATGGTAGCCTTGTCATTATGGAAAGTAGTATGTTGTCGATATCTTTGTTACTCCAATGGATGGTAGCCTTGTCATTATGGAAGGTAGTCTGTTGTCGATATCTTTGATACTCAAATGGATGGTAGACAAGTCATTATGGAAGGTAGTCTATTGTCTAGATTTTTGTTACTCCAATGGATGGTAGCCTTGTCATTATGGAAGGTAGTATGTTGTCGAGATTTTTATTATACCAATGGATGGTAACCTTGTCATTATGGAAGGTAGTCTATTCTTCAGATTTTTGTTACTAAATGTATGGTAACCTTGTCATTATGGAAGGTAGTATGTTGTCGATATCTTTGGTACTCCAATGGATGGTAGCCTATTCATTATGGAAGGTAGTCTGTTGTCGAGATTTTCGTTACTCCAAAGGATGGTAGCCTTGTCATTATGGAAGGTAGTCTATTGTCAACATTTTTGTTACTCCAATGGATGGTAGCCTTGTCATTATGGAAGGTAGTATGTTGTCGATATCTTTGTTACTCCAATGGATGGTAGCCTTGTCATTATGGAAGGTAGTTTGTTGTCCATATCTTTGTTACTCCAATATATGGTAGCCTAGTCATTATGAAAGGTAGTCTATTGTCTAGATTTTTTTTACTCCAATGGATGGTAGCCTTGTCATTATGGAAGGTAGTATGTTGTCGAGATTTTTGTTATTCCAATGGATGGTAGCCTTGTCATTATGAAAGGTAGTCTGTTGTTCAGATTTTTATTACTAAAATGTATGGTAGCCTTGTCATTATGGAAGGTAGTCTGTTGTCGAGATTTTTGTTACTCCATTGGATGGTAGCCTTGTCATTATGGAAGATAGTCTGTTGTCGAGATTTCTGTTATTCCAATGGATTGTAGCCTAGTCATTATGGAAGGTAGTCTATTTTCCAGATTTTTGTTACTCCAATGGATGGTAGCCTTGTCATTATGGAAGGTAGTCTATTGTCGAGATTTTTGTTACTTTAATGGATGGTAGCCTTGTCATTATGGAAGGTAGTCTATTGTCGATATTTTTGTTACTCCAATGGATGCTAGCCTAGTCGTTATGGAAGGTAGTTTGTTGTTGAGATTTTTGTTACTCCAATTGATGGTAGCCTAGTCATTATGGAAGGTAGTCTATTTTAGAGATTTTTGTTACTCCAATGGATGGTAGCCTTGTCATTATGGAAGGCAGTTTGATGTCGGGATTTTTGTTACTCTAATGGATGGTAGCCTTGTCATTATGGAAGGTAGTTTATTGTCAAGATTTTTGTTACTACAATGGTTTATAGTCTTGTCATTATGGAAGGTAGTATGTTGTCGATATCTTTGTTACTCCAATGGATGGTAGACTAGTCATTATGGAAGGTAGTCCATTGTCCAGATTTTCGTTACTCTAATGGTTGCTAGCCTTCTCATTATGAAAGGTAGTCTATTGTCGAGATTTTTGTTACTCCAATGGATGGTAGCCTTGCCATTATGGAAGGAAGTCTCTTGTCGAGATTTTTGTTACTCCATTAGATGGTACCCTTGTCATTATGGAAGGTAGTCTTTTGTCATGATTCTTGTTATTCCAATGGATGGTAGACTTGTCATTATGGAAGGAAGTCTGTTGTCATGATTTTTGTTACTCCAATGGATGATATCCTTGTAATTATGGAAGGTAGTCTGTTGTCGAGATTTTTGTTATTCCAATGGATGGTAGCCTTGTAATTATGGAAGGTAGTCTGTTTTCGTGATTTTTGTTACTCCGATGGTTGGTAGCCTTGTCATTATGGAAGGTAGTATGTTGTCGATATCTTTGTTACTCCAATGGATGGTAGCCAAGTCATTATGGAAGGTAGCCTGTTGTCGAGATTTTCGTTACTCCACTGGATGGTAGCCTTGTCAGTATGGAAGGTAGTCTGTTGTCGTGATTTTTGTTACTCCAATTGATGGTAGCCTTGTCATTATGGAAGGTAGTATTTTGTCGATATCTTTGTTACTCCAATGGATGGTAGCCTTGTCATTATGGAAGGTAGTATGTTGTCGAGATTTTTGTTACTCCAATGGATGGTATCATTGCCATTATGGAAGGTAGTCTCTTGTTGATATTTTTGATACTCCAATGGATGGTAGCCTTGTCATTATGGAAGGTAGTATGTTGTCGAGATTTTTGTTACTACAATGGTTTGTAGCCTTGTCATTATGGAAGGTATTATGTTGTCGATATCTTTGGTACTCCAATGGATGGTAGCCTATTCATTATGGAAGGTAGTCTGTTGTCGATATTTTTGTTACTCCAATGGAGGGTAGCCTTGTCATTATGGAAGGTATTCTATTGTCAAGATTTTTGTTACTCCAATGGATGGTAGCCTTGTCATTATGGAAAGTAGTATGTTGTCGATATCTTTGTTACTCCAATGGATGGTAGCCTTGTCATTATGGAAGGTAGTCTGTTGTCGATATCTTTGATACTCAAATGGATGGTAGACAAGTCATTATGGAAGGTAGTCTATTGTCTAGATTTTTGTTACTCCAATGGATGGTAGCCTTGTCATTATGGAAGGTAGTATGTTGTCGAGATTTTTATTATACCAATGGATGGTAACCTTGTCATTATGGAAGGTAGTCTATTCTTCAGATTTTTGTTACTAAATGTATGGTAACCTTGTCATTATGGAAGGTAGTATGTTGTCGATATCTTTGGTACTCCAATGGATGGTAGCCTATTCATTATGGAAGGTAGTCTGTTGTCGAGATTTTCGTTACTCCAAAGGATGGTAGCCTTGTCATTATGGAAGGTAGTCTATTGTCAACATTTTTGTTACTCCAATGGATGGTAGCCTTGTCATTATGGAAGGTAGTATGTTGTCGATATCTTTGTTACTCCAATGGATGGTAGCCTTGTCATTATGGAAGGTAGTTTGTTGTCCATATCTTTGTTACTCCAATATATGGTAGCCTAGTCATTATGAAAGGTAGTCTATTGTCTAGATTTTTTTTACTCCAATGGATGGTAGCCTTGTCATTATGGAAGGTAGTATGTTGTCGAGATTTTTGTTATTCCAATGGATGGTAGCCTTGTCATTATGAAAGGTAGTCTGTTGTTCAGATTTTTATTACTAAAATGTATGGTAGCCTTGTCATTATGGAAGGTAGTCTGTTGTCGAGATTTTTGTTACTCCATTGGATGGTAGCCTTGTCATTATGGAAGATAGTCTGTTGTCGAGATTTCTGTTATTCCAATGGATTGTAGCCTAGTCATTATGGAAGGTAGTCTATTTTCCAGATTTTTGTTACTCCAATGGATGGTAGCCTTGTCATTATGGAAGGTAGTCTATTGTCGAGATTTTTGTTACTTTAATGGATGGTAGCCTTGTCATTATGGAAGGTAGTCTATTGTCGAGATTTTTGTTACTCCAATGGATGCTAGCCTAGTCGTTATGGAAGGTAGTTTGTTGTTGAGATTTTTGTTACTCCAATTGATGGTAGCCTAGTCATTATGGAAGGTAGTCTATTTTAGAGATTTTTGTTACTCCAATGGATGGTAGCCTTGTCATTATGGAAGGCAGTTTGATGTCGGGATTTTTGTTACTCTAATGGATGGTAGCCTTGTCATTATGGAAGGTAGTTTATTGTCAAGATTTTTGTTACTACAATGGTTTATAGTCTTGTCATTATGGAAGGTAGTATGTTGTCGATATCTTTGTTACTCCAATGGATGGTAGACTAGTCATTATGGAAGGTAGTCCATTGTCCAGATTTTCGTTACTCTAATGGTTGCTAGCCTTCTCATTATGAAAGGTAGTCTATTGTCGAGATTTTTGTTACTCCAATGGATGGTAGCCTTGCCATTATGGAAGGAAGTCTCTTGTCGAGATTTTTGTTACTCCATTAGATGGTACCCTTGTCATTATGGAAGGTAGTCTTTTGTCATGATTCTTGTTATTCCAATGGATGGTAGACTTGTCATTATGGAAGGAAGTCTGTTGTCATGATTTTTGTTACTCCAATGGATGATATCCTTGTAATTATGGAAGGTAGTCTGTTGTCGAGATTTTTGTTATTCCAATGGATGGTAGCCTTGTAATTATGGAAGGTAGTCTGTTTTCGTGATTTTTGTTACTCCGATGGTTGGTAGCCTTGTCATTATGGAAGGTAGTATGTTGTCGATATCTTTGTTACTCCAATGGATGGTAGCCAAGTCATTATGGAAGGTAGCCTGTTGTCGAGATTTTCGTTACTCCACTGGATGGTAGCCTTGTCAGTATGGAAGGTAGTCTGTTGTCGTGATTTTTGTTACTCCAATTGATGGTAGCCTTGTCATTATGGAAGGTAGTATTTTGTCGATATCTTTGTTACTCCAATGGATGGTAGCCTTGTCATTATGGAAGGTAGTCTGTTGTCGATATCTTTGTTACTCCAATGGATGGTAGCCTTGTCATTATGGAAGGTAGTATGTCATTGTGATTTTTGTTACTCCAATGGATGGTAGCCTTGTCATTATGGAAGGTAGTCTATTGTTCAGATTTTTTTACTACAATGTATGGTAGCCTTGTCATTAAGGAAGGTAGTCTATTGTCGAGGTTTTTGTTACTCTATTGGATGGTAGCCATGTCATTATGGAAGTTAGTATGTTGTCTAGATTTTGGTTTTTCCAATGGATGGTAGCCTAGTCATTATGGAAGGTAGTCGATTTTTGAGATTTTTGTTACTCCGATGGATGGTAGCCTTGTCATTATGGAAGGTAGTATGTTGTCAATATTTTTGTTACTCCAATGGATGGTAGAATTGTCATTATGGAAGGTAGTCTCTTGTTGATATTTTTGATACTCCAATGGATGGTAGCCTTGTCATTATGGAAGGTAGTATGTTGTCGAGATTTTTGTTACTACAATGATTTGTAGCCTTGTCATTATGGAAGGTAGTATGTTGTCGATATCTTTGGTACTCCAATGGATGGTAGCCTTGTCATTATGGAAGGTAGTCTATTGTCGATATCTTTGTTACTCCAATGGATGGTAGCCTAGTCATTATGGAAGGTAACCTATTGTCGAGATTTTTGTTACTCCAATGGATGGTATCCTTGTCATTATGAGAGGTAATATGTTGTCGAGATTTTTGTTATTCCAATGGGTGGTATCCTTGTCAATATGAAAGGTAGTTTGTTGTCGATATCTTTGTTACTCCAATGGATGGTAGCCTAGTCATTTTAGAAGGTAGTCGATTTTCGATATTTTTGTTACTCCAATGGATGGTAGCCTTTTCATTATGAAAGGTAGTCTACTGTCGAGATTTTTGTTACTTTAATGGATGGTAGCCTTGTCATTATGAAATGTAGTCTATTGTCGAGATTTTAGTTACAACCATGGTTTGTAGCCTAGTCATTATGGAAGGTAGCCTGTTGTCGATATTTTCTTTACTCCAATGGATGGTAGCCTTGTCAGTAGGGAAGGTAGTCTGTTGTCGAGATTTTTGTTACTCCAGTGGATGGTAGCCTTGTCATTATGGAAGGTAGTCAATTATCGATATTTTTGTTACTCTAATGGATGGTAGCCTTGTCATTATGGAAGGTATTCTTTCATTGTGAGTTTTATTACTCCAATGGATGGTAGATTTGTCATTATGGAAGTTAGTCTGTTGTCGAGATATTTTTACTCTAATGGATGGTAGCCTTGTAATTATGGAAGGTAGTCTTTTGTTCAGATTTTGGTTACTACGATGTATGGAAGCCTTGTCATTATAGAAGGTAGTCTGTTGTCGAGATTTTTGTTACTCCATTGGATGGTAGCCTTGTCATTATGGAAGTTAGTCTATTGTCGAGATTTTTGTTAATCCAATGGATGGTAGCCTAGTCATTATGGAGGGTAGTCTGTTTTCAAGATTTTTGTTAATCCAATGGATGGTAGCCTAGTCATTATGGAAGGTTGTCTGTTATCGAGATTTTTGTTACTCTAATGGATGGTAGCCTTGCCATTATGGAAGGTATTATGTTGTCAAGATTTTTGTTACTCCAATGGATGGTAGCCTTGTCATTATGGAAAGTAGTATGTCATTGTGATTTTTGTTATTCCTATGGATGGTAGCCTTGTCATTATGGAAGGTAGTCCATTGTTCAGATTTTTGTTACTACAATGTATGGTAGCCTTGTCATTATGGAAGTTAGTCTGTTGTCGAGATTTTTGTTACTCTATTGGATGGTAGCCATGTAATTATGGAAGTTAGTATGTTGTCGGATTTTGGTTTTTCCAATGGATGGTAGCCTAATCATAAGGGAAGGTAGTCTATTTTTGAGATTTTTGTTACTCCGATGGATGGTAGCCTTGTCATTATGGAAGGTAGTATGTTGTCAAGATTTTTGTTACTCCAATGGATGGTAGCCTTGTCATTATGGAAGGTAGTCTCTTGTTGATATTTTTGATACTCCAATGGACGGTAGCCTTGTCATTATGGAAGGTAGTATGTTGTCGAGATTTATTTTACTACAATGGTTTGTAGCCTTGTCATTATCGAAGGTAGTATGTTATCGATATCTTTGGTATTCCAATGGATGGTAGCCTATTCATTATGGAAGGTAGTCTGTTATCGAGATATTCGTTACTCCAATGGAGGGTAGCCTTATTATTATGGAAGTTAGTTTGTTGTCAAGATTTTTGTTACTCCAATGGATGGTAGCCTTGTCATTATGGAAGGTACTATGTTGTCGATATCTTTGTTACTCCAATGGATGGTAGCCTTGTCATTATGGAAGGTATTATGTTGTGGATATCTTTGTTACTCCAATGGATGGTAGCTTAGTCATTATGGAAGGTAACCTTTTATCGAGATTTTTGTGACTCCAATGGATGGTAGCCTTGTCATTATGGAAGGTAATATGTTGTCGATATTTTTGTTATTCCAATGGATGGTAGGCTTGTCATTATGAAAGGTAGTTTGTTGTCGATATCTTTGTTACTCCAATGGATGGTAGCCTAGTCATTATGGAAGGTAGTCTGTTGTTGAGATTTTTGTTGCTCCAATGGATGGTAGCCTAGTCATTATGGAAGGTAGTTTGTTGTTTATATTTTTGTTACTCCAATTGATGGTAGCCTAGTCATTATGGAAGGTAGTCTATTTTCGAGATTTTTGTTACTCCAATGGATGGTAGCCTTGTCATTATGGAAGGTAGTTTGTTGTCGAGATTTTTGTTACTCTAATGGATGGTAGCCTTGTCATTATGGAAGGTAGTCTATTGTCGAGATTTTTGTTACTACAATGGTTTATAGCCTTTTCATTATGGAAGGTAGTATGTTGTCGATATCTTTGTTACTCTAATGGATGGTAGCCAAGTCATTATGGAAGGTAGTCTATTGTCGAGATTTTTGTTAGTTTAATGGATGCTAGCCTTCTCATTATGGAAGGTAGTCTATTGTCGAGATTTTTGTTACTCCAATGGATGGTAGCCTTGCCATTATGGAAGGAAGTCTCTTGTCGATATTTTTGTTACTCCATTGGATGGTAGCCTTGTCATTATGGAAGGTAGTCTTTTGTCATGATTTTTGTTGTTCCAATGGATGGTAGACTTGTCATTATGGAAGGAAGTCTGTTGTCATGATTTTTGTTACTACAATGGATGATATCCTTGTAATTATGGAAGGTAGTCTGTTGTCGAGATTTTTGTTATTCCAATGGATGGTAGCCTTGTAATTATGGAAGGTAGTCTGTTTTTGTGATTTTTGTTACTCTGATGGTTGGTAGCCTTGTCATTATGGAAGGTAGTATGTTGTCGATATCTTTGTTACTCCAATGTATGGTAGCCTAGTCATTATGGAAGGTAGCCTGTTGTCGATATTTTCGTTACTCCAATGGATGGTAGCCTTGTCAGTATGGAAGGTTGGTTGTTGTCGTGATTTTTGTTACTCCAATTGATGGTAGCCTTGTCATTATGGAAGGTAGTATTTTGTCGATATCTTTGTTACTCAAATGGATGGTATCCTTGTCATTATGGAAGGTAGTCTGTTGTCGATATCTTTGTTACTCCAATGGATGGTAACCTAGTCATTATGTAAGTATTCTATTCTCGAATTTTTTTTACGCCAATGGATGGTAGCCTTGTCATTATGGAAGGTAGTATGTTGTCGAGATTTTGGTTATTCCAATGGATGGTAGCCTTGTCATTATGGAAGGTAGTCTATTGTTCAGATTTTTGTTACTAAAATGTATGGTAGCCTTGTCATTATGGGAGGTAGTTTGTTGTCGATATTTTTGTTACTCCATTGGATGGTAGCCTTGTCATTATGGAAGATAGTCTGTTGTCGAGATATTTGTTATTCCAATGGATTGTAGCCTAGTCATTATGGAAGGTAGTCGATTTTCGAGATTTTTGTTACTCCAATGGATGGTAGCCTTGTCATTATGGAAGGTAGTCTACTGTCGAGATTTTTGTTACTTTAATGGATGGTAGCCTTGTCATTATGGAAGGTAGTCTATTGTCGAGATTTTTGTTACTATAATGGTTTGTAGCCTTGTCATTATGGAAGATAGTATGTTGTCGATATCTTTTTTACTCCAATGGATGGTAGCCTAGTCATTTTGGAAGGTAGTCTGTTGTCGAGATTTTTGTTACTCCAATGGATGGTAGCCTTGTCATTATGGAAGGTAGTCTGTTATCGAGATTTTTGTTACTCTAATAGATGGTAGCCTTGTCATTATTGTAGGTATTCTATCATTGTTATTTTTGTTTCTCCAATGGATGGTAACCTTGTCATTATAGAAGGTAGTCTGATGTCGAGATTTTTGTTACTCTAATGGAAGGTAGCCTTGTCATTATGGAAGGTAGTCTTTTGTTCAGATTTTTGTTACTACAATGTATGGAAGCCTTGTCATTATAGAAGGTAGTCTGTTTTTGAGATTTTTGTAACTCCATTGGATGGTAGCCTTGTCATTATGGAAGTTAGTCTATTGTCGAGATTTTTCTTATTCCAATGGACGGTAGCCTAGTCATTATTGAAGGTAGTCTGTTTTGGAGATTTTTGTTACACCAATGGATGGTAGCCTAGTCAATATGGAAGGTAGTCTGTTAACGATATTTTTGTTACTCCAATGTATGGTAGCCGTGCCATTATGGAAGGTATTATGTTGTCAAGATTTTAGTTACTCCAATGGATGGTAGCCTTGTCATTATGGAAGGTAGTATCTCATTGTGATTTTTTTTACTCCTATGGATGGTAGCCTTGTCATTATGGAAGGTAGTCTATTGTTGAGATTTTTGTTACTACAATGTAAGGTAGCCTTGTCATTATGGAAGGTAGTCTGTTGTCGAGATTTTTGTTACTCCAATGGATGGTAGCCTTGCCATTATGGAAGGTATTATGTTGTCAAGATTTTTGTTACTCTAATGGATGGTAGCCTTGTCATTATGGAAGGTAGTATGTTGTCGAGATTTATTTTACTACAATGGTTTGTAGCCTTGTCATTATCGAAGGTAGTATGTTGTCGATATCTTTGGTATTCCAATGGATGGTAGCCTATTCATTATGGAAGGTAGTCTGTTGTCGAGATTTTCGTTACTCCAATGCAGGGTAGCCTTATTATTATGGAAGTTAGTTTGTTGTCAAGATTTTTGTTACTCCAATGGATGGTAGCCTTGTCATTATGGAAGGTACTATGTTGTCGATATCTTTGTTACTCCAATGGATGGTAGCCTTGTCATTATGGAAGGTATTATGTTGTGGATATCTTTGTTACTCCAATGGATGGTAGCTTAGTCATTATGGAAGGTAACCTTTTATCGAGATTTTTGTGACTCCAATGGATGGTAGCCTTGTCATTATGGAAGGTAATATGTTGTCGATATTTTTGTTATTCCAATGGATGGTAGGCTTGTCATTATGAAAGGTAGTTTGTTGTCGATATCTTTGTTACTCCAATGGATGGTAGCCTAGTCATTATGGAAGGTAGTCTGTTGTTGAGATTTTTGTTGCTCCAATGGATGGTAGCCTAGTCATTATGGAAGGTAGTTTGTTGTTGATATTTTTGTTACTCCAATTGATGGTAGCCTAGTCATTATGGAAGGTAGTCTATTTTCGAGATTTTTGTTACTCCAATGGATGGTAGCCTTGTCATTATGGAAGGTAGTTTGTTGTCGAGATTTTTGTTACTCTAATGGATGGTAGCCTTGTCATTATGGAAGGTAGTCTATTGTCGAGATTTTTGTTACTACAATGGTTTATAGCCTTTTCATTATGGAAGGTAGTATGTTGTCGATATCTTTGTTACTCTAATGGATGGTAGCCAAGTCATTATGGAAGGTAGTCTATTGTCGAGATTTTCGTTACTTTAATGGATGCTAGCCTTCTCATTATGGAAGGTAGTCTATTATCGAGATTTTTCTTACTCCAATGGATGGTAGCCTTGCCATTATGGAAGGAAGTCTCTTGTCGATATTTTTGTTACTCCATTGGATGGTAGCCTTGTCATTATGGAAGGTAGTCTTTTGTCATGATTTTTGTTGTTCCAATGGATGGTAGACTTGTCATTATGGAAGGAAGTCTGTTGTCATGATTTTTGTTACTACAATGGATGATATCCTTGTAATTATGGAAGGTAGTCTGTTGTCGAGATTTTTGTTATTCCAATGGATGGTAGCCTTGTAATTATGGAAGGTAGTCTGTTTTTGTGATTTTTGTTACTCTGATGGTTGGTAGCCTTGTCATTATGGAAGGTAGTATGTTGTCGATATCTTTGTTACTCCAATGTATGGTAGCCTAGTCATTATGGAAGGTAGCCTGTTGTCGATATTTTCGTTACTCCAATGGATGGTAGCCTTGTCAGTATGGAAGGTTGTCTGTTGTCGTGATTTTTGTTACTCCAATTGATGGTAGCCTTGTCATTATGGAAGGTAGTATTTTGTCGATATCTTTGTTACTCAAATGGATGGTATCCTTGTCATTATGGAAGGTAGTCTGTTGTCGATATCTTTGTTACTCCAATGGATGGTAACCTAGTCATTATGTAAGTATTCTATTCTCGAATTTTTTTTACGCCAATGGATGGTAGCCTTGTCATTATGGAAGGTAGTATGTTGTCGAGATTTTGGTTATTCGAATGGATGGTAGCCTTGTCATTATGGAAGGTAGTCTATTGTTCAGATTTTTGTTACTAAAATGTATGGTAGCCTTGTCATTATGGAAGGTAGTTTGTTGTCGATATTTTTGTTACTCCATTGGATGGTAGCCTTGTCATTATGGAAGATAGTCTATTGTCGAGATATTTGTTATTCCAATGGATTGTAGCCTAGTCATTATGGAAGGTAGTCGATTTTCGAGATTTTTGTTACTCCAATGGATGGTAGCCTTGTCATTATGGAAGGTAGTCTACTGTCGAGATTTTTGTTACTTTAATGGATGGTAGCCTTGTCATTATGGAAGGTAGTCTATTGTCGAGATTTTTGTTACTATAATGGTTTGTAGCCTTGTCATTATGGAAGATAGTATGTTGTCGATATCTTTTTTACTCCAATGGATGGTAGCCTAGTCATTTTGGAAGGTAGTCTGTTGTCGAGATTTTTGTTACTCCAATGGATGGTAGCCTTGTCATTATGGAAGGTAGTCTGTTATCGAGATTTTTGTTACTCTAATAGATGGTAGCCTTGTCATTATTGTAGGTATTCTATCATTGTGATTTTTGTTTCTCCAATGGATGGTAACCTTGTCATTATAGAAGGTAGTCTGATGTCGAGATTTTTGTTACTCTAATGGAAGGTAGCCTTGTCATTATGGAAGGTAGTCTTTTGTTCAGATTTTTGTTACTACAATGTATGGAAGCCTTGTCATTATAGAAGGTAGTCTGTTTTTGAGATTTTTGTAACTCCATTGGATGGTAGCCTTGTCATTATGGAAGTTAGTCTATTGTCGAGATTTTTCTTATTCCAATGGACGGTAGCCTAGTCATTATTGAAGGTAGTCTGTTTTGGAGATTTTTGTTACACCAATGGATGGTAGCCTAGTCAATATGGAAGGTAGTCTGTTATCGAGATTTTTGTTACTCCAATGTATGGTAGCCGTGCCATTATGGAAGGTATTATGTTGTCAAGATTTTAGTTACTCCAATGGATGGTAGCCTTGTCATTATGGAAGGTAGTATCTCATTGTGATTTTTTTTACTCCTATGGATGGTAGCCTTGTCATTATGGAAGGTAGTCTATTGTTGAGATTTTTGTTACTACAATGTAAGGTAGCCTTGTCATTATGGAAGGTAGTCTGTTGTCGAGATTTTTGTTACTCCAATGGATGGTAGCCTTGCCATTATGGAAGGTATTATGTTGTCAACATTTTTGTTACTCTAATGGATGGTAGCCTTGTCATTATGGAAGGTAGTATGTTGTCGAGATTTATTTTACTACAATGGTTTGTAGCCTTGTCATTATCGAAGGTAGTATGTTGTCGATATCTTTGGTATTCCAATGGATGGTAGCCTATTCATTATGGAAGGTAGTCTGTTGTCGAGATTTTCGTTACTCCAATGGAGGGTAGCCTTATTATTATGGAAGTTAGTTTGTTGTCAAGATTTTTGTTACTCCAATGGATGGTAGCCTTGTCATTATGGAAGGTACTATGTTGTCGATATCTTTGTTACTCCAATGGATGGTAGCCTTGTCATTATGGAAGGTATTATGTTGTGGATATCTTTGTTACTCCAATGGATGGTAGCTTAGTCATTATGGAAGGTAACCTTTTATCGAGATTTTTGTGACTCCAATGGATGGTAGCCTTGTCATTATGGAAGGTAATATGTTGTCGATATTTTTGTTATTCCAATGGATGGTAGGCTTGTCATTATGAAAGGTAGTTTGTTGTCGATATCTTTGTTACTCCAATGGATGGTAGCCTAGTCATTATGGAAGGTAGTCTGTTGTTGAGATTTTTGTTGCTCCAATGGATGGTAGCCTAGTCATTATGGAAGGTAGTTTGTTGTTGATATTTTTGTTACTCCAATTGATGGTAGCCTAGTCATTATGGAAGGTAGTCTATTTTCGAGATTTTTGTTACTCCAATGGATGGTAGCCTTGTCATTATGGAAGGTAGTTTGTTGTCGAGATTTTTGTTACTCTAATGGATGGTAGCCTTGTCATTATGGAAGGTAGTCTATTGTCGAGATTTTTGTTACTACAATGGTTTATAGCCTTTTCATTATGGAAGGTAGTATGTTGTCGATATCTTTGTTACTCTAATGGATGGTAGCCAAGTCATTATGGAAGGTAGTCTATTGTCGAGATTTTCGTTACTTTAATGGATGCTAGCCTTCTCATTATGGAAGGTAGTCTATTATCGAGATTTTTGTTACTCCAATGGATGGTAGCCTTGCCATTATGGAAGGAAGTCTCTTGTCCATATTTTTGTTACTCCATTGGATGGTAGCCTTGTCATTATGGAAGGTAGTCTTTTGTCATGATTTTTGTTGTTCCAATGGATGGTAGACTTGTCATTATGGAAGGAAGTCTGTTGTCATGATTTTTGTTACTACAATGGATGATATCCTTGTAATTATGGAAGGTAGTCTGTTGTCGAGATTTTTGTTATTCCAATGGATGGTAGCCTTGTAATTATGGAAGGTAGTCTGTTTTTGTGATTTTTGTTACTCTGATGGTTGGTAGCCTTGTCATTACGGAAGGTAGTATGTTGTCGATATCTTTGTTACTCCAATGTATGGTAGCCTAGTCATTATGGAAGGTAGCCTGTTGTTGATATTTTCGTTACTCCAATGGATGGTAGCCTTGTCAGTATGGAAGGTTGTCTGTTGTCATGATTTTTGTTACTCCAATTGATGGTAGCCTTGTCATTATGGAAGGTAGTATTTTGTCGATATCTTTGTTACTCAAATGGATGGTATCCTTGTCATTATGGAAGGTAGTCTGTTGTCGATATCTTTGTTACTCCAATGGATGGTAGCCTAGTCATTATGTAAGGTATTCTATTCTCGAATTTTTTTTACGCCAATGGATGGTAGCCTTGTCATTATGGAAGGTAGTATGTTGTCGAGATTTTGGTTATTCCAATGGATGGTAGCCTTGTCATTATGGAAGGTAGTCTATTGTTCAGATTTTTGTTACTAAAATGTATGGTAGCCTTGTCATTATGGAAGGTAGTTTGTTGTCGATATTTTTGTTACTCCATTGGATGGTAGCCTTGTCATTATGGAAGATAGTTTGTTGTCGAGATATTTGTTATTCCAATGGATTGTAGCCTAGTCATTATGGAAGGTAGTCGATTTTCGAGATTTTTGTTACTCCAATGGATGGTAGCCTTGTCATTATGGAAGGTAGTCTACTGTCGAGATTTTTGTTACTTTAATGGATGGTAGCCTTGTCATTATGGAAGGTAGTCTATTGTCGAGATTTTTGTTACTATAATGGTTTGTAGCCTTGTCATTATGGAAGATAGTATGTTGTCGATATCTTTTTTACTCCAATGGATGGTAGCCTAGTCATTTTGGAAGGTAGTCTGTTGTCGAGATTTTTGTTACTCCAATGGATGGTATCATTGTCATTATGGAAGGTAGTCTCTTGTTGATATTTTTAATACTCCAATGGATGGTAGCCTTGTCATTATGGAAGGTAGTATGGTGTCAAGATTTTTGTTACTACAATGGTTTGTATACTTGTCATTAAGGAAGGTAGTATGTTGTTGATATCTTTGGTACTCCAATGTATGGTAGCCTAGTCATTATGGAAGGTAGTCTGTTTTCGAGATTTTTGTTACTCCAATGGATGCTATCCTAGTCATTATGGAAGGTAGTCTGTTGTCGAGATTTTTGTTACTCCAATGGATGGTAGGCTTGTCATTATGGAAGGTAGTCTGTTGTCGAGATTTTTGTTACTCCAATTGATGGTAGCCTTGTCATTATGCAAGGTATTCTGTCATTGTGATTTTTGTTACTCCTATGAATTGTAGCCTTGTCATTACGGAAGGTAGTGTATTGTTAAGATTTTTGTTACTAAAATGTATGGTAGCCTTTTCATTATGGAAGGTAGTCTGTTGTCGAGAATTTTGTTACTCCAGTGGATCGTAGCTTTGTCATTATAGAAGATAGTCTGTTGTCAAGATTTTTGTTATTCTTGAAGGAAAATTGCTATCAAAAAAGTGTAGCGGAATTCAAATTTTTTCCTTTAGCGATCCTTACGAATGAACATGGTCAATGATAGGAATATTTACCTCTTGTGGAGATTCAGACCTTTGATGTTGACATCACGAGCGTTGATGAAGAACAACGCCTCTACTCAGTCCACACGAACAGATCGCTTCCGGTCCCAGTGCTAGCTGATCACGAACGAAAACCTTGAGTGAGAGAGATAATCCAAAACGAAATTGCATCAAGTGAAATTGCTTCATCACAAGGGATTTATTTATAGAATCACTCGTGTGAACTACAAGCTAAAAGCCCAATTAAGGCTATAAGCTAAAAGCCCAATTAAGCTTATGGACATCATACCATATGATGTACCATATATCACTTATCCACGTGGTACCTTACCACTTTCCGGATTACACTTAAGTGCACCGTACCTTACGGTGTTCCTTATTTATTCTATCTCTCATCAACCTGTCCTTATGTGTGTGACCCTGTAGGTTTTCGCGACGTTGGCAATTATATTAAATCACACATTTAATATAATAAACAGTGAGCGGTATCTAGCAACACATCACTGTTACCCAAGTCACGAAAATGTCATGTGATCTGACCAAACCTTTTCCGTGATAATATTTGTGTTGTACAATTACCCTTTTGCCCTCATGTCTATATTGAACACAAGGCATACACTGTGTCACCCTTGTCCAGTTCAATATTGGGATCTTAGACATTTATCCTATTATGAAGGATGAGCAAATTCCATCTAGGTCACTCATGTCCCTTAGCATGCTTTGTGAAGTACCCATCAGCCGTCTTTATAGTCATCTAGTTACGGATGACGTTTGATCAGCAATAAAGTACTTGACTCTACATCTAGGGTCCATAGTGGTTTCAGGTCGAAGGGTGGTATACACCATTATCATCATGAGAATAACTTATGACACTTTGCATAACATTCTATGTAGTATTCTCATAGCGGGTCAATCCAGTATAAATATTACTCCTAATATTCATACCTATGTCAAGACTTGATAACTCCTTATCTATGATCCATGAGATGTGATCATCAATCTATCTTCATAATAATCTTAATGCTTTAATGTTATCCCACTTCACATTAAAGCTTGACTACGGATACTTTAAGAATAGTGTCTTATGTTTAATGGGATCTCATGATTAAGTCACACTTAACATTTCATTAAACAAATAAACCATTCTAGGGACTTTATTATTTTGGAAAGCAAACATAATAAAGAAATGCCTTTTATTATTAATAAATAATTCGATACAAGTACCAAAAGTATTGGCCTCTAGGGCTTACACCAACAATTCCAATGAATGGTAGCCTTGCCATTATGGAAGGTATTATGTTGTCAAGATTTTTGTTACTCCGATGGATGATAGCCTTGTCATTATGGAAGGTAGTCTGTTGTCGAGATTTTTGTTACTCCAATGGATGGTATCATTGTCATTATGGAAGGTAGTCTCTTGTTGATATTTTTAATACTCCAATGGATGGTAGCCTTGTCATTATGGAAGGTAGTATGTTGTCAAGATTTTTGTTACTACAATGGTTTGTATACTTGTCATTATGGAAGGTAGTATGTTGTTAATATCTTTGGTATTCCAATGGATGGTAGCCTAGTCATTATGGAAGGAAGTCTGTTTTAGAGATTTTTGTTACTCCAATGGATGCTATCCTAGTCATTATGGAAGGTAGTCTGTTGTCGAGATTTTTGTTACTCCAATGGATGGTAGCCTTGTCATTATGGAAGGTAGTCTGTTGTCGAGATTTTTGTTACTCCAATTGATGGTAGCCTTGTCATTATGCAAGGTATTCTGTCATTGTGATTTTTGTTACTCCTATGAATGGTAGCCTTGTCATTACAGAAGGTAGTGTATTGTTCATATTTTTGTTACTAAAATGTATGGTAGCCTTTTCATTATTGAAGGTAGTCTATTGTCGAGAATTTTGTTACTCCATTGGATGGTAGCCTTGTCATTATAGAAGATAGTCTGTTGTCAAGATTTTTGTTATTCTTGAAGGAAAATTGCTATCAAAAAAGCGCAGCGGAATTCAAATTTTTTCCTTTAGCGATCCTTACGAATGAACATGGTCAATGATAGAAATATTTACCTCTTGTGGAGATTCAGACCTTTGATGTTGAGATCACGAGCGTTGATGAAGAACAACGCCTCTACTCAGTCCACACGAACATATCGCTTCCGGTCACAGTGCTAGCTGATCACGAACGGAAACCTTGAGTGAGAGAGAGAATCAAAAACGAAATTGCATCAAGTGAAATTGCTTCATCACAAGGGATCTATTTATAGAATCACTCGTGTGAACTACAAGCTAAAAGCCCAATTAAGGCTATAAGCTAAAAGCCCAATTAAGCTTATGGACATCATACCTTATGATGTACCATATATCACTTATCCACGTGGTACCTTACCACTTTCTGGATTACACTTAAGTGCACCGTACCTTACGGTGTTCCTTATTTATTATATCTCTCATCAACCTGTCCTTATGTGTGTGACCCTGTAGGTTTTCGCGACGTTGGAAATTATATTAAATCACACATTTAAGATGATAAACAGTGAGCGGTATCTAGCAACACATCACTATTACCCAAGTCACGAAAATGTCATGTCATCTGACCAAACCTTTTCCGTGATAATATTTGTGTTGTACAATTACCCTTTTGCCCTCGTGTCTATATTGAACACAAGGCATACATTGTGTCACCCTTGTCCAGTTCAATATTGGGCCCTTAGACATTTATCCTATTATGAAGGATGAGCAAATTCCATCTAGGTCACTCATGTCCCTTAGCATGCTTTGTGAAGTACCCATCAGCCGTCTTTATAGTCATCCAGTTACGGATGACGTTTGATCAGCAATAAATTACTTGACTCTACATCTAGGGTCCATAGTGGTTTCAGGTCGAAGGGTGGTATACACCATTATCATCATGAGAATAACTTATGACACTTTGCATAACATTCTATGTAGTATTCTCATAGCGGGTAAATCCAGTATAAATATTACTCCTAATATTCATACCTATGTCAAGACTTGATAACTCCTTATCTATGATCCATGAGATGTGATCATCAATCTATCTTCATAATAATCTTAATGCTTTAATGTTATCCCACTTCACATTAAAGCTTGACTACGGATACTTTAAGAATAGTGTCTTATGTTTAATGGGATCTCATGATTAAGTCACACTTAACATTTCATTAAACAAATAAACCATTCTAGGGACTTTATTATTTTGGAAAGCAAACATAATAAAGAAATGCCTTTTATTATTAATAAATAATTCGATACAAGTACCAAAAGTATTGGCCTCTAGGGCTTACACCAACAATTCCAATGAATGGTAGCCTTGCCATTATGGAAGGTATTAAGTTGTCAAGATTTTTGTTACTCCGATGGATGATAGCCTTGTCATTATGGAAGGTAGTCTGTTGTCGAGATTTTTGTTACTCCAATGGATGGTATCATTGTCATTATGGAAGGTAGTCTCTTGTTGATATTTTTAAAACTCCATTGGATGGTAGCCTTGTCATTATGGAAGGTAGTATGTTGTCAAGATTTTTGTTACTACAATAGTTTGTATACTTGTCATTATGGAAGGTAGTATGTTGTTGATATCTTTAGTACTCCAATGGATGGTAGCCTAGTCATTATGGAAGGTAGTCTATTTTCGAGATTTTTGTTACTCCAATGGAGGATAGCCTTGTCATTATGGAAGGTAGTCTGTTGTCGAGATTTTTGTTACTCTAATGGATGGTATCCTAGTCATTATGGTAGGTAGTCTGTTGTCGAGATTTTTGTTACTCCAATGGATGATAGCCTTGTCTTTATGGAAGGTAGTCTATTGTCGAGATTTTTGTTACTCCAATTGATGGTAGCCTTGACATTATGGAAGGTATTCTGTCATTGTGATTTTTGTTACTCCTATGAATGGTACCCTTGTCATTATGGAAAGTAGTCTGTTGTTGAGATTTTTGTTACTCTAATGGATGGTAGCCTTGTCATTATGGAAGGTATTCTATTATTGTGATTTTTGTTACTCCTATTGATGGTAGCCTTGTCATTATGGAAGGTAGGCTTTTGTTCAGGTTTTTGTTACTACAATGTATGGAAGCCTTGTCATTATAGAAGGTAGTCTGTTGTCTAGATTTTTGTTACTCCATTGGATGGTAGCCTTGTCATTATGGAAGTTACTCTGTTGTCGAGATTTTTGTTACTCCAACGGATGCTAGCCTAGTCATTATGGAAGGTAGTCTGTTGTCGAGATTTTTGTTACTCCAATGGATGGTAGCCTTGTCATTATGGAAGGTAGTCTATTGTCGAGATTTTTGTTACTCCAATTGATGGTAGCCTTGTCATTATGGAAGGTATTATGTCATTGTGATTTTTGTTATTCCTATGAATGGTAGCCTTGTCATTATAGAAGATATTCTGTTGTCCAGATTTTTAATATTCCAATGGATGATAGCCTTTCCATTATGGAAGGTATTGTGTTGTCAAGATTTTTTTTACTCCTATGGATGGTAGCCTTGTCATTATGCAAGGTAGTCTGTCATTGTGATTTTTGTTACTCCTATGGATGGTAGCCTTGTCATTATGGAAGGTAGTCTATTGTTCAGAATTTTGTTAATACAATGTATGGTAGCCTTGTCATTATGGAAGGTAGTCTTTTGTCGAGATTTTTGTTACTCTATTGGATGGTAGGCATGTCATTATGGAAGTTAGCCTGTTGTCGAGATTTTTGTTTTTCCAATGGATGGTAGCCTAGTCATTATGGAAAGCAGTCTGTTTATGAGGTTTTTGTTACTCCGATGGATAGTAGCCTTGTCATTATGGAAGGTAGTTTATTGTCGGGATTTTTGTTACTCCGATGGATGGTAGCATTGTCATTCTGGAAGGTAGTCTCTGGTTGATATTTTTAATACTCCAATGGATGGTAGCCTTGTCATTATGGAAGGTAGTATGTTGTCGAGATTTTAGTTACTAGGATGGTACCTAGCCTTGTCATTATGGAAGGTAGTATGTTGTCGATATCTTTGGTACTCCAATGGATTGTAGCCTATTAATTATGGAAGGTAGTCTGTTTTCAAGATTTTAGTTACTCTAACGGAGGGTAGCCTTGGCATTATGGAAGGTAGTTTGTTGTCAAGATTTTTGTTACTCCAATGGATGGTATCCTAGTCATTATGGAAGGTAGTCTGTTGTCGAGATATTTGTTACTCCAATGGATGGTAGCCTTGTCATTATGGAAGGTAGTCTGTAATCGAGATTTTTGTTACTCCAATGGATGGTAGCCTTGCCATTATGGAAGGTACTGTGTTGTCAAGATTTTTGTTACTCCAATGGATGATAGCCTTGTCATTATGCAAGCTAGTCTATCATTGTGATTTTTGTTACTCCTATGGATGGTAGCCTTGTCATTATGGAAGGTAGTCTATTATTCATATTTTTGTTACTACAATGTATGGTAGCCTTGTCATTATGGAAGGTAGTCTTTTGTCGAGATTTTTGTTACTCTATTGGATGGTAGTCATGTCATTATGGAAGTTAGCCTGTTGTCGAGATTTTTGTTTTTCCAATGGATGGTAGCCTAGTCATTATGGAAGGCACTCTGTTTTTGAAGTTTTTGTTACTCCGATGGATGGTACCCTTGTCATTATGGAAGGTAGTCTGTTGTCGAGATTTTTGTTACTCTGATGGATGGTAGCATTGTCATTATGGAAGGTAGTCTCTTGTTGATATTTTTAATACTCCAATGGATGGTATCCTTGTCATTATGGAATGTAGTATGTTGTCGAGATTTTTGTTACTACAATGGCATGTATCCTTGTCATTATGGAAGGTAGTATGTTTTCGATATCTTTGGTACTCCAATGGATGGTAGACTATTCATTATGGAAGGTAGTCTGTTTTCAAGATTTTCGTTACTCCAATGGAGGGTAGCCTTGTCATTATGGAAGGTAGTCTGTTGTCGAGATTTTTGTTACTCTAATGGATGGTATCCTAGTCATTATGGTAGGTAGTCTGTTGTCGAGATTTTTGGTACTCCAATGGATGATAGCCTTGTCATTATGGAAGGTAGTTTGTTGTCGAGATTTTTGTTACTCCAATTGATGGTAGCCTTGTCATTATGGAAGTTAGCCTGTTGTCGAGATTTTTGTTTTTCCAATGGATGGTAGCCTAGTCAATATGGAAGGCAGTCTGTTTATGAGGTTTTTGTTACTCTGGTGGATAATAGCCTTGTCATTATAAAAGGTAGTTTGTTGTCGGGATTTTTGTTACTCCAATGGATGGTAGCATTGTCATTCTGGAAGGTAGTCTCTTATTGATATTTTTAATACTCCAATGGATGGTAGCCTTGTCATTATGGAAAGTAGTATGTTGTCGAGATTTTTGTTACTACAATGGTTCGTAGACTTGTCATTATGGAAGGTAGTATGTTGTCGATATCTTTGGTACTCCATTGGAAGGTATCCTATTCATTATGGAAGGTAGTCTGTTTTCAAGATTTTCGTTACTCCAATGGAGGGTAGCCTTGGCATTATGGAAGGTAGTCTGTTGTCGAGATTTTTGTTACTCCAATGGATGGTATCCTAGTCATTATGGAAGGTAGTCTGTTGTCGAGATATTAGTTACTCCAATGGATGGTAGCCTTGTCATTACGGAAGGTAGTTTGTAGTCGAGATTTTTGTTACTCTAAAGGATGGTAGCCTTGTCATTATGGAAGGTATTCTGCTATTGTGATTTTTTTTAATCCTATTGATGGTAGCCTTGTCATTATGGAAGGTAGGCTTTTGTTCAGATTTTTGTTACTACAATGTATGGAAGCCTTGTCATTATAGAAGGTAGTCTGTTGTCTACATTTTTGTTACTGCATTGGATGGTAGCCTTGTCATTATGGAAGTTAGTCTGTTGTCGAGATTTTTGTAATTCCAATGGATGGTAGCCTATTCATTATTGAAGGTAGTCTGTTTTCAAGATTTTTGTTACTCCAATGGATGCTGGCCTAGTCATTATGGAAGGTAGTCTATTGTCGAGATTTTTATTACTCCAATGGATGGTAGCCTTCCCATTATGGAAGGTACTATGTTGTCAAGATTTTTGTTACTCCAATGGATGATAGCCTTGTCATTATGCAAGCTAGTCTATCATTGTGATTTTTGTTACTCCTATGGATGGTAGACTTGTCATTATGGAAGGTAGTCTATTATTCAGATTTTTGTTACTACAATGTATGGTAGCCTTGTCATTATGGAAGGTAGTCTTTTGTCGAGATTTTTGTTACTCTATTGGATGGTAGTCATGTCATTATGGAAGTTATCCTGTTGTCGAGATTTTTGTTTTTCCAATGGATGGTAGCCTAGTCATTATGGAAGGCACTCTGTTTTTGAAGTTTTTGTTACTCCGATGGATGGTAGCCTTGTCATTATGGAAGGTAGTCTGTTGTCGAGATTTTTGTTACTCCAATGGATGGTAGCATTGTCATTATGGAAGGTAGTCTCTTGTTGATATTTTTAATACTCCAATGGATGGTAGCCTTGTCATTATGGAATGTAGTATGTTGTCGATATTTTTGTTACTACAATGGTATGTATCCTTGTCATTATGGAAGGTAGTATGTTTTCGATATGTTTGGTACTCCAATGGATTGTAGACTATTCATTATGGAAGGTAGTCTGTTTTCAAGATTTTCGTTACTCCAATGGAGGGTAGCCTTGTCATTATGGAAGGTAGTCTGTTGTCGAGATTTTTGTTACTCTAATGGATGGTATCCTAGTCATTATGGTAGGTAGTCTGTTGTCGTGATTTTTGGTACTCCAATGGATGATAGCCTTGTCATTATGGAAGGCAGTCTGTTGTCGAGATTTTTGTTACTCCAATTGATGGTAGCCTTGTAATTATGGAAGTTAGCCTGTTGTCGAGATTTTTGTTTTTCCAATGGATGGTAGCCTAGTCATTATGGAAGGCAGTTTGTTTATGAGGTTTTTGTTACTCTGATGGATAATAGCCTTGTCATTATGGAAGGTAGTTTGTTGTCGGGATTTTTGTTACTCCAATGGATGGTAGCATTGTCATTCTGGAAGGTAGTCTCTTGTTGATATTTTTAATACTCCAATGGATGGTAGCCTTGTCATTATGGAAAGTAGTATGTTGTCGAGATTTTTGTTACTACAATGGTTCGTAGACTTGTCATTATGGAAGGTAGTATGTTGTCGATATCTTTGGTACTCTAATGGATGGTATCCTATTCATTATGGAAGGTAGTCTGTTTTCAAGATTTTCATTACTCCAATGGAGGGTAGCCTTGGCATTATGGAAGGTAGTCTGTTGTCGAGATTTTTGTTACTCCAACGGATGGTATCCTAGTCATTATGGAAGGTAGTCTGTTGTCGAGATATTAGTTACTCCAATGGATGGTAGCCTTGTCATTATGGAAGGTAGTCTGTAGTCGAGATTTTTGTTACTCTAAAGGATGGTAGCCTTGTCATTATGGAAGGTATTTTGTTATTGTGATTTTTTTTAATCCTATTGATGGTAGCCTTGTCATTATGGAAGGTAGGCTTTTGTTCAGATTTTTGTTACTACAATGTATGGAAGCCTTGTCATTATAGAAGGTAGTCTGTTGTCTACATTTTTGTTACTGCATTGGATGGTAGCCTTGTCATTATGGAAGTTAGTCTGTTGTCGAGATTTTTGTAATTCCAATGGATGGTAGCCTATTCATTATTGAAGGTAGTCTGTTTTCAAGATTTTTGTTACTCCAATGGATGCTGGCCTAGTCATTATGGAAGGTAGTCTATTGTCGAGATTTTTATTACTCCAATGGATGGTAGCCTTCCCATTATGGAAGGTACTATGTTGTCAAGATTTTTGTTACTCCAATGGATGATAGCCTTGTCATTATGCAAGCTAGTCTATCATTGTGATTTTTGTTACTCCTATGGATGGTAGACTTGTCATTATGGAAGGTAGTCTATTATTCAGATTTTTGTTACTACAATGTATGGTAGCCTTGTCATTATGGAAGGTAGTCTTTTGTCGAGATTTTTGTTACTCTATTGGATGGTAGTCATGTCATTATGGAAGTTATCCTGTTGTCGAGATTTTTGTTTTTCCAATGGATGGTAGCCTAGTCATTATGGAAGGCACTCTGTTTTTGAAGTTTTTGTTACTCCGATGGATGGTAGCCTTGTCATTATGGAAGGTAGTCTGTTGTCGAGATTTTTGTTACTCCAATAGATGGTAGCATTGTCATTATGGAAGGTAGTCTCTTGTTGATATTTTTAATACTCCAATGGATGGTAGCCTTGTCATTATGGAATGTAGTATGTTGTCGATATTTTTGTTACTACAATGGTATGTATCCTTGTCATTATGGAAGGTAGTATGTTTTCGATATGTTTGGTACTCCAATGGATTGTAGACTATTCATTATGGAAGGTAGTCTGTTTTCAAGATTTTCGTTACTCCAATGGAGGGTAGCCTTGTCATTATGGAAGGTAGTCTGTTGTCGAGATTTTTGTTACTCTAATGGATGGTATCCTAGTCATTATGGTAGGTAGTCTGTTGTCGTGATTTTTGGTACTCCAATGGATGATAGCCTTGTCATTATGGAAGGCAGTCTGTTGTCGAGATTTTTGTTACTCCAATTGATGGTAGCCTTGTAATTATGGAAGTTAGCCTGTTGTCGAGATTTTTGTTTTTCCAATGGATGGTAGCCTAGTCATTATGGAAGGCAGTTTGTTTATGAGGTTTTTGTTACTCTGATGGATAATAGCCTTGTCATTATGGAAGGTAGTTTGTTGTCGGGATTTTTGTTACTCCAATGGATGGTAGCATTGTCATTCTGGAAGGTAGTCTCTTGTTGATATTTTTAATACTCCAATGGATGGTAGCCTTGTCATTATGGAAAGTAGTATGTTGTCGAGATTTTTGTTACTACAATGGTTCGTAGACTTGTCATTATGGAAGGTAGTATGTTGTCGATATCTTTGGTACTCTAATGGATGGTATCCTATTCATTACGGAAGGTAGTCTGTTTTCAAGATTTTCATTACTCCAATGGAGGGTAGCCTTGGCATTATGGAAGGTAGTCTGTTGTCGAGATTTTTGTTACTCCAACGGATGGTATCCTAGTCATTATGGAAGGTAGTCTGTTGTCGAGATATTAGTTACTCCAATGGATGGTAGCCTTGTCATTATGGAAGGTAGTCTGTAGTCGAGATTTTTGTTACTCTAAAGGATGGTAGCCTTGTCATTATGGAAGGTATTTTGTTATTGTGATTTTTTTTAATCCTATTGATGGTAGCCTTGTCATTATGGAAGGTAGGCTTTTGTTCAGATTTTTGTTACTACAATGTATGGAATCCTTGTCATTATAGAAGGTAGTCTGTTGTCTACATTTTTGTTACTGCATTGGATGGTAGCCTTGCCATTATAGAAGTTAGTCTGTTGTCGCGATTTTTGTAATTCCAATGGATGGTAGCCTAGTTATTATGGAAGGTAGTCTGTTTTCAAGATTTTTGTTACTCCAATGGATGCTGGCCTAGTCATTATGGAAGGTAGTCTATTGTCGAGATTTTTATTACTCCAATGGATGGTAGCCTTGCCATTATGGAAGGTACTATGTTGTCAAGATTTTTGTTACTCCAATGGATGATAGCCTTGTCATTATGCAAGATAGTCTATCATTGTGGTTTTTGTTACTCCTATGGATGGTAGCCTTGTCATTATGGAAGGTAGTATATTGTTCATATTTTTGTTACCACAATGTATGGTAGCCTTGTCATTATGGAAGGTAGTCTTTTGTCGAGATTTTTGTTACTCTATTGGATGGTAGTCATGTCATTATGGAAGTTAGCCTGTTGTCGAGATTTTTGTTTTTCCAATGGATGGTAGCCTAGTCATTATGGAAGGCACTCTGTTTTTGATGTTTTTGTTACTCCGATGGATGGTAGCGTTGTCATTATGGAAGGTAGTCTGTTGTCGAGATTTTTGTTACTCCAATGGATGGTAGCATTGTCATTATGGAAGGTAGTCTCTTGTTGATATTTTTAATACTCCAATGGATGGTAGCCTTTTCATTATGGACGGTAGTAAGTTGTCGAGATTTTTGTTACTACAATGGTTTGTATCCTTGTCATTATGGAAGGTAGTATGTTGTCGATATCTTTGGTACTCCAATAGATGGTAGCCTATTCATTATGGAAGGTAGTCTGTTTTCAAGATTTTCGTTACTCCAATGGAGGATAGCCTTGTCATTATGGAAGGTAGTCTGTTGTCGAGATTTTTGTTACTCTAATGGATGGTATCCTAGTCATTATGGTAGGTAGTCTGTTGTCGAGATTTTTGTTACTCCAATGGATGATAGCCTTGTCATTATGGAAGGTAGTCTGTTGTCGAGATTTTTGTTACTCCAATTGATGGTAGCCTTGTCATTATGGAAGGTATATTGTCATTGTGATTTTTGTTACTCCTATGAATGGTAGCCTTGTCATTATGGAAGGAAGGCTATTGTTCAGATTTTTGTTACTAAAATGTATGGTAGCCTTGTCATTATGGAAGGTAGTTTGTTGTCCAGAATTTTGTTACTGCATTGGATGGTAGCCTTGTCATTATGGAAGTTAGTCTGTTATCGAGATTTTTGTAATTCCAATGGATGGTAGCCTAGTCATTATGGAAGGTAGTCTGTTGTCGAGATATTAGTTACTCCAATGGATGGTAGCCTTGTCATTATGGAAGGTAGTCTGTAGTCGAGATTTTTGTTACTCTAAAGGATGGTAGCCTTGTCATTATGGAAGGTATTTTGTTATTGTGATTTTTTTAAATCCTATTGATGGTAGCCTTGTCATTATGGAAGGTAGGCTTTTGTTCAGATTTTTGTTACTACAATGTATGGAAGCCTTGTCATTATAGAAGGTAGTCTGTTGTCTACATTTTTGTTACTGCATCGGATGGTAGTCTTGCCATTATGGAAGTTAGTCTGTTGTCGCGATTTTTGTAATTCCAATGGATGGTAGCCTAGTCATTATGGAAGGTAGTCTGTTTTCAAGATTTTTGTTACTCCAATGGATGCTGGCCTAGTCATTATGGAAGGTAGTCTATTGTCGAGATTTTTATTACTCCAATGGATGGTAGCCTTGCCATTATGGAAGGTACTATGTTGTCAAGATTTTTGTTACTCCAATGGATGATAGCCTTGTCATTATGCAAGATAGTCTATCATTGTGGTTTTTGTTACTCCTATGGATGGTAGCCTTGTCATTATGGAAGGTAGTATATTGTTCAGATTTTTGTTACTCCAATGGATGATAGCCTTGTCATTATGGAAGGTAGTCTGTTGTCGAGATTTTTGTTACTCCAATTGATGGTAGCCTTGTCATTATGGAAGGTATATTTTCATTGTGATTTTTGTTACTCCTATGAATGGTAGCCTTGTCATTATGGAAGGAAGGCTATTGTTCAGATTTTTGTTACTAAAATGTATGGTAGCCTTGTCATTATGGAAGGTAGTCTGTTGTCCAGAATTTTGATACTGCATTGGATGGTAGCCTTGTCATTATGGAAGTTAGTCTGTTGTCGAGATTTTTGTAATTCCAATGGATGGAAGCCTAGTCATTATGGAAGGTAGTCTGTTTTCAAGATTTTTGTTACTCCAATATATGCTGGCCTAGTCATTATGGAAGGTAGTCTATTGTCGAGATTTTTATTACTCCAATGGATGGTAGCCTTGCCATTATGGAAGGTACTATGTTGTCAAGATTTTTGTTACTCCAATGGATGATAGCCTTGTCATTATGAAAGCTAGTCTATCATTGTGATTTTTGTTACTCCTATGGATGGTAGCCTTGTCATTATGGAAGGTAGTATATTGTTCATATTTTTGTTACTACAATGTATGGTAGCCTTGTCATTATGGAAGGTAGTCTTTTGTCGAGATTTTTGTTACTCTATTGGATGGTAGTCATGTCATTATGGAAGTTAGCCTGTTGTCGAGATTTTTGTTTTTCTAATGGATGGTAGCCTAGTCATTATGGAAGGCACTTTGTTTTTGATGTTTTTGTTACTCCGATGGATGGTAGCGTTGTCATTATGGAAGGTAGTCTGTTGTCGAGATTTTTGTTACTCCAATGGATGGTAGCATTGTCATTATGGAAGGTAGTCTCTTGTTGATATTTTTAATACTCCAATGGATGGTAGCCTTGTCATTATGGACGGTAGTAAGTTGTCGAGATTTTTGTTACTACAATGGTTTGTATCCTTGTCATTATGGAAGGTAGTATGTTGTCGATATCTTTGGTACTCCAATAGATGGTAGCCTATTCATTATGGAAGGTAGTCTGTTTTCAAGATTTTCGTTACTCCAATGGAGGGTAGCCTTGTCATTATGGAAGGTAGTCTGTTGTCGAGATTTTTGTTACTCTAATGGATGGTATCCTAGTCATTATGGTAGGTAGTCTGTTGTCGAGATTTTTGTTACTCCAATGGATGATAGCCTTGTCATTATGGAAGGTAGTATGTTGTCGAGATTTTTGTTACTCCAATTGATGGTAGCCTTGTCATTATGGAAGGTATATTGTCATTGTGATTTTTGTTACTCCTATGAATGGTAGCCTTGTCATTATGGAAGGAAGGCTATTGTTCAGATTTTTGTTACTAAAATGTATGGTAGCCTTGTCATTATGGAAGGTAGTCTGTTGTCCAGAATTTTGTTACTGCATTGGATGGTAGCCTTGTCATTATGGAAGTTAGTCTGTTGTCGAGATTTTTGTAATTCCAATGGATGGTAGCCTAGTCATTATGGAAGGTAGTCTGTTTTCAAGATTTTTGTTACTCCAATATATGTTGGCCTAGTCATTATGGAAGGTAGTCTATTGTCGAGATTTTTATTACTCCAATGGATGGTAGCCTTGCCATTATGGAAGGTACTATGTTGTCAAGATTTTTGTTACTCCAATGGATGATAGCCTTGTCATTATGCAAGCTAGTCTATCATTGTGATTTTTGTTACTCCTATGGATGGTAGCCTTGTCATTATGGAAGGTAGTATATTGTTCAGATTTGTGTTACTACAATGTATGGTAGCCTTGTCATTATGGAAGGTAGTCTTTTGTCGAGATTTTTGTTACTCTATTAGATGGTAGTCATGTCATTATGGAAGTTAGCCTGTTGTCGAGATTTTTGTTTTTCTAATGGATGGTAGCCTAGTCATTATGGAAGGCACTCTGTTTTTGAAGTTTTTGTTACTCTGATGGATGGTAGCCTTGTCATTATGGAAGGTAGTCTGTTGTCGAGATTTTTGTTACTCCAATGGATGGTAGCATTGTCATTATGGAAGGTAGTCTCTTGTTGATATTTTTAATACTCCAATGGATGGTAGCCTTGTCATTATGGACGGTAGTAAGTTGTCGAGATTTTTGTTACTGCAATGGTTTGTATCATTGTCATTATGGAAGTTAGTATGTTGTCGATATCTTTGGTACTCCAATGGATGGTAGCCTATTCATTATGGAAGGTAGTCTGTTTTCAAGATTTTCGTTACTCCAATGGAGGGTAGCCTTGTCATTATGGAAGGTAGTCTGTTGTCGAGATTTTTGTTACTCTAATGGATGGTATCCTAGTCATTATGGTAGGTAGTCTGTTGTCGAGATTTTTGTTACTCCAATGGATGATAACCTTGTCATTATGGAAGGTAGTCTGTTGTCGAGATTTTTGTTACTCCAATTGATGGTAGCCTTGTCATTATGGAAGGTATTTTGTCATTGTGATTTTTGTTACTCCTATGAATGGTAGCCTTGTCATTATGGAAGGAAGGCTATTGTTCAGATTTTTGTTACTAAAATGTATGGTAGCCTTGTCATTATGGAAGGTAGTCTGTTGTCGAGAATTTTGTTACTGCATTGGATGGTAGCCTTGTCATTATGGAAGTTAGTCTGTTGTCGAGATTTTTGTAATTCAAATGGATGGTAGCCTAGTCATTATGGAAGGTAGTCTGTTTTCAAGATTTTTGTTACTCCAATATATGCTGGCCTAGTCATTATAGAAGGTAGTCTATTGTCGAGATTTTTATTACTCCAATGGATGGTAGCCTTGCCATTATGGAAGGTACTATGTTGTCAAGATTTTTGTTACTCCAATGGATGATAACCTTGTCATTATGCAAGCTAGTCTATCATTGTGATTTTTGTTACTCCTATGGATGGTAGCGTTGTCATTATGGAAGGTAGTATATTGTTCAGATTTTTGTTACTACAATGTATGGTAGCCTTGTCATTATGGAAGGTAGTGTTTTGTCGAGATTTTTGTTACTCTATTGGATGGTAGTCATGTCATTATGGAAGTTAGCCTGTTGTCGAGATTTTGGTTTTTCTAATGGATGGTAGCCTAGTCATTATGGAAGGCACTTTGTTTTTGATGTTTTTGTTACTCCGATGGATGGTAGCGTTGTCATTATGGAAGGTAGTCTGTTGTCGAGATTTTTGTTACTCCAATGGATGGTAGCATTGTCATTATGGAAGGTAGTCTCTTGTTGATATTTTTAATACTCCAATGGATGGTAGCCTTGTCATTATGGACGATAGTAAGTTGTCGAGATTTTTGTTACTACAATGGTTTGTATCCTTGTCATTATGGAAGGTAGTATGTTGTCGATATCTTTGGTACTCCAATAGATGGTAGCCTATTCATTATGGAAGGTAGTCTGTTTTCAAGATTTTCGTTACTCCAATGGAGGGTAGCCTTGTCATTATGGAAGGTAGTCTGTTGTCGAGATTTTTGTTACTCTAATGGATGGTATCCTAGTCATTATGGTAGGTAGTCTGTTGTCGAGATTTTTGTTACTCCAATGGATGATAGCCTTGTCATTATGGAAGGTAGTATGTTGTCGAGATTTTTGTTACTCCAATTGATGGTAGCCTTGTCATTATGGAAGGTATATTGTCATTGTGATTTTTGTTACTCCTATGAATGGTAGCCTTGTCATTATGGAAGGAAGGCTATTGTTCAGATTTTTGTTACTAAAATGTATGGTAGCCTTGTCATTATGGAAGGTAGTCTGTTGTCCAGAATTTTGTTACTGCATTGGATGGTAGCCTTGTCATTATGGAAGTTAGTCTGTTGTCGAGATTTTTGTAATTCCAATGGATGGTAGCCTAGTCATTATGGAAGGTAGTCTGTTTTCAAGATTTTTTTTACTCCAATATATGTTGGCCTAGTCATTATGGAAGGTAGTCTATTGTCGAGATTTTTATTACTCCAATGGATGGTAGCCTTGCCATTATGGAAGGTACTATGTTGTCAAGATTTTTGTTACTCCAATGGATGATAGCCTTGTCATTATGCAAGCTAGTCTATCATTGTGATTTTTGTTACTCCTATGGATGGTAGCCTTGTCATTATGGAAGGTAGTATATTGTTCAGATTTGTGTTACTACAATGTATGGTAGCCTTGTCATTATGGAAGGTAGTCTTTTGTCGAGATTTTTGTTACTCTATTAGATGGTAGTCATGTCATTATGGAAGTTAGCCTGTTGTCGAGATTTTTGTTTTTCTAATGGATGGTAGCCTAGTCATTATGGAAGGCACTCTGTTTTTGAAGTTTTTGTTACTCTGATGGATGGTAGCCTTGTCATTATGGAAGGTAGTCTGTTGTCGAGATTTTTGTTACTCCAATGGATGGTAGCATTGTCATTATGGAAGGTAGTCTCTTGTTGATATTTTTAATACTCCAATGGATGGTAGCCTTGTCATTATGGACGGTAGTAAGTTGTCGAGATTTTTGTTACTGCAATGGTTTGTATCATTGTCATTATGGAAGTTAGTATGTTGTCGATATCTTTGGTACTCCAATGGATGGTAGCCTATTCATTATGGAAGGTAGTCTGTTTTCAAGATTTTCGTTACTCCAATGGAGGGTAGCCTTGTCATTATGGAAGGTAGTCTGTTGTCGAGATTTTTGTTACTCTAATGGATGGTATCCTAGTCATTATGGTAGGTAGTCTGTTGTCGAGATTTTTGTTACTCCAATGGATGATAACCTTGTCATTATGGAAGGTAGTCTGTTGTCGAGATTTTTGTTACTCCAATTGATGGTAGCCTTGTCATTATGGAAGGTATTTTGTCATTGTGATTTTTGTTACTCCTATGAATGGTAGCCTTGTCATTATGGAAGGAAGGCTATTGTTCAGATTTTTGTTACTAAAATGTATGGTAGCCTTGTCATTATGGAAGGTAGTCTGTTGTCGAGAATTTTGTTACTGCATTGGATGGTAGCCTTGTCATTATGGAAGTTAGTCTGTTGTCGAGATTTTTGTAATTCAAATAGATGGTAGCCTAGTCATTATGGAAGGTAGTCTGTTTTCAAGATTTTTGTTACTCCAATATATGCTGGCCTAGTCATTATAGAAGGTAGTCTATTGTCGAGATTTTTATTACTCCAATGGATGGTAGCCTTGCCATTATGGAAGGTACTATGTTGTCAAGATTTTTGTTACTCCAATGGATGATAACCTTGTCATTATGCAAGCTAGTCTATCATTGTGATTTTTGTTACTCCTATGGATGGTAGCGTTGTCATTATGGAAGGTAGTATATTGTTCAGATTTTTGTTACTACAATGTATGGTAGCCTTGTCATTATGGAAGGTAGTGTTTTGTCGAGATTTTTGTTACTCTATTGGATGGTAGTCATGTCATTATGGAAGTTAGCCTGTTGTCAAGATTTTTGTTTTTCTAATGGATGGTAGCCTAGTCATTATGGAAGGCACTTTGTTTTTGAAGTTTTTGTTACTCCGATGGATGGTAGCCTTGTCATTATGGAAGGTAGTCTGTTGTCGAGATTTTTGTTACTCCAATGGATGGTAGCATTGTCATTATGGAAGGTAGTCTCTTGTTGATATTTTTAATACTCCAATGGATGGTAGCCTTGTCATTATGGACGGTAGTAAGTTGTCGAGATTTTTGTTACTGCAATGGTTTGTATCATTGTCATTATGGAAGTTAGTATGTTGTCGATATCTTTGGTACTCCAATGGATGGTAGCCTATTCATTATGGAAGGTAGTCTGTTTTCAAGATTTTCGTTACTCCAATGGAGGGTAGCCTTGTCATTATGGAAGGTAGTCTGTTGTCGAGATTTTTGTTACTCTAATGGATGGTATCCTAGTCATTATGGTAGGTAGTCTGTTGTCGAGATTTTTGTTACTCCAATGGATGATAACCTTGTCATTATGGAAGGTAGTCTGTTGTCGAGATTTTTGTTACTCCAATTGATGGTAGCCTTGTCATTATGGAAGGTATTTTGTCATTGTGATTTTTGTTACTCCTATGAATGGTAGCCTTGTCATTATGGAAGGAAGGCTATTGTTCAGATTTTTGTTACTAAAATGTATGGTAGCCTTGTCATTATGGAAGGTAGTCTGTTGTCGAGAATTTTGTTACTGCATTGGATGGTAGCCTTGTCATTATGGAAGTTAGTCTGTTGTCGAGATTTTTGTAATTCCAATGGATGGTAGCCTAGTCATTATGGAAGGTAGTCTGTTTTAAAGATTTTTGTTACTCCAATATATGCTGGCCTAGTCATTATGGAAGGTAGTCTATTGTCGAGATTTTTATTACTCCAATGGATGGTAGCCTTGCCATTATGGAAGGTACTATGTTGTCAAGATTTTTGTTACTCCAATGGATGATAGCCTTGTCATTATGCAAGCTAGTCTATCATTGTGATTTTTGTTACTCCTATGGATGGTAGCCTTGTCATTATGGAAGGTAGTATATTGTTCAGATTTTTGTTACTACTATGTATGGTAGCCTTGTCATTATGGAAGGTAGTCTTTTGTCGAGATTTTTGTTACTCTATTGGATGGTAGTCATGTCATTATGGAAGTTAGCCTGTTGTCGAGATTTTTGTTTTTCTAATGGATGGTAGCCTAGTCATTATGGAAGGCACTCTGATTTTGAAGTTTTTGTTACTCCGATGGATGGTAGCCTTGTCATTATGGAAGGTAGTCTGTTGTCGAGATTTTTGTTACTCCAATGGATGATAGCATTGTCATTATGGAAGGTAGTCTCTTGTTGATATTTTTAATACTCCAATGGATGGTAGCCTTGTCATTATGGACGGTAGTAAGTTGTCGAGATTTTTGTTACTGCAATGGTTTGTATCCTTGTCATTATGGAAGGTAGTATGTTGTCGATATCTTTGGTACTCCAATGGATGGTAGCCTATTCATTATGGAAGGTAGTCTATTTTCAAGATTTTCGTTACTCCAATGGAGGGTAGCCTTGTCATTATGGAAGGTAGTCTGTTGTCGAGATTTTTGTTACTCTAATGGATGGTATCCTAGTCATTATGGTAGGTAGTCTGTTGTCGAGATTTTTGTTACTCCAATGGATGATAGCCTTGTCATTATGGAACGTAGTCTGTTGTCGAGATTTTTGTTACTCCAATTGATGGTAGCCTTGTCATTATGGAAGGTATTTTGTCATTGTGATTTTTGTTACTCCTATGTATGGTAGCCTTGTCATTATGGAAGGAAGGCTATTGTTCAGATTTTTGTTACTAAAATGTATGGTAGCCTTGTCATTATGGAAGGTAGTCTGTTGTCGAGAATTTTGTTACTCCATTGGAGGGTAGCCTTGTCATTATGGAAGGTTGTATGTTGTTTATATCTTTTTTACTCCAATGGATGGAAGCCTAGTCATTATGGAAGGTAGTCTGTTGTCGAGATTTTTGTTACTCCAATGGATGGTAGCCTTGTCATTATGGAAGGTAGTCTGTTGTCGAGATTTTTGTTACTCTAATGGATGATAGCCTTGTCATTATGGAAGGTATTCTATTATTGTGATTTTTGTTACTCCTATTGATGGAAGCCTTGTCATTATGAAAGGTAGGCTTTTGTTCATATTTTTGTTACTACAATCTATGGAAGCCTTGTCATTATAGAAGGTAGTATGTTGTCTAGATTTTTGTTACTCCATTGGATGGTAGCCTTGTCATTCTGGAAGTTAGTCTGTTGTCTAGATTTTTGTTATTCTAATGGATGGTAGCCTAGTCATTATGGAAGGTAGTCTGTTTTTGAGATTTTTGTTACTCCAATGGATGCTAGCCTTGTCATTATGGAAGGTAGTCTGTTGTCGAGATTTTTGTTACTCCAATGGATGGTAGCCTTGCCATTATGGAAGGTATTTTGTTATTGTGATTTTTTTTAATCCTATTGATGGTAGCCTTGTAATTATGGAAGGTAGGCTTTTGTTCAGATTTTTGTTACTATAATGTATGGAAGCCTTGTCATTATAGAAGGTAGTATGTTGTCTAGATTTTTGTTACTGCATTGGATGGTACCCTTGTCATTATGGAAGTTAGTATGTTGTCGAGATTTTTGTAATTCCAATGTATGGTAGCCTAGTCATTATGGAAGGTAGTTTGTTTTCAAGATTTTTTTTACTCCAATGGATGTTGGCCAAGTCATTATGGAAAGTAGTCTATTGTCGAGATTTTTATTACTCCAATGGATGGTAACCTTGCCATTATGGAAGGTACTATGTTGTCAAGATTTTTGTTACTCCAATGGATGATAGCCTTGTCATTATGCAAGCTAGTCTATCATTGTGATTTTTGTTACTCCTATGGATGGTAGCCTTGTCATTATGGAAGGTAGTATATTGTTCAGATTTTTGTTACTACAATGTATGGTAGCCTTGTCATTATGGAAGGTAGTCTTTTGTCGAGATTTTTGTTACTCTATTGGATGATAGTCATGTCATTATGGAAGTTAGCCTGCTGTCGAGATTTTTGTTTTTCTAATGGATGGTAGCCTAGTCATTATGGAAGGCACTCTGTTTTTGAAGTTTTTGTTACTCCGATGGATGGTAGCCTTGTCACTATGGAAGGTAGTCTGTTGTCGAGATTTTTGTTACTCCAATGGATGGTAGCATTGTCATTATGGAAGGTAGTGTCTTGTTGATATTTTTAATACTCCAATGGATGGTAGCCTTGTCATTATGGACGGTAGTAAGTTGTCGAGATTTTTGTTACTGCAATGGTTTGTATCCTTGTCATTATGGAAGGTAGTATGTTGTCGATATCTTTGGTACTCCAATGGATGGTAGCCTATTCATTATGGAAGGTAGTCTATTTTCAAGATTTTCGTTACTCCAATGGAGGGTAGCCTTGTCATTATGGAAGGTAGTCTGTTGTCGAGATTTTTGTTACTCTAATGGATGGTATCCTAGTCATTATGGTTGGTAGTCTGTTGTCGAGATTTTTGTTACTCCAATGGATGATAGCCTTGTCATTATGGAAGGTAGTCTGTTGTCGAGATTTTTGTTACTCCAATTGATGGTAGCCTTGTCATTATGGAAGGTATTTCATCATTGTGATTTTTGTTACTCCTATGAATGGTAGCCTTGTCATTATGGAAGGAACGCTATTGTTCAGATTTTTGTTACTAAAATGTATGGTAGCCTTGTCATTATGGAAGGTAGTCTGTTGTCGAGAATTTTGTTACTCCATTGGAGGGTAGCCTTGTCATTATGGAAGGTTGTATGTTGTTTATATCTTTTTTACTCCAATGGATGGAAGCCTAGTCATTATGGAAGGTAGTCTGTTGTCGAGATTTTTGTTACTCCAATGTATGGTAGCCTTGTCATTATGGAAGGTAGTCTGTTGTCGAGATTTTTGTTACTCTAATGGATGATAGCCTTGTCATTATGGAAGGTATTCTATTATTGTGATTTTTGTTACTCCTATTGATGGAAGCCTTGTCATTATGGAAGGTAGGCTTTTGTTCATATTTTTGTTACTACAATCTATGGAAGCCTTGTCATTATAGAAGGTAGTATGTTGTCTAGATTTTTGTTACTCCATTGGATGGTAGCCTTGTCATTCTGGAAGTTAGTCTGTTGTCTAGATTTTTGTTATTCCAATGGATGGTTACCTAGTCATTATGGAAGGTAGTCTGTTTTTGAGATTTTTGTTACTCCAATGGATGCTAGCCTTGTCATTATGGAAGGTAGTCGGTTGTCGAGATTTTTGTTACTCCAACGGATGGTAGCCTTGCCATTATGGAAGGTATTTTGTTATTGTGATTTTTTTTAATCCTATTGATGGTAGCCTTGTCATTATGGAAGGTAGGCTTTTGTTCAGATTTTTGTTACTATAATGTATGGAAGCCTTGTCATTATAGAAGGTAGTCTGTTGTCTAGATTTTTGTTACTGCATTGGATGGTAGCCTTGTAATTATGGAAGTTAGTCTGTTGTCGAGATTTTTGTAATTCCAATGTATGGTAGCCTAGTCATTATGGAAGGTAGTTTGTTTTCAAGATTTGTTTTACTCCAATGGATGTTGGCCGAGTCATTATGGAAGGTAGTCTATTGTCGAGATTTTTATTACTCCAATGGATGGTAGCCTTGCCATTATGGAAGGTACTATGCTGTCAAGATTTTTGTTACTCCAATGGATGATAGCCTTGTCATTATGCAAGCGAGTCTATCATTGTGATTTTTGTTACTCCTATGGATGGTAGCCTTGTCATTATGGAAGGTAGTATATTGTTCAGATTTTTGTTACTACAATGTATGGTAGCCTTGTCATTATGGAAGGTAGTCTTTTGTCGAGATTTTTGTTACTCTATTGGATGGTAGTCATGTCATTATGGAAGTTAGCCTGTTGTCGAGATTTTTGTTTTTCTAATGGATGGTAGCCTAGTCATTATGGAAGGCACTTTGTTTTTGAAGTTTTTGTTACTCCGATGGATGGTAGCCTTGTCATTATGGAAGGTAGTCTGTTGTCGAGATTTTTGTTACTCCAATGGATGGTAGCATTGTCATTATGGAAGGTTGTCTCTTGTTGATATTTTTAATACTCCAATGGATGGTAGCCTTGTCATTATGGACAGTAGTAAGTTGTCGAGATTTTTGTTACTACAATGGTCTGTATCCTTGTCATTATGGAAGGTAGTATGTTGTCGATATCTTTGGTACTCCAATGGATGGTAGCCTATTCATTATGGAAGGTAGTCTGTTTTCAAGATTTTCGTTACTCCAATGGAGGGTAGCCTTGTCATTATGGAAGGTAGTCTGTTGTCGAGATTTTTGTTACTCTAATGGATGGTATCCTAGTCATTATGGTAGGTAGTCTGTTGTCGAGATTTTTGTTACTCCAATGGATGATAGCCTTGTCATTATGGAAGGTAGTCTTATGTCGAGATTTTTGTTACTCCAATTGATGGTAGCCTTGTCATTATGGAAGGTATTTTGTCATTGTGATTTTTGTTACTCCTATGAATGGTAGCCTTGTCATTATGGAAGGAAGGCTATTGTTTAGATTTTTGTTACTAAAATGCATGGTAGCCTTGTCATTATGGAAGGTAGTCTGTTGTCGAGAATTTTGTTACTCCATTGGAGGGTAGCCTTGTCATTATGGAAGGTAGTATGTTGTTTATATCTTTTTTACTCCAATGGATGGAAGCCTAGTCATTATGGAAGGTAGTCTATTGTCGAGATTTTTGTTACTCCAATGGATGGTAGCCTTGTCATTATGGAAGGTAGTCTGTTGTCGAGATTTTTGTTACTCTAATGGATGATAGCCTTGTTATTATGGAAGGTATTCTATTATTGTGATTTTTGTTACTCCTATTGATGGAAGCCTTGTCATTATGGAAGGTAGGCTTTTGTTCATATTTTTGTGACTACAATCTATGGAAGCCTTTTCATTATAGAAGGTAGTCTGTTGTCTAGATTTTTGTTACTCCATTGGATGGTAGCCTTGTCATTATGGAAGTTAGTCTGTTGTCTAGATTTTTGTTATTCCAATGGATGGTATCCTAGTCATTATGGAAGGTAGTCTATTTTTGATATTTTTGTTACTCCAATGGATGCTAGCCTAGTCATTATGGAAGGTAGTCTATTGTCGAGATTTTTGTTACTCCATTGGATGATAGCCTTGTCATTATGCAAGGTAGTCTGTCATTGTGTTTTTTGTTACTCCTATGGATGGTAGCCTTGTCATTATGGAAGGTAGTCTATTGTTCAGATATTTGTTACTACAATGTATGGTAGCATTGTCATTATGGAAGGTAGTATTTTGTCGAGATTTTTGTTACTCTATTCGATGGTAGTCATGTCTTTATGAATGTTAGCCTGTTTTCGAGATTTTTGTTTTTCCAATGGATGGTAGCCTAGTCATTATGGAAGGCAGTATGTTTTTGTGGTTTTTGTTACTCTGATGGATGGTAGCCTTGTCATTATGGAAGGTAGTCTATTGTCGAGATTTTTGTTACTCCAATGGATGGTAGCATTGTCATTATAGAAGGTAGTATGTTGTCGATATCTTTGGTACTCCAATGGATGGTAGCCTATTCATTATGGAAGGTAGTCTGTTTTCAAGATTTTCGTTACTCCAATGGAGGGTAGCCTTGTCATTATGGAAGGTAGTCTGTTGTCGAGATTTTTGTTACTCTAATGGATGGTATCCTAGTCATTATGGTAGGTAGTCTATTGTCAAGATTTTTGTTACTCCAATGGATGATAGCCTTGTCATTATGGAAGGTAGTCTGTTGTCGAGATTTTTCTTACTCCAATTGATGGTAGCCTTGTCATTATGGAACGTATTTTGTCATTTTGATTTTTGTTACTCCTATGAATGATAGCCTTGTCATTATGGAAGGTAGGCTATTGTTCAGATTTTTGTTACCAAAATGTATGGTAGCCTTGTCATTATGGAAGGTAGTCTGTTGTCGAGAATTTTGTTACTCCATTGGAGGGTAGCCTTGTCATTATGGAAGGTAGTATGTTGTTTATATCTTTGTTACTCCAATGGATGGAAGCCTAGTCATTATGGAAGGTAGTCTGTTGTCGATATTTTTGTTACTCCAATGGATGGTAGCCTTGTCATTATGGAAGGTAGTCTGTTGTCGAGATTTTTGTTACTCTAATGGATGATAGCCTTGTCATTATGGAAGGTATTCTATTATTGTGATTTTTGTTACTCCTATTGATGGAAGCCTTGTCATTATGGAAGGTAGGCTTTTGTTCATATTTTTGTGACTAAAATCTATGGAAGCCTTGTCATTATAGAAGGTAGTCTGTTGTCTAGATTTTTGTTACTCCATTGGATGGTAGCCTTGTCATTATGGAAGTTAGTCTGTTGTCTAGATTTTTGTTATTCCAATGGATGGTAGCCTAGTCATTATGGAAGGTAGTCTGTTTTTGAGATTTTTGGTACTCCAATGGATGCTAGCCTAGTCATTATGGAAGGTAGTCTGTTGTCGAGATTTTTGTTACTCCAATGGATGGTAGCCTTGCCATTATGGATGGTATTATGTTGTCAAGATTTTTGTTACTCCAATGGATGATAGCCTTATCATTATGCAAGGTAGTCTGTCATTGTGTTTTTTGTTACTCCTATGGATGGTAGCCTTGTCATTATGGAAGGTAGTCTATTATTCAGATTTTTGTTACTACAATGTATGGTAGCCTTGTCATTATGGAAGGTAGTATTTTGTCGAGATTTTTGTTACTCTATTCGATGGTAGTCATGTCATTATGAAAGTTAGCCTGTTGTCGAGATTTTTGTTTTTCCAATGGATGGTAGCCTAGTCATTATGGAAGGCAGTATGTTTTTGTGGTTTTTGTTACTCTGATGGATGGTAGCCTTGTCATTATGGAAGATAGTCTGTTGTCGAGATTATTTTTACTCCAATGGATTGGAGCATTGTCATTATGGAAGGTAGTATGTTGTCGATATCTTTGGTACTCCAATGGATGGTAGCCTATTCATTATGGAAGGTAGTATGTTTTCAAGATTTTCGTTACTCCAATGGAGGTTAGCCTTGTCATTATGGAAGGTAGTATGTTGTCGATATCTTTGTTACTCCAATGGATGGAAGCCTAGTCATTATGGAAGGTAGTCTGTTGTCGAGATTTTTGTTACTCTAATGGATGATAGCCTTGTCATTATGGAAGGTATTCTATTATTGTGATTTTTGTTACTCCTATTGATGGTATCTTGTCATTATGGAAGGTAGGCTTTTGTTCAGATTTTTGTTACTACATTCTATGGAAGCCTTGTCATTATAGAAGGTAGTCTGTTGTCTAGATTTTTGTTACTCCATTGGATGGTAGCCTTGTCATTATGGAACTTAGTCTGTTGTCGAGATTTTTGTTATTCCAATGGATGGTAGCCTAGTCATTATGGAAGGTAGTCTGTTTTCTAGATTTTTGTTACTACAATGGATGCTAGCTTAGTCATTTTGGAAGGTAGTCTGTTGTCGAGATTTTTGTTACTCCAATGGATGGTAGCCTTGCCATTATGGAAGGTATTATGTTGTCAAGATTTTTGTTACTCAAATGGATGATAGCCTTGTCATTATGCAAGGTAGTCTTTCATTGTGTTTTTTGTTACTCCTATGGATGGTAGCCCTGTCATTATGGAAGGTAGTCTGTTGTCGAGATTTTTGTTACTCCAATGGATGGAAGCATTGTCATTATGGAAGGTAGTCTCTTGTTGATATTTTTAATACTCCAATGGATGGTAGCCTTGTCATTATGGAAGGTAGTATTTTGTCGAGATTTTTGTTACTCTATTCGATGGTAGTCATGTCTTTATGAATGTTAGCCTGTTTTCGAGATTTTTGTTTTTCCAATGGATGGTAGCCTAGTCATTATGGAAGGCAGTATGTTTTTGTGGTTTTTGTTACTCTGATGGATGGTAGCCTTGTCATTATGGAAGGTAGTCTATTGTCGAGATTTTTGTTACTCCAATGGATGGTAGCATTGTCATTATAGAAGGTAGTATGTTGTCGATATCTTTGGTACTCCAATGGATGGTAGCCTATTCATTATGGAAGGTAGTCTGTTTTCAAGATTTTCGTTACTCCAATGGAGGGTAGCCTTGTCATTATGGAAGGTAGTCTGTTGTCGAGATTTTTGTTACTCTAATGGATGGTGTCCTAGTCATTATGGTAGGTAGTCTATTGTCAAGATTTTTGTTACTCCAATGGATGATAGCCTTGTCATTATGGAAGGTAGTTTGTTGTCGAGATTTTTCTTACTCCAATTGATGGTAGCCTTGTCATTATGGAACGTATTTTGTCATTTTGATTTTTGTTACTCCTATGAATGATAGCCTTGTCATTATGGAAGGTAGGCTATTGTTCTGATTTTTGTTACCAAAATGTATGGTAGCCTTGTCATTATGGAAGGTAGTCTGTTATCGAGAATTTTGTTACTCCATTGGAGGGTAGCCTTGTCATTATGGAAGGTAGTATGTTGCTTATATCTTTGTTACTCCAATGGATGGAAGCCTAGTCATTATGGAAGGTAGTCTGTTGTCGAGATTTTTGTTACTCCAATGGATGGTAGCCTTGTCATTTTGGAAGGTAGTCTGTTGTCGTGATTTTTGTTACTCTAATGGATGATAGCCTTGTCATTATGGAAGGTATTCTATTATTGTGATTTTTGTTCCTCCTATTGATGGAAGCCTTGTCATTATGGACGGTAGGCTTTTGTTCATATTTTTGTGACTAAAATCTATGGAAGCCTTGTCATTATAGAAGGTAGTCTGTTGTCTAGATTTTTGTTACTCCATTGGATGGTAGCCTTGTCATTATGGAAGTTAGTATGTTGTCTAGATTTTTGTTATTCCAATGGATGGTAGCCTAGTCATTATGGAAGGTAGTCTGTTTTTGAGATTTTTGTTACTCCAATAGATGCTATCCTAGTCATTATGGAAGGTAGTCTCTTGTCGAGATTTTTATTACTCCAATGGATGGTAGCCTTGCCATTATGGAAGGTATTATGTTGTCAAGATTTTTGTTACTCCAATGGATGATAGCCTTGTCATTATGCAAGGTAGTCTGTCATTGTGTTTTTTGTTACTCCTATGGATGGTAGCCTTGTCATTATGGAAGGTAGTCTATTGTTCAGATTTTTGTTACTACAATGTGTGGTAGCCTTGTCATTATGGAAGGTAGTATTTTGTCGAGATTTTTGTTACTCTATTCGATGGTAGTCATGTCATTATGAAAGTTAGCCTGTTGTCGAGATTTTTGATTTTCCAATGGATGGTAGCCTAGACATTATGGAAGGCAGTATGTTTTTGTGATTTTTGTTACTCCGATGGATGGTAGCCTTGTCATTATTGAAGGTAGTCTGTTGTCGAGATTTTTGTTACTCCAATGGATGGTAGCATTGTCATTATGGAAGGTAGTATGTTGTCGATATCTTTGGTACTCCAATGGATGGTAGCCTATTCATTATGGAAGGTAGTCTGTTTTCAAGATTTTCGTTACTCCAATGGAGGGTAGCCTTGTCATTATGGAAGGTAGTATGTTGTCGATATCTTTGTTACTCCAATGGATGGAAGCCTAGTCATTATGGAAGGTAGTTTGTTGTCGAGATTTTTGTTACTCTAATGGATGATAGCCTTGTCATTATGGAAGGTATTCTATTATTGTGATTTTTGTTCCTCCTATTGATGGAAGCCTTGTCATTATGGAAGGTAGGCTTTTGTTCATATTTTTGTGACTAAAATCTATGGAAGCCTTGTCATTATAGAAGGTAGTCTGTTGTCTAGATTTTTGTTACTCCATTGGATGGTAGCCTTGTCATTATGGAAGTTAGTATGTTGTCTAGATTTTTGTTATTCCAATGGATGGTAGCCTAGTCATTATGGAAGGTAGTCTGTTTTTGAGATTTTTGTTACTCCAATAGATGCTATCCTAGTCATTATGGAAGGTAGTCTGTTGTCGAGATTTTTATTACTCCAATGGATGGTAGCCTTGCCATTATGGAAGGTATTATGTTGTCAAGATTTTTGTTACTCCAATGGATGATAGCCTTGTCATTATGCAAGGTAGTCTGTCATTGTGTTTTTTGTTACTCCTATGGATGGTAGCCTTGTCATTATGGAAGGTAGTCTATTGTTCAGATTTTTGTTACTACAATGTGTGGTAGCCTTGTCATTATGGAAGGTAGTATTTTGTCGAGATTTTTGTTACTCTATTCGATGGTAGTCATGTCATTATGAAAGTTAGCCTGTTGTCGAGATTTTTGATTTTCCAATGGATGGTAGCCTAGTCATTATGGAAGGCAGTATGTTTTTGTGGTTTTTGTTACTCCGATGGATGGTAGCCTTGTCATTATTGAAGGTAGTCTGTTGTCGAGATTTTTGTTACTCCAATGGATGGTAGCATTGTCATTATGGAAGGTAGTATGTTGTCGATATCTTTGGTACTCCAATGGATGGTAGCCTATTCATTATGGAAGGTAGTCTGTTTTCAAGATTTTCGTTACTCCAATGGAGGGTAGCCTTGTCATTATGGAAGGTAGTATGTTGTCGATATCTTTGTTACTCCAATGGATGGAAGCCTAGTCATTATGGAAGGTAGTTTGTTGTCGAGATTTTTGTTACTCTAATGGATGATAGCCTTGTCATTATGGAAGGTATTCTATTATTGTGATTTTTGTTACTCCTATTGATGGTAACTTGTCATTATGGAAGGTAGGCTTTTGTTCAGATTTTTATTACTACAATCTATAGAAGCCTTGTCATTATAGAAGGTAGTCTGTTGTCTAGATTTTTGTTACTCCAATGGATGGTAGCCTAGTCATTATGGAAGGTAGTCTGTTTTCGAGATTTTTGTTACTCCAATGGATGCTAGCCTAGTAATTATGGAAGGTAGTCTGTTTTCAAGATTTTTGTTACTCCAATGGATGCTAGCCTAGTAATTATGGAAGGTAGTCTGTTGTCTAGATTTTTGTTACTGCATTGGATGGTAGCCTTGTCATTATGGAAGTTAGTCTGTTGTCAAGATTTTTGTAATTCCAATGTATGGTAGCCTAGTCATTATGGAAGGTAGTTTGTTTTCAAGATTTTTTTTACTCCAATGGATGTTGGCCAAGTCATTATGGAAGGTAGTCTATTGTCGAGATTTTTATTACTCCAATGGATGGTAGCCTTGCCATTATGGAAGGTACTATGTTGTCAAGATTTTTGTTACTCCATTGGATGATAGCCTTGTCATTATGCAAGCTAGTCTATCATTGTGATTTTTGTTACTCCTATGGATGGTAGCCTTGTCATTATGGAAGGTAGTATATTGTTCAGATTTTTGTTACTACAATGTAGGGTAGCCTTGTCATTATGGAAGGTAGTCTTTTGTCGAGATTTTTGTTACTCTATTGGATGGTAGTCATGTCATTATGGAAGTTAGCCTGTTGTTGAGATTTTTGTTTTTCTAATGGATGGTAGCCTAGTCATTATGGAAGGCACTCTGTTTTTGAAGTTTTTGTTACTCCGATGGATGGTAGCCTTGTCATTATGGAAGGTAGTCTGTTGTCGAGATTTTTGTTACTCCAATGGATGGTAGCATTGTCATTATGGAAGGTTGTCTCTTGTTGATATTTTTAATACTCCAATGGATGGTAGCCTTGTCATTATGGACAGTAGTAAGTTGTCAAGATTTTTATTACTACAATGGTTTGTATCCTTGTCATTATGGAAGGTAGTATGTTGTCGATATCTTTGGTACTCCAATGGATGGTAGCCTATTCAATATGGAAGGTAGTCTGTTTTCAAGATTTTAGTTACTCCAATGGAGGGTAGCCTTGTCATTATGGTAGGTAGTCTGTTGTCGAGATTTTTGTTACTCCAATGGATGATAGCCTTGTCATTATGGAAGGTAGTCTGTTGTCGAGATTTTTGTTACTCCAATTGATGGTAGCCTTGTCATTATGGAAGGTATTTTGTCATTGTGATTTTTGTTACTCCTATGAATGGTAGCCTTGTCATTATGGAAGGAAGGCTATTGTTCAGATTTTTGTTACCAAAATGTATGGTAGCCTTGTCATTATGGAAGGTAGTCTGTTGTCGAGAATTTTGTTACTCCATTGGAGGGTAGCCTTGTCATTATGGAAGGTAGTATGTTGTTTATATCTTTTTTACTCCAATGGATGGAAGCCTAGTCATTATGGAAGGTAGTCTATTTTCGAGATTTTTGTTACTCCAATGGATGGTAGCCTTGTCATTATGGAAGGTAGTCTGTTGTCGAGATTTTTGTTACTCTAATGGATGATAGCCTTGTTATTATGGAAGGTATTCTATTATTGTGATTTTTGTTACTCCTATTGATGGAAGCCTTGTCATTATGGAAGGTAGGATTTTGTTCATATTTTTGTGACTACAATCTATGGAAGCCTTTTCATTATAGAAGGTAGTCTGTTGTCTAGATTTTTGTTACTCCATTGGATGGTAGCCTTGTCATTATGGAAGTTAGTCTGTTGTCTAGATTTTTGTTATTCCAATGGATGGTAGCCTAGTCATTATGGAAGGTAGTCTATTTTTGAGATTTTTGTTACTCCAATGGATGCTAGCCTAGTCATTATGGAAGGTAGTCTATTGTCGAGATTTTTGTTACTCCAATGGATGATAGCCTTGTTATTATGCAAGGTAGTCTGTCATTGTGTTTTTTGTTACTCCTATGGATGGTAGCCTTGTCATTATGGAAGGTAGTCTATTGTTCAGATTTTTGTTACTACAATGTATGGTAGCCTTGTCATTATGGAGAGTAGTATTTTGTCGAGATTTTTGTTACTCTATTCGATGGTAGTCATGTCTTTATGAATGTTCGCCTGTTTTCGAGATTTTTGTTTTTCCAATGGATGGTAGCCTAGTCATTATGGAAGGCAGTATGTTTTTGTGGTTTTTGTTACTCTGATGGATGGTAGCCTTGTCATTATGGAAGGTAGTCTATTGTCGAGATTTTTGTTACTCCAATGGATTGTAGCATTGTCATTATGGAAGGTAGTATGTTGTCGATATCTTTGGTACTCCAATGGATGGTAGCCTATTCATTATGGAAGGTAGTCTGTTTTCAAGATTTTTGTTACTCCAATGGAGGGTAGCCTTGTCATTATGGAAGGTGGTATGTTGTCGATATCTTTGTTACTCCAATGGATGGAAGCCTAGTCATTATGGAAGGTAGTTTGTTGTCGATATTTTTGTTACTCTAATGGATGATAGCCTTGTCATTATGGAAGGTATTCTATTATTGTGATTTTTGTTACTCCTATTGATGGTATCTTGTCATTATGGAAGGTAGGCTTTTGTTCAGATTTTTGTTACTACAATCTATAGAAGCCTTGTCATTATAGAAGGTAGTCTGTTGTCTAGATTTTTGTTACTCCATTGGATGGTAGCCTTGTTATTATGGAACTTATTCTGTTGTCGAGATTTTTGTTATTCCAATGGATGGTAGCCTAGTCATTATGGAAGGTAGTCTGTTTTCGAGATTTTTGTTACTCTAATGGATGCTAGCCTAGTAATTATGGAAGGTAGTCTGTTGTCGAGATTTTTGTTACTCCAATGGATGGTAGCCTTGCCATTATGGAAGGTATTATGTTGTCAATATTTTTGTTACTCAAATGGATGATAGCCTTGTCATTATGCAAGGTGGTCTGTCATTGTGTTTTTTGTTACTCCTATGGATGGTAGCCCTGTCATTATGGAAGGTAGTATGTTGTCGATCTCTTTGTTACTCCAATGGATGGAAGCCGAGTAATTATGGAAGGTAGTCTATTGTCGAGATTTTTGTGACTCCAATGGATGTTAGCCTTCTCATTATGGAAGTAGTCTGTTGTCGAGATTTTTGTTACTCTAATGGATGATAGCCTTGTCATTATGGAAGGTATTCTATTATTGTGATTTTTGTTACTCCTATTGATGGTATCCTTGTCATTATGGAAGGTAGGCTTTTGTTTAGATTTTTGTTACTACAATCTATGGAAGCCATGTCATTATAGAAGGTAGTTTGTTGTCTAGATTTTTGTTACTCCATTGGATTGTAGCCTTGTCATTATGGAAGTTAGTATGTTGTCGAGATTTTTGTTATTCCAATGGATGGTAGCCTAGTCATTACGGAAGGTAGTCTGTTAACGAGATTTTAGTTACTCCAATGGATGGTAGCCTTGCCATTATGGAAGGTATTATGTTGTCAAGATTTTTGTTACTCCAATGGATGATAGCCTTGTCATTATGCAAGGTAGTCTGTCATTGTGTTTTTTGTTACTCCTATGGATGGTAGCCTTGTCATTATGGAAGGTAGTATGTTGTCGATATCTTTGTTACTCCAATGGATGGAAGCCTAGTCATTATGGAAGGTAGTCTGTTGGCATGCTTTTTGTTACTCCAATGGATGGTAGCCTTGTCATTATGGAAGGTAGTCTGTTGTCGAGATTTTTGTTACTCTAATGGATGATAACCTTGTCATTATGGAAGGTATTCTATTATTGTGATTTTTGTTACTCCTATTGATGGTATCCTTGTCATTATGGAAAGTAGGCTTTTGTTCAGATTTTTGTTACTACAATCTATGGAAGCCTTATCATTATAGAAGGTAGTTTGTTGTCTAGATTTTTGTTACTCCATTGGATGGTAGCCTTGTCATTATGGAAGTTTGTCTGTTGTCGAGATTTTTGTTATTCCAATGGATGGTAGCCTAGCCATTATGGAAGGTAGTCTGTTTTCGAGATTTTTGTTACTCCAATGGATGCTAGCCTAGTCATTATGGAAGGTAGTCTGTTGTCGAGATTTTTGTTACTCCAATGGATGGTAGCCTTGCAATTATGGAAGGTATTATGTTGTCACGATTTTTGTTACTCAAATGGATGATAGCCTTGTCATTATGGAAGGTAGTCTGTCATTGTGTTTTTTGTTACTCCTATGGATGGTAGCCCTGTCATTATGGAAGGTAGTATGTTGTCGATATCTTTGTTACTCCAATGGATGGAAGCCTAGTAATTATGGAAGGTAGTCTATTGTCGAGATTTTCGTGACTCTAATGGATGTTAGCCTTCTCATTATGGAAGGTAGTCTGTTGTCGAGATTTTTGTTACTCTAATGGATGATAGCCTTGTCATTATGGAAGGTATTATATTATTGTGATTTTTGTTACTCCTATTGATGGTATCCTTGTCATTATGGAAGGTAGGCTTTTGTTTAGATTTTTGTTACTACAATCTATGGAAGCCATGTCATTATAGAAGGTAGTCTGTTGTCTAAATTTTTGTTACTCCATTGGATTGTAGCCTTGTCATTATGGAAGTTAGTCTGTTGTCGAGATTTTTGTTATTCCAATGGATGGTAGCCTAGTCATTACGGAAGGTAGTCTGTTTTCTAGATTTTTGTTACTCCAATGGATGCTAGCCTAGTCGTTATTGAAGGTAGTCTGTTATCGAGATTTTTGTTACTCCAATGGATGGTAGCCTTGCCATTATGGAAGGTATTATGTTGTCAAGATTTTTGTTACTCCAATGGATGATAGCCTTGTCATTATGCAAGGTAGTCTGTCATTGTGTTTTTTGTTACTCCTATGGATGGTAGCCTTGTCATTATGGAAGGTAGTATGTTGTCGATATCTTTGTTACTCCAATGGATGGAAGCCTAGTCATTATGGAAGGTAGTCTGTTGGCATGATTTTTGTTACTCCAATGGATGGTAGCCTTGTCATTATGGAAGGTAGTCTGTTGTCGATATTTTTGTTACTCTAATGGATGATAACCTTGTCATTATGGAAGGTATTCTATTATTGTGATTTTTGTTACTCCTATTGATGGTATCCTTGTCATTATGGAAAGTAGGGTTTTGTTCAGATTTTTGTTACTACAATCTATGGAAGCCTTAATATTATAGAAGGTAGTCTGTTGTCTAGATTTTTGTTACTCCATTGGATGGTAGGCTTGTCATTATGGAAGTTAGTCTGTTGTCGAGATTTTTGTTATTCCAATGGAGGGTAGCCTTGTCATTATGGAAGGTAGTATGTTATCGATATCTTTGGTACTCCAATGGATGGAAGCCTAGTCATTATGGAAGGTAGTCTGTTGTCGATATTTTGGTTACTCCAATGGATGATAGCCTTGTCATTATGCAAGGTAGTTTGTCATTGTGTTTTTTGTTACTCCTATGGATGGTAGCCTTTTCATTATGGAAGGTAGTATGTTGTCGAGATTTTTGTTACTCCAATGGATGGTAGCCTTGTCATTATGGAAGGTAGTTTATTGTCGAGATTTTTGTTACTCTAATGGATGATAGCCTTGTCATTATGGAAGGTGTTCTATTATTGTGATTTTTGTTACTCCTATTGATGGTATCCTTGTCATTATGGAAGATAGGCTTTTGTTCATATTTTTGTTACTACAGTCTATGGAAGCCTTGTCATTATAGAAGGTAGTCTGTTGTCTAGATTTTTGTTACTCCATTGGATGATAGCCTTGTCATTATGGAAGTTAGTCTGTTGTCGAGATTTTTGTTATTCCAATGGATGGTAGCCTAGTCATTATGGAAGGTAGTATGTTTTCGAGATTTTTGTTACTCCAATGGATGCTAGCCTAGTCATTATGGAAGGTAGTCTGTTGTCGAGATTTTTGTTACTCCAATTGATGGTAGCCTATCCATTATGGAAGGTATTATGTTGTCAATATTTTTGTTACTCAAATGGATGAAAGCCTTGTCATTATGCACGGTAGTCTGTCATTGTGTTTTTTGTTACTCCTATGGATGGTAGCCCTGTCATTATGGAAGGTAGTATGTTGTCGATATCTTTGTTACTCCAATGGATGGAGGCCTAGTCATTATGGAAGGTAGTCTGTTGTCGAGATTTTTGTTACTCCAATGGATGTTAGTCTTCTCATTATGGAAGGTAGTCTGTTGTCGAGATTTTTGTTACTCTAATGGATGATAGCCTTGTCATTATGGAAGGTATTCTATTATTGTGATTTTTGTTACTCCTATTGATGGTATCCTTGTCATTATGGAAGGTAGGCTTTTATTCAGATTTTTGTTACTACAATCTATGGAAGCCTTGTCATATAGAAGGTAGTCTATTGTCTAGATTTTTGTTACTCCATTGGATGGTAGCCTTGTCATTATGGAAGGTAGTTTATTGTCGAGATTTTTGTTACTCTAATGGATGATAGCCTTGTCATTATGGAATGTGTTCTATTATTGTGATTTTTGTTACTCCTATTGATGGTATCCTTGTCATTATGGAAGATAGGCTTTTGTTCAGATTTTTGTTACTACAGTCTATGGAAGCCTTGTCATTATAGAAGGTAGTCTGTTGTCTAGATTTTTGTTACTCCATTGGATGATAGCCTTGTCATTATGAAAGTTAATTTGTTGTCGAGATTTTTGTTATTCTAATGGATGGTAGCCTAGTCATTATGGAAGGTAGTATGTTTTCGAGATTTTTGTTACTCCAATGGATGCTAGCCTAGTCATTATGGAAGGTATTCTGTTGTCGAGATTTTTGTTACTCCAATTGATGATAGCCTTGCCATTATGGAAGGTATTATGTTGTCAATATTTTTGTTACTCAAATGGATGAAAGCCTTGTCATTATGCAAGGTAGTCTGTCATTGTGTATTTTGTTACTCCTATGGATGGTAGCCCTGTCATTTTGGAAGGTAGTATGTTGTCGATATCTTTGTTACTCCAATGGATGGAGGCCTAGTCATTATGGAAGGTAGTCTGTTGTCGAGATTTTTGTTACTCCAATGGATGTTAGTCTTCTCATTATGGAAGGTAGTCTGTTGTCGAGATTTTTGTTACTCTAATGGATGATAGCCTTGTCATTATGGAAGGTATTCTATTATTGTGATTTTTGTTACTCCTATTGATGGTATCCTTGTCATTATGGAAGGTAGGCTTTTGTTCAGATTTTTGTTACTACAATCTATGGAAGCCTTGTCATTATGGAAGTTAGTCTGTTGTCGAGATTTTTGTTATTCCAATGGATGGTAGCCTAGTCATTACGGAAGGTAGTCTGTTTTCGAGATTTTTGTTACTCCAATGGATGCTAGCCTAGTCATTATGGAAGGTAGTCTGTTGTCGAGATTTTTGTTACTCCAATGGATGGTAGCCTTGCAATTATGGAAGGTATTATGTTGTCACGATTTTTGTTACTCAAATGGATGATAGCCTTGTCATTATGGAAGGTAGTCTGTCATTGTGTTTTTTGTTACTCCTATGGATGGTAGCCCTGTCATTATGGAAGGTAGTATGTTGTCGATATCTTTGTTACTCCAATGGATGGAAGCCTAGTAATTATGGAAGGTAGTCTATTGTCGAGATTTTCGTGACTCTAATGGATGTTAGCCTTCTCATTATGGAAGGTAGTCTGTTGTCGAGATTTTTGTTACTCTAATGGATGATAGCCTTGTCATTATGGAAGGTATTCTATTATTGTGATTTTTGTTACTCCTATTGATGGTATCCTTGTCATTATGGAAGGTAGGCTTTTGTTTAGATTTTTGTTACTACAATCTATGGAGGCCATGTCATTATAGAAGGTAGTCTGTTGTCTAGATTTTTGTTACTCCATTGGATGGTAGCCTTGTCATTATGGAAGTTAGTCTGTTGTCGAGATTTTTGTTATTCCAATGGAGGGTAGCCTTGTCATTATGGAAGGTAGTATGTTATCGATATCTTTGGTACTCCAATGGATGGAAGCCTAGTCATTTATGGAAGGTAGTCTGTTGTCGAGATTTTGGTTACTCCAATGGATGAAAGCCTTGTCATTATGCACGGTAGTCTGTCATTGTGTTTTTTGTTACTCCTATGGATGGTAGCCCTGTCATTATGGAAGGTAGTATGTTGTCGATATCTTTGTTACTCCAATGGATGGAGGCCTAGTCATTATGGAAGGTAGTCTGTTGTCGAGATTTTTGTTACTCCAATGGATGTTAGTCTTCTCATTATGGAAGGTAGTCTGTTGTCGAGATTTTTGTTACTCTAATGGATGATAGCCTTGTCATTATGGAAGGTATTCTATTATTGTGATTTTTGTTACTCCTATTGATGGTATCCTTGTCATTATGGAAGGTAGGCTTTTATTCAGATTTTTGTTACTACAATCTATGGAAGCCTTGTCATATAGAAGGTAGTCTATTGTCTAGATTTTTGTTACTCCATTGGATGGTAGCCTTGTCATTATGGAAGGTAGTTTATTGTCGAGATTTTTCTTACTCTAATGGATGATAGCCTTGTCATTATGGAATGTGTTCTATTATTGTGATTTTTGTTACTCCTATTGATGGTATCCTTGTCATTATGGAAGATAGGCTTTTGTTCAGATTTTTGTTACTACAGTCTATGGAAGCCTTGTCATTATAGAAGGTAGTCTGTTGTCTAGATTTTTGTTACTCCATTGGATGATAGCCTTGTCATTATGAAAGTTAATATGTTGTCGAGATTTTTGTTATTCTAATGGATGGTAGCCTAGTCATTATGGAAGGTAGTATGTTTTCAAGATTTTTGTTACTCCAATGGATGCTAGCCTAGTCATTATGGAAGGTAGTCTGTTGTCGAGATTTTTGTTACTCCAATTGATGGTAGCCTTGCCATTATGGAAGGTATTATGTTGTCAATATTTTTGTTACTCAAATGGATGAAAGCCTTGTCATTATGCAAGGTAGTCTGTCATTGTGTATTTTGTTACTCCTATGGATGGTAGCCCTGTCATTTTGGAAGGTAGTATGTTGTCGATATCTTTGTTACTCCAATGGATGGAGGCCTAGTCATTATGGAAGGTAGTCTGTTGTCGAGATTTTTGTTACTCCAATGGATGTTAGTCTTCTCATTATGGAAGGTAGTCTGTTGTCGAGATTTTTGTTACTCTAATGGATGATAGCCTTGTCATTATGGAAGGTATTCTATTATTGTGATTTTTGTTACTCCTATTGATGGTATCCTTGTCATTATGGAAGGTAGGCTTTTGTTCAGATTTTTGTTACTACAATCTATGGAAGCCTTGTCATTATGGAAGTTAGTCTGTTGTCGAGATTTTTGTTATTCCAATGGATGGTAGCCTAGTCATTACGGAAGGTAGTCTGTTTTCGAGATTTTTGTTACTCCAATGGATGCTAGCCTAGTCATTAAGGAAGGTAGTCTGTTGTCGAGATTTTTGTTACTCCAATGGATGGTAGCCTTGCAATTATGGAAGGTATTATGTTGTCACGATTTTTGTTACTCAAATGGATGATAGCCTTGTCATTATGGAAGGTAGTCTGTCATTGTGTTTTTTGTTACTCCTATGGATGGTAGCCCTGTCATTATGGAAGGTAGTATGTTGTCGATATCTTTGTTACTCCAATGGATGGAAGCCTAGTAATTATGGAAGGTAGTCTATTGTCAAGATTTTCGTGACTCCAATGGATGTTAGACTTCTCATTATGGAAGGTAGTCTGTTGTCGAGATTTTTGTTACTCTAATGGATGATAGCCTTGTCATTATGGAAGGTATTCTATTATTGTTATTTTTGTTACTCCTATTGATGGTATCCTTGTCATTATGGAAGGTAGGCTTTTGTTTAGATTTTTGTTACTACAATCTATGGAGGCCATGTCATTATAGAAGGTAGTCTGTTGTCTAGATTTTTGTTACTCCATTGGATGGTAGCCTTGTCATTATGGAAGTTAGTCTGTTGTCGAGATTTTTTTTATTCCAATGGAGGGTAGCCTTGTCATTATGGAAGGTAGTATGTTATCGATATCTTTGGTACTCCAATGGATGGAAGCCTAGTCATTATGGAAGGTAGTCTGTTGTCGAGATTTTGGTTACTCCAATGGATGATAGTCTTGTCATTATGCAAGGTAGTCTGTCATTGTGTTTTTTGTTACTCCTATGGATGGTAGCCTTGTCATTATGGAAGGTAGTATGTTGTCGAGATTTTTGTTACTCCAATGGATGGTAGCCTTGTCATTATGGAAGGTAGTTTATTGTCGAGATTTTTGTTACTCTAATGGATGATAGCCTTGTCATTATGGAAGGTGTTCTATTATTGTGATTTTTGTTACTCCTATTGATGGTATCCTTGTCATTATGGAAGATAGGCTTTTGTTCAGATTTTTGTTACTACAGTCTATGGAAGCCTTGTCATTATAGAAGGTAGTCTGTTGTCTAGATTTTTGTTACTCCATTGGATGATAGCCTTGTCATTATGGAAGTTAGTCTGTTGTCGAGATTTTTGTTATTCCAATGGATGGTAGCCTAGTCATTATGGAAGGTAGTATGTTTTCGAGATTTTTGTTACTCCAATGGATGCTAGCCTAGTCATTATGGAAGGTAGTCTGTTGTCGAGATTTTTGTTACTCCAATTGATGGTAGCCTTGCCATTATGGAAGGTATTATGTTGTCAATATTTTTGTTACTCAAATGGATGAAAGCCTTGTCATTATGCAAGGTAGTCTGTCATTGTGTTTTTTGTTACACCTATGGATGGTAGCCCTGTCATTATGGAAGGTAGTATGTTGTCGATATCTTTGTTACTCCAATGGATGGAGGCCTAGTCATTATGGAAGGTAGTCTGTTGTCGAGATTTTTGTTACTCCAATGGATGTTAGTCTTCTCATTATGGAAGGTAGTCTGTTGTCGAGATTTTTGTTACTCTAATGGATGATAGCCTTGTCATTATGGAAGGTATTCTATTATTGTGATTTTTGTTACTCCTATTGATGGTATCCTTGTCATTATGGAAGGTAGGCTTTTGTTCAGATTTTTGTTACTACAATCTATGGAAGCCTTGTCATTATAGAAGGTAGTCTATTGTCTAGATTTTTGTTACTCCATTGGATGGTAGCCTTGTCATTATGGAAGTTAGTCTGTTGTCGAGATTTTTGTTATTCCAATGGATGGTAGCCTAGTCATTATGGAAGGTAGTCTGTTTTCGAGATTTTTGTTACTCCAATGGATGCTAGCCTAGTCATTATGGAAGGTATTATGTTGTCAAGATTTTTGTTACTCCAATGGATCATAGCCTTGTCATTATGCAAGGTAGTCTGTCATTGTGTTTTTTGTTACTCCTATGGATGGTAGCCTTGTCATTATGGAAGGTAGTATGTTATCGATATCTTTGTTACTCCAATGGATGGAAGCATAGTCATTATGGAAGGTAGTTTGTTGGCGAGATTTTTGATACTCCAATGGATGGTAGCCTTGCCATTATGGATGGTATTATGTTCTCAAGATTTTTGTTACTCCAATGGATGATAGCCTTGTCATTATGCAAGGTAGTCTGCCATTGTGTTTTTTGTTACTCCTATGGATGGTAGCCTTGTCACTATGGAAGGTAGTATGTTGTCGATATCTTTGTTACTCCAATGGATGGAAGCCTAGTCATTATGGAAGGTAGTCTGTTGGCGAGATTTTTGTTACTCCAATGGATGGTAGCCTTGTCATTATGGAAGGTAGTCTGTTGTCGAGATTTTTGTTACTCTAATGGATGATAACCTTGTCATTATGGAAGGTATTCTATTATTGTGATTTTTTTTACTACTATTGATGGTATCCTTGTCATTATGGAAGGTAGGCCTTTGTTCAGATTTTTGTTACTACAATCTATGGATGCCTTGTCATTTTAGAAGGTAGTCTGTTGTCTAGATTTTTGTTACTCCATTGGATGGTAGCCTTATCATTATGGAAGTTAGTCTGTTGTCGAGATTTTTGTTATTCCAATGGATGGTAGCGTAGTCATTATGGAAGGTAGTCTATTTTCGAGATTTTCGTTACTCCAATGGAGGCTAGCCTTGTCATTATGGAAGGTAGTATGTTGTCGATATCTTTGGTACTCCAATGGATGGAAGCCTAGTCATTATGGAAGGTAGTCTGTTGTCGAGATTTTGGTTACTCCAATGGATGATAGCCTTGTCGTTATGCATGGTAGTCTGTCATTGTGTTTTTTGTTACTCCTATGGATGGTAGCCTTGTCATTATGGAAGGTAGTATGTTGTTGATATCTTTGTTACTCCAATGGATGGAAGCCTAGTCATTATGGAAGGTAGTCTTTTGTCGAGATTTTTGTTACTCCAATGGATGGTAGCCTTGTCATTGTGGAAGGTAGTCTATTGTCGAGATTTTTGTTACTCTAATGGATGATAGCCTTGTCATTATGGAATGTGTTCTATTATTGTGATTTTTGTTACTCCTATTGATGGTATCCTTGTCTTTATGGAAGATAGGCTTTTGTTCAGATTTTTGTTACTACAGTCTATGGAAGCCTTGTCATTATAGAAGGTAGTCTGTTGTCTAGATTTTTGTTACTCCATTGGATGATAGCCTTGTCACTATGGAAGTTAATCTGTTGTCGAGATTTTTGTTATTCTAATGGATGGTAGCCTAGTCATTATGGAAGGTAGTATGTTTTCGAGATTTTTGTTACTCCAATGGATGCTAGCCTAGTCATTATGGAAGGTAGTCTGTTGTCGAGATTTTTGTTACTCCAATTGATGGTAGCCTTGCCATTATGGAAGGTATTATGTTGTCAATATTTTTGTTACTCAAATGGATGAAAGCCTTGTCATTATGCAAGGTAGTCTGTCATTGTGTTTTTTGTTACTCCTATGTATGGTAGCCCTGTCATTATGGAAGGTAGTATGTTGTCGATATCTTTGTTACTCCAATGGATGAAGGCCTAGTCATTATGGAAGGTAGTCTGTTGTCCAGATTTTTGTTACTACAATGGATGGTAGCCTTGTCATTATGGAAGGTAGTTTGTTGTCGAGATTTTTGTTACTCTAATTGATTATAGCCTTGTCTTTATGGAAGGTATTCTATTATTGTGATTTTTGTTACTCCTATTGATGGTATCCTTTTCATTATGGAAGGTAGGCTTTTGTTCAGATTTTTGTTACTACAGTGTATGGAAGCCTTGTCATTATAGAAGGTAGTCTGTTGTCTAGATTTTTGTTACTCCATTGGATGGTAGCCTTTTCATTATGGAAGTTATTCTGTTGTCGAGATTTTTGTTATTCCAATGGATGGTAGCCTTGTCATTATGGAAGGTAGTCTGTTTTCAAGATTTTTGTTACTCAAATGGATGCTAGCCTAGTCATTATGGAAGGTAGTCTGTTGTCGGGATTTTTGTTACTCCAATGGATGGTGGCCTTGCCATTATGGAAGTTATTATGTTGTCAAGATTTTTGTTTCTCCAATGGATGATAGCCTTGTCATAATGCAAGGTAGTCTGTCATTGTGTTTTTTGTTACTCCTATGGATGGTAGCCTTGTCATTATGGAAGGTAGTCTATTGTTCATATTTTTATTACTACAATGTATCATAGCCTTGTCATTATGGAAGTTAGTCTTTTTTCGAGATTTTTGTTAATCTATTGGATGGTAGTCATTTCATAATGGAAGTTAGTCTGTTGTCGAGATTTTTGTTTTTCCAATGGATGGTAGCCTAGTTATTATGGAAGGCAGTATGTTTTTAAGGTTTTTGTTACTCCGATGGATGGTAGCCTTGTCATTATGGAAGGTAGTCTTTTGTCAAGATTTTTGTTACTCCAATGGATGGTAGCATTGTCATTATGGAAGGTAGTCTCTTATTGATATTTTTAATACTCCAATGGATGGTAGCCTTTTCATTATGGAAGGTAGTATGTTGTTGAGATTTTTGTTACTACAATGGTTTGTAGCCTTGTCATTATGGAAGGTAGTATGTTGTCGATATCTTTGGTACTCCAATGGATGGTAGCCTATTTATTATGGAAGGTAGTCTGTTTTCAAGATTTTCGTTACTCTAATGGAGGGTAGCCTTGTCATTATGGAAGGCAGTATGTTGTCGATATCTTTGTTACTCCAATGGATGGAAGCCTAGTCATTATGGAAGGTAGTCTGTTGTCGAGATTTTTGTTAGTCCAATGGATGGTGGCCTTGTCATTATGGAAGGTAGTCTGTTGTCGAGATTTTTGTTACTCTAATGGATGATAGCCTTGTCATTATGGAAGGTATTCTATTATTGTGATTTTTGTTACTCCTATTGATGGTATCCTTGTCATTATGGAAGGTAGGCTTTTGTTCAGATTTTTGTTACTACAATCTATGGAAGCCTTGTCATTATAGAAGGTAGTCTGTTGTCTAGATTTTTATTACTCCATTGGATGGTAGCCTTGTCATTATGGAAGTTAGTTTGTTGTCAATATTTTTGTTATTCCAATGGATGGTAGCCTAGTCATTATGGAAGGTAGTCTGTTTTCGAGATTTTTGTTACTCCAATGGATGCTAGCCTAGTCATTATGGAAGTTAGTCTGTTGCCGAGATTTTTGTTACTCCAATGGATGGTAGCCTTGCCATTATGAAAGGTATTTTGTTGTCAAGATTTTTGTTACTCCAATGGATGATAGCCTTGTCATTATGCAAGGTAGTCTGTCATTGTGTTTTTTGTTACTCCTATGGATGGTAGCCTTGTCATTATGGAAGGTAGTCTATTGTTCAGATTTTTGTTACTACAATGTATCGTAGCCTTGTCATTATGGAAGCTAGTCTTTTATCGAGATTTTTGTTACTCTATTGGATGGTAGTCATGTCATTATGAAAGTTAGCTTGTTGTCGAGATTTTTGTTTTTCCAATGGATGGTAGCCTAGTCATTATGGAAGGCAGTATGTTTTTGAGGTTTAAGTTACTCCGATGGATGGTAGCCTTGTCATTATGGAAGGTAGTCTTTTGTCAAGATTTTTGTTACTCCAATGGATGGTAGCATTGTCATTATGGAAGGTAGTCTCTTGTTGATATTTTTAATACTTCAATGGATGGTAGCCTTGTCATTATGGAAGGTAGTATGTTGTCGAGATTTTTATTACTACAATTGTTTGTAGCCTTGTCATTATGGAAGGTAGTATGTTGTCGATATCTTTGGTACTCCAATGGATGGTAGCCTATTCATTATGGAAGGTAGTCTGTTTTCAAGATTTTCGTTACTCCAATGGAGGGTAGCCTTGTCATTATGGAAGGTAGTCTGCTGTCGAGATTTTCGTTACTCCAATGGATGGTTGCCTAGTCATTATGGAAGGTAGTTTGTTGTCGATATTTTTGTTACTCCAATGGATGATAGCCTTGTCATTATGGAAGGTAGTCTGTTGTCTAGATTTTTGTTACTCCAATTGATGGTACCCTTGTCATTATGGAAGGTATTCTTTCATTGTGATTTTTGTTACTCCTATGAATGGTAGCCTTGTCATTATAGAAGGTAGTGTATTGTTCATATTTTTGTTACTAAAATGTATGGTAGCGTTGTCATTATGGAAGGTAGGCTTTTGTTCATATTTTTGTTACTACAATGTATGGAAGCCTTGTCATTATAGAAGGTAGTTTGTTGTCTAGATTTTTGTTACTCCATTGGATGGTAGCCTTGTCATTATGGAAGTTAGTCTGTTGTCGATATTTTTGTTATTCCAATGGATGGTCGCCTAGTAATTATGGAAGGTAGTCAGTTTTCAAGATTTTTGTTACTCCAATGGAGGGTAGCCTTGTCATTATGGAAGGTAGTCTGTTGTCGAGATTTTTGTTACTCCAATTGATGGTAGCCTTGTCATTATGGAACGTATTCTTTCATTGTGATTTTTGTTACTCCTATGAATGGTAGCCTTGTCATTATAGAAGGTAGTGTATTGTTCATATTTTTGTTACTACAATGTATGGTAACTTTGTCATTATGGTAGGTAGTTTGTTGTCGAGATTTTTGTTATTCCAATGGATGGTAGCTTTGTCATTATGAAAGGTAGTATGTTGTCGATATCTTTGTTACTCCAATGGATGGTAGCCTAATAATTAGGGAAGGTAGTCTGTTGTCGAGATTTTTGTTACTCCAATGGATGGTAGCCTTGTCATTATGGAAGGTAGTCTGTTGTTGATATCTTTGTTACTCCAATGGATGGTAGCCTAGTCATTATGAAAGGTAGTCTATTGTCGAGATTTTTTTTACTCCATTGGATGGTAGCCTTGTCATTATGGAAGGTAGTATGTTGTCGAGATTTTTGTTATTCCAATGGATGGTAGCTTTGTCATTATGAAAGGTAGTATGTTGTCGATATCTTTGTTACTCCAATGGATGGTAGCCTAATAATTTGGGAAGGTAGTCTGTTGTCGAGATTTTTGTTACTCCAATGGATGGTAGCCTTGTCATTATGGAAGGTAGTCTGTTGTTGATATCTTTGTTACTCCAATGGATGGTAGCCTAGTCATTATGAAAGGTAGTCTATTGTCGAGATTTTTTTTACTCCATTAGATGGTAGCCTTGTCATTATGGAAGGTAGTATGTTGTCGAGATTTTTGTTATTCCAATGGATGGTAGCTTTGTCATTATGAAAGGTAGTATGTTGTCGATATCTTTGTTACTCCAATGGATGGTAACCTAGTAATTAGGGAAGGTAGTTTGTTGTCGAGATATTTGTTGCTCCAATGGATGATAGCCTTGTCATTATGGAAGGTAGGCTGTTGTTGATGTATTTGTTACTCCAATGGATGGTAGCCTAGTCATTATGAAAGGTAGTCTATTGTCGAGATTTTTTTTACTCCAATGGATGGTAGCCTTGTCATTATGGATGGTAGTATGTTGTCGAGATTTTTGTTATTCCAATGGACGGTAGCCTTGTCATTATGAAAGGTAGTCTGTTTTCGATGTCTTTGTTACTCTAATGGATAGTAGCCTAGTCATTAGGGAAGGTAGTGTGTTGTCGAGATTTTTTTTACTCCAATGGATGGTAGCCAAGTCATTATGGAAGATAGTCTGTTGTCGATATTTTTGTTACTCCAATGAATGATAGCCTTGTCATTATGGAAGGTAGTCTGTTGTCGAGATTTTTGTTACTCCAATGGATGGTAGCCTTGTTATTATGGAAGGTAGTTTGTTATTGTGATTTTTGTTACTCATATGCATGGTAGCCTTCTCATTATGGAAGGTACTCTATTGTTCAGATTTTCATTACTACAATGTCTGGTAGCCTAGTCATTATGGAAGGTAGTATGTTGTCGAGATTTTAGCTACTCCAATGGATGGTAGCCTAGTCATTATTGAAGGTAGTCTGTTGTCGAGATTTTTGTTACTCCAATGGATGGTAGCCTTGTAATTATGGAAGGTAGCCTATTATGGAGATTTTCTTTACTCCAATGGATGGTAGCCTTGTCATTATGGAAGGTTGTCAGTTGTCGAGATTTTTGTTACTCCAATGGATGGTAGCCTAGTCATTATGGAAGGTAGTCTATTGTCGATATTTTTGTTACTCCAACGGATGATAGCCTTGTCATTATGGAAGGTAGTCTGTTGTCGAGATTTTTGTTACTTCAATGTATGGTAGCCTTGTCATTATGGAAGGTAGTATTTTGGTGATATCTTTGTTACTCCAATGGATGGTAGCCTTGTCATTATGGAAAGTAGTCTATTGTCGATATCTTTGTTACTTCAATGGACGGTAGCCTAGTCATTATGAAAGGTAGTCTATTGTCGAGATTTTTTTTACTCCAATGGATGGTAGCCTTGCCATTATGGAAGGTATTATGTTGTCAAGATTTTTGTTACTCCAATGGATGATAGCCTTGTCATTATGCAAGGTAGTCTGTCATTGTGTTTTTTGTTACTCCTATGGATGGTAGCCTTGTCATTATGGAAGGTAGTCTATTGTTCAGATTTTTCTTACTACAATGTATCGTAGCCTTGTCATTATGGAAGGTAGTCTTTTGTCGACATTTTTGTTACTCTATTGGATGGTAGTCATGTCATTATAGAAGTTAGCTTGTTGTCGAGATTTTTGTTTTTCCAATGGATGGTAGCCTAGTCATTATGGAAGGCAGTATGTTTTTGAGGTTTTTGTTACTCCGATGGATGGTAGCCTTGTCATTATGGAAGGTTGTCTGTTGTCGAGATTTTTGTTACTCCAATGGATGGTTGCATTGTCATTATGGAAGGTAGTCTCTTGTTGATATTTTTAATACTCTAATGGTTGGTAGCCTTGTCATTATGGAAGGTAGTATGTTGTCGAGATTTTTATTACTACAATGGTTTGTAGCGTTGTCATTATGGAAGGTAGTATGTTGTCGATATCTTTGGTACTGTAATGGATGGTAGCCTATTCATTATGGAAGGTAGTCTATTTTCAAGATTTTCGTTACTCCAATGGAGGGTAGCCTTGTCATTATGGAAGGTAGTATGTTGTCGAGATTTTCGTTACTCCAATGGATGGTTGCCTAGTCATTATGGAAGTTAGTCTGTTGTCGATATTTTTGTTACTCCAATTGATGATAGCCTTGTCATTATGGAAGGTAGTCTGTTGTCGAGATTTTTGTTACTCCAATTGATGGTAGCCTTGTCATTATGGAAGGTATTCTTTCATTGTGCTTTTTGTTACTCCTATGAATGGTAGCCTTGTCATTATAGAAGGTAGTGTATTGTTAAGATTTTTGTTACTAAAATGTATGGTAGCCTTGTCATTATGGAAGGTAGTCTGTTGTCGAGATTTTTATTATTCCAATGGATTATAGCCTAGTCATTATGAAAGGTAGTCTATTTTCGATATTTTTGTTACTCCAATGGATGGTAGCCTTGTCATTATGGAAGGTAGCCTATTATGGAGATTTTCTTTACTCCAATGGATGGTAGCCTTGTCATTATGGAAGGTTGTCAGTTGTCGAGATTTTTGTTACTCCAATGGATGGTAGCCTAGTCATTATGGAAGGTAGTCTATTGTCGATATTTTTGTTACTCCAACGGATGATAGCCTTGTCATTATGGAAGGTAGTCTGTTGTCGAGATTTTTGTTACTTCAATGTATGGTAGCCTTGTCATTATGGAAGGTAGTATTTTGGTGATATCTTTGTTACTCCAATGGATGGTAGCCTTGTCATTATGGAAAGTAGTCTATTGTCGATATCTTTGTTACTTCAATGGACGGTAGCCTAGTCATTATGAAAGGTAGTCTATTGTCGAGATTTTTTTTACTCCAATGGATGGTAGCCTTGCCATTATGGAAGGTATTATGTTGTCAAGATTTTTGTTACTCCAATGGATGATAGCCTTGTCATTATGCAAGGTAGTCTGTCATTGTGTTTTTTGTTACTCCTATGGATGGTAGCCTTGTCATTATGGAAGGTAGTCTATTGTTCAGATTTTTCTTACTACAATGTATCGTAGCCTTGTCATTAGGGAAGGTAGTCTTTTGTCGACATTTTTGTTACTCTATTGGATGGTAGTCATGTCATTATAGAAGTTAGCTTGTTGTCGAGATTTTTGTTTTTCCAATGGATGGTAGCCTAGTCATTATGGAAGGCAGTATGTTTTTGAGGTTTTTGTTACTCCGATGGATGGTAGCCTTGTCATTATGGAAGGTTGTCTGTTGTCGAGATTTTTGTTACTCCAATGGATGGTTGCATTGTCATTATGGAAGGTAGTCTCTTGTTGATATTTTTAATACTCTAATGGTTGGTAGCCTTGTCATTATGGAAGGTAGTATGTTGTCGAGATTTTTATTACTACAATGGTTTGTAGCGTTGTCATTATGGAAGGTAGTATGTTGTCGATATCTTTGGTACTGTAATGGATGGTAGCCTATTCATTATGGAAGGTAGTCTATTTTCAAGATTTTCGTTACTCCAATGGAGGGTAGCCTTGTCATTATGGAAGGTAGTATGTTGTCGAGATTTTCGTTACTCCAATGGATGGTTGCCTAGTCATTATGGAAGTTAGTCTGTTATCGATATTTTTGTTACTCCAATTGATGATAGCCTTGTCATTATGGAAGGTAGTCTGTTGTCGAGATTTTTGTTACTCCAATTGATGGTAGCCTTGTCATTATGGAAGGTATTCTTTCATTGTGCTTTTTGTTACTCCTATGAATGGTAGCCTTGTCATTATAGAAGGTAGTGTATTGTTAAGATTTTTGTTACTAAAATGTATGGTAGCCTTGTCATTATGGAAGGTAGTCTGTTGTCGAGATTTTTATTATTCCAATGGATTATAGCCTAGTCATTATGAAAGGTAGTCTATTTTCGATATTTTTGTTACTCCAATGGATGGTAGCCTTGTCATTATGGAAGGTATTCTATTATTGTGATTTTTGTTACTCCAATGGATGGTAGCCTTGTCATTATGGAAGGTAGTCTGTTGTCGATATCTTTGTTACTCCAATGGATGGTAGCCTAGTCATTATAAAAGGTAGTCTATTGTCGAGATTTTTTTTACTCCATTGGATGGTAGCCTTGTCATTATGGAGGTTAATCTGTTGTCGATATTTTTGTTATTCCAATGGATGGTAGCCTAGTAATAATGGAAGGTAGTCTGTTTTCAAGATTTTTGTTACTCCAATGGATGCTAGCCTAGTCATTATGGAAGGTAGTCTGTTGTCGAGATTTTTGTTACTCTAATGGATGGTAGCCTAGTCATTATGGAAGGTAGTCTGTTGTCGATATTTTTGTTACTCTAATGGATGGTAGCCTTATCATTATGGAAGGTAGTTTGTCGTCGTGATTTTTGTAACTCCAATGGATGGTAGCCTTGTCATTATGGAAGGTAGTATGTTGTCGAGATTTTTATTACTACAATGGTTTGTAGCGTTGTCATTATGGAAGGTAGTATGTTGTCGATATCTTTGGTACTGTAATGGATGGTAGCCTATTCATTATGGAAGGTAGTCTATTTTCAAGATTTTCGTTACTCCAATGGAGGGTAGCCTTGTCATTATGGAAGGTAGTATGTTGTCGAGATTTTCGTTACTCCAATGGATGGTTGCCTAGTCATTATGGAAGTTAGTCTGTTGTCGATATTTTTGTTACTCCAATTGATGATAGCCTTGTCATTATGGAAGGTAGTCTGTTGTCGAGATTTTTGTTACTCCAATTGATGGTAGCCTTGTCATTATGGAAGGTATTCTTTCATTGTGCTTTTTGTTACTCCTATGAATGGTAGCCTTGTCATTATAGAAGGTAGTGTATTGTTAAGATTTTTGTTACTAAAATGTATGGTAGCCTTGTCATTATGGAAGGTAGTCTGTTGTCGAGATTTTTATTATTCCAATGGATTATAGCCTAGTCATTATGAAAGGTAGTCTATTTTCGATATTTTTGTTACTCCAATGGATGGTAGCCTTGTCATTATGGAAGGTAGCCTATTATGGAGATTTTCTTTACTCCAATGGATGGTAGCCTTGTCATTATGGAAGGTTGTCAGTTGTCGAGATTTTTGTTACTCCAATGGATGGTAGCCTAGTCATTATGGAAGGTAGTCTATTGTCGATATTTTTGTTACTCCAACGGATGCTAGCCTTGTCATTATGGAAGGTAGTCTGTTGTCGAGATTTTTGTTACTTCAATGTATGGTAGCCTTGTCATTATGGAAGGTAGTATTTTGGTGATATCTTTGTTACTCCAATGGATGGTAGCCTTGTCATTATGGAAAGTAGTCTATTGTCGATATCTTTGTTACTTCAATGGACGGTAGCCTAGTCATTATGAAAGGTAGTCTATTGTCGAGATTTTTTTTACTCCAATGGATGGTAGCCTTGCCATTATGGAAGGTATTATGTTGTCAAGATTTTTGTTACTCCAATGGATGATAGCCTTGTCATTATGCAAGGTAGTCTGTCATTGTGTTTTTTGTTACTCCTATGGATGGTAGCCTTGTCATTATGGAAGGTAGTCTATTGTTCAGATTTTTCTTACTACAATGTATCGTAGCCTTGTCATTATGGAAGGTAGTCTTTTGTCGACATTTTTGTTACTCTATTGGATGGTAGTCATGTCATTATAGAAGTTAGCTTGTTGTCGAGATTTTTGTTTTTCCAATGGATGGTAGCCTAGTCATTATGGAAGGCAGTATGTTTTTGAGGTTTTTGTTACTCCGATGGATGGTAGCCTTGTCATTATGGAAGGTTGTCTGTTGTCGAGATTTTTGTTACTCCAATGGATGGTTGCATTGTCATTATGGAAGGTAGTCTCTTGTTGATATTTTTAATACTCTAATGGTTGGTAGCCTTGTCATTATGGAAGGTAGTATGTTGTCGAGATTTTTATTACTACAATGGTTTGTAGCGTTGTCATTATGGAAGGTAGTATGTTGTCGATATCTTTGGTACTGTAATGGATGGTAGCCTATTCATTATGGAAGGTAGTCTATTTTCAAGATTTTCGTTACTCCAATGGAGGGTAGCCTTGTCATTATGGAAGGTAGTATGTTGTCGAGATTTTCGTTACTCCAATGGATGGTTGCCTAGTCATTATGGAAGTTAGTCTGTTGTCGATATTTTTGTTACTCCAATTGATGATAGCCTTGTCATTATGGAAGGTAGTCTGTTGTCGAGATTTTTGTTACTCCAATTGATGGTAGCCTTGTCATTATGGAAGGTATTCTTTCATTGTGCTTTTTGTTACTCCTATGAATGGTAGCCTTGTCATTATAGAAGGTAGTGTATTGTTAAGATTTTTGTTACTAAAATGTATGGTAGCCTTGTCATTATGGAAGGTAGTCTGTTGTCGAGATTTTTATTATTCCAATGGATTATAGCCTAGTCATTATGAAAGGTAGTCTATTTTCGATATTTTTGTTACTCCAATGGATGGTAGCCTTGTCATTATGGAAGGTATTCTATTATTGTGATTTTTGTTACTCCAATGGATGGTAGCCTTGTCATTATGGAAGGTAGTCTGTTGTCGATATCTTTGTTACTCCAATGGATGGTAGCCTAGTCATTATAAAAGGTAGTCTATTGTCGAGATTTTTTTTACTCCATTGGATGGTAGCCTTGTCATTATGGAGGTTAATCTGTTGTCGATATTTTTGTTATTCCAATGGATGGTAGCCTAGTAATAATGGAAGGTAGTCTGTTTTCAAGATTTTTGTTACTCCAATGGATGCTAGCCTAGTCATTATGGAAGGTAGTCTGTTGTCGAGATTTTTGTTACTCTAATGGATGGTAGCCTAGTCATTATGGAAGGTAGTCTGTTGTCGATATTTTTGTTACTCTAATGGATGGTAGCCTTATCATTATGGAAGGTAGTTTGTCGTCGTGATTTTTGTAACTCCAATGGATGGTAGCCTTGTCATTATGGAAGGTAGTATGTTGTCGAGATTTTTATTACTACAATGGTTTGTAGCGTTGTCATTATGGAAGGTAGTATGTTGTCGATATCTTTGGTACTGTAATGGATGGTAGCCTATTCATTATGGAAGGTAGTCTATTTTCAAGATTTTCGTTACTCCAATGGAGGGTAGCCTTGTCATTATGGAAGGTAGTATGTTGTCGAGATTTTCGTTACTCCAATGGATGGTTGCCTAGTCATTATGGAAGTTAGTCTGTTGTCGATATTTTTGTTACTCCAATTGATGATAGCCTTGTCATTATGGAAGGTAGTCTGTTGTCGAGATTTTTGTTACTCCAATTGATGGTAGCCTTGTCATTATGGAAGGTATTCTTTCATTGTGCTTTTTGTTACTCCTATGAATGGTAGCCTTGTCATTATAGAAGGTAGTGTATTGTTAAGATTTTTGTTACTAAAATGTATGGTAGCCTTGTCATTATGGAAGGTAGTCTGTTGTCGAGATTTTTATTATTCCAATGGATTATAGCCTAGTCATTATGAAAGGTAGTCTATTTTCGATATTTTTGTTACTCCAATGGATGGTAGCCTTGTCATTATGGAAGGTAGCCTATTTTGGAGATTTTCTTTACTCCAATGGATGGTAGCCTTGTCATTATGGAAGGTTGTCAGTTGTCGAGATTTTTGTTACTCCAATGGATGGTAGCCTAGTCATTATGGAAGGTAGTCTATTGTCGATATTTTTGTTACTCCAACGGATGCTAGCCTTGTCATTATGGAAGGTAGTCTGTTGTCGAGATTTTTGTTACTTCAATGTATGGTAGCCTTGTCATTATGGAAGGTAGTATTTTGGTGATATCTTTGTTACTCCAATGGATGGTAGCCTTGTCATTATGGAAAGTAGTCTATTGTCGATATCTTTGTTACTTCAATGGACGGTAGCCTAGTCATTATGAAAGGTAGTCTATTGTCGAGATTTTTTTTACTCCAATGGATGGTAGCCTTGCCATTATGGAAGGTATTATGTTGTCAAGATTTTTGTTACTCCAATGGATGATAGCCTTGTCATTATGCAAGGTAGTCTGTCATTGTGTTTTTTGTTACTCCTATGGATGGTAGCCTTGTCATTATGGAAGGTAGTCTATTGTTCAGATTTTTCTTACTACAATGTATCGTAGCCTTGTCATTATGGAAGGTAGTCTTTTGTCGACATTTTTGTTACTCTATTGGATGGTAGTCATGTCATTATAGAAGTTAGCTTGTTGTCGAGATTTTTGTTTTTCCAATGGATGGTAGCCTAGTCATTATGGAAGGCAGTATGTTTTTGAGGTTTTTGTTACTCCGATGGATGGTAGCCTTGTCATTATGGAAGGTTGTCTGTTGTCGAGATTTTTGTTACTCCAATGGATGGTTGCATTGTCATTATGGAAGGTAGTCTCTTGTTGATATTTTTAATACTCTAATGGTTGGTAGCCTTGTCATTATGGAAGGTAGTATGTTGTCGAGATTTTTATTACTACAATGGTTTGTAGCGTTGTCATTATGGAAGGTAGTATGTTGTCGATATCTTTGGTACTGTAATGGATGGTAGCCTATTCATTATGGAAGGTAGTCTATTTTCAAGATTTTCGTTACTCCAATGGAGGGTAGCCTTGTCATTATGGAAGGTAGTATGTTGTCGAGATTTTCGTTACTCCAATGGATGGTTGCCTAGTCATTATGGAAGTTAGTCTGTTGTCGATATTTTTGTTACTCCAATTGATGATAGCCTTGTCATTATGGAAGGTAGTCTGTTGTCGAGATTTTTGTTACTCCAATTGATGGTAGCCTTGTCATTATGGAAGGTATTCTTTCATTGTGCTTTTTGTTACTCCTATGAATGGTAGCCTTGTCATTATAGAAGGTAGTGTATTGTTAAGATTTTTGTTACTAAAATGTATGGTAGCCTTGTCATTATGGAAGGTAGTCTGTTGTCGAGATTTTTATTATTCCAATGGATTATAGCCTAGTCATTATGAAAGGTAGTCTATTTTCGATATTTTTGTTACTCCAATGGATGGTAGCCTTGTCATTATGGAAGGTATTCTATTATTGTGATTTTTGTTACTCCAATGGATGGTAGCCTTGTCATTATGGAAGGTAGTCTGTTGTCGATATCTTTGTTACTCCAATGGATGGTAGCCTAGTCATTATAAAAGGTAGTCTATTGTCGAGATTTTTTTTACTCCATTGGATGGTAGCCTTGTCATTATGGAGGTTAATCTGTTGTCGATATTTTTGTTATTCCAATGGATGGTAGCCTAGTAATAATGGAAGGTAGTCTGTTTTCAAGATTTTTGTTACTCCAATGGATGCTAGCCTAGTCATTATGGAAGGTAGTCTGTTGTCGAGATTTTTGTTACTCTAATGGATGGTAGCCTAGTCATTATGGAAGGTAGTCTGTTGTCGATATTTTTGTTACTCTAATGGATGGTAGCCTTATCATTATGGAAGGTAGTTTGTCGTCGTGATTTTTGTAACTCCAATGGATGGTAGCCTTGTCATTATGGAAGGTAGTATGTTGTCGAGATTTTTGTTAATCGAATGGATGGTAGACTTGTCATTATGGAAGGTAGTCTATTGTTCAGATTTTTGTTACTACAATGCATGGTAACTTTGTCATTATGGTAGGTAGTTTGTTGTCGAGATTTTTGTTACTCTATTGGATGGTAGCCATGTCATAATGGAAGGTAGTCAGTTGTCGAGATTTTTGTTACTCCAATGGATGGTAGCTTTGTCATTATGGAAGGTAGTATTTTGTTGATATCTTTGTTACTCCAATGGATGGTAACCTTGTCATTATGGAAGGTAGTATGTTATTGATATCTTTGTTACTCCAATGGATGGTAGCCTAGTCATTATGAAAGGTAGTCTATTGTCGAGATTTTTTTTACTCCAATGGATGGTAGCCTTGTCATTATGGAAGGTAGTATGTTGTCGAGATTTTTGTTATTCCAATGGATGGTAGCTTTATCATTATGAAAGGTAGTATGTTGTCGATATCTTTGTTACTCCAATGTATGGTAGGCTAGTAATTAGGGAAGGTAGTTTGTTGTCGAGATTTTTGTTACTCCAATGGATGGTAGCCTAGTCATTATGGAAGATAGTTTGTTGTCGAGATTTTTGTTACTCCAATGGATGGTAGCCTTGTCATTATGGATGGTAGTATGTTGTCGAGATTTTTGTTATTCCAATGGACGGTAGCCTTGTCATTATGAAAGGTAGTCTGTTGTCGATGTCTTTGTTACTCCAATGGATAGTAGCCTAGTCATTATGGAAGGTAGGTTGTTATTGATATATTTGTTACTCCAATGGATGGTAGCCTAGTCATAATGAAAGGTAGTCTATTGTCGAGATTTTTTTTACTCCAATGGATGGTAGCCTTGTCATTATGGAAGTTAGTCTGTTGTCGATATTTTTGTTATTCCAATGGATGGTCGCCTAGTAATTATGGAAGGTAGTCAGTTTTCAAGATTTTTCTTACTCCAATGGAGGGTAGCCTTGTCATTATGGAAGGTAGTCTGTTGTCGAGATTTTTGTTACTCCAATTGATGGTAGCCTTGTCATTATGGAAGGTATTCTTTCATTGTGATTTTTGTTACTCCTATGAATGGTAGCCTTGTCATTATAGAAGGTAGTGTATTGTTCATATTTTTGTTACTACAATGTATGGTAACTTTGTCATTATGGTAGGTAGTTTGTTGTCGAGATTTTTGTTACTCTATTGGATGGTAGCCATGTAATTATGGAAGGTTGTCAGTTGTCGAGATTTTTTTTACTCCAATGGATGCTAGCCTTGTCATTATGGAAGGTAGTATTTTGTTGATATCTTTGTTACTCCAATGGATGGTAGCCTTGTCATTACGAAAGGTAGTCTATTGTCGAGATTTTTTTTACTCCATTGGATGGTAGCCTTGTCATTATGGAAGGTAGTATGTTGTCGAGATTTTTGTTATTCCAATGGATGGTAGCTTTGTCATTATGAAAGGTTGTATGTTGTCGATATCTTTGTTACTCCAATGGATAGTAGCCTAATAATTAGGGAAGGTAGTCTGTTGTCGAGATTTTTGTTACTCCAATGGATGGTAGCCTTGTCATTATGGAAGGTAGTCTGTTGTTGATATCTTTGTTACTCCAATGGATGGTAGCCTAGTCATTATGAAAGGTAGTCTATTGTCGAGATTTTTTTTACTCCATTAGATGGTAGCCTTGTCATTATGGAAGGTAGTATGTTGTCGAGATTTTTGTTATTCCAATGGATGGTAGCTTTGTCATTATGAAAGGTAGTATGTTGTCGATATCTTTGTTACTCCAATGGATGGTAACCTAGTAATTAGGGAAGGTAGTCTGTTGTCGAGATTTTTGTTACTCCAATGGATGATAGCCTTGTCATTATGGAAGGTAGGCTGTTGTTGATGTATTTGTTACTCCAATGGATGGTAGCCTAGTCATTATGAAAGGTAGTCTATTGTCGAGATTTTTTTTACTCCAATGGATGGTAGCCTTGTCATTATGGATGGTAGTATGTTGTCGAGATTTTTGTTATTCCAATGGACGGTAGCCTTCTCATTATGAAAGGTAGTCTATTTTCGATGTCTTTGTTACTCCAATGGATAGTAGCCTAGTCATTAGGGAAGGTAGTGTGTTGTCGAGATTTTTGTTACTCCAATGGATGGTAGCCAAGTCATTATGGAAGATAGTCTGTTGTCGATATTTTTGTTATTCCAATGAATGATAGCCTTGTCATTATGGAAGGTAGTCTGTTGTCGAGATTTTTGTTACTCCAATGGATGGTAGCCTTGTTATTATGGAAGGTAGTTTGTTATTGTGATTTTTGTTACTCATATGCATGGTAGCCTTCTCATTATGGAAGGTACTCTATTGTTCAGATTTTCGTTACTACAATGTATGGTAGCCTAGTCATTATGGAAGGTAGTCTGTTGTCGAGATTTTTGTTACTCCAATGGATGGTAGCCTTGTCATTATGGAAGGTAGTCTATTATTGAGATTTTCTTTACTCCAATGGATGGTAGCCTTGTCATTATGGAAGGTTGTCAGTTGTCGAGATTTTTGTTACTCCAATGGATGGTAGCCTAGTCATTATGGAAGGTAGTCTATTGTCGAGATTTTTGTTACTCCAACGGATGATAGCCTTGTCATTATGGAAGGTAGTCTGTTGTCGAGATTTTTGTTACTCCAATGTATGGTAGCCTTGTCATTATGGAAGGTAGTATTTTGTTGATATCTTTGTTACTCCAATGGATGGTAGCCTTGTCATTATGGAAAGTAGTCTATTGTCGATATCTTTGTTACTTCAATGGACGGTAGCCTAGTCATTATAAAAGGTAGTCTATTGTCGAGATTTTTTTTACTCCAATGGATGGTATCCTTGCCATTATGGAAGGTATTATGTTGTCAAGATTTTTGTTACTCCAATGGATGATAGCCTTGTCATTATGCAAGGTAGTCTGTCATTGTGTTTTTTGTTACTCCTATGGATGGTAGCCTAGTCATTATGAAAGGTAGTCTATTGTCGATATTTTTTTTACTCCAATGGATGGTAGCCTTGTCATTATGGAAGTTAGTCTGTTGTCGATATTTTTGTTATTCCAATGGATGGTCGCCTAGTAATTATTGAAGGTAGTCAGTTTTCAAGATTTTTGTTACTCCAATGGAGGGTAGCCTTGTCATTATGGAAGGTAGTCTGTTGTCGAGATTTTTGTTACTCCAATTGATGGTAGCCTTGTCATTATGGAAGGTATTCTTTCATTGTGATTTTTGTTACTCCTATGAATGGTAGCCTTGTCATTATAGAAGGTAGTGTATTGTTCATATTTTTGTTACTACAATGTATGGTAACTTTGTCATTATGGTAGGTAGTTTGTTGTCGAGATTTTTGTTACTCTATTGGATGGTAGCCATGTCATTATGGAAGGTTGTCAGTTGTCGAGATTTTTTTTACTCCAATGGATGCTAGCCTTGTCATTATGGAAGGTAGTATTTTGTTGATATCTTTGTTACTCCAATGGATGGTAGCCTTGTCATTATGAAAGGTAGTCTATTGTCGAGATTTTTTTTACTCCATTGGATGGTAGCCTTGTCATTATGGAAGGTAGTATGTTGTCGAGATTTTTGTTATTCCAATGGATGGTAGCTTTGTCATTATGAAAGGTAGTATGTTGTCGATATCTTTGTTACTCCAATGGATGGTAGCCTAATAATTAGGGAAGGTAGTCTGTTGTCGAGATTTTTGTTACTCCAATGGATGGTAGCCTTGTCATTATGGAAGGTAGTCTGTTGTTGATATCTTTGTTACTCCAATGGATGGTAGCCTAGTCATTATGAAAGGTAGTCTATTGTCGAGATTTTTTTTACTCCATTGGATGGTAGCCTTGTCATTATGGAAGGTAGTATGTTGTCGAGATTTTTGTTATTCCAATGGATGGTAGCTTTGTCATTATGAAAGGTAGTATGTTGTCGATATCTTTGTTACTCCAATGGATGGTAGCCTAATAATTTGGGAAGGTAGTCTGTTGTCGAGTTTTTTGTTACTCCAATGGATGGTAGCCTTGTCATTATGGAAGGTAGTCTGTTGTTGATATCTTTGTTACTCCAATGGATGGTAGCCTAGTCATTATGAAAGGTAGTCTATTGTCGAGATTTTTTTTACTCCATTAGATGGTAGCCTTGTCATTATGGAAGGTAGTATGTTGTCGAGATTTTTGTTATTCCAATGGATGGTAGCTTTGTCATTATGAAAGGTAGTATGTTGTCGATATCTTTGTTACTCTAATGGATGGTAACCTAGTAATTAGGGAAGGTAGTCTGTTGTCGAGATTTTTGTTACTCCAATGGATGATAGCCTTGTCATTATGGAAGGTAGGCTGTTGTTGATGTATTTGTTACTCCAATGGATGGTAGCCTAGTCATTATGAAAGGTAGTCTATTGTCGAGATTTTTTTTACTCCAATGGATGGTAGCCTTGTCATTATGGATGGTAGTATGTTGTCGAGATTTTTGTTATTCCAATGGACGGTAGCCTTGTCATTATGAAAGGTAGTTTGTTTTCGATGTCTTTGTTACTCCAATGGATAGTAGCCTAGTCATTAGGGAAGGTAGTGTGTTGTCGAGATTTTTGTTACTCCAATGGATGGTAGCCAAGTCATTATGGAAGATAGTCTGTTGTCGATATTTTTGTTACTCCAATGAATGATAGCCTTGTCATTATGCAAGGTAGTCTGTTGTCGAGATTTTTGTTACTCCAATGGATGGTAGCCTTGTTATTATGGAAGGTAGTTTGTTATTGTGATTTTTGTTACTCATATGCATGGTAGCCTTCTCATTATGGAAGGTACTCTATTGTTCAGATTTTCGTTACTACAATGTATGGTAGCCTAGTCATTATGGAAGGTAGTATGTTGTCGAGATTTTAGTTACTCCAATGGATGGTAGCCTAGTCATTATTGAAGGTAGTCTGTTGTCGAGATTTTTGTTACTCCAATGGATGGTAGCCTTGTCATTATGGAAGGTAGTCTATTATTGAGATTTTCTTTACTCCAATGGATGGTAGACTTGTCATTATGGAAGGTTGTCAGTTGTCGAGATTTTTGTTACTCCAATGGATGGTAGCCTAGTCATTATGGAAGGTAGTCTATTGTCGAGATTTTTGTTACTCCAACGGATGATAGCCTTGTCATTATGGAAGGTAGTCTTTTGTCGAGATTTTTGTTACTCCAATGTATGGTAGCCTTGTCATTATGGAAGGTAGTATTTTGTTGATATCTTTGTTACTCCAATGGATGGTAGCCTTGTCATTATGGAAAGTAGTCTATTATCGATATCTTTGTTACTTCAATGGACGGTAGCCTAGTCATTATGAAAGGTAGTCTATTGTCGAGATTTTTTTTACTCCAATGGATGGTAGCCTTGCCATTATGGAAGGTATTATGTTGTAAAGATTTTTGTTACTCCAATGGATGATAGCCTTGTCATTATGCAAGGTAGTCTGTCATTGTGTTTTTTGTTACTCCTATGGATGGTAGCCTAGTCATTATGAAAGGTAGTCTATTGTCGAGATTTTTTTTACTCCAATGGATGGTAGCCTTGTCATTATGGAAGTTAGTCTGTTGTCGATACTTTTGTTATTCCAATGGATGGTCGCCTAGTAATTATGGAAGGTAGTCAGTTTTCAAGATTTTTGGTACTCCAATGGAGGGTAGCCTTGTCATTATGGAAGGTAGTCTGTTGTCGAGATTTTTGTTACTCCAATTGATGGTAGCCTTGTCATTATGGAAGGTATTCTTTCATTGTGATTTTTGTTACTCCTATGAATGGTAGCCTTGTCATTATAGAAGGTAGTGTATTGTTCATATTTTTGTTACTACAATGTATGGTAACTTTGTCATTATGGTAGGTAGTTTGTTGTCGAGATTTTTGTTACTCTATTGGATGGTAGCCATGTCATTATGGAAGGTTGTCAGTTGTCGAGATTTTTTTTACTCCAATGGATGCTAGCCTTGTCATTATGGAAGGTAGTATTTTGTTGATATCTTTGTTACTCCAATGGATGGTAGCCTTGTCATTATGAAAGGTAGTCTATTGTCGAGATTTTTTTTACTCCATTGGATGGTAGCCTTTTCATTATGGAAGGTAGTATGTTGTCGAGATTTTTGTTATTCCAATGGATGGTAGCTTTGTCATTATGAAAGGTAGTATGTTGTCGATATCTTTGTTACTCCAATGGATGGTAGCCTAATAATTAGGGAAGGTAGTCTGTTGTCGAGATTTTTCTTACTCCAATGGATGGTAGCCTTGTCATTATGGAAGGTAGTCTGTTGTTGATATCTTTGTTACTCCAATGGATGGTAGCCTAGTCATTATGAAAGGTAGTCTATTGTCGAGATTTTTTTTACTCCATTGGATGGTAGCCTTGTCATTATGGAAGGTAGTATGTTGTCGAGATTTTTGTTATTCCAATGGATGGTAGCTTTGTCATTATGAAAGGTAGTATGTTGTCGATATCTTTGTTACTCCAATCGATGGTAGCCTAATAATTTGGGAAGGTAGTCTGTTGTCGAGATTTTTGTTACTCCAATGGATGGTAGCCTTGTCATTATGGAAGGTAGTCTGTTGTTGATATCTTTGTTACTCCAATGGATGGTAGCCTAGTCATTATGAAAGGTAGTCTATTGTCGAGATTTTTTTTACTCCATTAGATGGTAGCCTTGTCATTATGGAAGGTAGTATGTTGTCGAGATTTTTGTTATTCCAATGGATGGTAGCTTTGTCATTATGAAAGGTAGTATGTTGTCGATATCTTTGTTACTCCAATGGATGGTAACCTAGTAATTAGGGAAGGTAGTCTGTTGTCGAGATTTTTTTTACTCCAATGGATGATAGCCTTGTCATTATGGAAGGTAGGCTGTTGTTGATGTTTTTGTTACTCCAATGGATGGTAGCCTAGTCATTATGAAAGGTAGTCTATTGTCGAGATTTTTTTTACTCCAATGGATGGTAGCCTTGTCATTATGGATGGTAGTATGTTGTCGAGATTTTTGTTATTCCAATGGACGGTAGCCTTGTCATTATGAATGGTAGTCTGTTTTCGATGTCTTTGTTACTCCAATGGATAATAGCCTAGTCATTAGGGAAGGTAGTGTGTTGTCGAGATTTTTGTTACTCCAATGGATGGTAGCCAAGTCATTATGGAAGATAGTCTGTTGTCGATATTTTTGTTACTCCAATGAATGATAGCCTTGTCATTATGGAAGGTAGTCTGTTATCGAGATTTTTGTTACTCCAATGGATGGTAGCCTTGTTATTATGGAAGGTAGTTTGTTATTGTGATTTTTGTTACTCATATGCATGGTAGCCTAGTCATTATGGAAGGTAGTCTATTATTGAGATTTTCTTTACTCCAATGGATGGTAGCCTTGTCATTATGGAAGGTTGTCAGTTGTCGAGATTTTTTTTACTCCAATGGATGGTAGCCTAGTCATTATGGAAGGTAGTCTATTGTCGAGATTTTTGTTACTCCAACGGATGATAGCCTTGTCATTATGGAAGGTAGTCTGTTGTCGAGATTTTTATAACTCCAATGTATGGTAGCCTTGTCATTATGGAAGGTAGTATTTTGTTGATATCTTTGTTACTCCAATGGATGGTAGCCTTGTCATTATGGAAAGTAGTCTATTGTCAATATCTTTGTTACTTCAATGGACGGTAGCCTAGTCATTATGAAAGGTAGTCTATTGTCGAGATTTTTTTTACTCCAATGGATGGTAGCCTTGCCATTATGGAAGGTATTATGTTGTCAAGATTTTTGTTACTCCAATGGATGATAGCCTTGTCATTATGCAAGGTAGTCTGTCATTGTGTTTTTTGTTACTCCTATGGATGGTAGCCTTGTCATTATGGAAGGTAGTCTATTGTTCAGATTTTTCTTACTACAATGTATCGTAGCCTTGTCATTATGGAAGGTAGTCTTTTGTCGACATTTTTGTTACTCTATTGGATGGTAGTCATGTCATTATAGAAGTTACCTTGTTGTCGAGATTTTTGTTTTTCCAATGGATGGTATCCTAGTCATTATGGAAGGCAGTATGTTTTTGAGGTTTTTGTTACTCCGATGGATGGTAGCCTTGTCATTATGGAAGGTTGTCTGTTGTCGAGATTTTTGTTACTCCAATGGATGGTTGCATTGTCATTATGGAAGGTAGTCTCTTGTTGATATTTTTAATACTCTAATGGTTGGTAGCCTTGTCATTATGGAAGGTAGTATGTTGTCGATATTTTTATTACTACAATGGTTTGTAGCGTTGTCATTATGGATAGTAGTATATTGTCGATATCTTTGGTACTGTAATGGATGGTAGCCTATTCATTATGGAAGGTAGTCTATTTTCAAGATTTTCGTTACTCCAATGGAGGGTAGCCTTGTCATTATGGAAGGTAGTATGTTGTCGAGATTTTCGTTACTCCAATGGATGGTTGCCTAGTCATTATGGAAGTTAGTTTGTTGTCGATATTTTTGTTACTCCAATTAATGATAGCCTTGTCATTATGGAAGGTAGTCTGTTGTCGAGATTTTTGTTACTCCAATTGATGGTAGCCTTGTCATTATGGAAGGTATTCTTTCATTGTGCTTTTTGTTACTCCTATGAATGGTAGCCTTGTCATTATAGATGGTAGTGTATTGTTAAGATTTTTGTTACTAAAATGTATGGTAGCCTTGTCATTATGGAAGGTAGTCTGTTGTCGAGATTTTTATTATTCCAATGGATTATAGCCTAGTCATTATGAAAGGTAGTCTATTTTCGATATTTTTGTTACTCCAATGGATGGTAGCCTTGTCATTATGGAAGGTATTCTATTATTGTGATTTTTGTTACTCCAATGGATGGTAGCCTTGTCATTATGGAAGGTAGTCTGTTGTCGATATCTTTGTTAATCCAATGGATGGTAGCCTAGTCATTATAAAAGGTAGTCTATTGTCGAGATTTTTTTTACTCCATTGGATGGTAGCCTTGTCATTATGGAGGTTAATCTGTTGTCGATATTTTTGTTATTCCAATGGATGGTAGCCTAGTAATAATGGAAGGTAGTCTGTTTTCGAGATTTTTGTTACTCCAATGGATGCTAGCCTAGTCATTATGGAAGGTAGTCTGTTGTCGAGATTTTTGTTACTCTAATGGATGGTAGCCTAGTCATTATGGAAGGTAGTTTGTTGTCGATATTTTTGTTACTCTAATGGATGGTAGCCTTATCATTATGGAAGGTAGTTTGTCTTCGTGATTTTTGTAACTCCAATGGATGGTAGCCTTGTCATTATGGAAGGTAGTATGTTGTCGAGATTTTTGTTAATCGAATGGATGGTAGACTTGTCATTATGGAAGGTAGTCTATTGTTCAGATTTTTGTTACTACAATGCATTGTAACTTTGTCATTATGGTAGGTAGTTTGTTGTCGAGATTTTTGTTACTCTATTGGATGGTAGCCATGTCATAATGGAAGGTAGTCAGTTCTCGAGATTTTTGTTACTCCAATGGATGGTAGCTTTGTCATTATGGAAGGTAGTATTTTGTTGATATCTTTGTTACTCCAATGGATGGTAACCTTGTCATTATGGAAGGTAGTATGTTGTTGATATCTTTGTTACTCCAATGGATGGTAGCCTAGTCATTATGAAAGGTAGTCTATTGTCGAGATTTTTTTTACTCCAATGGATGGTAGCCTTGTCATTATGGAAGGTAGTATGTTGTCGAGATTTTTGTTATTCCAATGGATGGTAGCTTTATCATTATGAAAGGTAGTATGTTGTCGATATCTTTGTTACTCCAATGTATGGTAGGCTAGTAATTAGGGAAGGTAGTTTGTTGTCGAGATTTTTGTTACTCCAATGGATGGTAGCCTAGTCATTATGGAAGGTAGTCTATTATTGAGATTTTCTTTACTCCAATGGATGGTAGCCTTGTCATTATGGAAGGTTGTCAGTTGTCGAGATTTTTGTTACTCCAATGGATGGTAGCCTAGTCATTATGGAAGGTAGTCTATTGTCGAGATTTTTGTTACTCCAATGGATGGTAGCCTAGTCATTATTGAAGGTAGTCTGTTGTCGAGATTTTTGTTACTCCAATGGATGGTAGCCTTGTCATTATGGAAGGTAGTCTATTATTGAGATTTTCTTTACTCCAATGGATGGTAGCCTTGTCATTATGGAAGGTTGTCAGTTGTCCAGATTTTTGTTACTCCAATGGATGGTAGCCTAGTCATTATGGAAGGTAGTCTATTGTCGAGATTTTTGTTACTCCAACGGATGATAGCCTTGTCATTATGGAAGGTAGTCTATTATCGAGATTTTTGTTACTCCAATGTATGGTAGCCTTGTCATTATGGAAGGTAGTATTTTGTTGATATCTTTGTTACTCCAATGGATGGTAGCCTTGTCATTATGGAAAGTAGTTTATTGTCGATATCTTTGTTACTTCAATGGACGGTAGCCTAGTCATTATGAAAGGTAGTCTATTGTCGAGATTTTTTTTACTCCAATGGATGGTAGCCTTGCCATTATGGAAGGTATTAAGTTGTCAAGATTTTTGTTACTCCAATGGATGATAGCCTTGTCATTATGCAAGGTAGTCTGTCATTGTGTTTTTTGTTACTCCTATGGATGGTAGCCTTGTCATTATGGAAGGTAGTCTATTGTTCAGATTTTTCTTACTACAATGTATCGTAGCCTTGTCATTATGGAAGGTAATCTGTTGTCGAGATTTTTGTTACTCTATTGGATGGTAGTCATGTCATTATAGAAGTTAGCTTGTTGTCGAGATTTTTGTTTTTGCAATGGATGGTAGCCTAGTCATTATGGAAGGCAGTATGTTTTTGAGGTTTTTGTTACGCCGATGGATGGTAGCCTTGTCATTATGGAAGGTTGTCTGTTGTCTAGATTTTTGTTACTCCAATGGATGGTTGCATTGTCATTATGGAAGGTAGTCTCTTGTTGATATTTTTAATACTCTAATGGTTGGATGTTGTCGAGATTTTTATTACTACAATGGTTTGTAGCGTTGTCATTATGGAAGGTAGTATGTTGTCGATATCTTTGGTACTGTAATGGATGGTAGCCTATTCATTATGGAAGGTAGTCTATTTTCAAGATTTTCGATACTCCAATGGAGGGTAGCCTTGTCATTATGGAAGGTAGTCTGTTGTCGAGATTTTCGTTAATCCAATGGATGGTTGCCTAGTCATTATGGAAGTTAGTCAGTTGTCGATATTTTTGTTACTCCAATTGATGATAGCCTTGTCATTATGGAAGGTAGTCTGTTGTCGAGATTTTTGTTACTCCAATTGATGGTAGCCTTGTCATTATGGAAGGTATTCTTTCATTGTGCTTTTTGTTACTCCTATGAATGGTAGCCTTGTCATTATAGAAGGTAGTGTATTGTTAAGATTTTTGTTACTAAAATGTATGGTAGCCTTGTCATTATGGAAGGTAGTCTGTTGTCGAGATTTTTATTATTCCAATGGATTATAGCCTATTCATTATGAAAGGTAGTCTATTTTCGATATTTTTGTTACTCCAATGGATGGTAGCCTTGTCATTATGGAAGGTATTCTATTATTGTGATTTTTGTTACTCCAATGGATGGTAGCCTTGTCATTATGGAAGGTAGTCTATTGTCGATATCTTTGTTACTCCAATGGATGGTAGCCTAGTCATTATAAAAGGTAGTCTATTGTCGAGATTTTTTTTACTCCATTGGATGGTAGCCTTGTCATTATGGAGGTTAATCTGTTGTCGATATTTTTGTTATTCCAATGGATGGTAGCCTAGTAATAATGGAAGGTAGTCTGTTTTCGAGATTTTTGTTACTCCAATGGATGCTAGCCTAGTCATTATGGAAGGTAGTCTGTTGTCGAGATTTTTGTTACTCTAATGGATGGTAGCCTAGTCATTATGGAAGGTAGTCTGTTGTCGATATTTTTGTTACTCTAATGGATGGTAGCCTTATCATTATGGAAGGTAGTTTGTCTTCGTGATTTTTGTAACTCCAATGGATGGTAGCCTTGTCATTATGGAAGGTAGTATGTTGTCGAGATTTTTGTTAATCGAATGGATGGTAGACTTGTCATTATGGAAGGTAGTCTATTGTTCAGATTTTTGTTACTACAATGCATGGTAACTTTGTCATTATGGTAGGTAGTTTGTTGTCGATATTTTTGTTACTCTATTGGATGGTAGCCATGTCATAATGGAAGGTAGTCAGTTCTCGAGATTTTTGTTACTCCAATGGATGGTAGCTTTGTCATTATGGAAGGTAGTATTTTGTTGATATCTTTGTTACTCCAATGGATGGTAACCTTGTCATTATGGAAGGTAGTATGTTGTTGATATCTTTGTTACTCCAATGGATGGTAGCCTAGTCATTATGAAAGGTAGTCTATTGTCGAGATTTTTTTTACTCCAATGGATGGTAGCCTTGTCATTATGGAAGGTAGTATGTTGTTAAGATTTTTGTTATTCCAATGGATGGTAGCTTTATCATTATGAAAGGTAGTATGTTGTCGATATCTTTGTTACTCCAATGTATGGTAGGCTAGTAATTAGGGAAGGTAGTTTGTTGTCGAGATTTTTGTTACTCCAATGGATGGTAGCCTAGTCATTATGGAAGGTAGTCTATTATTGAGATTTTCTTTACTCCAATGGATGGTAGCCTTGTCATTATGGAAGGTTGTCAGTTGTCGAGATTTTTGTTACTCCAATGGATGGTAGCCTAGTCATTATGGAAGGTAGTCTATTGTCGAGATTTTTGTTACTCCAATGGATGGTAGCCTAGTCATTATTGAAGGTAGTCTGTTGTCGAGATTTTTGTTACTCCAATGGATGGTAGCCTTGTCATTATGGAAGGTAGTCTATTATTGAGATTTTCTTTACTCCAATGGATGGTAGCCTTGTCATTATGGAAGGTTGTCAGTTGTCCAGATTTTTGTTACTCCAATGGATGGTAGCCTAGTCATTATGGAAGGTAGTCTATTGTCGAGATTTTTGTTACTCCAACGGATGATAGCCTTGTCATTATGGAAGGTAGTCTATTGTCGAGATTTTTGTTACTCCAATGTATGGTAGCCTTGTCATTATGGAAGGTAGTATTTTGTTGATATCTTTGTTACTCCAATGGATGGTAGCCTTGTCATTATGGAAAGTAGTCTATTGTCGATATCTTTGTTACTTCAATGGACGGTAGCCTAGTCATTATGAAAGGTAGTCTATTGTCGAGATTTTTTTTACTCCAATGGATGGTAGCCTTGCCATTATGGAAGGTATTAAGTTGTCAAGATTTTTGTTACTCCAATGGATGATAGCCTTGTCATTATGCAAGGTAGTATGTCATTGTGTTTTTTGTTACTCCTATGGATGGTAGCCTTGTCATTATGGAAGGTAGTCTATTGTTCAGATTTTTCTTACTACAATGTATCGTAGCCTTGTCATTATGGAAGGTAGTCTTTTGTCGAGATTTTTGTTACTCTATTGGATGGTAGTCATGTCATTATAGAAGTTAGCTTGTTGTCGAGATTTTTGTTTTTGCAATGGATGGTAGCCTAGTCATTATGGAAGGCAGTATGTTTTTGAGGTTTTTGTTACGCCGATGGATGGTAGCCTTGTCATTATGGAAGGTTGTCTGTTGTCTAGATTTTTGTTACTCCAATGGATGGTTGCATTGTCATTATGGAAGGTAGTCTCTTGTTGATATTTTTAATACTCTAATGGTTGGATGTTGTCGAGATTTTTATTACTACAATGGTTTGTAGCGTTGTCATTATGGAAGGTAGTATGTTGTCGATATCTTTGGTACTGTAATGGATGGTAGCCTATTCATTATGGAAGGTAGTCTATTTTCAAGATTTTCGATACTCCAATGGAGGGTAGCCTTGTCATTATGGAAGGTAGTCTGTTGTCGAGATTTTCGTTAATCCAATGGATGGTTGCCTAGTCATTATGGAAGTTAGTCAGTTGTCGATATTTTTGTTACTCCAATTGATGATAGCCTTGTCATTATGGAAGGTAGTCTGTTGTCGAGATTTTTGTTACTCCAATTGATGGTAGCCTTGTCATTATGGAAGGTATTCTTTCATTGTGCTTTTTGTTACTCCTATGAATGGTAGCCTTGTCATTATAGAAGGTAGTGTATTGTTAAGATTTTTGTTACTAAAATGTATGGTAGCCTTGTCATTATGGAAGGTAGTCTGTTGTCGAGATTTTTATTATTCCAATGGATTATAGCCTAGTCATTATGAAAGGTAGTCTATTTTCGATATTTTTGTTACTCCAATGGATGGTAGCCTTGTCATTATGGAAGGTATTCTATTATTGTGATTTTTGTTACTCCAATGGATGGTAGCCTTGTCATTATGGAAGGTAGTCTGTTGTCGATATCTTTGTTACTCCAATGGATGGTAGCCTAGTCATTATAAAAGGTAGTCTATTGTCGAGATTTTTTTTACTCCATTGGATGGTAGCCTTGTCATTATGGAGGTTAATCTGTTGTCGATATTTTTGTTATTCCAATGGATGGTAGCCTAGTAATAATGGAAGGTAGTCTGTTTTCGAGATTTTTGTTACTCCAATGGATGCTAGCCTAGTCATTATGGAAGGTAGTCTGTTGTCGAGATTTTTGTTACTCTAATGGATGGTAGCCTAGTCATTATGGAAGGTAGTCTGTTGTCGATATTTTTGTTACTCTAATGGATGGTAGCCTTATCATTATGGAAGGTAGTTTGTCTTCGTGATTTTTGTAACTCCAATGGATGGTAGCCTTGTCATTATGGAAGGTAGTATGTTGTCGAGATTTTTGTTAATCGAATGGATGGTAGACTTGTCATTATGGAAGGTAGTCTATTGTTCAGATTTTTGTTACTACAATGCATGGTAACTTTGTCATTATGGTAGGTAGTTTGTTGTCGATATTTTTGTTACTCTATTGGATGGTAGCCATGTCATAATGGAAGGTAGTCAGTTCTCGAGATTTTTGTTACTCCAATGGATGGTAGCTTTGTCATTATGGAAGGTAGTATTTTGTTGATATCTTTGTTACTCCAATGGATGGTAACCTTGTCATTATGGAAGGTAGTATGTTGTTGATATCTTTGTTACTCCAATGGATGGTAGCCTAGTCATTATGAAAGGTAGTCTATTGTCGAGATTTTTTTTACTCCAATGGATGGTAGCCTTGTCATTATGGAAGGTAGTATGTTGTCAAGATTTTTGTTATTCCAATGGATGGTAGCTTTATCATTATGAAAGGTAGTATGTTGTCGATATCTTTGTTACTCCAATGTATGGTAGGCTAGTAATTAGGGAAGGTAGTTTGTTGTCGAGATTTTTGTTACTCCAATGGATGGTAGCCTAGTCATTATGGAAGGTAGTCTATTATTGAGATTTTCTTTACTCCAATGGATGGTAGCCTTGTCATTATGGAAGGTTGTCAGTTGTCGAGATTTTTGTTACTTCAATGGATGGTAGCCTAGTCATTATGGAAGGTAGTCTATTGTCGAGATTTTTGTTACTCCAATGGATGGTAGCCTAGTCATTATTGAAGGTAGTCTGTTGTCGAGATTTTTGTTACTCCAATGGATGGTAGCCTTGTCATTATGGAAGGTAGTCTATTATTGAGATTTTCTTTACTCCAATGGATGGTAGCCTTGTCATTATGGAAGGTTGTCAGTTGTCGAGATTTTTGTTACTCCAATGGATGGTAGCCTAGTCATTATGGAAGGTAGTCTATTGTCGAGATTTTTGTTACTCCAACGGATGATAGCCTTGTCATTATGGAAGGTAGTCTATTGTCGAGATTTTTGTTACTCCAATGTATGGTAGCCTTGTCATTATGGAAGGTAGTATTTTGTTGATATCTTTGTTACTCCAATGGATGGTAGCCTTGTCATTATGGAAAGTAGTCTATTGTCGATATCTTTGTTACTTCAATGGACGGTAGCCTAGTCATTAAGAAAGGTAGTCTATTGTCGAGATTTTTTTTACTCCAATGGATGGTAGCCTTGCCATTATGGAAGGTATTAAGTTGTCAAGATTTTTGTTACTCCAATGGATGATAGCCTTGTCATTATGCAAGGTAGTCTGTCATTGTGTTTTTTGTTACTCCTATGGATGGTAGCCTTGTGATTATGGAAGGTAGTCTATTGTTCAGATTTTTCTTACTACAATGTATCGTAGCCTTGTCATTATGGAAGGTAGTCTTTTGTCGAGATTTTTGTTACTCTATTGGATGGTAGTCATGTCATTATAGAAGTTAGCTTGTTGTCGAGATTTTTGTTTTTGCAATGGATGGTAGCCTAGTCATTATGGAAGGCAGTATGTTTTTGAGGTTTTTGTTACGCCGATGGATGGTAGCCTTGTCATTATGGAAGGTTGTCTGTTGTCTAGATTTTTGTTACTCCAATGGATGGTTGCATTGTCATTATGGAAGGTAGTCTCTTGTTGATATTTTTAATACTCTAATGGTTGGATGTTGTCGAGATTTTTATTACTACAATGGTTTGTAGCGTTGTCATTATGAAAGGTAGTATGTTGTCGATATCTTTGGTACTGTAATGGATGGTAGCCTATTCATTATGGAAGGTAGTCTATTTTCAAGATTTTCGTTACTCCAATGGAGGGAAGCCTTGTCATTATGGAAGGTAGTCTGTTGTCGAGATTTTCGTTACTCCAATGGATGGTTGCCTAGTCATTATGGAAGTTAGTCTGTTGTCGATATTTTTGTTACTCCAATTGATGATAGCCTTGTCATTATGGAAGGTAGTCTGTTGTCGAGATTTTTGTTACTCCAATTGATGGTAGCCTTGTCATTATGGAAGGTATTCTTTCATTGTGCTTTTTGTTACTCCTATGAATGGTAGCCTTGTCATTATAGAAGGTAGTGTATTGTAAAGATTTTTGTTACTAAAATGTATGGTAGCCTTATCATTATGGAAGGTAGTCTGTTGTCGAGATTTTTGTTACTCCAATGGATGGTAGCCTTGTCATTATGGAAGGTAGTATTTTGTTGATATCTTTGTTACTCCAATGGATGGTAACCTTGTCATTATGGAAGGTAGTCTGTTGTTGATATCTTTGTTACTCCAATGGATGGTAGCCTAGTCATTATGAAAGGTAGTCTATTGTCGAGATTTTTTTTACTCCAATGGATGGTAGCCTTGTCATTATGGAAGGTAGTATGTTGTCGAGATTTTTGTTATTCCAATGGATGGTAGCTTTATCATTATGAAAGGTAGTATGTTGTCGATATCTTTGTTACTCCAATGGATGGTAGGCTAGTAATTAGGGAAGGTAGTTTGTTGTCGAGATTTTTGTTACTCCAATGGATGGTAGCCTAGTCATTATGGAAGATAGTTTGTTGTCGAGATTTTTGTTACTCCAATGGATGGTAGCCTTGTCATTATGGATGGTAGTATGTTGTCGAGATTTTTGTTATTCCAATGGACGGTAGCCTTGTCATTATGAAAGGTAGTCTTTTGTCGATGTCGTTGTTACTCCAATGGATAGTAGCCTAGTCATTATGGAAGTTAGGTTGTTGTTGATATATTTCTTACTCCAATGGATGGTAGCCTAGTCATTATGAAAGGTAGTCTATTGTCGAGATTTTTTTTACTCCAATGGATGGTAGCCTTGTCATTATGGATGGTAATATGTTGTCGAGATTTTTGTTATTCCAATGGACGGTAGCCTTGTCATTATGAAAGGTAGTATGTTGTCGATGTCTTTGTTACTCCAATGGATAGTAGCCTAGTCATTAGGGAAGGTAGTGTGTTATCGAGATTTTTGTTACTCCAACGGATGGTAGCCTAGTCATTATGGAAGATAGTCTGTTGTCGATATTTTTGTTACTCCAATGAATGATAGCCTTGTCATTATGGAAGGTAGTCTGTTGTCAAGATTTTTGTTACTCCAATGGATGGTAGCCTTGTTATTTGGAAGGTAGTTTGTCATTGTGATTTTTGTTACTCATATGGATGGTAGCCTTCTCATTATGGAAGGTACTCTATTGTTCAGATTTTCGTTACTACAATGTATGGTAGCCTAGTAATTATGGAAGGTAGTCTGTTGTCGAGATTTTAGTTACTCCAATGGATGGTAGCCTAGTCATTATGGAAGGTAGTTTGTTGTCGAGATTTTTGTTACTCCAATGGATGGTAGCCTTGTCATTATGGAAGGTAGTCTATTGTTGAGATTTACTTTACTCCAATGGATGGTAGCCTTGTCATTATGGAAGGTAGTCTGTTGTCGAGAATTTTGTTACTCCATTAGATAGTAGCCTTGTCATTATAGAAGATAGTCTGTTGTCGAGATTTTTATTATTCCAATTGATTGTAGCCTAGTCATTAAGAAAGGTAGTCTATTTTCGATATTTTTGTTACTCCAATGGATGGTAGCCTTGTCATTATGGAAGGTAGTTTGTTGTCGATATCTTTGTTACTACAATGGATGGTAGCCTAGTCATTATGGAAGGTAGTCTATTGTCGAGATTTTTTTTACTCCAATGGATGGTAGCCTTGTCATTATGGAACGTAGTATGTTGTCGAGATTTTTGTTATTCCAATGGATGGTAGCTTTGTCATTATGAAAGGTAGGCTGTTGTCGATATCTTTGTTACTCCAATGGATGGTAGCCTAGTAATTAGGGAAGGTAGTCTGTTGTCGAGATTTTTGTTACTCCAATGGATGGTAGCCTAGTCAATATGGAAGATAGTCTGTTGTCGAGATTTTTGTTACTCCAATGGATGATAGCCTAGTCATTATGGAAGGTAGTCTATTGTCGAGATTTTTGTTACTCCAACGGATGATAGCCTTGTCATTATGGAAGGTAGTCTGTTGTCGAGATTTTTTTTACTCCAATGGATGGTAGCCTTGTCATTATGGAAGGTAGTATGTTTTCGATATCTTTGTTACTCCAATGGATGGTATCCTAGTCATTATGAAAGGTAGTCTATTGTCTAAATTTTTTTTACTCCAATGGATGGTAGCCTTGTCATTATGGAATGTAGTATGTTGTCGAGATTTTTGTTATTCCAATGGATGGTAGCTTTGTCATTATGAAAGGTAGTCTGTCGTCGATATCTTTGTTACTCCAATGGATGGTAGCCTAGTAATTAGAGAAGGTAGTCTGTTGTCAAGATTTTTTTACTCCAATGGATGGTAGCCTAGTCATTATAGAAGATAGTCTGTTGTCGAGATTTTTGTTACTCCAATGGATGATAGCCTTGTCATTATGGAAGGTAGGCTGTTGTCGATATTATTGTTACTCCAATGGATGGTAGCCTAGTCATTATGAAAGGTAGTCTATTGTCGAGATTTTTTCTACTCCAATGGAAGGTAGCCTTGTCATTAGGGAAGGTAGTCTGTTGTCGATATCTTTGTTACTCCAATGGATAGTAGCCTAGTCATTAGGGAAGGTAGTGTGTTGTAGAGATTTTTGTTACTCCAATGGATGGTAGCCTAGTCATTATTGAAGATAGTATGTTGTCGAGATTTTTGTTACTCCAATGAATGATAGCCTTGTCATTATGGAAGGTAGTCTGTTGTTGAGATTTTCGTTACTTTAATGGATGGTAGCCTTGATATTATGGAAGGTAGTCTATTGTTGAGATTTTAGTTACTCCAATGGATGGTAGCCTTATCATTATGGAATGTAGTCTGTTGTCGAGATTTTTGTTACTCCAATGGATGGTAGCCTTGTCATTATGAAAGGTAGTCTATTGTTGAGATTTTCTTTACTCCAATGGATGGTTGCCTTGTCATTATGGAAGGTAGTCAGTTGTCAAGATTTTTGATACTCCAATGGATGGTAGCCTAGTCATTATGGAAGGTAGTCTATTGTCGAGATTTTTGTTACTCCAACGGATGATAGCCTTGTAATTATGGAAGGTAATCTGTTGTCGAGATTTTTGTTACTCCAATGGATGGTAGCCTTGTCATTATGGAAGGTAGTATTTTGTTGATATCTTTGTTACTCCAATGGATGGTAGCTTTGTCATTATGGAAGGTAGTATGTTGTCGATATCTTTGTTACTCCAATGGATGGTATCCTAGTCATTATGAAAGGTAGTCTATTGTCTATATTTTTTTTACTCCAATGGATGGTAGCCTTGTCATTATGGAAGGTAGTATGTTGTCGAGATTTTTGTTATTCCAATGGATGGTAGCTTTGTCATTATGAAAGGTAGTCTGTTGTCGATATCTTTATTACTCCAATAGATAGTAGCCTAGTAATTAGGGAAGGTAGTCTGTTGTCGAGATTTTTGTTACTCCAATGGATGGTAGCCTAGTAATTATGGAAGATAGTCTGTTGTCGTGATTTTTGTTACTCCAATGGATGATAGCCTTGTCATTATGGAAGGTAGGTTGTTGTCGATATATTTGTTACTCCAATGGATGGTACCCTAGTCATTATGAAAGGTAGTCTATTGTCGAGATTTTTTTTACTACAATGGATAGTAGCCTAGTCATTACGGAAGGTAATGTGTTGTCGAGATTTTTTGTTACTCCAATGGATGGTAGCCTAGTCATTATGGAAGATAGTATGTTGTCGAGATTTTTGTTACTCCAATGGATGATAGCCTTGTCATTATGGAAGGTAGTCAGTTGTCAAGATTTTTATTACTCCAATGGATGGTAGCCTTGTTATTATGGAAGGTAGTTTGTCATTGTGATTTTTGTTACTCCTATGGATGGTAGCCTTCTCATTATGGAAGGTAGTCTATTGTTCAAATTTTTGTTACTACAATGTATGGTAGCCTAGTCATTATGGAAGGTAGTTTGTTGTCGTGATTTTAGTTACTCCAATGGATGGTAGCCAAGTCATTATGGAAGATAGTCTATTGTCGAGATTTTTGTTAATCCAATGGATGATAGCCTTGTCATTATGGAAGGTAGGTTGTTGTCGATATATTTTTTACTCCAATGGATGGTAGCCTAGTCATTATGAAAGGTAGTCTATTCGTGAGATTTTTTTTACTCCAATGGATGGTAGCCTTGTCATTATGGATGGTAGTATGTTGTCGAGATTTTTGTTATTCCAATGGATGGTAGCCTTGTCATTATGAAAGGTAGTCTGTTGTCGATATCTTTGTTACTCCAATGGATAGTAGCCTAGTCATTAGGGAAGGTAGTGTGTTGTCGAGATTTTTGTTACTCCAATGGATGGTAGCCTAGTCATTATGGAAGGTAGTCTATTCGTGAGATTTTTTTTACTCCAATGGATGGTAGCCTTGTCATTATGGATGGTAGTATGTTGTCGAGATTTTTGTTATTCCAATGGATGGTAGCCTTGTCATTATGAAAGGTAGTCTGTTGTCGATATCTTTGTTACTCCAATGGATAGTAGCCTAGTCATTAGGGAAGATATTCTGTTGTCGAGATTTTTGTTACTCCAATGAATGATAGCCTTGTCATTATGGAAGATAGTCTGTTGTCGAGATTTTTGTTACTCCAATGGATGGTAGCCTTGTTATTATGGAAGGTAGTTTGTCATTGTGATTTTTGTTACTCCTATGGATGGTAACCTTCTCATTATGGAAGGTAATCTATTGTTCAGATTTTCGTTACTACAATGTATGGTAGCCTAGTCATTATGGAAGGTAGTGTGTTGTCGATATTTTAGTTACTCCAATGGATGGTAGCCTAATCATTATGGAAGGTAGTCTGTTGTCGAGATTTTTGTTACTCCAATGGATGGTATCCTTGTCATTATGGAAGGTAGTCTATTGTCGATATTTTTTTACTCCAATGGATGGTAGCCTTGTCATTATGGAAGATAGTATGTTGTCGAGATTTTAGTTATTCCAACGGATGGTAGCCTTGTCATTATGGTAGGTAGTATTTTGTTGATATCTTTGTTACTCCAGTGGATGGTAGCCTTGTCATTATGGAAGGTAGTCTGTTGTCAATATCTTTATTACTCTAATGGATGGTAGCCTAGTCATTATGAAAGGTAATCTATTGTCGAGATTTTTTTTACTCCAATGGATGGTAGCCTTGTCATTATGGAAGGTAGTATGTTGTCGAGATTTTTGTTATTCCAATGGTTGGTAGCTTTGTCATTATGAAAGGTAGTCTATTGTCGATATCTTTGTTACTCCAATGGATGGTAGCCTAGTCATTAGGGAAGGTAGTGTGTTGTCTAGATTTTTGTTACTCCAATGGATGGTAGCCTAGTCATTATGGAAGATAGTCTGTTGTCGAGATTTTTGTTACTCCAATGAATGATAGCCTTGTCATTATGGAAGGTAGTCTGTTGTCGAGATTTTTGTTACTCCAATGGATGGTAGCCTTGTTATTATGGAAGGTAGTTTGTCATTGTGATTTTTGTTACTCCTATGGATGGTAACCTTCTCATTATGGAAGGTACTCTATTGTTCAGATTTTCGTTACTACAATGTATGGTAGCCTAGTCATTATGGAAGGTAGTCTGTTGTCGATATTTTAGTTACTCCAATGGATGGTAGCCTAGTCATTATGGAAGGTAGTCTGTTGTCGAGATTTTAGTTACTCCAATGGATAGTAGCATAGTCATTATGGAATGTAGTCTGTTGTCGAGATTTTTGTTACTCCAATGGATGGTAGCCTTGTCATTATGGAAGATAGTTTGTTGTCGAGATTTTTGTTATTCCAATGGATGGTAGCCTTGTCATTATGGTAGGTAGTATTTTGTTGATATCTTTGTTACTCCAGTGGATGGTAGCCTTGTCATTATGGAAGGTAGTCTGTTGTCAATATCTTTATTATACCAATGGATGGTAGCCTAGTCATTATGAAAGGTAATCTATTGTCGAGATTTTTTTTACTCCAATGGATGGTAGCCTTGTCATTATGGAAGGTAGTATGTTGTCGAGATTTTTGTTATTCCAATGGTTGGTAGCTTTGTCATTATGAAAGGTAGTCTGTTGTCGATATCTTTGTTACTCTAATGGATGGTAGCCTAGTAATTAGGGAAGGTAGTCTGTTGTTGATATTTTTGTTAGTCCAATGGATGGTAGCCTAGTAATTATGGAAGATAGTCTGTTGTCGAGATTTTTGTTACTCCAATGGATGGTAGCCTAGTCATTATGGAAGGTAGGTTGTTGTCGATATATTTGTTACTCCAATGGATGGTAGCCTAGTCATTATGAAAGGTAGTCTGTTGTCGAGATTTTTGTTACTCCAATGGATGGTAGCCTTGTCATTATGGATGGTAGTATGTTGTCAAGATTTTTGTTATTCCAATGGATGGTAGCCTTGTCATTATGAAAGGTAGTCTGTTGTCGATATCTTTGTTACTCCAATGGATAGTAGCCTAGTCATTAGGGAAGGTAGTGTGTTGTCGAGATTTTTGTTACTCCAATGGATGGTAGCCTAGTCATTATGGAAGATAGTATGTTGTCGAGATTTTTGTTACTCCAATGAATGATAGCCTTGTCATTATGGAAGGTAGTCTGTTGTCGAGATTTTTGTTACTCCAATGAATGATAGCCTTGTCATTATGGAAGATAGTCTGTTGTCGAGATTTTTGTTACTCCAATGGATGGTAGCCTTGTTATTATGGAAGGTAGTTTGTCATTGTGATTTTTGTTACTCCTATGGATGGTAACCTTCTCATTATGGAAGGTACTCTATTGTTCAGATTTTCGTTACTACAATGTATGGTAGCCTAGTCATTATGGAAGGTAGTGTGTTGTCGATATTTTAGTTACTCCAATGGATGGTAGCCTAATCATTATGGAAGGTAGTCTGTTGTCGAGATTTTTGTTACTCCAATGGATGGTATCCTTGTCATTATGGAAGGTAGTCTATTGTCGATATTTTTTTACTCCAATGGATGGTAGCCTTGTCATTATGGAAGATAGTATGTTGTCGAGATTTTAGTTATTCCAACGGATGGTAGCCTTGTCATTATGGTAGGTAGTATTTTGTTGATATCTTTGTTACTCCAGTGGATGGTAGCCTTGTCATTATGGAAGGTAGTCTGTTGTCAATATCTTTATTACTCTAATGGATGGTAGCCTAGTCATTATGAAAGGTAATCTATTGTCGAGATTTTTTTTACTCCAATGGATGGTAGCCTTGTCATTATGGAAGGTAGTATGTTGTCGAGATTTTTGTTATTCCAATGGTTGGTAGCTTTGTCATTATGAAAGGTAGTCTATTGTCGATATCTTTGTTACTCCAATGGATGGTAGCCTAGTCATTAGGGAAGGTAGTGTGTTGTCTAGATTTTTGTTACTCCAATGGATGGTAGCCTAGTCATTATGGAAGATAGTCTGTTGTCGAGATTTTTGTTACTCCAATGAATGATAGCCTTGTCATTATGGAAGGTAGTCTGTTGTCGAGATTTTTGTTACTCCAATGGATGGTAGCCTTGTTATTATGGAAGGTAGTTTGTCATTGTGATTTTTGTTACTCCTATGGATGGTAACCTTCTCATTATGGAAGGTACTCTATTGTTCAGATTTTCGTTACTACAATGTATGGTAGCCTAGTCATTATGGAAGGTAGTCTGTTGTCGATATTTTAGTTACTCCAATGGATGGTAGCCTAGTCATTATGGAAGGTAGTCTGTTGTCGAGATTTTAGTTACTCCAATGGATAGTAGCATAGTCATTATGGAATGTAGTCTGTTGTCGAGATTTTTGTTACTCCAATGGATGGTAGCCTTGTCATTATGGAAGATAGTTTGTTGTCGAGATTTTTGTTATTCCAATGGATGGTAGCCTTGTCATTATGGTAGGTAGTATTTTGTTGATATCTTTGTTACTCCAGTGGATGGTAGCCTTGTCATTATGGAAGGTAGTCTGTTGTCAATATCTTTATTATACCAATGGATGGTAGCCTAGTCATTATGAAAGGTAATCTATTGTCGAGATTTTTTTTACTCCAATGGATGGTAGCCTTGTCATTATGGAAGGTAGTATGTTGTCGAGATTTTTGTTATTCCAATGGTTGGTAGCTTTGTCATTATGAAAGGTAGTCTGTTGTCGATATCTTTGTTACTCTAATGGATGGTAGCCTAGTAATTAGGGAAGGTAGTCTGTTGTTGATATTTTTGTTAGTCCAATGGATGGTAGCCTAGTAATTATGGAAGATAGTCTGTTGTCGAGATTTTTGTTACTCCAATGGATGGTAGCCTAGTCATTATGGAAGGTAGGTTGTTGTCGATATATTTGTTACTCCAATGGATGGTAGCCTAGTCATTATGAAAGGTAGTCTGTTGTCGAGATTTTTGTTACTCCAATGGATGGTAGCCTTGTCATTATGGATGGTAGTATGTTGTCAAGATTTTTGTTATTCCAATGGATGGTAGCCTTGTCATTATGAAAGGTAGTCTGTTGTCGATATCTTTGTTACTCCAATGGATAGTAGCCTAGTCATTAGGGAAGTTAGTGTGTTGTCGAGATTTTTGTTACTCCAATGGATGGTAGCCTAGTCATTATGGAAGATAGTATGTTGTCGAGATTTTTGTTACTCCAATGAATGATAGCCTTGTCATTATGGAAGGTAGTCTGTTGTCGAGATTTTTGTTACTCCAATGGATGGTAGCCTTGTTATTATGGAAGGTAGTTTGTCATTGTGATTTTTGTTACTCCTATGGATGGTAGCCTTCTCATTATGGAAGGTAGTCTATTGTTCAGATTTTTGTTACTACAATGTATGGTAGACTAGTCATTATGGAAGGTAGTCTTTTGTCGTGATTTTAGTTACTCCAATGGATGGTAGCCTAGTCATTATGGAAGATAGTCTGTTGTCGAGATTTTTGTTACTCCGATGGATGATAGCCTTGTTATTATGGAAGGAAGGTTGTTGTCGATATATTTGTTACTCCAATGGATGGTAGCCTAGTCATTATGAAAGGTAGTCTGTTGTCGAGATTTTTTTTACTCCAATGGATGGTAGCCTTGTCATTATGGATGGTAGTATGTTGTCGAGATTTTTGTTATTCCAATGGATGGTAGCCTTGTCATTATGAAAGGTAGTCTGTTGTCGATATCTTTGTTACTCCAATGGATAGTAGCCTATTCATTAGGGAAGGTAGTGTGTTGTCTAGATTTTTGTTACTCCAATGGATGGTAGCCTAGTCATTATGGAAGATAGTCTGTTGTCGAGATTTTTGTTACTCCAATGAATGATAGCCTTGTCATTATGGAAGGTAGTCTGTTGTCGAGATTTTTGTTACTCCAATGGATGGTAGCCTTGTTATTATGGAAGGTAGTTTGTCATTGTGATTTTTGTTACTCCTATGGATGGTAATCTTCTCATTATGGAAGGTACTCTATTGTTCAGATTTTCATTACTACAATGTATGGTAGCCTAGTCATTATGGAAGGTAGTCTGTTGTCGAGATTTTAGTTACTCCAATGGATGGTAGCCTAATCATTATGGAAGGTAGTCTGTTGTCGAGATTTTTGTTACTCCAATGGAAGGTAGCCTTGTCATTATGGAAGGTAGTCTATTGTCGATATTTTTTTACTCCAATGGATGGTAGCCTTGTCATTATGGAAGATAGTATGTTGTCGAGATTTTTGTTATTCCAACGGATGGTAGCCTTGTCATTATGGAAGATAGTCTGTTGTCGAGATTTTTGTTACTCCAATGGATGATAGCCTTGTCATTATGGAAGGTAGGTTGTTGTCGATATATTTGTTACTCCAATGGATGGTAGCCTAGTCATTATGAAAGGTAGTCTGTTGTCGAGATTTTTGTTACTCCAATGGATGGTAGCCTTTTCATTATGGATGGTAGTATGTTGTCGAGATTTTTGTTATTCCAATGGATGGTAGCCTTGTCATTATGAAAGGTAGTCTGTTGTCGATATCTTTGTTACTCCAATGGATAGTAGCCTAGTCATTAGGGAAGGTAGTGTGTTGTCGAGATTTTTGTTACTCCAATGGATGGTAGCCTAGTCATTATGGAAGATAGTATGTTGTCGAGATTTTTGTTACTCCAATGGATGATAGCCTTGTCATTATGGAAGGTAGTCAGTTGTCAAGATTTTTATTACTCCAATGGATGGTAGCCTTGTTATTATGGAAGGTAGTTTGTCATTGTGATTTTTGTTACTCCTATGGATGGTAGCCTTCTCATTATGGAAGGTAGTCTATTGTTCAAATTTTTGTTACTACAATGTATGGTAGCCTAGTCATTATGGAAGGTAGTTTGTTGTCGTGATTTTAGTTACTCCAATGGATGGTAGCCAAGTCATTATGGAAGATAGTCTATTGTCGTGATTTTTGTTAATCCAATGGATGATAGCCTTGTCATTATGGAAGGTAGGTTGTTGTCGATATATTTTTTACTCCAATGGATGGTAGCCTAGTCATTATGAAAGGTAGTCTATTCGCGAGATTTTTTTTACTCCAATGGATGGTAGCCTTGTCATTATGGATGGTAGTATGTTGTCGAGATTTTTGTTATTCCAATGGATGGTAGCCTTGTCATTATGAAAGGTAGTCTGTTGTCGATATCTTTGTTACTCCAATGGATAGTAGCCTAGTCATTAGGGAAGGTAGTGTGTTGTCGAGATTTTTGTTACTCCAATGAATGATAGCCTTGTCATTATGGAAGGTAGTCTGTTGTCGAGATTTTTGTTACTCCAATGGATGGTAGCCTTGTTATTATGGAAGGTAGTTTGTCATTGTGATTTTTGTTACTCCTATGGATGGTAACCTTCTCATTATGGAAGGTACTCTATTGTTCAGATTTTCGTTACTACAATGTATGGTAGCCTAGTCATTATGGAAGGTAGTGTGTTGTCGATATTTTAGTTACTTCAATGGATGGTAGCCTAATCATTATGGAAGGTAGTCTGTTGTCGAGATTTTTGTTACTCCAATGGATGGTATCCTTGTCATTATGGAAGGTAGTCTATTGTCGATATTTTTTTACTCCAATGGATGGTAGCCTTGTCATTATGGAAGATAGTATGTTGTCGAGATTTTAGTTATTCCAACGGATGGTAGCCTTGTCATTATGGTAGGTAGTATTTTGTTGATATCTTTGTTACTCCAGTGGATGGTAGCCTTGTCATTATGGAAGGTAGTCTGTTGTCAATATCTTTATTACTCTAATGGATGGTAGCCTAGTCATTATGAATGGTAATCTATTGTCGAGATTTTTTTTACTCCAATGGATGGTAGCCTTGTCATTATGGAAGGTAGTATGTTGTCGAGATTTTTGTTATTCCAATGGTTGGTAGCTTTGTCATTATGAAAGGTAGTCTATTGTCGATATCTTTGTTACTCCATTGGATGGTAGCCTAGTCATTAGGGAAGGTAGTGTGTTGTCGAGATTTTTGTTACTCCAATGGATGGTAGCCTAGTCATTATGGAAGATAGTCTGTTGTCGAGATTTTTGTTACTCCAATGAATGATAGCCTTGTCATTATGGAAGATAGTCTGTTGTCGAGATTTTTGTTACTCCAATGGATGGTAGCCTTGTTATTATGGAAGGTACTTTGTCATTGTGATTTTTGTTACTCCTATGGATGGTAACCTTCTCATTATGGAAGGTACTCTATTGTTCAGATTTTCGTTACTACAATGTATGGTAGCCTAGTCATTATGGAAGGTAGTCTGTTGTCGATATTTTAGTTACTCCAATGGATGGTAGCCTAGTCATTATGGAAGGTAGTCTGTTGTCGAGATTTTAGTTACTCCAATGGATAGTAGCATAGTCATTATGGAATGTAGTCTGTTGTCGAGATTTTTGTTACTCCAATGGATGGTAGCCTTGTCATTATGGAAGATAGTTTGTTGTCGAGATTTTTGTTATTCCAATGGATGGTAGCCTTGTCATTATGGTAGGTAGTATTTTGTTGATATCTTTGTTACTCCAGTGGATGGTAGCCTTGTCATTATGGAAGGTAGTCTGTTGTCAATATCTTTATTATACCAATGGATGGTAGCCTAGTCATTATGAAAGGTAATCTATTGTCGAGATTTTTTTTACTCCAATGGATGGTAGCCTTGTCATTATGGAAGGTAGTATGTTGTCGAGATTTTTGTTATTCCAATGGTTGGTAGCTTTGTCATTATGAAAGGTAGTCTGTTGTCGATATCTTTGTTACTCTAATGGATGGTAGCCTAGTAATTAGGGAAGGTAGTCTGTTGTTGATATTTTTGTTACTCCAATGGATGGTAGCCTAGTAATTATGGAAGATAGTCTGTTGTCGAGATTTTTGTTACTCCAATGGATGATAGCCTTGTCATTATGGAAGGTAGGTTGTTGTCGATATATTTGTTACTCCAATGGATGGTAGCCTAGTCATTATGAAAGGTAGTCTGTTGTCGAGATTTTTGTTACTCCAATGGATGGTAGCCTTGTCATTATGGATGGTAGTATGTTGTCAAGATTTTTGTTATTCCAATGGATGGTAGCCTTGTCATTATGAAAGGTAGTCTGTTGTCGATATCTTTGTTACTCCAATGGATAGTAGCCTAGTCATTAGGGAAGGTAGTGTGTTGTCGAGATTTTTGTTACTCCAATGGATGGTAGCCTAGTCATTATGGAAGATAGTATGTTGTCGAGATTTTTGTTACTCCAATGAATGATAGCCTTGTCATTATGGAAGGTAGTCTGTTGTCGAGATTTTTGTTACTCCAATGGATGGTAGCCTTGTTATTATGGAAGGTAGTTTGTCATTGTGATTTTTGTTACTCCTATGGATGGTAGCCTTCTCATTATGGAAGGTAGTCTATTGTTCAGATTTTTGTTACTACAATGTATGGTAGACTAGTCATTATGGAAGGTAGTCTTTTGTCGTGATTTTAGTTACTCCAATGGATGGTAGCCTAGTCATTATGGAAGATAGTCTGTTGTCGAGATTTTTGTTACTCCGATGGATGATAGCCTTGTTATTATGGAAGGAAGGTTGTTGTCGATATATTTGTTACTCCAATGGATGGTAGCCTAGTCATTATGAAAGGTAGTCTGTTGTCGAGATTTTTTTTACTCCAATGGATGGTAGCCTTGTCATTATGGATGGTAGTATGTTGTCGAGATTTTTGTTATTCCAATGGATGGTAGCCTTGTCATTATGAAAGGTAGTCTGTTGTCGATATCTTTGTTACTCCAATGGATAGTAGCCTATTCATTAGGGAAGGTAGTGTGTTGTCTAGATTTTTGTTACTCCAATGGATGGTAGCCTAGTCATTATGGAAGATAGTCTGTTGTCGAGATTTTTGTTACTCCAATGAATGATAGCCTTGTCATTATGGAAGGTAGTCTGTTGTCGAGATTTTTGTTACTCCAATGGATGGTAGCCTTGTTATTATGGAAGGTAGTTTGTCATTGTGATTTTTGTTACTCCTATGGATGGTAACCTTCTCATTATGGAAGGTACTCTATTGTTCAGATTTTCGTTACTACAATGTATGGTAGCCTAGTCATTATGGAAGGTAGTCTGTTGTCGAGATTTTAGTTACTCCAATGGATGGTAGCCTAATCATTATGGAAGGTAGTCTGTTGTCGAGATTTTTGTTACTCCAATGGAAGGTAGCCTTGTCATTATGGAAGGTAGTCTATTTTCGATATTTTTTTACTCCAATGGATGGTAGCCTTGTCATTATGGAAGATAGTATGTTGTCGAGATTTTTGTTATTCCAACGGATGGTAGCCTTGTCATTATGGAAGATAGTCTGTTGTCGAGATTTTTGTTACTCCAATGGATGATAGCCTTGTCATTATGGAAGGTAGGTTGTTGTCGATATATTTGTTACTCCAATGGATGGTAGCCTAGTCATTATGAAAGGTAGTCTGTTGTCGAGATTTTTGTTACTCCAATGGATGGTAGCCTTTTCATTATGGATGGTAGTATGTTGTCGAGATTTTTGTTATTCCAATGGATGGTAGCCTTGTCATTATGAAAGGTAGTCTGTTGTCGATATCTTTGTTACTCTAATGGATAGTAGCCTAGTCATTAGGGAAGGTAGTGTGTTGTCGAGATTTTTGTTACTCCAATGGATGGTAGCCTAGTCATTATGGAAGATAGTATGTTGTCGAGATTTTTGTTACTCCAATGAATGATAGCCTTGTCATTATGGAAGGTAGTCTGTTGTCGAGATTTTTGTTACTCCAATGGATGGTAGCCTTGTTATTATGGAAGGTAGTTTGTCATTGTGATTTTTGTTACTCCTATGGATGGTAGCCTTCTCATTATGGAAGGTAGTCTATTGTTCATATTTTTGTTACTACAATGTATGGTAGCCTAGTCATTATGGAAGGTAGTCTTTTGTCGTGATTTTAGTTACTCCAATGGATGGTAGCCTAGTCATTATGGAAGGTAGTCTGTTGTCGAGATTTTTGTTACTCCAATGGATGATAGCCTTGTTATTATGGAAGGAAGGTTGTTGTCGATATATTTGTTACTCCAATGGATGGTAGCCTAGTCATTATGAAAGGTAGTCTATTGTCGAGATTTTTTTTACTCCAATGGATGGTAGCCTTGTCATTATGGATGGTAGTATGTTGTCGAGATTTTTGTTATTCCAATGGATGGTAGCCTTGTCATTATGAAAGGTAGTCTGTTGTCGATATCTTTGTTACTCCAATGGATAGTAGCCTATTCATTAGGGAAGGTAGTGTGTTGTCTAGATTTTTGTTACTCCAATGGATGGTAGCCTAGTCATTATGGAAGATAGTCTGTTGTCGAGATTTTTGTTACTCCAATGAATGATAGCCTTGTCATTATGGAAGGTAGTTTGTCATTGTGATTTTTGTTACTCCTATGGATGGTAACCTTCTCATTATGGAAGGTACTCTATTGTTCAGATTTTCGTTACTACAATGTATGGTAGCCTAGTCATTATGGAAGGTAGTCTGTTGTCGAGATTTTAGTTACTCCAATGGATGGTAGCCTAATCATTATGGAAGGTAGTCTGTTGTTGAGATTTTTGTTACTCCAATGGATGGTAGCCTTGTCATTATTGAAGGTAGTCTATTGTCGATATTTTCTTACTCCAATGGATGGTAGCCTTGTCATTATGGAAGATAGTATGTTGTCGAGATTTTTGTTATTCCAACGGATGGTAGCCTTTTCATTATGGTAGGTAGTATTTTGTTGATATCTTTGTTACTCCAGTGGATGGTAGCCTTGTCATTATGGAAGGTAGTCTGTTGTCAATATCTCTATTACTCTAATGGATGGTAGCCTAGTCATTATGAAAGGTAATCTATTGTCGAGATTTTTTTTACTCCAATGGATGGTAGCCTTGTCATTATGGAAGGTAGTATGTTGTCGAGATTTTTGTTATTCCAATGGTTGTTAGCTTTGTCATTATGAAAGGTAGTCTGTTGTCGATATCTTTGTTACTCCAATGGATGGTAGCCTAGTCATTAGGGAAGGTAGTGTGTTGTCGAGATTTTTGTTACTCCAATGGATGATAGCCTTGTCATTATGGAAGGTAGTTTGTCATTGTGATTTTTGTTACTCCTATGGATGGTAACCTTCTCATTATCGAAGGTACTATATTGTTCAGATTTTCGTTATTACAATGTATGGTAGCCTAGTCATTATGGAAGGTAGTTTGTCATTGTGATTTTTGTTACTCCTATGGATGGTAACCTTCTCATTATGGAAGGTACTCTATTGTTCAGATTTTCGTTACTACAATGTATGGTAGCCTAGTCATTATGGAAGGTAGTCTGTTGTCGATATTTTAGTTACTCCAATGGATGGTAGCCTAGTCATTATGGAAGGTAGTCTATTGTCGAGATTTTTGTTACTCCAATGCATGGTAGCCTTGTCATTATGGAAGGTAGTCTATTGTCGATATTTTTTTACTCCAATGGATGGTAGCCTTGTCATTATGGAAGATAGTATGTTGTCGAGATTTTTGTTATTCCAATGGATGGTAGCCTTGTCATTATGGTAGGTAGTATTTTGTTGATATCTTTGTTACTCCAGTGGATGGTAGCCTTGGCATTATGGAAGGTAGTCTGTTGTCAATATCTTTATTATACCAATGGATGGTAGCCTAGTCATTATGATAGGTAATCTATTGTCGGGATTTTTTTAACTCCAATGGATGGTAGCCTTGTCATTATGGAAGGTAGTATGTTGTCGAGATTTTTGTTATTCCAATGGTTGGTAGCTTTGTCATTATGAAAGGTAGTCTGTTGTCGATATCTTTGTTACTCTAATGGATGGTAGCCTAGTAATTAGGGAAGGTAGTCTGTTGTCGATATTTTTGTTACTCCAATGGATGGTAGCCTAGTAATTATGGAAGATAGTCTGTTGTCGAGATTTTTGTTACTCTAATGGTTGATAGCCTTGTCATTATGGAAGGTAGGTTGTTGTCGATATATTTGTTACTCCTAGCCTAGTCATTATGAAAGGTAGTCTGTTGTCGAGATTTTTGTTACTCCAATGGATGGTAGCCTTGTCATTATGGATGGTAGTATGTTGTCGAGATTTTTGTTATTCCAATGGATGGTAGCCTTGTCATTATAAAAGGTAGTCTGTTGTTGATATCTTTGTTACTCCAATGGATAGTAGCCTAGTCATTAGGGAAGGTAGTGTGTTGTCGAGATTTTTGTTACTCCAATGGATGGTAGCCTAGTCATTATGGAAGATAGTATGTTGTCGAGATTTTTGTTACTCCAATGAATGATAGCCTTGTCATTATGTAAGGTAGTATGTTGTCGAGATTTTTGTTACTCCAATGGATGGTAGCCTTGTTATTATGGAAGGTAGTTTGTCATTGTGATTTTTCTTACTCCTATGGATGGTAGCCTTCTCATTATGGAAGGTAGTCTATTGTTCAGATTTTTGTTACTACAATGTATGGTAGCCTAGTCATTATGGAAGGTAGTTTGTTGTCGTGATTTTAGTTACTCCAATGGATGGTAGCCAAGTCATTATGGAAGATAGTCTATTGTCGAGATTTTTGTTAATCCAATGGATGATAGCCTTGTCATTATGGAAGGTAGGTTGTTGTCGATATATTTTTTACTCCAATGGATGGTAGCCAAGTCATTATGAAAGGTAGTCTATTCGCGAGATTTTTTTTACTCCAATGGATGGTAGCCTTGTCATTATGGATGGTAGTATGTTGTCGAGATTTTTGTTATTCCAATGGATGGTAGCCTTGTCATTATGAAAGGTAGTCTGTTGTCGATATCTTTGTTACTCCAATGGATAGTAGCCTAGTCATTAGGGAAGGTAGTGTGTTGTCGAGATTTTTGTTACTCTAATTGATGGTAGCCTAGTCATTATGGAAGATAGTATGTTGTCGAGATTTTTGTTACTCCAATGGATGATAGCCTAGTCATTATGGAAGATAGTCTGTTGTCGATATTTTTGTTACTCCAATGAATGATAGCCTTGTCATTATGGAAGGTAGTTTATCATTGTGATTTTTGTTACTCCTATGGATGGTAACCTTCTCATTATCGAAGGTACTATATTGTTCAGATTTTCGTTACTACAATGTATGGTAGCCTAGTCATTATGGATGGTAGTTTGTCATTGTGATTTTTGTTACTCCTATGGATGGTAACCTTCTCATTATGGAAGGTACTCTATTGTTCAGATTTTCGTTACTACAATGTATGGTAGCCTAGTCATTATGGAAGGTAGTCTGTTGTCGAGATTTTAGTTACTCCAATGGATGGTAGCCTAATCATTATGGAAGGTAGTCTGTTGTTGAGATTTTTGTTACTCCAATGGATGGTAGCCTTGTCATTATTGAAGGTAGTCTATTGTCGATATTTTCTTACTCCAATGGATGGTAGCCTTGTCATTATGGAAGATAGTATGTTGTTGAGATTTTTGTTATTCCAACGGATGGTAGCCTTGTCATTATGGTAGGTAGTATTTTGTTGATATCTTTGTTACTCCAGTGGATGATAGCCTTGTCATTATGGAAGGTAGTATGTTGTCAATATCTCTATTACTCTAATGGATGGTAGCCTAGTCATTATGAAAGGTAATCTATTGTCGAGATTTTTTTTACTCCAATGGATGGTAGCCTTGTCATTATGGAAGGTAGTATGTTGTCAAGATTTTTGTTATTCCAATGGTTGGTAGCTTTGTCATTATGAAAGGTAGTCTGTTGTCGATATCTTTGTTACTCCAATGGATGGTAGCCTAGTCATTAGGGAAGGTAGTGTGTTGTCGAGATTTTTGTTACTCCAATGGATGGTAGCCTAGTCATTATGGAAGATAGTTTGTTGTCGAGATTTTTGTTACTCCAATGAATGATAGCCTTGTCATTATGGAAGGTAGTTTGTTGTCGAGATTTTTGTTACTCCAATGGATGGTAGCCTTGTTATTATGGAAGGTAGTTTGCCATTGTGATTTTTGTTACTCCTATGGATGGTAACCTTCTCATTATGGAAGGTACTCTATTGTTCAGATTTTCGTTACTACAATGTATGGTAGCCTAGTCATTATGGAAGGTAGTCTGTTGTCGATATTTTAGTTACTCCAATGGATGGTAGCCTAGTCATTATGGAAGGTAGTCTGTTGTCGAGATTTTTGTTACTCCAATGCATGGTAGCCTTGTCATTATGGAAGGTATTCTATTGTCGATATTTTTTTACTCCAATGGATGGTAGCCTTGTCATTATGGAAGATAGTATGTTGTCGAGATTTTTGTTATTCCAATGGATGGTAGCCTTGTCATTATGGTAGGTAGTATTTTGTTGATATCTTTGTTACTCCAGTGGATGGTAGCCTTGGCATTATGGAAGGTAGTCTGTTGTCAATATCTTTATTATACCAATGGATGGTAGCCTAGTCATTATGAAAGGTAATCTATTGTCGGGATTTTTTTAACTCCAATGGATGGTAGCCTTGTCATTATGGAAGGTAGTATGTTGTCGAGATTTTTGTTATTCCAATGGTTGGTAGCTTTGTCATTATGAAAGGTAGTCTGTTGTCGATATCTTTGTTACTCTAATGGATGGTAGCCTAGTAATTAGGGAAGGTAGTCTGTTGTTGATATTTTTGTTACTCCAATGGATGGTAGCCTAGTAATTATGGAAGATAGTCTGTTGTTGAGATTTTTGTTACTCCAATGGATGATAGCCTTGTCATTATGGAAGGTAGGTTGTTGTCGATATATTTGTTACTCCAATGGATGGTAGCCTAGTCATTATGAAAGGTAGTCTGTTGTCGAGATTTTTGTTACTCCAATGGATTGTAGCCTTGTCATTATGGATAGTAGTATGTTGTCGAGATTTTTGTTATTCCAATGGATGGTAGCCTTGTCATTATGAAAGGTAGTCTGTTGTCGATATCTTTGTTACTCCAATGGATAGTAGCCTTGTCATTAGGGAAGGTAGTGTGTTGTCGAGATTTTTGTTACTCCAATGGATGGTAGCCTAGTCATTATGGAAGATAGTATGTTGTCGAGATTTTTGTTACTCCAATGAATGATAGCCTTGTCATTATGGAAGGTAGTCTGTTGTCGAGATTTTTGTTACTCCAATGGATGGTAGCCTTGTTATTATGGAAGGTAGTTTGTCATTGTGATTTTTGTTACTCCTATGGATGGTAGCCTTCTCATTATGGAAGGTAGTCTATTGTTCAGATTTTTGTTACTACAATGTATGGTAGACTAGTCATTATGGAAGGTAGTCTTTTGTCGTGATTTTAGTTACTCCAATGGATGGTAGCCTAGTCATTATGGAAGATAGTCTGTTGTCGAGATTTTTGTTACTCCGATGGATGATAGCCTTGTTATTATGGAAGGAAGGTTGTTGTCGATATATTTGTTACTGCAATGGATGGTAGCCTAGTCATTATGAAAGGTAGTCTATTGTCGAGATTTTTTTTACTCCAATGGATGGTAGCCTTGTCATTATGGATGGTAGTATGTTGTCGAGATTTTTGTTATTCCAATGGATGGTAGCCTTGTCATTATGAAAGGTAGTCTGTTGTCGATATCTTTGTTACTCCAATGGATAGTAGCCTATTCATTACGGAAGGTAGTGTGTTGTCTAGATTTTTGTTACTCCAATGGATGGTAGCCTAGTCACTATGGAAGATAGTCTGTTGTCGAGATTTTTGTTACTCCAATGAATGATAGCCTTGTCATTATGGAAGGTAGTCTGTTGTCGAGATTTTTGTTACTCCAATGGATGGTAGCCTTGTTATTATGGAAGGTAGTTTGTCATTGTGATTTTTGTTACTCCTATGGATGGTAACCTTCTCATTATGGAAGGTACTCTATTGTTCAGATTTTCGTTACTACAATGTATGGTAGCCTAGTCATTATGGAAGGTAGTCTGTTGTCGAGATTTTAGTTACTCCAATGGATGGAAGCCTAATCATTATGGAAGGTAGTCTGTTGTCGAGATTTTTGTTACTCCAATGGAAGGTAGCCTTGTCATTATGGAAGGTAGTCTATTGTCGATATTTTTTTACTCCAATGGATGGTAGCCTTGTCATTATGGAAGATAGTATGTTGTCGAGATTTTTGTTATTCCAACGGATGGTAGCCTTGTCATTATGGAAGATAGTCTGTTGTCGAGATTTTTGTTACTCCAATGGATGATAGCCTTGTCATTATGGAAGGTAGGTTATTGTCGATATATTTGTTACTCCAATGGATGGTAGCCTAGTCATTATGAAAGGTAGTCTGTTGTCGAGATTTTTGTTACTCCAATGGATGGTAGCCTTTTCATTATGGATGGTAGTATGTTGTCGAGATTTTTGTTATTCCAATGGATGGTAGCCTTGTCATTATGAAAGGTAGTCTGTTGTCGATATCTTTGTTACTCCAATGGATAGTAGCCTAGTCATTAGGGAAGGTAGTGTGTTGTCGAGATTTTTGTTACTCCAATGGATGGTAGCCTAGTCATTATGGAAGATAGTATGTTGTCGAGATTTTTGTTACTCCAATGAATGATAGCCTTGTCATTATGGAAGGTAGTCTGTTGTCGAGATTTTTGTTACTCCAATGGATGGTAGCCTTGTTATTATGGAAGGTAGTTTGTCATTGTGATTTTTGTTACTCCTATGGATGGTAGCCTTCTCATTATGGAAGGTAGTCTATTGTTCAGATTTTTGTTACTACAATGTATGGTAGACTAGTCATTATGGAAGGTAGTCTTTTGTCGTGATTTTAGTTACTCCAATGGATGGTAGCCTAGTCATTATGGAAGATAGTCTGTTGTCGAGATTTTTGTTACTCCGATGGATGATAGCCTTGTTATTATGGAAGGAAGGTTGTTGTCGATATATTTGTTACTGCAATGGATGGTAGCCTAGTCATTATGAAAGGTAGTCTATTGTCGAGATTTTTTTTACTCCAATGGATGGTAGCCTTGTCATTATGGATGGTAGTATGTTGTCGATATTTTTGTTATTCCAATGGATGGTAGCCTTGTCATTATGAAAGGTAGTCTGTTGTCGATATCTTTGTTACTCCAATGGATAGTAGCCTATTCATTAGGGAAGGTAGTGTGTTGTCTAGATTTTTGTTACTCCAATGGATGGTAGCCTAGTCATTATGGAAGATAGTCTGTTGTCGAGATTTTTGTTACTCCAATGAATGATAGCCTTGTCATTATGGAAGGTAGTCTGTTGTCGAGATTTTTGTTACTCCAATGGATGGTAGCCTTGTTATTATGGAAGGTAGTTTGTCATTGTGATTTTTGTTACTCCTATGGATGGTAACCTTCTCATTATGGAAGGTACTCTATTGTTCAGATTTTCGTTACTACAATGTATGGTAGCCTAGTCATTATGGAAGGTAGTCTGTTGTCGAGATTTTAGTTACTCCAATGGATGGTAGCCTAATCATTATGGAAGGTAGTCTGTTGTCGAGATTTTTGTTACTCCAATGGAAGGTAGCCTTGTCATTATGGAAGGTAGTCTATTGTCGATATTTTTTTACTCCAATGGATGGTAGCCTTGTCATTATGGAAGATAGTATGTTGTCGAGATTTTTGTTATTCCAACGGATGGTAGCCTTGTCATTATGGAAGATAGTCTGTTGTCGAGATTTTTGTTACTCCAATGGATGATAGCCTTGTCATTATGGAAGGTAGGTTGTTGTCGATATATTTGTTACTCCAATGGATGGTAGCCTAGTCATTATGAAAGGTAGTCTGTTGTCGAGATTTTTGTTACTCCAATGGATGGTAGCCTTTTCATTATGGATGGTAGTATGTTGTCGAGATTTTTGTTATTCCAATGGATGGTAGCCTTGTCATTATGAAAGGTAGTCTGTTGTCGATATCTTTGTTACTCCAATGGATAGTAGCCTAGTCATTAGGGAAGGTAGTGTGTTGTCGAGATTTTTGTTACTCCAATGGATGGTAGCCTAGTCATTATGGAAGATAGTATGTTGTCGAGATTTTTGTTACTCCAATGAATGATAGCCTTGTCATTATGGAAGGTAGTCTGTTGTCGAGATTTTTGTTACTCCAATGGATGGTAGCCTTGTTATTATGGAAGGTAGTTTGTCATTGTGATTTCTGTTACTCCTATGGATGGTAGCCTTCTCATTATGGAAGGTAGTCTATTGTTCATATTTTTGTTACTACAATGTATGGTAGCCTAGTCATTATGGAAGGTAGTCTTTTGTCGTGATTTTAGTTACTCCAATGGATGGTAGCCTAGTCATTATGGAAGGTAGTCTGTTGTCGAGATTTTTGTTACTCCAATGGATGATAGCCTTGTTATTATGGAAGGAAGGTTGTTGTCGATATATTTGTTACTCCAATGGATGGTAGCCTAGTCATTATGAAAGGTAGTCTATTGTCGAGATTTTTTTTACTCCAATGGATGGTAGCCTTGTCATTATGGATGGTAGTATGTTGTCGAGATTTTTGTTATTCCAATGGATGGTAGCCTTGTCATTATGAAAGGTAGTCTGTTGTCGATATCTTTGTTACTCCAATGGATAGTAGCCTATTCATTAGGGAAGGTAGTGTGTTGTCTAGATTTTTGTTACTCCAATGGATGGTAGCCTAGTCATTATGGAAGATAGTCTGTTGTCGAGATTTTTGTTACTCCAATGAATGATAGCCTTGTCATTATGGAAGGTAGTTTGTCATTGTGATTTTTGTTACTCCTATGGATGGTAACCTTCTCATTATGGAAGGTACTCTATTGTTCAGATTTTCGTTACTACAATGTATGGTAGCCTAGTCATTATGGAAGGTAGTCTGTTGTCGAGATTTTAGTTACTCCAATGGATGGTAGCCTAATCATTATGGAAGGTAGTCTGTTGTCGAGATTTTTGTTACTCCAATGGAAGGTAGCCTTGTCATTATGGAAGGTAGTCTATTGTCGATATTTTTTTACTCCAATGGATGGTAGCCTTGTCATTATGGAAGATAGTATGTTGTCGAGATTTTTGTTATTCCAACGGATGGTAGCCTTGTCATTATGGAAGATAGTCTGTTGTCGAGATTTTTGTTACTCCAATGGATGATAGCCTTGTCATTATGGAAGGTAGGTTGTTGTCGATATATTTGTTACTCCAATGGATGGTAGCCTAGTCATTATGAAAGGTAGTCTGTTGTCGAGATTTTTGTTACTCCAATGGATGGTAGCCTTTTCATTATGGATGGTAGTATGTTGTCGAGATTTTTGTTATTCCAATGGATGGTAGCCTTGTCATTATGAAAGGTAGTCTGTTGTCGATATCTTTGTTACTCCAATGGATAGTAGCCTAGTCATTAGGGAAGGTAGTGTGTTGTCGAGATTTTTGTTACTCCAATGGATGGTAGCCTAGTCATTATGGAAGATAGTATGTTGTCGAGATTTTTGTTACTCCAATGAATGATAGCCTTGTCATTATGGAAGGTAGTCTGTTGTCGAGATTTTTGTTACTCCAATGGATGGTAGCCTTGTTATTATGGAAGGTAGTTTGTCATTGTGATTTCTGTTACTCCTATGGATGGTAGCCTTCTCATTATGGAAGGTAGTCTATTGTTCATATTTTTGTTACTACAATGTATGGTAGCCTAGTCATTATGGAAGGTAGTCTTTTGTCGTGATTTTAGTTACTCCAATGGATGGTAGCCTAGTCATTATGGAAGGTAGTCTGTTGTCGAGATTTTTGTTACTCCAATGGATGATAGCCTTGTTATTATGGAAGGAAGGTTGTTGTCGATATATTTGTTACTCCAATGGATGGTAGCCTAGTCATTATGAAAGGTAGTCTATTGTCGAGATTTTTTTTACTCCAATGGATGGTAGCCTTGTCATTATGGATGGTAGTATGTTGTCGAGATTTTTGTTATTCCAATGGATGGTAGCCTTGTCATTATGAAAGGTAGTCTGTTGTCGATATCTTTGTTACTCCAATGGATAGTAGCCTATTCATTAGGGAAGGTAGTGTGTTGTCTAGATTTTTGTTACTCCAATGGATGGTAGCCTAGTCATTATGGAAGATAGTCTGTTGTCGAGATTTTTGTTACTCCAATGAATGATAGCCTTGTCATTATGGAAGGTAGTTTGTCATTGTGATTTTTGTTACTCCTATGGATGGTAACCTTCTCATTATGGAAGGTACTCTATTGTTCAGATTTTCGTTACTACAATGTATGGTAGCCTAGTCATTATGGAAGGTAGTCTGTTGTCGAGATTTTAGTTACTCCAATGGATGGTAGCCTAATCATTATGGAAGGTAGTCTGTTGTTGAGATTTTTGTTACTCCAATGGATGGTAGCCTTGTCATTATTGAAGGTAGTCTATTGTCGATATTTTCTTACTCCAATGGATGGTAGCCTTGTCATTATGGAAGATAGTATGTTGTCGAGATTTTTGTTATTCCAACGGATGGTAGCCTTGTCATTATGGTAGGTAGTATTTTGTTGATATCTTTGTTACTCCAGTGGATGGTAGCCTTGTCATTATGGAAGGTAGTCTGTTGTCAATATCTCTATTACTCTAATGGATGGTAGCCTAGTCATTATGAAAGGTAATCTATTGTCGAGATTTTTTTTACTCCAATGGATGGTAGCCTTGTCATTATGGAAGGTAGTATGTTGTCGAGATTTTTGTTATTCCAATGGTTGGTAGCTTTGTCATTATGAAAGGTAGTCTGTTGTCGATATCTTTGTTACTCCAATGGATGGTAGCCTAGTCATTAGGGAAGGTAGTGTGTTGTCGAGATTTTTGTTACTCCAATGGATGGTAGCCTAGTCACTATGGAAGATAGTCTGTTGTCGAGATTTTTGTTACTCCAATGAATGATAGCCTTGTCATTATGGAAGGTAGTCTGTTGTCGAGATTTTTGTTACTCCAATGGATGGTAGCCTTGTTATTATGGAAGGTAGTTTGTCATTGTGATTTTTGTTACTCCTATGGATGTTAACCTTCTCATTATGGAAGGTACTCTATTGTTCAGATTTTCGTTACTACAATGTATGGTAGCCTAGTCATTATGGAAGGTAGTCTGTTGTCGATATTTTAGTTACTCCAATGGATGGTAGCCTAGTCATTATGGAAGGTAGTCTGTTGTCGAGATTTTTGTTACTCCAATGCATGGTAGCCTTGTCATTATGGAAGGTAGTCTATTGTCGATATTTTTTTACTCCAATGGATGGTAGCCTTGTCATTATGGAAGATAGTATGTTGTCGAGATTTTTGTTATTCCAATGGATGGTAGCCTTGTCATTATGGTAGGTAGTATTTTGTTGATATCTTTGTTACTCCAGTGGATGGTAGCCTTGGCATTATGGAAGGTAGTTTGTTTTCAATATCTTTATTATACCAATGGATGGTAGCCTAGTCATTATGAAAGGTAATCTTTTGTCGGGATTTTTTTAACTCCAATGGATGGTAGCCTTGTCATTATGGAAGGTAGTATGTTGTCGAGATTTTTGTTATTCCAATGGTTGGTAGCTTTGTCATTATGAAATGTAGTCTGTTGTCGATATCTTTGTTACTCTAATGGATGATAGCCTAGTAATTAGGGAAGGTAGTCTGTTGTCGATATTTTTGTTACTCCAATGGATGGTAGCCTAGTAATTATGGAAGATAGTCTGTTGTCGAGATTTTTGTTACTCTATAGGTTGATAGCCTTGTCATTATGGAAGGTAGGTTGTTGTCGATATATTTGTTACTCCAATGGATGGTAGCCTAGTCATTATGAAAGGTAGTCTGTTGTCGAGATTTTTGTTACTCCAATGGATGGTAGCCTTGTCATTATGGATGGTAGTATGTTGTCGAGATTTTTGTTATTCCAATGGATGGTAGCCTTGTCATTATAAAAGGTAGTTTGTTGTTGATATCTTTGTTACTCCAATGGATAGTAGCCTAGTCATTAGGGAAGGTAGTGTGTTGTCGAGATTTTTGTTACTCCAATGGATGGTAGCCTAGTCATTATGGAAGATAGTATGTTGTCGAGATTTTTGTTACTCCAATGAATGATAGCCTTGTCATTATGTAAGGTAGTCTGTTGTCGAGATTTTTGTTACTCCAATGGATGGTAGCCTTGTTATTATGGAAGGTAGTTTGTCATTGTGATTTTTCTTACTCCTATGGATGGTAGCCTTCTCATTATGGAAGGTAGTCTATTGTTCATATTTTTGTTACTACAATGTATGGTAGCCTAGTCATTATGGAAGGTAGTCTTTTGTCGTTATTTTAGTTACTCCAATAGATGGTAGCCTAGTCATTATGGAAGATAGTCTGTTGTCGAGATTTTTGTTACTCCAATGGATGATAGCCTTGTTATTATGGAAGGAAGGTTGTTGTCGATATATTTGTTACTCCAATGGATGGTATCCTAGTCATTATGAAAGGTAGTCTATTGTCGAGATTTTTTTTACTCCAATGGATGGTAGCCTTGTCATTATGGATGGTAGTATGTTGTCGAGATTTTTGTTATTCCAATGGATGGTAGCCTTGTCATTATGAAAGGTAGTCTGTTGTCGATATCTTTGTTACTCCAATGGATAGTAGCCTATTCATTAGGGAAGGTAGTGTGTTGTCTAGATTTTTGTTACTCCAATGGATGGTAGCCTAGTCATTATGGAAGATATTTTGTTGTCGAGATTTTTGTTACTCCAATGAATGATAGCCTTTTTATTATGGAAGGTAGTCTGTTGTCGAGATTTTTGTTACTCCAATGGATGGTAGCCTTGTTATTATGGAAGGTAGTTTGTCATTGTGATATTTGTTACTCCTATGGATGGTAACCTTCTCATTATGGAAGGTACTCTATTGTTCAGATTTTCGTTACTACAATGTATGGTAGCCTAGTCATTATGGAAGGTAGTCTGTTGTCGAGATTTTAGTTACTCCAATGGATGGTAGCCTAATCATTATGGAAGGTAGTCTGTTGTTGAGATTTTTGTTACTCCAATGGATGGTAGCCTTGTCATTATTGAAGGTAGTCTATTGTCGATATTTTCTTACTCCAATGGATGATAGCCTTGTCATTATGGAAGATAGTATGTTGTCGAGATTTTTGTTATTCCAACGGATGGTAGCCTTGTCATTATGGTAGGTAGTATTTTGTTGATATCTTTGTTACTCCAGTGGATGGTAGCCTTGTCATTATGGAAGGTAGTCTGTTGTCAATATCTTTATTACTCTAATGGATGGTAGCCTAGTCATTATGAAAGGTAATCTATTGTCGAGATTTTTTTTACTCCAATGGATGGTAGCCTTGTCATTATGGAAGGTAGTATGTTGTCGAGATTTTTGTTATTCCAATGGTTGGTAGCTTTGTCATTATGAAAGGTAGTCTGTTGTCGATATCTTTGTTACTCCAATGGATGGTAGCCTAGTCATTAGGGAAGGTAGTGTGTTGTCGATATTTTTGTTACTCCAATGGATGGTAGCCTAGTCATTATGGAAGATAGTCTGTTGTCGAGATTTTTGTTACTCCAATGAATGATAGCCTTGTCATTATGGAAGGTAGTCTGTTGTCGAGATTTTTGTTACTCCAATGGATGGTAGCCTTGTTATTATGGAAGGTAGTTTGTCATTGTGATTTTTGTTACTCCTATGGATGGTAACCTTCTCATTATGGAAGGTACTCTATTGTTCAGATTTTCGTTACTACAATGTATGGTAGCCTAGTCATTATGGAAGGTAGTCTGTTGTCGATATTTTAGTTACTCCAATGGATGGTAGCCTAGTCATTATGGAAGGTAGTCTGTTGTCGAGATTTTTGTTACTCCAATGCATGGTAGCCTTGTCATTATGGAAGGTAGTCTATTGTCGATATTTTTTTACTCCAATGGATGGTAGCCTTGTCATTATGGAAGATAGTATGTTGTCGAGATTTTTGTTATTCCAATGGATGGTAGCCTTGTCATTATGGTAGGTAGTATTTTGTTGATATCTTTGTTACTCCAGTGGATGGTAGCCTTGGCATTATGGAAGGCAGTCTGTTGTATATATCTTTATTATACCAATGGATGGTAGCCTAGTCATTATGAAAGGTAATCTATTGTCGAGATTTTTTTTACTCCAATGGATGGTAGCCTTGTCATTATGGAAGGTAGTATGTTGTCGAGATTTTTGTTATTCCAATGGTTGGTAGCTTTGTCATTATGAAAGGTAGTCTGTTGTCGATATCTTTGTTACTCTAATGGATGGTAGCCTAGTAATTAGGGAAGGTAGTCTGTTGTCGATATTTTTGTTACTCCAATGGATGGTAGCCTAGTAATTATGGAAGATAGTCTGTTGTCGAGATTTTTGTTACTCTAATGGTTGATAGCCTTGCCATTATGGAAGGTAGGTTGTTGTCGATATATTTGTTACTCCAATGGATGGTAGCCTAGTCATTATGAAAGGTAGTCTGTTGTCGAGATTTTTGTTACTCCAATGGATGGTAGCCTTTTTATTATGGAAGGTAGTCTGTTGTCGAGATTTTTGTTACTCCAATGGATGGTAGCCTTGTTATTATGGAAGGTAGTTTGTCATTGTGATTTTTGTTACTCCTATGGATGGTAACCTTCTCATTATGGAAGGTACTCTATTGTTCAGATTTTCGTTACTACAATGTATGGTAGCCTAGTCATTATGGAAGGTAGTCTGTTGTCGAGATTTTAGTTACTCCAATGGATGGTAGCCTAATCATTATGGAAGGTAGTCTGTTGTTGAGATTTTTGTTACTCCAATGGATGGTAGCCTTGTCATTATTGAAGGTAGTCTATTGTCGATATTTTTTCTTACTCCAATGGATGGTAGCCATGTCATTATGGAAGATAGTATGTTGTCGAGATTTTTGTTATTCCAACGGATGGTAGCCTTGTCATTATGGTAGGTAGTATTTTGTTGATATCTTTGTTACTCCAGTGGATGGTAGCCTTGTCATTATGGAAGGTAGTCTGTTGTCAATATCTTTATTACTCTAATGGATGGTAGCCTAGTCATTATGAAAGGTAATCTATTGTCGAGATTTTTTTTACTCCAATGGATGGTAGCCTTGTCATTATGGAAGGTAGTATGTTGTCGAGATTTTTGTTATTCCAATGGTTGGTAGCTTTGTCATTATGAAAGGTAGTATGTTGTCGATATCTTTGTTACTCCAATGGATGGTAGCCTAGTCATTAGGGAAGGTAGTGTGTTGTCGAGATTTTTGTTACTCCAATGGATGGTAGCCTAGTCATTATGGAAGATAGTCTGTTGTCGAGATTTTTGTTACTCCAATGAATGATAGCCTTGTCATTATGGAAGGTAGTCTGTTGTCGAGATTTTTGTTACTCCAATGGATGGTAGCCTTGTTATTATGGAAGGTAGTTTGTCATTGTGATTTTTGTTACTCCTATGGATGGTAACCTTCTCATTATGGAAGGTACTCTATTGTTCAGATTTTCGTTACTACAATGTATGGTATCCTAGTCATTATGGAAGGTAGTCTGTTGTCGATATTTTAGTTACTCCAATGGATGGTAGCCTAGTCATTATGGAAGGTAGTCTGTTGTCGAGATTTTTGTTACTCCAATGCATGGTAGCCTTGTCATTATGGAAGGTAGTCTATTGTCGATATTTTTTTACTCCAATGGATGGTAGACTTGTCATTATGGAAGATAGTATGTTGTCGAGATTTTTGTTATTCCAATGGATGGTAGCCTTGTCATTATGGTAGGTAGTATTTTGTTGATATCTTTGTTACTCCAGTGGATGGTAGCCTTGGCATTATGGAAGGCAGTCTGTTGTATATATCTTTATTATACCAATGGATGGTAGCCTAGTCATTATGAAAGGTAATCTATTGTCGAGATTTTTTTTTACTCTAATGGATGGTAGCCTTGTCATTATGGAAGGTAGTATGTTGTCGAGATTTTTGTTATTCCAATGGTTGGTAGCTTTGTCATTATGAAAGATAGTCTGTTGTCGATATCTTTGTTACTCTAATGGATGGTAGCCTAGTAATTAGGGAAGGTAGTCTGTTGTCGATATTTTTGTTACTCCAATGGATGGTAGCCTAGTAATTATGGAAGATAGTCTGTTGTCGAGATTTTTGTTACTCTAATGGTTGATAGCCTTGCCATTATGGAAGGTAGGTTGTTGTCGATATATTTGTTACTCCAATGGATGGTAGCCTAGTCATTATGAAAGGTAGTCTGTTGTCGAGATTTTTGTTACTCCAATGGATGGTAGCCTTTTTATTATGGAAGGTAGTCTGTTGTCGAGATTTTTGTTACTCCAATGGATGGTAGCCTTGTTATTATGGAAGGTAGTTTGTCATTGTGATTTTTGTTACTCCTATGGATGGTAACCTTCTCATTATGGAAGGTACTCTATTGTTCAGATTTTCGTTACTACAATGTATGGTAGCCTAGTCATTATGGAAGGTAGTCTGTTGTCGAGATTTTAGTTACTCCAATGGATGGTAGCCTAATCATTATGGAAGGTAGTCTGTTGTTGAGATTTTTGTTACTCCAATGGATGGTAGCCTTGTCATTATTGAAGGTAGTCTATTGTCGATATTTTTTCTTACTCCAATGGATGGTAGCCATGTCATTATGGAAGATAGTATGTTGTCGAGATTTTTGTTATTCCAACGGATGGTAGCCTTGTCATTATGGTAGGTAGTATTTTGTTGATATCTTTGTTACTCCAGTGGATGGTAGCCTTGTCATTATGGAAGGTAGTCTGTTGTCAATATCTTTATTACTCTAATGGATGGTAGCCTAGTCATTATGAAAGGTAATCTATTGTCGAGATTTTTTTTACTCCAATGGATGGTAGCCTTGTCATTATGGAAGGTAGTATGTTGTCGAGATTTTTGTTATTCCAATGGTTGGTAGCTTTGTCATTATGAAAGGTAGTATGTTGTCGATATCTTTGTTACTCCAATGGATGGTAGCCTAGTCATTAGGGAAGGTAGTGTGTTGTCGAGATTTTTGTTACTCCAATGGATGGTAGCCTAGTCATTATGGAAGATAGTCTGTTGTCGAGATTTTTGTTACTCCAATGAATGATAGCCTTGTCATTATGGAAGGTAGTCTGTTGTCGAGATTTTTGTTACTCCAATGGATGGTAGCCTTGTTATTATGGAAGGTAGTTTGTCATTGTGATTTTTGTTACTCCTATGGATGGTAACCTTCTCATTATGGAAAGTACTCTATTGTTCAGATTTTCGTTACTACAATGTATGGTATCCTAGTCATTATGGAAGGTAGTCTGTTGTCGATATTTTAGTTACTCCAATGGATGGTAGCCTAGTCATTATGGAAGGTAGTCTGTTGTCGAGATTTTTGTTACTCCAATGCATGGTAGCCTTGTCATTATGGAAGGTAGTCTATTGTCGATATTTTTTTACTCCAATGGATGGTAGACTTGTCATTATGGAAGATAGTATGTTGTCGAGATTTTTGTTATTCCAATGGATGGTAGCCTTGTCATTATGGTAGGTAGTATTTTGTTGATATCTTTGTTACTCCAGTGGATGGTAGCCTTGGCATTATGGAAGGCAGTCTGTTGTATATATCTTTATTATACCAATGGATGGTAGCCTAGTCATTATGAAAGGTAATCTATTGTCGAGATTTTTTTTTACTCTAATGGATGGTAGCCTTGTCATTATGGAAGGTAGTATGTTGTCGAGATTTTTGTTATTCCAATGGTTGGTAGCTTTGTCATTATGAAAGGTAGTCTGTTGTCGATATCTTTGTTACTCTAATGGATGGTAGCCTAGTAATTAGGGAAGGTAGTCTGTTGTCGATATTTTTGTTACTCCAATGGATGGTAGCCTAGTAATTATGGAAGATAGTCTGTTGTCGAGATTTTTGTTACTCTAATTGTTGATAGCCTTGTCATTATGGAAGGTAGGTTGTTGTCGATATATTTGATACTCCAATGGATGGTAGCCTAGTCATTATGAAAGGTAGTCTGTTGTCAAGATTTTTGTTACTCCAATGGATGGTAGCCTTGTCATTATGGATGGTAGTATGTTGTCGAGATTTTTGTTATTCCAATGGATGCTAGCCTTGTCATTATAAAAGGTAGTCTGTTGTTGATATCTTTGTTACTCCAATGGATAGTAGCCTAGTCATTAGGGAAGGTAGTGTGTTGTCGAGATTTTTGTTACTCCAATGGATGGTAGCCTAGTCATTATGGAAGATAGTATGTTGTCGAGATTTTTGTTACTCCAATGAATGATAGCCTTGTCATTATGGAAGGTAGTCTGTTGTCGAGATTTTTGTTACTCCAATGGATGGTAGCCTTGTTATTATGGAAGGTAGTTTGTCATTGTGATTTTTCTTACTCCTATGAATGGTAGCCTTCTCATTATGGAAGGTATTCTATTGTTCATATTTTTGTTACTACAATGTATGGTAGCCTAGTCATTATGGAAGGTAGTCTTTTGTCGTTATTTTAGTTACTCCAATGGATGGTAGCCTAGTCATTATGGAAGATAGTCTGTTGTCGAGATTTTTGTTACTCCAATGGATGATAGCCTTGTTATTATGGAAGGAAGGTTGTTGTCGATATATTTGTTACTCCAATGGATGGTATCCTAGTCATTATGAAAGGTAGTCTATTGTCGAGATTTTTTTTACTCCAATGGATGGTAGCCTTGTCATTATGGATGGTAGTATGTTGTCGAGATTTTTGTTATTCCAATGGATGGTAGCCTTGTCATTATGAAAGGTAGTCTGTTGTCGATATCTTTGATACTCCAATGGATAGTAGCCTATTCATTAGGGAAGGTAGTGTGTTGTCTAGATTTTTGTTACTCCAATGGATGGTAGCCTAGTCATTATGGAAGATATTTTGTTGTCGAGATTTTTGTTACTCCAATGAATGATAGCCTTGTCATTATGGAAGGTAGTCTGTTGTCGAGATTTTTGTTACTCCAATGGATGGTAGCCTTGTTATTATGGAAGGTAGTTTGTCATTGTGATTTTTGTTACTCCTATGGATGGTAACCTTCTCATTATGGAAGGTACTCTACTGTTCAGATTTTCGTTACTACAATGTATGGTAGCCTAGTCATTATGGAAGGTAGTCTGTTGTCGAGATTTTAGTTACTCCAATGGATGGTAGCCTAATCATTATGGAAGGTAGTCTATTGTCGAGATTTTTGTTACTCCAATGGATGGTAGCCTTGTCATTATGGAAGGTAGTCTATTGTCGATATTTTTTTACTCCAATGGATGGTAGCCTTGTCATTATGGAAGATAGTATGTTGTCGAGATTTTTGTTATTCCAACGGATGGTAGCCTTGTCATTATGGTAGGTAGTATTTTGGTGATATCTTTGTTACTCCAGTGGATGGTAGCCTTGTCATTATGGAAGGTAGTCTGTTGTCAATATCTTTATTACTCTAATAGATGGTAGCCTAGTCATTATGAAAGGTAATCTATTGTCGAGATTTTTTTTACTCCAATGGATGGTAGCCTTGTCATTATGGAAGGTAGTATGTTGTCGAGATTTTTGTTATTCCAATGGTTGGTAGCTTTGTCATTATGAAAGGTAGTCTGTTGTCGATATCTTTGTTACTCCAATGAATGGTAGCCTAGTCATTAGGGAAGGTAGTGTGTTGTCGAGATTTTTGTTACTCCAATGGATGGTAGCCTAGTCATTATGGAAGATAGTCTGTTGTCGATATTTTTGTTACTCCAATGAATGATAGCCTTGTCATTATGGAAGGTAGTCTGTTGTCGAGAATTTTGTTACTCCAATGGATGGTAGCCTTGTTATTATGGAAGGTAGTTTGTCATTGTGATTTTTGTTACTCCTATGGATGGTAACCTTCTCATTATGGAAGGTACTCTATTGTTCAGATTTTCGTTACTACAATGTATGGTAGCCTAGTCATTATGGAAGGTAGTCTGTTGTCGATATTTTAGTTACTCCAATGGATGGTAGCCTAGTCATTATGGAAGGTAGTCTGTTGTCGAGATTTTTGTTACTCCAATGCATGGTAGCCTGGTCATTATGGAAGGTAGTCTATTGTCGATATTTTTTTACTCCAATGGATGGTAGCCTTGTCATTATGGAAGATAGTATGTTGTCGAGATTTTTGTTATTCCAACGGATGGTAGCCTTGTCATTATGGTAGGTAGTATTTTGTTGATATCTTTGTTACTCCAGTGGATGGTAGCCTTGTCATTATGGAAGGTAGTCTGTTGTCAATATCTTTATTATACCAATGGATGGTAGCCTAGTCATTATGAAAGGTAATCTATTGTCGAGATTTTTTTTACTCCAATGGATGGTAGCCTTGTCATTATGGAAGGTAGTATGTTGTCGAGATTTTTGTTATTCCAATGGTTGGTAGCTTTGTCATTATGAAAGGTAGTCTGTTGTCGATATCTTTGTTACTCTAATGGATGGTAGCCTTGTAATTAGGGAAGGTAGTCTGTTGTCGATATTTTTGTTACTCCAATGGATGGTAGCCTAGTAATGATGGAAGATAGTCTGTTGTCGAGATTTTTGTTACTCCAATGGATGATAGCCTTGTCATTATGGAAGGTAGGTTGTTGTCGATATATTTGTTACTCCAATGGATGGTAGCCTAGTCATTATGAAAGGTAGTCTGTTGTCGAGATTTTTGTTACTCCAATGGATGGTAGCCTTGTCATTATGGAAGGTAGTCTATTGTTCAGATTTTTGTTACTACAATGTATGGTAGCCTTGTCATTATGGAAGGTAGTCTATTGTCGTTATTTTTTTACTCCAATGGATGGTAGCCTTGTCATTATGGAAGATAGTATGTTGTCGAGATTTTTGTTATTCCAACGGATGGTAGCCTTGTCATTATGGTAGGTAGTATTTTGTTGATATCTTTGTTACTCCAGTGGATGGTAGCCTTGTCATTATGGAAGGTAGTCTGTTGTCAATATCTTTATTACTCTAATGGATGGTAGCCTAGTCAATATGAAAGGTAATCTATTGTCGAGATTTTTTTTACTCCAATGGATGGTAGCCTTGTCATTATGGAAGGTAGTATGTTGTCGAGATTTTTGTTATTCCAATGGTTGGTAGCTTTGTCATTATGAAAGGTAGTCTGTTGTCGATATCTTTGTTACTCCAATGGATGGTAGCCTAGTCATTAGGGAAGGTAGTGTGTTGTCGAGATTTTAGTTACTCCAATGGATGGTAGCCTAGTCATTATGGAAGATAGTCTGTTGTCGAGATTTTTGTTATTCCAATGAATGATAGCCTTGTCATTATGGAAGGTAGTCTGTTGTCGAGATTTTTGTTACTCCAATGGATGGTAGCCTTGTTATTATGGAAGGTAGTTTGTCATTGTGATTTTTGTTACTCCTATGGATGGTAACCTTCTCATTATGGAAGGTACTCTATTGTTCAGATTTTCGTTACTACAATGTATGGTAGCCTAGTCATTATGGAAGGTAGTCTGTTGTCGATATTTTAGTTACTCCAATGGATGGTAGCCTAGTCATTATGGAAGGTAGTCTGTTGTCGAGATTTTTGTTACTCCAATGCATGGTAGCCTGGTCATTATGGAAGGTAGTCTATTGTCGATATTTTTTTACTCCAATGGATGGTAGCCTTGTCATTATGGAAGATAGAATGTTGTCGAGATTTTTGTTATTCCAACGGATGGTAGCCTTGTCATTATGGTAGGTAGTATTTTGTTGATATCTTTGTTACTCCAGTGGATGGTAGCCTTGTCATTATGGAAGGTAGTCTGTTGTCAATATCTTTATTATACCAATGGATGGTAGCCTAGTCATTATGAAAGGTAATCTATTGTCGAGATTTTTTTTACTCCAATGGATGGTAGCCTTGTCATTATGGAAGGTAGTATGTTGTCGAGATTTTTGTTATTCCAATGGTTGGTAGCTTTGTCATTATGAAAGGTAGTCTGTTGTCGATATCTTTGTTACTCTAATGGATGGTAGCCTAGTAATTAGGGAAGGTAGTCTGTTGTCGATATTTTTGTTACTCAAATGGATGGTAGCCTAGAAATTATGGAAGATAGTCTGTTGTCGAGATTTTTGTTACTCCAGTGGATGATAGCCTTGTCATTATGGAAGGTAGGTTGTTGTCGATATATTTATTACTCCAATGGATTGTAGCCTAGTCATTATGAAAGGTAGTCTGTTGTCGAGATTTTTGTTACTCCAATGGATGGTAGCCTTGTCATTATGGAAGGTAGTCTATTGTTCAGATTTTTGTTACTACAATGTATGGTAGCCTTGTCATTATGGAAGGTAGTCTATTGTCGATATTTTTTTACTCCAATGGATGGTAGCCTTATCATTATGGAAGATAGTATGTTGTCGAGATTTTTGTTATTCCAACGGATGGTAGCCTTGTCATTTTGGTAGGTAGTATTTTGTTGATATCTTTGTTACTCCAGTGGATGGTAGCCTTGTCATTATGGAAGGTAGTCTGTTGTCAATATCTTTATTACTCTAATGGATGGTAGCCTAGTCATTATGAAAGGTAATCTATTGTCGAGATTTTTTTTACTTCAATGGATGGTAGCCTTGTCATTATGGAAGGTAGTATGTTGTCGAGATTTTTGTTATTCCAATGGTTGGTAGCTTTGTCATTATGAAAGGTAGTCTGTTGTCGATATCTTTGTTACTCCAATGGATGGTAGCCTAGTCATTAGGGAAGGTAGTGTGTTGTCGAGATTTTTGTTACTCCAATGAATGATAGCCTTGTCATTATGGAAGGTAGTCTGTTGTCGAGATTTTTGTTACTCCAATGGATGGTAGCCTTGTTATTATGGAAGGTAGTTTGTCATTGTGATTTTTGTTACTCCTATGGATGGTAACCTTCTCATTATGGAAGGTACTCTATTGTTCATATTTTCGTTACTACAATGTATGGTAGCCTAGTCATTATGGAAGGTAGTCTGTTGTCGATATTTTAGTTACTCCAATGGATGGTAGCCTAGTCATTATGGAAGGTAGTCTATTGTCGATATTTTTGTTACTCTAATGCATGGTAGCCTTGTCATTATGGAAGGTAGTCTATTGTCGATATTTTTTTACTCCAATGGATGGTAGCCTTGTCATTATGGAAGATAGTATGTTGTCGAGATTTTTGTTATTCCAACGGATGGTAGCCTTGTCATTATGGTAGGTAGTATTTTGTTGATATCTTTGTTACTCCAGTGGATGGTAGCCTTGTCATTATGGAAGGTAGTCTGTTGTTAATATCTTTATTATACCAATGGATGGTAGCCTAGTTATTATGAAAGGTAATCTATTGTCGAGATTTTTTTTACTCCAATGGATGGTAGCCTTGTCATTATGGAAGGTAGTATGTTGTCGAGATTTTTGTTATTCCAATGGTTGGTAGCTTTGTCATTATGAAAGGTAGTTTGTTGTCGATATCTTTGTTACTCTAATGGATGGTAGCCTAGTAATTAGGGAAGGTAGTCTGTTGTCGATATTTTTGTTACTCCAATGGATGATAGCCTTGTCATTATGGAAGGTAGGTTGTTGTCGATATATTTGTTACTCCAATGGATGGTAGCCTAGTCATTATGAAAGGTAGTCTGTTGTCGAGATTTTTGTTACTCAAATGGATGGTAGCCTTGTCATTATGGAAGGTAGTCTATTGTCGATATTATTTTACTCCAATGGATGGTAGCCTTGTCATTATGGAAGATAGTATGTTGTCAAGATTTTTGTTATTCCAACGGATTGTAGCCTTGCCATTATGGTAGGTAGTATTTTGTTGATATCTTTGTTACTCCAGTGGATGGTAGCCTTGTTATTAAGGAAGGTAGTCTGTTGTCAATATCTTTATTATTCCAATGGATGGTAGCCTAGTCATTATGAAAGGTAATCTATTGTCGAGATTTTTTTTACTCCAATGGATGGTAGCCTTGACATTATGGAAGGTAGTATGTTGTCGAGATTTTTGTTATTCCAATGGTTGGTAGCTTTGTCATTATGAAAGGTAGTTTGTTGTCGATATCTTTGTTACTGCAATGGATGGTAGCCTAGTAATTAGGGAAGGTAGTCTGTTGTCGATATTTTTGTTACTCCAATGGATGGTAGCCTAGTAATTATGGAAGATAGTCTGTTGTCGAGATTTTTGTTACTCCAATGGATGATAGCCTTGTCATTATGGAAGGTAGGTTGTTGTCGATATATTTGTTACTCCAATGGATGGTAGCCTAGTCATTATGAAAGGTAGTCTATTTTCGAGATTTTTTTTACTCCAATGGATGGTAGCCTTGTCATTATGGAAGGTAGTATGTTGCCGAGATTTTTGTTATTCCAATGGATAGTAGCATTGTCATTATGAAAGGTAGTTTGTTGTCGATATCTTTGTTACTTCAATGGATAGTAGCCTAGTCATTACGGAAGGTATTGTGTTGTCGAGATTTTTGTTACTCCAATGGATGGTAGCCTAGTCATTATGGAAGATAGTATGTTGTCGAGATTTTTGTTACTCCAATGGATGATAGCCTTGTCATTATAGAAGGTAGTCTATTGTCGAGATTTTTATTACTCCAATGGATGGTAGCCTTGTTTATATGGAAGGTAGTTTGTCATTTTGATTTTTGTTACTCCTATGGATGGTAGCCTTCTCATTATGGAAGGTAGTCTATTATTCAGATTTTTGTTACTACAATATATGGTAGCCTAGTCATTATGGAAGGTACTCTGTTGTCGAGATTTTAGTAACTCCAATGGATGGTAGCCTAGTCATTATTGAAGGTAGTCTGTTGTCGAGATTTTTGTTATTCCAATGGATGGTAGCCTTGTCATTATGAAAGGTAGTCTATTGTTGAGATTTTTTTACTCCAATGGATGGTAGCCTTGTCATTATGGAAGATAGTATGTTGTCGAGATTTTTGTTACTCCAATGGATGGTAGCCTTGTTATTATGGAAGGTAGTTTGTCATTGTGATTTTTGTTACTCCTATGGATGGTAAGCTTCTCATTATGGAAGGTACTCTACTGTTCAGATTTTCGTTACTACAATGTATGGTAGCCTAGTCATTATGGAAGGTAGTCTGTTGTCGAGATTTTAGTTACTCCAATGGATGGTAGCCTAATCATTATGGAAGGTAGTCTATTGTCGAGATTTTTGTTACTCCAATGGATGGTAGCCTTGTCATTATGGAAGGTAGTCTATTGTCGATATTTTTTTACTCCAATGGATGGTAGCCTTGTCATTATGGAAGATAGTATGTTGTCGAGATTTTTGTTATTCCAACGGATGGTAGCCTTGTCATTATGGTAGGTAGTATTTTGGTGATATCTTTGTTACTCCAGTGGATGGTAGCCTTGTCATTATGGAAGGTAGTCTGTTGTCAATATCTTTATTACTCTAATAGATGGTAGCCTAGTCATTATGAAAGGTAATCTATTGTCGAGATTTTTTTTACTCCAATGGATGGTAGCCTTGTCATTATGGAAGGTAGTATGTTGTCGAGATTTTTGTTATTCCAATGGTTGGTAGCCTTGTCATTATGGAAGATAGTATGTTGTCGAGATTTTTGTTATTCCAACGGATGGTAGCCTAGTCATTAGGGAAGGTAGTGTGTTGTCGAGATTTTTGTTACTCCAATGGATGGTAGCCTAGTCATTATGGAAGATAGTCTGTTGTCGATATTTTTGTTACTCCAATGAATGATAGCCTTGTCATTATGGAAGGTAGTCTGTTGTCGAGAATTTTGTTACTCCAATGGATGGTAGCCTTGTCATTATGGAAGGTAGTATGTTGTCGAGATTTTTGTTATTCCAATGGTTGGTAGCTTTGTCATTATGAAAGGTAGTCTGTTGTCGATATCTTTGTTACTCTAATGGATGGTAGCCTTGTAATTAGGGAAGGTAGTCTGTTGTCGATATTTTTGTTACTCCAATGGATGGTAGCCTAGTAATTATGGAAGATAGTCTGTTGTCGAGATTTTTGTTACTCCAATGGATGATAGCCTTGTCATTATGGAAGGTAGGTTGTTGTCGATATATTTGTTACTCCAATGGATGGTAGCCTAGTCATTATGAAAGGTAGTCTGTTGTCGAGATTTTTGTTACTCCAATGGATGGTAGCCTTGTCATTATGGAAGGTAGTCTATTGTTCAGATTTTTGTTACTACAATGTATGGTAGCCTTGTCATTATGGAAGGTAGTCTATTGTCGTTATTTTTTTACTCCAATGGATGGTAGCCTTGTCATTATGGAAGATAGTATGTTGTCGAGATTTTTGTTATTCCAACGGATGGTAGCCTTGTCATTATGGTAGGTAGTATTTTGTTGATATCTTTGTTACTCCAGTGGATGGTAGCCTTGTCATTATGGAAGGTAGTCTGTTGTCAATATCTTTATTACTCTAATGGATGGTAGCCTAGTCATTATGAAAGGTAATCTATTGTCGAGATTTTTTTTACTCCAATGGATGGTAGCCTTGTCATTATGGAAGGTAGTATGTTGTCGAGATTTTTGTTATTCCAATGGTTGGTAGCTTTGTCATTATGAAAGGTAGTCTGTTGTCGATATCTTTGTTACTCCAATGGATGGTAGCCTAGTCATTAGGGAAGGTAGTGTGTTGTCGAGATTTTAGTTACTCCAATGGATGGTAGCCTAGTCATTATGGAAGATAGTCTGTTGTCGAGATTTTTGTTACTCCAATGAATGATAGCCTTGTCATTATGGAAGGTAGTCTGTTGTCGAGATTTTTGTTACTCCAATGGATGGTAGCCTTGTTATTATGGAAGGTAGTTTGTCATTGTGATTTTTGTTACTCCTATGGATGGTAACCTTCTCATTATGGAAGGTACTCTATTGTTCAGATTTTCGTTACTACAATGTATGGTAGCCTAGTCATTATGGAAGGTAGTCTGTTGTCGATATTTTAGTTACTCCAATGGATGGTAGCCTAGTCATTATGGAAGGTAGTCTGTTGTCGAGATTTTTGTTACTCCAATGCATGGTAGCCTGGTCATTATGGAAGGTAGTCTATTGTCGATATTTTTTTACTCCAATGGATGGTAGCCTTGTCATTATGGAAGATAGAATGTTGTCGAGATTTTTGTTATTCCAACGGATGGTAGCCTTGTCATTATGGTAGGTAGTATTTTGTTGATATCTTTGTTACTCCAGTGGATGGTAGCCTTGTCATTATGGAAGGTAGTCTGTTGTCAATATCTTTATTATACCAATGGATGGTAGCCTAGTCATTATGAAAGGTAATCTATTGTCGAGATTTTTTTTACTCCAATGGATGGTAGCCTTGTCATTATGGAAGGTAGTATGTTATCGAGATTTTTGTTTTTCCAATGGTTGGTAGCTTTGTCATTATGAAAGGTAGTCTGTTGTCGATATCTTTGTTACTCTAATGGATGGTAGCCCAGTAATTAGGGAAGGTAGTCTGTTGTCGATATTTTTGTTACTCAAATGGATGGTAGCCTAGTAATTATGGAAGATAGTCTGTTGTCGAGATTTTTGTTACTCTAGTGGATGATAGCCTTGTCATTATGGAAGGTAGGTTGTTGTCGATATATTTGTTACTCCAATGGATGGTAGCCTAGTCATTATGAAAGGTAGTCTGTTGTCGAGATTTTTGTTACTCCAATGGATGGTAGCCTTGTCATTATGGAAGGTAGTCTATTGTTCAGATTTTTGTTACTACAATGTATGGTAGCCTTGTCATTATGGAAGGTAGTCTATTGTCGATATTTTTTTACTCCAATGGATGGTAGCCTTATCATTATGGAAGATAGTATGTTGTCGAGATTTTTGTTATTCCAACGGATGGTAGCCTTGTCATTTTGGTAGGTAGTATTTTGTTGATATCTTTGTTACTCCAGTGGATGGTAGCCTTGTCATTATGGAAGGTAGTCTGTTGTCAATATCTTTATTACTCTAATGGATGGTAGCCTAGTCATTATGAAAGGTAATCTATTGTCGAGATTTTTTTTACTCCAATGGATGGTAGCCTTGTCATTATGGAAGGTAGTATGTTGTCGAGATTTTTGTTATTCCAATGGGTGGTAGCTTTGTCATTATGAAAGGTAGTCTGTTGTCGATATCTTTGTTACTCCAATGGATGGTAGCCTAGTCATTAGGGAAGGTAGTGTGTTGTCGAGATTTTTGTTACTCCAATGAATGATAGCCTTGTCATTATGGAAGGTAGTCTGTTGTCGAGATTTTTGTTACTCCAATGGATGGTAGCCTTGTTATTATGGAAGGTAGTTTGTCATTGTGATTTTTGTTACTCCTATGGATGGTAACCTTCTCATTATGGAAGGTACTCTATTGTTCATATTTTCGTTACTACAATGTATGGTAGCCTAGTCATTATGGAAGGTAGTCTGTTGTCGATATTTTAGTTACTCCAATGGATGGTAGCCTAGTCATTATGGAAGGTAGTCTATTGTCGATATTTTTGTTACTCTAATGCATGGTAGCCTTGTCATTATGGAAGGTAGTCTATTGTCGATATTTTTTTACTCCAATGGATGGTAGCCTTGTCATTATGGAAGATAGTATGTTGTCGAGATTTTTGTTATTCCAACGGATGGTAGCCTTGTCATTATGGTAGGTAGTATTTTGTTGATATCTTTGTTACTCCAGTGGATGGTAGCCTTGTCATTATGGAAGGTAGTCTGTTGTTAATATCTTTATTATACCAATGGATGGTAGCCTAGTTATTATGAAAGGTAATCTATTGTCGAGATTTTTTTTACTCCAATGGATGGTAGCCTTGTCATTATGGAAGGTAGTATGTTGTCGAGATTTTTGTTATTCCAATGGTTGGTAGCTTTGTCATTATGAAAGGTAGTTTGTTGTCGATATCTTTGTTACTCTAATGGATGGTAGCCTAGTAATTAGGGAAGGTAGTCTGTTGTCGATATTTTTGTTACTCCAATGGATGATAGCCTTGTCATTATGGAAGGTAGGTTGTTGTCGATATATTTGTTACTCCAATGGATGGTAGCCTAGTCATTATGAAAGGTAGTCTGTTGTCGAGATTTTTGTTACTCAAAGGGATGGTAGCCTTGTCATTATGGAAGGTAGTCTATTGTCGATATTATTTTACTCCAATGGATGGTAGCCTTGTCATTATGGAAGATAGTATGTTGTCGAGATTTTTGTTATTCCAACGGATTGTAGCCTTGCCATTATGGTAGGTAGTATTTTGTTGATATCTTTGTTACTCCAGTGGATGGTAGCCTTGTTATTAAGGAAGGTAGTCTGTTGTCAATATCTTTATTATTCCAATGGATGGTAGCCTAGTCATTATGAAAGGTAATCTATTGTCGAGATTTTTTTTACTCCAATGGATGGTAGCCTTGACATTATGGAAGGTAGTATGTTGTCGAGATTTTTGTTATTCCAATGGTTGGTAGCTTTGTCATTATGAAAGGTAGTTTGTTGTCGATATCTTTGTTACTCCAATGGATGGTAGCCTAGTAATTAGGGAAGGTAGTCTGTTGTCGATATTTTTGTTACTCCAATGGATGGTAGCCTAGTAATTATGGAAGATAGTCTGTTGTCGAGATTTTTGTTACTCCAATGGATGATAGCCTTGTCATTATGGAAGGTAGGTTATTGTCAATATATTTGTTACTCCAATGGATGGTAGCCTAGTCATTATGAAAGGTAGTCTATTTTCGAGATTTTTTTTACTCCAATGGATGGTAGCCTTGTCATTATGGAAGGTAGTACGTTGCCGAGATTTTTGTTATTCCAATGGATAGTAGCATTGTCATTATGAAAGGTAGTTTGTTGTCGATATCTTTGTTACTCCAATGGATAGTAGCCTAGTCATTACGGAAGGTATTGTGTTGTCGAGATTTTTGTTACTCCAATGGATGGTAGCCTAGTCATTATGGAAGATAGTATGTTGTCGAGATTTTTGTTACTCCAATGGATGATAGCCTTGTCATTATAGAAGGTAGTCTATTGTCGAGATTTTTATTACTCCAATGGATGGTAGCCTTGTTTATATGGAAGGTAGTTTGTCATTTTGATTTTTGTTACTCCTATGGATGGTAGCCTTCTCATTATGGAAGGTAGTCTATTATTCATATTTTTGTTACTACAATGTATGGTAGCCTAGTCATTATGGAAGGTACTCTGTTGTCGAGATTTTAGTAACTCCAATGGATGGTAGCCTAGTCATTATTGAAGGTAGTCTGTTGTCGAGATTTTTGTTATTCCAATGGATGGTAGCCTTGTCATTATGAAAGGTAGTCTATTGTTGAGATTTTTTTACTCCAATGGATGGTAGCCTTGTCATTATGGAAGATAGTATGTTGTCGAGATTTTTGTTACTCCAATGGATGGTAGCCTTGTTATTATGGAAGGTAGTTTGTCATTGTGATTTTTGTTACTCCTATGGATGGTAACCTTCTCATTATGGAAGGTACTCTACTGTTCAGATTTTCGTTACTACAATGTATGGTAGCCTAGTCATTATGGAAGGTAGTCTGTTGTCGAGATTTTAGTTACTCCAATGGATGGTAGCCTAATCATTATGGAAGGTAGTCTATTGTCGAGATTTTTGTTACTCCAATGGATGGTAGCCTTGTCATTATGGAAGGTAGTCTATTGTCGATATTTTTTTACTCCAATGGATGGTAGCCTTGTCATTATGGAAGATAGTATGTTGTCGAGATTTTTGTTATTCCAACGGATGGTAGCCTTGTCATTATGGTAGGTAGTATTTTGGTGATATCTTTGTTACTCCAGTGGATGGTAGCCTTGTCATTATGGAAGGTAGTCTGTTGTCAATATCTTTATTACTCTAATAGATGGTAGCCTAGTCATTATGAAAGGTAATCTATTGTCGAGATTTTTTTTACTCCAATGGATGGTATCCTTGTCATTATGGAAGGTAGTATGTTGTCGAGATTTTTGTTATTCCAATGGTTGGTAGCTTTGTCATTATGAAAGGTAGTCTGTTGTCGATATCTTTGTTACTCCAATGAATGGTAGCCTAGTCATTAGGGAAGGTAGTGTGTTGTCGAGATTTTTGTTACTCCAATGGATGGTAGCCTAGTCATTATGGAAGATAGTCTGTTGTCGATATTTTTGTTACTCCAATGAATGATAGCCTTGTCATTATGGAAGGTAGTCTGTTGTCGAGAATTTTGTTACTCCAATGGATGGTAGCCTTGTTATTATGGAAGGTAGTTTGTCATTGTGATTTTTGTTACTCCTATGGATGGTAACCTTCTCATTATGGAAGGTACTCTATTGTTCAGATTTTCGTTACTACAATGTATGGTAGCCTAGTCATTATGGAAGGTAGTCTGTTGTCGATATTTTAGTTACTCCAATGGATGGTAGCCTAGTCATTATGGAAGGTAGTCTGTTGTCGAGATTTTTGTTACTCCAATGCATGGTAGCCTGGTCATTATGGAAGGTAGTCTATTGTCGATATTTTTTTACTCCAATGGATGGTAGCCTTGTCATTATGGAAGATAGTATGTTGTCGAGATTTTTGTTATTCCAACGGATGGTAGCCTTGTCATTATGGTAGGTAGTATTTTGTTGATATCTTTGTTACTCCAGTGGATGGTAGCCTTGTCATTATGGAAGGTAGTCTGTTGTCAATATCTTTATTATACCAATGGATGGTAGCCTAGTCATTATGAAAGGTAATCTATTGTCGAGATTTTTTTTACTCCAATGGATGGTAGCCTTGTCATTATGGAAGGTAGTATGTCGTCGAGATTTTTGTTATTCCAATGGTTGGTAGCTTTGTCATTATGAAAGGTAGTCTGTTGTCGATATCTTTGTTACTCTAATGGATGGTAGCCTAGTAATTAGGGAAGGTAGTCTGTTGTCGATATTTTTGTTACTCCAATGGATGGTAGCCTAGTAATTATGGAAGATAGTCTGTTGTCGAGATTTTTGTTACTCCAATGGATGATAGCCTTGTCATTATGGAAGGTAGGTTGTTGTCGATATATTTGTTACTCCAATGGATGGTAGCCTAGTCATTATGAAAGGTAGTCTGTTGTCGAGATTTTTGTTACTCCAATGGATGGTAGCCTTGTCATTATGGAAGGTAGTCTATTGTTCAGATTTTTGTTACTACAATGTATGGTAGCCTTGTCATTATGGAAGGTAGTCTATTGTCGTTATTTTTTTACTCCAATGGATGGTAGCCTTGTCATTATGGAAGATAGTATGTTGTCGAGATTTTTGTTATTCCAACGGATGGTAGCCTTGTCATTATGGTAGGTAGTATTTTGTTGATATCTTTGTTACTCCAGTGGATGGTAGCCTTGTCATTATGGAAGGTAGTCTGTTGTCAATATCTTTATTACTCTAATGGATGGTAGCCTAGTCATTATGAAAGGTAATCTATTGTCGAGATTTTTTTTACTCCAATGGATGGTAGCCTTGTCATTATGGAAGGTAGTATGTTGTCGAGATTTTTGTTATTCCAATGGTTGGTAGCTTTGTCATTATGAAAGGTAGTCTATTGTCGATATCTTTGTTACTCCAATGGATGGTAGCCTAGTCATTAGGGAAGGTAGTGTGTTGTCGAGATTTTTGTTACTCCAATGGATGGTAGCCTAGTCATTATGGAAGATAGTCTGTTATCGATATTTTTGTTACTCCAATGAATGATAGCCTTGTCATTATGGAAGGTAGTCTGTTGTCGAGAATTTTGTTACTCCAATGGATGGTAGCCTTGTTATTATGGAAGGTAGTTTGTCATTGTGATTTTTGTTACTCCTATGGATGGTAACCTTCTCATTATGGAAGGTACTCTATTGTTCAGATTTTCGTTACTACAATGTATGGTAGCCTGGTCATTATGGAAGGTAGTCTGTTGTCGATATTTTAGTTACTCCAATGGATGGTAGCCTAGTCATTATGGAAGGTAGTCTGTTGTCGAGATTTTTGTTACTCCAATGCATGGTAGCCTGGTCATTATGGAAGGTAGTCTATTGTCGATATTTTTTTACTCCAATGGATGGTAGCCTTGTCATTATGGAAGATAGTATGTTGTCGAGATTTTTGTTATTCCAACGGATGGTAGCCTTGTCATTATGGTAGGTAGTATTTTGTTGATATCTTTGTTACTCCAGTGGATGGTAGCCTTGTCATTATGGAAGGTAGTCTGTTGTCAATATCTTTATTATACCAATGGATGGTAGCCTAGTCATTATGAAAGGTAATCTATTGTCGAGATTTTTTTTACTCCAATGGATGGTAGCCTTGTCATTATGGAAGGTAGTATGTCGTCGAGATTTTTGTTATTCCAATGGTTGGTAGCTTTGTCATTTTGAAAGGTAGTCTGTTGTCGATATCTTTGTTACTCTAATGGATGGTAGCCTAGTAATTAGGGAAGGTAGTCTGTTGTCGATATTTTTGTTACTCCAATGGATGGTAGCCTAGTAATTATGGAAGATAGTCTGTTGTCGAGATTTTTGTTACTACAATGGATGATAGCCTTGTCATTATGGAAGGTAGGTTGTTGTCGATATATTTGTTACTCCAATGGATGGTAGCCTAGTCATTATGAAAGGTAGTCTGTTGTCGAGATTTTTGTTACTCCAATGGATGGTAGCCTTGTCATTATGGAAGGTAGTCTATTGTTCAGATTTTTGTTACTACAATGTATGGTAGCCTTGTCATTATGGAAGGTAGTCTATTGTCGTTATTTTTTTACTCCAATGGATGGTAGCCTTGTCATTATGGAAGATAGTATGTTGTCGAGATTTTTGTTATTCCAACGGATGGTAGCCTTGTCATTATGGTAGGTAGTATTTTGTTGATATCTTTGTTACTCCAGTGGATGGTAGCCTTGTCATTATGGAAGGTAGTCTGTTGTCAATATCTTTATTACTCTAATGGATGGTAGCCTAGTCATTATGAAAGGTAATCTATTGTCGAGATTTTTTTTACTCCAATGGATGGTAGCCTTGTCATTATGGAAGGTAGTATGTTGTCGAGATTTTTGTTATTCCAATGGTTGGTAGCTTTGTCATTATGAAAGGTAGTCTGTTGTCGATATCTTTGTTACTCCAATGGATGGTAGCCTAGTCATTAGGGAAGGTAGTGTGTTGTCGAGATTTTAGTTACTCCAATGGATGGTAGCCTAGTCATTATGGAAGATAGTCTATTGTCGAGATTTTTGTTACTCCAATGAATGATAGCCTTGTCATTATGGAAGGTAGTCTGTTGTCGAGATTTTTGTTACTCCAATGGATGGTAGCCTTGTTATTATGGAAGGTAGTTTGTCATTGTGATTTTTGTTACTCCTATGGATGGTAACCTTCTCATTATGGAAGGTACTCTATTGTTCAGATTTTCGTTACTACAATGTATGGTAGCCTAGTCATTATGGAAGGTAGTCTGTTGTCGATATTTTAGTTACTCCAATGGATGGTAGCCTAGTCATTATGGAAGGTAGTCTGTTGTCGAGATTTTTGTTACTCCAATGCATGGTAGCCTGGTCATTATGGAAGGTAGTCTATTGTCGATATTTTTTTACTCCAATGGATGGTAGCCTTGTCATTATGGAAGATAGTATGTTGTCGAGATTTTTGTTATTCCAACGGATGGTAGCCTTGTCATTATGGTAGGTAGTATTTTGTTGATATCTTTGTTACTCCAGTGGATGGTAGCCTTGTCATTATGGAAGGTAGTCTGTTGTTAATATCTTTATTATACCAATGGATGGTAGCCTAGTCATTATGAAAGGTAATCTATTGTCGAGATTTTTTTTACTCCAATGGATGGTAGCCTTGTCATTATGGAAGGTAGTATGTTGTCGAGATTTTTGTTATTCCAATGGTTGGTAGCTTTGTCATTATGAAAGGTAGTCTGTTGTCGATATCTTTGTTACTCTAATGGATGGTAGCCTAGTAATTAGGGAAGGTAGTCTGTTGTCGATATTTTTGTTACTCCAATGGATGATAGCCTTGTCATTATGGAAGGTAGGTTGTTGTCGATATATTTGTTACTCCAATGGATGGTAGCCTAGTCATTATGAAAGGTAGTCTGTTGTCGAGATTTTTGTTACTCAAATGGATGGTAGCCTTGTCATTATGGAAGGTAGTCTATTGTCGATATTATTTTACTCCAATGGATGGTAGCCTTGTCATTATGGAAGATAGTATGTTGTCGAGATTTTTGTTATTCCAACGGATTGTAGCCTTGCCATTATGGTAGGTAGTATTTTGTTGATATCTTTGTTACTCCAGTGGATGGTAGCCTTGTTATTAAGGAAGGTAGTCTGTTGTCAATATCTTTATTATTCCAATGGATGGTAGCCTAGTCATTATGAAAGGTAATCTATTGTCGAGATTTTTTTTACTCCAATGGATGGTAGCCTTGACATTATGGAAGGTAGTATGTTGTCGAGATTTTTGTTATTCCAATGGTTGGTAGCTTTGTCATTATGAAAGGTAGTTTGTTGTCGATATCTTTGTTACTCCAATGGATGGTAGCCTAGTAATTAGGGAAGGTAGTCTGTTGTCGATATTTTTGTTACTCCAATGGATGGTAGCCTAGTAATTATGGAAGATAGTCTGTTGTCGAGATTTTTGTTACTCCAATGGATGATAGCCTTGTCATTATGGAAGGTAGGTTGTTGTCGATATATTTGTTACTCCAATGGATGGTAGCCTAGTCATTATGAAAGGTAGTCTATTTTCGAGATTTTTTTTACTCCAATGGATGGTAGCCTTGTCATTATGGAAGGTAGTATGTTGCCGAGATTTTTGTTATTCCAATGGATAGTAGCATTGTCATTATGAAAGGTAGTTTGTTGTCGATATCTTTGTTACTCCAATGGATAGTAGCCTAGTCATTACGGAAGGTATTGTGTTGTCGAGATTTTTGTTACTCCAATGGATGGTAGCCTAGTCATTATGGAAGATAGTATGTTGTCGAGATTTTTGTTACTCCAATGGATGATAGCCTTGTCATTATAGAAGGTAGTCTATTGTCGAGATTTTTATTACTCCAATGGATGGTAGCCTTGTTTATATGGAAGGTAGTTTGTCATTTTGATTTTTGTTACTCCTATGGATGGTAGCCTTCTCATTATGGAAGGTAGTCTATTATTCAGATTTTTGTTACTACAATGTATGGTAGCCTAGTCATTATGGAAGGTACTCTGTTGTCGAGATTTTAGTAACTCCAATGGATGGTAGCCTAGTCATTATTGAAGGTAGTCTGTTGTCGAGATTTTTGTTATTCCAATGGATGGTAGCCTTGTAATTATGAAAGGTAGTCTATTGTTGAGATTTTTTTACTCCAATGGATGGTAGCCTTGTCATTATGGAAGATAGTATGTTGTCGAGATTTTTGTTATTCCAATGGATGGTACCCTTGTCATTATGAAAGGTAGTCTATTGTCGATATTTTTTTTACTCCAATGGATGGTAGCCTTGTCATTATGAAAGGTAGTCTGTTGTCGAGATTTTTGTTACTCCAATGGATGGTAGCCTTGTCATTATGGAAGGTAGTATTTTGTTGATATCTTTGTTACTCCAATGGATGGTAGCCTTGTCATTATGGAAGGTAGTCTGTTGTCGATATCTTTGTTACTCCAATGGATGGTAGCCTAGTCATTATAAAAGGTAGTCTATTGTCGAGATTGTTTTTACTCCAATGGATGGTAGCCTTGTCATTATGGAAGGTAGTATGTTGTCGAGATTTTTGTTATTCCAATGGATGGTAGCCTTGTCATTATGAAAGGTAGTCTGTTGTCGATATCTTTGTTACTCCAATGGATAGTGGCCTAGTCATTAGGGAAGGTAGTGTGTTGTCGAGATTTTTGTTACTCCAATGGATGGTAGCCTAGTCATTATGGAAGTTTGTCTGTTGTCGAGATTTTTGTTACTCAAATAAATGATAGCCTTGTCATTATGGAAGGTAGTCTGTTGCGATATATTTGTTACTCCAATGGATGGTAGCCTAGTCATTATGAAAGGTAGTCTATTGTCGAGATTTGTTTTACTCCAATGGATGGTAGCCTTGTCATTATGGATGGTAGTATGTTGTCAAGATTTTTGTTATTCCAATGGATGGTAGCCTTGTCATTATGAAAGGTAGTCTGTTGTCGATATCTTTGTTACTCCAATGGATAGTAGCCTAGTCATTAGGGAAGGTAGTGTGTTGTCGAGATTTTTGTTACTCCAATGGATGGTAGCCTAGTCATTATGGAAGTTAGTCTGTTGTCGAAATTTTTGTTACTCCAATGAATGATAGCCTTGTCATTATGGAAGGTAGTCTATTGTCGAGATTTTTGTTACTCCAATGGATGGTAGCCTTGTTATTATGGAAGGTAGTTTGTCATTGTGATTTTTGTTACTCCTATGGATGGTAACCTTCTCATTATGGAAGGTACTCTATTGTTCATATTTTCGTTACTACAATGTATGGTAGCCTAGTCATTATGGAAGGTAGTATTTTGTTGATATCTTTGTTACTCCAGTGGATGGTAGCCTTGTCATTATGGAAGGTAGTCTGTTGTCGATATCTTTGTTACTCCAATGGATGGTAGCCTAGTCATTATAAAAGGTAGTCTATTGTCGAGATTTTTTTTACTCCAATGGATGGTAGCCTTGTCATTATGGAAGGTAGTATGTTGTCGAGATTTTTGTTATTCCAATTGTTGGTAGCTTTGTCATTATGAAAGGCAGTCTATTGCCGATATCTTTGTTACTAAAATGGATGGTAGCCTAGTAATTAAGGAAGGTAGTTTGTTATCGAGATTTTTGTTACTCCAATGGATGGTAGCCTAGTAATTATGGAAGATAGTCTGTTGTCGAGATTTTTGTTACTCCAATGGATGATAGCCTTGTCATTATGGAAGGTAGGTTGTTGTCGATATATTTTTTACTCCAATGGATGGTAGCCTAGTCATTATGAAAGGTAGTCTATTGTCGAGATTTTTTTACTCCAATGGATGGTAGCCTTGTCATTATTGAAGGTAGTATGTTGTCGAGATTTTTGTTATTCCAATGGATAGTAGCCTTGTCATTATGAAAGGTAGTTTGTTGTCGATATCTTTGTTACTCCAATGGATAGTAACCTAGTCATTACGGAAGGTAGTGTGTTGTCGAGATTTTTGTTACTCCAATGGATGGTAGTCTTGTCATTATGGAAGATAGTATGTTGTCGAGATTTTTGTTACTCCAATGGATGATAGCCTTGTCATTATGGAAGGTAGTCTATTGTCGAGATTTTTATTACTCCAATGGATGGTAGCCTTGTTATTATGGAAGGTAGTTTGTCATTTTGATTTTTGTTACTCCTATGGATGGTAGCCTTCTCATTATGGAAGGTAGTCTATTGTTCAGATTTTTGTTACTACAATGTATGGTAGCCTAGTCATTATGGAAGGTAGTCTATTGTCGAGATTTTAGTTACTCCAATGGATGGTAGCCTAGTCATTATGGAAGGTAGTCTGTTGTCGAGATTTTTGTTATTCCAATGGATGGTAGCCTTGTCATTATGAAAGGTAGTCTATTGTTGAGATTTTTTTACTCCAATGGATGGTAGCCTTGTCATTATGGAATATAGTATGTTGTCGAGATTTTTGTTATTCAAATGGATGGTACCCTTGTCATTATGAAAGGTAGTCTATTGTCGATATTTTTTTTAATCCAATGGATGGTAGTCTTGTCATTATGGAAGGTAGTCTGTTGTCGAGATTTTTGTTACTCCAATGGATGGTAGCCTTGTCATTATGGAAGGTAGTATTTTGTTGATATCTTTGTTACTCCAATGGATGGTAGCCTTGTCATTATGGAAGGTAGTCTGTTGTCGATATCTTTGTTACTCCAATGGATGGTAGCCTAGTAAAGGTAGTCTATTGTCGAGATTTTTTTACTCCAATTGATGGTAGCCTTGTCATTATGGAAGGTAGTATGTTGTCGAGATTTTTGTTATTCCAATGGATGGTAGCCTTGTCATTATGAAAGGTAGTCTGTTGTCGATATCTTTGTTTCTCCAATGGATAGTAGCCTAGTCATTAGGGAAGGTAGTGTGTTGTCGAGATTTTTGTTACTCCAATGGATGGTAGCCTAGTCATTATGGTAGTTAGTCTGTTGTCGAGATTTTTGTTACTCCAATGAATGATAGCCTTGTCATTATGGAAGGTAGTCTGTTGTCGAGATTTTTGTTACTCCAATGGATGGTAGCCTTGTTATTATGGAAGGTAGTTTGTCATTGTGATCTTTGTTACTCCTATGGATGGTAGCCTAGTAATTAGGGAAGGTAGTCTGTTGTCGAGATTTTTGTTACTCCAATGGATGGTAGCCTAGTCATTATGGAAGATAGTCTGTTGTCGAGATTTTTGTTACTCCAATGGATGATAGCCTTGTCATTATGGAAGGTAGGCTGTTGTCGATATATTTGTTACTCCAATGGATGGTAGCCTAGTCATTATGAAAGGTAGTCTATTATCGTGATTTGTTTTACTCCAATGGATGGTAGCCTTGTCATTATGGATGGTAGTATGTTGTCGAGATTTTTGTTATTCCAATGGATGGTAGCCTTGTCATTATGAAAGGTAGTCTGTTGTCGATATCTTTGTTACTTCAATGGATAGTAGCCTAGTCATTAGGGAAGGTAGTGTGTTGTCGAGATTTTTGTTACTCCAATGGATGGTAGCCTAGTCATTATGGAAGTTAGTCTATTGTCGAGATTTTTCTTACTCCAATGAATGATAGCCTTATCATTATGGAAGGTAGTCTGTTGTCGAGATTTTTGTTACTCCAATGGATGGTAGCCTTGTTATTATGGAAGGTAGTTTGCCATTGTGATTTTTGTTACTCCTATGGATGGTAACCTTCTCATTATGGAAGGTACTCTATTGTTCATATTTTCGTTACTACAATGTATGGTAGCCTAGTCATTATGGAAGGTAGTATTTTGTTGATATCTTTGTTACTCCAGTGGATGGTAGCCTTGTCATTATGGAAGGTAGTCTGTTGTCAATATCTTTACTACTCCAATGGATGGTAGCCTAGTCATTATGAAAGGTAATCTATTGTCGAGATTTTTTTTACTCCAATTGATGGTAGCGTTGTCATTATGGAAGGTAGTATGTTGTCGAGATTTTTGTTATTCCAATGGTTGGTAGCTTTGTCATTATGAAAGGTAGTCTATTATCGATATCTTTGTTAATCCAATGGATGTTAGCCTAGTAATTAAGGAAGGTAGTTTGTTGTCGAGATTTTTGTTACTCCAATGGATGGTAGCCTAGTAATTATGGAAGATAGTCTGTTGTCGAGATTTTTGTTACTCCAATGGATGATAGCCTTGTCATTATGGAAGGTAGGTTGTTGTCGATATATTTTTTACTCCAATAGATGGTAGCATAGTCATTATGAAAGGTAGTCTCTGGTCGAGATTTTTTTTACTCCAATGGATGGTAGCCTTGTCATTATTGAAGGTAGTATGTTGTCGAGATTTTTGTTATTCCAATGGATAGTAGCCTTGTCATTACGAAAGGTAGTTTGTTGTCGATATCTTTGTTACTCCAATGGATAGTAGCCTAGTCATTACGGAAGGTAGTGTGTTGTCGAGATTTTTGTTACTCCAATGGATGGTAGCCTTGTCATTATGGAAGATAGTATGTTGTCGAGATTTTTGTTACTCCAATGGATGATAGCCTTGTCATTATGGAAGGTAGTCTATTGTCGAGATTTTTATTACTCCAATGGATGGTAGCCTTGTTATTATGGAAGGTAGTTTGTCATTTTGATTTTTGTTACTCCTATGGATGGTAGCCTTCTCATTATGGAAGGTAGTCTATTGTTCAGATTTTTGTTACTACAATGTATGGTAGCCTAGTCATTATGGAAGGTAGTCTATGGTCGAGATTTTAGTTACTCCAATGGATGGTAGCCTAGTCATTATGGAAGATAGTCTGTTGTCGAGATTTTTGTTAATCCAATGGATGGTAGCCTTGTCATTATGAAAGGTAGTCTATTGTTGATATTTTTTTTACTCCAATGGATGGTAGTCTTGTCATTATGGAATATAGTATGTTGTCGAGATTTTTGTTATTCCAATGGATGGTACCCTTGTCATTATGAAAGGTAGTCTATTGTCGATATTTTTTTTACTCCAATGGATGGTAGCCTTGTCATTATGGAAGGTAGTCTGTTGTCGAGATTTTTGTTACTCCAATGGATGGTAGCCTTGTCATTATGGAAGGTAGTATTTTGTTGATATCTTTGTTACTCCAATGGATGGTAGCCTTGTCATTATGGAAGGTAGTCTGTTGTCGATATCTTTGTTACTCCAATGGATGCTAGCCTAGTAAAGGTAGTCTATTGTCGAGATTTTTTTTACTCCAATGGATGGTAGCCTTGTCATTATGGAAGGTAGTATGTTGTCGAGATTTTTGTTATTCCAATGGATGGTAGCCTTGTCATTATGAAAGGTAGTCTGTTGTCGATATCTTTGTTTCTCCAATGGATAATAGCCTAGTCATTAGGGAAGGTAGTGTGTTGTCGAGATTTTTTGTTACTCCAATGGATGGTAGCCTAGTCATTATAGTAGTTAGTCTGTTGTCGAGATTTTTGTTACTCCAATGAATGATAGCCTTGTCATTATGGAAGGTAGTTTGTTGTCGAGATTTTTGTTACACCAATGGATGGTAGCCTTGTCATTATGAAAGGTAGTCTGTTGTCGATATCTTTGTTACTCCAATGGATAGTAGCCTAGTCATTAGGGAAGGTAGTGTGTTATCGAGATTTTTGTTACTCCAATGGATGGTAGCCTAGTCATTATGGAAGTTAGTCTGTTGTCGAGATTTTTGTTACTCCAATGAATGATAGCCTTGTCATTATGGAAGGTAGTCTGTTGTCGAGATTTTTGTTACTCCAATAGATGGTAGCCTTGTTATTATGGAAGGTAGTTTGTCATTGTGATTTTTGTTACTCCTATGGATGGTAACCTTCTCATTATAGAAGGTACTCTATTGATCAGATTTTCGTTACTACAATGTATGGTAGCCTAGTCATTATGGAAGGTAGTATTTTGTTGATATCTTTGTTAATCCAGTGTATGGTAGCCTTGTCATTATGGAAGGTAGTCTGTTGTCAATATCTTTATTACTCCAATGGATGGTAGCCTAGTTATTATGAAAGGTAATCTATTGTCGAGAATTTTTTTACTCCAATGGATGGTAGCCTTGTCATTATGGAAGGTAGTATGTTGTCGAGATTTTTGTTATTCCAATGGTTGGTAGCTTTGTCATTATGAAAGGTAGTCTGTTGTCGAGATTTTTGTTACTCCAATGGATGGTAGCCTTGTCATTATAGAAGGTAGGTTGTTGTCGATATATTTTTTACTCCAATGGATGGTAGCCTAGTCATTATGAAAGGTAGTCTATTGTCGAGATTTTTTTTACTCCAATGGATGGTATACTTGTCATTATGGAAGGTAGTATGTTGTCGAGATTTTTGTTATTCCAATGGATAGTAGCCTTGTCATTATGAAAGGTATTTAGTTGTCGATATCTTTGTTACTCCAATGGATAGTAGCCTAGTCATTACGGAAGTTAGTGTGTTGTCGAGATTTTTGTTACTCCAATGGATGGTAGCCTAGTCATTATGGAAGATAATATGTTGTCGAGATTTTTGATACTCCAATGGATGATAGCCTTGTCATTATGGAAGGTAGTCTCTTGTCGAGATTTTTATTACTCCAATGGATGGTAGCCTTGTTATTATGGAAGGTAGTTTGTCATTTTGATTTTTGTTACTCCTATGGATGGTAGCCTTCTCATTATGGAAGGTAGTCTATTGTTCAGATTTTTGTTAGTACAATGTATGGTAGCCTAGTCATTATGGAAGGTAGTATGTTGTCGAGATTTTTGTTATTCCAATGGATGGTAGCCTTGTCATTATGAAAGGTAATCTATTGTTGATATCTTTGTTACTCCAATGGATAGTAGCCTAGTCATTAGGAAAGGTAGTGTGTTGTCGAGATTTTTGTTACTCCAATGGATGGTAGCCTAGTCATTATGGAAGTTAGTTTGTTGACGAGATTTTTGTTACTCCACTGAATGATAGCCTTGTCATTATGGAAGGTAGTCTGTTGTCGAGATTTTTGTTACTCCAATGGATTGTAGCCTTGTTATTATGGAAGCGAGTTTGTCATTGTGATCATTGTTACTCCTATGGATGGTAGCCTAGTAATTAGGGAAGGTAGTTTGTTGTCGAGATTTTTGTTACTCCAATGAATGATAGCCTTGTCATTATGGAAGGTAGTCTGTTGTCGAGATTTTTGTTACTCCAATGGATGTTATCCTTGTTATTATGGAAGGTAGTTTGTCATTGTGATCTTTGTTACTCCTATGGATGGTAGCCTAGTAATTAGGGAAGGTAGTCTGTTGTCGAGATTTTTGTTACTCCAATGGATGGTAGCCTAGTCATTAAGGAAGATAGTCTGTTGTCGAGATTTTTGTTACTCCAATGGATGATAGCCTTGTCATTATGGAAGGTAGGCTGTTGTCGATATATTTGTTACTCTAATGGATGGTAGGCTAGTCATTATGAAAGGTAGTCTATTATCGTGATTTGTTTTACTCCAATGGATGGTAGCCTTGTCATTATGGACGGTAGTATGTTGTCGAGATTTTTGTTATTCCAATGGATGGTAGCCTTGTCATTATGAAAGGTAGTCTGTTGTTGAGATTTTAGTTACTCCAATGGATGGTAGCCTAGTCATTAGGGAAGGTAGTCTGTTGTCGAGATTTTTGTTACTCCAATGGATGATAGCCTTGTCATTATTGAAGGTAGGCTATTGTCGATATATTTGTTACTCCAATGGATGGTAGCATAGTCAATATGAAAGGTAGTCTATTGTCGAGATTTGTTTTACTCCAATGGATGGTAGCCTTGTCATTATGGATGGTAGTATGTTGTCGAGATTTTTGTTATTCCAATGGATGGTAGCCTTATCATTATGAAAGGTAGTCTGATGTTGATATCTTTGTTACTCCAATGGATAGTAGCCTAGTCATTAGGGAAGGTAGTGTGTTGTCGAGATTTTTGTTACTCCAATGGATGGTAGCCTAGTTATTATGGAAGTTAGTATGTTGTCGAGATTTTTGTTACTCCAATGAATGATAGCCTTGTCATTATGGAAGGTAGTCTGTTGTCGAGATTTTTGTTACTCCAATGGATGGTAGCCTTGTTATTATGGAAGGTAGTTTGTCATTGTGATTTTTGTTACTCCTATGGATGGTAACCTTCTCATTATGGAAGGTACTCTATTGTTCAGATTTTCGTTACTACAATGTATGGTAGCCTAGTCATTATGGAAGGTAGTATTTTGTTGATATCTTTGTTACTCCAGTGGATGGTAGCCTTGTCATTATGGAAGGTAGTCTGTTGTCAATATCTTTATTACTCCAATGGATGGTAGACTAGTCATTATGAAAGGTAATCTATTGTCGAGATTTTTTTTACTCCAATGGATGGTAGCCTTGTCATTATGGAAGGTAGTATGTTGTCGAGATTTTTGTTATTCCAATGGTTGGTAGCTTTGTCATTATGAAAGGTAGTCTGTTGTCGATATCTTTGTTACTCCAATGGATGGTAGCCTAGTAATTAGGGAAGGTAGTCTGTTGTCGAGATTTTTGTTACTCCAATGGATGGTAGACTAATAAATATGGACGATAGTCTGTTGTCGAGATTTTTGTTACTCCAATGGATGATAGCCTTGTCATTATGGAAGCTAGGTTGTTGTCGATATATTTTTTACTCCAATGGATGGTAGCCTAGTCATTATGAAAGGTAGTCTATTGTCGAGATTTTTTTTACTCCAATGGATGGTATACTTGTCATTATGGAAGGTAGTATGTTGTCGAGATTTTTGTTATTCCAATGGTTGGTAGCTTTGTCATTATGAAAGGTAGTCAGTTGTCGATATCTTTGTTACTCCAATGGATGGTAGCCTAGTAATTAGGGAAGGTAGTCTTTTGTCGAGATTTTTGTTACTCCAATGGATGGTAGCCTAGTAATTATGGAAGATAGTCTGTTGTCGAGATTTTTGTTACTCCAATGGATGATAGCCTTGTCATTATAGAAGGTAGGTTGTTGTCGATATATTTTTTACTCCAATGGATGGTAGCCTAGTCATTATGAAAGGTAGTCTATTGTCGAGATTTTTTTTACTCCAATGGATGGTATACTTGTCATTATGGAAGGTAGTATGTTGTCGAGATTTTTGTTATTCCAATGGATAGTAGCCTTGTCATTATGAAAGGTATTTAGTTGTCGATATCTTTGTTACTCCAATGGATAGTAGCCTAGTCATTACGGAAGTTAATGTGTTGTCGAGATTTTTGTTACTCCAATGGATGGTAGCCTAGTCATTATGGAAGATAATATGTTGTCGAGATTTTTGTTACTCTAATGGATGATAGCCTTGTCATTATGGAAGGTAGTCTCTTGTCAAGATTTTTATTACTCCAATGGATGGTAGCCTTGTTAATATGGAAGGTAGTTTGTCATTTTGATTTTTGTTACTCCTATGGATGGTAGCCTTCTCATTATGGAAGGTAGTCTATTGTTCAGATTTTTGTTAGTACAATGTATGGTAGCCTAGTCATTATGGAAGGTAGTATGTTGTCGAGATTTTTGTTATTCCAATGGATGGTAGCCTTGTCATTATGAAAGGTAATCTGTTGTCGATATCTTTGTTACTCCAATGGATAGTAGCCTAGTCATTAGGAAAGGTAGTGTGTTGTCGAGATTTTTGTTACTCCAATGGATGGTAGCCTAGTCATTATCGAAGTTAGTTTGTTGTCGAGATTTTTGTTACTCCAATGAATGATAGCCTTGTCATTATGGAAGGTAGTCTGTTGTCGAGATTTTTGTTACTCCAATGGATTGTAGCCTTGTTATTATGGAAGCGAGTTTGTCATTGTGATCATTGTTACTCCTATAGATGGTAGCCTAGTAATTAGGGAAGGTAGTTTGTTGTCGAGATTTTTGTTACTCCAATGAATGATAGCCTTGTCATTATGGAAGGTAGTCTGTTGTCGAGATTTTTGTTACTCCAATGGATGGTATCCTTGTTATTATGGAAGGTAGTTTGTCATTGTGATCTTTGTTACTCCTATGGATGGTAGCCTAGTAATTAGGGAAGGTAGTCTGTTGTCGAGATTTTTGTTACTCCAATGGATGGTAGCCTAGTCATTAAGGAAGATAGTCTATTGTCGAGATTTTTGTTACTCCAATGGATGATAGCCTTGTCATTATGGAAGGTAGGCTGTTGTCGATATATTTGTTACTCTAATGGATGGTAGGCTAGTCATTATGAAAGGTAGTCTATTATCGTGATTTGTTTTACTCCAATGGATGGTAGCCTTGTCATTATGGATGGTAGTATGTTGTCGAGATTTTTGTTATTCCAATGGATGGTAGCCTTGTCATTATGAAAGGTAGTCTGTTGTTGAGATTTTAGTTACTCCAATGGATGGTAGCCTAGTCATTAGGGAAGGTAGTCTGTTGTCGAGATTTTTGTTACTCCAATGGATGATAGCCTTGTCATTATTGAAAGTAGGCTGTTGTCGATATATTTGTTACTCCAATGGAGGGTAGCATAGTCAATATGAAAGGTAGTCTATTGTCGAGATTTGTTTTACTCCAATGGATGGTATACTTGTCATTATGGAAGGTAGTATGTTGTCGAGATTTTTGTTATTCCAATGGATGGTAGCCTTGTCATTATGAAAGGTAGTTTGTTGTCGATATCTTTGTTACTCCAATGGATAGTAGCCTAGTCATTACGGAAGGTAGTGTGTTGTCGAGATTTTTGTTACTCCAATGGATGGTAGCCTAGTCATTATGGAAGATAGTATGTTGTCGAGATTTTTGTTACTCCAATGAATGATAGCCTTGTCATTATGGAAGGTAGTCTGTTGTCGAGATTTTTGTTACTCCAATGGATGGTAGCCTTGTTATTATGGAAGGTAGTTTGTCAGTGTGATTTTTGTTACTCCTATGGATGGTAACCTTCTCATTATGGAAGGTACTCTATTGTTCAGATTTTCGTTACTACAATGTATGGTAGCCTAGTCATTATGGAAGGTAGTATTTTGTTGATATCTTTGTTACTCCAGTGGATGGTAGCCTTGTCATTATGGAAGGTAGTTTGTTGTCAATATCTTTATTACTCCAATGGATGGTAGACTAGTCATTATGAAAGGTAATCTATTGTCGAGAATTTTTTTACTCCAATGGATGGTAGCCTTGTCATTATGGAAGGTAGTATGTTGTCGAGATTTTTGTTATTCCAATGGTTGGTAGCTTTGTCATTATGAAAGGTAGTCTGTTGTCGATAACTTTGTTCCTCCAATGGATGGTAGCCTAGTAATTAGGGAAGGTAGTCTGTTGTCGAGATTTTTGTTACTCCAATGGATGGTAGCCTAATAATTATGGACGATAGTCTGTTGTCGAGATTTTTGTTACTCCAATAGATGATAGCCTTGTCATTATGGAAGGTAGGTTGTTGTCGATATATTTTTTACTCCAATGGATGGTAGCCTAGTCATTATGAAAGGTAGTCTATTATCGAGATTTTTTTTACTCCAATTGATGGTATACTTGTCATTATGGAAGGTAGTATGTTGTCGAGATTTTTGTTATTCCAATGGATAGTAGCCTTGTCATTATGAAAGGTAGTTTGTTGTCGATATCTTTGTTACTCCAATGGATAGTAGCCTAGTCATTACGGAAGGTAGTGTGTTGTCGATATTTTTGTTACTCCTATGGATGGTAGCCTAGTCATTATGGAAGATAGTATGTTGTCGAGATTTTTGTTACTCCAATGGATGATAGCCTTGTCATTATAAAAGGTAGTCTATTGTCGATATTTTTTTTACTCCAATGGATGGTAGCCTTGTCATTATGGAAGGTAGTCTGTTGTCGAGATTTTTTTTACTCCAATGGATGGTAGCCTTGTCATTATGGAAGGTAGTATTTTGTTGATATCTTTGTTACTCCAATGGATGGTAGCCTTGTCATTATGGAAGGTAGTCTGTTGTCGATATCTCTGTTACTCCAACGGATGGTAGCCTAGTCATTATAAAAGGTAGTCTATTGTCGAGATTTTTTTTCTCCAATGGATGATAGCCTTGTCATTATGGAAGGTAGTATGTTGTCGAGATTTTTGTTATTCCAATGGATGGTAGCCTTGTCATTATGAAAGGTATTCTGTTGTCGATATCTTTGTTACTCTAATGGATAGTAGCCTAGTCATTAGGGAAGGTAGTGTGTTGTCGCGATTTTTGTTACTCCAATGGATGGTAGCCTAGTCATTATGGAAGTTAGTCTGTTGTCGAGATTTTTGTTACTCTAATGAATGATAGCCTTGTCGTTATGGAAGGTAGTCTGTTGTTGAGATTTTCGTTACTCCAATGGATGGTAGCCTTGTTATTATGGAAGGTAGTATGTCATTGTGATCTTTGTTACTCCTATGGATGGTAACCTTCTCATTATGGAAGGTACTCTATTGTTAATATTTTCGTTACTACAATGTATGGTAGCCTAGTCATTATGGAAGGTAGTATGTTGTCGAGATTTTTGTTATTCCAATGGTTGGTAGCTTTGTCATTATGAAAGGTAGTCTGTTATCGATATCTTTGTTACTCCAATGGATGGTAGCCTAGTAATTATGGAAGATAGTCTGTTGTCGAGATTTTTGTTACTCCAATGGATGATAGCCATGTCATTATGGAAGGTAGGTTGTTGTCGATATATTTTTTACTCCAATGGATGGTAGCCTAGTCATTATGAAAGGTAGTCTATTGTCGAGATTTTTTTTACTCCAATGGATGGTAGCCTTGTCATTATGGAAGGTAGTATGTTGTCGATATTTTTGTTATTCCAATGGATGATAGCCTTGTCATTATGAAAGGTATTTAGTTGTCGATATCTTTGTTACTCCAATGGATAGTAGCCTAGTCATTACGGAAGTTAATGTGTTGTCAAGATTTTTGTTACTCCAATGGATGGTAGCCTAGTCATTATGGAAGATAATATGTTGTCGAGATTTTTGTTACTCTAATGGATGATAGCCTTGTCATTATGGAAGGTAGTCTCTTGTCAAGATTTTTATTACTCCAATGGATGGTAGCCTTGTTAATATGGAAGGTAGTTTGTTATTTTGATTTTTGTTACTCCTATGGATGGTAGCCTTCTCATTATGGAAGGTAGTCTATTGTTCAGATTTTTGTTAGTACAATGTATGGTAGCCTAGTCATTATGGAAGGTAGTATGTTGTCGAGATTTTTGTTATTCCAATGGATGGTAGCCTTGTCATTATGAAAGGTAATCTGTTGTCGATATCTTTGTTACTCCAATGGATAGTAGCCTAGTCATTAGGAAAGGTAGTGTGTTGTCGTGATCATTGTTACTCCTATAGATGGTAGCCTAGTAATTAGGGAAGGTAGTTTGTTGTCGAGATTTTTGTTACTCCAATGAATGATAGCCTTGTCATTATGGAAGGTAGTCTGTTGTCGAGATTTTTGTTACTCCAATGGATGGTATCCTTGTTATTATGGAAGGTAGTTTGTCATTGTGATCTTTGTTACTCCTATGGATGGTAGCCTAGTAATTAGGGAAGGTAGTCTGTTGTCGAGATTTTTGTTACTCCAATGGATGGTAGCCTAGTCATTAAGGAAGATAGTCTATTGTCGAGATTTTTGTTACTCCAATGGATGATAGCCTTGTCATTATGGAAGGTAGGCTGTTGTCGATATATTTGTTACTCTAATGGATGGTAGGCTAGTCATTATGAAAGGTAGTCTATTATCGTGATTTGTTTTACTCCAATGGATGGTAGCCTTGTCATTATGGATGGTAGTATGTTGTCGAGATTTTTGTTATTCCAATGGATGGTAGCCTTGTCATTATGAAAGGTAGTCTGTTGTTGAGATTTTAGTTACTCCAATGGATGGTAGCCTAGTCATTAGGGAAGGTAGTCTGTTGTCGAGATTTTTGTTACTCCAATGGATGATAGCCTTGTCATTATTGAAGGTAGGCTGTTGTCGATATATTTGTTACTCCAATGGAGGGTAGCATAGTCAATACGAAAGGTGGTCTATTGTCGAGATTTGTTTTACTCCAATGGATGGTATACTTGTCATTATGGAAGGTAGTATGTTGTCGAGATTTTTGTTATTCCAATGGATGGTAGCCTTGTCATTATGAAAGGTAGTTTGTTGTCGATATCTTTGTTACTCCAATGGATAGTAGCCTAGTCATTACGGAAGGTAGTGTGTTGTCGAGATTTTTGTTACTCCAATGGATGGTAGCCTAGTCATTATGGAAGATAGTATGTTGTCGAGATTTTTGTTACTCCAATGAATGATAGCCTTGTCATTATGGAAGGTAGTCTGTTGTCGAGATTTTTGTTACTCCAATGGATGGTAGCCTTGTTATTATGGAAGGTAGTTTGTCAGTGTGATTTTTGTTACTCCTATGGATGGTAACCTTCTCATTATGGAAGGTACTCTATTGTTCAGATTTTCGTTACTACAATGTATGGTAGCCTAGTCATTATGGAAGGTAGTATTTTGTTGATATCTTTGTTACTCCAGTGGATGGTAGCCTTGTCATTATGGAAGGTAGTTTGTTGTCAATATCTTTATTACTCCAATGGATGGTAGACTAGTCATTATGAAAGGTAATCTATTGTCGAGATTTTTTTTACTCCAATGGATGGTAGCCTTGTCATTATGGAAGGTAGTATGTTGTCGAGATTTTTGTTATTCCAATGGTTGGTAGCTTTGTCATTATGAAAGGTAGTCTGTTGTCGATATCTTTGTTCCTCCAATGGATGGTAGCCTAGTAATTAGGGAAGGTAGTCTGTTGTCGAGATTTTTGTTATTCCAATGGATGGTAGCCTAATAATTATGGACGATAGTCTGTTGTCGAGATTTTTGTTACTCCAATGGATGATAGCCTTGTCATTATGGAAGGTAGGTTGTTGTCGATATATTTTTTACTCCAATGGATGGTAGCCTAGTCATTATGAAAGGTAGTCTATTATCGAGATTTTTTTTACTCCAATTGATGGTATACTTGTCATTATGGAAGGTAGTATGTTGTCGAGATTTTTGTTATTCCAATGGATAGTAGCCTTGTCATTATGAAAGGTAGTTTGTTGTCGATATCTTTGTTACTCCAATGGATAGTAGCCTAGTCATTACGGAAGGTAGTGTGTTGTCGATATTTTTGTTACTCCTATGGATGGTAGCCTAGTCATTATGGAAGATAGTATGTTGTCGAGATTTTTGTTACTCCAATGGATGATAGCCTTGTCATTATAAAAGGTAGTCTATTGTCGATATTTTTTTTACTCCAATGGATGGTAGCCTTGTCATTATGGAAGGTAGTCTGTTGTCGAGATTTTTTTTACTCCAATGGATGGTAGCCTTGTCATTATGGAAGGTAGTATTTTGTTGATATCTTTGTTACTCCAATGGATGGTAGCCTTGTCATTATGGAAGGTAGTCTGTTGTCGATATCTCTGTTACTCCAACGGATGGTAGCCTAGTCATTATAAAAGGTAGTCTATTGTCGAGATTTTTTTTCTCCAATGGATGATAGCCTTGTCATTATGGAAGGTAGTATGTTGTCGAGATTTTTGTTATTCCAATGGATGGTAGCCTTGTCATTATGAAAGGTATTCTGTTGTCGATATCTTTGTTACTCTAATGGATAGTAGCCTAGTCATTAGGGAAGGTAGTGTGTTGTCGCGATTTTTGTTACTCCAATGGATGGTAGCCTAGTCATTATGGAAGTTAGTCTGTTGTCGAGATTTTTGTTACTCTAATGAATGATAGCCTTGTCGTTATGGAAGGTAGTCTGTTGTTGAGATTTTCGTTACTCCAATGGATGGTAGCCTTGTTATTATGGAAGGTAGTATGTCATTGTGATCTTTGTTACTCCTATGGATGGTAACCTTCTCATTATGGAAGGTACTCTATTGTTAATATTTTCGTTACTACAATGTATGGTAGCCTAGTCATTATGGAAGGTAGTATGTTGTCGAGATTTTTGTTATTCCAATGGTTGGTAGCTTTGTCATTATGAAAGGTAGTCTGTTATCGATATCTTTGTTACTCCAATGGATGGTAGCCTAGTAATTATGGAAGATAGTCTGTTGTCGAGATTTTTGTTACTCCAATGGATGATAGCCATGTCATTATGGAAGGTAGGTTGTTGTCGATATATTTTTTACTCCAATGGATGGTAGCCTAGTCATTATGAAAGGTAGTCTATTGTCGAGATTTTTTTTACTCCAATGGATGGTAGCCTTGTCATTATGGAAGGTAGTATGTTGTCGATATTTTTGTTATTCCAATGGATAGTAGCCTTGTCATTATGGAAGGTAGTATGTTGTCGATATCTTTGTTACTCCAATGGATAGTAGCCTAGTCATTACGGAAGGTAGTGTGTTGTCGAGATTTTTTTTACTCCAATGGATGGTAGCCTAGTCATTATGGAAGATAGTATGTTGTCGAGATTTTTGTTACTCCAATGGATGATAGCCTTGTCATTATGGAAGGTAGTCTATTGTCGAGATTTTTATTACTCCAATGGATGGTAGCCTTGTTATTATGGAAGGTAGTTTGTCATTTTGATTTTTGTTACTCCTATGGATGGTAGCCTTCTCATTATGGAAGGTAGTCTATTATTCAGATTTTTGTTACTACAATGTATGGTAGCCTAGTCATTATGGAAGCTAGTCTATTGTCGAGATTTTAGTTACTCCAATGGATGGTAGCCTAGTCATTATGGAAGGTAGTCTGTTGTCGAGATTTTTGTTATTCCAATGGATGGTAGCCTTGTCATTATGAAAGGTAGTCTATTGTTGAGATTTTTTTTACTCCAATGGATGGTAGCCTTGTCATTATGGAAGGTAGTCTGTTGTCGAGATTTTTATTACTCCAATGGATGGTAGCCTTGTCATTATGGAAGGTAGTATTTTGTTGATATCTTTGTTACTCCAATGGATGGTAGCCTTGTCATTATGGAAGGTAATCTGTTGTCGATATCTTTGTTACTCCAATGGATGGTAGCCTAGTAAAGGTAGTCTGTTGTCGAGATTTATTTTACTCCAATGGATGGTAGCCTTGTCATTATGGAAGGTAGTATGTTGTCGAGATTTTTGTTATTCCAATGGATGGTAGCCTTGTCATTATGAAAGGTAGTGTGTTGTCGAGATTTTTGTTACTCCAATGGATGGCAGCCTAGTCATTATGGAAGTTAGTCTATTGTCGAGATTTTTGTTACTCCAATGAATGATAGCCTTGTCATTATGGAAGGTAGTCTGTTGTCGAGATTTTTGTTACTCCAATGGATGGTAGCGTTGTTATTATGGAAGGTAGTTTGTCATTGTGATCTTTGTTACTCCTATGGATGGTAGCCTAGTAATTAGGGAAGGTAGTCTGTTGTCGAGATTTTTGTTACTCCAATGGATGGTAGCCTAGTCATTATGGAAGATAGTCTGTTGTCGAGATTTTTGTTACTCCAATGGATGATAGCCTTGTTATTATGGAAGGTAGGCTGTTGTCGATATATTTGTTACTCCAATGGATGGTAGCCTAGTCATTATGAAAGGTAGTCTATTGTCGAGATTTGTTTTACACCAATGGATGGTAGCCTTGTCATTATGGATGGTAGTATGTTGTCGAGATTTTTGTTATTCCAATGGATGGTAGCCTTGTAATTATGAAAGGTAGTCTGTTGTTGAGATTTTAGTTACTCCAATGGATGGTAGCCTAGTCATTAGGGAAGGTAGTCTGTTGTCGATATTTTTGTTACTCCAATGGATGATAGCCTTGTCATTATGGAAGGTAGGCTGTTGTCGATATATTTGTTACTCCAATGGATGGTAGCCTAGTCATCATGAAAGGTAGTCTATTGTCGAGATTTGTTTTACTCCAATGGATCGTAGCCTTGTCATTATGGATGGTAGTATGTTGTCGAGATTTTTGTTATTCCAATGGATGGTAGCCTTGTCATTATGAAAGGTAGTCTGTTGTCGATATCTTTGTTACTCCAATGGATAGTAGCCTAGTCATTAGGGAAGGTAGTGTGTTGTCGAGATTTTTGTTACTCCAATGGATAGTAGCCTAGTCATTATGGAAGGTAGTGTGTTGTCGAGATTTTTGTTACTCCAATGGATGGTAGCCTAGTCATTATGGAAGATAGTATGTTGTCGAGATTTTTGTTAGTCCAATGGATGATAGCCTTGTCATTATGGAAGGTAGTCTGTTGTCGAGATTTTTATTACTCCAATGGATGGTAGCCTTGTTATTATGGAAGGTAGTTTGTCATTTTGATTTTTGTTACTCCTATGGATGGTAGCCTTCTCATTATGGAAGGTAGTCTATTGTTCAGATTTTTGTTACTACAATGTATGGTAGCCTAGTCATTATGGAAGGTAGTCTATTGTCGAGATTTTAGTTACTCCAATGGATGGTAGCCTAGTCATTATGGAAGGTAGTCTGTTGTCGAGATTTTTGTTATTCCAATGGATTATAGCGTTGTCATTATGAAAGGTAGTCTATTGTCGAGATTTTTTTTACTGCAATGGATGGTAGCCTTGTCATTATGGAAGATAGTATGTTGTCAAGATTTTTGTTATTCCAATGGATGGTACCCTTGTCATTATGAAAGGTAGTCTATTGTCGATATTTTTTTTACTCCAATGGATGGTAGCCTTGTCATTATGGAAGGTAGTTTGTTGTCGAGATTTTTGTTACTCCAATGGATGGTAGCCTTGTCATTATGGAAGGTAGTATTTTGTTGATATCTTTGTTACTCCAATGGATGGTAGCCTTGTCATTATGGAAGGTAGTCTGTTGTCGATATCTTTGTTACTCCAATGGATGGTAGCCTAGTCATTATAAAAGGTAGTCTATTGGCGAGATTTTTGTTACTCCAATGGATGGTAGCCTTGTCATTATGGAAGGTAGTATGTTGTCGAGATTTTTGTTATTCCTATGAATGGTAGCCTTGTCATTATGAAAGGTAGTCTGTTGTCGATATCTTTGTTACTCCAATGGATAGTAGCCTAGTCATTAGGGAAGGTAGTGTGTTGTCGAGATTTTTGTTTCTCCAATGGATGGTAGCCTAGTCATTATGGAAGTTAGTCTGTTGTCGAGATTTTTGTTACTCCAATGGATGGTAGCCTTGTTATTATGGAAGGTAGTTTGTCATTGTGATTTTTGTTACTCCTATGGATGGAAACCTTCTCATTATGGAAGGTACTCTATTGTTCATATTTTCGTTAATACAATGTATGGTAGCCTAGTCATTATGGAAGTTAGTATGTTGTCGAGATTTTTGTTATTCCAATGGTTGGTAACTTTGTCATTATGAAAGGTAGTCTGTTGTCGATATCTTTGTTACTCCAATGGATGGTAGCCTAGTAATTAGGGAAGGTAGTCTGCTGTCGAGATTTTTGTTACTCCAATGGATGGTAGCCTAGTAATTATGGAAGATAGTCTGTTGTCGAGATTTTTGTTACTCAAAATGGATGATAGCCATGTCATTATGGAAGGTAGGTTGTTGTCGATATATTTTTTACTCCAATGGATGGTAGCCTAGCCATTATGAAAGGTAGTCTATTGTCGAGATTTTTTTACTCCAATGGATGGTAGCCTTTTCATTATGGAAGGTAGTATGTTGTCGAGATTTTTGTTATTTCAATGGATAGTAGCCTTGTCATTATGAAAGGTAGTTTGTTGCCGATATCTTTTTTACTCCAATGGATAGTAGCCTAGTCATTACAGAAGGTAGTGTGTTGTCGAGATTTTTGTTACTCCAATGGATGGTAGCCTAGTCATTATGGAAGATAGTATGTTGTCGAGATTTTTGTTACTCCAATGGATGATAGCCTTGTCATTATGGAAGGTAGTTTATTGTCGAGATTTTTATTACTCCAATGGATGGTAGCCTTGTTATTATGGAAGGTAGTTTGTCATTTTGAATTTTGTTACTCCTATGGATGGTAGCCTTCTCATTATGGAAGGTAGTCTATTGTTCAGATTTTTGTTACTACAATGTATGGTAGCCTAGTCATTATGGAAGGTAGTCTATTGTCGAGATTTTAGTTACTCCAATGGATGGTAGCCTAGTTATTATGGAAGGTAGTCTGTTGTCGAGATTTTTGTTATTCCAATGGATGGTAGCCTTGTCATTATGAAAGGTAGTCTATTGTTGAGATTTTTTTTACTCCAATGGATGGTAGCCTTGTCATTATGGAAGGTAGTATTTTGTTATTATCTTTGTTACTCCAATGGATGGTAGCCTTGTCATTATGGAAGGTAGTATGTTGTCGATATCTTTGTTACTCCTATGGATGGTAGCCTAGTAAAGGTAGTCTATTGTCGAGATTTTTTTTACTCCAATGGATGGTAGCCTTGTCATTATGGAAGGTAGTATGTTGTCGAGATTTTTGTTATTCCAATGGATGGTAGCCTAGTCATTATGAAAGGTAGTCTGTTGTCGATATCTTTGTTTCTCCAATGGATAGTAGCCTAGTCATTAGGGAAGGTAGTGTGTTGTCGAGATTTTTGTTACTCCAATGGATGGCAGCCTACTCATTACTGAAGTTAGTCTGTTGTCGAGATTTTTGTTACTCCAATGAATGATAGCCTTGTCATTATGGAAGGTAGTCTGTTGTCGAGATTTTTGTTACTCCAATGGTTGGTAGCCTTGTTATTATGGAAGGTAGTTTGTCATTGTGATCTTTGTTACTCCTATGGATGGTAGCCTAGTAATTAGGGAAGGTAGTCTGTTGTCGAGATTTTTGTTACTCCAATGGATGGTAGCCTAGTCATTATGGAAGATAGTCTGTTGTCGAGATTTTTGTTACTCCAATGGATGATAGCCTTGTCATTATGGAAGGTGGGCTGTTGTCGATATATTTGTTACTCCAATGGATGGTAGCCTAGTCATTATGAAAGGTAGTCTATTGTCGAGATTTGTTTTACTCCAATGGATGGTAGCCTTGTCATTATGGATGGTAGTATGTTGTCGAGATTTTTGTTATTCCAATGGATGGTAGCCTTGTCATTATGAAAGGTAGTCTGTTGTTGAGATTTTAGTTACTCCAATGGATGGTAGCCTATTCATTAGGGAAGGTAGTCTGTTGTCGAGATTTTTGTTACTCCAATGGATGATAGCCTTGTCATTATGGAAGGTAGGCTGTTGTCGATATATTTGTTACTCCAATGGATGGTGGCCTAGTCATTATGAAAGGTAGTCTATTGTCGAGATTTTTTTTACTCCAATGGATGGTAGCCTTGTCATTATGGAAGGTAGTCTGTTGTCGAGATATTTGTTACTCCAATGGATGGTAGCCTTGTTATTATGGAAGGTAGTATTTTGTTGATATCTTTGTTACTCCAATGGATGGTAGCCTTGTCATTATGGAAGGTAGTCTGTTGTCGATATCTTTGTTACTCCAATGGATGGTAGCCTAGTCATTATAAAAGGTAGTCTATTGTCGAGATTTTTTTTACTCCAATGGATGGCAGCCTTGTCATTATGGAAGGTAGTATGTTGTCGAGATTTTTGTTATTCCAATGGATGGTAGCCTTGTCATTATGAAAGGTATTCTGTTGTCGATATCTTTGTTACTCTAATGGATAGTAGCCTAGTCATTAGGGAAGGTAGTGTGTTGTCGCGATTTTTGTTACTCCAATGGATGGTAGCCTAGTCATTATGGAAGTTAGTCTGTTGTCGAGATTTTTGTTACTCTAATGAATGATAGCCTTGTCGTTATGGAAGGTAGTCTGTTGTTGAGATTTTCGTTACTCCAATGGATGGTAGCCTTGTTATTATGGAAGGTAGTATGTCATTGTGATCTTTGTTACTCCTATGGATAGTAGCCTAGTAATTAGGGAAGGTAGTCTGTTGTCGAGATTTTTGTTACTCCAATGGATGGTAGCCTAGTCATTATGGAAGATAGTCTTTTGTCGAGATTTTTGTTACTCAAATGGATGATAGCCTTGTCGTTATGGAAGGTAGGCTGTTGTCGATATATTTGTTACTCCAATGGATGGTAGCCTAGTCATTATGAAAGGTAGTCTATTGTCGAGATTTGTTTTACTCCAATGGATGGTAGCCTTGTCATTATGGATGGTAGTATGTTGTCGAGATTTTTGTTATTCCAATGGATGGTAGCCTTGTCATTATAAAAGGTTGTCTGTTGTCGAGATTTTAGTTACTCCAATGGATGGTAGCCTAGTCATTAGGGAAGGTAGTCTGTTGTCGAGATTTTTGTTACTCCAATGGATGGTAGCCTTGTCATTATGGAAGGTAGTCTATTGTCGATATTTTTTTTACTCCAATGGATGGTAGCCTTGTCATTATGGAAGATAGTATGTTGTCGAGATTTTTGTTATTCCAACGGATTGTAGCCTTGTCATTATGGTAGGTAGTATTTTGTTGATATCTTTGTTACTCCAGTGGATGGTAGCCTTGTCATTATGGAAGGTAGTCTGTTGTCAATATCTTTATTACTCCAATGGATGGTAGCCTAGTCATTATAAAAGGTAATCTATTGTCGAGATTTTTTTTACTCCAATTGATGGTAGCCTTGTCATTATGGAAGGTAGTATGTTGTCGAGATTTTTGTTATTCCAATGGTTGGTAGCTTTGTCATTATGAAAGGTAGTCTGTTGTCGATATCTTTGTTACTCCAATGGATGGTAGCCTAGTAATCAGGGAAGGTAGTCTGTTGTCGAGATTTTTGTTACTCCAATGGATGGTAGCCTAGTAATTATGGAAGATAATCTATTGTCGAGATTTTTGTTACTCCAATGGATGATAGCCATGTCATTACGGAAGGTAGGTTTATGTCGATATATTTTTTACTCCAATGGATGGTAGCCTAGTCATTATGAAAGGTAGTCTATTGTCGAGATTTTTTTTACTCCAATGGATGGCAGCCTTGTCATTATGGAAGGTAGTATGTTGTCGAGATTTTTGTTATTCCAATGGATGGTAGCCTTGTCATTATGAAAGGTATTCTGTTGTCGATATCTTTGTTACTCTAATGGATAGTAGCCTAGTCATTAGGGAAGGTAGTGTGTTGTCGCGATTTTTGTTACTCCAATGGATGGTAGCCTAGTCATTATGGAAGTTAGTCTGTTGTCGAGATTTTTGTTACTCTAATGAATGATAGCCTTGTCGTTATGGAAGGTAGTCTGTTGTTGAGATTTTCGTTACTCCAATGGATGGTAGCCTTGTTATTATGGAAGGTAGTATGTCATTGTGATCTTTGTTACTCCTATGGATAGTAGCCTAGTAATTAGGGAAGGTAGTCTGTTGTCGAGATTTTTGTTACTCCAATGGATGGTAGCCTAGTCATTATGGAAGATAGTCTTTTGTCGAGATTTTTGTTACTCAAATGGATGATAGCCTTGTCGTTATGGAAGGTAGGCTGTTGTCGATATATTTGTTACTCCAATGGATGGTAGCCTAGTCATTATGAAAGGTAGTCTATTGTCGAGATTTGTTTTACTCCAATGGATGGTAGCCTTGTCATTATGGATGGTAGTATGTTGTCGAGATTTTTGTTATTCCAATGGATGGTAGCCTTGTCATTATAAAAGGTTGTCTGTTGTCGAGATTTTAGTTACTCCAATGGATGGTAGCCTAGTCATTAGGGAAGGTAGTCTGTTGTCGAGATTTTTGTTACTCCAATGGATGGTAGCCTTGTCATTATGGAAGGTAGTCTATTGTCGATATTTTTTTTACTCCAATGGATGGTAGCCTTGTCATTATGGAAGATAGTATGTTGTCGAGATTTTTGTTATTCCAACGGATTGTAGCCTTGTCATTATGGTAGGTAGTATTTTGTTGATATCTTTGTTACTCCAGTGGATGGTAGCCTTGTCATTATGGAAGGTAGTCTGTTGTCAATATCTTTATTACTCCAATGGATGGTAGCCTAGTCATTATAAAAGGTAATCTATTGTCGAGATTTTTTTTACTCCAATTGATGGTAGCCTTGTCATTATGGAAGGTAGTATGTTGTCGAGATTTTTGTTATTCCAATGGTTGGTAGCTTTGTCATTATGAAAGGTAGTCTGTTGTCGATATCTTTGTTACTCCAATGGATGGTAGCCTAGTAATCAGGGAAGGTAGTCTGTTGTCGAGATTTTTGTTACTCCAATGGATGGTAGCCTAGTAATTATGGAAGATAATCTATTGTCGAGATTTTTGTTACTTAAATGGATGATAGCCATGTCATTACGGAAGGTAGGTTTATGTCGATATATTTTTTACTCCAATGGATGGTAGCCTAGTCATTATGAAAGGTAGTCTATTGTCGAGATTTTTTTTACTCCAATGGATGGTAGCCTTGTCATTATGGAAGGTAGTATGTTGTCGAGATTTTTGTTATTCCAATGGATAGTAGCCTTGTCATTATGAAAGGTAGTTTGTTGTCGATATCTTTGTTACTCCAATGGATAGTAGCCTAGTCATTACGGAAGGTAGTGTGTTGTCGAGATTTTTGTTACTCCAATGGATGGTAGCCTAGTCATTATGGAAGGTAGTCTATTATCGAGATTTTTATTACTCCAATGGATGGTAGCCTTGTTATTATGGAAGGTAGTTTGTCATTTTGATTTTTGTTACTCCTATGGATGGTAGCCTTCTCATTATGGAAGGTAGTCTATTGTTCAGATTTTTGTTACTACAATGTATGGTAGCCTAGTCATTATGGAAGGTAGTCTATTGTCGAGATTTTAGTTACTCCAATGGATGGTAGCCTAGTCATTATGGAAGGTAGTCTGTTGTCGATATTTTTGTTATTCCAATGGATGGTAGCCTTGTCATTATGAATGGTAGTCTATTTTTGAGATTTTTTTTACTCCAATGGATGGTAGCCTTGTCATTATGGAAGGTAGTCTGTTGTCGAGATTTTTGTTACTCCAATGGATGGTAGCCTTGTCATTATGGAAGGTAGTATTTTGTTGAAATCTTTGTTACTCCAATGGATGGTAGCCTTTTCGTTATGGAAGGTAGTCTATTGTCGATATCTTTGTTACTCCAATGGATGGTAGCCTAGTAAAGGTAGTCTATTATCGAGATTTTTTTTTACTCCAATGGATGGTAGCCTTGTCATTATGGAAGGTAGTATGTTGTCGAGATTTTTGTTATTCCAATGGATGGTAGCCTTGTCATTATGAAAGGTAGTCTGTTGTCGATATCTTTGTTTCTCCAATGGATAGTAGCCTAGTCATTAGGGAAGGTAGTGTGTTGTCGAGATTTTTGTTACTCCAATGGATGGCAGCCTAGTCATTATGGAAGTTAGTTTTTTGTCGAGATTTTTGTTACTCCAATGAATGATAGCCTTGTCATTATGGAAGGTAGTCTGTTGTTGAGATTTTTGTTACTCCAATGGATGGTAGACTTGTTATTATGGAAGGTAGTTTGTCATTGTGATCTTTGTTACTCCTATGGATGGTAGCCTAGTAATTAGGGAAGGTAGTCTGTTGTCGAGATTTTTTTTACTCCAATGGATGGTAGCCTAGTCATTATGGAAGATAGTCTGTTGACGAGATTTTTGTTACTCCAATGGATGATAGCCTTGTCATTATGGAAGGTAGGCTGTTGTCGATATATTTGTTACTCCAATGGATGGTAGCCTAGTCATTATGAAAGGTAGTCTATTGTCGAGATTTGTTTTACTCCAATGGATGGTAGCCTTGTCATTATGGATGGTAGTATGTTGTCGAGATTTTTGTTATTCCAATGGATGGTAGCCTTGTCATTATGAAAGGTAGTCTGTTGTTGAGATTTTAGTTACTCCAATGGATGGTAGCCTAGTCATTAGGGAAGGTAGTCTGTTGTCGAGATTTTTGTTACTCTAATGGATGATAGCCTTGTCATTATGGAAGGTAGGTTGTTGTCGATATATTTGTTACTCCAATGGATGGTAGCCTTGTCATTATGGATGGTAGTATGTTGTCGAGATTTTTGTTATTCCAATGGATGGTAGCCTTGTCATTATGAAAGGTAGTCTGATGTCGATATCTTTGTTACTCCAATGGATAGTAGCCTAGTCATTAGGGAAGGTAGTGTGTTGTCGAGATTTTTGTTACTCCAATGGATGGTAGCCTAGTCATTATGGAAGTTAGTCTGTTGTCGAGATTTTTGTTACTCCAATGGATGGTAGCCTTGTCATTATGGAAGGTAGTATGTTGTCGAGATTTTTGTTATTCCAATGGATGGTAGCCTAGTCATTATGAAAGGTAGTCTGTTGTCGATATCTTTGTTACTCCAATGGATAGTAGCCTAGTCATTAGGGAAGGTAGTGTGTTGTCGAGATTTTTGTTACTCCAATGGATGGTAGCCTAGTCATTATGGAAGTTAGTCTGTTGTCGAGATTTTTGTTACTCTAATGAATGATAGCCTTGTCATTATGGAAGGTAGTCTGTTGTCGAGATTTTTGTTACTCCAATGGATGGTAGCCTTGTTATTATTTAAGGTATTTTGTCATTCTGATCTTTGTTACTCCTATGGATGGTAGCCTAGTAATTAGGGAAGGTAGTCTGTTGTCGAGATTTTTGTTACTCCAAAGGATGGTAGCCTAGTCATTATGGAAGATAGTCTGTTGTCGAGATTTTTGTTACTCCAATGGATGATAGCCTTGTCATTATGGAAGGTAGGCTGTTGTCGATATATTTGTTACTCCAATGGATGGTAGCCTAGTCATTATGAAAGGTAGTCTATTGTCGAGATTTGTTTTACTCCAATGGATGGTAGCCTTGTCATTATGGATGGTAGTATGTTGTCGAGATTTTTGTTATTCCAATGGATGGTAGCCTTGTCATTATGAAAGGTAGTCTGTTGTCGAGATTTTAGTTACTCCAATGGATGGTAGCCTAGTCATTAGGGAAGGTAGTCTGTTGTCGAGATTTTTGTTACTCCAATGTATGGTAGCCTTGTCATTATGGAAGGTAGTCTATTATCGATATTTTTTTTACTCCAATGGATGGTAGCCTTGTCATTATGGAAGATAGTATGTTGTCGAGATTTTTGTTATTCCAACGGAATGTAGCCTTGTCATTATGGTAGGTAGTATTTTGTTGATATCTTTGTTACTCCAGTGGATGGTATCCTTGTCATTATGGAAGGTAGTTTGTTGTCAATATCTTTATTACTCCAATGGATGGTAGCCTAGTCATTATAAAAGGTAATCTATTGTCGAGATTTTATTTACTCCAATGGATGGTAGCCTTGTCTGTAACACCCTCTAAAACCCCGAATAAATTTTCGCAAATATTAAAATCATAATTTCAGAGTACATGTATAATCGAGGATGCTACAATTCTCTTTTAATAAAACAAATTCCTGTCATGCATAACGTAGTAGTAACTCATACATGTTTACACAGCGGAATAATTCAATTAATAAAATCAATGTTATAATATTTTCAAAATGATCAGGGATTAACACCTGGAAAATGTCAACGTCATATTATAACAAAACATAAGGAATTAAACGAGTCTGATTAAAACAGCTCGACAAACAAACGTTCCCGGAGTTACAACTATCAGAGCATGACACGGACAATACTAAAACGAAAATAAACTAGAAACGACGAGCCTTCGCCAAGCACCTGAACGAAGCTCCTCAATCTGAAATATTCAACAGTAAGGGTGAGCATCTCAATTATACATTTGATTATACGTTCATAACAACCAATTCAGGAAACCATAAGCATCACCCAACAATTAGCATATTTCATAGTTTACAAAAATCTTTACAATTCATATACCCATAATATATTATTTTTCATATTTGCAATTAACATCAAACATCGTCAACAATTTAGCAACCATACGTGCCTACAAACAATCAAATACAACATTGGAAAAATCATCCATTCATGTTATATTCAAGGTAATGCAACACACCCATGCATGTGGTACCACTTTACCGCCCCATTAAATCTCGGGTCACGGATAACTCACCGTTCCATTATATCGCAGACACGGCTACCACCTCAACGTTCCATTAAATCGCGGACACGTATATTGGCCACCATGTTAATTCCACACAATGGGAATTAACAAATGCAACATGATATGTAAGTATGTAACACTCAACATACTATGAACATCAATCAACATATCATGCACATCAACAACATCAATCATAACTGGATATGGATAGCATGTAATCACTCAGCATACTATTTAAACATCAATCATATCAAGTCATATCATAATTCATGCTCGATAACATTATCCAAAAGCATGACAATAAAATCCACAATAACGCACATAAAACAAAATTCAGAAAATCAACACAGCAACATCAACACGGGTGCCCGTGTTGTGCAACACGGCCCGTGTTGTAAAATATCCAGAAAACACATTTTTTTTTCTCATTACAGGGGACCAACACGGGTACCCGTGTTGTGCAACACGGCCCATGTTGTAATGTGTCCAGAAAACACATTACTTTACCAACACAGAAGAGAAACACGGGTGCCCGTGTTGTGCAACACGGCCCGTGTTGCTGAGCGCGTACAGAATTTTCCTGTACCTGTAGCAGCTCAGAACAGCAGCCAAACGCGGGAAAATGCCAGCCAAAACGCGCATTTCGGTACCTAACGACATCAATTTTGTATAATTCAAAACAACACCTCAATTTCCTAATTACCAACCATCATTATAGTAACCTTAGAAGTGATTAGTCGTTCATTTTGGGGAAATCTGCTAACATTGGGGTTATCCCTATAACTTCTAAGGTAAATTCACGATCATGCAGATATACTCCCAATCCACCATTAGGAACCTAAAATCGTTAATTGATTTCATAAAATTGAGAACCTAAACCCTCTTTAACAAAGTTCAATCCTAAGGGTATCGATCCCTACTAACATCTAACAATTGGGGTTTTTCCCTACGATTACCCAAATCAACCGTACATAAACCCATAAACAAAGGTAAATCGAGTAATAGCCCCCCTTACCTTATCAATTAGCAGCTTTGAACTTTTTGAGCGATGTTCTTCGTTCTTCGTTCTTCGTACCTTCAGAGCTCTGCTTCCCAAAATCCCAACTTCTGTGTTATCGTGAATAATGAGAAAAAAATAACTTGAGTTCCAAAACATATCCTTACTTCTTTTGCACCCCCACTCTTTACTAACAACATCCAAGCCCAATAACTTAAAAGAAATCCATATTTCTTATTTCTTTTATTTTCCTCCATATTTCAAAATAAATAATTCCTTTTTATTTTATTAATTCTAATAAAATAATTTCCCAAATTTAAATAAATCAAATAATTGAAACTGGGGTGTTACAACTCTCCCCCACTAAAAGAGTTTTCGTCCTCGAAAACATACTTTAGACGAACAGTTCCGGATAAGCCTCTTTCATCTGGCTCTCCAGCTCCCAAGTGATATTTCCATCTGCTGGACCTCCCCAAGCAACCTTCACTAATGCTATCTCTTTACCTCTTAATTGTTTCACTTCCCGATCTTCTATCCTCATAGGCAATGTTTCTACTGTCAGGTTATCTCTCACCTGTACATCATCTATTTGGATTACATGAGATGGGTCTGGAATGTATCTCCTCAGCTGAGAAACATGAAAAACATCGTGCAATTCGCAAGTCTCGGAGGTAAAGCAATACGATAAGCAACTTCTCCAACTCTTTCTGTAATATGAAACGCACCAATAAAACGCGGAGTCAACTTCTTAGATTTCAACGCTGGACCAATACCCGTCATCGGAGTAACTCTCATAAACACATGATCTCCAGCATTGAATTCTAAATTCTTTCTCCTCTTATCATGATAACTCTTCTGACGACTCTGAGAAGCTCTCATCTTCTCTTGAATCAATTTGATCTTTTCAGCAGTCTGCTGAACAATCTCTGGCCCAATTACCGAACTCTCTCCAGATTCATACCAACACAAAGGTGTTCTACACCGTCTACCATACAATGCCTCAAACGGAGCCATGCCAATACTCGAATGGTAACTATTGTTATAAGTAAATTCAATCAATGGCAAATAGCTATCCCAAGCTCCACCCTTCTCTAAAACACAAGCACGCAATAAATCTTCTAACGATTGAATCGTCCTCTCCGTCTGTCCATCAGTCTGAGGATGGTAAGCTGAACTCAACCTCAATTTAGTACCCAAAGCCTTCTGCAATCCTTCCCAAAATTTCGAAGTGAATCTCAGATCTCTATCTGACACAATACTAGAAGGAACTCCATGCAAACTCACTATTTTCTCAACATATAACTGTGCCAATCTCTCCATTGAGTAATCCATTCGCACCAGTATAAAATGAGCAGACTTAGTCAGTCTATCCACAACGACCCATATCGCTTCACAATTCATAGGAGTCCTCGGCAACCCAGATACAAAATCCATAGAAATATTATCCCACTTCCATTCTGGAATAAACATTGGTTGCATAAATCCAGACGGCTTCTGATGCTCAATCTTCGATTTCTGACAGATTAAACATGCATACACAAATTCAGCTATTTCCTTTTTCATTCCCGGCCACCAAAACAATTTCTTCAAATCATGATACATTTTCGTGGCACCCGGATGAATACTCATCCCACTGCGATGTCCTTCCTCTAATATACTCTTCTTGATTTCTGCGACATCAGGAACACAAACTCTATCGCCAAATCTCATAACATCATTTTCATCAATTCTAAATTCACCACCTTGATCTTGGTTGATCAATGTCAATTTATCAACTAAATTAACATCAGATTTCTGCCCGATCCTGATCTCTTCTAGAATACCACTAGTAAGTTTCAACATACCCAAACGAACACACTTCGGAGTACTTTCACAAACTAAACTCAAATCTCGGAATTGTTCAATTAAATCCAATTCACGAACCATCATCAGAGACATATGCAAGGATTTCCTGCTCAAAGCATCCGCAACCACATTTGCCTTACCAGGATGGTAATTCAAACCAAAATCATAATCTTTGAGAAATTCCAACCACCTTCTTTGCCTCATATTGAGCTCTTTCTGATCGAAAAGATACTTCAAACTCTTATGATCGCTATACACTTCAAATCTCGAACCATACAGATAATGTCTCCACAATTTCAAGACAAACACAACTGCTGCCAACTCTAAATCATGAGTAGGATAGTTCCTTTCATGAACCTTCAACTGTCTCGAAGCATACGCAACTACCTGCTGATTCTGCATTAAAACACCACCTAAACCCAACAGAGATGCATCGCAATAGACCAGAAAAGATTCCACTGGATTCTGCAAAATCAGAATAGGAGCACTAGTCAATCTCCGCTTCAATTCTTGGAAACCTTTCTCACAATCAGAATCCTAAATAAACGCTTGTCCTTTACGAGTCAATTTCGTCAATGGCAATGCTAACTTTGAGAATCCTTCGATAAACTTTCTGTAATAACCTGCAAGACCAAGGAAACTTCTGATTTCAGAAACAGTCTTCGGCGCTTCCCACTGAGATACTGCTTCTACTTTTGTAGGATCCACTGCAATACCATTCTTAGAAATCACATGTCCAAGAAAACTAACTTCACTCAGCCAGAACTCACATTTGGACAACTTTGCATACAACTTCCTATCTTTCAACAACTCTAACACAATTCTAAGATGTTCCGCATGCTCTTTGTCATTCTTGGAATAAATCAGAATGTCATCAATAAAAACCACAACAAACTTATCCAGATACGGATGAAAAATCCTGTTCATATATTCCATGAAAACACCAGGTGCATTAGTAACCCCGAACGGCATAACAGAATATTCATAATGCCCATACCTCGTTCGAAAAGCAGTCTTTTGAACATCTTCCGCTTTCACACGAATCTGATGATATCCAGATCTCAAGTCAATCTTACTGAATACACTGGCTCCAATTAGCTGATCCATTAAATCATCAATCCTCGGTAACGGGTACCGATTCTTAATGGTTACCTTGTTCAATTGCCTGTAATCAACACACAGTCTCATAGAACCTTCTTTCTTCTTGACCAACAATACCGGAGCACCCCAAGGTGAAACACTTGGACGAATAAACTTCTTCTCCAGTAAATCTTCCAACTGACTCTTCAATTCAGCCAACTCAGACGCAGACATACGATATGGCGCCATCGACACCGGTCTCGTACCAGGAATCAAATCTATAGAGAATTCCACTTCTCTCTCTGGAGGTAACTCACCAACATCATCCGGAAAGACTTCTGGAAAATCACACACCACTGGCAATTCCCCACTCCTGACCTTTCCTGTTGCATCTAACGAAGCAAGTAACATAAACACATTAGCACCGTCCTCCATTGCTTCTTCTACCTGCCTAGCAGTCATAGTCAAGTTCTCGACACCAACTGCTTCTGGAAAAATCATCCTCTTAGCAAGGAAGTTCAGATGAACCCGGTTGAATTCCAATAAGTTCATCCCAAGGATGATATCAATTTGTTCGAGCGGTAGGCACACTAAATCCATACCGAAACCTCTACCAAAAATCTCAATAGGACAATTCCTACATACAAGTGAAGTTGTCACTGAACCCGATGCAGGAGTATCAACAACCATGCTACCTCGCATACCAGATATGTCCAGTTTCAACCTCTCAGCACGATCCAAAGAAATGAAAGAATGAGTTGCACCAGTATCAATAATTGCAACTAAAGGTGTGCCATGAATAAAACACGTACCTTTAATCAATCGATCCTCTGGAGTAGTCTCAGATCCAGACAAAGCGAACACTTTTCCACCTGACTGATCCTTCCTAGGCTTAGGACACTGCGGACGAATGTGACCTTCTTCGCCACAATTGTAACAAGTAACAGACTTCCCTTTGCAATCAATAGACAAATGACCAGCCTTTCCACATTTATAGCACTTCTTCTCATCACTCTTGCAATCTCGAATGTGGTGACCAGACTCACCACACCTGTAGCATCTGATAGGAGCCTTAGAATCTCCCCCACTAGGCCTTTTCCAACCACCCGATTTCTGATTATCTCTACCATATGGCTTGCCACGGTCCATATGTTGCTTTCCTCTTTTATCAACAGCCCCACGAGAGTGAGACGACCTATTCTTGGTAATATCTTCTTCCAGGATTCTGCTACAATCCACCAGATCAGAAAATCTACGAATACGCTGGTACCTGATTCCCTGCTTAATCTCATCTCGGAGACCATTCTCAAATTTGATACATTTAGACAATTCTCCAGCCTCATCATTGTTGTAGTGAGCATAATACTTTGCCAGATCAGTGAACTTAGTAGCATACTCACTAACAGTCAGATTGCCCTGCTTAAGCTCCAAAAACTCAATTTCCTTTCTTCCCCGAACATCTTCAGGAAAGTACCTCCTCAGAAAAGCTCTTCTGAAGTTAGCCCAAGTCAGTGCCTCTCCATCCTGAACCATCTCGGTCCTTGTGGCAACCCACCAGTCGTCGGCCTCTTCTGCCAACATATGCGTACCATATCTGACCTTCAGATCTTCAGCACAATCAATCACACGGAAAATCCTTTCGATTTCCTTCAGCCACTTCTGAGCACCTTCAGGGTCATGTGTACCTTTGAACAACGGAGGATTGTTCCTTTGGAAATTTCCCAATTGCCTATCAGCACCAATCACGCCTCCAGTTGGGTTTCCAGCAAGTACACCAGCTAACATCCCCAAAGCCTCAGCTAGTGCAGCATCATTTCGTCCGTTACCTCTTCCAGCCATGTTCCTGAGAATCAAAACATACTCTTCATCAGAATACAATATCGACAGTGTTACCTTACACTAATCGCATATAAAAGGGATGACTGACTCAAGACTCTGGTCGCAACGACCGACTATGCTCTGATACCACTATTGTAACACCCTCTAAAACCCCGAATAAATTTTCGCAAATATTAAAATCATAATTTCAGAGTACATGTATAATCAAGGATGCTACAATTCTCTTTTAATAAAACAAATTCCTGTCATGCATAACGTAGTAGTAACTCATACATGTTTACACAGCGGAATAATTCAATTAATAAAATCAATGTTATAATATTTTCAAAATCATCAGGGATTAACACCTGGAAAATGTCAACGTCATATTATAACAAAACATAAGGAATTAAACGAGTCTGATAAAAACAGCTCGACAAACAAACGTTCCCGGAGTTACAACTATCAGAGCATGACCTGGACAATACTAAAACGAAAATAAACTAGAAACGACGAGCCTTCGCCAAGCACCTGAACGAAGCTCCTCAATCTGAAATATTCAACAGTAAGGGTGAGCATCTCAATTATACATTTGATTATACGTTCATAACAACCAATTCAGGAAACCATAAGCATCACCCAACAATTAGCATATTTCATAGTTTACAAAAATCTTTACAATTCATATAACCATAATATATTATTTTTCATATTTGCAATTAACATCAAACATCGTCAACAATTTAGCAACCATACGTGCCTACAAACAATCAAATACAACATTGGAAAAATCATCCATTCATGTTATATTCAAGGTAATGCAACACACCCATGCATGTGGTACCACTTTACCGCCCCATTAAATCTCGGGTCACGGATAACTCACCGTTCCATTATATCGCAGACACGGCTACCACCTCAACGTTCCATTAAATCGCGGACACGTATATTGGCCACCATGTTAATTCCACACAATGGGAATTAACAAATGCAACATGATATGTAAGTATGTAACACTCAGCATACTATGAACATCAATCAACATATCATGCACATCAACAACATCAATCATAACAGGATATGGATAGCATGTAATCACTCAGCATACTATTTAAACATCAATCATATCAAGTCATATCATAATTCATGCTCGATAACATTATCCAAAAGCATGACAATAAAATCCACAATAACGCACAGAAAACAAAATTCAGAAAATCAACACAGCAGCATCAACACGGGTGCCCGTGTTGTGCAACACGGCCCGTGTTGTAACATATCCAGAAAACACTTTTTTTTTATCATTACAGGGGACCAACACGGGTACCCGTGTTGTGCAACACGGCCCGTGTTGTAATGTGTCCAGAAAACACATTACTTTACCAACACAGAAGAGCAACACGGGTGCCCGTGTTGTGCAACACGGCCCGTGTTGCTGAGCGCGTACAGAATTTTCCTGTACCTGTAGCAGCTCAGAACAGCAGCCAAACGCGGGAAAATGCCAGCCAAAACGCGCATTTCGGTACCTAACGACATCGATTTTGTATAATTCAAAACAACACCTCAATTTCCTAATTACCAACAATCATTATAGTAACCTTAGAAGTGATTAGTCGTTCATTTTGGGGAAATCTGCTAACATTTGGGTTATCCCTATAACTTCTAAGGTAAATTCACGATCATGCAGATATACTCCCAATCCACCATTAGGAACCTAAAATCGTTAATTGATTTCATAAAATTGAGAACCTAAACCCTCTTTAACAAAGTTCAATCCTAAGGGTATCGATCCCTACTAACATCTAACAATTGGGGTTTTTCCCTACGATTACCCAAATCAACCGTACATAAACCCATAAACAAAGGTAAATCGAGTAATAGCCCCCCTTACCTTATCAATTAGCAGCTTTGAACTTTTTGAGCGATGTTCTTCGTTCTTCGTTCTTCATACATTCAGAGCTCTGCTTCCCAAAATCCCAACTTCTGTGTTATCGTGAATAATGAGAAAAAAATAACTTGAGTTCCAAAACATATCCTTACTTCTTTTGCACCCCCACTCTTTACTAACAACATCCAAGCCCAATAACTTAAAAGAAATCCATATTTCTTATTTCTTTTATTTTCCTCCATATTTCAAAATAAATAATTCCTTTTTATTTTATTAATTCTAATAAAATAATTTCCCAAATTTAAATAAATCAAATAATTGAAACTGGGGTGTTACATTGTCATTATGGAAGGTAGTATGTTGTCGAGATTTTTGTTATTCCAATGGTTGGTAGCTTTGTCATTATGAAAGGTAGTCTGTTGTCGATATCTTTGTTACTCCAATGGATAGTAGCCTAGTAATTAGGGAAGGTAGTCTGTTGTCGAGAATTTTGTTACTCAAATGGATGGTAGCCTAGTAATTATGGAAGATAGTCTGTTGTCGAGATTTTTGTTACTCCAATGGATGATAGCCTTGTCATTATGGAAGGTAGGTTGTTGTCGATATATTTTTTACTCCAATGGATGGTAGCCTAGTCATTATGAAAGGTAGTCTATTGTCGAGATTTTTTTTACACCAATGGATGGTAGCCTTGTCATTATGGAAGGTAGTATGTTGTCTAAATTTTTGTTATTCCAATGGATGTTAGCCTTGCCATTATGAAAGGTAGTCTGTTGTCGATATCTTTGTTACTCCAATGGATAGTAGCCTAGTCATTACAGAAGGTAGTGTGTTGTCGAGATTTTTGTTACTCCAATGGATGGTAGCCTAGTCATTATGGAAGATAGTCTGTTGTCGAGATTTTTATTACTCCAATGGATGATAGCCATGTCATTACGGAAGGTAGGTTGATGTCGATATATTTTTTACTCCAATGGATGGTAGCCTAGTCATTATGAAAGGTAGTATGTTGTCGAGATTTTTGTTATTCCAATGGATGGTAGCCTTGTCATTATGAAAGGTAGTTTGTTGTCGATATCTTTGTTTCTCCAATGGATAGTAGCCTAGTCATTAGGGAAGGTAGTGTGTTGTCGAGATTTTTGTTACTCCAATGGATGGCAGCCTAGTCATTATGGAAGTTAGTTTGTTGTTGAGATTTTTGTTACTACAATGAATGATAGCCTTGTCATTATGGAAGGTAGTCTGTTGTTGAGATTTTTGTTACTCCAATGGATGGTAGACTTGTTATTATGGAAGGTAGTTTGTCATTGTGATCTTTGTTACTCCTATGGATGGTAGCCTAGTAATTAGGGAAGGTAGTCTGTTGTCGAGATTTTTGTTACTCCAATGGATGGTAGCCTAGTCATTATGGAAGATAGTCTGTTGTCGATATTTTTGTTACTCTAATGGATGATAGCCTTGTCATTATGGAAGGTAGGTTGTTGTCGATATATTTGTTACTCCAATGGATGGTAGCCTAGTCATTATGAAAGGTAGTCTATTGTCGAGATTTGTTTTACTCCAATGGATGGTAGCCTTGTCATTATGGATGGTAGTATGTTGTCGAGATTTTTGTTATTCCAATGGATGGTAGCCTTGTCATTATGAAAGGTAGTCTGATGTCGATATCATTGTTACTCCAATGGATAGTAGCCTAGTCATTAGGGAAGGTAGTGTGTTGTCGAGATTTTTGTTACTCCAATGGATGGTAGCCTAGTCATTATGGAAGTTAGTCTGTTGTCGAGATTTTTGTTACTCCAATGGATGGTAGCCTTGTCATTATGGAAGGTAGTATGTTGTCGAGATTTTTGTTATTCCAATGGATGGTAGCCTAGTCATTATGAAAGGTAGTCTGTTGTCGATATCTTTGTTACTCCAATGGATAGTAGCCTAGTCATTAGGGAAGGTAGTGTGTTGTCGAGATTTTTGTTACTCCAATGGATGGTAGCCTAGTCATTATGGAAGTTAGTCTGTTGTCGAGATTTTTGTTACTCTAATGAATGATAGCCTTGTCATTATGGAAGGTAGTCTGTTGTCGAGATTTTTGTTACTCCAATGGATGGTAGCCTTGTTATTATTTAAGGTAGTTTGTCATTCTGATCTTTGTTACTCCTATGGATGGTAGCCTAGTAATTAGGGAAGGTAGTCTGTTGTCGAGATTTTTGTTACTCCAAAGGATGGTAGCCTAGTCATTATGGAAGATAGTCTGTTGTCGAGATTTTTGTTACTCCAATGGATGATAGCCTTGTCATTATGGAAGGTAGGCTGTTGTCGATATATTTGTTACTCCAATGGATGGTAGCCTAGTCATTATGAAAGGTAGTCTATTATCGAGATTTGTTTTACTCCAATGGATGGCAGCCTTGTCATTATGGATGGTAGTATGTTGTCGAGATTTTTGTTATTCCAATGGATGGTAGCCTTGTCATTATGAAAGGTAGTCTGTTGTCGAGATTTTAGTTACTCCAATGGATGGTAGCCTAGTCATTATGGAAGGTAGTCTGTTGTCGAGATTTTTGTTACTCCAATAGATGGTAGCCTTGTCATTATGGAAGGTAGTCTATTGTCGATATTTTTTTTACTCCAATGGATGGTAGGCTTGTCATTATGGAAGATTGTATGTTGTCGAGATTTTTGTTATTCCAACGGATTGTAGCCTTGTCATTATGGTAGGTAGTATTTTGTTGATATCTTTGTTACTCCAGTGGATGGTATCCTTGTCATTATGGAAGGTATTATGTTGTCAATATCTTTATTACTCCAATGGATGGTAGCCTAGTCATTATAAAAGGTAATCTATTGTCGAGATTTGTTTTACTCCAATGGATGGTAGCCTTGTCATTATGGAAGGTAGTATGTTGTCGAGATTTTTGTTATTCCAATGGTTGGTAGCTTTGTCATTATGAAAGGTAGTCTGTTGTCGATATCTTTGTTACTCCAATGGATAGTAGCCTAGTAATTAGGGAAGGTAGTCTGTTGTCGAGATTTTTGTTACTCAAATGGATGGTAGCCTAGTAATTATGGAAGATAGTCTGTTGTCGAGATTTTTGTTACTCCAATGGATGATAGCCTTGTCATTAAGGAAGGTGGGTTGTTGTCGATATATTTTTTATTCCAATGGATGGTAGCCTAGTCATTATGAAAGGTAGTCTATTGTCGAGATTTTTTTTACTCCAATGGATGGTAGCCTTGTCATTATGGAAGGTCGTATGTTGTCTAGATTTTTGTTATTCCAATGGATGTTAGCCTTGTCATTATGAAAGGTAGTCTGTTGTCGATATCTTTGTTACTCCAATGGATAGTAGCCTAGTCATTACAGAAGGTAGTGTGTTGTCGAGATTTTTGTTACTCCAATGGATGGTAGCCTAGTCATTATGGAAGATAGTCTGTTGTTGAGATTTTTGTTACTCCAATGGATGATAGCCTTGTCGTTATGGAAGGTAGTCTGTTGTCGAGATTTTTGTTACTCCAATGGATGGTAGCCTTGTTATTATGGAAGGTAGTTTGTCATTGTGATCTTTGTTACTCCTATTGATGGTAGCCTTCTCATTATGGAAGGTAGTCTATTGTTCAGATTTTTGTTACTACAATGTATGGTAGCCTAGTCATTATGGAAGGTAGTGTGTTGTCGATATTTTAGTTACTCCAATGGATGGTAGCCTAGTCATTATGAAAGGTAGTCTATTGTCGAAATTTTTTGTACTCCAATGGATGGTAGCCTTGTCATTATGGAAGGTTATCTGTTGTCGAGATTTTTGTTACTCCAACGGATGGTAGCTTTGCCATTATGGAAGGTAGTATTTTGTTGATATCATTGTTACTCCAATGGATGGTAGCCTTGTAATTATGGAAGGTAGTCTGTTGTCGATATCTTTGTTAGTCCAATGGATGGTAGCCTAGTCATTATAAAAGGTAGTATATTGTCGAGATTTTTTTTACTCCAATGGATGGTAGCCTTGTCATTAAGGAAGGTAGTATGTTGTCGAGATTTTTGTTATTCCAATGGATGGTAGCCTTGTCATTATGAAAGGTAGTCTGTTGTCGATATCTTTGTTACTCCAATGGATAGTACCCTAGTCATTAGGGAAGGTAGTGTGTTGTCGAGATTTTTGTTACTCCAATGGATGATAGCCTTGTCATTATGGAAGGTAGGCTGTTGTCGATATATTTGTTACTCCAATGGATGGTAGCCTAGTCATTATGAAAGGTAGTCTATTGTCGAGATTTGTTTTACTCCAATGGATGCTAGCCTTGTCATTATGGATGGTAGTATGTTGTCGAGATTTTTGTTATTCCAATGGATGGTAGACTTGTCATTATGAAAGGTAGTCTGTTGTCGATATCTTTGTTACTCCAATGGATAGTAGCCTAGTCATTAGGGAAGGTAGTGTGTTGTCGAGATTTTTGTTACTCCAATGGATGGTAGCCTAGTTATTATGGAAGTTAGTCTGTTGTCGAGATTTTTGTTACTCCAATGAATGATAGCCTTGTCATTATGGAAGGTAGTCTGTTGTCGAGATTGTTACTCCAATGGATGGTAGCCTAGTAATTAGGGAAGGTAGTCTGTTGTCGAGATTGTTACTCCAATGGATGGTAGCCTAGTAATAATGGAAGATAGTCTGTTGTCGAGATTTTTGTTACTCCAATGGATGATAGCCTTGTCATTATGGAAGGTAGGTTGTTGTCGATATATTTGTTACTCCAATGGATGGTAGCCTAGTCATTATGAAAGGTAGTCTATTGTCGAGATTTTATTTACTCCAATGGATGGTAGCCTTGTCATTATGGAAGGTAGTATGTTGTCGAGATTTTTGTTATTCCAATTGATAGTAGCCTTGTCATTATGAAAGGTAGTTTGTTGTTGATATCTTTGTTACTCCAATGGATGGTAGCCTTGTCATTATGGAAGGTAGTATGTTGTCGAGATTTTTGTTATTCCAATGGTTGGTAGCTTTGTCATTACGAAAGGTAGTCTGTTGTCGATATCTTTGTTACTCCAATGGATAGTAGCCTAGTCATTAGGGAAGGTAGTGTGTTGTCGAGATTTTTATTACTCCAATGGATGGTAGCCTTGTTATTATGGAAGGTAGTTTGTCATTTTGATTTTTGTAACTCCTATGGATGGTAGCCTTCTCATTATGGAAGGTAGTCTATTGTTCAGATTTTTGTTACTACAATGTATGGTAGCCTAGTCATTATGGAAGGTAGTCTGTTGTCGAGATTTTAGTTACTCCAATGGATGGTAGCCTAGTCATTATGGAAGGTAGTCTGTTGTCGAGATTTTTGTTATTCAAATGGATGGTACCCTTGTCATTATGAAAGGTAGTCTATTATCGATATTTTTTTTACTCCAATGGATGGTAGCCTTGTCATTATGGAAGGTAGTCTGTTGTCGAGATTTTTGTTACTCCAATGGATGGTAGCCTTGTCATTATGGAAGGTAGTATTTTGTTGATATCTTTGTTACTCCAATGGATGGTAGCCTTGTCATTATGGCAGGTAGTCTGTTGTCGATATCTTTGTTACTCCAATGGATGGTAGCCTAGTCATTATAAGAGGTAGTCTATTGTCGAGATTTTTTTTACTCCAATGGATGGTAGCCTTGTCATTATGGATGGTAGTATGTTGTCGAGATTTTTGTTATTCCAATGGATGGTAGCCTTGTCATTATGAAAGGTAGTCTGTTGTCGATATCTTTATTACTCCAATGGATAGTAGCCTAGTCATTAGGGAAGGTAGTGTGTTGTCGAGATTTTTATTACTCCAATGGATGGTAGCCTAGTCATTATGGAAGTTAGTCTGTTGTCGAGATTTTTGTTACTCCAATGAATGATAGCCTTGTCATTATGGAAGGTAGTCTGTTGTCGAGATTTTTGTTACTCCAATGGATGGTAGCCTTGTTATTATGGAAGTTAGTTTGTCATTGTGATTTTTATTTTTCCTATGGATGGTAACCTTCTCATTATGGAAGGTACTCTATTGTTCAGATTTTCGTTACTACAATGTATGGTAGCCTAGTCATTATGGAAGGTAGTCTGTTGTCGAGATTTTAGTTACTCCAATGGATGGTAGCCTAGTCATTATGGAAGGTAGTCTGTTGTCGAGATTTTTGTTACTCCAATGGATGGTAGCCTTGTCATTATGGAAGGTAGTCTATAGTCGATATTTTTTTTACTCCAATGGATGGTAGCCTTGTCATTATGGAAGATAGTATGTTGTCGAGATTTTTCTTATTCCAACGGATGGTAGCCTTGTCATTATGGTAGGTAGTATTTTGTTGATATCTTTGTTACTCTAGTGGATGGTAGCCTTGTCATTATGAAAGGTAGTCTGTTGTCGATATCTTTGTTACTCCAATGGATGGTAGCCTAGTCATTATGAAATGTAGTCTAATGTCGAGATTTTTGTTACTCCAATGGATGATAGCCTTGTCATTATGGAAGGTAGGCTGTTGTCGATATATTTGTTACTATAATGGATGGTAGCCTAGTCATTATGAAAGGTAGTGTATTGTCGAGATTTTTTTTACTCCAATGGATGGTAGCCTTGTCATTAAGGAAGGTAGTATGTTGTCGAGATTTTTGTTATTCCAATGGATGGTAGCCTTGTCATTATGAAAGGTAGTCTGTTGTCGATATCTTTGTTACTCCAATGGATAGTACCCTAGTCATTAGGGAAGGTAGTGTGTTGTCGAGATTTTTGTTACTCCAATGGATGATAGCCTTGTCATTATGGAAGGTAGGCTGTTGTCGATATATTTGTTACTCCAATGGATGGTAGCCTAGTCATTATGAAAGGTAGTCTATTGTCGAGATTTGTTTTACTCCAATGGATGGTAGCCTTGTCATTATGGATGGTAGTATGTTGTCGAGATTTTTGTTATTCCAATGGATGGTAGACTTGTCATTATGAAAGGTAGTCTGTTGTCGATATCTTTGTTACTCCAATGGATAGTAGCCTAGTCATTAGGGAAGGTAGTGTGTTGTCGAGATTTTTGTTACTCCAATGGATGGTAGCCTAGTTATTATGGAAGTTAGTCTGTTGTCGAGATTTTTGTTACTCCATTGAATGATAGCCTTGTCATTATGGAAGGTAGTTTGTTGTCGAGATTGTTACTCCAATGGATGGTAGCCTAGTAATTAGGGAAGGTAGTCTGTTGTCGAGATTGTTACTCCAATGGATGGTAGCCTAGTAATAATGGAAGATAGTCTGTTGTCGAGATTTTTGTTACTCCAATGGATGATAGCCTTGTCATTATGGAAGGTAGGTTGTTGTCGATATATTTGTTACTCCAATGGATGGTAGCCTAGTCATTATGAAAGGTAGTCTATTGTCGAGATTTTATTTACTCCAATGGATGGTAGCCTTGTAATTATGGAAGGTAGTATGTTGTCGAGATTTTTGTTATTCCAATTGATAGTAGCCTTGTCATTATGAAAGGTAGTTTGTTGTTGATATCTTTGTTACTCCAATGGATGGTAGCCTTGTCATTATGGAAGGTAGTATGTTGTCGAGATTTTTGTTATTCCAATGGTTGGTAGCTTTGTCATTACGAAAGGTAGTCTGTTGTCGATATCTTTGTTACTCCAATGGATAGTAGCCTAGTCATTAGGGAAGGTAGTGTGTTGTCGAGATTTTTATTACTCCAATGGATGGTAGCCTTGTTATTATGGAAGGTAGTTTGTCATTTTGATTTTTGTAACTCCTATGGATGGTAGCCTTCTCATTATGGAAGGTAGTCTATTGTTCAGATTTTTGTTACTACAATGTATGGTAGCCTAGTCATTATGGAAGGTAGTCTGTTGTCGAGATTTTAGTTACTCCAATGGATGGTAGCCTAGTCATTATGGAAGGTAGTCTGTTGTCGAGATTTTTGTTATTCAAATGGATGGTACCCTTGTCATTATGAAAGGTAGTCTATTATCGATATTTTTTTTACTCCAATGGATGGTAGCCTTGTCATTATGGAAGGTAGTCTGTTGTCGAGATTTTTGTTACTCCAATGGATGGTAGCCTTGTCATTATGGAAGGTAGTATTTTGTTGATATCTTTGTTACTCCAATGGATGGTAGCCTTGTCATTATGGAAGGTAGTCTGTTGTCGATATCTTTGTTACTCCAATGGATGGTAGCCTAGTCATTATAAGAGGTAGTCTATTGTCGAGATTTTTTTTACTCCAATGGATGGTAGCCTTGTCATTATGGATGGTAGTATGTTGTCGAGATTTTTGTTATTCCAATGGATGGTAGCCTTGTCATTATGAAAGGTAGTCTGTTGTCGATATCTTTATTACTCCAATGGATAGTAGCCTAGTCATTAGGGAAGGTAGTGTGTTGTCGAGATTTTTATTACTCCAATGGATGGTAGCCTAGTCATTATGGAAGTTAGTCTGTTGTCGAGATTTTTGTTACTCCAATGAATGATAGCCTTGTCATTATGGAAGGTAGTCTGTTGTCGAGATTTTTGTTACTCCAATGGATGGTAGCCTTGTTATTATGGAAGTTAGTTTGTCATTGTGATTTTTATTTTTCCTATGGATGGTAACCTTCTCATTATGGAAGGTACTCTATTGTTCAGATTTTCGTTACTACAATGTATGGTAGCCTAGTCATTATGGAAGGTAGTCTGTTGTCGAGATTTTAGTTACTCCAATGGATGGTAGCCTAGTCATTATGGAAGGTAGTCTGTTGTCGAGATTTTTGTTACTCCAATGGATGGTAGCCTTTTCATTATGGAAGGTAGTCTATAGTCGATATTTTTTTTACTCCAATGGATGGTAGCCTTGTCATTATGGAAGATAGTATGTTGTCGAGATTTTTCTTATTCCAACGGATGGTAGCCTTGTCATTATGGTAGGTAGTATTTTGTTGATATCTTTGTTACTCTAGTGGATGGTAGCCTTGTCATTATGAAAGGTAGTCTGTTGTCGATATCTTTGTTACTCCAATGGATGGTAGCCTAGTCATTATGAAATGTAGTCTAATGTCGAGATTTTTTTTACTCCAATGGATGATAGCCTTGTCATTATGGAAGGTAGGCTGTTGTCGATATATTTGTTACTACAATGGATGGTAGCCTAGTCATTATGAAAGGTAGTGTATTGTCGAGATTTTTTTTACTCCAATGGATGGTAGCCTTGTCATTAAGGAAGGTAGTATGTTGTCGAGATTTTTGTTATTCCAATGGATGGTAGCCTTGTCATTATGAAAGGTAGTCTGTTGTCGATATCTTTGTTACTCCAATGGATAGTACCCTAGTCATTAGGGAAGGTAGTGTGTTGTCGAGATTTTTGTTACTCCAATGGATGATAGCCTTGTCATTATGGAAGGTAGGCTGTTGTCGATATATTTGTTACTCCAATGGATGGTAGCCTAGTCATTATGAAAGGTAGTCTATTGTCGAGATTTGTTTTACTCCAATGGATGGTAGCCTTGTCATTATGGATGGTAGTATGTTGTCGAGATTTTTGTTATTCCAATGGATGGTAGACTTGTCATTATGAAAGGTAGTCTGTTGTCGATATCTTTGTTACTCCAATGGATAGTAGCCTAGTCATTAGGGAAGGTAGTGTGTTGTCGAGATTTTTGTTACTCCAATGGATGGTAGCCTAGTTATTATGGAAGTTAGTCTGTTGTCGAGATTTTTGTTACTCCATTGAATGATAGCCTTGTCATTATGGAAGGTAGTTTGTTGTCGAGATTGTTACTCCAATGGATGGTAGCCTAGTAATTAGGGAAGGTAGTCTGTTGTCGAGATTGTTACTCCAATGGATGGTAGCCTAGTAATAATGGAAGATAGTCTGTTGTCGAGATTTTTGTTACTCCAATGGATGATAGCCTTGTCATTATGGAAGGTAGGTTGTTGTCGATATATTTGTTACTCCAATGGATGGTAGCCTAGTCATTATGAAAGGTAGTCTATTGTCGAGATTTTATTTACTCCAATGGATGGTAGCCTTGTCATTATGGAAGGTAGTATGTTGTCGAGATTTTTGTTATTCCAATTGATAGTAGCCTTGTCATTATGAAAGGTAGTTTATTGTTGATATCTTAGTTACTCCAATGGATGGTAGCCTTGTCATTATGGAAGGTAGTATGTTGTCGAGATTTTTGTTATTCCAATGGTTGGTAGCTTTGTCATTACGAAAGGTAGTCTGTTGTCGATATCTTTGTTACTCCAATGGATAGTAGCCTAGTCATTAGGGAAGGTAGTGTGTTGTCGAGATTTTTATTACTCCAATGGATGGTAGCCTTGTTATTATGGAAGGTAGTTTGTCATTTTGATTTTTGTAACTCCTATGGATGGTAGCCTTCTCATTATGGAAGGTAGTCTATTGTTCAGATTTTTGTTACTACAATGTATGGTAGCCTAGTCATTATGGAAGGTAGTCTGTTGTCGAGATTTTAGTTACTCCAATGGATGGTAGCCTAGTCATTATGGAAGGTAGTCTGTTGTCGAGATTTTTGTTATTCAAATGGATGGTACCCTTGTCATTATGAAAGGTAGTCTATTATCGATATTTTTTTTACTCCAATGGATGGTAGCCTTGTCATTATGGAAGGTAGTCTGTTGTCGAGATTTTTGTTACTCCAATGGATGGTAGCCTTGTCATTATGGAAGGTAGTATTTTGTTGATATCTTTGTTACTCCAATGGATGGTAGCCTTGTCATTATGGAAGGTAGTCTGTTGTCGATATCTTTGTTACTCCAATGGATGGTAGCCTAGTCATTATAAAAGGTAGTCTATTGTCGAGATTTTTTTTACTCCAATGGATGGTAGCCTTGTCATTATGGATGGTAGTATGTTGTCGAGATTTTTGTTATTCCAATGGATGGTAGCCTTGTCATTATGAAAGGTAGTCTGTTGTCGATATCTTTATTACTCCAATGGATAGTAGCCTAGTCATTAGGGAAGGTAGTGTGTTGTCGAGATTTTTATTACTCCAATGGATGGTAGCCTAGTCATTATGGAAGTTAGTCTGTTGTCGAGATTTTTCTTACTCCAATGAATGATAGCCTTGTCATTATGGAAGGTAGTCTGTTGTCGAGATTTTTGTTACTCCAATGGATGGTAGCCTTGTTATTATGGAAGTTAGTTTGTCATTGTGATTTTTATTTTTCCTATGGATGGTAACCTTCTCATTATGGAAGGTACTCTATTGTTCAGATTTTCGTTACTACAATGTATGGTAGCCTAGTCATTATGGAAGGTAGTCTGTTGTCGAGATTTTAGTTACTCCAATGGATGGTAGCCTAGTCATTATGGAAGGTAGTCTGTTGTCGAGATTTTTGTTACTCCAATGGATGGTAGCCTTGTCATTATGGAAGGTAGTCTATTGTCGATATTTTTTTTACTCCAATGGATGGTAGCCTTGTCATTATGGAAGATAGTATGTTGTCGAGATTTTTGTTATTCCAACGGATGGTAGCCTTGTCATTATGGTAGGTAGTATTTTGTTGATATCTTTGTTACTCTAGTGGATGGTAGCCTTGTCATTATGAAAGGTAGTCTGTTGTCGATATCTTTGTTACTCCAATGGATGGTAGCCTAGTCATTATGAAATGTAGTCTAATGTCGAGATTTTTTTTACTCCAATGGATGATAGCCTTGTCATTATGGAAGGTAGGCTGTTGTCGATATATTTGTTACTACAATGGATGGTAGCCTAGTCATTATGAAAGGTAGTGTATTGTCGAGATTTTTTTTACTCCAATGGATGGTAGCCTTGTCATTATGGAAGGTAGTATGTTGTCTAGATTTTTGTTATTCCAATGGATGTTAGCCTTCACATTATGAAAGGTAGTCTGTTGTCGATATCTTTGTTACTCCAATGGATAGTAGCCTAGTCATTACGGAAGGTAGTGTGTTGTCGAGATTTTTGTTACTCCAATGGATGGTAGCCTAGTCATTATGGAAGGTAGTCTGTTGTCGAGAATTTTTTTTCTCCAATTGATGGTAGCCTTGTCATTATGGAAGGTAGTATGTTGTCGATATTTTTTTACTCCAATGGATGGAAGACTTGTCATTATGGAAGATAGTATGTTGTCGAGATTTTTGTTATTCAAACGGATGGTAGCCTTGTCATTATGGTAGGTAGTATTTTGTTGATATCTTTGTTACTCCAGTGGATGGTAGCCTTGTCATTATGGAAGTTAGTATGTTGTCAATATCTTTATTACTCCAATGGATGGTAGCCTAGTCATTATGAAAGGTAATATATTGTCGAGATTTTATTTACTCCAATGGATGGTAGCCTTGTCATTATGGAAGGTAGTATGTTGTCGAGATTTTTGTTATTCCAATGGTTGGTAGCTTTGTCATTATGAAAGGTAGTCTGTTGTCGATATCTTTGTTACTCCAATGGATGGTAGCCTAGTCATTATGGAAGTTAGTCTGTTGTCGAGATTTTTGTTACTCCAATGAACGATAGCCTTGTCATTATGGAAGGTAGTCTGTTGTCGAGATTTTTGTTACTCCAATGGATGGTAGCCTTGTTATTATGGAAGGTAGTTTGTCATTGTGATTTTTATTTTTCCTATGGATGGTAACCTTCTCATTATGGAAGGTACTCTATTGTTCAGATTTTCGTTACTACAATGTATGGTAGCCTAGTCATTATGGAAGGTAGTCTGTTGTCGAGATTTTAGTTACTCCAATGGATGGTAGCCTAGTCATTATGGAAGGTAGTCTATTGTCGAGATTTTTGTTACTCTAATAGATGGTAGCCTTGTCATTATGGAAGGTAGTCTATTGTCGATATTTCTTTTTCTCCAATGGATGGTAGCCTTGTCATTATGGAAGATAGTATGTTGTCGAGATTTTTGTTATTCCAAAGGATGGTAGCCTTGTCATTATGGTAGGTAGTATTTTGTTGATATCTTTGTTACTCCAGTGGATGGTAGCCTTGTCATTATGAAAGGTAGTCTGTTGTCGATATCTTTGTTACTCCAATGGATGGTAGCCTAGTCATTATGAAATGTAGTCTAATGTCGAGATTTTTTTTACTCCAATGGATGATAGCCTTGTCATTATGGAAGGTAGGCTGTTGTCGATATATTTGTTACTACAATGGATGGTAGCCTAGTCATTATGAAAGGTAGTGTATTGTCGAGATTTTTTTTACTCCAATGGATGGTAGCCTTGTCATTATGGAAGGTAGTATGTTGTCTAGATTTTTGTTATTCCAATGGATGTTAGCCTTCACATTATGAAAGGTAGTCTGTTGTCGATATCTTTGTTACTCCAATGGATAGTAGCCTAGTCATTACAGAAGGTAGTGTGTTGTCGAGATTTTTGTTACTCCAATGGATGGTAGCCTAGTCATTATGGAAGATAGTCTGTTGTCGAGATTTTTGTTATTCCAATGGATGTTAGCCTTGTCATTGTGATTTTTGTTACTCCTATGGATGGTAACCTTCTCATTATGGAAGGTACTCTATTGTTCAGATTTTCGTTACTACAATGTATGGTAGCCTAGTCATTATGGAAGGTAGTCTGTTGTCGAGGATTTAGTTACTCCAATGGATGGTAGCCTAGTCATTATGGAAGGTAGTCTGTTGTCGAGATTTTTTTTACTCCAATGGATGGTAGCCTTGTCATTATGGAAGGTAGTATGTTGTCGATATTTTTTTTACTCCAATGGATGGAAGACTTGTCATTATGGAAGATAGTATGTTGTCGAGATTTTTGTTATTCAAACGGATGGTAGCCTTGTCATTATGGTAGGTAGTATTTTGTTGATATCTTTGTTACTCCAGTGGATTGTAGCCTTGTCATTATGGAAGTTAGTATGTTGTCAATATCTTTATTACTCCAATGGATGGTAGCCTCGTCATTATGAAAGGTAATATATTGTCGAGATTTTATTTACTCCAATGGATGGTAGCCTTGTCATTATGGAAGGTAGTATGTTGTCGAGATTTTTGTTATTCCAATGGTTGGTAGCTTTGTCATCATGAAAGGTAGTCTGTTGTCGATATCTTTGTTACTCCAATGGATGGTAGCCTAGTCATTATGGAAGTTAGTCTGTTGTCGAGATTTTTGTTACTCCAATGAACGATAGCCTTGTCATTATGGAAGGTAGTCTGTTGTCGAGATTTTTGTTACTCCAATGGATGGTAGCCTTGTTATTATGGAAGGTAGTTTGTCATTGTGATTTTTATTTTTCCTATGGATGGTAACCTTCTCATTATGGAAGGTACTCTATTGTTCAGATTTTCGTTACTACAATGTATGGTAGCCTAGTCATTATGGAAGGTAGTCTGTTGTCGAGATTTTAGTTACTCCAATGGATGGTAGCCTAGTCATTATGGAAGGTAGTCTATTGTCGAGATTTTTGTTACTCTAATAGATGGTAGCCTTGTCATTATGGAAGGTAGTCTATTGTCGATATTTTTTTTTCTCCAATGGATGGTAGCCTTGTCATTATGGAAGATAGTATGTTGTCGAGATTTTTGTTATTCCAAAGGATGGTAGCCTTGTCATTATGGTAGGTAGTATTTTGTTGATATCTTTGTTACTCCAGTGGATGGTAGCCTTGTCATTATGAAAGGTAGTCTGTTGTCGATATCTTTGTTACTCCAATGGATGGTAGCCTAGTCATTATGAAAGGTAGTCTTTTGTCGAGATTTTTTTTACAGCAATGGATGATAGCCTTGTCATTATGGAAGGTAGGCTGTTGTCGATATATTTGTTACTCCAATGGATGGTAGCCTAGTCATTATGAAAGGTAGTCTATTGTCGAGATTTTTTTTACTCCAATGGATGGTAGCCTTGTCATTATGGAAGGTAGTATGTTGTCTAGATTTTTGTTATTCTAATGGATGTTAGCCTTCACATTATGAAAGGTAGTCTGTTGTCGATATCTTTGTTACTCCAATGGATAGTAGCCTAGTCATTATGGAAGGTAGTGTGTTGTCGAGATTTTTGTTACTCCAATGGATGGTAGCCTAGTCATTATGGAAGATAGTCTGTTGTCGAGATTTTTGTTATTCCAATGGATGTTAGCCATGTCATTGTAATTTTTGTTACTCCTATGGATGGTAACCTTCTCATTATGGAAGGTACTCTGTTGTTCAGATTTTCGTTACTACAATGTATGGTAGCCTAGTCATTATGGAAGGTAGTCTGTTGTCGAGAATTTAGTTACTCCAATGGATGGTAGCCTAGTCATTATGGAAGGTAGTCTGTTGTCGAGATTTTTTTTACTCCAATGGATGGTAGCCTTGTCATTATGGAAAGTAGTATGTTGTCGATATTTTTTTTACTCTAATGGATGGAAGCCTTGTCATTATGGAAGATAGTATGTTGTCGAGATTTTTGTTATTCCAACGGATGGTAGCCTTGTCATTATGGTAGGTAGTATTTTGTTGATATCTTTGTTACTCCAGTGGATGGTAGCCTTGTCATTATGGAAGTTAGTATGTTTTCAATATCTTTATTACTGCAATGGATGGTAGCCTAGTCATTATGAAAGTTAATATATTGTCGAGATTTTATTTACTCCAATGGATGGTAGCCTTGTCATTATGGAAGGTAGTATGTTGTCGAGAGTTTTTTTTTTCCAATGGTTGGTAGCTTTGTCATTATGAAAGTTAGTCTGTTGTTGATATCTTTGTTACTCCAATTGATGGTAGCCTAGTAATTATGGAAGATAGTCTGTTGTCGAGATTTTTGTTACTCTAATGGATGATAGCCTTGTCATTATGGAAGGTAGGCTGTTGTCGATATATTTGTTACTCCAATGGATGGTAGCCTATCATTATGAAAGGTAGTCTATTGTCGAGATTTGTTTTACTCCAATGGATGGTAGCCTTGTCATTATGGAAGGTAGTATGTTGTCGAGATTTTTGTTATTCCAATGGATGGTAGCCGTGTCATTATGAAAGGTATTCTGTTGTCGATATCTTTGTTACTCCAATGGATAATAGCCTAGTCATTACAGAAGGTAGTGTGTTGTCGAGATTTTTGTTACTCCAATGGATGGTAGCCTAGTCATTATGGAAGATAGTCTGTTGTCGATATTTTTGTTACTCCAATGGATGATAGCCTTGTCATTATGGAAGGTAGTCTGTTGTCGAGATTTTTGTTACTCCAATGGATGGTAGCCTTGTTATTATGGAAGGTAGTTTGTCATTGTGATTTTTGTTACTCCTATGGATGGTAGCCTTCTCATTATGGAAGGTAGTCTATTATTCAGATTTTTGTTACTCCAATGGATGGTAGCCTTGTCATTATGGAAGGTAGTCTATTGTAGATATTTTTTTTACTCCAATGGATGGTAGCCTTGTCATTATGGAAGATAGTATGTTGTCGAGATTTTTGTTATTCCAACGGATGGTAGCCTTGTCATTATGGTAGGTAGTATTTTGTTGATATCTTTGTTACTCCAGTGGATGGTAGCCTTGTCATTATGAAAGTTAGTCTGTTGAAGATATCTTTGTTACTCCAATGGATGGTAGCCTAGTCATTATGAAAGGTAGTCTATTGTCAAGATTTTTTTTACTCCAATGGATGATAGCCTTGTCATTATGGAAGGTAGGCTGTTATCGATATATTTGTTACTCCAATGGATGGTAGCCTAGTCATTATGAAAGGTAGTCTATTGTCGAGTTTTTTTTTACTCCAATGGATGGTAGCCTTGTCATTATGGAAGGTAGTATGTTGTCTAGTTTTTTTTATTCCAATGGATGTTAGCCTTGTCATTATGAAAGGTAGTTTGTTGTCGATATCTTTGTTACTCCAATGGATAGTAGCCTAGTCATTACGGAAGGTAGTGTGTTATCGAGATTTTTGTTACTCCAATGGATGGTAGCCTAGTCATTAAGGAAAATAGTCTGTTGTCGAGATTTTTGTTACTCCAATGGATGATAGCCTTGTCATTATGGAAGGTAGTCTGTTGTCGAGATTTTTGTTACTCCAATGGATGGTAGCCTTGTTATTATGGAAGGTAGTTTGTCATTGTGATTTTTGTTACTCCTATGGATGGTAGCCTTCTCATTATGGAAGGTAGTCTATTGTTCAGATTTTTGTTACTACAATGTATGGTAGCCTAATCATTATGGAAGGTAGTGTGTTGTCGAGATTTTAGTTACTCCAATGGATGGTAGCCTAGTCATTATGGAAGGTAGTCTATTGTCTAGATTTTTGTTATTCCAATGGATGGTAGCCTTGTCATTATGAAAGGTAGTCTATTGTCGATATTTTTATTACTCCAATGGATGGTAGCCTTGTCATTATGGAAGGTAGTCTGTAGTCGAGATTTTTGTTACTCCAATGGATGGTAGCCTTGTCATTATGGAAGGTAGTATTTTGTTGATATATTTTTTATTCAGAATGGATGGTAGCCTTGTCATTATGGAAGATAGTCTGTTGTCGATATCTTTGTTACTCCAATGGATGGTAGCCTAGTCATTATGAAAGGTAGTCTATTGTCGAGATTTTTTTACTCCAATGGATGGTAGCCTTGTCATTATGGAAGGTAGTATGTTGTCGATATTTTTGTTATTCCAATGGATGGTAGTTTTGTCATTATGAAAGGTAGTCTGTTGTCAATATCTTTGTTACCACAATGGATGGTAGCCTAGTAATTAGGGAAGGTACTGTGTTGTCGAGATTTTTGTTTCTCCAATGAATGGTAGCCTAATCATTTTGGAAGATAGTTTTTTGTCGAGATTTTTGTTACTCCAATGGATGATAGCCTTGTCATTATGGAAGGTAGTCTGTTGTCTATATATTTGTTACTCCAATGGATGGTAGCCTTGTTATTATGGAAGGTAGTTTGTCATTGTGATTTTTGTTACTCCTATGGATGGTAACCTTCTCATTATGGAAGGTACTCTATTGTTCATATTTTCGTTACTATAATGTATGGTAGCCTAGTCATTATGGAAGGTTGTCTGTTGTCGAGATTTTAGTTACTCCAATGGATGGTAGCCTAGTCATTATGGAAGGTAGTCTGTTGTCGAGATTTTTTTTACTCCAATGGATGGTAGCCTTGTTATTATGGAAGGTAGTATGTTGTCGATATTTTTTTTACTCCAATGGATGGTAGCCTTGTCATTATGGAAGATAGTATGTTGTCGAGATTTTTGTTATTCCAACGGATGGTAGCCTTGTCATTATGGTAGGTAGTATTTTGTTGATATCTTTGTTACTCCAATGGATGGTATCCTTGTCATTATGGAAGTTAGTATGTTGTCAATATCTTTATTACTCCAATGGATGGTAGCCTAGTCATTATGAAAGGTAATCTATTGTCGAGATTTTTTTTACTCCAATGGATGGTAGCCTTGTCATTATGGAAGGTAGTATGTTGTCGAGATTTTTGTTATTCCAATGGTTGGTAGCTTTGTCATTATGAAAGGTAGTCGGTTGTCGATATCTTTGTTACTCCAATGGATGATAGCCTAGTAATTAGGGAAGGTAGTCTGTTGTCGAGATTTTTGTTACTCCAATGGATGGTAGCCTAGTAATTATGGAAGATAGTCTGTTGTCGAGATTTTTGTTACTCCAATGGATGATAGCCTTGTCATTATGGAAGATAGGCTGTTGTCGATATATTTGTTACTCCAATGGATGGTAGCCTAGTCATTATGAAAGGTAGTCTATTGTCGAGAATTTTTTTACTCCAATGGATTGTAGCCTTGTCATTATGGAAGGTAGTATGTTGTCGAGATTTTTGTTATTCCAATGGATGGTAGCCTTGTCATTATGAAAGGTAGTCTGTTGTCGATATCTTTGTTACTCCAATGGATAGTAGCCTAGTCATTACGGAAGGTAGTGTGTTGTCGAGATTTTTGGTACTCCAATGGATGGTAGCCTAGTCATTATGGAAGATAGTCTGTTGTCGAGATTTTTGTTACTCCAATGGATGATAGCCTTGTCATTATGGAAGGTAGTCTGTTGTCGAGATTTTTGTTACTCCAATGGATGGTAGCCTTGTTATTATGGAAGGTAGTTTGTCATTGTGATTTTTGTTACTCCTATGGATGGTAGCCTTCTCATTATGGAAGGTAGTCTATTGTTCAGATTTTTGTTACTACAATGTATGGTAGCCTAGTCATTATGGAAGGTAGTTTGTTGTCGAGATTTTAGTTACTCCAATGGATGGTAGCCTAGTCATTATGGAAGGTAGTCTGTTGTCGAGATTTTTGTTATTCCAATGGATGGTAGCCTTGTCATTATGAAAGGTAGTCTATTGTTGAGATTTTTTTTACTCCAATGGATGGTAGCCTTGACATTATGGAAGGTAGTCTGTTGTCGAGATTTTTGTTACTCCAATGGATGGTAGCCTTGTCATTATGGAAGGTAGTATTTTGTTGATATCTTTTTTACTCCAATATATGGTAGCCTTGTCATTATGGAAGGTAGTCTGTTGTCGATATCTTTGTTACTCCAATGGATGGTAGCCTAGTAATTAGGGAAGGTAGTCTTTTGTCGAAATTTTTGTTACTCCAATGGATGGTAGCCTAGTCATTATGGAAGATAGTCTGTTGTTGAGATTTTTGTTACTCCAATGGATGATAGCCTTGTCATTGTGGAATGTAGGCTGTTGTCGATATATTTGTTACTCCAATGGATGGTAGCCTAGTCATTATGAAAGGTAGTCTATTATCGAGATTTTTTCTACTCCAATGGATGGTACCCCTGTCATTATGGAAGGTAGTATGTTATCGAGATTTTTGTTATTCCAATGGATGGTAGCCTTGTCATTATGAAAGGTAGTCTGTTATCGATATCTTTGTTATTCCAATGGATAGTAGCCTGGTCATTAGGGAAGGTAGTGTGTTGTCGAGATTTTAGTTACTCCAATAGATGGTAGCCTAGTCATTATGGAAGGTAGTCTGTTGTCGAGATTTTTGTTATTCCAATGGATGGTAGCCTAGTCATTATGGAAGATAGTCTGTTGTCGAGATTTTTGTTACTCCAATGGATGATAGCCTTGTCATTATGGAAACTAGTCTATTGTCGAGATTTTTGTTACGACAATGGATGGTAGCCTTGCTATTATGGAAGGTAGTTTGTCATTGTGATTTTTGTTACTCCTATGGATGGTAGCCTTCTCATTATGGAAGGTAGTCTATTGTTCAGATTTTTGTTACTACAATGTATGGTAGCCTAGTCATTATGGAAGGTAGTCTGTTGTCGAGATTTTAGTTACTCCAATGGATGGTAGCCTAGTCATTATGGAAGGTAGTCTGTTGTCGAGATTTTTGTTATTCCAATGGATGGTTGCCTTGTCATTATGAAAGGTACTCTATTGTTGAGATTTTTTTTACTCCAATGGATGGTAGCCTTGTCATTATGGAAGGTACTCTGTTGTCGAGATTTTTGTTACTCCAATGGATGGTAGCCTTGTCATTATGGAAGGTAGTATTTTGTTGATATCTTTTTTACTGCAATGGATGGTAGCCTTGTCATTATGGAAGGTAGTCTGTTGTCGATATCTTTGTTACTCCAATGGATGGTAGCCTAGTCATTATGAAAGGTAGTCTATTGTCGAGATTTTTTTTACTCCAATGGATGGTAGCCTTGTCATTATGGAAGGTAGTATGTTGTCGAGATTTTTGTTATTCCAATGGATGGTAGCTTTGTCATTATGAAAGGTAGTTTGTTGTCGATATCTTTGTTACTCCAATGGATGGTAGCCTAGTAATTAGGGAAGGTAGTATGTTGTCGAGATTTTTGTTACTCCAATGGATGGTAGCCTAGTCATTATTGAAGATAGTCTGTTGTCGAGATTTTTTTACTCCAATGGATGATAGCCTTGTCATTATGGAATGTAGGCTATTGTCGATATATTTGTTACTCCAATGGATGGTAGCCTAGTCATTATGAAAGGTAGTCTATTATCGAGATTTTTTTTACTCCAATGGATGGTAGCCTTGTCATTATGGAAGGTAGTATGTTGTCGAAATTTTTGTTATTCCAATGGATGGTAGCCTTGTCATTATAAAAGGTAGTTTGTTATCGATATCTTCGTTATTCCAATGGATAGTAGCCTTGTCATTAGGGAAGGTAGTGTGTTGTCTAGATTTTTGTTACTCCAATGGATGGTAGCCTAGTCATTATGGAAGATAGTCTGTTGTCGAGATTTTTGTTACTCCAATGAATGATAGCCTTGTCATTATGGAAGGTAGTCTGTTGTCGAGATTTTTGTTACTCCAATGGATGGTAGCCTTGTCAGTATGGAAGGTAGTTTGTCATTGTGATTTTTGTTACTCCTATGGATGGTAGCCTTGTCATTATGAAAGGTAGTCTGTTATCGATATCTTTGTTATTCCAATGGATAGTAGCCTGGTCATTAGGGAAGGTAGTGTGTTGTCCAGATTTTTGTTACTCCAATGGATGGTAGCCTACTCATTATGGAAGATAGTTTGTTGTCGAGATTTTTGTTACTCCAATGAATGATAGCCTTGTCATTATGGAAGGTAGTCTGTTGTCGAGATTTTTGTTACTCCAATGGATGGTAGCCTTGTTATTATGGAAGGTAGTTTGTCATTGTGATTTTTGTTACTGCTATGGATGGTAGCCTTCTCATTATGGAAGGTACTCTATTGTTCAGATTTTCGTTACTACAATGTATGGTAGCCTAGTCATTAATGAAGGTAGTCTGTTGTCGAGATTTTTGTTATTCCAATGGATGGCACCCTTGTCATTATGAAAGGTAGTCTATTGTCGATATTTTTTTTACTCCAATGGATGGTAGCCTTGTCATTATGGAAGGTAGTCTGTTGTCTAGATTTTTGTTACTCCAATGGATGGTAGCCTTGTCATTATGGAAGGTAGTATTTTGTTGATATCTTTGTTACTCTAGTGGATGGTAGCCTTGTTATTATGGAAGGTAGTTTATTGTCGATATTTTTTTACTCCAATGGATGGTAGCCTTGTCATTATCGAAGGTAGTATGCTGTCGAGATTTTTGTTATTACAATGGTTTGTAGCTTTTTCATTATAAAAGGTAGTCTATTGTCGATATCTTTGTTACTCCAATGGATGGTAGCCTAGTAATTAGGGAAGGTAGTCTGTTGTCGAGATTTTTGTTACTCCAATGGATGGTAGCCTAGTCATTATAGAAGGTAGTCTGTTGTGGAGATTTTTGTTACTCCAATGGATGATAGCCTTGTCATTATGGAAGGTAGGTTGTTGTCGATATATTTGTTACTCCAATGGATGGTAGCCTAGTCATTATGAAAGGTAGTCTATTTTCGAGATTTTTGTTATTCCAATGGATGGTAGCCTTGTCATTATGAAAGGTAGTGTGTTGTTGATATCTTTGTTACTCCAATTGATAGTAGCCTAGTCATTAGGGAAGGTAGTGCGCTGTCTTGATTTTTGTAACTCCAATGGATGGTAGCCTAGTCATTATGGAAGATAGTCTGTTGTCGAGATTTTTGTTACTACAATGGATGATAGCCTTGTCATTATGGAAGGTAGTCTATTGTCGAGATTTTTGTTACTCCAATGGATGGTAGCCTTCTTATTATGGAAGAAAATTTGTCATTGTGATTTTTGTTACTCCTATGGATGGTAGCCTAGTAATTAGGGAAGGTAGTCTGTTGTCGAGATTTTTGTTACTACAATGTATGGTAGCCTAGTCATTACAGAAGGTAGTCTGTCGTCGAGATTTTAGTTACTCCAATGGATGGTAGCCTAGTCATTATGGAAGGTAGTCTGTTGTCGAGATTTTTGTTACTCCAATGGATGATAGCCTTGTCATTATGGAAGATAGTCTATTGTCGAGATTTTTTTTACTCCAATGGATGGTAGCCTTGTCATTATGGAAGATAGTATGTTGTCGAGAGTTTTGTTATTCCAATGGATGGTAGCCTTGTCATTATGAAAGGTAGTTTGTTATCGATATCTTTGTTATTCCAATGGATAGTAGCCTGGTCATTAGGGAAGGTAGTCTGTTGTCTAGATTTTTGTTACTCCAATGGATGGTAGCCTAGTCATTATGGAAGATAGTCGGTTGCGAGATTTTTGTTACTCCAATGAATGATAGCCTTGTCATTATGGAAGGTAGTCTGTTGTCGAGATTTTTGTTACTCCAATGGATGGTACCCTTGTCATTATGGAAGGTAGTTTGTCATTGTGATTTTTGTTACTCCTATGGATGGTAGCCTTGTCATTATGAAAGGTAGTCTGTTATCGATATCTTTGTTATTCCAATGGATAGTAGCCTGGTCATTAGGGAAGGTAGTGTGTTGTCCAGATTTTTGTTACTCCAATGGATGGTAGCCTAGTCATTATGGAAGATAGTCTGTTGTCGAGATTTTTGTTACTCCAATGAATGATAGCCTTGTCATTATGGAAGGTAGTCTGTTGTCGAGATTTTTGTTACTCCAATGGATGGTAGCCTTGTTATTATGGAAGGTAGTTTGTCATTGTGATTTTTGTTACTGCTATGGATGGTAGCCTTCTCATTATGGAAGGTACTCTATTGTTCAGATTTTCGTTACTACAATGTATGGTAGCCTAGTCATTATGGAAGGTAGTCTGTTGTCGAGATTTTTGTTATTCCAATGGATGGCACCCTTGTCATTATGAAAGGTAGTCTATTGTCGATATTTTTTTTAATCCAATGGATGGTAGCCTTGTCATTATGGAAGGTAGTCTGTTGTCTAGATTTTTGTTACTCCAATGGATGGTAGCCTTGTCATTATGGAAGGTAGTATTTTGTTGATATCTTTGTTACTCTAGTGGATGGTAGCCTTGTTATTATGGAAGGTAGTCTGTTGTCGATATCATTGTTACTCCAATGGATGGTAGCCTAGTCATTATGAAAGGTAATCTATTGTCGATATTTTTTTACTCCAATGGATGGTAGCCTTGTCATTATCGAAGGTAGTATGCTGTCGAGATTTTTGTTATTACAATGGTTGGTAGCTTTGTCATTATAAAAGCTAGTCTATTGTCAATATCTTTGTTACTCCAATGGATGGTAGCCTAGTAATTAGGGAAGGTAGTCTGTTGTCGAGATTTTTGTTACTCCAATGGATGGTAGCCTAGTCATTATAGAAGGTAGTCTGTTGTGGAGATTTTTGTTACTCCAATGGATGATAGCCTTGTCATTATGGAAGGTAGGTTGTTGTCGATATATTTGTTACTCCAATGGATGGTAGCCTAGTCATTATGAAAGGTAGTCTATTTTCGAGATTTTTGTTATTCCAATGGATGGTAGCCTTGTCATTATGAAAGGTAGTGTGTTGTTGATATCTTTGTTACTCCAATTGATAGTAGCCTAGTCATTAGGGAAGGTAGTGCGTTGTCTTGATTTTTGTAACTCCAATGGATGGTAGCCTAGTCATTATGGAAGATAGTCTGTTGTCGAGATTTTTGTTACTACAATGGATGATAGCCTTGTCATTATGGAAGGTAGTCTATTGTCGAGATTTTTGTTACTCCAATGGATGGTAGCCTTCTTATTATGGAAGAAAATTTGTCATTGTGATTTTTGTTACTCTTATGGATGGTAGCCTAGTAATTAGGGAAGGTAGTCTGTTGTCGAGATTTTTGTTACTACAATGTATGGTAGCCTAGTCATTACAGAAGGTAGTCTGTTGTCGAGATTTTAGTTACTCCAATGGATGGTAGCCTAGTCATTATGGAAGGTAGTCTGTTGTCTAGATTTTTGTTACTCCAATGGATGGTAGCCTAGTCATTATGGAAGATAGTCGGTTGCGAGATTTTTGTTACTCCAATGAATGATAGCCTTGTCATTATGGAAGGTAGTCTGTTGTCGAGATTTTTGTTACTCCAATGGATGGTACCCTTGTCATTATGGAAGGTAGTTTGTCATTGTGATTTTTGTTACTCCTATGGATGGTAGCCTTGTCATTATGAAAGGTAGTCTGTTATCGATATCTTTGTTATTCCAATGGATAGTAGCCTGGTCATTAGGGAAGGTAGTGTGTTGTCCAGATTTTTGTTACTCCAATGGATGGTAGCCTAGTCATTATGGAAGATAGTCTGTTGTCGAGATTTTTGTTACTCCAATGAATGATAGCCTTGTCATTATGGAAGGTAGTCTGTTGTCGAGATTTTTGTTACTCCAATGGATGGTAGCCTTGTTATTATGGAAGGTAGTTTGTCATTGTGATTTTTGTTACTGCTATGGATGGTAGCCTTCTCATTATGGAAGGTACTCTATTGTTCAGATTTTCGTTACTACAATGTATGGTAGCCTAGTCATTATGGAAGGTAGTCTGTTGTCGAGATTTTTGTTATTCCAATGGATGGCACCCTTGTCATTATGAAAGGTAGTCTATTGTCGATATTTTTTTTAATCCAATGGATGGTAGCCTTGTCATTATGGAAGGTAGTCTGTTGTCTAGATTTTTGTTACTCCAATGGATGGTAGCCTTGTCATTATGGAAGGTAGTATTTTGTTGATATCTTTGTTACTCTAGTGGATGGTAGCCTTGTTATTATGGAAGGTAGTCTGTTGTCGATATCATTGTTACTCCAATGGATGGTAGCCTAGTCATTATGAAAGGTAATCTATTGTCGATATTTTTTTACTCCAATGGATGGTAGCCTTGTCATTATCGAAGGTAGTATGCTGTCGAGATTTTTGTTATTACAATGGTTGGTAGCTTTGTCATTATAAAAGGTAGTCTATTGTCAATATCTTTGTTACTCCAATGGATGGTAGCCTAGTAATTAGGGAAGGTAGTCTGTTGTCGAGATTTTTGTTACTCCAATGGATGGTAGCCTAGTCATTATAGAAGGTAGTCTGTTGTGGAGATTTTTGTTACTCCAATGGATGATAGCCTTGTCATTATGGAAGGTAGGTTGTTGTCGATATATTTGTTACTCCAATGGATGGTAGCCTAGTCATTATGAAAGGTAGTCTATTTTCGAGATTTTTGTTATTCCAATGGATGGTAGCCTTGTCATTATGAAAGGTAGTGTGTTGTTGATATCTTTGTTACTCCAATTGATAGTAGCCTAGTCATTAGGGAAGGTAGTGCGTTGTCTTGATTTTTGTAACTCCAATGGATGGTAGCCTAGTCATTATGGAAGATAGTCTGTTGTCGAGATTTTTGTTACTACAATGGATGATAGCCTTGTCATTATGGAAGGTAGTCTATTGTCGAGATTTTTGTTACTCCAATGGATGGTAGCCTTCTTATTATGGAAGAAAATTTGTCATTGTGATTTTTGTTACTCTTATGGATGGTAGCCTAGTAATTAGGGAAGGTAGTCTGTTGTCGAGATTTTTGTTACTACAATGTATGGTAGCCTAGTCATTACAGAAGGTAGTCTGTTGTCGAGATTTTAGTTACTCCAATGGATGGTAGCCTAGTCATTATGGAAGGTAGTCTGTTGTCGAGATTTTTGTTACTCCAATGGATGATAGCCTTGTCATTATGGAAGATAGTCTATTGTCGAGATTTTTTTTACTCCAATGGATGGTAGCCTTGTCATTATGGAAGATAGTATGTTGTCGAGAGTTTTGTTATTCCAATGGATGGTAGCCTTGTCATTATGAAAGGTAGTTTGCTATCGATATCTTTGTTATTCCAATGGATAGTAGCCTGGTCATTAGGGAAGGTAGTGTGTTGTCTAGATTTTTGTTACTCCAATGGACGGTAGCCTAGTCATTATGGAAGATAGTCGGTTGTCGAGATTTTTGTTACTCCAATGAATGATAGCCTTGTCATTATGGAAGGTAGTCTGTTGTCGAGATTTTTGTTACTCCAATGGATGGTACCCTTGTCATTATGGAAGGTAGTTTGTCATTGTGATTTTTGTTACTCCTATGGATGGTAGCCTTGTCATTATGAAAGGTAGTCTGTTATCGATATCTTTGTTATTCCAATGGATAGTAGCCTGGTCATTAGGGAAGGTAGTGTGTTGTCCAGATTTTTGTTACTCCAATGGATGGTAGCCTAGTCATTATGGAAGATAGTCTGTTGTCGAGATTTTTGTTACTCCAATGAATGATAGCCTTGTCATTATGGAAGGTAGTCTGTTGTCGAGATTTTTGTTACTCCAATGGATGGTAGCCTTGTTATTATGGAAGGTAGTTTGTCATTGTGATTTTTGTTACTGCTATGGATGGTAGCCTTCTCATTATGGAAGGTACTCTATTGTTCAGATTTTCGTTACTACAATGTATGGTAGCCTAGTCATTATGGAAGGTAGTCTGTTGTCGAGATTTTTGTTATTCCAATGGATGGCACCCTTGTCATTATGAAAGGTAGTCTATTGTCGATATTTTTTTTAATCCAATGGATGGTAGCCTTGTCATTATGGAAGGTAGTCTGTTGTCTAGATTTTTGTTACTCCAATGGATGGTAGCCTTGTCATTATGGAAGGTAGTATTTTGTTGATATCTTTGTTACTCTAGTGGATGGTAGCCTTGTCATTATGGAAGGTACTCTGTTGTCGATATCTTTGTTACTCCAATGGATGGTAGCCTAGTCATTATGAAAGGTAATCTATTGTCGAGATTTTTTTACTCCAATGGATGGAAGCGTTGTCATTATCGAAGGTAGTATGCTGTCGAGATTTTTGTTATTACAATGGTTGGTAGCTTTGTCATTATAAAAGGTAGTCTGTTGTCGATATCTTTGTTACTCCAGTGGATGGTAGCCTAGTAATTAGGGAAGGTAGTCTATTGTCGAGATTTTTGTTACTCCAATGGATGGTAGCCTAGTCATTATATAAGGTAGTCTGTTGTGGAGATTTTTGTTACTCCAATGGATGATAGCCTTGTCATTATGGAAGGTAGGTTGTTGTCGATATATTTGTTACTCCAATGGATGATAGCCTAGTCATTATGAAAGGTAGTCTATTTTCGAGATTTTTGTTATTCCAATGGATGGTAGCCTTGTCATTATGAAAGGTAGTGTGTTGTTGATATCTTTGTTACTCCAATCGATAGTAGCTTAGTCATTAGGGAAGGTAGTGTGTTGTCGTGATTTTTGTAACTCCAATGGATGGTAGCCTAGTCATTATGGAAGATAGTCTGTTGTCGATATTTTTGTTACTCCAATTGATGATAGCCTTGTCATTATGGAAGGTAGTCTATTGTCGAGATTTTTGTTACTCCAATGGATGGTAGCCTTCTTATTATGGAAGGAAATTTGTCATTGTGATTTTTGTTACTCCTATGGATGGTAGCCTTCTCATTATGGAAGGTAGTCTATTGTTCAGATTTTTGTTACTAGAATGTATGATAGCCTAGTCATTACAGAAGGTAGTCTGTTGTCGAGATTTTAGTTACTCCAATGGATGGTAGCCTAGTCATTATGGAAGGTAGTCTGTTGTCGAGATTTTTGTTACTCCAATGGATGGTAGCCTTGTCATTATGGAAGATAGTCTATTGTCGAGATTTTTTTTACTCCAATGGATGTTAGCCTTGTCATTATGGAAGATAGTATGTTGTCGAGAGTTTTGTTATTCCAACGGATGGTAGCCTTGTCATTATGCTAGGTAGTATTTTGTTGATATCTTTGTTACTCTAGTGGATGGTATCCTTGTCATTATGGAAGTTAGTATGTTGTCAATATCTTTATTACTCTAATGGATGGTAGCCTAGTCATTATGAAAGGTAATATATTGTCGAGATTTTTTTTACTCCAATGGATGGTAGCCTTGTCATTATGGAAGGTAGTATGTTGTCGAGATTTTTGTTATTCCAATGGTTGGTAGCTTTGTCATTATGAAAGGTAGTCTGTTGTCGATATCTTTGTTACTCCAATGGATGATAGCCTAGTAATTAGGGAAGGTAGTCTGTTGTCGAGATTTTTGTTACTCCAATGGATGGTAGCCTAGTAATTATGGAAGATAGTCTGTTGTCGAGATTTTTGTTACTCCAATGGATGATAGCCTTGTCATTATGGAAGGTAGGCTGTTGTCTATATATTTGTTACTCCAATGAATGGTAGCCTGGTCATTATGAAAGGTAGTCTATTGTCGAGAATTTTTTTACTCCAATGGATGGTAGCCTTGTCATTATGGAAGGTAGTATGTTGTCGAGATTTTTGTTATTCCAATGGATGGTAGCCTTGTCATTATGAAAGGTAGTATGTTGTCGATATCTTTGTTACTCCAATGTATAGTAGCCTAGTCATTACGGAAGGTAGTGTGCTGTCGAGATTTTTTGTACTCTAATGGATGGTAGCCTAGTCATTATGGAAGATAGTCTGTTGTCGAGATTTTTGTTACTCCAATGGATGATAGCCTTGTCATTATGGAAGGTAGTCTGTTGTCGAGATTTTTGTTACTCCAATGGATGGTAGCCTTGTTATTATGGAAGGTAGTTTGTCATTGTGATTTTTGTTACTCCTATGGATGGTAGCCTTCTCATTATGGAAGGTAGTCTATTGTTCAGATTTTTGTTACTACAATGTATGGTAGCCTAGTCATTATGGAAGGTAGTTTGTTGTCGAGATTTTACTTACTCCAATGGATGGTAGCCTAGACATTATGGAAGGTAGTCTGTTGTCGAGATTTTTGTTATTCCAATGGATGGTAGTCTTGTCATTATGAAAGGTAGTCTATTGTTGAGATTTTTTTTACTCCAATGGATGGTAGCCTTGACATTATGGAAGGTAGTCTGTTGTCGAGATTTTTGTTACTCCAATGGATGGTAGCCTTGTCATTATGGAAGGTAGTATTTTGTTGATATCTTTTTTACTCCAATAGATGGTAGCCTTGTCATTATGGAAGGTAGTCTGTTGTCGATATCTTTATTACTCCAATGGATGGTAGCCTAGCAATTAGGGAAGGTAGTCTATTGTCGAAATTTTTGTTACTCCAATGGATGCTAGCCTAGTCATTATTGAAGATAGTCTGTTGTTGAGATTTTTGTTACTCCAATGGATGATAGCCTTGTCATTATGGAATGTAGGCTGTTGTCGATATATTTGTTACTCCAATGGATGGTAGCCTAGTCATTATGAAAGGTAGTCTATTATCGATATTTTTTCTACTCCAATGGATGGTACCCCTGTCATTATCGAAGGTAGTATGTTATCGAGATTTTTGTTATTCCAATGGATGGTAGCCTTGTCATTATGAAAGGTAGTCTGTTATCGATATCTTTGTTATTCCAATGGATAGTAGCCTTGTCATTAGGGAAGGTAGTGTGTTGTCGAGATTTTAGTTACTCCAATGGATGGTAGCCTAGTCATTGTGGAAGGTAGTCTATTGTCGAGATTTTTGTTATTCCAATGGATGGTAGCCTAGTCATTATGGAAGATAGTCTGTTGTCGAGATTTTTGTTACTCCAATGGATGATAGCCTTGTCATTATGGAAACTAGTCTATTGTCGAGATTTTTGTTACGACAATGGATGGTAGCCTTGTTATTATGGAAGGTAGTTTGTCATTGTGATTTTTGTTACTCCTATGGATGGTAGCCTTCTCATTATGGAAGGTAGTCTATTGTTCAGATTTTTGTTACTACAATGTATGGTAGCCTAGTCATTATGGAAGGTAGTCTGTTGTCGAGATTTTAGTTACTCCAATGGATGGTAGCCTAGTCATTATGGAAGGTAGTCTGTTGTCGAGATTTTTGTTATTCCAATGGATGGTTGCCTTGTCATTATGAAAGGTACTCTATTGTTGAGATTTTTTTTACTCCAATGGATGGTAGCCTTGTCATTATGGAAGGTAGTCTGTTGTCGAGATTTTTGTTACTCCAATGGATGGTAGCCTTGTCATTATGGAAGGTAGTATTTTGTTGATATCTTTTTTACTGCAATGGATGGTAGCCTTGTAATTATGGAAGGTAGTCTGTTGTCGATATCTTTGTTACTCCAATGGATGGTAGCCTCGTCATTATGAAAGGTAGTCTATTGTCGAGATTTTTTTTACTCCTGGATGGTAGCCTTGTCATTATGGAAGGTAGTATGTTGTCGAGATTTTTGTTATTCCAATGGATGGTAGCTTTGTCATTATGAAAGGTAGTTTGTTGTCGATATCTTTGTTACTCCAATGGATGGTAGCCTAGTAATTAGGGAAGGTAGTCTGTTGTCGAGATTTTTGTTACTCCAATGGATGGTAGCCTAGTCTTTATTGAAGATAGTCTGTTGTCGAGATTTTTTTACTCCAATGGATGATAGCCTTGTCATTATGGAATGTAGGCTATTGTCGATATATTTGTTACTCCAATGGATGGTAGCCTAGTCATTATGAAAGGTAGTCTATTATCGAGATTTTTTTTACTCCAATGGATGGTAGCCTTGTCATTATGGAAGGTAGTATGTTGTCGAGATTTTTGTTATTCCAATGGATGGTAGCCTTGTCATTATGAAAGGTAGTTTGTTATCGATATCTTTGTTATTCTAATGGATAGTAGCCTGGTCATTAGGGAAGGTAGTGTGTTGTCTAGATTTTTGTTACTCCAATGGATGGTAGCCTAGTCATTATGGAAGATAGTCTGTTGTCGAGATTTTTGTTACTCCAATGAATGATAGCCTTGTCATTATGGAAGGTAGTCTGTTGTCGAGATTTTTGTTACTCCAATGGATGGTAGCCTTGTTATTATGGAAGGTAGTTTGTCATTGTGATTTTTGTTACTCCTATGGATGGTAGCCTTCTCATTATGGAAGGTAGTCTATTGTTCAGATTTTTGTTACTACAATGTATGGTAGCCTAGTCATTATGGAAGGTAGTTTGTTGTCGAGATTTTAGTTACTCCAATGGATGGTAGCCTAGACATTATGGAAGGTAGTCTGTTGTCGAGATTTTTGTTATTCCAATGGATGGTAGTCTTGTCATTATGAAAGGTAGTCTATTGTTGAGATTTTTTTTACTCCAATGGATGGTAGCCTTGACATTATGGAAGGTAGTCTGTTGTCGAGATTTTTGTTACTCCAATGGATGGTAGCCTTGTCATTATGGAAGGTAGTATTTTGTTGATATCTTTTTTACTCCAATTGATGGTAGCCTTGTCATTATGGAAGGTAGTCTGTTGTCGATATCTTTGTTACTCCAATGGATGGTAGCCTAGTAATTAGGGAAGGTAGTCTATTGTCGAAATTTTTGTTACTCCAATGGATGGTAGTCTAGTCATTATGGAAGATAGTTTGTTGTTGAGATTTTTGTTACTCCAATGGATGATAGCCTTGTCATTATGGAATGTAGGCTGTTGTCGATATATTTGTTACTCCAATGGATGGTAGCCTAGTCATTATGAAAGGTAGTCTATTATCGAGATTTTTTCTACTCCAATGGATGGTACCCTTGTCATTATCGAAGGTAGTATGTTATCGAGATTTTTGTTATTCCAATGGATGGTAGCCTTGTCATTATGAAAGGTAGTCTATTATCGATATCTTTGTTATTCCAATGGATTGTAGCCTGGTCATTAGGGAAGGTAGTGTGTTGTCGAGATTTTAGTTACTCCAATGGATGGTAGCCTAGTCATTATGGAAGGTAGTCTGTTGTCGAGATTTTTGTTATTCCAATGGATGGTAGCCTAGTCATTATGGAAGATAGTCTGTTGTCGAGATTTTTGTTACTCCAATGGATGATAGCCTTGTCATTATGGAAACTAGTCTATTGTCGAGATTTTTGTTACGACAATGGATGGTAGCCTTGTTATTATGGAAGGTAGTTTGTCATTGTGATTTTTGTTACTCCTATGGATGGTAGCCTTCTCATTATGGAAGGTAGTCTATTGTTCAGATTTTTGTTACTACAATGTATGGTAGCCTAGTCATTATGGAAGGTAGTCTGTTGTCGAGATTTTAGTTACTCCAATGGATGGTAGCCTAGTCATTATGGAAGGTAGTCTGTTGTCGAGATTTTTGTTATTCCAATGGATGGTTGCCTTGTCATTATGAAAGGTACTCTATTGTTGAGATTTTTTTTACTCCAATGGATGGTAGCCTTGTCATTATGGAAGGTAGTCTGTTGTCGAGATTTTTGTTACTCCAATGGATGGTAGCCTTGTCATTATGGAAGGTAGTATTTTGTTGATATCTTTTTTACTGCAATGGATGGTAGCCTTGTCATTATGGAAGGTAGTCTGTTGTCGATATCTTTGTTACTCCAATGGATGGTAGCCTCGTCATTATGAAAGGTAGTCTATTGTCGAGATTTTTTTTACTCCAATGGATGGTAACCTTGTCATTATGGAAGGTAGTATGTTGTCGAGATTTTTGTTATTCCAATGGATGGTAGCTTTGTCATTATGAAAGGTAGTTTGTTGTCGATATCTTTGTTACTCCAATGGATAGTAGCCTGGTCATTAGGGAAGGTAGTGTGTTGTCTAGATTTTTGTTACTCCAATGGATGGTAGCCTAGTCATTATGGAAGATAGTCTGTTGTCGAGATTTTTGTTACTCCAATGAATGATAGCCTTGTCATTATGGAAGGTAGTCTGTTGTCGAGAGTTTTGTTACTCCAATGGATGGTAGCCTTGTCATTATGGAAGGTAGTTTGTCATTGTGATTTTTGTTACTCCTATGGATGGTAGCCTTGTCATTATGAAAGGTTGTCTGTTATTGATATCTTTGTTATTCCAATGGATAGTAGCCTGGTCATTAGGGAAGGTAGTGTGTTGTCCAGATTTTCGTTACTCCAATGGATGATAGCCTAGTCATTATGGAAGATAGTCTGTTGTCGAGATTTTTGTTACTCCAATGAATGATAGCCTTGTCATTATGGAAGGTAGTCTATTGTCGAGATTTTTGTTACTCCAATGGATGGTAGCCTTGTTATTATGGAAGGTTGTTTGTCATTGTGATTTTTGTTACTGCTATGGATGGTAGCCTTCTCATTATGGAAGGTACTCTATTGTTCAGATTTTCGTTACTACAATGTATGGTAGCCTAGTCATTATGGAAGGTAGTCTGTTGTTGAGATTTTTGTTATTCCAATGGATGACACCCTTGTCATTATGAAAAGTAGTCTATTGTCGATATTTTTTTTACTCTAATGGATGGTAGCCTTGTCATTATGGAAGGTAGTCTGTTGTCTAGATTTTTGTTACTCCAATGGATGGTAGCCTTGTCATTATGGAAGGTAGTATTTTGTTGATATCTTTGTTACTCTAGTGGATGGTAGCCTTGTCATTATGGAAGATAGTCTGTTGTCGATATCTTTGTTACTCCAATGGATGGTAGCCTAGTCATTATGAAAGGTAATCTATTGTCGAGATTTATTTACTCCAATGGATGGTAGCCTTGTCATTATGGAAGATAGTATGTTGTCGAGAGTTTTGTTATTCCAACGGATGGTAGCCTTGTCATTATGCTAGGTAGTATTTTGTTGATATCTTTGTTACTCTAGTGGATGGTATCCTTGTCATTATGGAAGTTAGTATGTTGTCAATATCTTTATTACTCTAATGGATGGTAGCCTAGTCATTATGAAAGGTAATATATTGTCGAGATTTTTTTTACTCCAATGGATGGTAGCCTTGTCATTATGGAAGGTAGTATGTTGTCGAGATTTTTGTTATTCCAATGGTTGGTAGCTTTGTCATTATGAAAGGTAGTCTGTTGTCGATATCTTTGTTACTCCAATGGATGATAGCCTAGTAATTAGGGAAGGTAGTCTGTTGTCGAGATTTTTGTTACTCCAATGGATGGTAGCCTAGTAATTATGGAAGATAGTCTGTTGTCGAGATTTTTGTTACTCCAATGGATGATAGCCTTGTCATTATGGATGGTAGGCTGTTGTCGATATATTTGTTACTCCAATGAATGGTAGCCTTGTCATTATGAATGGTAGTCTATTGTCGAGAATTTTTTTACTCCAATGGATGGTAGCCTTGTCATTATGGAAGGTAGTATGTTGTCGAGATTTTTGTTATTCCAATGGATGGTAGCCTTGTCATTATGAAAGGTAGTATGTTGTCGATATCTTTGTTACTCCAATGTATAGTAGCCTAGTCATTACGGAAGGTAGTGTGCTGTCGAGATTTTTTGTACTCTAATGGATGGTAGCCTAGTCATTATGGAAGATAGTCTGTTGTCGAGATTTTTGTTACTCCAATGGATGATAGCCTTGTCATTATGGAAGGTAGTCTGTTGTCGAGATTTTTGTTACTCCAATGGATGGTAGCCTTGTTATTATGGAAGGTAGTTTGTCATTGTGATTTTTGTTACTCCTATGGATGGTAGCCTTCTCATTATGGAAGGTAGTCTATTGTTCAGATTTTTGTTACTACAATGTATGGTAGCCTAGTCATTATGGAAGGTAGTTTGTTGTGGAGATTTTACTTACTCCAATGGATGGTAGCCTAGACATTATGGAAGGTAGTCTGTTGTCGAGATTTTTGTTATTCCAATGGATGGTAGTCTTGTCATTATGAAAGGTAGTCTATTGTTGAGATTTTTTTTACTCCAATGGATGGTAGCCTTGACATTATGGAAGGTAGTCTGTTGTCGAGATTTTTGTTACTCCAATGGATGGTAGCCTTGTCATTATGGAAGGTAGTATTTTGTTGATATCTTTTTTACTCCAATAGATGGTAGCCTTGTCATTATGGAAGGTAGTCTGTTGTCGATATCTTTATTACTCCAATGGATGGTAGCCTAGTAATTAGGGAAGGTAGTCTATTGTCGAAATTTTTGTTACTCCAATGGATGGTAGCCTAGTCATTATTGAAGATAGTCTGTTGTTGAGATTTTTGTTACTCCAATGGATGATAGCCTTGTCATTATGGAATGTAGGCTGTTGTCGATATATTTGTTACTCCAATGGATGGTAGCCTAGTCATTATGAAAGGTAGTCTATTATCGATATTTTTTCTACTCCAATGGATGGTACCCCTGTCATTATCGAAGGTAGTATGTTATCGAGATTTTTGTTATTCCAATGGATGGTAGCCTTGTCATTATGAAAGGTAGTCTGTTATCGATATCTTTGTTATTCCAATGGATAGTAGCCTGGTCATTAGGGAAGGTAGTGTGTTGTCGAGATTTTAGTTACTCCAATGGATGGTAGCCTAGTCATTGTGGAAGGTAGTCTGTTGTCGAGATTTTTGTTATTCCAATGGATGGTAGCCTAGTCATTATGGAAGATAGTCTGTTGTCGAGATTTTTGTTACTCCAATGGATGATAGCCTTGTCATTATGGAAACTAGTCTATTGTCGAGATTTTTGTTACGACAATGGATGGTAGCCTTGTTATTATGGAAGGTAGTTTGTCATTGTGATTTTTGTTACTCCTATGGATGGTAGCCTTCTCATTATGGAAGGTAGTCTATTGTTCAGATTTTTTTTACTACAATGTATGGTAGCCTAGTCATTATGGAAGGTAGTCTGTTGTCGAGATTTTAGTTACTCCAATGGATGGTAGCCTAGTCATTATGGAAGGTAGTCTGTTGTCGAGATTTTTGTTATTCCAATGGATGGTTGCCTTGTCATTATGAAAGGTACTCTATTGTTGAGATTTTTTTTACTCCAATGGATGGTAGCCTTGTCATTATGGAAGGTAGTCTGTTGTCGAGATTTTTGTTACTCCAATGGATGGTAGCCTTGTCATTATGGAAGGTAGTATTTTGTTGATATCTTTTTTACTGCAATGGATGGTAGCCTTGTAATTATGGAAGGTAGTCTGTTGTCGATATCTTTGTTACTCCAATGGATGGTAGCCTCGTCATTATGAAAGGTAGTCTATTGTCGAGATTTTTTTTACTCCAATGGATGGTAGCCTTGTCATTATGGAAGGTAGTATGTTGTCGAGATTTTTGTTATTCCAATGGATGGTAGCTTTGTCATTATGAAAGGTAGTTTGTTGTCGATATCTTTGTTACTCCAATGGATGGTAGCCTAGTAATTAGGGAAGGTAGTCTGTTGTCGAGATTTTTGTTACTCCAATGGATGGTAGCCTAGTCATTATTGAAGATAGTCTGTTGTCGAGATTTTTTTACTCCAATGGATGATAGCCTTGTCATTATGGAATGTAGGCTATTGTCGATATATTTGTTACTCCAATGGATGGTAGCCTAGTCATTATGAAAGGTAGTCTATTATCGAGATTTTTTTTACTCCAATGGATGGTAGCCTTGTCATTATGGAAGGTAGTATGTTGTCGAGATTTTTGTTATTCCAATGGATGGTAGCCTTGTCATTATGAAAGGTAGTTTGTTATCGATATCTTTGTTATTCTAATGGATAGTAGCCTGGTCATTAGGGAAGGTAGTGTGTTGTCTAGATTTTTGTTACTCCAATGGATGGTAGCCTAGTCATTATGGAAGATAGTCTGTTGTCGAGATTTTTGTTACTCCAATGAATGATAGCCTTGTCATTATGGAAGGTAGTCTGTTGTCGAGATTTTTGTTACTCCAATGGATGGTAGCCTTGTTATTATGGAAGGTAGTTTGTCATTGTGATTTTTGTTACTCCTATGGATGGTAGCCTTCTCATTATGGAAGGTAGTCTATTGTTCAGATTTTTGTTCCTACAATGTATGGTAGCCTAGTCATTATGGAAGGTAGTTTGTTGTCGAGATTTTAGTTACTCCAATGGATGGTAGCCTAGACATTATGGAAGGTAGTCTGTTGTCGAGATTTTTGTTATTCCAATGGATGGTAGTCTTGTCATTATGAAAGGTAGTCTATTGTTGAGATTTTTTTTACTCCAATGGATGGTAGCCTTGACATTATGGAAGGTAGTCTGTTGTCGAGATTTTTGTTACTCCAATGGATGGTAGCCTTGTCATTATGGAAGGTAGTATTTTGTTGATATCTTTTTTACTCCAATTGATGGTAGCCTTGTCATTATGGAAGGTAGTCTGTTGTCGATATCTTTGTTACTCCAATGGATGGTAGCCTAGTAATTAGGGAAGGTAGTCTATTGTCGAAATTTTTGTTACTCCAATGGATGGTAGCCTAGTCATTATGGAAGATAGTTTGTTGTTGAGATTTTTGTTACTCCAATGGATGATAGCCTTGTCATTATGGAATGTAGGCTGTTGTCGATATATTTGTTACTCCAATGGATGGTAGCCTAGTCTTTATGAAAGGTAGTCTATTATCGAGATTTTTTCTACTCCAATGGATGGTACCCTTGTCATTATCGAAGGTAGTATGTTATCGAGATTTTTGTTATTCCAATGGATGGTAGCCTTGTCATTATGAAAGGTAGTCTATTATCGATTTCTTTGTTATTCCAATGGATAGTAGCCTGGTCATTAGGGAAGGTAGTGTGTTGTCGAGATTTTAGTTACTCCAATGGATGGTAGCCTAGTCATTATGGAAGGTAGTCTGTTGTCGAGATTTTTGTTATTCCAATGGATGGTAGCCTAGTCATTATGGAAGATAGTCTGTTGTCGAGATTTTTGTTACTCCAATGGATGATAGCCTTGTCATTATGGAAACTAGTCTATTGTCGAGATTTTTGTTACGACAATGGATGGTAGCCTTGTTATTATGGAAGGTAGTTTGTCATTGTGATTTTTGTTACTCCTATGGATGGTAGCCTTCTCATTATGGAAGGTAGTATATTGTTCAGATTTTTGTTACTACAATGTATGGTAGTCTAGTCATTATGGAAGGTAGTCTGTTGTCGAGATTTTAGTTACTCCAATGGATGGTAGCCTAGTCATTATGGAAGGTAGTCTGTTGTCGAGATTTTTGTTATTCCAATGGATGGTTGCCTTGTCATTATGAAAGGTACTCTATTGTTGAGATTTTTTTTACTCCAATGGATGGTAGCCTTGTCATTATGGAAGGTAGTCTGTTGTCGAGATTTTTGTTACTCCAATGGATGGTAGCCTTGTCATTATGGAAGGTAGTATTTTGTTGATATCTTTTTTACTGCAATGGATGGTAGCCTTGTCATTATGGAAGGTAGTCTGTTGTCGATATCTTTGTTACTCCAATGGATGGTAGCCTCGTCATTATGAAAGGTAGTCTATTGTCGAGATTTTTTTTACTCCAATGGATGGTAACCTTGTCATTATGGAAGGTAGTATGTTGTCGAGATTTTTGTTATTCCAATGGATGGTAGCTTTGTCATTATGAAAGGTAGTTTGTTGTCGATATCTTTGTTACTCCAATGGATAGTAGCCTGGTCATTAGGGAAGGTAGTGTGTTGTCTAGATTTTTGTTACTCCAATGGATGGTAGCCTAGTCATTATGGAAGATAGTCTGTTGTCGAGATTTTTGTTACTCCAATGAATGATAGCCTTGTCATTATGGAAGGTAGTCTGTTGTCGAGAGTTTTGTTACTCCAATGGATGGTAGCCTTGTCATTATGGAAGGTAGTTTGTCATTGTGATTTTTGTTACTCCTATGGATGGTAGCCTTGTCATTATGAAAGGTTGTCTGTTATTGATATCTTTGTTATTCCAATGGATAGTAGCCTGGTCATTAGGGAAGGTAGTGTGTTGTCCAGATTTTCGTTACTCCAATGGATGATAGCCTAGTCATTATGGAAGATAGTCTGTTGTCGAGATTTTTGTTACTCCAATGAATGATAGCCTTGTCATTATGGAAGGTAGTCTTTTGTCGAGATTTTTGTTACTCCAATGGATGGTAGCCTTGTTATTATGGAAGGTTGTTTGTCATTGTGATTTTTGTTACTGCTATGGATGGTAGCCTTCTCATTATGGAAGGTACTCTATTGTTCAGATTTTCGTTACTACAATGTATGGTAGCCTAGTCATTATGGAAGGTAGTCTGTTGTTGAGATTTTTGTTATTCCAATGGATGACACCCTTGTCATTATGAAAAGTAGTCTATTGTCGATATTTTTTTTACTCCAATGGATGGTAGCCTTGTCATTATGGAAGGTAGTCTGTTGTCTAGATTTTTGTTACTCCAATGGATGGTAGCCTTGTCATTATGGAAGGTAGTATTTTCTTGATATCTTTGTTACTCTAGTGGATGGTAGCCTTGTCATTATGGAAGGTAGTCTGTTGTCGATATCTTTGTTACTCCAATGGATGGTAGCCTAGTCATTATGAAAGGCAATTTATTGTCGAGATTTTTTTACTCGAATGGATGGTAGCCTTGTCATTATCGAAGGTAGTATGCTGTCGAGATTTTTGTTATTACAATGGTTGGTAGCTTTGTCATTATAAAAGGTAGTCTGTTGTCGATATCTTTGTTACTCCAATGGATGGTAGCCTAGTAATTAGGGAAGGTAGTCTGTTGTCGAGATTTTTGTTACTCCAATGGATGGTAGCCTAGTCATTATGGAAGGTAGTCTATTGTCGAGATTTTTGTTACTCCAATGGATGGTAGCCTTGTTATTATGGAAGGTTGTTTGTCATTGTGATTTTTGTTACTGCTATGGATGGTAGCCTTCTCATTATGGAAGGTACTCTATTGTTCAGATTTTCGTTACTACAATGTATGGTAGCCTAGTCATTATGGAAGGTAGTCTGTTGTTGAGATTTTTGTTATTCCAATGGATGACACCCTTGTCATTATGAAAAGTAGTCTATTGTCGATATTTTTTTTACTCCAATGGATGGTAGCCTTGTCATTATGGAAGGTAGTCTGTTGTCTAGATTTTTGTTACTACAATGGATGGTAGCCTTGTCATTATGGAAGGTAGTATTTTGTTGATATCTTTGTTACTCTAGTGGATGGTAGCCTTGTCATTATGGAAGGTAGTCTGTTGTCGATATCTTTGTTACTCCAATGGATGGTAGCCTAGTCATTATGAAAGGTAATCTATTGTCGAGATTTTTTTACTCCAATGGATGGTAGCCTTGTCATTATCGAAGGTAGTATGCTGTCGAGATTTTTGTTATTACAATGGTTGGTAGCTTTGTCATTATAAAAGGTAGTCTGTTGTCGATATCTTTGTTACTCCAATGGATGGTAGCCTAGTAATTAGGGAAGGTAGTCTGTTGTCGAGATTTTTGTTACTCCAATGGATGGTAGCCTAGTCATTATAGAAGGTAGTCTGTTGTGGAGATTTTTGTTACTCCAATGGATGATAGCCTTGTCATTATGGAAGGTAGGTTGTTGTCGATATATTTGTTACTCCAATGGATGGTATCCTAGTCATTATGAAAGGTAGACTATTTTCGAGATTTTTGTTATTCCAATGGATGGTAGCCTTGTCATTATGAAAGGTAGTGTGTTGTTGATATCTTTGTTACTCCAATGGATAGTAGCCTCGTCATTAGGGAAGGTAGTGTGTTGTCTTGATTTTTGTAACTCCAATGGATGGTAGCCTAGTCATTATGGAAGATAGTCTGTTGTCGAGATTTTTGTTACTCCAATGGATGATAGCCTTGTCATTATGGAAGGTAGTCTATTGTCGAGATTTTTGTTACTCCAATGGATGGTAGCCTTCTTATTATGGAAGGAAATTTGTCATTGTGATTTTTGTTACTCCTATGGATGGTAGCCTTCTCATTATGGAAGGTAGTCTATTGTTCAGATTTTTGTTACTACAATGTATGGTAGCCTAGTCATTACAGAAGGTAGTCTGTTGTCGAGATTTTAGTTACTCCAATGGATGGTAGCCTAGTCATTATGGAAGGTAGTCTGTTGTCGAGATTTTTGTTACTCCAATGGATGGTAGCCTTGTCATTATGGAAGATAGTCTATTGTCGAGATTTTTTTTACTCCAATGGATGGTAGCCTTGTCATTATGGAAGATAGTATGTTGTCGAGAGGTTTTTTATTCCAATGGATGGTAGCCTTGTCATTATGAAAGGTAGTCTATTGTCGAGATTTTTTTTACTCCAATGGATGGTAGCCTTGTCATTATGGAAGGTAGTCTATTGTCGAGATTTTTGTTACTCCTATGGATGGTAGCCTTGTCATTATGGAAGGTAGTCTATTGTTAAGATTTTCGTTACTACATTGTATGGTAGCCTAGTCATTATGGAAGGTAGTCTGTTGTCGATATTTTAGTTACTCCAATGGATGGTAGCCTAGTCATTATGGAAGGTAGTCTGTTGTCGAGATTTTTGTTATTCCAATGGATGGTTACCTTGTCATTATGAAAGGTACTCTATTGTTGAGATTTTTTTTACCCCAATGGATGGTAGCCTTGTCATTATGGAAGGTAGTCTGTTGTTGAGATTATTGTTATTCCAATGGATGGTAGCCTAGTCATTATGAAAGGTAGTCTGTTGTCGATATCTTTGTTACTCCAATGGATGGTAGCCTTCTCATTATGGAAGGTAGTCTATTGTTCATATTTTTGTTACTACAATGTATGGTAGCCTAGTCATTACAGAAGGTAGTCTGTTGTCGAGATTTTAGTTACTCCAATGGATGGTAGCCTAGTCATTATGGAAGGTAGTCTGTTGTCGAGATTTTTGTTACTCCAATGGATGGTAGCCTTGTCATTATGGAAGATAGTCTATTGTCGAGATTTTTTTTACTCCAATGGATGGTAGCCTTGTCATTATGGAAGATAGTATGTTGTCGAGATTTTTGTTACTCCTATGGATGGTAGCCTTGTCATTATGGAAGGTAGTCTATTGTTAAGATTTTCGTTACTACATTGTATGGTAGCCTAGTCATTATTGAAGGTAGTCTGTTGTCGATATTTTAGTTACTCCAATGGATGGTAGCCTAGTCATTATGGAAGGTAGTTTGTTGTCGAGATTTTTGTTATTCCAATGGATGGTTGCCTTGTCATTATGAAAGGTACTCTATTGTTGAGATTTTTTTTACCCCAATGGATGGTAGCCTTGTCATTATGGAAGGTAGTCTGTTGTCGAGATTATTGTTATTCCAATGGATGGTAGCCTAGTCATTATGAAAGGTAGTCTGTTGTCGATATCTTTGTTACTCCAATGGATGGTAGCCTAGTCATTAGGGAAGGTCGTCTGTTGTCGAGATTTTTGTTACTCCAATGGATGCTAGCCTAGTCATTATGGAAGATAGTTTGTTGTCGATATTTTTGTTACTCCAATGGATGATAGCCTTGTCAATATGAAGGTAGTCTGTTGTCGAGATTTTTGTTACTCCAATGGATGGTAGCCTTGTCATTATGGAAGGTAGTCTATTGTTAAGATTTTCGTTACTACAATTTTTGGTAGCCTAAACATTATGGAAGGTAGTCTGTTGTCGAGATTTTAGTTACTCCAATGGATGGTAGCCTAGTCATTATGGAAGGTAGTCTATTGTCAAGATTTTTGTTACTCCAATGGATGGTAGCCTTGTCATTATGGAAGGTAGTATGTTGTCAAGATTTTTGTTAATCCAATGGATGGTAGCCTTGTCATTATGGAAGGTAGTCTCTTGTCAAGATTTTTGTTACTACAATGTATGGTAGCCTTGTCGTTATGGTAGGTAGTCTGTTGTCGAGATTTTTGTTACTCTATTGGATGGTAGCCATGTCATTTTGGAAGTTAGTCTGTTGTCAAGACTTTTGTTTTTCCAAAGTATGGTAGCCTAGTCATTATGGAAGGTAATCTGTTTTTGAGATTTTTGATACTCCGATGGATGGTAGCCTTGTCATTATGGAAGGTAGTCTGTTGACGAGATTTTTGTTACTCCAATGGATGGTATCCTTGTTATTATGGAAGGTAGTCTGTCATTGTGATTTTTGTTACTCCTATGGATGGTAGCCTTCTCATTATGAAAGGTAGTCTGTTGTCGAGATTTTTGTTACTCCAATGGATGGTAGCCTTGTCATTATGGAAGGTAGTATTTTGTTGATATCTTTGTTACTCCAATGGATGGTAGCCTTGTCATTATGGAAGGTAGTCAGTTTTCGATATCTTTGTTACTCCAATGGATGGTAGCCTAGTCATTATGAAAGGTAGTCTATTGTCGAGATTTTTGTTACTCCAATGCATGGTAGCCTAGTCATTATGGAAGATAGTATGTTGTTGAGATTTTTGAAACTCCAATGGATGATAGCCTTGTCATTATGGAAGGTAGGCTGTTGTCGATATATTTGTTACTCCAATGGATGGTAGCCTAGTCATTATGAAAGGTAGTCTATCGTCGATATTTTTTTTACTCCAATGGATGCTAGCCTTGTCATTTTGGAAGGTAGTATGTTGTCGAGATTTTTGTTATTCCAATGGATGGTAGCCTTGTTATTATGAAAGGTAGTCTTTTATCGATATCTTTTTAATTCCAATGGATAATAGCCTGGTCATTAGGGAAGTTAGTCTATTGTTCATATTTTCGTTGCTCCAATGCATGGTAGCCTAGTCATTATGGAAGATAGTCTGTTGTCGAGATTTTTGTTACTCCAATGGATGATAGCCTTGTCATTATGGAAGCTAGTCTGTTGCCGAGATTTTTGTTACTCCAATGGATGGTAGCCTAGTCATTATGGAAGGTAGTCTATTGTCGAGATTTTAGTTACTACAATGGATGGTAGCCTAGTCATTATGGAAGGTAGTCTGTTGTCGAGATTTTTGTTACTCCAATGGATGGTAGCCTTGTCATTATGGAAGGTAGTCTATTGTCGAGATTTTTTTTACTCCAATGGATGGTAGCCTTGTCATTATGGAAGATAGTATGTTGTCGAGATTTTTGTTATTCCAATGGATGGTAGCCTTGTCATTATGAAAGGTAGTCTATTGTCGATATCTTTGTTACTCCAATGGATGGTAGCCTAGTCATTAGGGAAGGTCATCTTTTGTCGAGATTTTTGTTACTCCAATGGATGGTAGCCTAGTCATTATGGAAGATAGTCTGTTGTCGAGATTTTTGTTACTCCAATGGATGATAGCCTTGTCAATATGAAGGTAGTATGTTGTCGAGATTTTTGTTACTCCAATGGATGATAGCCTTGTCATTATGGAAGGTAGTCTGTCATTGTGATTTTTGTTACTCCTATGGATGGTAGCCTTGTCATTATGGAAGGTAGTCTATTGTTAAGATTTTCGTTACTACATTGTATGGTAGCCTAGTCATTATGGAAGGTAGTCTGCTGTCGAGATTTTAGTTACTCCAATGGATGGTAGCCTAGTCATTATGGAAGGTAGTCTGTTGTCGAGATTTTTGTTACTCCAATGGATGGTAGCCTTGTCATTATGGAAGGTAGTATGTTGTCAAGATTTTTGTTAATCCAATGGATGGTAGCCTTGTCATTATGGAAGATATTATGTTGTCGAGATTTTTGTTATTCCAATGGATGGTAGCCTTGTCATTATGAATGGTAGTCTGTTGTCGATATCTTTGTTACTCCAATGGATGGTAGCCTAGTCATTAGGGAAGGTCGTCTGTTGTCGAGATTTTTGTTACTCCAATGGATGGTAGCCTAGTCATTATGGAAGATAGTCTGTTGTCGAGATTTTTGTTACTCCAATGGATGGTAGCCTTGTCATTATGGAAGGTAGTTAGTCATTGTGATTTTTGTTTCTCCAATGGATGGTAGCCTTGTCATTATGGAAGGTAGTCTATAGTTAACATTTTCGTTACTACAATGTTTGGTAGCCTAAACATTATGGAAGGTTGTACGTTGTCGAGATTTTAGTTACTCCAATGGATGGTAGCCTAGTCATTATGGAAGGTAGTCTATCGTCGATATTTTTTTTACTCCAATGGATGGTAGCCTTGTCATTATGGAAGGTAGTATGTTGTCATGATTTTTGTTAATCCAATGGATGGTAGCCTTGTCATTATGGAAGGTAGTCTATTGTTCAGATTTTTGTTTCTACAATGTATGGTAGCCTTGTCATTATGGTAGGTAGTCTGTTGTCGAGATTTTTGTTACTCTATTGGATGGTAGCCATGTCATTTTGGAAGTTAGTCTGTTGTAGAGACTTTTGTTTTTCCAAAGGATGGTAGCCTAGTCATTATGGAAGGTAATCTGTTTTTGAGATTTTTGATACTCCGATGGATGGTAGCCTTGTCATTATGGAAGGTAGTCTGTTGTTGAGATTTTTGTTACTCCAATGGTTGGTATCCTAGTTATTATGGAAGGTAGTCTGTCATTGTGATTTTTGTTACTCCTATGGATGGTAGCCTTCTCATTATGAAAGGTAGTCTGTTGTCGAGATTTTTGTTACTCCAATGGATGGTAGCCTTGTCATTATGGAAGGTAGTATTTTGTTGATATCTTTGTTACTCCAATGGATGGTAGCCTTGTCATTATGGAAGGTAGTCGGTTTTCGATATCTTTGTTACTCCAATGGATGGTAGCCTAGTCATTATGAAAGGTAGTCTATTGTCGAGATTTTTGTTACTCCAATGCATGGTAGCCTAGTCATTATGGAAGATAGTATGTTGTCGAGATTTTTGAAACTCCAATGGATGATAGCCTTGTCATTATGGAAGGTAGGTTGTTGTCGATATATTTGTTACTCCAATGGATGGTAGCCTAGTCATTATGAAAGGTAGTCTATCGTCGATATTTTTTTTACTCCAATGGATGGTAGCCTAGTCATTATGGAAGGTAGTATGTTATCGATATCTTTGTTATTCCAATGGATAATAGCCTGGTCATTAGGGAAGTTAGTGTGTTGTTGAGATTTTTGTTACACCAATGCATGGTAGCCTAGTCATTATGGAAGATAGTCTGTTGTCGAGATTTTTGTTACTCCAATGGATGATAGCCTTGTCATTATGGAAGCTAGTCTGTTGCCGAGATTTTTGTTACTCCAATTGATGGTAGCCTTGTTATTATGGAAGGTAGTTTGTCATTGTGATTTTTGTTACTCCTATGGATGGTAGCCTTCTCATTATGGAAGGTAGCATATGGTTCATATTTTCGTTACTACAATGTATGGTAGCCTAGTCATTATGGAAGGTAGTCTATTGTCGAGATTTTAGTTACTCCAATGGATGGTAGCCTAGTCATTATGGAAGGTAGTCTGTTGTCGAGATTTTTGTTACTCCAATGGATGGTAGCCTTGTCATTATGGAAGGTAGTCTATTGTCGAGATTTTTTTTACTCCAATGGATGGTAGCCTTGTCATTATGGAAGATAGTATGTTGTCGAGATTTTTGAAACTCCAATGGATGATAGCCTTGTCATTATGGAAGGTAGGTTGTTGTCGATATATTTGTTACTCCAATGGATGGTAGCCTAGTCATTATGAAAGGTAGTCTATCGTCGATATTTTTTTTACTCCAATGGATGGTAGCCTTGTCATTATGGAAGGTAGTATGTTATTGATATCTTTGTTATTCCAATGGATAATAGCCTGGTCATTAGGGAAGTTAGTGTGTTGTTGAGATTTTTGTTACACCAATGCATGGTAGCCTAGTCATTATGGAAGATAGTCTGTTGTCGAGATTTTTGTTACTCCAATGGATGATAGCCTTGTCATTATGGAAGCTAGTCTGTTGCCGAGATTTTTGTTACTCCAATTGATGGTAGCCTTGTTATTATGGAAGGTAGTTTGTCATTGTGATTTTTGTTACTCCTATGGATGGTAGCCTTCTCATTATGGAAGGTAGTCTATTGTTCATATTTTCGTTACTACAATGTATGGTAGCCTAGTCATTATGGAAGGTAGTCTATTGTCGAGATTTTAGTTACTCCAATGGATGGTAGCCTAGTCATTATGGAAGGTAGTCTGTTGTCGAGATTTTTGTTACTCCAATGGATGGTAGCCTTGTCATTATGGAAGGTAGTCTATTGTCGAGATTTTTTTTACTCCAATGGATGGTAGCCTTGTCATTATGGAAGATAGTATGTTGTCGAGATTTTTGTTATTCCAATGGATGGTAGCCTTGTCATTATGAAAGGTAGTCTATTGTCGATATCTTTGTTACTCCAATGGATGGTAGCCTAGTCATTAGGGAAGGTCGTCTTTTGTCGAGATTTTTGTTACTCCAATGGATAATAGCCTAGTCATTATGGAAGATATTCTGTTGTCGAGATTTTTGTTACTCCAATGGATGATAGCCTTGTCAATATGAAGGTAGTATGTTGTCGAGATTTTTGTTACTCCAATGGATGGTAGCCTTGTCATTATGGAAGGTAGTCTGTCATTGTGATTTTTGTTACTCCTATGGATGGTAGCCTTGTCATTATGGAAGGTAGTCTATTGTTAAGATTTTCGTTACTACATTGTATGGTAGCCTAGTCATTATGGAAGGTAGTCTGTTGTCGAGATTTTAGTTACTCCAATGGATGGTAGCCTAGTCATTATGGAAGGTAGTCTGTTGTCGAGATTTTTGTTACTCCAATGGATGGTAGCCTTGTCATTATGGAAGATAGTATGTTGTCGAGATTTTTGTTATTCCAATGGATGGTAGCCTTGTCATTATGAAAGGTAGTCTGTTGTCGATATCTTTGTTACTCCAATGGATGGTAGCCTAGTCATTAGGGAAGGTCGTCTGTTGTCGAGATTTTTGTTACTCCAATGGATGGTAGCCTAGTCATTATGGAAGATAGTCTGTTCTCGAGATTTTTGTTACTCCAATGGATGGTAGCCTTGTCATTATGGAAGGTAGTTTGTCATTGTGATTTTTGTTACTCCAATGGATGGTAGCCTTGTCATTATGGAAGGTAGTCTATTGTTAAGATTTTCGTTACTACAATGTTTGGTAGCCTAAACATTATGGAAGGTAGTATGTTGTCGAGATTTTAGTTACTCCAATGGATGGTAGCCTAGTCATTATGGAAGGTAGTCTATTGTCGAGATTTTTGTTACTCCAATGGATGGTAGCCTTGTCATTATGGAAGGTAGTATGTTGTCAAGATTTTTGTTAATCCAATGGATGGTAGCCTTGTCATTATGGAAGGTAGTCTATTGTTCATATTTTTGTTACTACAATGTATGGTAGCCTTGTCATTATGGTAGGTAGTCTGTTGTCAATATTTTTGTTACTCTATTGGATGGTAGCCATGTCATTTTGGAAGTTAGTCTGTTGTCAAGAATTTTGTTTTTCCAAAGGATGGTAGCCTAGTCATTATGAAAGGTAATCTGTTTTTGAGATTTTTGATACTCCGATGGATGGTAGCCTTGTCATTATGGAAGGTAGTCTGTTGTCGATATTTTTGGTACTCCAATGGATGGTAGCCTTGTCATTATGGAATGTAGTATTTTGTTGATATCTTTGTTACTCCAATGGATGGTAGCCTTGTCATTATGGAAGGTAGTCGGTTTTCGATATCTTTATTACTCCAATGGATGGTAGCCTAGTCATTATGGAAGATAGTCTATTGTCGAGATTTTTGTTACTCCAATGCGTGGTAGCCTAGTCATTATGGAAGATAGTCTGTTGTCGAGATATTTGAAACTCCAATGGATGATAGCCTTGTCATTATGGAAGGTAGGCTGTTGTCGATATATTTGTTACTCCAATGGATGGTAGCCTAGTCATTATGAAAGGTAGTCTATCATCGATATTTTTTTTACTGCAATGGATAGTAGCCTTGTCATTATAGAAGGTAATCTTTTTTTGAGATTTTTGATACTCCGATGGATGGTAGCCTTGTCATTATGGAAGTTAGTCCGTTGTCGAGATTTTTGTTACTCCAATGGATGGTAGCATTGTCATTATGGAAGGTAGTTTGTTGTCGTGATTTTTGTTAATCCAATGGATGGCAGCCTTGTCATTATGGAAGGTAGTATGTTGTCGATATCTTTGTTACTCCAATGGATGGTAGCCTTGTCATTATGAAAGGTAGTCTGTTGTCGAGATTTTTGTTACTCCAATGGATGGTAGCCTTGTCATTATGGAAGGTAGTATTTTGTTGATATCTTTGTTACTCTAATGGATGGTAGCCTTGTCATTATGGAAGGTAGTCGGTTTTCGATATCTTTGTTACTCCAATGGATGGTAGCCAAGTCATTATGAAAGGTAGTTTATTATCGATATTTTTTTTACTCCAATGGATGGTAGCCATGTCATTATGGAAGGTAGTATGTTGTCGAGATTTTTGTTATTCCAATGGATGGTAGCTTTGTCATTATGAAAGGTAGTCTGTTGTCGGTATCTTTGTTACTCCAATGGATGGTAGCCTAGAAATTAGGAAATGTAGTATGTTTTCGAGATTTTTCTTACTCTAATGTATGGTAGCCTAGTCATTATGGAAGATAGTCTATTGTCGAGATTTTTGTTACTCCAATGGATGATAGCCTTGTCATTATGGAAGGTAGGTTGTTGTCAACATATTTGTAACTCCAATGGATGGTAGCCTATTCATTATGAAAGGTAGTCTATCGTCGATATTTTTTTTACTGCAATGGATGCTAGCCTTGTCATTATGGAAGGTAGTATGTTGTCATGATTTTTGTTATTCCAATGGATGGTAGCCTTGTCATTATGAAAGGTAGTCTGTTATCGATTTCTTTGTTATTCCAATGGATAATAGCCTGGTCATTAGGGAAGTTAGTGTGTTGTCAAGATTTTTGTTACTCCAATGGATGGTAGCCTAGTCATTATGGAAGATAGTCTGTTGTCGATATTTTTGTTACTCCAAGGGATGATAGCCTTGTCATTATGAAGGTAGTTTATTGTCGAGATTTTTGTTACTCCAGTGGATGGTAGCCTTGTCATTATTGAAGGTAGTTTGTCATTGTGATTTTTGTTACTCCTATGGATGGTAGCCTTGTCATTATGGAAGGTAGTCTAGTGTTAAGATTTTCGTTACTACATTGTATGGTAGCCTAGTCATTATGGAAGGTAGTCTGTTGTCGAGATTTTAGTTACTCCAATGGATGGTAGCCTAGTCATTATGGAAGGTAGTCTGTTGTCGAGATTTTTGTTACTCCAATGGATGATAGCCTTGTCATTATGGAAGGTAGTATGTTGTCAAGATTTTTGTTAATCCAATGGATGGTAGCCTTGTCATTATGGAAGATAGTATGTTGTCGAGATTTTTGTTATTCCAATGGATGGTAGCCTTGTCATTATGAAAGGTAGTCTGTTGTCGATATCTTTGTTACTCCAATGGATGGTAGCCTATTCATTAGGGAAGGTCGTCTGTTATCGAGATTTTTGTTACTCCAATGGATGGTAGCCTAGTCATTATGGAAGATAGTCTGTTGTCGAGATTTTTGTTACTCCAATGGATGGTAGCCTTGTCATTATGGAAGGTAGTCTGTCATTGTGATTTTTGTTACTCCAATGGATGGTAGCCTTGTCATTATGGAAGGTAGTCTATTATTAAGATTTTCGTTACTACAATGTTTGGTAGCCTAAACATTATGGAAGGTAGTATGTTGTCGAGATTTTAGTTACTCCAATGGATGGTAGCCTAGTCATTATGGAAGGTAGTCTATTGTCGAGATTTTTGTTACTCCAATGGATGGTAGCCTTGTCATTATGGAAGGTAGTATGTTGTCAAGATTTTTGTTAATCCAATGGATGGTAGCCTTGTCATTATGGAAGGTAGTCTATTGTTCATATTTTTGTTACTACAATGTATGGTAGCCTTGTCATTATGGTAGGTAGTCTGTTGTCAATATTTTTGTTACTCTATTGGATGGTAGCCATGTCATTTTGGAAGTTAGTCTGTTGTCAAGAATTTTGTTTTTCCAAAGGATGGTAGCCTAGTCATTATGAAAGGTAATCTGTTTTTGAGATTTTTGATACTCCGATGGATGGTAGCCTTGTCATTATGGAAGGTAGTCTGTTGTCGATATTTTTGGTACTCCAATGGATGGTAGCCTTGTCATTATGGAATGTAGTATTTTGTTGATATCTTTGTTACTCCAATGGATGGTAGCCTTGTCATTATGGAAGGTAGTCGGTTTTCGATATCTTTATTACTCCAATGGATGGTAGCCTAGTCATTATGGAAGATAGTCTATTGTCGAGATTTTTGTTACTCCAATGGATGGTAGCATTGTCATTATGGAAGATAGTCTGTTGTCGAGATATTTGAAACTCCAATGGATGATAGCCTTGTCATTATGGAAGGTAGGCTGTTGTCGATATATTTGTTACTCCAATGGATGGTAGCCTAGTCATTATGAAAGGTAGTCTATCATCGATATTTTTTTTACTGCAAGGGATGGTAGCCTTGTCATTATGGAAGGTAATCTTTTTTTGAGATTTTTGATACTCCGATGGATGGTAGCCTTGTCATTATGGAAGGTAGTTTGTTGTCGTGATTTTTGTTAATCCAATGGATGGTAGCCTTGTCATTATGGCAGGTAGTATGTTGTCGATATCTTTGTTACTCCAATGGATGGTAGCCTTGTCATTAGGAAAGGTAGTCTGTTGTCGAGATTTTTGTTACTCCAATGGATGGTAGCCTTGTCATTATGGAAGGTAGTATTTTGTTGATATCTTTGTTACTCCAATGGATGGTAGCCTTGTAATTATGGAAGGTAGTCGGTTTTCGATATCTTTGTTACTCCAATGGATGGTAGCCAAGTCATATGAAAGGTAGTTTATTATCGATATTTTTTTTACTCCAATGGATGGTAGCCATGTCATTATGGAAGGTAGTATGTTGTCATGATTTTTGTTATTCCAATGGATGGTAGCCTTGTCATTATGAAAGGTAGTCTGTTATCGATTTCTTTGTTATTCCAATGGATAGTAGCCTGGTCATTAGGGAAGTTAGTGTGTTGTCAAGATTTTTGTTACTCCAATGGATGGTAGGCTAGTCATTATGGAAGATAGTCTGTTGTCGATATTTTTGTTACTCCAAGGGATGATAGCCTTGTCATTATGAAGGTAGTTTATTGTCGAGATTTTTGTTACTCCAGTGGATGGTAGCCTTGTCATTATTGAAGGTAGTTTGTCATTGTGATTTTTGTTACTCCTATGGATGGTAGCCTTGTCATTATGGAAGGTAGTCTAGTGTTAAGATTTTCGTTACTACATTGTATGGTAGCCTAGTCATTATGGAAGGTAGTCTGTTGTCGAGATTTTAGTTACTCCAATGGATGGTAGCCTAGTCATTATGGAAGGTAGTCTGTTGTCGAGATTTTTGTTACTCCAATGGATGATAGCCTTGTCATTATGGAAGGTAGTATGTTGTCAAGATTTTTGTTAATCCAATGGATGGTAGCCTTGTCATTATGGAAGATAGTATGTTGTCGAGATTTTTGTTATTCCAATGGATGGTAGCCTTGTCATTATGAAAGGTAGTCTGTTGTCGATATCTTTGTTACTCCAATGGATGGTAGCCTATTCATTAGGGAAGGTCGTCTGTTATCGAGATTTTTGTTACTCCAATGGATGGTAGCCTAGTCATTATGGAAGATAGTCTGTTGTCGAGATTTTTGTTACTCCAATGGATGGTAGCCTTGTCATTATGGAAGGTAGTCTGTCATTGTGATTTTTGTTACTCCAATGGATGGTAGCCTTGTCATTATGGAAGGTAGTCTATTATTAAGATTTTCGTTACTACAATGTTTGGTAGCCTAAACATTATGGAAGGTAGTATGTTGTCGAGATTTTAGTTACTCCAATGGATGGTAGCCTAGTCATTATGGAAGGTAGTCTATTGTCGATATTTTTGTTACTCCAATGGATGGTAGCCTTGTCATTATGGAAGGTAGTATGTTGTCAAGATTTTTGTTAATCCAATGGATGGTAGCCTTGTCATTATGGAAGGTAGTCTATTGTTCATATTTTTGTTACTACAATGTATGGTAGCCTTGTCATTATGGTAGGTAGTTTGTTGTCGAGATTTTTGTTACTCTATTGGATGGTAGCCATGTCATTTTGTAAGTTAGTCTGTTGTCAAGAATTTTGTTTTTCCAATAGATGGTAGCCTAGTTATTATGGAAGGTGATCTGTTTTTGAGATTTTTGATACTCCGATGGATGGTAGCCTTGTCATTATGGAAGGTAGTCTGTTGTCGATATTTTTGTTACTCCAATGGATGGTAGCCTTGTCATTATGGAATGTAGTATTTTGTTGATATCTTTGTTACTCCAATGGATGGTAGCCTTGTCATTATTGAAGGTAGTCGGTTTTCGATATCTTTGTTACTCCAATGGATGGTAGCCTAGTCATTATGAAAGGTAGTCTATTGTCGAGATTTTTGTTACTCCAATGCATGGTAGCCTAGTCATTATGGAAGATAGTCTGTTGTTGAGATATTTGAAACTCCAATGGATGATAGCCTTGTCATTATGGAAGGTAGGTTGTTGTCGATATATTTGTTACTCCAATGGATGGTAGCCTAGTCATTATGAAAGGTAGTCTATCATCGATATTTTTTTTACTGCAATGGATGGTAGCCTTGTCATTATGGAAGGTAATCTTTTTTTGAGATTTTTGATACTCCGATGGATGGTAGCCTTGTCATTATGGAAGGTAGTTTGTTGTCGTGATTTTTGTTAATCCAATGGATGGTAGCCTTGTCATTATGGCAGGTAGTATGTTGTCGATATCTTTGTTACTCCAATGGATGGTAGCCTTGTCATTAGGAAAGGTAGTCTGTTGTCGAAATTTTTGTTACTCCAATGGATGGTAGCCTTGTCATTATGGAAGGTAGTATTTTGTTGATATCTTTGTTACTCCAATGGATGGTAGCCTTGTAATTATGGAAGGTAGTCGGTTTTCGATATCTTTGTTACTCCAATGGATGGTAGCCAAGTCATATGAAAGGTAGTTTATTATCGATATTTTTTTTACTCCAATGGATGGTAGCCATGTCATTATGGAAGGTAGTATGTTGTCATGATTTTTGTTATTCCAATGGATGGTAGCCTTGTCATTATGAAAGGTAGTCTGTTATCGATTTCTTTGTTATTCCAATGGATAGTAGCCTGGTCATTAGGGAAGTTAGTGTGTTGTCGAGATTTTTGTTACTCCAATGGATGGTAGCCTAGTCATTATGGAAGATAGTCTGTTGTCGATATTTTTGTTACTCCAAGGGATGATAGCCTTGTCATTATGAAGGTAGTCTATTGTCGATATTTTTGTTACTCCAGTGGATGGTAGCCTTGTCATTAATGAAGTTAGTCTGTCATTGTGATTTTTGTTACTCCTATGGATGGTAGCCTTGTCATTATGGAAGGTAGTCTAGTGTTAAGATTTTCGTTACTACATTGTATGGTAGCCTAGTCATTATGGAAGGTAGTCTGTTGTCGAGATTTTAGTTACTCCAATGGATGTTAGCCTAGTCATTATGGAAGGTAGTCTGTTGTCGAGATTTTTGTTACTCCAATGGATGGTAGCCTTGTCATTATGGAAGGTAGTATGTTGTCAAGATTTTTGTTAATCCATTGGATGGTAGCCTTGTCATTATGGAAGGTAGTATGTTGTCGAGATTTTTGTTATTCCAATGGATGGTAGCTTTGTCATTATGAAAGGTAGTCTGTTGTCGATATCTTTGTTACTCTAATGGATGGTAGCCTAGTAATTAGTAAAGGTATTCTATCGTCGATATTTTTTTTACTGCAAAGGATGGTAGCCTTTTCATTATGGAAGGTAGTATGTTGTCGAGATTTTTGTTATTCCAATGGATGGTAGCCTTGTCATTATGAAAGGTAGTCTGTTATCGATATCTTTGTTATTCCTATTGATAGTAGCCTTGTAATTAGGGAAGTTAGTGTGTTGTCGAGATTTGTTGTCGAGATTTTTGTCGTACCTTTCTTTTGCTTCTTAAGAAAGGTAGGACATTCAACTCGAATATGTCCATATCCTTCACATCCATGGCATTGAATACCTCTGCCTTGGTTTCCCTTATCTTCTGACCTTGGTCTTCTGCTGGAACTGTCAATGTCAGAAGGAATGTTATGAACATTGGACCTTGACTTTGGGTCCATTCTTTTGATGAGCCTGTTGAACTGTCTTCCAAGCATGGCAATGGCTTCTGATATGTTTTCTTCTTCATCCTCCTTGTATTCAACATCAGTGTTGGATACAAGTGCTATGCTTTTGTTCTTCTTGTCACCATTATCAGTGATCCCCATCTCAAATGTCTGAAGAGACCCAATAAGTTCATCCACTTTTAACTTGCTAATGTCCTGGGCTTCCTCTATGGCAGTTACCTTCATTGCAAATCTTTTAGGCAAGGATCTGAGAATCTTCCTCACCAGTTTTTCTTCTGACATTTTTTCTCCCAGTGCTCCTGAGGTGTTGGCAATCTCCAAGATGTTCATGTGAAACTCATGAATGGTTTCATCTTCCATCATTTTTAGATTCTCAAACTTAGTGGTCAACATCTGAAGCCTTGACATTTTTACTTTGGAAGTGCCCTCACGAGTAGTTTTGAGAGTGTCCCAAACTTCCTTGGCCAGTTCATATTGATGTACTAGTCTGAATATGTTTCTATCAATTCCATTGAACAAGGCATTTAAAGCTTTTGAATTTCCCAGAGCTAACTCATCTTCTTCTTTACTACAGTCTTCCTCAGGCTTCAGATTGATTGTCCCATCTCTTTCAGTTATGGTGGGATGAATCCATCCTTTGTCAGCAGCTCTCCAAGCCTTTTTGTCCAGAGATTTTAGGAAGGCAATCATACGAGGTTTCCAGTAGTCATAATTGGTTCCATCCAGAATGGGTGGTCTATTTCCAAAAACTCCTTCTTTGTCCATAGTGCCAGAAAGTGATATCCCTAGATCTCACCCAGTAATACAGGCAGGGTGCCTGCTCTGATGCCAATTGAAATTCTGGCTGCAGATACTCAATGTCACGTCCAATGTTATGACACCGTATCTGACTTACTATATGACAGTAAATACAAAAGCAGTAAATAACACAGTCAATTGTTTACCCAGTTCAGTGTGCAACAACACCTACTCTGGGGGCTACCAAGCCAGGGAGAGAATCCACTATAAGAGATGTTAATTCAGGAATAAACCAACCAGTTTATCTCCTTCACTTAAGACCTACCCAATGCAATTCTAATCTAAGTACAACTTAAACCTGAGTTCCTACTCACTCCCCCTCAATCACAGCAGTGATACATAAACCAATTTGACTTAAGAATTGATGAAGACACTCTTCAAAACACACACTTGATTAAGCTTCACAGCTTTTTAATCAAGCAACACAATCACTCGTGCTTCACAGCTTTGAGTGATGTACACAACTACCTTGACTCTACTTCACAGCTTTAGTCAAGTAACATTCAAACACTCTTGCTTCAAAGCTTTGAGTGCTACACAACCCTTACAATTGAAACCTATTCCAAGGCACTTATCACAATGATAATTGCTTGGAGTACAATAAACAAATCTATACAGATTACAAAATTGATCTTCTAATCAATCAGCAGGGATATCTTGAAAAACCGCAGCTCTGTTGAATATATAGCAGCTGCAACTTCAGTTAGGGTTTCCAAAAACCTAGGGTTGATTCCGTTTGACCTAAAGACCAGGTCACAGTATTTTATTGATCAGGTTAGGATTGAGCTAGATTACTCCTCAGAAAACGCAGGATTCTGTTTAGAAAGGACTGAGTTATTTCCTAAAAAAACTCAGACTTATCCAATCCTGCAATCCTGTTAGTTCAGAACAGGATGTCATAACATCTGTTATGACATCTGAGAAAACCTGTCTACTGATTTAGCAAAATGTGATCATTTTGCAAACATGCTCAGATACACACTTATAAACATCAGTATTTGAATTACAATATTTTTCTGCACATGTACCTATTGAGTTAGTACAACCTGAACTAGAATGTTATGACATCAGTCATGACATTCACACATACACTTGGAATTTACCACAAATGCAAGCCAATACCTAAACACCTACAAAGGTAATCTGTTTTTGAGATTTTTGATACTCCGATGGATGGTAGCCTTGTCATTATGGAAGGTAGTCTGTTGTCGATATTTTTGTTACTCCAATGGATGGTAGCGTTGTCATTATGGAAGGTAGTCTGTTGTCGTGATTTTTGTTACTCCAATGGATGGTAGCCTTGTCATTATGGAAGGTAGTATGTTGTCGATATCTTTGTTACTCCAATGGATGGTAGCCTTGTCATTATGAAAGGTAGTTTGTTGTCGAGATTTTTGTTACTCCAATCGATGGTAGCCTTGTTATTATAGAAGGTAGTCTGTCATTGTGATTTTTGTTACTCCTATGGATGGTAGCCTTCTCATTATGGAAGGTAGTCTATGGTTCAGATTTTCGTTACTACAATGTATGGTAGCCTATTCATTATGGAAGGTAGTCTATTGTCGAGATTTTAGTTACACCAATGGATGGTAGCCTAGTCATTATGGAAGGTAGTCTGCTGTCGAGATTTTTGTTACTCCAATGGATGCTATCCGTGTCATTATGGAAGGTAGTCTGTTGTCGTGTTTTTTGTTACTCCAATGGATGGTAGCCTTGTCATTATGGAAGGTAGTCGGTTTTTGATATCTTTGTTACTCCAATGGATGGTAGCCTAGTCATTATGAAAGGTAGTCTATTGTCGAGAATTTTTTACTCCAATGGATGGTAGCCATGTCATTATGGAAGGTAGTATGTTGTCGAGATTTTTGTTATTCCAATGGATGGTAGCTTTGTCATTATGAAAGGTAGTCTGTTGTCGATATCTTTGTTACTCCAATGGATGGTAGCCTAGTAATTAGGGAAGGTAGTTTGTTGTCGAGATTTTTGTTACTCCAATGGATGATAGCCTTGTCATTATGGAAGGTAGGCTGTTGTCGATATATTTGTTACTCCAACGGATGGTAGCCTAGTCATTATGAAAGGTAGTCTATCATCGATTTTTTTTTACTGCAATGGATGGTAGCCTTGTCATTATGGAAGGTAGTATGTTGTCGAGATTTTTGTTATTCCAATAGATGGTAGCCATGTCATTATGAAAGGTAGTTTGTTGTCGATATCTTTGTTACTCCAATGGATAGTAGCCTAGTCATTAGGGAAGGTAGTGTGTTGTCGAGATTTTTGTTACTCCAATGGATGGTAGCCTAATAATTATGGAAGATAGTCTGTTGTCGAGATTTTTGTTACTCCAATGGATGATAGCCTTGTTATTATGGAAGGTAGTCTGTTGTCGAGATTTTTGTTACTCCAATTGATGGTAGCCTTGTTATTATAGAAGGTAGTCGGTCATTGTGATTTTTGTTACTCCTATGGATGGTAGCCTTCTCATTATGGAAGGTAGTCTATTGTTCAGATTTTCTTTACTACAATGTATGGTAGCCTAGTCATTATGGAAGGTAGTCTATTGTCGAGATTTTAGTTACACCAATGGATGGTAGCCTAGTCATTATGGAAGGTAGTCTGCTGTCGAGATTTTTGTTACTCCAATGGATGGTATCCTTGTCATTATGGAAGGTAGTCTATTGTCGAGATTTTTTTTACTCCAATGGATGGTAGCCTAGTTATTATGGAAGGTAGTCTGTTCTCGAGATTTTTGTTACTCCAATGGATGGTAGCCTTGCCATTATGGAAGGTATTATGTTTTCAATATTTTCGTTACTCCAATGGATGGTAGCCTTGTCATTATGGAAGGTAGTATGTCATTGTGATTTTTGTTACTCCTATGGATTGTAGCCTTATCATTATGGAAGGTTGTCTATTGTTCAGATTTTTGTTACTACAATGTATGGTAGCCTTGTCATTATGGAAGGTAGTCTGTTGTCGAGATTTTTGTTACTCTATTGGATGGTAGCCATGTCATTATGGAAGTTAGTCTGTTGTCGAGATTTTTGTTTTTCCAATGGATGGTAGCCTAGTCATTCTGGAAGGTAGTCTGTTTTTGAGATTTTTGTTACTCCTATTAAGGGTAGCCTTGTCATTATAGAAGGTAGTTTGTTGTTCAGATTTTTGTTACTACAATGTATGGAAGCCTTGTCATTATAGAAGGTAGTCTGTTGTCGAGATTTTTGTTACTCCATTGGATGGTAGCCTTGTCATTATGGAAGTTAGTCTGTTGTCGAGATTTTTGTTATTCCAATGGATGGTAGCGTAGTCATTATAGAAGGTAGTCTGTTTTCGAGATTTTTGTTAATCCAATGGATGGTAGCCTAGTCATTATGGAAGGTAGTCTGTTGTCAAGATTTTTGTTACTCCAATGGATGGTATCCTGGCCATTATGGAAGGTATTATGTTTTCAAGATTTTTGTTACTCCAATGGACGGTAGCCTTGTCATTATGGAAGGTAGCATGTCATTGTGATTTTTGTTACTCCTATGGATGGTAGCCTTGTCATTATGGAAGTTAGTCTATTAATCAGATTTTTGTTACTACAATGTATGGTAGCCTTGTCATTATTGAAGGAAGTCTGTTGTCGAGATTTTTGTTACTCTATTGGATGGTAGCCATGTCATTATGGAAGTTAGTCTGTTGTCGAGATTTTTGTTTTTCCAATGGATGGTAGCCTAGTCATTGTGGAAGGTTGTTTGTTTTTGAGATTTTTGTTACTCCGATGGATGGTAGCCTTGTCATTATGGAAGGTAGTCTGTTGTCGAGATTTTTGTTACTCCAATGGACGGTAGCATTGTCATTATGGAAGGTAGTCTCTTGTTGATATTTTTGATACTCCAATGGATGGTAGCCTTGTCATTATGGATGGTAGTATGTTGTCGAGATTTTTGTTACCACAATGGTTTATAGCCTTGTCATTATGGAAGGTAGTCTGTTTTCGAGATTTTTGTTACTCCAATGGATGGTAGCCTTGTCATTATGGAATGTAGTATGTTGTCGATATCTTTGTTGCTCCAATGGATGTTAGCCTTGTCATTATGGAAGGTAGTATGTTGTTGATATCTTTGTTACTCCAATGGATGGTAGCCATGTCATTATGGAAGGTAGTATGTTGTCGAGATTTTTGTTATTCCAATGGATGGTAGCCGTGTCATTATGAAAGGTAGTTTGTTGTCGATATCTATGTTACTCCAATGGATGGTAGCCTAGTCATTATGGAAAGTAGTCTGTTGTCGAGATTTTTGTTACTCCAATGGATGGTAGCCTAGTCATTATGGAAGGTAGTCTGTTGTCGAGATTTTTGTTACTCCAATGGATGATAGCCTTTTCATTATGGAAGTTAGTCTGTTGTCGAGATTTTGGTTACTCCAATTGATGATAGCCTAGTCATTATAAAAGGTAGTCTAATTTCTAGATTTTTGTTACTCCAATGGATGGTAGCCATGTCATTATGGAAGGAAGTTTACTGTCGAGATTTTTGTTACTCTAATGGATAATAGCCTTGTCATTATGGAAGGTAGTTTATTATCGAGATTTTTGTTACTACAATGGTTTGTAGCCTTGTCATTATGGAAGGTAGTATGTTGTCAATATCTTTGTTACTCCAATGGAGGGTAGCCTAGTCATTATAGAAGGTAGTCTATTGGCGAGATTTTCATTACTCTAATGGATGCTAGCCTTGTAATTATGGAAGTTGGTCTATTGTCGAGATTTTATTTACTCCAATGGATGGTAGCCTTGTCATTATGGAAGGAAGTCTCTTGTCGAGATTTATGTTACTCCATTGGATGGTAGCCTTGTCATAATGGAAGGTAGTATGTTGTCATGATTTTTGTTATTCCAATGGATGGTAGCCTAGTCATTATGGAAGGTAGTCTATTTTCGAGATTTTTGTTACTTCAATGGATGGTAGCCTAGTCATTATAGAAGGTAGTCTGTTGTCGAGATTTTTGTTACTCCAATGGATGGTAGCCTTGCCATTATGGAAGGTATTATGTTGTCAAGATTTTTGTTACTCCAATGGATGGTAGCCTTGTCATTATGGAAGGTAGTATGTCATTGTGATTTTTGTTACTCCTATGGATCGTAGCCTTGTCATTATGGAAGGTAGTCTATTGTTCAGATTTTTGTTACTACAATGTATGGTGGCCTCGTCATTATAGAAGGTAGTTTGTTGTCAAGATTTTTGTTACTCTATTGGATGGTAGCCATGTCAGGTGGAAGTTAGTCTGTTGTCGAGATTTTTGTTTTTCCAATGGATGGTAGCCTAGTCATTGTGGAAGGTAGTCTGTTTTTGAAATTTTTGTTACTCCGATGGATGGTAGCCTTGTCATTATGGAAGGTAGTCTGTTGTCGAGATTTTTGTTACTACAATGGATGGTAGCATTGTCATTATGGAAGGTAGTCTCTTGTTGATATTTTTGATACTCCAATGGATGGTAGCCTTGTCATTATGGAAGGTAGTCTATTATCGAGATTTTTGTTACTCCAATGGATGGTAGCCTGGCCATTATGGAAGGAAGTCTCTTGTCGAGATTTTTGTTACTCCATTGGATGGTAGCCTTGTCATTATGGAAGGTAGTATGTTGTTGATATTTTTGTTATTCCAATGGATGGTAGCCTTGTAATTATGGAAGGTAGTCTGTTTTAGTGATTTTTGTTACTCCGATGGTTGGTAGCCTTATCATTATGGAAGGTAGTCTATAGTTCATATTTTTGTTACTATAATGTATAGTTGCCTTGTCATTATGGAAGGTAGTATGTTGTCGATATCTTTGTTACTCCAATGGATGGTAGCCTAGTCATTATGAAAGGTAGTCTATTGTCGAGATTTCTATTATTCCAATGGATTGTAGCCTAGTTGTTATGGAAGGTAGTCTATTTTCAAGATTTTTGTTACTCTAATGGATGGTAGCCTTGTCATTATGGAAGGTAGTCTGCTGTCAAGATTTTTGTTACTTTAATGGATGGTAGCCTTGTCATTATGGAAGGTAGTCTATTGTCGAGATTTTTGTTACTACAATGGTTTGTAGCCTTGTCATTATGGAAGGTAGTATGTTGTCGATATCTTTGTTACTCCAATGGATGGTAGCCTAGTCATTATGGAAGGTAGTCTGTTGTCGAGATTTTTGTTACTCCAATGGATGGTAGCCTTGTCATTATGGATGGTAGTCTATTATCGAGATTTTTGTTACTCTAATGGATGGTAGCCTTGTCATTAGGGAAGGTATTATTTCATTGTGATTTTTGTTACTCCAATGGATGGTAGCCTTGTCATTATGGAAGGTAGTATGTTGTCGAGATTTTTGTTACTCTAGTGGATGGTAGCCTTGTCATTATGGAAGGTAGTCTTTTATTCAGATTTTTGTTACTACAATGTATGGAAGCCTTGTCATTATAGAAGGTAGTCTATTGTAGAGATTTTTGTTACTCCATTGTATGGGTGCCTTGTCATTATGGAAGTTAGTCTGTTGTCGAGATTTTTGTTATTCCAATGGATGGTAGCCTAGTCATTATGGAAGGTAGTCTTTTTTTGAGATTTTTGTTACTCTGATGGATGGTAGCCTTGTCATTATGGAAGGTAGTCTGTTGTCGAGATTTTTGTTACTCCAATGGATGGTAGCATTGTCATTTTGGAAGGTAGTCTCTTTGTAAATATTTTTGATACTCCAATGGATGGTAGCCTTGTCATTATGGAAGGTAGTATGTTGTCTAGATTTTTATTACTACAATGGTTTGGTAGGCTATTCATAATGGAAGGTAGTATGTTGTCGAGATTTTTGTTACTCCAATGGATGGTAGCCTAATCATTATGGAAGGTAGTCTGTTATCGATATTTTTGTTACTCCAATGGATGGTAGCCTTGCCATTATGGAAGGTATTATATTGTCAGGATTTTTGTTACTCCAATGGATGGTAGCCTTGTCATTATGGAAGGTACTATGTCATTGTTATTTTTGTTACTCCTATGGATGGTAGCCTGGTCATTATGGAAGGTAGTCTATTGTTCAGATTTTTGTTACTGCAACGTATGGTAGCCTTGTCATTATGGAAGGTAGTCTGTTGTCAAGATTTTTTTTACTCTATTGGATGGTAGCCATGTCATTATGGAAGTTAGTATGTTGTCGAGATTTTGGTTTTTCCAATGGATGGTAGCCTAGTCATTATGAAAGGTAGTCTATTTTTGAGATTTTTGTTACTCCGATCGATGGTAGCCTTGTCATTATGGATGGTAGTATGTTGTCGAGATTTTTGTTAATCCAATGGATGGTAGCATTGTCATTATGGAAGGTAGTCTCTTATTGATATTTTTGATACTCCAATGGATGGTAGACTTGTCATTCCAGAAGGTAGTATGTTGTCGAGATTTTTGTTACTACAACGGTTTGTAGCCTTCTCATTATGGAAGGTAGTATGTTGTCGATATCTTTGGTACTCCAATGGATGGTAGCCTATTCATTATGGAAGGTTGTCTGTTGTCGAGATTTTCTTTACTCCAATGGAGGGTAGCCTTGTCATTATGGAAGGTAGTATGTTGTCAAGATTTTTGTTACTCCAATGGATGGTAGCCTTGTCATTATTGAAGGTAGTATGTTCTCGATATCTTTGTTACTCCAATGGATGGTAGCCTTGTCATCATGGAAGGTAGTCTGTTGTCGATATCTTTGTTACTCCAATGGATGGTAGCCTAGTCATTATGGAAGGTAACCTATTGTCGAGATTTTTGTTACTCCAATGGATGGTATCCTTGTCATTATGAAAGGTAGTTTGTTTTCAATATCTTTGTTACTCCAATGGATGGTAGCCTAGTAATTTTAGAAGGTAGTCGATTTTCAAGATTTTTGTTACTCCAATGGATGGTAGCCTTGTCATTATGAAAGGTAGTCTATTGTCGAGATTTTTGTTACAATAATGGTTTGTAGCCTTGTCATTATGGAAGGTAGTCTGCTGTCAAGATTTTTGTTACTTTAATGGATGGTAGCCTTGTCATTATGAAAGGTAGTCTATTGTCGAGATTTTTGTTACAACAATGGTTTGTAGCCTTGTAATTATAGAAGGTAGTATGTTGTCGATATCTTTGTTACTCCAATGGATGGTAGCCTAGTCATAATGGAAGGTAGTCTGTTGTCAAGATTTTTGTTACTCCAATGGATGGTAGCCTTGTAATTATGGAAGGTAGTCTATTGTCGAGATTTTTGTTACTACAATGGTTTGTAGCCTTGTCATTATGGAAGGTAGTATGTTGTCAATATCTTTGTTACTCCAATGGATGGTAGCCTAGTCATTATGGAAGGTAGTCTATTGGCGAGATTTTCATTACTCTAATGGATGCTAGCCTTGTAATTATGGAAGTTAGTCTATTGTCGAGATTTTATTTACTCCAATGGATGGTAGCCTTGTCATTATGGAAGGAAGTCTCTTGTCGAGATTTTTATTACTCCATTGGATGGTAGCCTTGTCATAATGGAAGGTAGTCGGTTGTCATGATTTTTGTTATTCCAATGGATTGTAGCCTAGTCATTATGGAAGGTAGTCTATTTTCGAGATATTTGTTACTTCAATGGATGGTAGCCTAGTCATTATAGAAGGTAGTCTGATGTCGAGATTTTTGTTACTCCATTGGTTGGTAGCCTTGCCATTATGGAAGGTATTATGTTGTCAAGATTTTTGTTACTCCAATGGATGGTAGCCTTGTCATTTTGGAAGGTAGTATGTCATTGTGATTTTTGTTACTCCTATGGATCGTAGCCTTGTCATTATGGAAGGTAGTCTATTCTTCAGATTTTTGTTACTACAATGTATGGTGGCCTCGTCATTATAGAAGGTAGTCTGTTGTCAAGATTTTTGTTACTCTATTGGATGGTAGCCATGTCAGTTGGAAGTTAGTCTGTTGTCGAGATTTTTGTTTTTCCAATGGATGGTAGCCTAGTCATTGTGGAAGGTAGTCTGTTTTTGAGATTTTTGTTACTCCGATGGATGGTAGCCTTGTCATTATGGAAGGTAGTCTGTTGTGGAGATTTTTGTTACTACAATGGATGGTAGCATTGTCATTATGGAAGGTAGTCTCTTGTTGATATTTTTGATAATCCAATGGATGGTAGCATTGTCATTATGGAAGGTAGTATGTTGTCTATATCTTTGTTACTCCAAAGGATGGTAGCCTAGTCATTATGGAAGGTAGTTTATTGTCGATATTTTACTTACTCTAATGGATGATAGCCTTGTCATTATGGAAGGTAGTCTATTATCGAGATTTTTGTTACTCCAATGGATGGTAGCCTGGCCATTATGGAAGGAAGTCTCTTGTCGAGATTTTTGTTACTCCATTGGATGGTAGCCTTGTCATTATGGAAGGTAGTCTGTTGTCATGATTTTTGTTATTCCAATGGATGGTAGACTTGTCATTATGGATGGAAGTCTGTTGTCATGATTTTTGTTACTCCAATGTATGATATCCTTGTAATTATGGAAGTTAGTCTGTTGTCGATATTTTTGTTATTCCAATGGATGGTAGCCTTGTAATTATGGAAGGTAGTCTGTTTTAGTGATTTTTGTTACTCCGATGGTTGGTAGCCTAATCATTATGGAAGGTTGTCTATTGTTCATATTTTTGTTACTACAATGTATGGTTGCCTTGTCATTATGGAAGGTAGTATGTTATCGATATCTTTGTTACTCCAATGGATGGTAGCCTAGTCATTATGAAAGGTAGTCTATTGTCGAGATTTCTATTATTCCAATGGATTGTAGCCTAGTCGTTATGGAAGGTAGTCTATTTTCAAGATTTTTGTTAATCCAATGGATGGTAGCCTTGTCATTATGGAAGGTAGTCTGCTGTCAAGATTTTTGTTACTTTAATGGATGGTAGCCTTGTCATTATGGAAGGTAGTCTATTGTCGAGATTTTTGTTACTACAATGGTTTGTAGCCTTGTCATTATGGAAGGTAGTATGTTGTCGATATCTTTGTTACTCCAATGGATGGTAGCCTAGTCATTATGGAAGGTAGTCTGTTGTCGAGATTTTTGTTACTCCAATGGATGGTAGCCTTGTCATTATGGATGGTAGTCTATTATCGAGATTTTTGTTACTCTAATGGATGGTAGCCTTGTCATTAGGGAAGGTATTATTTCATTGTGATTTTTGTTACTCCAATGGATGGTAGCCTTGTCATTATGGAAGGTAGTATGTTGTCGAGATTTTTGTTACTCTAGTGGATGGTAGCCTTGTCATTATGGAAGGTAGTCTTTTGTTCAGATTTTTGTTACTACAATCTATGGAAGCCTTGTCATTATAGAAGGTAGTCTATTGTAGAGATTTTTGTTACTCCATTGGATGGGTGCCTTGTCATTATGGAAGTTAGTTTGTTGTCGAGATTTTTGTTATTCCAATGGATGGTAGCCTAGTCATTATGGAAGGTAGTCTATTTTTGAGATTTTTGTTACTCTGATGGATGGTAGCCTAGTCATTATGGAAGGTAGTTTGTTGTCGAGATTTTTGTTACTCCAATGGATGGTAGCATTGTCATTTTGGAAGGTAGTCTCTTTGTAAATATTTTTGATACTCCAATGGATGGTAGCCTTGTCATTATGGAAGGTAGTATGTTGTCTAGATTTTTATTACTACAATGGTTTGGTAGGCTATTCATAATGGAAGGTAGTCTGTTATCGATATTTTTGTTACTCCAATGGATGGTAGCCTTACCATTATGGAAGGTACTATGTCATTGTTATTTTTGTTACTCCTATGGATGGTAGCCTGGTCATTATGGAAGGTAGTCTATTGTTCAGATTTTTGTTACTGCAACGTATGGTAGCCTTGTCATTATGGAAGGTAGTCTGTTGTCAATATTTTTTTTACTCTATTGGATGGTAGCCATGTCATTATGGAAGTTAGTATGTTGTCGAGATTTTGGTTTTTCCAATGAATGGTAGCCTAGTCATTATGGAAGGTAGTCTATTTTTGAGATTTTTGTTACTCCGATCGATGGTAGCCTTGTCATTATGGATGGTAGTATGTTATCGAGATTTTTGTTACTCCAATTGATGGTAGCATTGTCATTATGGAAGGTAGTCTCTTATTGATATTTTTGATACTCCAATGGATGGTAGACTTGTCATTACAGAAGGTAGTACGTTGTTGAGATTTTTTTTACTACAACGGTTTGTAGCCTTCTCATTATGGAAGGTAGTATGTTGTCGATATCTTTGGTACTCCAATGGATGGTAGCCTATTCATTATGGAAGGTTGTCTGTTGTCGAGATTTTCTTTACTCCAATGGAGGGTAGCCTTGTCATTATGGAAGGTAGTATGTTGTCAAGATTTTTGTTACTCCAATGGATGGTAGCCTTGTCATTATTGAAGGTAGTATGTTGACGATATCTTTGTTACTCCAATGGATGGTAACCTTGTCATCATGGAAGGTAGTCTGTTGTCGATATCTTTGTTACTCCAATGGATGGTAGCCTAGTCATTATGGAAGGTAACCTATTGTCGAGATTTTTGTTACTCCAATGGATGGTATCCTTGTCATTATGAAAGGTAATATGTTGTCGAGATTTTTGTTATTCTAATGGATGGTAGCCTTGTCATTATTAAAGGTAGTTTGTTTTCGATATCTTTGGTACTCCAATGGATGGTAGCCTAGTCATTTTAGAAGGTAGTCGATTTTCAAGATTTTTGTTACTCCAATGGATGGTAGCCTTGTCATTATGAAAGGTAGTCTATTGTCGAGATTTTTGTTACAATAATGGTTTGTAGCCTTGTCATTATGGAAGGTAGTCTGCTGTCAAGATTTTTGTTACTTTAATGGATGGTAGCCTTGTCATTATGAAAGGTAGTCTATTGTCGAGATTTTTGTTACAACAATGGTTTGTAGCCTTGTAATTATAGAAGGTAGTATGTTGTCGATATCTTTGTTACTCCAATGGATGGTAGCCTAGTCATTATGGAAGGTAGTCTGTTGTCAAGATTTTTGTTACTCCAATGGATGGTAGCCTTGTCATTATGGAAGGTAGTCTATTGTCGATATTTTTGTTACTCTAATGGATGGTAGCCTTGTCATTATGGAAGGTATTCTTTCATTGTGATATTTGTTATTCCAATGGATGGTAGCCTTGTCATTATGGAAGGTAGTCTGTTGTCGAGATTTTTGTTACTCTAATGGATGGTAGCCTTGTCATTATGGAAGGTAGTCTTTTATTCATATTTTTGTTGCTACAATGTATGGAAGCCTTGACATTATAGAAGGTAGTCTGTTGTCGAGATTTTTGTTACTCCATTGGATGGTAGCCTTGTCATTATGGAAGTTAGTCTGTTGTCGAGATTTTTGTTAATCTAATGGATGGTAGCCTAGTCGTTATGGAAGGTAGTCTATTTTCGAGATTTTTGTTACTCCAATGGATGGTAGCCTAGTCATTATGGAAGGTAGTCTGTTATCGATATTTTTGTTACTCCAATGGAGGGTAGCCTTGTCATTATGGAAGGTAGTATGTTGTCAAGATTTTTGTTACTCTAATGGATGGTAGCCTTGTCATTATTGAAGGTAGTATGTTGTCGATATCTTTGTTACTCCAATGGATGGTAGCCTTGTCATTATGGAAGGTAGTCTGTTGTCGATATCTTTGTTATTCTAATGGATGGTAGCCTAGTCATTTTAGAAGGTAGTCGATTTTCAAGATATTTGATACTCTAATGGATGGTAGCCTTGTCATTATGAAAGGTAGTCTGGTGTCGAGATTTTTGTTACTTTAATGGATGGTAGCCTAGTCATTATGAAAGGTAGTCTATTGTCGATATTTTTGTTACAACAATGGTTTGTAGCCTTGTAATTATAGAAGGTAGTATGTTGTCGATATCTTTGTTACTCCAATGGATGGTAGCCTAGTCATTATGGAAGGTAGTCTGTTGTCGAGATTTTTGTTACTCCAATGGATGGTAGCCTTGTCATTATGGAAGGTAGTCTATTGTCGATATTTTTGTTACTCTAATGGATGGTAGCCTTGTCATTATGGAAGGTATTCTTTCATTGTGATTTTTGTTACTCCAATGGATGGTAGCCTTGTAATTATTGAAAGTAGTCTGTTGTCGAGATTTTTGTTACTCTAATGGATGGTAGCCTTGTCATTATGGAAGGTAGTATGTTGGCGATATCTTTGTTACTCCAATGGATGGTAGCCTCATCATTATGGAAGGTAGTCTATTGTCGATATCTTTGTTAATCCAATGGATGGTAGCCTAGTCATTATGGAAGGTAGTCTGTTATCAATATTTTTGTTACTCCAATGGATGGTAGCCTTGCCATTATGGAAGGTATTATGTTGTCAAGATTTTTGTTTCTCCAATGGATGGTAGCCTTGTCATTATGGAAGGTACTATGTCATTGTGATTTTTGTTACTCCTATGGATGGTAGCCTTATCATTATGGAAGGTAGTCTGTTGTCGAGATTTTTGTTACTCCAATGGATGGTAGCCTTGTCATTATGGAAGGGAGTCTATTGTCGATATTTTTGTTACTCTAATGGATGGTAGCCTTGTCATTATGGAAGGTATTCTTTCATTGTGATTTTTGTTACTCCAATGGATGCTAGCCTTGTCATTATGGAAAGTAGTCTCTTGTCGAGATTCTTGTTACTCCAATGGATGGTAGCCTTGTCATTATTAAAGGTAGTATGTTGTCGATATCTTTGTTACTCCAATGGATGGTAGCCTTGTCATTATGGAAGGTAGTCTGTTGTCGATATCTTTGTTACTCTAATGGATGGTAGCCTAGTCATTATGGAAGGTAACCTATTGTCGAGATTTTTGTTACTCCAATGGATGGTATCCTTGTCATTATGAAAGGTAATATGTTGTCGAGATTTTTGTTATTCCAATGGATGGTAGCCTTGTCATTTTGAAAGGTAGTTTGTTGTCGATATCTTTGTTACTCTAATAGATGGTAGCCTAGTCATTTTAGAAGGTAGTCGATTTTCAAGATTTTTGATACTCCAATGGATGGTAGCCTTGTCATTATGGAAGGTAGTCTGGTGTCGAGATTTTTGTTACTTTAATGGATGGTAGCCTAGTCATTATTAAAGGTAGTCTATTGTCGATATTTTTGTTACAACAATGGTTTGTAGCCTTGTAATTATAGAAGGTAGTATGTTGTCGATATCTTTGTTACTCCAATGGATGGTAGCCTAGTCATTATGGAAGGTAGTCTGTTGTCGAGATTTTTGTTACTCCAATGGATGGTAGCCTTGTCATTATGGAAGGTAGTCTATTGTCGATATTTTTGTTACTCTAATGGATGCTAGCCTTGTCATTATGGAAGGTATTCTTTCATTGTGATTTTTGTTACTCCAATGGATGGTAGCCTTGTCATTATGGAAAGTAGTCTGTTGTCGAGCTTTTTGTTAATCTAATGGATGGTAGCCTTGTCATTATGGAAGGTAGTATGTTGCCGATATCTTTGTTACTCCAATGGATGGTAGCCTCATCATTATGGAAGGTAGTCTATTGTCGATATCTTTGTTACTCCAATGGATGGTAGCCTAGTCATTATGGAAGGTAGTCTGTTATCAATATTTTTGTTACTCCAATGGATGGTAGCCTTGCCATTATGGAAGGTATTATGTTGTCAAGATTTTTGTTACTCCAATGGATGATAGCCTTGTCATTATGGAAGGTACTATGTCATTGTGATTTTTGTTACTCCTATGGATGGTAGCCTTGTCATTATGGAAGGTAGTCTATTGTTCAGATTTTTGTTACTACAATGTATGGTAGCCTTGTCATTATGGAAGGTAGTCTGTTGTCGAGATTTTTGTTACTCTATTGGATGGTAGCCATGTAATTATGGAAGTTAGTATGTTGTCGAGATTTTGGTTTTTCCAATGGATGGTAGCCTAGTCATTATGGAAGGTAGTTTATTTATGATATTTTTGTTACTCCGATCGATGGTAGCCTTGTCATTATGGAAGGTAGTATGTTGTCGAGATTTTTGTCACTCCATTGGATGGTAGCATTGTCATTATGAAAGGTAGTCTCTTATTGATATTTTTGATACTCCAATGGATGGTACCCTTGTCATTATGGAAGGTAATATGTTGTCGATATTTTTGTTACTACAGTGGTTGGTAGCCTTGTCATTATGGAAAGTAGTATGTTGTCGATATCTTTGGTACTCCAATGGATGGTAGCCTATTCATTATGGCAGGTAGTCTGTTGTCGAGATTTTCGTTACTCCAATGGAGGGTAGCCTTGTCATTATTGAAGGTAGTATGTTGTCGATATCTTTGTTACTCCAATGGATGGTAGCCTTGTCATCATGGAAGGTAGTCTGTTGTCGATATCTTTGTTACTCCAATGGATGGTAGCCTAGTCATTATGGAAGGTAACCTATTGTAGAGATTTTTGTTACTCCAATGGATGGTATCCTTGTCATTATGAAAGGTAATATGTTGTCGAGATTTTTGTTATTCCAATGGATGGTAGCCTTGTCATTATGAAAGGTAGTTTTTTTTCGATATCTTTGTTACTCCAATGGATGGTAGCCTAGTAATTTTAGCAGGTAGTCGATTTTCAATATTTTTGTTACTCCAATGGATGGTAGCCTTGTCATTATGGAAGGTAGTCTGCTGTTAAGATTTTTGTTACTTTAATGGATGGTAGCCTTGTCATTATGAAAGGTAGTTTGTTTTCGATATCTTTGTTACTCCAATGGATGGTAGCCTAGTCATTTTAGAAGGTAGTCGATTTTCAAGATTTTTGTTACTCCAATGGATGGTAGCCTTGTCATTATGAAAGGTAGTCTATTATCGAGATTTTTGTTACAATAATGGTTTGTAGCCTTGTCATTATGGAAGGTAGTCTGCTGTCAAGATTTTTGTTACTTTAATGAATGGTAGCCTTGTCATTATGAAAGGTAGTCTATTGTCGAGATTTTTGTTACAACAATGGTTTGTAGACTTATAATTATAGAAGGTAGTATGTTGTCGATATCTTTGTTACTCCAATGGATGGTAGCCTAGTCATTATGGAAGGTAGTTTGTTGTCAAGATTTTTGTTACTCCAATGGATGGTAGCCTTGTCATTATGGAAGGTAGTCTATTGTCGATATTTTTGTTACTCTAATGGATGGTAGCCTTGTCATTATGGAAGGTATTCTTTCATTGTGATATTTGTTATTCCAATGGATGGTAGCCTTGTCATTATGGAAGGTAGTCTGTTGTCGAGATTTTTGTTACTCTAATGGATGGTAGCCTTGTCATTATGGAAGGTAGTCTTTTATTCAGATTTTTTTTACTACAATGTATGGAAGCCTTGACATTATAGAAGGTAGTCTGTTGTCGAGATTTTTGTTACTCCATTGGATGGTAGCCTTGTCATTATGGAAGTTAGTCTATTGTCGAGATTTTTGTTAATCTAATGGATGGTAGCCTAGTCGTTATGGAAGGTAGTCTATTTTCGAGATTTTTGTTATTCCAATGGATGGTAGCCTAGTCATTATGGAAGGTAGTATGTTATCGATATTTTTGTTACTCCAATGGAGGGTAGCCTTGTCATTATGGAAGATAGTATGTTGTCAAGATTTTTGTTACTCCAATGGATGGTAGCCTTGTCATTATTGAAGGTAGTATGTTGTCGATATCTTTGTTACTCCAATGGATGGTAGCCTTGTCATTATGGAAGGTAGTCTGTTGTCGATATCTTTGTTACTCTAATGGATGGTAGCCTAGTCATTATGGAAGGTAACCTATTGTCGAGATTTTTGTTACTCCAATGGATGGTATCCTTGTCATTATGAAAGGTAATATGTTGTCGAGATTTTTGTTATTCCAATGGATGGTAGCCTTGTCATTTTGAAAGGTAGTTTGTTGTCGATATCTTTGTTACTCTAATAGATGGTAGCCTAGTCATTTTAGAAGGTAGTCGATTTTCAAGATTTTTGATACTCCAATGGATGGTACCCTTGTCATTATGGAAGGTAATATGTTGTCGAGATTTTTGTTACTACAATGGTTTGTAGCCTTGTCATTATGGAAAGTAGTATGTTGTCGATATCTTTGGTACTCCAATGGATGGTAGCCTATTCATTATGGAAGGTAGTCTGTTGTCAAGATTTTTGATACTCCAATGGATGGTAGCCTTGTCATTATGGAAGGTAGTCTGGTGTCGATATTTTTGTTACTTTAATGGATGGTAGCCTAGTCATTATGAAAGGTAGTCTATTGTCGATATTTTTGTTACAACAATGGTTTGTAGCCTTGTAATTATAGAAGGTAGTATGTTGTCGATATCTTTGTTACTCCAATGGATGGTAGCCTAGTCATTATGGAAGGTAGTTTGTTGTCGAGATTTTTGTTACTCCAATGGATGGTAGCCTTGTCATTATGGAAGGTAGTCTATTGTCGATATTTTTGTTACTCTAATGGATGGTAGCCTTGTCATTATGGAAGGTATTCTTTCATTGTGATTTTTGTTACTCCAATGGGTGGTAGCCTTGTCATTATGGAAAGTAGTCTGTTGTCGAGATTTTTGTTACTCTAATGGATGGTAGCCTTGTCATTATGGAAGGTAGTATGTTGCCGATATCTTTGTTACTCCAATGAATGGTCGCCTCATCATTATGGAAGGTAGTCTATTGTCGATATCTTTGTTACTCCAATGGATGGTAGCCTAGTCATTATGGAAGGTAGTCTGTTATCAATATTTTTGTTACTCTAATGGATGGTAGCCTTGCCATTATGGAAGGTATTATGTTGTCAAGATTTTTGTTACACCAATGGATGGTAGCCTTGTCATTATGGAAGGTACTATGTCATTGTGATTTTTGTTACTCCTATGGATGGTAGCCTTGTCATTATGGAAGGTAGTCTATTGTTCAGATTTTTGTTACTACAATGTATGGTAGCCTTGTCATTATGGAATGTAGTCTGTTGTCGAGATTTTTGTTACTCTATTGGATGGTAGCCATGTAATTATGGAAGTTAGTATGTTGTCGAGATTTTGGTTTTTCCAATGGATGGTAGCCTAGTCATTATGGAAGGTAGTCTATTTTTGAGATTTTTGTTACTCCAATCGATGGTAGCCATGTCATTATGGAAGGTAGTATGTTGTCGAGATTTTTGTTACTACAATGGATGGTTGCATTGTCATTATGGAAGGCAGTCTCTTATTGATAATTTTGATACTCCAATGGATGGTAGCCTTGTCATTATGGAAGGTAGTATGTTGTCGAGATTTTTGTTACTACAATGGTTTGTAGCCTTGTCATTATGGAAGGTAGTATGTTGTCGATATCTTTGGTACTCCAATGGATGGTAGCCTATTCATTATGGAAGGTAGTCTGTTGTCGAGATTTTCACTACTCCAATGGAGGGTAGCCTTGTCATTATGGAAGGTAGTATGTTGTCAAGATTTTTGTTACTCCAATGGATGGTAGCCTTGTCATTATTGAAGGTAGTACGTTGTCGATATCTTTGTTACTCCAATGGATGGTAGCCTTGTCATCATGGAAGGTAGTCTGTTGTCGATATCTTTGTTACTCCAATGGATGGTAGCCTAGTCATTATGGAAGGTAACCTATTGTCGAGATTTTTGTTACTCCAATGGATGGTATCCTTGTCATTATGAAAGGTAATATGTTGTCCAGATTTTTGTTATTCCAATGGATGGTAGCCTTGTCATTATGAAAGGTAGTTTGTTTTCGATATCTTTGTTACTCCAATGGATGGTAGCCTAGTCATTTTTGAAGGTAGTCGATTTTCAAGATTTATGTTACTCCAATGGATGGTAGCCTTGTCATTATGGAAGGTAGTCTGCTATCAAGATTTTTGTTACTTTAATGGATTGTAGCCTTGTCATTATGAATGGTAGTCTATTGTCGAGATTTTTGTTACAACAATGGTTTGTAGCATTGTAATTATAGAAGGTAGTATGTTGTCGATATCTTTGTTACTCCAATGGATGGTAGCCTAGTCATTATGGAAGGTAGTATGTTGTCGAGATTTTTGTTACTCCAATGGATGGTAGCCTTGTCATTATGGAAGGTAGTCTATTGTCGATATTTTTATTACTCTAATGGATGGTATCCTTGTCATTATGGAAGGTATTCTTTCATTGTGATTTTTGTTACTCCAATGGATGGTAGCCTTTTCATTATGGAAGGTAGTCTGTTGTCGAGATTTTTGTTACTCTAATGGATGGTAGCCTTGTCATTATGGAAGGTAGTATGTTGTCGATATCTTTGTTACTCCAATGGATGGTAGCCTCATCATTATGGAAGGTAGTCTACTGTCGATATCTTTGTTACTCCAATGGATGGTAGCCTATTCATTATGGAAGGTAGCCTATTATCGATATTTTTGTTACTCCAATGGATGGTAGCCTTGCCATTATGGAAGGTATTATGTTGTCAAGATTTTTGTTACTCCAATGTATGGTAGCCTTGTCATTATGGAAGGTACTATGTCATTGTCATTTTTGTTACTCCTATGGATGGTAGCCTTGTCATTATGGAAGGTAGTCTATTGTTCAGATTTTTGTTAATACAATGTATGGTAGCCTTGTCATTATGGAAGGTAGTCTGTTGTCGAGATTTTTGTTACTCTATTGGATGGTAGCCATGTCATTATGGAAGTTAGTATGTTGTCGAGATTTTGGTTTTTCCAATGGATGGTAGCCTAGTCATTATGGAAGGTAGTCTATTTTTGAGATTTTTGCTACTCCGATCGATGGTAGCCTTGTCATTATGGAAGGTAGTATGTTGTCGAGATTTTTGTTACTCCAATGGATGGTAGCATTGTCATTATGGAAGGTAGTCTCTTATTGATATTTTTGATACTCCAATGGATGGTACCCTTGTCATTATGGAAGGTAATATGTTGTCGAGATTTTTGTTACTACAATGGTTTGTAGCCTTGTCATTATGGAAAGTAGTATGTTGTCGATATCTTTGGTACTCCAATGGATGGTAGCCTATTCATTATTGAAGGTAGTCTGTTGTCGAGATTTTCGTTACTCCAATGGAGGGTAGCCTTGTCATTATTGAAGGTAGTATGTTGTCGATATCTTTGTTACTCCAATGGATGGTAGCCTTGTCATCATGGAAGGTAGTCTGTTGTCGATATCTTTGTTACTCCAATGGATGGTAGCCTAGTCATTATGGAAGGTAACCTATTGTCGAGATTTTTGTTACTCCAATGGATGGTATCCTTGTCATTATGAAAGGTAATATGTTGTCGAGATTTTTGTTATTCCAATGGATGGTAGCCTTGTCATTATGAAAGGTAGTTTGTTTTTGATATCTTTGTTACTCCAATGGATGGTAGCCTTGTCATTATGGAAGGTAGTCTGCTGTTAAGATTTTTGTTACTTTAATGGATGGTAGCCTTGTCATTATGAAAGGTAGTCTATTGTCGAGATTTTTGTTACAACAATGGTTTGTAGCCTTGTAATTATAGAAGGTAGTATGTTGTCGATATCTTTGTTACTCCAATGGATGGTAGCCTAGTCATTATGGAAGGTAGTCTGTTGTCGAGATTTTTGTTACTCCAATGGATGGTAGCCTTTCCATTATGGAAGGTAGTCCATTATCGATATTTTTGTTACTCTAATGGATGGTAGCCTTGTCATTATGGAAGGTATTCTTTCATTGTGATATTTGTTACGCCAATGGATGGTAGCCTTGTCATTATGGAAGGTAGTCTATTGTCGAGATTTTTGTAACTCTAATGGATGGTAGCCTTGTCATTATGGAAGGTAGTCTGCTGTCGAGATTTTTGTTACTTTAATGGATGGTAGCCTAGTCATTATGAAAGGTATTCTATTGTCGAGATTTTTGTTACAATAATGTTTTTTAGCCTTGTCATTATTGAAGGTAGTATGTTGTTGATATCTTTGTTACTCCAATGGATGGTAGCCTTGTCATCATGGAAGGTAGTCTGTTGTCGATATCTTTGTTACTCCAATGGATGGTAGCCTAGTCATTATGGAAGGTAACCTATTGTCGAGATTTTTGTTACTCCAATGGATGGTATCCTTGTCATTATGAAAGGTAATATGTTGTCGAGATTTTTGTTATTCCAATGGATGGTAGCCTTGTCATTATGAAAGGTAGTTTATTTTTGATATCTTTGTTACTCCAATGGATGGTAGCCTTGTCATTATGGAAGGTAGTCTGCTGTTAAGATTTTTGTTACTTTAATGGATGGTAGCCTAGTCATTATGGAAGGTAGTCTATTTTTGAGATTTTTTTTACTCCGATCGATGGTAGCCTTGTCAATATGGAAGGTAGTATGTTGTCGAGATTTTTGTTACTCCAATGGATGGTAGCATTGTCATTATGGAAGGTAGTCTCTTATTGATATTTTTGATACTCCAATGGATGGTACCCTTGTCATTATGGAAGGTAATATGTTGTCGAGATTTTTGTTACTACAATGGTTTGTAGCCTTGTCATTATGGAAAGTAGTATGTTGTCGATATCTTTGGTACTCCAATGGATGGTAGCCTATTCATTATGGAAGGTAGTCTGTTGTCGAGATTTTCGTTACTCCAATGGAGGGTAGCCTTGTCATTATTGAAGGTAGTATGTTGTTGATATCTTTGTTACTCCAATGGATGGTAGCCTTGTCATCATGGAAGGTAGTCTGTTGTCGATATCTTTGTTACTCCAATCGATGGTAGCCTAGTCATTATGGAAGGTAACCTATTGTCGAGATTTTTGTTACTCCAATGGATGGTATCCTTGTCATTATGAAAGGTAATATGTTGTCGAGATTTTTGTTATTCCAATGGATGGTAGCCTTGTCATTATGAAATGTAGTTTGTTTTCGATATCTTTGTTACTCCAATGGATGGTAGCCTAGTTATTTTAGCAGGTAGTCGATTTTCAATATTTTTGTTACTCCAATGGATGGTAGCCTTGTCATTATGGAAGGTAGTCTGCTGTTAAGATTTTTGTTACTTTAATGGATGGTAGCCTTGTCATTATGAAAGGTAGTCTATTGTCGAGATTTTTGTTACAACAATGGTTTGTAGCCTTGTAATTATAGAAGGAAGTATGTTGTCGATATCTTTGTTACTCCAATGGATAGTAGCCTAGTCATTATGGAAGGTAGTCTGTTGTCGAGATTTTTGTTACTCTAATGGATGGTAGCCTTTCCATTATGGAAGGTAGTCTATTATCGATATTTTTGTTACTCTAATGGATGGTAGCCTTGTCATCATGGAAGGTATTCTTTCATTGTGATATTTGTTACTCCAATGGATGGTAGCCTTGTCATTATGGAAGGTAGTTTGTTGTCGAGATTTTTGTTACTCTAATGGATGGTAGCCTTGTCATTATGGAAGGTACTCTATTATTCATATTTTTGTTACTACAATGTATGGAAGCCTTGTCATTATAGAAGGTAGTCTGTTGTCGAGATTTTTGTTACTCCATTGGATGGTAGCCTTGTCATTATGGAAGTTAGTCTGTTGACGAGATTTTTGTTAATCTAATGGATGGTAGCCTAGTCATTATGGAAGGTAGTCTGTTTTCGAGATTTTTGTTACTCCAATGGATGGTAGCCTAGTCATTATGGAAGGTAGTCTGTTATCGATATTTTTGTTACTCCAATGGAGGGTAGCCTTGTCATTATGGAAGGTAGTATGTTGTCAAGATTTTTGTTACTCCAATGGATGGTAGCCTTGTCATTATTGAAGGTAGTATGTTGTTGATATCTTTGTTACTCCAATGGATGGTATCCTTGTCATTTTGGAAGGTAGTCTGTTGTCGATACCTTTGTTACTCCAATGGATGGTAGCCTAGTCATTATGGAAGGTAACCTATTGTCGAGATTTTTGATACTCCAATGGAGGGTATCCATGTCATTATGAAAGTTGATATGTTGTCGAGATTTTTGTTATTCCAATGGATGGTAGCCTTGTCATTTTGAAAGGTAGTTTGTTGTCGATATCTTTGTTACTCCAATGGATGGTAGCCTAGTAATTTTAGAAGGTAGTCGATTTTCAAGATTTTTGATACTCTAATGGATGGTAGCCTTGTCATTATGGAAGGTAGTCTGCTGTCGAGATTTTTGTTACTTTAATGGATGGTAGCCTAGTCATTATGAAAGGTATTCTATTGTCGAGATTTTTGTTACAATAATGGTTTGTAGCCTTGTAATTATAGAAGGTAGTATGTTGTCGATATCTTTGTTACTCCAATGAATGGTAGCCTAGTCATTATGGAAGGTAGTCTGTTGTCGAGATTTTTGTTACTCTAATGGATGGTAGCCTTGTCATTATGGAAGGTAGTATGTTGTCGATATCTTTGTTACTCCAATGGATGGTAGCCTCATCATTATGGAAGGTAATCTACTGTCGATATCTTTGTTACTCCAATGGATGGTAGCCTAGTCATTATGGAAGGTAGCCTATTATCGATATTTTTGTTACTCCAATGGATGGTAGCCTTGCCATTATGGAAGGTATTATGTTGTCAAGATTTTTGTTACTCCAATGTATGGTAGCCTTGTCATTATGGAAGGTACTATGTCATTGTGATTTTTGTGACTCCTATGGATGGTAGCCTTGTCATTATGGAAGGTAGTCTATTGTTCAGATTTTTGTTAATACAATGTATGGTAGCCTTGTAATTATGGAAGGTAGTCTGTTGTCGAGATTTTTGTTACTCTATTGGATGGTAGCCATGTCATTATGGAAGTTAGTATGTTGTCGAGATTTTGGTTTTTCCAATGGATGGTAGCCTAGTCATTATGGAAGGTAGTCTATTTTTGAGATTTTTTTTACTCCGATCGATGGTAGCCTTGTCATTATGGAAGGTAGTATGTTGTCGAGATTTTTGTTACTCCAATGGATGGTAGCATTGTCATTATGGAAGGTAGTCTCTTATTGATATTTTTGATACTCCAATGGATGGTACCCTTGTCATTATGGAAGGTAATATGTTGTCGAGATTTTTGTTACTACAATGGTTTGTAGCCTTGTCATTATGGAAAGTAGTATGTTGTCGATATCTTTGGTACTCCAATGGATGGTAGCCTATTCATTATGGAAGGTAGTCTGTTGTCGAGATTTTCGTTACTCCAATGGAGGGTAGCCTTGTCATTATTGAAGGTAGTATGTTGTTGATATCTTTGTTACTCCAATGGATGGTAGCCTTGTCATCATGGAAGGTAGTCTGTTGTCGATATCTTTGTTACTCCAATCGATGGTAGCCTAGTCATTATGGAAGGTAACCTATTGTCGAGATTTTTGTTACTCCAATGGATGGTATCCTTGTCATTATGAAAGGTAATATGTTGTCGAGATTTTTGTTATTCCAATGGATGGTAGCCTTGTCATTATGAAATGTAGTTTGTTTTCGATATCTTTGTTACTCCAATGGATGGTAGCCTAGTTATTTTAGCAGGTAGTCGATTTTCAATATTTTTGTTACTCCAATGGATGGTAGCCTTGTCATTATGGAAGGTAGTCTGCTGTTAAGATTTTTGTTACTTTAATGGATGGTAGCCTTGTCATTATGAAAGGTAGTCTATTGTCGAGATTTTTGTTACAACAATGGTTTGTAGCCTTGTAATTATAGAAGGAAGTATGTTGTCGATATCTTTGTTACTCCAATGGATAGTAGCCTAGTCATTATGGAAGGTAGTCTGTTGTCGAGATTTTTGTTACTCTAATGGATGGTAGCCTTTCCATTATGGAAGGTAGTCTATTATCGATATTTTTGTTACTCTAATGGATGGTAGCCTTGTCATCATGGAAGGTATTCTTTCATTGTGATATTTGTTACTCCAATGGATGGTAGCCTTGTCATTATGGAAGGTAGTTTGTTGTCGAGATTTTTGTTACTCTAATGGATGGTAGCCTTGTCATTATGGAAGGTACTCTATTATTCATATTTTTGTTACTACAATGTATGGAAGCCTTGTCATTATAGAAGGTAGTCTGTTGTCGAGATTTTTGTTACTCCATTGGATGGTAGCCTTGTCATTATGGAAGTTAGTCTGTTGACGAGATTTTTGTTAATCTAATGGATGGTAGCCTAGTCATTATGGAAGGTAGTCTGTTTTCGAGATTTTTGTTACTCCAATGGATGGTAGCCTAGTCATTATGGAAGGTAGTCTGTTATCGATATTTTTGTTACTCCAATGGAGGGTAGCCTTGTCATTATGGAAGGTAGTATGTTGTCAAGATTTTTGTTACTCCAATGGATGGTAGCCTTGTCATTATTGAAGGTAGTATGTTGTTGATATCTTTGTTACTCCAATGGATGGTATCCTTGTCATTTTGGAAGGTAGTCTGTTGTCGATACCTTTGTTACTCCAATGGATGGTAGCCTAGTCATTATGGAAGGTAACCTATTGTCGAGATTTTTGATACTCCAATGGAGGGTATCCATGTCATTATGAAAGTTGATATGTTGTCGAGATTTTTGTTATTCCAATGGATGGTAGCCTTGTCATTTTGAAAGGTAGTTTGTTGTCGATATCTTTGTTACTCCAATGGATGGTAGCCTAGTAATTTTAGAAGGTAGTCGATTTTCAAGATTTTTGATACTCTAATGGATGGTAGCCTTGTCATTATGGAAGGTAGTCTGCTGTCGAGATTTTTGTTACTTTAATGGATGGTAGCCTAGTCATTATGAAAGGTATTCTATTGTCGAGATTTTTGTTACAATAATGGTTTGTAGCCTTGTAATTATAGAAGGTAGTATGTTGTCGATATCTTTGTTACTCCAATGAATGGTAGCCTAGTCATTATGGAAGGTAGTCTGTTGTCGAGATTTTTGTTACTCCAATGGATGGTAGCCTTGTCATTATGGAAGGTAGTCTATTGTCGATATTTTTGTTACTCTAATGGATGGTAGACTTGTCATTATGGAAGGTATTCTTTCATTGTGATTTTTGTTACTCCAATGGATGGTAGCCTTGTCATTATGGAAGATAGTCTATTGTCGAGATTTTTGTAACTCTAATGGATGGTAGCCTTGTCATTATGGAAGGAAGTATGTTGTCGATATCTTTGTTACTCCAATGGATGGTAGCCTCATCATTATGGAAGGTAGTCTATTATCTATATCTTTGTTACTCCAATGGATGGTAGCCTACTCATTATGGAAGGTAACCTATTATCGAGATTTTTGTTACTCCAATGGATGGTATCCTTGTCATTATGAAGTGTAATATGTTGTCGAGATTTTTGTTATTCCAATGGATGGTAGCCTTGTCATTATGAAAGGTAGTTTGTTGTCGATATCATTGTTACTCCAATGAATGGTAGCCTTGTCATTTTAGAAGGTAGTCGATTTTAAAGATTTTTGATACTCCAATGGATGGTAGCCTTGTCATTATGGAAGGTAGTCGGCTGTCTAGATTTTTGTTACTTTAATGGATGGTAGCCTTGTCATTATGAAAGGTAGTCTATTGTCGATATTTTTGTTACAACAATGGATTGTAGCCTTGTAATTATAGAAGGTAGTATGTTGTAGATATGTTTGTTACTCCAATGGATGGTAGCCTAGTCATTATGGAAGGTAACCTATTGTCGAGATTTTTGTTACTCCAATGGATGGTATCCTTGTCATTATGAAAGTTAATATGTTGTCGAGATTTTTGTTATTCCAATGGATGGTAGCCTTGTCATTATGAAAGGTAGTTTGTTTTCGATATCTTTGTTACTCCAATGGATGGTAGCCTAGTAATTTTAGCAGGTAGTCGATTTTCAAGATTTTTGTTACTCCAATGGATGGTGGCCTTGTCATTATGGAAGGTAGTCTGCTGTTAAGATTTTTGTTACTTTAATGGATGGTAGCCTTGTCATTATGAAAGGTAGTCTATTGTCGAGATTTTTGTTACAACAATGGTTTGTAGCCTTGTAATTATAAAAGGTAGTATGTTGTCGATAACTTTGTTACTCCAATGGATTGTAGCCTAGTCATTATGGAAGGTAGTCTGTTGTCGAGATTTTTGTTACTCCAATGGATGGTAGCCTTTCCATTAGTGAAGGTAGTCTATTATCGATATTTTTGTTACTATAATGGATGGTAGCCTTGTCATTATGGAAGGTATTCTTTCATTGTTATATTTGTTACTCCAATGGATGGTAGCCTTGTTATTATGGAAGGTAGTCTGTTGTCGAGATTTTTGTTACTCTAATGGATGGTAGCCTTGTCATTATGGAAGGTAGTCTTTTATTCAGATTTTTGTTATTATAATGTATGGAAGCCTTGTCATTATAGAAGGTAGTATGTTGTCGAGATTTTTGTTACTCCATTGGATGGTAGCCTTGTCATTATGGAAGTTATTCTGTTGTCGAGATTTTTGTTAATCTAATGGATGGTAGCCTAGTCATTATGGAAGGTAGTCTGTTTTCGAGATTTTTGTTACTCCAATGGATGGTAGCCTAGTCATTATGGAAGGTAGTCTATTATCGATATTTTTGTTACTCCAATGGAGGGTAGCCTTGTCATTATGGAAGGTAGTATGTTGTCAAGATTTTTGTTACTCCAATGGATGGTAGCCTTGTCATTATTGAAGGTAGTATGTTGTCGATATCTTTGTTACTCCAATGGATGGTAGCCTTGTCATTATGGAAGGTAGTCTGTTGTCGATATCATTATTACTCCAATGGATTGTAGCCTAGTCATTATGGAAGGTAACCTATTGTCGAGATTTTTGTTACTCCAATGGATGGTATCCATGTCATTATGAAAGGTGATATGTTGTCGAGATTTTTGTTATTCCAATGGATGGTAGCCTTGTCATTTTGAAAGGTAGTTTGTTGTCGATATCTTTGTTACTCCAATGGATGGTAGCCTAGTCATTTTAGAAGGTAGTCGATTTTCAAGATTTTTGATACTCTAATGGATGGTAGCCTTGTCATTATGGAAGGTAGTCTACTGTCGAGATTTTTGTTACTTTAATGGATGGTATCCTAGTCATTATGAAAGGTAGTCTATTGTCGAGATTTTTGTTACAATAATGGTTTGTAGCCTTGTAATTATAGAAGGTAGTATGTTGTCGATATCTTTGTTACTCCAATGGATAGTAGCCTAGTCATTATGGAAGGTAGTCTGTTGTCGAGATTTTTGTTACTCCAATGGATGGTAGCCTTGTCATTATGGAAGGTAGTCTATTGTCGATATTTTTGTTACTCTAATGGATGGTAGCCTTGTCATTATGGAAGGTATTCTTTCATTGTGATTTTTGTTACTCCAATGGATGGTAGCCTTGTCATTATGGAAGGTAGTCTGTTGTCGAGATTTTTGTTAGTCTAATGGATGGTAGCCTTGTCATTATGGAAGGTAGTCTTTTGTTCAGATTTTTGTTACTACAATGTATGGAAGCCTTGTCATTATAGAAGGTAGTCTGTTGTCGAGATTTTTGTTAATCCAATGGATGGTAGCCTAATCATTATGGAAGGTAGTTTGTTTTCGATATTTTTGTTACTCCAATGGATGGTAGCCTAGTCATTATGGAAGGTAGTCTGTTATCGATATTTTTGTTACTCCAATTGATGGTAGCCTTGCCATTATGGAAGGTATTATGTTGTCAAGGTTTTTGTTACTCCAATGGATGGTAGCCTTTTCATTATGGAAGGTAGTCTATTGTTCAGATTTTTGTTACTACAATTTATGGTAGCCTTGTCATTATGGAAGGTAGTCTGTTGTTGAGATTTTTGTTACTCTATTGGATTGTAGCCATGTCATTATGGAAGTTAGTATGTTTTCGAGATTTTGGTTTTTCCAATGGATGGTAGCCTAGTCATTATGGAAGGTAGTCTATTTTTGAGATTTTTGTTACTCCGATGGATGGTAGCCTTGTCATTATGGAAGGTAATATGTTGTCGAGATTTTTGTTACTCCAATGGATGGTAGCATTGTCATTATGGAAGGTAGTCTCTTGTTGATATTTTTGATACTCCAATGGATGGTAGCCTTTTCATTATGGAAGGTAGTATGTTGTCGATATTTTTGGTACTACAAGGGTTTGTAGCCTTGTCATTATGGAAGGTAGTATGTTGTCGATATCTTTGGTACTCCAATGGATGGTAGCCTATTCATTATGGAAGGTATTCTGTTGTCGAGATTTTCGTTACTCCAATGGAGGGTAGCCTTGTCATTAGGGAAGGTAGTATGTTGTCAAGATTTTTGTTACTCCAATGGATGGTAGCCTTGTCATTATGGAAGGTAGTATGTTGTCGATATCTTTGTTACTCCAATGGATGGTATCCTTGTCATTATGGAAGGTAGTCTGTTGTCGATATCTTTGTTACTCCAATGGATAGTAGCCTAGTCATTATGGAAGGTAACCTATTGTCGAAATTTTTGTTACTCCAATGGATGGTATCCATGTCATTATGAAAGGTAATATGTTGTCGAGATTTTTGTTATTCCAATGGATGGTAGCCTTGTCATTATGAAAGGTAGTTTGTTGTCGAAATCTTTGTTACTCTAATGGATGATAGCCTATTCATTTTAGAAGGTAGTCGATTTTCGAGATTTTTGTTACTCCAATGGATGGTAGCCTTAAAATTATGGAAGGTAGTCTGCTGTCGAGATTTTTGTTACTTTAATGGATGGTAGCCTTGTCATTATGAAAGGTAGTCTATTGTCGAGATTTTTGTTACAACAATGGTTTGTAGCCTTGTAATTATAGAAGGTAGTATGTTGCTCATATCTTTGTTACTCCAATGGATGGTAGCCTAGTCATTATGGAAGGTAGTCTGCTGTCGAGATTTTTGTTACTCCAATGGATGGTAGCCTTGTCATTATGGAAGGTAGTCTATTGTCGATATTTTTGTTACTCTAATGGATGGTAGCCTTGTCATTATGGAAGGTATTCTTTCATTGTGATTTTTGTTACTCTAATGGATGGTAGCCTTGTCATTATAGAAGGTAGTCTGTTGTCGAGATTTTTGTTACTATATTGGATGGTAGCCTTGTCATTATGGAAGATAGTCTGTTGTCGAGATTTTTGTTAATATAATGGATGGTAGCCTAGTCATTATGGAAGGTAGTCTGTTTTCGAGATTTTTGTTACTCCAATGGATGGTAGCCTAGTCATTATAGAAGGTAGTCTGTTATCGAGATTTTTGTTACTCCAATGGATGGTAGCCTTGCCATTATGGAAGGTTTTATGTCATTGTGATTTTTGTTACTCCTATGGATGGTAGCCTTGTCATTATGGAAGGTAGTCTATTGTTCAGATTTTTGTTACTACAATGTATGGTAGCCTTGTCATTATGAAAGGTAGTCTGTTGTCGAGATTTTTATTACTCTATTGGATGGTAGCCATGTCATTATGGAAGTTAGTATGTTGTCGAGATTTTGGTTTTTCCAATGGATGGTAGCCTAGTCATTATGGAAGGTAGTCTATTTTTGAGATTTTTGTTACTCCGATGGATGGTAGTCTTGTCATTATGGAAGGTAGTCTCTTGTTGATATTTTTGATACTCCAATGGATGGTAGCCTTGTCATTATGGAAGGTAGTATGTTGTCGATATCATTGGTACTCCAATGGATGGTAGCCTATTCATTATGGAAGGTAGTCTGTTTTCGAGATTTTTGTTACTCCAATGGAGGGTAGCCTTGTCATTATGGAAGGTAGTCTGTTGTTAAGATTTTTGTTACTCCAATGGATGGTAGCCTTGTCATTATGAAAGGTAGTATGTTGTCGATATCTTTGTTAATCCAATGGATGGTAGCCTTGTCATTATGGAAGGTAACATATTGTCGAGATTTTTGTTACTCCAATGGATGGTAGTCTTGTCATTATGAAAGGTAATATGTTGTCGAGATTTTTGTTATTCCAATGGATGGTAGCTTGTCATTAAGAAAGGTAGTTTGTTGTCGATATCTTTGTTACTCCAATGGATGGTAGCCTAGTTATTATGGAAGGTAGTTTATTGTCGAGATTTTTGTTACTCCAATGGATGGTAGCCTAGTCATTATGGAAGGTAGTTTGTTGTCGAGATTTTTGTTACTCCAATGGATGATAGCCTTGTCATTATGAAAGGTGATATGTTGTTGAGATTTTTGTTATTCCAATGGATGGTAGCCTTGTCATTTTGAAAGGTAGTTTGTTGTTGATATCTTTGTTACTCCAATGGATGGTAGCCTAGTCATTTTAGAAGGTAGTCGATTTTCAAGATTTTTGATACTCTAATGGATGGTAGCCTTGTCATTATGGAAGGTAGTCTGCTGTCGAGATTTTTGTTACTTTAATGGATGGTATCCTAGTCATTATGAAAGGTAGTCTATTGTCGAGATTTTTGTTACAATAATGGTTTGTAGCCTTGTAATTATAGAAGGTAGTATGTTGTCGATATCTTTGTTACTCCAATGGATGGTAGCCTAGTCATTATGGAAGGTAGTCTGTTGTCGAGATTTTTGTTACTCCAATGGATGGTAGCCTTGTCATTATGGAAGGTAGTCTATTGTCGATATTTTTGTTACTCTAATGGATGGTAGCCTTGTCATTATGGAAGGTATTCTTTCATTGTGATTTTTGTTACTCCAATGGATGGTAGCCTTGTCATTATGGAAGGTAGTCTGTTGTCGAGATTTTTGTTAGTCTAATGGATGGTAGCCTTGTCATTATGGAAGGTAGTCTTTTGTTCAGATTTTTGTTACTACAATGTATGGAAGCCTTGTCATTATAGAAGGTAGTCTGTTGTCGAGATTTTTGTTAATCCAATGGATGGTAGCCTAATCATTATGGAAGGTAGTTTGTTTTCGATATTTTTGTTACTCCAATGGATGGTAGCCTAGTCATTATGGAAGGTAGTCTGTTATCGATATTTTTGTTACTCCAATTGATGGTAGCCTTGCCATTATGGAAGGTATTATGTTGTCAAGGTTTTTGTTACTCCAATGGATGGTAGCCTTGTCATTATGAAAGGTAGTATGTCATTGTGATTTTTCTTACTCCTTTGGATGGTAGCCTTGTCATTATGGAAGGTAGTCTATTGTTCAGATTTTTGTTACTACAATTTATGGTAGCCTTGTCATTATGGAAGGTAGTCTGTTGTTGAGATTTTTGTTACTCTATTGGATTGTAGCCATGTCATTATGGAAGTTAGTATGTTTTCGAGATTTTGGTTTTTCCAATGGATGGTAGCCTAGTCATTATGGAAGGTAGTCTATTTTTGAGATTTTTGTTACTCCGATGGATGGTAGCCTTGTCATTATGGAAGGTAGTATGTTGTCGAGATTTTTGTTACTCCAATGGATGGTAGCATTGTCATTATGGAAGGTAGTCTCTTGTTGATATTTTTGATACTCCAATGGATGGTAGCCTTTTCATTATGGAAGGTAGTATGTTGTCGATATTTTTGGTACTACAAGGGTTTGTAGCCTTGTCATTATGGAAGGTAGTATGTTGTCGATATCTTTGGTACTCCAATGGATGGTAGCCTATTCATTATGATAGGTATTCTGTTGTCGAGATTTTCGTTACTCCAATGGAGGGTAGCCTTGTCATTAGGGAAGGTAGTATGTTGTCAAGATTTTTGTTACTCCAATGGATGGTAGCCTTGTCATTATGGAAGGTAGTATGTTGTCGATATCTTTGTTACTCCAATGGATGGTATCCTTGTCATTATGGAAGGTAGTCTGTTGTCGATATCTTTGTTACTCCAATGGATAGTAGCCTAGTCATTATGGAAGGTAACCTATTGTCGAAATTTTTGTTACTCCAATGGATGGTATCCATGTCATTATGAAAGGTAATATGTTGTCGAGATTTTTGTTATTCCAATGGATGGTAGCCTTGTCATTATGAAAGGTAGTTTGTTGTCGAAATCTTTGTTACTCTAATGGATGATAGCCTATTCATTTTAGAAGGTAGTCGATTTTCGAGATTTTTGTTACTCCAATGGATGGTAGCCTTAAAATTATGGAAGGTAGTCTGCTGTCGAGATTTTTGTTACTTTAATGGATGGTAGTTTTGTCATTATGAAAGGTAGTCTATTGTCGAGATTTTTGTTACAACAATGGTTTGTAGCCTTGTAATTATAGAAGGTAGTATGTTGCTCATATCTTTGTTACTCCAATGGATGGTAGCCTAGTCATTATGGAAGGTAGTCTGTTGTCGAGATTTTTGTTACTCCAATGGATGGTAGCCTTGTCATTATGGAAGGTAGTCTATTGTCGATATTTTTGTTACTCTAATGGATGGTAGCCTTGTCATTATGGAAGGTATTCTTTCATTGTGATTTTTGTTACTCTAATGGATGGTAGCCTTGTCATTATAGAAGGTAGTCTGTTGTCGAGATTTTTGTTACTATATTGGATGGTAGCCTTGTCATTATGGAAGATAGTCTGTTGTCGAGATTTTTGTTAATATAATGGATGGTAGCCTAGTCATTATGGAAGGTAGTCTGTTTTCGAGATTTTTGATCTCCAATGGATGGTAGCCTAGTCATTATAGAAGGTAGTCTGTTATCGAGATTTTTGTTACTCCAATGGATGGTAGCCTTGCCATTATGGAAGGTTTTATGTTGTCAAATTTTTGTTACTCCAATGGATGGTAGCCTTGTCATTATGGAAGGTAGTATGTCATTGTGATTTTTGTTACTCCTATGGATGGTAGCCTTGTCATTATGGAAGGTAGTCTATTGTTCAGATTTTTGTTACTACAATGTATGGTAGCCTTGTCATTATGAAAGGTAGTCTGTTGTCGAGATTTTTATTACTCTATTGGATGGTAGCCATGTCATTATGGAAGTTAGTATGTTGTCGAGATTTTGGTTTTTCCAATGGATGGTAGCCTAGTCATTATGGAAGGTAGTCTATTTTTGAGATTTTTGTTACTCCGATGGATGGTAGTCTTGTCATTATGGAAGGTAGTCTCTTGTTGATATTTTTGATACTCCAATGGATGGTAGCCTTGTCATTATGGAAGGTAGTATGTTGTCGATATCATTGGTACTCCAATGGATGGTAGCCTATTCATTATGGAAGGTAGTCTGTTTTCGAGATTTTTGTTACTCCAATGGAGGGTAGCCTGGTCATTATGGAAGGTAGTTTGTTGTTAAGATTTTTGTTACTCCAATGGATGGTAGCCTTGTCATTATGAAAGGTAGTATGTTGTCGATATCTTTGTTAATCCAATGGATGGTAGCCTTGTCATTATGGAAGGTAACATATTGTCGAGATTTTTGTTACTCCAATGGATGGTAGTCTTGTCATTATGAAAGGTAATATGTTGTCGAGATTTTTGTTATTCCAATGGATGGTAGCTTGTCATTATGAAAGGTAGTTTGTTGTCGATATCTTTGTTACTCCAATGGATGGTAGCCTAGTCATTATGGAAGGTAGTTTATTGTCGAGATTTTTGTTACTCCAATGGATGGTAGCCTAGTCATTATGGAAGGTAGTTTGTTGTCGAGATTTTTGTTACTCCAATGGATGATAGCCTTGTCATTATGGAATGTAGTCTGTTGTTGAGATTTTTGTTACTCCAATTGATGATAGCCTAGTCATTATGGAAGGTAGTCTATTTTCGCGATTTTTGTTACTCCAATGGATGGTAGCCTTGTAATTATGGAAGGTAGTTTGTTGTCGAGATTTTTGTTACTCTAATGGATGGTATCCTTGTCATTATGCAAGGTAGTCTATTGTCGAGATTTTTGTTACTACAATGGTTTATAGCCTTGTCATTATGGAAGGTAGTATGTTGTCGATATCTTTGTTACTCCAATGGATGCTAGCGTTCTCATTATGGAAGGTAGTCTATTGTCGATATTTTTGTTACTCCAATGGATGGTAGCCTTGCCATTATGGAAGGAATTCTCTTGTCGAGATTTTTGTTACTCCATTTGATGGTAGCCTTGTCATTATGGAAGGTAGTCTTTTGTCATGATTTTTGTTATTCTAATGGATGGTAGACTTGTCATTATGTAAGGAAGTATGTTGTCATGATTTTTGTTACTCCAATGGATGATAGCCTTGTAATTATTGAAGGTAGTCTATTGTCGAGATTTTTGTTATTCCAATGGATGGTAGCCTTGTAATTATGGAAGGTAGTCTGGTTTCGTGATTTTTGTTACTCCGATGGTTGGTAGCCTAGTCATTATGGAAGGTAGTTTGTTTTTGAGATTTTTGTTACTCCAATGGATGGTAGCGTAGTCATTATGGAAGGTAGCCTGTTGTCGAGATTTTCGTTACTCCAATGGCTGGTAGCCTTGTCAGTATGGAAGGTAGTCTATTGTCGTGATTTTTGTTACTCCAATTGATGGTAGCCTTGTCATTATGGAAGGTAGTATTTTGTCGATATCTTTGTTACTCCAGTGGATGGTAGCCTTGTCATTATGGAAGGTAGTATGTTGTCGATATCATTGGTACTCCAATGGATGATAGCCTATTCATTATGGAAGGTAGTCTGTTGTCGAGATATTTGTTACCCCAATGGAGGGTAGCCTTGTCATTATGGAAGGTAGTCTGTTGTCAAGATTTTTGTTACTCCAATGGATGGTAGCCTTGTCATTATGGAAGGTAGTATGTTGTCGATATCTTTGTTACTCCAATGGATGGTAGCCTTGTCATTATGGAAGGTAGTCTGTTGTCGATATCTTTGTTACTCCAACGGATGGTAGCCTAGTCATTATGGAAGGTAACATATTGTCAAGATTTTTGTTACTCCAATGGATGGTAGTCTTGTCATTATGAAAGGTAATATGTTGTCGAGATTTTTGTTATTCCAATGGATGGTAGCTTGTCATTATGGAAGGTAGTCTGCTGTCGAGATTTTTGTTACTTTAATGGATGGTAGCCTTGTCATTATGAAAGGTAGTCTATTGTCGAGATTTTTGTTACAACAATGGTTTGTAGCCTTGTAATTATAAAAGGTAGTATGTTGCTCATATCTTTGTTACTCCAATGTATGGTAGCCTAGTCATTATGGAAGGTAGTCTGTTATCGAGATTTTTGTTACTCCAATGGATGGTAGCCTTGCCATTATGGAAGGTAGTATGTCATTGTGATTTTTGTTACTCCTATGGATGGTAGCCTTGTCATTATGGAAGGTAGTCTATTGTTCAGATTTTTGTTACTACAATGTATGGTAGCCTTGTCATTATGAAAGGTAGTCTGTTGTCGAGATTTTTGTTACTCTATTGGATGGTAGCCATGTAATTATAGAAGTTAGTATGTTGTCGAGATTTTGGTTTTTCCAATGGATGGTAGCCTAGTCATTATGGAAGGTAGTCTATTTTTGAGATTTTTGTTACTCCGATGGATTGTAGTCTTGTCATTATGGAAGGTAGTCTCTTGTTGATATTTTTGATACTCGAATGGATGGTAGCCTTGTCATTATGGAAGGTAGTATGTTGTCGATATCATTGGTACTCCAATGGATGGTAGCCTATTCATTATGGAAGGTAGTCTGTTTTCGAGATTTTTGTTACTCCAATGGAGGGTAGCCTTGTCATTATGGAAGGTAGTCTGTTGTCAAGATTTTTGTTACTCCAATGGATGGTAGCCTTGTCAATATGGAAGGTAGTATGTTGTCGATATCTTTGTTACTCCAATGGATGGTAGCCTTGTCATTATGGAAGGTAGTGTGTTGTCGATATCTTTGTTACTCCAACGGATGGTAGCCTAGTCATTATGGAAGGTAACATGTTGTCAAGATTTTTGTTACTCCAATGGATGGTAGTCTTGTCATTATGAAAGGTAATATGTTGTCGAGATTTTTGTTATTCCAATGGATGGTAGCTTGTCATTATGAAAGGTAGTTTGTTGTCGATATCTTTGTTACTCCAATGGATGGTAGCCTAGTCATTATGGAAGGTAGTCTGTTATCGAGATTTTTGTTACTCCAATGGATGGTAGCCTAGTCATTATGGAAGGTAGTTTGTTGTCGAGATTTTTGTTACTCCAATGGATGATAGCCTTGTCATTATGGAATGTAGTCTGTTGTTGAGATTTTTGTTACTCCAATTGATGGTAGCCTAGTCATTATGGAAGGTAGTCTATTTTCTAGATTTTTGTTACTCCAATGGATGGTAGCCTTGTAATTATGGAAGGTAGTTTGTTGTCGAGATTTTTGTTACTCTAATGGATGGTATCCTTGTCATTATGGAAGGTAGTCTATGGTCGAGATTTTTGTTACTACAATGGTTTATAGCCTTGTCATTATGGAAGGTAGTATGTTATCGATATCTTTGTTACTCCAATGGATGGTAGCCTAGTCATTATGGAAGGTAGTCTATTGTCGAGATTTTCATTACTCTAATGGATGCTAGCGTTCTCATTATGGAAGGTAGTCTATTGTCGATATTTTTGTTACTCCAATGGATGGTAGCCTTGCCATTATGGAAGGAATTCTCTTGTCGAGATTTTTGTTACTCCATTGGATGGTAGCCTTGTCATTATGGAAGGTAGTCTTTTGTCATGATTTTTGTTATTCTAATGGATGGTAGACTTGTCATTATGTAAGGAAGTATGTTGTCATGATTTTTGTTACCTCCAATGGATGATAGCCTTGTAATTATGGAAGGTAGTCTATTGTCGAGATTTTTGTTATTCCGATGGATGGTAGCCTTGTAATTATGGAAGGTAGTCTGTTTTCGTGATTTTTGTTACTCCGATGGTTGGTAGCCTAGTCATTATGGAAGGTAGTCTGTTTTTGAGATTTTTGTTACTCCAATGGATGGTAGCGTAGTAATTATGGAAGGTAGTATGTTATCGAGATTTTGGTTTTTCCAATGGATGGTAGCCTAGTCATTATGGAAGGTAGTCTATTTTTGAGATTTTTGTTACTCCGATGGATGGTAGTCTTGTCATTATGGAAGGTAGTCTCTTGTTGATATTTTTGATACTCCAATGGATGGTAGCCTTGTCATTATGGAAGGTAGTATGTTGTCGATATCATTGGTACTCCAATGGATGGTAGCCTATTCATTATGGAAGGTAGTCTGTTTTCGAGATTTTTGTTACTCCAATGGATGGTAGCCTTGTCATTATGGAAGGTAGTCTGTTGTCAAGATTTTTGTTACTCCAATGGATGGTAGCCTTGTCATTATGGAAGGTAGTATGTTGTCGATATCTTTGTTACTCCAATGGATGGTAGCCTTGTCATTATGGAAGGTAGTCTGTTGTCGATATCTTTGTTACTCCAACGGATGGTAGCCTAGTCATTATGGAAGGTAACATGTTGTCAAGATTTTTGTTACTCCAATGGATGGTAGTCTTGTCATTATGAAAGGTAATATGTTGTCGAGATTTTTGTTATTCCAATGGATGGTAGCTTGTCATTATGAAAGGTAGTTTGTTGTCGATATCTTTGTTACTCCAATGGATGGTAGCCTAGTCATTATGGAAGGTAGTCTGTTATCGAGATTTTTGTTACTCCAATGGATGGTAGCCTAGTCATTATGGAAGGTAGTTTGTTGTCGAGATTTTTGTTACTCCAATGGATGATAGCCTTGTCATTATGGAATGTAGTCTGTTGTTGAGATTTTTGTTACTCCAATTGATGGTAGCCTAGTCATTATGGAAGGTAGTCTATTTTCTAGATTTTTGTTACTCCAATGGATGGTAGCCTTGTAATTATGGAAGGTAGTTTGTTGTCGAGATTTTTGTTACTCTAATGGATGGTATCCTTGTCATTATGGAAGGTAGTCTATTGTCGAGATTTTTGTTACTACAATGGTTTATAGCCTTGTCATTATGGAAGGTAGTATGTTATCGATATCTTTGTTACTCCAATGGATGGTAGTCTATTGTCGAGATTTTCATTACTCTAATGGATGCTAGCGTTCTCATTATGGAAGGTAGTCTATTGTCGATATTTTTGTTACTCCAATGGATGGTAGCCTTGCCATTATGGAAGGAATTCTCTTGTCGAGATTTTTGTTACTCCATTGGATGGTAGCCTTGTCATTATGGAAGGTAGTCTTTTGTCATGATTTTTGTTATTCTAATGGATGGTAGACTTGTCATTATGTAAGGAAGTATGTTGTCATGATTTTTGTTACCTCCAATGGATGATAGCCTTGTAATTATGGAAGGTAGTCTATTGTCGAGATTTTTGTTATTCCGATGGATGGTAGCCTTGTAATTATGGAAGGTAGTCTGTTTTCGTGATTTTTGTTACTCCGATGGTTGGTAGCCTAGTCATTATGGAAGGTAGTCTGTTTTTGAGATTTTTGTTACTCCAATGGATGGTAGCGTAGTAATTATGGAAGGTAGTATGTTATCGAGATTTTGGTTTTTCCAATGGATGGTAGCCTAGTCATTATGGAAGGTAGTCTATTTTTGAGATTTTTGTTACTCCGATGGATGGTAGTCTTTTCATTATGGAAGGTAGTCTCTTGTTGATATTTTTGATACTCCAATGGATGGTAGCCTTGTCATTATGGAAGGTAGTATGTTGTCGATATCATTGGTACTCCAATGGATGGTAGCCTATTCATTATGGAAGGTAGTCTGTTTTCGAGATTTTTGTTACTCCAATGGAGGGTAGCCTTGTCATTATGGAAGGTAGTCTGTTGTCAAGATTTTTGTTACTCCAATGGATGGTAGCCTTGTCATTATCGAAGGTAGTCTGTTGTCGATATCTTTGTTACTCCAACGGATGGTAGCCTAGTCATTATGGAAGGTAACATATTGTCAAGATTTTTATTACTCCAATGGATGGTAGTCTTGTCATTATGAAAGGTAATATGTTGTCGAGATTTTTGTTATTCCAATGGATGGTAGCTTGTCATTATGAAAAGTAGTTTGTTGTCGATATCTTTGTTACTCCAATGGATGGTAGCCTAGTCATTATGGAAGGTAGTCTGTTGTCGAGATTTTTGTTACTCCAATGGATGGTAGCCTAGTCATTATGGAAGGTAGTTTGTTGTCGAGATTTTTGTTACTCCAATGGATGATAGCCTTGTCATTATGCAATGTAATGTGTTGTTGAGATTTTTGTTACTCCAATTGATGGTAGCCTAGTCATTATGGAAGGTAGTCTATTTTCGAGATTTTTGTTACTCCAATGGATGGTAGCCTTGTAATTATGGAAGGTAGTTTGTTGTCGAGATTTTTGTTACTCTTATGGATGGTATCCTTGTCATTATGGAAGGTAGTCTATTGTCGAGATTTTTGTTACTACAATGGTTTATAGCCTTGTCATTATGGAAGGTAGTATGTTATCGATATCTTTGTTACTCCAATGGATGGTAGCCTAGTCATTATGGAAGGTAGTCTATTGTCGAGATTTTCATTACTCTAATGGATGCTAGCGTTCTCATTATGGAAGGTAGTCTATTGTCGATATTTTTGTTACTCCAATGGATGGTAGCCTTGCCATTATGGAAGGAATTCTCTTGTCGAGATTTTTGTTACTCCATTGGATGGTAGCCTTGTCATTATGGAAGGTAGTCTTTTGTCATGATTTTTGTTATTCTAATGGATGGTAGACTTGTCATTATGTAAGGAAGTATGTTGTCATGATTTTTGTTACTCCAATGGATGATAGCCTTGTAATTATGGAAGGTAGTCTATTGTCGAGATTTTTGTTATTCCGATGGATGGTAGCCTTGTAATTATGGAAGGTAGTCTGTTTTCGTGATTTTTGTTACTCCGATGGTTGGTAGCCTAGTCATTATGGAAGGTAGTCTGTTTTTGAGATTTTTGTTACTCCAATGGATGGTAGCGTAGTAATTATGGAAGGTAGTATGTTATCGAGATTTTGGTTTTTCCAATGGATGGTAGCCTAGTCATTATGGAAGGTAGTCTATTTTTGAGATTTTTGTTACTCCGATGGATGGTAGTCTTGTCATTATGGAAGGTAGTCTCTTGTTGATATTTTTGATACTCCAATGGATGGTAGCCTTGTCATTATGGAAGGTAGTATGTTGTCGATATCATTGGTACTCCAATGGATGGTAGCCTATTCATTATGGAAGGTAGTCTGTTTTCGAGATTTTTGTTACTCCAATGGAGGGTAGCCTTGTCATTATGGAAGGTAGTCTGTTGTCAAGATTTTTGTTACTCCAATGGATGGTAGCCTTGTCATTATGGAAGGTAGTATGTTGTCGATATCTTTGTTACTCCAATGGATGGTAGCCTTGTCATTATCGAAGGTAGTCTGTTGTCGATATCTTTGTTACTCCAACGGATGGTAGCCTAGTCATTATGGAAGGTAACATATTGTCAAGATTTTTATTACTCTAATGGATGGTAGTCTTGTCATTATGAAAGGTAATACGTTGTCGAGATTTTTGTTATTCCAATGGATGGTAGCTTGTCATTATGAAAGGTAGTTTGTTGTCGATATCTTTGTTACTCCAATGGATGGTAGCCTAGTCATTATGGAAGGTAGTCTGTTGTCGAGATTTTTGTTACTCCAATGGATGGTAGCCTAGTAATTATGGAAGGTAGTTTGTTGTCGAGATTTTTGTTACTCCAATGGATGATAGCCTTGTCATTATGCAATGTAGTCTGTTGTTGAGATTTTTGTTACTCCAATTGATGGTAGCCTAGTCATTATGGAAGGTAGTCTATTTTCGAGATTTTTGTTACTCCAATGGATGGTAGCCTTGTAATTATGGAAGGTAGTTTGTTGTCGAGATTTTTGTTACTCTAATGGATGGTATCCTTGTCATTATGGAAGGTAGTCTATTATCGAGATTTTTGTTACTACAATGGTTTATAGCCTTGTCATTATGGAAGGTAGTATGTTGTCGATATCTTTGTTACTCCAATGGATGGTAGCCTAGTCATTATGGAAGGTAGTCTATTGTCGAGATTTTCATTACTCTAATGGATGCTAGCGTTCTCATTATGGAAGGTAGTCTATTGTCGATATTTTTGTTACTCCAATGGATGGTAGCCTTGCCATTATGGAAGGAATTCTCTTGTCGAGATTTTTGTTACTCCATTGGATGGTAGCCTTGTCATTATGGAAGGTAGTCTTTTGTCATTATTTTTGTTATTCTAATGGATGGTAGACTTGTCATTATGTAAGGAAGTATGTTGTCATGATCTTTGTTACTCCAATGGATGATAGCCTTGTAATTATGGAAGGTAGTCTATTGTGGAGATTTTTGTTATTCCAATGGATGGTAGCCTTGTAATTATGGAAGGTAGTCTGTTTTCGTGATTTTTGTTACTCCGATGGTTGGTAGCCTAGTCATTATGGAAGGTAGTCTGTTTTTGAGATTTTTGTTACTCCAATGGATGGTAGCGTAGTCATTATGGAAGGTAGCCTATTGTCGAGATTTTCGTTACTCCAATGGATGGTAGCCTTGTCAGTATGGAAGGTAGTCTATTGTCGTGATTTTTGTTACTCCAATTGATGGTAGCCTTGTCATTATGGAAGGTAGTATTTTGTCGATATCTTTGTTACTCCAGTGGATGGTAGCCTTGTCATTATGGAAGGTAGTATGTTGTCGATATCATTGGTACTCCAATGGATGGTAGCCTATTCATTATGGACGGTAGTCTGTTGTCGAGATTTTTGTTACTCCAATGGAGGGTAGCCTTGTCATTATGGAAGGTAGTCTGTTGTCAAGATTTTTGTTACTCCAATGGATGGTAGCCTTGTCATTATGGAAGGTAGTATGTTGTCGATATCTTTGTTACTCCAATGGATGGTAGCCTTGTCATTATGGAAGGTAGTCTGTTGTCGATATCTTTGTTACTCCAACGGATGGTAGCCTAGTCATTATGGAAGGTAACATATTGTCAAGATTTTTGTTACTCCAATGGATGGTAGTCTTGTCATTATGAAAGGTAATATGTTGTCGAGATTTTTGTTATTCCAATGGATGGTAGCTTGTCATTATGAAAGGTAGTTAGTTGTCGATATCTTTGTTACTCCAATGGATGGTAGCCTAGTCATTATGGAAGGTAGTCTGTTGTCGAGATTTTTGTTACTCCAATGGATGGTAGCCTAGTCATTATGGAAGGTAGTTTGTTGTCGAGATTTTTGTTACTCCAATGGATGATAGCCTTGTCATTATGGAATGTAGTCTGTTGTTGAGATTTTTGTTACTCCAATTGATGGTAGCCTAGTCATTATGGAAGGTAGTCTATTTTCGAGATTTTTGTTACTCCAATGGATGCTAGCCTTGTCATTATGGAAGGTAGTCTGCTGTCGAGATTTTTGTTACTTTAATGGATGGTAGCCTTGTCATTATGAAAGGTAGTCTATTGTCGAGATTTTTGTTACAACAATGGTTTGTAGCCTTGTAATTATAGAAGGTAGTATGTTGCTCATATCTTTGTTACTCCAATGGATGGTAGCCTAGTCATTATGGAAGGTAGTGTGTTGTCGAGATTTTTTTTACTCCAATGGATGGTAGCCTTGTCATTATGGAAGGTAGTCTATTGTCGATATTTTTGTTACTCTAATGGATGGTAGCCTTGTCATTATGGAAGGTATTCTTTCATTGTGATTTTTGTTACTCTAATGGATGGTAGCCTTGTAATTATAGAAGGTAGTCTGTTGTCGAGATTTTTGTTACTATATTGGATGGTAGCCTTGTCATTATGGAAGATAGTCTGTTGTCGAGATTTTTGTTAATATAATGTATGGTAGCCTAGTCATTATGGAAGGTAGTCTGTTTTCGAGATTTTTGTTACTCCAATGGATGGTAGCCTAGTCATTATAGAAGGTAGTCTGTTATCGAGATTTTTGTTACTCCAATGGATGGTAGCCTTGCCATTATGGAAGGTATTATGTTGTCAAATTTTTGTTACTCAAATGGATGGTAGCCTTGTCATTATGGAAGGTAGTATGTCATTGTGATTTTTGTTACTCCTATGGATGGTAGCCTTGTCATTATGGAAGGTAGTCTATTGTTCAGATTTTTGTTACTACAATGTATGGTAGCCTTGTCATTATGAAAGGTAGTCTGTTGTCGAGATTTTTGTTACTCTATTGGATGGTAGCCATGTCATTATGGAAGTTAGTATGTTGTCGAGATTTTGGTTTTTCCAATGGATGGTAGCCTAGTCATTATGGAAGGTAGTCTATTTTTGAGATTTTTGTTACTCCGATGGATGGTAGTCTTGTCATTATGGAAGGTAGTCTCTTGTTGATATTTTTGATACTCCAATGGATGGTAGCCTTGTCATTATGGAAGGTAGTATGTTGTCGATATCATTGGTACTCCAATGGATGGTAGCCTATTCATTATGGAAGGTAGTCTGTTTTCGAGATTTTTGTTACTCCAATGGAGGGTAGCCTTGTCATTATGGAAGGTAGTCTGTTGTCAAGATTTTTGTTACTCCAATGGATGGTAGCCTTGTCATTATGGAAGTTAGTATGTTGTCGATATCTTTGTTACTCCAATGGATGGTAGCCTTGTCATTATGGAAGGTAGTCTGTTGTCGATATCTTTGTTACTCCAACGGATGGTAGCCTAGTCATTATGGAAGGTAACATGTTGTCAAGATTTTTGTTACTCCAATGGATGGTAGTCTTGTCATTATGAAAGGTAATATGTTGTCGAGATTTTTGTTATTCCAATGGATGGTAGCTTGTCATTATGAAAGGTAGTTTGTTGTCGATATCTTTGTTACTCCAATGGATGGTAGCCTAGTCATTATGGAAGGTAGTCTGTTGTCGAGATTTTTGTTACTCCAATGGATGGTAGCCTAGTCATTATGGAAGGTAGTTTGTTGTCGAGATTTTTGTTACTCCAATGGATGATAGCCTTGTCATTATGTAATGTAGTCTGTTGTTGAGATTTTTGTTACTCCAATTGATGGTAGCCTAGTCATTATGGAAGGTAGTCTATTTTCGAGATTTTTGTTACTCCAATGGATGGTAGCCTTGTAATTATGGAAGGTAGTTTGTTGTCGAGATTTTTGTTACTCTAATGGATGGTATCCTTGTCATTATGGAAGGTAGTCTATTGTCGAGATTTTTGTTACTACAATGGTTTATAGCCTTGTCATTATGGAAGGTAGTAAGTTGTCGATATCTTTGTTACTCCAATGGATGGTAGCCTAGTCATTATGGAAGGTAGTCTATTGTCGAGATTTTCATTACTCTAATGGATGCTAGCGTTCTCATTATGGAAGGTAGTCTATTGTCGATATTTTTGTTACTCCAATGGATGGTAGCCTTGCCATTATGGAAGGAATTCTCTTGTCGAGATTTTTGTTACTCCATTGGATGGTAGCCTTGTCATTATGGAAGGTAGTCTTTTGTCATGATTTTTGTTATTCTAATGGATGGTAGACTTGTCATTATGTAAGGAAGTATGTTGTCATGATTTTTGTTACTCCAATGGATGATAGCCTTGTAATTATGGAAGGTAGTCTATTGTCGAGATTTATGTTATTCCAATGGATGGTAGCCTTATAATTATGGAAGGTAGTCTGTTTTCGTGATTTTTGTTACTCCGATGGTTGGTAGCCTAGTCATTATGGAAGGTAGTCTGTTTTTGAGATTTTTGTTACTCCAATGGATGGTAGCATAGTCATTATGGAAGGTAGCCTGTTGTCGAGATTTTCGTTACTCCAATGGATGGTAGCCTTGTCAGTATGGAAGGTAGTCTATTGTCGTGATTTTTGTTACTCCAATTGATGGTAGCCTTGTCATTATGGAAGGTAGTATTTTGTCGATATCTTTGTTACTCCAGTGGATGGTAGCCTTGTCATTATGGAAGGTAGTATGTTGTCGATATCATTGGTACTCCAATGGATGGTAGCCTATTCATTATGGAAGGTAGTCTGTTGTCGAGATTTTTGTTACTCCAATGGAGGGTAGCCTTGTCATTATGGAAGGTAGTCTGTTGTCAAGATTTTTGTTACTCCAATGGATGGTAGCCTTGTCATTATGGAAGGTAGTATGTTGTCGATATCTTTGTTACTCCAATGGATGGTAGCCTTGTCATTATGGAAGGTAGTCTGTTGTCGATATCTTTGTTACTCCAACGGATGGTAGCCTAGTCATTATGGAAGGTAACATATTGTCAAGATTTTTGTTACTCCAATGGATGGTAGTCTTGTCATTATGAAAGGTAATATGTTGTCGAGATTTTTGTTATTCCAATGGATGGTAGCTTGTCATTATGAAAGGTAGTTTGTTGTCGATATCTTTGTTACTCCAATGGATGGTAGCCTAGTCATTATGGAAGGTAGTCTGTTGTCGAGATTTTTGTTACTCCAATGGATGGTAGCCTAGTCATTATGGAAGGTAGTTTGTTGTCGAGATTTTTGTTACTCCAATGGATGATAGCCTTGTGATTATGGAATGTAGTCTGTTGTTGAGATTTTTGTTACTCCAATTGATGGTAGCCTAGTCATTATGGAAGGTAGTCTATTTTCGAGATTTTTGTTACTCCAATGGATGGTAGCCTTGTAATTATGGAAGGTAGTTTGTTGTCGAGATTTTTGTTACTCTAATGGATGGTATCCTTGTCATTATGGAAGGTAGTCTATTGTCGAGATTTTTGTTACTACAATGGTTTATAGCCTTGTCATTATGGAAGGTAGTATGTTGTCGATATCTTTGTTACTCCAATGGATGGTAGCCTAGTCATTATGGAAGGTAGTCTATTGTCGAGATTTTCATTACTCTAATGGATGCTAGCGTTCTCATTATGGAAGGTAGTCTATTGTCGATATTTTTGTTACTCCAATGGATGGTAGCCTTGCCATTATGGAAGGAATTCTCTTGTCGAGATTTTTGTTACTCCATTGGATGGTAGCCTTGTCATTATGGAATGTAGTCTTTTGTCATGATTTTTGTTATTCTAATGGATGGTAGACTTGTCATTATGTAAGGAAGTATGTTGTCATGATTTTTGTTACTCCAATGGATGATAGCCTTATAATTATGGAAGGTAGTCTATTGTCGAGATTTTTGTTATTCCAATGGATGGTAGCCTTGTAATTATGGAAGGTAGTCTGTTTTCGTGATTTTTGTTACTCCGATGGTTGGTAGCCTAGTCATTATGGAAGGTAGTCTGTTTTTGAGATTTTTGTTACTCCAATGGATGGTAGCGTAGTCATTATGGAAGGAGCCTGTTGTCGAGATTTTCGTTACTCCAATGGATGGTAGCCTTGTCAGTATGAAAGGTAGTCTATTGTCGTGATTTTTGTTACTCCAATTGATGGTAGCCTTGTCATTATGGAAGGTAGTATTTTGTCGATATCTTTGTTACTCCAGTGGATGGTAGCCTTGTCATTATGGAAGGTAGTATGTTGTCGATATCATTGGTACTCCAATGGATGGTAGCCTATTCATTATGGAAGGTAGTCTGTTGTCGAGATTTTTGTTACTCCAATGGAGGGTAGCCTTGTCATTATGGAAGGTAGTCTGTTGTCAAGATTTTTGTTACTCCAATGGATGGTAGCCTTGTCATTATGGAAGGTAGTATGTTGTCGATATCTTTGTTACTCCAATGGATGGTAGCCTTGTCATTATGGAAGGTAGTTTGTTATCGATATCTTTGTTACTCCAACGGATGGTAGCCTAGTCATTATGGAAGGTAACATATTGTCAAGATTTTTGTTACTCCAATGGATGGTAGTCTTGTCATTATGAAAGGTAATATTTTGTCGAGATTTTTGTTATTCCAATGGATGGTAGCTTGTCATTATGAAAGGTAGTTTGTTGTCGATATCTTTGTTACTCCAATGGATGGTATCCTAGTCATTATTGAAGGTAGTCTGTTGTCGAGATTTTTGTTACTCCAATGGATGGTAGCCTAGTCATTATGGAAGGTAGTTTGTTATCGAGATTTTTGTTACTCCAATGGATGATAGCCTTGTCATTATGGAATGTAGTCTGTTGTTGAGATTTTTGTTACTCCAATTGATGGTAGCCTAGTCATTATGGAAGGTAGTCTATTTTCGAGATTTTTGTTACTCCAATGGATGGTAGCCTTGTAATTATGGTAGGTAGTTTGTTGTCGAGATTTTTGTTACTCTAATGGATGGTATCCTTGTCATTATGGAAGGTAGTCTATTGTCGAGATTTTTGTTACTACAATGGTTTATAGCCTTGTCATTATGGAAGGTAGTATGTTGTCGATATCTTTGTTACTCCAATGGATGGTAGCCTAGTCATTATGGAAGGTAGTCTATTGTCGAGATTTTCGTTACTCTAATGGATGCTAGCGTTCTCATTATGGAAGGTAGTCTATTGTCGATATTTTTGTTACTCCAATGGATGGTAGCCTTGCCATTATGGAAGGAATTCTCTTGTCGAGATTTTTGTTATTCCATTGGATGGTAGCCTTGTCATTATGCAAGGTAGTCTTTTGTCATGATTTTTGTTATTCTAATGGATGGTAGACTTGTCATTATGTAAGGAAGTATGTTGTCATGATTTTTGTTACTCCAATGGATGATAGCCTTGTAATTATGGAAGGTAGTCTATTGTCGAGATTTTTGTTATTCCAATGGATGGTAGCCTTGTAATTATGGAAGGTAGTCTGTTTTCGTGATTTTTGTTATTCCGATGGTTGGTAGCCTAGTCATTATGGAAGGTAGTCTGTTTTTGAGATTTTTGTTACTCCAATGGATGGTAGCGTAGCCATTATGGAAGGTAGCCTGTTGTCGAGATTTTCGTTACTCCAATGGATGGTAGCCTTTTCAGTATGGAAGGTAGTCTATTGTCGTGATTTTTGTTACTCCAATTGATGGTAGCCTTGTCATTATGGAAGGTAGTATTTTGTCGATATCTTTGTTACTCCAGTGGATGGTAGCCTTGTCATTATGGAAGGTAGTTTGTTGTCGATATCTTTGTTACTCCAATGGATTGTAGCCTAGCCTTGTCATTATGGAAGGTAGTATGTTGTCGAGATTTTGGTTATTCCAATGGATGGTAGCCTTGTCATTATGGAAGGTAGTCTATTGTTCAGATTTTTGTTACTAAAATCTATGGTAGCCTTGTCATTATTGAAGGTAGTCTGTTGTCGATATTTTTGTTACTCCATTGGATGGTAGCCTTGTCATTATGGAAGATATTCTGTTGTCGAGATTTTTGTTATTCTAATGGATGGTAGCCTTGTCGTTATAGAAGGTAGTCTGTTGTCGAGATTTTTGTTACTCTAATGGATGGTAGCATTATCATTATGGAAGGTAGTCTTTTGTTCATATTTTTGTTACAACAATGTATGGAAGCCTTGTCATTATAGAAGGTAGTCTGTTGTCGAGATTTTTGTTACTCCATTGGATGATAGCCTTGTCATTATGGAAGTTAGTTTGTTGTCGAGATTTTTGTTATTCCAATGGATGGTAGCCTAGTCATTATTGATGGTAGTCTGTTTTCGAGATTTTTTTTACACCAATGGATGGTAGCCTAGTCATTATTGAAGGTAGTCTGTTATCGAGATTTTTGTTACTCCAATGGATGGTAGCCTTGCCATTATGGAAGGTATTATGTTGTCAAGATTTTAGTTACTCCAATGGATGGTAGCCTTGTCATTATGGAAGATAGTATGTTGTCGATATCTTTTTTACTCCAATGGATGGTAGCCTAGTCATTTTGGAAGGTAGTCTGTTGTCGAGATTTTTGTTACTCCAATGGATGGTAGCCTTGTCATTATGGAAGGTAGTCTGTTGTCGAGATTTTTGTTTCTCTAATGGATGGTAGCCTTGTCATTATGGAAGGTATTATTTCATTGTGATTTTTGTTTCTCCAATGGATGGTAGCCTTGTCATTATAGAAGGTAGTCTGTTGTCGAGACTTTTGTTACTCTAATGGATGGTAGCCTTGTCATTATGGAAGGTAGTCTTTTGTTCATATTTTTGTTACTACAATGTTTGGAACCCTTGTCATTATAGAAGGTAGTCTGTTGTCGAGATTTTTGATACTCCATTGGATGGTAGCCTTGTCATTATGGAAGTTAGTCTATTGTCGAGATTTTTGTTATTCCAATGGATGGTAGCCTAGTCATTATTGAAGGTAGTCTGTTTTTGAGATTTTTGTTACACCAATGGATGGTAACCTAGTCATTATGGAAGGTAGTCTGTTATCGAGATTTTTGTTACTCCAATGGATGGTAGCCTTGCCATTATGGAACGTATTATGTTGTCAAGATTTTAGTTACTCCAATGGATGGTAGCCATTTCATTATGGAAGGCAGTATGTCATTGTGATTTTTGTTACTTCTATGGATGGTAGCCTTGTCATTATGGAAGGTAGTCTATTGTTGAGATTTTTGTTACTACAATGTATGGTAGCCTTGTCATTATGGAAGGTAGTCTGTTGTCGAGATTTTTGTTACTCGATTGGATGGTAGCCATGTCATTATGAAACTTAGTCTGTTGTCGAGATTTTGGTTTTTCCAATGGATGGTATCCTAGTCATTATGGAAGGTAGTCTGTTTTTGAGATTTTTGTTACTCCGATGGATGGTAGCCTTGTCATTATGGAAGGTAGTGTGTTGTCGAGATTTTTGTTACTCCAATGGATGGTAGCATTGTCATTATGGAAGGTAGTCTCTTGTTGATATTTTTGATACTCCAATGGATGGTAGCCTTGTCATTATTGAAGTTAGTATGTTGTCGAGATTTTTGTTACTACAATGGTTTGTAGCCTTGTCATTATGGAAGGTAGTATGTTGGCGATATCTTTGGTACTCCAATGGATGGTAGCCTATTCATTATGGTAGGTAGTCTGTTGTCGAGATTTTCGTTACTCCAATGGAGGGTAGCCTTGTCATTATGGAAGGTAGTTTGTTGTCAAGATTTTTGTTACTCCAATGGATGTTAGCCTTGTCATTATGGAAGGTAGTATGTTATCGATATCTTTGTTACTCCAATGGATGGTAGCCCTGTTATTATGGAAGGTAGTCTGTTGTCGAGATTTTAGTTACTCTAATGGATGGTAGCCTTTTCATTATCGAAGGTATTCTTTCATTGTGATTTTTGTTACTCCAATGGATGGTAGCCTTGTCATTATGGAAGGTAGTGTTTTGTTGGGATTTTTGTTACTCTAATGGATGGTAGCCTTCTCATTATGGAAAGTAGTCTTTTGTTCAGATTTTTGTTACTACAATGTATGGAAGGCTTGTCATTATAGAAGGTAGTCTGTTGTTGAGACTTTTGTTACTCCATTGGATGGTAGCCTTGTCATTAGGGAAGTTAGTCTGTTGTCAAGATTGTTGTTATTCCAATGGATGGTAGCCTAGTCATTATGGAAGGTTGTCTGTTGTTGAGATTTTTGTTACTCCAATGGATGGTAGCCTTACCATTATGGAAGGTATTATGTTGTCAAGATTTTTGTTACTCCAATGGATGGTAGCCTTGTAATTATGGAAGGTAGTATGTCATTGTGATTTTTGTTACTCCTATGGATGGTAGCCTTGTCATTATGGAAGGTAGTCTATTGTTCAGATTTTTGTTACTACAATGTATGGTAGCCTTGTCATTATGGAAGGTAGTCTATTGTCGAGATTTTTGTTGCTCTATTGGATGGTAGCCATGTCATTATGGAAGTTAGTCTATTGTCGAGATTTTTGTTTTTCCAATGGATGGTAGCCTAGTCATTATGGAAGGTAGTCTATTTTTGAGATTTTTGTTACTCTGATGGATGGTAGCCTTGTCATTATGGATGGTAGTCTATTGTCGAGATTTTTGTTACTCCAATGGATGGTAGCATTGTCATTATGGAAGGTAGTCTCTTGTTGATATTTTTGATACTCCAATGGATGGTAGCCTTATCATTATGGAAGGTAGTATGTTGTCGAGATTTTTGTTACTACAATGGTTTGTAGCCTTGTCATTATGGAAGGTAGTATGTTGTCGATATCTTTGGTAGTCCAATGGATGGTAGCCTATTCATTATGGAAGATAGTCTGTTCTCGACATTTTCGTTACTCCAATGGAAGATAGCCTTGTCATTATGGAAGGTAGTATGTTGTCAAGATTTTTGTTACTCCAATGGATGGTAGCCTTGTCATTATGGAAGGTAGTATGTTGTCGATATCTTTGTTACTCCAGTGGATGGTAGCCTTGTCATTATGGAAAGTAGTTTGTTGTCGATATCTTTGTTACTCTAATGGATGGTAGCCTAGTCATTATGGAAGGTAGTCTATTGTCTAGATTTTTGTTACTCTAATGGATGGTAGCCTTGTCATTATGAAAGGTAGTCTTTTGTTCAGATTTATGTTACTACAAAGTATGGAAGGCTTGTCATTATACAAGGTAGTCTGTTGTCGAGATTTTTGTTACTCTAATGGATGGTAGCCTTCTCATTATGGAAAGTAGTTTTTGTTCAGATTTTTGTTACTACAATGTATGGAAGGCTTGTCATTATAGAAGGTAGTCTGTTGTCGAGATTTTTGTTACTCCATTGGATTGTAGCCTTGTCATTAGGGAAGTTAGTCTATTGTCGAGATTGTTGTTATTCTAATGGATGGTAGCCTAGTCATTATTGAAGGTAGTCTGTTTTCGAGATTTTTGTTACACCAATGGATGGTAGCCTAGTCATTATGGAAGGTAGTCTGTTATCGAGATTTTTGTTACTCCAATGGATGGTAGCCTTGCCATTATGGTAGGTATTATGTTGTCATGATTTTAGTTACTCCAATGGATGGTAGCCATGTCATTATGGAAGGTAGTATGTCATTGTGATTTTTGTTACTCCTATGGATGGTAGCCTTGTCATTATGGAATGTAGTCTATTGTTGAGATTTTTGTTACTACAATGTATGGTAGCCTTGTCATTATGGAAGGTAGTCTGTTGTCGAGATTTTTGTTACTCGATTGGATGGTAGCCATGTCATTATGGAAGTTAGTCTGTTGTTGATATTTTTGATACTCCAATGGATGAAAGCCTTGTCATTATTGAAGTTAGTATGTTGTCGAGATTTTTGTTACTACAATGGTTTGTAGCCTTGTCATTATGGAAGGTAGTATGTTGGCGATATCTTTGGTACTCCAATAGATGGTAGCCTATTCATTATGGTAGGTAGTCTGTTGTCGATATTTTCGTTACTCCAATGGAGGGTAGCCTTGTCATTATGGAAGGTAGTTTGCTGTCAAGATTTTTGTTACTCCAATGGATGTTAGCCTTGTCATTATGGAAGGTAGTTTGTTGTCGATATCTTTGTTACTCCAATGGATGGTAGCCCTGTTATTATGGAAGGTAGTCTGTTGTCGAGATTTTTGTTACTCTAATGGATGGTAGCCTTGTCATTATCGAAGGTATTCTTTCATTGTGATTTTTGTTACTCCAATGGATGATAGCCTTGTCATTATGGAAGGTATTCTGTTGTTGGGATTTTTGTTACTCTAATGGATGGTAGCCTTCTCATTATGGAAAGTAGTCTTTTGTTCAGATTTTTGTTACTACAATGTATGGAAGGCTTGTCATTATAGAAGGTAGTCTGTTGTCGAGACTTTTGTTACTCCATTGGATGGTAGCCTTGTCATTAGGGAAGTTAGTCTGTTTTTAAGATTGTTGTTATTCCAATGGATGGTAGCCTAGTCATTATGGAAGGTAGTCTATTTTTGAGATTTTTGTTACTCTAATGGATGGTAGCCTAGTCATTATTGAAGGTAGTCTGTTGTCGAGATTTTTGTTACTCCAATGGATGGTAGCCTTACCATTATGGAAGGTATTATGTTGTCAAGATTTTTGTTACTCCATTAGATGGTAGCCTTGTCATTATGGAAGGTAGTATGTCATTGTGATTTTTGTTACTCCTATGGATGGTAGCCTTGTCATTATGGAAGGTAGTCTATTGTTCAGATTTTTGTTACTACAATGTATGGTAGCCTTGTCATTATGGAAGGTAGTCTGTTGTCGAGATTTTTGTTGCTCTATTGGATGGTAGCCATGTCATAATGGAAGTTAGTCTATTGTCGAGATTTTTGTTTTTCCAATGGATGGTAGCCTAGTCATTATGGAAGGTAGTCTGTTTTTGAGATTTTTGTTACTCTGATGGATGGTAGCCTTATCATTATGGATGGTAGTCTATTATCGAGACTTTTGTTACTCCAATGGATTGTAGCATTGTCATTATGGAAGGTAGTCTCTTGTTGATATTTTTGATACTCCAATGGATGTTAGCCTTGTCATTATGGAAGGTAGTATGTTGTCGAGATTTTTGTTACTACAATGGTTTGTAGCATTGTCATTATGGAATGTAGTATGTTGTCGATATCTTTGGTACTCCAATGGATGGTAGCCTATTCATTATGGAAGGTAGTCTGTTGTCGAGATTTTCGTTACTCCAATGGAGGATAGCCTTGTCATTATGGAAGGTAGTATGTTGTCAAGATTTTTATTACTCCAATGGATGGTAGCCTTTTCATTATGGAAGGTAGTATGTTGTCGATATCTTTGTTACTCCAGTGGATGGTAGCCTTGTCATTATGGAAAGTAGTCTGTTGTCGATATCTTTGATACTCTAATGGATGGTAGCGTAGTCATTATGGAAGATAGTCTATTGTCTAGATTTTTGTTACTCCAATGGATGGTAGCCTTGTCATTATGAAAGGTAGTATTTTGTTCATATTTGTGTTACTACAATGTATGGAAGGCTTGTCATTATAGAAGGTAGTCTGTTGTCAAGATTTTTGTTACTCTAATGGATGCTAGCCTTGTCATTATGGAAGGTAGTCTTTTGTTCAGATTTTTGTTACTCCAATGAATGGTAGCCTTGTCATTATGGAAGGTAGTCTGTTGTCGGGATTTTTGTTACTCTAATGGATGGTAGCCTTCTCATTATGGAAAGTAGTCTTTTGTTCAGATTTTTGTTACTACAATGTATGGAAGGCTTGTCATTATAGAAGGTAGTCTGTTGTCGAGATTTTTGTTACTCCATTGGATGGTAGCCTTGTCATTAGGGAAGTTAGTCTATTGTCGAGATTGTTGTTATTCCAATGGATGGTAGCCTAGTCATTATTGAAGGTAGTCTGCTTTCGAGATTTTTGTTACACCAATGGATGGTAGCCTTGCCATTATGGAAGGTATTATGTTGTCAAGATTTTAGTTACTCCAATGGATGGTAGCCATGTCATTATGGAAGGTAGTATGTCATTGTGATTTTTGTTACTCCTATGGATGGTAGCCTTGTCATTATGGAAGGTAGTCTATTGTTGAGATTTTTGTTACGACAATGTATGGTAGCCATGTCATTATGGAAGTTAGTCTGTTGTCGAGATTTTGGTTTTTCCAATGGATGGTAGCCTAGTCATTATGGAAGGTAGTCTGTTTTTGAGATTTTTGTTACTCCGATGGATGGTAGCCTTGTCATTATGGAAGGTAGTATGTTGTCGAGATTTTTGTTACTCCAATGGATGGTAGCATTGTCATTATGGAAGGTAGTCTCTTGTTGATATTTATGATACTCCAATTGATGGTAGCCTTGTCATTATTGAAGTTAGTATGTTGTCGAGATTTTTGTTACTACAATGGTTTGTAGCCTTGTCATTATGGAAGGTATTATGTTGGCGATATCTTTGGTACTCCAATGGATGGTAGCCTATTCATTATGGTAGGTAGTCTGTTGTCGAGATTTTCGTTACTCCAATGGAGGGGAGCCTTGTCATTATGGAAGGTAGTTTGTTGTCAAGATTTTTATTACTCCAATGGATGGTAGCCTTGTCATTATGGAAGGTAGTATGTTGTCGATATCTTTTTTACTCTAGTGGATGGTAGCCTTGTCATTATGGAAAGTAGTTTGTTGTCGATATCTTTGATACTCTAATGGATGGTAGCGTAGTCATTATGGAAGGTAGTCTATTGTCTAGATTTTTGTTACTCCAATGGACGATAGCCTTGTCATTATGAAAGGTAGTCTTTTGTTCAGATTTGTGTTACTACAATGTATGGAAGGCTTGTCATTATAGAAGGTAGTCTGTTGTCGAGATTTTTGTTACTCTAATGGATGGTAGCCTTGTCATTATGGAAGGTAGTCTTTTGTTCAGATTTTTGTTACTCCAATGGATGGTAGCCTTGTCATTATGGAAGGTAGTCTGTTGTCGGGATTTTTGTTACTCTAATGGATGGTAGCCTTCTCATTATGGAAAGTAGTCTTTTGTTCATATTTTTGTTACTACAATTAATGGAAGGCTTGTCATTTTAGAAGGTAGTCTATTGTCGAGATTTTTGTTACTCCATTGGATGGTAGCCTTGTCATTAGGGAAGTTAGTCTATTGTCGAGATTGTTGTTATTCCAATGGATGGTAGCCTAGTCATTATTGAAGGTAGTCAGCTTTCGAGATTTTTGTTACACCAATGGATGGTAGCCTAGTCATTATGGAAGGTAGTCTATTATCGAGATTTTTGTTACTCCAATGGATGGTAGCCTTGCCATTATAGAAGGTATTATGTTGTCAAGATTTTAGTTACTCCAATGGATGGTAGCCATGTCATTATGGAAGGTAGTATGTCATTGTGATTTTTGTTACTCCTATGGATGGTAGCCTTGTCATTATGGAAGGTAGTCTATTGTTGAGATTTTTGTTACTACAATGTATGGTAGCCATGTCATTATGGAAGTTAGTCTGTTGTCGAGATTTTGGTTTTTCCAATGGATGGTAGCCTAGTCATTATGGAAGGTAGTCTGTTTTTGAAATTTTTGTTACTCCGATGGATGGTAGCCTTGTCATTATGGAAGGTAGTCTGTTGTCGAGATTTTTGTTACTCCAATGGATGGTAGCATTGTCATTATGGAAGGTAGTCTCTTGTTGATATTTTTGATACTCCAATGGATGGTAGCCTTGTCATTATTGAAGTTAGTATGTTGTCGAGATTTTTGTTACTACAATGATTTGTAGCCTTGTCATTATGGAAGGTAGTATGTTGGGGATATCTTTGGTACTCCAATGGATGGTAGCCCTGTTATTATGGAAGGTAGTGTGTTGTCGAGATTTTTGTTACTCCAATGGATGGTAGCCTTACCATTATGGAAGGTATTATGTTGTCAACATTTTTGTTACTCCAATGGATGGTAGCCTTGTCATTATGGAAGGTAGTATGTCATTGTGAATTTTGTTACTCCTATGAATGGTAGCCTTGTCATTATGGAAGGTAGTCTATTGTTCAGATTTTTGTTACTACAATGTATGGTAGCCTTGTCATTATGGAGGGTAGTCTGTTGTCGAGATTTTTGTTGCTCTATTGGATGGTAGCCATGTCATTATGGAAGTTAGTTTATTGTCGAGATTTTTGTTTTTCCAATAGATGGTAGCCTAGTCATTATGGAAGGTAGTTTGTTTTTGAGATTTTTGTTACTCTGATGGATGGTAGCCTTGTCATTATGGATGGTAGTCTATTGTCGAGATTTTTGTTACTCCAATGGATGGTAGCATTGTCATTATGGAAGGTAGTCTCTTGTTGATATTTTTGATACTCCAATGGATGGTAGCCTTGTCATTATGGAAGGTAGTATGTTGTCGAGATTTTTGTTACTACAATGGTTTGTAGCCTTGTCATTATGGAATGTAGTATGTTATCGATATCTTTGGTACTCCAATGGATGGTAGCCTATTCATTATGGAAGGTAGTCTGTTGTCGAGATTTTCGTTACTCCAATGGAGGATAGCCTTGTCATTATGGAAGGTAGTATGTTGTCAAGATTTTTGTTACTCCAATGGATGGTAGCCTTGTCATTATGGAAGGTAGTATGTTGACGATATCTTTGTTACTCCAGTGGATGGTAGCCTTGTCATTATGGAAAGTAGTCTGTTGTCGATATCTTTGTTACTCTAATGGATGGTAGCCTAGTCATTATGGAAGGTAGTCTATTGTCTAGATTTTTGTTACTCCAATGGATGGTAGCCTTGTCATTATGAAAGGTAGTCTTTTGTTCAGATTTGTGTTACTCCAATGAATGGTAGCCTTGTCATTATGGAAGGTAGTCTGTTGTCGGGATTTTTGTTACTCTAATGGATGGTAGCCTTCTCATTATGGAAAGTAGTCTTTTGTTCAGATTTTTGTTACTACAATGTATGGAAGGCTTGTCATTATAGAAGGTAGTCTGTTGTCGAGATTTTTGTTACTCCATTGGATGGTAGCCTTGTCATTAGGGAAGTTAGTCTATTGTCGAGATTGTTGTTATTCCAATGGATGGTAGCCTAGTCATTATTGAAGGTAGTCTGCTTTCGAGATTTTTGTTACACCAATGGATGGTAGCCTTGCCATTATGGAAGGTATTATGTTGTCAAGATTTTAGTTACTCCAATGGATGGTAGCCATGTCATTATGGAAGGTAGTATGTCATTGTGATTTTTGTTACTCCTATGGATGGTAGCCTTGTCATTATGGAAGGTAGTCTATTGTTGAGATTTTTGTTACGACAATGTATGGTAGCCATGTCATTATGGAAGTTAGTCTGTTGTCGAGATTTTGGTTTTTCCAATGGATGGTAGCCTAGTCATTATGGAAGGTAGTCTGTTTTTGAGATTTTTGTTACTCCGATGGATGGTAGCCTTGTCATTATGGAAGGTAGTATGTTGTCGAGATTTTTGTTACTCCAATGGATGGTAGCATTGTCATTATGGAAGGTAGTCTCTTGTTGATATTTATGATACTCCAATTGATGGTAGCCTTGTCATTATTGAAGTTAGTATGTTGTCGAGATTTTTGTTACTACAATGGTTTGTAGCCTTGTCATTATGGAAGGTATTATGTTGGCGATATCTTTGGTACTCCAATGGATGGTAGCCTATTCATTATGGTAGGTAGTCTGTTGTCGAGATTTTCGTTACTCCAATGGAGGGGAGCCTTGTCATTATGGAAGGTAGTTTGTTGTCAAGATTTTTATTACTCCAATGGATGGTAGCCTTGTCATTATGGAAGGTAGTATGTTGTCGATATCTTTTTTACTCTAGTGGATGGTAGCCTTGTCATTATGGAAAGTAGTTTGTTGTCGATATCTTTGATACTCTAATGGATGGTAGCGTAGTCATTATGGAAGGTAGTCTATTGTCTAGATTTTTGTTACTCCAATGGACGATAGCCTTGTCATTATGAAAGGTAGTCTTTTGTTCAGATTTGTGTTACTACAATGTATGGAAGGCTTGTCATTATAGAAGGTAGTCTGTTGTCGAGATTTTTGTTACTCTAATGGATGGTAGCCTTGTCATTATGGAAGGTAGTCTTTTGTTCAGATTTTTGTTACTCCAATGGATGGTAGCCTTGTCATTATGGAAGGTAGTCTGTTGTCGGGATTTTTGTTACTCTAATGGATGGTAGCCTTCTCATTATGGAAAGTAGTCTTTTGTTCATATTTTTGTTACTACAATTAATGGAAGGCTTGTCATTTTAGAAGGTAGTCTATTGTCGAGATTTTTGTTACTCCATTGGATGGTAGCCTTGTCATTAGGGAAGTTAGTCTATTGTCGAGATTGTTGTTATTCCAATGGATGGTAGCCTAGTCATTATTGAAGGTAGTCAGCTTTCGAGATTTTTGTTACACCAATGGATGGTAGCCTAGTCATTATGGAAGGTAGTCTATTATCGAGATTTTTGTTACTCCAATGGATGGTAGCCTTGCCATTATAGAAGGTATTATGTTGTCAAGATTTTAGTTACTCCAATGGATGGTAGCCATGTCATTATGGAAGGTAGTATGTCATTGTGATTTTTGTTACTCCTATGGATGGTAGCCTTGTCATTATGGAAGGTAGTCTATTGTTGAGATTTTTGTTACTACAATGTATGGTAGCCATGTCATTATGGAAGTTAGTCTGTTGTCGAGATTTTGGTTTTTCCAATGGATGGTAGCCTAGTCATTATGGAAGGTAGTCTGTTTTTGAAATTTTTGTTACTCCGATGGATGGTAGCCTTGTCATTATGGAAGGTAGTCTGTTGTCGAGATTTTTGTTACTCCAATGGATGGTAGCATTGTCATTATGGAAGGTAGTCTCTTGTTGATATTTTTGATACTCCAATGGATGGTAGCCTTGTCATTATTGAAGTTAGTATGTTGTCGAGATTTTTGTTACTACAATGATTTGTAGCCTTGTCATTATGGAAGGTAGTATGTTGGGGATATCTTTGGTACTCCAATGGATGGTAGCCCTGTTATTATGGAAGGTAGTGTGTTGTCGAGATTTTTGTTACTCCAATGGATGGTAGCCTTACCATTATGGAAGGTATTATGTTGTCAACATTTTTGTTACTCCAATGGATGGTAGCCTTGTCATTATGGAAGGTAGTATGTCATTGTGAATTTTGTTACTCCTATGAATGGTAGCCTTGTCATTATGGAAGGTAGTCTATTGTTCAGATTTTTGTTACTACAATGTATGGTAGCCTTGTCATTATGGAGGGTAGTCTGTTGTCGAGATTTTTGTTGCTCTATTGGATGGTAGCCATGTCATTATGGAAGTTAGTTTATTGTCGAGATTTTTGTTTTTCCAATAGATGGTAGCCTAGTCATTATGGAAGGTAGTTTGTTTTTGAGATTTTTGTTACTCTGATGGATGGTAGCCTTGTCATTATGGATGGTAGTCTATTGTCGAGATTTTTGTTACTCCAATGGATGGTAGCATTGTCATTATGGAAGGTAGTCTCTTGTTGATATTTTTGATACTCCAATGGATGGTAGCCTTGTCATTATGGAAGGTAGTATGTTGTCGAGATTTTTGTTACTACAATGGTTTGTAGCCTTGTCATTATGGAATGTAGTATGTTATCGATATCTTTGGTACTCCAATGGATGGTAGCCTATTCATTATGGAAGGTAGTCTGTTGTCGAGATTTTCGTTACTCCAATGGAGGATAGCCTTGTCATTATGGAAGGTAGTATGTTGTCAAGATTTTTGTTACTCCAATGGATGGTAGCCTTGTCATTATGGAAGGTAGTATGTTGACGATATCTTTGTTACTCCAGTGGATGGTAGCCTTGTCATTATGGAAAGTAGTCTGTTGTCGATATCTTTGTTACTCTAATGGATGGTAGCCTAGTCATTATGGAAGGTAGTCTATTGTCTAGATTTTTGTTACTCCAATGGATGGTAGCCTTGTCATTATGAAAGGTAGTCTTTTGTTCAGATTTGTGTTACTACAATGTATGGAAGACTTGTCATTATAGAAGGTAGTCGGTTGTCGAGATTTTTGTTACTCTAATGGATGGTAGCCTTGTCATTATGGAAGGTAGTCTTTTGTTCATATTTTTGTTACTCCAATGGATGGTAGCCTTGCCATTATGGAAGGTAGTCTGTTTTTGAGATTTTTGTTACTCCGATGGATGGTAGCCTTGTAATTATAGAAGGTAGTCTGTTGTTGAGATTTTTGTTACTCCATTGGATGGTAGCCTTGTCATTATGGAAGGTAGTCTGTTGTCGAGATTTTTGTTACTCCAATGAATGGTAGCACTGTCATTATGGAAGGTAGTCTCTTGTTGATATTTTTGATACTCCAATGGATAATAGCCTTGTCATTTTGGAAGGTAGTATGTTGTCTAGATTTTTGTTACTACAATGGTTTGTCGCCTTGTCATTATGGAAATTAGTATGTTGTCGATATCTTTGGTACTCCAATGGATGGTAGCCTATTCATTATGGATGGTAGTCTGTTGTCGATATTTTTGTTACTCCAATGCATGGTAGCCTAGTCATTATGGAAGGTAGTCTGTTGTCAAGATTTTTGTTACTCCAATGAATTGTAGCCTTGTCATTATGGAAGGTAGTATGTTGTCGATATCTTTGTTACTCCAGTGGATGGTAGCCTTGTCATTATGGAAGGCAGTCTGTTGTCGAGATTTTTGTTTTTCCAATGGATGGTAGCCTAGTCATTATGGAACGTAGTCTATTTTTGAGATTTTTGTTACTCTGATGGATGGTAGCCTAGTCATTATGGAAGGTAGTCTATTGTTCAGATTTTTGTTACTACAATGTATGGTATCCTTGTCATTATGCAAGGTAGTCTGTTGTCGATATTTTTGTTGCTCTATTGGATGGTAGCCATGTCATTATGGAAGTTAGTCTATTGTCGAGATTTTTGTTTTTCCAATGGATGGTAGCCTAGTCATTATGGAAGGTAGTTTGTTTTTGAGATTTTTGTTACTCTGATGGATGGTAGCCTTGTCATTATGGAAGGTAGTCTGTTGTCGAGATTTTTGTTACTCCAATGAATGGTAGGATTGCCATTATGGAAGGTAGTCTCTTGTTGATATTTTTGATACTCCAATGGATGGTAGCCTTATCATTATGGAAGGTAGTACGTTGTCGAGATTTTTGTTACCACAATGGTTTGTAGCCTTGTCATTATGGAAATTAGTATGTTGTTGATATCTTTGGTACTCCAATGGATGGTAGCCTATTCATTATGGAAGGTAGTCTGTTGTCGATATTTTCGTTACTCCAATGGAGGGTAGCCTTGTCATTATGGAAGGTAGTCTGTTGTCAAGATTTTTGTTACTCCAATGGATGATAGCCTTGTCATTATGGAAGGTTGTATGTTGTTGAGATTTTTGTTACTCTAATGGATGGTAGCCTTGTCATTATGGAAGGTAGTCTTTTGTTCAGATTTTTGTTACTACAATGTATTGAAGGCTTGTCATTATAGAAGGTAGTCTGTTGTCTAGATTTTTGTTACTCTAATGGATGGTAGCCTTCTCATTATGGAAGGTAGTCTTTTGTTCAGATTTTGTTACTACAATGTATGGAAGGCTTGTCATTATAGAAGGTAGTTTGTTGTCGAGATTTTTGTTACTCCATTGGATGGTAGCCTTGTCATTATGGAAGTTAGTATGTTGTCGAGATTTTTATTATTCCAATGGATGGTAGCCTAGTCATTATGGAAGGTAGTCTGTTTTTGAGATTTTTGTTACTCCAATGGATGGTAGCCTAGTCATTATGGAAGGTAGTTTGTTGTCGAGATTTTTGTTACTCCAGTGGATGGTAGCCGTGCCATTATGGAAGGTATTATGTTGTCAAGATTTTTGTTACTCCAATGGATGGTAGCCTTGTCATTATGGAAGGTAGTATGTCATTGTGATTTTTGGTACTCCTATGGATGGTAGCCTTGTCATTATGGAAGGTACTCTATTGTTCAGATTTTTTTTACTACAATGTATGGTAGCCTTGTCATTACGGAAGGTACTCTGTTGTCGATATTTTTGTTACTTTATTGGATGGTAGCCATTTCATTATGGAACTTAGTCTGTTGTGGAGATTTTTGTTTTTCCAATGGATAATAGCCTAGTCCTTATGGAAGGTAGCCTGTTTTTGAGATTTTTGTTACTCTGATGGATGGTAGCCTTGTCATTATGGAAGGTAGTATGTTGTCGAGATTTTTGTTACTCCAATGGTTTGTAGCCTTGTCATTATGGAAGGTAGTATGTTGTCGATATATTTGGTACTCCAATGGATGGTAGCCTTTTCATAATGGAAGGTAGTCTGTTGTCGAGGTTTTTGTTACTCCAATGGATGGTAGCCTTCTCATTATGGAAGGTAGTATGTTGTCGATATCTTTGTTATTTCAGTGGATGGTAGCCTTGTCATTATGGAAGGTAGTTTGTTGTCGATATCTTTATTACTCCAATGGATGGTAGCCTAGTCATTATGGAAGGTAGTCTATTGTCGAGATTTTTGTTACTCCAATGGATGATAGCCTTGTCACTATGGATAGTAGTATGTTGTCAAGAATTTTGTTATTCCAATGGATGGCAGCCTTGTCATTATGAAAGGTAGTTTGTTTTCGATATCTTTGTTGCTCCAACGGATGGTAGCCTAGACATTATGGAAGGTAGGCTGTTGTCGAGATTTTTGTTACTCCAATGGATGGTAGCCTTGCCATTATGGAAGTAAGTCTCTTGACGTGATTTTTGTTACTCCATTGGATGGCAGCCTTGTCATTATGGAAGGTAGTATGTTGTCATGATTTGTGTTATTCCAATGGATGGTAGACTTGTCATTATGGAAGGAAGTTTGTTGTCATGATTTTTGTTACTCCAATGGATGATAGCCTTGTCATTATGGAAGGAAGTTTGTTGTCATAATTTTTGTTAATCCAATGGATGATAGCCTTGTAATTAGGGAAGGTAGTCTGTTGTCGATATCTTTGTTACTCCAATGGATGGTAGCCTAGTCATTGTGGAATGTAGTCTATTGTCGAGATTTTCGTTACTCTAATGGATGCTAGCCTTGTCATTATGGAAGGTAGTCTGTTGTCATGATTTTTGTTGCTCCAATGGAAGATAGCCTTGTAATTATGGAAGGTAGTCTGTTGTCGAGATTTTTGTTATTCCAATGGATTGTAGCCTTGTAATTATGGAAGGTAGGCTGTTTTCGTGATTTTTGTTACTCCGATGGTTGGTAGCCTTGTCATTGTGGAAGGTAGTATGTTGTCGATATCTTTGTTACTCCAATGGATGGTAGCCTAGTCATTATGGAAGGTAGCCTGTTGTCGAGATTTTCGTTATTCCAATGGAAGGTAGCCTTGTCAGTATGGAAGGTAGTCTGTTGTCGTGATTTTTGTTACTCCAATTGATGGAAGCCTTGTCATTATGGAAGGTAGTATTTTGTCGATATCTTTGTTACTCCAATGGATGGTAGCCTTGTCATTAGGGAATGTAGTCTATTGTCGATATCTTTGTTACTCCAATGGATGGTAGCCTAGTCATTATGGAAGGTAGCCTGTTGTCAAGATATTCGTTACTCCAATGGAAGGTAGCCTTGTCAGTATGGAAGGTAGTTTGTTGTCGTGATTTTTGTTACTCCAATTGATGGAAGCCTTGTCATTATGGAAGGTAGTATTTTGTCGATATCTTTGTTACTCCAATGGATGGTTGCCTAGTCATTATGAAAGGTAGTCTATTGTCGAGATTTTTGTTACTCCAATGGATGCTAGCCTAGTCATTATGGAAGATAGTATGTGGTCGAGATTTTTGTTACTCCAATGGATGATAGCCTTGTCATTATGGAAGGTAGTCTTTTGTTCAGATTTTTGTTACTACAATGTATGGAAGGCTTGTCATTATGGAAATTAGTATGTTGTCGATATCTTTGGTACTCCAATGGATGGTAGCCTATTCATTATGGAAGGTAGTCTGTTGTCGATATTTTCGTTACTCCAATGAAGGGTAGCCTTGTCATTATGGAAGGTAGTCTGTTGTCAAGATTTTTGTTACTCCAATGGATGGTAGCCTTGTCATTATGGAAGGTAGTATGTTGTCGATATCTTTGTTACTCCAGTGGATGGTAGCCTTGTCATTATGGAAGGTAGTCTATTGTCGATATCTTTGTTACTCCAATGGATGGTAGCCTAGTCATTATGGAAGGTAGTCTATTGTCCAGATTTTTGTTACTCCAATGGATGATAGCCTTGTCATTATGGAAGGTTGTATGTTGTTGAGATTTTTGTTACTATAATGGATGGTAGCCTTGTCATTATGGAAGGTAGTCTTTTGTTCAGATTTTTGTTACTACAATGTATTGAAGGCTTGTCATTATAGAAGGTAGTCTGTTGTCTAGATTTTTGTTACTCTAATGGATGATAGCCTTCTCATTATGGAAGGTAGTCTTTTGTTCAGATTTTTGTTACTACAATGTATGGAAGGCTTGTCATTATAGAAGGTAGTTTGTTGTCGAGATTTTTGTTACTCCATTGGATGGTAGCATTGTCATTATGGAAGTTAGTCTGTTGTCGAGATTTTTATTATTCCAATGGATGGTAGCCTAGTCATTATGGAAGGTAGTCTGTTTTTGAGATTTTTGTTACTCCAATGGATGGTAGCCTAGTCATTATGGAAGGTAGTCTGTTGTCGAGATTTTTGTTACTCCAGTGGATGGTAGCCGTGCCATTATGGAAGGTATTATGTTGTCAAGATTTTTGTTACTCCAATGGATGGTAGCCTTGTCATTATGGAAGGTAGTATGTCATTGTGATTTTTGGTACTCCTATGGATGGTAGCCTTGTCATTATGGAAGGTAGTCTATTGTTCAGATTTTTTTTACTACAATGTATGGTAGCCTTGTCATTACGGAAGGTACTCTGTTGTCGATATTTTTGTTACTTTATTGGATGGTAGCCATTTCATTATGGAACTTAGTCTGTTGTGGAGATTTTTGTTTTTCCAATGGATAGTAGCCTAGTCCTTATGGAAGGTAGCCTGTTTTTGAGATTTTTGTTACTCTGATGGATGGTAGCCTTGTCATTATGGAAGGTAGTATGTTGTCGAGATTTTTGTTACTCCAATGGTTTGTAGCCTTGTCATTATGGAAGGTAGTATGTTGTCGATATATTTGGTACTCAAATGGATGGTAGCCTTTTCATAATGGAAGGTAGTCTGTTGTCGAGATTTTTGTTACTCCAATGGATGGTAGCCTTCTCATTATGGAAGGTAGTATGTTGTCGATATCTTTGTTATTTCAGTGGATGGTAGCCTTGTCATTATGGAAGGCAGTCTGTTGTCGATATCTTTATTACTCCAATGGATGGTAGCCTAGTCATTATGGAAGGTAGTCTATTGTCGAGATTTTTGTTACTCCAATGGATGATAGCCTTGTCACTATGGATAGTAGTATGTTGTCAAGAATTTTGTTATTCCAATGGATGACAGCCTTGTCATTATGAAAGGTAGTTTGTTGTCGATATCTTTGTTACTCCAACGGATGGTAGCCTAGACATTATGGAAGGTAGGCTGTTGTCGAGATTTTTGTTACTCCAATGGATGGTAGCCTTGCCATTATGGAAGTAAGTCTCTTGACGAGATTTTTGTTACTCCATTGGATGGCAGCCTTGTCATTATGGAAGGTAGTATGTTGTCATGATTTGTGTTATTCCAATGGATGGTAGACTTGTCATTATGGAAGGAAGTTTGTTGTCAGGATTTTTGTTACTCCAATGGATGATAGCCTTGTCATTATGGAAGGAAGTTTGTTGTCATAATTTTTGTTACTCCGATGGTTGGTAGCCTTTTCATTGTGGAAGGTAGTATGTTGTCGATATCTTTGTTACTCCAATGGATGGTAGCCTAGTCATTATGGAAGGTAGCCTGTTGTCGAGATTTTCGTTACTCCAATGGAAGGTAGCCTTGTCAGTATGGAAGGTAGTCTGTTGTCGTGATTTTTGTTACTCCAATTGATGGAAGCCTTGTCATTATGGAAGGTAGTATTTTGTCGATATCTTTGTTACTCCAATGGATGGTAGCCTTGTCATTAGGGAATGTAGTCTATTGTCGATATCTTTGTTACTCCAATGGATGGTAGCCTAGTCATTATGGAAGGTAGCCTGTTGTCGAGATATTCGTTACTCCAATGGAAGGTAGCCTTGTCAGTATGGAAGGTAGTTTGTTGTCGTGATTTTTGTTACTCCAATTGATGGAAGCCTTGTCATTATGGAAGGTAGTATTTTGTCGATATCTTTGTTACTCCAATGGATGGTTGCCTAGTCATTATGAAAGGTAGTCTATTGTCGAGATTTTTGTTACTCCAATGGATGCTAGCCTAGTCATTATGGAAGATAGTCTGTGGTCGAGATTTTTGTTACTCCAATGGATGATAGCCTTGTCATTATGGAAGGTAGTCTTTTGTTCAGATTTTTGTTACTACAATGTATGGAAGGCTTGTCATTATGGAAATTAGTATGTTGTCAATATCTTTGGTACTCCAATGGATGGTAGCCTATTCATTATGGAAGGTAGTCTGTTGTCGATATTTTCGTTACTCCAATGAAGGGTAGCCTTGTCATTATGGAAGGTAGTCTGTTGTCAAGATTTTTGTTACTCCAATGGATGGTAGCCTTGTCATTATGGAAGGTAGTATGTTGTCGATATCTTTGTTACTCCAGTGGATGGTAGCCTTGTCATTATGGAAGGTAGTCTATTGTCGATATCTTTGTTACTCCAATGGATGGTAGCCTAGTCATTATGGAAGGTAGTCTATTGTCCAGATTTTTGTTACTCCAATGGATGATAGCCTTGTCATTATGGAAGGTTGTATGTTGTTGAGATTTTTGTTACTGTAATGGATGGTAGCCTTGTCATTATGGAAGGTAGTCTTTTGTTCAGATTTTTGTTACTACAATGTATTGAAGGCTTGTCATTATAGAAGGTAGTCTGTTGTCTAGATTTTTGTTACTCTAATGGATGATAGCCTTCTCATTATGGAAGGTAGTCTTTTGTTCAGATTTTTGTTACTACAATGTATGGAAGGCTTGTCATTATAGAAGGTAGTTTGTTGTCGAGATTTTTGTTACTCCATTGGATGCTAGCATTGTCATTATGGAAGTTAGTCTGTTGTCGAGATTTTTATTATTCCAATGGATGGTAGCCTAGTCATTATGGAAGGTAGTCTGTTTTTGAGATTTTTGTTACTCCAATGGATGGTAGCCTAGTCATTATGGAAGGTAGTCTGTTGTCGAGATTTTTGTTACTCCAGTGGATGGTAGCCGTGCCATTATGGAAGGTATTATGTTGTCAAGATTTTTGTTACTCCAATGGATGGTAGCCTTGTCATTATGGAAGGTAGTATGTCATTGTGATTTTTGGTACTCCTATGGATGGTAGCCTTGTCATTATGGAAGGTAGTCTATTGTTCAGATTTTTTTTACTACAATGTATGGTAGCCTTGTCATTACGGAAGGTACTCTGTTGTCGATATTTTTGTTACTTTATTGGATGGTAGCCATTTCATTATGGAACTTAGTCTGTTGTGGAGATTTTTGTTTTTCCAATGGATAGTAGCCTAGTCCTTATGGAAGGTAGCCTGTTTTTGAGATTTTTGTTACTCTGATGGATGGTAGCCTTGTCATTATGGAAGGTAGTATGTTGTCGAGATTTTTGTTACTCCAATGGTTTGTAGCCTTGTCATTATGGAAGGTAGTATGTTGTCGATATATTTGGTACTCCAATGGATGGTAGCCTTTTCATAATGGAAGGTAGTCTGTTGTCGAGATTTTTGTTACTCCAATGGATGGTAGCCTTCTCATTATGGAAGGTAGTATGTTGTCGATATCTTTGTTATTTCAGTGGATGGTAGCCTTGTCATTATGGAAGGCAGTCTGTTGTCGATATCTTTATTACTCCAATGGATGGTAGCCTAGTCATTATGGAAGGTAGTCTATTGTCGAGATTTTTGTTACTACAATGGATGATAGCCTTGTCACTATGGATAGTAGTATGTTGTCAAGAATTTTGTTATTCCAATGGATGACATCCTTGTCATTATGAAAGGTAGTTTGTTTTCGATATCTTTGATACTCCAACGGATGGTAGCCTAGACATTATGGAAGGTAGGCTGTTGTCGAGATTTTTGTTACTCCAATGGATGGTAGCCTTGCCATTATGGAAGTAAGTCTCTTGACGAGATTTTTGTTACTCCATTGGATGGCAGCCTTGTCATTATGGAAGGTAGTATGTTGTCATGATTTGTGTTATTCCAATGGATGGTAGACTTGTCATTATGGAAGGAAGTTTGTTGTCAGGATTTTTGTTACTCCAATGGATGATAGCCTTGTTATTATGGAAGGAAGTTTGTTGTCATAATTTTTGTTACTCCGATGGTTGGTAGCCTTGTCATTGTGGAAGGTAGTATGTTGTCGATATCTTTGTTACTCCAATGGATGGTAGCCTAGTCATTATGGAAGGTAGCCTGTTGTCGAGATTTTCGTTACTCCAATGGAAGGTAGCCTTGTCAGTATGGAAGGTAGTCTGTTGTCGTGATTTTTGTTACTCCAATTGATGGAAGCCTTGTCATTATGGAAGGTAGTATTTTGTCGATATCTTTGTTACTCCAATGGATGGTAGCCTTGTCATTAGGGAATGTAGTCTATTGTCGATATCTTTGTTACTCCAATGGATGGTAGCCTAGTCATTAGGGAAGGTAGACTGTTGTCGAGATATTCGTTACTCCAATGGAAGGTAGACTTGTCAGTATGGAAGGTAGTTTGTTGTCGTGATTTTTGTTACTCCAATTGATGGAAGCCTTGTCATTATGGAAGGTAGTATTTTGTCGATATCTTTGTTACTCCAATGGATGGTAGCCTAGTCATTATGAAAGGTAGTCTATTGTCGAGATTTTTGTTACTCCAATGGATGCTAGCCTAGTCATTATGGAAGATAGTCTGTGGTCGAGATTTTTGTTACTCCAATGGATGATAGCCTTGTCATTATGGAAGGTAGTCTTTTGTTCAGATTTTTGTTACTACAATGTATGGAAGTCTTGTCATTATAGAAGGTAGTCTGTTGCCGAGATTTTTGTTACTCCATTGGATGATAGCCTTGTCATTAGGGAAGTTAGTCTGTTGTCTAGATTTTCGTTATTCCAATGGAGGGTAGCCTTGTCATTATGGAAGGTAGTTTTTTGTCAAGATTTTTGTTACTCCAATGGATGGTAGCCTTGTCATTTTGGAAGGTAGTATGTTGTCGATATCTTTGTTACTCCAGTGGATGGTAGCCTTGTCATTATGGAAGGTAGTCTGTTGTCGATATCTTTGTTACTCCAATGGATGGTAGCCTAGTCATTATGGAAGGTAGTCTATTGTCCAAATTTTTGTTACTCCAATGGATGGTAGCCTTGTCATTATGGAAGTTTGTATGTTGTAGAGATTTTTGTTACTCTACTGGATGGTCGCCTTGTCATTATAGAAGGTAGTCTTTTGTTCAGATTTGTGTTACTACAATGTAGAAAGGCTTCTCATTATAGAAGGTAGTCTGTTGTCGAGATTTTTGTTACTCTAATGGATGGTAGCCTTGTCATTATGGAAGGTAGTCTTTTGTTCATATTTTTGTTACTATAATGTATGGTAGCCTTGTCATTATGGAAGGTAGTCTGTTGTCGATATTTTTGTTTCTCTATTGGATGGTAGCCATGTCATTATGGAAGTTAGTATGTTGTCGAGATTTTTTTTTCCAATGGATGGTAGCCTAGTAATTATGGAAGGTAGTTTGTTTTTGAGATTTTTGTTACTCCAATGGATGGTAGCCTTGCCATTATGGAAGGTATTATGTTGTCAAGATTGTTGTTACTCCAATGGATGGTAGCCTTGTCATTATGGAAGGTAGTATGTCATTGTGATTTTTGTTACTCCTATGGATGGTAGCCTTGTCATTATGGATTGTAGTCTATTGTTCAGATTTTTTTTACTACAATGTATGGTAGTCGTGTCATTACAGAAGGTTTTTTGTTATCGATATTTTTGTTACTCTATTGGATGGTAGCAATTTCATTATGGAAGTTAGTTTGTTGTCGAGATTTTTATTTTTCCAATGGATGGTAGCCTAGTCATTATGGAAGGTAGTCTGTTTTTGAGATTTTTGTTACTCTGATGGATGGTAGCCTTGTCATTATGGAAGGTAGTATGTTGTCGAGATTTTTGTTACTCCAATGGTTTGTAGCCTTGTCATTATGGAAGGTAGTATGTTGTCGATATCTTTGGTACTCCAATGGATGGTAGCCTATTCATTATGGAAGGTAGTCTGTTGTCGAGATTTTCGTTACTCCAGTGGAGGGTAGCCTTGTCATTATGGAAGGTAGTCTGTTGTCAAGATTTTTGTTACTCCAATGGATGGTAGCCTTCTCTATATGGAAGGTAGTATGTAGTCGATATCTTTGTTACTCCAGTGGATGGAAGCCTTGTCATTATGGAAGGTAGTTTGTGGTTGATATCTTTGTTACTCCAATGGATGGTAGCCTAGTCATTATGGAAGGTAGTCTATTGTCGAGATTTTTGTTACTCCAATGGATGGTAGCCTTGTCACTATGGATAGTAGAATGTTTTCGAGATTTTGTTATTCCAATGGATGGCAGCCTTGTCATTATGAAAGGTAGTTTGTTGTCGATATCTTTGTTACTCCAATGGATGGTAGCCTAGCCATTATGGAAGGTAGTCTGTTGTCGACATTTTTGTTACTCCAATGGATGGTAGCCTTGCCATTATGGAAGGAAGTCTCTTGTCGATATTTTTGTTACTCCATTTGATGGTAGCCTTGTCATTATGGAAGGTAGTCTGTTGTCATGATTTGTGTTATTCCAATGGATGGTAGACTTGTCATTATGGAAGGAAGTTTGTTGTCATGATTTTTGTTACTCCAAAGGATGATAGCCTTGTCATTATGGAAGGAAGTCTGTTGTCATGATTTTTGTTACTCCAATGGATGATAGCCTTGTAATTAGGGAAAGTAGTATGTTGTCGATATCTTTGTTACTCGAATGGATGGTAGCCTAGTCATTATGGAAGGTAGTCTATTGTCGATATTTTCGTTACTCTAATGGATGCTAGCCTAGTCATTATGGAAGCTAGTCTATTGTCGAGATTTTTGTTACTCCAATGGATGGTAGCCTTTCCATTATGGAAGGAAGTCTCTTGCCGAGATTTTTTTTACTCCATTGGATGGTAGCCTTGTCATTATGGAAGGTAGTATGTTTTCATGATTTTTGTTATTACAATGGATGGTAGACTTGTCATTATGGAAGGAAGTCTGTTGTCATGATTTTTGTTACTCCAATGGATGATAGCCTTGTAATTATGGAAGGTAGTCTGTTTTCGAGATTTTTGTTATTCCAATGGATGGTAGCCTTGTAATTATGGAAGGTAGGCTGTTTTCATGATTTTTATTACTCCGATGGTTGGTAGCCTTGTCATTATGGAAGGTAGTATGTTGTCGATATCTTTGTTACTCCAATGGATGGTAGCCTAGTCATTATGGAAGGTAGCCTATTGTCGATATTTTCGTTACTCAAATGGAAGGTAGCCTAGTCATTATGAAAGGTAGTCTATTGTCGAGATTTTTGTTACTCCAATGGATGGTATCCTTGTCATTATGGAAGTTTGTATGTTGTAGAGATTTTTGTTACTCTACTGGATGGTCGCCTTGTCATTATGGAAGGTAGTCTTTTGTTCAGATTTGTGTTACTACAATGTATGGAAGGCTTGTCATTATAGAAGGTAGTCTGTTGTCGAGATTTTTGTTACTCTAATGGATGGTAGCCTTGTCATTATGGAAGGTAGTCTTTTGTCGATATTTTTGTTTCTCTATTGGATGGTAGCCATGTCATTATGGAAGTTAGTATGTTGTCGAGATTTTTTTTTTCCAATGGATGGTAGCCTAGTAATTATGGAAGGTAGTTTGTTTTTGAGATTTTTGTTACTCTGATGGATGGTAGCCTAATCATTATGGAAGGTAGTCTGTTGTCGAGATTTTTGTTACTCCAATGGATCGTAGCCTTGCCATTATGGAAGGTATTATGTTGTCAAGATTGTTGTTACTCCAATGGATGGTAGCCTTGTCATTATGGAAGGTAGTATGTCATTGTGATTTTTGTTACTCCTATGGATGGTAGCCTTGTCATTATGGATTGTAGTCTATTGTTCAGATTTCTTTTACTACAATGTATGGTAGTCGTGTCATTACAGAAGGTTTTTTGTTATCGATATTTTTGTTACTCTATTGGATGGTAGCAATTTCATTATGGAAGTTAGTTTGTTGTCGAGATTTTTATTTTTCCAATGGATGGTAGCCTAGTCATTATGGAAGGTAGTCTGTTTTTGAGATTTTTGTTACTCTGATGGATGGTAGCCTTGTCATTATGGAAGGTAGTATGTTGTCGAGATTTTTGTTACTCCAATGGTTTGTAGCCTTGTCATTATGGAAGGTAGTATGTTGGCGATAACTTTGGTACTCCAATGGATGGTAGCCTATTCATTATGGAAGGTAGTATGTTGTCGGGATTTTCGTTACTCCAGTGGAGGGTAGCCTTGTCATTATGGAAGGTAGTCTGTTGTCAAGATTTTTGTTACTCCAATGGATGGTAGCCTTCTCTTTATGGAAGGTAGTATGTAGTCGATATCTTTGTTACTCCAGTGGATGGAAGCCTTGTCATTATGGAAGGTAGTTTGTTGTCGATATCTTTGTTACTCCAATGGATGGTAGCCTAGTCATTATGGAAGGTAGTCTATTGTCGAGATTTTTGTTACTCCAATGGATGGTAGCCTTGTCACTATGGATAGTAGAATGTTTTCGAGATTTTGTTATTCCAATGGATGGCAGCCTTGTCATTATGAAAGGTAGTTTGTTGTCGATATCTTTGTTACTCCAATGGATGGTAGCCTAGCCATTATGGAAGGTAGTCTGTTGTCGACATTTTTGTTACTCCAATGGATGGTAGCCTTGCCATTATGGAAGGAAGTCTCTTGTCGAGATTTTTGTTACTCCATTTGATGGTAGCCTTGTCATTATGGAAGGTAGTCTGTTGTCATGATTTGTGTTATTCCAATGGATGGTAGACTTGTCATTATGGAAGGAAGTTTGTTGTCATGATTTTTGTTACTCCAATGGATGATAGCCTTGTCATTATGGAAGGAAGTCTGTTGTCATGATTTTTGTTACTCCAATGGATGATAGCCTTGTAATTAGGGAAGGTAGTATGTTGTCGATATCTTTGTTACTCGAATTGATGGTAGCCTAGTCATTATGGAAGGTAGTCTATTGTCGAGATTTTCGTTACTCTAATGGATGCTAGCCTTGTCATTATGGAAGCTAGTCTATTGTCAAGATTTTTGTTACTCCAATGGATGGTAGCCTTTCCATTATGGAAGGAAGTCTCTTGCCGAGATTTTTGTTACTCCATTGGATGGTAGCCTTGTCATTATGGAAGGTAGTATGTTTTCATGATTTTTGTTATTACAATGGATGGTAGACTTGTCATTATGGAAGGAAGTCTGTTGTCATGATTTTTGTTACTCCAATGGATGATAGCCTTGTAATTATGGAAGGTAGTCTGTTTTCGAGATTTTTGTTATTCCAATGGATGGTAGCCTTGTAATTATGGAAGGTAGGCTGTTTTCATGATTTTTATTACTCCGATGGTTGGTAGCCTTGTCATTATGGAAGGTAGTATGTTGTCGATATCTTTGTTACTCCAATGGATGGTAGCCTAGTCATTATGGAAGGTAGCCTATTGTCGATATTTTCGTTACTCAAATGGAAGGTAGCCTAGTCATTATGAAAGGTAGTCTATTGTCTAGATTTTTGTTACTCCAATGGATGGTAGCCTAGTCATTATGGAAGATAGTCTGTTGTCGAGATTTTTGTTACTCCAATGGATGATAGCCTTGTCATTATGGAAGGTAGTCTGTTGTCAAGATTTTTGTTACTCCAATGGATGGTAGCCTTGTCATTATGGAAGGTAGTCTATCATTGTGATTTTTGTTACTCCTATGGATGGTAGCCTTGTCATTATGGAAAGCAGTTTGTTGTTCATATCTTTGTTACTCCAAAGGATGGTAGCCTAATCATTATGGAAGGTAGTCTGTTGTCGAGATTTTTGTTACTCCAATGGATGGTAGCATTGTCATTATGGAATGTAGTCTGTTGTCGTGATTTTTTTTACTCCAATGCAAGGTTGCCTTGTCATTATGGAAGGTAGTCTTTTGTTGATATCTTTGTTACTTCAATGGATGACAGCCTAGTCATTATGGAAGGTAGTTTATTGTCGAGATGTTTGTTACTCCAATGGATGGTAGCCTTGTCATTATGGAAGGTAGTACGTTGTCGAGATTTTTGTTATTCCAATGGATGGTAGCCTTGTCATTATGAAAGGTAGTCTATTGTTCAGATATTTGTTACTCTATTGGATGTTAGTCATGTCTTTATGGTAGTTAGCCTATTGTCGAGATTTTTGTTTTTCCAATGGATGGTATCCTAGACATTATGGAAGGCAGTCTGTTTTTGAGGTTTTTGTTACTCCGAAGGATGGTAGCCTTGTCATTATGGAAGATAGTTTGTTGGCGAGATTTTTGTTACTCCAATGGATGGTAGGATTGTCATTATGGAAGGTAGTCTCTTGTTGATATTTTTAATACTCCAATGGATGATAGCCTTGTCATTATGCAAGGTAGTCTGTCATTGTAATTTCTGTTACTCCTATGGATGGTAGCCTTGTCATTATGGAAGGTAGTCTATTGTTTAAATTTTTGTTAATACAATGTATGGTAGCCTTGTCATTATGGAAGGTAGTCTTTTGTCGAGATTTTTGTTACTCCGATGGTTGGTAGCCTTGTCATTATGGAAGGTAGTATGTTGTCGATATCTTTGTTACTCCAATGGATGGTAGCCTAGTCATTATGGAAGGTAGCCTGTTGTAGATATTTTCATTACTCCGATGGAAGGTAGCCTTGTCAGTATGGAAGGTAGTCTATTGTCGAGATTGTTGTTATTCCAATGGATGGTAGCCTAGTCATTATGGAAGGTAGTATGTTTTCAAGATTTTTGTTACTCCAATGGATTGTAGCCTAGTCATTATGGAAGGTAGTCTGTTGTCGAGATTTTTGTTACTCCAATGGATGGTATCCTTGCCATTATGGAAGGTATTATGTTGTCAAGATTTTTGTTACTCCAATGGATGGTAGCCCTGTCATTATGGAAGGTAGTATGTCATTGTGATTTTTGTTACTCCTATGGATGGTAGCCTTGTCATTATGGAAGGTAGTCTATTGTTCAGATTTTTGTTACTACAATGTATGGTAGCCTTTTCATTATGGAAAGTAGTCTGTTGTCGATATTTTTGTTGCTTTATTGGATGGTAGCCATGTCATTATGGAAGTTAGTCTGTTGTCGAGATTTTTGTTTTTCCAATGGATGGTAGCCTAGTCATTATGGAAGGTAGTCTGTTTTTGAGATTTTTATTACTCTGATGGATGGTAGCCTTGTCATTATGGAAGGTAGTATGTTGTCGAGATTTTTGTTACTCCAATGGTTTGTAGCCTTGTCATTATGGAAGGTAGTATGTTGTCGATATCTTTGGTACTCCAATGGATGGTAGCCTATTCATTATGGAAGGTAGTCTGTTGTCGAGATTTTCGTTACTCCAATGGAGGGTAGCCTTGTCATTATGGAAGGTAGTCTGTCTTCAAGATTTTTGTTACTCCAATGGATGGTAGCCTTCTCATTATGGAAGGTAATATGTTGTCGATATCTTTGTTACTTCAGTCGATGGTAGCCTTGTCATTATGGAAGGTAGTCTGTTGTCGATATCTTTCTTACTCCAATGGATGGTGGCCTAGTCATTATGGAAGGTAGTCTATTGTCGATATTTTTGTTACTCCATTTGATGGTAGCCTTGTCATTTTGGAAGGTAGTCTGTTGTCATGATTTGTGTTATTCCAATGGATGGTAGACTTGTCATTATGGAAGGAAGTTTGTTGTCATGTTTTTTTTTACTCCAATGGATGATAGCCTTGTCATTATGGAAGGAAGTCTGTTGTCATGATTTTTGTTACTCCAATGGATGATAGTCTTGTAATTAGGGAAGGTAGTCTGTTGTCGATATCTTTGTTACTCCAATGGATGGTAGCCTAGTCATTATGGAAGGTAGTCTATTGTCGAGATTTTCGTTACTCTAATGGATGCTAGCCTTGTCATTATGGAAGGTAGTCTATTGTCGAAATTTTTGTTACTACAATGGATGGTAGCCTTGCCATTATGGAAGGAAGTCTCTTGCCGAGATTTTTGTTACACCATTGGATGGTAGCATTGTCATTATGGAAGGTAGTATGTTTTCATGATTTTTGTTATTCCAATGGATGGTAGTCTTGTCATTATGGAAGGAAGTCTGTTTTCGAGATTTTTGTTATTCCAATGGATGGTAGCATTGTAATTATGGAAGGTAGGCTGTTTTCATGATTTTTATTACTCCGATGGTTGGTAGCCTTTTCATTATGGAAGGTAGTATGTTGTCGATATCTTTGTTACTCCAATGGAAGGTAGCCTTGTCAGTATGGAAGGTAGTCCGTTGTCGTGATTTTTGTTACTCCAATTGATGGTAGCCTTGTCATTATGTAAGGTAGTTTGTTGTCGAGATTTTTGTTACTCCAATGGATGGTAGCCTAGTCATTATGAAAGGTAGTCTATTGTCGAGATTTTTATTACTCCAATGGATGGTAGCCTAGTCATTATGGAAGATAGTCTGTTGTCGAGATTTTTGTTACTCCAATGGGTGATAGCCTTGTCATTATGGAAGGTAGTCTGTTGTCGAGATTTTTGTTACTCCAATGGATGGTAGCCTTGTCATTATGGAAGGTAGTCTGTCATTGTGATTTTTGTTACTTCTATGGATGGTAGCCTTGTCATTATGGATGGTAGTCTATTGTTTAAATTTTTGTTAATACAATGTATGGTAGCCTTGTCATTATGGAAGGTAGTCTTTTGTCGAGATTTTTGTTACTCCGATGGTTGGTAGCCTTGTCATTATGGAAGGTAGTCTATTGTTTAAATTTTTGTTAATACAATGTATGGTAGCCTTGTCATTATGGAAGGTAGTCTTTTGTCGAGATTTTTGTTACTCCGATGGTTGTTAGCCTTGTCATTATGGAAGGTAGTATGTTGTCGATATCTTTGTTACTCCAATGGATGGTAGCCTAGTCGTTATGGAAGGTAGCCTGTTGTAGATATTTTCATTACTCCGATGGAAGGTAGCCTTGTCAGTATGGAAGTGGGTCTATTGTCGAGATTGTTGTTATTCCAATGGATGGTAGCCTAGTCATTATGGAAGGTAGTATGTTTTCAAGATTTTTGTTACTCCAATGGATTGTAGCCTAGTCATTATGGAAGGTAGTCTGTTGTCGAGATTTTTGTTACTCCAATGGATGGTATCCTTGCCATTATGGAAGGTATTATGTTGTCAAGATTTTTGTTACTCCAATGGATGGTAGCCCTGTCATTATGGAAGGTAGTATGTCATTGTGATTTTTGTTACTCCTATGGATGGTAGCCTTGTCATTATGGAAGGTAGTCTATTGTTCAGATTTTTGTTACTACAATGTATGGTAGCCTTTTCATTATGGAAAGTAGTCTGTTGTCGATATTTTTGTTGCTCTATTGGATGGTAGCCATGTCATTATGGAAGTTAGTCTGTTGTCGAGATTTTTGTTTTTCCAATGGATGGTAGCCTAGTCATTATGGAAGGTAGTCTGTTTTTGAGATTTTTATTACTCTGATGGATGGTAGCCTTGTCATTATGGAAGGTAGTATGTTGTCGAGATTTTTGTTACTCCAATGGTTTGTAGCCTTGTCATTATGGAAGGTAGTATGTTGTCGATATCTTTGGTACTCCAATGGATGGTAGCCTATTCATTATGGAAGGTAGTCTGTTGTCGAGATTTTCGTTACTCCAATGGAGGGTAGCCTTGTCATTATGGAAGGTAGTCTTTCTTCAAGATTTTTGTTACTCCAATGGATGGTAGCCTTCTCATTATGGAAGGTAATATGTTGTCGATATCTTTGTTACTCCAGTCGATGGTAGCCTTGTCATTATGGAAGGTAGTCTGTTGTCGATATCTTTCTTACTCCAATGGATGGTGGCCTAGTCATTATGGAAGGTAGTCTATTGTCGATATTTTTGTTACTCCATTTTATGGTAGCCTTGTCATTTTGGAAGGTAGTCTGTTGTCATGATTTGTGTTATTCCAATGGATGGTAGACTTGTCATTATGGAAGGAAGTTTGTTGTCATGTTTTTTTTTACTCCAATGGATGATAGCCTTGTCATTATGGAAGGAAGTCTGTTGTCATGATTTTTGTTACTCCAATGGATGATAGTCTTGTAATTAGGGAAGGTAGTCTGTTGTCGATATCTTTGTTACTCCAATGGATGGTAGCCTAGTCATTATGGAAGGTAGTCTATTGTCGAGATTTTCGTTACTCTAATGGATGCTAGCCTTGTCATTATGGAAGGTAGTCTATTGTCGAAATTTTTGTTACTCCAATGGATGGTAGCCTTGCCATTATGGAAGGAAGTCTCTTGCCGAGATTTTTGTTACACCATTGGATGGTAGCATTGTCATTATGGAAGGTAGTATGTTTTCATGATTTTTGTTATTCCAATGGATGGTAGTCTTGTCATTATGGAAGGAAGTCTGTTTTCGAGATTTTTGTTATTCCAATGGATGGTAGCATTGTAATTATGGAAGGTAGGCTGTTTTCATGATTTTTATTACTCCGATGGTTGGTAGCCTTGTCATTATGGAAGGAGGTATGTTGTCGATATCTTTGTTACTCCAATGGAAGGTAGCCTTGTCAGTATGGAAGGTAGTCTGTTGTCGTGATTTTTGTTACTCCAATTGATGGTAGCGTTGTCATTATGTAAGGTAGTTTGTTGTCGAGATTTTTGTTACTCCAATGGATGGTAGCCTAGTCATTATGAAAGGTAGTCTATTGTCGAGATTTTTGTTACTCCAATGGATGGTAGCCTAGTCATTATGGAAGATAGTCTGTTGTCGAGATTTTTGTTACTCCAATGGGTGATAGCCTTGTCATTATGGAAGGTAGTCTGTTGTCGAGATTTTTGTTACTCCAATGGATGGTAGCCTTGTCATTATGGAAGGTAGTCTGTCATTGTGATTTTTGTTACTCTTATGGATGGTAGCCTTGTAATTATGGATGGTAGTCTTGTCATTATGGAAGGTATTCTATTGTTCAGATATTCGTTACTACAATGTATGGTATCCTAGTCATTATGGAAGGTAGTCTGTTGTCGAGATTTTAGTTACTCTAATGGATGGTAGCCTGGTCATTATAGAAGGTAGTCTGTTGTCGAGATTTTAGTTACTCCAATGGATGGTAGCCTTGTCATTATGGAAGGTAGTATGTTGTTCATATCTTTGTTACTCCAATGGATGGTAGCCTAATCAATATGGAAGGTAGTCTGTTGTCGAGATTTTTGTTACTCCAATGGATGGTAGCGTTGTCATTATGGAAGGTAGTCTGTTGTCGTGATTTTTGTTACTCCAATGGAAGGTAGCCTTGTCATTATGGAAGGTAGTCTTTTGTTGATATCATTGTTACTCCAATGGATGGTAGCCTAGTCATTATGGAAGGTAGTTTATTGTCGAGATTTTTGTTACTCCAATGGATGGTAGCCTTGTCATTATGGAAGGTAGTACGTTGTCGAGATTTTTTTTATTCCAATGGATGGTATCCTTGTCATTATGAAAGGTAGTCTGTTGTCGATATCTTTGTTAGTCCAATGGATGGTAGCCTAGTCATTATGGAAGGTAGTCTGTTGTTTAGATTTTTGTTACTCCAATGGATGATAGCCTTGTCATTATGGAAGGTAGTCTGTTGTCGATATTTTTGTTACTCCAATTGATGGTAGCCTTGTCATTATAGAAGGTATTCTGTCATTGTGATTTTTGTTACTCCTATGAATGGTAGTCTTGTCATTATGGAAGGTAGTCTATTGTTCATATTTTTGTTACTAAAATGTATGGTAGCCTTGTCATTATGGAAGGTAGTCTGTTGTCGAGTATTTTGTTACTCCATTGGATGGTAGCCTTGTCATTATAGAAGATAGTCTGTTGTCGAGATTTGAGTTATTCCAATGGATTGTAGCCTAGTAATTATGGAAGGTAGTCTATTTTCGAGATTCTTGTTACTCCAATGGATGGTAGCCTTGTCATTATGGAAGGTAGTCTGATGTCGAGATTTTTGTTACTCGAATGGATGGTAGCCATGTCATTATGGAAGGTAGTCTATTGTCGAGATTCTTGTTACTCCAATGGATGGTAGCCTTGCCATTATGGAAGGTATTATGTTGTCAAGATTTTTGTTACTCCAATGGATGATAGCCTTGTCATTATGCAAGGTAGTCTGTCATTGTGATTTTTGTTACTCCTATGGATTGTAGCCTTGTCATTATGGAAGGTAGTCTATTGTTCAGATATTTGTTACTCTATTGGATGTTAGTCATGTCATTATGGAAGTTAGCCTGTTGTCGAGATTTTTGTTTTTCCAATGGATGGTATCCTAGACATTATGGAAGGCAGTCTGTTTTTGAGGTTTTTGTTACTCCGATGGATGGTAGCCTTGTCATTATGGAAGATAGTCTGTTGGCGAGATTTTTGTTACTCCAATGGATGGTAGCATTGTTATTATGGAAGGTAGTCTCTTGTTGATATTTTTAATACTCCAATGGATGATAGCCTTGTCATTATGCAAGGTAGTCTGTCATTGTGATTTTTGTTACTCCTATGGATGGTAGCATTGTCATTATGGAAGGTACTTTATTGTTCAGATTTTTGTTAATACAATGTATGGTAGCCTTGTCATTATGGAAAGTAGTCTTTTATCGAGATTTTTTTTACTCTATTGGATGGTAGTCATGTCATTATGGAAGTTAGCCTTTTGTCGAGATTTTTATTTTTCCAATGGATGGTAGCCTAGTCATTATAGAAGGCAGTCTGTTTTTTGAGGTTTTTGTTACTCCGATGGATGGGTGCCTTGTCATTATGGAAGGTAGTCTGTTGGCGAGATTTTTGTTACTACAATGGTTTATAGCCATGTCATTATGGAAGGTAGTATGTTATCGATATCTTTAGTACTCCAATGGATGGTAGCATATTCATTATGGAAGGTAGTCTATTTTCAAGATTTTCGTTAATCCAATGAAGGGTAGCCTTGTCATTATGGAAGGTAGTCTATTGTCGTGATTTTTGTTACTCCAATGGATGGTATCCTAGTCATTATGGAAGGTAGTCTGTTTTCGAGATTTTTGTTACTCCAACGGTTGGTAGCCTTGTCATTATGAAAGGTAGTTTGTTGTCGATATCTTTGTTACTCCAATGGATGGTAGCCTAGTCATTATGGAAGGTAGTCTGTTGTCGAGATTTTTGTTACTCCAATGGATGATAGCCTTGTCATTATGGAAGGTAGTCTATTGTCGAGATTTTTGTTACTCCAATTGATGGTAGCCTTGTCATTATGGAAGGTATTCTGTCATTGTGATTTTTGTTACTCCTATGAATGGTAGTCTTGTCATTATGGAAGGTAGTCTGTTGTTCAGATTTTTGTTACTAAAATGTATGGTAGCCTTGTCATTATGGAAGGTAGTCTGTTGTCGAGAATTTTGTTACTCCATTGGATGGTAGCCTTGTCATTATAGAAGATAGTCTGTTGTCGAGATTTGAGTTATTCCAATGGATTGTAGCCTAGTCATTATGAAAGGTAGTCTATTTTGGAGATTCTTGTTACTCCAATGGATGGTAGCCTTGTCATTATGGAAGGTAGTTTGCTGTCGAGATTTTTGTTACTCTAATGGATGGTAGCCTTGTCATTATGGAAGGTAGTCTATTGTCGGGATTTTTATTACTACAATGGTTTGTAGCCTTGTCATTATGGAAGGTAGTATGTTGTCGATATCTTTGTTACTCCAATGGATGGAAGCCTAGTCATTATAGAAGGTAGTCTGTTGTCGAGATTTTTGTTACTCCAATGGATGGTAGCCTTGTCATTATGGAAGGTAGTCTTTTGTCGATATTTTTGTTACTCTAATGGATGGTAGCCATGTCATTATGGAAGGTATTCTATAATTGTAATTTTTGTTACTCCTATTGATGGTAGCCTTGTCATTATGGAAGGTAGGCTTTTGTTCAGATTTTTGTTACTACAATGTATGGAAGCCTTGTCATTATAAAAGGTAGTATGTTGTCTAGACTTTTGTTACTCCATTGGATGGTAGCCTTGTGATTATTGAAGTTAGTCTGTTATCGAGATTTTTGTAATTCCAATGGATGTTAGCCTAGTCATTATGGAAGGTAGTCTGTTTTCGAGATTTTTGTTACTCCAATGGATGCTAGCCTAGTCATTATGGAAGGTAGTCTGTTGTCGATATTTTTGTTACTCCAATGGATGGTAGCCTTGCCATTATGGAAGGTATTATGTTGTCAAGATTTTTGTTACTCCAATGGATGATAGCCTTGTCATTATGCAAGGTAGTCTGTCATTGTGATTTTTGTTACTCCTATGGATGGTAGCCTTGACATTATGCAAGGTAGTCTATTGTTCAGATTTTTGTTAATACAATGTATGGTAGCCTTGTAATTATGGAAGGCAATCTTTTGTTGAGATTTTTGTTATTCTATTGGATGTTAGTCATGTCATTATGGAAGTTAGCCTGTTGTCGATATTTTTGTTTTTCCAATGGATGGTATCCTAGACATTATGGAAGGCAGTTTGTTTTTGAGGTTTTTGTTACTCCGATGGATGGTAGCCTTGTCATTATGGAAGATAGTCTGTTGGCGAGATTTTTTTTACTCCAATGGATGGTAGCATTGTCATTATGGAAGGTAGTCTCTTGTTGATATTTTTAATACTCCAATGGATGATAGCCTTGTCATTATGCAAGGTAGTTTGTCATTGTGATTTTTGTTACTCCTATGGATGGTAGCCTTGTCATTATGGAAGGTAGTCTATTGTTCAGATTTTTGTTAATACAATGTATGGTAGCCTTGTCATTATGGAAGGTAGTCTTTTGTCGAGATTTTTGTTACTCTATTGGATGGTACTCATGTCATTATGGAAGTTAGCCTGTTGTCGAGATTTTTGTTTTTCCAATGGATGGTAGCCTAGTCATTATTGAAGGCTGTCTATTTTTGAGGTTTTTGTTACTCCGATGGATGGTAGCCTTGTAATTATGGAAGGTAGTCTGTTGGCGAGATTTTTGTTACTCCAATGGATGGTAGCATTTTCACAATGGATGGTAGCCTTGTCATTTTAGAAGGTAGTACGTTGTCGAGATTTTTGTTACTATAATGGTTTGTAGCCTTGTCATTATGGAAGGTAGTATGTTGTCGATATCTTTGGTACTCCAATGGATGGTAGCCTATTCATTATAGAAGGTAGTCTATTTTCAGGATTTTCGTTACTCCAATGGAGGGTAGCCTTGTCATTATGGAAGGTAGTCTGTTGTCGAGATTTTTGTTACTCCTATGGATGGTATCTTAGTCATTATGGAAGGTAGTCTGTTGTCGAGATTTTTGTTACTCCAATGGATGATAGCCATGCCATTATGGAAGGTAGTATGTTGTCGAGATTTTTGTTACTCCAATTGATGGTAGCCTTGTCATTAGGGAAGGTATTATGTCATTGTGATTTTTTTTACTCCTATGAATGGTAGCCTTGTCATTATGGAAGGTAGTCTATTGTTCAGATTTTTGTTACTAAAATGTATGGTAGCCTTGTCATTATGGAAGGTAGTCTATTGTCGAGAATTTTGTTACTCCATTGGATGGTAGCCTTGTCATTATAGAAGATAGTCTGTTGTGGAGATTTTTGTTATTCCAATGGATTGTAGCCTAGTCATTATGGAAGGTAGTCTATTTTCGAGATTTTTCTTACTCCAATGGATGGTAGCCTTGTCATTATGGAAGGTAGTCTGTTGTCGAGATTTTTGTTACTCTAATGGATGGTAGCCTTGTCATTATGGAAGGTAGTCTATTGGCGAGATTTTTGTTACTACAAGGTTTGTAGCCTTTTCATTATGGAAGGTAGTATGTTGTCGATATCTTTGTTACTCTAATGGATGGAAGCCTAGTCATTATGGAAGGTAGTCTGTTGTTGAAATTTTTGTTACTCCAATGGATGGTATCCTTGTCATTATGGAAGGTAGTCTGTTGTCGAGATTTTTGTTACTCTAATGGATGGTAGCCTTGTCATTATGGAAGGTATTCTATTATTGTGATTTTTTTACTCCTATTGATGGTAGCCTTGTCATTATGGAAGGTAGGCTTTTGTTCAGATTTTAGTTACTACAATGTATAGAAGCCTTGTCATTATAGAAGGTAGTCTGTTGTCTAGATTTTTGTTACTCCATTGGATGGTAGCCTTGTCATTATGGAAGTTAGTCTGTTGTCGAGATTTTTGTTATTCCAATGGATGGTAGCCTAGTAATTATGGAAGGTAGTCTATTTTCGAGATTTTTTTTACTCTAGTGGATGCTGGCCTAGTCATTATGGAAGGTAGTCTGTTGTCAAGATTTTTGTTACTCGAATGGATGGTAGCCTTGCCATTACGGAAGGTATTATGTTGTCAAGATTTTTGTTACTCCAATGGATGATAGCCTTGTCATTATGCAAGGTAGTCTGTCATTGTGTTTTTTGTTACTCCTATGGATGGTAGCCTTGTCATTATGGAAGGTAGTCTATTGTTCAGATATTTGTTACTACAATGTATGGTAGCCTTGTCATTATGGAAGGTAGTCTTTTGTTGAGATTTTTGTTACTCTATTTGATGGTAGTCATGTCATTATGGAAGTTAGCCTGTTGTCGAGATTTTTGTTTTTCCATTGGATGGTAGCCTATTCATTATAGAAGGTAGTCTATTTTCAGGATTTTCGTTACTCCAATGGAGGGTAGCCTTGTCATTTGGAAGGTAGTGTGTTGTCGAGATTTTTGTTACTCCAATGGATGGTATCCTAGTCATTATGGAAGGTAGTCTGTTGTCGAGATTTTTGTTACTCTAATGGATGACAGCCTTGTCATTATGGAAGGTAGTATGTGTTGTACCCCAAATTTTGACCTAAGACGTCATCTCCTATCTGCATCTTTACATTACATTTGTTTTGATCCATCGATTTTAAATTTCATGACTTTTTCGGGCCAAGAGCTATTTATGCTGAACATTGAATCATTTAATCGATCCGTGCAAAAATGATGTTTATTAATTATCTATTATCTAAAACTTGAATAATTGAAATTCATTTTTTGATTATTATTTAGTTTAAAGATGTAGGGATAATAAAATGAACATCAGAGAAGAGGCGCATTAATTGTGCGGACGTTTCATTTATTTACTCATTATTTTTAAATTTAAGTAACTAGAATTTATTCTTAGTTATTCTATAATTTAAAGGTTATGAATAATGTAAATAAGCATTTGAGGAAATTCATTGGTCAATAACGACTGTTTAATCGTTCGTCGTTCTAGGTTAAATAATTGAAATCCTATTTTAATTATTATAATTTAGTTGAGAATGATGGATTAAATAATCGAAGGTATTAGTTGGTCAATGATAATTATTATTTATCTGTTTATTATTTTGAATGTAGGTAATTGGAGATTTGTTTTCAATTATTCGTTTGGATAAAATAATAAACGATAAATAAATAAAGAAGAAGAATTAATGGACAAATAGTTTCTTTTATTCATTTTTTTGGTACAAGCTATTTTGTAAATATTGTATATATTGCAATAAATTACAATAATGAATTGTCAAAATTAAAATGAAATAAACTAGTCTATCTTAATTCTAAAGCTTCCAATCCAATGCGTGTCCGCTCATTTAATTTTACCTGCACAATTAAAAGAAAAGAATTAGAATTCAAATAAATAATTAAATGCAGAAAATAAATTTTAAATGTTCATCATTAAATGTAATGGCCGGAATCAGTTATTATTTTTTTGCAAATCACGGGATTACTCCCGGTTCACAAAAAAAAAGGAAAAGGATTTCAAAGCATATGCATAAATTGTTTTCCAAAAAAAACTGCATACTTAAGCTAATCACATTAGTTTTTAATCCCAAATATAATTTCAAAGCATACAGCATAAGCAACAAATATGTAGTAACCATATGCAAGCATGCCCCTTTTAACGTGGCCTATACATCAAGAAGCAGACAACATTTAATTTAAAAACAAATATGCAGTTTGACTATTCTTGCAAGCAAAAAAAATTCCTTTTTCTTTCATCATTTTCCAGCCACTGCATTTTCAGAAAATAGACAGCTTATCACTCTTTTGTCAAAGCCATTCTGAGAGAGAAAAAGAGAGGGAGAAGTGTGGGATTTGCAGGCTAAAAGAGGTATACAAAACAAACTAAGAAATATAGCCAGTAAGAATAATAGCACAGAAGAAGAATAAAGGCAAACTGAGGGGACAGTAGTGCAGAATGCTCAGGGAGATCCCAAGAGATTTGTTTTCAAAATTCCTGGCCTGTAGCGCAAGAGAAGAGAGGAGAACTGTTATATTACAACAAAGAGAAAACAAAGGATCCCATCTCATAAAAACAGCATAGAGAGAAAACGAAAGATACAAGTTATAGAAACATAATCAAAAAACCTGCATCAATCTCACAAACCAAAAATCTCTACCAGCATCATAACCTGCTAATGCCTTAACATGCTGTCAAGAAAACCATAAAAACATAGCTCAATCCTCATACCAGTAAAAAAGCCATATCCCTACTGTAAAGGCCTAGTCACATAAACCTGACAAAACCTTTTACAAGTTCAAGCCATACCATTTTCGTAAATCCAGCACATCCAAGCTTTCAAATCCATTCCCTAGCCTCAGAAAGTTCATTCATCATAGGCGATAAACCCACCATAGGCAACAGCATTCAAGAAGAAGAGAGAGTTATCATCCAATTCTACAAAGTATCCAAAGCAACATTTCAAGGCAAATCGGTGAGGCCCTCAGTGTACACATCACTGGGCAACAAGGCAAGCATCTCAAAGTATCCTAGGCAATAATATTCAAGAAGAAGAAGAAAGAGCCAAAGTGCAGTTCAACGGGTTCCAACAATAGCAAACACAGTAACATTCAAGCAAAAGGAAGGAAATCGCAAATACCGTTCACCACCGTGTGCGCCTGCTGTCTCCCTGCTGTCCGGCCTCCATCACCCCAAGCCCTCCTCCTTCTCCACCTAGGTAACGCTTTCTTCCACTCTTATTCCTTAAAACGCCGTTCAAATCGACATGGACATTAAAAATGGAAAACTAGTCAGAATCAACCAAGAAACCTCAAAGTCAACTAAGAAATTGTAAAATCAACAGCGAATTTGTAAAGTTTACACGCTAATTAAATCAAGCATTAACGAAAGCGTTTTGTCATTACCGTCTCCGCCTAAAGCCGCCGCGTCAACAATGGAGGGAAGAGAGACTTGGTGTGGGTGGCCGGAATAAGGAAACATCAACAATGGAGGCAAAGAAAACGAAGAAGCTGCGCGAGAGAGAGATGAAGATCGTGAAGAGAGGCGCCGTTCTGCCTTAAACCAAACCCTAAATCCCTTTATCAAACAAACACAACCCTAATCAACATTTAATCCCTTGGACCCTTAAGCCCACGACCTGACCCGCCCCATTTCTCCTCAACCCAACTCAATTTCCTTTTAACTCAAAGCCCATTGCTAATTGTTATTCATACCCCATTTTCTTTTATTTGGTCTTTAATTAAATTATATTCATTTCTTAGTTTAATTAATTTAGACTAGTTAGTTTTTAGGAATAACATATAATTTTAAATAGACAATGTTAATATTATTTACCCAAATTTCATTTAGCTTAAATTTAAGTTTGATTTAATAACCTTAACCTTCCTTGTTTCTAATTCATTTTAAATTCATGGTTTGATTTAATTCAAAAAATATTTAATATCTCTAAAAACATATAAAATGAGAAACTAAAAGACATTTTATTTTATTCCCCTCATTTTGATTAAATACCAATATACAAAAAGACATAAAAAATAGAAATATATAAAAACATTAAAAACATTTCTATTAATTCTCATTACCTTTTATCATTAAAAATGCGTAAAAAAGTGAAATCAATTAAACTTTTTCTTTTCACCTATTAAACAAAAATCATATAAAATGCATGTTCACATTTAATTGTTGTGTATCATTTTCTGTTTAAATATCTCGCATTTACTTGATTATTCTGTTTGCGTCAATCCAAAGGGAATTGTCTAATTTTTTTGTTGACTTCATGTCCTCAAAAATGATCGAGCGAATACTCTCATTCATTAAAAACTTAGGTTAATTTTCCTCAAATATTCACCTTTCTTCAAAATTTCAACCTTTTCAAGACTTATACCTTTTAAGCAAAAACTTCGACATTAGGTCGTCGTATCTTCAAAAACCCGTCCGTATCCCTCTTTCGGCCAAAACGATTTATTTTCAATCAAGCAATCAATTTTAAATAAAACAGATATTTCAAAAGGTTCCTATAGAGTACTATAGATGCATTGGGTGCTAATACCTTCCCATTGTATAACCAACCCCCGAACCACAAGATCTCTTTTCAAAAACACTTTGCATTTGTATTTTTAGTTACATTGCATATTTAGGGTTTTATTTCGCTCTTTTCCCTTTTCCTTTGGAAACAATAAAGCGCGGTGGCGACTCTTGCTTTTGCGAGACGAATTAATCAATAATTCGATCTCCGATTTACCCCGCTACATTTTTTATCGCTACAGAATTGGCGACTCTGCTGGGGAAAGATTGACCTCTTGCTGGTCCATCCCTAAGTGGGTTAAGCCTAATTTGTTTTATCTGTTTACTATTATTTGATTTGCTTGATTATATGTTTAAATTGGGGTGTTTGGGTTTTTTTGAAGGACAAATCCTATACCCGGATTAAGTAACACTTAAGGAATAGGACGGGCGGTATAGTCATGTTAACTTTGAGGGAGTAATCCCGAAGAAGGAGGCATGAGATCCCCCACTCAATGGAAGGCCCTCTTGGACTTAATATTTGTTTACCGAGTAATCGGGAAGACATTATTATTTTCGACCTAGGAGCCCGAGAAGTTGAGAACCGTAGAACCCTGACTCATCTTGGCCTTTTTAGGTGTAGCGCGGAGACTATCACGGAGTAATTCGGAAGTAGTTGTTACGCGATGCTACGCTCGGACGAGTTTCTCTTGAGAATATTGCTAATTATTGAGTAATCAAGACGTTGGTAATATCCGAAAGAGGGATGCAGACTCTGGGAACTCTTAGAACCTTGTCTTACAGGTGTGATCGAAACATTAGTACATACCTTTGGGTGGGCTTTACCCTCGACTCCATGCTGAACTTTGAACCTTTAAACCCCATGTTTGCAAACTTGTGTGTGACTGTCGCATTATCATTCATTCATGCATTCATCAACATCTTTGTAAAAACTCGTTTTTCAAGGAACTTTGGAATGATTTTTGCAAACGTCTCAGGGTATTATGGAACTTGGAAGGAGAAATACTCGAAGCTTTAGCTTCAAGGAGCCCGAGATTGAAGAATTGAAGAGTTTGATTCCGAAGATAGAGAGTCCGACAGATTTTCAGAAGAAATATGGGTCCATCGTACCGCTCATGAAGCGCAAGATGAAGAAGGGCATCCTCAACACTTTGGTTCAGTTCTATGATCCCTTGTATCGATGTTTCACCTTCCCGGATTATCAGTTGATGCCTACTTTAGAGGAGTACTCTTATATTCTCGGTTTGCCGATCGTCGACCGTGTTCCTTTTTCTGGGTTAGAAGAGGAGCCTAAATCTCATGAGATAGCAGCCGTCACCCATCTGAAGAAGTCAGAGATAGAAGAGAATATGACTACGAAAGGAGGAATCCGGGGTTTGCCGACTCAGTTTCTGTTGAAGAAAGCTCGTCATTTTGCTGATACAAAGGATACCGTTGCCTTCGAGGACGTGTTTGCTTTACTCGCGTATGGTCTTTTCTTATTCCCTAACATTGATAAATTTGTGGATGTCAATGCCATCAGAGTTTTCCTGATTGGAAATCCGGTCCCTACGCTGCTAGGAGATGCATATTACTCCATCCACCTGCGAAACTCTCGTCAAGGAGGAATGATTATTTGTTGCGTGCCGTTGCTGTATCAGTGGTACGTCTCGCATTTACCTGGGTCCGATGCTTTCTGGGATCTTGAGAAAGAACCGCGTTGGGCGCCAAAGATTATGGCTCTCACTCATTTCGACATTGACTGGTACAATCGAGCTTACCATGACGTAGAGATCATTGACAGCTGTGGTGCTTTTCCCAATGTACCTCTTCTTGGTACGAAGGGTGGAATCAACTACAACCCTGTTCTAGCGCGCCGTCAGTTTGGGTACCCAATGAGAGATAAGCCGAACAGTATCCATGTGAGTGGTTTCTTTCTTCAGGAAGGACAAGACCATCAGACTGCTAAGAGAGAGATTGAAGGAGCTTGGCGCCATATCCACAAGAAAGGGAGAGATATGCTGGGACATAGAGGTGCCGTCTCTTTGGAACCTTACCTACAGTGGGTCCGTGCTAGGGCTTGTGCTCTCAAGATGCCATATAAACTTGAGAAACCTTTGTTCCCTGCCATCGCACCATCATCAGTTGCTATCCCAATCGCAGGTGTAGGAGAATATCAAGGGAACCTGGCTAGGATGAAGTCCGAGAGGGATGCTTGGAAGGAAAAGTACCATATGTCCGAATACGAGAATCGAGTCCTGACTCGACAGCTGAAAGAGAAGAAGGAGTTGTTGCTTATTCAAGATGGCCGGTTCGTTGACCACGATGAGAAGCTTCGCCAGAAGGATGCCTTGTTGAAGAAATACGCGAATGAAAGGAAGAGGAAAAGGGAATGTTCAGTAAACGTGGCTCTCGTTCCTAATCCACAAGAAGAAATCATCGATCGACTGATAGCGGAAAAGAAAGATTTGGAAGACTTTTATGAAGAAAAGATCAAGAAGCTCCGACTACAGCTGGTGTTTGGTCCGTCATCTGAGGTTTCTGAGTGAACTTTAGCTTTAGTTTATTTTATTGATGTCATTTTGTAAAACTATGTAAAAGGGCTTCATGCTCCGAAGTTGTAATTTATTGTTTCCTTAAGGGCTTCATGCTCCGAAGTTGTAATTTATTGTTTTCTTAAGGGCTTCATGCTCCGAAGTTGTAACTTATGGTCTTATTTCGGGCTTCATGCTCCAAGTTGTAATTTACTGCTTCATGTTTTAAAATGTAATTTATCACTTTATTATGGTTTTCAGGTTGTAAGTTGTAATTTATTGCTTTCATTAGTGGATTTGTTATTCCAAGGTTGTAATTTACTATTCCAAATTGTAAGTTGTAATTTATCGCTTTAAATTAACGGATTGAGTTTTTGTTATTCCAAATTCCTTTACTATTGATGTATGCAAAGTTACTAAAGTTCCTTGAAAAACTTTTAAAATGAGTCATCATTTGCATCACCATCTTGCATCATTTCACATTCCACATCACATGTTTTCTAGAGTCTCATTCTTGTTCTTTTTCCACCGAAGGTTGCCAAGCTGTCTCACCAACACGACACTCGGGCCAGTCGTCAGAAAAGAATGGAAGATTTGGAACAGGAAAATCACGAGCTTCGTGGGGAAGTTGCTACGCTTCGTGCCGAGATGGAAAAGTTAACAGCGTTGGTGGAAAGTTTGGTGGCTGTTCAGAATCAGCCATCGACTACGGTTGCCGAGATTCAGACTTCAACTCCAGTGGTTTCCGAGATTGTTATCGCTCCTGCCTCCGCAACTCAAATCAACTCTCCGATCCAACATCAGATGCCGAAAGGTTTTCCTTGGGGAATGCCTTACAACTTTATTCCAGAAGGGTGTCAGCCTACCGCCCAACCTATATTTCAGCCTGCATTGTCTCTTCCTCAACCGGAGACGACTACACTGCCGCCAGTAATTCCATCTGTAACACCCTTTCCGCAACCAGTCATGACGACCGTTGCTCCTGTGATCCACTCAGTGCCATACTTGAACGAACCAGTTTATCCTGCCGAACCTGCTGAAAGTATGGGCCTTTTTGATAGAATGGAGGAATTTCAGGATCAGTTCCAGGAAATGCAGAAAGAGCTTAGAGCCTTGAAGGGGAAGGATCTGTTTGGGAAGAGCACACATGATCTTTGCCTGGTTCCGAATGTCAAGATTCCGGCGAAGTTCAAAACACCAGACTTTGAAAGATACAAGGGGGATTCGTGTCCTAGAAGCCATTTGACAATGTACGTGAGGAAGATGTCCACGTATTCTGATAATCATGATTTATTGATTCATTATTTTCAAGATAGTTTGACGGGTGCTGCCTTGAAGTGGTATATGGGATTGGACAACATTCGAATCCGCAATTTTAACGATCTCAGTGAAGCCTTTGTCCATCAGTACAAGTATAATGTTGACATGGCGCCGGACAGGGATCAACTCCGGGCAATGTCGCAAAGAGACCGAGAATCTTTTAAGGAGTACGCCCAGAGGTGGCGTGAAATTGCTGCTCAGATCCATCCACCTCTGGAGGAGAAAGAGATGACTAAGATATTTTTGAAGACTTTGGGATCCTTTTACTATGAGAGGATGATAGCCAGCGCGCCCAGTGACTTTACCGAGATGCTGAGCATGGGTATGCGATTAGAGGAAGGAATTCGTGAAGGACGTTTGATTAAGGAAGGGAGTACGTCCAGCAGTGTGAAGAAGTTCGGAGGTGTTTTCCCGAAGAGGAAAGAGCAAGATGTTAGTTCTTTGTTTCCAGGTAGGCCTAGGAGAGGCTACTCTCACGTCGCGGCAGTCACTCCGGCTGTCCGCCCAGCTTTGGTAGCCCCATCTCATCAGATTCCGCCACCTCAACAACGACCTTTTCAACAGCAGCCTCGACAACAGGCCTATCCGCTCAACAATCAGAACCGTTCGCCCAGGAAGCCGCAGTTTGATGCCATTCCTATGACGTACACTGAATTGTTTCCCGCTCTCATTAGAAAGAATCTCATCACAACAAAACCACCTCCTGTCGCACCGAACAGTGCTTCCCCGTGGTATAAGGCGGATCAATTCTGTGAATATCATCAAGGGTCACCGGGGCACAACCTCGAGAATTGCTTTGCGTTGAAAGCGGATGTGCAGAGATTAATTAAGCATGGCATCTTGTCTTTTAAGGATGTGAATCCAAATGTCAGAGATAACCCTTTGCCCCGACATGGGGCAGCTTCTGTGAATATGGTGGAGGGTTGCCCGGGGAAGTTCCGAGTTTTCCAAGTCGAGCACATCAGAGAATCATTGATCAGGTTACACCAAAGTTTGAGAAGACTTGCCTTTGTTAGGCACCAACATGACTATGACGTTTGCCAGTTTTGTTCAAGAGAAGAGGATTGTCCTATTGTGAAGGAGGACATTCAGAAGTTGCTAGATCAGAGAATTATTACTATTACCTATGACCGAAATCCTGAAGATGAAGTGAATGTGATAACCCCACAGTTTAATTTGCCAGAATCAGTAGAGATTGCTTACAACAGCCAGACTGCGTCTGCTGAGCCTTTGAGTATTTACCCACCTGGCCCTGTGCCTTATAGCTCAGACCAAGCCGTGCCGTACAAGTATAACGCCACCATGATCGAGAACGGGGTAGAGATCCCCATCCCAACTAGACCGTCTTTCGTTAATATTGCCGATGTAAGTAGAGTGACAAGAAGTGGGCGTGTTTTTGCCGCGGTACCGACAAGAAGACCAGAAGTTCAAGTAAGGAGGCCCATGCCGGCGGAGATCCCTGTAAGAAATGAACCAAGGGTTGAGGTAGGTCGATCCAGTGAACCTATCCCTCACCCTGAAGAAGATGAAATCTTAAAGCTTATCAAAAGAAGCGAGTATAAAATTGTGGACCAGCTTCTGCAAACACCTTCCAAGATTTCCTTGCTTGCCTTATTGAGAGATTCTGGGGCACACAGAGAAGCCTTGATGAAAGTGTTGGACCAGGCGTTCGTAGACCATGATGTGACAGTTGATCAGTTTGACGGGATTGTGGGGAATATAACCTCGTGTAACAACTTGGGTTTCAGTGATGAAGAACTCCCGGAGGAGGGGAGAAACCATAATATGGCTCTGCACATTTCAGTAAGTTGTGGGAACGATACCTTATCAAGCGTGTTAGTGGATACCGGCTCGTCATTGAATGTGATGCCCAAGACCACGTTGTCTCGACTTTCATATCCAGGTGCTCCTATGAGGCCTAGCGGAGTAATTGTTAAAGCCTTTGACGGTTCCAGGAAGACGGTTATCGGTGAAGTGGATCTTCCCATAGTGATTGGCCCCCACACTTTTCAAATCACTTTCCAAGTGATGGACATCCGTGCTGCTTATAGTTGTTTATTGGGCCGTCCCTGGATCCATGATGCCGGGGCAGTCACCTCCACGCTCCATCAGAGATTAAAATTTGTGAGGCATGGGAAACTAGTGATGATTGGGGGAGAGCAGGCCATGGTGGTAAGTCATTTATCATCGTTTTCTTTTATTGATGCTGACGAGGACGTCGGGACCCAGTTTCAGGGCCTATCTGTTGCTAAGGATACCGTGAAGAAGCAGGGGGCATCCATCTCTTCTTTTGAGGATGCACGGCGAGTAGTGGAGAGTGGTTCGGCCGAAGGATGGGGCCAGGTGTTGACGTTACCCGAGAACAAGTCTGGGGAAGGTTTGGGTTTTCGTCCAATAGCTGCAAGGGTCAAGGAAGAGGTGGTTGTTCGTCCAATTCACGAGGTCTTTCGGAGTGCAGGGTTTGTGCATCCTGAGGTTGATGCTGTCATAGATGATGATTCCGAGGATGATTTGCCCGTGTTTGTGACGCCTGGATTGGCTTGCCAAAACTGGATAGCTGTTGATATTCCTGTGGTTATGCACGTTTCCGAGTAATGTTTTGTTCATTTTTCTTTAAAAAAAATCGCTCTGCCCAAGGCGAAACGTATTTTGTGTCGGGCTATGAAAAATAACTCCTTTTGCTCTGCCCAAGGCAAAAGAGAAATGTCTGGGCTTGTTGTTTCAAGTATTTCCTCTTTAATGAATAAAAATGTTATTTTGTCCGCTGCTGTTTTATTTTTCATTTTTCGGGAAATAATAATGAAAATTGATTAAGAGCATTTTGTTTTGTTTGCACAAATCGATTTCTAAAATAAAGCATAATCATGTGTGCAGATTACTTCATGACTTAACCATCGAAAACAATGATCCTATGCCCTCTCCCAACTTTGAATTCCCTGTGTTCAGAGCCGAAGGAAAGGATGATGAGGAGGTTCCTGTTGAGATTTCCCGTTTAATCGAGCAAGATGAGAAGGTCATTCAACCATTTGAAGAACCTGTAGAGTTGGTCAATTTGGGTGATGAAGAAGTTAGAAAGGAAGTCAAAGTCGGAGCTTTGCTTATCCCGGAAGTTAAGGAGAAGATGTTGGAGCTTCTCAAAGAGTATGTTGACGTGTTTGCTTGGTCCTACCAAGATATGCCAGGGTTGGACAACGACATTGTGGAGCATCGTTTACCGTTGAGACCTGAGTGTCCACCGATCAAACAGAAGTTGAGAAGGACTCGTCCTGACATGGCCGATAAGATTAAAGAAGAAGTTCAGAAGCAGATCAACGCAGGTTTTCTTGTGACGTCGGTCTATCCTCAGTGGTTAGCCAACATCGTGCCTGTTGCTAAGAAGGATGGTAAGGTTCGGATGTGTGTAGACTACAGAGATCTGAACAGAGCTAGTCCGAAAGATGATTTCCCATTACCTCATATTGATGTATTGGTCGACAGTACTGCCAAGTTCAAAGTCTTTTCTTTCATGGATGGTTTCTCTGGTTACAACCAAATCAAGATGGCACCGGAAGATATGGAAAAGACCGCTTTCATTACACCGTGGGGAACTTTCTGTTATCGAGTTATGCCGTTTGGTTTGAGGAATGCTGGTGCAACGTACCAAAGGGCCATGACTGCTTTGTTCCACGACATGATGCATAAGGAGATCGAAGTGTATGTGGATGATATGATTGCCAAATCACAGACTGAAGAAGATCACTTGGAGCATTTGTTAAAGCTATTCCAGCGTTTGAGAAAGTACAAACTCCGTCTGAATCCCAATAAGTGCACTTTTGGCGTTCGTTCAGGAAGACTTTTAGGTTTCATTGTCAGTCAGAAAGGTATTGAAGTGGATCCCGATAAAGTCAAAGCTATTCGGGAAATGCCCGCACCCAAGACGGAAAAACAGGTAAGAGGATTCCTTGGGAGACTGAACTACATTTCTAGGTTCATATCTCACATGACTGCTACTTGTGGGCCGATTTTCAAGCTTCTCCGCAAGAACCAAGGATGTGTGTGGACGGAGGATTGTCAGAAAGCTTTCGATAGTATCAAAGAATATTTGCTCGAGCCTCCCATTTTGATTCCTCCGGTGGAAGGAAGGCCCTTGATTATGTATTTGACCATATTAGAGGATTCCATGGGATGTGTGCTTGGTCAGCAGGACGAGACTGGAAGAAAGGAGCACGCTGTATATTATCTGAGTAAGAAATTCACAGACTGTGAGTCTCGTTATTCATTGCTTGAGAAAACCTGTTGTGCTTTAGCCTGGGCTGCTCGCCGTCTGCGCCAGTATATGATTAATCACACTACTTGGTTGATCTCCAAAATGGACCCAATCAAGTATATCTTTGAGAAGCCCGCCTTATCTGGAAGGATAGCCCGTTGGCAGATGTTGTTATCTGAATATGACATTGAGTATCACACTCAGAAAGCGATCAAAGGGAGTATTTTGGCCGATCATTTGGCTCACCAACCAATTGAAGACTATCAGTCCATCAAGTTTGACTTCCCCGATGAAGATGTTATGTACTTGAAAGCCAAAGATTGTGAAGAGCCGTTACCCGAAGAAGGACCTGATCCCGAATCCCGTTGGGGTTTGATATTTGACGGAGCTGTGAATTCCTATGGAAATGGAATTGGGGCAATCATCGTTACTCCCCGAGGTACTCATATCCCGTTCACGGCAAGACTGAAGTTTGACTGTACGAACAACATGGCGGAGTATGAAGCGTGTATTATGGGTCTCGAAGAAGCAGTGGACTTGAGGATTAAGATTCTGGATATTTATGGAGATTCGGCATTGGTGATTAATCAAATCAAAGGAGAATGGGAAACTCGACATCCTGGTTTGATCCCGTACAGAGACTATGCTAGAAGGTTGTTAACCTTCTTCAACAGGGTGGAATTGCATCATATCCCTAGGGATGAGAATCAAATGGCGGATGCTTTGGCTACTTTGTCCTCAATGTTTCAAGTGAATGATTGGAACGACGTGCCTACAATCCGAGTTATGCGCCTCGACCGACCTGCTCATGTGTTCGCAGTAGAAGAGGTCACCGACGACAAACCTTGGTTCTATGACATCAAACGTGTCCTTCAAACTCGAGAGTACCCGCCAGGGGCATCCAATAAGGATAAGAAGACGTTGAGAAGATTAGCAAGCAGTTTCTTTCTCAATGAAGAAGTGTTGTATAAGAGGAATTACGACATGGTCTTGCTCAGATGTGTAGACAGACGTGAAGCAGACATGCTGATGCAAGAGGTGCACGAAGGGTCCTTTGGCACTCATGCCAATGGACACGCAATGGCTAGAAAGATGTTGAGAGCTGGTTACTACTGGATGACCATGGAATCTGATTGCTGCAAGTATGTGAAGAAGTGTCATAAATGCCAGATTTATGCGGACAGGATGCACGTACCGCCGACCCTCCTCAATGTTATATCTTCACCTTGGCCTTTCTCCATGTGGGGCATTGATATGATTGGGATGATTGAACCCAAAGCTTCAAATGGTCATCGTTTCATCTTGGTAGCGATTGATTATTTTACTAAGTGGGTGGAAGCCGCATCTTATGCTAATGTAACCAGACAGGTGGTAGTCAGATTTATCAAGAATCAGATTATTTGTCGGTATGGTATCCCGAGTAAGATCATCACTGACAATGGGTCGAATTTGAATAACAAGATGATGAAGGAGCTTTGTGAAGAGTTCAAAATCGAGCATCATAATTCCTCTCCTTACAGGCCGAAGATGAATGGGGCTGTTGAAGCTGCTAACAAGAATATCAAGAAGATCGTCCAGAAGATGGTGGTAACTTATAAGGACTGGCATGAAATGCTTCCGTTTGCTTTACACGGGTATCGTACTTCGGTTCGAACTTCAACAGGCGTGACCCCTTTCTCCCTGGTTTATGGTATGGAAGCAGTACTCCCCGTGGAGGTTGAGATTCCGTCTCTGAGAGTGTTGATGGAAGCCAAGCTTTCCGAGGCCGAATGGTGTCAAAGTAGGTACGATCAGTTGAATTTAATCGAAGAAAAGAGATTAACAGCTTTGTGTCACGGTCAGTTGTATCAGCAAAGAATGAAGAAGGCTTTCGATAAGAAGGTTCAGCCGCGCGAGTTCAGAGAAGGTGACCTCGTGCTCAAGAAGATATTATCTTTCCAACCCGATTCTAGGGGCAAATGGGCTCCTAACTATGAAGGACCGTTTGTTGTTAAGAAGGTTTTCTCCGGAGGTGCCATGATTCTCGCCAGTATGGATGGCGAAGATCTCCCGCGTCCCTTGAACGCCGATGCAGTCAAGAAGTATTTCGCTTAGGCAAATTTCTGGTCAAATCAGTCTTGGCATCTGAGCATATTCTGGAATTCAGAGTTGTTAGGGAGAATAGTGATCATTGTTTTTGTATGACCTTTTACTTCACATACTATTTCCCCAAACTTTTGTAAACCATTGGAGTCGCATTGTTAGCGAACTACCATCTTATTAATGAAATTTGAGCATTTACCTTTTGTGGGCAAAATTTTAATATTTTATGGAAATACTTGAAACAAATTTACTTAAGATATTCTTATTTCTAAAACGTGTCGTGAATAACGAAAGGAATATTAACAGTCGTTCCGAAAATAGTCAAGCCATGAAGTGCAAAACAGTACAGTAATTTATACTTGCATGATGAGTTTGTTTTCTTTCAAAATCGTCATTAAGTGTTGGCTGTGTACATGCTTGGTTATGGTGGTGCTAAACTTGGTGACTCCCCAGTTGTTCCAGTTAAGTGTGGTTTTAGCTACCTTTGTTTGGGAGATTTTGAAGTGCGGTACACTTCGTCTTATGCCAGTGGTTTATTGGTGCTAGAAGATTGGATTTGATTGTTCGTCTCTTCAGAAGACTTGGGCCTTGTAGCGTGACATCTTCCGACGTTGCTTTGTATTCCGTTTATCTTCCATCTTTTCAAGAGTGGCCGAGCATTTACGTTGCTGTGACACCTTATTATCTCCAAGATATCCCATCTGTCTGTTTTGTCAGCATATACATGACATTCATTTATTCATCCACACTTGCATCATGCACACACAGTTGTATTTGTTAATGTCATTAAATTCGTACACCTTAGTTGTGTCTTTTTCAAATAACGTATTTGATCCTTCCAAATAGGGTGTCAGCTTAAGCATAAAGTGCGCCTCCTTTCTAATTCCCCAACTGAGCTAATCCTCGTGGATGATTTTTGATTTAGCTTACCTTGTCCATTTCTCGATAGGATAATTTCCCCAATCGATTTACTTTCTCATTGGGAGGAGTCTTGTTTGACTGTTTTCTCTCTGGTTATTCCTGGATGAAGTTGTTGCCTCTTGCATAGGCTACCTCAGTGTTTTTCCCCAGTGAAATTGCGACCTAGACGGTTGGTGCATTTATTTCGCACGTTTAAATATGTGATCTCCTCGGGAAGGATTGATTCAGGGTTCTCTTTAATGAAGATTTTATTCTCTGCCAATATCATCGCAGTTTCCCTCTGAATTATGTTGGAAAACGACAAGCGGTAGCTCTTCACGAGCAACTTGTACGTTACTATCTTCGACAAGCGCCGAGCAGCAGTTCTTCATGAGCTACTAGTGCGTCAGTTATGACTTTGTGAAAGCGCCGAGCAGCAGTTCTTCATGAGCTACTAGTGCGTCACCGTCATTTTACCCTTTTTGGGAAGCGCCGAGCAGCAGTTCTTCATGAGCTACTAGTGCGTCAGTTATGACTTTGTGAAAGCGCCGAGCAGCAGTTCTTCATGAGCTACTAGTGCGTCACCGACATTTTACCCTTTTTGGGAAGCGCCGAGCAGCAGTTCTTCATGAACTACTAGTGCGTCATTTACTCTTTTTGAAAGCGACAAGCAGCAAACTCTTCATGAGTTACCAGTACGTTATTAATTTTCTGGACGACAGCAAGCGGCAGCTTCTTTATTTGAGCAGCTTGTATGTTATTGGTATTTTCTTTGGACGACAGCAAGCGGCAGCTTCTTTATTTGAGCAGCTTGTATGTTATTGGTATTTTCTTTGGACGACAGCAAGCGGCAGCTTCTTTATTTGAGCAGCTTGTATGTTATCGGTATTTTCTTTGGAAAACAGCAAGTGGCAGCTTCTTTATTTGAGCAACTTGTATGTTATCGGTATTTTCTGTGGACGACAACAACTGACAATTTTCTTTATTTGAACAACCTTCGTATCTACAGTCTCATTACCTCAGCATTAATGAGTATACCTCCGAAACCTCGCAGAGAAGTCTGGTACGAATCTGTACCTCCAGAAGTCGGTAACCAGTTATCAGCAATTCGATACTCTCTGTCTACCATTGACCTTGAGTCGCGAACTCACTGTTTTGGATCAATGATCTGTTATAGCCTATGCAAGATGCTCTCTTTGTTAGGGTTAGAGGTCGTATTCCCTCAGTTTTATTCGCTGTCAGGAGTCTGTCGTTTGAAGTCGATAGCTCTTTCTCCCAGTAGCGCATAATTCATGTCTTTGTGTTTTGTTGACGTTCGATTCCCTCAACATTGTCTCGTTTCACAGTATCTTTCTCTGTGAGTTAGATCGCTGCATTCTTACCACCGCGTGATGACGGCATCTTAGGACAAAATTTGCGTAATTATGTATTTAAGTACCTTCAATCTCGTCGACACGAAGATTTTAATCTTCATATCTCCGGATAGAAGAAACTTAAATAGGGGCAGCTGTTGTACCCCAAATTTTGACCTAAGACGTCATCTCCTATCTGCATCTTTACATTACATTTGTTTTGATCCATCGATTTTAAATTTCATGACTTTTTCGGGCCAAGAGCTATTTATGCTGAACATTGAATCATTTAATCGATCCGTGCAAAAATGATGTTTATTAATTATCTATTATCTAAAACTTGAATAATTGAAATTCATTTTTTGATTATTATTTAGTTTAAAGATGTAGGGATAATAAAATGAACATCAGAGAAGAGGCGCATTAATTGTGCGGACGTTTCATTTATTTACTCATTATTTTTAAATTTAAGTAACTAGAATTTATTCTTAGTTATTCTATAATTTAAAGGTTATGAATAATGTAAATAAGCATTTGAGGAAATTCATTGGTCAATAACGACTGTTTAATCGTTCGTCGTTCTAGGTTAAATAATTGAAATCCTATTTTAATTATTATAATTTAGTTGAGAATGATGGATTAAATAATCGAAGGTATTAGTTGGTCAATGATAATTATTATTTATCTGTTTATTATTTTGAATGTAGGTAATTGGAGATTTGTTTTCAATTATTCGTTTGGATAAAATAATAAACGATAAATAAATAAAGAAGAAGAATTAATGGACAAATAGTTTCTTTTATTCATTTTTTTGGTACAAGCTATTTTGTAAATATTGTATATATTGCAATAAATTACAATAATGAATTGTCAAAATTAAAATGAAATAAACTAGTCTATCTTAATTCTAAAGCTTCCAATCCAATGTGTGTCCGCTCATTTAATTTTACCTGCACAATTAAAAGAAAAGAATTAGAATTCAAATAAATAATTAAATGCAGAAAATAAATTTTAAATGTTCATCATTAAATGTAATGGCCGGAATCAGTTATTATTTTTTTGCAAATCACGGGATTACTCCCGGTTCACAAAAAAAAAGGAAAAGGATTTCAAAGCATATGCATAAATTGTTTTCCAAAAAAAACTGCATACTTAAGCTAATCACATTAGTTTTTAATCCCAAATATAATTTCAAAGCATACAGCATAAGCAACAAATATGTAGTAACCATATGCAAGCATGCCCCTTTTAACGTGGCCTATACATCAAGAAGCAGACAACATTTGATTTAAAAACAAATATGCAGTTTGACTATTCTTGCAAGCAAAAAAAATTCCTTTTTCTTTCATCATTTTCCAGCCACTGCATTTTCAGAAAATAGACAGCTTATCACTCTTTTGTCAAAGCCATTCTGAGAGAGAAAAAGAGAGGGAGAAGTGTGGGATTTGCAGGCTTAAAGAGGTATACAAAACAAACTAAGAAATATAGCCAGTAAGAATAATAGCACAGAAGAAGAATAAAGGCAAACTGAGGGGACAGTAGTGCAGAATGCTCAGGGAGATCCCAAGAGATTTGTTTTCAAAATTCCTGGCCTGTAGCGCAAGAGAAGAGAGGAGAACTGTTATATTACAACAAAGAGAAAACAAAGGATCCCATCTCATAAAAACAGCATAGAGAGAAAACGAAAGATACAAGTTATAGAAACATAATCAAAAAACCTGCATCAATCTCACAAACCAAAAATCTCTACCAGCATCATAACCTGCTAATGCCTTAACATGCTGTCAAGAAAACCATAAAAACATAGCTCAATCCTCATACCAGTAAAAAGCCATATCCCTACTGTAAAGGCCTAGTCACATAAACCTGACAAAACCTTTTACAAGTTCAAGCCATACCATTTTCGTAAATCCAGCACATCCAAGCTTTCAAATCCATTCCCTAGCCTCAGAAAGTTCATTCATCATAGGCGATAAACCCACCATAGGCAACAGCATTCAAGAAGAAGAGAGAGTTATCATCCAATTCTACAAAGTATCCAAAGCAACATTTCAAGGCAAATCGGTGAGGCCCTCAGTGTACACATCACTGGGCAACAAGGCAAGCATCTCAAAGTATCCTAGGCAATAATATTCAAGAAGAAGAAGAAAGAGCCAAAGTGCAGTTCAACGGGTTCCAACAATAGCAAACACAGTAACATTCAAGCAAAAGGAAGGAAATCGCAAATACCGTTCACCACCGTGTGCGCCTGCTGTCTCCCTGCTGTCCGGCCTCCATCACCCCAAGCCCTCCTCCTTCTCCACCTAGGTAACGCTTTCTTCCACTCTTATTCCTTAAAACGCCGTTCAAATCGACATGGACATTAAAAATGGAAAACTAGTCAGAATCAACCAAGAAACCTCAAAGTCAACTAAGAAATTGTAAAATCAACAGCGAATTTGTAAAGTTTACACGCTAATTAAATCAAGCATTAACGAAAGCGTTTTGTCATTACCGTCTCCGCCTAAAGCCGCCGCGTCAACAATGGAGGGAAGAGAGACTTGGTGTGGGTGGCCGGAATAAGGAAACATCAACAATGGAGGCAAAGAAAACGAAGAAGCTGCGCGAGAGAGAGATGAAGATCGTGAAGAGAGGCGCCGTTCTGCCTTAAACCAAACCCTAAATCCCTTTATCAAACAAACACAACCCTAATCAACATTTAATCCCTTGGACCCTTAAGCCCACGACCTGACCCGCCCCATTTCTCCTCAACCCAACTCAATTTCCTTTTAACTCAAAGCCCATTGCTAATTGTTATTCATACCCCATTTTCTTTTATTTGGTCTTTAATTAAATTATATTCATTTCTTAGTTTAATTAATTTAGACTAGTTAGTTTTTAGGAATAACATATAATTTTAAATAGACAATGTTAATATTATTTACCCAAATCTCATTTAGCTTAAATTTAAGTTTGATTTAATAACCTTAACCTTCCTTGTTTCTAATTCATTTTAAATTCATGGTTTGATTTAATTCAAAAAATATTTAATATCTCTAAAAACATATAAAATGAGAAACTAAAATACATTTTATTTTATTCCCCTCATTTTGATTAAATACCAATATACAAAAAGACATAAAAAATAGAAATATATAAAAACATTAAAAACATTTCTATTAATTCTCATTACCTTTTATCATTAAAAATGCGTAAAAAAGTGAAATCAATTAAACTTTTTCTTTTCACCTATTAAACAAAAATCATATAAAATGCATGTTCACATTTAATTGTTGTGTATCATTTTCTGTTTAAATATCTCGCATTTACTTGATTATTCTGTTTGCGTCAATCCAAAGGGAATTGTCTAATTTTTTTGTTGACTTCATGTCCTCAAAAATGATCGAGCGAATACTCTCATTCATTAAAAACTTAGGTTAATTTTCCTCAAATATTCACCTTTCTTCAAAATTTCAACCTTTTCAAGACTTATACCTTTTAAGCAAAAACTTCGACATTAGGTCGTCGTATCTTCAAAAACCCGTCCGTATCCCTCTTTCGGCCAAAACGATTTATTTTCAATCAAGCAATCAATTTTAAATAAAACAGATATTTCAAAAGGTTCCTATAGAGTACTATAGATGCATTGGGTGCTAATACCTTCCCATTGTATAACCAACCCCCGAACCACAAGATCTCTTTTCAAAAACACTTTGCATTTGTATTTTTAGTTACATTGCATATTTAGGGTTTTATTTCGCTCTTTTCCCTTTTCCTTTGGAAACAATAAAGCGCGGTGGCGACTCTTGCTTTTGCGAGACGAATTAATCAATAATTCGATCTCCGATTTACCCCGCTACATTTTTTATCGCTACAGTATGTTGTCGAGATTTTCGTTACTCTAATTGATTGTAGCCTTGTCATTATGGAAGGTATTCTGTCATTGTGATTTTTGTTACTCCTATGAATGGTAGCCTTGTCATTATGGAAGGTAGTCTATTGTTCAGATTTTTGTTACTAAATGTATGGTAGCCTTGTCATTATGGAAGGTAGTCTGTTGTCGAGAATTTTGTTACTCCATTGGATTGTAGCCTTGTCATTATAGAAGATAGTCTGTTGTGGAGATTTTTGTTATTCCAATGGATTGTAGCCTAGTCATTATGGAAGGTAGTCTATTTTCGAGATTTTTGTTACTCCAATGGATGGTAGCCTTGTCATTATGGAAGGTAGTCTGTTGTCGAGATTTTTGTTACTCTAATGGATGGTAGCCTTGTCATTACGGAAGGTAGTCTATTGTCGAGATTTTTGTTACTACAATGGTTTGTAGCCTTTTCATTATGGAAGGTATTATGTTGTCGATATCTTTGTTACTCTAATGGATGGAAGCCTATTCATTATGAAAGGTAGTCTATTGTTGAAATTTTTGTTACTCTAATGGATGGTATCCTTGTCATTATGGAAGGTAGTCTGTTGTCGAGATTTTTGTTACTCTAATGGATGGTAGCCTTGTCATTATGGAAGGTATTCTATTATTGTGATTTTTGTTACTCCTATTGATGGTAGCCTTGTCATTATGGAAGGTAGGCTTTTGTTCAGATTTTTGTTACTACAATGTATGGAAGCCTTGTCATTATAGAAGGTAGTCTGTTGTCTAGATTTTTGTAACTCCATTGGATGGTAGCCTTGTCATTATGGAAGTTAGTCTGTTATCGAGATTTTTGTTATTCCAATGGATGGTAGCCTAGTCATTATGGAAGGTAGTCTATTTTCGAGATTTTTGTTACTCTAGTGGATGCTGGCCTAGTCATTATGGAAGGTAGTCTGTTGTCAAGATTTTTGTTACTCGAATGGATGGTAGCCTTGCCATTACGGAAGGTATTATGTTGTCATGATTTTTGTTACTCCAATGGATGATAGCCTTGTCATTATGCAAGGTAGTCTGTCATTGTGTTTTTTGTTACTCCTATGGATGGAAGGTAGTCTATTGTTCAGATATTTGTTACTACAATGTATGGTAGCCTTGTCATTATGGAAGGTAGTCTTTTGTTGAGATTTTTGTTACTCTATTTGATGGTAGTCATGTCATTATGGAAGTTAGCCTGTTGTCGAGATTTTTGTTTTTCCATTGGATGGTAGCCTATTCATTATAGAAGGTAGTCTATTTTCAAGATTTTCGTTACTCCAATGGAGGGTAGCCTTGTCATTTGGAAGGTAGTCTGTTGTCGAGATTTTTGTTACTCCAATGGATGGTATCCTAGTCATTATGGAAGGTAGTTTATTGTCGAGATTTTTGTTACTCCAATGGATGATAGCCTTGTCATTATGGAAGGTAGTCTGTTGTCGAGATTTTCGTTACTCCAATTGATTGTAGCCTTGTCATTATGGAAGGTATTCTGTCATTGTGATTTTTTTTACTCCTATGAATGGTAGCCTTGTCATTATGGAAGGTAGTCTATTGTTCAGATTTTTGTTACTAAAATGTATGGTAGCCTTGTCATTATGGAAGGTAGTCTGTTGTCGAGAATTTTGTTACTCCATTGGATGGTAGCCTTGTCATTATAGAAGATAGTCTGTTGTGGAGATTTTTGTTATTCCAATGGATTGTAGCCTAGTCATTATGGAAGGTAGTCTATTTTCGAGATTTTTGTTACTCCAATGGATGGTAGCCTTGTCATTATTGAAGGTAGTCTGTTGTCGAGATTTTTGTTACTCTAATGGATGGTAGCCTTGTCATTATGGAAGGTAGTCTATTGTCGAGATTTTTGTTACTACAATGGTTTGTAGCCTTGTCATTATGGAAGGTAGTATGTTGTCGATATCTTTGTTACTCTAATGGATGGAAGCCTATTCATTATGGAAGGTAGTCTCTTGTCGAAATTTTTGTTACTCCAATGGATGGTATCCTTGTCATTATGGAAGGTAGTCTGTTGTCGAGAATTTTGTTACTCTAATGGATGGTAGCCTTGTCATTATGGAAGGTATTCTATTATTGTGATTTTTGTTACTCCTATTGATGGTAGCCTTGTCATTATGGAAGGTAGGCTTTTGTTCAGATTTTTGTTACTACAATGTATGGGAGACTTGTCCTTATAGAAGGTAGTCTGTTGTCTAGATTTTTGTTACTCCTTTGGATGGTAGCCTTGTCATTATGGAAGTTAGTCTGTTGTCGAGATTTTTGTTATTCCAATGGATGGTAGCCTAGTCATTATGGAAGGTAGTCTGTTTTCGAGATTTTTGTTACTCTAGTGTATGTTGGCCTAGTCATTATGGAAGGTAGTCTGTTGTCAAGATTTTTGTTACTCGAATGGATGGTAGCCTTGCCATTACGGAAGGTATTATGTTGTCAAGATTTTTGTTACTCCAATGGATGATAGCCTTGTCATTATGCAAGGTAGTCTGTCATTGTGTTTTTTGTTACTCCTATGGATGGTAGCCTTGTCATTATGGAAGGTAGTCTATTGTTCAGATATTTGTTACTACAATGTATTGTAGCCTTGTCATTATGGAAGGTATTCTTTTGTCGAGATTTTTGTTACTCTATTATATGGTAGTCATGTCATTATGGAAGTTAGCCTGTTGTCGAGATTTTTGTTTTTCCAATGGATGGTAGCCTATTCATTATAGAAGGTAGTCTATTTTCAAGATTTTCGTTTCTCCAATGGAGGGTAGCCTTCTCATTTGGAAGGTAGTCTGTTGTCGAGATTTTTGTTACTCCGATGGATGGTATCCTAGTCATTATGGAAGGTAGTCTGTTGTCGAGATTTTTGTTACTCCAATAGATGGTAGCCTTGTCATTATGGAAGGTATTCTGTCATTGTGATTTTTTTTACTCCTATGAATGGTAGCCTTGTCATTATGGAAGGTAGTCTATTGTTCAGATTTTTGTTACTAAAATGTATGGTAGCCTTTTCATTATGGAAGGTAGTCTGTTGTCGAGAATTTTGTTACTCCATTGGATGGTAGCCTTGTCATTATAGAAGATAGTCTGTTGTGGAGATTTTTGTTATTCCAATGGATTGTATCCTAGTCATTATGGAAGGTAGTCTATTTTCGAGATTTTTGTTACTCCAATGGATGGTAGCCTTGTCATTATGGAAGGTAGTCTGTTGTCGAGATTTTTGTTACTCTAATGGATGGTAGCCTTGTCATTATGGAAGGTAGTCTATTGTCGAGATTTTTGTTACTACAATAGTTTGTAGCCTTGTCATTATGGAAGGTAGTATGTTGCCGATATCTTTGTTACTCTAATGGATGGAAGCCTAGTCATTATGGAAGGTAGTCTGTTGTCGAAATTTTTGTTACTCCAATGGATGGTAGCCTTGTCATTATGGAAGGTAGTCTGTTGTCGAGATTTTTGTTACTCTAATGGATGGTAGCCTTGTCATTATGGAAGGTATTCTATTATTGTGATTTTTGTTACTCCTATTGATGGTAGCCTTGTCATTATGGAAGGTAGGCTTTTGTTTAGATTTTTGTTACTACAATGTATGGAAGCCTTGTCATTATAAAAGGTAGTCTGTTGTCTAGATTTTGTTACTCCATTGGATGGTAGCCTTGTCATTATGGAAGTTAGTATGTTGTCGAGATTTTTGTTATTCCAATGGATGGTAGCCTAGTCATTATGGAAGGTAGTCTGTATTCAAGATTTTTGTTACTCTAGTGGATGTTGGCCTAGTCATTATGGAAGGTAGTCTGTTGTCAAGATTTTTGTTACTCGAATGGATGGTAGCCTTGCCATTACGGAAGGTATTATGTTGTCAAGATTTTTGTTACTCCAATGGATGATAGCCTTGTCATTATGCAAGGTAGTCTGTCATTTTGTTTTTTGTTACTCCTATGGATGGTAGCCTTGTCATTATGGAAGGTAGTCTATTGTTCTGATATTTGTTACTACAATGTATGGTAGCCTTGTCATTATGGAAGATAGTCTTTTGTCGAGATTTTTGTTACTCTATTTTATGGTAGTCATGTCATTATGGAAGTTAGCCTGTTGTCGAGATTTTTGTTTTTCCAATGGATGGTAGCCTATTCATTATAGAAGGTAGTCTATTTTCAAGATTTTCGTTTCTCCAATGGAGGGTAGCCTTGTCATTTGGAAGGTAGTCTGTTGTCGAGATTTTTGTTACTCCAATTGATGGTATCCTAGTCATTATGGAAGGTAGTCTGTTGTCGAGATTTTTGTTACTCCAATAGATGGTACCCTTGTCATTATGGAAGGTATTATGTCATTGTGATTTTTTTTACTCCTATGAATGGTAGCCTTGTCATTATGGAAGGTAGTCTATTGTTCAGATTTTTGTTACTAAAATGTATGGTAGCCTTGTCATTATGGAAGGTAGTCTGTTGTCGAGAATTTTGTTACTCCAATGGATTGTAGCCTAGTCATTATGGAAGGTAGTCTATTTTCGAGATTTTTGTTACTCCAATGGATGGTAGCCTTGTCATTATGGAAGGTAGTCTGTTGTCGAGATTTTTGTTACTCTAATGGATGGTAGGCTTGTCATTATGGAAGGTAGTCTATTGTCGAGATTTTTGTTACTACAATGGTTTGTAGCCTTGTCATTATGGAAGGTAGTATGTTGTCGATATTTTTGTTACTCTGATGGATGGAAGCCTAGTGATTATGGAAGGTAGTCTGTTGTCGAAATTTTTGTTACTCCAATGGATGGTAGCCTTGTCATTTTGGAAGGTAGTCTGTTGTCGAGATTTTTGTTACTCTAATGGATGGTAGCCTTGTCATTATGGAAGGTATTCTATTATTGTGATTTTTGTTACTCCTATTAATGGTAGCCTTGTCATTATGGAAGGTAGGCTTTTGTTCAGATTTTTGTTACTACAATGTATGGAAGCCTTGTCATTATAGAAGGTAGTCTGTTGTCTAGATTTTTGTTACTCCATTGGATGGTAGCCTAGTCATTATGGAAGGTAGTCTTGTTAGAACAAAGTTTGAATCTACTACCCTATATTTAAGTTTTGATGATAACAAAGTGAAAAGATATAGTATTTATAAGTTTCATGTATGAACTATCTGCTGCCTAAAATTATTATGTTCTGACTTGCAGATACTCTGATTGATATAAGCAAGATCACATCTATTCAGCATCAGAACTTGATTTCAGACACCAGCATCAGAAGTTGCTAGATCAGAACGTCAAAATCAGATGATCAACTCACGTACATGCTGAAGCCTGATGAACAAGACTGCGCTCAACACTCTGATACAGAAACACAATAGTTCATCAGCAGCGAAGCAGAGTCAGAATGAGCCAAGCCAGAACTTGCATTAAGTAAGCAACGGTACTGTGCATTGAAAGCAAATTAATTCCAACGGCCTCATTCCAGACAAGATCTGCTCAATAAGGAAAGTTTGTTATTAGCATTGAATCAAGAATATTGCATCCAACGTTCATCATCTCAGTGCTATATAAACAAGGCTTTGAAGATTGAAATGGTTAATGCTCTCCAATCTCTACACGCACAAAAGCTGAACCATAATCTTCGTCCTATCAATTTTGCTAAACCACACACTCTGATATTCCATTACTGTTTAGCAATCTAGTTTCTAAGCTTCAATTTGTGTATACATCACAGTTGTGATAAAGTTTTGTAGAAAACATCCACACACATAGTTTTATCTCTTTGTAAGAAAGTGTTACCTTGACAAACCGGGTTGTGGTTTGAATCAAGAAGGCTTTAGCAGTTGTTAAAGCAGTCTGTAATATTCAGTTGAATATAGTGGATTAAGTCCTCGTTGGAGAGAGGCAAAATCACCTTGACGGGTGGACTGGAGTAGTTTGAGATCAAACGAACCAGGATAAAAATATCTTGTTCATTGCTTTAGATTTCAGTTTTACAATTCAACCCCCCCTTCTTGTGTTTTTCACCACTTCAATTGGCATCAGAGCGCCTGGTTCTGAGCTAAAACACTTAACCGTGTCAGTACAAGATCCAGCGTCAGAAAAACACAAATGGCAGGAAACAATTCTCACATCAGCAATGACAACAATGAGGACAGAGACAGATTCAGTGGCAAACCTCCAGTCTTTGATGGAGAAAACTTTGATTACTGGAAAGACAGAATTGAAAGCTTCTTTCTGGCACATGATGCTGATCTGTGGGATATGGTGACAGATGGATACACGCACCCTGTGAATGCAAGTGGTCAGAAGATTGATAGAAAAACAATGTCTGATCAACAAAAGCGTGACTTCAAGAATCACCACAAGGCCAGAACCATCCTCCTCAGTGCCATCTCCTATACTGAGTATGAAAAGATCTCCAACAGAGACACAGCAAAAAATATCTTTGATTCTCTCAGAATGACGCATGAGGGCAACGTTCAGGTCAAAGAAACAAAAGCTCTGGCGCTCATTCAGAAGTATGAGGCGTTCAAAATGGAAGAATCTGAATCCATTGAAACTATGTTCTCTAGATTCCAGATTCTGGTAGCTGGTCTCAAAGTTCTGGACAAAGGATACTCTACTGCTGACCATGTCAAGAAAATCGTCAGAAGTTTACCCAAGCAGTGGAGGCCTATGGTTACTGCTCTGAAGCTAGCTAAAGATCTCAACAAAATCACTCTGGAGGAACTTATCAGCTCCCTCAGAAGTCATGAGATAGAGCTAGAAGCTGATGAGCCTCAGAAGCAAGGTAAGCCTTTAGCATTAAAATCTAACAGAAAATTTGAGTCTAAAGTTTTACAGGCAGTTGAAGAAACATCTGATGGATCCTCATCAGAAGAAGATGAACTTTCCCTTCTCTCCAGAAGAGTAAATCAACTATGGAAGCAAAGACAAAGGAAGTTCAGGAATCCCAGAAGATCTGATCAGAACGAGCCTTCTTCCAGATACAGAAGGACAGATTCTTCCTTTGGATACAGAAGATCTGAAGGCTCCTCCAGTAGCAAAAAGCCAAACACCAAAGACATCATCTGCTATGAGTGCAACGAGCAAGGACACTATAAGAGTGACTGCCCAAAGCTTCAGAGGGAAAAGCCCAAAAAGAAGTTTGGAAGAGAGAAGAAGAAAAGTCTCATGGCTACATGGGATGACTCTGACTCGTCTGAAGCTGACTCAGAATCAGATGATGAAAGGGCAAACATAGCTCTCATGGCTAACATTTCAGAAGATAGTGAAGCTTCTGAATCAGACTCAGAATCAGACACTGAAGAGGTATTTCCTAACTTTGCTGTTAACTTTACAAAGGCTGAACTTGCTGAAAGCCTTAATGAAATTCTGGAACGCTATCAGCAAATTAGAGCTAAATTCAGAGACCTGAAAAGGAATCTTGAATCTGACTCTAATAAGTCTGAGATCCTCAAATTGGAAAATTCTGAGCTGAGAGATAAGATTTCAAAATTAGAAAACACTTTACAAAACTCTCATAAGAAACCAATTTCTGAAACTCCCAGCAATGCTGATGAGATCATCAAGGAGTATGATCACAGTTTCCAGAAGTTCCTAGCTAAAAGCATAGATAGAAGCAGAATGGCTTCAATGATCTATGGAGTTAGCAGAAACGGCAGGAAAGGAATAGGATACCTAGGTAAGGTTCCTACACCAAAGAATGTCATGGACTTAACCATTAAACACACTCCTCTGAATTCACACTTTGTGTATGGTCACACACATGATATCAAATATACTAGCAGTAAGCACTCTGTGAAACCAAAATTCAACCAGAGTTTTGGTAAAACTAACAAATCAGGACCCAAGAAAATCTGGGTACCTAAGGATAAAATAATACATGTTGCAGATATCTTTAGCAGCAAGTCAAAAACACCAGTCATGGTACCTGGACTCTGGCTGCTCACGACACATGACGGGAAGAAGGCATATGTACCAAAGCCTTGAACTTAAGCCTGGAGGCCACGTTGGCTTTGGAGGCAATCAGAGGGGAAAGATAATTGGCTCTTGAACTGTAGGTAATGGAAATATTCCCTCTATTAATAATGTTCTGCTAGTAGATGGATTGATGCATAATCTGTTATCCATAAGTCAATTAAGTGATAACGGTTATGATATAATCTTTAATCAAAAATCATGTAAAGCTGTTAGTCAGAAAGATGGGACTATCCTAGTCACTATGGAAGGTAGTCTGTTGTCGAGATTTTTGTTACTCCAATGGATGATAGCCTAGTCACTATGGAAGGTAGTCTGTTGTCGAGATTTTTGTTACTCCAATGGATGATTGCCTTGTCATTATGGAAGGTAGGTTGTTGTCGAGAATTTTGTTACTCCATCGGATGGTAGCCTTGTCATTATAGAAGATAGTTTGTTGTCGAGATTTTTGTTGTTCCAATGGATGGTAGCCTTCCCATTATGGAAGGTATTATGTTGTCAAGATTTTTGTTATTCCAATGGATGATAGCCTTGTCATTATGCAAGGTAGTCTGTCATTATGATTTTTGTTACTCCTATGGATGGTAGCCTTGTCATTATGGAAGGTAGTCTATTGTTCAGAATTTTGTTAATACAATGTATGGTAGCCTTGTCATTATGGAAGGTAGTCTTTTGTCGAGATTTTTGTTACTCTATTGGATGGTAGTCATGTCATTATGGAAGTTAGCCTGTTGTCGAGATTTTTGTTTTTCCAATGGATGGTAGCCTAGTCATTATTGAAGGCAGTCTATTTATGAGGTTTTTGTTACTCCGATGGATAGTAGCCTTATCATTATGGAAGGTAGTTTGTTGTCGGGATTTTTGTTACTCGAATGGATGCTGGCATTGTCAGTCTATAAGGTAGTCTCTTGTTGATATTTTTAATACTCCAATGGATGATATCCTTGTCATTATGGAAGGTAGTATTTTGTCGTGATTTTTGTTACTACAATGGTTCGTAGCCTCTTCATTATGGAAGGTAGTATGTTGTAGATATCTTTGGTACTCCAATGGATGGTAGCCTATTCATTATGGAAGGTAGTTTGTTTTCAAGATTTTCGTTACTCCAATGGAGGGTAGCCTTGGCATTATGGAAGGTAGTATGTTGTTGATATTTTTGTTACTCCAATGGATGGTATCCTAGTCATTATGGAAGGTAGTTTGTTGTCGAGATATTTGTTACTCCAAAGGATGGTGGCCTCATCATTTTGAAAGGTAGTCTGTTGTCGAGATTTTTGTTACTCTAATGGATGGTAGCCTTGTCATTATGGAAGCTATTCTATTATTGTGATTTTTGTTACTCCTATTGATGGTAGCCTTGTCATTATGGAAGGTAGGCTTTTCTTCAGATTTTTGTTACTACAATGTATGGAAGCCTTGTCATTATAGAAGGTAGTCTGTTGTCTAGATTTTTGTTACTGCATTGGATGGTAGCCTTGTCATTATGGAAGTTAGTCTGTTGTCGAGATTTTTATAATTCCAATGGATGGTAGCCTAGTCATTATGGAAGGTAGTATGTTTTCGAGATTTTTGTTACTCCAATGGATGCTAGCCTAGTCATTATGGAAGGTAGTCTATTGTCGAGATTTTTGTTACTCCAATGGATGGTAGCCTTGCCATTATGGAAGGTAGTCTGTTGTCAATATTTTTGTTACTCCAACGGATGATAGCCTTGTCATTATGCAAGCTAGTCTATCATTTTGATTTTTGTTACTCCTATTGATGGTAGCCTTGTCATTATGGAAGGTAGGCTTTTGTTCAGATTTTTGTTACTACAATGTATGGAAGCCTTGTCATTAAATAGGGTAGTCTGTTGTCTAGATTTTTGTTACTCCATTGGATGGTAGCCTTATCATTATGGAAGTTAGTCTGTTGTGGAGATTTTTGTTATTCCAATGGATGGTAGCAAAGTCATTATGTAAGGTAGTTTGTTTTCGAGATTTTTGTTACTCCAATGGATGCTAGCCTAGTCATTATGGAAGGTAGTCTGTTGTCGAGATTTTTGTTACTCCAATGGATGGTAGCCTTACCATTATGGAATGTATTATGTCGTCAAGATTTTTGTTACTCCAATGGATGATAGCCTTGTCATTATGGAACGTAGTCTATTGTTCAGATTTTTGTTACGACAATGTATGGTAGCCTTGTCATTATGGAAGGTAGTCTTTTGTCAGGATTTTTGTTTCTCTATTGGATGGTAGTCATGTCATTATGGAAGTTACCCTATTGTCGATATTTTTGTTTTTCCAATTGATGGTAGCCTAGTCATTATGGATGGCAGTATGTTTTTGAGGTTTTTGTTACTCCGATGGATGGTAGCCTTGTCATTATGGAAGGTAGTCTATTGTCGAGATTTTTGTTACTCCAATGGATGGTAGCATTGTCATTATGGAAGGTAGTATGTTGTCGAGATTTTTGTTACTACAATGGTTTGTAGCCTTGTCATTATGGAAGGTAGTATGTTGTCGATATCTATGGTACTCCAATGGATGGTAGCCCATTCATTATGGAAGGTAGTCTGTTTTCAAGATTTTCGTTACTCCAATGGAAGGTAGCCTTGTCATTATGGAAAGTAGTCTGTTGTCAAGATTTTTGTTACTCCAATGGATGATAGCCTAGTCATTATGGAAGGTAGTCTGTTGTTGAGATTTTTGTTACTCCAATGGATAATAGCCTTGTCATTATGGAAGGTAGTCTGTTGTCGAGATTTTTGTTACTCCAATTGATGGTAGCCTTGTCATTATGGAAGGTATTCTTTCATTGTGATTTTTGTTACTCCTATAAATGGTAGCCTTGTCATTATAGAAGGTAGTGTATTGTCAGATTTTTTTTACTAAAATGTATGGTAGCCTTGTCATTATGGAAGGTAGTCTGTGGTCGAGAATTTTGTTAATCTATTGGATGGTAGCCTTGTCATTATAGAAGATAGTCTGTTGTCGTGATTTTTGTTATTCCAATGGATTGTAGCCTAGTCATTATGAAAGGTAGTCTATTTTCGAGATTTTTGTTACTCTAATAGATGGTAGCCTTGTCATTATGGAAGGTAGGCTTTTGTTCAGATTTTTGTTACTACAATGTATGGAAGCCTTGTCATTATAGAAGGTAGTCTGTTGTCTAGATTTTTGTTACTCCATTGGATGGTAGCCTTGTCATTATGGAAGTTAGTCTGTTGTCGATATTTTTGTTATTCCAATGGATGGTAGTCTAGTCATTATGTAAGGTAGTTTGTTTTCGAGATTTGTGTTACTCCAATGGATGCTAGCCTAGTCATTATGGAAGGTAGTCTGTTTTCGTGATTTTTGTTACTCCGATGGTTGGTAGCCTTGTCATTATGGAAGTTAGTCTGTTGTCGATATTATTGTTATTCCAATGGATGGTAGTCTAGTCATTATGTAAGGTAGTTTGTTTTCGATATTTTTGTTACTCCAATGGATGGTAGCCTTGTCAGTATGGAAGGTAGTCTGTTGTCGTGATTTTTGTTACTCCAATTGATGGTAGTCTTGTCATTATGGAAGGTAGTCTATTGTCGAGATTTTTTTTACTCCAATGGATGGTAGCCTTGTCATTATGAAAAGTAGTATGTTTTCGAGATTTTTGTTATTCCAATGGATGGTAGCTTTATCATTATGAAAGGTAGTCTGTTGTCGATATCTTTGTTACTCCAATGGATGGTAGCCTAGTAATTAGGGAAGGTAGTCTGTTGTCGAGATTTTTGTTACTCCAATGGATGGTAGCCTAGTCATTATGGAAGATAGTGTGTTGTCGAGATTTGTTTTACTCCAATGGATAGTAGCCTTGTCATTATGGAAGGTAGTATGTTGTCGAGATTTTTGTTATTCCAATGGATGGTAGCCTTGTCATTATGAAAGGTAGTCTGTTGTCGATATCTTTGTTACTCCAATGGATAGAAGCCTAGTCATTAGGGAAGGTAGTGTGTTGTCGAGATTTTTGTTACTCCAATGGATGGTAGCCTAGTCGTTATGGAAGATAGTCTGTTGTCGATATTTTTGTTACTCCAATGCATGATTGCCTTGTCATTATGGAAGGTAGTCTGTTGTCGAGATTTTTGTTACTCCAATGGATGGTAGCCTTGTTATTATGGAAGGTAGTTTTTCATTGTGATTTTTGTTACTCCTATGGATGGTAGCCTTCTCATTATGGAAGGTAGTCTATTGTTCAGATTTTGGTTACTACAATGTATGGTAGCCTAGTCATTATGGAAGGTAGTCTGTTGTCAAGATTTTAGTTACTCCAATGGATGGTAGCCTAGTCATTATGGAAGGTAGTCTGTTGTCGATATTTTTGTTACTCCAATGGATTGTAGCCTTGTCATTATGGAAGGTGGTCTATTGTAGACATTTTTTCACTCCAATGGATTGTAGGCTTGTCATTATAGAAGATAGTATGTTGTCGAGATTTTTGTTATTCCAATGGATGGTAGCCTTGTCATTATGAAAGGTAGTCTATTGTCGACATTTTTTTACTCCAATGGATGGTAGCCTTGTCATTATGGAAGGTAGACTATTATCGAGATTTTTGTTACTCCAATGGATGGTAGCCTTGTCATTATGAAAGGTTGTCTGTTGTCAAGATTTTTGTTACTCAAATGGATGGTAGCCTTATCATTATGGAAGGTAGTCTGTTGTCGAGATTTTTGTTACTCCAATGGATGGTAGCCTTTTCATTATGTAAGGTTGTATGTTTTCGAGATTTTTGTTAATCCAATGGATGGTAGCCTTGTCATTATGGAAGGTAGTCTATTGTTCAGATTTTTGTTACTACAATGTATGGTAGCCTTGTCATTATGGTAGGTAGTCTGTTGTCGAGATTTTTGTTACTTTATTGAATGGTAGCCATGTCATTATGGAAGGTAGTCAGTTGTCGATATTTTTGTTACTCCAATGGATGGTAGCCTAGTAATTATTGAAGGTAGTCTATTATCGAAATGTTTGTTACTCTAATGGAAGGTAGCCTTGTCATTATGGAAGGTAGTCTGTTGTCGAGATTTTTGTTACTCCAATGGATGGTAGCCTTGTCATTATGGAAGGTAGTATTTTGTTGATATCTTTGTTACTCCAATGGATGGTAGCCTTGTCATTATGGAAGGTAATTTGTTGTCGATATCTTTGTTACTCCAATGGATGGTAGCCTAGTTATTATGAAAGGTAGTCTATTGTCGAGATTTTTTTTACTCTAATGGATAATAGCCTTGTCATTATGGAAGGTAGTCTGTTGTTGAGATTTTTGTTACTCCAATGGATGGTAGCCTTGTCATTATGGAAGGTAGTATTTTGTTGATATCTTTGTTACTCCAATGGATGGTAGCCTTGTCATTATGGAAGGTAATCTGTTGTCGATATCTTTGTTACTCCAACGGATGGTAGCCTAGTAATTATGAAAGGTAGTCTATTGTCGAGATTTTTTTTACTCCAATGGATGGTAGCCTTGTCATTATGGAAGGTAGTATGTTGTCGAGATTTTTGTTATTCCAATGGATGGTAGCTTTGTCATTATGAAAGGTATTCTGTTGTCGATGTCTTTGTTACTCCAATGGATGGTAGCCTAGTAATTAGGGAAGGTAGTCTGTTGTCGATATTTTTGTTACTCCAATGGATGCTAGCTTAGTCATTATGGAAGGTAGTCTGTTTTCGTGATTTTTGTTACTCCGATGGTTGGTAGCCTTGTCATTATGGAAGGTAGTATGTTGTCGATATCTTTGTTACTCCGATGGATGGTAGTCTAGTCATTATGCAAGGTAGCATGTTGTCGAGATTACCGTTACTCCAATGGATGGTAGTCTTATCAGTATGGAAGGTAGTCTGTTGTCGTGATTTTTGTTACTCCAATTGATGGTAGCCTTGTCATTATGGAAGGTAGTCTATTGTCGAGATTTTTTTTACTCCAATGGAAGGTAGCCTTGTCATTATGGAAAGTAGTATGTTTTCGAGATTTTTGTTATTCCAATGGATGGTAGCTTTGTCATTATGAAAGGTAGTCTGTTGTCGATATCTTTGTTACTCCAATGGATGGTAGCCTAGTAATTAGGGAAGGTAGTCTGTTGTAGAGATTTTTGTTACTCCAATGGATGGTAGCCTAGTCATTATGGAAGATAGTCTGTTGTCAAGATTTTTGTTACTCCAATGGATGATAGCCTTGTCATTATGGAAGGTAGGCTATTGTCGATATATTTGTTACTCCAATGGATGGTATCCTAGTCATTATGAAAGGTAGTCTATTGTCGAGATTTGTTTTACTCCAATGGATAATAGCCTTGTCATTATGGAAGGTAGTATGTTGTCGAGATTTTTGTTATTCCAATGGATGGTAGCCTTGTCATTATGAAAGGTAGTCTGTTGTCGATATCTTTGTTACTCCAATGGATAGAAGCCTAGTCATTAGGGAAGGTAGTGTGTTGTCGAGATTTTTGTTACTCCAATGGATGGTAGCCTAGTCATTATGGAAGATAGTCTGTTGTCGATATTTTTGTTACTCCAATGGATGATTGCCTTGTCATTATGGAAGGTACTCTGTTGTCGAGATTTTTGTTACTCCAATGGATGGTAGCCTTGTTATTATGGAAGGTAGTTTGTCATTGTGATTTTTGTTACTCCTATGGATGGTAGCCTACTCATTATGGAAGGTAGTCTATTGTTCAGATTTTCGTTACTACAATGTATGGTAGCCTAGTCATTATGGAAGGTAGTATGTTGTCTAGATTTTAGTTACTCCAATGGATGGTAGCCTAGTCATTATGGAAGGTAGTCTGTTGTCGAGATTTTTGTTACTCCAATGGATTGTAGCCTTGTCATTATGGAAGGTGGTCTATTGTAGACATTTTTTTTACTCCAATGGATTGTAGGGTTGTCAATATGGAAGTTAGTATGTTGTCGAGATTTTGGTTATTCCAATGGATGGTAGCCTTGTCATTATGAAAGGTAGTCTATTGTCGACATTTTTTTTACTCCAATGGATGGCAGCCTTGTCATTATGGAAGGTAGACTATTGTCGAGATTTTTGTTACTCCAATGGATGGTAGCCTTGTCATTATGAAAGGTAGTGTGTTGTCGAGATTTTTGTTACTCTAATGGATGGTAGCCTTATCATTATGGAAGGTAGTTTGTCGTCGTGATTTTTGTTACTCCAATGGATGGTAGCCTTTTCATTATGTAAGGTTGTATGTTATCGAGATTTTTGTTAATCCAATGGATGGTAGCCTTGTCATTATGGAAGGTAGTCTATTGTTCAGATTTTTGTTACTACAATGGATGGTAGCCTTGTCATTATGGTAGGTAGTCTGTTGTCGATATCTTTGTTACTCCAATGGATGGTAGCCTAGTAATTATGAAAGGTAGTCTATTGTCGAGATTTTTTTTACTCCAATGGATGGTAGCCTTGTCATTATGGAAGGTAGTATGTTGTCGAGATTTTTGTTATTCCAATGGATGGTAGCTTTGTCATTATGAAAGGTATTCTGTTGTCGATGTCTTTGTTACTCCAATGGATGGTAGCCTAGTAATTAGGGAAGGTAGTCTGTTGTCGATATTTTTGTTACTCCAATGGATGCTAGCTTAGTCATTATGGAAGGTAGTCTGTTTTCGTGATTTTTGTTACTCCGATGGTTGGTAGCCTTGTCATTATGGAAGGTAGTATGTTGTCGATATCTTTGTTACTCCGATGGATGGTAGTCTAGTCATTATGCAAGGTAGCATGTTGTCGAGATTACCGTTACTCCAATGGATGGTAGTCTTGTCAGTATGGAAGGTAGTCTGTTGTCGTGATTTTTGTTACTCCAATTGATGGTAGCCTTGTCATTATGGAAGGTAGTCTATTGTCGAGATTTTTTTTACTCCAATGGAAGGTAGCCTTGTCATTATGGAAAGTAGTATGTTTTCGAGATTTTTGTTATTCCAATGGATGGTAGCTTTGTCATTATGAAAGGTAGTCTGTTGTCGATATCTTTGTTACTCCAATGGATGGTAGCCTAGTAATTAGGGAAGGTAGTCTGTTGTAGAGATTTTTGTTACTCCAATGGATGGTAGCCTAGTCATTATGGAAGATAGTCTGTTGTCAAGATTTTTGTTACTCCAATGGATGATAGCCTTGTCATTATGGAAGGTAGGCTATTGTCGATATATTTGTTACTCCAATGGATGGTATCCTAGTCATTATGAAAGGTAGTCTATTGTCGAGATTTGTTTTACTCCAATGGATAATAGCCTTGTCATTATGGAAGGTAGTATGTTGTCGAGATTTTTGTTATTCCAATGGATGGTAGCCTTGTCATTATGAAAGGTAGTCTGTTGTCGATATCTTTGTTACTCCAATGGATAGAAGCCTAGTCATTAGGGAAGGTAGTGTGTTGTCGAGATTTTTGTTACTCCAATGGATGGTAGCCTAGTCATTATGGAAGATAGTCTGTTGTCGATATTTTTGTTACTCCAATGGATGATTGCCTTTTCATTATGGAAGGTACTCTGTTGTCGAGATTTTTGTTACTCCAATGGATGGTAGCCTTGTTATTATGGAAGGTAGTTTGTCATTGTGATTTTTGTTACTCCTATGGATGGTAGCCTACTTATTATGGAAGGTAGTCTATTGTTCAGATTTTCGTTACTACAATGTATGGTAGCCTAGTCATTATGGAAGGTAGTATGTTGTCTAGATTTTAGTTACTCCAATGGATGGTAGCCTAGTCATTATGGCAGGTAGTCTGTTGTCGAGATTTTTGTTACTCCAATGGATTGTAGCCTTGTCATTATGGAAGGTGGTCTATTGTAGACATTTTTTTTACTCCAATGGATTGTAGGGTTGTCATTATGGAAGATAGTATGTTGTCGAGATTTTGGTTATTCCAATGGATGGTAGCCTTGTCATTATGAAAGGTAGTCTATTGTCGACATTTTTTTTACTCCAATGGATGGCAGCCTTGTCATTATGGAAGGTAGACTATTGTCGAGATTTTTGTTACTCCAATGGATGGTAGCCTTGTCATTATGAAAGGTAGTCTGTTGTCGAGATTTTTGTTACTCTAATGGATGGTAGCCTTATCATTATGGAAGGTAGTTTGTCGTCGTGATTTTTGTTACTCCAATGGATGGTAGCCTTTTCATTATGTAAGGTTGTATGTTGTCGAGATTTTTGTTAATCCAATGGATGGTAGCCTTGTCATTATGGAAGGTAGTCTATTGTTCAGATTTTTGTTACTACAATGTATGGTAGCCTTGTCATTATGGTAGGTAGTCTGTTGTCGAGATTTTTGTTACTTTATTGAATGGTAGCCATGTCATTATGGAAGGTAGTCAGTTGTCGAGATTTTTGTTACTCCAATGGTTGGTAGCCTAGTAGTTATGGAAGGTAGTCTATTGTCGAGATGTTTGTTACTCTAATGGATGATAGCCTTGTCATTATGGAAGGTAGTCTATTGTCGAGATTTTTGTTACTCCAATGGATGGTAGCCTTGTCATTATGGAAGGTAATCTATTGTCGATATCTATGTTACTCCAATGGATGGTAGCCTAGTCATTATAAAAGGTAGTCTATTGTCGAGATTTTTTTTACTCCAACGGATGGTAGCCTTGTCATTATGGAAGGTAGTATGTTGTCGAGATTTTTGTTATTCCAATGGATGGTAGCTTTGTCATTATGAAAGGTATTCTGTTGTCGATGTCTTTGTTACTCCAATGGATGGTAGCCTAGTAATTAGGGAAGGTAGTCTGTTGTCGATATTTTTGTTACTCCAATGGATGGTAGCCTAGTCATTATGGAAGATAGTCTGTTGTCGAGATTTTTGTTACTCCAATGGATGATAGCCTTGTCATTGTGAAAGGTAGGCTGTTGTCAATATATTTGTTACTCCAATGGATGGTAGCCTAGTCATTATGAAAGGTAGTCTATTGTCGAAATTTTTTTTACTCCAATGGATGGTAGCCTTGTGATTATGGATGGTAGTATGTTGTCGAGATTTTTGTTACTCCAATGGATGGTAGCCTTGTCATTATGAAAGGTAGTCTATTGTCGAGATTTTTTTTACTCCAATGGATGGTAGCCTTGTCATTATGGAAGGTAGTCTGTTGTCGAGATTTTTGTTACTCCAATTGATCGTAGCCTTGTCATTATGGAAGGTAGTATTTTGTTGATATCTTTGTTACTCCAATGGATGGTAGCCTTGACATTATGGAAGGTAGTCTGTTGTCGATATCTTTGTTACTCCAACGGATGGTAGCCTAGTAATTTAGGATGGTAGTCTATTGTCGAGATTTTTGTTACTCCAATGGATGGTAGCCTAGTCATTATGGAAGAGAGTTTGTTGTCAAGATTTTCGTTACTCCAATGGATGATAGCCTTGTCATTATAGAAGGTAGGTTGTTGTCGATATATTTGTTACTCCAATGGACGGTAGCCAAGTCATTATGAAAGGTAGTCTTTTGTCGAGATTTTTTTTACTCCAATGGATGGTAGCCTTGTCATTATGGAAGGTAGTATGTTGTCTAGATTATTGTTATTCCAATGGATGGTAGCCTTGTCATTATGAAATGTAGTCTGTTATCGATATCTTTGTTATTCCAATGGATAATAGCCTGGTCATTAGGCAAGTTAGTGTGTTGTGGATATTTTTGTTACTCCAATGGATGGTAGCCTTGTCATTATGGAAGGTAGTATTTTATTGAAATATTTGTTACTCCAATGGATGGTAGCCTTGTCATTATGGAAGGTAGTCTGTTGTCGATATCTTTGTTACTCCAATGGATGGTAGCCTAGTCATTATGAAAGGTAGTCTATTGTTGAGATTTTTTTTACTCCAATGGATGGTAGCCTTGTCATTATGGAAGGTAGTATGTTGTCGAGATTTTTGTTATTCCAATGGATGGTATCTTTGTCATTATGAAAGGTAGTATGTTGTCGATATCTTTGTTTTTCCAATGGATAGTAGCCTGGTCATTAGGGAAGTTAGTGTGTTGTCGAGATTTTTGTTACACCAATGGATGGTAGCCTAGTCATTACGGAAGATAGTCTGTTGTCGAGATTTTTGTTACTCCAATGGATGGTAGCCTAGTCATTATGGAAGATAGTCTATTGTCGAGATTTTTGTTACTCCAGTGGATGATAGCCTTGTCATTATGGAAGGTAGGTTGTTGTCGATATATTTGTTACTCCAATGGATGATAGCCTAGTCATTATGAAAGGTAGTCTTTTGTCGAGATTTTTTTTACTCCAATGGATGGTAGCCTTATCATTATGGAAGGTAGTATGTTGTCGAGATTTTTGTTATTCCAATGGATGGTAGCCTTGTCATTATGAAAGGTAGTCTGTTGTCGAGATTTTTGTTACTCCAGTGGATGATAGCCTTGTCATTATGGAAGGTAGGTTGTTGTCGATATATTTGTTACTCCAATGGATGATAGCCTAGTCATTATGAAAGGTAGTCTTTTGTCGAGATTTTTTTTACTCCAATGGATGGTAGCCTTATCATTATGGAAGGTAGTATGTTGTCGAGATTTTTGTTATTCCAATGGATGGTAGCCTTGTCATTATGAAAGGTAGTCTGTTATCGATATCTTTGTTATTCCAATGGATAGTAGCCTAGTCATTACGGAAGGTAGTCTGTTGTCAAGATTTTAGTTACTCCAATGGATGGTAGCCTAGTCATTATGGAAGGTAGTCTGTTGTCAAGATTTTTGTTACTCCAATGGATGATAGCCTAGTCATTATGAAAGGTAGTCTGTTGTTGAGATTTTTTTTACTCCAATGGATGGTAGCCTTGTCATTATGGAAGGTAGTATGTTGTCAGGATTTTTGTTATTCCAATGGATGGTATCTTTGTCATTATGAAAGGTAGTATGTTGTCGATATCTTTGTTACTCCAATGGATGGTAGCCTAGTAATTAGGGATGGTAGTCTGTTGTCGAGATTTTTGTTACTCCAATGGATGGTAGCCTAGTCATTATGGAAGATAGTCTGTTGTCGAGATTTTTGTTACTCCAATGGATGATAGCCTTGTCATTATGGAAGGTAGGTTGTTGTCGATATATTTGTTACTCCAATGGATGGTAGCCTAGTCATTATGAAAGGTAGTCTTTTGTCGAGATTTTTTTTACTCCAATGGATGGTAGCCTTGTCATTATGGAAGGTAGTATGTTGTCGTGATTTTTGTTATTCCAATGGATGGTAGCCTTGTCATTATGAAAGGTAGTCTGTTATCGATATCTTTGTTATTCCAATGGATAGTAGCCTGGTCATTAGGGAAGTTAGTGTGTTGTCGATATTTTTGTTACTCGAATGGATGGTAGCCTTGTCATTATGGAAGGTAGTATTTTGTTGATATCTTTGTTACTCCAATGGATGGTAGCCTTTTTATTATGGAAGGTAGTCTATTGTCGATATCTTTGTTACTCCAATGGATGGTAGCCTAGTCATTATGAAAGGTAGTCTATTGTTGAGATTTTTTTTACTCCAATAGATGGTAGCCTTGTCATTATGGAAGGTAGTATGTTATCGAGATTTTTGTTATTCCAATGGATGGTATCTTTGTCATTATGAAAGGTAGTATGTTGTCGATATCTTTGTTACTCTAATGGATGGTAGCCTAGTAATTAGGGATGGTAGTCTGTTGTCGAGATTTTTGTTACTCCAATGGATGGTAGCCTTGTCATTATGGAAGGTAGTATGTTGTCGAGATTTTTGTTATTCCAATGGATGGTAGCCTTGTCATTATGGAAGGTAGTATTTTGTTGAAATATTTGTTACTCCAATGGATGGTAGCCTTGTCATTATGGAAGGTAGTCTGTTGTCGATATCTTTGTTACTCCAATGGATGGTAGCCTAATCATTATGAAAGGTAGTCTATTGTTGAGATTTTTTTACTCCAATGGATGGTAGCCTTGTCATTATGGAAGGTAGTATGTTGTCGAGATTTTTGTTATTCCAATGGATGGTATCTTTGTCATTATGAAAGGTAGTATGTTGTCGATATCTTTGTTTTTCCAATGGATAGTAGCCTGGTCATTAGGGAAGTTAGTGTGTTGTCGAGATTTTTGTTACACCAATGGATGGTAGCCTAGTCATTACGGAAGATAGTCTGTTGTCGAGATTTTTGTTACTCCAATGGATGGTAGCCTAGTCATTATGGAAGATAGTCTATTGTCGAGATTTTTGTTACTCCAGTGGATGATAGCCTTGTAATTATGGAAGGTAGGTTGTTGTCGATATATTTGTTACTCCAATGGATGATAGCCTAGTCATTATGAAAGGTAGTCTTTTGTCGAGATTTTTTTTACTCCAATGGATGGTAGCCTTATCATTATGGAAGGTAGTATGTTGTCGAGATTTTTGTTATTCCAATGGATGGTAGCCTTGTCATTATGAAAGGTAGTCTGTTATCGATATCTTTGTTATTCCAATGGATAGTAGCCTGGTCATTAGGGAAGTTAGTGTGTTGTCGAGATTTTTGTTACACCAATGGATGGTAGCCTAGTCATTATGGAAGATAGTCTGTTGTCGAGATTTTTGTTACTCCAATGGATGATAGCCTTGTCATTATGGAAGGTAGTCTGTTGTCGAGATTTTTGTTACTCCAATGGATGGTAGCGTTGTTATTATGGAAGGTAGTTTGTCATTGTGATTTTTGTTACTCCTATGGATGGTAGCCTTCTCATTATGGAAGGTAGTCTATTGTTCAGATTTTTGTTACTACAATGTATGGTAGCCTAGTCATTACGGAAGGTAGTCTGTTGTCAAGATTTTAGTTACTCCAATGGATGGTAGCCTAGTCATTATGGAAGGTAGTCTGTTGTCAAGATTTTTGTTACTCCAATGGATGATAGCCTAGTCATTATGAAAGGTAGTCTGTTGTTGAGATTTTTTTTACTCCAATGGATGGTAGCCTTGTCATTATGGAAGGTAGTATGTTGTCAGGATTTTTGTTATTCCAATGGATGGTATCTTTGTCATTATGAAAGGTAGTATGTTGTCGATATCTTTGTTACTCCAATGGATGGTAGCCTAGTAATTAGGGATGGTAGTCTGTTGTCGAGATTTTTGTTACTCCAATGGATGGTAGCCTTGTCATTATGGAAGGTAGTATTTTGTTGATATCTTTGTTACTCCAATGGATAGTAGCCTTGTCATTATGGAAGGTGCTCTGTTGTCGATATCTTTGTTACTCCAATGGATGGTAGCCTAGTCATTATGAAAGGTAGTCTATTGTTGAGATTTTTTTTACTCTAATAGATGGTAGCCTTGTCATTATGGAAGGTAGTATGTTATCGAGATTTTTGTTATTCCAATGGATGGTATCTTTGTCATTATGAAAGGTAGTATGTTGTCGATATCTTTGTTACTCCAATGGATGGTAGCCTAGTAATTAGGGATGGTAGTCTGTTGTCGAGATTTTTTTTACTCCAATGGATGGTAGCGTAGTCATTATGGAAGATAGTCTGTTGTCGAGACTTTTGTTACTCCAATGGATGATAGCCTTGTCATTATGGAAGGTAGGCTGTTGTCGATATATTTGTTACTCCAATGGATGCTAGCCTAGTCATTATAAAAGGTAGTTATTTGTCGAGATTTTGTTTACTCCAATGGATGGTAGCCTTGTCATTATGGAAGGTAGTATGTTGTCGAGATTTTTGTTATTCCAATGGATGGTAGCCTTGTCATTATGAAAGGTAGTCTGTTATCGATATCTTTGATATTCCAATGGAAAGTAGCCTGGTCATTAGGGAAGTTAGTGTGTTGTCGATATTTTTGTTACTCCAATGGATGGTAGCCTAGTCATTATGGAAGATAGTCTGTTTACGAGATTTTTGTTACTCCAATGGATGATAGCCTTGTCATTATGGAAGGTAGTCTATTGTCGAGATTTTTGTTACTCCAATGTATGGTAGCCTAGTCATTATGAAAGGTAGTCTTTTGTCGAGATTTTTTTTACACTGATGGATGGTAGCCTTGTCATTATGGAAGGTAGTATGTTGTCTAGATTTTTGTTATTCCAATGGATGGTAGCCTTGTCATTATGAAAGGTAGTCTTTTATCGATATCTTTGTTATTCCAATGGATAGTAGCCTGGTCATTAGGGAAGTTAGTGTGTTGTCGATATTTTTGTTACTCCAATGGATGGTAGCCTAGTCATTATGGAAGATAGTCTGTTGTCGAGATTTTTTTTACTCCAATGGATGATAGCCTTGTCATTATGGAAGGTAGTCTATTGTCGAGATTTTTGTTACTCCAATGGATGGTAGCTTTGTTATTATGGAAGGTAGTTTGTCATTGTGATTTTTGTTACTCCTATGGATGGTAGCCTTCTCATTATGGAAGGTAGTCTATTGTTCAGATTTTTGTTACAACAATGTATGGTAGCGTAGTCATTATGGAAGGTAGTATGTTGTCGAGATTTTAAGTACTCCAATGGATGGTAGCCTAGTCATTATGGAAGGTAGTTTGTTGTCAAGATTTTTGTTACTCCAATGGATGGTAGCCTTGTCATTATGGAAAGTAGTCTATTGTCGATATTTTTTTTACTCCAATGGATGGTAGCCTTGTCATTATGGAAGATAGTATGTTGTCGAGATTTTTGTTATTCCAATGGATGGTAGCCTTGTCATTATGAAAGGTAGTCTATTGTCGAGATATTTTTTACTCCAATGGATGGTAGCCTTGTCATTATGGAAGGTAGTTTGTTGTCGAGATTTTTGTTACTCCAATGGATGGTAGCCTTGTCATTATGGAAGGTAGTATTTTGTTGATATCTTTGTTACTCCAATGGATGGTAGCCTTCTCATTATGGAAGGTAATCTTTTGTCAATATCTTTGTTACTCCAATGGATGGTAGCCTAGTCATTATGAAAGGTAGTCTATTGTCGAGATTTTTTTTACTCCAATGGATGGTAGCCTTGTCATTATGAAGGTAGTATGTTGTCGAGATTTTTGTTATTCCAATGGATGGTAGCTTTGTCATTATGAAAGGTAGTATGTTGTCGATATCTTTGTTACTCCAATGGATGGTAGCCTAGTAATTAGGGAAGGTAGTCTGTTGTCGATATATTTGTTACTCCAATGGATGGTAGCCTAGTCATTATGAAAGGTAGTCTATTGTTGAGATTTTTTTTACTCCAATGGATGGTAGCCTTGTCATTATGGAAGGTATTATGTTGTCGAGATTTTTGTTATTCCAATGGATGGTAGCCTTGTCATTATGAAAGGTATTCTATTATCGATATCTTTGTTATTCAAATGGATAGTATCCTGGTCATTAGGGAAATTAGTGTGATGTCGAGATTTTTTTTACTCCAATGGATGGTAGCCTAGTCATTATGGAAGATAGTCTGTTGTCGAGATTTTTGTTACTCCCATGGATGATAGCCTTGTCATTATGGAAGCTAGTATGTTGTCGAGATTTTTGTTACTCCAATTGATGGTAGCCTTGTTATTATGGAAGGTAGTCTGTCATTGTGATTTTTGTTACTCTTATGGATGGTAGCCTTCTCATTATGGAAGGTAGTCTATTGTTCAGATTTTCGTTACTACAATGTATGGTAGCCTAGTCTTTATGGAAGGTTGTCTATTGTCGAGATTTTAGTTCCTCCAATGGACGGTAGCCTAGTCATTATGGAAGGTAGTCTGTTGTCGAGATTTTTGTTACTCCACTGGATGGTACCCTTGTCATTATGGAAGGTAGTCTATTGTTGAGATTTTTTTTACTCCAATGGATGGTAGCCTTGTCATTATGGGAGATAGTATGTTGTCGATATTTTTGTTATTCAAATGGATGGTACCCTTGTCATTATGAAAGGTAGTCTATTGTCGAGATTTTTTTTACTCCAATGGATGGTAGCCTTGTCATTATGGAAGGTAGTCTGTTGTCGAGATTTTTGTTACTCCAATGGATGGTAGCCTAGTCATTATGGAAGATAGTCTGTTGTCGAGATTTTTTATTCTCCAATGGATGATAGCCTTGTCATTATGCAAGGTAGGCTGTTGTCGATATATTTGTTACTCCAATGGATGGTAGCCTATTCATTATGAAAGGTAGTCTATTGTCGAGATTTTTTTTACTCCAATGGATGGTAGCCTTGTCATTATGGAAGGTAGTATGTTGTCGAGATTTTTGTTATTCCAATGGATGGTAGCCTTGTCATTATGAAAGGTAGTCTGTTATCGATATCTTTGTTATTCCAATGGATAGTATCCTGGTCATTAGGGAAATTAGTGTGATGTCGAGATTTTTGTTACTCCAATGGATGGTAGCCTAGTCATTATGGAAGATAGTCTGTTGTCGAGATTTTTGTTACTCCAATGGATGATAGCCTTGTCATTATGGAAGGTAGTCTATTGTCGTGATTTTTGTTACTCCAATTGATGGTAGCCTTGTTATTATGGAAGGTAGTCTGTCATTGTGATTTTTTTTACTCCAATGGATGGTAGCCTTCTCATTATGGAAGGTAGTCTATTGTTCAGATTTTCGTTACTACAATGTATGGTAGCCTAGTCTTTATGGAAGGTAGTCTATTGTCGAGTTTTTAGTTACTCCAATGAATGGTAGCCTAGTCATTATGGAAGGTAGTCTGTTGTCGAGATTTTAGTTACTCCAATGGATGGTAGCCTTGTCATTATGGAAGGTAGTCTATTGTTGAGATTTTTTTTACTCCAATGGATGGTAGCCTTGTCATTATGGAAGATTGTATGTTGTCGATATTTTTTATTATTCCAATGGATGGTACCCTTGTCATTATGAAAGGTAGTCTATTGTCGAGATTTTTTTTACTCCAATGGATGGTAGCCTTGTCATTATGGAAGGTAGTCTGTTGTCGAGATTTTTGTTTCTCCAATGGATGGTAGCCTAGTCATTATGGAAGATAGTCTGTTGTCGAGATTTTTGTTATTCCAATGGATGATAGCCTTGTCATTATGGAAGCTAGTCTGTTGTCGAGATTTTTGTTACTCCAATTGATGGTAGCCTTGTTATTATGGAAGGTAGGCTGTTGTCGATATATTTGTTACTCCAATGGATGGTAGCCTAGTCATTATGAAAGGTAGTCTATTGTCGAGATTTTTTTACTCCAATGGATGGTAGCCTTGTCATTATGGAAGGTAGTATGTTGTCGAGATTTTTGTTATTCCAATGGATGGTAGCTTTTTTATTATGAAAGGTAGTATGTTGTCGATATCTTTGTTACTCCAATGGATGGTAGCCTTGTAATTAGGGATGGTAGTCTGTTGTTGAGATTTTTGTTACTCCAATGGATGGTTGCCTAGTCATTATGGAAGACAGTCTGTTGTCGAGATTTTTGTTACTCCAATGGATGATAGCCTTGTCATTATGGAAGGTAGGCTGTTGTCGATATATTTGTTACTCCAATGGATGGTAGCCTAGTCATTATGAAAGGTAGTCTATTGTCGAGATTTTTTTTACTCCAATGGATGGTAACCTTGTCATTATGGAAGGTAGTATGTTGTCGAGATTTTTGTTATTCCAATGGATGGTAGGCTGTTATCGAGATTTTTGTTATTCCAATGGATAATAGCCTGGTCATTATCGAAGGTAGTCTGTTGTCGAGATTTTTGTTACTTCCATGGATGGTAGCGTTGTTATTATGGAAGGTAGTTTGTCATTGTGATTTTTGTTACTCCTATGGATGGTAGACTTCTCATTATGGAAGGTAGTCTATTGTTCAGATTTTTGTTACTACAATGTATGGTAGCCTAGTCATTATGGAAGGTAGGCTGTTGTCGAGATTTTAGTTACTCCAATGGATGGTAGCCTAGTCATTATGGAAGGTAGTCTGTTGTCGATATTTTTTTACTCCAATGGATGGTAGCCTTGTCATTATGGAAGATAGTATGTTGTTGATATTTTTGTTATTCCAATGGATGGTAGCCTTGTCTTTATGAAAGGTAGTCTATTGTCGAGATTTTTTTTACTCCAACGGATGGTAGCCTTGTCATTGTGGAAGGTGGTCTATTGTCGAGGTTTTTGTTACTCCAATGGATGGTAGCCTTGTCATTATGGAAGGTAGTATTTTGTTGATATCTTTGTTACTCCAATGGATGGTAGCCTTGTCATTATGGAAGGTAGTCTGTTGTCGATATCTTTGTTACTCCAATGGATGTTAGCCTAGTCATTATGAAAGGTAGTCTATTGTCGAGAATTTTTTTACTCCAATGGATGGTTGCCTTGTCATTATGGAAGGTAGTATGTTATCGAGATTTTTGTTATTCCAATGGATGGTAGCTTTGTCATTATGAATGGTAGTATGTTGTCTATATCTTTGTTACTCCAATGGATGGTAGCCTAGTAATTAGGGAAGGTTGTCTGTTGTTGAGATTTTTGTTACTCCAACGGATGGTAGCCTAGTCATTATGGAAGATAGTCTATTGTAGAGATTTTTGTTACTCCAATGGATGATAGCCTTGTCATTATGGAAGGTAGGCTGTTGTCGATATATTTGTTACTCCAATGGATGGTAGCCTAGTCATTATGAAAGGTAGTCTATTGTCGAGATTTTTTTTACTCTAATTGATGGTAGCGTTGTCATTATGGAAGGTAGTATGTTGTCAAGATTTTTGTTATTCCAATGGATGGTAGCCTTGTCATTATGAAAGGTAGTCTGTTATCGATATCTTTGTTATTCCAATGGATAGTAGCCTGGTCATTAGGGAAGTTAGTGTGTTGTCAAGATTTTTGTTACTCCAATGGATGGTAGCCTAGTCATTATGGAAGATAGTCTGTTTTCGAGATTTTTGTTACTCCAATGGATGATAGCCTTGTCATTATGGAAGCTAGTCTGTTGTCGAGATTTTTGTTACTCCAATTGATGGTAGCCTTGTTATTATGGAAGGTAGTCTGTCATTGTGATTTTTGTTACTCCTATGGATGGTAGCCTTATCATTATGGAAGGTAGTCTATTGTTCAGATTTTCATTACTACAATGTATGGTAGCCTTGTCATTATGGAAGGTAGTCTTTTGTCGAGATTTTTGTTACTCCAATGGATGGTAGCCTTGTCATTATGTAAGGTAGTCTATTGTCGAGATTTTTTTTACTCCAATGGATGGTAGCCTTGTCATTATGGAAGATAGTATGTTGTCGAGATTTTTGTTATTCCAATGGATGGTAGCCTTGTTATTATGAAAGGTAGTCTGTTGTCGATATCTTTGTTACTCCAATGGATGGTAGCCTTGTCATTAGGGAAGGTAGTCGGTTGTCGAGATTTCCGTTACTACAATGTATGGTAGCCTAGTCATTATGGAAGGTAGTCTGTTGTCGAGATTTTAGTTACTCCAATGGATGATAGCCTTGTCAATATGAAGGTAGTCTATTGTCGATATTTTTGTTACTCCAATGGATGGTAGCCTTGTCATTATGGAAGGTAGTATGTTATCAAGATTTTTGTTAATCCAATGGATGGTAGCCATGTCATTACGTAAGGTAGTCTATTGTTCAGATTTTTGTTACTACAGTGTATGGTAGCCTTGTCAATATGGTAGGTAGTCTATTGTCGAGATTTTTGTTACTCTATTGGATGGTAGCCATGTCATTTTGAAAGTTAGTCTGTTGTCAAGACTTTTGTTTTTCCAATGGATGGTAGCCTAGTCATTATGGAAGGTATTTGTTTTTGAGATTTTTGATACTCCGATGGATGGTAGCCTTGTCATTATGGAAGGTAGTCTTTTGTCGAGATTTTTGTTACTCCAATGGATGATAGCGTTGTCATTATGGAAGGTAGTATGTTGTCGTGATTTTTGTTACTCCAATGGATGGTAGCCTTGTCATTATGGAAGGTAGTATGTTGTCGATATCTTTGTTACTATAATGGATGGTAGCCTTGTCATTATGAAAGGTTGTTTGTTGCCGAGATTTTTGTTACTCCAATGGATGGTAGCCTTGTTATTATGGAAGGTAGTCTGTCATTGTGATTTTTGTTACTCCTATGGATGGTAGCCTTCTCATTATGGAAGGTAGTCTGTTGTCGAGATTTTTATTACTCCAATGGATTGTAGCCTTGTCATTATGGAAGGTAGTATTTTGTTGATATCTTTGTTACTCCAATGGATGGTAGCCTTATCATTATGGAAGGTAGTATGTTATCGATATCTTTGTTACTCCAATGGATGGTAGCCTAGTCATTATGGAAGGTAGTATGTTGTCGAGATTTTTGTTATTCCAATGGATGGTAGCCTTGTCATTATGGAAGGTAGTATGTTGTCGAGATTTTTGTTATTCCAATGGATGATAGCTTTGCATTATGAAAGGTAGTCTGTTGTCGATATCTTTGTTACTCCAATGGATGGTAGCCTAGTAATTCGGGAAGGTAGTCTGTTGTCCAGATTTTTCTTACTCAAATGGATGGTAGCCTAGTCATTATGGAAGATAGTTTGTTTTCGAGATTTTTGTTACTTCAATGGATGATAGCCTTGTCATTATGGATGGTAGGCTTTTGTCGATATATTTGTTACTCCAATGGATGGTAGCCTTGTCATTATGAAAGGTAGGCTATTATCGATATCTTTGTTATTCCAATGGATAATAGCCTGGTCATTAGGGAAGTTAGTGTGTTGTCGAGATTTTTGTTACTCCAATGGATGGTAGCCTAGTGATTATGGAAGATAGTCCGTTGTCGATATTTTTGTTACTCCAATGGATGATAGCCTTGTCATTATGGAAGGTAGTCCGTTGTCGAGATTTTTGTTACTCCCATGGATGGTAGCATTGTTATTATGGAAGGTAGTTTGTCATTGTGATTTTTGTTACTCCTATGGATGGTAGACTTCTCATTATGGAAGGTAGTCTATTGTTCAGATTTTTGTTACTACAATGTATGGTAGCCTAGTCATTATGGAAGGTAGTCTTTTGTCGAGATTTTTGTTACTCCAATGGATGGTAGCCTTGTCATTATGTAAGGTAGTCTATTGTCGAGATTTTTTTTACTCCAATGGATGGTAGCCTTGTCATTATGGAAGATAGTATGTTGTCGAGATTTTTGTTACTCCAATGGATGGTAGCCTAGTCATTATGGAAGATAGTCTGTTTTCGAGATTTTTCTTACTCCAATGGATGATAGCCTTGTCATTATGGAAGCTAGTCTGTTGTCGAGATTTTTGTTACTCCAATTGATGGTAGCCTTGTTATTATGGAAGGTAGTCTGTCATTGTGATTTTTGTTACTCCTATGGATGGTAGCCTTATCATTATGGAAGGTAGTCTATTGTTCAGATTTTCATTACTACAATGTATGGTAGCCTTGTCATTATGGAAGGTAGTCTTTTGTCGAGATTTTTGTTACTCCAATGGATGGTAGCCTTGTCATTATGTAAGGTAGTCTATTGTCGAGATTTTTTTTACTCCAATGGATGGTAGCCTTGTCATTATGGAAGATAGTATGTTGTCGAGATTTTTGTTATTCCAATGGATGGTAGCCTTGTTATTATGAAAGGTAGTCTGTTGTCGATATCTTTGTTACTCCAATGGATGGTAGCCTTGTCATTAGGGAAGGTAGTCGGTTGTCGAGATTTCCGTTACTACAATGTATGGTAGCCTAGTCATTATGGAAGGTAGTCTGTTGTCGAGATTTTAGTTACTCCAATGGATGATAGCCTTGTCAATATGAAGGTAGTCTATTGTCGATATTTTTGTTACTCCAATGGATGGTAGCCTTGTCATTATGGAAGGTAGTATGTTATCAAGATTTTTGTTAATCCAATGGATGGTAGCCATGTCATTACGTAAGGTAGTCTATTGTTCAGATTTTTGTTACTACAGTGTATGGTAGCCTTGTCAATATGGTAGGTAGTCTATTGTCGAGATTTTTGTTACTCTATTGGATGGTAGCCATGTCATTTTGAAAGTTAGTCTGTTGTCAAGACTTTTGTTTTTCCAATGGATGGTAGCCTAGTCATTATGGAAGGTATTTGTTTTTGAGATTTTTGATACTCCGATGGATGGTAGCCTTGTCATTATGGAAGGTAGTCTTTTGTCGAGATTTTTGTTACTCCAATGGATGATAGCGTTGTCATTATGGAAGGTAGTATGTTGTCGTGATTTTTGTTACTCCAATGGATGGTAGCCTTGTCATTATGGAAGGTAGTATGTTGTCGATATCTTTGTTACTATAATGGATGGTAGCCTTGTCATTATGAAAGGTTGTTTGTTGCCGAGATTTTTGTTACTCCAATGGATGGTAGCCTTGTTATTATGGAAGGTAGTCTGTCATTGTGATTTTTGTTACTCCTATGGATGGTAGCCTTCTCATTATGGAAGGTAGTCTGTTGTCGAGATTTTTATTACTCCAATGGATTGTAGCCTTGTCATTATGGAAGGTAGTATTTTGTTGATATCTTTGTTACTCCAATGGATGGTAGCCTTATCATTATGGAAGGTAGTATGTTATCGATATCTTTGTTACTCCAATGGATGGTAGCCTAGTCATTATGGAAGGTAGTATGTTGTCGAGATTTTTGTTATTCCAATGGATGGTAGCCTTGTCATTATGGAAGGTAGTATGTTGTCGAGATTTTTGTTATTCCAATGGATGATAGCTTTGCATTATGAAAGGTAGTCTGTTGTCGATATCTTTGTTACTCCAATGGATGGTAGCCTAGTAATTCGGGAAGGTAGTCTGTTGTCCAGATTTTTCTTACTCAAATGGATGGTAGCCTAGTCATTATGGAAGATAGTTTGTTTTCGAGATTTTTGTTACTTCAATGGATGATAGCCATGTCATTATGGATGGTAGGCTGTTGTCGATATATTTGTTACTCCAATGGATGGTAGCCTTGTCATTATGGAAGGTAGTATGTTGTCGAGATTTTTGTTATTCCAGTGGATGGTAGCCTTGTCATTATGAAAGGTAGGCTATTATCGATATCTTTGTTATTCCAATGGATAATAGCCTGGTCATTAGGGAAGTTAGTGTGTTGTCGAGATTTTTGTTACTCCAATGGATGGTAGCCTAGTGATTATGGAAGATAGTCCGTTGTCGTGATTTTTGTTACTCCAATGGATGATAGATAGCCTTGTCATTATGGAAGGTAGTCTGTTGTCGAGATTTTTATTACTCCAATGGATGATAGCATTGTCATTATGGAAGGTAGGCTGTTGTCGATATATTTGTTACTCCAATGGATGGTAGCCTAGTCACTATGAAAGGTAGTCTATTGTCGAGATTTTTTTTACTCCAATGGATGGTAGCCTTCTCATTATGGAAAGTAGTATGTTGTCGAGATTTTTGTTATTCCAATGGATGGTAGCCTTGTCATTATGAAAGGTAGTCTGTTATCGATATCTTTGTTATTCCAATGGATAGTATCCTGGTCATTAGGGAAATTAGTGTAATGTCAAGATTTTTGTTACTCCAATGGATGGTAGCCTAGTCATTATGGAAGATAGTCTGTTGTCAAGATTTTTGTTACTCCAATGGATGATAGCCTTGTCATTATGGAAGCTAGTCTGTTGTCGAGATTTTTGTTACTCCAATTGATGGTAGCCTTGTTATTATGGAAGGTAGGTTGTTGTCGATATATTTGTTACTCCAATGGATGGTAGCCTAGTCATTATGAAAGGTAGTCTATTGTCGAGATTTTTTTACTCCAATGGATGGTAGCCTTGTCATTATGGAAGGTAGTATGTTGGCGAGATTTTTGTTACTCCAATGGATGGTAGCCTTGTCATTATGGAAGGTAGTATTTTGTTGATATCTTTGTTACTCCAATGGATGGTAGCCTTGTCATTATGGAAGGTATTCTGTTGTCGATATCTTTGTTACTCCAACGGATGGTAGCCTAGTCATTATGAAAGGTAGTCTATTATCGAGATTTTTTTACTCCAATGGATGGTAGCCTTGTCATTATGGAAGGTAGTATGTTGTCGAGATTTTTGTTATTCCAGTGGATGGTAGGCTGTTATCGAGATTTTTGTTATTCCAATGGATAATAGCCTGGTCATTATCGAAGGTAGTCTGTTGTCGAGATTTTTGTTACTTCCATGGATGGTAGCGTTGTTATTATGGAAGGTAGTTTGTCATTGTGATTTTTGTTACTCCTATGGATGGTAGACTTCTCATTATGGAAGGTAGTCTATTGTTCAGATTTTTGTTACTACAATGTATGGTAGCCTAGTCATTATGGAAGGTAGTCTGTTGTCGAGATTTTAGTTACTCCAATGGATGGTAGCCTAGTCATTATGGAAGGTAGTCTGTTGTCAAGATTTTTGTTACTCCAATGGATGGTAGCCTTGTCATTATGGAAGGTAGTCTATTGTCGATATTTTTTTACTCCAATGGATGGTAGCCTTGTCATTATGGAAGATAGTATGTTGTTGATATTTTTGTTATTCCAATGGATGGTAGCCTTGTCTTTATGAAAGGTAGTCTATTGTCGAGATTTTTTTTACTCCAAGGGATGGTAGCCTTGTCATTATGGAAGGTGGTCTATTGTCGAGGTTTTTGTTACTCCAATGGATGGTAGCCTTGTCATTATGGAAGGTAGTATTTTGTTGATATCTTTGTTACTCCAATGGATGGTAGCCTTGTCATTATGGAAGGTAGTCTGTTGTCGATATCTTTGTTACTCCAATGGATGTTAGCCTAGTCATTATGAAAGGTAGTCTATTGTCGAGAATTTTTTTACTCCAATGGATGGTTGCCTTGTCATTATGGAAGGTAGTATGTTGTCGAGATTTTTGTTATTCCAATGGATGGTAGCTTTGTCATTATGAATGGTAGTATGTTGTCTATATCTTTGTTACTCCAATGGATGGTAGCCTAGTAATTAGGGAAGGTTGTCTGTTGTTGAGATTTTTGTTACTCCAACGGATGGTAGCCTAGTCATTATGGAAGATAGTCTATTGTAGAGATTTTTGTTACTCCAATGGATGATAGCCTTGTCATTATTGAAGGTAGGCTGTTGTCGATATATTTTTTACTCCAATGGATGGTAGCCTAGTCATTATGAAAGGTAGTCTATTGTCGAGATTTTTTTTACTCTAATTGATGGTAGCGTTGTCATTATGGAAGGTAGTATGTTGTCAAGATTTTTGTTATTCCAATGGATGGTAGCCTTGTCATTATGAAAGGTAGTCTGTTGTCTATATCTTTGTTACTCCAATGGATGGTAGCCTAGTAATTAGGGAAGGTTGTCTGTTGTTGAGATTTTTGTTACTCCAACGGATGGTAGCCTAGTCATTATGGAAGATAGTCTATTGTAGAGATTTTTGTTACTCCAATGGATGATAGCCTTGTCATTATGGAAGGTAGGCTGTTGTCGATATATTTTTTACTCCAATGGATGGTAGCCTAGTCATTATGAAAGGTAGTCTATTGTCGAGATTTTTTTTACTCTAATTGATGGTAGCGTTGTCATTATGGAAGGTAGTATGTTGTCAAGATTTTTGTTATTCCAATGGATGGTAGCCTTGTCATTATGAAAGGTAGTCTGTTATCGATATCTTTGTTATTCCAATGGATAGTAGCATTGTCATTAGGGAAGTTAGTGTGTTGTCGAGATTTTTGTTACTCCAATGGATGGTAGCCTAGTCATTATGGAAGATAGTCTGTTGTCGAGATTTTTGTTACTTCAATGGATGATAGCCTTTTCATTATGGAAGCTAGTCTGTTGTCGAGATTTTTGTTACTCCAATTGATGGTAGCCTTGTTATTATGGAAGGTAGTCTGTCATTGTGATTTTTTTTACTCCTATGGATGGTAGCCTTATCATTATGGAAGGTAGTCTATTGTTCAGATTTTCATTACTATAATGTATGGTAGCCTTGTCATTATGGAAGGTAGTCTTTTTTCGAGATTTTTGTTACTCCAATGGATGGTAGCCTTGTCATTATGTAAGGTAGTCTATTGTCGAGATTTTTTTTACTCCAATGGATGGTAGCCTTGTCATTATGGAAGATAGTATGTTGTCGAGATTTTTGTTATTCCAATGGATGGTAGCCTTGTCATTATGAAAGGTAGTCTGTTGTCGATATCTTTGTTACTTCAATGGATGGTAGCCTTGTCATTAGGGAAGGTAGTCGGTTGTCGAGATTTCCGTTACTACAATGTATGGTAGCCTAGTCATTATGGAAGGTAGTCTGTTGTCAAGATTTTAGTTACTCCAATGGATGATAGCCTTGTCAATATGAAGGTAGTCTATTGTCGAGATTTTTGTTACTCCAATGGATGGTAGCCTTGTCATTATGGAAGGTAGTATGTTATCAAGATTTTTGTTACTCCAATGTATGGTAGCCATGTCATTATGTAAGGTAGTCTATTGTTCAGATTTTTGTTACTACAGTGTATGGTAGCCTTGTCAATATGGTAGGTAGTCTATTGTCAAGATTTTTGTTACTCTATTAGATGGTAGCCATGTCATTTTGAAAGTTAGTCTGTTGTCAAGACTTTTGTTTTTCCAATGGATGGTAGCCTAGTCATTATGGAAGGTATTTGTTTTTGAGATTTTTGATACTCCGATGGATGGTAGCCTTGTCATTATGGAAGGTAGTCTTTTGTCGAGATTTTTGTTACTCCAATGGATGATAGCGTTGTCATTATGGAAGGTAGTATGTTGTCGTGATATTTGTTACTCCAATGGATGGTAGCCTTGTCATTATGGAAGGTAGTATGTTGTCGATATCTTTGTTACTATAATGGATGGTAGCCTTGTCATTATGAAAGGTTGTTTGTTGCCGAGATTTTTGTTACTCCAATGGATGGTAGCCTTGTTATTATGGAAGGTAGTCTGTCATTGTGAGTTTTGTTACTCCTATGGATGGTAGCCTTCTCATTATGGAAGGTAGTCTGTTGTCGAGATTTTTATTACTCCAATGGATTATAGCCTTGTCATTATGGAAGGTAGTATTTTGTTGATATGTTTGTTACTCCAATGGATGGTAGCCTTATCATTATGGAAGGTAGTATGTTATCGATATCTTTGTTACTCCAATGGATGGTAGCCTAGTCATTATGGAAGGTAGTATGTTGTCGAGATTTTTGTTATTCCAATGGATGGTAGCCTTGTCATTATGGAAGGTAGTATGTTGTCGAGATTTTTCTTATTCCAATGGATGGTAGCTTTGCATTATGAAAGGTAGTCTGTTGTCGATATCTTTGTTACTCCAATGGATGGTAGCCTAGTAATTCGGGAAGGTAGTCTGTTGTCCAGATTTTTCTTACTCAAATGGATGGTAGCCTAGTCATTATGGAAGATAGTTTGTTGTCGAGATTTTTGTTACTTCAATGGATGATAGCCTTGTCATTATGGATGGTAGGCTGTTGTCGATATATTTGTTACTCCAATGGATGGTAGCCTAGTCATTATGATAGGTAGTCTATTGTCGAGATTTTTTTTACTCCAATGGATGGTAGCCTTGTCATTATGGAAGGTAGTATGTTGTCGAGATTTTTGTTATTCCAGTGGATGGTAGCCTTGTCATTATGAAAGGTAGGCTATTATCGATATCTTTGTTATTCCAATGGATAATAGCCTGGTCATTAAGGAAGTTAGTGTGTTGTCGAGATTTTTGTTACTCCAATGGATGGTAGCCTAGTGATTATGGAAGATAGTTTGGTATCGAGATTTTTGTTATTCCAATGGATGATAGCCTTGTCATTATGGAAGGTAGTCCGTTGTCGAGATTTTTGTTACTCCCATGGATGGTAGCATTGTTATTATGGAAGGTAGTTTGTCATTGTGATTTTTGTTACTCCTATGGATGGTAGACTTCTCATTATGGAAGGTAGTCTATTGTTCAGATTTTTGTTACTACAATGTATGGTAGCCTAGTCATTATGGAAGGTAGTCTGTTGTCGAGATTTTAGTTACTCCAATGGATGGCAGCCTAGTCATTATGGAAGGTAGTCTGTTGTCAAGATTTTTGTTACTCCAATGGATGGTAGCCTTGTCATTATGGAAGGTAGTCTATTGTCGATATTTTTTTTACTCCAATGGATGGTAGCCTTTTCATTATGGAAGATAATATTTGGTCTAGATTTTTGTTATTCCAATGGATGGTAGCCTTGTCATTATGGAAGGTAGTCTGTGGTCGATATCTTTGTTACTCCAATGGATGTTAGCCTAGTCATTATGAAAGGTAGTCTATTGTCGAGAATTTTTTTACTCCAATGGATGGTTGCCTTGTCATTATGGAAGGTAGTATGTTGTCGAGATTTTTGTTATTCCAATGGATGGTAGCTTTGTCATTATGAAAGGTAATATGTTGTCAATATCTTTGTTACTCGAATGGATGGTAGCCTAGTAATTTGGGAAGGTAGTCTGTTGTTGAGATTTTTGTTAATCTAATGGATGGTAGCCTTGTCATTATGGAAGGTAGTATGTTGTCGAAATTTTTATTACACCAATGGATGTTAGCCTTGTTATTAATTAAGGTAGTCTTTTGTTAATATTTTTGTTACTCCAATGGATGGTAGCCTTGTCATTATGGAAAGTAGTGTGTTGCCTAGATTTTTTTTACTCTAAAGGATGGTAGCCTTGTCATTATGGAAGGTAGTATGTTGTCAAGATTTTTGTTATTCCAATGGATGGTAGCCTTGTCATTATGAAAGGTAGTCTGTTATCAATATCTTTGTTATTCCAATGGATAGTAGCCTGGTCATTAGGGAAGTTAGTGTGTTGTCGAGATTTTTGTTACTCCAATGGATGGTAGCCTAGTCATTATGGAAGATAGTCTGTTGTCGAGATTTTTGTTACTCCAATGGATGATAGCCTTGTCATTATGGAAGCTAGTCTGTTGTCGAGATTTTTGTTACTCCAATTGATGGTAGCCTTGTTATTATGGAAGGTAGTCTATCATTGTGATTTTTGTTACTCCTATTGATGGTAGCCTTATCATTATGGAAAGTAGTCTATTGTTCAGATTTTCATTACTACAATGTATGGTAGCCTTGTCATTATGGAAGGTAGTCTATTGTCGAGATTTTTGTTACTCCAATGGATGGTAGCCTTGTCATTATGGAAGGTAGTCTATTGTCGAGATTTTTTTTACTCCAATGGATGGTATCCTTGTCATTATGGAAGATAGTATGTTGTCGAGATTTTGGTTATTCCAATGGATGGTAGCCTTGTCATTATGAAAGGTAGTCTGTTGTCGATATCTTTGTTACTCCAATGGATGGTAGCCTTGTCATTAGGGAAGGTAGTCGGTTGTCCATATTTTCGTTACTACAATGTATGGTAGCCTAGTCATTATGGAAGGTAGTCTGTTGTCGAGATTTTAGTTACTCTATTGGATGATAGCCTTGTCAATATGAAGGTAGTCTGTTGTCGAGATTTTTGTTACTCCAATGGATGGTAGCCTTGTCATTATGTAAGGCAGTCTATTGTTCAGATTTTTGTTACTACAGTGTATGGTAGCCTTGTCAATATGGTAGGTAGTCTATTGTCGAGATTTTTGTTACTCTATTGGATTGTAGCCTAGTCATTATGGAAGGTAGTCTGTTGTCGAGATTTTTGTTACTCCAATGGATGGTAGCCTAGTCATTATGGAAGGTAGTATGTTGTCGAGATTTTTGTTATTCCAATGGATGGTAGCCTTGTCATTATGGAAGGTAGTATGTTGTCGAGATTTTTGTTATTCCAATGGATGGTAGCTTTGCATTATGAAAGGTAGTCTGTTGTCGATATCTTTGTTACTCCAATGGATGGTAGCCTAGTAATTAGGGAAGGTAGTCTGTTGTCGAGATTTTTGTTACTCCAATGGATGGTAGCCTAGTCATTATGGAAGATTGTTTGTTGTCGAGATTTTTGTTACTCCAATGGATGATAGCCTTGTCATTATGGTTGGTAGGCTGTTGTCGATATATTTGTTACTCCAATGGATGGTAGCCTAGTCATTATGAAAGGTAGTCTATTGTCGAGATTTTTTTTACTCCAATGGATGGTAGCCTTGTCATTATGGAAGGTAGTATGTTGTCGAGCTTTTGGTTATTCCAATGGATGGTAGCCTTGTCATTATGAAAGGTAGTCTATTGTCGATATCTTTGTTACTCCAATGGATGGTAGCCTTGTCATTAGGGAAGGTAGTCGGTTGTCCATATTTTCGTTACTACAATGTATGGTAGCCTAGTCATTATGGAAGGTAGTCTGTTGTCGAGATTTTAGTTACTCCAATGGATGATAGCCTTGTCAATATGAAGGTAGTCTGTTGTCGAGATTTTTGTTACTCCAATGGATGGTAGCCTTGTCATTATGGAAGGTAGTATGTTATCAAGATTTTTGTTAATCCAATGGATGGTAGCCTTGTCATTATATAAGGCAGTCTATTGTTCAGATTTTTGTTACTACAGTGTATGGTAGCCTTGTCAATATGGTAGGTAGTCTATTGTCGAGATTTTTGTTACTCTATTGGATGGTAGTCTAGTCATTATGGAAGGTAGTCTGTTGTCGATATTTTTGTTACTCCAATGGATGGTAGCCTAGTCATTATGGAAGGTAGTCTGTTGTCGAGATTTTTGTTATTCCAATGGATGGTAGCCTTGTCATTTTGGAAGGTAGTATGTTGTCGAGATTTTTGTTATTCCAATGGATGATAGCTTTGCATTATGAAAGGTAGTCTGTTGTCGATATCTTTGTTACTCCAATGGATGGTAGCCTAGTAATTAGGGAAGGTAGTCTGTTGTCGAGATTTTTGTTACTCCAATGGATGGTAGCCTAGTCATTATGGAAGATAGTTTGTTGTCGAGATTTTTGTTACTCCAATGGATGATAGCCTTGTCATTATGGTTGGTAGGCTGTTGTCGATATATTTGTTACTCCAATGGATGGTAGCCTAGTCATTATGAAAGGTAGTCTATTGTCGAGATTTTTTTTACTACAATGGATGGTAGCCTTGTCATTATGGAAGGTAGTATGTTGTCGAGATTTTGGTTATTCCAATGGATGGTAGCCTTGTCATTATGAAAGGTAGTCTGTTGTCGATATCTTTGTTACTCCAATGGATGGTAGCCTTGTCATTAGGAAAGGTAGTCAGTTGTCCATATTTTCGTTACTACAATGTATGGTAGCCTAGTCATTATGGAAGGTAGTCTGTTCTCGAGATTTTAGTTACTCCAATGGATGATAGCCTTGTCAATATGAAGGTAGTCTGTTGTCGAGATTTTTGTTACTCCAATGGATGATAGCCTTGACATTATGGAAGGTAGTATGTTATCAAGATTTTTGTTAATCCAATGGATGGTAGCCTTGTCATTATGTAAGGCAGTCTATTGTTCAGATTTTTGTTACTACAGTGTATGGTAGCCTTGTCAATATGGTAGGTAGTCTATTGTCGAGATTTTTGTTACTCTATTGGATGGTAGCCTAGTCATTATGGAAGGTAGTCTGTTGTCGAGATTTTTGTTACTCCAATGGATGGTAGCCTAGTCATTATTGAAGGTAGTCTGTTGTCGAGATTTTTGTTATTCCAATGGATAGTAGCCTTTTCATTATGGAAGGTAGTATGTTGTCGAGATTTTTGTTATTCCAATGGATGGTAGCTTTGCATTATGAAAGGTAGTCTGTTGTCGATATCTTTGTTACTCCAATGGATGGTAGCCTAGTAATTAGGGAAGGTAGTCTGTTGTCGAGATTTTTGTTACTCCAATGGATGGTAGCCTAGTCATTATGGAAGATAGTTTGTTGTCGAGATTTTTGTTACTCCAATGGATGATAGCCTTGTCATTATGGTTGGTAGGCTGTTGTCGATATATTTGTTACTCCAATGGATGGTAGCCTAGTCATTATGAAAGGTAGTCTATTGTCTAGATTTTTTTTACTCCAATGGATGGTAGCCTTGTCATTATGGAAGGTAGTATGTTGTCGAGATTTTTGTTATTCCAATGGATGGTAGCCTTGTCATTAAGAAAGGTAGTCTGTTGTCGATATCTTTGTTACTCCAATGGATAGTAGCCTAGTCATTAGGGAAGGTAGTGTGTTGTCGAGATTTTTGTTATTCCAATGGATGGTAGCCTAGTCATTATGGAAGATAGTCTTTTGTTGAGATTTTTGTTACTCCAATGGATGATAGCCTTGTCATTATGGAAGGTAGTCTGTTGTCAAGATTTTTGTTACTCCAATGGATGGTAGGCTTGTTATTATAGAAGGTAGTCTGTCATTGTGATTTTTGTTACTCCTATGGATGGTAGCCTTGTAATTATGGAAGGTAGTCTATTGTTCAGATTTTCGTTACTACAATGTATGGTAGCCTAGTCATTATGGAAGGTAGTCTGTTGTCAAGATTTTAGTTACTCCAATGGATGGTAGCCTAGTCATTATGGAAGGTAGTATGTTGTCGAGATTTTTGTTATTCCAATGGATGATAGCTTTGCATTATGAAAGGTAGTCTGTTGTCGATATCTTTGTTACTCCAATGGATGGTAGCCTAGTAATTAGGGAAGGTAGTCTGTTGTCGAGATTTTTGTTACTCCAATGGATGGTAGCCTAGTCATTATGGAAGATAGTTTGTTGTCGAGATTTTTGTTACTCCAATGGATGATAGCCTTGTCATTATGGTTGGTAGGCTGTTGTCGATATATTTGTTACTCCAATGGATGGTAGCCTAGTCATTATGAAAGGTAGTCTATTGTCGAGATTTTTTTTACTACAATGGATGGTAGCCTTGTCATTATGGAAGGTAGTATGTTGTCGAGATTTTGGTTATTCCAATGGATGGTAGCCTTGTCATTATGAAAGGTAGTCTGTTGTCGATATCTTTGTTACTCCAATGGATGGTAGCCTTGTCATTAGGAAAGGTAGTCAGTTGTCCATATTTTCGTTACTACAATGTATGGTAGCCTAGTCATTATGGAAGGTAGTCTGTTCTCGAGATTTTAGTTACTCCAATGGATGATAGCCTTGTCAATATGAAGGTAGTCTGTTGTCGAGATTTTTGTTACTCCAATGGATGATAGCCTTGACATTATGGAAGGTAGTATGTTATCAAGATTTTTGTTAATCCAATGGATGGTAGCCTTGTCATTATGTAAGGCAGTCTATTGTTCAGATTTTTGTTACTACAGTGTATGGTAGCCTTGTCAATATGGTAGGTAGTCTATTGTCGAGATTTTTGTTACTCTATTGGATGGTAGCCTAGTCATTATGGAAGGTAGTCTGTTGTCGAGATTTTTGTTACTCCAATGGATGGTAGCCTAGTCATTATTGAAGGTAGTCTGTTGTCGAGATTTTTGTTATTCCAATGGATAGTAGCCTTTTCATTATGGAAGGTAGTATGTTGTCGAGATTTTTGTTATTCCAATGGATGGTAGCTTTGCATTATGAAAGGTAGTCTGTTGTCGATATCTTTGTTACTCCAATGGATGGTAGCCTAGTAATTAGGGAAGGTAGTCTGTTGTCGAGATTTTTGTTACTCCAATGGATGGTAGCCTAGTCATTATGGAAGATAGTTTGTTGTCGAGATTTTTGTTACTCCAATGGATGATAGCCTTGTCATTATGGTTGGTAGGCTGTTGTCGATATATTTGTTACTCCAATGGATGGTAGCCTAGTCATTATGAAAGGTAGTCTATTGTCTAGATTTTTTTTACTCCAATGGATGGTAGCCTTGTCATTATGGAAGGTAGTATGTTGTCGAGATTTTTGTTATTCCAATGGATGGTAGCCTTGTCATTAAGAAAGGTAGTCTGTTGTCGATATCTTTGTTACTCCAATGGATAGTAGCCTAGTCATTAGGGAAGGTAGTGTGTTGTCGAGATTTTTGTTATTCCAATGGATGGTAGCCTAGTCATTATGGAAGATAGTCTTTTGTTGAGATTTTTGTTACTCCAATGGATGATAGCCTTGTCATTATGGAAGGTAGTCTGTTGTCAAGATTTTTGTTACTCCAATGGATGGTAGGCTTGTTATTATAGAAGGTAGTCTGTCATTGTGATTTTTGTTACTCCTATGGATGGTAGCCTTGTAATTATGGAAGGTAGTCTATTGTTCAGATTTTCGTTACTACAATGTATGGTAGCCTAGTCATTATGGAAGGTAGTCTGTTGTCAAGATTTTAGTTACTCCAATGGATGGTAGCCTAGTCATTATGGAAGGTAGTATGTTGTCGAGATTTTTGTTACTCCAATGGATGGTAGCCTTGTCATTATGGAAGGTAGTCTGTTGTCGAGATATTTTGTTACTCTAACGGATGGTAGCCTTGTCATTATGGAAGGTAGTCTATCGTCGTGATTTTTGTTACTCCAATGGATGGTAGCCCTGTCATTATGGAAGTTAGTATGTTGTCAAGATTTTTGTTAATCCAATGGATGGTAGCTTTGTCATTATGGAAGGTAGTATATTGTTCAGATTTTTGTTACTACAATGTATGGTAGCCTTGTCATTATGGTAGGTAGTCTGTTGTCGAGATTTTTGTTACTCTATTGGATGGTAGCCATGTCATTTTGGAAGTTAGTCTGTTGTCAAGAATTTTATTTTTCCAATGGATGGTAGCCTAGTCAGTATGAAAGGTAGTCTATTTTTTATATTTTTGATACTTCGATGGAGGTTAGCCTTGTCATTATGGAAGGTAGTCTGTTGTCATGATTTTTGTTACTCCAATGTATGGTAGCCTTGTCATTATGGAAGGTAGTATGTTGTCGATATCTTTGTTACTCCAATGGATGGTAGCCTTGTCATTATGGAAGGTAGTCGGTTGTCGATATCTTTGTTACTCAAATGGATGGTAGCCTAGTCATTATGGAAGGTAGTATATTGTCGAGATTTTTATTACTCCAATGGATGGTAGCCTTGTCATTATGGAAGGTAGTATGTTGTCGAGATTTTTGTTATTCCAATGGATGGTAGCCTAGTCAATATGAAAGGTAGTCTGTTGTCGATATTTTTGTTACTCCAATGGATGGTAGCCTAGTCATTATGGAAGGTAGTCTGTTGTCGTGATTTTTGTTACTCTAATGGATGATAGCCTTATCATTATGGAAGGTAGTCTATCGTTCAGATTTTCGTTACTACAATATATGGTAGCCTAGTCATTATGGAAGGTAGTCTGTTGTCGAGATTTTAGTTACTCCAATGGATGGTAGCCTTGTCATTATGGAAGGTAGTCTGTTGTTGAGATTTTTGTTACTCTAATGGATGGTAGCCTTGTCATTATGGAAGGTAGACTGTTGTCGTGATTTTTGTTACTCCAATTGATGGTAGCCTTGTCATTATGGAAGGAAGTATGTTGTCGAGATTTTTGCTAATCCAATGGATGGTAGCCTTGTCATTATGGTAGGTATTCTATTGTTCAGATTTTTGTTACTAAAATGTATGGTAGCCTTGTAATTATTGTAGGTAGTATGTTGTCGAAATATTTGTTACTCTATTTGATGGTAGCCATGTCATTATGGATGTTAGTCTGTTGTCGAGATTTTTGTTTTTCCAATGGATGGTAGCTTAGTCATTATGGAAGGTAGTCTGTTTTTGAGATTTTTGTTACTCCGATGGATGGTAGCATTGTCATTATGGAAGGTATTCTGTTGTCGTGATTTTTGTTACTCCAATGGGTGGTAGCCTTACCATTATGGAAGGTAGTATGTTGTCGATATCTTTGTTACTCCAATGGATGGTAGCCTTGTCATTATGGAAGGTAGTATGTTGTCGAGATTTTTGTTATTCCAATGGATGGTAGCCTTGTCATTATGGATGGTAGGTTGTTGTCGATATATTTGTTACTCCAATGGATGGTAGCCTTGTCATTTTGGAAGGTAGTCTGTTGTCGAGATTTTTGTTACTCCAATGAATGGTAGCCTTGTCATTATGGAAGGTAGTATTTTGTTGATATCTTTGTTACTCCAATGGATGGTAGCCTTGTAATTATGGAAGTTAGTCTGTTGTCGATATCTTTGTTACTCCAATGGATGGTAGCCTAGTCATTATGAAAGGTAGTCTATTGTCGAAATTTTTTTTACTCCAATGGATGGTAGCCTTGTCATTTTGGAAGGTAGTATGTTGTCGAGATTTTTGTTATTCCAATGGATGGTAGCTTTGTCATTATGAAAGGTAGTATGTTGTCGATATCTTTGTTCCTCCAATGGATGATAGCCTAGTAATTAGGGAAGGTAGTTTGTTGTCAAGATTTTTGTTACTCCAATGGATGGTAGCCTAGTCATTATGGAAGGTAGTCTGTTTTTGAGAGTTTTGTTACTCCGATGGATAGTAGCCTTGTAAATATGGAAGGTAGTCTGTTGTCGATATTTTTGTTACTCCAATGGATGGTAGCCTTGTCATTATGGAAGGTACTATTTTGTCGATATCTTTGTTACTCCAATTGATGGTAGCCTTGTCATTATGGAAGGTAGTATGTTGTCGAGATTTTTGTTATTCCAATGGATGGTAGCCTTGTCATTATGAAAGGTAGTCTATTGTCGAGATTTTTTTTACTCCAATGGATGGTAGCCTTGTCATTATGGAAGCTAGTCTGTTTTCGAGATTTTTGTTACTCCAATGGATGGTAGCCTTGTCATTATGGAAGGTAGTATTTTGTTGATATCTTTGTTACTCCAATGGATGGTAGCCTTGTCATTATGGAAGGTAGTCTGTTGTCGATATCTTTGTTACTCCAATGGATGGTAGCCTAGTCATTATGAAAGGTAGTCTATTGTCGAGATTTTTTTTACTCCAATGGATGGTAGCCTTGTCATTTTGGAAGGTAGTATGTTGTCGAGATTTTTGTTATTCCAATGGATGGTAGCTTTGTCATTATGAAAGGTAGTATGTTGTCGATATCTTTGTTACTCCAATGGATGATAGCCTAGTAATTAGGGAAGGTAGTCTGTTGTCAAGATTTTTGTTACTCCAATGGATGGTAGCCTAGTCATTATGGAAGGTAGTCTGTTTTTGAGATTTTTGTTACTCCGATGGATGGTAGCCTTGTAAATATGGAAGGTAGTGTGTTATCGATATTTTTGTTACTCCAATCGATGGTAGCATTGTCATTATGGAAGGTAGTCTGTTGTCGTGATTTTTGTTACTCCAATGGATGGTAGCCTTGTCATTATGGAAGGTACTATGTTGTCGATATCTTTGTTACTCCAATGGATGGTAGCCTTGTCATTATGGAAGGTAGTATGTTGTCGAGATTTTTGTTATTCCAATGGATTGTAGCCTTGTCGTTATGAAAGGTAGTCTATTGTCGAGATTTTTTTTACTCCAATGGATGGTAGCCTTGTCATTATGGAAGCTAGTCTGTTTTCGAGATTTTTGTTACTCGAATGGATGGTAGCCTTGTCATTATGGAAGGTAGTATTTTGTTGATATCTTTGTTACTCCAATGGATGGTAGCCTTGTCATTATGGAAGGTAGTCTGTTGTCGATATCTTTCTTACTCCAATGGATGGTAGCCTAGTCATTATGAAAGGTAGTCTATTGTCGAGATTTTTTTTACTCCAATGGATGGTAGCCTTGTCATTATGGAAGGTAGTATGTTGTCATGATTTTTGTTACTCCAATGGATGGTAGCCTTGTCATTATGGAAGGTAGTATGTTGTCGATATATTTGTTACTCCAATGGATAGTAGCCTAGTAATTAGGGAAGGTAGTCTGTTGTCGAGATTTTTGTTACTCCAATGGATGGTAGCCTAGTCATTATGGAAGATAGTTTGTTGTCGAGATTTTTGTTACTCCAATGGATGATAGCCTTGTCATTATGGAAGGTAGGCTGTTGTCTATATATTTGTTACTCCAATGGATGGTAGCCTAGTCATTATGAAAGGTAGTCTATTGTCGAGAATTTTTTTACTCCAATGGATGGTAGCCTTCTCATTATGGAAGGTAGTATGTTGTCGAGATTTTTGTTATTCCAATGGATGGTAGCCTTGTCACTATGAAAGGTAGTCTGTTATCGATATCTTTGTTATTCCAATGGATAGTAGCCTGGTCATTAGGGAAGTTAGTGTGTTGTCGAGATTTTTGTTACTCCAATGGATGGTAGCCTAGTCATTATGGAAGATAGTTTGTTGTCGAGATTTTTGTTACTCCAATGGATGATAGCCTTGTCATTATGGAAGCTAGTCTGTTGTCGAGATTTTTGTTACTCCAATTGATGGTAGCCTTGTTATTATGGAAGGTAGTCTGTCATTGTGATTTTTGTTACTCCTATGGATGGTAGCCTTCTCATTATGGAAGGAAGTCTATTGTTCAGATTTTCGTTACTACAATGTATGGTAGCCTAGTCTTTATGGAAGGTAGTCTATTGTCGAGATTTTAGTTACTCCAATGGATGGTATCCTAGTCATTATGGAAGGTAGTCTGTTGTCGAGATTTTTGTTACTCCAATGGATGGTAGCCTTGTCATTATGGAAGGTAGTCGGTTGTCGTGATTTTTGTTACTCCAATGGATGGTAGCCTTGTCATTATGGAAGGTAGTATGTTGTCGATATCTTTGTTACTCCAATGGATGGAAGCCTTGTCATTATGAAAGGTTGTTTGTTGCCGAGATTTTTGTTACTCCAATGGATGGTAGCCTTATTATTATGGACGGTAGTCTGTCATTGTGATTTTTGTTACTCCTATGGATGGTAGCCTTCTCATTATGGAAGGTAGTCTGTTGTCGAGATTTTTGTTACTCCATTGGATGGTAGCCTTGTCATTATGGAAGGTAGTATTTTGTTGATATCTTTGTTACTCCAATGGATGGTAGCCTTGTCATTATGGAAGGTAGTATGTTATCGATATCTTTGTTACTCCAATGGATGGTAGCCTAGTCATTATGGAATGTAGTATGTTTTCGAGATTTTTGTTATTCCAATGGATGTTAGCCTTGTCATTATGGAAGGTAGTATGTTGTCGAGATTTTTGTTATTCCAATGGATGGTAGCTTTGCATTATGAAAGGTAGTCTGTTGTCGATATCTTTGTTACTCCAATGGATGGTAGCCTAGTAATTAGGGAAAGTAGTTTGTTGTCGAGATTTTTGTTACTCCAATGGATGGTAGCCTAGTCATTATGGAAGATAGTCTGTTGTCGAGATTTTTGTTACTCCAATGGATGATAGCCTTGTCATTATGGAAGGTAGGCTGTTGTCGATATATTTGTTACTCCAATGGATGGTAGCCTAGTCATTATGACAGGTAGTCTATTGTCGATATTTTCTTTACTCCAATAGATGGTAGCCTTGTCATTATGGAAGGTAGTCTGTTGTCGAGATTTTTGGTACTCCATTGGATGGTAGCCTTGTCATTATGGAAGGTAGTATTTTGTTGATATCTTTGTTACTCCAATGGATGGTAGCCTTGTCATTATGGAAGGTAGTATGTTATCGATATCTTTGTTACTCCAATGGATGGTAGCCTAGTCATTACGGAATGTAGTATGTTGTCGAGATTTTTGTTATTCCAATGGATGTTAGCCTTGTCATTATGGAAGGTAGTATGTTGTCGAGATTTTTGTTATTCCAATGGATGGTAGCTTTGCATTATGAAAGGTAGTCTGTTGTCGATATCTTTGTTACTCCAATGGATGGTAGCCTAGTAATTAGGGAAGGTAGTTTGTTGTCGAGATTTTTGTTACTCCAATGGATGGTAGCCTAGTCATTATGGAAGATAGTCTGTTGTCGAGATTTTTGTTACTCCAATGGATGATAGCCTTATCATTATGGAAGGTAGGCTGTTGTTGATATATTTGTTACTCCAATGGATGGTAGCCTAGTCATTATGAAAGGTAGTCTATTGTCGAGATTTTCTTTACTCCAATGGATGGTAGCCTTGTCATTATGGAAGGTAGTATGTTGTCGAAATTTTTGTTATTCCAATGGATGGTAGCCTTGTCATTATGAAAGGTAGTCTGTTGTCGATATCTTTGTTACTCCAATGGATAGTAGCCTTGTCATTAGGGACGGTAGTGTGTTGTCGATATTTTTGTTACTCCAATGGAAGGTAGCCTAGTCATTATGGAAGATAGTCTGTTGTGGAGATTTTTGTTACTCCAATGGATGATAGCCTTGTCATTATGGAAGGTAGTCTGTTGTCGAGATTTTTGTTACTCCAATGGATGGTAGGCTTGTTATTATAGAAGGTAGTCTGTCATTGTGATTTTTGTTACTCCTATGGATGGTAGCCTTGTCATTATGGAAGGTAGTCTATTGTTCAGATTTTTGTTACTACAAGGTATATTAGCCTAGTCATTATGGAAGGTAGTCTGTTGTCAAGATTTTAGTTACTCCAATGGATGGTAGCCTAGTCATTATGGAAGGTAGTCTGTTGTCGAGATTTTTGTTACTCCAATGGATGATAGCCTTGTCATTATGGAAGGTAGTTTGTTGTCGAGATATTTTGATACTCTAACGGATGGTAGCCTTGTCACTATGGAAGGTAGTCTATCGTCGTGATTTTTGTTACTCCAATGGATGGTAGCCTTGTCATTATGGAAGGTAGTATGTTGTCAAGATTTTTGTTAATCCAATGGATGGTAGACTTGTCATTATGGAAGGTAGTATATTGTTCAGATTTTTGTTACTACAATGTATGGTAGCCGTGTCATTATGGTAGGTAGTCTGTTGTCGATATTTTTGTTACTCTATTGGATGGTAGCCATGTCATTTTGGAAGTTAGTCTGTTGTCAAGACTTATATTTTTCCAATGGATGGTAGCCCTGTCATTATGAAAGGTAGTCTATTTTTGAGATTTTTGATACTCCGATGGAGGGTAGCCTTGTCATTATGGAAGGTAGTCTGTTGTCGAGATTTTTGTTACTCCAATGGATGGTAGAGTTGTCATTATGGAAGGTAGTCTGTTGTCATGATTTTTGTTACTCCAATGGATGGTAGCCTTGTCATTATGGAAGGTAGTATGTTGTCGATATCTTTGCTACTCCAATGGATGGTAGCCTTGTCATTATGGAAGGTAGTCGGTTGCCGATATCTTTGTTACTCAAATGGATGGTAGCCTAGTCATTATGGAAGGTAGTATATTGTCGAGATTTTTATTACTCCAATGGATGGTAGCCTTGTCATTATGGAAGGTAGTATGTTGTCAAGATTTTTATTATTCCAATGGATGGTAGCCTAGTCAATATGGAAGGTAGTCTGTTGTTGAGATTTTTGTTACTCTAATGGATGGTAGCCTTGTCATTATGGAAGGTAGACTGTTGTCGTGATTTTTGTTACTCCAATTGATGGTAGCCTTGTCATTATGGAAGGTAGTATGTTGTCGAGATTTTTGTTAATCCAATGAATGGTAGCCTTGTCATTATGGAAGGTATTCTATTGTTCAGATTTTTGTTACTAAAATGTATGGTAGCCTTGTAATTATGGTAGGTAGTATGTTGTCGAAATATTTGTTACTCTATTCGATGGTAGCCATGTCATTATGGATGTTAGTCTGTTGTCGAGATTTTTGTTTTTCCAATGGATGGTAGCTTAGTCATTATGGAAGGTAGTATGTTTTTGAGATTTTTGTTACTCCGATGGATGGTAGCGTTGTCATTATGGAAGGTAGTCTGTTGTCGTGATTTTTGTTACTCCAATGGATGGTAGCCTTACCATTATGGAAGGTAGTATGTTGTCGATATCTTTGTTACTCCAATGGATGGTAGCCTTGTCATTATGGAAGGTAGTATGTTGACGATATCTTTGTTACTCCAATGGATGGTAGCCTTGTCATTATGGAAGGTAGTCGGTTGCCGATATCTTTGTTACTCAAATGGATGGTAGCCTAGTCATTATGGAAGGTAGTATATATTCGAGATTTTTATTACTCCAATGGATGGTAGCCTAGTCATTATGGAAGGTAGTATGTTGTCGAGATTTTTCTTATTCCAATGGATGGTAGCCTAGTCAATATGGAAGGTAGTCTGTTGTCGATATTTTTGTTACTCCAATGGATGGTAGCCTAGTCATTATGGAAGGTAGTCTGTTGTCGTGATTTTTGTTACTCCAATGGATGATAGCCTTGTCATTATGGAAGGTAGTCTATTGTTCAGATTTTCGTTACTACAATATATGGTAGCCTAGTCATTATGGAAGGTAGTCTGTTGACGAGATTTTAGTTACTCCAATGGATGGTAGCCTTGTCATTATGGAAAGTAGTCTGTTGTTGAGATTTTTGTTACTCTAATGGATGGTAGCCTTGTCATTATGGAAGGTAGACTATTGTCGTGATTTTTGTTACTCCAATTGATGGTAGCCTTGTCATTATGGAAGGTAGTATGTTGTCGAGATTTTTGTTAATCCAATGGATGGTAGCTTTGTCATTATGGAAGGTATTCTATTGTTCAGATTTTTGTTACTAAAATGTATGGTAGCCTTGTAATTATGGTAGGTAGTATGTTGTCGAAATATTTGTTACTCTATTCGATGGTAGCCATGTCATTATGGATGTTAGTCTGTTGTCGAGATTTTTGTTTTTCCAATGGATGGTAGCTTAGTCATTATGGAAGGTAGTCTATTTTTGAGATTTTTGTTACTCCGATGGATGGTAGCGTTGTCATTATGGAAGGTAGTCTGTTGTCGTGATTTTTGTTACTCCAATGGATGGTAGCCTTACCATTATGGAAGGTAGTATGTTGTCGATATCTTTGTTACTCCAATGGATGGTAGCCTAGTAATTAGGGAAGGTAGTTTGTTGTCAAGATTTTTGTTACTCCAATGGATGGTAGCCTAGTCATTATGGAAGGTAGTCTGTTTTTGAGAGTTTTGTTACTCCGATGGATAGTAGCCTTGTAAATATGGAAGGTAGTCTGTTGTCGATATTTTTGTTACTCCAATGGATGGTAGCCTTGTCATTATGGAAGGTACTATTTTGTCGATATCTTTGTTACTCCAATTGATGGTAGCCTTGTCATTATGGAAGGTAGTATGTTGTCGAGATTTTTGTTATTCCAATGGATGGTAGCCTTGTCATTATGAAAGGTAGTCTATTGTCGAGATTTTTTTTACTCCAATGGATGGTAGCCTTGTCATTATGGAAGCTAGTCTGTTTTCGAGATTTTTGTTACTCCAATGGATGGTAGCCTTGTCATTATGGAAGGTAGTATTTTGTTGATATCTTTGTTACTCCAATGGATGGTAGCCTTGTCATTATGGAAGGTAGTCTGTTGTCGATATCTTTGTTACTCCAATGGATGGTAGCCTAGTCATTATGAAAGGTAGTCTATTGTCGAGATTTTTTTTACTCCAATGGATGGTAGCCTTGTCATTTTGGAAGGTAGTATGTTGTCGAGATTTTTGTTATTCCAATGGATGGTAGCTTTGTCATTATGAAAGGTAGTATGTTGTCGATATCTTTGTTACTCCAATGGATGATAGCCTAGTAATTAGGGAAGGTAGTCTGTTGTCAAGATTTTTGTTACTCCAATGGATGGTAGCCTAGTCATTATGGAAGGTAGTCTGTTTTTGAGATTTTTGTTACTCCGATGGATGGTAGCCTTGTAAATATGGAAGGTAGTGTGTTATCGATATTTTTGTTACTCCAATCGATGGTAGCATTGTCATTATGGAAGGTAGTCTGTTGTCGTGATTTTTGTTACTCCAATGGATGGTAGCCTTGTCATTATGGAAGGTACTATGTTGTCGATATCTTTGTTACTCCAATGGATGGTAGCCTTGTCATTATGGAAGGTAGTATGTTGTCGAGATTTTTGTTATTCCAATGGATTGTAGCCTTGTCGTTATGAAAGGTAGTCTATTGTCGAGATTTTTTTTACTCCAATGGATGGTAGCCTTGTCATTATGGAAGCTAGTCTGTTTTCGAGATTTTTGTTACTCGAATGGATGGTAGCCTTGTCATTATGGAAGGTAGTATTTTGTTGATATCTTTGTTACTCCAATGGATGGTAGCCTTGTCATTATGGAAGGTAGTCTGTTGTCGATATCTTTCTTACTCCAATGGATGGTAGCCTAGTCATTATGAAAGGTAGTCTATTGTCGAGATTTTTTTTACTCCAATGGATGGTAGCCTTGTCATTATGGAAGGTAGTATGTTGTCATGATTTTTGTTACTCCAATGGATGGTAGCCTTGTCATTATGGAAGGTAGTATGTTGTCGATATATTTGTTACTCCAATGGATAGTAGCCTAGTAATTAGGGAAGGTAGTCTGTTGTCGAGATTTTTGTTACTCCAATGGATGGTAGCCTAGTCATTATGGAAGATAGTTTGTTGTCGAGATTTTTGTTACTCCAATGGATGATAGCCTTGTCATTATGGAAGGTAGGCTGTTGTCTATATATTTGTTACTCCAATGGATGGTAGCCTAGTCATTATGAAAGGTAGTCTATTGTCGAGAATTTTTTTACTCCAATGGATGGTAGCCTTCTCATTATGGAAGGTAGTATGTTGTCGAGATTTTTGTTATTCCAATGGATGGTAGCCTTGTCACTATGAAAGGTAGTCTGTTATCGATATCTTTGTTATTCCAATGGATAGTAGCCTGGTCATTAGGGAAGTTAGTGTGTTGTCGAGATTTTTGTTACTCCAATGGATGGTAGCCTAGTCATTATGGAAGATAGTTTGTTGTCGAGATTTTTGTTACTCCAATGGATGATAGCCTTGTCATTATGGAAGCTAGTCTGTTGTCGAGATTTTTGTTACTCCAATTGATGGTAGCCTTGTTATTATGGAAGGTAGTCTGTCATTGTGATTTTTGTTACTCCTATGGATGGTAGCCTTCTCATTATGGAAGGAAGTCTATTGTTCAGATTTTCGTTACTACAATGTATGGTAGCCTAGTCTTTATGGAAGGTAGTCTATTGTCGAGATTTTAGTTACTCCAATGGATGGTATCCTAGTCATTATGGAAGGTAGTCTGTTGTCGAGATTTTTGTTACTCCAATGGATGGTAGCCTTGTCATTATGGAAGGTAGTCGGTTGTCGTGATTTTTGTTACTCCAATGGATGGTAGCCTTGTCATTATGGAAGGTAGTATGTTGTCGATATCTTTGTTACTCCAATGGATGGAAGCCTTGTCATTATGAAAGGTTGTTTGTTGCCGAGATTTTTGTTACTCCAATGGATGGTAGCCTTATTATTATGGACGGTAGTCTGTCATTGTGATTTTTGTTACTCCTATGGATGGTAGCCTTCTCATTATGGAAGGTAGTCTGTTGTCGAGATTTTTGTTACTCCATTGGATGGTAGCCTTGTCATTATGGAAGGTAGTATTTTGTTGATATCTTTGTTACTCCAATGGATGGTAGCCTTGTCATTATGGAAGGTAGTATGTTATCGATATCTTTGTTACTCCAATGGATGGTAGCCTAGTCATTATGGAATGTAGTATGTTTTCGAGATTTTTGTTATTCCAATGGATGTTAGCCTTGTCATTATGGAAGGTAGTATGTTGTCGAGATTTTTGTTATTCCAATGGATGGTAGCTTTGCATTATGAAAGGTAGTCTGTTGTCGATATCTTTGTTACTCCAATGGATGGTAGCCTAGTAATTAGGGAAAGTAGTTTGTTGTCGAGATTTTTGTTACTCCAATGGATGGTAGCCTAGTCATTATGGAAGATAGTCTGTTGTCGAGATTTTTGTTACTCCAATGGATGATAGCCTTGTCATTATGGAAGGTAGGCTGTTGTCGATATATTTGTTACTCCAATGGATGGTAGCCTAGTCATTATGACAGGTAGTCTATTGTCGATATTTTCTTTACTCCAATAGATGGTAGCCTTGTCATTATGGAAGGTAGTCTGTTGTCGAGATTTTTGGTACTCCATTGGATGGTAGCCTTGTCATTATGGAAGGTAGTATTTTGTTGATATCTTTGTTACTCCAATGGATGGTAGCCTTGTCATTATGGAAGGTAGTATGTTATCGATATCTTTGTTACTCCAATGGATGGTAGCCTAGTCATTACGGAATGTAGTATGTTGTCGAGATTTTTGTTATTCCAATGGATGTTAGCCTTGTCATTATGGAAGGTAGTATGTTGTCGAGATTTTTGTTATTCCAATGGATGGTAGCTTTGCATTATGAAAGGTAGTCTGTTGTCGATATCTTTGTTACTCCAATGGATGGTAGCCTAGTAATTAGGGAAGGTAGTTTGTTGTCGAGATTTTTGTTACTCCAATGGATGGTAGCCTAGTCATTATGGAAGATAGTCTGTTGTCGAGATTTTTGTTACTCCAATGGATGATAGCCTTATCATTATGGAAGGTAGGCTGTTGTTGATATATTTGTTACTCCAATGGATGGTAGCCTAGTCATTATGAAAGGTAGTCTATTGTCGAGATTTTCTTTACTCCAATGGATGGTAGCCTTGTCATTATGGAAGGTAGTATGTTGTCGAAATTTTTGTTATTCCAATGGATGGTAGCCTTGTCATTATGAAAGGTAGTCTGTTGTCGATATCTTTGTTACTCCAATGGATAGTAGCCTTGTCATTAGGGACGGTAGTGTGTTGTCGATATTTTTGTTACTCCAATGGAAGGTAGCCTAGTCATTATGGAAGATAGTCTGTTGTGGAGATTTTTGTTACTCCAATGGATGATAGCCTTGTCATTATGGAAGGTAGTCTGTTGTCGAGATTTTTGTTACTCCAATGGATGGTAGGCTTGTTATTATAGAAGGTAGTCTGTCATTGTGATTTTTGTTACTCCTATGGATGGTAGCCTTGTCATTATGGAAGGTAGTCTATTGTTCAGATTTTTGTTACTACAAGGTATATTAGCCTAGTCATTATGGAAGGTAGTCTGTTGTCAAGATTTTAGTTACTCCAATGGATGGTAGCCTAGTCATTATGGAAGGTAGTCTGTTGTCGAGATTTTTGTTACTCCAATGGATGATAGCCTTGTCATTATGGAAGGTAGTTTGTTGTCGAGATATTTTGATACTCTAACGGATGGTAGCCTTGTCACTATGGAAGGTAGTCTATCGTCGTGATTTTTGTTACTCCAATGGATGGTAGCCTTGTCATTATGGAAGGTAGTATGTTGTCAAGATTTTTGTTAATCCAATGGATGGTAGACTTGTCATTATGGAAGGTAGTATATTGTTCAGATTTTTGTTACTACAATGTATGGTAGCCGTGTCATTATGGTAGGTAGTCTGTTGTCGATATTTTTGTTACTCTATTGGATGGTAGCCATGTCATTTTGGAAGTTAGTCTGTTGTCAAGACTTATATTTTTCCAATGGATGGTAGCCCTGTCATTATGAAAGGTAGTCTATTTTTGAGATTTTTGATACTCCGATGGAGGGTAGCCTTGTCATTATGGAAGGTAGTCTGTTGTCGAGATTTTTGTTACTCCAATGGATGGTAGAGTTGTCATTATGGAAGGTAGTCTGTTGTCATGATTTTTGTTACTCCAATGGATGGTAGCCTTGTCATTATGGAAGGTAGTATGTTGTCGATATCTTTGCTACTCCAATGGATGGTAGCCTTGTCATTATGGAAGGTAGTCGGTTGCCGATATCTTTGTTACTCAAATGGATGGTAGCCTAGTCATTATGGAAGGTAGTATATTGTCGAGATTTTTATTACTCCAATGGATGGTAGCCTTGTCATTATGGAAGGTAGTATGTTGTCAAGATTTTTATTATTCCAATGGATGGTAGCCTAGTCAATATGGAAGGTAGTCTGTTGTTGAGATTTTTGTTACTCTAATGGATGGTAGCCTTGTCATTATGGAAGGTAGACTGTTGTCGTGATTTTTGTTACTCCAATTGATGGTAGCCTTGTCATTATGGAAGGTAGTATGTTGTCGAGATTTTTGTTAATCCAATGAATGGTAGCCTTGTCATTATGGAAGGTATTCTATTGTTCAGATTTTTGTTACTAAAATGTATGGTAGCCTTGTAATTATGGTAGGTAGTATGTTGTCGAAATATTTGTTACTCTATTCGATGGTAGCCATGTCATTATGGATGTTAGTCTGTTGTCGAGATTTTTGTTTTTCCAATGGATGGTAGCTTAGTCATTATGGAAGGTAGTATGTTTTTGAGATTTTTGTTACTCCGATGGATGGTAGCGTTGTCATTATGGAAGGTAGTCTGTTGTCGTGATTTTTGTTACTCCAATGGATGGTAGCCTTACCATTATGGAAGGTAGTATGTTGTCGATATCTTTGTTACTCCAATGGATGGTAGCCTTGTCATTATGGAAGGTAGTATGTTGACGATATCTTTGTTACTCCAATGGATGGTAGCCTTGTCATTATGGAAGGTAGTCGGTTGCCGATATCTTTGTTACTCAAATGGATGGTAGCCTAGTCATTATGGAAGGTAGTATATATTCGAGATTTTTATTACTCCAATGGATGGTAGCCTAGTCATTATGGAAGGTAGTATGTTGTCGAGATTTTTCTTATTCCAATGGATGGTAGCCTAGTCAATATGGAAGGTAGTCTGTTGTCGATATTTTTGTTACTCCAATGGATGGTAGCCTAGTCATTATGGAAGGTAGTCTGTTGTCGTGATTTTTGTTACTCCAATGGATGATAGCCTTGTCATTATGGAAGGTAGTCTATTGTTCAGATTTTCGTTACTACAATATATGGTAGCCTAGTCATTATGGAAGGTAGTCTGTTGACGAGATTTTAGTTACTCCAATGGATGGTAGCCTTGTCATTATGGAAAGTAGTCTGTTGTTGAGATTTTTGTTACTCTAATGGATGGTAGCCTTGTCATTATGGAAGGTAGACTATTGTCGTGATTTTTGTTACTCCAATTGATGGTAGCCTTGTCATTATGGAAGGTAGTATGTTGTCGAGATTTTTGTTAATCCAATGGATGGTAGCTTTGTCATTATGGAAGGTATTCTATTGTTCAGATTTTTGTTACTAAAATGTATGGTAGCCTTGTAATTATGGTAGGTAGTATGTTGTCGAAATATTTGTTACTCTATTCGATGGTAGCCATGTCATTATGGATGTTAGTCTGTTGTCGAGATTTTTGTTTTTCCAATGGATGGTAGCTTAGTCATTATGGAAGGTAGTCTATTTTTGAGATTTTTGTTACTCCGATGGATGGTAGCGTTGTCATTATGGAAGGTAGTCTGTTGTCGTGATTTTTGTTACTCCAATGGATGGTAGCCTTACCATTATGGAAGGTAGTATGTTGTCGATATCTTTGTTACTCCAATGGATGGTAGCCTTGTCATTATGGAAGGTAGTATGTTGTCGAGATTTTTGTTATTCCAATGGATGGTAGCCTTGTCATTATGGATGGTAGGCTGTTGTCGATATATTTGTTACTCCAATGGATGGTAGCCTTGTCATTTTGGAAGGTAGTCTATTGTCGAGATTTTTGTTACTCCAATGAATGGTAGCCTTGTCATTATGGAAGGTAGTATTTTGTTGATATCTTTGTTACTCCAATGGATGGTAGCCTTGTCATTATGGAAGTTAGTCTGTTGTCGATATCTTTGTTACTCCAATGGATGGTAGCCTAGTCATTATGAAAGGTAGTCTATTGTCGAGATTTTTTTTACTCCAATGGATGGTAGCCTTGTCATTTTGGAAGGTAGTATGTTGTCGAGATCTTTGTTATTCCAATGGATGGTAGCTTTGTCATTATGAAAGGTAGTATGTTGTTGATATCTTTGTTACTCCAATGGATGATAGCCTAGTAATTAGGGAAGGTAGTTTGTTGTCAAGATTTTTGTTACTCTAATGGATGGTAGCCTAGTCATTATGGAAGGTAGTCTGTTTTTGAGATTTTTGTTACTCCGATGGATGGTAGCCTTGTAAATATGGAAGGTAGTCTATTGTCGATATTTTTGTTACTCCAATGGATGGTAGCATTGTCATTATGGAAGGTAGTCTGTTGTCGTGATTATTGTTACTCCAATGGATGGTAGCCTTGTCATTATGGAAGGTACTATGTTGTCGATATCTTTGTTACTCCAATGGATGGTAGCCTTGTCATTATGGAAGGTAGTATGTTGTCGAGATTTTTGTTATTCCAATGGATGGTAGCCTTGTCATTATGAAAGGTAGTCTATTGTCGAGATTTTTTTTACTCCAATGGATGGTAGCCTTGTCATTATGGAAGCTAGTACGTTTTTCGAGATTTTTGTTACTCCAATGGATTGTAGCCTTGTCATTATGGAAGGTAGTATTTTGTTGATATCTTTGTTACTCCAATGGATGGTAGCCTTGTCATTATGGAAAGTAGTCTGTTGTCGATATCTTTGTTACTCCAATGGATGTTAGCCTAGTCATTATGAAAGGTAGTCTATTGTCGAGATTTTTTTTACTCCAATGGATGGTAGCCTTATCATTTTGGAAGGTAGTATGTTGTCGAGATTTTTGTTATTCCAATGGATGGTAGCTTTGTCATTATGAAAGGTAGTATGTTGTCGATATCTTTGTTACTCCAATGGGTGATAGCCTAGTAATTAAGGAAGGTAGTCTGTTGTCAAGATTTTTGTTACTCCAATGGATGGTAGCCTAGTCATTATGGAAGGTAGTCTGTTTTTGAGATTTTTGTTACTCCGATGGATGGTAGCCTTGTAAATATGGAAGGTAGTCTGTTGTCGATATTTTTGTTACTCCAATGGATGGTAGCATTGTCATTATGGAAGGTAGTCTGTTGTCGTGATTTTTGTTACTCCAATGGATGGTAGCCTTGTCATTATGGAAGGTACTATGTTGTCGATATCTTTGTTACTCCAATGGATGGTAGCCTTGTCATTATGGAATGTAGTATGTTGTCGAGATTTTTGTTATTCCAATGGATGGTAGCCTTGTCATTATGAAAGGTAGTCTATTGTCGAGATTTTTTTTACTCCAATGGATGGTAGCCTTGTCATTATGGAAGCTAGTCTGTTTTCGAGATTTTTGTTACTCCAATGGATGGTAGCCTTGTCATTATGGAAGGTAGTATTTTGTTGATATCTTTGTTACTCCAATGGATGGTAGCCTTGTCATTATGGAAGGTAGTCTGTTGTCGATATCTTTGTTACTCCAATTGATGGTAGCCTAGTCATTATGAAAGGTAGTCTATTGTCGAGATTTTTTTTACTCCAATGGATGGTAGCCTTGTCATTATGGAATGTAGTATGTTGTCGAGATTTTTGTTACTCCAATGGATGGTAGCCTTGTCATTATGGAAGGTAGTATGTTGTCAATATATTTGTTACTCCAATGGATGGTAGCCTAGTAATTAGGGAAGGTAGTCTGTTGTCGAGATTTTTGTTACTCCAATGGATGGTAGCCTAGTCATTATGGAAGATAGTTTGTTGTCGAGATTTTTGTTACTCTAATGGATGATAGCCTTGTCATTATGGAAGGTAGGCTGTTGTCGATATATTTGTTACTCCAATGGATGGTAGCCTAGTCATTATGAAAGGTAGTCTATTGTCGAGAATTGTTTTACTCCAATGGATGGTAGCCTTCTCATTATGGAAGGTAGTATGTTGTCGAGATTTTTGTTATTCCAATGGATGGTAGCCTTGTCATTATGAAAGGTAGTCTATTATTGATATCTTTGTTATTCCAATGGATAGTAGCCTGGTCATTAGGGAAGTTAGTGTGTTGTCGAGATTTTTGTTACTCCAATGGATGGTAGCCTAGTCATTATGGAAGATAGTTTGTTGTCGAGATTTTTGTTACTCCAATGGATGATAGCCTTGTCATTATGGAAGCTAGTCTGTTGTCATGATTTTTGTTACTCCAATTGATGGTAGCCTTGTTATTATGGAAGGTAGTCTGTCATTGTGATTTTTGTTACTCCTATGGATGGTAGCCTTCTCATTATGGAAGGAAGTCTATTATTCAGATTTTCGTTACTACAATGTATGGTAGCCTAGTCTTTATGGAAGGTAGTCTATTGTCGAGATTTTAGTTACTCCAATGGATGGTATCCTAGTCATTATGGAAGGTAGTCTGTTTTCGAGATTTTTGTTACTCCAATGGATGGTAGCCTTGTCATTATGGAAGGTAGTCTATTGTCGAGATTTTTTTTACTCCAATGGATGGTAGCCTTGTCATTATGGAAGATAGTATGTTGTCGAGATTTTTGTTATTCCAATGGATGGTAGCCTTTTCATTATGAAAGTTAGTCTGTTGTCGATATCTTTGTTACTCCAATGGATGGTAGCCTTGTCATTAGGGAAGGTAGTCTATTGTCGAGATTTTCGTTACTACAATGTATGGTAGCCTAGTCATTATGGAAGGTAGTCTGTTGTCGAGATTTTAGTTACTCCAATGGATGATAGCCTTGTCAATATGAAGGTAGTCTGTTGTCGAGATTTTTGTTACTCCAATGGATGGTAGCCTTGTCATTATGGAAGATAGTATGTTGTCAAGATTTTTGTTAATCCAATGGATGGTAGCCTTGTCATTATGTTAGGTAGTCTATTGTTCAGATTTTTGTTACTACAATGTATGGTAGCCTTGTCATTATGGTAGGTAGTCTATTGTTAAGATTTTTGTTACTCTATTGGATTGTAGCCATGTCATTTTGGAAGTTAGTCTGTGGTCAAGACTTTTGTTTTTCCAATGGATGGTAGCCTAGTCATTATGGAAGGTAGTCGGTTTTTGAGATTTTTGATACTCCGATGGATGGTAGCCTTGACATTATGGAAGGTAGTCTGTGGTCGAGATTTTTGTTACTCCAATGGATGGTAGCATTGTCATTATGGAAGGTAGTCTGTTGTCGTGATTTTTGTTACTTCAATGGATGGTAGCCTTGTCATTATGGAAGGTATTATGTTGTCGATATCTTTGTTACTCCAATTGATGGTAGCCTTGTCATTATGAAAGGTTGTTTGTTGTCGAGATTTTTGTTACTCCAATGGATGGTAGCCTTGTTATTATGGAAGGTAGTCTGTCATTGTGATTTTTGTTACTCCTATGGATGGTAGCCTTCTCATTATGGAAGGTAGTCTATTGTCGAGATTTTTGTTACTCCAATGGATGGTAGCATTGTCATTATGGAAGGTACTATTTTGTTGATATCTTTGTTACTCCAATGGATGGTAGCCTTGTCATTTTGGAAGGTAGTATGTTCTCGATATCTTTGTTACTCCAATGGATGGTAGCCTAGTCATTATGGAAGGTAGTATGTTGTCGAGATTTTTCTTATTCCAATGGATGGTAGCTTTGTCATTATGAAAGGTAGTCTGTTGTCGATATCCTTGTTACTCCAATGGATGGTAGCCTAGTAATTAGGGAAGGTAGTCTGTTGTTGAGATTTTTGTTACTCCAATGGATGGTAGCCTAGTCATTATGGAAGGTAGGCTGTTGTCGATATCTTTGTTACTCCAATGGATGGTAGCCTAGTCATTATGGAAGTTAGTATGTTGTCGAGATTTTTGTTATTCCAATGGATGGTAGCCTTGTCATTATGGAAGGTAGTATGTTGTCGAGATTTTTGTTATTCCAATGGATGGTAGCTTTGCATTATGAAAGCTAGTCTGTTGTCGATATCTTTGTTACTCCAATGGATGGTAGCCTAGTAATTAGGGAAGGTAGTTTGTTGTCGAGATTTTTGTTACTCCAATGGATGGTAGCCTAGTCATTATGGAAGATAGTCTATTGTCGAGATTTTTGTTACTCCAATGGATGATAGCCTTGTCATTATGGAAGGTACTCTGTTGTCATGATTTTTGTTACTCCAATGGATGGTAGCCTTGTCATTATGGAAGGTAGTATGTTGTCGATATCTTTGTTACTCCAATGGATGGTAGCCTTGTCATTATGAAAGGTTTTTTGTTGCCGAGATTTTTGTTACTCCAATGGATGGTATCCTTATTATTATGGACGGTAGTCTGTCATTGTGATTTTTGTTACTCCTATGGATGGTAGCCTTCTCATTATGGAAGGTAGTCTGTTGTCGAGATTTTTGTTACTCCAATGGATGGTAGCCTTGTCATTATGGAAGGTAGTATTTTGTTGATATCTTTGTTACTCCAATGGATGGTAGCCTTGTCATTATGGAAGGTAGTATGTTATCGATATCTTTGTTACTCCAATGGATGGTAGCCTTGTCATTATGGAAGGTAGTATGTTGTCGAGATTTTTGTTATTCCAATGGATGGTAGCCTTGTCATTATGAAAGGTAGTCTGTTGTCGATATCTTTGTTACTCCAATGGATAGTAGCCTAGTCATTAGGGAAGGTAGTGTGTTGTCGAGATTTTTGTTACTCCAATGGATGGTAGCCTAGTCATTATGGAAGATAGTCTGTTGTCAAGATTTTTGTTACTCCAATGGATGATAGCCTTGTCATTATGGAAGGTAGTCTGTTGTCGAGATTTTTGTTACTCCAATGGATGGTAGGCTTGTTATTATAGAAGGTAGTCTGTCATTGTGATTTTTGTTACTCCTATGGATGGTAGTCTTGTCATTATGGAAGGTAGTCTATTGTTCAGATTTTTGCTACTACAAGGTATGGTAGCCTAGTCATTATGGAAGGTAGTCTATTGTCAAGATTTTAGTTACTCCAATGGATTGTAGCCTAGTCATTATGGAAGGTAGTCTGTTGTCGAGATTTTTGTTACTCCAATGGATGGTAGCCTTGTCATTATGGAAGGTAGTCTGTTGTCGAGATATTTTGATACTCTAACGGATGGTAGCCTTATCACTATGGAAGGTAGTCTATCGTCATGATTTTTGTTACTCCAATGGATTGTAGCCTTGTCATTATGGAAGGTAGTATGTTGTCGATATCTTTGTTACTCCAATGGATGGAAGCCTTATCATTATGAAAGGTTGTTTGTTGCCGAGATTTTTGTTACTCCAATGGATGGTAGCCTTATTATTATGGACGGTAGTCTGTCATTGTGATTTTTGTTACTCCTATGGATGGTAGCCTTCTCATTATGGAAGGTAGTCTGTTGTTGAGATTTTTGTTACTCCATTGGATGGTAGCCTTGTCATTATGGAAGGTAGTATTTTGTTGATATCTTTGTTACTCCAATGGATGGTAGCCTTGTCATTATGGAAGGTAGTATGTTATCGATATCTTTGTTACTCCAATGGATGGTAGCCTAGTCATTATGGAATGTAGTATGTTGTCGAGATTTTTGTTATTCCAATGGATGTTAGCCTTGTCATTATGGTAGGTAGTATGTTGTCGAGATTTTTGTTATTCCAATGGATGGTAGCTTTGCATTATGAAAGGTAGTCTGTTGTCGATATCTTTGTTACTCCAATGGATGGTAGCCTAGTAATTAGGGAAGGTAGTTTGTTGTCGAGATTTTTGTTACTCCAATGGATGGTAGCCTAGTCATTATGGAAGATAGTCTGTTGTTGAGATTTTTGATAATCCAATGGATGATAGCCTTGTCATTATGGAAGGTAGGCCGTTGTCGATATATTTGTTACTCCAATGGATCGTAGCCTAGTCATTATGAAAGGTAGTCTATTGTCGAGATTTTCTTTACTCCAATGGATGGTAGCCTTGTCATTATGGAAGGTAGTATGTTGTCGAGATTTTTGTTATTCCAATGGATGGTAGCCTTGTCATTATGAAAGGTAGTCTGTTGTCGATATCTTTGTTACTCCAATGGATAGTAGCCTTGTCATTAGGGACGGTAGTGTGTTGTCGAGATTTTTGTTACTCCAATGGATGGTAGCCTAGTCATTATGGAAGATAGTCTGTTGTCGAGATTTTTGTTACTCCAATGGATGATAGCCTTGTCATTATGGAAGGTAGTCTGTTTTCGAGATTTTTGTTACTCCAATGGATGGTAGGCTTGTTATTATAGAAGGTAATCTGTCATTGTGATTTTTGTTACTCCTATGGATGGTAGCCTTGTCATTATGGAAGGTAGTCTATTGTTCAGATTTTTGTTACTACAAGGTTTATTAGCCTAGTCATTATGGAAGGTAGTCTATTGTCAAGATTTTAGTTACTCCAATGGATGGTAGCCTAGTCATTATGGAAGGTAGTCTGTTGTCGAGATTTTTGTTACTCCAATGGATGGTAGCCTTGTCATTATGGAAGGTAGTATTTTGTTGATATCTTTGTTACTCCAATGGATGGTAGCCTTGTCATTATGGAAGTTAGTCTGTTGTCGATATCTTTGTTACTCCAATGGATGGTAGCCTAGTCATTATGATAGGTAGTCTATTGTCGAGATTTTTTTTACTATAATGGATGGTAGCCTTGTCATTTTGGAAGGTAGTATGTTGTCGAGATCTTTGTTATTCCAATGAATGGTAGCTTTGTCATTATGAAAGGTAGTATGTTGTTGATATCTTTGTTACTCCAATGGATGATATCTTTGTTGTCAAGATTTTTGTTACTCTAATGGATGGTAGCCTAGTCATTATGGAAGGTAGTTTGTTTTTGAGATTTTTGTTACTCCGATGGATGGTAGCCTTGTAAATATGGAAGGTAGTCTATTGTCGATATTTTTGTTACTCCAATGGATGGTAGCATTGTCATTATGGAAGGTAGTCTGTTGTCGTGATTTTTGTTACTCCAATGGATGGTAGCCTTGTCATTATGGAAGGTACTATGTTGTCGATATCTTTGTTACTCCAATGGATGGTAGCCTTGTCATTATGGAAGGTAGTATGTTGTCGAGATTTTTGTTATTCCAATGGAAGGTAGCCTTGTCATTATGAAAGGTAGTCTATTGTCGAGATTTTTTTTACTCCAATGGATGGTAGCCTTGTCATTATGGAAGCTATTACGTTTTTCGAGATTTTTGTTACTCCAATGGATTGTAGCCTTGTCATTATGGAAGGTAGTATTTTGTTGATATCTTTGTTACTCCAATGGATGGTAGCCTTGTCATTATGGAAAGTAGTCTGTTGTCGATATCTTTGTTACTCCAATGGATGTTAGCCTAGTCATTATGAAAGGTAGTCTATTGTCGAGATTTTTTTTACTCCAATGGATGGTAGCCTTATCATTTTGGAAGGTAGTATGTTGTCGAGATTTTTGTTATTCCAATGGATGGTAGCTTTGTCATTATGAAAGGTAGTATGTTGTCGATATCTTTGTTACTCCAATGGATGATAGCCTAGTAATTAAGGAAGGTAGTCTGTTGTCAAGATTTTTGTTACTCCAATGGATGGTAGCCTAGTCATTATGGAAGGTAGTCTGTTTTTGAGATTTTTGTTACTCCGATGGATGGTAGCCTTGTAAATATGGAAGGTAGTCTGTTGTCGATATTTTTGTTACTCCAATGGATGGTAGCATTGTCATTATGGAAGGTAGTCTGTTGTCGTGATTTTTGTTACTCCAATGGATGGTAGCCTTGTCATTATGGAAGGTACTATGTTGTCGATATCTTTGTTACTCCAATGGATGGTAGCCTTGTCATTATGGAATGTAGTATGTTGTCGAGATTTATTGTTATTCCAATGGATGGTAGCCTTGTCATTATGAAAGGTAGTCTATTGTCGAGATTTTTTTTACTCCAATGGATGGTAGCCTTGTCATTATGGAAGCTAGTCTGTTTTCGAGATTTTTGTTACTCCAATGGATGGTAGCCTTGTCATTATGGAAGGTAGTATTTTGTTGATATCTTTGTTACTCCAATGGATGGTAGCCTTGTCATTATGGAAGGTAGTCTGTTGTCGATATCTTTGTTACTCCAATGGATGGTAGCCTAGTCATTATGAAAGGTAGTCTATTGTCGAGATTTGTTTTACTCCAATGGATGGTAGCCTTGTCATTATGGAATGTAGTATGTTGTCGAGATTTTTGTTACTCCAATGGATGGTAGCCTTGTCATTATGGAAGGTAGTATGTTGTCGATATATTTGTTACTCCAATGGATGGTAGCCTAGTAATTAGGGAAGGTAGTCTGTTGTCGAGATTTTTGTTACTCCAATGGATGGTAGCCTAGTCATTATGGAAGATAGTTTGTTGTCGAGATTTTTGTTACTCCAATGAATGGTAGCCTTGTCATTTTGGAAGGTAGTCTGTTGTCGAGATTTTTGTTACTCCAATGGATGGTAGCCTTGTCACTATGGAAGGTAGTCTATCGTCGTGATTTTTGTTACTCCAATGGATGGTATCCTTGTCATTATGGAAGGTAGTATGTTGTCAAGATTTTTGTTAATCCAATGGATGGTAGACTTGTCATTATGGAAGGTAGTATATTGTTCAGATTTTTGTTACTACAATGTATGGTAGCCTTGTCATTATGGTAGGTAGTCTGTTGTCGATATTTTTGTTACTCTATTGGATGGTAGCCATGTCATTTTGGAAGTTAGTCTGTTGTCAAGACTTATATTTTTCCAATGGATGGTAGCCCTGTCATTATGAAAGGTAGTCTATTTTTGAGATTTTTGATACTCCGATGGAGGGTAGCCTTGTCATTTTGGAAGGTAGTCTGTTGTCGAGATTTTTGTTAGTCCAATGGAAGGTAGAGTTGTCATTATGGAAGGTAGTCTGTTGTCATGATTTTTGATTCTCCAATGGATGGTAGCCTTGTCATTATGGAAGGTAGTATGTTGTCGATATCTTTGTTACTCCAATGGATGGTAGCCTTGTCATTATGGAAGGTAGTCAGTTGTCGATATCTTGGTTACTCAAATGGATGGTAGCCTAGTCATTATGGAAGGTAGTCTATTGTCGAGATTTTTGTTACTCCAATGGATGGTAGCCTTGTCATTATGGAAGGTAGTATGTTGTCGAGATTTTTGTTATTCCAATGGATGGTAGCCCAGTCAATATGGAAGGTAGTCTATTGTCGATATTTTTGTTACTCCAATGGATGGTAGCCTAGTCATTATGGAAGGTAGTCTGTTGTCGAGATTTTTGTTACTCAAATGGATGATAGCCTTGTCAATATGGAAGGTAGTCTATTATTCAGATTTTCGTTACTATAATGTATGGTAGCCTAGTCATTATGGAAGGTAGTCTGTTGTCAAGATTTTAGTTACTCCAATGGATGGTAGCCTAGTCATTATGGAATGTAGTCTGTTGTCGAGTTTTTTGTTACTCCAATGGATGGTAGCCTTGTCATTATTGAAGGTAGACTGTTGTTGAGATTTTTGTTACTGTAATGGATGGTAGCCTTGTCATTATGGAAGGTAGTCTGTTGTCGTGATTTTTGTTACTCCAATTGATGGTAGCCTTGTCATTATGGAAGGTAGTATGTTATCGAGATTTTTGTTAATCCAATGGATGGTAGCCTTGTCATTATGGAAGGTATTCTATTGTTCAGATTTTTCTTACTAAAATGTATGGTAGCCTTGTAATTATGGTAGGTAGTATGTTGTCGACATATTTGTTACTCTATTCGATGGTAGCCATGTCATTATGGATGTTAGTCTTGTCTCGAGATTTTTGTTTTTCAAATGGATGGTAGTCTTGTCATTATGGAAGGTAGTATTTTGTTGATATCTTTGTTTCTCCAATGGATGGTAGCCTTGTCATTATGGAAGGTAGTCTGTTGTCGATATCTTTGTTACTCCAATGGATAGTAGCCTAGTCATTAGGGAAGGTAGTGTGTTGTCGAGATTTTTGTTACTCCAATGGATGGTAGCCTAGTCATTATGGAAGATAGTCTGTTGTCAAGATTTTTGTTACTCCAATGGATGATAGCCTTGTCATTATGGAAGGTAGTCTGTTGTCGAGATTTTTGTTACTGCAATGGATGGTAGGCTTGTTATTATAGAAGGTAGTCTGTCATTGTGATTTTTGTTACTCCTATGGATGGTAGTCTTGTCATTATGGAAGGTAGTCTATTGTTCAGATTTTTGCTACTACAAGGTATGGTAGCCTAGTCATTATGGAAGGTAGTCTGTTGTCAAGATTTTAGTTACTCCAATGGATGGTAGCCTAGTCATTATGGAAGGTAGTCTGTTGTCGAGATTTTTGTTACTCCAATGGATGGTAGCCTTGTCATTATGGAAGGTAGTCTGTTGTCGAGATATTTTGATACTCTAACGGATGGTAGCCTTGTCACTATGGAAGGTAGTCTATCGTCGTGATTTTTGTTACTCCAATGGATGGTAGCCTTGTCATTATGGAAGGTAGTATGTTGTCGATATCTTTGTTACTCCAATGGATGGAAGCCTTGTCATTATGAAAGGTTGTTTGTTGCCGAGATTTTAGTTACTCCAATGGATGGTAGCCTTATTATTATGGACGGTAGTCTGTCATTGTGATTTTTGTTACTCCTATGGATGGTAGCCTTCTCATTATGGAAGGTAGTCTGTTGTCGAGATTTTTGTTACTCCATTGGATGGTAGCCTTGTCATTATGGAAGGTAGTATTTTGTTGATATCTTTGTTACTCCAATGGATGGTAGCCTTGTCATTATGGAAGGTACTATGTTATCGATATCTTTGTTACTCCAATGGATGGTAGCCTAGTCATTATGGAATGTAGTATGTTGTCGAGATTTTTGTTATTCCAATGGATGTTAGCCTTGTCATTATGGAAGGTAGTATGTTGTCGAGATTTTTGTTATTCCAATGGATGGTAGATTTGCATTATGAAAGGTAGTTTGTTGTCGATATCTTTGTTACTCCAATGGATGGTAGCCTAGTAATTAGGGAAGGTAGTTTGTTGTCGAGATTTTTGTTACTCCAATGGATGGTAGCCTAGTCATTATGGAAGATAGTCTGTTGTCGAGATTTTTGATACTCCAATGGATGATAGCCTTGTCATTATGGAAGGTAGGCTGTTGTCGATATATTTGTTACTCCAATGGATGGTAGCCTAGTCATTATGAAAGGTAGTCTATTGTCGAGATTTTCTTTACTCCAATGGATGGTAGCCTTGTCATTATGGAAGGTAGTATGTTGTCGAGATTTTTGTTATTCCAATAGATGGTAGCCTTGTCATTATGAAAGGTAGTCTGTTGTCGATATCTTTGTTACTCCAATGGATAGTAGCCTTGTCATTAGGGACGGTAGTGTGTTGTCGAGATTTTTGTTACTCCAATGGATGGTAGCCTAGTCATTATGGAAGATAGTCTGTTGTCGAGATTTTTGTTACTCCAATGGATGATAGCCTTGTCATTATGGAAGGTAGTCTGTTTTCGAGATTTTTGTTACTCCAATGGATGGTATGCTTATTATTATAGAAGGTAGTCTGTCATTGTGATTTTTGTTACTCCTATGGATGGTAGCCTTGTCATTATGGAAGGTAGTCTATTGTTCAGATTTTTGTTACTACAAGGTATATTAGCCTAGTCATTATGGAAGGTAGTCTGTTGTCAAGATTTTAGTTACTCCAATGGATGGTAGCCTAGTCATTATGGAAGGTAGTCTGTTGTCGAGATTTTTGTTAATCCAATGGATGGTAGCCTTGTCATTATGGAAGCTAGTCTGTTGTCGAGATATTTTGATACTCTAACGGATGGTAGCCTTGTCACTATGGAAGGTAGTCTATCGTCATGATTTTTGTTACTCCAATGGATGGTAGCCTAGTCATTATGGAAGGTAGTATGTTGTCAAGATTTTTGTTAATCCAATAGATGGTAGACTTGTCATTATGGAAGGTAGTATATTGTTCATATTTTTGTTACTACAATGTATGGTAGCCTTGTCATTATGGTAGGTAGTCTGTTGTCGATATTTTTGTTACTCTATTGGATGGTAGCCATGTCATTTTGGAAGTTAGTCTGTTGTCAAGACTTATATTTTTCCAATGGATGGTAGCCTTGTCATTATGAAAGGTAGTCTATTTTTGAGATTTTTGATACTCCGATGGAGGGTAGCCTTGTCATTTTGGAAGGTAGTCTGTTGTCGAGATTTTTGTTACTCCAATGGAAGGTAGAGTTGTCATTATGGAAGGTAGTTTGTTGTCATGATTTTTGTTTCTCCAATGGATGGTAGCCTTGTCATTATGGAAGGTAGTATGTTGTCGATATCTTTGTTACTCCAATGGATGGTAGCCTTGTCATTATGGAAGGTATTCTATTGTTCAGATTTTTCTTACTAAAATGTATGGTAGCCTTGTAATTATGGTAGGTAGTATGTTGTCGACATATTTGTTACTCTATTCGATGGTAGCCATGTCATTATGGATGTTAGTCTTTTGTCGAGATTTTTGTTTTTCAAATGGATGGTAGTCTTGTCATTATGGAAGGTAGTATTTTGTTGATATCTTTGTTACTCCAATGGATGGTAGCCTTGTCATTATGGAAGGTAGTCTGTTGTCGATATCTTTGTTACTCCAATGGATAGTAGCCTAGTCATTAGGGAAGGTAGTGTGTTGTCGAGATTTTTGTTACTCCAATGGATGGTAGCCTAGTCATTATGGAAGATAGTCTGTTGTCAAGATTTTTGTTACTCCAATGGATGATAGCCTTGTCATTATGGAAGGTAGTCTGTTGTCGAGATTTTTGTTACTCCAATGGATGGTAGGCTTGTTATTATAGAAGGTAGTCTGTCATTGTGATTTTTGTTACTCCTATGGATGGTAGTCTTGTCATTATGGAAGGTAGTCTATTGTTCAGATTTTTGCTACTACAAGGTATGGTAGCCTAGTCATTATGGAAGGTAGTCTGTTGTCAAGATTTTAGTTACTCCAATGGATGGTAGCCTAGTCATTATGGAAGGTAGTCTGTTGTCGAGATTTTTGTTACTCCAATGGATGGTAGCCTTGTCATTATGGAAGGTAGTCTGTTGTCGAGATATTTTGATACTCTAACGGATGGTAGCCTTGTCACTATGGAAGGTAGTCTATCGTCGTGATTTTTGTTACTCCAATGGATGGTAGCCTTGTCATTATGGAAGGTAGTATGTTGTCGATATCTTTGTTACTCCAATGGATGGAAGCCTTGTCATTATGAAAGGTTGTTTGTTGCCGAGATTTTAGTTACTCCAATGGATGGTAGCCTTATTATTATGGACGGTAGTCTGTCATTGTGATTTTTGTTACTCCTATGGATGGTAGCCTTCTCAATATGGAAGGTAGTCTGTTGTCGAGATTTTTGTTACTCCATTGGATGGTAGCCTTGTCATTATGGAAGGTAGTATTTTGTTGATATCTTTGTTACTCCAATGGATGGTAGCCTTGTCATTATGGAAGGTAGTATGTTATCGATATCTTTGTTACTCCAATGGATGGTAGCCTAGTCATTATGGAATGTAGTATGTTGTCCAGATTTTTGTTATTCCAATGGATGTTAGCCTTGTCATTATGGAAGGTAGTATGTTGTCGAGATTTTTGTTATTCCAATGGCTGGTAGCTTTGCATTATGAAAGGTAGTCTGTTGTCGATATCTTTGTTACTCCAATGGATGGTAGCCTAGTAATTAGGGAAGGTAGTTTGTTGTCGAGATTTTTGTTACTCCAATGGATGGTAGCCTAGTCATTATGGAAGATAGTCTGTTGTCGAGATTTTTGATACTCCAATGGATGATAGCCTTGTCATTATGGAAGGTAGGCTGTTGTCGATATATTTGTTACTCCAATGGATGGTAGCCTAGTCATTATGAAAGGTAGTCTATTGTCGAGATTTTCTTTACTCCAATGGATGGTAGCCTTGTCATTATGGAAGGTAGTATGTTGTCGAGATTTTTGTTATTCCAATGGATGGTAGCCTTGTCATTATGAAAGGTAGTCTGTTGTCGATATCTTTGTTACTCCAATGGATAGTAGCCTTGTCATTAGGGACGGTAGTGTGTTGTCGAGATTTTTGTTACTCCAATGGATGGTAGCCTAGTCATAACGGAAGATAGTCTGTTGTCGAGATTTTTGTTACTCCAATGGATGATAGCCTTGTCATTATGGAAGGTAGTCTGTTTTCGAGATTTTTGTTACTCCAATGGATGGTAGGCTTGTTATTATAGAAGGTAGTCTGTCATTGTGATTTTTGTTACTCCTATGGATGTTAGCCTTGTCATTATGGAAGGTAGTCTATTGTTCAGATTTTTGTTACTAAAAGGTATATTAGCCTAGTCATTATGGAAGGTAGTCTGTTGTCAAGATTTTAGTTACTCCAATTGATGGTAGCCTAGTCATTATGGAAGGTAGTCTGTTGTCGAGATTTTTGTTACTCCAATGGATGGTAGCCTTGTCATTATGGAAGGTAGTCTGTTGTCGAGATATTTTGATACTCTAACGGATGGTAGCCTTGTCACTATGGAAGGTAGTCTATCGTCGTGATTTTTGTTACTCCAATGGATGGTAGCCTTGTCATTAGGGACGGTAGTGTGTTGTCGAGATTTTTGTTACTCCAATGGATGGTAGCCTAGTCATTATGGAAGATAGTCTGTTGTCGAGATTTTTGTTACTCCAATGGATGATAGCCTTGTCATTATGGAAGGTAGTCTGTTTTCGAGATTTTTGTTACTCCAATGGATGGTAGGCTTGTTATTATAGAAGGTAGTTTGTCATTGTGATTTTTGTTACTCCTATGGATGGTAGCCTTGTCATTATGGAAGGTAGTCTATTGTTCAGATTTTTGTTACTAAAAGGTATATTAGCCTAGTCATTATGGAAGGTAGTCTGTTGTCAAGATTTTAGTTACTCCAATTGATGGTAGCCTAGTCATTATGGAAGGTAGTCTGTTGTCGAGATTTTTGTTACTCCAATGGATGGTAGCCTTGTCATTATGGAAGGTAGTCTGTTGTCGAGATATTTTGATACTCTAACGGATGGTAGCCTTGTCACTATGGAAGGTAGTCTATCGTCGTGATTTTTGTTACTCCAATGGATGGTAGCCTTGTCATTATGGAAGGTAGTATGTTGTCAAGATTTTTGTTAATCCAATGGATGGTAGACTTGTCATTATGGAAGGTAGTATATTGTTCAGATTTTTGTTACTACAATGTATGGTAGCCTTGTCATTATGGTAGGTAGTCTGTTGTCGATATTTTTGTTACTCTATTGGATGGTAGCCATGTCATTTTGGAAGTTAGTCTGTTGTCAAGACTTATATTTTTCCAATGGATGGTAGCCCTGTCATTATGAAAGGTAGTCTATTTTTGAGATTTTTGATACTCCGATGGAGGGTAGCCTTGTCATTTTGGAAGGTAGTCTGTTGTCGAGATTTTTGTTACTCCAATGGAAGGTAGAGTTGTCATTATGGAAGGTAGTCTGTTGTCATGATTTTTGTTTCTCCAATGGATGGTAGCCTTGTCATTATGGAAGGTAGTATGTTGTCGATATCTTTGTTACTCCAATGGATGGTAGCCTTGTCATTATGGAAGGTAGTCGGTTGTCGATATCTTGGTTACTCAAATTGATGGTAGCCTAGTCATTATGGAAGGTAGTCTATTGTCGAGATTTTTGTTACTCCAATGGATGGTAGCCTTTTCATTATGGAAGGTAGTATGTTGTCGAGATTTTTGTTATTCCAATGGATGGTAGCCCAGTCAATATGGAAGGTAGTCTATTGTCGATATTTTTGTTACTCTAATGGATGGTAGCCTAGTCATTATGGAAGGTAGTCTGTTGTCGAGATTTTTGTTACTCAAATGGATGATAGCCTTGTCAATATGGAAGGTAGTATATTATTCAGATTTTCGTTACTATAATGTATGGTAGCCTAGTCATTATGGAAGGTAGTCTGTTGTCAAGATTTTAGTTACTCCAATGGATGGTAGCCTAGTCATTATGGAAGGTAGTCTGTTGTCGAGATTTTTGTTACTCCAATGGATGGTAGCCTTGTCATTATTGAAGGTAGTCTGTTGTTGAGATTTTTGTTACTGTAATGGATGGTAGCCTTGTCATTATGGAAGATAGTCTGTTGTCGTGATTTTTGTTACTCCAATTGATGGTAGCCTTGTCCTTATGGAAGGTAGTATGTTGTCGAGATTTTTGTTAATCCAATGGATGGTAGCCTTGTCATTATGGAAGGTATTCTATTGTTCAGATTTTTCTTACTAAAATGTATGGTATCCTTGTAATTATGGTAGGTAGTATGTTGTCGACATATTTGTTACTCTATTCGATGGTAGCCATGTCATTATGGATGTTAGTCTGTTGTCAAGATTTTTGTTTTTCAAATGGATGGTAGTCTTGTCATTATGGAAGGTAGTATTTTGTTGATATCTTTGTTACTCCAATGGATGGTAGCCTTGTCATTATGGAAGGTAGTCTGTTGTTGATATCTTTGTTACTCCAATGGATGGTAGCCTAGTCATTATGAAAGGTAGTTTATTGTCGAGATTTTTTTTACTCCAATGGATGGTAGCCTTGTCATTTTGGAAAGTAGTCTGTTGTCGAGATTTTTGTTACTCCAATGGATGGTAGCCTTGTCATTATGGAAGGTAGTATTTTGTTGATATCTTTGTTACTCCAATGGATGGTAGCTTTGTCATTATGAAAGGTAGTATGTTGTCGATATCTTTGTTACTCCAATGGATGATAGCCTAGTAATTAGGGAAGGTAGTCTGTTGTCGAGATTTTTGTTACTCCAATGGATGGTAGCCTAGTCATTATGGAAGGTAGTCTATTTTTGAGATTTTTGTTACTCCGATGGATGGTAGCCTTGTAAATATGGAAGGTAGTCTGTTGTCGAGATTTTTGTTACTCCAATCGATGGTAGTGTTGTCATTATGGAAGGTAGTCTGTTGTCGTGATTTTTGTTACTCCAATGGATGGTAGCCTTGTCATTATGGAAGGTAGTATGTTGTCGATATCTTGTTACTCCAATGGATGGTAGCCTTGTCATTATGGAAGGTAGTATGTTGTCGAGATTTTTGTTATTCCAATGGATGGTAGCCTTGTCATTATGAAAAGTAGTCTATTGTCGAGATTTTTTTACTCCAATGGATGGTAGCCTTGTCATTTTGGAAGGTAGTCTGTGTCGAGATTTTTGTTACTCCAATGGATGGTAGTCTTGTCATTATGGAAGGTAGTATTTTGTTGATATCTTTGTTACTCCAATGGATGGTAGCCTTGTCATTATGGAAGGTAGTCTGTTGTTGATATCTTTGTTACTCCAATGGATGGTAGCCTAGTCATTATGAAAGGTAGTTTATTGTCGAGATTTTTTTTACTCCAACGGATGGTAGCCTTGTCATTTTGGAAAGTAGTCTGTTGTCGAGATTTTTGTTACTCCAATGGATGGTAGCCTTGTCATTATGGAAGGTAGTATTTTGTTGATATCTTTGTTACTCCAATGGATGGTAGCTTTGTCATTATGAAAGGTAGTATGTTGTCGATATCTTTGTTACTCCAATGGATGATAGCCTAGTAATTAGGGAAGGTAGTCTGTTGTCGAGATTTTTGTTACTCCAATGGATGGTAGCCTAGTCATTATGGAAGGTAGTCTGTTTTTGAGATTTTTGTTACTCCGATGGATGGTAGCCTTGTAAATATGGAAGGTAGTTTGTTGTCGAGATTTTTGTTACTCCAATGGATGGTAGCGTTGTCATTATGGAAGGTAGTCTGTTGTCGTGATTTTTGTTACTCCAATGGATGGTAGCCTTGTCATTATGGAAGGTAGTATGTTGTCGATATCTTTGTTACTCCAATGGATGGTAGCCTTATCATTATGGAAGGTAGTATGTTGTCGAGATTTTTGTTATTCTAATGGATGGTAGCCTTGTCATTATGAAAGGTAGTCTATTGTCGAGATTTTTTTTACTCCAATGGATGGTAGCCTTGTCATTAAGAAAGGTAGTCTATTGTATAGATTTTTGTTACTCCAATGGATGGTAGCCTTGTCATTATGGAAGGTAGTATTTTGTTGATATCTTTGTTACAACAATGGATGGTAGCCTTGTTATTAGGGAAGGTAGTTTGTTGTCGATAGGTTTTTTACTCCAATGGTTGGTAGCCTAGTCATTATGAAAGGTAGTCTATTGTCGAGATTTTTTTTACTCCAATGGATGGTAGCCTTGTCATTATGGAAGGTAGTATGTTGTCGAGATTTTTGTTATTCCAATGGATGGTAGCTTTGTCATTATGACAGGTAGTATGTTGTCGATATCTTTGTTACTCCAATGGATGGTAGCCTAGTAATTAGGGAAGGTAGTCTGTTGTCGAGATTTTTGTTACTCTAATGGTTGGTAGCCTAGTCATTATGGAAGATAGTTTGTTGTCGACATTTTTGTTACTCCAATGGATGATAGCCTTGTCATTATGGAAGGTAGGTTGTTGTCGATATATTTGTTACTCCAATGGATGGTAGCCTAGTCATTATGAAAGGTATTCTATTGTCGAGATTTTTGTTACTCCAATGGATGGTAGCCTTGTCATTATGGAAGGTAGTATGTTGTCGAGATTTTTGTTATTCCAATGGATGGTAGCCTTGTCATTATGAAAGGTAGTCTGTTATCGATATCTTTGTTATTCCAATGGATAGTAGCTGTGTCATTAGGGAAGTTAGTGTGTTGTCGAGATTTTTGTTACTCCAATGGATGGTAGCCTAGTCATTATGAAAGATTGTCTGTTGTCGAGATTTTTGTTACTCCAATGGATGATAGCCTTGTCATTATGGAAGCTAGTCTATTGTCGAGATTTTTGTTACTCCAATTGATAGTAGCCTTGTTATTATGGAAGGTAGTCTGTCATTGTGATTTTTGTTACTCCTATGGATGGTAGCCTTCTCATTATATGGTAGCCTACAAAGTATGGTAACCCAGTCTTTATGGAAGGTAGTCTATTGTCAATATTTTAGTTACTCCAATGGATGGTAGCCTAGTCATTATGGAAGGTAGTCTGTTGTCGAGATTTTTGTTACTCCAATGGATGGCAGCCTTGTCATTATGGAAGGTAGTCTATTGTTCAGATTGTTTTTACTCCAATGTATGGTAGCCTTGTCATTATGGAAGATAGTATGTTGTCGAGATTTTTGTTTTACCAATGGATGGTAGCTTTGTCATTATGAAAATTAGTCTGTTGTCGATATCTTTGTTACTCCAATGGATGGTAGCCTTGTCATTAGGGAAGGTAGTCTGTTGTCGAGATTTTCGTTACTACAATGTATGGTAGCCTAGTCATTATGGAAGGTAGTCTGTTGTCGAGATTTTAGTTACTCCAATGGATGATAGCCTTGTCAATATGAAGGTAGTCTGTTGTCGAGATTTTTGTTACTCCAATGGATGGTAGCTTTGTCATTATGAAAGGTAGTCTGTTGTCGATATCTTTGTTACTCCAATGGATGGTAGCCTAGTAATTAGGGAAGGTAGTCTGTTGTCGAGATTTTTGTTACTCCAATGGATGGTAGCCTAGTCATTATGGAAGGTAGGTTGTTATCGATATATTTGTAACTCCAATGGACGGTAGCCTAGTAATTATGAATGGTAGTCTATTGTCGAGATTTTTTTTACTCCAATGGATGGTAGCCTTGTCATTATGGAAGGTAGTATGTTGTCGAGATTTTTGTTATTCCAATGGATGGTAGCCTTGTCATTATGAAAGGTAGTCTGTTGTCGATATCTTTGTTACTCCAATGGATAATAGCCTAGTCATTAGGGAAGGTAGTGTGTTGTCGAGATTTTTGTTACTCTAATGGATGGTAGCCTAGTCCTTATGGAAGATAGTTTGTTGTCGAGATTTTTGTTACTCCAATGGATGATAGCCTTGTCATTATGGAAGGTAGTCTGTTATCGAGATTTTTGTTACTCCAATGGATGGTAGGCTTGTTATTATAGAAGGTAGTCTGTCATTGTGATTTTTGTTACTCGTATGGATGGTAGCCTTGTCATTATGGAAGGTAGTCTATTGTTCAGATTTTCGTTACTACAATGTATGGTAGCCTAGTCATTATGGAAGGTAGTATGTTGTCAATATTTTAGTTACTCCAATGGATGGTAGCCTAGTCATTATGGAAGGTAGTATGTTGTCGAGATTTTTGTTACTCCAATGGATGGTAGCGTTGTCATTATGGAAGGTAGTCTGTTGTCGAGATATTTTGTTACTCTAATGGATGGTAGCCTTGTCATTATGGAAGGTAGTATGTTGTCCAGATTTTTGTTAATCCAATGGATGGTAGCCTTGTCATTATGGAAGGTAGTATATTGTTCAGATTTTTGTTACTACAATGTATGGTAGCCTTGTCATTATGGTAGGTAGTATGTTGTCGAGATTTTTGTTACTCTATTGGATGGTAGCCATGTCATTTTGGAAGTTAGTCTGTTGTCGAGACTTTTATTTTTCCAATGGATGGTAGCCTAGTCATTATGAAAGGTAGTCTGTTTTGTAGATTTTTGATACTCTGATGGAGGGTAGCCTTGTCATTATGGAAGGTAGTCTGTTGTCGAGATTTTTGTTACTCCAATGGATGGTAGAGTTGTCATCATGGAAGGTAGTCTGTTGTCATGATTTTTGTTACTCCAATGGATGTTAGCCTTTTCATTATGGAAGGTAGTATGTTGTCGATATCTTTGTTACTCCAATGGATGGTAGCCTTGTCATTATGGAAGGTAGTCTGTTGTCGATATCTTTGTTAGTCAAATGGATGGTAGCCTTGTCATTATGAAAGGTAGTCTGTTGTCGATATCTTTGTTACTCCAATGGATGGTAGCCTTTTCATTATGGAAGGTAGTATGTTGTCGATATTTTTTTTACTCCAATGCATGGTAGCCTAGTCATTATGGAAGGTAGTATGTTGTTGAGATTTTTGTTATTCCAATGGATGGTAGCCTTGTCATTATGGAAGGTCGTATGTTGTCGAGATTTTTGTTATTCAAATGGATGGTAGCTTTGATATTATGAAAGGTAGTCTGTTGTCGATATCTTTGTTACTCCAATAGATGGTAGCCTAGTAATTAGGGAAGGTAGTCTGTTGTCGAGATTTTTGTTACTCCAATGGATGGTAGCCTAGTCATTATGGAAGGTAGGTTGTTGTCGATATATTTGTTACTCCAATGGATGGTAGCCTAGTCATTATGAAAGGTAGTCTATTGTCGAGATTTTTTTTACTCCAATGGATGGTAACCTTGTCATTATGGAAGGTAGTATGTTGTCGAGATTTTTTTTATTCCAATGGATGGTAGCCTTGTCATTATGAAAGGTAGTTTGTTGTCGATATCTTTGTTACTACAATGGATAATAGCCTAGTCATTAGGGAAGGTAGTGTGTTGTCGATATTTTTGTTACTCCAATGGATGGTAGCCTAGTCATTATGGAAGATAGTCTGTTGTCGAGATTTTTGTTACTCCAATGGATGATAGCCTTGTCATTATGGAAGGTAGTCTGTTGTCGTGATTTTTGTTACTCCAATGGATGGTAGGCTTGTTATTATAGAAGGTAGTCTGTCATTGTGATTTTTGTTACTCCTATGGATGGTAGCCTTGTCATTATGGAAGGTAGTCTATTGTTCAGATTTTCGTTACTACAATGTATGGTAGCCTAGTCATTATGGAAGGTAGTATGTTGTCAAGATTTTAGTTACTCCAATGGATGGTAGCCTAGTCATTATGGAAGGTAGTCTATTGTCGAGATTTTTGTTACTCCAATGGATGGTAGCCTTGTCATTATGGAAGGTAGTCTGTTGTCGAGATATTTTGTTACTCTAATGGATGGTAGCCTTGTCATTATGGAAGGTAGTTTATCGTTGTGATTTTTGTTACTCCAATGGATGGTAGCCTTGTCATTATGGAAGGTAGTATGTTGTCAAGATTTTTGTTAATCCAATGGATGGTAGCCTTGTCATTATGGAAGGTAGTATATTGTTTAGATTTTTGTTACTACAATGTATGGTAGCCTTGTCATTCTGGTAGGTAGTCTGTTGTCGAGATTTTTGTTACTCTATTGGATGGTAGCCATGTCATTTTGGAAGTTAGTCTGTTGTCAAGACTTTTATTTTTCCAATGGAATGTAGTCTAGTCATTATGAAAGGTAGTCTATTTATGAGATTTTTGATACTCTGATGGAGGGTAGCCTTGTCATTATGGAAGGTAGTCTGTTGTCGAGATTTTTGTTACTCCAATGGATGGTAGAGTTGTCATTATGGAAGGTAGTCTGTTGTCATGATTTTTGTTACTCCAATGGATGGTAGCCTTTTCATTATGGAAGGTAGTATGTTGTCGACATCTTTGTTACTCCAATGGATGGTAGCCTTGTCATTATGGAAGGTAGTATGTTATCGATATATTTGTTACTCAAATGGATGGTAGCCTAGTCATTATGGAAGGTAGTCTATTGTCGAAATTTTTGTTACTCCAATGAATGGTAGCCTTGTCATTATGGAAGGTAGTATGTTGTCGAGATTTTTGTTATTCCAATGGATGGTAGCCTAGTCAATATGGAAGGTAGTCTGTTGTCAATGTTTTTGTTACTCCAATGGATGGTAGCCTTATTATTATGGAAGGTAGTCTGTTGTCGAGATTTTTGTTACTCCAATGGATGATAGCCTTGTCATTATGGAAGGTAGTCTATTGTTCAGATTTTCGTTACTACAATGTATGGTAGCCTAGTCATTATGGAAGGTAGTCTGTTGTCAAGATTTTAGTTACTCCAATGGATGGTAGCCTAGTCGTTATGGAAGGTAGTCTTTTGTCGAGATTTTTCTTACTCCAATGGATGGTTGCCTTGTCATTATGGAAGGTAGTCTCTTGTCGAGATTTTTGTTACTCTAATGGATGGTAGCCTTGTCATTATGGAAGGTAGTCTGTTGTCGTGATTTTTGTTACTCCAATGGATGGTAGCCTTGTCATTATGTAAGGTAGTATGTTGTCAAGATTTTTGTTAATCTAATGGATGGTAGCCTTGTCAGTATGCAAGGTATTCTATTGTTCAGATTTTTGTTACTAGAATGTATGGTAGCCTTGTATTATGGTAGGTAGTATGTTGTCGACATATTTGTTACTCTATTCGATGGTAGCCATCTCATTATGGATGTTAGTCTGTTGTTGAGATTTTTGTTTTTCCAATGGATGGTAGCCTAGTCATTATGCAAGGTAGTCTGTTTTTGAGATTTTTGTTACTCCGATGGATGGTAGCCTTGTAAATATGGAAGGTAGTCTGTTGTCGAGATTTTTGTTACTCTAATGGATGGTAGCGTTGTCATTATGGAAGGTAGTCTGTTGTCGTGATTTTAGTTACTCTAATGGATGGTAGCCTTGTCATTATGGAAGGTAGTATGTTGTCGATATCTTTGTTACTCCAATGGATGGTAGCCTTGTCATTATGGAAGGTAGTATGTTGTCGAGATTTTTGTTATTCCAATGGATGGTAGCCTTGTCAATATGAAAGGTAGTTTTTTGTCGATATCTTTGTTACTCCAATGGATGGTAGCCTTGTCATTATGGAAGGTAGTATGTTGTCGAGATTTTTGTTACTCCAATGGATGGTAGCCTTGTCATTATGGAACGTACTCTGTTGTAGATATTTTTGTTACTCCAATGGATGGTAGCCTTGTCATTATGGAAGGTAGTATGTTGTCGAGATTTTTGTTATTCCAATGGATGGTAGCCTTGTCATTATGAAAGGTAGTTTTTTCTCGATATCTTTGTTACTCCAATGGATGGTAGCCTTGTCATTATGGAAGGTAGTATGTTGTCGAGATTTTTGTTACTCCAATGGATGGTAGCCTTGTCATTATGGAAGGTATTTTGTCATTGTGATTTTTGTTACTCCTATGAATGGTAGCCTTGTCATTATGGAAGGTAGTCTATTGTTCAGATTTTTGTTACTAAAATGTATGGTAGCATTGTCATTATGGAAGGTAGTTTGTTGTCGAGATTTTTGTTACTCCAATGGATGGTAGCCTTGTCATTATGGAAGGTAGTATGTTGTCGATATCTTTGTTACTCCAATGGATGGTAGCCTTGTCATTATGGAAGGTAGTCTGTTGTCGATATCTTTGTTACTCAAATGGATGGTAGCCAAGTCATTATGGAAGGTAGTCTATTGTCGAGATTTTTGTTACTCCAATGGATGGTAGCCTTGTCATTATGGAAGGTAGTATGTTGTCGAGATTTTTGTTATTCCAATGGATGGTAGCCTAGTCAATATGGAAGGTAGTCTGTTGTCGATATTTTTGTTACCCCAATGGATGGTAGCCTAGTCATTATGGAAGGTAGTCTGTTGTCAAGATTTTTGTTACTCCAATGGATGATAGCCTTGTCATTATGGAAGGTAGTCTATTGTTCAGATTTTCGTTACTATAATGTATGGTAGCCTAGTCATTATGGAAGGTAGTCTGTTGTCGAGATTTTAGTTACTCCAATGGATGGTAGCCTAGTCATTATGGAAGGTAGTCTTTTGTCGAGATATTTGTTACTCCAATGGATGGTAGCCTTGTCATTATGGAAGGTAGTCTGTTGTCGAGATTTTTGTTACTCTAATGGATGGTAGCCTTGTCATTATGGAAGGTAGTCTGTTGTCGTGATTTTTGTTACTCCAATGGATGGTAGCCTTGTCATTATGGAAGGTAGTATGTTGTCGAGATTTTTGTTAATCCAATGGATGGTAGCCTTGTCATTATGGAAGGTATTCTATTGTTCAGATTTTTGTTACTAGAATGTATGGTAGCCTTGTATTATGGTAGGTAGTATGTTGTCGACATATTTCTTACTCTATTCGATGGTAGCCATGTCATTATGGATGTTAGTCTGTTGTTGAGATTTTTGTTTTTCCAATGGATGGTAGCCTAGTCATTATAGAAGGTAGTCTGTTTTTGAGATTTTTGTTACTCCGATGGATGGTATCCTTGTAAATATGGAAGGTAGTCTGTTGTCGAGATTTTTGTTACTCTAATGGATGGTAGCGATGTCATTATGGAAGGTAGTCTGTTGTCGTGATTTTTGTTACTCCAATGGATGGTAGCCTTGTCATTATGGAAGGTAGTATGTTGTCGATATCTTTGTTACTCCAATGGATGGTAGCCTTGTCATTATGGAAGGTAGTATGTTGTCGAGATTTTTGTTACTCCAATGGACGGTAGCCTTGTCATTATGGAAGGTATTTTGTCATTGTGATTTTTGTTACTCCTATGAATGGTAGCCTTGTCATTATGGAAGGTAGTCAATTGTTCAGATTTTTGTTACTAAAATGTATGGTAGCATTGTCATTATGGAAGGTAGTCTGTTGTCGAGATTTTTGTTACTCCATTGGATGGTAGCCTTGTCATTCTGGAAGATAGTCTGTTGTCGAGATTTTTGTTATTCCAATGGATTCTAGCCTAGTCATTATGGAAGGTAGTCTATTTTCGATATTTTTGTTACTCCAATGAATGGTAGACTTGTTATTATGTAAGGTAGTCTGTTGTCGAGATATTTGTTACTCTAATGGATGGTAGCCTTGTCATTATGGAAGGTAGTCTATTGTCGAGATTTTTGTTACTACAATGGTTTGTAGCCTTGTTATTATGGAAGGTAGTATGTTGTTGATATCTTTGTTAATCCAATGGATGGTAGCCTAGTCATTATGGAAGGTAGTCTGTTGTCGAGATTTTTGTTACTCCAATGGATGGTAGCCTTGTCATTATGGAAGGTAGTCTTTTGTCGAGATTTTTGTTACTCTAATGGATGGTAGCCTTGTTATTATGGAAGGTATTCTTTCATTGTGATTTTTGTTACTCTTATTGATGGTAGCCTTGTCATTATGGAAGGTTGTCTTTTGTTCAGAAATTTGTTACTACAATGTATCGAACCCTTATCATTATAGAAGGTAGTCTGTTGTCGAGATATTTGTTATTCCAATGGATGGTAGCCTAATCATTATGGAAGGTCGTCTATTTTCGATATTTTTGTTACTCCAATGGATGGTAGCCTTGTCATTATGGAAGGTAGTATGTTGTCGAGATTTTTATTACTCCAAAGGATGGTAGCCTTGTCATTATGGAAGGTAGTCTATTGTCGAGGTTTATGTTACTCCAATGGATGGTAGCCTTGTCATTATGGAAGGTAGTTTGTTGTCGATATCTTTGTTACTCTAATGGATGGTAGCCTAGCCATTATGGAAGGTAGTATGTTGTCGAAATTTTTGTTACTCCAATGGATGGTAGCCTTGTAATTACGGAAAGTAGTGTGTTGTCTAGATTTTTGTTATTCTAATGGATGGTAGCCTTGTCATTATGAAAGGTAGTCTGTTGTCGAGATTTTTGTTACTCCATTGGATGGTAGCCTTGTCATTATGGAAGTTAATCTGTTGTCGAGATTTTTGTTATTCCAATGGATGGTAGCCTAGTCATTATGGAAGGTAGTCTATTTTCGAGATTTTTGTTACTCCAATGGATGGTTGCCTTGTCATTATGGAAGGAAGTCTGTTGTAGAGATTTTTGTTATTCCAATGGATGGTAGCCTTGTCATTATGGAAGGTTGTCTGTTATCGATATTTTTGTTACTCCAGTGGATGGTAGCCTTGTCATTATGGAAGGTAGTCTGTTATTGTAATTTTTGTTACTCAAACGGATGGTAGCCTTGTCATTATGGAAGGTAGTATGTTGTCGAGATTTTTGTAACTCCAAAGGATGGTAGCCTTGTCATTATGGAAGGTAGTCTGTTGTCGATATCTTTGTAACTCTAATGGATGGTAGCCTAGTCAATATGGAAGGTAGTATGTTGTCGATATTTTTGTTACTCCAATGGATGGTAACCTTGTCATTATGGAAAGTAGTTTGTTGTCGAGATTTTTGTTATTCCAATGGATGGTAGCCTTCTAATTATGGATGGTAGTCTATTATCGAGATTTTTGTTACTCCATTGGATGGTAGCCATGTCATTTTTGAAGGTAGTCTGTTGTCGAGATTTTTAATACTCCAATGGATGGTAGCCTTGTCATTATGGAAGGTAGTCTTTCGTTGTGATTTTTGTTACTCCAATGGATGGTATCCATGTCATTATGGAAGGTGGTCTATTGTTCATATTTTTGTTACTCCAATGTATGTTAGCCTAATCATTATGGAAGGTAGTCTATTTTGATATTTTTGTTACTCCAATGGATGGTAGAGTTGTCATTATGGAAGGTAGTTTCTTGTCGATATCTTTGTTACTCTAATGGATGGTAGCCTAGTCATTATGGAAGGTAGTATGTTGTCGAGATTTTTGTTACTCCAATGGATGGTAGCCTTGTCATTATGGAAGGTAGTCTGTTATTGTAATTTTTGTTACTCCAATGGATGGTAGCCTTGTCCTTATGGAAGGTAGTATGTTATCGAGAATTTTGTTACTCCAAAGTATGGTAGCCTTGTAATTATGGAAGGTAGTCTATTATCGAGATTTTTGTTACTCCAATGGATGCTAGCCTTATCATTATGGAAGGTAGTCTGTTGTCGAGATTTTTAATACTCCAATGGATGGTAGCCTTGTCATTATGGAAGGTAGTTTGTGGTTGTGATTTTTGTTACTCCAATAGATGGTAGCCATGTCATTATGGAAGGTAGTCTATTGTTCATATTTTTGTTACTACAATGTATGTTAGCCTTGTCATTATGGAAGGTAGTCTGTTGTCGATATTTTTGTTACTCCATTGGATGGTAGCCTTGTCATTATGGAAGGTAGTATGTTGTCGAGATTTTTGTTATTCCAATGGATGGTAGCCTAGTCAATATGGAAGGTAGTATGTTGTCGATATTTTTGTTACCCTAATGGATGGTAGCCTAGTCATTATGGAAGGTAGTCTGTTGTCAAGATTTTTGTTAGTCCAATGGATAATAGCCTTGTCATTATGGAAGGTAGTCTATTGTTCAGATTTTCGTTACTATAATGTATGGTAGCCTAGTCATTATGGAAGGTAGTCTGTTGTCGAGATTTTAGTTACTCCAATCGATGGTAGCCTAGTCATTATGGAAGGTAGTCTTTTGTCGAGATTTTTGTTACTCCAATGGATGGTAGCCTTGTCATTATGGAAGGTAGTCTGTTGTCGAGATTTTTGTTACTCTAATGGATGGTAGCCTTGTCATTATGGAAGGTAGTCTGTTGTCGTGATTTTTGTTACTCCAATGGATGGTAGCCTTGTCATTATGGAAGGTAGTATGTTGTCGAGATTTTTGTTAATCCAATGGATGGTAGCCTTGTCATTATGGAAGGTATTATATTGTTCAGATTTTTGTTACTAGAATGTATGGTAGCCTTGTTTTATGGTAGGTAGTATGTTGTCGACATATTTCTTACTCTATTCGATGGTAGCCATGTCATTATGGATGTTAGTCTGTTGTTGAGATTTTTGTTTTTCCAATGGATGGTAGCCTAGTCATTATAGAAGGTAGTTTGTTTTTGAGATTTTTGTTACTCCGATGGATGGTATCCTTGTAAATATGGAAGGTAGTCTGTTGTCGAGATTTTTGTTACTCTAATGGATGGTAGCGATGTCATTATGGAAGGTAGTCTGTTGTCGTGATTTTTGTTACTCCAATGGATGGTAGCCTTGTAATTATGGAAGGTAGTATGTTGTCGATATCTTTGTTACTCCAATGGATGGTAGCCTTGTCATTATGGAAGGTAGTATGTTGTCGAGATTTTTGTTATTCCAATGGATGGTAGCCTTGTCACTATGAAAGGTAGTTTTTTGTCGATATCTTTGTTACTCCAATGGATGATAGCCCTGTCATTATGGATGGTAGTCTGTTGTCGAGATTTTTGTTACTCCAATGGACGGTAGCCTTGTCATTATGGAAGGTATTTTGTCATTGTGATTTTTGTTACTCCTATGAATGGTAGCCTTGTCATTATGGAAGGTAGTCTATTGTTAAGATTTTTGTTACTAAAATGTATGGTAGCATTGTCATTATGGAAGGTAGTCTGTTGTCGAGATTTTTGTTACTCCATTGGATGGTAGCCTTGTCATTCTGGAAGGTAGTCTGTTGTCGAGATTTTTGTTATTCCAATGGATTCTAGCCTAGTCATTATGGAAGGTAGTCTATTTTCGATATTTTTGTTACTCCAATGGATGGTAGACTTGTTGTTATGTAAGGTAGTCTGTTGTCGAGATATTTGTTACTCTAATGGATGGTAGCCTTGTCATTATGGAAGGTAGTCTATTGTCGAGATTTTTGTTACTACAATGGTTTGTAGCCTTGTTATTATGGAAGGTAGTATGTTGTTGATATCTTTGTTAATCCAATGGATGGTAGCCTAGTTATTATGGAAGGTAGTCTGTTGTCGAGATTTTTGTTACTCCAATGGATGGTAGCCTTGTCATTATGGAAGGTAGTCTTTTGTCGAGATTTTTGTTACTCTAATGGATGGTAGCCTTGTTATTATGGAAGGTATTCTTTCATTGTGATTTTTGTTACTCCTATTGATGGTAGCCTTGTCATTATGGAAGGTAGTCTTTTGTTCAGAAATTTGTTACTACAATGTATCGAACCCTTATCATTATAGATGGTAGTCTGTTGTCGAGATATTTGTTATTCCAATGGATGGTAGCCTAATCATTATGGAAGGTCGTCTATTTTCGATATTTTTGTTATTCCAATGGATGGTAGCCTTGTCATTATGGAAGGTAGTATGTTGTCGAGATTTTTATTACTCCAAAGGATGGTAGCCTTGTAATTATGGAAGGTAGTCTATTGTCGAGATTTTTGTTACTCCAATGGATGGTAGCCTTGTCATTATGGAAGGTAGTTTGTTGTCGATATCTTTGTTACTCTAATGGATGGTAGCCTAGTCATTATGGAAGGTAGTATGTTGTCGAGATTTTTGTTACTCCAATGGATGGTAGCCTTGTAATTACGGAAAGTAGTGTGTTGTCTAGATTTTTGTTATTCTAATGGATGGTAGCCTTGTCATTATGAAAGGTAGTCTGTTGTCGAGATTTTTGTTACTCCATTGGATGGTAGCCTTGTCATTATGGAAGTTAATCTGTTGTCGAGATTTTTGTTATTCCAATGGATGGTAGCCTAGTCATTATGGAAGGTAGTCTATTTTCGAGATTTTTGTTACTCCAATGGATGGTTGCCTTGTCATTATGGAAGGTAGTCTGTTGTAGAGATTTTTGTTATTCCAATGGATGGTAGCCTTGTCATTATGGAAGGTTGTCTGTTATTGATATTTTTGTTACTCCAATGGATGGTAGCCTTGTCATTATGGAAGGTAGTCTGTTATTGTAATTTTTGTTACTCAAACGGATGGTAGCCTTGTCATTATGGAAGGTAGTATGTTGTCGAGATTTTTGTAACTCCAAAGGATGGTAGCCTTGTCATTATGGAAGGTAGTCTGTTGTCGATATCTTTGTAACTCTATTGGATGGTAGCCTAGTCAATATGGAAGGTAGTATGTTGTCGATATTTTTGTTACTCCAATGGATGGTAACCTTGTCATTATGGAAAGCAGTTTGTTGTCGAGATTTTTGTTATTCCAATGGATGGTAGCCTTCTAATTATAGATGGTAGTCTATTATCGAGATTTTTGTTACTCCATTGGATGGTAGCCTTGTCATTTTTGAAGGTAGTCTGTTGTCGAGATTTTTAATACTCCAATGGATGGTAGCCTTGTCATTATGGAAGGTAGTCTTTCGTTGTGATTTTTGTTACTCCAATGGATGGTAGCCATGTCATTATGGAAGGTGGTCTATTGTTCAGATTTTTGTTACTCCAATGTATGTTAGCCTAATCATTATGGAAGGTAGTCTATTTTTATATTTTTTTTACTCCAATGGATAGTAGCCTTGTCATTCTGGAAGGTCGTTTGTTGTCGATATCTTTGTTACTCTAATGGATGGTAGCCTAGTCATTATGGAAGGTAGTATGTTGTCGAGATTTTTGTTACTCCAATGGATGGTAGCCTTGTCATTATGGAAGGTAGTCTGTTATTGTAATTTTTGTTACTCCAATGGATGGTAGCCTTGTCCTTATGGAAGGTAGTATGTTATCGAGATTTTTGTTACTCCAAAGGATGGTAGCCTTGTAATTATGGAAGGTAGTCTATTATCGAGATTTTTGTTACTCCAATGGATGCTAGCCTTATCATTATGGAAGGTAGTCTGTTGTCGAGATTTTTAATACTCCAATGGATGGTAGCCTTGTCATTATGTAAGGTAGTTTGTGGTTGTGATTTTTGTTACTCCAATAGATGGTAGCCATGTCATTATGGAAGGTAGTCTATTGTTCATATTTTTGTTACTACAATGTATGTTAGCCTTGTCATTATGGAAGGTAGTCTGTTGTCGATATTTTTGTTACTCCATTGGATGGTAGCCTTGTCATTATGGAAGTAAGTCTGTTGTCGGGATTTTTGTTACTCCAATGGATTGTAGCCTTGTCATTATGAAAGGTAGTTTGTGGTCGATATCTTTGTTACTCCAATGGATGGTAGCCTAATCATTATGGAAGGTAGTCTATTTTGATATTTTTGTTACTCCAATGGATGGTAGCCTTATCATTATGGAAGGTAGTTTGTTGTCGATATCATTGTTACTCTAATGGATGGTAGCCTAGTCATTATGGAAGGTAGTATGTTATCGAGATTTTTGTTACTCCAATGGATGGTAGCCTTAGCATTATGGAAAGAAGTGTGTTGTCGAGATTTTTGTTATTCTAATGGATGGTAGCCTTGTCATTATGGAAGGTAGTATGTTGTCGACATTTTTATTACTCTAAAGGATGTTAGCCTTCTAATTATGGAAGGTAGTCTATTATCGAGATTTTTGTTACTCCAATGGATGGTAGCCTTGTCATTATGGAAGGTAGTCTGTTTTCGAGATTTTTAATACTCCAATGGATGGTAGCCTTGTCATTATGGAAGGTAGTCTGTCGTTGTGATTTTTGTTACTCCAACGGATGGTAGCCTTGTCATTATGGAAGGTAGTCTATTGTTCATATTTTTGTTACTACGATGTATGTTAGCCTTGTCATTATGGAAGGTAGTCTGTTGTCGATATTTTTGTTACTCCATTGGATGGTAGCCTTGTCATTATGGAAGTAAGTCTGTTGTCGGGATTTTTGTTACTCCAATGGATCGTAGCCTTGTCATTATGAAAGGTAGTTTGTTATCGATATCTTTGTTACTCCAATGGATGGTAGCCTAATCATTATGGAAGGTAGTCTATTTTGATATTTTTGTTACTCCAATGGATGGTAGCCTTGTCATTATGGAAGGTAGTTTCTTGTTGATATCTTTGTTACTCTAATGGATGGTAGCCTAGTCATTATGGAAGGTAGTATGTTGTCGAGATTTTTGTTACTCCAATTGATGGTAGCCTTGGCATTATGGAAAGAAGTGTGTTGTGGAGATTTTTGTTATTCTAATGGATGGTAGCCTTGTCATTATGAAAGGTAGTCTGTTGTCGATATCTTTGTTACTCCAATGGATGGTAGCCTAATCATTATGGAAGGTAGTCTATTTTGATATTTTTGTTACTCCAATGGATGGTAGCCTTGTCATTATGGAAGGTAGTATGTTGTAGAGATTTTTATTACTCTAAAGGATGGTAGCCTTCTAATTATGGAAGGTAGTCTATTATCGAGATTTTTGTTACTCCAATGGATGGTAGCCTAGTCATTATGGAAGGTAGTCTGTCGTTGTGATTTTTGTTACTCCAACGGATGGTAGCCTTGTCCTTATGGAAGGTGGTCTATCGTTGTGATTTTTTTACTCCAACGGATGGTAGCCTTGTCATTATGGAAGGTAGTCTGTTGTCGAGATTTTTGTTACTACGATGTATGGTAGCCTTGTCATTATGGAAGGTATATTGTCGTTGTGATTTTTGTTACTCCTATGAATGGTAGCCTTGTCATTATGGAAGTTAGTCTATTGTTTAGATTTTTGTTACTAATATGTATGGTAGCATTGTCATTATGGAAGGTAGTCTGTTGTCGAGATTTTTGTTACTCCATTGGATGGTAGCCTTGTCATTCTGGAAGATAGTCAGTTGTCGAGATTTTTTTATTCCAATGGATTGTAGCCTAGTCATTATGGAAGGTAGTCTATTTTCGATATTTTTGTTACTCCAATGGATGGTAGACTTTTCATTATGTAAGGTAGTCTGTTGTCGAGATATTTGTTACTCTAATGGATGGTAGCCTTGTCATTATGGAAGGTAGTCTATTGCCGAGATTTTTGTTACTACATTGGTTTGTAGCCTTGTCATTATGGAAGGTAGTATGTTGTTGATATCTTTGTTAATCCAATGGATGGTATCCTAGTCATTATGGAAGGTAGTCTATTGTCGAGATTTTTGTTACTCCAATGGATGGTAGCCTTGTCATTATGGAAGGTAGTCTTTTGTCGAGATTTTTGTTACTCTAATGGATGGTAGCCTTGTTATTATGGAAGGTATTCTTTCATTGTGATTTTTGTTACTCCTATTGATGGTAGCCTTGTCATTATGGAAGGTAGTCTGTTGTCGAGATTTTTATTACTCCAAAGGATGGTAGCCTTGTCATTATGGAAGGTAGTCTATTGTCGAGATTTTTGTTACTCCAATGGATGCTAGCCTTGTCATTATGGAAGGTAGTTTGTTGTCGATATCTTTGTTACTCTAATTGATGGTAGCCTTGTCATTATGGAAGGTAGTCTGTCGTTGTGATTTTTGTTACTCCAAAGGATGGTAGCCTTGTAATTATGGAAGGTAGTCTATTATCGAGATTTTTGTTACTCCAATGGATGCTAGCCTTATCATTATGGAAGGTAGTCTGTTGTCGAGATTTTTAATACTCCAATGGATGGTAGCCTTGTCATTATGGAAGGTAGTTTGTGGTTGTGATTTTTGTTACTCCAATAGATGGTAGCCATGTCATTATGGAAGGTAGTCTATTGTTCATATTTTTGTTACTACAATGTATGTTAGCCTTGTCATTATGGAAGGTAGTCTGTTGTCGATATTTTTGTTACTCCATTGGATGGTAGCCTTGTCATTATGGAAGTAAGTCTGTTGTCGGGATTTTTGTTACTCCAATGGATTGTAGCCTTGTCATTATGAAAGGTAGTTTGTTGTCGATATCTTTGTTACTCCAATGGATGGTAGCCTAATCATTATGGAAGGTAGTCTATTTTGATATTTTTGTTACTCCAATGGATGGTAGCCTTGTCATTATGGAAGGTAGTCTGTTTTCGAGATTTTTAATACTCCAATGGATGGTAGCCTTGTCATTATGGAAGGTAGTCTGTCGTTGTGATTTTTGTTACTCCAACGGATGGTAGCCTTGTCATTATGGAAGGTAGTCTATTGTTCATATTTTTGTTACTACGATGTATGTTAGCCTTGTCATTATGGAAGGTAGTTTGTTGTCGTTATTTTTGTTACTCCATTGGATGGTAGCCTTGTCATTATGGAAGTAAGTCTGTTGTCGGGATTTTTGTTACTCCAATGGATCGTAGCCTTGTCATTATGAAAGGTAGTTTGTTATCGATATCTTTGTTACTCCAATGGATGGTAGCCTAATCATTATGGAAGGTAGTCTATTTTGATATTTTTGTTACTCCAATGGATGGTAGCCTTGTCATTATGGAAGGTAGTTTCTTGTTGATATCTTTGTTACTCTAATGGATGGTAGCCTAGTCATTATGGAAGTTAGTATGTTGTCGAGATTTTTGTTACTCCAATTGATGGTAGCCTTGGCATTATGGAAAGAAGTGTGTTGTCGAGATTTTTGTTATTCTAATGGATGGTAGCCTTGTCATTATGAAAGGTAGTCTGTTGTCGATATCTTTGTTACTCCAATGGATGGTAGCCTAATCATTATGGAAGGTAGTCTATTTTGATATTTTTGTTACTCCAATGGACGGTAGCCTTGTCATTATGGAAGGTAGTATGTTGTAGAGATTTTTATTACTCTAAAGGATGGTAGCCTTCTAATTATGGAAGGTAGTCTATTATCGAAATTTTTGTTACTCCAATGGATGGTAGCCTAGTCATTATGGAAGGTAGTCTGTCGTTGTGATTTTTGTTACTCCAACGGATGGTAGCCTTGTCATTATGGAAGGTAGTCTGTCGTTGTGATTTTTTTACTCCAACGGATGGTAGCCTTGTCATTATGGAAGGTAGTCTGTTGTCGAGATTTTTGTTACTACGATGTATGGTAGCCTTGTCATTATGGAAGGTATATTGTCATTGTGATTTTTGTTACTCCTATGAATGGTAGCCTTGTCATTATGGAAGTTAGTCTATTGTTTAGATTTTTGTTACTAATATGTATGGTAGCATTGTCATTATGGAAGGTAGTCTGTTGTCGAGATCTTTGTTACTCCATTGGATGGTAGCCTTGTCATTCTGGAAGATAGTCAGTTGTCGAGATTTTTTTATTCCAATGGATTGTAGCCTAGTCATTATGGAAGGTAGTCTATTTTCGATATTTTTGTTACTCCAATGGATGGTAGACTTGTCATTATGTAAGGTAGTCTGTTGTCGAGATATTTGTTACTCTAATGGATGGTAGCCTTGTCATTATGGAAGGTAGACTATTGCCGAGATTTTTGTTACTACAATGGTTTGTAGCCTTGTCATTATGGAAGGTAGTATGTTGTTGATATCTTTGTTAATCCAATGGATGGTATCCTAGTCATTATGGAAGGTAGTTTGTTGTCGAGATTTTTGTTACTCCAATGGATGGTAGCCTTGTCATTATGGAAGGTAGTCTTTTGTCGAGATTTTTGTTACTCTAATGGATGGTAGCCTTGTTATTATGGAAGGTATTCTTTCATTGTGATTTTTGTTACTCCTATTGATGGTAGCCTTGTCATTATGGAAGGTAGTCTGTTGTCGAGATTTTTATTACTCCAAAGGATGGTAGCCTTGTCATTATGGAAGGTAGTCTATTGTCGAGATTTTTGTTACTCCAATGGATGGTGGCCTTGTCATTATGGAAGGTAGTTTGTTGTCGATATCTTTGGTACTCTAATTTATGGTAGCCTTGTCATTATGGAAGGTAGTCTGTCGTTGTGATTTTTGTTACTCCAAAGGATGGTAGCCTTGTAATTATGGAAGGTAGTCTATTATCGAGATTTTTGTTACTCCAATGGATGCTAGCCTTATCATTATGGAAGGTAGTCTGTTGTCGAGATTTTTAATACTCCAATGGATGGTAGCCTTGTCATTATGGAAGGTAGTTTGTGGTTGTGATTTTTGTTACTCCAATAGATGGTAGCCATGTCATTATGGAAGGTAGTCTATTGTTCATATTTTTGGTACTACAATGTATGTTAGCCTTGTCATTATGGAAGGTAGTCTGTTGTCGATATTTTTGTTACTCCATTGGATGGTAGCCTTGTCATTATGGAAGTAAGTCTGTTGTCGGGATTTTTGTTACTCCAATGGATTGTAGCCTTGTCATTATGAAAGGTAGTTTGTTGTCGATATCTTTGTTACTCCAATGGATGGTAGCCTAATCATTATGGAAGGTAGTCTATTTTGATATTTTTGTTACTCCAATGGATGGTAGCCTTGTCATTATGGAAGGTAGTTTGTTGTCGATATCATTGTTACTCTAATGGATGGTAGCCTAGTCATTATGGAAGGTAGTATGTTGTCGAGATTTTTGTTACTCCAATGGATGGTAGCCTTAGCATTATGGAAAGAAGTGTGTTGTCGAGATTTTTGTTATTCTAATGGATGGTAGCCTTGTCATTATGGAAGGTAGTATGTTGTCGACATTTTTATTACTCTAAAGGATGTTAGCCTTCTAATTATGGAAGGTAGTCTATTATCGAGATTTTTGTTACTCCAATGGATGGTAGCCTTGTCATTATGGAAGGTAGTCTGTTTTCGAGATTTTTAATACTCCAATGGATGGTAGCCTTGTCATTATGGAAGGTAGTCTGTCGTTGTGATTTTTGTTACTCCAACGGATGGTAGCCTTGTCATTATGGAAGGTAGTCTATTATTCATATTTTTGTTACTACGATGTATGTTAGCCTTGTCATTATGGAAGGTAGTCTGTTGTCGATATTTTTGTTACTCCATTGGATGGTAGCCTTGTCATTATGGAAGTAAGTCTGTTGTCCGGATTTTTGTTACTCCAATGGATGGTAGCCTTGTCATTATGAAAGGTAGTTTGTTATCGATATCTTTGTTACTCCAATGGATGGTAGCCTAATCATTATGGAAGGTAGTCTATTTTGATATTTTTGTTACTCCAATGGATGGTAGCCTTGTCATTATCGAAGGTAGTTTCTTGTTGATATCTTTGTTACTCTAATGGATGGTAGCCTAGTCATTATGGAAGGTAGTATGTTGTCGAGATTTTTGTTACTCCAATTGATGGTAGCCTTGGCATTATGGAAAGAAGTGTGTTGTCGAGATTTTTGTTATTCTAATGGATAGTAGCCTTGTCATTATGAAAGGTAGTCTGTTGTCGATATCTTTGTTACTCCAATGGATGGTAGCCTAATCATTATGGAAGGTAGTCTATTTTGATATTTTTGTTACTCCAATGGACGGTAGCCTTGTCATTATGGAAGGTAGTATGTTGTAGAGATTTTTATTACTCTAAAGGATGGTAGCCTTCTAATTATGGAAGGTAGTCTATTATCGAAATTTTTGTTACTCCAATGGATGGTAGCCTAGTCATTATGGAAGGTAGTCTGTCATTGTGATTTTTGTTACTCCAACGGATGGTAGCCTTGTCATTATGGAAGGTAGTCTGTCGTTGTGATTTTTTTACTCCAACGGATGGTAGCCTTGTCATTATGGAAGGTAGTCTGTTGTCGAGATTTTTGTTACTACGATGTATGGTAGCCTTGTCATTATGGAAGGTATATTGTCATTGTGATTTTTGTTACTCCTATGAATGGTAGCCTTGTCATTATGGAAGTTAGTCTATTGTTTAGATTTTTGTTACTAATATGTATGGTAGCATTGTCATTATGGAAGGTAGTCTGTTGTCGAGATTTTTGTTACTCCATTGGATGGTAGCCTTGTCATTCTGGAAGATAGTCAGTTGTCGAGATTTTTTTATTCCAATGGATTGTAGCCTAGTCATTATGGAAGGTAGTCTATTTTCGATATTTTTGTTACTCCAATGGATGGTAGACTTGTCATTATGTAAGGTAGTCTGTTGTCGAGATATTTGTTACTCTAATGGATGGTAGCCTTGTCATTAAGGAAGGTAGTCTATTGCCGAGATTTTTGTTACTACAATGGTTTGTAGCCTTGTCATTATGGAAGGTAGTATGTTGTTGATATCTTTGTTAATCCAATGGATGGTATCCTAGTCATTATGGAAGGTAGTCTGTTGTCGAGATTTTTGTTACTCCAATGGATGGTAGCCTTGTCATTATGGAAGGTAGTCTTTTGTCGAGATTTTTGTTACTCTAATGGATGGTAGCCTTGTTATTATGGAAGGTATTCTTTCATTGTGATTTTTGTTACTCCTATTGATGGTAGCCTTGTCATTATAGAAGGTAGTTTGTTGTCGATATCTTTGTTACTCTAATTGATGGTAGCCTTGTCATTATGGAAGGTAGTCTGTCGTTGTGATTTTTGTTACTCCAAAGGATGGTAGCCTTGTAATTATGGAAGGTAGTCTATTATCGAGATTTTTGTTACTCCAATGGATGCTAGCCTTATCATTATGGAAGGTAGTCTGTTGTCGAGATTTTTAATACTCCAATGGATGGTAGCCTTGTCATTATGGAAGGTAGTTTGTGGTTGTGATTTTTGTTACTCCAATAGATGGTAGCCATGTCATTATGGAAGGTAGTCTATTGTTCATATTTTTGTTACTACAATGTATGTTAGCCTTGTCATTATGGAAGGTAGTCTGTTGTCGATATTTTTGTTACTCCATTGGATGGTAGCCTTGTCATTATGGAAGTAAGTCTGTTGTCGGGATTTTTGTTACTCCAATGGATTGTAGCCTTGTCATTATGAAAGGTAGTTTGTTGTCGATATCTTTGTTACTCCAATGGATGGTAGCCTAATCATTATGGAAGGTAGTCTATTTTGATATTTTTGTTACTCCAATGGATGGTAGCCTTATCATTATGGAAGGTAGTTTGTTGTCGATATCATTGTTACTCTAATGGATGGTAGCCTAGTCATTATGGAAGGTAGTATGTTATCGAGATTTTTGTTACTCCAATGGATGGTAGCCTTAGCATTATGGAAAGAAGTGTGTTGTCGAGATTTTTGTTATTCTAATGGATGGTAGCCTTGTCATTATGGAAGGTAGTATGTTGTCGACATTTTTATTACTCTAAAGGATGTTAGCCTTCTAATTATGGAAGGTAGTCTATTATCGAGATTTTTGTTACTCCAATGGATGGTAGCCTTGTCATTATGGAAGGTAGTCTGTTTTCGAGATTTTTAATACTCCAATGGATGGTAGCCTTGTCATTATGGAAGGTAGTCTGTCGTTGTGATTTTTGTTACTCCAACGGATGGTAGCCTTGTCATTATGGAAGGTAGTCTATTGTTCATATTTTTGTTACTACGATGTATGTTAGCCTTGTCATTATGGAAGGTAGTCTGTTGTCGATATTTTTGTTACTCCATTGGATGGTAGCCTTGTCATTATGGAAGTAAGTCTGTTGTCGGGATTTTTGTTACTCCAATGGATCGTAGCCTTGTCATTATGAAAGGTAGTTTGTTATCGATATCTTTGTTACTCCAATGAATGGTAGCCTAATCATTATGGAAGGTAGTCTATTTTGATATTTTTGTTACTCCAATGGATGGTAGCCTTGTCATTATGGAAGGTAGTTTCTTGTTGATATCTTTGTTACTCTAATGGATGGTAGCCTAGTCATTATGGAAGGTAGTATGTTGTCGAGATTTTTGTTACTCCAATTGATGGTAGCCTTGGCATTATGGAAAGAAGTGTGTTGTCGAGATTTTTGTTATTCTAATGGGTGGTAGCCTTGTCATTATGAAAGGTAGTCTGTTGTCGATATCTTTGTTACTCCAATGGATGGTAGCCTAATCATTATGGAAGGTAGTCTATTTTGATATTTTTGTTACTCCAATGGACGGTAGCCTTGTCATTATGGAAGGTAGTATGTTGTAGAGATTTTTATTACTCTAAAGGATGGTAGCCTTCTAATTATGGAAGGTAGTCTATTATCGAAATTTTTGTTACTCCAATGGATGGTAGCCTAGTCATTATGGAAGGTAGTCTGTCGTTGTGATTTTTGTTACTCCAACGGATGGTAGCCTTGTCATTATGGAAGGTAGTCTGTCGTTGTGATTTTTTTACTCCAACGGATGGTAGCCTTGTCATTATGGAAGGTAGTCTGTTGTCGAGATTTTTGTTACTACGATGTATCGTAGCCTTGTCATTATGGAAGGTATATTGTCATTGTGATTTTTGTTACTCCTATGAATGGTAGCCTTGTCATTATGGAAGTTAGTCTATTGTTTAGATTTTTGTTACTAATATGTATGGTAGCATTGTCATTATGGAAGGTAGTCTGTTGTCGAGATTTTTGTTACTCCATTGGATGGTAGCCTTGTCATTCTGGAAGATAGTCAGTTGTCGAGATTTTTTTATTCCAATGGATTGTAGCCTAGTCATTATGGAAGGTAGTCTATTTTCGATATTTTTGTTACTCCAATGGATGGTAGACTTGTCATTATGTAAGGTAGTCTGTTGTCGAGATATTTGTTACTCTAATGGATGGTAGCCTTGTCATTATGGAAGGTAGTCTATTGCCGAGATTTTTGTTACTACAATGGTTTGTAGCCTTGTCATTATGGAAGGTAGTATGTTGTTGATATCTTTGTTAATCCAATGGATGGTATCCTAGTCATTATGGAAGGTAGTCTGTTGTCGAGATTTTTGTTACTCCAATGGATGGTAGCCTTGTCATTATGGAAGGTAGTCTTTTGTCGAGATTTTTGTTACTCTAATGAATGGTAGCCTTGTTATTATGGAAGGTATTCTTTCATTGTGATTTTTGTTACTCCTATTGATGGTAGCCTTGTCATTATAGAAGGTAGTTTGTTGTCGATATCTTTGTTACTCTAATTGATGGTAGCCTTGTCATTATGGAAGGTAGTCTGTCGTTGTGATTTTTGTTACTCCAAAGGATGGTAGCCTTGTAATTATGGAAGGTAGTCTATTATCGAGATTTTTGTTACTCCAATGGATGCTAGCCTTATCATTATGGAAGGTAGTCTGTTGTCGAGATTTTTAATACTCCAATGGATGGTAGCCTTGTCATTATGGAAGGTAGTTTGTGGTTGTGATTTTTGTTACTCCAATAGATGGTAGCCATGTCATTATGGAAGGTAGTCTATTGTTCATATTTTTGTTACTACAATGTATGTTAGCCTTGTCATTATGGAAGGTAGTCTGTTGTCGATATTTTTGTTACTCCATTGGATGGTAGCCTTGTCATTATGGAAGTAAGTCTGTTGTCGGGATTTTTGTTACTCCAATGGATTGTAGCCTTGTCATTATGAAAGGTAGTTTGTTGTCGATATCTTTGTTACTCCAATGGATGGTAGCCTAATCATTATGGAAGGTAGTCTATTTTGATATTTTTGTTACTCCAATGGATGGTAGCCTTGTCATTATGGAAGGTAGTCTGTTTTCGAGATTTTTAATACTCCAATGGATGGTAGCCTTGTCATTATGGAAGGTAGTCTGTCGTTGTGATTTTTGTTACTCCAACGGATGGTAGCCTTGTCATTATGGAAGGTAGTCTATTGTTCATATTTTTGTTACTACGATGTATGTTAGCCTTGTCATTATGGAAGGTAGTCTGTTGTCGATATTATTGTTACTCCATTGGATGGTAGCCTTGTCATTATGGAAGTAAGTCTGTTGTCGGGATTTTTGTTACTCCAATGGATCGTAGCCTTGTCATTATGAAAGGTAGTTTGTTATCGATATCTTTGTTACTCCAATGGATGGTAGCCTAATCATTATGGAAGGTAGTCTATTTTGATATTTTTGTTACTCCAATGGATGGTAGCCTTGTCATTATGGAAGGTAGTTTCTTGTTGATATCTTTGTTACTCTAATGGATGGTAGCCTAGTCATTATGGAAGGTAGTATGTTGTCGAGATTTTTGTTACTCCAATTGATGGTAGCCTTGGCATTATGGAAAGAATTGTGTTGTCGAGATTTTTGTTATTCTAATGGATAGTAGCCTTGTCATTATGAAAGGTAGTCTGTTGTCGATATCTTTGTTACTCTAATGGATGGTAGCCTAATCATTATGGAAGGTAGTCTATTTTGATATTTTTGTTACTCCAATGGACGGTAGCCTTGTCATTATGGAAGGTAGTATGTTGTAGAGATTTTTATTACTCTAAAGGATGGTAGCCTTCTAATTATGGAAGGTAGTCTATTATCGAAATTTTTGTTACTCCAATGGATGGTAGCCTAGTCATTATGGAAGGTAGTCTGTCGTTGTGATTTTTGTTACTCCAACGGATGGTAGCCTTGTCATTATGGAAGGTAGTCTGTCGTTGTGATTTTTTTACTCCAACGGATGGTAGCCTTGTCATTATGGAAGGTAGTCTGTTGTCGAGATTTTTGTTACTACGATGTATGGTAGCCTTGTCATTATGGAAGGTATATTGTCATTGTGATTTTTGTTACTCCTATGAATGGTAGCCTTGTCATTATGGAAGTTAGTCTATTGTTTAGATTTTTGTTACTAATATGTATGGTAGCATTGTCATTATGGAAGGTAGTCTGTTGTCGAGATTTTTGTTACTCCATTGGATGGTAGACTTGTCATTATGTAAGGTAGTCTGTTGTCGAGATATTTGTTACTCTAATGGATGGTAGCCTTGTCATTATGGAAGGTAGTCTATTGCCGAGATTTTTGTTACTACAATGGTTTGTAGCCTTGTCATTATGGAAGGTAGTATGTTGTTGATATCTTTGTTAATCCAATGGATGGTATCCTAGTCATTATGGAAGGTAGTCTGTTGTCGAGATTTTTGTTACTCCAATGGATGGTAGCGTTGTCATTATGGAAGGTAGTCTTTTGTCGAGATTTTTGTTACTCTAATGGATGGTAGCCTTGTTATTATGGAAGGTATTCTTTCATTGTGATTTTTGTTACTCCTATTGATGGTAGCCTTGTCATTATGGAAGGTAGTCTGTTGTCGAGATTTTTATTACTCCAAAGGATGGTAGCCTTGTCATTATGGAAGGTAGTCTATTGTCGAGATTTTTGTTACTCCAATGGATGCTAGCCTTGTCATTATGGAAGGTAGTTTGTTGTCGATATCTTTGGTACTCTAATTTATGGTAGCCTTGTCATTATGGAAGGTAGTATGTCGTTGTGATTTTTGTTACTCCAAAGGATGGTAGCCTTGTAATTATGGAAGGTAGTCTATTATCGAGATTTTTGTTACTCCAATGGATGCTAGCCTTATCATTATGGAAGGTAGTCTGTTGTCGAGATTTTTAATACTCCAATGGATGGTAGCCTTGTCATTATGGAAGGTAGTTTGTGGTTGTGATTTTTGTTACTCCAATAGATGGTAGCCATGTCATTATGGAAGGTAGTCTATTGTTCATATTTTTGTTACTACAATGTATGTTAGCCTTGTCATTATGGAAGGTAGTCTGTTGTCGATATTTTTGTTACTCCATTGGATGGTAGCCTTGTCATTATGGAAGTAAGTCTGTTGTCGGGATTTTTGTTACTCCAATGGATTGTAGCCTTGTCATTATGAAAGGTAGTTTGTTGTCGATATCTTTGTTACTCCAATGGATGGTAGCCTAATCATTATGGAAGGTAGTCTATTTTGATATTTTTGTTACTCCAATGGATGGTAGCCTTGTCATTATGGAAGGTAGTCTGTTTTCGATATCATTGTTACTCTAATGGATGGTAGCCTAGTCATTATGGAAGGTAGTATGTTGTCGAGATTTTTGTTACTCCAATGGATGGTAGCCTTAGCATTATGGAAAGAAGTGTGTTGTCGAGATTTTTGTTATTCTAATGGATGGTAGCCTTGTCATTATGGAAGGTAGTATGTTGTCGACATTTTTATTACTCTAAAGGATGTTAGCCTTCTAATTATGGAAGGTAGTCTATTATCGAGATTTTTGTTACTCCAATGGATGGTAGCCTTGTCATTATGGAAGGTAGTCTGTTTTCGAGATTTTTAATACTCCAATGGATGGTAGCCTTGTCATTATGGAAGGTAGTCTGTCGTTGTGATTTTTGTTACTCCAACGGATGGTAGCCTTGTCATTATGGAAGGTAGTCTATTATTCATATTTTTGTTACTACGATGTATGTTAGCCTTGTCATTATGGAAGGTAGTCTGTTGTCGATATTTTTGTTACTCCATTGGATGGTAGCCTTGTCATTATGGAAGTAAGTCTGTTGTCCGGATTTTTGTTACTCCAATGGATGGTAGCCTTGTCATTATGAAAGGTAGTTTGTTATCGATATCTTTGTTACTCCAATGGATGGTAGCCTAATCATTATGGAAGGTAGTCTATTTTGATATTTTTGTTACTCCAATGGATGGTAGCCTTGTCATTATGGAAGGTAGTTTCTTGCTGATATCTTTGTTACTCTAATGGATGGTAGCCTAGTCATTATGGAAGGTAGTATGTTGTCGAGATTTTTGTTACTCCAATTGATGGTAGCCTTGGCATTATGGAAAGAAGTGTGTTGTCGAGATTTTTGTTATTCTAATGGATAGTAGCCTTGTCATTATGAAAGGTAGTCTGTTGTCGATATCTTTGTTACTCCAATGGATGGTAGCCTAATCATTATGGAAGGTAGTCTATTTTGATATTTTTGTTACTCCAATGGATGGTAGCCTTGTCATTATGGAAGGTAGTATGTTGTAGAGATTTTTATTACTCTAAAGGATGGTAGCCTTCTAATTATGGAAGGTAGTCTATTATCGAGATTTTTGTTACTCCAATGGATGGTAGCCTAGTCATTATGGAAGGTAGTTTGTCGTTGTGATTTTTATTACTCCAACGGATGGTAGCCTTGTCATTATGGAAGGTAGTCTGTCATTGTGATTTTTTTTACTCCAACAGATGGTAGCCTTGTCATTATGGAAGGTAGTCTGTTGTCGAGATTTTTGTTACTACGATGTATGGTAGCCTTGTCATTATGGAAGGTATATTGTCATTGTGATTTTTGTTACTCCTATGAATGGTAGCCTTTTCATTATGGAAGTTAGTCTATTGTTTAGATTTTTGTTACTAATATGTATGGTAGCATTGTCATTATGGAAGGTAGTCTGTTGTCGAGATTTTTGTTACTCCATTGGATGGTAGCCTTGTCATTCTGGAAGATAGTCAGTTTTCGAGATTTTTTTATTCCAATGGATTGTAGCCTAGTCATTATGGAAGGTAGTCTATTTTCGATATTTTTGTTACTCCAATGGATGGTAGACTTGTCATTATGTAAGGTAGTCTGTTGTCGAGATATTTGTTACTCTAATGGATGGTAGCCTTGTCATTATGGAAGGTAGTCTATTGCCGAGATTTTTGTTACTACAATGGTTTGTAGCCTTGTCATTATGGAAGGTAGTATGTTGTTGATATCTTTGTTAATCCAATGGATGGTATCCTAGTCATTATGGAAGGTAGTTTGTTGTCGAGATTTTTGTTACTCCAATGGATGGTAGCCTTGTCATTATAGAAGGTAGTCTTTTGTCGAGATTTTTGTTACTCTAATGGATGGTAGCCTTGTTATTATGGAAGGTATTCTTTCATTGTGATTTTTGTTACTCCTATTGATGGTAGCCTTGTCATTATGGAAGGTAGTCTGTTGTCGAGATTTTTATTACTCCAAAGGATGGTAGCCTTGTCATTATGGAAGGTAGTCTATTGTCGAGATTTTTGTTACTCCAATGGATGGTAGCCTTGTCATTATGGAAGGTAGTTTTTTGTCGATATCTTTGTTACTCTAATTGATGGTAGCCTTGTCATTATGGAAGGTAGTATGTTGTCGAGATTTTTGTTACTCCAATGGATGGTAGCCTTGTCATTACGGAAAGTAGTGTGTTGTCTGGATTTTTGTTACTCCAATGGATGGTAGCCTTGTCATTATGAAAGGTAGTTTGTTATCGATATCTTTGTTACTCCAATGGATGGTAGCCTAATCATTATGGAAGGTAGTCTATTTTGATATTTTTGTTACTCCAATGGATGGTAGCCTTGTCATTATGGAAGGTAGTTTCTTGTTGATATCTTTGTTACTCTAATGGATGGTAGCCTAGTCATTATGGAAGGTAGTATGTTGTCGAGATTTTTGTTACTCCAATGGATGGTAGCCTTGGCATTATGGAAAGAAGTGTGTTGTCGAGATTTTTGTTATTCTAATGGATGGTAGCCTTGTCATTATGAAAGGTATTCTGTTGTCGATATCTTTGTTACTCCAATGGATGGTAGCCTAATCATTATGGAAGGTAGTCTATTTTGATATTTTTGTTACTCCAATGGATGGTAGCCTTGTCATTATGGAAGGTAGTATGTTGTCGAGATTTTTATTACTCTAGAGGATGGTAGCCTTCTAATTATGGAAGGTAGTCTATTGTCGAGATTTTTGTTACTCCAATGGATGGTAGCCTAGTCATTATGGAAGGTAGTCTGTTGTCGAGATTTTTGTTACTACGATGTATGGTAGCCTTGTCATTATGGAAGGTATTTTGTCATTGTGATTTTTGTTACTCCAATGAATGGTAGCCTTGTCAATATGGAAGGTAGTCTATTGTTTAGATTTTTGTTAATAAAATGTATGGTAGAATTGTCATTATGGAAGGTAGTCTGTTGTCGAGATTTTTGTTACTCCATTGGATGGTAGCCTTGTCATTCTGGAAGATAGTCAGTTGTCGAGATTTTTTTATTCCAATGGATTGTAGCCTAGTCACTATGGAAGGTAGTCTATTTTCGATATTTTTGTTACTCCAATGGATGGTAGACTTGTCATTATGTAAGGTAGTCTGTTGTCGAGATATTTGTTACTCTAATGGATGGTAGCCTTGTCATTATGGAAGGTAGTCTATTGCCGAGATTTTTGTTACTACAATGGTTTGTAGCCTTGTCATTATGGAAGGTAGTATGTTGTTGATATCTTTGTTAATCCAATGGATGGTATCCTAGTCATTATGGAAGGTAGTCTGTTGTCGAGATTTTTGTTACTCCAATGGATGGTAGCCTTGTCATTATGGAAGGTAGTCTATTGTCGAGATTTTTGTTACTCCAATGGATGGTAGCCTTGTCATTATGGAAGGTAGTTTGTTGTCGATATCTTTGTTACTCTAATTGATGGTAGCCTAGTCATTATGGAAGGTAGTATGTTGTCGAGATTTTTGTTACTCCAATGGATGGTAGCCTTGTCATTATGGAAGTTAGTCTGTTGTCGAGATTTTTGTTATTCCAATGGATGGTAGCCTAGTCATTATGGAAGGTAGTCTATTTTCGAGATTTTTGTTACTCCAATGGATGGATGCCTTGTCATTATGGAAGGTAGTCTGTTGTAGAGATATTTGTTACTCCATTGGATGGTAGCCTTGTCATTATGGAAGTTAGTCTGTTGTCGAGATTTTTGTTATTCCAATGGATGGTAGCCTAGTCATTATGGAAGGTAGTCTATTTTCGTGATTTTTGTTACTCCAATGGATGGATGCCTTGTCATTATGGAAGGTAGTCTGTTGTAGAGATATTTGTTATTCCAATGGATGGTAGCCTTGTCATTATGGAAGGTTGTCTGTTATCGATATTTTTGTTACTCCAATGGATGGTAGCCTTGTCATTATGGAAGGTATTCTATTGTTCAGATTTTTGTTACTAGAATGTATGGTAGCCTTGTATTATGGTAGGTAGTATGTTGTCGACATATTTCTTACTCTATTCGATGGTAGCCATGTCATTATGGATGTTAGTCTGTTGTTGAGATTTTTGTTTTTCCAATGGATGGTAGCCTAGTCATTATAGAAGGTAGTCTGTTTTTGAGATTTTTGTTACTCCGATGGATGGTATCCTTGTAAATATGGAAGGTAGACTGTTGTCGAGATTTTTGTTACTCTAATGGATGGTAGCGATGTCATTATGGAAGGTAGTCTGTTGTCGTGATTTTTGTTACTCCAATGGATGGTAGCCTTGTCATTATGGAAGGTAGTATGTTGTCGATATCTTTGTTACTCCAATGGATGGTAGCCTTGTCATTATGGAAGGTAGTATGTTGTCGAGATTTTTGTTATTCCAATGGATGGAAGCCTTGTCATTATGAAAGGTAGTTTTTTGTTGATATCTTTGTTACTCCAATGGATGATAGCCCTGTCATTATGGATGGTAGTCTCTTGTCGAGATTTTTGTTACTCCAATGGACGGTAGCCTTGTCATTATGGAAGGTATTTTGTCATTGTGATTTTTGTTACTCCTATGAATGGTAGCCTTGTCATTATGGAAGGTAGTCTATTGTTCAGATTTTTGTTACTAAAATGTATGGTAGCATTGTCATTATGGAAGGTAGTCTGTTGTCGAGATTTTTGTTACTCCATTGGATGGTAGCCTTGTCATTCTGGAAGATAGTCTGTTGTCGAGATTTTTGTTATTCCAATGGATTCTAGCCTAGTCATTATGGAAGGTAGTCTATTTTCGATATTTTTGTTACTCCAATGGATGGTAGACTTGTTATTATGTAAGGTAGTCTGTTGTCTAGATATTTGTTACTCTAATGGATGGTAGCCTTGTCATTATGGAAGGTAGTCTATTGTCGAGATTTTTGTTACTACAATGGTTTGTAGCCTTGTTATTATGGAAGGTAGTATGTTGTTGATATCTTTGTTAATCCAATGGATGGTAGCCTAGTCATTATGGAAGGTAGTCTGTTGTCGAGATTTTTGTTACTCCAATGGATGGTAGCCTTGTCATTATGGAAGGTAGTCTTTTGTCGAGATTTTTGTTACTCTAATGGATGGTAGCCTTGTTATTATGGAAGGTATTCTTTCATTGTGATTTTTGTTACTCCTATTGATGGTAGCCTTGTCATTATGGAAGGTAGTCTTTTGTTCAGAAATTTGTTACTACAATGTATCGAACCCTTATCATTATAGAAGGTAGTCTGTTGTCGAGCTATTTGTTATTCCAATGGATGGTAGCCTAATCATTATGGAAGGTCGTCTATTTTCGATATTTTTGTTACTCCAATGGATGGTAGCCTTGTCATTATGGAAGGTAGTATGTTGTCGAGATTTTTATTACTCCAAAGGATGGTAGCCTTGTCATTATGGAAGGTAGTCTATTGTCGAGATTTATGTTACTCCAATGGATGGTAGCCTTGTCATTATGGAAGGTAGTTTGTTGTCGATATCTTTGTTACTCTAATGGATGGTAGCCTAGTCATTATGGAAGGTAGTATGTTGTCGAGATTTTTGTTACTCCAATGGATGGTAGCCTTGTAATTACGGAAAGTAGTGTGTTGTCTAGATTTTTGTTATTCTAATGGATGGTAGCCTTGTCATTATGAAAGGTAGTCTGTTGTCGAGATTTTTGTTACTCCATTGGATGGTAGCCTTGTCATTATGGAAGTTAATCTGTTGTCGAGATTTTTGTTATTCCAATGGACGGTAGCCTAGTCATTATGGAAGGTAGTCTATTTTCGAGATTTTTGTTACTCTAATGGATGGTTGCCTTGTCATTATGGAAGGTAGTATGTTGTAGAGATTTTTGTTATTCCAATGGATGGTAGCCTTGTCATTATGGAAGGTTGTCTGTTATCGATATTTTTGTTACTCCAATGGATGGTAGCCTTGTCATTATGGAAGGTAGTTTGTTATTGTAATTTTTGTTACTCAAACGGATGGTAGCCTTGTCATTATGGAAGGTAGTATGTTGTCGAGATTTTTGTAACTCCAAAGGATGGTAGCCTTGTCATTATGGAAGGTAGTCTGTTGTCGATATCTTTGTAACTCTAATGGATGGTAGCCTAGTCAATATGGAAGGTAGTATGTTGTCTATATTTTTGTTACTCCAATGGATGGTAACCTTGTCATTATGGAAAGTACTTTGTTGTCGAGATTTTTGTTATTCCAATGGATGGTAGCCTTCTAATTATGGATGGTAGTCTATTATCGAGATTTTTGTTACTCCGTTGGATGGTAGCCTTGTCATTTTGGAAGGTAGTCTGTTGTCGAGATTTTTAATACTCCAATGGATGGTAGCCTTGTCATTATGGAAGGTAGTCTTTCGTTGTGATTTTTGTTACTCCAATGGATGGTAGCCATGTCATTATGGAAGGTGGTCTATTGTTCAGATTTTCGTTACTCCAATGTATGTTAGCCTAATCATTATGGAAGGTAGTCTATTTTGATATTTTTGTTACTCCAATGGATGGTAGCCTTGTCATTATGGAAGGTAGTTTGTTGTCGATATCTTTGTTACTCTAATGGATGGTAGCCTAGTCATTATGGAAGGTAGTATGTTGTCGAAATTTTTGTTACTCCAATGGATGGTAGCCTTGTCATTATGTAAGGTAGTCTGTTATTGTAATTTTTGTTACTCCAATGGATGGTAGACTTGTCCTTATGGAAGGTAGTATGTTATCGAGATTTTTGTTACTCCAAAGGATGGTAGCCTTGTAATTATGGAAGGTAGTCTATTATCGAGATTTTTGTTACTCCAATGGATGCTAGCCTTATCATTATGGAAGGTAGTCTGTTGTCGAGATTTTTAATACTCCAATGGATGGTAGCCTTGTCATTATGGAACGTAGTTTGTGGTTGTGATTTTTGTTACTCCAACAGATGGTAGCCATGTCATTATGGAAGGTAGTCTATTGTTCATATTTTTGTTACTACAATGTATGTTAGCCTTGTCATTATGGAAGGTAGTCTGTTATCGATATTTTTGTTACTCCATTGGATGGTAGCCTTGTCATTATGGAAGGTAGTATGTTGTCGATATTTTTGTTACTCCATTGGATGGTAGCCTAGTCATTATGGAAGGTAGTATGTTGTCGAGATTTTTGTTACTCCAATGGATGGTAGCCTTGTCATTATGTAAGGTAGTCTGTTATTGTAATTTTTGTTACTCCAATGGATGGTAGCCTTGTCCTTATGGAAGGTAGTATGTTATCGAGATTTTTGTTACTCCAAAGGATGGTAGCCTTGTAATTATGGAAGGTAGTCTATTATCGAGATTTTTGTTACTCCAATGGATGCTAGCCTTATCATTATGGAAGGTAGTCTGTTGTCGAGATTTTTAATACTCCAATGGATGGTAGCCTTGTCATTATGGAAGGTAGTTTGTGGTTGTGATTTTTGTTACTCCAACAGATGGTAGCCATGTCATTATGGAAGGTAGTCTATTGTTCATATTTTTGTTACTACAATGTATGTTAGCCTTGTCATTATGGAAGGTAGTCTGTTATCGATATTTTTGTTACTCCATTGGATGGTAGCCTTGTCATTATGGAAGTAAGTCTGTTGTCGGGATTTTTGTTACTCCAATGGATGGTAGCCTTGTCATTATGAAAGGTAGTTTGTTGTCGATATCTTTGTTACTCCAATGGATGGTAGCCTAATCATTATGGAAGGTAGTCTATTTTGATATTTTTGTTACTCCAATGGATGGTAGCCTTGTCATTATGGAAGGTAGTTTGCTATCGATATCATTGTTACTCTAATGGATGGTAGCCTAGTCATTATGGAAGGTAGTATGTTGTCGAGATTTTTGTTACTCCAATGGATGGTAGCCTTGGCATTATGGAAAGAAGTGTGTTGTCGAGATTTTTGTTATTCTAATGGATGGTAGCCTTGTCATTATGAAAGGTAGTCTATTGTCGATATCTTTGTTACTCCAATGGATGGTAGCCTAATCATTATGGAAGGTAGTCTATTTTGATATTTTTGTTACTCCCATGGATGGTAGCCTTGTCATTATGGAAGGTAGTATGTTGTCGAGATTTTTATTACTCTAAAGGATGGTAGCCTTCTAATTATGGAAGGTAGTCTATTATAGAGATTTTTGTTACTCCAATGGATGGTAGCCTAGTCATTATGGAAGGTAGTCTGTCGTTGTGATTTTTGTTACTCCAACGGATGGTAGCCTTGTCATTATGGAAGGTAGTTTGTCGTTGTGATTTTTGTTACTCCAACGGATAGTAGACTTGTCATTATGGAAGGTAGTCTGTTGTCGAGATTTTTGTTACTACGATGTATGGTAGCCTTGTCATTATGGAAGGTATTTTGTCATTGTGATTTTTGTTTCTCCTATGAATGGTATCCTTGTCATTATGGAAGGTTGTCAGTTGTCGAGATTTTTTTATTCCAATGGATTGTAGCCTAGTCATTATGGAAGGTAGTCTATTTTCGATATTTTTGTTACTCCAATGGATGGTAGACTTGTCATTATGTAAGGTAGTCTGTTGTCGAGATATTTGTTACTCTAATGGATGGTAGCCTTGTCATTATGGAAGGTAGTCTATTGCCGAGATTTTTGTTTCTACAATGGTTTGTAGCCTTGTCATTATGGAAGGTAGTATGTTGTTGATATCTTTGTTAATCCAATGGATGGTATCCTAGTCATTATGGAAGGTAGTCTGTTGTCGAGATTTTTGTTACTCCAATGGATGGTAGCCTTGTCATTATGGAAGGTAGTCTTTTGTCGAGATTTTTGTTACTCTAATGGATGGTAGCCTTGTTATTATGGAAGGTATTCTTTCATTGTGATTTTTGTTACTCCTATTGATGGTAGCCTTGTCATTATGGAAGGTAGTCTGTTGTCGAGATTTTTATTACTCCAAAGGATGGTAGCCTTGTCATTATGGAAGGTAGTCTATTGTCGAGATTTTTGTTACTCCAATGGATGGTAGCCTTGTCATTATGGAAGGTAGTTTGTTGTCGATATCTTTGTTACTCTAATTGATGGTAGCCTTGTCATTATGGAAGGTAGTATGTTGTCGAGATTTTTGTTACTCCAATGGATGGTAGCCTTGTCATTACGGAAAGTAGTGTGTTGTCTAGATTTTTGTTACTCCAATGGATGGTAGCCTTGTCATTATGAAAGGTAGTTTGTTATCGATATCTTTGTTACTCCAATGGATGGTAGCCTAATCATTATGGAAGGTAGTCTATTTTTATATTTTTGTTACTCCAATGGATGGTAGCCTTGTCATTATGGAAGGTAGTTTCTTGTTGATATCTTTGTTACTCTAATGCATGGTAGCCTAGTCATTATGGAAGGTAGTATGTTGTCGAGATTTTTGTTACTCCAATGGATGGTAGCCTTGGCATTATGGAAAGAAGTGTGTTGTCGAGATTTTTGTTATTCTAATGGATGGTAGCCTTGTCATTATGAAAGGTAGTCTGTTGTCGATATCTTTGTTACTCCAATGGATGGTAGCCTAATCATTATGGAAGGTAGTCTATTTTGATATTTTTCTTACTCCAATGGATGGTAGCCTTGTCATTATGGAAGGTAGTATGTTGTCGAGATGTTTATTACTCTAAAGGATGGTAGCCTTCTAATTATGGAAGGTAGTCTATTGTCGAGATTTTTGTAACTCCAATGGATGGTAGCCTAGTCATTATGGAAGGTAGTCTGTTGTCGAGATTTTTGTTACTACGATGTATGGTAGCCTTGTCATTATGGAAGGTATTTTGTCATTGTGATTTTTGTTACTCCAATGAATGGTAGCCTTGTCAATATGGAAGGTAGTCTATTGTTTAGATTTTTGTTAATAAAATGTATGGTAGAATTGTCATTATGGAAGGTAGTTTGTTGTCGAGATTTTTGTTACTCCATTGGATGGTAGCCTTGTCATTCTAGAAGATAGTCAGTTGTCGAGATTTTTTTATTCCAAGGGATTGTAGCCTAGTCACTATGGAAGGTAGTCTATTTTCGATATTTTTGTTACTCCAATGGATGGTAGACTTGTCATTATGTAAGGTAGTCTGTTGTCGAGATATTTGTTACTCTAATGGATGGTAGCCTTGTCATTATGGAAGGTAGTCTATTGCCGAGATTTTTGTTACTACAATGGTTTGTAGCCTTGTCATTATGGAAGGTAGTATGTTGTTGATATCTTTGTTAATCCAATGGATGGTATCCTAGTCATTATGGAAGGTAGTCTGTTGTCGAGATTTTTGTTACTCCAATGGATGGTAGCCTTGTCATTATGGAAGGTAGTCTTTTGTCGAGGTTTTTGTTACTCTAATGGATGGTAGCCTTGTTATTATGGAAGATATTCTTTCATTGTGATTTTTGTTACTCCTATTGATGGTAGCCTTGTCATTATGGACGGTAGTCTGTTGTCGAGATTTTTATTACTCCAAAGGATGGTAGCCTTGTCATTATGGAAGGTAGTCTATTGTCGAGATTTTTGTTACTCCAATGGATGGTAGCCTTGTCATTATGGAAGGTAGTTTCTTGTCGATATCTTTGTTACTCTAATTGATGGTAGCCTAGTCATTATGGAAGGTAGTATGTTGTCGAGATTTTTGTTACTCCAATGGATGGTAGCCTTGTCATTACGGAAAGTAGTGTGTTGTCTAGATTTTTGTTATTCTAATGGATGGTAGCCTTGCCATTATGAAAGGTAGTCTGTTGTCGAGATTTTTGTTACTCCATTGGATGGTAGCCTTGTCATTATGGAAGTTAGTCTGTTGTCGAGATTTTAGTTATTCCAATGGATGGTAGCCTAGTCATTATGGAAGGTAGTCTATTTTCGAGATTTTTTTTACTCCAATGGATGGTTGCCTTGTCATTATGGAAGGTAGTCTGTTGTAGAGATATTTGTTATTCCAATGGATGGTAGCCTTGTCATTATGGAAGGTTGTCTGTTATCGATATTTTTGTTACTCCAATGGATGGTAGCCTTGTCATTATGGAAGGTATTCTATTGTTCAGATTTTTGTTACTAGAATGTATGGTAGCCTTGTATTATGGTAGGTAGTATGTTGTCCACATATTTCTTACTCTATTCGATGGTAGCCATGTCATTATGGATGTTAGTCTGTTGTTGAGATTTTTGTTTTTCCAATGGATGGTAGCCTAGTCATTATAGAAGGTAGTCTGTTTTTGAGATTTTTGTTACTCCGATGGATGGTATCCTTGTAAATATGGAAGGTAGTCTGTTGTCGAGATTTTTGTTACTCTAATGGATGGTAGCGATGTCATTATGGAAGGTAGTCTGTTGTCGTGATTTTTGTTACTCCAATGGATGGTAGCCTTGTCATTATGGAAGGTAGTATGTTGTCGATATCTTTGTTACTCCAATGGATGGTAGCCTTGTCATTATGGAAGGTAGTATGTTGTTGAGATTTTTGTTATTCCAATGGATGGAAGCCTTGTCATTATGAAAGGTAGTTTTTTGTTGATATCTTTGTTACTCCAATGGATGATAGCCCTATCATTATGGATGGTAGTCTCTTGTCGATATTTTTGTTACTCCAATGGACGGTAGCCTTGTCATTATGGAAGGTATTTTGTCATTGTGATTTTTGTTTCTCCTATGAATGGTAGCCTTGTCATTATGGAAGGTAGTCTATTGTTCAGATTTTTGTTACTAAAATGTATGGTAGCATTGTCATTATGGAAGGTAGTCTGTTGTCGAGATTTTTGTTACTCCATTGGATGGTAGCCTTGTCATTCTGGAAGATAGTCAGTTGTCGAGATTTTTTTATTCCAATGGATTGTAGCCTAGTCATTATGGAAGGTAGTCTATTTTCGATATTTTTGTTACTCCAATGGATGGTAGACTTGTCATTATGTAAGGTAGTCTGTTGTCGAGATATTTGTTACTCTAATGGATGGTAGCCTTGTCATTATGGAAGGTAGTCTATTGCCGAGATTTTTGTTACTACAATGGTTTGTAGCCTTGTCATTATGGAAGGTAGTATGTTGTTGATATCTTTGTTAATCCAATGGATGGTATCCTAGTCATTATGGAAGGTAGTCTGTTGTCGAGATTTTTATTACTCCAATGGATGGTAGCCTTGTCATTATGGAAGGTAGTCTTTTGTCGAGATTTTTGTTACTCTAATGGATGGTAGCCTTGTTATTATGGAAGGTATTCTTTCATTGTGATTTTTGTTACTCCTATTGATGGTAGCCTTGTCATTATGGAAGGTAGTCTGTTGTCGAGATTTTTATTACTCCAAAGGATGGTAGCATTGTCATTATGGAAGGTAGTCTATTGTCGAGATTTATGTTACTCAAATGGATGGTAGCCTTGTCATTATGGAAGGTAGTTTATTGTCGATATCTTTGTTACTCTAATTGATGGTAGCCTTGTCATTATGGAAGGTAGTCTGTCGTTGTGATTTTTGTTACTCCAACGGATGGTAGCCTTGTCATTATGGAAGGTAGTCTATTCTTCATATTTTTGTTACTACGATGTATGGTAGCCTTGTGATTATGGAAGGTAGTCTGTTGTGGCGATTTTTGTTACTCCAATGGATGGTAGCCTTGTCATTATGGAAGGTAGTTTGTCGTTGTGATTTTTGTTACTCCAATAGACGGTAGCCATGTCATTATGGAAGGTAGTCTATTGTCATTATTTTTGTTAGTACAATGTATGTTAGCCTTATCATTATGGAAGGTAGTCTGTTGTCGATATTTTTGTTACTCCATTGGATGGTAGCCTTGTCATTATGGAAGTAAGTCTGTTGTCGGGATTTTTGTTACTCCAATGGATGGTAGCCTTGTCATTATGAAAGGTAGTTTGTTATCGATATCTTTGTTACTCCAATGGATGGTAGCCTAATCAATATGGAAGGTAGTCTATTTTGATATTTTTGTTACTCCAATAGATGGTAGCCTTGTCATTATGGAAGGTATTTTCTTGTTGATATCTTTGTTACTCTAATGGATGGTAGCCTAGTCATTATGGAAGGTAGTATGTTGTCGAGATTTTTGTTACTCCAATGGATGGTAGCCTTGGCATTATGGAAAGAAGTGTGTTGTCGAGATTTTTGTTATTCTAATGGATGGTAGCCTTGTCATTATGAAAGGTAGTCTGTTGTCGAGATTTTTATTACTCTAAAGGATGGTAGCCTTCTAATTATGGAAGGTAGTCTATTATCGAGATTTTTGTTACTCCAATGGATGGTAGCCTAGTCATTATGGAAGGTAGTCGGTCGTTGTGATTTTTGTTATTCCAACGGATGGTAGCCTTGTCATTATGGAAGGTAGTCTGTCGTTGTGATTTTTGTTACTCCAACGGATGGTAGCCTTGTCATTATGGAAGGTAGTCTATTTTGATATTTTTGTTACTCCAATGGATGGTAGCCTAATCATTATGGAAGGTAGTCTATTTTGATATTTTTGTTACTCCAATGGATGGTAGCCTTGTCATTATGGAAGGTAGTATGTTGTCGAGATTTTTATTACTCTAAAGGATGGTAGCCTTCTAATTATGGAAGGTAGTCTGTTGTCGAGATTTTTGTTACTCCAATGGATGGTAGCCTTGTCATTATGGAAGGTAGTCTTTTTTCGAGATTTTTGTTACTCTAATGGATGGTAGCCTTGTTATTATGGAAGGTATTCTTTCATTGTGATTTTTGTTACTCCTATTGATGGTAGCCTTGTCATTATGGAAGGTAGTCTGTTGTCGAGATTTTTATTACTCCAAAGGATGGTTGCCTTGTCATTATGGAAGGTAGTCTATTGTCGAGATTTTTGTTACTCCAATGGATGGTAGCCTTGTCATTATGGAAGGTAGTTTGTTGTCGATATCTTTGTTACTCTAATTGATGGTAGCCTAGTCATTATGGAAGGTAGTATGTTGTCGAGATTTTTGTTACTCCAATGGATGGTAGCCTTGTCATTACGGAAAGTAGTGTGTTGTCTAGATTTTTGTTATTCTAATGGATGGTAGCCGTTTCATTATGAAAGGTAGTCTGTTGTCGAGATTTTTGTTACTCCATTGGATGGTAGCCTTGTCATTATGGAAGTTAGTCTGTTGTCGAGATTTTTGTTATTCTAATGGATGGTAGCCTAGTCATTATGGAAGGTAGTCTATTTTCGAGATTTTTGTTACTCCAATGGATGGTTGCCTTGTCATTATGGAAGGTAGTCTGTTGTAGAGATATTTGTTATTCCAATGGATGGTAGCCTTGTCATTATGGAAGGTAGTCTGTTATTGTAATTTTTGTTACTCAAACGGATGGTAGCCTTGTCATTATGGAAGGTAGTATGTTGTCGAGATTTTTGTTACTCCAAGGGATGGTAGCCTTGTCATTATGGAAGGTAGTCTGTTGTCGATATCTTTGTAACTTTAATGGATGGTAGCCTAGTCAATATGGAAGGTAGTATATTGTCGATATTTTTGTTACTCCAATCGATGGTAACCTTATCATTATGGAAAGTAGTTTGTTGTCGAGATTTTATGTTATTCCAATGGATGGTAGCCTTGTCATTATGAAAGGTAGTCTATTGTCGAGATTTTTGTTACTCCAAAGGATGGTAGCCTTCTAATTATAGATGGTAGTCTATTATCGAGATTTTTGTTACTCCATTAGATGGTAGCCTTGTCATTTTGGAAGGTAGTCTGTTGTCGAGATTTTTGTTACTCCAATGGATGGTAGCCTTGTCCTTATGGAAGGTAGTATGTTATCGAGATTTTTGTTACTCCAAAGGATGGTAGCCTTGTAATTATGGAAGGTAGTCTATTATCGAGATTTTTGTTACTCCAATGGATGCTAGCCTTATCATTATGGAAGGTAGTCTGTTGTCGAGATTTTTAATACTCCAATGGATGGTAGCCTTGTCATTATGGAAGGTAGTTTGTGGTTGTGATTTTTGTTACTCCAACAGATGGTAGCCATGTCATTATGGAAGGTAGTCTATTGTTCATATTTTTGTTACTACAATGTATGTTAGCCTTGTCATTATGGAAGGTAGTCTATTATCGATATTTTTGTTACTCCATTGGATGGTAGCCTTGTCATTATGGAAGTAAGTCTGTTGTCGGGATTTTTGTTACTCCAATGGATGGTAGCCTTGTCATTATGAAAGGTAGTTTGTTGTCGATATCTTTGTTACTCCAATGGATGGTAGCCTAATCATTATGTAAGGTAGTCTATTTTGATATTTTTGTTACTCCAATGGATGGTAGCCTTGTCATTATGGAAGGTAGTTTATTATCGATATCATTGTTACTCTAATGGATGGTAGCCTAGTCATTATGGAAGGTAGTATGTTGTCGAGATTTTTGTTACTCCAATGGATGGTAGCGTTGGCATTATGGAAAGAAGTGTGTTGTCGAGATTTTTGTTATTCTAATGGATGGTAGCCTTGTCATTATGAAAGGTAGTCTGTTGTCGATATCTTTGTTACTCCAATGGATGGTAGCCTAATCATTATGGAAGGTAGTCTATTTTGATATTTTTGTTACTCCAATGGATGGTAGCCTTGTCATTATGGAAGGTAGTATGTTGTCGAGATTTTTATTACTCTAAAGGATGGTAGCCTTCTAATTATGGAAGGTAGTCTATTATAGAGATTTTTGTTACTCCAATGGATGGTAGCCTAGTCATTATGGAAGGTAGTCTGTCGTTGTGATTTTTGTTACTCCAACGGATGGTAGCCTTGTCATTATGGAAGGTAGTTTGTCGTTGTGATTTTTGTTACTCCAACGGATAGTAGACTTGTCATTATGGAAGGTAGTCTGTTGTCGAGATTTTTGTTACTACGATGTATGGTAGCCTTGTCATTATGGAAGGTATTTTGTCATTGTGATTTTTGTTTCTCCTATGAATGGTAGCCTTGTCATTATGGAAGGTAGTCTATTGTTTAGATTTTTGTTACTAATATGTATGGTAGCATTGTCATTCTGGAAGATAGTCAGTTGTCGAGATTTTTTTATTCCAATGGATTGTAGCCTAGTCATTATGGAAGGTAGTCTATTTTCGATATTTTTGTTACTCCAATGGATGGTAGACTTGTCATTATGTAAGGTAGTCTGTTGTCGAGATATTTGTTACTCTAATGGATGGTAGCCTTGTCATTATGGAAGGTAGTCTATTGCCGAGATTTTTGTTACTACAATGGTTTGTAGCCTTGTCATTATGGAAGGTAGTATGTTGTTGATATCTTTGTTAATCCAATGGATGGTATCCTAGTCATTATGGAAGGTAGTCTGTTGTCGAGATTTTTGTTACTCCAATGGATGGTAGCCTTGTCATTATGGAAGGTAGTCTTTTGTCGAGATTTTTGTTACTCTAATGGATGGTAGCCTTGTTATTCTGGAAGGTATTATTTCATTGTGATTTTTGTTACTCCTATTGATGGTAGCCTTGTCATTATGGAAGGTAGTCTGTTGTCGAGATTTTTATTACTCCAAAGGATGGTAGCGTTGTCATTATGGAAGGTAGTCTATTGTCGAGATTTTTGTTACTCAAATGGATGGTAGCCTTGTCATTATGGAAGGTAGTTTATTGTCGATATCTTTGTTACTCTAATTGATGGTAGCCTTGTCATTATGGAAGGTAGTCTGTCGTTGTGATTTTTGTTACTCCAACGGATGGTAGCCTTGTCATTATGGAAGGTAGTCTATTCTTCATATTTTTGTTACTACGATGTATGGTAGCCTTGTGATTATGGAAGGTAGTCTGTTGTCGCGATTTTTGTTACTCCAATGGATGGTAGCCTTGTCATTATGGAAGGTAGTTTGTCGTTGTGATTTTTGTTACTGCAATAGACGGTAGCCATGTCATTATGGAAGGTAGTCTATTGTCATTATTTTTGTTAGTACAATGTATGTTAGCCTTATCATTATGGAAGGTAGTCTGTTGTCGATATTTTTGTTACTCCATTGGATGGTAGCCTTGTCATTATGGAAGTAAGTCTGTTGTCGGGATTTTTGTTACTCCAATGGATGGTAGCCTTGTCATTATGAAAGGTAGTTTGTTATCGATATCTTTGTTACTCCAATGGATGGTAGCCTAATCAATATGGAAGGTAGTCTATTTTGATATTTTTGTTACTCCAATAGATGGTAGCCTTGTCATTATGGAAGGTATTTTCTTGTTGATATCTTTGTTACTCTAATGGATGGTAGCCTAGTCATTATGGAAGGTAGTATGTTGTCGAGATTTTTGTTACTCCAATGGATGGTAGCCTTGGCATTATGGAAAGAAGTGTGTTGTCGAGATTTTTGTTATTCTAATGGATGGTAGCCTTGTCATTATGAAAGGTAGTCTGTTGTCGAGATTTTTATTACTCTAAAGGATGGTAGCCTTCTAATTATGGAAGGTAGTCTATTATCGAGATTTTTGTTACTCCAATGGATGGTAGCCTAGTCATTATGGAAGGTAGTCTGTCGTTGTGATTTTTGTTATTCCAACGGATGGTAGCCTTGTCATTATGGAAGGTAGTCTGTCGTTGTGATTTTTGTTACTCCAACGGATGGTAGCCTTGTCATTATGGAAGGTAGTCTATTTTGATATTTTTGTTACTCCAATGGATGGTAGCCTAATCATTATGGAAGGTAGTCTATTTTGATATTTTTGTTACTCCAATGGATGGTAGCCTTGTCATTATGGAAGGTAGTATGTTGTCGAGATTTTTATTACTCTAAAGGATGGTAGCCTTCTAATTATGGAAGGTAGTCTGTTGTCGAGATTTTTGTTACTCCAATGGATGGTAGCCTTGTCATTATGGAAGGTAGTCTTTTTTCGAGATTTTTGTTACTCTAATGGATGGTAGCCTTGTTATTATGGAAGGTATTCTTTCATTGTGATTTTTGTTACTCCTATTGATGGTAGCCTTGTCATTATGGAAGGTAGTCTGTTGTCGAGATTTTTATTACTCCAAAGGATGGTTGCCTTGTCATTATGGAAGGTAGTCTATTGTCGAGATTTTTGTTACTCCAATGGATGGTAGCCTTGTCATTATGGAAGGTAGTTTGTTGTCGATATCTTTGTTACTCTAATTGATGGTAGCCTAGTCATTATGGAAGGTAGTATGTTGTCGAGATTTTTGTTACTCCAATGGATGGTAGCCTTGTCATTACGGAAAGTAGCGTGTTGTCTAGATTTTTGTTATTCTAATGGATGGTAGCCGTTTCATTATGAAAGGTAGTCTGTTGTCGAGATTTTTGTTACTCCATTGGATGGTAGCCTTGTCATTATGGAAGTTAGTCTGTTGTCGAGATTTTTGTTATTCCAATGGATGGTAGCCTAGTCATTATGGAAGGTAGTCTATTTTCGAGATTTTTGTTACTCCAATGGATGGTTGCCTTGTCATTATGGAAGGTAGTCTGTTGTAGAGATATTTGTTATTCCAATGGATGGTAGCCTTGTCATTATGGAAGGTAGTCTGTTATTGTAATTTTTGTTACTCAAACGGATGGTAGCCTTGTCATTATGGAAGGTAGTATGTTGTCGAGATTTTTTTTACTCCAAGGGATGGTAGCCTTGTCATTATGGAAGGTAGTCTGTTGTCGATATCTTTGTAACTTTAATGGATGGTAGCCTAGTCAATATGGAAGGTAGTATGTTGTCGATATTTTTGTTACTCCAATCGATGGTAACCTTATCATTATGGAAAGTAGTTTGTTGTCGAGATTTTATGTTATTCCAATGGATGGTAGCCTTGTCATTATGAAAGGTAGTCTATTGTCGAGATTTTTGTTACTCCAAAGGATGGTAGCCTTCTAATTATAGATGGTAGTCTATTATCGAGATTTTTGATACTCCAATGGATGGTAGCCTTGTCATTTTGGAAGGTAGTCTGTTGTCGAGATTTTTGATACTCCAATGGATGGTAGCCTTGTCATTATGGAAGGTAGTCTTTCGTTGTAATTTTTGTTACTCCAATGGATGGTAGCCATGTCATTATGGAAGGTGGTCTATTGTTCAGATTTTTGTTACTCCAATGTATGTTAGCCTAATCATTATGGAAGGTAGTCTATTTTGATATTTTTATTACTCCAATGGATGGTAGCCTTGTCATTACGGAAGTTAGTTTGTTTTCGATATCTTTGTTACTCTAATGGATGGTAGCCTAGTCATTATGGAAGGTAGTATGTTGTCGAGATTTTTGTTACTCCAATGGATGGTAGCCTTGTTATTATGGAAGGTAGTCTGTTATTGTAATTTTTGTTACTCCAAAGGATGGTAGCCTTGTCCTTATGGAAGGTAGTATGTTATCGAGATTTTTGTTACTCCAAAGGATGGTAGCCTTATAATTATGGAAGGTTGTCTATTATCGAGATTTTTGTTACTCCAATGGATGCTAGCCTTGTCATTATGGAAGGTAGTCTGTTGTCGAGATTTTTAATACTCCAATGGATGGTAGCCTTGTCATTATGGAAGGTAGTTTGTGGTTGTGATTTTTGTTACTCCAATAGATGGTAGCCATGTCATTACAGAAGGTTGTCGATTGTTCATATTTTTGTTACTACAATGTATGTTAGCCTTGTCATTATGGAAGGTAGTCTGTTGTCGATATTTTTGTTACTCCATTGGATGGTAGCCTTGTCATTATGGAAGTAAGTTTGTTGTCGGGATTTTTGTTACTCCAATGGATGGTAGCCTTGTCATTATGAAAGGTAGTTTGTTGTCGATATCTTTGTTACTCCAATGGATGGTAGCCTAATCATTATGGAAGGTAGTCTATTTTGATATTTTTGTTACTCCAATGGATGGTAGCCTTGTCATTATGGAAGGTAGTTTGTTGTCGATATCATTGTTACTCTAATGGATTGTAGCCTAGTCATTATGAAAGGTAGTCTGTTGTCGATATCTTTTTACTCCAATGGATGGTAGCCTAATCATTATGGAAGGTATTCTATTTTGATATTTTTGTTACTCCAATGGATGGTAGCCTTGTCATTATGGAAGGTAGTATGTTGTCGAGATTTTTATTACTCTAAAGGATGGTAGCCTTCTAATTATAGAAGGTAGTCTATTATCGAGATTTTTGTTACTCCAATGGATGATAGCCTTGTCATTATGGAAGGTAGTCTGTTTTCGAGATTTTTAATACTCCAATGGATGGTAGCCTTGTCATTATGGAAGGTAGTCTGTCGTTGTGATTTTTCTTACTCCAACGGATGGTAGCCTTGTCATTATGGAAGGTAGTCTATTGTTCATATTTTTGTTACTACGATGTATGGTAGCCTTGTCATTATGGAAGGTAGTCTATTGTCGAGATTTTAGTTACTCCAATGGATGGTAGCCTTGTCATTATGGAAGGTAGTTTGTCGTTGTGATTTTTGTTACTCCAATAGATGGTAGCCATGTCATTATGGAAGGTAGTCTATTGTCATTATTTTTGTTAGTACAATGTATGTTAGCCTTGTCATTATGGAAGGTAGTCTGTTGTCGATATTTTTGTTACTCCATTGGATGGTAGCCTTGTCATTATGGAAGTAAGTTTGTTGTCGGGATTTTTGTTACTCCAATGGATGGTAGCCTTGTCATTATGAAAGGTAGTTTGTTTTCGATATCTTTGTTACTCCAATGGATGGTAGCCTAATCATTATGGAAGGTAGTCTATTTTGATATTTTTGTTACTCTAATGGATGGTAGCCTTGTCATTATGGAAGGTAGTTTGTTGTCGATATCTTTGTTACTCTAATGGATGGTAGCCTAGTCATTATGGAAGGTAGTATGTTGTCGAGATTTTTGTTAATCTAATGGATGGTAGCCTTGGCATTATGGAAAGAAGTGTGTTGTCGAGATTTTTGTTATTCTAATGGATGGTAGCCTTGTCATTATGAAAGGTAGTCTATTGTCGATATCTTTGTTACTCCAATGGATGGTAGCCTAATCATTATGAAAGGTAGTCTATTTTGATATTTTTGTTACTCCAATGGATGGTAGCCTTGTCATTATGGAAGGTAGTATGTTGTCGAGATTTTTATTACTCTAAAGGATGGTAGCTTCTAATTATGGAAGGTAGTCTATTATCGAGATTTTTGTTACTCCAATGGATGGTAGCCTTGTCATTATGGAAGGTACTCTTTTTCGAGATTTTTAATACTCCAATGGATGGTAGCCTTGTCATTATGGAAGGTAGTTTGTCGTTGTGATTTTTGTTACTCCAACGGATGGTAGCCTTGTCATTATGGAAGGTAGTCTATTGTTCATATTTTTGTTACTATGATGTATGGTAGCCTTGTCATTATGGAAGGTAGTCTGTTGTCGAGATTTTTGTTACTCCAATGGACGGTAGCCTTGTCATTATGGAAGGTAGTATGTTGTTGATATCTTTGTTAATCCAATGGATGGTAGCCTAGTCATTATGGAAGGTAGTCTGTTGTCGATATTTTTGTTACTCCAATGGATGGTAGCCTTGTCATTATGGAAGGTAGTTTGTTGTCGATATCTTTGTTACTCTAATGGATGGTAGCCTAGTCTTTATGGAAGGTAGTATGTTGTCGATATTTTTGTTACTCCAATGGATGGTAGCCTTGTCATTATGAAAGGTAGTCTGTTGTCGAGATTTTTGTTACTCCATTAGATGGTAGCCTTGTCATTATGGAAGGTAGTCTGTTGTCGAGATTTTTGTTATTCCAATGGATGTTAGCCTAGTCATTATGGAAGGTAGTCTATTTTCGAGATTTTTGTTACTCAAATGGATGGTTGCCTTGTCATTATGGAATGTAGTCTGATGTAGAGATTTTTTTTATTCCAATGGATGGTAGCCTTGTCATTATGGAAGGTTGTCTATTATCGATATTTTTGTTACTCCAATGGATGGTAGCCTTGTCATTATGGAAGGTAGTCTGTTATTGTAATTTTTGTTACTCCAACGGATGGTAGCCTTGTCATTATGGAAGGTAGTATGTTGTCGAGATTTTTGTTACTCCAAAGGATGGTAGCCTTGTCATTATGGAAGGTATTCTGTTGTCGATATCTTTGTAACTCTAATGGATGGTTGCCTAGTCATTATGGAAGGTAGTATGTTGTCGATATTTTTGTTACTCCAATGGATGGTAGCCTTGTTATTATGGAAAGTAGTCTGTTGTCGAGATTTTTGTTATTCCAATAGATGGTAGCCTTGTCATTATGAAAGGTAGTCTATTGTCGAGATTTTTGTTACTCCAAAGGATGGTAGCCTTCTAATTATGGATGGTAGTCTATTATCGAGATTTTTGTTACTCCAATGGATGGTAGCCTTCTCATTTTGGAAGGTAGTCTTTCGTTGTGATTTTTGTTACTCCAATGAAGGGTAGCCATGTCATTATGGAAGGTGGTCTATTGTTCAGAATTTTGTTACTCCAATGTATGTTAGCCTAATCATTATGGAAGGTAGTCTATTTTGATATTTTTGTTACTACAATGGATGGTAGCCTTGTCATTATGGAAGGTAGTTTGTTGTCGATATCTTTGTTACTCTAATGGATGGTAGCCTAGTCATTATGGAAGGTAGTATGTTGTCGAGATTTTTGTTACTCCAATGGACGGTAGCCTTGTCATTATGGAAGGTAGTCTGTTATTGTAATTTTTGTTACTCCAATGGATGGTAGCCTTGTCCTTATGGAAGGTAGTATGTTATCGAGATTTTTGTTACTCCAAAGGATGGTAGCCTTATAATTATGGAAGGTAGTCTATTATCGAGATTTTTGTTACTCCAATGGATGCTAGCCTTGTCATTATGGAAGGTAGTCTGTTGTAGATATTTTTAATACTCCAATAGATGGTAGCCTTGTCATTATGGAAGGTAGCCTGTTGTCGATATTTTTGTTACTCCATTGGATGGTAGCCTTGTCATTATAGATGTAAGTCTGTTGTCGGGATTTTTGTTACTCCAATGGATGGTAGCCTTTTCATTATCAAAGGTAGTTTGTTGTCGATATCTTTGTTACTCCAATGGATGGTAGCCTAATCATTATGGAAGGTAGTCTATTTTGATATTTTTGTTACTCCAATGGATGGTAGCCTTGTCATTATGGAAGGTAGTTTGTTGTCGATATATTTGTTATTCTAATGGATGGTAGCCTAGTCATTATGGAGGGTAGTATGTTGTCGAGATTTTTGTTACTCCAATGGATCGTAACCTTGGCATTATGGAAAGAAGTGTGTTGTCGAGATTTTTGTTATTCTAATGGATGGTAGCCTTGTCATTATGAAAGGTAGTCTATTTTCGATATCTTTGTTACTCCAATGGATGGTAGCCTAATCATTATGGAAGGTAGTCTATTTTGATATTTTTGTTACTCCAATGGATGGTAGCCTTGTCATTATGGAAGGTAGTATGTTGTCGAGATTTTTATTACTCTAAAGGATGGTAGCCTTCTAATTATGGAAGGTAGTCTATTATCGAGATTTTTGTTACTCTAATGGATGGTAGCCTTGTCATTATGGAAAGTAGTCAGTTTTCAAGATTTTTAATATTCCAATGGATGGTAGCCTTGTCATTATGGAAGGTATTTTGTCGTTGTGATTTTTGTTACTCCAACGGATGGTAGCCTTGTCATTATGGAAGGTAGTCTATTGTTCATATTTTTGTTACTACGATGTATGGTAGCCTTGGCATTATGGAAAGTAGCGTGTTGTCGAGATTTTTGTTATTCTAATGGATGGCAGCCTTGTCATAGTGAAAGGTAGTCTGTTGTCGATATCTTTGTTACTCCAATGGATGGTAGCCTAATCATTATGGAAGGTAGTCTATTTTGATATTTTTGTTACTCCAATGGATGGTAGCCTTGTCATTATGGAAGGTAGTTTGTTGTCGATATCTTTGTTACTCTAATGGATTGTAGCCTAGTCATTACGGAAGGTAGTATGTTGTCGAGATTTTTGTTACTCCAATGGATGGTAGCCTTGACATTATGGAAGGTAGTTTGTTGTCGATATCTTTGTTACTCTAATGGATGGTAGCCTAGTCATTATGGAAGGTAGTATGTTGTCGAGATTTTTGTTACTCCAATGGATGGTAGCCTTGGCATTGTAGAAAGAAGTGTGTTGTCGAGATTTTTGTTATTCTAATGGATGGTAGCCTTATCATTATGAAAGGTAGTCTGTTGTCGACATCTTTGTTACTCCAATGGATGGTAGCCTAATCATTATGGAAGGTACTCTATTTTGATATTTTTGTTACTCCAATGGATGGTAGCCTTGTCATTATGCAGGGTAGTATGTTGTCGAGATTTTTGTTACTCCAATGGATGGTAGCCTTGTCATTATGGAAGGTAGTCTGTTTTCGAGATTTTTAATACTCCAATGGATGGTAGCCTTGTCATTATGGAAGGTAGCATGTCGTTGTGATTTTTGTTACTCCAACGGATGGTAGCCTTGTCATTATGGAAGGTAGTCTATTGTTCATATTTTTGTCACTACGATGCATGGTAGCCTTGTCATTATGGAAGGGAGTCTATTGTCGAGATTTTTGTTACTCCATTGGATGGTAGCCTTGTCATTATAGAAGTAAATATGTTGTCGGGATTTTTGTTACTCCAATGGATGGTAGCCTTGTCATTATGAAAGGTAGTTTGTTGTCGATATCTTTGTTACTCCAATGGATGGTAGCCTAATCATTATGGAAGGTAGTCTATTTTGATATTTTTGTTACTCCAATGGATGGTAGCCTTGTCATTATGGAAGGTAGTTTGTTGTCGATATATTTGTTACTCTAATGGATGGTAGCCTAGTCATTATGGAGGGTAGTATGTTGTCGAGATTTTTGTTACTCCAATGGATGGTAACCTTGGCATTATGGAAAGAAGTGTGTTGTCGAGATTTTTGTTATTCTAATGGATGGTAGCCTTGTCATTATGAAAGGTAGTCTGTTGTCGATATCTTTGTTACTCCAATGGATGGTAGCCTAATCATTATGAAAGGTAGTCTATTTTGATTTTTTTGTTACTCCAATGGATGGTAGCCTTGTCATTATGGAAGGTAGTATGTTGTCGAGATTTTTATTACTCTAAAGGATGGTAGCCTTCTAATTATGGAAGGTAGTCTATTATCGAGATTTTTGTTACTCCAATGGATGGTAGCCTTGTCATTATGGAAAGTAGTCTCTTTTCGAGATTTTTAATACTCCAATGGATGGTAGCCTTGTCATTATGGAAGGTATTTTGTCGTTGTGATTTTTGTTACTCCAACGGATGGTAGCCTTGTCATTATGGAAGGTAGTCTATTGTTCATATTTTTGTTACTACGATGTATGGTAGCCTTGGCATTATGGAAAGTAGCGTGTTGTCGAGATTTTTGTTATTCTAATGGATGGCAGCCTTGTCATTATGAAAGGTAGTCTGTTGTCGATATCTTTGTTACTCCAATGGATGGTAGCCTAATCATTATGGAAGGTAGTCTATTTTGATATTTTTGTTACTCCAATGGATGGTAGCCTTGTCATTATGGAAGGTAGTTTGTTGTCGATATCTTTGTTACTCTAATGGATTGTAGCCTAGTCATTACGGAAGGTAGTATGTTGTCGAGATTTTTGTTACTCCAATGGATGGTAGCCTTGACATTATGGAAGGTAGTTTGTTGTCGATATCTTTGTTACTCTAATGGATGGTAGCCTAGTCATTATGGAAGGTAGTATGTCGTCGAGATTTTTGTTACTCCAATGGATGGTAGCCTTGGCATTATAGAAAGAAGTGTGTTGTCGAGATTTTTGTTATTCTAATGGATGGTAGCCTTATCATTATGAAAGGTAGTCTGTTGTCGATATCTTTGTTACTCCAATGGATGGTAGCCTAATCATTATGGAAGGTACTCTATTTTGGTATTTTTGTTACTCCAATGGATGGTAGCCTTGTCATTATGGAGGGTAGTATGTTGTCGAGATTTTTGTTACTCCAATGGATGGTAGCCTTGTCATTATGGAAGGTAGTCTGTTTTCGAGATTTTTAATACTCCAATGGATGGTAGCCTTGTCATTATGGAAGGTAGTCTGTCGTTGTGATTTTTGTTACTCCAACGGATGGTAGCCTTGTCATTATCGAAGGTAGTCTATTGTTCATATTTTTGTCACTACGATGTATGGTAGCCTTGTCATTATGGAAGGGAGTCTATTGTCGAGATTTTTGTTACTCCATTGGATGGTAGCCTTGTCATTATAGAAGTAAATATGTTGTCTGGATTTTTGTTACTCCAATGGATGGTAGCCTTGTCATTATGAAAGGTAGTTTGTTGTCGATATCTTTGTTACTCCAATGGATGGTAGCCTAATCATTATGGAAGGTAGTCTATTTTGATATTTTTGTTACTCCAATGGATGGTAGCCTTGTCATTATGGAAGGTAGTTTGTTGTCGATATATTTGTTACTCTAATGGATGGTAGCCTAGTCATTATGGAGGGTAGTATGTTGTCGAGATTTTTGTTACTCCAATGGATGGTAACCTTGGCATTATGGAAAGAAGTGTGTTGTCGAGATTTTTGTTATTCTAATGGATGGTAGCCTTGTCATTATGAAAGGTAGTCTGTTGTCGATATCTTTGTTACTCCAATGGATGGTAGCCTAATCATTATGGAAGGTAGTCTATTTTGATATTTTTGTTAATCCAATGGATGGTAGCCTTGTCATTATGGAAGGTAGTATGTTGTCGAGATTTTTATTACTCTAAAGGATGGTAGCCTTCTAATTATGGAAGGTAGTCTATTATCGAGATTTTTGTTACTCCAATGGATGGTAGCCTTGTCATTATGGAAAGTAGTCTGTTTTCGAGATTTTTAATACTCCAATGGATGGTAGCCTTGTCATTATGGAAGGTATTTTATCGTTGTGATTTTTGTTACTCCAACGGATGGTAGCCTTGTCATTATGGAAGGTAGTCTATTGTTCATATTTTTGTTACTACGATGTATGGTAGCCTTGTCATTATGGAAAGTAGCGTGTTGTCGATATTTTTGTTATTCTAATGGATGGAAGCCTTGTCATTATGAAAGGTAGTCTATTGTCGATATCTATGTTACTCCAATGGATGGTAGCCTAATCATTATGGAAGGTAGTCTATTTTGATATTTTTGTTACTCCAATGGATGGTAGCCTTGTCATTATGGAAGGTAGTTTGTTGTCGATATCTTTGTTACTCTAATGGATTGTAGCCTAGTCATTACGGAAGGTAGTATGTTGTCGAGATTTTTGTTACTCCAATGGATGGTAGCCTTGACATTATGGAAGGTAGTTTGTTGTCGATATCTTTGTTACTCTAATGGATGGTAGCCTAGTCATTATGGAAGGTAGTATGTTGTCGAGATTTTTGTTACTCCAATGGATGGTAGCCTTGGCATTATAGAAAGAAGTGTGTTGTCGAGATTTTTGTTATTCTAAATGATGGTAGCCTTATCATTATGAAAGGTAGTCTGTTGTCGATATCTTTGTTACTCCAATGGATGGTAGCCTAATCATTATGGAAGGTACTCTATTTTGATATTTTTGTTACTCCAATGGATGGTAGCCTTGTCATTATGGAGGGTAGTATGTTGTTGAGATTTTTGTTACTCCAATGGATGGTAGCCTTGTCATTATGGAAGGTAGTCTGTTTTCGAGATTTTTAATACTCCAATGGATGGTAGCCTTGTCATTATGGAAGGTAGTCTGTCGTTGTGATTTTTGTTACTCCAACGGATGGTAGCCTTGTCATTATGGAAGGTAGTCTATTGTTCATATTTTTGTCACTACGATGTATGGTAGCCTTGTCATTATGGAAGGGAGTCTATTGTCGAGATTTTTGTTACTCCATTGGATGGTAGCCTTGTCATTATAGAAGTAAATATGTTGTCGGGATTTTTTTACTCCAATGGATGGTAGCCTTGTCATTATGAAAGGTAGTTTGTTGTCGATATCTTTGTTACTCCAATGGATGGTAGCCTAATCATTATGGAAGGTAGTCTATTTTGATATTTTTGTTACTCCAATGGATGGTAGCCTTGTCATTATGGAAGGTAGTTTGTTGTCGATATATTTGTTACTCTAATGGATGGTAGCCTAGTCATTATGGAAGGTAGTATGTTGTCGAGATTTTTGTTACTCCAATGGATGGTAACCTTGGCATTATGGAAAGAAGTGTGTTGTCGAGATTTTTGTTATTCTAATGGATGGTAGGCTTGTCATTATGAAAGGTAGTCTGTTGTCGATATCTTTGTTACTCCAATGGATGGTAGCCTAATCATTATGGAAGGTAGTCAATTTTGATATTTTTGTTACTCCAATGGATGGTAGCCTTGTCATTATGGAAGGTAGTATGTTGTCGAGATTTTTATTACTCTAAAGGATGGTAGCCTTCTAATTATGGAAGGTAGTCTATTATCGAGATTTTTGTTACTCCAATGGATGGTAGCCTTGTCATTATGGAAAGTAGTCTGTTTTCGAGATTTTTAATACTCCAATGGATGGTAGCCTTGTCATTATGGAAGGTATTTTATCGTTGTGATTTTTGTTACTCCAACGGATGGTAGCCTTGTCATTATGGAAGGTAGTCTATTGTTCATATTTTTGTTACTACGATGTATGGTAGCCTTGTCATTATGGAAAGTAGTGTGTTGTCGATATTTTTGTTATTCTAATGGATGGAAGCCTTGTCATTATGAAAGGTAGTCTATTGTCGATATCTATGTTACTCCAATGGATGGTAGCCTAATCATTATGGAAGGTAGTCTATTTTTATATTTTTGTTACTCCAATGGATGGTAGCCTTGTCATTATGGAAGGTAGTTTGTTGTCGATATCTTTGTTACTCCAATGGATGGTAGCCTAATCATTATAGAAGGTAGTCTATTTTGATATTTTTGTTACTCCAATGGATGGTAGCCTTGTCATTATGGAAGGTAGTTTGTTGTCGATATATTTGTTATTCTAATGGATGGTAGCCTAGTCATTATGGAGGGTAGTATGTTGTCGAGATTTTTGTTACTCCAATGGATCGTAACCTTGGCATTATGGAAAGAAGTGTGTTGTCGAGATTTTTGTTATTCTAATGGATGGTAGCCTTGTCATTATGAAAGGTAGTCTGTTGTCGATATCTTTGTTACTCCAATGGATGGTAGCCTAATCATTATGGAAGGTAGTCTATTTTGATATTTTTGTTACTCCAATGGATGGTAGCCTTGTCATTATGGAAGGTAGTATGTTGTCGAGATTTTTATTACTCTAAAGGATGGTAGCCTTCTAATTATGGAAGGTAGTCTATTATCGAGATTTTTGTTACTCCAATGGATGGTAGCCTTGTCATTATGGAAAGTAGTCTGTTTTCGAGATTTTTAATACTCCAATGGATGGTAGCCTTGTCATTATGGAAGGTATTTTATCGTTGTGATTTTTGTTACTCCAACGGATGGTAGCCTTGTCATTATGGAAGGTAGTCTATTGTTCATATTTTTGTTACTACGATGTATGGTAGCCTTGTCATTATGGAAAGTAGTGTGTTGTCGATATTTTTGTTATTCTAATGGATGGAAGCCTTGTCATTATGAAAGGTAGTCTATTGTCGATATCTATGTTACTCCAATGGATGGTAGCCTAATCATTATGGAAGGTAGTCTATTTTTATATTTTTGTTACTCCAATGGATGGTAGCCTTGTCATTATGGAAGGTAGTTTGTTGTCGATATCTTTGTTACTCCAATGGATGGTAGCCTAATCATTATGGAAGGTAGTCTATTTTGATATTTTTGTTACTCCAATGGATGGTAGCCTTGTCATTATGGAAGGTAGTTTGTTGTCGATATATTTGTTATTCTAATGGATGGTAGCCTAGTCATTATGGAGGGTAGTATGTTGTCGAGATTTTTGTTACTCCAATGGATCGTAACCTTGGCATTATGGAAAGAAGTGTGTTGTCGAGATTTTTGTTATTCTAATGGATGGTAGCCTTGTCATTATGAAAGGTAGTCTGTTGTCGATATCTTTGTTACTCCAATGGATGGTAGCCTAATCATTATGGAAGGTAGTCTATTTTGATATTTTTGTTACTCCAATGGATGGTAGCCTTGTCATTATGGAAGGTAGTATGTTGTCGAGATTTTTATTACTCTAAAGGATGGTAGCCTTCTAATTATGGAAGGTAGTCTATTATCGAGATTTTTGTTACTCCAATGGATGGTAGCCTTGTCATTATGGAAAGTAGTCTGTTTTCGAGATTTTTAATACTCCAATGGATGGTAGCCTTGTCATTATGGTAGGTATTTTATCGTTGTGATTTTTGTTACTCCAACGGATGGTAGCCTTGTCATTATGGAAGGTAGTCTATTGTTCATATTTTTGTTACTACGATGTATGGTAGCCTTGTCATTATGGAAAGTAGTGTGTTGTCGATATTTTTGTTATTCTAATGGATGGAAGCCTTGTCATTATGAAAGGTAGTCTATTGTCGATATCTATGTTACTCCAATGGATGGTAGCCTAATCATTATGGAAGGTAGTCTATTTTTATATTTTTGTTACTCCAATGGATGGTAGCCTTGTCATTATGGAAGGTAGTTTGTTGTCGATATCTTTGTTACTCCAATGGATGGTAGCCTAATCATTATGGAAGGTAGTCTATTTTGATATTTTTGTTACTCCAATGGATGGTAGCCTTGTCATTATGGAAGGTAGTTTGTTGTCGATATATTTGTTATTCTAATGGATGGTAGCCTAGTCATTATGGAGGGTAGTATGTTGTCGAGATTTTTGTTACTCCAATGGATCGTAACCTTGGCATTATGGAAAGAAGTGTGTTGTCGAGATTTTTGTTATTCTAATGGATGGTAGCCTTGTCATTATGAAAGGTAGTCTGTTGTCGATATCTTTGTTACTCCAATGGATGGTAGCCTAATCATTATGGAAGGTAGTCTATTTTGATATTTTTGTTACTCCAATGGATGGTAGCCTTGTCATTATGGAAGGTAGTATGTTGTCGAGATTTTTATTACTCTAAAGGATGGTAGCCTTCTAATTATGGAAGGTAGTCTATTATCGAGATTTTTGTTACTCCAATGGATGGTAGCCTTGTCATTATGGAAAGTAGTCTGTTTTCGAGATTTTTAATACTCCAATGGATGGTAGCCTTGTCATTATGGAAGGTATTTTATCGTTGTGATTTTTGTTACTCCAACGGATGGTAGCCTTGTCATTATGGAAGGTAGTCTATTGTTCATATTTTTGTTACTACGATGTATGGTAGCCTTGTCATTATGGAAAGTAGTGTGTTGTCGATATTTTTGTTATTCTAATGGATGGAAGCCTTGTCATTATGAAAGGTAGTCTATTGTCGATATCTATGTTACTCCAATGGATGGTAGCCTAATCATTATGGAAGGTAGTCTATTTTTATATTTTTGTTACTCCAATGGATGGTAGCCTTGTCATTATGGAAGGTAGTTTGTTGTCGATATCTTTGTTACTCCAATGGATGGTAGCCTAATCATTATGGAAGGTAGTCTATTTTGATATTTTTGTTACTCCAATGGATGGTAGCCTTGTCATTATGGAAGGTAGTTTGTTGTCGATATATTTGTTATTCTAATGGATGGTAGCCTAGTCATTATGGAGGGTAGTATGTTGTCGAGATTTTTGTTACTCCAATGGATCGTAACCTTGGCATTATGGAAAGAAGTGTGTTGTCGAGATTTTTGTTATTCTAATGGATGGTAGTCTTGTCATTATGAAAGGTAGTCTGTTGTCGATATCTTTGTTACTCCAATGGATGGTAGCCTAATCATTATGGAAGGTAGTCTATTTTGATATTTTTGTTACTCCAATGGATGGTAGCCTTGTCATTATGGAAGGTAGTATGTTGTCGAGATTTTTATTACTCTAAAGGATGGTAGCCTTCTAATTATGGAAGGTAGTCTATTATCGAGATTTTTGTTACTCCAATGGATGGTAGCCTTGTCATTATGGAAAGTAGTCTGTTTTCGAGATTTTTAATACTCCAATGGATGGTAGCCTTGTCATTATGGAAGGTATTTTATCGTTGTGATTTTTGTTACTCCAACGGATGGTAGCCTTGTCATTATGGAAGGTAGTCTATTGTTCATATTTTTGTTACTACGATGTATGGTAGCCTTGTCATTATGGAAAGTAGTGTGTTGTCGATATTTTTGTTATTCTAATGGATGGAAGCCTTGTCATTATGAAAGGTAGTCTATTGTCGATATCTATGTTACTCCAATGGATGGTAGCCTAATCATTATGGAAGGTAGTCTATTTTTATATTTTTGTTACTCCAATGGATGGTAGCCTTGTCATTATGGAAGGTAGTTTGTTGTCGATATCTTTGTTACTCCAATGGATGGTAGCCTAATCATTATGGAAGGTAGTCTATTTTGATATTTTTGTTACTCCAATGGATGGTAGCCTTGTCATTATGGAAGGTAGTTTGTTGTCGATATATTTGTTATTCTAATGGATGGTAGCCTAGTCATTATGGAGGGTAGTATGTTGTCGAGATTTTTGTTACTCCAATGGATCGTAACCTTGGCATTATGGAAAGAAGTGTGTTGTCGAGATTTTTGTTATTCTAATGGATGGTAGCCTTGTCATTATGAAAGGTAGTTTGTTGTCGATATCTTTGTTACTCCAATGGATGGTAGCCTAATCATTATGGAAGGTAGTCTATTTTGATATTTTTGTTACTCCAATGGATGGTAGCCTTGTCATTATGGAAGGTAGTATGTTGTCGAGATTTTTATTACTCTAAAGGATGGTAGCCTTCTAATTATGGAAGGTAGTCTATTATCGAGATTTTTGTTACTCCAATGGATGGTAGCCTTGTCATTATGGAAAGTAGTCTGTTTTCGAGATTTTTAATACTCCAATGGATGGTAGCCTTGTCATTATGGTAGGTATTTTATCGTTGTGATTTTTGTTACTCCAACGGATGGTAGCCTTGTCATTATGGAAGGTAGTCTATTGTTCATATTTTTGTTACTACGATGTATGGTAGCCTTGTCATTATGGAAAGTAGTGTGTTGTCGATATTTTTGTTATTCTAATGGATGGAAGCCTTGTCATTATGAAAGGTAGTCTATTGTCGATATCTATGTTACTCCAATGGATGGTAGCCTAATCATTATGGAAGGTAGTCTATTTTTATATTTTTGTTACTCCAATGGATGGTAGCCTTGTCATTATGGAAGGTAGTTTGTTGTCGATATCTTTGTTACTCCAATGGATGGTAGCCTAATCATTATGGAAGGTAGTCTACTTTGATATTTTTGTTACTCCAATGGATGGTAGCCTTGTCATTATGGAAGGTAGTTTGTTGTTGATATATTTGTTATTCTAATGGATGGTAGCCTAGTCATTATGGAGGGTAGTATGTTGTCGAGATTTTTGTTACTCCAATGGATCGTAACCTTGGCATTATGGAAAGAAGTGTGTTGTCGAGATTTTTGTTATTCTAATGGATGGTAGCCTTGTCATTATGAAAGGTAGTCTGTTGTCGATATCTTTGTTACTCCAATGGATGGTAGCCTAATCATTATGGAAGGTAGTCTATTTTGATATTTTTGTTACTCCAATGGATGGTAGCCTTGTCATTATGGAAGGTAGTATGTTGTCGAGATTTTTATTACTCTAAAGGATGGTAGCCTTCTAATTATGGAAGGTAGTCTATTATCGAGATTTTTGTTACTCCAATGGATGGTAGCCTTGTCATTATGGAAACTAGTCAGTTTTCAAGATTTTTAATACTCCAATGGATGGTAGCCTTGTCATTATGGAAGGTATTTTGTCGTTGTGATTTTTGTTACTCCAACGGATGGTAGCCTTGTCATTATGGAAGGTAGTCTATTGTTCATATTTTTGTTACTACGATGTATGGTAGCCTTGGCATTATGGAAAGTAGCGTGTTGTCGAGATTTTTGTTATTCTAATGGATGGCAGCCTTGTCATAATGAAAGGTAGTCTGTTGTCGATATCTTTGTTACTCCAATGGATGGTAGCCTAATCATTATGGAAGGTAGTCTATTTTGATATTTTTGTTACTCCAATGGATGGTAGCCTTGTCATTGTGGAAGGTAGTTTGTTGTCGATATCTTTGTTACTCTAATGGATTGTAGCCTAATCATTACGGAAGGTAGTATGTTGTCGAGATTTTTGTTACTCCAATGGATGGTAGCCTTGACATTATGGAAGGTAGTTTGTTGTCGATATCTTTGTTACTCTAATGGATGGTAGCCTAGTCATTATGGAAGGTAGTATGTTGTCGAGATTTTTGTTACTCCAATGGATGGTAGCCTTGGCATTATAGAAAGAAGTGTGTTGTCGAGATTTTTGTTATTCTAATGGATGGTAGCCTTATCATTATGAAAGGTAGTCTGTTGTCGATATCTTTGTTACTCCAATGGATGGTAGCCTAATCATTATGGAAGGTACTCTATTTTGATATTTTTGTTACTCCAATGGATGGTAGCCTTGTCATTATGGAGGGTAGTATGTTGTCGAGATTTTTGTTACTCCAATGGATGGTAGCATTGTCATTATGGAAGGTAGTCTATTTTCGAGATTTTTAATACTCCAATGGATGGTAGCCTTGTCATTATGGAAGGTAGTCTGTCGTTGTGATTTTTGTTACTCCAACGGATGGTAGCCTTGTCATTATGGAAGGTAGTCTATTGTTCATATTTTTGTCACTACGATGTATGGTAGCCTTGTCATTATGGAAGGGAGTCTATTGTCGAGATTTTTGTTACTCCATTGGATGGTAGCCTTGTCATTATAGAAGTAAATATGTTGTCGGGATTTTTGTTACTCCAATGGATGGTAGCCTTGTCATTATGAAAGGTAGTTTGTTGTCGATATCTTTGTTACTCCAATGGATGGTAGCCTAATCATTATGGAAGGTAGTCTATTTTGATATTTTTGTTACTCCAATGGATGGTAGCCTTGTCATTATGGAAGGTAGTATGTTGTCGAGATTTTTATTACTCTAAAGGATGGTAGCCTTCTAATTATGGAAGGTAGTCTATTATCGAGATTTTTGTTACTCCAATGGATGGTAGCCTTGTCATTATGGAAAGTAGTCTCTTTTCGAGACTTTTAATACTCCAATGGATGGTAGCCTTGTCATTATGGAAGGTATTTTATCGTTGTGATTTTTGTTACTCCAACGGATGGTAGCCTTGTCATTATGGAAGGTAGTCTATTGTTCATATTTTTGTTACTACGATGTATGGTAGCCTTGTCATTATGGAAAGTAGCGTGTTGTCGATATTTTTGTTATTCTAATGGATGGAAGCCTTGTCATTATGAAAGGTAGTCTATTGTCGATATCTATGTTACTCCAATGGATGGTAGCCTAATCATTATGGAAGGTAGTCTATTTTGATATTTTTGTTACTCCAATGGATGGTAGCCTTGTCATTATGGAAGGTAGTTTGTTGTCGATATCTTTGTTACTCTAATGGATTGTAGCCTAGTCATTACGGAAGGTAGTATGTTGTCGAGATTTTTGTTACTCCAATGGATGGTAGCCTTGACATTATGGAAGGTAGTTTGTTGTCGATATCTTTGTTACTCTAATGGATGGTAGCCTAGTCATTATGGAAGGTAGTATGTTGTCGAGATTTTTGTTACTCCAATGGATGGTAGCCTTGGCATTATAGAAAGAAGTGTGTTGTCGAGATTTTTGTTATTCTAATGGATGGTAGCCTTATCATTATGAAAGGTAGTCTGTTGTCGATATCTTTGTTACTCCAATGGATGGTAGCCTAATCATTATGGAAGGTACTCTATTTTGATATTTTTGTTACTCCAATGGATGGTAGCCTTGTCATTATGGAGGGTAGTATGTTGTCGAGATTTTTGTTACTCCAATGGATGGTAGCCTTGTCATTATGGAAGGTAGTCTGTTTTCGAGATTTTTAATACTCCAATGGATGGTAGCATTGTCATTATGGAAGGTAGTCTGTCGTTGTGATTTTTGTTACTCCAACGGATGGTAGCCTTGTCATTATGGAAGGTAGTCTATTGTTCATATTTTTGTCACTACGATGTATGGTAGCCTTGTCATTATGGAAGGGAGTCTATTGTCGAGATTTTTGTTACTCCATTGGATGGTAGCCTTGTCATTATAGAAGTAAATATGTTGTCGGGATTTTTTTACTCCAATGGATGGTAGCCTTGTCATTATGAAAGGTAGTTTGTTGTCGATATCTTTGTTACTCCAATGGATGGTAGCCTAATCATTATGGAAGGTAGTCTATTTTGATATTTTTGTTACTCCAATGGATGGTAGCCTTGTCATTATGGAAGGTAGTTTGTTGTCGATATATTTGTTACTCTAATGGATGGTAGCCTAGTCATTATGGAGGGTAGTATGTTGTCGAGATTTTTGTTACTCCAATGGATGGTAACCTTGGCATTATGGAAAGAAGTGTGTTGTCGAGATTTTTGTTATTCTAATGGATGGTAGCCTTGTCATTATGAAAGGTAGTATGTTGTCGATATCTTTGTTACTCCAATGGATGGTAGCCTAATCATTATGGAAGGTAGTCTATTTTGATTTTTTTGTTACTCCAATGGATGGTAGCCTTGTCATTATGGAAGGTAGTATGTTGTCGAGATTTTTATTACTCTAAAGGATGGTAGCCTTCTAATTATGGAAGGTAGTCTATTATCGAGATTTTTGTTACTCCAATGGATGGTAGCCTTGTCATTATGGAAAGTAGTCTGTTTTCGAGATTTTTAATACTCCAGTGGATGGTAGCCTTGTCATTATGGAAGGTATTTTATCGTTGTGATTTTTGTTACTCCAACGGATGGTAGCCTTGTCATTATGGAAGGTAGTCTATTGTTCATATTTTTGTTACTACGATGTATGGTAGCCTTGTCATTATGGAAAGTAGCTTGTTGTCGATATTTTTGTTATTCTAATGGATGGAAGCCTTGTCATTATGAAAGGTAGTCTATTGTCGATATCTATGTTACTCCAATGGATGGTAGCCTAATCATTATGGAAGGTAGTCTATTTTGATATTTTTGTTACTCCAATGGATGGTAGCCTTGTCATTATGTAAGGTAGTTTGTTGTCGATATCTTTGTTACTCTAATGGATTGTAGCCTAGTCATTACGGAAGGTAGTATGTTGTCGAGATTTTTGTTACTCCAATGGATGGTAGCCTTGACATTATGGAAGGTAGTTTGTTGTCGATATCTTTGTTACTCTAATGGATGGTAGCCTAGTCATTATGGAAGGTAGTATGTTGTCGAGATTTTTGTTACTCCAATGGATGGTAGCCTTGGCATTATAGAAAGAAGTGTGTTGTCGAGATTTTTGTTATTCTAATGGATGGTAGCCTTATCATTATGAAAGGTAGTCTGTTGTCGATATCTTTGTTACTCCAATGGATGGTAGCCTAATCATTATGGAAGGTACTCTATTTTGATATTTTTGTTACTCCAATGGATGGTAGCCTTGTCATTATGGAGGGTAGTATGTTGTCGAGATTTTTGTTACTCCAATGGATGGTAGCATTGTCATTATGGAAGGTAGTCTATTTTCGAGATTTTTAATACTCCAATGGATGGTAGCCTTGTCATTATGGAAGGTAGTCTGTCGTTGTGATTTTTGTTACTCCAACGGATGGTAGCCTTGTCATTATGGAAGGTAGTCTATTGTTCATATTTTTGTCACTACGATGTATGGTAGCCTTGTCATTATGGAAGGGAGTCTATTGTCGAGATTTTTGTTACTCCATTGGATGGTAGCCTTGTCATTATAGAAGTAAATATGTTGTCGGGATTTTTGTTACTCCAATGGATGGTAGCCTTGTCATTATGAAAGGTAGTCTGTTGTCGATATCTTTGTTACTCCAATGGATGGTAGCCTAATCATTATGGAAGGTAGTCTATTTTGATATTTTTGTTACTCCAATGGATGGTAGCCTTGTCATTATGGAAGGTAGTATGTTGTCGAGATTTTTATTACTCTAAAGGATGGTAGCCTTCTAATTATGGAAGGTAGTCTATTATCGAGATTTTTGTTACTCCAATGGATGGTAGCCTTGTCATTATGGAAAGTAGTCTCTTTTCGAGACTTTTAATACTCCAATGGATGGTAGCCTTGTCATTATGGAAGGTATTTTATCGTTGTGATTTTTGTTACTCCAACGGATGGTAGCCTTGTCATTATGGAAGGTAGTCTATTGTTCATATTTTTGTTACTACGATGTATGGTAGCCTTGTCATTATGGAAAGTAGCGTGTTGTCGATATTTTTGTTATTCTAATGGATGGAAGCCTTGTCATTATGAAAGGTAGTCTATTGTCGATATCTATGTTACTCCAATGGATGGTAGCCTAATCATTATGGAAGGTAGTCTATTTTGATATTTTTGTTACTCCAATGGATGGTAGCCTTGTCATTATGGAAGGTAGTTTGTTGTCGATATCTTTGTTACTCTAATGGATTGTAGCCTAGTCATTACGGAAGGTAGTATGTTGTCGAGATTTTTGTTACTCCAATGGATGGTAGCCTTGACATTATGGAAGGTAGTTTGTTGTCGATATCTTTGTTACTCTAATGGATGGTAGCCTAGTCATTATGGAAGGTAGTATGTTGTCGAGATTTTTGTTACTCCAATGGATGGTAGCCTTGGCATTATAGAAAGAAGTGTGTTGTCGAGATTTTTGTTATTCTAATGGATGGTAGCCTTATCATTATGAAAGGTAGTCTGTTGTCGATATCTTTGTTACTCCAATGGATGGTAGCCTAATCATTATGGAAGGTACTCTATTTTGATATTTTTGTTACTCCAATGGATGGTAGCCTTGTCATTATGGAGGGTAGTATGTTGTCGAGATTTTTGTTACTCCAATGGATGGTAGCCTTGTCATTATGGAAGGTAGTCTGTTTTCGAGATTTTTAATACTCCAATGGATGGTAGCATTGTCATTATGGAAGGTAGTCTGTCGTTGTGATTTTTGTTACTCCAACGGATGGTAGCCTTGTCATTATGGAAGGTAGTCTATTGTTCATATTTTTGTCACTACGATGTATGGTAGCCTTGTCATTATGGAAGGGAGTCTATTGTCGAGATTTTTGTTACTCCATTGGATGGTAGCCTTGTCATTATAGAAGTAAATATGTTGTCGGGATTTTTTTACTCCAATGGATGGTAGCCTTGTCATTATGAAAGGTAGTTTGTTGTCGATATCTTTGTTACTCCAATGGATGGTAGCCTAATCATTATGGAAGGTAGTCTATTTTGATATTTTTGTTACTCCAATGGATGGTAGCCTTGTCATTATGGAAGGTAGTTTGTTGTCGATATATTTGTTACTCTAATGGATGGTAGCCTAGTCATTATGGAGGGTAGTATGTTGTCGAGATTTTTGTTACTCCAATGGATGGTAACCTTGGCATTATGGAAAGAAGTGTGTTGTCGAGATTTTTGTTATTCTAATGGATGGTAGCCTTGTCATTATGAAAGGTAGTATGTTGTCGATATCTTTGTTACTCCAATGGATGGTAGCCTAATCATTATGGAAGGTAGTCTATTTTGATTTTTTTGTTACTCCAATGGATGGTAGCCTTGTCATTATGGAAGGTAGTATGTTGTCGAGATTTTTATTACTCTAAAGGATGGTAGCCTTCTAATTATGGAAGGTAGTCTATTATCGAGATTTTTGTTACTCCAATGGATGGTAGCCTTGTCATTATGGAAAGTAGTCTGTTTTCGAGATTTTTAATACTCCAGTGGATGGTAGCCTTGTCATTATGGAAGGTATTTTATCGTTGTGATTTTTGTTACTCCAACGGATGGTAGCCTTGTCATTATGGAAGGTAGTCTATTGTTCATATTTTTGTTACTACGATGTATGGTAGCCTTGTCATTATGGAAAGTAGCTTGTTGTCGATATTTTTGTTATTCTAATGGATGGAAGCCTTGTCATTATGAAAGGTAGTCTATTGTCGATATCTATGTTACTCCAATGGATGGTAGCCTAATCATTATGGAAGGTAGTCTATTTTGATATTTTTGTTACTCCAATGGATGGTAGCCTTGTCATTATGTAAGGTAGTTTGTTGTCGATATCTTTGTTACTCTAATGGATTGTAGCCTAGTCATTACGGAAGGTAGTATGTTGTCGAGATTTTTGTTACTCCAATGGATGGTAGCCTTGACATTATGGAAGGTAGTTTGTTGTCGATATCTTTGTTACTTTAATGGATGGTAGCCTAGTCATTATGGAAGGTAGTATGTTGTCGATATTTTTGTTACTCCAATGGATGGTAGCCTTGGCATTATAGAAAGAAGTGTGTTGTCGAGATTTTTGTTATTCTAATGGATGGTAGCCTTATCATTATGAAAGGTAGTCAGTTGTCGATATCTTTGTTACTCCAATGGATGGTATCCTAATCATTATGGAAGGTACTCTATTTTGATATTTTTGTTACTCCAATGGATGGTAGCCTTGTCATTATGGAGGGTAGTATGTTGTCGAGATTTTTGTTACTCCAATGGATGGTAGCCTTGTCATTATGGAAGGTAGTCTGTTTTCGAGATTTTTAATACTCCAATGGATGGTAGCCTTGTCATTATGGAAGGTAGTCTGTCGTTGTGATTTTTGTTACTCCAACGGATGGTAGCCTTGTCATTATGGAAGGTAGTCTATTGTTCATATTTTTGTCACTACGATGTATGGTAGCCTTGTCATTATGGAAGGGAGTCTATTGTCGAGATTTTTGTTACTCCATTGGATGGTAGCCTTGTCATTATAGAAGTAAATATGTTGTAGGGATTTTTTTACTCCAATGGATGGTAGCCTTGTCATTATGAAAGGTAGTTTGTTGTCGATATCTTTGTTACTCCAATGGATGGTAGCCTAATCATTATGGAAGGTAGTCTATTTTGATATTTTTGTTACTCCAATGGATGGTAGCCTTGTCATTATGGAAGGTAGTTTGTTGTCGATATTTTTGTTACTCTAATGGATGGTAGCCTTGTCATTATGGATGCTAGTCTGTTGTCGAGATTTTTATTACTCCAATGGATGGTAACCTTGGCATTATGGAAAGAAGTGTGTTGTCGAGATTTTTGTTATTCTAATGGATGGTAGCCTTGTCATTATGAAAGGTAGTCTGTTGTCGATATCTTTGTTACTCCCATGGATGGTAGCCTAATCATTATGGAAGGTAGTCTATTTTGATATTTTTGTTACTCCAATGGATGGTAGCCTTGTCATTATGGAAGGTAGTATGTTGTCGAGATTTTTATTACTCTAAAGGATGGTAGCCTTCTAATTATGGAAGGTAGTCTATTATCGAGATTTTTGTTACTCCAATGGATGGTAGCCTTGTCATTATGGAAAGTAGTCTATTTTCGAGATTTTTAATACTCCAATGGATGGTAGCCTTGTCATTATGGAAGGTATTTTATCGTTGTGATTTTTGTTACTCCAACGGATGGTAGCCTTGTCATTATGGAAGGTAGTCTATTATTCATATTTTTGTTACTACGATGTATGGTAGCCTTGTCATTATGGAAAGTAGCGTGTTGTCGATATTTTTGTTATTCTAATGGATGGAAGCCTTGTCATTATGAAAGGTAGTTTATTGTCGATATCTATGTTACTCCAATGGATGGTAGCCTAATCATTATGGAAGGTAGTCTATTTTGATATTTTTGTTACTCCAATGGATGGTAGCCTTGTCATTATGGAAGGTAGTTTGTTTTCGATATCTTTGTTACTCTAATGGATTGTAGCCTAGTCATTACGGAAGGTAGTATGTTGTCGAGATTTTTGTTACTCCAATGGATGGTAGCCTTGACATTATGGAAGGTAGTTTGTTGTCGATATCTTTGTTACTCTAATGGATGGTAGCCTAGTCATTATGGAAGGTAGTATGTTGTCGAGATTTTTGTTACTCCAATGGATGGTAGCCTTGGCATTATAGAAAGAAGTGTCTTGTCGAGATTTTTGTTATTCTAATGGATGGTAGCCTTATCATTATGAAAGGTAGTCTGTTGTCGATATCTTTGTTACTCCAATGGATGGTAGCCTAATCATTATAGAAGGTACTATATTTTGATATTTTTGTTACTCCAATGGATGGTAGCCTTGTCATTATGGAGGGTAGTATGTTGTCGAGATTTTTGTTACTCCAATGGATGGTAGCCTTGTCATTATGGAAGGTAGTCTGTTTTCGAGATTTTTAATACTCCAATGGATGGTAGCCTTGTCATTATGGAAGGTAGTATGTCGTTGTGATTTTTGTTACTCCAACGGATGGTAGCCTTGTCATTATGGAAGGTAGTCTATTTTCGTGATTTTTATTACTCCAATGGATGGTAGCCTTGTCATTATGGAAGGTAGTATGTTGTCGAGATTTTTGTTAATCCAATGGATGGTAGCCTTGTCATTATGGAAGGTAGTTTGTTGTCGATATCTTTGTTACTCTAATGGATTGTAGCCTAGTCATTATGGAAGGTAATATGTTGTCGAGATTTTTGTTACTCCAATGGATGGTAGCCTTGTCATTATTGAAAGTAGTGTGTTATTGAGATTTTTGTTATTCTAATGGATGGTAGCCTTGTCATTATGAAAGGTAGTCTGTTGTTGAGATTTTTGTTACTCCATTGGATGGTATCCTTGTCATTATGGAAGTTAGTTTGTTGTTGAGATTTTTGTTACTCCATTGGATGGTAGCCTTGTCATTATGGAAAGTAGTGTGTTGACGATACTTTTGTTATTCTAATGGATGGTAGCCTTGTCATTATGAAAGGTAGTCTATTATCGATATCTATGTTACTCCAATGGATGGTAGCGTAATCATTATGGAAGGTAGTCTATTTTGATATTTTTGTTACTCCAATGGATGGTAGACTTGTCGTTATGGAAGTTAGTTTGTTGTCGATATCTTTGTTACTCTAATGGATAGTAGCCTAGTCATTATGGAAGGTAGTATGTTGTCGAGATTTTTGTTACTCCAATGGATGGTAGCCTTGTCATTATGGAAGGTAGTTTGTTATCGATATCTTTGTTACTCTAATGGATTGTAGCCTAGTCATTATAGAAGGTAGTATGTTGTCGATATTTTTGTTACTCCAATGGATGGTAGCCTTGGCATTATGGAAGGTAGTCTATTGTTCATATTTTTGTTACTACGATGTATGGTAGCCTTGTCATTATGGAAAGAAGTGTGTTGTCGATATTTTTGTTATTCTAATGGATGGTAGCCTTGTCATTATGAAAGGTAGTCTATTGTCGATATTTATGTTACTCCAATGGATGGTAGCCTAATCATTATGGAAGGTAGTCTATTTTGATATTTTTGTTACTCCAATGGATGGTAGCCTAGTCATTATGGAAGGTAGTATGTTGTCGAGATTTTTGTTACTCCAATGGATGGTAGCCTTGTCATTATGGAAGGTATTTTGTTGTCGATAACTTTGTTACTCTAATGGATGGTAGCCTAGTCATTATGGAAGGTAGTATGTTGTCGAGATTTGTGTTACTCCAATGGATGGTAGCCTTGGCATTATGGAAACAAGTGTGTTGTCGAGATTTTTGTTATTCTAATGCATGCTAGCCTTGTCATTATGAAAGGTAGTGTGTTGTCGATATCTTTGTTACTCCAATGGATGGTAGCCTAATCATTATGTAAGGTAGTCTATTTTGATATTTTTGTTACTCCAATTGATGGTAGCCTTGTCAATATGGAAGGTAGTCTGTTTTCGAGATTTTTAATACTCCAATGGATGGTAGCCTTGTCATTATGGAAGGTAGTCAGTCATTGTGATTTTTGTTACTCCAACAGATGGTAGCCTAGTCATTATGGAAGGTAGTCTATTGTTCATAATTTTTTTACTACAATGTATGGTAGCCTTGTCATTATGGAAGGTATTCTATTGTCGAGATTTTTGTTACTCCATTGGATGGTAGCCTTGTCATTATGGAAGTTAGTCTGTTGTTGAGATTTTTGTTATTCCAATGGATGGTAGCCTTGTCATTATGGAAGGTAGTATGTTGTCGAGATTTTTGTTACTCCAATGGATGGTAGCCTTATCATTATGGAAGGTAGTTTGTTGTCGATATCTTTGTTACTCTAATGGATGGTAGCCTAGTCATTATGGAAGGTAGTATGTTGTCGAGATTATTGTTACTCCAATGGATGGTAGCCTTGTCGTTATGGAAAGTAGTGTGTTGTCGAGATTTTTGATATTCTAATGGATGGTAGCCTTGTCATTATGAAAGGTAGTCTGTTGTCGAGATTTTTGTTACTCCATTGGATGGTAGCCTTGTCATTATGGAAGTTAGTTTGTTGTTAAGATTTTTGTTATTCCAATGGATGGTAGCCTAGTCATTATGGAAGGAAGTCTATTTTTGAGATTTTTGTTACTCCAATGGATGGTTGCCTTGTCATTATGGAAAGTAGTCTGTTGTCGAGATTTTTATTACTCCAATGGATGGTAGCCTTGTCATTATGGAATGTAGTATGTTGTCGACATTTTTGTTACTCCAAAGGATGGTAGCCTTGTAATTATGGAAGGTAGTCTATTATCGAGATTTTTGTTACTCCAATGGATGCTAGCCTTGTCATTATGGAAGGTAGTTTGTTGTCGAGATTTTTAATACTCCAATGGATGGTAGCCTTGTCATTATGGAAGGTAGTCTGTCGTTGTGATTTTTGTTACTCCAATAGATGGTAGCCATGTCATTATGGAAGGTAGTCTATTGTTCATATTTTTGTTACTACAATGTATGGTAGCCTTGTCAGTATGGAAGGTACTCTGTTGTCGATATTTCTGTTAATCCATTGGATGGTAGCCTTGTCATTATGGAAGTTAGTCTATTGTCGAGATTTTTGTTACTCCAATGGATGGTAACCTTGTCATTATGAAAGGTAGTCTGTTGTCGATATCTTTGTTACTCCAATGGATGGTAGCCTAATCATTATGGAAGGTAGTCTATTTTGATATTTTTGTTACTCCATTGGATGGTAGCCTTGTCATTATGGAAGGTAGTTTGTTGTCGATATCTTTGTTACTCTAATGGATGGTAGCCTAGTCATTATGGAAGGTAGTATGTTGTCGGGATTTTTGTTACTCCAATGGATGGTAGCCTTGGCATTATGGAAAGAAGTGTGTTGTCGAGATTTTTTATATTCTAATGCATCGTAGCCTTGTCATTATGAAAGGTAGTCTGTTGTCGATATCTTTGTTACTCCAATGGATGGTAGCCTAATCATTATGGAAGGTAGTCTATTTTGATATTTTTGTTACTCCAATGGATGGTAGCCTTGTCATTATGGAAGGTAGTATGTTGTCGAGATTTTTATTACTCCAAAGGAAGGTAGCCTTCTAATTATGGAAGGTAGTCTATTATCGAGATTTTTGTTACTCCGATTGATGGTAGCCTTGTCAATATGGAAGGTAGTCTCTTTTCGATATTTTTAATACTCCAATGGATGGTAGCCTTGTCATTATGGAAGGTAGTCAGTCATTGTGATTTTTGTTACTCCAACGAATGGTACCCTTGTCATTATGGAAGGTAGTCTATTGTTCATAATTTTTTTACTACGATGTATGGTAGCCTTGTCATTATGGAAGGTATTCTGTTGTCGAGATTTTTGTTACTCCATTGGATGGTAGCCTTGTCATTATGGAAGTTAGTATGTTGTTGAGATTTTTGTTATTCCAATGGATGGTAGCCTAGTCATTATGGAAGGTAGTCTATTTTCGTGATTTTTGTTACTCCAATGGATGGTAGCCTTGTCATTATGGAAGGTAGTATGTTGTCGAGATTTTTGTTACTCCAATGGATGGTAGCCTTATCATTATGGAAGGTAGTTTGTTTTCGATATTTTTGTTACTCTAATGGATGGTATCCTAGTCATTATGGAAGGTAGTATGTTGTCGTGATTTTTGTTACTCCAATGGATGGTAGCCTTGTCATTATGGAAAGTAGTGTGTTGTCGAGATTTTCGTTATTCTAATGGATGGTAGCCTTGTCATTATTAAAGGTAGTCTGTTGTCCAGATTTTTGTTACTCCATTGGATGGTAGCCTTGTCATTATGGAAGTTAGTTTGTTGTTGAGATTTTTGTTATTCCAATGGATGGTAGCCTAGTCATTATGGAAGGAAGTCTATTTTCGAGATTTTTGTTACTCCAATGGATGGTTTCCTTGTCATTATGGAAAGTAGTCTATTGTCGAGATTTTTGTTATTCCAATGGATGGTAGCCTTGTCATTATGGAAGGTTGTTACTTATCGATATTTTTGTTACTCCAATGGATGGTAGCCTTGTCATTATGGAAGGTAGTCTCTTATTGTAATTTTTATTACTCCAATGGATTGTAGCCTTGTCATTATGGAATGTAGTATGTTGTCGACATTTTTGTTACTCCAAAGGATGGTAGCCTTGTAATTATGGAAGGTAGTCTACTATCGAGATTTTTGTTACTCCAATGGATGCTAGCCTTGTCATTATGGAAGGTAGTCTGTTGTCGAGATTTTTAATACTCCAATGTATGGTAGCCTTGTCATTATGGAAGGTAGTCTGTCGTTGTGATTTTTGTTACTCCAATAGATGGTAGCCATGTCATTATGGAAGGTAGTCTATTGTTCATATTTTTGTTACTACAATGTATGGTAGCCTTGTCATTATGGAAGGTAGTTTGTTGTCGATATTTTTTTAAATCCATTGGATGGTAGCCTTGTCATTATGGAAGTTAGTCTATTGTCGAGATTTTTGTTACTCCAATGGATGGTAACCTTATCATTATGCAAGGTAGTCTGTTGTCGATATCTTTGTTACTCCAATGGATGGTAGCCTAATCATTATGGAAGGTAGTCTATTTTGATATTTTTGTTACTCCATTGGATGGTATCCTTGTCATTATGGAAGGTAGTTTGTTGTCGATATCTTTGTTACTCTAATGGATGGTAGCCTAGTCATTATGGAAGGTAGTATGTTGTCGAGATTTTTGTTACTCCAATGGATGGTAGCCTTGTCATTATGGAAAGTAGTGTGTTGTCGATATTTTTGTTATTCTAATGGATGGTAGCCTTGTCATTATGAAAGGTAGTCTGTTGTCGATATCTATGTTACTCCAATGGATGGTAGCCTAATCATTATGGAAGGTAGTCTATTTTGATATTTTTGTTACTTCAATGGATGGTAGCCTTGTCATTATGGAAGGTAGTATGTTGTCGAGATTTTTATTACTCCAAAGGATGGCAGCCTTGTCATTATGAAAGGTAGTCTATTGTCGAGATTTTTGTTACTCCAATGGATGGTAGCCTTGTAATTATGGATGGTAGTTTATTATCGAGATTTTTGTTACTCCAATGGATGGTAGCCTTGTCATTTTGGAAGGTAGTCAGTTGTCGAGATTTTTAATACTCTAATGGATGGTAGCCTTGTCATTATGGAAGGTAGTCTGTCCTTGTGATTTTGGTTACTCCAACTGATGGTAGCCTTGTCGTTTTGGAAGGTAGTCTATTGTTCATATTTTTTTACTACGATGTATGGTATCCTTGTCATTATGGAAGGTAGTCTGTTGTCGAGATTTTTGTTACTCCATTGTATGGTAGCCTTGTCATTATGGAAGTTAGTCTGTTGTCGAGATTTTTGTTATTCCAAGGATGGTAGCCTAGTCATTATGGAAGGTAGTCTATTTTCGTGATTTTTGTTACTCCAATGGATGGTAGCCTTGTCATTATGGAAGGTAGTATGTTGTCGACATTTTTGTTACTCCAATCGATGGTAGCCTTGTCATTATAGAAGGTAGTTTGTTGTCGATATCTTTGTTACTCGAATGGATGGTAGCCTAGTCATTATGGAAAGTAGTATGTTGTCGAGATTTTTGTTACTCCAATGGATGATAGGCTTGTCATTATGGAAAGTAGTGTGTTGTCGAGATTTTTGTTATTCTAATGGATGGTAGCCTTGTCATTATGAAAGGTAGTCTATTTTCGAGATTTTTGTTACTCCATTGGATGGTAGCCTTGTCATTATGGAAGGTAGTCTATTTTTATATTTTTGTTACTCCAATGGATGGTAGCCTTGTCATTATGGAAGGTAGTATGTTGTCAAGATTTTTATTACTCCAAAGGATGGGAGCCTTCTAATTATGGAAGGTAGTCTATTATCGAGATTTTTGTTACTCCAATGGATGGTGGCCTTGTCATTATGGAGGGTAGTCTGTTGTCGAGATTTTTAATACTCCAATGTATGGTAGCCTTGTCATTATGGAAGACAGTCTGTCGTTGTGATTTTTGTTACTCCAATAGATGGTAGCCATGTCATTATGGAAGGTAGTCTATTGTTCATATTTTTGTTACTACAATGTACGGTAGCCTTGTCATTATGGAAGGTAGTCTGTTGTCGATATTTTTGTTAATCCATTGGATGGTAGCCTTGTCATTATGGAAGTTAGTCTATTGTCGAGATTTTTGTTACTCCAATGGATGGTAACCTTGTCATTATGAAAGGTAGTCTGTTGTCGATATCTTTGTTACTCCAATGGATGGTAGCCTAATCATTATGGAAGGTAGTCTATTTCGATATTTTTGTTACTCCATTGGATGGTATCCTTGTCATTATGGAAGGTAGTTTGTTGTCGATATCTTTGTTACTCTAATGGATGGTAGCCTAGTCATTATGGAAGGTAGTATGTTGTCGAGATTTTTGTTACTCCAATGGATGGTAGCCTTGTCATTATGGAAAGTAGTGTGTTGTCGATATTTTTGTTATTCTAATGGATGGTAGCCTTGTCATTATGAAAGGTAGTCTGTTGTCGATATCTATGTTACTCCAATGGATGGTAGCCTAATCATTATGGAAGGTAGTCTATTTTGATATTTTTGTTACTCCAATGGATGGTAGCCTTGTCATTATGGAAGGTAGTATGTTGTCGAGATTTTTATTACTCCAAAGGATGACAGCCTTGTAATTATGGATGGTAGTCTATTATCGAGATTTTTGTTACTCCAATGGATGTTAGCCTTGTCATTTTGGAAGGTAGTCTGTTGTCGAGATTTTTAATACTCTAATGGATGGTAGCCTTGTCATTATGGAAGGTAGTATGTCCTTGTGATTTTGGTTACTCCAACGGATGGTAGCCTTGTCATTATGGAAGGTAGTCTATTGTTCATAATTTTTTACTATGATGTATGGTATCCTTGTCATTATGGAAGGTAGTCTGTTGTCGAGATTTTTGTTACTCCATTGGATGGTAGCCTTGTCATTATGGAAGTTAGTATGTTGTCGAGATTTTTGTTATTCCAATGGATGGTAGCCTAGTCATTATGGAAGGTAGTCTATTTTCGAGATTCTTGTTACTCCAATGGATGGTAGTCTTGTCATTATGGAAAGTAGTGTGTTGTCGAGATTTTTGTTATTCTAATGGATGGTAGCCTTGTCATTATGGAAGGTTGTCTGATGTGGATATTTTTGTTACTCCAATAGATGGTAGCCTTTTCTTTATGGAAGGTAGTCTGTTATTGTAATTTTTGTTACTCCAACGGATGGTAGCCTTGTCATTATGGAAGGTAGTATGTTGTCCAGATTTTTGTTACTCCAAATGATGGTAGCCTTATCATTATGGAAGGTAGTCTGTTGTCGATATCTTTGTAACTATAATGGATGGTAGCCTAGTCATTATGGAAGGTAGTATGTTATCGATATTTTTGTTACTCCAATGGATGGTAGCCTTTTCATTATGGAAAGTAGTCTGTTGTCGAGATTTTTGTTATTCCAATGGATGGTAGCCTTGTCATTATGAAAGGTAGTCTATTGTCGAGATTTTTGTTACTCCAAAGGATGGTTGCCATGTCATTATGGAAGCTGGTCTATTGTTCAGATTTTTGTTACTACAATGTATGGTAGCCTTGTCATTATGGAAGGTAGTTTGTTGTCGATATTTTTGTTACTCCATTGGATGGTAGCCTTGTCATTAGGAAGTTAGTCTGTTGTCGAGATTTTTGTTATTCCAATGGATGGTAGCCTAGTCATTATGGAAGGTAGTCTATTTTCGAGATTTTTGTTACTCCAGTGGATGGTAGCCTTGTCATTATGGAAGGTAGTCTATTTTCAAGATTTTTGTTACTCCAATGGATGGTAGCCTTGTCATTATGGAAGGTAGTATGTTTTCGAGATTTTTGTTACTCCGAAGGATGGTAGCCTAGTCATTATGAAAGGTTGTCTGTTATCGATATTTTTGTTACTCCAATGGATGGTAGCCTTGTCATTATGGAAGGTAGTCTGTTATTGTAATTTTTGTTACTCCAATGGATGGTAGCCTTGTAATTATGGAAGGTAGTATGTTATCGAGATTTTTGTTACTTCAAAGGATGGTAGCCTTGTAATTATGGAAGGTAGTCTATTATCGAGATTTTTGTTACTCCAATGGATGCTAGTCTTGTCATAATGGAAGGTAGTATGTTGTCTAGATTTTTAATACTCCAATGGATGGTAGCCTTGTCATTATGGAAGGTAGTTTGTCGTTGTGATTTTTGTTACTCCAATAGATGGTAGCCATGTCATTATAGAAGGTAGTCTATTCTTCTAATTTTTGTTACTACAATGTATGTTAGCCTTGTCATTATGGAAGGTAGTCTGTTGTCGATATTTTTGTTACTCCATTGGATGGTAGCCTTATCATTATGGAAGTAAGTCTGTTGTCGAGATTTTAGTTACTCCAATGGATGGTAGCCTTGTCATTATGAAAGGTAGTCTGTTGTCGATATCTTTGTTACTCCAATGGATGGTAGCCTAATCATTATGGAAGATAATCTATTTTGATATTTTTGTTACTCCAATGGATGGTAGCCTTGTCATTATGGAAGGTAGTTTGTTGTCGATATCTTTGTTACTCTAATGGATGGTAGCATAGTCATTATGGAATGTAGTATGTTGTCGAGATTTTTGTTACTCCAATGGATGGTAGCCTTGTCATTATGGAAAGTAGTGTGTTGTGGAGATTTTTGTTATTCTAATGGATGGTAGCCTTGTCATTATGAAAGGTAGTCTGTTGTCGAGATTTTTGTTACTCCATTGGATGGTAGCCTTGTCATTATGGAAGGTAGTCTATTTTGATATTTTTGTTACTCCAATGGATGGTAGCCTTGTCATTATGGAAGGTAGTATGTTGTCGAGATTTTTATTACTCCAAAGGATGGTAGCCTTCTAATGATGGAAGGTAGTCTATTATCGAGATTTTTGTTACTCCAATGGATGGTGGCCTTGTCATTATGGAGGGTAGTCTGTTTTCGAGATTTTTTATACTCCAATTGATGGTAACCTTGTCATTGTGGAAGGTAGTCTGTCGTTGTGATTTTTGTTACTCCAACGGATGATAGCCTTGTCATTATGGAAGTTAGTCTGTTGTCGAGAGTTTTGTTATTCCAATGGATGGTAGCCTAGTCATTATGGAAGGTAGTCTATTTTTGTGATTTTTGTTACTCCGATGGATGGTAGCCTTGTCATTATGGAAGGTAGTATGTTATCGAGATTCTTGTTACTCCAATGGATGGTAGCCTTGTCATTATGGAAGGTAGTTTATTGTCGATATCTTTGTTACTCTAATGGTAGGTAGCCTAGTCATTATGGAAGGTAGTATGTTGTCGAGATTCTTGTTACTCCAATGGATGGTAGCCTTGTAATTATGGAAAGTAGTGTGTTGTCGAGATTTTTGTTATTCTAATGGATGGTAGCCTTGTCATTATGGAAGGTTGTCTTTTGTCGATATTTTTGTTACTCCAATGGATGGTAGCCTTTTCATTATGGAAGGTAGTCTTTTATTGTAATTTTTGTTACTCCAACGGATGGTAGCCTTGTCATTATGGAAGGTAGTATGTTGTCCAGATTTTTGTTACTCCAAAGGATGGTAGCCTTGTCATTATGGAAGGTAGTCTGTTGTCGATATCTTTGTAACTCTAATGGATGGTAGCCTAGTCATTATGGAAGGTAGTATGTTGTCGATATTTTTGTTACTCCAATGGATGGTAGCCTTGTAATTATAGAAGGTAGTTTGTTGTCGATATCTTTGTTACTCTAATGGATGGTAGACTTGTCATTATGAAAGGTAGTCTGTTGTCGAGATTTTTGTTACTCCAAAGGATGGTAGCCTTGTAATTATGGATGGTAGTCTGTTATCGAGATTTTTGTTACTCCAATGGATGGTAGCCTTGTCATTTTGGAAGGTAGTCTGTTGTCGAGATTTTTAATACTCCAATGGATGGTAGCCTTGTCATTATGGAAGGTAGTCTGTTGTTGAGATTTTTAATACTCCAATGGATGGTAGCCTTGTCATTATGGAAGGTAGTCTTTCGTTGTGATTTTTGTTACTTCAAAGGATGGTAGCCATGTCTTTATGGAAGGTGGTCTATTGTTCAGATTTTTGTTACTACAATGTATGGTAGCCTTGTCATTATGGAAGGTAGTTTGTTGTCGAGATTTTTGTTACTCCATTGGATGGTAGCATTGTCATTAGGAAGTTAGTATGTTGTTGAGATTTTTGTTATTCCAATGGATGGTAGCCTAGTCAATACGGAAGGTAGTCTATTTTCGAGATTTTTGTTACTCCAGTGGATGGTAGCCTTGTCATTATGGAAGGTAGTCTATTTTCAAGATTTTTGTTACTCCAATGGATAGTAGCCTTGTCATTATGGAAGGTAGTATGTTTTCGAGATTTTTGTTACTCCGAAGGATGGTAGCCTAGACATTATGAAAGCTAGTCTGTTGTCGAGATTTTTGTTATTTCAAGGGATGGTAGCCTTGTCATTATGGAAGGTTGCTTTTTTCGAGATTTTTGTTACTCAAATGGATTGTAGCCTTGTCATTATGGAAGGTAGTATGTTGTCGATATTTTTGTTACTCCAAAGGATGGTAGCCTTGTCATTATGGAAGGTTGTCTGTTATCGATATTTTTGTTACTCCAATGGATGGTAGCCTTGTCATTATGGAAGGTAGTCTGTTATTGTAATTTTTGTTACTCCAATGGATGGTAGCCTTGTAATTATGGAAGGTAGTATGTTATCGAGATTTTTGTTACTTCAAAGGATGGTAGCCTTGTAATTATGGAAGGTAGTCTATTGTTCAGATTTTTGTTACTACAATGTATGGTAGCCTTGTCATTATGGAAGGTAGTTTGTTGTCGAGATTTTTGTTACTCCATTGGATGGTAGCCTTGTCATTAGGAAGTTAGTATGTCGTCGAGATTTTTGTTATTACAATGGATGGTAGCCTAGTCATTATGGAAGGTAGTCTATTGTTCATATTTTTGTTACTACAATGTATGTTAGCCTTGTCATTATGGAAGGTAGTCTGTTGTCGATATTTTTGTTACTACATTGGATGGTAGCCTTATCATTATGGAAGTAAGTCTGTTGTCGAGATTTTAGTTACTCCAATGGATGGTAGCCTTTTCATTATGAAAGGTAGTCTGTTGTCGATATCTTTGTTACTCCAATGGATGGTAGCCTAATCATTATGGAAGATAATCTATTTTGATATTTTTGTTACTCGAATGGATTGTAGCCTTGTCATTATGGAAGGTAGTTTGTTGTCGATATCTTTGTTACTCTAATGGATGGTAGCCTAGTCATTATGGAATGTAGTATGTTTTCGAGATTTTTGTTACTCCAATGGATGGTAGCCTTGTCATTATGGAAAGTAGTGTGTTGTGGAGATTTTTGTTATTCTAATGGATGGTAGCCTTGTCATTATGAAAGGTAGTCTGTTGTCGATATCTTTGTTACTCCAATGGATGGTAGCCAAATCATTATGGAAGGTAGTCTATTTTGATATTTTTGTTACTCCAATGGATGGTAGCCTTGTCATTATGGAAGGTAGTATGTTGTCGAGATTTTTATTACTCCAAAGGATGGTAGCGTTCTAATTATGGAAGGTAGTCTATTATCGATATTTTTGTTACTCCAATGGATGGTGGCCTTGTCATTATGGAGGGTAGTCTGTTTTCGGGATTTTTAATACTCCAATGGATGATAGCCTTGTCATTATGAAAGGTAGATTGTCGTTGTGATTTTTGTTACTCCAACGGATGGTAGCCTTGTCATTATTGAAGTTAGTCTGTTGTCGAGAGTTTTGTTATTATAATGGATGGTATCCTAGTCATTATGGAAGGTAGTCTATTTTTGTGATTTTTATTACTCCGATGGATGGTAGCCTTGTCATTATGGAAGGTAGTATGTTGTCGAGATTCTTGTTACTCCAATGGATGGTATCCTTGTCATTATGGAAGGTAGTTTATTGTCGATATCTTTGTTACTCTAATGGATGGTAGCCTAGTCATTATGGAAGGTAGTATGTTATCGAGATTCTTGTTACTCCAATGGATGTTAGCCTTGTCATTATGGAAAGTATTGTGTTGTCGAGATTTTTGTTATTCTAATGGATGGTAGCCTTGTCATTATGAAAGGTAGTCTGTTGTCGAGATTTTTGTTACTCCATTGGATGGTAGCCTTGTCATTATGGAAGTTAGTCTGTTGTCAAGATTTTTGTTATTTCAATGGATGGTAGCCAAGTCATTATGGAAGGTAGTCTATTTTCGAGATTTTTGTTACTCCAATGGATGGTTGCCTTGTCATTATGGAAGGTAGTATGTTGTTGATATTTTTGTAACTCCAATGGATGGTAGCCTTGTCATTATGGAAGGTAGTTTGTTGCCGATATCTTTGTTACTCTAATGGATGGTAGCCTAGTAATTATGGAAGGTAGTATGTTGTCGAGATTTTTGTTACTCCATTGGATGGTAGCCTTGTCATTATGGAAAGTAGTGTGTTGTCGAGATTTTTGTTATTCTAATGGATGGTAGCCTTGTCATTATGAAAGGTAGTCTGTTGTCGAGATTTTTGTTACTCCATTGGATGGTAGCCTTGTCATTATGGAAGGTAGTCTATTTTGATATTTTTGTTACTCCAATGGATGGTAGCCTTGTCATTATGGAAGGTAGTATGTTGTTAAGATTTTTATTACTCCAAAGGATGGTAGCCTTCTAATTATGGAAGGTAGTCTATTATCGAGATTTTTGTTACTCCAATGGATGGTGGCCTTGTCATTATGGAGGGTAGTCTGTTTTCGAGATTTTTTATACTCCAATGGATGGTAACCTTGTCATTATGGAAGGTAGTCTGTCGTTGTGATTTTTGTTACTCCAACGGATGATAGCCTTGTCATTATGGAAGTTAGTCTGTTGTCGAGATTTTTGTTACTCCAGTGGATGGTAGCCTTGTCATTATGGAAGGTAGTCTATTTTCAAGATTTTTGTGACTCCAATGGATGGTAGCCTTGTCATTATGGAAGGTAGTATGTTTTCGAGATTTTTGTTACTCCGAAGGATGGTAGCGTAAACATTATGAAAGCTAGTGTGTTGTCGAGATTTTTGTTATTTCAAAGGATGGTAGCCTTGTCATTATGGAAGGTTGCTTTTTTCGAGATTTTTGTTACTCAAATGGATTGTAGCCTTGTCATTATGGAAGGTTGTATGTTGTCGATATTTTTGTTACTCCAAAGGATGGTAGCCTTGTCATTATGGAAGGTTGTCTGTTATCGATATTTTTGTTACTCCAATGGATGGTAGCCTTGTCATTATGGAAGGTAGTCTGTTATTGTAATTTTTGTTACTCCAATGGATGGTAGCCTTGTAATTATGGAAGGTAGTATGTTATCGACATTTTTGTTACTACAATGTATGGTAGCCTTGTCATTATGGAAGGTAGTTTGTTGTCGAGATTTTTGTTACTCCATTGGATGGTAGCCTTGTCATTAGGAACTTAGTATGTCGTCGAGATTTTTGTTATTCCAATGGATGGTAGCCTAGTCATTATGGAAGGTAGTCTATTGTTCATATTTTTGTTACTACAATGTATGTTAGCCTTGTCATTATGGAAGGTAGTCTGTTGTCGATATTTTTGTTACTTTATTGGATGGTAGCCTTATCATTATGGAAGTAAGTCTGTTGTCGAGATTTTAGTTACTCCAATGGATGGTAGCCTTGTCATTATGAAAGGTAGTTTGTTGTCGATATCTTTGTTACTCCAATGAATGGTAGCCTAATCATTATGGAAGATAATCTATTTTGATATTTTTGTTACTCCAATGGATGGTAGCCTTGTCATTATGGAAGGTAGTTTGTTGTCGATATCTTTGTTACTCTAATGGATGGTAGCCTAGTCATTATGGAATGTAGTATGTTTTCGAGATTTTTGTTACTCCAATGGATGGTAGCCTTGTCATTATGGAAAGTAGTGTGTTGTGGAGATTTTTGTTATTCTAATGGATGGTAGCCTTGTCATTATGAAAGGTAGTCTGTTGTCGATATCTTTGTTACTCCAATGGATGGTAGCCAAATCATTATGGAAGGTAGTCTATTTTGATATTTTTGTTACTCCAATGGATGGTAGCCTTGTCATTATGGAAGGTAGTATGTTGTCGAGATTTTTATTACTCCAAAGGATGGTAGCGTTCTAATTATGGAAGGTAGTCTATTATCGATATTTTTGTTACTCCAATGGATGGTGGCCTTGTCATTATGGAGGGTAGTCTGTTTTCGGGATTTTTAATACTCCAATGGATGATAGCCTTGTCATTATGAAAGGTAGATTGTCGTTGTGATTTTTGTTACTCCAACGGATGGTAGCCTTGTCATTATTGAAGTTAGTCTGTTGTCGAGAGTTTTGTTATTATAATGGATGGTATCCTAGTCATTATGGAAGGTAGTCTATTTTTGTGATTTTTATTACTCCGATGGATGGTAGCCTTGTCATTATGGAAGGTAGTATGTTGTCGAGATTCTTGTTACTCCAATGGATGGTATCCTTGTCATTATGGAAGGTAGTTTATTGTCGATATCTTTGTTACTCTAATGGATGGTAGCCTAGTCATTATGGAAGGTAGTATGTTATCGAGATTCTTGTTACTCCAATGGATGTTAGCCTTGTCATTATGGAAAGTATTGTGTTGTCGAGATTTTTGTTATTCTAATGGATGGTAGCCTTGTCATTATGAAAGGTAGTCTGTTGTCGAGATTTTTGTTACTCCATTGGATGGTAGCCTTGTCATTATGGAAGTTAGTCTGTTGTCAAGATTTTTGTTATTTCAATGGATGGTAGCCAAGTCATTATGGAAGGTAGTCTATTTTCGAGATTTTTGTTACTCCAATGGATGGTTGCCTTGTCATTATGGAAGGTAGTATGTTGTTGATATTTTTGTAACTCCAATGGATGGTAGCCTTGTCATTATGGAAGGTAGTTTGTTGCCGATATCTTTGTTACTCTAATGGATGGTAGCCTAGTAATTATGGAAGGTAGTATGTTGTCGAGATTTTTGTTACTCCATTGGATGGTAGCCTTGTCATTATGGAAAGTAGTGTGTTGTCGAGATTTTTGTTATTCTAATGGATGGTAGCCTTGTCATTATGAAAGGTAGTCTGTTGTCGAGATTTTTGTTACTCCATTGGATGGTAGCCTTGTCATTATTGAAGGTAGTCTATTTTGATATTTTTGTTACTCCAATGGATGGTAGCCTTGTCATTATGGAAGGTAGTATGTTGTTAAGATTTTTATTACTCCAAAGGATGGTAGCCTTCTAATTATGGAAGGTAGTCTATTATCGAGATTTTTGTTACTCCAATGGATGGTGGCCTTGTCATTATGGAGGGTAGTCTGTTTTCGAGATTTTTTATACTCCAATGGATGGTAACCTTGTCATTATGGAAGGTAGTCTGTCGTTGTGATTTTTGTTACTCCAACGGATGATAGCCTTGTCATTATGGAAGTTAGTCTGTTGTCGAGATTTTTGTTACTCCAGTGGATGGTAGCCTTGTCATTATGGAAGGTAGTCTATTTTCAAGATTTTTGTGACTCCAATGGATGGTAGCCTTGTCATTATGGAAGGTAGTATGTTTTCGAGATTTTTGTTACTCCGAAGGATGGTAGCGTAAACATTATGAAAGCTAGTGTGTTGTCGAGATTTTTGTTATTTCAAAGGATGGTAGCCTTGTCATTATGGAAGGTTGCTTTTTTCGAGATTTTTGTTACTCAAATGGATTGTAGCCTTGTCATTATGGAAGGTTGTATGTTGTCGATATTTTTGTTACTCCAAAGGATGGTAGCCTTGTCATTATGGAAGGTTGTCTGTTATCGATATTTTTGTTACTCCAATGGATGGTAGCCTTGTCATTATGGAAGGTAGTCTGTTATTGTAATTTTTGTTACTCCAATGGATGGTAGCCTTGTAATTATGGAAGGTAGTATGTTATCGACATTTTTGTTACTACAATGTATGGTAGCCTTGTCATTATGGAAGGTAGTTTGTTGTCGAGATTTTTGTTACTCCATTGGATGGTAGCCTTGTCATTAGGAACTTAGTATGTCGTCGAGATTTTTGTTATTCCAATGGATGGTAGCCTAGTCATTATGGAAGGTAGTCTATTGTTCATATTTTTGTTACTACAATGTATGTTAGCCTTGTCATTATGGAAGGTAGTCTGTTGTCGATATTTTTGTTACTTTATTGGATGGTAGCCTTATCATTATGGAAGTAAGTTTGTTGTCGAGATTTTAGTTACTCCAATGGATGGTAGCCTTGTCATTATGAAAGGTAGTCTGTTGTCGATATCTTTGTTACTCCAATGAATGGTAGCCTAATCATTATGGAAGATAATCTATTTTGATATTTTTGTTACTCCAATGGATGGTAGCCTTGTCATTATGGAAGGTAGTTTGTTGTCGATATCTTTGTTACTCTAATGGATGGTAGCCTAGTCATTATGGAATGTAGTATGTTGTCGAGATTTTTCTTACTCCAATGGATGGTAGCCTTGTCATTATGGAAAGTAGTGTGTTGTCGAGATTTTTGTTATTCTAATGGATGGTAGCCTTGTCATTATGAAAGGTAGTCTGTTGTCGATATCTTTGTTACTCCAATGGATGGTAGCCAAATCATTATGGAAGGTAGTCTATTTTCATATTTTTGTTACTCCAATGGATGGTAGCCTTGTCATTATGGAAGGTAGTATGTTGTCGAGATTTTTATTACTCCAAAGGATGGTAGCCTTCTAATTATGGAAGGTAGTCTATTATCGAGATTTTTGTTACTCCAATGGATGATGGCCTTGTCATTATGGAAGTTAGTCTGTTGTCGAGATTTTTCTTATTTCAATGGATGGTAGCCTAGTCATTATGGAAGGTAGTCTATTTTCGAGATTTTTGTTACTCCAATGGATGGTTGCCTTGTCATTATGGAAGGTAGTCTGTTGTCGAGATTTTTGTTAATCCAATGGATGGTAGGCTTGTCATTACGGAAGTTAGTCTGTTGTCGATATTTTTGTTATTTCAATGGATGGTAGCCTTCTAATTATGGAAGGTAGTCTATTATCGAGATTTTTGTTACTCCATTGGATGGTAGCCTTGTCATTATGGAAGTTAGTCTGTTGTCGAGATTTTTGTTATTTCAATGGATGGTAGCCTAGTCATTATGGAAGGTAGTCTATTTTCGAGATTTTTGTTACTCCAATGGATGGTTGCCTTGTCATTATGGAAGGTAGTCTGTTGTCGAGATTTTTGTTAATCCAATGGATGGTAGGCTTGTCATTATGGAAGGTTGTCTGTTATCGATATTTTTGTTACTCCAATGGATGGTAGCCTTGACATTATGGAAGGTAGTCTGTTATTGTAATTTTTGTTACTCCAACAGATGATAGCCTTGTCATTATGGAAGGTAGTATGTTGTCGAGATTTTTGTTACTCCAAAGGATGGCAGCCTTGTCATTATGCAAGGTAGTCTGTTGTCGATGTCTTTGTAACTCTAATGGATGGTAGCCTAGTCATTATGGAAGGTAGTATGTTGTCGATATTTTTGTTACTCCAATGGATGGTAGCCTTTTCATTATGGAAAGTAGTCTGTTGTCGAGATTTTTGTTATTCCAATGGATGGTAGCCTTGTCATTATGAAAGGTAGTCTGTTGTCGATATCTTTGTTACTCCAATGGATGGTAGCCAAATCATTATGGAAGGTAGTCTATTTTCATATTTTTGTTACTCCAATGGATGGTAGCCTTGTCATTATGGAAGGTAGTATGTTGTCGAGATTTTTATTACTCCAAAGGATGGTAGCCTTCTAATTATGGAAGGTAGTCTATTATCGAGATTTTTGTTACTCCAATGGATGATGGCCTTGTCATTATGGAAGTTAGTCTGTTGTCGAGATTTTTGTTATTTCAATGGATGGTAGCCTAGTCATTATGGAAGGTAGTCTATTTTCGAGATTTTTGTTACTCCAATGGATGGTTGCCTTGTCATTATGGAAGGTAGTCTGTTGTCGAGATTTTTGTTAATCCAATGGATGGTAGGCTTGTCATTACGGAAGTTAGTCTGTTGTCGATATTTTTGTTATTTCAATGGATGGTAGCCTTCTAATTATGGAAGGTAGTCTATTATCGAGATTTTTGTTACTCCATTGGATGGTAGCCTTGTCATTATGGAAGTTAGTCTGTTGTCGAGATTTTTGTTATTTCAATGGATGGTAGCCTAGTCATTATGGAAGGTAGTCTATTTTCGAGATTTTTGTTACTCCAATGGATGGTTGCCTTGTCATTATGGAAGGTAGTCTGTTGTCGAGATTTTTGTTAATCCAATGGATGGTAGGCTTGTCATTATGGAAGGTTGTCTGTTATCGATATTTTTGTTACTCCAATGGATGGTAGCCTTGACATTATGGAAGGTAGTCTGTTATTGTAATTTTTGTTACTCCAACAGATGGTAGCCTTGTCATTATGGAAGGTAGTATGTTGTCGAGATTTTTGTTACTCCAAAGGATGGCAGCCTTGTCATTATGCAAGGTAGTCTGTTGTCGATGTCTTTATAACTCTAATGGATGGTAGCCTAGTCATTATGGAAGGTAGTATGTTGTCGATATTTTTGTTACTCCAATGGATGGTAGCCTTTTCATTATGGAAAGTAGTCTGTTGTCGAGATTTTTGTTATTCCAATGGATGGTAGCCTTGTCATTATGAAAGGTAGTCTATTGTCGAGATTTTTGATACTCCAAAGGATGCTAGCCTTGTAATTATGGAAGGTAGTCTATTATCGAGATTTTTGTTACTCCAATGGATGGTAGCCTTGTCATTTTCGAAGGTAGTCTGCTGTCAATTTTTTTAATACTCCAATGGATGGTAGCCTTGTCATTATGGAAGGTAGTCTTTCGTTGTGATTTTTGTTACTCCAATGGATGGTAGCCATGTCATTATGGAAGGTGGTCTATTGTTCAGATTTTTGTTACTACAATGTATGGTAGCCTTGTCATTATGGAAGGTAGTTTGTTGTCGAGATTTTTGTTACTCCATTAGATGGTAGCCTTGTCATTAGAAAGTTAGTCTGTTGTCGAGATTTTTGTTATTCCAATGGATGGTAGCCTAGTCATTTTGGAAGGTAGTCTATTTTCGAGATTTATGTTACTCTAGTGTATGGTAGCCTTGTCATTATGGAAGGTAGTCTATTTTCAAGATTTTTGTTACTCCAATGGATGGTAGCCTTGTCATTATGGAAGGTAGTCTGTTGTCGAGATTTTTAATACTCCAATGGATGGTAGCCTTGTCATTATGGAAGGTAGTTTGTCGTTGTGATTTTTGTTACTCCAATAGATGGTAGCCATGTCATTATAGAAGGTAGTCTATTGTTCATATTTTTGTTACTACAATGTATGTTAGCCTTGTCATTATGGAAGGTAGTCTGTTGTCGATATTTTTGTTACTCCATTGGATGGTAGCCTTATCATTATGGAAGTAAGTCTGTTGTTGAGATTTTAGTTACTCCAATGGATGGTAGCCTTGTAATTATGAAAGGTAGTCTGTTATCGATATCTTTGTTACTCCAATGGATGGTAGCCTAATCATTATGGAAGATAGTCTATTTTGATATTTTTGTTACTCCAATGGATGGTAGCCTTGTCATTATGGAAGGTAGTTTGTTGTCGATATCTTTGTTACTCTGATGGATGGTAGCCTAGTCATTATGGAAGGTAGTATGTTGTCGAGATTTTTGTTACTCCAATGGATGGTAGCCTTGTCATTATGGAAAGTAGTGTGTTGTCGAGATTTTTGTTATCCTATTTGATGGTAGCCTTGTCATTATGAAAGGTAGTCTGTTGTCGATATCTTTGTTACTCCAATGGATGGTAGCCTAATCATTATGGAAGGTAGTCTATTTTGATATTTTTGTTACTCCAATGGATGGTAGCCTTGTCATTATAGAAGGTAGTATGTTGTCGAGATTTGTATTACTCCAAAGGATGGTAGCCTTCTAATTATGGAAGGTAGTCTATTATCGAGATTTTTGTTACTCCAATGGATGGTGGCCTTGTCATTATGGAGGGTAGTCTGTTTTCGAGATTTTTAATACTCCAATGGATGGTAGCCTTGTCATTATAGAAGGTAGTCTGTCGTTGTGATTTTTGTTACTCCAAAGGATGGTATCCTTGTCATTATGGATGTTATTCTTTTGTCAAGAGTTTTGTTATTCCAATGGATGGTAGCCTAGTCATTATGGAAGGTAGTCTATTTTTGTGATTTTTGTTACTCCAATGGATGGTTGCCTTGTCATTATGGAAGGTAGTATGTTATCGAGATTCTTGTTACTCCAATGGATGGTAGCCTTGTAATTATGGAAGGTTGTCTGTTGTCGATATTTTTGTTACTCTAATGGATGGTAGCCTTGTCATTATGGAAGGTAGTATGTTGTCGAGATTTTTGTTACTCCAACGGAAGGTAGCCTTGTCATTATGGAAGGTAGTATGTCGTCGAGATTCTTGTTACTCCAATGGATGGTAGCCTTGTCATTATGGAAGGTATTCTGTTGTCGATATCTTTGTAACTCTAATGGATGGTAGCCTAGTCATTATGGAAGGTAGTATCTTGTCGATATTTTTGTTACTCCAATGGATGGTAGCCTTTTCATTACGGAAAGTAGTCTGTTGTCGAGATTTTTGTTATTCCAATGGATGGTAGCCTTGTCATTATGAAAGGTAGTCTATTGTCGAGATTTTTGATACTCCAAAGGATGGTAGCCTTGTAATTATGGATGGTAGTCTATTATCGAGATTTTTGTTACTCCAATGGATGGTAGCCTTGTCATTTTGGAAGGTAGTCTGTTGTCGAGATTTTTAATACTCCAATGGATGGTAGCCTTGTCATTATGAAAGGTAGTCTGTCGTTGTGATTTTGTTACTCCAATGGATGGTAGCCCTTTCATTATGGAAGGTGGTCTATTGTTCAGATTTTTGTTACTACAATGTATGGTAGCCTTGTCATTATGGAAGGTAGTTTGTTGTCGAGATTTTTGTTACTCCATTGGATGGTAGCCTTGTCATTAGGAAGTTAGTCTATTGTAGAGATTTTTGTTATTCCAATGGATGGTAGCCTAGTCATTATGGAAGGTAGTCTATTTTCGAGATTTTTGTTACTCTAGTGGATGGTAGCCTTGTCATTATGGAAGGTAGTCTATTTTCGAGATTTTTTTTACTCCAATGGATGGTAGCCTTATCATTATGGAAGGTAGTATGTTTTCGAGATTTTTGTTACTCCGAAGGATGGTAGCCTAGTCATTATGAAAACTAGTATGTTGTCGAGATTTTTGTTATTTGAAAGGATGGTAGACTTGTCATCATGGAAGGTTGCTTTTTTCGATATTTTTGTTACTAAAATGGATTGTAGCCTTGTCATTATGGAAGGTAGTATGTTGTCGAGATTTTTGTTACTCCAAAGGATGGTAGCCTTGTCATTATGGAATGTTGTCTGTTATCGATATTTTTGTTACTCCAATGGATGGTAGCCTTGTCATTATGGAAGGTAGTCTGTTATTGTAATTTTTGTTACTCCAATGGATGGTAGCCTTGTCATTATGGAAGGTAGTATGTTATCGAGATTTTTGTTACTTCAAAGGATGGTAGCCTTGTAATTATGGAAGGTAGTCTATTATCGAGATTTTTGTTACTCCAATGGATGCTAGCCTTGTCATTATGGAAGGTAGTCTGTTGTCGAGATTTTTAATACTCCAATGGATGGTAGCCTTGTCATTATGGAAGGTAGTTTGTCGTTGTGATTTTTGTTACTCCAATAGATGGTATCCATGTCATTATGGAAGGTAGTCTATTGTTCATATTTTTGTTACTACAATGTATGTTAGCCTTGTCATTATGGAAGGTAGTTTGTTGTCGATATTTTTGTTACTCCATTGGATGGTAGCCTTGTCATTATGGAAGTAAGTCTGTTGTCGAGATTTTAGTTACTCCAATGGATGGTAGCCTTGTCATTATGAAAGGTAGTCTGTTGTCGATATCTTTGTTACTCCAATGGATGGTAGCCTAATCATTATGGAAGATAGTCTATTTTGATATTTTTGTTACTCCAATGGATGGTAGCCTTGTCATTATGGAAGGTAGTTTGTTGTCGATATCTTTGTTACTCTAATGGATGGTAGCCTAATCATTATGGAAGGTATTATGTTGTCGAGATTTTTGTTACTCCAATGGATGGTAGCCTTGTCATTATGGAAAGTAGTGTGTTGTCGAGATTTTTGTTATACTAATGGATGGTAGCCTTGTCATTATGAAAGGTAGTCTGTTGTCGATATCTTTGTTACTCCAATGGATGGTAGCCTAATCATTATGGAAGGTAGTCTATTTTGATATTTTTGTTACTCCAATGGATGGTAGCCTTGTCATTATGGAAGGTAATATGTTGTCGAGATTTTTATTACTCCAAAGGATGGTAGCCTTCTAATTATGGAAGGTAGTCAATTATCGAGATTTTTGTTACTCCAATGGATGGTGGCCTTGTCATTATGGAGGGTAGTCTGTTTTCGAGATTTTTAATACTCCAATGGATGGTAGCCTTGTCATTATGGAAGGTAGTCTATCATTGTGATTTTTGTTACTCCAACGGATGGTAGCCTTGTCATTATGGAAGTTAGTCTGTTGTCAAGAGTTTTGTTATTCCAATGGATGGTAGCCTAGTCATTATGGAAGGTAGTCTATTTTTGTGATTTTTGTTACTCCGATGGATGGTAGCCTTGTCATTATGGAAGGTAGTCTGTTGTCGAGATTATTGTTATTCCAATGGATGGTAGCCTTGTCATTATGGAAGGTTGTCTGTTATCGATATTTTTGTTACTCCAATGGATGGTAGCCTAGTCATTATGGAATGTAGTATGCTGTCGAGATTCTTATTACTCCAATGGATGGTAGCCTTGTCATTATGGAAAGTAGTATGTTATCGAGATTCTTGTTACTCCAATGGATGGTAGCCTTGTCATTATGGAAGGTAGTTTATTGTCGATATCTTTGTTACTCTAATGGATGGTAGCCTAGTCATTATGGAAGGTAGTATGTTGTCGAGATTCTTGTTACTCCAATGGATGGTAGCCTTGTCATTATGGAAAGTAGTGTGTTGTCGAGATTTTTGTTATTCTAATGGATGGTAGCCTTGTCATTATGAAAGGTAGTCTGTTGTCGAGATTTTTGTTACTCCATTGGATGGTAGCCTTGTCATTATGGAAGTTAGTCTGTTGTCGAGATTTTTGTTATTCCAATGGATGGTAGCCTAGTAATTATGGAAGGTAGTCTATTTTCGAGATTTTTGTTACTCCAATGGACGGTTGCCTTGTCATTATGGAAGGTAGTTTGTTGTCGAGATTATTGTTATTCCAATGGATGGTAGCCTAGTCATTATGGAAGGTAGTCTATTTTCGAGATTTTTGTTACTCCAATGGATGGTAGCCTTGTCATTATGGAAGGTTGTCTGTTGTCGTTATCTTTGTAACTCTAATGGATGGTAGCCTAGTCATTATTGAAGGTAGTATGTTGTCGATATTTTTTTTACTCCAATGATTGGTAGCCTTTTCATTATGGAAAGTAGTCTGTTGTCGAGATTTTTGTTATTCCAATGGATGGTAGCCTTGTCATTATGAAAGGTAGTCTATTGTCGAGATTTTTGATACTCCAAAGGATGGTAGCCTTGTAATTATGGATGGTAGTCTATTATCGAGAATTTTGTTACTCCAATGGATGGTAGCCTTGTCTTTTTGGAAGGTAGTCTGTTGTCGAGATTTTTAATACTCCAATGGATGGTAGCCTTGTCATTATGGAAGGTAGTCTTTCGTTTTGATTATTGTTACTCCAATGGATGGTAGCCTTGTCATTATGGAAGGTGGTCTATTGTTCAGATTTTTGTTACTACAATGTATGGTAGCCTTGTCATTATGGAAGGTAGTTTGTTGTCGATATTTTTGTTACTCCATTGGATGGTAGCCTTTTCATTATGGAAAGTAGTCTGTTGTCGAGATTTTTGTTTTTCCAATGGATGGTAGCCTTGTCATTATGAATGGTAGTCTATTGTCGAGATTTTTGTTACTCCAAAGGATGGTAGCCTTATAATTATGGATGGTAGTCTATTATCGAGATTTTTGTTACTCCAATGGATGGTAGCCTTGTCATTTTGGAAGGTAGTCTATTGTCGAGATTTTTAATACTCTAATGGATGGTAGCCTTGTCATTATGGAAGGTAGTCTGTCTTTGTGATTTTTGTTACTCCAACGTATGGTAGCCTTGTCATTATGGAAGGTAGTCTATTGTTCATTTTTTTTTACTACGATGTATGGTAGCCTTGTCATTATGGAAGGTAGTCTTTTGTCGAGATTTTTGTTACTCCATTGGATGGTAGCCTTGTCATTATGGAAGTTAGTCTGTTGTCGAGATTTTTGTTATTCTAATGGATGGTAGCCTAGTCATTAAGGAAGGTAGCTATTTTCGTGATTTTTGTTACTCCAATGGATGGTAGCCTTGTCATTATGGAAGCTAGTATGTTGTCGATATTTTTGTTACTCCAATGGATGGTAGCCTTGTCATTATGGAAGGTAGTTTGTTGTCGATATCTTTGTTACTCTAATTAATGGTAGCCTAGTCATTATGGAAGGTAGTATGTTGTCGAGATTTTTGTTACTCCAATGGATGGTAGCCTTGTCATTATGGACAGTAGTGTGTTATCGAGATTTTTGTTATTCTAATTAATGGTAGCCTTGTCATTATCAAAGGTAGTCCGTTGTCGAGATTTTTGTTACTCCATTGGATGGTAGCCTTGTCATTATGGAAGGTAGTCTATTTTGATATTTTTGTTACTCCATTGGATTGTAGCCTTGTCATTATGGAAGGTAGTATGTTGTCGAGATTTTTATTACTCCAAAGGATGGTAGCCTTCTAATTATGGAAGGTAGTCTATTATCGAGATTTTTGTTACTCCAATGGATGGTGGCCTTGTCATTATGGAGGGTTGTCTGTTTTCGAGATTTTTAATACTCCAATGGATGGTAGCCTTGTCATTATGGAAGGTAGTCTGTCGTTGTGATTTTTGTTACTCCAACGGATGGTAGCCTTGTCATTATGGAAGTTAGTCTGTTGTCGAGAGTTTTGTTACTCCAATGGATGGTAGCCTTGTCATTATGGAAGGTAGTCTGTTGTCGTTATCTTTGTAACTCTAATGGATGGTAGCCTAGTCATTATGGAAGGTAGTATGTTGTCGATATTTTTGTTACTCCAATGATTGGTAGCCTTTTCATTATGGAAAGTAGTCTGTTGTTGAGATTTTTATTATTCCAATGGATGGTAGCCTTGTCATTATGAAAGGTAGTCTATTGTCGAGATTTTGGATACTCCAAAGGATGGTAGCCTTGTAATTATGGATGGTAGTCTATTATCGAGATTTTTGTTACTCCAATGGATGGTAGCCTTGTCTTTTTGGAAGGTAGTCTGTTGTCGAGATTTTTAATACTCCAATGGATGGTAGCCTTGTCATTATGGAAGGTAGTCTTTCGTTGTGATTATTGTTACTCCAATGGATGGTAGCCTTGTCATTATGGAAGGTGGTCTATTGTTCAGATTTTTGTTACTACAATGTATGGTAGCCTTGTCATTATGGAAGGTAGTTTGTTGTCGATATTTTTTTTACTCCATTGGATGTTAGCCTTTTCATTATGGAAAGTAGTCTGTTGTCGAGATTTTTGTTATTCCAATGGATGGTAGCCTTGTCATTATGAAAGGTTGTCTATTGTCAAGATTTTTGTTACTCCAAAGGATGGTAGCCTTATAATTATGGATGGTAGTCTATTATCGAGATTTTTGTTACTCCAATGGATGGTAGCCTTGTCATTTTGGAAGGTAGTCTATTGTCGAGATTTTTAATACTCTAATGGATGGTAGCCTTGTCATTATGGAAGGTAGTCTGTCTTTGTGATTTTTGTTACTCCAACGGATGGTAGCCTTGTCATTATGGAAGGTAGTCTATTGTTCATGTTTTTTTTACTACGATGTATGGTAGCCTTGTCATTATGGAAGGTAGTCTCTTGTCGATATTTTTGTTACTCCATTGGATGGTAGCCTTGTCATTATGGAAGGTATTTTGTTGTCGATATCTTTGTTACTCTAATGAATGGTAGCCTAGTCATTATGGAAGGTAGTATGTTGTCGAGATTTTTGTTACTCCAATGGATGGTAGCCTTGTAATTATGGAAGGTAGTTTATTATCGATATCTTTGTTACTCTAATGGATGGTAGCCTAGTCATTATGGAAGGTAGTATGTTGTCGAGATTCTTGTTACTCCATAGGATGGTAGCCTTGTCATTATGGAAAGTAGTATGTTATCGAGATTCTTGTTACTCCAATGGATGGTAGCCTTGTCATTATGGAAGGTAGTTTATTGTCGATATCTTTGTTACTCTAATGGATGGTAGCCTAGTCATTATGGAAGGTAGTATGTTATCGAGATTCTTGTTACTCCAATGGATGGTAGCCTTGTCATTATGGAAGGTAGTCTATTTTCGAGATTTTTGTTACTCAAATGGATTGTAGCCTTGTCATTTTGGAAGGTAGTATGTTGTCGAGATTTTTGTTACTCCTAAGGATGGTAGCCTTGTCATTATGGAAGGTTGTCTGTTATCGATATTTTTGTTACTCCAATGGATGGTAGCCTTGTCATTAAGGAAGGTAGTATGTTATCGACATTTTTGTTATTTCAAAGGATGGTAGCCTTGTAATTATGGAAGGTAGTCTATTATCGAGATTTTTGTTACTCCAATGGATGGTAACCTTGTCATTATGGAAGGTATTTTGTCGTTGTGATTTTTGTTACTCCAATAGATGGTAGCCATGTCATTATGGAAGGTAGTCTATTGTTCATATTTTTATTACTACAATGTATGTTAGCCTTGTCATTATGAAAGGTAGTCTGTTGTCGATATTTTTGTTACTCCATTGGATGGTAGCCTTGTCATTATGGAAGTAAGTCTGTTGTCGAGATTTTAGTTACTCCAATGGATGGTAGCCTTGTCATTATGAAAGGTAGTCTGTTGTCGATATCTTTGTTACTCCAATGGATGGTAGCCTAATCATTATGGAAGATAGTCTATTTTGATATTTTTGTTACTCCAATGGATGGTAACCTTGTCATTATGGAAGGTATTATGTTATCGAGATTCTTGTTACTCCAATGGATGGTAGCCTTGTCATTATGGAAGGTAGTTTATTATCGATATCTTTGTTACTCTAATGGATGGTAGCCTAGTCATTATGGAAGGTAGTATGTTGTCGATATTCTTGTTACTCCAATGGATTGTAGCCTTGTCATTATGGAAAGTAGTGTGTTGTCGAGATTTTTGTTATTCTAATGGATGGTAGCCTTGTCATTATGAAAGGTAGTCTGTTGTCGAGATTTTTGTTATTCCATTGGATGGTAGCCTTGTCATTATGTAAGTTAGTCTGTTGTCGAGATTTTTGTTATTCCAATGGTTGGTAGCCTAGTCATTATGGAAGGTAGTCTATTTTCGAGATTTTTGTTACTCCAATGGATGGTAGCCTTGTCATTATGGAAGGTAGTATGTTTTCGAGATTTTTGTTACTCCGAAGGATGGTAGCCTAGTCATCATGAAAGCTAGTCTATTGTCGAGATTTTTGTTATTTGAAAGGATGGTAGCCTTGTCATTATGGAAGGTTGCTTTTTTCAAGATTTTTGTTACTCAAATGGATTGTAGCCTTGTCATTATGGGAGGTAGTATGTTGTCGAGATTTTTGTTACTCCTAAGGATGGTAGCCTTGTCATTATGGAAGGTTGTCTGTTATCGATATTTTTGTTACCCCAATGGATGGTAGCCTTGTCATTATGGAAGAAAGTCTGTTATTGTAATTTTTGTTACTCCAATGGATGGTGGCCTTGTCATTAAGGAAGGTAGTATGTTATCGACATTTTTGTTACTTCAAAGGATGGTAGCCTTGTAATTATGGAAGGTAGTCTATTATCGATATTTTTGTTACTCCAATGGATGCTAGCTTTGTCATTATGGAAGGTAGTCTGTTGTCGAGATTTTTAATACTCCAATTGATGGTAGCCTTGTCATTATGGAAGGTAGTTTGTCGTTGTGATTTTTGTTACTCCAATAGATGGTAGCCATGTCATTATGGAAGGTAGTCTACTGTTCATATTTTTGTTACTACAATATATATTAGCCTTGTCATTATGGAAGGTAGTCTGTTGTCGATATTTTTGTTACTCCATTGGATGGTAGCCTTGTCATTATGGAAGTAAGTCTGTTGTCGAGATTTTAGTTACTCCAATGGATGGTAGCCTTGTTATTATGAAAGGTAGTCTGTTGTCGATATCTTTGTTACTCCAAAGGATGGTAGCCTTGTAATTATGGATGGTAGTCTATTATCGAGATTTTTGTTACTCCAATGGATGGTAGCCTTGTCATTTTGGAAAGTAGTCTGTTGTCGAGATTTTTAATACTCCAATGGATGTTAGCCTTGTCATTATGGAAGGTAGTCTTTCGTTGTGATTTTTGTTACTCTAATGGATGGTAGCCATGTCATTATGGAAGGTGGTCTATTGTTCAGATTTTTGTTACTACAATGTATGGTAGCCTTGTCATTATGGAAGGTAGTTTGGTGTCGAGATTTTTGTTACTCCATTGGATGGTAGCCTTGTCATTAGGAAGTTAGTCTGTTGTCGAGATTTTTGTTATTCCAATGGATAGTAGCCTATTCATTATGGAAGGTAGTCTGTTGTCGATATCTTTGTTACTCCAATGGATGGTAGCCTAATCATTATGGAAGATAGTCTATTTTGATATTTTTGTTACTCCAATGGATGGTAGCCTTGTCATTATGGAAGGTAGTATGTTATCGAGATTCTTGTTACTCCAATGGATGGTAGCCTTCTCATTATGGAAGGTAGTTTATTATCGATATCTTTGTTACTCTAATGGATGGTAGCCTAGTCATTATGGAAGGTAGTATGTTGTCGATATTCTTGTTACTCCAATGGATGGTAGCCTTGTCATTATGGAAAGTAGTGTGTTGTCGAGATTTTTGTTATTCTAATGGATGGTAGCCTTGTCATTATGAAAGGTAGTCTGTTGACGAGATTTTTGTTACTTCATTGGATGGTAGCCTTGTCATTATGTAAGTTAGTCTGTTGTCAAGATTTTTGTTATTCCAATGGATGGTAGCCTAGTCATTATGGAAGGTAGTCTATTTTCGAGATTTTTGTTACTCCAATGGATGGTTGCCTTGTCATTATGGAAGGTAGTCTGTTGTCGAGATTATTGTTATTCCAATGGATGGTAGCCTTGTCATTATCGAAGGTTGTCTGTTATCGATATTTTTGTTACTCCAATGGATGGTAGCCTTGTCATTATGGAAGGTAGTCTGTTATTGTAATTTTTGTTACTCCAACGGATGGTAGCCTTGTCATTATGGAAGGTAGTATGTTGTCGAGATTTTTGTTACTCCAAAGGATGGTAGCCTTGTCATTATGGAAGGTAGTCTGTTGTCGATATCTTTGTAACTCTAATGGATGGTAGCCTAGTCATTATGGAAGGTAGTATGTTGTCGATATTTTTGTTACTCCAATGGATGGTAGCCTTTTCATTATGGAAAGTAGTCTGTTGTCGAGATTTTTGTTATTCCAATGGATGGTAGCCTTGCCATTATGAAAGGTAGTCTATTGTCGAGATTTTTGTTACTCCAAAGGATGGTAGCCTTGTAATTATGGATGGTAGTCTATTATCGAGATTTTTGTTACTCCAATGGATGGTAGCCTTGTCATTTTGGAAGGTAGTCTGTTGTCGAGATTTTTAATACTCCAATGGATGGTAGCCTTGTCATTATGGAAGGTAGTCTTTCGTTGTGATTTTTGTTACTCCAATGGATGGTAGCCATGTCATTATGGAAGGTGGTCTATTATTCAGATTTTTGTTAGTACAATGTATGGTAGCCTTGTCATTATGGAAGGTAGTCTATTTTCGAGATTTTTGTTACTCAAATGGATTGTAGCCTTGTCATTTTGGAAGGTAGTATGTTGTCGAGATTTTTGTTACTCCTAAGGATGGTAGCCTTGTCATTATGGAAGGTTGTCTGTTATCGATATTTTTGTTACTCCAATGGATGGTAGCCTTGTCATTAAGGAAGGTAGTATGTTATCGACATTTTTGTTATTTCAAAGGATGGTAGCCTTGTAATTATGGAAGGTAGTCTATTATCGAGATTTTTGTTACTCCAATGGATGGTAGCCTTGTCATTATGGAAGGTAGTTTGTCGTTGTGATTTTTGTTACTCCAATAGATGGTAGCCATGTCATTATGGAAGGTAGTATATTGTTCATATTTTTATTACTACAATGTATGTTAGCCTTGTCATTATGAAAGGTAGTCTGTTGTCGATATTTTTGTTACTCCATTGGATGGTAGCCTTGTCATTATGGAAGTAAGTCTGTTGTCGAGATTTTAGTTACTCCAATGGATGGTAGCCTTGTCATTATGAAAGGTAGTCTGTTGTCGATATCTTTGTTACTCCAATGGATGGTAGCCTAATCATTATGGAAGATAGTCTATTTTGATATTTTTGTTACTCCAATGGATGGTAACCTTGTCATTATGGAAGGTATTATGTTATCGAGATTCTTGTTACTCCAATGGATGGTAGCCTTGTCATTATGGAAGGTAGTTTATTATCGATATCTTTGTTACTCTAATGGATGGTAGCCTAGTCATTATGGAAGGTAGTATGTTGTCGATATTCTTGTTACTCCAATGGATTGTAGCCTTGTCATTATGGAAAGTAGTGTGTTGTCGAGATTTTTGTTATTCTAATGGATGGTAGCCTTGTCATTATGAAAGGTAGTCTGTTGTCGAGATTTTTGTTATTCCATTGGATGGTAGCCTTGTCATTATGTAAGTTAGTCTGTTGTCGAGATTTTTGTTATTCCAATGGATGGTAGCCTAGTCATTATGGAAGGTAGTCTATTTTCGAGATTTTTGTTACTCCAATGGATGGTAGCCTTGTCATTATGGAAGGTAGTATGTTTTCGAGATTTTTGTTACTCCGAAGGATGGTAGCCTAGTCATCATGAAAGCTAGTCTATTGTCGAGATTTTTGTTATTTGAAAGGATGGTAGCCTTGTCATTATGGAAGGTTGCTTTTTTCAAGATTTTTGTTACTCAAATGGATTGTAGCCTTGTCATTATGGGAGGTAGTATGTTGTCGAGATTTTTGTTACTCCTAAGGATGGTAGCCTTGTCATTATGGAAGGTTGTCTGTTATCGATATTTTTGTTACCCCAATGGATGGTAGCCTTGTCATTATGGAAGAAAGTCTGTTATTGTAATTTTTGTTACTCCAATGGATGGTGGCCTTGTCATTAAGGAAGGTAGTATGTTATCGACATTTTTGTTACTTCAAAGGATGGTAGCCTTGTAATTATGGAAGGTAGTTTATTATCGATATTTTTGTTACTCCAATGGATGCTAGCTTTGTCATTATGGAGGGTAGTCTGTTGTCGAGATTTTTAATACTCCAATTGATGGTAGCCTTGTCATTATGGAAGGTAGTTTGTCGTTGTGATTTTTGTTACTCCAATAGATGGTAGCCATGTCATTATGGAAGGTAGTCTACTGTTCATATTTTTGTTACTACAATATATATTAGCCTTGTCATTATGGAAGGTAGTCTGTTGTCGATATTTTTGTTACTCCATTGGATGGTAGCCTTGTCATTATGGAAGTAAGTCTGTTGTCGAGATTTTAGTTACTCCAATGGATGGTAGCCTTGTTATTATGAAAGGTAGTCTGTTGTCGATATCTTTGTTACTCCAAAGGATGGTAGCCTTGTAATTATGGATGGTAGTCTATTATCGAGATTTTTGTTACTCCAATGGATGGTAGCCTTGTCATTTTGGAAAGTAGTCTGTTGTCGAGATTTTTAATACTCCAATGGATGGTAGCCTTGTCATTATGGAAGGTAGTCTTTCGTTGTGATTTTTGTTACTCTAATGGATGGTAGCCATGTCATTATGGAAGGTGGTCTATTGTTCAGATTTTTGTTACTACAATGTATGGTAGCCTTGTCATTATGGAAGGTAGTTTGGTGTCGAGATTTTTGTTACTCCATTGGATGGTAGCCTTGTCATTAGGAAGTTAGTCTGTTGTCGAGATTTTTGTTATTCCAATGGATAGTAGCCTATTCATTATGGAAGGTAGTCTGTTGTCGATATCTTTGTTACTCCAATGGATGGTAGCCTAATCATTATGGAAGATAGTCTATTTTGATATTTTTGTTACTCCAATGGATAGTAGCCTTGTCATTATGGAAGGTAGTATGTTATCGAGATTCTTGTTACTCCAATGGATGGTAGCCTTCTCATTATGGAAGGTAGTTTATTATCGATATCTTTGTTACTCTAATGGATGGTAGCCTAGTCATTATGGAAGGTAGTATGTTGTCGATATTCTTGTTACTCCAATGGATGGTAGCCTTGTCATTATAAAAGGTAGTGTGTTGTCGAGATTTTTGTTATTCTAATGGATGGTAGCCTTGTCATTATGAAAGGTAGTCTGTTGACGAGATTTTTGTTACTCCATTGGATGGTAGCCTTGTCATTATGTAAGTTAGTCTGTTGTCAAGATTTTTGTTATTCCAATGGATGGTAGCCTAGTCATTATGGAAGGTAGTCTATTTTCGAGATTTTTGTTACTCCAATGGATGGTTGCCTTGTCATTATGGAAGGTAGTCTGTTGTCGAGATTATTGTTATTCCAATGGATGGTAGCCTTGTCATTATCGAAGGTTGTCTGTTATCGATATTTTTGTTAGTCCAATGGATGGTAGCCTTGTCATTATGGAAGGTAGTCTGTTATTGTAATTTTTGTTACTCCAACGGATGGTAGCCTTGTCATTATGGAAGGTAGTATGTTGTCGAGATTTTTGTTACTCCAAAGGATGGTAGCCTTGTCATTATGGAAGGTAGTCTGTTGTCGATATCTTTGTAACTCTAATGGATGGTAGCCTAGTCATTATGGAAGGTAGTATGTTGTCGATATTTTTGTTACTCCAATGGATGGTAGCCTTTTCATTATGGAAAGTAGTCTGTTGTCGAGATTTTTGTTATTCCAATGGATGGTAGCCTTGCCATTATGAAAGGTAGTCTATTGTCGAGATTTTTGTTACTCCAAAGGATGGTAGCCTTGTAATTATGGATGGTAGTCTATTATCGAGATTTTTGTTACTCCAATGGATGGTAGCCATGTCATTTTGGAAGGTAGTCTGTTGTCGAGATTTTTAATACTCCAATGGATGGTAGCCTTGTCATTATGGAAGGTAGTCTTTCGTTGTGATTTTTGTTACTCCAATGGTTGGTAGCCATGTCATTATGGAAGGTGGTCTATTATTCAGATTTTTGTTACTACAATGTATGGTAGCCTTGTCATTATGGAAGGTAGTTTGTTGTCGAGATTTTTGTTACTCCATTAGATGGTAGCCTTGTCATTAGGAAGTTAGTCTGTTGTCGAGATATTTGTTATTCCAATAGATGGTAGCTTAGTCATTATGGAAGGTAGTCTGTTGTCGATATCTTTGTTACTCCAATGGATGGTAGCCTAATCATTATGGAAGATAGTCTATTTTGATATTTTTGTTACTCCAATGGATGGTAGCCTTGTCATTATGGAAGGTAGTATGTTATCGAGATTCTTGTTACTCCAATGGATGGTAGCCTTGTCATTATGGAAGGTAGTTTATTATCGATATCTTTGTTACTCTAATGGATGGTAGCCTAGTCATTATGGAAGGTAGTATGTTGTCGATATTCTTGTTACTCCAATGGATGGTAGCCTTGTCATTATGGAAAGTAGTGTGTTGTCGAGATTTTTGTTATTCTAATGGATGGTAGCCTTGTCATTATGAAAGGTAGTCTGTTGACGAGATTTTTGTTACTCCATTGGATGGTAGCCTTGTCATTATGTAAGTTAGTCTGTTGTCAAGATTTTTGTTATTCCAATGGATGGTAGCCTAGTCATTATGGAAGGTAGTCTATTTTCGAGATTTTTGTTACTCCAATGGATGGTTGCCTTGTCATTATGGAAGGTAGTCTGTTGTCGAGATTATTGTTATTCCAATGGATAGTAGCCTTGTCATTATCGAAGGTTGTCTGTTATCGATATTTTTATTACTCCAATGGATGGTAGCCTTGTCATTATGGAAGGTAGTCTGTTATTGTAATTTTTGTTACTCCAACGGATGGTAGCCTTGTCATTATGGAAGGTAGTATGTTGTCGAGATTTTTGTTACTCCAAAGGATGGTAGCCTTGTCATTATGGAAGGTAGTCTGTTGTCGATATCTTTGTAACTCTAATGGATGGTAGCCTAGTCATTATGGAAGGTAGTATGTTGTCGATATTTTTGTTACTCCAATGGATGGTAGCCTTTTCATTATGGAAAGTAGTCTGTTGTCGAGATTTTTGTTATTCCAATGGATGGTAGCCTTGTCATTATGAAAGGTAGTCTATTGTCGAGATTTTTGTTACTCCAAAGGATGGTTGCCCTGTAATTATGGATGGTAGTCTATTATCGAGATTTTTGTTACTCCAATGGATGGTAGCCTTGTCATTTTGGAAGGTAGTCTGTTGTCGAGATTTTTAATACTCCAATGGATGGTAGCCTTGTCATTATGGAAGGTACTCTTTCGTTGTGATTTTTGTTACTCCAATGGATGGTAGCCATGTCATTATGGAAGGTGGTCTATTGTTCAGATTTTTGTTACTACAATGTATGGTAGCCTTGTCATTATGGAAGGTAGTTTGTTGTCGAGATTTTTGTTACTCCATTGGATGGTAGACTTGTCATTAGGAAGTTAGTCTGTTGTCGAGATTTTTGTTATTCCAATGGATGGTAGCCTAGTCATTATGGAAGGTAGTATATTTTCGATATCTTTGTTACTTTAGTGGATGGTAGCCTTGTCATTATGGAAGATAGTCTATTTTGATATTTTTGTTACTCCAATGGATGGTAGCCTTGTCATTATGGAAGGTAGTATGTTATCGAGATTCTTGTTACTCCAATGGATGGTAGCCTTGTCATTATGGAAGGTAGTTTATTATCGATATCTTTGTTACTCTAATGGATGGTAGCCTAGTCATTATGGAAGGTAGTATGTTGTCGATATTCTTGTTACTCCAATGGATGGTAGCCTTGTCATTATGGAAAGTAGTGTGTTGTCGAGATTTTTGTTATTCTAATGGATGGTAGCCTTGTCATTATGAAAGGTAGTCTGTTGACGAGATTTTTGTTACTCCATTGGATGGTAGCCTTGTCATTATGTAAGTTAGTCTGTTGTCGAGATTTTTTTTATTCCAATGGATGGTAGTCTAGTCATTATGGAAGGTAGTCTATTTTCGAGATTTTTGTTACTCCAATGGATGGTTGCCTTGTCATTATGGAAGGTAGTTTGTTGTCGAGATTATTGTTATTCCAATGGATAGTAGCCTTGTCATTATTGAAGGTTGTCTGTTATTGATATTGTTGTTACTCCAATGGATGGTAGCCTTGTCATTATGGAAGGTAGTCTGTTATTGTAATTTTTGTTACTCCAACGGATGGTAGCCTTGTCATTATGGAAGGTAGTATGTTGTCGAGATTTTTGTTACTCCAAAGGATGGTAGCCTTGTCATTATGGAAGGTAGTCTGTTGTCGATATCTTTGTAACTCTAATTGATGGTAGCCTAGTCATTATGGAAGGTAGTCTATTTTGATATTTTTGTTACTCCAATGGATGGTAGCCTTGTCATTATGGAAGGTAGTTTGTTGTCGATATCGTTGTTACTCTAATGGATGGTAGCTTAGTCATTATGGAAGGTAGTATGTTGTCGTGATTTTTGTTACTCCAATGGATGGTAGCCTTGTCATTATGGAAAGTAGTGTGTTGTCGAGATTTTTGTTATTCTAATGGATGGTAGCCTTGTAATTATGAAAGGTAGTCTGTTGTCGATATATTTGTTACTCCAATGGATGGTAGCCTAATCATTATGGAAGGTAGTCTATTTTGATATTTTTGTTACTCCAATGGATGGTAGCCTTGTCATTATGGAAGGTAGTATGTTTTCGAGATTTTTATTACTCCAAAGGATGGTAGCCTTGTCATTATGGAAGGTAGTCTATTGTCGAGATTTTTGTTACTCCAATGGACGGTTGCCTTGTCATTATGGAAGGTAGTTTGTTGTCGATATCTTTGTTACTTTAATGGATGGTAGCCAAGTCATTATGGAAGGTAGTTTGTTGTCGATATCTTTGTTACTCCAATGGATGTTAGCCTTGTCATTATGGAAGTTAGTCTGTTGTCGAGATTTTTGTTATTCCAATGCATGGTAGCCTAGTCATTTTGGAAGGTAGTCTATTTTCGAGATTTTTGTTTCTCCAATGGATGGTTGCCTTGTCATTATGGAAGGTAGTCTGTTGTCGAGATTTTTGTTATTCCAATGGATGGTAGCCTTGTCATTATGGAAGGTTGTCTGTTATCGTTAGTTTTGTTACTCCAATCGATGGTAGCCTTGTCATTATGGAAGGTAGTCTGTTATTGTAATTTTTGTTACTCCAACGGATGGTAGCCTTGTCATTATGGAAGGTAGTATGTTGTCGAGATTTTTGTTACTCCAAAGGATGGTAGCCTTGTCATTATGGAAGGTAGTCTGTTGTCGATATCTTTGTAACTCTAATGGATGGTAGCCTAGTCATTATGGAAGGTAGTCTATTTTGATATTTTTGTTACTCCAATGGATGGTAGCCTTGTCATTATGGAAGGTAGTTTGTTGTCGATATCATTGTTACTCTAATGGATGGTAGCTTAGTCATTATGGAAGGTAGTACGTTGTCGAGATTTTTGTTACTCCAATGGATGGTAGCCTTGTCATTATGGAAAGTAGTGTGTTGTCGAGATTTTTGTTATTCTAATGGATGGTAGCCTTGTCATTATGAAAGGTAGTATGTTGTCGATATATTTGTTACTCCAATGGATGGTAGCCTAATCATTATGGAAGGTAGTCTATTTTGATATTTTTGTTACTCCAATGGATGGTAGCCTTGTCATTATGGAAGGTAGTATGTTTTCGAGATTTTTATTACTCCAAAGGATGGTAGCCTTGTCATTATGGAAGGTAGTCTATTGTCGAGATTTTTGTTACTCCAATGGACGGTTGCCTTGTCATTATGGAAGGTAGTTTGTTGTCGATATCTTTGTTACTTTAATGGATGGTAGCCTAGTCATTATGGAAGGTAGTTTGTTGTCGATATCTTTGTTACTCCAATGGATGTTAGCCTTGTCATTATGGAAGTTAGTCTGTTGTCGAGATTTTTGTTATTCCAATGGATGGTAGCCTAGTCATTTTGGAAGGTAGTCTATTTTCGAGATTTTTGTTTCTCCAATGGATGGTTGCCTTGTCATTATGGAAGGTAGTCTGTTGTCGAGATTTTTGTTATTCCAATGGATGGTAGCCTTGTCATTATGGAAGGTTGTCTGTTATCGTTAGTTTTGTTACTCCAATCGATGGTAGCCTTGTAATTATGGAAGGTAGTCTGTTATTGTAATTTTTGTTACTCCAATGGATGGTAGCCTTGTCATTATGGAAGGCAGTATGTTGTCGAGATTTTTGTTACACCAAAGGATGGTAGCCTTGTAATTATGGAAGGTAGTCTATTATCGAGATTTTTCTTACTCCAATATATGCTAGCCTTGTCATTATGGAAGGTAGTCTGTTGTCGAGATTTTTAATACTTCAATGGATGGTAGCCTTGTCATTATGGAAGGTAGTCTGTCGTTGTGATTTTTGTTACTCAAATAGATGGTAGCCATGTCATTAGGGAAGGTAGTCTATTGTTCATATTTTTGTTACTGCAATGTATGGTATCCTTGTCATTATGGAAGGTAGTCTGTTGTCGATATTTTTGTTACTCCATTGGATGGTAGCCTTGTCATTATGGAAGTTAGTCTGTTGTCGATATTTTTGTTATTCTAATGGATGGTAGCCTTGTCATTATGAAAGGTAGTTTGTTGTCGATATCTTTGTTACTCTAATGGATGGTAGCCTAATCATTATGGAAGGTAGTCTATTTTGATATTTTTGTTACTCCAATGGATGGTAGCCTTGTCATTATGGAAGGTAGTTTGTTGTCGATATCTTTGTTACTCTAATGGATGGTAGCCTAGTCATTATGGAAGGTAGTATGTTGTCGAGATTTTTGTTACTCCAATGGATGGTAGCCTTGTCATTATGGAAGGTAGTTTGTTGTCGATATCTTTGTTACTCTAATGGATGGTAGCCTAGTCATTATGGAAGGTAGTATGTTGTCGAGATTTTTGTTACTCCAATGGATGGTAGCCTTGTCATTATGGAAAGTAGTGTGTTGTGGAGATTTTTGTTATTCTAATGGATGGTTGCCATGTCATTATGAAAGGTAGTCTGTTGTCGATATCTTTGTTACTCAAATGTATAGTAGCCTAATCATTATGGAAGGTAGTCTATTTTGATATTTTTGTTACTCCAATGGATGGTAGCCTTGTCATTATGGAAGGTAGTTTGTTGTCGATATCTTTGTTACTCTAATGGATGGTAGCCTAGTCATTATGGAAGGTAGTATGTTGTCGAGATTTTTGTTACTCCAATGGATGGTAGCCTTGTCATTATGGAAAGTAGTGTGTTGTGGAGATTTTTGTTATTCTAATGGATGGTTGCCTTGTCATTATGAAAGGTAGTCTGTTGTCGATATCTTTGTTACTCAAATGTATAGTAGCCTCATCATTATGGAAGGTAGTCTATTTTGATATTTTTGTTACTCCAATGGATGGTAGCCTTGTCATTATGGAAGGTAGTATGTTGTCGAGATTTTGATTACTCCAAAGGATGGTAGCCTTGTCATTATGAAAGGAAGTCTGTTGTCAATATCGTTGTCACTCCAATGGATGGTAGCCTAATCATTATGGAAGGTAGTCTATTTTTATATTTTTGTTACTCCAATGGATGGTAGCCTTGTCATTATGGAAGGTAGTTTGTTGTCGATATCTTTGTTACTCTAATGGATGGTAGCCTAGTCATTATGGAAGGTAGTATGTTGTCGAGATTTTTGTTACTCCAATGGATGGTAGCCTTGTGATTATGGAATGTAGTGTGTTGTCGATATTTTTGTTATCCTAATGGATGGTAGCCTTGTCATTATGAAAGGTAGTCTGTTGTCGATATCTTTGTTACTCCAATGGATGGTAGCCGATTCATTATGGAAGGTAGTCTATTTTGATATTTTTGTTACTCTAATGGATGGTAGCCTAGTCATTATGGAAGGTAGTATGTTGTCGAGATTTTTATTACTCCAAAGGATGGTAGCCTTGTCATTATGGAAGGTAGTCTATTGTCGAGATTTTTGTTACTCCAATGGATGGTAGCCTTGTCATTATGGAAGGTAGTTTGTTGTCGATATCTATGTTACTCTAATGGATGGTAGCCTAGTCATTATGGAAGGTAGTATGTTGTCGATATTCTTGTTACTCCAATGGATGGTAGCCTTGTCATTATGGAAAGTAGTGTGTTGTCGAGATTTTTGTTATTCTAATGGATGGTAGCCTTGTCATTATGAAAGGTAGTCAGTTGTCGAGATTTTTGTTACTCCAATGGATGGTAGCCTTGATATTATAGAAGGTAGTTTGTTGACGATATCATTGTTACTCTAATGAATGGTAGCCTAGTAATTATGGAAGGTAGTATGTTGTCGAGATTTTTGTTACTCCAATGGATGGTAGCCTTGTGATTATGGAAAGTAGTGTGTTGTCGAGATTTTTGTTATTCTAATGGATGGTATCCTTGTCATTATGAAAGGTAGTCTATTGTCGATATCTTTGTTACTCCGATGGATGGTAGCCTAATCATTATGGAAGGTAGTCTATTTTGATATTTTTGTTACTCTAATGGATGGTAGCCTTGTCATTATGGAAGGTAGTATGTTGTCGAGATTTTTATTACTCCAAAGGATGGTAGCCTTGTCATTATGGAAGGTAGTCTATTGTCGAGATTTTTGTTACTCCAATGGATGGTAGCCTTGTCATTATGGAAGGTAGTTTGTTGTCGATATCTTTGTTACTCTAATGGATGGTAGCCTAGACATTATGGAAGGTAGTATGTTGTCGAGATTTTTGTTACTCCAATGGATGGTAACCTTGTCATTATGGAAAGTAGTGTGTTGTCGAGATTTTTGTTATTCTAATGGATGGTAGCCTTGTCATTATAAAAGGTAGTCTATTGTCGATATCTTTGTTACTCCAAAGGATGGTAGCCTAATCATTATGGAAGGTAGTCTATTTTGATATTTTTGTTACTCTAATGGATGGTAGCCTTGTCATTATGGAAGGTAGTATGTTGTCGAGATTTTTATTACTCCAAAGGATGGTAGCCTTGTCATTATGGAAGGTAGTCTATTGTCGAGATTTTTGTTACTCCAATGGATGGTAGCCTTGTCATTATGGAAGGTAGTTTGTTGTCGATATCTTTGTTACTCTAATGGATGGTAGCCTAGACATTATGGAAGGTAGTATGTTGTCGAGATTTTTGTTACTCCAATGGATGGTAACCTTGTCATTATGGAAAGTAGTGTGTTGTCGAGATTTTTGTTATTCTAATGGATGGTAGCCTTGTCATTATGAAAGGTAGTCTGTTGTCGAGATTTTTGTTACTCCAATGGATGGTAGCCTTGTCATTATGGAAGGTAGTCTATTTTCGAGATTTTTGTTACTCCAATGGATGGTTGCCTTGTAATTATGGAAGGTAGTCTGTTGTCGAGATTTTTTGTTATTCCAATGGATGGTAAGCTTGTCATTATGGAAGGTTGTCTGTTATCGATATTTTTGTTACTCCAATGGATGGTAGCCTTGTCATTATGGAAGGTAGTCTGTTATTGTAATTTTTATTAATCCAATGGATTGTAGCCTTGTCATTATGGAAGGTAGTATGTTGTCGAGATTTTTGTTACTCCAAAGGATGGTAGCCTTGTAATTATGGAAGGTAGTCTATTATCGAGATTTTTGTTACTCCAATGGATGCTAGCCTTGTCATTATGGAAGGTAGTTTGTTGTCGATATTTTTAATACTCCAATGGATGGTAGCCTTGTCATTATTGAAGGTAGTCTATCATTGTGATTTTTGTTACTCCAATAGATGGTAGCCATGTCATTATGGAAGGTAGTCTATTGTTCATATTTTTGTTACTACAATGTACGGTGGCCTTGTCATTATGGAAGGAAGTTTGTTGTCGATATTTTTGTTACTCCATTGGATGGTAGCCTTGTCATTATGGAAGCTAGTCTGTTGTCGAGATTTTTGTTACTCTAATGGATGGTAACCTTGTCATTATGAAAGGTAGTTTGTTGTCGATATCTTTGTTACTTCAATGGATGGTAGCCTAATCATTATAGAAGGTAGTCAATTTTGATATTTTTGTTACTCCAATGGATGGTAGCCTTGTCATTATAGAAGGTAGTTTGTTGTCGATATCTTTGTTACTCTAATGAATGGTAGCCTAGTCATTATGGAAGGTAGTATGTTGTCGAGATTTTTGTTACTCCAATGGATGGTAGCCTTATGATTATGGAAAGTAGTGTGTTGTCGAGATTTTTGTTATTCTAATGGATGGTATCCTTGTCATTATGAAAGGTAGTCTGTTGTCGATATCTTTGTTACTCCGATGGATGGTAGCCTAATCATTATGGAAGGTAGTCTATTTTGATATTTTTGTTACTCCAATGGATGGTAGCCTTGTCATTATGGAAGGTAGTATGTTGTCGACATTTTTATTACTCCAAAGGATGGTAGCCTTGTCATTATGGAAGGTAGTCAATTGTCGAGATTTTTGTTACTCCAATGGATGGTAGCCTTGTCATTATGGAAGGTAGTTTTTTGTCGATATCTTTGTTACTCCAATGGATGGTAGCCTTGTCATTATGGAAGGTAGTATGTTGTCGAGATTTTTATTACTCCAAAGGATGGTAGCCTTGTCATTATGGAAGGTAGTCAATTGTCGAGATTTTTGTTACTCCAATGGATGGCAGCCTTGTCATTATGGAAGGTAGTTTGTTGTCGATATCTTTGTTACTCTAATGGATGGTAGCCTAGTCATTATGGAAGGTAGAATGTTGTCGAGATTTTTGTTACTGCAATGGATGGTAGCCTTGTCATTATGAAAGGTAGTTTGTTGTCGATATCTTTGTTACTCCAATGGATGGTAGCCTAATCATTATAGAAGGTAGTCAATTTTGATATTTTTGTTACTCCAATGGATGGTAGCCTTGTCATTATAGAAGGTAGTTTGTTGACGATATCGTTGTTACTCTAATGAATGGTAGCCTAGTAATTATGGAAGGTAGTATGTTGTCGAGATTTTTGTTACTCCAATGGATGGTAGCCTTGGGATTATGGAAAGTAGTGTGTTGTCGAGATTTTTGTTATTCTAATGGATGGTAGCCTTGTCATTATGAAAGGTAGTCTATTGTCGATATCTTTGTTACTCCGATGGATGGTAGCCTAATCATTATGGAAGGTAGTCTATTTTGATATTTTTGTTACTCTAATGGATGGTAGCCTTGTCATTATGGAAGGTAGTATGTTGTCGAGATTTTTATTACTCCAAAGGATGGTAGCCTTGTCATTATGGAAGGTAGTCTATTGTCGAGATTTTTGTTACTCCAATGGATGGTAGCCTTGTCATTATGGAAGGTAGTTTGTTGTCGATATCTTTGTTACTCTAATGGATGGTAGCCTAGACATTATGGAAGGTAGTATGTTGTCGAGATTTTTGTTACTCCAATGGATGGTAACCTTGTCATTATGGAAAGTAGTGTGTTGTCGAGATTTTTGTTATTCTAATGGATGGTAGCCTTGTCATTATGAAAGGTAGTCTGTTGTCGATATTTTTGTTACTCCAATGGATGGTAGCCTTGTCATTATGGAAGGTAGTCTATTTTCGAGATTTTTGTTACTCCAATGGATGGTTGCCTTGTCATTATGGAAGGTAGTCTGTTGTCGAGATTTTTTGTTATTCCAATGGATGGTAACCTTGTCATTATGGAAGGTTGTCTGTTATCGATATTTTTGTTACTCCAATGGATGGTAGCCTTGTCATTATGGAAGATAGTCTGTTATTGTAATTTTTATTAATCCAATGGATTGTAGCCTTGTCATTATGGAAGGTAGTATGTTGTCGGGATTTTTGTTACTCCAAAGGATGGTAGCCTTGTAATTATGGAAGGTAGTCTATTATCGAGATTTTTGTTACTCCAATGGATGCTAGCCTTGTCATTATGGAAGGTAGTTTGTTGTCGATATTTTTAATACTCCAATGGATGGTAGCCTTGTCATTATTGAAGGTAGTCTATCATTGTGATTTTTGTTACTCCAATAGATGGTAGCCATGTCATTATGGAAGGTAGTCTATTGTTCATATTTTTGTTACTACAATGTACGGTAGCCTTGTCATTATGGAAGGAAGTTTGTTGTCGATATTTTTGTTACTCCATTGGATGGTAGCCTTGTCATTATGGAAGCTAGTCTGTTGTCGAGATTTTTGTTACTCCAATGGATGGTAACCTTGTCATTATGAAAGGTAGTTTGTTGTCGATATCTTTGTTACTCCAATGGATGGTAGCCTAATCATTATAGAAGGTAGTCAATTTTGAGATTTTTGTTACTCCAATGGATGGTAGCCTTGTCATTATAGAAGGTAGTTTGTTGTCGATATCTTTGTTACTCTAATGAATGGTAGCCTAGTCATTATGGAAGGTAGTATGTTGTCGAGATTTTTGTTACTCCAATGGATGGTAGCCTTGTGTTTATGGAAAGTAGTGTGTTTTCGAGATTTTTGTTATTCTAATGGATGGTATCCTTGTCATTATGAAAGGTAGTCTGTTGTCGATATCTTTGTTACTCCGATGGATGGTAGCCTAATCATTATGGAAGGTAGTCTATTTTGATATTTTTGTTACTCCAATGGATGGTAGCCTTGTCATTATGGAAGGTAGTATGTTGTCGACATTTTTATTACTCCAAAGGATGGTAGCCTTGTCATTATGGAAGGTAGTCAATTGTCGAGATTTTTGTTACTCCAATGGATGGTAGCCTTGTCATTATGGAAGGTAGTTTTTTGTCGATATCTTTGTTACTCTAATGGATGGTAGCCTAGTCATTATGGAAGGTAGTATGTTGTCGAGATTTTTATTACTCCCAAGGATGGTAGCCTTGTCATTATGGAAGGTAGTCAATTGTCGAGATTTTTGTTACTCCAATGGATGGTAGCCTTGTCATTATGGAAGGAAGTTTGTTGTCGATATCTTTGATACTTTAATGGATGGTAGCCTAGTCATTATTGAAGGTAGTATGTTGTCGATATTTTTGTTACTCCAATGGATGGTAGCCTTGTCATTATGGAAAGTAGTGTGTTGTCGAGATTTTTGTTATTCTAATAGATGGTAGCCTTGTCATTATGAAAGGTAGTTTGTTGTCGAGATTTTTGTTACTCCATTGGATGGTAGCCTTGTCATTATGGAAATTAGTCTGTTGTCGATATTTTTGTTATTCCAATGGATGGTAGCCTAGTCAATATGGAAGGTAGTCTATTTTCTAGATTTTTGTAACTCCAATGGATGGTTGCCTTGTCATTATGGAATGTAGTCTGTGGTCGATATTTTTGTTATTCGAATGGATGGTAGCCTTGTCATTATGGAAGGTTTTCTATTATCGATATTTTTGTTACTCCAATGGATGGTAGCCTTGTCATTATGGAAGGTAGTCTATTATTGTAATTTTTGTTACTCCATTGGATGGTAGCCTTGTCATTATAGAAGGTAGTATGTTGTCGATATTTTTGTTACTCCAAAGGATGGCAGCCTTGTAATTATGGAAGGTAGTCTATTATCGAGATTTTTGTTACTCCAATGGATGCTAGCCTTTCCATTATGGAAGGTAGTCTGTCGTTGTGATTTTTAATACTCCAATGGATGGTAGCCTTTTCATTATGGAAGGTAGTCTATCGTTATGATTTTTGTTACTCCAATAGATGGTAGCCATGTAATTATGGAAGGTAGTCTATTGTTCATATTTTTGTTACTACAATGTATGGTAGCCTTGTCATTATGGAAGGTAGTCTGTTGTCGATATTTTTGTTACTCCATTGGAATGGTAGCCTTTTCATTATGAAAGTTAGTCTATTGTCGATATTTTTGTTATTTTAATGGATGGTAGCCTTATCATTATGAAAGGTAGTTTGTTGTCGATATCTTTGTTACTCCAAAGGATGGTAGCCTAATCATTATGGAAGGTAGTCTATTTTGATATTTTTGTTACTCCAATGGATGGTAGCCTTGTCATTATGGAAGGTAGTTTGTTGTCGGTATCTTTGTTACTTTAAGGGATGGTAGCCTAGCCATTATAGAAGGTAGTATGTTGTGGAGATTTTTGTTACTCCAATGGATGGTAGCCTTGTCATTATGGAAGGTAGTTTGTTGTCGATATCTTTGTTACTCTAATGGATTGTAGCCTAGTCATTATGGAAGGTAGTATGTTGTCGAGATTTTTGTTACCCCAATGGATGGTAGCCTTGTCATTATGGAAAGTAGTGTGTTGTCGAGATTTTTGTTATTCTAATGGATGGTAGCCTTGTCATTATGAAAGGTAGTCTGTTGTTGAGATTTTTGTTACTCCATTGGATGGTAGCCTTGGCATTATGGAAGTTAGTCTGTTGTCAAGATTTTTGTTATTCCAACGGATGGTAGCCTAGTCATTATGGAAGGTAGTCTATTTTCGAGATTTTTGTTACTCCAATGGATGGTTGCCTTGTCATTATGGAAGGTAGTATGTTGTCGAGATTTTTGTTATTCCAATGGATGGTAGCCTTGTCATTATGGAAGGTTGTCTGTTATCGATATTTTTGTTACTCCAATGGATGGTAGCCTTGTCATTATGGAAGGTAGTTTGTTATTGTAATTTTTGTTACTCCAATGGATGGTAGCCTTGTCATTATGGAAGGTAGTATGTTGTCGAGATTTTTCTTACTCCAAAGGATGGTAGCCTTGTAATTATGGAAGGTAGTCTATTATCGAGATTTTTGTTACTCCAATGCATGCTAGCCTTGTCATTATGGAAGGTAGTCTGTTGTCGAGATTTTTAATACTCCAATGGATGGTAGCCTTGTCACTATGGAAGTTAGTCTGTCGTTGTGATTTTTGTTACTCCAAAAGATGATAGCCATGTCATTATGGAAGGTAGTCTATTGTTCATATTTTTGTTACTACAATGTATGATAGACTTGTCATTATGGAAGTTAGTCTGTTGTCGAGATTTTTGTTACTCCAATGGATGGTAGCCTTGTCATTATGAAAGGTAGTCTGTTGTCGATAACTTTGTTACTCCAATGGATGGTAGCCTAATCATTATGGAAGGTAGTCTTTTTTTATATTTTTGTTACTCCAATGGATGGTATCCTTGTCATTATGGAAGGTAGTTTGTTGTCGATATCTTTGTTACTCTAATGGATGGTAGCCTAGTCATTATGGAAGGTAGTATGTTGTTGATATTTTTGTTACTCCAATGGATGGTAGCCTAGTCATTATGGAAGTTAGTATGTTGTCGAGATTTTTGTTACTCCAATGGATGGTAGCCTTGTCATTATGGAAGGTAGTTTGTTGTCGATATCTCTGTTACTCCAATGGACGGTAGCCTAGTCATTATGAAAGGTAGTCTGTTGTCGAGATTTTTGTTAATCCAAAGGATGGTTGCCTTGTCATTATGGAAGGTTATCTGTTTTCGAGATTTTTGATACTCCAATGGATGGTAGCCTTGTCATTATGGAAGGTAGTATGTTGTCGAGATTTTTGTTACTCCAATGGATGGTAGCCTTGTGTTTATGGAAAGTAGTGTGTTGTCGAGATTTTTGTTATTCTAATGGATGGTATCCTTGTCATTATGAAAGGTAGTCTGTTGTCGATATCTTTGTTACTCCGATGGATGGTAGCCTAATCATTATGGAAGGTAGTCTATTTTGATATTTTTGTTACTCCAATGGATGGTAGCCTTGTCATTATGGAAGGTAGTATGTTGTCGACATTTTTATTACTCCAAAGGATGGTAGCCTTGTCATTATGGAAGGTAGTCAATTGTCGAGATTTTTGTTACTCCAATGGATGGTAGCCTTGTCATTATGGAAGGTAGTTTTTTGTCGATATCTTTGTTACTCTAATGGATGGTAGCCTAGTCATTATGGAAGGTAGTATGTTGTCGAGACTTTTATTACTCCCAAGGATGGTAGCCTTGTCATTATGGAAGGTAGTCAATTGTCGAGATTTTTGTTACTCCAATGGATGGTAGCCTTGTCATTATGGAAGGAAGTTTGTTGTCGATATCTTTGATACTTTAATGGATGGTAGCCTAGTCATTATTGAAGGTAGTATGTTGTCGATATTTTTGTTACTCCAATGGATGGTAGCCTTGTCATTATGGAAAGTAGTGTGTTGTCGAGATTTTTGTTATTCTAATAGATGGTAGCCTTGTCATTATGAAAGGTAGTTTGTTGTCGAGATTTTTGTTACTCCATTGGATGGTAGCCTTGTCATTATGGAAATTAGTCTGTTGTCGATATTTTTGTTATTCCAATGGATGGTAGCCTAGTCAATATGGAAGGTAGTCTATTTTCTAGATTTTTGTAACTCCAATGGATGGTTGCCTTGTCATTATGGAATGTAGTCTGTGGTCGAGATTTTTGTTATTCGAATGGATGGTAGCCTTGTCATTATGGAAGGTTTTCTATTATCGATATTTTTGTTACTCCAATGGATGGTAGCCTTGTCATTATGGAAGGTAGTCTATTATTGTAATTTTTGTTACTCCAATGGATGGTAGCCTTGTCATTATAGAAGGTAGTATGTTGTCGATATTTTTGTTACTCCAAAGGATGGCAGCCTTGTAATTATGGAAGGTAGTCTATTATCGAGATTTTTGTTACTCCAATGGATGCTAGCCTTTCCATTATGGAAGGTAGTCTGTCGTTGTGATTTTTAATACTCCAATGGATGGTAGCCTTTTCATTATGGAAGGTAGTCTATCGTTATGATTTTTGTTACTCCAATAGATGGTAGCCATGTAATTATGGAAGGTAGTCTATTGTTCATATTTTTGTTACTACAATGTATGGTAGCCTTGTCATTATGGAAGGTAGTCTGTTGTCGATATTTTTGTTACTCCATTGGAATGGTAGCCTTTTCATTATGAAAGTTAGTCTATTGTCGATATTTTTGTTATTTTAATGGATGGTAGCCTTATCATTATGAAAGGTAGTTTGTTGTCGATATCTTTGTTACTCCAAAGGATGGTAGCCTAATCATTATGGAAGGTAGTCTATTTTGATATTTTTGTTACTCCAATGGATGGTAGCCTTGTCATTATGGAAGGTAGTTTGTTGTCGGTATCTTTGTTACTTTAAGGGATGGTAGCCTAGCCATTATAGAAGGTAGTATGTTGTGGAGATTTTTGTTACTCCAATGGATGGTAGCCTTGTCATTATGGAAGGTAGTTTGTTGTCGATATCTTTGTTACTCTAATGGATTGTAGCCTAGTCATTATGGAAGGTAGTATGTTGTCGAGATTTTTGTTACCCCAATGGATGGTAGCCTTGTCATTATGGAAAGTAGTGTGTTGTCGAGATTTTTGTTATTCTAATGGATGGTAGCCTTGTCATTATGAAAGGTAGTCTGTTGTTGAGATTTTTGTTACTCCATTGGATGGTAGCCTTGGCATTATGGAAGTTAGTCTGTTGTCAAGATTTTTGTTATTCCAACGGATGGTAGCCTAGTCATTATGGAAGGTAGTCTATTTTCGAGATTTTTGTTACTCCAATGGATGGTTGCCTTGTCATTATGGAAGGTAGTATGTTGTCGAGATTTTTGTTATTCCAATGGATGGTAGCCTTGTCATTATGGAAGGTTGTCTGTTATCGATATTTTTGTTACTCCAATGGATGGTAGCCTTGTCATTATGGAAGGTAGTTTGTTATTGTAATTTTTGTTACTCCAATGGATGGTAGCCTTGTCATTATGGAAGGTAGTATGTTGTCGAGATTTTTCTTACTCCAAAGGATGGTAGCCTTGTAATTATGGAAGGTAGTCTATTATCGAGATTTTTGTTACTCCAATGCATGCTAGCCTTGTCATTATGGAAGGTAGTCTGTTGTCGAGATTTTTAATACTCCAATGGATGGTAGCCTTGTCACTATGGAAGTTAGTCTGTCGTTGTGATTTTTGTTACTCCAAAAGATGATAGCCATGTCATTATGGAAGGTAGTCTATTGTTCATATTTTTGTTACTACAATGTATGATAGACTTGTCATTATGGAAGTTAGTCTGTTGTCGAGATTTTTGTTACTCCAATGGATGGTAGCCTTGTCATTATGAAAGGTAGTCTGTTGTCGATAACTTTGTTACTCCAATGGATGGTAGCCTAATCATTATGGAAGGTAGTCTTTTTTTATATTTTTGTTACTCCAATGGATGGTAGCCTTGTCATTATGGAAGGTAGTTTGTTGTCGATATCTTTGTTACTCTAATGGATGGTAGCCTAGTCATTATGGAAGGTAGTATGTTGTTGATATTTTTGTTACTCCAATGGATGGTAGCCTAGTCATTATGGAAGTTAGTATGTTGTCGAGATTTTTGTTACTCCAATGGATGGTAGCCTTGTCATTATGGAAGGTAGTTTGTTGTCGATATCTCTGTTACTCCAATGGACGGTAGCCTAGTCATTATGAAAGGTAGTCTGTTGTCGAGATTTTTGTTAATCCAAAGGATGGTTGCCTTGTCATTATGGAAGGTTATCTGTTTTCGAGATTTTTGTTACTCCAAGGGATGGTAGCCTTGTCATTATGGAAGGTAGTATGTTGTCGATATTTTTGTTACTCCAAAGGATGGTAGCCTTGTCATTATGGAATGTTGTCTATCATCGAGATTTTTGTTACTCCAATGGATGGTAGAATTGTCATTATGTAAGGTAGTCTGTTGTTGAGATTTTTAATACTCCAATGGATGGTAGCCTTGTCATTATGGAAGGTAGTTTGTCGTTGTGATTTTTGGTACTCCAATAGATGATAGCCATCTCATTATGAAAGGTAGTCTATTGTCCGATTTTTGTTACTACAATGTTTGGTAGCCTTGTCATTATGGAAGGTAGTCTGTAGTCGAGATTTTTGTTACTCCATTGGATGGTAGCCTTGTCATTATGGAAGGTAGTCTGTTGTCGAGATTTTTGTTATTCCAATGGATGGTAGCCTTGTCATTATGGAAGGTAGTCTATTTTCGATATTTTTGTTACTCCAATGGATGGTAGCCTTGACATTATGAAAGGTAGTCTGTTGTCGATATCTTTGTTACTCCAATAGATGGTAGCCTAATCATTATAGAAGGTAGTCTATTGTGATATTTTTGTTACTCCAATGGATGGTAGCCTTGTCATTATGGAAGGTAGTTTATTTTTGAGATTTTTGTTATTCCAATGGATGGTAGCCTTGTAATTATGGAAGGTAGTATGTTCTCGAGATTTTTAATACTCCAATTGATAGTAGCCTTGTCATTATGGAAGGTAGTTTGTCGTTGTGATTTTTGTTACTCCAATGGATGTTAGCCTTGTCATTATGGAAGGTAGTCTGTTGTCGAGATTTTTGTTACTCCATTGGATGTTACCCTTGTCATTATGGAAGTTAGTCTGTTGTCGGGATTTTTGTTATTCCAATGGATGGTAGCCTAGTCATTATGGAAGGTAGTCTATTTTCGAGATTTTGTTACTCCAATGGATGGTAGCCTTGTCATTATGGAAGGTAGTCTGTTGTGGAGATTTTTGTTACTCCAATGGATGGTAGCCTTGTCATTATGGAAGGTAGTTTGTTGTCGATATCTTTGTTACTCTAATTGATGGTAGCCTAGTTATTATGGAAGGTAGTATGTTGTCGATATTTTTGTTACTCCAATGGATGGTAGCCTTGTCATTATGGAAAGTAGTGTGATGTCGAGATTTTTGTTATTCTAATGAATGGTAGCCTTGTCGTTATGAAAGGTAGTTTGTTGTCGATATTTTTGTTACTCCATTAGATGGTAGCCTTGTCATTATGGAAGTAAGTTTGTTGTCGAGATTTTTGTTATTCCAATGGATGGTAGCCTAGTCATTATGGAAGGTAGTCTATTTTCGAGATTTTTGTTACTCCAATGGATGGTTGCCTTATCATTATGGAAGGTAGTCTCTTGTCGAGATTTTTGTTATTCTAATGGATGGTAGCCTAGTCATTATGGAAGGTAGTCTATTTTCGATATTTTTGTTACTCCAATGGATGGTAGCCTTGTCATTATGAAAGGCAGTCTGTTGTCGATATCTTTGTAACTCTAATTGATGGTTGCCTAATAATTATGGAAGGTAGTCTATATTGATATTTTTGTTACTCCAATGGATGGTAGCCTTGTCATTATGGAAGGTAGTATGTTGTCGATATTTTTGTTACTCTAATGGATGTTAGCCTTGTCATTATGGAAGGTAGTTTGTTGTCGATATCTTTGTTACTCCAATGGATGGTAGCCTTGTCATTATGGAAGGTAGTTTGTCGTTGTGATTTTTGGTACTCCAATAGATGATAGCCATCTCATTATGAAAGGTAGTATAGTGTTCATATTTTTGTTACTATAATGTTTGGTATCCTTGTCATTATGGAAGGTAGTCTGTAGTCGAGATTTTTGTTACACCATTGGATGGTAGCCTTCTTATTATGGAAGTTAGTTTGTTGTCGATATTTTTGTTATTCAAATGGATGGTAGCCTAGTCATTATGGAAGGTAGTCTATTATCGAGATTTTTGTTACTCCAATGGATGGTAGCCTAGCCATTATAGAAGGTAGTATGTTGTGGAGATTTTTGTTACTCCAATGGATGGTAGCCTTGTCATTATGGAAGGTAGTTTGTTGTCGATATCTTTGTTACTCTAATGGATTGTAGCCTAGTCATTATGGAAGGTAGTATGTTGTCGAGATTTTTGTTACCCCAATGGATGGTAGCCTTGTCATTATGGAAAGTAGTGTGTTGTCGAGATTTTTGTTATTCTAATGGATGGTAGCCTTGTCATTATGAAACGTAGTCTGTTGTTGAGATTTTTGTTACTCCATTGGATGGTAGCCTTGGCATTATGGAAGTTAGTCTGTTGTCAAGATTTTTGTTATTCCAACGGATGGTAGCCTAGTCATTATGGAAGGTAGTCTATTTTCGAGATTTTTGTTACTCCAATGGATGGTTGCCTTGTCATTATGGAAGGTAGTCTCTTGTCGAGATTTTTGTTATTCCAATGGATGGTAGCCTTGTCATTATGGAAGGTTGTCTGTTATCGATATTTTTGTTACTCCAATGGATGGTAGCCTTGTCATTATGGAAGGTAGTTTGTTATTGTAATTTTTGTTACTCCAATGGATGGTAGCCTTGTCATTATGGAAGGTAGTATGTTGTCGAGATTTTTCTTACTCCAAAGGATGGTAGCCTTGTAATTATGGAAGGTAGTCTATTATCGAGATTTTTGTTACTCCAATGCATGCTAGCCTTGTCATTATGGAAGGTAGTCTGTTGTCGAGATTTTTAATACTCCAATGGATGGTAGCCTTGTCACTATGGAAGTTAGTCTGTCGTTGTGATTTTTGTTACTCCAAAAGATGATAGCCATGTCATTATGGAAGGTAGTCTATTGTTCATATTTTTGTTACTACAATGTATGATAGACTTGTCATTATGGAAGTTAGTCTGTTGTCGAGATTTTTGTTACTCCAATGGATGGTAGCCTTGTCATTATGAAAGGTAGTCTGTTGTCGATAACTTTGTTACTCCAATGGATGGTAGCCTAATCATTATGGAAGGTAGTCTTTTTTTATATTTTTGTTACTCCAATGGATGGTAGCCTTGTCATTATGGAAGGTAGTTTGTTGTCGATATCTTTGTTACTCTAATGGATGGTAGCCTAGTCATTATGGAAGGTAGTATGTTGTTGATATTTTTGTTACTCCAATGGATGGTAGCCTAGTCATTATGGAAGTTAGTATGTTGTCGAGATTTTTGTTACTCCAATGGATGGTAGCCTTGTCATTATGGAAGGTAGTTTGTTGTCGATATCTCTGTTACTCCAATGGACGGTAGCCTAGTCATTATGAAAGGTAGTCTGTTGTCGAGATTTTTGTTAATCCAAAGGATGGTTGCCTTGTCATTATGGAAGGTTATCTGTTTTCGAGATTTTTGTTACTCCAATGGATGGTAGCCTTGTCATTATGGAAGGTAGTATGTTGTCGATATTTTTGTTACTCCAAAGGATGGTAGCCTTGTCATTATGGAATGTTGTCTATTATCGAGATTTTTGTTACTCCAATGGATGGTAGAATTGTCATTATGTAAGGTAGTCTGTTGTTGAGATTTTTAATACTCCAATGGATGGTAGCCTTGTCATTATGGAAGGTAGTTTGTCATTGTGATTTTTGGTACTCCAATAGATGATAGCCATCTCATTATGAAAGGTAGTCTATTGTTCAGATTTTTGTTACTACAATGTTTGGTAGCCTTGTCATTATGGAAGGTAGTCTGTAGTCGAGATTTTTGTTACTCCATTGGATGGTAGCCTTGTCATTATGGAAGGTAGTCTGTTGTCGAGATTTTTGTTATTCCAATGGATGGTAGCCTTGTCATTATGGAAGGTAGTCTATTTTCGATATTTTTGTTACTCCAATGGATGGTAGCCTTGACATTATGAAAGGTAGTCTGTTGTCGATATCTTTGTTACTCCAATAGATGGTAGCCTAATCATTATAGAAGGTAGTCTATTGTGATATTTTTGTTACTCCAATGGATGGTAGCCTTGTCATTATGGAAGGTAGTTTATTTTTGAGATTTTTGTTATTCCAATGGATGGTAGCCTTGTAATTATGGAAGGTAGTATGTTCTCGAGATTTTTAATACTCCAATTGATAGTAGCCTTGTCATTATGGAAGGTAGTTTGTCGTTGTGATTTTTGTTACTCCAATGGATGTTAGCCTTGTCATTATGGAAGGTAGTCTGTTGTCGAGATTTTTGTTACTCCATTGGATGTTACCCTTGTCATTATGGAAGTTAGTCTGTTGTCGGGATTTTTGTTATTCCAATGGATGGTAGCCTAGTCATTATGGAAGGTAGTCTATTTTCGAGATTTTGTTACTCCAATGGATGGTAGCCTTGTCATTATGGAAGGTAGTCTGTTGTGGAGATTTTTGTTACTCCAATGGATGGTAGCCTTGTCATTATGGAAGGTAGTTTGTTGTCGATATCTTTGTTACTCTAATTGATGGTAGCCTAGTTATTATGGAAGGTAGTATGTTGTCGATATTTTTGTTACTCCAATGGATGGTAGCCTTGTCATTATGGAAAGTAGTGTGATGTCGAGATTTTTGTTATTCTAATGAATGGTAGCCTTGTCGTTATGAAAGGTAGTTTGTTGTCGATATTTTTGTTACTCCATTAGATGGTAGCCTTGTCATTATGGAAGTAAGTTTGTTGTCGAGATTTTTGTTATTCCAATGGATGGTAGCCTAGTCATTATGGAAGGTAGTCTATTTTCGAGATTTTTGTTACTCCAATGGATGGTTGCCTTATCATTATGGAAGGTAGTCTCTTGTCGAGATTTTTGTTATTCTAATGGATGGTAGCCTAGTCATTATGGAAGGTAGTCTATTTTCGATATTTTTGTTACTCCAATGGATGGTAGCCTTGTCATTATGAAAGGCAGTCTGTTGTCGATATCTTTGTAACTCTAATTGATGGTTGCCTAATAATTATGGAAGGTAGTCTATATTGATATTTTTGTTACTCCAATGGATGGTAGCCTTGTCATTATGGAAGGTAGTATGTTGTCGATATTTTTGTTACTCTAATGGATGTTAGCCTTGTCATTATGGAAGGTAGTTTGTTGTCGATATCTTTGTTACTCCAATGGATGGTAGCCTTGTCATTATGGAAGGTAGTTTGTCGTTGTGATTTTTGGTACTCCAATAGATGATAGCCATCTCATTATGAAAGGTAGTATAGTGTTCATATTTTTGTTACTATAATGTTTGGTATCCTTGTCATTATGGAAGGTAGTCTGTAGTCGAGATTTTTGTTACTCCATTGGATGGTAGCCTTCTTATTATGGAAGTTAGTTTGTTGTCGATATTTTTGTTATTCAAATGGATGGTAGCCTAGTCATTATGGAAGGTAGTCTATTATCGAGATTTTTGTTACTCCAATGGATGGTAGCCTTGTCATTATGGAAGGTAGTCTGTTGTGGAGATTTTTGTTACTCCAATGGATGGTAGCCTTGTAATTATGGAAGGTAGTTTGTTGTCGATATCTTTGTTACTCTAATGGATGGTAGCCTAGTTATTATGGAAGGTAGTATGTTGTCGAGATTTTTGTTACTCCAATGGATGGTAGCCTTGTCATTATGGAAAGTAGTGTGATGTCGAGATTTTTGTTATTCTAATGGATGGTAGCATTGTCGTTATGAAAGGTAGTTTGTTGTCGATATTTTTGTTACTCCATTAGATGGTAGCCTTGTCATTATGGAAGTAAGTCTGTTGTCGAGAGTTTTGTTATTCCAATGGATGGTAGCCTAGTCATTATGGAAGGTAGTCTATTTTCGAGATTTTTGTTACTCCAATGGATGGTTGCCTTGTCATTATGGAAGGTAGTCTCTTGTCGAGATTTTTGTTATTCTAATGGATGGTAGCCTAGTCATTATGGAATGTAGTCTATTTTCGATATTTTTGTTACTCCAATGGATGGTAGCCCTGTCATTATGAAAGGCAGTTTGTTGTCGATATCTTTGTAACTCTAATTGATGGTTGCCTAATCATTATGGAAGGTAGTCTATTTTAATATTTTTGTTACTCCAATGGATGGTAGCCTTGTCATTATGGAAGGTAGTATGTTGTCGAGATTTGTCTTACTCCAATGGATGTTAGCCTTGTCATTATAGAAGGTAGTTTGTTGTCAATAACTTTGTTACTCCAATGGATGGTAGCCTTGTCATTATGGAAGGTAGTTTGTCGTTGTGATTTTTGGTACTCCAATAGATGATAGCCATCTCATTATGAAAGGTAGTCTATTGTTCATATTTTTGTTACTACAATGTTTGGTAGCCTTGTCATTATGGAAGGTAGTCTGTAGTCTAGATTTTTGTTACTCCATTGGATGGTAGCCTTGTCATTATGGAAGTTAGTTTGTTGTCGATATTTTTGTTATTCAAATGGATGGTAGCCTAGTCATTATGGAAGGTAGTCTATTTTCGAGATTTTTGTTACTCCAATGGATGGTAGCCTTGTCATTATGGAAGGTAGTCTGTTGTGGAGATTTTTGTTACTCCAATGGATTGTAGCCTTGTCATTATGGAAGGCAGTTTGTTGTCGATATCTTTGTTACTCTAATGGATGGTAGCCTAGTTATTATGGAAGGTAGTATGTTTTCGAGATTTTTGTTACTCCAATGAATGGTAGCCTTGTCATTATGGAAAGTAGTGTGATGTCGAGATTTTTGTTATTCTTTATTGATGGTAGCCTTGTCGTTATGAAAGGTAGTTTGTTGTCGATATTTTTTTTACTCCATTAGATGGTAGCCTTGTCATTATGGAAGTATGTCTTTTGTCGAGATTTTTGTTATTCCAATGGATGGTAGCCTAGTCATTATGGAAGGTAGTCTATTTTCGAGAATTTTGTTACTCCAATGGATGGTTGCCTTGTCATTACGGAAGGTAGTCTCTTGTCGAGATTTTTGTTATTCTAATGGATGGTATCCTATTCATTATGGAAGGTAGTTTATTTTCGAGATTTTTGTTACTCCAATGGATGGTAGCCTTGTCATTATGAAAGGTAGTCTGTTGTCGATATGTTTGTTTCTCTAATTGATGGTTTCCTAATCATTATGGAAGGTAGTCTATTTTGATATTTTTGTTACTCCAATGGATGGTAGCCTTGTCATTATGGAAGTTAGTATGTTGTCGAGATTTTGGTTACTCCAATGGATGGTAGCCTTGTCATTATGGAAGGTAGTTTGTTGTCGATATCTCTGTTACTCCAATGGACGGTAGCCTAGTCATTATGAAAGGTAGTCTGTTGTCGAGATTTTTGTTAATCCAAAGGATGGTTGCCTTGTCATTATGGAAGGTTATCTGTTTTCGAGATTTTTGTTACTCCAATGGATGGTAGCCTTGTCATTATGGAAGGTAGTATGTTGTCGATATTTTTGTTACTCCAAAGGATGGTAGCCTTGTCATTATGGAATGTTGTCTATTATCGAGATTTTTGTTACTCCAATGGATGGTAGAATTGTCATTATGTAAGGTAGTATGTTGTTGAGATTGTTAATACTCCAATGGATGGTAGCCTTGTCATTATGGAAGGTAGTTGGTTGTTGTGATTTTTGGTACTCCAATAGATGATAGCCATCTCATTATGAAAGGTAGTCTATTGTTCAGATTTTTGTTACTACAATGTTTGGTAGCCTTGTCATTATGGAAGGTAGTCTGTAGTCGAGATTTTTGTTACTCCATTGGATGGTAGCCTTGTCATTATGGAAGTTAGTCTGTTGTCGAGATTTTTGTTATTCAAATGGATGGTAGCCTAGTCATTATGGAAGGTAGTCTGTTGCCGAGATTTTTGTTACTCCATTGGATGTTACCCTTGTCATTATGGAAGTTAGTCTGTTGTCGGGATTTTTGTTATTCCAATGGATGGTAGCCTAGTCATTATGGAAGGTAGTCTATTTTCGAGATTTTTGTTACTCCAATGGATGGTAGCCTTGTCATTATGAAAGGTAGTCTATTGTCGACATCTTTGTTACTCCAATGGATGGTAGCCTAATCATTATGGAAGGTAGTCTATTGTCGATATTCTTAATACCTCAATGGATGGTAGCCTTGTCATTATGGAAGGTAGTTTGTCGTTGTGATTTTTGGTACTCCAATAGATGATAGCCATCTCATTATGAAAGGTAGTCTATTATTCAGATTTTTGTTACAACACTGTTTGGTAGCCTTGTCATTATGGAAGGTAGTCTGTAGTCGAGATTTTTGTTACTCCATTGGATGGTAGCCTTATCATTTTGGAAGTTAGTCTGTTTTCGAGATTTTTGTTATTCAAATGGATGGTAGCCTAGTCATTATGGAAGGTAGTCTATTTTCGAGATTTTTGTTACTCAAATGGATGGTAGCCTTGTCATTATGAAAGGTAGTCAATTGTCGACATCTTTGTTACTCTAATGGATGGTAGCCTAATCATTATGGAAGGTAGTCTGTTGTCGATATTCTTAATACCCCAATGGATGGTAGCCTTGTCATTAAGGAAGGTAGTCTATCGTTGTGATTTTTGTTACTCCAATGGATGGTAGCCTTTTCATTATGAAAGGTAGTCTATTGTTCATATTTTTGTTACTATGATGTATGGTAGCCTTGTCATTATGGAAGGTAGTCTGTTGTCGAGATTTTTGTTACTCCATTGGATGGTAGCCTTGTCATTATGGAAGTTAGCTTGTTGTCGATATTTTTGTTACTCCAATGGATGGTAGCCTTGTCATTATGGAAGGTAGTTTGTTGTTGATATCTTTGTTACTCCAATGGATGGTAGCCTAGTCATTATGAAAGGTAGTCTGTTGTCGAGATTATTGTTAATCCAAAGGATGGTTGCCTTGTCATTATGGCAGGTTGTCTGTTTTCGAGATTTTTGTTACTCCAATGGATGGTAGCCTTGTCATTATGGAAGGTAGTATGTTGTCGAGATTTTTGTTACTCCAAAGGATGGTAGCGTTGTCATTATGGAAGGTTGTCTATTATCGAGATTTTTGTTACTCCAATGGATGGTAGCCTTGTCATTATGGAAGGTAGTTTGTGGTTGTAATTTTTGTTACTCCAATGGATGGTAGCCTTGTCATTATGGAAGGTAGTATGTTGTCGATATTTTTGTTACTCCAAAGGATAGTAGCCTTGTAATTATGGAAGGTAGTTTATTATCGAGATTTTTGTTACTCCAATGGATGGTAGAATTGTCATTATGTAAGGTAGTCTATTGTTGAGATTTTTAATACTCCAATGGATGGTAGCCATCTCATTATGAAAGGTAGTTTTTCGTTGTGATTTTTGGTACTCCAATAGATGATAGCCATCTCATTATGAAAGGTAGTCTATTGTTCATATTTTTGTTACTACAATGTTTGGTAGCCTTGTCATTATGGAAGGTAGTCTGTAGTAGAGATTTTTGTTACTCCATTGGATGGTAGCCTTGTCATTATGGAAGTTAGTTTGTTGTCGATATTTATGTTATTCAAATGGATGGTAGCCTAGTCATTATGGAAGGTAGTCTATTTTCAAGATTTTTGTTACTCCAATGGATGGTAGCCTTGTCATTATGAAAGGTAGTCTATTGTCGACATCTTTGTTACTCCAATGGATGGTAGCCTAATCATTATGGAAGGTAGTCTGTTGTCGATATTCTTAATACCCCAATGGATGGTAGCCTTGTCATTATGGAAGGTAGTTTGTCGTTGTGATTTTTGGTACTCCAATAGATGATAGCCATCTCATTATGAAAGGTAGTCTATTATTCATATTTTTGTTACTACAATGTTTAGTAGCCTTGTCATTATGGAAGGTAGTCTGTAGTCGAGATTTTGGTTACTCCATTGGATGGTAGCCTAGTCATTATGGAAGTTAGTCTGTTGTCGAGATTTTTGTTATTCAAATGGAGGGTAGCCTAGTCATTATGGAAGGTAGTCTATTTTCGAGATTTTTGTTACTCCAATGGATGGTAGCCTTGTCATTATGAAAGATAGTCTATTGTCGACATCTTTGTTACTCCAATGGATGGTAGCCTAATCATTATGGAAGGTAGTCTGTTGTCGATATTCTTAATACCCCAATGGATGGTAGCCTTGTCATTAAGGAAGGAAGTCTGTCGTTGTGATTTTTGTTACTCCAATGGATGGTAGCCTTTTCATTATGGAAGGTAGTCTATTGTTCATATTTTTGTTACTATGATGTATGGTAGCCTTGTCATTATGGAAGGTAGTCTGTTGTCGAGATTTTTGTTACTCCATTGGATGGTAACCTTCTCATTATGGAAGTTAGCTTGTTGTCGATATTTTTGTTATTCTAATGGATGGTAGCCTAGTCATTATGGAAGGTAGTTTATTTTCGAGATTTTTGTTACTCCAATGGATTGTAGCCTTGTCATTATGAAAGGTAGTTTTTTGTCGATATCTTTGTTACTCCAATGGATGGTAGCCTAATCATTATGGAAGGTAGTCTATTTTGATATTTTTGTTACTCCAATGGATGGTAGCCTTGTCATTACGGAAGTTTGTCTGTTATCGATATTTTTGTTACTCCAATTGATGGTAGCCTTGTCATTATAGAAGGTAGTATGTTGTCGAGATTTTTGGTACTCCATTGGATGGTAGCCTTGTCAATATGGAAGTTAGTCTGTTGTCGAGATTTTTGTTATTCCAATGGATGGTAGCCTAGTCATTATGGAAGGTAGTCTACTTTCGATATTTTTTTTAATCCAATGGATGGTAGCCTTGTCATTATGGAAGGTAGTTTGTTGTCGATATCTTTGTTGCTCTAATGGATGGTAGCCTAGTCATTATGGAAGGTAGTATGTTGTCGAGATTTTTGTTACTCCAATGGATGGTAGCCTAGTCATTATGGAAGGTAGTCTATTTTCGAGATTTTTGTTACTCCAATGGATGGTAGCCTTGACATTATGAAAGGTAGTTTGTTGTCGATATTTTTGTTACTCCAATGGATGGCAGCCTTGTCATTATGGATGGTAGTTTGTTGTCGATATCTTTATTACTCTAATGGATGGTAGCCTAGTCATTATGGAAGGTAGTATGTTGTCGAGATTTTTATTACTCCAATGGATGGTAGCCTTGTCATTATGGAAAGTAGTGTGTTGTCGAGATTTTTGTTATTCTAATGGATGGTAGCCTTGTCATTATGAATGGTAGTCTATTGTCGAGATTTTTGTTACTACATTGGATGGTAGCCTTGTCATTATGGAAGGTAGTCTGTTGTCGAGATTTTTGTTATTCCAATGGATGGTAGCCTAGTCATTATGGAAGGTAGTCTACTTTCGATATTTTTGTTACTCCAATGGATGGTAGCCTTGACATTATGAAAGGTAGTCTGTTGTCGATATCTTTTTTACTCCAATGGATTGTAGCCTAATCATTATGGAAGGTAGTCTATTTTGATATTTTTGTTACTCTAATGGATGGTAGCCTTGTCATTATGGAAGGTAGTATGTTGTCGATATTTTTATTACTCCAACGGATGGTAGCCTTCTAATTATGGAAGGTAGTCTATCATCGAGATTTTTGTTACTCCAACTGATGGTAGCCTTGTTATTATGAAAGGTAGTCCGTTGTCGAGATTTTTAATACTCCAATGGATGGTAGCCTTGTCATTATGGAAGGTAGTCTGTCATTGTGATTTTTGTTACTCCAATGGATTGTAGCCTTGTCATTATGGAAGGTAGTCTATTGTTCATATTTTTTTTACTACGATGTATGGTAGCCTTGTCATTATGGAAGGTAGTCTGTTGTCGAGATTTTTGTTACTCCAATGGATGGTAGCCTTGTCATTATGAAAGGTAGTCTGTTGTCGATATCTTTGTTACTCCAATAGATGGTAGCCTAATCATTATGGAAGGTAGTCTATTTTTATATTTTTGTTACTCCAATGGATGGTAGCCTTGTCATTATGGAAGGTAGTTTGTTGTCGATATCTTTGTTACTCTAATGGATGGTAGCCTAGTCATTATGGAAGGTAGTATGTTGTCGAGATTTTTGTTACATCAATGGATGGTAGCCTTGTGATTATGGAAAGTAGTGTGTTGTCGATATTTTTGTTATTCTAATGGATGGTAGCCTTGTCATTATGAAAGGTAGTTTGTTGTCGATATCTTTGTTACTCCAATGGATGGTAGCCTAATCATTATGGAAGGTAGTCTATTTTGATATTTTGGTTACTCCAATGGATGGTAGCCTTGTCATTATGGAAGGTAGTATGTTGTCGAGATTTTGATTACTCCAAAGGATGGTATCCTTGTCATTATGAAAGGTAGTTTCTTGTCAATATCTTTGTTACTCCAATGGATGGTAGCCTAATCATTATGAAAGGTAGTCTATTTTTCTATTTTTATTACTCCAATGGATGGTAGCCTTGTCATTATGGAAGGTAGTTTGTTGTCGATATCTTTTTTACTCTAATGGATGGTAGCCTAGTCATTATGGAAGGTAGTATGTTGTCGAGATTTTTGTTACTCCAATGGATGGTAGCCTTGTCATTATGGAAAGTAGTGTGTTGTCGAGATTTTTGTTATTCTAATGGATGGTAGCCTTGTCATTATGAATGGTAGTCTGTTGTCGAGATTTTTGTTACTCCATTGGATGGTAGCCTTGTCATTATGGAAGTTAGTCTGTTGTCGAGATTTTTGTTATTCCAATGGATGTTAGCCTAGTCATTATGGAAGGTACTCTATTTTCGAGATTTTTGTTACTCCAATGGATGGTAGCCTTGTCATTATGGAAGGTAGTCTGTTGTCGAGATTTTTGTTATTCCAATGGATGGTAGCCTAGTCATTATGGAAGGTAGTCTATTTTCGAGATTTTTGATACTCCAATGGATGGTAGCCTTGACATTATGAAAGGTAGTCTATTGTCTATATTTTTGTTACTCCAATGGATGGCAGCCTTGTCATTATGGAAGGTAATTTGTTGTCGATATCTTTATTACTCTAATGGATGGTAGGCTAGTCATTATGGAAGGTAGTATGTTGTCGAGATTTTTGTTATTCCAACGGATGGTAGCCTTGTCATTATGGAAAGTAGTGTGTTGTCGAGATTTTTGTTATTCTAATGGATGGTAGCCTTGTCAATATGAATGGTAGTCTATTGTCGAGATTTTTGTTACTCCATTAGATGGTTGCCTTGTCATTATGGAAGGTGGTCTGTTGTCGAGATTTTTGTTATTCCAATGGATGGTAGCCTAGTGATTATGGAAGGTAGTCTACTTTCGATATTTTTGTTACTCCAATGGATGGTAGCCTTGACATTATGAAAGGTAGTCTGTTGTCGATATCTTTGTTACTCCAATGGATGGTAGCCTAATCATTATGGAAGGTTATCTATTTTGATATATTTGTTACTCCAATGGATGGTAGCCTTGTCATTATGGAAGGTAGTATGTTGCCGATATTTTTATTACTCCAACGGATGGTAGCCTTCTAATTATGGAAGGTAGTCTATCATCGAGATTTTTGTTACTCTAACTGATTGTAGCCTTGTCATTATGGAAGGTAGTCCGTTGTCGATATTTTTAATACTCCAATGGATGGTAGCCTTGTCATTATGGAAGGTAGTCTGTCATTGTGAGTTTTGTTACTCCAATGGATGGTAGCCTTGTCATTATGGAAGGTAGTCTATTGTTCATATTTTTGTTACTACGATGTATGGTAGCCTTGTCATTATGGAAGGTAGTCTGTTGTCGAGATTTTTGTTACTCCAATGGATGGTAGCCTTGTCATTATGAAAGGTAATCTGTTGTCGATATCTTTGTTACTCCAATGGATGGTAGCCTAATCATTATGGAAGGTAGTCTATTTTTATATTTTTGTTACTCCAATGGATGGTAGCCTTGTCATTATGGAAGTTAGTTTGTTGTCGATATCTTTGTTACTCTAATGGATGGTAGCCTAGTCATTATGGAAGGTAGTATGTTGTCGAGATTTTTGTTACTCCAATGGATGGTAGCCTTGTGATTATGGAAAGTAGTGTGTTGTCGATATTTTTGTTATTCTAATGGATGGTAGCCTTGTCATTATGAAAGGTAGTTTGTTGTCGATATCTTTGTTACTCCAATGGATGGTAGCCTAATCATTATGGAAGGTAGTCTATTTTGATATTTTGGTTACTCCAATGGATGGTAGCCTTGTCATTATGGAAGGTAGTATGTTGTCGAGATTTTGATTACTCCAAAGGATGGTAGCCTTGTTATTATGAAAGGTAGTTTGTTGTCAATATCTTTGTTACTCCAATGGATGGTAGCCTAATCATTATGGAAGGTAGTCTATTTTTCTATTTTTGTTACTCCAATGGATGGTAGCCTTGTCATTATGGAAGGTAGTTTGTTGTCGATATCTTTGTTACTCTAATGGATGGTAGCCTAGTCATTATGAATGGTAGTCTGTTGTCGAGATTTTTGTTACTCCAATGGATGTTAGCCTTGTCATTATGGAAAGTAGTGTGTTGTCGAGATTTTTGTTATTCTAATGGATGGTAGCCTTGTCATTATGAATGGTAGTCTGTTGTCGAGATTTTTGTTACTCCATTGTATGGTAGCCTTGTCATTATGGAACTTAGTTTCTTGTCGAGATTTTTCTTATTCCAATGGATGTTAGCCTAGTCATTATGGAAGGTAGTCTATTTTTGAGATTTTTGTTACTCCAATGGATGGTAGCCTTGTCATTATGGAAGGTAGTCTGTTGTCGAGATTTTTGTTATTCCAATGGATGGTAGCCTAGTCATTATGGAATCTATTTTCGAGATTTTTGTTACTCCAATGGATGGTAGCCTTGACATTATGAAAGGTAGTCTGTTGTCGATATTTTTGTTACTCCAATGGATGGCAGCCTTGTCATTATGGAAGGTAATTTGTTGTCGATATCTTTATTACTCTAATGGATGGTAGCCTAGTCATTATGGAAGGTAGTATGTTGTCGAGATTTTTGTTACTCCAATGGATGGTGGCCTTGTCATTATGGAAAGTAGTGTGTTGTCGAGATTTTTGTTATTCTAATGGAAGGTAGCCTTGTCATTACGAATCGTAGTCTATTATCGAGATTTTTGTAACTCCATTAGATGGTAGCCTTGTCATTATGGAAGGTAGTCTGTAGTCGAGATTTTTGTTATTCCAATGGATGGTAGCCTAGTCATTATGGAAGGTAGTCTACTTTCGATATTTTTGTTACTCCAATGGATGGTAGCCTTGACATTATGAAAGGTAGTCTGTTGTCGATATCTTTGTTACTCCAATGGATGGTAGCCTAATCTTTATGGAAGGTTGTCTATTTTGATATTTTTGTTACTCCAATGGATGGTAGCCTTGTCATTATGGAAGGTTGTATGTTGTCGATATTTTTATTACTCCAATGGATGGTAGCCTTCTAATTAAGGAAGGTAGTCTATCATCGATATTTTTGTTACTCTAACTGATGGTAGCCTTGTCATTATGGAAGGTAGTCTGTTGTTCATATTTTTGTTACTACGATGTATGGTAGCCTTGTCATTATGGAAGGTAGTCTGTTGTCGAGATTTTTGTTACTCCAATGGATGGTAGCCTTGTCATTATGAAAGGTAGTCTGTTGTCGATATCTTTGTTACTCCAATGGATGGTAGCCTAATCATTATGGAAGGTAGTCTATTTTTATATTTTTGTTACTCCAATGGATGGTAGCCTTGTCATTATGGAAGGTAGTTTGTTCCCAATTCTTTGTTACTCTAATGGATGGTAGCCTAGTCATTATGGAAGGTAGTATGTTGTCGAGATTTTTGTTACTCCAATGGATGGTAGCCCTGTGATTATGGAAAGTAGTGTGTTGTCGATATTTTTGTTATTCTAATGGATAGTAGCCTTGTCATTATGAAAGGTAGTTTGTTGTCGATATCTTTGTTACTCCAATGGATGGTAGCCTAATCATTATGGAAGGTTGTCTATTTTGATATTTTGGTTACTCCAATGGATGGTAGCCTTGTCATTATGGAAGGTAGTATGATGTCGAAATTTTGATTACTCCAAAAGATGGTAGCCTTGTCATTATGAAAGGTAGTTTGTTGTCAATATCTTTGTTACTCCAATGGATGGTAGCCTAATCATTATGGAAGGTAGTATATTTTTATATTTTTGTTACTCCAATGGATGGTAGCCTTGTCATTATAGAAGGTAGTTTGTTGTCGATATCTTTGTTACTCTAATGGATGGTAGCCTAGTCATTATGGAAGGTAGTATGTTGTCGAGATTTTTGTTACTCCAATGGATGGTAGCCTTGTCATTATGGAAAGTAGTGTGTTGTCGAGATTATTGTTATTCTAATAGATGGTAGCCTTGTAATTATGAATGGTAGTCTGTTGTCGATATTTTTGTTACTCCATTGGATGGTAGCCTTGTCATTTTGGAAGTTAGTCTGTTGTCGAGATTTTTGTTATTCCAATGGATGTTAGCCTAGTCATTGTGGAAGGTAGTCTATTTTTGAGATTTTTGTTACTCCAATGGATGGTAGCCTTGTCTTTATGGAAGGTAGTCTGTTGTCGAGAATTTTGTTATTCCAATGGATGGTAGCCTAGTCATTATGGAAGGTAGTCTATTTTCGAGATTTTTGTTACTCCAATGGATGGTAGCCTTGACATTATGAAAGGTAGTCTGTTGTCGATATTTTTGTTACTCCAATGGATGGCAGCCTTTTCATTATGGAAGGTAGTTTTTTGTCGATATCTTTATTACTCTAATGGATGGTAGCCTAGTCATTATGGAAAGTAGTATGTTGTCGAGATTTTTTTTACTCCAATGGATGGTAGCCTTGTCATTATGGAAAGTAGTGTGTTGTCGAGATTTTTGTTATTCTAATGGATGGTAGCCTTGTCATTATGAATGGTAGTCTATTGTCGAGATTTTTGTTAATCCATTGGATGGTAGCCTTGTCATTATGGAAGGTAGTCTGTTGTCGATATTTTTGTTATTCCAATGGATGGTAGCCTAGTCATTATGGAAGGTAGTCTACTTTCAATATTATTGTTACTCCAATGGATGGTAGCCTTGACATTATGAAAGGTAGTCTGTTGTCGATATCTTTGTTACTCCAATGGATGGTAGCCTAATCATTATGGAAGGTAGTCTATTTTGATATTTTTGTTACTCCAATGGATTGTAGCCTTGTCATTATGGAAGGTAGTATGTTGTCGATATTTTTATTACTCCAACGGATGGTAGCCTTCTAATTATGGAATGTAGTCTATCATCGAGATTTTTATTACTCCATCTGATGGTAGCCTTGTCATTATGGAAGGTAGTCTGTTGTCGAGATTTTTAATACTCCAATGGATGGTAGCCTTGTCATTATTGAAGGTAGTCTGTCATGGTGATTTTTTTTACTCCAGTGGATGGTAGCCTTGTCATTATGGAAGGTAGTCTATTGTTCATATTTTTGTTACTACGATGTATGGTAGCCTTGTCATTATGGAAGGTAGTCTGTTGTCAAGATTTTTGTTACTCCAATGGATGGTAGCCTTGTCATTATGAAAGGTAGTCTGTTGTCTATATCTTTGTTACTCCAATGGATGGTAGCCTAATCATTATGGAAGGTAGTCTATTTTTATATTTTTGTTACTCCAATGGATGGTAGCCTTGTCATTATGGAAGGTAGTTTGTTGTCGATATCTTTGTTACTCTAATGGATGGTAGCCTAGTCATTTTGGAAGGTAGTATGTTGTTGAGATTTTTGTTACTCCAATGGATGGTAGCCTTGTCATTATGGAAAGTAGTGTGTTGTCGAGATTTTTGTTATTATAATGGATGGTAGCCTTGTCATTATGAATGGTAGTCTATTGTCGAGATTTTTGTTACTCCATTGGATGGTAGCCTTGTCATTATGGAAGGTAGTCTGTTGTCGATATTTTTGTTATTCCAATGGATGGTAGCCTAGTCATTATGGAAGGTAGTCTACTTTCGATATTTTTGTTACTCAAATGGATGGTAGCCTTGACATTGTGAAAGGTAGTCTGTTGTCGATATCTTTGTTACTCCAATGGATGGTAGCCTAATCATTATGGAAGGTAGTCTATTTTGATATTTTTGTTACTCCAATGGATTGTAGCCTTGTCATTATGGAAGGTAGTATGTCGTCGATATTTTTATTACTCCAACGGATGGTAGCCTTCTAATTATGGAAGGTAGTCTATCATCGAGATTTTTATTACTCCAACTGATGGTAGCCTTGTCATTATGGAAGGTAGTCTGTCATTGTGATTTTTTTTACTCCAATGGATGGTAGCCTTGTCATTATGGAAGGTAGTCTATTGTTCATATTTTTGTTACTACGATGTATGGTAGCCTTGTCATTATGGAAGGTAGTCTGTTGTCGAGATTTTTGTTACTCCAATGGATGGTAGCCTTGTCATTATGAAAGGTAGTCTGTTGTCTATATCTTTGTTACTCCAATGGATGGTAGCCTAATCATTATGGAAGGTAGTCTATTTTTATATTTTTGTTACTCCAATGGATGGTAGCCTTGTCATTATGGAAGGTAGTTTGTTGTCGATATCTTTGTTACTCTAATGGATGGTAGCCTAGTCATTATGGAAGGTAGTATGTTGTTGAGATTTTTGTTACTCCAATGGATGGTAGCCTTGTGATTATGGAAAGTAGTGTGTTGTCGATATTTTTGTTATTCTAATGGATGGTAGCCTTGTCATTATGAAAGGTAGTTTGTTGTTGATATCTTTGTTACTCCAATGGATGGTAGCCTAATCATTTTGGAAGGTAGTATGTTGTCGAGATTTTGATTACTCCAAAGGATGGTAGCCTTGTCATTATGAAAGGTAGTCTATTGTCAATATCTTTGTTACTCCAATGGATGGTAGCCTAATCATTATGGAAGGTAGTCTATTTTTATATTTTTGTTACTCCAATGGATGGTAGCCTTGTCATTATGGAAGGTAGTTTATTGTCGATATCTTTCTTACTCTAATGGATGGTAGCCTAGTCATTATGGAAGGTAGTATGTTGTCCAGATTTTGATTACTCCAAAGGATGGTAGCCTTGTCATTTTGAAAGGTAGTCTGTTTTCAATATCTTTGTAACTCCAATGGATGGTAGCTTAATCATTATGGAAGGTAGTCTATTTTTATATTTTTGTTACTCCAATGGATGGTAGCCTTGTCATTATGGAAGGTAGTTTGTTATCGATATCTTTGTTACTCCAATAGATGGTAGCCTAGTCATTATGGAAGGTAGTATGTGGTCGAGATTTTGATTACTCCAAAGGATGGTAGCCTTGTCATTATGAAAGGTAGTCTGTTGTCAATATCTTTGTTACTCCAATGGATGGTAGCCTAATCATTATGGAAGGTAGTCTATTTTTATATTTTGTTACTCCAATAGATGGTAGCCTTGTCATTATGGAAGGTAGTCTATTGTTCATATTTTTGTTTCTACAATGTATGGTAGCCTTGTCATTATGGAAGGTAGTCTGTTGTCGATATTTTTGTTACTCCATTGGATGGTAGCCTTATCATTATGGAAGTTAGTCTGTTGTTGAGATTGTTGTTACTCCAATGGATGGTAGCCTTGTCATTATGAAAGGTAGTCTGTTGTCAATATCTTTGTTACTCCAATGGATGGTAGCCTAATCAATATGGAAGGTAGTCTATTTTTATATTTTTTTTACTCCGATAGATGGTAGCCTTGTCATTATGGAAGGTAGTTTGTTGTCGATATCTTTATTACTCTAATGGATGGTAGCCTAGTCATTATGGAAGGTAGTATGTTGTCGTGATTTTTGTTACTCCAATGGATGGTAGCCTTCTGATTATGGAAAGTAGTGTGTTGTCAATATTTTTGTTATTCTAATAGATGGTAGCCTTGTCATTATGAAAGGTAGTTTGTTATCGATATCTTTGTTACTCCAATGGTTTGTAGCCTTGTCATTATGGAAGGTAATCTATTGTTGAGATTTTTGTTACTCTAATGGATGGTATCCTAGTCTTTATGGAAGGAAGTATGTTGTCGAGTTTTTGGTTACTCCAATGGATGGTAGCCTTGTCATTATGGAAAGTAGTGTGTTGTCGAGATATTTGTTATTCTAATGGATGGTAGCCTTGTCATTATGAAAGGTAGTCTGTTGTCGATTTCTTTGTTACTCCAATGGATGGTAGCCTAGTCATTATGAAAGGTAGTCTGTTGTCAAGATTTTTGTTAATCCAAAGGATGGTTGCCTTGTCATTATGGTAGGTTGTCTGTTTTCGAGATTTTTATTACTCCAATGGATGGTAGCCTTGTCATTATGGAAGGTAGTATGTTGTCAAGATTTTTGTTACTCCAAAGGATGGTAGCCTTGTCATTATTGAAGGTTGTCTATTATCGAGATTTTTGTTACTCCATTGGATGGTTGCCTTGTCATTATGGAAGGTAGTCTGTTGTTGTAATTTTTGTTACTCCAATGGATGGTAGCCTTGTCATTATGGAAGGTAGTATGTTGTCGATATTTTTTTTACTCCAAAGGATGGTAGCCTTGTAATTATGGAAGGAAGTCTATTATCGAGATTTTTGTTACTCCAATGGATAGTAGAATTGTCATTATGGAAGGTAGTCTGTTGTCGAGATTTTTAATACTTCAATGGATGGTAGCCTTATCATTATGGAAGGTAGTCTTTCATTTTTATTTTTGTTACTCCAATGGATGGTAGCCTGGTCATTATGGAAGGTAGTCTGTTGTCGTGATTTTTTATTACTCCATTGGATGGTAGCCTTATCATTATGGAAGTTAGTCTGTTGTCGAGATTTTTGTTACTCTAATGGATGGTAGCCTAGTCATTATGAAAGGTAGTATGTTGTCGATATCTTTGTTACTCCAATAGATGGTAGCCTAATCATTATGGAAGGTAGTCTATTTTGATATTTTTGTTACTCCAATGGATGGTAGCCTTGTCATTATGGAAGGTAGTTTATTTTCGAGATTTTTGTTACTCCAATGGATGGTAGCCTTGTAATTATGGAAGGTAGTCTGTTGTCGAGATTTTTAATACTCCAATGGATGGTAGCCTTGTCATTATGGAAGGTAGTCTGTCGTTGTGATTTTTGTTACTCCAATGGATGGTAGCCTTGTCATTATGGAAGGTAGTCTGTTGTCGAGATTTTTGTTACTCCATTGGATGGTACCCTTGTCATTATGGAAGCTAGTCTGTTGTCGAGATTTTTGTTATTCCAATGGATGGTAGCCTAGTCATTATGGAAGGTAGTCTATTTTCGAGATTTTTGTTACTCCAATGGATGGTAGCCTTGTTATTATGGAAGGTAGTTTGTTGTCAATATCTTTGTTACTCTAATGGATGGTAGCCTTGTAATTATGGAAAGTAATGTGTTGTCGAGATTTTTTTTATTCTAATGGATCGTAGCCTTGTCATTATGAATGGTAGTTTGTTGTCGAGATTTTTGTTACTCCAATAGATGGTAGCCTAGTCATTATGGAAGGTAGTATGTTGTCGAGATTTTGATTACTCCAAAGGATGGTAGCCTTGTCATTATGAAAGGTAGTCTGTTGTCAATATCTTTGTTACTCCAATGGATGGTAGCCTAATCATTATGGAAGGTAGTCTATTTTTATATTTTGTTACTCCAATAGATGGTAGCCTTGTCATTATGGAAGGTAGTCTATTGTTCATATTTTTGTTTCTACAATGTATGGTAGCCTTGTCATTATGGAAGGTAGTCTGTTGTCGATATTTTTGTTACTCCATTGGATGGTAGCCTTATCATTATGGAAGTTAGTCTGTTGTTGAGATTGTTGTTACTCCAATGGATGGTAGCCTTGTCATTATGAAAGGTAGTCTGTTGTCAATATCTTTGTTACTCCAATGGATGGTAGCCTAATCAATATGGAAGGTAGTCTATTTTTATATTTTTTTTACTCCGATAGATGGTAGCCTTGTCATTATGGAAGGTAGTTTGTTGTCGATATCTTTATTACTCTAATGGATGGTAGCCTAGTCATTATGGAAGGTAGTATGTTGTCGTGATTTTTGTTACTCCAATGGATGGTAGCCTTCTGATTATGGAAAGTAGTGTGTTGTCAATATTTTTGTTATTCTAATAGATGGTAGCCTTGTCATTATGAAAGGTAGTTTGTTATCGATATCTTTGTTACTCCAATGGTTTGTAGCCTTGTCATTATGGAAGGTAATCTATTGTTGAGATTTTTGTTACTCTAATGGATGGTATCCTAGTCTTTATGGAAGGAAGTATGTTGTCGAGTTTTTGGTTACTCCAATGGATGGTAGCCTTGTCATTATGGAAAGTAGTGTGTTGTCGAGATATTTGTTATTCTAATGGATGGTAGCCTTGTCATTATGAAAGGTAGTCTGTTGTCGATTTCTTTGTTACTCCAATGGATGGTAGCCTAGTCATTATGAAAGGTAGTCTGTTGTCAAGATTTTTGTTAATCCAAAGGATGGTTGCCTTGTCATTATGGTAGGTTGTCTGTTTTCGAGATTTTTATTACTCCAATGGATGGTAGCCTTGTCATTATGGAAGGTAGTATGTTGTCAAGATTTTTGTTACTCCAAAGGATGGTAGCCTTGTCATTATTGAAGGTTGTCTATTATCGAGATTTTTGTTACTCCATTGGATGGTTGCCTTGTCATTATGGAAGGTAGTCTGTTGTTGTAATTTTTGTTACTCCAATGGATGGTAGCCTTGTCATTATGGAAGGTAGTATGTTGTCGATATTTTTTTTACTCCAAAGGATGGTAGCCTTGTAATTATGGAAGGAAGTCTATTATCGAGATTTTTGTTACTCCAATGGATAGTAGAATTGTCATTATGGAAGGTAGTCTGTTGTCGAGATTTTTAATACTTCAATGGATGGTAGCCTTATCATTATGGAAGGTAGTCTTTCATTTTTATTTTTGTTACTCCAATGGATGGTAGCCTGGTCATTATGGAAGGTAGTCTGTTGTCGTGATTTTTTATTACTCCATTGGATGGTAGCCTTATCATTATGGAAGTTAGTCTGTTGTCGAGATTTTTGTTACTCTAATGGATGGTAGCCTAGTCATTATGAAAGGTAGTATGTTGTCGATATCTTTGTTACTCCAATAGATGGTAGCCTAATCATTATGGAAGGTAGTCTATTTTGATATTTTTGTTACTCCAATGGATGGTAGCCTTGTCATTATGGAAGGTAGTTTATTTTCGAGATTTTTGTTACTCCAATGGATGGTAGCCTTGTAATTATGGAAGGTAGTCTGTTGTCGAGATTTTTAATACTCCAATGGTTTGTAGCCTTGTCATTATGGAAGGTAATCTATTGTTGAGATTTTTGTTACTCTAATGGATGGTATCCTAGTCTTTATGGAAGGAAGTATGTTGTCGAGTTTTTGGTTACTCCAATGGATGGTAGCCTTGTCATTATGGAAAGTAGTGTGTTGTCGAGATATTTGTTATTCTAATGGATGGTAGCCTTGTCATTATGAAAGGTAGTCTGTTGTCGATTTCTTTGTTACTCCAATGGATGGTAGCCTAGTCATTATGAAAGGTAGTCTGTTGTCAAGATTTTTGTTAATCCAAAGGATGGTTGCCTTGTCATTATGGTAGGTTGTCTGTTTTCGAGATTTTTATTACTCCAATGGATGGTAGCCTTGTCATTATGGAAGGTAGTATGTTGTCGAGATTTTTGTTACTCCAAAGGATGGTAGCCTTGTCATTATCGAAATTTTTCTATTATCGAGATTTTTGTTACTCCATTGGATGGTTGCCTTGTCATTATGGAAGGTAGTCTGTTGTTGTAATTTTTGTTACTCCAATGGATGGTAGCCTTGTCATTATGGAAGGTAGTATGTTGTCGATATTTTTTTTACTCCAAAGGATGGTAGCCTTGTAATTATGGAAGGAAGTCTATTATCGAGATTTTTGTTACTCTAATGGATAGTAGAATTGTCATTATGGAAGGTAGTCTGTTGTCGAGATTTTTAATACTTCAATGGATGGTAGCCTTATCATTATGGAAGGTAGTCTTTCATTTTTATTTTTGTTACTCCAATGGATGGTAGCCTGGTCATTATGGAAGGTAGTATGTTGTCGTGATTTTTTATTACTCCATTGGATGGTAGCCTTATCATTATGGAAGTTAGTCTGTTGTCGAGATTTTTGTTACTCTAATGGATGGTAGCCTAGTCATTATGAAAGGTAGTATGTTGTCGATATCTTTGTTACTCCAAAAGATGGTAGCCTAATCATTATGGAAGGTAGTCTATTTTGATATTTTTGTTACTCCAATGGATGGTAGCCTTGTCATTATGGAAAGTAGTCTATTTTAAATATTTTTGTTACTCCAATGGATGGTAGCCTTGTCATTATGGAAGTTAGTCTGTTGTCGAGATTTTTGTTATTCCAATGGATGTTAGCCTAGTCATTATGGAATGTAGTCTATTTTCGAGATTTTTGTTACTCCAATGGATGATATCCTTGACATTATGAAAGGTAGTTTGTTGTCGATATTTTTGTTACTCCAATGGATGGCATCCTTGTCATTATGGAAGGTAGTTTGTTGTCGATATCTTTGTTACTCTAATGGATGGTAGCCTAGTCATTATGGAAGGTAGTATGTTGTCAAGATTTTTGTTACTCCAATGGATGGTAGCCTTGTCATTATAGAAAGTAGTGTGTTGTCTAGATTTTTGTTATTCTAATGGATGGTAGCCTTGTCATTATGAATGGTAGTCTGTTGTCGAGGTTTTTGTTACTCCATTGGATGGTAGCCTTGTCATTATGGAAGGTAGTCTGTTGTCGAGATTTTTGTTATTCCAATGGATGGTAGCCTAGTCATTATGGAAGGTAGTCTATTTTCGATATTTTTGTTACCCCAATGGATGGTAGCCATGACATTATGAAAGGTAGTCTGTTGTCGATATCTTTGTTACTCCAATAGATGGTAGCCTAATCATTATGGAAGGTAGTTTATTTTGATATTTTTGTTACTCCAATGGATGGTAGCCTTGTCATTATGGAAGGTAGTCTGTTGTCGAGATTTTTAATACTCCAATGGATGGTAGCCTTGTCATTATGGAAGGTAGTCTGTTGTTGTGATTTTTGTTACTCCAATGGATGGTAGCCTTGTCATTACGGAAGGTAGTCTGTTGTCGAGATTTTTGTTACTCCATTGGATGGTACCCTTGTCATTATGGAAGTTAGTATGTTGTCGAGATTTTTGTTATTCCAATGGATGGTAGCCTAGTCATTATGGAAGGTAGCCTATTTTCGAGATTTTTGATACTCCAATGGATGGTAGCCTTGTCACTATGGAAGGTAGTCTGTTGTCGAGATTTTTGTTACTCCAATGGATGGTAGCCATGTCATTATGGAAGGTAGTTTGTTGTCGATATCTTTGTTACTCTAATGGATGGTTGCCTAGTCATTAAGGAAGGTAGTATGTTGTCGAGATTTTTGTTACTCCAATGGATGGTAGCCTAGTCATTATGGAAAGTAGTGTGATGTCGAGATTTTTGTTATTCTAATGGATGGTAGCCTTATCGTTATGAAAGGTAGTCTGTTATCGAGATTTTTGTTACTCCATTAGATGGTAGCCTTGTCATTATGGAAGTAAGTCTGTTGTCGAGATTATTGTTATTCCAATGGATGGTAGCCTAGTCATTATGGAAGGTAGTCTATTTTCGAGATTTTTGTTACTCCAATGGATGTTTGCCTTGTCATTATGGAAGGTAGTCTGTTGTCGATATTTTTGTTATTCTAATGGATGGTAGCCTAGTCATTATGGAAGGTAGTCTATTTTCGAGATTTTTGTTACTCCAATGGATGGTAGCCTTGTCATTATGAAAGGTAGTCTATTGTCGACATCTTTGTTACTCCAATGGATGGTAGCCTAATCATTATGGAAGGTAGTCTGTTGTCGATATTTTTAATACCCCAATGGATGGTAGCCTTGTCATTAAGGAAGGTAGTCTGTCGTTGTGATTTTTGTTACTCCAATGGATGGTAGCCTTTTCATTATGGAAGGTAGTCTATTGTTCATATTTTAGTTACTATGATGTATGGTAGCCTTTTCATTATGGAAGGTAGTCTGTTGTCGAGATTTTTGTTACTCCATTGGATGGTAGCCTTGTCATTATGGATGTTAGCTTGTTGTCGAGATTTTTGTTATTCCAATGGTTGTAGCGTAGTCATTATGGAAGGTAGTTTATTTTCGAGATTTTTGTTACTCCAATGGATGGTAGCCTTGTCATTATGAAAGGTAGTTTTTTGTCGATATCTTTGTTACTCCAATGGATGGTAGCCTAATCATTATGGAAGGTAGTCTATTTTGATATTTTTGTTACTCTTATGGATTGTAGCCTTGTCATTATGGAAGGTTGTCTGTTATCGAGATTTTTGTTACTCCGATGGATGGTAGCCTTGTCATTATGGAAAGTAGTCTCTTGTTGTAATTTTTGTTACTCCAATAGATGTTAGCCTTGTCATTATGGAAGGTAGTATGTTGTCGAGATTTTTGTTACTCCATTGGATGGTAGCCTTGTCATTATGGAAGTTAGTCTGTTGTCGAGATTTTTGTTATTCCAATGGATGTTAGCCTAGTCATTATGGAAGGTAGTCTATTTTCGAGAATTTTGTTACTCCAATGAATTTCAGCCTTGTTATTATGGAAGGTAGTCTGTTGTCGATATTTTTGTTACTCCAATGGATGGTAGCCTTGTCATTATGGAAGGTAGTTTGTTGTCGAAATCTTTCTTACTCTAATGGATGGTAGCCTAGTCATTATGGAAGGTAGTATGTTGTCGAGATTTTTGTTACTCCAATGGATGGTAGCCTTGTCACTATGGAAAGAAGTGTGTTGTCGAGATTTTTGTTATTCTAATGGATGGTAGCCTTGTCATTATGAATGGTAGTTTTTTGTCGAGATTTTTGTTACTCCATTGGATGGTAGCCTTGTCATTATGGAAGTTAGTCTGTTGTCGAGATTTTTGTTATTCCAATGGATGTTAGCCTAGTCATTATGGATGGTAGTCTATTTTTGAGATTTTTGTTACTCCAATGGATGATAGCCTTGACATTATGAAAGGTAGTCTGTTGTCGATATTTTTGTTACTCCAATGGATGACATCCTTGTCATTATGGAAGGTAGTTTGTTGTCGATATCTTTGTTACTCCAATGGATGGTAGCCTTGTCATTATGGAAAGTAGTGTGTTGTCGAGATTTTTGTTATTCTAATGGATGGTAGCCTTGACATTATGAATGGTATTCCGTTGTCGAGATTTTTGTTACTCCATTGGATGGTAGCCTTGTCATTATGGAAGGTAGTCTGTTGTCGAGATTTTTGTTATTCCAATGGATGGTAGCCTAGTCATTATGGAAGGTAGTCTATTTTCGATATTTTTGTTACTCCAATGGATGGTAGCCTTGACATTATGAAAGGTAGTCAGTTGTCGATATCTTTGTTACTCCAATAGATGGTAGCTTAATCATTATGGAAGGTAGTCTATTTTGATATTTTTGTTATTCCAATGGATGGTAGCCTTGTCATTATGGAAGGTAGTTTATTTTCGAGATTTTTGTTACTCCAGTGGATGGTAGCCTTGTAATTATGGAAGGTAGTCTGTTGTCGAGATTTTTAATACTCCAATGGATGGTAGCCTTGTCATTATATAAGGTAGTCTATCATTGTGATTTTTGTTACTCCAATGGATGGTAGCCTTGTCATTATGGAAGGTAGTCTGTTGTCGAGATTTTTGTTACTCCATTGGATGGTACCCTTGTCATTATGGAAGTTAGTATGTTGTCGAGATTTTTGTTATTCCAATGGATGGTAGCCTAGTCATTATGGAAGGTAGTCTATTTTCGAGTTTTTTGATACTCCAATGGATGGTAGCCTTTTCATTATGGAAGGTAGTCTGTTGTCGAGATTTTTGTTACTCCAATGGATGGTAGCCTTGTCATTATGGAAGGTAGTTTGTTGTCGATATCTTTGTTACTCTAATGGATGATAGCCTAGTCATTAAGGAAGGTAGTATGTTGTCGAGATTTTTGTTACTCCAATGGATGGTAGCCTTGTCATTATGGAAAGTAGTGTGATGTCGAGATTTTTGTTATTCTAATGGATTGTAGCCTTGTCGTTATGAAAGGTAGTCTGTTGTCGATATCTTTGTTACTCCATTAGATGGTAGCCTAGTCATTATGGAAGTAAGTCTGTTGTCGAGATTATTGTTATTCCAATTGATGGTAGCCTAGTCATTATGGAAGGTAGTCTATTTTCGAGATTTTTGTTACTCCAATGGATGGTTGCCTTGTCATTATGGAAGGTAGTCTCTTGTCGAGATTTTTGTTATTCTAATGGATGCTAGCCTAGTCATTATGGAAGGTAGTCTATTTTCGAGATTTTTGTTACTCTAATGGATGGTAGCCTTGTCATTATGAAAGGTAGTCTGTTGTCGATATCTTTGTTACTCCAATTGATGGTTTCCTAATCATTATGGAAGGTAGTCTATTTTGATATTTTTGTTACTCCAATGGATGGTAGCCTTGTCATTATGGAAGGTAGTATGTTGTCGAGATTCTTGTTACTCCAATGGATGGTAGCCTTGTCATTATGGAAGGTAGTTTGTTGTCGATATCTTTGTTACTCCAATGGATGGTAGCCTTGTCATTATGAAAGGTAGTCTGTTGTCGAGATTTTTGTTAATCCAAAGGATGGTTGCCTTGTCTTTATGGCAGGTTGTGTGTTTTCGAGATTTTTGTTACTCCAATGGATTGTAGCCTTGTCATTATGGAAGGTAGTATGTTGTCGATATTTTTTTTACTGCAAAGGATGGTAGCCTTGTAATTATGGAACGTAGTCTATTATCGAGATTTTTGTTACTCCAATGGATGGTAGAATTGTCATTATGTAAGGTAGTCTGTTGTTGAGATTTTTGTTACTACATTGTTTGTTAGCCTTGTCATTATGGAAGGTAGTTTGTCGTTGTGATTTTTGGTACTCCAATAGATGATAGCCATGTCATTATGGAAGTTAGTCTGTTGTCGAGATTTTTGTTATTGCAATGGATGGTAGCCTAGTAATTATGGAAGGTAGTCTATTTTCAAGATTTTTGTTACACCAATGGATGGTAGCCTTGTCATTATGGAAGGTAGTATGTTGTTGATATTTTTAATACCCCAATGGATGGTAGCCTTGTCATTAAGGAAGGTAGTTTGTCGTTGTGATTTTTGATACTCCAATGGATGGTAGCCTTTTCATTATGGAAGGTAGTCTATTGTTCATATTTTTGTTACTATGATGTATGGTAGCCTTGTCATTATGGAAGGTAGTCTGTTGTCGAGATTTTTGTTACTCCATTGGATGGTAGCCTTGTCTTTATGGAAGTTAGCTTGTTGTCGAGATTTTTGTTATTCCAGTGGATGGTAGCCTAGTCATTATGGAAGGTTGTTTATTTTCGAGATTCTTGTTATTCCAATGGATGGTAGCCTTGTCATTATGAAAGGTAGTTTTTTGTCGATATCTTTTTTACTCCAATGGATGATAGCATAATCATTATGGAAGGTAGTCTATTTTGATATTTTTGTTACTCCAATGGATGGTAGCCTTGTCATTATGGAAGGTTGTCTGTTATCGAGATTTTTGTTACTCCGATGGATGGTAGCCTTGTCATTATTGAAGGTAGTCTGTTGTTGTAATTTTTGTTACTCCAATAGATGGTAGCCTTGTCATTATGGAAGGTAGTATGTTGTCGAGATTTTTGTTACTCCATTGGATGGTAGCCTTGTCATTATGGAAGTTAGTCTGTTGTCGAGATTTTTGTTATTACAATGGATGGTAGCCTAGTTATTATGGAAGGTAGTCTATTTTCGAGATTTTTGTTACTCCAATGAATTGCGGCCTTGACATTATGAAAGGTAGTCTGTTATCGATATTTTTGTTACTGCAATGGATGGAAGCCTTGTCATTATGGAAGGTTGTTTGTTGTCGAATCTTTGTTACTCTAATGGATGGTAGCCTAGTCGTTATGGAAGGTAGTATGTTGTCGAGATTTCTGTTACTCCAATGGATGTAGCCTTGTCATTAAGGAAAGTAGTGTGTTGTCGAGATATTTGTTAGTCTAATGGATGGTAGCCTTGTTATTATGAATGGTAGTCTGTTGTCGAGATTTTTGTTACTCCATTGGATGGTAGCCTTGTCATTATTGAAGGTACTCTGTTGTCGAGATTTTTGTTATTCCAATGGATGATAGCCTAGTCATTATGGAAGGTAGTCTATTTTCGATATTTTTGTTACTCCAATGGAGGGTAGCCTTGATATTATGAAAGGTAGTCTGTTGTCGATATCTTTGTTACTCCAATGGATGGTAGCCTAATCATTATGGAAGGTAGTCTATTTTGATATTTTTGTTACTCCAATGGATGGTAACCTTGTCATTATGGAAGGTAGTCTGTTGTCGAGATTTTTAATACTCCAATGGATCGTAGCCTTGTCATTATGGAAGGTAGTATGTCGTTGTGATTTTTGTTACTCCAATGGATGGTAGCCTTGTCATTATGGAAGGTAGTCTATTGTTCATATTTCTGTTACTACGATGTATGGTAGCCTTGTCATTATGGAAGGTAGTCTGTTGTCGAGATTTTTGTTACTCCATTGGATGGTAGCCTTGTCATTATGGAAGTTAGTCTGTTGTCGAGATTTTTGTTATTCCAATGGATAGCCTAGTCATTATGGAAGGTAGTATATTTTCGAGATTTTTGTTACTCCAATTGATGGTAGCCTTGTCATTATGGAAGATAGTTTGTTGTCGAGATTTTTGTTACTCCAATGGATGGTAGCCTTGTCATTATGGAAGGTAGTTTGTTGTCGATATCTTTGTTACTCTAATGGATGGTAGCCTAGTCATTATGGAAGGTAGTATGTTGTCGAGTTTTTGGTTACTCCAACGGATGGTAGCCTTATCATTATGGAAAGTAGTGTGTTGTCGAGATTTTTGTTATTCTAATGGATGGTAGACTTGTCATTATGAAAGGTAGTCTGTTGTCGACATCTTTGTTACTCCAATGGATGGTAGCCTAGCCATTATGAAAGGTAGTCTATTTTCGAGATTTTTGTTACTCCAATGAATTGCGGCCTTGACATTATGAAAGGTAGTCTGTTATCGATATTTTTGTTACTGCAATGGATGGAAGCCTTGTCATTATGGAAGGTTGTTTGTTGTCGAATCTTTGTTACTCTAATGGATGGTAGCCTAGTCGTTATGGAAGGTAGTATGTTGTCGAGATTTTTGTTACTCCAATGGATGTAGCCTTGTCATTAAGGAAAGTAGTGTGTTGTCGAGATATTTGTTAGTCTAATGGATGGTAGCCTTGTTATTATGAATGGTAGTCTGTTGTCGAGATTTTTGTTACTCCATTGGATGGTAGCCTTGTCATTATTGAAGGTACTCTGTTGTCGAGATTTTTGTTATTCCAATGGATGATAGCCTAGTCATTATGGAAGGTAGTCTATTTTCGATATTTTTGTTACTCCAATGGAGGGTAGCCTTGACATTATGAAAGGTAGTCTGTTGTCGATATCTTTGTTACTCCAATGGATGGTAGCCTAATCATTATGGAAGGTAGTCTATTTTGATATTTTTGTTACTCCAATGGATGGTAACCTTGTCATTATGGAAGGTAGTCTGTTGTCGAGATTTTTAATACTCCAATGGATCGTAGCCTTGTCATTATGGAAGGTAGTATGTCGTTGTGATTTTTGTTACTCCAATGGATGGTAGCCTTGTCATTATGGAAGGTAGTCTATTGTTCATATTTCTGTTACTACGATGTATGGTAGCCTTGTCATTATGGAAGGTAGTCTGTTGTCGAGATTTTTGTTACTCCATTGGATGGTAGCCTTGTCATTATGGAAGTTAGTCTGTTGTCGAGATTTTTGTTATTCCAATGGATAGCCTAGTCATTATGGAAGGTAGTATATTTTCGAGATTTTTGTTACTCCAATTGATGGTTGCCTTGTCATTATGGAAGATAGTTTGTTGTCGAGATTTTTGTTACTCCAATGGATGGTAGCCTTGTCATTATGGAAGGTAGTTTGTTGTCGATATCTTTGTTACTCTAATGGATGGTAGCCTAGTCATTATGGAAGGTAGTATGTTGTCGAGTTTTTGGTTACTCCAACGGATGGTAGCCTTATCATTATGGAAAGTAGTGTGTTGTCGAGATTTTTGTTATTCTAATGGATGGTAGACTTGTCATTATGAAAGGTAGTCTGTTGTCGACATCTTTGTTACTCCAATGGATGGTAGCCTAGCCATTATGAAAGGTAGTCTGTTGTCGAGATTTTTGTTAATCCAAAGGATGGTAGCCTTGTCGTAATGGCAGGTTGTCTATTTTCGAAATTTTTGTTACTCCAATGGATGGTTACCTTGTCATTATGGAAGGTAGTCTATTTTTATATTTTTTTACTCCAATGGATGGTAGCCTTGTCATTATGGAAGGTAGTATGTTGTCGATATCTTTGTTACTCTAATGGATGGTAGCCTGGTCATTATGGAAGGAATTATGGTGTCGAGTTTTTGGTGACTCCAATGGAAGGTAGCCTTGTCATTATGGAAGGTAGTCTGTTGTCGAGATTTTTGTTATTCCAATGGATGGTTGTCTATTTTCGAGATTTTAGTTACTCCAATGGATGTAGCCTTGTCATTATGGAAGGTAGTCTGTTGTCGAGGTTTTTGTTATTCCAATGGATGGAAGCCATGTCATTATAGAAGGTAGTCTATTTTCAAGATTTTTGTTACTCCAATGGATGGTAGCCTTGTCATTATGAAAGGTAGTTTGTTGTCGATATCATTGTTACTCCGATTGATGGTAGCCTAATCATTATGGAAGGTAGTCTATTTTGATATTTTTGTTACTCCAATGGATGGTATCCTTGTCGTTATGGAAGGTAGTATGTTGTCGAGATTTTTATTACTCCATAGGATGGTAGCCTTCTAATTATGGAAGGAAGTCTATTTTCGAGATTTTTGGTACTCCAATGGATGGTAGCCTTCTCATTATGGAAGGTAGTATGTTGTCGAGATTTTTGTTACTCCAATGGATGGTAGCCTTGTTATTATGGAAGGTAGTTTGTTGTCGATATATTTGTTACTCTAATGGATGGTATCCTAGTAATTATGGAAGGTAGTATCTTGTCGAGTTTTTGGTGATTCCAATGGATGGTAGCCTTGTCATTATGGAAGGTAGACTATTGTCGAGATTTTTGTTATTCCAATGGATGGTAGTCTATTTTCGAGATTTTTGTTACTCCAGTGGATGGTAGCCTTGTCATTATGGAAGGTAGTTTGTTGTCGAGAATTTTGTTATTCTAATGGATGGTAGCGTATTCATTATGGAAGGTAGTCTATTTTCAATATTTTTGTTACTTCAATGGATGGTAGCCTTGTGATTATGAAAGGTAGTCTGTTGTCGATATCATTGTTACTCCAATGGATGGTAGCCTAATCATTATGGAAGGTAGTCTATTTTGATATTTTTGTTACTCCAATGGATGGTAGCCTTGTCATTATGGAAGGTAGTATGTTGTCGAGATTTTTATTACTCCAAAGGATGGTAGCCTTCTAATTATGGAAGGTAGTATATTATCGAGATTTTTGTTACTCCAATGGATGGTAGCCTTTTCATTATGGAATGTAGTATGTTGTCGAGATTTTTAATACTCCAATGGATGGTAGCCTTGTCATTATGGAAGGTAGTTTGTGGTTGTGATTTTTGTTACTCCAATGGATGGTAGCCTTGTCACTATGGAAGGTAGTCTATTGTTCATATTTTTGTTACTACGATGTATGGTAGCCTTGTCATTATGGAAGGTAGTCTGTTGTCAAGATTTTTGTTACTCCATTTCATGGTAGCCTTGTCATTTTGGAAGTTATTCTGTTGTCGAGATTTTTGTTATTCCAATGGATGGTAGCCTAGTCATTATTGAAGGTAGTCTATTTTGGAGACTTTTGTTACTCCAATGGATGGTAGCCTTATCATTATGGAAGGTAGTCTGTTGTTAAGATTTTTGTTACTCCGATGGATGGTATCCTTGTCATTATGGAAGGTAGTTTGTTGTCGATATCTTTGTTACTCTAATGGATGGTAGCCTAGTCATTATGGAAGGTAGTATGTTGTCGAGATTTTTGTTACTCCAAAGGATGGTAGCCTAGTCATTATGGAAGGTAGTGTGTTGTCGAGATTTTTGTTATTCTAATGGATGGTAGCCTTGTCATTATGAATGGTAGTCTATTGTCGAGATTTTTGTTACTCCATTGGATGGTAGCCTTATTATTATCGAAGTTAGTCTGTTGTCGAGATTTTTGTTATTCCAATGGATGTTAGCCTAGTCATTATGGAAGGTAGTCTATTTTCGAGATTTTTGTTACTCCAATGGATGGTAGCCTTGTCATTATGGATGGTAGTCTGTTGTCGAGATTTTTGTTATTCCAATGGATGGTAGCCTAGTCATTATGGAAGGTAGTCTATTTTCGAGATTTTTGTTACTCTAATGGATGGTAGCCTTAACATTATGAAAGGTAGGTTGTTGTCGATATCTTTGTTACTCCAATGGATGGTAGCCTAATCATTATGGAAGGTAGTCTATTTTGATATTTTTGTTACTCCAATGGATGGTAGCCTTGTCATTATGGAAGGTAGTATGTTGTCGACATTTTTATAACTCCAAAGGATGGTAGCCTTCTAATTATGGAAGGTAGTCTATTATCGAGATTTTTGTTACTCCAATGGATGGTAGCCTTGTCATTATGGAAGGTAGTCTCTTGTCGAGATTTTTAATACTCCAATGGATGGTAGCCTTATCATTATGGAAGGTAGTCTGTCGTTGTGATTTTTGTTACTCCAATGGATGGTAGCCTTGTCACTATGGAAGGTAGTATATTGTTCATATTTTTGTTACTACGATGTATGGTAGCCTTGTCATTATGGAAGTTATTCTGTTCTCGAGATTTTTGTTATTCCAATGGATGGTAGCCTAGTCATTATGGAAGGTAGTCTATTTTCGATATTTTTGTTACTCCAATGGATGGTAGCCTTATCATTATGGAAGGTAGTCTGTTGTCAAGATTTTTGTTACTCCAATGGATGGTAGCCTTGTCATTATGGAAGGTAGTTTGTTGTCGATATCTTTGTTACTCTAATGGATGGTAGCCTAGTCATTATGGAAGGTAGTATGTTGTCGAGATTTTTGTTACTCCAATGGATGGTAGCCTTGTAATTATGGAATGTAGTGTGTTGTCGAGATTTTTGTTATTCTAATGGATGGTAGCCTTGTTATTATGAATGGTAGTCTGTTGTCGAGATTTTTGTTACTCCATTGGATGGTAGCCTTATCATTATCGAAGTTAGTCTGTTGTCGAGATTTTTTTTATTCCAATGGATGTTAGCCTAGTCATTATGGAAGGTAGTCTATTTTCGAGATTTTTGTTACTCCAATGGATGGTAGCCTTGTCATTATGGAAGGTAGTCTGTTGTCGAGATTTTTGTTATTCCAATGGATGGTAGCCTAGTCATTATGGAAGGTAGTCTATCTTCTAGATTTTTGTTACTCTAATGGATGGTAGCCTTAACATTATGAAAGGTAGGCTGTTGTCGATATCTTTGTTACTCCAATGGATGGTAGCCTAATCATTATGGAAGGTAGTCTATTTTGATATTTTTGTTAATCCAATGGATGGTAGCCTTGTCATTATGGAAGGTAGTATGTTGTCGAGATTTTTATTACTCCAAAGGATGGTAGCCTTCTAATTATGGAAGGTAGTCTATTATCGAGATTTTTGTTACTACAACTGATGGTAGCCTTGTCATTATGGAAGGTAGTCTGTTGTCGAGATTTTTAATACTCCAATGGATGGTAGCCTTGTCATTATGGAAGGTAGTCTATCGTTGTGATTTTTGTTACTCCAATGGATGGTAGCCTTGTCATTATGGAAGGTAGTCTATTGTTCATATTTTTGTTACTACGATGTTTGGTAGCCTTGTCATTATGGAAGGTAGTCTGTTGTCGAGATTTTTGTTACTCCATTGGATGGTAGCCTTGTTATTATGGAAGTTAGTCTGTTGTCGAGATTTTTGTTATTCCAATGGATAGCCTAGTCATTATGGAAGGTAGTCTATTTTCGAGATTTTTGTTACTCCAATTGATGGTAGCCTTGTCATTATGGAAGATAGTTTGTTGTCGAGGTTTTTGTTATTCCAATGGATGGAAGCCATGTCATTATAGAAGGTAGTCTATTTTCAAGATTTTTGTTACTCCAATGGATGGTAGCCTTGTCATTATGAAAGGTAGTTTGTTGTCAATATCATTGTTACTCCGATTGATGGTAGCCTAATCATTATGGAAGGTAGTCTATTTTGATATTTTTGTTACTCCAATGGATGGTATCCTTGTCATTATGGAAGGTAGTATGTTGTCGAGATTTTTATTACTCCAAAGGATGGTAGCCTTCTAATTATGGAAGGAAGTCTATTTTCGAGATTTTTGTTACTCCAATGGATGGTAGCCTTCTCATTATGGAAGGTAGTATGTTGTCGAGATTTTTGTTACTCCAATGGATGGTAGCCTTGTTATTATGGAAGGTAGTTTGTTGTCGATATATTTGTTACTCTAATGGATGGTATCCTAGTAATTATGGAAGGTAGTATCTTGTCGAGTTTTTGGTGATTCCAATGGATGGTAGCCTTGTCATTATGGAAGGTAGACTATTGTCGAGATTTTTGTTATTCCAATGGATGGTAGTCTATTTTCGAGATTTTTGTTACTCCAGTGGATGGTAGCCTTGTCATTATGGAAGGTAGTTTGTTGTCGAGAATTTTGTTATTCTAATGGATGGTAGCGTATTCATTATGGAAGGTAGTCTATTTTCAAGATTTTTGTTACTTCAATGGATGGTAGCCTTGTGATTATGAAAGGTAGTCTGTTGTCGATATCATTGTTACTCCAATGGATGGTAGCCTAATCATTATGGAAGGTAGTCTATTTTGATATTTTTGTTACTCCAATGGATGGTAGCCTTGTCATTATGGAAGGTAGTATGTTGTCGAGATTTTTATTACTCCAAAGGATGGTAGCCTTCTAATTATGGAAGGTAGTATATTATCGAGATTTTTGTTACTCCAATGGATGGTAGCCTTTTCATTATGGAATGTAGTATGTTGTCGAGATTTTTAATACTCCAATGGATGGTAGCCTTGTCATTATGGAAGGTAGTTTGTGGTTGTGATTTTTGTTACTCCAATGGATGGTAGCCTTGTCACTATGGAAGGTAGTCTATTGTTCATATTTTTGTTACTACGATGTATGGTAGCCTTGTCATTATGGAAGGTAGTCTGTTGTCAAGATTTTTGTTACTCCATTTCATGGTAGCCTTGTCATTTTGGAAGTTATTCTGTTGTCGAGATTTTTGTTATTCCAATGGATGGTAGCCTAGTCATTATTGAAGGTAGTCTATTTTGGAGACTTTTGTTACTCCAATGGATGGTAGCCTTATCATTATGGAAGGTAGTCTGTTGTTAAGATTTTTGTTACTCCGATGGATGTTATCCTTGTCATTATGGAAGGTAGTTTGTTGTCGATATCTTTGTTACTCTAATGGATGGTAGCCTAGTCATTATGGAAGGTAGTATGTTGTCGAGATTTTTGTTACTCCAAAGGATGGTAGCCTAGTCATTATGGAAGGTAGTGTGTTGTCGAGATTTTTGTTATTCTAATGGATGGTAGCCTTGTCATTATGAATGGTAGTCTATTGTCGAGATTTTTGTTACTCCATTGGATGGTAGCCTTATTATTATCGAAGTTAGTCTGTTGTCGAGATTTTTGTTATTCCAATGGATGTTAGCCTAGTCATTATGGAAGGTAGTCTATTTTCGAGATTTTTGTTACTCCAATGGATGGTAGCCTTGTCATTATGGATGGTAGTCTGTTGTCGAGATTTTTGTTATTCCAATGGATGGAAGCCTAGTCATTATGGAAGGTAGTCTATTTTCGAGATTTTTGTTACTCTAATGGATGGTAGCCTTAACATTATGAAAGGTAGGTTGTTGTCGATATCTTTGTTACTCCAATGGATGGTAGCCTAATCATTATGGAAGGTAGTCTATTTTGATATTTTTGTTACTCCAATGGATGGTAGCCTTGTCATTATGGAAGGTAGTATGTTGTCGACATTTTTATAACTCCAAAGGATGGTAGCCTTCTAATTATGGAAGATAGTCTATTATCGAGATTTTTGTTACTCCAATGGATGGTAGCCTTGTCATTATGGAAGGTAGTCTCTTGTCGAGATTTTTAATACTCCAATGGATGGTAGCCTTATCATTATGGAAGGTAGTCTGTCGTTGTGATTTTTGTTACTCCAATGGATGGTAGCCTTGTCACTATGGAAGGTAGTATATTGTTCATATTTTTGTTACTACGATGTATGGTAGCCTTGTCATTATGGAAGTTATTCTGTTCTCGAGATTTTTGTTATTCCAATGGATGGTAGCCTAGTCATTATGGAAGGTAGTCTATTTTCGATATTTTTGTTACTCCAATGGATGGTAGCCTTATCATTATGGAAGGTAGTCTGTTGTCAAGATTTTTGTTACTCCAATGGATGGTAGCCTTGTCATTATGGAAGGTAGTTTGTTGTCGATATCTTTGTTACTCTAATGGATGGTAGCCTAGTCATTATGGAAGGTAGTATGTTGTCGAGATTTTTGTTACTCCAATGGATGGTAGCCTTGTAATTATGGAATGTAGTGTGTTGTCGAGATTTTTGTTATTCTAATGGATGGTAGCCTTGTTATTATGAATGGTAGTCTGTTGTCGAGATTTTTGTTACTCCATTGGATGGTAGCCTTATCATTATCGAAGTTAGTCTGTTGTCGAGATTTTTTTTATTCCAATGGATGTTAGCCTAGTCATTATGGAAGGTAGTCTATTTTCGAGATTTTTGTTACTCCAATGGATGGTAGCCTTGTCATTATGGAAGGTAGTCTGTTGTCGAGATTTTTGTTATTCCAATGGATGGTAGCCTAGTCATTATGGAAGGTAGTCTATCTTCTAGATTTTTGTTACTCTAATTGATGGTAGCCTTAACATTATGAAAGGTAGGCTGTTGTCGATATCTTTGTTACTCCAATGGATGGTAGCCTAATCATTATGGAAGGTAGTCTATTTTGATATTTTTGTTAATCCAATGGATGGTAGCCTTGTCATTATGGAAGGTAGTATGTTGTCGAGATTTTTATTACTCCAAAGGATGGTAGCCTTCTAATTATGGAAGGTAGTCTATTATCGAGATTTTTGTTACTACAACTGATGGTAGCCTTGTCATTATGGAAGGTAGTCTGTTGTCGAGATTTTTAATACTCCAATGGATGGTAGCCTTGTCATTATGGAAGGTAGTCTATCGTTGTGATTTTTGTTACTCCAATGGATGGTAGCCTTGTCATTATGGAAGGTAGTCTATTGTTCATATTTTTGTTACTACGATGTATGGTAGCCTTGTCATTATGGAAGGTAGTCTGTTGTCGAGATTTTTGTTACTCCATTGGATGGTAGCCTTGTTATTATGGAAGTTAGTCTGTTGTCGAGATTTTTGTTACTCTAATGGATGGTAGCGTAGTCATTATGGAAGGTAGTATGTTGTCCAGTTTTTGGTTACTCCAACGGATGGTAGCCTTGTCATTATGGAATGTAGTGTGTTGTCGAGATTTTTGTTATTCTAATGGATGGTAGCCTTGTCATTATGAAAGGTAGTCTGTTGTCGACATCTTTGTTACTCCAATGGATGGTAGCGTAGCCATTATGAAAGGTAGTCTGTTTTCGAGATTTTTGTTAATCCAAAGGATGGTAGCCTTGTCATTATGGCAGGTTGTCTGTTTTCGAAATTTTTGTTACTCCAATGGATGGTTACCTTGTCATTATGGAAGGTAGTCTATTTTGATATTTTTGTTACTCCAATGTATGGTAGCCTTGTCATTATGGAAGGTAGTATGTTGTCGAGATTTTTATTACTACAAAGGATGGTAGCCTTCTAATTATGGAAGGTAGTCTATTATCGAGATTTTTGTTACTCCAATGGATGGTAGCCTTTTCATTATGGAAGGTAGTATGTTGTCGAGATTTTTAATACTCCAATGGATGGTAGCCTTGTCATTATGGAAGGTAGTTTGTGGTAGTGATTTTTGTTACTCCTATGGATGGTAGCCTTGTCACTATGGAAGGTAGTCTATTGTTAATATTTTTGTTACTACGATGTATGGTAGCCTTGTCATTATTGAAGGTAGTCTGTTGTCAAGATTTTTGTTACTCCATTGCATGGTAGCCTTGTCATTATGGAAGTTATTCTGTTGTCGAGATTTTTGTTATTCCAATGGATGGTAGCCTAGTCATTATGGAAGGTAGTCTATTTTCGAGATTTTTGTTACTCCAATGGATGGTAGCCTTATCATTATGGAAGGTAGTCTGTTGTCAAGATTTTTGTTACTCCATTGGATGGTAGCCTTGTCATTATGGAAGGTAGTTTGTTGTCGATATCTTTGTTACTCTAAGGGATGGTAGCGTAGTCATTATGGAAGGTAGTATGTTGTCGAGATTTTTGTTACTCCAAAGGATGGTAGCCTTGTCATTATGGAAAGTAGTGTGTTGTCGAGATTTTTGTTATTCTAATGGATGGTAGCCTTGTCATTATGAATGGTAGTCTATTGTCAAGATTTTTGTTACTCCATTGGATGGTAGCCTTATTATTATCGAAGTTAGTCTGTTGTCGAGATTTTTGTTATTCCAATGGATGTTAGCCTGGTCATTATGGAAGGTATTCTATTTTCGAGATTTTTGTTACTCCAATGGATGGTAGCCTTGTCGTTATGGAAGGTAGTCTGTTGTCGAGATATTTGTTATTCCAATGGATGGTAGCCTAGTCATTATGGAATGTAGTCTATTTTTGAGATTTTTGTTACTCTAATGGATGGTAGCCTTAACATTATGAAAGGTAGGCTGTTGTCGATATCTTTGTTACTCCAATGGATGGTAGCCTAATCCTTATGGAAGGTAGTCTATTTTGATATTTTTGTTACTCCAATGGAAGGTAGCCTTGTCATTATGGAAGGTAGTATGTTGTCTAGATTTTTATAACTCCAAAGGATGGTAGCCTTCTAATTATGGAAGGTAGTCTATTATCGAGATTTTTTTTACTCGAATGGATGGTAGCCTTGTCATTATGGAAGGTAGTCTGTTGTCGAGATTTTTAATACTCCAATGGATGGTAGCCTTATCATTATGGAAGGTAGTCTTTCGTTGTGATTTTTGTTACTCCAATGGATGGTAGCCTTGTCACTATGGAAGGTAGTCTATTGTTCATATTTTTGTTACTATGATGTATGGTAGCCTTGTCATTATGAAAGGTAGTCTGTTGTCAAGATTTTTGTTACTCCATTGCATGGTAGCCTTGTCATTATGGAAGTTATTCTGTTCTCGAGATTTTTGTTATTCCAATGGATGGTAGCCTAGTCATTATGGAAGGTAGTCTGTTTTCGAGATTTTTGTTACTCTAAAGGATGGTAGCCTTAACATTATGAAAGGTAGGCTGTTGTCGATATCTTTGTTACTCCAATGGATGGTAGCCTAATCATTATGGAAGGTAGTCTATTTTGATATTTTTGATACTCCAATGGATGGTAGCCTTGTCATTATGGAATGTAGTATGTTGTCGATATTTTTATAACTCCAAAGGATGGTAGCCTTCTAATTATGGAAGGTAGTCTATTATCGAGATTTTTGTTACTCCAATGGATGGTAGCCTTGTCATTATGGAAGGTAGTCTGTTGTCCAGATTTTTAATACTCCAATGGATGGTAGCCTTATCATTATGGAAGGTAGTCTGTCGTTGTGATTTTTGTTACTCCAATGGATGGTAGCCTTGTCACTATGGAAGGTAGTATATTGTTAATATTTTTGTTACTACGATGAATGGTAGCCTTGTCATTATGGAAGGTAGTCTGTTGTCAAGATTTTTGTTACTCCATTGCATGGTAGCCTTGTCATTTTGGAAGTTATTCTGTTCTCGAGATTTTTGTTATTCCAATGGATGGTAGCCTAGTCATTATGGAAGGTAGTCTATTTTCGAGATTTTTGTTACTCCAATGGATGGTAGCCTTATCAATATGGAAGGTAGTCTGTTGTCAATATTTTTGTTACTCCAATGGATGGTAGCCTTGTCATTATGGAAGGTAGTTTGTTGTCGATATCTTTGTTACTCTAATGGATGGTAGCCTTGTCATTATGGAAAGTAGTGTGTTGTCAAGATTTTTGTTATTCTAATGGATGGTAGCCTTATCATTATGAATGGTAGTCTGTTGTCGAGATTTTTGTTACTCCATTGGATGGTAGCCTTATCATTATCGAAGTTAGTCTGTTGTCGAGATTTTTTATATTCCAATGGATGTTAGCCTAGTCATTATGGAAGGTAGTCTATTTTCGAGATTTTTGTTACTCCAATGGATGGTAGACTTGTCATTATGGAAGGTAGTCTGTTGTCGAGATTTTTGTTATTCCAATGGATGGTAGCCTAGTCATTATGGAAGGTAGTCTATTTTCTAGATTTTTGTTAGTCTAATGGATGGTAGCCTTAACATTATGAAAGGTAGGCTGTTGTCGATATCTTTGTTACTCCAATGGATGGTAGCCTAATCATTATGGAAGGTAGTTAATTTTGATATTTTTGTTAATCCAATGGATGGTAGCCTTGTCATTATGGAAGGTAGTATGTTGTCGAGATTTTTATTACTCCAAAGGATGGTAGCCTTCTAATTATGGAAGGTAGTCTATTATCGAGATTTTTGTTACTACAACTGATGGTAGCCTTGTAATTACGGAAGGTAGTCTGTTGTCGAGATTTTTAATACTCCAATGGATGGTAGCCTTGTCATTATGGATGGTAGTCTATCATTGTGATTTTTGTTACTCCAATGGATGGTAGCCTTGTCATTATGGAAGGTAGTCTATTGTTCATATTTTTGTTACTACGATGTATGGTAGCCTTGTCATTATGGAAGGTAGTCTGTTGTCGAGATTTTTGTTACTCCATTGGATGGTAGCCTTGTTATTATGGAAGTTAGTCTGTTGTCGAGATTTTTGTTATTCCAATGGATAGCCTAGTCATTATGGAAGGTAGTCTATTTTCGAGATTTTTGTTACTCCAATTGATGGTAGCCTTGTCATTATGGAAGATAGTTTGTTGTCGAGATTTTTGTTACTCCAATGGATGGTAGCCTTGTCATTATGGAAGGTAGTCTGTTGTCAAGATTTTTGTTACTCCATTGCATGGTATCCTTGTCATTATGGAAGTTATTTTGTTCTCGAGATTTTTGTTATTCCAATGGATGGTAGCCTAGTCATTATGGAAGGTAGTCTATTTTCGAGATTTTTGTTACTCCAATGGATGGTAGCCTTATCATTATGGAAGGTAGTCTGTTGTCAAGATTTTTGTTACTCCAATGGATGGTAGCCTTGTCATTATGGAAGGTAGTTTGTTGTCGATATCTTTGTTACTCTAATGGATGGTAGCCTAGTCATTATGGAAGGTAGTATGTTGTCGAGATTTTTGTTACTCCAATGGATGGTAGCCTTGTCATTATGGAAAGTAGTGTGTTGTCGAGATTTTTGTTATTCTAATGGATGGTAGCCTTGTCATTATGAATGGTAGTCTGTTGTCGAGATTTTTGTTACTCCATTGGATGGTAGCCTTATTTTTATCGAACTTAGTCTGTTGTCGAGATTTTTGTTATTCCAATGGATGTTAGCCTAGTCATTATGGAAGGTAGTCTATTTTCGAGATTTTTGTTACTCCAATGGATGGTAGCCTAGTCATTATGGAAGGTAGTCTGTTGTCAAGATTTTTGTTATTCCAATGGATGGTAGCCTAGTCATTATGTAATGTAGTCTATTTTCGAGATTTTTGTTACTCTAATGGATGGTAGCCTTAACATTATGAAAGGTAGGCTGTTGTCGATATCTTTGTTACTCCAATGGATGGTAGCCTAATCCTTATGGAAGGTAGTCTATTTTGATATTTTTGTTACTCCAATGGATGGTAGCCTTGTCATTATGGAAGGTAGTATGTTGTCGAGATTTTTATAACTCCAAAGGATGGTAGCCTTCTAATTATGGAAGGTAGTCTATTATCGAGATTTTTGTTACTCCAATGGATGGTAGCCTTGTCATTATGGAAGGTAGTCTGTTGTTGAGATTTTTAATACTCCAATGGATGGTAGCCTTATCATTATGGAAGGTAGTCTGTCGTTGTGATTTTTGTTACTCCAATGGATGGTAGCCTTGTCACTATGGAAGGTAGTATATTGTTCATATTTTTGTTACTAGGATGTATGGTAGCCTTGTCATTATGGAAGGTAGTCTGTTGTCAAGATTTTTGTTACTCTATTGCATGGTAGCCTTTTCATTATGGAAGTTATTCTGTTCTCGAGATTTTTGTTATTCCAATGGATGGTAGCCTAGTCATTATGGAAGGTAGTCTATTTTCGAGAATTTTGTTACTCCAATGGATGGTAGCCTTATCATTGTGGAAGGTAGTCTGTTGTCAAGATTTTTGTTACTCCAATGGATGGTAGCCTTGTCATTATGGAAGGTAGTTTGTTGTCGATATCTTTGTTACTCTAATGGATGGTAGCCTAGTCATTATGGAAGGTAGTATGTTGTCGAGATTTTTGTTACTCCAATGGATGGTAGCCTTGTCATTATGGAAAGTAGTGTGTTGTCGAGATTTTTGTTATTCTAATGGATGGTAGCCTTGTCATTATGAATGGTAGTCTGTTGTCGAGATTTTTGTTACTCCATTGGATGGTAGCCTTATTTTTATCGAACTTAGTCTGTTGTCGAGATTTTTGTTATTCCAATGGATGTTAGCCTAGTCATTATGGAAGGTAGTCTATTTTCGAGATTTTTGTTACTCCAATGGATGGTAGCCTAGTCATTATGGAAGGTAGTCTGTTGTCAAGATTTTTGTTATTCCAATGGATGGTAGCCTAGTCATTATGTAATGTAGTCTATTTTCGAGATTTTTGTTACTCTAATGGATGGTAGCCTTAACATTATGAAAGGTAGGCTGTTGTCGATATCTTTGTTACTCCAATGGATGGTAGCCTAATCCTTATGGAAGGTAGTCTATTTTGATATTTTTGTTACTCCAATGGATGGTAGCCTTGTCATTATGGAAGCTAGTATGTTGTCGAGATTTTTATAACTCCAAAGGATGGTAGCCTTCTAATTATGGAAGGTAGTCTATTATCGAGATTTTTGTTACTCCAATGGATGGTAGCCTTGTCATTATGGAAGGTAGTCTGTTGTTGAGATTTTTAATACTCCAATGGATGGTAGCCTTATCATTATGGAAGGTAGTCTGTCGTTGTGATTTTTGTTACTCCAATGGATGGTAGCCTTGTCACTATGGAAGGTAGTATATTGTTCATATTTTTGTTACTAGGATGTATGGTAGCCTTGTCATTATGGAAGGTAGTCTGTTGTCAAGATTTTTGTTACTCTATTGCATGGTAGCCTTGTCATTATGGAAGTTATTCTGTTCTCGAGATTTTTGTTATTCCAATGGATGGTAGCCTAGTCATTATGGAAGGTAGTCTATTTTCGAGAATTTTGTTACTCCAATGGATGGTAGCCTTATCATTGTGGAAGGTAGTCTGTTGTCAAGATTTTTGTTACTCCAATGGATGGTAGCCTTGTCATTATGGAAGGTAGTTTGTTGTCGATATCTTTGTTACTCTAATGGATGGTAGCCTAGTCATTATGGAAGGTAGTATGTTGTCGAGATTTTTGTTACTCCAATGGATGGTAGCCTTGTCATTATGGAAAGTAGTGTGTTGTCGAGATTTTTGTTATTCTAATGGATGGTAGCCTTGTCATTATGAATGGTAGTCTATTGTCGAGATTTTTGTTACTCCATTGGATGGTAGCCTTATTTTTATCGAACTTAGTCTGTTGTCGAGATTTTTGTTATTCCAATGGATGTTAGCCTAGTCATTATGGAAGGTAGTCTATTTTCGAGATTTTTGTTACTCCAATGGATGGTAGCCTAGTCATTATGGAAGGTAGTCTGTTGTCGAGATTTTTGTTATTCAAATGGATGGTAGCCTAGTCATTATGTAATGTAGTCTATTTTCGAGATTTTTGTTACTCTAATGGATGGTAGCCTTAACATTATGAAAGGTAGGCTGTTGTCGATATCTTTGTTACTCCAATGGATGGTAGCCTAATCCTTATGGAAGGTAGTCTATTTTGATATTTTTGTTACTCCAATGGATGGTAGCCTTGTCATTATGGAAGCTAGTATGTTGTCGAGATTTTTATAACTCCAAAGGATGGTAGCCTTCTAATTATGGAAGGTAGTCTATTATCGAGATTTTTGTTACTCCAATGGATGGTAGCCTTGTCATTATGGAAGGTAGTCTGTTGTTGAGATTTTTAATACTCCAATGGATGGTAGCCTTATCATTATGGAAGGTAGTCTGTCGTTGTGATTTTTGTTACTCCAATGGATGGTAGCCTTGTCACTATGGAAGGTAGTATATTGTTCATATTTTTGTTACTAGGATGTATGGTAGCCTTGTCATTATGGAAGGTAGTCTGTTGTCAAGATTTTTGTTACTCTATTGCATGGTAGCCTTGTCATTATGGAAGTTATTCTGTTCTCGAGATTTTTGTTATTCCAATGGATGGTAGCCTAGTCATTATGGAAGGTAGTCTATTTTCGAGAATTTTGTTACTCCAATGGATGGTAGCCTTATCATTGTGGAAGGTAGTCTGTTGTCAAGATTTTTGTTACTCCAATGGATGGTAGCCTTGTCATTATGGAAGGTAGTTTGTTGTCGATATCTTTGTTACTCTAATGGATGGTAGCCTAGTCATTATGGAAGGTAGTATGTTGTCGAGATTTTTGTTACTCCAATGGATGGTAGCCTTGTCATTATGGAAAGTAGTGTGTTGTCGAGATTTTTGTTATTCTAATGGATGGTAGCCTTGTCATTATGAATGGTAGTCTGTTGTCGAGATTTTTGTTACTCCATTGGATGGTAGCCTTATTTTTATCGAACTTAGTCTGTTGTCGAGATTTTTGTTATTCCAATGGATGTTAGCCTAGTCATTATGGAAGGTAGTCTATTTTCGACATTTTTGTTACTCCAATGGATGGTAGCCTAGTCATTATGGAAGGTAGTCTGTTGTCGAGATTTTTGTTATTCAAATGGATGGTAGCCTAGTCATTATGTAATGTAGTCTATTTTCGAGATTTTTGTTACTCTAATGGATGGTAGCCTTAACATTATGAAAGGTAGGCTGTTGTCGATATCTTTGTTACTCCAATGTATGGTAGCCTAATCCTTATGGAAGGTAGTCTATTTTGATATTTTTGTTACTCCAATGGATGGTAGCCTTGTCATTATGGAAGGTAGTATGTTGTCGAGATTTTTATAACTCCAAAGGATGGTAGCCTTCTAATTATGGAAGGTAGTCTATTATCGAGATTTTTGTTACTCCAATGGATGGTAGCCTTGTCATTATGGAAGGTAGTCTGTTGTTGAGATTTTTAATACTCCAATGGATGGTAGCCTTATCATTATGGAAGGTAGTCTGTCATTGTGATTTTTGTTACTCCAATGGATGGTAGCCTTGTCACTATGGAAGGTAGTATATTGTTCATATTTTTGTTACTAGGATGTATGGTAGCCTTGTCATTATGGAAGGTAGTCTGTTGTCAAGATTTTTGTTACTCCATTGCATGGTAGCCTTGTCATTATGGAAGTTATTCTGTTCTCGAGATTTTTGTTATTCCAATGGATGGTAGCCTAGTCATTATGGAAGGTAGTCTATTTTCGAGATTTTTGTTACTCTAATGGATGGTAGCCTTAACATTATGAAAGGTAGGTTGTTGTCGATATCTTTGTTACTCCAATGGATGGTAGCCTAATCATTATGGAAGGTAGTCTATTTTGATATTTTTGTTACTCCAATGGATGGTAGCCTTGTCATTATGGAAGGTAGTATGTTGTCGACATTTTTATAACTCCAAAGGATGGTAGCCTTCTAATTATGGAAGGTAGTCTATTATCGAGATTTTTGTTACTCCAATGGATGGTAGCCTTGTCATTATGGAAGGTAGTCTGTTGTCGAGATTTTTAATACTCCAATGGATGGTAGCCTTATCATTATGGAAGGTAGTCTGTCGTTGTGATTTTTGTTACTCCAATGGATGGTAGCCTTGTCACTATGGAAGGTAGTATATTGTTCATATTTTTGTTACTACGATGTATGGTAGCCTTGTAATTATGGAAGTTATTCTGTTCTCGAGATTTTTGTTATTCCAATGGATGGTAGCCTAGTCATTATGGAAGGTAGTCTATTTTCGATATTTTTGTTACTCCAATGGATGGTAGCCTTATCATTATGGAAGGTAGTCTGTTGTCAAGATTTTTGTTACTCCAATGGATGGTAGCCTTGTCATTATGGAAGGTAGTTTGTTGTCGATATCTTTGTTACTCTAATGGATGGTAGCCTAGTCATTATGGAAGGTAGTATGTTGTCGAGATTTTTGTTACTCCAATGGATGGTAGCCTTGTCATTATGGAATGTAGTGTGTTGTCGAGATTTTTGTTATTCTAATGGATGGTAGCCTTGTTATTATGAATGGTAGTCTGTTGTCGAGATTTTTGTTACTCCATTGGATGGTAGCCTTATCATTATCGAAGTTAGTCTGTTGTCGAGATTTTTTTTATTCCAATGGATGTTAGCCTAGTCATTATGGAAGGTAGTCTATTTTCGAGATTTTTGTTACTCCAATGGATGGTAGCCTTGTCATTATGGAAGGTAGTCTGTTGTCGAGATTTTTGTTATTCCAATGGATGGTAGCCTAGTCATTATGGAAGGTAGTCTATCTTCTAGATTTTTGTTACTCTAATGGATGGTAGCCTTAACATTATGAAAGGTAGGCTGTTGTCGATATCTTTGTTACTCCAATGGATGGTAGCCTAAGCATTATGGAAGGTAGTCTATTTTGATATTTTTGTTAATCCAATGGATGGTAGCCTTGTCATTATGGAAGGTAGTATGTTGTCGAGATTTTTATTACTCCAAAGGATGGTAGCCTTCTAATTATGGAAGGTAGTCTATTATCGAGATTTTTGTTACTACAACTGATGGTAGCCTTGTCATTATGGAAGGTAGTCTGTTGTCGAGATTTTTAATACTCCAATGGATGGTAGCCTTGTCATTATGGAAGGTAGTCTATCGTTGTGATTTTTGTTACTCCAATGGATGGTAGCCTTGTCATTATGGAAGGTAGTCTATTGTTCATATTTTTGTTACTACGATGTATGGTAGCCTTGTCATTATGGAAGGTAGTCTGTTGTCGAGATTTTTGTTACTCCATTGGATGGTAGCCTTGTTATTATGGAAGTTAGTCTGTTGTCGAGATTTTTGTTATTCCAATGGATAGCCTAGTCATTATGGAAGGTAGTCTATTTTCGAGATTTTTGTTACTCCAATTGATGGTAGCCTTGTCATTATGGAAGATAGTTTGTTGTCGAGATTTTTGTTACTCCAATGGATGGTAGCCTTGTCATTATGGAAGGTAGTTTGTTGTCGATATCTTTGTTACTCTAATGGATGGTAGCGTAGTCATTATGGAAGGTAGTATGTTGTCCAGTTTTTGGTTACTCCAACGGATGGTAGCCTTGTCATTATGGAATGTAGTGTGTTGTCGAGATTTTTGTTATTCTAATGGATGGTAGCCTTGTCATTATGAAAGGTAGTCTGTTGTCGACATCTTTGTTACTCCAATGGATGGTAGCGTAGCCATTATGAAAGGTAGTCTGTTTTCGAGATTTTTGTTAATCCAAAGGATGGTAGCCTTGTCATTATGGCAGGTTGTCTGTTTTCGAAATTTTTGTTACTCCAATGGATGGTTACCTTGTCATTATGGAAGGTAGTCTATTTTGATATTTTTGTTACTCCAATGTATGGTAGCCTTGTCATTATGGAAGGTAGTATGTTGTCGAGATATTTATTACTACAAAGGATGGTAGCCTTCTAATTATGGAAGGTAGTCTATTATCGAGATTTTTGTTACTCCAATGGATGGTAGCCTTTTCATTATGGAAGGTAGTATGTTGTCGAGATTTTTAATACTCCAATGGATGGTAGCCTTGTCATTATGGAAGGTAGTTTGTGGTAGTGATTTTTGTTACTCCTATGGATGGTAGCCTTGTCACTATGGAAGGTAGTCTATTGTTCATATTTTTGTTACTACGATGTATGGTAGCCTTGTCATTATTGAAGGTAGTCTGTTGTCAAGATTTTTGTTACTCCATTGCATGGTAGCCTTGTCATTATGGAAGTTATTCTGTTGTCGAGATTTTTGTTATTCCAATGGATGGTAGCCTAGTCATTATGGAAGGTAGTCTATTTTCGAGATTTTTGTTACTCCAATGGATGGTAGCCTTATCATTATGGAAGGTAGTCTGTCGTCAAGATTTTTGTTACTCCATTGGATGGTAGCCTTGTCATTATGGAAGGTAGTTTGTTGTCGATATCTTTGTTACTCTAAGGGATGGTAGCGTAGTCATTATGGAAGGTAGTATGTTGTCGAGATTTTTGTTACTCCAAAGGATGGTAGCCTTGTCATTATGGAAAGTAGTGTGTTGTCGAGATTTTTGTTATTCTAATGGATGGTAGCCTTGTCATTATGAATGGTAGTCTATTGTCAAGATTTTTGTTACTCCATTGGATGGTAGCCTTATTATTATCGAAGTTAGTCTGTTGTCGAGATTTTTGTTATTCCAATGGATGTTAGCCTAGTCATTATGGAAGGTATTCTATTTTCGAGATTTTTGTTACTCCAATGGATGGTAGCCTTGTCGTTATGGAAGGTAGTCTGTTGTCGAGATATTTGTTATTCCAATGGATGGTAGCCTAGTCATTATGGAATGTAGTCTATTTTTGAGATTTTTGTTACTCTAATGGATGGTAGCCTTAACATTATGAAAGGTAGGCTGTTGTCGATATCTTTGTTACTCCAATGGATGGTAGCCTAATCCTTATGGAAGGTAGTCTATTTTGATATTTTTGTTACTCCAATGGATGGTAGCCTTGTCATTATGGAAGGTAGTATGTTGTCTAGATTTTTATAACTCCAAAGGATGGTAGCCTTCTAATTATGGAAGGTAGTCTATTATCGAGATTTTTTTTACTCCAATGGATGGTAGCCTTGTCATTATGGAAGGTAGTCTGTTGTCGAGATTTTTAATACTCCAATGGATGGTAGCCTTATCATTATGGAAGGTAGTCTGTCGTTGTGATTTTTGTTACTCCAATGGATGGTAGCCTTGTCACTATGGAAGGTAGTCTATTGTTCATATTTTTGTTACTATGATGTATGGTAGCCTTGTCATTATGAAAGGTAGTCTGTTGTCAAGATTTTTGTTACTCCATTGCATGGTAGCCTTGTCATTATGGAAGTTATTCTGTTCTCGAGATTTTTGTTATTCCAATGGATGGTAGCCTAGTCATTATGGAAGGTAGTCTGTTTTCGAGATTTTTGTTACTCTAAAGGATGGTAGCCTTAACATTATGAAAGGTAGGCTGTTGTCGATATCTTTGTTACTCCAATGGATGGTAGCCTAATCATTATGGAAGGTAGTCTATTTTGATATTTTTGATACTCCAATGGATGGTAGCCTTGTCATTATGGAATGTAGTATGTTGTCGATATTTTTATAACTCCAAAGGATGGTAGCCTTCTAATTATGGAAGGTAGTCTATTATCGAGATTTTTGTTACTCCAATGGATGGTAGCCTTGTCATTATGGAAGGTAGTCTGTTGTCCAGATTTTTAATACTCCAATGCATGGTAGCCTTATCATTATGGAAGGTAGTCTGTCGTTGTGATTTTTGTTACTCCAATGGATGGTAGCCTTGTCACTATGGAAGGTAGTATATTGTTCATATTTTTGTTACTACGATGTATGGTAGCCTTGTCATTATGGAAGGTAGTCTGTTGTCAAGATTTTTGTTACTCCATTGCATGGTAGCCTTGTCATTATGGAAGTTATTCTGTTCTCGAGATTTTTGTTATTCCAATGGATGGTAGCCTAGTCATTATGGAAGGTAGTCTATTTTCGAGATTTTTGTTACTCCAATGGATGGTAGCCTTATCAATATGGAAGGTAGTCTGTTGTCAAGATTTTTGTTACTCCAATGGATGGTAGCCTTGTCATTATGGAAGGTAGTTTGTTGTCGATATCTTTGTTACTCTAATGGATGGTAGCCTTGTCATTATGGAAAGTAGTGTGTTGTCAAGATTTTTGTTATTCTAATGGATGGTAGCCTTATCATTATGAATGGTAGTCTGTTGTCGAGATTTTTGTTACTCCATTGGATGGTAGCCTTATCATTATCGAAGTTAGTCTGTTGTCGAGATTTTTTATAGTCCAATGGATGTTAGCCTAGTCATTATGGAAGGTAGTCTATTTTCGAGATTTTTGTTACTCCAATGGATGGTAGACTTGTCATTATGGAAGGTAGTCTGTTGTCGAGATTTTTGTTATTCCAATGGATGGTAGCCTAGTCATTATGGAAGGTAGTCTATTTTCTAGATTTTTGTTACTCTAATGGATGGTAGCCTTAACATTATGAAAGGTAGGCTGTTGTCGATATCTTTGTTACTCCAATGGATGGTAGCCTAATCATTATGGAAGGTAGTTAATTTTGATATTTTTGTTAATCCAATGGATGGTAGCCTTGTCATTATGGAAGGTAGTATGTTGTCGAGATTTTTATTACTCCAAAGGATGGTAGCCTTCTAATTATGGAAGGTAGTCTATTATCGAGATTTTTGTTACTACAACTGATGGTAGCCTTGTAATTATGGAAGGTAGTCTGTTGTCGAGATTTTTAATACTCCAATGGATGGTAGCCTTGTCATTATGGATGGTAGTCTATCGTTGTGATTTTTGTTACTCCAATGGATGGTAGCCTTGTCATTATGGAAGGTAGTCTATTGTTCATATTTTTGTTACTACGATGTATGGTAGCCTTGTCATTATGGAAGGTAGTCTGTTGTCGAGATTTTTGTTACTCCATTGGATGGTAGCCTTGTTATTATGGAAGTTAGTCTGTTGTCGAGATTTTTGTTATTCCAATGGATAGCCTAGTCATTATGGAAGGTAGTCTATTTTCGAGATTTTTGTTACTCCAATTGATGGTAGCCTTGTCATTATGGAAGATAGTTTGTTGTCGAGATTTTTGTTACTCCAATGGATGGTAGCCTTGTCATTATGGAAGGTAGTCTGTTGTCAAGATTTTTGTTACTCCATTGCATGGTAGCCTTGTCATTATGGAAGTTATTCTGTTGTCGAGATTTTTGTTATTCCAATGGATGGTAGCCTAGTCATTATGGAAGGTAGTCTATTTTCGAGATTTTTGTTACTCCAATGGATGGTAGCCTTATCATTATGGAAGGTAGTCTGTTGTCAAGATTTTTGTTACTCCAATGGATGGTATCCTTGTCATTATGGAAGGTAGTTTGTTATTGATATCTTTGTTACTCTAATGGATGGTAGCCTAGTCATTATGGAAGGTAGTATGTTGCCGAGATTTTTGTTACTCCAAAGTATGGTAGCCTTGTCATTATGGAAGGTAGTGTGTTGTCGAGATTTTTGTTATTCTAATGGATGGTAGCCTTGTCATTATGAATGGTAGTCTATTGTCGAGATTTTTGTTACTCCATTGGATGGTAGCCTTATTATTATCGAAGTTAGTCTGTTGTCGAGATTTTTGATATTCCAATGGATGTTAGCCTAGTCATTATGGAAGGTAGTCTATTTTCGAGATTTTTGTTACTCCAATGGATGGTAGCCTTGTCATTATGGAAGGTAGTCTGTTGTCAAGATTTTTGTTATTCCAATGGATGGTAGCCTAGTCATTATGGAAGGTAGTCTATTTTCGAGATTTTTGTTACTCTAAAGGATTGTAGCCTTAACATTATGAAAGGTAGGTTGTTGTCGATATCTTTGTTACTCCAATGGATGGTAGCCTAATCATTATGGAAGGTAGTCTATTTTGATATTTTTGATACTCCAATGGATGGTAGCCTTGTCATTATGGAAGGTAGTATGTTGTCGAGATTTTTATAACTCCAAAGGATGGTAGCCTTCTAATTATGGAAGGTAGTCTATTATCGAGATTTTTGTTACTCCAATGGATGGTAGCCTTGTCATTATGGAAGGTAGTCTGTTGTCGAGATTTTTAATACTCCAATGGATGGTAGCCTTATCATTATGGAAGGTAGTCTATCGTTGTGATTTTTGTTACTCCAATGGATGGTAGCCTTGTCACTATGGAAGGTAGTATATTGTTCATATTTTTGTTACTACGATGTATGGTAGCCTTGTCATTATGGAAGGTAGTCTGTTGTCAAGATTTTTGTTACTCCATTGCATGGTATCCTTGTCATTATGGAAGTTATTTTGTTCTCGAGATTTTTGTTATTCCAATGGATGGTAGCCTAGTCATTATGGAAGGTAGTCTATTTTCGAGAATTTTGTTACTCCAATGGATGGTAGCCTTATCATTGTGGAAGGTAGTCTGTTGTCAAGATTTTTGTTACTCCAATGGATGGTAGCCTTGTCATTATGGAAGGTAGTTTGTTGTCGATATCTTTGTTACTCCAATGGATGGTAGCCTTGTCATTATGGAAAGTAGTGTGTTGTCGAGAATTTTGTTACTCCAATGGATGGTAGCCTTATCATTGTGGAAGGTAGTCTGTTGTCAAGATTTTTGTTACTCCAATGGATGGTAGCCTAGTCATTATGGAAGGTAGTATGTTGTCGAGATTTTTGTTACTCCAATGGATGGTAGCCTTGTCATTATGGAAAGTAGTGTGTTGTCGAGATTTTTGTTATTCTAATGGATGGTAGCTTTGTCATTATGAATGGTAGTCTGTTGTCGAGATTTTTGTTACTCCATTGGATGGTAGCCTTATTTTTATCGAACTTAGTCTGTTGTCGAGATTTTTGTTATTCCAATGGATGTTAGCCTAGTCATTATGGAAGGTAGTCTATTTTCGAGATTTTTGTTACTCCAATGGATGGTAGCCTAGCCATTATGGAAGGTAGTCTGTTGTCGAGATTTTTGTTATTCCAATGGATGGTAGCCTAGTCATTATGTAATGTAGTCTATTTTCGAGATTTTTGTTACTCTAATGGATGGTAGCCTTAACATTATGAAAGGTAGGCGGTTGTCGATATCTTTGTTACTCCAATGGATGGTAGCCTTCTAATTATGGAAGGTAGTCTATTATCGAGATTTTTGTTACTACAACTGATGGTAGCCTTTTCATTATGGAAGGTAGTCTGTTGTCGAGATTTTTAATACTCCAATGGATGGTAGCCTTGTCATTATGGATGGTAGTCTATCGTTGTGATTTTTGTTACTCCAATGGATGGTAGCCTTGTCATTATGGAAGGTAGTCTATTGTTCATATTTTTGTTACTACGGTGTATGGTAGCCTTGTCATTATGGAAGGTAGTCTGTTGTCGAGATTTTTGTTACTCCATTGGATGGTAGCCTTGTTATTATGGAAGTTAGTATGTTATCGAGATTTTTGTTATTCCAATGGATAGCCTAGTCATTATGGAAGGTAGTCTATTTTCGAGATTTTTGTTACTCCAATTGATGGTAGCCTTGTCATTATGGAAGATAGTTTGTTGTCGAGATTTTTGTTACTCCAATGGATGGTAGCCTTGTCATTATGGAAGGTAGTTTGTTGTCGATATCTTTGTTACTCTAATGGATGGTAGCGTAGTCATTATGGAAGGTAGTATGTTGTCCAGTTTTTGGTTACTCCAACGGATGGTAGCCTTGTCATTATGGAATGTAGTGTGTTGTCGAGATTTTTGTTATTCTAATGGATGGTAGACTTGTCATTATGAAAGGTAGTCTGTTGTCGACATCTTTGTTACTCCAATGGATGGTAGCGTAGCCATTATGAAAGGTAGTCTGTTTTCGAGATTTTTGTTAATCCAAAGGATGGTAGCCTTGTCATTATGGCAGGTTGTCTGTTTTCGAAATTTTTGTTACTCCAATGGATGGTTACCTTGTCATTATGGAAGGTAGTCTATTTTGATATTTTTGTTACTCCAATGTATGGTAGCTTTGTCATTATGGAAGGTAGTATGTTGTCGAGATTTTTATTACTACAAAGGATGGTAGCCTTCTAATTATTGAAGGTAGTCTATTATCGAGATTTTTGTTACTCCAATGGATGGTAGCCTTAACATTATGGAAGGTAGTATGTTTTCGAGATTTTTAATACTCCAATGGATGGTAGCCTTGTCATTATGGATGGTAGTTTGTGGTTGTGATTTTTGTTACTCCAATGGATGGTAGCCTTGTCACTATGGAATGTAGTCTATTGTTCATATTTTTGTTACTACGATGTATGGTAGCCTTGTCATTATGGAAGGTAGTCTGTTGTCAACATTTTTGTTACTCCATTGCATGGTAGCCTTGTCATTATTGAAGTTATTCTGTTGTCGAGATTTTTGTTATTCCAATGGATGGTAGCCTAGTCATTATGGAAGGTAGTCTATTTTCGAGATTTTTGTTACTCCAATGGATGGTAGCCTTATCATTATGGAAGGTAGTCTGTTGTCAAGATTTTTGTTACTCCAATGGATGGTAGCCTTGTCATTATGGAAGGTAGTTTGTTGTCGATATCTTTGTTACTCTAATGGATGGTAGCCTAGTCATTATGGAAGGTAGTATGTTGTCGAGATTTTTGTTACTCCAATGGATGGTAGCCTTGTCATTATGGAAAGTAGTGTATTGTCGAGATTTTTGTTATTCTAATGGATGGTAGCCTTGTCATTATGAATGGTAGTCTATTGTCGAGATTTTTGTTACTCCATTGGATGGTAGCCTTATTTTTATCGAACTTAGTCTGTTGTCGAGATTTTTGTTATTCCAATGGATGTTAGCCTAGTCATTATGGAAGGTAGTCTATTTTCGAGATTTTTGTTACTCCAATGGATGGTAGCCTAGTCATTATGGAAGGTAGTCTGTTGTCGAGATTTTTGTTATTCCAATGGATGGTAGCCTAGTCATTATGTAATGTAGTCTATTTTCGAGATTTTTGTTACTCTAATGGATGGTAGCCTTAACATTATGAAAGGTAGGCGGTTGTCGATATCTTTGTTACTCCAATGGATGGTAGCCTAATCCTTATGGAAGGTAGTCTATTTTGATATTTTTGTTACTCCAATGGATGGTAGCCTTGTCATTATGGAAGGTAGTCTATTATCGAAATTTTTGTTACTCCAATGCATGGTAGCCTTGTCATTATGGAAGGTAGTCTGTTGTCGAGATTTTTAATACTCCAATGGATGGTAGCCTTATCATTATGGAAGGTAGTCTGTCGTTGTGATTTTTGTTACTCCAATGGATGGTAGCCTTGTCACTATGGAAGGTAGTATATTGTTCATATTTTTGTTACTACGATGTATGGTAGCCTTGTCATTATGGAAGGTAGTCTGTTGTCAAGATTTTTGTAACTCCATTTCATGGTATCCTTGTCATTATGGAAGTTATTTTGTTCTCGAGGTTTTTATTATTCCAATGGATGGTAGCCTAGTCATTATGGAAGGTAGTCTTTTTTCGAGATTTTTGTTACTCCAATGCATGGTAGCCTTATCATTATGGAAGGTAGTCTGTTGTCAAGATTTTTGTTACTCCAATGGATGGTAGCCTTGTCATTATGGAAGGTAGTTTGTTGTCGATATCTTTGTTATTCTAATGGATGGTAGCCTTGTCATTATGAATGGTAGTCTGTTGTCGAGATTTTTGTTACTCCATTGGATGGTAGCCTTATCATTATCAAAGTTAGTCTGTTGTCGAGATTTTTGTTATTCCAATGGATGTTAGCCTAGTCATTATGGAAGGTAGTCTATTATCGAGATTTTTGTTACTCTAATGGATGGTAGCCTTAACATTATGAAAGGTAGGCTATTGTCGATATCTTTGTTACTCCAATGGATGGTAGCCTAATCATTGTGGAAGGTAGTCTATTTTGATATTTTTGTTAATCCAATGGATGGTAGCCTTGTCATTATGGAAGGTAGTATGTTGTCGAGATTTTTATTACTCCAAAGGATGGTAGCCTTCTAATTATGGAAGGTAGTCTATTATCGAGATTTTTGTTACTCCAACTGATGGTAGCCTTGTCATTATGGAAGGTAGTCTGTTGTCGAGATTTTTAATACTCCAATGGATGGTAGCCTTGTCATTATGGAAGGTAGTCTATCGTTGTGATTTTTGTTACTCCAATGGATGGAAGCCTTGTCATTATGGAAGGTAGTCTATTGTTCATATTTTTGTTACTACGATGTATGGTAGCCTTGTCATTATGGAAGGTAGTCTGTTGTCGAGATTTTTGTTACTCCATTGGATGGTAGCCTTGTCATTATGGAAGTTAGTCTGTTGTCGAGATTTTTGTTATTCCAATGGATAGCCTAGTCATTATGGAAGGTACTCTATTTTCGAGATTTTTGTTACTCCAATTGATGGTAGCATTGTCATTATGGAAGATAGTTTGTTGTCGAGATTTTTGTTACTCCAATGGATGGTAGCCTTGTCATTATTGAAGGTAGCTTGTTGTCGATATCTTTGTTACTCTAATGGATGGTAGCCTAGTCATTATGGAAGGTAGTATGTTTTCCAGTTTTTGGTTACTCCAACGGATGGTAGCCTTGACATTATGGAATGTAGTGTGTTGTCGAGTTTTTTGTTATTCTAATGGATGGTAGCCTTGTCATTATGAAAGGTAGTCTGTTGTCGACATCTTTGTTACTCCAATGGATGGTAGCCTAGCCATTATGAAAGGTAGTCTGTTTTCGAGATTTTTGTTAATCCAAAGGATGGTAGCCTTGTCATTATGGCAGGTTGTCTGTTTTCGAAATTTTTGTTACTCCAATGGATGGTTACCTTGTCATTATGGAAGGTAGTCTATTTTAATATTTTTGTTACTCCAATGGATGGTAGCCTTGTCATTATGGAAGGTAGTATGTTGTCGAGATTTTTATTACTACAAAGGATGGTAGCCTTCTAATTATGGAAGGTAGTCTATTATCGAGATTTTTGTTACTCCAACTGATGGTAGCCTTGTCATTATGGAAGGTAGTCTGTTGTCGAGATTTTTAATACTCCAATGGATGGTAGCCTTGTCATTATGGAAGTTAGCCTGTTGTCGAGATTTTTGTTATTCCAATGGATAGCCTAGTCATTATGGAAGGTAGTCTATTTTCGAGATTTTTGTTACTCCAATTGATGGTAGCCTTGTCATTATGGAAGATAGTCTATTATCGAGATTTTTGTTACTCCAATGGATGGTAGCCTTGTCATTATGGAAGGTAGTTTGTTGTCGATATCTTTGTTACTCTAATGGATGGTAGCCTAGTCATTATGGAAGGTAGTATATTGTCAAGTTTTTGGTTACTCCAACGGATGGTAGCCTTGTCATAATGGAATGTAATGTGTTGTCGAGATTTTTGTTATTCTAATGGATGGTAGCTTTGTCATTATGAAAGGTAGTATGTTGTCGACATCTTTGTTACTCCAATGGATGGTAGCCTAGCCATTATGAAAGGTAGTTTGTTTTCGAGATTTTTGTTAATCCAAAGGATGGTAGCCTTGTCATTATGGCAGGTTGTCTGTTTTCGAAATTTTTGTTACTCCAATGGATGGTTACCTTGTCATTATGGAAGGTAGTCTATTTTGATATTTTTGTTACTCCAATGGATGGTAGCCTTGTCATTATGGAAGGTAGTATGTTGTCGAGATTTTTATTACTACAAAGGATGGTAGCCTTCTAATTATGGAAGGTAGTCTATTATCGAGATTTTTGTTACTCTAATGGATGGTAGGCTTGTCATTATGGAAGGTAGTTTGTTGTCGATATCTTTGTTACTCCAATGGATGGTAGCCTAATCATTATGGAAGGTAGTCTATTTTGATATTTTTGTTAATCCAATGGATGGTAGCCTTGTCATTATGGAAGGTAGTATGTTGTCGAGATTTTTATTACTCCAAAGGATGGTAGCCTTCTAATTATGGAAGGTAGTCTATTATCGAGATTTTTGTTACTCCAACTGATGGTAGCCTTGTCATTATGGAAGGTAGTCTGTTGTCGAGATTTTTAATACTCCAATGGATGGTAGCCTTGTCATTATGGAAGGTAGTCTATCATTGTGATTTTTGTTACTCCAATGGATGGTAGCCTTGTCATTATGGAAGGTAGTCTATTGTTCATATTTTTGTTACTACGATGTATGGTAGCCTTGTCATTATGGAAGGTAGTCTGTTGTCAAGATTTTTGTTACTCCATTAGATGGTAGCCTTGTCATTATGGAAGTTAGTCTGTTGTCGAGATTTTTGTTATTCCAATGGATAGCCTAGTCATTATGGAAGGTAGTCTATTTTCGAGATTTTTGTTTCTCCAATTGATGGTAGCCTTGTCATTATGGAAGATAGTTTGTTGTCGAGATTTTTGTTACTCCAATGGATGGTAGCCTTGTCTTTATGGAAGGTAGTTTGTTGTCAAGATTTTTGTTACTCCATTGGATGGTAGCCTTGTCATTATGGAAGTTAGTCTGTTGTCGAGATTTTTGTTATTCCAATGGATAGCCTAGTCATTATGGAAGGTAGTCTATTTTCGAGATTTTTGTTTCTCCAATTGATGGTAGCCTTTTCATTATGGAAGATAGTTTGTTATCGAGATTTTTGTTACTCCAATGGATGGTAGCCTTGTCATTATGGAAGGTAGTTTGTTGTCGATATCTTTGTTACTCTAATGGATGGTAGCCTAGTCATTATAGAAGGTAGTATGTTGTCCAGTTTTTGGTTACTCCAACGGATGGTAGCCTTGACATTATGGAATGTAGTGTGTTGTCGAGATTTTTGTTATTCTAATGGATGGTAGCCTTGTCATTATGAAAGGTAGTCTGTTGTCGACATCTTTGTTACTCCAATGGATGGTAGCCAAGCCATTATGAAAGGTAGTCTGTTTTCGAGATTTTTGTTAATCCAAAGGATGGTAGCCTTGTCAATATGGCAGGTTGTCTGTTTTTGAAATTTTTGTTACTCCAATGGATGGTTACCTTGTCATTATGGAAGGTAGTCTATTTTGATATTTTTGTTACTCTAATGGATGGTAGCCTTGTCATTATGGAAGGTAGTATGTTGTCGAGATTTTTATTACTCCAAAGGATGGTAGCCTTCTAATTTTGGAAGGTAGTCTATTATCGAGATTTTTGTTACTTTAATGGATGGTAGCCTTGTCATTATGGAAGGTAGTCTGTTGTCTAAATTTTTGTTACTCCATTGGATGGTAGCCTTGTCATTATGGAAGTTAGCCTATTGTCGAGATTTTTGTTATTCCAATGGATAGCCTAGTCATTATGGAAGGTAGTCTATTTTCGAGATTTTTGTTACTCCAATTGATGGTAGCCTTGTCATTATGGAAGATGGTCTATTATCGAGATTTTTGTTACTCCAATGGATGGTAGCCTTGTCATTATGGAAGGTAGTTTGTTGTTGATATCTTTGTTACTCTAATGGATGGTAGCCTAGTCATTATGGAAGGTAGTATATTGTCCAGTTTTTGGTTACTCCAACGGATGGTAGCCTTGTCATTATGGAATGTAGTGTGTTGTCGAGATTTTTGTTATTCTAATGGATGGTAGCCTTGTCATTATGAAAGGTAGTCTGTTGTCGACATCTTTGTTACTCCAATGGATGGTAGCCTAGCCATTATGAAAGGTAGTTTGTTTTCGAGATTTTTGTTAATCCAAAGGATGGTACCCTTGTCATTATGGCAGGTTGTCTGTTTTCGAAATTTTTGTTACTCCAATGGATGGTTACCTTGTCATTATGGAAGGTAGTCTATTTTGATATTTTTGTTACTCCAATGGATGGTAGCCTTGTCATTATGGAAGGTAGTATGTTGTCGAGATTTTTATTACTACAAAGGATGGTAGCCTTCTAATTATGGAAGGTAGTCTATTATCGAGATTTTTGTTACTCTAATGGATGGTAGGCCTGTCATTATGGAAGGTAGTTTGTTGTCGATATCTTTGTTACTCCAATGGATGGTAGCCTAATCATTATGGAAGGTAGTCTATTTTGATATTTTGTTAATCCAATGGATGGTAGCCTTGTCATTATGGAAGGTAGTATGTTGTCGAGATTTTTATTACTCCAAAGGATGGTAGCCTTCTAATTATGGAAGGTAGTCTATTATCGAGATTTTTGTTACTCCAATGCATGGTAGCCTTGTCATTATGGAAGGTAGTCTGTTGTCGAGATTTTTAATACTCCAATGGATGGTAGCCTTATCATTATGGAAGGTAGTCTGTCGTTGTGATTTTTGTTACTCCAATGGATGGTAGCCTTGTCACTATGGAAGGTAGTATATTGTTCATATTTTTGTTACTACGATGTATGGTAGCCTTGTCATTATGGAAGGTAGTCTGTTGTCAAGATTTTTGTTACTCCATTGCATGGTTTCCTTGTCATTATGGAAGTTATTTTGTTCTCGAGATTTTTGTTATTCCAATGGATGGTAGCCTAGTCATTATGGAAGGTAGTCTATTTTCGAGATTTTTGTTACTCCAATGCATGGTAGCCTTATCATTATGGAAGGTAGTCTGTTGTCAAGATTTTTGTTACTCCAATGGATGGTAGCCTTGTCATTATGGAAGGTAGTTTGTTGTCGATATCTTTGTTATTCTAATGGATGGTAGCCTTGTCATTATGAATGGTAGTCTGTTGTCGAGATTTTTGTTACTCCATTGGATGGTAGCCTTATCATTATCGAAGTTAGTCTGTTGTCGAGATTTTTGTTATTCCAATGGATGTTAGCCTAGTAATTATGGAAGGTAGTCTATTTTCGAGATTTTTGTTACTCCAATGGATGGTAGCCTTGTCATTATGGAAGGTAGTTTGTTGTCGATATCTTTGTTACTCTAATGGATGGTAGCCTAGTCATTATGGAAGGTAGTATGTTGTCCAGTTTTTGGTTACTCCAACGGATGGTAGCCTTGACATTATGGAATGTAGTGTGTTGTCGAGATTTTTGTTATTCTAATGGATGGTAGCCTTGTCATTATGAAAGGTAGTCTGTTGTCGACATCTTTGTTACTCCAATGGATGGTAGCCAAGCCATTATGAAAGGTAGTCTATTTTCGAGATTTTTGTTAATCCAAAGGATGGTAGCCTTGTCAATATGGCAGGTTGTCTGTTTTTGAAATTTTTGTTACTCCAATGGATGGTTACCTTGTCATTATGGAAGGTAGTCTATTTTGATATTTTTGTTACTCTAATGGATGGTAGCCTTGTCATTATGGAAGGTAGTATGTTGTCGAGATTTTTATTACTCCAAAGGATGGTAGCCTTCTAATTATGGAAGGTAGTCTATTATCGAGATTTTTGTTACTTTAATGGATGGTAGCCTTGTCATTATGGAAGGTAGTCTGTTGTCTAAATTTTTGTTACTCCATTGGATGGTAGCCTTGTCATTATGGAAGTTAGCCTATTGTCGAGATTTTTGTTATTCCAATGGATAGCCTAGTCATTATGGAAGGTAGTCTATTTTCGAGATTTTTGTTACTCCAATTGATGGTAGCCTTGTCATTATGGAAGATGGTCTATTATCGAGATTTTTGTTACTCCAATGGATGGTAGCCTTGTCATTATGGAAGGTAGTTTGTTGTTGATATCTTTGTTACTCTAATGGATGGTAGCCTAGTCATTATGGAAGGTAGTATATTGTCCAGTTTTTGGTTACTCCAACGGATGGTAGCCTTGTCATTATGGAATGTAGTGTGTTGTCGAGATTTTTGTTATTCTAATGGATGGTAGCCTTGTCATTATGAAAGGTAGTCTGTTGTCGACATCTTTGTTACTCCAATGGATGGTAGCCTAGCCATTATGAAAGGTAGTTTGTTTTCGAGATTTTTGTTAATCCAAAGGATGGTAGCCTTGTCATTATGGCAGGTTGTCTGTTTTCGAAATTTTTGTTACTCCAATGGATGGTTACCTTGTCATTATGGAAGGTAGTATGTTGTCGAGATTTTTATTACTACAAAGGATGGTAGCCTTCTAATTATGGAAGGTAGTCTATTATCGAGATTTTTGTTACTCTAATGGATGGTAGGCCTGTCATTATGGAAGGTAGTTTGTTGTCGATATCTTTGTTACTCCAATGGATGGTAGCCTAATCATTATGGAAGGTAGTCTATTTTGATATTTTGTTAATCCAATGGATGGTAGCCTTGTCATTATGGAAGGTAGTATGTTGTCGAGATTTTTATTACTCCAAAGGATGGTAGCCTTCTAATTATGGAAGGTAGTCTATTATCGAGATTTTTGTTACTCCAATGCATGGTAGCCTTGTCATTATGGAAGGTAGTCTGTTGTCGAGATTTTTAATACTCCAATGGATGGTAGCCTTATCATTATGGAAGGTAGTCTGTCGTTGTGATTTTTGTTACTCCAATGGATGGTAGCCTTGTCACTATGGAAGGTAGTATATTGTTCATATTTTTGTTACTACGATGTATGGTAGCCTTGTCATTATGGAAGGTAGTCTGTTGTCAAGATTTTTGTTACTCCATTGCATGGTTTCCTTGTCATTATGGAAGTTATTTTGTTCTCGAGATTTTTGTTATTCCAATGGATGGTAGCCTAGTCATTATGGAAGGTAGTCTATTTTCGAGATTTTTGTTACTCCAATGCATGGTAGCCTTATCATTATGGAAGGTAGTCTGTTGTCAAGATTTTTGTTACTCCAATGGATGGTAGCCTTGTCATTATGGAAGGTAGTTTGTTGTCGATATCTTTGTTATTCTAATGGATGGTAGCCTTGTCATTATGAATGGTAGTCTGTTGTCGAGATTTTTGTTACTCCATTGGATGGTAGCCTTATCATTATCGAAGTTAGTCTGTTGTCGAGATTTTTGTTATTCCAATGGATGTTAGCCTAGTAATTATGGAAGGTAGTCTGTTGTCGAGATTTTTGTTATTCCAATGGATGGTAGCCTAGTCATTATGGAAGGTAGTCTATTATCGAGATTTTTGTTACTCTAATGGATGGTAGCCTTAACATTATGAAAGGTAGGCTATTGTCGATATCTTTGATACTCCAATGGATGGTAGCCTAATCATTATGGAAGGTAGTCTATTTTGATATTTTTGTTAATCCAATGGATGGTAGCCTTGTCATTATGGAAGGTAGTATGTTGTCGAGATTTTTATTACTCCAAAGGATGGTAGCCTTCTAATTATGGAAGGTAGTCTATTATCGAGATTTTTGTTACTCCAACTGATGGTAGCCTTGTCATTATGGAAGGTAGTCTGTTGTCGAGATTTTTAATACTCCAATGGATGGTATCCTTGTCATTATGGAAGGTAGTCTATCATTGTGATTTTTGTTACTCCAATGGATGGAAGCCTTGTCATTATGGAAGGTAGTCTATTGTTCATATTTTTGTTACTACGATGTATGGTAGCCTTGTCATTATGGAAGGTAGTCTGTTGTCGAGATTTTTGTTACTCCATTGGATGGTAGCCTTGTCATTATGGAAGTTAGTCTGTTGTCGAGATTTTTATTATTCCAATGGATAGCCTAGTCATTATGGAAGGTAGTCTATTTTCGAGATTTTTGTTACTCCAATTGATGGTAGCATTGTCATTATGGAAGATAGTTTGTTGTCGAGATTTTTTTTACTCCAATGGATTGTAGCCTTGTCATTATTGAAGGTAGTTTGTTGTCGATATCTTTGTTACTCTAATGGATGGTAGCCTAGTCATTATGGAAGGTAGTTTGTTTTCCAGTTTTTGGTTACTCCAACGGATGGTAGCCTTGACATTATGGAATGTAGTGTGTTGTCGAGATTTTTGTTATTCTAATGGATGGTAGCCTTGTCATTATGAAAGGTAGTCTGTTGTCGACATCTTTGTTACTCCAATGGATGGTAGCCTAGCCATTATGAAAGGTAGTCTGTTTTCGAGATTTTTGTTAATCCAAAGGATGGTAGCCTTGTCATTATGGCAGGTTGTCTGTTTTCGAAATTTTTGTTACTCCAATGGATGGTTACCTTGTCATTATGGAAGGTAGTCTATTTTGATATTTTTGTTACTCCAATGGATGGTAGCCTTGTCATTATGGAAGGTAGTATGTTGTCGAGATTTTTATTACTACAAAGGATGGTAGCCTTCTAATTATGGAAGGTAGTCTATTATCGAGATTTTTGTTACTCCAATGGATGGTAGCCTTGTCATTATGGAAGGTAGTCTGTTGTCGAGATTTTTAATACTCCAATGGATGGTAGCCTTGTCATTATGGAAGGTAGTCTATCATTGTGATTTTTGTTACTCCAATGGATGGTAGCCTTGTCATTATGGAAGGTAGTCTATTGTTCATATTTTTGTTACTACGATGTATGGTAGCCTTGTCATTATGGAAGGTAGTCTGTTGTCAAGATTTTTGTTACTCCATTAGATGGTAGCCTTGTCATTATGAAAGTTAGTCTGTTGTCGAGATTTTTGTTATTCCAATGGATAGCCTAGTCATTATGGAAGGTAGTCTATTTTCGAGATTTTTGTTACTCAAATTGATGGTAGCCTTGTCATTATGGAAGATAGTTTGTTGTCGAGATTTTTGTTACTCCAATGGATGGTAGCCTTGTCATTATGGAAGGTAGTTTGTTGTCGATATCTTTGTTACTCTAATGGATGGTAGCGTAGTCATTATGGAAGTTAGTATGTTGTCCAGTTTTTGGTTACTCCAACGGATGGTAGCCTTGTCATTATGGAATGTAGTGTGTTGTCGAGATTTTTGTTATTCTAATGGATGGTAGCCTTGTCATTATGAAAGGTAGTCTGTTGTCGACATCTTTGTTACTCCAATGGATGGTAGCGTAGCCATTATGAAAGGTAGTCTGTTTTCGAGATTTTTGTTAATCCAAAGGATGGTAGCCTTGTCATTTAGGCAGGTTGTCTGTTTTCAAAATTTTTGTTACTCCAATGGATGGTTACCTTGTCATTATGGAAGGTAGTCTATTTTGATATTTTTGTTACTCCAATGTATGGTAGCCTTGTCATTATGGAAGGTAGTATGTTGTCGAGATTTTTATTACTACAAAGGATGGTAGCCTTCTAATTATGGAAGGTAGTCTATTATCGATATTTTTGTTACTCTAATGGATGGTAGCCTTAACATTATGAAAGGTAGGCTGTTGTCGATATCTTTGTTACTCTAAAGGATGGTAGCCTAATCATTATGGAAGGTAGTCTATTTTTATATTTTTGTTAATCCAATGGATGGTAGCCTTGTCATTATGGAAGGTAGTATGTTGTCGAGATTTTTATTACTCCAAAGGATGGTAGCCTTCTAATTATGGAAGGTAGTCTATTATCGAGATTTTTGTTACTCCAACTGATGGTAGCCTTGTCATTATGGAAGGTAGTCTCTTGTCGATATTTTTAATACTCCAATGGATGGTATCCTTGTCATTATGGAAGGTAGTCTATCGTTGTGATTTTTGTTACTCCAATGGATGGGAGCCTTGTCATTATGGAAGGTAGTCTATTGTTCATATTTTTGTTACTACGATGTATGGTAGCCTTGTCATTATGGAAGGTAGTCTGTTGTCGAGATTTTTGTTACTCCATTGGATGGTAGCCTTGTCATTATGGAAGTTAGTCTGTTGTCGAGATTTTTGTTATTCCAATGGATAGCCTAGTCATTATGGAAGGTAGTCTATTTTCGAGATTTTTGTTACTCCAATTGATGGTAGCCTTGTCATTATGGAAGATAGTTTGTTGTCGAGATTTTTGTTACTCCAATGGATGGTAGCCTTGTCATTATTGAAGGTAGTTTGTTGTCGATATCTTTGTTACTCTAATGGATGGTATCCTAATCATTATGGAAGGTATTATGTTGTCCAGTTTTTGGTTACTCCAACGGATGGTAGCCTTGACATTATGGAATGTAGTGTGTTGTCGAGATTTTTGTTATTCTAATGGATGGTAGCCTTGTCATCATGAAAGGTAGTCTATTGTCGACATCTTTGTTACTCCAATGGATGGTAGCCTAGCCATAATGAAAGGTAGTCTGTTTTCGAGATTTTTGTTAATCCAAAGGATGGTAGCCTTGTCATTATGGCAGGTTGTCTGTTTTCGAAATTTTTGTCACTCCAATGGATGGTTACCTTGTCATTATGGAAGGTAGTCTATTTTGATATTTTTGTTACTCCAATGGATGGTAGCCTTGTCATTATGGAAGGTAGTATGTTGTCGAGTTTTTATTACTCCAAAGGATGGTAGCCTTCTAATTATGGAAGGTAGTCTATTATCGAGATTTTTGTTACTCCAATGGATGGTAGCCTTGTAATTATGGAAGGTAGTCTGTTGTCGAGATTTTTGTTACTCCATTGGATGGTAGCCTTGTCATTATGGAAGTTTGCCTGTTGTCGAGATTTTTGTTATTCCAATGGATAGCCTAGTCATTATGGAAGGTAGTCTATTTTCGAGATTTTTGTTACTCCAATTGATGGTAGCCTTGTCATTATGGAAGATAGTCTATTATCGAGATTTTTTTTACTCCAATGGATGGTAGCCTTGTCATTATGGAAGGTAGTTTGTTGTCGATATCTTTGTTACTCTAATGGATGGTAGCCTAGTCATTATGGAAGGTAGTATATTGTCCAGTTTTTGGTTACACCAACGGATGGTAGCCTTGTCATTATGGAATGTAGTGTGTTGTCGAGATTTTTGTTATTCTAATGGATGGTAGCCTTGTCATTATGAAAGGTAGTCTGTTGTCGACATCTTTGTTACTCCAATGGATGGTAGCCTAGCCATTATGAAAGGTAGTTTTTTTTTGAGATTTTTGTTAATCCAAAGGATGGTAGCCTTGTCATTATGGCAGGTTATCTGTTTTCGAAATTTTTGTTACTCCAATGGATGGTTACCTTGTCATTATGGAAGGTAGTCTACTTTGATAATTTTGTTACTCCAATGTATGGTAGCCTTGTCATTATGGAAGGTAGTATGTTGTCGAGATTTTTATTACTACAAAGGATGGTCGCCTTCTAATTATGGAAGGTAGTCTATTATCGAGATTTTTGTTACTCTAATGAATGGTAGCCTTAACATTATGAAAGGTAGGTTGTTGTCGATATCTTTGTTACTACAATGGATTGTAGCCTAATCATTATGGAAAGTAGTCTATTTTGATATTTTTGTTAATCCAATGGATGGTAGCCTTGTCATTATGGAAGGTAGTATGTTGTCGAGATTTTTATTACTCCAAAGGATGGTAGCCTTCTAATTATGGAAGGTAGTCTATTATCGAGATTTTTGTTACTCCAACTGATGGTAGCCTTGTCATTATGGAAGGTAGTCTGTTGTCGATATTTTTAATACTCCAATGGATGGTAGCCTTGTCATTATGGAAGGTAGTCTATCGTTGTGATTTTTGTTACTCCAATGGATGGTAGCCTTGTCATTATGGAAGGTAGTCTATTGTTCATATTTTTGTTACTACGATGTATGGTAGCCTTGTCATTATGGAAGGTAGTCTGTTGTCGAGATTTTTGTTACTCCATTGGATGGTAGCCTTGTCATTATGGAAGTTAGTCTGTTGTCGAGATTTTTGTTATTCCAATGGATAGCCTAGTCATTATGGAAGGTAGTCTATTTTCGAGATTTTTGTAACTCCAATTGATGGTAGCCTTGTCATTATGGAAGATAGTTTGTTGTCGAGATTTTTTTTACTCCAATGGATGGTAGCCTTGTCATTATGGAAGGTAGTTTGTTGTCGATATCTTTTTTACTCTAATGGATGGTAGCCTAGTCATTATGGAAGGTAGTATGTTGTCCAGTTTTTGGTTACTCCAACGGATGGTAGCCTTGACATTATGGAATGTAGTGTGTTGTCGAGATTTTTGTTATTCTAATGGATGGTAGCCTTGTCATTATGAAAGGTAGTCTGTTGTCGACATCTTTGTTACTCCAATGGATGGTAGCCAAGCCATTATGAAAGGTAGTCTGTTTTCGAGATTTTTGTTAATCCAAAGGATGGTAGCCTTGTCATTATGGCAGGTTGTCTGTTTTCGAAATTTTTGTTACTCCAATGGATGGTTACCTTGTCATTATGGAAGGTAGTCTATTTTGATATTTTTGTTACTCCAATGGATGGTAGCCTTGTCATTATGGAAGGTAGTATGTTGTCGAGATTTTTATTACTCCAAAGGATGGTAGCCTTCTAATTATAGAAGGTAGTCTATTATCGAGATTTTTGTTACTCCAATGGATGGTAGCCTTGTCATTATGGAAGGTAGTCTGTTGTCTAGATTTTTGTTACTCCATTGGATGGTAGCCTTGTCATTATGGAATTTAGCCTGTTGTCGAGATTTTTGTTATTCCAATGGATAGCCTAGTCATTATGGAAGGTAGTCTATTTTCGAGATTTTTGTTACTCCAATTGATGGTAGCCTTGTCATTATGGAAGGTAGTTTGTTGTCGATATCTTTGTTACTCTAATGGATGGTAGCCTAGTCATTATGGAAGGTAGTATATTGTCCAGTTTTTGGTTACTCCAACGGATGGTAGCCTTGTCATTATGGAATGTAGTGTGTTGTCGAGATTTTTGTTATTCTAATGGATGGTAGCCTTGTCATTATGAAAGGTAGTCTGTTGTCGACATCTTTGTTACTCCAATGGATGGTAGCCTAGCCATTATGAAAGGTAGTTTGTTTTCGAGATTTTTGTTAATCCAAAGGATGTTAGCCTTGTCATTATGGCAGGTTGTCTGTTTTCGAAATTTTTGTTACTCCAATGGATGGTTACCTTGTCATTATGGAAGGTAGTCTATTTTGATAATTTTGTTACTCCAATGTATGGTAGCCTTGTCAGTATGGAAGGTAGTATGTTGTCGAGATTTTTATTACTACAAAGGATGGTGGCCTTCTAATTATGGAAGGTAGTCTATTATCGAGATTTTTGTTACTCTAATGGATGGTAGCCTTAACATTATGAAAGGTAGGCTGTTGTCGATATCTTTGTTACTACAATATTTGTAGCCTAATCATTATGGAAGGTAGTCTATTTTGATATTTTTGTTAATCCAATGGATGGTAGCCTTGTCATTATGGAAGGTAGTATGTTGTCGAGATTTTTATTACTCCAAAGGATGGTAGCCTTCTAATTATGGAAGGTAGTCTATTATCGAGATTTTTGTTACTCCAACTGATGGTAGCCTTGTCATTATGAAAGGTAGTCTGTTATCGAGATTTTTAATACTCCAATGGATGGTAGCCTTGTCATTATGGAAGGTAGTCTATCGTTGTGATTTTTGTTACTCCAATGGATGGTAGCCTTGTCATTATGGAAGCTAGTCTATTGTTCATATTTTTGTTACTACGATGTATGGTAGCCTTGTCATTATGGAAGGTAGTCTGTTGTCGAGATTTTTGTTACTCCATTGGATGGTAGCCTTGTCATTATGGAAGTTAGTCTGTTGTCGAGATTTTTGTTATTCCAATGGATAGCCTAGTCATTATGGAAGGTAGTATGTTATCCAGTTTTTGGTTACTCCAACGGATGGTAGCCTTATCATTATGGAATGTAGTGTGTTGTCGAGATTTTTGTTACTCCAATGGATGGTAGCCTTGTCATTATGGAAGGTAGTTTATTATCGATATCTTTGTTACTCTAATGGATGGTAGCCTAGTCATTATGGAAGGTAGTATGTTGTCCAGTTTTTGGTTACTCCAACGGATGGTAGCCTTGACATTATGGAATGTAGTGTGTTGTCGAGATTTTTGTTATTCTAATGGATGGTAGCCTTGTCATTATGAAAGGTAGTCTGTTGTCGACATCTTTGTTACTCCAATGGATGGTAGCGTACCCATTATGAAAGGTAGTCTGATTTCGAGATTTTTGTTAATCCAAAGGATGGTAGCCTTGTCATTATGGCAGGTTGTCTGTTTTCGAAATTTTTGTTACTCCAATGGATGGTTACCTTGTCATTATGGAAGGTAGTCTATTTTGATATTTTTGTTACTCCAATGTATGGTAGCCTTGTCATTATGGAAGGTAGTATGTTGTCGAGTTTTTAATTACTACAAAGGATGGTAGCCTTCTAATTATGGAAGGTAGTCTATTATCGAGATTTTTGTTACTCCAACTGATGGTAGCCTTGTCATTATGGAAGGTAGTCTGTTGTCGAGATTTTTAATACTCCAATGGATGGTAGCCTTGTCATTATGGAAGGTAGTCTATCGTTGTGATTTTTGTTACTCCAATGGATGGTAGCCTTGTCATTATGGAAGGTAGTCTATTGTTCATATTTTTGTTACTACGATGTATGGTAGCCTTGTCATTATGGAAGGTAGTCTATTGTCGAGATTTTTGTTACTCCATTGGATGGTAGCCTTGTCATTATGGAAGTTAGTCTGTTGTCGAGATTTTTGTTATTCCAATGGATAGCCTAGTCATTATGGAAGGTAGTCTATTTTCGAGATTTTTGTAACTCCAATTGATGGTAGACTTGTCATTATGGAAGATAGTCTGTTGTCGAGATTTTTGTTACTCCAATGGATGGTAGCCTTGTCATTATGGAAGGTAGTTTATTGTCGATATCTTTGTTACTCTAATGGATGGTAGCCTAGTCATTATGGAAGGTAGTATGTTGTCCAGTTTTTGGTTACTCCAACGGATGGTAGCCTTGACATTATGGAATGTAGTGTGTTGTCGAGATTTTTGTTATTCTAATGGATGGTAGCCTTGTCATTATGAAAGGTAGTCTGTTGTCGACATCATTGTTACTCCAATGGATGGTAGCGTAGCCATTATGAAAGGTAGTCTGTTTTCGAGATTTTTATTAATCCAAAGGATGGTAGCCTTGTCATTATGGCAGGTTGTCTGTTTTCGAAATTTTTGTTACTCCAATGGATGGTTACCTTGTCATTATGGAAGGTAGTCTATTTTGATATTTTTGTTACTCCAATGTATGGTAGCCTTGTCATTATGGAAGGTAGTATGTTGTCGAGTTTTTTATTACTACAAAGGATGGTAGCCTTCTAATTATGGAAGGTAGTCTATTATCGAGTTTTTTGTTACTCTAATGGATGGTAGCCTTAACATTATGAAAGGTAGGCTGTTGTCGATATCTTTGTTACTCCAATGGATGGTAGCCTAATCATTATGGAAGGTAGTCTATTTTGATATTTTTGTTAATCCAATGGATGTTAGCCTTGTCATTATGGAAGGTAGTATGTTGTCGAGATTTTTATTACTCCAAAGGATGGTAGCCTTCTAATTATGGAAGGTAGTCTATTATCGAGATTTTTGTTACTCCAACTGATGGTAGCCTTGTCATTATGGAAGGTAGTCTCTTGTCAATATTTTTAATACTCCAATGGATGGTATCCTTGTCATTATGGAAGGTAGTCTATCATTGTGATTTTTGTTACTCCAATGGATGGTAGCCTTGTCATTATGGAAGGTAGTCTATTGTTCATATTTTTGTTACTACGATGTATGGTAGCCTTGTCATTATGGAAGGTAGTCAGTTGTCGAGATTTTTGTTACTCCATTGGATGGTAGCCTTGTCATTATGGAAGTTAGTCTGTTGTCGAGATTTTTGTTATCCAATGGATAGCCTAGTCATTATGGAAGGTAGTCTATTTTCGAGAATTTTGTTACTCCAATTGATGGTAGCCTTTTCATTATGGAAGATAGTTTGTTGTCGAGATTTTTGTTACTCCAATGGATGGTAGCCTTGTCATTATGGAAGGTAGTTTGTTGTCGATATCTTTGTTACTCTAATGGATGGTAGCCTAGTCATTATGGAAGGTAGTATGTTGTCCAGTTTTTGGTTACTCCAACGGATGGTAGCCTTGTCATTATGGAATGTAGTGTGTTGTCGATATTTATGTTATTCTAATGGATGGTAGCCTTGTTATTATGAAAGGTAGTCTATTGTCGACATCTTTGTTACTCCAATGGATGGTAGCCTAGCCAATATAAAAGGTAGTTTGTTTTCGAGATTTTTGTTAATCCATAGGATGGTAGCCTTGTCATTATGGCAGGTTGTCTGTTTTCGAAATTTTTGTTACTCCAATGGATGGTTACCTTGTCATTAGGGAAGGTAGTCTATTTTGATAATTTTGTTACTCCAATGTATGGTAGCCTTGTCATTATGGAAGGTAGTATGTTGTCGAGATTTTTATTACTACAAAGGATGGGGGCCTTCTAATTATGGAAGGTAGTCTATTATCGAGATTTTTGTTACTCTAATGGATGGTAGCCTTAACATTATGAAAGGTGGGCTGTTGTCGATATCTTTGTTACTCCAATGGATTGTAGCCTAATCATTATGGAAGGTAGTCTATTTTGATATTTTTGTTACTCCAATGTATGGTAGCCTTGTCATTATGGAAGGTAGTATGTTGTCGAGATTTTTATTACTCCAAAGGATGGTAGCCATCTAATTATGGAAGGTAGTCTATTATCGAGATTTTTGTTACTCCAATGGATGGTAGCCTTGTCATTATGGAAGGTAGTCTGTTGTCGATATTTTTGTTACTCCATTGGATGGTAGCCTTGTCATTATGGAAGTTAGTCTGTTGTCGAGATTTTTGTTATTCCAATGGATAGCCTAGTCATTATGGAAGGTAGTCTATTTTCGAGATTTTTGTTACTCCAATTGATGGTAGCCTTGTCATTATGGAAAATAGTCTATTATCGAGATTTTTGTTACTCCAATGGATGGTAGCCTTGTCATTATGGAAGGTAGTTTGTTGTCGATATCTTTGTTACTCTAATGAATGGTAGCCTAGTCATTATGGAAGGTAGTATGTTATCCAGTTTTTGGTTACTCCAACGGATGGTAGCCTTATCATTATGGAATGTAGTGTGTTGTCGAGATTTTTGTTATTCTAATGGATGGTAGCCTTGTCATTATGAAAGGTAGTCTGTTGTCGACATCTTTGTTACTCCAATGGATGGTAGCCTAGCCAATATGAAAGGTAGTTTGTTTTCGAGATTTTTGTAAATCCAAAGGATGGTAGCCTTGTCATTATGGCAGGTTGTCTGTTTTCGAAATTTTTGTTACTCCAATGGATGGTTACCTTGTCATTAGGGAAGGTAGTCTATTTTGATAATTTTGTTACTCCAATGTATGGTAGCCTTGTCATTATGGAAGGTAGTATGTTGTCAATATTTTAAATACTCCAATAGATGGTATCCTTGTCATTATGGAAGGTAGTTTATCATTGTGATTTTTGTTACTCCAATGGATGGTAGCCTTGTCATTATGGAAGGTAGTCTATTGTTCATATTTTTGTTACTACGATGTATGGTAGCCTTGTCATTATGGAAGGTAATCTGTTGTCGAGATTTTTGTTACTCCATTGGATGGTAGCCTTGTCATTATGGAAGTTAGTCTGTTGTCGAGATTTTTGTTATCCAATGGATAGCCTAGTCATTATGGAAGGTAGTCTATTTTCGAGAATTTTGTTACTCCAATTGATGGTAGCCTTTTCATTATGGAAGATAGTTTGTTGTCGAGATTTTTGTTACTCCAATGGATGGTAGCCTTGTCATTATGGAAGTTAGTTTGTTGTCGATATCTTTGTTACTCTAATGGATGGTAGCCTAGTCATTATGGAAGGTAGTATGTTGTCCAGTTTTTGGTTACTCCAACGGATGGTAGCCTTGACATTATGGAATGTAGTGTGTTGTCGAGATTTTTGTTATTCTAATGGATGGTAGCCTTGTCATTATGAAAGGTAGTCTGTTGTCGACATCTTTGTTACTCCAATGGATGGTAGCCTAGCCATTATGAAAGGTAGTCTGTTTTCGAGATTTTTGTTAATCCAAAGGATGGTAGCCTTGTCATTATGGCAGGTTGTCTGTTTTCGAAATTTTTGTTACTCCAATGGATGGTTACCTTATCATTATGGAAGGTAGTCTATTTTGATATTTTTGTTACTCCAATGGATGGTAGCCTTGTCATTATGGAAGGTAGTATGTTGTCGAGATTTTTATTACTCCAAAGGATGGTAGCCTTCTAATTATGGAAGGTAGTCTATTATCGAGATTTTTATTACTCCAATGGATGGTAGCCTTGTCATTATGGAAGGTAGTCTGTTGTTGATATTTTTGTTACTCCATTGGATGGTAGCCTTGTCATTATGGAAGTTAGTCTGTTGTCGAGATTTTTGTTATTCTAATGGATAGCCTAGTCATTATGGAAGGTAGTCTATTTTCGAGATTTTTGTTACTCCAATTGATGGTAGCCTTTTCATTATGGAAAATAGTCTATTATCGAGATTTTTGTTACTCCAATGGATGGTAGCCTTGTCATTATGGAAGGTAGTTTGTTGTCGATATCTTTGTTACTCTAATGGATGGTAGCCTAGTCATTATGGAAGGTAGTATGTTGTCCAGTTTTTGGTTACTCCAACGGATGGTAGCCTTGTCATTATGGAATGTAGTGTGTTGTCGAGATTTATGTTATTCTAATGGATGGTAGCCTTGTCATTATGAAAGGTAGTCTGTTGTCGACATCTTTGTTACTCCAATGGATGGTAGCCTAGCCAATATGAAAGGTAGTTTGTTTTCGAGATTTTTGTTAATCCAAAGGATGGTAGCCTTGTCATTATGGCAGGTTGTCTGTTTTCGAAATTTTTGTTACTCCAATGGATGGTTACCTTGTCATTATGGAAGGTAGTCTATTTTGATAATTTTGTTACTCCAATGTATGGTAGCCTTGTCATTATGGAAGGTAGTATGTTGTCGAGATTTTTATTACTACAAAGGATGGTGGCCTTCTAATTATGGAAGGTAGTCTATTATCGAGATTTTTGTTACTCTAATGGATGGTAGCCTTAACATTATGAAAGGTGGGCTGTTGTCGATATCTTTGTTACTCCAATGGATTGTAGCCTAATCATTATGGAAGGTAGTCTATTTTGATATTTTTGTTAATCCAATGGATGGTAGCCTTGTCATTATGGAAGGTAGTATGTTGTCGAGATTTTTATTACTCCAAAGGATGGTAGCCTTCTAATTATGGTAGGTAGTCTATTATCGAGATTTTTGTTACTCCAATGGATGGTAGCCTTGTCATTATGGAAGGTAGTCTTTTGTCGATATTTTTGTTACTCCATTGGATGGTAGCCTTGTCATTATGGAAGTTAGTCTGTTGTCGAGATTTTTGTTATTCCAATGGATAGCCTAGTCATTATGGAAGGTAGTCTATTTTCGAGATTTTTGTTACTCCAATTGATGGTAGCCTTGTCATTATGGAAAATAGTCTATTATCGAGATTTTTGTTACTCCAATGGATGGTAGCCTTGTCATTATGGAAGGTAGTTTGTTGTCGATATCTTTGTTACTCTAATGAATGGTAGCCTAGTCATTATGGAAGGTAGTATGTTGTCCAGTTTTTGGTTACTCCAACGGATGGTAGCCTTATCATTATGGAATGTAGTGTGTTGTCGAGATTTTTGTTATTCTAATGGATGATAGCCTTGTAATTATGAAAGGTAGTATGTTGTCGACATCTTTGTTACTCCAATGAATGGTAGCCTAGCCAATATGAAAGGTAGTTTGTTTTCGAGATTTTTGTAAATCCAAAGGATGGTAGCCTTGTCATTATGGCAGGTTGTCTGTTTTCGAAATTTTTGTTACTCCAATGGATGGTTACCTTGTCATTAGGGAAGGTAGTCTATTTTGATAATTTTGTTACTCCAATGTATGGTAGCCTTGTCATTATGGAAGGTAGTATGTTGTCGAGATTTTTATTACTACAAAGGATGGGGGCCTTCTAATTATGGAAGGTAGTCTATTATCGAGATTTTTGTTACTCTAATGGATGGTAGCCTTAACATTATGAAAGGTGGGTTGTTGTCGATATCTTTGTTACTCCAATGGATTGTAGCCTAATCATTATGGAAGGTAGTCTATTTTGATATTTTTGTTAATCCAATGTATGGTAGCCTTGTCATTATGGAAGGTAGTATGTTGTCGAGATTTTTATTACTCCAAAGGATGGTAGCCTTCTAATTATGGAAGGTAGTCTATTATCGAGATTTTTGTTACTCCAATGGATGGTAGCCTTGTCATTATGGAAGGTAGTCTGCTGTCGATATTTTTGTTACTCCATTGGATGGTAGCCTTGTCATTATGGAAGTTAGTCTGTTGTCGAGATTTTTGTTATTCCAATGGATAGCCTAGTCATTATGGAAGGTAGTCTATTTTCGAGAATTTTGTTACTCCAATTGATGGTAGCCTTGTCATTATGGAAAATAGTCTATTATCGAGATTTTTGTTACTCCAATGGATGGTAGCCTTGTCATTATGGAAGGTAGTTTATTGTCGATATCTTTGTTACTCTAATGAATGGTAGCCTAGTCATTATGGAAGGTAGTATGTTGTCCAGTTTTTGGTTACTCCAACGGATGGTATCCTTATCATTATGGAATGTAGTGTGTTGTCGAGATTTTTGTTATGCTAATGGATGGTAGCCTTTCCATTATGAAAGGTAGTCTGTTGTCGACATCTTTGTTACTCCAATGGATGGTAGCCTAGCCAATATGAAAGGTAGTTTGTTTTCGAGATTTTTGTAAATCTAAAGGATGGTAGCCTTGTCATTATGGCAGGTTGTCTGTTTTCGAAATTTTTGTTACTCCAATGGATGGTTACCTTGTCATTAGGGAAGGTAGTCTATTTTGATAATTTTGTTACTCCAATGTATGGTAGCCTTCTCATTATGGAAGGTAGTATGTTGTCGAGATTTTTATTACTACAAAGGATGGTGGCCTTCTAATTATGGAAGGTAGTCTATTATCAAGATTTTTGTTACTCTAATGGATGGTATCCTTAACATTATGAAAGGTGGGCTATTGTCGATATCTTTGTTACTCCAATGGATTGTAGCCTAATCATTATGGAAGGTAGTCTATTTTGATATTTTTGTTAATCTAATGGATGGTATCCTTGTCATTATGGAAGGTAGTATGTTGTCGAGATTTTTATTACTCCAAAGGATGGTAGCCTTCTAATTATGGAATGTAGTCTATTATCGAGATTTTTGTTACTCCAATGGATGGTAGCCTTGTCATTATGAAAGGTAGTCTGTTGTCGACATCTTTGTTACTCCAATGGATGGTAGCCTAGCCAATATGAAAGGTAGTTTGTTTTCGAGATTTTTGTTAATCCAAAGGATGGTAGCCTTGTCATTATGGCAGGTTGTCTGTTTTCGAAATTTTTGTTACTCCAATGGATGGTTACCTTGTCATTATGGAAGGTAGTCTATTTTGATAATTTTGTTACTCCAATGTATGGTAGCCTTGTCATTATGGAAGGTAGTATGTTGTCGAGATTTTTATTACTACAAAGGATGGTGTCCTTCTATTTATGGAAGGTAGTCTATTATCGAGATTTTTGTTACTCTAATGGATGGTAGCCTTAACATTATGAAAGGTGGGCTGTTGTCGATATCTTTGTTACTCCAATGGATTGTAGCCTAATCATTATGGAAGGTAGTCTATTTTGATATTTTTGTTAATCAAATGGATGGTAGCCTTGTCATTATGGAAGGTAGTATGTTGTCGAGATTTTTATTACTCCAATGGATGGTAGCCTAGCCATTATGAAAGGTAGTCTATTTTCGAGATTTTTGTTAATCCAAAGGATGGTAGCCTTGTCATTATGGCAGGTTGTCTGTTTTCGAAATTTTTGTTACTCCAATGGATGGTTACCTTATCATTATGGAAGGTAGTCTATTTTGATATTTTTGTTACTCCAATGGATGGTAGCCTTGTCATTATGGAAGGTAGTATGTTGTCGAGATTTTTATTACTCCAAAGGATGGTAGCCTTCTAATTATGGAAGGTAGTCTATTATCGAGATTTTTGTTACTCCAATGGATGGTAGCCTTGTCATTATGGAAGGTAGTCTGTTGTTGATATTTTTGTTACTCCATTGGATGGTAGCCTTGTCATTATGGAAGTTAGTCTGTTGTCGAGATTTTTGTTATTCTAATGGATAGCCTAGTCATTATGGAAGGTAGTCTATTTTCGAGATTTTTGTTACTCCAATTGATGGTAGCCTTGTCATTATGGAAAATAGTCTATTATCGAGATTTTTGTTACTCCAATGGATGGTAGCCTTGTCATTATGGAAGGTAGTTTGTTGTCGATATCTTTGTTACTCTAATGGATGGTAGCCTAGTCATTATGGAAGGTAGTATGTTGTCCAGTTTTTGGTTACTCCAACGGATGGTAGCCTTGTCATTATGGAATGTAGTGTGTTGTCGAGATTTATGTTATTCTAATGGATGGTAGCCTTGTCATTATGAAAGGTAGTCTGTTGTCGACATCTTTGTTACTCCAATGGATGGTAGCCTAGCCAATATGAAAGGTAGTTTGTTTTCGAGATTTTTGTTAATCCAAAGGATGGTAGCCTTGTCATTATGGCAGGTTGTCTGTTTTCGAAATTTTTGTTACTCCAATGGATGGTTACCTTGTCATTATGGAAGGTAGTCTATTTTGATAATTTTGTTACTCCAATGTATGGTAGCCTTGTCATTATGGAAGGTAGTATGTTGTCGAGATTTTTATTACTACAAAGGATGGTGGCCTTCTAATTATGGAAGGTAGTCTATTATCGAGATTTTTGTTACTCTAATGGATGGTAGCCTTAACATTATGAAAGGTGGGCTGTTGTCGATATCTTTGTTACTCCAATGGATTGTAGCCTAATCATTATGGAAGGTAGTCTATTTTGATATTTTTGTTAATCCAATGGATGGTAGCCTTGTCATTATGGAAGGTAGTATGTTGTCGAGATTTTTATTACTCCAAAGGATGGTAGCCTTCTAATTATGGAAGGTAGTCTATTATCGAGATTTTTGTTACTCCAATGGATGGTAGCCTTTTCATTATGGAAGGTTGTCTGTTGTCGATATTTTTGTTACTCCATTGGATGGTAGCCTTGTCATTATGGAAGTTAGTCTGTTGTCGAGATTTTTGTTATTCCAATGGATAGCCTAGTCATTATGGAAGGTAGTCTATTTTCGAGATTTTTGTTACTCCAATTGATGGTAGCCTTGTCATTATGGAAAATAGTCTATTATCGAGATTTTTGTTACTCCAATGGATGGTAGCCTTGTCATTATGGAAGGTAGTTTGTTGTCGATATCTTTGTTACTCTAATGAATGGTAGCCTAGTCATTATGGAAGGTAGTATGTTGTCCAGTTTTTGGTTACTCCAACGGATGGTAGCCTTATCATTATGGAATGTAGTGTGTTGTCGAGATTTTTGTTATTCTAATGGATGGTAGCCTTGTAATTATGAAAGGTAGTCTGTTGTCGACATCTTTGTTACTCCAATGGATGGTAGCCTAGCCAATATGAAAGGTAGTTTGTTTTCGAGATTTTTGTAAATCCAAAGGATGGTAGCCTTGTCATTATGGCAGGTTGTCTGTTTTCGAAATTTTTGTTACTCCAATGGATGGTTACCTTGTCATTAGGGAAGGTAGTCTATTTTGATAATTTTGTTACTCCAATGTATGGTAGCCTTGTCATTATGGAAGGTAGTATGTTGTCGAGATTTTTATTACTACAAAGGATGGGGGCCTTCTAATTATGGAAGGTAGTCTATTATCGAGATTTTTGTTACTCTAATGGATGGTAGCCTTAACATTATGAAAGGTGGGTTGTTGTCGATATCTTTGTTACTCCAATGGATTGTAGCCTAATCATTATGGAAGGTAGTCTATTTTGATATTTTTGTTAATCCAATGTATGGTAGCCTTGTCATTATGGAAGGTAGTATGTTGTCGAGATTTTTATTACTCCAAAGGATGGTAGCCTTCTAATTATGGAAGGTAGTCTATTATCGAGATTTTTGTTACTCCAATGGATGGTAGCCTTGTCATTATGGAAGGTAGTCTGCTGTCGATATTTTTGTTACTCCATTGGATGGTAGCCTTGTCATTATGGAAGTTAGTCTGTTGTCGAGATTTTTGTTATTCCAATGGATAGCCTAGTCATTATGGAAGGTAGTCTATTTTCGAGAATTTTGTTACTCCAATTGATGGTAGCCTTGTCATTATGGAAAATAATCTATTATCGAGATTTTTGTTACTCCAATGGATGGTAGCCTTGTCATTATGGAAGGTAGTTTATTGTCGATATCTTTGTTACTCTAATGAATGGTAGCCTAGTCATTATGGAAGGTAGTATGTTGTCCAGTTTTTGGTTACTCCAACGGATGGTATCCTTATCATTATGGAATGTAGTGTGTTGTCGAGATTTTTGTTATGCTAATGGATGGTAGCCTTTCCATTATGAAAGGTAGTCTGTTGTCGACATCTTTGTTACTCCAATGGATGGTAGCCTAGCCAATATGAAAGGTAGTTTGTTTTCGAGATTTTTGTAAATCTAAAGGATGGTAGCCTTGTCATTATGGCAGGTTGTCTGTTTTCGAAATTTTTGTTACTCCAATGGATGGTTACCTTGTCATTAGGGAAGGTAGTCTATTTTGATAATTTTGTTACTCCAATGTATGGTAGCCTTCTCATTATGGAAGGTAGTATGTTGTCGAGATTTTTATTACTACAAAGGATGGTGGCCTTCTAATTATGGAAGGTAGTCTATTATCAAGATTTTTGTTACTCTAATGGATGGTAGCCTTAACATTATGAAAGGTGGGTTGTTGTCGATATCTTTGTTACTCCAATGGATTGTAGCCTAATCATTATGGAAGGTAGTCTATTTTGATATTTTTGTTAATCTAATGGATGGTATCCTTGTCATTATGGAAGGTAGTATGTTGTCGAGATTTTTATTACTCCAAAGGATGGTAGCCTTCTAATTATGGAAGGTAGTCTATTATCGAGATTTTTGTTACTCCAATGGATGGTAGCCTTGTCATTATGGAAGGTAGTTTGTTGTCGATATCTTTGTTACTCTAATGGATGGTAGCCTAGTCATTATGGAAGGTAGTATGTTGTCCAGTTTTTGGTTACTCCAACGGATGGTAGCCTTGTCATTATGGAATGTAGTGTGTTGTCGAGATTTTTTTTATTCTAATGGATGGTAGCCTTGTCATTATGAAAGGTAGTCTGTTGTCGACATCTTTGTTACTCCAATGGATGGTAGCCTAGCCAATATGAAAGGTAGTTTGTTTTCGAGATTTTTGTTAATCCAAAGGATGGTAGCCTTGTCATTATGGCAGGTTGTCTGTTTTAGAAATTTTTGTTACTCCAATGGATGGTTACCTTGTCATTATGGAAGGTAGTCTATTTTGATAATTTTGTTACTCCAATGTATGGTAGCCTTGTCATTATGGAAGGTAGTATGTTGTCGAGATTTTTATTACTACAAAGGATGGTGTCCTTCTATTTATGGAAGGTAGTCTATTATCGAAATTTTTGTTACTCTAATGGATGGTAGCCTTAACATTATGAAAGGTGGGCTGTTGTCGATATCTTTGTTACTCCAATGGATTGTAGCCTAATCATTATGGAAGGTAGTCAATTTTTATATTTTTGTTAATCCAATGGATGGTAGCCTTGTCATTATGGAAGGTAGTATGTTGTCGAGATTTTTATTACTCCAAAGGATGGTGGCCTTCTAATTATGGAAGGTAGTCTATTATCGAGATTTTTGTTACTCCAATGGATGGTAGCCTTGTCATTATGGAAGGTAGTCTGTTGTCGATATTTTTGTTACTCCATTGGATGGTAGCCTTGTCATTATGGAAGTTAGTCTGTTGTCGAGATTTTTGTTATTCCAATGGATAGCCTAGTCATTATGGAAGGTAGTCTATTTTCGAGATTTTTGTTACTCCAATTGATGGTAGCCTTGTCATTATGGAAAATAGTCTATTATCGAGATTTTTGTTACTCTAATGGATGGTAGCCTTGTCATTATGGAAGGTAGTTTGTTGTCGATATCTTTGTTACTCTAATGAATGGTAGCCTAGTCATTATGGAAGGTAGTATGTTGTCCAGTTTTTGGTTACTCCAACGGATGGTAGCCTTATCATTATGGAATGTAGTGTGTTGTCGAGATTTTTGTTATTCTAATGGATGGTAGCCTTGTCATTATGAAAGGTAGTCTGTTCTCGACATCTTTGTTACTCCAACGGATGGTAGCGTAGCCATTATGAAAGGTAGTCTGTTTTCGAGATTTTTGTTAATCAAAAGGATGGTAGCCTTGTCATTAAGGCAGGTTGTCTGTTTTCGAAATTTTTGTTACTCCAATGGATGGTTACCTTGTCATTATGGAAGGTAGTCTATTTTGATATTTTTGTTACTCCAATGTATGGTAGCCTTGTCATTATGGAAGGTAGTATGTTGTCGAGATTTTTATTACTACCAAGGATGGTGGCCTTCTAATTATGGAAGGTAGTCTATTATCGAGATTTTTGTTACTCTAATGGATGGTAGCCTTAACATTATGAAAGGTGGGCTGTTGTCGATATCTTTGTTACTCCAATGGATTGTAGCCTAATCATTATGGGAGGTAGTCTATTTTGATATTTTTGTTAATCCAATGGATGGTAGCCTTGTCATTATGGAAGGTAGTATGTTGTCGATATTTTTATTACTCCAAAGGATGGTGGCCTTCTAATTATGGAAGGTAGTCTATTATCGAGATTTTTGTTACTCCAATGGATGGTAGCCTTGTCATTATGGAAGGTAGTCTGTTGTCGATATTTTTGTTACTCCATTGGATGGTAGCCTTGTCATTATGGAAGTTAGTCTGTTGTCGAGATTTTTGTTATTCCAATGGATAGCCTAGTCATTATGGAAGGTAGTCTATTTTCGGGATTTTTGTTACTCCAATTGATGGTAGCCTTGTCATTATGGAAAATAGTCTATTATCGAGATTTTTGTTACTCTAATGGATGGTAGCCTTGTCATTTCGGAAGGTAGTTTGTTGTCGATATCTTTGTTACTCTAATGAATGGTAGCCTAGTCATTATGGAAGGTAGTATGTTGTCCAGTTTTTGGTTACTCCAACGGATGGTAGCCTTATCATTATGGAATGTAGTGTGTTGTCGAGATTTTTGTTATTCTAATGGATGGTAGCCTTGTCATTATGAAAGGTAGTCTGTTCTCGACATCTTTGTTACTCCAATGGATGGTAGCGTAGCCATTATGAAAGGTAGTCTGTTTTCGAGATTTTTGTTAATCCAAAGGATGGTAGCCTTGTCATTATGGCAGGTTGTCTGTTTTCGAAATTTTTGTTACTCCAATGGATGGTTACCTTGTCATTATGGAAGGTAGTCTATTTTGATATTTTTGTTACTCCAATGTATGGTAGCCTTGTCATTATGGAAGGTAGTATGTTGTCGAGATTTTTATTACTACAAAGGATGGTGGCCTTCTAATTATGGAAGGTAGTCTATTATCGAGATTTTTGTTACTCTAATGGATGGTAGCCTTAACATTATGAAAGGTGGGCTGTTGTCGATATCTTTGTTACTCCAATGGATTGTAGCCTAATCATTATGGAAGGTAGTCTATTTTGATATTTTTGTTAATCCAATGGATGGTAGCCTTGGCATTATGGAAGGTAGTATGTTGTCGAGATTTTTATTACTCCAAAGGATGGTAGCCTTCTAATTAAGGAAGGTAGTCTATTATCGAGATTTTTGTTACTCCAATGGATGGTAGCCTTGTCATTATGGAAGGTAGTCTGTTGTCGATATTTTTGTTACTCCATTGGATGGTAGCCTTGTAATTATGGAAGTTAGTCTGTTGTCGAGATTTTTGTTATTCCAATGGATAGCCTAGTCATTATGGAAGGTAGTCTATTTTCGAGATTTTTGTTACTCCAATTGATGGTAGCCTTGTCATTATGGAAAATAGTCTATTATCGAGATTTTTGTTACTCTAATGGATGGTAGCCTTGTCATTATGGAAGGTAGTTTGTTGTCGATATCTTTGTTACTCTAATGAATGGTAGCCTAGTCATTATGGAAGGTAGTATGTTGTCCAGTTTTTGGTTACTCCAACGGATGGTAGCCTTATCATTATGGAATGTAGTGTGTTGTCGAGATTTTTGTTATTCTAATGGATGGTAGCCTTGTCATTATGAAAGGTAGTCTGTTCTCGACATCTTTGTTACTCCAACGGATGGTAGCGTAGCCATTATGAAAGGTAGTCTGTTTTCGAGATTTTTGTTAATCCAAAGGATGGTAGCCTTGTCATTAAGGCAGGTTGTCTGTTTTCGAAATTTTTGTTACTCCAATGGATGGTTACCTTGTCATTATGGAAGGTAGTCTATTTTGATATTTTTGTTACTCCAATGTATGGTAGCCCTGTCATTATGGAAGGTAGTATGTTGTCGAGATTTTTATTACTACCAAGGATGGTGGCCTTCTAATTATGGAAGGTAGTCTATTATCGAGATTTTTGTTACTCTAATGGATGGTAGCCTTAACATTATGAAAGGTGGGCTGTTGTCGATATCTTTGTTACTCCAATGGATTGTAGCCTAATCATTATGGAAGGTAGTCTATTTTGATATTTTTGTTAATCCAATGGATGGTAGCCTTGTCATTATGGAAGGTAGTATGTTGTCGATATTTTTATTACTCCAAAGGATGGTGGCCTTCTAATTATGGAAGGTAGTCTATTATCGAGATTTTTGTTACTCCAATGGATGGTAGCCTTGTCATTATGGAAGGTAGTCTGTTGTCGATATTTTTGTTACTCCATTGGATGGTAGCCTTGTCATTATGGAAGTTAGTCTGTTGTCGAGATTTTTGTTATTCCAATGGATAGCCTAGTCATTATGGAAGGTAGTCTATTTTCGAGATTTTTGTTACTCCAATTGATGGTAGCCTTGTCATTATGGAAAATAGTCTATTATCGAGATTTTTGTTACTCTAATGGATGGTAGCCTTGTCATTTCGGAAGGTAGTTTGTTGTCGATATCTTTGTTACTCTAATGAATGGTAGCCTAGTCATTATGGAAGGTAGTATGTTGTCCAGTTTTTGGTTACTCCAACGGATGGTAGCCTTATCATTATGGAATGTAGTGTGTTGTCGAGATTTTTGTTATTCTAATGGATGGTAGCCTTGTCATTATGAAAGGTAGTCTGTTCTCGACATCTTTGTTACTCCAATGGATGGTAGCGTAGCCATTATGAAAGGTAGTCTGTTTTCGAGATTTTTGTTAATCCAAAGGATGGTAGCCTTGTCATTATGGCAGGTTGTCTGTTTTCGAAATTTTTGTTACTCCAATGGATGGTTACCTTGTCATTATGGAAGGTAGTCTATTTTGATATTTTTGTTACTCCAATGTATGGTAGCCTTGTCATTATGGAAGGTAGTATGTTGTCGAGATTTTTATTACTACAAAGGATGGTGGCCTTCTAATTATGGAAGGTAGTCTATTATCGAGATTTTTGTTACTCTAATGGATGGTAGCCTTAACATTATGAAAGGTGGGCTGTTGTCGATATCTTTGTTACTCCAATGGATTGTAGCCTAATCATTATGGAAGGTAGTCTATTTTTATGATTTTGTTAATCCAATGGATGGTAGCCTTGTCATTATGGAAGGTAGTATGTTGTCGAGATTTTTATTACTCCAAAGGATGGTGGCCTTCTAATTATGGAAGGTAGTCTATTATCGAGATTTTTGTTACTCCAATGGATGGTAGCCTTGTCATTATGGAAGGTAGTCTGTTGTCGATATTTTTGTTACTCCATTGGATGGTAGCCTTGTCATTATGGAAGTTAGTCTGTTGTCGAGATTTTTGTTATTCCAATGGATAGCCTAGTCATTATGGAAGGTAGTCTATTTTCGAGATTTTTGTTACTCCAATTGATGGTAGCCTTGTCATTATGGAAAATAGTCTATTATCGAGATTTTTGTTACTCTAATGGATGGTAGCCTTGTCATTATGGAAGGTAGTTTGTTGTCGATATCTTTGTTACTCTAATGAATGGTAGCCTAGTCATTATGGAAGGTAGTATGTTGTCCAGTTTTTGGTTACTCCAACGGATGGTAGCCTTATCATTATGGAATGTAGTGTGTTGTCGAGATTTTTGTTATTCTAATGGATGGTAGCCTTGTCATTATGAAAGGTAGTCTGTTCTCGACATCTTTGTTACTCCAACGGATGGTAGCGTAGCCATTATGAAAGGTAGTCTGTTTTCGAGATTTTTGTTAATCCAAAGGATGGTAGCCTTGTCATTAAGGCAGGTTGTCTGTTTTCGAAATTTTTGTTACTCCAATGGATGGTTACCTTGTCATTATGGAAGGTAGTCTATTTTGATATTTTTGTTACTCCAATGTATGGTAGCCTTGTCATTATGGAAGGTAGTATGTTGTCGAGATTTTTATTACTACCAAGGATGGTGGCCTTCTAATTATGGAAGGTAGTCTATTATCGAGATTTTTGTTACTCTAATGGATGGTAGCCTTAACATTATGAAAGGTGGGCTGTTGTCGATATCTTTGTTACTCCAATGGATTGTAGCCTAATCATTATGGAAGGTAGTCTATTTTGATATTTTTGTTAATCCAATGGATGGTAGCCTTGTCATTATGGAAGGTAGTATGTTGTCGATATTTTTATTACTCCAAAGGATGGTGGCCTTCTAATTATGGAAGGTAGTCTATTATCGAGATTTTTGTTACTCCAATGGATGGTAGCCTTGTCATTATGGAAGGTAGTCTGTTGTCGATATTTTTGTTACTCCATTGGATGGTAGCCTTGTCATTATGGAAGTTAGTCTGTTGTCGAGATTTTTGTTATTCCAATGGATAGCCTAGTCATTATGGAAGGTAGTCTATTTTCGAGATTTTTGTTACTCCAATTGATGGTAGCCTTGTCATTATGGAAAATAGTCTATTATCGAGATTTTTGTTACTCTAATGGATGGTAGCCTTGTCATTTCGGAAGGTAGTTTGTTGTCGATATCTTTGTTACTCTAATGAATGGTAGCCTAGTCATTATAGAAGGTAGTATGTTGTCCAGTTTTTGGTTACTCCAACGGATGGTAGCCTTATCATTATGGAATGTAGTGTGTTGTCGAGATTTTTGTTATTCTAATGGATGGTAGCCTTGTCATTATGAAAGGTAGTCTGTTCTCGACATCTTTGTTACTCCAATGGATGGTAGCGTAGCCATTATGAAAGGTAGTCTGTTTTCGAGATTTTTGTTAATCCAAAGGATGGTAGCCTTGTCATTATGGCAGGTTGTCTGTTTTCGAAATTTTTGTTACTCCAATGGATGGTTACCTTGTCATTATGGAAGGTAGTCTATTTTGATATTTTTGTTACTCCAATGTATGGTAGCCTTGTCATTATGGAAGGTAGTATGTTGTCGAGATTTTTATTACTACAAAGGATGGTGGCCTTCTAATTATGGAAGGTAGTCTATTATCGATATTTTTGTTACTCTAATGGATGGTAGCCTTAACATTATGAAAGGTGGGCTGTTGTCGATATCTTTGTTACTCCAATGGATTGTAGCCTAATCATTATGGAAGGTAGTCTATTTTGATATTTTTGTTAATCCAATGGATGGTAGCCTTGTCATTATGGAAGGTAGTATGTTGTCGAGATTTTTATTACTCCAAAGGATGGTAGCCTTCTAATTAAGGAAGGTAGTCTATTATCGAGATTTTTGTTACTACAATGGATGGTAGCCTTGTCATTATGGAAGGTAGTCTGTTGTCGATATTTTTGTTACTCCATTGGATGGTAGCCTTGTCATTATGGAAGTTAGTCTGTTGTCGAGATTTTTGTTATTCCAATGGATAGCCTAGTCATTATGGAAGGTAGTCTATTTTCGAGATTTTTGTTACTCCAATTGATGGTAGCCTTGTCATTATGGAAAATAGTCTATTATCGAGATTTTTGTTACTCTAATGGATGGTAGCCTTGTCATTATGGAAGGTAGTTTGTTGTCGATATCTTTGTTACTCTAATGAATGGTAGCCTAGTCATTATGGAAGGTAGTATGTTGTCCAGTTTTTGGTTACTCCAAAGGATGGTAGCCTTATCATTATGGAATGTAGTGTGTTGTCGAGATTTTTGTTATTCTAATGGATGGTAGCCTTGTCATTATGAAAGGTAGTCTGTTCTCGACATCTTTGTTACTCCAACGGATGGTAGCGTAGCCATTATGAAAGGTAGTCTGTTTTCGAGATTTTTGTTAATCCAAAGGATGGTAGCCTTGTCATTAAGGCAGGTTGTCTGTTTTCGAAATTTTTGTTACTCCAATGGATGGTTACCTTGTCATTATGGAAGGTAGTCTATTTTGATATTTTTGTTACTCCAATGTATGGTAGCCTTGTCATTATGGAAGGTAGTATGTTGTCGAGATTTTTATTACTACCAAGGATGGTGGCCTTCTAATTATGGAAGGTAGTCTATTATCGAGATTTTTGTTACTCTAATGGATGGTAGCCTTAACATTATGAAAGGTGGGCTGTTGTCGATATCTTTGTTACTCCACTGGATTGTAGCCTAATCATTATGGAAGGTAGTCTATTTTGATATTTTTGTTAATCCAATGGATGGTAGCCTTGTCATTATGGAAGGTAGTATGTTGTCGATATTTTTATTACTCCAAAGGATGGTGGCCTTCTAATTATGGAAGGTAGTCTATTATCGAGATTTTTGTTACTCCAATGGATGGTAGCCTTGTCATTATGGAAGGTAGTCTGTTGTCGATATTTTTGTTACTCCATTGGATGGTAGCCTTGTCATTATGGAAGTTAGTCTGTTGTCGAGATTTTTGTTATTCCAATGGATAGCCTAGTCATTATGGAAGGTAGTCTATTTTCGAGATTTTTGTTACTCCAATTGATGGTAGCCTTGTCATTATGGAAAATAGTCTATTATCGAGATTTTTGTTACTCTAATGGATGGTAGCCTTGTCATTATGGAAGGTAGTTTGTTGTCGATATCTTTGTTACTCTAATGAATGGTAGCCTAGTCATTATGGAAGGTAGTATGTTGTCCAGTTTTTGGTTACTCCAACGGATGGTAGCCTTATCATTATGGAATGTAGTGTGTTGTCGAGATTTTTGTTATTCTAATGGATGGTAGCCTTGTCATTATGAAAGGTAGTCTGTTGTCGACACCTTTGTTACTCCAATGGATGGTAGCGTAGCCATTATGAAAGGTAGTCTGTTTTCGAGATTTTTGTTAATCCAAAGGATGGTAGCCTTGTCACTATGGCAGGTTGTCTGTTTTCGAAATTTTTGTTACTCCAATGGATGGTTACCTTGTCATTATGGAAGGTAATCTATTTTGATATTTTTGTTACTCCAATGTATGGTAGCCTTGTCATTATGGAAGGTAGTATGTTGTCGAGATTTTTATTACTACAAAGGCTTGTGGCCTTCTAATTATGGAAGGTAGTCTATTATCGAGATTTTTGTTACTCTAATGGATGGTAGCCTTAACATTATGAAAGGTGGGCTGTTGTCGATATCTTTGTTACTCCAATGGATTGTAGCCTAATCATTATGGAAGGTAGTCTATTTTGATATTTTTGTTAATCCAATGGATGGTAGCCTTGTCATTATGGAAGGTAGTATGTTGTCGAGATTTTTATTACTCCAAAGGATGGTAGCCTTCTAATTATGGAAGGTAGTCTATTATCGAGATTTTTGTTACTCCAATGGATGGTAGCCTTGTCATTATGGAAGGTAGTCTGTTGTCGATATTTTTGTTACTCCATTGGATGGTAGCCTTGTCATTATGGAAGTTAGTCTGTTGTCGAGATTTTTGTTATTCCAATGGATAGCCTAGTCATTATGGAAGGTAGTCTATTTTCGAGATTTTTGTTACTCCAATTGATGGTAGCCTTGTCATTATGGAAAATAGTCTATTATCGAGATTTTTGTTACTCTAATGGATGGTAGCCTTGTCATTATGGAAGGTAGTTTGTTGTCGATATATTTGTTACTCTAATGAATGGTAGCCTAGTCATTATGGAAGGTAGTATGTTGTCCAGTTTTTGGTTACTCCAACGGATGGTAGCCTTATCATTTTGGAATGTAGTGTGTTGTCGAGATTTTTGTTATTCTAATGGATGGTAGCCTTGTCATTATGAAAGGTAGTCTGTTGTCGACATCTTTGTGACTCCAATGGATGGTAGCGTAGCCATTATGAAAGGTAGTCTGTTTTCGAGATTTTTGTTAATCCAAAGGATGGTAGCCTTGTCATTATGGCAGGTTGTCTGTTTTCGAAATTTTTGTTACTCTAATGGATGGTTACCTTGTCATTATGGAAGGTAGTCTATTTTGATATTTTTGTTACTCCAATGTATGGTAGCCTTGTCATTATGGAAGGTAGTATGTTGTCGAGATTTTTATTACTACAAAGGATGGTGGCCTTCTAATTATGGAAGGTAGTCTATTATCGAGATTTTTGTTACTTTAATGGATGGTAGCCTTAACATTATGAAAGGTGGGCTGTTGTCGATATCTTTGTTACTCCAATGGATTGTAGCCTAATCATTATGGAAGGTAGTCTATTTTGATATTTTTGTTAATCCAATGGATGGTACCCTTGTCATTATGGAAGGTAGTATGTTGTCGAGATTTTTATTACTCCAAAGGATGGTAGCCTTCTAATTATGGAAGGTAGTCTATTATCGAGATTTTTGTTACTCCAATGGATGGTAGCCTTGTCATTATGGAAGGTAGTCTGTTGTCGATATTTTTGTTACTCCATTGGATGGAAGCCTTGTCATTATGGAAGTTAGTCTGTTGTCGAGATTTTTGTTATTCCAATGGATAGCCTAGTCATTATGGAAGGTAGTCTATTTTCGAGATTTTTGTTACTCCAATTGATGGTAGCCTTGTCATTATGGAAAATAGTCTATTATCGAGATTTTTGTTACTCTAATGGATGGTAGCCTTGTCATTATGGAAGGTAGTTTGTTGTCGATATCTTTGTTACTCTAATGAATGGTAGCCTAGTCATTATGGAAGGTAGTATGTTGTCCAGTTTTTGGTTACTCCAACGGATGGTAGCCTTATCATTATGGAATGTAGTGTGTTGTCGAGATTTTTGTTATTCTAATGGATGGTAGCCTTGTCATTATGAAAGGTAGTCTGTTGTCGACACCTTTGTTACTCCAATGGATGGTAGCGTAGCCATTATGAAAGGTAGTCTGTTTTCGAGATTTTTGTTAATCCAAAGGATGGTAGCCTTGTCACTATGGCAGGTTGTCTGTTTTCGAAATTTTTGTTACTCCAATGGATGGTTACCTTGTCATTATGGAAGGTAATCTATTTTGATATTTTTGTTACTCCAATGTATGGTAGCCTTGTCATTATGGAAGGTAGTATGTTGTCGAGATTTTTATTACTACAAAGGCTTGTGGCCTTCTAATTATGGAAGGTAGTCTATTATCGAGATTTTTGTTACTCTAATGGATGGTAGCCTTAACATTATGAAAGGTGGGCTGTTGTCGATATCTTTGTTACTCCAATGGTTTGTAGCCTAATCATTATGGAAGGTAGTCTATTTTGATATTTTTGTTAATCCAATGGATGGTAGCCTTGTCATTATGGAAGGTAGTATGTTGTCGAGATTTTTATTACTTCAAAGGATGGTAGCCTTCTAATTATGGAAGGTAGTCTATTATCGAGATTTTTGTTACTCCAATGGATGGTAGCCTTGTCATTATGGAAGGTAGTCTGTTGTCGATATTTTTGTTACTCCATTGGATGGTAGCCTTGTCATTATGGAAGTTAGTCTGTTGTCGAGATTTTTGGTATTCCAATGGATAGCCTAGTCATTATGGAAGGTAGTCTATTTTCGAGATTTTTGTTACTCCAATTGATGGTAGCCTTGTCATTATGGAAAATAGTCTATTATCGAGATTTTTGTTACTCTAATGGATGGTAGCCTTGTCATTATGGAAGGTAGTTTGTTGTCGATATCTTTGTTACTCTAATGAATGGTAGCCTAGTCATTATGGAAGGTAGTATGTTGTCCAGTTTTTGGTTACTCCAACGGATGGTAGCCTTATCATTATGGAATGTAGTGTGTTGTCGAGATTTTTGTTATTCTAATGGATGGTAGCCTTGTCATTATGAAAGGTAGTCTGTTGTCGACATCTTTGTGACTCCAATGGATGGTAGCGTAGCCATTATGAAAGGTAGTCTGTTTTCGAGATTTTTGTTAATCCAAAGGATGGTAGCCTTGTCATTATGGCAGGTTGTCTGTTTTTGAAATTTTTGTTACTCCAATGGATGGTTACCTTGTCATTATGGAAGGTAGTCTATTTTGATATTTTTGTTACTCCAATGTATGGTAGCCTTGTCATTATGGAAGGTAGTTTGTTGTCGAGATTTTTATTACTACAAAGGATGGTGGCCTTCTAATTATGGAAGGTAGTCTATTATCGAGATTTTTGTTACTCTAATGGATGGTAGCCTTAACATTATGAAAGGTGGGCTGTTGTCGATATCTTTGTTACTCCAATGGATTGTAGCCTAATCATTATGGAAGGTAGTCTATTTTGATATTTTTGTTAATACAATGGATGGTAGCCTTGTCATTATGGAAGGTAGTATGTTGTCGAGATTTTTATTACTCCAAAGGATGGTAGCCTTCTAATTATGGAAGGTAGTCTATTATCGAGATTTTTGTTACTCCAATGGATGGTAGCCTTGTCATTATGGAAGGTAGTCTGTTGTCGATATTTTTGTTACTCCATTGGATGGTAGCCTTGTCATTATGGAAGTTAGTCTGTTGTCGAGATTTTTTGTTTATTCCAATGGATAGCCTAGTCATTATGGAAGGTAGTCTATTTTCGAGATTTTTGTTACTCCAATTGATGGTAGCCTTGTCATTATGGAAAATAGTCTATTATCGAGATTTTTGTTACTCTAATGGATGGTAGCCTTGTCATTATGGAAGGTAGTTTGTTGTCGATATCTTTGTTACTCTAATGAATGGTAGCCTAGTCATTATGGAAGGTAGTATGTTGTCCAGTTTTTGGTTACTCCAACGGATGGTAGCCTTATCATTATGGAATGTAGTGTGTTGTCGAGATTTTTGTTATTCTAATGGATGGTAGCCTTGTCATTATGAAAGGTAGTCTGTTGTCGACATCTTTGTGACTCCAATGGATGGTAGCGTAGCCATTATGAAAGGTAGTTTGTTTTCGAGATTTTTGTTAATCCAAAGGATGGTAGCCTTGTCATTATGGCAGGTTGTCTGTTTTCGAAATTTTTGTTACTCCAATGGATGGTTACCTTGTCATTATGGAAGGTAGTCTATTTTGATATTTTTGTTACTCCAATGTATGGTAGCCTTGTCATTATGGAAGGTAGTATGTTGTCGAGATTTTTATTACTACAAAGGATGGTGGCCTTCTAATTATGGAAGGTAGTCTATTATCGAGATTTTTGTTACTCTAATGGATGGTAGCCTTAACATTATGAAAGGTGGGCTGTTGTCGATATCTTTGTTACTCCAATGGATTGTAGCCTAATCATTATGGAAGGTAGTCTATTTTGATATTTTTGTTAATCCAATGGATGGTAGCCTTGTCATTATGGAAGGTAGTATGTTGTCGAGATTTTTATTACTCCAAAGGATGGTAGCCTTCTAATTATGGAAGGTAGTCTATTATCGAGATTTTTGTTACTCCAATGGATGGTAGCCTTGTCATTATGGAAGGTAGTCTGTTGTCGATATTTTTGTTACTCCATTGGATGGTAGCCTTGTCATTATGGAAGTTAGTCTGTTGTCGAGATTTTTGTTATTCCAATGGATAGCCTAGTCATTATGGAAGGTAGTCTATTTTCGAGATTTTTGTTACTCCAATTGATGGTAGCCTTGTCATTTTGGAAAATAGTCTATTATCGAGATTTTTGTTACTCTAATGGATGGTAGCCTTGTCATTATGGAAGGTAGTTTGTTGTCGATATCTTTGTTACTCTAATGAATGGTAGCCTAGTCATTATGGAAGGTAGTATGTTGTCCAGTTTTTGGTTACTCCAACGGATGGTAGCCTTATCATTATGGAATGTAGTGTGTTGTCGAGATTTTTGTTATTCTAATGGATGGTAGCCTTGTCATTATGAAAGGTAGTATGTTGTCGACATCTTTGTTACTCCAATGGATGGTAGCGTAGCCATTATGAAAGGTAGTCTGTTTTCGAGATTTTTGTTAATCCAAAGGATGGTAGCCTTGTCATTATGGCAGGTTGTCTGTTTTCGAAATTTTTGTTACTCCAATGGATGGTTACCTTGTCATTATGGAAGGTAGTCTATTTTGATATTTTTGTTACTCCAATGTATGGTAGCCTTGTCATTATGGAATGTAGTATGTTGTCTAGATTTTTATTACTACAAAGGATGGTGGCCTTCTAATTATGGAAGGTAGTCTATTATCGAGATTTTTGTTACTCTAATGGATGGTAGCCTTAACATTATGAAAGATGGGCTGTTGTCGATATCTTTGTTACTCCAATGGATTGTAGCCTAATCATTATGGAAGGTAGTCTATTTTGATATTTTTGTTAATCCAATGGATGGTAGCCTTGTCATTATGGAAGGTAGTATGTTGTCGAGATTTTTATTACTCCAAAGGATGGTAGCCTTCTAATTATGGAAGGTAGTCTATTATCGAGATTTTTGTTACTCCAATGGATGGTAGCCTTGTCATTATGGAAGGTAGTCTGTTGTCGATATTTTTGTTACTCCATTGGATGGTAGCCTTGTCATTATGGAAGTTAGTCTGTTGTCGAGATTTTTGTTATTCCAATGGATAGCCTAGTCATTATGGAAGGTAGTCTATTTTCGAGATTTTTGTTACTCCAATTGATGGTAGCCTTGTCATTATGGAAAATAATCTATTATCGAGATTTTTGTTACTCCAATGGATGGTAGCCTTGTCATTATGGAAGGTAGTTTGTTGGCGATATCTTTGTTACACTAATGAATGGTAGCCTAGTCATTATGGAAGGTAGTATGTTGTCCAGTTTTTGGTTACTCCAACGGATGGTAGCCTTATCATTATGGAATGTAGTGTGTTGTCGAGATTTTTGTTATTCTAATGGATGGTAGCCTTGTCATTATGAAAGGTAGTCTGTTGTCGACATCTTTGTTACTCCAATGGATGGTAGCGTAGCCATTATGAAAGGTAGTCTGTTTTCGAGATTTTTGTTAATCCAAAGGATGGTAGCCTTGTCATTATGCAAGTTGTCTGTTTTCGAAATTTTTGTTACTCCAATGGATGGTTACCTTGTCATTATGGAAGGTAGTCTATTTTGATATTTTTGTTACTCCAATGTATGGTAGCCTTGTCATTATGGAAGGTAGTATGTTGTCGAGATTTTTATTACTACAAAGGATGGTGGCCTTCTAATTATGGAAGGTAGTCTATTATCGAGTTTTTTGTTACTCTAATGGATGGTAGCCTTAACATTATGAAAGGTGGGCTCTTGTCGATATCTTTGTTACTCCAATGGATTGTAGCCTAATCATTATGGAAGGTAGTCTATTTTGATATTTTTGTTAATCCAATGGATGGTAGCCTTGTCATTATGGAAGGTAGTATGTTGTCGAGATTTTTATTACTCCAAAGGATGGTAGCCTTCTAATTATGGAAGGTAGTCTATTATCGAGATTTTTGTTACTCCAACTGATGGTAGCCTTGTCATTATGGAAGGTAGTCTCTTGTCGATATTTTTAATACTCCAATGGATGGTATCCTTGTCATTATGGAAGGTAGTCTATCGTTGTGATTTTTGTTACTCCAATGGATGGTAGCCTTGTCATTATGGAAGGTAGTCTATTGTTCATATTTTTGTTACTACGATGTATGGTAGCCTTGTCATTATGGAAGGTAGTCTGTTGTCGAGATTTTTGTTACTCCATTGGATGGTAGCCTTGTCATTATGGAAGTTAGTCTGTTGTCGAGATTTTTGTTATTCCAATGGATAGCCTAGTCATTATGGAAGGTAGTCTATTTTCGAGATTTTTGTAACTCCAATTGATGGTAGCCTTGTCATTATGGAAGATAGTTTGTTGTCGAGATTTTTGTTACTCCAATGGATGGTAGCCTTGTCATTATGGAATGTAGTATGTTGTCCAGTTTTTGGTTACTCCAACGGATGGTAGCCTTGACATTATGGAATGTAGTGTGTTGTCGAGATTTTTGTTATTCTAATGGATGGTAGCCTTGTCATTATGAAAGGTAGTTTGTTGTCAACATCTTTGTTACTCCAATGGATGGTAGCGTAGCCATTATGAAAGGTAGTCTGTTTTCGAGATTTTTGTTAATCTAAAGGATGGTAGCCTTGTCATTATGGCAGGTTGTCTGTTTTCGAAATTTTTGTTACTCCAATGGATGGTTACCTTGTCATTATGGAAGGTAGTCTATTTTGATATTTTTGTTACTCCAATGTATGGTAGCCTTGTCATTATGGAAGTTAGTATGTTGTCGAGATTTTTATTACTACAAAGGATGGTAGCCTTCTAATTATGGAAGGTAGTCTATTATCGAGTTTTTTGTTACTCTAATGGATGGTAGCCTTAACATTATGAAAGGTAGGCTGTTGTCGATATCTTTGTTACTCCAATGGATGGTAGCCTAATCATTATGGAAGGTAGTCTATTTTGATATTTTTGTTAATCCAATGGATGTTAGCCTTGTAATTATGGAAGGTAGTATGTTGTCGAGATTTTTATTACTCCAAAGGATGGTAGCCTTCTAATTATGGAAGGTAGTCTATTATCGAGATTTTTGTTACTCCAACTGATGGTAGCCTTGTCATTATGGAAGGTAGTCTCTTGTCGATATTTTTAATAATCCAATGGATGGTATCCTTGTCATTATGGAAGGTAGTCTATCGTTGTGATTTTTGTTACTCCAATGGATGGTAGCCTTGTCATTATGGAAGGTAGTCTATTGTTCATATTTTTGTTACTACGATGTATGGTAGCCTTGTCATTATGGAAGGTAGTCTGTTGTCGAGATTTTTGTTACTCCATTGGATGGTAGCCTTGTCATTATGGAAGTTAGTCTGTTGTCGAGATTTTTGTTATCTAATGGATAGCCTAGTCATTATGGAAGGTAGTCTATTTTCGAGAATTTTGTTACTCCAATTGATGGTAGCCTTTTCATTATGCAAGATAGTTTGTTGTCGAGATTTTTGTTACTCCAATGGATGGTAGCCTTGTCATTATGGAAGGTAGTTTGTTGTCGATATCTTTGTTACTTTAATGGATGGTAGCCTAGTCATTATGGAAGGTAGTATGTTGTCCAGTTTTTGGTTACTCCAATGGATGGTAGCCTTGACATTATGGAATGTAGTGTGTTGTCGAGATTTTTGTTATTCTAATGGATGGTAGCCTTGTCATTATGAAAGGTAGTCTGTTGTCGACATCTTTGTTACTCCAATGGATGGTAGCCTAGCCATTATGAAAGGTAGTCTGTTTTCGAGATTTTTGTTAATCCAAAGGATGGTAGCCTTGTCATTATGGCAGGTTGTCTGTTTTCGAAATTTTTGTTACTCCAATGGATGGTTACCTTGTCATTATGGAAGGTAGTCTGTTGTCGAGATTTTTGTTACTCCATTGGATGGTAGCCTTGTCATTATGGAAGTTAGTCTATTGTCGAGATTTTTATTATTCCAATGGATAGCCTAGTCATTATGGAAGGTAGTCTATTTTCGAGATTTTTGTTACTCCAATTGATGGTAGCCTAGTCATTATGGAAGGTAGTATGTTGTCGAGATTTTTATTACTCCAAAGGATGGTAGCCTTCTAATTATGGAAGGTAGTCTATTATCGAGATTTTTGTTACTCCAACTGATGGTAGCCTTGTCATTATGGAAGGTAGTCTCTTGTCGATATTTTTAATACTCCAATGGATGGTATCCTTGTCATTATGGAAGGTAGTCTATCGTTGTGATTTTTGTTACTCCAATGGATGGTAGCCTTGTCATTATGGAAGGTAGTCTATTGTTCATATTTTTGTTACTACGATGTATGGTAGCCTTGTCATTATGGAAGGTAGTCTGTTGTCGAGATTTTTGTTACTCCATTGGATGGTAGCCTTGTCATTATGGAAGTTAGTCTGTTGTCGAGATTTTTGTTATTCCAATGGATAGCCTAGTCATTATGGAAGGTAGTCTATTTTCGAGATTTTTGTAACTCCAATTGATGGTAGCCTTGTCATTATGGAAGATAGTCTGTTGTCGAGATTTTTGTTACTCCAATGGATGGTAGCCTTGTCATTATGGAATGTAGTATGTTGTCCAGTTTTTGGTTACTCCAACGGATGGTAGCCTTGACATTATGGAATGTAGTGTGTTGTCGAGATTTTTGTTATTCTAATGGATGGTAGCCTTGTCATTATGAAAGGTAGTTTGTTGTCAACATCTTTGTTACTCCAATGGATGGTAGCGTAGCCATTATGAAAGGTAGTCTGTTTTCGAGATTTTTGTTAATCTAAAGGATGGTAGCCTTGTCATTATGGCAGGTTGTCTGTTTTCGAAATTTTTGTTACTCCAATGGATGGTTACCTTGTCATTATGGAAGGTAGTCTATTTTGATATTTTTGTTACTCCAATGTATGGTAGCCTTGTCATTATGGAAGTTAGTATGTTGTCGAGATTTTTATTACTACAAAGGATGGTAGCCTTCTAATTATGGAAGGTAGTCTATTATCGAGTTTTTTGTTACTCTAATGGATGGTAGCCTTAACATTATGAAAGGTAGGCTGTTGTCGATATCTTTGTTACTCCAATGGATGGTAGCCTAATCATTATGGAAGGTAGTCTATTTTGATATTTTTGTTAATCCAATGGATGTTAGCCTTGTAATTATGGAAGGTAGTATGTTGTCGAGATTTTTATTACTCCAAAGGATGGTAGCCTTCTAATTATGGAAGGTAGTCTATTATCGAGATTTTTGTTACTCCAACTGATGGTAGCCTTGTCATTATGGAAGGTAGTCTCTTGTCGATATTTTTAATACTCCAATGGATGGTATCCTTGTCATTATGGAAGGTAGTCTATCGTTGTGATTTTTGTTACTCCAATGGATGGTAGCCTTGTCATTATGGAAGGTAGTCTATTGTTCATATTTTTGTTACTACGATGTATGGTAGCCTTGTCATTATGGAAGGTAGTCTGCTGTCGAGATTTTTGTTACTCCATTGGATGGTAGCCTTGTCAATATGGAAGTTAGTCTGTTGTCGAGATTTTTGTTATCTAATGGATAGCCTAGTCATTATGGAAGGTAGTCTATTTTCGAGAATTTTGTTACTCCAATTGATGGTAGCCTTTTCATTATGCAAGATAGTTTGTTGTCGAGATTTTTGTTACTCCAATGGATGGTAGCCTTGTCATTATGGAAGGTAGTTTGTTGTCGATATCTTTGTTACTCTAATGGATGGTAGCCTAGTCATTATGGAAGGTAGTATGTTGTCCAGTTTTTGGTTACTCCAATGGATGGTAGCCTTGACATTATGGAATGTAGTGTGTTGTCAAGATTTTTGTTATTCTAATGGATGGTAGCCTTGTCATTATGAAAGGTAGTCTGTTGTCGACATCTTTGTTACTCCAATGGATGGTAGCCTAGCCATTATGAAAGGTAGTCTGTTTTCGAGATTTTTGTTAATCCAAAGGATGGTAGCCTTGTCATTATGGCAGGTTGTCTGTTTTCGAAATTTTTGTTACTCCAATGGATGGTTACCTTGTCATTATGGAAGGTAGTCTATTTTGATATTTTTGTTACTCCAATGGATGGTAGCCTTGTCATTATGGAAGGTAGTATGTTGTCGAGATTTTTATTACTCCAAAGGATGGTAGCCTTCTAATTATGGAAGGTAGTCTATTATCGAGATTTTTGTTACTCCAATGGATGGTAGCCTTGTAATTATGGAAGGTAGTCTATTTTCGAGATTTTTGTTACTCCAATTGATGGTAGCCTAGTCATTATGGAAGGTAGTATGTTGTCGAGATTTTTATTACTCCAAAGGATGGTAGCCTTCTAATTATGGAAGGTAGTCTATTATCGAGATTTTTGTTACTCCAACTGATGGTAGCCTTGTCATTATGGAAGGTAGTCTCTTGTCGATATTTTTAATACTCCAATGGATGGTATCCTTGTCATTATGGAAGGTAGTCTATCGTTGTGATTTTTGTTACTCCAATGGATGGTAGCCTTGTCATTATGGAAGGTAGTCTATTGTTCATATTTTTGTTACTACGATGTATGGTAGCCTTGTCATTATGGAAGGTAGTCTGTTGTCGAGATTTTTGTTACTCCATTGGATGGTAGCCTTGTCATTATGGAAGTTAGTCTGTTGTCGAGATTTTTGTTATTCCAATGGATAGCCTAGTCATTATGGAAGGTAGTCTATTTTCGAGATTTTTGTAACTCCAATTGATGGTAGCCTTGTCATTATGGAAGATAGTCTGTTGTCGAGATTTTTGTTACTCCAATGGATGGTAGCCTTGTCATTATGGAATGTAGTATGTTGTCCAGTTTTTGGTTACTCCAACGGATGGTAGCCTTGACATTATGGAATGTAGTGTGTTGTCGAGATTTTTGTTATTCTAATGGATGGTAGCCTTGTCATTATGAAAGGTAGTTTGTTGTCAACATCTTTGTTACTCCAATGGATGGTAGCGTAGCCATTATGAAAGGTAGTCTGTTTTCGAGATTTTTGTTAATCTAAAGGATGGTAGCCTTGTCATTATGGCAGGTTGTCTGTTTTCGAAATTTTTGTTACTCCAATGGATGGTTACCTTGTCATTATGGAAGGTAGTCTATTTTGATATTTTTGTTACTCCAATGTATGGTAGCCTTGTCATTATGGAAGTTAGTATGTTGTCGAGATTTTTATTACTACAAAGGATGGTAGCCTTCTAATTATGGAAGGTAGTCTATTATCGAGTTTTTTGTTACTCTAATGGATGGTAGCCTTAACATTATGAAAGGTAGGCTGTTGTCGATATCTTTGTTACTCCAATGGATGGTAGCCTAATCATTATGGAAGGTAGTCTATTTTGATATTTTTGTTAATCCAATGGATGTTAGCCTTGTAATTATGGAAGGTAGTATGTTGTCGAGATTTTTATTACTCCAAAGGATGGTAGCCTTCTAATTATGGAAGGTAGTCTATTATCGAGATTTTTGTTACTCCAACTGATGGTAGCCTTGTCATTATGGAAGGTAGTCTCTTGTCGATATTTTTAATACTCCAATGGATGGTATCCTTGTCATTATGGAAGGTAGTCTATCGTTGTGATTTTTGTTACTCCAATGGATGGTAGCCTTGTCATTATGGAAGGTAGTCTATTGTTCATATTTTTGTTACTACGATGTATGGTAGCCTTGTCATTATGGAAGGTAGTCTGTTGTCGAGATTTTTGTTACTCCATTGGATGGTAGCCTTGTCAATATGGAAGTTAGTCTGTTGTCGAGATTTTTGTTATCTAATGGATAGCCTAGTCATTATGGAAGGTAGTCTATTTTCGAGAATTTTGTTACTCCAATTGATGGTAGCCTTTTCATTATGCAAGATAGTTTGTTGTCGAGATTTTTGTTACTCCAATGGATGGTAGCCTTGTCATTATGGAAGGTAGTTTGTTGTCGATATCTTTGTTACTCTAATGGATGGTAGCCTAGTCATTATGGAAGGTAGTATGTTGTCCAGTTTTTGGTTACTCCAATGGATGGTAGCCTTGACATTATGGAATGTAGTGTGTTGTCGAGATTTTTGTTATTCTAATGGATGGTAGCCTTGTCATTATGAAAGGTAGTCTGTTGTCGACATCTTTGTTACTCCAATGGATGGTAGCCTAGCCATTATGAAAGGTAGTCTGTTTTCGAGATTTTTGTTAATCCAAAGGATGGTAGCCTTGTCATTATGGCAGGTTGTCTGTTTTCGAAATTTTTGTTACTCCAATGGATGGTTACCTTGTCATTATGGAAGGTAGTCTATTTTGATATTTTTGTTACACCAATGGATGGTAGCCTTGTCATTATGGAAGGTAGTATGTTGTCGAGATTTTTATTACTCCAAAGGATGGTAGCCTTCTAATTATGGAAGGTAGTCTATTATCGAGATTTTTGTTACTCCAATGGATGGTAGCCTTGTAATTATGGAAGGTAGTCTGTTGTCGATATTTTTGTTACTCCATTGGATGGTAGCCTTGTCATTATGGAAGTTAGTCTATTGTCGAGATTTTTGTTATTCCAATGGATAGCCTAGTCATTATGGAAGGTAGTCTATTTTCGAGATTTTTGTTACTCCAATTGATGGTAGCCTAGTCATTATGGAAGGTAGTCTATTTTCGAGATTTTTGTTACTCTAATGGATGGTAGCCTTAACATTATGAAAGGTAGGCTGTTTTCGATATCTTTGTTACTCCAATGGATGGTAGCCTAATCATTATGGAAGGTAGTCTATTTTGATATTTTTTTTACTCCAATGGATGGTAGCCTTGTCATTATGGAAGGTAGTATGTTGTCGAGATTTTTATTACTCCAAAGGATGGTAGCCTTCTAATTATGGAAGGTAGTCTATTATCTACATTTTTGTTACTCTAACTGATGGTAGCCTTGTCATTATGGAAGGTAGTCTGTTGTCGAGATTTTTAATACTCTAATGGATGGTAGCCTTGTCATTATGGAAGGTAGTCTGTCGTTAAGATTTTTGTTACTCCAATGGATGGTAGCCTTGTCATTATGGAAGGTAGTCTATTTTCGTGATTTGTGTTACTCTAATTGATGGTAGCCTTGTCATTATGGAAGATAGTTTGTTGTCGAAATTTTTGTTACTCCAATGGATGGTAGCCTTGTCATTATGAAAGGTAGTTTGTTGTCGATATCTTTGTTACTCTAATGGATGGTAACCTAGTCATTATGGAAGGTAGTATGTTGTCCAGTTTTTGGATACTCCAACGGATGGTAGTCTTGTTATTATGGAAAGTAGTGTGTTGTCGAGATTTTTGTTATTCTAATGGATGGTAGCCTTGTCATTATGAAAGGTAGTCTGTTGTCGACATCTTTGTTACTCCAATGGATGGTAGCCTAGCCATTATGAAAGGTAGTCTGTTTTCGAGATTTTTGTTATTCCAAAGGATGGTAGCCTTGTCATTATGGCAGGTTGTATGTTTTCGAAATTTTTGTTACTCCAATGGATGGTTACCTTGTCATTACGGAAGGTAGTCTATTTTGATATTTTTGTTACTCCAATGGATGGTAGCCGAGTCATTGTGGAAGGTAGTCTATTTTCTATATTTTTTTTACTCCAATGGATGGTAGCCTTGTCATTATGGAAGGTAGTCTGTTTTCGAGATTTTTGTTACTCCAATGGATGGTAGCCTTATCATTATGGAAGGTAGTTTGTTGTCGATATCTTTGTTACTCTAATGGATGGTAGCCTGGTCATTATGGAAGGCATTATGTTGTCGAATTTTTGGTGACTCCAATGGATGGTAGCCTTGTCATTATGAAAGGTAGTCTGTTGTCGAGATTTTTGTTTTTCCAATGGATGGTAGTCTATTTTCAAGATTTTTGTTACTCCAATGGATGGTAGCCTTGTCATTATGGAAGGTAGTCTGTTGTCGAGATTTTTGTTATTCCAATGGATGGTAGCCTAGTCATTATAGAAGGTAGTTTATTTTCAAGATTTTTGTTACTCCAATGGATGGTAGCCTTGTCATTATGAAAGGTAGTCTGTTGTCGATATCATTGTTACTCCAATGGATGGTAGCCTTGTCATTATGGAAGGTAGTCTATTGTTCATATTTTTGTTACTACGATGTATGGTAGCCTTGTCATTATGGAAGGTAGTTTGTTGTTGATATCTTTGTTACTCTAATGGATGGTAGCCTGGTCATTATGGAAGGCATTATGTTGTCGAGTTTTTGGTGACTCCAATGGATTGTAGCCTTGTCATTATGAAAGGTAGTCTGTTGTCAAGATTTTTTTTATTCCAATGGATGGTAGTCTATTTTTGACATTTTTGTTACTCCAATGGATGGTACCCTTGTCATTATGGAAGGTAGTCTATTGTCGAGATTTTTGTTATTCCAATGGATGATAGCCTAGTCATTATGGAAGGTAGTCTATTTTCGAGATTTTTGTTACTCTAATGGATGGTAGCCTTAACATTATGAAAGGTAGGTTGTTTTCGATATCTTTGTTACTCCAATGGATGGTAGCCTAATCATTATGGAAGGTAGTCTATTTTGATATTTTTTTACTCCAATGGATGGTAGCCTTGTCATTATGGAAGGTAGTATGTTGTCGAGATTTTTTTTACACCAAAGGATGGTAGCCTTCTAATTATGGAAGGTAGTCTATTATCTACATTTTTGTTACTCTAACTGATGGTAGCCTTGTCATTATGGAAGGTAGTCTGTTGTCGAGATTTTTAATACTCCAATGGATGGTAGCCTTGTCATTATGGAAGGTAGTCTGTCGTTAAGATTTTTGTTACTCCAATGGATGGTAGCCTTGTCATTATGGAAGGTAGTCTATTATTCATATTTTTGTTACTACGATGTATGGTAGCCTTGTCATTATGGAAGGTAGTCTGTTGTCGAGATTTTTGTTACTCCATCTGATGGTAGCCTTGTCATTATGGAAGTTAGTCTGTTGTCGAGATTTTTGTTATTCCAATGGATAGCCTAGTCATTATGGAAGGTAGTCTATTTTCGAGATTTGTGTTACTCCAATTGATGGTAGCCTTGTCATTATGGAAGATAGTTTGTTGTCGAGATTTTTGTTACTCCAATGGATGGTAGCCTTGTCATTATGAAAGGTAGTTTGTTGTCGATATCTTTGTTACTCTAATGGATGGTAACCTAGTCATTATGGAAGGTAGTATGTTGTCCAGTTTTTGGATACTCCAACGGATGGTAGCCTTGTTATTATGGAAAGTAGTGTGTTGTCGAGATTTTTGTTATTCTAATGGATGGTAGCCTTGTCATTATGAAAGGTAGTCTGTTGTCGACATCTTTGTTACTCCAATGGATGGTAGCCTAGCCATTATGAAAGGTAGTCTGTTTTCGATATTTTTGTTAATCCAAAGGATGGTAGCCTTGTCATTATGGCAGGTTGTCTGTTTTCGAAATTTTTGTTACTCCAATGGATGGTTACCTTGTCATTACGGAAGGTAGTCTATTTTGATATTTTTGTTACTCCAATGGATGGTAGCCTAGTCATTGTGGAAGGTAGTCTATTTTCTATATTTTTTTTACTCCAATGGATGGTAGCCTTGTCATTATGGAAGGTAGTCTGTTTTCGAGATTTTTGTTACTCCAATGGATGGTAGCCTTGTCATTATGGAAGGTAGTTTGTTGTCGATATCTTTGTTACTCTAATGGATGGTAGCCTGGTCATTATGGAAGGCATTATGTTGTCGAATTTTTGGTGACTCCAATGGATGGTAGCCTTGTCATTATGAAAGGTAGTCTGTTGTCGAGATTTTTGTTATTCCAATGGATGGTAGTCTATTTTCAAGATTTTTGTTACTCCAATGGATGGTAGCCTTGTCATTATGGAAGGTAGTCTGTTGTCCAGATTTTTATTATTCCAATGGATGGTAGCCTAGTCATTATAGAAGGTAGTTTATTTTCAAGATTTTTGTTACTCCAATGGATGGTAGCCTTGTCATTATGAAAGGTAGTCTATTGTCGACATCATTGTTACTCCAATGGATGGTAGCCTTGTCATTATGGAAGGTAGTCTATTATTCATATTTTTGTTACTACGATGTATGGTAGCCTTGTCATTATGGAAGGTAGTTTGTTGTTGATATCTTTGTTACTCTAATGGATGGTAGCCTGGTCATTATGGAAGGCATTATGTTGTCGAGTTTTTGGTGACTCCAATGGATTCTAGCCTTGTCATTATGAAAGGTAGTATGTTTTCAAGATTTTTGTTATTCCAATGGATGGTAGTCTATTTTCGACATTTTTGTTACTCCAATGGATGGTACCCTTGTCATTATGGAAGGTAGTCTGTTGTCGAGATTTTTGTTATTCCAATGGATGGTAGCCTAGTCATTATGGAAGGTAGTCTATTTTCAAGATTTTTGTTACTCTAATGGATGGTAGCCTTAACATTATGAAAGGTAGGCTGTTTTCGATATCTTTGTTACTCCAATGGATGGTAGCCTAATCATTATGGAAGGTAGTCTATTTTGATATTTTTTTTACTCCAATGGATGGTAGCCTTGTCATTATGGAAGGTAGTATGTTGTCGAGATTTTTATTACTCCAAAGGATGGTAGCCTTCTAATTATGGAAGGTAGTCTATTATCTACATTTTTGTTACTCTAACTGATGGTAGCCTTGTCATTATGGAAGGTAGTCTGTTGTCGAGATTTTTAATACTCCAATGGATGGTAGCCTTGTCATTATGGAAGGTAGTCTGTCGTTAAGATTTTTGTTACTCCAATGGATGGTAGCCTTGTCATTATGGAAGGTAGTCTATTATTCATATTTTTGTTACTACGATGTATGGTAGCCTTGTCATTATGGAAGGTAGTCTGTTGTCGAGATTTTTGTTACTCCATTGGATGGTAGCCTTGTCATTATGGAAGTTAGTCTGTTGTCGAGATTTTTGTTATTCCAATGGATAGCCTAGTCATTATGGAAGGTAGTCTATTTTCGAGATTTGTGTTACTCCAATTGATGGTAGCCTTGTCATTATGGAAGATAGTTTGTTGTCGAGATTTTTGTTACTCCAATGGATGGTAGCCTTGTCATTATGAAAGGTAGTTTGTTGTCGATATCTTTGTTACTCTAATGGATGGTAACCTAGTCATTATGGAAGGTAGTATGTTGTCCAGTTTTTGGATACTCCAACGGATGGTAGCCTTGTTATTATGGAAAGTAGTGTGTTGTCGAGATTTTTGTTATTCTAATGGATGGTAGCCTTGTCATTATGAAAGGTAGTCTGTTGTCGACATCTTTGTTACTCCAATGGATGGTAGCCTAGCCATTATGAAAGGTAGTCTGTTTTCGAGATTTTTGTTAATCCAAAGGATGGTAGCCTTGTCATTATGGCAGGTTGTCTGTTTTCGAAATTTTTGTTACTCCAATGGATGGTTACCTTGTCATTACGGAAGGTAGTCTATTTTGATATTTTTGTTACTCCAATGGATGGTAGCCTAGTCATTGTGGAAGGTAGTCTATTTTCTATATTTTTTTTACTCCAATGGATGGTAGCCTTGTCATTATGGAAGGTAGTGTGTTTTCGAGATTTTTGTTACTCCAATGGATGGTAGCCTTGTCATTATGGAAGGTAGTTTGTTGTCGAGATCTTTGTTACTCTAATGGATGGTAGCCTGGTCATTATGGAAGGCATTATGTTGTCAAATTTTTGGTGACTCCAATGGATGGTAGCCTTGTCATTATGTAAGGTAGTCTGTTGTCGAGATTTTTGTTATTCCAATGGATGGTAGTCTATTTTCAAGATTTTTGTTACTCCAATGGATGGTAGCCTTGTCATTATGGAAGGTAGTCTGTTGTCGAGATTTTTGTTATTACAATGGATGGTAGCCTAGTCATTATAGAAGGTAGTTTATTTTCAAGATTTTTGTTACTCCAATGGATGGTAGCCTTGTCATTATGAAAGGTAGTCTGTTGTCGATATCATTGTTACTCCAATGGATGGTAGCCTTGTCATTATGGAAGGTAGTCTATTGTTCATATTTTTGTTACTACGATGTATGGTAGCCTTGTCATTATGGAAGGTAGTTTGTTGTAGATATCTTTGTTACTCTAATGGATGGTAGCCTGGTCATTATGGAAGGCATTATGTTGTCGAGTTTTTGGTGACTCCAATGGATTGTAGCCTTGTCATTATGAAAGGTAGTCTGTTGTGAAGATTTTTGTTATTCCAATGGATGGTAGTCTATTTTCGACATTTTTGTTACTCCAATGGATGGTACCCTTGTCATTATGGAAGGTAGTCTATTGTCGAGATTTTTGTTATTCCAATGGATGGTAGCCTAGTCATTATGGAAGGTAGTCTATTTTCGAGATTTTTGTTACTCTAATGGATGGTAGCCTTAACATTATGAAAGGTAGGCTGTTTTCGATATCTTTGTTACTCCAATGGATGGTAGCCTAATCATTATGGAAGGTAGTCTATTTTGATATTTTTTTTACTCCAATGGATGGTAGCCTTGTCATTATGGAAGGTAGTATGTTGTCGAGATTTTTATTACTCCAAAGGATGGTAGCCTTCTAATTATTAAAGGTAGTCTATTATCTACATTTTTGTTACTCTAACTGATGGTAGCCTTGTCATTATGGAAGGTAGTCTATTGTCGAGATTTTTAATACTCCAATGGATGGTAGCCTTGTCATTATGGAAGGTAGTCTGTCGTTAAGATTTTTGTTACTCCAATGGATGGTAGCCTTGTCATTATGGAAGGTAGTCTATTATTCATATTTTTGTTACTACGATGTATGGTAGCCTTGTCATTATGGAAGGTAGTCTGTTGTCGAGATTTTTGTTACTCCATTGGATGGTAGCCTTGTCATTATGGAAGTTAGTCTGTTGTCGAGATTTTTGTTATTCCAATGGATAGCCTAGTCATTATGGAAGGTAGTATATTTTCGAGATTTGTGTTACTCCAATTGATGGTAGCCTTGTCATTATGGAAGATAGTTTGTTGTCGAGATTTTTGTTACTCCAATGGATGGTAGCCTTGTCATTATGAAAGGTAGTTTGTTGTCGATATCTTTGTTACTCTAATGGATGGTAACCTAGTCATTATGGAAGGTAGTATGTTGTCCAGTTTTTGGATACTCCAACGGATGGTAGCCTTGTTATTATGGAAAGTAGTGTGTTGTCGAGATTTTTGTTATTCTAATGGATGGTAGCCTTGTCATTATGAAAGGTAGTCTGTTGTCGACATCTTTGTTACTCCAATGGATGGTAGCCTAGCCATTATGAAAGGTAGTCTGTTTTCGAGATTTTTGTTAATCCAAAGGATGGTAGCCTTGTCATTATGGCAGGTTGTCTGTTTTCGAAATTTTTGTTACTCCAATGGATGGTTACCTTGTCATTACGGAAGGTAGTCCATTTTGATATTTTTGTTACTCCAATGGATGGTAGCCTAGTCATTGTGGAAGGTAGTCTATTTTCTATATTTTTTTTACTCCAATGGATGGTAGCCTTGTCATTATGGAAGGTAGTGTTTTTTCGAGATTTTTGTTACTCCAATGGATGGTAGCCTTGTCATTATGGAAGGTAGTTTGTTGTCGATATCTTTGTTACTCTAATGGATGGTAGCCTGGTCATTATGGAAGGCATTATGTTGTCAAATTTTTGGTGACTCCAATGGATGGTAGCCTTGTCATTATGAAAGGTAGTCTGTTGTAGAGATTTTTGTTATTCCAATGGATGGTAGTCTATTTTCAAGATTTTTGTTACTCCAATGGATGGTAGCCTTGTCATTATGGAAGGTAGTCTGTTGTCGAGATTTTTGTTATTCCAATGGATGGTAGCCTATTCATTATAGAAGGTAGTTTATTTTCAAGATTTTTGTTACTCCAATGGATGGTAGCCTTGTCATTATGAAAGGTAGTCTGTTGTCGATATCATTGTTACTCCAATGGATGGTAGCCTTGTCATTATGGAAGGTAGTCTATTGTTCATATTTTTGTTACTACGATGTATGGTAGCCTTGTCATTATGGAAGGTAGTTTGTTGTAGATATCTTTGTTACTCTAATGGATGGTAGCCTGGTCATTATGGAAGGCATTATGTTGTCGAGTTTTTGGTGACTCCAATGGATAGTAGCCTTGTCATTATGAAAGGTAGTCTGTTGTCAAGATTTTTGTTATTCCAATGGATGGTAGTCTATTTTCAACATTTTTGTTACTCCAATGGATGGTACCCTTGTCATTATGGAAGGTAGTCTGTTGTCGAGATTTTTGTTATTCCAATGGATGGTAGCCTAGTCATTATGGAAGGTAGTCTATTTTCGAGATTTTTGTTACTCTAATGGATGGTAGCCTTAACATTATGAAAGGTAGGCTGTTTTCGATATCTTTGTTACTCCAATGGATGGTAGCCTAATCATTATGGAAGGTAGTCTATTTTGATATTTTTTTTACTCCAATGGATGGTAGCCTTGTCATTATGGAAGGTAGTATGTTGTCGAGATTTTTATTACTCCAAAGGATGGTAGCCTTCTAATTATTAAAGGTAGTCTATTATCTAGATTTTTGTTACTCTAACTGATGGTAGCCTTGTCATTATGGAAGGTAGTCTGTTGTCGAGATTTTTAATACTCCAATGGATGGTAGCCTTGTCATTATGGAAGGTAGTCTGTCGTTAAGATTTTTGTTACTCCAATGGATGGTAGCCTTGTCATTATGGAAGGTAGTCTATTATTCATATTTTTGTTACTACGATGTATGGTAGCCTTGTCATTATGGAAGGTAGTCTGTTGTCGAGATTTTTGTTACTCCATTGGATGGTAGCCTTGTCATTATGGAAGTTAGTCTGTTGTCGAGATTTTTGTTATTCCAATGGATAGCCTAGTCATTATAGAAGGTAGTCTATTTTCGAGATTTGTGTTACTCCAATTGATGGTAGCCTTGTCATTATGAAAGGTAGTTTATTGTCGATATCTTTGTTACTCTAATGGATGGTAACCTAGTCATTATGGAAGGTAGTATGTTGTCCAGTTTTTGGATACTCCAACGGATGGTAGCCTTGTTATTATGGAAAGTAGTGTGTTGTCGAGATTTTTGTTATTCTAATGGATGGTAGCCTTGTCATTATGAAAGGTAGTCTGTTGTCGACATCTTTGTTACTCCAAAGGATGGTAGCCTTGTCATTATGGCAGGTTGTCTGTTTTCGAAATTTTTGTTACTCCAATGGATGGTTACCTTGTCATTACGGAAGGTAGTCTATTTTGATATTTTTGATACTCCAATGGATGGTAGCCTTGTCATTATGGAAGGTAGTATGTTTTCGAGATTTTTATTACTACAAAGGATGGTAGCCTTCTAATTATGGAAGGTAGTCTATTATCGAGATTTTTGTTACTCCAATGGATGGTAGCCTTATCATTATGGAAGGTAGTCTGTTGTCGAGATTTTTAATACTCCAATGGATGGTAGCCTTGTCATTATGGAAGGTAGTCTATCGTTGTGATTTTTGTTACTCCAATGGATGGTAGCCTTGTCATTATGGAAGGTAGTCTATTGTTCATATTTTTGTTACTACGATGTATGGTAGCCTTGTCATTATGGAAGGTAGTATGTTATCGAGATTTTTGTTAGTCCATTGGATGATAGCCTTGTCATTATGGAAGTTAGTCTGTTGTCGAGATTTTTGTTATTCCAACGGATGGTAGCCTAGTCATTATGGAAGGTAGTCTATTTTCTATATTTTTTTTACTACAATGGATGGTAGCCTTGTCATTATGGAAGGTAGTTTGTTGTCGATATCTTTTTTACTTTAATGGATGGTAGCCTGGTCATTATGGAAGGCATTATGTTGTCGAGTTTTTGGTGACTCTAATGGATGGTAGCCTTGTCATTATGAAAGGTAGTCTGTTGTCGAGATTTTTGTTATTCCAATGGATGGTAGTCTATTTTCGATATTTTTGTTACTCCAATGGATGGTAGCCTTGTCATTATGGAAGGTAGTATGTTGTCAAGATTTTTATTACTCCAAAGGATGGTAGACTTCTAATTATGGCAGGTAGTCTATTATCGAGATTTTTGTTACTCCAATGGATGGTAGCCTTATCATTATGGAAAGTAGTCTGTTGTCGAGATTTTTAATACTCAAATGGATGGTAGCCTTGTCATTATTGAAGGTAGTCTATCGTTGTGATTTTTGTTACTCCAATGGATGGTAGCCTTGTCATTATGGAAGGTAGTCCGTTGTCGAGATTTTTGTTAGTCCATTGGATGGTAGCCTTGTCATTATGGAAGTTAGTCTGTCGTCGAGATTTTTCTTATTCCAATGGATGGTAGCCTAGTCATTATGGAAGGTAGTCTATTTTCTATATTTTTTTACTCCAATGGATGGTAGCCTTGTCATTATGGAATGTAGTCTGTTGTCGAGATTTTTGTTACTCCAATGGATGGTAGCCTTGTCATTATGGAAGGTAGTTTGTTGTCGATATCTTTGTTACTCTAATGGATGGTAGCCTGGTCATTATGGAAGGCATTATGTTGTCGAGTTTTTGGTGACTCCAATGGATGGTAGCCTTGTCAATATGAAAGGTAGTCTGTTGTCGAGATTTTTGTTATTCCAATGGATGGTAGTCTATTTTCAAGATTTTTGTTACTCCAATGGATGGTAGCCTTGTCATTATGGAAGGTAGTCTGTTGTCGAGATTTTTGTTATTCCAATGGATGGTAGCCTAGTCATTATGGAAGGTAGTCTGTTGTCGATATTTTTGTTATTCCAATGGATGGTAGCCTAGTCATTATAGAAGGTAGTTTATTTTCAAGATTTTTGTTACTCCAATGGATGGTAGCCTTGTCATTATGAAAGGTAGTATGTTGTCGATATCATTGTTACTCCAATGGATGGTAGCCTTGTCATTATGGAAGGTAGTCTATTGTTCATATTTTTGTTACTACGATGTATGGTAGCCTTGTCATTATGGAAGGTAGTCTGTTGTCGAGATTTTTGTTATTCTAATGGATGGTAGCCTTGTCATTATGAAAGGTAGTCTGTTGTCGACATCTTTGTTACTCCAATGGATCGTAGCCTAGGCATTATGAAAGGTAGTCTGTTTTCGAGATTTTTGTTAATCCAAAGGATGGTAGCCTTGTCATTATGGCAGGTTGTCTGTTTTCGAAATTTTTGTTACTCCAATGGATGGTAGCTCTGTCATTATGGAATGTAGTATGTTGGCGAGATTTTTATTACTCCAAAGGATGGTAGCCTTCTAATTATGGAAGGTAGTCTATTATCAAGATTTTTGTTACTCCAATGGATGGTAGCCTTATCATTATGGAAGGTAGTCTGTTGTCGAGATTTTTAATACTCCAATGGATGGTAGCCTTGTCATTATGGAAGGTAGTCTATTGTCGAGATTTTTGTTAGTCCATTGGATGGTAGCCTTGTCATTATGGAAGTTAGTCTGTTGTCGAGATTTTTGTTATTCCAATGGATGGTAGCCTAGTCATTGTGGAAGGTAGTCTATTTTCTATATTTTTTTTACTCCAATGGATGGTAGCCTTGTCATTATGGAAGGTAGTCTGTTTTCGAGATTTTTGTTACTCCAATGGATGGTAGCCTTGTCATTATGGAAGGTAGTTTGTTGTCGATGTCTTTGTTACTCTAATGGATGGTAGCCTGGTCATTATGGAAGGCATTATGTTGTCGAATTTTTGGTGACTCCAATGGATGGTAGCCTTGTCATTATGAAAGGTAGTCTGTTGTCGAGTTTTTGTTATTCCAATGGATGGTAGTCTATTTTCAAGATTTTTGTTACTCCAATGGATGGTAGCCTTGTCATTATGGAAGGTAGTCTGTTGTCGAGATTTTTGTTATTCCAATGGATGGTAGCCTAGTCATTATAGAAGGTAGTTTATTTTCAAGATTTTTGTTACTCCAATGGATGGTAGCCTTGTCATTATGAAAGGTAGTCTGTTGTCGATATCATTGTTACTCCAATGGATGGTAGCCTTGTCATTATGGAAGGTAGTCTATTGTTCATATTTTTGTTACTACGATGTATGGTAGCCTTGTCATTATGGAAGGTAGTCTGTTGTCGAGATTTTTGTTAGTCCATTGGATGGTAGCCTTGTCATTATGGAAGTTAGTCTGTTGTCGAGATTTTTGTTATTCCAATGGATGGTAGCCTAGTCATTTTTGAAGGTAGTCTATTTTCTATATTTTTTTACTCCAATGGATGGTAGCCTTGTCATTATGGAAGGTAGTCTGTTGTCGAGATTTTTGTTACTCCAATGGATGGTAGCCTTGTCATTATGGAAGGTAGTTTGTTGTCGATATCTTTGTTACTCTAATGGATGGTAGCCTGGTCATTATGGAAGGCATTATGTTGTCGAGTTTTTGGTGACTCCAATGGATGGTAGCCTTGTCATTATGAAAGGTAGTCTGTTGTCGAGATTTTTGTTATTCCAATGGATGGTAGTCTATTTTCAAGATTTTTGTTACTCTAATGGATGGTAGCCTTGTCATTATGGAAGGTAGTCTGTTGTCGAGATTTTTGTTATTCCAATAGATGGTAGCCTAGTCATTATAGAAGGTAGTTTATTTTCAAGATTTTTGTTACTCCAATGGATGGTAGCCTTGTCATTATGAAAGGTAGTCTGTTGTCGATATCATTGTTACTCCAATGGATGGTAGCCTTGTCATTATGGAAGGTAGTCTATTGTTCATATTTTTGTTACTACGATGTATGGTAGCCTTGTCATTATGGAAGGTAGTCTGTTGTCGAGATTTTTGTTAGTCCATTGGATGGTAGCCTTGTCATTATGGAAGTTAGTCTGTTGTCGAGATTTTTGTTATTCCAATGGATGGTAGCCTAGTCATTATGGAAGGTAGTCTATTTTCTATATTTTTTTTACTCCAATGGATGGTAGCCTTGTCATTATGGAATGTAGTCTGTTGTCGAGATTTTTGTTACTCCAATGGATGGTAGCCTTGTCATTATGGAAGGTAGTTTGTTGTCGATATCTTTGTTACTCTAATGGATGGTAGCCTGGTCATTATGGAAGGCATTATGTTGTCGAGTTTTTGGTGACTCCAATGGATGGTAGCCTTGTCATTATGAAAGGTAGTCTGTTGTCGAGATTTTTGTTATTCCAATGGATGGTAGTCTATTTTCAAGATTTTTGTTACTCCAATGGATGGTAGCCTTGTCATTATGGAAGGTAGTCTGTTGTCGAGATTTTTGTTATTCCAATGGATGGTAGCCTAGTCATTATAGAAGGTAGTTTATTTTCAAGATTTTTGTTACTCCAATGGATGGTAGCCTTGTCATTATGAAAGGTAGTATGTTGTCGATATCATTGTTACTCCAATGGATGGTAGCCTTGTCATTATGGAAGGTAGTCTATTGTTCATATTTTTGTTACTACGATGTATGGTAGCCTTGTCATTATGGAAGGTAGTCTGTTGTCGAGATTTTTGTTATTCTAACGGATGGTAGCCTTGTCATTATGAAAGGTAGTCTGTTGTCGACATCTTTGTTCCTCCAATGGATGGTAGCCTAGGCATTATGAAAGGTAGTCTGTTTTCGAGATTTTTGTTAATCCAAAGGATGGTAGCCTTGTCAGTATGGCAGGTTGTCTGTTTTCGAAATTTTTGTTACTCCAATGGATGGTTACCTTGTCATTATGGAAGGTAGTCTATTTTGATATTTTTGTTACTCCAATGGATGGTAGCCTTGTCATTATGGAAGGTAGTATGTTGTCGAGATTTTTATTACTCCAAAGGATGGTAGCCTTCTAATTATGGAAGGTAGTCTATTATCGAGATTTTTGTTACTCCAATGGATGGTAGCCTTATCATTATGGAAGGTAGTCTATTGTCGAGATTTTTAATACTCCAATGGATGGTAGCCTTTTCATTATGGAAGGTAGTCTGTTGTCGAGATTTTTGTTAGTCCATTGGATGGTAGCCTTGTCATTATGGAAGTTAGTCTGTTGTCGAGATTTTTGTTATTCCAATGGATGGTAGCCTAGTCATTGTGGAAGGTAGTCTATTTTCTAAATTTTTTTTACTCCAATGGATGGTAGCCTTGTCATTATGGAAGGTAGTCTGTTTTCGAGATTTTTGTTACTCCAATGGATGGTAGCCTTGTCATTATGGAAGGTAGTTTGTTGTCGATATCTTTGTTACTCTAATGGATGGTAGCCTGGTCATTATGGAAGGCATTATGTTGTTGAATTTTTGGTGACTCCAATGGATGGTAGCCTTCTCATTATGAAAGGTAGTCTGTTGTCGAGATTTTTGTTATTCCAATGGATGGTAGTCTATTTTCAAGGATTTTGTTACTCCAATGGATGGTAGCCTTGTCATTATGGAAGGTAGTCTGTTGTCGAGATTTTTGTTATTCCAATGGATGGTAGCCTAGTCATTAAGGAAGGTAGTCTGTTGTCGATATTTTTGTTATTCCAATGGATGGTAGCCTAGTCATTATAGAAGGTAGTTTATTTTCAAGATTTTTGTTACTCCAATGGATGGTAGCCTTGTCATTATGAAAGGTAGTATGTTGTCGATATCATTGTTACTCCAATGGATGGTAGCCTTGTCATTATGGAAGGTAGTCTATTGTTCATATTTTTGTTACTACGATGTATGGTAGCCTTGTCATTATGGAAGGTAGTCTGTTGTCGAGATTTTTGTTATTCTAATGGATGGTAGCCTTGTCATTATGAAAGGTAGTCTGTTGTCGACATCTTTGTTACTCCAATGGATCGTAGCCTAGGCATTATGAAAGGTAGTCTGTTTTCGAGATTTTTGTTAATCCAAAGGATGGTAGCCTTGTCATTATGGCAGGTTGTCTGTTTTCGAAATTTTTGTTACTCCAATGGATGGTAGCTCTGTCATTATGGAATGTAGTATGTTGGCGAGATTTTTATTACTCCAAAGGATGGTAGCCTTCTAATTATGGAAGGTAGTCTATTATCAAGATTTTTGTTACTCCAATGGATGGTAGCCTTATCATTATGGAAGGTAGTCTGTTGTCGAGATTTTTAATACTCCAATGGATGGTAGCCTTGTCATTATGGAAGGTAGTCTGTTGTCGAGATTTTTGTTAGTCCATTGGATGGTAGCCTTGTCATTATGGAAGTTAGTCTGTTGTCGAGATTTTTGTTATTCCAATGGATGGTAGCCTAGTCATTGTGGAAGGTAGTCTATTTTCTATATTTTTTTTACTCCAATGGATGGTAGCCTTGTCATTATGGAAGGTAGTCTGTTTTCGAGATTTTTGTTACTCCAATGGATGGTAGCCTTGTCATTATGGAAGGTAGTTTGTTGTCGATGTCTTTGTTACTCTAATGGATGGTAGCCTGGTCATTATGGAAGGCATTATGTTGTCGAATTTTTGGTGACTCCAATGGATGGTAGCCTTGTCATTATGAAAGGTAGTCTGTTGTCGAGTTTTTGTTATTCCAATGGATGGTAGTCTATTTTCAAGATTTTTGTTACTCCAATGGATGGTAGCCTTGTCATTATGGAAGGTAGTCTGTTGTCGAGATATTTGTTATTCCAATGGATGGTAGCCTAGTCATTATAGAAGGTAATTTATTTTCAAGATTTTTGTTACTCCAATGGATGGTAGCCTTGTCATTATGAAAGGTAGTCTGTTGTCGATATCATTGTTACTCCAATGGATGGTAGCCTTGTCATTATGGAAGGTAGTCTATTGTTCATATTTTTGTTACTACGATGTATGGTAGCCTTGTCATTATGGAAGGTAGTCTGTTGTCGAGATTTTTGTTAGTCCATTGGATGGTAGCCTTGTCATTATGGAAGTTAGTCTGTTGTCGAGATTTTTGTTATTCCAATGGATGGTAGCCTAGTCATTTTGGAAGGTAGTCTATTTTCTATATTTTTTTACTCCAATGGATGGTAGCCTTGTCATTATGGAAGGTAGTCTGTTGTCGAGATTTTTGTTACTCCAATGGATGGTAGCCTTGTCATTATGGAAGGTAGTTTGTTGTCGATATCTTTGTTACTCTAATGGATGGTAGCCTGGTCATTATGGAAGGCATTATGTTGTCGAGTTTTTGGTGACTCCAATGGATGGTAGCCTTGTCATTATGAAAGGTAGTCTGTTGTCGAGATTTTTGTTATTCCAATGGATGGTAGTCTATTTTCAAGATTTTTGTTACTCTAATGGATGGTAGCCTTGTCATTATGGAAGGTAGTCTGTTGTCGAGATTTTTGTTATTCCAATAGATGGTAGCCTAGTCATTATAGAAGGTAGTTTATTTTCAAGATTTTTGTTACTCCAATGGATGGTAGCCTTGTCATTATGAAAGGTAGTCTGTTGTCGATATCATTGTTACTCCAATGGATGGTAGCCTTGTCATTATGGAAGGTAGTCTATTGTTCATATTTTTGTTACTACGATGTATGGTAGCCTTGTCATTATGGAAGGTAGTCTGTTGTCGAGATTTTTGTTAGTCCATTGGATGGTAGCCTTGTCATTATGGAAGTTAGTCTGTTGTCGAGATTTTTGTTATTCCAATGGATGGTAGCCTAGTCATTTTTGAAGGTAGTCTATTTTCTATATTTTTTTACTCCAATGGATGGTAGCCTTGTCATTATGGAAGGTAGTCTGTTGTCGAGATTTTTGTTACTCCAATGGATGGTAGCCTTGTCATTATGGAAGGTAGTTTGTTGTCGATATCTTTGTTACTCTAATGGATGGTAGCCTGGTCATTATGGAAGGCATTATGTTGTCGAGTTTTTGGTGACTCCAATGGATGGTAGCCTTGTCATTATGAAAGGTAGTCTGTTGTCGAGATTTTTGTTATTCCAATGGATGGTAGTCTATTTTCAAGATTTTTGTTACTCTAATGGATGGTAGCCTTGTCATTATGGAAGGTAGTCTGTTGTCGAGATTTTTGTTATTCCAATAGATGGTAGCCTAGTCATTATAGAAGGTAGTTTATTTTCAAGATTTTTGTTACTCCAATGGATGGTAGCCTTGTCATTATGAAAGGTAGTCTGTTGTCGATATCATTGTTACTCCAATGGATGGTAGCCTTGTCATTATGGAAGGTAGTCTATTGTTCATATTTTTGTTACTACGATGTATGGTAGCCTTGTCATTATGGAAGGTAGTCTGTTGTCGAGATTTTTGTTAGTCCATTGGATGGTAGCCTTGTCATTATGGAAGTTAGTCTGTTGTCGAGATTTTTGTTATTCCAATGGATGGTAGCCTAGTCATTATAGAAGGTAGTTTATTTTCAAGATTTTTGTTACTCCAATGGATGGTAGCCTTGTCATTATGAAAGGTAGTATGTTGTCGATATCATTGTTACTCCAATGGATGGTAGCCTTGTCATTATGGAAGGTAGTCTATTGTTCATATTTTTGTTACTACGATGTATGGTAGCCTTGTCATTATGGAAGGTAGTCTGTTGTCGAGATTTTTGTTATTCTAATGGATGGTAGCCTTGTCATTATGAAAGGTAGTCTGTTGTCGACATCTTTGTTACTCCAATGGATCGTAGCCTAGGCATTATGAAAGGTAGTCTGTTTTCGAGATTTTTGTTAATCCAAAGGATGGTAGCCTTGTCATTATGGCAGGTTGTCTGTTTTCGAAATTTTTGTTACTCCAATGGATGGTAGCTCTGTCATTATGGAATGTAGTATGTTGGCGAGATTTTTATTACTCCAAAGGATGGTAGCCTTCTAATTATGGAAGGTAGTCTATTATCAAGATTTTTGTTACTCCAATGGATGGTAGCCTTATCATTATGGAAGGTAGTCTGTTGTCGAGATTTTTAATACTCCAATGGATGGTAGCCTTGTCATTATGGAAGGTAGTCTGTTGTCGAGATTTTTGTTAGTCCATTGGATGGTAGCCTTGTCATTATGGAAGTTAGTCTGTTGTCGAGATTTTTGTTATTCCAATGGATGGTAGCCTAGTCATTGTGGAAGGTAGTCTATTTTCTATATTTTTTTTACTCCAATGGATGGTAGCCTTGTCATTATGGAAGGTAGTCTGTTTTCGAGATTTTTGTTACTCCAATGGATGGTAGCCTTGTCATTATGGAAGGTAGTTTGTTGTCGATGTCTTTGTTACTCTAATGGATGGTAGCCTGGTCATTATGGAAGGCATTATGTTGTCGAATTTTTGGTGACTCCAATGGATGGTAGCCTTGTCATTATGAAAGGTAGTCTGTTGTCGAGTTTTTGTTATTCCAATGGATGGTAGTCTATTTTCAAGATTTTTGTTACTCCAATGGATGGTAGCCTTGTCATTATGGAAGGTAGTCTGTTGTCGAGATTTTTGTTATTCCAATGGATGGTAGCCTAGTCATTATAGAAGGTAATTTATTTTCAAGATTTTTGTTACTCCAATGGATGGTAGCCTTGTCATTATGAAAGGTAGTCTGTTGTCGATATCATTGTTACTCCAATGGATGGTAGCCTTGTCATTATGGAAGGTAGTCTATTGTTCATATTTTTGTTACTACGATGTATGGTAGCCTTGTCATTATGGAAGGTAGTCTGTTGTCGAGATTTTTGTTAGTCCATTGGATGGTAGCCTTGTCATTATGGAAGTTAGTCTGTTGTCGAGATTTTTGTTATTCCAATGGATGGTAGCCTAGTCATTTTGGAAGGTAGTCTATTTTCTATATTTTTTTGCTCCAATGGATGGTAGCCTTGTCATTATGGAAGGTAGTCTGTTGTCGAGATTTTTGTTACTCCAATGGATGGTAGCCTTGTCATTATGGAAGGTAGTTTGTTGTCGATATCTTTGTTACTCTAATGGATGGTAGCCTGGTCATTATGGAAGGCATTATGTTGTCGAATTTTTGGTGACTCCAATGGATGGTAGCCTTGTCATTATGAAAGGTAGTCTGTTGTCGAGTTTTTGTTATTCCAATGGATGGTAGTCTATTTTCAAGATTTTTGTTACTCCAATGGATGGTAGCCTTGTCATTATGGAAGGTAGTCTGTTGTCGAGATTTTTGTTATTCCAATGGATGGTAGCCTAGTCATTATAGAAGGTAGTTTATTTTCAAGATTTTTGTTACTCCAATGGATGGTAGCCTTGTCATTATGAAAGGTAGTCTGTTGTCGATATCATTGTTACTCCAATGGATGGTAGCCTTGTCATTATGGAAGGTAGTCTATTGTTCATATTTTTGTTACTACGATGTATGGTAGCCTTGTCATTATGGAAGGTAGTCTGTTGTCGAGATTTTTGTTAGTCCATTGGATGGTAGCCTTGTCATTATGGAAGTTAGTCTGTTGTCGAGATTTTTGTTATTCCAATGGATGGTAGCCTAGTCATTTTGGAAGGTAGTCTATTTTCTATATTTTTTTACTCCAATGGATGGTAGCCTTGTCATTATGGAAGGTAGTCTGTTGTCGAGATTTTTGTTACTCCAATGGATGGTAGCCTTGTCATTATGGAAGGTAGTTTGTTGTCGATATCTTTGTTACTCTAATGGATGGTAGCCTGGTCATTATGGAAGGCATTATGTTGTCGAGTTTTTGGTGACTCCAATGGATGTTAGCCTTGTCATTATGAAAGGTAGTCTGTTGTCGAGATTTTTGTTATTCCAATGGATGGTAGTCTATTTTCAAGATTTTTGTTACTCCAGTGGATGGTAGCCTTGTCATTATGGAAGGTAGTCTGTTGTCGAGATTTTTGTTATTCCAATGGATGGTAGCCTAGTCATTATAGAAGGTAGTTTATTTTCAAGATTTTTGTTACTCCAATGGATGGTAGCCTTGTCATTATGAAAGGTAGTATGTTGTCGATATCATTGTTACTCCAATGGATGGTAGCCTTGTCATTATGGAAGGTAGTCTATTGTTCATATTTTTGTTACTACGATGTATGGTAGCCTTGTCATTATGGAAGGTAGTCTGTTGTAGAGATTTTTGTTATTATAACGGATGGTAGCCTTGTCATTATGAAAGGTAGTCTGTTGTCGACATCTTTGTTCCTCCAACGGATGGTAGCCTAGGCATTATGAAAGGTAGTCTGTTTTCGAGATTTTTGTTAATCCAAAGGATGGTAGCCTTGTCAGTATGGCAGGTTGTCTGTTTTCGAAATTTTTGTTACTCCAATGGATGGTTACCTTGTCATTATGGAAGGTAGTCTATTTTGATATTTTTGTTACTCCAATGGATGGTAGCCTTGTCATTATGGAAGGTAGTATGTTGTCGAGATTTTTATTACTCCAAAGGATGGTAGCCTTCTAATTATGGAAGGTAGTCTATTATCGAGATTTTTGTTACTCCAATGGATGGTAGCCTTATCATTATGGAAGGTAGTCTATTGTCGAGATTTTTAATACTCCAATGGATGGTAGCCTTTTCATTATGGAAGGTAGTCTGTTGTCGAGATTTTTGTTAGTCCATTGGATGGTAGCCTTGTCATTATGGAAGTTAGTCTGTTGTCGAGATTTTTGTTATTCCAATGGATGGTAGCCTAGTCATTGTGGAAGGTAGTCTATTTTCTAAATTTTTTTTACTCCAATGGATGGTAGCCTTGTCATTATGGAAGGTAGTCTGTTTTCGAGATTTTTGTTACTCCAATGGATGGTAGCCTTGTCATTATGGAAGGTAGTTTGTTGTCGATATCTTTGTTACTCTAATGGATGGTAGCCTGGTCATTATGGAAGGCATTATGTTGTTGAATTTTTGGTGACTCCAATGGATGGTAGCCTTCTCATTATGAAAGGTAGTCTGTTGTCAAGATTTTTGTTATTCCAATGGATGGTAGTCTATTTTCAAGGATTTTGTTACTCCAATGGATGGTAGCCTTGTCATTATGGAAGGTAGTCTGTTGTCGAGATTTTTGTTATTCCAATGGATGGTAGCCTAGTCATTATAGAAGGTAGTTTATTTTCAAGATTTTTGTTACTCCAATGGATGGTAGCCTTGTCATTATGAAAGGTAGTCTGTTGTCGATATCATTGTTACTCCAATGGATGGTAGCCTTGTCATTATGGAAGGTAGTCTAATTTGATATTTTTGTTACTCCAATGGATGGTAGCCTTGTCATTATGGAAGGTAGTATGTTGTCGAGATTTTTATTACTCCAAAGGATGGTAGCCTTCTAATTATGGAAGGTAGTCTATTATTGAGATTTTTGTTACTCCAATGGATGGTAGCCTTGTCATTATGGAAGGTAGTCTGTTGTCGAGATTTTTAATACTCCAATGGATGGTAGCCTTATCATTATGGAAGGTAGTTTGTCGATGTGATTTTTGTTACTCCAATGGATGGTAGCCTTGTCACTATGGAAGGTAGTCTATTGTTCATATTTTTATTACTACGGTGTATGGTAGCCTTGTCATTATGGAAGGTAGTCTGTTGTCGAGATTTTTTTTACTCCATTTGATGGTAGCCTTGTCATTATGGAAGTTAGTCTGTTCTCGAGATTTTTGTTATTCCAATGGATGGTAGCCTAGTCATTACGGAAGTTAGTCTATTTTCGAGATTTTTGTTACTCTAATGGATGGTAGCCTTGTCATTATGGAAGGTAGTCTGTTGTCGAGATTTTTGTTACTCCAATGGATGGTAGCCTTATCATTATGGAAGGTAGTTTGTTGTCGATATCTTTGTTACTCTAATGGATGGTAGCCTAGTCATTATGGAAGGTAGTATGTTGTCGAGTTTTTGGTAACTCCAATGGATAATAGCCTTGTCATTATGGAAGGTAGTCTGTTGTCGAGATTTTTGTTATTCCAATGGATGGTAGTCTATTTTCTAGATTTTTGTTACTCCAATGGATGGTAGCCTTGTCATTATGGAAGGTAGTCTGTTGTCGACATTTTTGTTATTCCAATGGATGGTAGCCTATTTATTATGGAAGGTAATCTATTTTCAAGATTTTTATTACTACAATGGATGGTAGGCTTGTCATTATGAAAGGTAGTCTGTTGTCGATATCATTGTAACTCCAATGGATGGTAGCCTAATCATTATGGAAGGTAGTCTATTTTGATATTTTTGTTACTCCAATGGATGGTAGCCTTGTCATTATGGAAGGTAGTATGTTGTTGAGATTTTTATTACTCCAAAGGATGGTAGCCTTCTAATTATGGAAGGTTGTCTATTATCGAGATTTTTGTTACTCCAATGGATGGTAGCCATATCATTATGTAAGGTAGTCTGTCTTTGTGATTTTTGTTACTCCAATGGATGGTAGCCTTGTCACTATGGAAGGTAGTGTTTTGTTCATATTTTTGTTACTATGATGTATGGTAGCCTTGTCATTATGGAATGTAGTCTATTGTCATGATTTTTGTTACTCCATTGGATGGTAGCCTTGTCTTTATGGAAGTTAGTCTGTTGTCGAGATTTTTGTTATTCCAATGGATGGTAGCCTTGTCATTATGGAAGGTAGTCTGTTGTCAAGATTTTTGTTACTCCAATGGATGGTAGCCTTGTCATTATGGAAGGTAGTCTGTTATCAAGATTTTTGTTACTCCAATGGATGGTTACCTTGTCATTATGGAAGGTAGTCTATTTTGATATTTTTGTTACTTTAATGGATGGTAGCCTTGTCATTATGGAAGGTAGTATGTTGTCGAGATTTTTATTACTCCAAAGGATGGTAGCCTTCTAATTATGGAAGGTAGTCTATTATCGAGATTTTTGTTACTCCAATGGATGGTAGCCTTGTCATTATGGAACGTAGTCTATTGTCGATATTTTTAATACTCCAATGCATGGTAGCCTTCTCATTTTGGAAGGTAGTCTGTCGTTGTGATTTTTGTTACTCCAATGGATGGTAGCCTTGTCATTATGGAAGGTAGTCTATTGTTCATATTTTTGTTACTACGATGTATGGTAGCCTGGTCATTATGGAAGGTAGTCTGTTGTCGAGATTTTTGTTACTCCATTGGATGGTAGCCTTGTCATTATGGAAGTTAGTCTGTTGTCGAGATTTTTGTTATTCCAATGGATGGTAGCCTAGTCATTATGAAAGGTAGTCTATTTTCGAGATTTTTGTTACTCTAATGGATGGTAGCCTTGTCGTTATTTAAGGTAGTCTGTTGTCGAGATTTTTGTTACTCTAATGGATGGTAGCCTAGTCATTATGGAAGGTAGTATGTTGTCGAGTTTTTGGTGACTCCAATGGATGGTAGCCTTGTAATTATGGAAAGTAGTGTGTTGTCGAGATTTTTGTTATTCTAATGGATGGTAGCCTTGTCATTATGAAAGGTAGTCTATTGTCGATATCTTTGTTACTCCAACGGATGGTAGCCTAGTCATTAGGAAAGGTAGTCTATTTTGATATTTTTGTTAATCCAATGGATGGTAGCCTTGTCATTATGGAAGGTAGTATGTTGTCGATATTTTTATTACTCTAAAGGATGGTAGCCTTCTAATTATAGAAGGTAGTCTATTATCGAGATTTTTGTTACTCCATTGGATGGTAGCCTTGTCATTATGGAAGGTAGTATGTTGTCGAGATTTTTAATACTCCAATGTATGGTAGCCTTGTCATTATGGAAGGTAGTCTGTCGTTGTGATTTTTGTTACTCCAATGGATGGTAGCCTTGTCATTATGGAAGGTAGTCTATTGTTCATATTTTGGTTACTCTGATGTATGGTAGCCTTGTCATTATGGAAGGTAGTCTGTTGTCGAGATTTTTGTTACTCCATTGGATGGTAGCCTAGTCATTATGGAAGGTAGTCTGTTGTCGATTTTTTTCTTACTCCAAAGGATGGTCGCCTTGTAATTATGGAAGGTAGTCTGTTGTCGAGATTTTTGTAACTCCAATTGATGGTAGCATTATCATTATGTAGGGTAGTCTGTTGTTGAGATTTTTAATACTGCAATGGATGGTAGCCTTGTCATTATGGAAGGTAGTTTGTCGTTGTGATTTTTGGTACTCCAATAGATGGTAGCCATCTCATTATGAAAGGTAGTCTATTGTTCAGATTTTTGTTACTACAATGTATGGTAGCCTTGTCATTATGGAAGGTAGTCTTGAGTCGAGATTTTTGTTAGTCCATTGGATGGTAGCCTTGTCATTATGGAAGTTAGTCTATTGTCGAGATTTTTTTTATTCCAATGGATGGTAGCCTAGTCATTATGGAGGGAAGTCTATTTTCGAGATTTTTGTTACTCCAATGGATGGTAGCCTAGTCATTATGAAAGGTAGTCTGTTGTCGATATCTTTGTTACTCCAATGGATAGTAGCCTAATCATTATGGAAGGTATTCTATTTTGAAATTTTTGTTACTCCAATGGATGGTAGCCTTGTCATTATAGAAGGTAGTATGTTGTCGAGATTTTTATTACTCCAAAGGATGGTAGCCTTCTAATTATGGAAGGTAGTCTATTATCGAGGTTTTCGTTACTCCAATGGATGGAAGACTTGTCATTATGGAAGGTAGTCTGTTGTCGAGATTTTTAATACTCCATTGGATCATAGCCTTGTCATTATGGAAGGTAGTCTGTCGTTGTGATTTTTGTTACTCCAATGGATGGTAGCCTTGTCATTATGGAAGGTAGTATGTCGTTGTGATTTTTGTTACTCCAATGGATGGTAGCCTTGTCATTATGGAAGGTAGTCTATTGTTCATATTTTGGTTACTCTGATGTATGGTAGCCTTGTCATTATGGAAGGTAGTCTGTTGTCGAGATTTTTGTTACTCCATTGGATGGTAGCCTAGTCATTATGGAAGGTAGTCTGTTGTCGATATTTTTCTTACTCCAAAGGATGGTCGCCTTGTAAATATGGAAGGTAGTCTGTTGTCGAGATTTTTGTAACTCCAATGGATGGTAGCATTATCATTATGTAAGGTAGTCTGTTGTTGAGATTTTTAATACTGCAATGGATGGTAGCCTTGTCATTATGGAAGGTAGTTTGTCGTTGTGATTTTTGGTACTCCAATAGATGGTAGCCATCTCATTATGAAAGGTAGTCTATTGTTCAGATTTTTGTTACTACAATGTATGGTAGCCTTGTCATTATGGAAGGTAGTCTTGAGTCGAGATTTTTGTTAGTCCATTGGATGGTAGCCTTGTCATTATGGAAGTTAGTCTATTGTTGAGATTTTTTTTATTCCAATGGATGGTAGCCTAGTCATTATGGAAGGAAGTCTATTTTCGAGATTTTTGTTACTCCAATGGATGGTAGCCTAGTCATTATGAAAGGTAGTCTGTTGTCGATATCTTTGTTACTCCAATGGATAGTAGCCTAATCATTATGGAAGGTATTCTATTTTGAAATTTTTGTTACTCCAATGGATGGTAGCCTTGTCATTATAGAAAGTAGTATGTTGTCGAGATTTTTATTACTCCAAAGGATGGTAGCCTTCTAATTATGGAAGGTAGTCTATTATCGAGGTTTTCGTTACTCCAATGGATGGAAGACTTGTCATTATGGAAGGTAGTCTGTTGTCGAGATTTTTAATACTCCATTGGATCATAGCCTTGTCATTATGGAAGGTAGTCTGTCGTTGTGATTTTTGTTACTCCAATGGATGGTAGCCTTGTCATTATGGAAGGTAGTCTATTGTTCATATTTTTGTTTCTATGATGTATGGTAGCCTTGTCATTATGGAAGGTAGTCTGTTGTCGAGATTTTTGTTACTCCATTGGATGGTAGCCTTATCATTATGGAAGTTAGACTGTTGTCGAGATTTTTATTATTCCAATGGATGGTAGCCTAGTCATTATGGAAGGTAGTCTATTTTACGAGATTTTTGTTACTCCAATGGATGGTAGCCTTGTCATTATGGAAGGTAGTCTGTTGTCGATATTTTTGTTACTCCAATGGATGGTAGCCTTGTCATTATGAAAGCTAGTCTGTTGTCGATATCTTTGTTACTCCAAAGGATGGTAGCCTAGTCATTATGAAAGGTAGTCTGTTGTCGAGATTTTTGTTAATCCAAAGGATGGTAGCCTTGTCATTATGGTAGGTTGTCTGTTTTCGTAAATTTTGTTACTCCAATGGATGGTAGCCTTGTCATTATGGAAGGAAGTATATTTTCGAGATTTTTGTTACTCCAAAGGATGGTAGCCTTGTCATTATGGAAGGTTGTCTGTTATCAAGATTTTTGTTACTCCAATGGATGGTTACCTTGTCATTATCGAAGGTAGTCTATTTTGATATTTTTGTTACTCTAATGGATGGTAGCCTTGTCATTATGGAAGGTAGTATGTTGTCGAGATTTTTATTACTCCAAAGGATGGTAGCCTTCTAATTATGGAAGGTAGTCTATTATCGAGATTTTTGTTACTCCAATGGATGGTAGCCTTGTCATTATGGAAGGTAGTCTATTGTCGATATTTTTAATACTCCAATGGATGGTAGCCTTCTCATTTTGGAAGGTAGTCTGTCGTTGTGATTTTTGTTACTCCAATGGATGGTAGCCTTGTCATTATGGAAGGTAGTCTATTGTTCATATTTTTGTTACTACAATGTATAATAGCCTGGTCATTATGGAAGGTAGTCTGTTGTCGATATTTTTGTTACTTCATTGGATGGTAGCCTTGTCATTATGGAAGTTAGTCTGTTGTCGAGATTTTTGTTATTCCAAAGGATGGTAGCCTAGTCATTATGAAAGGTAGTCTATTTTCGAGAATTTTATTACTCTAATGGATGGTAGCCTTGTCGTTATGGAAGGTAGTCTGTTGTCGAGATTTTTGTTACTCTAATGGATGGTAGCCTAGTCATTATGGAAGGTAGTATGTTGTCGAGTTTTTGGTGACTCCAATGGATGGTAGCCTTGTAGTTATGGAAAGTAGTGTGTTGTCGAGATTTTTGTTATTCTAATGGATGGTAGCCTTGTCATTATGAAAGGTAGTCTATTGTCGATATCTTTGTTACTCCAACGGATGGTAGCCTAGTCATTATGAAAGGTAGTCTGTTGCCGAGATTTTTGCTAATCCAAAGGATGGTAGCCTTGTCATTATGGCAGGTTGTCTGTTTTCGATATTTTTGTTACTCCAATGGATGGTAGCCTTCTCATTATGGAAGGTAGTATGTTGTCGAGATTTTTATTACTCCAATGGATGGTAGCCTTCTAATTATGGAAGGTAGTCTATTATCGAGAATTTTGTTACTCCAATGGATGGTAGCCTTGTCATTATGGAAGGTAGTCTGTTGTCGAGATTTTTAATACTCCAATGGATGGTAGCCTTGTCATTATGGAAGGTAGTCTGTCGTTGTGATTTTTGTTACTCCAATGGATGGTAGCCTTGTCATTATGGAAGGTAGTCTATTGTTCATATTTTTGTTACTATGATGTATGGTAGCCTTGTCATTATGGAAGGTAGTCTGTTGTCGAGATTTTTGTTACTCCATTGGATGGTAGCCTTGTCATTATGGAAGTTAGTCTGTAGTCAAGATTTTTGTTATTCCAATGGATGGTAGCCTAGTCATTATGGAAGGTAGTCTATTTTCGAGATTTTTGTTACTCCAATGGATGGTAGCCTTGTCATTTTGGAAGGTAGTTTGTGGTCAAGATATTTGTTACTCCAATGGATGTTAGCCTTGTCATTATGGAAGGTAGTTTGTTGTCGATATCTTTGTTACTCTAATGGATGGTAGCCTAGTCATTATGGATAGTAGTATGTTGTCGAGTTTTTGGTGACTCCAATGGATGGTAGCGTTGTCATTATCGAAAATAGTGTGTTGTCGAGATTTTTGTTATTCTAATGGATGGTAGCCTTGTCATTATGAAAGGTAGTCAGTTTTCGATATCATTGTTACTCCAATGGAATGTAGCCTAGTCATTATGAAAGGTAGTCTGTTGTCGAGATTTTTGTTAATCCAAAGGATGGTAGCCTTGTCATTATGGCAGGTTATCTGTTTTCGAGATTTTTGTTACTCCAGTGGATGGTAGCCTTGTCATTATGGAAGGTAGTATGTTGTCGAGATTTTTGTTACTCCAAAGGATGGTAGCCTTGTCATTATGGAAGGTCTTCTGTTGTTGTAATTTTTGTTACTCCAATGGACGGTAGCCTTGTCATTATGGAAGGTAGTATGTTGTCGATATTTTTCTTACTCCAAAGGATGGTCGCCTTGTAATTATGGAAGGTAGTCTATTATCGAGATTTTTGTTACTCGAATGGATGGTAGCGTTGTCATTATGTAAGGTAGTCTGTTGTTGAGATTTTTAATACTGCAATGGATGGTAGGCTTGTCATTATGGAAGGTAGTTTGTCGTTTTGATTTTTGGTACTCCAATAGATGGTAGCCATCTCATTATGAAAGGTAGTCTATTGTTCAGATTTTTGTTACTACAATGTATGGTAGCCTTGTCATTATGGAAGGTAGTCTGTAGTCGAGATTTTTGTTACTCCATTGGATAGTAGCCTTGTCATTATAGAAGTTAGTCTATTGTCGTGATTTTTGTTATTCCAATGGATGGTAGCCTAGTCATTATGGAAGGTAGTCTATTTTCGAGATTTTTGTTACTCCAATGGATGGTAGCCTTGTCATTATGAAAGGTAGTCTGTTGTCGATATCTTTGTTACTCCAAAGGATAGTAGCCTAATCATTATGGAAGGTATTCTATTTTGATATTTTTGTTACTCCAATGGATGGTAGCCTTGTCATTATAGAAGGTAGAATGTTGTCGAGATTTTTACTACTCTAAAGGATGGTAGCCTTCTAATAATGGAAGGTAGTCTATTATCGAGGTTTTTGTTACTCCAATGGATGGAAGACTTGTCATTATGGAAGGTAGTTTGTTGTCGAGTTTTTTAATACTCCATTGGATGGTAGCCTTGTCATTATGGAAGGTAGTCTGTCGTTGTGATTTTTGTTACTCCAATGGATGGTAACCTTGTAACTATGGAAGGTAGTCTATTGTTCATATTGTTGTTACTATGATGTATGGTATCCTTGTCATTATGGAAGGTAGTATGTTGTCGAGATTTTTGTTACTCCATTGGATGGTAGCCTTGTCATTATGGAAGTTAGACTGTTGTCGAGATTTTTATTATTCCAATGGATGGTAGCCTAGTCATTATGGAAAGTAGTCTATTTTTGAGATTTTTGTTACTCCAATGGATGGTAGCCTTGTCATTATGGAAGGTAGTATGTTGTCAAGATCTTTGTTACTCCAATGGATGGTAGCTTTGTCATTACGGAAGGTAGTTTGTTGTCGATATCTTTGCTACTCTAATGGATGGTAGCCTTGTCATTATGGAAGGTAGTATGTTGTCGAGTTTTTGGTTACTCCAATGGATGGTAGCCTTGTCATTATGGAAAGTAGTGTGTTGTCGAGATTTTTGTTATTCTATTGGATGGTAGCCTTGTCATTGTGAAAGGTAGTCTGTTGTCGATATCTTTGTTACTCCAAGGGATGGTAGCCTAGTCATTATGAAAGGTAGTCTGTTGTCGAGATTTTTGTTAATCCAAAGGATGGTAGCCTTGTCATCTTGGTAGGTTGTCTGTATTCGAGATTTTTGTTACTCCAATGGATGGTAGCCTTGCCATTATAGAAGGTAGTATGTTGTCGAGAGTTTTGTTACTCCAAAGGATGGTAGCCTTGTCATTAAGGAAGGTTGTTTGTTCTCAAGATTTTTGTTACTCCAATGGATGGTTACCTTGTCATTATGGAACGTAGTCTATTTTGATATTTTTGTTACTCCAATGGATGGTAGCCTTGTCATTATGGAAGGTAGTATGTTGTCGAGATTTTTATTACTCCAAAGGATGGTAGCCTTCTAATTATGGAAGGTAGTCTATTATCGAGGTTTTCGTTACTCCAATGGATGGAAGACTTGTCATTATGGAAGGTAGTCTGTTGTCGAGATTTTTAATACTCCATTGGATCATAGCCTTGTCATTATGGAAGGTAGTCTGTCGTTGTGATTTTTGTTACTCCAATGGATGGTAGCCTTGTCATTATGGAAGGTAGTCTATTGTTCATATTTTTGTTTCTATGATGTATGGTAGCCTTGTCATTATGGAAGGTAGTCTGTTGTCGATATTTTTAATACTCCAATGGATGGTAGCCTTCTCATTTTGGAAGGTAGTCTGTCGTTGTGATTTTTGTTACTCCAATGGATGGTAGCCTTGTCATTATGGAAGGTAGTCTATTGTTCATATTTTTGTTACTACAATGTATAATAGCCTTGTCATTATGGAAGGTAGTCTGGTGTCGATATTTTTGTTACTCCAATGGATGGTAGCCTTGTCATTATGAAAGCTAGTCTGTTGTCGATATCTTTGTTACTCCAAAGGATGGTAGCCTAGTCATTATGAAAGGTAGTCTGTTGTCGAGATTTTTGTTAATCCAAAGGATGGTAGCCTTGTCATTATGGTAGGTTGTCTGTTTTCGTAAATTTTTTTACTCCAATGGATGGTAGCCTTGTCATTATGGAAGGAAGTATATTTTCGAGATTTTTGTTACTCCAAAGGATGGTAGCCTTGTCATTATGGAAGGTTGTCTGTTATCAAGATTTTTGTTACTCCAATGGATGGTTACCTTGTCATTATCGAAGGTAGTCTATTTTGATATTTTTGTTACTCTAATGGATGGTAGCCTTGTCATTATGGAAGGTAGTATGTTGTCGAGATTTTTATTACTCCAAAGGATGGTAGCCTTCTAATTATGGAAGGTAGTCTATTATCGAGATTTTTGTTACTCCAATGGATGGTAGCCTTGTCATTATGGAAGGTAGTCTATTGTCGATATTTTTAATACTCCAATGGATGGTAGCCTTCTCATTTTGGAAGGTAGTCTGTCGTTGTGATTTTTGTTACTCCAATGGATGGTAGCCTTGTCATTATGGAAGGTAGTCTATTGTTCATATTTTTGTTACTACAATGTATAATAGCCTGGTCATTATGGAAGGTAGTCTGTTGTCGATATTTTTGTTACTTCATTGGATGGTAGCCTTGTCATTATGGAAGTTAGTCTGTTGTCGAGATTTTTGTTATTCCAAAGGATGGTAGCCTAGTCATTATGAAAGGTAGTCTATTTTCGAGATTTTTATTACTCTAATGGATGGTAGCCTTGTCGTTATGGAAGGTAGTCTGTTGTCGAGATTTTTGTTACTCTAATGGATGGTAGCCTAGTCATTATGGAAGGTAGTATGTTGTCGAGTTTTTGGTGACTCCAATGGATGGTAGCCTTGTAGTTATGGAAAGTAGTGTGTTGTCGAGATTTTTGTTATTCTAATGGATGGTAGCCTTGTCATTATGAAAGGTAGTCAGTTTTCGATATCATTGTTACTCCAATGGAATGTAGCCTAGTCATTATGAAAGGTAGTCTGTTGTCGAGATTTTTGTTAATCCAAAGGATGGTAGCCTTGTCATTATGGCAGGTTATCTGTTTTCGGGATTTTTGTTACTCCAGTGGATGGTAGCCTTGTCATTATGGAAGGTAGTATGTTGTCGAGATTTTTGTTACTCCAAAGGATGGTAGCCTTGTCATTATGGAAGGTCTTCTGTTGTTGTAATTTTTGTTACTCCAATGGACGGTAGCCTTGTCATTATGGAAGGTAGTATGTTGTCGATATTTTTCTTACTCCAAAGGATGGTCGCCTTGTAATTATTGAAGGTAGTCTATTATCGAGATTTTTGTTACTCCAATGGATGGTAGCGTTGTCATTATGTAAGGTAGTCTGTTGTTGAGATTTTTAATACTGCAATGGATGGTAGGCTTGTCATTATGGAAGGTAGTTTGTCGTTTTGATTTTTGGTACTCCAATAGATGGTAGCCATCTCATTATGAAAGGTAGTCTATTGTTCAGATTTTTGTTACTACAATGTATGGTAGCCTTGTCATTATGGAAGGTAGTCTGTAGTCGAGATTTTTGTTACTCCATTGGATAGTAGCCTTGTCATTATAGAAGTTAGTCTATTGTCGTGATTTTTGTTATTCCAATGGATGGTAGCCTAGTCATTATGGAAGGTAGTCTATTTTCGAGATTTTGGTTACTCCAATGGATGGTAGCCTTGTCATTATGAAAGGTAGTCTGTTGTCGATATCTTTGTTACTCCAAAGGATAGTAGCCTAATCATTATGGAAGGTATTCTATTTTGATATTTTTGTTACTCCAATGGATGGTAGCCTTGTCATTATAGAAGGTAGAATGTTGTCGAGATTTTTACTACTCTAAAGGATGGTAGCCTTCTAATTATGGAAGGTAGTCTATTATCGAGGTTTTTGTTACTCCAATGGATGGAAGACTTGTCATTATGGAAGGTAGTTTGTTGTCGAGTTTTTTAATACTCCATTGGATGGTAGCCTTGTCATTATGGAAGGTAGTCTGTCGTTGTGATTTTTGTTACTCCAATGGATGGTAACCTTGTAACTATGGAAGGTAGTCTATTGTTCATATTGTTGTTACTACGATGTATGGTATCCTTGTCATTATGGAAGGTAGTATGTTGTCGAGATTTTTGTTACTCCATTGGATGGTAGCCTTGTCATTATGGAAGTTAGACTGTTGTCGAGATTTTTATTATTCCAATGGATGGTAGCCTAGTCATTATGGAAAGTAGTCTATTTTTGAGATTTTTGTTACTCCAATGGATGGTAGCCTTGTCATTATGGAAGGTAGTATGTTGTCAAGATCTTTGTTACTCCAATGGATGGTAGCTTTGTCATTACAGAAGGTAGTTTGTTGTCGATATCTTTGCTACTCTAATGGATGGTAGCCTTGTCATTATGGAAGGTAGTATGTTGTCGAGTTTTTGGTTACTCCAATGGATGGTAGCCTTGTCATTATGGAAAGTAGTGTGTTGTCGAGATTTTTGTTATTCTATTGGATGGTAGCCTTGTCATTGTGAAAGGTAGTCTGTTGTCGATATCTTTGTTACTCCAAGGGATGGTAGCCTAGTCATTATGAAAGGTAGTCTGTTGTCGAGATTTTTGTTAATCCAAAGGATGGTAGCCTTGTCATCTTGGTAGGTTGTCTGTATTCGAGATTTTTGTTACTCCAATGGATGGTAGCCTTGCCATTATAGAAGGTAGTATGTTGTCGAGAGTTTTGTTACTCCAAAGGATGGTAGCCTTGTCATTAAGGAAGGTTGTTTGTTCTCAAGATTTTTGTTACTCCAATGGATGGTTACCTTGTCATTATGGAACGTAGTCTATTTTGATATTTTTGTTACTCCAATGGATGGTAGCCTTGTCATTATGGAAGGTAGTATGTTGTCGAGATTTTTATTACTCCAAAGGATGGTAGCCTTCTAATTATGGAAGGTAGTCTATTATCGAGGTTTTCGTTACTCCAATGGATGGAAGACTTGTCATTATGGAAGGTAGTCTGTTGTCGAGATTTTTAATACTCCATTGGATCATAGCCTTGTCATTATGGAAGGTAGTCTGTCGTTGTGATTTTTGTTACTCCAATGGATGGTAGCCTTGTCATTATGGAAGGTAGTCTATTGTTCATATTTTTGTTTCTATGATGTATGGTAGCCTTGTCATTATGGAAGGTAGTCTGTTGTCGAGATTTTTGTTACTCCATTGGATGGTAGCCTTATCATTATGGAAGTTAGACTGTTGTCGAGATTTTTATTATTCCAATGGATGGTAGCCTAGTCATTATGGAAGGTAGTCTATTTACGAGATTTTTGTTACTCCAATGGATGGTAGCCTTGTCATTATGGAAGGTAGTCTGGTGTCGATATTTTTGTTACTCCAATGGATGGTAGCCTTGTCATTATGAAAGCTAGTCTGTTGTCGATATCTTTGTTACTCCAAAGGATGGTAGCCTAGTCATTATGAAAGGTAGTCTGTTGTCGAGATTTTTGTTAATCCAAAGGATGGTAGCCTTGTCATTATGGTAGGTTGTCTGTTTTCGTAAATTTTGTTACTCCAATGGATGGTAGCCTTGTCATTATGGAAGGAAGTATATTTTCGAGATTTTTGTTACTCCAAAGGATGGTAGCCTTGTCATTATGGAAGGTTGTCTGTTATCAAGATTTTTGTTACTCCAATGGATGGTTACCTTGTCATTATCGAAGGTAGTCTATTTTGATATTTTTGTTACTCTAATGGATGGTAGCCTTGTCATTATGGAAGGTAGTATGTTGTCGAGATTTTTATTACTCCAAAGGATGGTAGCCTTCTAATTATGGAAGGTAGTCTATTATCGAGATTTTTGTTACTCCAATGGATGGTAGCCTTGTCATTATGGAAGGTAGTCTATTGTCGATATTTTTAATACTCCAATGGATGGTAGCCTTCTCATTTTGGAAGGTAGTCTGTCGTTGTGATTTTTGTTACTCCAATGGATGGTAGCCTTGTCATTATGGAAGGTAGTCTATTGTTCATATTTTTGTTACTAAAATGTATAATAGCCTGGTCATTATGGAAGGTAGTCTGTTGTCGATATTTTTGTTACTTCATTGGATGGTAGCCTTGTCATTATGGAAGTTAGTCTGTTGTCGAGATTTTTGTTATTCCAAAGGATGGTAGCCTAGTCATTATGAAAGGTAGTCTATTTTCGATATTTTTATTACTCTAATGGATGGTAGCCTTGTCGTTATGGAAGGTAGTCTGTTGTCGAGATTTTTGTTACTCTAATGGATGGTAGCCTAGTCATTATGGAAGGTAGTATGTTGTCGAGTTTTTGGTGACTCCAATGGATGGTAGCCTTGTAGTTATGGAAAGTAGTGTGTTGTCGAGATTTTTGTTATTCTAATGGATGGTAGCCTTGTCATTATGAAAGGTAGTCTATTGTCGTTATCTTTGTTACTCCAACGGATGGTAGCCTAGTCATTATGAAAGGTAGTCTGTTGCCTAGATTTTTGCTAATCCAAAGGATGGTAGCCTTGTCATTATGGCAGGTTGTCTGTTTTCGATATTTTTGTTACTCCAATGGATGGCAGCCTTCTCATTATGGAAGGTAGTATGTTGTCGAGATTTTTATTACTCCAATGGATGGTAGCCTTCTAATTATGGAAGGTAGTCTATTATCGAGAATTTTGTTACTCCAATGGATGGTAGCCTTGTCATTATGGAAGGTAGTCTGTTGTCGAGATTTTTAATACTCCAATGGATGGTAGCTTTGTCATTATGGAAGGTAGTCTGTCGTTGTGATTTTTGTTACTCCAATGGATGGTAGCCTTGTCATTATGGAAGGTAGTCTATTGTTCATATTTTTGTTACTATGATGTATGGTAGCCTTGTCATTATGGAAGGTAGTCTGTTGTCGAGATTTTTGTTACTCCATTGGATGGTAGCCTTGTCATTATGGAAGTTAGTCTGTAGTCAAGATTTTTGTTATTCCAATGGATGGTAGCCTAGTCATTATGGAAGGTAGTCTATTTTCGAGATTTTTGTTACTCCAATGGATGGTAGCCTTGTCATTTTGGAAGGTAGTTTGTGGTCAAGATTTTTGTTACTCCAATGGATGTTAGCCTTGTCATTATGGAAGGTAGTTTGTTGTCGATATCTTTGTTACTCTAATGGATGGTAGCCTAGTCATTATGGATAGTAGTATGTTGTCGAGTTTTTGGTGACTCCAATGGATGGTAGCGTTGTCATTATGGAAAATAGTGTGTTGTCGAGATTTTTGTTATTCTAATGGATGGTAGCCTTGTCATTATGAAAGGTAGTCAGTTTTCGATATCATTGTTACTCCAATGGAATGTAGCCTAGTCATTATGAAAGGTAGTCTGTTGTCGAGATTTTTGTTAATCCAAAGGATGGTAGCCTTGTCATTATGGCAGGTTATCTGTTTTCGAGATTTTTGTTACTCCAGTGGATGGTAGCCTTGTCATTATGGAAGGTAGTATGTTGTCGAGATTTTTGTTACTCCAAAGGATGGTAGCCTTGTCATTATGGAAGGTCTTCTGTTGTTGTAATTTTTGTTACTCCAATGGACGGTAGCCTTGTCATTATGGAAGGTAGTATGTTGTCGATATTTTTCTTTCTCCAAAGGATGGTCGCCTTGTAATTATGGAAGGTAGTCTATTATCGAGATTTTTGTTACTCCAATGGATGGTAGCATTGTCATTATGTAAGGTAGTCTGTTGTTGAGATTTTTAATACTGCAATGGATGGTAGGCTTGTCATTATGGAAGGTAGTTTGTCGTTTTGATTTTTGGTACTCCAATAGATGGTAGCCATCTCATTATGAAAGGTAGTCTATTGTTCAGATTTTTGTTACTACAATGTATGGTAGCCTTGTCATTATGGAAGGTAGTCTGTAGTCGAGATTTTTGTTACTCCATTGGATAGTAGCCTTGTCATTATAGAAGTTAGTCTATTGTCGTGATTTTTGTTATTCCAATGGATGGTAGCCTAGTCATTATGGAAGGTAGTCTATTTTCGAGATTTTTGTTACTCCAATGGATGGTAGCCTTGTCATTATGAAAGGTAGTCTGTTGTCGATATCTTTGTTACTCCAAAGGATAGTAGCCTAATCATTATGGAAGGTATTCTATTTTGATATTTTTGTTACTCCAATGGATGGTAGCCTTGTCATTATAGAAGGTAGAATGTTGTCGAGATTTTTACTACTCTAAAGGATGGTAGCCTTCTAATTATGGAAGGTAGTCTATTATCGAGGTTTTTGTTACTCCAATGGATGGAAGACTTGTCATTATGGAAGGTAGTTTGTTGTCGAGTTTTTTAATACTCCATTGGATGGTAGCCTTGTCATTATGGAAGGTAGTCTGTCGTTGTGATTTTTGTTACTCCAATGGATGGTAACCTTGTAACTATGGAAGGTAGTCTATTGTTCATAAAATTGTTACTATGATGTATGGTATCCTTGTCATTATGGAAGGTAGTATGTTGTCGAGATTTTTGTTACTCCATTGGATGGTAGCCTTGTCATTATGGAAGTTAGATTGTTGTCGAGATTTTTATTATTCCAATGGATGGTAGCCTAGTCATTATGGAAGGTAGTCTATTTTTGAGATTTTTGTTACTCCAATGGATGGTAGCCTTGTCATTATGGAAGGTAGTCTGTTGTCAAGATCTTTGTTACTCCAATGGATGGTAGCTTTGTCATTATGGAAGGTAGTTTGTTGTCGATATCTTTGCTACTCTAATGGATGGTAGCCTTGTCATTATGGAAGGTAGTATGTTGTCGAGTTTTTGGTTACTCCAATGGATGGTAGCCTTGTCATTATGGAAAGTAGTGTGTTGTCGAGATTTTTGTTATTCTATTGGATGGTAGCCTTGTCATTGTGAAAGGTAGTCTGTTGTCGATATCTTTGTTACTCCAAGGGATGGTAGCCTAGTCATTATGAAAGGTAGTCTGTTGTCGAGATTTTTGTTAATCCAAAGGATGGTAGCCTTGTCATCTTGGAAGGTTGTCTGTATTCGAGATTTTTGTTACTCCAATGGATGGTAGCCTTGCCATTATAGAAGGTAGTATGTTGTCGAGAGTTTTGTTACTCCAAAGGATGGTAGCCTTGTCATTAAGGAAGGTTGTTTGTTCTCATGATTTTTGTTACTCCAATGGATGGTTACCTTGTCATTATGGAACGTAGTCTATTTTGATATTTTTGTTACTCCAATGGATGGTAGCCTTGTCATTATGGAAGGTAGTATGTTGTCGAGATTTTTATTACTCCAAAGGATGGTAGCCTTCTAATTATGGAAGGTAGTCTATTATCGAGATTTTTGTTACTCCAATGGATGGTAGCCTTTTCATTATGGAAGGAAGTCTGTTGTCGTTATTTTTAATACTCCAATGGATGGTAGCCTTGTCATTATGGAAGGTAGTCTGTCGTTGTGATTTTTGTTACTTCAATGGATGGTAGCCTTGTCATTATGGAAGGTAGTCTATTGTTCATATTTTTGTTACTATGATGTATGGTAGCCTTGTCATTATGGAAGGTAGTCTATTGTCGAGATTTTTGTTACTCCATTGGATGTTAGCCTTGTCATTATGGAAGTTAGTCTGTTGTCGAGATTTTTGTTATTCCAATGGATGGTAGCCTAGTCATTATGGAAGGTATTCTATTTTCGAGATTTTTGTTACTCCAATGGATGGTAGCCTTGTCATTATGGAAGGTAGTCTGTTGTCGAGATTTTTGTTACTCTAATGGATGGTAGCCTTGTCATTATGGAAGGTAGTTTGTTGTCGATATCTTTGTTACTCTAATGGATGGTAGCCTAGTCATTATGGAAGGTAGTATGTTGTCGAGTTTTTGGTTACTCCAATGGATGGTAGCCTTGTCATTATGGAAAGTAGTGTGTTGTCGAGATTTTTTATTATTCTAATGGATGGTAGCCTTGTCATTATGAAAGGTAGTCTGTTGTCGATATCTTTGTTACTCCAACGGATGGTAGCCTAGTCATTATGAAAGGTAGTCTGTTTTCGAGATTTTTGTTAATCCAAAGGATGGTAGCCTTGTCATTATGGTAGGTTGTCTGTTTTCGAGATTTATTTTACTCCAATGGATGGTAGCCTTGTCATTACGGAAGGTAATGTGTTGTCGATATTTTTGTTAATCCAAAGGATGGTAGCCTTGTCATTATGGAAGGTAGTATGTTGTCGAGATTTTTGTTACTCCAAAGGATGGTAGCTTTGTCATTATCGAAGGTTGTCTGTTATCAAGATTTTTGTTACTCCGATGGATGGTTACCTTGTCATTATGGAAGGTAGTCTATTTTGATATTTTTCTTACTCCAATGGATGGTAGCCTTGTCATTATGGAAGGTAGTATGTTGTCGAGATTTTTATTACTCCAAAGGATGGTAGCCTTCTAATTATGGAAGGTAGTCTATTATCGAGATTTTTCTTACTCCAATGGATGGTAGCCTTGTCATTATGGAAGGTAGTCTGTTGACGAGATTTTTAATACTCCAATGGATGGTAGCCTTATCATTATGGAAGGTAGTTTGTCGTTGTGATTTTTGTTACTCCAATGGATGGTAGCCTTGTCATTATGGAAGGTTGTGTATTGTTCATATTTTTGTTACTACGATGTATGGTAGCCTTGTTATTATGGAAGGTAGTCTGTTGTCGAGATTTTTGTTACTCCATTGGATGATAGCCTTGTCATTATTGAAGTTAGTCTGTTGTCGAGATTTTTGTTATTCCAATGGATGGTAGCCTAGTCATTATGGAAGGTAGTCTATTTTCGAGATTTTTGTTACTCCAATGGATGGTAGCCTTTTCATTATGGAAGGTAGTCTATTGTCGAGATTTTTGTTACTCCAATGGATGGTAGACTTGTCATTATGGAAGGTAGTTTGTTGTCGATATCTTTGTTACTCTAATGGATGAAAGCCTAGTCATTATGGAAGGTAGTATGTTGTTCGAGTTTTAGGTGACTCCAATGGATGGTAGCCTTGTCATTATGGAAAGTAGTGTGTTGTCGAGATTTTTGTTATTCTAATGGATGGTAGCCTTGTCATTATGAAAGGTAGTCTGTTGTCGATATCTTTGTTACTCCAACAGATGGTAGCCTAGTCATTATGAAAGGTAGTCTGTTGTCGAGATTTTTGTTAATCCAAAGGATGGTAGCCTTGTCATTATGGCAGGTTGTTTGTTTTCGAGATTTTTGTTACTCCAATTGATGGTAGCATTGTCATTATGGAAGGTAGTATGTTGTCGAGATTTTTGTTACTCCAAAGGATGGTAGCCTTGTAATTATGGAAGGTTGTCTGTTATCGAGATTTTTGTTACTCCAATGGATGGTAGCCTTGTCATTATGGAAGGTCGTTTGTTGTTGTAATTTTTGTTACTCCAAAGGATGGTAACCTTGTCATTATGGAAGGTAGTATGTTGTCGATATTTTTGTTACTCCAAAGGATGGTAGCCTTGTTATTATGGAAGGTAGTCTATTATCGAGATTTTTTTTACTCCAATGGATGGTAGCATTGTCATTATGTAAGGTAGTCTGTTGTTGAGATTTTTAATACTCCAATGGATGGTAGCCTTGTCATTATGGAAGGTAGTTTGTCGTTGTGATTTTTGGTACTCCAATAGATGGTAGCCATCTCATTATGAAAGGTAGTCTATTGTTCATATTTTTGTTACTACAATGTATGGTAGCCTTGTCATTATGGAAGGTAGTCTGTAGTCGAGATTTTTTTTACTCCATTGGATGGTATCCTTGTCATTATGGAAGTTAGTATGTTGTCGAGATTTTTGTTATTCCAATGGATGGTATCCTAGTCATTATGGAAGGTAGTCTATTTTCGAGATTTTTGTTACTCCAATGGATGGTAGCCTTGTGATTATGAAAGCTAGTTTGTTGTCGATATCTTTGTTACTCCAATTGATGGTAGCCTAATCATTATGGAAGGTAGTCTATTTCGATATTTTTGTTACTCCAATGGATAGTAGCCTTTTCATTATGGAAGGTAGTATGTTGTCGAGATTTTTATTACTCCAAAGGATGGTAGCCTTCTAATTATGGAAGGTAGTCTATTATAGAGATTTTTGTTACTCCGATGGATGGTAGCCTTGTCATTATAGAAGGTAGTCTGTTGTCGAGATTTTTAATACTCCAATGGATGGTAGCCTTGTCATTATGGAAGGTAGTTTGTCGTTGTGATTTTTGTTACACTAATGGGTGGTAGCCTTGTCATTATGGAAGGTAGTCTATTGTTCATATTTTGGTTACTACGATGTATGGTAGCCTTGTCATTATGGAAAATAGTCTGTTGTCGAGATTTTTGTTACTCCATTGGATGGTAGCCTTGTCATTATGGAAGTTAGTCAGTTGTCGAGATTTTTGTTATTCCAATGGATGGTAGCCTAGTCATTATGGAAGGTAGTCTATTTTTGAGATTTTTGTTACTCCAATGGATGGTAGCCTTGTCATTATGGAAGGTAGTCTGTTGTCGATATTTTTGTTACTCCAATGGATGGTAGCCTTGTCATTATGGAAGGTAGTTTGTTGTCGATATCTTTGTTACTCTAATGGATGGTAGCCTAGTCATTATGGAAGGTAGTATGTTGTCGAGTTTTTGGTGACTCCAATGGATGGTAGCCTTGTCATTATGGAAAGTAGTGTGTTGTCGAGATTTTTGTTATTCTAATGGATGCTAGCCTTGTCAGTATGAAAGGTAGTCTGTTGTCGATATCTTTGTTACTCCAACGGATGGTAGCCTAGTCATTATGAAAGGTAGTCTGTTGTCGAGATTTTTGTTAATCCAAAGGATGGTAGCCTTGTCGTTATGGCAGGTTGTCTGTTTTCGAGTTTTTTGTTACTCCAATGGATGGAAGCATTGTCATTATGGAAGATAGTATGTTGTCGAGATTATTGTTACTCCAAAGGATGGTAGCCTTGTCATTATGGAAGGTCGTCTATTGTTGTAATTTTTGTTACTCCAATGGATGGTAACCTTGTCATTATGGAAGGTAGTATGTTGTCGATATTTTTGTTACTCCAAAGGATGGTAGCCTTGTAATTGTGGAAGGTAGTCTATTATCGAGATTTTTGTTACTCCAATGGATGGTAGCATTGTCATTATGTAAGGTAGTCTGTTGTTGAGATTTTTAATACTCCAATGGATGGTAGCTTGGTCAATATGGAAGGTAGTTTGTCGTTGTGATTTTTGGTACTCCAATAGATGGTAGCCATCTCATTATGAAAGGTAGTCTATTGTTCAGATTTTTGTTACTCCAACGGATGGTAGCCTAGTCATTATGAAAGGTAGTCTGTTGTCGAGATTTTTGTTAATCCAAAGGATGGTAGCCTTATCATTATGGCAGGTTGTCTGTTTTCGAGATTTTTGTTACTCCAATGGATGGTAGCGTTGTCATTATGGAAGGTAGTATGTTGTCGAGATTTTTGTTACTCCAAAGGATGGTAGCCTTGTCTTTATGGAAGGTTATCTGTTATCGAGATTTTTGTTACTCCAATGGATGGTAGCCTTGTCATTATGGAAGGTCGTTTGTTGTTGTAATTTTTGTTACTCCAATGGATGGTAACCTTGTCATTATGGAAGGTAGTATGTTGTAGATATTTTTGTTATTCCAATGGATGGTATCCTTGTCATTATGGAGGGTAGTCTGTTGTCGAGATTTTGTTTACTCCAAGGGATGGTATCCTTGTCATTATGGAAAGTAGTATGTTGTAGATATTTATGTTACTCCAATGGATGGTATCCTTGTCATTATGGAAGGTAGTTTGTAGTCGAGATTTTTGTTACTCCAATGGATGGTAGCCTTGTCATTATGGAACGTAGTCGGTTGTCGAGATTTTTGTTACTCCAATGGATGGTGCCTTGTAATTACGGAACGTAGTATGATGTAGATATTTCTGTTACTGAAATGGATGGTAGCCTTGTCATTATGGAAGGTAGTTTGTTGTCGAGATTTTTGTTACTCTAATGGATGGTAGCCTTGTCATTATGGAAGGTAGTCTATTGTCGACATTTTTGTCAATTCAATAGATGGTAGCCTTGCCATTATGGAAGGTAGTTTGATGTCGAGATTTTTGTTACTCCAATGGATGGTAGCCTTGTCATTATGGAAGGTAGTCTGTTGTCGAGGTTTTTTTTAATTCAATAGATGGTAGCCCTGTCGTTATGGAAGGTAGTCTGTTGATGAGATTTTTGTTACTCCAATGGATGGTAGCCTTGTCATTATGGAATCTAATTTGTTGTCGAGATTTTTGTTACTCCAATGGAAGGTAGCCTTGTCATTATTGAACATAGTCGTTTGTTGAGATTTTTTTTACTCCAATGGATGGTAGCCTTGTCATTATGGAACGTAGTATGTTGTAGATATTTCTGTTACTGAAATGGATGGTAGCCTTGTCATTATGGAAGGTAGTTTAATGTCGAGATTTTTGTTACTCCAATGGATGGTAGCCTTGTAATTATGGAAGGTAGTCTGTTGTCGAGATTTTTGTTAATTCAATAGATGGTAGCCTTGCCATTATGGAAGGTAGTCTGTTGTCGAGATTTTTGTTACTCCAATGGATGGTAGCCTTGTCATTATGGAAGGTAGTCTGTTGTCGAGATTTTTGTTAATTCAATAGATGCTAGCCTTGTCATTTTGGAAGGTAGTCTATTGTCGAGATTTTTGTTACTCCAATGGATTATAACCTTGTCATTATGGAACATAGTCGGTTGTCGAGATTTTTGTTACTCCAATGGATGGTAGACTTGTCATTATGGAACGTAGTATGTTGTAGATATTTTTGTTACTGAAATGGATGGTAGCCTTGTCATTATGGAAGGTAGTTTGTTGTCGATATTTTTGATACTCCAATGGATGGTAGCCTTGTCATTATGGAAGGTAGTCTCTTGTCGAGATTTTTGTTAATTCAATAGATGGTAGCCTTGCCATTATGGAAGGTAGTTTGTTGTCGAGATTTTTGTTACTCCAATGGATGGTAGCCTTGTCATTATGGAAGGTAGTTTGTTGTCGATATTTTTGTTAATTCAATAGATGGTAGCCTTGCCATTATGGAAGGTAGTTTGATGTCGAGATTTTTGTTACTCCAATGGATGGTAGCCTTGTCATTATGGAAGGTAGTCTGTTGTCGAGATTTTTGTTAATTCAATAGATGGTAGCCCTGTCGTTATGGAAGGTAGTCTGTTGACGAGATTTTTGTTACTCCAATGGATGGTAGCCTTGTCATTATGGAATCTAATTTGTTGTCGAGATTTTTGTTACTCCAATGGATGGTAGCCTTGTCATTATTGAACATAGTCGTTTGTTGAGATTTTTTTTACTCCAATGGATGGTAGCCTTGTCATTATGGAACGTAGTATGTTGTAGATATTTCTGTTACTGAAATTGATGGTAGCCTTGTCATTATGGAAGGTAGTTTATTGTCGAGATTTTTGTTACTCCAATGGATGATAGCCTTGTAATTATGGAAGGTAGTCTGTTGTCGAGATTTTTGTTAATTCAATAGATGGTAGACTTGCCATTATGGAAGGTAGTTTGTTGTCGAGATTTTTGTTACTCCAATGGATGGTAGCCTTGTCATTATGGAAGGTAGTCTGTTGTCGAGATTTTTGTTAATTCAATAGATGGTAGCCTTGTCATTTTGGAAGGTAGTCTATTGTCGAGATTTTTGTTACTCCCATGGATTATAGCCTTGTCATTATGGAACATAGTTGGTTGTCGAGATTTTTGTTACTCCAATGGATGGTAGACTTGTCATTATGGAACGTAGTCGGTTGTTAAGATTTTTATTACTCCAATGGATGGTAGCCTTGTCATTATGGAACGTAGTATGTTGTAGATATTTCTATTACTAAAATGGATGGTAGCCTTGTCATTATGGAAGGTAGTTTATTGTCGAGATTTTTGTTACTCCAATGGATGGTAGCCTTGTTATTATGGAAGGTAGTCTGTTGTTGAGATTTTTGTTAATTCAATAGATGGTAGCCTTGCCATTATGGAAGGTAGTCTGTTGTCGAGATTTTTGTTACTCCAATGGATGGTAGCCTTGTCATTATGCAAGGTAGTCTATTGACGATATTTTTTTTACTCCAATGGATGGTAGCCTTGTCATTATGGAAGCTAGTCTGTTGTCGATATTTTTGTTACTCCAATGGATGTAGCCTTATCATTATGGAACGTAGTCGGTTGTCGAGATTTTTGTTACTCCAATGGATGGTAGCCTTGTCATTTTGGAACATAGTATGTTGTATATATTTCTGTTACTCCAATTGATGGTAGCCTTGTCATTATGGAAGGTAGTTTGTTGTCGAGATTTTTGTTACTCCAATGGATGGTAGACTTGTCATTATGGAAGGTAGTCTGTTGTCGAGATTTTTGTTAATTCAATAGATAATAGCCTTGCCATTATGGAAGGTAGTCTCTTTTAGAGATTTTTGTTACTCCAATGGATGGTAGCCTTATCATTATGGAAGGTAGTCTGTTGTCGAGATTTTTGTTAATTCAATAGATGGTAGCCTTGTCATTATGGAAGGTAGTCTGTTGACGGGATTTTTGTTACTCCAATGGATGGTAGCCTTGTCATTATGGAAGCTAGTCTGTTGTCGAGATTTTTGTTACTCCAATGGATGGTAGCCTTGTCATTATGGAACGTAGTCGGTTGTCGAGATTTTTGTTACTCCAATGGATGGTAGCCTTGTCATTATGGAACATAGTATGTTGTAGATATTTCTATTACTGAAATGGATGGTAGCCTTGTCATTTTGGAAGGTAGTTTGTTGTAGATATTTATGTTACTCCAATGGATGGTATCCTTGTCATTATGGAACGTAGTATGTTGTCGAGATTTTTGTTACTCCAATGGATGGTAGCCTTGTCATTATAGAAGATAGTATGTTGTCGAGATTTTTGTTAATTCAATATATGGAAACCTTGTCATTATGGAAGGTAGTCTGTTGACGAGATTTTTGTTACTCCAATGGTTGGTAGCCTTGTCATTATGGAAGCTAGTCTGTTGTCGAGATTTTTGTTACTCCAATGGATGGTAGCCTTATCATTATGGAACGTAGTCGGTTGTCGAGATTTTTGTTATTCCAATGGATGGTAGCCTTGTCATTATGGAACGTAGTATGTTGTAGATATTTCTGTTACTCCAATTGATGGTAGCCTTGTCATTATGGAAGGTAGTTTGTTGTCGAGATTTTTGTTACTCCAATGGATGGTAGACTTGTCATTATGGAAGATTGTTTGTTGTCGAGATTTTTGTTAATTCAATAGATAATAGCCTTGCCATTATGGAAGGTAGTCTGTTGTCGAGATTTTTGTTAATTCAATAGATGGTAGCCTTGTCATTATGGAAGGTTGTCTGTTGACGGGATTTTTGTTACTCCAATGGATGGTAGCCTTGTCATTATGGAAGCTAGTCTGTTGTCGATATTTTTGTTACTCCAATGGATGGTAGCCTTGTCATTATGGAACGGAGTCGGTTGTCGAGATTTTTGTTACTCCAATGGATGGTAGCCTTGTCATTATGGAACGTAGTATGTTGTAGATATTTCTGTTACTGAAATGGATGGTAGCCTTGTCATTATGGAAGGTAGTTTGTTGGAGATATTTATGTTACTCCAATGGATGGTAGCCTTGTCATTATGGAAGGTAATTTGTTGTCGAGATTTTTGTTACTCCATTGGATGGTAGCCTTGTCATTATGGAAGATAGTCTGTTGTCGAGATTTTTGTTAATTCAATATATGGTAGCCTTGCCATTATGGAAGGTAGTCTGTTGTCGAGATTTTTATTACTCCAATGGATGGTAGCCTTAACATTATGGAAGGTAGTCTGTTGTCGAGATTTTTGTTAATTCAATAGATGGTAGCCTTGTCATTATGGAAGGTAGTTTATTGACGGGATTTTTGTTACTCCAATGGATGGTAGCCTTGTCATTATGGAATGTAGTCGGTTGTCGAGATATTTGTTACTCCAATGGATGGTAGCCTTGTCATTATGGAACGTAGTATGTTCTAGATATTTCTGTTACTGAAATGGATGGTAGCCTTGTCATTATGGAAGGTATTTTATTATTGAGATTTTTGTTACTCCAATGGATGGTAGCCTTGCCATTATGGAAGGTAGTCTGTTGTAGAGATTTTTGTTACTCCAATGGATGGTAGCCTTGTCATTATGGAAGGTAGTCTGTTGTCGAGATTTTTGTTAATTCATTAGATGGTAGCCTTGTCATTATGGAACGTAGTCGGTTGTCGAGATTTTTGTTACTCCAATGGATGGTAGCCTTGTCATTATGGAACGTAGTATGTTGTAGATATTTCTGTTACTCCAATTGATGGTAGCCTTGTCATTATGGAAGGTAGTTTGTTGTCGAGATTTTTGTTACTCCAATGGATGGTAGACTTGTCATTATGGAAGGTAGTTTGTTGTCGAGATTTTTGTTAATTCAATAGATAATAGCCTTGCCATTATGGAAGGTAGTCTATTGTCGAGATTTTTGTTAATTCAATAGATGGTAGCCTTGTCATTATGGAAGGTTGTCTGTTGACGGGATTTTTGTTACTCCAATGGATGGTAGCCTTGTCATTATGGAAGCTAGTCTGTTGTCGATATTTTTGTTACTCCAATGGATGGTAGCCTTGTCATTATGGAACGGAGTCGGTTGTCGAGATTTTTGTTACTCCAATGGATGGTAGCCTTGTCATTATGGAACGTAGTATGTTGTAGATATTTCTGTTACTGAAATGGATGGTATCCTTGTCATTATGGAAGGTAGTTTTTTGTAGATATTTATGTTACTTCAATGGATGGTAGCCTTGTCATTATGGAAGGTAATTTGTTGTCGAGATTTTTGTTACTCCAATGGATGGTAGCCTTGTCATTATGGAAGATAGTCTGTTGTCGAGATTTTTGTTAATTCAATATATGGTAGCCTTGCCATTATGGAAGGTAGTCTGGGGTCAAGATTTTTATTACTCCAATGGATGGTAGCCTTGTCATTATGGAAGGTAGTCTGTTGTCGAGATTTTTGTTAATTCAATAGATGGTAGCCTTGTCATTATGGAAGGTAGTCTATTGACGGAATTTTTGTTACTCCAATGGATGGTAGCCTTGTCATTATGGAACGTAGTCGGTTGTCGAGATTTTTGTTACTCCAATGGATGGTAGCCTTGTCATTATGGAACGTAGTATGTTCTAGATATTTCTGTTACTAAAATGGATGGTAGCCTTGTCATTATGGAAGGTAGTTTATTGTCGAGATTTTTGTTACTCCAATGGATGGTAGCCTTGCCATTATGGAAGGTAGTCTGTTGTAGAGATTTTTGTTACTCCAATGGATGGTAGCCTTGTCATTATGGAAGGTAGTCTGTTGTCGAGATTTTTGTTAATTCATTAGATGGTAGCCTTGTCATTATGGAAGGTAGTCTGTTGACGGGATTTTTGTTACTCTAATGGATGGTAGCCTTGTCATTATGGAATCTAGTCTGTTGTCGAGATTTTTGTTACTCCAATGGATGGTAGCCTTGTCATTATGAAATCTAATCTATCGTCGAGATTTTTGTTACTCCAATGGATGGTAGCCTTGTCATTATGGAACGTAGTCGGTTGTTGAGATTTTTTTTACTCCAATGGATGGTAGCCTTGTCATTATGGAATGTAGTATGTTGTAGATATTTCTATTACTGAAAGTGATGGTAGCCTTGTCATTATGGAAGGTAGTCTGTTATCGAGATTTTTGTTACTCCAATGGATGGTAGCCATGTCATAATGGAAGGTAGTCTGTTGTCGAGATTTTTGTTAATTCAATAGATGGTAGCCTTGCCATTATGGAAGGTAGTCGGTTGTCGAGATTTTTGTTACTCCAATGGATGGTAGCCTTGTCATTATGGAAGGTAGTCTGTTGTCGAGATTTTTGTTAATTCAATAGATGGTAGCCTTGTCATTATGGAAGGTAGTCTGTTGACGGGATTTTTGTTACTCCAATGGATGGTAACCTTATCATTATGGAAGCTAGTCTGTTGTCGAGATTTTTGTTATTCCAATGGATGGTAGCCTTGTCATTATGGAACGTAGTCGGGTGTCGATATTTTTGTTACTCCAATGGATGGCAACCTTGTCATTATGGAACGTAGTGTGTTGTCGAGATTTTTGTTACTCTAATGGATGATAGCCTTGTCATTATGTAAGGTAGTCAGTTGTTGTGATTTTTTTTACTCCAATGGATGGTAGCCTTGTCATTATGGAACGTAGTATGTTGTAGATATTTTTGATATAACAATGGATGGTAGCCTTATCATTATGGAGGGTAGTATGTTGTCGAGATTTTTGTTACTCCAATGGATGGTATCCTTGTCATTATGGAACGTAGTATGTTGTAGATATTTCTGTTACTCCAATGGATGGTAGCCTTGTCATTATGGAAGGTAGTTTGTAGTCGATATTTTTGTTACTCCAATGGATGGTAGCCTTGTCATTATGGAAGGTAGTCTATTGTCGATATTTTTGTTAATTCAATAGATGGTAGCCTTGTCATTATGGAAGGTAGTCTGTTGACGAGATTTTTGTTACTCCAATGGATGGTAGCCTTGTCATTATGGAACGTAGTCGGTTTTCGAGATTTTTGTTACTCCAATGGATGGTAGCCTTGTCATTATGGAACGTAGTATGTTGTAGATATTTCTGTTACTGAAATGGATGGTAGCCTTGCCATTATGGAAGGTAGTTTGTTGTCGAGATTTTTGTTACTCCAATGGATGGTAGCCTTGTCATTATGGAAGGTAGTCTGTTGTCGAGATTTTTGTTAATTCAATAGATGGTAGCCTTTCCATTATGGAAGGTAGTTTGTTGTCGAGATTTTTGTTACTCCAATGGATGGTAGCCTTGTCATTATGGAACGTAGTATGTTGTAGATATTTCTGTTACTGAAATGGATTGTAGCCTTGTCATTGTGGAAGGTAGTTTGTTGTAGATATTTATGTTACTCCAATGGATGGTAGCCTTGTCATTATGGAAGGTAGTTTGTTGTCGAGATTTTTGTTACTCCAATGGATGATAGCCTTGTCATAATGGAAGGTAGTCTGTTGTCGAGATTTTTGTTAATTCAATAGATGGTAGCCTTGTCATTATGGAAGGTAGTCTGTTGTCGAGATATTTTTTACTCCAATGGATGGTAGGCTTGTCATTATGGAAGGTAGTCTGTTGTCGAGATTTTTGTTACTCTAATGGATGGAATCCTTGTCATTATGGAACGTAGTATGTTGTAGATATTTCTGTTACTGAAATGGATGGTAGCCTTGTCATTATGGAAGGTAGTTTGTTGTCGAGATTTTTGTTACTCCAATGGATGGTAGCCTTGTCATAATGGAAGGTAGTCTGTTGTCGAGATTTTTGTTAATTCAATAGATGGTATCCTTGCCATTATGGAAGGTAGTCTGTTGTCGAGATTTTTGTTACTCCAATGGATGGTAGCCTTGTCATTATGGAAGGTAGTCTGTTGTCGAGATTTTTGTTAATTCAATAGATGGTAGCCTTGTCATTATGGAAGGTAGTCTGTTGACGGGATTTCTGTTACTCCAATGGATGGTAGCCTTGTCATTATGGAACGTAGTCGGTTGTCGAGATTTTTGTTACTCCAATGGATGGTAGCCTTGTCATTATGGAACGTAGTATGTTGTAGATATTTCTGTTACTCCAATTGATGGTAGCCTTGTCATTACGGAAGGTAGTTTGTTGTCGAGATTTTTGTTACTCCAATGGATGGTAGACTTGTCATTATGGAAGGTAGTTTGTTGTCGAGATTTTTGTTAATTCAATAGATAATAGCCTTGCCATTATGGAAGGTAGTCTATTGTCGAGATTTTTGTTAATTCAATAGATGGTAGCCTTGTCATTATGGAAGGTTGTCTGTTGACGGGATTTTTGTTACTCCAATGGATGGTAGCCTTGTCATTATGGAAGCTAGTCAGTTGTCGATATTTTTGTTACTCCAATGGATGGTAGCCTTGTCATTATGGAACGAAGTCGGTTGTCGAGATTTTTGTTACTCCAATGGATGGTAGCCTTGTCATTATGGAACGTAGTATGTTGTAGATATTTCTGTTACTGAAACGGATGGTATCCTTGTCATTATGGAAGGTAGTTTGTTGTAGATATTTATGTTACTCCAATGGATGGTAGCCTTGTCATTATGGAAGGTAATTTGTTGTCGAGATTTTTGTTACTCCAATGGATGGTAGCCTTGTCATTATGGAACGTAGTCGGTTGTCGAGATTTTTGTTACTCCAATGGATGGTAGCCTTATCATTATGGAACGTAGTATGTTCTAGATATTTCTGTTACTAAAATGGATGGTAGCCTTGTCATTATGGAAGGTAGTTTATTGTCGAGATTTTTGTTACTCTAATGGATGGTAGCCTTGCCATTATGGAAGGTAGTCTGTTGTAGAGATTTTTGTTACTCCAATGGATGGTAGCCTTGTCATTATGGAAGGTAGTCTGTTGTCGAGATTTTTGTTAATTCATTAGATGGTAGCCTTGTCATTATGGAAGGTAGTCTGTTGACGGGATTTTTGTTACTCTAATGGATGGTAGCCTTGTCATTATGGAATCTAGTCTGTTGTCGAGATTTTTGTTACTCCAATGGATGGTAGCCTTGTCATTATGAAATCTAATCTATCGTCGAGATTTTTGTTACTCCAATGGATGGTAGCCTTGTCATTATGGAACGTAGTCGGTTGTTGAGATTTTTTTTACTCCAATGGATGGTAGCCTTGTCATTATGGAACGTAGTATGTTGTAGATATTTCTATTACTGAAAGTGATGGTAGCCTTGTCATTATGGAAGGTAGTCTGTTGTCGAGATTTTTGTTACTCCAATGGATGGTAGCCATGTCATAATGGAAGGTAGTCTGTTGTCGAGATTTTTGTTAATTCAATAGATGGTAGCCTTGCCATTATGGAAGGTAGTCGGTTGTCGAGATTTTTGATACTCCAATGGATGGTAGCCTTGTCATTATGGAAGGTAGTCTGTTGTCGAGATTTTTGTTAATTCAATAGATGGTAGCCTTGTCATTATGGAAGGTAGTTTGTTGACGGGATTTTTGTTACTCCAATGGATGGTAGCCTTATCATTATGGAAGCTAGTCTGTTGTCGAGATTTTTGTTATTCCAATGGATGGTAGCCTTGTCATTATGGAACGTAGTCGGTTGTCGATATTTTTGTTACTCCAATGGATGGCAACCTTGTCATTATGGAACATAGTGTGTTGTCGATATTTTTGTTACTCTAATGGATGATAGCCTTGTCATTATGTAAGGTAGTCAGTTGTTGTGATTTTTTTTACTCCAATGGATGCTAGCCTTGTCATTATGGAACGTAGTATGTTGTAGATATTTTTGATATAACAATGGATGGTAGCCTTATCATTATGGAAGGTAGTTTGTAGTCGATATTTTTGTTACTCCAATGGATGGTAGCCTTGTCATTATGGAAGGTAGTCTATTGTCGATATTTTTGTTAATTCAATAGATGGTAGCCTTGTCATTATGGAAGGTAGTCTGTTGACGAGATTTTTGTTACTCCAATGGATGGTAGCCTTGTCATTATGGAACGTAGTCGGTTTTCGAGATTTTTGTTACTCCAATGGATGGTAGCCTTGTCATTATGGAACGTAGTATGTTGTAGATATTTCTGTTACTGAAATGGATGGTAGCCTTGCCATTATGGAAGGTAGTTTGTTGTCGAGATTTTTGTTACTCCAATGGATGGTAGCCTTGTCATTATGGAAGGTAGTCTGTTGTCGAGATTTTTGTTAATTCAATAGATGGTAGCCTTGTCATTATGGAAGGTAGTCTGTTGTCGAGATATTTTTTACTCCAATGGATGGTAGGCTTGTCATTATGGAAGGTAGTCTGTTGTCGAGATTTTTGTTACTCTAATGGATGGAATCCTTGTCATTATGGAACGTAGTATGTTGTAGATATTTTTGTTACTGAAATGGATGGTAGCCTTGTCATTATGGAAGGTAGTTTGTTGTCGAGATTTTTGTTACTCCAATGGATGGTAGCCTTGTCATAATGGAAGGTAGTCTGTTGTCGAGATTTTTGTTAATTCAATAGATGGTAGCCTTGCCATTATGGAAGGTAGTCTGTTGTCGAGATTTTTGTTACTCCAATGGATGGTAGCCTTGTCATTATGGAAGGTAGTCTGTTGTCGAGATTTTTGTTAATTCAATAGATGGTAGCCTTGTCATTATGGAAGGTAGTCTGTTGACGGGATTTCTGTTACTCCAATGGATGGTAGCCTTGTCATTATGGAACGTAGTCGGTTGTCGAGATTTTTGTTACTCCAATGGATGGTAGCCTTGTCATTATGGAACGTAGTATGTTGTAGATATTTCTGTTACTCCAATTGATGGTAGCCTTGTCATTACGGAAGGTAGTTTGTTGTCGAGATTTTTGTTACTCCAATGGATGGTAGACTTGTCATTATGGAAGGTAGTTTGTTGTCGAGATTTTTGTTAATTCAATAGATAATAGCCTTGCCATTATGGAAGGTAGTCTATTGTCGAGATTTTTGTTAATTCAATAGATGGTAGCCTTGTCATTATGGAAGGTTGTCTGTTGACGGGATTTTTGTTACTCCAATGGATGGTAGCCTTGTCATTATGGAAGCTAGTCAGTTGTCGATATTTTTGTTACTCCAATGGATGGTAGCCTTGTCATTATGGAACGAAGTCGGTTGTCGAGATTTTTGTTACTCCAATGGATGGTAGCCTTGTCATTATGGAACGTAGTATGTTGTAGATATTTCTGTTACTGAAACGGATGGTATCCTTGTCATTATGGAAGGTAGTTTGTTGTAGATATTTATGTTACTCCAATGGATGGTAGCCTTGTCATTATGGAAGGTAATTTGTTGTCGAGATTTTTGTTACTCCAATGGATGGTAGCCTTGTCATTATGGAACGTAGTCGGTTGTCGAGATTTTTGTTACTCCAATGGATGGTAGCCTTATCATTATGGAACGTAGTATGTTCTAGATATTTCTGTTACTAAAATGGATGGTAGCCTTGTCATTATGGAAGGTAGTTTATTGTCGAGATTTTTGTTACTCTAATGGATGGTAGCCTTGCCATTATGGAAGGTAGTCTGTTGTAGAGATTTTTGTTACTCCAATGGATGGTAGCCTTGTCATTATGGAAGGTAGTCTGTTGTCGAGATTTTTGTTAATTCATTAGATGGTAGCCTTGTCATTATGGAAGGTAGTCTGTTGACGGGATTTTTGTTACTCTAATGGATGGTAGCCTTGTCATTATGGAATCTAGTCTGTTGTCGAGATTTTTGTTACTCCAATGGATGGTAGCCTTGTCATTATGAAATCTAATCTATCGTCGAGATTTTTGTTACTCCAATGGATGGTAGCCTTGTCATTATGGAACGTAGTCGGTTGTTGAGATTTTTTTTACTCCAATGGATGGTAGCCTTGTCATTATGGAACGTAGTATGTTGTAGATATTTCTATTACTGAAAGTGATGGTAGCCTTGTCATTATGGAAGGTAGTCTGTTGTCGAGATTTTTGTTACTCCAATGGATGGTAGCCATGTCATAATGGAAGGTAGTCTGTTGTCGAGATTTTTGTTAATTCAATAGATGGTAGCCTTGCCATTATGGAAGGTAGTCGGTTGTCGAGATTTTTGATACTCCAATGGATGGTAGCCTTGTCATTATGGAAGGTAGTCTGTTGTCGAGATTTTTGTTAATTCAATAGATGGTAGCCTTGTCATTATGGAAGGTAGTTTGTTGACGGGATTTTTGTTACTCCAATGGATGGTAGCCTTATCATTATGGAAGCTAGTCTGTTGTCGAGATTTTTGTTATTCCAATGGATGGTAGCCTTGTCATTATGGAACGTAGTCGGTTGTCGATATTTTTGTTACTCCAATGGATGGCAACCTTGTCATTATGGAACATAGTGTGTTGTCGATATTTTTGTTACTCTAATGGATGATAGCCTTGTCATTATGTAAGGTAGTCAGTTGTTGTGATTTTTTTTACTCCAATGGATGCTAGCCTTGTCATTATGGAACGTAGTATGTTGTAGATATTTTTGATATAACAATGGATGGTAGCCTTATCATTATGGAAGGTAGTTTGTAGTCGATATTTTTGTTACTCCAATGGATGGTAGCCTTGTCATTATGGAAGGTAGTCTATTGTCGATATTTTTGTTAATTCAATAGATGGTAGCCTTGTCATTATGGAAGGTAGTCTGTTGACGAGATTTTTGTTACTCCAATGGATGGTAGCCTTGTCATTATGGAACGTAGTCGGTTTTCGAGATTTTTGTTACTCCAATGGATGGTAGCCTTGTCATTATGGAACGTAGTATGTTGTAGATATTTCTGTTACTGAAATGGATGGTAGCCTTGCCATTATGGAAGGTAGTTTGTTGTCGAGATTTTTGTTACTCCAATGGATGGTAGCCTTGTCATTATGGAAGGTAGTCTGTTGTCGAGATTTTTGTTAATTCAATAGATGGTAGCCTTGTCATTATGGAAGGTAGTCTGTTGTCGAGATATTTTTTACTCCAATGGATGGTAGGCTTGTCATTATGGAAGGTAGTCTGTTGTCGAGATTTTTGTTACTCTAATGGATGGAATCCTTGTCATTATGGAACGTAGTATGTTGTAGATATTTTTGTTACTGAAATGGATGGTAGCCTTGTCATTATGGAAGGTAGTTTGTTGTCGAGATTTTTGTTACTCCAATGGATGGTAGCCTTGTCATAATGGAAGGTAGTCTGTTGTCGAGATTTTTGTTAATTCAATAGATGGTAGCCTTGCCATTATGGAAGGTAGTCTGTTGTCGAGATTTTTGTTACTCCAATGGATGGTAGCCTTGTCATTATGGAAGGTAGTCTGTTGTCGAGATTTTTGTTAATTCAATAGATGGTAGCCTTGTCATTATGGAAGGTAGTCTGTTGACGGGATTTCTGTTACTCCAATGGATGGTAGCCTTGTCATTATGGAAGCTAGTCTGTTGTCGAGATTTTTGTTACTCCAATGGATGGTAGCCTTGTCATTATGCAAGGTAGTATGTTGACGAGAATTTTTTTACTCCAATGGATGATAGCCTTGTCATTATGGAATCTAATCTGTTGTCGAGATTTTTGTTACTCCAATGGATGGTAGCCTTGTCATTATGGGGCGTAGTCGGTTGTTGAGATTTTTTTTACTCCAATGGATGGTAGCCTTATCATTATGGAACGTATTATTTTGTAGATATTTATGTTACTTAAATGGATGGTAGCCTTGTCATTATGGAAGGTAGTTTATTGTCGAGATTTTTATTACTCCAATGGATGGTAGCCTTGTCATTATGGAAGGTAGTCTGTTGTCGATATTTTTGTTAATTCAATAGATGGTAGCCTTGCCATTATGGAAGGTAGTCTGTTGTCGAGATTTTTGTTACTCCAATGGATGGTAGCCTTGTCATTATAGAAGGTAGTCTGTTGTCGAGATTTTTGATACTCCAATGAATGGTAGCCTTGTCATTATGGAAGGTAGTATGTTGTCGAGATTTTTGTTACTCCAATGGATGGTAGCCTTTTCATTATAGAAGGTAGTTTGTTGTCGAGATTTTTGTTACTCCAATGGATGGTAGCCTTGTCATCATGGAAGGTAGTAAGTTGTCGAGAATTTTGTTACTCCAATGGATGGCGGCCTTGACATTATGGAAGGTAGTGTGTTGTTGAGATTTTTGTTACTCTAATGGATGATAGCCTTGTCATTATGTAAGGTAATCTGTTGTCGAGATTTTTTTTACTCCAATGGATGGTAGCCTTGACATTATGGAACTAGTATGTTGTAGATATTTTTGTTATTCCAATGGATGGTAGCCTTTTCATTATGGAAGGTAGTCTGTTGTCGAGACTTTTGATACTCCAATGGATGGTATCCTTGTCATTATGGAACGTAGTATGTTGTAGATATTTCTGTTACTCCAATGGATGGTAGCCTTGTCATTATTGAAGGTAGTTTGTTGTCGAGATTTTTGTTACTCCAAGGGATGGTAGCCTTGTCATTATGGAAGGTAGTCTGTTGTCGAGATTTTTTTTAATTCAATATATGATAGCCTTGTCATTATGGAAGGTAGTCTTTTGACCATATTTTTGTTATTCCAATGGATGGTAGACTTGTCATTATGGAAGGTAGTCTGTTGACGAGATTTTTGTTACTCCAATGGATGGTAGCCTTGTCATTATGGAACGTAGTCGGTTGTCGAGATTTTTGTTACTCCAATGGATGGTAGCCTTGTCAGTATGGAACGTAGTATGTTGTAGATATTTATGTTACTGAAATGGATGGTAGCCTTGTCATTATGGAATGTAGTTTGTTTTCGAGATTTTTGTTACTCCAATGGATGGTAGCCTTGTCAATATGGAAGGAAGTCTGTTGTCGAGATTTTTGTTAATTCAATAGATGGTAGCCTTGTCATTATGGAAGGTAGTATGTTGACGAGATTTTTGTTACTCCAATGGATGGTAGCCTTGTCATTATGGAAGGTAGTCTGTTGTCGAGATTTTTGAAACTCCAATGAATGGTAGCCTTGTCATTATGGAAGGTAGTATGTTGTCGAGATTTTTGTTACTCCAATGGATGGTAGCCTTTTCATTATAGAAGGTAGTCTGTTGTAGAGATTTTTGTTACTCCAATGGATGGTAGCCTTGTCATTATGGAAGGTAGTCAGTTGTCGTGAATTTTGTGACTCCAATGGATGGCGGCCTTGTCATTATAGAAGGTAGTGTGTTGTTGAGATTTTTGTTACTCTAATGGATGATAGCCTTGTCATTATGTAAGGTAATCTGTTGTCGAGATTTTTTTTACTCCAATGGATGGTAGCCTTGACATTATGGAACTAGTATGTTGTAGATATTTTTGTTATTCCAATGGATGGTAGCCTTTTCATTATGGAAGGTAGTCTGTTGTCGAGACTTTTGATACTCCAATGGATGGTATCCTTGTCATTATGGAACGTAGTATGTTGTAGATATTTCTGTTACTCCAATGGATGGTAGCCTTGTCATTATGGAAGGTAGTTTGTTGTCGAGATTTTTGTTACTCCAATGGATGGTAGCCTTATCATTATGGAAGGTAGTCTGTTGTCGAGATTTTTGTTAATTCAATATATGATAGCCTTGTCATTATGGAAGGTAGTCTTTTGACCATATTTTTGTTATTCCAATGGATGGTAGACTTGTCATTATGGAAGGTAGTCTATTGACGAGACTTTTGTTACTCCAATGGATGGTAGCCTTGTCATTATGGAACGTAGTCGGTTGTCGAGATTTTTGTTACTCCAATTGATGGTAGCCTTGTCATTATGGAACGTAGTATGTTGTAGATATTTCTATTACTGAAATGGATGGTAGCCTTGTCATTATGGAAGGTAGTTTGTTGTCGAGATTTTTGTTACTCCAATGGATGGTAGCCTTGTCAATATGGAAGGTAGTCTGTTGTCGAGATTTTTGTTAATTCAATAGATGGTAGCTTTGTCATTATGGAAGGTAGTCTATTGTCGATATTTTTGTTAATTCAATAGATGGTAGCCTTGTCATTATGGAAGGTAGTCTGTTGACGAGATTTTTGTTACTCCAATGGATGGTAGCCTTGTCATTATGGAACGTAGTCGGTTTTCGAGATTTTTGTTACTCCAATGGATGGTAGCCTTGTCATTATGGAACGTAGTATGTTGTAGATATTTCTGTTACTGAAATGGATGGTAGCCTTGCCATTATGGAAGGTAGTTTGTTGTCGAGATTTTTGTTACTCCAATGGATGGTAGCCTTGTCATTATGGAAGGTAGTCTGTTGTCGAGATTTTTGTTAATTCAATAGATGGTAGCCTTGTCATTATGGAAGGTAGTCTGTTGTCGAGATATTTTTTACTCCAATGGATGGTAGGCTTGTCATTATGGAAGGTAGTCTGTTGTCGAGATTTTTGTTACTCTAATGGATGGAATCCTTGTCATTATGGAACGTAGTATGTTGTAGATATTTTTGTTACTGAAATGGATGGTAGCCTTGTCATTATGGAAGGTAGTTTGTTGTCGAGATTTTTGTTACTCCAATGGATGGTAGCCTTGTCATAATGGAAGGTAGTCTGTTGTCGAGATTTTTGTTAATTCAATAGATGGTAGCCTTGCCATTATGGAAGGTAGTCTGTTGTCGAGATTTTTGTTACTCCAATGGATGGTAGCCTTGTCATTATGGAAGGTAGTCTGTTGTCGAGATTTTTGTTAATTCAATAGATGGTAGCCTTGTCATTATGGAAGGTAGTCTGTTGACGGGATTTCTGTTACTCCAATGGATGGTAGCCTTGTCATTATGGAAGCTAGTCTGTTGTCGAGATTTTTGTTACTCCAATGGATGGTAGCCTTGTCATTATGCAAGGTAGTATGTTGACGAGAATTTTTTTACTCCAATGGATGATAGCCTTGTCATTATGGAATCTAATCTGTTGTCGAGATTTTTGTTACTCCAATGGATGGTAGCCTTGTCATTATGGGGCGTAGTCGGTTGTTGAGATTTTTTTTACTCCAATGGATGGTAGCCTTATCATTATGGAACGTATTATTTTGTAGATATTTATGTTACTGAAATGGATGGTAGCCTTGTCATTATGGAAGGTAGTTTATTGTCGAGATTTTTATTACTCCAATGGATGGTAGCCTTGTCATTATGGAAGGTAGTCTGTTGTCGATATTTTTGTTAATTCAATAGATGGTAGCCTTGCCATTATGGAAGGTAGTCTGTTGTCGAGATTTTTGTTACTCCAATGGATGGTAGCCTTGTCATTATAGAAGGTAGTCTGTTGTCGAGATTTTTGATACTCCAATGAATGGTAGCCTTGTCATTATGGAAGGTAGTATGTTGTCGAGATTTTTGTTACTCCAATGGATGGTAGCCTTTTCATTATAGAAGGTAGTTTGTTGTCGAGATTTTTGTTACTCCAATGGATGGTAGCCTTGTCATCATGGAAGGTAGTAAGTTGTCGAGAATTTTGTTACTCCAATGGATGGCGGCCTTGACATTATGGAAGGTAGTGTGTTGTTGAGATTTTTGTTACTCTAATGGATGATAGCCTTGTCATTATGTAAGGTAATCTGTTGTCGAGATTTTTTTTACTCCAATGGATGGTAGCCTTGACATTATGGAACTAGTATGTTGTAGATATTTTTGTTATTCCAATGGATGGTAGCCTTTTCATTATGGAAGGTAGTCTGTTGTCGAGACTTTTGATACTCCAATGGATGGTATCCTTGTCATTATGGAACGTAGTATGTTGTAGATATTTCTGTTACTCCAATGGATGGTAGCCTTGTCATTATTGAAGGTAGTTTGTTGTCGAGATTTTTGTTACTCCAAGGGATGGTAGCCTTGTCATTATGGAAGGTAGTCTGTTGTCGAGATTTTTTTTAATTCAATATATGATAGCCTTGTCATTATGGAAGGTAGTCTTTTGACCATATTTTTGTTATTCCAATGGATGGTAGACTTGTCATTATGGAAGGTAGTCTGTTGACGAGATTTTTGTTACTCCAATGGATGGTAGCCTTGTCATTATGGAACGTAGTCGGTTGTCGAGATTTTTGTTACTCCAATGGATGGTAGCCTTGTCAGTATGGAACGTAGTATGTTGTAGATATTTATGTTACTGAAATGGATGGTAGCCTTGTCATTATGGAATGTAGTTTGTTTTCGAGATTTTTGTTACTCCAATGGATGGTAGCCTTGTCAATATGGAAGGAAGTCTGTTGTCGAGATTTTTGTTAATTCAATAGATGGTAGCCTTGTCATTATGGAAGGTAGTATGTTGACGAGATTTTTGTTACTCCAATGGATGGTAGCCTTGTCATTATGGAAGGTAGTCTGTTGTCGAGATTTTTGAAACTCCAATGAATGGTAGCCTTGTCATTATGGAAGGTAGTATGTTGTCGAGATATTTGTTACTCCAATGGATGGTAGCCTTTTCATTATAGAAGGTAGTCTGTTGTAGAGATTTTTGTTACTCCAATGGATGGTAGCCTTGTCATTATGGAAGGTAGTCAGTTGTCGTGAATTTTGTGACTCCAATGGATGGCGGCCTTGTCATTATAGAAGGTAGTGTGTTGTTGAGATTTTTGTTACTCTAATGGATGATAGCCTTGTCATTATGTAAGGTAATCTGTTGTCGAGATTTTTTTTACTCCAATGGATGGTAGCCTTGACATTATGGAACTAGTATGTTGTAGATATTTTTGTTATTCCAATGGATGGTAGCCTTTTCATTATGGAAGGTAGTCTGTTGTCGAGACTTTTGATACTCCAATGGATGGTATCCTTGTCATTATGGAACGTAGTATGTTGTAGATATTTCTGTTACTCCAATGGATGGTAGCCTTGTCATTATGGAAGGTAGTTTGTTGTCGAGATTTTTGTTACTCCAATGGATGGTAGCCTTATCATTATGGAAGGTAGTCTGTTGTCGAGATTTTTGTTAATTCAATATATGATAGCCTTGTCATTATGGAAGGTAGTCTTTTGACCATATTTTTGTTATTCCAATGGATGGTAGACTTGTCATTATGGAAGGTAGTCTATTGACGAGACTTTTGTTACTCCAATGGATGGTAGCCTTGTCATTATGGAACGTAGTCGGTTGTCGAGATTTTTGTTACTCCAATTGATGGTAGCCTTGTCATTATGGAACGTAGTATGTTATAGATATTTCTATTACTGAAATGGATGGTAGCCTTGTCATTATGGAAGGTAGTTTGTTGTCGAGATTTTTGTTACTCCAATGGATGGTAGCCTTGTCAATATGGAAGGTAGTCTGTTGTCGAGATTTTTGTTAATTCAATAGATGGTAGCCTTGTCATTATGGAAGGTAGTCTGTTGACGGGATTTTTGTTACTCCGATGGATGGTATGCTTGTCATTATGGAACGTAGTCGGTTTTCGAGATTTTTGTTACTCCAATGGATGGTAGCCTTGTCATTATGGAACGTAGTATGTTCTAGATATTTCTGTTATTGAAATGGATGGTAGCCTTGTCATTATGGAAGGTAGTTTATTGTCGAGATTTTTGTTACTCCAATGGATGGTAGCCTTGCCATTATGGAAGGTAGTCTGTTGTAGAGATTTATGTTACTCCAATGGATGGTAGCCTTGTCATTATGGAAGGTAGTCTGTTGTCGAGATTTTTGTTAATTCAATAGATGGTAGCCTTGTCATTATGGAAGGTAGTCTGTTGACAGGATTTTTGTTACTCTAATGGATGGTAGCCTTGTCATTATGAAATCTAATCTGTCGTCGAGATTTTTGTTACTCCAATGGATGGTAGCCTTGTCATTATGGAACGTAGTATGTTGTAGATATTTCTATTACTGAAATGGATGGTAGCCTTGTCATTATGGAAGGTAGTTTGTTGTCGAGATTTTTGTTACTCCAATGGATGGTAGCCTTGTCAATATGGAAGGTAGTCTATTGTCGAGATTTTTGTTAATTCAATAGATGGTAGCCTTGTCATTATGGAAGGTAGTCTGTTGACGGGATTTTTGTTACTCCAATGGATGGTATGCTTGTCATTATGGAACGTAGTCGGTTTTCGAGATTTTTGTTACTCCAATGGATGGTAGCCTTGTCATTATGGAACGTAGTATGTTCTAGATATTTCTGTTATTGAAATGGATGGTAGCCTTGTCATTATGGAAGGTAGTTTATTGTCGAGATTTTTGTTACTCCAATGGATGGTAGCCTTGCCATTATGGAAGGTAGTCTGTTGTAGAGATTTATGTTACTCCAATGGATGGTAGCCTTGTCATTATGGAAGGTAGTCTGTTGTCGAGATTTTTGTTAATTCAATAGATGGTAGCCTTGTCATTATGGAAGGTAGTCTGTTGACAGGATTTTTGTTACTCTAATGGATGGTAGCCTTGTCATTATGAAATCTAATCTGTCGTCGAGATTTTTGTTACTCCAATGGATGGTAGCCTTGTCATTATGGAACGTAGTCGGTTGTTGAGATTTTTTTTACTCCAATGGATGGTAGCCTTGTCATTATGGAACGTAGTATGTTGTAGATATTTCTATTACTGAAATGGATGGTAGCCTTGTCATTATGGAAGGTAGTCTGTTGTCGATATTTCTGTTACTCCAATGGATGGTAGCCTTGTCATTATGGAAGGTAGTCTGTTGTTGAGATTTTTGTTAATTCAATAGATGGTAGCCTTGCCATTATGGAAGGTAGTCTGTTGTCGAGATTTTTTTTACTCCTATGGATGGTAGCCTTGTCATTATGGAACATAGTATTTTGTCGAGATTTTTGTTACTCAAATGGATGGTAGCCTTGTCATTATTGAAGGTAGTTTGTTGTCGAGATTTTTGTTACTCCAATGGATGGTAGCCTTGTCATTATGGAAGCTAGTCTGTTGTCGAGATTTTTGTTATTCCAATGGATGGTAGCCTTGTCATTATGGAACGTAGTCGGTTGTCGATATTTTTGTTACTCCAATGGATGGAAACCTTGTCATTATGGAACGTAGTGTGTTGTCGAGATTTTTGTTACTCTAATGGATTATAGCCTTGTCATTATGTAAGGTAGTCAGTTGTTGTGATTTTTTTTACTCCAATGGATGGTAGCCTTGTCATTATGGAACCTAGTATGTTGTAGATATTTTTGATATAACAATGGATGGTAGCCTTGTCATTATGGAGGGTAGTATGTTGTCGAGATTTTTGTTACTCCAATGGATGGTATCCTTGTCATTATGGAACGTAGTATGTTATAGATATTTCTGTTACTCCAATGGATGGTAGCCTTGTCATTATGGAAGGTAGTTTGTAGTCGAGATTTTTGTTACTCTAATGGATGGTAGCCTTGTCATTATGGAAGGTAGTCTTTTGTCGAGATTTTTGTTAATTCAAGAGATGGTAGCCTTGTCATTATGGAAGGTAGTCTGTTGACGAGATTTTTGTTACTCCAATGGATGGTAGCCTTGTCATTATGGAAGGTAGTCTGTTGTCGAGATTTTTGTTACTCCAATGGATGGTAGTCTTGTCATTATGGAAGGTAGTCTGTTGTCGAGATTTTTGTTAATTCAATAGATGGTAGCCTTGTCATTATGGAAGGTAGTCTGTTGACGGGATTTTTGTTACTTCAATGGATGGTAGCGTTGTCATTATGGAAGCTAGTCTGTTGTTAAGATTTTCGTTACTCCAATGGATTGTAGCCTTGTCATTATGGAACGTAGTGTGGTGTCGAGATTTTTGTTACTCTAATGGATGATAGCCTAGTCATTATGTAAGGTAGTGTGTTGTTGAGATTTTTTTTACTTCAATGGATGGTAGCCTTGTCATTATGGAACGTAGTTTGTTGTAGATATTTTTTTTATTCCAATGGATGGTAGCCTTGTCATTATGGAGGGTAGTCTGTTGTCAACATTTTTGTTACTCCAATGGATGGTATCCTTGTCATTATGGAACGTAGTATGTTATAGATATTTCTGTTACTCCAATGGATGGTAGCCTTGTCATTATGGAAGGTAGTTTGTAGTCGAGATTTTTGTTACTCCAATGGATGGTAGCCTTGTCATTATGGAAGGTAGTCTTTTGTCGAGATTTTTGTTAATTCAATAGATGGTAGCCTTGCCATTATGGAAGGTAGTCTGTTGTCGAGATTTTTGTTACTCCAATGGATGGTAGCCTTGTCATTATGGAAGGTAGTCTGTTGTCGAGATTTTTGTTAATTCAATAGATGGTAGCCTTGTCATTATGGAAGGTAGTCTGTTGACGGGATTTCTGTTACTCCAATGGATGGTAGCCTTGTCATTATGGAACGTAGTCGGTTGTCGAGATTTTTGTTACTCCAATGGATGGTAGCCTTGTCATTATGGAACGTAGTATGTTGTAGATATTTCTGTTACTCCAATTGATGGTAGCCTTGTCATTATGGAAGGTAGTTTGTTGTCGAGATTTTTGTTACTCCAATGGATGGTAGACTTGTCATTATGGAAGGTAGTTTGTTGTCGAGATTTTTGTTAATTCAATAGATAATAGCCTTGCCATTATGGAAGGTAGTCTATTGTCGAGATTTTTGTTAATTCAATAGATGGTAGCCTTGTCATTATGGAAGGTTGTCTGTTGACGGGATTTTTGTTACTCCAATGGATGGTAGCCTTGTCATTATGGAAGCTAGTCTGTTGTCGATATTTTTGTTACTCCAATGGATGGTAGCCTTGTCATTATGGAACGGAGTCGGTTGTCGAGATTTTTGTTACTCCAATGGATGGTAGCCTTGTCATTATGGAACGTAGTATGTTGTAGATATTTCTGTTACTGAAATGGATGGTATCCTTGTCATTATGGAAGCTAGTTTGTTGTAGATATTTATGTTACTCCAATGGATGGTAGCCTTGTCATTATGGAAGGTAATTTGTTGTCGAGATTTTTGTTACTCCAATGGATGGTAGCCTTGTCATTATGGAAGATAGTCTGTTGTCGAGATTTTTGTTAATTCAATATATGGTAGCCTTGCCATTATGGAAGGTAGTCTGTTGTCGAGATTTTTATTACTCCAATGGATGGTAGCCTTGTCATTATGGAAGGTAGTCTGTTGTCGAGATTTTTGTTAATTCAATAGATGGTAGCCTTGTCATTATGGAAGGTAGTCTATTGACGGGATTTTTGTTACTCCAATGGATGGTAGCCTTGTCATTATGGAACGTAGTCGGTTGTCGAGATTTTTGTTACTCCAATGGATTGTAGCCTTGTCATTATGGAACGTAGTATGTTCTAGATATTTCTGTTACTAAAATGGATGGTAGCCTTGTCATTATGGAAGGTAGTTTATTGTCGAGATTTTTGTTACTCCAATGGATGGTAGCCTTGCCATTATGGAAGGTAGTCTGTTGTAGAGATTTTTGTTACTCCAATGGATGGTAGCCTTGTCATTATGGAAGGTAGTCTGTTGTCGAGATTTTTGTTAATTCATTAGATGGTAGCCTTGTCATTATGGAAGGTAGTTTGTTGACGGGATTTTTGTTACTCTAATGGATGGTAGCCTTGTCATTATGGAATCTAGTCTGTTGTCGAGATTTTTGTTACTCCAATGGATGGTAGCCTTGTCATTATGAAATCTAATCTATCGTCGAGATTTTTGTTACTCCAATGGATGGTAGCCTTGTCATTATGGAACGTAGTCGGTTGTTGAGATTTTTTTTACTCCAATGGATGGTAGCCTTGTCATTATGGAACGTAGTATGTTGTAGATATTTCTATTACTGAAAGTGATGGTAGCCTTGTCATTATGGAAGGTAGTCTGTTGTCGAGATTTTTGTTACTCCAATGGATGGTAGCCATGTCATAATGGAAGGTAGTCTGTTGTCGAGATTTTTGTTAATTCAATAGATGGTAGCCTTGCCATTATGGAAGGTAGTCGGTTGTCGAGATTTTTGTTACTCCAATGGATGGTAGCCTTGTCATTATGGAAGGTAGTCTGTTGTCGAGATTTTTGTTAATTCAATAGATGGTAGCCTTGTCATTATGGAAGGTAGTCTGTTGACGGGATTTTTGTTACTCCAATGGATGGTAGCCTTATCATTATGGAAGCTAGTCTGTTGTCGAGATTTTTGTTATTCCAATGGATGGTAGCCTTGTCATTATGGAACGTAGTCGGTTGTCGATATTTTTGTTACTCCAATGGATGGCAACCTTGTCATTATGGAACGTAGTGTGTTGTCGATATTTTTGTTACTCTAATGGATGATAGCCTTGTCATTATGTAAGGTAGTCAGTTGTTGTGATTTTTTTTACTCCAATGGATGGTAGCCTTGTCATTATGGAACGTAGTATGTTGTAGATATTTTTGATATAACAATGGATGGTAGCCTTATCATTATGGAGGGTAGTATGTTGTCGAGATTTTTGTTACTCCAATGGATGGTATCCTTGTCATTATGGAACGTAGTATGTTGTAGATATTTCTGTTACTCCAATGGATGGTAGCCTTGTCATTATGGAAGGTAGTTTGTAGTCGATATTTTTGTTACTCCAATGGATGGTAGCCTTGTCATTATGGAAGGTAGTTTATTGTCGATATTTTTGTTAATTCAATAGATGGTAGCCTTGTCATTATGGAAGGTAGTCTGTTGACGAGATTTTTGTTACTCCAATGGATGGTAGCCTTGTCATTATGGAACGTAGTCGGTTTTCGAGATTTTTGTTACTCCAATAAATGGTAGCCTTGTCATTATGGAACGTAGTATGTTGTAGATATTTCTGTTACTGAAATGGATGGTAGCCTTGCCATTATGGAAGGTAGTTTGTTGTCGAGATTTTTGTTACTCCAATGGATGGTAGCCTTGTCATTATGGAAGGTAGTCTGTTGTCGAGATTTTTGTTAATTCAATAGATGGTAGCCTTGTCATTATGGAAGGTAGTCTGTTGACGGGATTTCTATTACTCCAATTGATGGTAGCCTTGTCATTATGGAACGTAGTCGGTTGTCGAGATTTTTGTTACTCCAATGGATGGTAGCCTTGTCATTATGGAACGTAGTATGTTGTAGATATTTCTGTTACTCCAATTGATGGTAGCCTTGTCATTATGGAAGGTAGTTTGTTGTCGAGATTTTTGTTACTCCAATGGATGGTAGACTTGTCATTATGGAAGGTAGTTTGTTGTCGAGATTTTTGTTAATTCAATAGATAATAGCCTTGCCATTATGGAAGGTAGTCTATTGTCGAGATTTTTGTTAATTCAATAGATGGTAGCCTTGTCATTATGGAAGGTTGTCTGTTGACGGGATTTTTGTTACTCCAATGGATGGTAGCCTTGTCATTATGGAAGCTAGTCTGTTGTCGATATTTTTGTTACTCCAATGGATGGTATCCTTGTCATTATGGAACGGAGTCGGTTGTCGAGATTTTTGTTACTCCAATGGATGGTAGCCTTGTCATTATGGAACGTAGTATGTTGTAGATATTTCTGTTACTGAAATGGATGGTATCCTTGTCATTATGGAAGCTAGTTTGTTGTAGATATTTATGTTACTCCAATGGATGGTAGCCTTGTCATTATGGAAGGTAATTTGTTGTCGAGATTTTTGTTACTCCAATGGATGGTAGCCTTGTCATTATGGAAGATAGTCTGTTGTCGAGATTTTTGTTAATTCAATATATGGTAGCCTTGCCATTATGGAAGGTAGTCTGTTGTCGAGATTTTTATTACCCCAATGGATGGTAGCCTTGTCATTATGGAAGGTAGTCTGTTGTCGAGATTTTTGTTAATTCAATAGATGGTAGCCTTGTCATTATGGAAGGTAGTCTATTGACGGGATTTTTGTTACTCCAATGGATGGTAGCCTTGTCATTATGGAACGTAGTCGGTTGTCGAGATTTTTGTTACTCCAATGGATGGTAGCCTTGTCATTATGGAACGTAGTATGTTCTAGATATTTCTGTTACTAAAATGGATGGTAGCCTTGTCATTATGGAAGGTAGTTTATTGTCGAGATTTTTGTTACTCCAATGGATGGTAGCCTTGCCATTATGGAAGGTAGTCTGTTGTAGAGATTTTTGTTACTCCAATGGATGGTAGCCTTGTCATTATGGAAGGTAGTCTGTTGTCGAGATTTTTGTTAATTCATTAGATGGTAGCCTTGTCATTATGGAAGGTAGTTTGTTGACGGGATTTTTGTTACTCTAATGGATGGTAGCCTTGTCATTATGGAATCTAGTCTGTTGTCGAGATTTTTGTTACTCCAATGGATGGTAGCCTTGTCATTATGAAATCTAATCTATCGTCGAGATTTTTGTTACTCCAATGGATGGTAGCCTTGTCATTATGGAACGTAGTTGGTTGTTGAGATTTTTTTTACTCCAATGGATGGTAGCCTTGTCATTATGGAACGTAGTATGTTGTAGATATTTCTATTACTGAAAGTGATGGTAGCCTTGTCATTATGGAAGGTAGTCTGTTGTCGAGATTTTTGTTACTCCAATGGATGGTAGCCATGTCATAATGGAAGGTAGTCTGTTGTCGAGATTTTTGTTAATTCAATAGATGGTAGCCTTGCCATTATGGAAGGTAGTCGATTGTCGAGATTTTTGTTACTCCAATGGATGGTAGCCTTGTCATTATGGAAGGTAGTCTGTTGTCGAGATTTTTGTTAATTCAATAGATGGTAGCCTTGTCATTATGGAAGGTAGTCTGTTGACGGGATTTTTGTTACTCCAATGGATGGTAGCCTTATCATTATGGAAGCTAGTCTGTTGTCGAGATTTTTGTTATTCCAATGGATGGTAGCCTTGTCATTATGGAACGTAGTCGGTTGTCGATATTTTTGTTACTCCAATGGATGGCAACCTTGTCATTATGGAACGTAGTGTGTTGTCGATATTTTTGTTACTCTAATGGATGATAGCCTTGTCATTATGTAAGGTAGTCAGTTGTTGTAATTTTTTTTACTCCAATGGATGGTAGCCTTGTCATTATGGAACGTAGTATGTTGTAGATATTTTTGATATAACAATGGATGGTAGCCTTATCATTATGGAGGGTAGTATGTTGTCGAGATTTTTGTTACTCCAATGGATGGTATCCTTGTCATTATGGAACGTAGTATGTTGTAGATATTTCTGTTACTCCAATGGATGGTAGCCTTGTCATTATGGAAGGTAGTTTGTAGTCGATATTTTTGTTACTCCAATGGATGGTAGCCTTGTCATTATGGAAGGTAGTCTATTGTCGATATTTTTGTTAATTCAATAGATGGTAGCCTTGTCATTATGGAAGGTAGTCTGTTGACGAGATTTTTGTTACTCCAATGGATGGTAGCCTTGTCATTATGGAACGTAGTCGGTTTTCGAGATTTTTGTTACTCCAATGGATGGTAGCCTTGTCATTATGGAACGTAGTATGTTGTAGATATTTCTGTTACTGAAATGGATGGTAGCCTTGCCATTATGGAAGGTAGTTTGTTGTCGAGATTTTTGTTACTCCAATGGATGGTAGCCTTGTCATTATGGAAGGTAGTCTGTTGTCGAGATTTTTGTTAATTCAATAGATGGTAGCCTTTCCATTATGGAAGGTAGTTTGTTGTCGAGATTTTTGTTACTCCAATGGATGGTAGCCTTGTCATTATGGAACGTAGTATGTTGTAGATATTTCTGTTACTGAAATGGATTGTAGCCTTGTCATTGTGGAAGGTAGTTTGTTGTAGATATTTATGTTACTCCAATGGATGGTAGCCTTGTCATTATGGAAGGTATTTTGTTGTCGAGATTTTTGTTACTCCAATGGATGATAGCCTTGTCATAATGGAAGGTAGTCTGTTGTCGAGATTTTTGTTAATTCAATAGATGGTAGCCTTGTCATTATGGAAGGTAGTCTGTTGTCGAGATATTTTTTACTCCAATGGATGGTAGGCTTGTCATTATGGAAGGTAGTCTGTTGTCGAGATTTTTGTTACTCTAATGGATGGAATCCTTGTCATAATGGAACGTAGTATGTTGTAGATATTTTTGTTACTGAAATGGATGGTAGCCTTGTCATTATGGAAGGTAGTTTGTTGTTGAGATTTTTGTTACTCCAATGGATGGTAGCCTTGTCATAATGGAAGGTAGTCTGTTGTCGAGATTTTTGTTAATTCAATAGATGGTAGCCTTGCCATTATGGAAGGTAGTCTGTTGTCGAGATTTTTGTTACTCCAATGGATGGTAGCCTTGTCATTATGGAAGGTAGTCTGTTGTCGAGATTTTTGTTAATTCAATAGATGGTAGCCTTGTCATTATGGAAGGTAGTCTATTGACGGGATTTCTGTTACTCCAATGGATGGTAGCCTTGTCATTATGGAAGCTAGTCTGTTGTCGAGATTTTTGTTACTCCAATGGATGGTAGCCTTGTCATTATGCAAGGTAGTATGTTGACGAGAATTTTTTTACTCCAATGGATGATAGCCTTGTCATTATGGAATCTAATCTGTTGTCGAGATTTTTGTTACTCCAATGGATGGTAGCCTTGTCATTATGGGGCGTAGTCGGTTGTTGAGAATTTTTTTACTCCAATGGATGGTAGCCTTATCATTATGGAACGTATTATTTTGTAGATATTTATGTTACTGAAATGGATGGTAGCCTTGTCATTATGGAAGGTAGTTTATTGTCGAGATTTTTATTACTCCAATGGATGGTAGCCTTGTCATTATGGAAGGTAGTCTGTTGTCGATATTTTTGTTAATTCAATAGATGGTAGCCTTGCCATTATGGAAGGTAGTCTGTTGTCGAGATTTTTGTTACTCCAATGGATGGTAGCCTTGTCATTATAGAAGGTAGTCTGTTGTCGAGATTTTTGATACTCCAATGAATGGTAGCCTTGTCATTATGGAAGGTAGTATGTTGTCGAGATTTTTGTTACTCCAATGGATGGTAGCCTTTTCATTATAGAAGGTAGTTTGTTGTCGAGATTTTTGTTACTCCAATGGATGGTAGCCTTGTCATCATGGAAGGTAGTCAGTTGTCGAGAATTTTGTTACTCCAATGGATGGCGGCCTTGACATTATGGAACGTAGTATGTTGTAGATATTTTTGTTATTCCAATGGATGGTAGCCTTGTCATTATGGAAGGTAGTCTGTTGTCGAGATTTTTGTTACTCCAATGGATGGTATCCTTGTCATTATGGAACATAGTATGTTGTAGATATTTCTGTTACTCCAATGGATGGTAGCCTTGTCATTATGGAAGGTAGTTTGTTGTCGAGATTTTTGTTACTCCAATGGATGGTAGCCTTGTCATTATGGAATGTAGTTTGTTGTCGAGATTTTTGTTATTTCAATAAATGGTAGCCTTGTCATTATGGAAGGTAGTATGTTGACGAGATTTTTGTTACTCCAATGGATGATAGCCTTGTCATTATGGAATCTAATCTGTTGTCGAGATTTTTGTTACTCCAATGGATGGGAGCCTTGTCATTATGGAGCGTAGTCGGTTGTTGAGATTATTTTTACTCCAATGGATGGTAGCCTTTTCATTATGGAACATAGTATTTTGTAGATATTTATGTTACTGAAATGGATGGTAGCCTTGTCATTATGGAAGGTAGTCTGTTGTCGAGATTTTTGAAACTCCAATGAATGGTAGCCTTGTCATTATGGAAGGTAGTATGTTGTCGAGATTTTTGTTACTCCAATGGATGGTAGCCTTTTCATTATAGAAGGTAGTCTGTTGTAGAGATTTTTGTTACTCCAATGGATGGTAGCCTTGTCATTATGGAAGGTAGTCAGTTGTCGTGAATTTTGTGACTCCAATGGATGGCGGCCTTGTCATTATAGAAGGTAGTGTGTTGTTGAGATTTTTGTTACTCTAATGGATGATAGCCTTGTCATTATGTAAGGTAATCTGTTGTCGAGATTTTTTTTACTCCAATGGATGGTAGCCTTGACATTATGGAACTAGTATGTTGTAGATATTTTTGTTATTCCAATGGATGGTAGCCTTTTCATTATGGAAGGTAGTCTGTTGTCGAGACTTTTGATACTCCAATGGATGGTATCCTTGTCATTATGGAACGTAGTATGTTGTAGATATTTCTGTTACTCCAATGGATGGTAGCCTTGTCATTATTGAAGGTAGTTTGTTGTCGAGATTTTTGTTACTCCAAGGGATGGTAGCCTTGTCATTATGGAAGGTAGTCTGTTGTCGAGATTTTTTTTAATTCAATATATGATAGCCTTGTCATTATGGAAGGTAGTCTTTTGACCATATTTTTGTTATTCCAATGGATGGTAGACTTGTCATTATGGAAGGTAGTCTGTTGACGAGATTTTTGTTACTCCAATGGATGGTAGCCTTGTCATTATGGAGCGTAGTCGGTTGTCGAGATTTTTGTTACTCCAATGGATGGTAGCCTTTTCATTATGGAACATAGTATGTTGTAGATATTTATGTTACTGAAATGGATGGTAGCCTTGTCATTATGGAAGGTAGTTTGTTTTCGAGATTTTTGTTACTCCAATGGATGGTAGCCTTGTCAATATGGAAGGAAGTCTGTTGTCGAGATTTTTGTTAATTCAATAGATGGTAGCCTTGTCATTATGGAAGGTAGTATGTTGACGAGATTTTTGTTACTCCAATGGATGGTAGCCTTGTCATTATGGAAGGTAGTCTGTTGTCGAGATTTTTGAAACTCCAATGAATGGTAGCCTTGTCATTATGGAAGGTAGTATGTTGTCGAGATTTTTGTCACTCCAATGGATGGTAGCCTTTTCATTATAGAAGGTAGTCTGTTGTAGATATTTTTGTTACTCCAATGGATGGTAGCCTTGTCATTATGGAAGGTAGTCAGTTGTCGTGAATTTTGTGACTCCAATGGATGGCGGCCTTGTCATTATAGAAGGTAGTGTGTTGTTGAGATTTTTGTTACTCTAATGGATGATAGCCTTGTCATTATGTAAGGTAATCTGTTGTCGAGATTTTTTTTACTCCAATGGATGGTAGCCTTGACATTATGGAACTAGTATGTTGTAGATATTTTTGTTATTCCAATGGATGGTAGCCTTTTCATTATGGAAGGTAGTCTGTTGTCGAGACTTTTGATACTCCAATGGATGGTATCCTTGTCATTATGGAACATAGTATGTTGTAGATATTTCTGTTACTCCAATGGATGGTAGCCTTGTCATTATGGAAGGTAGTTTGTTGTCGAGATTTTTGTTACTCCAATGGTTGGTAGCCTTATCATTATGGAAGGTAGTCTGTTGTCGAGATTTTTGTTAATTCAATATATGATAGCCTTGTCATTATGGAAGGTAGTCTTTTGACCATATTTTTGTTATTCCAATGGATGGTAGACTTGTCATTATGGAAGGTAGTCTGTTGACGAGACTTTTGTTACTCCAATGGATGGTAGCCTTGTCATTATGGAACGTAGTCGGTTGTCGAGATTTTTGTTACTCCAATTGATGGTAGCCTTGTCATTATGGAACGTAGTATGTTGTAGATATTTCTATTACTGAAATGGATGGTAGCCTTGTCATTATGGAAGGTAGTTTGTTGTCGAGATTTTTGTTACTCCAATGGATGGTAGCCTTGTCAATATGGAAGGTAGTCTGTTGTCGAGATTTTTGTTAATTCAATAGATGGTAGCCTTGTCATTATGGAAGGTAGTCTGTTGACGGGATTTTTGTTACTCCAATGGATGGTATGCTTGTCATTATGGAACGTAGTCGGTTTTCGAGATTTTTGTTACTCCAATGGATGGTAGCCTTGTCATTATGGAACGTAGTATGTTCTAGATATTTCTGTTATTGAAATGGATGGTAGCCTTGTCATTATGGAAGGTAGTTTATTGTCGAGATTTTTGTTACTCCAATGGATGGTAGCCTTGCCATTATGGAAGGTAGTCTGTTGTAGAGATTTTTGTTACTCCAATGGATGGTAGCCTTGTCATTATGGAAGGTAGTCTGTTGTCGAGATTTTTGTTAATTCAATAGATGGTAGCCTTATCATTATGGAAAGTAGTCTGTTGACAGGATTTTTGTTACTCTAATGGATGGTAGCCTTGTCATTATGAAATCTAATCTGTCGTCGAGATTTTTGTTACTCCAATGGATGGTAGCCTTGTCATTATGGAACGTAGTCGGTTGTTGAGATTTTTTTTACTCCAATGGATGGTAGCCTTGTCATTATGGAACGTAGTATGTTGTAGATATTTCTATTACTGAAATGGATGGTAGCCTTGTCATTATGGAAGGTAGTCTGTTGTCGATATTTCTGTTACTCCAATGGATGGTAGCCTTGTCATTATGGAAGGTAGTCTGTTGTCGAGATTTTTGTTAATTCAATAGATGGTAGCCTTGCCATTATGGAAGGTAGTCTGTTGTCGAGATTTTTTTTACTCCTATGGATGGTAGCCTTGTCATTATGGAACGTAGTATTTTGTCGAGATTTTTGTTACTCAAATGGATGGTAGCCTTGTCGATATGGAAGGTAGTTTATTGTCGAGATTTTTGTTACTCCAATGGATGGTAGCCTTTTCATTATGGAAGCTAGTCTGTTGTCGAGATTTTTGTTATTCCAATGGATGGTAGCCTTGTCATTATGGAACGTAGTCGGTTGTCGATATTTTTGTTACTCCAATGGATGGAAACCTTGTCATTATGGAACGTAGTGTGTTGTCGAGATTTTTGTTACTCTAATGGATTATAGCCTTGTCATTATGTAAGATAGTCAGTTGTTGTGATTTTTTTTACTCCAATGGATGGTAGCCTTGTCATTATGGAACGTAGTATGTTGTAGATATTTTTGATATAACAATGGATGGTAGCCTTGTCATTATGGAGGGTAGTATGTTGTCGAGATTTTTGTTACTCCAATGGATGGTATCCTTGTCATTATGGAACGTAGTATGTTATAGATATTTCTGTTACTCCAATGGATGGTAGCCTTGTCATTATGGAAGGTAGTTTGTAGTCGAGATTTTTGTTACTCCAATGGATGGTAGCCTTGTCATTATGGAAGGTAGTCTTTTGTCGAGATTTTTGTTAATTCAAGAGATGGTAGCCTTGTCATTATGGAAGGTAGTCTGTTGACGAGATTTTTGTTACTCCAATGGATGGTAGCCTTGTCATTATGGAAGGTAGTCTGTTGTCGAGATTTTTGTTACTCCAATGGATGGTAGCCTTGTCATTATGGAAGGTAGTCTGTTGTCGAGATTTTTGTTAATTCAATAGATGGTAGCCTTGTCATTATGGAAGGTAGTCTGTTGACGGGATTTTTGTTACTCCAATGGATGGTAGCGTTGTCATTATGGAAGCTAGTCTGTTGTTAAGATTTTCGTTACTCCAATGGATGGTAGCCTTGTCATTATGGAACGTAGTGTGTTGTCGAGATTTTTGTTACTCTAATGGATGATAGCCTAGTCATTATGTAAGGTAGTGTGTTGTTGACATTTTTTTTACTTCAATGGATGGTAGCCTTGTCATTATGGAACGTAGTTTGTTGTAGATATTTTTGTTATTCCAATGGATGGTAGCCTTGTCATTATGGAGGGTAGTCTGTTGTCGACATTTTTGTTACTCCAATGTATGGTATCCTTGTCATTATGGAACGTAGTATGTTGTAGATATTTCTGTTACTCCAATGGATGGTAGCCTTGTCATTATGGAAGGTAGTTTGTAGTCGATATTTTTGTAACTCCTATGGATGGTAGCCTTGTCATTATGGAAGGTAGTCTATTGTCGAGATTTTTGTTAATTCAATAGATGGTAGCCTTGTCATTATGGAAGGTAGTCTGTTGACGAGATTTTTGTTACTCCAATGGATGGTAGCCTTGTCATTATGGAACGTAGTCGGTTGTCGAGATTTTTGTTACTCCAATGGATGGTAGCCTTGTCATTATGGAACGTAGTATGTTGTAGATATTTTTGTTACTGAAATGGATGGTAGCCTTGTCATTATGGAAGGTAGTTTGTTGTCGAGATTTTTGTTACTCCAATGGATAGTAGCCTTGTCATTATGGAAGGTAGTCTGTTGTCGATATTTTTGTTAATTCAATAGATGGTAGCCTTGTCATTATGGAAGGTAGTATGTTGACGAGATTTTTGTTACTCCAATGGATGATAGCCTTGTCATTATGGAATCTAATCTGTTGTCGAGATTTTTGTTACTCCAATGGATGGTAGCCTTGTCATTATGGAACGTAGTCGGTTGTTGAAATTTTTTTTACTCCAATGGATGGTAGCCTTGTCATTATGGAACGTAGTATTTTGTAGATATTTCTGTTACTGAAATGGATGGTAGCCTTGTCGATATGGAAGGTAGTTTATTGTCGAGATTTTTGTTACTCCAATGGATGGTAGCCTTGTCATTATGGAAGGTAGTCTGTTGTCGAGATTTTTGTTAATTCAATAGATGGTAGCCTTGCCATTATGGAAGGTAGTCTGTTGTCGAGATTTTTTTTACTCCTATGGATGGTAGCCTTGTCATTATGGAACGTATTATTTTGTAGATATTTCTGTTACTCAAATGGATGGTAGCCTTGTCGATATGGAAGGTAGTTTATTGTCGAGATTTTTGTTACTCCAATGGATGGTAGCCTTGTCATTATGGAAGGTAGTCTGTTGTCGAGATTTTTGTTAATTCAATAGATGGTAGCCTTGCCATTATGGAAGGTAGTCTGTTGTCGAGATTTTTTTTACTCCAATGGATGGTATCCTTGTCATTATGGAAGGTAGTTTGTTGACGAGATTTTTGTTACTCCAATGGATGGTAGCCTTTTCATTATTGAAGGGAGTCTGTTGTCGAGATTTTTGTTACTCCAATGGATGGTAGCCTTGTCGTTAGGGAAGGTAGTCAGTTGTCGAGAATTTTGTTACTCCAATGGATGGCGGCCTTGTCATTATGGAAGGTAGTGTGTTGTTGAGATTTTTGTTACTCTAATGGATGATAGCCTTGTCATTATGTAAGGTAGTCTGTTGTCGAGATTTTTTTTACTCCAATGGATGGTAGCCTTGACATTATGGAACGTAGTATGTTGTAGATATTTTTGTTATTCCAATGGATGGTAGCCTTGTCATTATGGAAGGTAGTCTATTGTCGAGATTTTTGTTACTCCAATGGATGGTATCCTTGTCATTATGGAACGTAGTATGTTGTAGATATTTCTGTTACTCCAATGGATGGTAGCCTTGTCATTATGGAAGGTAGTTTGTTGTCGAGATTTTTGTTACTCCAATGGATGGTAGCCTTGTCATTATGGAAGGTAGTCTGTTGTCGAGATTTTTGTTAATTCAATAGATGGTAGCCTTGTCATTATGCAAGGTAGTATGTTGACGAGATTTTTGTTACTCCAATGGATGATAGCCTTGTCATTATGGAATCTAATCTGTTGTCGAGATTTTTGTTACTCCAATGGATGGTAGCCTTGTCATTATGGAGCGTAGTCGGTTGTTGAGATTTTTTTTACTCCTATGGATGGTAGCCTTATCATTATGGAACGTAGTATTTTGTAGATATTTATGTTACTGAAATGGATGGTAGCCTTGTCATTATGGAAGGTCGTTTATTGTCGAGATTTTTATTACTCCAATGGATGGTAGCCTTGTCATTATGAAAGGTAGTCTGTTGTCGAGATTTTTGTTACTCCAATGGATAGTAGCCTTGTCATTATGGAAGGTAGTCTGTTGTCGAGATTTTTGATACTCCAATGAATGGTAGCCTTGTCATTATGGAAGGTAGTTTGTGGTCGAGATTTTTGTTACTCCAATGGATGGTAGCCTTGTCATTATGGAAGGTAGTCTGTTGTCGAGATTTTTGTCAATTCAATATATGATAGCCTTGTCATTATGAAAGGTAGTCTTTTGACCATATTTTTGTTATTCCAATGGATGGTAGACTTGTCATTATGGAAGGTAGTCTGTTGACGAGATTTTTGTTACTCCAATGGATGGTAGCCTTGTCATTATGGAACGTAGTCGGTTGTCGAGATTTTTGTTACTCCAATGGATGGTAGCCTTGTCATTATGGAACGTAGTATGTTGTAGATATTTCTGTTACTGAAATGGATGGTAGCCTTGTCATTATTGAAGGTAGTTTGTTGTCGAGATTTTTGTTACTCCAATGGATGGTAGCCTTGTCAATATGGAAGGTAGTCTGTTGTCGAGATTTATGTTAATTCAATAGATGGTAGCCTTGTCATTATGGAAGGTAGTATGTTGACGAGATTTTTGTTACTCCAATGGATTGTAGCCTTGTCATTATGGAATATAATCTGTTGTCATGATTTTTGTTACTCCAATGGATGGTAGCCTTGTCATTATGGAACGTAGTCGGTTGTTAAGATTTTTTTTACTCCAATGGATGGTAGCCTTGTCATTATGGAACATAGTATTTTGTAGATATTTCTGTTACTGAAATGGAGGGTAGCCTTGTCATTATGGAAGGTAGTTTATTTCGAGATTTTTGTTACTCCAATGGATGGTAGCGTTGTCATTATGGAAGGTAGTCTGTTGTCGAGATTTTTGTTAATTCAATAGATGATAGCCTTGCCATTATGGAAGGTAGTCTGTTGTCGAGATTTTTGTTACTCCAATGGATGGTAGCCTTGTCATTTGGAAGGTAGTCTGTTGTCGAGATTTTTGATACTCCAATGAATGGTAGCCTTGTCATTATGGAAGGTAGTATGTTGTCGAGATTTTTGTTACTCCAATGGATGGTAGCCTTTTCATTATAGAAGGTAGTCTGTTGTCCATATTTTTGTTACTCCAATGGATGGTAGCCTTGTCATCATGGAAGGTAGTCAGTTGTCGAGAATTTTGTTACTCCAATGGATGGCGGCCTTTACATTATGGAACGTAGTATGTTGTAGATATTTTTGATATTCCAATGGATGGTAGCCTTGTCATTATGGAAGGTAGTCTGTTGTCGAGATTTTTGTTACTCCAATGGATGGTATCCTTGTCATTATGGAACATAGTATGTTGTAGATATTTCTGTTACTCCAATGGATGCTAGCCTTGTCATTATGGAAGGTAGTTTATTGTCGAGATTTTTGTTACTCCAATGGATGGTAGCCTTGTCATTATGGAAGGTAGTCTGTTGTCGAGATTTTTGTTAATTCAATAGATGGTAGCCTTGTCATTATGGAAGGTAGTATGTTGACGAGATTTTTGTTACTCCAATGGATGATAGCCTTGTCATTATGGAATCTAATCTGTTGTCGAGATTTTTGTTACTCCAATGAATGGTAGCCTTGTCATTATGGAGCGTAGTCGGTTGTTGAGATTTTTTTTACTCCAATGGATGGTAGCCTTATCATTATGGAACGTAGTATTTTCTAGGTATTTATGTTACTGAAATGGATGGTAGCCTTGTCATTATGGAAGGTAGATTATTGTCGAGATTTTTGTTACTCCAATGGATGGTAGCCTTGTCATTATGGAAGGTAGTCTGTTGTCGAGATTTTTGTTAATTCAATAGATGGTAGCCTTGCCATTATGGAAGGTAGTCTATTGTCCAGATTTTTGTTACTCCAATGGATGGTAGCCTTGTCATTATGGAAGGTAGTCTGTTGTCGAGATTTTTGATACTCCAATGAATGGTAGCCTTGTCATTATGGAAGGTAGTATGTTGTCGAGATTTTTGTTACTCCAATGGATGGTAGCCTTTTCATTATAGAAGGTAGTTTGTTGTCGAGATTTTTGTTACTCCAATGGATGGTAGCCTTGTCATTATGGAAGGTAGTAAGTTGTCGTGAATTTTGTTACTCCAATGGATGGCGGCCTTGTCATTATAGAAGGTAGTGTGTTGTTGAGATTTTTGTTACTCTAATGGATGATAGCCTTGTCATTATGTAAGGTAATCTGTTGTCGAGATTTTTTTTACTCCAATGGATGGTAGCCTTGACATTATGGAACGTAGTATGTTGTAGATATTTTTGTTATTCCAATGGATGGAAGCCTTTTCATTATGGAAGGTAGTATGTTGTCGAGATTTTTGTTACTCCAATGGATGGTATCCTTGTCATTATGGAACGTAGTATGTTGTAGATATTTCTGTTACTCCAATGGATGGTAGCCTTGTCATTACGGAAGGTAGTTTGTTGTCGAGATTTTTGTTACTCCAATGGACGGTAGCCTTGTCATTATGGAAGGTAGTCTGTTGTCGAGATTTTTGTTAATTCAATATATGATAGCCTTGTCATTATGGAAGATAGTCTTTTGACCATATTTTTGCTATTTCAATGGATGGTAGACTTGTCATTATGGAAGGTAGTCTGTTGACGAGATTTTTGTTACTCCAATGGATGGTAGCCTTGTCATTATGGAACGTAGTTTGTTGTCGAGATTTTTGTTACTACAATGGATGGTAGCCTTGTCATTATGGAACGTAGTATGTTGTAGATATTTCTGTTACTGAAATGGATGGTAGCCTTGTCATTATGGAAGGTAGTTTGTTGTCGAGATTTTTGTTACTCCAATTGATGGTAGCCTTGTCATAATGGAAGGTAGTTTGTTGTCGAGATTTTTGTTAATTCAATAGATGGTAGCATTTCCATTATGGAAGGTAGTCTGTTGTCGAGATTTTTGTTACTCCAATGGATGGTAGCCTTGTCATTTGGAAGGTAGTCTATTGTCGAGATTTTTGATACTCCAATGAATGGTAGCCTTGTCATTATGGAAGGTAGTATGCTGTCAAGATTTTTGTTACTCCAATGGATGGTAGCCTTTTCATTATAGAAGGTAGTCTGTTGTCGAGATTTTTGTTACTCCAATGGATGGGAGCCTTGTAATCATGGAAGGTAGTCAGTTGTCGAGAATTTTGTTACTCCAATGGATGGCGGCCTTGTCATTATGGAAGGTAGTGTGTTGTCGAGATTTTTGTTAATTCAATAGATGGTAGCCTTGCCATTATGGAAGGTAGTCTGTTGTCTAGATTTTTGTTTCTCCAATGGATGGTAGCCTTGTCATTATGGAAGGTAGTCTGTTGTCGAGATTTTTGATACTCCAATGAATGGTAGCCTTGTCATTATGGAAGGTAGTATGTTGTCGAGATTTTTGTTACTCCAATGGATGGTAGCCTTTTCATTATAGAAGGTAGTCTGTTGTCGAGATTTTTGTTACTCCAATGGATGGTAGCCTTGTCATTATGGAAGGTAGTCAGTTGTCGAGAATTTTGTTACTCCAATGGATGGCGGCCTTGTCATTATGGAAGGTAGTATGTTGTTGAGATTTTTGTTACTCTAATGGATGATAGCCTTGTCATTATGTAAGGTAGTCTGTTGTCGAGATTTTTTTTACTCCAATGGATGGTAGCCTTGACATTATGGAACGTAGTATGTTGTAGATATTTTTGTTATTCCAATGGATGGTAGCCTTGTCATAATGGAAGGTAGTCAGTTGTCGAGATTTTTGTTACTATAATGGATGGTATCCTTGTCATTATGGAACGTAGTATGTTGTAGATATTTCTGTTACTCCAATGGATGGTAGCCTTGTCATTATGGAAGGTAGTTTGTAGTCGAGATTTTTGTAACTCCAATGGATGGTAGCCTTGTCATTATGGAAGGTAGTCTATTGTCGAGATTTTTGTTAATTCAATAGATGGTAGCCTTGTCATTATGGAAGGTAGTCTATTGACGAGATTTTTGTTACTCCAATGGATGGTAGCCTTGTCATTATGGAACATAGTCGGTTGTCGATATTTTTGTTACTCCAATGGATGGTAGCCTTGTCATTATGGAACGTAGTATGTTGTAGATATTTCTGTTACTGAAATGGATGGTAGCCTTGTCATTATGGAAGGTAGTTTGTTGTCGAGATTTTTGTTACTCCAATGGATGGTAGCCTTGTCATTATGGAAGGTAGTCTGTTGTCGAGATTTTTGTTAGTTCAATAGATGGTAGCCTTGTCATTATGAAAGGTAGTATGTTGACGAGATTTTTGTTACTCCAATGGATGGTAGCCTTGTCATTATGGAATCTAATCTGTTGTCGAGATTTTTGTTACTCCAATGGATGGTAGCCTTGTCATTATGGAACGTAGTCGGTTGTTGAGATTTTTTTACTCCAATGGATGGTAGCCTTGTCATTATGGAACATAGTATTTTGTAGATATTTCTGTTACTGAAATGGAGGGTAGCCTTGTCATTATGGAAGGTAGTTTATTTCGAGATTTTTGTTACTCCAATGGATGGTAGCGTTGTCATTATGGAAGTTAGTCTGTTGTCGAGATTTTTGTTAATTCAATAGATGGTTGCCTTGCCATTATGGAAGGTAGTCTGTTGTCGAGATTTTTGTTACTCCAATGGATGGTAGCTTTGTCATTTGGAAGGTAGTCTGTTGTCGAGATTTTTGATACTCCAATGAATGGTAGCCTTGTCTTTATGGAAGGTAGTCAGTTGTCGAGAATTTTGTTACTCCAATGGATGGCGGCCTTGTCATTATGGAAGGTAGTATGTTGTCGAGATTTTTGTTACTCCAATGGATGGTAGCCTTGTCATCATGGAAGGTAGTCAGTTGTCGAGAATTTTGTTACTCCAATGGATGGCGGCCTTGACATTATGGAACGTAGTATGTTGTAGATATTTTTGTTATTCCAATGGATGGTAGCCTTGTCATTATGGAACGTAGTCGGTTGTTGAGATTTTTTTTACTCCAATGGATGGTAGCCTTGTCATTATGGAACGTAGTATTTTGTAGATATTTCTGTTACTGAAATGGAGGGTAGCCTTGTCATTATGGAAGGTAGTTTATTTCGAGATTTTTGTTACTCCAATGGATGGTAGCGTTGTCATTATGGAAGTTAGTTTGTTGTCGAGATTTTTGTTAATTCAATAGATGGTTGCCTTGCCATTATGGAAGGTAGTCTGTTGTCGAGATTTTTGTTACTCCAATGGATGGTAGCCTTGTCATTTGGAAGGTAGTCTGTTGTCGAGATTTTTGATACTCCAATGAATGGTATCCTTGTCATTATGGAAGGTAGTATGTTGTCGAGATTTTTGTTACTCCAATGGATGGTAGCCTTTTCATTATAGAAGGTAGTCTGTTGTCGAGATTTTTGTTACTCCAATGGATGGTAGCCTTGTCATCATGGAAGGTAGTCAGTTGTCGAGATTTTTGTTACTCCAATGGATGGCGGCCTTGACATTATGGAACGTAGTATGTTGTAGATATTTCTGTTACTCCAATGGATGGTAGCCTTGTCATTATGGAAGGTAGTTTGTTGTCGAGATTTTTGTTACTCCAATGGATGGTAGCCTTGTCATTATGGAAGGTAGTCTGTTGTCGAGATTTTTGTTAATTCAATAGATGGTAGCCTTGTCATTATGGAAGGTAGTATGTTGACGAGATTTTTGTTACTCCAATGGATGATAGCCTTGTCATTATGGAATCTAATCTGTTGTCGAGATTTTTGTTACTCCAATGGATGGTAGCCTTGTCATTATGGAGCGTAGTCGGTTGTTGAGATTTTTTTACTCCAATGGATGGTAGCCTTATCATTATGGAAGGTAGTATTTTGTAGATATTTATGTTACTGAAATGGATGGTAGCCTTGTCATTATTGAAGGTAGTTTATTGTCGAGATTTTTGTTACTCCAATGGATGGTAGCCTTGTCATTATGGAAGGTAGTCTGTTGTCGAGATTTTTGTTAATTCAATAGATGTTAGCCTTGCCATTATGGAAGGTAGTCTATTGTCCAGATTTTTGTTACTCCAATGGATGTTAGCCTTGTCATTATGGAAGGTAGTCTATTGTCCAGATTTTTGTTACTCCAATGGATGGTAGCCTTGTCATTATGGAAGGTAGTCTGTTGTCGAGATTTTTGATACTCCAATGAATGGTAGCCTTGTCATTATGGAAGGTAGTATATTGTCGAGATTTTTGTTACTCCAATGGATGGTAGCCTTTTCATTATAGAAGGTAGTCTGTTGTCGAGATTTTTTTTACTCCAATGGATGGCGGCCTTGTCATTATAGAAGGTAGTGTGTTGTTGAGATTTTTGTTACTCTAATGGATGATAGCCTTGTCATTATGTAAGGTAATCTGTTGTCGAGATTTTTTTTACTCCAATGGATGGTAGCCTTGACATTACGGAACGTAGTATGTTGTAGATATTTTTGTTATTCCAATGGATGGTAGCCTTTTCATTATGGAAGGTAGTCTGTTGTCGAGATTTTTGTTACTCCAATGGATGGTATCCTTGTCATTATGGAACGTAGTATGTTGTAGATATTTTTGTTACTCCAATGGATGGTAGCCTTGTTATTATGGAAGGTAGTTTGTTGTCGAGATTTTTGTTACTCCAATGGATGGTAGCCTTGTCATTATGGATGGTAGTCTGTTGTCGAGATTTTTGTTAATTCAATATATGATAGCCTTGTCATTATGGAAGGTAGTCTTTTGACCATATTTTTGTTATTCCAATGGATGGTAGACTTGTCATTATGAAAGGTAGTCTGTTGACGAGATTTTTGTTACTCCAATGGATGGTAGCCTTGTCATTATGGAACGTAGTCGGTTGTCGAGATTTTTGTTACTCCAATGGATGGTAGCCTTGTCATTATGGAACGTAGTATGTTGTAGATATTTCTGTTACTGAAATGGATGGTAGCCTTGTCATTATGGAAGGAAGTTTGTTGTCGAGATTTTTGTTACTCCAATGGATGGTAGCCTTGTCAATATGGAAGGTAGTCTGTTGTCGAGATTTTTGTTAATTCAATAGATGGTAGCCTTGTCATTATGGAAGGTAGTATGTTGACGAGATTTTTGTTACTCCAATGGATGGTAGCCTTGTCATTATGGAAGGTATTCTGTTGTCGAGATTTTTGATACTCCAATGAATGGTAGCCTTGTCATTATGGAAGGTAGTATGTTGTCGAGATTTTTGTTACTCCAATGGATGGTAGCCTTTTCATTATAGAAGGTAGTCTGTTGTCGAGATTTTTGTTACTCCAATGGATGGTAGCCTTGTCATTATGGAAGGTAGTCAGTTTTCGTGAATTTTGTTACTCCAATGGATGGCGGCCTTGTCATTATAGAAGGTAGTGTGTTGTTGAGATTTTTGTTACTCTAATGGATGATAACCTTGTCATTATGTAAGGTAATCTGTTGTCGAGATTTTTTTTACTCCAATGGATGGTAGCCTTGTCATTATGGAAGGTAGTCTGTTGTCGAGATTTTTGTTACTACAATGGATGGTAGCCTTGTCATTATGGAACGTAGTATGTTGTAGATATTTCTGTTACTGAAATGGATGGTAGCCTTGTCATTATGGAAGGTAGTTTGTTGTCAAGATTTTTGTTACTCCAATGGATGGTAGCCTTGTCATTATGGAAGGTAGTCTGTTGTCGAGATTTTTGTTAATTCAATAGATGGTAGCCTTGTCATTATGGAAGGTAGTATGTTGACGAGATTTTTGTTACTCCAATGGATGGTAGCCTTGTCATTATGGAATCTAATCTGTTGTTGAGATTTTTGTTACTCCAATGGATGGTAGCCTTGTCATTATGGAACGTAGTCGGTTGTTGAGATTTTTTTTACTCCAATGGATGGTAGCCTTGTCATTATGGAACAAAGTATTTTGTAGATATTTCTGTTACTGAAATGGAGGGTAGCCTTGTCATTACGGAAGGTAGTTTATTTAGAGATTTTTGTTACTCCAATGGATGGTAGCCTTGTCATAATGGAAGGTAGTCTGTTGTCGAGATTTTTGTTAATTCAATAGATGGTAGCCTTGCCATTATGGAAGGTAGTCTGTTGTCGAGATTTTTGTTACTCCAATGGATGGTAGCCTTGTCATTTGGAAGGTAGTCTGTTGTCGAGATTTTTGATACTCCAATGAATGGTAGCCTTGTCATTATGGAAGGTAGTATGCTGTCGAGATTTTTGTTACTCCAATGGATGGTAGCCTTTTCATTATAGAAGGTAGTCTGTTGTCGAGATTTTTGTTACTCCAATGGATGGTAGCCTTCTAATCATGGAAGGTAGTCAGTTGTCGAGAATTTTGTTACTCCAATGGATGGCGGCCTTGTCATTATGGAAGGTAGTGTGTTGTCGAGATTTTTGTTAATTCAATAGATGGTAGCCTTGCCATTATGGAAGATAGTCTGTTGTCTAGATTTTTGTTACTCCAATGGATGGTAGCCTTGTCATTATGGAAGGTAGTCTGTTGTCGAGATTTTTGATACTCCAATGAATGGTAGCCTTGTCATTATGGAAGGTAGTATGTTGTCGAGAGTTTTGTTACTCCAATGGATGGTAGCCTTTTCATTATAGAAGGTAGTCTGTTGTCGAGGTTTTTTATACTCCAATGAATGGTAGCCTTGTCATTATGGAAGGTAGTATGTTGTCGAGATTTTTGTTACTCCAATGGATGGTAGCCTTTTCATTATAGAAGGTAGTCTGTTGTCGAGATTTTTGTTACTCCAATGGATGGTAGCCTTGTCATCATGGAAGGTAGTCAGTTGTCGAGAATTTTGTTACTCCAATGGATGGCGGCCTTGACATTATGGAACGTAGTATGTTGTAGATATTTTTGTTATTCCAATGGATGGTAGCCTTGTCATTATGGAAGGTAGTCTGTTGTCGAGATTTTTGTTACTCCAATGGATGGTATCCTTGTCATTATGGAACATAGTATGTTGTAGATATTTCTGTTACTCCAATGGATGGTAGCCTTGTCATTATGGAAGGTAGTTTGTTGTCGAGATTTTTGTTACTACAATGGATGGTAGCCTTGTCATTATGGAAGGTAGTCTGTTGTCGAGATTTTTGTTAATTCAATAGATGGTAGCCTTGTCATTATAGAAGGTAGTATGTTGACGAGATTTTTGTTACTCCAATGGATGATAGCCTTGTCATTATGGAATCTAATCTGTTGTCGAGATTTTTGTTACTCCAATGGATGATAGCCTTGTCATTATGGAGCGTAGTCGGTTGTTGAGATTTTTTTTACTCCAATGGATGGTATCCTTATCATTATGGAACGTAGTATTTTGTAGATATTTATGTTACTGAAATGGACGGTAGCCTTGTCATTATGGAAGGTAGTTTATTGTCGAGATTTTTGTTACTCCAATGGATGGTAGCCTTGTCATTATGGAAGGTAGTCTGTTGTCGAGATTTTTGATACTCCAATGAATGGTAGCCTTGTCATTATGGAAGGTAGTATGTTGTCGAGATTTTTCTTACTCCAATGGATGGTAGCCTTTTCATTATAGAAGGTAGTCTGTTGTCGAGATTTTTGATAGTCCAATGAATGGTAGCCTTGTCATTATGGAAGGTAGTATGTTTTCGAGATTTTTGTTACTCCAATGGATGTAGCCTTTTCATTATAGAAGGTAGTCTGTTGTCGAGATTTTTGTTACTCCAATGGATGGTAGCCTTGTCATCATGGAAGGTAGTCAGTTGTCGAGAATTTTGTTACTCCAATGGATGGCGGCCTTGACATTATGGAACGTAGTATGTTGTAGATATTTTTGTTATTCCAATGGATTGTAGCCTTGTCATTATGGAAGGTAGTCTGTTGTCGAGATTTTTGTTACTCCAATGGATGGTATCCTTGTCATTATGGAACATAGTATGTTGTAGATATTTCTGTTACTCCAATGGATGGTAGCCTTGTCATTATGGAAGGTAGTTTGTTGTCGAGATTTTTGTTACTCCAATGGATGGTAGCCTTGTCATTATGGAAGGTAGTCTGTTGTCGAGATTTTTGTTAATTCAATAGATGGTAGCCTTGTCATTATGGAAGGTAGTATGTTGACGAGATTTTTGTTACTCCAATGGATGATAGCCTTGTCATTATGGAATCTAATCTGTTGTCGAGATTTTTATTACTCCAATGGATGATAGCCTTGTCATTATGGAGCGTAGTCGGTTGTTGAGATTTTTTTTACTCTAATGGATGGTAGCCTTATCATTATGGAACGTAGTATTTTGTAGATATTTATGTTACTGAAATGGACGGTAGCCTTGTCATTATGGAAGGTAGTTTATTGTCGAGATTTTTGTTACTCCAATGGATGGTAGCCTTGTCATTATGGAAGGTAGTCTGTTGTCGAGATTTTTGTTAATTCAATAGATGGTAGCCTTGTCATTATGGAAGGTAGTCTATTGTCCAGATTTTTGTTACTCCAATTGATGGTAGCCTTGTCATTATGGAAGGTAGTCTGTTGTCGAGATTTTTGTTACTCCAATGGATGGTATCCTTGTCATTATGGAACATAGTATGTTGTAGATATTTCTGTTACTCCAATGGATGGTAGCCTTGTCATTATGGAAGGTAGTTTGTTGTCGAGATTTTTGTTACTCCAATGGATGGTAGCCTTGTCATTATGGAAGGTAGTCTGTTGTCGAGGTTTTTGTTAATTCAATAGATGGTAGCCTTGTCATTATGGAAGGTAGTATGTTGACGAGATTTTTGTTACTCCAATGGATGATAGCCTTGTCATTATGGAATCTAATCTGTTGTCGAGATTTTTATTACTCCAATGGATGATAGCCTTGTCATTATGGAGCGTAGTCGGTTGTTGAGATTTTTTTTACTCCAATGGATGGTAGCCTTATCATTATGGAACGTAGTATTTTGTAGATATTTATGTTACTGAAATGGATGGTAGCCTTGTCATTATGGAAGGTAGTTTATTGTCGAGATTTTTGTTACTCCAATGGATGGTAGCCTTGTCATTATGGAAGGTAGTCTGTTGTCGAGATTTTTGTTAATTCAATAGATGGTAGCCTTGTCATTATGGAAGGTAGTCTATTGTCCAGATTTTTGTTACTCCAATTGATGGTAGCCTTGTCATTATGGAAGGTAGTCTGTTGTCGAGATTTTTGATACTCCAATGAATGGTAGCCTTGTCATTATGGAAGGTAGTATGTTGTCGAGATTTTTGTTACTCCAATGGATGGTAGCCTTTTCATTATAGAAGGTAGTCTGTTGTCGAGATTTTTTTTACTCCAATGGATGGTAGCCTTGTCATTATGGAAAGTAGTCAGTTGTCGTGAATTTTGTTACTCCAATGGATGGCGGCCTTGTCATTATATAAGGTAGTGTGTTGTTGAGATTTTTGTTACTCTAATGGATGATAGCCTTGTCATTATGTAAGGTAATCTGTTGTCGAGATTTTTTTTACTCCAATGGATGGTAGCCTTCACATTATGGAACGTAGTATGTTGTAGATATTTTTGTTATTCCAATGGATGGTAGCCTTTTCATTATGGAAGGTAGTCTGTTGTCGAGATTTTTGTTACTCCAATGGATGGTATCCTTGTCATTATGGAACGTAGTATGTTGTAGATATTTCTGTTATTCCAATGGATGGTAGCCTTGTCATTATGGAAGGTAGTCTGTTGTCGAGATTTTTGTTACTCCAATGGATGGTAGCCTTGTCATTATGGAACATAGTACGTTGTAGATATTTCTGTTACTCCAATGGATGGTAGCCTTGTCATTATGGAAGGTAGTTTGTTGTCGAGATTTTTGTTACTCCAATGGATGGTAGCCTTGTCATTATGGAAGGTAGTCTGTTGTCGAGATTTTTGTTAATTCAATAGATGGTAGCCTTGTCATTATGGAAGGTAGTATGTTGACGAGATTTTTGTTACTCCAATGGATGATAGCCTTGTCATTATGGAATCTAATCTGTTGTCGAGATTTTTATTACTCCAATGGATGATAGCCTTGTCATTATGGAGCGTAGTCGGTTGTTGAGATTTTTTTTACTCCAATGGATGGTAGCCTTATCATTATGGAACGTAGTATTTTGTAGATATTTATGTTACTGAAATGGACGGTAGCCTTGTCATTATGGAAGGTAGTTTATTGTCGAGATTTTTGTTACTCCAATGGATGGTAGCCTTGTCATTATGGAAGGTAGTCTGTTGTCGAGATTTTTGTTAATTCAATAGATGGTAGCCTTGTCATTATGGAAGGTAGTCTATTGTCCAGATTTTTGTTACTCCAATTGATGGTAGCCTTGTCATTATGGAAGGTAGTCTGTTGTCGAGATTTTTGATACTCCAATGAATGGTAGCCTTGTCATTATGGAAGGTAGTATGTTGTCGAGATTTTTGTTACTCCAATGGATGGTAGCCTTTTCATTATAGAAGGTAGTCTGTTGTCGAGATTTTTGTTACTCCAATGGATGGTAGCCTTGTCATTATGGAAAGTAGTCAGTTGTCGTGAATTTTGTTACTCCAATGGATGGCGGCCTTGTCATTATATAAGGTAGTGTGTTGTTGAGATTTTTGTTACTCTAATGGATGATAGCCTTGTCATTATGTAAGGTAATCTGTTGTCGATATTTTTTTTACTCCAATGGATGGTAGCCTTCACATTATGGAACGTAGTATGTTGTAGATATTTTTGTTATTCCAATGGATGGTAGCCTTTTCATTATGGAAGGTAGTCTGTTGTCGAGATTTTTGTTACTCCAATGGATGGTATCCTTGTCATTATGGAACGTAGTATGTTGTAGATATTTCTGTTACTCCAATGGATGGTAGCCTTGTCATTATGGAAGGTAGTTTGTTGTCGAGATTTTTGTTACTCCAATGGATGGTAGCCTTGTCATTATGGAAGGTAGTCTGTTGTCGAGATTTTTGTTAATTCAATATATGATAGCCTTGTCATTATGGAAGGTAGTCTTTTGACCATATTTTTGTTATTCCAATGGATGGTAGACTTGTCATTATGGAAGGTAGTCTGTTGACGAGATTTTTGTTACTCCAATGGATGGTAGCCTTGTCATTATGGAACGTAGTCGGTTGTCGAGATTTTTGTTACTCCAATGGATGGTAGCCTTGTCATTATGGAACGTCGTATGTTGTAGATATTTCTGTTACTGAAATGGATGGTAGCCTTGTCATTATGGAAGGTAGTTTGTTGTCGAGATTTTTGTTACTCCAATGGATGGTAGCCTTGTCAATATGGAAGGTAGTCTGTTGTCGAGATTTTTGTTAATTCAATAGATGGTAGCCTTGTCATTATGGAAGGTAGTATGTTGACGAGATTTTTGTTACTCCAATGGATGGTAGCCTTGTCATTATGGAAGGTATTCTGTTGTCGAGATTTTTGATACTCTAATGAATGGTAGCCTTGTCATTATGGAAGGTAGTATGTTGTCGAGATTTTTGTTACTCCAATGGATGGTAGCCTTTTCATTATAGAAGGTAGTCTGTTGTCGAGATTTTTGTTACTCCAATGGATGGTAGCCTTGTCATTATGGAAGGTAGTTTGTTGTCGAGATTTTTGTTAATTCAATATATGATAGCCTTGTCATTATGGAAGGTAGTCTTTTGACCATATTTTTGTTATTCCAATGGATGGTAGACTTGTCATTATGAAAGGTAGTCTGTTGACGAGATTTTTGTTACTCCAATGGATGGTAGCCTTGTCATTATGGAACGTAGTCGGTTGTCGAGATTTTTTTTACTCCAATGGATGGTAGCCTTGTCATTATGGAACGTAGTATGTTGTAGATATTTCTGTTACTGAAATGGATGGTAGCCTTGTCATTATGGAAGGAAGTTTGTTGTCGAGATTTTTGTTACTCCAATGGATGGTAGCCTTGTCAATATGGAAGGTAGTCTGTTGTCGAGATTTTTGTTAATTCAATAGATGGTAGCCTTGTCATTATGGAAGGTAGTATGTTGACGAGATTTTTGTTACTCCAATGGTTGGTAGCCTTGTCATTATGGAAGGTATTCTGTTGTCGAGATTATTGATACTCCAATGAATGGTAGCCTTGTCATTATGGAAGGTAGTATGTTGTCGAGATTTTTGTTACTCCAATGGATGGTAGCCTTTTCATTATACAAGGTAGTCTGTTGTCGAGATTTTTGTTACTCCAATGGATGGTAGCCTTGTCATTATGGAAGGTAGTCAGTTTTCGTGAATTTTGTTACTCCAATGGATGGCGGCCTTGTCATTATAGAAGGTAGTGTGTTGTTGAGATTTTTGTTACTCTAATGGATGATAGCCTTGTCATTATGTAAGGTAATCTGTTGTCGAGATTTTTTTTACTCCAATGGATGGTAGCCTTGTCATTATGGAAGGTAGTCTGTTGTCGAGATTTTTGTTACTACAATGGATGGTAGCCTTGTCATTATGGAACGTAGTATGTTGTAGATATTTCTGTTACTGAAATGGATGGTAGCCTTGTCATTATGGAAGGTAGTTTGTTGTCAAGATTTTTGTTACTCCAATGGATGGTAGCCTTGTCATTATGGAAGGTAGTCTGTTGTCGAGATTTTTGTTAATTCAATAGATGGTAGCCTTGTCATTATGGAAGGTAGTATGTTGACGAGATTTTTGTTACTCCAATGGATGGTAGCCTTCTCATTATGGAATCTAATCTGTTGTCGAGATTTTTGTTACTCCAATGGATGGTAGCCTTGTCATTATGGAACGTAGTCGGTTGTTGAGATTTTTTTTACTCCAATGGATGGTAGCCTTGTCATTATGGAACAAAGTATTTTGTAGATATTTCTGTTACTGAAATGGAGGGTAGCCTTGTCATTACGGAAGGTAGTTTATTTCGAGATTTTTGTTACTCCAATGGATGGCGGCCTTGTCATAATGGAAGGTAGTCTGTTGTCGAGATTTTTGTTAATTCAATAGATGGTAGCATTGCCATTATGGAAGGTAGTCTGTTGTCGAGATTTTTGTTACTCCAATGGATGGTAGCCTTGTCATTTGGAAGGTAGTCTATTGTCGAGATTTTTGATACTCCAATGAATGGTAGCCTTGTCATTATGGAAGGTAGTATGCTGTCGAGATTTTTGTTACTCCAATGGATGGTAGCCTTTTCAATATAGAAGGTAGTCTGTTGTCGAGATTTTTGTTACTCCAATGGATGGTAGCCTTCTAATCATGGAAGGTAGTCAGTTGTCGATATTTTTGTTACTCCAATGGATGGTAGCCTTTTCATTATAGAAGGTAGTCTATTGTCGAGATTTTTGTTACTCTAATGGATGGTAGCCTTGTCATCATGGAAGGTAGTCAGTTGTCGAGAATTTTGTTACTCCAATGGATGGCGGCCTTGACATTATGGAACGTAGTATGTTGTAGATATTTTTGTTATTCCAATGGATGGTAGCCTTGTCATTATGGAAGGTAGTCTGTTGTCGAGATTTTTGTTACTCCAATGGATGGTATCCTTGTCATTATGGAACATAGTATGTTGTAGATATTTCTATTACTCCAATGGATTGTAGCCTTGTCATTATGGAAGGTAGTTTGTTGTCGAGATTTTTGTTACTCCAATGGATGGTAGCCTTGTCATTATGGAAGGTAGTCTGTTGTCAAGATTTTTGTTAATTCAATAGATGGTAGCCTTGTCATTATGGAAGGTAGTATGTTGACGAGATTTTTGTTACTCCAATGGATGATAGCCTTGTCATTATGGAATCTAATCTGTTGTCGAGATTTTTGTTACTCCAATGGATGATAGCCTTGTCATTATGGAGCGTAGTCGGTTGTTGAGATTTTTTTTACTCCAATGGATGGTAGCCTTATCATTATGGAACATAGTATTTTGTAGATATTTATGTTACTGAAAAGGACGGTAGCCTTGTCATTATGGAAGGTAGTTTATTGTCGAGATTTTTGTTACTCCAATGGATGGTAGCCTTGTCATTATGGAAGGTAGTCTGTTGTCGAGATTTTTGATACTCCAATGAATGGTAGCCTTGTCATTATGGAAGGTAGAATGTTGTCGAGATTTTTGTTACTCCAATGGATGGTAGCCTTTTCATTATAGAAGGTAGTCTGTTGTCGAGATTTTTGATACTCCAATGAATGGTAGCCTTGTCATTATTGAAGGTAGTATGTTTTCGAGATTTTTGTTACTCCAATGGATGGTAGCCTTTTCATTATAGAAGGTAGTCTGTTGTCGAGATTTTTTTTACTCCAATGGATGGTAGCCTTGTCATCATGGAAGGTAGTCAGTTGTCGAGAATTTTGTTACTCCAATGGATGGCGGCCTTGACATTATGGAACATAGTATGTTGTAGATATTTTTGTTATTCCAATGGATGGTAGCCTTGTCATTATGGAAGGTAGTCTGTTGTCGAGATTTTTGTTACTCCAATGGATGGTATCCTTGTCATTATGGAACATAGTATGTTGTAGATATTTCTGTTACTCCAATGGATGGTAGCCTTATCATTATGGAAGGTAGTTTGTTGTCGAGATTTTTGTTACTCCAATGGATGGTAGCCTTGTCATTATGGAAGGTAGTCTGTTGTCGAGATTTTTGTTAATTCAATAGATGGTAGCCTTGTCATTATGGAAGGTAGTATGTTGACGAGATTTTTGTTACTCCAATGGATGATAGCCTTGTCATTATGGAATCTAATCTGTTGTCGAGATTTTCATTACTCCAATGGATGATAGCCTTGTCATTATGGAGCGTAGTCGGTTGTTGAGATTTTTTTTACTCCAATGGATGGTAGCCTTATCATTATGGAACGTAGTATTTTGTAGATATTTATGTTACTGAAATGGACGGTAGCCTTGTCATTATGGAAGGTAGTTTATTGTCTTGATTTTTGTTACTCCAATGGATGGTAGCCTTGTCATTATGGAAGGTAGTCTGTTGTCGAGATTTTTGTTAATTCAATAGATGGTAGCCTTGTCATTATGGAAGGTAGTCTATTGTCCAGATTTTTGTTACTCCAATTGATGGTAGCCTTGTCATTATGGAAGGTAGTCTGTTGTCGAGATTTTTGATACTCCAATGAATGGTAGCCTTGTCATTATGGAAGGTAGTATGTTGTCGAGATTTTTGTTACTCCAATGGATGGTAGCCTTTTCATTATAGAAGGTAGTTTGTTGTCGAGATTTTTGTTACTCCAATGGATGGTAGCCTTGTCATTATGGAAAGTAGTCAGTTGTCGTGAATTTTGTTACTCCAATGGATGGCGGCCTTGTTATTATATAAGGTAGTGTGTTGTTGAGATTTTTGTTACTCTAATGGATGATAGCCTTGTCATTATGTAAGGTAATCTGTTGTCGAGATTTTTTTTACTCCAATGGATGGTAGCCTTCACATTATGGAACGTAGTATGTTGTAGATATTTTTGTTATTCCAATGGATGGTAGCCTTTTCATTATGGAAGGTAGTCTGTTGTCGAGATTTTTGTTACTCCAATGGATGGTTACCTTGTCATTATGGAACGTAGTATGTTGTAGATATTTCTGTTACTCCAATGGATGGTAGCCTTGTCATTATGGAAGGTAGTTTGTTGTCGAGATTTTTGTTACTCCAATGGATGGTAGCCTTGTCATTATGGAAGGTAGTCTGTTGTCGAGATTTTTGTTAATTCAATATATGATAGCCTTGTCATTATGGAAGGTAGTCTTTTGACCATATTTTTGTTATTCCAATGGAAGGTAGACTTGTCATTATGGAAGGTAGTCTGTTGACGAGATTTTTGTTACTCCAATGGATGGTAGCCTTCTAATCATGGAAGGTAGTCAGTTGTCGATATTTTTGTTACTCCAATGGATGGTAGCCTTTTCATTATGGAATCTAATCTGTTGTCGAGATTTTTGTTACTCCAATGGATGGTAGCCTTGTCATTATGGAACGTAGTCGGTTGTTGAGATTTTTGTTACTCCAATGGATGGTAGCCTTGTCATTATGGAACAAAGTATTTTGTAGATATTTCTGTTACTGAAATGGAGGGTAGCCTTGTCATTACCGAAGGTAGTTTATTTCGAGATTTTTGTTACTCCAATGGATGGCGGCCTTGTCATAATGGAAGGTAGTCTGTTGTCGAGATTTTTGTTAATTCAATAGATGGTAGCATTGCCATTATGGAAGGTAGTCTGTTGTCGAGATTTTTGTTACTCCAATGGATGGTAGCCTTGTCATTTGGAAGGTAGTCTATTGTCGAGATTTTTGATACTCCAATGAATGGTAGCCTTGTCATTATGGAAGGTAGTATGCTGTCGAGATTTTTGTTACTCCAATGGATGGTAGCCTTTTCATTATAGAAGGTAGTCTGTTGTCGAGATTTTTGTTACTCCAATGGATGGTAGCCTTCTAATCATGGAAGGTAGTCAGTTGTCGATATTTTTGTTACTCCAATGGATGGTAGCCTTTTCATTATAGAAGGTAGTCTATTGTCGAGATTTTTGTTACTCTAATGGATGGTAGCCTTGTCATCATGGAAGGTAGTCAGTTGTCGAGAATTTTGTTACTCCAATGGATGGCGGCCTTGACATTATGGAACGTAGAATGTTGTAGATATTTTTGTTATTCCAATGGATGGTAGCCTTGTCATTATGGAAGGTAGTCTGTTGTCGAGATTTTTGTTACTCCAATGGATGGTATCCTTGTCATTATGGAACATAGTATGTTGTAGATATTTCTGTTACTCCAATGGATTGTAGCCTTGTCATTATGGAAGGTAGTTTGTTGTCGAGATTTTTGTTACTCCAATGGATGGTAGCCTTGTCATTATGGAAGGTAGTCTGTTGTCGAGATTTTTGTTAATTCAATAGATGGTAGCCTTGTCATTATGGAAGGTAGTATGTTGACGAGATTTTTGTTACTCCAATGGATGATAGCCTTGTCATTATGGAATCTAATCTGTTGTCGAGATTTTTGTTACTCCAATGGATGATAGCCTTGTCATTATGGAGCGTAGTCGGTTGTTGAGATTTTTTTTACTCCAATGGATGGTAGCCTTATCATTATGGAACATAGTATTTTGTAGATATTTATGTTACTGAAAAGGACGGTAGCCTTGTCATTATGGAAGGTAGTTTATTGTCGAGATTTTTGTTACTCCAATGGATGGTAGCCTTGTCATTATGGAAGGTAGTCTGTTGTCGAGATTTTTGATACTCCAATGAATGGTAGCCTTGTCATTATGGAAGGTAGAATGTTGTCGAGATTTTTGTTACTCCAATGGATGGTAGCCTTTTCATTATAGAAGGTAGTCTGTTGTCGAGATTTTTGATACTCCAATGAATGGTAGCCTTGTCATTATGGAAGGTAGTATGTTTTCGAGATTTTTGTTACTCCAATGGATGGTAGCCTTTTCATTATAGAAGGTAGTCTGTTGTCGAGATTTTTTTTACTCCAATGGATGGTAGCCTTGTCATCATGGAAGGTAGTCAGTTGTCGAGAATTTTGTTACTCCAATGGATGGCGGCCTTGACATTATGGAACGTAGTATGTTGTAGATATTTTTGTTATTCCAATGGATGGTAGCCTTGTCATTATGGAAGGTAGTCTGTTGTCGAGATTTTTGTTACTCCAATGGATGGTATCCTTGTCATTATGGAACATAGTATGTTGTAGATATTTCTGTTACTCCAATGGATGGTAGCCTTGTCATTATGGAAGGTAGTTTGTTGTCGAGATTTTTGTTACTCCAATGGATGGTAGCCTTGTCATTATGGAAGGTAGTCTGTTGTCGAGATTTTTGTTAATTCAATAGATGGTAGCCTTGTCATTATGGAAGGTAGTATGTTGACGAGATTTTTGTTACTCCAATGGATGATAGCCTTGTCATTATGGAATCTAATCTGTTATCGAGATTTTCATTACTCCAATGGATGATAGCCTTGTCATTATGGAGCGTAGTCGGTTGTTGAGATTTTTTTTACTCCAATGGATGGTAGCCTTATCATTATGGAACGTAGTATTTTGTAGATATTTATGTTACTGAAATGGACGGTAGCCTTGTCATTATGGAAGGTAGTTTATTGTCTTGATTTTTGTTACTCCAATGGATGGTAGCCTTGTCATTATGGAAGGTAGTCTGTTGTCGAGATTTTTGTTAATTCAATAGATGGTAGCCTTGTCATTATGGAAGGTAGTCTATTGTCCAGATTTTTGTTACTCCAATTGATGGTAGCCTTGTCATTATGGAAGGTAGTCTGTTGTCGAGATTTTTGATACTCCAATGAATGGTAGCCTTGTCATTATGGAAGGTAGTATGTTGTCGAGATTTTTGTTACTCCAATGGATGGTAGCCTTTTCATTATAGAAGGTAGTCTGTTGTCGAGATTTTTGTTACTCCAATGGATGGTAGCCTTGTCATTATGGAAAGTAGTCAGTTGTCGTGAATTTTGTTACTCCAATGGATGGCGGCCTTGTCATTATATAAGGTAGTGTGTTGATGAGATTTTTGTTACTCTAATGGATGATAGCCTTGTCATTATGTAAGGTAATCTGTTGTCGAGATTTTTGTTACTCCAATGGATGGTATCCTTGTCATTATGGAACATAGTATGTTGTAGATATTTCTGTTACTCCAATGGATGGTAGCCTTGTCATTATGGAAGGTAGTTTGTTGTCGAGATTTTTGTTACTCCAATGGATGGTAGCCTTGTCATTATGGAAGGTAGTCTGTTGTCGAGATTTTTGTTAATTCAATAGATGGTAGCCTTGTCATTATGGAAGGTAGTATGTTGACGAGATTTTTGTTACTCCAATGGATGATAGCCTTGTCATTATGGAATCTAATCTGTTGTCGAGATTTTCATTACTCCAATGGATGATAGCCTTGTCATTATGGAGCGTAGTCGGTTGTTGAGATTTTTTTTACTCCAATGGATGGTAGCCTTATCATTATGGAACGTAGTATTTTGTAGATATTTATGTTACTGAAATGGACGGTAGCCTTGTCATTATGGAAGGTAGTTTATTGTCTTGATTTTTGTTACTCCAATGGATGGTAGCCTTGTCATTATGGAAGGTAGTCTGTTGTCGAGATTTTTGTTAATTCAATAGATGGTAGCCTTGTCATTATGGAAGGTAGTCTATTGTCCAGATTTTTGTTACTCCAATTGATGGTAGCCTTGTCATTATGGAAGGTAGTCTGTTGTCGAGATTTTTGATACTCCAATGAATGGTAGCCTTGTCATTATGGAAGGTAGTATGTTGTCGAGATTTTTGTTACTCCAATGGATGGTATCCTTTTCATTATAGAAGGTAGTCTGTTGTCGAGATTTTTGTTACTCCAATGGATGGTAGCCTTGACATTATGGAAAGTAGTCAGTTGTCGTGAATTTTGTTACTCCAATGGATGGCGGCCTTGTCATTATATAAGGTAGTGTGTTGTTGAGATTTTTGTTACTCTAATGGATGATAGCCTTGTCATTATGTAAGGTAATCTGTTGTCGAGATTTTTTTTACTCCAATGGATGGTAGCCTTCACATTATGGAACGTAGTATGTTGTAGATATTTTTGTTATTCCAATGGATGGTAGCCTTTTCATTATGGAAGGTAGTCTGTTGTCGAGATTTTTGTTACTCCAATGGATGGTTACCTTGTCATTATGGAACGTAGTATGTTGTAGATATTTCTGTTACTCCAATGGATGGTAGCCTTGTCATTATGGAAGGTAGTTTGTTGTCGAGATTTTTGTTACTCCAATGGATGGTAGCCTTGTCATTATGGAAGGTAGTCTGTTGTCGAGATTTTTGTTAATTCAATATATGATAGCCTTGTCATTATGGAAGGTAGTCTTTTGACCATATTTTTGTTATTCCAATGGAAGGTAGACTTGTCATTATGGAAGGTAGTCTGTTGACGAGATTTTTGTTACTCCAATGGATGGTAGCCTTCTAATCATGGAAGGTAGTCAGTTGTCGATATTTTTGTTACTCCAATGGATGGTAGCCTTTTCATTATAGAAGGTAGTCTGTTGTAGATATTTTTGTTACTCCAATGGATGGTAGCCTTCTAATCATGGAAGGTAGTCAGTTGTCGATATTTTTGTTACTCCAATGGATGGTAGCCTTTTCATTATAGAAGGTAGTCTATTGTCGAGATTTTTGTTACTCTAATGGATGGTAGCCTTGTCATCATGGAAGGTAGTCAGTTGTCGAGAATTTTGTTACTCCAATGGATGGCGGCCTTGACATTATGGAACGTAGTATGTTGTAGATATTTTTGTTATTCCAATGGATGGTAGCCTTGTCATTATGGAAGGTAGTCTGTTGTCGAGATTTTTGTTACTCCAATGGATGGTATCCTTGTCATTATGGAACATAGTATGTTGTAGATATTTCTGTTACTCCAATGGATTGTAGCCTTGTCATTATGGAAGGTAGTTTGTTGTCGAGATTTTTGTTACTCCAATGGATGGTAGCCTTGTCATTATGGAAGGTAGTCTGTTGTCGAGATTTTTGTTAATTCAATAGATGGTAGCCTTGTCATTATGGAAGGTAGTATGTTGACGAGATTTTTGTTACTCCAATGGATGATAGCCTTGTCATTATGGAATCTAATCTGTTGTCGAGATTTTTGTTACTCCAATGGATGATAGCCTTGTCATTATGGAGCGTAGTCGGTTGTTGAGATTTTTTTTACTCCAATGGATCGTAGCCTTATCATTATGGAACATAGTATTTTGTAGATATTTATGTTACTGAAAAGGACGGTAGCCTTGTCATTATGGAAGGTAGTTTATTGTCGAGATTTTTGTTACTCCAATGGATGGTAGCCTTGTCATTATGGAAGGTAGTCTGTTGTCGAGATTTTTGATACTCCAATGAATGGTAGCCTTGTCATTATGGAAGGTAGAATGTTGTCGAGATTTTTGTTACTCCAATGGATGGTAGCCTTTTCATTATAGAAGGTAGTCTGTTGTCGAGATTTTTTATACTCCAATGAATGGTAGCCTTGTCATTATGGAAGGTAGTATGTTTTCGAGATTTTTGTTACTCCAATGGATGGTAGCCTTTTCATTATAGAAGGTAGTCTGTTGTCGAGATTTTTTTTACTCCAATGGATGGTAGCCTTGTCATCATGGAAGGTAGTCAGTTGTCGAGAATTTTTTTACTCCAATGGATGGCGGCCTTGACATTATGGAACGTAGTATGTTGTAGATATTTTTGTTATTCCAATGGATGGTAGCCTTATCATTATGGAAGGTAGTCTGTTGTCGAGATTTTTGTTACTCCAATGGATGGTATCCTTGTCATTATGGAACATAGTATGTTGTAGATATTTCTGTTACTCCAATGGATGGTAGCCTTGTCATTATGGAAGGTAGTTTGTTGTCGAGATTTTTGTTACTCCAATGGATGGTAGCCTTGTCATTATGGAAGGTAGTCTGTTGTCGAGATTTTTGTTAATTCAATAGATGGTAGCCTTGTCATTATGGAAGGTAGTATGTTGACGAGATTTTTGTTACTCCAATGGATGATAGCCTTGTCATTATGGAATCTAATCTGTTGTCGAGATTTTCATTACTCCAATGGATGATAGCCTTGTCATTATGGAGCGTAGTCGGTTGTTGAGATTTTTTTTACTCCAATGGATGGTAGCCTTATCATTATGGAACGTAGTATTTTGTAGATATTTATGTTACTGAAATGGACGGTAGCCTTGTCATTATGGAAGGTAGTTTATTGTCTTGATTTTTGTTACTCCAATGGATGGTAGCCTTGTCATTATGGAAGGTAGTCTGTTGTCGAGATTTTTGTTAATTCAATAGATGGTAGCCTTGTCATTATGGAAGGTAGTCTATTGTCCAGATTTTTGTTACTCCAATTGATGGTAGCCTTGTCATTATGGAAGGTAGTCTGTTGTCGAGATTTTTGATACTCCAATGAATGGTAGCCTTGTCATTATGGAAGGTAGTATGTTGTCGAGATTTTTGTTACTCCAATGGATGGTAGCCTTTTCATTATAGAAGGTAGTCTGTTGTCGAGATTTTTGTTACTCCAATGGATGGTAGCCTTGTCATTATGGAAAGTAGTCAGTTGTCGTGAATTTTGTTACTCCAATGGATGGCGGCCTTGTCATTATATAAGGTAGTGTGTTGTTGAGATTTTTGTTACTCTAATGGATGATAGCCTTGTCATTATGTAAGGTAATCTGTTGTCGAGATTTTTTTTACTCCAATGGATGGTAGCCTTCACATTATAGAACGTAGTATGTTGTAGATATTTTTGTTATTCCAATGGATGGTAGCCTTTTCATTATGGAAGGTAGTCTGTTATCGAGATTTTTGTTACTCCAATGGATGGTTACCTTGTCATTATGGAACGTAGTATGTTGTAGATATTTCTGTTACTCCAATGGATGGTAGCCTTGTCATTATGGAAGGTAGTTTGTTGTCCAGATTTTTGTTACTCCAATGGATGGTAGCCTTGTCATTATGGAAGGTAGTCTGTTGTCGAGATTTTTGTTAATTCAATATATGATAGCCTTGTCATTATGGAAGGTAGTCTTTTGACCATATTTTTGTTATTCCAATGGAAGGTAGACTTGTAATTATGGAACGTAGTATGTTGTAGATATTTCTGTTACTCCAATGGATGGTAGCCTTGTCATTATGGAACGTCGTATGTTGTAGATATTTCTGTTACTGAAATGGATGGTAGCCTTGTCATTATGGAAGGTAGTTTGTTGTCGAGATTTTTGTTACTCCAATGGATGGTAGCCTTGTCAATATGGAAGGTAGTCTGTTGTCGAGATTTTTGTTAATTCAATAGATGGTAGCCTTGTCATTATGGAAGGTAGTATGTTGACGAGATTTTTGTTACTCCAATGGATGGTAGCCTTGTCATTATGGAAGGTATTCTGTTGTCGAGATTTTTGATACTCCAATGAATGGTAGCCTTGTCATTATGGAAGGTAGTATGTTGTCGAGATTTTTGTTACTCCAATGGATGGTAGCCTTTTCATTATAGAAGGTAGTCTGTTGTCGAGATTTTTGTTACTCCAATGGATGGTAGCCTTGTCATTATGGAAGGTAGTCAGTTGTCGTGAATTTTGTTACTCCAATGGATGGCGGCCTTGTCATTATAGAAGGTAGTGTGTTGTTGAGATTTTTGTTACTCTAATGGATGATAGCCTTGTCATTATGTAAGGTAATCTGTTGTCGAGATTTTTTTTACTCCAATGAATGGTAGCCTTGTCATTATGGAAGGTAGTTTGTTGTCGAGATTTTTGTTACTACAATGGATGGTAGCCTTGTCATTATGGAACGTAGTATGTTGTAGATATTTCTGTTACTGAAATGGATGGTAGCCTTGTCATTATGGAAGGTAGTTTGTTGTCGAGATTTTTGTTACTCCAATGGATGGTAGCCTTGTCATTATGGAAGGTAGTCTGTTGTCGAGATTTTTGTTAATTCAATAGATGGTAGCCTTGTCATTATGGAAGGTAGTATGTTGACGAGATTTTTGTTACTCCAATGGATGGTAGCCTTCTCATTATGGAATCTAATCTGTTGTCGAGATTTTTGTTACTCCAATGGATGGTAGCCTTGTCATTATGGAACGTAGTCGGTTGTTGAGATTTTTTTTACTCCAATGGATGGTAGCCTTGTCATTATGGAACAAAGTATTTTGTAGATATTTCTGTTACTGAAATGGAGGGTAGCCTTGTCATTACGGAAGGTAGTTTATTTCGAGATTTTTGTTACTCCAATGGATGGTAGCCTTGTCATAATGGAAGGTAGTCTGTTGTCGAGATTTTTGTTAATTCAATAGATGGTTGCCATGCCATTATGGAAGGTAGTCTGTTGTCGAGATTTTTGTTACTCCAATGGATGGTAGCCTTGTCATTTGGAAGGTAGTCTGTTGTCGAGATTTTTGATACTCCAATGAATGGTAGCCTTGTCATTATGGAAGGTAGTATGCTGTCGAGATTTTTGTTACTCCAATGGATGGTAGCCTTTTCATTATAGAAGGTAGTCTGTTGTCGAGATCTTTGTTACTCCAATGGATGGTAGCCTTGTCATTATGGAAAGTAGTCAGTTGTCGTGAATTTTGTTACTCCAATGGATGGCGGCCTTGTCATTATATAAGGTAGTGTGTTGTTGAGATTTTTGTTACTCTAATGGTTGATAGCCTTGTCATTATGTAAGGTAATCTATTGTCGAGATTTTTTTTACTCCAATGGATGGTAGCCTTCACATTAGGGAACGTAGTATGTTGTAGATATTTTTGTTATTCCAATGGATGGTAGCCTTTTCATTATGGAAGGTAGTCTGTCGTCGAGATTTTTGTTACTCCAATGGATGGTATCCTTGTCATTATGGAACGTAGTCTGTTGACGAGATTTTTGTTACTCCTATGGATGGTAGCCTTGTCATTATGGAACGTAGTCGGTTGTCGAGATTTTTGTTACTCCAATGGATGGTAGCCTTGTCATTATGGAACGTCGTATGTTGTAGATATTTCTGTTACTGAAATGGATGGTAGCCTTGTCATTATGGAAGGTAGTTTGTTGTCGAGATTTTTGTTACTCCAATGGATGGTAGCCTTGTCAATATGGAAGGTAGTCTGTTGTCGAGATTTTTGGTAATTCAATAGATGGTAGCCTTGTCATTATGGAAGGTAGTATGTTGACGAGATTTTTGTTACTCCAATGGATGGTAGCCTTGTCATTATGGAAGGTATTCTGTTGTCGAGATTTTTGATACTCCAATGAATGGTAGCCTTGTCATTATGGAAGGTAGTATGTTGTCGAGATTTTTGTTACTCCAATGGATGGTAGCCTTTTCATTATAGAAGGTAGTCTGTTGTCGAGATTTTTGTTACTCCAATGGATGGTAGCCTTGTCATTATGGAAGGTAGTCAGTTGTCGTGAATTTTGTTACTCCAATGGATGGCGGCCTTGTCATTATAAAAGGTAGTGTGTTGTTGAGATTTTTGTTACTCTAATGGATGATAGCCTTGTCATTATGTAAGGTAATCTGTTGTCGAGATTTTTTTTACTCCAATGGATGGTAGCCTTGTCATTATGGAAGGTAGTCTGTTGTCGAGATTTTTGTTACTACAATGGATGGTAGCCTTGTCATTATGGAACGTAGTATGTTGTAGATATTTCTGTTACTGAAATGGATGGTAGCCTTGTCATTATGGAAGGTAGTTTGTTGTCGAGATTTTTGTTACTCCAATGGATGGTAGCCTTGTCATTATGGAAGGTAGTCTGTCGAGATTTTTGTTAATTCAATAGATGGTAGCCTTGTCATTATGGAAGGTAGTATGTTGACGAGATTTTTGTTACTCCAATGGATGGTAGCCTTCTCATTATGGAATCTAATCTGTTGTCGAGATTTTTGTTACTCCAATGGATGGTAGCCTTTTCATTATAGAAGGTAGTCTGTTGTCGAGATTTTTTTTACTCCAATGGATGGTAGCCTTGTCATAATGGAAAGTAGTCTGTTGTCGAGATTTTTGTTAATTCAATAGATGGTTGCCTTGCCATTATGGAAGGTAGTCTGTTGTCGAGATTTTTGTTACTCCAATGGATGATAGCCTTGTCATTATGTAAGGTAATCTGTTGTCGAGATTTTTTTTACTCCAATGGATGGTAGCCTTCACATTAGGGAACGTAGTATGCTGTCGAGATTTTTGTTATTCCAATGGATGGTAGCCTTTTCATTATGGAAGGTAGTCTGTTGTCGAGATTTTTGTTACTCCAATGGATGGTAGCCTTGTCATTATGGAACGTAGTATGTTGTAGATATTTCTGTTACTCCAATGGATGGTAGCCTTGTCATTATGGAAGGTAGTTTGTTGTCGAGATTTTTGTTACTCCAATGGATGGTAGCCTTGTCATTATGGAAGGTAGTCTGTTGTCGAGATTTTTGTTAATTCAATATATGATAGCCTTGTCATTAAGGAAGGTAGTCTTTTGACCATATTTTTGTTATTCCAATGGATGGTAGACTTGTCATTATGGAAGGTAGTCTGTTGACGAGATTTTTGTTACTCCAATGGATGTTAGCCTTGTCATTATGGAACGTAGTCGGTTGTCGAGATTTTTGTTACTCCAATGGATGGTAGCCTTGTCATTATGGAACGTCGTATGTTGTAGATATTTCTATTACTGAAATGGATGGTAGCCTTGTCATTATGGAAGGTAGTTTGTTGTCGAGATTTTTGTTACTCCAATGGATGGTAGCCTTGTCAATATGGAAGGTAGTCTGTTGTCTAGATTTTTGTTACTCCAATGGATGGTAGCCTTGTCATTATGGAAGGTAGTCTGTTGTCGAGATTTTTTATACTCCAATAAATGGTAGCCTTGTCATTATGGAAGGTAGTATGTTGTCGAGATTTTTGTTACTCCAATGGATGGTAGCCTTTTCATTATAGAAGGTAGTCTGTTGTCGAGATTTTTGATACTCCAATGAATGGTAGCCTTGTCATTATGGAAGGTAGTATGTTGTCGAGATTTTTGTTACTCCAATGGATGGTAGCCTTTTCATTATAGAAGGTAGTCTGTTGTCGAGATTTTTGTTACTCCAATGGATGGTAGCCTTGTCATCATGGAAGGTAGTCAGTTGTCGAGAATTTTGTTAGTCCAATGGATGGCGGCCTTGACATTATGGAACGTAGTATGTTGTAGATATTTTTGTTATTCCAATGGATGGTAGCCTTGTCATTATGGAAGGTAGTCTGTTGTCGAGATTTTTGTTACTCCAATGGATGGTATCCTTGTCATTATGGAACATAGTATGTTGTAGATATTTCTGTTACTCCAATGGATAGTAGCCTTGTCATTATGGAAGGTAGTTTGTTGTCGAGATTTTTGTTACTCCAATGGATGGTAGCCTTGTCATTATGGAAGGTAGTCTGTTGTCGAGATTTTTGTTAATTCAATAGATGGTAGCCTTGTCATTATGGAAGGTAGTATGTTGACGAGATTTTTGTTACTCCAATGGATGATAGCCTTGTCATTATGGAATCTAATCTGTTGTAGAGATTTTTGTTACTCCAATGGATGATAGCCTTGTCATTATGGAGCGTAGTCGGTTGTTGAGATTTTTTTTACTCCAATGGATGGTAGCCTTATCATTATGGAACGTAGTATTTTGTAGATATTTATGTTACTGAAATGGACGGTAGCCTTGTCATTATGGAAGGTAGTTTATTGTCAAGATTTTTGTTACTCCAATGGATGGTAGCCTTGTCATTATGGAAGGTAGTCTGTTGTCGAGATTTTTGATACTCCAATGAATGGTAGCCTTGTCATTATGGAAGGTAGTATGTTGTCGAGATTTTTGTTACTCCAATGGATGGTAGCCTTTTCATTAAAGAAGGTAGTCTGTTGTCGAGATTTTTGATACTCCAATGAATGGTAGCCTTGTCATTATGGAAGGTAGTATGTTTTCGAGATTTTTGTTACTCCAATGGATGGTAGCCTTTTCATTATAGAAGGTAGTCTGTTGTCGAGATTTTTGTTACTCCAATGGATGGTAGCTTTGTCATCATGGAAGGTAGTCAGTAGTCGAGAATTTTGTTACTCCAATGGATGGCGGCCTTGACATTATGGAACGTAGTATGTTGTAGATATTTTTGTTATTCCAATGGATGGTAGCCTTGTCATTATGGAAGGTAGTCTGTTGTCGAGATTTTTGTTACTCCAATGGATGGTATCCTTGTCATTATGGAACATAGTATGTTGTAGATATTTCTGTTACTCCAATGGATGGTAGCCTTGTCATTATGGAAGGTAGTTTGTTGTCGAGATTTTTGTTACTCCAATGGATGGTAGCCTTGTCATTATGGAAGGTAGTCTGTTGTCGAGATTTTTGTTAATTCAATAGATGGTAGCCTTGTCATTATGGAAGGTAGTATGTTGACGAGATTTTTGTTACTCCAATGGATGATAGCCTTGTCATTATGGAATCTAATCTGTTGTCGAGATTTTTGTTACTCCAATGGATGATAGCCTTGTCATTATGGAGCGTAGTCGGTTGTTGAGATTTTTTTTACTCCAATGGATGGTAGCCTTATCATTATGGAACGTAGTATTTTGTAGATATTTATGTTACTGAAATGGACGGTAGCCTTGTCATTATGGAAGGTAGTTTATTGTCGAGATTTTTGTTACTCCAATGGATGGTAGCCTTGTCATTATGGAAGGTAGTCTGTTGTCGAGATTTTTGTTAATTCAATAGATGGTAGCCTTGCCATTATGGAAGTAGTCTATTGTCCAGATTTTTGTTACTCCAATTGATGGTAGCCTTGTCATTATGGAAGGTAGTCTGTTGTCGAGATTTTTGATACTCCAATGAATGGTAGCCTTGTCATTATGGAAGGTAGTATGTTGTCGAGATTTTTGTTACTCCAATGGATGGTAGCCTTTTCATTATAGAAGGTAGTCTGTTGTCGAGATTTTTGTTACTCCAATGGATGGTAGCCTTGTCATTATGGAAAGTAGTCAGTTGTCGTGAATTTTGTTACTCCAATGGATGGCGGCCTTGTCATTATATAAGGTAGTGTGTTGTTGAGATTTTTGTTACTCTAATGGATGATAGCCTTGTCATTATGTAAGGTAATCTGTTGTCGAGATTTTTTTTACTCCAATGGATGGTAGCCTTCACATTATGGAACGTAGTATGTTGTAGATATTTTTGTTATTCCAATGGATGGTAGCCTTTTCATTATGGAAGGTAGTCTGTTGTCAAGATTTTTGTTACTCCAATGGATGGTATCCTTGTCATTATGGAACGTAGTATGTTGTAGATATTTCTGTTACTCCAATGGATGGTAGCCTTGTCATTATGGAAGGTAGTTTGTTGTCGAGATTTTTGTTACTCCAATGGATGGTAGCCTTGTCATTATGGAAGGTAGTCTGTTGTCGAGATTTTTGTTAATTCAATATATGATAGCCTTGTCATTATGGAAGGTAGTCTTTTGACCATATTTTTGTTATTCCAATGGATGGTAGACTTGTCATTATGGAAGGTAGTATGTTGACGAGATTTTTGTTACTCCAATGGATGGTAGCCTTGTCATTATGGAACGTAGTCGGTTGTCGAGATTTTTGTTACTCCAACGGATGGTAGCCTTGTCATTATGGAACGTCGTATGTTGTAGATATTTCTGTTACTGAAATGGATGGTAGCCTTGTCATTATGGAAGGTAGTTTGTTGTCGAGATTTTTGTTACTCCAATGGATGGTAGCCTTGTCAATATGGAAGGTAGTCTGTTGTCGAGATTTTTGTTAATTCAATAGATGGTAGCCTTGTCATTATGGAAGGTAGTATGTTGACGAGATTTTTGTTACTCCAATGGATGGTAGCCTTGTCATTATGGAAGGTATTCTGTTGTCGAGATTTTTGATACTCCAATGAATGGTAGCCTTGTCATTATGGAAGGTAGTATGTTGTCGAGATTTTTGTTACTCCAATGGATGGTAGCCTTTTCATTATAGAAGGTAGTCTGTTGTCGAGATTTTTGTTACTCCAATGGATGGTAGCCTTGTCATTATGGAAGGTAGTCAGTTGTCGTGAATTTTGTTACTCCAATGGATGGCGGCCTTGTCATTATAGAATGTAGTGTGTTGTTGAGATTTTTGTTACTCTAATGGATGATAGCCTTGTCATTATGTAAGGTAATTTGTTGTCGAGATTTTTTTTACTCCAATGGATGGTAGCCTTGTCATTATGGAAGGTAGTCTATTGTCGAGATTTTTGTTACTACAATGGATGGTAGCCTTGTCATTATGGAACGTAGTATGTTGTAGATATTTCTGTTACTGAAATGGATGGTAGCCTTGTCATTATGGAAGGTAGTTTGTTGTCGAGATTTTTGTTACTCCAATGGATGGTAGCCTTGTCATTATGGAAGGTAGTCTGTTGTCGAGATTTTTGTTAATTCAATAGATGGTAGCCTTGTCATTATGGAAGGTAGTATGTTGACGAGATTTTTGTTACTCCAATGGATGGTAGCCTTCTCATTATGGAATCTAATCTGTTGTCGAGATTTTTGTTACTCCAATGGATGGTAGCCTTGTCATTATGGAACGTAGTCGGTTGTTGAGATTTTTTTTACTCCAATGGATGGTAGCCTTGTCATTATGGAACAAAGTATTTTGTAGATATTTCTGTTACTGAAATGGAGGGTAGCCTTGTCATTACGGAAGGTAGTTTATTTTGAGATTTTTGTTACTCCAATGGATGGTAGCCTTGTCATAATGGAAGGTAGTCTGTTGTCGAGATTTTTGGTAATTCAATAGATGGTAGCCTTGTCATTATGGAAGGTAGTATGTTGACGAGATTTTTGTTACTCCAATGGATGGTAGCCTTGTCATTATGGAAGGTATTCTGTTGTCGAGATTTTTGATACTCCAATGAATGGTAGCCTTGTCATTATGGAAGGTAGTATGTTGTCGAGATTTTTGTTACTCCAATGGATGGTAGCCTTTTCATTATAGAAGGTAGTCTGTTGTCGAGATTTTTGTTACTCCAATGGATGGTAGCCTTGTCATTATGGAAGATAGTCAGTTGTCGTGAATTTTGTTACTCCAATGGATGGCGGCCTTGTCATTATAAAAGGTAGTGTGTTGTTGAGATTTTTGTTACTCTAATGGATGATAGCCTTGTCATTATGTAAGGTAATCTGTTGTCGAGATTTTTTTTACTCCAATGGATGGTAGCCTTGTCATTATGGAAGGTAGTCTGTTGTCGAGATTTTTGTTACTACAATGGATGGTAGCCTTGTCATTATGGAACGTAGTATGTTGTAGATATTTCTGTTACTGAAATGGATGGTAGCCTTGTCATTATGGAAGGTAGTTTGTTGTCGAGATTTTTGTTACTCCAATGGATGGTAGCCTTGTCATTATGGAAGGTAGTCTGTCGAGATTTTTGTTAATTCAATAGATGGTAGCCTTGTCATTATGGAAGGTAGTATGTTGACGACATTTTTGTTACTCCAATGGATGGTAGCCTTCTCATTATGGAATCTAATCTGTTGTCGAGATTTTTGTTACTCCAATGGATGGTAGCCTTTTCATTATAGAAGGTAGTCTGTTGTCGAGATTTTTTTTACTCCAATGGATGGTAGCCTTGTCATAATGGAAAGTAGTCTGTTGTCGAGATTTTTGTTAATTCAATAGATGGTTGCCTTGCCATTATGGAAGGTAGTCTGTTGTCGAGATTTTTGTTACTCCAATGGATGATAGCCTTGTCATTATGTAAGGTAATCTGTTGTCGAGATTTTTTTTACTCCAATGGATGGTAGCCTTCACATTAGGGAACGTAGTATGCTGTCGAGATTTTTGTTATTCCAATGGATGGTAGCCTTTTCATTATGGAAGGTAGTCTGTTGTCGAGATTTTTGTTACTCCAATGGATGGTAGCCTTGTCATTATGGAACGTAGTATGTTGTAGATATTTCTGTTACTCCAATGGATGGTAGCCTTGTCATTATGGAAGGTAGTTTGTTGTCGAGATTTTTGTTACTCCAATGGATGGTAGCCTTGTCATTATGGAAGGTAGTCTGTTGTCGAGATTTTTGTTAATTCAATATATGATAGCCTTGTCATTAAGGAAGGTAGTCTTTTGACCATATTTTTGTTATTCCAATGGATGGTAGACTTGTCATTATGGAAGGTAGTCTGTTGACGAGATTTTTGTTACTCCAATGGATGTTAGCCTTGTCATTATGGAACGTAGTCGGTTGTCGAGATTTTTGTTACTCCAATGGATGGTAGCCTTGTCATTATGGAACGTCGTATGTTGTAGATATTTCTATTACTGAAATTGATGGTAGCCTTGTCATTATGGAAGGTAGTTTGTTGTCGAGATTTTTGTTACTCCAATGGATGGTAGCCTTGTCAATATGGAAGGTAGTCTGTTGTCTAGATTTTTGTTACTCCAATGGATGGTAGCCTTGTCATTATGGAAGGTAGTCTGTTGTCGAGATTTTTTATACTCCAATAAATGGTAGCCTTGTCATTATGGAAGGTAGTATGTTGTCGAGATTTTTGTTACTCCAATGGATGGTAGCCTTTTCATTATAGAAGGTAGTCTGTTGTCGAGATTTTTGATACTCCAATGAATGGTAGCCTTGTCATTATGGAAGGTAGTATGTTGTCGAGATTTTTGTTACTCCAATGGATGGTAGCCTTTTCATTATAGAAGGTAGTCTGTTGTCGAGATTTTTGTTACTCCAATGGATGGTAGCCTTGTCATCATGGAAGGTAGTCAGTTGTCGAGAATTTTGTTAGTCCAATGGATGGCGGCCTTGACATTATGGAACGTAGTATGTTGTAGATATTTTTGTTATTCCAATGGATGGTAGCCTTGTCATTATGGAAGGTAGTCTGTTGTCGAGATTTTTGTTACTCCAATGGATGGTATCCTTGTCATTATGGAACATAGTATGTTGTAGATATTTCTGTTACTCCAATGGATAGTAGCCTTGTCATTATGGAAGGTAGTTTGTTGTCGAGATTTTTGTTACTCCAATGGATGGTAGCCTTGTCATTATGGAAGGTAGTCTGTTGTCGAGATTTTTGTTAATTCAATAGATGGTAGCCTTGTCATTATGGAAGGTAGTATGTTGACGAGATTTTTGTTACTCCAATGGATGATAGCCTTGTCATTATGGAATCTAATCTGTTGTAGAGATTTTTGTTACTCCAATGGATGATAGCCTTGTCATTATGGAGCGTAGTCGGTTGTTGAGATTTTTTTTACTCCAATGGATGGTAGCCTTATCATTATGGAACGTAGTATTTTGTAGATATTTATGTTACTGAAATGGACGGTAGCCTTGTCATTATGGAAGGTAGTTTATTGTCAAGATTTTTGTTACTCCAATGGATGGTAGCCTTGTCATTATGGAAGGTAGTCTGTTGTCGAGATTTTTGATACTCCAATGAATGGTAGCCTTGTCATTATGGAAGGTAGTATGTTGTCGAGATTTTTGTTACTCCAATGGATGGTAGCCTTTTCATTAAAGAAGGTAGTCTGTTGTCGAGATTTTTGATACTCCAATGAATGGTAGCCTTGTCATTATGGAAGGTAGTATGTTTTCGAGATTTTTGTTACTCCAATGGATGGTAGCCTTTTCATTATAGAAGGTAGTCTGTTGTCGAGATTTTTGTTACTCCAATGGATGGTAGCTTTGTCATCATGGAAGGTAGTCAGTAGTCGAGAATTTTGTTACTCCAATGGATGGCGGCCTTGACATTATGGAACGTAGTATGTTGTAGATATTTTTGTTATTCCAATGGATGGTAGCCTTGTCATTATGGAAGGTAGTCTGTTGTCGAGATTTTTGTTACTCCAATGGATGGTATCCTTGTCATTATGGAACATAGTATGTTGTAGATATTTCTGTTACTCCAATGGATGGTAGCCTTGTCATTATGGAAGGTAGTTTGTTGTCGAGATTTTTGTTACTCCAATGGATGGTAGCCTTGTCATTATGGAAGGTAGTCTGTTGTCGAGATTTTTGTTAATTCAATAGATGGTAGCCTTGTCATTATGGAAGGTAGTATGTTGACGAGATTTTTGTTACTCCAATGGATGATAGCCTTGTCATTATGGAATCTAATCTGTTGTCGAGATTTTTGTTACTCTAATGGATGATAGCCTTGTCATTATGGAGCGTAGTCGGTTGTTGAGATTTTTTTTACTCCAATGGATGGTAGCCTTATCATTATGGAACGTAGTATTTTGTAGATATTTATGTTACTGAAATGGACGGTAGCCTTGTCATTATGGAAGGTAGTTTATTGTCGAGATTTTTGTTACTCCAATGGATGGTAGCCTTGTCATTATGGAAGGTAGTCTGTTGTCGAGATTTTTGTTAATTCAATAGATGGTAGCCTTGCCATTATGGAAGTAGTCTATTTTCCAGATTTTTGTTACTCCAATTGATGGTAGCCTTGTCATTATGGAAGGTAGTCTGTTGTCGAGATTTTTGATACTCCAATGAATGGTAGCCTTGTCATTATGGAAGGTAGTATGTTGTCGAGATTTTTGTTACTCCAATGGATGGTAGCCTTTTCATTATAGAAGGTAGTCTGTTGTCGAGATTTTTGTTACTCCAATGGATGGTAGCCTTGTCATTATGGAAAGTAGTCAGTTGTCGTGAATTTTGTTACTCCAATGGATGGCGGCCTTGTCATTATATAAGGTAGTGTGTTGTTGAGATTTTTGTTACTCTAATGGATGATAGCCTTGTCATTATGTAAGGTAATCTGTTGTCGAGATTTTTTTTACTCCAATGGATGGTAGCCTTCACATTATGGAACGTAGTATGTTGTAGATATTTTTGTTATTCCAATGGATGGTAGCCTTTTCATTATGGAAGGTAGTCTGTTGTCAAGATTTTTGTTACTCCAATGGATGGTATCCTTGTCATTATGGAACGTAGTATGTTGTAGATATTTCTGTTACTCCAATGGATGGTAGCCTTGTCATTATGGAAGGTAGTTTGTTGTCGAGATTTTTGTTACTCCAATGGATGGTAGCCTTGTCATTATGGAAGGTAGTCTGTTGTCGAGATTTTTGTTAATTCAATATATGATAGCCTTGTCATTATGGAAGGTAGTCTTTTGACCATATTTTTGTTATTCCAATGGATGGTAGACTTGTCATTATGGAAGGTAGTTTGTTGACGAGATTTTTGTTACTCCAATGGATGGTAGCCTTGTCATTATGGAACGTAGTCGGTTGTCGAGATTTTTGTTACTCCAACGGATGGTAGCCTTGTCATTATGGAACCTCGTATGTTGTAGATATTTCTGTTACTGAAATGGATGGTAGCCTTGTCATTATGGAAGGTAGTTTGTTGTCAAGATTTTTGTTACTCCAATGGATGGTAGCCTTGTCAATATGGAAGGTAGTCTGTTGTCGAGATTTTTGTTAATTCAATAGATGGTAGCCTTGTCATTATGGAAGGTAGTATGTTGACGAGATTTTTGTTACTCCAATGGATGGTAGCCTTGTCATTATGGAAGGTATTCTGTTGTCGAGATTTTTGATAATCCAATGAATGGTAGCCTTGTCATTATGGAAGGTAGTATGTTGTCGAGATTTTTGTTACTCCAATGGATGGTAGCCTTTTCATTATAGAAGGTAGTCTGTTGTCGAGATTTTTGTTACTCCAATGGATGGTAGCCTTGTCATTATGGAAGGTAGTCAGTTGTCGTGAATTTTGTTACTCCAATGGATGGCGGCCTTGTCATTATAGAAGGTAGTGTGTTGTTGAGATTTTTGTTACTCTAATGGATGATAGCCTTGTCATTATGTAAGGTAATTTGTTGTCGAGATTTTTTTTACTCCAATGGATGGTAGCCTTGTCATTATGGAAGGTAGTCTATTGTCGAGATTTTTGTTACTATAATGGATGGTAGCCTTGTCATTATGGAACGTAGTATGTTGTAGATATTTCTGTTACTGAAATGGATGGTAGCCTTGTCATTATGGAAGGTAGTTTGTTGTCGAGATTTTTGTTACTCCAATGGATGGTAGCCTTGTCATTATGGAAGGTAGTCTGTTGTCGAGATTTTTGTTAATTCAATAGATGGTAGCCTTGTCATTATGGAAGGTAGTATGTTGACGAGATTTTTGTTACTCCAATGGATGGTAGCCTTCTCATTATGGAATCTAATCTGTTGTCGAGATTTTTGTTACTCCAATGGATGGTAGCCTTGTCATTATGGAACGTAGTCGGTTGTTGAGATTTTTTTTACTCCAATGGATGGTAGCCTTGTCATTATGGAACAAAGTATTTTGTAGATATTTCTGTTACTGAAATGGAGGGTAGCCTTGTCATTAGGGAAGGTAGTTTATTTTGAGATTTTTGTTACTCCAATGGATGGTAGCCTTGTCATAATGGAAGGTAGTCTGTTGTCGAGATTTTTGTTAATTCAATAGATGGTTGCCTTGCCATTATGGAAAGTAGTCTGTTGTCGAGATTTTTGTTACTCCAATGAATGGTAGCCTTCTCATTATGGAAGGTAGTATGTTGTCGAGATTTTTGTTACTCCAATGGATGGTAGCCTTTTCATTATAGAAGGTAGTCTGTTGTCGAGATCTTTGTTACTCCAATGGATGGTAGCCTTGTCATTATGGAAAGTAGTCAGTTGTCGTGAATTTTGTTACTCCAATGGATGGCGGCCTTGTCATTATATAAGGTAGTGTGTTGTTGAGATTTTTGTTACTCTAATGGATGATAGCCTTGTCATTATGTAAGGTAATCTGTTGTCGAGATTTTTTTTACTCCAATGGATGGTAGCCTTCACATTAGGGAACGTAGTATGTTGTAGATATTTTTGTTATTCCAATGGATGGTAGCCTTTTCATTATGGAAGGTAGTCTGTTGTCGAGATTTTTGTTACTCCAATGGATGGTATCCTTGTCATTATGGAACGTAGTATGTTGTAGATATTTCTGTTACTCCAATGGATGGTAGCCTTGTCATTATGGAAGGTAGTTTGTTGTCGAGATTTTTGTTACTCCAATGGATGGTAGCCTTGTCATTATGGAAGGTAGTCTGTTGTCGAGATTTTTGTTAATTCAATATATGATAGCCTTGTCATTATGGAAGGTAGTCTTTTGACCATATTTTTGTTATTCCAATGGATGGTAGACTTGTCATTATGGAAGGTAGTCTGTTGACGAGATTTTTGTTACTCCAATGGATGGTAGCCTTGTCATTATGGAACGTAGTCGGTTGTCGAGATTTTTGTTACTCCAACGGATGGTAGCCTTGTCATTATGGAACGTCGTATGTTGTAGATATTTCTGTTACTGAAATGGATGGTAGCCTTGTCATTATGGAAGGTAGTTTGTTGTCGAGATTTTTGTTACTCCAATGGATGGTAGCCTTGTCAATATGGAAGGTAGTCTGTTGTCGAGATTTTTGTTAATTCAATAGATGGTAGCCTTGTCATTATGGAAGGTAGTATGTTGACGAGATTTTTGTTACTCCAATGGATGGTAGCCTTGTCATTATGGAAGGTATTCTATTGTCGAGATTTTTGATACTCCAATGAATGGTAGCCTTGTCATTATGGAAGGTAGTATGTTGTCGAGATTTTTGTTACTCCAATGGATGGTAGCCTTTTCATTATAGAAGGTAGTCTATTGTCGAGATTTTTGTTACTCCAATGGATGGTAGCCTTGTCATTATGGAAGGTAGTCAGTTGTCGTGAATTTTGTTACTCCAATGGATGGCGGCCTTGTCATTATAGAAGGTAGTGTGTTGTTGAGATTTTTGTTACTCTAATGGATGATAGCCTTGTCATTATGTAAGGTAATTTGTTGTCGAGATTTTTTTTACTCCAATGGATGGTAGCCTTGTCATTATGGAAGGTAGTCTATTGTCGAGATTTTTGTTACTACAATGGATGGTAGCCTTGTCATTATGGAACGTAGTATGTTGTAGATATTTCTGTTACTGAAATGGATGGTAGCCTTGTCATTATGGAAGGTAGTTTGTTGTCGAGATTTTTGTTACTCCAATGGATGGTAGCCTTGTCATTATGGAAGGTAGTCTGTTGTCGAGATTTTTGTTAATTCAATAGATGGTAGCCTTGTCATTATGGAAGGTAGTATGTTGACGAGATTTTTGTTACTCCAATGGATGGTAGCCTTCTCATTATGGAATCTAATCTGTTGTCGATATTTTTGTTACTCCAATGGATGGTAGCCTTGTCATTATGGAACGTAGTTGGTTGTTGAGATTTTTTTTACTCCAATGGATGGTAGCCTTGTCATTATGGAACAAAGTATTTTGTAGATATTTCTGTTACTGAAATGGAGGGTAGCCTTGTCATTACGGAAGGTAGTTTATTTTGAGATTTTTGTTACTCCAATGGATGGTAGCCTTGTCATAATGGAAGGTAGTCTGTTGTCGAGATTTTTGTTAATTCAATAGATGGTTGCCTTGCCATTATGGAAAGTAGTCTGTTGTCGAGATTTTTGTTACTCCAATGAATGGTAGCCTTCTCATTATGGAAGGTAGTATGTTGTCGAGATTTTTGTTACTCCAATGGATGGTAGCCTTTTCATTATAGAAGGTAGTTTGTTGTCGAGATCTTTGTTACTCCAATGGATGGTAGCCTTGTCATTATGGAAAGTAGTCAGTTGTCGTGAATTTTGTTACTCCAATGGATGGCGGCCTTGTCATTATATAAGGTAGTGTGTTGTTGAGATTTTTGTTACTCTAATGGATGATAGCCTTGTCATTATGTAAGGTAATCTGTTGTCGAGATTTTTTTTACTCCAATGGATGGTAGCCTTCACATTAGGGAACGTAGTATGTTGTAGATATTTTTGTTATTCCAATGGATGGTAGCCTTTTCATTATGGAAGGTAGTCTGTTGTCGAGATTTTTGTTACTCCAATGGATGGTATCCTTGTCATTATGGAACGTAGTATGTTGTAGATATTTCTGTTACTCCAATGGATGGTAGCCTTGTCATTATGGAAGGTAGTTTGTTGTCGAGATTTTTGTTACTCCAATGGATGGTAGCCTTGTCATTATGGAAGGTAGTCTGTTGTCGAGATTTTTGTTAATTCAATATATGATAGCCTTGTCATTATGGAAGGTAGTCTTTTGACCATATTTTTGTTATTCCAATGGATGGTAGACTTGTCATTATGGAAGGTAGTCTGTTGACGAGATTTTTGTTACTCCAATGGATGGTAGCCTTGTCATTATGGAACGTAGTCGGTTGTCGAGATTTTTGTTACTCCAACGGATGGTAGCCTTGTCATTATGGAACGTCGTATGTTGTAGATATTTCTGTTACTGAAATGGATGGTAGCCTTGTCATTATGGAAGGTAGTTTGTTGTCGAGATTTTTGTTACTCCAATGGATGGTAGCCTTGTCGATATGGAAGGTAGTCTGTTGTCGAGATTTTTGTTAATTCAATAGATGGTAGCCTTGTCATTATGGAAGGTAGTATGTTGACGAGATTTTTGTTACTCCAATGGATGGTAGCCTTGTCATTATGGAAGGTATTCTGTTGTCGAGATTTTTGATACTCCAATGAATGGTAGCCTTGTCATTATGGAAGGTAGTATGTTGTCGAGATTTTTGTTACTCCAATGGATGGTAGCCTTTTCATTATAGAAGGTAGTCTATTGTCGAGATTTTTGTTACTCCAATGGATGGTAGCCTTGTCATTATGGAAGGTAGTCAGTTGTCGTGAATTTTGTTACTCCAATGGATGGCGGCCTTGTCATTATAGAAGGTAGTGTGTTGTTGAGATTTTTGTTACTCTAATGGATGATAGCCTTGTCATTATGTAAGGTAATTTGTTGTCGAGATTTTTTTTACTCCAATGGATGGTAGCCTTGTCATTATGGAAGGTAGTCTATTGTCGAGATTTTTGTTACTACAATGGATGGTAGCCTTGTCATTATGGAACGTAGTATGTTGTAGATATTTCTGTTACTGAAATGGATGGTAGCCTTGTCATTATGGAAGGTAGTTTGTTGTCGAGATTTTTGTTACTCCAATGGATGGTAGCCTTGTCATTATGGAAGGTAGTCTGTTGTCGAGATTTTTGTTAATTCAATAGATGGTAGCCTTGTCATTATGGAAGGTAGTATGTTGACGAGATTTTTGTTACTCCAATGGATGGTAGCCTTCTCATTATGGAATCTAATCTGTTGTCGAGATTTTTGTTACTCCAATGGATGGTAGCCTTGTCATTATGGAACGTAGTCGGTTGTTGAGATTTTTTTTACTCCAATGGATGGTAGCCTTGTCATTATGGAACAAAGTATTTTGTAGATATTTCTGTTACTGAAATGGAGGGTAGCCTTGTCATTACGGAAGGTAGTTTATTTTGAGATTTTTGTTACTCCAATGGATGGTAGCCTAGTCATAATGGAAGGTAGTCTGTTGTCGAGATTTTTGTTAATTCAATAGATGGTTGCCTTGCCATTATGGAAAGTAGTCTGTTGTCGAGATTTTTGTTACTCCAATGAATGGTAGCCTTGTCATTATGGAAGGTAGTATGTTGTCGAGATTTTTGTTACTCCAATGGATGGTAGCCTTTTCATTATAGAAGGTAGTCTGTTGTCGAGATCTTTGTTACTCCAATGGATGGTAGCCTTGTCATTATGGAAAGTAGTCAGTTGTCGTGAATTTTGTTACTCCAATGGATGGCGGCCTTGTCATTATATAAGGTAGTGTGTTGTTGAGATTTTTGTTACTCTAATGGATGATAGCCTTGTCATTATGTAAGGTAATCTGTTGTCGAGATTTTTTTTACTCCAATGGATGGTAGCCTTCACATTAGGGAACGTAGTATGTTGTAGATATTTTTGTTATTCCAATGGATGGTAGCCTTTTCATTATGGAAGGTAGTCTGTTGTCGAGATTTTTGTTACTCCAATGGATGGTATCCTTGTCATTATGGAACGTAGTATGTTGTAGATATTTCTGTTACTCCAATGGATGGTAGCCTTGTCATTATGGAAGGTAGTTTGTTGTCGAGATTTTTGTTACTCCAATGGATGGTAGCCTTGTCATTATGGAAGGTAGTCTGTTGTCGAGATTTTTGTTAATTCAATATATGATAGCCTTGTCATTATGGAAGGTAGTCTTTTGACCATATTTTTGTTATTCCAATGGATGGTAGACTTGTCATTATGGAAGGTAGTCTGTTGACGAGATTTTTGTTACTCCAATGGATGGTAGCCTTGTCATTATGGAACGTAGTCGGTTGTCGAGATTTTTGTTACTCCAACGGATGGTAGCCTTGTCATTATGGAACGTCGTATGTTGTAGATATTTCTGTTACTGAAATGGATGGTAGCCTTGTCATTATGGAAGGTAGTTTGTTGTCGAGATTTTTGTTACTCCAATGGATGTTAGCCTTGTCAATATGGAAGGTAGTCTGTTGTCGAGATTTTTGTTAATTCAATAGATGGTAGCCTTGTCATTATGGAAGGTAGTATGTTGACGAGATTTTTGTTACTCCAATGGATGGTAGCCTTGTCATTATGGAAGGTATTCTGTTGTCGAGATTTTTGATACTCCAATGAATGGTAGCCTTGTCATTATGGAAGGTAGTATGTTGTCGAGATTTTTGTTACTCCAATGGATGGTAGCCTTTTCATTATAGAAGGTAGTCTGTTGTCGAGATTTTTGTTACTCCAATGGATGGTAGCCTTGTCATTATGGAAGGTAGTCAGTTGTCGTGAATTTTGTTACTCCAATGGATGGCGGCCTTGTCATTATAGAAGGTAGTGTGTTGTTGAGATTTTTGTTACTCTAATGGATGATAGCCTTGTCATTATGTAAGGTAATTTGTTGTCGAGATTTTTTTTACTCCAATGGATGGTAGCCTTGTCATTATGGAAGGTAGTCTATTGTCGAGATTTTTGTTACTACAATGGATGGTAGCCTTGTCATTATGGAACGTAGTATGTTGTTGATATTTCTGTTACTGAAATGGATGGTAGCCTTGTCATTATGGAAGGTAGTTTGTTGTCGAGATTTTTGTTACTCCAATGGATGGTAGCCTTGTCATTATGGAAGGTAGTCTGTTGTCGAGATTTTTGTTAATTCAATAGATGGTAGCCTTGTCATTATGGAAGGTAGTATGTTGACGAGATTTTTGTTACTCCAATGGATGGTAGCCTTCTCATTATGGAATCTAATCTGTTGTCGAGATTTTTGTTACTCCAATGGATGGTAGCCTTGTCATTATGGAACGTAGTCGGTTGTTGAGATTTTTTTTACTCCAATGGATGGTAGCCTTGTCATTATGGAACAAAGTATTTTGTAGATATTTCTGTTACTGAAATGGAGGGTAGCCTTGTCATTACGGAAGGTAGTTTATTTTGAGATTTTTGTTACTCCAATGGATGGTAGCCTTGTCATAATGGAAGGTAGTCTGTTGTCGAGATTTTTGTTAATTCAATAGATGGTTGCCTTGCCATTATGGAATGTAGTCTGTTGTCGAGATTTTTGTTACTCCAATGAATGGTAGCCTTGTCATTATGGAAGGTAGTATGTTGTCGAGATTTTTGTTACTCCAATGGATGGTAGCCTTGTCATTATGGAAGGTATTCTGTTGTCGAGATTTTTGATACTCCAATGAATGGTAGCCTTGTCATTATGGAAGGTAGTATGTTGTCGAGATTTTTGTTACTCCAATGGATGGTAGCCTTTTCATTATAGAAGGTAGTCTGTTGTCGAGATTTTTGTTACTCCAATGGATGGTAGCCTTGTCATTATGGAAGGTAGTCAGTTGTCGTGAATTTTGTTACTCCAATGGATGGCGGCCTTGTCATTATAGAAGGTAGTGTGTTGTTGAGATTTTTGTTACTCTAATGGATGATAGCCTTGTCATTATGTAAGGTAATTTGTTGTCGAGATTTTTTTTACTCCAATGGATGGTAGCCTTGTCATTATGGAAGGTAGTCTATTGTCGAGATTTTTGTTACTACAATGGATGGTAGCCTTGTCATTATGGAACGTAGTATGTTGTAGATATTTCTGTTACTGAAATGGATGGTAGCCTTGTCATTATGGAAGGTAGTTTGTTGTCGAGATTTTTGTTACTCCAATGGATGGTAGCCTTGTCATTATGGAAGGTAGTCTGTTGTCGAGATTTTTGTTAATTCAATAGATGGTAGCCTTGTCATTATGGAAGGTAGTATGTTGACGAGATTTTTGTTACTCCAATGGATGGTAGCCTTCTCATTATGGAATCTAATCTGTTGTCGAGATTTTTGTTACTCCAATGGATGGTAGCCTTGTCATTATGGAACGTAGTCGGTTGTTGAGATTTTTTTTACTCCAATGGATGGTAGCCTTGTCATTATGGAACAAAGTATTTTGTAGATATTTCTGTTACTGAAATGGAGGGTAGCCTTGTCATTACGGAAGGTAGTTTATTTTGAGATTTTTGTTACTCCAATGGATGGTAGCCTTGTCATAATGGAAGGTAGTCTGTTGTCGAGATTTTTGTTAATTCAATAGATGGTTGCCTTGCCATTATGGAAAGTAGTCTGTTGTCGAGATTTTTGTTACTCCAATGAATGGTAGCCTTGTCATTATGGAAGGTAGTATGTTGTCGAGATTTTTGTTACTCCAATGGATGGTAGCCTTTTCATTATAGAAGGTAGTCTGTTGTCGAGATCTTTGTTACTCCAATGGATGGTAGCCTTGTCATTATGGAAAGTAGTCAGTTGTCGTGAATTTTGTTACTCCAATGGATGGCGGCCTTGTCATTATATAAGGTAGTGTGTTGTTGAGATTTTTGTTACTCTAATGGATGATAGCCTTGTCATTATGTAAGGTAATCTGTTGTCGAGATTTTTTTTACTCCAATGGATGGTAGCCTTCACATTAGGGAACGTAGTATGTTGTAGATATTTTTGTTATTCCAATGGATGGTAGCCTTTTCATTATGGAAGGTAGTCTGTTGTCGAGATTTTTGTTACTCCAATGGATGGTATCCTTGTCATTATGGAACGTAGTATGTTGTAGATATTTCTGTTACTCCAATGGATGGTAGCCTTGTCATTATGGAAGGTAGTTTGTTGTCGAGATTTTTGTTACTCCAATGGATGGTAGCCTTGTCATTATGGAAGGTAGTCTGTTGTCGAGATTTTTGTTAATTCAATATATGATAGCCTTGTCATTATGGAAGGTAGTCTTTTGACCATATTTTTGTTATTCCAATGGATGGTAGACTTGTCATTATGGAAGGTAGTCTGTTGACGAGATTTTTGTTACTCCAATGGATGGTAGCCTTGTCATTATGGAACGTAGTCGGTTGTCGAGATTTTTGTTACTCCAACGGATGGTAGCCTTGTCATTATGGAACGTCGTATGTTGTAGATATTTCTGTTACTGAAATGGATGGTAGCCTTGTCATTATGGAAGGTAGTTTGTTGTCGAGATTTTTGTTACTCCAATGGATGTTAGCCTTGTCAATATGGAAGGTAGTCTGTTGTCGAGATTTTTGTTAATTCAATAGATGGTAGCCTTGTCATTATGGAAGGTAGTATGTTGACGAGATTTTTGTTACTCCAATGGATGGTAGCCTTGTCATTGTGGAAGGTATTCTGTTGTCGAGATTTTTGATACTCCAATGAATGGTAGCCTTGTCATTATGGAAGGTAGTATGTTGTCGAGATTTTTGTTACTCCAATGGATGGTAGCCTTTTCATTATAGAAGGTAGTCTGTTGTCGAGATTTTTGTTACTCCAATGGATGGTAGCCTTGTCATTATGGAAGGTAGTCAGTTGTCGTGAATTTTGTTACTCCAATGGATGGAGGCCTTGTCATTATAGAAGGTAGTGTGTTGTTGAGATTTTTGTTACTCTAATGGATGATAGCCTTGTCATTATGTAAGGTAATTTGTTGTCGAGATTTTTTTTACTCCAATGGATGGTAGCCTTGTCATTATGGAAGGTAGTCTATTGTCGAGATTTTTGTTACTACAATGGATGGTAGCCTTGTCATTATGGAACGTAGTATGTTGTAGATATTTCTGTTACTGAAATGGATGGTAGCCTTGTCATTATGGAAGGTAGTTTGTTGTCGAGATTTTTGTTACTCCAATGGATGGTAGCCTTGTCATTATGGAAGGTAGTCTGTTGTCGAGATTTTTGTTAATTCAATAGATGGTAGCCTTGTCATTATGGAAGGTAGTATGTTGACGAGATTTTTGTTACTCCAATGGATGGTAGCCTTCTCATTATGGAATCTAATCTGTTGTCGAGATTTTTGTTACTCCAATGGATGGTAGCCTTGTCATTATGGAACGTAGTCGGTTGTTGAGATTTTTTTTACTCCAATGGATGGTAGCCTTGTCATTATGGAACAAAGTATTTTGTAGATATTTCTGTTACTGAAATGGAGGGTAGCCTTGTCATTACGGAAGGTAGTTTATTTTGAGATTTTTGTTACTCCAATGGATGGTAGCCTTGTCATAATGGAAGGTAGTCTGTTGTCGAGATTTTTGTTAATTCAATAGATGGTTGCCTTGCCATTATGGAATGTAGTCTGTTGTCGAGATTTTTGTTACTCCAATGAATGGTAGCCTTGTCATTATGGAAGGTAGTATGTTGTCGAGATTTTTGTTACTCCAATGGATGGTAGCCTTGTCATTATGGAAGGTATTCTGTTGTCGAGATTTTTGATACTCCAATGAATGGTAGCCTTGTCATTATGGAAGGTAGTATGTTGTCGAGATTTTTGTTACTCCAATGGATGGTAGCCTTTTCATTATAGAAGGTAGTCTGTTGTCGAGATTTTTGTTACTCCAATGGATGGTAGCCTTGTCATTATGGAAGGTAGTCAGTTGTCGTGAATTTTGTTACTCCAATGGATGGCGGCCTTGTCATTATAGAAGGTAGTGTGTTGTTGAGATTTTTGTTACTCTAATGGATGATAGCCTTGTCATTATGTAAGGTAATTTGTTGTCGAGATTTTTTTTACTCCAATGGATGGTAGCCTTGTCATTATGGAAGGTAGTCTATTGTCGAGATTTTTGTTACTACAATGGATGGTAGCCTTGTCATTATGGAACGTAGTATGTTGTAGATATTTCTGTTACTGAAATGGATGGTAGCCTTGTCATTATGGAAGGTAGTTTGTTGTCGAGATTTTTGTTACTCCAATGGATGGTAGCCTTGTCATTATGGAAGGTAGTCTGTTGTCGAGATTTTTGTTAATTCAATAGATGGTAGCCTTGTCATTATGGAAGGTAGTATGTTGACGAGATTTTTGTTACTCCAATGGATGGTAGCCTTCTCATTATGGAATCTAATCTGTTGTCGAGATTTTTGTTACTCCAATGGATGGTAGCCTTGTCATTATGGAACGTAGTCGGTTGTTGAGATTTTTTTTACTCCAATGGATGGTAGCCTTGTCATTATGGAACAAAGTATTTTGTAGATATTTCTGTTATTGAAATGGAGGGTAGCCTTGTCATTACGGAAGGTAGTTTATTTTGAGATTTTTGTTACTCCAATGGATGGTAGCCTTGTCATAATGGAAGGTAGTCTGTTGTCGAGATTTTTGTTAATTCAATAGATGGTTGCCTTGCCATTATGGAATGTAGTCTGTTGTCGAGATTTTTGTTACTCCAATGAATGGTAGCCTTGTCATTATGGAAGGTAGTATGTTGTCGAGATTTTTGTTACTCCAATGGATGGTAGCCTTTTCATTATAGAAGGTAGTCTGTTGTCGAGATCTTTGTTACTCCAATGGATGGTAGCCTTGTCATTATGGAAAGTAGTCAGTTGTCGTGAATTTTGTTACTCCAATGGATGGCGGCCTTGTCATTATATAAGGTAGTGTGTTGTTGAGATTTTTGTTACTCTAATGGATGATAGCCTTGTGATTATGTAAGGTAATCTGTTGTCGAGATTTTTTTTACTCCAATAGATGGTAGCCTTCACATTAGGGAACGTAGTATGTTGTAGATATTTTTGTTATTCCAATGGATGGTAGCCTTTTCATTATGGAAGGTAGTCTGTTGTCGAGATTTTTGTTACTCCAATGGATGGTATCCTTGTCATTATGGAACGTAGTATGTTGTAGATATTTCTGTTACTCCAATGGATGGTAGCCTTGTCATTATGGAAGGTAGTTTGTTGTCGAGATTTTTGTTACTCCAATGGATGGTAGCCTTGTCATTATGGAAGGTAGTCTGTTGTCGAGATTTTTGTTAATTCAATATATGATAGCCTTGTCATTATGGAAGGTAGTCTTTTGACCATATTTTTTTTATTCCAATGGATGGTAGACTTGTCATTATGGAAGGTAGTCTATTGACGAGATTTTTGTTACTCCAATGGATGGTAGCCTTGTCATTATGGAACGTAGTCGGTTTTCGAGATTTTTGTTACTCCAATGGATGGTAGCCTTGTCATTATGGAACGTCGTATGTTGTAGATATTTCTGTTACTGAAATGGATGGTAGCCTTGTCATTATGGAAGGTAGTTTGTTGTCGAGATTTTTGTTACTCCAATGGATGGTAGCCTTGTCAATATGGAAGGTAGTCTGTTGTCGAGATTTTTGTTAATTCAATAGATGGTAGCCTTGTCATTATGGAAGGTAGTATGTTGACGAGATTTTTGTTACTCCAATGGATGGTAGCCTTGTCATTATGGAAGGTATTCTATTGTCGAGATTTTTGATACTCCAATGAACGGTAGCCTTGTCATTATGGAAGGTAGTATGTTGTCGAGATTTTTGTTACTCCAATGGATGGTAGCCTTTTCATTATAGAAGGTAGTCTGTTGTCGAGATTTTTGTTACTCCAATGGATGGTAGCCTTGTCATTATGGAAGGTAGTCAGTTGTCGTGAATTTTGTTACTCCAATGGATGGCGGCCTTGTCATTATAGAAGGTAGTGTGTTGTTGAGATTTTTGTTACTCTAATGGATGATAGCCTTGTCATTATGTAAGGTAATCTGTTGTCGAGATTTTTTTTACTCCAATGGATGGTAGCCTTGTCATTATGGAAGGAAGTCTGTTGTCGAGATTTTTGTTACTACAATGGATGGTAGCCTTGTCATTATGGAACGTAGTATGTTGTAGATATTTCTGTTACCGAAATGGATGGTAGCCTTGTCATTATGGAAGGTAGTTTGTTGTCGAGATTTTTGTTACTCCAATGGATGGTAGCCTTGTCATTATGGAAGGTAGTCTGTTGTCGAGATTTTTGTTAATTCAATAGATGGTAGCCTTGTCATTATGGAAGGTAGTATGTTGACGAGATTTTTGTTACTCCAATGGATGGTAGCCTTCTCATTATGGAATCTAATCTGTTGTCAAGATTTTTGTTACTCCAATGGATGGTAGCCTTGTCATTATGGAACGTAGTCGGTTGTTGAGATTTTTTTTACTCCAATGGATGGTAGCCTTGTCATTATGGAAAGTAGTCAGTTGTCGTGAATTTTGTTACTCCAATGGATGGCGGCCTTGTCATTATATAAGGTAGTGTGTTGTTGAGATTTTTGTTACTCTAATGGATGATAGCCTTGTCATTATGTAAGGTAATCTGTTGTCGAGATTTTTTTTACTCCAATGGATGGTAGCCTTAACATTAGGGAACGTAGTATGTTGTAGATATTTTTGTTATTACAATGGATGGTAGCCTTTTCATTATGGAAGGTAGTCTGTTGTCGAGATTTTTGTTACTCCAATGGATGGTATCCTTGTCATTATGGAACGTAGTATGTTGTAGATATTTCTGTTACTCCAATGGATGGTAGCCTTGTCATTATGGAAGGTAGTTTGTTGTCGAGATTTTTGTTACTCCAATGGATGGTAGCCTTGTCATTATGGAAGGTAGTCTGTTGTCGAGATTTTTGTTAATTCAATATATGATAGCCTTGTCATTATGGAAGGTAGTCTTTTGACCATATTTTTGTTATTCCAATGGATGGTAGACTTGTCATTATGGAAGGTAGTCTGTTGACGAGATTTTTGTTACTCCAATGGATGGTAGCCTTGTCATTATGGAACGTAGTCGGTTGTCGATATTTTTGTTACTCCAATGGATGGTAGCCTTGTCATTATGGAACGTCGTATGTTGTAGATATTTCTGTTACTGAAATGGATGGTAGCCTTGTCATTATGGAAGGTAGTTTGTTGTCGAGATTTTTGTTACTCCAATGGATGGTAGCTTTGTCAATATGGAAGGTAGTCTGTTGTCGAGATTTTTGTTAATTCAATAGATGGTAGCCTTGTCATTATGGAAGGTAGTATGTTGACGAGATTTTTGTTACTCCAATGGATGGTAGCCTTGTCATTATGGAAGGTATTCTGTTGTCGAGATTTTTGATACTCCAGTGAATGGTAGCCTTGTCATTATGGAAGGTAGTATGTTGTCGAGATTTTTGTTACTCCAATGGATGGTAGCTATTTCATTATAGAAGGTAGTCTGTTGTCGAGATTTTTGTTACTCCAATGGATGGTAGCCTTGTCATTATGGAAGGTAGTCAGTTGTCGTGAATTTTGTTACTCCAATGGATGGCGGCCTTGTCATTATAGAAGGTAGTGTGTTGTTGAGATTTTTGTTACTCTAATGGATGATAGCCTTGTCATTATGTAAGGTAATCTGTTGTCGAGATTTTTTTTACTCCAATGGATGGTAGCCTTGTCATTATGGAAGGTAGTCTGTTGTCGAGATTTTTGTTACTACAATGGATGGTAGCCTTGTCATTATGGAACGTAGTATGTTGTAGATATTTCTGTTACTGAAATGGATGGTAGCCTTGTCATTATGGAAGGTAGTCTGTTGTCGAGATTTTTGTTAATTCAATAGATGGTAGCCTTGTCATTATGGAAGGTAGTATGTTGACGAGATTTTTGTTACTCCAATGGATGGTAGCCTTCTCATTATGGAATCTAATCTGTTGTCGAGATTTTTGTTACTCCAATGGATGGTAGCCTTGTCATTATGGAACGTAGTCGGTTGTTGAGATTTTTTTTACTCCAATGGATGGTAGCCTTGTCATTATGGAACAAAGTATTTTGTAGATATTTCTGTTACTGAAATGGAGGGTAGCCTTGTCATTACGGAAGGTAGTTTATTTCGAGATTTTTGTTACTCCAATGGATGGTAGCCTTGTCATAATGGAAGGTAGTCTGTTGTCGATATTTTTATTAATTCAATAGATGGTTGCCTTGCCATTATGGAAGGTAGTCTGTTGTCGAGATTTTTGTTACTCCAATGGATGGTAGCCTTGTCATTTGGAAGGTAGTCTGTTGTCGAGATTTTTGATACTCCAATGAATGGTAGCCTTGTCATTATGGAAGGTAGTATGCTGTCGAGATTTTTGTTACTCCAATGGATGGTAGCCTTTTCATTATAGAAGGTAGTCTGTTGTCGAGATCTTTGTTACACCAATGGATGGTAGCCTTGTAATCATGGAAGGTAGTCAGTTGTCGAGAATTTTGTTACTCCAATGGATGGCGGCCTTGTCATTATGGAAGGTAGTGTGTTGTCGGGATTTTTGTTAATTCAATAGATGGTAGCCTTGCCATTATGGAAGGTAGTCTGTTGTCTAGATTTTTGTTACTCCAATGGATGGTAGCCTTGTCATTATGGAAGGTAGTCTGTTGTCGAGATTTTTGATACTCCAATGAATGGTAGCCTTGTCATTATGGAAGGTAGTATGTTGTCGAGATTTTTGTTACTCCAATGGATGGTAGCCTTTTCATTATAGAAGGTAGTCTGTTGTAGAGATTTTTGTTACTCCAATCGATGGTAGCCTTGTCATTATGGAAGGTAGTCAGTTGTCGAGAATTTTGTTACTCCAATGGATGGCGGCCTTGTCATTATGGAAGGTAGTGTGTTGTTGAGATTTTTGTTACTCTAATGGATGATAGCCTTGTCATTATGTAAGGTAGTCTGTTGTCGAGATTTTTTTTACTCCAATGGATGGTAGCCTTGACATTATGGAACGTAGTATGTTGTAGATATTTTTGTTATTCCAATGGATGGTAGCCTTGTTATTATGGAAGGTAGTCTGTTGTCGAGATTTTTGTTACTACAATGGATGGTATCCTTGTCATTATGGAACGTAGTATGTTGTAGATATTTTTGTTACTCCAATGGATGGTAGCCTTATCATTATGGAAGGTAGTTTATAGTCGAGATTTTTGTAACTCCAATGGATGGTAGCCTTGTCATTATGGAAGGTAGTCTATTGTCGAGATTTTTGTTAATTCAATAGATGGTAGCCTTGTCATTATGGAAGGTAGTCTGTTGACAAGATTTTTGTTACTCCAATGGATGGTAGCCTTGTCATTATGGAACATAGTCGGTTGTCGAGATTTTTGTTACTCCAATGGATGGTAGCCTTGTCATTATGGAACGTAGTATGTTGTAGATATTTCTGTTACTGAAATGGATGGTAGCCTTGTCATTATGGAAGGTAGTTTGTTGTCGAGATTTTTGTTACTCCAATGGATGGTAGCCTTGTCATTATGGAAGGTAGTTTGTTGTCGAGATTTTTGTTAATTCAATAGATGGTAGCCTTGTCATTATGAAAGGTAGTATGTTGACGAGATTTTTGTTACTCCAATGGATGGTAGCCTTGTCATTATGGAATCTAATCTGTTGTCGAGATTTTTGTTACTCCAATGGATGGTAGCCTTGTCATTATGGAACGTAGTCGGTTGTTGAGATTTTTTTTACTCCAATGGATGGTAGCCTTGTCATTATGGAACATAGTATTTTGTAGATATTTCTGTTACTGAAATGGAGGGTAGCCTTGTCATTATGGAAGGTAGTTTATTTCGAGATTTTTGTTACTCCAATGGATGGTAGTGTTGTCATTATGGAAGGTAGTCTGTTTTCGAGATTTTTGTTAATTCAATAGATGGTTGCCTTGCCATTATGGAAGGTAGTCTGTTGTCGAGATTTTTGTTACTCCAATGGATGGTAGCCTTGTCATTTGGAAGGTAGTCTGTTGTCGAGATTTTTGATACTCCAATGAATGGTAGCCTTGTCATTATGGAAGGTAGTATGTTGTCGAGATTTTTGTTACTCCAATGGATGGTAGCCTTTTCATTATAGAAGGTAGTCTGTTGTCGAGATTTTTGTTACTCCAATGGATGGTAGCCTTGTCATCATGGAAGGTAGTCAGTTGTCAAGAATTTTGTTACTCCAATGGATGGCGGCCTTGACATTATGGAACGTAGTATGTTGTAGATATTTTTTTTATTCCAATGGATGGTAGCCTTGTCATTATGGAAGGTAGTCTGTTGTCGAGATTTTTGTTACTCCAATGGATGGTATCCTTGTCATTATGGAACATAGTATGTTGTAGATATTTCTGTTACTCCAATGGATGGTAGCCTTGTCATTATGGAAGGTAGTTTGTTGTCGAGATTTTTGATACTCCAATGAATGGTAGCCTTCTCATTATGGAAGGTAGTATGTTGTCGAGATTTTTGTTACTCCAATGGATGGTAGCCTTTTCATTATAGAAGGTAGTCTGTTGTCGAGATTTTTGTTACTCCAATGGATGGTAGCCTTGTCATTATGGAAGGTAGTCAGTTGTCGGGAATTTTGTTACTCCAATGGATGGCGGCCTTGTCATTATGGAAGGTAGTGTGTTGTTGAGATTTTTGTTACTCTAATGGATGATAGCCTTGTCATTATGTAAGGTAGTCTGTTGTCGAGATTTTTTTTACTCCAATGGATGGTAGCCTTGACATTATGGAAAGTAGTATGTTGTAGATATTTTTGTTATTCCAATGGATGGTAGCCTTGTCATTATGGAAGGTAGTCTGTTGTCGAGATTTTTGTTACTACAATGGATGGTATCCTTGTCATTATGGAACGTAGTATGTTGTAGATATTTCTGTTACTCCAATGGATGGTAGCCTTGTCATTATGGAAGGTAGTTTGTAGTCGAGATTTTTGTAACTCCAATGGATGGTAGCCTTGTCATTATGGAAGGTAGTCTATTGTCGAGATTTTTGTTAATTCAATAGATGGTAGCCTTGTCATTATGGAAGGTAGTCTGTTGACGAGATTTCTGTTACTCCAATGGATGGTAGCCTTGTCATTATGGAACATAGTCGGTTGTCGAGATTTTTGTTACTCCAATGGATGGTAGCCTTGTCATTATGGAACGTAGTATGTTGTAGATATTTCTGTTACTGAAATGGATGGTAGCCTTGTCATTATGGAAGGTAGTTTGTTGTCGAGATTTTTGATACTCCAATGGATGGTAGCCTTGTCATTATGGAAGGTAGTCTGTTGTCGAGATTTTTGTTAATTCAATAGATGGTAGCCTTGTCATTATGAAAGGTAGTATGTTGACGAGATTTTTGTTACTCCAATGGATGGTAGCCTTGTCATTATGGAATCTAATCTATTGTCGAGATTTTTGTTACTCCAATTGATGGTAGCCTTGTCATTATGGAACGTAGTCGGTTGTTGAGATTTTTTTTACTCCAATGGATGGTAGCCTTGTCATTATGGAACGTAGTATTTTGTAGATATTTTTGTTACTGAAATGGAGGGTAGCCTTGTCATTATGGAAGGTAGTTTATTTCGAGATTTTTGTTACTCCAATGGATGGTAGCGTTGTCATTATGGAAGGTAGTCTGTTGTCGAGATTTTTGTTAATTCAATAGATGGTTGCCTTGCCATTATGGAAGGTAGTCTGTTGTCGAGATTTTTGTTACTCCAATGGATGGTAGCCTTGTCATTTGGAAGGTAGTCTGTTGTCGAGATTTTTGATACTCCAATGAATGGTAGCCTTGTCATTATGGAAGGTAGTATGTTGTCGAGATTTTTGTTACTCCAATGGATGGTAGCCTTTTCATTATAGAAGGTAGTTTGTTGTCGAGATTTTTGTTACTCCAATGGATGTCGGCCTTGACATTAAGGAACGTAGTATGTTGTAGATATTTTTGTTATTCCAATGGATGGTAGCCTTGTCATTATGGAAGGTAGTCTGTTGTCGAGATTTGTGTTACTCCAATGGATGGTATCCTTGTCATTATGGAACATAGTATGTTGTAGATATTTCTGTTACTCCAATGGATGGTAGCCTTGTCATTATGGAAGGTAGTTTGTTGTCGAGATTTTTGTTACTCCAATGGATGGTAGCCTTGTAATTATGGAAGGTAGTCTGTTGTCGAGATTTTTGTTAATTCAATAGATGGTAGCCTTGTCATTATGGAAGGTAGTATGTTGACGAGATTTTTGTTACTCCAATGTTTGATAGCCTTGTCATTATGGAATCTAATCTGTTGTCGACATTTTTGTTACTCCAATGGATGGTAGCCTTGTCATTATGGAGCGTAGTCGGTTGTTGAGATTTTTTTTACTCCAATGGATGGTAGCCTTATCATTATGGAACGTAGTATTTTGTAGATATTTATGTTACTGAAATGGATGGTAGCCTTGTCATTATGGAAGGTAGTTTACTGTCGAGATTTTTGTTACTCCAATGGATGGTAGCCTTGTCATTATGGAAGGTAGTCTGTTGTCGAGATTTTTGTTAATTCAATAGATGGTAGCCTTGCCATTATGGAAGGTTGTCTATTGTCCAGATTTTTGTTACTCCAATGGATGGTAGCCTTGTCATTATGGAAGGTAGTCTGTTGTCGAGATTTTTGATACTCCAATGAATGGTAGCCTTGTCATTATGGAAGGTAGTATGTTGTCGAGATTTTTGTTACTCCAATGGATGGTAGCCTTTTCATTATAGAAGGTAGTCTGTTGTCGAGATTTTTGTTACTCCAATGGATGGTAGCCTTGTCATTATGGAAGGTAGTCAGTTGTCGTGAATTTTGTTACTCCAATGGATGGCGGCCTTGTCATTATAGAAGGTAGTGTGTTGTTGAGATTTTTGTTACTCTAATGGATGATAGCCTTGTCATTATGTAAGGTAATCTGTTGTCGAGATTTTTTTTACTCCAATGGATGGTAGCCTTGATATTATGGAACGTAGTATGTTGTAGATATTTTTGTTATTCCAATGGATGGTAGCCTTTTCATTATGGAAGGTAGTCTGTTGTAGAGATTTTTGTTACTCCAATGGATGGTATCCTTGTCATTATGGAACGTAGTATGTTCTAGATATTTCTGTTACTCCAATGGATGGTAGCCTTGTCATTATGGAAGGTAGTTTGTTGTGGAGATTTTTTTTACTCCAATGGATGGTAGCCTTGTCATTATGGAAGGTAGTCTGTTGTCGAGATTTTTGTTAATTCAATATATGATAGCCTTGTCATTATGGAAGGTAGTCTTTTGACCATATTTTTGTTATTCCAATGGATGGTAGACTTGTCATTATGGAAGGTAGTCTGTTGATGAGATTTTTGTTACTCCAATGGATGGTATCCTTGTCATTATGGAACATAGTATGTTGTAGATATTTCTGTTACTCCAATGGATGGTAGCCTTGTCATTATGGAAGGTAGTTTGTTGTCGAGATTTTTGATACTCCAATGAATGGTAGCCTTCTCATTATGGAAGGTAGTATGTTGTCGAGATTTTTGTTACTCCAATGGATGGTAGCCTTTTCATTATAGAAGGTAGTCTGTTGTCGAGATTTTTGATACTCCAATGGATGGTAGCCTTGTCATTATGGAAGGTAGTCAGTTGTCGGGAATTTTGTTACTCCAATGGATGGCGGCCTTGTCATTATGGAAGGTAGTGTGTTGTTGAGATTTTTATTACTCTAATGGATGATAGCCTTGTCATTATGTAAGGTAGTATGTTGTCGAGATTTTTTTTACTCCAATGGATGGTAGCCTTGACATTATGGAAAGTAGTATGTTGTAGATATTTTTGTTATTCCAATGGATGGTAGCCTTGTCATTATGGAAGGTAGTCTGTTGTCGAGATTTTTGTTACTACAATGGATGGTATCCTTGTCATTATGGAACGTAGTATGTTGTAGATATTTCTGTTACTCCAATGGATGGTAGCCTTGTCATTATGGAAGGTAGTTTGTAGTCGAGATTTTTGTAACTCCAATGGATGGTAGCCTTGTCATTATGGAAGGTAGTCTATTGTCGAGATTTTTGTTAATTCAATAGATGGTAGCCTTGTCATTATGGAAGGTAGTCTGTTGACGAGATTTCTGTTACTCCAATGGATGGTAGCCTTGTCATTATGGAACATAGTCGGTTGTCGAGATTTTTGTTACTCCAATGGATGGTAGCCTTGTCATTATGGAACGTAGTATGTTGTAGATATTTCTGTTACTGAAATGGATGGTAGCCTTGTCATTATGGAAGGTAGTTTGTTGTCGAGATTTTTGATACTCCAATGGATGGTAGCCTTGTCATTATGGAAGGTAGTCTGTTGTCGAGATTTTTGTTAATTCAATAGATGGTAGCCTTGTCATTATGAAAGGTAGTATGTTGACGAGATTTTTGTTACTCCAATGGATGGTAGCCTTGTCATTATGGAATCTAATCTGTTGTCGAGATTTTTGTTACTCCAATTGATGGTAGCCTTGTCATTATGGAACATAGTCGGTTGTTGAGATTTTTTTTACTCCAATGGATGGTAGCCTTGTCATTATGGAACGTAGTATTTTGTAGATATTTTTGTTACTGAAATGGAGGGTAGCCTTGTCATTATGGAAGGTAGTTTATTTCGAGATTTTTGTTACTCCAATGGATGGTAGCGTTGTCATTATGGAAGGTAGTCTGTTGTCGAGATTTTTGTTAATTCAATAGATGGTTGCCTTGCCATTATGGAAGGTAGTCTATTGTCGAGATTTTTGTTACTCCAATGGATGGTAGCCTTGTCATTTGGAAGGTAGTCTGTTGTCGAGATTTTTGATACTCCAATGAATGGTAGCCTTGTCATTATGGAAGGTAGTATGTTGTCGAGATTTTTGTTACTCCAATGGATGGTAGCCTTTTCATTATAGAAGGTAGTTTGTTGTCGAGATTTTTGTTACTCCAATGGATGGCGGCCTTGACATTAAGGAACGTAGTATGTTGTAGATATTTTTGTTATTCCAATGGATGGTAGCCTTGTCATTATGGAAGGTAGTCTGTTGTCGAGATTTGTGTTACTCCAATGGATGGTATCCTTGTCATTATGGAACGTAGTATGTTCTAGATATTTCTGTTACTCCAATGGATGGTAGCCTTGTCATTATGGAAGGTAGTTTGTTGTCGAGATTTTTGTTACTCCAATGGATGGTAGCCTTGTCATTATGGAAGGTAGTCTGTTGTCGAGATTTTTGTTAATTCAATAGATGGTAGCCTTGTCATTATGGAAGGTAGTATGTTGACGAGATTTTTGTTACTCCAATGTTTAATAGCCTTGTCATTATGGAATCTAATCTGTTGTCGACATTTTTGTTACTCCAATGGATGGTAGCCTTGTCATTATGGAGCGTAGTCGGTTGTTGAGATTTTTTTTACTCCAATGGATGGTAGCCTTATCATTATGGAACGTAGTATTTTGTAGATATTTATGTTACTGAAATGGATGGTAGCCTTGTCATTATGGAAGGTAGTTTACTGTCGAGATTTTTGTTACTCCAATGGATGGTAGCCTTGTCATTATGGAAGGTAGTCTGTTGTCGAGATTTTTGTTAATTCAATAGATGGTAGCCTTGCCATTATGGAAGGTTGTCTATTGTCCAGATTTTTGTTACTCCAATGGATGGTAGCCTTGTCATTATGGAAGGTAGTCTGTTGTCGAGATTTTTGATACTCCAATGAATGGTAGCCTTGTCATTATGGAAGGTAGTATGTTGTCGAGATTTTTGTTACTCCAATGGATGGTAGCCTTTTCATTATAGAAGGTAGTCAGTTGTCGAGATTTTTGTTACTCCAATGGATGGCGGCCTTGTCATTATAGAAGGTAGTGTGTTGTTGAGATTTTTGTTACTCTAATGGATGATAGCCTTGTCATTATGTAAGGTAATCTGTTGTCGAGATTTTTTTTACTCCAATGGATGGTAGCCTTGACATTATGGAACGTAGTATGTTGTAGATATTTTTGTTATTCCAATGGATGGTAGCCTTTTCATTATGGAAGGTAGTCTGTTGTAGAGATTTTTTTTACTCCAATGGATGGTATCCTTGTCATTATGGAACGTAGTATGTTCTACATATTTCTGTTACTCCAATGGATGGTAGCCTTGTCATTATGGAAGGTAGTTTGTTGTGGAGATTATTTTACTCCAATGGATGGTAGCCTTGTCATTATGGAAGGTAGTCTGTTGTCGAGATTTTTGTTAATTCAATATATGATAGCCTTGTCATTATGGAAGGTAGTCTTTTGACCATATTTTTGTTATTCCAATGGATGGTAGACTTGTCATTATGGAAGGTAGTCTGTTGACGAGATTTTTGTTACTCCAATGGATGGTAGCCTTGTCATTATGGAACGTAGTCGGTTGTTGAGATTTTTTTTACTCCAATGGATGGTAGCCTTGTCATTATGGAACAAAGTATTTTGTAGATATTTCTGTTACTGAAATGGAGGGTAGCCTTGTCATTACGGAAGGTAGTTTATTTCGAGATTTTTGTTACTCCAATGGATGGTAGCCTTGTCATAATGGAAGGTAGTCTGTTGTCGAGATTTTTGTTAATTCAATAGATGGTTGCCTTGCCATTATGGAAGGTAGTCTGTTGTCGAGATTTTTGTTACTCCAATGGATGGTAGCCTTGTCATTTGGAAGGTAGTCTGTTGTCGAGATTTTTGATACTCCAATGAATGGTAGCCTTGTCATTATGGAAGGTAGTATGCTGTCGAGATTTTTGTTACTCCAATGGATGGTAGCCTTTTCATTATAGAAGGTAGTCTGTTGTCGAGATCTTTGTTACTCCAATGGATGGTAGCCTTGTAATCATGGAAGGTAGTCAGTTGTCGAGAATTTTGTTACTCTAATGGATGGCGGCCTTGTCATTATGGAAGGTAGTGTGTTGTCGAGATTTTTGTTAATTCAATAGATGGTAGCCTTGCCATTATGGAAGGTAGTCTGTTGTCTAGATTTTTGTTACTCCAATGGATGGTAGCCTTGTCATTATGGAAGGTAGTCTGTTGTCGAGATTTTTGATACTCCAATGAATGGTAGCCTTGTCATTATGGAAGGTAGTATGTTGTCCAGATTTTTGTTACTCCAATGGATGGTAGCCTTTTCATTATAGAAGGGAGTCTGTTGTTGAGATTTTTGTTACTCCAATGGATGGTAGCCTTGTCATTATGGAAGGTAGTCAGTTGTCGAGAATTTTGTTACTCCAATGGATGGCGGCCTTGTCATTATGGAAGGTAGTGTGTTGTTGAGATTTTTGTTACTCTAATGGATGATAGCCTTGTCATTATGTAAGGTAGTCTGTTGTCGAGATTTTTTTTACTCCAATGGATGGTAGCCTTGACATTATGGAACGTAGTATGTTGTAGATATTTTTGTTATTCCAATGGATGGTAGCCTTGTCATTATGGAAGGTAGTCTGTTGTCGAGATTTTTGTTACTACAATGGATGGTATCCTTGTCATTATGGAACGTAGTATGTTGTAGATATTTCTGTTACTCCAATGGATGGTAGCCTTGTCATTATGGAAGGTAGTTTGTAGTCGAGATTTTTGTAACTCCAACGGATGGTAGCCTTGTCATTATGGAAGGTAGTCTATTGTCGAGATTTTTGTTAATTCAATAGATGGTAGCCTTGTCATTATGGAAGGTAGTCTGTTGACGAGATTTTTGTTACTCCAATGGATGGTAGCCTTGTCATTATGGAACATAGTCGGTTGTCGAGATTTTTGTTACTCCAATGGATGGTAGCCTTGTCATTATGGAACGTAGTATGTTGTAGATATTTCTGTTACTGAAATGGATGGTAGCCTTGTCATTATGGAAGGTAGTTTGTTGTCGAGATTTTTGTTACTCCAATGGATGGTAGCCTTGTCATTATGGAAGGTAGTCTGTTGTCGAGATTTTTGTTAATTCAATAGATGGTAGCCTTGTCATTATGAAAGGTAGTATGTTGACGAGATTTTTGTTACTCCAATGGATGGTAGCCTTGTCATTATGGAATCTAATCTGTTGTCGAGATTTTTGTTACTCCAATGGATGGTAGCCTTGTCATTATGGAACGTAGTCGGTTGTTGAGATTTTTTTTACTCCAATGGATGGTAGCCTTGTCATTATGGAACATAGTATTTTGTAGATATTTCTGTTACTGAAATGGAGGGTAGCCTTGTCATTATGGAAGGTAGTTTATTTCGAGATTTTTGTTACTCCAATGGATGGTAGCGTTGTCATTATGGAAGGTAGTCTGTTGTCGAGATTTTTGTTAATTCAATAGATGGTTGCCTTGCCATTATGGAAGGTAGTCTGTTGTCGAGATTTTTGTTACTCCAATGGATGGTAGCCTTGTCATTTGGAAGGTAGTCTGTTGTCGAGATTTTTGATACTCCAATGAATGGTAGCCTTGTCATTATGGAAGGTAGTATGTTGTCGAGATTTTTGTTACTCCAATGGATGGTAGCCTTTTCATTATAGAAGGTAGTCTGTTGTCGAGATTTTTGTTACTCCAATGGATGGTAGCCTTGTCATCATGGAAGGTAGTCAGTTGTCGAGAATTTTGTTACTCCAATGGATGGCGGCCTTGACATTAAGGAACGTAGTATGTTGTAGATATTTTTGTTATTCCAATGGATGGTAGCCTTGTCATTATGGAAGGTAGTCTGTTGTCGAGATTTGTGTTACTCCAATGGATGGTATCCTTGTCATTATGGAACATAGTATGTTGTAGATATTTCTGTTACTCCAATGGATGGTAGCCTTGTCATTATGGAAGGTAGTTTGTTGTCGAGATTTTTGTTACTCCAATGGATGGTAGCCTTGTCATTATGGAAGGTAGTCTGTTGTCGAGATTTTTGTTAATTCAATAGATGGTAGCCTTGCCATTATGGAAGGTTGTCTATTGTCCAGATTTTTGTTACTCCAATGGATGGTAGCCTTGTCATTATGGAATCTAATCTGTTGTCGACATTTTTGTTACTCCAATGGATGGTAGCCTTTTCATTATAGAAGGTAGTCTGTTGTTGAGATTTTTGTTACTCCAATGGATGGTAGCCTTGTCATTATGGAAGGTAGTCAGTTGTCGAGAATTTTGTTACTCCAATGGATGGCGGCCTTGTCATTATGGAAGGTAGTGTGTTGTTGAGATTTTTGTTACTCTAATGGATGATAGCCTTGTCATTATGTAAGGTAGTCTGTTGTCGAGATTTTTTTTACTCCAATGGATGGTAGCCTTGACATTATGGAACGTAGTATGTTGTAGATATTTTTGTTATTCCAATGGATGGTAGCCTTGTCATTATGGAAGGTAGTCTGTTGTCGAGATTTTTGTTACTACAATGGATGGTATCCTTGTCATTATGGAACGTAGTATGTTGTAGATATTTTTGTTACTCCAATGGATGGTAGCCTTGTCATTATGGAAGGTAGTTTGTAGTCGAGATTTTGGTAACTCCAACGGATGGTAGCCTTTTCATTATGGAAGGTAGTCTATTGTCGAGATTTTTGTTAATTCAATAGATGGTAGCCTTGTCATTATGGAAGGTAGTCTGTTGACGAGATTTTTGTTACTCCAATGGATGGTAGCCTTGTCATTATGGAACATAGTCGGTTGTCGAGATTTTTGTTACTCCAATGGATGGTAGCCTTGTCATTATGGAACGTAGTATGTTGTAGATATTTCTGTTACTGAAATGGATGGTAGCCTTGTCATTATGGAAGGTAGTTTGTTGTCGAGATTTTTGTTACTCCAATGGATGGTAGCCTTGTCATTATGGAAGGTAGTCTGTTGTCGAGATTTTTGTTAATTCAATAGATGGTAGCCTTGTAATTATGAAAGGTAGTATGTTGACGAGATTTTTGTTACTCCAATGTTTGATAGCCTTGTCATTATGGAATCTAATCTGTTGTCGACATTTTTGTTACTCCAATGGATGGTAGCCTTGTCATTATGGAGCGTAGTCGGTTGTTGAGATTTTTTTTACTCCAATGGATGGTAGCCTTATCATTATGGAACGTAGTATTTTGTAGATATTTATGTTACTGAAATGGATGGTAGCCTTGTCATTATGGAAGGTAGTTTACTGTCGAGAATTTTGTTACTCCAATGGATGGTAGCCTTGTCATTATGGAAGGTAGTCTGTTGTCGAGATTTTTGTTAATTCAATAGATGGTAGCCTTGCCATTATGGAAGGTTGTCTATTGTCCAGATTTTTGTTACTCCAATGGATGGTAGCCTTGTCATTATGGAAGGTAGTCTGTTGTCGAGATTTTTGTTACTCCAATGGATGGTAGCCTTTTCATTATAGAAGGTAGTCTGTTGTTGAGATTTTTGTTACTCCAATGGATGGTAGCCTTGTCATTATGGAAGGTAGTCAGTTGTCGAGAATTTTGTTACTCCAATGGATGGCGGCCTTGTCATTATGGAAGGTAGTGTGTTGTTGAGATTTTTGTTACTCTAATGGATGATAGCCTTGTCATTATGTAAGGTAGTCTGTTGTCGAGATTTTTTTTACTCCAATGGATGGTAGCCTTGACATTATGGAACGTAGTATGTTGTAGATATTTTTGTTATTCCAATGGATGGTAGCCTTGTCATTATGGAAGGTAGTCTGTTGTCGAGATTTTTGTTACTACAATGGATGGTATCCTTGTCATTATGGAACGTAGTATGTTGTAGATATTTCTGTTACTCCAATGGATGGTAGCCTTGTCATTATGGAAGGTAGTTTGTAGTCGAGATTTTTGTAACTCCAATGGATGGTAGCCTTGTCATTATGGAAGGTAGTCTATTGTCGAGATTTTTGTTAATTCAATAGATGGTAGCCTTGTCATTATGGAAGGTAGTCTGTTGACGAGATTTTTGTTACTCCAATGGATGGTAGCCTTGTCATTATGGAACATAGTCGGTTGTCGAGATTTTTGTTACTCCAATGGATGGTAGCCTTGTCATTATGGAACGTAGTATGTTGTAGATATTTCTGTTACTGAAATGGATGGTAGCCTTGTCATTATGGAAGGTAGTTTGTTGTCGATATTTTTGTTACTCCAATGGATGGTAGCCTTGTCATTATGGAAGGTAGTCTGTTGTCGAGAGTTTTGTTAATTCAATAGATGGTAGCCTTGTCATTATGAAAGGTAGTATGTTGACGAGATTTTTGTTACTCCAATGGATGGTAGCCTTGTCATTATGGAATCTAATCTGTTGTCGAGATTTTTGTTACTCCAATGGATGGTAGCCTTGTCATTATGGAACGTAGTCGGTTGTTGAGATTTTTTTTACTCCAATGGATGGTAGCCTTGTCATTATGGAACATAGTATTTTGTAGATATTTCTGTTACTGAAATGGAGGGTAGCCTTGTCATTATGGAAGGTAGTTTATTTCGAGATTTTTGTTACTCCAATGGATGGTAGCCTTGTCATTATGGAACGTAGTCGGTTGTTGAGATTTTTTTTACTCCAATGGATGGTAGCCTTGTCATTATGGAACATAGTATTTTGTAGATATTTCTGTTACTGAAATGGAGGGTAGCCTTGTCATTATGGAAGGTAGTTTATTTCGAGATTTTTGATACTCCAATGGATGGTAGCGTTGTCATTATGGAAGGTAGTCTGTTGTCGAGATTTTTGTTACTCCAATGGATGGTAGCCTTTTCATTATAGAAGGTAGTCTGTTGTCGAGATTTTTGTTACTCCAATGGATGGTAGCCTTGTCATCATGGAAGGTAGTCAGTTGTCGAGAATTTTGTTACTCCAATGGATGGCGGCCTTGACATTAAGGAACGTAGTATGTTGTAGATATTTTTGTTATTCCAATGGATGGTAGCCTTGTCATTATGGAAGGTAGTCTGTTGTCGAGATTTGTGTTACTCCAATGGATGGTATCCTTGTCATTATGGAACATAGTATGTTGTAGATATTTCTGTTACTCCAATGGATGGTAGCCTTGTCATTATGGAAGGTAGTTTGTTGTCGAGATTTTTGTTACTCCAATGGATGGTAGCCTTGTCATTATGGAAGGTAGTCTGTTGTCGAGATTTTTGTTAATTCAATAGATGGTAGCCTTGTCATTATGGAAGGTAGTATGTTGACGAGATTTTTGTTACTCCAATGTTTGATAGCCTTGTCATTATGGAATCTAATCTGTTGTCGACATTTTTGTTACTCCAATGGATGGTAGCCTTGTCATTATGGAGCGTAGTCGGTTGTTGAGAGTTTTTTTACTCCAATGGATGGTAGCCTTATCATTATGGAACGTAGTATTTTGTAGATATTTATGTTACTGAAATGGATGGTAGCCTTGTCATTATGGAAGGTAGTTTACTGTCGAGAATTTTGTTACTCCAATGGATGGTAGCCTTGTCATTATGGAAGGTAGTCTGTTGTCGAGATTTTTGTTAATTCAATAGATGGTAGCCTTGCCATTATGGAAGGTTGTCTATTGTCCAGATTTTTGTTACTCCAATGGATGGTAGCCTTGTCATTATGGAAGGTAGTCTGTTGTCGAGATTTTTGATACTCCAATGAATGGTAGCCTTGTCATTATGGAAGGTAGTATGTTGTCGAGATTTTTGTTACTCCAATGGATGGTAGCCTTTTCATTATAGAAGGTAGTCTGTTGTCGAGATTTTTGTTACTCCAATGGATGGTAGCCTTGTCATTATGGAAGGTAGTCAGTTGTCGTGAATTTTGTTACTCCAATGGATGGCGGCCTTGTCATTATAGAAGGTAGTGTGTTGTTGAGATTTTTGTTACTCTAATGGATGATAGCCTTGTCATTATGTAAGGTAATCTGTTGTCGAGATTTTTTTTACTCCAATGGATGGTAGCCTTGACATTATGGAACGTAGTATGTTGTAGATATTTTTGTTATTCCAATGGATGGTAGCCTTTTCATTATGGAAGGTAGTCTGTTGTAGAGATTTTTGTTACTCCAATGGATGGTATCCTTGTCATTATGGAACGTAGTATGTTGTAGATATTTCTGTTACTCCAATGGATGGTAGCCTTGTCATTATGGAAGGTAGTTTGTTGTGGAGATTTTTTTTACTCCAATGGATGGTAGCCTTGTCATTATGGAAGGTAGTCTGTTGTCGAGATTTTTGTTAATTCAATACATGATAGCCTTGTCATTATGGAAGGTAGTCTTTTGACCATATTTTTGTTATTCCAATGGATGGTAGACTTGTCATTATGGAAGGTAGTCTGTTGACAAGATTTTTGTTACTCCAATGGATGGTAGCCTTGTCATTATGGAACGTAGTCGGTTGTTGAGATTTTTTTTACTCCAATGGATGGTAGCCTTGTCATTATGGAACAAAGTATTTTGTAGATATTTCTGTTACTGAAATGGAGGGTAGCCTTGTCATTATGGAAGGTAGTTTATTTCGAGATTTTTGTTACTCCAATGGATGGTAGCCTTGTCATAATGGAAGGTAGTCTGTTGTCGAGATTTTTGTTAATTCAATAGATGGTTGCCTTGCCATTATGGAAGGTAGTCTGTTGTCGAGATTTTTGTTGCTCCAATGGATGGTAGCCTTGTCATTTGGAAGGTAGTCTGTTGTCGAGATTTTTGATACTCCAATGAATGGTAGCCTTGTCATTATGGAAGGTAGTATGCTGTCGAGATTTTTGTTACTCCAATGGATGGTAGCCTTTTCATTATAGAAGGTAGTCTGTTGTCGAGATCTTTGTTACTCCAATGGATGGTAGCCTTGTAATCATGGAAGGTAGTCAGTTGTCGAGAATTTTGTTACTCCAATGGATGGCGGCCTTGTCATTATGGAAGGTAGTGTGTTGTCGAGATTTTTGTTAATTCAATAGATGGTAGCCTTGCCATTATGGAAGGTAGTCTGTTGTCTAGATTTTTGTTACTCCAATGGATGGTAGCCTTGTCATTATGGAAAGTAGTCTGTTGTCGAGATTTTTGATACTCCAATGAATGGTAGCCTTGTCATTATGGAAGGTAGTATGTTGTCGAGATTTTTGTTACTCCAATGGATGGTAGCCTTTTCATTATAGAAGGTAGTCTGTTGTTGAGATTTTTGTTACTCCAATGGATGGTAGCCTTGTCATTATGGAAGGTAGTCAGTTGTCGAGAATTTTGTTACTCCAATGGATGGCGGCCTTGTCATTATGGAAGGTAGTGTGTTGTTGAGATTTTTGTTACTCTAATGGATGATAGCCTTGTCATTATGTAAGGTAGTCTGTTGTCGAGATTTTTTTTACTCCAATGGATGGTAGCCTTGACATTATGTAACGTAGTATGTTGTAGATATTTTTGTTATTCCAAATGATGGTAGCCTTGTCATTATGGAAGGTAGTCTGTTGTCGAGATTTTTGTTACTACCATGGATGGTATCCTTGTCATTATGGAACGTAGTATGTTGTAGATATTTCTGTTACTCCAATGGATGGTAGCCTTGTCATTATGGAAGGTAGTTTGTAGCCGAGATTTTTGTAACTCCAATGGATGGTAGCCTTGTCATTATGGAAGGTAGTCTATTGTCGAGATTTTTGTTAATTCAATAGATGGTAGCCTTATCATTATGGAAGGTAGTCTGTTGACGAGATTTTTGTTACTCCAATGGATGGTAGCCTTGTCATTATGGAACATAGTCGGTTGTCGAGATTTTTGTTACTCCAATGGATGGTAGCCTTGTCATTATGGAACGTAGTATGTTGTAGATATTTCTGTTACTGAAATGGATGGTAGCCTTGTCATTATGGAAGGTAGTTTGTTGTCGAGATTTTTGTTACTCCAATGGATGGTAGCCTTGTCATTATGGAAGGTAGTCTGTTGTCGAGATTTTTGTTAATTCAATAGATGGTAGCCTTGTCATTATGAAAGGTAGTATGTTGACGAGATTTTTGTTACTCCAATGGATGGTAGCCTTGTCATTATGGAATCTAATCTGTTGTCGAGATTTTTGTTACTCCAATGGATGGTAGCCTTGTCATTATGGAACGTAGTCGGTTGTTGAGATTTTTTTTACTCCAATGGATGGTAGCCTTGTCATTATGGAACATAGTATTTTGTAGATATTTCTGTTACTGAAATGGAGGGTAGCCTTGTCATTATGGAAGGTAGTTTATTTCGAGATTTTTGTTACTCCAATGGATGGTAGCGTTGTCATTATGGAAGGTAGTCTGTTGTCGAGATTTTTGTTAATTCAATAGATGGTTGCCTTGCCATTATGGAAGGTAGTCTGTTGTCGAGATTTTTGTTACTCCAATGGATGGTAGCCTTCTCATTTGGAAGGTAGTCTGTTGTCGCGATTTTTGATACTCCAATGAATGGTAGCCTTGTCATTATGGAAGGTAGTATGTTGTCGAGATTTTTGTTACTCCAATGGATGGTAGCCTTTTCATTATAGAAGGTAGTCTGTTGTCGAGATTTTTGTTACTCCAATGGATGGTAGCCTTGTCATCATGGAAGGTAGTCAGTTGTCAAGAATTTTGTTACTCCAATGGATGGCGGCCTTGACATTATGGAACGTAGTATGTTGTAGATATTTTTGTTATTCCAATGGATGGTAGCCTTGTCATTATGGAAGGTAGTCTGTTGTCGAGATTTTTGTTACTCCAATGGATGGTATCCTTGTCATTATGGAACATAGTATGTTGTAGATATTTCTGTTACTCCAATGGATGGTAGCCTTGTCATTATGGAAGGTAGTTTGTTGTCGAGATTTTTGATACTCCAATGAATGGTAGCCTTTTCATTATGGAAGGTAGTCTGTTGTCGAGATTTTTGTTAATTCAATAGATGGTAGCCTTGTCATTATGGAAGGTAGTGTGTTGACGAGATTTTTGTTACTCCAATGTTTGATAGCCTTGTCATTATGGAATCTAATCTGTTGTCGACATTTTTGTTACTCCAATGGATGGTAGCCTTGTCATTATGGAGCGTAGTCGGTTGTTGAGATTTTTTTTATTCCAATGGATGGTAGCCTTATCATTATGGAACGTAGTATTTTGTAGATATTTATGTTACTGAAATGGATGGTAGCCTTGTCATTATGGAAGGTAGTTTACTGTTGAGATTTTTGTTACTCCAATGGATGGTAGCCTTGTCATTATGGAAGGTAGTCTGTTGTCGAGATTTTTGTTAATTCAATAGATGGTAGCCTTGCCATTATGGAAGGTTGTCTACTGTCCAGATTTTTGTTACTCCAATGGATGGTAGCCTTGTCATTATGGAAGGTAGTCTGTTGTCGAGATTTTTGATACTCCAATGAATGGTAGCCTTGTCATTATGGAAGGTAGTATGTTGTCGAGATTTTTGTTACTCCAATGGATGGTAGCCTTTTCATTATAGAAGGTAGTCTGTTGTCGAGATTTTTGTTAGTCCAATGGATGGTAGCCTTGTCATTATGGAAGGTAGTCAGTTGTCGTGAATTTTGTTACTCCAATGGATGGCGGCCTTGTCATTATAGAAGGTAGTGTGTTGTTGAGATTTTTGTTACTCTAATGGATGATAGCCTTGTCATTATGTAAGGTAATCTGTTGTCGAGATTTTTTTTACTCCAATGGATGGTAGCCTTGACATTATGGAACGTAGTATGTTGTAGATATTTTTGTTATTCCAATGGATGGTAGCCTTTTCATTATGGAAGGTAGTCTGTTGTAGAGATTTTTGTTACTCCAATGGATGGTATCCTTGTCATTATGGAACGTAGTATGTTGTAGATATTTCTGTTACTCCAATGGATGGTAGCCTTGTCATTATGGAAGGTAGTTTGTTGTGGAGATTTTTTTTACTCCAATGGATGGTAGCTTTGTCATTATGGAAGGTAGTCTGTTATCGAGATTTTTGTTAATTCAATATATGATAGCCTTGTCATTATGGAAGGTAGTCTTTTGACCATATTTTTGTTATTCCAATGGATGGTAGACTTGTCATTATGGAAGGTAGTCTGTTGACGAGATTTTTGCTACTCCAATGGATGGTAGCCTTGTCATTATGGAACGTAGTCGGTTGTTGAGATTTTTTTTACTCCAATGGATGGTAGCCTTGTCATTATGGAACAAAGTATTTTGTAGATATTTCTGTTACTGAAATGGAGGGTAGCCTTGTCATTATGGAAGGTAGTTTATTTCGAGATTTTTGTTACTCCAATGGATGGTAGCCTTGTCATAATGGAAGGTAGTCTGTTGTCGAGATTTTTGTTAATTCAATAGATGGTTGCCTTGCCATTATGGAAGGTAGTCTGTTGTCGAGATTTTTGTTACTCCAATGGATGGTAGCCTTGTCATTTGGAAGGTAGTCTGTTGTCGAGATTTTTGATACTCCAATGAATGGTAGCCTTGTCATTATGGAAGGTAGTATGCTGTCGAGATTTTTGTTACTCCAATGGATGGTAGCCTTTTCATTATAGAAGGTAGTCTGTTGTCGAGATCTTTGTTACTCCAATGGATGGTAGCCTTGTAATCATGGAAGGTAGTCAGTTGTCGAGAATTTTGTTACTCCAATGGATGGCGGCCTTGTCATTATGGAAGGTAGTGTGTTGTCGAGATTTTTGTTAATTCAATAGATGGTAGCCTTGCCATTATGGAAGGTAGTCTGTTGTCTAGATTTTTGTTACTCCAATGGATGGTAGCCTTGTCATTATGGAAGGTAGTCTGTTGTCGAGATTTTTGATACTCCAATGAATGGTAGCCTTGTCATTATGGAAGGTAGTATGTTGTCGAGATTTTTGTTACTCCAATGGATGGTAGCCTTTTCATTATAGAAGGTAGTCTGTTGTTGAGATTTTTGTTACTCCAATGGATGGTAGCCTTGTCATTATGGAAGGTAGTCAGTTGTCGAGAATTTTGTTACTCCAATGGATGGCGGCCTTGTCATTATGGAAGGTAGTGTGTTGTTGAGATTTTTGTTACTCTAATGGATGATAGCCTTGTCATTATGTAAGGTAGTCTGTTGTCGAGATTTTTTTTACTCCAATGGATGGTAGCCTTGACATTATGTAACGTAGTATGTTGTAGATATTTTTGTTATTCCAATGGATGGTAGCCTTGTCATTATGGAAGGTAGTCTGTTGTCGAGATTTTTGTTACTACAATGGATGGTATCCTTGTCATTATGGAACGTAGTATGTTGTAGATATTTCTGTTACTCCAATGGATGGTAGCCTTGTCATTATGGAAGGTAGTTTGTAGCCGAGATTTTTGTAACTCCAATGGATGGTAGCCTTGTCATTATGGAAGGTAGTCTATTGTCGAGATTTTTGTTAATTCAATAGATGGTAGCCTTATCATTATGGAAGGTAGTCTGTTGACGAGATTTTTGTTACTCCAATGGATGGTAGCCTTGTCATTATGGAACATAGTCGGTTGTCGAGATTTTTGTTACTCCAATGGATGGTAGCCTTCTCATTATGGAACGAAGTATGTTGTAGATATTTCTGTTACTGAAATGGATGGTAGCCTTGTCATTATGGAAGGTAGTTTGTTGTCGAGATTTTTGTTACTCCAATGGATGGTAGCCTTGTCATTATGGAAGGTAGTCTGTTGTCGAGATTTTTGTTAATTCAATAGATGGTAGCCTTGTCATTATGAAAGGTAGTATGTTGACGAGATTTTTGTTACTCCAATGGATGGTAGCCTTGTCATTATGGAATCTAATCTGTTGTCGAGATTTTTGTTACTCCAATGGATGGTAGCCTTGTCATTATGGAACGTAGTCGGTTGTTGAGATTTTTTTTACTCCAATGGATGGTAGCCTTGTCATTATGGAACATAGTATTTTGTAGATATTTCTGTTACTGAAATGGAGGGTAGTCTTGTCATTATGGAAGGTAGTTTATTTCGAGATTTTTGTTACTCCAATGGATGGTAGCGTTGTCATTATGGAAGGTAGTCTGTTGTCGAGATTTTTGTTAATTCAATAGATGGTTGCCTTGCCATTATGGAAGGTAGTCTGTTGTCGAGATTTTTGTTACTCCAATGGATGGTAGCCTTCTCATTTGGAAGGTAGTCTGTTGTCGCGATTTTTGATACTCCAATGAATGGTAGCCTTGTCATTATGGAAGGTAGTATGTTGTCGAGATTTTTGTTACTCCAATGGATGGTAGCCTTTTCATTATAGAAGGTAGTCTGTTGTCGAGATTTTTGTTACTCCAATGGATGGTAGCCTTGTCATCATGGAAGGTAGTCAGTTGTCAAGAATTTTGTTACTCCAATGGATGGCGGCCTTGACATTATGGAACGTAGTATGTTGTAGATATTTTTGTTATTCCAATGGATGGTAGCCTTGTCATTATGGAAGGTAGTCTGTTTTCGAGATTTTTGTTACTCCAATGAATGGTAGCGTTGTCATTATGGAAGGTAGTATGTTGTCGAGATTTTTGTTACTCCAATGGATGGTAGCCTTTTCATTATAGAAGGTAGTCTGTTGTCGAGATTTTTGTTACTCCAATGGATGGTAGCCTTGTCATTATGGAAGGTAGTCAGTTGTCGGGAATTTTGTTACTCCAATGGATGGCGGCCTTGTCATTATGGAAGGTAGTGTGTTGTTGAGATTTTTGTTACTCTAATGGATGATAGCCTTGTCATTATGTAAGGTAGTCTGTTGTCGAGATTTTTTTTACTCCAATGGATGGTAGCCTTGACATTATGGAACGTAGTATGTTGTAGATATTTTTGTTATTCCAATGGATGGTAGCCTTGTCATTATGGAAGGTAGTCTGTTGTCGAGATTTTTGTTACTACAATGGATGGTATCCTTGTCATTATGGAACGTAGTATGTTGTAGATATTTCTGTTACTCCAATGTATGGTAGCCTTGTCATTATGGAAGGTAGTTTGTAGTCGAGATTTTTGTAACTCCAATTGATGGTAGCCTTGTCATTATAGAAGGTAGTCTATTGTCGAGATTTTTGTTAATTCAATAGATGGTAGCCTTGTCATTATGGAAGGTAGTCTGTTGACGAGATTTCTGTTACTCCAATGGATGGTAGCCTTGTCATTATGGAACATAGTCGGTTTTCGAGATTTTTGTTACTCCAATGGATGGTAGCCTTGTCATTATGGAACGTACTATGTTGTAGATATTTCTGTTACTGAAATGGATGGTAGCCTTGTCATTATGGAAGGTAGTTTGTTCTCGAGATTTTTGATACTCCAATGGATGTTAGCCTTGTCATTATGGAAGGTAGTCTGTTGTCGAGATTTTTGTTAATTCAATAGATGGTAGCCTTGTCATTATGAAAGGTAGTATATTGACGAGATTTTTGTTACTCCAATGGATGGTAGCCTTGTCATTATGGAATCTAATCTGTTGTCGAGATTTTTGTTACTCCAATGGATGGTAGCATTGTCATTATGGAACGTAGTCGGTTGTTGAGATTTTTTTTACTCCAACGGATGGTAGCCTTATCATTATGGAACGTAGTATTTTGTAGATATTTCTGTTACTGAAATGGAGGGTAGCCTTGTCATTATGGAAGGTAGTTTATTTCGAGATTTTTGTTACTCCAATGGATGGTAGCGTTGTCATTATGGAAGGTAGTCTGTTGTCGAGATTTTTGTTACTCCAATGGATGGTAGCCTTTTCATTATAGAAGGTAGTCTGTTGTCGAGATTTTTGTTACTCCAATGGATGGTAGCCTTGTCATCATGGAAGGTAGTCAGTTGTCAAGAATTTTGTTACTCCAATGGATGGCGGCCTTGACATTATGGAACGTAGTATGTTGTAGATATTTTTGTTATTCCAATGGATGGTAGCCTTGTCATTATGGAAGGTAGTCTGTTGTCGAGATTTTTGTTACTCCAATGGATGGTATCCTTGTCATTATGGAACATAATATGTTGTAGATATTTCTGTTACTCCAATGGATGGTAGCCTTGTCATTATGGAAGGTAGTTTGTTGTCGAGATTTTTGATACTCCAATGAATGGTAGCCTTGTCATTATGGAAGGTAGTCTGTTGTCGAGATTTTTGTTAATTCAATAGATGGTAGCCTTGTCATTATGGAAGGTAGTATGTTGACGAGATTTTTGTTACTCCAATGTTTGATAGCCTTGTCATTATGGAATCTAATCTGTTGTCGACATTTTTGTTACTCCAATGGATGGTAGCCTTGTCATTATGGAGCGTAGTCGGTTGTTGAGATTTTTTTTACTCCAATGGATGGTAGCCTTATCATTATGGAACGTAGTATTTTGTAGATATTTATGTTACTGAAATGGATGGTAGCCTTGTCATTATGCAAGGTAGTTTACTGTCGAGATTTTTGTTACTCCAATGGATGGTAGCCTTGTCATTATGGAAGGTAGTCTGTTGTCGAGAGTTTTGTTAATTCAATAGATGGTAGCCTTGCCATTATGGAAGGTTGTCTATTGTCCAGATTTTTGTTACTCCAATGGATGGTAGCCTTGTCATTATGGAAGGTAGTCTGTTGTCGAGATTTTTGATACTCCAATGAATGGTAGCCTTGTCATTATGAAAGGTAGTATGTTGTCGAGATTTTTGTTACTCCAATGGATGGTAGCCTTTTCATTATAGAAGGTAGTCTGTTGTCGAGATTTTTGTTACTCCAATGGATGGTAGCCTTGTCATTATGGAAGGTAGTCAGTTGTCGTGAATTTTGTTACTCCAATGGATGGCGGCCTTGTCATTATAGAAGGTAGTGTGTTGTTGAGATTTTTGTTACTCTAATGGATGATAGCCTTGTCATTATGTAAGGTAATCTGTTGTCGAGATTTTTTTTACTCCAATGGATGGTAGCCTTGACATTATGGAACGTAGTATGTTGTAGATATTTTTGTTATTCCAATGGATGGTAGCCTTTTCATTCTGGAAGGTAGTCTGTTGTAGAGATTTTTGTTACTCCAATGGATGGTATCCTTGTCATTATGGAACGTAGTATGTTGTAGATATTTCTGTTACTCCAATGGATGGTAGCCTTGTCATTATGGAAGGTAGTTTGTTGTGGAGATTTTTTTTACTCCAATGGATGGTAGCCTTGTCATTATGGAAGGTAGTCTGTTGTCGAGATTTTTGTTAATTCAATATATGATAGCCTTGTCATTATGGAAGGTAGTCTTTTGACCATATTTTTGTTATTCCAATGGATGGTAGACTTATCATTATGGAAGGTAGTCTGTTGACGAGATTTTTGCTACTCCAATGGATGGTAGCCTTGTCATTATGGAACGTAGTCGGTTGTTGAGATTTTTTTTACTCCAATGGATGGTAGCCTTGTCATTATGGAACAAATTATTTTGTAGATATTTTTGTTACTGAAATGGAGGGTAGCCTTGTCATTATGGAAGGTAGTTTATTTCGAGATTTTTGTTACTCCAATGGATGGTTGCCTTGTCATAATGGAAGGTAGTCTGTTGTCGAGATTTTTGTTAATTCAATAGATGGTTGCCTTGCCATTATGGAAGGTAGTCTGTTGTCGAGATTTTTGTTACTCCAATGGATGGTAGCCTTGTCATTTGGAAGGTAGTCTGTTGTCGAGATTTTTGATACTCCAATGAAAGGTAGCCTTGTCATTATGGAAGGTAGTATGCTGTCGAGATTTTTGTTACTCCAATGGATGGTAGCCTTTTCATTATAGAAGGTAGTCTGTTGTCGAGATCTTTGTTACTCCAATGGATGGTAGCCTTGTAATCATGGAAGGTAGTCAGTTGTCGAGAATTTTGTTACTCCAATGGATGGCGGCCTTGTCATTATGGAAGGTAGTGTGTTGTCGAGATTTTTGTTAATTCAATAGATGGTAGCCTTGCCATTATGGAAGGTAGTCTGTTGTCTAGATTTTTGTTACTCCAATGGATGGTAGCCTTGTCATTATGGAAGGTAGTCTGTTGTCGAGATTTTTGATACTCCAATGAATGGTAGCCTTGTCATTATGGAAGGTAGTATGTTGTCGAGATTTTTGTTACTCCAATGGATGGTAGCCTTTTCATTATAGAAGGTAGTCTGTTGTTGAGATTTTTGTTACTCCAATGGATGGTAGCCTTGTCATTATGGAAGGTAGTCAGTTGTCGAGAATTTTGTTACTCCAATGGATGGCGGCCTTGTCATTATGGAAGGTAGTGTGTTGTTGAGATTTTTGTTACTCTAATGGATGATAGCCTTGTCATTATGTAAGGTAGTCTGTTGTCGAGATTTTTTTTACTCCAATGGATGGTAGCCTTGACATTATGTAACGTAGTATGTTGTAGATATTTTTGTTATTCCAATGGATGGTAGCCTTGTCATTATGGAAGGTAGTCTGTTGTCGAGATTTTTGTTACTACAATGGATGGTATCCTTGTCATTATGGAACGTAGTATGTTGTAGATATTTCTGTTACTCCAATGGATGGTAGCCTTGTCATTATGGAAGGTAGTTTGTAGCCGAGATTTTTGTAACTCCAATGGATGGTAGCCTTGTCATTATGGAAGGTAGTCTATTGTCGAGATTTTTGTTAATTCAATAGATGGTAGCCTTATCATTATGGAAGGTAGTCTGTTGACGAGATTTTTGTTACTCCAATGGATGGTAGCCTTGTCATTATGGAACATAGTCGGTTGTCGAGATTTTTGTTACTCCAATGGATGGTAGCCTTGTCATTATGGAACGTAGTATGTTGTAGATATTTCTGTTACTGAAATGGATGGTAGCCTTGTCATTATGGAAGGTAGTTTGTTGTCGAGATTTTTGTTACTCCAATGGATGGTAGCCTTGTCATTATGGAAGGTAGTCTGTTGTCGAGATTTTTGTTAATTCAATAGATGGTAGCCTTGTCATTATGAAAGGTAGTATGTTGACGAGATTTTTGTTACTCCAATGGATGGTAGCCTTGTCATTATGGAATCTAATCTGTTGTCGAGATTTTTGTTACTCCAATGGATGGTAGCCTTGTCATTATGGAACGTAGTCGGTTGTTGAGATTTTTTTTACTCCAATGGATGGTAGCCTTGTCATTATGGAACATAGTATTTTGTAGATATTTCTGTTACTGAAATGGAGGGTAGCCTTGTCATTATGGAAGGTAGTTTATTTCGAGATTTTTGTTACTCCAATGGATGGTAGCGTTGTCATTATGGAAGGTAGTCTGTTGTCGAGATTTTTGTTAATTCAATAGATGGTTGCCTTGCCATTATGGAAGGTAGTCTGTTGTCGAGATTTTTGTTACTCCAATGGATGGTAGCCTTCTCATTTGGAAGGTAGTCTGTTGTCGCGATTTTTGATACTCCAATGAATGGTAGCCTTGTCATTATGGAAGGTAGTATGTTGTCGAGATTTTTGTTACTCCAATGGATGGTAGCCTTGTCATTATGGAAGGTAGTCTATTGTCGAGATTTTTGTTAATTCAATAGATGGTAGCCTTATCATTATGGAAGGTAGTCTGTTGACGAGATTTTTGTTACTCCAATGGATGGTAGCCTTGTCATTATGGAACATAGTCGGTTGTCGAGATTTTTGTTACTCCAATGGATGGTAGCCTTGTCATTATGGAACGTAGTATGTTGTAGATATTTCTATTACTGAAATGGATGGTAGCCTTGTCATTATGGAAGGTAGTTTGTTGTCGAGATTTTTGTTACTCTAATGGATGGTAGCCTTGTCATTATGGAAGGTAGTCTGTTGTCGAGATTTTTGTTAATTCAATAGATGGTAGCCTTGTCATTATGAAAGGTAGTATGTTGACGAGATTTTTGTTACTCCAATGGATGGTAGCCTTGTCATTATGGAATCTAATCTGTTGTCGAGATTTTTGTTACTCCAATGGATGGTAGCCTTGTCATTATGGAACGTAGTCGGTTGTTAAGATTTTTTTTACTCCAATGGATGGTAACCTTGTCATTATGGAACATAGTATTTTGTAGATATTTCTGTTACTGAAATGGAGGGTAGCCTTGTCATTATGGAAGGTAGTTTATTTCGAGATTTTTGTTACTCCAATGGATGGTAGCGTTGTCATTATGGAAGGTAGTCTGTTGTCGAGATTTTTGTTAATTCAATAGATGGTTGCCTTGCCATTATGGAAGGTAGTCTGTTGTCGAGATTTTTGTTACTCCAATGGATGGTAGCCTTCTCATTTGGAAGGTAGTCTGTTGTCGCGATTTTTGATAATCCAATGAATGGTAGCCTTGTCATTATGGAAGGTAGTATGTTGTCGAGATTTTTGTTACTCCAATGGATGGTAGCCTTTTCATTATAGAAGGTAGTCTGTTGTCGAGATTTTTGTTACTCCAATGGATGGTAGCCTTGTCATCATGGAAGGTAGTCAGTTGTCAAGAATTTTGTTACTCCAATGGATGGCGGCCTTGACATTATGGAACGTAGTATGTTGTAGATATTTTTGTTATTCCAATGGATGGTAGCCTTGTCATTATGGAAGGTAGTCTGTTGTCGAGATTTTTGTTACTCCAATGGATGGTATCCTTGTCATTATGGAACATAGTATGTTGTAGATATTTCTGTTACTCCAATGGATGGTAGCCTTGTCATTATGGAAGGTAGTTTGTTGTCGAGATTTTTGATACTCCAATGAATGGTAGCGTTGTCATTATGGAAGGTAGTATGTTGTCGAGATTTTTGTTACTCCAATGGATGGTAGCCTTTTCATTATAGAAGGTAGTCTGTTGTCGAGATTTTTGTTACTCCAATGGATGGTAGCCTTGTCATTATGGAAGGTAGTCAGTTGTCGGGAATTTTGTTACTCCAATGGATGGCGGCCTTGTCATTATGGAAGGTAGTGTGTTGTTGATATTTTTGTTACTCTAATGGATGATAGCCTTGTCATTATGTAAGGTAGTCTGTTGTCGAGATTTTTTTTACTCCAATGGATGGTAGCCTTGACATTATGGAACGTAGTATGTTGTAGATATTTTTGTTATTCCAATGGATGGTAGCCTTGTCATTATGGAAGGTAGTCTGTTGTCGAGATTTTTGTTACTACAATGGATGGTATCCTTGTCATTATGGAACGTAGTATGTTGTAGATATTTCTGTTACTCCAATGTATGGTAGCCTTGTCATTATGGAAGGTAGTTTGTAGTCGAGATTTTTGTAACTCCAATTGATGGTAGCCTTGTCATTATGGAAGGTAGTCTATTGTCGAGATTTTTTGTTAATTCAATAGATGGTAGCCTTGTCATTATGGAAGGTAGTCTGTTGACGAGATTTCTGTTACTCCAATGGATGGTAGCCTTGTCATTATGGAACATAGTCGGTTTTCGAGATTTTTGTTACTCCAATGGATGGTAGCCTTGTCATTATGGAACGTAGTCTGTTGTAGATATTTTTGTTAATTCAATAGATGGTAGCCTTGTCATTATGAAAGGTAGTATATTGACGAGATTTTTGTTACTCCAATGGATGGTAGCCTTGTCATTATGGAATCTAATCTGTTGTCGAGATTTTTGTTACTCCAATGGATGGTAGCATTGTCATTATGGAACGTAGTCGGTTGTTGAGATTTTTTTTACTCCAATGGATGGTAGCCTTATCATTATGGAACGTAGTATTTTGTAGATATTTCTGTTACTGAAATGGAGGGTAGCCTTGTCATTATGGAAGGTAGTTTATTTCGAGATTTTTGTTACTCCAATGGATGGTAGCGTTGTCATTATGGAAGGTAGTTTGTTGTCGAGATTTTTGTTAATTCAATAGATGGTTGCCTTGCCATTATGGAAGGTAGTCTGTTGTCGAGATTTTTGTTACTCCAATGGATGGTAGCCTTGTCATTATGGAAGGTAGTTTGTTGTCGAGATTTTTGATACTCCAATGAATGGTAGCCTTGTCATTATGGAAGGTAGTATGTTGTCGAGATTTTTGTTACTCCAATGGATGGTAGCCTTTTCATTATAGAAGGTAGTATGTTGTCGAGATTTTTGTTACTCCAATGGATGGTAGCCTTGTCATTATGGAAGGTAGTCAGTTGTCGGGAATTTTGTTACTCCAATGGATGGCGGCCTTGTCATTATGGAAGGTAGTGTGTTGTTGAGATTTTTGTTACTCTAATGGATGATAGCCTTGTCATTATGTAAGGTAGTCTGTTGTCGAGATTTTTTTTACTCCAATGGATGGTAGCCTTGACATTATGGAACGTAGTATGTTGTAGATATTTTTGTTATTCCAATGGATGGTAGCCTTGTCATTATGGAAGGTAGTCTGTTGTCGAGATTTTTGTTACTACAATGGATGGTATCCTTGTCATTATGGAACCTAGTATGTTGTAGATATTTCTGTTACTCCAATGGATGGTAGCCTTGTCATTATGGAAGGTAGTTTGTAGTCGAGATTTTTGTAACTCCAATTGATGGTAGCCTTGTCATTATGGAAGGTAGTCTATTGTCGAGATTTTTGTTAATTCAATAGATGGTAGCCTTGTCATTATGGAAGGTAGTCTGTTGACGAGATTTCTGTTACTCCAATGGATGGTAGCCTTGTCATTATGGAACATAGTCGGTTTTCGAGATTTTTGTTACTCCAATGGATGGTAGCCTTGTCATTATGGAACGTAGTATGTTGTAGATATTTCTGTTACTGAAATGGATGGTAGCCTTGTCATTATGGAAGGTAGTTTATTCTCGAGATTTTTGATACTCCAATGGATGGTAGCCTTGTCATTATGGAAGGTAGTCTGTTGTCGAGATTTTTGTTAATTCAATAGATGGTAGCCTTGTCATTATGAAAGGTAGTATGTTGACGAGATTTTTGTTACTCCAATGGATGGTAGCCTTGTCATTATGGAATCTAATCTGTTGTCGAGATTTTTGTTACTCCAATGGATGGTAGCCTTGTCATTATGGAACGTAGTCGGTTGTTGAGATTTTTTTTACTCCAATGGATGGTAGCCTTGTCATTATGGAACGTAGTATTTTGTAGATATTTCTGTTACTGAAATGGAGGGTAGCCTTGTCATTATGGAAGGTAGTTTATTTCTAGATTTTTGTTACTCCAATGGATGGTAGCGTTGTCATTATGGAAGGTAGTCTGTTGTCGAGATTTTTGTTAATTCAATAGATGGTTTCCTTGCCATTATGGAAGGTAGTCTGTTGTCGAGATTTTTGTTACTCCAATGGATGGTAGCCTTGTCATTTGGAAGGTAGTCTGTTGTCGAGATTTTTGATACTCCAATAAATGGTAGCCTTGTCATTATGGAAGGTAGTATGTTGTCGAGATTTTTGTTACTCCAATGGATGGTAGCCTTTTCATTATAGAAGGTAGTCTGTTGTCGAGATTTTTGTTACTCCAATGGATGGTAGCCTTGTCATCATGGAAGGTAGTCAGTTGTCGAGAATTTTGTTACTCCAATGGATGGCGGCCTTGACATTATGGAACGTAGTATGTTGTAGATATTTTTGTTATTCCAATGGATGGTAGCCTTGTCATTATGGAAGGTAGTCTGTTGTCGAGATTTGTGTTACTCCAATGGATGGTATCCTTGTCATTATGGAACATAGTATGTTGTAGAGATTTCTGTTACTCTAATGGATGGTAGCCTTGTCATTATGGAAGGTAGTTTGTTGTCGAGATTTTTGTTACTCCAATGGATGGTAGCCTTGTCATTATGGAAGGTAGTCTATTGTCGAGATTTTTGTTAATTCAATAGATGGTAGCCTTATCATTATGGAAGGTAGTATGTTGACGAGATTTTTGTTACTCCAATGTTTGATAGCCTTGTCATTATGGAATCTAATCTGTTGTCGACATTTTTGTTACTCCAATGGATGGTAGCCTTGTCATTATGGAGCGTAGTCGGTTGTTGAGATTTTTTTTACTCCAATGGATGGTAGCCTTATCATTATGGAACGTAGTATTTTGTAGATATTTATGTTACTGAAATGGATGGTAGCCTTGTCATTATGGAAGGTAGTTTACTGTCGAGATTTTTGTTACTCCAATGGATGGTAGCCTTGTCATTATGGAAGGTAGTCTGTTGTCGAGATTTTTGTTAATTCAATAGATGGTATCCTTGCCATTATGGAAGGTAGTCTATTGTCCAGATTTTTGTTACTCCAATGGATGGTAGCCTTGTCATTATGGAAGGTAGTCTGTTGTCGAGATTTTTGATACTCCAATGAATGGTAGCCTTGTCATTATGGAAGGTAGTATGTTGTCGAGATTTTTGTTACTCCAATGGATGGTAGCCTTTTCATTATAGAAGGTAGTCTGTTGTCGAGATTTTTGTTACTCCAATGGATGGTAGCCTTGTCATTATGGAAGGTAGTCAGTTGTCGTGAATTTTGTTACTCCAATGGATGGCGGCCTTGTCATTATAGAAGGTAGTGTGTTGTTGAGATTTTTGTTACTCTAATGGATGATAGTCTTGTCATTATGTAAGGTAATCTGTTGTCGAGATTTTTTTTACTCAAATGGATGGTAGCCTTGACATTATGGAACGTAGTATGTTGTAGATATTTTTGTTATTCCAATGGATGGTAGCCTTTTCATTATGGAAGGTAGTCTGTTGTAGAGATTTTTGTTACTCCAATGGATGGTATCCTTGTCATTATGGAACGTAGTATGTTGTAGATATTTCTGTTACTCCAATGGATGGTAGCCTTGTCATTATGGAAGGTAGTTTGTTGTGGAGATTTTTTTTACTCCAATGGATGGTAGCCTTGTCATTATGGAAGGTAGTCTTTTGACCATATTTTTGTTATTCCAATGGATGGTAGACTTGTCATTATGGAAGGTAGTCTGTTGACGAGATTTTTGTTACTCCAATGGATGGTAGCCTTGTCATTATGGAACGTAGTCGGTTGTCGAGATTTTTGTTACTCCAATGGATGGTAGCCTTGTCATTATGGAACGTAGTATGTTGTAGATATTTCTGTTACTGAAATGGATGGTAGCATTGTCATTATGGAAGGTAGTTTGTTGTCGAGATTTTTGTTACTCCAATGGATGGTAGCCTTGTCAATATGGAAGGTAGTCTGTTGTCTAGATTTTTGTTAATTCAATATATGATAGCCTTGTCATTATGGAAGGTAGTCTTTTGACCATATTTTTGTTATTTCAATGGATGGTAGACTTGTCATTATGGAAGGTAGTATGTTGACGAGATTTTTGTTACTCCAATGGATGGTAGCCTTGTCATTATGGAACGTAGTATGTTGTAGATATTTCTGTTACTGAAATGGATGGTAGCATTGTCATTATGGAAGGTAGTTTGTTGTCGAGATTTTTGTTACTCCAATGGATGGTAGCCTTGTCAATATGGAAGGTACTCTGTTGTCGAGATTTTTGTTAATTCAATAGATGGTAGCCTTGTCATTATGGAAGGTAGTATGTTGACGAGATTTTTGTTACTCCAATGGATGGTAGCCTTGTCATTATGGAAGGTATTCTGTTGTCGAGATTTTTGATACTCCAATGAATGGTAGCCTTGTCATTATGGAAGGTAGTATGTTGTCGAGATTTTTGTTACTCCAATGGATGGTAGCCTTTTCATTATAGAAGGTAGTCTGTTGTCGAGATTTTCGTTACTCCAATGGATGGTAGCCTTGTCATTATGGAACATAGTATTTTGTAGATATTTCTGTTACTGAAATGGAGGGTAGCCTTGTCATTATGGAACGTAGTCGGTTGTTGAGATTTTTTTTACTCCAATGGATGGTAGCCTTGTCATTATGGAACATAGTATTTTGTAGATATTTCTGTTACTGAAATGGAGAGTAGCCTTGTCATTACGGAAGGTAGTTTGTTTCGAGATTTTTGTTACTCCAATGGATGGTAGCCTTGTCATAATGGAAGGTAGTCTGTTGTCGAGATTTTTGTTAATTCAATAGATGGTAGCCTTGCCATTATGGAAGGTAGTCTGTTGTCGAGATTTTTGTTACTCCAATGGATGGTAGCCTTGTCATTTGGAAGGTAGTCTGTTGTCGAGATTTTTGATACTCCAATGAATGGTAGCCTTGTCATTATGGAAGGTAGTATGCTGTCGAGATTTTTGTTACTCCAATGGATGGTAGCCTTTTCATTATAGAAGGTAGTCTGTTGTCGAGATTTTTGTTACTCCAATGGATGTTAGCCTTGTAATCATGGAAGGTAGTCAGTTGTCGAGAATTTTGTTACTCCAATGGATGGCGGCCTTGTCATTATGGAAGGTAGTGTGTTGTTGAGATTTTTGTTACTCTAATGGATGATAGCCTTGTCATTATGTAAGGTAGTCTGTTGTCGAGATTTTTTTACTCCAATGGATGGTAGACTTGACATTATGGAACGTAGTACGTTGTAGATATTTTTGTTATTCCAATGGATGGTAGCCTTGTCATTATGGAAGGTAGTCTGTTGTCGAGATTTTTGTTACTCCAATGGATGGTATCCTTGTCATTATGAAACGTAGTATGTTGTAGATATTTCGGTTACTACAATGGATGGTAGCCTTGTCAATATGGAAGGTAGTTTGTTGTCGAGATTTTTGTTACTCCAATGGATGGTAGCCTTGTCATTATGGAAGGTAGTCTGTTGTCGAGATTTTTGTTAATTCAATATATGATAGCCTTGTCATTATGGAAGGTAGTCTTTTGACCATATTTTTGTTATTCCAATGGATGGTAGCCTTGTCATTATGGAAGGTAGTCTGTTGACGAGATTTTTGTTACTCCAATGGATGGTAGCCTTGTCATTATGGAACCTAGTCGGTTGTCGAGATTTTTGTTGCTCCAATGGATGGTAGCCTTGTCATTATGGAACGTAGTATGTTGTAGATATTTCTGTTACTGAAATGGATGGTAGCCTTGTCATTATGGAAGGTAGTTTGTTGTCGAGATTTTTGTTACTCCAATGGATGGTAGCCTTGTCATTATGGAAGGTAGTTTGTTGTCGAGATTTTTGTTAATTCAATAGATGCTACCTTGTCATTATGGAAGGTAGTTTGTTGTCGAGATTTTTGTTACTCCAATGGATGGTAGCCTTGTCATTATGGAATCTAATCTGTTGTCGAGATTTTTGTTACTCCAATGGATGGTAGCCTAGTCATTATGGAACGTAGTCGGTTGTTGAGATTTTTTTTACTCCAATGGATGGTAGCCTTGTCATTATGGAGCATAGTATTTTGTAGATATTTTTGTTAGTGAAATGGATGGTAGCCTTGTCATTATGGAAGGTAGTTTATTGCCGAGATTTTTGTTACTCCAATGGATGGTAGCCTTGTCATTATGGAAGGTTGTCTGTTGTCGAGATTTTTGTTAATTCAATAGATGGTAGCCTTGCCATTATGGAAGGTAGTCTGTTGTCGAGATTTTTGTTACTCCGATGGATGGTAGCCTTGTCATTATGGAAGGTAGTCTGTTGTCGAGATTTTTGATACTCCAATGAATGGTAGCCTTGTCATTATGGAAGGTAGTATGTTGTCGAGATTTTTGTTACTCCAATGGATGGTAGCCTTTTCATTATAGAAGGTAGTCTGTTGTCGAGATTTTTGTTACTCTAATGGATGGTAGCCTTGTCATTATGGAACGTAGTCGGTTGTCGAGATTTTTGTTACTCCAATGGATGGTAGCCTTGTCATTATGGAACGTAGTATGTTGTAGATATTTCTGTTACTGAAATGGATGGTAGCCTTGTCATTATGGAAGGTAGTTTGTTGTCGAGATTTTTGTTACTCCAATGGATGGTAGCCTTGTCATTATGGAAGGTAGTCTGTTGTCGAGATTTTTGTTAATTCAATAGATGGTAGCCTTGTCATTATGGAAGGTAGTATGTTGACGAGATTTTTGTTACTCCAATGGATGGTAGCCTTGTCATTATGGAATCTAATTTGTTATCGAGATTTTTGTTACTCCAATGGATGGTAGCCTTGTCATTATGGAACGTAGTCGGTTTGGATGGTAGCCTTGTCATTATGGAACGTAGTATTTTGTAGATATTTTTGTTACTGAAATGGATGGTAGCCTTGACATTATGGAAGGTAGTTTATTGTCGAGATTTTTGTTACTCCAATGGATGGTAGCCTTGTAATTATGGAACGTAGTCTGTTGTAGATATTTCTGTTACTGAAATGGATGGTAGCCTTGTCATTATGGAAGGTAGTTTGTTGTCGAGATTTTTGTTACTCCAATGGATGGTAGCCTTGTCATTATGGAAGGTTGTCTGTTGTCGAGATTTTTGTAAATTCAATAGATGGTAGCCTTGTCATTATGGAAGGTAGTCTGTTGTCGAGATTTTTGTTACTCCATTGGATGGTAGCCTTGTCATTATGGAAGGTAGTTGGTTGTCGAGAATTTTGTTACTCCAATGGATGGCGGCCTTGTCATTATGGAAGGTAGTGTGTTGTTGATATTTTTGTTACTCTAATGGATGATAGCCTTGTCATTATGTAAGGTAGTCTGTTGTCGAGATTTTTTTTACTCCAATGCATGGTAGCCTTGACATTATCGAACGTAGTATGTTGTAGATATTTTTGTTATTCCAATGGATGGTAGCCTTGTCATTATGGAAGGTAGTCTGTTGTCGAGATTTTTGTTACTCCAATGGATGGTATCCTTGTCATTATGGAACGTAGTATGTTGTAGATATTTCTGTTACTCCAATGGATGATATCCTTGTCATTATGGAAGGTAGTTTGTTGTCGAGATTTTTGTTACTCCAATGGATGGTAGCCTTGTCATTATGGAAGGTAGTCTGTTGTCGACATTTTTGTTAATTCAATATATGATAGCCTTGTCATTATGGAAGGTAGTCTTTTGACCATATTTTTGTTATTCCAATGGATGGTAGCCTTGTCATTATGGAAGGTAGTCTGTTGACGAGATTTTTGTTACTCCAATGGATGGTAGCCCTGTCATTATGGAACGTAGTATGTTGTAGATATTTCTGTTACTGAAATGGATGGTAGCCTTGTCATTATGGAAGGTAGTTTGTTGTCGAGATTTTTGTTACTCCAATGGATGGTAGCCTTGTCATTATGGAATCTAATCTGTTGTCGAGATTTTTGTTACTCCAATGGATGGTAGCCTACTCATTATGGAACGTAGTCGGTTGTTGAGATTTTTTTACTCCAATGGAAGGTAGCCTTGTCATTATGGAGCATAGTATTTTGTAGATATTTTTGTTAGTGAAATGGATGGTAGCCTTGTCATTATGGAAGGTAGTTTATTGCCGAGATTTTTGTTACTCCAATGGATGGTAGCCTTGTCATTATGGAAGGTTGTCTGTTGTCGAGATTTTTGTTAATTCAATAGATGGTAGCCTTGCCATTATGGAAGGTAGTCTGTTGTCGAGATTTTTGTTACTCCGATGGATGGTAGCCTTGTCATTATGGAAGGTAGTCTGTTGTCGAGATTTTTGATACTCCAATGAATGGTAGCCTTGTCATTATGGAAGGTAGTATGTTGTCGAAATTTTTGTTACTCCAATGCATGGTAGCCTTTTCATTATAGAAGGTAGTCTGTTGTCGAGATTTTCGTTACTCTAATGGATGGTAGCCTTGTCATTATGGAACGTAGTCGGTTGTCGAGATTTTTGTTACTCCAATGGATGGTAGCCTTGTCATTATGGAAAGTAGTATGTTGTAGATATTTCTGTTACTGAAATGGATGGTAGCCTTGTCATTATGGAAGGTAGTTTGTTGTCGAGATTTTTGTTACTCCAATGGATGGTAGCCTTGTCATTATGGAAGGTAGTCTGTTGTCGAGATTTTTGTTAATTCAATAGATGGTAGCCTTGTCATTATGGAAGGTAGTATGTTGACGAGATTTTTGTTACTCCAATGGATGGTAGCCTTGTCATTATGGAATCTAATCTGTTATCGAGATTTTAGTTACTCCAATGGATGGTAGCCTTGTCATTATGGAACGTAGTCGGTTGTTGGGATTTTTTTTACTCCAATGGATGGTAGCCTTGTCATTATGGAACGTAGTATTTTGTAGATATTTCTGTTACTGAAATGGATGGTAGCCTTGACATTATGGAAGGTAGTTTATTGTCGAGATTTTTGTTACTCCAATGGATGGTAGCCTTGTAATTATGGAACGTAGTCTGTTGTAGATATTTCTGTTACTGAAATGGATGGTAGCCTTGTCATTATGGAAGGTAGTCTGTTGTCGAGATTTTTGATACTCCAATGAATGGTAGCCTTGTCATTATGGAAGGTAGTATGTTGTCGAGATTTTTGTTACTCCAATGCATGGTAGCCTTTTCATTATAGAAGGTAGTCTGTTGTCGAGATTTTCGTTACTCTAATGGATGGTAGCCTTGTCATTATGGAACGTAGTCGGTTGTCGAGATTTTTGTTACTCCAATGGATGGTAGCCTTGTCATTATGGAAAGTAGTATGTTGTAGATATTTCTGTTACTGAAATGGATGGTAGCCTTGTCATTATGGAAGGTAGTTTGTTGTCGAGATTTTTGTTACTCCAATGGATGGTAGCCTTGTCATTATGGAAGGTAGTCTATTGTCGAGATTTTTGTTAATTCAATAGATGGTAGCCTTGTCATTATGGAAGGTAGTATGTTGACGAGATTTTTGTTACTCCAATGGATGGTAGCCTTGTCATTATGGAATCTAATCTGTTATCGAGATTTTTGTTACTCCAATGGATGGTAGCCTTGTCATTATGGAACGTAGTCGGTTGTTGGGATTTTTTTTACTCCAATGGATGGTAGCCTTGTCATTATGGAACGTAGTATTTTGTAGATATTTCTGTTACTGAAATGGATGGTAGCCTTGACATTATGGAAGGTAGTTTATTGTCGAGATTTTTGTTACTCCAATGGATGGTAGCCTTGTAATTATGGAACGTAGTCTGTTGTAGATATTTCTGTTACTGAAATGGATGGTAGCCTTGTCATTATGGAAGGTAGTTTGTTGTTGAGATTTTTGTTACTCCAATGGATGGTAGCCTTGTCATTATGGAAGGTTGTCTGTTGTCGAGATTTTTGTAAATTCAATAGATGGTAGCCTTGTCATTATGGAAGGTAGTCTGTTGTCGAGATTTTTGTTACTCCAATGGATGGTAGCCTTGTCATTATGGAAGGTAGTTGGTTGTCGAGAATTTTGTTACTCCAATGGATGGCGGCCTTGTCATTATGGAAGGTAGTGTGTTGTTGAGATTTTTGTTACTCTAATGGATGATAGCCTTGTCATTATGTAAGGTAGTCTATTGTCGAGATTTTTTTTACTCCAATGCATGGTAGCCTTAACATTATCGAACGTAGTATGTTGTAGATATTTTTGTTATTCCAATAGATGGTAGCCTTGTCATTATGGAAGGTAGTCTGTTGTCGAGATTTTTGTTACTCCAATGGATGGTATCCTTGTCATTATGGAACGTAGTATGTTGTAGATATTTCTGTTACTCCAATGGATGATATCCTTGTCATTATGGAAGGTAGTTTGTTGTCGAGATTTTTGTTACTCTAATGGATGGTAGCCTTGTCATTATGGAAGGTAGTCTGTTGTCGAGATTTTTGTTAATTCAATATATGATAGCCTTGTCTTTATGGAAGGTAGTCTTTTGACCATATTTTTGTTATTCCAATGGATGGTAGCCTTGTCATTATGGAAGGTAGTCTGTTGACGAGATTTTTGTTACTCCAATTGATGGTAGCCCTGTCATTATGGAACATAGTATGTTGTAGATATTTCTGTTACTGAAATGGATGGTAGACTTGTCATTATGGAAGGTAGTTTGTTGTCGAGATTTTTGTTACTCCAATGGATGGTAGCCTTGTCATTATGGAAGGTAGTCTGTTGTCGAGATTTTTGTTAATTCAATAGATGGTAGCCTTGTCATTATGGAAGGTAGTATGTTGACGAGATTTTTGTTAATTCAATAGATGGTAGCCTAGTCATTATGGAAGGTAGTATATTGACGAGATTTTTGTTACTCCAATGGATGGTAGCCTTGTCATTATGGAATCTAATCTGTTGTCGAGATTTTTGTTACTCCAATGGATGGTAGCCTTGTCATTATGGACCGTAGTCGGTTGTTGAGATTTTTTTTACTCCAATGGATGGTACCCTTGTCATTATGGAACGTAGTATTTTGTAGATATTTCTGTTACTGAAATGGATGGTAGCCTTGTCATTATGGAAGGTAGTCTGTTGTCGAGATTTTTGATACTCCAATGAATGGTAGCCTTGTCATTATGGAACGTAGTATGTTGTCGAGATTTTTGTTACTCCAATGGATGGTAGCGTTTTCATTATAGAAGGTAGTCTGTTGTCGAGATTTTTGTTACTCCAATGGATGGTAGCCTTGTCATTATGGAAGGTAGTCAGTTGACGAGAATTTTGTTACTCCAATGGATGGCGACCTTGTCATTATGGAAGGTAGTGTGTTGTTGAGATTTTTGTTACTCTAATGGATGAAAGCCTTGTCATTATGTGAGGTAGTCTGTTGTCGAGATTTTTTTTACTCCAATGCATGGTAGCCTTGACATTTGGAACGTAGTATGTTGTAGATATTTTTGTTATTCCAATGGATGGTAGCCTTCTCATTATGGAAGGTAGTCTGTTGTCGAGATTTTTGTTACTCCAATGGATGGTATCCTTGTCATTATGGAACGTAGTATGTTGTAGATATTTCTGTTACTCCAATGGATGGTAGCCTTGTCATTATGGAAAGTAGTTTGTTGTCAAGATTTTTGTTACTCCAATGGATGGTATCCTTGTCATTATGGAAGGTAGTCTGTTGTCGAGATTTTTGTTAATTCAATATATGATAGCCTTGTCATTATGGAAGGTAGTCTTTTGACCATATTTTTGTTATTCCAATGGATGGTAGCCTTGTCATTATGGAAGGTAGTCTGTTGACGAGATTTTTGTTACTCCAATGGATGGTAGCCCTGTCATTATGGAACGTAGTATGTTGTAGATATTTCTGTTACTGAAATGGATTGTAACCTTGTCATTATGGAAGGTAGTTTGTTGTCGAGATTTTTGTTACTCCAATGGATGGTAGCCTTGTCATTATGGAAGGTAGTCTGTTGTCGAGATTTTTGTTAATACAATAGATGGTAGCCTTGTCATTATGGAAGGTAGTATGTTGACGAGATTTTTGTTAATTCAATAGATGGTAGCCTAGTCATTATGGAAGGTAGTATGTTGACGAGATTTTTGTTACTCCAATGGATGGTAGCCTTGTCATTATGGAATCTAATTTGTTGTCGAGATTTTTGTTACTCCAATGGATGGTAGCCTTGTCATTATGGACCGTAGTCGGTTGTTGAGATTTTTTTTACTCCAATGGATGGTAGCCTTGTCATTATGGAACGTAGTATTTTGTAGATATTTCTGTTACTGAAATGGATGGTAGCCTTGTCATTATGGAAGGTAGTCTGTTGTCGAGATTTTTGATACTCCAATGAATGGTAGCCTTGTCATTATGGAACGTAGTATGTTGTCGAGATTTTTGTTACTCCAATGGATGGTAGCGTTTTCATTATAGAAGGTAGTCTGTTGTCGAGATTTTTGTTACTCCAATGGATGGTAGCCTTGTCATTATGGAAGGTATTCAGTTGTCGAGAATTTTGTTACTCCAATGGATGGCGGCCTTGTCATTATGGAAGGTAGTGTGTTGTTGAGATTTTTGTTACTCTAATGGATGAAAGCCTTGTCATTATTTGAGGTAGTCTGTTGTCGAGATTTTTTTTACTCCAATGCATGGTAGCCTTGACATTTGGAACGTAGTATGTTGTAGATATTTTTGTTATTCCAATGGATGGTAGCCTTGTCATTATGGAAGGTAGTCTGTTGTCGAGATTTTTGTTACTCCAATGGATGGTATCCTTGTCATTATGGAACATAGTATGTTGTAGATATTTCTGTTACTCCAATGGATGGTAGCCTTGTCATTATGGAAAGTAGTTTGTTGTCAAGATTTTTGTTACTCCAATGGATGGTAGCCTTGTCATTATGGAAGGAAGTCTGTTGTCAAGATTTTTGTTAATTCAATATATGATAGCCTTGTCATTATGGAAGGTAGTCTTTTGACCATATTTTTGTTATTCCAATGGATGGTAGCCTTGTCATTATGGAAGGTAGTCTGTTGACGAGATTTTTGTTACTCCAATGGATGGTAGCCCTGTCATTATGGAACGCAGTATTTTGTAGATATTTCTGTTACTGAAATGGATGGTAGCCTTGTCATTATGGAAGGTAGTTTGTTGTCGAGATTTTTGTTACTCCAATGGATGGTAGCCTTGTCATTATGGAAGGTAGTCTGTTGTCGAGATTTTTGTTAATTCAATAGATGGTAGCCTTGTCATTATGGAAGGTAGTATGTTGACGAGATTTTTGTTAATTCAATAGATGGTAGCCTAGTCATTATGGAAGGTAGTATGTTGACGAGATTTTTGTTACTCCAATGGATGGTAGCCTTGTCATTATGTGAGGTAGTCTGTTGTCGAGATTTTTTTTACTCCAATGCATGGTAGCCTTGACATTTGGAACGTAGTATGTTGTAGATATTTTTGTTATTCCAATGGATGGTAGCCTTGTCATTATGGAAGGTAGTCTGTTGTCGAGATTTTTGTTACTCCAATGGATGGTATCCTTGTCATTATGGAACGTAGTATGTTGTAGATATTTCTGTTACTCCAATGGATGGTAGCCTTGTCATTATGGAAAGTAGTTTGTTGTCAAGATTTTTATTACTCCAATGGATGGTAGCCTTGTCATTATGGAAGGTAGTCTGTTGTCGAGATTTTTGTTAATTCAATATATGATAGCCATGTCATTATGGAAGGTAGTCTTTTGACCATATTTTTGTTATTCCAATGGATGGTAGTTTTGTCATTATGGAAGGTAGTCTGTTGACGAGATTTTTGTTACTCCGATGGATGGTAGCCCTGTCATTATGGAACGTAGTATGTTCTAGATATTTCTGTTACTGAAATGGATGGTAGCCTTGTCATTATGGAAGGTAGTTTGTTGTCGAGATTTTTGTTACTCCAATGGATGGTAGCCTTGTCATTATGGAAGGTAGTCTGTTGTCGACATTTTTGTTAATTCAATATATGATAGCCTTGTCATTATGGAAGGTAGTCTTTTGACCATATTTTTGTTATTCCAATGGATGGTAGCCTTGTCATTATGGAAGGTAGTCTGTTGACGAGATTTTTGTTACTCCAATGGATGGTAGCCTTGTCATTATGGAACGTAGTCGGTTGTCGAGATTTTTGTTGCTCCAATGGATGGTAGCCTTGTCATTATGGAACGTAGTATGTTGTAGATATTTCTGTTACTGAAATGGATGGTAGCCTTGTCATTATGGAAGGTAGTTTGTTGTCGAGATTTTTGTTACTCCAATGGATGGTAGCCTTGTCATTATGGAAGGTAGTTTGTTGTCGAGATTTTTGTTAATTCAATAGATGGTAGCCTTTTCATTATGGAAGGTAGTATGTTGACGAGATTTTTGTTACTCCAATGGATGGTAGCCTTGTCATTATGGAATCTAATATGTTGTCGAGATTTTTGGTACTCCAATGGATGGTAGCCTAGTCATTATGGAAAGTAGTCGGTTGTTGAGATTTTTTTTACTCCAATGGATGGTAGCCTTGTCATTATGGAGCGTAGTATTTTGTAGATATTTCTTTTACTGAAATGGATGTTAGCCTTGTCATTATGGAAGGTAGTTTATTGCCGAGATTTTTGTTACTCCAATGGATGGTAGCCTTGTCATTATGGAAGGTAGTCTGTTGTCGAGATTTTTGTTAATTCAATAGATGGTAGCCTTGCCATTATGGAAGGTAGTCTGTTGTCGAGATTTTTGTTACTCCAATGGATGGTAGCCTTGTCATTATGGAAGGTAGTCTGTTGTCGAGATTTTTGATACTCCAATGAATGGTAGCCTTGTCATTATGGAAGGTAGTATGTTGTCGAGATTTTTGTTACTCCAATGGATGGTAGCCTTTTCATTATAGAAGGTAGTTTGTTGTCGAGATTTTTGTTACTCTAATGGATGGTAGCCTTGTCATTATGGAACGTAGTCGGTTGTCGAGATTTTTGTTACTCCAATGGATGGTAGCCTTGTCATTATGGAACGTAGTATGTTGTAGATATTTCTGTTACTGAAATGGATGGTAGCCTTGTCATTATGGAAGGTAGTTTGTTGTCGAGATTTTTGTTACTCCAATGGATGGTAGCCTTGTCATTATGGAAGGTAGTCTGTTGTCGAGATTTTTGATAATTCAATAGATGGTAGCCTTGTCATTATGGAAGGTAGTATGTTGACGAGATTTTTGTTACTCCAATGGATGGTAGCCTTGTCATTATGGAATCTAATCTTTTGTCGAGATTTTTGTTACTCCAATGTATGGTAGCCTTGTCATTATGGAACGTAGTCGGTTGTTGGGATTTTTTTTACTCCAATGGATGGTAGCCTTGTCATTATGGAACGTAGTATTTTGTAGATATTTCTGTTACTGAAATGGATGGTAGCCTTGTCATTATGGAAGGTAGTTTATTGTCGAGATTTTTGTTACTCCAATGGATGGTAGCCTTGTCATTATGGAACGTAGTCTGTTGTAGATATTTCTGTTACTGAAATGGATGGTAGCCTTGTCATTATGGAAGGTAGTTTGTTGTCGAGATTTTTGTTACTCCAATGGATGGTAGCCTTGTCATTATAGAAGGTTGTCTATTGTCAAGATTTTTGTAAATTCAATAGATGGTAGCCTTGTCATTATGGAAGGTAGTCTGTTGTCGAGATTTTTGTTACTCCAATGGATGGTAGCCTTGTCATTATGGAAGGTAGTCGGTTGTCGAGAATTTTGTTACTCCAATGGATGGCGGCCTTGTCATTATGGAAGGTAGTGTGTTGTTGAGATTTTTGTTACTCTAATGGATGATAGCCTTGTCATTATGTAAGGTAGTCTGTTGTCGAGATTTTTTTTACTCCAATGCATGGTAGCCTTGACATTATGGAACGTAGTATGTTGTAGATATTTTTGTTATTCCAATGGATGGTAGCCTTGTCATTATGAAAGGTAGTTTGTTGTCGAGATTTTTGTTACTCCAATGGATGGTATCCTTGTCATTATGGAACGTAGTATGTTGTAGATATTTCTGTTACTCCAATGGATGATATCCTTGTCATTATTGAAGGTACTTTGTTGTCGAGATTTTTGTTACTCCAATGGATGGTAGCCTTGTCATTATGGAAGGTAGTCTGTTGTCGAGATTTTTGTTAATTCAATATATGATAGCCTTGTCATTATGTAAGGTAGTCTTTTGACCATATTTTTGTTATTCCAATGGATGGTAGCCTTGTCATTATGGAAGGTAGTCTGTTGACGAGATTTTTGTTACTCCAATGGATGGTAGCCCTGTTATTATGGAACGTAGTATGTTGTAGATATTTCTGTTACTGAAATGGATGGTAGCCTTGTCATTATAGAAGGTAGTTTGTTGTCGAGATTTTTGTTACTCCAATGGATGGTAGCCTTGTCATTATGGAAGGTAGTCTGTTGTCGAGATTTTTGTTAAATCAATAGATGGTAGCCTTGTCATTATGGAAGGTAGTATGTTGACGAGATTTTTGTTAATTCAATAGATGGTAGCCTTGTCATTATGGAAGGTAGTATGTTGATGAGATTTTTGTTACTCCAATGGATGGTAGCCTTGTCATTATGGAATCTAATCTGTTGTCGATATTTTTGTTACTCCAATGGATGGTAGCCTTGTCATTATGGACCGTAGTCGGTTGTTGAGATTTTTTTTACTCCAATGGATGGTAGCCTTGTCATTATGGAACGTAGTATTTTGTAGATATTTCTATTACTGAAATGGATGGTAGCCTTGTCATTATGGAAGGTAGTCTGTTGTCGAGATTTTTGATACTCCAATGAATGGTAGCCTTATCATTATGGAACGTAGTATGTTGTCGAGATTTTTGTTACTCCAATGGATGGTAGCCTTTTCATTATAGAAGGTAGTCTGTTGTCGAGATTTTTGTTACTCCAATGGATGGTAGCCTTGTCATTATGGAAGGTAGTCAATTGTCGATAATTTTGTTACTCTAATGGATGGCGGCCTTGTCATTTTGGAAGGTAATGTGTTGTTGAGATTTTTGTTACTCTAATGGATGATAGCCTTGTCATTATGTAAGGTAGTTTGTTGTCGAGATTTTTTTTACTCCAATGCATGGTAGCCTTGACATTTGGAACGTAGTATGTTGTAGATATTTTTGTTATTCCAATGGATGGTAGCCTTGTCATTATGGAAGGTAGTCTGTTGTCGAGATTTTTGTTACTCCAATGGATGGTATCCTTGTCATTATGGAACGTAGTATGTTGTAGATATTTCTGTTACTCCAATGGATGGTAGCCTTGTCATTATGGAAAGTAGTTTGTTGTCGAGATTTTTGTTACTCCAATGGATGGTAGCCTTGTCATTATGGAAGGTAGTCTGTTGTTAAGATTTTTGTTAATTCAATATATGATAGCCTTGTCATTATGGAATGTAGTCTTTTGACCCTATTTTTGTTATTCCAATGGATGGTAGCCTTGTCATTATGGAAGCTAGTCTGTTGTCGAGACTTTTGTTACTCCAATGGATGGCAGCCATGTCATTATGGAAGGTAGTGTGTTGTCGAGATTTTTGTTATTCTAATGGATGATAGCCTTGTCATTAAGTAAGGTAGTCTGTTGTCGAGATTTTTTTTACTCCAATGGATGGTAGCCTTGTCATTATGGACCGTAGTATGTTGAAGATATTTGTGTTATTCCAATGGATTGTAGCCTTGTCATTATGGAAGGTAGTCTGTTGTCGAGATTTTTGTTACTCTGATGGATGGTATCCTTGTCATTATGGAACATAGTATGTTGTAGATATTTCTGTTACTCCAATGGATGGTAGCCTTGTCATTATGGAAGGTAGTTTGTTGTCGAGATTTTAGTTACTCCAATGGATGGTATCCTTGTCATTATGGAATCTAATCTGTTGTCGAGATTTTTGTTACTCCAATGGATGGTAGCCTTGTCTTTATGGAACATAGTCGGTTGTTGAGATTTTTTTTACTCCAATGGATGGTAGCCTTGTCAATATGGAACGTAGTATTTTGTAGATATTTCTGTTACTGAAATGGATGGTAGCCTTGTCATTATGGAAGGTAGTTTATTGTCGAGATTTTTGTTACTCCAATGGATGGTAGCCTTGTCATTATGGAAGGTAGTTTGTTGTCGAGATTTTTGTTAATTCAATAGATGGTAGCCTTGCCATTATGGTAGGTAGTCTGTTGTCGAGATTTTTGTTACTCTAATGGATGGTAGCCTTGTAATTATGGAAGGTAGTCTGTTGTCGAGATTTTTGATACTCCAATGAATGGTAGCCTTGTCATTATGGAAGGTAGTATGTTGTCGAGATTTTTGTTACTCCAATGGATGGTAGCCTTTTCATTATAGAAGGTAGTCTGTTGTCGAGATTTTTGTTACTCCAATGGATGGTAGCCTTGTCATTATGGAAGGTAGTCAGTTGTCAAGAATTTTGTTACTCCAATGGATGGCTGCCTTGTCATTTTGGAAGGTAGTGTGTTGTTGAGATTTTTGTTACTCTAATGGATGATAGCCTTGTCATTATGTAAGGTAGTCTGTTGTCGAGATTTTTTTTACTCCAATGGATGGTAGCCTTGACATTATGGAACGTAGTATGTTGTAGATATTTTTGTTATTCCAATGGATGGTAGCCTTGTCATTGTGGAAGGTAGTCTGTTGTCGAGATTTTTGTTACTCCAATGGATGGTATCCTTGTCATTATGGAACGTAGTATGTTGTAGATATTTCTGTTACTCCAATGGATGGTAGCCTTGTCATTATGGAAGGTAGTTTGTTGTCGGGATTTTTGTTACTCCAATGGATGGTAGCCTTGTCATTATGGAAGGTAGTCTGTTGTCGAGATTTTTGTTAATTCAATATATGATAGCCTTGTCATTATGGAAGGTAGTCTTTTGACCATATTTTTGTTATTCCAATGGATGGTAGCCTTGTCATTATGGAAGCTGGTCTGTTGTCGAGATTTTTGTTACTCGAATGGATGGCAACCTTGTCATTATGGAAGGTAGTGTGTTGTCGAGATTTTTATTACTCTAATGGATGATAGCCTTTTCATTATGTAAGGTAGTCAGTTTTTGAGATTTTTTTTACTCCACTGGTTGGTAGCCTTGTCATTATGGAACGTAGTATGTTGTAGATATTTTTGTTATTCCAATGGATGGTAGCCTTGTCATTATGAAAGGTAGGTTGTTGTCGAGATTTTTGTTACTCCGATGGATGGTAGCCTTGTCATTATGGAAGGTAGTCTATTGTCGAGATTTTTGTTAATTCAATAGATGGTAGCCTTGTCATTATGGAAGGGAGTCTGTTGTCGAGATTTTTTTTACTCCAATGGATGGTAGCCTTGTCATTATGGAAGGTAGTCTTTTGTCGATATTTTTGTTACTGCAATGGATGCTAGCCTTGTCATTATGGAACGTAGTCGGTTTTCGAGATTTTTGTTACACCAATGGCTGGTAGGCTTGTCATTACGAAAGGTAGTGTGTGGTCGAGATCTTTGTTACTCTAATAGATTGTAGCCTTGTCATTATGGAAGGTAGTCAGTTGTCGAGATTTTTGTTACTCAAATTGATAGTAGCCTTGTCATTATGTAAGGTAGTCTGTTTTTGAGATTTTTGTTAGTCCAATGGATGGTAGCCTTGTCATTATGGAAGGTAGTTTGTTGTCGAGAATTTTGTTACTCCAATGGATGGTAGCCTTGTCATTATGGAACGTAGTATGTTGTAGATATTTCTGTTACTGAAATGGATGGTATCCTTGTCATTATTGAAGGTAGTTTGTTGTCGATAGTTTTTTTACTCATATGGATGGTAGCCTTGTCATTATGGAAGGTAGTCTGTTGTCGAGATTTTTGTTAATTCAATAGATGGTAGCCTTGCCATTATGGAAGGTAGTCTGTTGTCGAGATTTTTGTTAATTCAATAGATGGTAGCCTTGCCATTATGGAAGGTAGTCTGTTGTCGAGATTTTTGTTACTCCAATGGATGCTAGCCTTGTCATTATGGAAGGTAGTCTGTTGTCGAGATTTTTGTTACTCTAATGAATGGTAGCCTTGTCATTATGGAAGGTAGTATGTTGTCGAGATTTTTGTTACTCCAATGGATGGTAGCCTTTTCATTATAGAAGGTAGTCTGTTGTCGAGATTTTTGTTACTCCAATGGATGGTAGCATTGTCATTATGGAAGGTAGTCAGTTGTCGAGATTTTTGTTTCTCCAATGGATGGCGGCCTTGTCATTATGGAAGGTAGTGTGTTGTTGAGATTTTTGTTACTCTAATGGATGATAGGCTTGTCATTATGTAAGGTAGTCTGTTGTCGAGATTTTTTTTACTCCAATGGATGGTAGCCTTGACATTATGGAACATAGTATGTTGTAGATATTTTTGTTATTCCAATGGATGGTAGCCTTGTCATTATGGAAGGTAGTCTGTTGTCGAGATTTTTGTTACTCCAATGGATGGTATCCTTGTCATTATGGAACGTAATATGTTGTAGATATTTTTGTTATTCCAATGGATGGTAGCCTTGTCATTATTGAAGGTAGGTTGTTGTCGAGATTTTTGTTACTCCGATGGATGGTAGCCTTATCATTATGGAAGGTAGTCTGTTGTCGAGATTTTTGTTAATTCAATAGATGGTAGCCTTGTCATTATGGAAGGTAGTCTGTTGTCGAGATTTTTGTTACTCCAATGGATGGTATCCTTGTCATTATGGAACGTAGTATGTTGTCGATATTTTTGTTACTCCAATGGATGCTAGCCTTGTCATTATGGAACATAGTCGGTTGTCGAGATTTTTGTTACACCAATGGATGGTAGGCTTGTCATTACGAAAGGTAGGGTGTGGTCGAGATCTTTTTTACTCTAATGGATTGTTGCCTTGTCATTATGGAAGGTAGTTAGTTGTCGAGATTTTTGTTACTCAAATTGATAGTAGCCTTGTCATTATGTAAGGTAGTCTATTTTTGAGATTTTTGTTAGTCCAATGGATGGTAGCCTTGTCATTATGGAAGGTAGTTTGTTGTCAAGAATTTTGTTACTCCAATGGATGGTAGCCTTGTCATTATGGAACGTAATATGTTGTAGATATTTCTGTTACTGAAATGGATGGTAGCCTTGTCATTATGGAAGGTAGTTTGTTGTCGAGATTTTTTTTACTCATATGGATGGTAGCCTTGTCATTATGGAAGGTAGTCTGTTGTCGAGATTTTTGTTAATTCAATAGATGGTAGCCTTGCCATTATGGAAGGTAGTCTGTTGTAGAGATTTTTGTTACTCCAATGGATGGTAGCCTTGTCATTATGGAAGGTAGTCTGTTGTCGAGATTTTTGTTAATTCAATAAATGGTTGCCTTGTCATTATGGAAGGGAGTCTGTTGTCGAGATTTTTTTTACTCCAATGGATGGTAGCCTTGTCATTATGGAAGGTAGTCTTTTGTCGATATTTTTGTTACTGCAATGGATGCTAGCCTTGTCATTATGGAACGTAGTCGGTTTTCGAGATTTTTGTTACACCAATGGCTGGTAGGCTTGTCATTACGAAAGGTAGTGTGTGGTCGAGATCTTTGTTACTCTAATAGATTGTAGCCTTGTCATTATGGAAGGTAGTCAGTTGTCGAGATTTTTGTTACTCAAATTGATAGTAGCCTTGTCATTATGTAAGGTAGTCTGTTTTTGAGATTTTTGTTAGTCCAATGGATGGTAGCCTTGTCATTATGGAAGGTAGTTTGTTGTCGAGAATTTTGTTACTCCAATGGATGGTAGCCTTGTCATTATGGAACGTAGTATGTTGTAGATATTTCTGTTACTGAAATGGATGGTATCCTTGTCATTATGGAAGGTAGTTTGTTGTCGATAGTTTTTTTACTCATATGGATGGTAGCCTTGTCATTATGGAAGGTAGTCTGTTGTCGAGATTTTTGTTAATTCAATAGATGGTAGCCTTGCCATTATGGAAGGTAGTCTGTTGTCGAGATTTTTGTTAATTCAATAGATGGTAGCCTTGCCATTATGGAAGGTAGTCTGTTGTCGAGATTTTTGTTACTCCAATGGATGCTAGCCTTGTCATTATGGAAGGTAGTCTGTTGTCGAGATTTTTGTTACTCTAATGAATGGTAGCCTTGTCATTATGGAAGGTAGTATGTTGTCGAGATTTTTGTTACTCCAATGGATGGTAGCCTTTTCATTATAGAAGGTAGTCTGTTGTCGAGATTTTTGTTACTCCAATGGATGGTAGCATTGTCATTATGGAAGGTAGTCAGTTGTCGAGATTTTTGTTTCTCCAATGGATGGCGGCCTTGTCATTATGGAAGGTAGTGTGTTGTTGAGATTTTTGTTACTCTAATGGATGATAGGCTTGTCATTATGTAAGGTAGTCTGTTGTCGAGATTTTTTTTACTCCAATGGATGGTAGCCTTGACATTATGGAACATAGTATGTTGTAGATATTTTTGTTATTCCAATGGATGGTAGCCTTGTCATTATGGAAGGTAGTCTGTTGTCGAGATTTTTGTTACTCCAATGGATGGTATCCTTGTCATTATGGAACGTAGTATGTTGTAGATATATCTGTTACTCCAATGGATGGTAGCCTTGTCATTATGGAAGGTAGTTTGTTGTCGAGATTTTTGTTACTCCAATGGATGGTAGCCTTGTCATTATGGAAGGTAGTCTGTTGTCAAGATTTTTGTTAATTCAATATATGATAGCCTTGTCATTATTAAAGGTAGTCTTTTGACCATATTTTTGTTATTCCAATGGATGGTAGCCTTGTCATTATGGAAGCTAGTCTGTTGTCGAGATTTTTGTTACTCCAATGGATGGCAGCCTTGTCATTATGGAAGGTAGTGTGTTGTCGAGATTTTTGTTACTCTAATGGATGATAGCCTTGTCATTATGTAAGGTAGTCTGTTGTCGAGATTTTTTTTACTCCAATGGTTGGTAGCCTTGTCATTATGGAACGTAATATGTTGTAGATATTTTTGTTATTCCAATGGATGGTAGCCTTGTCATTATTGAATGTAGGTTGTTGTCGAGATTTTTGTTACTCCGATGGATGGTAGCCTTATCATTATGGAAGGTAGTCTGTTGTCGAGATTTTTGTTAATTCAATAGATGGTAGCCTTGTCATTATGGAAGGTAGTCTGTTGTCGAGATTTTTGTTACTCCAATGGATGGTATCCTTGTCATTATGGAACGTAGTATGTTGTCGATATTTTTGTTACTCCAATGGATGCTAGCCTTGTCATTATGGAACATAGTCGGTTGTCGAGATTTTTGTTACACCAATGGATGGTAGGCTTGTCATTACGAAAGGTAGGGTGTGGTCGAGATCTTTTTTACTCTAATGGATTGTTGCCTTGTCATTATGGAAGGTAGTTAGTTGTCGAGATTTTTGTTACTCAAATTGATAGTAGCCTTGTCATTATGTAAGGTAGTCTATTTTTGAGCTTTTTGTTAGTCCAATGGATGGTAGCCTTGTCATTATGGAAGGTAGTTTGTTGTCAAGAATTTTGTTACTCCAATGGATGGTAGCCTTGTCATTATGGAACGTAATATGTTGTAGATATTTCTGTTACTGAAATGGATGGTAGCCTTGTCATTATGGAAGGTAGTTTGTTGTCGAGATTTTTTTTACTCATATGGATGGTAGCCTTGTCATTATGGAAGGTAGTCTGTTGTCGAGATTTTTGTTAATTCAATAGATGGTAGCCTTGCCATTATGGAAGGTAGTCTGTTGTAGAGATTTTTGTTACTCTAATGGATGATAGCCTTGTCATTATGTAAGGTAGTCTGTTGTCGAGATTTTTTTTACTCCAATGGATGGTAGCCTTGACATTATGGAACATAGTATGTTGTAGATATTTTTGTTATTCCAATGGATGGTAGCCTTGTAATTATGGAAGGTAGTCTGTTGTCGAGATTTTTGTTACTCCAATGGATGGTATCCTTGTCATTATGGAACGTAGTATGTTGTAGATATTTCTGTTACTCCAATGGATGGTAGCCTTGTCATTATGGAAGGTAGTTTGTTGTCGGGATTTTTGTTACTCCAATGGATGGTAGCCTTGTCATTATGGAAGGTAGTCTGTTGTCAAGATTTTTGTTAATTCAATATATGATAGCCTTGTCATTATGGAAGGTAGTCTTTTGACCATATTTTTGTTATTCCAATGGATGGTAGCCTTGTCATTATGGAAGCTAGTCTGTTGTCGAGATTTTTGTTACTCGAATGGATGGCAACCTTGTCATTATGGAAGGTAGTGTGTTGTCGAGATTTTTGTTACTCTAATGGATGATAGCCTTTTCATTATGTAAGGTAGTCAGTTTTCGAGATTTATTTTACTCCACTGGTTGGTAGCCTTGTCATTATGGAACGTAGTATGTTGTAGATATTTTTGTTATTCCAATGGATGGTAGCCTTGTCATTATGGAAGGTAGGTTGTTGTCGAGATTTTTGTTACTCCGATGGCTGGTAGCCTTGTCATTATGGAAGTTAGTCTATTGTCGAGATTTTTGTTAATTCAATAGATGGTAGCCTTGTCATTATGGAAGGGAGTCTGTTGTCGAGATTTTTTTTACTCCAATGGATGGTAGCCTTGTCATTATGGAAGGTAGTCTTTTGTCGATATTTTTGTTACTCCAATGGATGCTAGCCTTGTCCTTATGGAACATAGTCGGTTGTCGAGATTTTTGTTACACCAATGGATGGTAGGCTTGTCATTACGAAAGGTAGTGTGTGGTCGAGATCTTTGTTACTCTAATTGATTATAGCCTTATCATTATGGAAGGTATTCAGTTGTCGAGATTTTTGTTACTCAAATTGATAGTAGCCTTGTCATTATGTAAGGTAGTCTGTTTTTGAGATTTTTGTTAGTCCAATGGATGGTAGCCTTGTCATTATGGAAGGTAGTTTGTTGTCGAGAATTTTGTTACTCCAATGGATGGTAGCCTTGTCATTATAGAACGTAGTATGTTGTAGATATTTCTGTTACTGAAATGGATGGTAGCCTTGTCATTATGGAAGGTAGTTTGTTGTCGAGATTTTTTTTACTCATATGGATGGTAGCCTTGTCATTATGGAAGGTAGTCTGTTGTCGAGATTTTTGTTAATTCAATAGATGGTAGCCTTGCCATTATGGAAAGTAGTCTGTTGTCGAGATTTTTGGTACTCCAATGAATGGTAGCCTTGTCATTATGGAAGGTAGTATGTTGTCGAGATTTTTGTTACTTCAAGGGATGGTAGCCTTTTCATTATAGAAGGTAGTCTGTTGTCGAGATTTTTGTTACTCCAATGGATGGTAGCATTGTCATTATGGAAGGTAGTCAGTTGTCGAGATTTTTGTTTCTCCAATGGATGGCGGCCTTGTCATTATGGAAGGTAGTGTGTTGTTGAGATTTTTGTTACTCTAATGGATCATAGGCTTGTCATTATGTAAGGTAGTCTGTTGTCGAGATTTTTTTTACTCCAATGGATGGTAGCCTTGACATTATGGAACATAGTATGTTGTAGATATTTTTGTTATTCCAATGGATGGTAGTCTTGTCATTATGGAAGGTAGTGTGTTGTCGAGATTTTTGTTACTCCATTGGATGGTATCCTTGTCATTATGGAATGTAGTATGTTGTAGATATTTTTGTTACTCCAATGGATGGTAGCCTTGTCATTATGGAAGGTAGTTTGTTGTCGAGATTTTTGTTACTGCAATGGATGGTAGCCTTTTCATTATGGAAGGTAGTCTGTTGTCAAGATTTTTGTTAATTCAATATATGATAGCCTTGTCATTATGGAAGGTAGTCTTTTGACCATATTTTTGTTATTCCAATGGATGGTAGCCTTGTCATTATGGAAGCTAGTCTGTTGTCGAGATTTTTGTTACTCCAACGGATGGCAGCCTTGTCATTATGGAAGGTAGTGTGTTGTCGAGATTTTTGTTACTCTAATGGATGAAAGCCTTGTCATTATGTAAGGTAGTCTGTTGTCGAGATTTTTTTTACTCCAATGGTTGGTAGCCTTGTCATTATGGAACGTAATATGTTGTAGATATTTTTGTTATTCCAATGGATGGTAGCCTTGTCATTATTGAAGGTAGGTTGTTGTCGAGATTTTTGTTACTCCGATGGATGGTAGCCTTATCATTATGGAAGGTAGTCTGTTGTCGAGATTTTTGTTAATTCAATAGATGGTAGCCTTGTCATTATGGAAGGGAGTTTGTTGTCGAGATTATTTTTACTCCAATGGATGGTAGCCTTGTCATTATGGAAGATAGTCTTTTGTCGATATTTTTGTTACTCCAATGGATGCTAGCCTTGTCATTATGGAATGTTGTCGGTTGTCGAGATTTTTAGTACACCAATGGATGGTAGGCTTGTCATTACGAAAGGTAGTGTGTGGTCGAGATCTTTGTTACTCTAATGGATTGTAGCCTTGTCATTATGGAAGGTAGTAAGTTGTCTATATTTTTGTTATTCAAATTGATAGTAGCCTTGTCATTATGTAAGGTAGTCTGTTTTTGAGATTTTTGTTAGTCCAATGGATGGTAGCCTTGTCATTATGGAAGGTAGTTTGTTGTCGAGAATTTTGTTACTCCAATGGATGGTAGCCTTGTCATTATGGAACGTAGTATGTTGTAGATATTTCTGTTACTGAAATGGATGGTAGCCTTGTCATTATGGAAGGTAGTTTGTTGTCGAGATTTTTTTTACTCATATGGATGGTAGCCTTGTCATTTTGGAAGGTAGTCTGTTGTCGAGATTTTTGTTACTCCAATGAATGGTAGCCTTGTCATTATGGAAGGTAGTATGTTGTCGAGATTTTTGTTACTCCAATGGATGGTAGCCTATTCATTATAGAAGGTAGTCTGTTGTCGAGATTTTTGTTACTCCAATGGATGGTAGCCATGTCATTATGGAAGGTAGTCAGTTGTCGAGATTTTTGTTTCTCCAATGGATGGCGGCCTTGTCATTATTGAAGGTAGTGTGTTGTTGAGATTTTTGTTACTCTAATGGATGATAGCCTTGTCATTATGTAAGGTAGTGTGTTGTCGAGATTTTTGTTACTCCAATGGATGGTAGCCATGTCATTATGGAAGGTAGTCAGTTGTCGAGATTTTTGTTTCTCCAATGGATGGCGGCCTTGTCATTATGGAAGGTAGTGTGTTGTTGAGATTTTTGTTACTCTAATGGATGATAGCTTGTCATTATGTAAGGTAGTCTGTTGTCGAGATTTTTTTTACTCCAATGAATGGTAGCCTTGTCATTATGGAACGTAGTACGTTGTAGATATTTTTGTTATTCCAATGGATGGTAGCCTTGTCATTATGGAAGGTAGTGTGTTGTCGAGATTTTTGTTACTCCAATGGATGGTATCCTTGTCATTATGGAACGTAGTATGTTGTAGATATTTCTGTTACTCTAATGGATTGTAGCCTTGTCATTATGGAAGGTAGTTTGTTGTCGAGATTTTTGTTACTCCAATGGATGGTAGCCTTATCATTATGGAAGGTAGTCTGTTGTCGAGATTTTTGTTAATTCAATAGATGATAGCCTTGTCATTTTGGAAGGTAGTCTTTTGACCATATTTTTGTTATTCCAATGGATGGTAGCCTTGTCATTATGGAAGCTAGTCTGTTGTCGAGATTTTTGTTACTCCAATGGATGGCAGCCTTGTCATTATGGAAGGTAGTGTGTTGTCGAGATTTTTGTTACTCTAATGGATGATAGCCTTGTCATTATGTAAGGTAGTCTGTTGTCGAGATTTTTTTTACTCCGATGGTTGGTAGCCTTGTCATTATGGAACGTAGTATGTTGTAGATATTTTTGTTATTCCAATGGATGGTAGCCTTGTCATTATGGAAGGTAGGTTGTTGTCGAGCTTTTTGTTACTCCGATGGATGGTAGCCTTGTCATTATGGAAGGTAGTCTTTTGTCGATATTTTTGTTACTCCAATGGATGCTAGCCTTGTCATTATGGAATGTTGTCGGTTGTCGAGATTTTTAGTACACCAATGGATGGTAGGCTTGTCATTACGAAAGGTAGTGTGTGGTCGAGATCTTTGTTACTCTAATGGATTGTAGCCTTGTCATTATGGAAGGTAGTAAGTTGTCGATATTTTTGTTATTCAAATTGATAGTAGCCTTGTCATTATGTAAGGTAGTCTGTTTTTGAGATTTTTATTAGTCCAATGGATGGTAGCCTTGTCATTATGGAAGGTAGTTTGTTGTCGAGAATTTTGTTACTCCAATGGATGGTAGCCTTGTCATTATGGAACGTAGTATGTTGTAGATATTTCTGTTACTGAAATGGATGGTAGCCTTGTCATTATGGAAGGTAGTTTGTTGTCGAGATTTTTTTTACTCATATGGATGGTAGCCTTGTCATTTTGGAAGGTAGTCTGTTGTCGAGATTTTTGTTACTCCAATGAATGGTAGCCTTGTCATTATGGAAGGTAGTATGTTGTCGAGATTTTTGTTACTCCAATGGATGGTAGCCTATTCACTATAGAAGGTAGTCTGTTGTCGAGATTTTTGTTACTCCAATGGATGGTAGCCATGTCATTATGGAAGGTAGTCAGTTGTCGAGATTTTTGTTTCTCCAATGGATGGCGGCCTTGTCATTATTGAAGGTAGTGTGTTGTTGAGATTTTTGTTACTCTAATGGATGATAGCCTTGTCATTATGTAAGGTAGTCTGTTGTCGAGATTTTTGTTACTCCAATGGATGGTAGCCATGTCATTATGGAAGGTAGTCAGTTGTCGAGATTTTTGTTTCTCCAATGGATGGCGGCCTTGTCATTATGGAAGGTAGTGTGTTGTTGAGATTTTTGTTACTCTAATGGATGATAGCTTGTCATTATGTAAGGTAGTCTGTTGTCGAGATTTTTTTTACTCCAATGGATGGTAGCCTTGTCATTATGGAACGTAGTACGTTGTAGATATTTTTGTTACTCCAATGGATGGTATCCTTGTCATTATGGAACGTAGTATGTTGTAGATATTTCTGTTACTCCAATGGATTGTAGCCTTGTCATTATGGAAGGTAGTTTGTTGTCGAGATTTTTGTTACTCCAATGGATGGTAGCCTTATCATTATGGAAGGTAGTCTGTTGTCGAGATTTTTGTTAATTCAATAGATGATAGCCTTGTCATTTTGGAAGGTAGTCTTTTGACCATATTTTTGTTATTCCAATGGATGGTAGCCTTGTCATTATGGAAGCTAGTCTGTTGTCGAGATTTTTGTTACTCCAATGGATGGCAGCCTTGTCATTATGGAAGGTAGTGTGTTGTCGAGATTTTTGTTACTCTAATGGATGATAGCCTTGTCATTATGTAAGGTAGTCTGTTGTCGAGATTTTTTTTACTCCGATGGTTGGTAGCCTTGTCATTATGGAACGTAGTATGTTGTAGATATTTTTGTTATTCCAATGGATGGTAGCCTTGTCATTATGGAAGGTAGGTTGTTGTCGAGATTTTTGTTACTCCGATGGATGGTAGCCTTGTCATTATGGAAGGTAGTCTTTTGTCGATATTTTTGTTACTCCAATGGATGCTAGCCTTGTCATTATGGAACGTAGTCGGTTGTCGAGATTTTTGTTACACCAATGGATGGTAGGCTTGTCATTAGGAAAGGTAGTGTGTGGTCGAGACCTTTGTTACTCTAATGGATTGTAGCCTTGTCATTATGGAAGGTAGTCAGTTGTCGAGATTTTTGTTACTCAAATTGATAGTAGCTTTGTCATTATGTAAGGTAGTCTATTTTTGAGATTTTTGTTAGTCTAATGGATGGTAGCCTTGTCATTATGGAAGGTAGTTTGTTGTCGAGAATTTTGTTACTCCAATGGACGGTAGCCTTGTCATTATGGAACGTAGTATGTTGTAGATATTTTTGTTACTGAAATGGATGGTAGCCTTGTCATTATGGAAGGTAGTTTGTTGTCGAGATTTTTTTTACTAATATGGATGGTAGCCTTGTCATTATGGAAGGTAGTCTTTTGTCGAGATTTTTGTTAATTCAATAAATGGTAGCCTTGCCATTATGGAAGGTAGTCTGTTGTCGAGATTTTTGTTACTCCAATGGATGCTAGCCTTGTCATTATGGAAGGTAGTCTGTTGTCGAGATTTTTGTTACTCCAATGAATGGTAGCCTTGTCATTATGGAAGGTAGTATGTTGTCGAGATTTTTGTAACTCCAATGGATGGTAGCCTTTTCATTATAGAAGGTAGTCTGTTGTCGAGATTTTTGTTACTCCAATGGATGGTAGCCATGTCATTATGGAAGGTAGTCAGTTGTCGAGATTTTTGTTTCTCCAATGGATGGCGGCCTTGTCATTATGGATGGTAGTGTGTTGTTGAGATTTTTGTTACTCTAATGGATGATACCCTTGTCATTATGTAAGGTAGTCTGTTGTCGAGATTTTTGTTACTCCAATGGATGGTAGCCATGTCATTATGGAAGGTAGTCAGTTGTGGAGATTTTTGTTTCTCCAATGGATGGCGGCCTTGTCATTATGGAAGGTAGTGTGTTGTTGAGATTTTTGTTACACTAATGGATGATAGCTTGTCATTATGTAAGGTAGTCTATTGTCGAGATTTTTTTTACTCCAATGGATGGTAGCCTTGTCATTATGGAACGTAGTACGTTGTAGATATTTTTGTTATTCCAATGGATGGTAGCCTTGTCATTATGAAAGGTAGTCTGTTGTCGAGATTTTTGTTACTCCAATGGATGGTATCCTTGTCATTATGGAACGTAGTATGTTGTAGATATTTCTGTTACTCCAATGGATTGTAGCCTTGTCATTATGGAAGGTAGTTTGTTGTCGAGATTTTTGTTACTCCAATGGATGGTAGCCTTATCATTATGGAAGGTAGTCTGTTGTCGAGATTTTTGTTAATTCAATAGATGATAGCCTTGTCATTTTGGAAGGTAGTCTTTTGACCATATTTTTGTTATTCCAATGGATGGTAGCCTTGTCATTATGGAAGCTAGTCTGTTGTCGAGATTTTTGTTACTCCAATGGATGGCAGCCTTGTCATTATGGAAGGTAGTGTGTTGTCGAGATTTTTGTTACTCTAATGGATGATAGCCTTGTCATTATGTAAGGTAGTTTGTTGTCGAGATTTTTTTTACTCCAATGGTTGGTAGCCTTGTCATTATGGAACGTAGTATGTTGTAGATATTTTTGTTATTCCAATGGATGGTAGCCTTGTCATTATGGATGGTAGGTTGTTGTCGAGATTTTTGTTACTCCGATGGATGGTAGCCTTGTCATTATGGAATGTAGTATGTTGTAGATATTTCTGTTACTCCAATGGATGGTAGCCTTGTCATTATGGAAGGTAGTCGGTTGTCGAGATTTTTGTTACACCAATGGATGGTAGGCTTGTCATTAGGAAAGGTAGTGTGTGGTCGAGATTTTTGTTAATTCAATATATGATAGCCTTGTCATTATGGAAGGTAGTCTTTTGACCATATTTTTGTTATTCCAATGGATGGTAGCCTTGTCATTATGGAAGCTAGTCTGTTGTCGAGATTTTTGTTATTCCAATGGATGGTAGCCATGTCATTATAGAAGGTAGTCTGTTGTCGAGATTTTTGTTACTCCAATGGATGGCAGCCTTGTCATTATGGAAGGTAGTGTGTTGTCGAGATTTTTGTTACACTAATGGATGATAGCCTTGTCATTATGTAAGGTAGTCTGTTGTCGAGATTTTTTTTACTCCAATGGTTGGTAGCCTTGTCATTATGGAACGTAGTATGTTGTAGATATTTTTGTTATTCCAATGGATGGTAGCCTTGTCATTATGGATGGTAGGTTCTTGTCGAGATTTTTGTTACTCCGATGGATGGTAGCCTTGTCATTATGGAATGTAGTATGTTGTAGATATTTCTGTTACTCCAATGGATGGTAGCCTTGTCATTATGGAAGGTAGTTTGTTGTCGAGATTTTTTTTACTAATATGGATGGTAGCCTTGTCATTATGGAAGGTAGTCTTTTGTCGAGATTTTTGTTAATTCAATAAATGGTAGCCTTGCCATTATGGAAGGTAGTCTGTTGTCGAGATTTTTGTTACTCCAATGGATGCTAGCCTTGTCATTATGGAAGGTAGTCTGTTGTCGAGATTTTTGTTACTCCAATGAATGGTAGCCTTGTCATTATGGAAGGTAGTATGTTGTCGAGATTTTTGTAACTCCAATGGATGGTAGCCTTTTCATTATAGAAGGTAGTCTGTTGTCGAGATTTTTGTTACTCCAATGGATGGTAGCCATGTCATTATGGAAGGTAGTCAGTTGTCGAGATTTTTGTTTCTCCAATGGATGGCGGCCTTGTCATTATGGATGGTAGTGTGTTGTTGAGATTTTTGTTACTCTAATGGATGATACCCTTGTCATTATGTAAGGTAGTCTGTTGTCGAGATTTTTGTTACTCCAATGGATGGTAGCCATGTCATTATGGAAGGTAGTCAGTTGTGGAGATTTTTGTTTCTCCAATGGATGGCGGCCTTGTCATTATGGAAGGTAGTGTGTTGTTGAGATTTTTGTTACACTAATGGATGATAGCTTGTCATTATGTAAGGTAGTCTATTGTCGAGATTTTTTTTACTCCAATGGATGGTAGCCTTGTCATTATGGAACGTAGTACGTTGTAGATATTTTTGTTATTCCAATGGATGGTAGCCTTGTCATTATGGAAGGTAGTCTGTTGTCGAGATTTTTGTTACTCCAATGGATGGTATCCTTGTCATTATGGAACGTAGTATGTTGTAGATATTTCTGTTACTCCAATGGATTGTAGCCTTGTCATTATGGAAGGTAGTTTGTTGTCGAGATTTTTGTTACTCCAATGGATGGTAGCCTTATCATTATGGAAGGTAGTCTGTTGTCGAGATTTTTGTTAATTCAATAGATGATAGCCTTGTCATTTTGGAAGGTAGTCTTTTGACCATATTTTTGTTATTCCAATGGATGGTAGCCTTGTCATTATGGAAGCTAGTCTGTTGTCGAGATTTTTGTTACTCCAATGGATGGCAGCCTTGTCATTATGGAAGGTAGTGTGTTGTCGAGATTTTTGTTACTCTAATGGATGATAGCCTTGTCATTATGTAAGGTAGTTTGTTGTCGAGATTTTTTTTACTCCAATGGTTGGTAGCCTTGTCATTATGGAACGTAGTATGTTGTAGATATTTTTGTTATTCCAATGGATGGTAGCCTTGTCATTATGGATGGTAGGTTGTTGTCGAGATTTTTGTTACTCCGATGGATGGTAGCCTTGTCATTATGGAATGTAGTATGTTGTAGATATTTCTGTTACTCCAATGGATGGTAGCCTTGTCATTATGGAAGGTAGTCGGTTGTCGAGATTTTTGTTACACCAATGGATGGTAGGCTTGTCATTAGGAAAGGTAGTGTGTGGTCGAGATTTTTGTTAATTCAATATATGATAGCCTTGTCATTATGGAAGGTAGTCTTTTGACCATATTTTTGTTATTCCAATGGATGGTAGCCTTGTCATTATGGAAGCTAGTCTGTTGTCGAGATTTTTGTTATTCCAATGGATGGTAGCCATGTCATTATAGAAGGTAGTCTGTTGTCGAGATTTTTGTTACTCCAATGGATGGCAGCCTTGTCATTATGGAAGGTAGTGTGTTGTCGAGATTTTTGTTACACTAATGGATGATAGCCTTGTCATTATGTAAGGTAGTCTGTTGTCGAGATTTTTTTTACTCCAATGGTTGGTAGCCTTGTCATTATGGAACGTAGTATGTTGTAGATATTTTTGTTATTCCAATGGATGGTAGCCTTGTCATTATGGATGGTAGGTTGTTGTCGAGATTTTTGTTACTCCGATGGATGGTAGCCTTGTCATTATGGAATGTAGTATGTTGTAGATATTTCTGTTACTCCAATGGATGGTAGCCTTGTCATTATGGAAGGTAGTCGGTTGTCGAGATTTTTGTTACACCAATGGATGGTAGGCTTGTCATTAAGAAAGGTAGTGTGTGGTCGAGATTTTTGTTAATTCAATATATGATAGCCTTGTCATTATGGAAGGTAGTCTTTTGACCATATTTTTGTTATTCCAATGGATGGTAGCCTTGTCATTATGGAAGCTAGTCTGTTGTCGAGATTTTTGTTACTCCAATGGATGGTAGCCTTTTCATTATAGAAGGTAGTCTGTTGTCGAGATTTTTGTTACTCCAATGGATGGTAGCCATGTCATTATGGAAGGTAGTCAGTTGTCAAGATTTTTGTTTCTCCAATGGATGGCGGCCTTGTCATTATGGAAGGTAGTGTGTTGTTGAGATTTTTGTTACTCTAATGGATGATAGCCTTGTCATTATGTAAGGTAGTCTGTTGTCGAGATTTTTGTTACTCCAATGGATGGTAGCCATGTCATTATGGAAGGTAGTCAGTTGTGGAGATTTTTGTTTCTCCAATGGATGGTGGCCTTGTCATTATGGAAGGTAATGTGTTGTTGAGATTTTTGTTACACTAATGGATGATAGCTTGTCATTATGTAAGGTAGTCTGTTGTCGAGATTTTTTTTACTCCAATGGATGGTAGCCTTGTCATTATGGAACGTAGTACGTTGTAGATATTTTTGTTATTCCAATGGATGGTAGCCTTGTCATTATGGAAGGTAGTCTGTTGTCGAGATTTTTGTTACTCCAATGGATGGTATCCTTGTCATTATGGAATGTAGTATGTTGTAGATATTTCTATTACTCCAATGGATTGTAGCCTTGTCATTATGGAAGGTAGTTTGTTGTCGAGATTTTTGTTACTCCAATGGATGGTAGCCTTATCATTATGGAAGGTAGTCTGTTATCGAGATTTTTGTTAATTCAATATATGATAGCCTTGTCATTTTGGAAGGTAGTCTTTTGACCATATTTTTATTATTCCAATGGATGGTAGCCTTGTCATTATGGAAGCTAGTCTGTTGTCGAGATTTTTGTTACTCCAATGGATGGCAGCCATGTCATTATGGAAGGTAGTGTGTTGTCGAGATTTTTGTTACTCTAAATGATGATAGCCTTGTCATTATGTAAGGTAGTCTGTTGTCGAGATTTTTTTACTCCAATGGTTGGTAGCCTTGTCATTATGGAACGTAGTATGTTGTAGATATTTTTGTTATTCCAATGGATGGTAGCCTTGTCATTAGGGAAGGTAGTCTGTCGTCGAGATTTTTGTTACTCTGATGGATGGTAGCCTTGTCATTATGGAAGCTAGTTTGTTGTCGAGATTTTTGTTAATTCAATAGATGGTAGCCTTGTCATTATGGAAGGTAGTATGTTGTAGATATTTTTGTTATTCCAATGGATGGTAGCCTTGTCATTATGGAAGGTAGTCTGCTGTCGAGATTTTTGTTAATTCAATAGATGGTAGCTTTGTCATTATGGAAGGGAGTCTGTTGTCGAGATTTTTTTTACTCCAATGGATGGTAGCCTTGTCATTATGGAACGTAGTCGGTTGTCGAGATTTTTGTTACACCAATGGATGGTAGGCTTGTCATTACGAAAGGTAGTGTGTGGTCGAGATCTTTGTTACTCTAATGGATTGTAGCCTTGTCATTATGGAAGGTAGTCAGTTGTCGATATTTTTGTTACTCAAATTGATAGTAGCCTTGTCATTATGTAAGGTAGTCTGTTTTTGAGATTTTTGTTAGTCCAATGGATGGTAGCCTTGTCATTATGGAAGGTAGTTTGTTGTCGAGAATTTTGTTACTCCAATGGATGGTAGCCTTGTCATTATGGAACGTAGTATGTTGTAGATATTTCTGTTACTGAAATGGATGGTAGCCTTGTCATTATGGAAGGTAGTCTGTTGTCGAGATTTTTTTTACTCATATGGATGGTAGCCTTGTCTTTATGGAAGGTAGTCTGTTGTCGAGATTTTTGTTAATTCAATAGATGGTAGCCTTGCCATTATGGAAGGTAGTCTGTTGTCGAGATTTTTGTTACTCCAATGGATGCTAGCCTTGTCATTATGGAAGGTAGTCTGTTGTCGAGATTTTTGTTACTCCAATGAATGGTAGCCTTGTCATTATGGAAGGTAGTATGTTGTCGAGATTTTTGTTACTCCAATGGATGGTAGCCTTGTCATTATGGAAGGTAGTCAATTGTCGATATTTTTGTTTCTCCAATGGATGGTAGCCTTGTCATTATGGAAGGTAGTCTGTTGTCGAGATTTTTGTTACTCCAATGGATGGTATCCTTGTCATTATGGAACATAGTATGTTGTAGATATTTCTGTTACTCCAATGGATGGTAGCCTTGTCATTATGGAAGGTAGTTTGTTGTCGAGATTTTTGTTACTCCAATGGATGGTAGCCTTGTCATTATGGAAGGTAGTTTGTTGTCGAGATTTTTGTTATTTCAATAAATGGTAGCCTTGTCATTATGGAAGGTAGTATGTTGACGAGATTTTTGTTACTCCAATGGATGATAGCCTTGTCATTATGGAATCTAATCTGTTGTCGAGATTTTTGTTACTCCAATGGATGGTAGCCTTGTCATTATGGAGCGTAGTCGGTTGTTGAGATTATTTTTACTCCAATGGATGGTAGCCTTTTCATTATGGAACATAGTATTTTGTAGATATTTATGTTACTGAAATGGATGGTAGCCTTGTCATTATGGAAGGTAGTCTGTTGTCGAGATTTTTGAAACTCCAATGAATGGTAGCCTTGTCATTATGGAAGGTAGTATGTTGTCGAGATTTTTGTTACTCCAATGGATGGTAGCCTTTTCATTATAGAAGGTAGTCTGTTGTAGAGATTTTTGTTACTCCAATGGATGGTAGCCTTGTCATTATGGAAGGTAGTCAGTTGTCGTGAATTTTGTGACTCCAATGGATGGCGGCCTTGTCATTATAGAAGGTAGTGTGTTGTTGAGATTTTTGTTACTCTAATGGATGATAGCCTTGTCATTATGTAAGGTAATCTGTTGTCGAGATTTTTTTTACTCCAATGGATGGTAGCCTTGACATTATGGAACTAGTATGTTGTAGATATTTTTGTTATTCCAATGGATGGTAGCCTTTTCATTATGGAAGGTACTCTGTTGTCGAGACTTTTGATACTCCAATGGATGGTATCCTTGTCATTATGGAACGTAGTATGTTGTAGATATTTCTGTTACTCCAATGGATGGTAGCCTTGTCATTATGGAAGGTAGTTTGTTGTCGAGATTTTTGTTACTCCAATGGATGGTAGCCTTATCATTATGGAAGGTAGTCTGTTGTCGAGATTTTTGTTAATTCAATATATGATAGCCTTGTCATTATGGAAGGTAGTCTTTTGACCATATTTTTGTTATTCCAATGGATGGTAGTCTTGTCATTATGGAAGGTAGTCTGTTGACGAGACTTTTGTTATTCCAATGGATGGTAGCCTTGTCATTATGGAACGTAGTCGGTTGTCGAGATTTTTGTTACTCCAATTGATGGTAGCCTTGTCATTATGGAACGTAGTATGTTGTAGATATTTCTATTACTGAAATGGATGGTAGCCTTGTCATTATGGAAGGTAGTTTGTTGTCGAGATTTTTGTTACTCCAATGGATGGTAGCCTTGTCAATATGGAAGGTAGTCTGTTGTCGAGATTTTTGTTAATTCAATAGATGGTAGCCTTGTCATTATGGAAGGTAGTCTGTTGACGGGATTTTTGTTACTCCAATGGATGGTATGCTTGTCATTATGGAACGTAGTCAGTTGTCGAGATTTTTGTTACTCCAATGGATGGAAGCCTTGTCATTATGGAAGGTAGTGTGTTGTCGAGATTTTTGTTATTCTAATGGATGATAGCCTTGTCATTATGGAAGGTAGTCTCTTTTCAAGATTTTTGTTACTCCAATGGATGGTATCCTTGTCATTATGGAAGGAAGTATGTTGATCATATTTTTGTTACTCCAATGGATGGTAGCCTTGTCATTATGGAAGGTAGTTTGTTGTCCAGATTTTTGTTACTCCAATGGATGGTAGCCTTGTCATTATGGTAAGTAGTATGTTGTAGATATTTCTGTTACTGAAATGGATGGTAGCCTTGTCATTATGGAAGGTAGTTTGTTGTCGAGATTTTTATTACTCCAATGGATGGTAGCCTTGTCATTATGGAAGGTAGTCTGTTGTCGAGATTTTTGTTAATCCAATAGATGGTAGTCTTGCCATTATGGAAAGTAGTCTGTTGTCGAGATTTTTGATACTCTAATGGATGGTAGCCTTGTCATTATGGAAGGTAGTCTGTTGTCGAGATTTTTGTTACTCCAATGAATGGTAGCCTGGTCATTATGGAAGGTAGTATATTGTCGACATTTTTGTTACTCCAATGGATTGTAGTCTTTTCATTATAGAAGGTAGTATTTTGTCGAGATTTTTGTTACTCCAATGGATGGTAGCCTTTTCATTATAGAAGGTAGTCTGTTGTCGAGATTTTTGTTACTCCAATGGATGGAAGCCTTTTCATTATTGAAGGTAGCCAGTTGTCGAGATTTTTGTTACTCCAATGGATGGCAGCCTTGTCATTATGGAAGGTAGTGTGTTGTCGAGATTTTTTTTTATTCCAATGGATGGTAGCCTTGTCATTATGGAAAGTAGTCTGTTGTCGAGATTTTTTTTACTCCAATGGATGGTAGCCTTGTCATTATGGAACGTAGTATGTTGTAGATATTTTTGTTATTCCAATGGATGGTAGCGTTGTCATTATGGAAGGTAGTCTATTTTCGAGATTTTTGTTACTCCAATGGATGGTATCCTTTTCAGTATGGAATGTAGTATGTTGTAGATATTTCTGTTACTCCAATGGATGCTAGCCTTGTCATTATGGAAAGTAGTTTGTTGTCCAGATTTTTGTTACTCCCATGGATGGTAGCCTTGTCATTATGGAAGGTAGTCTATTGTCGAGATTTTTGTTAATTCAATAGATGGAAACCTTGTCATTATGGAAGGTAGTCTGTTGACGAGATTTTTGTTACTCCAATGGATGGTAGCCATGTCATTATGGAAGCTAGTCTGTTGTCGAGATTTTTGTTACTCCAATGGATGGTAGCCTTATCATTATGGAACGTAGTCGGTTGTCGAGATTTTTGTTACTCCAATGGATGGTAGCCTTGTCATTATGGAAGGTAGTGTGTTGTCGAGATCTTTGTTACTCTAATGGATTGTAGCCTTGTCATTATGGAAGGTAGTCAGTTGTCGACATTTTTTTACTCAAATTGATAGTAGCCTTGTCAATATGTAAGGTAGTCTATTTTCGAGATTTTTGTTAGTCCAATGGATGGTAGCCTTGTCATGATGGAAGCTAGTCTATTTTTGATATTTTTGTTACTCCAATGGATGGTAGCCTTGTTATTATGGAAGGAAGTATGTTGATCATATTTTTGTTACTCCAATGGATGGTAGCCTTGTCATTATGGAAGGTAGTCTGTTGTCGAGATTTTTTTGTTACTCCGATGGATGGTATCCTTGTCATTATGGAACGTAGTATCTTGTAGGTATTTCTGTTACTCCAATGGATGGTAGCCTTGTCATTATGGAAGGTAGTTTGTTGTCGAGATTTTTGTTACTCCAATGGATGGTAGCCTTATCATTATGGAACGTAGTCGGTTGTCGAGATTTTTGTTACTCCAATGGATGGTAGCCTTGTCATTATGGAAGGTAGTGTGTTGTCGAGATCTTTGTTACTCTAATGGATTGTAGCCTTGTCATTATGGAAGGTAGTCAATTTTCGAGATTTTTTTTACTAAAATTTTTAGTAGCCTTGTCAATATGTAAGTTAGTCTATTTTCGAGATTTTTGTTAGTCCAATGGATGGTAGCCTTGTCATGATGGAAGCTAGTCTGTTTTTGATATTTTTGTTACTCCAATGGATGGTAGCCTTGTCATTATGGAAGGAAGTATCTTGTAGGTATTTTTGTTACTCCAATGGATGGTAGCCTTGTCATTATGGAAGGTAGTCTGTTGTCGAGATTTTTGTTACTCCAATGGATGGCATCCTTGTCATTATGGAACGTAGTATCTTGTAGTTATTTCTGTTACTCCAATGGATGGTAGCCTTGTCATTATGGAAGGTAGTTTGTTGTCGAGATTTTTGTTACTCCAATGGATGGTAGCCTTGTCATTATGGAAGGTAGTCTGTTGTCGAGATTTTTGATAATCCAATAGATGGTAGTCTAGCCATTATGGAAGGTAGTCTTTTGCCGAGATTTTTGATACTCCAATGGATGGTAGCCTTGTCATTATGGAAGGTAGTCTGTTGTCGAGATTTTTGTTACTCCAATGAATGGTAGCCTTGTCATTATGGAAGGTAGTATGTTGTCGAGAATTTTGTTACTCCAATGGATGGTAGCCTTTTCATTTTAGAAGGTAGTCTGTTGTCGAGATTTTTGTTACTCCAATGGATGGTAGCCTTTTCATTATAGAAGGTAGTTTGTTGTCGAGATTTTTGTTACTCCAATGGATGGAAGCCTTTTCATTATTGAAGGTAGTCAGTTGTCGAGATTTTTGTTACTCCAATGGATGGCAGCCTTGTCATTATGGAAGGTAGTGTGTTGTCGAGATTTTTGTTATTCTAATGGATGATAGCCTTGTCTTTATGTAAGGTAGTCTGTTGTCGAGATTTTTTTTACTCTAATGGATGGTAGCCTTGTCATTATGGAACGTAGTATGTTGTAGATATTTTTGTTATTCCAATGGATGGTAGCCTTGTCATTATGGAAGGTAGTCTGTTTTTGAGATTTTTGTTACTCCAATGGATGGTATCCTTGTCATTATGGAACGTAGTATGTTGTAGATATTTCAGTTACTCCACTGGATGGTAGCATTGTCATTATGGAAAGTAGTTTGTTGTCCAGATTTTTGTTACTCCCATGGATGGTAGCCTTGTCATTATGGAAGGTAGTCTATTGTCGAGATTTTTGTTAATTCAATAGATGGAAACCTTGTCATTATGGAAGGTAGTCTGTTGACGAGATTTTTGTTACTCCAATGGATGGTAGCCTTGTCATTATGGAAGCTAGTCTGTTGTCGAGATTTTTGTTGCTCCAATGGATGGTAGCCTTATCATTATGGAACATAGTCGGTTGTCGAGATTTTTGTTACTCCAATGGATGGTAGCCTTGTCATTATGGAAGGAAGTGTGTTGTCGAGATCTTTGTTACTCTAATGGATTGTAGCCTTGTCATTATGAAAGGTAGTCAGTTGTCGAGATTTTTTTTACTCAAATTTATATTAACCTTATCAATATGTAAGGTAGTCTATTTTCGAGATTTTTGTTAGTCCAATGGATGGTAGCCTTGTCATGATGGAAGCTAGTCTGTTTTTGATATTTTTGTTACTCCAATGGATGGTAGCCTTGTCATTATGGAAGGAAGTATGTTGATCAAATTTTTGTTACTCCAATGGATGGTAGCCTTGTCATTATGGAAGGTAGTCTGTTGTCGAGATTTTCGTTACTCCAATGGATGGTATCCTTGTCATTATGGAACGTAGTATCTTGTAGGTATTTCTGTTACTCCAATGGATGGTAGCCTTGTCATTATGGAAGGTAGTTTGTTGTCGAGATTTTCTTTACTCCATCGGATGGTAGCCTTATCATTATGGAACGTAGTCGGTTGTCGAGATTTTTGTTACTCCAATGGATGGTAGCCTTGTCATTATGGAAGGTAGTGTGTTGTCGAGATCTTTGTTACTCTAATGGATTGTAGCCTTGTCATTATAGAAGGTAGTCAGTTGTCGAGATTTTTTTTACTCAAATTGATAGTAGCCTTGTCAATATGTAAGGTAGTCTATTTTCGACATTTTTGTTAGTCCAATGGATGGTAGCCTTGTCATGATGGAAGCTAGTCTGTTTTTGATATTTTTGTTACTCCAATGGATGGTAGCCTTGTCATTATGGAAGGAAGTATGTTGATCAGATTTTTGTTACTCCAATGGATGGTAGCCTTGTCATTATGGAAGGTAGTCTGTTGTCGAGATTTTTGTTACTCCAATGGATGGTATCCTTGTCATTATGGAAGGTAGTATCTTGTAGGTATTTCTGTTACTCCAATGGATGGTAGCCTTGTCATTATGGAAGGTAGTTTGTTGTCAAGATTTTTGTTACTCCAATGGATGGTAGCCTTGTCATTATGGAACGTAGTATGTTGTAGATATTTCTGTTACTGAAATGGATGGTAGCCTTGTCATTAGGAAGGTAGTTTGTTGTCGAGATTTTTATTACTCCAATGGATGGTAGCCTTGTCATTATGGAAGGTAGTCAGTTGTCGAGATTTTTTTTACTCAAATTGATAGTAGCCTTGTCAATATGTAAGGTAATCTATTTTTGACATTTTTGTTAGTCCAATGGATGGTAGCCTTGTCATGATGGAAGTTAGTCTGTTTTTGATATTTTTGTTACTCCAATGGATGGTAGCCTTGTCATTATGGAAGGAAGTATGTTGATCAGATTTTGGTTACTCCAATGGATGGTAGCCTTGTCATTATTGAAGGTAGTCTGTTGTCGAGATTTTTGTTACTCCAATGGATGGTATCCTTGTCATTATGGAACGTAGTATCTTGTAGGTATATCTGTTACTCCAATGGATGGTAGCCTTGTCATTATGGAAGGTAGTTTGTTGTCGAGATTTTTGTTACTCCAATGGATGGTAGCCTTTTCATTATAGAAGGTAGTCTGTTGTCGAGATTTTTGTTACTCCAATGGATGGTAGCCTTTTCATTATAGAAGGTAGTTTGTTGTCGAGATTTTTGTTACTCCAATGGATGGAAGCCTTTTCATTATTGAAGGTAGTCAGTTGTCGAGATTTTTGTTACTCCAATGGATGGCAGCCTTGTCATTATGGAAGGTAGTGTGTTGTCGAGATTTTTGTTATTCTAATGGATGATAGCCTTGTCATTATGTAAGGTAGTCTGTTGTCGAGATTTTTTTTACTCTAATGGATGGTAGCCTTGTCATTATGGAACGTAGTATGTTGTAGATATTTTTGTTATTCCAATGGATGGTAGCCTTGTCATTATGGAAGGTAGTCTGTTTTCGAGATTTTTGTTACTCCAATGGATGGTATCCTTGTCATTATGGAACGTAGTATGTTGTAGATATTTATGTTACTCCAATGGATGGTAGCATTGACATTATGGAAAGTAGTTTGTTGTCCAGATTTTTGTTACTCCCATGGATGGTAGCCTTGTCATTATGGAAGGTAGTCTATTGTCGAGATTTTTGTTAATTCAATAGATGGAAACCTTGTCATTATGGAAGGTAGTCTGTTGACGAGATTTTTGTTACTCCAATGGATGGTAGCCTTGTCATTATGGAAGCTAGTCTGTTGTCGAGATTTTTGTTGCTCCAATGGATGGTAGCCTTATCATTATGGAACATAGTCGGTTGTCGAGATTTTTGTTACTCCAATGGATGGTAGCCTTGTCATTATGGAAGGTAGTGTGTTGTCGAGATCTTTGTTACTCTAATGGATTGTAGCCTTGTCATTATGGAAGGTAGTCAGTTGTCGAGATTTTTTTTACTCAAATTTATATTAACCTTATCAATATGTAAGGTAGTCTATTTTCGAGATTTTTGTTAGTCCAATGGATGGTAGCCTTGTCATGATGGAAGCTAGTCTGTTTTTGATATTTTTGTTACTCCAATGGATGGTAGCCTTGTCATTATGGAAGGAAGTATGTTGATCAGATTTTTGTTACTCCAATGGATGGTAGCCTTGTCATTATGGAAGGTAGTCTGTTGTCGAGATTTTTGTTACTCCAATGGATGGTATCCTTGTCATTATGGAACGTAGTATCTTGTAGGTATTTCTGTTACTCCAATGGATGGTAGCCTTGTCATTATGGAAGGTAGTTTGTTGTCGAGATTTTTGTTACTCCATCGGATGGTAGCCTTATCATTATGGAACGTAGTCGGTTGTCGAGATTTTTGTTACTCCAATGGATGGTAGCCTTGTCATTATGGAAGGTAGTGTGTTGTCGAGATCTTTGTTACTCTAATGGATTGTAGCCTTGTCATTATCGAAGGTAGTCAGTTGTCGAGATTTTTTTTTACTCAAATTGATAGTAGCATTTTCAATATGTAAGGTAGTCTATTTTCGACATTTTTGTTAGTCCAATGGATGGTAGCCTTGTCATGATGGAAGCTAGTCTGTTTTTGATATTTTTGTTACTCCAATGGATGGTAGCCTTGTCATTATGGAAGGAAGTATGTTGATCAGATTTTTGTTACTCCAATGGATGGTAGCCTTGTCATTATGGAAGGTAGTCTGTTGTCGAGATTTTTGTTACTCCAATGGATGGTATCCTTGTCATTATGGAACGTAGTATCTTGTAAGTATTTCTGTTACTCCAATGGATGGTAGCCTTGTCATTATGGAAGGTAGTTTGTTGTCGAGATTTTTGTTACTCCAATGGATGGTAGCCTTGTCATTATGGAAGGTAGTCTGTTGTCGAGATTTTTGTTACTCCAATGGATGGTAGCCTTGTCATTATGGAACGTAGTATGTTGTAGATATTTCTGTTACTGAAATGGATGGTAGCCTTGTCATTAGGAAGATAGTTTGTTGTCGAGATTTTTATTACTCCAATGGATGGTAGCCTTGTCATTATGGAACGTAGTATGTTGTAGATATTTCTATTACTGAAATGGATGGTAGCCTTGTCATTATGGAAGGTAGTTTGTTGTCGAGATTTTTATTACTCCAATGGATGGTAGCCTTGTCATTATGGAAGGTAGTCTGTTGTCAAGATTTTTGTTAATTCAATAGATGGTAGTCTTGCCATTATGGAAGGTAGTCTGTTGTCGAGATTTTTGATACTCCAATGGATGGTAGCCTTGTCATTATGGAAGGTAGTCTGTTGTCGAGATTTTTGTTACTCCAATGAATTGTAGCCTTGTCATTATGGAAGGTATTATGTTGTCGAGATTTTTGTTACTCCAATGGATGGTAGCCTTTTCATTATAGAAGGTAGTCTGTTGTCGATATTTTTGTTACTCCAATGGATGGTAGCCTTGTCATTATGGAAGGTAGTCTGTTGTCGAGATTTTTGTTACTCCATTGGATGGTATCCTTGTCATTATGGAACGTAGTATGTTGTCGATATTTCTATTACTCCAACGGATGGTAGCCTTGTCATTATGGAAGGTAGTTTGTTGTCGAGGTTTTTGTTACTCCAATGGATGGTAGCCTTGTCATTATGGAAGGTAGTCTGTTGTCGAAATTTTTGTTAATTCAATAGATGATAGCCTTGTCATTATGGAAGGTAGTCTCTTGTCGAGATTTTTGTTACTCCAATGGATGGCAGCCTTGTCATCATGGAAGGTAGTGTGTTGTCGAGATTTTTGTTACTCTAATGGATGATAGCCTTGTCATTATGTAAGGTAGTCTGTTGTCGAGATATTTTTTACTCCAATGGATGGTAGCCTTGTCATTATGGAACGTAGTATGTTGTAGATATTTTTGTTATTCCAATGGATGGTAGCATTGTCATTATGGAAGGTAGTCTGTTGTCGAGATTTTTGTTACTCCAATGGATGGTATCCTTGTCATTATGGAAGATAGTATGTTGTAGATATTTCTGTTACTCCAATGGATGGTACCCTTGTCATTATGGAAGGTAGTTTGTTGTCGACATTTTTGTTACTCCAATGAATGGTAGCCTTGTCATTATGGAAGGTAGTCTGTTGTCGAGATTTTTTTTACTCCAATGAATGGTAGCCTTTTCATTATAGAAGGTAGTCTGTTGTCGAGATTTTTGTTACTCCAATGGATGGTAGCCTTGTCATTATGGAAGGTAGTCTATTGTCAAGATTTTTGTTACTCCAATGGATGGTATCCTTGTCATTATGGAAGGTAGTCTGTTGTCGAGATTTCTGTTACTCCAATGGATGGTAGCCTTGTCGTTATGGAAGGTAGTTTGTTGTCGAGATTATTGTTACTCTAATGGATGGTAGCCTTGTCATAAAGGAAGGTAGTATGTTGTCGAGATTTTTATTAATTCAATAGATGATAGCCTTGTCATTATGGAAGGTAGTCTGTTTACCATATTTTTGTTACTCCAATGGATGGTAGCCTTGTCATTATGGAATCTAGTCTCTTGTCGAGATTTTTGTTACTCCAATGGATGGCAGCCTTGTCATTATAGAACGTAATATGTTGTAGATATTTTTGTTATTCCAATGGATGGTAGCCTTGTCATTATGGAAGGTAGTCTGTTGTCGATATTTTTGTTACTCCAATGGATGGTATCCTTGTCATTATGGAACATAGTATGTTGTAGATATTTGTGTTACTCCAATGGATGGTAGCCTTTCCATTATGGAAGGTTGTTTGTTGTCGACATTTTTGTTACTCCAATGGATGGTAGCCTTGTCATTATGGAAGGTAGTTTGTTGTCGAGATTTTTGTTAATTCAATAGATGGTAGCCTTGTCATTATGGAAGGTAGTCTGTTGTCGAGATTTTTGTTACTCCAATGGATGGAAGCCTTGTCATTATTGAAGGTAGTCAGTTGTCGAGATTTTTGTTACTCCAATGGATGGCAGCCTTGTCATTATGGAAGGTAGTGTGTTGTCGAGATTTTTGTTATTCTAGTGGATGATAGCCTTGTCATTATGTAAGGTAGTCTGTTGTCGAGATTTTTTTTACTCCAATGGATGGTAGCCTTCTCATTATGGAACGTAGTATGTTGTAAATATTTTTGTTATTCCAATGGATGGTAGCCTTGTCATTATGGAAGGTAGTTTATTTTCGAGATTTTTGCTACTCCAATGGATGGTATCCTTGTCATTATGGAACATAGTATGTTGTAGATATTTCTGTTACTCCAATTGATGGTAGCCTTGTCATTATAGAAGGTAGTCTATTTTCGATATTTTTGTTAGTCTAATGGATGGTAGTCTTGTCATGATGGAAGGTAGTCTGTTGTCGAGATTTTTGTTAATCCAATGGATTGTAGCCTTGTCATTATGGAAGGAAGTATGTTGATCAGATTTTTGTTACTCCAATGGATGGTAGCCTTGTCATTATGGAATGTAGTCTGTTGTCGAGATTTTTGTTACTCCAATGGATGGTATCCTTGTCATTATGGAACGTAGTATGTTGTAGGTATTTCTGTTACTCCAATGGATGGTAGCCTTGTCATTATGGAAGGTAGTTTGTTGTCGAGATTTTTGTTACTCCAATGGATGGTAGCCTTGTCATTACGGAACGTAGTATGTTGTAGATATTTCTGTTACTGAAATGGATGGTTGCCTTGTCATTACGGAAGGTAGTTTGTTGTCGAGATTTTTGTTACTTAAATGGATGGTAGCCTTGTCATTATGGAAGGTAGTTTGTTGTCGAGATTTTTGTTAATTCAATAGATGGTAGCCTTGCCATTATGGAAGGTAGTCTGTTGTAGATATTTTTGTTACTCCAATGGATGGTAGCCTTGTCACTATGGAAGGTAGTCCGTTGACGAGATTTTTGTTACTCTAATGAATAGTAGCCTTGTCATTATGGAAGGTAGTATGTTGTAGAGATTTTTGTTACTCCAATGGATGGTAGCCTTTTCATTATAGAAGGTAGTCTGTTGTCCAAATTTTTGTTACTCCAATGGATGGTAGCCTTTTCATTATAAAAGGTAGTCTGTTGTCGAGATTTTTGTTACTCCAATGGATGGAAGCCTTGTCATTATTGAAGGTAGTCAGTTGTCGAGATTTTTGTTACTCCAATGGATGGCAGCCTTGTCATTATGGAAGGTAGTGTGTTGTCGAGATTTTTGTTATTCTAATGGATGATAGCCTTGTCATTATGTAAGGTATTCTGTTGTCGAGATTTTTTTTACTCCAATGGATGGTAGCCTTGTCATTATGGAACGTTGTATGTTGTAGATATTTTTGTTATTCCAATGGATGGTAGCCTTGTCATTATGGAAGGTAGTATGTTGTCGAGATTTTTGTTACTCTAATGGATGGTATCCTTGTCATTATGGAACGTAGTATGTTTTAGATATTTCTGTTACTCCAATTGATGGTAGCCTTGTCATTATGGTAGGTAGTTTGTTGTCGATATTTTTGTTACTCCAATGGATGGTACCCTTGTCATTATGGAAGGTAGTCTGTTGTCGAGATTTTTGTTAATTCAATAGATGGTAGCCTTGTCATTATGGAAGGTACTCTGTTGTCGAGATTTTTGTTACTTCAATGGATGGTAGCCTTGTCATTATGGAAGGTAGTCTTTTGTCGAGATTTTTGTTACTCCAATGAATGCTAGCCTTGTCATTATGGAACGTAGTCGGTTCTCGAGATTTTTGTTACACCAATGGATGGTAGGCTTGTCATTACGGAAGGTAGTGTGTTATCGAGATCTTTGTTACTCTAATGGATTTTAGCCTTGTCATTATGGAAGGTAGTCAGTTGTCGAGATTTTTGTTACTCAAATTGATAGTAGCCTTGTCAATATGTAAGGTAGTCTATTTTTGAGATTTTTGTTAGTCCAATGGATGATAGCCTTGTCATGATGTAAGGTAGTCTGTTTTTGATATTTTTGTTACTCCAATGGATGGTAGCCTTGTCATTATGGAAGGAAGTATGTTGATCAGATTTTTGTTACTCCAATGGATGGTAGCCTTGTCATTATGGAATGTAGTCTGTTGTCGAGATTTTTGTTACTCCAATGGATGGTATCCTTGTCATTATGGAACGTAGTATGTTGTAGGTATTTCTGTTACTCCAATGGATGGTAGCCTTGTCATTATGGAAGGTAGTTTGTTGTCGAGATTTTTGTTACTCCAATGGATGGTAGCCTTGTCATTACGGAACGTAGTATGTTGTAGATATTTCTGTTACTGAAATGGATGGTTGCCTTGTCATTATGGAAGGTAGTTTGTTGTCGAGATTTTTGTTACTTAAATGGATGGTAGCCTTGTCATTATGGAAGGTAGTTTGTTGTCGAGATTTTTGTTAATTCAATAGATGGTAGCCTTGCCATTATGGAAGGTAGTCTGTTGTAGATATTTTTGTTACTCCAATGGATGGTAGCCTTGTCACTATGGAAGGTAGTCCGTTGACGAGATTTTTGTTACTCTAATGAATAGTAGCCTTGTCATTATGGAAGGTAGTATGTTGTCGAGATTTTTGTTACTCCAATGGATGGTAGCCTTTTCATTATAGAAGGTTATCTGTTGTCCAAATTTTTGTTACTCCAATGGATGGTAGCCTTTTCATTATAAAAGGTAGTTTGTTGTCGAGATTTTTGTTACTCCAATGGATGGAAGCCTTGTCATTATTGAAGGTAGTCAGTTGTCGAGATTTTTGTTATTCTAATGGATGATAGCCTTGTCATTATGTAAGGTATTCTGTTGTCGAGATTTTTTTTACTCCAATGGATGGTAGCCTTGTCATTATGGAACGTTGTATGTTGTAGATATTTTTGTTATTCCAATGGATGGTAGCCTTGTCATTATGGAAGGTAGTATGTTGCAGATATTTTTGTTATTCCAATGGATGGTAGCCTTGCCATTATGGAAGGTAGTCTGTTGTAGATATTTTTATTACTCCAATGGATGGTAGCCTTGTCACTATGGAAGGTAGTCCGTTGACGAGATTTTTGTTACTCTAATGAATAGTAGCCTTGTCATTATGGAAGGTAGTATGTTGTCGAGATTTTTTTACTCCAATGGATGGTAGCCTTTTCATTATGGAACGTAGTATGTTGTAGATATTTTTGTTATTCCAATGGATGGTAGCCTTGCCATTATGGAAGGTAGTCTGTTGTAGATATTTTTATTACTCCAATGGATGGTAGCCTTGTCACTATGGAAGGTAGTCCGTTGACGAGATTTTTGTTACTCTAATGAATAGTAGCCTTGTCATTATGGAAGGTAGTATGTTGTCGAGATTTTTGTTACTCCAATGGATGGTAGCCTTTTCATTATAGAAGGTTATCTGTTGTCCAAATTTTTGTTACTCCAATGGATGGTAGCCTTTTCATTATAAAAGGTAGTTTGTTGTCGAGATTTTTGTTACTCCAATGGATGGAAGCCTTGTCATTATTGAAGGTAGTCAGTTGTCGAGATTTTTGTTACTCCAATGGATGGCAGCCTTGTCATTATGGAAGGTAGTGTGTTGTCGAGATTTTTGTTATTCTAATGGATGATAGCCTTGTCATTATGTAAGGTATTCTGTTGTCGAGAATTTTTTTACTCCAATGGATGGTAGCCTTGTCATTATGGAACGTTGTATGTTGTAGATATTTTTGTTATTCCAATGGATGGTAGCCTTGTCATTATGGAAGGTAGTATGTTGCCGAGATTTTTGTTACTCCAATGGATGGTATCCTTGTCATTATGGAACGTAGTATGTTTTAGATATTTCTGTTACTCCAATTGATGGTAGCCTTGTCATTATGGTAGGTAGTTTGTTGTCGATATTTTTGTTACTCCAATGGATGGTACCCTTGTCATTATGGAAGGTAGTGTGTTGTCGAGATTTTTGTTAATTCAATAGATGGTAGCCTTGTCATTATGCAAGGTACTCTGTTGTCGAGATTTTTGTTACTTCAATGGATGGTAGCCTTGTCATTATGGAAGGTAGTCTTTTGTCGAGATTTTTGTTACTCCAATGAATGCTAGCCTTGTCATTATGGAACGTAGTCGGTTCTCGAGATTTTTGTTACACCAATGGATGGTAGGCTTGTCATTACGGAAGGTAGTGTGTTATCGAGATCTTTGTTACTCTAATGGATTTTAGCCTTGTCATTATGGAAGGTAGTCAGTTGTCGAGATTTTTGTTACTCAAATTGATAGTAGCCTTGTCAATATGTAAGGTAGTCTATTTTTGAGATTTTTGTTAGTCCAATGGATGGTAGCCTTGTCATGATGTAAGGTAGTCTGTTTTTGATATTTTTGTTACTCCAATGGATGGTAGCCTTGTCATTATGGAAGGAAGTATGTTGATCAGATTTTTGTTACTCCAATGGATGGTAGCCTTTTCATTATGGAAGGTAGTCTGTTGTCGAGATTTTTGTTACTCCAATGGATGGTATCTTTGTCATTATGGAACCTAGTATGTTGTAGGTATTTCTGTTACTCTACTGGATGGTAGCGTTGTCATTATGAAAGGTAGTTTGTTATCGAGATTTTTGTTACTCCAATGGATGGTAGCCTTTCCATTATGGAAGGTAGTCTGTTTTGGATATTTTTGTTACTCCAATGGATGGTAGCCTTGTCATTATGGAAAGTAGTCTGTTGACGAGATTTTTGTTACTCCAATGAATGGTAGCCTTGTCATTATGGAAGGTAGTATGTTGTCGAGATTTTTGTAACTCCAATGGATGGTAGCCTTTTCATTATAGAAGGTAGTCTGTTGTCGAGATTTTTGTTACTCCAATGGATGGAAGCCTTGTCATTATTGAAGGTAGTCAGTTGTCGAGATTTTTGTTACTCCAATGGATGGCAGCCTTGTCATTATGGAAGGTAGTGTGTTGTCGAGATTTTTGTCATTCTAATGGATGATAGCCTTGTCATTATAAGGTATTATGTTGTCGAGATTTTTTTACTCCAATGGATGGTAGCCTTTTCATTATGGAACGTAGTATGTTGTAGATATTTTTGTTATTCCAATGGATGGTAGCCTTGTCATTATGGAAGGTAGTCTGTTGTCGAGATTTTTGTTACTCCAATGGATGGTATCCTTGTCATTATGGAACGTAGTATGTTGTAGATATTTCTGTTACTCCAATTGATGGTAGCCTTGTCATTATGGTAGGTAGTTTGTTGTCGATATTTTTGTTACTCCAATGGATGGTACCCTTGTCATTATGGAAGGTAGTCTGTTGTCGAGATTTTTGTTAATTCAATAGATGGTAGCCTTGACATTATGGAAAGTACTCTGTCGTCGATATTTTTGTTACTTCAATAGATGGTAGCCTTGTCATTATGGAAGGTAGTCTTTTGTCGAGATTTTTGTTACTCCAATGAATGCTAGCCTTGTCATTATGGAACGTAGTCGGTTGTCGAGATTTTTGTTACACCAATGGATGGTAGGCTTGTCATTACGGAAGGTAGTATGTTATCGAGATCTTTGTTACTCTAATGGATTTTAGCCTTGTCATTATGGAAGGTAGTCAGTTGTCGAGATTTTTGTTACTCAAATTGATAGTAGCCTTGTCAATATGTAAGGTAGTCTATTTTTGAGATTTTTGTTAGTCCAATGGATGGTAGCCTTGTCATGATGGAAGGTAGTCTGTTTTTGATATTTTTGTTACTGCAATGGATGGTAGCCTTGTCATTATGGAAGGAAGTATGTTGATCAGATTTTTGTTACTCCAATGGATGGTAGCCTTGTCATTATGGAAGGTAGTTTGTTGTCGAGATTTTTGTTACTCCAATGGATGGTATCTTTGTCATTATGGAACCTAGTATGTTGTAGGTATTTCTGTTACTCTACTGGATGGTAGCCTTGTCATTATGGAAGGTAGTTTGTTATCGAGATTTTTGTTACTCCAATGGATGGTAGCCTTTCCATTATGGAAGGTAGTCTGTTGTAGATATTTTTGTTACTCCAATGGATGGTAGCCTTGTCATTATGGAAAGTAGTCTGTTGACGAGATTTTTGTTACTCCAATGAATGGTAGCCTTGTCATTATGGAAGGTAGTATGTTGTCGAGATTTTTGTAACTCCAATGGATGGTAGCCTTTTCATTATAAAAGGTAGTCTGTTGTCGAGATTTTTGTTACTCCAATGGATGGAAGCCTTGTCATTATTGAAGGTAGTCAGTTGTCGAGATTTTTGTTACTCCAATGGATGGTAGCCTTGTCATTATGGAACGTAGTATGTTGTAGATATTTTTGTTATTCCAATGGATGGTAGCCTTGTCATTATGGAAGGTAGTCTGTTGTCGAGATTTTTGTTACTCCAATGGATGGTATCCTTATCATTATGGAACGTAGTATGTTGTAGATATTTCTGTTACTCTAATTGATGGTAGCCTTATCATTATGGAAGGTAGTTTGTTGTCGAGATTTTTGTTACTCCAATGGATGGTAGCCTTGTCATTATGGAAGGTAGTCTGTTGTCGAGATCTTTGTTACTCTAATGGATTGTAGCCTTGTCATTATGGAAGGTAGTCAGTTGTCGAGATTTTTTTACTCAAATTGATAGTAGCCTTGTCAATATGTAAGGTAGTATATTTTCGATATTTTTGTTAGTCCAATGGATGGTAGTCTTGTCATGATGGAAGGTAGTCTGTTTTTGATATTTTTTTTACTCCAATGGATTGTAGCCTTGTCATTATGGAAGGAAGTATGTTGATCAGATTTTTGTTACTCCAATGGATGGTAGCCTTGTCATTATGGAAGGTAGTCTGTTTTCGAGATTTTTGTTACTCCAATGGATGGTATCCTTGTAATTATGGAACGTAGTATGTTGTAGGTATTTCTGTTACAACAATGGATGGTAGCCTTGTCATTATGGAAGGTAGTTTGTTGTCGAGATTTTTGTTACTCCAATGGATGGTAGCCTTGTCATTATGGAACGTAGTATGTTGTAGAAATTTCTGTTACTGAAATGGATGGTTGCCTTGTCATTATGGAAGGTAGTTTGTTCTCGAGATTTTTGTTACTCAAATGGATGGTAGCCTTGTCATTATGGAAGGTAGTTTGTTGTCGAGATTTTTGTTAATTCAATAGATGGTAACCTTGCCATTATGGAAGGTAGTCTGTTGTAGATATTTTTGTTACTCCAATGGATGGTAGCCTTGTCATTATGGAAGGTAGTTCGTTGACGAGATTTTTGTTACTCCAATGAATGGTAGCCTTGTTATTATGGAAGGTAGTATGTTGTCGAGATTTTTGTTACTCCAATGGATGGTAGCCTTTTCATTATAAAAGGTAGTCTATAGTCCAAATTTTTGTTACTCCAATGGATGGAAGCCTTGTCATTATAAAAGGTAGTCTGTTGTCGAGATTTTTGTTACTCCAATGGATGGCAGCCTTGTCCTTATGGAAGGTAGTGTGTTGTCGAGATTTTTGTTATTCTAATGGATGATAGCCTTGTCATTATGTAAGGTATTCTGTTGTCGAGATTTTTTTTACTCCAATGGATGGTAGCCTTGTCATTATGGAACGTAGTATGTTTTAGATATTTTTGTTATTCCAATGGATGGTAGCCTTGTCATTATGGAAGGTAGTATGTTGTCGAGATTTTTGTTACTCCAATGGATGGTATCCTTGTCATTATGGAACGTAGTATGTTGTAGATATTTCTGTTACTCCAATTGATGGTAGCCTTGTCATTATGGTAGGTAGTTTGTTGTCGATATATTTGTTACTCCTATGGATGGTACCCTTGTCATTATGGAAGGTAGCCTGTTGTCGAGATTTTTGTTAATTCAATAGATGGTAGTCTTGACATTATGGAAGGTAGTCTGTTGTCGAGATTTTTGTTACTCCAATGGATGGTAGCATTGTCATTATGGAAGGTAGTCTTTTGTCTAGATTTTTGTTACTCCAATGGATGCTAGCCTTGTCATTATGGAACGTAGTCGGTTGTCGAGATTTTTGTTACACCAATGGATGGTAGGTTTGTCATTACGGAAGGTAGTGTGTTATCGAGATCTTTGTTACTCTAATGGATTGTAGCCTTGTCATTATGGAAGGTAGTCAATTGTCAATATTTTTGTTACTCAAATTGATAGTAGCCTTGTCAATATGTGAGGTAGTCTATTTTCGAGATTTTTGTTAGTCCAATGGATGGTAGCCTTGTCATGATGGAAGGTAGTCTGTTTTTGATATTTTTGTTACTCCAATGGATGGTAGCCTTGTCATTATGGAAGGAAGTCTGTTGATCAGATTGTTGTTACTCCAATGGATGGTAGCCTTGTCATTATGGAAGGTAGTCTGTTGTCGAGATTTTTGTTACTCAAATGGATGGTAGCCTTGTCATTATGGAAGGTAGTTTGTTGTCGAGATTTTTGTTAATTCAATAGATGGTAGCCTTGCCATTATGGAAAGTAGTTTGTTGTAGATATTTTTGTTACTCCAATGGATGGTAGCCTTGTCATTATGGAAGGTAGTCTGTTGACGAGATTTTTGTTACTCAAATGGATGGTAGCCTTGTCATTATGGAAGGTAGTTTGTTGTCGAGATTTTTGTTAATTCAATAGATGGTAGCCTTGCCATTATGGAAGGTAGTTTGTTGTAGATATTTTTGTTACTCCAATGGACGGTAGCCTTGTCATTATGGAAGGTAGTATGTTGTCGAGATTTTTGTTACTCCAATGGATGGTAGCCTTTTCATTATAAAAGGTAGTCTGTTGTCCAAATTTTTGTTACTCCAATGGATGGTAGGCTTTTCATTATAAAAGGTAGTATGTTGTAGGTATTTCTGTTACTCCAATGGATGGTAGCCTTATCATTATGGAAGGTTGTTTGTTGTCGAGATTTTTGTTACTCCAATGGAAGGTAGCCTTTCCATTATGGAAGGTAGTCTGTTGTAGATATTTTTGTTACTCCAATGGATGGTAGCCTTGTCATTATGGAAGGTATTCTGTTGACGAGATTTTTGTTACTCCAATGAATGGTAGCCTTGTCATTATGGAACGTAGTATGTTGTAGATATTTTTGTTATTCCAATGGATGGAAGCCTTGTCATTATGGAAGGTAGTCTGTTGTCGAGATTTTTGTTACTCCAATGGATGGTATCCTTGTCATTATGGAACGTAGTATGTTGTAGATATTTCTGTTACTCCAATTGATGGTAGCCTTGTCATTATGGTAGGTAGTTTGTTGTCGATATTTTTGTTACTCCAATGGATGGTACCCTTGTCATTATGGAAGTAAGTCTGTTGTCGAGATTTTTGTTAATTCAATAGATGGTAGCCTTGTCATTATGGAAGGTAGTCTGTTGTCGAGATTTTTGTTACTCCAATGGATGGTAGCCTTGTCATTATGGAAGGTAGTCTTTTGTCGAGATTTTTCTTACTCTAATGGATGCTAGCCTTGTCATTATGGAACGTAGTCGGTTGTCGAGATTTTTGTTACACCAATGGATGGTAGGCTTGTCATTACGGAAGGTAGTGTGTTATCGAGATCTTTGTTACTCTAATGGATTGTAGCCTTGTCATTATGCAAGGTAGTCAGTTGTCGATATTTTTGTTACTCAAATTGATAGTAGCCTTTTCAATATGTAAGGTAGTCTATTTTCGAGATTTTTGTTAGTCCAATGGATGGTAGCCTTGTCATGATGGAAGGTAGTCTGTTTTTGATATTTTTGTTACTCCAATGGATGGTAGCCTTGTCATTATGCAAGGAAGTATGTTGATCATATTTTTGTTACTCCAATGGATGGTAGCCTTGTCATTATGGAAGGTAGTCTGTTGTCGAGATTTTTGATACTCCAATGGATGGTATCATTGTCATTATGGAACCTAGTATGTTGTAGGTATTTCTGTTACTCTAATGGATGGTAGCCTTGTCATTATGGAAGGTAGTTTGTTGTCGAGATTTTTGTTACTCCAATGGATGGTAGCCTTTCCATTATGGAAGGTAGTCTGTTGTAGATATTTTTGTTACTCCAATGGATGGTAGCCTTGTCATTATGGAAGGTAGTCTGTTGACGAGATTTTTGTTACTCCAATGAATGGTAGCCTTGTCATTATGGAAGGTAGTATGTTGTCGAGATTTTTGTTACTCCAATGGATGGTAGCCTTTTCATTATAGAAGGTAGTCTGTTGTCGAAATTATTGTTACTCCAATGGATGGTAGCCTTTTCATTATAGAAGGTAGTCTGTTGTCGAGATTTTTGTTACTCCAATGGATGGAAGCCTTGTCATTATTGAAGGTAGTCAGTTGTCGAGATTTTTGTTACTCCAATGGATGACAGCCTTGTCATTATGGAAGGTAGTGTGTTGTCGAGATTTTTGTCATTCTAATGGATGATAGCCTTGTCATTATGTAAGGTATTCTGTAGTCGAGAGTTTTTTTACTCCAATGGATGGTAGCCTTGTCATTATGGAACGTAGTATGTTGTAGATATTTTTGTTATTCCAATGGATGGTAGCCTTGTCATTATGGAAGGTAGTCTGTTGTCGAGATTTTTGTTACTTTAATGGATGGTATCCTTGTCATTATGGAACGTAGTATGTTGTAGATATTTCTGTTACTCCAATTGATGGTAGCCTTGTCATTATGGTAGGTAGTTTGTTGTCGATATTTTTGTTACTCCAATGGATGGTACCCTTGTCATTATGGAAGGAAGTCTGTTGTCGAGATTTTTGTTAATTCAATAGATGGTAGCCTTGTCATTATGGAAGGTAGTCTGTTGTCGAGATTTTTGTTACTCCAATGGATGGTAGCCTTGTCATTATGGAAGGTAGTCTTTTGTCGAGATTTTTCTGACTCCAATGGATGCTAGCCTTGTCATTATGGAACGTAGTCGGTTGTCGAGAATTTTGTTACACCAATGGATGGTAGGCTTGTCATTACGGAAGGTAGTGTGTTGTCGAGATCTTTGTTACTCTAATGGATTGTAGCCTTGTCATTATGGAAGGTAGTCAATTGTCAAGATTTTTGTTACTCAAATTGATAGTAGCCTTGTCAATATGTAAGGTAGTCTATTTTCGATATTTTTGTTAGTCCAATGGATGATAGCCTTGTCATGATGGAAGGTAGTCTGTTTTTGATATTTTTGTTACTCCAATGGATGGTAGCCTTGTCATTATGTAAGGAAGTATGTTGATCAGATTTTTGTTACTCCAATGGATGGTAGCCTTGTCATTATGGAAGGTAGTTTGTTGTCGAGATTTTTGTTACTCCAATGGATGGTATCATTGTCATTTTGGAACCTAGTATGTTGTAGGTATTTATGTTACTCCAATGGATGGTAGCCTTATCATTATGGAAGGTTGTTTGTTGTCGAGATTTTTGTTACTCCAATGGAAGGTAGACTTTCCATTATGGAAGGTAGTTTGTTGTAGATATTTTTGTTACTCCAATGGATGGTAGCCTTGTCATTATGGAAGGTATTCTGTTGACGAGATTTTTGTTACTCCAATGAATGGTAGCCTTGTCATTATGGAAGGTAGTATGTTGTCGAGATTTTTGTTACTCCAATGGATGGTAGCCTTTTCATTATAGAAGGTAGTCTGTTGTCGAAATTTTTGTTACTCCAATGGATGGTAGACTTTTCGTTGTAGAAGGTAGTCTGTAGTCGAGATTTTTGTTACTCCAATGGATGGAAGCCTTGTCATTATTGAAGGTAGTCAGTTGTCGAGATTTTTGTTACTCCAATGGATGGAAGCCTTGTCATTATGGAAGGTAATGTGTTGTCGAGATTTTTGTCATTCTAATGGATGATAGCTTTGTCATTATGTAAGGTATTCTGTTGTCGAGATTTTTTTTACTCCAATGGATGGTAGCCTTGTCATTATGGAACGTAGTATGTTGTAGATATCTTTGTTATTCCAATTGATGGTAGCCTTGTCATTATGGAAGGTAGTCTGTTGTCGAGATTTTTGTTACTCCAATGGATGGTATCCTTGTCATTATGGAACGTAGTATGTTGTAGATATTTCTGTTACTCCAATTGATGGTAGCCTTGTCATTATGGTAGGTAGTTTGTTGTCGATATTTTTGTTACTCCAATGGATGGTACCCTTGTCATTATGGAAGGTAGTCTGTTGTCGAGATTTTTGTTAATTCAATAGATGGTAGCCTTGTCAATATGGAAGGTAGTCTGTTGTCGAGATTTTTGTTACTCCAATGGATGGTAGCCTTGTCATTATGGAAGGTAGTCTTTTGTCGAGATTTTTCTTACTCCAATGGATGCTGGCCTTGACATTATGGAACGTAGTCGGTTGTCGAGATTTTTGTTACACCAATGGATGGTAGACTTGTCATTACGGAAGGTAGTGTGTTGTCGAGATCTTTGTTACTCTAATGGATTGTAGCCTTGTCATTATGGAAGGTAGTCAGTTGTCGAGATTTTTGTTACTCAAATTGATAGTAGCCTTGTCAATATGTAAGGTAGTCTATTTTCGAGATTTTTGTTACTCCAATGGATGGTAGCCTTGTCATGATGGAAGGTAGTCTGTTTTTGATATTTTTGTTACTCCAATGGAGGGTAGCCTTGTCATTATGGAAGGAAGTATGTTGATCAGATTTTTGTTACTCCAATGGATGGTAGCCTTGTCATTATGGAAGGTAGTCTGTTGTCGAGATTTTTGTTACTCCAATGGATGGTATCCTTGTCATTATGGAACGTAGTATGTTGTAGGTATTTCTGTTACTCCAATGGATGGTAGCCATGTCATTATGGAAGGTAGTTTGTTGTTGAGATTTTTGTTACTCCAATGGATGGTAGCCTTGTCATTATGGAAGGTAATTTGTTGTCGAGATTTTTGTTACTCAAATCTATGGTAGCCTTGTCATTATGGAAGGTATTTTGTTGTCGAGATTTTTGTTAATTCAATAGATGGTAGCCTTGCCATTATGGAAGGTAGTCTGTTGTTGAGATTTTTGTTACTCCAATGGATGATAGCCTTGTCATTATGGAATGTAGTCTGTTGTCGAGATTTTTGTTACTCCAATGAATGGTAGCCTTGTCATTATGGAAGGTAGTATGTTGTCGAGATTTTTGTTACTCCAATGGATGGTAGCCTTTTCATTATAGAAGGTAGTCTGTTGTCGAGATTTTTGTTACTCCAATGGATGGTAGCCTTGTCATTATGGTAGGTAGTTTGTTGTCAAGATTTTTGTTACTCCAATGGATGGTATCCTTGTCATTATGGAACGTAGTATGTTGTAGATATTTCTGATACTCCAATGGATGGTAGCCTTTTCATTATGGAAGGTAGTTTGTTGTCGAGATTTTTGTTACTCCAATGGATGGTAGCCTTTTCATTATAGAAGGTAGTCTGTTGTCGAAATTATTGTTACTCCAATGGATGGTAGCCTTTTCATTATAGAAGGTAGTCTGTTGTCGAGATTTTTGCTACTCCAATGGATGGAAGCCTTGTCATTATTGAAGGTAGTCAGTTGTCGAGATTTTTGTTACTCCAATGGATGGAAGCCTTGTCATTATGGAAGGTAGTGTGTTGTCGAGATTTTTGTCATTCTAATGGATGATAGCCTTGTCATTATGTAAGGTATTCTGTTGTCGAGATTTTTTTTACTCCAATGGATGGTAGCCTTGTCATTATGGAACGTAGTATGTTGTAGATATTTTTGTTATTCCAATGGATGTTAGCCTTGTCATTATGGAAGGTAGTCTGTTGTCGAGATTTTTGTTACTCCAATGGATGGTATCCTTTTTATTATGGAACGTAGTATGTTGTAGATATTTCTGTTACTCCAATTGATGGTAGCCTTGTCATTATGGTAGGTAGTTTGTTGTCGATATTTTTGTTACTCCAATGGATGGTACCCTTGTCATTATGGAAGGAAGTCTGTCGTCGAGATTTTTGTTAATTCAATAGATGGTAGCCTTGTCATTATGGAAGGTAGTCTGTTGTCGAGATTTTTGTTACTCCAATGGATGTTAGCCTTGTCATTATGGAAGGTAGTCTTTTGTCGAGATTTTTCTTACTCCAATGGATGCTAGCCTTGTCATTATGGAACGTAGTCGGTTGTCGAGAATTTTGTTACACCAATGGATGGTAGGCTTGTAATTACGGAAGGTAGTGTGTTGTCGAGATCTTTGTTACTCTAATGGATTGTAGCCTTGTCATTATGGAAGGTAGTCAGTTGTCGAGATTTTTGTTACTCAAATTGATAGTAGCCTTGTCAATATGTAAGGTAGTCTATTTTCGAGATTTTTGTTAGTCCAATGGATGGTAGCCTTGTCATGATGGAAGGTAGTCTGTTTTTGATATTTTTGTTACTCCAATGGATGGTAGCCTTGTCATTATGGAAGGAAGTATGTTGATCAGATTTTTGTTACTCCAATGGATGGTAGCCTTGTCATTATGGAAGGTAGTCTGTTGTCGAGATTTTTGTTACTCCAATGGATGGTATCCTTGTCATTATGGAACGTAGTATGTTGTAGGTATTTCTGTTACTCCAATGGATGGTAGCCATGTCATTATGGAAGGTAGTTTGTTGTTGAGATTTTTGTTACTCCAATGGATGGTAGCCTTGTCATTATGGAATGTAGTATGTTGTAGATATTTATGTTACAGAAATGGATGGTAGCCTTGTCATTATGGAAGGTAGTTTGTTGTCGAGATTTTTGTTACTCAAATCTATGGTAGCCTTGTCATTATGGAAGGTATTTTGTTGTCGAGATTTTTGTTAATTCAATAGATGGTAGCCTTGCCATTATGGAAGGTAGTCTGTTGTTGAGATTTTTGTTACTCCAATGGATGATAGCCTTGTCATTATGGAATGTAGTCTGTTGTCGAGATTTTTGTTACTCCAATGAATGGTAGCCTTGTCATTATGGAAGGTAGTATGTTGTCGAGATTTTTGTTACTCCAATGGATGGTAGCCTTTTCATTATAGAAGGTAGTCTGTTGTCGAGATTTTTGTTACTCCAATGGATGGTAGCCTTGTCATTATGGAAGGTAGTTTGTTGTCAAGATTTTTGTTACTCCAATGGATGGTATCCTTGTCATTATGGAACGTAGTATGTTGTAGATATTTCTGTTACTCCAATGGATGGTAGCCTTTTCATTATGGAAGGTAGTTTGTTGTCGAGATTTTTGTTACTCCAATGGATGGTAGCCTTTTCATTATAGAAGGTAGTCTGTTGTCGAAATTATTGTTACTCCAATGGATGGTAGCCTTTTCATTATAGAAGGTAGTCTGTTGTCGAGATTTTTGCTACTCCAATGGATGGAAGCCTTGTCATTATTGAAGGTAGTCAGTTGTCGAGATTTTTGTTACTCCAATGGATGGAAGCCTTGTCATTATGGAAGGTAGTGTGTTGTCGAGATTTTTGTCATTCTAATGGATGATAGCCTTGTCATTATGTAAGGTATTCTGTTGTCGAGATTTTTTTTACTCCAATGGATGGTAGCCTTGTCATTATGGAACGTAGTATGTTGTAGATATTTTTGTTATTCCAATGGATGGTAGCCTTGTCATTATGGAAGGTAGTCTGTTGTCGAGATTTTTGTTACTCCAATGGATGGTATCCTTGTCATTATGGAACGTAGTATGTTGTAGATATTTCTGTTACTCCAATTGATGGTAGCCTTGTCATTATGGTAGGTAGTTTGTTGTCGATATTTTTGTTACTCCAATGGATGGTACCCTTGTCATTATGGAAGGAAGTCTGTCGTCGAGATTTTTGTTAATTCAATAGATGGTAGCCTTGTCATTATGGAAGGTAGTCTGTTGTCGAGATTTTTGTTACTCCAATGGATGTTAGCCTTGTCATTATGGAAGGTAGTCTTTTGTCGAGATTTTTCTTACTCCAATGGATGCTAGCCTTGTCATTATGGAACGTAGTCGGTTGTCGAGAATTTTGTTACACCAATGGATGGTAGGCTTGTAATTACGGAAGGTAGTGTGTTGTCGAGATCTTTGTTACTCTAATGGATTGTAGCCTTGTCATTATGGAAGGTAGTCAGTTGTCGAGATTTTTGTTACTCAAATTGATAGTAGCCTTATCAATATGTAAGGTAGTCTATTTTCGAGATTTTTGTTAGTCCAATGGATGGTAGCCTTGTCATTATGTAAGGAAGTATGTTGATCAGATTTTTGTTACTCCAATGGATGGTAGCCTTGTCATTATGGAAGGTAGTCTGTTGTCGAGATTTTTGTTACTCCAATGGATGGTATCATTGTCATTATGGAACCTAGTTTGTTGTAGGTATTTCTGTTACTCCAATGGATGGTAGCCTTATCATTATGGAAGGTAGTTTGTTGTCGAGATTTTTGTTACTCCAATGGAAGGTAGCCTTTCCATTATGGAAGGTAGTCTGTTGTAGATATTTTTGTTACTCCAATGGATGGTAGCCTTGTCATTATGGAAGGTAGTCTGTTGACGATATTTTTGATACTCCAATGAATGGTAGCCTTGTCATTATGGAAGGTAGTATGTTGTCGAGATTTTTGTTACTCCAATGGATGGTAGTCTTTTCATTATAGAAGGTAGTCTGTTGTCGAAATTTTTGTTACTCCAATGGATGGTAGCCTTTTCGTTATAGAAGGTAGTCTGTTGTCGAGATTTTTGTTACTCCAATGGATGGAAGCCTTGTCATTATTGAAGGTAGTCAGTTGTCGAGATTTTTTTTACTCCAATGGATGGAAGCCTTGTCATTATGGAAGGTAGTGTGTTGTCGAGATTTTTGTCATTCTAATGGATGATAGCCTTGTCATTATGTAAGGTATTCTGTTGTCGAGATTTTTTTTACTCCAATGGATGGTAGCCTTGTCATTATGGAACGTAGTATGTTGTAGATATCTTTTTTATTCCAATGGATGGTAGCCTTGTCATTATGGAAGGTAGTCTGTTGTCGAGATTTTTGTTACTCCAATGGATGGTATCCTTGTCATTATGGAACGTAGTATGTTGTAGATATTTTTGTTACTCCAATGGATGATAGCCTTGTCATTATGGAAGGTAGTCTGTTGTCGAGATTTTTGGTACTCCAATGATTGGTAGCCTTGTCATTATGGAAGGTAGTATGTTGTCGAGATTTTTGTTACTCCAATGGATGGTAGCCTTTTAATTATAGAGGTAGTCTGTTGTCGAGATTTTTGTTACTCCAATGGATGGTAGCCTTGTCATTATGGAAGGTAGTTTGTTGTCAAGATTTTTGTTACTCCAATGGATGGTAGCCATGTCATTATGGAACGTAGTATGTTGTAGATATTTCTGTTACTCCAAATGGATGGTAGCCTTGTCATTATGGAAGGTAGTTTGTTGTCGAGATTTTTGTTACTCCAATGGATGGTAGCCTTGTCATTATGGAAGGTAGTATGTTGTCGATATTTTTGTTAATTCAGTAGATGATAGCCTTGTCATTATGGAAGGTAGTCTGTTGACCATATTTTTGTTACTCCAATGGATGGTAGCCTTGTCATTATGGAAGCTAGTCTCTTGTCGAGATTTTTGTTACTCCAATGGATGGCAGCCTTGTCATTATGGAAGGTAGTGTGTTGTCGAGATTTTTGTTACTCTAATGGATGATAGCCTTGTCATTATGTAAGGTAGTATGTTGTCGAGATATTTTTTACTCCAATGGATGGTAGCCTTGTCGTTATGGAACGTAGTATGTTGTAGATATTTTTGTTTATCCAATGGATGGTAGCCTTGTCATTATGGAAGGTAGTCTGTTGTCGAGATTTTTGTTACTCCAATGGATGGTAGCCTTGTCATTATGGAAGGTAGTTTGTTCTCAAGATTTTTGTTACTCCAATGGATGGTAGCCTTGTCTTTATGGAAGGTAGTCTGTTGTCGAGATTTTTGTTAATTCAATAGATGGTAGCCTTGTCATTATGGAAGGTAGTCTATTGTCGATATTTTTGTTACTCCAATGGATGGTAGCCTTGTCATTATGGAACATTGTCGGTTGTCGAGATTTTTGTTACACCAATGGATGTTAGGCTTGTCATTACGAAAGGTAGTGTGTGGTCGAGATCTTTTTTACTCTAATGGATTGTAGCCTTGTCATTATGGAAGGTAGTCAGTTGTCGAGATTTTTGTTACTAAAATTGATAGTAGCCTTGTCGTTATGTAAGGTAGTCTGTTTTTCATATTTTCGTTAGTCCAATGGATGGTTGCCTTGTCATGATGGAAGGTAGTCTGTTTTTGATATTTATATTACTCCAATGGATGGTAGCCTTGTCATTATGGAAGGAAGTATGTTGATCAGATTTTTGTTACTCCAATGGATGGTAGCCTTGTCATTATGGAAGGTAGTCTGTTGTCGAGATTTTTGTTACTCTAATGTATGGTATCCTTGTCATTATGGAACGTAGTATGTTGTAGGTATTTCTGTTACTCCAATGGATGGTAGCCATGTCATTATGGAAGGTAGTTTGTTGTCGATATTTTTGTTACTCCAATGGATGGTAGCCTTGTCATTATGGAACGTAATATGTTGTAGATATTTCTGTTACTGAAATGGATGGTAGCCTTGTCATTATTGAAGGTAGTTTTATGTCGAGATTTTTGTTACTCAAATCTATGGTAGCCTTGTCATTATGGAAGGTAGTTTGTTGTCGAGATTTTTGTTAATTCAATAGATGGTAGCCTTGCCATTATGGAAGGTAGTCTGTTGTTGAAATTTTTGTTACTCCAATGGATGATAGCCTTGTCATTATGGAAGGTAGTCTGTTGTCGAGATTTTTGTTACTCCAATGAATGGTAGCCTTGTCATTATGGAAGGTAGTGTGTTGTCGAGATTTTTGTTACTCCAATGGATGGTAGCCTTTTAATTATAGAAGGTAGTTTGTTGTCGAGATTTTTGTTACTCCAATGGATGGTAGCCTTTTCATTATAGAAGGTAGTCTGTTGTCGAAATTATTGTTACTCCAATGGATGGTAGCCTTTTCATTATAGAAGGTAGTCTGTTGTCGAGATTTTTGCTACTCCAATGGATGGAAGCCTTGTCATTATTGAAGGTAGTCAGTTGTCGAGATTTTTGTTACTCCAATGGATGGAAGCCTTGTCATTATGGAAGGTAGTGTGTTGTCGAGATTTTTGTCATTCTAATGGATGATAGCCTTGTCATTATGTAAGGTATTCTGTTGTCGAGATTTTTTTTACTCCAATGGATGGTAGCCTTGTCATTATGGAACGTAGTATGTTGTAGATATTTTTGTTATTCCAATGGATGGTAGCCTTGTCATTATGGAAGGTAGTCTGTTGTCGAGATTTTTGTTACTCCAATGGATGGTATCCTTGTCATTATGGAACGTAGTATGTTGTAGATATTTCTGTTACTCCAATTGATGGTAGCCTTGTCATTATGGTAGGTAGTTTGTTGTCGATATTTTTGTTACTCCAATGGATGGTACCCTTGTCATTATGGAAGGAAGTCTGTCGTCGAGATTTTTGTTAATTCAATAGATGGTAGCCTTGTCATTATTGAAGGTAGTCTGTTGTCGAGATTTTTGTTACTCCAATGGATGTTAGCCTTGTCATTATGGAAGGTAGTCTTTTGTCGAGATTTTTCTTACTCCAATGGATGCTAGCCTTGTCATTATGGAACGTAGTCGGTTGTCGAGAATTTTGTTACACCAATGGATGGTAGGCTTGTAATTACGGAAGGTAGTGTGTTGTCGAGATCTTTGTTACTCTAATGGATTGTAGCCTTGTCATTATGGAAGGTAGTCAGTTGTCGAGATTTTTGTTACTCAAATTGATAGTAGCCTTGTCAATATGTAAGGTAGTCTATTTTCGAGATTTTTGTTAGTCCAATGGATGGTAGCCTTGTCATTATGTAAGGAAGTATGTTGATCAGATTTTTGTTACTCCAATGGATGGTAGCCTTGTCATTATGGAAGGTAGTCTGTTGTCGAGATTTTTGTTACTCCAATGGATGGTATCATTGTCATTATGGAACCTAGTTTGTTGTAGGTATTTCTGTTACTCCAATGGATGGTAGCCTTATCATTATGGAAGGTAGTTTGTTGTCGAGATTTTTGTTACTCCAATGGAAGGTAGCCTTTCCATTATGGAAGGTAGTCTGTTGTAGATATTTTTGTTACTCCAATGGATGGTAGCCTTGTCATTATGGAAGGTAGTCTGTTGACGATATTTTTGTTACTCCAATGAATGGTAGCCTTGTCATTATGGAAGGTAGTATGTTGTCGAGATTTTTGTTACTCCAATGGATGGTAGTCTTTTCATTATAGAAGGTAGTCTGTTGTCGAAATTTTTGTTACTCCAATGGATGGTAGCCTTTTCGTTATAGAAGGTAGTCTGTTGTCGAGATTTTTGTTACTCCAATGGATGGAAGCCTTGTCATTATTGAAGGTAGTCAGTTGTCGAGATTTTTGTTACTCCAATGGATGGAAGCCTTGTCATTATGGAAGGTAGTGTGTTGTCGAGATTTTTGTCATTCTAATGGATGATAGCCTTGTCATTATGTAAGGTATTCTGTTGTCGAGATTTTTTTTACTCCAATGGATGGTAGCCTTGTCATTATGGAACGTAGTATGTTGTAGATATCTTTTTTATTCCAATGGATGGTAGCCTTGTCATTATGGAAGGTAGTCTGTTGTCGAGATTTTTGTTACTCCAATGGATGGTATCCTTGTCATTATGGAACGTAGTATGTTGTAGATATTTTTGTTACTCCAATGGATGATAGCCTTGTCATTATGGAAGGTAGTCTGTTGTCGAGATTTTTGGTACTCCAATGATTGGTAGCCTTGTCATTATGGAAGGTAGTATGTTGTCGAGATTTTTGTTACTCCAATGGATGGTAGCCTTTTAATTATAGAGGTAGTCTGTTGTCGAGATTTTTGTTACTCCAATGGATGGTAGCCTTGTCATTATGGAAGGTAGTTTGTTGTCAAGATTTTTGTTACTCCAATGGATGGTAGCCATGTCATTATGGAACGTAGTATGTTGTAGATATTTCTGTTACTCCAAATGGATGGTAGCCTTGTCATTATGGAAGGTAGTTTGTTGTCGAGATTTTTGTTACTCCAATGGATGGTAGCCTTGTCATTATGGAAGGTAGTATGTTGTCGATATTTTTGTTAATTCAGTAGATGATAGCCTTGTCATTATGGAAGGTAGTCTGTTGACCATATTTTTGTTACTCCAATGGATGGTAGCCTTGTCATTATGGAAGCTAGTCTCTTGTCGAGATTTTTGTTACTCCAATGGATGGCAGCCTTGTCATTATGGAAGGTAGTGTGTTATCGAGATTTTTGTTACTCTAATGGATGATAGCCTTGTCATTATGTAAGGTAGTATGTTGTCGAGATATTTTTTACTCCAATGGATGGTAGCCTTGTCGTTATGGAACGTAGTATGTTGTAGATATTTTTGTTTATCCAATGGATGGTAGCCTTGTCATTATGGAAGGTAGTCTGTTGTCGAGATTTTTGTTACTCCAATGGATGGTAGCCTTGTCATTATGGAAGGTAGTTTGTTCTCAAGATTTTTGTTACTCCAATGGATGGTAGCCTTGTCATTATGGAAGGTAGTCTGTTGTCGAGATTTTTGTCAATTCAATAGATGGTAGCCTTGTCATTATGGAAGGTAGTCTATTGTCGATATTTTTGTTACTCCAATGGATGGTAGCCTTGTCATTATGGAACATTGTCGGTTGTCGAGATTTTTGTTACACCAATGGATGGTAGGCTTGTCATTACGAAAGGTAGTGTGTGGTCGAGATCTTTTTTACTCTAATGGATTGTAGCCTTGTCATTATGGAAGGTAGTCAGTTGTCGAGATTTTTGTTACTAAAATTGATAGTAGCCTTGTCGTTATGTAAGGTAGTCTGTTTTTCATATTTTCGTTAGTCCAATGGATGGTTGCCTTGTCATGATGGAAGGTAGTCTGTTTTTGATATTTATATTACTCCAATGGATGGTAGCCTTGTCATTATGGAAGGAAGTATGTTGATCAGATTTTTGTTACTCCAATGGATGGTAGCCTTGTCATTATGGAAGGTAGTCTGTTGTCGAGATTTTTGTTACTCTAATGTATGGTATCCTTGTCATTATGGAACGTAGTATGTTGTAGGTATTTCTGTTACTCCAATGGATGGTAGCCATGTCATTATGGAAGGTAGTTTGTTGTCGATATTTTTGTTACTCCAATGGATGGTAGCCTTGTCATTATGGAACGTAATATGTTGTAGATATTTCTGTTACTGAAATGGATGGTAGCCTTGTCATTATTGAAGGTAGTTTTATGTCGAGATTTTTGTTACTCAAATCTATGGTAGCCTTGTCATTATGGAAGGTAGTTTGTTGTCGAGATTTTTGTTAATTCAATAGATGGTAGCCTTGCCATTATGGAAGGTAGTCTGTTGTTGAAATTTTTGTTACTCCAATGGATGATAGCCTTGTCATTATGGAAGGTAGTCTGTTGTCGAGATTTTTGTTACTCCAATGAATGGTAGCCTTGTCATTATGGAAGGTAGTGTGTTGTCGAGATTTTTGTTACTCCAATGGATGGTAGCCTTTTAATTATAGAAGGTAGTTTGTTGTCGAGATTTTTGTTACTCCAATGGATGGTAGCCTTTTCATTATAGAAGGTAGTCTGTTGTCGAAATTATTGTTACTCCAATGGATGGTAGCCTTTTCATTATAGAAGGTAGTCTGTTGTCGAGATTTTTGCTACTCCAATGGATGGAAGCCTTGTCATTATTGAAGGTAGTCAGTTGTCGAGATTTTTGTTACTCCAATGGATGGAAGCCTTGTCATTATGGAAGGTAGTGTGTTGTCGAGATTTTTGTCATTCTAATGGATGATAGCCTTGTCATTATGTAAGGTATTCTGTTGTCGAGATTTTTTTTACTCCAATGGATGGTAGCCTTGTCATTATGGAACGTAGTATGTTGTAGATATTTTTGTTATTCCAATGGATGGTAGCCTTGTCATTATGGAAGGTAGTCTGTTGTCGAGATTTTTTTTACTCCAATGGATGGTATCCTTGTCATTAAGGAACGTAGTATGTTGTAGATATTTCTGTTACTCCAATTGATGGTAGCCTTGTCATTATGGTAGGTAGTTTGTTGTCGATATTTTTGTTACTCCAATGGATGGTACCCTTGTCATTATGGAAGGAAGTCTGTCGTCGAGATTTTTGTTAATTCAATAGATGGTAGCCTTGTCATTATGGAAGGTAGTCTGTTGTCGAGATTTTTGTTACTCCAATGGATGTTAGCCTTGTCATTATGGAAGGTAGTCTTTTGTCGAGATTTTTCTTACTCCAATGGATGCTAGCCTTGTCATTATGGAACGTAGTCGGTTGTCGAGAATTTTGTTACACCAATGGATGGTAGGCTTGTAATTACGGAAGGTAGTGTGTTGTCGAGATCTTTGTTACTCTAATGGATTGTAGCCTTGTCATTATGGAAGGTAGTCAGTTGTCGAGATTTTTGTTACTCAAATTGATAGTAGCCTTGTCAATATGTAAGGTAGTCTATTTTCGAGATTTTTGTTAGTCCAATGGATGGTAGCCTTGTCATTATGTAAGGAAGTATGTTGATCAGATTTTTGTTACTCCAATGGATGGTAGCCTTGTCATTATGGAAGGTAGTCTGTTGTCGAGATTTTTGTTACTCCAATGGATGGTATCATTGTCATTATGGAACCTAGTTTGTTGTAGGTATTTCTGTTACTCCAATGGATGGTAGCCTTATCATTATGGAAGGTAGTTTGTTGTCGAGATTTTTGTTACTCCAATGGAAGGTAGCCTTTCCATTATGGAAGGTAGTCTGTTGTAGATATTTTTGTTACTCCAATGGATGGTAGCCTTGTCATTATGGAAGGTAGTCTGTTGACGATATTTTTGTTACTCCAATGAATGGTAGCCTTGTCATTATGGAAGGTAGTATGTTGTCGAGATTTTTGTTACTCCAATGGATTGTAGTCTTTTCATTATAGAAGGTAGTCTGTTGTCGAAATTTTTGTTACTCCAATGGATGGTAGCCTTTTCGTTATAGAAGGTAGTCTGTTGTCGAGATTTTTGTTACTCCAATGGATGGAAGCCTTGTCATTATTGAAGGTAGTCAGTTGTCGAGATTTTTGTTACTCCAATGGATGGAAGCCTTGTCATTATGGAAGGTAGTGTGTTGTCGAGATTTTTGTCATTCTAATGGATGATAGCCTTGTCATTATGTAAGGTATTCTGTTGTCGAGATTTTTTTTACTCCAATGGATGGTAGCCTTGTCATTATGGAACGTAGTATGTTGTAGATATCTTTTTTATTCCAATGGATGGTAGCCTTGTCATTATGGAAGGTAGTCTGTTGTCGAGATTTTTGTTACTCCAATGGATGGTATCCTTGTCATTACGGAACGTAGTATGTTGTAGATATTTTTGTTACTCCAATGGATGATAGCCTTGTCATTATGGAAGGTAGTCTGTTGTCGAGATTTTTGGTACTCCAATGATTGGTAGCCTTGTCATTATGGAAGGTAGTATGTTGTCGAGATTTTTGTTACTCCAATGGATGGTAGCCTTTTAATTATAGAGGTAGTCTGTTGTCGAGATTTTTGTTACTCCAATGGATGGTAGCCTTGTCATTATGGAAGGTAGTTTGTTGTCAAGATTTTTGTTACTCCAATGGATGGTAGCCATGTCATTATGGAACGTAGTATGTTGTAGATATTTCTGTTACTCCAAATGGATGGTAGCCTTGTCATTATGGAAGGTAGTTTGTTGTCGAGATTTTTGTTACTCCAATGGATGGTAGCCTTGTCATTATGGAAGGTAGTATGTTGTCGATATTTTTGTTAATTCAGTAGATGATAGCCTTGTCATTATGGAAGGTAGTCTGTTGACCATATTTTTGTTACTCCAATGGATGGTAGCCTTGTCATTATGGAAGCTAGTCTCTTGTCGAGATTTTTGTTACTCCAATGGATGGCAGCCTTGTCATTATGGAAGGTAGTGTGTTGTCGAGATTTTTGTTACTCTAATGGATGATAGCCTTGTCATTATGTAAGGTAGTATGTTGTCGAGATATTTTTTACTCCAATGGATGGTAGCCTTGTCGTTATGGAACGTAGTATGTTGTAGATATTTTTGTTTATCCAATGGATGGTAGCCTTGTCATTATGGAAAGTAGTCTGTTGTCGAGATTTTTGTTACTCCAATGGATGGTAGCCTTGTCATTATGGAAGGTAGTTTGTTCTCAAGATTTTTGTTACTCCAATGGATGGTAGCCTTGTCATTATGGAAGGTAGTCTGTTGTCGAGATTTTTGTTAATTCAATAGATGGTAGCCTTGTCATTATGGAAGGTAGTCTATTGTCGATATTTTTGTTACTCCAATGGATGGTAGCCTTGTCATTATGGAACATTGTCGGTTGTCGAGATTTTTGTTACACCAATGGATGGTAGGCTTGTCATTACGAAAGGTAGTGTGTGGTCGAGATCTTTTTTACTCTAATGGATTGTAGCCTTGTCATTATGGAAGGTAGTCAGTTGTCGAGATTTTTGTTACTAAAATTGATAGTAGCCTTGTCGTTATGTAAGGTAGTCTGTTTTTCATATTTTCGTTAGTCCAATGGATGGTTGCCTTGTCATGATGGAAGGTAGTCTGTTTTTGATATTTATATTACTCCAATGGATGGTAGCCTTGTCATTATGGAAGGAAGTATGTTGATCAGATTTTTGTTACTCCAATGGATGGTAGCCTTGTCATTATGGAAGGTAGTCTGTTGTCGAGATTTTTGTTACTCTAATGTATGGTATCCTTGTCATTATGGAACGTAGTATGTTGTAGGTATTTCTGTTACTCCAATGGATGGTAGCCATGTCATTATGGAAGGTAGTTTGTTGTCGATATTTTTGTTACTCCAATGGATGGTAGCCTTGTCATTATGGAACGTAATATGTTGTAGATATTTCTGTTACTGAAATGGATGGTAGCCTTGTCATTATTGAAGGTAGTTTTATGTCGAGATTTTTGTTACTCAAATCTATGGTAGCCTTGTCATTATGGAAGGTAGTTTGTTGTCGAGATTTTTGTTAATTCAATAGATGGTAGCCTTGCCAATATGGAAGGTAGTCTGTTGTTGAAATTTTTGTTACTCCAATGGATGATAGCCTTGTCATTATGGAAGGTAGTCTGTTGTCGAGATTTTTGTTACTCCAATGAATGGTAGCCTTGTCATTATGGAAGGTAGTGTGTTGTCGAGATTTTTGTTACTCCAATGGATGGTAGCCTTTTAATTATAGAAGGTAGTCTGTTGTCGAGATTTTTGTTACTCCAATGGATGGTAGCCTTGTCATTATGGAAGGTAGTTTGTTGTCAAGAATTTTGTTACTCCAATGGATGGTATCCTTGTCATTATGGAACGTAGTATGTTGTAGATATTTCTGTTACTCCAATGGATGGTAGCCTTGTCATTATGGAAGGTAGTTTGTTGTCGAGATTTTTGTTACTCCAATGGATGGTAGCCTTGTCATTATGGAAGGTAGTCTGTTGTCAAGATTTTTGTTAATTCAATAGATGGTAGCCTTGTCATTATGGAAGATAGTCTGTTGTCGAGATTTTTGTTACTCGAATGGATGGTAGCCTTGTCATTATGGAAGGTAGTCTTTTGTCGAGATTTTTGTTACTCCAATGGATGCTAGCCTTGTCATTATGGAAGGTAGTTTGTTGTCGAGATTTTTGTTACTCCAATGGATGGTAGCCTTGTCATTATGGAAGGTAGTCTGTTGTCGAGATTTTTGTTAATTCAATAGATGGTAGCCTTGTCATTATGGAAGGTAGTCTGTTGTCGAGATTTTTGTTACTCCAATGGATGGTAGCCTTGTCATTATGGAAGGTAGTCTTTTGTCGAGATTTTTGGTACTCCAATGGATGCTAGCCTTGTCATTATGGAACGTAGTCGGTTGTCGTGATTTTTGTTACACCAATGGATGGTAGGCTTTACATTACAAAAGGTAGTGTGTGGTCGAGATCTTTGTTACTCTAATGGATTGTAGCCTTGTCATTATGGAAGGTAGTCAGTTGTCGAGATTTTTGTTACTCAAATTGATAGTAGCCTTGTCATTATGAAAGGTAGTCTGTTTTTCATATTTTCGTTAGTCCAATGGATGGTTGCCTTTTCATTATGGAAGGTAGTTTGTTGTCGAGATTTTTGTTACTCCAATGGATGGCAGCCTTGTCATTATGGAACGTAGTATGTTGTAGATATTTCTGTTACTAAAACGGATGGTAGCCTTGTCATTATGAAAGGTAGTGTGTTGTCGAGATTTTTGTTACTCTAATGGATGATAGCCTTGTCATTATGTAAGGTAGTATGTTGTCGAGATATTTTTTACTCCAATGGATGGTAGCGTTATCATTATGGAACGTAGTATGTTGTAGATATTTTTGTTATTCCAATGGATGGTAGCCTTGTCATTATGGAAGGTAGTCTGTTGTCGAGATTTTTGTTACTCCAATGGATGGTATCCTTGTCATTATGGAACATAGTATGTCGTAGATATTTGTGTTACTCCAATGGATGGTAGCCTTGTCATTATGGAAGGTAGTTTGTTGTCGAGATTTTTGTTACTCCAATGGATGGTAGCCTTGTCATTAAGGTAGTCTGTTGTCGAGATTTTTGTTAATTAAATAGATGGTAGCCTTGTCATTATGGAAGGTAGTCTGTGGTTGAGATTTTTGTTACTCCAATGGATGGTAGCCTTGTCATTATGGAAGGTAGTCTTTTGTCGAGATTTTTGTTACTCCAATGGATTCTAGCCTTGTCATTATGGAACGTAGTCGGTTGTCGAGATTTTTTTTAGACCAATGGATGGTAGGCTTTTCATTATGAAAGGTAGTGTGTGGTCGAGATCTTTCTTACTCTAATGGATTGTAGCCTTGTCATTATGAAAGGTAGTCAGTTGTCGAGATTTTTGTTACTCAAATTGATAATAGCCTTGTCATTATGTAAGGTAGTCTGTTTTTCATATTTTTGTTACTCCAATGGATGGTTGCCTTGTCATTATGGAAGGTAGTCTGTTGTCGAGATTTTTGTTACTCCAATGGATGGTATCCTTGTCATTATGGAACGTAGTATGTTGTAGGTATTTCTGTTACTCCAATGGATGGTAGCCATGTCATTATGGAAGGTAGTTTGTTGTCGAGATTTTTGTTACTCCAATGGATGGTAGCCTTGTCATTATGGAACGTAATATGTTGTAGATATTTCTGTTACTGAAATGGATGGTAGCCTTGTCATTATGGAAGGTAGTTTTATGTCGAGATTTTTGTTACTCAAATCTATGGTAGCCTTGTCATTATGGAAAGTAGTTTGTTGTCGAGATTTTTGTTAATTCAATAGATGGTAGCCTTGCCATTATGGAAGGTAGTCTGTTGTTGAAATTTTTGTTACTCCAATGGATGATAGCCTTGTCATTATGGAAGGTAGTCTGTTGTCGAGATTTTTGTTACTCCAATGAATGGTAGCCTTGTCATTATGGAAGGTAGTATGTTGTCGAGATTTTTGTTACTCCAATGGATGGTAGCCTTTTAATTATAGAAGGTAGTTTGTTGTCGAGATTTTTGTTACTCCAATGGATGGTAGCCTTGTCATTATGGAAGGTAGTTTGTTGTCAATATTTTTGTTACTCCAATGGATGGTATCCTTGTCATTATGGAACATAGTATGTTGTAGATATTTCTTTTACTCCAATGGATGGTAGCCTTGTCATTATGGAAGGTAGTTTGTTGTCGAGATTTTTGTTACTCCAATGGATGGTAGCCTTGTCATTATGGAAGGTAGTATGTTGTCGATATTTTTGTTAATTCAGTAGATGATAGCCTTGTCATTATGGAAGGTAGTCTGTTGACCATATTTTTGTTACTCCAATGGATGGTAGCCTTGTCATTATGGAAGCTAGTCTCTTGTCGAGATTTTTGTTACTCCAATGGATGGCAGCCTTGTCATTATGGAAGGTAGTGTGTTGTCGAGATTTTTGTTACTCTAATGGAAGATAGCCTTGTCATTATGTAAGGTAGTATGTTGTCGAGATATTTTTTACTCCAATGGATGGTAGCCTTGTCATTATGGAACGTAGTATGTTGTAGATATTTTTGTTATTCCAATGGATGGTAGCCTTGTCATTATGGAAGGTAGTCTGTTGTCGAGATTTTTGTTACTCCAATGGATGGTAGCCTTGTCATTATGGAAGGTAGTTTATTGTCGATATTTTTGTTACTCCAATGGATGGTAGCCTTGTCATTATGGAAGGTAGTCTGTTGTCGAGATTTTAGTTAATTCAATAGATGGTAGCCTTGTCATTATGGAAGGTAGTCTGTTGTCGAGATTTTTGTTACTCCAATGGATGGTAGCCTTGTCATTATGGAAGGTAGTCTTTTGTCGAGATTTTTGTTACTCCAATGGATGCTAGCCTTGTCATTATGGAACGTAGTCGGTTGTCGAGATTTTTGTTACACCAATGGATGGTAGGCTTGTCATTACGAAAGGTAGTGTGTGGTCGAGATATTTGTTACTCTAATGGATTGTAGCCTTGTCATTATGGAAGGTAGACAGTTGTCGAGATTTTTGTTTCTCAAATTGATAGTAGCCTTGTCATTATGTAAGGTAGTCTATTTTTCATATTTTCGTTAGTCTAATGGATGGTTGCCTTGTCATTACGGAAGGTAGTTTGTTGTCGAGATTTTTGTTACTCCAATGGATGGTAGCCTTGTCATTATGGAAGGTAGTTTGTTGTCGAGATTTTTGTTAATTCAATAGATTGTAGCTTTGCCATTATGGAAGGTAGTCTATTGTCGAGATTTTTGTTACTCCAATGGATGGTAGCCTTGTCATTATGGAAGGTAGTCTGTTGACGAGATTTTTGTTACTCCAACGAATGGTAGCATTGTCATTATGGAAGGTAGTATGTTGTCGAGATTTTTGTTACTCCAATGGATGGTAGCCTTTTCATTATAGAAGGTAGTATGTTGTCGAAATTTTTGTTACTCCAATGGATGGTAGCCTTTTCATTATAGAAGGTAGTCTGTTGTCGAGATTTTTGTTATTCCAATGGATGGTAGCCTTGTCATTATGGAAGGTAGTGTGTTGTCGAGATTTTTGTGTTTCTAATGGATGATAGCTTTGTCATTATGTAAGGTATTCTGTTGTCGAGATTTTTTTTACTCCAATGGATGGTAGCCTTGTCATTATGGAACGTAGTATGTTGTAGATATTTTTGTTATTCCAATGGATGGTAGCCTTGTCATTATGGAAGGTAGGCTGTTGTCGAGATTTTTGTTACTCCAATGGATGGTATCCTTGTCATTATGGAACATAGTATGTGGTAGATATTTCTGTTACTCCAATTGATGGTAGCCTTGTCATTATGGTAGGTAGTTTGTTGTCGATATTTTTGTTACTCCAATGGATGGTACCCTTGTCATTATGGAAGGTAGTCTGTTGTCGATATTTTTGTTAATTCAATAGATGGTAGCCTTGTCATTATGGAAGGTAGTCTGTTTTCGATATTTTTGTTACTCCAATGGATGGTAGCCTTGTCTTTATGGAAGGTATTCTTTTGTCGAGATTTTTGTTACTCCAATGGATGCTAGCCTTGTCATTATGGAACGTAGTCGGTTGTCGAGATTTTTGTTACACCAATGGATGGTAGGCTTGTCATTACGAAAGGTAGTGTGTGGTCGAGATCTTTGTTACTCTAATGGATTGTAGCCTTGTCATTATGGAAAGTAGTCAGTTGTCTAGATTTTTGTTACTCAAATTGATAGTAGCCTTGTCATTATGTAAGGTAGTCTGTTTTTTCATATTTTCGTTAGTCCAATGGATGGTTGCCTTGTCATTATGGAAGGTAGTTTGTTGTCAAGATTTTTGTTACTCCAATGGATGGTAGCCTTGTCATTACGGAACGTAGTATGTTATAGATATTTCTGTTACTGAAATCGATGGTAGCCTTGTCATTATGGTAGGTAGTTTGTTGTCTATATTTTTGTTACTCCAATGGATGGTACCCTTGTCATTATGGAAGGTAGTCTGTTGTCGAGATTTTTGTTAATTCAATAGATGGTAGCCTTGTCATTATGGAAGGTAGTCTGTTTTTGATATTTTTGTTACTCCAATGGATGGTAGCCTTGTCATTATGGAAGGTAGTCTTTTGTCGAGATTTTTGTTACTCCAATGGATGCTAGCCTTGTCATTATGGAACGTAGTCGGTTGTCGAGATTTTTGTTACACCAATGCATGGTAGGCTTGTCATTACGAAAGGTAGTGTGTGGTCGAGATCTTTGTTACTCTAATGGATTGTAGCCTTGTCATTATGGAAGGTAGTCTGTTTTTGATATTTTTGTTACTCCAATGGATGGTATCCTTGTCATTATGGAAGGAAGTATGTTGATCAGATTTTTGTTACTCCAATGGATGGTAGCCTTGTCATTATGGAAGGTAGTCTGTTGTCGAGATTTTTGTTACTCCAATGGATGGTATCCTTGTCATTATGGAATGTAGTATGTTGTAAGTATTTCTGTTACTCCAATGGATGGTAGCCTTGTAATTATGGAAGGTAGTTTGTTGTCGAGATTTTTGTTACTCCAATGGATGGTAGCCTTGCCATTATGGAAGGTAGTCTGTTGTAGATATTTTTGTTACTCCAATGGATGGTAGCCTTGTCATTATGGAAGGTAGTCTGTTGACGAGATTTTTGTTACTCCAATGAACGGTAGCCTTGTCATTATGGAAGGTAGTATGTTGTCGAGATTTTTGTTACTCCAATGGATGGTAGCCTTTTCATTATAGAAGGTAGTCTGTTGTCGAAATTTTTGTTACTCCAATGGATGGTAGCCTTTTCATTATAGAAGGTAGTCTTTTGTCGAGATTTTTGTTACTCCAATGGATGGAAGCCTTGTCATTATTGAAGGTAGTCAGTTGTCGAGATTTTTGGTACTCCAATGGATGGCAGCCTTGTCATTATAGAAGGTATTGTGTTATCGATATTTTTGTTATTCTAATGGATGATAGCCTTGTCATTATGTAAGGTAGTTTGTTGTCTATATTTTTGTTACTCCAATGGATGGTACCCTTGTCATTATGGAAGGTAGTCTGTTGTCGAGATTTTTGTTAATTCAATAGATGGTAGCCTTGTCATTATGGAAGGTAGTCTGTTTTTGATATTTTTGTTACTCCAATGGATGGTAGCCTTGTCATTATGGAAGGTAGTCTTTTGTAGATATTTTTGTTACTCCAATGGATGGTAGCCTTTTCATTATAGAAGGTAGTCTGTTGTCGAAATTTTTGTTACTCCAATGGATGGTAGCCTTTTCATTATAGAAGGTAGTCTTTTGTCAGGATTTTTGTTACTCCAATGGATGGAAGCCTTGTCATTATTGAAGGTAGTCAGTTGTCGAGATTTTTGGTACTCCAATGGATGGCAGCCTTGTCATTATAGAAGGTATTGTGTTATCGATATTTTTGTTATTCTAATGGATGATAGCCTTGTCATTATGTAAGGTATTCTGTTGTCGAGATTTTTTTTACGCCAATGGATGGTAGCCTTGTCATTATGGAACGTAGTATGTTGTAGATATTTTTGTTATTCCAATGGATGGTAGCCTTGTCATTATGGAAGGTAGTCTGTTGTCGAGATTTTTGTTACTCCAATGGATGGTATCCTTGTCATTATGGAACGTAGTCGGTTGTCGAGATTTTTGTTACACCAATGCATGGTAGGCTTGTCATTACGAAAGGTAGTGTGTGGTCGAGATCTTTGTTACTCTAATGGATTGTAGCCTTGTCATTATGGAAGGTAGTCAGTTTTCGAGATTTTTGTTACTCAAATTGATAGTAGCCTTGTCAATATGTAAGATAGTCTGTTTTTCATATTTTCGTTAGTCCAATGGATGGTTGCCTTGTCATTATGGAAGGTAGTTTGTTGTCAAGATTTTTGTTACTCCTATGGATGGTAGCCTTGTCATTATGGAATGTAGTATGTTGTAGATATTTCTGTTACTGAAATGGATGGTAGCCTTGTCATTATGGAAGGTAGTTTGTTGTCGAGATTTTTGTTACTCAAATGGATGGTAGCCTTGTCATTATGGAAGGTAGTTTGTTGTTGAGATTTTTGTTAATTCAATAGATGGTAGCCTTGCCATTATGGAAGGTAGTCTGTTGTCGAGATTTTTGTTACTACAATGGATGGTAGCCTTGTCATTATGGAAGGTAGTCTGTTGACGAGATTTTTGTTACTCCAATGAATGGTAGCCTTGTCATTATGGAAGGTAGTATGTTGTCGAGATTTTTGTTACTCCAATGGATGGTAGCCTTTTCATTATAGAAGGTAGTCTTTTGTCGAGTTTTTTGTTACTCCAATGGATGGAAGCCTTGTCATTATTGAAGGTAGTCAGTTGTCGAGATTTTTGTTACTCCAATGGATGGCAGCCTTGTCATTATGGAAGGTATTGTGTTATCGAGATTTTTGTTATTCTAATGGATGATAGCCTTGTCATTATGTAAGGTATTCTGTTGTCGAGATTTTTTTTACGCCAATGGAAGGTATCCTTGTCATTATGGAACGTAGTATGTTGTAGATATTTCTGTTACTCCAATTGATGGTAGCCTTGTCATTATGGTAGGTAGTTTGTTGTCTATATTTTTGTTACTCCAATGGATGGTACCCTTGTCATTATGGAAGGTAGTCTGTTGTCGAGATTTTTGTTAATTCAATAGATGGTAGCCTTGTCATTATGGAAGGTAGTTTGTTGTCGATATTTTTGTTACTCCAATGGATGGTAGCCTTGTCATTATGGAAGGTAGTCTTTTGTCGAGATTTTTGTTACTCCAATGGATGCTAGCCTTGTCATTATGGAACGTAGTCGGTTGTCGAGATTTTTGTTACACCAATGCATGGTAGGCTTGTCATTACGAAAGGTAGTGTGTGGTCGAGATCTTTGTTACTCTAATGGATTGTAGCCTTGTCATTATGGAAGGTAGTCAGTTTTCGAGATTTTTGTTACTCAAATTGATAGTAGCCTTGTCAATATGTAAGATAGTCTGTTTTTCATATTTTCGTTAGTCCAATGGATGGTTGCCTTGTCATTATAGAAGGTAGTTTGTTGTCAAGATTTTTGTTACTCCAATGGATGGTAGCCTTGTCATTATGGAACGTAGTATGTTGTAGATATTTCTGTTACTGAAATGGATGGTAGCCTTGTCATTATGGAAGGTAGTTTGTTGTCGAGATTTTTGTTACTCAAATGGATGGTAGCCTTGTCATTATGGAAGGTAGTTTGTTGTTGAGATTTTTGTTAATTCAATAGATGGTAGCCTTGCCATTATGGAAGGTAGTCTGTTGTCGAGATTTTTGTTACTCCAATGGATGGTAGCCTTGTCATTATGGAAGGTAGTCTGTTGACGAGATTTTTGTTACTCCAATGAATGGTAGCCTTGTCATTATGGAAGGTAGTATGTTGTCGAGATTTTTGTTACTCCAATGGATGGTAGCCTTTTCATTATAGAAGGTAGTCTTTTGTCGAGTTTTTTGTTACTCCAATGGATGGAAGCCTTGTCATTATTGAAGGTAGTCAGTTGTCGAGATTTTTGTTACTCCAATGGATGGCAGCCTTGTCATTATGGAAGGTATTGTGTTATCGAGATTTTTGTTATTCTAATGGATGATAGCCTTGTCATTATGTAAGGTATTCTGTTGTCGAGATTTTTTTTACGCCAATGGATGGTATCCTTGTCATTATGGAACGTAGTATGTTGTAGATATTTCTGTTACTCCAATTGATGGTAGCCTTGTCATTATGGTAGGTAGTTTGTTGTCTATATTTTTGTTACTCCAATGGATGGTACCCTTGTCATTATGGAAGGTAGTCTGTTGTCGAGACTTTTGTTAATTCAATAGATGGTAGCCTTGTCATTATGGAAGGTAGTTTGTTGTCGATATTTTTGTTACTCCAATGGATGGTAGCCTTGTCATTATGGAAGGTAGTCTTTTGTCGAGATTTTTGTTACTCCAATGGATGCTAGCCTTGTCATTATGGAACGTAGTCGGTTGTTGAGATTTTTGTTACACCAATGCATGGTAGGCTTGTCATTACGAAAGGTAGTGTGTGGTCGAGATCTTTGTAACTCTAATGGATTGTAGCCTTGTCATTATGGAAGGTAGTCAGTTGTCGAGATTTTTGTTACTCAAATTGATAGTAGCCTTGTCAATATGTAAGATAGTCTGTTTTTCATATTTTCGTTAGTCCAATGGATGGTTGCCTTGTCATTATGGAAGGTAGTTTGTTGTCAAGATTTTTGTTACTCCAATGGATGGTAGCCTTGTCATTATGGAACGTAGTATGTTGTAGATATTTCTGTTACTGAAATGGATGGTAGCCTTGTCATTATGGAAGGTAGTTTGTTGTCGAGATTTTTGTTACTCAAATGGATGGTAGCCTTGTCATTATGGAAGGTAGTTTGTTGTTGAGATTTTTGTTAATTCAATAGATGGTAGCCTTCCCATTATGGAAGGTAGTCTGTTGTCGAGATTTTTGTTACTCCAATGGATGGTAGCCTTGTCATTATGGAAGGTAGTCTGTTGACGAGATTTTTGTTACTCCAATGAATGGTAGCCTTGTCATTATGGAAGGTAGTATGTTGTCGAGATTTTTGTTACTCCAATGGATGGTAGCCTTTTCATTATAGAAGGTAGTCTGTTGTCGAAATTTTTGTTACTCCAATGGATGGTAGCCTTTTCATTATAGAAGGTAGTTTGTTGTCGAGATTTTTTTTACTCCAATGGATGGAAGCCTTGTCATTATTGAAGGTAGTCAGTTGTCGAGATTTTTGTTACTCAAATGGATGGCAGCCTTGTCATTATGGAAGGTAGTGTGTTGTCGAGATTTTTGTTATTCTAATGGATGATAGCCTTGTCATTATGTAAGGTATTATTTTGTCGAGATTTTTTTTACTCCAATGGATGGTAGCCTTGTCATTATGGAACGTAGTATGTTGTACATATTTTTGTTATTCCAATGGATGGTAGCCTTGTCATTAAGGAAGGTAGGTTGTTGTCGAGATTTTTGTTACTCCAATGGATGGTATCCTTGTCATTATGGAACGTAATATGTTGTAGATATTTCTGTTACTCCAATTGATGGTAGCCTTGTCATTATGGTAGGTAGTTTCTTGTCGATATTTTTGTTACTCCAATGGATGGTACCCTTGTCATTATGGAAGGTAGTCTGTTGTCGAGATTTTTGTTAATTCAATAGATTGTAGCCTTGTCATTATGGAAGGTAGTTTGTTGTCGAGATTTTTGTTACTCCAATGGATGATAGCCTTGTCATTATGGAAGGTAGTCTTTTGTCGAGATTTTTGTTACTCCAATGGATGCTAGCCTTGTCATTATGGAACGTAGTCGGTTGGCGAGATTTTTGTTACTCTAATGGATTGTAGCCTTGTCATTATGGAAGGTAGTCAGTTTTCGAGATTTTTGTTACTCAAATTGATAATAGCCTTGTTAATATGTAAGGTAGTCTATTTTCGAGATATTTGTTAGTCCAATGAATGGCAGCCTTGTCATGATGGAAGGTAGTCTATTTTTAATATTTTTGTTACTCCAATGGATGGTATCCTTGTCATTATGGAAGGAAGTATGTTGATCAGATTTTTGTTACTCCAATGGATGGTAGCCTTGTCATTATGGAAGGTAGTCTGTTGTCGAGATTTTTGTTACTCCAATGGATGGTATCCTTGTCATTATGGAATGTAGTATGTTGTAAGTATTTCTGTTACTCCAATGGATGGTAGCCTTGTAATTATGGAAGGTAGTTTGTTGTCGAGATTTTTGTTACTCCAATAGATGGTAGCCTTGCCATTATGGAAGGTAGTCTGTTGTAGATATTTTTGTTACTCCAATGGATGGTAGCCTTGTCATTATTGAAAGTAGTCTGTTGACGAGATTTTTGTTACTCCAATGAATGGTAGCCTTGTCATTATGGAAGGTAGTATGTTGTCGAGATTTTTGTTACTCCAATGGATGGTAGACTTTTCATTATAGAAGGTAGTCTGTTGTCGAAATTTTTGTTACTCCAATGGATGGTAGCCTTTTCATTATAGAAGGTAGTCTTTTGTCGAGATTTTTGTTACTCCAATGGATGGAAGCCTTGTCATTATTGAAGGTAGTCAGTTGTCGAGATTTTTGGTACTCCAATGGATGGCAGCCTTGTCATTATAGAAGGTATTGTGTTATCGATATTTTTGTTATTCTAATGGATGATAGCCTTGTCATTATGTAAGGTATTCTGTTGTCGAGATTTTTTTTACGCCAATGGATGGTAGCCTTGTCATTATGGAACGTAGTATGTTGTAGATATTTTTGTTATTCCAATGGATGGTAGCCTTGTCATTATGGAAGGTAGTCTGTTGTCGAGATTTTTGTTACTCCAATGGATGGTATCCTTGTCATTATGGAACGTAGTATGTTGTAGATATTTTTGTTACTCCAATTGATGGTATCCTTGTCATTATGGTAGGTAGTTTGTTGTCGATATTTTTGTTACTCCAATGGATGGTACCCTTGTCATTATGGAACGTAGTCTATTGTCGAGATTTTTGTTAATTCAATAGATGGTAGCCTTGTCATTATGGAAGGTAGTCTGTTGTCGAGAATTTTGTTATTCCAATGGATGGCAGCCTTGTCATTATGGAAGGTAGTCTTTTGTCGAGATTTTTGTTACTCCAATGGATGCTAGCCTTGTCATTATGGAACGTAGTCGGTTGTCGAGATTTTTGTAACACCAATGGATGGTAGGCTTGTCATTACGGAACGTAGTGTGTTGTCAAGATCTTTGTTACTCTAATGGATTGTAGCCTTGTGATTATGGAAGGTAGTCAGTTGTCGAGATTTTTGTTACTCAAATTGATAGTAGCCTTGTCAATATGTAAGGTAGTCTATTTTCGAGATTTTTGTTAGTCCAATGGATGGTAGCCTTGTCATGATGGAAGGTAGTCTGTTTTTGATATTTTTGTTACTCCAATGGATGGTAGGCTTGTCATTATGGAACATAGTATGTTGTAGATATTTTTGTTATTCCAATGGATGGTAGCCTTGTCATTATGGAAGGTAATTTGTTGTCGAGATTTTTGTTACTCCAATGGATAGTATCCTTGTCATTATGGAAGGTAGTTTGTTGTTGAGATTATGTTACTCTAATTCATGGTATCCTTGTCATTACAGAAGGTAGTTCATTGTTGAGATTTTGATTCTCTAATTGATGATAGCCTTGTCATTATGGAAGGTAGTTCATTTTTGAGATTTTGTTACTCTAATGGATGGTATCCTTGTCATTATGGAAGGTTGTTTGTTGTTTAGATATTGTTACTTTAATTCATGATAGCCTTGTCATTATGGAAAGTAGTTTGTTGTTGAGATTTTGTTACTCCATTGGATGGTAGCCTTGTCATTATAGAAGGTAGTTCGTTGTTGAGATTATGTTACTCTAATTGATGGTATCCTTGTCATTACGGAAGGTAGGTCATTGTTGAGATTTTGATTCTCTAATGGATGATAGCCTTGTCATTATGGAAGGTAGTTCATTTTTGAGATTTTGTTACTCTAATGGATGGTATCCTTATCATTATGGAAGGTTGTTCGTTGTTGAGATATTGTTACTTTAATGGATAATAGCCTTTTCATTATGGAATGTAGTTTGTTGTTGAGATTTTCTTACTCCAATGGATGGTAGCCTTGTCATTATGGAAGGTAGTTCATTGTTGAGATTTTGTTACTCCAATGGATGGTAGCCTTGTCATTATGGAAGGTAGTCTGTTGTCGAGATTTTTGTTACTCCAATGGATGGCAGGCTTGTCATTATGGAAGGTAGTTTTTCATGAAGATTTCGGTTACTCCAATGGATGGTAGCCTTGTAATTATGGAAGGTAGTTCGTTGTTGAAATTTTGTTATTCCAATGGATGGTAGGCTTGTCATTATGGAAGGAAGTCTATTGATCAGATTTTTGTTACTCCAATAGATGGTAGCCTTGTCATTATGGAAGGTAGTCCGTTGTCGAGATTTTTGTTACTCCAATGGATGGAAGGCTTTTCATTATGGAAGGTAGTTTGTCATGAAGATTTCGGTTACTCCAATTGATGGTAGCCTTGTCATTACGGAAGGTAGTTCGTTGTTGAAATATTGTTACTCGAATAGATGGTAGCCTTGTCATTAAGGAAGGTAGTTTTTTGTTGAGATTTTGTTACTCCGTTGGATGGTAGCCTTGTCGTTATGGGAGGTAGTTCATTTTTGATATTTTGTTACTCCATGGATGGTAGCCTTGTCATTATGGAAGGTAGTTCTTTGTTGAGATTATGTTACTCTAATTGATGGTATCCATGTCATTACGAAAGGTAGTTCATTGTTGAGATTTTGTTTCTCCAATGGATGATAGCCTTTTCATTATGGAAGGTAGTTCATTTTTGAGATTTTGTTACTCCAATGGATGGTAGCCTTGTCATTATGGAAGGTAGTCTGTTGATGATATTTTAGTTACTCCAATGGATGGCAGGCTTGTCATTATGGAAGGAAGTATGTTGATCAGATTTTTGTTACTCCAATGGATGGTAGCCTTGTCATTATGGAAGGTAGTCTGTTGTCGAGATTTTTGTTACTCCAATGGATGGTAGCCTTGTCATTAAGGAAGGTAGTTCGTTGTTGAAATTTTGTTACTCCAATGGATGGTAGCTTTGTGATTACGGAAGGTAGTTTTTTGTTGAGATTTTGTTACTCCGTTGGATGCTAGCCTTGTCGTAATGGGAGGTAGTTCGTTTTTGAGATTTTGTTACTCCAATGGATGGTAGCCTTGTCATTATGGAAGGTAGTTCGTTGCTGAGATTAAGTTACTCTAATTGATGGTATCCTTGTCATTACGGAAGGTAGCTCATTTTTGAGATTTTGATTCTCTAATGGATTATAGCCTTGTCATTATGGAAGGTAGTTCATTTTTGAGATTTTGTTACTCTAATGGATTGTATCCTTATCATTACGGAAGGTAGTTCAATGTTGAGATTTTGTTTCTCCAATGGATGATAGCCTTGTCATTACGGAAGGTAGTTAATTTTTGAGATTTTGTTACTCCAATGTATGGTAGCCTTGTCATTATGGAAGGTAGTCTGTTGTTGATATTGTAGTTACTCCAATGGATGGCAGGCTTGTCATTATGGAAGGAAGTATGTTGATCAGATTTTTGTTACTCCAATGGACGGTAGCCTTGTCATTATGGAAGGTTGTTCGTTGTTGAGATATTATTACTCTAATTGATGGTATCCTTGTCATTATGGAAGGTAGTTCATTGTTGAGATTTTGTTTCTCCAATGGATGATAGCCTTTTCATTATGGAAGGTAGTTCATTTTTGAGATTTTGTTACTTCAATGGATGGTATCCTTGTCATTATGGAAGGTTGTTCGTTGTTGAGATATTATTACTTTAATTGATGGTAGCCTTGTCATTATGGAAGGTAGTTCATTTTTGATATTTTGTTACTCCATGGATGGTATCCATGTCATTACGAAAGGTAGTTCATTGTTGAGATTTTGTTTCTCCAATGGATGATAGTCTTGCCATTACTGAAGGTAGTTCATTTTTGAGATTTTGTTACTCCAATGGATGGTAGCCTTGTCATTATGGAAGGTAGTCTGTTGTTGATATTTTAGTTACTCCAATGGATGGCAGGCTTGTCATTATGGAAGGAAGTATGTTGATCAGATTTTTGTTACTCCAATGGATGGTAGCCTTGTCATTATGGAAGGTAGTCTGTTGTCGAGATTTTTGTTACTCCAATGGATGGAAGGATTGTCATTATGGAAGGTAGTTTGTCTTGAAAATTTCGGTTACTCCAATGGATGGTAGCCTTGTCATTAAGGAAGGTAGTTCGTTGTTGAAATTTTGTTACTCCAATGGATGGTAGCTTTGTCATTACGGAAGGTAGTTTTTTGTTGAGATTTTGTTACTCCGTTAGATGCTAGCCTTGTCGTAATGGGAGGTAGTTCGTTTTTGAGATTTTGTTACTCCAATAGATGGTAGCCTTGTCATTATGGAAGGTAGTTCGTTGCTGAGATTATGTTACTCTAATTGATGGTATCCTTGTCATCACGGAAGGTAGCTCATTTTTGAGATTTTGATTCTCTAATGGATTATAGCCTTGTCATTATGGAAGGTAGTTCATTTTTGAGATTTTGTTACTCTAATGGATTGTATCCTTATCATTACGGAAGGTAGTTCAATGTTGAGATTTTGTTTCTCCAATGTATGGTAGCCTTGTCATTATGGAAGGTAGTCTGTTGTTGATATTGTAGTTACTCCAATGGATGGCAGGCTTGTCATTATGGAAGGAAGTATGTTGATCAGATTTTTGTTACTCCAATGGACGGTAGCCTTGTCATTATGGAAGGTTGTTCGTTGTTGAGATATTATTACTCTAATTGATGGTATCCTTGTCATTATGGAAGGTAGTTCATTGTTGAGATTTTGTTTCTCCAATGGATGATAGCCTTTTCATTATGGAAGGTAGTTCATTTTTGAGATTTTGTTACTTCAATGGATGGTATCCTTGTCATTATGGAAGGTTGTTCGTTGTTGAGATATTGTTACTTTAATTGATGGTAGCCTTGTCATTATGGAAGGTAGTTTGTTGTTGAGATTTTGTTACTCCATTGGATGGTAGCTTTGTCATTATGGAAGGTAGTTCGTTGTTGAGATTATGTTACTCTAATTGATGGTATCCTTGTCATTACAGAAGGTAGTTCATTGTTGAGATTTTGATTCTCTAATTGATGATAGCCTTGTCATTATGGAAGGTAGTTCATTTTTGAGATTCTTTTACTCTAATGGATGGTATCCTTGTCATTATGGATGGTTGTTTGTTGTTGAGATATTGTTACTTTAATTCATGGTAGCCTTGTCATTATGGAAAGTAGTTTGTTGTTGAGATTTTGTTACTCCAATGGATGGTAGCCTTGTCATTATGGAAGGAAGTTCGTTGTTGAGATTATGTTACTCTAATTGACGGTATCCTTGTCATTACGGCCTTGTCATTACGGAAGGTAGTTCATTGTTGAGATTTTGATTCTCTAATGGATGATAGCTTTGTCATTATGGAAGGTAGTTCATTTTTGAGATTTTGTCACTCTAACGGATGGTATCCTTATCATTATGGAAGGTTGTTCGTTGTTGAGATATTGTTACTTTAATGGATAATAGCCTTGTCATTATGGAATGTAGTTTGTTGTTGATATTTTCTTACTCCAATGGATGGTAGCCTTGTCATTATGGAAGGTAGATCATTGTTGAGATTTTGTTACTCCAATGGATGGTAGCCTTGTCATTATGGAAGGTTGTTCGTTGTTGAGATTTTGTTACTCCGTTGGATGCTAGCCTTGTCGTTATGGAAGGAAGTCTCAACAATGGATGGCAGGCTTGTCATTATGGAAGGTAGTTTGTCATGAAGATTTTGGTTACTCCAATGGATGGTAGCCTTGTAATTATGGAAGGTAGTTCGTTGTTGAAATTTTGTTACTCCAATGGATGGTAGCATTGTCATTATGGAAGGTAGTTTATTGTTGAGATTTTGTTACTCTATTGGATGCTAGCCTTGTCGTTATGGGAGGTAGTTATTTTTTTGAGATTTTGTTACTCCAATGGATGGTAGCCTTGTCATTAGGGAAGGTAGTATGTTGTTGATATTTTAGTTACTCCAATGGATGGCAGGCTTGTCATTATGGAAGGAAGTCTGTTGATCATATTTTTTGTTACTCCAATGGATGGTAGCCTTGTCATTATGGAAGGTAGTCTGTTGTCGAGATTTTTGTTACTCCAATGGATGGAAGGCTTGTCATTATGGAAGGTAGTTTGTCATGAAGATTTCGGTTACTCCAATTGATGGTAGCCTTGTCATTACGGAAGGTAGTTCGTTGTTGAAATATTGTTACTCCAATAGATGGTAGCCTTGTCATTATGGAAGGTAGTTTTTTGTTGAGATTTTGTTACTCCGTTAGATGGTAGCCTTGTCGTTATGGGAGGTAGTTAATTTTTGATATTTTGTTACTCCATGGATGGTAGCCTTGTCATTATGGAAGGTAGTTCTTTGTGTAGATTATGTTACTCTAATTGATGGTATCCATGTCATTACGAAAGGTAGTTCATTATTGAGATTTTGTTTCTCCAATGTATGATAGTCTTGTCATTACTGAAGGTAGTTCATTTTTGATATTTTGTTACTCTAATGGATGGTAGCCTTGTCATTATGGAAGGTAGTCTATTGTTGATATTTTAGTTACTCCAATGGATGGCAGGCTTATCATTATGGAAGGAAGTATGTTGATCAGATTTTTGTTACTCCAATGGATGGTAGCCTTGTCATTATGGAAGGTAGTCTGTTGTCAAGATTTTTGTTACTCCAATGGATGGAAGGCTTGTCATTATGGAAGGTATTTTGTCATGAAGATTTCGGTTACTCCAATGGATGGTAGCCTTGTCATTAAGGAAGGTAGTTCGTAGTTGAAATTTTGTTACTCCAATGGATGGTAGCCTTGTCATTATGGAAGGTAGTTTGTTGTTGAGATTTTGTTACTCCGTTGGATGCTAGCCTTGTCGTTATGGGAGGTAGTTCATTTTTGAGATTTTGTTACTCCAATGGATGGTAGCCTTGTCATTATGGAAGGTAGTTCGTTGCTGAGATTATGTTACTCTAATTGATGGTATCCTTGTCATTACGGAAGGTAGGTCATTGTTGAGATTTTGATTCTCTAATGGATGATAGCCTTATCATTATGGAAGGTAGTTCATTTTTGAGATTTTGTTACTCTAATGGATGGTATCCTTATCATTATGGAAGGTTGTTCGTTGTTGAGATATTTTTACTTTAATGGATAATAGCCTTGTCATTATGGAATGCAGTTTGTTGTTGAGATTTTCTTACTCCAATGGATGGTAGCCTTGTCATTATTGAAGGTAGTTCATTGTTGAGATTTTGTTACTCTAATTGATAGTATCCTTATCATTACGGAAGGTAGTTCAATGTTGAGATTTTGTTTCTCCAATGGATGATAGCCTTGTCATTACGGAAGGTACTTAATTTTTGAGATTTTGTTACTCCAATGGATGGTAGCCTTGTCATTATGGAAGGTAGTATGTTGTTGATATTGTACTTACTCCAATGGATGGAAGGCTTGTCATTATGGAAGGAAGTCTGTTGATCAGATTTTTGTTACTCCAATGGATGGCAGGCTTGTCATTATGGAAGGTAGTTTGTCATAAAGATTTCGGTTACTCCAATTGATGGTAGCCTTGTCATTACGGAAGGTAGTTCGTTGTTGAAATTTTGATAATCCAATGGATTGTAGCCTTGTCATTGTGGAAGGTAGTTTGTTGATGAGATTTTGTTACTCCAATGGATGGTATCCTTTTCATTATGGAAGGTAGTTCGTTGTTTAAATTTTGTTACTCCAATGGATTGTAGCCTTGTCATTATGGAAGGTAGTTCGTTGTTGAGATTTTGTTACTCTAATTCATGGTATCCTTGTCATTACGGAAGGTAGTTCATTGTTGAGATTTTGTTTCTCCAATGGATGATAGCCTTTTCATTATGGAAGGTAGTTAATTTTTGAGATTTTGTTACTTCAATGGATGGTATCCTGGTCATTATGGAAGGTTGTTTGTTGTTGAGATATTGTTACTTTAATTCATGGTAGCCTTGTCATTATGGAAAGTAGTTTGTTGTTGAGATTTTGTTACTCCAATGGATGGTAGCCTTGTCATTATGGAAGGTAGTTCGTTGTGTAGATTATGTTACTCTAATTGATGGTATCCTTGTCATTACGGAAGGTAGTTCATTGTTGAGATTTTGATTCTCTAATGGATGATAGCCTTGTCATTATGCAAAGGTAGTTCATTTTTGAGATTTTGTTACCCTAATGGATGTTATCCTTATCATTATGGAAGGTTGTTTGTTGTTGAGATATTGTTACTTTAATGGATAATAGCCTTGTCATTATGGAATGTAGTTTGTTGTTGAGATTTTCTTACTCCAATGGATGGTAGCCTTGTCATTATGGAAGGTAGTTCATTGTTGAGATTTTGTTACTCCAATGGATGGTAGCATTGTCATTATGGAAGGTAGTCTGTTGTCGAGATTTTTGTTACTTCAATGGATGGCAGGCTTGTCATTATGGAAGGTAGTTTGTCATGAAGATTTCAGTTACTCCAATGGATGGTAGCCTTGTAATTATGGAAGGTAGTTCGTTGTTGAAATTTTGTTACACCAATTGATGGTAGCATTGTCATTATGCAAGGTAGTTTGTTGTTGAGATTTTGTTACTCCGTTTGATGCTAGCCTTGTCGTTATGGGAGGTAGTTCATTTTTGAGATTTTGTTACTCCATTGGATGGTAGCCTTGTCTTTATGGAAGGTAGTTCATTGTTGATAATATGTTACTCAAATTGATGGTATCCTTGTCATTACGGAAGGTAGCTCATTGTTGAGATTTTGATTCTCTAATGGATGATAGCCTTGTAATTATGGAAGGTAGTTCATTTTTGATATTTGGTTACTCTAATGGATGGTATCCTTATCATTATAGAAGGTTGTTCGTTGTTGAAATTTTGTTACTCCAATGGATGGTAGCCTTGTCATTATGGAAGGTAGTTTGTTGTTGAGATTTTGTTAATCCATTGGATGCTAGCCTTGTCATTATGGAAGGTAGTTTGTTGATGATATTTTGTTACTCCAATGGATGGTAGCCTTGTCATTATGGAAGGTAGTTCGTTGTGGAAATTTTGTTACTCCAATAGATGGTAGCCTTGTTATTACAGAAGGTAGTTCATTATTGAGATTTTGTTTCTCCAATGGATGATAGCCTTGTCATTATGGAAGGTAGTTCATTTTTGAGATTATGTTACTCTAATGGATGGTAGACTCGTCATTATGGAAGGTAGTTCATTGTTGAAATTTTGTTACTCCAATGGATGGTAGCCTTGTGATTATGGAAGGTAGTTTGTTGTTGAGATTTTGTTACTCTAATAGATGGTAGCCATTTCATTATGGAAGGTAGTTCGTTGTTGAGATTTTGTTATTCTAATTGGTGGTATCCTTGTCATTACGGAAGGTAGTTCATTGTTGAAATTTTGATTCTCTAATTGAAGATAGCCTTGTCATTATGGAAGGTAGTTAATTTTTGAGATTTTGTTACTCTAATGGATGGTATCCTTATCATTATGGAAGGTTGTTCGTTGTTGAGATATTGTTACTTTAATGAATGGTAGCCTTGTCATTATGGACGGTAGTTTGGTGTTGTGATTTTGTTACTCCAATGGATGGTAGCCTTGTCATTATGGAAGATAGTTTGTTGTTGAGATTTTGTTACTCTCATTGATGGTATCCTTGTCGTTACGAAAGGTAGTTCATTGTTGAGATTTTGTTTCTCCAATGGATGATAGCCTTGTCATTATGGAAGGTAGTTCATTTTTGAGACTTTGTTACTCCACTGGATGGTAGCCTTGTCATTAGGGAAGGTAGTCTGTTGTTGATATTTTAGTTACTCCAATGGATGGCAGGCTTGTCATTATGGAAGGAAGTTTTTTGATCAGATTTTTGTTACTCCAATGGATGGTAGCCTTGTCATTACGGAATGTAGTTCGTTGTTGAAATTTTGTTACTCCAATGGATGGTAGCCTTGTCATTATGGAAAGTAGTTTGTTGTTGAGATTTTGTTACTCTGTTGGATGCTAGCGTTGTCGTTATGGGAGGTAGTTCATTTTTGAGATTTTGTTACTCCAATGGATGGTAGCCATGTCATTATGGAAGGTAGTTTGTTGTTGAGAATATGTTACTCTAATTGATGGTATCCTTGTCATTACGGAAGGTAGCTCACTGTTGAGATTTTGATTCTCTAATGGATGATAGCCTTGTCATTATGGAAGGTAGTTCATTTTTGAGATTTTGTTACTCTAATGGATGGTATCCTTATCATTATGGAAGGTTGTTCGTTGTTGAAATTTTGTTACTCCTATGGATGGTAGCCTTGTCATTATGGAAGGTAGTTTGTTGTTGAGATTTTGTTACTCCATTGGATGCTAGCCTTGTCATTATGTAAGGTAGTTTGTTGATGATTTTTTGTTACTCCAATGGATGGTAGCCTTTTCATTATGGAAGGTAGTTCGTTGTAGAAATTTTTTTATTCCAATGGATGGTAGCCATGTTATTACGGAAGGTAGTTCATTGTTGAGATTTTGTTTCTCCAATGGATGCTAGCCTTGTCATTATGGAAGGTAGTTCATTTTTGAGATTTTGTTACTCCAATGGATGGTAGACTCGTCATTATGGAAGGTAGTTCCTTGTTGAAATTTTTTTACTCCAATGGATGGTAGCCTTGTGATTATGGAAGGTAGTTTGTTGTCGAGATTTTTGTTATTGCAATGGATGGAAGGCTTGTCATTATGGAAGGTAGTTTATCATGGAGATTACGATTACTCCAATGGATGGTAGAGTTGTCATTATGGAAGGTAGTATGTTGTCGAGATTTCTATTACTCCAATGGATGGTAGCCTTGTCATTATGGAAGGAAGTCCATTGTTCAGATTTTTGATACTCCAATGGATGGCAGGCTTGTCATTATGGAAGGTAGTCTGTCGTGGAGATTTCGGTTACTCCAATGGATGGTAGCCTTGTCATTATGGAAGGTAGTCTATTGTCGATATTTTTGTTACTCTGATTAATTGTAGCCTTGTCATTATGGAATGTAGTCTGTTGTCGAGATTTTTGTTACACCAATGGATGGTAGCCCTGTCATTACGGAAGGTAGTCCGTTGTCGAGATCTTTGTTACTATAATGGATTGTAGCGTTGTAATTATGGAAGGTAGTCAGCTGTCGAGATTTTTGTAACTCAAATTGATGGTAGCCTTGGCATTATGTAAGGTAGTCTGTTGTCGAGATTTTTGTTTGTCCAATGGATGGTAGCCTTCTCATGATGAAAGTTAGTCTTTTGTTGATATTTTTGTTACTCCAATGGATGGTAGCCTTGTCATTATGGAAGGAAGTTTGTTGATCAGATTTTTGTTACTCCAATGGATGGTAGCCTTGTCATTATGGAAGGTAGTTTATTGTTGAGATTTTGTTACTCCATTGGATGCTAGCCTTGTCATTATGGAAGGTAGTTCGTTGATGAGATTTTGTTAGTCCAATGGATGGTAGGCTTTTCATTATGGAAGATAGTTCGTTGTTGAAATTTTGTTACTCCAATGGATGGTAGCCTTGCCATTATGGAAGGTAGTGCGTTGTTGAGATTTTGTTACTCTAATTGATGGTGTCCTTGTCATCACAGAAGGAAGTTCATTGTTGAAATTTTGTTACTCCAATGGATGGTAGCCTTGTTATTATGGAAGGTAGTTTGTTGTTGAGATTTTGTTAATCCATTGGATGCTAGCCTTGTCATTATGGAAGGTAGTTTGTTGATGATATTTTGTTACTCCAATGGATGGTAGCCTTGTCATTATGGAAGGTAGTTCGTTGTTGAAATTTTGTTACTCCAATGGATGGTAGCCTTGTTATTATAGAAGGTAGTTCATTATTGAGATTTTGTTTCTCCAATGGATGATAGCCTTGTCATTATGGAAGGTAGTTCATTTTTGAGATTATGTTACTCTAATGGATGGTAGACTCGTCATTATGGAAGGTAGTTCATTGTTGAAATTTGGTTACTACAATGGATGGTAGCCTTGTGATTATGGAAGGTAGTTTGTTGTTGAGATTTTGTTACTCTAATAGATGGTAGCCTTTTCATTATGGAAGGTAGTTCGTTGTTGAGATTTTGTTACTCTAATTGGTGGTATCCTTGTCATTACGGAAGGTAGTTCATTGTTGAAATTTTGATTCTCTAATTGAAGATAGCCTTGTCATTATGGAAGGTAGTTAATTTTTGAGATTTTGTTACTCTAATGGATGGTATCCTTATCATTATGGAAGGTTGTTCGTTGTTGAGATATTGTTACTTTAATGAATGGTAGCCTTGTCATTATGGACGGTAGTTTGGTGTTGTGATTTTGTTACTCCAATGGATGGTAGCCTTGTCATTATGGAAGATAGTTTGTTGTTGAGATTTTGTTACTCTCATTGATGGTATCCTTGTCATTACGAAAGGTAGTTCATTGTTGAGATTTTGTTTCTCCAATGGATGATAGCCTTGTCATTATGGAAGGTAGTTCATTTTTGAGACTTTGTTACTCCACTGGATGGTAGCCTTGTCATTAGGGAAGGTAGTCTGTTGTTGATATTTTAGTTACTCCAATGGATGGCAGGCTTGTCATTATGGAAGGAAGTTTTTTGATCAGATTTTTGTTACTCCAATGGATGGTAGCCTTGTCATTACGGAATGTAGTTCGTTGTTGAAATTTTGTTACTCCAATGGATGGTAGCCTTGTCATTATGGAAAGTAGTTTGTTGTTGAGATTTTGTTACTCTGTTGGATGATAGCGTTGTCGTTATGGGAGGTAGTTCATTTTTGAGATTTTGTTACTCCAATGGATGGTAGCCATGTCATTATGGAAGGTAGTTTGTTGTTGAGAATATGTTACTCTAATTGATGGTATCCTTGTCATTACGGAAGGTAGCTCACTGTTGAGATTTTGATTCTCTAATGGATGATAGCCTTGTCATTATGGAAGGTAGTTCATTTTTGAGATTTTGTTCCTCTAATGGATGGTATCCTTATCATTATGGAAGGTTGTTCGTTGTTGAAATTTTGTTACTCCTATGGATGGTAGCCTTGTCATTATGGAAGGTAGTTTGTTGTTGAGATTTTGTTACTCCATTGGATGCTAGCCTTGTCATTATGTAAGGTAGTTTGTTGATGATTTTTTGTTACTCCAATGGATGGTAGCCTTTTCATTATGGAAGGTAGTTCGTTGTAGAAATTTTTTTATTCCAATGGATGGTAGCCATGTTATTACGGAAGGTAGTTCATTGTTGAGATTTTGTTTCTCCAATGGATGCTAGCCTTGTCATTATGGAAGGTAGTTCATTTTTGAGATTTTGTTACTCCAATGGATGGTAGACTCGTCATTATGGAAGGTAGTTCCTTGTTGAAATTTTTTTACTCCAATGGATGGTAGCCTTGTGATTATGGAAGGTAGTTTGTTGTCGAGATTTTTGTTACTGCAATGGATGGAAGGCTTGTCATTATGGAAGGTAGTTTATCATGGAGATTACGGTTACTCCAATGGATGGTAGAGTTGTCATTATGGAAGGTAGTATGTTGTCGAGATTTCTATTACTCCAATGGATGGTAGCCTTGTCATTATGGAAGGAAGTCCATTGTTCAGATTTTTGATACTCCAATGGATGGCAGGCTTGTCATTATGGAAGGTAGTCTGTCGTGGAGATTTCGGTTACTCCAATGGATGGTAGCCTTGTCATTATGGAAGGTAGTTTATTGTCGATATTTTTGTTACTCCAATTAATTGTAGCCTTGTCATTATGGAATGTAGTCTGTTGTCGAGATTTTTGTTACACCAATGGATGGTAGCCCTGTCATTACGGAAGGTAGTCCGTTTTCGAGATCTTTGTTACTATAATGGATTGTAGCGTTGTAATTATGGAAGGTAGTCAGTTGTCGAGATTTTTGTAACTCAAATTGATGGTAGCCTTGGCATTATGTAAGGTAGTCTGTTGTCGAGATTTTTGTTTGTCCAATGGATGGTAGCCTTCTCATGATGAAAGGTAGTTTTTTGTTGATATTTTTGTTACTCCAATGGATGGTAGCCTTGTCATTATGGAAGGAAGTTTGTTGATCAGATTTTTGTTACTCCAATGGATGGTAGCCTTTTCATTATGGAAGGTAGTTTATTGTTGAGATTTTGTTACTCCATTGGATGCTAGCCTTGTCATTATGGAAGGTAGTTCGTTGATGAGATTTTGTTAGTCCAATGGATGGTAGGCTTTTCATTATGGAAGATAGTTCGTTGTTGAAATTTTGTTACTCCAATGGATGGTAGCCTTGCCATTATGGAAGGTAGTGCGTTGTTGAGATTTTGTTACTCTAATTGATGGTGTCCTTGTCATCACAGAAGGAAGTTCATTGTTGAAATTTTGTTACTCCAATGGATGGTAGCCTTGTCATTATGGAAGGTAGTTTGTTGTTGAGATTTTGTTAATCCATTGGATGCTAGCCTTGTCATTATGGAAGGTAGTTTGTTGATGATATTTTGTTACTCCAATGGATGGTAGCCTTGTCATTATGGAAGGTAGTTCGTTGTTGAAATTTTGTTACTCCAATGGATGGTATCCTTGTTATTACAGAAGGTAGTTCATTATTGAGATTTTGTTTCTCCAATGGATGATAGCCTTGTCATTATGGAAGGTAGTTCATTTTTGAGATTATGTTACTCTAATGGATGGTAGACTCGTCATTATGGAAGGTAGTTCATTGTTGAAATTTTGTTACTACAATGGATGGTAGCCTTGTGATTATGGAAGGTAGTTTGTTGTTGAGATTTTGTTACTCTAATGGATGGTAGCCTTTTCATTATGGAAGGTAGTTCGTTGTTGAGATTTTGTTACTCTAATTGATGGTATCCTTGTCATTACGGAAGGTAGTTCATTGTTGAGATTTTTTTTCCCCAATGGATGATAGCCTTTTCATTATGGAAGGTAGTACATTTTTGAGATTTTGTTACTTCAATGGATTGTATCTTTGTCATTATGGAAGGTTGTTCGTTGTTGAGATATTGTTACTTTAATTAATGGTAGCCTTGTCATTATGGAAGGTAGTTTGTTGTTGAGATTTTGTTACTCCAATGGATGGTAGCCTTGTCATTATGGAAGGTAGTTCGTTGTTGAGATTATGTTATTCTAATTGATGGTATCCTTGTCATTACAGAAGGTAGTTCATTGTTGAGATTTTGATTCTCTAATTGATGATACCCTTGTCATTATGGAAGGTAGTTAATTTTTGAGATTTTGTTACTCTAATGGATGGTATCCTTATCATTATGGAAGGTTGTTCGTTGTTGAGATATTGTTACTTTAATGAATGGTAGCCTTGTCATTATGGACGGTAGTTTGGTGTTGTGATTTTGTTACTCCAATGGATGGTAGCCTTGTCATTATGGAAGATAGATGGTTGTTGAGATTTTGTTACTCTCATTGATGGTATCCTTGTCATTACGAAAGGTAGTTCATTGTTGAGATTTTGTTTCTCCAATGGATGATAGCCTTGTCATTATGGAAGGTAGTTCATTTTTGAGACTTTGTTACTCCAATGGATGGTAGCCTTGTCATTAGGGAAGGTAGTCTGTTGTTGATATTTTAGTTACTCCAATGGATGGCAGGCTTGTCATTATGGAAGGTAGTCTTTTGATCAGATTTTTGTTACTCCAATGGATGGTAGCCTTATCATTACGGAAGGTAGTTCGTTGTTGAAATTTTGTTACTCCAATGGATGGTAGCCTTGTCATTATGGAAGGTAGTTTGTTGTTGAGATTTTGTTACTCTGTTGGATGCTAGCGTTGTCGTTATGGGAGGTAGTTCATTTTTGAGATTTTGTTACTCCAATGGATGGTAGCCATGTCATTATGGAAGGTAGTTTGTTGTTGAGAATATGTTACTCTAATTGATGGTATCCTTGTCATTACGGAGGGTAGCTCATTGTTCTGATTTTGAGTCTCTAATGGATGATAGCCTTGTCATTATGGAAGGTAGTTCATTTTTGAGATTTTGTTACTCTAATGGATGGTATCCTTATCATTATGGAAGGTTGTTCGTTGTTGAAATTTTGTTACTCCTATGGATGGTAGCCTTGTCATTATGGAAGGTAGTTTGTTGTTGAGATTTTGTTACTCCATTGGATGCTAGCCTTGTCATTATGTAAGGTAGTTTGTTGATGATTTTTTGTTACTCCAATGGATGGTAGCCTTTTCATTATGGAAGGTAGTTCGTTGTTGAAATTTTGTTACTCCAATGGATGGTAGCCATGTTATTATGGAAGGTAGTTCATTGTTGTGATTTAGTTTCTCCAATGGATGCTAGCCTTGTCATTATGGAAGGTAGTTCATTTTAAAGATTTTGTTACTCCAATGGATGGTAGACTCGTCATTATGGAAGGTAGTTCCTTGTTGAAATTTTTTTACTCCAATGGATGGTAGCCTTGTGATTATGGAAGGTAGTTTGTTGTCGAGATTTTTGTTACTGCAATGGATGGAAGGCTTGTCATTATGGAAGGTAGTTTATCATGGATATTACGGTTACTCCAATGGATGGTAGACTTGTCATTGTGGAAGGTAGTATGTTGTCGAGATTTCTATTACTCCAATGGATGGTAGCCTTGTCATTATGGAAGGAAGTCCGTTGTTCAGATTTTTGATACTCCAATGGATGGCAGGCTTGTCATTATGGAAGGTAGTCTGTCGTGGAGATTTCGGTTACTCCAATGGATGGTAGCCTTGTCATTATGGAAGGTAGTCTATTGTCGATATTTTTGTTACTCCAATTAATTGTAGCCTTGTCATTATGGAATGTAGTCTGTTGTCGAGATTTTTGTTACACCAATGGATGGTAGCCCTGTCATTACTGAAGGTAGTCCGTTGTCGAGATCTTTGTTACTATAATGGATTGTAGCGTTGTAATTATGGAAGGTAGTCAGTTGTCGAGATTTTTGTAACTCAAATTGATGGTAGCCTTGGCATTATGTAAGGTAGTTTGTTGTCGAGATTTTTGTTTTTCCAATGGATGGTAGCCTTCTCATGATGAAAGGTAGTCTTTTGTTGATATTTTTGTTACTCCAATGGATGGTAGCCTTGTCATTATGGAAGGAAGTTTGTTGATCAGATTTTTGTTACTCCAATGGATGGTAGCCTTGTCATTATGGAAGGTAGTTTATTGTTGAGATTTTGTTACTCCATTGGATGCTAGCCTTGTCATTATGGAAGGTAGTTCGTTGATGAGATTTTGTTAGTCCAATGGATGGTAGGCTTTTCATTATGGAAGGTAGTTCGTTGTTGAAATTTTGTTACTCCAATGGATGGTAGCCTTGCCATTATGGAAGGTAGTGCGTTGTTGAGATTTTGTTACTCTAATTGATGGTATCCTTGTCATCACGGAAGGTAGGTCATTGTTGAGATCTTGTTTCTCCAATGGATGTTAGCCTTTTCATTATGAAAGGTAGTTCATTTTTGAGATTTTGTTACTTCAATGGATGGTATCCTTGTCATTATGTAAGGTTGTTCGTTGTTGAGATATTGTTACTTTAATTGATGGTAGCCTTGTCATTATGGAAGGTAGTTTGTTGTTGAGATTTTGTTACTCCAATGGATGGTACCCTTGTCATTATGGAAGGTAGTTCTTGTTGAGATTATTTTACTCTAATTGATTGATCCTTGTCATTACGGAAGGTAGTTCATTGTTGAGATTTTGATTCTCCAATGGATGATAGCCTTGTCATTATGGAAGGTAGTTCATTTTTGAGATTTTGTTACTCCAATGGATGGTAGCTTTGTCATTTTGGAAGGTAGTTCATTGTTGATATTTTGTTACTCCAATGGATGGTATCCTTGTCATTATGGAAGGTTCTTCGTTGTTGAGATTTTGTTACTCCAATGAATGGTAGCCTTGTCATTATGGAAGGCAGTTCGTTGTTGAGATTTTGTTACTCCAATGGATGGTAGACTTGTCATTGTGGAAGGTTGTTCGTTGTTGAGATTTTGATAATCCAATGGATTGTAGCCTTGCATTATGGAAGGTAGTTTGTTGTTCAGATTTTGTTACTCTAATTGATGTTATCCTTTTCATTACGGAAGGTAGTTCATTGTTGAGATTTTGATTCTCTAATGGATGATAGCCTTGTCATTATGGAAGGTAGTTCATTTTTGAGATTTTTTTACTCTAATGGACGGTATCCTTGTCATTATGGAAGGTTGTTCGTTGTTGAGATATTGTTACTTTAATGGATGGTAGCCTTGTCATTATGGAAGGTAGTTTGTTGTTGAGATTTTGTTACTCCAATGGATGGTAGCCTTGTGATTATTGAAGGTAGTTCGTTGTTGAGATTTTGTTACTCTAATTGATGGTATCCTTGTCATTACGAAAGGTAGTTCATTGTTGAGATTTTGTTTCTCCAATGGATGATAGCCTTGTCATTATGGAAGGTAGTTCATTTTTGAGATTTTGTTACTCCAATGGATGGTAGCCTTGTAATTATGGAAGGTAGTCTGTTATTGATATTTTAGTTACTCCAATGGATGGCAGGCTTGTCATTATGGAAGGAAGTATGTTGATCAGATTTTTGTTACTCCATTGGATGGTAGCCTTGTCATTATGGAAGGTAGTCTATTGTCGAGATTTTTGTTACTCCAATGGATGGCAGGCTTGTCATTATGGAAGGTAGTTTGTCATGAAGATTTCGGTTACTCCAATGGATGGTAGCCTTGTCATTACGGAAGGTAGTTCGTTGTTGAAATTTTGTTACTCCAATGGATGGTAGCCTTGTCATTGTGGAAGGTAGTTTGTTGTTGAGATTTTGTTACTCTGTTGGATGCTAGCGTTGTCGTTATGGGAGGTAGTTCATTTTTGAGATTTTGTTACTCCAATGGATGGTAGCCTTGTCATTATGGAAGGTAGTTTTTTGTTGAGAATATGTTACTCTAATTGATGGTATCCTTGTCATTACGGAAGGTAGCTCATTGTTGAGATTTTGATTCTCTAATGGATGATAGCCTTGTCATTATGGAAGGTAGTTCATTTTTGAGATTTTGTTACTCTAATGGATGGTATCCTTATCATTATGGAAGGTTGTCCGTTGTTGAAATTTTGTTACTCCAATGGATGGTAGCCTTGTCATTATGGAAGGTAGTTTGTTGTTGAGATTTTGTTACTCCATTGATTGCTAGCCTTGTCATTATGTAAGGTAGTTTGTTGATGATATTTTGTTACTCCAGTGGATGGTAGCCTTTTTATTATGGAAGGTAGTTTGTTGTTGAAATTTTGTTACTCCAATGGATGGTAGCCTTGTTATTACGGAAGATAGTTCATTGTTGAGATTTTGTTTCTCCAATGGATGATAGCCTTGTCATTATGGAAGGTAGTTCATTTTTTATATTTTGTTACTCCAATGGATGGTAGACTCGTCATTATGGAAGGTAGTTCCTTGTTGAAATTTTTTTACTCCAATGGATGGTAGCCTTGTGATTATGGAAGGTAGTTTGTTGTCGAGATTTTGTTACTCCAATGGATGGAAGGCTTGTCATTATGTAAGCTAGTTTATCATGGAGATTACGGTTACTCCAATGGATGGTAGACTTGTCATTATGGAAGGTAGTATGTTGTCGAGATTTCTATTACTCCAATGGATGGTATCCTTGTCATTATGGAAGGAAGTCCGTTATTCAGATTTTTTTTACTCCAATTGATGGCAGGCTTGTCATTATTGAAGGTAGTCTGTCGTGGAGATTTCGGTTACTCCAATTGATGGTAGCCTTTTCATTATGGAAGTTAGTCTGCTGTCGATATTTTTGTTACTCCAATTGATGGTAGCCTTGTCATTATGGAATGTAGTCTGTTGTCGAGATTTTTGTTACACCAACGGATGGTAGCCCTGTCATTACGAAAGGTAGTCCATTGTCGAGATCTTTGTTACTATAATGGATTGTAGCCTTGTAATTATGGAAGGTAGTCAGTTGTCGAGATTTTTGTAACTCAAATTGATGGTAGCCTTGGCATTATGTAAGGTAGTCTGTTGTCGAGATTTTTGTTAGTCCAATGGATGATGGCCTTCTCATGATGGAAGGTAGTCTTTTGTTGATATTTTTCTTACTCCAATGGATGGTAGACTTGTCATTATGGAAGGTAGTTTGTTGTTGAGATTTTGTTACTCCAATGGATGGTACCCTTGTCATTATGGAAGGTAGTTTGTTGTTGAGATTATTTTACTCTAATTGATGGTATCCTTGTCATTACGGAAGGTAGTTCATTGTTGATATTTTGATTCTCCAATGGATGATAGCCTTGTCATTATGGAAGGTAGTTCATTTTTGAGATTTTGTTACTCCAATGGATGGTAGCTTTGTCATTATGGAAGGTAGTTCATTGTTGACATTTTGTTACTCCAATGGATGGTATCCTTGTCATTATGGAAGGTTCTTCGTTGTTGAGATATTGTTACTTTAATGGATGGTAGCCTTGTAATTATGGAAGGTAGTTTGTTGTTGAGATTTTGTTACTCCAATGAATGGTAGCCTTGTCATTATGGAAGGTAGTTCGTTGTTGAGATTTTGTTACTCCAATGGATGGTACACTTGTCATTATGGAAGGTAGTTCGTTGTTGAGATTTTTATAATCCAATGGATTGTAGCCTTGTCATTATGGAAGGTAGTTAGTTGTTGAGATTTTGTTACTCTAATTGATGGTATCCTTTTCATTACGGAAGGTAGTTCATTGTTGAGATTTTGATTCTCTAATGGATGATAGCCTTGTCATTATGGAAGGTAGTTCATTTTTGAGATTTTGTTACTCTAATGGATGGTATCCTTGTCATTATGGAAGGTTGTTCGTTGTTGAGATATTGTTACTTTAATTGATGGTAGCCTTGTCATTATGGAACGTAGTTTGTTGTTGAGATTTTGTTACTCCAATGGATGGTAGCCTTGTCATTATTGAAGGTAGTTCGTTGTTGAGATTTTGTTACTCTAATTGATGGTATCCTTGTCATTATGAAAGGTAGTTCATTGTTGAGATTTTGTTTCTCCAATGGATGATAGCCTTGTCATTATGGAAGGTAGTTCATTTTTGAGATTTTTATAATCCAATGGATTGTAGCCTTGTCATTATGGAAGGTAGTTTGTTGTTGAGATTTTGTTACTCTAATTGATGGTATCCTTTTCATTACGGAAGGTAGTTCATTGTTGAGATTTTGATTCTCTAATGGATGATAGCCTTGTCATTATGGAAGGTAGTTCATTTTTGAGATTCTGTTACTCTAATGGATGGTATCCTTGTCATTATGGAAGGTTGTTCGTTGTTGAGATATTGTTACTTTAATGGATGGTAGCCTTGTCATTATGGAAGGTAGTTTGTTGTTGAGATTTTGTTACTCCAATGGATGGTAGCCTTGTCATTATTGAAGGTAGTTCGTTGTTGAGATTTTGTTACTCTAATTGATGGTATCCTTGTCATTATGAAAGGTAGTTCATTGTTGAGATTTTGTTTCTCCAATGGATGATAGCCTTGTCATTATGGAAGGTAGTTCATTTTTGAGATTTTGTTACTCCAATGGATGGTAGCCTTGTCATTATGGAAGGTAGTCTGTTATTGATATTTTAGTTACTCCAATGGATGGCAGGCTTGTCATTATGGAAGGAAGTCTGTTGATCAGCTTTTTGTTAGTCCAATGGATGGTAGCCTTGTCATTATGGAAGGTAGTCTGTTGTCGAGATTTTTGTTACTCCAATGGATGGAAGGCTTGTCATTATGGAAGGTAGTTTATCATGGATATTACGGTTACTCCAATGGATCGTAGACTTGTCATTATGGAAGGTAGTATGTTGTCGAGACTTCTATTACTCCAATGGATGGTAGCCTTGTCATTTTGGAAGGAAGGTCGTTGTTCAGATTTTTGTTACTCCAATGGATGGCAGGCTTGTCATTATGGAAGGTAGTCTGTCGTGGAGATTTCGGTTACTCCAATGGATGGTAGCCTTGTCATTATGGAAGGTAGTCTGTTCTCGAGATTTTTGTTACTCCAATTGATGGTAGCCCTGTCATTACAGAAGGTAGTCCGTTGTCAACATCTTTGTTACTATAATGGATTATAGCCTTGTAATTATGGAAGGTAGTCAGTTGTCAAGATTTTTGTAACTCAAATTGATTGTAGCCTTGGCATTATGTAAGGTAGTCTGTTGTCGAGATTTTTGTTAGTCCAATGGATGATGGCCTTTTCATGATGGAAGGTAGTCTTTTGTTGATATTTTTCTTACTCCAATGGATGGTAGCCTTGTCATTATGGAAGGTAGTTTTATGTTGAGATTTTGTTACTCCATTGGATGCTAGCCTTGTCATTATGGAAGGTAGTTCGTTGATGAGATTTTGTTAGTCCAATGGATGGTAGGCTTTTCATTATGGAAGGTAGTTCGTTGTTGAAATTTTGTTACTCCAATGGATGGTAGCCTTGCCATTATGGAAGGTAGTGCGTTGTTGAGATTTTGTTACTCTAATTGATGGTATCCTTGTCATCACGGGAGGTAGTTCATTGTTGAGATCTTGTTTCTCCAATGGATGTTAGCCTTTTCATTATGGAAGGTAGTTCTTTTTGAGATTTTGTTACTTCAATGGATGATATCCTTGTCATTATGTAAGGTTGTTCGTTGTTGAGATATTGTTACTTTAATTGATGGTAGCCTTGTCATTATGGAAGGTAGTTTGTTGTTGAGATTTTGTTACTCCAATGGATGGTACCCTTGTCATTATGGAAGGTAGTTCGTTGTTGAGATTATTTTACTCTAATTGATGGTATCCTTGTCATTACGGAAGGTAGTTCATTTTTGAGATTTTGTTACTCCAATGGATGGTAGCCTTGTCATTATGGAAGGTAGTCTGTTATTGATATTTTAGTTACTCCAATGGATGGCAGGCTTGTCATTATGGAAGGAAGTCTGTTGATCAGCTTTTTGTTAGTCCAATGGATGGTAGCCTTGTCATTATGGAAGGTAGTCTGTTGTCGAGATTTTTGTTACTCCAATGGATGGAAGGCTTGTCATTATGGAAGGTAGTTTATCATGGATATTACGGTTACTCCAATGGATCGTAGACTTGTCATTATGGAAGGTAGTATGTTGTCGAGACTTCTATTACTCCAATGGATGGTAGCCTTGTCATTTTGGAAGGAAGGTCGTTGTTCAGATTTTTGTTACTCCAATGGATGGCAGGCTTGTCATTATGGAAGGTAGTCTGTCGTGGAGATTTCGGTTACTCCAATGGATGGTAGCCTTGTCATTATGGAAGGTAGTCTGTTCTCGAGATTTTTGTTACTCCAATTGATGGTAGCCCTGTCATTACAGAAGGTAGTCCGTTGTCAACATCTTTGTTACTATAATGGATTATAGCCTTGTAATTATGGAAGGTAGTCAGTTGTCAAGATTTTTGTAACTCAAATTGATTGTAGCCTTGGCATTATGTAAGGTAGTCTGTTGTCGAGATTTTTGTTAGTCCAATGGATGATGGCCTTTTCATGATGGAAGGTAGTCTTTTGTTGATATTTTTCTTACTCCAATGGATGGTAGCCTTGTCATTATGGAAGGTAGTTTTATGTTGAGATTTTGTTACTCCATTGGATGCTAGCCTTGTCATTATGGAAGGTAGTTCGTTGATGAGATTTTGTTAGTCCAATGGATGGTAGGCTTTTCATTATGGAAGGTAGTTCGTTGTTGAAATTTTGTTACTCCAATGGATGGTAGCCTTGCCATTATGGAAGGTAGTGCGTTGTTGAGATTTTGTTACTCTAATTGATGGTATCCTTGTCATCACGGGAGGTAGTTCATTGTTGAGATCTTGTTTCTCCAATGGATGTTAGCCTTTTCATTATGGAAGGTAGTTCTTTTTGAGATTTTGTTACTTCAATGGATGATATCCTTGTCATTATGTAAGGTTGTTCGTTGTTGAGATATTGTTACTTTAATTGATGGTAGCCTTGTCATTATGGAAGGTAGTTTGTTGTTGAGATTTTGTTACTCCAATGGATGGTACCCTTGTCATTATGGAAGGTAGTTCGTTGTTGAGATTATTTTACTCTAATTGATGGTATCCTTGTCATTACGGAAGGTAGTTCATTGTTGATATTTTGATTCTCCAATGGATGATAGCCTTGTCATTATGGAAGGTAGTTCATTTTTGAGATTTTGTTACTCCAATGGATGGTAGCTTTGTCATTATGGAAGGTAGTTCATTGTTGACATTTTGTTACTCCAATGGATGGTATTCTTGTCATTTTGGAAGGTTCTTCGTTGTTGAGATATTGTTACTTTAATGGATGGTAGCCTTGTCATTATGGAAGGTAGTTTGTTGTTGAGATTTTGTTACTCCAATGGATGGTAGACTTGTCATTATGGAAGGTAGTTCGTTGTTGAGATTTTGAAAATCCAATGGATTGTAGCCTTGTCATTATGGAAGGTAGTTTGTTGTTGAGATTTTGTTACTCTAATTGATGGTATCCTTTTCATTACGGAAGGTAGTTCATTGTTGAGATTTTGATTCTCTAATGGATGATAGCCTTGTCATTATGGAAGGTAGTTCATTTTTGAGATTTTTTTACTCTAATGGATGGTATCCTTGTCATTATGGAAGGTTGTTCGTTGTTGAGATATTGTTACTTTAATGGATGGTAGCCTTTTCATTATGGAAGGTAGTTTGTTGTTGAGATTTTGTTACTCCAATGGATGGTAGCCTTGTCATTATTGAAGGTAGTTCGTTGTTGAGATTTTGTTACTCTAATTGATGGTATCCTTGTCATTATGAAAGGTAGTTCATTGTTGAGATTTTGTTTCTCCAATGGATGATAGCCTTATCATTATGGAAGGTAGTAAATTTTTGAGTTTTTGTTACTCCAATGAATGGTAGCCTTGTCATTATGGAAGGTAGTCTGCTATTGATATTTTAGTTACTCCAATGGATGGCAGGCTTGTCATTATGGAAGGAAGTATGTTGATCAGATTTTTGTTACTCCAATGGATGGTAGCCTTGTCATTATGGAAGGTAGTCTATTGTCGAGATTTTTGTTACTCCAATGGATGGCAGGCTTGTCATTATGGAAGGTAGTTTGTCATGAAGATTTCGGTTACTCCAATGGATGGTAGCCTTGTCATTACGGAAGGTAGTTCGTTGTTGAAATTTTGTTACTCCAATGGATGGTAGCCTTGTCATTATGGAAGGTAGTTTGTTGTTGAGATTTTATTACTCTGTTGGATGCTAGCGTTGTCGTTATGTGAGGTAGTTCATTTTTGAGATTTTGTTACTCCAATGGATGGTTGCCTTGTCATTATGGAAGGTAGTTTGTTGTTGAGAATATGTTACTCTAACTGATGGTATCCTTGTCATTACGGAAGGTAGCTCATTGTTGAGATTTTGATTCTCTAATGGATGATATCCTTATCATTATGGAAGGTTGTCCGTTGTTGAAATTTTGGTACTCCAATGGATGGTAGCCTTGTCATTATGGAAGGTAGTTTGTTGTTGAGATTTTGTTACTCCATTGATTGCTAGCCTTGTCATTATGTAAGGTAGTTTGTTGATGTTATTTTGTTACTCCAATGGATGGTAGCCTTTTCATTATGGAAGGTAGTTCGTTGTTGAAATTTTGTTACTCCAATGGATGGTAGCCTTGTTATTACAGAAGGTAGTTCATTGTTGAGATTTTGTTTCTCCAATGGATGATAGCCTTGTCATTATGGAAGGTAGTTTGTTATCGATATTTTTGTTACTCCAATGGATGGAAGGCTTGTCATTATGTAAGGTAGTTTATCATGGAGATTACGGTTACTCCAATGGATGGTAGACTTGTCATTATGGAAGGTAGTATGTTGTCGAGATTTCTATTACTCCAATGGATGGTAGCCTTGTCATTACGGAAGGAAGTCCGTTGTTCAGATTTTTTTTACTCCAATTGATGGCAGGCTTGTCATTATGGAAGGTAGTCTGTAGTGGATATTTCGGTTACTCTAATGGATGTTAGCCTTGTCATTATGGAAGTTAGTCTGTTGTCGATATTTTTGTTACTCCAATTGATGGTAGCCTTGTCATTATGGAATGTAGTCTGTTGTCGAGATTTTTGTTACACCAATGGATGGTAGCCCTGTCATTACGGAAGGTAGTCCGTTGTCGAGATCTTTGTTACTATAATGGATTGTAGCCTTGTAATTATGGAAGGTAGTCAGTTGTCGAGATTTTTGTAACTCAAATTGATGGTAGCCTTGGCATTATGTAAGGTAGTCTGTTGTCGAGATTTTTGTTTGTCCAATGGATGGTAGCCTACTCATGATGGAAGGTAGTCTTTTTTTGATATTTTTGTTACTCCAATGGATGGTAGCCTTGTCATTATGGAAGGAAGTTTGTTGATCAGATTTTTGTTACTCCAATGGATGGTAGCCTTGTCATTATGGAAGGTAGTTTTATGTTGAGATTTTGTTACTCCATTGGATGCTAGCCTTGTCATTATGGAAGGTAGTTCGTTGATGAGATTTTGTTAGTCCAATGGATGGTATGCTTTTCATTATGGAAGGTAGTTCGTTGTTGAAATTTTGTTACTCCAATGGATGGTAGCCTTGCCATTATGGAAGGTAGTGCGTTGTTGAGATTTTGTTACTCTAATTGATGGTATCCTTGTCATCACGGAAGGTAGTTCATTATTGAGATCTTGCTTCTCCAATGGATGTTAGCCTTTTCATTATGGAAGGTAGTTCATTTTTGAGATTTTGTTACTTCAATGGATGGTATCCTTGTCATTATGTAAGGTTGTTCGTTGTTGAGATATTGTTACTTTAATTGATGGTAGCCTTGTCATTATGGAAGGTAGTTTGTTGTTGAGATTTTGTTACTCCAATGGATGGTACCCTTGTCATTATGGAAGGTAGTTCGTTGTTGAGATTATTTTACTCTAATTGATGGTATCCTTGTCATTACAGAAGGTAGTTCATTGTTGATATTTTGATTCTCCAATGGATGATAGCCTTGTCATTATGGAAGGTAGTTCATTTTTGAGATTTTGTTACTCCAATGGATGGTAGCTTTGTCATTATGGAAGGTAGTTCATTGTTGACATTTTGTTACTCCAATGGATGGTATCCTTGTCATTATGGAAGGTTCTTCGTTGTTGAGATATTGTTACTTTAATGGATGGTAGCCTTGTCATTATGGAAGGTAGTTTGTTGTTGAGATTTTGTTACTCCAATGAATGGTAGCCTTGTCATTATGGAAGGTAGTTTTATGTTGAGATTTTGTTACTCCATTGGATGCTAGCCTTGTCATTATGGAAGGTAGTTCGTTGATGAGATTTAGTTAGTCCAATGGATGGTATGCTTTTCATTATGGAAGGTAGTTCGTTGTTGAAATTTTGTTACTCCAATGGATGGTAGCCTTGCCATTATGGAAGGTAGTGCGTTGTTGAGATTTTGTTACTCTAATTGATGGTATCCTTGTCATCACGGAAGGTAGTTCATTATTTAGATCTTGCTTCTCCAATGGATGTTAGCCTTTTCATTATGGAAGGTAGTTCATTTTTGAGATTTTGTTACTTCAATGGATGGTATCCTTGTCATTATGTAAGGTTGTTCGTTGTTGAGATATTGTTACTTTAATTGATGGTAGCCTTGTCATTATGGAAGGTAGTTTGTTGTTGAGATTTTGTTACTCCAATGGATGGTACCCTTGTCATTATGGAAGGTAGTTCGTTGTTGAGATTATTTTACTCTAATTGATGGTATCCTTGTCATTACGGAAGGTAGTTCATTGTTGATATTTTGATTCTCCAATGGATGATAGCCTTGTCATTATGGAAGGTAGTTCATTTTTGAGATTTTGTTACTCCAATGGATGGTAGCTTTGTCATTATGGAAGGTAGTTCATTGTTGACATTTTGTTACTCCAATGGATGGTATTCTTGTCATTTTGGAAGGTTCTTCGTTGTTGAGATATTGTTACTTTAATGGATGGTAGCCTTGTCATTATGGAAGGTAGTTTGTTGTTGAGATTTTGTTACTCCAATGGATGGTAGACTTGTCATTATGGAAGGTAGTTCGTTGTTGAGATTTTGAAAATCCAATGGATTGTAGCCTTGTCATTATGGAAGGTAGTTTGTTGTTGAGATTTTGTTACTCTAATTGATGGTATCCTTTTCATTACGGAAGGTAGTTCATTGTTGAGATTTTGATTCTCTAATGGATGATAGCCTTGTCATTATGGAAGGTAGTTCATTTTTGAGATTTTTTTACTCTAATGGATGGTATCCTTGTCATTATGGAAGGTTGTTCGTTGTTGAGATATTGTTACTTTAATGGATGGTAGCCTTTTCATTATGGAAGGTAGTTTGTTGTTGAGATTTTGTTACTCCAATGGATGGTAGCCTTGTCATTATTGAAGGTAGTTCGTTGTTGAGATTTTGTTACTCTAATTGATGGTATCCTTGTCATTATGAAAGGTAGTTCATTGTTGAGATTTTGTTTCTCCAATGGATGATAGCCTTATCATTATGGAAGGTAGTACATTTTTGAGATTTTGTTACTCCAATGAATGGTAGCCTTGTCATTATGGAAGGTAGTCTGCTATTGATATTTTAGTTACTCCAATGGATGGCAGGCTTGTCATTATGGAAGGAAGTATGTTGATCAGATTTTTGTTACTCCAATGGATGGTAGCCTTGTCATTATGGAAGGTAGTCTATTGTCGAGATTTTTGTTACTCCAATGGATGGCAGGCTTGTCATTATGGAAGGTAGTTTTTCATGAAGATTTCGGTTACTCCAATGGATGGTAGCCTTGTCATTACGGAAGGTAGTTCGTTGTTGAAATTTTGTTACTCCAATGGATGGTAGCCTTGTCATTATGGAAGGTAGTTTGTTGTTGAGATTTTATTACTCTGTTGGATGCTAGCGTTGTCGTTATGTGAGGTAGTTCATTTTTGAGATTTTGTTACTCCAATGGATGGTTGCCTTGTCATTATGGAAGGTAGTTTGTTGTTGAGAATATGTTACTCTAACTGATGGTATCCTTGTCATTACGGAAGGTAGCTCATTGTTGAGATTTTGATTCTCTAATGGATGATATCCTTATCATTATGGAAGGTTGTCCGTTGTTGAAATTTTGGTACTCCAATGGATGGTAGCCTTGTCATTATGGAAGGTAGTTTGTTGTTGAGATTTTGTTACTCCATTGATTGCTAGCCTTGTCATTATGTAAGGTAGTTTGTTGATGTTATTTTGTTACTCCAATGGATGGTAGCCTTTTCATTATGGAAGGTAGTTCGTTGTTGAAATTTTGTTACTCCAATGGATGGTAGCCTTGTTATTACAGAAGGTAGTTCATTGTTGAGATTTTGTTTCTCCAATGGATGATAGCCTTGTCATTATGGAAGGTAGTTTGTTATCGATATTTTTGTTACTCCAATGGATGGAAGGCTTGTCATTATGTAAGGTAGTTTATCATGGAGATTACGGTTACTCCAATGGATGGTAGACTTGTCATTATGGAAGGTAGTATGTTGTCGAGATTTCTATTACTCCAATGGATGGTAGCCTTGTCATTACGGAAGGAAGTCCGTTGTTCAGATTTTTTTTACTCCAATTGATGGCAGGCTTGTCATTATGGAAAGTAGTCTGTAGTGGATATTTCGGTTACTCTAATGGATGTTAGCCTTGTCATTATGGAAGTTAGTCTGTTGTCGATATTTTTGTTACTCCAATTGATGGTAGCCTTGTCATTATGGAATGTAGTCTGTTGTCGAGATTTTTGTTACACCAATGGATGGTAGCCCTGTCATTACGGAAGGTAGTCCGTTGTCGAGATCTTTGTTACTATAATGGATTGTAGCCTTGTAATTATGGAAGGTAGTCAGTTGTCGAGATTTTTGTAACTCAAATTGATGGTAGCCTTGGCATTATGTAAGGTAGTCTGTTGTCGAGATTTTTGTTTGTCCAATGGATGGTAGCCTACTCATGATGGAAGGTAGTCTTTTTTTGATATTTTTGTTACTCCAATGGATGGTAGCCTTGTCATTATGGAAGGAAGTTTGTTGATCAGATTTTTGTTACTCCAATGGATGGTAGCCTTGTCATTATGGAAGGTAGTTTTATGTTGAGATTTTGTTACTCCATTGGATGCTAGCCTTGTCATTATGGAAGGTAGTTCGTTGATGAGATTTAGTTAGTCCAATGGATGGTATGCTTTTCATTATGGAAGGTAGTTCGTTGTTGAAATTTTGTTACTCCAATGGATGGTAGCCTTGCCATTATGGAAGGTAGTGCGTTGTTGAGATTTTGTTACTCTAATTGATGGTATCCTTGTCATCACGGAAGGTAGTTCATTATTGAGATCTTGCTTCTCCAATGGATGTTAGCCTTTTCATTATGGAAGGTAGTTCATTTTTGAGATTTTGTTACTTCAATGGATGGTATCCTTGTCATTATGTAAGGTTGTTCGTTGTTGAGATATTGTTACTTTAATTGATGGTAGCCTTGTCATTATGGAAGGTAGTTTGTTGTTGAGATTTTGTTACTCCAATGGATGGTACCCTTGTCATTATGGAAGGTAGTTCGTTGTTGAGATTATTTTACTCTAATTGATGGTATCCTTGTCATTACGGAAGGTAGCTCATTGTTGAGATTTTGATTCTCTAATGGATGATAGCCTTGCCATTATGGAAGGTAGTTCATTTTTGAGATTTTGTTACTCTAATGGATGGTATCCTTATCATTATGGAAGGTTGTCCGTTGTTGAAATTTTGGTACTCCAACGGATGGTAGCCTTGTCATTATGGAAGGTAGTTTGTTGTTGAGATTTTTATAATCCAATGGATTGTAGCCTTGTCATTATGGAAGGTAGTTAGTTGTTGAGATTTTGTTACTCTAATTGATGGTATCCTTTTCATTACGGAAGGTAGTTCATTGTTGAGATTTTGATTCTCTAATGGATGATAGCCTTGTCATTATGGAAGGTAGTTCATTTTTGAGATTTTGTTACTCTAATGGATGGTATCCTTGTCATTATGGAAGGTTGTTCGTTGTTGAGATATTGTTACTTTAATTGATGGTAGCCTTGTCATTATGGAACGTAGTTTGTTGTTGAGATTTTGTTACTCCAATGGATGGTAGCCTTGTCATTATTGAAGGTAGTTCGTTGTTGAGATTTTGTTACTCTAATTGATGGTATCCTTGTCATTATGAAAGGTAGTTCATTGTTGAGATTTTGTTTCTCCAATGGATGATAGCCTTGTCATTATGGAAGGTAGTTCATTTTTGAGATTTTTATAATCCAATGGATTGTAGCCTTGTCATTATGGAAGGTAGTTTGTTGTTGAGATTTTGTTACTCTAATTGATGGTATCCTTTTCATTACGGAAGGTAGTTCATTGTTGAGATTTTGATTCTCTAATGGATGATAGCCTTGTCATTATGGAAGGTAGTTCATTTTTGAGATTTTGTTACTCTAATGGATGGTATCCTTGTCATTATGGAAGGTTGTTCGTTGTTGAGATATTGTTACTTTAATGGATGGTAGCCTTGTCATTATGGAAGGTAGTTTGTTGTTGAGATTTTGTTACTCCAATGGATGGTAGCCTTGTCATTATTGAAGGTAGTTCGTTGTTGAGATTTTGTTACTCTAATTGATGGTATCCTTGTCATTATGAAAGGTAGTTCATTGTTGAGATTTTGTTTCTCCAATGGATGATAGCCTTGTCATTATGGAAGGTAGTTCATTTTTGAGATTTTGTTACTCCAATGGATGGTAGCCTTGTCATTATGGAAGGTAGTCTGTTATTGATATTTTAGTTACTCCAATGGATGGCAGGCTTGTCATTATGGAAGGAAGTCTGTTGATCAGCTTTTTGTTAGTCCAATGGATGGTAGCCTTGTCATTATGGAAGGTAGTCTGTTGTCGAGATTTTTGTTACTCCAATGGATGGAAGGCTTGTCATTATGGAAGGTAGTTTATCATGGATATTACGGTTACTCCAATGGATCGTAGACTTGTCATTATGGAAGGTAGTATGTTGTCGAGACTTCTATTACTCCAATGGATGGTAGCCTTGTCATTTTGGAAGGAAGGATGTTGTTCAGATTTTTGTTACTCCAATGGATGGCAGGCTTGTCATTATGGAAGGTAGTCTGTCGTGGAGATTTCGGTTACCCCAATGGATGGTAGCCTTGTCATTATGGAAGGTAGTCTGTTCTCGAGATTTTTGTTACTCCAATTGATGGTAGCCCTGTCATTACAGAAGGTAGTCCGTTGTCAACATCTTTGTTACTATAATGGATTATAGCCTTGTAATTATGGAAGGTAGTCAGTTGTCAAGATTTTTGTAACTCAAATTGATTGTAGCCTTGGCATTATGTAAGGTAGTCTGTTGTCGAGATTTTTGTTAGTCCAATGGATGATGGCCTTTTCATGATGGAAGGTAGTCTTTTGTTGATATTTTTCTTACTCCAATGGATGGTAGCCTTGTCATTATGGAAGGTAGTTTTATGTTGAGATTTTGTTACTCCATTGGATGCTAGCCTTGTCATTATGGAAGGTAGTTCGTTGATGAGATTTTGTTAGTCCAATGGATGGTAGGCTTTTCATTATGGAAGGTAGTTCGTTGTTGAAATTTTGTTACTCCAATGGATGGTAGCCTTGCCATTATGGAAGGTAGTGCGTTGTTGAGATTTTGTTACTCTAATTGATGGTATCCTTGTCATCACGGGAGGTAGTTCATTGTTGAGATCTTGTTTCTCCAATGGATGTTAGCCTTTTCATTATGGAAGGTAGTTCTTTTTGAGATTTTGTTACTTCAATGGATGATATCCTTGTCATTATGTAAGGTTGTTCGTTGTTGAGATATTGTTACTTTAATTGATGGTAGCCTTGTCATTATGGAAGGTAGTTTGTTGTTGAGATTTTGTTACTCCAATGGATGGTACCCTTGTCATTATGGAAGGTAGTTCGTTGTTGAGATTATTTTACTCTAATTGATGGTATCCTTGTCATTACGGAAGGTAGTTCATTGTTGATATTTTGATTCTCCAATGGATGATAGCGTTGTCATTATGGAAGGTAGTTCATTTTTGAGATTTTGTTACTCCAATGGATGGTAGCTTTGTCATTATGGAAGGTAGTTCATTGTTGACATTTTGTTACTCCAATGGATGGTATTCTTGTCATTTTGGAAGGTTCTTCGTTGTTGAGATATTGTTACTTTAATGGATGGTAGCCTTGTCATTATGGAAGGTAGTTTGTTGTTGAGATTTTGTTACTCCAATGGATGGTAGACTTGTCATTATGGAAGGTAGTTCGTTGTTGAGATGTTGAAAATCCAATGGATTGTAGCCTTGTCATTATGGAAGGTAGTTTGTTGTTGAGATTTTGTTACTCTAATTGATGGTATCCTTTTCATTACGGAAGGTAGTTTATTGTTGAGATTTTGATTCTCTAATGGATGATAGCCTTGTCATTATGGAAGGTAGTTCATTTTTGAGATTTTTTTACTCTAATGGATGGTATCCTTGTCATTATGGAAGGTTGTTCGTTGTTGAGATATTGTTACTTTAATGGATGGTAGCCTTTTCATTATGGAAGGTAGTTTGTTGTTGAGATTTTGTTACTCCAATGGATGGTAGCCTTGTCATTATTGAAGGTAGTTCGTTGTTGAGATTTTGTTACTCTAATTGATGGTATCCTTGTCATTATGAAAGGTAGTTCATTGTTGAGATTTTGTTTCTCCAATGGATGATAGCCTTATCATTATGGAAGGTAGTTCATTTTTGAGATTTTGTTACTCCAATGGATGGTAGCCTTGTCATTATGGAAGGTAGTCTGCTATTGATATTTTAGTTACTCCAATGGATGGCAGGCTTGTCATTATGGAAGGAAGTATGTTGATCAGATTTTTGTTACTCCAATGGATGGTAGCCTTGTCATTATGGAAGGTAGTCTATTGTCGAGATTTTTGTTACTCCAATGGATGGCAGGCTTGTCATTATGGAAGGTAGTTTGTCATGAAGATTTCGGTTACTCCAATGGATGGTAGCCTTGTCATTACGGAAGGTAGTTCGTTGTTGAAATTTTGTTACTCCAATGGATGGTAGCCTTGTCATTATGGAAGGTAGTTTGTTGTTGAGATTTTATTACTCTGTTGGATGCTAGCGTTGTCGTTATGTGAGGTAGTTCATTTTTGAGATTTTGTTACTCCAATGGATGGTTGCCTTGTCATTATGGAAGGTAGTTTGTTGTTGAGAATATGTTACTCTAACTGATGGTATCCTTGTCATTACGGAAGGTAGCTCATTGTTGAGATTTTGATTCTCTAATGGATGATAGCCTTGCCATTATGGAAGGTAGTTCATTTTTGAGATTTTGTTACTCTAATGGATGGTATCCTTATCATTATGGAAGGTTGTCAGTTGTTGAAATTTTGGTACTCCAATGGATGGTAGCCTTGTCATTATGGAAGGTAGTTTGTTGTTGAGATTTTGTTACTCCATTGATTGCTAGCCTTGTCATTATGTAAGGTAGTTTGTTGATGTTATTTTGTTACTCCAATGGATGGTAGCCTTTTCATTATGGAAGGTAGTTCGTTGTTGAAATTTTGTTACTCCAATGGATGGTAGCCTTGTTATTACAGAAGGTAGTTCATTGTTGAGATTTTGTTTCTCCAATGGATGATAGCCTTGTCATTATGGAAGGTAGTTTGTTATCGATATTTTTGTTACTCCAATGGATGGAAGGCTTGTCATTATGTAAGGTAGTTTATCATGGAGATTACGGTTACTCCAATGGATGGTAGACTTGTCATTATGGAAGGTAGTATGTTGTCGAGATTTCTATTACTCCAATGGATGGTAGCTTGTCATTACGGAAGGAAGTCCGTTGTTCAGATTTTTTTTACTCCAATTGATGGCAGGCTTGTCATTATGGAAGGTAGTCTGTCGTGGATATTTCGGTTACTCTAATGGATGTTAGCCTTGTCATTATGGAAGTTAGTCTGTTGTCGATATTTTTGTTACTCCAATTGATGGTAGCCTTGTCATTATGGAATGTAGTCTGTTTTCGAGATTTTTGTTACACCAATGGATGGTAGCCCTGTCATTACGGAAGGTAGTCCGTTGTCGAGATCTTTGTTACTATAATGGATTGTAGCCTTGTAATTATGGAAGGTAGTCAGTTGTCGAGATTTTTGTAACTCAAATTGATGGTAGCCTTGGCATTATGTAAGGTAGTCTGTTGTCGAGATTTTTGTTTGTCCAATGGATGGTAGCCTACTCATGATGGAAGGTAGTCTTTTTTTGATATTTTTGTTACTCCAATGGATGGTAGCCTTGTCATTATGGAAGGAAGTTTGTTGATCAGATTTTTGTTACTCCAATGGATGGTAGCCTTGTCATTATGGAAGGTAGTTTTATGTTGAGATTTTGTTACTCCATTGGATGCTAGCCTTGTCATTATGGAAGGTAGTTCGTTGATGAGATTTTGTTAGTCCAATGGATGGTATGCTTTTCATTATGGAAGGTAGTTCGTTGTTGAAATTTTGTTACTCCAATGGATGGTAGCCTTGCCATTATGGAAGGTAGTGCGTTGTTGAGATTTTGTTACTCTAATTGATGGTATCCTTGTCATCACGGAAGGTAGTTCATTATTGAGATCTTGCTTCTCCAATGGATGTTAGCCTTTTCATTATGGAAGGTAGTTCATTTTTGAGATTTTGTTACTTCAATGGATGGTATCCTTGTCATTATGTTAGGTTGTTCGTTGTTGAGATATTGTTACTTTAATTGATGGTAGCCTTGTCATTATGGAAGGTAGTTTGTTGTTGAGATTTTGTTACTCCAATGGATGGTACCCTTGTCATTATGGAAGGTAGTTCGTTGTTGAGATTATTTTACTCTAATTGATGGTATCCTTGTCATTACGGAAGGTAGTTCATTGTTGATATTTTGATTCTCCAATGGATGATAGCCTTGTCATTATGGAAGGTAGTTCATTTTTGAGATTTTGTTACTCCAATGGATGGTAGCTTTGTCATTATGGAAGGTAGTTCATTGTTGACATTTTGTTACTCCAATGGATGGCATCCTTGTCATTATGGAAGGTTCTTCGTTGTTGAGATATTGTTACTTTAATGGATGGTAGCCTTGTCATTATGGAAGGTAGTTTGTTGTTGAGATTTTGTTACTCCAATGAATGGTAGCCTTGTCATTATGGAAGGTAGTTTTATGTTGAGATTTTGTTACTCCATTGGATGCTAGCCTTGTCATTATGGAAGGTAGTTCGTTGATGAGATTTAGTTAGTCCAATGGATGGTATGCTTTTCATTATGGAAGGTAGTTCGTTGTTGAAATTTTGTTACTCCAATGGATGGTAGCCTTGCCATTATGGAAGGTAGTGCGTTGTTGAGATTTTGTTACTCTAATTGATGGTATCCTTGTCATCACGGAAGGTAGTTCATTATTGAGATCTTGCTTCTCCAATGGATGTTAGCCTTTTCATTATGGAAGGTAGTTCATTTTTGAGATTTTGTTACTTCAATGGATGGTATCCTTGTCATTATGTAAGGTTGTTCGTTGTTGAGATATTGTTACTTTAATTGATGGTAGCCTTGTCATTATGGAAGGTAGTTTGTTGTTGAGATTTTGTTACTCCAATGGATGGTACCCTTGTCATTATGGAAGGTAGTTCGTTGTTGAGATTATTTTACTCTAATTGATGGTATCCTTGTCATTACGGAAGGTAGCTCATTGTTGAGATTTTGATTCTCTAATGGATGATAGCCTTGCCATTATGGAAGGTAGTTCATTTTTGAGATTTTGTTACTCTAATGCATGGTATCCTTATCATTATGGAAGGTTGTCCGTTGTTGAAATTTTGGTACTCCAATGGATGGTAGCCTTGTCATTATGGAAGGTAGTTTGTTGTTGAGATTTTGTTACTCCATTGATTGCTAGCCTTTTCATTATGTAAGGTAGTTTGTTGATGTTATTTTGTTACTCCAATGGATGGTAGCCTTTTCATTATGGAAGGTAGTTCGTTGTTGAAATTTTGTTACTCCAATGGATGGTAGCCTTGTTATTACAGAAGGTAGTTCATTGTTGAGATTTTGTTTCTCCAATGGATGATAGCCTTGTCATTATGGAAGGTAGTTTGTTATCGATATTTTTGTTACTCCAATGGATGGAAGGCTTGTCATTATGTAAGGTAGTTTATCATGGAGATTACGGTTACTCCAATGGATGGTAGACTTGTCATTATGGAAGGTAGTATGTTGTCGAGATTTCTATTACTCCAATGGATGGTAGCCTTGTCATTACGGAAGGAAGTCCGTTGTTCAGATTTTTTTTACTCCAATTGATGGCAGGCTTGTCATTATGGAAGGTAGTCTGTCGTGGATATTTCGGTTACTCTAATGGATGTTAGCCTTGTCATTATGGAAGTTAGTCTGTTGTCGATATTTTTGTTACTCCAATTGATGGTAGCCTTGTCATTATGGAATGTAGTCTGTTGTCGAGATTTTTGTTACACCAATGGATGGTAGCCCTGTCATTACGGAAGGTAGTCCGTTGTCGAGATCTTTGTTACTATAATGGATTGTAGCCTTGTAATTATGGAAGGTAGTCAGTTGTCAAGATTTTTGTAACTCAAATTGATGGTAGCCTTGGCATTATGTAAGGTAGTCTGTTGTCGAGATTTTTGTTTGTCCAATGGATGGTAGCCTACTCATGATGGAAGGTAGTCTTTTTTTGATATTTTTGTTACTCCAATGGATGGTAGCCTTGTCATTATGGAAGGAAGTTTGTTGATCAGATTTTTGTTACTCCAATGGATGGTAGCCTTGTCATTATGGAAGGTAGTTTTATGTTGAGATTTTGTTACTCCATTGGATGCTAGCCTTGTCATTATGGAAGGTAGTTCGTTGATGAGATTTTGTTAGTCCAATGGATGGTATGCTTTTCATTATGGAAGGTAGTTCGTTGTTGAAATTTTGTTACTCCAATGGATGGTAGCCTTGCCATTATGGAAGGTAGTGCGTTGTTGAGATTTTGTTACTCTAATTGATGGTATCCTTGTCATCACGGAAGGTAGTTCATTATTGAGATCTTGCTTCTCCAATGGATGTTAGCCTTTTCATTTTGGAAGGTAGTTCATTTTTGAGATTTTGTTACTTCAACGGATGGTATCCTTGTCATTATGTAAGGTTGTTCGTTGTTGAGATATTGTTACTTTAATTGATGGTAGCCTTGTCATTATGGAAGGTAGTTTATTGTTGAGATTTTGTTACTCCAATGGATGGTACCCTTGTCATTATGGAAGGTAGTTCGTTGTTGAGATTATTTTACTCTAATTGATGGTATCCTTGTCATTACGGAAGGTAGTTCATTGTTGATATTTTGATTCTCCAATGGATGATAGCCTTGTCATTATGGAAGGTAGTTCATTTTTGAGATTTTGTTACTCCAATGGATGGTAGCTTTGTCATTATGGAAGGTAGTTCATTGTTGACATTTTGTTACTCCAATGGATGGTATCCTTGTCATTATGGAAGGTTCTTCATTGTTGAGATATTGTTACTTTAATGGATGGTAGCCTTGTCATTATGGAAGGTAGTTTGTTGTTGAGATTTTGTTACTCCAATGAACGGTAGCCTTGTCATTATGGAAGGTAGTTTTATGTTGAGATTTTGTTACTCCATTGGATGCTAGCCTTGTCATTATGGAAGGTAGTTCGTTGATGAGATTTTGTTAGTCCAATGGATGGTATGCTTTTCATTATGGAAGGTAGTTCGTTGTTGAAATTTTGTTACTCCAATGGATGGTAGCCTTGCCATTATGGAAGGTAGTGCGTTGTTGAGATTTTGGTACTCTAATTGATGGTATCCTTGTCATCACGGAAGGTAGTTCATTATTGAGATCTTGCTTCTCCAATGGATGTTAGCCTTTTCATTATGGAAGGTAGTTCATTTTTGAGATTTTGTTACTTCAATGGATGGTATCCTTGTCATTATGTAAGGTTGTTCGTTGTTGAGATATTGTTACTTTAATTGATGGTAGCCTTGTCATTATGGAAGGTAGTTTGTTGTTGAGATTTTGTTACTCCAATGGATGGTACCCTTGTCATTATGGAAGGTAGTTCGTTGTTGAGATTATTTTACTCTAATTGATGGTATCCTTGTCATTAGGGAAGGTAGTTCATTGTTGATATTTTGATTCTCCAATGGATGATAGCCTTGTCATTATGGAAGGTAGTTCATTTTTGAGATTTTGTTACTCCAATGGATGGTAGCTTTGTCATTATGGAAGGTAGTTCATTGTTGACATTTTGTTACTCCAATGGATGGTATCCTTGTCATTATGGAAGGTTCTTCGTTGTTGAGATATTGTTACTTTAATGGATGGTAGCCTTGTCATTATGGAAGGTAGTTTGTTGTTGAGATTTTGTTACTCCAATGAATGGTAGCCTTGTCATTATGGAAGGTAGTTTTATGTTGAGATTTTGTTACTCCATTGGATGCTAGCCTTGTCATTATGGAAGGTAGTTCGTTGATGAGATTTTGTTAGTCCAATGGATGGTATGCTTTTCATTATGGAAGGTAGTTCGTTGTTGAAATTTTGTTACTCCAATGGATGGTAGCCTTGCCATTATGGAAGGTAGTGCGTTGTTGAGATTTTGTTACTCTAATTGATGGTATCCTTGTCATCACGAAAGGTAGTTCATTATTGAGATCTTGCTTCTCCAATGGATGTTAGCCTTTTCATTATGGAAGGTAGTTCATTTTTGAGATTTTGTTACTTCAATGGATGGTATCCTTGTCATTATGTAAGGTTGTTCGTTGTTGAGATATTGTTACTTTAATTGATGGTAGCCTTGTCATTATGGAAGGTAGTTTGTTGTTGAGATTTTGTTACTCCAATGGATGGTACCCTTGTCATTATGGAAGGTAGTTCGTTGTTGAGATTATTTTACTCTAATTGATGGTATCCTTGTCATTACAGAAGGTAGCTCATTGTTGAGATTTTGATTCTCTAATGGATGATAGCCTTGCCATTATGGAAGGTAGTTCATTTTTGAGATTTTGTTACTCTAATGGATGGTATCCTTATCATTATGGAAGGTTGTCCGTTGTTGAAATTTTGGTACTCCAATGGATGGTAGCCTTGTCATTATGGAAGGTAGTTTGTTGTTGAGATTTTGTTACTCCATTGATTGCTAGCCTTGTCATTATGTAAGGTAGTTTGTTGATGTTATTTTGTTACTCCAATGGATGGTAGCCTTTTCATTATGGAAGGTAGTTCGTTGTTGAAATTTTGTTACTCCAATGGATGGTAGCCTTGTTATTACAGAAGGTAGTTCATTGTTGAGATTTTGTTTCTCCAATGGATGATAGCCTTGTCATTATGGAAGGTAGTTTGTTATCGATATTTTTGTTACTCCAATGGATGGAAGGCTTGTCATTATGTAAGGTAGTTTATCATGGAGATTACGGTTACTCCAATGGATGGTAGACTTGTCATTATGGAAGGTAGTATGTTGTCGAGATTTCTATTACTCCAATGGATGGTAGCCTTGTCATTACGGAAGGAAGTCCGTTGTTCAGATTTTTTTTACTCCAATTGATGGCAGGCTTGTCATTATGGAAGGTAGTCTGTCGTGGATATTTCGGTTACTCTAATGGATGTTAGCCTTGTCATTATGGAAGTTAGTCTGTTGTCGATATTTTTGTTACTCCAATTGATGGTAGCCTTGTCATTATGGAATGTAGTCTGTTGTCGAGATTTTTGTTACACCAATGGATGGTAGCCCTGTCATTACGGAAGGTAGTCCGTTGTCGAGATCTTTGTTACTATAATGGATTGTAGCCTTGTAATTATGGAAGGTAGTCAGTTGTCAAGATTTTTGTAACTCAAATTGATGGTAGCCTTGGCATTATGTAAGGTAGTCTGTTGTCGAGATTTTTGTTTGTCCAATGGATGGTAGCCTACTCATGATGGAAGGTAGTCTTTTTTTGATATTTTTGTTACTCCAATGGATGGTAGCCTTGTCATTATGGAAGGAAGTTTGTTGATCAGATTTTTGTTACTCCAATGGATGGTAGCCTTGTCATTATGGAAGGTAGTTTTATGTTGAGATTTTGTTACTCCATTGGATGCTAGCCTTGTCATTATGGAAGGTAGTTCGTTGATGAGATTTTGTTAGTCCAATGGATGGTATGCTTTTCATTATGGAAGGTAGTTCGTTGTTGAAATTTTGTTACTCCAATGGATGGTAGCCTTGCCATTATGGAAGGTAGTGCGTTGTTGAGATTTTGTTACTCTAATTGATGGTATCCTTGTCATCACGGAAGGTAGTTCATTATTGAGATCTTGCTTCTCCAATGGATGTTAGCCTTTTCATTATGGAAGGTAGTTCATTTTTGAGATTTTGTTACTTCAATGGATGGTATCCTTGTCATTATGTAAGGTTGTTCGTTGTTGAGATATTGTTACTTTAATTGATGGTAGCCTTGTCATTATGGAAGGTAGTTTGTTGTTTAGATTTTGTTACTCCAATGGATGGTACCCTTGTCATTATGGAAGGTAGTTCGTTGTTGAGATTATTTTACTCTAATTGATGGTATCCTTGTCATTACGGAAGGTAGTTCATTGTTGATATTTTGATTCTCCAATGGATGATAGCCTTGTCATTATGGAAGGTAGTTCATTTTTGAGATTTTGTTACTCCAATGGATGGTAGCTTTGTCATTATGGAAGGTAGTTCATTGTTGACATTTTGTTACTCCAATGGATGGTATCCTTGTCATTATGGAAGGTTCTTCGTTGTTGAGATATTGTTACTTTAATGGATGGTAGCCTTGTCATTATGGAAGGTAGTTTGTTGTTGAGATTTTGTTACTCCAATGAATGGTAGCCTTGTCATTATGGAAGGTAGTTTTATGTTGAGATTTTGTTACTCCATTGGATGCTAGCCTTGTCATTATGGAAGGTAGTTCGTTGATGAGATTTTGTTAGTCCAATGGATGGTATGCTTTTCATTATGGAAGGTAGTTCGTTGTTGAAATTTTGTTACTCCAATGGATGGTAGCCTTGCCATTATGGAAGGTAGTGCGTTGTTGAGATTTTGTTACTCTAATTGATGGTATCCTTGTCATCACGGAAGGTAGTTCATTATTGAGATCTTGCTTCTCCAATGGATGTTAGCCTTTTCATTATGGAAGGTAGTTCATTTTTGAGATTTTGTTACTTCAATGGATGGTATCCTTGTCATTATGTAAGGTTGTTCGTTGTTGAGATATTGTTACTTTAATTGATGGTAGCCTTGTCATTATGGAAGGTAGTTTGTTGTTGAGATTTTGTTACTCCAATGGATGGTACCCTTGTCATTATGGAAGGTAGTTCGTTGTTGAGATTATTTTACTCTAATTGATGGTATCCTTGTCATTACGGAAGGTAGTTCATTGTTGATATTTTGATTCTCCAATGGATGATAGCCTTGTCATTATGGAAGGTAGTTCATTTTTGAGATTTTGTTACTCCAATGGATGGTAGCTTTGTCATTATGGAAGGTAGTTCATTGTTGACATTTTGTTACTCCAATGGATGGTATCCTTGTCATTATGGAAGGTTCTTCGTTGTTGAGATATTGTTACTTTAATGGATGGTAGCCTTGTCATTATGGAAGGTAGTTTGTTGTTGAGATTTTGTTACTCCAATGAATGGTAGCCTTGTCATTATGGAAGGTAGTTCGTTGTTGAGATTTTGTTACTCCAATGGATGGTAGACTTGTCATTATGGAAGGTAGTTCGTTGTTGAGATTTTGATAATCCAATGGATTGTAGCCTTGTCATTATGGAAGGTAGTTTGTTGTTGAGATTTTGTTACTCTAATTGATGGTATCCTTTTCATTACGGAAGGTTGTTGATTGTTGAGATTTTGATTCTCTAATGGATGATAGCCTTGTCATTATGGAAGGTAGTTCATTTTTGAGATTTTGTTACTCTAATGGATGATATCCTTGTCATTATGGAAGGTTGTTCGTTGTTGAGATATTGTTACTTTAATGGATGGTAGCCTTGTCATTATGGAAGGTAGTTTGTTGTTGAGATTTTGTTACTCCGATGGATGGTAGCCTTGTCATTATGGAAGGTAGTTCGTTGTTAAGATTTTGTTACTCTAATTGATGGTATCCTTGTCATTGCGAAAGGTAGTTCATTGTTGAGATTTTGTTACTCCAATGGATGATAGCCTTGTCATTATGGAAGGTATTTCATTTTTGAGATTTTGTTACTCCAATGGATGGTAGCCTTATCATTATGGAAGGTAGTCTGTTATTGATATTTTAGTTACTCCAATGGATGGCAGGCTTGTCATTATGGAAGGAAGTCTGTTGATCAGCTTTTTGTTAGTCCAATGGATGGTAGCCTTGTCATTATGTAAGGTAGTCTGTTGTCGAGATTTTTGTTACTCCAATGGATGGAAGGCTTGTCATTATGGAAGCTAGTTTATCATGGAGATTACGGTTACTCCAATGGATGGTATACTTGTCATTATGGAAGGTAGTATGTTGTCGAGACTTCTATTACTCCAATGGATGATAGCCTTGTCATTATGGAAGGAAGGCCGTTGTTCAGATTTTTGTTACTCCAATGGATGGCAGGCTTGTCATTATGGAAGGTAGTCTGTCGTGGAGATTTCGGTTACTCCAATGGATGGTAGCCTTGTCATTATGGAAGGTAGTATGTTGTCGATATTTTTGTTACTCCAATTGATGGTAGCCCTGTCATTACGGAAGGTAGTCCGTTGTCGACATCTTTGTTACTATAATGGATTATAGCCTTGTTATTATGGAAGGTAGTCAGTTGTCATGATTTTTGTAACTCAAATTGATGGTAGCCTTGGCATTATGTACGGTAGTCTGTTGTCGAGATTTTTGTTAGTCCAATGGATGATGGCCTTTTCATGATGGAAGGTAGTCTTTTGTTGATATTTTTCTTACTCCAATGGATGGTAGACTTGTCATTATGGAAGGTAGTTCGTTGATGAGATTTTGTTACTCCAATGGATGGTAGCCTTGTCATTATGGAAGGTAGTTTTATGTTGAGATTTTGTTACTCCATTGGATGCTAGCCTTGTCATTATGGAAGGTAGTTCGTTGATGAGATTTTGTTAGTCCAATGGATGGTAGGCTTTTCATTATGGAAGGTAGTTCGTTGTTGAAATTTTGTTACTCCAATGGATGGTAGCCTTGCCATTATGGAAGGTAGTGCGTTGTTGAGATTTTGTTACTCTAATTGATGGTATCCTTGTCATCACGGAAGGTAGTTCATTGTTGAGATCTTGTTTCTCCAATGGATGTTAGCCTTTTCATTATGGAAGGTAGTTCATTTTTGAGATTTTGTTACTTCAATGGATGGTATCCTTGTCATTATGTAAGGTTGTTCGTTGTTGAGATATTGTTACTTTAATTGATGGTAGCCTTGTCATTATGGAAGGTAGTTTGTTGTTGAGATTTTGTTACTCCAATGGATGGTACCCTTGTCTTTATGGAAGGTAGTTCGTTGTTGAGATTATTTTACTCTAATTGATGGTATCCTTGCCATTACGGAAGGTAGTTCATTGTTGAGATTTTGATTCTCCAATGGATGATAGCCTTGTCATTATGGAAGGTAGTTCATTTTTGAGATTTTGTTAATCCAATGGATGGTATCTTTGTCATTATGGAAGGTAGTTCATTGTTCATATTATGTTACTCCAATGGATGGTATCCTTGTCATTATGGAAGGTTCTTCGTTGTTGAGATATTGTTACTTTAATGGATGGTAGCCTTGTCATTATGGAAGGTAGTTTGTTGTTGAGATTTTGTTACTCCAATGAATGGTAGCCTTGTCATTATGGAAGGTAGTTCGTTGTTGAGATTTTGTTACTCCAATGGATGGTAGACTTGTCATTATGGAAGGTAGTTCGTTGTTGAGATTTTGATAATCCAATGGATTGTAGACTTGTCATTATGGAAGGTAGTTTGTTGTTGAGATTTTGTTACTCTAATTGATGGTATCCTTTTCATTACGGAAGGTTGTTGATTGCTGAGATTTTGATTCTCTAATGGATGATAGCCTTGTCATTATGGAAGGTAGTTCATTTTTGAGATTTTGTTACTCTAATGGATGGTATCCTTGTCATTATGGAAGGTTGTTCGTTGTTGAGATATTGTTACTTTAATGGATGGTAGCCTTGTCATTATGGAAGGTAGTTTGTTGTTGAGATTTTGTTACTCCAATGGATGGTAGCCTTGTCATTATGGAAGGTAGTTCGTTTTTAAGATTTTGTTACTCTAATTGATGGTATCCTTGTCATTACGAAAGGTAGTTCATTGTTGAGATTTTGTTTCTCCAATGGATGATAGCCTTGTCATTATGGAAGGTAGTTCATTTTTGAGATTTTGTTACTCCAATGGATGGTAGCCTTATCATTATGGAAGGTAGTCTGTTATTGATATTTTAGTTACTCCAATGGATGGCAGGCTTGTCATTATGGAAGGAAGTTTGTTGATCAGCTTTTTGTTACTCCAATGGATGGTAGCCTTATCATTATGGAAAGTAGTCTGTTGTCGAGATTTTTGTTACTCCAATGGATGGAAGGCTTGTCATTATGGAAGGTAGTTTATCATGGAGATTACGGTTACTCCAATGGATGGTAGACTTGTCATTATGGAAGGTAGTATGTTGTCGAGATTTCTATTACTCCAATGGATGGTAGGCTTGTCATTATGGAACGAAGGCCGTTGTTAAGATTTTTGTTACTCCAATGGATGGCAGGCTTGTCATTATGGAAGGTAGTATGTCGTGGAGATTTCGGTTACTCCAATGGATGGTAGCCTTGTCATTATGGAAGGTAGTCTGTTGTCGATATTTTTGTTACTCCAATTGATGGTAGCCCTGTCATTACGGAAGGTAGTCCGTTGTCGACATCTTTGTTACTAAAGGATTGTAGCCTTGTAATTATGGAAGGTAGTCAGTTGTCAAGATTTTTGTAACTCAAATTGATGGTAGCCTTGGCATTATGTAAGGTAGTCTGTTGTCGAGATTTTTGTTAGTCCAATGGATGATGGCCTTCTCATGATGGAAGGTAGTCTTTTGTTGATATTTTTCTTACTCCAATGGATGGTAGACTTGTCATTATGGAAGGTAGTTCGTTGATGAGATTTTGTTACTCCAATGGATGGTAGCCTTGTCATTATGGAAGGTAGTTTGTTGTTGAGATTTTGTTACTCCATTGGATGCTACCCTTGTTATTATGGAAGGTAGTTCATTGATGAGATTTTGTTAGTCCAATGGATGGTAGCCTTTTCATTATGGAAGGTAGTTCGTTGTTGAAATTTTGTTACTCCAATGGATGGTAGCCTTGTCATTATGGAAGGTAGTGCGTTATTGAGATTTTGTTACTCTAATTGATGGCATCCTTGTTATCACGGAAGGTAGTTCATTGTTGAGATCTTGTTTCTCCAATGGATGTTAGCCTTTTCATTATGGAAGGTAGTTCATTTTTGAGATTTTGATACTACAATGGATGGTATCCTTGTCATTATGTAAGGTTGTTCGTTGTTGAGATATTGTTACTTTAATTGATGGTAGCCTTGTCATTATGGAAGGTAGTTTGTTGTTGAGATTTTGTTACTCCAATGGATGGTACCCTTGTCATTATGGAAGGTAGTTCGCTGTTGAGATTATGTTACTCTAATTGATGGTATCCTTGCCATTACGGAAGGTAGTTCATTGTTGAGATTTTGATTCTCCAATGGATGATAGCCTTGTCATTATGGAAGGTAGTTCATTTTTGAGATTTTGTTACTCCAATGGATGGTATCTTTGTCATTATGGAAGGTAGTTCATTGTTGATATTTTGTTACTCCAATGGATGGTATCCTTGTCATTATGGAAGGTTCTTCGTTGTTGAGATATTGTTACTTTAATGGATGGTAGCCTTGTCATTATGGAAGGTAGTTTGTTGTTGAGATTTTGTTACTCCAATGAATGGTAGCCTTGTCATTATGGAAGGTAGTTCGTTGTTAAGATTTTGTTACTCCAATGGATGGTAGACTTGTCATTATTGAAGGTAGTTCGTTGTTGAGATTTTGATAATCCAAGTGATTGTAGCCTTGTCATTATGGAAGGTAGTTTGTTGTTGAGATTTTGTTACTCTAATTGATGGTATCCTTTTCATTACGGAAGGTTGTTGATTGTTGAGATTTTGATTCTCTAATGGATGATAGCCTTGTCATTATGGAAGGTAGTTCATTTTTGAGATTCTGTTACTCTAATGGATGGTATCCTTGTCATTATGGAAGGTTTTTCGTTCTTGAGATATTGTTACTTTAGTGGATGGTAGCCTTTTCATTATGGAAGGTAGTTTGTTGTTGAGATTTTGTTACTCCGATGGATGGTAGCCTTGTCATTATGGAAGGTAGTTTGTTGTTAAGATTTTGTTACTCTAATTGATGGTATCCTTGTCATTGTGAAAGGTAGTCATTGTTGAGATTTTGTTTCTCCAATGGATGATAGCCTTGTCATTATGGAAGGTAGTTCATTTTTGAGATTTTGTTACTCCAATGGATGGTAACCTTATCATTATGGAAGGTAGTCTGTTATTGATATTTTAGTTACTCCAATGGATGGCAGGCTTGTCATTATGGAAGGAAGTCTGTTGATCGGCTTTTTGTTAATCCAATGGATGGTAGCCTTGTCATTATGGAAGGTAGTCTGTTGTCGAGATTTTTGTTACTCCAATGGATGGAAGGCTTGTCATTATGGAAGGTAGTTTATCATGGAGATTATGGTTACTCCAATGGATGGTAGACTTGTCATTATGGAAGGTAGTATGTTGTCGAGACTTCTATTACTCCAATGGATGGTAGCCTTGTCATTATGGAAGGAAGGCCGTTGTTCAGATTTTTGTTACTCCAATGGATGGCAGGCTTGTCATTATGGAAGGTAGTCTGTCGTGGAGATTTCGGTTACTCCAATGGATGGTAGCCTTGTCATTATGGAAGGTAGTATGTTGTCGATATTTTTGTTACTCCAATTGATGGTAGCCCTGTCATTACGGAAGGTAGTCCATTGTCGACATCTTTGTTACTATAATGGATTATAGCCTTGTAATTATGGAAGGTAGTCAGTTGTCAATATTTTTGTAACTCAAATTGATGGTAGCCTTGGCATTATGTAAGGTAGTCTAATGTCGAGATTTTTGTTAGTCCAATGGATGATGGCCTTTTCATGATGGAAGGTAGTCTTTTGTTGATATTTTTCTTACTCCAATGGATGGTAGACTTGTCATTATGGAAGGTAGTTTGTTGATGAGATTTTGTTACTCCAATGGATGGTAGCCTTGTCATTATGGAAGGTAGTTTGTTGTTGAGATTTTGTTACTCCATTGGATGCTACCCTTGTCATTATGGAAGGTAGTTCGTTGATGAGATTTTGTTAGTCCAATGGATGGTAGCCTTTTCATTATGGAAGGTAGTTCGTTGTTGAAATTTTGTTACTCCAATGGATGGTAGCCTTGTCATTATGGAAGGTAGTGCGTTATTGAGATTTTGTTACTCTAATTGATGGCATCCTTGTTATCACGGAAGGTAGTTCATTGTTGAGATCTTGTTTCTCCAATGGATGTTAGCCTTTTCATTATGGAAGGTAGTTCATTTTTGAGATTTTGATACTACAATGGATGGTATCCTTGTCATTATGTAAGGTTGTTCGTTGTTGAGATATTGTTACTTTAATTGATGGTAGCCTTGTCATTATGGAAGGTAGTTTGTTGTTGAGATTTTGTTACTCCAATGGATGGTACCCTTGTTATTATGGAAGGTAGTTCGTTGTTGAGATTATGTTACTCTAATTGATGGTATCCTTGCCATTACGGAAGGTAGTTCATTGTTGAGATTTTGATTCTCCAATGGATGATAGCCTTGTCATTATGGAAGGTAGTTCATTTTTGAGATTTTGTTAATCCAATGGATGGTATCTTTGTCATTATGGAAGGTAGTTCATTGTTCATATTATGTTACTCCAATGGATGGTATCCTTGTCATTATGGAAGGTTCTTCGTTGTTGAGATATTGTTACTTTAATGGATGGTAGCCTTGTCATTATGGAAGGTAGTTTGTTGTTGAGATTTTGTTACTCCAATGAATGGTAGCCTTGTCATTATGGAAGGTAGTTCGTTGTTGAGATTTTGTTACTCCAATGGATGGTAGACTTGTCATTATGGAAGGTAGTTCGTTGTTGAGATTTTGATAATCCAATGGATTGTAGCCTTGTCATTATGGAAGGTAGTTTGTTGTTGAGATTTTGTTACTCTAATTGATGGTATCCTTTTCATTACGGAAGGTTGTTGATTGCTGAGATTTTGATTCTCTAATGGATGATAGCCTTGTCATTATGGAAGGTAGTTCATTTTTGAGATTTTGTTACTCTAATGGATGGTATCCTTGTCATTATGGAAGGTTGTTCGTTGTTGAGATATTGTTACTTTAATGGATGGTAGCCTTGTCATTATGGAAGGTAGTTTGTTGTTGAGATTTTGTTACTCCAATGGATGGTAGCCTTGTCATTATGGAATGTAGTTCGTTGTTAAGATTTTGTTACTCTAATTGATGGTATCCTTGTCATTACGAAAGGTAGTTCATTGTTGAGATTTTGTTTCTCCAATGGATGATAGCCTTGTCATTATGGAAGGTAGTTCATTTTTGAGATTTTGTTACTCCAATGGATGGTAGCCTTATCATTATGGAAGGTAGTCTGTTATTGATATTTTAGTTACTCCAATGGATGGCAGGCTTGTCATTATGGAAGGAAGTTTGTTGATAAGCTTTTTGTTACTCCAATGGATGGTAGCCTTATCATTATGGAAAGTAGTCTGTTGTCGAGATTTTTGTTACTCCAATGGATGGAAGGCTTGTCATTATGGAAGGTAGTTTATCATGGAGATTACGGTTACTCCAATGGATGGTAGACTTGTCATTATGGAAGGTAGTATGTTGTCGAGATTTCTATTACTCCAATGGATGGTAGGCTTGTCATTATGGAACGAAGGCCGTTGTTAAGATTTTTGTTACTCCAATGGATGGCAGGCTTGTCATTATGGAAGGTAGTATGTCGTGGAGATTTCGCTTACTCCAATGGATGGTAGCCTTGTCATTATGGAAGGTAGTCTGTTGTCGATATTTTTGTTACTCCAATTGATGGTAGCCCTGTCATTACGGAAGGTAGTCCGTTGTCGACATCTCTGTTACTAAAGGATTGTAGCCTTGTAATTATGGAAGGTAGTCAGTTGTCAAGATTTTTGTAACTCAAATTGATGGTAGCCTTGGCATTATGTAAGGTAGTCTGTTGTCGAGATTTTTGTTAGTCCAATGGATGATGGCCTTCTCATGATGGAAGGTAGTCTTTTGTTGATATTTTTCTTACTCCAATGGATGGTAGACTTGTCATTATGGAAGGTAGTTCGTTGATGAGATTTTGTTACTCCAATGGATGGTAGCCTTGTCATTATGGAAGGTAGTTTGTTGTTGAGATTTTGTTACTCCATTGGATGCTACCCTTGTTATTATGGAAGGTAGTTCATTGATGAGATTTTGTTAGTCCAATGGATGGTAGCCTTTTCATTATGGAAGGTAGTTCGTTGTTGAAATTTTGTTACTCCAATGGATGGTAGCCTTGTCATTATGGAAGGTAGTGCGTTATTGAGATTTTGTTACTCTAATTGATGGCATCCTTGTTATCACGGAAGGTAGTTCATTGTTGAGATCTTGTTTCTCCAATGGATGTTAGCCTTTTCATTATGGAAGGTAGTTCATTTTTGAGATTTTGATACTACAATGGATGGTATCCTTGTCATTATGTAAGGTTGTTCGTTGTTGAGATATTGTTACTTTAATTGATGGTAGCCTTGTCATTATGGAAGGTAGTTTGTTGTTGAGATTTTGTTACTCCAATGGATGGTACCCTTGTCATTATGGAAGGTAGTTCGTTGTTGAGATTATGTTACTCTAATTGATGGTATCCTTGCCATTACGGAAGGTAGTTCATTGTTGAGATTTTGATTCTCCAATGGATGATAGCCTTGTCATTATGGAAGGTAGTTCATTTTTGAGATTTTGTTACTCCAATGGATGGTATCTTTGTCATTATGGAAGGTAGTTCATTGTTGATATTTTGTTACTCCAATGGATGGTATCCTTGTCATTATGGAAGGTTCTTCGTTGTTGAGATATTGTTACTTTAATGGATGGTAGCCTTGTCATTATGGAAGGTAGTTTGTTGTTGAGATTTTGTTACTCCAATGAATGGTAGCCTTGTCATTATGGAAGGTAGTTCGTTGTTGAGATTTTGTTACTCCATTGGATGGTAGACTTGTCATTATGGAAGGTAGTTCGTTGTTGAGATTTTGATAATCCAATGGATTGTAGCCTTGTCATTATGGAAGGTAGTTTGTTGTTGAGATTTTGTTACTCTAATTGATGGTATCCTTTTCATTACGGAAGGTTGTTGATTGCTGAGATTTTGATTCTCTAATGGATGATAGCCTTGTCATTATGGAAGGTAGTTCATTTTTGAGATTTTGTTACTCTAATGGATGGTATCCTTGTCATTATGGAAGGTTTTTCGTTGTTGAGATATTGTTACTTTAGTGGATGGTAGCCTTGTCATTATGGAAGGTAGTTTGTTGTTGAGATTTTGTTACTCCAATGGATGGTAGCCTTGTCATTATGGAAGGTAGTTCGTTGTTAAGATTTTGTTACTCTAATTGATGGTATCCTTGTCATTACGAAAGGTAGTTCATTGTTGAGATTTTGTTTCTCCAATGGATGATAGCCTTGTCATTATGGAAGGTAGTTCATTTTTGAGATTTTGTTACTCCAATGGATGGTAGCCTTATCATTATGGAAGGTAGTCTGTTATTGATATTTTAGTTACTCCAATGGATGGCAGGCTTGTCATTATGGAAGGAAGTTTGTTGATCAGCTTTTTGTTACTCCAATGGATGGTAGCCTTATCATTATGGAAAGTAGTCTGTTGTTGAGATTTTTGTTACTCCAATGGATGGAAGGCTTGTCATTATGGAAGGTAGTTTATCATGGAGATTACGGTTACTCCAATGGATGGTAGACTTGTCATTATGGAAGGTAGTATGTTGTCGAGATTTCTATTACTCCAATGGATGGTAGGCTTGTCATTATGGAAGGAAGGCCGTTGTTAAGATTTTTGTTACTCCAATGGATGGCAGGCTTGTCATTATGGAAGGTAGTATGTCGTGGAGATTTCGGTTACTCCAATGGATGGTAGCCTTGTCATTATGGAAGGTAGTCTGTTGTCGATATTTTTGTTAATCCAATTGATGGTAGCCCTGTCATTACGGAAGGTAGTCCGTTGTCGACATCTTTGTTACTAAAGGATTGTAGCCTTGTAATTATGGAAGGTAGTCAGTTGTCAAGATTTTTGTAACTCAAATTGATGGTAGCCTTGGCATTATGTAAGGTAGTCTGTTGTCGAGATTTTTGTTAGTCCAATGGATGATGGCCTTCTCATGATGGAAGGTAGTCTTTTGTTGATATTTTTCTTACTCCAATGGATGGTAGACTTGTCATTATGGAAGGTAGTTCGTTGATGAGATTTTGTTACTCCAATGGATGGTAGCCTTGTCATTATGGAAGGTAGTTTGTTGTTGAGATTTTGTTACTCCATTGGATGCTAGCCTTGTCATTATGGAAGGTAGTTCGTTGATGAGATTTTGTTAGTCCAATGGATGGTAGCCTTTTCATTATGGAAGGTAGTTCGTTGTTGAAATTTTGTTACTCCAATGGATGGTAGCCTTGTCGTTATGGAAGGTAGTGCGTTGTTGAGATTTTGTTACTCTAATTGATGGCATCCTTGTAATCACGAAAGGTAGTTCATTGTTGAGATCTTGTTTCTCCAATGGAGGTTAGCCTTTTCATTATGGAAGGTAGTTCATTTTTGAGATTTTGTTACTTCAATGGATGGTATCCTTGTCATTATGTAAGGTTGTTCGTTGTTGAGATATTGTTACTTTAATTGATGGTAGCCTTGTCATTATGGAAGGTAGTTTGTTGTTGAGATTTTGTTACTCCAATGGATGGTCCCTTGTCATTATGGAAGGTAGTTTGTTGTTGAGATTTTGTTACTCTAATTGATGGTATCCTTTTCATTACGGAAGGTTGTTGATTGCTGAGATTTTGATTCTCTAATGGATGATAGCCTTGTCATTATGGAAGGTAGTTCATTTTTGAGATTTTGTTACTCTAATGGATGGTATCCTTGTCATTATGGAAGGTTGTTCGTTGTTGAGATATTGTTACTTTAATGGATGGTAGCCTTGTCATTATGGAAGGTAGTTTGTTGTTGAGATTTTGTTACTCCAATGGATGGTAGCCTTGTCATTTTGGAAGGTAGTTCGTTGTTAAGATTTTGTTACTCTAATTGATGGTATCCTTGTCATTACGAAAGGTAGTTCATTGTTGAGATTTTGTTTCTCCAATGGATGATAGCCTTGTCATTATGGAAGGTAGTTCATTTTTGAGATTTTGTTACTCCAATGGATGGTAGCCTTATCATTATGGAAGGTAGTCTGTTATTGATATTTTAGTTACTCCAATGGATGGCAGGCTTGTCATTATGGAAGGAAGTTTGTTGATCAGGTTTTTGTTACTCCAATGGATGGTAGCCTTATCATTATGGAAAGTAGTCTGTTGTCGAGATTTTTGTTACTCCAATGGATGGAAGGCTTGTCATTATTGAAGGTAGTTTATCATGGAGATTACGGTTACTCCAATGGATGGTAGACTTGTCATTATGGAAGGTAGTATGTTGTCGAGATTTCTATTACTCCAATGGATGGTAGGCTTGTCATTATGGAAGGAAGGTCGTTGTTCAGATTTTTGTTACTCCAATGGATGGCAGGCTTGTCATTATGGAAGGTAGTATGTCATGGAGATTTCGGTTACTCCAATGGATGGTAGCCTTGTCATTATGGAAGGTAGTCTGTTGTCGATATTTTTGTTACTCCAATTGATGGTAGCCCTGTCATTACGGAAGGTAGTCCGTTGTCGACATCTTTGTTACTAAAGGATTGTAGCCTTGTAATTATGGAAGGTAGTCAGTTGTCAAGATTTTTGTAACTCAAATTGATGGTAGCCTTGGCATTATGTAAGGTAGTCTGTTGTCGAGATTTTTGTTAGTCCAATGGATGATGGCCTTCTCATGATGGAAGGTAGTCTTTTGTTGATATTTTTCTTACTCCAATGGATGGTAGACTTGTCATTATGGAAGGTAGTTCGTGGATGAGATTTTGTTACTCCAATGGATGGTAGCCTTGTCATTATGGAAGGTAGTTTGTTGTTGAGATTTTGTTACTCCATTGGATGCTAGCCTTGTCATTATGGAAGGTAGTTCGTTGATGAGATTTTGTTAGTCCAATGGATGGTAACCTTTTCATTATGGAAGGTAGTTCGTTTTTGAGATTTTGTTACTTCAATGGATGGTATCCTGTTCATTATGTAAGGTTGTTCGTTGTTGAGATATTGTTACTTTAATTGATGGTAGCCTTGTCATTATGGAAGGTAGTTTGTTGTTGAGATTTTGTTACTCCAATGGATTGTCCCTTGTCATTATGGAAGGTAATTTGTTGTTGAGATTTTGTTTCTCCAATGGATGGTAGCCTTGTCATTATGGAAGGTAATCTGTTATTGATATTTTAGTTACTCCAATGGATGGCAGACTTGTCATTATGGAAGGAAGTCTGTTGATCAGCTTTTTGTTACTCCAATGGATGGTAGCCTTATCATTATGGAAAGTAGTCTGTTGTCGAGATTTTTGTTACTCCAATGGATGGAAGGCTTGTCATTATGGAAGGTAGTTTATCATGGAGATTACGGTTACTCCAATGGATGGTAGACTTGTCATTATGGAAGGTAGTATGTTGTCGAGATTTCTATTACTCCAATGGATGGTAGGCTTGTCATTATGGAAGGAAGGCCGTTGTTCAGATTTTTGTTACTCCAATGGATGGCAGGCTTGCATTATGGAAGGTAGTCTGTCGTGGAGATTTCGGTTCCTCCAATGGATGGTAGCCTTGTCATTATGGAAGGTAGTCTGTTGTCGATATTTTTGTTACTCCAATTGATGGTAGCCCTGTCATTACGGAAGGTAGTTCGTTGATGAGATTTTGTTAGTCCAATGGATGGTAGCCTTTTCGTTATGGAAGGTAGTTCGTTGTGGAAATTTTGTTACTCCAATGGATGGTAGCCTTGTCATTACGGAAGGTAGTGCATTGTTGAGATTTTGTTACTCTAATTGATGGCATCCTTGTCATCACGGAAGGTAGCTCATTGTTGAGATCTTGTTTCTCCAATGGAGGTTAGCCTTTTCATTATGGAAGGTAGTTCATTTTTGAGATTTTGTTACTTCAATGGATGGTATCCGTGTCATTATGTAAGGTTGTTCGTTGTTGAGATATTGTTACTTTAATTGATGGTAGCCTTGTCATTATGGAAGGTAGTTTGTTGTTGAGATTTTGTTACTCCAATGGATGGTCCCTTGTCATTATGGAAGGTAGTTCGTTGTTGAGATTATGTTACTCTAATTGATGGTATCCTTGTCATTATGGAAGGTAGTTCATTGTTAAGATTTTGATTCTCCAATGGATGATAGCCTTGTCATTATGGAAGGTAGTTCATTTTTGAGATTTTGTTACTCCAATGGATGGTAGCTTCGTCATTATGGTAGGTAGTTTATTGTTGATATTTTGTTACTCCAATGGATGGTATCCTTGTCATTGTGGAAGGTTCTTCGTTGTTGAGATATTGTTACTTTAATGGATGGTAGCCTTGTCATTATGGAAGGTAGTTTGTTGTTGAGATTTTGTTACTCCAAAGAATGGTAGCCTTGTCATTATGGAAGGTAGTTCGTTGTTGAGATTTTGTTACTCCAATGGATGGTAGACTTGTCATTATGGAAGGTAGTTCGTTGTTGAGATTTTGATAATCCAATGGATTGTAGCCTTGTCATTATGGAAATTAGTTTGTTGTTGAGATTTTATTACTCTAATTGATGGTATCCTTTTCATTACGGAAGGTAGTTCATTATTGAGATTTTGATTCTCTAATGGATGATAGCCTTGTCATTATGGAAGGTAGTTGATTTTTGAGATTTTGTTACTCTAATGGATGGTATCCTTGTCATTATGGAAGGTTTATCGTTATTTATATATTGTTACTTTAATGGATGGTAGCCTTGTCATTATGGAAGGTAGTTTGTTGTTGAGATTTTGTTACTCCAATGGATGGTAGCCTTGTCATTATTGAAGGTAGTTCGTTGTTGAGATTTTGTTACTCTAATTGATGGTATCCTTGTCATTACGAAAGGTAGTTCATTGTTGAGATTTTGTTTCTCCAATGGATGATAGCCTTGTCATTATGGAAGGTAGTTCATTTTTGAGATTTTGTTACTCCAATGGATGGTAGCCTTGTCATTATGGAAGGTAGTCTATTATTGATATTTTAGTTACTCCAATGGATGGCAGGCTTGTCATTATGGAAGGAAGTCTGTTGATCAGCTTTTTGTTACTCCAATGGATGGTAGCCTTATCATTATGGAAGGTAGTCTGTTGTCGGGATTTTTGTTACTCCAATGGATGGAAGGCTTGTCATTATGGAAGGTAGTTTATCATGGAGATTACGGTTACTCCAATGGATGGTAGACTTGTCATTATGGAAGGTAGTATGTTGTCGAGATTTCTACTACTCCAATGGATGGTAGCCTTGTCATTATGGAAGGAAGGCCGTTGTTCAGATTTTTGTTACTCCAATGGATGGCAGGCTTGTCATTATGGAAGGTAGTCTGTCGTGGAGATTTCGGTTACTCCAATGGATGGTAGCCTTGTCATTATGGAAGGTAGTCTGTTGTCGATATTTTTGTTACTCCAATTGATGGTAGCCTTGTCATTATGGAATGTAGTTTGTTGTCGATATTTTTGTTACACCAATGGATGGTAGCCCTGTCATTACGGAAGGTAGTCCGTTTTCGACATCTTTGTTACCATAATGGATTGTAGTCTTGTAATTATGGAAGGTAGTCAGTTGTCGAGATTTTTGTAACTCAAATTGTTGGTAGCCTTGGCATTATGTTGTCGAGAATTTTGTTTAGTCCAATGGATGGTAGCCTTATCATGATGGAAGGTAGTCTTTTGTTGATATTTTTCTTACTCCAATGGATGGTAGCCTTGTCATTATGGAAGGAAGTCTGTTGATCAGATTTTTGTTACTCCAATGGATGGTAGCCTTGTCATTATGGAAGGTAGTTTGTTGTTGAGATTTTGTTACTCCATTGGATGCTAGCCTTGTCATTATGGAAGGGAGTTCGTTGATGAGATTTTGTTAGTCCAATGGATGGTAGCCTTTTCATTATGGAAGGTAGTTCGTTGTTGAAATTTTGTTACTCCAAAGGATGGTAGCCTTGTCATTATGGAAGGTAGTGCGTTGTTGAGATTTTGTTACTCTAATTGATGGCATCCTTGTCATCACGGAAGGTAGTTCATTGTTGAGATCTTGTTTCTGCAATGGATGTTAGCCTTTTCATTATGGAAGGTAGTTCATTTTTGAGATTTTGTTACTTCAATGGATGGTATCCTTGTCATTATGTAAGGTAGTCTGTTGTTGAGATTTTTTTTACTCCAATGGATGGCAGGCTTGTCATTATAGAAGGTAGTTTTTCATGAAGATTTCGTTTACTCCAATGGACGGTAGCCTTGTCATTCCGGAAGGTAGTTCGTTGTTGAAATATTTTTTACTCCAATGGATGGTAGCATTGTCATTATGGAAGGTAGTTTGTTGTTGAGATTTTGTTACTCCATTGGATGCTAGCCTTGTCATTATGGAAGGTAGTTCGTTGATTAGATTTTGTTACTCCAATGGATGGTAGCCTTTTCACTATGGAAGGTAGTTCGTTGTTGAAATTTTGTTACTCCAATGGATGGTAGCCTTGTCGTTATGGAAGGTAGTTCATTGTTGAGATTTGGTTACTCCAATGGATGGTAGCCTTGTCATTATGGAAGGAAGCTCGTTGTTGAGATTTTGTTACTCCAATGGATGGTAGCCTTGTCATTATGGAAGCTAGTTCATTTTTGGGATTTGGTTACTCCAATGGATGGTAGCCTTGTTATTATGGAAGGTTGTTCGTTGTTGAAATATTGTTACTTTAATGGATGGTAGCCTTGTCATTATGGAAGGTAGTTTGTTGTTGAGATTTTGTTACTCCAATGGATGGAAGCCTTGGCATTATGGAAGGTAGTTTGTTGATGAGATTTTGTTACTCCAATGGATGGTAGCCTTTTCATTATGGAAGGTAGTTTGTTGTTGAAATTTTGTTACTCCAATGGATGGTAGCCTTGTCATTATGGAAGGTAGTTCGTTGTTGAGATATGGTTACTCCAATGGATGGTAGCCTTGTCATTACGGAAGGTAGTTCGTTGTTGAAATTTTATTACTCCAACGGATGGTAGCCTTGTCATTATGGAAGGTAGTTTGTTGTTGAGATTTTGTTACTCCAATGGATTGTAGCCTTGTCATTATGGAAGGTAGTTCGTTGTTGTGATTTTGTTACTCTAATTGATGGTATCCTTGTCATTATAGAAGGTAGTTCATTGTTGAGATTTTGTTTCTCCAATGGATGATAGCCTTGTCATTATGGATGGTAGTTCATTTTTTAGTTTTTGTTACTCCAATGGATGGTATGCTGCCATTATGGAAGGTTGTTCGTTGTTGAGATATTGTTACTTTAATGGATGGTAGCCTTGTCATTATGGAAGGTAGTTTGTTGTTGAGATTTTGTTACTCCAATGAATGGTAGCCTTGTCATTATGGAAGGTAGTTCGTTGTTGAGAGTCTGTTAATCTAATTAATGGTATCCTTGTCATTATGGAAGGTAGTTCATTGTTGAGATTTTGTTTATCCAATGGATGATAGCCTTGTCAATATGGAAGGTAGTTCATTTTTGAGATTTTGTTACTCCAATGGATTGTAGCTTTGTCATTATGGAAGGTAGTTCATTGTTGTGATTTTGTTACTCCAATGGATGATAGACTTGTCATTGTGGAAGGTAGTTCATTGTTGAGATTTTGTTACTCCAATGGATTGTAGCCATGTCAATATGGAAGGTAGTTCGTTGTTGATATTTTGTTACTCCAATGGATGGTAGCCTTGTCATTATAGAAGATAGTTCTTTGTTGAGATTTTTTTACTCCAATGGATGGTATCCTTGTCATTATGGATGGAAGTTTGTTTTTGAGATTTTATTATTCCAATGGATGGTAGCCTTGTCATTATGGAAGGTAGTTCGTTGTTGAGATTTTTTTACTCCAATGGATGGTAGCCTTCTCATTATGGAAGGTAGTTCTTTGTTGAGATTTTGTTACTCCAATGGATGGTAACCTTGTCATTATGGAAGCTTGGTCGTTATTGGGATTTGGTTTCTCCAATGGATGGTAGCCTTGTTATTATGGAACGTAGATCTTTGTTGAGATTTTGTTATTCCAATGGATGGTAGCTTTGTCATTATGAAAGGCAGTTCGTTGTTGACATTTTATTAATCCAATGGATGGTAGCCTTATCATTATGGAAGTTAGTTCATTGTTAAGATTTTGTTACTCCAATGGATTGTTGCCTTGTCATTATGGAAGGTAGTTTGTTGTTGTGATTTTGATACTGTAATTGATTGTATCCTTGTCATTACGGAAGGTAGTTCATTGTTGAGATTTTGTTTCTCCAATGGATGATAGCCATGTCATTATGGAAGGTAGTTCATTTTTGAGATTTTGTTACTCCAATGGATGGTATCCTAGTCATTATGGAAGGTTGTTCGTTGTTGAGATATTGTTAATTTAATGGATGGTAACATTGCCATTATGGAAGGTAGTTTGTTGTTAAGATTTTGTTAATCCAATGAATGATAGACTTGTACTTATAGAAGGTAGTTCATTGTTGAGATTTTGTTACTCTAATTGATGGTATCCTTGTCATTACGGAAGGTAGTTCATTGTTGAGATTTTGTTTCTCAAATGGATGATAGCCTTGCCATTATGGAAGGTAATTCATTTTTGAGATTTTGTTATTCCAATGGATGGTATCCTTGTCATTATGGAAGGTTGTTCGTTGTTGAAATATTGTTACTTTAATGGATGGTAGCCTTGTCATTATGGAAGGTAGTTTGTTGTTGAGATTTTGTTACTCCAATGGATGGAAGCCTTGGCATTATGGAAGGTAGTTTGTTGATGAGATTTTGTTACTCCAATGGATGGTAGCCTTTTCATTATGGAAGGTAGTTTGTTGTTGAAATTTTGTTACTCCAATGGATGGTAGCCTTGTCATTATGGAAGGTAGTTCGTTGTTGGGATTTGGTTACTCCAATGGATGGTAGCCTTGTCATTACGGAAGGTAGTTCGTTGTTGAAATTTTATTACTCCAACGGATGGTAGCCTTGTCATTACGGACGGTAGTTCATTGTTGAGATTTTGATTCTCCAATGGATGATAGCCTTGTCATTATGGAAGGTAGTTCATTTTTGAGATTTTGTTACTCCAATGGATGGTAGCTTGGTCATTATGGAAGGTAGTTCATTGTTGAGATTTTGTTACTCCAATGGATGGTAGCCTTGTCATTACGGAAGGTATTTCATTGTTGAAATTTTATTACTCCAATGGATGGTAGCCTTGTCATTATGGAAACTTGGTCGTTATTGGGATTTTGTTACTCCAATGGATGGTAGCCTTGTTATTATGGAAGGTAGTTCATTTTTTAAATTTTGTTATTCCAATGGATGGTAGCTTTGTCATTATGGAAGGTAGTTCGTTGTTGAGATTTTATTAATCCAATGGATGGTAGCCTTGTCATTATGGAAGGTAGTTCGTTGTTGAGATTTTGTTACTCTAATTGATGGTATCCTTGTCATTACGGAAGGTAGTTCGTTCTTGATATTTTGATTCTGCAATGGATGATAGCCTTGTCATTATGGAAGGTAGTTCATTTTTTAGATTTTGTTGCTCCAATGGATGGTAGCTTTGTCATTATGGAAGGTAGTTCATTGTGGAGATTTTGTTACTCCAATGGATGGTAGCCTTGTCATTACGGAAGGTTGTTCGTTGTTAAAATTTTATTACTCCAATGGATGGTAGCCTTGTCATTACGGAAGGTAGTTCATTTTTTAAATTTTGTTACTCCAATGAATGGTAGCCTTGTTACTATGGAAGGTAGTTCATTTTTTAGATTTTGTTATTCCAATGGATGGTAGCTTTGTCATTATGGAAGGTAGTTCGTTGTTGAGATTTTGTTACTTTAATTGATGGTATCCTTGTCATTACGGAAGGTAGTTCGTTGTTAAGATTTTGTTACTCTAATTGATGGTATCCTTGTCATTACGGACGGTAGTTCATTGTTGAGATTTTGATTCTCCAATGGATGATAGCCTTGTCATTATGGAAGGTAGTTCATTTTTGAGATTTTGTTACTCCAATGGATGGTAGCTTTGTCATTATGGAAGGTAGTTCATTGTTGAGATTTTGTTACTCCAATGGATGGTAGCCTTGTCATTACGGAAGGTAGTTCATTGTTGAAATTTTAATACTCCAATGGATGGTAGCCTTTTCATTATGGAAGGTAGTTCGTTGTTGAAATTTTGTTACTTCAATGGATGGTAGCCTTGTCATTATGGAAGGTAGTTCATTGTTGAGATTTGGTTTCTCCAATGGATGGTAACCTTATCATTATGGAATGTAGTTCTTTGTTTTGATTTTGTTACTCCAATGGATGGTAGCCTTGTTATTATGGAAGCTTGGTCGTTATTGGGATTTTGTTACTCCAATGGATTGTAGCTTTGTCATTATGGAAGGTAGTTTGTTGTTGAGATTTTATTAATTCAATAGATGGTAGCCTTGTCCTTATGGAAGGTAGTTCGTTGTTGAGATTTTGTTACTCCAATGGATGGTAGACTTCTCATTATGGAAGGTAGTTCATTTTTTAGATTTTGTTACTCCAATGGATTGTAGCCTTGTCATTATGGAAGGTAGTTTGTTGTTGTGATTTTGTTACTCTAATTAATGGTATCCTTGTCATTACGGACGATAGTTCATTGTTGAGATTTTGTTTCTCCAATGGATGATAGCCTTGTCATTATGGAAGGTAGTTCATTTTTAAGATTTTGTTACTCCAATGGATGGTATCCATGTCATTATGGAAGTTTGTTCGTTGTTGAGATATTGTTAATTTAATGGATGGTAACCTTATCATTATGGAAGGTAGTTTGTTGTTGAGATTTTGTTACTCCGATGAATGATAGCCTTGTACTTATGGAAGGTAGTTCGTTGTTGATATTTTGTTACTCTAATTGATGGTATCCTTGTCATTACAGAAGGTAGTTTGTTGTTGAGATTTTGTTACTCCAATGGATGATAGCCTTGTCATTATGGAATGTAGTTCATTTTTGAGATTTTGTTACTCCAATGGATGGTATCCTTGTCATTATGAAAGGTTGTTCGTTTTTGAAATATTGTTACTCCAATGTATGGTAGCCTTGTCATTATTGAAGGTAGTTCATTGTTGAGATTTTGTTACTCTAATTAATGGTATCCTTGTTATTACGGACGGTAGTTCATTGTTGAGATTTTGATTCTCCAATGGATGATAGCCTTGTCATTATGGAAGGTAGTTCATTTTTGAGATTTTGTTACTCCAATGGATGGTAGCTTTGTCATTATGGAAGGTAGTTCATTGTTGAGATTTTGTTACTCCAATGGATGGTAGCCTTGTCATTACTTAAGGTAGTTCGTTGTTGAAATTTTATTACACCAATGGATGGTAGCCTTGTCATTATGGAAACTTGGTCGTTATTGGGATTTTGTTACTCCAATGAATGGTAGCTTTGTCATTATGGAAGGTAGTTCGTTGTTGAGATTTTGTTACTTTAATTGATGGTATCCTTGTCATTACGGAAGGTAGTTCGTTGTTAAGATTTTGTTACTCTAATTGATGGTATCCTTGTCATTACGGACGGTAGTTCATTGTTGAGATTTTGATTCTCCAATGGATGATAGCCTTGTCATTATGGAAGGTAGTTCATTTTTGAGATTTTGTTACTCCAATGGATGGTAGCTTTGTCATTATGGAAGGTAGTTCATTGTTGAGATTTTGTTACTCCAATGGATGGTAGCCTTGTCATTACGGAAGGTAGTTCGTCATTGAAATTTTAATACTCCAATGGATGGTAGCCTTTTCATTATGGAAGGTAGTTCGTTGTTGAAATTTTGTTACTTCAATGGATGGTAGCCTTGTCATTATGGAAGGTAGTTCATTGTTGAGATTTGGTTTCTCCAATGGATAGTAACCTTATCATTATGGAATGTAGTTCTTTGTTTTGATTTTGTTACTCCAATGGATGGTAGCCTTGTTATTATGGAAGCTTGGTCGTTATTGGGATTTTGTTACTCCAATGGATTGTAGCTTTGTCATTATGAAAGGTAGTTTGTTGTTGAGATTTTATTAATTCAATAGATGGTAGCCTTGTCCTTATGGAAGGTAGTTCGTTGTTGAGATTTTGTTACTCTAATGGATGGTAGACTTCTCATTATGGAAGGTAGTTCATTTTTTAGATTTTGTTACTCCAATGGATTGTAGCCTTGTCATTACGGAAGGTAGTTCGTTGTTGTGATTTTGTTACTCTAATTAATGGTATCCTTGTCATTACGGACGGTAGTTCATTGTTGAGATTTTGTTTCTCCAATGGATGATAGCCTTGTCATTATGGAAAGTAGTTCATTTTTAAGATTTTGTTACTCCAATGGATGGTATCCATGTCATTATGGAAGGTTGTTTGTTGATGAGATATTGTTACTTTAATGGATGGTAGCCTTGTCATTATGGAAGGTAGTTTGTTGTTGAGATTTTGTTACTCCAGTGAATGGTAGCCTTGTCATTATGGAAGGTAGTTTGTTGTTGAGATTTTGTTACTCCAATGGATGGTAGACTTGTCATTATGGAAGGTAAATTTTTGTTGAGATTTTGTTACTCCAATGGATTGTAGGCTTGTCATTATGGAAGGTAGTTTGTTGTTCAAATTTTGTTACTCCAATGGATTGTAGCCTTGTCATTATGGAAGGTAGTTTGTTGTTGAGATTTTGTTACTCTAATTGATGGTATCATTTTCATTACGGAAGGTAGTTCATTGTTGACATTTTGATTCTCTAATGGATGATAGCCTTGTCATTATGGAAGGTAGTTCATTTTTCATATTTTCTTACTCTACTGGATGGTATCCTTGTCACTATGGAAGGTTGTTCGTTGTTGAGATATTGCTACTTTAATGGATGGTAGCCTTGTCATTATGGAAGGTAGTTTGTTGTTGAGATTTTGTTACTCCAATGGATGGTAGCCTTGTCATTATGGAAGGTAGTTCGTTGTTAAGATTTTGTTACTCCAATGGATGGTAGCCTTGTCATTAAGGAAGGTAGTTTGTTGTTGATATTTTAGTTACTCCATTGGATGCAAGGCTTGTCATTATGGAAGGAAGTCTGTTGATCAGATTTTTGTTACTCCAATGGATGGTAGCCTTGTCATTATGGAAGGTAGTCTGTTGTCGAGATTTTTTTTACTCCAATGGATGGCAGGCTTGTCATTATGGAAGGTAGTTTGTCATGAAGATTTCGTTTACTCCAATGGACGGTAGCCTTGTCATTCTGGAAGGTAGTTCGTTGTTGAAATATTTTTTACTCCAATGGATGGTAGCATTGTCATTATGGAAGGTAGTTTGTTGTTGAGATTTTGTTACTCCGTTGGATGCTAGCCTTGTCATTATGGAAGGTAGTTCGTTGATTAGATTTTGTTACTCCAATGAATGGTAGCCTTTTCATTATGGAAGGTAGTTCGTTGTTGAAATTTTGTTACTCCAATGGATGGTAGCCTTGTCGTTATGGAAGGTAGTTCATTGTTGAGATTTGGTTACTCCAATGGATGGTAGCCTTGTCATTATGGAAGGTAGCTCGTTGTTGAGATTTTGTTACTCCAATGGATGGTAGCCTTGTCATTATGGAAGCTAGTTCATTTTTGGGATTTGGTTACTCCAATGGATGGTAGCCTTGTTATTATGGAAGATAGTTCATTTTTTTAGATTTTGTTACTCCAATGGATGGTAGCTTTGTCATTATGGAAGGTAGTTCGTTGTTGAGATTTTATTAATCCAATGGATGGTAGCCTTGTCATTATGGAAGGTAGTTCGTTGTTGAGATTTTGTTACTCCAATGGATGGTAGACTTGTCATTATGGAAGGTAGTTCGTTGTTGAGATTTTGTTACTCCAATGGATTGTAGCCTTGTCATTATGGAAGGTAGTTCGTTGTTGTGATTTTGTTACTCTAATTGATGGTATCCTTGTCATTACAGAAGGTAGTTCATTGTTGAGATTTTGTTTCTCCAATGGATGATATGCTGTCATTATGGAAGGTAGTTCGTTGTTGAGATATTGTTACTTTAATGGATGGTAGCCTTGTCATTAAGGAAGGTAGTTTGTTGTTGAGATTTTGTTACTCCAATGAATGGTAGCCTTGTCATTATGGAAGGTAGTTCGTTGTTGAGAATCTGTTAATCTAATTGATGGTATCCTTGTCATTATGGAAGGTAGTTCATTGTTGAGATTTTGTTTATCCAAGGGATGATAGCCTTGTCATTATGGAAGGTAGTTTATTTTTGAGATTTTGTTACTCCAATGGATTGTAGCTTTGTCATTATGGAAGGTAGTTCATTGTTGAGATTTTGTTACTCCAATGGATGATAGACTTGTCATTGTGGAAGGTAGTTCATTGTTGAGATTTTGTTACTCCAATGGATTGTAGCCATGTCAATATGGAAGGTAGTTCATTGTTGATATTTTGTTACTCCAATGGATGGTAGCCTTGTCATTATAGAAGGTAGTTCTTTGTTGAGATTTTTTTACTCCAATGGATGGTATCCTTGTCATTATGGATGGAAGTTTGTTTTTGAGATTTTATTATTCCAATGGATGGTAGCCTTCTCATTATGGAAGGTAGTTCGTTGGTGAGATTTTTTTACTCCAATGGATGGTAGCCTTCTCATTATGGAAGGTAGTTCTTTGTTGAGATTTTGTTACTCCAATGGATGGTAGCCTTGTCATTATGGAAGCTTGGTCGTTATTGGGATTTGGTTTCTCCAATGGATGGTAGCCTTGTTATTATGGAAGGTAGATCTTTGTTGAGATTTTGTTACTCCAATGGATTATAGCCTTGTCATTATGGAAGGTAGTTCATTATTGTGATTTTAATACTGTAATTGATTGTATCCTTGTCATTACGGAAGGTAGTTCATTGTTGAGCTTTTGTTTCTCTAATTGATGATTATCTTGTCATTATGAAAGGTAGTTCATTTTTGAGATTTTGTTACTCCAATGGATGGTATCCTTGTCATTATGGAAGGTTGTTCATTGTTGATATATTGTTACTTTAATGGATGGTAGCCTTGTCATTATGGAAGGTAGTTTGTTGTTGAGATTTTCTTACTCCAGTGGATGGTAGCCTTGTCATTATGGAAGGTAGTTCGTTGTTGAGATTTTGTTACTCTAATTGATGAATCCTTGTCATTACGAAAGGTAGTTCATTGTTGAGATTTTGATTCTCCAATGGATGAAAGCCTTGTCATTATGGAAGGTAGTTTGTTGATGAGATTTTGTTACTCCAATGGATGATAGCCTTTTCATTATGTAAGGTAGTTTGTTGATGAGATTTTGTTACTCCAATGGATGGTAGCCTTTTCATTATGGAAGGTAGTTTGTTGTTGAAATTTTGTTACTGCAATGGATGGTAGCCTTGTCATTATGGAAGGTAGTTCGTTGTTGAGATTTGGTTACTCCAATGGATGGTAGCCTTGTCATTATGGAAGGTAGTTTATTGTTGAGATTTTTTTACTCCAATGGATGGTAGCCTTGTCATTAGGGAAGCTAGTTCGTTACTGGGATTTTGTTACTCCAATGGATGGTAGCCTTGTTATTATGGAAGGTAGTTCATTTTTGAGATTTTGTTACTCCAATGGATGGTAGCCTTGTTTTTATGGGAGGTAGTTCATTTTTTAGATTTTGTTATTCCAATGGATGGTTGCTTTGTCATTATGTAAGGTAGTTCGTTGTTGACATTTTATTAATCCAATGGATGGTAGCCTTGTCATTATGGAAGGTAGTTCTTTGTTGATATTTTGTTACTCCAATGGATGGTAGACTTGTCATTATGGAAGGTAGTTCATTGTGGAGATTTTGTTACTCCAATGGATTATAGCCTTCTCATTATGGAAGGTAGTTCATTGTTGAGACTTTGTTTCTCCAATGGATGATAGCCTTGTCATTATGGAAGGTAGTTCATTTTTGAGATTTTGTTACTCCAATGGATGGTATCCTTGTCATTATGCAATGTTGTTCGTTTTTGAGATATTGTTAATTTAATGGATGGTAGCCTTGTCATTATGGAAGGTAGTTCATTGTTGAGATTTTGTTACTCCAATGAATGGTAGCCTTGTACTTATGGATGGTAGTTCATTGTTGATATTTTGTTACTCTAATTGATGGTATCCTTGTCATTACGGAAGGTAGTTCATTGTTGAGATTTTTTTTCTCCAATTGACGATAGCCTTGTCATTATGGAAGGTAGTTCATTTTTGAGATTTTGTTACTCCAATGGATAGTAGCTTTGTCATTATAGAAGGTAGTTCATTGTTGAGATTTTGTTACTCCAATGGATGGTTGCCTTGTCATTACGAAAGGTAGTTCGTTGTTGACATTTTATTACTCCAATGGATGCTAGCCTTGACATTATAGAAGGTAGTCTGTTGTTGAGATTTTGTTACTCCAATGGATGGTAGCCTTGTCATTGTGGAAGGTAGTTCGTTGTTGAAATTTTGTTACTCCAATGGATGGTAGCCTTGTCATTGTGGAAGGTAGTTCGTTGTTGAGATTTGGTTTCTCCAATGGATGGTAGCCTTGACATTATGGAAGGCAGTTCTTTGTTGATATTTTGTTACTCCAATGGATGGTAGCCTTTTCATTATGGAAGCTAGGTCGTTATTGGGATTTTGTTACTCCAATGGATGGTAGCCTTGTTATTATGGAAGGTAGTTAGTTGTTGTGATTTTGATACTGTAATTGATTGTATCCTTGTCATTACGGAAGGTAATTCATTGTTGAGATTTTGTTTCTCCAATGAAGGATAGCCTTGTCGTTATGGAAGGTAGTTCATTTTTGAGATTTTGTTACTCCAATGGATGGTATCCTTGTCATTATGGAAGGTTGTTTGTTGTTGAGATATTGTTAATTTAATGGATGGTAGCCTTCTCATTATGGAAGGTAGTTTGTTTTTGAGATTTTGTTACTCCAATGAATGGTAGCCTTGTACTTATGGAAGCTAGTTTGTTGTTGAGATTTTGTTACTCCAATTGATGGTATCCTTGTCATTACGGAAGGTAGTTCATTGTTGAGATTTTGTTTCTCCAATGGATGATAGACTTGTCATTATGGAAGGTAGATCATTTTTGAGATTTTGTTACTCTAATGGATGGTATCCTTGTCATTATGGAAGGTTGTTCGTTGTTGAGATATTGTTACATTAATGGATGGTAGCCTTGTCATTATGGAAGGTAGTTTGTTGTTGAGATTTTGTTACTCCAATGGATGGTAGCCTTGTACTTATGGAAGGTAGTTCGTTGTTTACATTTTGTTATTCTAATTGATGGTATCCTTGACATTACGGAAGGTAGTTCATTGTTGAGATTTTGTTTCTCCAATGGATGATAGCCTTGTCATTATGGAAGGTAGATCATATTTGAGATTTTGTTACTCCAATGGATGGTATCCTTGTCATTATGGAAGGTTGTTTATTATTGAGATATTGTTACTTTAAGGGATGGTAGCCTTGTCATTATGGAAGGTAGTTTGTTGTTGAGATTTTGTTAGTCCAATGGATGGTAGCCTTGTCATTATGGAAGGTAGTTCTTTGGAGAGATTTCGTTACTCTAATTGATGGTATCTTTGTCATTACAAAAGGTAGTTCATTGTTGAGATTTTGGTTCTCCAATGGATGATAGCCTTGTCATTATGGAAGGTAGTTCATTTTTGAGATTTTGTTATTGCAATGGATAGTAGCTTTGTCATTATGGAAGGTAGTTCATTGTCGAGATTTTGTTACTCCAATGGATGGTAGCCTTGTCATTACGGAAGGTAGTTCGTTGTTGACATTTTATTACTCCAATGGATGTTAGCCTTGTCATTATGGAAGGTAGTTTGTTGTTGAGATTTTGTTACTCCAATGGATGCTAGCCTTGTCATTATTGAAGGTAGTTCGTTGATGTGATTTTGTTACTTCAATGGATGGTAGCCTTTTCATTATGGAAGGTAGTTCGTTGTTGAAATTTTGTTACTCCAATGGATGGTAGCCTTTTCATTATGGAAGGTAGTTCTCTGTTGAGATTTTGTTACTCCAATGGATGGTAGTCTTGTCATTATGGAAGGTAGTTCGTTATTGTGATTTTAATACTGTAATTGATTGTATCCTTGTCATTACGGAAGGTAGTTCATTGTTGAGATTTTGTTTCTCCAATGGATGATAGCCTTGTCGTTATGGAAGGTAGTTCATTTTTGAGATTTTGTTACTCCAATGGATGGTAGCCTTGTCATTATGGAAGGTTGTTCGTTGTTGAGATTTTGTTACTCCAATAAATGGTAGCCTTGTACTTATGGATGGTAGTTCATTGTTGATATTTTGTTACTCTAATTGATGGTATCCTTGTCATTACGGAAGGAAGTTCATTGTTGAGATTTTGTTTCTCTAATTGATGATAGCCTTGTCATTATGAAAGGTAGTTCATTTTTGAGATTTTGTTACTCCAATGGATGGTATCCTTGTCATTATGGAAGGTTGTTCATTGTTGATATATTGTTGCTTTAATGGATGGTAGCCTTGTCATTATGGAAGGTAGTTTGTTGTTGAGATTTTGTTACTCCAATGGATGGTAGCCTTGTCATTATGGAAGGTAGTTCGTTGTTGAGATTTTGTTACTCTAATTGATGGTATCCTTGTCATTACGAAAGGTAGTTCATTGCTGAGATTTTGATTCTCCAATGGATGAAAGCCTTGTCATTATGGAAGGTAGTTCGTTGATGAGATTTTGTTACTCCAATGGATGATAGCCTTTTCATTATGGAAGGTAGTTCGTTGATGAGATTTTGTTACTCCAATGGATGGTAGCCTTTTCATTATGGAAGGTAGTTTGTTGTGGAAATTTTGTTACTGCAATGGATGGTAGCCTTGTCATTATGGAAGGTAGTTCGTTGTTGAGATTTGGTTACTCCAATGGATGGTAGCCTTGTCATTATGGAAAGTAGTTCATTGTTGAGATTTTTTTACTCCAATGGATGGTAGCCTTGTCATTATGGAAGCTAGTTCGTTACTGGGATTTTGTTACTCCAATGGATGGTAGCCTTGTTATTATGGAAGCTAGTTCATTTTTGAGATTTTGTTACTCCAAAGGATGGTAGGCTTGTCATTATTGAAGGTAGTTCGTTGATGAGATTTTATTACTCCAATGGAAGGTAGTTGGTTGTTGAGATTTTGTTACTCCAATGGATGGTAGACTTGTCATTATGGAAGGTACTTTGTTGTTGAGATTTTGTTACTCCAATGGATTGTAGCTTTGTCATTATGGAAGGTAGTTTGTAGTTGATATTTTGTTACTCTAATTGAGGGTATCCTTTTAATTATGGAAGGTAGTTCATTATTGAGATTTTGATTGTCTAATGGATGATAGCCTTGCCATTATGGAAGGTAGTTCATTTTTGAGATTTTGTTACTCTAATGGATGGTATCCTTGTCATTATGGAAGGTTGTTAGTTGTTGAGATATTGTTACTTTAATGGATGGTAGCCTTGTCATTATGGAAGGTAGTTTGTTGTTGAGATTTTGTTACTCCAATGGATGGTAGCCTTGTCATTATGGAAGGTAGTTCGTTATTGACATTTTGTTACTCTAATTGATGGTATCCTTGTCATTACGGAAGGTAGTTAATTGTTGAAATTTTGTTTCTCCAATTGATGATAGCCTTGTCATTATGGAAGGTAGTTCGTTGTTGAGATTTGGTTACTCCAATGGATGGTAGCCTTGTCATTATGGAAGGTTGTTCATTGTTGAGATTTTTTTACTCCAATGGATGGTAGCCTTGTCATTATGGAAGGTAGTTCTTTGTTGAGATTTTGTTACTCCAATGGATGGTAGCCTTGTCATTATGGAAGCTTGGTCGTTATTGGGATTTGGTTTCTCCAATGGATGGTAGCCTTGTTATTATGGAAGGTAGATCTTTGTTGAGATTTTGTTACTCCAATGGATTATAGCCTTGTCATTATGGAAGGTAGTTCATTGTTGAGATTTTGTTACTCCAATGGATTGTAGCCATGTCAATATGGAAGGTAGTTCATTGTTGATATTTTGTTACTCCAATGGATGGTAGCCTTGTCATTATAGAAGGTAGTTCTTTGTTGAGATTTTTTTACTCCAATGGATGGTATCCTTGTCATTATGGATGGAAGTTTGTTTTTGAGATTTTATTATTCCAATGGATGGTAGCCTTCTCATTATGGAAGGTAGTTCGTTGGTGAGATTTTTTTACTCCAATGGATGGTAGCCTTCTCATTATGGAAGGTAGTTCTTTGATGAGATTTTGTTACTCCAATGGATGGTAGCCTTGTCATTATGGAAGCTTGGTCGTTATTGGGATTTGGTTTCTCCAATGGATGGTAGCCTTGTTATTATGGAAGGTAGATCTTTGTTGAGATTTTGTTACTCCAATGGATTATAGCCTTGTCATTATGGAAGGTAGTTCATTATTGTGATTTTAATACTGTAATTGATTGTATCCTTGTCATTACGGAAGGTAGTTCATTGTTGAGCTTTTGTTTCTCTAATTGATGATTATCTTGTCATTATGAAAGGTAGTTCATTTTTGAGATTTTGTTACTCCAATGGATGGTATCCTTGTCATTATGGAAGGTTGTTCATTGTTGATATATTGTTACTTTAATGGATGGTAGCCTTGTCATTATGGAAGGTAGTTTGTTGTTGAGATTTTCTTACTACAGTGGATGGTAGCCTTGTCATTATGGAAGGTAGTTCGTTGTTGAGATTTTGTTACTCTAATTGATGAATCCTTGTCATTACGAAAGGTAGTTCATTGTTGAGATTTTGATTCTCCAATGGATGAAAGCCTTGTCATTATGGAAGGTAGTTCGTTGATGAGATTTTGTTACTCCAATGGATGATAGCCTTTTCATTATGTAAGGTAGTTTGTTGATGAGATTTTGTTACTCCAATGGATGGTAGCCTTTTCATTATGGAAGGTAGTTTGTTGTTGAAATTTTGTTACTGCAATGGATGGTAGCCTTGTCATTATGGAAGGTAGTTCGTTGTTGAGATTTGGTTACTCCAATGGATGGTAGCCTTGTCATTATGGAAGGTAGTTTATTGTTGAGATTTTTTTACTCCAATGGATGGTAGCCTTGTCATTATGGAAGCTAGTTCGTTACTGGGATTTTGTTACTCCAATGGATGGTAGCCTTGTTATTATGGAAGGTAGTTCATTTTTGAGATTTTGTTACTCCAATGGATGGTAGCCTTGTTTTTATGGGAGGTAGTTCATTTTTTAGATTTTGTTATTCCAATGGATGGTTGCTTTGTCATTATGGAAGGTAGTTCGTTGTTGACATTTTATTAATCCAATGGATGGTAGCCTTGTCATTATGGAAGGTAGTTCTTTGTTGATATTTTGTTACTCCAATGGATGGTAGACTTGTCATTATGGAAGGTAGTTCATTGTGGAGATTTTGTTACTCCAATGGATTATAGCCTTCTCATTATGGAAGGTAGTTCATTGTTGTGATTTTGATACTGTAATTGATTGTATCTTTGTCATTACGGAAGGTAGTTCATTGTTGAGACTTTGTTTCTCCAATGGATGATAGCCTTGTCATTATGGAAGGTAGTTCATTTTTGAGATTTTGTTACTCCAATGGATGGTATCCTTGTCATTATGCAATGTTGTTCGTTGTTGAGATATTGTTAATTTAATGGATGGTAGCCTTGTCATTATGGAAGGTAGTTCATTGTTGAGATTTTGTTACTCCAATGAATGGTAGCCTTGTACTTATGGATGGTAGTTCATTGTTGATATTTTGTTACTCTAATTGATGGTATCCTTGTCATTACGGAAAGTAGTTCATTGTTGAGATTTTTTTTCTCCAATTGACGATAGCCTTGTCATTATGGAAGGTAGTTCATTTTTGAGATTTTGTTACTCCAATGGATAGTAGCTTTGTCATTATAGAAGGTAGTTCATTGTTGAGATTTTGTTACTCCAATGGATGGTAGCCTTGTCATTACGAAAGGTAGTTCGTTGTTGACATTTTATTACTCCAATGGATGCTAGCCTTGACATTATAGAAGGTAGTCTGTTGTTGAGATTTTGTTACTCCAATGGATGGTAGCCTTGTCATTGTGGAAGGTAGTTCGTTGTTGAAATTTTGTTACTCCAATGGATGGTAGCCTTGTCATTGTGGAAGGTAGTTCGTTGTTGAGATTCGGTTTCTCCAATGGATGGTAGCCTTGACATTATGGAAGGCAGTTCTTTGTTGATATTTTGTTACTCCAATGGATGGTAGCCTTTTCATTATGGAAGCTAGGTCGTTATTGGGATTTTGTTACTCCAATGGATGGTAGCCTTGTTATTATGGAAGGTAGTTAGTTGTTGTGATTTTGATACTGTAATTGATTGTATCCTTGTCATTACGGAAGGTAGTTCATTGTTGAGATTTTGTTTCTCCAATGAAGGATAGCCTTGTCGTTATGGAAGGTAGTTCATTTTTGAGATTTTGTTACTCCAATGGATGGTATCCTTGTCATTATGGAAGGTTGTTTGTTGTTGAGATATTGTTAATTTAATGGATGGTAGCCTTCTCATTATGGAAGGTAGTTTGTTTTTGAGATTTTGTTACTCCAATGAATGGTAGCCTTGTACTTATGGAAGCTAGTTTGTTGTTGAGATTTTGTTACTCCAATTGATGGTATCCTTGTCATTACGGAAGGTAGTTCATTGTTGAGATTTTGTTTCTCCAATGGATGATAGACTTGTCATTATGGAAGGTAGATCATTTTTGAGATTTTGTTACTCTAATGGATGGTATCCTTGTCATTATGGAAGGTTGTTCGTTGTTGAGATATTGTTACATTAATGGATGGTAGCCTTGTCATTATGGAAGGTAGTTTGTTGTTGAGTTTTGTTACTCCAATGGATGGTAGCCTTGTACTTATGGAAGGTAGTTCGTTGTTTACATTTTGTTATTCTAATTGATGGTATCCTTGACATTACGGAAGGTAGTTCATTGTTGAGATTTTGTTTCTCCAATGGATGATAGCCTTCTCATTATGGAAGGTAGATCATATTTGAGATTTTGTTACTCCAATGGATGGTATCCTTGTCATTATGGAAGGTTGTTTATTATTGAGATATTGTTACTTTAAGGGATGGTAGCCTTGTCATTATGGAAGGTAGTTTGTTGTTGAGATTTTGTTAGTCCAATGGATGGTAGCCTTGTCATTATGGAAGGTAGTTCTTTGGTGAGATTTCGTTACTCTAATTGATGGTATCTTTGTCATTACAAAAGGTAGTTCATTGTTGAGATTTTGGTTCTCCAATGGATGATAGCCTTGTCATTATGGAAGGTAGTTCATTTTTGAGATTTTGTTATTGCAATGGATAGTAGCTTTGTCATTATGGAAGGTAGTTCATTGTCGAGATTTTGTTACTCCAATGGATGGTAGCCTTGTCATTACGGAAGGTAGTTCGTTGTTGACATTTTATTACTCCAATGGATGTTAGCCTTGTCATTATGGAAGGTAGTTTGTTGTTGAGATTTTGTTACTCCAATGGATGCTAGCCTTGTCATTATTGAAGGTAGTTCGTTGATGAGATTTTGTTACTTCAATGGATGGTAGCCTTTTCATTATGGAAGGTAGTTCGTTGTTGAAATTTTGTTACTCCAATGGATGGTAGCCTTTTCATTATGGAAGGTAGTTCTCTGTTGAGATTTTGTTACTCCAATGGATGGTAGTCTTGTCATTATGGAAGGTAGTTCGTTATTGTGATTTTAATACTGTAATTGATTGTATCCTTGTCATTACGGAAGGTAGTTCATTGTTGAGATTTTGTTTCTCCAATGGATGATAGCCTTGTCGTTATGGAAGGTAGTTCATTTTTGAGATTTTGTTACTCCAATGGATGGTAGCCTTGTCATTATGGAAGGTTGTTCGTTGTTGAGATTTTGTTACTCCAATAAATGGTAGCCTTGTACTTATGGATGGTAGTTCATTGTTGATATTTTGTTACTCTAATTGATGGTATCCTTGTCATTACGGAAGGTAGTTCATTGTTGAGATTTTGTTTCTCTAATTGATGATAGCCTTGTCATTATGAAAGGTAGTTCATTTTTGAGATTTTGTTACTCCAATGGATGGTATCCTTGTCATTATGGAAGGTTGTTCATTGTTGATATATTGTTGCTTTAATGGATGGTAGCCTTGTCATTATGGAAGGTAGTTTGTTGTTGAGATTTTGTTACTCCAATGGATGGTAGCCTTGTCATTATGGAAGGTAGTTCGTTGTTGAGATTTTGTTACTCTAATTGATGGTATCCTTGTCATTACGAAAGGTAGTTCATTGCTGAGATTTTGATTCTCCAATGGATGAAAGCCTTGTCATTATGGAAGGTAGTTCGTTGATGAGATTTTGTTACTCCAATGGATGATAGCCTTTTCATTATGGAAGGTAGTTCGTTGATGAGATTTTGTTACTCCAATGGATGGTAGCCTTTTCATTATGGAAGGTAGTTTGTTGTGGAAATTTTGTTACTGCAATGGATGGTAGCCTTGTCATTATGGAAGGTAGTTCGTTGTTGAGATTTGGTTACTCCAATGGATGGTAGCCTTGTCATTATGGAAAGTAGTTCATTGTTGAGATTTTTTTACTCCAATGGATGGTAGCCTTGTCATTATGGAAGCTAGTTCGTTACTGGGATTTTGTTACTCCAATGGATGGTAGCCTTGTTATTATGGAAGCTAGTTCATTTTTGAGATTTTGTTACTCCAAAGGATGTAGGCTTGTCATTATTGAAGGTAGTTCGTTGATGAGATTTTATTACTCCAATGGAAGGTAGTTGGTTGTTGAGATTTTGTTACTCCAATGGATGGTAGACTTGTCATTATGGAAGGTACTTTGTTGTTGAGATTTTGTTACTCCAATGGATTGTAGCTTTGTCATTATGGAAGGTAGTTTGTAGTTGATATTTTGTTACTCTAATTGAGGGTATCCTTTTAATTATGGAAGGTAGTTCATTATTGAGATTTTGATTGTCTAATGGATGATAGCCTTGCCATTATGGAAGGTAGTTCATTTTTGAGATTTTGTTACTCTAATGGATGGTATCCTTGTCATTATGGAAGGTTGTTAGTTGTTGAGATATTGTTACTTTAATGGATGGTAGCCTTGTGATTATGGAAGGTAGTTTGTTGTTGAGATTTTGTTACTCCAATGGATGGTAGCCTTGTCATTATGGAAGGTAGTTCGTTATTGACATTTTGTTACTCTAATTGATGGTATCCTTGTCATTACGGAAGGTAGTTAATTGTTGAAATTTTGTTTCTCCAATTGATGATAGCCTTGTCATTATGGAAGGTAGTTCGTTGTTGAGATTTGGTTACTCCAATGGATGGTAGCCTTGTCATTATGGAAGGTAGTTCATTGTTGAGATTTTTTTACTCCAATGGATGGTAGCCTTGTCATTATGGAAGGTAGTTCTTTGTTGAGATTTTGTTACTCCAATGGATGGTAGCCTTGTCATTATGGAAGCTTGGTCGTTATTGGGATTTGGTTTCTCCAATGGATGGTAGCCTTGTTATTATGGAAGGTAGATCTTTGTTGAGATTTTGTTACTCCAATGGATTATAGCCTTGTCATTATGGAAGGTAGTTCATTATTGTGATTTTAATACTGTAATTGATTGTATCCTTGTCATTACGGAAGGTAGTTCATTGTTGAGATTTTGTTTCTCTAATTGATGATTATCTTGTCATTATGAAAGGTAGTTCATTTTTGAGATTTTGTTACTCCAATGGATGGTATCCTTGTCATTATGGAAGGTTGTTCATTGTTGATATATTGTTACTTTAATGGATGGTAGCCTTGTCATTATGGAAGGTAGTTTGTTGTTGAGATTTTCTTACTCCAGTGGATGGTAGCCTTGTCATTATGGAAGGTAGTTCGTTGTTGAGATTTTGTTACTCTAATTGATGGTATCCTTGTCATTACGAAAGGTAGTTCATTGTTGAGATTTTGATTCTCCAATGGATGAAAGCCTTGTCATTATGGAAGGTAGTTCGTTGATGAGATTTTGTTACTCCAATGGATGATAGCCTTTTCATTATGTAAGGTAGTTTGTTGATGAGATTTTGTTACTCTAATGGATGGTAGCCTTTTCATTATGGAAGGTAGTTTGTTGTTGAAATTTTGTTACTGCAATGGATGGTAGCCTTGTCATTATGGAAGGTAGTTCGTTGTTAAGATTTGGTTACTCCAATGGATGGTAGACTTGTCATTATGGAAGGTAGTTCATTGTTGAGATTTTTTTACTCCAATGGATGGTAGCCTTGTCATTATGGAAGCTAGTTCGTTACTGGGATTTTGTTACTCCAATGGATGGTAGCCTTGTTATTATGGAAGGTAGTTCATTTTTGATATTTTGTTACTCCAATGGATGGTAGCCTTGTTATTATGGGAGGTAGTACATTTTTTAGATTTTGTTATTCCAATGGATGGTTGCTTTGTCATTATGGAAGGTAGTTCGTTGTTGACATTTTATTAATCCAATGGATGGTAGCCTTGTCATTATGGAAGGTAGTTCTTTGTTGATATTTTGTTACTCCAATGGATGGTAGACTTGTCATTATGGAAGGTAGTTCATTGTGGAGATTTTGTTACTCCAATGGATTATAGCCTTGTCATTATGGAAGGTAGTTCATTGTTGTGATTTTGATACTGTAATTGATTGTATCTTTGTCATTACGGAAGGTAGTTCATTGTTGAGACTTTGTTTCTCCAATGGATGATAGCCTTGTCATTATGGAAGGTAGTTCATTTTTGAGATTTTGTTACTCCAATGGATGGTATCCTTGTCATTATGGAAGGTTGTTAGTTGTTGAGATATTGTTACTTTAATGGATGGTAGCCTTGTGATTATGGAAGGTAGTTTGTTGTTGAGATTTTGTTACTCCAATGGATGGTAGCCTTGTCATTATGGAAGGTAGTTCGTTATTGACATTTTGTTACTCTAATTGATGGTATCCTTGTCATTACGGAAGGTAGTTAATTGTTGAAATTTTGTTTCTCCAATTGATGATAGCCTTGTCATTATGGAAGGTAGTTCGTTGTTGAGATTTGGTTACTCCAATGGATGGTAGCCTTGTCATTATGGAAGGTAGTTCATTGTTGAGATTTTTTTACTCCAATGGATGGTAGCCTTGTCATTATGGAAGGTAGTTCTTTGTTGAGATTTTGTTACTCCAATGGATGGTAGCCTTGTCATTATGGAAGCTTGGTCGTTATTGGGATTTGGTTTCTCCAATGGATGGTAGCCTTGTTATTATGGAAGGTAGATCTTTGTTGAGATTTTGTTACTCCAATGGATTATAGCCTTGTCATTATGGAAGGTAGTTCATTATTGTGATTTTAATACTGTAATTGATTGTATCCTTGTCATTACGGAAGGTAGTTCATTGTTGAGATTTTGTTTCTCTAATTGATGATTATCTTGTCATTATGAAAGGTAGTTCATTTTTGAGATTTTGTTACTCCAATGGATGGTATCCTTGTCATTATGGAAGGTTGTTCATTGTTGATATATTGTTACTTTAATGGATGGTAGCCTTGTCATTATGGAAGGTAGTTTGTTGTTGAGATTTTCTTACTCCAGTGGATGGTAGCCTTGTCATTATGGAAGGTAGTTCGTTGTTGAGATTTTGTTACTCTAATTGATGGTATCCTTGTCATTACGAAAGGTAGTTCATTGTTGAGATTTTGATTCTCCAATGGATGAAAGCCTTGTCATTATGGAAGGTAGTTCGTTGATGAGATTTTGTTACTCCAATGGATGATAGCCTTTTCATTATGTAAGGTAGTTTGTTGATGAGATTTTGTTACTCTAATGGATGGTAGCCTTTTCATTATGGAAGGTAGTTTGTTGTTGAAATTTTGTTACTGCAATGGATGGTAGCCTTGTCATTATGGAAGGTAGTTCGTTGTTGAGATTTGGTTACTCCAATGGATGGTAGACTTGTCATTATGGAAGGTAGTTCATTGTTGAGATTTTTTTACTCCAATGGATGGTAGCCTTGTCATTATGGAAGCTAGTTTGTTACTGGGATTTTGTTACTCCAATGGATGGTAGCCTTGTTATTATGGAAGGTAGTTCATTTTTGAGATTTTGTTACTCCAATGGATGGTAGCCTTGTTATTATGGGAGGTAGTACATTTTTTAGATTTTGTTATTCCAATGGATGGTTGCTTTGTCATTATGGAAGGTAGTTCGTTGTTGACATTTTATTAATCCAATGGATGGTAGCCTTGTCATTATGGAAGGTAGTTCTTTGTTGATATTTTGTTACTCCAATGGATGGTAGACTTGTCATTATGGAAGGTAGTTCATTGTGGAGATTTTGTTACTCCAATGGATTATAGCCTTGTCATTATGGAAGGTAGTTCATTGTTGTGATTTTGATACTGTAATTGATTGTATCTTTGTCATTACGGAAGGTAGTTCATTGTTGAGACTTTGTTTCTCCAATGGATGATAGCCTTGTCATTATGGAAGGTAGTTCATTTTTGAGATTTTGTTACTCCAATGGATGGTATCCTTGTCATTATGGAAGGTTGTTAGTTGTTGAGATATTGTTACTTTAATGGATGGTAGCCTTGTGATTATGGAAGGTAGTTTGTTGTTGAGATTTTGTTACTCCAATGAATGGTAGCCTTGTCATTATGGAAGGTAGTTCGTTATTGACATTTTGTTACTCTAATTGATGGTATCCTTGTCATTAAGGAAGGTAGTTAATTGTTGAAATTTTGTTTCTCCAATTGATGATAGCCTTGTCATTATGGAAGGTAGTTCGTTGTTGAGATTTGGTTACTCCAATGGATGGTAGCCTTGTCATTATGGAAGGTAGTTCATTGTTGAGATTTATTTACTCCAATGGATGGTAGCCTTGTCATTATGGAAGGTAGTTCTTTGTTGAGATTTTGTTACTCCAATGGATGGTAGCCTTGTCATTATGGAAGCTTGGTCGTTATTGGGATTTGGTTTCTCCAATGGATGGTAGCCTTGTTATTATGGAAGGTAGATCTTTGTTGAGATTTTGTTACTCCAATGGATTATAGCCTTGTCATTATGGAAGGTAGTTCATTATTGTGATTTTAATACTGTAATTGATTGTATCCTTGTCATTACGGAAGGTAGTTCATTGTTGAGATTTTGTTTCTCTAATTGATGATTATCTTGTCATTATGAAAGGTAGTTCATTTTTGAGATTTTGTTACTCCAATGGATGGTATCCTTGTCATTATGGAAGGTTGTTCATTGTTGATATATTGTTACTTTAATGGATGGTAGCCTTGTCATTATGGAAGGTAGTTTGTTGTTGAGATTTTCTTACTCCAGTGGATGGTAGCCTTGTCATTATGGAAGGTAGTTCGTTGTTGAGATTTTGTTACTCTAATTGATGGTATCCTTGTCATTACGAAAGGTAGTTCATTGTTGAGATTTTGATTCTCCAATGGATGAAAGCCTTGTCATTATGGAAGGTAGTTCGTTGATGAGATTTTGTTACTCCAATGGATGATAGCCTTTTCATTATGTAAGGTAGTTTGTTGATGAGATTTTGTTACTCTAATGGATGGTAGCCTTTTCATTATGGAAGGTAGTTTGTTGTTGAAATTTTGTTACTGCAATGGATGGTAGCCTTGTCATTATGGAAGGTAGTTCGTTGTTGAGATTTGGTTACTCCAATGGATGGTAGACTTGTCATTATGGAAGGTAATTCATTGTTGAGATTTTTTTACTCCAATGGATGGTAGCCTTGTCATTATGGAAGCTAGTTCGTTACTGGGATTTTGTTACTCCAATGGATGGTAGCCTTGTTATTATGGAAGGTAGTTCATTTTTGAGATTTTGTTACTCCAATGGATGGTAGCCTTGTTATTATGGGAGGTAGTACATTTTTTAGATTTTGTTATTCCAATGGATGGTTGCTTTGTCATTATGGAAGGTAGTTCGTTGTTGACATTTTATTAATCCAATGGATGGTAGCCTTGTCATTATGGAAGGTAGTTCTTTGTTGATATTTTGTTACTCCAATGGATGGTAGACTTGTCATTATGGAAGGTAGTTCATTGTGGAGATTTTGTTACTCCAATGGATTATAGCCTTGTCATTATGGAAGGTAGTTCATTGTTGTGATTTTGATACTGTAATTGATTGTATCTTTGTCATTACGGAAGGTAGTTCATTGTTGAGACTTTGTTTCTCCAATGGATGATAGCCTTGTCATTATGGAAGGTAGTTCATTTTTGAGATTTTGTTACTCCAATGGATGGTATCCTTGTCATTATGGAAGGTTGTTAGTTGTTGAGATATTGTTACTATAATGGATGGTAGCCTTGTGATTATGGAAGGTAGTTTGTTGTTGAGATTTTGTTACTCCAATGAATGGTAGCCTTGTCATTATGGAAGGTAGTTCGTTATTGACATTTTGTTACTCTAATTGATGGTATCCTTGTCATTAAGGAAGGTAGTTAATTGTTGAAATTTTGTTTCTCCAATTGATGATAGCCTTGTCATTATGGAAGGTAGTTCGTTGTTGAGATTTGGTTACTCCAATGGATGGTAGCCTTGTCATTATGGAAGGTAGTTCATTGTTGAGATTTATTTACTCCAATGGATGGTAGCCTTGTCATTATGGAAGGTAGTTCTTTGTTGAGATTTTGTTACTCCAATGGATGGTAGCCTTGTCATTATGGAAGCTTGGTCGTTATTGGGATTTGGTTTCTCCAATGGATGGTAGCCTTGTTATTATGGAAGGTAGATCTTTGTTGAGATTTTGTTACTCCAATGGATTATAGCCTTGTCATTATGGAAGGTAGTTCATTATTGTGATTTTAATACTGTAATTGATTGTATCCTTGTCATTACGGAAGGTAGTTCATTGTTGAGATTTTGTTTCTCTAATTGATGATTATCTTGTCATTATGAAAGGTAGTTCATTTTTGAGATTTTGTTACTCCAATGGATGGTATCCTTGTCATTATGGAAGGTTGTTCATTGTTGATATATTGTTACTTTAATGGATGGTAGCCTTGTCATTATGGAAGGTAGTTTGTTGTTGAGATTTTCTTACTCCAGTGGATGGTAGCCTTGTCATTATGGAAGGTAGTTCGTTGTTGAGATTTTGTTACTCTAATTGATGGTATCCTTGTCATTACGAAAGGTAGTTCATTGTTGAGATTTTGATTCTCCAATGGATGAAAGCCTTGTCATTATGGAAGGTAGTTCGTTGATGAGATTTTGTTACTCCAATGGATGATAGCCTTTTCATTATGTAAGGTAGTTTGTTGATGAGATTTTGTTACTCTAATGGATGGTAGCCTTTTCATTATGGAAGGTAGTTTGTTGTTGAAATTTTGTTACTGCAATGGATGGTAGCCTTGTCATTATGGAAGGTAGTTCGTTGTTGAGATTTGGTTACACCAATGGATGGTAGACTTGTCATTATGGAAGGTAGTTCATTGTTGAGATTTTTTTACTCCAATGGATGGTAGCCTTGTCATTATGGAAGCTAGTTCGTTACTGGGATTTTGTTACTCCAATGGATGGTAGCCTTGTTATTATGGAAGGTAGTTCATTTTTGAGATTTTGTTACTCCAATGGATGGTAGCCTTGTTATTATGGGAGGTAGTACATTTTTTAGATTTTGTTATTCCAATGGATGGTTGCTTTGTCATTATGGAAGGTAGTTCGTTGTTGACATTTTATTAATCCAATGGATGGTAGCCTTGTCATTATGGAAGGTAGTTCTTTGTTGATATTTTGTTACTCCAATGGATGGTAGACTTGTCATTATGGAAGGTAGTTCATTGTGGAGATTTTGTTACTCCAATGGATTATAGCCTTGTCATTATGGAAGGTAGTTCATTGTTGTGATTTTGATACTGTAATTGATTATATCTTTGTCATTACGGAAGGTAGTTCATTGTTGAGACTTTGTTTCTCCAATGGATGATAGCCTTGTCATTATGGAAGGTAGTTCATTTTTGAGATTTTGTTACTCCAATGGATGGTATCCTTGTCATTATGCAATGTTGTTCGTTGTTGAGATATTGTTAATTTAATGGATGGTAGCCTTGTCATTATGGAAGGTAGTTCATTGTTGAGATTTTGTTACTCCAATGAATGGTAGCCTTGTACTTATGGATGGTAGTTCATTGTTGATATTTTGTTACTCTAATTGATGGTATCCTTGTCATTACGGAAGGTAGTTCATTGTTGAGATTTTTTTTCTCCAATTGACGATAGCCTTGTCATTATGGAAGGTAGTTCATTTTTGAGATTTTGTTACTCCAATGGATAGTAGCTTTGTCATTATAGAAGGTAGTTCATTGTTGAGATTTTGTTACTCCAATGGATGGTAGCCTTGTCCTTACGAAAGGTAGTTCGTTGTTGACATTTTATTACTCCAATGGATGCTAGCCTTGACATTATAGAAGGTAGTCTGTTGTTGAGATTTTGTTACTCCAATGGATGGTAGCCTTGTCATTGTGGAAGGTAGTTCGTTGTTGAAATTTTGTTACTCCAATGGATGGTAGCCTTGTCATTGTGGAAGGTAGTTCGTTGTTGAGATTTGGTTTCTCCAATGGATGGTAGCCTTGACATTATGGAAGGCAGTTCTTTGTTGAGATTTTGTTACTCCAATGGATGGTAGCCTTTTCATTATGAAAGCTAGGTCGTTATTGGGATTTTGTTACTCCAATGGATGGTAGCCTTGTTATTATGGAAGGTAGTTAGTTGTTGTGATTTTGATACTGTAATTGATTGTATCCTTCTCATTACGGAAGGTAGTTCATTGTTGAGATTTTGTTTCTCCAATGAAGGATAGCCTTGTCGTTATGGAAGGTAGTTCATTTTTGAGATTTTGTTACTCCAATGGATGGTATCCTTGTCATTATGGAAGGTTGTTCGTTGTTGAGATATTGTTAATTTAATGGATGGTAGCCTTCTCATTATGGAAGGTAGTTTGTTTTTGAGATTTTGTTACTCCAATGAATGGTAGCCTTGTACTTATGGAAGCTAGTTTGTTGTTGAGATTTTGTTACTCCAATTGATGGTATCCTTGTCATTACGGAAGGTAGTTCATTGTTGAGATTTTGTTTCTCCAATGGATGATAGACTTGTCATTATGGAAGGTAGATCATTTTTGAGATTTTGTTACTCTAATGGATGGTATCCTTGTCATTATGGAAGGTTGTTCGTTGTTGAGATATTGTTACATTAATGGATGGTAGCCTTGTCATTATGGAAGGTAGTTTGTTGTTGAGATTTTGTTACTCCAATGGATGGTAGCCTTGTACTTATGGAAGGTAGTTCGTTGTTTAGATTTTGTTATTCTAATTGATGGTATCCTTGACATTACGGAAGGTAGTTCATTGTTGAGATTTTGTTTCTCCAATGGATGATAGCCTTGTCATTATGGAAGGTAGATCATATTTGAGATTTTGTTACTCCAATGGATGGTATCCTTGTCCCTATGGAAGGTTGTTTATTATTGAGATATTGTTACTTTAAGGGATGGTAGCCTTGTCATTATGGAAGGTAGTTTGTTGTTGAGATTTTGTTAGTCCAATGGATGGTAGCCTTGTCATTATGGAAGGTAGTTCTTTGGTGAGATTTCGTTACTCTAATTGATGGTATCTTTGTCATTACAAAAGGTAGTTCATTGTTGAGATTTTGGTTCTCCAATGGATGATAGCCTTGTCATTATGGAAGGTAGTTCATTTTTGAGATTTTGTTATTGCAATGGATAGTAGCTTTGTCATTATGGAAGGTAGTTCATTGTCGAGATTTTGTTACTCCAATGGATGGTAGCCTTGTCATTACGGAAGGTAGTTCGTTGTTGACATTTTATTACTCCAATGGATGTTAGCCTTGTCATTATGGAAGGTAGTTTGTTGTTGAGATTTTGTTACTCCAATGGATGCTAGCCTTGTCATTATTGAAGGTAGTTCGTTGATGAGATTTTGTTACTTCAATGGATGGTAGCCTTTTCATTATGGAAGGTAGTTCGTTGTTGAAATTTTGTTACTCCAATGGATGGTAGCCTTTTCATTATGGAAGGTAGTTCTCTGTTGAGATTTTGTTACTCCAATGGATGGTAGTCTTGTCATTATGGAAGGTAGTTCGTTATTGTGATTTTAATACTGTAATTGATTGTATCCTTGTCATTACGGAAGGTAGTTCATTGTTGAGATTTTGTTTCTCCAATGGATGATAGCCTTGTCGTTATGGAAGGTAGTTCATTTTTGAGATTTTGTTACTCCAATGGATGGTAGCCTTGTCATTACGGAAGGTTGTTCGTTGTTGAGATTTTGTTACTCTAATTGATGATAGCCTTGTCATTATGAAAGGTAGTTCATTTTTGAGATTTTGTTACTCCAATGGATGGTATCCTTGTCATTATGGAAGGTTGTTCGTTGTTGATATATTGTTGCTTTAATGGATGGTAGCCTTGTCATTATGGAAGGTAGTTTGTTGTTGAGATTTTGTTACTCCAATGGATGGTAGCCTTGTCATTATGAAAGGTAGATCGTTGTTGAGATTTTGTTACTCTAATTGATGGTATCCTTGTCATTACGAAAGGTAGTTCATTGTTGAGATTTTGATTCTCCAATGGATGAAAGCCTTGTCATTATGGAAGGTAGTTCGTTGATGAGATTTTTTTACTCCAATGGATGATAGCCTTTTCATTATGGAAGGTAGTTTGTTGATGAGATTTTGTTACTCCAATGGATGGTAGCCTTTTCATTATGGAAGGTAGTTTGTTGTGGAAATTTTGTTACTGCAATGGATGGTAGCCTTGTCATTATGGAAGGTAGTTCGTTGTTGAGATTTGGTTACTCCAATGGATGGTAGCCTTGTCATTATGGAAAGTAGTTCATTGTTGAGATTTTTTTACTCCAATGGATGGTAGCCTTGTCATTATGGAAGCTAGTTCGTTACTGGGATTTTGTTACTCCAATGGATGGTAGCCTTGTTATTATGGAAGCTAGTTCATTTTTGAGATTTTGTTACTCCAAAGGATGGTAGCCTTGTCATTATTGAAGGTAGTTCGTTGATGAGATTTTATTACTCCAATGGAAGGTAGTTGGTTGTTGAGATTTTGTTACTCCAATGGATGGTAGACTTGTCATTATGGAAGGTACTTTGTTGTTGAGATTTTGTTACTCCAATGGATTGTAGCTTTGTCATTATGGAAGGTAGTTTGTAGTTGATATTTTGTTACTCTAATTGAGGGTATCCTTTTCATTACGGAAGGTAGTTCATTATTGAGATTTTGATTGTCTAATGGATGATAGCCTTGCCATTATGGAAGGTAGTTCATTTTTGAGATTTTGTTACTCTAATGGATGGTATACTTGTCATTATGGAAGGTTGTTAGTTGTTGAAATATTGTTACTTTAATGGATGGTAGCCTTGTCATTATGGAAGGTAGTTTGTTGTTGAGATTTTGTTACTCCAATGGATGGTAGCCTTGTCACTATGGAAGGTAGTTCGTTATTGACATTTTGTTACTCTAATTGATGGTATCCTTGTCATTACGGAAGGTAGTTAATTGTTGAAATTTTGTTTCTCCAATTGATGATAGCCTTGTCATTATGGAAGGTAGTTCGTTGTTGAGATTTGGTTACTCCAATGGATGGTAGCCTTGTCATTATGGAAGGTAGTTCATTGTTGAGATTTTTTTACTCCAATGGATGGTAGCCTTGTCATTATGGAAGCTAGTTCGTTACTGGGATTTTGTTACTCCAATGGATGGTAGCCTTGTCATTATGGAAGGTAGTTCATTGTTGAGATTTGGTTACTCCAATGGATGGTAGCCTTGTCATTATGGAAGGTAGTTCGTTGATGAGATTTTGTTACTCCAATGGATGGTAGCCTTTTCATTATGGAAGGTAGTTTGTTGTTGAAATTTTGTTACTGCAATGGATGGTAGCCTTGTCATTATGGAAGGTAGTTCGTTGTTGAGATTTGGTTACTCCAATGGATGGTAGCCTTGTCATTATTGAAGGTAGTTCATTATTGAGATTTTGTTACTCCAATGGATGGTAGACTTGTCATTATGGAAGGTACTTTGTTGTTGAGATTTTGTTACTCCAATGGATTGTGGCTTTGTCATTATGGAAGGTAGTTTGTAGTTGAGATTTTGTTACTCTAATTGAGGGTATCCTTTTCATTACGGAAGGTAGTTCATTGTTGAGATTTTGATTGTCTAATGGATGATAGCCTTGCCATTATGGAAGGTAGTTCATTTTTGAGATTTTGTTACTCTAATGGATGGTATCCTTGTCATTATGGAAGGTTGTTCGTTGTTGAGATATTGTTACTTTAATGGATGGTAGCCTTGTCATTATGGAAGGTAGTTTGTTGTTGAGATTTTGTTACTCCAATGGAAGGTAGCCTTGTCATTATGGAAGGTAGTTCGTTATTGAGATTTTGTTTCTCTAATTGATGGTATCCTTGTCATTACGGAAGGTAGTTAATTGTTGAAATTTTGTTTCTCCAATTGATGATAGCCTTGTCATTATGGAAGGTAGTTCATTTTTGAGATTATGTTACTCCAATGGATGGTATCCTTGTCATTATGGAAGGTTGTTCTTTGTTGAGATATTGTTACTTTAATGGATGGTAGCCTTGTCATTATGGAAGGTAGTTCGTTACTGGGATTTTGTTACTCCAATGGATGGTAGCCTTGTCATTATGGAAGCTAGTTCATTGTTGAGATTTGGTTACTCCAATGGATGGTAGCCTTGTTATTATGGAAGCTAGTTCATTTTTGAGATTTTGTTACTCCAAAGGATGGTAGCCTTGTCATTATTGAAGGTAGTTCGTTGATGAGATTTTATTACTCCAATGGAAGGTAGTTGGTTGTTGAGATTTTGTTACTCCAATGGATGGTAGACTTGTCATTATGGAAGGTACTTTGTTGTTGAGATTTTGTTACTCCAATGGATTGTAGCTTTGTCATTATGGAAGGTAGTTTGTAGTTGATATTTTGTTACTCTAATTGAGGGTATCCTTTTCATTACGGAAGGTAGTTCATTATTGAGATTTTGATTGTCTAATGGATGATAGCCTTGCCATTATGGAAGGTAGTTCATTTTTGAGATTTTGTTACTCTAATGGATGGTATACTTGTCATTATGGAAGGTTGTTAGTTGTTGAAATATTGTTACTTTAATGGATGGTAGCCTTGTCATTATGGAAGGTAGTTTGTTGTTGAGATTTTGTTACTCCAATGGATGGTAGCCTTGTCACTATGGAAGGTAGTTCGTTATTGACATTTTGTTACTCTAATTGATGGTATCCTTGTCATTACGGAAGGTAGTTAATTGTTGAAATTTTGTTTCTCCAATTGATGATAGCCTTGTCATTATGGAAGGTAGTTCGTTGTTGAGATTTGGTTACTCCAATGGATGGTAGCCTTGTCATTATGGAAGGTAGTTCATTGTTGAGATTTTTTTACTCCAATGGATGGTAGCCTTGTCATTATGGAAGCTAGTTCGTTACTGGGATTTTGTTACTCCAATGGATGGTAGCCTTGTCATTATGGAAGGTAGTTCATTGTTGAGATTTGGTTACTCCAATGGATGGTAGCCTTGTCATTATGGAAGGTAGTTCGTTGATGAGATTTTGTTACTCCAATGGATGGTAGCCTTTTCATTATGGAAGGTAGTTTGTTGTTGAAATTTTGTTACTGCAATGGATGGTAGCCTTGTCATTATGGAAGGTAGTTCGTTGTTGAGATTTGGTTACTCCAATGGATGGTAGCCTTGTCATTATGGAAGGTAGTTCATTATTGAGATTTTGTTACTCCAATGGATGGTAGACTTGTCATTATGGAAGGTACTTTGTTGTTGAGATTTTGTTACTCCAATGGATTGTGGCTTTGTCATTATGGAAGGTAGTTTGTAGTTGAGATTTTGTTACTCTAATTGAGGGTATCCTTTTCATTACGGAAGGTAGTTCATTGTTGAGATTTTGATTGTCTAATGGATGATAGCCTTGCCATTATGGAAGGTAGTTCATTTTTGAGATTTTGTTACTCTAATGGATGGTATCCTTGTCATTATGGAAGGTTGTTCGTTGTTGAGATATTGTTACTTTAATGGATGGTAGCCTTGTCATTATGGAAGGTAGTTTGTTGTTGAGATTTTGTTACTCCAATGGAAGGTAGCCTTGTCATTATGGAAGGTAGTTCGTTATTGAGATTTTGTTTCTCTAATTGATGGTATCCTTGTCATTACGGAAGGTAGTTAATTGTTGAAATTTTGTTTCTCCAATTGATGATAGCCTTGTCATTATGGAAGGTAGTTCATTTTTGAGATTATGTTACTCCAATGGATGGTATCCTTGTCATTATGGAAGGTTGTTCTTTGTTGAGATATTGTTACTTTAATGGATGGTAGCCTTGTCATTATGGAAGGTAGTTCGTTACTGGGATTTTGTTACTCCAATGGATGGTAGCCTTGTCATTATGGAAGGTAGTTCATTGTTGAGATTTGGTTACTCCAATGGATGGTAGCCTTGTTATTATGGAAGCTAGTTCATTTTTGAGATTTTGTTACTCGAAAGGATGGTAGCCTTGTCATTATTGAAGGTAGTTCGTTGATGAGATTTTATTACTCCAATGGAAGGTAGTTGGTTGTTGAGATTTTGTTACTCCAATGGATGGTAGACTTGTCATTATGGAAGGTACTTTGTTGTTGAGATTTTGTTACTCCAATGGATTGTAGCTTTGTCATTATGGAAGGTAGTTTGTAGTTGATATTTTGTTACTCTAATTCTGGGTATCCTTTTCATTACGGAAGGTAGTTCAATATTGAGATTTTGATTGTCTAATGGATGATAGCCTTGCCATTATGGAAGGTAGTTCATTTTTGAGATTTTGTTACTCTAATGGATGGTATACTTGTCATTATGGAAGGTTGTTAGTTGTTGAAATATTGTTACTTTAATGGATGGTAGCCTTGTAATTATGGAAGGTAGTTTGTTGTTGAGATTTTGTTACTCCAATGGATGGTAGCCTTGTCACTATGGAAGGTAGTTCGTTATTGACATTTTGTTACTCTAATTGATGGTATCCTTGTCATTACGGAAGGTAGTTAATTGTTGAAATTTTGTTTCTCCAATTGATGATAGCCTTGTCATTATGGAAGGTAGTTCGTTGTTGAGATTTGGTTACTCCAATGGATGGTAGCCTTGTCATTATGGAAGGTAGTTCATTGTTGAGATTTTTTTACTCCAATGGATGGTAGCCTTGTCATTATGGAAGCTAGTTCGTTACTGGGATTTTGTTACTCCAATGGATGGTAGCCTTGTCATTATGGAAGGTAGTTCATTGTTGAGATTTGGTTACTCCAATGGATGGTAGCCTTGTCATTATGGAAGGTAGTTCGTTGATGAGATTTTGTTACTCCAATGGATGGTAGCCTTTTCATTATGGAAGGTAGTTTGTTGTTGAAATTTTGTTACTGCAATGGATGGTAGCCTTGTCATTATGGAAGGTAGTTCGTTGTTGAGATTTGGTTACTCCAATGGATGGTAGCCTTGTCATTATGGAAGGTAGTTCGTTATTGAGATTTTGTTACTCCAATGGATGGTAGACTTGTAATTATGGAAGGTACTTTGTTGTTGAGATTTTGTTACTCCAATGGATTGTGGCTTTGTCATTATGGAAGGTAGTTTGTAGTTGAGATTTTGTTACTCTAATTGAGGGTATCCTTTTCATTATGGAAGGTAGTTCATTGTTGAGATTTTGATTGTCTAATGGATGATAGCCTTGCCATTATGGAAGGTAGTTCATTTTTGAGATTTTGTTACTCTAATGGATGGTATCCTTGTCATTATGGAAGGTTGTTAGTTGTTGAAATATTGTTACTTTAATGGATGGTAGCCTTGTCATTATGGAAGGTAGTTTGTTGTTGAGATTTTGTTACTCCAATGGATGGTAGCCTTGTCATTATGGAAGGTAGTTCGTTATTGACATTTTGTTACTCTAATTGATGGTATCCTTGTCATTACGGAAGGTAGTTAATTGTTGAAATTTTGTTTCTCCAATTGATGATAGCCTTGTCATTATGGAAGGTAGTTCGTTGTTGAGATTTGGTTACTCCAATGGATGGTAGCGTTGTCATTATGGAAGGTAGTTCATTGTTGAGATTTTTTTACTCCAATGGATGGTAGCCTTGTCATTATGGAAGCTAGTTCGTTACTGGGATTTTGTTACTCCAATGGATGGTAGCCTTGTCATTATGGAAGGTAGTTCATTGTTGAGATTTGGTTACTCCAATGGATGGTAGCCTTGTCATTATGGAAGGTAGTTCGTTGATGAAATTTTTTTACTCCAATGGATGGTAGCCTTTTCATTATGGAAGGTAGTTTGTTGTTAAAATTTTGTTACTGCAATGGATGGTAGCCTTGTCATTATGGAAGGTAGTTCGTTGTTGAGATTTGGTTACTCCAATGGATGGTAGCCTTGTCATTATGGAAGGTAGTTCATTATTGAGATTTTGTTACTCCAATGGATGGTAGACTTGTCATTATGGAAGGTACTTTGTTGTTGAGATTTTGTTACTCCAATGGATTGTGGCTTTGTCATTATGGAAGGTAGTTTGTAGTTGAGATTTTGTTACTCTAATTGAGGGTATCCTTTTCATTACGGAAGGTAGTTCATTGTTGAGATTTTGATTGTCTAATGGATGATAGCCTTGCCATTATGGAAGGTAGTTCATTTTTGAGATTTTGTTACTCTAATGGATGGTATCCTTGTCATTATGGAAGGTTGTTCGTTGTTGAGATATTGTTACTTTAATGGATGGTAGCCTTGTCATTATAGAAGGTAGTTTGTTGTTGAGATTTTGTTACTCCAATGGAAGGTAGCCTTGTCATTATGGAAGGTATTTCGTTATTGAGATTTTGTTTCTCTAATTGATGGTATCCTTGTCATTACGGAAGGTAGTTAATTGTTGAAATTTTGTTTCTCCAATTGATGATAGCCTTGTCATTATGGAAGGTAGTTCATTTTTGAGATTATGTTACTCCAATGGATGGTATCCTTGTCATTATGGAAGGTTGTTCTTTGTTGAGATATTGTTACTTTAATGGATGGTAGCCTTGTCATTATGGAAGGTAGTTTGTTGTTGAGATTTTGTTACTCCAATGGATGGTAGCCTTGTCATTATGGAAGATAGTTCGTTATTGAGATTTTGTTACTCTAATTGATGGTATCCTTGTCATTACGGAAGGTAGTTAATTGTTGAAATTTTGTTTCTCCAATTGATGATAGCCTTGTCATTATGGAAGGTAGTTCGTTGTTGAGATTTGGTTACTCCAATGGATGGTAGCCTTGTCATTATGGAAGATAGTTCATTGTTGAGATTTTTTTTACTCCAATGGATGGTAGGCTTGTCATTATGGAAGCTAGTTCGTTACTGGGATTTTGTTCCTCCAATGGATGGTAGCCTTGTCATTATGGAAGGTAGTTCGTTGTTGAGATTTGGATACTCCAATGGATGGTAGCCTTGTCATTATGGAAGGTAGTTCGTTGATGAGATTTGGTTACTCCAATGGATGGTAGCCTTTTCATTATGGAAGCTAGTTCGTTACTGGGATTTTGTTACTCCAACGGATGGTAGCCTTATTATTATGGAAGGTAGTTCATTTTTGAGATTTTGTTACTCCAATGGATGGTAGCCTTGTCATTATGGAAGGTAGTTCGTTGATGAGATTTTATTACTCCAATGGATGGTAGCCTTGTCATTATGGATGGTAGTTCGTTGTTGAGATTTGGTTACTCCAATGGATGGTAGACTTGTCATTATGGAAGGTAGTTCGTTATTGAGATTTTTTTACTCCAATGGATGGTAGCCTTGTCATTATGGAAGCTAGTTCGTTACTGGGATTTTGTTACTCCAATGGATGGTAGCCTTGTTATTATGGAAGGTAGTTCATTTTTGAGATTTTGTTACTCCAAAGGATGGTAGCCTTGTCATTATGGAAGGTAGTTTGTTGATGAGATTTTAATACTCCAATGGATGGTAGCCTTGTAATTATGGAAGGTAGTTGGTTGTTGAGATTTTGTTACTCCAATGGATGGTAGACTTGTCATTATGGAAGGTACTTTGTTGTTGAGATTTTGTTACTCAAATGGATTGTAGCTTTGTCATTATGGAAGGAAGTTTGTAGTTGAGATTTTGTTACTCTAATTAAGGGTATCCTTTTCAATATGGAAGGTAGTTCATTGTTGAGATTTTGATTGTCTAATGGATGATAGCCTTGCCATTATGGAAGGTAGTTCATTTTTGAGATTTTGTTACTCTAATGGATGGTATCCTTGTCATTATGGAAGGTTGTTCGTTGTTGAGATATTGTTACATTAATGGATGGTAGCCTTGTCATTATGGAAGGTAGTTTGTTGTTGAGATTTTGTTACTCTAATGGATGGTAGCCTTGTCATTATGGAAGGTAGTTCGTTATTGAGATTTTGTTACTCTAATTGATGGTATCCTTGTCATTACGGAAGGTAGTTAATTGTTGAAATTTTGTTTCTCCAATTGATGATAGCCTTGTCATTATGGAAGGTAGTTCGTTGTTGATATTTGGTTACTCCAATGGATGGTAGCCTTGTCATTATGGAAGGTAGTTCATTGTTGAGATTTTTTTACTCCAATGGATGGTAGCCTTGTCATTATGGAAGCTAGTTCGTTACTGGGATTTTGTTACTCCAATGGATGGTAGCCTTGTTATTATGGAAGGTAGTTCATTTTTGAGATTTTGTTACTCCAATGGATGGTAGCCTTGTCAATATGGAAGGTAGTTCGTTGATGAGATTTTATTACTCCAATGGATGGTAGTCTTGTCATTATGGAAGGTAGTTCGTTGTTGAGATTTTGTTACTCCAATGGATGGTAGACTTGTCATTATGGAAGGTACTTTGTTGTTGAGATTTTGTTACTCCAATGGATTGTGGCTTTGTCATTATGGAAGGTAGTTTGTAGTTGAGATTTTGTTACTCTAATTGAGGGTATCCTTTTCATTACGGAAGGTAGTTCATTGTTGAGATTTTGATTGTCTAATGGATGATAGCCTTGCCATTATGGAAGGTAGTTCATTTTTGAGATTTTGTTACTCTAATGGATGGTATCCTTGTCATTATGGAAGGTTGTTCGTTGTTGAGATATTGTTACTTTAATGGATGGTAGCCTTGTCATTATGGAAGGTAGTTTGTTGTTGAGATTTTGTTACTCCAATGGAAGGTAGCCTTGTCATTATGGAAGGTAGTTCGTTATTGAGATTTTGTTTCTCTAATTGATGGTATCCTTGTCATTACGGAAGGTAGTTAATTGTTGAAATTTTGTTTCTCCAATTGATGATAGCCTTGTCATTATGGAAGGTAGTTCATTTTTGAGATTATGTTACTCCAATGGATGGTATCCTTGTCATTATGGAAGGTTGTTCTTTGTTGAGATATTGTTACTTTAATGGATGGTAGCCTTGTCATTATGGAAGGTAGTTTGTTGTTGAGATTTTGTTACTCCAATGGATGGTAGCCTTGTCATTATGGAAGATAGTTCGTTATTGAGATTTTGTTACTCTAATTGATGGTATCCTTGTCATTACGGAAGGTAGTTAATTGTTGAAATTTTGTTTCTCCAATTGATGATAGCCTTGTCATTATGGAAGGTAGTTCGTTGTTGAGATTTGGTTACTCCAATGGATGGTAGCCTTGTCATTATGGAAGATAGTTCATTGTTGAGATTTTTTTTACTCCAATGGATGGTAGGCTTGTCATTATGGAAGCTAGTTCGTTACTGGGATTTTGTTCCTCCAATGGATGGTAGCCTTGTCATTATGGAAGGTAGTTCGTTGTTGAGATTTGGTTACTCCAATGGATGGTAGCCTTGTCATTATGGAAGGTAGTTCGTTGATGAGATTTTGTTACTCCAATGGATGGTAGCCTTTTCATTATGGAAGCTAGTTCGTTACTGGGATTTTGTTACTCCAACGGATGGTAGCCTTATTATTATGGAAGGTAGTTCATTTTTGAGATTTTGTTACTCCAATGGATGGTAGCCTTGTCATTATGGAAGGTAGTTCGTTGATGAGATTTTATTACTCCAATGGATGGTAGCCTTGTCATTATGGATGGTAGTTCGTTGTTGAGATTTGGTTACTCCAATGGATGGTAGACTTGTCATTATGGAAGGTAGTTCGTTATTGAGATTTTTTTACTCCAATGGATGGTAGCCTTGTCATTATGGAAGCTAGTTCGTTACTGGGATTTTGTTACTCCAATGGATGGTAGCCTTGTTATTATGGAAGGTAGTTCATTTTTGAGATTTTGTTACTCCAAAGGATGGTAGCCTTGTCATTATGGAAGGTAGTTCGTTGATGAGATTTTAATACTCCAATGGATGGTAGCCTTGTAATTATGGAAGGTAGTTGGTTGTTGAGATTTTGTTACTCCAATGGATGGTAGACTTGTCATTATGGAAGGTACTTTGTTGTTGAGATTTTGTTACTCAAATGGATTGTAGCTTTGTCATTATGGAAGGAAGTTTGTAGTTGAGATTTTGTTACTCTAATTAAGGGTATCCTTTTCATTATGGAAGGTAGTTCATTGTTGAGATTTTGATTGTCTAATGGATGATAGCCTTGCCATTATGGAAGGTAGTTCATTTTTGAGATTTTGTTACTCTAATGGATGGTATCCTTGTCATTATGGAAGGTTGTTCGTTGTTGAGATATTGTTACATTAATGGATGGTAGCCTTGTCATTATGGAAGGTAGTTTGTTGTTGAGATTTTGTTACTCTAATGGATGGTAGCCTTGTCATTATGGAAGGTAGTTCGTTATTGAGATTTTGTTACTCTAATTGATGGTATCCTTGTCATTACGGAAGGTAGTTAATTGTTGAAATTTTGTTTCTCCAATTGATGATAGCCTTGTCATTATGGAAGGTAGTTCGTTGTTGATATTTGGTTACTCCAATGGATGGTAGCCTTGTCATTATGGAAGGTAGTTTATTGTTGAGATTTTTTTACTCCAATGGATGGTAGCCTTGTCATTATGGAAGCTAGTTCGTTACTGGGATTTTGTTACTCCAATGGATGGTAGCCTTGTTATTATGGAAGGTAGTTCATTTTTGAGATTTTGTTACTCCAATGGATGGTAGCCTTGTCAATATGGAAGGTAGTTCGTTGATGAGATTTTATTACTCCAATGGATGGTAGTCTTGTCATTATGGAAGGTAGTTCGTTGTTGAGATTTTGTTACTCCAATGGATGGTAGACTTGTCATTATGGAAGGTACTTTGTTGTTGAGATTTTGTTACTCCAATGGATTGTGGCTTTGTCATTATGGAAGGTAGTTTGTAGTTGAGTTTTTGTTACTCTAATTGAGGGTATCATTTTCATTACGGAAGGTAGTTCATTGTTGAGATTTTGATTGTCTAATGGATGATAGCCTTGCCATTATGGAAGGTAGTTCATTTTTGAGATTTTGTTACTCTAATGGATGGTATCCTTGTCATTATGGAAGGTTGTTCGTTGTTGAGATATTGTTACTTTAATGGATGGTAGCCTTGTCATTATGAAAGGTAGTTTGTTGTTGAGATTTTGTTACTCCAATGGAAGGTAGCCTTGTCATTATGGAAGGTAGTTCGTTATTGAGATTTTGTTACTCTAATTGATGGTATCCTTGTCATTACAGAAGGTAGTTCATTGTTGAGATTTTGTTTCTCCAATGGATGATAACCTTGTCGTTATGGAATGTAGTTCATTTTTGAGATTTTGTTACTCCAATGGATGGTATCCTTGTCATTATGGAAGGTTATTCGTTGTTGAGATATTGTTAATTTAATGGATGGTAGCCTTGTCATTATGTAAGATAGTTTGTTGTTGAGATTTTGTTACTCCAATAAATGGTAGCCTTGTACTTATGGAAGGTAGTTCATTGTTGATATTTTGTTACTCTAATTGATGGTATCCTTGTCATTAGGGAAGGTAGTTCATTGTTGAGATTTTGTTTCTCCAATTGATGATACCCTTGTCATTATGGAAGGTAGTTCATTTTTGAGATTTTGTTACTCCAATGGATGGTATCCTTGTCATTATGGAAGGTTTTTCATTGTTGATATATTGTTACTTTAATGGATGGTAGCCTTGTCATTATGGAAGGTAGTTTGTTGTTGAGATTTTGTTACTCCAATGGATGGTAGCGTTGTCATTATGGAAGGTAGTTCGTTGTTGAGATTTTGTTTCTCTAATTGATGGTATCCTTGACATTACGAAAGGTAGTTCATTGTTGAGATTTTGAGTCTCCAATGGATGAAAGCCTTGTCATTATAGAAGGTAGTTCATGTTTGAGATTCTGTTACTCCAATGGATGGTAGCTTTATCATTATGAAAGGTAGTTCATTGTTGAGATTTTATTACTCCAACGGATGGTAGCCTTGTCATTACGGAAGGTAGTTCGTTATTGAAATTTTGTTACTCCAATGGATGGTAGCCTTGTCATTAAGGAAGGTATTTTGTTGTTTAGATTTTGTTACTCCAATGGATGCTAGCCTTGTCATTATGGAAGGTAGTTTGTTGATGAGATTTTGTTACTCCAATGGATGGTAGCCTTTTCATTATGGAAGGTAGTTTGTTGTTGAAATTTTGTTACTGCAATGGATGGTAGCCTTGTCATTATGGAAGGTAGTTCGTTGTTGAGATTTGGTTACTCCAATGGATGGTATCCTTGTCATTATGGAAGGTAGTTCATTGTTGAGATTTTGTTACTCCAATGGATGGTAGCCTTGTCATTATGGAAGCTAGTTCGTTACTGGGATTTTGTTACTCCAATGGATGGTAGCCTTGTCATTATGGAAGGTAGTTCATTTTTGAGATTTTGTTACTCCAATGGATGGTAGCCTTGTCATTATGGAAGGTAGTTCGTTGTTGAGATTTTGTTACTCCAATGGATGGTAGACTTGTCATTATGGAAGGTACTTTGTTGTTGAGATTTTGGTACTCCAATGGATTGTAGCTTTGTCATTATGGAAGGTAGTTTTTAGTTGAGATTTTGTTACTCCAATGGATGGTAGACTTGTCATTATGTAAGGTACTTCGTTGTTGAGATTTTGTTACTTCAATGGTTTGTAGCTTTGTCATTATGGTAGGTAGTTTGTAGTTGAGATTTTGTTACTCTAATTGAGTGTATCCTTTTCATTACGGAAGGTAGTTCATTGTTGAGATTTTGATTCTCTAATGGATGATAGCCTTGCCATTATGGAAGGTAGTTCATTTTTGAGATTTTGTTACACTAATGGATGGTATCCTTGTCATTATGGAAGGTTGTTCGTTGTTGAGATATTGTTACTTTTGGATGGTAGCCTTGTCATTATGGAAGGTAGTTTGTTGTTGAGATTTTGTTACTCCAATGAATTAGAGCCTTGTCATTATGGAAGGTAGTTTGTTGTTGAGATTTTGTTACTCTAATTGATGGTATCCTTGTCATTACGGAAGGTAGTTCATTGTTGAGATTTTGTTTCTCCAATGGATGATAGCCTTGTCATTATGGAAGGTAGTTCATTTTTGAGATTTTGTTACTCTAATGGATGGTATCCTTGTCATTATGGAAGGTTGTTCGTTGTTGAGATATTGTTACTTTAATGGATGCTATCCTTGTCATTATGGAAGGTAGTTCGTTGAAGAGATTTTGTTACTCCAATGGATGGTAGCCTTTTCATTATGGAAGGTAGTTCGTTGTTGAAATTTTGTTACTCCAATGGATGGTAGCCTTGTCATTATGGAAGGTAGTTCATTGTTGAGATTTGGTTTCTCCAATGGATGGTATCCTTATCATTATGAAAGGTAGTTCTTTGTTGAGATTTTGTTACTCCAATGGATGGAAGCCTTGTCATTATGGAAGCTAGGTCATAATTGGGATTTTGTTACTCCAATGGATGGTAGCCTTGTTATTATGGAAGGTAGTTCATTTTTTAGATTTTGTTATTCCAATGGATGGTAGCTTTGTCATTATGGAAGGTAGTTCGTTGTTCACATTTTATTAATCCAATGGATGGTAGCCTTGCCATTTTGGAAGGTAGTTCGTTGTTGAGATTTTGTTACTCCAATGGATGGTAGACTTGTCATTATGGAAGGTAGTTCATTGTTGAGATTTTGTTACTCCAATGGATTATAGCCTTGTCATTATGGAAGGTAGTTCGTTGTTGTGATTTTGATACTGTAATTGATGGTATCCTTGTCATTACAGAACGTAGTTCATTATTGAGATTTTGTTTCTCCAATGGATGATAGCCTTGTCGTTATGGAAGGTAGTTCATTTTTGAGATTTTGTTACTCCAATGGATGGTATCCTTGTCATTATGGAAGGTTGTTCATTGTTGAGATATTGTTAATTTAATGGATGGTAGCCTTGTCATTATGGAAGGTAGTTCGTTGTTGAGATTTGGTTACTCCAATGGATGGTAGCCTTGTCATTATGAAAGGTAGTTCATTGTTGAGATTTTGTTACTCCAATGGATGGTAGCCTTGTCATTATGGAAGCTAGTTCGTTACTGGGATTTTGTTACTCCAAAGGATGGTAGCCTTGTCATTATGGAAGGTAGTTCATTTTTGAGATTTTGTTACTCCAATGGATGGTAGCCTTGCCATTATGGAAGGAAGTTCGTTGTTGAGATTTTATTACTCCAATGGATGGTAGCCATGTCATTATGGAAGGTAGTTCGTTGTTGAGATTTTGTTACTCCAATGGATGGTAGACTTGTCATTATGGAAGGTATTTTGTTGTTTAGATTTTGTTACTCCAATGGATGCTAGCCTTGTCATTATGGAAGGTAGTTCGTTGATGATATTTTGTTACTCCAATGGATGGTAGCCTTTTCATTATGGAAGGTAGTTCGTTGTTGAAATTTTGTTATTGCAATGGATGGTAGCCTTGTCATTATGGAAGGTAGTTCGTTGTTGAGATTTGGTTACTCCAATGGATGGTAGCCTTGTCATTATGGAAGGTAGTTCATTGTTGAGATTTTGTTACTCCAATGGATGGTAGCCTTGTCATTATGGAAGCTAGTTCGTTACTGGGATTTTGTTACTCCAATGAATGGTAGCCTTGTTATTATGGAAGGTAGATCATTTTTGAGATTTTGTTACTCCAATGGATGGTAGCCTTGTCATTATGGAAGGTATTTTGTTGTTTATATTTTGTTACTCCAATGGATGATATCCTTGTCATTATGGAAGGTAGTTCATTGTTGATATTTGGTTTCTCCAATTGATGATAGCCTTGTCATTACGGAAGGTAGTTCATTGTTGAGATTTTGTTTCTCCAATTGATGATAGCCTTGTCATTATGGAAAGTAGTTTATTTTTGAGATTATGTTACTCCAATGGATGGTATCCTTGTCATTATGGAAGGTTGTTCGTTGTTGAGATATTGTTAATTTAATGGATGGTAGCTTGTCATTATGGAAGGTAGTTTGTTGTTAAGATTTTGTTACTCCAATGGATGGTAGCCTTGTCATTATGGAAGGTAGTTCATTTTTGAGATTTTGTTACTCCAATGGATGGCAGCCTTGTAATTATGGAAGGAAGTTCGTTGTTGAGATTTAATTACTCCAATGGATGGTAGCCTTGTCATTATGGAAGGTAGTTCGTTGTTGAGATTTTGTTACTCCAATGGATGGTAGACTTGTCAATTTGGAAGGTACTTCGTTGTTGAGTTTTTGTTACTTCAATTGATTGTAGCTTTGTCATTACGGAAGGTAGTTCATTGTTGAAATTTTGTTACTCCAATGGATGGTAGCCTTGTCATTATGGAAGGTATTTTGTTGTTTAGATTTTGTTACACGAATGGATGATAGCCTTGTCATTATGGAAGGTAGTTCATTTTTGTGATTTTGTTAGTCCAATTGATGGTATCCTTGTCATTATGGAAGGTTGTTCGTTGTTGAGATATTGTTACTTTAATGGGTGGTAGCCTTGTCATTATGGAAGGTAGTTTGTTGTTGAAATTTTGTTACTCCAATGAATGGTAGCCTTATACTTATGGAAGGTAGTTCGTTGTTTAGATTTTGTTACTCTAATTGACGGTATCCTTGTCATTACGGAAGGTAGTTCATTGTTGAGATTTTGTTTCTCCACGGATGATAGCCTTGTCATTATGGAAGGTAATTCATTTTTAAGATTTTGTTACTCCAATGGATGGTACCCTTGTCATTATGGAAGGTTGTTTGTTGTTGAGATATGGTTACTTTAATGGATGGTAGCCTTGTCATTATGGAAGGTAGTTTGTTATTGAGATTTTGTTACTCCAATGGATGGTAGCCTTGTCAATATGGAAGGTAGTTCGTTGTTGAGATTTTATTAGTCTAATTGATGGTATCCTTGTCATTACGAAAGGTAGTTCATTGTTGAGATTTTGATTCTCCAATGGATGATAGCCTTGTCATTATGGAAGGTAGTTCATTTATGAGATTTTATTACTCCAATGGATGGTAGCCTTGTCATTACGGAAGGTAGTTCGTTGTTGAAATTTTGTTAGTCCAATGGATGGTAGGCTTGTCATTATGGAAGGTATTTTGTTGTTTAGATTTTGTTACTCCAATGGATGATAGCCTTGTCATTATGAAAGGTAGTTTGTTGTCGATATCTTTGTTACTCCAATGGATGGTTGCCTAGTCATTAGGGAAGGTAGTCTGTTGTCGAGATTTTTGTTACTCCAATGGATGATAGCCTTGTCAATATGAAGGTAGTCTGTTGTCGAGATTTTTGTTACTCCAATGGATGGTAGCCTTGTCATTATGGAAGGTAGTGTGTCATTGTGATTTTTGTTACTCCTATGGATGGTAGCCTTGTCATTATGGAAGGTAGTCTATTGTTCAGATTTTTGTTACTATAATTTATGGTAGCCTTGTCATTTTGATAGGTAGTCTGTTGTCGAGATTTTTGTTACTCTATTGGATGGTAGCCATGTCATTTTGGAAGTTAGTCTATTGTCAAGATTTTTGTTACTCCAATGGATGGTAGCCTAGTCATTATGGAAGGTAGTCTGTTTTTGAGATTTTTTATACTCCGATGGATGGTAGCCTTGTCATTATAGAAGGTAGTCTGTTGTCGAGATTTTTGTTACTCCAATAGATGGTAGCATTGTCATTATGGAAGGTAGTCTGTTGTCGTGATTTTTGTTACTCCAATGGATGGTAGCCATGTCATTATGGAAGGTAGTATGTTGTCGATATCTTTGTTACTCCAATGGATGGTAGCCTTGTCATTATGAAAGGTAGTCTGTTGTCGAGATTTTTGTTACTCCAATGGATGGTAGCCTTGTTATTATAGAAGATAGTCTGTCATTGTGATTTTTGTTACTCCTATGGATGGTAGCCTTCTCATTATGGAAGGTAGTCTATTGTCGAGATTTTTGTTACTCTAATGGATGGTAGCCTTGTCATTATGGAAGGTAGTTCATTTTTGAGATTTTGTTACTCCAATGGATGGTAGCCTTGTCATTATGGAAGGTAGTCGGTTGTCGTTATCTTTATTACGCCAATGGATGGTAGCCTAGTCATTATTAAAGGTAGTCTATTGTCGAGATTTTTTTTACTCCAATGGATGGTAGCCATGTCATTATGGAAGGTAGTATGTTGTCGAGATTTTTGTTATTCCAATGGATGGTAGCTTTGTCATTATGAAAGGTAGTTTGTTGTCGATATCTTTGTTACTCCAATGGATAGTAGCCTAGTCATTAGGGAAGGTAGTCTGTTGTCGAGATTTTTGTTACTCCAATGGATGGTAGCCTAGTCATTATGGAAGATAGTCTGTTGTTCAGATTTTTGTTACTCCAATGGATGATAGCCTTGTCATTATGGAAGCTAGTCTGTTGCCGAGATTTTTGTTACTCCAATTGATGGTAGCCTTGTTATTATGGAAGGTAGTCTGTCATTGTGATTTTTGTTACTCCTATGGATGGTAGCCTTCTCATTATGGAAGGTAGTCTATTGTTCAGATTTTTGTTACTACAATGTATGGTAGCCTAGTCATTATGAAAGGTAGTCTATTGTCGAGATTTTAGTTACTCCAATGGATGGCAGCCTAGTCATTATGGAAGGTAGTCTGTTGTAGAGATTTTGTTACTCCAATGGATGGTAGCCTTGTCATTATGGAAGGTAGTTTGTTGTTGAGATTTTGTTACTCCAATGAATGGTAGCCTTGTACTTATGGAAGGTAGTTTGTTGTTGAGATTTTGTTACTCTAATTGATGGTATCCTTGTCATTACGGAAGGTAGTTCATTGTTGAGATTTTGTTTCTCCAATGGATGATAGCCTTGTCATTATGGAAGGTAGTTCATTTTTGAGATTTTGTTACTCCAATGGATGGTAGACTTGTCATTATGGACGGTATTTCATTGTTGAGATTTTGTTACTCCAATGTATTATAGCCTTGTCATTATGGAAGGTAGTTCGTTGTTGTGATTTTGATACTGTAACTGATGGTATCCTTGTCATTACAGAAGGTAGTTCATTTTTGAGATTTTGTTACTCCAATGGATGGTATCCTTGTCATTATGGAAGGTTGTTCGTTGTTGAGATATTGTTAATTTAATGGATGGTAGCCTTGTCATTATGGAAGATAGTTTGTTGTTGTGATTTTGTTACTACAATAAATGGTAGCCTTGTACTTATGGATGGTAGTGCATTGTTGATATTTTGTTACTCTAATTGATGATACCCTTGTCATTATGGAAGGTAGTTCATTTTTGAGATTTTGTTACTCCAATGGATGGTATCCTTGTCATTATGGAAGGTTGTTCATTGTTGATATATTGTTACTTTAATGGATGGTAGCCTTGTCATTATGGAAGGTAGTTTGTTGTTGAGATTTTGTTACTCCAATGGATGGTAGCCTTGTCATTATGGAAGGTAGTTCGTTGTTAAGATTTTGTTTCTCTAATTGATGGTATCCTTGTCATTACGAAAGGTAGTTCATTGTTGAGATTTTGATTCTCCAATGGATGAAAGCCTTGTCATTATGGAAGGTAGTTCGTTGATGAGATTTTGTTACTCCAATGGATGGTAGCCTTTTCATTATGGAAGGTAGTTTATTGTTGAAATTTTGTTACTGCAATGGATGGTAGCCTTGTCATTATGGAAGGTAGTTCGTTGTTGAGATTTGGGTACTCCAATGGATGGTAGCCTTGTTATTATGGAAGGTAGTTCATTGTTGAGATTTTGTTACTCCAATGGATGGTAGCCTTGTCATTATGGAAGCTAGTTCGTTACTGGGATTTTGTTACTCCAATGGATGGTAGCCTTGTCATTATGGAAGGTAGTTCATTTTTAAGATTTTGTTACTCCAATGGATGGTAGCCTTGTCATTATGGAAGGAAGTTCGTTGTTGAGATTTTATTACTCCAATGGATGGTAGCGTTGTCATTATGGAAGGTAGTTCATTGTTGAGATTTTGGTACTCCAATGGATTGTAGCTTTGTCATTATGGAAGGTAGTTTGTAGTTGAGATTTTGTTACTCTAATTGAGGGTATCCTTTTCATTACGGAAGGTAGTTCATTGTTGAGATTTTGTTACTCCAATGGATGGTAGACTTGTCATTATGGAAGGTATTTCATTGTTGAGATTTTGTTACTCCAATGGATTATAGCCTTGTCATTATGGAAGGTAGTTCGTTGTTGTGATTTTGATACTGTAACTGATGGTATCCTTGTCATTACAGAAGGTAGTTCATTGTTGAGATTTTGTTTCTCCAATGGATGATAACCTTGTCGTTATGGAAGGTAGTTCATTTTTGAGATTTTGTTACTCCAATGGATGGTATCCTTGTCATTATGGAAGGTTGTTCGTTGTTGAGATATTTATAATTTAATGGATGGTAGCCTTGTCATTATGGAAGATAGTTTGTTGTTGAGATTTTGTTACTCCAATAAATGGTAGCCTTGTACTTATGGATGGTAGTTCATTGTTGATATTTTGTTACTCTAATTGATGGTATCCTTGTCATTACGGAAGGTAGTTCATTGTTGAGATTTTGTTTCTCCAATTGATGATAACATTGTCATTATGGAAGGTAGTTCATTTTTAAGATTTTGTTACTCCAATGGATGGTATCCTTGTCATTATGGAAGGTTGTTCATTGTTGATATATTGTTACTTTAATGGATGGTAGACTTGTCATTATGGAAGGTAGTTTGTTGTTGAGATTTTGTTACTCCAATGGATGGTAGCCTTGTCATTATGGAAGGTAGTTCGTTGTTGAGATTTTGTTTCTCTAATTGATGGTATCCTTGTCATAACGAAAGGTAGTTCATTGTTGAGATTTTGATTCTCCAATGGATGAAAGCCTTGTCATTATAGAAGGTAGTTCATTTTTGAGATTCTGTTACTCCAATGGATGGTAGCTTTATCATTATGAAAGGTAGTACATTGTTGAGATTTTTTTACTCCAACGGATGGTAGCCTTGTCATTACGGAAGGTAGTTCGTTATTGAAATTTTGTTACTCCAATGGATGGTAGCCTTGTCATTATGGAAGGTATTTTGTTGTTTAGATTTTGTTACTCCAATGGATGCTAGCCTTGTCATTATGGAAGGTAGTTCGTTGATGAGATTTTTTTTACTCCAATGGATGGTAGCCTTTTCATTATGGAAGGTAGTTTGTTGTTGAAATTTTGTTACTGCAATGGATGGTAGCCTTGTCATTATGGAAGGTAGTTCGTTGTTGAGATTTGGTTACTCCAATGGATGGTAGCCTTGTCATTATGGAAGGTAGTTCATTGTTGAGATTTTGTTACTCCAATGGATGGTAGCCTTGTCATTATGGAAGCTAGTTCGTTACTGGGATTTTGTTACTCCAATGGATGGTAGCCTTGTCATTATGGAAGGTAGTTCATTTTTGATATTTTGTTACTCCAATGGATGGTAGCCTTGTCATTATGGAAGGAAGTTCGTTGTTGAGATTTTATTACTCCAATGCATGGTAGCCTTGTCATTATGGAAGGTAGTTTGTTATTGAAATTTTGTTACTCCAATGGATGGTAGCCTTGTCAATATGGAAGGTACTTCGTTGTTGAGATTTTATTACTCTAATTGATGGTATCCTTGTCATTACGAAAGGTAGTTCATTGTTGAGATTTTGATTCTCCAATGGATGATAGCCTTGTCATTATGGAAGGTAGTTCATTTTTGAGATTTTGTTATTCCAATGGATGGTAGCCTTGTCATTACGGAAGGTAGTTCGTTGTTGAAATTTTGTTAGTCCAATGGATGGTAGCCTTGTCATTATGGAAGGTATTTTGTTGTTTAGATTTTGTTACTCCAATGGATGATAGCCTTGTCATTATGAAAGGTAGTTTGTTGTCGATATCTTTGTTACTCCAATGGATGGTTGCCTAGTCATTAGGGAAGGTAGTCTGTTGTCGAGATTTTTGTTACTCCAATGGATGGTAGCCTAGTCATTATGGAAGATAGTCTGTTGTCGATATTTTTGTTACTCCAATGGATGATAGCCTTGTCAATATGAAGGTAGTCTGTTGTCGAGATTTTTGTTACTCCAATGGATGGTAGCCTTGTCATTATGGAAGGTAGTGTGTCATTGTGATTTTTGTTACTCCTATGGATGCTAGCCTTGTCATTATGGAAGGTAGTTCGTTGATGAGATTTTGTTACTCCAATGGATGGTAGCCTTCTCATTATGGAAGGTAGTTTGTTGTTGAAATTTTGTTATTGCAATGGATGGTAGCCTTGTCATTATGGAAGGTAGTTCGTTGTTGAGATTTGGGTACTCCAATGGATGGTAGCCTTGTTATTATGGAAGGTAGTTCATTGTTGAGATTTTGTTACTCCAATGGATGGTAGCCTTGTCATTATGGAAGCTAGTTCGTTACTGGGATTTTGTTACTCCAATGGATGGTAGCCTAGTCATTATGGAAGGTAGTTCATTTTTGAGATTTTGTTACTCCAATGGATGGTAGCCTTGTCATTATGGAAGGAAGTTCGTTGTTGAGATTTTATTACTCCAATGGATGGTAGCCTTGTCATAATGGAAGGTAGTTCGTTGTTGAGATTTTGTTACTCCAATGGATGGTAGATTTGTCATTATGGAAGGTACTTCGTTGTTGAGATTTTGGTACTCCAATGAATTGTAGCTTTGTCATTATGGAAGGTAGTTTATAGTTGAGATTTTGTTACTCTAATTGAGGGTATCCTTTTCATTACGGAAGGTAGTTCATTGTTGAGATTTTGATTCTCTAATGGATGATAGCCTTGCCATTATGGAAGGTAGTTAATTTTTGAGATTTTGTTACTCTAATGGATGGTATCCTTGTCATTATGGAAGGTAGTTCGTTGTTGAGATTTGGTTACTCCAATGGATGGTAGCCTTGTCATTATGGAAGGTAGTTCATTGTTGAGATTTTGTTACTCCAATGGATGGTTGCCTTGTCATTATGGAAGCTAGTTCGTTACTGGGATTTTGTTACTCCAATGGATGGTAGCCTTGTCATTATGGAAGGTAGTTCATTTTTGAGATTTTGTTACTCCAATGGATGGTAGACTTGTCATTATGGAAGGTATTTCATTGTTGAGATTTTGTTACTCCAATGGATTATAGCCTTGTCATTATGGAAGGTAGTTCGTTGTTGTGATTTTGATACTGTAACTGATGGTATCCTTGTCATTACAGAAGGTAGTCCACTGTTGAGATTTTGTTTCTCCAATGGATGATAACCTTGTCGTTATGGAAGGTAGTTCATTTTTGAGATTTTGTTACTCCAATGGATGGTATCCTTGTCATTATGGAAGGTTGTTCGTTGTTGAGATATTGTTAATTTAATGGATGGTAGCCTTGTCATTATGGAAGATAGTTTGTTGTTAAGATTTTGTTACTCAATAAATGGTAGCCTTGTACTTATGGATGGTAGTTCATTGTTGATATTTTGTTACTCTAATTGATGGTATCCTTGTCATTACGGAAGGTAGTTCATTGTTGAGATTTTGTTTTTCCAATTGATGATAACATTGTCATTATGGAAGGTAGTTCATTTTTGAGATTTTGTTACTCCAATGGATGGTATCCTTGTCATTATGGAAGGTTGTTCATTGTTGATATATTGTTACTTTAATGGATGGTAGACTTGTCATTATGGAAGGTAGTTTGTTGTTGAGATTTTGTTACTCCAATGGATGGTAGCTTTTTCATTATGGAAGGTAGTTTATTGTTGAAATTTTGTTACTGCAATGGATGGTAGCCTTGTCATTATGGAAGGTAGTTCGTTGTTGAGATTTGGGTACTCCAATGGATGGTAGCCTTGTTATTATGGAAGGTAGTTCATTGTTGAGATTTTGTTACTCCAATGGATGGTAGCCTTGTCATTATGGAAGCTAGTTCGTTACTGGGATTTTGTTACTCCAATGGATGGTAGCCTTGTCATTATGGAAGGTAGTTCATTTTTAAGATTTTGTTACTCCAATGGATGGTAGCCTTGTCATTATGGAAGGAAGTTCGTTGTTGAGATTTTATTACTCCAATGGATGGTAGCGTTGTCATTATGGAAGGTAGTTCGTTGTTGAGATTTTGTTACTCCAATGGATGGTAGATTTGTCATTATGGAAGGTACTTCGTTGTTGAGATTTTGGTACTCCAATGGATTGTAGCTTTGTCATTATGGAAGGTAGTTTGTAGTTGAGATTTTGTTACTCTAATTGAGGGTATCCTTTTCATTACGGAAGGTAGTTCATTGTTGAGATTTTGTTACTCCAATGGATGGTAGACTTGTCATTATGGAAGGTATTTCATTGTTGAGATTTTGTTACTCCAATGGATTATAGCCTTGTCATTATGGAAGGTAGTTCGTTGTTGTGATTTTGATACTGTAACTGATGGTATCCTTGTCATTACAGAAGGTAGTTCATTGTTGAGATTTTGTTTCTCCAATGGATGATAACCTTGTCGTTATGGAAGGTAGTTCATTTTTGAGATTTTGTTACTCCAATGGATGGTATCCTTGTCATTATGGAAGGTTGTTCGTTGTTGAGATATTGTTAATTTAATGGATGGTAGCCTTGTCATTATGGAAGATAGTTTGTTGTTGAGATTTTGTTACTCCAATAAATGGTAGCCTTGTACTTATGGATGGTAGTTCATTGTTGATATTTTGTTACTCTAATTGATGGTATCCTTGTCATTACGGAAGGTAGTTCATTGTTGAGATTTTGTTTCTCCAATTGATGATAACATTGTCATTATGGAAGGTAGTTCATTTTTGAGATTTTGTTACTCCAATGGATGGTATCCTTGTCATTATGGAAGGTTGTTCATTGTTGATATATTGTTACTTTAATGGATGGTAGACTTGTCATTATGGAAGGTAGTTTGTTGTTGAGATTTTGTTACTCCAATGGATGGTAGCCTTGTCATTATGGAAGGTAGTTCGTTGTTGAGATTTTGTTTCTCTAATTGATGGTATCCTTGTCATAACGAAAGGTAGTTCATTGTTGAGATTTTGATTCTCCAATGGATGAAAGCCTTGTCATTATAGAAGGTAGTTCATTTTTGAGATTCTGTTACTCCAATGGATGGTAGCTTTATCATTATGAAAGGTAGTACATTGTTGAGATTTTTTTTTCTCCAACGGATGGTAGCCTTGTCATTACGGAAGGTAGTTCGTTATTGAAATTTTGTTACTCCAATGGATGGTAGCCTTGTCATTATGGAAGGTATTTTGTTGTTTAGATTTTGTTACTCCAATGGATGCTAGCCTTGTCATTATGGAAGGTAGTTCGTTGATGAGATTTTTTTACTCCAATGGATGGTAGCCTTTTCATTATGGAAGGTAGTTTGTTGTTGAAATTTTGTTACTGCAATGGATGGTAGCCTTGTTATTATGGAAGGTAGTTCGTTGTTGAGATTTGGTTACTCCAATGGATGGTAGCCTTGTCATTATGGAAGGTAGTTCATTGTTGAGATTTTGTTACTCCAATGGATGGTAGCCTTGTCATTATGGAAGCTAGTTCGTTACTGGGATTTTGTTACTCCAATGGATGGTAGCCTTGTCATTATGGAAGGTAGTTCATTTTTGATATTTTGTTACTCCAATGGATGGTAGCCTTGTCATTATGGAAGGAAGTTCGTTGTTGAGATTTTATTACTCCAATGCATGGTAGCCTTGTCATTATGGAAGGTAGTTTGTTATTGAAATTTTGTTACTCCAATGGATGGTAGCCTTGTCAATATGGAAGGTACTTCGTTGTTGAGATTTTATTACTCTAATTGATGGTATCCTTGTCATTACGAAAGGTAGTTCATTGTTGAGATTTTGATTCTCCAATGGATGATAGCCTTGTCATTATGGAAGGTAGTTCATTTTTGAGATTTTGTTATTCCAATGGATGGTAGCCTTGTCATTACGGAAGGTAGTTCGTTGTTGAAATTTTGTTAGTCCAATGGATGGTAGCCTTGTCATTATGGAAGGTATTTTGTTGTTTAGATTTTGTTACTCCAATGGATGATAGCCTTGTCATTATGAAAGGTAGTTTGTTGTCGATATCTTTGTTACTCCAATGGATGGTTGCCTAGTCATTAGGGAAGGTAGTCTGTTGTCGAGATTTTTGTTACTCCAATGGATGGTAGCCTAGTCATTATGGAAGATAGTCTGTTGTCGATATTTTTGTTACCCCAATGGATGATAGCCTTGTCAATATGAAGGTAGTCTGTTGTCGAGATTTTTGTTACTCCAATGGATGGTAGCCTTGTCATTATGGAAGGTAGTGTGTCATTGTGATTTTTGTTACTCCTATAGATGCTAGCCTTGTCATTATGGAAGGTAGTTCGTTGATGAGATTTTGTTACTCCAATGGATGGTAGCCTTTTCATTATGGAAGGTAGTTTGTTGTTGAAATTTTGTTATTGCAATGGATGGTAGCCTTGTCATTATGGAAGGTAGTTCGTTGTTGAGATTTGGGTACTCCAATGGATGGTAGCCTTGTTATTATGGAAGGTAGTTCATTGTTGAGATTTTGTTACTCCAATGGATGGTAGCCTTGTCATTATGGAAGCTAGTTCGTTACTGGGATTTTGTTACTCCAATGGATGGTAGCCTAGTCATTATGGAAGGTAGTTCATTTTTGAGATTTTGTTACTCCAATGGATGGTAGCCTTGTCATTATGGAAGGAAGTTCGTTGTTGAGATTTTATTACTCCAATGGATGGTAGCCTTGTCATAATGGAAGGTAGTTCGTTGTTGAGATTTTGTTACTCCAATGGATGGTAGATTTGTCATTATGGAAGGTACTTCGTTGTTGAGATTTTGGTACTCCAATTAATTGTAGCTTTGTCATTATGGAAGGTAGTTTATAGTTGAGATTTTGTTACTCTAATTAAGGGTATCCTTTTCATTACGGAAGGTAGTTCATTGTTGAGATTTTGATTCTCTAATGGATGATAGCCTTGCCATTATGGAAGGTAGTTAATTTTTGAGATTTTGTTACTCTAATGGATGGTATCCTTGTCATTATGGAAGGTAGTTCGTTGTTGAGATTTGGTTACTCCAATGGATGGTAGCCTTGTCATTATGGAAGGTAGTTCATTGTTGAGATTTTGTTACTCCAATGGATGGTTGCCTTGTCATTATGGAAGCTAGTTCGTTACTGGGATTTTGTTACTCCAATGGATGGTAGCCTTGTCATTATGGAAGGTAGTTCATTTTTGAGATTTTGTTACTCCAATGGATGGTAGACTTGTCATTATGGAAGGTATTTCATTGTTGAGATTTTGTTACTCCAATGGATTATAGCCTTGTCATTATGGAAGGTAGTTCGTTGTTGTGATTTTGATACTGTAACTGATGGTATCCTTGTCATTACAGAAGGTAGTTCACTGTTGAGATTTTGTTTCTCCAATGGATGATAACCTTGTCGTTATGGAAGGTAGTTCATTTTTGAGATTTTGTTACTCCAATGGATGGTATCCTTGTCATTATGGAAGGTTGTTCGTTGTTGAGATATTGTTAATTTAATGGACGGTAGCCTTGTCATTATGGAAGATAGTTTGTTGTTAAGATTTTGTTACTCAATAAATGGTAGCCTTGTACTTATGGATGGTAGTTCATTGTTGATATTTTGTTACTCTAATTGATGGTATCCTTGTCATTACGGAAGGTAGTTCATTGTTGAGATTTTGTTTTTCCAATTGATGATAACATTGTCATTATGGAAGGTAGTTAATTTTTGAGATTTTGTTACTCCAATGGATGGTATCCTTGTCATTATGGAAGGTTGTTCATTGTTGATATATTGTTACTTTAATGGATGGTAGACTTGTCATTATGGAAGGTAGTTTGTTGTTGAGATTTTGTTACTCCAATGGATGGTAGCTTTATCATTATGAAAGGTAGTACATTGTTGAGATTTTGTTACTCCAACGGATGGTAGCCTTGTCATTACGGAAGGTAGTTCGTTATTGAAATTTTGTTACTCCAATGGATGGTAGCCATGTCATTATAGAAGGTATTTTGTTGTTTAGATTTTGTTACTCCAATGGATGCAAGCCTTGTCATTATGGAAGGTAGTTTGTTGATGAGATTTTGTTACTCCAATGGATGGTATCCTTTTCATTATGGAAGGTAGTTTGTTGTCGAAATTTTGTTACTGCAATGGATGGTAGCCTTGTCAATATGGAAGGTAGTTCGTTGTTGAGATTTGGTTACTCCAATGGATGGTAGCCTTGTCATTATGGAAGGTAGTTCATTGTTGAGATTTTGTTACTCCAAAGGATGGTAGCCTTGTCATTATGGAAGCTAGTTCGTTACTGGGATTTTGTTACTCCAATGGATGGTAGCCTTGTCATTATGGAAGGTAGTTCATTTTTGAGATTTTGTTAGTCCAATGGATGGTAGCCTTGTCATTATGGAAGGAAGTTCGTTGTTGAGATTTTATTACTCCAATGCATGGTAGCCTTGTCATTATGGAAGGTAGTTTGTTATTGAAATTTTGTTACTCCAATGGATGGTAGCCTTGTCAATATGGAAGGTACTTCGTTGTTGAGATTTTATTACTCTAATTGATGGTATCCTTGTCATTACGAAAGGTAGTTCATTGTTGAGATTTTGATTCTCCAATGGATGATAGCCTTGTCATTATGGAAGGTAGTTCATTTTTGAGATTTTGTTATTCCAATGGATGGTAGCCTTGTCATTACGGAAGGTAGTTCGTTGTTGAAATTTTGTTAGTCCAATGGATGGTAGCCTTGTCATAATGGAAGGTATTTTGTTGTTTAGATTTTGTTACTCCAATGGATGATAGCCTTGTCATTATCAAAGGTAGTTTGTTGTCGATATCTTTGTTACTCCAATGGATGGTTGCCTAGTCATTAGGGAAGGTAGTCTGTTGTCGAGATTTTTGTTACTCCAATGGATGGTAGCCTAGTCATTATGGAAGATAGTCTATTGTCGATATTTTTGTTACTCCAATGGATGATAGCCTTGTCAATATGAAGGTAGTCTGTTGTCGAAATTTTTGTTACTCCAATGGATGGTAGCCTTGTCATTATGGAAGGTAGTGTGTCATTGTGATTTTTGTTACTCCTATGGATGCTAGCCTTGTCATTATGGAAGGTAGTTCGTTGATGAGATTTTGTTACTCCAATGGATGGTAGCCTTTTCATTATGGAAGGTAGTTTGTTGTTGAAATTTTGTTACTGCAATGGATGGTAGCCTTGTCATTATGGAAGGTAGTTCGTTGTTGAGATTTGGGTACTCCAATGGATGGTAGCCTTGTTATTATGGAAGGTAGTTCATTGTTGAGATTTTGTTACTCCAATGGATGGTAGCCTTGTCATTATAGAAGCTAGTTCGTTACTGGGATTTTGTTACTCCAATGGATGGTAGCCTTGTCATTATGGAAGGTAGTTCATTTTTGAGATTTTGTTACTCTAATGGATGGTAGCCTTGTCATTATGGAAGGAAGTTCGTTGTTGAGATTTTATTACTCCAATGGATGGTAGCCTTGTCATTATGGAAGGTAGTTCGTTGTTGAGATTTTGTTACTCCAATGGATGGTAGATTTGTCATTATGGAAGGTACTTCGTTGTTGAGATTTTGGTACTCCAATGAATTGTAGCTTTGTCATTATGGAAGGTAGTTTATAGTTGAGATTTTGTTACTCTAATTGAGGGTATCCTTTTCATTACGGAAGGTAGTTCATTGTTGAGATTTTGATTCTCTAATGGATGATAGCCTTGCCATTATGGAAGGTAGTTAATTTTTGAGATTTTGTTACTCTAATGGATGGTATCCTTGTCATTATGGAAGGTAGTTCGTTGTTGAGATTTGGTTACTCCAATGGATGGTAGCCTTGTCATTATGGAAGGTAGTTCATTGTTGAGATTTTGTTACTCCAATGGATGGTTGCCTTGTCATTATGGAAGCTAGTTCGTTACTGGGATTTTGTTACTCCAATGGATGGTAGCATTGTCATTATGGAAGGTAGTTCATTTTTGAGATTTTGTTACTCCAATGGATGGTAGACTTGTCATTATGGAAGGTATTTCATTGTTGAGATTTTGTTACTCCAATGGATTATAGCCTTGTCATTATGGAAGGTAGTTCGTTGTTGTGATTTTGATACTGTAACTGATGGTATCCTTGTCATTACAGAAAGTAGTTCATTGTTGAGATTTTGTTTCTCCAATGGATGATAACCTTGTCGTTATGGAAGGTAGTTCATTTTTGAGATTTTGTTACTCCAATGGATGGTATCCTTGTCATTATGGAAGGTTGTTCGTTGTTGAGATATTGTTAATTTAATGGATGGTAGCCTTGTCATTATGGAAGATAGTTTGTTGTTGAGATTTTGTTACTCCAATAAATGGTAGCCTTGTAATTATGGATGGTAGTTCATTGTTGATATTTTGTTACTCTAATTGATGGTATCCTTGTCATTACGGAAGGTAGTTCATTGTTGAGATTTTGTTTTTCCAATTGATGATAACATTGTCATTATGGAAGGTAGTTCATTTTTGAGATTTTGTTACTCCAATGGATGGTATCCTTGTCATTATGGAAGGTTGTTCATTGTTGATATATTGTTACTTTAATGGATGGTAGACTTGTCATTATGGAAGGTAGTTTGTTGTTGAGATTTTGTTACTCCAATGGATGGTAGCCTTGTCATTATGGAAGGTAGTTCGTTGTTGAGATTTTGTTTCTCTAATTGATGGTATCCTTGTCATAACGAAAGGTAGTTCATTATTGAAATTTTGTTACTCCAATGGATGAAAGCCTTGTCATTATAGAAGGTAGTTCATTTTTGAGATTCTGTTACTCCAATGGATGGTAGCTTTATCATTATGAAAGGTAGTACATTGTTGAGATTTTGTTACTCCAACGGATGGTAGCCTTGTCATTACGGAAGGTAGTTCGTTATTGAAATTTTGTTACTCCAATGGATGGTAGCCTTGTCATTATGGAAGGTATTTTGTTGTTTAGATTTTGTTACTCCAATGGATGCTAGCCTTGTCATTATGGAAGGTAGTTTGTTTATGAGATTTTGTTACTCCAATGGATGGTAGCCTTTTCATTATGGAAGGTAGTTTGTTGTTGAAATTTTGTTACTGCAATGGATGGTAGCCTTGTCATTATGGAAGGTAGTTCATTGTTGAGATTTGGTTACTCCAATGGATGGTAGCCTTGTCATTATGGAAGGTAGTTCATTGTTGAGATTTTGTTACTCCAATGGATGGTAGCCTTGTCATTATGGAAGCTAGTTCGTTACTGGGATTTTGTTACTCCAATGGATGGTAGCCTTGTCATTATGGAAGGTAGTTCATTTTTGAGATTTTGTTACTCCAATGGATGGTAGCCTTGTCATTATGGAAGGAAGTTCGTTGTTGAGATTTTATTACTCCAATGGATGGTAGCCTTGTCATTATGGAAGGTAGTTTGTTATTGAAATTTTGTTACTCCAATGGATGGTAGCCTTGTCAATATGGAAGGTACTTCGTTGTTGAGATTTTATTACTCTAATTGATGGTATCCTTGTCATTACGAAAGGTAGTTCATTGTTGAGATTTTAATTCTCCAATGGATGATAGCCTTGTCATTATGGAAGGTAGTTCATTTTTGAGATTTTGTTATTCCAATGGATGGTAGCCTTGTCATTACGGAAGGTAGTTCGTTGTTGAAATTTTGTTAGTCCAATGGATGGTAGCCTTGTCATTATGGAAGGTATTTTGTTGTTTAGATTTTGTTACTCCAATGGATGATAGCCTTGTCATTATGAAAGGTAGTCTGTTGTCGATATCTTTGTTACTCCAATGGATGGTTGCCTAGTTATTAGGGAAGGTAGTCTCTTGTCGAGATTTTTGTTACTCCAATGGATGGTAGCCTAGTCATTATGGAAGATAGTCTGTTGTCGATATTTTTGTTACTCCAATGGATGATAGCCTTGTCAATATGAAGGTAGTCTGTTGTCGAGATTTTTGTTACTCCAATGGATGGTAGCCTTGTCATTATGGAAGGTAGTGTGTCATTGTGATTTTTTTTACTCCTATGGATGGTAGCCTTGTCATTATGGAAGGTAGTCTATTGTTCAGATTTTTGTTACTATAATTTATGGTAGCCTTGTCATTATGATAGGTAGTCTGTGTCGAGATTTTTGTTACTCTATTGGATGGTAGCCATGTCATTTTGGAAGTTAGTCTATTGTCAAGATTTTTGTTACTCCAATGGATGGTAGCCTAGTCATTATGGAAGGTAGTCTGTTTTTGAGATTTTTTATACTCCGATGGATGGTAGCCTTGTCATTATAGAAGGTAGTCTGTTGTCGAGATTTTTTGTTACTCCAATGGATGGTAGCGTTGTCATTATGGAAGGTAGTCTGTTGTCGTGATTTTTGTTACTCCAATTGATGGTATCTATGTCATTATGGAAGGTAGTATGTTGTCGATATCTTTGTTACTCCAATGGATGGTAGCCTTGTCATTATGAAAGGTAGTCTGTTGTCGATATTTTTGTTACTCCAATGGATGGTAGCCTTGTTATTATGGAAGATAGTCTGTCATTGTGATTTTTGTTACTCCTATGGATGGTAGCCTTCTCATTATGGAAGGTAGTCTGTTGTCGAGGTTTTGTATCTCCAATGGATGGTAGCCTTGTCATTATGGAAGGTAGTATTTTGTTGATATCTTTGTTACTCCAATGGATGGTAGCCTTGTCATTATGGAAGGTAGTCGGTTGTCGTTATCTTTGTTACTCCAATGGATGGTAGCCTAGTCATTATGAAAGGTAGTCTATTCTCGAGATTTTTTTTTCTCCAATGGATGGTAGCCATGTCATTATGGAAGGTAGTATGTTGTCGAGATTTTTGTTATTCCAATGGATGGTAGCTTTGTCATTATGAAAGGTAGTTTGTTATCGATATCTTTGTTACTCCAATGGATAGTAGCCTAGTCATTAGGGAAGGTAGTGTGCTGTCGAGATTTTTGTTACTCCAATGGATGGTAGCCTAGTCATTATGGAAGATAGTCTGTTGTTTAGATTTTTGTTACTCCAATGGATGATAGCCTTGTCATTATGGAAGCTAGTTTGTTGCCGAGATTTTTGTTACTCCAATTGATGGTAGCCTTGTTATTATGGAAGGTAGTCTGTCATTGTGATTTTTGTTACTCCTATGGATGGTAGCCTTCTCATTATGGAAGGTAGTTTATTGTTCAGATTTTTGTTACTACAATGTATGGTAGCCTAGTCATTATGGAAGGTAGTCTATTGTCGAGATTTTAGTTACTCCAATGGATGGCAGCCTAGTCATTATGGAAGGTAGTCTGTTGTCGATATTTTTGTTACTCCAATGGATGATAGCCTTGTCAATATGAAGGTAGTCTGTTGTCGAGATTTTTGTTACTCCAATGGATGGTAGCCTTATCAATTTGGAAGGTAGTGTGTCATTGTGATTTTTGTTACTCCTATGGATTGTAGCCTTGTCATTATGGAAGGTAGTCTATTGTTCAGATTTTTGTTACTATAATTTATGGTAGCCTTGTCATTATGATAGGTAGTCTGTTGTCGAGATTTTTGTTACTCTATTGGGTGGTAGCCATGTCATTTTGGAAGTTAGTCCATTGTCAAGATTTTTGTTACTCCAATGGATGGTAGCCTAGTCATTATGGAAGGTAGTCTGTTTTTGAGATTTTTTATACTCCGATGGATGGTAGCCTTGTCATTATAGAAGGTAGTCTGTTGTCGAGATTTTTGTTACTCCAATGGATGGTAGCGTTGTCATTATGGAAGGTAGTCTGTTGTCGTGATTTTTGTTACTCCAATGGATGGTAGCCATGTCATTATGGAAGGTAGTATGTTGTCGATATCTTTGTTTCTCCAATGGATGGTAGCCTTGTCATTATGAAAGGTAGTCTATTGTCGAGATTTTTGTTACTCCAATGGATGGTAGCCTGGTTATTATGGAAGATAGTCTGTCATTGTGATTTTTGTTACTCCTATGGATGGTAGCCTTCTCATTATGGAAGGTAGTCTGTTGTCGAGATTTTTGTTACTCCAATGGATGGTAGCCTTGTCATTATGGAAGGTAGTATTTTGTTGATATGTTTGTTACTCCAATGGATGGTAGCCTTGTCATTATGCAAGGTAGTCGGTTGTCGTTATCTTTGTTACTCCAATGGATGGTAGCCTAGTCATTATGAAAGGTAGTCTATTGTCGAGATTTTTTTTACTCCAATGGATGGTAGCCATGTCATTATGGAAGGTAGTATGTTGTCGAGATTTTTGTTATTCCAAAGGATGGTAGCTTTGTCATTATGAAAGGTAGTCTCTTGTCGATATCTTTGTTACTCCAATGGATAGTAGCCTAGTCATTAGGGAAGGTAGTGTGTTGTCGAGATTTTTGTTACTCCAATGGATGGTAGCCTAGTCATTATGGAAGATAGTCTGTTGTTTAGATTTTTGTTACTCCAATGGATGATAGCCTTATCATTATGGAAGCTAGTCTGTTGCCGAGATTCTTGTTACTCCAATTGATGGTAGCCTTGTTATTATGGAAGGTAGTCTGTCATTGTGATTTTTGTTACTCCTATGGATGGTAGCCTTCTCATTATGGAAGGTAGTCTATTGTTCAGATTTTTGTTACTACAATGTATGGAATCCTAGTCATTATGGAAGGTAGTCTATTGTCGAGATTTTAGTTACTCCAATGGATGGCAGCCTAGTCATTATGGAAGGTAGTCTGTTGTTGAGATTTTGTTACTCCAATGGATGGTAGCCTTGTCATTATGGAAGGTAGTTTGTTGTTGAGATTTTGTTACTCCAATGAATGGTAGCCTTGTACTTATGGAAGGTAGTTCGTTGTTGAGATTTTGTTACTCTAATTGATGGTATCCTTGTCATTACGGAAGGTAGTTCATTGTTGAGATTTTGTTTCTCTAATGAATGATAGCCTTGTCATTATAGAAGGTAGTTCATTTTTGAGATTTTGTTACTCCAATGGATGGTAGACTTGTCATAATGGAAGGTATTTCATTGTTGAGATTTTGTTACTCCAATGTATTATAGCCTTATCATTATGGAAGGTAGTTCGTTGTTGTGATTTTGATACTGTAACTGATGGTATCCTTGTCATTACAGAAGGTAGTTCATTGTTAAGATTTTGTTTCTCCAATGGATGATAACCTTGTCGTTATGGAAGGTAGTTCATTTTTGAGATTTTGTTACTCCAATGGATGGTATCCTTGTCATTATGGAAGGTTGTTCGTTGTTGAGATATTGTTAATTTAATGGATGGTAGCCTTGTCATTATGGAAGATAGTTTGTTGTTGAGATTTTGTTACTACAATAAATGGTAGCCTTGTACTTATGGATGGTAGTTCATTGTTGATATTTTGTTACTCTAATTGATGGTATCCTTGTCATTACGGAAGGTAGTTCATTGTTGAGATTTTGTTTCTCCAATTGATGATACCCTTGTCATTATGGAAGGTAGTTCATTTTTGTGATTTTGTTACTCCAATGGATGGTATCCTTGTCATTATGGAAGGTTGTTCATTGTTGATATATTGTTACTTTAATGGATGGTAGCCTTGTCATTATGGAAGGTAGTTTGTTGTTGAGATTTTGTTACTCCAATGGATGGTAGCCTTGTCATTATGGAAGGTAGTTTGTTGTTGAGATTTTGTTTCTCTAATTGATGGTATCCTTGTCATTACGAAAGGTAGTTCATTGTTGAGATTTTGATTCTCCAATGGATGAAAGCCTTGTCATTATAGAAGGTAGTTCATTTTTGAGATTCTGTTACTCCAATGGATGGTAGCTTTATCATTATGAAAGGTAGTTCATTGTTGAGATTTTGTTACTCCAACAGATGGTAGCCTTGTCATTACGGAAGGTAGTTCGTTATTGAAATTTTGTTACTCCAATGGATGGTTGCCTTGTCATTATGGAAGGTATTTTATTGTTTAGATTTTGTTACTCTAATTGAGGGTATCCTTTTCATTACGGAAGGTAGTTCATTGTTGAGATTTTGATTCTCTAATGGATGATAGCCTTGCCATTATGGAAGGTAGTTAATTTTTGAGATTTTGTTACTCTAATGGATGGTAACCTTGTCATTATAGAAGGTAGTTCGTTGTTGAGATTTGGTTACTCCAATGGATGGTAGCCTTGTCATTATGGAAGGTAGTTCATTGTTGAGATTTTGTTACTCCAATGGATGGTAGCCTTGTCATTATGGAAGCTAGTTTGTTACTGGGATTTTGTTACTCCAATGGATGGTAGACTTGTCATTATGGAAAGTAGTTCATTTTTGAGATTTTGTTACTCCAATGGATGGTAGACTTGTCATTATGGAAGGTAGTTCATTGTTGAGATTTTGTTACTCCAATGGATTATAGCCTTGTTATTATGGAAGGTAGTTCGTTGTTGTGATTTTGATACTGTAACTGATGGTATCCTTGTCATTACAGAAGGTAGTTCATTGTTGAGATTTTCTTTCTCCAATGGATGATAACCTTGTCGTTATGGAAGGTAGTTCATTTTTGAGATTTTGTTACTCCAATGGATGGTATCCTTGTCATTATGGAAGGTTGTTCGTTGTTGAGATATTGTTAGTTTAATGGATAGTAGCCTTGTCATTATGGAAGATAGTTTGTTGTTGAGATTTTGTTACTCCAATAAATGGTAGCCTTGTACTTATGGATGGTAGTTCATTGTTGATATTTTGTTACTCTAATTGATGGTATCCTTGTCATTACGGAAGGTAGTTCATTGTTGAGATTTTGTTTCTCCAATTGATGATACCCTTGTCATTATGGAAGGTAGTTCATTTTTGAGATTTTGTTACTCCAATGGATGGTATCCTTGTCGTTATGGAAGCTAGTTCGTTATTGGGATTTTGTTACTCCAATGGATGGTAGCCTTGTCATTATGGAAGGAAGTTCGTTGTTGAGATTTTATTACTCCAATGGATGGTAGCCTTGTCATTATGGAAGGTAGTTCGTTGTTGAGAATTTATTACTGCAATGGATGGTAGCCTTGTCATTATGGAAGGTAGTTCGTTTTTGAGATTTGGTTACTCCAATGGATGGTAGCCTTGTCATTATGGAAGGTAGTTCATTGTTGAGATTTTGTGACTCCAATGGATGGTAGCCTAGTCATTATGGAAGCTAGTTCGTTACTGGGATTTTTTTACTCCAATGGATGGTATCCTTGTCATTATGGAAGGAAGTTCGTTGTTGAGATTTTATTACTCCAATGGATGGTAGCCTTGTCATTATGAAAGGTAGTTCGTTGTTGAGATTTTATTACTCCAATGGATGGTAGCCTTGTCATTACGGAAGGTAGTTCGTTGTTGAGATTTTGTTACTCCAATGGATGGTAGACTTGTCATTATGGAAGGTACTTCGTTGTTGAGATTTTGGTACTCCAATGGATTGTAGCTTTGTCATTATGGAAGGTAGTTTGTAGTTTAGATTTTGTTACTCTAATTGAGGGTATCCTTTTCATTACGGAAGGTAGTTCATTGTTGAGATTTTGATTCTCTAATGGATGATAGCCTTGCCATTATGGAAGGTAGTTAATTTTTGAGATTTTGTTACTCTAATGGATGGTATCCTTGTCATTATGGAAGGTAGTTTGTTGTTGAGATTTGGTTACTCCAATGGATGGTAGCCTTGTCATTATGGAAGGTAATTCATTGTTGAGATTTTGTTACTCCAATGGATGGTAGCCTTGTCATTATGGAAGCTAGTTCGTTACTGGGATTTTGTTACTCCAATGGATGGTAGCCTTGTCATTATGGAAGGTAGTTCATTTTTGAGATTTTGTTACTCCAATGGATGGTAGACTTGTCATCATGGAAGGTATTTCATTGTTGAGATTTTGTTACTCCAATGGATTATAGCGTTGTCATTATGGAAGGTAGTTCGTCGTTGTGATTTTGATACTGTAACTGATGGTATCCTTGTTATTACAGAAGGTAGTTCATTGTTGAGATTTTGTTTCTCCAATGGATGATAACCTTGTTGTTATGGAAGGTAGTTCATTTTTTGGATTTTGTTACTCCAATGGATGGTATCCTTGTCATTATGGAAGGTTGTTCGTTGTTGAGATATTGTTAATTTAATGGATGGTAGCCTTGTCATTATGGAAGATAGTTTGTTGTTGAGATTTTGTTACTCCAATAAATGGTAGCCTTGTACTTATGGATGGTAGTTCATTGTTGATATTTTGTTACTCTAACTGATGGTATCCTTGTCATTACGGAAGGTAGTTCATTATTGAGATTTTGTTTTCCAATTGATGATACCCTTGTCATTATGGAAGGTAGTTCATTTTTGAGATTTTGTTACTCCAATGGATGGTATCCTTGTCATTATGGAAGGTTGTTCGTTGTTGATATATTGTTACTTTAATGGATGGTAGACTTGTCATTATGGAAGGTAGTTTGTTGTTGAGATTTTGTTAATCCAATGGATGGTAGCCTTGTCATTATGGAAGGTAGTTCGTTGTTGAGATTTTGTTTCTCTAATTGATGGTATCCTTGTCATAACGAAAGGTAGTTCATTGTTGAGATTTTGATTCTCCAATGGATGAAAGCCTTGTCATTATAGAAGGTAGTTCATTTTTGAGATTCTGTTACTCCAATGGATGGTAGCTTTATCATTATGAAAGGTAGTTCATTGTTGAGATTTTGTTACTCCAACGGATGGTAGCCTTGTCATTACGGAAGGTAGTTCGTTATTGAAATTTTGTTACTCCAATGGATGGTAGCCTTGTCTTTATGGAAGGTATTTTGTTGTTTAGATTTTGTTACTCCAATAGATGCTAGCCTTGTCATTATGGAAGGTAGTTCGTTGATGAGATTTTGTTACTCCAATGGATGGTAGCCTTTTCATTATTGAAGGTAATTTGTTGTTGAAATTTTGTTACTGCAATGGATGGTTGCCTTGTCATTATGGAAGGTAGTTCGTTTTTGAGATTTGGTTACTCCAATGGATGGTAGCCTTGTCATTATGGAAGGTAGTTCATTGTTGAGATTCTGTTACTCCAATGGATGGTAGCCTTGTCATTATGGAAGGTAGTTCATTGTTGAGATTCTGTTACTCCAATGGATGGTAGCCTTGTCATTATGGAAGCTAGTTCGTTACTGGGATTTTGTTACTCCAATGGATGGTAGCCTTGTCATTATGGAAGGTAGTTCATTTTTGAGATTTTGTTACTCCAATGGATGGTAGACTTGTCATTATGGAAGGTATTTCATTGTTGAGATTTTGTTACTCCAATGGATTATAGCCTTGTCATTATGGAAGGTAGTTCGTTGTTGTGATTTTGATACTGTAACTGATGGTATCCTTGTTATTACAGAAGGTAGTTCATTGTTGAGATTTTGTTTCTCCAATGGATGATAACCTTGTCGTTATGGAAGGTAGTTCATTTTTGAGATTTTGTTACTCCAATGGATGGTATCCTTGTCATTATGGAAGGTTGTTCGTTGTTGAGATATTGTTAATTTAATGGATGGTAGCCTTGTCATTATGGAAGATAGTTTGTTGTTGAGATTTTGTTACTCCAATAAATGGTAGCCTTGTACTTATGGATGGTAGTTCATTGTTGATATTTTGTTACTCTAACTGATGGTATCCTTGTCATTACAGAAGGTAGTTTATGGTTGAGATTTTGTTTCTCCAATTGATGATACCCTTGTCATTATGGAAGGTAGTTCATTTTTGAGATTTTGTTACTCCAATGGATTGTATCCTTGTCATTGTGGAAGGTTGTTCATTGTTGATATATTTTTACTTTAATGGATGGTAGCCTTGTCATTATGGAAGGTAGTTTGTTGTTGAGATTTTGTTAATCCAATGGATGGTAGCCTTGTCATTATGGAAGGTAGTTCATTGTTGAGATTTTGTTTCTCTAATTGATGGTATCCTTGTCATAACGAAAGGTAGTTCATTGTTGAGATTTTGATTCTCCATTGGATGAAAGCCTTGTCATTATAGAAGGTAGTTCGTTTTTGAGATTTTGTTACTCTAATGGATGGTAGCTTTATCATTATGAAAGGTAGTTCATTGTTGAGATTTTGTTACTCCAACGGATGGTAGCCTTGTCATTACGGAAGGTAGTTCGTTATTGAAATTTTGTTACTCCAATGGATGGTAGCCTTGTCTTTATGGAAGGTATTTTGTTGTTTAGATTTTATTACTCCAATGGATGCTAGCCTTGTCATTATGGAAGGTAGTTTGTTGATGAGATTTTGTTACTCCAATGGATGGTAGCCTTTTCATTATGGAAGGTAGTTTGTTGTTGAAATTTTGTTACTGCAATGGATGGTAGCCTTGTCATTATGGAAGGTAGTTCGTTTTTGAGATTTGGTTACTCCAATGGATGGTAGCCTTGTCATTATGGAAGGTAGTTCATTGTTGAGATTATGTTACTCCAATGAATGGTAGCCTTGTCATTATGGAAGCTAGTTCGTTACTGGGATTTTGTTACTCCAATGGATGGTAGCCTTGTCATTATGGAAGGTAGTTCATTTTTGAGATTTTGTTACTCCAATGGATGGTAGCCTTGTCATTATGGAAGGAAGTTCGTTGTTGAGATTTTATTACTCCAATGGATGGTAGCCTTGTCATTATGGAAGGTAGTTCGTTGTTGAGATTTTGTTACTCCAATGGATGGTAGACTTGTCATTATGGAAGGTACTTCGTTGTTGAGATTTTGTTACTTCAATGGATTGTAGCTTTGTCATTATGGAAGGTAGTTTGTAGTTGAGATTTTGTTACTCTAATTGAGGGTATCCTTTTCATTACGGAAGGTAGTTCATTGTTGAGATTTTGATTCTCTAATGGATGATAGCCTTGCCATTATGGAAGGTAGTTAAATTTTGAGATTTTGTTACTCTAATGGATGGTATCCTTGTCATTATGGAAGGTTGTTCATTGTTGAGATATTGTTACTTTTGGATGGTAGCCTTGTCATTATGGAAGGTAGTTTGTTTTTGAGATTTTGTTACTCCAATGAATGGTAGCCTTGTCATTATGGAAGGTAGTTCGTTGTTGTGATTTTGTTACTCTAATTGATGGTATCCTTGTCATTATGGAAGGTAGTTCATTGTTGAGATTTTGTTTTGCCAATTGATGATAGCCTTGTCATTATGGAAGGTAGTTCATTTTTGAGATTATGTTACTCCAATGGATGGTATCCTTGTCATTATGGAAGGTTGTTCATGGTTGAGATATTGTTACTTTAATGGATGGTAGCTTTGTCATTATGGAAGGTAGTTTGTTGTTGAGATTGTTTTACTCCAATGGATGGTAGCCTTGTCATTATGGAAGGTAGTTTGTTGTTGAGATTTTGTTACTCCAATGAATTGTAGCCTTGTACTTATGGAAGGTAGTTCGTTGTTTAGATTTTGTTACTCTAATTGATGGTATCCTTGTCATTACGGAAGGTAGTTCATTGTTGAGATTTTGTTTCTCCAATGGATGATAGCCTTGACATTATGGAAGATAGTTCATTTTTGAGATTTTGTTACTCTAATGGATGGTATCCTTGTCATTATGGAAGGTAGTTCTTTGTTGAGATTTTGTTACTCCAATGGATGGAAGCCTTGTCATTATGGAAGCTAGGTCATAATTGGGATTTTGTTACTCCAATGGATGGTAGCCTTGTTATTATGGAAGGTAGTTCATTTTTTAGATTTTGTTACTCCAATGGATGGTAGCCTTGTTATTATGGAAGGTTGTTCATTGTTGAGATATTGTTACTTTAATGGATGCTAGCCTTGTCATTATGGAAGGTAGTTCGTTGATGAGATTTTGTTACTCCAATGGATGGTAGCCTTTTCATTATGGAAGGTAGTTCGTTGTTGAAATTTTGTTACTCCAATGGATGGTAGCCTTGTCATTATGGAAGGTAGTTCGTTGTTGAGATTTGGTTTCTCCAATGGATGGTATCCTTGTCATTATGGAAGGTAGTTCTTTGTTGAGATTTTGTTACTCCAATGGATGGAAGCCTTGTCATTATGGAAGCTAGGTCATAATTGGGATTTTGTTACTCCAATGGATGGTAGCCTTGTTATTATGGAAGGTAGTTCATTTTTTAGATTTTGTTATTCCAATGGATGGTAGCTTTGTCATTATGGAAGGTAGTTCGTTGTTGACATTTTATTAATCCAATGGATGGTAGCCTTGTCATTTTGGAAGGTAGTTCGTTGTTGAGATTTTGTTACTCCAATGGATGGTAGACTTGTCATTATGGAAGGTAGTTCATTGTTGAGATTTTGTTACTCCAATGGATTATAGCCTTGTCATTATGGAAGGTAGTTCGTTGTTGTGATTTTGATACTGTAATTGATGGTATCCTTGTCATTACATAACGTAGTTCATTGTTGAGATTTTGTTTCTCCAATGGATGATAGCCTTGTCGTTATGGAAGGTAGTTAATTTTTGAAATTTTGTTACTCCAATGGATGGTATCCTTGTCATTATGAAAGGTTGTTCGTTGTTGAGATCTTGTTTATTTAATGGATGGTAGCCTTGTCATTATGGAAGGTAGTTTGTTGTTGAGATTTTGTTACTCCAATAAATGGTAGCCTTGTACTTATGGAAGGTAGTTCATTGTTGAGATTTTGTTACTCTAATTGATGGTATCCTTGTCATTACGGAAGGTAGTTCATTATTGAGATTTTGTTTCTCCAATTGATGATAGCCTTGTCATTATGGAAGGTAGTTGATTTTTGAGATTATGTTACTCCAATGGATGCTATCCTTGTCATTATGGAAGTTTGTTCGTTGTTGATATATTGTTACTTTAATGGATCGTAGCTTTGTCAATATGGAAGGTAGTTTGTTTTTGAGATTGTGTTACTCCAATGGATGGTAGCCTTGTCATTATGGAAGGTAGTTTGTTGTTGAGAATTTGTTACTCCAATGAATTGTAGCCTTGTACTTATGGAAGGTAGTTCGTTGTTGAGATTTTGTTACTCTAATTATTGTTATCCTTGTCATTACGGAAGGTAGTTCATTGTTGAGATTTTGTTTCTCCAATGGATGATAGCCTTGTCATTATGGAAGATAGTTCATTTTTGAGATTTTGTTACTCTAATGGATGGTATCCTTGTCATTATGGAAGGTTGTTCGTTGTTGAGATATTGTTACTTTAATGGATGCTAGCCTTGTCATTATGGAAGTTAGTTCGTTGATGATATTTTTTTACTCCAATGGATGGTAGCCTTTTCATTATGGAAGGTAGTTCGTTGTTGTAATTTTTTTACTCCAATGGATGGTAGCCTTGTCATTATGGAAGGTAGTTCATTGTTGAGATTTGGTTTCTCTAATGGATGGTATCCTTATCATTATGGAAGGTAGTTCTTTGTTGAGATTTTGTTACTCCAGTGGATGGAAGCCTTGTCATTATGGAAGCTAGGTCATAATTGGGATTTTTTTACTCCAATGGATGGTAGCCTTGTTATTATGGAAGGTAGTTCATTTTTTAGATTTTGTTATTCCAATGGATGGTAGCTTTGTCATTATGGAAGGTAGTTCGTTGTTGACATTTTATTACTCCAATGGATGGTAGCCTTGTCATTATGGAAGGTAGTTCGTTGTTGAGATTTTGTTACTCCAATGGATGGTAGACTTGTCATTATGGAAGGTACTTCGTTGTTGATATTTTGTTACTTCAATGGATTGTAGCTTTGTCATTATGGAAGGTAGTTTGTAGTTGAGATTTTGTTACTCTAATTGAGGGTATCCTTTTCATTACGGAAGGTAGTTCATTGTTGAGATTTTGATTCTCTAATGGATGATAGCCTTGCCATTATGGAAGGTAGTTAATTTTTGAGATTTTGTTACTCTAATGGATGGTATCCTTGTCATTATGGAAGGTTGTTCATTGTTGAGATATTGTTACTTTTGGATGGTAGCCTTGTCATTATGGAAGGTAGTTTGTTTTTGAGATTTTGTTACTCCAATGAATGGTAGCCTTGTCATTATGGAAGGTAGTTCGTTGTTGTGATTTTGTTACTCTAATTGATGGTATCCTTGTCATTATGGAAGGTAGTTCATTGTTGAGATTTTGTTTTGCCAATTGATGATAGCCTTGTCATTATGGAAGGTAGTTCATTTTTGAGATTATGTTACTCCAATGGATGGTATCCTTGTCATTATGGAAGGTTGTTCATGGTTGAGATATTGTTACTTTAATGGATGGTAGCTTTGTCATTATGGAAGGTAGTTTGTTGTTGAGATTGTTTTACTCCAATGGATGGTAGCCTTGTCATTATGGAAGGTAGTTTGTTGTTGAGATTTTGTTACTCCAATGAATTGTAGCCTTGTACTTATGGAAGGTAGTTCGTTGTTTAGATTTTGTTACTCTAATTGATGGTATCCTTGTCATTACGGAAGGTAGTTCATTGTTGAGATTTTGTTTCTCCAATGGATGATAGCCTTGACATTATGGAAGATAGTTCATTTTTGAGATTTTGTTACTCTAATGGATGGTATCCTTGTCATTATGGAAGGTAGTTCTTTGTTGAGATTTTGTTACTCCAATGGATGGAAGCCTTGTCATTATGGAAGCTAGGTCATAATTGGGATTTTGTTACTCCAATGGATGGTAGCCGTGTTATTATGGAAGGTAGTTCATTTTTTAGATTTTGTTACTCCAATGGATGGTAGCCTTGTTATTATGGAAGGTTGTTCATTGTTGAGATATTGTTACTTTAATGGATGCTAGCCTTGTCATTATGGAAGGTAGTTCGTTGATGAGATTTTGTTACTCCAATGGATGGTAGCCTTTTCATTATGGAAGGTAGTTCGTTGTTGAAATTTTGTTACTCCAATGGATGGTAGCCTTGTCATTATGGAAGGTAGTTCGTTGTTGAGATTTGGTTTCTCCAATGGATGGTATCCTTGTCATTATGGAAGGTAGTTCTTTGTTGAGATTTTGTTACTCCAATGGATGGAAGCCTTGTCATTATGGAAGCTAGGTCATAATTGGGATTTTGTTACTCCAATGGATGGTAGCCTTGTTATTATGGAAGGTAGTTCATTTTTTAGATTTTGTTATTCCAATGGATGGTAGCTTTGTCATTATGGAAGGTAGTTCGTTGTTGACATTTTATTAATCCAATGGATGGTAGCCTTGTCATTTTGGAAGGTAGTTCGTTGTTGAGATTTTGTTACTCCAATGGATGGTAGACTTGTCATTATGGAAGGTAGTTCATTGTTGAGATTTTGTTACTCCAATGGATTATAGCCTTGTCATTATGGAAGGTGGTTCGTTGTTGTGATTTTGATACTGTAATTGATGGTATCCTTGTCATTACATAACGTAGTTCATTGTTGAGATTTTGTTTCTCCAATGGATGATAGCCTTGTCGTTATGGAAGGTAGTTAATTTTTGAGATTTTGTTACTCCAATGGATGGTATCCTTGTCATTATGAAAGGTTGTTCGTTGTTGAGATCTTGTTTATTTAATGGATGGTAGCCTTGTCATTATGGAAGGTAGTTTGTTGTTGAGATTTTGTTACTCCAATAAATGGTAGCCTTGTACTTATGGAAGGTAGTTCATTGTTGAGATTTTGTTACTCTAATTGATGGTATCCTTGTCATTACGGAAGGTAGTTCATTATTGAGATTTTGTTTCTCCATTTGATGATAGCCTTGTCATTATGGAAGGTAGTTGATTTTTGAGATTATGTTACTCCAATGGATGCTATCCTTGTCATTATGGAAGTTTGTTCGTTGTTGATATATTGTTACTTTAATGGATCGTAGCTTTGTCAATATGGAAGGTAGTTTGTTGTTGAGATTGTGTTACTCCAATGGATGGTAGCCTTGTCATTATGGAAGGTAGTTTGTTGTTGAGAATTTGTTACTCCAATGAATTGTAGCCTTGTACTTATGGAAGGTAGTTCGTTGTTGAGATTTTGTTACTCTAATTATTGTTATCCTTGTCATTACGGAAGGTAGTTCATTGTTGAGATTTTGTTTCTCCAATGGATGATAGCCTTGTCATTATGGAAGATAGTTCATTTTTGAGATTTTGTTACTCTAATGGATGGTATCCTTGTCATTATGGAAGGTTGTTCGTTGTTGAGATATTGTTACTTTAATGGATGCTAGCCTTGTCATTATGGAAGTTAGTTCGTTGATGATATTTTTTTACTCCAATGGATGGTAGCCTTTTCATTATGGAAGGTAGTTCGTTGTTGTAATTTTTTTACTCCAATGGATGGTAGCCTTGTCATTATGGAAGGTAGTTCATTGTTGAGATTTGGTTTCTCTAATGGATGGTATCCTTATCATTATGGAAGGTAGTTCTTTGTTGAGATTTTGTTACTCCAGTGGATGGAAGCCTTGTCATTATGGAAGCTAGGTCATAATTGGGATTTTTTTACTCCAATGGATGGTAGCCTTGTTATTATGGAAGGTAGTTCATTTTTTAGATTTTGTTATTCCAATGGATGGTAGCTTTGTCATTATGGAAGGTAGTTCGTTGTTGACATTTTATTAATCCAATGGATGGTAGCCTTGTCATTTTGGAAGGTAGTTCGTTGTTGAGATTTTGTTACTCCAATGGATGGTAGACTTGTCATTATGGAAGGTAGTTCATTGTTGAGATTTTGTTACTCCAATGGATTATAGCCTTGTCATTATGGAAGGTAGTTCGTTGTTGTGATTTTGATACTATAATTAATGGTATCCTTGTCATTACAGAACGTAGTTCATTGTTGAGATTTTGTTTCTCCAATGGATGATAGCCTTGTCGTTATGGAAGGTAGTTCATTTTTGAGATTTTGTTACTCCAATGGATGGTATCCTTGTCATTATGGAAGGTTGTTCGTTGTTGAGATATTGTTAATTTAATGGATGGTAGCCTTGTCATTATGGAAGGTAGTTTGTTGTTGAGATTTTGTTACTCCAATAAATGGTAGCCTTGTACTTATGGAAGGTAGTTCATTGTTGAGATTTTGTTACTCTAATTGATGGTATCCTTGTCATTACGGAAGGTAGTTCATTATTGAGATTTTGTTTCTCCAATTGATGATAGCCTTGTCATTACGGAAGGTAGTTCATTTTTGAGATTATGTCACTCCAATGGATGGTATCCTTGTCATTATGGAAGGTTGTTCGTTGTTGAGATATTGTTACTTTAATGGATCGTAGCTTTGTCATTATGGAAGGTAGTTTGTTGTTGAGATTGTGTTACTCCAATGGATGGTAGCCTTGTCATTATGGAAGGTAGTTTGTTGTTGAGATTTTGTTACTCCAATGAATTCTAGCCTTGTACTTATGGAAGGTAGTTCGTTGTTGAGATTTTGTTACTCTAATTGATGGTATCCTTGTCATTACGGAAGGTAGTTCATTGTTGAGATTTTGTTTCTCCAATGGATGATAGCCTTGTCATTATGGAAGATAGTTCATTTTTGAGATTTTGTTACTCTAATGGATGGTATTCTTGTCATTATGGAAAGTTGTTCGTTGTTAAGATATTGTTACTTTAATGGATGCTAGCCTTGTCATTATCGAAGGTAGTTCGTTGATGAGATTTTGTTACTCCAATGGATGGTAGCCTTTTCATTATGGAAGGTAGTTCGTTTTTGAAATTTTTTTACTCCAATGGATGGTAGCCTTGACATTACTGAAGGTAGTTCATTGTTGAGATTTGGTTTCTCCAATGGATGGTATCCTTGTCATTATGGAAGGTAGTTCTTTGTTGAGATTTTGATACTCCAATGGATGGAAGCCTTGTCATTATGGAAGCTAGGATATAATTGGGATTTTGTTACTCCAATGGATGGTAGCCTAGTTATTATGGAAGGTAGTTCATTTTTTAGATTTTGTTATTCCAATGGATGGTAGCTTTGTCATTATGGAAGGTAGTTCGTTGTTGACATTTTATTAATCCAATGGATGGTAGCCTTGTCATTTTGGAAGGTAGTTCGTTGTTGAGATTTTGTTACTCCAATGGATGGTAGACTTGTCATTATGGAAGGTAGTTCATTGGTGAGATTTTGTTACTCCAATGGATTATAGCCTTGTCATTATGGAAGGTAGTTCGTTGTTGTGATTTTGATACTATAATTGATGGTATCCTTGTCATTACAGAACGTAGTTCATTGTTGAGATTTCGTTTCTCCAACGGATGATAGCCTTGTCGTTATGGAAGGTAGTTCATTTTTGAGATTTTGTTACTCCAATGGATGGTATCCTTGTCATTATGAAAGGTTGTTCGTTGTTGAGATATTGTTAATTTAATGGATGGTAGCCTTGTCATTATGGAAGGTAGTTTGTTGTTGAGATTTTGTTACTCCAATAAATGGTAGCCTTGTACTTATGGAAGGTAGTTCATTATTGAGATTTTGTTTCTCCAATTGATGATAGCCTTGTCATTATGGAAGGTAGTTCATTTTTGAGATTATGTTACTCCAATGGATGCTATCCTTGTCATTATGGAAGTTTGTTCGTTGTTGATATATTGTTAGTTTAATGGATCGTAGCTTTGTCAATATGGAAGGTAGTTTGTTGTTGAGATTGTGTTACTCCAATGGATGGTAGCCTTGTCATTATGGAAGGTAGTTTGTTGTTGAGAATTTGTTACTCCAATGAATTGTAGCCTTGTACTTATGGAAGGTAGTTCGTTGTTGAGATTTTGTTACTCTAATTAATGGTATCCTTGTCATTACGGAAGGTAGTTCATTGTTGAGATTTTGTTTCTCCAATGGATGATAGCCTTGTCATTATGGAAGATAGTTCATTTTTGAGATTTTGTTACTATAATGGATGGTATCCTTGTCATTATGGAAGGTTGTTCGTTGTTGAGATATTGTTACTTTAATGGATGCTAGCCTTGTCATTATGGAAGTTAGTTCGTTGATGATATTTTTTTACTCCAATGGATGGTAGCCTTTTCATTATGGAAGGTAGTTCGTTGTTGTAATTTTTTTACTCCAATGGATGGTAGCCTTGTCATTATGGAAGGTAGTTCATTGTTGAGATTTGGTTTCTCTAATGGATGGTATCCTTATCATTATGGAAGGTAGTTCTTTGTTGAGATTTTGTTACTCCAGTGGATGGAAGCCTTGTCATTATGGAAGCTAGGTCATAATTGGGATTTTTTTACTCCAATGGATGGTAGCCTTGTTATTATGGAAGGTAGTTCATTTTTTAGATTTTGTTATTCCAATGGATGGTAGCTTTGTCATTATGGAAGGTAGTTCGTTGTTGACATTTTATTAATCCAATGGATGGTAGCCTTGTCATTTTGGAAGGTAGTTCGTTGTTGAGATTTTGTTACTCCAATGGATGGTAGACTTGTCATTATGGAAGGTAGTTCATTGTTGAGATTTTGTTACTCCAATGGATTATAGCCTTGTCATTATGGAAGGTAGTTCGTTGTTGTGATTTTGATACTATAATTGATGGTATCCTTGTCATTACAGAACGTAGTTCATTGTTGAGATTTTGTTTCTCCAATGGATGATAGCCTTGTCGTTATGGAAGGTAGTTCATTTTTGAGATTTTGTTACTCCAATGGATGGTATCCTTGTCATTATGGAAGGTTGTTCGTTGTTGAGATATTGTTAATTTAATGGATGGTAGCCTTGTCATTATGGAAGGTAGTTTGTTGTTGAGATTTTGTTACTCCAATAAATGGTAGCCTTGTACTTATGGAAGGTAGTTCATTGTTGAGATTTTGTTACTCTAATTGATGGTATCCTTGTCATTACGGAAGGTAGTTCATTATTGAGATTTTGTTTCTCCAATTGATGATAGCCTTGTCATTATGGAAGGTAGTTCATTTTTGAGATTATGTCACTCCAATGGATGGTATCCTTGTCATTATGGAAGGTTGTTCGTTGTTGAGATATTGTTACTTTAATGGATCGTAGCTTTGTCATTATGGAAGGTAGTTTGTTGTTGAGATTGTGTTACTCCAATGGATGGTATCCTTGTCATTATGGAAGGTAGTTTGTTGTTGAGATTTTGTTACTCCAATGAATTCTAGCCTTGTACTTATGGAAGGTAGTTCGTTGTTGAGATTTTGTTACTCTAATTGATGGTATCCTTGTCATTACGGAAGGTAGTTCATTGTTGAGATTTTGTTTCTCCAATGGATGATAGCCTTGTCATTATGGAAGATAGTTCATTTTTGAGATTTTGTTACTCTAATGGATGGTATTCTTGTCATTATGGAAGGTTGTTCGTTGTTGAGATATTGTTACTTTAATGGATGCTAGCCTTGTCATTATGGAAGGTAGTTCGTTGATGAGATTTTGTTACTCCAATGGATGGTAGCCTTTTCATTATGGAAGGTAGTTCGTTTTTGAAATTTGTTTACTCCAATGGATGGTAGCCTTGTCATTATGGAAGGTAGTTCATTGTTGAGATTTGGTTTCTCCAATGGATGGTATCCTTGTCATTATGGAAGGTAGTTCTTTGTTGAGATTTTGTTACTCCAATGGATGGAAGCCTTGTCATTATGGAAGCTAGGATATAATTGGGATTTTGTTACTCCAATGGATGGTAGCCTTGTTATTATGGAAGGTAGTTCATTTTTTAGATTTTGTTATTCCAATGGATGGTAGCTTTGTCATTATGGAAGGTAGTTCGTTGTTGACATTTTATTAATCCAATGTATGGTAGCCTTGTCATTTTGGAAGGTAGTTCGTTGTTGAGATTTTGTTACTCCAATAGATGGTAGACTTGTCATTATGGAAGGTAGTTCATTGTTGAGATTTTGTTACTCCAATGGATTATAGCCTTGTCATTATGGAAGGTAGTTCGTTGTTGTGATTTTGATACTATAATTGATGGTATCCTTGTCATTACAGAACGTAGTTCATTGTTGAGATTTCGTTTCTCCAATGGATGATAGCCTTGTCGTTATGGAAGGTAGTTCATTTTTGAGATTTTGTTACTCCAATGGATGGTATCCTTGTCATTATGGAAGGTTGTTCGTTGTTGAGATATTGTTAATTTAATGGATGGTAGCCTTGTCATTATGGAAGGTAGTTTGTTGTTGAGATTTTGTTACTCCAATAAATGGTAGCCTTGTACTTATGGAAGGTAGTTCATTGTTGAGATTTTGTTACTCTAATTGATGGTATCCTTGTCATTACGAAAGGTAGTTCATTGTTGAGATTTTGATTCTCCAATGGATGATAGCCTTGTCATTATGGAAGGTAGTTCATTTTTGATATTTTGTTACTCCAATGGATGGTAGCTTTATCATTATGGAAGGTAGTTCATTGTTGAGATTTTGTTACTCCAACGAATGGTAACCTTGTGATTATGGAAGGTAGTTCGTTGTTGAAATTTTGTTACTCCAATGGATGGTAGACTTGTCATTATGGAAGGAATTTTGTTGTTTAGATTTTGTTACTCCAATGGATGCTAGCCTTGTCATTATGGAAGGTAGTTCGTTGATGATATTTTGTTACTCCAATGGATGGTAGCCTTTTCATTATGGAAGGTAGTTCGTTGTTGAAATTTTGTTATTGTAATGGATGGTAGCCTTGTCATTATGAAAGGTAGTTCGTTGTTGAGATTTGCTTACTCCAATTGATGGTAGCCTTGTCATTATGGAAGGTAGTTCATTGTTGAGATTCTGTTACTCCAATGGATGGTAGCCTTGTCATTATGGAAGCTAGTTCGTTACTGGGATTTTGTTACTCCAATGGATGGTAGCCTTGTTATTATGCAAGGTAGTTCATTTTTGAGATTTTGTTACTCCAATGGATGGTAGCCTTGTCATTATGGAAGGTATTTTGTTGTTTAGATTTTGTTACTCCAATGGATGATATCCTTGTCATTATGGAAGGTAGTTCATTGTTGAGACTTTGTTTCTCCAATTGATGATAGCCTTGTCATTACAGAAGGTAGTTCATTGTTGAGATTTTGTTTCTCCAATTGATGATAGCCTTGTCTTTATGGAAGGTAGTTCATTTTTGAGATTATGTTACTCCAATGGATGGTATCCTTGTCATTATGGAAGGTTGTTCGTTGTTGAGATATTGTTAATTTAATGGATGGTAGCTTGTCATTATGGAAGGTAGTTTGTTGTTGAGATTTTGTTACTCCAATGGATGGTAGCCTTGTCATTATGGATGGTAGTTCGTTGTTGAGATTTTGTTACTCTAATTGATGGTATCCTTGTCATTAAGAAAGGTAGTTCATTGTTGAGATTTTGATTCTCCGATGGATGATAGCCTTGTCATTATGGAAGGTAATTCATTTTTGAGATTTTGTTACTCCAATGGATGGTAGCTTTGTCATTATGGAAGGTAGTTCATTGTTGATATTTTGTTACTCCAATGGATGGTAGCCTTGTCATTACGGAAGGTAGTTCATTGTTGAAATTTTGTTACTCCAATGGATGGTAGCCTTGTCATTATGGAAGGTATTTTGTTGTTTAGTTTTTGTTACACGAATGGATGATAGCCTTGTCATTACGGAAGGTAGTTCATTTTTGAGATTTTGTTACTCCAATTGATGGTATCCTTGTCATTATGGAAGGTTGTTCGTTGTTGAGATATTGTTACTTTAATGGGTGGTAACCTTGTCATTATGGAAGGTAGTTTGTTGTTGAGATTTTGTTACTCCAATGAATGGTAGCCTTGTACTTATGGAAGGTAGTTCTTTGTTTAGATTTTGTTACTCTAATTGATGGTATCCTTGTCCTTACGGAAGGTAATTCATTGTTGAGATTTTGTTTCTCCAATGGATGATAGCCTTGTCATTATGGAAGGTAATTCATTTTTAAGATTTTGTTACTCCAATGGATGGTATCCTTGTCATTATGGAAGGTTGTTCGTTGTTGAGATATTGTTAATTTAATGGATGGTAGCCTTGTCATTATGGAAGGTAGTTTGTTGTTGAGATTTTGTTACTCCAATAAATGGTAGCCTTGTACTTATGGAAGGTAGTTCATTGTTGAGATTTTGTTACTCTAATTGATGGTATCCTTGTCATTACGAAAGGTAGTTCATTGTTGAGATTTTGATTCTCCAATGGATGATAGCCTTGTCATTATGGAAGGTAGTTCATTTTTGAGATTTTGTTACTCCAATGGATGGTAGCTTTATCATTATGGATGGTAGTTCATTGTTGAGATTTTGTTACTCCAACGAATGGTAACCTTGTCATTACGGAAGGTAGTTCGTTGTTGAAACTTTGTTACTCCAATGGATGGTAGAATTGTCATTATGGGAGGAATTTTGTTGTTTAGATTTTGTTACTCCAATGGATGCTAGCCTTGTCATTATGGAAGGTAGTTCGTTGATGATATTTTGTTACTCCAATGGATGGTAGCCTTTTCATTATGGAAGGTAGTTCGTTGTTGAAATTTTGTTATTGCAATGGATGGTAGCCTTGTCATTATGGAAGGTAGTTCGTTGTTGAGATTTGGTTACTCCAATGGATGGTAGCCTTGTTATTATGGAAGGTAGTTCATTTTTGAGATTTTGTTACTCCAATGGATGGTAGCCTTGTCATTATGGAAGGTATTTTGTTGTATAGATTTTGTTACTCCAATGGATGATATCCTTGTCATTATGGAAGGTAGTTCATTGTTGAGATTTTGTTTCTCCAATTGATGATAGCCTTGTCATTACAGAAGGTAGTTCATTGTTGAGATTTTGTTTCTCCAATTGATGATAGCCTTGTCATTATGGAAGGTAGTTCATTTTTGAGATTATGTTACTCCAATGGATGTTATCCTTGTCATTATGGAAGTTTATTCGTTGTTGAGATATTGTTAATTTAATGGATGGTAGGTTGTCATTATGGAAGGTAGTTTGTTGTTGAGATTTTGTTACTCCAATGGATGGTAGCCTTGTCATTATGGATGGTAGTTCGTTGTTGAGATTTTGTTACTCTAATTGATGGTATCCTTGTCATTATGAAAGGTAGTTCATTGTTGAGATTTTGATTCTCCAATGGATGATAGCCTTGTCATTATGGAAGGTAATTCATTTTTGTGATTTTGTTACTCCAATGGATGGTAGCTTTGTCATTATGGAAGGTAGTTCATTGTTGATATTTTGTTACTGCAATGGATGGTAGCCTTGTCATTACGGAAGGTAGTTCATTGTTGAAATTTTGTTACTCCAATGGATGGTAGCCTTGTCATTATGGAAGGTATTTTGTTGTTTAGATTTTGTTACACGAATGGATGATAGCCTTGTCATTATGGAAGGTAGTTCATTTTTTGATTTTGTTACTCCAATGGATGGTATCTTTGTCATTATGGAAGATTGTTCGTTGTTGAGATATTGTTACTTTAATGGATGGTAGCCTTGTCATTATGGAAGGTAGTTTGTTGTTGAGATTTTGTTACTCCAATGAATGGTAGCCTTGTACTTATGGAAGGTAGTTCGTTGTTTAGATTTTGTTACTCTAATTGATGGTATCCTTGTCATTACGGAAGGTAGTTCATTGTTGAGATTTTGTTTCTCCAATGGATGATAGCCTTGTCATTATGGAAGGTAATTCATTTTTGAGATTTTGTTACTCCAATGGTTGGTATCCTTGTCATTATGGAAGGTTGTTTGTTGTTGAGATATAGTTACTTTAATGGATGGTAGCCTTGTCATTATGGAAGGTATTTTGTTGTTGAGATTTTGTTACTCCAATGGATGCTAGCCTTGTCATTATGGAAGGTAGTTCGTTGTTGAGATTTTATTACTCTAATTGATGGTATCCTTGTCATTACGAAAGGTAGTTCATTGTTGAGATTTTGATTCTCCAATGGATGATAGCCTTGTCATTATGGAAGGTAGTTCATTTTTGAGATTTTGTTACTCCAATGGATGATAGCCTTGTCATTACGAAAGGTAGTTCGTTGTTGAAATTTTGTTAGTCCAATGGATGGTAGCCTTGTCATTATGGAAGGTATTTTGTTGTTTAGATTTTGTTACTTAAATGGATGATAGCCTTGTCATTATGAAAGGTAGTCTGTTGTCTATATCTTTGTTACTCCAATGGATGGTAGCCTAGTCATTAGGGAAGGTAGTCTGTTATCGAGATTTTTCTTACTCCAATGGATGGTAGCCTAGTCATTATGGAAGATAGTTTGTTGTCGAGATTTTTGTTACTCCAATGGATGGTAGCCTTGTCAATATGAAGGTAGTCTGTTGTCGAGATTTTTATTACTCCAATGGATGGTAGCCTTGTCATTATGGAAGGTAGTATGTCATTGTGATTTTTGTTACTCCTATGGATGGTAGCCTTGTCATTATGGAAGGTAGTCTATTGTTCAGATTTTTGTTACTATAACGTATGGTAGCCTTGTCATTATGATAGGTAGTCTGTTGTCGATATTTTTGTTACTCTATTGGATGGTAGCCATTACATTTTGGAAGTTAGTCTATTGTCAAGATTTTTGTAACTCCAATGGATGGTAGCCTAGTCATTATGGAAGGTAGTCTGTTTTTGAGATTTTTTATACTCCGATGGACGGTAGCCTTATCATTATGGAAGGTAGTCTGTTGTCGAGATTGTTGTTACTCCAATGGATGGTAGCGTTGTCATTATGGAAGGTAGTCTGTTGTCGTGATTTTTGTAACTCCAATGGATGGTAGCCTTGTCATTATGGAAGGTAGTATGTTGTCGATATCTTTGTTACTCCAATGGATGGTAGCCTTGTCATTATGAAAGGTAGTCTGTTGTCGAGATTTTTGTTACTCCAATGGATGGTAGCCTTGTTATTATGGAAGGTAGTCTGTCATTGTGATTTTTGTTACTCCTATGGATGGTAGCCTTCTCATTATGGAAGGTAGTCTGTTGTCAAGATTTTTGTTACTCCAATGGATGGTAGCCTTGTCATTATGGAAGGTAGTATTTTGTTGATATCTTTGTTACTCCAATGGATGGTAGCCTTGCCATTATGGAAGGTAGTCGGTTGTCGTTATCTTTGTTACTCCAATGGATGGTAGCCTAGTCATTATGAAAGGTAGTCTATTGTCGAGATTTTTTTTACTCCAATGGATGGTAGCCATGTCATTATGGAAGGTAGGCTGTTCTCGATATATTTGTTACTTCAATGGATGGTAGCCTAGTCATTATGAAAGGTAGTCTATCGTCGATATTTTTTTTACTCCAATGGATGGTAGCCTTGTCATTATGGAAGGTAGTATGTTGTCGAGATTTTTGTTATTCCAATGGATGGTAGCCTTGTCATTATGAAAGGTAGTCTTTTGTCGATATCTTTGTTACTCCAATGGATAGTAGCCTAGTCATTAGGGAAGGTAGTGTGTTGTCGAGATTTTTGTTACTCCAATGGATGATAGCCTAGTCATTATGGAAGATAGTCTGTTGTTGAGATTTTTGTTACTCCAATGGATGATAGCCTTGTCATTATGGAAGCTAGTTTGTTGCCGAGATTTTTGTTACTCCAATTTATGGTAGCCTTGTTATTATGGAAGGTAGTATGTCATTGTGATTTTTGTTACTCTTATGGATGGTAGCCTTCTCATTATGGTAGGTAGTCTATTGTTCAGATTTTTGTTACTACAATGTATGGTAGCCTAGTCATTATGGAAGGTAGTCTATTGTCGAGATTTTAGTTACTCCAATGGATGGCAGCCTAGTCATTATGGAAGGTAGTTTGTTGTCGAGATTTTTATTACTTTAATGGATGGTAGCCTTGTCATTATGGAAGGTAGTCTATTGTCGAGATTTTTTTTACTCCAATGGATGGTAGCCTTGTCATTATGGAAGATAGTATGTTGTCGAGATTTTTGTTATTCCAATGGATGGTAGCCTTGTCATTATGAAAGGTAGTCGGTTGTCGATATCTTTGTTACTCCAATGGATGGTAGCCTAGTCATTAGGGAAGGTAGTCTGTTGTCGAGATTTTTGTTACTCCAATGGATGGTAGCCTAGTCATTATGGAAGATAGTTTGTTGTCGAGATTTTTGTTACTCCAATGGATGGTAGCCTTGTCATTATGGAAGGTAGTATGTCGTTGTAATTTTTGTTACTCCTATGGATGGTAGCCTTGTCATTATGGAAGGTAGTCTGTCATTGTGATTTTTGTTACTCCTATGGATGGTAGCCTTGTCATTATGGAAGGTAGTCTATTGTTCAGATTTTCATTACTACAATGTATGGTAGCCTAGTCATTATGGAAGGTAGTCTGTTGTCGAGATTTTAGTTACTCCAATGGATGGAAGCCTAGTCATTATGGAAGGTAGTCTGTTGTCGAGATTTTTGTTACTCCAATGGATGGTAGCCTTGTCATTATGTAAGGTAGTCTATTGACGAGATATTTTGTTACTCTAATGGATGGTAGCCTTGTCATTATGGAAGGTAGTCTGTCGTCGTGATTTTTGTTACTCCAATGGATGGTAGCCTTGTCATTATGGAAGGTAGTATGTTGTCAATATTTTTGTTAATCCAATGGATGGTAGCCTTGTCATTATGGAAGGTAGTCTATTGTTAAGATTTTTGTTACTACAAAGTATGGTAGCCTTGTCATTATGGTAGGTAGTCTGTTGTCGAGATTTTTGTTACTCTATTGGATGGTAGCCATGTCATTTTGGAAGTTAGTCTGTTGTCAAGACTTTTATTTTTCCACTGGATGGTAGCCTAGTCATTATGAAAGGTAGTTTGTTTTTGAGATTTTTGATACTCCGATGGAGGGTAGCCTTGTCATTATGGAAGGTAGTCTGTTGTCATGATTTTTGTTACTCCAATGGATGGTAGCCTTGTTATTATGGAAGGTAGTATGTTTGCGAGATTTTTGTTATTCCAACGGATGGTAGCCTTGTCATTATGGAAGGTAGTCTGTTGTCGATATCTTTGTTACTCTAATTGATGGTAGCCTAGTCAATATGGAAGGTAATCTGTTGTTGATATTTTTGTTACTCCAATGGATGATAGCTTTGTCATTATGGAAGGTAGTCTGTTGTCGAGATTTTTGTTACGCCAATGGATGATAGCCTTGTCATTATGGAATGTAGCCTATTATTCAGATTTTCGTTACTACAATGTATGGTAGCCTAGTCATTATGGAAGGTAGTCTGTTGTCGAGATTTTAGTTACTCCAATGGATGGTAGCCTAGTCATTATGGAAGGTAGTATGTTTTTGAGATTTTTGATACTCCGATGGATGGTAGCCTTGTCATTATGAAAGGTAGTTTTTTGTCAATATCTTTGTTACTCCAATGGATGATAGCCCTGTCATTATGGATGGTAGTCTGTTGTCGAGATTTTTGTTACTCCAATGGATGATAGCCTTGTCATTATGGAAGGTATTTTGTCATTGTGATTTTTGTTACTCCTATGAATGGTAGCCTTGTCATTATGGGAGGTAGTCTATTGTTCAGATTTTTGTAACTAAAATGTATGGTAGCCTTATCATTATGGAAGGTAGTCTGTTGTCGAGATTTTTGTTACTCCATTGGATGGTAGCCTTGTCATTCTAGAAGATAGTCTGTTGTCGAGATTTTTGTTATTCCAATGGATTGTTGCCTAGTCATCATGGAAGGTAGTCTATTTTCCATATTTTTGTTACTCCAATGGATGGTAGACTTGTCGTTATATAAGGTAGTCTGCTGTCAAGATATTTGTTACTCTAATGGATGGTAGCCTTGTCATTATGGAAGGTAGTCTATTGTCGAGATTTTTGTTACTACAATGGTTTGTAGCCTGGTCATTATGGAAGGTAGTATGTTGTCGATATCTTTGTTACTCCAATGGATGTAAGCCTAGTCATTATGGAAGGTAGTCTGTTGTCGAGATTTTTGTTACTCCAATGGATGGTAGCCTTATCATTATGGAAGGTAGTCTGTTGTCGAGATTTTTGTTACTCTAATGGATGGTTGCCTAGTCATTGTGGAAGGTAGTATGTTTTTGAGATTTTTAATACTCCGATGGATGGTAGCCTTGTCATTATGGAAGGTAGTCTTTTGTTCATATTTTCGTTACTACAATGTATGGTAGCCTAGTAATTATGGAAGGTAGTCTGTTGTCGAGATTTTAGATTCTTCAATGGATGGTAGCCTAGTCATTATGGAAGTTAGTATGTTTTTGAGATTTTTGATACTCCGATGGATGGTAGCCTTGTCATTATGGAAGGTAGTCTGTTGTCGAGATTTTTTTTACTCCAATGGATGGTAGCCTTGTCATTATGGAAGGTAGTATGTTGTCGATATCTTTGTTACTCCAATGGATGGTAGCTTTGTCATTGTGAAAGGCAGTATGTTGTCGAGATTTTTGTTACTCCAATGGATGGTAGCCATGTCATTATGAAAGGTAGTTTTTTGTCAACATCTTTGTTACTCCAATGGATGATAGCCCTGTCATTATGGATGGTAGTCTGTTGTCGAGATTTTTGTTACTCCAATGGACGATAGCCTTCTTATTATGGAAGGTAGTTCATTTTTGAGATTTTGTTACTCCAATGGATGGTAGCCTTGTCATTATGGAAGATATTTTGTTGTTTAGATTTTGTTACTCCAATGGATGATATCCTTGTCATTATGGAAGGTAGTTCATTTTTGAGATTTTGTTACTCTAATTGATGGTATCCTTGTCATTACGAAAGGTAGTTCATTGTTGAGATTTTGTTTCTCCAATTGATGATAGCCTTTTCATTATGGAAGGTAGTTCATTTTTGAGATTATGTTACTCCAATGGATGGTATCCTTGTCATTATGGAAGTTTGTTCGTTGTTGAGATATTGTTAATTTAATGGATGGTAGCTTGTCATTATGGAAGGTAGTTTGTTATTGAGATTTTGTTACTCCAATGGATGGTAGCCTTGTCATTATGGATGGTAGTTCATTGTTGAGATTTTGTTACTCTAATTGATGGTATCCTTGTCATTATGAAAGGTAGTTCATTGTTGAGATTTTGATTCTCCAATGGATGATAGCCTTGTCATTATGGAAGGTAATTCATTTTTGTGATTTTGTTACTCCAATGGATGGTATTTGTCATTATGGAAGGTAGTTCATTGTTGATATTTTGTTACTCCAATGGATGGTAGCCTTGTCATTTCGGAAGGTAGTTCATTGTTGAAATTTTGTTACTCCAATGGATGGTAGCCTTGTCATTATAGAAGGTATTTTTTTGTTTAGATTTTGTTACACGAATGGATGATAGCCTTGTCATTATGGAAGGTAGTTCATTTTTTGATTTTGTTACTCCAATGGATGGTATCTTTGTCATTATGGAAGGTTGTTCGTTGTTGAGATATTGTTACTTTAATGGATGGTAGCCTTGTCATTATGGAAGGTAGTTTGTTGTTGAGATTTTGTTACTCCAATGAATGGTAGCTTTGTACTTATGGAAGGTAGTTCGTTGTTTAGATTTTGTTACTCTAATTGATGGTATCCTTGTCATTACGGAAGGTAGTTCATTGTTGTGATTTTGTTTCTCCAATGGATGATAGCCTTGTCATTATGGAAGGTAATTCATTTTTGAGATTTTGTTACTCCAATGGATGGTATCCTTGTCATTATGGAAGGTTGTTTGTTGTTGAGATATAGTTACTTTAATGGATGGTAGCCTTGTCATTATGGAAGATAGTTTGTTGTCGAGATTTTTGTTACTCCAATGGATGGTAGCCTTGTCATTATGGAAGGTAGTATGTCGTTGTAATTTTTGTTACTCCTATGGATGGTAGCCTTGTCATTATGGAAGGTAGTCTGTCATTGTGATTTTTGTTACTCCTATGGATGGTAGCCTTGTCATTATGGAAGGTAGTCTATTGGTCAGATTTTCATTACTACAATGTATGGTAGCCTAGTCATTATGGAAGGTAGTCTGTTGTCGAGATTTTAGTTACTCCAATGGATGGTAGCCTAGTCGTTATGGAAGGTAGTCTATTGTCGAGATTTTTGTTACTCCAATGGATGGTAGCCTTGTCATTATAGAAGGTAGTCTGTTGACGAGATATTTTGTTACTCTAATGGATGGTAGCCTTGTCATTATGGAAGGTAGTCTGTCGTCGTGATTTTTGTTACTCCAATGGATGGTAGCCTTGTCATTATGGAAGGTAGTATGTTGTCAATATTTTTGTTAATCCAATGGATGGTAGCCTTGTCATTATGGAAGGTAGTCTATTGTTCAGATTTTTGTTACTACAAAGTATGGTAGCCTTGTCATTATGGTAGATAGTCTGTTGTCGAGATTTTTGTTACTCTATTGGATGGTAGCCATGTCATTTTGGAAGTTAGTCTGTTGTCAAGACTTTTATTTTTCCACTGGATGGTAGCCTAGTCATTATGAAAGGTAGTTTGTTTTTGAGATTTTTGATACTCCGATGGAGGGTAGCCTTGTCATTATGGAAGGTAGTCTGTTGTCATGATTTTTGTTACTCCAATGGATGGTAGCCTTGTTATTATGGAAGGTAGTATGTTTTCGAGATTTTTGTTATTCCAATGGATGGTAGCCTTGTCATTATGGAAGTTAGTCTGTTGTCGATATCTTTGTTACTCTAATTGATGGTAGCCTAGTCAATATGGAAGGTAATCTGTTGTTGATATTTTTGTTACTCCAATGGATGATAGCTTTGTCATTATGGAAGGTAGTCTGTTGTCGAGATTTTTGTTACGCCAATGGATGATAGCCTTGTCATTATGGAATGTAGCCTATTATTCAGATTTTCGTTACTACAATGTATGGTAGCCTAGTCATTATGGAAGGTAGTCTGTTGTCGAGATTTTAGTTACTCCAATGGATGGTAGCCTAGTCATTATGGAAGGTAGTATGTTTTTGAGATTTTTGATACTCCGATGGACGGTAGCCTTGTCATTATGAAAGGTAGTTTTTTGTCAATATCTTTGTTACTCCAATGGATGATAGCCTTGTCATTATGGATGGTAGTCTGTTGTCGAGATTTTTGTTACTCCAATGGACGGTAGCCTTGTCATTATGGAAGGTATTTTGTCATTGTGATTTTTGTTACTCCTATGAATGGTAGCCTTGTCATTATGGAAGGTAGTCTATTGTTCAGATTTTTGTAACTAAAATGTATGGTAGCCTTATCATTATGGAAGGTAGTCTGTTGTCGAGATTTTTGTTACTCCATTGGATGGTAGCCTTGTCATTCTGGAAGATAGTCTGTTGTCGAGATTTTTGTTATTCCAATGGATTGTAGCCTAGTCATCATGGAAGGTAGTTTATTTTCCATATTTTTGTTACTCCAATGGATGGTAGACTTGTCATTATATAAGGTAGTCTGCTGTCAAGATATTTGTTACTCTAATGGATGGTAGCCTTGTCATTATGGAAGGTAGTCTATTGTCGAGATTTTTGTTACTACAATGGTTTGTAGCCTGGTCATTATGGAAGGTAGTATGTTGTCGATATCTTTGTTACTCCAATGGATGTTAGCCTAGTCATTATGGAAGGTAGTCTGTTGTCGAGATTTTTGTTACTCCAATGGATGGTAGCCTTATCATTATGGAAGGTAGTCTGTTGTCGAGATTTTTGTTACTCTAATGGATGGTTGCCTAGTCATTGTGGAAGGTAGTATGTTTTTGAGATTTTTAATACTCCGATGGATGGTATCCTTGTCATTATGGAAGGTAGTCTTTTGTTCATATTTTCGTTACTACAAGGTATGGTAGCCTAGTAATTATGGAAGGTAGTCTGTTGTCGAGATTTTAGATTCTCCAATGGATGGTAGCCTAGTCATTATGGAAGGTAGTATGTTTTTGAGATTTTTGATACTCCGATGGATGGTAGCCTTGTCATTATGGAAGGTAGTCTGTTGTCGAGATTTTTTTTACTCCAATGGATGGTAGCCTTGTCATTATGGAAGGTAGTATGTTGTCGATATATTTGTTACTCCAATGGATGGTAGCCTTGTCATTGTGAAAGGCAGTATGTTGTCAAGATTTTTGTTACTCCAATGGATGGTAGCCATGTCATTATGAAAGGTAGTTTTTTGTCAACATCTTTGTTACTCCAATGGATGATAGCCCTGTCAATATGGATGGTAGTCTGTTGTCGAGATTTTTGTTACTCCAATGGACGGTAGCCTTGTTATTATGGAAGGTAGTTCATTTTTGAGATTTTGTTACTCCAATGGATGGTAGCCTTGTCATTATGGAAGGTATTTTGTTGTTTAGATTTTGTTACTCCAATGGATGATATCCTTGTCATTATAGAAGGTAGTTCATTTTTGAGATTTTGTTACTCTAATTGATGGTATCCTTGTCATTACGGAAGGTAGTTCATTGTTGAGATTTTGTTTCTCCAATTGATGATAGCCTTGTCATTATGGAAGGTAGTTCATTTTTGAGATTATGTTACTCCAATGGATGGTATCCTTGTCATTATGGAAGTTTGTTTGTTGTTGAGATATTGTTAATTTAATGGATGGTAGCTTGTCATTATGGAAGGTAGTTTGTTGTTGAGATTTTGTTACTCCAATGGATGGTAGCCTTGTCATTATGGATGGTAGTTCGTTGTTGAGATTTTGTTACTCTAATTGATGGTATCCTTGTCATTATGAAAGGTAGTTCATTGTTGAGATTTTGATTCTCCAATGGATGATAGCCTTGTCATTATGGAAGGTAATTCATTTTTGTGATTTTGTTACTCCAATGGATGGTATTTGTCATTATGGAAGGTAGTTCATTGTTGATATTTTGTTACTCCAATGGATGGTAGCCTTGTCATTACGGAAGGTAGTTCATTGTTGAAATTTTGTTACTCCAATGGATGGTAGCCTTGTCATTATGGAAGGTATTTTGTTGTTTAGATTTTGTTAAACGAATGGATGATAGCCTTGTCATTATGGAAGGTAGTTCATTTTTTGATTTTGTTACTCCAATGGATGGTATCTTTGTCATTATGGAAGGTTGTTCGTTGTTGAGATATTGTTACTTTAATGGATGGTAGCCTTGTCATTATGGAAGGTAGTTTGTTGTTGAGATTTTGTTACTCCAATGAATGGTAGCTTTGTACTTATGGAAGGTAGTTCCTTCTTTAGATTTTGTTACTCTAATTGATGGTATCATTGTCAATACGGAAGGTAGTTCATTGTTGAGATTTTGTTTCTCCAATGGATGATAGCCTTGTCATTATGGAAGGTAATTCATTTTTGAGATTTTCTTACTCCAATGGATGGTATCCTTGTCATTATGGAAGGTTGTTTGTTGTTGAGATATAGTTACTTTAATGGATGGTAGCCTTGTCATTATGGAAGGTAGTTTGTTGTTGAGATTTTGTTACTCCAATGGATGCTAGCCTTGTCATTATGGAAGGTAGTTCGTTGTTGAGATTTTATTACTCTAATTGATGGTATCCTTGTCATTACGAAAGGTAGTTCATTGTTGAGATTTTGATTCTCCAATGGATGATAGCCTTGTCATTATGGAAGGTAGTTCATTTTTGAGATTTTGTTACTCCAATGGATGATAGCCTTGTCATTACGAAAGGTAGTTCGTTGTTGAAATTTTGTTAGTCCAATGGATGGTAGCCTTGTCATTATGGAAGGTATTTTGTTGTTTAGATTTTGTTACTTAAATGGATGATAGCCTTGTCATTATGAAAGGTAGTCTGTTGTCTATATCTTTGTTACTCCAATGGATGGTTGCCTAGTCATTAGGGAAGGTAGTCTATTGTCGAGATTTTTCTTACTCCAATGGATGGTAGCCTAGTCATTATGGAAGATAGTCTGTTGTCGAGATTTTTGTTACGCCAATGGATGATAGCCTTGTCATTATGGAATGTAGCCTATTGTTCAGATTTTCGTTACTACAATGTATGGTAGCCTAGTCAGTATGGAAGGTAGTCTGTTGTCGAGATTTTAGTTACTCCAATGGATGGTAGCCTAGTCATTATGGAAGGTAGTATGTTTTTGAGATTTTTGATACTCCGATGGATGGTAGCCTTACCATTATGAAAGGTAGTTTTTCGTCAATATCTTTGTTACTCCAATGGATGATAGCCCTGTCATTATGGATGGTAGTCTTTTGTCGAGATTTTTGTTACTCCAATGGACGGTAGCCTTGTCATTATGGAAGGTATTTTGTCATTGTGATTTTTGTTACTCCTATCAATGGTAGCCTTGTCATTATGGAAGGTAGTCTATTGTTCAGATTTTTGTAACTAAAATGTATGGTAGCCTTGTCATTATGGAAGGTAGTCTGTTGTCGAGATTTTTGTTACTCCATTGGATGGTAGCCTTGTCATTCTGGAAGATAGTATGTTGTCGAGATTTTTGTTATTCCAATGGATTGTAGCCTAGTCATCATGGAAGGTAGTCTATTTTCCATATTTTTGTTACTCCAATGGATGGTAGACTTGTCATTATATAAGGTAGTCTGCTGTCAAGATATTTGTTACTCTAATGGATGGTAGCCTTGTCATTATGGAAGGTAGTCTATTGTCGAGATTTTTGTTACTACAATGGTTTGTAGCCTTGTCATTATGGAAGGTAGTATGTTGTCGATATCTTTGTTACTCCAATGGATGTTAGACTAGTCATTATGGAAGGTAGTCTGTTGTCGAGATTTTTGTTACTCCAATGGATGGTAGCCTTATCATTATGGAAGGTAGTCTGTTGTCGAGATTTTTGTTACTCTAATGGATGGTTTCCTAGTCATTGTGGAAGGTAGTATGTTTTTGAGATTTTTAATACTCCAATGGATGGTAGCCTTGTCATTATGGAAGGTAGTCTTTTGTTCATATTTTCGTTACTACAATGTATGGTAGCCTAGTCATTATGGAAGGTAGTATGCTTTTGATATTTTTGATACTCCAATGGATGGTAGCCTTGTCATTATGGAAGGTAGTCTGTTGTCGAGATTTTTTTTACTCCAATGGATGGTAGCGTTGTCATTATGGAAGGTAGTCTGTTGTCGTGATTTTTGTTACTCCAATGGATGGTAGCCTTGTCATTATGGAAGGTAGTATGTTGTCGATATCTTTGTTACTCCAATGGATGGTAGCCTTGTCATTGTGAAAGGCAGTATGTTTTCGAGATTTTTCTTACTCCAATGGATGGTAGCCATGTCATTATGAAAGGTAGTTTTTTGTCAACATCTTTGTAACTCCAATGGATGATAGCCCTGTCATTATGGATGGTAGTCTGTTGTCGAGATTTTTGTTACTCCAATGGACGGTAGCCTTGTAATTATGGAAGGTATTTTGTCATTGTGATTTTTGTTACTCCTATGAATTGTAGCCTTGTCATTATTGAAGGTAGTCTATTTTCGATATTTTTGTTACTCCAATGGATGGTAGACTTGTCATTATGTAAGGTAGTCTGCTGTCGAGATATTTGTTACTCTAATGTATGGTAGCCTTGTCATTATGGAAAGTAGTCTATTGTCGAGATTTTTGTTACTACAATGGTTTGTAGCCTTGTCATTATGGAAGGTAGTATGTTGTCGATATCTTTGTTACTCCAATGGATGGTAGCCTAGTCATTATGGAATGTAGTCTATTGTCGAGATTTTTGTTACTCCAATGGATGGTAGCCTTGTAATTATGGAAGGTAGTCTGTTGTTGTGATTTTTGTTACTCCAATGGATGGTAACCTTGTCATTATGGAAGGTAGTATGTTGTCGATATCTTTGTTACTCCAATGGATGGTAGCCTTGTCATTGTGAAAGGCAGTATGTTGTCGAGATTTTTTTTACTCCAATGGATGGTAGCCATGTCATTATGAAAGGTAGTTTTTTGTCAATATCTTTGTAACTCCAATGGATGATAGCCCTGTCATTATGGATGGTAGTCTGTTGTCGATATTTTTGTTTCTCCAATTGACGGTAGCCTTGTCATTATGGAAGGTACTTTGTCATTGTGATTTTTGTTACTCTTATGAATGGTAGCCTTGTCATTATGGAAGGTAGTCTATTGTTCAGATATCTGTAACTAAAATGTATGGTAGCCTTGTCATTATGGAAGGTAGTCTTTTGTCAAGATTTTTGTTACTCCATTGGATGGTACCCTTGTTATTCTGGAGGATAGTCTGTTGTCGAGATTTTTGTTATTCCAATGGATTGTATCCTAGTCATTATGGAAGGTAGTCTATTTTCGATATTTTTGTTACTCCAATGGATGGTAGACTTGTCATTATGTAAGGTAGTCTGCTGTCGAGATATTTGTTACTCTAATGTATGGTAGCCTTGTCATTATGGAAGGTAGTCTATTGTCGAGATTTTTGTTACTACAATGGTTTGTAGCCTCGTCATTATGGAAGGTAGTATGTTGTCGATATCTTTGTTACTCCAATGGATGGTAGCCTAGTCATTATGGAAGGTAGTTTGTTGTCGAGATTTTTGTTACTCCAATGGATGGTAGCCTTGTCATTATGGAAGGTAGTCTGTTGTCTAGATTTTTGTTACTCTAATGGATGGTAGCCTTGTTATTATGGAAGGTATTCTTTCATTGTGATTTTTGTTACTCCTATTGATGGTAGCCTTGTCATTATGGAAGGTAGTATTTTGTTCAGATTTTTGTTACTACAATGTATGGAACCCTTGTCATTATAGAAGGTAGTCTATTGTCGAGATTTTTGTTACTCCATTGGATGGTAGTCTTGCATTTATGGAAGTTAGTCTGTTGTAAAGATTTTTGTTATTCCAATGGATGGTAGCCTAGTCATTATGGAAGGTAGTCTATTTTCGAGATTTTTGTTACTCCAATGGATGGTAGCCTTGTCATTATGAAAGGTAGTCTGTTGTCGATATCTTTGTTACTCCAATGGAAAGTAGCCTAGTCATTAGGGAAGGTAGTGTGTTGTCGAGATTTTATTTATTCCAATGGATGGTAGCCTAGTCATTATGGAAGATAGTCTGTTGTCGAGATTTTTCTTACTCCAATGGATGATAGCCTTGTCATTATGGAAGGTAGTCTGTTGTTGAGATTTTTGGTACTCCAATGGATGGTAGCCTTGTTATTATAGAAGGTAATTTGTCATTGTGATTTTTGTTATTCCTATGGCTGGTAGCCTTCTCATTATGGAAGGTAGTCTATTGTTCAGATTTTCGTTACTACAATGTATGGTAGCCTAGTCATTATGGAAGGTAGTCTATTGTCGAGATTTTAGTTACTCCAATGGATGGTAGACTAGTCATTATGGAAGGTAGTCTGTTGTTGAGATTTTTGTTACTCCAATGGATGGTAGCCTTGTCATTATGGAAGGTAGTCTATTGTTGAGATTTTTTTTACTCCAACGGATGGTAGCCTTGTCATTATGGAAGATAGTATGTTGTCGAGATTTTTATTATTCCAATGGATGGTAGCCTTGTCATTATGAAAGGTAGTTTGTTGTCGATATCTTTGTTACTCCAATGGATGGTAGCCTAGTCATTAGGGAAGCTAGTCTGTTGTCGAGATTTTTGTTACTCTAATGGATGGCAGCCTTGTCATTATGGAAGGTAGTCTATTGTCGATATTTTTTTATCTCCAATGGATGGTAGCCTAGTCATTATGGAAGATAGTCTGTTATCTGGATTTTTGTTACTCCAATGGATGATAGCCTTGTCAATATGAAGGTAGTCTGTTGTCGAGATTTTTGTTACTCCAATGGATGGTAGCCTTGTCATTATGGAAGGTAGTCTGTCTTTGTGATTTTTGTTACTCCTATGGATGGTAGCCTTGTCATTATGGAAGGTAGTCTATTGTTCAGATTTTCGTGACTACAATGTATGGTAGCCTAGTCATTATGAAAGGTAGTTTGTTGTAGAGATTTTAGTTATTCCAATGGATGGTAGCCTAGTCATTATGGAAGGTAGTCTGTTGTCGAGATTTTTGTTACCCCAATGGATGGTAGCCTTGTCATTATGGAAGGTAGTCTGTTGTCGAGATATTTTGTTACTCTAATGGATGGGAGCCTTGTCATTATGGAAGGTAGTCTGTCGTCGTGATTTTTGTTACTCCAATGGAGGGTAGCCTTGTCATTATGGAAGGTAGTATGTTGTCAAGATTTTTGTTAATCTAATGGATGGTAGCCTTGTCATTATGGAAGGTAGTCTATTGTTCAGATTTTTGTTACTACAATGTATGGTAGCCTTATCATTATGGTAGGTAGTCTGTTGTCGAGATTTTTATTACTCTATTCGATGGTAGCCATGTCATTTTGGAAGTTAGTCTGTTGTCAAGACTTTTATTTTTCCAATGGATGGTAGCCTAGTCATTATGAAAGGTAGTCTGTTTTTGAGATTTTTGATACTCCGATGGAGGGTAGCCTTGTCATTATGGAACGTAGTCTGTTGTCATGATTTTTGTTACTCCAATGGATGGTAGCCTTGTCATTATGGAAGGTAGTATGTTTTCGAGATTTTTGTTATTCCAATGGATGGTAGCCTTGTCATTTTGGAAGGTAGTCTATTGTCGATATCTTTGTTACTCCAATGGATGGTAGCCTAGTCAATATGGAAGGTAGTCTGTTGTCGATATTTTTGTTACTCCAATGGATGGTAGCTTAGTCATTATGGAAGGTAGTTTGTTGTCGAGATTTTTGTTACTCCAATGGATAATAGCCTTGTCATTATGGAATGTAGTCTATTGTTCAGATTTTCGTTACTACAATGTATGGTAGCCTAGTCATTATGGAAGGTAGTCTGATGTCGAGATTTTAGTTACTCCAATGGATGGTAGCCTAGTCCTTATGGAAGGTAGTCTGTTGTCGAGATTTTTGTTACTCCAATAGATGGTAGCCTTGTCATTATGGAAGGTTTGTTGTCGAGATTTTTGTTACTCTAATGGATGGTAGCCTTGTCATTATGGAAGGTAGTCTATTGTCGTGATTTTTGTTACTCCAATGGATGGTAGCCTTGTCATTATGGAAGGTAGTATGTTGTCGGTATCTTTGTTACTCCAATGGATGGTAGCCTTGTCATTATGGAAGGTAGTATGTTGTCGAGACTTTGGTTATTCCAATGGATGGTAGCCTTGTCATTATGAAAGGTAGTTTTTTGTCAATATCTTTGTTACTCCAATGGATGATAGCCCTGTCATTATGGATGGTAGTCTATTGTCGACATTTTTGTTACTCCAATGGACGGTAGCCTTGTCATTATGGAAGGTATTTTGTCATTGTGATTTTTGTTACTCCTATGAATGGTAGTCTTGTCATTATGGAAGGTAGTCTATTGTTCAGATATTTGTAACTAAAATGTATGGTAGCCTTGTCATTATGGAAGGTAGTCTGTTGTCGAGATTTTTGTTACTCCATTGGATGGTAACCTTGTCATTCTGGAATATAGTCTGTTGTCGAGATTTTTGTTATTCCAATGGATTGTAGCCTAGTCATTATGGAAGGTAGTCTATTTTCTATATTTTTGTTACTCCAATGGATGGTAGACTTGTCATTATGTAAGGTAGTCTGCTGTCGAGATATTTGTTACTCTAATGGATGGTAGCCTTGTCATTATGGAAGGTAGTCTATTGTCGAGATTTTTGTTACTACAATGGTTTGTAGCCTTGTCATTATTGAAGGTAGTATGTTGTCGATATCTTTGTTACTCCAATGGATGGTAGCCTAGTCATTATGGTAGGTAGTCTGTTGTCGAGATATTTGTTGCTCCAATGGATGGTAGCCTTGTCATTATGGAAGGTAGTCTGTTATCGAGATTTTTGTTACTCTAATGGATGGTAGCCTTGTTATTATGGAAGGTATTCTATCATTGTGATTTTTGTTACTCCTATTGATGGTAGCCTTGTCATTATGGAAGGTAGTCTTTTGTTCAGATTTTTGTTACTATAATGTATGGAACCTTTGTCATTATAAAAGGTAGTCTGTTGTCGAGATTTTTGGTACTCCATTGGATGGTAGTCTTGTCATTATGGAAGTTAGTTTGTTGTCGAGAGTTTTGTTATTCCAATGGATGGTAGCCTAGTCATTATGGAAGGTAGTCTATTTTCGAGATTTTTGTTACTCCAATGGATGGTAGCCTAGTCATTATGGAAGGTAGTTTGTTGTCGAGATTTTTGTTACTCCAATGGATGGTAGCCTTGCCATTATTGAAGGTATTATGTTGTCAAGATTTTTGTTACTCCAATGGATGGTAGCCTTGTCATTATGGAAGGTAGTCTGTCATTGTGATTTTTTTTACTCTTATGGATGGTATCCTTGTCATTATGGAAGGTAGTCTATTGTTTAGATTTTTGTTACTACAATGTATGGTAGCCTTGTCATTATGGAAGGTAGTCTGTTGTCGAGATTTTTGATACTCCAATGGATGGTAGCCTTGTCGTTATGGAAGTTAATATGTTGTCGATATTTTTGTTACTACAATGGTTTGTAGCCTAGTCATTATGGAAGGTAGTATGTTGTCGAGGTTTTCGTTACTCCAGCGGAGGGTAGCCTTGTCATTATGAAAGGTAGTTTGTTGTCGATATCTTTGTTACTCCAATGGATGGTAGCCTTGTTATTATGGAAGGTAGTATGTTGTCGAGATTTTTGTTATTCCAATGGATGGTAGCCTTGTCATTATGAAAGGTAGTCTGTTGTGGAGATTTTAGTTATTCCAATGGATGGTAGCCTTGTCATTTTGGAAGGTAGTCTATTGTCGATATCTTTGTTACTCCAATGGATGGTAGCCTAGTCAATATGGAAGGTAGTCTGTTGTCGATATTTTTGTTACTCCAATGGATGGTAGCCTAGTCATTATGGAAGGTAGTTTGTTGTCGAGATTTTTGTTACTCCAATGGATAATAGCCTTGTCATTATGGAATGTAGTCTATTGTTCAGATTTTCGTTACTACAATGTATGGTAGCCTAGTCATTATGGAAGGTAGTCTGATGTCGAGATTTTAGTTACTCCAATGGATGGTAGCCTAGTCCTTATGGAAGGTAGTCTGTTGTCGAGATTTTTGTTACTCCAATGGATGGTAGCCTTGTCATTATGGAAGGTTTGTTGTCGAGATTTTTGTTACTCTAATGGATGGTAGCCTTGTCATTATGGAAGGTAGTATATTGTCGTGATTTTTGTTACTCCAATGGATGGTAGCCTTGTCATTATGGAAGGTAGTATGTTGTCGGTATCTTTGTTACTCCAATGGATGGTAGCCTTGTCATTATGGAAGGTAGTATGTTGTCGAGACTTTGGTTATTCCAATGGATGGTAGCCTTGTCATTATGAAAGGTAGTTTTTTGTCAATATCTTTGTTACTCCAATGGATGATAGCCCTGTCATTATGGATGGTAGTCTATTGTCGAGATTTTTGTTACTCCAATGGACGGTAGCCTTGTCATTATGGAAGGTATTTTGTCATTGTGATTTTTGTTACTCCTATGAATGGTAGTCTTGTCATTATGGAAGGTAGTCTATTGTTCAGATATTTGTAACTAAAATGTATGGTAGCCTTGTCATTATGGAAGGTAGTCTGTTGTCGAGATTTTTGTTACTCCATTGGATGGTAACCTTGTCATTCTGGAATATAGTCTGTTGTCGAGATTTTTGTTATTCCAATGGATTGTAGCCTAGTCATTATGGAAGGTAGTCTATTTTCGATATTTTTGTTACTCCAATGGATGGTAGACTTGTCATTATGTAAGGTAGTCTGCTGTCGAGATATTTGTTACTCTAATGGATGGTAGCCTTGTCATTATGGAAGGTAGTCTATTGTCGAGATTTTTGTTACTACAATGGTTTGTAGCCTTGTCATTATTGAAGGTAGTATGTTGTCGATATCTTTGTTACTCCAATGGATGGTAGCCTAGTCATTATGGTAGGTAGTCTGTTGTCGAGATATTTGTTGCTCCAATGGATGGTAGCCTTGTCATTATGGAAGGTAGTCTGTTGTCGAGATTTTTGTTACTCTAATGGATGGTAGCCTTGTTATTATGGAAGGTATTCTATCATTGTGATTTTTGTTACTCCTATTGATGGTAGCCTTGTCATTATGGAAGGTAGTCTTTTGTTCAGATTTTTGTTACTATAATGTATGGAACCTTTGTCATTATAAAAGGTAGTCTGTTGTCGAGATTTTTGTTACTCCATTGGATGGTAGTCTTGTCATTATGGAAGTTAGTCTGTTGTCGAGAGTTTTGTTATTCCAATGGATGGTAGCCTAGTCATTATGGAAGGTAGTCTGTTTTCGAGATTTTTGTTACTCCAATGGATGGTAGCCTAGTCATTATGGAAGGTAGTTTGTTGTCGAGATTTTTGTTACTCCAATGGATGGTAGCCTTGCCATTATTGAAGGTATTATGTTGTCAAGATTTTTGTTACTCCAATGGATGGTAGCCTTGTCATTATGGAAGGTAGTCTGTCATTGTGATTTTTTTTACTCTTATGGATGGTAGCCTTGTCATTATGGAAGGTAGTCTATTGTTTAGATTTTTGTTACTACAATGTATGGTAGCCTTGTCATTATGGAAGGTAGTCTGTTGTCGAGATTTTTGATACTCCAATGGATGGTAGCCTTGTCGTTATGGAAGTTAATATGTTGTCGATATTTTTGTTACTACAATGGTTTGTAGCCTAGTCATTATGGAAGGTAGTATGTTGTCGAGGTTTTCGTTACTCCAGCGGAGGGTAGCCTTGTCATTATGAAAGGTAGTTTGTTGTCGATATCTTTGTTACTCCAATGGATGGTAGCCTTGTTATTATGGAAGGTAGTATGTTGTCGAGATTTTTGTTATTCCAATGGATGGTAGCCTTGTCATTATGAAAGGTAGTCTATTGTCGAGATTTTAGTTACTCCAATGGATGGTAGCCTAGTCATTATGGAAGGTAGTATGTTTTTGAGATTTTTGATACTCCGATGGATGGTAGCCTTGTCATTATGAAAGGTAGTTTTTCGTCAATATCTTTGTTACTCCAATGGATGATAGCCCTGTCATTATGGATGGTAGTCTTTTGTCGAGATTTTTGTTACTCCAATGGACGGTAGCCTTGTCATTATGGAAGGTATTTTGTCATTGTGATTTTTGTTACTCCTATCAATGGTAGCCTTGTCATTATGGAAGGTAGTCTATTGTTCAGATTTTTGTAACTAAAATGTATGGTAGCCTTGTCATTATGGAAGGTAGTCTGTTGTCGAGATTTTTGTTACTCCATTGGATGGTAGCCTTGTCATTCTGGAAGATAGTCTGTTGTCGAGATTTTTGTTATTCCAATGGATTGTAGCCTAGTCATCATGGAAGGTAGTCTATTTTCCATATTTTTGTTACTCCAATGGATGGTAGACTTGTCATTATATAAGGTAGTCTGCTGTCAAGATATTTGTTACTCTAATGGATGGTAGCCTTGTCATTATGGAAGGTAGTCTATTGTCGAGATTTTTGTTACTACAATGGTTTGTAGCCTTGTCATTATGGAAGGTAGTATGTTGTCGATATCTTTGTTACTCCAATGGATGTTAGCCTAGTCATTATGGAAGGTAGTCTGTTGTCGAGATTTTTGTTACTCCAATGGATGGTAGCCTTATCATTATGGAAGGTAGTCTGTTGTCGAGATTTTTGTTACTCTAATGGATGGTTGCCTAGTCATTGTGGAAGGTAGTATGTTTTTGAGATTTTTAATACTCCGATGGATGATAGCCTTGTCATTATGGAAGGTAGTCTTTTGTTCATATTTTCGTTACTACAATGTATGGTAGCCTAGTCATTATGGAAGGTAGTATGCTTTTGATATTTTTGATACTCCAATGGATGGTAGCCTTGTCATTATGGAAGGTAGTCTGTTGTCGAGATTTTTTTTACTCCAATGGATGGTAGCGTTGTCATTATGGAAGGTAGTCTGTTGTCGTGATTTTTGTTACTCCAATGGATGGTAGCCTTGTCATTATGGAAGGTAGTATGTTGTCGATATCTTTGTTACTCCAATGGATTGTAGCCTTGTCATTGTGAAAGGCAGTATGTTTTCGAGATTTTTGTTACTCCAATGGATGGTAGCCATGTCATTATGAAAGGTAGTTTTTTGTCAACATCTTTGTTACTCCAATGGATGATAGCCCTGTCATTATGGATGGTAGTCTGTTGTCGAGATTTTTGTTACTCCAATGGACGGTAGCCTTGTAATTATGGAAGGTATTTTGTCATTGTGATTTTTGTTACTCCTATGAATTGTAGCCTTGTCATTATGGAAGGTAGTCTATTTTCGATATTTTTGTTACTCCAATGGATGGTAGACTTGTCATTATGTAAGGTAGTCTGCTGTCGAGATATTTTTTACTCTAATGTATGGTAGCCTTGTCATTATGGAAAGTAGTCTATTGTCGAGATTTTTGTTACTACAATGGTTTGTAGCCTTGTCATTATGGAAGGTAGTATGTTGTCGATATCTTTGTTACTCCAATGGATGGTAGCCTAGTCATTATGGAAGGTAGTCTATTGTCGAGATTTTTGTTACTCCAATGGATGGTAGCCTTGTCATTATGGAAGGTAGTCTGTTGTTGTGATTTTTGTTACTCCAATGGATGGTAACCTTGTCATTATGGAAGGTAGTATGTTGTCGATATCTTTGTTACTCCAATGGATGGTAGCCTTGTCATTTTGAAAGGCAGTATGTTGTCGAGATTTTTTTTACTCCAATGGATGGTAGCCATGTCATTATGAAAGGTAGTTTTTTGTCAATATCTTTGTAACTCCAATGGATGATAGCCCTGTCATTATGGATGGTAGTCTGTTGTCGATATTTTTGTTACTCCAATGGACGGTAGCCTTGTCATTATGGAAGGTATTTTGTCATTGTGATTTTTGTTACTCTTATGAATGGTAGCCTTGTCATTATGGAAGGTAGTCTATTGTTCAGATATCTGTAACTAAAATGTATGGTAGCCTTGTCATTATGGAAGGTAGTCTTTTGTCAAGATTTTTGTTACTCCATTGGATGGTACCCTTGTCATTCTGGAGGATAGTCTGTTGTCGAGATTTTTGTTATTCCAGTGGATTGTATCCTAGTCATTATGGAAGGTAGTCTATTTTCGATATTTTTGTTACTCCAATGGATGGTAGACTTGTCATTATGTAAGGTAGTCTGCTGTCGAGATGTTTGTTACTCTAATGTATGGTAGCCTTGTCATTATGGAAGGTAGTCTATTGTCGAGATTTTTGTTACTACAATGGTTTGTAGCCTCGTCATTATGGAAGGTAGTATGTTGTCGATATCTTTGTTACTCCAATGGATGGTAGCCTAGTCATTATGGAAGGTAGTTTGTTGTCGAGATTTTTGTTACTCCAATGGATGGTAGCCTTGTCATTATGGAAGGTAGTCTGTTGTCTAGATTTTTGTTACTCTAATGGATGGTAGCCTTGTTATTATGGAAGGTATTCTTTCATTGTGATTTTTGTTACTCCTATTGATGGTAGCCTTGTCATTATGGAAGGTAGTATTTTGTTCAGATTTTTGTTACTACAATGTATGGATCCCTTGTCATTATAGAAGGTAGTCTATTGTCGAGATTTTTGTTACTCCATTGGATGGTAGTCTTGTCTTTATGGAAGTTAGTCTGTTGTAAAGATTTTTGTTATTCCAATGGATGGTAGCCTAGTCATTATGGAAGGTAGTCTATTTTCGAGATTTTTGTTACTCCAATGGATGGTAGCCTTGTCATTATGAAAGGTAGTCTGTTGTCGATATCATTGTTACTCCAATGGAAAGTAGCCTAGTCATTAGGGAAGGTAGTGTGTTGTCGAGATTTTATTTATTCCAATGGATGGTAGCCTAGTCATTATGGAAGATAGTCTGTTGTCGAGATTTTTCTTACTCCAATGGATGATAGCCTTGTCATTATGGAAGGTAGTCTGTTGTTGAGATTTTTGTTACTCCAATGGATGGTAGCCTTGTTATTATAGAAGGTAATTTGTCATTGTGATTTTTGTTATTCCTATGGCTGGTAGCCTTCTCATTATGGAAGGTAGTCTATTGTTCAGATTTTCGTTACTACAATGTATGGTAGCCTAGTCATTATGGAAGGTAGTCTATTTTCGAGATTTTAGTTACTCCAATGGATGGTAGACTAGTCATTATGGAAGGTAGTCTGTTGTTGAGATTTTTGTTACTCCAATGGATGGTAGCCTTGTCATTATGGAAGGTAGTCTATTGTTGAGATTTTTTTTACTCCAACGGATGGTAGCCTTGTCATTATGGAAGATAGTATGTTGTCGAGATTTTTATTATTCCAATGGATGGAAGCCTTGTCATTATGAAAGGTAGTTTGTTGTCGATATCTTTGTTACTCCAATGGATGGTAGCCTAGTCATTAGGGAAGCTAGTCTGTTGTCGAGATTTTTGTTACTCTAATGGATGGAAGCCTTGTCATTATGGAAGGTAGTCTATTGTCGATATTTTTTTATCTCTAATGGATGGTAGCCTAGTCATTATGGAAGATAGTCTGTTATCTGTATTTTTGTTACTCCAATGGATGATAGCCTTGTCAATATGAAGGTAGTCTGTTGTCGAGATTTTTGTTACTCCAATGGATGGTAGCCTTGTCATTATGGAAGGTAGTCTGTCTTTGTGATTTTTGTTACTCCTATGGATGGTAGCCTTGTCATTATGGAAGGTAGTCTATTGTTCAGATTTTCGTGACTACAATGTATGGTAGCCTAGTCATTATGAAAGGTAGTTTGTTGTCGAGATTTTAGTTATTCCAATGGATGGTAGCCTAGTCATTATGGAAGGTAGTCTGTTGTCGAGATTTTTGTTACCCCAATGGATGGTAGCCTTGTCATTATGGAAGGTAGTCTGTTGTCGAGATATTTTGTTACTCTAATGGATGGGAGCCTTGTCATTATGGAAGGTAGTCTGTCGTCGTGATTTTTGTAACTCCAATGGAGGGTAGCCTTGTCATTATGGAAGGTAGTATGTTGTCAAGATTTTTGTTAATCTAATGGATGGTAGCCTTGTCATTATGGAAGGTAGTCTATTGTTCAGATTTTTGTTACTACAATGTATGGTAGCCTTGTCATTATGGTAGGTAGTCTGTTGTCGAGATTTTTGTTACTCTATTCGATGGTAGCCATGTCATTTTGGAAGTTAGTCTGTTGTCAAGACTTTTATTTTTCCAATGGATGGTAGCCTAGTCATTATGAAAGGTAGTCTGTTTTTGAGATTTTTGATACTCCGATGGAGGGTAGCCTTGTCATTATGGAACGAAGTCTGTTGTCATGATTTTTGTTACTCTAATGGATGGTAGCCTTGTCATTATGGAAGGTAGTATGTTTTCGAGATTTTTGTTATTCCAATGGATGGTAGCCTTGTCATTTTGGAAGGTAGTCTGTTGTCGATATCTTTGTTACTCCAATGGATGGTAGCCTAGTCAATATGGAAGGTAGTCTGTTGTCGATATTTTTGTTACTCCAATGGATGGTAGCCTAGTCATTATGGAAGGTAGTTTATTGTCGAGATTTTTGTTACTCCAATGGATAATAGCCTTGTCATTATGGAATGTAGTCTATTGTTCAGATTTTCGTTACTACAATGTATGGTAGCCTAGTTATTATGGAAGGTAGTCTGATGTCGAGATTTTAGTTACTCCAATGGATGGTAGCCTAGTCCTTATGGAAGGTAGTCTGTTGTCGAGATTTTTGTTACTCCAATGGATGGTAGCCTTGTCATTATGGAAGGTTTGTTGTCGAGATTTTTGTTACTCTAATGGATGGTAGCCTTGTCATTATGGAAGGTAGTCTATTGTCGTGATTTTTGTTACTCCAATGGATGGTAGCCTTGTCATTATGGAAGGTAGTATGTTGTCGGTATCTTTGTTACTCCAATGGATGGTAGCCTTGTCATTATGGAAGGTAGTATGTTGTCGAGACTTTGGTTATTCCAATGGATGGTAGCCTTGTCATTATGAAAGGTAGTTTTTTGTCAATATCTTTGTTACTCCAATGGATGATAGCCCTGTCATTATGGATGGTAGTCTATTGTCGAGATTTTTGTTACTCCAATGGACGGTAGCCTTGTCATTATGGAAGGTATTTTGTCATTGTGATTTTTGTTACTCCTATGAATGGTAGTCTTGTCATTATGGAAGGTAGTCTATTGTTCAGATATTTGTAACTAAAATGTATGGTAGCCTTGTCATTATGGAAGGTAGTCTGTTGTCGAGATTTTTGTTACTCCATTGGATGGTAACCTTGTCATTCTGGAATATAGTCTGTTGTCGAGATTTTTGTTATTCCAATGGATTATAGTCTAGTCATTATGGAAGGTAGTCTATTTTCGATATTTTTGTTACTCCAATGGATGGTAGACTTGTCATTATGTAAGGTAGTCTGCTGTCGAGATATTTGTTACTCTAATGGATGGTAGCCTTGTCATTATGGAAGGTAGTCTATTGTCGAGATTTTTGTTACTACAATGGTTTGTAGCCTTGTCATTATTGAAGGTAGTATGTTGTCGATATCTTTGTTACTCCAATGGATGGTAGCCTAGTCATTATGGTAGGTAGTCTGTTGTCGAGATATTTGTTGCTCCAATGGATGGTAGCCTTGTCATTATGGAAGGTAGTCTGTTGTCGAGATTTTTGTTACTCTAATGGATGGTAGCCTTGTTATTATGGAAGGTATTCTATCATTGTGATTTTTGTTACTCCTATTGATGGTAGCCTTGTCATTATGGAAGGTAGTCTTTTGTTCAGATTTTTGTTACTATAATGTATGGAACCTTTGTCATTATAAAAGGTAGTCTGTTGTCGAGATTTTTGTTACTCCGTTGGATGGTAGTCTTGTCATTATGGAAGTTAGTCTGTTGTCGAGAGTTTTGTTATTTCAATGGATGGTAGCCTAGTCATTATGGAAGGTAGTTTGTTTTCGAGATTTTTGTTACTCCAATGGATGGTAGCCTAGTCATTATGGAAGGTAGTTTGTTGTCGAGATTTTTCTTACTCCAATGGATGGTAGCCTTGCCATTATTGAAGGTATTATGTTGTCAAGATTTTTGTTACTCCAATGGATGGTAGCCTTGTCATTATGAAAGGTAGTCTGTCATTGTGATTTTTTTTACTCTTATGGATGGTAGCCTTGTCATTATGGAAGGTAGTCTATTGTTTAGATTTTTGTTACTACAATGTATGGTAGCCTTGTCATTATGGAAGGTAGTCTGTTGTCGAGATTTTTGATACTCCAATGGATGGTAGCCTTGTCGTTATGGAAGTTAATATGTTGTCGATATTTTTGTTACTACAATGGTTTGTAGCCTAGTCATTATGGAAGGTAGTATGTTGTCGAGGTTTTCGTTACTCCAGCGGAGGGTAGCCTTGTCATTATGAAAGGTAGTTTGTTGTCGATATCTTTGTTACTCCAATGGATGGTAGCCTTGTTATTATGGATGGTAGTATGTTGTCGAGATTTTTGTTATTCCAATGGATGGTAGCCTTGTCATTATGAAAGGTAGTTTGTTGTCGATATCTTTGTTACTCCAATGGATGGTAGCATTGTCATTATGGAAGGTAGTCTGTTGTCGATATCTTTGTTACTCCAATGGATGGTAGCCTTGTCATTATGAAAGGTAGTCTATTGTCGATATCTTTGTTACTCCAATGGATGGTAGCCTAATCATTATGGAAGGTAGTCTATTTTGATATTTTTATTACTCCAATGGATTATAGCCTTGTCATTATGGAAGGTAGTATGTTGTCGTGATTTTTGTTACTCCAAAGAATGGTAGCCTTGTAATTATGGAAGGTAGTCTATTATCGAGATTTTTGTTACTCCTATGGATGGTAGCCTTGTCATAATGGAATGTAGTCTGTTGTCGAGATTTTTGATACTCCAATGGATGGTAGCATTGTCATTATGGAAGGTAGTCTCTTGTTGATATTTTTGATACTCCAATGGATGGTAGCCTTGTCGTTAGGGAAGGTAGTATGTTGTCGAGATTTTTGTTCCTGCAATGGTTTGTAGCCTTGTCATTATGGAAGGTAGTATGTTGTCGATATCTTTGGTACTCCAATGGATGGTAGCCTATTCATTATGGAAGGTAGTCTGTTGTCGAGATTTTCGTTGCTCCAACGGGAGGGTAGCCTTGTCATTATGGAAGGTAGTCTGTTGTCATGATTTTTGTTACTCCAATGGATGGTAGACTTGTGATTATGGAAGGTAGTATGTTGTCGAGATTTTTGTTATTCCAATGGATAGTAGCCTTGTCATTATGAAAGGTAGTTTGTTGTCGATATCTTTGTTACTCCAATGGATGGTAGCCTTGTCATTATGGAAGGTAGTCTCTTTTTGAGATTTTTATTACTCCAATGGATGGTAGCCTTGTCATTATGAAAGGTAGTCTGTTGTCGATATCTTTGTTACTCTAATGGATGGTAGCCTTGTCATTATGGAAGGTATTATTTTTTCGATATCTTTGTTACTCTAATAGATGGTAGCCTAGTCATTATGGAAGGTAGTATGATGTCGAGATTTTTGTTACTCCAATGGATGGTAGCCTTGTCATTATAAAAGGTAGTTTGTTGTCGATATTTTTGTTACTCTAATGGATGGTAGCATTGTCATTATGGAAGGTATTCTTTCATTGTGATTTTTGTTACTCCTATTGATGGTAGCCTTGTCATTATGGAAGGTAGTCTTTTGTTCAGATTTTTGTTACTACAATGTATGGAACCCTTTTCATTATAGAAGGTAGTATGTTGTCGAGATTTTTGTTACTCCATTGGATGGTAGTCTTGTCATTATGGAAGTTACTTTGTTGTCGAGATTTTTGTTATTCCAATGGATGGTAGCCTAGTCATTATGAAAGGTAGTTCGTTTTCGAGATTTTTGTTACTCCAATGGATGGTAGCCTTGTCATTATGGAAGGTAGTCCGTTGTCGAGATTTTAGTTACTCCAATGGATGGTAGCCTTGACATTGTGGAAGGTATTATGTTATCAAGATTTTTGTTACTCCAATGGATGTTAGCCTTGTCATTATGGAAGGTAGTCTGTCATTATGATTTTTTTTACTCCTATGGATGGTAGCCTTGACATTATGGAAGTTAGTCTATTGTTCAGATTTTTGTTACAACCATGTATGGTAGCCTTCTCATTATGGAAGATAGTCTGTTGTCGATATTTTTGTTACTCTATTGGATGGTAGCCTAGTCACTATGGAAGGTAGTCTGTTTTTGAGATTTTTGTTACTCTGATGGATTGTAGCTTTGTCATTATAGAAGGTAGTCTGTTATTGAGATTTTTGATACTCCAATGGATGGTAGCATTTTCATTATGGAAGGTAGTCTCTTGTTGTTATTTTTGATACTCCAATGGATGGTAGCCTTGTCATTATGGAAGGTAGTATGTTGTCGAGATTTTTGTTACTACACTGGTTTGTAGCCTTGTAATTATGGAAGGTAGTATGTTGTCGATATCTTTGGTACTCCAATGGATGGTAGGCTATTCATTATGGAAGGTAGTCTGTTGTCGTGATTTTCATTACTCCGATGGAGGGTAGCCTTGTCATTATGCAAGGTAGTCTGTTGTCGTGATATTTGTTACTCAAATGGATGGTAGCCTTGTCATTATGGAAGGTAGTATGTTGTCGAGATTTTTGTTATTCCAATGGATGGTAGCCTTGTCATTATGAAAGGTAGTTATTTATCGATATCTTTGTTACTCCAATGGATGGTAGCCTTGTCATTATGGAAGGTAGTCTCTTTTCGAGATTTTTGTTACTCCAATGGATGGTAGCCTTGTCATTATGAAAGGTAGTCTATTATCGATATATTTGTTACTCCAATGGATGGTATCCTAATCATTATGGAAGGTAGTCTATTTTGATATTTTTGTTACTCCAATGGATGCTAGCCTTGTCATTATGGAAGGTAGTATGTTGTCGAGATTTTTGTTACTCCAAAGGATGGTAGCCTTGTAATTATGGAAGGTAGTCTATTATCGAGATTTTAGTTACTCATATGGATGATAGCTTTGTCATTATGGAAGGTAGTCTGTTGTCGAGTTTTTTAATACTCCAATGGATGGTAGCCTTATTATTATGGAAGGTAGTCTGTCGTAGTGATTTTTGTTACTCCAATGGATGGTAGCCTTGTCATTATGGAAGGTAGTCTATTGTTCAGATTTTTCTTACTACAATGTATGGTAGCCTTGTCATTATGGATTGTAGTCCGTTGTCGAGATTTTTGTCACTTCATTGGATGGTATCCTTGTCATTATGGATGTTAGTAGGTTGACGAGATATTTGTTATTCCAATGGATGGTAGCCTAGTCATTATGGAAGGTAGTCTATTATCAAGATTTTTGTTACTCCAATGGATGGTAGCCTTGTCATTATGGAAGGTAGTCTGTTGTCGAGATTTTTGTTACTCCAATGGATGGTAGCCTTGTCATTATGGAAGGTAGTCTGTTGTCGAGATTTTTGTTACTCTTATGGATGGTACCCTTATCACTATGGAAGGTAGTCTATTGTCGAGATTTTTGTTACTCAAATGGATGGTAGCCTTGTCATTATGGAAGGTAGTGTGTTTTCGAGATTTTCATTATTGTAATGGATGATAGCCTTGTCATTATGGAAGGTAGTTTGTTGTCGTGATTTTTGTTACTCCAATGGATGTTAGCCTTGTCATTTTTTAGGTTAGTATGTTGTCAATGTCTTTGTTACTCCAATGGATGGTAGCCTTGTCATTATGGAAGGTAGTCTATTTTCAATATTTTTGTTACTCCAATGGATAGTAGCCTTGTCACTATGCAAGGTAGTCTATTGTTAATATTTTTGTTACTCCAATGGATGGTAGCCTTGTCATTATAGAAGGTAGATTGTTGTCCCGATTTTTGTTACTCTAATGGATGGTAGGCTTGTCATTATGGAAGGTAGTCTGTCGTTGTGATTTATGTTACTCTAATGGATGGTAGCCTTGTCATTATGGAAGGTAGTCTATTGTCGAGATTTTTGTTACTCAAATGAATGTTAGCCTTTTCATTATGGAAGGTAGTGTGTTGTTGAGATTTTTGTTATTCCAATGGATGGTAGCCTTGTCATTATGGAATGTAGTTTGTTGTCGATATCCTTGTTACTCCAATGGATGGTAGCCTTGTAATTATGGAAGATAGTGTTGTGTCTATATCTTGGTTACTCCAATGGATGGTAGCCTTCTCGTTATGGAAGGTAGTCTGTTGTCGTGATTTTTATTACTCCAATGGATGGTAGCCATGTCATTATGGAAGGTAGTATGTTGTCGATATATTTGTTACTCTAATGGATGGTAGCCTTGTCATTATGGAAGGTAGTCCGTTGTCGAGATTTTTGTTACTCTAATGGATGGTAGCCTTGTCATTATGGAAGGTAGTCTCTTGTTGATATTTTTGTTATTCCAATGGATGGTAGCCTTGTCATTATGGAAGGTAGTCCGTTGTCCCGATATTTGTAACTCAAATGGATGGTAGCCTTGTCATTATGGAAGGTAGTTTATTGTTCAGATTTTTGTTATTCCAATGGATGGTAAACTTCTCGTTATGGAAGGTGGTATGTTGTCGTGATTTTTATTACTCCAATGGATGGTAGCCATGCCATTATGGAAGGTAGTATGTTGTTGATATCTTTGTTACTCAAATGGATGGTAGCCTTGTCATTATGGAAGGTAGTCCATTGTCGAGATTTTTTTTACTCCAATGGATGGTAGCCTTGTCATTATGGAAGGTAGTCTCTTGTTGATATTTTTGTTACTCCATTGGATGGTAGCCTTGTCATTATGGAAGGTGGTCTGTTGTCCTGATTATTGTTACTCAAATGGATGGTAGCCTTGTCATTATGGAAGGTAGTCTATCGTTGTGATTTCAGTTACTCAATGGATAATAGCCTTGTCATTTTGGAAGGTAGTTTGTTGTTCATATTTTTGGTACTCCAATGGATGGTAGACTTGTCAATATGGAAGTTAGTCTGTTGTAAATATTTTTGTTACTCCATTGGATTGTAGCCTTGTCATTATGAAAGGTAGTCTATTGTCGAGATTTTTGTTATTCCAATGGATGGTAGACTTGTCATTATGGAAGGTAGTCTATTGTCGAGATTTTTGTTACTCCATTGGATGGTAGCCTTGTCATTATGGAAGGTAGTCTATTGTCGAGATTTTTGTTACACAAATGGATGGTAGCCTTGCCATTATGGAAGGTAGTCTATTTTCGATATTTTTGTTATTCCAATGGATGGTAGCCTTGTCATTATGGAAGGTCGTCTGTTGTCGTGATTTTTGTTACTCCAATGGATGTTAGCCTTGTCATTTTTAAAGGTGGTATGTTGTCGATATCTTTGTTACTCCAATGGATGGTAGCCTTGTCATTATGGAAGGTAGTCTCTTTTCGATATCTTTGTTACTTCAATGGATGGTATCCTTGTCATTATGCAAGGTAGATTGTTGTCCCGATTTTTTATTACTCTAATGGATGGTAGCCTTGTCATTATGGAAGGTAGTATGTCGTTGTGATTTATGTTACTCCAATGGATGGTAGCCTTGTCATTATGGAAGGTAGTATGTTGTTCAGATTTTTGTTACTCCAATGAATGGTAGAATTATCATTATGGAAGGTAGTCTATTGTCGAGAGCTTGTTACTCCATTGGATTGTAGCCTTTTCATTATCAAAGGTACTCTATTGTCGTGATTTTTTCTACTCATATGTATGGTACCCTTGTCATTATGGAAGATAGTTTGTTGTCGAGATTTTTGTTACTCCAATGGATGGTAGCCTTGTCATTATGGAAGGTAGTCTGTTGTCCAAATTCTGTATACTCCAATGGATGGTATCCTATTCATTATGGAAAGTAGTCTGTTACCGAGATTTTTGTTACTCCATTGGATGGTAGTCTTGTCATTATTGAAGGTAGACTCTTGTTGATATTTTTGTTACTCAAATGGATGGTAGCCTTGTCATTATTGAAGGTAGTCTATTGTCCATATTTTTGTTACTCTAATGGATGGTAGCCTTGTCATTATGGAAGGTAGCCTGTTGTCGATATTTTTGTTATTGGATTGGATGGTAGCCTTGTCATTATGGAAGGTAGTCTATCGTTGTGATTTCAGTTACTCAATTGATAATAGCCTTGTCATTTTGGAAGGTAGTTTGTTGTTCATATTTTTGGTACTCCAATGGATGGTAGACTTGTCAATATGGAAGTTAGTCTGTTGTAAATATTTTTGTTACTCCATTGGATTGTAGCCTTGTCATTATGAAAGGTAGTCTATTGTCGAGATTTTTGTTATTCCAATGGATGGTAGACTTGTCATTATGGAAGGTAGTCTATTGTCGAGATTTTTGTTACTCCATTGGATGGTAGCCTTGTCATTATGGAAGGTAGTCTATTGTCGAGATTTTTGTTACACAAATGGATGGTAGCCTTGCCATTATTGAAGGTAGTCTATTTTCGATATTTTTGTTATTCCAATGGATGGTAGCCTTGTCATTATGGAAGGGCGTCTGTTGTCGTGATTTTTGTTACTCCAATGGATGTTAGCCTTGTCATTTTTAAAGGTGGTATGTTGTCGATATCTTTGTTACTCCAATGGATGGTAGCCTTGTCATTATGGAAGGTAGTCTCTTTTCGATATCTTTGTTACTCCAATGGATGGTATCCTTGTCATTATGCAATGTAGATTGTTGTCCCGATTTTTGTTACTCTAATGGATGGTAGCCTTGTCATTATGGAAGGTAGTCTGTCGTTGTGATTTATGTTACTCCAATGGATGGTAGCCTTGTCATTATGGAAGGTAGTATGTTGTTCAGATTTTTGTTACTCCAATGAATGGTAGAATTATCATTATGGAAGGTAGTCTATTGTCGAGAGCTTGTTACTCCATTGGATTGTAGCCTTGTCATTATCAAAGGTACTCTATTGTCGTGATTTTTTCTACTCCAATGTATGGTACCCTTGTCATTATGGAAGATAGTTTGTTGTCGAGATTTTTGTTACTCCAATGGATGGTAGCCTTGTCATTATGGAAGGTAGTCTGTTGTCCAAATTTTGTATACTCCAATGGATGGTATCCTATTCATTATGGAAAGTAGTCTGTTACCGAGATTTTTGTTACTCCATTGGATGGTAGCCTTGTCATTATTGAAGGTAGACTCTTGTTGATATCTTTGTTACTCAAATGGATGGTAGCCTTTTCATTATTGAAGGTAGTCTATTGTCCATATTTTTGTTACTCTAATGGATGGTAGCCTTGTCATTATGGAAGGTAGCCTGTTGTCGATATTTTTGTTATTGGATTGGCTGGTAGCCTTGTCATTATGGAAGGTAGTCTGTTGTCGAGATTTTTGTTATTCCAATGGATGGTAGCCTTGTCATTATGGAAGGTAGTCTCTTGTTGATAGTTTTGTTACTCCAATGGATGGTAGCCTTGTCATTATAGAAGGTAGTCCATTGTCCCAATTTTTGTTACTCAAATGGATGGTAGCCTTGTCATTAAGGAAGGTAGTCTGTCGTTGTGATTTGTGTTACTCCAATGGTTGGTAGCCTTGTTATTATGGAAGGTAGTTTGTTGTTCAGATTTTTGTTATTCCAATGGATCGTAGCCTTCTCCTTATGGAAGGTAGTCTATTGTCGTGATTTTTTTTACTCTAATGGATAGTAGCCATGTCATTATGGAAGGTAGTATGTTATCGATATCTTTGTTACTCTAATGGATGGTATCCTTGTCATTATGGAAGGTAGTCTGTTGGCGAGATTTTTGTTACTCCAATGGATAGTAGCCTTGTCATTATGGAAGGTTGTCTCTTGTTGATATTTTTGTTACTCCATTGGATGGTAGCCTTGTCATTATGGAAGGTAGTTTGTTGTCCCGATTATTGTTACTCAAATGGATGGTAGACTTATCATTATGGAAGGTAGTCTATCGTTGTGATTTCTGTTACTCAATGGATGATAGCCTTGTCATTATGGAAGGTAGTTTGCTGTTCAGATTTTTGTTACTCCAATTGGATGGTAGACTTGTCATTATGGAAGGTAGTTTGTTGTTGATATTTTTGTTACTCCATTGGATTGTAGCCTTGTCATTATGAAACGTAGTCTATTGTCGAGATTTTTGTTATTCCAATGGACGGTAGATTTGTCATTATGGAAGGTAGTCTGTTGTCCCGATTATTGTTACTCAACAGATGGTAGCCTTATCATTATGGAAGGTAGTCTGTCGTTGTGATTTTTGTTACTCAATGGATGACAGCCTTGTCATTATGGAAGGTAGTTTGTTGTTCATATTTTTGTTACTCCAATTGGATGGTAGACTTGTCATTATGGAAGGTAGTTTTTTGTCGATATTTTTGTTACTCAATTGGATTGTTGCCTTGTCATTATGAAAGGTAGTCTATTGTCTAGATTTTTGTTATTCCAATGGACGGTAGACTTGTCATTATGGAAGGTAGTCTGTTGTCGAGATTTTTGTTACTCTAATGGATGGTACCCTTATCATTATAGAAGGTAGTCTATTGTCGAGATTTTTGTTACACAAATGGATGGTAGCCTTGCCATTATGGAAGGTAGTCTGTTTTCGATATTTTTGTTATTCTAGTGGATGGTAGCCTTGTCATTATGGAAGGTAGTCTGTTGTCGTGATTTTTGTTACTCCAATGGAAGTTAGCCTTGTCATTTTTAAAGGTAGTATGTTGTCGATATCTTTGTTACTCCAATGGATGGTAGCCTTGTCATTATGGAAGGTAGTATGTTGTCCCGATTATTGTTACTTAAATGGATGGTTGCCTTATCATTAGGGAAGGTAGTCCGTCGTTGTGATTTTTGTTACTCCAATGGATGGTAGCCTTGTCATTATTGAAGGTAGTCTCTTGTTGATATTTTTGTTACTCCAATGGGTGGTAGCCTTGTCATTATTAAAGGTAGTTTGTTGTCTAGATTTTTGTTACTCTAATGGATAGTAGCCTTGTAATTATGGAAGGTAGTCTGTTGTCGATATTTTTGTTAGTGGTTTGGATGGTAGCCATGTCATTATGGAAGGTAGTCTCTTGTTGATATTTTTGTTACTCCTTTGGATGGTTGCCTTGCCATTATGGAAGGTAGTCTGTTGTCCCGATTATTGTTACCTAAATGGATGGTAGCATTGTCATTATGAAAGGTTTTCTGTCGTTGTGATTTTTGTTACTCCAATGGATGGTAGCCTTGTCATTATGGAAGGTAGTCTATTATTCAGATTTTTGTTATTCCAATGGATGCTAGCCTTCTCGTTATGGAAGGTAGTCTGTTGTCGTGATTTTTATTACTCCAATGGATGGTAGCCATGTCATTATGGAAGGTAGTATGTTGTCGTGATTTTTGTTACTCCAATGGATGGTAGCCTTGTCATTATGGAAGGTAGTCCGTTGTCTCGATTTTTGTTACTCAAATGGATGGTAGCCTTGTCATTATGGAAGGTAGTATGTCGTTGTGATTTCAGTTACTCCAATGGATGGTAACCTTGTCATTATGGAAGGTAGTCTGTTGTCCTGATTATTGTTACTCAAATGGATAGTAGCCTTGTCATTATGGAAGGTTGTCCGTCGTTGTGATTTTTGTTACTTCAATGGATGGTAGCCACGTCATTATGGAAGGTATTTTGTTGTTCAGATTTTTGTTATTCCAATGGATGGTAGCCTTCTCGTTTTGGTAGGTAGTCTGTTGTCGTGATTTTTATTAATCCAATGGATGGTAGACTTGTCATTATGGAAGATAGTCTGTTGTTGTGATTTTTGTTACTCTAATGGATGGTACCCTTATCATTATGGAAGGTAGTCTATTGTCGAGATTCTTACTCAAATAGATGGTAGCCTTGTCATTATGGAAGGTAGTCGTTTTTCGAGATTTTTGTTATTCCAATGGATGATAGCCTTGTCATTATGGAAGGTAATCTATTGTCGTGATTTTTGTTATTCCAATGGATGTTAGCCTTGTCATTTTTTAAGTTAGTATGTTGTCGATATCTTTGTTACTCCAATGGATGGTAGCCTTGTTATTATGGAAGGTAATCTCTTTTCGATATCTTTGTTACTCCAATGGATGGTATCCTTGTCATTATGCAAGGTAGATTGTTGTCCCGATTTTTGTTACTCTAATGGATGGTAGCCTTGTCATTATGGAAGGTAGTCTGTCGTTGTGATTTATGTTACTCCAATGGATGGTAGCCTTGTCATTATGGAAGGTAGTATGTTGTTCAGATTTTTGTTACTCCAATGGATGGTAGAATTATCATTATGGAAGGTAGTCTATTGTCGAGAGCTTGTTACTCCACTGGATTGTAGCCTTCTCATTATCAAAGGTACTCTGTTGTCGTGATTTTTTCTACTCCAATGTATGGTACCCTTGTCATTATGAAAGGTAGTCTATTGTCTAGATTTTTGTTATTCCAATGGACGGTAGACTTGTCATTATGGAAGGTAGTATGTTGTCGAGATTTTTGTCACTCTAATGGATGGTACCCTTATCATTATGGAAGGTAGTCTATTGTCGAGATTTTTGTTACACAAATGGATGGTAGCCTTGCCATTATGGAAGGTAGTCTGTTTTCGATATTTTTGTTATTCTAATGGATGGTAGCCTTGTCATTATCGAAGGTAGTATGTTGTCGTGATTTTTGTTACTCCAATGGAAGTTAGCCTTGTCATTTTTAAAGGTAGTATGTTGTCGATATCTTTGTTACTCCAATGGATGGTAGCCTTGTCATTATGGAAGGTAGTCTCTTTTCGATATCTTTGTTACTCCAATGGATGGAATCCTTGTCATTATGCAAGGTAGATTATTGTCCCGATTTTTGTTACTCTAATGGATGGTAGCCTTGTCATTATGGAAGGTAGTCTTTCGTTGTGATTTCTGTTACTCCAATGGATGGTAGCCTTGTTATTATGGAAGGTAGCCTGTTGTCGTGATTTTTGTTACTCCAATGGATGGTACCCTTACCATTATGGAAGATAGTCTATTGTCGAGATTTTTGTTAATCTAATGGATGGTAGCCTTGTCATTATGGAAGGTAGTCTGTTGTCCAAATTTTTTATATTCCAATGCATGGTAGCCTAGTCATTATGGAAGGTTGTCTGTTGCCGAGATTTTTGTTACTCCATTGGATGGTAGCCTTGTCATTATGGAAGGTAGACTCTTGTTGATATTTTTGTTACTCCAATGGGTGGTAGCCTTGTCATTATTAAAGGTAGTCTGTTGTCTAGATTTTTGTTACTCTAATGGATGGTAGCCTTGTAATTATGGAAGGTAATCTGTTGTCGATATTTTTTTTCCTGGTTTGGATGGTAGCCATGTCATTATGGAAGGTAGTCTCTTGTTGATATTTTTGTTACTCCTTTGGATGGTTGCCTTGCCATTATGGAAGGTAGTCTGTTGTCCCGATTATTGTTACTTAAATGGATGGTAGCGTTGTCATTATGGAAGGTTTTCTGTCGTTGTGATTTTTGTTACTCCAATGGATGGTAGCCTTGTCATTATGGAAGGTAGTCCATTGTCTCGATTTTTGTTACTCAAATGGATTGTAGCCTTGTCATTATGGAAGGTAGTATGTCGTTGTGATTTTAGTTACTCCAATGGATGGTAACCTTGTCATTATGGAAGGTAGTCTGTTGTCCCGATTATTGTTACTCAAATGGATGGTAGCCTTGTCATTATGGAAGGTTGTCCGTCGTTGTAATTTTTGTTACTCCAATGGATGGTAGCCACGTCATTATGGAAGGTAGTCTGGTTTTCAGATTTTTGTTATTCCAATGGATGGTAGCCTTCTCGTTTTGGTAGGTAGTCTGTTGTCGTGATTTTTATTAATCCAATGGATGGTAGCCATGTAATTATGGAAGGTAATATGTTGTTGATATCTTTGTTACTCTAATGGATGGTAGACTTGTCATTATGGAAGGTAGTCCGTTGTCGAGATTTGTATTACTCCAATGGATTGTAGCCTTGTCATTATGGAAGATAGTTTGTTGTCGATATTTTTGTTACTCCATTGGATTGTAGCCTTGTCATTATCAAAGGTAGTCTATTGTCGAGATTTTTGTTATTCCAATGGATGGTAGACTTGTCTTTATGGAAGGTAGTCTATTGTTGTGATTTTTGTTACTCTAATGGATGGTACCCTTATCATTATGGAAGGTAGTCTATTATCGAGATTTTTCTTACTCAAATAGATGGTAGCGATGTCATTATGGAAGGTAGTCATTTTTCGAGATTTTTGTTATTCCAATGGATGATAGCTTTGTCATTATGGAAGGTAATCTATTTTCGTGATTTTTGTTATTCCAATGGATGTTAGCCTTATCATTTTTTAAGTTAGTATGTTGTCGATATCTTTGTTACTCCAATGGATGGTAGCCTTGTTATTATGGAAGGTAGTCTGTTGTCGAGATTTTTGTTATTCCAATGGATTGTGGACTTGGCATTATGGAAGGTAGTCTGTTGTCGAGATTTTTGAAACTCCAATGGATGGTACCCTTGTCATTATGGAAGATAGTATGTTGTCGAGATTTTTATTAATCCAATGGATGGTAGCCTTGTCATTATGGAAGGTAGTCATTTTTCGAGATTTTTGTTATTCCAATAGATGATAGCCTTTTCATTATGGAAGGTAGTCTATTGTCGTGATTTTTGTTACTCCAATGGATGTTAGCCTTGTCATTTTTTAAGTTAGTATGTTATCGATATCTTTGTTACTCCAATGGATGGTAGCCTTGTTATTATGGAAGGTAGTCTGTTGTCGAGATTTTTGTTATTCCAATGGATTATGGACTTGTCATTATGGAAGGTAGTCTGTTGTCGTGATTTTTGTTACTCCAATGGATGGTACCCATGTCAATATTGAAGATAGTCTGTTGTGGAGATTTTTGTTACTCCAATCGATGGTAGCCTTCTCGTTATGGAAGGTAGTCTGTTGTCGTGATTTTTATTACTCCAATGGATGGTAGCCATGTCATTATAGAAGGTAGTATGTTGTCGATATCTTTGTTACACTAATGGATGGTAGCCTTGTCATTATGGAAGGTAGTCCATTGTCGAGATTTTTGTTACTCCAAAGGATGGTAGCCTTGACATTATGGAAGGTAGTCTCTGGTTGATATTTTTGTTACTCCATTGGATGGTAGACTTGTCATTATGGAAGGTAGTCTATTGTACCGATTATTGTTACTCAAATGGAAAGTAGCATTTTAATTATGGAAGGTAGTCTGTCGTTGTGATTTCAGTTACTCAATGGATGATAGCTTTGTAATTATTGAAGGTAGTCTGTTATTCAGATTTTTGTTACTCCAATCGATGGTAGACTTGTCATTATGGAAGGTAGTCTGTTGTCGATATTTTTGATACTCCATTTGATTGTAGCCTTGTCATTATGAAAGGTAGTCTGTTGTCGAGATTTTTGTTACTCCAATGGATGGAACCCATGTCATTATGGAAGATAGTCTATTGTCGAGATTTTTGTTACTCCAATGGATGGTAGCCTTGTCATTATGGAAGGTAGTTTGTTGTCCAAATTTTTTATACTCCAATGGATGGTGGCCTAGTCATTATGGAAGGTAGTCTGTTGCCGGTATTTTTGTTACTCCATTGGATGGTAGCCTTGTCATTTTGGAAGGTAGATTCTTGTTGATATTTTTGTTACTCCAATGGATGGTAGCCTTCTCATTATTGAAGGTAGTCTGTTGTCCAGATTTTGGTTACTCTAATGGATGGTAGACTTGTCATTATGGAAGGTAGTCTGTTGTCGATATTTTTGTTACTGGATTGGATGGTAGCCTTGTCATTATGGAAGGTAGTCTATTGTCGAGATTTTTGTTATTCCAATGGATGGTAGCCTTGTCATTATGGAAGGTAGTGTGTTCTCGTGATTTTTGTTACTCCAATGGATGGTAGGCATGTCATTATGGAAGGTAGTATGTTGTCGATATCTTTGTTACTCCAATGGATGGTAGTCTTGTCATTATGGAAGGTAGTTTTTTTGTCGTGATTTTTGTTACTCCAATGGATGGTAGCCTTGTCATTATGGAAGGTAGTCTCTTGTTGATATTTTTGTTACTCCAATGGATGGTAGCCTTGTCATTATGGAAGATAGTCTGTTGTCCTGATTTTTGTAACTCCAATGGATGGTAGCCTTGTCATTATGGAAGGTAGTATGTTGTTGTGATTTCAGTTACTCCAGTGGATGGTAGCCTTGTCATTATTGAAGGTAGTCTGTTGTCCCGCTTATTGTTACTTAAATGGATGGTTGCCTTATCATTAGAGTAGGTAGTCTGTCGTTGTTATTTTTGTTACTCTAATGGATCGTAGCCTTGTCATTATTGAAGGTAGTCTGTTACTCAGATTTTTGTTACTCCAATCGATGGTAGACTTGTCATTATGGAAGGTAGTCTGTTGTCAATATTTTTGTTACTCCATGGATTGTAGCCTTGTCATTATGAAAGGTATTCTATTGTCGAGATTTTTGTTACTCAAATGGATGGTAGCCTTGATGATATTTTTGTTACTCCAATGGATAGTAGCCTTCTAATTATTGAAGGTAGTCTGTTTTCCAGATTTTTGTTACTCTAATGCATGGTATCCTTGTCATTATGGAAGGTAGTGTGTTGTCGATATTTTTGTTACTGGATTGGATGGTAGCATTGTCATTATGTAAGGTAGTCTGTTACTCAGATTTTTGTTATTCCAATGGATGGTAGCCTTCTCGTTATGGAAGGTAGTCTGTTGTCGTGATTTTTTTTACTCCAATGGATGGTAGCCATGACATTATGGAAGGTAGTATGTTGTTGATATCTTTGTTACTCTAATGGATGGTAGCTTAGTCATTATGGAAGGTATTCTGTTGTCGAGATTTTTATTACTCCAATGGATGGTAGCCTTGACATTATGGAAGGTAGTCTCTTATTGATATTTTTGTTACTCAAATGGATGGCAGCCTTGTCATTATGAAAGGTAGTCTGTCGTTGTGATTTCAGTTACTCAATGGATGATAGCCTTGTAATTATGGAAGGTAGTCTGTTATTCAGATTTTTGTTACTCCAATCGATGGTAGACTTGTCATTATGGAAGGTAGTCTATTGTCGATATTTTTGTTACTCCATTGGATTGTAGCCTTGTCATTATGAAAGGTATTCTATTGTCGAGATTTTTGTTACTCAAATGGATGGTAGCCTTGTTGATATTTTTGTTACTCCAATGGATAATAGCCTTCTAATTATTGAAGGTAGTCTGTTTTCCAGATTTTTGTTACTCTAATGCATGGTATCCTTGTCATTATGGAAGGGAGTCTGTTGTCGATATTTTTGTTACTGGATTGGATGGTAGCATTGTCATTATGTAAGGTAGTCTGTTGTCGATATTTTTGTTATTCCAATGGATGGTAGCCTTTTCATTATGGAAGGTAGTGTGTTGTCGTGATTTTTTTTACTCCAATGGATGGTAGGCATGTCATTATGGAAGGTAGTATGTTGTCGATATCTTTGTTACTCCAATGGATGGTAGTCCTTTCATTATGGAAGGTAGTCTTTTTTTCGAGATTTTTGTTACTCTAATGGATGATAGCCTTGTCATTATGGAAGGTAGTCTCTTGTTGATATTTTTGTTACTCCAACGGATGGTAGCCTTGTCATTATGGAAGGTAGTCTGTTGTCCCGATTTTTGTTACTCAAATGGATGGTAGCCTTGTCATTATGGAAGGTAGTATGTCGTTGTGATTTTTGTTACTCCAATGGATGGTAGCCTTGTCATTATGGAAGGTAGTCTGTCGTTTTGATTTCAGTTACTCAATGGATGATAGCCTTGTAATTGTGGAAGGTAGTCTCTTATTCAGATTTTTGTTACTCCAATCGATGGTAGACTTGTCATTATGGAAGGTAGTCTGTTGTTGATATTTTTGTTACTCCATTGGATTGTAGCCTTGTCATTATGAAAGGTATTATATTGTCGAGATTTTTGTTACTCAAATGGATGGTAGCCTTGTTGATATTTTTGTTACTCCAATGGATAGTAGCCTTCTAATTATTGAAGGTAGTCTGTTTTCCAGATTTTTGTTACTCTAATGCATGGTATCCTTGTCATTATGGAAGGTAGTCTGTTGTCGATATTTTTGTTACTGGATTGGATGGTAGCATTGTCATTATGTAAGGTAGTCTGTTGTCGAGATTTTTGTTATTCCGATGGATGGTAGCCTTGTCATTATGGAAGGTAGTGTGTTGTCGTGATTTTTTTTACTCCAATGGATGGTAGGCATGTCATTATGGAAGGTAGTATGTTGTCGATATCTTTGTTACTCCAATGGATGGTAGTCCTTTCATTATGGAAGGTAGTCTTTTTTTCGAGATTTTTGTTACTCTAATGGATGATAGCCTTGTCATTATGGAAGGTAGTCTCTTGTTGATATTTTTGTTACTCAAATGGATGGCAGCCTTGTCATTATGGAAGGTAGTCTGTCGTTGTGATTTCAGTTACTCAATGGATGATAGCCTTGTAATTATGGAAGGTAGTCTGTTATTCAGATTTTTTTTTACTCCAATCGATGGTAGACTTGTCATTATGGAAGGTAGTCTGTTGTCGATATTTTTGTTACTCCATTGGATTGTAGCCTTGTAATTATGAAAGGTATTCTATTGTCGAGATTTTTGTTACTCAAATGGATGGTAGCCTTGTTGATATTTTTGTTACTCCAATGGATAGTAGCCTTCTAATTATTGAAGGTAGTCTGTTTTCCAGATTTTTGTTACTCTAATGCATGGTATCCTTGTCATTATGGAAGGAAGTCTGTTGTCGATATTTTTGTTACTGGATTGGATGGTAGCATTGTCATTATGTAAGGTAGTCTGTTGTCGAGATTTTTGTTATTCCAATGGATAGTAGCCTTGTCATTATGGAAGGTAGTGTGTTGTCGTGATTTTTTTTACTACAATGGATGGTAGGCATGTCATTATGGAAGGTAGTATGTTGTCGATATCTTTGTTACTCCAATGGATGGTAGTCCTTTCATTATGGAAGATAGTCTTTTTTTCGAGATTTTTGTTACTCTAATGGATGATAGCTTTGTCATTATGGAAGGTAGTCTCTTGTTGATATTTTTGTTACTCCAACGGATGGTAGCCTTGTCATTATGGAAGGTAGTCTGTTGTCCCGATTTTTGTTACTCAAATGGATGGTAGCCTTGTCACTATGGAAGGTAGTATGTCGTTGTGATTTTTGTTACTCCAATGGATGGTAGCCTTGTCATTATGGAAGGTAGTCTGTTGTCCCGATAATTGTTACTCAAATGGATGGTAGCCTTGTCATTATGGAAGGTAGTATGTCGTTGTGATTTTTGTTACTCCAATGGATTGTAGCCTTATCATTATGGATGGTAGTCTGTTGTTCATATTTTTTTATTCCAATGGATGGTAGCCTTCTCGTTATGGATGGTAGTCTGTTGTCGTGATTTGTATTACTCTAATGGATGGTAGCCATGTCATTATGGAAGGTAGTATGTTGTCAATATCTTTGTTACTCTAATGGATGGTAGCCTTGTCATTATGGAAGGTAGTCCGTTGTCGAGACTTTTATTACTCCATTGGATGGTAGCCTTGACATTATGGAAGGTAGTCTCTTGTTGATATTTTTGTTACTCCATTGGATGGTAGCCTTGTCATTCTAGAAGGTAATTTGTTGTCCCGATTATTGTTACTCAAATGGATGGTAGCCTTGTCATTGTGGAAGGTAGTCTGTCGTTTTGATTTCAGTTACTTAATGGATGATAGCCTTGTAATTATGGAAGGTAGTCTGTTATTCAGATTTTTGTTACTCCAATCGATGGTACACTTCTGATTATGGAAGGTAGTCTGTTGTCGATATTTTTGTTACTCAATTGGATTGTAGCATTGTCATTATGAAAGGTAGTCTAATGTCGATATTTTTGTTATTCTAACGGATGGTAGACTTGTCATTATGGAAGGTAGTCTGTTGTCGAGATTTTTGTTACTCTAATGGATGGTACCCTTATCATTATGGAAGGTAGTCTATTGTCGAGATTTTTGTTACTGAAATGGATGGTAGCCTTGTCATTTTGGAAGGTAGTCATTTTTCGAGATTTTTGTTATTCCAATGGATGATAGCCTTGTCATTATGGAAGGTAGTCTATTGTCGTGATTTTTGTTACTCCAATGGATGTTAGCCTTGTCATTTTTTAAGTTAGTATGTTTTCGATATCTTTATTACTCCAATGGATGGTAGCCTTGTTATTATGGAAGGTAGTCTGTTGTCGAGATTTTTGTTATTCCAATGGATTGTGGACTTGTCATTATAAAAGGTAGTTTGTTGTAGAGATTTTTGTTACTCTAATGGATGGTGCCCTTGTCATTATGGAATATAGTCTGTTGTCGAGATTTTTGTTACTCCAATGGATGGTAGCCTTGTCATTATGGAAGGTAGTCTATTGTCCAAATTTTTTATACTCCAATGGATGGTAGCCTAGTCATTATGGAAGGTAGTTTGTTGCCGAGATTTTTGTTACTCCATTGGATGGTAGCCTTGTCATTATGGATGGTAGAATCTTGTGTATATATTTGTTACTCCAATGGATGGTAGCCTTCTCATTATTGAAGGTAGTTTGTTATCCAGGATTTAGTTACTCTAATGGATGGTAGCCTTGTCATAATGGAAGGTAGTCTGTTGTCGATATTTTTGTTATTGGATTGGATGGTAGCCTTGTCATTATGGAAGGTAGTCTGTTGTCGAGATTTTTTTTATTCCAATGGATGGTAGCCTTGTCATTATGGAAGGTAGTCTATTGTCGTGATTTTTGTTACTCCAATGGATGGTAGGCATGTCATTATGGAAGGTAGTATGTTGTCGATATCTTTGTTACTCCAATGGATGGTAGTCTTGTTATTATGGAAGGTAGTCTTTTTTTCGATATTTTTTTTACTCCGATGGATGGTAGCCTTGTCATTATGGAAGGTAGTCTCTTGTTGATATTATTTTTACTCCAATGGATGGTAGCCTTGTCATTATGAAAGGTAGTCCGTTGTCCCGATTTCTGTTACTCAAATGGATGGTAGCCTTGTCATTATGGAAGGTAGTCTGTTTTTCATATTTTTGTTATTCCAATGGATGGTAGCCTTTTCATTGTGGAAGGTAGTCTGTTGTCATGATTTTAATTACACCAATGGATGGTAGCCATGTCATTATGGAAGGTAGTATGTTGTCGATATCTCTGTTACTCTAATGGATAGTAGCCTTGTCATTATGGAAGGTAGTCCGTTGTCGAGATTTTTGTTACTCCAATGGATGGTAGCCTTGTCATTATGGAAGGTAGTCTATTGTCCAAATTTTTATACTCCAATGGATGGTAGCCTAGTCATTATGGAAGGTAGTTTGTTGCCGAGATTTTTGTTACTCCATTGGATGGTAGCCTTGTCATTATGGATGGTAGAATCTTGTGTATATATTTGTTACTCCAATGGATGGTAGCCTTCTCATTATTGAAGGTAGTTTGTTATCCAGGATTTAGTTACTCTAATGGATGGTAGCCTTGTCATAATGGAAGGTAGTCTGTTGTCGATATTTTTGTTATTGGATTGGATGGTAGCCTTGTCATTATGGAAGGTAGTCTGTTGTCGAGATTTTTTTTATTCCAATGGATGGTAGCCTTGTCATTATGGAAGGTAGTCTATTGTCGTGATTTTTGTTACTCCAATGGATGGTAGGCATGTCATTATGGAAGGTAGTATGTTGTCGATATCTTTGTTACTCCAATGGATGGTAGTCTTGTCATTATGGAAGGTAGTCTTTTTTTCGATATTTTTTTTACTCCGATGGATGGTAGCCTTGTCATTATGGAAGGTAGTCTCTTGTTGATATTATTTTTACTCCAATGGATGGTAGCCTTGTCATTATGAAAGGTAGTCCGTTGTCCCGATTTCTGTTACTCAAATGGATGGTAGCCTTGTCATTATGGAAGGTAGTCTGTTTTTCATATTTTTGTTATTCCAATGGATGGTAGCCTTTTCATTGTGGAAGGTAGTCTGTTGTCATGATTTTAATTACACCAATGGATGGTAGCCATGTCATTATGGAAGGTAGTATGTTGTCGATATCTCTGTTACTCTAATGGATAGTAGCCTTGTCATTATGGAAGGTAGTCCGTTGTCGAGATTTTTGTTACTCCAATGGATGGTAGCCTTGTCATTATGGAAGGTAGTCTCTGGTTGATATTTTTGTTACTCCATTGAATGGCAGCCTTGTCATTATGGAAGCTAGTCGGTTGTCCCGATTATTATTACTCAAATGGATGGCACCCTTGTCATTATGGAAGGTAGTTTGTCGTTGTGATTTCTATTACTCAATGGATGATAGCCTTGTCATTATGGAAGGTAGTCTATTGTCGAGATTTTTTTACTCAAATGGATGGTAGCCTTGCCATTATGGAAGGTAGTCTGTTTTCGATATATTTGTTATTCCAATGGATGGTAGCCTTGTCATTGTGGAAGGTAGTCTGTTGTCGTGATTTTTGTTACTCCAATGGATGTTAGCCTTGTCTTTTTTAAAGGTAGTATGTTGTCGATATTTCTGTTACTCCAATGGATGGTAGCCTTGTCATTATGGAAGGTAGTCTCTTTTCGATATTTTTGTTACTCCAATGGATGGTAGCCTTGTCATTATGCAAGGTAGTCTCTTGTTTATATTTTTGTTACTCCAATGGATGGTAGGGTTGTGATTATGGAAGGTAGTCTGTTGTCGTGAGTTTTGTTACTCCAATGGATGGTACCCTTGTCATTATGGAAGATAGTTTGTTGTCGAGATTTTTGTTACTCCAATGGATGGTAGCCTTGTCATTATGGAAAATAGTCTGTTGTCCAAATTTTTAATACTCCACTGGATGGTAGCCTAGTCATTATGGAAGGTAGTCTGTTGCCGAGATTTTTGTTACTCCATTGGATTGTAGCCTTGTCATTATGGAAGGTAGACTCTTGTTGATATTTTTGTTACTCCAATGGATGGTAGCCTTGTCATTATTAAAGGTAGTATGTTGTCCAGATTTTTGTTACTCTAATGGATGGTAGCCTTGTAATTATGGAAGGTGGTATGTTGTCGATATTTTTGTTACTGGTTTGGATGGTAGCCTTGTCATTATGGAAGGTAGTCTCTTGTTGATATTTTTGTTACTCCAATGGATGGTAGCCTTGTCATTATGGAAGGTAGTCCATTGTCCAGATTTTTGTTACTCAAATGGATGGTAGCCTTGTTATTATGGAAGTTAGTCTGTCGTTGTGATTTTTGTTACTCCAATGGATGGTATCCCTGTCATTATGGAAGGTTGTCTGTTGTTCAGATTTTTGTTATTCCAATGGATGTTAGCCTTCTCGTTATGGAAGGTAGTCTGTTGTCGTGATTTTTATTACTAAATGGATGGTAGCCTTGTCATTATGGAAGGTAGTCTGTTGTCGAGATTTTTACTACTCAAATGGATGGTAGCCTTGCCATTATGGAAGGTAGTCTGTTTTGGATATTTTTGTTATTCCAATGGATGGTAGCCTTGTCATTATGGAAGGTAGTTTGTTGTCGTGATTTTTGTTACTCCAATGGATGTTAGCCTTGTCATTTTTAAAGGTATTATGTTGTCGATATCGTTGTTACTCCAATGGATGATAGCCTTGTCATTATGGAAGGTAGTCTGTTGTCGAGATTTTTATTACTCCAATGGATGGTAACCTTGTCATTATGAAAGGTAGTCTCTTGTTTATATTTTTGTTACTTCAATGGATGGTAGCGTTGTCATTATGGAAGGTAGTCTATTATCGAGATTTTTGTTACTCAAATGGATGGTAGCCTTGCCATAATGGAAGGTAGTCTGTTTTCGATATTTTAGTTATTCCAATGGATGGTAGCCTTGTCATTATGGAAGTTAGTCTGTTGTCGTGATTTTTGTTACTCCAATGGATGTTAGCCTTTTCATTTTTAAAGGTAGTATGTTGTCGATATCTTTGTTACTCTAATGGATGGTAGCCTTGTCATTATGGAAGGTAGTCTCTTTTTGATATTTTTGTTACTCCAATGGATGATAGCCTTGTCATTATGCAAGGTAGTCTCTTCTTTATATTTTTGTTACTCCAATGGATGATAGCGTTGTCATTATGGAAGGTAGATTGTCATCCCGATTTTTGTTACTCTAATGGATGGTAGCCTTGTCATTATGGAAGGTAGTCTGTTTTCGATATTTTTGTTATTACATTGGATGTTAGCCTTGTCATTATGGAAGGTAGTTTGTTGTCGTGATTTTTGTTACTCCAATGGATGTTAGCCTTTTCATTTTTAAAGGTAGTATGTTGTCGATATCTTTGTTACTCTAATGGATGGTAGCCTTGTCATTATGGAAGGTAGTCTCTTTTTGATATTTTTGTTACTCCAATGGATGATAGCCTTGTCATTATGCAAGGTAGTCTCTTCTTTATATTTTTGTTACTCCAATGGATGATAGCGTTGTCATTATGGAAGGTAGATTGTCATCCCGATTTTTGTTACTCTAATGGATGGTAGCCTTGTCATTATGGAAGGTAGTCTGTTTTCGATATTTTTGTTATTACATTGGATGTTAGCCTTGTCATTATGGAAGGTAGTTTGTTGTCGTGATTTTTGTTACTCCAATGGATGTTAGCCTTGTCATTTTTAAAGGTAGTATGTTGTCGATATCTTTGTTACTCCAATGGATGGTAGCGTTGTCATTATGGAAGGTAGTTTCTTTTCAATATTTTTATTACTCCGATGGATGGTAGCCTTGTCATTATTGAAGGTAGTCTGTTGTCGTGATTTTTGTTACTCCAATGGATGTTAGCCTTGTCATTTTTAAAGGTAGTATGTTGTCGATATCTTTGTTACTCCAATGGATGGTAGCGTTGTCATCATGGAAGGTAGATTGTCATTGTGATTTCTGTTACTCATGGATGATAACCTTGTCATTATGGAAGGTAGTCTATTGTCGAGATTTTTGTTACTCCAATGGATGGCACCCTTGTCATTATGGAAGGTAGTTTCTTTTCAATATTTTTATTACTCTAATGGATGATAGCCTTGTCATTATGGAAGGTAGTCTCTTATTGATATTTTTGTTACTCCAATGGATGGTAGCCTTGTTATTATGGAAGGTAGTCCGTTGTCCCGATTTTTGTTGCTCAAATGGATGGTAGCCTTGTCATTATGGAAGGTAGTCTGTCATTGTGATTTTTGTTACTCCAATGGATGGTAGCCCTGTCATTATGGAAGGTAGTCTGTTGTTCAGATTTTTGTTATTCCAATGGATGGTAGCCTTCTTGTTATGGAAGGTAGTCTGTTGTCGTGATTTTAATACTCCAATAGATGGTAGCCATGTCATTATGGAAGGTAGTATTTTGTGGATATCTTTGTTACTCTAATGGATGGTAGCCTTGTCATTATGGAAGGTAGTCCGTTGTCAAGATTTTTATTACTAAATGGATGGTAGCCTTGCCATTATGGAAGGTAGTCTGTTTTCGATATTTTTGTTATTCCAATGGATGGTAGCCTTGTCATTATGGAAGGTAGTCTATTGTCGTGATTTTTGTTACTCCAATGGATGTTAGCCTTCTCATTTTTAAAGGTAGTATGTTGTCGATATCTTGGTTACTCCAATGGATGATAGCCTTGTCATTATGGAAGGTAGTCTCTTTTTGATATTTTTGTTACTCCAATCGATGGTAGCCTTGTCATTATGCAAGGTAGTCTCTTGTTTATATTTTTGTTACTCCAATGGATGGTAGGGTTGTCATTATGGAAGGTAGTTTGTCGTTGTGATTTCGGTTACTCAATGGATGAAAGCCTTATCATTATGGAAGGTAGTCTATTGTCGAGATTTTTGTTTCTCAAATGGATGGTAGCCTTGCCATTATGGAAGGTAGTCTGTTTTCGATATTTTATTTATTCCAATGGATGGTAGCCTTGTCATTATGGAAGGTAGTCTGTTGTCTTGATTTTTTTTACTCCAATGGATGTTAGCCTTGTCATTTTTAAAGGTAGTATGTTGTCGATATCTTTGTTACTCCAATGGATGGTAGCCTTGTCATTATGGAAGGTAATCTCTTTTTGATATTTTTGTTACTCCAATGGATGGTAGCCTTGTAATTATGCAAGGTAGTCTCTTGTTTATATTTTTGTTACTCCAATGGATGATAGCGTTGTCATTATGGAAGGTAGATTGTTTTCCCGATTTTTGTTACTCTAATGGATGGTAGCCTTGTCATTATGGAAGGTACTCTATTTTCGATATTTTTGTTATTACATTGGATGGTAGCCTTGTCATTATGGAAGGTAGTCTATTTTCGTGATTTTTGTTACTCTAGTGGATGTTAGCCTTATCATTTTTAAAGGTAGTATGTTGTCGATATCTTTCTTACTCCAATGGAAGGTAGCGTTGTCATTACGGAAGGTATATTGTCATTGTGATTTCTGTTACTCAATGGATGATAGCCTTGTCATTATGGAAGGTAGTCTATTGTCGAGATTTTTGTTACTCCAATGGATGTCACCCTTGTCATTATGGAAGATAGTATATTGTTGAGATTTTTGTTACTCCAATGGATGGTAGCCTTGTCATTATGGAAGGTAGTATATTGTTCGGATTTTTGTTATTCCAATCTATGGTATCCTTCTCGTTATGGAAGGTAGTTTGTTGTCGTGATTTTTATTACTCCAATGGATGATAGCGATGTCATTATGATACGTAGTATGTTGTCGATATCTTTGTTACTCTAATGGATGGTAGCCTTGTCATTATGGAAGGTTGTCCATTGTCGAGATTTTTGTTACTCCAATGGATGGTAGCGTTGACATTATGGAAGGTAGTCTCTTGTTGATATTTTTGTTACTCTATTGGATGGTAGCCTTGTCATTATGGAAGGTATTATGTTGTCCCGATTATTGTTACTCAAATGGATGGTAGCCTTGTCATTATGGAAGGTAGTCTATCATTGTGATTTCTGTTACTCCAATGGATTGTAGCCTTATCATTATGGAAGGTAGTCTGTTGTTCAGATTTTTGTTATTCCAATGGATGGTAGCCTTCTCGTTATGGAAGGTAGTCTATTATCGTGATTTTTATTACTCCAATGGATGGTAGCCATGTCATTATGGAAGGTAGTATGTTGTCGATATCTTTGTTACTCTAAAGGATGGTAGCCTTGTCATTATGGAAGGTAGTCCGTTGTCCAGATTTTTATTACTCCAATGGATGGTAGCCTTGACATCATGGAAGGTAGTCTCTTGTTGATATTTTTGTTACTCCATTGGATGGTAGCCTTGTCATTATGGAAGGTAGTCTGTTGTCCCGATTATTGTTACTCAAATGGATGGTAGCCTTGTCATTATGGAAGGTAGTATGTCGTTGTGATTTCAATTACTCAATGGATGATAGCCTTTTAATTATGGAAGGTAGTCTGTTATTCAGATTTTTGTTACTCCATTCGATGGTAGACTTGTCATTATGGAAGGTAGTATGTTATCGATAACTTTGTTACTCCAATGGATGGTAGCCTTGTTATTATGGAAGGTAGTCTGTTGTCGAGATTTTTATTATTGCAATGGATTGTGGACTTGTCATTATGCAAGGTAGTCTGTTGTCGAGATTTTTGTTACTCCAATGGATGGTACCCTTGTCATTATGGAAGATAGTCTGTTGTCGAGATTTTTGTTACTCCAATGGATGGTAGCCTTGTCATTATGGAAGGTAGTCTGTTGTCCAAATTTTTTATACTCTAATGGATGGTAGCCTAGTCATTATGGAAGGTAGTCTGTTGCCGAGATTTTTGTTACTCCATTGGATGGTAGCCTTCTCATTATTGAAGGTAGTCTGTTGTCCAGATTTTTGTTACTCTAATGGATGGTGGCCTTGTCATTATGGAAGGTAGTCTGTTGTCGATATTTTTGTTACTGGATTGGATGGTAGCCTTGTCATTATGGAAGGTAGTCTGTTGTCGATATTTTTGTTATTCCAATGGATGGTAGCCTTGTCATTATGGAAGGTATTCTATTGTCGTGAATTTTATTACTCCAATGGATGGTAGCCATGTCATTATGGAAGGTAGTATGTTTTCGATATCTTTGTTACTCTAATGGATGGTAGCTTTGTCATTATGGAAGGTAGTTCATTGTCCCTATTTTTGTTACTCAAATGGATGGTAGCCTTGTCTTTATGGAAGGTAGTTTGTCGTTGTGATTTTTGTTACTCCAATGGATGGTAGCCTTGTCATTATGGAAGGTAGTATGTTGTTCAGATTTTTGTTATTCCAATCGATGGTAGCCTTCTCGTTATGGAATGTGGTCTGTTGTCGTGATTTTTATTACTCCAATGGATTGTATCCATGTCATTATGGAAGGTAGTATGTTATCGATATCTTTGTTACTCTAATGGATGGTAGCCTTGTCATTATGGAAGGTAGTCCGTTGTCGAGATTTCAATACTCCAATGGATGGTAGCCTTGACATTATGGAAGGTAGTCTCTTGTTGATATTTTTGTTACTCCATTGTATGGTAGCCTTGTCATTATGGAAGGTAGTGTGTTGTCCCGATTATTGTTACTCAAATGGATGGTAGCCTTGTCATTATGGAAGGTAGTCTGTCGTTGTGATTTCTGTTACTCCAATGGATGGTAGACTTGTCATTATGGAAGGTAGTCTGTTGTCGATATTTTTGTTACTCTAATGGATTGTAGCCTTGTCATTATGAAAGCTAGTCTATTGTCGAGATTTTTGTTACTCAAATGGATGGTAGCCTTGTCATTATGGAAGGTAGTCATTTTTCGAGATTTTTGTTATTCCAATGGATGATAGCCTTGTCATTATGGAAGGTAGTCTATTGTTGTGATTTTTGTTACTCCAATGGATGTTAGCCTTGTCATTTTTTAAGTTAGTATGTTATCGATAACTTTGTTACTCCAATGGATGGTAGCCTTGTTATTATGGAAGGTAGTTTGTTGTCGAGATTTTTATTACTGCAATGGATTATGGACTTGTCATTATGCAAGGTAGTCTGTTGTCGAGATTTTTGTTACTCCAATGGATGGTACCCTTGTCATTATGGAAGATAGTCTGTTGTCGAGATTTTTGTTACTCCTATGGATGGTAGCCTTGTCATTATGGAAGGTAGTCTGTTATCCAAATTTTTTATACTCTAATGGATGGTAGCCTAGTCATTATGGAAGGTAGTCTGTTGTCGTGATTTTTGTTACTCCAATGGATGTTAGCCTTGTCATTTTTAAAGGTAGTATGCTATCGATATCTTTGTTACTCCAATGGATGATAACCTTGTCATTATGGGAGGTAGTCTCTTTTCGATATTTTTGTTACTCCAATGGATGGTAGCCTTGTCATTATGCAAGGTAGCCTCTTGGTTATATTTTTGTTACTCCAATGGATGGTAGCGTTGTCATTTTGGAAGGGAGTATGTCGTTGTGATTTCTATTACTCAATGGATGATAGCCTTGTAATTATGGAAGGTAGTCTATTGTCGAGATTTTTGTTACTCAAATGGATGGTAGCCTTGCCATTATGGAAGGTAGTTTGTTTTCGATATTTTATTTATTCCAATGGATGGTAGCCTTGTCATTATGGAAGGTAGTCTGTTGTCTTGATTTTTTTTACTCCAATGGATGTTAGCCTTGTCATTTTTAAAGGTAGTATGTTTTCGATATCTTTGTTACTCCAATGGATGGTAGCCTTGTCATTATGGAAGGTAGTCTCTTTTTGATATTTTTGTTACTCCAATGGATGGTAGCCTTGTCATTATGCAAGGTAGTCTCTTGTTTATATTTTTGTTACTCCAATGGATGATAGCGTTGTCATTATGGAAGGTAGATTGTTTTCCCGATTTTTGTTACTCTAATGGATGGTAGCCTTGTCATTATGGAAGGTACTCTATTTTCGATATTTTTGTTATTACATTGGATGGTAGCCTTGTCATTATGGAAGGTAGTCTATTTTCATGATTTTTGTTACTCCAGTGGATGTTAGCCTTATCATTTTTAAAGGTAGTATGTTGTCGATATCTTTCTTACTCCAATGGAAGGTAGCGTTGTCATTACGGAAGGTAGATTGTCATTGTGATTTCTGTTACTCAATGGATGATAGCCTTGTCATTATGGAAGGTAGTCTATTGTCGAGATTTTTGTTACTCCAATGGATGTCACCCTTGTCATTATGGAAGATAGTATATTGTTGAGATTTTTGTTACTCCAATGGATGGTAGCCTTGTCATTATGGAAGGTAGTATATTGTTCGGATTTTTGTTATTCCAATCGATGGTATGCTTCTCGTTATGGAAGGTAGTTTTTTGTCGTGATTTTTATTACTCCAATGGATGATAGCGATGTCATTATGGAAAGTAGTATGTTGTCGATATCTTTGTTACTCTAATGGATGGTAGCCTTGTCATTATGGAAGGTTGTCCATTGTCGAGATTTTTGTTACTCCAATGGATGGTAGCGTTGACATTATGGAAGGTAGTCTCTTGTTGATATTTTTGTTACTCCATTGGATGGTAGCCTTGTCATTATGGAAGGTATTATGTTGTCCCGATTATTGTTACTCAAATGGATGGTAGCGTTGTCATTATGGAAGGTAGTCTATCATTGTGATTTCTGTTACTCCAATGGATTGTAGCCTTATCATTATGGAAGGTAGTCTGTTGTTCAGATTTTTGTTATTTCAATGGATGGTAGCCTTCTCGTTATGGAAGGTAGTCTATTGTCGTGATTTTTATTACTCCAATGGATGGTAGCCATGTCATTATGGAAGGTAGTATGTTGTCGATATCTTTGTTACTCTAAAGGATGGTAGCCTTGTCATTATGGAAGGTAGTCCGTTGTCCAGATTTTTATTACTCCAATGGATGGTAGCCTTGACATAATGGAAGGTAGTCTCTTGTTGATATTTTTGTTACTCCATTGGATGGTAGCCTTGTCATTATGGAAGGTAGTCTGTTGTCCCGATTATTGTTACTCAAATGGATGGTAGCCTTGTCATTATTGAAGGTAGTATGTGGTTGTGATTTCAGTTACTCAATGGATGATAGCCTTTTAATTATGGAAGGTAGTCTATTATTCAAATTTTTGTTACTCCATTCGATGGTAGACTTGTCATTATGGAAGGTAGTATGTTATCGATAACTTTGTTACTCCAATGGATGGTAGCCTTGTTATTATGGAAGGTAGTCTGTTGTCGAGATTTTTATTATTGCAATGGATTGTGGACTTGTCATTATGCAAGGTAGTCTGTTGTCGAGATTTTTGTTACTCCAATGGATGGTACCCTTGTCATTATGGAAGATAGTATGTTGTCGAGATTTTTGTTACTCCAATGGATGGTAGCCTTGTCATTATGGAAGGTAGTCTGTTGTCCAAATTTTTTATACTCTAATGGATGGTAGCCTAGTCATTATGGAAGGTAGTCTGTTGCCGAGATTTTTGTTACTCCATTGGATGGTAGCCTTCTCATTATTGAAGGTAGTCTGTTGTCCAGATTTTTGTTACTCTAATGGATGGTGGCCTTGTCATTATGGAAGGTAGTCTGTTGTCGATATTTTTGTTACTGGATTGGATGGTAGCCTTGTCATTATGGAAGGTAGTCTGTTGTCGATATTTTTGTGATTCCAATGGATGGTAGTCTTGTCATTATGGAAGGTATTCTATTGTCGTGAATTTTATTACTCCAATGGATGGTAGCCATGTCATTATGGAAGGTAGTATGTTTTCGATATCTTTGTTACTCTAATGGATGGTAGCTTTGTCATTATGGAAGGTAGTTCATTGTCCCTATTTTTGTTACTCAAATGGATGGTAGCCTTGTCATTATGGAAGGTAGTTTGTCGTTGTGATTTTTGTTACTCCAATGGATGGTAGCCTTGTCATTATGGAAGGTAGTATGTTGTTCAGATTTTTGTTATTCCAATCGATGGTAGCCTTCTCGTTATGGAATGTGGTCTGTTGTCGTGATTTTTATTACTCCAATGGATGGTATCCATGTCATTATGGAAGGTAGTATGTTATCGATATCTTTGTTACTCTAGTGGATGGTAGCCTTGTCATTATGGAAGGTAGTCCGTTGTCGAGATTTTAATACTCCAATGGATGGTAGCCTTGACATTATGGAAGGTAGTCTCTTGTTGATATTTTTGTTACTCCATTGTATGGTAGCCTTGTCATTATGGAAGGTAGTATGTTGTCCCGATTATTGTTACTCAAATGGATGGTAGCCTTGTCATTATGGAAGGTAGTCTGTCGTTGTGATTTCTGTTACTCTAATGGATGGTAGACTTGTCATTATGGAAGGTAGTCTGTTGTCGATATTTTTGTTACTCTAATGGATTGTAGCCTTGTCATTATGAAAGCTAGTCTATTGTCGAGATTTTTGTTACTCAAATGGATGGTAGCCTTGTCATTATGGAAGGTAGTCATTTTTCGAGATTTTTGTTATTCCAATGGATGATAGCCTTGTCATTATGGAAGGTAGTCTATTGTTGTGATTTTTGTTACTCCAATGGATGTTAGCCTTGTCATTTTTTAAGTTAGTATGTTATCGATAACTTTGTTACTCCAATGGATGGTATCCTTGTTATTATGGAAGGTAGTTTGTTGTCGAGATTTTTATTACTGCAATGGATTGTGGACTTGTCATTATGCAAGGTAGTCTGTTATCGAGCTTTTTGTTACTCCAATGGATGGTACCCTTGTCATTATGGAAGATAGTCTGTTGTCGAGATTTTTGTTACTCCAATGGATGGTAGCCTTGTCATTATGGAAGGTAGTCTGTTGTCCAAATTTTTTATACTCTAATGGATGGTAGCCTAGTCATTATGGAAGGTAGTCTGTTGCCGAGATTTTTGTTACTCCATTGGATGGTAGCCTTCTCATTATTGAAGGTAGTCTGTTGTCCAGATTTTTGTTACTCTAATGGATGGTGGCCTTGTCATTATGGAAGGTAGTCTGTTGTCGATATTTTTTTTACTGGATTGGATGGTAGCCTTGTAATTATGGAAGGTAGTCTGTTGTCGATATTTTTGTTATTCCAATGGATGGTAGCCTTGTCATTATGGAAGGTATTCTATTGTCGTGAATTTTATTACTCCAATGGATGGTAGCCATGTCATTATGGAAGGTAGTATGTTGTCGATATCTTTGTTACTCTAATGGATGGTAGCTTTGTCATTATGGAAGGTAGTTCATTGTCCCTATTTTTGTTACTCAAATGGATTGTAGCCTTGTCATTATGGAGGGTAGTTTGTCGTTGTGATTTTTGTTACTCCAATGGATGGTAGCCTTGTCATTATGAAAGGTAGTATGTTGTTCAGATTTTTGTTATTCCAATCGATGGTAGCCTTCTCGTTATGGAATGTGGTCTGTTGTCGTGATTTTTATTACTCCAATGGATGGTATCCATGTCATTATGGAAGGTAGTATGTTATCGATATCTTTGTTACTCTAATGGATGGTAGCCTTGTCATTATGGAAGGTAGTCCGTTGTCGAGATTTTAATACTCCAATGGATGGTAGCCTTGACATTATGGAAGGTAGTCTCTTGTTGATATTTTTGTTACTCCATTGTATGGTAGCCTTGTCATTATGGAAGGTAGTATGTTGTCCCGATTATTGTTACTCAAATGGATGGTAGCCTTGTCATTATGGAAGGTAGTCTGTCGTTGTGATTTCTGTTACTCCAATGGATGGTAGACTTGTCATTATGGAAGGTAGTCTGTTGTCGATATTTTTGTTACTCTAATGGATTGTAGCTTTGTCATTATGAAAGGTAGTCTATTGTCGAGATTTTTGTTACTCAAATGGATGGTAGCCTTGTCATTATGGAAGGTAGTCATTTTTCGAGATTTTTGTTATTCCAATGGATGATAGCCTTGTCATTATGGAAGGTAGTCTATTGTCGTGATTTTTGTTACTCGAATAGATGTTAGCCTTGTCATTTTTTAAGTTAGTATGTTATCGATATCTTTGTTACTCCAATGGATGGTAGCCTTATTATTATGGAAGGTAGTCTGTTGTCGAGATTTTTATTGTTGCAATGGATTATGGACTTGTCATTATGCAAGGTAGTCTGTTATCGAGATTTTTGTTACTCCAATGGATGGTACCCTTGTCATTATGGAAGATAGTCTGTTGTCAAGATTTTTGTTACTCCAATGGATGGTAGCCTTGTCATTATGGAAGGTAGTCTGTTGTCCAAATTTTTTATACTCTAATGGATGGTAGCCTAGTCATTATGGAAGGTAGTCTGTTGCCGAAATTTTTGTCACTCCATTGGATGGTAGCTTTCTCATTATTGAAGGTAGTCTGTTTTCCAGATTTTTGTTACTCTAATGGGTGGTAGCCTTGTCATTATGGAAGGTAGTCTGTTGTCGATATTTTTGTTACTGGATTTGATGGTAGCCTTGTCATTATGGAAGGTAGTCTGTTGTCGAGATTTTTGTTATTCCAATGGATGGTAGCCTTGTCATTATTAAAGGTATTCTGTTGTCGTGATTTTTATTACTCCAATGGATGGTAGCCATGTCATTATGGAAGGTAGTATGTTGTCGATATCTTTGTTACTCTAATGGATGGTAGCTTTGTCATTATGGAAGGTAGTCCGTTGTCGATATTTTTGTTACTCCAATGGATGGTAGCCTTGACATTATGGAAGGTAGTCTGTTGTTGATATTTTTGTTACTCCATTGGATAGTAGCCTTGTCATTATGGAAGGTAGTATGTTGTCACGATTATTGTTACTCAAATGGATGGTAGCCTTGTCATTATGGAAGGTAGTCTGTCGTTGTTATTTCTGTTACTCCAATAGATTGTAGCCTTGTCATTATGGAAGGTAGTCTGTTGTTCAGATTTTTGTTACTCCATTGGATGGTAGCCTTCTCATTATTGAAGGTAGTCTGTTGTCCAGATTTTTGTTACTCTAATGGATGGTGGCCTTGTCATTATGGAAGGTAGTCTGTTGTCGATATTTTTGTTACTGGATTGGATGGTAGCCTTGTCATTATGGAAGGTAGTCTGTTGTCGATATTTTTGTTATTCCAATGGATGGTAGCCTTGTCATTATGGAAGGTATTCTATTGTCGTGAATTTTATTACTCCAATGGATGGTAGCCATGTCATTATGGAAGGTAGTATGTTTTCGATATCTTTGTTACTCTAATGGATGGTAGCTTTGTCATTATGGAAGGTAGTTCATTGTCCCTATTTTTGTTACTCAAATGGATGGTAGCCTTGTCATTATGGAAGGTAGTTTGTCGTTGTGATTTTTGTTACTCCAATGGATGGTCGCCTTGTTATTATGGAAGGTAGTCTGTTGTCGAGATTTTTATTATTGCAATGGATTGTGGACTTGTCATTATGCAAGGTAGTTTGTTGTCGAGATTTTTGTTACTCCAATGGATGGTACCCTTGTCATTATGGAAGATAGTCTGTTGTCAAGATTTTTGTTACTCCAATGGATGGTAGCCTTGTAATTATGGAAGGTAGTATGTTGTCCAAATTTTTTATACTCTAATGGATGGTAGCCTAGTCATTATGGAAGATAGTCTGTTGCCGAAATTTTTGTTACTCCATTGGATGGTAGCTTTCTCATTATTGAAGGTATTCTATTGTCCAGATTTTTGTTACTCTAATGGATGGTGGCCTTGTCATTATGGAAGGTAGTCTGTTGTCGATATTTTTGTTACTGGATTGGATGGTAGCCTTGTCATTATGGAAGGTAGTCTGTTGTCGAGATTTTTGTTATTCCAATGGATGGTAGCCTTGTCATTATGGAAGGTATTTTGTTGTCGTGATTTTTATTACTCCAATGGATGGTAGCCATGTCATTATGGAAGGTAGTATGTTGTCGATATCTTTGTTACTCTAATGGATGGTAGCTTTGTCATTATGGAAGGTAGTCCGTTGTCGATATTTTTGTTACTCCAATGGATGGTAGCCTTGACATTATGGAAGGTAGTCTGTTGTTGATATTTTTGTTACTCCATTGGATGGTAGCCTTGTCATTATGGAAGGTAGTATGTTGTCACGATTATTGTTACTCAAATGGATGGTAGCCTTGTCATTATGGAAGGTAGTCTGTCGTTGTGATTTCTGTTACTCCAATAGATTGTAGCCTTGTCATTATGGAAGGTAGTCTGTTGTTCAGATTTTTGTTATTCCAATGGATGGTAGCCTTCTCGTTATGGAAGGTAGTCTGTTGTCAGGATTTTTATTACTCCAATGGATGGTAGCCATGTCATTATGGAAGGTAGTATATTGTCGATATCTTTGTTACTCTAATGGATTGTAGCCTTGTCATTATTAAAGGTAGTCCGTTGTCGCGATTTTTATTACTCCAATGAATGGTAGCCTTGACATTATGGAAGGTAGTCTCTTGTTGATATTTTTGTTACTCCATCGGATGGTAGCCTTGTCAAAATGGAAGGTAGTCTGTTGTCCCGATTATTGTTACTCAAATGGATGGTAGCCTTGTCATTATGGAAGGTAGTCTGTCGTTGTGATTTCAGTTACTCAATGAATGATAGCCTTGTAATTATGGAAGGTAGTCTGTTGTCCAAATTTTTTATACTCCAATGGATGGCAGCCTAGTCATTATGGAAGGTAGTCTGTTGCCGAGATTTTTGTTACTCCAATGGATGTTAGCCTTGTCATTATGGAAGGTAATTTGTTGTCCAAATTTTTTATACTCCAATGGATGGTAGCCTAGTCATTATGGAAGTTAGTCTGTTGCCGAGATTTTTGTTACTCCATTGGATGGTAGCCTTGTCATTATGGAAGGTAGACTCTTCTTGATATTTTTGTTACTCCAATGGATGGTAGCCTTGTCATTATGGAAGGTAGTGTGTTGTATATATTTTTGTTACTCCAATGGATGGTAGCCTTGTCATTATGGAAGGTAGTCCATTTTTCCGATTTTTGTTACTCAAATGGATGGTAGCCTTGTCATTATGGAATGTAGTCTGTCGTTGTGATTTTTGTTACTCCAATGGATGGTAGCCTTGTCATTATGGAAGGTAGTATGTTTTTCAAATTTTTGTTATTCCAATCGATGGTAGCCTTCTCTTTATAGAAGGTAGTCCGTTGTCGTGAATTTTCATACTCCAATGGATGGTAGCCATGTCATTATGGAAGGTAGTATGTTGTCGATATCTTTGTTACTCTAATGGATGGTAGCCTTGTCATTATGGAAGGTAGTCCGTTGTCGAGATTTTTGTTACTTCAATGGATGGTAGCCTTGACATTATGGAAGGTCGTCTCTTGTTGATATTTTTGTTACTCCATTGGATGGTAGCCTTGTCATTATGGAAGGTAGTTTGTTGTCCCGATTATTGTTTCTCAAATGGATGGTAGCCTTGTCATTATGAAAGGTAGTCTGTCGTTGTTGTTTCAGTTACTCAATGAATGATAGCCTTGTAATTATGGAAGGTAGTCTGTTGTCCAAATTTTTTATACTCCAATGGATGGTAGCCTAGTCATTATGGAAGGTAGTCTATTGCCGAGATTTTTGTTACTCCATTGGATGTTAGCTTTGTCATTATGGAAGGTAGACTCTTGTTGATATTTTTGTTACTCCAATAGATGGTAGCCTTGTCATTATGGAAGGTAGTTCGTTGTCGCGATTTTTGTTACTCAAATGGATGGTAGCCTTGTAATTATGGAAGGTAGTTTGTCGTTGTGATTTTTGTTACTCCAATGGATGGTAGCCTTCTCGTTATGGAATGTAGTCTGTCGTTGTGATTTTTGTTACTCCAATGGATGGTAGCCTTGTCATTATGGAAGGTAGCATGTTGTTCAGATTTTTGTTATTCCAATCGATGGTAGCCTTCTCGTTATGGAAGGTGGTCTGTTGTCGTGATTTTTATTACTCCAATGGATGGTAGCCATGTCATTATGGAAGGTAGTATGTTGTCGATATCTTTGTTACTCTAATGGATGGTAGCCTTGTCATTATGGAAGGTAGTCCGTTGTCGAGATTTTTGTTACTTCAATGGATGGTAGCCTTGACATTATGGAAGGTAGTCTCTTGTTGATATTTTTGTTACTCCATTGGATGGTAGCCTTGTCATTATGGAAGGTAGTTTGTTGTCCCGATTATTGTTACTCAAATGGATGGTAGCCTTGTCATTATGGAAGGTAGTCTGTCGTTGTGATTTCAGTTATTCAATGAATGATAGCCTTGTAATTATGGAAGGTAGTTTGTTGTCCAAATTTTTTATACTCCAATGGATGGTAGCCTAGTCATTATGGAAGGTAGTCTATTGCCGAGATTTTTGTTACTCCATTGGATGTTTGCTTTGTCATTATGGAAGGTAGACCCTTGTAGATATTTTTGTTACTCCGACGGATGTTAGCCTTGTCATTATGGAAGGTAGTCTCTTGTTGATATTTTTCTTACTCCAATGGATGGTAGCCTTGTCATTATGGAAGGTAGTTCGTTGTCCCTATTTTTGTTACTCAAATGGATGGTAGCCTTGTCATTATGGAAGGTAGTTTGTCGTTGTGATTTTTGTTACTCCAATGGATAGTAGCCTTGTCATTATGGAAGGTAGTATATTGTTCAGATTTTTGTTATTCCAATCGATGGTAGCCTTCTCGTTATGGAAGGTGGTATGTTGTCGTGATTTTTATTACTCCAATGAATGGTATCCATGTCATTATGGAAGGTAGTATGTTGTCGATATCTTTGTTACTCTAATGGATGGTAGCCTTGTCATTATGGAAGGTAGTCCGTTGTCGAGATTTTTGTTACTCCAATGGATGGTAGCCTTGACATTATGGAAGGTAGTCTCTTGTTGATATTTTTGTTACTCCATTGTATGGTAGCCTTGTCATTATGGAAGGTAGTATGTTATCCCGTTTATCGTTACTCAAATGGATGGTAGCCTTGTCATTATGGAAGGTAGTTTGTCGTTGTGATTTCTGTTACTCCAATGGATGGTAGCCTTGTCATTATGGAAGGTAGTCTGTTGTTCAGATTTTTGTTATCCCAATGGATGGTAGCCTTCTCGTTATGGAAGGTAGTCTATTGTCGTGATTTTTATTACTCCAATGGATGGTAGCCATGTCATTATGGATGGTAGTATGTTGTCGATATCTTTGTTACTACAATGGATGGTAGCCTTGTCATTATTAAAGGTAGTCCGTTGTCGAGATTTTTATTACTCCAATGGATTGTAGCCTTGACATTATGGAAGGTAGTCTCTTGTTGATATTTTTGTTACTCCATTGGATGGTAGCCTTGTCATTATGGAAGGTAGTCTGTTGTTCAAATTTTTTATACTCCAATGGATGGTAGCCTAGTCATTATTGAAGGTAGTCTGTTGCCGAGATTTTTGTTACTCTAATGGATGGTAGCCTTGTCATTATGGAAGGTAGTCTGTTGTGGATATTTTTGTTACTGGATTGGATGGTAGCCTTATCATTATGGAAGGTAGTCTGTTGTCGAGATTTTTGTTATTCCAATGGATGGTAGCCTTGTCATTATGGAAGGTAGTATGTTTTTCAAATTTTTGTTATACCAATCGATGGTAGCCTTCTCTTTATAGAAGGTAGTCTGTTGTCGTGAATTTTCATACTCCAATGGATGGTAGCCATGTCATTATGGAAGGTAGTATGTTGTCGATATCTTGTTACTCTAATGGGTGGTAGCCTTGTCATTATGGAAGGTAGTCCGTTGTCGAGATTTTTGTTACTTCATTGGATGGTAGCCTTGACATTATGGAAGGTAGTCTCTTGTTGATATTTTTGTTACTCCATTGGATGGTAGCCTTGTCATTATGGAAGATAGTTTGTTGTCCCGATTATCGTTACTCAAATGGATGGTAGCCTTGTCATTATGGAAGGTAGTTTGTCGTTGTTGTTTCAGTTACTCAATGAATGATAGCCTTGTAATTATGGAAGGTAGTCTGTTGTCCAAATTTTTTATACTCCAATGGATGGTAGCCTAGTCATTATGGAAGGTAGTCTATTGCCGAGATTTTTGTTACTCCATTGGATGTTAGCTTTGTATTTATGGAAGGTAGACTCTTGTTGATATTTTTGTTACTCCAATAGATGGTAGCGTTGTCATTATGGAAGGTAGTCTCTTGTTGATATTTTTGTTACTCCAATGGATGGTAGCCTTGTCATTATGGAAGGTAGTTCGTTGTCGCGATTTTTGTTACTCAAATGGATGGTAGCCTTGTAATTATGGAAGGTAGTTTGTCGTTGTGATTTTTGTTACTCCAATGGATGGTAGCCTTGTCATTATGGAAGGTAGCATGTTGTTCAGATTTTTGTTATTCCAATCGATGGTAGCCTTCTCGTTATGGAAGGTGGTCTATTGTCGTGATTTTTATTACTCCAATGGATGGTAGCCATGTCATTATGGAAGGTAGTATGTTGTCGATATCTTTGTTACTCAAATGGATGGTAGCCTTGTCATTATGGAAGGTAGTCCGTTGTCGAGATTTTTGTTACTTCAATGGATGGTAGCGTTGACATTATGGAAGGTAGTCTCTTGTTGATATTTTTGTTACTCCATTGGATGGTAGCCTTGTCATTATGGAAGGTAGTTTGTTGTCCCGATTATTGTTACTCAAATGGATGGTAGCCTTGTCATTATGGAAGGTAGTCTGTCGTTGTTGTTTCAGTTACTCAATGAATGATAGCCTTGTAATTATGGAAGGTAGTCTATTGTCCAAATTTTTTATACTCCAATGGATGGTAGCCTAGTCATTATGGAAGGTAGTCTATTGCCGAGATTTTTGTTACTCCATTGGATGTTAGCTTTGTCATTATGGAAGGTAGACTCTTGTTGATATTTTTGTTACTCCAATAGATGGTAGCCTTGTCATTATGGAAGGTAGTCTCTTGTTGATATTTTTGTTACTCCAATGGATGGTAGCCTTGTCATTATGGAAGGTAGTCCGTTGTCCCTATTTTTGTTACTCAAATGGATGGTAGCCTTGTCATTATGGAAGGTAGTTTGTCGTTGTGATTTTTGTTACTCCAATGGATTGTAGCCTTGTCATTATTGAAGGTAGTATATTGTTCAGATTTTTGTTATTCCAATCGATGGTAGCCTTCTCATTACGGAAGGTGGTATGTTGTCGTGATTTTTATTACTCCAATGAATGGTAGCCATGTCATTATGGAAGGTAGTATGTTGTCGATATCTTTGTTACTCTAATGGATGGTAGCCTTGTCATTATGGAAGGTAGTCCGTTGTCGAGATTTTTGTTACTCCAATGGATGGTAGCCTTGACATTATGGAAGGTAGTCTCTTGTTGATATTTTTGTTACTCCATTGTATGGTAGCCTTGTCATTATGGAAGGTAGTATGTTGTCCCGATTATCGTTACTCAAATGGATGGTAGCGTTGTCATTATGGAAGGTAGTCTGTCGTTGTGATTTCTGTTACTCCAATGGATGGTAGCCTTGTCATTATGGAAGGTAGTCTGTTGTTCAGATTTTTATTATTCCAATGGATGGTAGCCTTCTCGTTATGGAAGGTAGTCTATTGTCGTGATTTTTATTACTCCAATGGATGGTAGCCATGTCATTATGGATGGTAGTATGTTGTCGATATCTTTGTTACTACAATGGATGGTAGCCTTGTCATTATTAAAGGTAGTCCCTTGTCGAGATTTTTATTACTCCAATGGATGGTAGCCTTGACATTATGGAAGGTAGTCTCTTGTTGATATTTTTGTTACTCCATTGGATGGTAGCCTTGTCATTATGGAAGGTAGTCTGTTGTTCAAATTTTTTATACTCCAATGGATGGTAGCCTAGTCATTATGGAAGGTAGTCTGTTGCCGAGATTTTTGTTACTCCATTGAATGGTAGCCTTCTCATTATTGAAGGTAGTCTGTTGTCCAGATTTTTGTTACTCTAATGGATGGTAGCCTTGTCATTATGGAAGGTAGTCTGTTGTCGATATTTTTGTTACTGGATTGGATGGTAGCCTTGTCATTATGGAAGGTAGTCTGTTGTCGAGATTTTTGTTATTCCAATGGATGGTAGCCTTGTCATTATGGAAGGTATTCTGTTGTCGGGATTTTTATTACTCCAATGGATGGTAGCCATGTCATTATGGAAGGTAGTATGTTGTCGATATCTTTGTTACTCTAATGGATGGTAGCTTTGTCATTATGGAAGGTAGTCCGTTGTCGATATTTTTGTTACTCCAATGGATGGTAGCCTTGACATTATGGAAGGTAGTCTGTTGTTGATATTTTTGTTACTCCATTGGATGGTAGCGTTGTCATTATGGAAGGTAGTATGTTGTCACGATTATTGTTACTCAAATGGATGGTAGCCTTGTCATTATGGAAGGTAGTCTGTCATTGTGATTTCTGTTACTCCAATGGATTGTAGCCTTGTCATTATGGAAGGTAGTCTGTTGTTCAGATTTTTGCTATTCCAATGGATGGTAGCCTTCTCGTTATGGAAGGTAGTCTGTTGTCGTGATTTTTATTACTCCAATGGATGGTAGCCATGTCATTATGGAAGGTAGTATGTTGTCGATATCTTTGTTACTCTAATGGATGGTAGCCTTGTCATTATTAAAGGTAGTCCGTTGTCGCGATTTTTATTACTCCAATGGATGGTAGCCTTGACATTATGGAAGGTAGTCTCTTGTTGATATTTTTGTTACTCCATTGGATGGTAGCCTTGTCATAATGGAAGGTAGTCTGTTGTCCCGATTATTGTTACTCAAATGGATGGTAGCCTTGTCATTATGGAAGGTAGTCTGTCGTTGTGATTTCAGTTACTCAATGAATGATAGCCTTGTAATTATGGAAGGTAGTCTGTTGTCCAAATTTTTTATACCCAAATGGATGGCATCCTAGTCATTATGGAAGGTAGTCTGTTGCCGAGATTTTTGTTACTCCAATGGATGTTAGCCTTGTCATTATGGAAGGTAATCTGTTGTCCAAATTTTTTATACTCCAATGGATGGTAGCCTAGTCATTATGGAAGTTAGTATGTTGCCGAGATTTTTGTTACTCCATTGGATGGTAGCCTTGTCATTATGGAAGGTAGACTCTTCTTGATATTTTTGTTACTCCAATGGATGGTAGCCTTGTCATTATGGAAGGTAGTCTGTTGTTGATATTTTTGTTACTCCAATGCATGGTAGCCTTGTCATTATGGAAGGTAGTCCATTTTTCCGATTTTTGTTACTCAAATGGATGGTAGCCTTGTCATTATGGAATGTAGTATGTCGTTGTGATTTTTGGTACTCCAATGCATGGTAGCCTTGTCATTATGGAAGGTAGTATGTTGTCGATATCTTTGTTACTCTAATGGATGGTAGCCTTGTCATTATGGAAGGTAGTCCGTTGTCGAGATTTTTGTTACTCCAATGGATGGTAGCCTTGACATTATGGAAGGTAGTCTCTTGTTGATATTTTTGTTACTCCATTGTATGGTAGCCTTGTCATTATGGAAGGTAGTATGTTGTCCCGATTATCGTTACTCAAATGGATGGTAGCGTTGTCATTATGGAAGGTAGTCTGTCGTTGTGATTTCTGTTACTCCAATGGATGGTAGCCTTGTCATTATGGAAGGTAGTCTGTTGTTCAGATTTTTATTATTCCAATGGATGGTAGCCTTCTCGTTATGGAAGGTAGTCTATTGTCGTGATTTTTATTACTCCAATGGATGGTAGCCATGTCATTATGAATGGTAGTATGTTGTCGATATCTTTGTTACTACAATGGATGGTAGCCTTGTCATTATTAAAGGTAGTCCCTTGTCGAGATTTTTATTACTCCAATGGATGGTAGCCTTGACATTATGGAAGGTAGTCTCTTGTTGATATTTTTGTTACTCCATTGGATGGTAGCCTTGTCATTATGGAAGGTAGTCTGTTGTTCAAATTTTTTATACTCCAATGGATGGTAGCCTAGTCATTATGGAAGGTAGTCTGTTGCCGAGATTTTTGTTACTCCATTGGATGGTAGCCTTCTCATTATTGAAGGTAGTCTGTTGTCCAGATTTTTGTTACTCTAATGGATGGTAGCCTTGTCATTATGGAAGGTAGTCTGTTGTCGATATTTTTGTTACTGGATTGGATGGTAGCCTTGTCATTATGGAAGGTAGTCTGTTGTCGAGATTTTTGTTATTCCAATGGATGGTAGCCTTGTCATTATGGAAGGTATTCTGTTGTCGGGATTTTTATTACTCCAATGGATGGTAGCCATGTCATTATGGAAGGTAGTATGTTGTCGATATCTTTGTTACTCTAATGGATGGTAGCTTTGTCATTATGGAAGGTAGTCCGTTGTCGATATTTTTGTTACTCCAATGGATGGTAGCCTTGACATTATGGAAGGTAGTCTGTTGTTGATATTTTTGTTACTCCATTGGATGGTAGCGTTGTCATTATGGAAGGTAGTATGTTGTCACGATTATTGTTACTCAAATGGATGGTAGCCTTGTCATTATGGAAGGTAGTCTGTCATTGTGATTTCTGTTACTCCAATGGATTGTAGCCTTGTCATTATGGAAGGTAGTCTGTTGTTCAGATTTTTGCTATTCCAATGGATGGTAGCCTTCTCGTTATGGAAGGTAGTCTGTTGTCGTGATTTTTATTACTCCAATGGATGGTAGCCATGTCATTATGGAAGGTAGTATGTTGTCGATATCTTTGTTACTCTAATGGATGGTAGCCTTGTCATTATTAAAGGTAGTCCGTTGTCGCGATTTTTATTACTCCAATGGATGGTAGCCTTGACATTATGGAAGGTAGTCTCTTGTTGATATTTTTGTTACTCCATTGGATGGTAGCCTTGTCATAATGGAAGGTAGTCTGTTGTCCCGATTATTGTTACTCAAATGGATGGTAGCCTTGTCATTATGGAAGGTAGTCTGTCGTTGTGATTTCAGTTACTCAATGAATGATAGCCTTGTAATTATGGAAGGTAGTCTGTTGTCCAAATTTTTTATACCCAAATGGATGGCATCCTAGTCATTATGGAAGGTAGTCTGTTGCCGAGATTTTTGTTACTCCAATGGATGTTAGCCTTGTCATTATGGAAGGTAATCTGTTGTCCAAATTTTTTATACTCCAATGGATGGTAGCCTAGTCATTATGGAAGTTAGTATGTTGCCGAGATTTTTGTTACTCCATTGGATGGTAGCCTTGTCATTATGGAAGGTAGACTCTTCTTGATATTTTTGTTACTCCAATGGATGGTAGCCTTGTCATTATGGAAGGTAGTCTGTTGTTGATATTTTTGTTACTCCAATGCATGGTAGCCTTGTCATTATGGAAGGTAGTCCATTTTTCCGATTTTTGTTACTCAAATGGATGGTAGCCTTGTCATTATGGAATGTAGTATGTCGTTGTGATTTTTGTTACTCCAATGGATGGTAGCCTTGTCATTATGGAAGGTAGAATGTTTTTCAATTTTTTGTTATTCCAATCGATGGTAGCCTTCTCTTTATAGAAGGTAGTCTGTTGTCGTGAATTTTCATACTCCAATGGATGGTAGCCATGTCATTATGGAAGGTAGTATGTTGTCGATATCTTTGTTACTCTAATGGATGGTAGCCTTGTCATTATGGAAGGTAGTCCTTTGTCGAGATTTTTGTTACTTCAATGGATGGTAGCCTTGACATTATGGAAGGTAGTCTCTTGTTCATATTTTTGTTACTCCATTGGATGGTAGCCTTGTCATTATGGAAGGTAGTTTGTTGTCCCGATTAATGTTACTCAAATGGATGGTAGCCTTGTCATTATGGAAGGTAGTCTGTCGTTGTGGTTTTAGTTACTCAATGAATGATAGCCTTGTAATTATGGAAGGTAGTCTGTTGTCCAATTTTTTTATACTCCAATGGATGGTAGCCTAGTCATTATGGAAGGTAGTCTATTGCCGAGATTTTTGTTACTCCATTGGATGTTAGCTTTGTCATTATGGAAGGTAGACTCTTGTTGATATTTTTGTTACTCCAATAGATGGTAGCCTTGTCATTATGGAAGGTAGTCTCTTGTTGATATTTTTGTTACTCCAATGGATGGTAGCCTTGTCATTATGGAAGGTAGTTCGTTGTCCCGATTTTTGTTACTCAAATGGATGGTAGCCTTGTCATTATGGAAGGTAGTTTGTCGTTGTGATTTTTGGTACTCCAATGGATGGTAGCCTTGTCATTATGGAAGGTCACATGTTGTTCAGATTTTTCTTATTCCAATCGATGGTAGCCTTCTCGTTATGGAAGGAGGTCTATTGTCGTGATTTTTATTACTCCAATGGATGGTAGCCATGTCATTATGGAAGGTAGTATGTTGTCGATATCTTTGTTACTCTAATGGATGGTAGCCTTGTCATTATGGAAGGTAGTCTGTTGTCGAGATTTTTGTTACTTCAATGGATGGTAGCCTTGACATTATGGAAGGTAGTCTCTTGTTGATATTTTTGTTACTCCATTGGATGGTAGCCTTGTCATTATGGAAGGTAGTTTGTTGTCCCGATTATTGTTACTCAAATGGATGGTAGCCTTGTCATTATGGAAGGTAGTCTGTCGTTGTGATTTCAGTTACTCAATGAATGATAGCCTTGTAATTATGAAAGGTAGTCTGTTGTCCAAATTTTTTATACTCCAATGGATTGTAGCCTAGTCATTATGGAAGGTAGTCTATTGGCGAGATTTTTGTTACTCCATTGGATGTTTGCTTTGTCATTATGGAAGGTAGAACCTTGTTGATATTTTTGTTACTCCAACGGATGTTAGCCTTGTCATTATGGAAGGTAGTCTCTTGTTGATATTTTTGTTACTCCAATGGATGGTAGCCTTGTCATTATGGAAGGTAGTTCGTTGTCCCGATTTTTGTTACTCAAATGGATGGTAGCCTTGTCATTATGGAAGGTACTTTGTCGTTGTGATTTTTGGTACTCCAATGGATGGTAGCCTTGTCATTATGGAAGGTAGCATGTTGTTCAGATTTTTCTTATTCCAATCGATGGTAGCCTTCTCGTTATGGAAGGAGGTCTATTGTCGTGATTTTTATTACTCCAATGGATGGTAGCCATGTCATTATGGAAGGTAGTATGTTGTCGATATCTTTGTTACTCTAATGGATGGTAGCCTTGTCATTATGGAAGGTAGTCTGTTGTCGAGATTTTTGTTACTTCAATGGATGGTAGCCTTGACATTATGGAAGGTAGTCTCTTGTTGATATTTTTGTTACTCCATTGGATGGTAGCCTTGTCATTATGGAAGGTAGTTTGTTGTCCCGATTATTGTTACTCAAATGGATGGTAGCCTTGTCATTATGGAAGGTAGTCTGTCGTTGTGATTTCAGTTACTCAATGAATGATAGCCTTGTAATTATGAAAGGTAGTCTGTTGTCCAAATTTTTTATACTCCAATGGATTGTAGCCTAGTCATTATGGAAGGTAGTCTATTGGCGAGATTTTTGTTACTCCATTGGATGTTTGCTTTGTCATTATGGAAGGTAGAACCTTGTTGATATTTTTGTTACTCCAACGGATGTTAGCCTTGTCATTATGGAAGGTAGTCTCTTGTTGATATTTTTCTTACTCCAATGGATGGTATCCTTGTCATTATGGAAGGTAGTTCGTTGTCCCTATTTTTGTTACTCAAATGGATGGTAGCCTTGTCATTATGGAAGGTAGTATATTGTTCAGATTTTTGTTATTCCAATCGATGGTAGCCTTCTGGTTATGGAAGGTGGTCTGTTGTCGTGATTTTTATTACTCCAATGGATGGTAGCCATGTCATTATGGAAGGTAGTATGTTGTCGATATCTTTGTTACTCTAATGGATGGTAGCCTTGTCATTATGGAAGGTAGTCCGTTGTCGAGATTTTTGTTACTCCAATGGATGGTAGCCTTGACATTATGGAAGGTAGTCTCTTGTTGATATTTTTGTTACTCCATTGTATGGTAGCCTTGTCATTATGGAAGGTAGTATGTTGTCCCAATTATCGTTACTCAAATGGATGTTAGCCTTGTCATTATGGAAGGTAGTCTGTCGTTGTGATTTCTGTTACTCCATTGGATGTTTGCTTTGTCATTATGGAAGGTAGAACCTTGTTGATATTTTTGTTACTCCAACGGATGTTAGCCTTGTCATTATGGAAGGTAGTCTCTTGTTGATATTTTTCTTACTCCAATGGATGGTAGCCTTGTCATTATGGAAGGTAGTTCGTTGTCCCAATTTTTGTTACTCAAATGGATGGTAGCCTTGTCATTATGGAAGGTAGTTTGTCATTGTGATTTTTGTTACTCCAATGGATGGTAGCCTTGTCATTATGGAAGGTAGTATATTGTTCAGATTTTTGTTATTCCAATCGATGGTAGCCTTCTGGTTATGGAAGGTGGTCTGTTGTCGTGATTTTTATTACTCCAATGGATGGTAGCCATGTCATTATGGAAGGTAGTATGTTGTCGATATCTTTGTTACTCTAATGGATGGTAGCCTTGTCATTATGGAAGGTAGTCCGTTGTCGAGATTTTTGTTACTCCAATGGATGGTAGCCTTGACATTATGGAAGGTAGTCTCTTGTTGATATTTTTGTTACTCCATTGTATGGTAGCCTTGTCATTATGGAAGGTAGTATGTTGTCCCAATTATCGTTACTCAAATGGATGTTAGCCTTGTCATTATGGAAGGTAGTCTGTCGTTGTGATTTCTGTTACTCCAATGGATGGTAGCCTTGTCATTATGGAAGGTAGTCTGTTGTTCAGATTTTTGTTATTCCAATGGATGGTAGCCTTCTCGTTATGGAAGGTAGTCTATTGTCGTGATTTTTATTACTCCAATGGATGGTAGCCATGTCATTATGGAAGGTAGTATGTTGTCGATATCTTTGTTACTACAATGGATGGTAGCCTTGTCATTATTAAAGGTAGTCCGTTGTCGAGATTTTTATTACTCCAATGGATGGTAGCCTTGACATTATGGAAGGTAGTCTCTTGTTGATATTTTTGTTACTCCATTGGATGGTAGCCTTGTCATTATGGAAGGTAGCCTGTTGTTCAAATTTTTTATACTCCAATGGATGGTAGCCTAGTCATTTTGGAAGGTAGTCTGTTGCCGAGATTTTTGTTACTCCATTGGATGGTAGCCTTCTCATTATTGAAGGTAGTTTGTTGTCCAGATTTTTGTTACTCTAATGGATGGTAGCCTTGTCATTATAGAAGATAGTCTGTTGTCGATATTTTTGTTACTGGATTCACTACAAGAAAATTAGTGTTTAACGACACAAAAATTGCGACAGTTATGTGATAACTGTCGTAATTGACATATAGAGACAGTGTTTACGACAGTTGACACCAACCGTCCCTAATATTTATTTTGCGATGGTATAATTAACCATCATAATATTATTATTACGACGGTAAAACAACCGTCGGCCCCCATTTAACACTTTTAACATTGATTTTTCACCAACAACTAGTCACGACGGTAAAATTAACCGTCCTAAAAGGCATATCACGACGGTAAAGCACCCGTCGCACCCTTAAACCTTTCACGACGGTAAAATTATCCGTCCTAAAATTCATTTCACGACGGTAAAACAATCGTCGCACCCAAAACCTTTAAAAATTCTCATGGGCACGACGGTAAAACACCCGTCGACGTAAAAAAGTTAAAAAGCTCTTAAAATACAAAAAACATCAATTCACTTTCTACTCCTGCGTTCACTTTTTCTACTCACGGTGCCGTTCATTCCGTTCTTCTTCACACCGAAAGAAACCCCTTGACACCGAATGGAATCTCTTCAAACCGCTCATCTTCACACCAAAAAATGCACAGCAAGCAGTTTAACATCCTCTGTGTTCATCTCTTCAAACACAGTAAGTTTTATGTATCACTTTTTGCATTGTTCTCATCTCTCTCATTCTCTGCCATTGATTTCAGCATTGGAGATTCACTTGAATCTTATGGTTGAGCTCTTTGTGATGATTGATTTTGAGTGTGAATATATTGAATTGATGTTAGGTTTTCTAATTTTTTGTTTTAGGGTTTTATTTCTTTTTATGATTTTTTAGGTTTTCTAATTTGTTGTTTTAGGGTTTGATTTGATTATTAGATTAAATATGTCGCTGGACCGATTAGAATCGATGAAAACTAATATAAATTGGTGAAATAAAAAAAATTGCCTATTTTCTTAAACAATGATTTATCAGTAATGAAGTACTGGAGTACTGAATTAGTAATGAAGTATTGATTCTTAAACGAAATGCATATATCAGTAATGAAGCAGCTGAACGTTTTTCAGTTTCCTGATCCTTTTTTTCACCTTCAGTGGCCTTTCCTTCATTCACACCATTGCCGGATTATCCATTCAAGCCACCAAAGGTAATTGAACCGTTACTTGTTTCTACGTTAGTTGCTTGTTTGTTTTGTCTGTTTTTATGATGTTTATAATTTATTGTGATTTGTTCGTTTATTTGTTTTTCAAATGCTTCAAGGCAGATCTTGTCTATATGTACTATGTAGCATGATTGTTTCTTTTTTGTACGATTTGTTAATCCGACCATGACCATTTTTGTTGTTGTTTCTAGTGAGTGTGTTATTTTTGAATAAATGCAAACGCCAGGTTAAAGGAAGCCAAGCTTGTATTGCACATTAAATATGAATAGATATATTGCATATTTGCTCCCCTAAGAATATCGATTAGACTCCGCAATTCAAAATAAGTTTGCACCTTCACATTTTGGGCTTGTGCTGCTTGTGCATCTTGCCCTCGAACACGCTTTTATATTTGTCTTTTGTTGTAGCATGTGGATATTTACTAGCTTTTGCTGTATTGGAAGGTAGAAAACATCACATGGTTATTAGTTCTGGTTGGTTATAAATCTGATTATTTGTCACTAATTCACAAACTTCTATTGGCGTTGGAAAAACTAACAGAGAAGATGTTAGATGAATTTTCATTTCAATTATATTTTGCCTTTCATTTTCTTCTTTCCTCATCAAATCGTATTGTTCTCTTTCATTTTCTTCTTTCCTCAACAGTTGACAGTTATTTATCCAGTTTAATTTGTTCACAAGTTATAAATGTTGTTTTATTGCATGTTAATCAATTTTGTAAATATCTTGTACCATGTATTTAGTTAAATAGTCTAAACATGCTAAAGTTATTTTAATACTGCAGGTTGCATTTAGGACTAAGGTATTCCACCCAAACATCAACATCAATGGAAGCATCTGTCTTGACATTCTAAAAGAACAATGGAGCCCAGCATTTACCATTTCTAAGGTTTGATTTTACTTGTTATTCTTGATAATTTATGATTATGTATCAAGTTTTAGCTAAATGTGACACCTGGATTGTGTTGTGTTGCCTTTTAGAATGATTTGTAAATGTGAAAAATATTGGACAAATGTGTTGTCACATTTTGAGCTAATTTACTTGCATTTGCCAATATTGGACAAATACAAATTCTGACTATTAAATGTGTTCGCCTACTGAAATTTAGAATCACAAACTTTGCTAATTGTTTGGAAATTCAATTGAAGCATACAGTTTTATCAAGGAATGATGCTTATTTTCACATATAAAATTTGTCTATCCATGACTTTTTGTACTCTTATCATTTCTATTGTTACTTACTGCTGTAATCTCATTGATGTTTTTATGTGTTTCATACTACTTGTGGTGGTTTTTAATTTTTTTTGGGAAATTTGAAAATCTAGAACAAAAAAAATGATATTTTTAAAACACAAGAATTGTAATTCTTTTTAGAAGATTTTTTTCGTAAGAGAAAAATTAGGTCACTAATATTTCAAGTGCAGAAGTGGCTAATATAAATATCTATTCATTCTGTTGACTAGAGATATAGTTTGTCATCTTCATATAAGCTGATTATACGATTCATAGAAATTTACTGCTGGAAATTGAATGTGTTATTTTTCTCCTTTTTTAATGAGCTTCGTTTGGAATGATGATGTTGTCTGTTGTTGATCTAAATCTCACAAAAAATAAACCTAACATTCACTATTTTAGGTCCTTTTGTCAATTTCCTCGTTGCTGACGGATCCAAATCCCGACGACCCTAAACCCTAAACCCTAAAAGGGAGAAGGCGAGGACAAAGGAAATTGAACTCTTAATGCAAATGCAGATTTTTAGTGGAAGACAGGTATATTATTTTGACGCATTTAAAGTTAAATTTTATGAGTATTATTTTAAAGATTATTATTTTAATACCTTTTTTTATGGATTGGAATCACCCGCTGATAGTAGACATTCATCTGAGTCTAGCTACCGTATTGGAGATAATGGAACTTCAGGGGGGACAAATTAGACTTTGCTATGATCGAGATAATTAGATTGTGAACTTTGTCATGTATTTTTGGCATAATGATACTTATTATTATAAGATTAGGAATTGATATATTTTGGGGTTTTTGTACTACTTGACATGATTATGGAACTCGCATTTTACATGATTATGGAACACACATTTTTTTGGATATTATAATGCTTATTTGATGTTAAATATTTTTTATTGAAATTATTTTTACTATATTACAAAGTGATAGAAAATAAAACAAAAAATAATACTATAAATAAATATATTAAAGAAGAAATAATTTAAAGAAAAAAATAACACAAAAAAAACTATATTTAAAATTTTTTACATAGATAATAATTTAAATAAAAAATATATATAATAAAAAAATTAAAAAAAATCAAGACATAAACAAAAGTCATGGCGACAGTACCGAACCGTCCTAATCAATAACTAAAAATAATTAACAAAAGTCAAGACGGTATCGAACCGTCGCCATAAACAATTTAATCAATTTTAAAAGATATTCACGACAGTATCGAACCGTCGCCATCAATAATTAAAAGAAACACAAAAGATAGTCACGACGGTATCAAACAGTCACCAATACTTGATTATGTCATCTCCAAACCTGTCGTAAACTTGAACGACAGTTTTTGTAACCGTCGCGAAATAGGTTGGGGACACACACTTCTGCGACGGTAAAGCAACCGTCGTGGAAAGCAAATTGCGACGGTTTTAACCGTCGTAATCTACAAAAATACCCGTCGCAATCTGCCAATTTTCTTGTAGTGATTGGATGTTAGCCTTGTCATTATGGAAGGTAGTCTGTTGTCGAGATTTTTGTTATTCCAATGGATGGTAGCCTTGTCATTATGGAAGGTAGTCTGTTGTTGAGATTTTTGTTACTCCAATGGATGGTAGCCTTGTCATTATGGAAGGTAGTCTCTTGTTGATATTTTTGTTACTCCAATGGATGGTAGCCTTGTCATTATGGAAGTTAGTCCGTTGTCCCGATTTTGTTACTCAAATGGATGGTAGCCTTGTCATTATGGAAGGTAGTATGTCGTTGTGATTTCTGTTACTCCAATGGATGGTAGCCTTGTCATTATAGAAGGTAGTCTGTTGTTCATATTTTTGTTATTCCAATGGATAGTAGCCTTCTCATTATGGAAGGTAGTCTGTTGTCGTGATTTTTATTACTCCAATGGATGGTAGCCATGTCATTATGGAAGGTAGTATGTTGTCGATATCTATGTTACTCCAATGGATGGTAGCCTTGTCATTATGGAAGGTAGTCTCTTGTTGATATTTTTGTTACTCCATTGGATGGCAGCCTTGTCATTATGGAAGGTAGTCTGTTATCTCGATTATTATTACTCAAATGGATGGTAGCCATGTCATTATGGAAGGTAGTTTGTCGATGGGTTTTCTTTACGCAATGAATGATAGCTTTCTCATTATGGAAGGTAGTATGTTGTTCAGATTTTTGTTACTCCCATGGATGTTAGACTTTTCATTATGGAAGGTAGTCTGTTGTCGATATTTTTGTAACTCCATTGGATTGTAGCCTTGTCATTATGAAAGGTAGTCTATTGTCGAGATTTTTGTTATTCCAATGGATGGTAGACTTGTCATTATGGAAGGTAGTATGTTTTCTAGATTTTTGTTATTCCAATGGATGGTAGCCTTGTTATTTTGGAAGGTAGTCTGTTGTCGTGATTTTTGTTACTCCAATGGATGTTAGCCTTGTCATTTTTTAAGTTAGTATGTTATCGATATCTTTGTTACTCCAATGGATGGTAGCCTTATCATTATGGAAGGTAGTCTGTTTTCGATATTTTTGTTACTCCAATGGATGGTAGCCTTGTCATTATGTAAGGTATTCTCTTGTTGATATTTTTTTACTCAAATGGATTGTAGCCTTGTCATTATGGAAGGTAGATTGTTGTCCCAATTTATTTTACTCTAATGGACGGTACCCTTGTCATTATGGAAGGTAGTCTATCGTTGTGATTTTTGTTACTCCAATGGATGGTAGCCCTGTCATTATGGAAGGTAGTCTGTTGTTCATATTTTTGTTATTCCAATGGATGGTAGCCTTGTCATTATGGAAGGTAGTCTATTGTCGTGATTTTATTATTCCAATGGATGGTAGCCTTCTCGTTATGGAAGGTAGTTTGTTGTCGATATCTTTGTTACTTTAATGGATTGTAGCCTTGTCATTATGGAAGGTAGTCCGTTGTCGACATTTTTATTACTAAATGGATGGTAGCCTTGTCATTATGGAAGGTAGTCTGTTGTCGAGATTTTTATTACTCCAATGGATGGTAGCCTTGCCATTATGGAAGGTAGTCTGTTTTCGATATTTTTGTTATTCCAATGGATGGTAGCCTTGTCATTATGGAAGTTAGTCTGTTGTCGTGATTTTTGTTACTCCAATGGAAGTTAGCCTTGTCATTTTTAAAGCTAGTATGTTGTCGATATCTTTGTTACTCCAATGGATGATAGCCTTGTCATTATGGGAGGTAGTCTCTTTTCGATATTTTTGTTACTCCAATGGATGGTATCCTTGTCATTATGCAAGGTAGCCTCTTGGTTATATTTTTGTTACTCCAATGGATGGTAGCGTTGTCATTTTGGAAGGTAGTCTGTCGTTGTGATTTCTGTTACTCAATGGATGATAGCCTTGTCATTATGGAAGGTAGTCTATTGTCGAGATTTTTGTTACTCAAATGGATGGTAGCCTTGCCATTATGGAAGGTAGTCTGTTTTCGATATTTTAGTTATTCCAATGGATGGTAGCCTTGTCATTATGGAAGGTAGTCTGTTGTCGTGATTTTTGTTATTCCAATGGATGTTAGCCTTGTCATTTTTAAAGGTAGTATGTTATCGATATCTTTGTTACTCCAATAGATGGTAGCCTTGTCATTATGGAAGGTAGTCTCTTTTTGATATTTTTGTTACTCTAATGGATGGTAGCCTTGTTATTATGCAAGGTAGTCTCTTGTTTATATTTTTGTTACTCCAATGGATGATAGCGTTGTCATTATGGAACGTAGATTGTTGTCCCGATTTTTGTTACTCTAATGGATGGTAGCCTTGTCATTATGGAAGGTAGTGTATTTTCGATATTTTTGTTATTACATTGGATAGTAGCCTTGTCATTATGGAAGGTAGTCTATTGTCGTGATTTTTGTTACTCCAGTGGATGTTAGCCTTATCATTTTTAAAGGTAGTATGTTGTCGATATCTTTCTTACTCCAATGGATGGTAGCATTGTCATTATGGAAGGTAGATTGTCGTTGTGATTTATGTTACTCAATGGATGATAGCCTTGTCATTATGGAAGGTAGTCTATTGTCGATTTTTTTGTTACTCCAATGGATGTAACCCTTGTCATTATGGAAGATAGTATGTTGTTGAGATTTTTGTTACTCCAATGGATGGTAGCCTTGTCATTATGGAAGGTAGTATGTTGTTCAGATTTTTTTTATTCCAATCGATGGTATCCTTCTCGTTATGGAAGGTAGTTTGTTGTCGTGATTTTTATTACTCCAATGGATGATAGCGATGTCATTATGGAAGGTAGTATGTTGTCGATATCTTTGTTACTCTAATGGATGGTAGCCTTGTCATTATGGAAGGTTGTCCATTGTCGAGATTTTTGTTACTCCAATGGATGGTAGCCTTGACATTATGGAAGGTAGTCTCTTGTTGATATTTTTGTTACTCCATTGGATGATAGCCTTTTCATTTTGGAAGGTAGTATGTTGTCCCGATTATTGTTACTCAAATGGATGGTAGCCTTGTCATTATGGAAGGTTGTCTGTCGTTGTGATTTCTGTTACTCCAATGGATTATAGCCTTGTCATTATGGAAGGTAGTTTGTTGTTCAGATTTTTGTTATTCCAATGGATGGTGCGTTCTCGTTATGGAAGGTAGTCTATTCTCGTGATTTTTATTACTCCAATGGATGGTAGCCATGTCATTATGGAAGGTAGTATGTTGTCGTTATCTTTTTTACTCTAATGGATGGTAGCCTTGTCATTATGGAAGGTAGTCCGTTGTCGAGATTTTTATTTATCCAATGGATGGTAGCCTTGACATTATGGAAGGTAGTCTCTTGTTGATATTTTTGTTACTCCATTGGATGGTAGCCTTGTCATTATGGAAGGTAGTCTGTTGTCCTAATTATTGTTACTCAAATGGATGGTAGCCTTGTCATTATGGAAGGTAGTATGTCGTTGTGATTTCAGTTACTCAATGGATGATAACCTTTTAATTATGCAAGGTAGTGTGTTATTCAGATTTTTGTTACTCCAATCGATGGTAGACTTGTCATTATGGAAGGTAGTTTGTTGTCGATATTTTTGTTACTCCATTGGATTGTAGCCTTTTCATAATGAAAGGTAGTCTATTGTCGAGATTTTTGTTATTCCAATGGATGGTAGACTTGTCATTATGGAAGGTAGTCTGTTGTCGAGATTTTTGTTACTCTAATGGATGGTACCCTTATCATTATGGAAGGTAGTCTATTGTCGAGATTTTTGTTACTCAAATGGATGGTAGCCTTGTCATTATGGAAGGTAGTAATTTTTCGAGATTTTTGTTATTTCAATGGATGATAGCCTTGTCATTATGGAAGGTAGTCTATTGTCGTGATTTTTGTTACTCCAATGGATGTTAGCCTTGTCATTTTTTAAGTTAGTATGTTGTCGATATCTTTGTTACTCTAATGGATGGTAACCTGGTTATTATGGAACATAGTCTGTTGTCGAGATTTTTGTTATTCCAATGGATTGTGGACTTGTCATTATGGAAGGTAGTCTGTTGTCGAGATTTTTGTTACTCTAATGGATGGTAGCCTTTACATTATGGAAGGTAGTCTGTTGTCCAAATTTTTTATACTCCAATGGATGGTAGCCTTGTCAATATGGAAGGTAGTCTCTTGTTGATATTTTTGTTACTCCAAAGGACGGTAGCCTTGTCATTATGGATGGTAGTCCGTTGTCCCGATTTTTGTTACTCAAATGGATGGTAGCCTTGTCATTATGGAAGGTAGTATGTCATTGTGATTTCTGTTACTCCAATGGATGGTAGCCTTGTCATTATGGAAGGTAGTATGTTGTTCATATTTTTGTTATTCCAATGGATGGTAGCCTTCTCATTATGGAAGGTAGTCTGTTGTCGTGATTTTTATTACTCCAATGGATGGTAGCCATGTCATAATGGAAGGTAGTATGTTGTCGATATCTTTGTTACTTTAATGGATGGTAGCCTTGTCATTATGGAAGGTAGTCCGCTGTAAAGTTTTTGTTACTCCAATGGATGGTAGCCTTGTCATTATGGAAGGTAGTCTCTTGTTGATATTTTTGTTACTCCATTGGATGGTAGCCTTGTCATTATGGAAGGTAGTCTGTTGTCCCGATTATTATTACTCAAATGGATGGTAGCCTTGTCATTATGGAAGGTAGTCTGTCGTTGTGATTTCTGTTACTGAATGGATGATAGCCTTCTCATTATGGAAAGTAGTCTGTTGTTCAGATTTTTGTTACTCCAATGGATGTTAGACTTGTCATTATGGAAGGTAGTCTGTTGTCGATATTTGTGTTACTCTAATGGATGGTACCCTTATCATTATGGAAGGTGGTCTATAGTCGAGATTTTTGTTACTCAAATGGATGGTAGCCTTGTCATTATGGAAGGTAGTCTGTTTTCGAGATTTTTGTTATTCCAATGGATGGTAGCCTTATCATTATGGAAGGTAGTCTGTTGTTGTGATTTTTGTTACTCCAATGGATGTTAGCCTTGCCATTTTTTAAGTTACTATGTTATCGATATCTTTGTTACTCCAATGGATGGTAGCCTTGTCATTATGGAAGGTAGTCTGTTTTCGATATTTTTGTTACTCCAATGGATGGTACCCTTGTCATTATGCAAGGTAGTCTCTTGTTGATTTTTTTTTACTCCAATGGATGGTAGCCTTGTCATTATGGAAGGTAGGTTTTTGTCCCGATTTTTTTTACTCTAATGGATGGTAGCCTTGTCATTATGGAAGGTAGTCAGTCGTTGTGATTTTTGTTACTCCAATGGATGGTAGCCTTGTCATTATGGAAGGTAGTCTGTTGTTCATATTTTTGTTACTCCATCGGCTGCTAGACTTGTCATTATGGAAGGTAGTCTATTATCGATAGATTGTTAATCTACGGGATTGTAGCTTTATCATTATGAAAGATAGTCTTTTGTCGAGATTTTTTTTTATTCCAATGGATTGTGGACTTGTCATTATGGAAGGTAGTCTGTTGTCGAGATTTTTGTTACTCCAATGGATGGTACCCTTGTCATTATGGAAGATAGTTTGTTGTCGAGATTTTTCTTACTCCAATGGATCGTAGCCTTGTCATTATGGAAGGTAGTCTGTTGTCCCGATTATTGTTACTCAAATGGATGGTAGCGTTGTCATTATGGAAGGTAGTCTGTCGTTGTGATTTCAGTTACTTAATGGATGATAGCCTTGTAATTATGGAAGGTAGTCTGTTATTCATATTTTTTTTACTCCAATCGATGGTAGACTTGTGATTATGGAAGGTAGTCTGTTGTCGATATTTTTGTTACTCCATTGGATTGTAGCCTTGTCATTATGAAAGGTAGTCTATTGTCGAGATTTTTGTTATTCCAATGGATGGTAGAATTGTCATTATGGAAGGTAGTCTGTTGTCAAGATTTTTGTTACTCTAATGGATGGTACCCTTATCATTATGGAAGGTAGTCTATTGTCGATATTTTTGTCACTCAAATGGATGGTAGCCTTGTCATTATGGAAGGTGGTCATTTTTCGAGATTTTTGTTATTCCAATGGATGATGTCCTTGTCATTATGTAAGGTAGACTATTGTCGTGATTTTTGTTACTCCAATGGATGTTAGCCTTGTCATTTTTTAAGTTAGTATGTTTTCGATATCTTTGTTACTCCAATGGATGGTAGCCTTGTTATTATGGAAGGTAGTCTGTTGTCAAGATTTTTGTTATTCCAATGGATTATGGACTTTTCATTATGGAAGGTAGTCTATAGTCGAGATTTTTGTTACTCCAATGGATGGTACCCTTGTCATTATGGAAGATAGTCTGTTGTCGAGATTTTTGTTACTCCGATGGATGGTAGCCTTGTCATTATGGAAGGTAGTCTGTTGCCCAAATTTTTTATACTCCTATTGATGGTAGCCTAGTCATTATGGAAGGTAGTCTATTGCCGAGATTTTTGTTACTCCATTGGATGGTAGCCTTGTCATTATGGAAGGTAGACTCTTGTTGATATTTTTGTTACTCCAATGGATGGTAGCCTTCTCATTATTGAAGGTAGTCTGTTGTCCAAATTTTTGTTACTCTAAAGGATGGTAGCCTTGTCATTATGGAAGGTAGTATGTTGTCACGATTATTGTTACTCAAATGGATGGTAGCCTTGTCCTTATGGAAGGTAGTCTGTCGTTGTGATTTCTGTTACTCCAATGGATGGTAGCCTTGTCATTATGGAAGGTAGTCTGTTGTTCAGATTTTTGTTATTCCAATGGATGGTAGCCCTCTCGTTATGGAAGGTAGTCTGTTGTCGTGATTTTTATTACTTCAATGGATGGTAGCCATGTCATTATGGAAGGTAGTATGTTGTCGATATCTTTGTTACTCTAATGGATGGTAGACTTGTCATTATTAAAGGTAGTCCGTTGTCGCGATTTTTATTACTCCAATGGATAGTAGCCTTGACATTATGGAAGGTAGTATCTTGTTGATATTTTTGTTACTCCATTGGATGGTAGCCTTGTCATTATGGAAGGTAGTCTGTTGTCCCGATTATTATTACTCAAATGGATGGTAGCCTTGTCATTATGGAAGGTAGTCTGTCGTTGTGATTTCAGTTACTCAATGGATGATAGCCTTGTCATTATGGAAATTAGTCTGTTGTTCAAATTTTTGTTACTCTAATGGATGTTAGACATGTCATTATGGAAGGTAGTTTGTTGTCGATATTTTTGTTACTCTAATGGATGGTACCCTTATCATTATGGAAGGTAGTCTATAGTCGAGATATTTGTTACTCAAATGGATGGTAGCCTTGTCATTATGGAAGGTAGTCTGTTTTCGAGATTTTTGTTATTCTAATGGATGGTAGCCTTATCATTATGGAAGGTAGTCTGTTGTTGTGATTTTTATTACTCCAATGGATGTTAGCCTTGTCATTTTTTAAGTTACTATGTTATCGATATCTTTGTTACTCCAATGGATGGTAGCCTTGTCATTATGGAAGGTAGTCTGTTTTCGATATTTTTGTTACTCCAATGGATGGTAGCCTTGTCATTATGCAAGGTAGTCTCTTGTTGATTTTTTGTTACTCTAATGGATGGTAGCCTTGTCATTATGGAAGGTAGGTTGTTGTCCCGATTTTTTTTACTCTAATGGATGGTAGCCTTGTCATTATGGAAGGTAGTCTGTCGTTGTGATTTCTGTTACTCCAATGGATGGTATCGTTGTCATTATGGAAGGTAGTCTGTTGTTCAGATTTTTGTTACTCCAATGGATGGTAGACTTGTCATTATGGAAGGTAGTCTATTATCGGTAGATTGTTACTCTATGGGATTGTAGCCTTATCATTATGAAAGATAGTCTTTTGTCGAGATTTTTTTATTCCAATGGATTGTGGACTTGTCATTATGGAAGGTAGTCTGTTGTCGAGATTTTTGTTACTCCAATAGATGGTACCCTTGTCATTATGGAAGATAGTTTGTTGTCGAGATTTTTCTTACTCCACTGGATCGTAGCCTTGTCATTATGGAAGGTAGTCTGTTGTCCCAATTATTGTTACTCAAATGGATGGTAGCGTTGTCATTATGGAAGGTAGTTTATCGTTGTGATTTCAGTTACTTAATAGATGATAGCCTTATAATTATGGAAGGTAGTCTGTTATTCATATTTTTTTTACTCCAATCGATGGTAGACTTGTGATTATGGAAGGTAGTATGTTGTCGATATTTTTGTTACTCCATTGGATTGTAGCCTTGTCATTATGAAAGGTAGTCCATTGTCGAGATTTTTGTTATTCCAATGGATGGTAGACTTGTCATTATGGAAGGTAATCTGTTGTCAAGATTTTTGTTACTCTAATGGATGGTACCCTTATCATTATGGAAGGTAGTCTATTGTCGAGATTTTTGTCACTCAAATGGATGGTAGCCTTGTCATTATGGAAGGTGGTCATTTTTCGAGATTTTTGTTATTCCAATGGATGATAGACTTGTCATTATGTAAGGTAGACTATTGTCGTGATTTTTGTTACTCCAATGGATGTTAGCCTTGTCATTTTTTAAGTTAGTATGTTTTCGATATCTTTGTTACTCCAATGGATGGTAGCCTTGTTATTATGGAAGGTAGTCTATTGTCAAGATTTTTGTTATTCCAATGGTTTATGGACTTTTCATTATGGAAGGTAGTCTATAGTCGAGATTTTTGTTACTCCAATGGATGGTACCCTTGTCATTATGGAAGATAGTCTGTTGTCGAGATTTTTGTTACTCCGATGGATGGTAGCCTTGTCATTATGGAAGGTAGTCTGTTGCCCAAATTTTTTATACTCCAATTGATGGTAGCCTAGTCATTATGGAAGGTAGTCTATTGCCGAGATTTTTGTTACTCCATTGGATGGTAGCCTTGTCATTATGGAAGGTAGACTCTTGTTGATATTTTTGTTACTCCAATGGATGGTAGCCTTCTCATTATTGAAGGTAGTCTGTTGTCCAAATTTTTGTTACTCTAAAGGATGGTAGCCTTGTCATTATGGAAGGTAGTATGTTGTCACGATTATTGTTACTCAAATGGATGGTAGCCTTGTCCTTATGGAAAGTAGTCTGTCGTTGTGATTTCTTTCACTCCAATGGATGGTAGCCTTGTCATTATGGAAGGTAGTCTGTTGTTCAGATTTTTGTTATTCCAATGGATGGTAGCCCTCTCGTTATGGAAGGTAGTCTGTTGTCGTGATTTTTATTACTTCAATGGATGGTAGCCATGTCATTATGGAAGGTAGTATGTTGTCGATATCTTTGTTACTCTAATGGATGGTAGCCTTGTCATTATTAAAGGTAGTCCGTTGTCGCGATTTTTATTACTCCAATGGATGGTAGCCTTGACATTATGGAAGGTAGTATCTTGTTGATATTTTTGTTACTCCATTGGATGGTAGCCTTGTCATTATGGAAGGTAGTCTGTTGTCCCGATTATTATTACTCAAATGGATGGTAGCCTTGTCATTATGGAAGGTAGTCTGTCGTTGTGATTTCAGTTACTCAATGGATGATAGCCTTGTCATTATGGAAACTAGTCTGTTGTTCAGATTTTTGTTACTCCAATGGATGTTAGACATGTCATTATGGAAGGTAGTCTGTTGTCGATATTTTTGTTACTCTAATGGATGGTACCCTTATCATTATGGAAGGTAGTCTATAGTCGAGATTTTTGTTACTCAAATGGATGGTAGCCTTGTCATTATGGAAGGTAGTCTGTTTTCGAGATTTTTGTTATTTCAATGGATGGTAGCCTTATCATTATGGAAGGTAGTCTGTTGTTGTGATTTTTATTACTCCAATGGATGTTAGCCTTGTCATTTTTTAAATTACTATGTTATCGATATCTTTGTTACTCCAATGGATGGTAGCCTTGTCATTATGGAAGGTAGTCTGTTTTCGATATTTTTGTTACTCCAATGGATGGTAGTCTTGTCATTATGCAAGGTAGTCTCTTGTTGATTTTTTGTTACTCCAATGGATGGTAGCCTTGTCATTATGGAAGGTAGGTTGTTGTCCCGATTTTTTTTACTCTAATGGATGGTAGCCTTGTCATTATGGAAGGTAGTCTGTCGTTGTGATTTCTGTTACTCCAATGGATGGTATCCTTGTCATTATGGAAGGTAGTTTGTTGTTCAGATTTTTGTTACTCCAATGGATGGTAGACTTGTCATTATGGAAGTTAGTCTATTATCGGTAGATTGTTATTCTATGGGATTGTAGCCTTATCATTATGAAAGATAGTCTTTTGTCGAGATTTTTTTTATTCCAATGGATTGTGGACTTTTCATTATGGAAGGTAGTCTGTTGTCGAGATTTTTGTTACTCCAATAGATGGTACCCTTGTCATTATGGAAGATAGTTTGTTGTCGAGATTTTTCTTACTCCAATGGATCGTAGCCTTGTCATTATGGAAGGTAGTCTGTTGTCCCAATTATTGTTACTCAAATGGATGGTAGCGTTGTCATTATTGAAGGTAGTCTATCGTTGTGATTTCAGTTACTTAATAGATGATAGCCTTATAATTATGGAAGGTAGTCTGTTATTCATATTTTTTTACTCCAATCGATGGTAGACTTGTGATTATGGAAGGTAGTATGTTGTCGATATTTTTGTTACTCCATTGGATTGTAGCCTTGTCATTATGAAAGGTAGTCCATTGTCGAGATTTTTGTTATTCCAATGGATGGTAGACTTGTCATTATGGAAGGTAATCTGTTGTCAAGATTTTTGTTACTCTAATGGATGGTACCCTTATCATTATGGAAGGTAGTCTATTGTCGAGATTTTTGTCACTCAAATGGATGGTAGCCTTGTCATTATGGAAGGTGGTCATTTTTCGAGATTTTTGTTATTCCAATGGATGATAGCCTTGTCATTATGTAAGGTAGACTATTGTCGTGATTTTTGTTACTCCAATGGATGTTAGCCTTGTCATTTTTTAAGTTAGTATGTTTTCGATATCTTTGTTACTCCAATGGATGGTAGCCTTGTTATTATGGAAGGTAGTCTATTGTCAAGATTTTTGTTATTCCAATGGTTTATGGACTTTTCATTATGGAAGGTAGTCTATAGTCGAGATTTTTGTTACTCCAATGGATGGTACCCTTGTCATTATGGAAGATAGTCTGTTGTCGAGATTTTTGTTACTCCGATGGATGGTAGCCTTGTCATTATGGAAGGTAGTCTGTTGCCCAAATTTTTTATACTCCAATTGATGGTAGCCTAGTCATTATGGAAGGTAGTCTATTGCCGAGATTTTTGTTACTCCATTGGATGGTAGCCTTGTCATTATGGAAGGTAGACTCTTGTTGATATTTTTGTTACTCCAATGGATGGTAGCCTTCTCATTATTGAAGGTAGTCTGTTGTCCAAATTTTTGTTACTCTAAAGGATGGTAGCCTTGTCATTATGGAAGGTAGTCTGTTGTCCCGATTATTATTACTCAAATGGATGGTAGCCTTGTCATTATGGAAGGTAGTCTGTCGTTGTGATTTCAGTTACTCAATGGATGATAGCCTTGTCATTATGGAAATTAGTCTGTTGTTCAAATTTTTGTTACTCTAATGGATGTTAGACATGTCATTATGGAAGGTAGTCTGTTGTCGATATTTTTGTTACTCTAATGGATGGTACCCTTATCATTATGGAAGGTAGTCTATAGTCGAGATTTTTGTTACTCAAATGGATGGTAGCCTTGTCATTATGGAAGGTAGTCTGTTTTCGAGATTTTTGTTATTCTAATGGATGGTAGCCTTATCATTATGGAAGGTAGTCTGTTGTTGTGATTTTTATTACTCCAATGGATGTTAGCCTTGTCATTTTTTAAGTTACTATGTTATCGATATCTTTGTTACTCCAATGGATGGTAGCCTTGTCATTATGGAAGGTAGTCTGTTTTCGATATTTTTGTTACTCCAATGGATGGTAGCCTTGTCATTATGCAAGGTAGTCTCTTGTTGATTTTTTGTTACTCCAATGGATGGTAGCCTTGTCATTATGGAAGGTAGGTTGTTGTCCCGATTTTTTTTACTCTAATGGATGGTAGCCTTGTCATTATGGAAGGTAGTCTGTCGTTGTGATTTCTGTTACTCCAATGGATGGTATCGTTGTCATTATGGAAGGTAGTCTGTTGTTCAGATTTTTGTTACTCCAATGGATGGTAGACTTGTCATTATGGAAGGTAGTCTATTATCGGTAGATTGCTACTCTATGGGATTGTAGCCTTATCATTATGAAAGATAGTCTTTTGTCGAGATTTTTTTTATTCCAATGGATTGTGGACTTGTCATTATGGAAGGTAGTCTGTTGTCGAGATTTTTGTTACTCCAATAGATGGTACCCTTGTCATTATGGAAGATAGTTTGTTGTCGAGATTTTTCTTACTCCAATGGATCGTAGCCTTGTCATTATGGAAGGTAGTCTGTTGTCCCAATTATTGTTACTCAAATGGATGGTAGCGTTGTCATTATTGAAGGTAGTCTATCGTTGTGATTTCAGTTACTTAATGGATGATAGCCTTGTAATTATGGACGGTAGTCTGTTATTCATATTTTTTTTACTCCAATCGATGGTAGACTTGTGATAATGGAAGGTAGTATGTTGTCGATATTTTTGTTACTCCATTGGATTGTAGCCTTGTCATTATGAAAGGTAGTCCATTGTCGAGATTTTTGTTATTCCAATGGATGGTAGACTTGTCATTATGGAAGGTAGTCTGTTGTCAAGATTTTTGTTACTCTAATGGATGGTACCCTTATTATTATGGAAGGTAGTCTATTGTCGAGATTTTTGTCACTCAAATGGATGGTAGCCTTGTCATTATGGAAGGTGGTCATTTTTCGAGATTTTTGTTATTCCAATGGATGATAGCCTTGTCATTATGTAAGGTAGACTATTGTCGTGATTTTTGTTACTCCAATGGATGTTAGCCTTGTCATTTTTTAAGTTAGTATGTTTTCGATATCTTTGTTACTCCAATGGATGGTAGCCTTGTTATTATGGAAGGTAGTCTGTTGTCAAGATTTTTGTTATTCCAATGGATTATGGACTTTTCATTATGGAAGGTAGTCTATAGTCGAGATTTTTGTTACTCCAATGGATGGTACCCTTGTCATTATGGAAGATAGTCTGTTGTCGAGATTTTTGTTACTCCGATGGATGGTAGCCTTGTCATTATGGAAGGTAGTCTGTTGCCCAAATTTTTTATACTCCAATTGATGGTAGCATAGTCATTATGGAAGGTAGTCTATTGCCGAGATTTTTGTTACTCCATTGGATGGTAGCCTTGTCATTATGGAAGGTAGACTCTTGTTGATATTTTTGTTACTCCAATGGATGGTAGCCTTCTCATTATTGAAGGTAGTCTGTTGTCCAAATTTTTGTTACTCTAAAGGATGGTAGCCTTGTCATTATGGAAGGTAGTATGTTGTCACGATTATTGTTACTCAAATGGATGGTAGCCTTGTCCTTATGGAAGGTAGTCTGTGTTGTCATTTTTATTACTCCAATGGATGTTAGCCTTGTCATTTTTTAAGTTACTATGTTATCGATATCTTTGTTACTCCAATGGATGGTAGCCTTGTCATTATGGAAGGTAGTCTGTTTTCGATATTTTTGTTACTCCAATGGATGGTAGCCTTGTCATTATGCAAGGTAGTCTCTTTTTGATTTTTTGTTACTCCAATGGATGGTAGCCTTGTCATTATGGAAGGTAGGTTGTTGTCCCGATTTTTTTTACTCTAATGGATGGTAGCCTTGTCATTATGGAAGGTAGTCTGTCGTTGTGATTTCTGTTACTCCAATGGATGGTATCCTTGTCATTATGGAAGGTAGTCTGTTGTTCAGATTTTTGTTACTCCAATGGATGGTAGACTTGTCATTATGGAAGGTAGTCTATTATCGGTAGATTGTTACTCTATGGGATTGTAGCCTTATCATTATGAAAGATAGTCTTTTGTCGAGATTTTTTTTATTCCAATGGATTGTGGACTTCTCATTATGGAAGGTAGTCTGTTGTCGAGATTTTTGTTACTCCAATAGATGGTACCCTTGTCATTATGGAAGATAGTTTGTTGTCGAGATTTTTCTTACTCCAATGGATCGTAGCCTTGTCATTATGGAAGGTAGTCTGTTGTCCCAATTATTGTTACTCAAATGGATGGTAGCATTGTCATTATGGAAGGTAGTCTATCGTTGTGATTTCAGTTACTTAATGGATGATAGCCTTGTAATTATGGAAGGTAGTCTGTTATTCATATTTTTTTTACTCCAATCGATGGTAGACTTGTCATTATGGAAGGTAGTCTGTTGTCAAGATTTTTGTTACTCTAATGGATGGTACCCTTATCATTATGGAAGGTAGTCTATTGTCGAGATTTTTGTCACTCAAATGGATGGTAGCCTTGTCATTATGAAGGTGGTCATTTTTCGAGATTTTTGTTATTCCAATGGATGATAGCCTTGTCATTATGTAAGGTAGACTATTGTCGTGATTTTTGTTTCTCCAATGGATGTTAGCCTTGTCATTTTTTAAGTTAGTATGTTTTCGATATCTTTGTTACTCCAATGGATGGTAGCCTTGTTATTATTGAAGGTAGTCTGTTGTCAAGATTTTTGTTATTCCAATGGATTATGGACTTGTCATTATGGAATGTAGTCTGTAGTCGAGATTTTTGTTACTCCAATGGATAGTACCCTTGTCATTATGGAAGATAGTCTGTTGTCGAGATTTTTGTTACTCCAATGGATGGTAGCCTTGTCATTATGGAAGGTAGTCTGTTGCCCAAATTTTTTATACTCCAATGCATGGTAGCCTAGTCATTATGGAAGGTAGTCTGTTGCCGAGATTTTTGTTACTCCATTGAATGGTAGCCTTGTCATTATGGAAGTTAGACTCTTGTTGATATTTTTGTTACTCCAATGGATGGTAGCCTTCTCATTATTGAAGGTAGTCTGTTGTCCAGATTTTTGTTACTCTAATGGATGGTAGCCTTGTCATTATGGAAGGTAGTATGTTGTCACGATTATTGTTACTCAAATGGATGGTAGCCTTGTCCTTATGGAAGGTAGTCTGTCGTTGTGATTTTTGTTACTCCAATGGATGGTAGCCTTGTCATTATGGAAGGTAGTCTGTTGTTCAGATTTTTGTTATTCCAATGGATGGTAGCCCTCTCGTTATGGGAGGTAGTCTGTTGTCCCGATTATTATTACTCAAATGGATGGTAGCCTTGTCATTATGGAAGGTAGTCTGTCGTTGTGATTTCTGTTACTCAATGGATGATAACCTTGTCATTATGGAAAGTAGTCTGTTGTTCAGATTTTTGTTACTCCAATGGATGTTAAACATGTCATTATGGAAGGTAGTCTGTTGTCGATATTTTTGTTACTCTAATAGATGGTACCCTTATCATTATGGAAGGTAGTCTATAGTCGAGATTTTTGTTACTCAAATGGATGGTAGCCTTGTCATTATGGAAGGTAGTCTATTTTCGAGATTTTTGTTATTCCAATGGACGGTAGCCTTATCATTATGGAAGGTAGTCTGTTGTTGTGATTTTTGTTACTCCAATGGATGTTAGCCTGGTCATTTTTTAAGTTACTATGTTATCAATATCTTTGTTACTCCAATGGATGGTAACCTTGTCATTATGGAAGGTAGTCTGTTTTCGATATTTTTGTTACTCCAATGGATGGTAGCCTTGTCATTATGCAAGGTAGTCTCTTGTTGATTTTTTGTTACTCCAATGGATGGTAGCCTTGTCATTATGGAAGGTAGGTTGTTGTCCCGATTTTTTTTACTCTAATGGATGGTAGCCTTGTCATTATGGAAGGTAGTCTGTCGTTGTGATTTCTGTTACTCCAATGGATGGTATCCTTGTCATTATGGAAGGTAGTTTGTTGTTCAGATTTTTGTTACTCCAATGGATGGTAAACTTGTCATTATGGAAGGTAGTCTATTATCGATAGATTGTTAATCTATGGGATTGTAGCCTTATCATTATGAAAGATAGTCTTTTGTCGAGATTTTTTTATTCCAATGGATTGTGGACCTCTCATAATGGAAGGTAGTCTGTTGTCGAGATTTTTGTTACTCCAATAGATGGTACCCTTGTCATTATGGAAAATAGTTTTTTTGTCGAGATTTTTCTTACTCCACTGGATAGTAGCCTTGTCATTATGGAAGGTAGTCTGTTGTCCCAATTATTGTTACTCAAATGGATGGTAGCGTTGTCATTATGGAAGGTAGTCTATCGTTGTGATTTCAGTTACTTAATGGATGATAGCCTTGTAATTATGGAAGGTAGTCTGTTATTCATATTTTTTTTACTCCAATCGATGGTAGACTTGTGATTATGGAAGGTAGTCTGTTGTCGATATTTTTGTTACTCCATTGGATTGTAGCCTTGTCATTATGAAAGGTAGTCTATTGTCGAGATTTTTGTTATTCCAATGGATGGTAGACTTGTCATTATGGAAGGTAGTCTGTTGTCAAGATTTTTGTTACTCTAATGGATGGTACCCTTATCATTATGGAAGGTAGTCTATTGTCGAGATTTTTGTTACTCAAATGGATGGTAGCCTTGTCATTATGGAAGGTTGTCATTTTTCGAGATTTTTTTTATTCCAATGGATGATAGCCTTGTCATTATGGAAGGTAGACTATTGTCGTGATTTTTGTTACTCCAATGGATGTTAGCCTTGTCATTTTTTAAGTTAGTATGTTTTCGATATCTTTGTTACTCCAATGGATGGTAGCCTTGTTATTATGGAAGGTAGTCTGTTGTCAAGATTTTTGTTATTCCAATGGATTATGGACTTGTCATTATGGAAGGTAGTCTGTAGTCGAGATTTTTGTTACTCCAATGGATGGTACCCTTGTCATTATGGAAGATAGTCTGTTGTCGAGATTTTTGTTAGTCCAATGGATGGTAGCCTTGTCATTATGGAAGGTAGTCTGTTGCCCAAATTTTTTATACTCCAATGGATGGTAGCCTAGTCATTATGGAAGGTAGTCTGTTGCCGAGATTTTTGTTACTCCATTGGATCGTAGCCTTGTCATTATGGAAGGTAGACTCTTGTTGATATTTTTGTTACTCCAATGGATGGTAGGCTTCTCATTATTGAAGGTAGTCTGTTGTCCAGATTTTTGTTACTCTAATGGATGGTAGCCTTGTCATTATGGAAGGTAGTCTGTCGTTGTGATTTTTGTTACTCCAATGGATGGTAGCCTTGTCATTATGGAAGCTAGTATGTTGTTCAGATTTTTGTTATTCCAATCGATGGTAGCCTTCTCCTTATAGAAGGTATTCTGTTGTCGTGATTTTTATTACTCCAATAAATGGTAGCCATGTCATTATGGAAGGTAGTATGTTGTCGATATCGTTGTTACTCTAATGGATGGTAGCTTTGTCATTATGGAAGGTAGTCCGTTGTCGATATTTTTGTTACTCCAATGGATGGTAGCCTTGACATTATGGAAGGTAGTCTCTTGTTGATATTTTTGTTACTCTATTGGATGGTAGCCTTGTCATTATGGAAGGTAGTATGTTGTCACGATTATTGTTACTCAAATGGATGGTAGCCTTGTCATTATGGAAGGTAGTCTGTTATTGTGATTTCTGTTACTCCAATGGATGGTAGCCTTGTCATTATGGAAGGTAGTCTGTTGTTCAGATTTTTGTTATTCCAATGGATGGTAGCCTTCTCGTTATGGAATGTAGTCTGTTGTCGTGATTTTTATTACTCCAATGGATGGTAGCCATGTCATTATGGAAGGTAGTATGTTGTCGATATCTTTGTTACTCTAATGGATGGTAGCCTTGTCATTATTAAAGGTAGTCCGTTGTCGCGATTTTTATTACTCCAATGGATGGTAGCCTTGACATTATGGAAGGTAGTCTCTTGTTGATATTTTTGTTACTCCATTGGATGGTAGCCTTGTCATAATGGAAGGTAGTCTGTTGTCCCGATCATTGTTACTCAAATGGATGGTAGCCTTGTCATTATGGAAGGTAGTCTGTCCTTGTGATTTCAGTTACTCAATGAATGAAAGCCTTGTAATTATGGAAGGTAGTCTGTTGTCAAAAAATTTTATACTCCAATGGATGGCAGCCTAGTCATTATGGAAGGTAGTATGTTACCGAGAGTTTTGTTACTCCAATGGATGGTAGCCTTGTCATTATGGAAGGTAATCTGTTGTCCAAATATTTTATACTCCAATGGATGGTAGCCTAGTCATTATGGAAGTTAGTCTGTTGCCGAGATTTTTGTTACTCCATTGGATGGTAGCCTTGTCATTATGGAAAGTAGACTCTTCTTGATATTTTGGTTACTCTAATGGATGGTAGCCTTGTCATTATGGAAGGTAGTCTGTTGTTGATATTTTTGTTACTCCAATGGATGGTAGCCTTGTCATTATGGAAGGTAGTCCATTTTTCCGATTTTTGTTACTCAAATGGATGGTAGCCTTGTCATTATGGAAGGTAGTATGTTTTTCAAATTATTGTTACTCCAATCGATGGTAGCCTTCTCTTTATAGAAGGTAGTCTGTTGTCGTGAATTTTATTACTCCAATGGATGGTAGCCATGTCATTATGGAAGGTAGTATGTTGTCGATATCTTTGTTACTCTAATGGATGGTAGCCTTGTCATTATGGAAGGTAGTCTGTTGTCGAGATTTTTGTTACTTCAATGGATGGTAGCCTTGACATTATGGAAGGTAGTCTCTTGTTGATATTTTTGTTACTCCATTGGATGGTAGCCTTGTCATTATGGAAGGTAGTTTGTTGTCCCGATTATTGTTACTCAAATGGATGGTAGCCTTGTCACTATGGAAGGTAGTCTGTCGTTGTGATTTAAGTTACTCAATGAATGATAGCCTTGTAATTATGGAAGGTAGTCTGTTGACCAAATTTTTTATACTCCAATGGATGGTAGCCTAGTCATTATGGAAGGTAGTCTATTGCCGAGATTTTTGTTACTCCATTGGATGTTAGCTTTGTCATTATGGAAGGTAGTCTATTGTTGATATTTTTGTTACTCCAATGGATGGTAGCCTTGTCATTATGGAAGGTAGTCTCTTGTTGATATTTTTGTTACTCCAATGGATGGTAGCCTTGTCATTATGGAAGGTAGTTCGTTGTCCCGATTTCTGTTACTCAAATGGAAGGTAGCCTTGTCATTATGGAAGGTAGTCTGTCGTTGTGATTTTTGTTACTCCAATGGATCGTAGCCTTGTCATTATGGAAGGTAGCATGTTGTTCAGATTTTTGTTATTCCAATCGATGGTAGCCTTCTCGTTATGGAAGGTGGTCTGTTGTCGTAATTTTTATTACTCCAATGGATGGTAGCCATGTCATTATGGAAGGTAGTATGTTGTCGATATCTTTGTTACTCTAATGGATGGTAGCCTTGTCATTATGGAAGGTAGTCCGTTGTCGAGCTTTTTGTTACTCCAATGGATGGTAGCCTTGACATTATGGAAGGTAGTCTCTTGCTGATATTTTTGTTACTCCATTGGATGGTAGCCTTGTCATTATGGAAGGTAGTCTGTTGTCCCGATTATTGTTACTCAAATGGATGGTAGCCTTGTCATTATGGATGGTAGTCTGTCGTTGTGATTTCAGTTACTCAATGAATGATAGCCTTGTAATTATGGAAGGTAGTTTGTTGTCAAAATTTTTTATACTCCAATGGATGGTAGCCTAGTCATTATGGAAGGTAGTCTGTTGCCTATATTTTTGTTACTCCATTGGATGTTAGCCTTGTCATTATGGAAGGTAGACCCTTGTTGAGATTTTTGTTACTCCAACGGATGTTAGCCTTGTCATTATGGAAGGTAGTCTGTTGTTGATATTTTTGATACTCCAATGGATGGTAGCCTTGTCATTATGGAAGGTAGTTCGTTGTCCCTATTTTTGTTACTCAAATGGATGGTAGCCTTGTCATTATTGAAGGTAGTTTGTCGTTGTGATTTTTGTTACTCAAATGGATGGTAGCCTTGTCATTATGGAAGGTAGTATGTTGTTCAGATTTTTGTTATTCCAATCGATGGTAGCCTTCTCGTTATGGAAGGTGGTCTGCTGTCGTGATTTTTATTACTCCAATGGATGGTAGCCATGTCATTATGGAAGGTAGTATGTTGTTGATATCTTTGTTACTCTAATGGATGGTAGCCTTGTCATTATGGAAGGTAGTCCGTTGTCGAGATTTTTGTTACTCCATTGTATGGTAGCCTTGTCATTATGGAAGGTAGTATGTTGTCCCGATTATTGTTACTCAAATGGATGGTAGCCTTGTCATTATGGAAGGTAGTCTGTCGTTGTGATTTCTGTTACTCCAATGGATGGTAGCCTTGTCATTATGGAAGGTAGTCTGTTGTTCAGATTTTTGTTATTCCAATGGATGGTAGACTTGTCATTATGGAAGGTAGTTTGTTGTCGATATTTTTGTTACTCCATTGGATTGTAGACTTGTCATTATGGAAGGTAGTCTGTTGTCAAAATTTTTTATACTCCAATGTATGGTAGCCTAGTCATTATGGAAGGTAGTCTATTGCCTAGATTTGTTTTACTCCATTGGATGGTAGCCTTCTCATTATTGTAGGTAGTCTATTGTCCAGATTTTTGTTACTCTAATGGATGGTAGCCTTGTCATTATGGAAGGTAGTCTGTTGTCGATATTTTTGTTTAAGGATTGGATGGTAGCCTTGTCATTATGGAAGGTAGTCTGTTGTCGAGATTTTTGTTATTCCAATGGATGGAAGCCTTGTCATTATGGAAGGTAGTCTGTTGTTGAGATTTTTTTTACTCCAATGGATGGTAGCCTTGTCATTATGGAAGGTAGTCCCTTGTTGATATTTTTGTTACTCCAATGGATGGTAGCCTTGTCATTATGGAAGTTAGTCCGTAGTCCCGATTTTTGTTACTCAAATGGATGGTAGCCTTGTCATTATGGAAGGTAGTATGTCGTTGTGATTTCTGTTACTCCAATGGATGGTAGCCTTGTCATTATGGAAGGTAGTATGTTGTTCACATTTTTGTTATTCCAATGGATAGTAGCCTTCTCAATATGGAAGGTAGTCTGTTGTCGTGATTTTTATTATTCCAATGGATAGTAGCCATGTCATTATGGAAGGTAGTATGTTGTCGATATCTTTGTTACTCCAATGGATGGTAGCCTTGTCATTATGGAAGGTAGTCTGTTATCTCGATTATTATTACTCATATGGATGGTAGCCATGTCATTATGGAAGGTAGTCTATCGTTGGATTTTGTTTACTCAATGAATGATAGCCTTCTCATTATGGAAGGTAGTCTGTTGTTCAAATTTTTGTTACTCCAATGGATGTTAGACTTGTCAGTATGGAAGGTAGTCTGTTGTCGATATTTTTGTAACTCCATTGGATTGTAGCCTTGTCATTATGAAAGGTAGTTCGTTGTCCCTATTTTTGTTACTCAAATGGATGGTAGCCTTGTCATTATGGAAGGTAGTTTGTCGTTGTGATTTTTGTTACTCAAATGGACGGTAGCCTTGTCATTATGGAAGGTAGTATGTTGTTCAGATTTTTGTTATTCCAATCAATGGTAGCCTTCTCGTTATGGAAGGTGGTCTGTTGTCGTGATTTTTATTACTCCAATGGATGGTAGCCATGTCATTATGGAAGGTAGTATGTTGTTGATATCTTTGTTACTCTAATGGATGGTAGCCTTGTCATTATGGAAGGTAGTCCGTTGTCGAGATTTTTGTTACTCCATTGTATGGTAGCCTTGTCATTATGGAAGGTAGTATGTTGTCCCGATTATTGTTACTCAAATGGATGGTAGCCTTGTCATTATGGAAGGTAGTCTGTCGTTGTGATTTCTGTTACTCCAATGGATGGTAGCCTTGTCATTATGGAAGGTAGTCTGTTGTTCAGATTTTTGTTATTCCAATGGATGGTAGACTTGTCATTATGGAAGGTAGTTTGTTGTCGATATTTTTGTTACTCCATTGGATTGTAGACTTGTCATTATGGAAGGTAGTCTGTTGTCAAAATTTTTTATACTCCAATGTATGGTAGCCTAGTCATTATGGAAGGTAGTCTATTGCCTAGATTTTTTTTACTCCATTGGATGGTAGCCTTCTCATTATTGTAGGTAGTCTATTGTCCAGATTTTTGTTACTCTAATGGATGGTAGCCTTGTCATTATGGAAGGTAGTCTGTTGTCGATATTTTTGTTACTGGATTGGATGGTAGCCTTGTCATTATGGAAGGTAGTCTGTTGTCGAGATTTTTGTTATTCCAATGGATGGAAGCCTTGTCATTATGGAAGGTAGTCTGTTGTTGAGATTTTTGTTACTCCAATGGATGGTAGCCTTGTCATTATGGAAGGTAGTCCCTTGTTGATATTTTTGTTACTCCAATGGATGGTAGCCTTGTCATTATGGAAGTTAGTCCATAGTCCCGATTTTTGTTACTCAAATGGATGGTAGCCTTGTCATTATGGAAGGTAGTATGTCGTTGTGATTTCTGTTACTCCAATGGATGGTAGCCTTGTCATTATGGAAGGTAGTATGTTGTTCACATTTTTGTTATTCCAATGGATAGTAGCCTTCTCATTATGGAAGGTAGTCTGTTGTCGTGATTTTTATTATTCCAATGGATGGTAGCCATGTCATTATGGAAGGTAGTATGTTGTCGATATCTTTGTTACTCCAATGGATGGTAGCCTTGTCATTATGGAAGGTAGTCTGTTATCTCGATTATTATTACTCATATGGATGGTAGCCATGTCATTATGGAAGGTAGTCTATCGTTGGATTTTGTTTACTCAATGAATGATAGCCTTCTCATTATGGAAGGTAGTCTGTTGTTCAAATTTTTGTTACTCCAATGGATGTTAGACTTGTCAGTATGGAAGGTAGTCTGTTGTCGATATTTTTGTAACTCCATTGGATTGTAGCCTTGTCATTATGAAAGGTAGTCTATTGTCGAGATTTTTGTTATTCCAATGGATGGTAGACTTGTCATTATGGAAGGTAGTATGTTGTCGAGATTTTTGTTTCTCTGATGGATGGTACCCTTATCATTATGGAAGGTAGTCTATTGTCGAGATTTTTGTTACTCAAATGGATGGTAGCCTTGTCATTATGGAAGGTAGTTTGTTTTCGAGATTTTTGTTATTCCAATGGATGGTAGCCTTGTCATTTTGGAAGGTAGTCTATTGTCGTGATTTTTGTTACTCCAATGGATGTTAGCCTTGTCATTTTTTAAGTTAGTATGTTATCGATATCTTTGTTACTCCAATGGATGGTAGCCTTGTCATTATGGAAGGTAGTCTGTTTTCGATATTTTTGTTACTCCAATGGATGGTAGCCTTGTCATTATGCAAGGTATTCTCTTGTTGATATTTTTTTTACTCAAATGGATTGTAGCCTTGTCATTATGGAAGGTAGATTGTTGTCCCAATTTTTTTAACTCTAATGGACGGTAGTTTTGTGATTATGGAAGGTAGTCTGTCGTTGTGATTTCTGTTACACCAATGGATGGTAGCCTTGTCATTATGGAAGGTAGTCTGTTGTTCAGATTTTTGTTACTCCAATGGATGGTAGACTTGTCATTATAGAAGGTAGTCTATTGTCGAGATTTTTGCTATTCCAATGGATTGTGGACTTGTCATTATATAAGGTAGTCTGTTGTCGAGATTTTTGTTACTCCAATGGATGGTACCCTTGTTATTATGGAAGATAGTCTATTGTCGAGATTTTTGTTACTCCAATGGATCGTAGCCTTGTCATTATGGAAGGTAGTCTATTGTCAAAATTTTTTATCCTCCAATGGATGGTAGCCTAGTCATTATGGAAGGTACTATGTTGCCGAGATTTTTGTTACTTCATTGGATGGTAGCCTTGACATTATGGAAGGTAGATTCTTGTTGATATTTTTGTTACTCCAATGGATGGTAGCCTTGTCATTATGGAAGGTAGTCTGTTGTTGTGATTTTTATTACTCCAATGGATGGTAGCCATGTCATTATGGAAGGTAGTATGTTGTCGATATATATGTTACTCCAATGGATGGTAGCCTTGTCATTATGGAAGGTAGTCTCTTGGTTATATTTTTGTTACTCCTTTGGATGGTAGCCTATTGTCGAGGTTTTTGTTACTCAAATGGATGGTATCCTTGTCATTATGGAAGGTAGTAATTTTTCGAGATTTTTGTTATTCAAATGGATGATAGCCTTGTCATTATGGAAGGTAGTCTATTGTCGTGATTTTTGTTACTCCAATGGATGTTAGCCTTGTCATTTTTTAAGTTAGTATGTTATCGATATCTTTGTTACTCCAATGGATGGTAGCCTTGTTATTATGGAAGGTAGTCTGTTGTCGAGATTTTAATTATTCCAATGGATTGTGGACTTGTCATTATGCAAGGTAGTCTGTTGTCGAGATTTTTGTTACTCCAATGGATGGTACCCTTGTCATTATGGAAGATAGTCTGTTGTCCAGATTTTTGTTACTCCAATGGATGGTAGCCTTGTCATTAGGGAAGGTAGTCTGTTGTTCAAATTTTTTATACTCCAATGGATGGTAGCCTAGTCATTATGGAAGGTAGTCTGTTGCCGAGATTTTTGTTACTCCATTGGATGGTAGCCTTCTCATTATTGAAGGTAGTCTATTGTCCAGATTTTTGTTACTCTAATGGATGGTAGCCCTTGTCATTATGGAAGGTAGTCTGTTGTCGATATTTTTGTTACTGGATTGGATGGTAGCCATGTAATTATGGAAGGTAGACTGTTGTCGAGATTTTTTTTATTCCAACGGATGGTAGCCTTGTCATTATGGAAGGTAGTATGTCGTTGTGATTTCTGTTACTCCAATGGATGGTAGCCTTGTCATTTTGGAAGGTAGTCTGTTGTTCATATTTTTGTTATTCTAATGGATAGTAGCCTTCTTATTATGGAAGGTAGTCTGTTGTCGTGATTTTTATTACTCCAATGGATGGTAGCCATGTCATTATGGAAGGTAGTATGTTGTCGATATCTATGTTACTCCAATGGATGGTAGCCTTGTCATTATGGAAGGTAGTCTCTTGTTGATATTTTTGTTACTCCATTGGATGGTAGCCTTGTCATTATGGAAGGTAGTCTGTTATCTCGATTATTATTACTCAAATTGATGGTAGCCTTGTCATTATGGAAGGTAGTCTGTTGTCCCGATTATTGTTACTCAAATGGACGGTAGCCTTGTCATTATGGAAGGCAGTATGTCGTTGTGATTTCAGTTACTCAATGAATGGTAGCCTTGCAATTATGGAAGGTAGTCTGTTATTCAGATTTTTGTTACTCCAATCGATGGTAGACTTGTCATTATGGAAGGTTGCCTGTTGTCGATATTTTTGTTACTCCATTGGATTATAGCCTTGTCATTATGAAAGGTAGTCTATTGTCGAGATTTTTGTTATTCCAATGGATGGTAGACTTGTAATTATGGAAGGTAGTCGGTTGTCGAGATTTTTGTTACTCTAATGGATGGAACCCTTATCATTATGGAAGGTAGTCTATTGTCGAGGTTTTTGTTACTCAAATGGATGGTAGCCTTGTCATTATGGAAGGTAGTCATTTTTCGTGATTTTTGTTATTCCAATGGATGATAGCCTTGTCATTATGGAAGGTAGTCTATTGTCGTGATTTTTGTTACTCCAATGGATGTTAGCCTTGTCATTTTTTAAGTTAGTATGTTGTCGATATCTTTGTTACTCCAATGGATGGTAGCCTTGTTATTATGGAAGGTAGTCTGTTGTCGAGATTTTTATTATTCCAATGGATTGTGGACTTGTCATTATGCAAGGTAGTCTGTTGTCGAGATTTTTGTTACTCCAATGGATGTACCCTTTTCATTATGGATGATAGTCTGTTGTCCAGATTTTTGTTACTCCAATGGATGGTAGCCTTGTCATTATGGAAGGTAGTCTGTTGTCCAAATTTTTTATACTCCAATGGATGGTACCCTAGTCATTATGGAAGGTAGTCTGTTGCCGAGATTTTTGTTACTCCATTGGATGGTAGCCTTCTCATTCTCGAAGGTAGTCTGTTGTCCAGATTTTTGTTACTCTAATGGATGGTAGCCATGTCATTATGGAAGGTAGTCTGTTGTCGATATTTTTGTTACTGGATTGGATGGTAGCCATGTCATTATGGAAGGTAGACTGTTGTCGAGATTTTTGTTATTCCAATGGATGGTAGCCTTGTCATTATGGAAGGTAGTCTCTTATTGATATTTTTGTTACTCCATTGGAAGTGTAGCCTTGTCATTATGGAAGGTAGTCTGTCGTTCTGATTATTGTTAATCAAATGGATGGTAGCCTTCTCATTATGGAAGGTAATCTGTCGATGTGATTTCTGTTACTCAATGGATGGTAGACTTGTCATTATGGAAGGTAGTCTCTTGTTGATATTTTTGTTACTCCAATGGATGGTAGCCTTGTCATTATGGAAGTTAGTCCATTGTCCCGATTTTTGTTACTCAAATGGATGGTAGCCTTGTCATTATGGAAGGTAGTATGTCGTTGTGATTTCTGTTACTCCAATGGATGGTAGCCTTGTCATTATGGAAGGTAGTCTGTTGTTTATATTTTTGTTATTCCAATGGATAGTTGCCTTCTCATTATGGAAGGTAGTCTGTTTTCGTGATTTTTATTACTCCAGTGGATGGTAGCCATGTCATTATGGAAGGTAGTATGTTGTCGATATCTATGTTACTCCAATGGATGGTAGCCTTGTCATTATGGAAGGTAGTCTCTTGGTTATATTTTTGTTACTCCATTGGATGGTAGCTTTGTCATTACGGAAGGTAGTCTGTTATCTCGATTATTATTACTCAAATGGATGGTAGCCATGTCATTATGGAAGGTAGTCTGTCGTTGGGTTTTCTTTACTTAATGAATGATAGCCTTCTCATTATGGAAGGTAGTCTGTTGTTCAGATTTTTGTTACTCCAATGGATGTTAGATTTGTCATTATGGAAGGTAGTCTGTTGTCGATATTTTTGTAACTCCATTGGATTGTAGCCTTGTCATTATGAAAGGTAGTCTATTGTCGAGATTTTTGTTATTCCAATGGATGGTAGACTTGTCATTATGGAAGGTAGTCTGTTGTCGATATTTTTGTTACTGGATTGGATGGTAGCCATGTCATTATGGAAGGTAGACTGTTGTCGAGATTTTTGTTATTCCAACGGATGGTAGCTTTGTCATTATGGAAGGTAGTATGTCGTTGTGATTTTTGTTACTCCAATGGATGGTAGCCTTGTCATTATGGAAGGTAGTCTGTTGTTCATGTTTTTGTTATTCCAATGGATAGTAGACTTCTTATTATGGAAGGTAGTCTGTTGTCGTGATTTTTATTACTCCAATGGATGGTAGCCATGTCATTATGGAAGGTAGTATGGTGTCGATATCTATGTTACTCCAATGGATGGTAGCCTTGTCATTATGGAAGGTAGTCTCTTGTTGATATTTTTGTTACTCCATCGGATGGTAGCCTTGTCATTATGGAAGGTAGTCTGTTGTCCAAATTTTTTATACTCCAATGGATGGTACCCTAGTCATTATGGAAGGTAGTCTGTTGCCGAGATTTTTGTTACTCCATTGGATGGTAGCCTTCTCATTCTCGAAGGTAGTCTGTTGTCCAGATTTTTGTTACTCTAATGGATGGTAGCCTTGACATTATGGAAGGTAGTTTGTTGTCGATATTTTTGTTACTGGATTGGATGGTAGCCATGTCATTATGGAAGGTAGACTGTTGTCGAGATTTTTGTTATTCCAATGGATGGTAGCCTTGTCATTATGGAAGGTAGTTTGTCGTTCTGATTATTGTTAATCAAATGGATGGTAGCCTTCTCATTATGAAAGGTAATCTGTCGATGTGATTTCTGTTACTCAATGGATGGTAGACTTGTCATTATGGAAGGTAGTCTCTTGTTGATATTTTTGTTACTCCAATGGATGGTAGCCTTGTCATTATGGAAGTTAGTCCATTGTCCCGATTTTTGTTACTCAAATGGATGGTAGCCTTGTCATTATGGAAGGTAGTATGTCGTTGTGATTTCTGTTACTCCAATGGATGGTAGCCTTGTCATTATGGAAGGTAGTATGTTGTTTATATTTTTGTTATTCCAATGGATAGTTGCCTTCTCATTATGGAAGGTAGTTTGTTTTCGTGATTTTTATTACTCCAATGGATGGTAGCCATGTCATTATGGAAGGTAGTATGTTGTCGATATCTATGTTACTCCAATGGATGGTAGCCTTGTCATTATGGAAGGTAGTCTCTTGGTTATATTTTTGTTACTCCATTGGATGGTAGCTTTGTCATTATGGAAGGTAGTCTGTTATCTCGATTATTATTACTCAAATGGATGGTAGCCATGTCATTATGGAAGGTAGTCTGTCGTTGGGTTTTCTTTACTTAATGAATGATAGCCTTCTCATTATGGAAGGTAGTCTGTTGTTCAGATTTTTGTTACTCCAATGGATGTTAGATTTGTCATTATGGAAGGTAGTCTGTTGTCGATATTTTTGTAACTCCATTGGATTGTAGCCTTGTCATTATGAAAGGTAGTCTATTGTCGAGATTTTTGTTATTCCAATGGATGGTAGACTTGTCATTATGGAAGGTAGTCTGTTGTCGATATTTTTGTTACTGGATTGGATGGTAGCCATGTCATTATGGAAGGTAGACTGTTGTCGAGATTTTTGTTATTCCAACGGATGGTAGCTTTGTCATTATGGAAGGTAGTATGTCGTTGTGATTTCTGTTACTCCAATGGATGGTAGCCTTGTCATTATGGAAGGTAGTCTGTTGTTCATGTTTTTGTTATTCCAATGGATAGTAGCCTTCTTATTATGGAAGGTAGTCTGTTGTCGTGATTTTTATTACTCCAATGGATGGTAGCCATGTCATTATGGAAGGTAGTATGTTGTCGACATCTATGTTACTCCAATGGATGGTAGCCTTGTCATTATGGAAGGTAGTCTCTTGTTGATATTTTTGTTACTCCATCGGATGGTAGCCTTGTCATTATGGAAGGTAGTCTGTTATCTCGATTATTATTACTCAAATTGATGGTAGCCTTGTCATTATGGAAGGTAGTTTGTTGTCCCGATTATTGTTACTCAAATGGACGGTAGCCTTGTCATTACGGAAGGCAGTCTGTCGTTGTGATTTCAGTTACTCAATGGATGGTAGCCTTGCAATTATGGAAGGTAGTCTGTTATTCAGATTTTTGTTACTCCAATCGATGGTAGATTTGTCATTATGGAAGGTTGTCTGTTGTCGATATCTTTGTTACTCCATTGGATTGTAGCCTTGTCATTATGAAAGGTAGTCTATTGTCGAGATTTTTTTTATTCCAATGGATGCTAGACTTGTAATTATGGAAGGTAGTCTGTTGTCGAGATTTTTGTTACTCTAATGGATGGAACCCTTATCATTATGGAAGGTAGTCTATTGTCGAGGTTTTTGTTACTCAAATGGATGGTAGCCTTGTCATTATGGAAGGTAGTCATTTTTCGTGATTTTTGTTATTCCAATGGATGATAGCCTTGTCATTATGGAAGGTAGTCTATTGTCGTGATTTTTGTTACTCCAATGGATGTTAGCCTTGTCATTTTTTAAGTTAGTATGTTGTCGATATCTTTGTTACTCCAATGGATGGTAGCCTTGTTATTATGGAAGGTAGTCTGTTGTCGAGATTTTTATTATTCCAATGGATTGTGGACTTGTCATTATGCAAGGTAGTCTGTTGTCGAGATTTTTGTTACTCCAATGGATGGTACCCTTTTCATTATGGAAGATAGTCTGTTGTCCAGATTTTTGTTACTCCAATGGATGGTAGCCTTGTCATTATGGAAGGTAGTCTGTTGTCTAAATTTTTTATACTCCAATGGATGGTAGCCTAGTCATTATGGAAGGTAGTCTATTGTCGAGATTTTTGTTATTCCAATGGATGGTAGCCTTCTCATTATTGAAGGTAGTCTGTTGTCCAGATTTTTGTTACTCTAATGGATGGTAGCCTTGTCATTATGGAAGGTAGTCTGTTGTTGAGATTTTTGTTACTCCAATGGATGCTAGCCTTGTCATTATGGAAGGTAGTCTCTTGTTGATATTTTACTCCAATGGATGGTAGCCTTGTCATTATGGAAGGTAGATTGTTGTCCCAATTTTTTTTACTCTAACGGACGGTAGTCTTGTCATTATGGAAGGTAGTCTGTCGTTGTGATTTCTGTTACTCCAATGGATTGTAGCCTTGTCATTATGAAAGGTAGTCTATTGTCGAGATTTTTGTTATTCCAATGGATGGTAGACTTGTAATTATGGAAGGTAGTATGTTGTCGAGATTTTTGTTTCTCTAATGGATGGTACCCTTATCATTATGGAAGGTAGTCTATTGTCGAGATTTTTGTTACTCAAATGGATGGTAGCCTTGTCATTATGGAAGGTAGTCTATTTTCGAGATTTTTGTTATTCCAATGGATGGTAGCCTTGTCATTATGGAAGGTAGTCTATTGTCGTGATTTTTGTTACTCCAATGGATGTTAGCCTTGTCATTTTTTAAGTTAGTATGTTATCGATATCTTTGTTACTCCAATGGATGGTAGCCTTGTCATTATGGAAGGTAGTCTCTTTTCGATATTTTTGTTACTCCAATGGATGGTACCCTTGTCATTATGCAAGGAATTCTCTTGTTGATATTTTTTTTACTCAGATGGATTGTAGCCTTGTCATCATGGAAGGTAGATTGTTGTCCCAATTTTTTTTACTCTAACGGACGGTAGCCTTGTCATTATGGAAGGTAGTCTGTCGTTGTGATTTCTGTTACTCCAATGGATGGTAGCCTTGTCATTATGGAAGGTAGTATGTTGTTCAGATTTTTGTTACTCCAATGGATGGTAGACTTGTCATTATAGAAGGTAGTCAATTGTCGAGATTTTTGTTATTCCAATGGATGGTAGACTTGTCATTATAGAAGGTAGTCTGTTGTCGAGATTTTTGTTACTCCAATGGATGGTACCCTTGTCATTATGGAAGATAGTCTATTGCCGAGATTTTTGTTACTCCAATGGATCGTAGCCTTGTCATTATGGAAGGTAGTCAGTTGTCCAAATTTTTTATCCTCCAATGGATGGTAGCCTAGTCATTATGGAAGGTAGTCTGTTGCCGAGATTTTTGTTACTTCATTGGATGGTAGCCTTAACATTATGGAAGGTAGACTCTTGTTGATATTTTTGTTACTCAAATGGATGGTAGCCTTGTCATTTTTGAAGGTAGTCTGTTGTCTAGATATTTTTTACTCTATTGGATTGTAGCCTTGTCATTATGGAAGGTAGTTTATTTTCGATATTTTTGTTACTGGATTGGATGGTAGCCTTGTCATTATGGAAGGTAGTCTGTTGTCGAGATTATTGTTATTCCAATGGAGCGTAGCCTTGTCATTATGGAAGGTAGTGTGTTGTTGTGATTTTTGTTACTCCAATGTATGGTAGCCATGTCATTATGGAAGGTAGTATGTTGTCGATATCTTTGTAACCCTAATGGATGGTAGCCTTGTCATTTTGGAAGGTAGTCCGTTGTCGAGATTATTGTTACTCCAATGGATGGTAGCCTTGTCATTATGGAAGGTAGTCTTTTGTTGATATTTTTGTTACTCCATTGGATGGTAGCCTTGTCATTATGGAAGGTAGTCTGTTGTCCCAATTATTATTACCTAAATGGATGGTAGCCTTGTCGTTATGGAAGGTAGTTTGTCGTTGTGATTTTTGTTACTCAATGGATGGTAGCCTTTTCATTATGGAAGGTAGTCTGTTGTTCAGATTTTTGTTACTCCAATGGATGGTAGCCTTGTCATTATGGAAGGTAGTCTGCTGTCGATATTTTTGTTACTCCATTGGATTGTAGCCTTGTCATTATGAAATGTAGTCTATTGTCGAGATTTTTGTTATTCCAATGGATGGTGGACTTGTCATTATGGAAGGTAGTCTGTTGTCGAGATTTTTGTTACTCAATTGGATGGTAGCCTTGTCATTATGGAAGGTAGTATGTTGTCGATATCTTTGTTACTCCAATGGATGGTAGCCTTGTCATTATAGAAGGTAGTCTATTTTCGATATTTTTGTTACTTGAATGGTTGGTACCCTTATCATTATGCAAGGTAGTCTCTTGTTGATATTATTTTACTCCAATGGATGATAGCCTTGTCATTATGGTAGGTAGTCTGTTGTCGTGATTTTTGTTACTCCAATGGATGGTAGCCTTGTCATTTTGGAATGTAGTATGTTGTCGATATCTTTGTTACTACAATGGATGATAGCCTTGTCATTATGGAGGGTAGTCTCTTGTTCATATTTTTGTTACTCTAATGGATGGTAGCCTTGTCATTATGGAAGGTAGAGTGTTGTCTCGATTATTTTTACTCTAATGGATGGTAGCCTTGTCATAATGGAAGGTAGTCTGTTCATTATGGAAGGTAGCGTGTCATTGTGATTTCAGTTACTCAATGAATGATAGCCTTGTAATTATGGAAGGTACTCTGTTGTCCAAATTTTTTATACTCCAATGGATGGCAGCCTAGTCATTATGGAAGGTAGTTTGTTGCCGAGATTTTTGTTACTCCAATGGATGGTAGCCTTGTCATTATGGAAGGTAATCTGTTGTCCAAATTTTTTATGCTCCAATGGATGGTAGCCTAGTCATTATGGAAGGTAATCTGTTGCAGAGATTTTTGTTACTCCATTGGATGGTAGCCTTGTTATTATGGAAGGTAGACTCTTGTTGATATTTTTGTTACTCCAATGGATGGTAGCCTTGTCATTATGGAAGGTAGTCTCTTGTTGATATTTTTGTTACTCCAATGGATGGTAGCCTTGTCATTATGGAAGGTAGTCCGTTGTCCCGATTTTTGTTACTCAATGGACGGTAGCCTTGTCATTATGGAAGTTAGTCTGTTGTCCCAATTATTGTTACTCAAATGGATGGTAGCCTTGTCATTATGGAATGTAATATGTTGTCGATATCTTTGTTACTTCAATGGATGATAGCCTTGTCATTATGGAAGGTAGTCTCTTGTTGATATTTTTGTTACTCTAATGGATGGTAGCCTTGTCATTATGGAAGGTAGAGTGTTGTCTCGATTATTTTTACTCTAATGGATGGTAGCCTTGTCATAATGGAAGGTAGTCTGTTGTCGAGATTTTTTATACTCAAATGGATGGTAGCCTTGTCATTATGGAAGGTAGTGTGTCGTTGTGATTTCAGTTACTCAATGAATGATAGCCTTGTAATTACGGAAGGTACTTTGTTGTCCAAATTTTTTATACTCCAATGGATGGCAGCCTAGTCATTATGGAAGGTAGTCTGTTTCCGAGATTTTTGTTACTCCAATGGATGGTAGCCTTGTCATTATGGAAGGTAATCTGTTGTCCAAATTTTTTATACTCCAATGGATGCTAGCCTATTCATTATGGAAGGTAGTCTGTTGCCGAGATTTTTGTTACTCCATTGGATTGTAGCCTTGTCATTATGGAAGGTAGACTCTTGTTGATATTTTTGTTACTCCAATGGATGGTAGCCTTGTCATTATGGAAGTTAGTCTCTTGTTGATATTTTTGTTACTCCAATGGATGGTAGCCTTGTCATTAGGGAAGGTAGTCCGTTGTCCCGATTTTTGTTACTCAAATGGATGGTAGCCTTGTCATTATGGAAGGTAGTCTATTGTCCCGATTATTATTACTCAAATGGATGGTAGCCTTGTCATTATGGAAGGTAGTATGTCGTTGTGATTTGAGTTACTCAATGAATGATAGCCTTGTAATTATGGAAGGTAGTCTGTTGTCCAAATTTTTTATACTCCAATGGATGGTAGCCTAGTCATTATGGAAGGTAGTCTGTTGCCGAGATTTTTGTTACTCCTATGGATGTTAGCCTTGTCATTATGTAAAGTAGACTCTTGTTGATATTTTTGTTACTCCAATGGATGGTAGCCTTGTCATTATGGAAGGTAGTCCGTTTTCCCGATTTTGTTACTCAATGGACGGTAGCCTTGTCATTATGGAAGGTAGTCTGTTGTCCCAATTATTGTTACTCAAATGGATGGTAGCCTTGTCATTATGGAATGTAATATGTTGTCGATATCTTTGTTACTTCAATGGATCATAGCCTTGTCATTATGGAAGGTAGTCTCTTGTTGATATTTTTGTTACTCTAATGGATGGTAGCCTTGTCATTATGGAAGGTAGAGTGTTGTCTCGATTATTTTTACTCTAATGGATGGTAGCCTTGTCATAATGGAAGGTAGTCTGTTGTCGAGATTTTTTATACTCAAATGGATGGTAGCCTTGTCATTATGGAAGGTAGTGTGTCGTTGTGATTTCAGTTACTCAATGAATGATAGCCTTGTAATTACGGAAGGTACTTTGTTGTCCAAATTTTTTATACTCCAATGGATGCTAGCCTATTCATTATGGAATGTAGTCTGTTGCCGAGATTTTTGTTACTCCATTGGATTGTAGCCTTGTCATTATGGAAGGTAGACTCTTGTTGATATTTTTGTTACTCCAATGGATGGTAGCCTTGTCATTATGGAAGGTAGTCTCTTGTTGATATTTTTGTTACTCCAATGGATGGTAGCCTTGTCATTAGGGAAGGTAGTCCGTTGTCCCGATTTTTGTTACTCAAATGGATGGTAGCCTTGTCATTATGGAAGGTAGTCTATTGTCCCGATTATTATTACTCAAATGGATGGTAGCCTTGTCATTATGGAAGGTAGTATGTCGTTGTGATTTGAGTTACTCAATGAATGATAGCCTTGTAATTATGGAAGGTAGTCTGTTGTCCAAATTTTTTATACTCCAATGGATGGTAGCCTAGTCATTATGGAAGGTAGTCTGTTGCCGAGATTTTTGTTACTCCATTGGATGTTAGCCTTGTCATTATGTAAGGTAGACTCTTGTTGATATTTTTGTTACTCCAATGGATGGTAGCCTTGTCATTATGGAAGGTAGTTCGTTGTCCTGATTTTTGTTACTCAAATGGATGGTAGCCTTGTCATTATGGAAGGTAGTCTGTCATTGTGATTTTTGTTACTCCAATGGATGGTAGCCTTGTCATTATGGAAGGTAGTATGTTGTTCAGATTTTTGTTATTCCAATCGATTGTAGCCTTCTCGTTATGGAAGGTGGTCTGTTGTCATGATTTTTATTACTCCAATGGATGGTAGCCATGTCATTATGGAAGGTAGTATGTTACTCTAATGGTAGCCTTATCATTATGGAAGGTAGTCTCTTATTGATATTTTTGGTACTCCATTGGAAGTGTAGCCTTGTCATTATGGAAGGTAGTCTGTCGTTCTGATTATTGTTAATCAAATGGATGGTAGCCTTCTCATTATGGAAGGTAATCTGTCGATGTGATTTCTGTTACTCAATGGATGATAGCCTTGTCATTATGGAAGGTAGTCTGTTGTTCGGATTTTAGACTTGTCATTATGGAAGGTAGTTTGTTGTCGATATTTTTGTTACTCCATTGGATTGTAGCCTTGTCATTATGAAAGGTAGTCTATTTTTGTGATTTCTGTTACTATAATGGATGGTAGCCTTGTCATTATGGAAGGTAGTCTGTTGTTCAGATTTTTGTTACTTCAATGGATGGTAGACTTGTCATTATGGAAGGTAGTCTGTTATGGATATTTTTGTTACTCCATTGGATTGTAGCCTTGTCAAAATGAAAAGTAGTCTGTTGTCGAGATTTTTGTTATTCCAATGGATGGTAGACTTGTAATTATAGAAGGTAGTCTCTTTTTGATATTTTTGTTACTCCAATGGATGGTAGCCTTGTCATTATGGAAGGTAGTATGTCGTTGTGATTTTTGTTACTCCAATGGATGGTAGCCTTGTCATTATGGAAGGTAGTTTGTTGTTCATATTTTTGTTATTCCAATGGAAGGTATCCTTCTCATTATGGAAGGTAGTCTATTGTCGTGATTTTTATTACTCCAATAGATGGTAGCCATGTCATTATGGACGGTAGTATGTTGTCGATATCTTTGTTACTCTAATGGATGGTAGCCTTTTCATTATGGAAGGTAGTCCGTTGTCGAGATTTTTGTTACTCTAATGGATGGTAGCCTAGTCATTATGGAAGGTAGTTTGTTGTCGTGATTTTTATTACTCTAATGGATGGTAGCCTTGTCATTATGGAAGGTAGTCTGTTGTCCTGATTATTGTTAATCAAATGGATGGTAGCCTTGTCATTATGGAAGGTAGTCTGTCGATGTGATTTCTGTTGCTCAATGGATGATATCCTTGTAATTATGGAAGGTAGTCTGTTGTTCGGATTTTAGACTTGTCATTATGGAAGGTAGTTTGTTATGGTAATTTTTGTTACTCTAATGGATGGTAGCCTAGTCATTATGGAAGGTAGTCTGTTGTCGATATTTTTGTTACTCCAGTGGATGGTAGCCTTGTCATTATGGAAGGTAGTCTGTTTTCGAGATTTTTGTTACTCCATTGCATGGTAGCATTGTCATTATGGAAGGTAGTCTGTTGTCATGATTTTTTTTATTCCAATGGATGGTAGCCTTGTCATTATGGAAGGTAGTCTGTTGTCATGATTATTGTTACTCCAATGTATGGTAACCTTGTCATTATGGAAGGTAGTATGTTGTCAATGTCTCTGTTACTCCTATGGATGGTAGCCTTGTTATTATGGAAGGTAGTCTGTTGTCCAGTTTTTTGTTATTGCAATGGATGGTAGCCTTGTTATTATGGAAGGTAGTCTGTTGTTGTGATTTTTGTTACTCCAATGGATGGCAGCCTTGTGATTTTTTAAGGTAGTATGTTGTCGATATATTTTTTACTCCAATGGATGGTAGCCATGTCATTATGGAAGGTAGTATGTTCTTGATATCTTTGTTACTCTAATGGATGGTAGCCTTGTCATTATGGAAGGTAGTCCGTTGTCGAGATTTTTGTTACTCTAATGGATGGTAGCCTTATCATTATGGAAGGTAGTCTCTTGTTGATATTTTTGTTACTCCATTGGAAGTGTAGCCTTGTCATTATGGAAGCTAGTCTGTTGTCCTGATTATTGTTAATCAAATGGATGGTAGCCTTGTCATTATGGAAGGTAGTCTGTCGATGTGATTTTTGTTACTCAATGGATGATAGCCTTGTCATTATGGAAGGTAGTCTGTTGTTCGGATGTTAGACTTGTCATTATGGAAGGTAGTTTGTTGTCGATTTTTTTGTTACTCCATTGGATTGTAGACTTGTCATTATGGAAGGTAGTCTAATGTGGTGATTTTTGTTACTCTAATGGATGGTAGCCTAGTCATTATGGAAGGTAGTCTGTTGTCGACATTTTTGTTACTCCATTGGATTGTAGCCTTGTCATTATGAAATGTAGTCTATTGTCGATATTTTTGTTATTCCAGTGGATGGTAGCCTTGTCATTATGGAAGGTAGTCAGTTTTCGAGATTTTTGTTACTCCATTGCATGGTAGCCTTGTCATTATGGAAGGTAGTCAGTTGTCGTGATTTTTTTTATTCCAATGGATGGTAGCCTTTTCATTATGGAAGGTAGTCTGTTGTCATGATTTTTGTTACTCCAATGGATGGTAGCCTTGTCATTATGGAAGGTAGTATGTTGTCAATATCTTTGTTACTCCAATGGATGGTAGCCTTGTTATTATGGAAGGTAGTCTATTGTCGAGTTTTTTGTTATTGCAATGGATGTTAGCCTTTTTATTATGGAAGGTAGTCTGTTGTTGTGATTTTTGTTACTCCAATGGATGGTAGCCTTGTGATTTTTTAAGGTAGTATGTTGTCGATATCTTTGTTACTCCAATGGATGGTAGCCTTGTCATTATGGAAGGTAGTCTGTTTTCGATATTTTTGTTACTCGAATGGATGGTACCCTTGTCATTATGCAAGGTAGTCTCTTGTTGATATTATTTTACTCCAATGGATGGTAGCCTTGTCATTATGGAAGGTAGACTGTTGTCCTGATTTTTGCTACTCTAATGGATGGTAGCCTTGTCTTTATGGTAGGTAGTCTGTTGTCGTGATTTTTGTTACTCCAATGGATGGTAGCGTTGTCGTTATGGAAGGTAGTATGTTGTTGATATCTTTGTTTCTCCAATGGATGGTAGCGTTGTAATTATGGAAGGTAGTCTGTTGTCGAGATATTTTATACTCAAATGGATGGACACCTTATCATTATGGAAGGTAGTCTCTTGTTGATATTTTTGTTACTCCAATAGATGGTAGCCTTATCATTATGGAAGGTAGTATGTTGTCCAAATTTTTGTTACTCTACTGGATGGTAGCTTGTCATTATGGAAGGTAGTCTGGTTCCGAGATTTTTGTTACACCATTGGATGGTAGCTTTGTAATTATGGAAGGTAGTCTATTGTCGAGATTTTTGTTACTCCAATGGATGGTAGCCTTGTCATTATGGATGGTAGTCTGTTGTGGTGATTTTTGTTGCTCTAATGGATGGTAGCCTAGCCATTATGGAAGGTAGTTTGTTGTCGTGATTTTTATTACTCTAATGGATGGTAGCCTTGTCATTATGGAAGGTTTTATCTTGTCGATATCTTTGTTACTCCAATGGATGGTAGCCTTGTCATTATGGAAGGTAGTCCGTTGTCGAGATTTTTGTTACTCCAATGGATGGTAGCGTTTTCATTATGGACGGTAGGTTCTTTTTGACATTTTTGTTACTCCAATGGATTGCAGCCTTGTCATTATGGAAGGTAGTATGTTGTCGATGTCTTTGTTACTCTAATGGATGGTAGCCTTCTCATTATGGAAGGTAGTCCGTTGTTGAGATTTTTGTGACTCCAATGGATGGTAGCCTTGTCATTATGGAATGTAGTTTGTTATCCCGATTATTGTTACTAAAATGGATGGGTGCCTTGTCATTATGGAAGGTAGTCTGTCGAAGTGATTTCTGTTACTCAATGGATGATAGCCTTGTCATTATGGAAGTTAGTCTATTGTTTAGATTTTAGACTTGTCATTATGGAAGGTAGTTTTTTGTCGATATTTTTGTTACTCCATTGGATTTTAGCCTTGTCATTATGGAAGGTAGTCTGTTGGGGTGATTTTTGCTACTCTAATGGATGGTAGTCTAGTCATTATGGAAGGTAGTCTGTTGTCATGATTTTTATTGCTCTAATGGATGGTAGCCTTGTCATTATGGAAGGTTTTATCTTGGCGATATCTTTGTTACTCCAATGGATGGTAGCCTTGTCATTATGGAAGGTAGTCTGTTGTCGAGATTTTTGTTACTCCAATGGATGGTAGCATTTTCATTATGGACGGTAGGTTCTTTTTGACATTTTTGTTACTCCAATGGATTGCAGCCTTGTCATTATGGAAGGTAGTCTATTGTCCCTATTTTTATTACTCAAATGGATGGTAGCCTTTTCATTATGGAAGGTAGTTTGTTTTTGTTATTTCTGTTACTTCAATGGATGGTAGCCTTGTCATTATGGAAGGTAGTCTGTTGTTCAGATTTTTGTTACTTCAATGGATGGTAGACTTGTCATTATGGAAGGTAGTCTGTTGTCGATACTTTTGTTACTCCATGGGATTGTAGGCTTGTCAAAATGAAAAGTAGTTTGTTGTCGATATTTTTGTTATTCCAATGGATGGTAGACTTGTCATTATAGAAGGTAGTCTCTTGTTGATATTTTTGTTATTCCAAAGGATGGTAGCCTTGTCATTATGGAAGGTAGTCTGTTGTCCCGATTTTTGTTACTCAAATGGATGGTAGCCTTGTTATTATGGAAGGTAGTATGTCGTTGTGATTTCTGTTACTCCAATGGGTGGTAGTCTTGTCATTATGGAAGGTAGTTTGTTGTTCAGATTTTTGTTTTTCCAATGGATGGTATCCTTCTCATTATGGAAGGTAGTCTATTGTCGATGTCTTTGTTACTCTAATGGATGGTAGCCTTGTCATTATGGAAGGTAGTCCGTTGTCGAGATTTTTGTTACTCTAATGGATGGTAGCCTTCTCATTATGGAATGTAGTCTATTATCCCGATTATTGTTACTCAAATGGATGGTAGCCTTGTCATTATGGAAGGTAGTCTGTCGAAGTAATTTCTGTTACTCAATGGATGATAGCCTTGTCATTTTGGAAGGTAGTCTTTTGTTCAGATTTTAGACTTGTCATTATGTAAGGTAGTTTATTGTCGATATTTTTGTTACTCCATTGGATTGTAGCCTTGTCATTATGGAAGGTAGTCTGTTATGGTGACTTTTGTTACTCTAATGGATGGTAGTCTAGTCATTATGGAAGGTAGTTTGTTGTCGTGCTTTTTATTACTCTAATGGATAGTAGCCCTGTCATTATGGAAGGTTTTAACTTTTCGATATCTTTGTTACTCCAATGAATGGTAGCCTTGTCATTATGGAAGGTAGTCTGTTGTCGATATTTTTGTTACTCCAATGGATTGTAGTGTTTTCATTATGGAAGGTAGTTTGTTGTCGTGATTTTTATTACTCCAATGGATGGTATCCATGTCATTGTGGAAGGTAGTATGTTGTCGATATCTTTGTTACTCTAATGGATGGTAGCCTTGTCATTATGGAAGGTAGTCCGTTGTCGAGATTTTTGTTACTTCAATGGATGGTAGCCTTGTAATTATGGAAGGTAGTCTGTTGTTGATATTTTTGTTACTCCATTGGATGGTAGCCTTGTCATTATGGATGGTAGTTTGTTGTCCCGATATTTGTTACTCAAATGGATGGTAGCCTTGTCATTATGGAAGGCAGTCTGTCGATGTGATTTATGTTAATCAATGGTTGATAGCCTTGTCATTATGGAAGGTAGTCTGTTGTTTTGATTTTAGACTTGTCATTATGGAAGGTAATCTGTTGTCGATATTTTTGTTACTCCATTGGATTGTAGCCTTGTCATTATTAAAGGTAGTCTATTGTCGAGATTTTTGTTATTCCAATGCATGGTAGCCTTGTCATTATGGAAGGTAGTCTGTTGTCGAGATTTTTGTTATTCCAATGGATGGTAGCCTTGTCATTATGGAAGGTAGTCTGTTGTCGTGATTTTTGTTACTCCAATGGATGGTAGCCTTGTCATTATGGAAGGTCGTATGTTGTCAATATCTTTGTTACTCCAATGGATGGTAGCATTGTCATTATGGAAGGTAGTTTGTTGTCGAGATTTTTGTTATTCCAATGGATGGTAGACTTGTCATTATGGAAGGTAGTCTATTTTTGATATTTTTGTTACTCCAATGGATGATAGCTTTGTCATTATGGAAGGTAGAGTGTTGTCTTGATATTTGTTACTCTAATGGATGGTGGCCTTGTCATTATGGAAGGTAGTCTATTTTCGATTTTTTTATATTCAAATGGATTGTAGCCTTGTCATTATGGAAGGTAGTCTCTTGTTGAAATTTTTGTTACTCCAATGGATGGAAGCCTTGTTATTGTGGAAGGTAGTCTATTGTCCAGATTTTTGTTACTCTAATGGATGGTAGCATTGCCATTATGGAAGGTAGTTTGTTTTCGATATTTTTGTTACTTGAATGGATGGTACCCTTGTCATTATGCAAGGTAGTCTCTTGTTGATATTAGTTTACTCCAATGGATGGTAGCCTTGTCATTATAGAAGGTAGTCTGTTGTCGAGATTTTTGTTACTCCAATGGATGATAGCCTTGTCATTATGAAAGGTAGTCTCTTGTTGATATTTTTGTTACTACAATGGATGGTAGCCTTGTCATTATGGAATGTAGAGTGTTGTCTCGATTTTTGTTACTCTAATGGATTGCAGCCTTGTCATTATGGAAGGTAGTCTGTTGTCCCGATTTTTATTACTCAAATGGATGGTAGCCTTGTCATTATGGAAGGTAGTCTGTTGTTCAGAATTTAGACTTGTCATTATGGTAGGTAGTCTGTTGTCGATATTTTTGTTACTCCATTGGATTGTAGCCTTGTCATCATGAAAGGTAGTCTATTGTCGAGATTTTTATTATTCCAATGGATGGTAGACTTGTCATTATGGAAGGTAGTATGTTGTCGAGATATTTGTTACTCTAATGGATGGTACCCTTATCATTATAGAAGGTAGTCTATTGTCGAGATTTTTGTTACTCAAATGGATGGTAGCCTTGTCATTATGGAAGGTAGTCTGTTGTTCAGATTTATGTTACTTCAATGGATGGTAGACTTGTCATTTCGGAAGGTAGTCAGTTGTCGATATTTTTGTTAGTCCATTGGATTGTAGCCTTGTCAAGATGAAAAGTAGTTTGCTGTCAAGATTTTTGTTAATCCAATGGATGTTAACCTTCTCATTATGGAAGGTAGGTTCTTTTTTATATTTTTGTTACTCCAATGGATTGCAGACTTGTCAATATGGAAGGTAGTTTGTTGTCCCGACTTTAATTACTCAAATCGATGGTAGCCTTGTCATTATGGTAGGTAGTCTGTTTTTGTGATTTCTGTTACTCCAATTGGATGGTAGCCTTGTCATTATGGAAGGTAGTCTGTTGTTCATATTTTTGTTATTCCAATGGATTTTAGCCTTCTCATTATGGAAGGTAGTCTGTTGTCGTGATTTTTATTACTCCAATGGGTGGTTGCCATGTCATTATGGAAGGTAGTATGTTGTCGATATCTCTTTTACTCTAATGGATGGTAGCCTTGTCATTATGGAAGGTAGTCCGTTGTCGAGATTTTTGTTACTCCAATGGATAGTAGCCTTGTCATTATGGAAGGTAGTCTCTTGTTGATATTTTTTTACTCCATTGGAAGTGTAGCCTTGTCATTATGGAAGGTAGTCTGTTGTCCCAATTATTGTTACTCAAATGGATTATAGCCTTGTCATTATGGAAGGTAGTCTGTCGATGTGATTTCTGTTACTCAATGGATGATAGCCTTGTCATTATGGAAGGTAGTCTGTTGTTCAGATTTTAGACTTGTCATTATGGAAGGTAGTCTGTTGTCGATATTTTTGTTACTCCATTAGATTGTAGCCTTGTCATTATGGAAGGTAGTCTATTTTGGTGATTTTTGTTACTCTAATGGATGGTAGCCTAGTCATTATGGAAGGTAGTCTGTTGTCGAGATTTTTGTTACTCTAATGGATGGTACCCTTATCATTATGGAAGGTTTTCTGTTGTCGATATCTTTGTTACTCCAATGGATGGTAGCCTTGTCATTATGGAAGGTAGTCTGTTGTCGAGATTTTTGTTACTCCAATGGATGGTAGCCTTCTCATTATGGAAGGTAGGTTCTTTTTGATATTTTTGTTACTCCAATGGATTGCAGCCTTGTCATTATGGAAGGTACTATGTTTTCCCGATTTTTATTACTCAAATGGATGGTAGCCTTGTCATTATGGAAGATAGTCTATTTTTGTGATTTCTGTTACTCCAATGGCTGGTAGCCTTGTCATTATGGAAGGTAGTCTGTTGTTCATATTTTTGTTACTTCAATGGATGGTAGACTTGTCATTATGGAAGGTAGTCTGTTGTCGATATTTTTGTTACTCCATTAGATTGTAGCCTTGTGAAAATGAAAAGTAGTCTATTTTCGAGATTTTTGTTATTCCAATGGATGGTAGACTTGTCATTATGGAAGGTAATCTGTTGTTTAGATTTTTGTTATTCCAATGGATGGTAGCCTTCTCATTATGGAAGGTAGTCTGTTGTCGTGATTTTTATTACTCCAATGGATGGTAGCCATGTCATTATGGAAGGTAGTATGTTGTCGATATCTTTGTTACTCTAATGGATGGTAGCCTTTTCATTATGGAAGGTAGTTTGTTGTCGATATTTTTGTTACTCCAAAGGATGGTAGCCTTCTCATTATGGAAGGTAGGTTCTTTTGGATATTTTTGTTACTCCAATGGATTGCAGCCTAGTCATTATGAAAGGTAGTCTGTTGTCCCGTTTTTTATTACTCAAATGGATGGCAGCCTTGTCATTATGGAAGGTAGTCTGTTTTTGTGATTTCTGTTACTCCAATGGATTGTAGCCTTGTCATTATGGAAGGTAGTCTGTTGTTCAAATTTTTGTTACTTCAATGGATGGTAGACTTGTCATTATGGAAGCTAGTCTATTGTCGATATTTTTGTTACTCCATTAGATTGTAGCCTTGTGAAAATGAAAAGTAGGCTGTTGTCGAGATTTTTGTTATTCCAATGGGTGGTAGACTTGTCATTATAGAAGGTAGTATGTTATTGATATCTTTTTTACTCTAATGGATGGTAGCCTTGTAATTATGGAAGGTAGTCCGTTGTCGAAATTTTTGTCACTCCAATAGATGGTAGCCTTGTCATTATGGAAGGTATTATGTCGATGTGATTTATGTTACTCAATGGATGATAGCCTTTTCATTATGGAAGGTAGTCTATTTTTCAGATTTTAGACTTTTCATTATGGAAGGTAGTCTGTTGTCGATATTTTTGTTACTCCGTTGGATTGTAGCCTTGTCATTATGAAAGGTAGTCTATTGTCGAGATTTTTGTTACTCAAATGGATGGTAGCCTTGTCATTATGGAAGGTAGTTTGTTTTCGAGATTTTTGTTACTCCATTGCATGGTAGCCTTGTCATTATGGAAGGTAGTCTATTGTCGAAATTTTTGTTACTCCAATGGATGGTAGCCTTGTCATTATGGAAGGTAGTCTGTTGTCCCGATTATTGTTTCTCAAATGGATGGTAGCCTTTACGTTATGGAAGGTAGTATGTCGATGTGGTTTCTGTTACTCAATGGATGATAGCCTTGTCATTATGGAAGGTAGTCTGTTGTCGATATTTTTGGTACTCCATTGGATTGTAGCCTTGTCATTATGAAAGGTAGTCTATTGTCGAGATTTTTGTTATTCAAATGGATGGTAGCCTTGTCAATATAGTAGGTAGTCTGTTATTGTGATTTCTATTACTCCAATTGGATGGTAGCCTTGTCTCTATGGAAGGTAGTCCGTTTTCCAGATTTTTGTTACTCAAATGGATGGTAGCCTTGTCATTATAGAAGGTAGTCTCTCGTTGATATTTTTGTTACTCCATTGGAAGTGTTTCCTTGTCATTATGGAAGGTAGTATGTTGTCCCGATTATTGTTACTCAAATGGATTGTAGCCTTGTCATTATTGAAGGTAGTCTGTCAATGTGATTTCTGTTACTCAATGGATGATAGCCTTATCCATATGGAAGGTAGTCTGTTGTTCAGATTTTAGACTTTTCATTATGGAAGGTAGTCTGTTGTCGATATTTCTGTTACTCCATTAGATTGTAGCCTTGTCATTATGGAAGGTAGTCTTTTATGGTGATTTTTGTTACTCTAATGGATGGTAGCCTAGTCATTTTGGAAGGTAGTTTGTTGTCGAGATTTTTGTTACTCTAATGGATGGTACCCTTATCATTATGGAAGGTTTTTTGTTGTCGATATCTTTGTTACTCCAATGGATGCTAGCCTTGTCATTATGGAAGGTAGTCTGTTGTCGAGATTTTTGTTACTCCAATGGATGGTAGCCTTCTCATTATGGAAGGTAGGTTCTTTTTGATATTTTTGTTACTCCAATGGATTGCAGCCTTGTCATTAGGGAAGGTAGTCTGTTGTGTCGATTTTTATTACTCAAATGGATGGCAGCCTTGTCATTATGGAAGGTAGTCTGTTTTTGTGATTTCTGTTACTCCAATGGATGGTAGCCTTGTCATTTTGGAAGGTAGTATGTTGTTCAGATTTTTGTTACTTCAATGGATGGTAGACTTGTCATTATGGAAGGTAGTTTGTTGTCGATATTTTTGTTACTCCATTAGATTGTAGCCTTGTGAAAATGAAATGTAGTCTGTTGTCGAGATTTTTGTTATTCCAATGGATGGTAGACTTGTCATTATAGAAGGTAGTCTCTTATTGATATTTTTTTTACTCCAATGGATGATAGCCTTGTCATTATGGAAGGTAGTCCGTTGTCCCGATTTTTGTTACTCAAATGGATGTTAGCCTTGTCATAATGGAAGGTATTATGTCGTTTTGATTTCTGTTACTCCAATGGATGGTAGCATTGTCATTATGGAAGGTAATCTATTGTTTAGATTTTTGTTATTCCAATGGATGGTAGCCTTCTCATTATGGAAGGTAGTCTGTTGTCGTGATTTTTATTACTCCAATGGATGGTAGCCATGTCATAATGGAAGGTAGTATGTTGTCGATATCTCTTTTACTCTAATGGATGGTAGCCTTGTTTTTATGGAAGGTAGTCCATTGTCGAGATTTTTGTTACTCCAATGGATGGTAGCCTTGTCATTATGGATGGTAGTATCTTGTTGATATTTTTGTTACTCCATTGGAAGTGTAGCCTTGTCATTATGGGAGGTAGTTTGTTGTCCCGATTATTGTTACTCAAATGAATTGTAGCCTTGTCATTATGGAAGGTAGTTTGTCGATGTGATTTCTGTTACTCAATGGATGATAGCCTTATCATTATGGAAGGTAGTCTTTTGTTCAGATTTTAGACTTGTCATTATGGAAGGTAGTCTGTTGTCGATATTTTTGTTACTCCATTAGATCGTAGCCTTGTCATTATGGAAGGTAGTCTATTGTGGTGATTTTTGTTACTCTAATGGATGGTAGCCTAGTCATTATGGAAGGTAGTTTGTTGTCGAGATTTTTGTTACTCTAATGGATGGTACCCTTATCATTATGTAAGGTTTTCTGGTGTCGATATCTTTGTTACTCCAATGGATGGTAGCCTTGTCATTATGAAAGGTAGTCTATTTTCGAGATTTTTCTTACTCCAATGGATGGTAGCCTTCTCATTATGGAAGGTAGGTTCTTTTTGATATTTTTGTTACTCCAATGGATTGTAGCCTTGTCATTAGGGAAGGTAGTCTGTTGTCCCGATTTTTATTACTCAAATGGATGGTAGCCTTGTCATTATGGAAGGTAGTCTGTTTTTGTGATTTTTGTTACTACAATGGATGGTAGCCTTGTCATTATGGAAGGTAGTATGTTGTTCATATTTTTGTTACTTCAATGGATGGTAGACTTGTCATTATGGAAGGTAGTTTGTTGTCGATATTTTTGTTACTCCATTAGATTGTAGCCATGTCATTATGGAAGGTAGTATGTTGTTGATATATTTGTTACTCTAATGGACGGTAGCCTTGTCATTATAGAAGGTAGTCTGTTGTCCCGATTATTGATACTCAAATGGATGGTAGCCTTGTCATTATGGAAGGTAGTATGTCGATGTGATTTCTGTTACTCAATGGATGATAGCCTTGTCATTATAGAAGGTAGTCTATTGTTTAGATTTTAGACTTGTCATTATGCAAGGTAGTCTGTTGTCGATATTTTTGTTACTCCATTGGATTGTAGCCTTGTCATTATGAAAGGTAGTCTATTGTCGAGATTTTTGTTATTCCAATGGATGGTAGCCTTGTCATTATGGAAGGTAGTCTATTTTTGTGATTTCTGTTACTCCAATTGGATGGTAGCCTTGTCATTATGGAATGTCGTCTGTTGTCCGGATTTTTGTTACTTAAATGGATGCTAGCCTTGTCATTATAGAAGGTAGTATCTCGTTGTGATTTCTGTTACTCCAATGGATGGTAGCCTTGTCATTATGGAAGGTAGTTTGTTGTTCAGATTTTTGTTAATCCAATGGATGGTAGCCTTCTCATTATGGAAGGTAGTCTGTTGTCGTGATTTTTATAACTCCAATGGATGGTAGCCATGTCATTATGGAAGGTAGTATGTTATCGATATCTCTTTTACTCTAATGGATGGTAGGCTTGTCATTATGGAAGGCAGTCCGTTGTCGAGATTTTTGTTACTCCAATGGATGGTAGCCTTGTCATTATGGAAGGTAGTCTGTTGTCCCGATTATTGTTACTCAAATGGATTGTAGCCTTGTCATTATGGAAGGTAGTTTGTCGATGTGATTTCTATTACTCAATGGATGATAGCCTTGTCATTATGGAAGGTAGTCTGTTGTTCAAATTTTAGACTTGTCATTATGGAAGGTAGTCTGTTGTCGATATTTTTGTTACTCCATTAGATTGTAGCCTTGTCATTATGGAAGGTAGTCTGTTGTGGTGATTTTTGTTACTCTAATGGATGGTAGCCTAGTCATTATGGAAGGTAGTCTGTTGTCACTAATTTTGTTACTCTAATGGATGGTACCCTTATCATTATGGAAGGTTTTCTGTTGTCGATATCTTTGTTACTCCAATGGATGGTAGCCTTGTAATTATGGAAGGTAGTCTGTTGTCGAGATTTTTGTTACTCCAATGGATGGTAGCCTTCTCATTATGAAAGGAAGGTTCTTTTTGATATTTTTGTTACTCCAATGGATTGCAGCCTTGTCATTATGGAAGGTAGTCAATTGTCCTGATTTCTATTACTCAAATGGATGGTAGCCTTGTCATTATGCAAGGTAGTCTGTTTTTGTGATTTCTGTTACTCCAATGGATGGTAGCCTTGTCATTATGGAAGGTAGTCTGTTGTTCAGATTTTTATTACATCAATGGATGGTAGACTTGTCATTATGAAAGGTAGTCTGTTTTCGATATATTTGTTACTCCATTAGATTGTAGCCTTATGAAAATGAAAAGTAGTCTGTTGTCAAGATTTTTGTTATTCCAATGGATGGTATACTTGTCATTATAGAAGGTAGTCTCTTGTTGATATTTTTTTTACTCCAATGGATGGTAGCCTTGTCATTATGGAAGGTAGTACGTTGTCCCGATTTTTGTTACTCAAATGGATGGTAGCCTTGTCATTATGGAAGGTAGTATGTCGTTTTTATTTTTGTTACTCCAATGGATGGTAGCCTTGTCATTATGGAAGGTAATCTGTTGTTTAGATTTTTTTATTCCAATGGATGGTAGCCTTCTCATTATGGAAGGTAGTATGTTTTCGTGATTTTTAATAATTCAATGGATGGTAGCCATGTCATTATGGAAGGTAGTATGTTGTCGATACCTTTGTTACTATAATGGATGGTAGCCTTGTCATTATGGAAGGTAGTCCGTTGTTGATATTTTTGTTACTCCATTGGATGGTAGCCTTGTCATTATGGAAGGTAGTTTGTTGTCCCGATTATTGTTACTCCAATGGATGGTAGCCTTGTCATTATGGAAGGTAGTCTGTTTTCGAGATTTTTGTTACTCCGTTGCATGGTAGCCTTGTCATTATGGAAGGTAGTCTGTTGTCGAGATTTTTGATATTCCAATAGAGGGTAGCCTTGTCATTATGGAAGGTAGTCTGTTTTTGTGATTTCCCTTACTCCAATGGATGGTAGCCTTGTCATTATGGAAGGTAGTCTATTGTCCCGATTATTGTTACTGAAATGGATGGTAGCCTTGTCATTATGGAAGGTAGTATGTCGATATGATTTCTGTTACTCAATGGATGATAGCCTTGTCATTATGGAAGGTAGTCTATTGTTCATATTTTAGACTTGTCATTATGTAAGGTAGTCTGTTGTCGATATTTTTGTTACTCCATTGGATTGTAGCCTTGTCATTATGAAAGGTAGTCTATTGTCGAGATTTTTGTTATTCCAATGGATGGTAGACTTGTCATTATGGAAGGTTGTCTGTTCTCGAGATTTTTGTTACTCTAATGGATGGTACCCTTATCATTATGGAAGGTAGTCTGTTGTCGAGATTTTTGTTACTCAAATGGATGGTAGCCTTGTCATTATGGAAGGTAGTCTCTTTTCGAGATTTTTGTTACTCCATTGCATGGTAGCCTTGTCATTATGGAAGGTAGTCTGTTGTCGAGATTTTTGTTATTCCAATGGATGGTAGCCTTGTCATTATGAAAGGTTGTCTGTTTTTGTGATATCTGTTACTCCCATGGATGGTAACCTTGTCATTATGGAAGGTAGTTTGTTGTCGATATTTTTGTTAGTCCATTGGATTGTAGCCTTGTCAAAATGAAAAGTAGTTTGTTGTCGAGATTTTTGTTATTCCAATGAATGGTAACCTTCTCATTATGTAAGGTAGGTTATTTTTGATATTTTTATTACTCCAATGGATTGCAGATTTGTAATTATGGAAGGTAGTCAGTTGTCCCGACTTTTATTACTCAAATGTATGGTAGCCTTGTCATTATGGAAGGTAGTCTGTTTTTGTGATTTCATTTACTCCAATTGAATGGTGGCCTAGTCATTATGGAAGGTAGTCCGTTGTCCGAATTTTTTTTACTCAAATGGATGGTAGCCTTGTCATTATAGAAGGTAGTATGTCGTTGTGATTTCTGTTACTCCAATGGATTGTAGACTTGTCATTATGGAAGGTAGTCTGTTGTTCAGATTTTTGTTATTCCAATGGATGGTAGCCTTCTCATTATGGAAGGTAGTCTGTTGTCATGATTTTTATTACTCCAATGGATGGTAGCCATGTCATTATGGAAGGTAGTATGTTGTCGATATCTCTTTTACTCTAATGGATGGTAGCCTTGTCATTATGGTAGGTAGTCTGTTGTCGTGATTTTTGTTACTCCAATGGATGGTAGCCTTGTCATTATGGAAGGTAGTCTCTGGTTCATATTTTGGTTACTCCAATGGATGGTAGCCTTGTCATAATGGAAGGTAGTCTGTTGTCCATATTTTTGTTACTCTAATGGTTGGTAGCCTTGTCATTATGGAAGGCAGTCTGTTGTCGAGATTTTTGGTACACCATTGGATGGTAGCCTTGTAATTATGGAAGGTAGTATATTGTCGAGATTTTTGTTATTCCAATGGGTTGTAGCCTTGTCATTATGGAAGTTAGTCTGTTGTCATGATTTTTGTTACTCTAATGGATGGTACCCTTATCATTATGGAAGGTAGTCTATTATCGATATTTTTGTTACTCAAATGGATGGTAGCCATGTCATTATGGGAGGTAGTCTGTTTTCAAGATTTTTGTTACTCCATTGCATGGTACCCTTGTCATTATGGAAGGTAGTCTGTTGTCGAGATTTTTATTACTCCAATGGATGGTAGCCTTGTCATTATGGAAGGTAGTCTGTTGTCGAGATTTTTGTTATTCCAATGGATGGTAGCCTTGTCACTATGGAAGGTAGTCTGTTGTTGATATTTTTGTTACTCTAATGGATGATAACCATGTTATTATGGAAGGTAGAGTGTTGTCTCGATTTTTGTTACTATAATGGATGGTAGCCTTGTCATTATGGAAAGTAGTCTATTTTCGATATTGTTTATACTCAAATGGATGGTAGCCTTCTCATTATGGAAGGTGGTCTCTGGTTGTTATTTTTGTTACTCCAATGGATGATAGCCATGTCATTATGGAAGGTAGAGTGTTGTCTCGATTTTTGTTACTCTAATGGATGGTAGCCTTGTCATTATGGAAGGTAGTCTATTTTCGATATTTTTTATACTCAAATGGATGCTAGCCTTTTAATTATGGAAGGTAGTCTGTTGTCGTGATTTTTGTTACTCCAATGGATGGTAGCCTTGTCATTATGGAAGGTAGTATGTTATCAATATCTTTGTTACTCCAATGGATGGTAGCCTTGTCATTATGGAAGGTAGTCTGTTGTCGAGATTTTTGTTATTCCAATGGATGGTAGCCTTGTTATTATGGAAGGTAGTATGTTGTTGTGATTTTTGTTACTCCAATGGATGGTAGCCTTGTGAATTTTTAAGGTAGTATGTTGTCGATTTCTTTGTTACTCCAATGGATGGTAGCCTTATAATTATGGAAGGTAGTCTCTTGTTGATATTTTTGTTACTTCATTGGATGGTAGCCTTGTCATTATGGAAGGTAGTGTGTTGTCCCAATTAATATTACTTAAATGGATGGTAGCCTTCTCATTATTGAAGGTAGTATGTCGATGTGATTTCTGTTACTCAATGGATTATAGCCTTGTCATTATGGAAGGTAGTTTGTTGTCGATATTTTTGTTACTCCATTGGATTGTATCCTTGTCATTATGAAAGGTAGTCTATTTTCGAGATTTTTGTTATTCCAATGGATTGTAGACTTATCATTATAGATAGCAGTCTGTTGTCGATATTTTTGTTACTTTAATGGATGGTACCCTTATCATTATGGAAGGTAGTCTATTGTCGAGATTTTTGTTACTCAAATGGATGGTAGCCTTGTCATTATGGAAGGTAGTCTGTTTATGAGATTTTTGTTACTCCATTGCATGGTAGCCTTGTCATTATGGAAGGTAGTCTATTGTCGAGATTTTTGTTATTCCAATGGATGGTAGCGTTGTCATTATGGAAGGTAGTCTGTTTTCATGATTATTGTTACTCCAATGGATGGAAGCCTTGTCATTTTGGAAGGTAGTATGTTGTCAATATCTTTGTTACTCCAATGGATGGTAGCCTTGTCATTATGGAAGGTAGTCCGTTGTCGAGATATTTGTTATTCCAATGGATGGTAGCCTTGTCATTATGGAAGTTAGTCTGTTGTTGATATTTTTGTTACTCCAATGGATGATACCCTTGTCATTATGGAAGGTAGAGTGTTGTCTCGATTTTTGTTACTCTAATGGATCGTAGCCTTGTCATTATGGAAGGTAGTCTATTTTCGATATTTTTTATACTCAAATGGATGGTAGCCTTGTCATTATGGAAGGTAGTCTGTTGTCATGATTTTTGTAACTCTAATGGAGGGTACCCTTATCATTATGGAAGGTAGTCTATTATCGAGATTTTTGTTACTCAAATGGATGGTAGACATGTCATTATGGAAGGTAATCTATTTTCGAGATTTTTGTTACTCCATTGCATGGTACCCTTGTCATTATGGAAGGTAGTCTGTTGTCGAGATTTTTGTTACTCCAATGGATGGTAGCCTTGTCATTACAGAAGGTAGTTTGTTGTCGAGATTTTTGTTATTCCAATGGATGGTAGCCTTGTCATTATGGAAGGTAGTTTGTTTTTGTGATTTCTGTTACTCCAATTGGATGGTAGCCTTGTTATTATGGAATGTAGTCTGTTTTCCAGATTTTTGTTACTCAAATGGATGGTAGCCTTGTCATTATAGAAGGTAGTATGTCGTTGTGATTTCTGTTACTCCAATGGATGGTAGCCTTGTCATTATGGAAGGTAGTTTGTTGTTCAGATTTTTGTTAATCTAATGGATGGTAGCCTTCTCATTATGGAAGGTAGTCTGTTGTCGTTATTTTTATAACTCCAATGGATGGTAGCCATGTCATTATGGAAGGTAGTATGTTATCGATATCTCTTTTACTCTAATGGATGGTAGGCAGTCCGTTGTCGAGATTTTTGTTACTCCAATGGATGGTAGCCTTGTCATTATGGAAGGTAGTCTGTTATCCCGATTATTGTTACTCAAATGGATTGTAGCCTTGTCATTATGGAAGGTAGTTTGTCGATGTGATTTCTATTACTCAATGGATGATAGCCTTGTCATTATGGAAGGTAGTCTGTTGTTCAAATTTTAGACTTGTCATTATGGAAGGTAGTCTGTTGTCGATATTTTTGTTACTCCATTAGATTGTAGCCTTGTCATTATGGAAGGTAGTCTGTTGTGGTGATTTTTGTTACTCTAATGGATGGTAGCCTAGTCATTATGGAAGGTAGTCTGTTGTCGCGATTTTTGTTACTCTAATGGATGGTACCCTTATCATTATGGAAGGTAGTCTCTTTTCGAGATTTTTGTTAATCAAATGGACGGTAGCCTTGTCATTATGAAAGGTTGTCTGTTTTTGTGATTTCTGTTACTCCCATGGATGGTAACCTTGTCATTATGGAAGGTAGTGTGTTGTTCAGATTTTTGTTACTTCATTGGATGGTATACTTGTCATTAGGGAAGGTAGTATGTTGTCGATATTTTTGTTAGTCCATTGGATTGTAGCCTTGTCAAAATGAAAAGTAGTTTGTTGTCGAGATTTTTGTTATTCCAATGAATGGTAAACTTCTCATTATGTAAGGTAGGTTATTTTTGATATTTTTGTTACTCCAATGGATTGCAGATTTGTCATAAAGGAAGGTAGTCAGTTGTCCCGACTTTTATTACTCAAATGGATGGTAGCCTTGTCATTATGGAAGGTAGTCTGTTTTTGTGATTTCAATTACTCCAATTGGATGGTGGCCTAGTCATTATGGAAGGTAGTCCATTGTCTGAATTTTTGTTACTCAAATCGATGGTAGCCTTGTCATTATAGAAGGTAGTATGTCGTTGTGATTTCTGTTACTCCAATAGATTGTAGCCTTGTCATTATGGAAGGTAGTCTGTTGTTCAGATTTTTGTTATTCCAATGGATGGTAGCCTTCTCATTATGGAAGGTAGTCTGTTGTCGTGACTTTTATTACTCCAATGGATGGTAGCCATGTCATTATGGAAGGTAGTATGTTGTCGATATCTCTTTTACTCTAATGGATGGTAGCCTTGTCATTATGGTAGGTAGTCTGTTGTCGTGATTTTTGTTACTTCAATGGATGGTAGCCTTGTCATTATGGAAGGTAGTCTCTTGTTGATATTTTGGTTACTCCAATGGATGGTAGCCTTGTCATAATGGAAGGTAGTCTGTTGTCCAGATTTTTGTTACTCTAATGGTTGGTAGCCTTGTCATTATGGAAGGTAGTCTGTTGTCGAGATTTTTGGTACACCATTGGATGGTAGCCTTGTAATTATGGAAGGTAGTATATTGTCGAGATTTTTGTTATTCCAATGGATTGTAGCCTTGTCATTATGGAAGTTAGTCTGTTGTCATGATTTTTGTTACTCTAGTGGATGGTACCCTTATCATTATGGAAGGTAGTCTATTATCAAGATTTTTGTTACTCAAATGGATGGTAGCCATGTCATTATAAAAAGTAGTATGTTTTCAAGATTTTTGTTACTCCATTGCATGGTACCCTTGTCATTATGGAAGGTAGTCTGTTGTCGAGATTTTTGTTACTCCAATGGATGGTAGCCTTGTCATTACAAAAGGTAGTCTGTTGTCGAGATTTTTGTTATTCCAATGGATGGTAGCCTTGTCATTATGGAAGGTAGTTTGTTTTTGTGATTTCTGTTACTCCAATTGGATGGTAGCCTTGTCATTATGGAATGTAGTCTGTTTTCCAGATTTTTGTTACTCAAATGGATGGTAGCCTTGTCATTATAGAAGGTAGTATGTCGTTGTGATTTCTGTTACTCCAATGGATGGTAGCCTTGTCATTATGGAAGGTAGTTTGTTGTTCAGATTTTTGTTAATCCAATGGATGGTAGCCTTCTCATTATGGAAGGTAGTCTGTTGTCGTGATTTTTATAACTCCAATGGATGGTAGCCATGTCGTTATGGAAGGTAGTATGTTATCGATATCTCTTTTACTCTAATGGATGGTAGGCAGTCCGTTGTCGAGATTTTTGTTACTCCAATGGATGGTAGCCTTGTCATTATGGAAGGTAGTCTGTTGTCCCGATTGTTGTTACTCAAATGGATTGTAGCCTTGTCATTATGGAAGGTAGTTTGTCGATGTGATTTCTATTACTCAATGGATGATAGCCTTGTCATTATGGAAGGTAGTCTGTTGTTCAAATTTTAGACTTGTCATTATGGAAGGTAGTCTGTTGTCGATATTTTTGTTACTCCATTAGATTGTAGCCTTGTCATTATGGAAGGTAGTCTTTTGTGGTGATTTTTGTTACTCTAATGGATCGTAGCCTAGTCATTATGGAAGGTAGTCTGTTGTCGCGATTTTTGTTACTCTAATGGATGGTACCCTTATCATTATGGAAGGTTTTCTATTGTCGATATCTTTGTTACTCCAATGGATGGTAGCCTTGTAATTATGGAAGGTAGTCTGTTGTCGAGATTTTTGTTACTCCAATGGATGGCTGCCTTCTCATTATGAAAGGTAGGTTCTTTTTGATATTTTTGTTACTCCAATGGATTGCAGCCTTGTCATTATTGAAGGTAGTCAATTGTCCCGATTTTTATTACTCAAATGGATGGTAGCCTTGTCATTATGGAAGGTAGTATGTCGTTTTTATTTTTGTTACTCCAATGGATGGTAGCCTTGTCATTATGGAAGGTAATCTGTTGTTTAGATTTTTTTTATTCCAATGGATGGTAGCCTTCTCATTATGGAAGGTAGCTTGTTTTCGTGATTTTTAATACTCCAATGGATGGTAGCCATGTCATTATGGAAGGTAGTATGTTGTCGATACCTTTGTTACTCTAATGGATGGTAGCCTTGTCATTTTGGAAGGTAGTTCGTTGTCGAGATTTTTGTTACTCCAATGGATGGTAGCCTTGTCATTATGGAAGGTAGTCTGTTGTTGATATTTTTGTTACTCATTTGGATGGTAGCCTTGTCATTATGGAAGGTAGTTTGTTGTCCCGATTATTGTTACTCTAATGGATGGTAGCCTTGTCATTATGGAAGGTAGTCTGTTTTCGAGATTTTTGTTACTCCATTGCATGGTAGCCTTGTCATTATGGAAGGTAGTATGTTTTCGATATTTTTGTTATTCCAAAGCATGGTAGCCTTGTCATTATGGAAGGTAGTCTGTTTTTGTGATTTCTCTTACTCCAATGGATGGTAGCCTTATCATTATGGAAGGTAGTCTATTGTCCCGATTATTGTTACTCAAATGGATGGTAGCCTTGTCATTATGGAAGGTAGTATGTCGATGTGATTTCTGTTACTCAATGGATGATAGCCTTGTCATTATGGAAGGTAGTCTATTGTTTAGATTTTAGACTTGTCATTATGTAAGGTAGTCTGTTGTCGATATTTTTGTTACTCCATTGGATTGTAGCCTTGCCATTATGAAAGGTAGTCTATTGTCGAGATTTTTGTTATTCCAATGGATGGTAGACTTGTCATTATGGAAGGTAGTCTGTTGTCGATATTTTTGTTACTCTAATGGATGGTACCCTTATCATTATGTAAGGTAGTCTGTTGTCGAGATTTTTGTTACTCAAATGGATGGTAGCCTTGTCATTATGGAAGGTAGTTTGTTTTCGAGATTTTTGTTACTCCATTGCATGGTAGCCTTGTCATTATGGATGGTAGTCTGTTGTCGAGATTTTTGTTATTCCATTGGATGGTAGCCTTGTCATTATGAAAGGTTGTCTATTTTTGTGATTTATGTTACTCCCATGGATGGTAACCTTGTCATTATGGAAGGTAGTCTGTTGTTCAGATTTTTGTTACTTCATTGGATGGTATACTTGTCATTATGGAAGGTAGTATGTTGTCGATATTTTTGTTAGTCCATTGGATTGTAGCCTTGTCAAAATGAAAAGTAGTTTATTGTCGAGATTTTTGTTATTCCAATGAATGGTAACCTTCTCATTATGTAAGGTAGGTTATTTTTGATATTTTTGTTACTCCAATGGATTGCAGATTTGTCATAAAGGAAGGTAGTCAGTTGTCCCGACTTTTATTACTCAAATGGATGGTAGCCTTGTCATTATGGAAGGTAGTCCGTTGTCCGAATTTTTGTTACTCAAATGGATGGTAGCCTTGTCATTATAGAAGGTAGTATGTCGTTGTGATTTCTGTCACTCCAATAGATTGTAGCCTTGTCATTATGGAACGTAGTCTGTTGTTCATATTTTTGTTATTCCAATGGATGGTAGCCTTCTCATTATGGAAGGTAGTCTGTTGTCGTGATTTTTATTACTCCAATGGATGGTAGCCATGTCATTATGGAAGGTAGTATGTTGTTGATATCTCTTTTACTCTAATGGATGGTAGCCTTGTCATTATGGTAGGTAGTCTGTTGTCGTGATTTTTGTTACTTCAATGGATGGTAGCCTTGTCATTATGGAAGGTAGTCTCTTGTTGATATTTTGGTTACTCCAATGGATGGTAGCCTTGTCATAATGGAAGGTAGTCTGTTGTCCAGATTTTTGTTACTCTAATGGTTGGTAGCCTTGTCATTATGGAAGGTAGTCTGTTGTCGAGATTTTTGGTACACCATTGGATGGTAGCCTTGTAATTATGGAAGGTAGTATATTGTCGAGATTTTTGTTATTCCAATGGATTGTAGCCTTGTCATTATGGAAGTTAGTCTGTTGTCATGATTTTTGTTACTCTAATGGATGGTACCCTTATCATTATGGAAGGTAGTCTATTATCGAGATTTTTTTTACTCAAATGGATGGTAGCCATGTCATTATAGAAGGTAGTCTGTTTTCAAGATTTTTGTTACTCCATTGCATGGTACCCTTGTCATTATGGAAGGTAGTCTATTGTCGAGATTTTTGTTACTCCAATGGATGGTAGCCTTGTCATTATGGAAGGTAGTCTGTTGTCGAGATTTTTTTTATTCCAATGGATGGTAGCCTTGTCATTATGGAAGGTAGTCTGCTGTTGATATTTTTGTTACTCTAATGGATGATAACCATGTTATTATGGAAGGTAGTCTCTTGTTGTTATTTTTGTTACTCCAATGCATGATAGCCATGTCATTATGGAAGGTAGAGTGTTGTCTCGATTTTTGTTACTCTAATGGATGGTAGCCTTGTCATTATGGAAGGTAGTCTATTTTCGATATTTTTTATACTCAAATAGATGCTAGCCTTGTAATTATGGAAGGTAGTCTGTTGTCGTGATTTTTGTTACTCCAATGGATGGTAGCCTTGTCAGTATGGAAGGTAGTATGTTATCAATATCTTTGTTACTCCAATGAATGGTAGCCTTGTCATTATGGAAGGTAGTCTGTTGTCGAGATTTTTGTTATTCCAATGGATGGTAGCCTTGTTATTATGGAAGGTAGTCTGTTGTTCTGATTTTTGTTACTCCAATGGATGGTAACCTTGTGATTTTTAAGGTAGTATGTTGTCGATATCTTTGTTAATCCAATGGATGGTAGCCTTATCATTATGGAAGGTAGTCTCTTGTTGATATTTTTTTACTTCATTGGATGGTAGCCTTGTCATTATGGAAGGTAGTGTGTTGTCCCAATTATTATTACTTAAATGGATGGTAGCCTTCTCATTATTAAAGGTAGTATGTCGATGTGATTTCTGTTACTCAATGGATGATAGCCTTGTCATTATGGAAGGTAGTCTGTTGTTCAGATTTTAGACTTGTCAATATCGAAGGTAGTTTGTTGTTGATATTTTTGTTACCCCATTGGATTGTATCCTTGTCATTATGAAAGGTAGTCTATTTTCGAGATTTTTGTTATTCCAATGGATGGTAGACTTGTCATTATAGAAGGCAGTCTGTTGTCGATATTTTTGTTACTCTAATGGATGGTACCCTTATCATTATGGAAGGTAGTCTATTGTCGAGATTTTTGTTATTCTAATGGATGGTAGCCTTGTTATTATGGAAGGTAGTCTGTTGTTCTGATTTTTGTTACTCCAATGGATGGTAGCCTTGTGATTTTTAAGGTAGTATGTTGTCGATATCTTTGTTACTCCAATGGATGGTAGCCTTATCATTATGGAAGGTAGTCTCTTGTTGATATTTTTGTTACTTCATTGGATGGTAGCCTTGTCATTATGGAAGGTAGTGTGTTGTCCCAATTATTATTACTTAAATGGATGGTAGCCTTCTCATTATTGAAGGTAGTATGTCGATGTGATTTCTGTTACTCAATGGATGATAGCCTTGTCATTATGGAAGGTAGTCTGTTGTTCAGATTTTAGACTTGTCAATATAGAAGGTAGTTTGTTGTCGATATTTTTGTTACTCCATTGGATTGTATCCTTGTCATTATGAAAGGTAGTCTATTTTCGAGATTTTTGTTATTCCAATGGATGGTAGACTTGTCATTATAGAAGGCAGTCTGTTGTCGATAGTTTTGTTACTCTAATGGATGGTACCCTTATCATTATGGAAGGTAGTCTATTGTCGAGATTTTTGTTACTCAAATGGATGGTAGCCTTGTCATTATGGAAGGTAGTCTATTTATGAGATTTTTGTTACTCCATTGCATGGTAGCCTTGTTATTATGGAAGGTAGTCTATTGTTGAGATTTTTGTTATTCCAATGGATGGTAGCGTTGTCATTATGGAAGGTAGTCATTTTCATGATTTTTGTTACTCCAATGGATGGAAGCCTTGTCATTTTGGAAGGTAGTATGTTGTCAATATCTTTGTTACTCCAATGGATGGTAGCCTTGTCATTATGGTAGGTAGTCCGTTGTCGAGATATTTGTTATTCCAATGGATGGTAGCCTTGTCATTATGGAAGTTAGTCTGTTGTTGATATTTTTGTTACTCCAATGGATGATACCCTTGTCATTATAGAAGGTACAGTGTTGTCTCGATTTTTGTTACACTAATGGATCGTAGCCTTGTCATTATGGAAGGTAGTCTATTTTCGATATTTTTTATACTCAAATGGATGGTAGCCTTGTCATTATGGAAGGTAGTCTGTTGTCATGATTTTTGTTACTCTAATGGATGGTACCCTTATCATTTTGGAAGGTAGTCTATTATCGAGATTTTTTTTACTCAAATGGATGGTAGCCATGTCATTATGGAAGGTAATCTGTTTTCGAGATTTTTGTTACTCCATTGCATGGTACCCTTGTCATTATGGAAGGTAGTCTGTTGTCGAGATTTTTGTTACTCCAATGGATGGTAGCCTTGTCATTACAGAAGGTAGTCTGTTGTCGAGATTTTTGTTATTCCAATGGATGGTAGCCTTGTCACTATGGAAGGTAGTCTGCTGTTGATATTTTTGTTACTCTAATGGATGATAACCGTGTTATTATGAAAGGTAGAGTGTTGTCTCGATTTTTGTTACTCTAATGGATGGTAGCCTTGTCATTATGAAAAGTAGTCTATTTTCGATATTTTTTATACTCAAATTGATGGTAGCCTTGTCATTATGGAAGGTAGTCTCTTGTTGATATTTTTGTTACTCCAATGGATGATAGCCATGTCATTATGGAAGGTAGAGTGTTGTCTCGATTTTTGTTACTCTAATGGATGGTAGCCTTGTCATTATGGAAGGTAGTCTATTTTTGATATTTTTTATACTCAAATAGATGCTAGCCTTGTAATTATGGAAGTTAGTCTGTTGTCGTGATTTTTTTTACTCCAATGGATGGTAGCCTTGTCATTATGGAAGGTAGTATGTTGTCGAGATCTTTGTTACTCCAATGAATGGTAGCCTTGTCATTATGGAAGGTAGTCTGTTGTCGAGATTTTTGTTATTCCAATGGATGGTAGCCTTGTTATTATGGAAGGTAGTCTGTTGTTCTGATTTTTGTTACTCCAATGGATGGTAGCCTTGTGATTTTTTAAGGTAGTATGTTGTCGATATCTTTGTTACTCCAATGGATGGTAGCCTTATCATTAGGGAAGGTAGTCTCTTGTTGATATTTTTGTTACCTCATTGGATGGTAGCCATGTCATTATGGAAGGTAGTGTGTTGTCTCGATTATTATTACTCAAATGGATGGTAGCCTTGTCATTATGGAAGGTAGTATGTCGATGTGATTTCTGTTACTCAATGGATGATAGCCTTGTCATTATGGAAGATAGTCTGTTGTTCAGATTCTAGACTTGTCATTATGGAAGGTAGTTTGTTGTCGATATTTTTGTTACTCCATTGGATTGTAGCCTTGTCATTATGAAAGATAGTCTATTTTCGAGATTTTTGTCATTCCAATGGATTGTAGACTTGTCATTATGGAAGGTAGTCTGTTATCCAGATTATTGTTACTCTAATGGATGGTACCCTTATCATTATGGAAGGTAGTCTATTGTCGAGATTTTTGTTACTCAAATGGATGGTAGCCTTGTCATTATGGAAGGTAGTCTGTTTACGAGTTTTTGTTACTCCATTGCATGGTAGCCTTGTCATTATGGAAGGTAGTCTGTTGTTGAGATTTTTGTTATTCCAATGGATGGTAGCCTTATCATTATGGAAGGTAGTCTATTTTCATGATTTTTGTTACTCCAATGGATGGAAGCCTTGTCATTTTGGAAGGTAGTATGTTCTCAATATCTTTGTTACTCCAATGGATGGTAGCCTTGTCATTATGGAAGGTAGTCTGTTGTCGAGATTTTTGTTATTCCAATGGATTGTAGCCTTGTCATTATGGAAGTTAGTTTGTTGTTGATATTTTTGTTACTCCAATGGATGATACCCTTGTCATTATGGAAGGTAGAGTGTTGTCTCGATTTTTGTTACTCTAATGGATCATAGCCTTGTCATTATGGAAGGTAGTCTATTTTCGATATTTTTTATACTCAAATGGATGGTAGCCTTGTCATTATGGAAGGTAGTCTCTTGTTCATATTTTATTTACTCCAATGGATGGTAGCCTTGTCATTATGGAAGGTAGTCTGTTGTCCAAATTTTTGTTTCTCTAATGGTTGGTAGCCTTGTCATTATGGAAGGTAGTCTGTTGTCGTGATTTTTGTTACACCATTGGATGGTAGCCTTGTAATTATGGAAGGTAGTCTATTGTCGAGATTTTTGTTACTCCAATGGATGATAGCCTTGTCATTATGGAAGGTAGTCTGATGTTGATATTTTTGTTACTCCAATGGATGGTAGCCTTGTCATTATGGAAGGTAGAGTGTTGTCTCAATTTTTGTTACTCTAATGGATGGTAGCCATGTCATTATGGAAGGTAGTCTATTTTCGAGATTTTTGTTACTGTATTGCATGGTAGCCTTGTCATTATGGAAGGTAGTTTGTCGTTGATATTTTTGTTATTCCAATGGATGGTAGCCTTGTTTTTATGGAAGGTAGTCTGTTGTTATGATTTTTGTTACTCCAATGGATGGTAGCCTTGTGATTTTTTAAGGTAGTATGTTGTCGATATCTTTGTTACTCCAATGGATGGTAGCCTTGTCATTATGGAAGGTAGTCTCCTGTTGACATTTTTGTTACTCCATTGGATGGTATCCTTGTCATTATGGAAGGTAGTCTCTTGTTAGTATGTTTTTACTCCAATGGATGGTAGCCTTGTGATTATTGAAGGTAGATTGTTGTCCCGATTTTTGCTACTCTAATGGATGGTTGCCTTGTCATTATGGTAGGTAGTCTTTGTCGTGATTTTTGTTACTCCAATTGATGGTAGCCTTGTCATTATGGAAGGTAATATGTTATCGATATCTTTGTTTCTCCAATGGATAGTAGCCTTGTAATTATGGAAGGTATTCTATTGTCGAGATTGTTGTTACTCCAATGGATGATAGCCTTGTCATTATGGAAGGTAGTCTGTTGTTGATATTTTTGTTACTCTAATGGATGGTAGCCTTGTCAGTATGGAAGGTAGAGTGTTATCTCAATTCTTGTTACTCTAATGGATGGTAGCCTTGTCATTATGGAAGGTAGTCTGTTCTCGAGATTTTTTAAACTCAAATGGATGGTGACCTTGTCATTATTGAAGTTAGTCTCTTGTTGATATTTTTGTTACTCCAATAGATGGTAGACTTGTCATTATGGAAGGTAGTCTCTTGTTAGTATTTTTTTACTCCAATGGATGGTAGCCTTGTGATTATGGAAGGTAGATTGTTGTCCCGATTTTTGCTACTCTAATGGATGGTTGCCTTGTCTTTATGGTAGGTAGTCTGTTGTCGTGATTTTTGTTACTCCAATTGATGGTAGCCTTGTCATTATGGAAGGTAGTATGTTGTCGATATCTTTGTTTCTCCAATGGATAGTAGCCTTGTAATTATGGAAGGTAGTCTATTGTCGAGATTTTTGTTACTCCAATGGATAATAGCCTTGTCATTATGGAAGGTAGTCTGATGTTGATATTTTTGTTACTCCAATGGATGGTAGCCTTGTCATTATGGAAGGTAGAGTGTTGTCTCAGTTTTTGTTACTCTAATGGATGGTAGCTTTGTCATTATGGAAGGTAGTCTGTTGTCGAGATTTTTCATACTCAAATGGATGGTAACCTTGTCATTATGGAAGTTAGTCTCTTGTTGATATTTTTGTTACTCCAATTGATGGTAGCCTTGTCATTATGGAAGGTAGTCTGTTGTCCAGATTTTTGTTACACCGTGTGATGGTAGCCTTGTAATTATTGAAGGTAGTCTATTGTCGAGATGTTTGTTATTCCAATGGATGGTAGCCTTGTAATTATGGAAGGTAGTGTGTTGTGGTGATGTTTGTTACTCTAATGGATGGTAGCCTAGTCATTATGGAAGGTAGTCTGTTGTCGTGATTTTTATTACTCTAATGGATGGTAGCCTTGTCATTATGGAAGGTTTTATGTTGTCGATATCTTTATTACTCCAATGGATGGTAGCCTTGTCATTATGGAAGGTAGTCTGTTGTCGAGATTTTTGATACTCCAATGGATGGTAGCCTTGTCATTATGGAAGGTAGGTTCTTTTTGATATTTTTGTTACTCCAATGGATTGCAGCCTTGTCATTATGGAAGGATGTATGTTGTCCCGATCATAATTTCTCAAATGGATGGTAGCCTTGGCATTATGGAAGGTAGTCTGTTTTTGTGATTTCTGTTACTCCAATGGATGGTAGCCTTGTCATTATGGAAGGTAGTATTTTATTCATATTTTTGTTACTTTAATGGATGGTAGACTTGTCATTATGGAAGGTAGTCTGTTGCCGATATTTTTATTACTCCATTGGATTGTAGCCTTGTCAAAATGAAAAGTAGTCTGTTGTCGAGATTTTTGTTATTCCAATGGATGGTAGACTAGTCATTATAGAAGGTGGTCTCTTGTTGAAATTTTTGTTACTCCAATGGATGGTAGCCTTGTCATTATGGAAGGTAGTCTATTTTCGATATGTTTGTTACTCCAATGGATGATAGCCTTGTCATTATGGAAGGTAGTTTGTTGTGGAGATTTTTGATACTCTATTAGATTGTAGCCTTGTTATTATTGATGGTAGACTGTTGTCGATATATTTGTTACTCCATTGGATAGAAGCCTTGTCACTATGGAAGGTAGTCTGTTGTGGATATTTTTTTTACTCCAATGGATGGTAGACTTGTCATTATGGAAGGTAGTCTATTGTCGAGATTTTTGTTACTCCAATGGATTCTAGCTTTGTCATTATGGAAGGTAGTCTGTTGTCGAGATTATTTTGATACTACAATGGATTGTAGCCTTGTCATTATGGAAGGTAGTCTATCATTGATATTTCTGTTACTCCAATGGATGGTAGCCTTGTCATTATGGAAGGTAGTATGTTGTCAATATCTTTGTTACTCCAATGGATGGTAGCCTTGTCATTATGGAAGGTAGTCTATTGTTGAGATTTTTGTTACTCCAATGTATGGTAACCTTGTCATTATGGAAGGTAGTCTGTCATTGTGATTTTTGTTACTCTAGTGAAAGATTGCCTTGTCATTATGGAAGGTAGTCTGTTGTTCATATTTTTCTTACTATAATATATGTTAGCCTTGTCATTATGGAAGGTAGTCTGTTATCGAGATTTTTGTTACTTTAATGGATGGTAGCCTTGTCATTATGAAAGGTAGTCTTTCGTTGTGATTTTTGTTACTCCAATGGATGGTAGCCTTATCATTATGGAAGGCAATCTGTTGTTTATATTTTTGTTACTATATTGTATGTTAGCCTTGTCATTATGGAAGGTAGTCTGTTGTCGAGATTTTCATTACTCCATTGGATAGTAGCCTTGTCATTATGGAAGGTAGTATTTTTTTGATATTTTTGTTATTCCAATGGATGGTATCCTAGTCATTATGGAAGGTAGTCTATTTTTGAGATTTTTGTTACTCCAATGGATGGTAGACTTGTCATTATGGAAGGTAGTATGTTGTCGAGATTTTTGTTACTTTAAAGGATGGTAGCCTTGTCATTATGGAAGGTAGTCTGTCGTTGTGATTGTTGTTACTCCAATGGATGGTAGCCTTGTCATTATGGAAGGTAGTCTGTTGTTTAAATTTTTGGTACTATAATGTATGTTAGCCTTGTCATTATGGAAGTTAGTCTGTTGTCCAGATTTTTGTTACTCCATTGGATAGTATCCTTTTCATTATTGAAGGTAGTCTGTTGTAGAGATTTCTGTTACTCAAATGGATGGTAGCCTTGTCATTATGGAAGGTAGTCTCTTGTTGATATTTTTGTTACTCCAATGGATGGTAGCCTTGTAATTATGGAAGGTAGTGTGTTGTGGTGATTTTTGTTACTCTAATGGATGGTAGCCTAGTCATTATGGAAGGTAGTCTGTTGTCGTGATTTTTATTACTCTAATGGATGGTAGCCTTGTCATTATGGAAGGTTTTATGTTGTCGATATCTTTATTACTCCAATGGATGGTAGCCTTGTCATTATGGAAGGTAGTCTGTTGTCGAGATTTTTGATACTCCAATGGATGGTAGCCTTGTCATTATGGAAGGTAGGTTCTTTTTGATATTTTTGTTACTCCAATGGATTGCAGCCTTGTCATTATGGAAGGATGTATGTTGTCCCGATCATAATTTCTCAAATGGATGGTAGCCTTGGCATTATGGAAGGTAGTCTGTTTTTGTGATTTCTGTTACTCCAATGGATGGTAGCCTTGTCATTATGGAAGGTAGTATTTTATTCATATTTTTGTTACTTCAATGGATGGTAGACTTGTCATTATGGAAGGTAGTCTGTTGCCGATATTTTTGTTACTCCATTGGATTGTAGCCTTGTCAAAATGAAAAGTAGTCTGTTGTCGAGATTTTTGTTATTCCAATGGATGGTAGACTTGTCATTATAGAAGGTGGTCTCTTGTTGAAATTTTTGTTACTCCAATGGATGGTAGCCTTGTCATTATGGAAGGTAGTGTATTTTCGATATGTTTGTTACTCCAATGGATGATAGCCTTGTCATTATGGAAGGTAGTTTGTTGTGGAGATTTTTGATACTCTATTAGATTGTAGCCTTCTTATTATTGATGGTAGACTGTTGTCGATATATTTGTTACTCCATTGGATAGAAGCCTTGTCACTATGGAAGGTAGTCTGTTGTGGATATTTTTTTTACTCCAATGGATGGTAGACTTGTCATTATGGAAGGTCGTCTGTTGTCGAGATTTTTGTTACTCCAATGGATTCTAGCCTTGTCATTATGGAAGGTAGTCTGTTGTCGAGATTATTTTGATACTACAATGGATTGTAGCCTTGTCATTAAGGAAGGTAGTCTATCATTGATATTTCTGTTACTCCAATGGATGGTAGCCTTGTCATTATGGAAGGTAGTATGTTGTCGATATCTTTGTTACTCCAATGGATGGTAGCCTTGTCATTATGGAAGGTAGTCTATTGTTGAGATTTTTGTTACTCCAATGTATGGTAACCTTGTCATTATGGAAGGTAGTATATTGTTGAGATTTTTGTTACTTTAAAGGATGGTAGCCTTGTCATTATGGAAGGTAGTCTGTCGTTGTGATTGTTGTTACTCCAATGGATGGTAGCCTTGTCATTATGGAAGGTAGTCTGTTGTTTAAATTTTTGGTACTATAATGTATGTTAGCCTTGTCATTATGGAAGTTAGTCTGTTGTCCAGATTTTTGTTACTCCATTGGATAGTAGCCTTTTCATTATTGAAGGTAGTCTGTTGTACAGATTTCTGTTACTCAAATGGATGGTAGCCTTGTCATTATGGAAGGTAGTATGTTGTCGTGTTTTTTGTTACTCCAATGGATGGTAGCCTTGTCATTATGCAAGGTAGTATGTTATCGATATCTTTGTTACTCCAATGGATGGTAGCCTTGTCAATATGGAAGGTAGTCTGTCATTGTGATTTTTGTTACCCCAATGGATTGTAGCCTTGTCATTACGGAAGGTAGTCTGTTGTTCAGATTTTTGTTACTACCATGTATGTTAGCCTTGTCATTATGGAAGGTAGTCTGTTTTCGAGATTATTTTGATACTACAATGGATTGTAGCCTTGTCATTATGGAAGGTAGTCTATCGTTGAGATTTCTGTTACTCCAATGGATGGTAGCCCTGTCATTATGGAAGGTAGTCTGTTGTCGAGATTTTTGTTACTCCAATGGATGGTAGCCTTGTCATTATGGAAGGTAGTTCGTCGTTGTGATTTCTGTTACTCCAATGGATGGTAGCCTTGTCATTATGGAAGGTAGTTTGTTGTCGAGATTTTTTTTATTCCATTGGATGGTAGCCTTGTCATTATGGAAGGTAGTTTTTTCTCGAGATTTTTGTTACTCCAATGGATAGTAGCCTTGTCATTATGGAAGGTAGTCTGTCATTGTGATTTTTGTTACTCCAATGAATGGTAGCCTTGTCATTATGGAAGGTAGTCTGTTGTTCAGATTTTTGTTACTACAATATATGTTAGCCTTGTCCTTATGGAAGGTTGTCTGTTTTTGAGATTTTTGATTCTCCAATAGATGGTATCCTTGTCATTATGGAAGGTAGTCTATTGTCGAGATTTTTGTTACTTTAATGGATGGTAGCCTTGTCATTATGGAATGTAGTCTGTCATTGTGGTTATTGTTACTCCAATGGATAGTAGCCTTGTCATTATGGAAGGTAGTTTGTTGTTTAGATTTTTGTTACTATAATGTATGTTAGCCTTGTCATTATGGAATGTATTGTGTTATCGAGATTTTTGTTACTCCATTGGATAGTAGCCTTGTCATTATGGAAGGTAATCTGTTGTGGAGATATCTGTTACTCCAATGGATGGTAGCCTTGTCATTCTGGAAGGTAGTATGTTGTCGTGATTTTTATTACTCCAATGGATGGTAGCCTTGTCATTATGGAAGGTAGTATGTTGTCGATATCTTTGTTACTCCAATGGATGGTAGCCTTGTCAATATGGAAGGTAGTCTATTGTTCAGATTTTTGTTACTACCATGTATGTTAGCCTTGTCATTATGGAAGGTAGTGTGTTGTCGAGATTATTTTTATACTACAATTGATTGTAGCCTTGTCATTACGGAAGGTAGTCTATCATTGAGTTTTCTGTTACTCCAATGGATGGTAGCCTTGTCATTATGGAAGGTAGTTTTTTGTTGAGATTTTTGTTACTCCAATGGATGGTAGCCTTGTCATTATGGAAGTTATTCTTTTGTCGAGATTTTTGTTACTCCGATGGATGGTAGCCTTCTTATTATGGAAGGTAGTCGGTTGTCGATATTTTTGTTACTACAATGGATGGTAGCCTTGTCATTATGGAAGGTAGTCTGTTGTCGAAATTTTTTTGATACTACAATAGACTGTAGCCTTGTCATTATGGAAGGTAGTCTGTTGTCGATATCTTTGTTACTCCAATGGATGGTAGCCTAGTCATTATGGAAGGTAGTCTGTTTTCGATATGTTTGTTACTCCAATGGATGGTAGACTTGTCATTATGGAAGGTAGTCAGTTGTCGATATTTTTGTTACTACAATGGATGGTAGCCTTGTCATTATGGCAGGTAGTCTGTTGTCAAGATTTTTTTATACTACAATGGATTGTAGCCTTGTCATTATGGAAGGTATTCTGTTATCGATATATTTGTTACTCCAATGGATGGTAGCCTAGTCATTATGGAAGGTAGTCTGTTTTCGATATGTTTGTTACTTCAATGGATGGTAGCCTTGTCATTATGGAAGGTAGTCTGTTGTGGAGATTATTTTTACTCCAATGGATGGTAAACTTGTCATTATGGAAGGTAGTCTTTTGTCAAGATTTTTGTTACTCCAATGGATTGTAGCCTTGTCATTATGGAAGGTAGTCTGTTTTCGAGATTATTTTGATACTACAATGGATTGTAGCCTTGTCATTATGGAAGTTAGTCTATCGTTGAGATTTCTGTTACTCCATTGGATGGTGGCCTTGTCACTATGGAAGGTAGTTTTTTGTCGAGATTTTTGTTACTCCAATGGATAGTAGCCGTGTTATTATGGAAGGTAGTCTATTGTCGAGATTTTTGTTACTCCAATGGATTGTAGCCTTGTCATTATGGAAGGTATTCTTTGGTCGAGATTTTTGTTACTCCAATGGATGGTAGCCTTCTTATTATGGAAGGTAGTCAGTTGTCGATATTTTTGTTACTAAAATGGATGGTAGCCTTGTCATTATGGCAGGTAGTCTGTTGTCAAGATTTTTTTTATACTACAATGGATTGTAGCCTTGTCATTATGGAAGGTATTCTGTTATCGATATCTTTGTTACTCCAATGGATGGTAGCCTAGTCATTATGGAAGGTAGTCTGTTTTCGATATGTTTGTTACTCCAATGGATGGTATCCTTGTCAATATGGAAGGTAGTCTGTTGTGGAGATTTTTGTTACTCTATTAGATGGTAGCCTTGTCATTATGGATGGTAGTGTGCTGTCGATATATTTGTTACTCCATTGGATAGAAGCCTTGTCATTATGGAAGGTAGTCTGTTGTGGAGATTTTTTTTACTCCAATGGATGGTAGACTTGTCATTATGGAAGGTAGTCTGTTGTCGAGATTTTTGTTACTCCAATGGATTGTAGCCTTGTCATTATGGAAGGTAGTCTGTTGTCGAGATTATTTTGATCTTACAATGGATTGTAGCCTTGTCATTATGGAAGGTAGTATATCGTTGATATTTATGTTACTCCAATGGATGGTAGCCCTGTCATTATGGAAGGTAGTCTGTTGTCGAGATTTTTGTTATTCCATTGGATGGTAGCCTTCTCATTATGGAAGGTAGTTTTTTGTCGAGATTTTTGTTACTCCAAAGAATGGTAGCCTTGTCATTATGGAAGGTAGTCTATTGTCGAGATTTTTGTTACTCCAATGGATTGTAGCCTTGTCATTATGGAAGGTATTCTTTGGTCGAGATTTTTGTTACTCCAATGGATGGTTGCCTTCTTATTATGGAAGGTAGTCAGTTGTCGATATTTTTGTTACTAAAATGGATGGTAGCCTTGTCATTATGGAAGGTATTCTGTTGTCAAGATTTTTTTTATACTACAATGGATTTTAGCCTTGTCATTATGGAAGGTATTCTGTTATCGATATCATTGTTACTCCAATGGATGGTAGCCTAGTCATTATGGAAGGTAGTCTATTTTCGATATGTTTGTTACTCCAATGGATGGTAGCCTTGTCATTATGGAAGGTAGTCTATTGTGGAGATTTTTGATACTCTATTAGATGGTAGCCTTGTCATTATTGATGGTAGTCTGTTGTCGATATATTTGTTACTCCATTGAATAGTAGCCTTGTTATTATGGAAGGTAGTCTATTGTCGAGATTTTTGTTACTCCAATGGATGGTAGCCTTCTTATTATGGAAGGTAGTCAGTTGTCGATATTTTTGTTACTACAATGAATGGTAGCCTTGTCATCATGGAAGGTAGTCTGTTGTCGATATTTTTTTGATACTACAATGGACTGTAGCCTTGTCATTATGGAAGGTAGTCTGTTATCGATATCTTTGTTACTCCAATGGAGGGTAGCCTAGTCATTATGGAAGGTAGACTATTTTCGATATGTTTGTTACTCCAATGGATGGTAGCCTTCTTATTATGGAAGGTAGTCAGTTGTCGATATTTTTGTTACTAAAATGGATGGTAGCCTTGTCATTATGGCAGGTAGTCTGTTGTCAAGATTTTTTTTATACTACAATGGATTGTAGCCTTGTCATTATGGAAGGTATTCTGTTATCGATATCTTTGTTACTCCAATGGATGGTAGCCTAGTCATTATGGAAGGTAGTCGGTTTTCGATATGTTTGTTACTCCAATGGATGGTATCCTTGTCAATATGGAAGGTAGTCTGTTGTGGAGATTTTTGTTACTCTATTAGATGGTAGCCTTGTCATTATGGATGGTAGTGTGCTGTCGATATATTTGTTACTCCATTCGATAGAAGCCTTGTCATTATGGAAGGTAGTCTGTTATGGAGATTTTTTTTACTCCAATGGATGGTAGACTTGTCATTATGGAAGGTAGTCTGTTGTCGAGATTTTTGTTACTCCAATGGATTGTAGCCTTGTCATTATGGAAGGTAGTCTGTTGTCGAGATTATTTTGATACTACAATGGATTGTAGCCTTGTCATTATGGAAGGTAGTCTATCGTTGATATTTATGTTACTCCAATGGATGGTAGCCCTGTCATTATGGAAGGTAGTCTGTTGTCGAGATTTTTGTTATTCCATTGGATGGTAGCCTTCTCATTATGGAAGGTAGTTTTTTGTCGAGATTTTTGTTACTCCAATGGATGGTAGCCTTGTCATTATGGAAGGTAGTCTATTGTCGAGATTTTTGTTACTCCAATGGATTGTAGCCTTGTCATTATGGAAGGTATTCTTTGGTCGAGATTTTTGTTACTCCAATGGATGGTTGCCTTCTTATTATGGAAGGTAGTCAGTTGTCGATATTTTTGTTACTAAAATGGATGGTAGCCTTGTCATTATGGAAGGTATTCTGTTGTCAAGATTTTTTTTATACTACAATGGATTTTAGCCTTGTCATTATGGAAGGTATTCTGTTATCGATATCATTGTTACTCCAATGGATGGTAGCCTAGTCATTATGGAAGGTAGTCTATTTTCGATATGTTTGTTACTCCAATGGATGGTAGCCTTGTCATTATGGAAGGTAGTCTATTGTGGAGATTTTTGATACTCTATTAGATGGTAGCCTTGTCATTATTGATGGTAGTCTGTTGTCGATATATTTGTTACTCCATTGAATAGTAGCCTTGTTATTATGGAAGGTAGTCTATTGTCGAGATTTTTGTTACTCCGATGGATGGTAGCCTTCTTATTATGGAAGGTAGTCAGTTGTCGATATTTTTGTTACTACAATGAATGGTAGCCTTGTCATCATGGAAGGTAGTCTGTTGTCGATATTTTTTTGATACTACAATGGACTGTAGCCTTGTCATTATGGAAGGTAGTCTGTTGTCGATATCTTTGTTACTCCAATGGAGGGTAGCCTAGTCATTATGGAAGGTAGACTATTTTCGATATGTTTGTTACTCCAATGGATGGTAGCCTTCTTATTATGGAAGGTAGTCAGTTGTCGATATTTTTGTTACTAAAATGGATGGTAGCCTTGTCATTATGGCAGGTAGTCTGTTGTCAAGATTTTTTTTATACTACAATGGATTGTAGCCTTGTCATTATGGAAGGTATTCTGTTATCGATATCTTTGTTACTCCAATGGATGGTAGCCTAGTCATTATGGAAGGTAGTCGGTTTTCGATATGTTTGTTACTCCAATGGATGGTATCCTTGTCAATATGGAAGGTAGTCTGTTGTGGAGATTTTTGTTACTCTATTAGATGGTAGCCTTGTCATTATGGATGGTAGTGTGCTGTCGATATATTTGTTACTCCATTGGATAGAAGCCCTGTCATTATGGAAGGTAGTCTGTTATGGAGATTTTTTTTACTCCAATGGATGGTAGACTTGTCATTATGGAAGGTAGTCTGTTGTCGAGATTTTTGTTACTCCAATGGATTGTAGCCTTGTCATTATGGAAGGTAGTCTGTTGTCGAGATTATTTTGATACTACAATGGATTGTAGCCTTGTCATTATGGAAGGTAGTCTATCGTTGATATTTATGTTACTCCAATGGATGGTAGCCCTGTCATTATGGAAGGTAGTCTATTGTCGAGATTTTTGTTATTCCATTGGATGGTAGCCTTCTCATTATGGAAGGTAGTTTTTTGTCGAGATTTTTGTTACTCCAATGGATGGTAGCCTTGTCATTATGGAAGGTAGTCTATTGTCGAGATTTTTGTTACTCCAATGGATTGTAGCCTTGTCATTATGGAAGGTATTCTTTGGTCGAGATTTTTGTTACTCCAATGGATGGTTGCCTTCTTATTATGGAAGGTAGTCAGTTGTCGATATTTTTGTTACTAAAATGGATGGTAGCCTAGTCATTATGGAAGGTATTCTGTTGTCAAGATTTTTTTTGATACTGCAATGGATTTTAGCCTTGTCATTATGGAAGGTATTCTGTTATCGATATCATTGTTACTCCAATGGATGGTAGCCTAGTCATTATGGAAGGTAGTCTATTTTCGATATGTTTGTTACTCCAATGGATGGTAGCCTTGTCATTATGGAAGGTAGTCTATTGTGGAGATTTTTGATACTCTATTAGATGGTAGCCTTGTCATTATAGATGGTAGTCTGTTGTCGATATATTTGTTACTCCATTGAATAGTAGCCTTGTTATTATGGAAGGTAGTCTATTGTCGAGATTTTTGTTACTCCGATGGATGGTAGCCTTCTTATTATGGAAGGTAGTCAGTTGTCGATATTTTTGTTACTACAATGAATGGTAGCCTTGTCATTATGGAAGGTAGTCTGTTGTCGATATTTTTTTGATACTACAATGGACTGTAGCCTTGTCATTATGGAAGGTAGTCTGTTGTCGATATCTTTGTTACTCCAATGGAGGGTAGCCTAGTCATTATGGAAGGTAGACTATTTTCGATATGTTTGTTACTCCAATGGATGGTAGCCTTGTCATTATGGAAGGTAGTCTGTTGTCGATATTTTTGTTACTACAATGGATGGTAGCCTTGTCATTATGGAAGGTAGTCTATTGTCAAGATTTTTTTTATACTACAATGGATTGTAGCCTTGTCATTATGGAAGGTAGTCTGTTATCGATATCTTCGTTACTCCAATGGATGGTACCCTAGTCATTATGGAAGGTAGTCTGTTTTCGATATGTTTGTTACTCCAATGGATGGTAGCCTTGTCATTATGGAAGGAAGTCTGTTGTGGAGATTTTTGTTACTCTATTAGATGGTAGCCTTGTCATTATGGATGGTAGTCTGTTGTCGATATATTTGTTACTCAATTGGATAGAAGCCTTGTCATTATGGAAGGTAGTGTGTTGTGGAGATTTTTTTTACTCCATTGGATGGTAGACTTGTCATTATGGAAGGTAGTCTGTTGTCGAGATTTTTGTTACTCCAATGGATTGTAGCCTTGTCATTATGGAAGGTAGTCTGTTTTCGAGATTATTTTGATACTACAATGGATTGTAGCCTTGTCATTATGGAAGGTAGTCTATCGTTGATATTTCTGTTACTCCAATGGATGGTAGCCCTGTCATTATGGAAGGTAGTATGTTGTCGAGATTTTTGTTATTCCATTGGATGGTAGCCTTCTCATTATGGAAGGTAGTTTTTTGTCGAGATTTTTGTTACTCCAATGGATAGTAGCCTTGTCATTATGGAAGGTAGTCTATTGTCGAGATTTTTGTTACTCCAACGGATTGTAGCCTTGTCATTATGGAAGGTATTCTTTGGTCGAGATTTTTGTTACTCAAATGGATGGTAGCCTTCTTATTATGGAAGGTAGTCAGTTGTCAATATTTTTGTTACAAAAATGGATGGTAGCCTTGTCATTATGGACGGTATTCTGTTGTCAAGATTTTTTTTATACTACAATGGATTTTAGCCTTGTCATTATGGAAGGTATTCTGTTATCGATATCTTTGTTACTCCAATGGATGGTAGCCTAGTCATTATGGAAGGTAGTCTATTTTCGATATGTTTGTTACTCCAATGGATGGTAGCCTTGTCATTATGGAAGGTAGTCTGTTGTGGAGATTTTTGATACTCTATTATATGGTAGCCTTTTCATTATTGATGGTAGTCTGTTGTCGATATATTTGTTACTCCATTGGATAGTAGCCTTGTTATTATGGAAGGTAGTCTATTGTCGAGATTTTTATTACTCCGATGGACGGTAGCCTTCTTATTATGGAAGGTAGTCGGTTGTCGATATTTTTGTTACTACAATGGATGGTTTCCTTGTCATTATGGAAGGTAGTCTGTTGTCGATATTTTTTTGATACTACAATGGACTGTAGCCTTGTCATTATGGAAGGTAGTCTGTTGTCGATATCTTTGTTACTCCAATGGATGGTAGCCTAGTCATTATGGAAGGTAGACTATTTTCGATATGTTTGTTACTCCAGTGGATGGTAGCCTTGTCATTATGGAAGGTAGTCTGTTGTCGATATTTTTGTCACTACAATGGATGGTAGCCTTGTCATTATGGAAGGTAGTCTATTGTCATGATTTTTTTTATACTACAATGGATTGTAGCCTTGTCATTATGGAAGGTAGTCTGTTATCGATATCTTTGTTACTCCAATGGATTGTAGCCTAGTCATTATGGAAGGTAGTCTGTTTTCGATATGTTTGTTACAGCAATGGATGATAGCCTTGTCATTATGGCAGGTAGTCTTTTTTGGAGATTTTTGTTACTCTATTAGATGGTAGCCTTGTCATTATGGATGGTAGTCTGCTGTCGATATATTTGTTACTCCATTGGATAGAAGCCTTGTCATTATGGAAGGTAGTCTGTTGTGGAATTTTTTTTTACTCCAATGGATGGTAGACTTGTCATTATGGAAGGTAGTCTGTTATTGATATCTTCGTTACTCCAATGGATGGTAGCCTAGTCATTATGGAAGGTAGTCTGTTTTCGATATGTTTGTTACTCCAATGGATGGTAGCCTTGTCATTATGGAAGGTAGTCTGTTGTGGAGATTTTTGTTACTCTATTAGATGGTAGCCTTGTCATTATGGATGGTAGTCTGTTGTCGATATATTTGTTACTCCATTGGATAAAAGCCTTGTCATTATGGAAGGTAGTGTGTTGTGGAGATTTTTTTTACTCCATTGGATGGTAGACTTGTCATTATGGAAGGTAGTCTGCTGTCGAGATTTTTGTTACTCTAATGGATTGTAGCCTTGTCATTATGGAAGGTAGTCTGTTTTCGAGATTATTTTGATACTACAATGGATTGTAGCCTTGTCATTATGGAAGGTAGTCTATCGTTGAGATTTCTGTTACTCCAATGGATGGTAGCCCTGTCATTATGGAAGGTAGTCTGTTGTCGAGATTTTTGTTATTCCATTAGATGGTAGCCTTGTCATTATGGAAGGTAGTTTTTTGTCGAGATTTTTGTTTCTCCAATGGATAGTAGCCTTGTTATTATGGAAGGTAGTCTATTGTCGAGATTTTTGTTACTCCAATGGATTGTAGCCTTGTCATTATGGAAGATATTCTTTGGTCGAGATTTTTGTTACTCCAATGGATGGTAGCCTTCTTATTATGGAAGGTAGTCAGTTGTCGATATTTTTGTTACTAAAATGGATGGTAGCCTTGTCATTATGGCAGGTAGTCTGTTGTCACGATTTTTTTATACTCCAATGGATTGTAGCCTTGTCATTATGGAAGGTATTCTGTTATCTATATCTTTGTTACTCCAACGGATGGTAGCCTAGTCATTATGGAAAGTAGTCTGTTTTCGATATGTTTGTTACACCAATGGATGGTAGCCTTGTCATTATGGAAGGTAGTCTGTTGTGGAGATTTTTGTTACTCTATTAGATGGTAGCCTTGTCATTATGGATGGTAGTCTGCTGTCGATATATTTGTAACTCCATTGGATAGAAGCCTTGTCATTATGGAAGGTAGTGTGTTGTGGAGATTTTTTTTACTCCATTGGATGGTAGACTTGTCATTATGGAAGGTAGTCTGTTGTCGAGATTTTTGTTACTCTAATGGATTGTAGCCTTGTCATTATGGAAGGTAGTCTGTTTTCGAGATTATTTTGATACTACAATGGATTGTAGCCTTGTCATTATGGAAGGTAGTCTATCGTTGAGATTTCTGTTACTCCAATGGATGGTAGCCCTGTCATTATGGAAAGTAGTCTGTTGTCGAGATTTTTGTTATTCCATTAGATGGTAGCCTTGTCATTATGGAAGGTAGTTTTTTGTCGAGATTTTTGTTTCTCCAATGGATAGTAGCCTTGTTATTATGGAAGGTAGTCTATTGTCGAGATTTTTGTTACTCCAATGGATTGTAGCCTTGTCATTATGGAAGATATTCTTTGGTCGAGATTTTTGTTACTCCAATGGATGGTAGCCTTCTTATTATGGAAGTTAGTCAGTTGTCGATATTTTTGTTACTAAAATGGATGGTAGCCTTGTCATTATGGCAGGTAGTCTGTTGTCTAGATTTTTTTATACTACAATGGATTGTAGCCTTGTCATTATGGAAGGTATTCTGTTATCTATATCTTTGTTACTCCAACGGATGGTAGCCTAGTCATTATGGAAAGTAGTCTGTTTTCGATATGTTTGTTACACCAATGGATGGTAGCCTTGTCATTATGGAAGGTAGTCTGTTGTGGAGATTTTTGTTACTCTATTAGATGGTAGCCTTGTCATTATGGATGGTAGTCTGTTGTCTATATATTTGTAACTCCATTGGATAGAAGCCTTGTCATTATGGAAGGTAGTCTGTTGTGGAAATTTTTTTTACTCCAATGGATGGTAGACTTGTCATTATGGAAGGTAGTCTGTTTTCAAGATTTTTGTTACTCCAATGGATTGTAGCCTTGTCATTATGGAAGGTAGTCAGTTTTTGAGATTATTTTGATACTACAATGGATTGTAGCCTTGTCATTATGGAAGGTAGTCTATCGTTGAGATTTCTGTTACTCCAATGGATGGTAGCCCTGTCATTATGGAAGGTAGTCTGTTGTCGAGATTTTTGTTATTCCATTGGATGGTAGCCTTGTCATTATGGAAGGTAGTTTTTTGTCGAGATTTTTGTTACTCCAATGCATAGTAGCCTTGTCATTATGGAAGGTAGTCTGTTGTCGATATTTTTGTTACTAAAATGGATGGTAGCCTTGTCATTATGGCAGGTAGTCTGTTGTCAAGATTTTTTTATACTACAATGGATTGTAGCCTTGTCATTATGGAAGGTAGTCTGTTATCTATATCTTTGTTACTCCAACGGATGGTAGCCTAGTCATTATGGAAAGTAGTCTGTTTTCGATATGTTTGTTACACCAATGGATGGTAGCCTTGTCATTATGGAAGGTAGTTTGTTGTGGAGATTTTTGTTACTCTATTAGATGGTAGCCTTGTCATTATGGATGGTAGTCTGCTGTCGATATATTTGTAACTCCATTGGATATAAGCCTTGTCATTATGGAAGGTAGTCTGTTGTGGAAATTTTTTTTACTCCAATGGATGGTAGACTTGTCATTATGGAAGGTAGTCTGTTTTCAAGATTTTTGTTACTCCAATGGATTGTAGCCTTGTCATTATGGAAGGTAGTCAGTTTTTGAGATTATTTTGATACTACAATGGATTGTAGCCTTGTCACTATGGAAGGTAGTCTATCGTTGAGATTTCTGTTACTCCAATGGATGGTAGCCCTGTCATTATGGAAGGTAGTCTGTTGTCGAGATTTTTGTTATTCCATTGGATGGTAGCCTTGTCATTATGGAAGGTAGTTTTTTGTCGAGATTTTTGTTACTCCAATGCATAGTAGCCTTGTCATTATGGAAGGTAGTCTGTTGTCGATATTTTTGTTACTACAATGGATGGTAGCCTTGTCATTATGGAAGGTAGTCTATTGTCATGATTTTTTTTATACTACAATGGATTGTAGCCTTGTCATTATGGAAGGTAGTCTGTTATCGATATCTTTGTTACTCCAATGGATGGTAGCCTAGTCATTATGGAAGGTAGTCTGTTTTCGATATGTTTGTTACACCAATGGATGATAGCCTTGTCATTATGGAAGGTAGTCTGTTGTGGAGATTTTTGTTACTCTATTAGATGGTAGCCTTGTCATTATGGATGGTAGTCTGCTGTCGATATATTTGTTACTCCATTGGATAGAAGCCTTGTCATTATGGAAGGTAGTCTGTTGTGGAATTTTTTTTTACTCCAATGGATGGTAGACTTGTCATTATGGAAGCTAGTCTGTTTTCAAGATTTTTGTTATTCCAATGGATTGTAGCCTTGTCATTATGGAAGGTAGTCAGTTTTTGAGATTATTTTGATACTACAATGGATTGTAGCCTTGTCATTATGGAAGGTAGTCTATCATTGAGATTTCTGTTACTCCAATGGATGGTAGCCCTGTCATTATGGAAAGTAGTCTGTTGTCGAGATTTTTGTTATTCCATTGGATGGTAGCCTTGTCATTATGGAAGGTAGTTTTTTGTCGAGATTTTTGTTACTCCAATGCATAGTAGCCTTGTCATTATGGAAGGTAGTCTGTTGTCGATATTTTTGTTACTACAATGGATGGTAGCCTTGTCATTATGGAAGGTAGTCTATTGTCATGATTTTTTTTATAATACAATGGATTGTAGCCTTGTCATTATGGAAGGTAGTCTGTTATCGATATCTTTGTTACTCCAATGGATGGTAGCCTAGTCATTATGGAAGGTAGTCTGTTTTCGATATGTTTGTTACACCAATGGATGATAGCCTTGTCATTATGGAAGGTAGTCTGTTGTGGAGATTTTTGTTACTCTATTAGATGGTAGCCTAGTCATTATGGATGGTAGTCTGCAGTCGATATATTTGTTAATCCATTGGATGGTAGACTTGTCATTATGGAAGGTAGTCTGTTATCGATATCTTCTTTACTCCAATGGATGGTAGCCTAGTCATTAAGGAAGGTAGTCTGTTTTCGATATGTTTGTTACTCCAATGGATGGTAGCCTTGTCATTATGGAAGGTAGTCTGTTGTGAAGATTTTTGTTACTCTATTAGATGGTAGCCTTGTCATTATGGATGGTAGTCTGTTGTCGATATATTTGTTACTCCATTGGATAGAAGCCTTGTCATTATGGAAGGTAGTGTGTTGTGGAGATTTTTTTTACTCCATTGGATGGTAGACTTGTCATTATGGAAGGTAGTCTGTTGTCGAGATTTTTGTTACTCTATTGGATTGTAGCCTTGTCATTATGGAAGGTAGTCTGTTTTCGAGATTATTTTGATACTACAATGGATTGTAGCCTTGTCATTATGGAAGGTAGTCTATCGTTGAGATTTCTGTTACTCCAATGGATGGTAGCCCTGTCATTATGGAAGGTAGTCTGTTGTCGAGATTTTTGTTATTCCATTAGATGGTAGCCTTGTCATTATGGAAGGTAGTTTTTTGTCGAGATTTTTGTTTCTCCAATGGATAGTAGAGCCTTGTTATTATGGAAGGTAGTCTATTGTCGAGATTTTTGTTACTCCGATGGATTGTAGCCTTGTCATTATGGAAGATATTCTTTGGTAGAGATTTTTGTTACTCCAATGGATGGTAGCCTTCTTATTATGGAAGGTAGTCAGTTGTCGATATTTTTGTTACTAAAATGGATGGTAGCCTTGTCATTATGGCAGGTAGTCTGTTGTCAAGATTTTTTTTATACTACAATGGATTGTAGCCTTGTCATTATGGAAGGTATTTTGTTATCTATATCTTTGTTACTCCAACGGATGGTAGCCTAGTCATTATGGAAAGTAGTCTGTTTTCGATATGTTTGTTACACCAATGGATGGTAGCCTTGTCATTATGGAAGGTAGTCTGTTGTGGAGATTTTTGTTACACTATTAGATGGTAGCCTTGTCATTATGGATGGTAGTCTGCTGTCGATATATTTGTAACTCCATTGGATAGAAGCCTTGTCATTATGGAAGGTAGTCTGTTGTGGAAATTTTTTTTACTCCAATGGATGGTAGACTTGTCATTATGGAAGGTAGTCTGTTTTCAAGATTTTTGTTACTCCAATGGATTGTAGCCTTGTCATTATGGAAGGTAGTCAGTTTTTGAGATTATTTTGATACTACAATGGATTGTAGCCTTGTCATTATGGAAGGTAGTCTATCGTTGAGATTTCTGTTACTCCAATGGATGGTAGCCCTGTCATTATGGAAGGTAGTCTGTTGTCGAGATTTTTGTTATTCCATTGGATGGTAGCCTTGTCATTATGAAAGGTAGTTTTTTGTCGAGATTTTTGTTACTCCAATGCATAGTAGCCTTGTTATTATGGAAGGTAGTCTATTGTCGAGATTTTTGTTACTCCAATGGATTGTTACCTTGTCATTATGGAAGGTATTCTTTGGTCGAGATTTTTGTTACTCCAATGGATGGTAGCCTTTTTATTATGGAAGGTAGTCAGTTGTCGATATTTTTGTTACTAAAATGGATGGTAGCATTGTCATTATGGCAGGTAGTCTGTTGTCAAGATTTTTTTTATACTACAATGGATTGTAGCCTTGTCATTCTGGAAGGTATTATGTTATCGATATCTTTGTTACTCCAATGGATGGTAGCCTAGTCATTATGGAAGGTAGTCTGTTTTCGATATGTTTGTTACTCCAATGGATGGTAGCCTTGTCATTATGGAAGGTAGTCTGTTGTGGAGATTTTTGTTACTCTATTAGATGGTAGCCTTGTCATTATGCATGGTAGTCTGCTGTCGATATATTTATTACTCCATTGGATAGAAGCCTTATCATTATGGAAGGTAGTCTGTTGTGATGATTTTTTTTACTCCGATGGATGGTAGCCTTCTTATTATGGAAGGTAGTCGGTTATCTATATTTTTGTTACTACAATGGATGGTAGCCTTGTCATTATGGAAGGTAGTCTATTGTCGATATTTTTTTGACACTACAATGGACTGTAGCCTTGTCATTATGGAAGGTAGCCTGTTGTCGATATCTTTGTTACTCCAATGGATGGTAGCCTAGTCATTATGGAAGGTAGTCTATTTTCGATATGTTTGTTACTCCAATGGATGGTAGCCTTGTCATTATTGGAGGTAGTCTGTTGTCGATATTTTTGTTACTACAATGGATGGTAGCCTTGTCATTATGGAAGGTAGTCTATTGTCAAGATTTTTTTTATACTACAATGGATTGTAGCCTTGTCATTATGGAAGGTAGTATGTTATCGATATCTTTGTTACTCCAATGAATGGTAGCCTAGTCATTATGGAAGGTAGTTTGTTTTCGATATGTTTATTACTCCAATGGATGGTAGCCTTGTCATTATGGAAGGTAGTCTGTTGTGGAGATTTTTGTTACTCTATTAGATGGTAGCTTTGTCATTATGGATGGTAGTCTGTTGTCGATATATTTGTTACTCCATTGGATAGAAGCCTTGTCATTATGGAAGGTATTGTGTTGTGGAGATTTTTGTTACTCCAATGGATTGTAGCCTTGTCATTATGGAAGGTGGTCTGTTTTCGAGATTATTTTGATACTACAATGGATTGTAGCCTTGTCATTATGGAAGGTAGTCAATCCTTGAGATTTCTGTTACTCCAATGCATGGTAGCCCTGTCATTATGGAAGGTAGTCTGTTGTCGAGATTTTTGTTATTCCATTAGATGGTAGCCTTGTCATTATGGAAGGTAGTTTTTTGTCGAGATTTTTGTTTCTCCAATGGATAGTAGCCTTGTTATTATGGAAGGTAGTCTATTGTCGAGATTTTTGTTACTCCAATGGATTGTAGCCTTGTCATTATGGAAGATATTCTTTGGTAGAGATTTTTGTTACTCCAATGGATAGTAGCCTTCTTATTATGGAAGGTAGTCAGTTGTCGATATTTTTGTTACTAAAATGGATGGTAGCCTTGTCATTATGGCAGGTAGTCTGTTGTCAAGATTTTTTTTATACTACAATGGATTGTAGCCTTGTCATTATGGAAGGTATTTTGTTATCTATATCTTTGTTACTCCAACGGATGGTAGCCTAGTCATTATGGAAAGTAGTCTGTTTTCGATATGTTTGTTACACCAATGGATGGTAGCCTTGTCATTATGGAAGGTAGTCTGTTGTGGAGATTTTTGTTACTCTATTAGATGGTAGCCTTGTCATTATGGATGGTAGTCTGCTGTCGATATATTTGTAACTCCATTGGATAGAAGCCTTGTCATTATGGAAGGTAGTCTGTTGTGGAAATTTTTTTTACTCCAATGGATGGTAGACTTGTCATTATGGAAGGTAGTCTGTTTTCAAGATTTTTGTTACTCCAATGGATTGTAGCCTTGTCATTATGGAAGGTAGTCAGTTTTTGAGATTATTTTGATACTACAATGGATTGTAGCCTTGTCATTATGGAAGGTAGTCTATCGTTGAGATTTCTGTTACTCCAATGGATGGTAGCCCTGTCATTATGGAAGGTAGTCCGTTGTCGAGATTTTTGTTATTCCATTGGATGGTAGCCTTGTCATTATGAAAGGTAGTTTTTTGTCGAGATTTTTGTTACTCCAATGCATAGTAGCCTTGTTATTATGGAAGGTAGTCTATTGTCGAGATTTTTGTTACTCCAATGGATTGTAACCTTGTCATTATGGAAGGTATTCTTTGGTCGAGATTTTTGTTACTCCAATGGATGGTAGCCTTTTTATTATGGAAGGTAGTCAGTTGTCGATATTTTTGTTACTAAAATGGATGGTAGCATTGTCATTATGGCAGGTAGTCTGTTGTCAAGATTTTTTTTATACTACAATGGATTGTAGCCTTGTCATTCTGGAAGGTATTATGTTATCGATATCTTTGTTACTCCAATGGATGGTAGCCTAGTCATTATGGAAGGTAGTCTGTTTTCGATATGTTTGTTACTCCAATGGATGGTAGCCTTGTCATTATGGAAGGTAGTCTGTTGTGGAGATTTTTGTTACTCTATTAGATGGTAGCCTTGTCATTATGCATGGTAGTCTGCTGTCGATATATTTGTTACTCCATTGGATAGAAGCCTTATCATTATGGAAGGTAGTCTGTTGTGATGATTTTTTTTACTCCGATGGATGGTAGCCTTCTTATTATGGAAGGTAGTCGGTTATCTATATTTTTGTTACTACAATGGATGGTAGCCTTGTCATTATGGAAGGTAGTCTATTGTCGATATTTTTTTGACACTACAATGGACTGTAGCCTTGTCATTATGGAAGGTAGCCTGTTGTCGATATCTTTGTTACTCCAATGGATGGTAGCCTAGTCATTATGGAAGGTAGTCTATTTTCGATATGTTTGTTACTCCAATGGATGGTAGCCTTGTCATTATTGGAGGTAGTCTGTTGTCGATATTTTTGTTACTACAATGGATGGTAGCCTTGTCATTATGGAAGGTAGTCTATTGTCAAGATTTTTTTTATACTACAATGGATTGTAGCCTTGTCATTATGGAAGGTAGTATGTTATCGATATCTTTGTTACTCCAATGAATGGTAGCCTAGTCATTATGGAAGGTAGTTTGTTTTCGATATGTTTGTTACTCCAATGGATGGTAGCCTTGTCATTATGGAAGGTAGTCTGTTGTGGAGATTTTTGTTACTCTATTAGATGGTAGCCTTGTCATTATGGATGGTAGTCTGTTGTCGATATATTTGTTACTCCATTGGATAGAAGCCTTGTCATTATGGAAGGTATTGTGTTGTGGAGATTTTTGTTACTCCAATGGATTGTAGCCTTGTCATTATGGAAGGTAGTCTGTTTTCGAGATTATTTTGATACTACAATGGATTGTAGCCTTGTCATTATGGAAGGTAGTCAATCGTTGAGATTTCTGTTACTCCAATGGATGGTAGCCCTGTCATTATGGAAGGTAGTCTGTTGTCGAGATTTTTGTTATTCCATTAGATGGTAGCCTTGTCATTATGGAAGGTAGTTTTTTGTCGAGATTTTTGTTTCTCCAATGGATAGTAGCCTTGTTATTATGGAAGGTAGTCTATTGTCGAGATTTTTGTTACTCCAATGGATTGTAGCCTTGTCATTATGGAAGATATTCTTTGGTAGAGATTTTTGTTACTCCAATGGATGGTAGCCTTCTTATTATGGAAGGTAGTCAGTTGTCGATATTTTTGTTACTAAAATGGATGGTAGCCTTGTCATTATGGCAGGTAGTCTGTTGTCAAGATTTTTTTTATACTACAATGGATTGTAGCCTTGTCATTATGGAAGGTATTTTGTTATCTATATCTTTGTTACTCCAACGGATGGTAGCCTAGTCATTATGGAAAGTAGTCTGTTTTCGATATGTTTGTTACACCAATGGATGGTAGCCTTGTCATTATGGAAGGTAGTCTGTTGTGGAGATTTTTGTTACTCTATTAGATGGTAGCCTTGTCATTATGGATGGTAGTCTGCTGTCGATATATTTGTAACTCCATTGGATAGAAGCCTTGTCATTATGGAAGGTAGTCTGTTGTGGAAATTTTTTTTACTCCAATGGATGGTAGACTTGTCATTATGGAAGGTAGTCTGTTTTCAAGATTTTTGTTACTCCAATGGATTGTAGCCTTGTCATTATGGAAGGTAGTCAGTTTTTGAGATTATTTTGATACTACAATGGATTGTAGCCTTGTCATTATGGAAGGTAGTCTATCGTTGAGATTTCTGTTACTCCAATGGATGGTAGCCCTGTCATTATGGAAGGTAGTCTGTTGTCGAGATTTTTGTTATTCCATTGGATGGTAGCCTTGTCATTATGAAAGGTAGTTTTTTGTCGAGATTTTTGTTACTCCAATGCATAGTAGCCTTGTTATTATGGAAGGTAGTCTATTGTCGAGATTTTTGTTACTCCAATGGATTGTAACCTTGTCATTATGGAAGGTATTCTTTGGTCGAGATTTTTGTTACTCCAATGGATGGTAGCCTTTTTATTATGGAAGGTAGTCAGTTGTCGATATTTTTGTTACTAAAATGGATGGTAGCATTGTCATTATGGCAGGTAGTCTGTTGTCAAGATTTTTTTTATACTACAATGGATTGTAGCCTTGTCATTCTGGAAGGTATTATGTTATCGATATCTTTATTACTCCAATGGATGGTAGCCTAGTCATTATGGAAGGTAGTCTGTTTTCGATATGTTTGTTACTCCAATGGATGGTAGCCTTGTCATTATGGAAGGTAGTCTGTTGTGGAGATTTTTGTTACTCTATTAGATGGTAGCCTTGTCATTATGCATGGTAGTCTGCTGTCGATATATTTGTTACTCCATTGGATAGAAGCCTTATCATTATGGAAGGTAGTCTGTTGTGATGATTTTTTTTACTCTGATGGATGGTAGCCTTCTTATTATGGAAGGTAGTCGGTTATCTATATTTTTGTTACTACAATGGATGGTAGCCTTGTCATTATGGAATGTAGTCTATTGTCGATATTTTTTTGACACTACAATGGACTGTAGCCTTGTCATTATGGAAGGTAGCCTGTTGTCGATATCTTTGTTACTCCAATGGATGGTAGCCTAGTCATTATGGAAGGTAGTCTATTTTCGATATGTTTGTTACTCCAAAGGATGGTAGCCTTGTCATTATTGGAGGTAGTCTGTTGTCGATATTTTTGTTACTACAATGGATGGTAGCCTTGTCATTATGGAAGGTAGTCTATTGTCAAGATTTTTTTTATACTACAATGGATTGTAGCCTTGTCATTATGGAAGGTAATATGTTATCGATATCTTTGTTACTCCAATGAATGGTAGCCTAGTCATTATGGAAGGTAGTTTGTTTTCGATATGTTTGTTACTCCAATGGATGGTAGCCTTGTCATTATGGAAGGTAGTCTGTTGTGGAGATTTTTGTTACTCTATTAGATGGTAGCCTTGTCATTATGGATGGTAGTCTGTTGTCGATATATTTGTTACTCCATTGGATAGAAGCCTTGTCATTATGGAAGGTATTGTGTTGTGGAGATTTTTGTTACTCGAATGGATTGTAGCCTTGTCATTATGGAAGGTAGTCTGTTTTCGAGATTATTTTGATACTACAATGGATTGTAGCCTTGTCATTATGGAAGGTAGTCAATCGTTGAGATTTCTGTTACTCCAATGGATGGTAGCCCTATCATTATGGAAGGTAGTCTGTTGTCGAGATTTTTTTTATACTACAATGGATTTTAGCCTTGTCATTATGGAAAGTAGTTTTTTGTCGAGATTTTTGTTACTCCAATGCATAGTAGCCTTGTCATTATGGAAGGTATTCTTTGGTCGAGATTTTTGTTACTCCAATGGATGGTAGCCTTTTTATTATGGAAGGTAGTCAGTTGTCGATATTTTTGTTACTAAAATGGATGGTAGCATTGTCATTATGGCAGGTAGTCTGTTGTCAAGATATTTTTTTATACTACAATGGATTGTAGCCTTGTCATTATGGAAGGTATTATGTTATCGATATCTTTGTTACTCCAATGGATGGTAGCCTAGTCATTATTGAAGGTAGTCTGTTTTCGATATGTTTGTTACTCCAATGGATGGTAGCCTTGTCATTATGGAAGGTAGTCTGTTGTGGAGATTTTTGTTACTCTATTAGATGGTAGCCTTGTCATTATGCATGGTAGTCTGCTGTCGATATATTTGTTACTCCATTGGATAGAAGCCTTATCATTATGGAAGGAAGTCTGTTGTGATGATTTTTTTTACTCCGATGGATGGTAGCCTTCTTATTATGGAAGGTAGTCGGTTATCTATATTTTTGTTACTACAATGGATGGTAGCCTTGTCATTATGGAAGGTAGTCTATTGTCGATATTTTTTTGACACTACAATGGACTGCAGCCTTGTCATTATGGAAGGTAGCCTGTTGTCGATATCTTTATTACTCCAATGGATGGTAGCCTAGTCATTATGGAAGGTAGTCTATTTTCGATATGTTTGTTACTCCAATGGATGGTAGCCTTGTCATTGTTGGAGGTAGTCTGTTGTCGATATTTTTGTTACTACAATGGATGGTAGCCTTGTCATTATGGAAGGTAGTCTATTGTCAAGATTTTTTTTATACTACAATGGATTGTAGCCTTGTCATTATGGAAGGTAGTATGTTATCGATATCTTTGTTACTCCAATGAATGGTAGCCTAGTCATTATGGAAGGTAGTTTGTTTTCGATATGTTTGTTACTCCAATGGATGGTAGCCTTGTCATTATGGAAGGAAGTCTGTTGTGGAGATTTTTGTTACTCTATTAGATGGTAGCCTTGTCATTATGGATGGTAGTCTGTTGTCGATATATTTGTTACTCCATTGGATAGAAGCCTTGTCATTATGGAAGGTATTGTGTTGTGGAGATTTTTGTTACTCCAATGGATTGTAGCCTTGTCATTATGGAAGGTAGTCTGTTTTCGAAATTATTTTGATACTACAATGGATTGTAGCCTTGTCATTATGGAAGGTAGTCAATCGTTGAGATTTCTGTTACTCCAATGGATGGTAGTCCTATCATTATGGAAGGTAGTCTGTTGTCGAGATTTTTTTTATACTACAATGGATTTTAGCCTTGTCATTATGGAAGGTAGTTTTTTGTCGAGATTATTGTTACTCCAATGCATAGTAGCCTTGTCATTATGGAAGGTATTCTTTGGTCGAGATTTTTGTTACTCCAATGGATGGTAGCCTTTTTATTATGGAAGGTAGTCAGTTGTCGATATTTTTGTTACTAAAATGGATGGTAGCATTGTCATTATGGCAGGTAGTCTGTTGTCAAGATTTTTTTTATACTACAATGGATTGTAGCCTTGTCATTATGGAAGGTATTATGTTATCGATATCTTTGTTACTCCAATGGATGGTAGCCTAGTCATTATGGAAGGTAGTCTGTTTTCGATATGTTTGTTACTCTAATGGATGGTAGCCTTGTCATTATGGAAGGTAGTCTGTTGTGGAGATTTTTGTTACTCTATTAGATGGTAGCCTTGTCATTATGCATGGTAGTCTGCTGTCGATATATTTGTTACTCCATTGGATAGAAGCCTTATCATTATGGAAGGTAGTCTGTTGTGATGATTTTTTTTACTCCGATGGATGGTAGCCTTCTTATTATGGAAGGTAGTCGGTTATCTATATTTTTGTTACTACAATGGATGGTAGCCTTGTCATTATGGAATGTAGTCTATTGTCGATATTTTTTTGACACTACAATGGACTGTAGCCTTGTCATTATGGAAGGTAGCCTGTTGTCGATATCTTTGTTACTCCAATGGATGGTAGCCTAGTCATTATGGAAGGTAGTCTATTTTCGATATGTTTGTTACTCCAATGGATGGTAGCCTTGTCATTATTGGAGGTAGTCTGTTGTCGATATTTTTGTTACTACAATGGATGGTAGCCTTGTCATTATGGAAGGTAGTCTATTGTCAAGATTTTTTTTATACTACAATGGATTGTAGCCTTGTCATTATGGAAGGTAGTATGTTATCGATATCTTTGTTACTCCAATGAATGGTAGCCTAGTCATTATGGAAGGTAGTTTGTTTTCGATATGTTTGTTACTCCAATGGATGGTAGCCTTGTCATTATGGAAGGTAGTCTGTTGTGGAGATTTTTGTTACTCTATTAGATGGTAGCCTTGTCATTATGGATGGTAGTCTGTTGTCGATATATTTGTTACTCCATTGGATAGAAGCCTTGTCATTATGGAAGGTATTGTGTTGTGGAGATTTTTGTTACTCGAATGGATTGTAGCCTTGTCATTATGGAAGGTAGTCTGTTTTCGAGATTATTTTGATACTACAATGGATTGTAGCCTTGTCATTATGGAAGGTAGTCAATCGTTGAGATTTCTGTTACTCCAATGGATGGTAGCCCTATCATTATGGAAGGTAGTCTGTTGTCGAGATTTTTTTTATACTACAATGGATTTTAGCCTTGTCATTATGGAAAGTAGTTTTTTGTCGAGATTTTTGTTACTCCAATGCATAGTAGCCTTGTCATTATGGAAGGTATTCTTTGGTCGAGATTTTTGTTACTCCAATGGATGGTAGCCTTTTTATTATGGAAGGTAGTCAGTTGTCGATATTTTTGTTACTAAAATGGATGGTAGCATTGTCATTATGGCAGGTAGTCTGTTGTCAAGATTTTTTTTATACTACAATGGATTGTAGCCTTGTCATTATGGAAGGTATTATGTTATCGATATCTTTGTTACTCCAATGGATGGTAGCCTAGTCATTATTGAAGGTAGTCTGTTTTCGATATGTTTGTTACTCCAATGGATGGTAGCCTTGTCATTATGGAAGGTAGTCTGTTGTGGAGATTTTTGTTACTCTATTAGATGGTAGCCTTGTCATTATGCATGGTAGTCTGCTGTCGATATATTTGTTACTCCATTGGATAGAAGCCTTATCATTATGGAAGGAAGTCTGTTGTGATGATTTTTTTTACTCCGATGGATGGTAGCCTTCTTATTATGGAAGGTAGTCGGTTATCTATATTTTTGTTACTACAATGGATGGTAGCCTTGTCATTATGGAAGGTAGTCTATTGTCGATATTTTTTTGACACTACAATGGACTGCAGCCTTGTCATTATGGAAGGTAGCCTGTTGTCGATATCTTTATTACTCCAATGGATGGTAGCCTAGTCATTATGGAAGGTAGTCTATTTTCGATATGTTTGTTACTCCAATGGATGGTAGCCTTGTCATTGTTGGAGGTAGTCTGTTGTCGATATTTTTGTTACTACAATGGATGGTAGCCTTGTCATTATGGAAGGTAGTCTATTGTCAAGATTTTTTTTATACTACAATGGATTGTAGCCTTGTCATTATGGAAGGTAGTATGTTATCGATATCTTTGTTACTCCAATGAATGGTAGCCTAGTCATTATGGAAGGTAGTTTGTTTTCGATATGTTTGTTACTCCAATGGATGGTAGCCTTGTCATTATGGAAGGAAGTCTGTTGTGGAGATTTTTGTTACTCTATTAGATGGTAGCCTTGTCATTATGGATGGTAGTCTGTTGTCGATATATTTGTTACTCCATTGGATAGAAGCCTTGTCATTATGGAAGGTATTGTGTTGTGGAGATTTTTGTTACTCCAATGGATTGTAGCCTTGTCATTATGGAAGGTAGTCTGTTTTCGAAATTATTTTGATACTACAATGGATTGTAGCCTTGTCATTATGGAAGGTAGTCAATCGTTGAGATTTCTGTTACTCCAATGGATGGTAGCCCTATCATTATGGAAGGTAGTCTGTTGTCGAGATTTTTTTTATACTACAATGGATTTTAGCCTTGTCATTATGGAAGGTAGTTTTTTGTCGAGATTATTGTTACTCCAATGCATAGTAGCCTTGTCATTATGGAAGGTATTCTTTGGTCGAGATTTTTGTTACTCCAATGGATGGTAGCCTTTTTATTATGGAAGGTAGTCAGTTGTCGATATTTTTGTTACTAAAATGGATGGTAGCATTGTCATTATGGCAGGTAGTCTGTTGTCAAGATTTTTTTTATACTACAATGGATTGTAGCCTTGTCATTATGGAAGGTATTATGTTATCGATATCTTTGTTACTCCAATGGATGGTAGCCTAGTCATTATGGAAGGTAGTCTGTTTTCGATATGTTTGTTACTCTAATGGATGGTAGCCTTGTCATTATGGAAGGTAGTCTGTTGTGGAGATTTTTGTTACTCTATTAGATGGTAGCCTTGTCATTATGCATGGTAGTCTGCTGTCGATATATTTGTTACTCCATTGGATAGAAGCCTTATCATTATGGAAGGTAGTCTGTTGTGATGATTTTTTTTACTCCGATGGATGCTAGCCTTCTTATTATGGAAGGTAGTCGGTTATCTATATTTTTGTTACTACAATGGATGGTAGCCTTGTCATTATGGAATGTAGTCTATTGTCGATATTTTTTTGACACTACAATGGACTGTAGCCTTGTCATTATGGAAGGTAGCCTGTTGTCGATATCTTTGTTACTCCAATGGATGGTAGCCTAGTCATTATGGAAGGTAGTCTATTTTCGATATGTTTGTTACTCCAATGGATGGTAGCCTTGTCATTATTGGAGGTAGTCTGTTGTCGATATTTTTGTTACTACAATGGATGGTAGCCTTGTCATTATGGAAGGTAGTCTATTGTCAAGATTTTTTTTATACTACAATGGATTGTAGCCTTGTCATTATGGAAGGTAGTATGTTATCGATATCTTTGTTACTCCAATGAATGGTAGCCTAGTCATTATGGAAGGTAGTTTGTTTTCGATATGTTTGTTACTCCAATGGATGGTAGCCTTGTCATTATGGAAGGTAGTCTGTTGTGGAGATTTTTGTTACTCTATTAGATGGTAGCCTTGTCATTATGGATGGTAGTCTGTTGTCGATATATTTGTTACTCCATTGGATAGAAGCCTTGTCATTATGGAAGGTATTGTGTTGTGGAGATTTTTGTTACTCGAATGGATTGTAGCCTTGTCATTATGGAAGGTAGTCTGTTTTCGAGATTATTTTGATACTACAATGGATTGTAGCCTTGTCATTATGGAAGGTAGTCAATCGTTGAGATTTCTGTTACTCCAATGGATGGTAGCCCTATCATTATGGAAGGTAGTCTGTTGTCGAGATTTTTTTTATACTACAATGGATTTTAGCCTTGTCATTATGGAAAGTAGTTTTTTGTCGAGATTTTTGTTACTCCAATGCATAGTAGCCTTGTCATTATGGAAGGTATTCTTTGGTCGAGATTTTTGTTACTCCAATGGATGGTAGCCTTTTTATTATGGAAGGTAGTCAGTTGTCGATATTTTTGTTACTAAAATGGATGGTAGCATTGTCATTATGGCAGGTAGTCTGTTGTCAAGATTTTTTTTATACTACAATGGATTGTAGCCTTGTCATTATGGAAGGTATTATGTTATCGATATCTTTGTTACTCCAATGGATGGTAGCCTAGTCATTATTGAAGGTAGTCTGTTTTCGATATGTTTGTTACTCCAATGGATGGTAGCCTTGTCATTATGGAAGGTAGTCTGTTGTGGAGATTTTTGTTACTCTATTAGATGGTAGCCTTGTCATTATGCATGGTAGTCTGCTGTCGATATATTTGTTACTCCATTGGATAGAAGCCTTATCATTATGGAAGGTAGTCTGTTGTGATGATTTTTTTTACTCCGATGGATGGTAGCCTTCTTATTATGGAAGGTAGTCGGTTATCTATATTTTTGTTACTACAATGGATGGTAGCCTTGTCATTATGGAATGTAGTCTATTGTCGATATTTTTTTGACACTACAATGGACTGTAGCCTTGTCATTATGGAAGGTAGCCTGTTGTCGATATCTTTGTTACTCCAATGGATGGTAGCCTAGTCATTATGGAAGGTAGTCTATTTTCGATATGTTTGTTACTCCAATGGATGGTAGCCTTGTCATTATTGGAGGTAGTCTGTTGTCGATATTTTTGTTACTACAATGGATGGTAGCCTTGTCATTATGGAAGGTAGTCTATTGTCAAGATTTTTTTTATACTACAATGGATTGTAGCCTTGTCATTATGGAAGGTAGTATGTTATCGATATCTTTGTTACTCCAATGAATGGTAGCCTAGTCATTATGGAAGGTAGTTTGTTTTCGATATGTTTGTTACTCCAATGGATGGTAGCCTTGTCATTATGGAAGGTAGTCTGTTGTGGAGATTTTTGTTACTCTATTAGATGGTAGCCTTGTCATTATGGATGGTAGTCTGTTGTCGATATATTTGTTACTCCATTGGATAGAAGCCTTGTCATTATGGAAGGTATTGTGTTGTGGAGATTTTTGTTACTCGAATGGATTGTAGCCTTGTCATTATGGAAGGTAGTCTGTTTTCGAGATTATTTTGATACTACAATGGATTGTAGCCTTGTCATTATGGAAGGTAGTCAATCGTTGAGATTTCTGTTACTCCAATGGATGGTAGCCCTATCATTATGGAAGGTAGTCTGTTGTCGAGATTTTTTTTATACTACAATGGATTTTAGCCTTGTCATTATGGAAAGTAGTTTTTTGTCGAGATTTTTGTTACTCCAATGCATAGTAGCCTTGTCATTATGGAAGGTATTCTTTGGTCGAGATTTTTGTTACTCCAATGGATGGTAGCCTTTTTATTATGGAAGGTAGTCAGTTGTCGATATTTTTGTTACTAAAATGGATGGTAGCATTGTCATTATGGCAGGTAGTCTGTTGTCAAGATTTTTTTTATACTACAATGGATTGTAGCCTTGTCATTATGGAAGGTATTATGTTATCGATATCTTTGTTACTCCAATGGATGGTAGCCTAGTCATTATTGAAGGTAGTCTGTTTTCGATATGTTTGTTACTCCAATGGATGGTAGCCTTGTCATTATGGAAGGTAGTCTGTTGTGGAGATTTTTGTTACTCTATTAGATGGTAGCCTTGTCATTATGCATGGTAGTCTGCTGTCGATATATTTGTTACTCCATTGGATAGAAGCCTTATCATTATGGAAGGAAGTGTGTTGTGATGATTTTTTTTACTCCGATGGATGGTAGCCTTCTTATTATGGAAGGTAGTCGGTTATCTATATTTTTGTTACTACAATGGATGGTAGCCTTGTCATTATGGAAGGTAGTCTATTGTTGATATTTTTTTGACACTACAATGGACTGCAGCCTTGTCATTATGGAAGGTAGCCTGTTGTCGATATCTTTATTACTCCAATGGATGGTAGCCTAGTCATTATGGAAGGTAGTCTATTTTCGATATGTTTGTTACTCCAATGGATGGTAGCCTTGTCATTGTTGGAGGTAGTCTGTTGTCGATATTTTTGTTACTACAATGGATGGTAGCCTTGTCATTATGGAAGGTAGTCTATTGTCAAGATTTTTTTTATACTACAATGGATTGTAGCCTTGTCATTATGGAAGGTAGTATGTTATCGATATCTTTGTTACTCCAATGAATGGTAGCCTAGTCATTATGGAAGGTAGTTTGTTTTCGATATGTTTGTTACTCCAATGGATGGTAGCCTTGTCATTATGGAAGGAAGTCTGTTGTGGAGATTTTTGTTACTCTATTAGATGGTAGCCTTGTCATTATGGATGGTAGTCTGTTGTCGATATATTTGTTACTCCATTGGATAGAAGCCTTGTCATTATGGAAGGTATTGTGTTGTGGAGATTTTTGTTACTCGAATGGATTGTAGCCTTGTCATTATGGAAGGTAGTCTGTTTTCGAGATTATTTTGATACTACAATGGATTGTAGCCTTGTCATTATGGAAGGTAGTCAATCGTTGAGATTTCTGTTACTCCAATGGATGGTAGCCCTATCATTATGGAAGGTAGTCTGTTGTCGAGATTTTTTTTATACTACAATGGATTTTAGCCTTGTCATTATGGAAAGTAGTTTTTTGTCGAGATTTTTGTTACTCCAATGCATAGTAGCCTTGTCATTATGGAAGGTATTCTTTGGTCGAGATTTTTGTTACTCCAATGGATGGTAGCCTTTTTATTATGGAAGGTAGTCAGTTGTCGATATTTTTGTTACTAAAATGGATGGTAGCATTGTCATTATGGCAGGTAGTCTGTTGTCAAGATTTTTTTTATACTACAATGGATTGTAGCCTTGTCATTATGGAAGGTATTATGTTATCGATATCTTTGTTACTCCAATGGATGGTAGCCTAGTCATTATTGAAGGTAGTCTGTTTTCGATATGTTTGTTACTCCAATGGATGGTAGCCTTGTCATTATGGAAGGTAGTCTGTTGTGGAGATTTTTGTTACTCTATTAGATGGTAGCCTTGTCATTATGCATGGTAGTCTGCTGTCGATATATTTGTTACTCCATTGGATAGAAGCCTTATCATTATGGAAGGAAGTGTGTTGTGATGATTTTTTTTACTCCGATGGATGGTAGCCTTCTTATTATGGAAGGTAGTCGGTTATCTATATTTTTGTTACTACAATGGATGGTAGCCTTGTCATTATGGAAGGTAGTCTATTGTCGATATTTTTTTGACACTACAATGGACTGCAGCCTTGTCATTATGGAAGGTAGCCTGTTGTCGATATCTTTATTACTCCAATGGATGGTAGCCTAGTCATTATGGAAGGTAGTCTATTTTCGATATGTTTGTTACTCCAATGGATGGTAGCCTTGTCATTGTTGGAGGTAGTCTGTTGTCGATATTTTTGTTACTACAATGGATGGTAGCCTTGTCATTATGGAAGGTAGTCTATTGTCAAGATTTTTTTTATACTACAATGGATTGTAGCCTTGTCATTATGGAAGGTAGTATGTTATCGATATCTTTGTTACTCCAATGAATGGTAGCCTAGTCATTATGGAAGGTAGTTTGTTTTCGATATGTTTGTTACTCCAATGGATGGTAGCCTTGTCATTATGGAAGGAAGTCTGTTGTGGAGATTTTTGTTACTCTATTAGATGGTAGCCTTGTCATTATGGATGGTAGTCTGTTGTCGATATATTTGTTACTCCATTGGATAGAAGCCTTGTCATTATGGAAGGTATTGTGTTGTGGAGATTTTTGTTACTCCAATGGATTGTAGCCTTGTCATTATGGAAGGTAGTCTGTTTTCGAAATTATTTTGATACTACAATGGATTGTAGCCTTGTCATTATGGAAGGTAGTCAATCGTTGAGATTTCTGTTACTCCAATGGATGGTAGCCCTATCATTATGGAAGGTAGTCTGTTGTCGAGATTTTTTTTATACTACAATGGATTTTAGCCTTGTCATTATGGAAGGTAGTTTGTTGTCGAGATTATTGTTACTCCAATGCATAGTAGCCTTGTCATTATGGAAGGTATTCTTTGGTCGAGATTTTTGTTACTCCAATGGATGGTAGCCTTTTTATTATGGAAGGTAGTCAGTTGTCGATATTTTTGTTACTAAAATGGATGGTAGCATTGTCATTATGGCAGGTAGTCTGTTGTCAAGATTTTTTTTATACTACAATGGATTGTAGCCTTGTCATTATGGAAGGTATTATGTTATCGATATCTTTGTTACTCCAATGGATGGTAGCCTAGTCATTATGGAAGGTAGTCTGTTTTCGATATGTTTGTTACTCTAATGGATGGTAGCCTTGTCATTATGGAAGGTAGTCTGTTGTGGAGATTTTTGTTACTCTATTAGATGGTAGCCTTGTCATTATGCATGGTAGTCTGCTGTCGATATATTTGTTACTCCATTGGATAGAAGCCTTATCATTATGGAAGGTAGTCTGTTGTGATGATTTTTTTTACTCCGATGGATGGTAGCCTTCTTATTATGGAAGGTAGTCGGTTATCTATATTTTTGTTACTACAATGGATGGTAGCCTTGTCATTATGGAAGGTAGTCTATTGTCGATATTTTTTTGACACTACAATGGACTTTAGCCTTGTCATTATGGAAGGTAGCCTGTTGTCGATATCTTTGTTACTCCAATGGATGGTAGCCTAGTCATTATGGAAGGTAGTCTATTTTCGATATGTTTGTTACTCCAATGGATGGTAGCCTTGTCATTATTGGAGGTAGTCTGTTGTCGATATTTTTGTTACTACAATGGATGGTAGCCTTGTCATTATGGAAGGTAGTCTATTGTCAAGATTTTTTTTATACTACAATGGATTGTAGCCTTGTCATTATGGAAGGTAGTATGTTATCGATATCTTTGTTACTCCAATGAATGGTAGCCTAGTCATTATGGAAGGTAGTTTGTTTTCGATATGTTTGTTACTCCAATGGATGGTAGCCTTGTCATTATGGAAGGTAGTCTGTTGTGGAGATTTTTGTTACTCTATTAGATGGTAGCCTTGTCATTATGGATGGTAGTCTGTTGTCGATATATTTGTTACTCCATTGGATAGAAGCCTTGTCATTATGGAAGGTATTGTGTTGTGGAGATTTTTGTTACTCCAATCGATTGTAGCCTTGTCATTATGGAAGGTAGTCTGTTTTCGAGATTATTTTGATACTACAATGGATTGTAGCCTTGTCATTATGGAAGGTAGTCAATCGTTGAGTTTTCTGTTACTCCAATGGATGGTAGCCCTATCATTATGGAAGGTAGTCTGTTGTCGAGATTTTTTTTATACTACAATGGATTTTAGCCTTGTCATTATGGAAGGTAGTTTTTTGTCGAGATTTTTGTTACTCCAATGCATAGTAGCCTTGTCATTATGGAAGGTATTCTTTGGTCGAGATTTTTGTTACTCCAATGGATGGTAGCCTTTTTATTATGGAAGGTAGTCAGTTGTCGATATTTTTGTTACTAAAATGGATGGTAGCATTGTCATTATGGCAGGTAGTCTGTTGTCAAGATTTTTTTTATACTACAATGGATTGTAGCCTTGTCATTATGGAAGGTATTATGTTATCGATATCTTTGTTACTCCAATGGAAGGTAGCCTAGTCATTATGGAAGGTAGTCTGTTTTCGATATGTTTGTTACTCCAATGGATGGTAGCCTTGTCATTATGGAAGGTAGTCTGTTGTGGAGATTTTTGTTACTCTATTAGATGGTAGCCTTGTCATTATGCATGGTAGTCTGCTGTCGATATATTTGTTACTCCATTGGATAAAAGCCTTATCATTATGGAAGGTAGTCTGTTGTGATGATTTTTTTTACTCCGATGGATGGTAGCCTTCTTATTATGGAAGGTAGTCGGTTATCTATATTTTTGTTACTACAATGGATGGTAGCCTTGTCATTATGGAAGGTAGTCTATTGTCGATATTTTTTTGACACTACAATGGACTGTAGCCTTGTCATTATGGAAGGTAGCCTGTTGTCGATATCTTTGTTACTCCAATGGATGGTAGCCTAGTCATTATGGAAGGTAGTCTATTTTCGATATGTTTGTTACTCCAATGGATGGTAGCCTTGTCATTATTGGAGGTAGTCTGTTGTCGATATTTTTGTTACTACAATGGATGGTAGCCTTGTCATTATGGAAGGTAGTCTATTGTCAAGATTTTTTTTATACTACAATGGATTGTAGCCTTGTCATTATGGAAGGTAGTATGTTATCGATATCTATGTTACTCCAATGAATGGTAGCCTAGTCATTATGGAAGGTAGTTTGTTTTCGATATGTTTGTTACTCCAATGCATGGTAGCCTTGTCATTATGGAAGGTAGTCTATTGTGGAGATTTTTGTTACTCTATTAGATGGTAGCCTTGTCATTATGGATGGTAGTCTGTTGTCGATATATTTGTTACTCCATTGGATAGAAGCCTTGTCATTATGGAAGGTATTGTGTTGTGGAGATTTTTGTTACTCCAATGGATTGTAGCCTTGTCATTATGGAAGGTAGTCTGTTTTCGAGATTATTTTGATACTACAATGGATTGTAGCCTTGTCATTATGGAAGGTAGTTTTTTGTCGAGATTTTTGTTACTCCAATGCATAGTAGCCTTGTCATTATGGAAGGTATTCTTTGGTCGAGATTTTTGTTACTCCAATGGATGGTAGCCTTCTTATTATGGAAGGTAGTCAGTTGTCGATACTTTTGTTACTAAAATGGATGGTAGCATTGTCATTATGGCAGGTAGTCTGTTGTCAAGATTTTTTTATACTACAATGGATTGTAGCCTTGTCATTATGGAAGGTATGATGTTATCGATATCTTTGTTACTCCAATGGATGGTAGCCTAGTCATTATGGAAGGTAGTCTGTTTTTGATATGTTTGTTACTCTAATGGATGGTAGCCTTGTCATTATGGAAGGTAGTCTATTGTGGAGATTTTTGATACTCTATTAGATGGTAGCCTTGTCATTATTGATGGTAGTCTATTGTCGATATATTTGTTACTCCATTGGATAGTAGCCTTGTTATTATGGAAGGTAGTCTATTGTCGAGATTTTTGTTACTCTGATGGATGGTAGCCTTCTTATTATGGAAGGTAGTCAGTTGTCGATATTTTTGTTACTACAATGGATGGTAGCCTTGTCATTATGGAAGGTAGTCTGTTGTCGATATTTTTTTGATACTACAATGGACTGTAGCCTTGTCATTATGGAAGGTAGTCTGTAGTCGATATCTTTGTTACTCCAATGGATGGTAGCCTAGTCATTATGGAAGGTAGACTATTTTCGATATGTTTGTTACTACAATGGATGGTAGCCTTGTCATTATGGAAGGTAGTCTATTGTCAAGATTTTTTTTATACTACAATGGATTGTAGCCTTGTCATTATGGAAGGTAGTCTGTTATCGATATCTTTGTTACTCCAATGGATGGTAGCCTAGTCATAATGGAAGGTAGTCTGTTTTCGATATGTTTGTTACTCTAATGGATGGTAGCCTTGTCATTATGGAAGGTAGTCTGTTGTGGAGATTTTTGTTACTCTATTATATGGTAGCCTTGTCATTATGGATGGTAGTCTGTTGTCGATATATTTTTTACTCCATTGGATAGAAGCCTTGTCATTATGGAAGGTAGTGTGTTGTGGAGATTTTTTTTACTCCATTGGATGGTAGACTTGTCATTATGGAAGGTAGTCTGTTGCCGAGATTTTTGTTACTCCAATGGATTTTAGCCTTGTCATTATGGAAGGTAGTCTATTTTCGAGATTATTTTGATACTACAATGGATTGTAGCCTTGTCATTATGGAAGGTAGTCTATCGTTGATATTTCTGTTACTCCAATGGATGGTAGCCCTGTCATTATGGAAGGTAGTCTATTGTCGAGATTTTTGTTATTCCATTGGATGGTAGCCTTCTCATTATGGAAGGTAGTTTTTTATCGAGATTTTTTTTAGTCCAATGGATAGTAGCCTTGTCATTATGGAAGGTAGTCTATTGTCGAGATTTTTGTTACTCCAATGTATTGTAGCCTTGTCATTATGGAAGGTATTCTTTGGTCGAGATTTTTGTTACTCCAATGAATGGTAGCCTTCTTATTATGGAAGGTAGTCAGTTGTCAATATTTTTGTTACAAAAATGGATGGTAGCCTTGTCATTATGGAAGGTATTCTGTTGTCAAGATTTTTTTTATACTACAATGGATTTTAGCCTTGTCATTATGGAAGGTATTCTGTTATCGATATCTTTGTTACTCCAATGGATGGTAGCCTAGTCATTATGGAAGGTAGTCTATTTTCGATATGTTTGTTACTCCAATGGATGGTAGCCTTGTCATTATGGAAGGTAGTCTGTTGTGGAGATTTTTGATACTCTATTAGATGGTAGCCTTGTCATTATTGATGGTAGTCTGTTGTCGATATATTTGTTACTCCATTGGATAGTAGCCTTATTATTATGGAAGGTAGTCTATTGTCGAGATGTTTATTACTCCGATGGATGGTAGCCTTCTTATTATGGAAGGTAGTCGGTTGTCGATATTTTTGTTACTACAATGGATGGTTGCCTTGTCATTATGGAAGGTAGTCTGTTGTCGATATTTTTTTGATACTACAATGGACTGTAGCCTTGTCATTATGGAAGGTAGTCTGTTGTCGATATCTTTGTTACTCCAATGGATGGTAGCCTAGTCATTATGGAAGGTAGACTATTTTCGATATGTTTGTTACTGCAATGAATGGTAGCCTTGTCATTATGGAAGGTAGTCTGTTGTCGATATTTTTGTTACTACAATGGATGGTAGCCTTGTCATTATGGAAGGTAGTCTATTGTCATGATTTTTTTTATACTACAATGGATTGTAGCCTTGTCATTATGGAAGGTAGTTTGTTTTTGAGATTTTTGTGACTCCAATGGATGGTAGCCTTGTCATTATTGAAGGTAGTCTGTTGTCGATATTTTTGTTACTTTAATGGATGGTAGCCTTGTCATTATGCAAGGTAGTCTGTCGTTGTGATTTTTGTTAATCCAATGTATGGTAGCCTTGTCATTATGGAAGGTAGTCTGTTGTTTAGATTTTTGTTACTACAATGTATGTTAGCCTTGTCATTATGGAAGTTAGTCTGTTGTCGAGATTTTTGTTACTCCATTGGATAGTAGCCTTTTCATTATTGAAGGTAGTCTGTTGTAGAGATTTTTGTTACTCAAATGGATGGTAGCCTTGTCATTATGGAAGGTAGTATGTTGTCGTGATTTTTGTTACTCCAAAGGATGGTAGCCTTGTCATTATGGAAGGTAGTATGTTATCGATATCTTTGTTACTCCAATGGATGGTAGCCTTGTCAATATGGAAGGTAGTCTGTCATTGTGATTTTTGTTACTCCAATGGATGGTAGCCTTGTCATTATGGAAGGTAGTCCGTTGTTCAGATTTTTGTTACTACCATGTATATTAGCCTTGTGATTATGGAAGGTAGTCTGTTGTCGAGATTATTTTGAAACTACAATGGGTTGTAGCCTTGTCATTATGGAAGGTGGTCTATCGTTGAGATTTCTATTACTCCAATGGATTGTTACCTTGTCATTATGGAAGGTAGTCTATTGTCGAGATTTTTGTTACTCCGATGGATGGTAGCCTTGTCATTATGGAAGGTAGTCTGTTGTTCATATTTTTGTTACTACAATATATGTTAGCCTTGTCCTTATGGAAGGTTGTCTGTTTTTGAGATTTTTGTTTTTCCAATAGATGGTAGCCTTGTCATTATGGAAGGTAGTCTATTGTCGAGATTTTTGTTACTTTAATGGATGTAGCCTTGTCATTATGGAAGGTAGTCTGTCATTGTGATTTTTGTTACTCCAATGGATGGTATCCTTGTCATTATGGAAGGTAGTTTGTTGTTTAGATTTTTGTTACTATAATGTATGTTAGCCTTGTCATTATGGAAGGTATTCTGTTGTCGAGATTTTTGTTACTCCATTGGATAGTAGCCTTGTCATTATGGAAGGTAGTCTGTTGTGGAGATTTCTTTTACTCCAATGGATGGTAGCCTTGTCATTATGGAAGGTAGTATGTTGTCGTGATTTTTGTTACTCCAATGGATGGTAGCCTTGTCATTATGGAAGGTAGTATCTTGTCGATATCTTTGTTACTCCAATGGATGGTAGCCTTGTCAATATGGAAGGTAGTCTGTCATTGAGATTTTTGTTACTCCAATGGATGGTAGCCTTGTCATTATGGAAGGTAGTCTGTTGTTCAAATTTTTGTTACTACCATGTATGTTAGCCTTGTCATTATAAAAGGTAGTGTGTTGTCGAGATTATTTTGATACTACAATGGATTGTAGCCTTGTCATTACGGAAGGTAGTCTGTTGTTAAGATTTTTGTTACTACCATGTATGTTAGCCTTGTCATTATGGAAGGCAGTCTGTTGTCGAGATTATTTTGATACTACAATGGATTGTAGCCTTGTCATTATGGAAGGTAGTCTATCATTGAGATTTATGTTACTCCAATGGATTGTAACCTTGTCATTATGGAAGGTAGTCTGTTGTCGAGATTTTTGTTACTCCAATGGTGGTAGCCTTGTCATTATGGAAGGTAGTTTGTCGTTGTGATTTCTGTTACTCCAATTGATGGTAGCCTTGTCATTATGGAAGGTAGTTTGTTGTCGAGATTTTTGTTATTCCATTGGATGGTAGCCTTGTCATTATGGAAGGTAGTTTTTTCTCGAGATTTTTGTTACTCCAATGGATATTAGCCTTGTCATTATGGAAGGTAGTCTATCATTGTGATTTTGGTTGCTCCAATGGATGGTAGCCTTGTCATTATGGAAGGTAGTTTGTTGTTTAGATTTTTGTTACTATAATGTATGTTAGCCTTGTCATTATGGAAGGTATTCTGTTGTCGAGATTTTTTGTTTCTCCATTGGATGGTAGCCTTGTCATTATGGAAGGTAGTCTGTTGTGGAGATTTCTGTTACTCCAATGGATGGTAGCCTTGTCATTATGGAAGGTTGTATGTTGTCGTGATTTTTGTTACTCCAGTGGATGGTAGCCTTGTCATTATGGAAGGTAGTATGTTGTCGATATCTTTGTTATTCCAATGGATGGTAGCCTTGTCAATATGGAAGGTAGTCTGTCATTGAGATTTTTGTTACTCCAATGGATGGTAGCCTTGTCATTATGGAAGGTAGTCTATTGATCAGATTTTTGTTACTACCATGTATGTTAGCCTTGTCATTATGGAAGGTAGTGTGTTGTCAAGATTATTTATATACTACAATGGATTGTAGCCTTGTCATTACGGAAGGTAGTCTATCGTTGAGATTTATGTTACTCCATTGGATGGTAGCCTTGTCATTATGGAAGGTAGTCTGTTGTCGAGATTATTGTTACTCCAATGGATGGTAGCCTTGTCATTATGGAAGGTAGTCTGTCGTTGTGATTTCTTTTACTCCAATGGATGGTAGCCTTGCCATTATGGAAGGTAGTCTGTTGTCAAGATTTTAGTTATTCCATTGGTTGGTAGCCTTGTCATTATGGAAGGTAGTTTTTTGTTGAGATTTTTGTTACTCCAATGGATGGTAGCCTTGTCATTATGGAAGGTATTCTTTTTTTGATATTTTTGTTATTCCAATGGATGGTATCCTAGTCATTATGGAAGGTAGTCTGTTTTTGAGATTTTTGTTACTCCAATGGATGGTAGCCTTGTCATTATGGAAGGTAGTATGTTGTCGAGATTTTTTTTACTTTAATGGATGGTAGCCTTGTCATTATGCAAGGTAGTCTGTCGTTGTGATTTTTGTTAATCCAATGGATGGTAGCTTTGTCATTATGGAAGGTAGTCTGTTGTTTAGATTTTTGTTACTATAATGTATGTTAGCCTTGTCATTATGGAAGTTAGTCTGTTGTCGAGATTTTTGTTACTCCATTGGATAGTAGCCTTTTCATTATTGAAGGTAGTCTATTGTAGAGATTTCTTTTACTCAAATGGATGGTAGCCTTGTCATTATGGAAGGTAGTATGTTGTCGTGATTTTTGTTACTCCAATGGATGGTAGCCTTGTCATTATGGAAGGTAGTATGTTATCGATATCTTTTTTACACCAATGGATGGTAGCCTTGTCAATATGGAAGGTAGTCTGTCATTAGGATTTTTGTTACTCCAATGGATGGTAGCCTTGTCATTATGGAAGGTAGTCTGTTGTTCAGATTTTTGTTACTACCATGTATATTAGCCTTGTCATTATGGAAGGTAGTCTATTGTAGAGATTATTTTGATACTTCAATGGGTTGTAGCCTTGTCATTATGGAAGGTAGTCTATCGTTGAGATTTCTGTTACTCCAATGGATTGTAACCTTGTCATTATGGAAGGTAGTCTGTTGTCGAGATTTTTGTTACTCCAATGGATGGTAGCCTTGTCATTATGGAAGGTAGTTTGTCGTTGTGATTTCTGTTACTCAAATGGATGGTAGCCTTGTCATTATGGAAGGAAGTTTGTTGTCGAGATTTTTGTTATTCCATTGGATGGTAGCCTTGTCATTATGGAAGGTAGTTTTTTCTCGAGATTTTTGTTACTCCAATGGATAGTAGCCTTGTTGTTATGGAAGGTAGTTTGTCATTTTGATTTTTGTTACTCCAATGAATTGTAGCCTTGTCATTATGGAAGGTAGTCTGTTGTTCAGATTTTTGTTACTACAATATATCTTAGCCTTGTCCCTATGGAACGTTGTCTGTTTTTGAAATTTTTGTTTCTCCAATAGATGGTAGCCTTGTCAATATGGAAGGTAGTCTATTGTCGAGATTTTTGTTACTTTAATGGATGAAGTCTTGTCATTATGGAAGGTAGTCTGTCATTGTGATTTTTGTTACTCCAATGGATGGTAGCCTAGTCATTATGGAAGGTAGTTCGTTGTTTAGATTTTTGTTACTATAATGTATGTTAGCCTTGTCATTATGGAAGGTATTCTGTTGTCGAGATTTTTTGTTACTCCATTGGATGGTAGCCTTGTCATTATGGAAGGTAGTCTGTTGTGGAGATTTCTGTTACTCCAATGGATGGTAGCCTTGTCATTATGGAAGGTAGTATGTTGTCGTGATTTTTGTTACTCCAGTGGATGGTAGCCTTGTCATTATGGAAGGTAGTATGTTGTCGATATCTTTGTTACTCCAATGGATGGTAGACTTGTCAATATGGAAGGTAGTCTGTCATTGAGATTTTTGTTACTCCAATGGATGGTAGCCTTGTCATTATGGAATGTAGTCTGTTGTTCAGATTTTTGTTACTACCATGTATGGTAGCCTTGTCATTATGGAAGGTAGTGTGTTATCGAGATTATTTTGATACTACAATGGATTGTAGCCTTGTCATTACGGAAGGTAGTCTGTTGTTAAGATTTTTGTTACTACCATGTATGTTAGCCTTGTCATTATGGAAGTTAGTCTGTTGTTGAGATTATTTTGATACTACAATGGATTGTAGCCTTGTCATTATGGAAGGTAGTCTATCATTGAGATTTCTGTTAGTCCAATGGATTGTAACCTTGTCATTATGGAAGGTAGTCTGTTGTCGAGATTTTTGTTACTCCAATGGATGGTAGCCTTGTCATTATGGAAGGTAGTTTGTCATTGTGATTTCTGTTACTCCAATGGATGGTAGCCTTGTAATTATGGAAGGTAGTTTGTTGTCGAGATTTTTGTTATTCCATTGGATGGTAGCCTTGTCATTATGGAAGGTGGTTTTTTCTTGAGATTTTTGTTATTCCAATGGATAGCATCCTTGTCATTATGGAAGGTAGTCTGTCATTGTGATTTTTGTTACTCCAATGGATGGTAGCCTTGTCATTATGGAAGGTAGTCTGTTGTTCAGATTTTTGTTACTACCATGTATATTAGCCTTGTCATTATGGAAGGTAGTCTATTGTAGAGATTATTTTGATACTACAATGGGTTGTAGCCTTGTCATTATGGAAGGTAGTCTATCGTTGAGATTTCTGTTACTCCAATGGATTGTAACCTTGTCATTATGGAAGGTAGTCTGTTGTCGAGATTTTTGTTACTCCAATGGATGGTAGCCTTGTCATTATGGAAGGTAGTTTGTCGTTGTGATTTCTGTTACTCAAATGGATGGTAGCCTTGTCATTATGGAAGGAAGTTTGTTGTCGAGATTTTTGTTATTCCATTGGATGGTAGCCTTGTCATTATGGAAGGTAGTTTTTTTTCTCGAGATTTTTGTTACTCCAATGGATAGTAGCCTTGTCGTTATGGAAGGTAGTTTGTCATTTTGATTTTTGTTACTCCAATGAATTGTAGCCTTGTCATTATGGAAGGTAGTCTGTTGTTCAGATTTTTGTTACTATAATATATGTTAGCCTTGTCCCTATGGAACGTTGTCTGTTTTTGAAATTTTTGTTTCTCCAATAGATGGTAGCCTTGTCAATATGGAAGGTAGTCTATTGTCGAGATTTTTGTTACTTTAATGGATGAAGTCTTGTCATTATGGAAGGTAGTCTGTCATTGTGATTTTTGTTACTCCAATGGATGGTAGCCTAGTCATTATGGAAGGTAGTTCGTTGTTTAGATTTTTGTTACTATAATGTATGTTAGCCTTGTCATTATGGAAGGTATTCTGTTGTCGAGATTTTTTGTTACTCCATTGGATGGTAGCCTTGTCATTATGGAAGGTAGTCTGTTGTGGAGATTTCTGTTACTCCAATGGATGGTAGCCTTGTCATTATGGAAGGTAGTATGTTGTCGTGATTTTTGTTACTCCAGTGGATGGTAGCCTTGTCATTATGGAAGGTAGTATGTTGTCGATATCTTTGTTACTCCAATGGATGGTAGACTTGTCAATATGGAAGGTAGTCTGTCATTGAGATTTTTGTTACTCCAATGGATGGTAGCCTTGTCATTATGGAATGTAGTCTGTTGTTCAGATTTTTGTTACTACCATGTATGTTAGCCTTGTCATTATGGAAGGTAGTGTGTTGTCGAGATTATTTTGATACTACAATGGATTGTAGCCTTGTCATTACGGAAGGTAGTCTGTTGTTAAGATTTTTGTTACTACCATGTATTTTAGCCTTGTCATTATGGAAGGTAGTATGTTGTTGAGATTATTTTGATACTACAATGGATTGTAGCCTTGTCATTATGGAAGGTAGTCTATCATTGAGATTTCTGTTAGTCCAATGGATTGTAACCTTGTCATTATGGAAGGTAGTCTGTTGTCGAGATTTTTGTTACTCCAATGGATGGTAGCCTTGTCATTATGGAAGGTAGTTTGTCATTGTGATTTCTGTTACTCCAATGGATGGTAGCCTTGTCATTATGGAAGGTAGTTTGTTGTCGAGATTTTTGTTATTCCATTGGATGGTAGCCTTGTCATTATGGAAGGTGGTTTTTTCTTGAGATTTTTGTTACTCCAATGGATAGCATCCTTGTCATTATGGAAGGTAGTCTGTCATTGTGATTTTTGTTACTCCAATGGATGGTAGCCTTGTCATTATGGAAGGTAGTCTGTTGTTCAGATTTTTGTTACTACCATGTATATTAGCCTTGTCATTATGGAAGGTAGTCTATTGTAGAGATTATTTTGATACTACAATGGGTTGTAGCCTTGTCATTATGGAAGGTAGTCTATCGTTGAGATTTTTGTTACTCCAATGGATTGTAACCTTGTCATTATGGAAGGTAGTCTGTTGTCGAGATTTTTGTTACTCCAATGGATGGTAGCCTTGTCATTATGGAAGGTAGTTTGTCGTTGTGATTTCTGTTACTCAAATGGATGGTAGCCTTGTCATTATGGAAGGAAGTTTGTTGTCGAGATTTTTGTTATTCCATTGGATGGTAGCCTTGTCATTATGGAAGGTAGTTTTTTTTCTCGAGATTTTTGTTACTCCAATGGATAGTAGCCTTGTCGTTATGGAAGGTAGTTTGTCATTTTGATTTTTGTTACTCCAATGAATTGTAGCCTTGTCATTATGGAAGGTAGTCTGTTGTTCAGATTTTTGTTACTACAATATATGTTAGCCTTGTCCCTATGGAATGTTGTCTGTTTTTGAAATTTTTGTTTCTCCAATAGATGGTAGCCTTGTCAATATGGAAGGTAGTCTATAGTCAAGATTTTTGTTACTTTAATGGATGAAGTCTTGTCATTATGGAAGGTAGTCTGTCATTGTGATTTTTGTTACTCCAATGGATGGTAGCCTAGTCATTATGGAAGGTAGTTTGTTGTTTAGATTTTTGTTACTATAATGTATGTTAGCCTTGTCATTATGGAAGGTATTCTGTTGTCGAGATTTTTTGTTACTCCATTGGATGGTAGCCTTGTCATTATGGAAGGTAGTCTGTTGTGGAGATTTCTGTTACTCCAATGGATGGTAGCCTTGTCATTATGGAAGGTAGTATGTTGTCGTGATTTTTGTTACTCCAGTGGATGGTAGCCTTGTCATTATGGAAGGTAGTATGTTGTCGATATCTTTGTTACTCCAATGGATGGTAGACTTGTCAATATGGAAGGTAGTCTGTCAGTGAGATTTTTGTTACTCCAATGGATGGTAGCCTTGTCATTATGGAATGTAGTCTGTTGTTCAGATTTTTGTTACTACCATGTATGTTAGCCTTGTCATTATGGAAGGTAGTGTGTTGTCGAGATTATTTTGATACTACAATGGATTGTAGCCTTGTCATTACGGAAGGTAGTCTGTTGTTAAGATTTTTGTTACTACCATGTATTTTAGCCTTGTCATTATGGAAGGTAGTATGTTGTTGAGATTATTTTGATACTACAATGGATTGTAGCCTTGTCACTATGGAAGGTAATCTATCATTGAGATTTCTGTTAGTCCAATGGATTGTAACCTTGTCATTATGGAAGGTAGTCTGTTGTCGAGATTTTTGTTACTCCAATGGATGGTAGCCTTGTCATTATGGAAGGTAGTTTGTCGTTGTGATTTCTGTTACTCCAATGGATGGTAGCCTTGTCATTATGGAAGGTAGTTTGTTGTCGAGATTTTTGTTATTCCATTGGATGGTAGCCTTGTCATTATGGAAGGTGGTTTTTTCTTGAGATTTTTGTTACTCCAATGGATAGCAGCCTTGTCATTATGGAAGGTAGTCTGTCATTGTGATTTTTGTTACTCCAATGAATGGTAGCCTTTTGATTATTGAAGGTAGTCTGTTGTTCAGATTTTTCTTACTACCATGTATATTAGCCTTGTCATTATGGAAGGTAGTCTATTGTAGAGATTATTTTGATACTACAATGGGTTGTAGCCTTGTCATTATGGAAGGTAGTCTATCGTTGAGATTTTTGTTACTCCAATGGATTGTAACCTTGTCATTATGGAAGGTAGTCTGTTGTCGAGATTTTTGTTACTCCAATGGATGGTAGCCTTGTCATTATGGAAGGTAGTTTGTCGTTGTGATTTCTGTTACTCAAATGGATGGTAGCCTTGTCATTATGGAAGGAAGTTTGTTGTCGAGATTTTTGTTATTCCATTGGATGGTAGCCTTGTCATTATGGAAGGTAGTTTTTTTTCTCGAGATTTTTGTTACTCCAATGGATAGTAGCCTTGTCGTTATGGAAGGTAGTTTGTCATTTTGATTTTTGTTACTCCAATGAATTGTAGCCTTGTCATTATGGAAGGTAGTCTGTTGTTCAGATTTTTGTTACTACAATATATGTTAGCCTTGTCCCTATGGAATGTTGTCTGTTTTTGAAATTTTTGTTTCTCCAATAGATGGTAGCCTTGTCAATATGGAAGGTAGTCTATAGTCAAGATTTTTGTTACTTTAATGGATGAAGTCTTGTCATTATGGAAGGTAGTCTGTCATTGTGATTTTTGTTACTCCAATGGATGGTAGCCTAGTCATTATGGAAGGTAGTTTGTTGTTTAGATTTTTGTTACTATAATGTATGTTAGCCTTGTCATTATGGAAGGTATTCTGTTGTCGAGATTTTTTGTTACTCCATTGGATGGTAGCCTTGTCATTATGGAAGGTAGTCTGTTGTGGAGATTTCTGTTACTCCAATGGATGGTAGCCTTGTCATTATGGAAGGTAGTATGTTGTCGTGATTTTTGTTACTCCAGTGGATGGTAGCCTTGTCATTATGGAAGGTAGTATGTTGTCGATATCTTTGTTACTCCAATGGATGGTAGACTTGTCAATATGGAAGGTAGTCTGTCAGTGAGATTTTTGTTACTCCAATGGATGGTAGCCTTGTCATTATGGAATGTAGTCTGTTGTTCAGATTTTTGTTACTACCATGTATGTTAGCCTTGTCATTATGGAAGGTAGTGTGTTGTCGAGATTATTTTGATACTACAATGGATTGTAGCCTTGTGATTACGGAAGGTAGTCTGTTGTTAAGATTTTTGTTACTACCATGTATTTTAGCCTTGTCATTATGGAAGGTAGTATGTTGTTGAGATTATTTTGATACTACAATGGATTGTAGCCTTGTCACTATGGAAGGTAATCTATCATTGAGATTTCTGTTAGTCCAATGGATTGTAACCTTGTCATTATGGAAGGTAGTCTGTTGTCGAGATTTTTGTTACTCCAATGGATGGTAGCCTTGTCATTATGGAAGGTAGTTTGTCGTTGTGATTTCTGTTACTCCAATGGATGGTAGCCTTGTCATTATGGAAGGTAGTTTGTTGTCGAGATTTTTGTTATTCCATTGGATGGTAGCCTTGTCATTATGGAAGGTGGTTTTTTCTTGAGATTTTTGTTACTCCAATGGATAGCAGCCTTGTCATTATGGAAGGTAGTCTGTCATTGTGATTTTTGTTACTCCAATGAATGGTAGCCTTTTGATTATTGAAGGTAGTCTGTTGTTCAGATTTTTGTTACTACAATATATGTTAGCCTTGTCCTTGTGGAAGGTGGTCTGTTTTTGAGATTTTTGTTTCTCCAAAAGATGGTAGCCTTGTAATTATGGAAGGTAGTCTATTGTCGAGATTTTTGTTACTTTAATGGATGGTAGCCTTTTCATTACGGAAGGTAGTCTGTCATTGTGATTTTTTTTACTCCAATGGATGGTAGCCTTGTCATTATGGAAGGTAGTTTGTTGTTTAGATTTTTGTTAATATAATGTATGTTAGCCTTGTCATTATGGAAGGTATTCTGTTGTCGAGATTTTTGTTACTCCATTGGATAGTAGCCTTGTCATTATGGAAGGTAGTATGTTGTCGTGATTTTTGTTACTCCAATGGATGGTAGCCTTGTCATTATGGAAGGTAGTATGTTATCGATATCTTTGTTACTCCAATGGATGGTAGCCTTGTCAATATGGAAGGTAGTCTGTCATTGTGATTTTTGTTACTCCAATGGATGGTAGCCTTGTCATTATGGAAGGTAGTCCGTTGTTCAGATTTTGGTTACTACCATGTATATTAGCCTTGTGATTATGGAAGGTAGTCTGTTGTCGAGATTATTTTGATACTACAATGGGTTGTAGCCTTGTCATTTTGGAAGGTAGTCTATCGTTGAGATTTCTGTTACTCCAATGGATTGTTACCTTGTCATTATGGAAGGTAGTCTATTGTCGAGATTTTTGTTACTCCAATGGATGGTAGCCTTGTCATTATGGAAGGTAGTCTGTTGTTCATATTTTTGTTACTACAATATATGTTAGCCTTGTCCTTATGGAAGGTAGTCTGTTTTTGAGATTTTTGTTACTCCAATGGATGGTAGCCTTGTCATTATGGAAGGTAGTATGTTGTCGAGATTTTTGTTACTTTAATGGATGGTAGCCTTGTCATTATGCAAGGTAGTCTGTCGTTGTGATTTTTGTAAATCCAATGGATGGTAGCCTTGTCATTATGGAAGGTAGTCTGTTGTTTAGATTTTTGTTACTATAATGTATGTTAGCCTTGTCATTATGGAAGGTATTCTGTTGTCGAGATTTTTGTTACTCCATTGGATAGTAGCCTTTTCATTATGGAAGGTAGTCTGTTGTGGAGATTTCTTTTACTCAAATGGATGGTAGCCTTGTCATTATGGAAGGTAGTATGTTGTCGTGATTTTTGTTACTCCAATGGATGGTAGCCTTGTCATTATGGAAGGTAGTATGTTATCGATATCTTTGTTACTCCAATGGATGGTAGCCTTGTCAATATGGAAGGTAGTCTGTCATTGAGATTTTTGTTACTCCAATGGATGGTAGCCTTGTCATTATGGAAGGTAGTCTGTTGTTCAAATTTTTGTTACTACCATGTATGTTAGCCTTGTCATTATAAAAGGTAGTGTGTTGTCGAGATTATTTTGATACTACAATGGATTGTAGCCTTTTCATTACGGAAGGTAGTCTGTTGTTAAGATTTTTGTTACTACCATGTATGTTAGCCTTGTCATTATGGAAGGCAGTCTATTGTCGAGATTATTTTGATACTACAATGGATTGTAGCCTTGTCATTATGGAAGGTAGTCTATCGTTGAGATTTATGTTACTCCAATGGATTGTAACCTTGTCATTATGGAAGGTAGTCTGTTGTCGAGATTTTTGTTACTCCAATGGTGGTAGCCTTGTCATTATGGAAGGTAGTTTGTCGTTGTGATTTCTGTTACTCCAATTGATGGTAGCCTTGTCATTATGGAAGGTAGTTTGTTGTCGAGATTTTTGTTATTCCATTGGATGGTAGCCTTGTCATTATGGAAGGTAGTTTTTTCTCGAGATTTTTGTTACTCCAATGGATATTAGCCTTGTCATTATGGAAGGTAGTCTGTCATTGTGATTTTTGTTGCTCCAATGGATGGTAGCCTTGTCATTATGGAAGGTATTCTGTTGTCGAGATTTTTTGTTAGTCCATTGGATGGTAGCCTTGTCATTATGGAAGATAGTCTGTTGTGGAGATTTCTGTTACTCCAATGGATGGTAGCCTTGTCATTATGGAAGGTAGTATGTTGTCGTGATTTTTGTTACTCCAATGGATGGTAGCCTTGTCATTATGGAAGGTAGTTTGTTGTTTAGATTTTTTTTACTATAATGTATGTTAGCCTTGTCATTATGGAAGTTAGCCTGTTGTCGAGATTTTTGTTACTCCATTGGATAGTAGCCTTTTCATTATTGAAGGTAGTCTATTGTAGAGATTTCTTTTACTCAAATGGATGGTAGCCTTGTCATTATGGAAGGTAGTATGTTGTCGTGATTTTTGTTACTCCAATGGATGGTAGCCTTGTCATTATGGAAGGTAGTATGTTATCGATATCTTTTTTACTCCAATGGATGGTAGCCTTGTCAATATGGAAGGTAGTCTGTCATTGTGATTTTTGTTACTCCAATGGATGGTAGCCTTGTCATTATGGAAGGTAGTTTGTTGTTAAGATTTTTGTTACTACCATGTATATTAGCCTTGTCATTATGGAAGGTAGTCTATTGTAGAGATTATTTTGATACTACAATGGGTTGTAGCCTTGTCATTATGGAAGGTAGTCTATCGTTGAGATTTCTGTTACTCCAATGGATTGTAACCTTGTCATTATGGAAGGTAGTCTGTTGTCGAGATTTTTGTTACTCCAATGGATGGTAGCCTTGTCATTATGGAAGGTAGTTTGTCGTTGTGATTTCTGTTACTCAAATGGATGGTAGCCTTGTCATTATGGAAGGAAGTTGGTTGTCGAGATTTTTGTTATTCCATTGGATGGTAGCCTTGTCATTATGGAAGGTAGTTTTTTCTCGAGATTTTTGTTACTCCAATGGATAGTAGCCTTGTCGTTATGGAAGGTAGTTTGTCATTTTGATTTTTGTTACTCCAATGAATTGTAGCCTTGTCATTATGGAAGGTAGTCTGTTGTTCAGATTTTTGTTACTACAATATATGTTAGCCTTGTCCCTATGGAACGTTGTCTGTTTTTGAAATTTTTGTTTCTCCAATAGATGGTAGCCTTGTCAATGTGGAAGGTAGTCTATTGTCGAGATTTTTGTAACTTTAATGGATGAAGTATTGTCATTATGGAAGGTAGTCTGTCATTGTGATTTTTGTTACTCCAATGGATGGTAGCCTAGTCATTATGGAAGGTAGTTTGTTGTTTAGATTTTTGTTACTATAATGTATGTTAGCCTTGTCATTATGGAAGGTATTCTGTTGTCGAGATTTTTTGTTACTCCATTGGATGGTAGCCTTGTCATTATGGAAGGTAGTCTATTGTGGAGATTTCTGTTACTCCAATGGATGGTAGCCTTGTCATTATGGAAGGTAGTATGTTGTCGTGATTTTTGTTACTCCAGTGGATGGTAGCCTTGTCATTATGGAAGGTAGTATGTTGTCGATATCTTTGTTACTCCAATGGATGGTAGACTTGTCAATATGGAAGGTAGTCTGTCATTGAGATTTTTGTTACTCCAATGGATGGTAGCCTTGTCATTATGGAATGTAGTCTGTTGTTCAGATTTTTGTTACTACCATGTATGTTAGCCTTGTCATTATGGAAGGTAGTGTGTTGTCGAGATTATTTTGATACTACAATGGATTGTAGCCTTGTCATTACGGAAGGTAGTCTGTTGTTAAGATTTTTGTTACTACCATGTATTTTAGCCTTGTCATTATGGAAGGTAGTCTGTTGTTGAGATTATTTTGATACTACAATGGATTGTAGCCTTGTCATTATGGAAGGTAGTCTATCATTGAGATTTCTGTTAGTCCAATGGATTGTAACCTTGTCATTATGGAAGGTAGTCTGTTGTCGACATTTTTGTTACTCCAATGGATGGTAGCCTTGTCATTATGGAAGGTAGTTTGTCGTTGTGATTTCTGTTACTCCAATGGATGGTAGCCTTGTCATTATGGAAGGTAGTTTGTTGTCGAGATTTTTGTTATTCCATTGGATGGTAGCCTTGTCATTATGGAAGGTGGTTTTTTCTTGAGATTTTTGTTACTCCAATGGATAGCAGCCTTGTCATTATGGAAGGTAGTCTGTCATTGTGATTTTTGTTACTCCAATGAATGGTAGCCTTGTCATTATTGAAGGTAGTCTGTTGTTCAGATTTTTGTTACTACAATATATGTTAGCCTTGTCCTTGTGGAAGGTGGTCTGTTTTTGAGATTTTTGTTTCTCCAAAAGATGGTAGCCTTGTAATTATGGAAGGTAGTCTATTGTCGAGATTTTTGTTACTTTAATGGATCGTAGCCTTTTCATTACGGAAGGTAGTCTGTCATTGTGATTTTTTTTACTCCAATGGATGGTAGCCTTGTCATTATGGAAGGTAGTTTGTTGTTTAGATTTTTGTTAATATAATGTATGTTAGCCTTGTCATTATGGAAGGTATTCTGTTGTCGAGATTTTTGTTACTCCATTGGATAGTAGCCTTGTCATCATGGAAGGTAGTATGTTGTCGTGATTTTTGTTACTCCAATGGATGGTAGCCTTGTCATTATGGAAGGTAGTATGTTGTCGATATCTTTGTTATTCCAATGGATAGTAGCCTTGTCAATATGGAAGGTAGTCTGTCATTGTGATTTTTGTTACTCCAATGGATGGTAGCCTTGTCATTTTGGAAGGTAGTCTGTTGTTCAGATTTTTGTTACTACCATGTATGTTAGCCTTGTCATTATGGAAGGTAGTGTGTTGTCAAGATTATTTTGATACTATAATGGATTGTAGCCTTGTCATTACGGAAGGTAGTCTATCATTGAGATTTATGTTACTCCATTGGATGGTAGCCTTGTCATTATGGAATGTAGTCTGTTGTCGAGATTATTGTTACTCCAATGGATGGTAGCCTTGTCATTATGGAAGGTAGTTTGTCGTTGTGATTTCTTTTACTCCAATGGATGGTAGCCTTGCCATTATGGAAGGTAGTCTGTTGTCGAGATTTTAGTTATTCCATTGGATGGTAGCCTTGTCATTATGGAAGGTAGTTTTTTATTGAAATTTTTGTTACTCCAATGGATGGTAGCCTTGTCATTATGGAAGGTAGTCTTTTTTTAATATTTTTGTTATTCCAATGGATGGTATCCTAGTCATTATGGAAGGTAGTCTGTTTTTGAGATTTTTGTTACTCCAATGGATGGTATCCTTGTCATTATGGAAGGTAGTATGTTGTCGAGATTTTTGTTACTTTAATGGATGGTAGCCTTGTCATTATGCAAGGTAGTCTGTCGTTGTGATTTTTGTTAATCCAATGGATGGTAGCCTTGTCATTATGGAAGGTAGTCTGTTGTTTGGATTTTTGTTACTATAATGTATGTTAGCCTTGTCATTATGGAAGTTAGTCTGTTGTCGAGATTTTTGTTACTCCATTGGATAGTAGCCTTTTCATTATTGAAGGTAGTCTGTTGTAGAGATTTCTATTACTCAAATGGATGGTAGCCTTGTCATTATGGAAGGTAGTATGTTATCGTGATTTTTGTTACTCCAATGGATGGTAGCCTTGACATTATGGAAGGTAGTATGTTATCGATATCTTTTTTACTCCAATGGATGGTAGCCTTGTCAATATGGAAGGTAGTCTGTCATTGTGATTTTTGTTACTCCAATGGATGGTAGCCTTGTCATTATGGAAGGTAGTCTGTTGTTCAGATTTTTGTTACTACCATGTATATTAGCCTTGTCATTATGGAAGGTAGTCTATTGTAGAGATTATTTTGATACTACAATGGATTGTAGCCTTGTCATTATAGAAGGTAGTATATCATTGAGTTTCTGTTACTCCAATGGATTGCAACCTTGTCATTATGGAAGGTAGTCTGTTGTCGAGATTTTTGTTACTCCAATGGATGGTAGCCTTGTCATTATGGAAGGTAGTTTGTCATTGTGATTTCTGTTACTCCAATGGATGGTAGCCTTGTCATTATGGAAGGAAGTTTGTTGTCGAGATTTTTGTTATTCCATTGGATGGTAGCCTTGTCATTATGGAAGGTAGTTTTTTCTCGAAATTTTTGTTACTCCAATGGATAGTAGCCTTGTCGTTATGGAAGATAGTTTGTCATTTTGATTTTTGTTACTCCAATGAATAGTAGCCTTGTCATTATGGAAGGTAGTCTGTTGTTCAGATTTTCGTTACTACAATATATGTTAGCCTTGTCCCTATGGAACGTTGTCTGTTTTTGAAATTTTTGTTTCTCCAATTGATGGTAGCCTTGTCAATATGGAAGGTAGTCTATTGTCGAGATTTTTGTTACTTTAATGGATGAAGTCTTGTCATTATGGAAGGTAGTCTGTCATTGTGATTTTTGTTACTCCAATGGATGGTAGCCTAGTCATTATGGAAGGTAGGTTGTTGTTTAGATTTTTGTTACTATAATGTATGTTAGCCTTGTCATTATGGAAGGTATTCTGTTGTCGAGATTTTTTGTTACTCCATTGGATGGTAGCCTTGTCATTATGGAAGGTATTCTGTTGTGGAGATTTTTGTTACTCCAATGGATGGTAGCCTTGTCATTATGGAAGGTAGTATGTTGTCGTGATTTTTGTAACTCCAGTGGATGGTAGCCTTGTCATTATGGAAGGTAGTATGTTGTCGATATCTTTGTTATTCCAATGGATGGTAGCCTTGTCAATATAGAAGGTAGTCTGTCATTGAGATTTTTGTTACTCCAATGGATGGTAGCCTTGTCATTATGGAATGTAGTCTGTTGTTCAGATTTTTGTTACTACCATGTATGTTAGCCTTGTCATTATGGAAGGTAGTGTGTTGTCGAGATTATTTTGATACTACAATGGATTGTAGCCTTGTAATTACGGAAGGTAGTCTGTTGTTAAGATTTTTGTTACTACCATGTATGTTAGCCTTGTCATTATGGAAGGTAGTCTGTTGTTGAGATTATTTTGATACTACAATGGATTGTAGCCTTGTCATTATGGAAGGTAGTCTATCATTGAGATTTATGTTACTCCAATGGATTGTAACCTTGTCATTATGGAAGGTAGTCTGTTGTCGAGATTTTTGTTACTCCAATGGATGGTAGCCTTGTCATTATGGAAGGTAGTTAGTCGTTGTGATTTCTGTTACTCCAATGGATGGTAGCCTTGTCATTATGGAAGGTAGTTTGTTGTCGAGATTTTTGTTATTCCATTGGATGGTAGCCTTGTCATTATGGAAGGTAGTTTTTTCTTGAAATTTTTGTTACTCCAATGGATAGTAGCCTTGTCATTATGGAAGGTAGTCTGTCATTGTGATTTTCGTTACTCCAATGAATGGTAGCCTTGTCATTATGGAAGGTAGTCTGTTGTTCAGATTTTTGTTACTACAACATATGTTAGCCTTGTCCTTGTGGAAGGTTGTCTGTTTTTGAGATTTTTGTTTCTCCAAAAGATGGTAGCCTTGTAATTATGGAAGGTAGTCTATTGTCGAGATTTTTATTACTTTAATGGATGGTAGCCTTGTCATTATGGAAGGTAGTCTGTCATTGTGATTTTTGTTACTCCAATGGATGGTAGCCTTGTCATTATGGAAGGTAGTTTGTTGTTTAGATTTTTGTTACTATAATGTATGTTAGCCTTGTCATTATGGAAGGTATTCTGTTGTCGAGATTTTTGTTACTCCATTAGATAGTAGCCTTGTCATTATGGAAGGTACTTTGTTGTGGACATTTCTGTTACTCCAATGGATGGTAGCCTTGTCATTATGGAAGGTAGTATGTTGTCGTGATTTTTGTTACTCCAATGGATGGTAGCCTTGTCATTATTGAAGGTAGTATGTTGTCGATATCTTTGTTACTCCAATGGATGGTAGCCTTGTCAATATGGAAGGTAGTCTTCCATTGAGATTTTTGTTACTCCAATGGATGGTAGCCTTGTCATTATGGAAGGTAGTCTGTTGTTCAGATTTTTGTTACTACCATGTATGTTAGCCTTTTCATTATGGAAGGTAGTGTGCTGTCGAGATTATTTTGATACTACAATGGATTGTAGCCTTGTCATTACGGAAGGTAGTCTATCATTGAGATTTATATTACTCCAATGGATGGTAGCCTTGTCATTATGGAAGGTAGTCTGTTGTCGAGATTTTTGTTACTCCAATGGATGGTAGCCTTGTCATTATGGAAGGTAGTTTTTCGTTGTGATTTCTTTTACTCCAATGGATGGTAGCCTTGCCATTATGGAAGGTAGTCTGTTGTCGAGATTTTAGTTATTCCATTTGATGGTAGCCTTGTCATTATGGAAGGTAGTTTTTTGTTGAAATTTTTGTTACTCCAATGGATGGTAGCCTTGTCATTATGGAAGTTATTCTTTTGTCGAGATTTTTGTTACTCCGATGGATGGTAGCCTTCTTATTATGGAAGGTAGTCGGTTGTCGATATTTTTGTTACTATAATGGATGGTAGCCTTGTCATTATGGAAGGTATTCTTTTGTCGAGATTTTTGTTACTCCGATGGATGGTAGCCTTCTTATTATGGATGGTAGTCGATTGTCGATATTTTTGTTACTACAATGGATGGTAGCCTTGTCATTATGGAAGGTAGTCTGTTGTCGATATTTTTTTGATACTACAATGGATTGTAGCCTTGTCATTATGGAAGGTAGTCTGTTGTCGATATCTTTGTTACTCCAATTGATGGTAGCCTATACATTATGGAAGGTATTCTGTTTTCGATATGTTTGTTACTCTAATGGATGGTAGCCTTGTCATTATGGAAGGTAGTATGTTGTCGAGATTTTTGTTTATCCATTAGATGGTAGCCTTGTCATTATGGAAGGTAGTCTGTTGTCGATATTTTTGTTACTCCATTGGATAGAAGCCTTGTCATTATGGAAGGTAGTCTGTTGTGGAGATTTTTTTTACTCCAATGGATGGTAGACTTGTCATTATGGAAGGTAGTCTGTTGTCGAGATTTTTGTTACTCCAATGGATTGTAGCCTTGTCATTATGGAAGGTAGTGTGTTGTAGATATTATTTTGATACTACAATGGATTGTAGCCTTGTCATTATGGAAGGTAGTCTATCATTGAGATTTCTATTAATCCAATGGATGGTAGCCTTGTCGTTATGGAAGGTAGTCTGTTGTCGAGATTTTTGTTACTCCAATGGATGGTAGCCTTGTCATTATGGAAGGTAGTTTGTCGTTGTGATTTCTTTTACTCCAATGGATGGTAGCCTTGCCATTATGGAAGGTAGTCTGTTGTCGATATCTTTGTTACTCCAATTGATGGTAGCCTATACATTATGGAAGGTATTCTGTTTCGATATGTTTGTTACTCCAATGGATGGTAGCCTTGTCATTATGGAAGGTAGTATGTTGTCGAGATTTTTGTTTATCCATTAGATGGTAGCCTTGTCATTATGGAAGGTAGTCTGTTGTCGATATTTTTGTTACTCCATTGGATTGAAGCCTTGTCATTATGGAAGGTAGTCTGTTGTGGAGATTTTTTTTACTCCAATGGATGGTAGACTTGTCATTATGGAAGGTAGTCTGTTGTCGAGATTTTTGTTACTCCAATGGATTGTAGCCTTGTCATTATGGAAGGTAGTGTGTTGTCGATATTATTTTGATACTACAATGGATTGTAGCCTTGTCATTATGGAAGGTAGTCTATCATTGAGATTTCTATTAATCCAATGGATGGTAGCTTGGTCATTATGGAAGGTACTATGTTATCGAGATTTTTGTTATTCCATTGGATGGTAGCCTTGTCATTATGGAAGGTAGTTTTTTGTCGAGATTTTTGTTACTCCAATGGATAGTAGCCTTGTCATTATGGAAGGTAGTCTGTTGTCGAGATTTTTGTTACTCCAATGCATTGTAGCCTTGTCATTATGGAAGGTATTCTTTTGTCGAGATTTTTGTTACTCCAATGGATGGTAGCCTTCTTATTATGGAAGGTAGTCGGTTGTCAAGTTTTTGTTACTACATTGGATGGTAGCCTTGTCATTATGGAAGGTAGTCTGCTGTCGAGTTTTTTTTATACTACAATGGATTGTGGCCTTGTCATTTTGGAAGGTAGTATGTTTTCGATATCTTTGTTACTCCAATGGATGTTAGCCTTGTCATTATGGAAGGTATTTTGTTGTCGAGATTTTTCTTACTCCATTGGATAGTAGCCTTGTCATTATGGATGGTAGTATGTTGTCGTGATTTTTCTTACTCCAATGGATGGTAGCCTTGTCATTATGGAAGGTAGTATGTTGTCGATATCTTTGTTACTCCAATGGATGGTAGCCTTGTCAATATGGAAGGTAGTCTGTCATTGTGATTTTTGTTACTCCAATGGATGGTAGCCTTGTTATTATGGAATGTAGTCTGTTGTCGATATTTTTGTTACTCCATTGGATAGTAGCCTTGTCATTATGGAATGTAGTCTGTTGTCGATATTTTTGTTACTCCATTGGATAGTAGCCTTGTCATTATGGAAGGTTGACTATTGTCGAGATTTTTGTTACTCAAATGGATGGTAGCCTTTTCATTAGGAAGGTAGTCTGTCATTGTGATTTTTGTTACTCCAATGAATGATTGCCTTGTCATTATGGAAGGTAGTCTGTTGTTCAGATTTTTGTTACTACAATATATGTTAGCCTTGTCATTATGGAAGGTAGTCTGTTGTCGATATTTTTGTTACTTTAATTGATGGTAGCCTTGTCATTATGAAAGGTAGTCTTTCGTTGTGATTTTTGTTACTCCAATGGATGGTAGCCTTGTCATTATGGAAGGTAGTCTGTTGTTCATATTTTTGTTACTATAATGTATGTTAGCCTTGTCTTTATGGAAGGTAGTCTGTTGTCGAGATTTTTGTTACTCCATTGGATAGTAGCCTTGTCATTATGGAAGGTAGTCTTTTTTTGATATTTTTGTTATTCCAATGGATGGTATCCTAGTCATTATGGAAGGTAGTATGTTCTTGAGATTTTTGTTACTCCAATGGATGGTAGCCTTGTCATTATGGAAGGTAGTATGTTGTCGAGATTTTTGTTACTTTAATGGATGGTAGCCTTGTCATTATAGAAGGCAGTCTTTCATTGTGATTTTTGTTAATCCAATGGATGGTAGCCTTGTAATTATGGAAGGTAGTCTATTGTTTAGATTTTTGTTACTATAATGTACGTTAGCCTTGTCATTTTGGAAGTTATTTTGTTATCGAGATTTTTGTTACTCCATTGGATAGTAGCCTTGTCATTATGGAAGGTAGTCTGTTGTAGAGATTTCTGTTACTCAAATGGATGGTAGCCTTGTCATTATGGAAGGTAGTATGTTGTCGTGATATTTGTTACTCCAGTGGATGGTAGCCTTGTCATTATGGAAGGTAGTATGTTGTCGATATCTTTGTTACTCCAATGGATGGTAGCCTTGTCAATATGGAAGGTAGTTTGTCATTGCGATTTTTGTTACTCCAATGGATGGTAGACTTGTCATTATGGAAGGTAGTCTGTTTTCAGATTTTTGTTACTACCATGTATGTTAGACTTGTCATTATGGAAGGTAGTCTGTTGTCGAGATTATTTTGATACTACAATGGGTTGTAGCCTTGTCATTATGGAAGGTAGTCTATCGTTGAGATTTCTGTTCCTCCAATGGATGGTAGCCCTGTCATTATGGAAGGTAGTTTGTTGTCGAGATTTTTGTTATTCCATTGGATGGTAGCCTTGACATTAGGGAAGGTAGTTTTTTGTCGACCTTTTTATTGCTCCAATGGATAGTAGCCTTATCATTATGGAAGGTAGTCTATTGTCGAGATTTTTGTTACTCCAATGGATTGTAGCCTTGTAATTATGGAAGGTATTCTTTTGTCGAGATTTTTGTTACTCCAATGGATGGTAGCCTTCTTATTATGGAAGGTAGTCGGTTTTCGAGTTTTTGTTACTACAATGGATGGTAGCCTTGTCATTATTGAAGATAGTCTGTTGTCAAGTTTTCTTTTATACTACAATGGATTGTAGCCTTGTCATAATGGAAGGTACTATGTTGTCGATATCTTTGTTACTCCAATGGATGGTAGCCTTGTCATTATGGAAGGTAGTCTGTTGTCGAGATTTTTGTTACTCCAAGGATGGTAGCCTTGTCATTATGGAAGGTAGTCTGTTGTCGAGATTTTTATTACTCCATTAGATGGTAGCCTTGTCGTTATGGAATGTAGTCTGTTGTCGATATTTTTGTTACTCCATTGGATAGTAGCCTTATCATTATGGAATGTAGTCTGTTGTGGAGATTTCTGTTACTCCAATGGATGGTAGCCTTGGCATTATGGAAGGTAGTATGTTGTCGATATCTTTGTTACTCTAATGGATGGTAGCCTTGTCATTATGGAAGGTTGACTATTGTCGAGATTTTTGTTACTCAAATGGATGGTAGCCTTGTCATTAGGAAGGTAGTGTGTCATTGTGATTTTTGTTACTCCAATGAATGATTGCCTTGTCATTATGGAAGGTAGTCTGTTGTTCATATTTTTGTTACTATAATATATGTTAGCCTTGTCATTATGGAAGGTAGTCTGTTGTGGAGATTTTTGTTACTTTAATGGATGGTAACCTTGTCATTATGAAAGGTAGTCTTTCGTTGTGATTTTTGTTACTCCAATGGATGGTAGCCTTGTCATTATGGAAGGTAGTCTGTTGTTCATATTTTTGTTACTATAATGTATGTTAGCCTTGTCAATATGGAAGGTAGTCTGTTGTCGTGATTTTTGTTACTCCATTGGATAGTAGCCTTTTCATTATGGAAGGTAGTCTTTTTTTGATATTTTTGTTATTCCAATGGATGGTATCCTAGTCATTATGGAAGGTAGTCTGTTTTTGAGATTTTTGTTACTCCAATGGATGGTAGCCTTGTCATTATGGAAGGTAGTCTGTTGTCGAGATTTTTGTTAATTTAATGGATGGTAGCCTTGTCATTATAGAAGGTAGTCTTTCGTTGTGATTTTTGTTAATCCAATGGATGGTAGCCTTGTAATTATGGAAGGTAGTCTATTGTTTAGATTTTTTACTATAATGTACGTTAGCCTTGTCATTTTGGAAGTTAGTTTGTTGTCGAGATTTTTGTTACTCCTTTGGATAGTAGCCTCGTCATTATGGAAGGTAGTCTGTTGTAGAGATTTCTGTTACTCAAATGGATGGTAGCCTTGTCATTATGGAAGGTAGTATGTTGTCGTGATATTTGTTACTCCAGTGGATGGTAGCCTTGTCATTAAGGAAGGTAGTATGTTGTCGATATCTTTGTTACTCCAATGGATGGTAGCCTTGTCAATATGGAAAGTAGTCTATCATTGTGATTTTTATTACTCCAATGGATGGTAGACTTGTCATTATGGAAGGTAGCCTGTTGTTCAGATTTTTGTTACTACCATGTATGTTAGCCTTGTCATTATGGAAGGTAGTCTGTTGTCGAGATTATTTTGATACTACAATGGATTGTAGCCTTGTCATAATGGAAGGTAGTCTATCGTTGAGATTTCTGTTACTCCGATGGATTGTAACCCTATCATTATGGAAGGTAGTCTGTTGTCGATATTTTTGTTACTCTAATGGATGGTAGCCTTGTCATTATGGAAGGTAGTTTTTTATCGAGATTTTTATTGCTCCAATGCATAGTAGCCTTGTCATTATGGAAGGTAGTCTATTGTCGAGATTTTTGTTACTCCAATCGATTGTAGCCTTGTCATTATGGAAGGTAGTCTGATATCGAGATTTTTGTTACTCCAATGGATGGTAGCCTTGTCATTATTGAAGGTAGCCTGTTGTCGAGATTTTTGTTACTCCATTGGATAGTAGCCTTGTCATTATGGAAGGTAGTCTTTTTTTGATATTTTTGTTATTACAATGGATGGTATCCTTATCATTATGGAAGGTAGTCTGTTTTTGAGATTTTTGTTACTCCAGCGGATGGTAGCCTTGTCATTATGGAAGGTAGTCTGTTGTCGAGATTTTTGCTACTTTAATGGATGGTAGCCTTGTCATTATAGAAGGTAGTCTATCGTTGTGATTTTTTTTAATCCAATGGATGGTAGCCTTGTCATTATGGAAGGTAGTCTGTTGTGGAGATTTCTGTTACTCCAATGGATGGTAGCCTTGTCATTATGGAAGTTAGTTTGTTGTCGAGATTTTTGTTACTCCATTGGATAGTAGCCTTGTCATTATAGAAGGTAGTATGTTGTAGAGATTTCTGTTACTCCAATGGATGGTAGCCTTGTCATTATGGAAGGTAGTATGTTGTCGTGATATTTGTTACTCCAGTGGATGGTAGTCTTGTCATTATGGAAGGTAGTATGTTGTCGATATCTTTGTTACTCCAATGGATGGTAGCCTTGTCAATATGGAAGGTAGTCTGTCATTGTGATTTTTGTTACTCCAATGGATGGTAGACTTGTCATTATGGAAGGTAGTCTGTTGTTCAGATTTTTGTTACTACCATGTATGTTAGCCTTGTCATTATGGAAGGTATTCTTTTGTCGAGATTTTTGTTACTCCAATGGATGGTAGCCTTCTTATTATGGAAGGTAGTCGGTTGTCAAGTTTTTGTTACTACAATGGATGGTAGCCTTGTCATTATGGAAGGTAGTCTGCTGTCAAGTTTTTTTTTATACTACAATGGATTGTGGCCTTGTCATTTTGGAAGGTAGTATGTTTTCGATATCTTTGTTACTCCAATGGATGTTAGCCTTGTCATTATGGAAGGTATTTTGTTGTCGAGATTTTTGTTACTCCATTGGATAATAGCCTTGTCATTATGGATGGTAGTATGTTGTCGTGATTTTTCTTACTCCAATGGATGGTAGCCTTGTCATTATGGAAGGTAGTATGTTGTCGATATCTTTGTTACTCCAATGGATGGTAGCCTTGTCAATATGGAAGGTAGTCTGTCATTGTGATTTTTGTTACTCCAATGGATGGTAGCCTTGTCATTATGGAATGTAGTCTGTTGTCGATATTTTTGTTACTCCATTGGATAGTAGCCTTGTCATTATAGAATGTAGTCTGTTGTCGATATTTTTGTTACTCCATTGGATAGTAGCCTTGTCATTATGGAATGTAGTCTGTTGTGGAGATTTCTGTTACTCCAATGGATGGTAGCCTTGGCATTATGGAAGGTAGTATGTTGTCGATATCTTTGTTACTCTAATGGATGGTAGCCTTGTCATTATGGAAGGTTGACTATTGTCGAGATTTTTGTTACTCAAATGGATGGTAGCCTTTTCATTAGGAAGGTAGTCTGTCATTGTGATTTTTGTTACTCCAATGAATGATTGCCTTGTCATTATGGAAGGTAGTCTGTTGTTCAGATTTTTGTTACTACAATATATGTTAGCCTTGTCATTATGGAAGGTAGTCTGTTGTCGAGATTTTTGTTACTTTAATGGATGGTAGCCTTGTCATTATGAAAGGTAGTCTTTCGTTGTGATTTTTGTTACTCCAATGGATGGTAGCCTTGTCATTATGGAAGGTAGTCAGTTGTTCATATTTTTGTTACTATAATGTATGTTAGCCTTGTCATTATGGAAGGTAGTCTGTTGTCGAGATTTTTGTTACTCCATTGGATAGTAGCCTTGTCATTATGGAAGGTAGTCTTTTTTTGATATTTTTGTTATTCCAATGGATGGTATCCTAGTCATTATGGAAGGTAGTCTGTTTTTGAGATTTTTGTTACTCCAATGGATGGTAGCCTTGTCATTATGGAAGATAGTATGTTGTCGAGATTTTTGTTACTTTAATGGATGGTAGCCTTGTCATTATAGAAGGTAGTCTTTCATTGTGATTTTTGTTACTTTAATGGATGGTAGCCTTGTAATTATGGAAGGTAGTCTATTGTTTAGATTTTTGTTACTATAATGTACGTTAGCCTTGTCATTTTGGAAGTTAGTTTGTTATCGAGATTTTTGTTACTCCATTGGATAGTAGCCTTGTCATTATGGAAGGTAGTCTGTTGTAGAGATTTCTGTTACTCAAATGGATGGTAGCCTTGTCATTATGGAAGGTAGTATGTTGTCGTGATATTTGTTACTCCAGTGGATGGTAGCCTTGTCATTATGGAAGGTAGTATGTTGTCGATATCTTTGTTACTCCAATGGATGGTAGCCTTGTCAATATGGAAGGTAGTCTGTCATTGTGATTTTTGTTACTCCAATGGATGGTAGACTTGTCATTATGGAAGGTAGTCTGTTGTTCAGATTTTTGTTACTACCATGTATGTTAGCCTTGTCATTATGGAAGGTAGTCTGTTGTCGAGATTATTTTGATACTACAATGGGTTGTAGCCTTGTCATTATGGAAGGTAGTCTATCGTTGAGATTTCTGTTCCTCCAATGGATGGTAGCCCTGTCATTATGGAAGGTAGTTTGTTGTCGAGATTTTTGTTATTCCTTGGATGGTAGCCTTGTCATTATGGAAGGTAGTTTTTTGTCGACCTTTTTATTGCTCCAATGGATAGTAGCCTTGTCATTATGGAAGGTAGTCTATTGTCGAGATTTTTGTTACTCCAATGGATTGTAGCCTTGTCATTATGGAAGGTATTCTTTTGTCGAGATTTTTGTTACTCCAATGGATGGTAGCCTTCTTATTATGGAAGGTAGTCGGTTTTCGAGTTTTTGTTACTACAATGGATGGTAGCCTTGTCATTATTGAAGATAGTCTGTTGTCGATATTTTTGTTACTCCATTGGATAGTAGCCTTGTCATTATGGAATGTAGTCTGTTGTGGAGATTTCTGTTACTCCAATGGATGGTAGCCTTGGCATTATGGAAGGTAGTATGTTGTCGATATCTTTGTTACTCTAATGGATGGTAGCCTTGTCATTATGGAAGGTTGACTATTATCGAGATTTTTGTTACTCAAATGGATGGTAGCCTTGTCATTAGGAAGGTAGTCTGTCATTGTGATTTTTGTTACTCCAATGAATGATTGCCTTGTCATTATGGAAGGTAGTCTGTTGTTCAGATTTTTGTTACTATAATATATGTTAGCCTTGTCATTATGGAAGGTAGTCTGTTGTCGAGATTTTTGTTACTTTAATGGATGGTAGCCTTGTCATTATGAAAGGTAGTCTTTCGTTGTGATTTTTGTTACTCCAATGGATGGTAGCCTTGTCATTATGGAAGGTAGTTTGTTGTTCATATTTTTGTTACTATAATGTATGTTAGCCTTGTCAATATGGAAGGTAGTCTGTTGTCGAGATTTTTGTTACTCCATTGGATAGTAGCCTTTTCATTATGGAAGGTAGTCTTTTTTTGATATTTTTGTTATTCCAATGGATGGTATCCTAGTCATTATGGAAGGTAGTCTGTTTTTGAGATTTTTGTTACTCCAATGGATGGTAGCCTTGTCATTATGGAAGGTAGTCTTTCGTTGTGATTTTTGTTAATCCAATGGATGGTAGCCTTGTAATTATGGAAGGTAGTTTGTTGTCGAGATTTTTGTTACTCCTTTGGATAGTAGCCTCGTCATTATGGAAGGTAGTCTGTTGTAGAGATTTCTGTTACTCAAATGGATGGTAGCCTTGTCATTATGGAAGGTAGTATGTTGTCGTGATATTTGTTACTCCAGTGGATGGTAGCCTTGTCATTATGGAAGGTAGTATGTTGTCGATATCTTTGTTACTCCAATGGATGGTAGCCTTGTCAATATGGAAGGTAGTCTATCATTGTGATTTTTGTTACTCCAATGGATGGTAGACTTGTCATTATGGAAGGTAGCCTGTTGTTCAGATTTTTTTTACTACCATGTATGTTAGCCTTGTCATTATGGAAGGTAGTCTGTTGTCTAGATTATTTTGATACTACAATGGATTGTAGCCTTGTCATAATGGAAGGTAGTCCATCGTTGAGATTTCTGTTACTCCGATGGATTGTAACCCTATCATTATGGAAGGTAGTCTGTTGTGGATATTTTTGTTACTCCAATGGATGGTAGCCTTGTCATTATGGAAGGTAGTTTGTCGTTGTGATTTCTGTTACTCCAATGGATGGTAGCCTTGTCATTATGGAAGGTATTCTTTTGTCGAGATTTTTGTTACTCCAACGGATGGTAGCCTTCTTATTATGGAAGGTAGTCGGTTGTCGAGTTTTTGTTACTACAATGGATGATAGCCTTGTCATTATGGAAGGTAGTCTGTTGTCGAGTTTTTTTTTATACTACAATGGATTGTAGCCTTGTCATTATGGAAGGTAGTATGTTATCGATATCTTTGTTACTCCAATGGATGGTAGCCTTTTCATTATGGAAGGTAGTCTGTTGTCGAGGTTTTTCTTACTCCAAGGATGGTAGCCTTGTCATTATGGAGGTAGTCTGCTGTCGAGATTTTTGTTACTCCATTTAATGGTAGCCTTGACATTATGGAAGGTAGTCTGTTGTCGATATTTTTTTACTCCATTGGATAGTAGCCTTGTCATTATGGAAGGTAGTCTGTTGTGGATATTTCTGTTACTCCAATGGATAGTAGCCCTGTCATTATGGAAGGTAATATGTTGTCGATATCTTTGTTACTCCAATGGATGGTAGCCTTTTCATTATGGAAGGTAGTCTGTTGTCGAGATTTTTGTTACTCCAATGGATGGTAGCCGTGTCATTATGGAAGGTAGTCTGTCATTGTGATTTTTGTTACTCCAATGAATGGTTGCCTTGTCATTATGGAAGGTAGTCTGTTGTTCAGATTTTTGTTACAACAATATATGTTGGCCTTGTCATTATGGAAGGTAGTCTGTTGTCGAGATTTTTGTTACTTTAATGGATGGTAGCCTTGTCATTATGAAAGGTAGTCTTTCGTTATGATTTTTGTTACTCCAATGGATGGTAGCCTTGTCATTATGGAAGGTAGTCTGTTGTTTATATTTTTGTTACTAAAATGTATGTTAGCCTTGTCGTTATGGAAGGTAGTTTGTTGTCGAGATTTTTGTTACTCCATTGGATAGTAGGCTTGTCATTATAGAAGGTAGTCTTTTTTTGATATTTTTCTTATTCCAATGGATGGTATCCTAGTCATTATGGAAGGTAGTCTGTTTCTTAGATTTTTGTTACTCCAATGGATGGTAGCCTTGTCATTATGGAAGGTAGTCTATTGTCGATATTTTTGTTACTTTAATGGATGGTAGCCTTGTCATTATGGAAGGTGGTCTGTCGTTGTGATTTTTGTTCTCCAATGGATGGTAGCCTTGTCATTATGGAAGGTAGTATGCTGTTTAGATTTTTGTTACTATAATGTATGTTAGCCTTGTCATTATGGAAGTTAGTCTCTTCTCGAGATTTTTGTTACTTCATTGGATAGTAGCCTTGTTATTTTGGAAGGTAGTTTTTTCTCGAGATTTTTGTTACTCCAATGGATAGTAGCCTTGTCATTATGGAAGGTAGTCTGTCATTGTGATTTTTGTTACTCCAATGAATGGTAGCCTTGTCATTATGGAAGGTAGTCTGTTATTCAGATTTTTGTTACTACAATATATATTAGCCTTGTCCTTATGGAAGGTTGTCTGTTTTTGAGATTTTTGTTTCTCCAATAGATGGTAGCCTTGTCATTATGAAAGGTAGTGTGTTGTGGAGATTTCTGTTACTCCAATGGATGATAGCCTTGTCATTATGGAAGGTAGTATGTTGTCGTGATATTTGTTACTCTAGTGGATGGTAGCCTTGTCATTATGGAAGGTAGTATGTTGTCGATATCTTTGTTATTCCAATGGATGGAAGCCTTGTCAATATGGAAGGTAGTCTTTCATTGTGATTTTTGTTACTCCAATGGATGGTAGACTTGTCATTATGGAAGGTAGTCTGTTGTTCAGATTTTTGTTACTACCATGTATGTTAGCCTTGTCATTATGGAAGGTAGTCTCTTGTCGAGATTATTTTGATACTACAATGGATTGTAGCCTTGTCATAATGGAAGGTAGTCTATCGTTGAGATTTCTGTTACTCCGATGGATTGTAACCCTATCATTATGGAAGGTAGTCTGTTGTCGATATTTTTGTTACTCCAATGGATGGTAGCCGTGTCATTATGGCAGGTAGTCTGTCATTGTGATTTTTGTTACTCCAATGAATGGTTGCCTTGTCATTATGGAAGGTAGTCTGTTGTTCAGATTTTTGTTACAACAATATATGTTAGCCTTGTCATTATGGAAGGTAGTCTGTTGTCGAGATTTTTGTTACTTTAATGGATGGTAGCCTTGTCATTATGAAAGGTAGTCTTTCGTTATTATTTTTGTTACTCTAATGGATGGTAGACTTATCATTATGGAAGGTAGTCTCTTGGTGAGATTTTTGTTACTACCATATATGTTAGCCTTGTCATTATGGAAGGTAGTCTATTGTCGAGATTATTTTCATACTACAATGGATTGTAGCCTTGTCATAATGGAAGGTAGTCTATTGTTGAGATTTATGTTACTCCGATGGATTGTAACCTTGTCATTATGGAAGGTAGTCTATTGTCGATATTTTTGTTACTCCAATGGATGGTAGCCTTGTCATTATGGAAGGTAGTTTGTCGTTGTGATTTCTGTTACTCTAATGGATGGTAGCCTTGTCATTATTAAAGGTAGTTTTTTGTCGAGATTTTTGTTACTCCAATGGATAATAGCCTTGTCATTATGGAAGGTAGTCTGTTGTCAAGATTTTTGGTACTCCAATGAATTGTAGCCTTGTCATTATGGAAGGTATTCTTTTGTCGAGATTTTTGTTACTCCAATGGATGGTAGCCTTCTTATTATGGAAGGTAGTCGGTTGTCGAGTTTTTGTTACTACAATGGATGATAGCCTTGTCATTATGGAAGGTAGTCTGTTGTCGAGTTTTTTTTTATACTACAATGGATTGTAGCCTTGTCATTATGGAAGGTAGTATGTTATCGATATCTTTGTTACTCCAATGGATGGTAGCCTTTTCATTATGGAAGATAGTCTGTTGTCGAGATTTTTCTTACTCCAAGGATGGTAGCCTTGTCATTATGGAGGTAGTCTGCTGTCGAGATTTTTGTTACTCCATTTAATGGTAGCCTTGTCATTATGGAAGGTAGTCTGTTGTGGATATTTCTGTTACTCCAATGGATAGTAGCCCTGTCATTATGGAAGGTAATATGTTGTCGATATCTTTGTTACTCCAATGGATGGTAGCCTTTTCATTATGGAAGGTAGTCTGTTGTCGAGATTTTTGTTACTCCAATGGATGGTAGCCGTGTCATTATGGAAGGTAGTCTGTCATTGTTATTTTTGTTACTCCAATGAATGGTTGCCTTGTCATTATGGAAGGTAGTTTGTTGTTCAGATTTTTGTTACAACAATATATGTTAGCCTTGTCATTATGGAACGTAGTCTGTTGTCGAGATTTTTGTTACTTTAATGGATGGTAGCCTTGTCATTATGAAAGGTAGTCCTTCGTTATGATTTTTGTTACTCCAATGGATGGTAGCCTTGTCATTATGGAAGGTAGTCTGTTGTTTATATTTTTGTTACTAAAATGTATGTTAGCCTTGTCGTTATGGAAGGTAGTTTGTTGTCGAGATTTTTGTTACTCCATTGGATAGTAGGCTTGTCATCATAGAAGGTAGTCTTTTTTTGATATTTTTGTTATTCCAATGGATGGTATCCTAGTCATTATGGAAGGTAGTCTGTTTCTGAGATTTTTGTTACTCCAATGGATGGTAGCCTTGTCATTATGGAAGGTAGTCTATTGTCGATATTTTTGTTACTTTAATGGATGGTAGCCTTGTCATTATGGAAGGTAGTCTGTCGTTGTGATTTTTGTTCTCCAATGGATGGTAGCCTTGTCATTATGGAAGGTAGTATGTTGTTTAGATTTTTGTTACTATAATGTATGTTAGCCTTGTCATTATGGAAGTTAGTCTGTTGTCGAGATTTTTGTTACTTCATTGGATAGTAGCCTTGTTATTATGGAAGGTAGTTTTTTCTCGAGATTTTTGTTACTCCAATGGATAGTAGCCTTGTCATTATGGAAGGTAGTCTGTCATTGTGATTTTTGTTACTCCAATGAATGGTAGCCTTGTCATCATGGAAGGTAGTCTGTTATTCAGATTTTGGTTACTACAATATATATTAGCCTTGTCCTTATGGAAGGTTGTCTGTTTTTGAGATTTTTGTTTCTCCAATAGATGGTAGCCTTGTCATTATGAAAGGTAGTTTGTAGTGGAGATTTTTGTTACTCCAATGGATGATAGCAATGTCATTATGGAAGGTAGTATGTTGTCATGATATTTGTTACTCCAGTGGATGGTAGCCTTGTCATTATGGAAGGTAGTATGTTGTCGATATCTTTGTTACTCCAATGGATTGAAGCCTTGTCAATATGGAAGGTAGTCTGTCATTGTGATTTTTGTTACTCCAATGGATGGTAGACTTGTCATTATGGAAGGTAGTCTGTTGTTCAGATTTTTGTTACTACCCTGTATGTTAGCCTTGTCATTATGGAAGGTAGTCTCTTGTCGAGATTATTTTGATACTACAATGGATTGTAGCCTTGTCATAATGGAAGGTAGTCTATCGTTGAGATTTCTGTTACTCCGATAGATTGTAAACCTATCATTATGGAAGGTAGTCTGTTGTCGATATTTTTGTTACTCCAATGGATGGTAGCCTTGTCATTATGGAAGGTAGTTTTTTGTCGAGATTTTTATTGCTCCAATGCATAGTAGCCTTGTCATTATGGAAGGTAGTCTCTTGTCGAGATTTTTGTTACTCCAATCGATTGTAGCCTTGTCATTATGGAAGGTATTCTTTTGTCGAGATTTTTGTTACTCCAATGGATGGTAGCCTTCTTATTATGGAAGGTAGTCAGTTTTCGAGTTTTTGTTACTACAATGGATGGTAGCCTTGTCATTATTGAAGATAGTCTGTTGTCATGTTTTGTTTTATAATATAATGGATTGTAGCCTTGTCATTATGGAAGGTAGTATGTTGTCGATATCTTTGTTACTCTAACGGATGGTAGCCTTGTCATTATGGAAGGTAGTCTGTTGTCGAGATTTTTGTTACTCCAAGGATGGTAGCCTTGTCATTATGGAAGGTAGTCTGTTGTTGAGATTTTTATTACTTCATTAGATGGTAGCCTTGTCATTATGGAATGTAGTCTGTTGTCGATATTTTTGTTACTCCATTGGATAGTAGCCTTGTCATTGTGGAAGGTAGTCAGTTGTGGAGATTTCTGTTACTCCAATGGATGGTAGCCTTGGCATTTTGGAAGGTAGTATGTTGTCGATATCTTTGTTACTCTAATGGATGGTAGCCTTGTCATTATGGAAGGTTGACTATTGTCGAGATTTTTGTTACTCAAATGGATGGTAGCCTTGTCATTATGGAAGGTAGTCTGTCATTGTGATTTTTGTTACTCCAATGAATGATTGCCTTGTCATTATGGAAGGTAGTCTCTTGTTCGGATTTTTGTTACTACAATATATGTTAGCCTTGTCATTATGGAAAGTAGTCTGTTGTTGTGATTTTTGTTACTCCAATGGATGGTAGCCTTGTCATTATGGAAGGTAGTCTGTTGTTCATATTTTTGTTACTATAATGTATTAGCCTTGTCATTATGGAAGGTAGTCTGTTGTCGAGATTTTTGTTACTCCATTGGATAGTAGCCTTGTCATTATGGAAGGTAGTCTTTTTTTGATATTTTTGTTATTCCAATGGACGGTATCCTAGTCATTATGGAAGGTAGTCTGTTTTTGAGATTTTTGTTACTCCAATGGATGGTAGCCTTGTCATTATGGAAGGTAGTCTGTTGTCGAGATTTTTGTTACTCCATTGGATAATAGCCTTGTCATTATGGAAAGTAGTATGTTGTAGAGATTTCTGTTACTCCAATGGATGGTAGCCTTGTCATTATGGAAGGTAGTATGTTGTCGTGATTTTTGTTACTCCAATGGATGGTAGCCTTGTCATTATGGAAGGTAGTATGTTGTCGATATCTTTGTTACTCCAATGGATGGTAGACTTATCATTATGGAAGGTAGTGTGTTGTTGAGATTTTTGTTACTACCATATATGTTAGCCTTGTCATTATGGAAGGTAGTCTATTGTCGAGATTATTTTGATACTACAATGGATTGTAGCCTTGTCATAATGGAAGGTAGTCTATTGTTTAGATTTATGTTACTCCGATGGATTGTAACCTTGTCATTATGGAAGGTAGTCTGTTGTCGATATTTTTGTTACTCCAATGGATGGTAGCCTTGTCATTATGGAAGGTAGTTTGTCGTTGTGATTTCTGTTACTCTAATGGATGGTAGCCTTGTCATTATGGAAGGTAGTTTTTTGTCGAGATTTTTGTTACTCCAATGGATAATAGCCTTGTCATTATGGAAGGTAGTCTGTTGTCAAGATTTTTGGTACTCCAATGAATTGTAGCCTTGTCATTATGGAAGGTATTCTTTTGTCGAGATTTTTGTTACTCCAATGGATGGTAGCCTTCTTATTATGGAAGGTAGTCGGTTGTCGAGTTTTTGTTACTACAATGGATGATAGCCTTGTCATTATGAAAGGTAGTCTGTTGTGGAGATTTTTGTTACTCCAATGGATGATAGCCTTGTCATTATGGAAGGTAGTATGTTGTCGTGATATTTGTTACTCCAGTGGATGGTAGCCTTGTCATTATGGAAGGTAGTATGTTGTCGATATCTTTGTTACTCCAATGGATGGAAGCCTTGTCAATATGGAAGGTAGTCTGTCATTGTGATTTTTGTTACTCCAATGGATGGTAGACTTGTCATTATGGAAGGTAGTCTGTTGTTCAGATTTTTGTTACTACCATGTATGTTAGCCTTGTCATTATGGAAGGTAGTCTCTTGTCGAGATTATTTTGATACTACAATGGATTGTAGCCTTGTCATAATGGAAGGTAGTCTATCGTTGAGATTTCTGTTACTCCGATGGATTGTAACCCTATCATTATGGAAGGTAGTCTGTTGTCGATATTTTTGTAACTCCAATGGATGGTAGCCTTGTCATTATGGAAGGTAGTTTTTTGTCGAGATTTTTATTGCTCCAATGCATAGTAGCCTTGTCATTATGGAAGGTAGTCTCATGTCGAGATTTTTGTTACTCCAATCGATTGTAGCCTTGTCATTATGGAAGGTATTCTTTTGTCGAGATTTTTGTTAGTCCAATGGATGGTAGCCTTCTTATTATAGAAGGTAGTCGGTTTTCGAGTTTTTGTTACTACAATGGATGGTAGCCTTGTCATTATTGAAGATAGTCTGTTGTCAAGTTTTGTTTTATACTATAATGGATTGTATCCTTGTCATTATGGAAGGTAGTATGTTGTCGATATCTTTGTTACTCCAACGGATGGTAGACTTGTCATTATGGAAGGTAGTCTGTTGTCGAGATTTTTGTTACTCCAAGGATGGTAGCCTTGTCATTATGGAAGGTAGTCTGTTGTTGAGATTTTTATTACTTCATTAGATGGTAGCCTTGTCATTATGGAATGTAGTCTGTTGTCGATATTTTTGTTACTCCATTGGATAGTAGCCTTGTCATTGTGGATAGTAGTCTGTTGTGGAGATTTCTGTTACTCCAATGGATGGTAGCCTTGGCATTTTGGAAGGTAGTATGTTGTCGATATCTTTGTTACTCTAATGGATGGTAGCCTTGTCATTATGGAAGGTTGACTATTGTCGAGATTTTTGTTACTCAAATGGATGGTAGCCTTGTCATTATGGAAGGTAGTCTGTCATTGTTATTTTTGTTACTCCAATGAATGATTGCCTTGTCATTATGGAAGGTAGTCTGTTGTTCAGATTTTTGTTACTACAATATATGTTAGCCTTGTCATTATGGAAAGTAGTCTGTTGTTGTGATTTTTGTTACTCCAATGGATGGTAGCCTTGTCATTATGGAAGGTAGTCTGTTGTTCATATTTTTGTTACTATAATGTATTAGCCTTGTCATTATGGAAGGTAGTCTGTTGTCGAGATTTTTGTTACTCCAATGGATGGTAGCCTTGTCATTATGGAAGGTAGTATGTTGTCATGATTTTTGTTACTCCAATGGATGGTAGCCTTGTCATTATGGAAGGTAGTATGTTGTCGATATCTTTGTTACTCCAATGGATGGTAGCCTTGTCAATATGGAAGGTAGTCTGTCATTGTGATTTTTGTTACTCCAATGGATGGTAGCCTTGTCATTATGGAAGGTAGCTTGTTGTTCAGATTTTTGTTACTACCATGTATGTTAGCCTTGTCATTATGGAAAGTAGTCTGTTGTCGAGATTATTTTGATACTACAATGGATTGTAGCCTTGTCATTATGGAAGGTAGTCTATCGTTGAGATTTCTCTTACTCCAATGGATTGTAGCCTTGTCATTATTGAAGGTAGTTTGTTGTGGAGATTTTTGTTACTCCAATGGATGGTAGCCTTGTCGTTATGGAAGGTAGTTCGTCGTTGTGATTTCTATTACTCCAATGGATGGTAGCCTTGTCATTATGGAAGGTGGTTTGTTGTCGAGATTTTTGTTATTCCATTGGATGGTAGCCTTGTCATTATGGAAGGTAGTTTTTTCTCGAGATTTTTGTTACTCCAATGGATAATAGCCTTGTCATTATGGAAGGTAGTCTGTCATTGTGATTTTTGTTACTCCAATGAATGGTAGCCTTGTCATTATGGAAGGTAGTCTGTTGTTCAGGCTTTTGTTACTACAATATATGTTAGCCTTGTCCTTATGGAAGGTTGTCTGTTTTTGAGATTTTTGTTTCTCCAATAGATGGTAGCCTTGTCATTATGAAAGGTAGTCTGTTGTGGAGATTTCTGTTACTCCAATGGATGATAGCCTTGTCATTATGGAAGGTAGTATGTTGTCTTGATTTTTGTTACTCCAATGGATGGTAGCCTTTGTCATTATGGAAGGTAGTATGTTATCGATATCTTTGTTACTCCAATGGATGGTAGCCTTGTCAATATGGAAGGTAGTCTGTCATTGTGATTTTTGTTACTCCAATGGATGGTAGCCTTGTCATTATGAAAGGTAGCCTGTTGTTCAGATTTTTGTTACTACCATGTATGTTAGCCTTCTCATTATGGAAGGTAGTCTATCATTGAGATTTTTGTTACTCCAATTTATTGTAGCCTTGTCATTATGGAAGATAGTCTGTTGTCGAGATTTTTGTTACTCTAATGGATGGTAGCCTTGTCATTATGGAAGGTAGTTTGTCGTTGTGATTTCTCTTACTCCGATGGATGGTGGCCTTGTCATTATGGAAGGTAGTCTGTTGTCGAGACTTTTGTTATTCCATTGGATGGTAGCCTTGTCATTATGGAAGGTAGTTTTTTGTCGAGATTTTTGTTACTTTAATGGATGGTAGCCTTGTCATTATGGAAGGTAGTCTGTTGTCGAGATTTTTGGTACTTTAATGGATGGTAGCCTTGTCATTTGGGAAGGTAGTCTGTTGTTTAGATTTTTGTTACTATAATGTATGTTAGCCTTGTCATTATGGAAGTTAGTCTGTTGTCAAGATTTTTGTTACTCCATTGGATAGTAGCCTTGTCATTACGGAAGGTAGTCTATTGTAGAGATTTTTGTTACTCCAATGGATGATAGCCTTGTTATTATGGAAGGTAGTATGTTGTCGTGATTTTTGTTACTCCAATGGATGTTAGCCTTGTCATTATGGAAGGTAGTATGTTTCGATATCTTTGTTACTCCAATGGATGGTAGCCTTGTAAATATGGAAGGTAGTCTGTCATTGTGATTTTCGTTACTCCAATGGATGGTAGCCTTGTCATTATGGAAGGTAGTCTGTTGTCGAGATTTTTGTTATTCCATTGGATGGTAGCCTTGTCATTATGGAAGGTAGTTTTTTGTCGAGATTTTTGTTACTCCAATGGATGGTAGCCTTGTCATTATGGAAGGTAGTTTGTTGTCGAGATTTTTGTTATTCCATTGGATGGTAGCCTTGTCATTATGGAAGGTAGTTTGTCGTTGTGATTTTTGTTACTCAAATGGATTGTAGACTTGTCATTATGGAAGGTAGTCTGTTGTCGAGATTTTTGTTATTACATTGGATGGTAGCCTTGTCATTATGATAGGTAGTTTTTTGTCGAGATTTTTGTTACTCCAATGGATGGTAGCCTTGTCATTATGGAAGGTAGTCTGTTGTCGAGATTTTTGTTACTCCAATGGATTGTAGCCTTGTCATTATGGAAGGTAGTCTGTTGTTTAGATTTTTGTTACTATAATGTATGTTAGCCTTGTCATTATGGAAGTTAGTCTGTTGTCAAGATTTTTGTTACTCCATTGGATAGTAGCCTTGTCATTACGGAAGGTAGTCTATTGTGGAGATTTCTGTTACTCCAATGGATGATAGCCTTGTCATTATGGAAGGTAGTATGTTGTCGATATCTTTGATACTCCAATGGATGGTAGCCTTGTCAATATGGAAGGTAGTCTATCATTGTGATTTTTGTTACTCCAAGGGATAGTAGCCTTGTCATTATGGAAGGTAGTGTGTCGTTGTGATTTTTGTTACTCCAATGGATGGTAGCCTTGTCATTTGGGACGGTAGTCTGTTGTTTAGATTTTTGTTACTATAATGTATGTTAGCCTTGTCATTATGGAAGTTAGTCTGTTGTCAAGATTTTTGTTACTCCATTGGATAGTAGCCTTGTCATTACAGAAGGTAGTCTATTGTGGAGATTTCTGTTACTCCAATGGATGATAGCCTTGTCATTATGGAAGGTAGTATGTTGTCGTGATTTTTGTTACTCCAATGGATGTTAGCCTTGTCATTATGGAAGGTAGTATGTTGTCGATATCTTTGTTACTCCAATGGATGGTAGCCTTGTCAATATGGAAGGTAGTCTGTCATTGTGATTTTTGTTACTCCAATGGATGGTAGCCTTGTCATTATGGAAGGTAGTCTGTTGTCGAGATTTTTGTTATTCCATTGGATGGTAGCCTTGTCATTATGGAAGGTAGTTTTTTGTCGAGATTTTTGTTACTCCAATGGATGGTAGCCTTGTCATTATGGAAGGTAGTCTGTTGTCGAGATTTTTGTTACTCCAATGGATTGTAGCCTTGTCATTATGGAAGGTATTCTTTTGTCAAGATTTTTGTTACTTTAATGGATGGTAGCCTTGTCATTATGGAAGGTCGTCTGTTGTCGAGATTTTTGTTACTTTAATGGATGGTAGCCTTGTCATTATGGAAGGTAGTCTGTCGTTGTGATTTTTGTTACTCCAATGGATGGTAGCCTTGTCATTATGGAAGGTAGTTTGTTGTTTAGATTTTTGTTACTATAATGTATGTTAGCCTTGTCATTATGGAAGTTAGTCTGTTGTCAAGATTTTTGTTACTCCATTGGATAGTAGCCTTGTCATTACGGAAGGTAGTCTATTTTGGAGATTTTTGTTACTCCAATGGATGATAGCCTTGTCACTATGGAAGGTAGTATGTTGTCGTGATTTTTGTTACTCCAATGGATGTTAGCCTTGTCATTATGGAAGGTAGTATGTTGTCGATATCTTTGTTACTCCAATGGATGGTAGCCTTGTCAATATGGAAGGTAGTCTATCATTGTGATTTTTGTTACTCCAAGGGATAGTAGCCTTGTCATTATGGAAGGTAGTCTGTTGTTCAGATTTTTGTTACTACCATGTATGTTAGACTTGTCATTTTGGAAGGTACTTTGTTGTCGAGATTATTTTGATACTACAATGGATCTTAGCCTTGTCATTATGGAAGGTAGTCTATCGTTGAGATTTCTGTTACTCCAATTGATTGTAGCCTTGTCATTATGGAAGGTAGTTTGTTGTCGAGATTTTGGTTACTCCAATTGATGGTAGCCTTGTCATTACGGAAGGTAGTTTGTCGTTGTGATTTCTATTACTCCAATGGATGGTAGCCTTGTCATTATGGAACGTAGTCTGTTGTAGAGATTTTTGTTATTCCATTGGATGGTAGCCTTGTCATTATGGAAGGTAGTTTTTTGTCGAGATTTTTCTTACTCCAATGGATGGTAGCTTTGTCATTATGGAAGGTAGTCTGTTGTCGAGATTTTTGTTACTCCAATGGATTGTAGCCTTGTCATTATGGAAGGTAGTCTGTTGTTTAGATTTTTGTTACTATAATGTATGTTAGCCTTGTCATTATGGAAGTTAGTCTGTTGTCAAGATTTTTGTTACTCCATTGGATAGTAGCCTTGTCATTACGGAAGGTAGTCTAGTGTGGAGATTTCTGTTACTCCAATGGATGATAGCCTTGTCATTATGGAAGGTAGTATGTTGTCGATATCTTTGTTACTCCAATGGATGGTAGCCTTGTCAATATGGAAGGTAGTCTATCATTGTGATTTTTGTTACTCCAAGGGATAGTAGCCTTGTCATTATGGAAGGTAGTGTGTCGTTGTGATTTTTGTTACTCCAATGGATGGTAGCCTTGTCATTTGGGACGGTAGTCTGTTGTTTAGATTTTTGTTACTATAATGTATGTTAGACTTGTCATTATGGAAGTTAGTCTGTTGTCAAGATTTTTGTTACTCCATTGGATAGTAGCCTTGTCATTACAGAAGGTAGTCTATTGTGGAGATTTCTGTTACTCCAATGGATGATAGCCTTGTCATTATGGAAGGTAGTATGTTGTCGTGATTTTTGTTACTCCAATGGATGTTAGCCTTGTCATTATGGAAGGTAGTATGTTGTCGATATCTTTGTTACTCCAATGGATGGTAGCCTTGTCAATATGGAAGGTAGTCTGTCATTGTGATTTTTGTTACTCCAATGGATGGTAGCCTTGTCATTATGGAAGGTAGTCTGTTGTCGAGATTTTTGTTAATCCATTGGATGGTAGCCTTGTCATTATGGAAGGTAGTTTTTTGTCGAGATTTTTGTTACTCCAATGGATGGTAGCCTTGTCATTATGGAAGGTAGTCTGTTGTCGAGATTTTTGTTATTCCATTGGATGGTAGCCTTGTCATTATGGAAGGTAGTTTTTTGTCGAGATTTTTGTTACTCCAATGGATGGTAGCCTTGTCATTATGGAAGGTAGTCTGTTGTCGAGATTTTTGTTACTCCAATGGATTGTAGCCTTGTCATTATGGAAGGTATTCTTTTGTCAAGATTTTTGTTACTTTAATGGATGGTAGCCTTGTCATTATGGAAGGTAGTCTATTGTCGAGATTTTTGTTACTTTAATGGATGGTAGCCTTGTCATTATGGAAGGTAGTCTGTCGTTGTGATTTTTGTTACTCCAATGGATGGTAGCCTTGTCATTATGGAAGGTAGTTTGTTGTTTAGATTTTTGTTACTATAATGTATGTTAGCCTTGTCATTATGGAAGTTAGTCTGTTGTCAAGATTTTTGTTACTCCATTGGATAGTAGCCTTGTCATTACGGAAGGTAGTCTATTTTGTAGATTTTTGTTACTCCAATGGATGATAGCCTTGTCACTATGGAAGGTAGTATGTTGTCGTGATTTTTGTTACTCCAATGGATGTTAGCCTTGTCATTATGGAAGGTAGTATGTTGTCGATATCTTTGTTACTCCAATGGATGGTAGCCTTGTCAATATGGAAGGTAGTCTATCATTGTGATTTTTGTTACTCCAAGGGATAGTAGCCTTGTCATTATGGAAGGTAGTCTGTTGTTCAGATTTTTGTTACTACCATGTATGTTAGACTTGTCATTTTGGAAAGTACTTTGTTGTCGAGATTATTTTGATACTACAATGGATCTTAGCCTTGTCATTATGGAAGGTAGTCTATCGTTGAGATTTCTGTTACTCCAATTGATTGTAGCCTTGTCATTATGGAAGGTAGTTTGTTGTCGAGATTTTGGTTACTCCAATTGATGGTAGCCTTGTCATTACGGAAGGTAGTTTGTCGTTGTGATTTCTATTACTCCAATGGATGGTAGCCTTGTCATTATGGAACGTAGTCTGTTGTAGAGATTTTTGTTATTCCATTGGATGGTAGCCTTGTCATTATGGAAGGTAGTTTTTTGTCGAGATTTTTCTTACTCCAATGGATGGTAGCTTTGTCATTATGGAAGGTAGTCTGTTGTCGAGATTTTTGTTACTCCAATGGATTGTAGCCTCGTCATTATGGAAGGTAGTCTGTTGTTTAGATTTTTGTTACTATAATGTATGTTAGCCTTGTCATTATGGAAGTTAGTCTGTTGTCAAGATTTTTGTTACTCCATTGGATAGTAGCCTTGTCATTACGGAAGGTAGTCTATTGTGGAGATTTCTGTTACTCCAATGGATGATAGCCTTGTCATTTATGGAAGGTAGTATGTTGTCGATATCTTTGTTACTCCAATGGATGGTAGCCTTGTCAATATGGAAGGTAGTCTATCATTGTGATTTTTGTTACTCCAAGGGATAGTAGCCTTGTCATTAAGGAAGGTAGTGTGTCGTTGTGATTTTTGTTACTCCAATGGATGGTAGCCTTGTCATTTGGGACGGTAGTCTGTTGTTTAGATTTTTGTTACTATAATGTATGTTAGCCTTGTCATTATGGAAGTTAGTCTGTTGTCAAGATTTTTGTTACTCCATTGGATAGTAGCCTTGTCATTACAGAAGGTAGTCTATTGTGGAGATTTCTGTTACTCCAATGGATGATAGCCTTGTCATTATGGAAGGTAGTATGTTGTCGTGATTTTTGTTACTCCAATAGATGTTAGCCTTGTCATTATGGAAGGTAGTATGTTGTCGATATCTTTGTTACTCCAATGGATGGTAGCCTTGTCAATATGGAAGGTAGTCTGTCATTGTGATTTTTGTTACTCCAATGGATGGTAGCCTTGTCATTATGGAAGGTAGTCTGTTGTCGAGATTTTTGTTAATCCATTGGATGGTAGCCTTGTCATTATGGAAGGTAGTTTTTTGTCGAGATTTTTGTTACTCCAATGGATGGTAGCCTTGTCATTATGGAAGGTAGTCTGTTGTCGAGATTTTTGTTATTCCATTGGATGGTAGCCTTGTCATTATGGAAGGTAGTTTTTTGTCGAGATTTTTGTTACTCCAATGGATGGTAGCCTTGTCATTATGGAAGGTAGTCTGTTGTCGAGATTTTTGTTACTCCAATGGATTGTAGCCTTGTCATTATGGAAGGTATTCTTTTGTCAAGATTTTTGTTACTTTAATGGATGGTAGCCTTGTCATTATGGAAGGTAGTCTGTTGTCGAGATTTTTGTTACTTTAATGGATGGTAGCCTTGTCATTATGGAAGGTAGTCTGTCGTTGTGATTTTTGTTACTCCAATGGATGGTAGCCTTGTCATTATGGAAGGTACTTTGTTGTTTAGATTTTTGTTACTATAATGTATGTTAGCCTTGTCATTATGGAAGTTAGTCGGTTGTCAAGATTTTTGTTACTCCATTGGATAATAGCCTTGTCATTACGGAAGGTAGTCTATTTTGGAGATTTTTGTTACTCCAATGGATGATAGCCTTGTCACTATGGAAGGTAGTATGTTGTCGTGATTTTTGTTACTCCAATGGATGTTAGCCTTGTCATTATGGAAGGTAGTATGTTGTCGATATCTTTGTTACTCCAATGGATGGTAGCCTTCTCAATATGGAAGGTAGTCTATCATTGTGATTTTTGTTACTCCAAGGGATAGTAGCCTTGTCATTATGGAAGGTAGTCTGTTGTTCAGATTTTTGTTACTACCATGTATGTTAGACTTGTCATTTTGGAAGGTAGTTTGTTGTCGAGATTATTTTGATACTACAATGGATCTTAGCCTTGTCATTATGGAAGGTAGTCTATCGTTGAGATTTCTGTTACTCCAATTGATTGTAGCCTTGTCATTATGGAAGGTAGTTTGTTGTCGAGATTTTGGTTACTCCAATTGATGGTAGCCTTGTCATTACGGAAGGTAGTTTGTCGTTGTGATTTCTATTACTCCAATGGATGGTAGCCTTGTCATTATGGAACGTAGTCTGTTGTCGAGATTTTTGTTATTCCATTGGATGGTAGCCTTGTCATTATGGAAGGTAGTTTTTTGTCGAGATTTTTCTTACTCCAATGGATGGTAGCTTTGTTATTATGGAAGGTAGTCTGTTTTCGAGATTTTTGTTACTCCAATGGATTGTAGCCTTGTCATTATGGAAGGTATTCTTTTGTCGAGATTTTTGTTACTCCAATGGATGGTAGCCTTGTTATTATGGAAGGTAGTCTGTTGTCGAGTTTTTTTTTATACTACAATGGATTGTAGCCTTGTCATTATGGAAGGTAGTATGTTTTCGATATCTTTGTTACTCCAATGGATGGTAGCCTTGTCATTATGGAAGGTAGTCTGTTGTCGAGATTTTTGTTACTTCAAGGATGGTAGCCTTGTCATTATGGAAGGTATTCTATTGTCAAGATTTTTGTTACTCCATTAGATGGTAGCCTTGTCATTATGGAAGGTAGTCTGTTGTCGATATTTTTGTTACTCCATTGGATAGTAGCCTTGTCATTATGGAAGGTAGTCTGTTGGGAGATTTCTGTTACTCCAATGGATGGTAGCCTTGTCATTATGGAAGGTAGTCTGTCGTTGTGATTTTTGTTACTCCAATGGATGGTAGCCTTGTCGTTATGGAAGGTAGTCCGTTGTTTAGATTTTTGTTACTCCATTGGATAGTACCCTTGTCATTATGGAAGGTAGTCTATTGTGGATATTTCTGTTACTCCAATGGATGATAGCCTTGTCATTATGGAAGGTAGTATGTTGTCGTGATTTTTGTTACCCCAATGGATGGTAGCCTTGTCATTATGGAAGGTAGTATGTTGTCGATATCTTTGTTACTCCAATGGATGGTAGCCTTGTCAATATGGAAGGTAGTTTGTCATTGTGATTTTTGTTACTCCAATGGATGGTATCCTTGTCATTATGGAAGGTAGTCTGTTGTTCATATTTTTGTTAATACCATGTATGTTAGCCTTGTCATTATGGAAGGTAGTCTGTTCTCGAGATTATTTTGATACTACAATGGATAGTAGCCTTGTCAATATGTAAGGTAGTCTATCGTTGAGATTTCTATTACACCAATTGATTGTAGCCTTGTCATTATAGAAGGTAGTCTATTGTCGAGATTTATGTTACTCCAATGGATGGTAGGCTTGTCATTATGGAAGGTAGTTTGTCGTTGTGATTTCTGTTACTCCAATGGATGGTAGCCTTGTCATTATGGAACGTAGTCTGTTGTCGAGATTTTTGTTATTCCATTGGATGGTAGACTTGTCATTATGGAAGGTAGTTTTTTGTCGAGATTTTTTTTACTCCAATGGATGGTAGCCTTGTCATTATGGAAGGTAGTCTGTTGTCGAGATTTTTGTTACTCCAATGGATGGTAGCCTTCTTATTATTGAAGGTAGTCGATTGTCGAGTTTTTGTTACTACAATGGATGGTAGCCTTCTTATTATGGAAGGTAGTCGATTGTCGAGTTTTTGTTACTACAATGGATGGTAGCCTTGTCATTATGGAAGGTAGTCTGTTGTCGAGTTTTTTTTTATACTACAATGGATTGTAGCCTTGTCATTATGGAAGGTAGTATGTTGTCGATATCTTTGTTACTCCAATGGATGGTAGCCTTGTCAATATGGAAGGTAGTCTTTCATTGTGATTTTTGTTACTCCAATGGATGGTATCCTTGTAAATATGGAAGGTAGTCTGTTGTTCAGATTTTTGTTAATACCATGTATGTTAGCCTTGTCATTATGGAAGGTAGTCTGTTGTCGAGATTATTTTGATACCACAATGGATTGTAGCCTTGTCATTATGGAAGGTAGTCTATCGTTGAGATTTCTATTACTCCAATTGATTGTAGCCTTGTCATTATCGAAGGTAGACTGTTGTCGAGATTTATGTTACTCCAATGGATGGTAGCCTTGTCATTATGGAAGGTAGTTTGTCGTTGTGATTTCTCTTACTCCAATGGATGGTGGCCTTGTCATTATGGAAGGTACTCTGTTGTCGAGATTTTTGTTATTCCATTGGATGGTAGCCTTGTCATTATGGAAGGTAGTTTTTTGTCGAGAGTTTTGTTACTCCAATGGGTGGTAGCCTTGTCATTATGGAAGGTAGTCTGTTGTCGAGATTTTTGTTACTCCAATGGATTGTAGCCATGTCATTATGGAAGGTATTCTTGTGTCGAGATTTTTGTTACTTTAATGGATGGTAGCCTTGTCATTATGGAAGGTAGCCTGTTGTCGAGACTTTTGTTACTTTAATGGATGGTAGCCTTGTCATTATGGAAGGTAGTCTGTCATTGTGAGTTTTGTTACTCCAATAGATGGTAGCCTTATCATTATAGAAGGTAGTCTGTTGTTTAGATTTTTGTTACTATAATGTATGTTAGCCTTGTCATTATGGAAGTTAGTCTGTTGTCAAGATTTTTGTTACTCCATTGGATAGTAACCATGGCATTATGGAAGGTAGTCTATTGTGGAGATTTCTGTTACTCCAATGGATGGTAGCCTTGCCATTATGGAAGGTAGTATGTTGTCGTGATTTTCGTTACTCCGATGGATGGTAGCCTTGTCATTATGGAAGATAGTATGTTGTCGATATCTTTGTTACTCCAATGGATGGTAGCCTTGTCAATATGGAAGGTAGTCTGTCATTGTGATTTTTGTTACTCCAATGGATGGTAGCCTCGTCATTTTGGAAGGTAGTCTATTGTTCAGATTTTTGTTACTACCATGTATGTTAGCCTTGTCATTATGGAAGGTAGTCTGTTGTCGAGATTATTTTGATACTACAATGGATCGTAGCCTTGTCATTATGGAAGGTAGTCTATCGTTGAGTTTTATGTTACTCCAATTGATTGTAGCCTTGTCATTATGGAAGCTAGTCTGTTATCGAGATTTTGGTTAATCCAATGGATGGTAGCCTTGCCATTATGGAAGGTAGTTTGTCGTTGTGATTTCTGTTACTCCAATGGATGGTAGCCTTGTCATTATGGAACGTAGTCTGTCGTCGAGATTTTTGTTATTCCATTGGATGGTAGACTTGTCATTATGGAAGGTAGTTTTTTGTCGAGATTTTTGTTACTCCAATGGATTGTAGCCTTGTCATTATGGAAGGTATTCTTTTGTCGAGATTTTTGTTACTCCAATGGATGGTAGCCTTCTTATTATGGAAGGTAGTCGATTGTCGAGTTTTTATTACTACAATGGATGGTAGCCTTGTCATTATGGAAGGTAGTCTGTTGTCGAGTTTTTTGTTATACTACAATGGATTGTAGCCTGGTTAATATGGAAGGTAGTATGTTGTCGATATCTTTGTTACACCAATGGATCGTAGCCTTGTCATTATGGAAGGTAGTCTATTGTCGAGATTTTTGTTACTCCATGGATGGTAGCCTTGTCAATATAGAAGATAGTCTGTTGTCGAGATTTTTGTTACTCCATTAGATGGTAGCCTTGTCATTATGGAAGGTAGTCTGTTGTCGATATTTTTGTTACTCCATTGGATAATAGCCTTGTCATTATGGAAGGTAATCTGTTGTGGAGATTTCTGTTACTCCAATGGATGGTAGCTTTGTCATTATGGAAGGTAGTATGTTTTCAATATCTTTGTTACTCCAATGGATGGTAGCCTTGTCATTATGGAAGGTAGTCTGTTGTCAAGATTTTTGTTACTCCAATGGATGGGAGCCTTGTCATTATGGAAGGTAGTCTGTCGTTGTGATTTTTTATACTCCAATGAATGTTTGCCTTGTCATTATGGAAGGTAGTCTATTGATCAGATTTTTGTTACTACAATATATGTTAGCCTTTTCATTATGGAAGGTAGTCTGTTGTCGAGATTTTTGTTACTTTAATGGATGGTAGCCTTGTCATTATGAAAGGTAGTCTTTCGTTGTGATTTTTGTTACTCCAATGGATGGTAGCCTTGTCATTATGGAAGGTAGTCTGTTGTTTATATTTTTGTTACTATAATGTATGTTAGCCTTATTATTATGGAAGGTAGTCTGTTGTCGAGATTTTTGTTACTCCATTGGATAATAGCCTTGTCATTATGGAAGGTAGTCTTTTTTTGATATTTTTGTTATTCCAATGGATGGTATCCTAGTCATTATGGAAGGTAGTCTGTTTTTGAGATTTTTGTTACTCCAATGGATGGTAACCTTGTCATTATGGAAGGTAGTCTGTTGTCGAGATTTTTGTTACTTTAATGTATGGTAGCCTTGTCATTATGGAAGGTAGTCTGTCATTGTGATTTTTGTTACTCCAATGGATGGTAGCCTTGTCATTATGGAAGGTAGTCTGTTGTTCATATTTTTGTTACTATAATGTATGTTAGCCTTGTCATTATGAAAGGTAGTCTGTTGTCGAGATTATTTTGATACTACAATGGATCCTAGACTTGTCATTATGGAAGGTAGTCTATCGTTGAGATTTCTGTTACTCCAATTGATTGTAGCCTTGTCATTATGGAAGGTAGTCTGTTGTCGAGATTTTGGTTACTCCAATGGATGGTAGCCTTGTCATTACGGAAGGTAGTTTGTCGTTGTGATTTCTGTTACTCCAATTGATGGTAGCCTTGTCATTATGGAACGTAGTCTGTTGTCGAGATTTTTGTTATTCCATTGGATGGTAGACTTGTCATTATGGAAGGTAGTTTTTTGTCGAGATTTTTATTACTCCAATGGATGGTAGCCTTGTCATTATGGAAGGTAGTCTGTTGTCGAGATTTTTGTTACTCCAATGGATGGTAGCCTTCTTATTATGGAAGGTAGTCGATTGTCGAGTTTTTGTTACTACAATGGATGGTAGCCTTGTCATTATGGAAGGTAGTCTGTTGTCGAGATTTTTTATAATACAATGGATTGTAGCCTTGTCATTATGGAAGGTAGTATGTTGTGGATATCTTTGTTACTCCAATGGATGGTAGCCTTGTCATTATGGAAGGTAGTCTATTGTCGAGATTTTTGTTACTCCAAGGATGGTAGCCTTGTCATTATGGAAGGTAGTCTGTTGTCGAGATTTTTGTTAATCCATTAGATGGTATCCTTGTCATTATGATAGGTCGTCTGTTGTCGATATTTTTGTTACTCCATTGGATAGTAGCCTTGTCATTATGGAAGGTAGTCTGTTGTGGAGATTTCTGTTACTCCAATGGATGGCAGAGTTGTCATTATGGAAGGTAATATGTTGTCGATATCTTTGTTACTCCAATGGATAGTAGCCTTGTCATTATGGAAGGTAGTCTGTTGTTGAGATTTTTGTTACTCCAATGGATGGGAGCCTTGTCATTATGGAAGGTAGTCTGTCATTGTGATTTTTGTTACTCCAATGAATGTTTGCCTTTTCATTATGGAAGGTAGTCTGTTGATCAGATTTTTGTTACTACAATATATGTTAGCCTTGTCATTATGGAAGGTGGTATGTTGTCGAGATTTTTGTTACTTTAATGGATGGTAGCCTTGTCATTATGAAAGGTAGTCTTTCATTGTGATTTTTGTTATTCCAATGGATGGTAGCCTTGTCATTATGGAAGGTACTTTGTTGTTTATATGTTTGTTACTATAATGTATGTTAGCCTTGTTATTATGGAAGGTAGTCTGTTGTCGAGATTTTTGTTACCCCATTGGATAGTAGCCTTGTCATTATGGAAGGTAGTCTTTTTTTGATATTTTTGTTATTCCGATGGATGGTATCCTAGTCATTATGGAAGGTAGTCTGTTTTTGAGATTTTTGTTACTCCAATGGATGGTAGCCTTGTCATTATGGAAGGTACTCTGTTGTCGAGATTATTTTGATACTACAATGGATCGTAGCCTTGTCATTATGGAAGGTAGTCTATCATTGAGATTTCTATTACTCCAATTGATTGTAGCCTTGTCATTATGGAAGGTAGTCTGTTGTCGAGATTTTGTTACTATAATGTATTTTAGCCTTGTCATTATGGAAGTTAGTCTGTTGTCGAGATTATTTTGATACTACAATGGATACTAGACTTGTCATTATGGAAGGTAGTCTATCGTTGAGATTTCTGTTACTCCAATTGATTGTAGCCTTGTCATTATGGAAGGTAATCTGTTGTCGAGATTTTGGTTACTCCAACGGATGGTAGCCTTGTCATTACGGAAGGTATTCTTTTGTCGATATTTTTGTTACTCCAATGGATGGTAGCCTTCTTATTATGGAAGGTAGTCGATTGTCGAGTTTTTGTTACTACAATGGATGGTAGGCTTGTCATTATGGAAGGTAGTCTGTTGTCGAGTTTTTTTTATACTACAATGGATTATAGCCTTGTCATTATGAAAGGTAGTATGTTGTCGATATCTTTGTTACTCCAATGGATGGTAGCCTTGTCATTATGGAATGTAGTCTGTTGTCGAGATTTTTGTTACTCCAAGGATGGTAGCCTTGTCATTATGGAAGGTAGTCTGTTGTCGAGATTTTTGTTAATCCATTAGATGGTAGCCTTGTCATTATGGTAGGTAGTCTATTGTCGATATTTTTGTTACTCCATTGGATAGTAGCCTTGTCATTATGGAAGGTAGTCTGTTGTGGAGATTTATGTTACTCCAATGGATGTTAGCCTTGTCATTATGGAAGGTAGTATGTTGTCGATATCTTTGTTACTCCAGTGGATAGTAGCCTTGTCATTATGGAAGGTAGCCTGTTGTTGAGATTTTTGTTACTCCAACGGATGGGATCCTTGTCATTATGGAAGGTAGTCTGTCATTGTGATTTTTGTTACTCCAATGAATGTTTGCCTTGTAATTATGGAAGGTAGTCTGTTGATCATATTTTTGTTACTACAATATATGTTAGCCTTGTCATTATGGAATGTAGTCTGTTGTCGAGATTTTTGTTACTTTAATGGATGGTAGCCTTGTCATTATTAAAGGTAGTCTTTCGTTGTGATCTTTGTTACTCCAATGGATGGTAGCCTTGTCATTATGGAAGGTAGTCTGTTGTTTATATTTTTGTTACTATAATGTATGTTAGCCTTGTTATTATGGAAGGTAGTCTGTTATCGAGATTTTTGTTACTCCATTGGATAGTAGCCTTGTCATTATGGAAGGTAGTCTTTTTTTGATATTTTTGTTATTCCAATGGATGGTATCCTAGTCATTATGGAAGGTAGTCTGTTTTTGAGATTTTTGTTACTCCAATGGATGGTAGCCTTGTCATTATGGAAGGTATTTTGTTGTCGAGATTTTTGTTACTTTAATGTATGGTAGCCTTGTCATTATGGAAGGTAGTCTTTCGTTGTGATTTTTGTTACTCCAATGGATGGTAGCCTTGTCATTATGGAAGGTAGTCTGTTGTTTATATTTTTGTTACTATAATGTATGTTAGCCTTGTCATTATGGAAGTTAGTCTGTTGTCAAGTTTTTTGTTACTCCATTGGATAGTAGCCTTGTCATTATCGAAGGTAGTCTACTGTGGGGATTTCGGTTAATCCAATGGATGGTAGCCTTGTCATTATGGAAGGTGGTATGTCGCCGTGATTTTTGTTACTCCAATGGATGGTAGCCGTGTCATTATGGTAGGTAGTATGTTGTCGATATCTTTGTTACTCCAATGGATGGTACGCTTGTCAATATGGAAGCTAGTCTGTCATTGTTATTTTTATTACTCCAATGGATGGTAGCCTTGTCATTATGGAAGGTAGTCTGTTGTTCAGATTTTTGTTACTACCATGTATGTTAGCATTGTCATTATGGAAGGTAGTCTGTTGTCGAGATTATTTTGATACTACAATGGATCGTAGCCTTGTCATTATGGAAGGTAGTCTATCGTTGAGATTTATGTTACTCCATTTGATTGTAGCCTTGTCATTATGGAAGGTAGTCTGTTGTCGAGATTTTTGTTACTCCAATGGATGGTAGCCTTATCATTATGAAAGGTAGTTTGTCGTTGTGATTTCTGTTACTCGAATGTATGGTAGCTTTGTAATTAGGGAAGGTAGTCTGTTGTCGAGATTTTTGTTATTCCATTGGATGGTAGCCTTGTCATTATGGAAGGTAGTTTTTTTTCTAGATTTTTGTTACTCCAATGGATGGTAGCCTTATCATTATGGAAGGTAGTCTGTTGTCGAGATTTTTGTTACTACAATGGATGGTAGCCTTGTCATTATGGAAGGTAGACTGTTGTCGAGATTTTTGTTACTTAAATGCATGGTAGCCTTGTCATTATGGAAGGTAGTCTGTCGTTGTGATTTTTGTTAATCCAATGGATGGTAGCCTTGTCATTATGGAAGGTAGTCTATTGTTTAGATTTTTGTTACTATAATGTATGTTAGCCTTGTCATTTTGGAAGATAGTCTGTTGTCAAGATTTTTGTTACTCCATTGGATAGTAGCCTTGTCATTATGGAAGGTAGTCTATTGTGGAGATTTCTGTTACTCCAATGGATGGTAGCCTTATCATTATGGAAGGTGGTATGTTGTCGTGATTTTTGTTACTCCAATGGATGGTAGCCTTGTCATTATGGAAGGTAGTATGTTGTCGATATCTTTGTTACTCCAATGGATGGTAGCCTTGTCAATATGGAAGGTAGTCAATCATTGTGATTTTTCTTACTCCAATGGATGGTAGCCTTGTCATTATGGAAGGTAGTCTGTTTTTGAGATTTTTGTTACTCCAATGGATGGTAGCCTTGTCATTATGGAAGGTAGTCTGTTGTCGAGATTATTTTGATACTACAATGGATCGTAGCCTTGTCATTATGGAAGGTAGTCTATCATTGAGATTTCTGTTACTCCAATTGATTGTAGCCTTGTCATTATGGAAGGTAGTATGTTGTCGAGATTTTGTTACTATAATGTATGTTAGCCTTGTCATTATGGAAGGTAGTCTGTTGTCAACATTTTTGTTACTCAATTGGATAGTAGCCTTGTCATTATGGAATATAGTCTATTGTGGAGATTTCTGTTACTCCAATGGATGGTAGCCTTGTCATTATGGAACGTGGTATGTTGTCGTGATTTTTGTTACTCCAATGGATGGTAGCCTTGTCATTATGGAAGGTAGTCTGTTGTCGAGATTTTTGTTACTCCAATGGATTGTAGCCTTGTCATTATGGAAGGTATTCTTTTGTCGAGATTTTTGTAACTCCAATGGATGGTAGCCTTCTTATTATGGAAGGTAGTCGATTGTCGAGTTTTTGTTACTACAATGGATTGTAGCCTTGTCATTATGGAAGGTAGTCTGTTGTCGAGTTTTTTTTATACTACAATGGATTGTAGCCTTGCCATTATGGAAGGTAGTATGTTTTGGATATCTTTGTTACTCCAATGGATGGTAGCCTTGTCATTATGGAATGTAGTCTGTTGTCGAGATTTTTGATACTCCAAGGATGGTAGCCTTGTCATTATGGAAGGTAGTCTGTTGTCGAGATTTTTGTTAATCCATTAGATGGTAGCCTTGTCATTATGGTAGGTAGTCTATTGTCGATATTTTTGTTACTCCATTGGATAGTAGCCTTGTCATTATGGAAGGTAGTCTGTTGTGGAGATTTCTGTTACTCCAATGGATGGTAGCATTGTCATTATGGAAGGTAGTATGTTGTCGATATCTTTGTTACTCCAGTGGATAGTAGCCTTGTCATTATGGAAGGAAGCCTGTTGTTGAGATTTTTGTTACTCCAACGGATGGGAGCCTTGTCATTATGGAAGGTAGTCTGTCATTGTGATTTTTGTTACTCCAATGAATGTTTGCCTTGTAATTATGGAAGGTAGTCTGTTGATCATATTTTTGTTACTACAATATATGTTAGCCTTGTCATTATGGAATGTAGTCTGTTGTCGAGATTTTTGTTACTTTAATGGATGGTAGCCTTGTCATTATTAAAGGTAGTCTTTCGTTGTGATCTTTGTTACTCCAATGGATGGTAGCCTTGTCATTATGGAAGGTAGTCTGTTGTTTATATTTTTGTTACTATAATGTATGTTAGCCTTGTTATTATGGAAGGTAGTCTGTTATCGAGATTTTTGTTACTCCATTGGATAGTAGCCTTGTCATTATGGAAGGTAGTCTTTTTTTGATATTTTTGTTATTCCAATGGATGGTATCCTAGTCATTATGGAAGGTAGTCTGTTTTTGAGATTTTTGTTACTCCAATGGATGGTAGCCTTGTCATTATGGAAGGTAGTTTGTTGTCGAGATTTTTGTTACTTTAATGTATGGTAGCCTTGTCATTATGGAAGGTAGTCTTTCGTTGTGATTTTTGTTACTCCAATGGATGGTAGCCTTGTCATTATGGAAGGTAGTCTGTTGTTTATATTTTTGTTACTATAATGTATGTTAGCCTTGTCATTATGGAAGTTAGTCTGTTGTCAAGTTTTTTGTTACTCCATTGGATAGTAGCCTTGTCATTATCGAAGGTAGTCTATTGTGGGGATTTCTGTTAATCCAATGGATGGTAGCCTTGTCATTATGGAAGGTGGTATGTCGCGGTGATTTTTGTTACTCCAATGGATGGTAGCCGTGTCATTATGGTAGGTAGTATGTTGTCGATATCTTTGTTACTCCAATGGATGGTACGCTTGTCAATATGGAAGCTAGTCTGTCATTGTGATTTTTATTACTCCAATGGATGGTAGCCTTGTCAATATGGAAGGTAGTCTGTTGTTCAGATTTTTGTTACTACCATGTATGTTAGCATTGTCATTATGGAAGGTAGTCTGTTGTCGAGATTATTTTGATACTACAATGGATCGTAGCCTTGTCATTATGGAAGGTAGTCTATCGTTGAGATTTATGTTACTCCATTTGATTGTAGCCTTGTCATTATGGAAGGTAGTCTGTTGTCGAGATTTTTGTTACTCCAATGGATGGTAGCCTTATCATTTGAAAGGTAGTTTGTCGTTGTGATTTCTGTTACTCGAATGTATGGTAGCTTTGTAATTAGGGAAGGTAGTCTGTTGTCGAGATTTTTGTTATTCCATTGGATGGTAGCCTTGTCATTATGGAAGGTAGTTTTTTTTCTAGATTTTTGTTACTCCAATGGATGGTAGCCTTGTCATTATGGAAGGTAGTCTGTTGTCGAGATTTTTGTTACTACAATGGATGGTAGCCTTGTCATTATGGAAGGTAGACTGTTGTCGAGATTTTTGTTACTTAAATGCATGGTAGCCTTGTCATTATGGAAGGTAGTCTGTCGTTGTGATTTTTGTTACTCCAATGGATGGTAGCCTTGTCATTATGGAAGGTAGTCTATTGTTTAGATTTTTGTTACTATAATGTATGTTAGCCTTGTCATTTTGGAAGATAGTCTGTTGTCAAGATTTTTGTTACTCCATTGGATAGTAGCCTTGTCATTATGGAAGGTAGTCTATTGTGGAGATTTCTGTTACTCCAATGGATGGTAGCCTTATCATTATGGAAGGTGGTATGTTGTCGTGATTTTTGTTACTCCAATGGATGGTAGCATTGTCATTATGGAAGGTAGTATGTTGTCGATATCTTTGTTACTCCAATGGATGGTAGCCTTGTCAATATGGAAGGTAGTCAATCATTGTGATTTTTCTTACTCCAATGGATGGTAGCCTTGTCATTATGGAAGGTAGTCTGTTGTTCAGATTTTTGTTACTACCATGTATGTTAGCCTTGTCATTATTGAAGGTAGTCTGTTGTCGAGATTATTTTGATACTACAATGGATCGTAGCCTTGTCATTATGGAAGGTAGTCTATCGTTGAGATTTCTGTTACTCCAATTGATTGTAGCCTTGTCATTATGGAAGGTAGTCTGTTGTCGAGGTTTTTGTTACTCCAATGGATGGTAGCCTTGTAATTATGGAAGGTAGTTTGTCATTGTGATTTCTGTTACTCAAATGGATGGTAGCCTTGTCATTATGGAAGGTAGTCTGTTGTCGAGATTTTTGTTATTCCATTGGATGGTAGCCTTGTCATTATGGAAAGTAGTTTATTGTCGAGATTTTTGTTAGTCCAATGGATAGTAGACTTGTCATTATGGAAGGTAGTCTGTTGTCAAGATTTTTGTTACTACAATGAATTATAGCCTTGTCATTATGAAAGGTATTCTTTTGTCGAGATTTTTGTTACTACAATGGATGGTAGCCTTGTCATTTTGGAAGGTAGTCTGTTGTCGAGTTTTTTTTATACTACAATGGATTGTAGCCTTGTCTTTATAGAAGGTAGTATGTTGTCGATATCTTTGTTACTCCAATGGATGGTAGCCTTGTCATTATGGAAGGTAATCTGTTGTCGAGATTTTTGTTACTCCAAGGATGGTAGCCTTGTCATTATGGAAGGTAGTCTGTTGTCGAGATTTTTGTTACTCCATTAGATGGTAGCCTTGTCATTATGGAAGGTAGTCTGTTATCGATATTTTTGTTACTCCATTGGATAGTAGCCTTGTCATTATGGAAGGTAGTTTGTTGTGGAGATTTTTGTTACTATAATGGAAGGTAGCCTTGTCATTATGGAAGGTAGTATGTCATTGTGATTTTTGTTACTCCAACGAATGGTTGCCTTGTCATTATGGAAGGTAGTCTGTTGTTCATATTTTTGTTACTACAATATATGTTAGCCTTGTCATTATGGAAGGTAGTCTGTTGTCGAGATTTTTGTTACTTTAATGGATGGCAGCCTTGGCATTATGAAAGGTAGTCTTTCGTTGTGATTTTTGTTACTCCAATGGATGGTAGCCTTGTCATTATGGAAGGTAGTCTGTTGTTTATATTTTTGTTACTATAATGTATGTTAGCCTTGTCATTATGGAAGGTAGTCTGTTGTCGAGATTTTTGTTACTCCAATGGATGATAGCCTTGTCATTATGGAAGGTAGTTTGTCGTTGTGATTTCTGTTACTCCAATGGATGGTAGCCTTGTCATTATGGAAGGTAGTCTATGTTTGAGGTTTTTGTTATTCCATTGGATGGTAGCCTTGTCATTATGGAAGGTAGTTTTTTGTCAAGATTTTTGTTACTCCAATGGATGGTAGCCTTGTCATTATGGAAGGTAGTCTGTTCGCGAGATTTTTGTTACTCCAATGGATTGTTTCCTTGTCATTATGGAAGGTATTCTTTTGTCGAGATTTTTGTTACTCCAATGGATGCTAGCCTTCTTATTATGGAAGGTAGTCAGTTGTCGAGATTTTTCTTACTACAATGGATGGTAGACTTGTCATTATGGAAGGTAGTTTGTTGTCGAGACTTTTTTGATACTACAATGGATTATAGCCTAGTCATTATGGAAGGTAGTTTGTTGTCGATATCTTTGTTACTCCAATGGATGGTAGCCTTGCCATTATGGAAGGTAGTCTGTTGTCGAGATTTTTGTTACTCCATTAGATGGTAGCTTTGTCATTATGGAAGGTAGTCTGTTGTGGAGATTTTTGTTACTCCACCGGATGGTAGACTTGTCATTATGGAAGGTAGTCTATTGTCGAGATTTTTGTTACTCCAATGGATTGTAGCCTTGTCATTATGGAAGGTAGTCTATCATTGAGATATCTGTTACTCCAATGGATGGTAGCCTTGTCGTTATGGAAGGTAGTCTGTTGTCGAGATTTTTTTATTCCATTGGATGGTAGCCTTGTCATTATGAAAGGTAGTCTTTCATTGTGATTTTTGTTACTCCAATGGATGGTAGCCTTGTCATTATGGAAGGTAGTCTGTTGTTTATATTTTTGTTACTATAATGTATGTTAGCCTTGTCATTATGGAAGGTAGTCTGTTGTCGAGATTTTTGTTACTCCATTGGATAATAGCCTTGTCATTATGGAAGGTAGTCTGTTGTGGAGATTTCTTTTACTCCAATGGATGGTAGCCTTGTCATTATGGAAGGTAGTATGTTGTCATGATTTTTGTTACTCCAATGGATGGTAGCCTTATCGTTATGGAAGGTAGCATGTTGTCGATATCTTTTTTACTCCAATGGATGATAGCCTTGTCAATATGGAAGGTAGTCTATCGTTGAGATTTCTGTTACTCCAATTGATTGTAGCCTTGTCATTATGGAATGTAGTCTGTTGTCGAGATTTTTGTTACTCCAATGGACGATAGCCTTGTCATTATGGAAGGTAGTTTGTCGTTGTGATTTCTGTTACTCCAATGGATGGTAGCCTTGTCATTATGGAAGGTAGTCTATTTTTGAGGTTTTTGTTATTCCATTGGATGGTAGCCTTGTCATTATGGAAGGTAGTTTTTTGTCGAGATTTTTGTTACTCCAATGGATGGTAGCCTTGTCATTATGGAAGGTAGTCTGTTCGCGAGATTTTTGTTACTCCAATGGATTGTTGCCTTGTCATTATGGAAGGTATTCTTTTGTCGAGATTTTTGTTACTCCAATGGATGCTAGCCTTCTTATTATGGAAGGTAGTCAGTTGTCGAGATTTTTATTACTACAATGGATGGTAGACTTGTCATTATGGAAGGTAGTTTGTTGTCGAGACTTTTTTGATACTACAATGGATTATAGCCTAGTCATTATGGAAGGTAGTCTAGTCATTATGGAAGGTAGTCTGTTTTCGATATTTTTGTTACTCCAATGGATGGTAGCCTTTCCATTATGGAAGGTAGTCTGTTGTCGAGATTTTTGTTACTCCATTAGATGGTAGCTTTGTCATTATGGAAGGTAGTCTGTTGTGGAGATTTTTGTTACTCCACCGGATGGTAGACTTGTCATTATGGAAGGTAGTCTATTGTCGAGATTTTTGTTACTCCAATGGATTGTAGCCTTGTCATTATGGAAGGTAGTCTGTTGTCGAGATTATTTTGATACTACAATGGATTGTAGCGTTGTCATTATGGAAGGTAGTCTATCATTGAGATATCTGTTACTCCAATGGATGGTAGCCTTGTCGTTATGGAAGGTAGTCTGTTGTCGAGATTTTTTTTATTCCATTGGATGGTAGCCTTGTCATTATGCAAGGGAGTTTTTTGTCGAGATTTTTGTTACTCCAATGGATAGTAGCCTTGTCATTATGGAACGTAGTCTGTTGTCGAGTTTTTTTTTATAGTACAATGGATTGTAGCCTTGTCATTATGGAAGGTAGTATGTTGTTGATATCTTTGTTACTCCAATGGATGGTAGCCTTATCATTATGGAAGGTAGTCTGTTGTCGAGATTTTTGTTACTCCAAGGATGGTAGCCTTGTCATTATGGAAGGTAGTCTGTTGTCGAGATTTTTGTTACTCCATTAGATGGTAGCCTTGTCATTATGGAAGGTAGTCTGTTGTCGATATTTTTGTTACTCCATTGGATAATAGCCTTGTCATTATGGAAGGTAGTCTGTCGTGGAGATTTTTGTTACTCCAATGGATGGTAGCCTTGTCATTATGGAAGGTAGTCTGTCATTGTGATTTTTGTTACTCCAATGAATGGTTGCCTTGTTATTATGGAAGGTAGTCTGTTGTTCAGATTTTTGTTACTACAATATATGTTAGCCTTGTCATTATGGAAGGTAGTCTGTTATCGAGATTTTTGTTACTTTAATGGAAGGTAGTCTGTCCTCGATATCTTTGTTACTCCAATGAAAGGTAGCCTTGTCATTATGGAAGGTAGTCTGTTGTTTATATTGTTGTTACTATAATGTATGTTAGCCTTGTCATTATGGAAGGTAGACTATTGTCGAGATTTTTGTTACTCCATTGGATAATAGCCTTTTCATTATGGAAGGTAGTCTTTTTTTGATATTTTTGTTATTCCAATGGATGGTATCCTAGTCATTATGGAAGGTAGTCTGTTGTCGAGATTTTTGTTACTTTAATGGATGGTAGCCTTGTCATTATGGAAGGTAGTCTATCGTTGTGATTTTTGTTACGCCAATGGATGGTAGCCTTGTCATTATGGAAGGTAGTCTGTTGTTTAGATTTTTGTTACTATAATGTATGTTAGCCTTGTCATTATGGAAGTTAGTCTGTTGTCAAGATTTTTGTTACTCCATTGGATAGTAGCCTTGTCATTATGGAAGGTACTCTATTGTGGAGATTTCTGTTACTCCAATGGATGGTAGCCTTGTCATTATGGAAGGTAGTATGTTGCCGTGATTTTTGTTACTCCAATGGATGGTAGCCTTGTCATTATGGAAGGTAGTATGTTGTCGATATCTTTGTTACTCCAATGAAAGGTAGCCTTGTCAATATGGAAGGTAGTCTGTCATTGTGATTTTTGTTACTCCAATGGATGGTAGCCTTGTCATTATGGAAGGTAGTCTGTTGTTCAGATTTTTGTTACTACCATGTATGTTAGCCTTGTCATTATGGAAGGTAGTCTGTTGTCGAGATTATTTTGATACTACAATGGATCCTAGCCTTGTCATTATGGAACGTAGTCTATCATTGAGATTTCTGTTATTCCAATTGATTGTAGCCTTGTCATTATGGAATGTAGTGTGTTGTCGAGATTTTTGTTACTCCAATGGATGGTAGCCTTATCATTATAGAAGGTAGTTTGTCATTGTGATTTCTGTTACTCCAATGGATGGTAGCCTTGCCATTATGGAAGGTAGTCTGTTGTCGAGATTTTTGTTATTTCATTGGATGGTAGCCTTGTCATTATGGAAGGTAGTTTTTTGTCGAGATTTTTGTTACTCCAATGGAAGGTAGCCTTGTTATTATGGAAGGTAGTCTGTTGTCTAGATTTTTGGTACTCCAATAGATTGTAGCCTTGTCATTATGGAAGGTATTCTTTTGTCGAGATTTTTGTTACTCCAATGGATGGTAGCCTTCTTATTGTGGAAGGTATTCGTTTGTCGAGATTTTTGTTACTACAATGGATGGTAGCCTTCTCATTATGGAAGTTAGTCTGTTGTCGAGACTTTTTTTATAATACAATGGATTGTAGCCTTGTCATTATGGAGGGTAGTCTGTTATCGTTATCTTTGTTACTCCAATGGATGGTAGCCTTGCCATTATGGAAGGTAGTCTGTTGTCGAGATTTTTGTTACTCCATTAGATGGTAGCTTTGTCATTATGGAAGGTAGTCTGTTGTGGAGATTTTTGTTACTCCACCGGATGGTAGACTTGTCATTATGGAAGGTAGTCTATTGTCGAGATTTTTGTTACTCCAATGGATTGTAGCCTTGTCATTATGGAAGGTAGTCTATCATTGAGATATCTGTTACTCCAATGGATGGTAGCCTTGTCGTTATGGAAGGTAGTCTGTTGTCGAGATTTTTTTATTCCATTGGATGGTAGCCTTGTCATTATGAAAGGTAGTCTTTCATTGTGATTTTTGTTACTCCAATGGATGGTAGCCTTGTCATTATGGAAGGTAGTCTGTTGTTTATATTTTTGTTACTATAATGTATGTTAGCCTTGTCATTATGGAAGGTAGTCTGTTGTCGAGATTTTTGTTACTCCATTGGATAATAGCCTTGTCATTATGGAAGGTAGTCTGTTGTGGAGATTTCTTTTACTCCAATGGATGGTAGCCTTGTCATTATGGAAGGTAGTATGTTGTCATGATTTTTGTTACTCCAATGGATGGTAGCCTTATCGTTATGGAAGGTAGCATGTTGTCGATATCTTTTTTACTCCAATGGATGATAGCCTTGTCAATATGGAAGGTAGTCTATCGTTGAGATTTCTGTTACTCCAATTGATTGTAGCCTTGTCATTATGGAATGTAGTCTGTTGTCGAGATTTTTGTTACTCCAATGGACGATAGCCTTGTCATTATGGAAGGTAGTTTGTCGTTGTGATTTCTGTTACTCCAATGGATGGTAGCCTTGTCATTATGGAAGGTAGTCTATTTTTGAGGTTTTTGTTATTCCATTGGATGGTAGCCTTGTCATTATGGAAGGTAGTTTTTTGTCGAGATTTTTGTTACTCCAATGGATGGTAGCCTTGTCATTATGGAAGGTAGTCTGTTCGCGAGATTTTTGTTACTCCAATGGATTGTTGCCTTGTCATTATGGAAGGTATTCTTTTGTCGAGATTTTTGTTACTCCAATGGATGCTAGCCTTCTTATTATGGAAGGTAGTCAGTTGTCGAGATTTTTATTACTACAATGGATGGTAGACTTGTCATTATGGAAGGTAGTTTGTTGTCGAGACTTTTTTGATACTACAATGGATTATAGCCTAGTCATTATGGAAGGTAGTCTAGTCATTATGGAAGGTAGTCTGTTTTCGATATTTTTGTTACTCCAATGGATGGTAGCCTTTCCATTATGGAAGGTAGTCTGTTGTCGAGATTTTTGTTACTCCATTAGATGGTAGCTTTGTCATTATGGAAGGTAGTCTGTTGTGGAGATTTTTGTTACTCCACCGGATGGTAGACTTATCATTATGGAAGGTAGTCTATTGTCGAGATTTTTGTTACTCCAATGGATTGTAGCCTTGTCATTATGGAAGGTAGTCTGTTGTCGAGATTATTTTGATACTACAATGGATTGTAGCGTTGTCATTATGGAAGGTAGTCTATCATTGAGATATCTGTTACTCCAATGGATGGTAGCCTTGTCGTTATGGAAGGTAGTCTGTTGTCGAGATTTTTTTTATTCCATTGGATGGTAGCCTTGTCATTATGCAAGGGAGTTTTTTGTCGAGATTTTTGTTACTCCAATGGATAGTAGCCTTGTCATTATGGAACGTAGTCTGTTGTCGAGTTTTTTTTTATAGTACAATGGATTGTAGCCTTGTCATTATGGAAGGTAGTGTGTTGTTGATATCTTTGTTACTCCAATGGATGGTAGCCTTATCATTATGGAAGGTAGTCTGTTGTCGAGATTTTTGTTACTCCAAGGATGGTAGCCTTGTCATTATGGAAGGTAGTCTGTTGTCGAGATTTTTGTTACTCCATTAGATGGTAGCCTTGTCATTATGGAAGGTAGTCTGTTGTCGATATTTTTGTTACTCCATTGGATAATAGCCTTGTCATTATGGAAGGTAGTCTGTCGTGGAGATTTTTGTTACTCCAATGGATGGTAGCCTTGTCATTATGGAAGGTAGTCTGTCATTGTGATTTTTGTTACTCCAATGAATGGTTGCCTTGTTATTATGGAAGGTAGTCTGTTGTTCAGATTTTTGTTACTACAATATATGTTAGCCTTGTCATTATGGAAGGTAGTCTGTTATCGAGATTTTTGTTACTTTAATGGAAGGTAGTCTGTCCTCGATATCTTTGTTACTCCAATGAAAGGTAGCCTTGTCATTATGGAAGGTAGTCTGTTGTTTATATTGTTGTTACTATAATGTATGTTAGCCTTGTCATTATGGAAGGTAGACTATTGTCGAGATTTTTGTTACTCCATTGGATAATAGCCTTGTCATTATGGAAGGTAGTCTTTTTTTGATATTTTTGTTATTCCAATGGATGGTATCCTAGTCATTATGGAAGGTAGTCTGTTGTCGAGATTTTTGTTACTTTAATGGATGGTAGCCTTGTCATTATGGAAGGTAGTCTATCGTTGTGATTTTTGTTACGCCAATGGATGGTAGCCTTGTCATTATGGAAGGTAGTCTGTTGTTTAGATTTTTGTTACTATAATGTATGTTAGCCTTGTCATTATGGAAGTTAGTCTGTTGTCAAGATTTTTGTTACTCCATTGGATAGTAGCCTTGTCATTATGGAAGGTACTCTATTGTGGAGATTTCTGTTACTCCAATGGATGGTAGCCTTGTCATTATGGAAGGTAGTATGTTGCCGTGATTTTTGTTACTCCAATGGATGGTAGCCTTGTCATTATGGAAGGTAGTATGTTGTCGATATCTTTGTTACTCCAATGAAAGGTAGCCTTGTCAATATGGAAGGTAGTCTGTCATTGTGATTTTTGTTACTCCAATGGATGGTAGCCTTGTCATTATGGAAGGTAGTCTGTTGTTCAGATTTTTGTTACTACCATGTATGTTAGCCTTGTCATTATGGAAGGTAGTCTGTTGTCGAGATTATTTTGATACTACAATGGATCCTAGCCTTGTCATTATGGAACGTAGTCTATCATTGAGATTTCTGTTATTCCAATTGATTGTAGCCTTGTCATTATGGAATGTAGTGTGTTGTCGAGATTTTTGTTACTCCAATGGATGGTAGCCTTATCATTATAGAAGGTAGTTTGTCATTGTGATTTCTGTTACTCCAATGGATGGTAGCCTTGCCATTATGGAAGGTAGTCTGTTGTCGAGATTTTTGTTATTTCATTGGATGGTAGCCTTGTCATTATGGAAGGTAGTTTTTTGTCGAGATTTTTGTTACTCCAATGGAAGGTAGCCTTGTTATTATGGAAGGTAGTCTGTTGTCTAGATTTTTGGTACTCCAATAGATTGTAGCCTTGTCATTATGGAAGGTATTCTTTTGTCGAGATTTTTGTTACTCCAATGGATGGTAGCCTTCTTATTGTGGAAGGTATTCGTTTGTCGAGATTTTTGTTACTACAATGGATGGTAGCCTTCTCATTATGGAAGTTAGTCTGTTGTCGAGACTTTTTTTATAATACAATGGATTGTAGCCTTGTCATTATGGAGGGTAGTCTGTTATCGTTATCTTTGTTACTCCAATGGATGGTAGTCTAGTCATTATGGAAGGTAGTCTGTTTTCGATATTTTTGTTACTCCAATGGATGGTAGCCTTGTCATTATGGAATGTAGTCTGTTGTCGAGATTTTTGTTACTCCATTTGATGGTAGCCTTGTCATTATGGAAGGTAATATGTTGTCGAGATTATTTTGATACTACAATGGATTGTAGCCTTGTCATTATGGAAGGTAGTCTATCATTGAGATTTCTATTACTTCAATGGATGGTAGCCTTGTCATTATGGAAAGTAGTCTGTTGTCGAGATTTTTGTTATTCCATTGGATGGTTGCCTTGTCATTATGGAAGGTAGTTTTTTGTCGAGATTTTTGTTACTCCAATGGATTGTAGCCTTATCATTATGGAAGGTATTCTTTTGTCAAGATTTTTGTTACTCCAATGGATGGTAGCCTTCTTATTATGGAAGGTAGTCGGTTGTCGAGTTTTTTTTATACTACAACGAATTGTAGCATTGTCATTATGGAAGGTAGTCTGTTGTCGAGATTTTTGTTACTCCAAGGATGGTAGCCTTGTCATTATTGAAGGTAGTCTATTGTTCAGATTTTTGTTACTCCATTAGATGGTATCCTTGTCATTATTGAAGGTAGTTTGTTGTCGATATTTTTGTTACTCCATTGGATAGTAGCCTTGTCATTATGGAAGATAGTCTGTTGTGCTGATTTTTGTTACTACAAGTGATGGTAGCCTTGTCATTATGGAAGGTAGTCTGTTGTCGAGATTTTTTTGATACTACAATGAATTATAGCCTTGTCATTATGGAAGGTAGTCTGTTTTCAATATCTTTGTTACTCCAATGGATGGTAGCCTACTCATTATGGAAGGTAGTCTGTTTTTGAAATTTTTGTTACTCCAACAGATGGTAGCCTTGTCATTATAGAAGGTAGTCTGTTGTCGAGATTTTTGTTACTCCATTAGATGGTAGCCTTGTCATTATGGAAGGTAGTATGTTGTCGATATTTTTGTTACTCCATTGGATAGAAGACTTGTCATTATGGAAAGTAGTCTGTTGTGGAGATTTTTGTTACTCCAATGGATGGTAGACTTGTCATTATGGAAGGTAGTCTGTTTTCGATATTTTTGTTACTCCATTGGATTGTAGCCTTGTCATTATGGAAGGTATTCTTTTGTCGAGATTATTTTGATACTCCAATGGATTGTAGCCTTGTCAGTATGGAAGGTAGTCTGTTGTTCAGATTTCTGTTACTCCAATGGATGGTATCCTTGTCATTATGGAAGGTAGTCTGTTGTCGAGATTTTTGTTATTCCATTGGATGGTAGCCTTGTCATTATGGAAGGTAGTTTTTTGTCGAGATTTTTGTTACTACAATGGATGGTAGCCTTGTCATTATGGAAGGTAGTCTGTTGTCTATATCTTTGTAACTCCAATGGATGGTAGCCTAGTCATTATGAAGGGTAGTCTGTTTTCGATATTTTTGTTACTCTAATGGATGGTAGCCTTGTCATTATGGAAGGTAGTCTGTTGTCGAGTATTTTGTTACTCCATTAGATGGTAGCCTTGTCATTATGGAAGGTAGTCTGTTGTCGATATTTTTGATACTCCATTGGATATAAGCCTTGTCATTATGGAAGGTAGTCTGTTGTGGAGATTTTTTTTACTCCAATGGATGGTAGACTTGTCATTATGGAAGGTAGTCTGTTGTCGAGATTTTTGTTACTTCAATGGATTGTAGTCTTGTCATTATGGAAGGTAGTTTTTGGTCGAGATTATTTTGATACTACAATGGATTATAGCCTTGTCAATATGGAAGGTATTCTATCGTTTAGATTTCTGTTATTCCAATGGATGGTAGCCTTGTCATTATGGAAAGTAGTCTATTGTCGAGATTTTTGTTATTCCATTGGTTTGTAGCCTTGTCATTATGGAAGGTAGTTTTTTGTCAAGATTTTTGTTACTCCAATGGATAGTAGCCTTGTCATTATGGAAGGTAGTCTGTTGTCGAGATTTTTGTTACTCTAATGGATTGTAGCCTTGTCATTATGGAAGGTAGTCTGTTTTCGATATTTTTGTTACTCCATTGGATTGTAGCCTTGTCATTATGGAAGGTATTCTTTTGTCGAGATTATTTTGATACTCCAATGGATTGTAGCCTTGTCAGTATGGAAGGTAGTCTGTTGTTCAGATTTCTGTTACTCCAATGGATGGTATCCTTGTCATTATGGAAGGTAGTCTGTTGTCGAGATTTTTGTTATTCCATTGGATGGTAGCCTTGTCATTATGGAAGGTAGTTTTTTGTCGAGATTTTTGTTACTACAATGGATGGTAGCCTTGTCATTATGGAAGGTAGTCTGTTGTCTATATCTTTGTAACTCCAATGGATGGTAGCCTAGTCATTATGAAGGGTAGTCTGTTTTCGATATTTTTGTTACTCTAATGGATGGTAGCCTTGTCATTATGGAAGGTAGTCTGTTGTCGAGATTTTTGTTACTCCATTAGATGGTAGCCTTGTCATTATGGAAGGTAGTCTGTTGTCGATATTTTTGATACTCCATTGGATATAAGCCTTGTCATTATGGAAGGTAGTCTGTTGTGGAGATTTTTTTTACTCCAATGGATGGTAGACTTGTCATTATGGAAGGTAGTCTGTTGTCGAGATTTTTGTTACTTCAATGGATTGTAGTCTTGTCATTATGGAAGGTAGTTTTTGGTCGAGATTATTTTGATACTACAATGGATTATAGCCTTGTCAATATGGAAGGTATTCTATCGTTTAGATTTCTGTTATTCCAATGGATGGTAGCCTTGTCATTATGGAAAGTAGTCTATTGTCGAGATTTTTGTTATTCCATTGGTTTGTAGCCTTGTCATTATGGAAGGTAGTTTTTTGTCAAGATTTTTGTTACTCCAATGGATAGTAGCCTTGTCATTATGGAAGGTAGTCTGTTGTCGAGATTTTTGTTACTCTAATGGATTGTAGCCTTGTCATTATGGAAGGTATTCTTTTGTCGAGATTTTTGTTACTCCAATGGATGGTAGCCTTCTTATTATGGAAGGTAGTTTTTTGTCGAGATTTTTGTTACTCCAATGGATGGTAGCCTTGTCATTATGGAATGTAGTTTGTTGGCGAGATTTTTGTTACTCTAATGGATTGTAGCCTTGTCATTATGGGAGGTATTCTTTTGTCGAGATTTTTGTTACTCCAATGGATGGTAGCCTTGCCATTGTGGAAGGTAGTCTGTTGTTCAGATTTTTGTTTATCCACTAGATGGTAGCCTTGTCATTATGGAGGTTAGCATGTTGTCGATATTTTTGTTACTCCATTGGATAGTAGCCTTGTCATTATTGAAGATAGTCTGTTATGGAGATTTTTGTTATTCCATTGGATGTTAGCCTTGTCATTATGGAAGGTAGTTTTTTGTCGAGATTTTTGTTACTACAATGGATGGTAGCCTTGTCATTATGGAAGGTAGTCTATTGTCGATATCTTTGTTACTCCAATGGATGGTAGCCTAGTCATTATGAAGGGTAGTCTGTTTTCGATATTTTTGTTACTCCAATGGATGGTATCCTTGTCATTATGGAAGGTAGTCTGTTGTCGAGATTTTTGTTACTCCATTAGATGGTAGCCTTGTCATTATGGAAGGTAGTCTGTTGTCGATATTTTTGTTACTCCATTGGATAGAAGCCTTGTCATTATGGAAGGTAGTCTGGTGTGGAGATTTTTTTTACTCCAATGGATGGTAGACTTGTCATTATGGAAGGTAGTCTGTTGTCGAGGTTTTTGTTAATCCAATGGATTGTAGTCTTGTCATTATGGAAGGTAGTTTGTTGTGGAGATTATTTTGATACTACAATGGATTGTAGCCTTGTCATTATGGAAGGTAGTCTATCGTTGAGATTTCTGTTACTCCGATGGATGGTAGCATTGTTATTATGCAAGGTAGTCTGTTGTCGAGATTTTTGTTATTCAATCGGATGGTAGCCTTGTCAATATGGCAGGTAGTTTGTTGTCAAGATTTTTGTTACTCCAATGGATAGTAGCCTTGTCATTATGGAAGGTAGTCTGTTGTCGAGATTTTTGTTACTCCAATGGATTGTAGCCTTGTCATTATGGAAGGTATTCTTTTGTCTAGATTTTTTTTACTCCAATGGATGGTAGCCATCTTATTATGGAAGGTAGTTTTTTGTCGAGTTTTTGTTACTACAATGGATGGTAGCCTTGTCATTATGGATGGTAGTCTGTTGTCGTGATTTTTGTTACTCCAATGGATTGTAGCCTTGTGATTATGGAAGGTATTCTTTTGTCGAGATTTTTGTTACTACAATGGATGGTAGACTTGTCATTGTGGAAGGTAGTCTGTTGTCGAGATTTTTGTTACTCCAAGGACGGTAGCCTTGTCATTATGGAAGGTAGTCTGTTGTTCAGATTTTTGTTTATCCATTAGATGGTAGCCTTGTCATTATGGAAGATAGTCTGTTGTGGAGATTTTTGTTACTACAATGGATGGTAGCCTTGTCATTATGGAAGGTAGTCTGTTGTCGATATTTTTTTGATACTAGAATGGATTCTAGCCTTGTCATTATGGAAGGTAGTATGTTGTCGATATATTTGTTACTCCAATGGATGGTAGCCTAGTCATTATAAACGGTAGTCTGTTTTCGATATTTTTGTTACTCCAATGGATGGTAGCCTTGTCATTATGGAAGGTAGTCTGTTGTCGAGATTTTTGTTACTCCATTAAATGGTAGCCTTGTCATTATGAAAGGTAGTATGTTGTCGATATTTTTTTTACTCCATTGGATAGAATCCTTGTCATTATGGAAGGTAGTCTTTTGTGGAGATTTTTGTTACTCTAATGGATGGTAGACTTGTCATTATGGAAGGTAGTCTGTTGTCGAGATTTTTGTTACTCCAATGGATTGTAGCCTTGTCATTATGGAAGGTATTTTGTTGTCGAGATTATTTTGATACTACAATGGATTGTAGCCTTGTCATTATGGAAGGTATTCTATCCTTGAGATTTCTGGTACTCCAATGGATGGTAGCCTTGTCAATATGGAAGGTAGTCTGTTGTCGAGATTTTTGTTATTCCATTGGATGGTAGCCTTGTCATTATGGAAGGTAGTCTGTTGTCGAGATTTTTGTTACTCCAATGGATGGTAGCCTTGTCATTATTGAAGGTAGTCTATTGTCGAGATTTTTGTTACTCCGTTGGATGGTAGCCTTGTCATTATGGAAGGTAGTCTGTTGTCGATATTTTTGTTACTCTAATGGATGGTAGCCTTCTTATTATGGAAGGTAGTCGGTTGTCGAGTTTTTGTTACTCCAATGGATGGTAGACTTGTCATTATGGAAGGTAGTCTGTTGTCTAGATTTTTGTTACTCCAATGGATTGTAGCCTTGTTATTATGGAAGGTATTCTTTTGTCGAGATTTTTGTTACTCCAATGGATGGTAGCCTTCTTATTATGGAAGGTAGTCTATTTTCGAGACTTTTTTTATACTACAATGGATTGTAGCCTTGTCATTATGGAGGGTAGTCTGTTATCGATATCTTTGTTACTCCAATGGATGGTAGTCTAGTCATTATGGAAGGTAGTCTGTTTTCGATATTTTTGTTACTCCAATGGATGGTAGCCTTGTCATTATGGACGGTAGTCTGTTGTCGATATTTTGGTTACTCCATTAGATGGTATCCTTGTCATTATGGAAGGTAATATGTTGTGGAGATTTTTGATACTCCAATGGATGGTAGACTTGTCATTTTGGAAGGTAGTATGTTGTCGAGAATATTTTGATACTACAATGGATTGTAGCCTTGTCATTATGGAAGGTAGTCTATCATTGACATTTCTATTACTCCAATGGATGGTAGCCTTGTCATTATGGAAGGTAGTCTGTTGTCGAGATTTTTTTTATTCCATTGGATGGTAGCCTTGTCATTATGGAAGGTAGTTTTTTGTCGACATTTTTGTTACTCCAATGGATTGTAGCCTTATCATTATGGAAGGTATTCTTTTGTCAAGATTTTTGTTACTCCAATGGATGGTAGCCTTCTTATTATGGAAGGTAGTCGGTTGTCGAGTTTTTGTTACTACAATGGATGGTAGCCTTGTCATTATGGAAGGTAGTCTATTGTCGAGTTTTTTTTATACTACAACGAATTGTAGCATTGTCATTATGGAAGGTAGTCTGTTGTCGAGATTTTTGTTACTCCAAGGATGGTAGCCTTGTCATTATGGAAGATAGTCTATTGTTCAGATTTTTGTTACTCCATTAGATGGTATCCTTGTCATTATGGAAGGTAGTTTGTTGTCGATATTTTTGTTACTCCATTGGATAGTAGCCTTGTCATTACGGAAGATAGTCTATTGTGGTGATTTTTGTTACTACAATGGATGGTAGCCATGTCATTATGGAAGGTAGTCTGTTGTCGAGATTTTTTTGATACTACAATGAATTATAGCCTTGTCATTATGGAAGGTAGTCTGTTTTCAATATCTTTGTTACTCCAATGGATGGTAGCCTAGTCATTATGGAAGGTAGTCTGTTTTCGATATTTTTGTTACTCGAACAGATGGTAGCCTTGTCATTATAGAAGGTAGTCTGTTGTTGAGATTTTTGTTACTCCATTAGATGGTAGCCTTGTCATTATGGAAGGTAGTATGTTGTCGATATTTTTGTTACTCCATTGGATAGAAGACTTGTCATTATGGAAGGTAGTCTGTTGTGGAGATATTTTTTACTCCAATGGGTGGTAGACTTGTCATTATGGAAGGTAGTCTGTTTTCGATATTTTTGTTACTCCAATGGATTGTAGCCTTGTCATTATGGAAGGTATTCTTTTGTCGAGATTATTTTGATACTCCAATGGATTGTAGCCTTGTCAGTATGGAAGGTAGTCTGTTGTTCAGATTTCTGTTACTACAATGGATGGTAGCCTTGTCATTATGGAAGGTAGTCTGTTGTCGAGATTTTTGTTATTCCATTGGATGGTAGCCTTGTCATTATGGAAGGTAGTTTTTTGTCGAGATGTTTGTTACTACAATGGATGGTAGCCTTGTCATTATGGAAGGTAGTCTGTTGTCGATATCTCTGTAACTCCAATGGATGGTAGCCTACTCATTATGAAGGGTAGTCTATTTTCGATATTTTTGTTACTCCAATGGATGGTAGCCTTTTCATTATGGAAGGTAGTCTGTTGTGGAGATTTTTGTTACTCCATTAGATAGAAGCCTTGTCATTATGGAAGGTAGTCTGTTGTGGAGATTTTTTTTACTCCAATGGATGGTAGACTTGTCATTATGGAAGGTAGTCTGTTGTCGAGATTTTTGTTACTTCAATGGATTGTACTCTTGTCATTATGGAAGGTAGTTTTTTGTCGAGATTATTTTGATACTACAATGGATTATAGCCTTGTCAATATGGAAGGTATTCTATCATATAAATTTCTGTTATTCCAATGGATGGTAGCCTTGTCATGATGGAAAGTAGTCTGTTGTCGAGATATTTGTTATTCCATTGGTTTGTAGCCTTGTCATTATGGAAGGTAGTTTTTTGACAAGATTTTTGTTACTCCAATGGATAGTAGCCTTGTCATTATGGAAGGTAGTCTGTTGTCGAGAATTTTGTTACTCTAATGGATTGTAGCCTTGTCATTATGGAAGGTATTCTTTTGTCGAGATTTTTGTTACTCCAATGGATGGTAGCCTTCTTATTATGGAAGGTAGTTTTTTGTTGAGTTTTTGTTACTACAATGGATGGTAGCCTTGTCATTATGGAATGTAGTTTGTTGGCGAGATTTTTGTTACTCTAATGGATTGTAGCCTTGTCATTATGGGAGGTATTCTTTTGACGAGATTTTTGTTACTCCAATGGATGGTAGCCTTGCCATTGTGGAAGGTAGTCTGTTGTTCAGATTTTTGTTTATCCATTAGATGGTAGCCTTGTCATTATGGAGGGTAGCCTGTTGTCGATATTTTTGTTACTCCATTGGATAGTAGCCTTGTCATTATGGAAGATAGTCTGTTGTGGAGATTTTTGTTATTCCATTGGATGGTAGCCTTGTCATTGTGGAAGGTAGTTTTTTGTCGAGATTTTTGTTACTACAATGGATGGTAGCCTTGTCATTATGGAAGGTAGTCTATTGTCGATATCTTTGTTACTCCAATGGATGGTAGCCTAGTCATTATGAAGGGTAGTCTGTTTTCGATATTTTTGTTACTCCAATGGATGGTAGCCTTGTCATTATGGAAGGAATCTGTTGTCGAGATTTTTGTTACTCCATTAGATGGTAGCCTTGTCATTATGGAAGGTAGTTTGTTGTCGATATTTTTGTTACTCCATTGGATAGAAGCCTTGTCATTATGGAAGGTAGTCTGGTGTGGAGATTTTTTTTACTCCAATGGATGGTAGACTTGTCATTATGGAAGGTAGTCTGTTGTCGAGAATTTTGTTACTCCAATGGATAGTAGTCTTGTCATTATGGAAGGTACTTTGTTGTGGAGATTATTTTGATACTACAATGGATTGTAGCCTTGTCATTATGGAAGGTAGTCTATCGTTGAGATTTCTGTTACTCCGATGGATGGTAGCATTGTCATTATGGAAGGTAGTTTGTTGTCGAGATTTTTGTTATTCCATCGGATGGTAGCCTTGTCATTATGGAAGGTAGTTTCTTGTCATGATTTTTGTTACTCCAATGGATAGTAGCCTTGTCATTATGGAAGGTAGTCTATTGTCGAGATTTTTGTTACTCCAATGGATTGTAGCCTTGTCATTATGGAAGGTATTCTTTTGTCTAGATTTTTTTTACTCCAATGGATTGTAGCCATCTTATTATGGAAGGTAGTTTTTTGTCGAGTTTTTGTTACTACAATGGATGGTAGCCTTGTCATTATGGAAGGTAGTCTGTTGTCGAGATTTTTGTTACTCCAATGGATTGTAGCCTTGTGATTATGGAAGGTATTCTTTTGTCGAGATTTTTGTTACTACAATGGATGGTAGACTTGTCATTGTGGAAGGTAGTCTGTTGTCGAGATTTTTGTTACTCCAAGGATGGTAGCCTTGTCATTATGGAAGGTAGTCTGTTGTTCGGATTTTTGTTTATCCATTAGATGGTATCCTTGACATTATGGAAGGTAGTCTATTGTCGATATTTTTGTTACTCCATTGGATAGTAGCCTTGTCATTATGGAAGATAGTCTGTTGTGGAGATTTTTGTTACTACAATGAATGGTAGCCTTGTCAATATGGAAGGTAGTCTGTTGTCGATATATTTGTTACTCCAATGGATGGTAGCCTAGTCATTATAAACGGTAGTCTGTTTTCGATATTTTTGTTACTCCAATGGATGGTAGCCTTGTCATTATGGAAGGTAGTCTTTTGTGGAGATTTTTGTTACTCCATTAAATGGTAGCCTTGTCATTATGAAAGGTAGTATGTTGTGCGATATTTTTTTTACTCCATTGGATAGAATCCTTGTCATTATGGAAGGTAGTCTTTTGTGGAGATTTTTGTTACTCTAATGGATGGTAGACTTGTCATTATGGAAGGTAGTCTGTTGTCGAGATTTTTGTTACTCCAATGGATTGTAGCCTTGTCATTATGGAAGGTAGTTTGTTGTCGAGATTATTTTGATACTACAATGGATTGTAGCCTTGTCATTATGGAAGGTATTCTATCCTTGAGATTTCTGTTACTCCAATGGATGGTAGCCTTGTCAATATGGAAGGTAGTCTGTTGTCGAGATTTTTGTTATTCCATTGGATGGTAGCCTTGTCATTATGGAAGGTAGTCTGTTGTCGAGATTTTTGTTACTCCAATGGATGGTAGCCTTGTCATTATGGAAGGTAGTCTATTGTCGAGATTTTTGTTACTCCAATGGATTGTAGGCTTGTCATTATGGAAGGTATTCTTTTGTCGAGATTTTTGTTACTCTAATGGATGGTAGCCTTCTTATTGTGGAAGGTAGTCGGTTGTCGAGTTTTTGTTACTCCAATGGATGGTAGACTTGTCATTATGGAAGGTAGTCTGTTGTCTAGATTTTTGTTACTCCAATGGATTGTAGCCTTGTTATTATGGAAGGTATTCTTTTGTCGAGATTTTTGTTACTCCAATGGATGGTAGCCTTCTTATTATGGAAGGTAGTCTGTTTTCGAGACTTTTTTTATACTACAATGGATTGTAGCCTTGTCATTATGGAGGGTAGTCTGTTATCGATATCTTTGTTACTCCAATGGATGGTAGTCTAGTCATTATGGAAGGTAGTCTGTTTTCGATATTTTTGTTACTCCAATGGATGGTAGCCTTGTCATTAAGGACGGTAGTCTGTTGTCGATATTTTGCTTACTCCATTAGATGGTATCCTTGTCATTATGGAAGGTAATATGTTGTGGAGATTTTTGATAATCCAATGGATGGTAGACTTGTCATTTTGGAAGGTAGTCTATTGTCGAGATTTTTGTTACTCCAATTGATTGTAGCCTTGTCATTATGGAAGGTAGTATGTTGTCGAGATTATTTTGATACTACAATGGATTGTAGCCTTGTCATTATGGAAGGTAGTCTATCATTGACATTTCTATTACTCCAATGGATGGTAGCCTTGTCATTATGGAAGGTAGTCTGTTGTCGAGATTTTTTTTATTCCATTGGATGGTAGCCTTGTCATTATGGAAGGTAGTTTTTTGTCGAGATTTTTGTTACTCCAATGGATTGTAGCCTTATCATTATGGAAGGTATTCTTTTGTCAAGATTTTTGTTACTCCAATGGATGGTAGCCTTCTTATTATGGAAGGTAGTCGGTTGTCGAGTTTTTGTTACTACAATGGATGGTAGCCTTGTCATTATGGAAGGTAGTCTATTGTCGAGTTTTTTTTATACTACAACGAATTGTAGCATTGTTATTATGGAAGGTAGTCTGTTGTCGAGATTTTTGTTACTCCAAGGATGGTAGCCTTGTCATTATTGAAGGTAGTCTATTGTTCAGATTTTTGTTACTCCATTAGATGGTATCCTTGTCATTATGGAAGGTAGTTTGTTGTCGATATTTTTGTTACTCCATTGGATAGTAGCCTTGTCATTATGGAAGATAGTCTATTGTGGTGATTTTTGTTACTACAATGGATGGTAGCCTTGTCATTATGGAAGGTAGTCTGTTGTCGAGATTTTTTTGATACTACAATGAATTATAGCCTTGTCATTATGGAAGGTAGTCTGTTTTCAATATCTTTGTTACTCCAATGGATGGTAGCCTAGTCATTATGGAAGGTAGTCTGTTTTCGATATTTTTGTTACTCGAACAGATGGTAGCCATGTCATTATAGAAGGTAGTATGTTGTCGAGATTTTTGTTACTCCATTAGATGGTAGCCTTGTCATTATGGAAGGTAGTATGTTGTCGATATCTTTGTTACTCCATTCGATAGAAGACTTGTCATTATGGAAGGTAGTCTGTTGTGGAGATTTTTGTTACTCCAATGGATGGTAGACTTGTCATTATGGAAGGTAGTCTGTTTTCGAGATTTTTGTTACTCCAATGGATTGTAGCCTTGTCATTATGGAAGGTATTCTTTTGTCGAGATTATTTTGATACTCCAATGGATTGTAGCCTTGTCAGTATGGAAGGTAGTCTGTTGTTCAGATTTCTGTTACTACAATGGATGGTAGCCTTGTCATTATGGAAGGTAGTCTGTTGTCGAGATTTTTGTTATTCCATTGGATGGTAGCCTTGTCATTATGGAAGGTAGTTTTTTGTCGAGATTTTTGTTACTACAATGGATGGTAGCCTTGTCATTATGGAAGGTAGTCTGTTGTCGATATCTTTGTAACTCCAATGGATGGTAGCCTAGTCATTATGAAGGGTAGTCTGTTTTCGATATTTTTGTTACTCCAATGGATGGTAGCCTTGTCATTATGGAAGGTAGTCTGTTGTCGAGATTTTTGTTACTCCATTAGATGGTAGCCTTGTCATTATGGAAGGTAGTCTGTTGTCGATATTTTTATTACTCCATTGGATAGAAGCCTTGTCATTATGGAAGGTAGTCTGTTGTGGAGATTTTTTTTACTCCAATGGATGGTAGACTTGTCATTATGGAAGGTAGTCTGTTGTCGAGATTTTTGTTACTCCAATGGATTGTAGTCTTGTCATTATGGAAAGTAGTTTGTTGTGGAGATTATTTTGATACTACAATGAATTGTAGCCTTGTCATTATGGAAGGTAGTCTATCATTGAGATTTCTGTTACTCCGATGGATGGTAGCATTATCATTATGGAAGGTAGTCTGTTGTCGAGATTTTTGTTATTCCATCGGATGGTAGCCTTGTCATTATGGAAGGTAGTTTTTTGTCAATATTTTTGTTACTCCATGGATGGTAGCCTTGTCATTATTGAAGGTAGTCTATTGTCGAGTTTTTTTTATACTACAACGAATTGTAGCATTGTCATTACGGAAGGTAGTCTGTTGTCGAGATTTTTGTTACTCCAAGGATGGTAGCCTTGTCATTATTGAAGGTAGTCTATTGTTCAGATTTTTGTTACTCCATTAGATGGTATCCTTGTCATTATGGAAGGTAGTTTGTTGTCGATATTTTTGTTACTCCATTGGATAGTAGCCTTGTCATTATGGAAGATAGTCTGTTGTGGTGATTTTTGTTACTACAATGGATGTTAGCCTTGTCATTATGGAAGGTAGTCTGTTGTCGAGATTTTTTTGATACTACAATGAATTATAGCCTTGTCATTATGGAAGGTAGTCTGTTTTCAATATCTTTGTTACTCCAATGGATGGTAGCCTAGTCATTATGGAAGGTAGTCTATTTTCGATATTTTTGTTACTCCAACAGATGGTAGCCATGTCATTATAGAAGGTAGTATGTTGTCGAGATTTTTGTTACTCCATTAGATGGTAGCCTTGTCATTATGGAAGGTAGTATGTTGTCGATATCTTTGTTACTCCATTCGATAGAAGACTTGTCATTATGGAAGGTAGTCTGTTGTGGAGATTTTTGTTACTCCAATGGATGGTAGGCTTGTCATTATGGAAGGTATTCTGTTTTCGAGATTTTTGATACTCCAATGGATTGTAGCCTTGTCATTATGGAAGGTATTCTTTTGTCGAGATTATTTTGATACTCCAATGGATTGTAGCCTTGTCAGTATGGAAGGTAGTCTGTTGTTCAGATTTCTGTTACTCCAATGGATGGTAGCCTTGTCATTATGGAAGGTAGTTTGTTGTCGAGATTTTTGTTATTCCATTGGATGGTAGCCTTGTCATTATGGAAGATAGTTTTTTGTCGAGATTTTTGTTACTACAATGGATGGTAGCCTTGTCATTATGGAAGGTAGTCTGTTGTCGATATCTTTGTAACTCCAATGGATGGTAGCCTAGTCATTATGAAGGGTAGTCTGTTTTCGATATTTTTGTTACTCCAATGGATGGTAGCCTTGTCATTATGGAAGGTAGTCTGTTGTCGAGATTTTTGTTACTCCATTAGATGGTAGCCTTGTCATTATGGAAGGTAGTCTGTTGTCGATATTTTTGTTACTCCATTGGATAGAAGCCTTGTCATTATGGGAGGTAGTCTGTTGTGGAGATTTTTTTTACTCCAATGGATGGTAGACTTGTCATTATGGAAGGTAGTCTGTTGTCGAGATTTTTGTTACTCCAATGGATTGTAGTCTTGTCATTATGGAAAGTAGTTTGTTGTGGAGATTATTTTGATACTACAATGAATTGTAGCCTTGTCATTATGGAAGGTAGTCTATCGTTGAGATTTCTGTTACTCCGATGGATGGTAGCATTATCATTATGGAAGGTAGTCTGTTGTCGAGATTTTTGTTATTCCATCGGATGGTAGCCTTGTCATTATGGAAGGTAGTTTTTTGTCAAGATTTTTGTTACTCCAATGGATAGTAGCCTTGTCATTATGGAAGGTAGTCTGTTGTCGAGATTTTTGTTACTCTAATGGATTGTAGCCTTGTCATTATGGAAGGTATTCTTTTGTCGAGATTTTTGTTACTCCAATGGATGGTAGCCTTCTTATTATGGAAGGTGGTTTTTTGTTGAGTTTTTGTTACTACAATGGATGGTAGCCTTGTCATTATGGAATGTAGTTTGTTGGAGAGATTTTTGTTACTCTAATGGATTATAGCCTTGTCATTATGGGAGGTATTCTTTTGTCGAGATTTTTGTTACTCCAATGGATGGTAGCCTGGCCATTGTGGAAGGTAGTCTGTTGTTCAGATTTTTGTTTATCCATTAGATGGTAGGCTTGTCATTATGGAGGGTAGCCTATTGTCGATATTTTTGTTACTCCATTGGATAGTAGCGTTGTCATTATGGAAGATAGTCTGTTGTTGTGATTTTTGTTATTCCATTGGATGGTAGCCTTGTCATTATGGAAGGTAGTTTTTTGTCGAGATTTTTGTTACTACAATGGATGGTAGCCTTGTCATTATGGAAGGTAGTCTATTGTCGATATCTTTGTTACTCCAATGGATGGTAGCCTAGTCATTATGAAGGGTAGTTTGTTTTCGATATTTTGTTACTCCAATGGATGGTAGCCTTGTCATTATGGAAGGTAGTCTGTTGTCGAGATTTTTGTTACTCCATTAGATGGTAGCCTTGTCATTATGGAAGGTAGTCTGTTGTCGATATTTTTGTTACTCCATTGGATAGAAGCCTTGTCATTATGGAAGGTAGTCTATTGTGGAGATTTTTTTTACTCCATTGGATGGTAGACTTGTCATTATGGAAGGTAGTCTGTTGTCGAGATTTTTGTTACTCCAATGGATTGTAGTCTTGTCATTATGGAAAGTAGTTTGTTGTGGAGATTATTTTGATACTACAATGGATTGTAGCCTTGTCATTATGGAAGGTAGTCTATCGTTGAGATTTCTGTTACTCCGATGGATTGTAGCATTGTCATTATGGAAGGTAGTCTGTTGTCGAGATTTTTGTTATTCCATCGGATGGTAGCCTTGTCATTATGGAAGGTAGTTTTTTGTCAAGATTTTTGGTACTCCAATGGATAGTAGCCTTGTCATTATGGAAGGTAGTCTGTTGTCGAGATTTTTGTTACTCCAATGGATTGTAGCCTTGTCATTATGGAAGGTATTCTTTTGTCTAGATTTTTGTTACTCCAATGGATGGTAGCCATCTTATTATGGAAGGTAGGTTTTTGTCGAGTTTTTGTTACTACAATGGATGGTAGCCTTGTCATTATGGAAGGTAGTTTGTTGTCGACATTTTTGTTACTCCAATGGATTGTAGCCTTGTGATTATGGAAGGTAGTCTGTTGTCGAGATTTTTGTTACTCCAAGGATGGTAGCCTTGTTATTATGGAAGGTAGTCTGTGGTTCAGATTTTTGTTTATCCATTAGATGGTAGCCTTGACATTATGAAAGGTAGTCTATTGTCGATATTTTTGTTACTCCATTGGATAGTAGCCTTGTCATTATGGAAGATAGTCTGTTGTGGAGATTTTTATTACTACAATGGATGGTAGCCTTGTCATTATGGAAGGTAGTCTGTTGTCGAGATTTTTTTGATACTAGAATGGATTCTAGCCCTTTCATTAGGGAAGGTAGTCTGTTGTCGATATATTTGTTACTCCAATGGATGGTAGCCTAGTCATTATAAAAGGTAGTCTGTTTTCGATATTTTTGTTACTCCAATGGATGGTAGCCTTGTCATTATGAAAGGTAGTCTGTTGTTGAGATTTTTGTTACTCCATTAAATGGGAGCCTTGTCATTATGAAAGGTAGTATGTTGTCGATATTTTTGTTACTCCATTGGATAGAAGCCTTGTCATTATGGAAGGTAGTCTTTTGTGGAGATTTTTGTTACTCTAATGGATGGTAGACTTGTCATTATGGAAGGTAGTCTGTTGTCGAGATTTTTGTTACTCCAATGGATTGTATCCTTGTCATTATGGAAGGTAGTTTGTTGTCGAGATTATTTTGATACTACAATGGATTGTAGCCTTGTCATTATGGAAGGTAGTCTATCCTTGAGATTTCTGTTACTCCAATGGATGGTAGCCTTGTCAATATGGAAGGTAGACTGTTTTCGAGATTTTTGTTATTCCATTGGATGGTAGCCTTGTCATTATGGAAGGTAGTCTGTTGTCGAGATTTTTGTTACTCCAATGGATGGTAGCCTTGTCATTATGGAAGGTAGTCTATTGTTGCGATTTTTGTTACTCCAATGGATTGTAGCCTTGTCATTATGGAAGGTATTTTTTTGTCGAGATTTTTGTTACTCTAATGGATGGTAGCCTTCTTATTGTGGAAGGTAGTCGGTTGTCGAGTTTTTGTTACTCCAATGGATGGTAGACTTGTCATTATGGAAGGTAGTATGTTGTCGAGATTTTTGTTACTCCAATGGACTGTAGCCTTGTCATTATGGAAGGTAGTTTGTTGTCAAGATTATTTTGATACTTCAATGGATTGTATCCTTGTCATTATGGAAGGTAGTCTATCATTGAGATTTCTGTTACTCCAATGGATGGTAGCCTTGTCATTATGGAAGGTAGTCTGTTGTCAAGATTTTTGTTATTCCATTGGATGGTAGCCTTTTAATTATGGAAGGTAGTTTTTTGTCATGATTTTTGTTACTCCAATGGATAGTAGCCTTGTCATTATGGAAGGTAGTCTGTTGTCGAGATTTTTGTTACTCTAATGGATTATAGCCTTGTCATTATGGAAGGTATTCTTTTGTCGAGATTTTTGTTACTCCAATGGATGGTAGCCTTCTTATTATGGAAGGTACTTTTTTGTCTAGATTTTGTTACTATAATGGATGGTAGCCTTGTCATTATGGAAGGTAGTCTGTTGTCGAGATTTTTTTTACTCCAATGGATTGTAGCCTTGTCATTATGGAAGGTATTCTTTTGTCGAGATTTTTGTTACTCCAATGGATGGTAGCCTTGTCATTGTGGAAGGTAGTCTGTTGTCGAGATTTTTGTTACTCCAAGGATGGTATCCTTGTCATTATTCAAGGTAGTCTGTTGTTCATATTTTTGTTTATCCATTAGATGGTAGCCTTGTCATTATGGAAGGTAGTCTGTTGTCGATATTTTTGTTACTCCATTGGATAATAGCCTTGTCATTATGGAAGATAGTCTGTTATGGAGATTTTTGTTACTACAATGGATGGTAGCCTTGTCATTATGGAAGGTAGTCTGTCGTCGACATTTTTTTGATACTACAATGGATTCTAGCCTTGTCATTATGGAAGGTAGTCTGTTGTCGAGATTTTTGTTATTCCATTGGATGGTAGCCTTGTCATTATGGAAGGTAGACTGTTTTCGATATTTTTGTTACTCCAATGGATGGTAGCCTTGTCATTATGGAAGGTAGTTTGTTGTCGAGATTTTTGTTAATCCATTAGATGGTAGCCTTGTCATTATGGAAGGTAGTCTGTTGTCGATATTTTTGTTACTCCATTGGATGGAAGCCTTGTCATTATGGAAGGTAGTCTGTTGTCGATATCTTTGATACTCCAATGGATGGTAGCCTAGTCATTATGGAAGGTAGTCTATTGTCTAGATTTTTGTTACTCCAATGGATGGTAGCCTTGTCATTATGGAAGGTAGTCTATTGTCAACATTTTTGTTACTCCAATGGATGGTAGCCTTGTCATTATGGAAGGTAGTATGTTGTCAATATCTTTGTTACTCCAATGGATTGTAGCCTTGTCATTATGGAAGGTAGTTTGTTGTCGAGATTATTTTGATACTACAATGGATTATAGCCTTGTCATTATGGAAGGTCGTCTATCGTTGAGATTTTTTTGTTACTCCAATGGATGGTAGCCTTGTCATTATGGAAGGTAGTCTGTTGTCGAGATTTTTGTTATTCCATTGGATTGTAGCCTTGTCATTATGGAAAGTAGTTTTTTGTCAAGATTTTTGTTACTCCAATGGATAGTAACCTTGTCATTATGGAAGGTAGTCTATTGTCGAGATTTTTGTTGCTCCAATGGATTGTAGCCTTGTCATTATGGAAGGTATTCTTTTGTCGAGATTTTTGTTACTCTAATGGATGGTAGCCTTCTTATTATTGAAGGTAGTCGGTTGTCGAGTTTTTGTTACTACAATGGATGGTAGCCTTGTCATTATGGAAGGTAGTCTATAGTCGAGTTTTTTATTATACTACAATGGATTGTAGCCTTGTGATTATGGAAGGTAGTCTATTGTGGAGATTTTTTTTAGTCCAATGGATGGTAGACTTGTCATTATGGAAGGTAGTATGTTGTCGAGATTTTTGTACTCCAATGGATTGTAGTCTTGTCATTATGGAAGGTAGTTTGTTGTCGAGATTATTTTGATACTACAATGGATTGTAGCCTTGTCATTATGGCAGGTAGTCTATCGTTGAGATTTCTGTTACTCCAATGGATGGTAGCATTGTCATTATGGAAGGTAGTCTGTTGTCGAGATTTTTGTTATTCCATCGGATGGTAGCCTTGTCATTATGGAAAGTAGTTTTTTGTCATGATTTTTGTTACTCCAATGGATAGTAGCCTTGTCATTATGGAAGGTAGTCTGTTGTCGAGATTTTTGTTACTCCAATGGATTGTAGCCTTGTCATTATGGAAGGTATTCTTTTGTCGAGATTTTTGTTACTCCAATGGATGGTAGCCTTCTTATTATGGAAGGTAGTTTTTTGTCGAGTTTTTGTTACTACAATGGATGGTATCCTTGTCATTATGGAAGGTAGTCTGTTGTCGAGATTTTTGTTACTCCAATGGATTGTATCCTTGTCATTATGGAAGGTATTCTTTTGTCGAGATTTTTGTTACTCCAATGGAAGGTAGACTTGTCATTGTGGAAGGTAGTCTGTTGTCGAGATTTTTGTTACTCCAAGGATGGTAGCCTTATCATTATGGAAGGTAGTCTGTTGTTCAGATTTTTGTTTATCCATTAGATGGTAGCCTTGACATTATGGAAGGTAGTCTGTTGTCGATATTTTTGTTACTCCATTGGATAGTAGCCTTGTCATTATGGAAGATAGTCTGTTGTGGAGATTTTTGTTACTACAATGGATGGTAGCCTTGTCATTATGGAAGGTAGTCTGTTGTCGAGATTTTTTTGATACTAGAATGGATTCTAGCCTTGTCATTATGGAAGGTAGTCTGTTGTCGATATATTTGTTACTCTACTGGATGGTAGCCTAGTCATTATGAATGATAGTCTGTTTTCGATATTTTTGTTACTCCAATGGATGGTAGCCTTGTCATTATGGAAGGTAGTTTCTTGTCGAGATATTTGTTACTCCATTATATGGTAGCCTTGTCATTATGGAAGGTATTCTTTTGTCGATATTTTTGTTACTCTAATGGATGGTAGCCTTCTTATTTTGGAAGGTAGTCGGTTGTCGAGTTTTTGTTACTCCAATGGATGGTAGACTTGTCATTATGGAAGGTAGTCTGTTGTCGAGATTTTTGTTACTCCAATGGATTGTAGTCTTGTCATTAAGGAAGGTAGTTTGTTGTCGAGATTATTTTGATACTACAATGGATTGTAGCCTTGTCATTATGGAAGGTAGTCTATCGTTGAGATTTCTGTTACTCCAATGGATGGTAGCCTTGTTAATACGGAAGGTAGTCTGTTGTCGAGATTTTTGTTATTCCATTGGATGGTAGCCTTGTCATTATGGAAGGTAGTCTGTTGTCGTGATTTTTGTTACTCCAATGGATGGTAGCCTAGTCATTATGGAAGGTAGTCTATTGTCGAGATTTTTGTTACTCCAATGGATTGTAGGCTTGTCATTATGGAAGGTATTCTTTTGTCGAGATTTTTGTTACTCTAATGGATGGTAGCCTTCTTATTGTGGAAGGTAGTCCGTTGTCGAGTTTTTGTTACTCCAATGGATGGTATACTTATCATTATGGAAGGTAGTCTGTTGTCGAGATTTTTGTTACTCCAATGGATTGTAGCCTTGTGATTGTAACACCCTCTAAAACCCCGCATAAAATTTCGTAAATAATTAAAATCATATATTCATAGTACATGTATTAACGAGGATGTCACAATTCTCTTTTAATAAAAACAAGTTCCTGTCATGCATAACATAGAAGCAACTCATACATGTTTACACAGCGGAATATTATATTTAATAAAACCAAAGTTATAATATTTTCAATCATCAGGGATTAACACCTGGAATATATCAACATCATATTATAACCAAATACTAAGGAAATAAACGAGTCTGACTAAAGCAGCTCGACAAACAAACATTCCCGGAGATACAACTATCAGAGCATGACCCGGACAATACTTAAACGGAAATAAACTAGAAACAACAAGCCTTCGCCAAGCACCTGAACGAAGCTCCTCAATCTGAAATATTCAACACTAAGGGTGAGCATCTCAACTATACATTTGATTATACGTTCATAACAATCAATTCATAAAACCATAAGCATCACCTAAACAGTTAGCATGTTTCATAGTTTACGAAAACCTTTACAATTCATATATTCATAATATATTACTTTTCATACTTATAATTAACATCAAACATCATTAACAATTCAGCAACAATACATGCATACAATCAATTAAATACAACATTGGAAAATCATCCATTCATGTTATATTCAATATAATGCAACACACCCATGCATGTGGTACCATTTTACCGCCCCATTAAATCTCGGGTCACGGATAACTCACCGTTCCATTATATCGCGGACACGGCTACCACCTCAACGTTCCATTAAATCGCGGACACGTATATTGGCCACCATGTTAATTCCACACAATGGGAATTAACAAATGCAACATGATATGTACAGTATGTACCACTCAGCATACTATTAACATCAATAAACCATATCATGTAACATCAACAATATCAAATACAACATGATATGAATAGCATGTAATCACTCAGCATACTATTAAACACCAACCAATCATATCAAGTTATATCATAATCCATGCTTGATAACATTATCTAAAAGCATGACAATAAAATCCACATAGTGTTGGTATCATAACATCCAAACATTATTCGATACAAGCCTCCACAATACTATGCATATCATTAAGCAGCATGTTCAAAACTAACAAACACTGCACATTAAACAAAATCATTCCTGTACACCACAACAAAGCACAGAAGACAAAATTCAGAAGCCAACACAGGAGGTCAACACGGGTGCCCGTGTGCAGCAACACGGCCCGTGTTGCCCATACAGAAGATCAACACGGGTGCCCGTGTTGTGCAACACGGACCGTGTTGAAATGTGTCCAGAAACACATTATCTTTATCAATACAGGGGATCAACACGGGTTCCCGTGTTGTGCAACACGGCCCGTGTTGATGAGCGCGTGCAGAATTTTCCTGTACCTGCAGCATGCTCAGAACAGCAACCAAACACGAAAATACCAGCCAAAACGTGCATTGCGGTACATAACAACATCAATTTTGCATAACTCCAAGCAACACATCAATTGGAAACACAATTCCCTTCTACGTTAGTCAAGTTCCAACCTTAAGGACATCATTACTTCACTTAAGGTCTTATTTTTCAAATCATACACAACTCAGAATTTTCATCTCAAAACACACTATTTTATCCACAATTCTTTCATCAACAACAATTTTCATAAAATTGACCTTAAGTTACATATTACCCGTCCTTTAGGGAAATCCTAACAACATTGAGGTTATCCCTAGAATTACCTAAGGGAAACTCTCGATCATACCAATATACTCCAAATCCACCATAGAACCTAAAACCCCTAATTGATTCATAAAATTTGGGAACCTAAACCTTTTATAACAAGGTTCAACCCTAAGGTTATTGATTCCTAAGAACATCTAAAAATTGGGGTTTCTCCCTACGATTATCCAAAATCAATCGTACCTAAACCCATAAGCAAAAGTAAATCGAGTAGTAGCCCCCCTTACCTTATCAAATTGCAGCTTGAGTTCTTTGAGCGATTGTTCTTCGTTCTTCAGAGCTCAACTTCCCAAATTTCCCAAATTTCCCAAAATATATCCTTATTTCTTTTGCACCCCCACTCTTTACTAACGACATCCAAGCCCAATAACTTAAAAACCCAATATTTTCTTATTTCTTTTATTTTCTTCAAATATCCCAAAATAAATAATTCTTTTTATTTTACTAACTCCAATAAAATAATTTTCCCATTAAAATAAATCAAATAATTAAAACTAGGGTGTTACAACTCTCCCCCACTAAAAGAGTTTTCGTCCTCGAAAACATACCTTAGACGAACAGTTCCGGATAAGCCTCTTTCATCTGGCTCTCCAGTTCCCAAGTGATATTTCCATCTGCTGGACCTCCCCAAGCAACCTTCACTAATGCTATCTCTTTACCCCTTAACTGTTTCACTTCCCGATCTTCTATCCTTATAGGCAATGTTTCTACTGTCAGGTTATCTCTCACCTGTACATCATCTACTTGGATTACATGAGATGGGTCTGGAATGTATCTCCTCAACTGAGAAACATGAAAAACATCGTGCAAATTCGCAAGTCTCGGAGGTAAAGCAATACGATAAGCAACTTCTCCAACTCTCTCCGTAATCTGAAACGGACCAATAAAATGCGGAGTCAACTTCTTAGATTTCAACGCACGACCAATACCCGTCATCGGAGTAACTCTCATAAACATATGATCTCCAGCACTGAATTCTAAATTCTTCCTCCTCTTATCATGATAACTTTTCTGACGACTCTGAGAAGCTCTCATCTATTCTTGAATCAATTTGATCTTTTTAGTAGTCTGCTGAACAATCTCTGGCCCAATTACTGAACTCTCTCCAGATTCATACCAACACAAAGGCGTTCTACACCGTCTACCATACAATGCCTCAAACGGAGCCATACCAATACTCGAATGGTAACTATTGTTATAAGTAAATTCAATCAATGGCAAATAGTTATCCCAAGCTCTACCCTTCTCTAAAACACAAGCACGCAATAAATCTTCTAACGATTGAATCGTCCTCTCCGTCTGTCCATCAGTCTGAGGATGATAAGCTGAACTCAACCTCAATTTAGTACCCAAAGCCTTCTGCAATCCTTCCCAAAATTTCGAAGTGAACCTCGGATCTCTATCTGACACAATACTAGAAGGAACTCCATGCAAACTCACTGTTTTCTCAATATACAACTGTGCCAACCTCTCCATTGAGTAATCCATTCGCACCGGTATAAAATGAGCAGACTTAGTCAATCTATCCACCACAACCCATATTGCTTCACAATTCTTAGGAGTTCTCGGCAACCCGGATACAAAATCCATAGAAATACTATCCCACTTCCATTCTAGAATAAACATCGGTTGCATAAACCCAGACGGCTTCTGATGCTCAATCTTCAATTTCTGACAGATTAAACATGCATACACAAATTCAGCTATTTCCTTTTTCATTCCCGGCCACCAAAACAATTTCTTCAAATCATGATACATTTTCGTGGCACCCGGATGAATACTCATCCCACTGCGATATCCTTCCTCTATATACTCTTCTTGATTTCTGCAACATCAGGAACGCAAACTCTATCGCCAAATCTCATAACATCATTTTCATCAATTCTAAACTCACCACCTTGACCTTGGTTGATCAATGTCAATTTATCAACTAAATTAACATCAGATTTCTGCCCGATCCTGATCTCTTCTAGAATACCACTAGTAAGTTTCAACATACCCAAACGAACACACTTCGGAGTACTTTCACAAATTAGACTCAAATCTCGGAATTGTTCAATTGCCTGTAATCAACACACAGTCTCATAGAACCTTCTTTCTTCTTAACCAACAATACCGGAGCACCCCAAGGCAAAACACTTGGACGAATAAACTTCTTCTCCAGTAAATCTTCCAACTGACTCTTCAATTCAGCCAACTCAGATGCAGACATACGATATGGTGCCATCGACACCGGTCTCGTACCAGGAATCAAATCTATAGAAAATTCCACTTCTCTCTCAGGAGGTAACTCACCAACATCATCAGGAAAGACTTCTGGAAAATCACACACCACTGGCAATTCGCCACTCCTGACCTTTCCTGTTGCATCTAACGAAGCAAGTAACATAAACATATTAGCACCGTCTTCCATTGCTTCTTGTACCTGCCTAGCAGTCATAGTCAAATTCTCGACACCAACTGCTTCTGGAAAAATCACCGTCTTAGCAAAACAGTTCAGATGAACCCGGTTGAATTCCAACCAGTTCATCCCAAGGATAATATCAATTTGTTCAAGCGGTAGGCACACTAAATCCATACCGAAACCTCTACCAAAAATCTCAATAGGACAATTCCTACATACTAGTGAAGTTGTCATTGAACTCGATGCAAGAGTATCAACAACCATGCTACCTCGCATATCAGATATGTCCAGTTTCAACCTCTCATCACAATCCAAAGAAATGAAAGAATGAGTTGCACCAGTATCAATAATTGCAACCAAAGGTGTGCCATGAATAAAACACGTACCTTTAATCAATCGATCCTCTGGAGTAGTCTCAGATCCAGACAAAGCGAACACTTTTCCACCTGACTGATCCTTCTTAGGCTTAGGACACTGCGGACGAATGTGACCTTCTTCGCCATAATTGTAACAAGTAACAGACTTCCCTTTGCAATCAATAGACAAATGACCAGTCTTTCCACATTTATAGCACTTCTTCTCATCACTCTTGCAATCTCGAACATGATGGCCAAAATCACCACACCTGTAGCATCTGATAGGAGCCTTAGAATCTCCCCCACTAGGCCTTTTCCAACCACCTGATTTCTGGTTACCTCTACCATATGGCTTGCCACGGTCCATATGCTGCTTTTCCCTTTTTTCAACAGCCCCACGAGAGTGGGACGACCTAGTCTTGGTAATATCTTCTTCCAAGATCCTGCTACAATCCACCAGATCAGAAAATCTACGAATATGCTGGTACCTGATTCCCTGCTTAATCTCATCTTGGAGACCATTCTCAAATTTGATACATTTAGAGAATTCTCCAGCCTCATCATTGTTGTAGTGTGCATAATACTTTGCCAGCTCAGTGAACTTAGTAACATACTCACTAACAGTCAGATTGCCCTGCTTAAGCTCCAAAAATTCAATTTCCTTTCTTCCCCGAACATCTTCCGGAAAGTACCTCCTCAGAAAAGCCCTTCTGAAGTTAGCCCAAGTCAGTGCCTCTCCATCCTGAACCATTTCAGTCCTTGTTGCAACCCACCAGTCGTCGGCCTCTTCTGCCAACATATGCGTACCATATCTGACTTTCAGATCTTCAGCACAATCAATCACACGGAAAATCCTTTCGATTTCTTTCAGCCACTTCTGAGCACCTTCAGGGTCATGTGTACCTTTGAACAACGGAGGATTGTTCCTTTGGAAGTTCCCCAATTGCCTATCAGCACCAATCACGCCTCCATTTGGATTTCCAGCAAGTACACCAGCTAACATCCCCAAAGCCTCAGCGAGTGCAGCATCATTTCGTCCGTTACCTCTTCCAGCCATATTCCTGAGAATTAAAACATACTCCTCATCAGAATACAGTATCGACAGTGTGGCCTTACACTAGTCGCATACAAAAGGAATGACTGACTCAAGACTCTGGTCGCAACGACCGACTATGCTCTGATACCACTATTGTAACACCCTCTAAAACCCCGCATAAAATTTCGTAAATAATTAAAATCATATATTCAGAGTACATGTATTAACGAGGATGTCACAATTCTCTTTTAATAAAAACAAGTTCCTGTCATGCATAACATAGAAGCAACTCATACATGTTTACACAGCGGAATATTATATTTAATAAAACCAAAGTTATAATATTTTCAATCATCAGGGATTAACACCTGGAATATATCAACATCATATTATAACCAAATACTAAGGAAATAAACGAGTCTGACTAAAGCAGCTCGACAAACAAACGTTCCCGGAGTTACAACTATCAGAGCATGACCCGGACAATACTTAAACGAAAATAAACTAGAAACAACAAGCCTTCGCCAAGCACCTGAACGAAGCTCCTCAATCTGAAATATTCAACAGTAAGGGTGAGCATCTCAACTATACATTTGATTATACGTTCATAACAATCAATTCAGAAAACCATAAGCATCACCCAAACAGTTAGCATGTTTCATAGTTTACGAAAACCTTTACAATTCATATATTCATAATATATTACTTTTCATACTTATAATTAACATCAAACATCATTAACAATTCAACAACATTACATGCATCCAATCAATTAAATACAACATTGGAAAATCATCCATTCATGTTATATTCAATATAATGCAACACACCCATGCATGTGGTACCATTTTACCGCCCCATTAAATCTCGGGTCACGGATAACTCACCGTTCCATTATATCGCGGACACGGCTACCACCTCAACGTTCCATTAAATCACGGACACGTATATTGGCCACCATGTTAATTCCACACAATGGGAATTAACAAATGCAACATGATATGTACAGTATGTACCACTCAGCATACTATTAACATCAATAAACCATATCATGTAACATCAACAATATCAAATACAACATGATATGAATAGCATGTAATCACTCAGCATACTATTAAACACCAACCAATCATATCAAGTTATATCATAATCCATGCTTGATAACATTATCTAAAAGCATGACAATAAAATCCACATAGTGTTGGTATCATAACATCCAAACATTATTCGATACAAGCCTCCACAATACTATGCATATCATTAAGCAGCATGTTCAAAACTAACAAACACTGCACATTAAACAAAATCATTCCTGTAAACCACAACAAAGCACAGAAGACAAAATTCAGAAGCCAACACAGGAGGTCAACACGGGTGCCCGTGTGCAGCAACACGGCCCGTGTTGCCCATACAGAAGATCAACACGGGTGCCCGTGTTGTGCAACACGGCCCGTGTTAAAATGTGTCCAGAAACACATTGTCTTTATCAATACAGGGGATCAACACGGGTGCCCGTGTTGTGCAACACGGCCCGTGTTGATGAGCGCGTGCAGAATTTTCATGTACCTGCAGCATGCTCAGAACAGCAACCAAACACGAAAATACCAGCCAAAACGTGCATTGCGGTACATAACAACATCAATTTTGCATAACTCCAAGCAACACATCAATTGGAAACACAATTCCCTTCTACGTTAGTCAAGTTCCAACCTTAAGGACAGCATTACTTCACTTAAGGTCTTATTTTTCAAATCATACACAACTCAGAATTTTCATCTCAAAACACACTATTTTATCCACAATTCTTTCATCAACAACAATTTTCATAAAATTGACCTTAAGTTACATATTACCCGTCCTTTACGGAAATCCTAACAACATTGAGGTTATCCCTAGAATTACCTAAGGGAAACTCTCGATCATACCAATATACTCCAAATCCACCATAGAACCTAAAACCCCTAATTGATTCATAAAATTTGGGAACCTAAACCTTTTATAACAAGGTTCAACCCTAAGGTTATTGATTCCTAAGAACATCTAAAAATTGGGGTTTCTCCCTACGATTATCCAAAATCAATCGTACCTAAACCCATAAGCAAAAGTAAATCGAGTAGTAGCCCCCCTTACCTTATCAAATCGCAGCTTGAGTTCTTTGAGCGATTGTTCTTCGTTCTTCAGAGCTCAACTTCCCAAATTTCCCAAATTCTGTGTTATCGTGAAAAGTGAGAAAATAACTTGAGTTCCAAAATATATCCTTATTTCTTTTGCACCCCCACTCTTTACTAACGACATCCAAGCCCAATAACTTAAAAACCCAATATTTTCTTATTTCTTTTATTTTCTTAAAATATTCCAAAATAAATAATTCTTTTTATTTTATTAACTCCAATAAAATAATTTTCCCATTAAAATAAATCAAATAATTAAAACTGGGGTGTTACAGTGATTATGTAAGGTAGTTTGTTGTCAAGATTATTTTGATACTACAATGGATTGTAGCCTTGTCATTATGGAAGGTAGTCTATCGTTGAGATTTCTGTTACTCTATTGGATGGTAGCCTTGTCATTATGGAAGGAAGTCTGTTGTCGAGATTTTTGTTACTCCAATGGATTATACCCTTGTCATTATGGAAGGTATTATTTTGTCGAGATTTTTGTTATTCAAATGGATGGTAGCCTTCTTATTATGGAAGGTACTTTTTTGTCTAGTTTTTGTTACTACAATGGATTGTAGCCTTGTCATTATGGAAGGTAGTTTGTTGTTGAGATTTTTGTTACTCCAATGGATTGTAGCCTTGTCATTATGGAAGGTATTCTTTTGTCGAGATTTTTGTTACTCCAATGGATGGTAGCCTTGTCATTGTGGAAGGTAGTATGTTGTCGAGATTTTTGTTACTCCAAGGATGGTATCCTTGTCATTATGGAAGGTAGTCTGTTGTTCAGATTTTTGTTTATCCATTAGATGGTAGCCTTGACATTATGGAAGGTAGTCTGTTGTCGATATTTTTGTTACTCCATTGGATAGTAGCCTTGTCATTATGGAAGGTAGTCTGTTGTCGAGATTTTTTTGATACTACAATGGATTCTAGCCTTGTCATTATGGAAGGTAGTTTGTTGTCGATATCTTTGTTACTCCAATGGATGGTAGCCTAGTCATTATGAACAGTAGTCTGTTTTCAATATTTTTGTTACTCCAATTGATGGTAGCCTTGTCATTATGGAAGGTAGTCTGCTGTCGAGATTTTTGTTACTCCATTAGATAGTAGCCTTTTCATTATGGAAGGTAATCTGTTGTCGAGATTTTTGTTACTCCATTGGATGGAAGCCTTGTCATTATGGAAGGTAGTCTGTTGTGGAGATTTTTGTTACTATAATGGATGGTAGACTTGTCATTATGGAAGGTAGTCTGTTGTCGAGATTTTCGTTACTCAAATGGATTGTAGACTTGTCATTATGGAAGGTAGTTTGTTGTCGAGATTATTTTGATACTACAATGGATTGTAGCCTTGTCATTATGGAAGGTAGTCTATCGTTGAGATTTCTGTTACTCCAATGGATGGTAGCATTGTCATTATGGAAGGTAGTCTGTTGTCGAAATTTTTGTTATTCCATCGGATTGTAGCCTTGTCATTATGGAAAGTAGTTTTTTGTCAAGATTTTTGTTACTCCAATGGGTAGTAACCTTGTCATTGTGGAAGGTAGTCTATTGTCGAGATTTTTGTTACTCTAATGGATTGTAGCCTTGTCATTATGGAAGGTATTCTTTTGTCGAGATATTTGTTACTCCAATTGATGGTAGCCTTCTTATTATGGAAGGTAGTTTTTTGTCGAGTTTTTGTTACTACAATGGATGGTAGCCTTGTCATTATGGAAGGTAGTCTGTTGTCGAGATTTTTGTTAATCTAATGGATTGTAGCCTTGTCATTATGGAAGGTATTCTTTTGTCGAGATTTTTGTTACTCCAATGGATGGTAGACTTGTCATTGTGGAAGGTAGTCTGTTGTCGAGATTTTTGTTACTCCAAGGATGGTAGCCTTATCATTATGGAACGTAGTCTGTTGTTCAGATTTTTGTTTATCCATTAGATGGTAGCCTTGACATTATGGAAGGTAGTCTGTTGTCGATATTTTTGTTACTCCATTGGATAGTAGCCATGTCATTATGGAAGATAGTCTGTTGTGGAGATTTTTGTTACTACAATGGATGGTAGCCTTGTCATTATGGAAGGTAGTTTGTTGTCGATATTTTTTTGATACTAGAATGGATTCTATCCTTGTCATTATGGAAGGTAGTTTGTTGTTGATATATTTGTTACTCCAATGGATGGTAGCCTAGTCATTATGAACGGTAGTCTGTTTTCGATATTTTTGTTACTCCAATGAATGGTAGCCTTGTCATTATGGAAGGTAGTTTGTTGGCGAGATATTTGTTACTCCATTATATGGTAGCCTTGTCATTATGGAAGGTAGTCTGTTGTTGATATTTTTGTTACTCAATTGGATAGAAGCCTTGTCATTATGGAAGGTAGTCTGTTGTGGAGATTTTAGTTACTCTAATGGATGGTAGACTTGTCATTATGGAAGGTAGTCTGTTATCGAGATTTTTGGTACTCCAATGGATTGTAGCCTTGTCATTATGGAAGGTAGTTTGTTGTCGAGATAATTTTGATACTACAATGGATTGTAGCCTTGTCATTATGGAAGGTAGTCGGTTGTCGAGTTTTTGTTACTCCAATGGATGGTAGACTTGTCATTATGGAAGGTAGTCTGTTGTCGAGATTTTTGTTACTCCAATGGATTGTAGTCTTGTCATTAAGGAAGGTAGTTTGTTGTCGAGATTATTTTGATACTACAATGGATTGTAGCCTTGTCATTATGGCAGGTAGTCTATCGTTGAGATTTCTGTTACTCCAATGGATGGTAGCCTTGTCAATATGAAAGGTAGTCTGTTGTCGAGATTTTTGTTATTCCATTAGATGGTAGCCTTGTCATTATGGAAGGTTGTCTATTGTCGAGATTTTTGTTACTCCATTGGATGGTAGCCTTGTCATTCTGGAAGGTAGTCTATTGTTGAGATTTTTGTTACTTTAGTGGATTATAGCCTTGTCATTATGGAAGGTATTCTTTTGTCTAGATTTTTGTTACTCTAATGGATGGTATCCTTCTTATTATGGAAGGTAGTCAGTTGTCGAGTTTTTGTTACTCCAATGGATGGTAGACTTGTCATTATGGAAGGTAGTCTGTTGTCGAGATTTTTGTTACTCCAATGGATTGTAGTATTGTCATTAAGGAAGGTAGTTTGTTGTCGAGATTATTTTGATACTACAATGGATTTTAGCCTTGTCATTATGGAAGGTAGTCTATCATTGAGATTTCTGTTACTCCAATGGATGGTAGCCTTGTCAATATGGAAGGTAGTCTGTTGTCGAGATTTTTGTTATTCCATTGGATGGTAGCCTTGTCATTATTGAAGGTAGTCTGTTGTCGAGATTTTTGTTACTCCAATGGATGGTAGCCTTATCATTATGGAAGGTAGTCTATTGTCGAGATTTTTGTTACTCCAATGGATTGTAGTCTTGTCATTAAGGAAGGTAGTTTGTTGTCGAGATTATTTTGATACTACAATGGATTGTAGATTTGTCATTATGGCAGGTAGTCTATCGTTGAGATTTCTGTTACTCCAATGGATGGTAGCCTTGTCAATATGAAAGGTAGTCTGTTGTCGAGATTTTTGTTAATCCATTAGATGGTAGCCTTGTCATTATGGAAGGTTGTCTATTGTCGAGATTTTTGTTACTCCTTTGGATGGTAGCCTTGTCATTATGGAAGGTAGTCTATTGTTGAGATTTTTGTTACTTTAGTGGATTATAGCCTTGTCATTATGGAAGGTATTCTTTTGTCGAGATTTTTGTTACTCTAATGGATGGTAGCCTTCTTATTATGGAAGGTAGTCGGTTGTCGAGTTTTTGTTACTCCAATGGATGGTAGACTTGTCATTATGGAAGGTAGTCTGTTGTCGAGATTTTTGTTACTCCAATGGATTGTAGTATTGTCATTAAGGAAGGTAGTTTGTTGTCGAGATTATTTTGATACTACAATGGATTTTAGCCTTGTTATTATGGAAGGTAGTCTATCATTGAGATTTCTGTTACTCCAATGGATGGTAGCCTTGTCAATATGGAAGGTAGTCTGTTGTCGAGATTTTTGTTATTCCATTGGATGGTAGCCTTGTCATTATGGAAGGTAGTCTGTTGTCGAGATTTTTGTTACTCCAATGGATGGTAGCCTTGTCATTATGGAAGGCAGTCTATTGTCGAGATTTTTGTTACTCCAATGGATTGTAGGCTTGTCATTATGGAAGGTATTCTTTTGTCGAGATTTTTGTTACTCTAATGGATGGTAGCCTTCTTATTGTGGAAGGTAGTTGGTCGTCGAGTTTTTGTTACTCCAATGGATGGTAGACTTGTCATTATGGAAGGTAGTCTGTTGTCGAGATTTTTGTTAGTCCAATGGATTGTAGTCTTGTCATTATGGAAGGTAGTTTATTTTTGAGATTATTTTGATACTACAATGGATTGTAGCCTTGTCATTATGGAAGGTAGTCTATCGTTGAGATTTCTGTTACTCCAATGGATGGTTGCATTGTCATTATGGAAGGTAGTCTGTTGTCGAAATTTTTATTTATTCCATCGGTTGGTAGCCTTGTCATTATGGAAAGTAGTTTTTTGTCAAGATTTTTGTTACTCTAATGGGTAGTAGCCTTGTCATTATGGAAGGTAGTCTGTTGTCGAGATTTTTGTTACTCCAATGGATTGTAGCCTTGTCATTATGGAAGGTATTCTTTTGTCGAGATTTTTGTTACTCCAATGGATGGTAGCCTTCTTATTATAGAAGGTAGTTTTTTGTCGAGTTTTTGTTACTACAATGGATGCTAGCCTTGTCATTATGGAAGGTAGTCTGTTGTCGATATTTTTGTTACTCCAATGGATTGTAGCCTTGTCATTATGGAAGGTATTCTTTTGTCGAGATTTTTGTTACTCCAATGGATGTTAGACTTGTCATTGTGGAAGGTAGTCTGTTGTCGAGATTTTTGTTACTCCAAGGATGGTAGCCTTATCATTATGGAAGGTAGTCTGTTGTTCAGATTTTTGTTTATCCATTAGATGGTAGCCTTGACATTATGGAAGGTAGTCTGTTGTCGATATTTTTGTTACTCCATTGGATAGTAGCCTTGTCGTTATAGAAGATAGTCTGTTGTGGAGATTTTTGTTACTACAATGGATGGTAGCCTTGTCATTATGGAAGGTAGTCTGTTGTCAAGATTTTTTTGATACTAGAATGGATTCTATCCTTGTCATTATGGAAGGTAATCTGTTGTCGATATATTTTTTACTCCAATGGATGGTAGCCTAGTCATTATGAACGGTAGTCTATTTTCGATATTTTTGTTACTCCAATGGATGGTAGCCTTGTCATTATGGAAGGTAGTTTGTTGTCGAGATATTTGTTACTCCATTATATGGTAGCCTTTTCATTATGGAAGGTAGTCTGTTGTCGATATTTTTGTTACTTAATTGGATAAAAGCCTTGTCATTATGGAAGGTAGTCTGTTGTGGAGATTTTTGTTACTCTAATGGATGGTAGACTTGTCATTATGGAAGGTAGTCTGTTCTCGAGATTTTTGTTACTCCAATGGATTGTAGCCTTGTCATTATGGAAGGTAGTTTGTTGTCGAGATAATTTTGATACTACAATGGATTATAGCCTTGTCATTATGGAAGGTAGTCTATCGTTGAGATTTCTATTACTCCAATGGATGGTAGCCTTGTCAATATGGAAGGTAGTCTGTTGTCAAGATTTTTGTTATTCCATTGGATGGTAGCCTTGTCATTATGGAAGGTAGTCTGTTGTCGAGATTTTTGTTACTCCAATGGATGGTAGCCTTGTCATTATGGAAGGTAGTCTACTGTTGAGATTTTTGTAACTCCAATGGATTATAGCCTTGTCATTATGGAAGGTATTCTTTTGTCGAGATTTTTGTTACTCTAATGGATGGTAGCCTTCTTATTATGGAAGGTAGTCGGTTGTCGAGTTTTTGTTACTCCAAAGGATGGTAGACTTGTCATTATGGAAGGTAGTTTGTAGTCAAGATATTTGTTACTCCATTATATGGTAGCCTTTTCATTATGGAAGGTAGTCTGTTGTCGATATTTTTGTTACTCAATTGGATAGAAGCCTTGTCATTATGGAAGGTAGTCTGTTGTGGAGATTTTTGTTACTCTAATGGATGGTAGACTTGTCATTATGGAAGGTAGTCTGTTCTCGAGATTTTTGTTACTCCAATGGATTGTAGCCTTGTCATTATGGAAGGTACTTTGTTGTCGAGATAATTTTGATACTACAATGGATTATAGCCTTGTCATTATGGAAGTTAGTCTATCGTTGAGATTTCTGTTACTCCAATGGATGGTAGCCTTGTCAATATGGAAGGTAGTCTGTTGTCAAGATTTTTGTTATTCCATTGGATGGTAGCCTTGTCATTATGCAAGGTAGTCTGTTGTCGAGATTTTTGTTACTCCAATGGATGGTAGCCTTGTCATTATGGAAGGTAGTCTATTGTTGAGATTTTTGTTACTCCAAAGGATTATAGCCTTGTCATTATGGAAGGTATTATTTTGTCGAGATTTTTGTTACTCAAATGGATGGTAGCCTTCTTATTATGGAAGGTAGTCGGTTGTCGAGTTTTTGTTACTCCAAAGGATGGTAGACTTGTCATTATGGAAGGTAGTTTGTAGTCGAGATTTTTGTTACTCCATTATATGGTAGCCTTGTCATTATGGAAGGTAGTCTGTTGTCGATATTTTTGTTACTCCATTGGATAGAAGCCTTGTCATTATGGAAGGTAGTCTGTTGTCGAGATTTTTGTTAGTCCAATGGATTGTAGTCTTGTCATTATGGAAGGTAGTTTATTTTTGAGATTATTTTGATACTACAATGGATTGTAGCCTTGTCATTATGGAAGGTAGTCTATCGTTGAGATTTCTGTTACTCCAATGGATGGTTGCATTGTCATTATGGAAGGTAGTCTGTTGTCGAAATTTTTATTTATTCCATCGGTTGGTAGCCTTGTCATTATGGAAAGTAGTTTTTTGTCAAGATTTTTGTTACTCTAATGGGTAGTAGCCTTGTCATTATGGAAGGTAGTCTGTTGTCGAGATTTTTGTTACTCCAATGGATTGTAGCCTTGTCATTATGGAAGGTATTCTTTTGTCGAGATTTTTGTTACTCCAATGGATGGTAGCCTTCTTATTATAGAAGGTAGTTTTTTGTCGAGTTTTTGTTACTACAATGGATGCTAGCCTTGTCATTATGGAAGGTAGTCTGTTGTCGATATTTTTGTTACTCCAATGGATTGTAGCCTTGTCATTATGGAAGGTATTCTTTTGTCGAGATTTTTGTTACTCCAATGGATGTTAGACTTGTCATTGTGGAAGGTAGTCTGTTGTCGAGATTTTTGTTACTCCAAGGATGGTAGCCTTATCATTATGGAAGGTAGTCTGTTGTTCAGATTTTTGTTTATCCATTAGATGGTAGCCTTGACATTATGGAAGGTAGTCTGTTGTCGATATTTTTGTTACTCCATTGGATAGTAGCCTTGTCGTTATAGAAGATAGTCTGTTGTGGAGATTTTTGTTACTACAATGGATGGTAGCCTTGTCATTATGGAAGGTAGTCTGTTGTCAAGATTTTTTTGATACTAGAATGGATTCTATCCTTGTCATTATGGAAGGTAGTCTGTTGTCGATATATTTGTTACTCCAATGGATGGTAGCCTAGTCATTATGAACGGTAGTCTATTTTCGATATTTTTGTTACTCCAATGGATGGTTGCCTTGTCATTATGGAAGGTAGTTTGTTGTCGAGATATTTGTTACTCCATTATATGGTAGCCTTTTCATTATGGAAGGTAGTCTGTTGTCGATATTTTTGTTACTCAATTGGATAAAAGCCTTGTCATTATGGAAGGTAGTCTGTTGTGGAGATTTTTGTTACTCTAATGGATGGTAGACTTGTCATTATGGAAGGTAGTCTGTTCTCGAGATTTTTGTTACTCCAATGGATTGTAGCCTTGTCATTATGGAAGGTAGTTTGTTGTCGAGATAATTTTGATACTACAATGGATTATAGCCTTGTCATTATGGAAGGTAGTCTATCGTTGAGATTTCTATTACTCCAATGGATGGTAGCCTTGTCAATATGGAAGGTAGTCTGTTGTCAAGATTTTTGTTATTCCATTGGATGGTAGCCTTGTCATTATGGAAGGTAGTCTGTTGTCGAGATTTTTGTTACTCCAATGGATGGTAGCCTTGTCATTATGGAAGGTAGTCTACTGTTGAGATTTTTGTAACTCCAATGGATTATAGCCTTGTCATTATGGAAGGTATTCTTTTGTCGAGATTTTTGTTACTCTAATGGATGGTAGCCTTCTTATTATGGAAGGTAGTCGGTTGTCGAGTTTTTGTTACTCCAAAGGATGGTAGACTTGTCATTATGGAAGGTAGTTTGTAGTCGAGATATTTGTTACTCCATTATATGGTAGCCTTTTCATTATGGAAGGTAGTCTGTTGTCGATATTTTTGTTACTCAATTGGATAGAAGCCTTGTCATTATGGAAGGTAGTCTGTTGTGGAGATTTTTGTTACTCTAATGGATGGTAGACTTGTCATTATGGAAGGTAGTCTGTTCTCGAGATTTTTGTTACTCCAATGGATTGTAGCCTTGTCATTATGGAAGGTAGTTTGTTGTCGAGATAATTTTGATACTACAATGGATTATAGCCTTGTCATTATGGAAGTTAGTCTATCGTTGAGATTTCTGTTACTCCAATGGATGGTAGCCTTGTCAATATGGAAGGTAGTCTGTTGTCAAGATTTTTGTTATTCCATTGGATGGTAGCCTTGTCATTATGCAAGGTAGTCTGTTGTCGAGATTTTTGTTACTCCAATGGATGGTAGCCTTGTCATTATGGAAGGTAGTCTATTGTTGAGATTTTTGTTACTCCAATGGATTATAGCCTTGTCATTATGGAAGGTATTATTTTGTCGAGATTTTTGTTACTCAAATGGATGGTAGCCTTCTTATTATGGAAGGTAGTCGGTTGTCGAGTTTTTGTTACTCCAAAGGATGGTAGACTTGTCATTATGGAAGGTAGTTTGTAGTCGAGATTTTTGTTACTCCATTATATGGTAGCCTTGTCATTATGGAAGGTAGTCTGTTGTCGATATTTTTGTTACTCCATTGGATAGAAGCCTTGTCATTATGGAAGGTAGTTTGTTATCGAGATAATTTTGATACTACAATGGATTGTAGCCTTGTCATTATGGAAGGTAGTCTATCGTTGAGATTTCTGTTACTCCAATGGATGGTAGCATTGTCATAATGGAAGGTAGTCTGTTGTCGAGATTTTTGTTATTCCATCGGATGGTAGCCTTGTCATTATGGAAGGTAGTCTGTTGTCGAGATTTTTGTTACTCCAATGGATAGTAGCCTTGTCATTATGGAAGGTAGTCTGTTGTCGAGATTTTTGTTACTCCAATGGATTGTATCCTTGTCATTATGGAAGGTATTCTTTTGTCGAGATTTTTGTTACTCCAATGGATGGTAGCCTTGTTATTATGGAAGGTAGTTTTTTGTCGAGTTTTTGTTACAACAATGGATGGTAGCCTTGTCATTATGGAAGGTAGTCTGTTGTCGATATTTTTGTTACTCCAATGGATTGTAGCCTTGTCATTATGGAAGGTATTCTTTTGTCGAGATTTTTGTTACTCCAATGGATGGTAGAATTGTCATTGTGGAAGGTAGTCTGTTGTCGAGATTTTTGTTACTCCAAGGATGGTAGCCTTGTCATTATGGAAGGTAGTCTGTTGTTCAGATTTTTGTTTATCCATTAGATGGTAGCCTTCACATTATGGAAGGTAGTCTGTTGTCGATATTTTTGTTACTCCATTGGATAGTAGCCTTGTCATTATGGAAGATAGTCTGTTGTGGAGATTTTTGTTACTACAATGGATGGTATCCTTGTCATTATGGAAGTTAGTCTGTTGTCGAGATTTTTTTGATACTAGAATGGATTCTAGCCTTGTCATTATGGAAGGTAGTCTGTTGTCGATATATTTGTTACTCCAATGGATGGTAGCCTAGTCATTATGAACGGTAGTCTGTTTTTGATATTTTCGTTACTCCAATGGATGGTAGCCTTGTCATTATGGAAGGTAGTTTGTTGTCGAGATATTTGTTACTCCATTATATGGTAGCCTTGTCATTATGGAAGGTAGTCTATTGTCGATATTTTTGTTACTCAATTGGATAAAAGCCTTGTCGTTATGGAAGGTAGTCTGTTGTGGAGATTTTGGTTACTCTAATGGATGGTAGACTTGTCATTATGGAAGGTAGTCGGTTCTCGAGATTTTTGTTACTCCAATGGATTGTAGCCTTGTCATTATGGAAGGTAGTTTGTTGTCGAGATAATTTTGATACTACAATGGATTGAAGCCTTGTCATTATGGAAGGTAGTCTATCGTTGAGATTTCTGTTACTCCAATGGATGGTAGCCTTGTCAATATGGAAGGTAGTCTGTTGTCAAGATTTTTGTTATTCCATTGGATGGTAGCCTTGTCATTATGGAAGGTAGTCTGTTGTCGAGATTTTTGTTACTCCAATGGATGGTAGCCTTGTCATTATGGAAGGTAGTCTATTGTTGAGATTTTTGTTACTCTAATGGATTATAGCCTTGTCATTATGGAAGGTATTCTTTTGTCGAGATTTTTGTTACTCAAATGGAAGGTAGCCTTCTTATTATGGAAGGTAGTCGGTTGTCGAGTTTTTGTTACTCCAATGGATGGTAGACTTGTCATTATGGAAGGTAGTCTGTTGTCGAGATTTTTGTTACTCCAATGGATTGTAGTATTGTCATTAAGGAAGGTAGTTTGTTGTCGAGATTATTTTGATACTACAATGGATTTTAGCCTTGTCATTATGGAAGGTAGTCTATCATTGAGATTTCTGTTACTCCAATGGATGGTAGCCTTGTCAATATGGAAGGTAGTCTGTTGTCGAGATTTTTGTTATTCCATTGGATGGTAGCCTTGTCATTATGGAAGGTAGTCTGTTGTCGAGATTTTTGTTACTCCAATGGATGGTAGCCTTGTCATTATGGAAGGTAGTCTATTGCCGAGATTTTTGTTACTCCAATGGATTGTAGGCTTGTCATTATGGAAGGTATTCTTTTGTCGAGATTTTTGTTACTCTAATGGATGGTAGCCTTCTTATTGTGGAAGGTAGTTGGTCGTCGAGTTTTTGTTACTCCAATGGATGGTAGACTTGTCATTATGGAAGGTAGTCTGTTGTCGAGATTTTTGTTACTCCAATGGATTGTAGTATTGTCATTAAGGAAGGTAGTTTGTTGTCGAGATTATTTTGATACTACAATGGATTTTAGCCTTGTCATTATGGAAGGTAGTCTATCATTGAGATTTCTGTTACTCCAATGGATGGTAGCCTTGTCAATATGGAAGGTAGTCTGTTGTCGAGATTTTTGTTATTCCATTGGATGGTAGCCTTGTCATTATGGAAGGTAGTCTGTTGTCGAGATTTTTGTTACTCCAATGGATGGTAGCCTTGTCATTATGGAAGGTAGTCTATTGTCGAGATTTTTGTTACTCCAATGGATTGTAGGCTTGTCATTATGGAAGGTATTCTTTTGTCGAGATTTTTGTTACTCTAATGGATGGTAGCCTTCTTATTGTGGAAGGTAGTTGGTCGTCGAGTTTTTGTTACTCCAATGGATGGTAGACTTGTCATTATGGAAGGTAGTCTGTTGTCGAGATTTTTGTTAGTCCAATGGATTGTAGTCTTGTCATTATGGAAGGTAGTTTGTTTTTGAGATTATTTTGATACTACAATGGATTGTAGCCTTGTCATTATGGAAGGTAGTCTATCGTTGAGATTTCTGTTACTCCAATGGATGGTTGCATTGTCATTATGGAAGGTAGTCTGTTGTCGAAATTTTTATTTATTCCATCGGTTGGTAGCCTTGTCATTATGGAAAGTAGTTTTTTGTCAAGATTTTTGTTACTCTAATGGGTAGTAGCCTTGTCAGTATGGAAGGTAGTCTGTTGTCGAGATTTTTGTTACTCCAATGGATTGTAGCCTTGTCATTATGGAAGGTATTCTTTTGTCGAGATTTATGTTACTCCAATGGATGGTAGCCTTCTTATTATAGAAGGTAGTTTTTTGTCGAGTTTTTGTTACTACAATGGATGCTAGCCTTGTCATTATGGAAGGTAGTCTGTTGTCGAGATTTTTGTTACTCCAATGGATTGTAGCCTTGTCATTTTGGAAGGTATTCTTTTGTCGAGATTTTTGTTACTCCAATGGATGGTAGACTTGTCATTGTGGAAGGTAGTCTGTTGTCGAGATTTTTGTTACTCCAAGGATGGTAGCCTTATCATTATGGAAGGTAGTCTGTTGTTCAGATTTTTGTTTATCCATTAGATGGTAGCCTTGACATTATGGAAGGTAGTCTGTTGTCGATATTTTTGTTACTCCATTGGATAGTAGCCTTGTCGTTATGGAAGATAGTCTGTTGTGGAGATTTTTGTTACTACAATGGATGGTAGCCTTGTCATTATGGAAGGTAGTCTGTTGTCGAGATTTTTTTGATACTAGAATGGATTCTATCCTTGTCATTATGGAAGGTAGTCTGTTGTCGATATATTTGTTACTCCAATGGATGGTATCCTAGTCATTATGAACGGTAGTCTATTTTCGATATTTTTGTTACTCCAATGGATGGTAGCCTTGTCATTATGGAAGGTAGTTTGTTGTCGAGATATTTGTTACTCCATTATATGGTAGCCTTTTCATTATGGAAGGTAGTCTGTTGTCGATATTTTTGTTACTCAATTGGATAGAAGCCTTGTCATTATGGAAGGTAGTCTGTTGTGGAGATTTTTGTTACTCTAATGGATGGTAGACTTGTCATTATGGAAGGTAGTCTGTTCTCGAGATTTTTGTTACTCCAATGGATTGTAGCCTTGTCATTATGGAAGGTAGTTTGTTGTCGAGATAATTTTGAAACTACAATGGATTATAGCCTTGTCATTATGGAAGGTAGTCTATCGTTGAGATTTCTATTACTCCAATGGATGGTAGCCTTGTCAATATGGAATGTAGTATGTTGTCAATATTTTTGTTATTCCATTGGATGGTAGCCTTGTCATTATGGAAGGTAGTCTGTTGTCGAGATTTTTGTTACTCTAATGGATGGTAGCCCTGTCATTATGGAAGGTAGTCTATTGTTGAGATTTTTGTAACTCCAATGGATTATAGCCTTGTCATTATGGAAGGTATTCTTTTGTCGAGATTTTTGTTACTCTAATGGATGGTAGCCTTCTTATTATGGAAGGTAGTCGGTTGTCGAGTTTTTGTTACTCCAAAGGATGGTAGACTTATCATTATGGAAGGTAGTTTGTAGTCGAGATATTTGTTACTCCATTATATGGTAGCCTTTTCATTATGGAAGGTAGTCTGTTGTCGATATTTTTGTTACTCAATTGGATAGAAGCCTTGTCATTATGGAAGGTAGTCTGTTGTGGAGATTTTTGTTACTCTAATGGATGGTAGACTTGTCATTATGGAAGGTAGTCTGTTCTCGAGATTTTTGTTACTCCAATGGATTGTAGCCTTGTCATTATGGAAGGTAGTTTGTTGTCGAGATAATTTTGATACTACAATGGATTATAGCCTTGTCATTATGGAAGGTAGTCTATCGTTGAGATTTCTGTTACTCCAATGGATGGTAGCCTTGTCAATATGGAAGGTAGTCTGTTGTCAAGATTTTTGTTATTCCATTGGATGGTAGCCTTGTCATTATGCAAGGTAGTCTGTTGTCGATATTTTTGTTACTCCAATGGATGGTAGCCTTGTCATTATGGAAGGTAGTCTATTGTTGAGATTTTTGTTACTCCAATGGATTATAGCCTTGTCATTATGGAAGGTATTATTTTGTCGAGATTTTTGTTACTCAAATGGATGGTAGCCTTCTTATTATGGAAGGTAGTCGGTTGTCGAGTTTTTGTTACTCCAAAGGATGGTAGACTTGTCATTATGGAAGGTAGTTTGTAGTCGAGATTTTTGTTACTCCATTATATGGTAGCCTTGTCATTATGGAAGGTAGTCTGTTGTCGATATTTTTGTTACTCCATTGGATAGAAGCCTTGTCATTATGGAAGGTAGTCTGTTGTGGAGATTTTTGTTACTCTAATGGATGGTAGACTTGTCATTATGGAAGTGAGTCTGTTGTCGAGATTTTTGTTACTTCAATGGATTGTAGCCTTGTAATGATGGAAGGTAGTTTGTTATCGAGATAATTTTGATACTACAATGGATTGTAGCCTTGTCATTATGGAAGGTAGTCTATCGTTGAGATTTCTGTTACTCCAATGGATGGTAGCATTGTCATAATGGAAGGTAGTCTGTTGTCGAGATTTTTGTTATTCCATCGGATGGTAGCCTTGTCATTATGGAAGGTAGTCTGTTGTCGAGATTTTTGTTATTCCAATGGATAGTAGCCTTGTCATTATGGAAGGTAGTCTGTTGTCGAGATTTTTGTTACTCCAATGGATTGTATCCTTGTCATTATGGAAGGTATTCTTTTGTCGAGATTTTTGTTACTCCAATGGATGGTAGCCTTGTTATTATGGAAGGTAGTTTTTTGTCGAGTTTTTGTTACAACAATGGATGGTAGCCTTGTCATTATGGAAGGTAGTCTGTTGTCGATATTTTTGTTACTCCAATGGATTGTAGCCTTGTCATTATGGAAGGTATTCTTTTGTCGAGATTTTTGTTACTCCAATGGATGGTAGAATTGTCATTGTGGAAGGTAGTCTGTTGTCGAGATTTTTGTTACTCCAAGGATGGTAGCCTTGTCATTATGGAAGGTAGTCTGTTGTTCAGATTTTTGTTTATCCATTAGATGGTAGCCTTGACATTATGGAAGGTAGTCTGTTGTCGATATTTTTGTTACTCCAATGGATGGTAGCCTTGTTATTATGGAAGGTAGTTTTATGTCGAGTTTTTGTTACAACAATGGATGGTAGCCTTGTCATTATGGAAGGTAGTCTGTTGTCGATATTTTTGTTACTCCAATGGATTGTAGCCTTGTCATTATGGAAGGTATTCTTTTGTCGAGATTTTTGTTACTCCAATGGATGGTAGAATTGTCATTGTGGAAGGTAGTCTGTTGTCAAGATTTTTGTTACTCCAAGGATGGTAACCTTGTCATTATGGAAGGTAGTCTGTTGTTCAGATTTTTGTTTATCCATTAGATGGTAGCCTTGACATAATGGAAGGTAGTCTGTTGTCGATATTTTTGTTACTCCATTGGATAGTAGCCTTGTCATTATGGAAGATAGTCTGTTGTGGAGATATTTGTTACTACAATGGATGGTATCCTTGTCATTATGGAAGGTAGTCTGTTTTCGAGATTTTTTTGATACTAGAATGGATTCTAGCCTTGTCATTATGGAAGGTAGTCTGTTGTCGATATATTTGTTACTCCAATGGATGGTAGCCTAGTCATTATGAACGGTAGTCTGTTTTCGATATTTTTGTTACTCCAATGGATGGTAGCCTTGTCATTATGGAAGGTAGTTTGTTGTCGAGACATTTGTTACTCCATTATATGGTAGCCTTGTCATTATGGAAGGTAGTCTGTTGTCGATATTTTCGTTACTCCATTGGATAGAAGCCTTGTCATTATGGAAGGTAGTCTGTTGTGGAGATTATTTATATACTACAATGGATTGTAGCCTTGTCATTATGGAAGGTAGTCTATCATTGAGATTTCTGTTACTCCAATTGATGGTAGCCTTGTCAATATGGAAGGTAGTCTGTTGTCGAGATTTTTGTTATTCCATTGGATGGTAGCCTTGTCATTATGGAAGGTAGTCTGTTGTTGAGATTTTTGTTACTCCAATGGATGGTAGCCTTGTCATTATGGAAGTTATTCTTTTGTCGAGATTTTTGTTACTCTAATGGATGGTAGCCTTCTTATTATGGAAGGTAGTCGGTTGTCGAGTATTTGTTACTCCAATGGATGGTAGATTGTCATTATGGAAGGTAGTCTGTTGTCGAGATTTTTGTTACTCCAATGGATTGTAGCCTTGTCATTATGGAAGGTAGTTTGTTGTCAAGATTATTTTGGTACTACAATGGATGGTAACCTTGTCATTATGGAAGGTAGTCTATCGTTGATATTTCTGTTACTCTAATGAATGGTAGCCTTGTCATTATGGAAGGCAGTCTGTTGTCGAGATTTTTGTTATTCCATTGGAAGGTAGCCTTTTCATTATGGAAGGTAGTTTTTTGTCATGATTTTTGTTACTCCAATGGATAGTAGCCTTGTCCTTATGGAAGGTAGTCTGTTGTCGAGATTTTTGTTACTCCAATGGATTGTAGCCTTGTCATTTTGGAAGGTATTCTTTTGTCGAGATTTTTGTTACTCCAATGGATTGTAGCCTTGTCATTATGGAAGGTATTCTCTTGTCGAGATTTTTGTTACTCCAAGGATGGTAGCCTTGTCATTGTGGAAGGTAGTCTGTTGTCGAGATTTTTGTTACTCCAAGGATGGTAGCCTTGTCATTATGGATGGTAGTCTGTTGTTCAGATTTTTGTTTATCCATTAGATGGTAGCCTTGTCATTATGGAAGGTAGTCTGTTGTCGATATTTTTGGTACTCCATTGGATAGTAGCCTTGTCATTATGGAAGATAGTCTGTTGTGGAGATTTTTGTTACTACAATGGATGGTATCCTTGTCATTATGGAAGGTAGTCTGTTGTCGAGATTTTTTTGATACTAGAATGGATTCTAGCCTTGTCATTATGGAAGGTAGTCTGTTGTCGATATATTTGTTACTCCAATGGATGGTAGCCTAGTCATTATGAACGGTAGTCTGTTTTCGATATTTTTGTTACTCCAATGGATGGTAGCCTTGTCATTATGGAAGGTAGTTTGTTGTCGAGACATTTGTTACTCCATTATATGGTAGCCTTGTCATTATGGAAGGTAGTCTGTTGTCGATATTTTCGTTACTCCATTGGATAGAAGCCTTGTCATTATTGAAGGTAGTCTGTTGTGGAGATTATTTATATACTACAATGGATTGTAGCCTTGTCATTATGGAAGGTAGTCTATCATTGAGATTTCTGTTACTCCAATTGATGGTAGCCTTGTCAATATGGAAGGTAGTCTGTTGTCGAGATTTTTGTTATTCCATTGGATGGTAGCCTTGTCATTATGGAAGGTAGTCTGTTGTTGAGATTTTTGTTACTCCAATGGATGGTAGCCTTGTCATTATGGAAGGTAGTCTATTGTTGAGATTTTTGTTACTCCAATGGATTATAGCCTTGTCATTATGGAAGTTATTCTTTTGTCGAGATTTTTGTTACTCTAATGGATGGTAGCCTTCTTATTATGGAAGGTAGTCGGTTGTCGAGTATTTGTTACTCCAATGGATGGTAGATTGTCATTATGGAAGGTAGTCTGTTGTCGAGATTTTTGTTACTCCAATGGATTGTAGCCTTGTCATTATGGAAGGTAGTTTGTTGTCAAGATTATTTTGGTACTACAATGGATGGTAGCCTTGTCATTATGGAAGGTAGTCTATCGTTGATATTTCTGTTACTCTAATGAATGGTAGCCTTGTCATTATGGAAGGCAGTCTGTTGTCGAGATTTTTGTTATTCCATTGGAAGGTAGCCTTTTCATTATGGAAGGTAGTTTTTTGTCATGATTTTTGTTACTCCAATGGATAGTAGCCTTGTCCTTATGGAAGGTAGTCTGTTGTCGAGATTTTTGTTACTCCAATGGATTGTAGCCTTGTCATTTTGGAAGGTATTCTTTTGTCGAGATTTTTGTTACTCCAATGGATTGTAGCCTTGTCATTATGGAAGGTATTCTCTTGTCGAGATTTTTGTTACTCCAAGGATGGTAGCCTTGTCATTGTGGAAGGTAGTCTGTTGTCGAGATTTTTGTTACTCCAAGGATGGTAGCCTTGTCATTATGGATGGTAGTCTGTTGTTCAGATTTTTGTTTATCCATTAGATGGTAGCCTTGTCATTATGGAAGGTAGTCTGTTGTCGATATTTTTGGTACTCCATTGGATAGTAGCCTTGTCATTATGGAAGATAGTCTGTTGTGGAGATTTTTGTTACTATAATGGATGGTAGCCTTGTCATTATGGAAGGTAGTCTGTTGTCGAGATTTTTTTGATACTACAATGGATTCTAGCCTTGTCATTATGGAAGGTAGTCTGTTGTCGATATCTTTGTTACTCCAATGGATGGTAGCCTAGTCATTATGAACAGTAGTCTGTTTTCGATATTTTTGTTACTCCAATGGATGGTAGCCTTGTTATTATGGAAGGTAGTCTGTTGTCGAAATTTTTGTTACTCCATAAGATGGTAGCCTTGTCATTATGGAAGGTAGACTGTTGTCGATATTTTTGTTACTCCATTGGATGGAAGCCTTGCCATTATGGAAGGTAGTCTGTTGTGGAGATTTTTTCTACTCTAATGGATGGTAGACTTGTCATTATGGAAGGTAGTCTGTTGTCGAGATTTTTGTTACTCCAATGGATTGCAGCCTTGTCATTATGAAAGGTAGTTTGTTATAGAGATTATTTTGATACTACAATGGATTCTAGCCTTGTCATTATGGAAGGTAGTCTATCATTGAGATTTTTGTTACTCCAATGGATGGTAGCCTTGTCATTATGGAAAGTAGTCTGTTGTCGAGATTTTTGTTATTCCATTGGATGGTAGCCTTGTCATTATGGAAAGTAGTTTTTTGTCAAGATTTTTGTTACTCCAATGGAAAGTAGCCTTGACATTATGGAAGGTAGTCTATTGTCGAGATTTTTATTACTCCAATGGATTGTAGCCTTGTCATTATGGAAGGTATTCTTTTGTCGAGATTTTTTTTACTCTAATGGATGGTAGCCTTCTAATTATGGAAGGTAGTCGGTTGTCGAGTTTTTGTTGCTACAATGGATGGTAGCCTTGTCATTATGGAAGGTAGTATGATGTCAATATCTTTGTTACTCCAATGGATGGTAGCCTTGTCATTATGGAAGGTAGTCTATTGTCGTTATTTTTGTTACTCGAAGGATGGTAGCCTTATCATTATGGAAGCTAGTATGTTGTCGATATCTTTGTTACTCCAATGGATGGTAGCCTTGTCATTATGGAAGGTAGTATGTTGTCGATATCTTTGTTACTCCAATGGATGGTAGCCTTGTCATTATGGAAGGTAGTCTGTTGTCGAGATTTTTGTTACTCCATTGGATGGTAGCCTTTTCCTTATGGAAGGTAGTCTGTTGTTCAGATTTTTGTTACTACAATATATATTAGCCTTGTCATTATGGAAGGTAGTTTGTTGTCGAGATTTTAGTTACTCCATTGGATAGAAGCCTTGTATTTATGGAAGATAGTCTTTTTTTGATATTTTTGTTATTCCAATGGATGGTAGCCTAGTGATTTTGGAAGGTAGTCTGTTTTTGAGATTATTGTTACTCCAATGGATGGTAGCCTTGTCATTATGGAAGGTAGTCTGTTTTCGAGATTTTTGTTACTTTAATGGATGGTAGCCTTGCCATTATGGAAGGTAGTATGTCGTTGTGACTTTTGTTACTCTAATTGATGGTAGCCTTATCATTATGGAAGGTAGTCTGTTGTTTAGATTTTTGTTACTATAATGGATGGTAGCCTTGTCATTATGGAAGGTAGTCTGTTGTCTACATTTTTGTTATTCCATTGGATGGAAGCCTTGTCATTATGTAAGGTAGACTGTTGTGGAGATTTTTGTTACTCTAATGGATGGTAGACTTGTCATTATGGAAGGTAGTCTGTTTTCGAGATTTTTGTTACTCCAATGGATTGTAGCCTTGCCATTATGGAAGGTAGTTTGTTGTCGAGATTATTTTGATACTACAATGGATTGTAGCCTTGTCATTATGGAAGGTAGTCTATCGTTGAGATTATTGATACTCCAATGGATGGTAGCCTTGTCATTATGAAAGGTAGTCTATTATCGAGATTTTTGTTATTCCATTGGATGGTAGCCTTGTCATTATGGAAGGTAGTCTGTCATTGTGATTTTTGTTACTCCAATGAATGGTAGCCTTTTCATTATGGAAGGTAGTCGGTTGTTCAGATTTTTGTTACTACAATATATGTTAGCCTTGTCATTATGGAAGGTAGTTTGTTGTCGAGATTTTTGTTACTACATTGGATAGAAGCCTTGTATTTATGGAAGGTAGTCTTTTTTTGATATTTTTGTTATTCCAATGGATGGTAGCCTAGTCATTATTGAAGGTAGTCTGTTGTCGTGATTTTTGTTACTCCAAGGATGGTAGCCTTATCATTATGGAAGGTAGACTTTTGTCGATATTTTTGTTACTCCATTAGATGGTAGCCTTGTCATTATGTAAGGTAGTCTGTTGTCGATATTTCTGTTACTCCAATGGATGGTAGCCTTGTCATTATGGAAGGTAGTATGTTGTCGATATCTTTGTTACTCCAATGGATGGTAGCCTTGTCATTATGGAAGGTAGTCTGTTGTCGAGATTTTTGTTACTCCATTGGATGGTAGCCTTTTCCTTATGGAAGGTAGTCTGTCATTGTGATTTTTGTTACTCCAATGAATGGTAGCCTTGTCATTATGGAAGGTAGTCTGTTGTTCAGATTTTTGTTACTACAATATATAGTAGCCTTGTCATTATGGAACGTAGTTTGTTGTCGAGATTTTAGTTACTCCATTGGATAGAAGCCTTGTATTTATGGAAGATAGTCTTTTTTGATATTTTTGTTATTCCAATGGATGGTAGCCTAGTCATTTTAGAAGGTAGTCTGTTTTTGAGATTTTTGTTACTCCAATGGATGGTAGCCTTGTCATTATGGAAGGTAGTCTGTTTTCGAGATTTTTGTTACTTTAATGGATGGTAGCCTTGTCATTATGGAAGGTAGTATGTCGTTGTGATTTTTGTTACTCCAATTGATGGTAGCCTTATCATTATGGAAGGTAGTCTGTTGTTTAGATTTTTGTTACTATAATGGATGGTAGCCTTGTCATTATGGAAGGTAGTCTGTTGTCTACATTTTTGTTACTCCATTGGATGGAAGCCTTGTCATTATGTAAGGTAGTCTGTTGTGGAGATTTTTGTTACTCTAATGGATGGTAGACTTGTCATTATGGAAGGTAGTCTGTTTTCGAGATTTTTGTTACTCCAATGGATTGTAGCCTTGCCATTATGGAAGGTAGTTTGTTGTCGAGATTATTTTGATACTACAATGGATTGTAGCCTTGTCATTATGGAAGGTAGTCTATCATTGAGATTATTGATACTCCAATGGATGGTAGCCTTGTCATTATAGAAGGTAGTCTATTGTCGAGATTTTTGTTATTCCATTGGATGGTAGCCTTGTCATTATGGAAGGTAGTTTGTCATTGTGATTTTTGTTACTCCAATGAATGGTAGCCTTTTCATTATGGAAGGTAGTCTGTTGTTCAGATTTTTGTTACTACAATATATGTTAGCCTTGTCATTATGGAAGGTAGTTTGTTGTCGAGATTTTTGTTACTACATTGGATAGAAGCCTTGTATTTATGGAAGGTAGTCTTTTTTTGATATTTTTGTTATTCCAATGGATGGTAGCCTAGTCATTATGGAAGGTAGTCTGTTTTTGAGATTTTTGTTACTCCAATGGATGGTAGCCTTGTCATTATGGAAGGTAGTCTGTTTTCGAGATTTTTTTTACTTTAATGGATGGTAGCCTTGTCATTATGGAAGGTAGTATGTCATTGTGATTTTTGTTACTCCATTGGATGGTAGCCTTGTCATTATGGAAGGTAGTCTGTTGTTTAGATTTTTGTTACTACAATGTTTGTTAGCCTTGTCATTATGGAAGGTAGTCTGATGTCGAGATTTCTGTTACTCCAATGGATGGTAGCCTTGTAATTATGGAAGGTAGCCTGTTGTCGAGATTTTTGTTACTCCATTAGATGGTAGCCTTGTCATTATGGAAGGTAGTCTGTTGTCTATATTTTTGTTACTCAATTGGATAGAAGCCTTGTCATTATGGAAGGTAGTATGTTGTGGAGATTTTTGTTACTCTAATGGATGGTATACTTGTCATTATGGAAGGTAGTCTGTTGTCGAGATTTTTGTTACTCCAATGGATGGTAGCCTTGTCATTATTGAAGGTAGCCTGTTGTCAAGAATTATGTTACTCCATTAGATGGTAGCCTTGTCATTTTGGAAGGTAGTCTATTGTCAATATTTTTGTTACTCTAATGGATAGTACCCTTGTAATTATGGAAGGTAGTCTGTTGTCGTGATTTTTGTTACTACAATAGATGGTAGCCTTGTCATTATGGAAGGTACTCTGTTGTCGAGATTATTTTGATACTACAATGGATTGTAGGCTTGTCATTATGGAAGGTAGTCTGTTGTCGATATCTTTGTTACTCTAATGGATGGTAGCCTAGTCATGATGGACGTTAGTATGTTGTCGAGATTTTTATTACTCCAATGGATGGTAACCTTGTCATTATGGAAGGTAGCCTGTTGTAGAGATTTTTGTTAATCCATTAGATGGTAGCCTTGTCCTTTTGGAAGGTAGTCTATTGTCAAGATTTTTGTTACTCCAATGGATAGTACCCTTGTCATTATGGAAGGTAGTCTGTTGTCGTGATTTTTGTTACTCTAATGGATGGTAGCCTTGTCATTATGGAAGGTAGTATGTTATCGATATCTTTGTTACTCCAATGGATGGTAGCCTGGTCTTTATGGAAGGTAGTTTGTTGTCGAGATTTTTGTTACTTCAATTGATGGTAGCCTTGTCATTATGGAAGGTAGTGTGTTGTTTAGATTTTTGTTACTATAATGTATGTTAGCATTGTCATTATGGAAGGTAGTCTGTTGTCGAGATTTTTGTTACACCATTGGATAGTAGCCTTGTCATTATGGAAGGTAGTCTATTGTCTTGATTTTTGTTACTCCAATGGATGGTAGCCTTGTCATTATGGAAGGTAATATGTTGTTGATATATTTGTTACTCCAATGGATGGTAGCCTTGTCATTATGGAAGGTAGTCTGTTGTCGAGACTTTTGTTACTGCAATGGATGGTAGCCTTGTCATTATGGAAGGTAGCCTGTTGTCGAGATTTTTGTTACTCAATTAGATGGTACCCTTGTAATTATTGAAGGTAGTCTGTTGTCGTGATTTTTGTTACTACAATGGTTGGTAGCCTTGTCATTATTGAAGGTAGTCTGTTGTCTTGATTTTTGTTACTCCAATGGATGGTAGCCTTGTCATTATGGAAGGTAGTTTGTTGTCGATATCTTTGTTAATCCAATGGATGGTAGCCTAGTCATGATGAAAGGTAGTCTATTGTCGAGAATTTTGTTACTCCAATGGATGGTAGCCTTGTCATTATTGAAGGTAGCCTGTTGTCGAGATTTGTGTTACTCTATTAGATGGTAGCCTTGTCATTTTGGAAGGTAGTCTATTGTCATGATTTTTGTTACTCCAATGGATAGTACCCTTGTAATTTTGGAAGTTAGTCTGTTGTCGTGATTTTTGTTACTCCAATGGATGGTAGCCTTTTCATTATGGAAGGTAGTATGTTGTCGATATCTTTGTTACTCCAATGGATGGTAGCCCTGTCATAATTGAAGGTAGTCTGTTGTCGTGATTTTTGTTACTACAATAGATGGTAGCCTTGTCATTATGGAAGGTAGTCTGTTGTCGAGATTTTTTTGATACTACAATGGATTGTAGCCTTGTCATTTTGGAAGTTAGTCTGTTGTCGATATCTTTGTTACTCCAATGGATGCTAGCCTAGTCATGATGGAAGGTAGTATGTTGTCAACATTTTTATTACTCCAATGGATGGTAGCCTTGTCATTATGGAAGGTAGCCTGTTGTCGAGATTTTTGTTACTCCTTTAGATGGTAGCCTTGTCATTTTGGAAGGTAGTCTATTGTCAAGATTTTTGTTACTCCAATGGATAGTACCCTTGTAATTATGGAAGGTAGTCTGTTGTCGTGATTTTTGTTACTCCAATGGAAAGTAACTTGTCATTATGGAAGGTAGTATGTTATCGATATCTTTGTTACTCCAATGGATGGTAGCCTGGTCATTATGGAAGGTAGTTTGTTGTCGAGATTTTTGTTACTCCAATGGATGGTAGCCTTGTCATTATGTAAGGTAGTCTGTTGTTTAGATTTTTGTTACTATAATGTATGTTAGCCTTGTCATTATGGAAGGTAGTTTGTTGTCGAGATTTTTGTTACACCATTGGATAGTAGCATTGTCATTATGGAAGTTAGTCTGTTGTGGAGATTTATGTTACTCCAATGGATGGTAGCATTGTCATTATGGAAGATAGATTGTTGTCGAGATTTTTATTACTCCATTATATGGTAGCCTTGTCATTTTGGAAGGTAGTCTATTGTCAAGATTTTTGTTACTCCAATGGATAGTACCCTTGTAATTATGAATAGTAGTCTATTGTCGTGATTTTTGTTACTCCAATGGATGGTAGCCTTGTCATTATGGAAGGTAGTCTGATATCGAGATTTTTGTTACTCCAATGGATGGTAGCCTTGTCATTATTGAAGGTAGCCTATTGTCGAGATTTTTGTTACTCCATTAGATGGTAGCCTTGTCATTATGGAAGGTAGTCTGTTGTCGAGATTATTTTGATACTACAATGGATGGTAGCCTTTTAATTATGGAAGGTAGTCTGTTGTCGATATCTTTGTTACTCCAATGGATGGTAGCCTAGTCATTATGGAAGGTAGTCTGATGTCGAGATTTTTGTTACTCCAATGGATGGTAGCCTTGTCATTATGGAAGGTAGTCTGTTGTTCAGATTTTTGTTACTATAATATATGTTAGCCTTGTCATTATGGAAGGTAGTTTGTTGTCGAGATTTTCGTTACTCCATTGGATAGTAGCCTTGTCTCTATGGAAGATAGTCTTTTTTTGAGATTTTTGTTATTCTAATGGATGGTAGCCTAGTCATTATGGAAGGTAGTCTGTCATTGTGATTTTTGTTACTCCAATGGATGGTATCCTTGTCATTATGGAAGGTAGTTTGTTGTTTATATTTTTGTTACTATAATGTATGTTAGCCTTGTCATTATGGAAGGTAGTCTGTTGTCGAGATTTTTGTTAAACCATTGGATAATAGCCTTGTCATTATAGAAGGTAGTCTGTTGTGGAGATTTTTATTACTCCAATGGATGGTAGCCTTGTCATTATTGAAGGTAGCCTGTTGTCGAGATTTTTGTTACTCCATTAGATGGTACCCTTGTAATTATTGAAGGTAGTTTGTTGTCGTGATTTTTTTTACTACAATGGTTGGTAGCCTTGTCATTATTGAAGGTAGTCTATTGTCGAGATTATTTTGATATTACAATGGATTGTAGCCTTGTCATTATGGAAGGTAGTTTGTTGTCGATATCTTTGTTACTCCAATGGATGGTAGCCTAGTCATGATGAAAGGTAATCTGTTGTCGAGAATTTTGTTACTCCAATGGATGGTAGCCTTGTCATTATGGAAGGTAGCCTGTTGTCGAGATTTTTGTTACTCTATTAGATGGTAGCCTTGTCATTTTGGAAGGTAGTCTATTGTCATGATTTTTGTTACTCCAATGGATAGTACCCTTGTAATTTTGGAAGGTAGTCTGTTGTCGTGATTTTTGTTACTCCAATGGATGGTAGCCTTGTCATTATGGAAGGTAGTATGTTGTCGATATCTTTGTTACTCCAATGGATGGTAGCCTTGTCATTATTGAAGGTAGTCTGTTGTCGTGATTTTTGTTACTACAATAGATGGTAGCCTTGTCATTATGGAAGGTAGTCTGTTGTCGAGATTATTTTGATACTACAATGGATTGTAGCCTTGTCATTTTGGAAGTTAGTCTGTTATCGATATCTTTGTTACTCCAATGGATGGTAGCCTAGTCATGATGGAAGGTAGTATGTTGTCGAGATTTTTATTACTCCAATGGATGGAAGCCTTGTCATTAAGGAAGGTAGCCTGTTGTCGAGATTTTTGTTACTCCTTTAGATGGTAGCCTTGTCATTTTGGAAGGTAGTCTATTGTCAAGATTTTTGTTACTTCAATGGATAGTACCCTTGTAATTATGGAAGGTAGTCTGTTGTCATTATTTTTGTTACTCCAATGGAAAGTAGCCTTGTCATTATGGAAGGTAGTATGTTATCGATATCTTTGTTACTCCAATGGATGGTAGCCTGGTCATTATGGAAGGTAGTTTGTTGTCGAGATTTTTGTTACTCCCGTGGATGGTAGCCTTTTCATTATTGAAGGTAGCCTGTTGTCGAGATTTTTGTTACTCCATTAGATGGTAGCCTTGTCATTATGGAAGGTAGTCTGTTGTCGAGATTATTTTGATACTACAATGGATGGTAGCCTTTTAATTATGGAAGGTAGTCTGTTGTCGATATCTTTGTTACTCCAATGGATGGTAGCCTAGTCATTATGGAAGGTAGTCTGATGTCGAGATTTTTGTTACTCTAATGGATGGTAGCCTTGTCATTATGGAAGGTAGTCTGTTGTTCAGATTTTTGTTACTATAATATATGTTAGCCTTGTCATTATGGAAGGTAGTTTGTTGTCGAGATTTTCGTTACTCCATTGGATAGTAGCCTTGTCTCTATGGAAGATAGTCTTTTTTTGAGATTTTTGTTATTTCAATGGATGGTAGCCTAGTCATTATGGAAGGTAGTCTGTCGTTGAGATTTTTATTACTCCAATGGATGGTAGCCTTGTCATTATTGAAGGTAGTCTGTTGTCGTGATTTTTCTTACTACAATGGTTGGTAGCCTTGTCATTATTGAAGGTAGTCTGTTGTCGAGATTATTTTGATACTACAATGGATTGTAGCCTTGCCATTATGGAAGGTAATTTGTTGTCGATATCTTTGTTACTCCAAAGGATGGTAGCCTAGTCATGATGAAAGGTAGTCTGTTGTCGAGAATTTTGTTACTCCAATGGATGGTAGCCTTGTCATTATGGAAGGTAGCCTGTTGTCGAGATTTTTGTTACTCTATTAGATGGTAGCCTTGTCATTTTGGAAGGTAGTCTATTGTCATGATTTTTGTTACTCCAATGGATAGTACCCTTGTAATTTTGGAAGGTAGTCTGTTGTCGTGATTTTTGTTACTCCAATGGATGGTAGCCTTGTCATTATGGAAGGTAGTATGTTGTCGATATCTTTGTTACTCCAATGGATGGTAGCCTTGTCATTATTGATGGTAGTCTGTTGTTTAGATTTTTGTTACTCCAATGGATGGTAGACTTGTCATTATGGAAGGTATTATGTTGTCGACATTTTTGTTACTCCAATGGATGGTACCCTTATCATTATAGAAGGTTGTCTACTGTCGACATTTTTGTTACTCCAATGGATGGTAGCCTTGTCATTATGGAAGGTAGTCTATTGTCGAGATTTTTGTTACTCTATTGGATGGTAGACTTATCATTATGGAAGGTAGTTTGTTTTTGATATTTTTGTTACTCCATTAGATTGTAGCCTTTTCATTATGAAAGGTAGTCTATTGTCGAGATTTTTGTTATTCCAATGGATGGTAGACTTGTCATTATGGAAGGTAGTTTGTTGTCAAGATTTTTGTTACTCCAATGGATGGTACCCTTATCATTATGGAAGGTAGTCTACTGTCGACATTTTTGTTATTCCAATGTATTGTAGACTTGTCATTATGGAAGGTAGTCTCTTGTCGAGATTTTTTTTACTCTAATGGATGGTACCCTTATCATTATGGAAGGTAGTCTATTGTCGAAATTTTTGTTACTCCAATGGATGGTAGCCTTGTCATTATGGAAGGTAGTCTGTCGTTTTGATTTTTGTTACTCAATGGATGATAGCCTTGTCATTATGGAAGGTAGTCTGTTGTTTAGATTTTTGTTACTCCAATGGATGGTAGACTTGTCATTATGGAAGGTAGTCTGTTGTCGATATTTTTGTTACTCCATTGGATTGTAGCCTTGTCATTATGAAAGGTAGTCTATTGTCTAGATTTTTGTTATTCCAATGGATGGTAGACTTGTCATTATGGAAGGTAGTCTGTTGTCGAGATTTTTTTTACTCCAATGGATGGTACCCTTAACATTATGGAAGGTAGTCTATTGTCGACATTTTTGTTACTCCAATGGCTGGTAGCATAGTCATTATGGAAAATAGTCTCTTGTTGATATTTTTGTTACTCAAATGGATCGTAGCCTCGTCATTATGGAAGGTAGTCTATCATTGTGATTTCTGTTACTCAATGGATGATAGCCTTGTCATTATGGAAGGTAGTCTGTTTTTTAGATTTTTGTTACTCCAATCGATGGTAGACTTGTCATTATGGAAGGTAGTATGTTGTCGATATATTAGTTACTCCATTAGATTGTAGCCTTGTCATTATGAAAGGTAGTCTATTGTCGAGATTTTTGTTATTCCAATGGATTGTAGACTTGTCATTATGGAAGGTAGTCTGTTGTCGACATTTTTGTTACTCCAATGGATGGTACCCTTATCATTATGGAAGGTAGTCTACTGTCGACATTTTTGTTACTCCAATGGATGGTAGCCTTGTCATTATGGAAGGTAGTCTGTTGTCGAGATTTTTGTTACTCTATTGGATGGTAGACTTGTCATTATGGAAGGTAGTCTATTGTCGAGATTTTTTTTACTCCAATGGATGGTACCCTTATCATTATGTAAGGTAGTCTATTGTCGACATTTTTGTTACTCAAATGGATCGTAGCCTTGTCATTATGGAAGGTAGTCTATCATTGTGATTTCTGTTACTCAATGGATGATAGCTTTGTCATTATGAAAGGTAGTCTATTGTCTAGATTTTTATTATTCCAATGGATGGTAGACTTTTCATTATGGAAGGTAGTCTGTTGTCGAGATTTTTGTTACTCCAATTGATGGTACCCTTATCATTATGGAAGGTAGTCTATTGTCGACATTTTTGTTACTCCAACGGATGGTAGCCTTGTCATTATGGAAGGTAGTCTCTTGTTGATATTTTTATTACTCAAATGGATCGTAGCCTTGTCATTATGGAAGGTAGTCTGTCGTTGTGATTTTTGTTACTCAATGGATGATAGCCTTGTCATTATGGAAGGTGGTCTGTTGTTTAGATTTTTGTTACTCCAATGGATGGTAGACTTGTCATTATGGAAGGTAGTCTGTTGTCGATATTTTTATTACTCCATTGGATTGTAGCCTTGTCATTATGGAAGGTATTCTGTTGTCGAGATTTTTGTTATTCTAATGGATTTTAGCCTTGTCATTATGGAAGGTAGTCTGTTGTCATGATTTTTGTTACTCCAATGGATGGTAGCCTTGTCATTATGGAAGGTAGTATGTTGTCGATATCTTTGTTACTCCAATGGATGGTAGCCTTGTCATTATGGAAGGTAGTCTGTTGTCGAGATTTTTGTTATTCCAATGGATGGTAGCCTTGTCATTATGGAAGGTAGTCTGTTGTCGTGATTTTTGTTACTCCAATGGATGGTAGCATTGTGAATTTTTAAGGTAGTATGTTGTCGATATCTTTGTTACTCCAATGGATGGTAGCCTTGTCATTATGGAAGGTAGTCTGTTTTTGATATTTTTGTTACTCCAATGGATGGTAGGCTTATCATTATGTAAGGTAGTCTCTTGTTGATATTTTTTTTACTCCAATGGATGGTAGCCTTGTCATTATGGAAGGTAGTCGGTTGTCGAGATTTTTGTTACTCCATTTGATGGTAGCCTTGTCATTATGGAAGGTATTCTGTTGTCGAGATTTTTGTTATTCCAATGGTTGGTTGCCTTGTCATTATGGAAGGTAGTCTCATGTCGTGTTTTTGTTACTCTAATGGATGGTAGCCTTGTCATTATGGAAGGTAGTATGTTGTCGATATCTTTGTTACTCCAATGGATGGTATCCTTGCCATTATAGAAGGTAGTCTGTTGTCGGGATTTTTGTTATTCCAATGGATGGTAGCCTTGTCGTTATGAAAGGTAGTCTGTTGTCGTGATTTTTGTTACTCCAATGGATGGTAGCCTTGTCATTATGGAAGGTAGTCTGTTTTGGTGATTTTTATTACTACAATGGATGGTAGCCATGTCATTATGGAAGGTAGTAAGTTGTCGATATCTTTGTTACTCTAATGGATGGTAGCCTTGTCATTATGGAAGGTATTCTGTTGTCGATATTGTTGTTACTGCAATGGATTGTAGCCTTGTCATTATGGAAGGTAGTCTCTTGTTGATATTTTTGTTACTCCATTGGATGGTAGCCTTGTCATTATTGAAGGTAGTCTGTCGTTGTGATTTCTGTTACTCAATGGATGATAGCCTTGTCATTATAGAAGGTAGTTTGTTGTTTAGATTTTTGTTACTCCAATGGATGGTAGACTTGTCATTATGGAAGGTAGTTTGTTGTCGATATTTTTGTTACTCTTTTGGATTGTAGCCTTGTCATTATGAAAGGTAGTCTATTGTCTAGATTTTTATTATTCCAATGGATGGTAGACTTGTCATTATGGAAGGTAGTCTGTTGTCGAGATTTTTGTTACTCCAATGGATGGTACCCTTATCATTATGGAAGGTAGTCTATTGTCGACATTTTTGTTACTCCAACGGATGGATGCCTTGTCATTATGGAAGGTAGTCTCTTGTTGATATTTTTATTACTCAAATGGATCGTAGCCTTGTCATTATTGAAGGTAGTCTGTCGTTGTGATTTTTGTTACTCAATGGATGATAGCCTTGTCATTATGGAAGGTAGTCTATTGTTTAGATTTTTGTTACTCCAATGGATGGTAGACTTGTCATTATGGAAGGTAGTTTGTTGTCGATATTTTTATTACTCCATTGGATTGTATCCTTGTCATTATGAATAATAGTATATTTCGATATTTTTGTTATTCCAATGGATGGTAGCCTTGTCATTATGGAAGGTATTCTGTTGTCGAGATTTTTGTTATTCCAATGGATTGTAGCCTTGTCATTATGGAAGGTAGTCTGTTGTCGTGATTTTTGTTACTCCAATGGATGGTAGCCTTGTCATTATGGAAGGTAGTATGTTGTCGATATCTTTGTTACTCCAATGGATGGTAGCCTTGTCATTATGGAAGGTAGTCTGTTGTCGAGATTTTTGTTATTCCAATGGATGGTAGCCTTGTCATTATGGAAGGTAGTCTGTTGTCGTGATTTTTGTTACTCCAATGGATGGTAGCCTTGTGATTTTTTAAGGTAATATGTTGTCGATATCTTTGTTACTCTAATGGATGGTAGCCTTGTCATTATGGAAGGAGATCTGTTTTTGATATTTTTGTTACTCCAATGGATGGTAGACTTATCATTATGCAAGGTAGTCTCTTGTTGATATTTTTTTTACTCCAATGGATGGTAGCCTTGTCATTATGGAAGGTAGTCTGTTGTCGAGATTTTTGTTACTCCATTTGAAGGTAGCCTTGTCATTATGGAAGGTATTCTGTTGTCGAGATTTTTGTTATTCCAATGGTTGGTAGCCTTGTCATTATGGAAGGTAGTCTCTTGTCGTGTTTTTGTTACTCCAATGGATGGTAGCCTTGTCATTATAGAAGGTAGTCTGTTGTCGAGATTTTTGTTACTCCAATAGATGGTAGCCTTGTGATTTTTTAAGGTAGTATGTTGTCGATATCTTTGTTACTCCAACGGATGGTAGCCTTGTCATTATGGAAGGTAGTCTGTTGTCCAAAAATTTTATGCTCCAATGGATGGTAGCCTTGTCATTATGGAAGGTAGTCTGTTGCCGAGATTTTTGTTACTCCATTGGATGGTAGCCTTGTCTTTATGGAAGGTAATCTCTTGTTGATATTTTTGTTACTCCGATGGCTGGTAGCCTTGTCATTATTGAAGGTAGTCTGTTGTTCAGATTTTGATACTCCAATGGATGGTAGACTTGTCATTATGGAAGGTAGTCTGTTATCTAGATTTTTGTAACTTCATTGGATAGTAGCCTTGTCATTATGGAAGGTAGTCTGTTGTCGAGATTTTTGTTATTCCAACAGATGGTAGCCTTGTCATTATGGAAGGTAGTCTGTGGTCGTGATTTTTATTACTACAATGGATGGTAGCCCTGTCATTATGGAAGGTAGTATGTTATCGATATCTTTGTTACTCTAATGGATGGTAGCCTTGTCATTATGGAAGGTATTCTGTTGTCGATATTGTTGTTACTCCAAAGGATGGTAGCCTTGTCATTATGGAAGGTAGTCTGTTGTTGATATTTTTGTTACTCCATTGGATGGTAGCCTTGTCATTATTGAAGGTAGTTTGTTGTCCCGAATTTTGTTACTCGAATGGGTTATAGCCTTGTCATTATGGAAGGTAGTCTGTCGTTGTGATTTCTGTTACTCAATGGATGATAGCCTTGTCCTTATGGAAGATAGTCCGTTGTCGATATTTTTGTTACTCCATTGGATTGTAGCCTTGTCATTATGAAAGGTGGTATATTGTCGAGATTTTTGTTATTCCAATGGATGGTATACTTGTCATTATGGAAGGTAGTCTATTATCGAGATTTTTGTTACTCCAATGGATGGTACCCTTATCATTATGGAAGGTAGTCTTTTGTCGACATTTTTGTTACTCCAATGGATGGTAGCCTTGTCATTATGAAAGGTAGTTTGTTGTCGAGATTTTTGTTACTCCATTGGATGGTAGCCTTTTCATTATGGAAGGTATTTTGTTGTCGAGATTTTTGTTATTCCAATGGATGATAGGCTTGTCATTAAGGAAGGTAGTCTGTTGTCGTGATTTTTGTTACTCCAATGGATGGTACCCTTATCAGTATGGAAGGTAGTCTATTGTCGACATTTTTGTTACTCCAATGGATGGTAGCCTTGTCATTATGGAAGGTAGTCTGTTGTCGAGATTTTTGTTACTCCATTGGATTGTAGCCTTGTCATTATGGAAGGTATTTTGTTGTTGAGATTTTTGATATTCCAATGGATAGTAGCCTTGTCATTATGGAAGGTAGTCTATTGTCGTGATTTTTGTTACTCTAATGGATGGTAGCCTTGTCATTATGGAAGGTAGTCTGTTGTCGTGATTTTTGTTTCTCTAATGGATGGTAGCCTTGTGATTTTGGAAGTTATTCTGTTGTCGAGATTTTTGTTATTCCAATGGATGGTAACCTTTTCATTATGGAAGGTAGTATGTTGTATAGATTTTTGTTACTCCAATGGATGGTAGCCTTGTCATTATGGAAGGTAGTTTGTTGTCGAGATTTTTGTTACTCCATTAGATGGTAGCCTTGTCATTATGGAAGGTACTCTGTTGTTTAGATTTTTGTTACTCCAATGGATGGTAGACTTGTCATTATGAAAGGTAGTCTGTTGTTGATATTTTTGTTACTCCATTGGATTGTAGCCTTGTAACTATGAAAGGTAGTATGCTGTCGAGATTTTTGTTATTCCAATGGATCTTAGACTTGTCATTATGGAATGTAGTTTGTTGTCGAGATTTTTGTTACTCCAATGGATGGTACCCTGATCATTATGGAAGGTAGTCTTTTTTCGACATTTTTGTTACTCCAATGGATGGTAGCCTTGTCATTATGAAAGGTAGTCTGTTGATGAGATTTTTGTTACTCCATTGGATGGTAGCCTTGTCATTATGGAAGGTATTTTGTTGTCGAGATTTTTGTTATTCCAATGGATGGTAGCCTTGTCATTATGGAAGGTAGTCTGTTGTCGTGATTTTTGTTACTCCAATGGATGGTAGCCTTGTCATTATGGAAGGTAGTATGTTGTCGATATCATTGTTACTCCAATGGATGGTAGCTATGTCATTATGGAAGGTAGTCTATTGTCGAGATTTTTGTTATTCCAATGGATGGTAGCCTTGTCATTATGGAAGGTAGTGTGTTGTCATGATTTTTGTTACTCCAATGGATGGTAGCCTTGTGATTTTTTAAGGTAGTATGTTGTCGATATCTTTGTTACTCCAATGGATGGTAGCCTTGTCATTATGAAAGGTAGTCTATTTTTGATATTTTTGTTACTCCAATGGATGGTAGCCTTGTCATTATGCAAGGTAGTCTCTTGTTGATATTTTTTTTATTCCAATGGATGGTAGCCTTGTCATTATGGAAGGTAGTCTGTTGTCGTGATTTTTGTTACTCCAATGGATGGTAGCCTTGTGATTTTTTAAGGTAGTTTATTGCCGAGATTTTTGTTACTCCATTGGATGGTAGCCTTGTCTTTATGGAAGGTAGTCTCTTGTTGATATTTTTGTTACTCCAATGGATGGTAGCCTTGTCATTATGGAAGGTAGTATGTTGTCGATATCTTTACTACTCCAATGGATGGTAGCCTTGTCATTATGGAAGGTAGTCTATTGTTAAGATTTTTGTTATTCCAATGGATGATAGACTTGTCATAATGGAAGGTAGTCTGTTGTCGAGATTTTTGTTACTCCAATGGATGGTACCCTTGTCATTATGGAAGGTAGTCTATTGTCGACATTTTTGTAACTCCAATGGATGGTAGCCTTGTCATTATGGAAGGTAGTCTGTTGTCGAGATTTTTGTTACTCTATTGGATGGTAGACTTGTCATTATGGAAGGTAGTCTGATGTCGATATTTTTGTTACTCCATTAGATTCTAGCCTTGTCATTATTAAAGGTAATCTATTGTCGAGATTTTTTTTATTCCCATGGATGGTAGACTTGTCATTATGGAAGGTAGTTTGTTGTCGAGATTTTTGTTACTCCAATGGATGGTACCCTTATCATTATGGAAGGTAGTCTACTGTCCACATTTTTGTTACTCTAATGGATGGTAGCCTTGTCATTATGGAAGGTAGTCTGTTGTCGAGATTTTTGTTACTCCATTTGATGGTAGCCTTATCATTATGGAAGGTAGTATGTCGTTGTGATTTCTGTTACTCAATGGATGATAGCCTTGTCATTATGGAAGGTAGTCTATTGTTTAGATTTTTGTTACTCCTATGGATGGTAGACTTGTCATTATGGAAGGTAGTTTGTTGTCGATATTTTTGTTACTCCATTGGATTGTAGCCTTGTCATTATGAAAGTTAGTATATTGTCGAGATTTTTGTTATTCCAATGAATGGTAGACTTGTCATTATGGAAGGTAGTTTGTTGTCGAAATTTTTGTTACTCCAATTGATGGTACCCTTATCATAATGGAAGGTAGTTTATTGTCGATATTTTTGTTACTCCAATGGATGGTAGCCTTGTCATTATGGAAGGTAGTTTGTTGTCGGGATTTTTGTTACTCCATTGGATGGTAGCCTTGTCATTATGGAAGGTATTCTGCTGTCGAGATTTTTGTTATTCCAATGGATGGTAGCCTTGTCATTATGGAAGGTATTCTGTTGTCGTGATTTTTGTTATTCCAATGGATGGTAGCCTTGTCATTATGGAAGGTAGTCTCTTGTCGTGTTTTTGTTAGTCCAATGGATGGTAGCCTTGTCATTATGGAAGGTAGTCTATTGTCGACATTTTTGTTACTCCAATGGATGGTAGCCTTGTCATTATGGAAGGTAGTCTGTTGTCGAGATTTTTGTTACTCTATTGGATGGTAGACTTGTTATTATGGAAGGTAGTCTGATGTCGATATTTTTGTTACTCCATTAGATTCTAGCCTTGTCATTATGAAAGGTAGTCTATTGTCGAGATTTTTGTTACTCCAATGGATGGTACCCTTATCATTATGGAAGGTAGTCTACTATCGTCATTTTTGTTACTCTAATGGATGGTAGCCTTGTTATTATGGAAGGTAGTCTGTTGTCGAGATTTTTGTTACTCCATTGGATGGTAGCCTTGTCATTATGGAAGGTAGTCTGTTGTCGAAATTTTTGTTATTCCAATGGATGGTAGCCTTCTCATTATGGAAGGTAGTCTGTTTTCGTGATTTTTATTACTACAATGGATGGTAGCCATGTCATTATGGAAGGTAGTATGTTGTCGATATCTTTATTACTCTAATGGATGGTAGCCTTGTCATTATGGAAGGTAGTCTCTTGTTGATATTTTTGTTACTCAAATGGATCGTAGCTTTGCCATTATGGAAGGTAGTATGTCGTTGTGATTTCTGTTACTCAATGGATGATAGCCTTGTCATTATGGAAGTTATTATGTTGTCGATATTGTTGTTACTCCAATGGATGATAACCTTGTCATTATGGAAGGTAGCCTGTTGTTTAGATTTTTGTAACTCCAATGGTTGGTAGGCTTGTCATTATGGAAGGTAGTCTGTTGTCGATATTTTTGTTACTCCATTGGATTGTAGCCTTGTCATTATGAAAGGTAGTCTATTGTCTAGATTTTTATTATTCCAATGGATGGTAGACTTGTCATTATGGAAGGTAGTCTGTTGTCGAGATTTTTGTTACTCCAATGGATGGTACCCTTATCATTATGGAAGGTAGTCTATTGTCGACATTTTTGTTACTCCAATGGATGGTAGCCTTGTCATTATGGAAGGTAGTCTCTTGTTGATATTTTTGTTACTCAAATGGATCGTAGCTTTGCCATTATGGAAGGTAGTATGTCGTTGTGATTTCTGTTACTCAATGGATGATAGCCTTGTCATTATGGAAGGTAGTCTATTGTTTAGATTTTTGTTACTCCTATGGATGGTAGACTTGTCATTATGGAAGGTAGTCTATTGTCGATATTTTTGTTACTCCATTGGATTCTAGCCTTGTCATTATGAAAGGTAATATATTGTCGAGATTTTTGTTATTCCAATGAATGGTAGACTTGTCATTATGGAAGGTAGTCTGTTGTCAAAATTTTTGTTACTCCAATTGATGGTACCCTTATCATTATGGATGGTAGTCTATTGTCGACATTTTTGTTACTCCAATGGATGGTAGCCTTGTCATTATGGAAGGTAGACTATTGTCGAGATTTTTGTTACTCCATTTGAAGGTAGCTTTTTCATTATGGAAGGTATTCTGTTGTAGAGATTATTGTTATTCCAATGGATGGTAGCCTTGTCATTATGGAAGGTAGTCTCTTGTCGTGTTTTTGTTACTCCAATGGATGGTAGCCTTGTCATTATGGAAGGTAGTATGTTGTCGATATCTTTGTTACTCCAATGGATGGTAGCCTTGTCATTATGGAAGGTAGTCTATTGTCGAGATTTTTGTTATTCCAATGGATGGTAGCCTTGTCATTATGGAAGGTAGTTTGTTGTCCTGATTTTTGTTACTCCAATGGATGGTATCCTTGTGATTTTTTAAGGTAGTATGTTGTTGATATCTTTGTTACTCCAATGGATGGTAGACTTGTCATTATAGAAGGTAGTCTGTTGTCCAAAATTTTTATACTCCAATGGATGGTAGCCTTGTCATTATGGAAGGTAGTCTGTTGCCGAGATTTTTGTTACTCCATTAGATGGTAGCCTTGTCTTTATGGAAGGTAGTCTCTTGTTGATATTTTTGTTACTCCAATGGATGGTAGCCTTGTCATTTTGGAAGGTAGTCTGTTATCGAGATTGTTGTTACTCCTTTGGATAGTAGCCTTGTCATTATGGAAGGTAGTCTGTTGTCGAGATTTTTGTTATTCCAACGGATGGTAGCCTTGTCATTATGGAAGGTAGTCTGTTGTCGTGATTTTTATTACTACAGTGGATGGTAGCCCTATCATTATGGAAGGTTGTATGTTGTCGATATCTTTGTTACTCTAATGGATGGTAGCCTTGTCATTATGGAAGGTATTTTGTTGTCGATATTGTTGTTACTCCAATGGACGGTAGCCTTGTCATTATAGAAGGTAGTCTCTTGTTGATATTTTTGTTACTCCAATGGATGGTAGCCTTGTCATTATGGAAGGTAGTATGTTGTCGATATCTTTGTTACTCTAATGGATGGTAGCCTTGTTATTATGGAAGGTATTATGTTGTCGATATTTTTGTTACTCCATTAGATTCTATCCTTGTCATTATGGAAGGTAGTCTCTTATTTATATTTTTGTTACTCCATTGGATGGTAGCCTTGTCATTATGGAAGGTAGTTTGTCGTTGTAATTTCTGGTACTCAATGGATGATAGCCTTGTCATTATGGAAGGTAGTATGTTGTCGATATCTTTGTTACTCCAATGGATGGTAGCCTTGTCATTATGGAAGGTAGTCTGCTGTCGAGATTTTTGTTATTCCAATGGATGGTAGCCTTGTCATTATGGAAGGTAGTCTATTGTCGTGATTTTTGTTACTCCAATGGATGGTAGCCTTGTCATTATGGAATGTAGTATGTTGTCGATATCTTTGTTACTCCAATGGATAGTAGCCTAGTCATTATGGAAGGTAGTCTGTTGTCGAGATTTTTGTTATTCCAATGGATGGTAGCCTTGTCATTATGGAAGGTAGTCTGTTGTCATGATTTTTGTTACTCCAATGGATGGTAGCCTTGGGATTTTTTAAGGTAGTATTTTGTCGATATCTTTGTTACTCCAATGGATGGTAGCCTTGTCATTATGGAAGGTAGTCTGTTGTCGAGATTTTTATTACTCCATTTAATGGTAGCCTTATCATTTTGGAAGGTATTTTGTTGTCGAGATTTTTGTTATTCCAATGGATGATAGCCTTGTCATTATGGAAGGTAGTCTCTTGTCGTGTTTTTGTTACTCCAATATATGGTAGCCTTGTCATTATGGAAGGTAGTATGTTATCGATATCTTTGTTACTCCAATGGATGGTAGCCTTGTCATTATGGAAGGTAGTCTGTTGTCGAGATTTTTGTTATTCCAATGTATGGTAGCCTTGTCATTTTGGAAGGTAGTCTGTTGTCGTGATTTTTGTTTCTCCAATGGATGGTAGCCTTGTGATTTTTTAAGGTAGTATGTTGTCGATATCTTTGTTACTCCAATGGATGGTAGCCTTGTCATTATGGAAGGTAGTCTGTTGTCCAAAATTTTTATACTCCAATGGATGGTAGCCTTGTCATTATGGAAGGTAGTCTGTTGCCGAGATTTTTGTTACTCCATTGGATGATAGCCTTGTCTTTATGGAAGGTAGTCTCTTGTTGATATTTTTGTTACTCCAATGGATGGTAGGCTTGTCATTATGGAAGGTAGTCTATTGTTCAGATTTTTGATACTCCAATGGATGGTAGACATGTCATTATGGAAGGTAGTCTGTTATCGAGATTTTTGTTACTCCATTGGATAGTAGCCTTGTCATTATGGAAGGTAGTCTGTTGTCGAGATTTTTGTTATTCCAACGGATGGTAGCCTTGTCATTATGGAAGGTAGTCTGTTGTCGTGATTTTTATTACTACAATGGATGGTAGCCCTGTCATTATGGAAGGTAGTATGTTGTCGATATCTTTGTTACTCTAATGGATGGTAGCCTTGTTATTATGGAAGGCATTCTGTTGTCGATAATTTTGTTACTCCATTAGATTCTAGCCTTGTCATTATGGAAGGTAGTCTCTTATTTATGTTTTTGTTACTCCATTGGATGGTAGCCTTGTCATTAATGAAGGTAGTCTATTTTCCCGGTTTTTGTTACTCGAATGGATCGTAGCCTTGTCATTATGGAAGGTAGTTTGTCGTTGTGATTTCTGTTACTCAATGGATGATAGCCTTGTCATTATGGAAGGTACTTTGTTGTTTTGATTTTTGTTACTCCAATGTATGGTAGACTTTTCATTATGGAAGGTAGTCTGTTGTCGATATTTTTGTTACTCCATTGGATTTTAGCCTTGTCATTATGAAAGGTAGTATATTGTTGAGATTTTTGTTATTCCAATGGATGGTAGACTTGTCATTATGGAAGGGAGTCTGTTGTCGAGATTTTTGTTACTCCAATGGATGGTACCCCTATCATTATGGAAGGTAGTCTTTTGTTGACATTTTTGTTACTCCAATGGATGGTAGCCTTGTCATTATGAAAGGTAGTATGTTGTCGAGATTTTTGTTACTACATTGGATGGTAGCCTTGTCATTATGGAAGGTATTCTGTTGTCGAGATTTTTGTTATTCCAATGGATGGTAGCCTTGTCATTATTGAAGGTAGTCTCTTGCCGTGTTTTTGTTACTCCAATGGATGGTAGCCTTGTCATTATGGAAGGTAGTATGTTGTCAATATCTTTTTTACTCCAATGGATGGTAGCCTTGTCATTATGGAAGGTAGTCTGTTGTCGAGATTTTTGTTATTCCAATGGACGGTAGCCTTGTCATTATGGAAGGTAGTCTGTTGTTGTTATTTTTGTTACTCCAATGGATGGTAGCCTTGTGATTTTTTAAGGTAGTATGTTGTCGATATCTTTGTTACTCCAATGGATGGTAGCCTTGTCATTATGGAAGGTAGTCTGTTGTCCAACATTTTTATACTCCAATGGATGGTAGCCTTGTCATTATGGAACCTAGTCTGTTGCCGATATTTTTGTTACTCCATTGGATGGTAGCCTTGTCTTTATGGAAGGTAGTCTCTTGTTGATATTTTTGTTACTCCAATGGATGGTAGCCTTGTCATTACGGAAGGCAGTTCGTTGTTCATATTTTTGATACTCCAATGGATGGTAGCCTTGTCATTATGAAAGGTAATATATTGTCCAGATTTTTGTTATTCCAATGAATGGTAGACTGGTCATTATGGAAGGTAGTTTGTTGTCGAAATTTTTGTTACTCCAATGGATGGTACCCTTGTCATTATGGATGGTAGTCTATTGTCGACATTTTTGTTACTCCAATGGATGGTAGCCTTGTCATTATGGAAGGTAGTCTGTTGTCGAGATTTTTGTTACTCCATTGGATGGTAGCCTTGTCATTATGGAAGGTAGTCTGTTGTCGTGATTTTTGTTACTCCAATGGATGGTAGCCTTGTAATTTTTTAAGGTAGTATTTTGTCGATATCTTTGTTACTCCAATGGATGGTAGCCTTGTCATTATGGAAGGTAGTCTGTTTTTGATATTTTTGTTACTCCAATGAATGGTAGCCTTATCATTATGCAAGGTAGTCTCTTGTTGATATTTTTTTTACTCCAATGGATGGTAGCCTTGTCATTATGGAAGGTAGTCTGTTGTCGAGATTTTTATTACTCCATTTGATGGTAGCCTTGTCATTATGGAAGGTATTCTGTTGTCGAGATTTTTGTTATTCCAATGGATGGTAGCCTTGTCATTATTGAAGGTAGTCTCTTGTCGTGTTTTTGTTACTCCAGTAGATGGTAGCCTTGTCATTATGGAAGGTAGTATTTTATCAATATCTTTGTTACTCCAATGGATGGTAGCCTTGTCATTATAGAAGCTAGTATGTTGTCGAGATTTTTGTTATTCCAATGGATGGTAGCCTTGTCATTATGGAAGGTAGTTTGATGTCGTGATTTTTGTTTCTCCAATGGATGGTAGCCTTGTGATTTTTTAAGGTAGTAAGTTGTCGATATCTTTGTTACTCCCATGGATGGTAGCCTTGTCATTATGGAAGGTAGTCTGTTGTCCAAAATTTTTATACTCCAATGGATGGTAGCCTTGTCATTATGGAAGGTAGTCTGTTACCGAGATTTTTGTTACTCCATTGGATGGTAGCCTTGTCTTTATGGAAGGTAGTCTCTTGTTGTTATTTTTGTTACTCCAATGGATGGTAGGCTTGTCATTATGGAAGGTAGTCTATTGTTCAGATTTTTGATACTCCAATGGATGGTAGACTTGTCATTATGGAAGGTAGTCTGTTATCGAGATTTTTGTTACTCCATTGGATAGTAGCATTGTCATTATGGAAGATAGTCTGTTGTCGAGATTTTTGTTATTCCAACGGATGGTAGCCTTGTCATTATGGAAGGTAGTCTGTTGTCGTGATTTTTATTACTACAATGGATGGTAGCCCTGTCATTATGGAAGGTAGTATGGTCTCGATATCTTTGTTACTCTAATGGATGGTAGCCTTTTTATTATGGAAGGTATTCTGTTGTCGATATTTTTGTTACTCCATTAGATTCTAGCCTTGTCATTATGGAAGGTAGTCTCTTATTTATATTTTTGTTACTCCATTGGATGGTAGCGTTGTCATTAAATAAGGTAGTCTATTTTACCGGTTTTTGTTACTCTAATGGATCGTAGCCTTGTCATTATGGAAGGTAGTTTGTCGTTGTGATTTCTGTTACTCAATGGATGATAACCTTGTCATTATGGAAGGTACTCTGTTGTTTAAATTTTTGTTACTCCAATGTATGGTAGACTTGTCATTATGGAAGGTAGTCTGTTGTCGATATTTTTGTTACTCTATTGGATTTTAGCCTTGTCATTATGAAAGGTAGTATATTGTTGAGATTTTTGTTATTCCAATGGATGGTAGACTTGTCATTATGGAAGGGAGTCTGTTGTCGAGATTTTTGTTACTCCAATGGATGGTACCCCTATCATAATGGAAGGTAGTCTTTTGTTGACATTTTTGTTACTCCAATGGATGGTAGCCTTGTCATTATGGAAGGTATTTTGTTGTCGAGATTTTTGTTATTCCAATGGATGGTAGCCTTGTCATTATGGAAGGTAGTCTCTTGTCGTGTTTTAGTTACTCCAATATATGGTAGCCTTGTCATTATGGAAGGTAGTATGTTATCGATATCTTTGTTACTCCAATGGATGGTAGCCTTGTCATTATGGAAGGTAGACTGTTGTCGAGATTTTTGTTATTCCAATGGATGGTAGCCTTGTCATTATGGAAGGAAGTCTGTTGTCGTGATTTTAGTTTCTCCAATGGATGGTAGCCTTGTGATTTTTTAAGGTAGTATGTTGTTGATATCTTTGTTACTCCAATGGATGGTAGCCTTGTCATTATGGAAGGTAGTCTGTTGTCCAAAATTTTTTACTCCAATGGATGGTAGCCTTGTCATTATGGAAGGTAGTCTGTTGCGAGGATTTTTGTTACTCCATTGGATGGTAGCCTTGTCTTTATGGAAGGTAGTCTCTTGTTGATATTTTTTTTACTCCAATGGATGGTAGGCTTGTCATTATGGAAGGTAGTCTATTGTTCAGATTTTTGATACTCCAATGGATGGTAGACTTGTCATTATGGAAGGTAGTCTATTATCGAGATTTTTGTTACTCCATTGGATAGTAGCCTTGTCATTATGGAAGGTAGTCTGTTGTCGAGATTTTTGTTATTCCAACGGATGGTAGCCTTGTCATTATGGAAGGTAGTCTGTTGTCGTGATTTTTATTACTACAATGGATGGTAGCCCTGTCATTATGGAAGGTAGTATGTTGTCGATATCTTTGTTACTCTAATGGATGTTAGCCTTGTTTTTATGGAAGGTATTATGTTGTCGATATTTTTGTTACTCTATTAGATTCTAGCCTTGTCATTATGGAAGGTAGTCTCTTATTTATATTTTTGTTACTCCATTGGATGGTAGAGTTGTCATTAAATAAGGTAGTCTATTTTCCCGGTTTTTGTTACTCGAATGGATCGTAGCCTTGTCATTATGGAAGGTAGTTTGTCGTTGTGATTTCTGTTACTCAATGGATGATAGCCTTGTCATTATGGAAGGTACTCTGTTGTTTAGATTTTTGTTACTCCAATGTATGGTAGACTTGTCATTATGGAAGGTAGTCTGTTGTCGATATTTTTGTTACTCCATTGGATTTTAGCCTTGTCATTATGAAAGGTAGTATATTGTCGAGATTTTTGTTATTCCAATGGATGGTAGACTTGTCATTATGGAAGGGAGTCTGTTGTCGAGATTTTTGTTACTCCAATGGATGGTACCCCTATCATTATGGAAGGTAGTCTTTTGTTGACATTTTTGTTACTCCAATGGATGGTAGCCTTGTCATTATGGAAGGTAGTATGTTGTCGAGATTTTTGTTATTCCAATGGATGGTAGCCTTGTCATTATGGAAGGTATTCTGTTGTCGAGATTTTTGTTATTCCAATGGATGGTAGCCTTGTCATTATGGAAGGTAGTCTCTTGTCGTGTTTTTGTTACTCCAATGGATGGTAGCCTTGTCATTATGGAAGGTAGTATGTTGTCGATATCTTTGTTACTCCAATGGATGGTAGCCATGTCATTATGGAAGGTAGTCTGTTGTCGAGATTTTTGTTATTCCAATGGACGGTAGCCTTGTCATTATAGAAGGTAGTCTATTGTTGTGATTTTTGTTACTCCAATGGATGGTAGCCTTGTGAGTTTTTAAGGTAGTATGTTGTCGATATCTTTGTTACTCCAATGGATGGTAGCCTAGTCATTATGGAAGGTAGTCTGTTGTCCAACATTTTTATACTCCAATGGATGGTAGCCTTGTCATTATGGAACGTAGTCTGTTGCCGATATTTTTGTTACTCCATTGGATGGTAGCCTTGTCTTTATGGAAGGTAGTCTCTTGTTGATATTTTTGTTACTCCAATGGATGGTAGCCTTGTCATTACGGAAGGTAGTTTGTTGTTCATATTTTTGATACTCCAATGGATGGTAGCCTTGTCATTATGAAAGGTAATATATTGTCGAGATTTTTTTTATTCCAATGAATGGTAGACTTGTCATTATGGAAGGTAGTTTGTTGTCGAAATTTTTGTTACTCCAATGGATGGTACCCTTATCATTATGGATGGTAGTCTATTGTCGACATTTTTGTTACTCCAATGGATGGTAGCCTTGTCATTATGGAAGGTAGTCTGTTGTCGAGATTTTTATTACTCCATTGGATGGTAGCCTTGTCATTATGGAAGGTAGTCTATTGTCGAGATTTTTGTTATTCCAATGGATGGTAGCCTTGTCATTATGGAAGGTAGTTTGTTGTCGTGATTTTTGTTACTCCAATGGATGGTAGCCTTGTGATTTTTTAAGGTAGTATGTTGTTGATATCTTTGTTACTCTAATGGATGGTAGACTTGTCATTATGGAAGGTAGTCTGTTGTCCAAAATTTTTATACTCCAATGGATGGTAGCCTTGTCATTATGGAAGGTACTCTGTTGCCGAGATTTTTGTTACTCCATTAGATGGTAGCCTTGTCTTTATGGAAGGTAGTCTCTTGTTGATATATTTGTTACTCCAATGGATGTTAGCCTTGTCATTTTGGAAGGTAGTATGTTATCGAGATTGTTGTTACTCCATTGGATAGTAGCCTTGTAATTATGGAAGGTAGTCTGTTGTCGAGATTTTTGTTTTTCCAACGGATGGTAGCCTTGTCATTATGGAAGGTAGTCTGTTGTCGTGATTTTAATTACTACAGTGGATGGTAGCCCTGTCATTATGGAAGGTAGTATGTTGTCGATATCTTTGTTACTCCAATGGATGGTAGCCTTGTCATTATGGAAGGTAGTCTGTTGTCGAGATTTTTGTTATTCCAATGGATGGTAGCCTTGTCATTATGGAAGGTAGTCTGTTGTCGTGATTTTTGTTACTCCAATGGATTGTATCCTTGTCATTATGGAATGTAGTATGTTGTCGATATCTTTGTTACTCCAATGTATAGTAGCCTTGTCATTATAGAAGGTAGTCTGTTGTCGAGATTTTTGTTATTCCAATGGATGGTAGCCTTGTCATTATGGAAGGTAGTCTGTTGTCTTGATTTTTGTTACTCCAATGGATGGTAGCCTTGTGATTTTTTAAGGTAGTATTTTGTCGATATCTTTGTTACTCCAATGGATGGTAGCCTTGTCATTATGGAAGGTAGTCTGTTTTTGATATTTTTGTTACTCCATTTGATGGTAGCCTTGTCATTATGGAAGGTATTCTGTTGTCGAGATTTTTCTTATTCCAATGGATGGTAGCGTTGTCATTATGGAAGGTAGTCTGTTGCCGAGATTTTTGTTACTCCATTAGATGGTAGCCTTGTCTTTATGGAAGGTAGTCTCTTGTTGATATTTTTGTTACTCCAATGGATGGTAGCCTTGTCATTATGGAAGGTAGTCTGTTTTTCAGATTTTTGATACTCCAATGGATGGTAGACTTGTCATTTTTGAAGGTAGTCTGTTATCGAGATTGTTGTTACTCCATTGGATAGTAGCCTTGTCATTATGGAAGGTAGTCTGTTGTCGTGATTTTTATTACTACAGTGGATGGTAGCCCTTTCATTATGGAAGGTAGTATGTTGTCGATATCTTTGTTACTCTAATGGATGGTAGCCTTGTTATTATGGAAGGTATTCTGTTGTCGATATTTTTGTTACTCCATTAGATTCTAGCCTTGTCATTATAGAAGGTAGTCTCTTATTTATATTTTTGTTACTCCATTGGATGGTAGCCTTGTCATTAATGAAGGTAGTCTATTTTCCCAGTTTTTGTTACTCGAATGGATCGTAGCCTTGTCATTATGGAAGGTAGTTTGTCGTTGTGATTACTGTTACTCAATGGATGATAGCCTTGTCATTATGGAAGGTACTCTGTTGTTTAGATTTTGGTTACTCCAATGTATGGTAGACTTGTCATTATGGAAGGTAGTCTGTTGTCGAGATTTTTGTTATTCCAATGGATGGTAGACTTGTCATTATGGAAGGGAGTCTGTTTTCGAGATTTTTGTTAATCCAATGGATGGTACCCCTATCATTATGGAAGGTAGTCTTTTGTTGACATTTTTGTTACTCCAATGGATGGTAACCTTGTCATTATGAAAGTTAGTATGTTGTCGAGATTTTTGTTACTACATTGGATGGTAGCCTTGTCATTATGGAAGGTATTTTGTTGTCGAGATGTTTGTTATTCCAATGGATGGTAGCCTTGTCATTATTGAAGGTAGTCTCTTGTTGTGTTTTAGTTACTTCAATGGATGGTAGCCTTGTCATTATGGAAGGTAGTATGTTGTCGATATCTTTGTTACTCCAATGGATGGTAGCCTTGTCATTATGGAAGGTAGTCTGTTGTCCAACATTTTTATACTCCAATGGATGGTTGCCTTGTCATTATGGAACGTAGTCTGTTGCCGATATTTTTGTTACTCCATTGGATGGTAGCCTTGTCTTTATGGAAGGTAGTCTCTTGTTGATATTTTTGTTACTCCAATGGATGGTAGCCTTGTCATTACGGAAGGTAGTCTGTTGTTCATATTTTTGATACTCCAATGGATGGTAGACTTGTCATTATGGAAGGTAGTCTGTTATCGAGATTTTTGTTACTCCATTGGATAATAGCCTTGTCATTATGGAAGGTAGTCTATTGTCGAGATTTTTGTTATTCCAAAGGATGGTACCCGTGTCATTATGGAAGGTAGTTTGTTGTCGTGATTTTTATTACTACAATGGATGGTAGCCCTGTCATTATGGAAGGTAGTATGTTGTCGATATCTTTGTTACCCTAATGGATGGTAGCCTTGTCATTATGGAAGGTACTCTGTTGTCGATATTGTTGTTACTCCAATGGATGGTAGCCTTGTCATTATGGAAGGTAGTCTCTTGTTGATACTTTTGTTACTCCATTGGATGGTAGCCTTGTCATTATTGAAGGTAGTCTGTTTTCCCGATTTTTGTTACTCAAATGGATCGTAGCCTTGTCATTATGGAAGGTAGTTTGTCGTTGTGATTACTGTTACTCAATGGATGATAGCCTTGTCATTATGGAAGGTACTCTGTTGTTTAGATTTTGGTTACTCCAATGTATGGTAGACTTGTCATTATGGAAGGTAGTCTGTTGTCGAGATTTTTGTTATTCCAATGGATGGTAGACTTGTCATTATGGAAGGGAGTCTGTTTTCGAGATTTTTGTTAATCCAATGGATGGTACCCCTATCATTATGGAAGGTAGTCTTTTGTTGACATTTTTGTTACTCCAATGGATGGTAACCTTGTCATTATGAAAGTTAGTATGTTGTCGAGATTTTTGTTACTACATTGGATGGTAGCCTTGTCATTATGGAAGGTATTTTGTTGTCGAGATGTTTGTTATTCCAATGGATGGTAGCCTTGTCATTATTGAAGGTAGTCTCTTGTCGTGTTTTTGTTACTTCAATGGATGGTAGCCTTGTCATTATGGAAGGTAGTATGTTGTCGATATCTTTGTTACTCCAATGGATGGTAGCCTTGTAATTATGGAAGGTAGTCTGTTGTCCAACATTTTTATACTCCAATGGATGGTTGCCTTGTCATTATGGAACGTAGTCTGTTGCCGGTATTTTTGTTACTCTATTGGATGGTAGCCTTGTCTTTATGGAAGGTAGTCTCTTGTTGATATTTTTGTTACTCCAATGGATGGTAGCCTTGTCATTACGGTAGGTAGTCTGTTGTTCATATTTTTGATACTCCAATGGATGGTAGACTTGTCATTATGGAAGGTAGTCTGTTATCGAGATTTTTGTTACTCCATTGGATAATAGCCTTGTCATTATGGAAGGTAGTTTATTGTCGAGATTTTTGTTATTCCAAAGGATGGTACCCGTGTCATTATGGAAGGTAGTTTGTTGTCGTGATTTTTATTACTACAATGGATGGTAGCCCTGTCATTATGGAAGGTAATATGTTGTCGATATCTTTGTTACCCTAATGGATGGTAGCCTTGTCATTATGGAAGGTACTCTGTTGTCGATATTGTTGTTACTCCAATGGATGGTAGCCCTGTCATTATAGAAGGTAGTCTCTTATTTATATTTTTGTTACTCCATTGGATGGTAGCCTTGTCATTAATGAAGGTAGTCTATTTTCCCAGTTTTTGTTACTCGAATGGATCGTAGCCTTGTCATTATGGAAGGTAGTTTGTCGTTGTGATTACTGTTACTCAATGGATGATAGCCTTGTCATTATGGAAGGTACTTTGTTGTTTAGATTTTGGTTACTCCAATGTATGGTAGACTTGTCATTATGGAAGGTAGTCTGTTGTCGAGATTTTTGTTATTCCAATGGATGGTAGACTTGTCATTATGGAAGGGAGTCTGTTTTCGAGATTTTTGTTAATCCAATGGATGGTACCCCTATCATTATGGAAGGTAGTCTTTTGTTGACATTTTTGTTACTCCAATGGATGGTAACCTTCTCATTATGAAAGTTAGTATGTTGTCGAGATTTTTGTTACTACATTGGATGGTAGCCTTGTCATTATGGAAGGTATTTTGTTGTCGAGATGTTTGTTATTCCAATGGATGGTAGCCTTGTCATTATTGAAGGTAGTCTCTTGTCGTGTTTTTGTTACTTCAATGGATGGTAGCCTTGTCATTATGGAAGGTAGTATGTTGTCGATATCTTTGTTACTCCAATGGATGGTAGCCTTGTCATTATGGAAGGTAGTCTGTTGTCCAACATTTTTATACTCCAATGGATGGTTGCCTTGTCATTATGGAACGTAGTCTGTTGCCGATATTTTTGTTACTCCATTGGATGGTAGCCTTGTCTTTATGGAAGGTAGTCTCTTGTTGATATTTTTGTTACTCCAATGGATGGTAGCCTTGTCATTACGGAAGGTAGTCTGTTGTTCATATTTTTGATACTCCAATGGATGGTAGACTTGTCATTATGGAAGGTAGTCTGTTATCGAGATTTTTGTTACTCCATTGGATAATAGCCTTGTCATTATGGAAGGTAGTCTATTGTCGAGATTTTTGTTATTCCAAAGGATGGTACCCGTGTCATTATGGAAGGTAGTTTGTTGTCGTGATTTTTATTACTACAATGGATGGTAGCCCTGTCATTATGGAAGGTAGTATGTTGTCGATATCTTTGTTACCCTAATGGATGGTAGCCTTGTCATTATGGAAGGTACTCTGTTGTCGATATTGTTGTTACTCCAATGGATGGTAGCCTTGTCATTATGGAAGGTAGTCTCTTGTTGATACTTTTGTTACTCCATTGGATGGTAGCCTTGTCATTATTGAAGGTAGTCTGTTTTCCCGATTTTTGTTACTCAAATGGATCGTAGCCTTGTCATTATGGAAGGTAGTTTATCGTTGTGATTTCTGTTACTCAATCAATGATAGCCTTGTCATTATGGAAGGTACTCTGTTGTTTAGATTTTTGTTACTCCAATGGATGGTAGACTTGTCATTATGGAAGGTAGTCTCTTATCGATATTTTTGTTACTCCATTGGATTGTAGCCTTGTCATTATGAAAGGTAGTATATTGTCGAGATTTTTGTTATTGCAATGGATGGTAGACTTGTCATTATGGAAGGTAGTCTATTGTCCAAAATTTTTATACTCCAATGGATGGTAGCCTTGTCATTATGGAAGATAGTCTGTTGCCGAGATTTTTGTTACTCCATTGGATGGTAGCCTTCTCTTTATGGAAGGTAGTCTCTTGTTTATATTTTTGTTACTCCAATGGATGGTAGCCTTGTCATTACGGAAGGTAGTCTGTTGTTCAGATTTTTGATACTCCAATGGATGGTAGACTTGTCATTATGGAAGGTAGTCTGTTATCGAGATTTTTGTTACTCCATTGGATAGTATCCTTGTCATTATGGAAGGTAGTCTGTTGTCGTGATTTTTATTACTACAATGGATGGTAACCCTGTCATTATGGAAGGTAGTATGTTGTCGATATCTTTGTTACCCTAATGGATGGTAGCCTTCTCATTATGGAAGGTATTCGGTTGTCGATATTGTTGTTACTCCAATGGATGGTAGCCTTGTTATTATGGAAGGTAGTCCCTTGTTGATACTTTTGTTACTACATTGGATGGTAGCCTTGCCATTATTGAAGGTAGTCTGTTTTCCCGAGTTTTGTTACTCAAATGGATCGTAGCCTTGTCATTACGGAAGGTAGTCTGTCATTGTGATTTCTGTTACTCAATGGATGATAGCCTTGTCATTATGGAAGGTACTCTGTTGTTTAGATTTTTGTTACTCCAATGGATGGTAGACTTGTCATTATGGAAGGTAGTCTACTGTCGAGATTTTTGTTACTCCAATGGATGGTACCCTTATCATTATGGAAGGTAGTCTTTTGTTGACATTTTTGTTACTCCAATGGATGGTAGCCTTGTCATTATGAGAGGTTGTTTGTTGTCGAGATTTTTGTTACTCCATTGGATGGTAGCCTTGTCATTATGGAAGGTATTTTGTTGTCGAGATTTTTGTTAATCCAATGGATGGTAGCCTTGTCATTATGGAAGGTAGTCTCTTGTCGTGTTTTTGTTACTCCAATGGATGGTAGCCTTGTCATTATGGAAGGTAGTATGTTGTCGATATCTTTGTTACTCCAATGGATGGTAGCCTTATCATTATGGAAGGAAGTCTGTTGTCGAGATTTTTGTTACTCCAATGGATGGTACCCTTATCATTATGGAAGGTAGTCTTTTGTCGACATTTTTGTTACTCCAATGGATTGTAGCCTTGTCATTATGAAAGGTAGTCTGATGTCGAGATTTTTGTTACTCCATTGGATGGTAGCCTTGTCATTATGGAAGGTATTCTGTTGTCGAGATTTTTGTTATTCCAATTGATGGTACCCTTGTCATTATGGAAGGTAGTTTGTTGTCGTGATTTTTGTTACTCGAATGGATGGTAGCCTCGTCATTATGAAAGGTAGTATATTGTCGAGATTTTTGTTATTCCAATGGATGGTAGACTTGTCATTATGGAAGGTAGTCTGTGGTCGAGATTTTTTTTACTCCAATGGATGGTACCCTTATCATTATGGAAGGTAGTCTTTTGTCGACATTTTTATTACTCCAATGGATGGTAGCCTTGTCATTATGAAAGGTAGTCTGTTCTCGAGATTTTTGTTACTCCTTTGGATGGTAGCCTTGTCATTATGGAAGGTATTCTATTCTCGATATTTTTGTTATTCCAATGGATGGTAGCCTTGTCATGTTGGAATGTAGTATGTTGTCGATATCTTTGTTACTCCAATGCATGGTAGCCTTGTCATTATGGAAGGTAGTCTGTTGTCCAGATTTTTGTTAATCCAATGGATGGTAGCCTTGTCATTATGGAAAGTAGTCTGTTGTCGTGATTTTTGTTACTCCAATGGATGGTAGCCTTGTGATTTTTTAAGGTAGTATATTGTCGATATCTTTGTTACTCCAATGGATGGTAGCCTTGTCATTATGGAAGGTAGTCTGTTGTCCAAAATTTTTATACTCCAATGGATGGTAGCCTTGTCATTATGGAAGGTAGTCTGTTGCCGAGATTTTTGTTACTCCATTGTATGGTAGCCTTGTCTTTATGGAAGGTAGTCTCTTGTTGATATTTTTGTTACTCCAATGGATTGTAGCCTTGTCATTATGGAAGGTAGTCTGTTGTTTAGATTTTTGATACTCCAATGGATGGTAGACTTGACATTATGGAAGGTAGTCTGTTATCGAGATTTTTGTTACTCCATTGGATAGTAGCCTTGTCATTATGGAAGGTACTCTGTTGTCGAGATTTTTGTTATTCCAACGGATGGTAGCCTTGTCATTATGGAAGGTAGTCTGTTGTCGTGATTTTTATTACTAAAATGGATGGTAGCCCTATCATTATGGAAGGTAGTATGTTGTCGATATCTTTGTTACTCTAATGGATGGTAGCCTTGTCATTATGGAAGGTATTTTGTTGTCGATATTGTTGTTACTCCAATGGATGGTAGCCTTGTCATTATGGAAGTTAGTCTCTTGTTGATATTTTTTTTACTACATTGGATGGTCGCCTTGTCATTATTGAAGGTAGTCTGTTTTCCCGATTTTTGTTACTCAAATGGATCGTAGCCTTGTCATTATGGAAGGTAGTTTATCGTTGTGATTTATGTTACTCAATCAATGATAGCCTTGTCATTATGGAAGGTACTCTGTTGTTTAGATTTTTGTTACTCCAATGGATGGTAGACTTGTCATTATGGAAGGTAGTCTGTTATCGATATTTTTGTTACTCCATTGGATTGTAGCCTTGTCATTATGAAAGGTAGTATATTGTCGAGATTTTTGTTATTGCAATGGATGGTAGACTTGTCATTATGGAAGGTAGTCTATTGTCCAAAATTTTTATACTCCAATGGATGGTAGCCTTGTCATTATGGAAGATAGTCTGTTGCCGAGATTTTTGTTACTCCATTGGATGGTAGCCTTCTCTTTATGGAAGGTAGTCTCTTGTTTATATTTTTGTTACTCCAATGGATGGTAGCCTTGTCATTACGGAAGGTAGTCTGTTGTTCAGATTTTTGATACTCCAATGGATGGTAGACTTGTCATTATGGAAGGTAGTCTATTATCCAGATTTTTGTTACTCCATTGGATAGTAGCCTTGTCATTATGGAAGGTAGTCTGTTGTCGTGATTTTTATTACTACAATGGATGGTAACCCTGTCATTATGGAAGGTAGTATGTTGTCGATATCTTTGTTACCCTAATGGATGGTAGCCTTCTCATTATGGAAGGTATTCGGTTGTCGATATTGTTGTTACTCCAATGGATGGTAGCCTTGTCATTATGGAAGGTAGTCCCTTGTTGATACTTTTGTTACTACATTGGATGGTAGCCTTGCCATTATTGAAGGTAGTCTGTTTTCTCGAGTTTTGTTACTCAAATGGATCGTAGCCTTTGCATTATGGAAGGTAGTCTATCATTGTGATTTCTGTTACTCAATGGATGATAGCCTTGTCATTATGGAAGGTACTCTGTTGTTTAGATTTTTGTTACTCCAATGGATGGTAGACTTGTCATTATGGAAGGTAGTCTACTGTCGAGATTTTTGTTACTCCAATGGATGGTACCCTTATCATTATGGAAGGTAGTCTTTTGTTGACATTTTTGTTACTCCAATGGATGGTAGCCTTGTCATTATGAGAGGTTGTTTGTTGTCGAGATTTTTGTTACTCCATTGGATGGTAGCCTTGTCATTATGGAAGGTATTTTGTTGTCGAGATTTTTGTTATTCCAATGGATGGTAGCCTTGTCATTATGGAAGGTAGTCTCTTGTCGTGTTTTTGTTACTCCAATGGATGGTAGCCTTGTCATTATGGAAGGTAGTATGTTGTCGATATCTTTGTTACTCCAATGGATGGTAGCCTTATCATTATGGAAGGAAGTCTGTTGTCGAGATTTTTGTTACTCCAATGGATGGTACCCTTATCATTATGGAAGGTAGTCTTTTGTCGACATTTTTGTTACTCCAATGGATGGTAGCCTTGTCATTATGAAAGGTAGTCTGTTGTCGAGATTTTTGTTACTCCATTGGATGGTAGCCTTGTCATTATGGAAGGTATTCTGTTGTCGAGATTTTTGTTATTCCAATTGATGGTACCCTTGTCATTATGGAAGGTAGTTTGTTGTCGTGATTTTTGTTACTCGATTGGATGGTAGCCTTGTCATTATGAAAGGTAGTATATTGTCGAGATTTTTGTTATTCCAATGGATGGTAGACTTGTCATTATGGAAGGTAGTCTGTGGTCGAGATTTTTTTTACTCCAATGGATGGTACCCTTATCATTATGGAAGGTAGTCTTTTGTCGACATTTTTATTACTCCAATGGATGGTAGCCTTGTCATTATGAAAGGTAGTCTGTTCTCGAGATTTTTGTTACTCCTTTGGATGGTAGCCTTATCATTATGGAAGGTATTCTATTCTCGATATTTTTGTTATTCCAATGGATGGTAGCCTTGTCATGTTGGAATGTAGTATGTTGTCGATATCTTTGTTACTCCAATGCATGGTAGCCTTGTCATTATGGAAGGTAGTCTGTTGTCCAGATTTTTGTTAATCCAATGGATGGTAGCCTTGTCATTATGGAAAGTAGTCTGTTGTCGTGATTTTTGTTACTCCAATGGATGGTAGCCTTGTGATTTTTTAAGGTAGTATATTGTCGATATCTTTGTTACTCCAATGGATGGTAGCCTTGTCATTATGGAAGGTAGTCTGTTGTCCAAAATTTTTATACTCCAATGGATGGTAGCCTTGTCATTATGGAAGGTAGTCTGTTGCCGAGATTTTTGTTACTCCATTGTATGGTAGCCTTGTCTTTATGGAAGGTAGTCTCTTGTTGATATTTTTGTTACTCCAATGGATTGTAGCCTTGTCATTATGGAAGGTAGTCTGTTGTTTAGATTTTTGATACTCCAATGGATGGTAGACTTGACATTATGGAAGGTAGTCTGTTGTCGAGATTTTTGTTACTCCATTGGATAGTAGCCTTGTCATTATGGAAGGTACTCTGTTGTCGAGATTTTTGTTATTCCAACGGATGGTAGCCTTGTCATTATGGAAGGTAGTCTGTTGTCGTGATTTTTATTACTACAATGGATGGTAGCCCTATCATTATGGAAGGTAGTATGTTGTCGATATCTTTGTTACTCTAATGGATGGTAGCCTTGTCATTATGGAAGGTATTCTGTTGTCGATATTGTTGTTACTCCAATGGATGGTAGCCTTGTCATTATGGAAGTTAGTCTCTTGTTGATATTTTTTTTACTACATTGGATGGTAGCCTTGTCATTATTGAAGGTAGTCTGTTTTCCCGATTTTTGTTACTCGAATGGATCGTAGCCTTGTCATTATGGAAGGTAGTTTGTCGTTGTGATTTCTGTTACTCAATGGATGATAGCCTTGTCATTATGGAAGGTACTCTATTGTTGATTTTTGTTACCCCAATGGATGGTAGACTTGTCATTATGGAGGGTAGTCTGTTGTCGAGATTTTTGTTACTCCATTAGATTGTAGCCTTGTCATTATGAAAGGTAGTATATTGTCAGGACTTTTGTTATTCCAATGGATGCTAGACTTGTCATTATGGAAGGTAGTCTGTTCTCGAGATTTTTGTTGCTCCAATGGATGGTACCCTTATCATTATGGAAGGTAGTCTTTTGTCGACATTTTTGTTACTCCAATGGATGGTAGCCTTGTCATTAAGGAAGGTATTTTGTTGACGAGATTTTTGTTATTCCAATAGATGGTAGCCTAGTCATTATGGAAGGTAGTCTCTTGTCGTGATTTTGTTACTCCAATGGATGGTAGCCTTGTCATTATGGAAGGTAGTATGTTGTCGATATCTTTGTTACTCCAATGTATGGTAGCCTTGTCATTATGGAAGGTAGTTTGTTGTCGAGATTTTTGTTATTCCAATGGATGGTAGCCTTGTCATTATGGAAGGTAGTCTGTTGTCGTGATTTTTATTACTACAATGGATGGTAGCCCTATCATTATGGAAGGTAGTATGTTGTCGATATCTTTGTTACTCTAATGGATGGTAGCCTTGTCATTATGGAAGGTATTATGTTGTCGATATTGTTGTTACTCCAATGGATGGTAGCCTTGTCATTATGGAATGTAGTCTCTTGTTGATATTTTTTTTACTACATTGGATGGTAGCCTTGTCATTATTGAAGGTAGTCTGTTTTCCCGATTTTTGTTACTCGAATGGATCGTAGCCTTGTCATTATGGAAGGTAGTCTGTCGTTCTGATTTCTGTTACTCAATGGGTGATAGCCTTGTCATTATGGAAGGTACTCTATTGTTGATTTTTGTTACTCTAATGGATGGTAGACTTGTTATTATGGAAGGTAGTCTGTTTTCGATATTTTTGTTACCCCATTGGATTGTAGCTTTGTCATTATGAAAGGTAGTATATTGTCGGGATTTTTGTTATTCCAATGGATGGTAGACTTGTCATTATGGAAGGTAGTCTGTTGTCGAGATTTTTGTTACTCCAATGAATGGTACCCTTATCATTATGGAAGGTAGTCTTTTGTCGACATTTTTGTTACTCCAATGGATGGTAGACTTGTCATTATGGAACATAGTATATTGTCGTGATTTTTGTTACTCCAATGGACGGTAGCCTTGTAATTTTTTAAGGTAGTATGTTGTCGATATCATTGTTACTCCAATGGATGGTAGCCTTGTCATCATGGAAGGTAGTCTATTGTCCAAAAAATTTTATACTCCAATGGATGGTAGCCTTGTCATTATGGAAGGTAGTCTGTTGCCGAGATTTTTGTTACTCCATTGGATGGTAGCCTTGTCTTTATGGAAGGTAGTCTCTTGTTTATATTTTTGTTACTCCAATGGATGGTAGCCTTGTCATTACGGAAGGTAGTCTGCTGTTCAGATTTTTGATACTCCAATGGATGGTAGACTTGTCATTATGGAAGGTAGTTTGTTATCGAGATTTTTGTTACTCCATTGCATAGTAGCCTTGTCATTATGGAAGGTAGTCTATTGTCGAGATTTTTATTATTCCAACGAATGCTAGCCTTGTCATTATGTAAGGTAGTATGTTGTCGATATCTTGGTTACCCTAATGGATGGTAGCCTTGTCATTATGGAAGGTATTCTGTTGTCGATATTGTTGTTACTCCAATGGATGATAGCCTTGTCATTATGGAAGGTAATCTCTTGTTGATACTTTTGTTACTTCATTGGATCGTAGCCTTGTCATTATGGAAGGTAGTCTATCGTTGTGATTTATGTTACTCAATGGATGATAGCCTTGTCATTATGGAAGGTAGTCTGTTGTTTAGATTTTTGTTACTCCAATGGATGGTAGACTTGTCATTATGGAAGCTAGTCTGTTGTCGATATTTTTGTTACTCCATTGGATTGTATCCTTGTCATTATGAAAGGTATTATATTGTCGAGATTTTTGTTATTCCAATGGATGGTAGACTTGTCATTATGGAAGGTAGTCTGTTGTCGAGATTTTTGTTACTCCAATAGATGGTACCCTTATCATTATGGAAGGTAGTCTTTTGTCGACATTTTTGTTACTCCAATGGATGGTAGCCTTGTCATTATGAAAGGTAGTCTGTTGTCGAGATTTTTGTTACTCCATTGGATGGTAGCCTTGTCATTATGGAAGGTATTCTGTTGTCGAGATTTTTGTTATTCCAATTGATGGTACCCTTGTTATTATGGAAGGTAGTCTGTTTTCGATATTTTTGTTACTCCAATGGATGGTAGCCTTGTCATTATGAAAGGTAGTATATTGTCGAGATTTTTGTTATTCCAATGGATGGTAGACTTGTCATTATGGAAGGTAGTCTGTTGTCGAGATTTTTGTTACTCCAATGGATGGTACCCTGATCATTATGGAAGGTAGTCTTTTGTCGACATTTTTGTTACTCCAATGGATGGTAGCCTTGTAATTATGGAAGGTATTCTGTTGTCGAGATTTTTATTATTCCAATGGATGGTAGCCTAGTCATTATGGTAGGTAGTCTCTTGTCGTGTTTTTGTTAGTCCAATGGGTGGTAGCCTTGTCATTATGGAAGGTAGTATGTTGTCGATATCTTTGTTACTCCAATGAATGGTAGCCTTGTCATTATGGAAGGTATTCTGTTGTCGAGATTTTTGTTATTCCAATGGATGGTAGCCTTGTCATTATGGAAGGTAGTCTATTGTCGTGATTTTTGTTACTCCAATGGACGGTAGCCTTGTAATTTTTTAAGGTAGTATGTTGTCGATATCATTGTTACTCCAATGGATGGTAGCCTTGTCATCATGGAAGGTAGTCTATTGTCCAAAAAAATTTATACTCCAATGGATGGTAGCCTTGTCATTATGGAAGGTAGTCTGTTGCCGAGATTTTTGTTACTCCATTGGATGGTAGCCTTGTCTTTATGGAAGGTAGTCTCTTGTTTATATTTTTGTTACTCCAATGGATGGTAGCCTTGTCATTTCGGAAGGTAGTCTGCTGTTCAGATTTTTGATACTCCAATGGATGGTAGACTTGTCATTATGGAAGGTAGTTTGTTATCGAGATTTTTGTTACTCCATTGCATAGTAGCCTTGTCATTATGGAAGGTAGTCTGTTGTCGAGATTTTTGTTATTTCAACGGATGCTAGCCTTGTCATTATGTAAGGTAGTATGTTGTCGATATCTTGGTTACCCTAATGGATGGTAGCCTTGTCATTATGGAAGGTATTCTGTTGTCGATATTGTTGTTACTCCAATGGATGATAGCCTTGTCATTATGGAAGGTAATCTCTTGTTGATACTTTTGTTACTTCATTGGATGGTAGCCTTGTCATTATTGAAGGTATTCTATTTTCTCGATTTTTGTTACTCAAATGGATCGTAGCCTTGTCATTATGGAAGGTAGTCTATCGTTGTGATTTATGTTACTCAATGGATGATAGCCTTGTCATTATGGAAGGTACTCTGTTGTTTAGATTTTTGTTACTCCAATGGATGGTAGACTTGTCATTATGGAAGCTAGTCTGTTGTCGATATTTTTGTTACTCCATTGGATTGTATCCTTGTCATTATGAAAGGTATTATATTGTCGAGATTTTTGTTATTCCAATGGATGGTAGACTTGTCATTATGGAAGGTAGTCTGTTGTCGAGATTTTTGTTACTCCAATGGATGGTACCCTTATCATTATGGAAGGTAGTCTTTTGTCGACATTTTTGTTACTCCAATGGATGGTAGCCTTGTCATTATGAAAGGTAGTCTGTTGTCGAGATTTTTGTTACTCCATTGGATGGTAGCCTTGTCATTATGGAAGGTATTCTGTTGTCGAGATTTTTGTTATTCCAATTGATGGTACCCTTGTCATTATGGAAGGTAGTTTGTTGTCGTGATTTTTGTTACTCCAATGGATGCTAGCCTTGTCATTATGAAAGGTAGTATATTGTCGAGATTTTTGTTATTCCAATGGATGGTAGACTTGTCATTATGGAAGGTAGTCTGTTGTCGAGATTTTTGTTACTCCAATGGATGGTACCCTGATCATTATGGAAGGTAGTCTTTTGTCGACATTTTTGTTACTCCAATGGATGGTAGCCTTGTAATTATGGAAGGTATTCTGTTGGCGAGATTTTTGTTATTCCAATGGATGGTAGCCTAGTCATTATGGTAGGTAGTCTCTTGTCGTGTTTTTGTTACTCCAATGGGTGGTAGCCTTGTCTTTATGGAAAGGTAGTATGTTGTCGATATCTTTGTTACTCCAATGGATGGTAGCCTTGTCATTATGGAAGGTAGTTTGTGTTCGAGATTTTTGTTATTCCAATGGATGATACCCTTGTCATTATGGAAGGTAGTCTATTGTCGTGATTTTTGTTACTCCAATGGACGGTAGCCTTTTAATTTTTTAAGGTAGTATGTTGTCGATATCTTTGTTACTCCAAAGGATGGTAGCCTTGTCATCATGGAAGGTAGTCTATAGTCCAAAAAATTTTATACTCCAATGGATGGTAGCCTTGTCATTATGGAAGGTAGTCTGTTGCCGAGATTTTTGTTACTCCATTGGATGGTAGCCTTGTCTTTATGGAAGGTAGTCTCTTGTTTTATTTTTGTTACTCCAATGGATGGTAGCCTTGTCATTACGGAAGGTAGTCTGCTGTTCAGATTTTTTATACTCCAATGGATGGTAGACTTGTCATTATGGAAGGTAGTTTGTTATCGAGATTTTTGTTACTGCATTGGATAGTAGCCTTGTCATTATGGAAGGTAGTCTGTTGTCGAGATTTTTGTTATTTCAACGGATGATAGCCTTGTCATTATGCAAGGTAGTATGTTGTCGATATCTTGGTTACCCTAATGGATGGTAGCCTTCTCATTATGGACGGTATTCTGTTGTCGATATTGTTGTTACTCCAATGGATGATAGCCTTGTCATTATGGAAGGTAGTCTCTTGTTGATACTTTTGTTACTCCATTGGATGGTAGCCTTGTCATTATTGAAGGTAGTCTATTTTCCCGATTTTTGTTACTCAAATGGATCGTAGCCTTGTCATTATGGAAGGTAGTCTATCGTTGTGATTTCTGTTACTCAATGGATGATAGCCTTGTCATTATGGAAGGTACTCTGTTGTTTAGATTTTTGTTACTCCAATGGATGGTAGACTTGTCATTATGGAAGGTAGTTTGTTGTCGATATTTTTGTTACTCCATTGGATTGTAGCCTTGTCATTATGAAAGGTATTATATTGTCGATATTTTTGTTATTCCAATGGATGGTAGACATGTCATTATGGAAGGTAGTCTGGTGTCGAGATTTTTGTTACTCCAATGGATGGTACCCTTATCATTATGGAAGGTAGTCTTTTGTCGACATTTTTGTTACTCCAATGGATGGTAGCCTTGTCATTATGGAAGGTATTCTGTTGTCGAGATTTTTGTTATTCCAATTGATGGTACCCTTGTCATTATGGAAGGTAGTTTGTTGTCGTGATTTTTGTTACTCCAATGGATGGTAGCCTTGTTATTATGAAAGGTAGTATATTGTCGAGATTTTTGTTATTCCAATGGATGGTAGACTTGTCATTATGGAAGGTAGTCTGTGGTCGATATTTTTGTTACTCCAATGGATGGTACCCTTATCATTATGGAAGGTAGTCTTTTGTCGACATTTTTATTACTCCGATGGATGGTAGCCTTGTCATTATGAAAGGTAGTCTATTCTCGAGATTTTTGTTACTCCTTTGGATGGTAGCCTTGTCATTATGGAAGGTATTCTATTCTCGATATTTTTGTTATTCCAATGGATGGTAGCCTTGTCATGGTGGAAGGTAGTATGCTGTCGATATCTTTGTTACTCCAATGGATGGTAGCCTTCTCATTATGGAAGGTAGTCTGTTGTCGAGAATTTTGTTATTCCAATGGATGGTAGCCTTGTCATTATGGAAGGTATTATGTTATCAATATCTTTGTTACTCCAATGGATGGTAGCATTGTCATTATGGAAGGTAGTCTGTTGTCGAGATTTTTGTTATTCCAACGGATGGTAGCCTTGTCATTATGGAAGGTAGTCTGTTGTCGTGATTTTTATTACTACAATGGATGGTAGCCCTGTCATTATGGAAGGTAGTATGTTGTCGATATCTTTGTTACCCTAATGGATGGTAGCCTTGTCATTATGGAAGGTATTCTGTTGTCGATATTGTTGTTACTCCAATGGATGGTAGCCTTGTCATTATGGAAGGTAGTCTCTTGTTGATACTTTTGTTACTCCATTGGATGGTAGCCTTGTCATTATTGAAGGTAGTCTGTTTTCCCGATTTTTGTTACCCAAATGGATCGTAGCCTTGTCATTATGGAAGGTAGTCTATCATTGTGATTTCTGTTACTCAATGGATGATAGCCTTGTCATTATGGAAGGTACTCTGTTGTTTAGATTTTTGTTACTCCAATGGATGGTAGACTTGTCATTATGGAAGGTAGTCTGTTGCCGATATTTTTGTTAGTCCATTGGATTGTATCCTTGTCATTATGAAAGGTAGTATATTGTCGAGATTTTTGTTATTCCAATGGATGGTAGACTTGTCATTATGGAAGGTAGTCTGTTGTCGAGATTTTTGTTACTCCAATGGATGGTACCCTTATCACTATGGAAGGTAGTCTTTTGTCGACATTTTTGTTACTGCAATGGATGGTAGCCTTGTCATTATGAAAGGTAGTCTGTTGTCGATATTTTTGTTACTCCATTGGATGGTAGCCTTGTCATTATGGAAGGTAGTTTGTTGTCGTGATTTTTGTTACTCCAATGGATGGTAGCCTTGTCATTATGAAAGGTAGTATATTGTCGAGATTTTTGTTATTCCAATGGATGGTAGACTTGTCATTATGGAAGGTAGTCTGTTGTCGAGATTTTTGTTACTCCAATGGATGGTACCCTTATCATTATGGAAGGTAGTCTTTTGTCGACATTTTTATTACTCCAATGGATGGTAGCCTTGTCATTATGAAAGGTAGTCTGTTGTCGAGATTTTTGTTACTCCTTTGGATGGTAGCCTTGTCATTATGGAAGGTATTCTATTGTCGATATTTTTGTTATTCCAATGGATTGTAGCCTTGTCATTATGGAAGGTAGTATGTTGTCGATATCTTTGTTACTCCAATGGATGGTAGCCTTGTCATTATGAAAGGTAGTCTGTTGTCGAGATTTTTGTTATTCCAATGGATGGTAGCCTTGTCATTATGGAAGGTATTATGTTATCAATATCTTTGTTACTCCAATGGATGGTAGCATTGTCATTATGGAAGGTAGTCTGTTGTCGAGATTTTTGTTATTCCAACGGATGGTAGCCTTGTCATTATGGAAGGTAGTCTGTTGTCGTGATTTTTATTACTACAATGGATGGTAGCCCTGTCATTATGGAAGGTAGTATGTTGTCGATATCTTTGTTACCCTAATGGATGGTAGCCTTGTCATTATGGAAGGTATTCTGTTGTCGATATTGTTGTTACTCCAATGGATGGTAGCCTTGTCATTATGGAAGGTAGTCTCTTGTTGATACTTTTGTTACTCCATTGGATGGTAGCCTTGTCATTATTGAAGGTAGTCTGTTTTCCCGATTTTTGTTACCCAAATGGATCGTAGCCTTGTCATTATGGAAGGTAGTCTATCATTGTGATTTCTGTTACTCAATGGATGATAGCCTTGTCATTATGGAAGGTACTCTGTTGTTTAGATTTTTGTTACTCCAATGGATGGTAGACTTGTCATTATGGAAGGTAGTCTGTTGCCGATATTTTTGTTAGTCCATTGGATTGTATCCTTGTCATTATGAAAGGTAGTATATTGTCGAGATTTTTGTTATTCCAATGGATGGTAGACTTGTCATTATGGAAGGTAGTCTGTTGTCGAGATTTTTGTTACTCCAATGGATGGTACCCTTATCACTATGGAAGGTAGTCTTTTGTCGACATTTTTGTTACTGCAATGGATGGTAGCCTTGTCATTATGAAAGGTAGTCTGTTGTCGATATTTTTGTTACTCCATTGGATGGTAGCCTTGTCATTATGGAAGGTAGTTTGTTGTCGTGATTTTTGTTACTCCAATGGATGGTAGCCTTGTCATTATGAAAGGTAGTATATTGTCGAGATTTTTGTTATTCCAATGGATGGTAGACTTGTCATTATGGAAGGTAGTCTGTTGTCGAGATTTTTGTTACTCCAATGGATGGTACCCTTATCATTATGGAAGGTAGTCTTTTGTCGACATTTTTATTACTCCAATGGATGGTAGCCTTGTCATTATGAAAGGTAGTCTGTTGTCGAGATTTTTGTTACTCCTTTGGATGGTAGCCTTGTCATTATGGAAGGTATTCTATTGTCGATATTTTTGTTATTCCAATGGATTGTAGCCTTGTCATTATGGAAGGTAGTATGTTGTCGATATCTTTGTTACTCCAATGGATGGTAGCCTTGTCATTATGAAAGGTAGTCTGTTGTCGAGATTTTTGTTATTCCAATGGATGGTAGCCTTGTCATTATGGAAGGTATTATGTTATCAATATCTTTGTTACTCCAATGGATGGTAGCATTGTCATTATGGAAGGTAGTCTGTTGTCGAGATTTTTTTTATTCCAACGGATGGTAGCCTTGTCATTATGGAAGGTAGTCTGTTGTCGTGATTTTTATTACTACAATGGATGGTAGCCCTGTCATTATGGAAGGTAGTATGTTGTCGATATCTTTCTTACCCTAATGGATGGTAGCCTTGTCATTATGGAAGGTATTCTGTTGTCGATATTGTTGTTACTCCAATGGATGGTAGCCTTGTCATTATGGAAGGTAGTCTCTTGTTGATACTTTTGTTACTCCATTTGATGGTAGCCTTGTCATTGTTGAAGGTAGTATGTTTTTCCGATTTTTGTTACCCAAATGGATCGTAGCCTTGTCATTGTGGAAGGTAGTCTATCATTGTGATTTCTGTTACTCAATGGATGATAGCCTTGTCATTATGGAAGGTACTCTGTTGTTTAGATTTTTGTTACTCCAATGGATGGTAGACTTGTCATTATGGAAGGTAGTCTGTTGCCGATATTTTTGTTAGTCCATTGGATTGTATCCTTCTCATTATGAAAGGTAGTATATTGTCGAGATTTTTGTTATTCCAATGGATGGTAGACTTGTCATTATGGAAGGTAGTCTGTTGTCGAGATTTTTGTTACTCCAATGGATGGTACCCTTATCATTATGGAAGGTAGTCTTTTGTCGACATTTTTGTTACTCCAATGGATGGTAGCCTTGTCATTATGAAAGGTAGTTTGTTGTCGAGATTTTTGTTACTCCATTGGATGGTAGCCTTGTCATTATGGAAGGTAGTTTGTTGTCGTGATTTTTGTTACTCCAATGGATGGTAGCCTTGTCATTATGAAAGGTAGTATATTGTCGAGATTTTTGTTATTCCAATGGATGGAATACTTGTCATTATGGAAGGTAGTCTGTTGTCGAGATTTTTGTTACTCCAATGGATGGTACCCTTATCATTATGGAAGGTAGTCTTTTGTCGACATTTTTATTACTCCAATGGATGGTAGCCTTGACATTATGAAAGGTAGTCTGTTGTCGAGATTTTTGTTACTCCTTTGGATGGTAGCCTTGTCATTATGGAAGGTATTCTATTGTCGATATTTTTGTTATTCCAATGGATTGTAGCCTTGTCATTATGGAAGGTAGTATGTTATCGATATCTTTGTTACTCCAATGGATGGTAGCCTTGTCATTATGAAATGTAGTCTGTTGTCGAGATTTTTGTTATTCCAATGGATGGTAGCCTTGTCATTATGGAAGGTATTATGTTATCAATATCTTTGTTACTCCAATGGATGGTAGCATTGTCATTATGGAAGGTAGTCTGTTGTCGAGATTTTTGTTATTCCAACGGATGGTAGCCTTGTCATTATGGAAGGTAGTCTGTTGTCTTGATTTTTATTACTACAATGGATGGTAGCCCTGTCATTATGTAAGGTAGTATGTTGTCGATATCTTTGTTACCCTAATGGATGGTAGCCTTTTCATTATGGAAGGTATTATGTTGTCGATATTGTTGTTACTCCAATGGATGGTAGCCTTGTCATTATGGAAGGTAGTCTCTTGTTGATACTTTTGTTACTCCATTGGATGGTAGCCTTGTCAATATTGAAGGTAGTCTATTTTTCCGATTTTTGTTACCCAAATGGATCGTAGCCTTGTCATTGTGGAAGGTAGTCTATCATTGTGATTTCTGTTACTCAATGGATGATAGCCTTGTCATTATGGAAGGTACTCTGTTGTTTAGATTTTTGTTACTCCAATGGATGGTAGACTTGTCATTATGGAAGGTAGTCTGTTGTCGATATTTTTGTTACTCCATTGGATTGTATCCTTGTCATTATGAAAGGTAGTATATTGTCGAGATTTTTGTTATTCCAATGGATGGTAGACTTGTCATTATGGAAGGTAGTCTGTTGTCGAGATTTTTGTTACTCCAATGGATGGTACCCTTATCATTATGGAAGGTAGTCTTTTGTCGACATTTTTGTTACTCCAATGGATGGTAGCCTTGTCATTATGAAAGGTAGTCTGTTGTCGAGATTTTTGTTACTCCATTGGATGGTAGCCTTGTCATTATGGAAGGTAGTTTGTTGTCGTGATTTTTGTTACTCCAATGGATGGTAGCCTTGTCATTATGAAAGGTAGTATATTGTATAGATTTTTGTTATTCCAATGGATGGTAGACTTGTCATTATGGAAGGTAGTCTGTTGTCGAGATTTTTGTTACTCCAATGGATGGTACCCTTATCATTATGGAAGGTAGTCTTTTATCGACATTTTTATTACTCCAATGGATGGTAGCCTTGTCATTATGAAAGGTAGTCTGTTTTCGAGATTTTTGTTACTCCTTTGGATGGTAGCCTTGTCATTATGGAAGGTATTCTATTGTCGATATTTTTGTTATTCCAATGGATTGTAGCCTTGTCATTATGGAAGGTAGTATGTTGTCGATATCTTTGTTACTCCAATGGATGGTAGCCTTGTCATTATGAAAGGTAGTCTGTTGTCGAGATTTTTGTTATTCCAATGGATGGTAGCCTTGTCATTATGGAAGGTATTATGTTATCAATATCTTTTTTACTCCAATGGATGGTAGCATTGTCATTATGGAAGGTAGTCTGTTGTCGAGATTTTTGTTATTCCAACGGATGGTAGCCTTGTCATTATGGAAGGTATTCTGTTTTCCTTATTTTTATTACTACAATGGCTGGTAGCCCTATCATTATGGAAGGTAGTATGTTCTCGATATCTTTGTTACCCTAATGGATGGTAGCCTTGTCATTATGGAAGGTAGTATATTGTCGAGATTTTTGTTATTCCAATGGATTGTGGACTTGTCATTATGGAAGGTAGTCTGTTGTCGAGATTTTTGTGACTCCAATGGATGGTACCCTTATCATTATGGAAGGTAGTCTTTTGTCGACATTTTTATTACTCCAATGGATGGTAGCCTTGTCATTATGAAAGGTAGTCTGTTGTCGAGATTTTTATTACTCCATTGGATGGTAGCCTTGTCATTATGGAAGGTAGTATTTTGTCTTTATTTTTGTTACTCCAATGGATGGTAGCCTTGTCATTATGGAAGGTAGTATGTTGTCGATATCTTTGTTACTCCAATGGATGGTAGCCTTGTCATTATGGAAGGTAGTCTGTTGTCGAGATTTTTGTTATTCCAATGGATGGTAGCCTTGTCATTATGGAAGGTAGTCTATTGTCGTGATTTTTTTTACTCCAATGGATGGTAGCCTTGTGATTTTTTAAGGTAGTATGTTGTCAATATCTTTGTTACTCCAATGGATGGTAGCGTTGTCATTATGGAAGTTAGTCTGTTGACGATATTTTTGTTACTGGATTGGATTGTAGCCATGTAATTAAAGGATGGTAGACTGTTGTCAAGATTTTTGTTATTCCAATTGATGGTAGCCTTGTCATTATGGAAGGTATTATGTTATCAGTATCTTTGTTACTCCAATGGATGGTAGCATTGTCATTATGGAAGGTAGTCTATTGTCGAGATTTTTGTTACTCTAATGAATGGTAGCCTTGTCATTATGGAAGGTAGTGTCTTGTTGATATTTTTGTTACTCCAATGGATGCTAGCCTTGTCATTATGGAAGGTAGTCTGTCGTTGTGATTTCTGTTACTCCAATGGTTAGTAGCCTTGTAATTATGGAAGGTAGTCTGTTGTTCAGATTTTTGTTATTCCAATGGATGGTAGCCTTCTTGTTATGGAAGGTAGTTTGTTGTCGTGATATTTATTACTCCAATGGATGGTAGTCATGTCATTATGGAAGGTAGTATGTTTTCGATATCTTTGTTACTCTAATGGATGGTATCCTTGTTATTATTGAAGGTAGTCTGTTGTCCAGATTTTTGTTACTCGATTGGATGGTAGCCTTGTCATTATGGAAGGTAGTCTGTTGTCCCGATTATTGTTACTCAAATGGATGGTAGCCTTGTCATTATGGAAGGTAGTTTGTCGTTGTGATTTCTGTTACTCAATGGATGATAACCTTGTCATTATGGAAGGTAGTCTGTTGTTCATATTTTTGTTACTCCAATGGATGGTAGACTTGTCATAATGGAAGGTAGTCTATTGTCGATATTTTTGTTATTCCAATGGATGGTAGACTTGTCATTATGTAAGGTAGTCTGTTGTCGAGATTTTTGTTACTCTAATGGATGATACCCTAATCATTATGGAAGGTAGTCTATTGTCGAGATTTTTGTTAGTCAAATGAATGGTAGCCTTGTCATTATGGAAGGTAGTCTGTTTTCGAGATTTTTGTTATTCCAATGGATGGTAGCCTTGTCATTATGGAAGGTAGTCTGTTGTCGTGATATTTGTTACTCCAATGGATGTTAGCCTTGTCATTTTTTAAGGTTGTATGTTGTTGATATCTTTGTTACTCCAATGGATGGTAGCCTTGTAATTATGGAAGGTAGTCTATTTTCGATATTTTTGTTACTCCAATGGATGGTAGCCTTGTCATTATGCAAAGTAGTCTCTTGTTGATATTTTTGTTATTCCAATGGATGGTAGCCTTATCATTATGGAAGGTAGATTGTTGTCCCGATTTTTGATACTCTAATGGATGGTAGCCTTGTCATTATGGAAGGTAGTCTCTTGTTGATATTTTTAATACTCCAATGGATGGTAGCCTTGTCATTATAGAAGGTAGTCCATTGTCCCGATTTTTGTTACTCAAATTGACGGTAGCCTTGTCATTATGGAAGGTAGTCTGTCGTTGTGATTTCTGTTACTTAATGGATGATAGCCTTGTCATTATGGAAGGTAGTCTATTGTTCATATTTTTGTTACTCCAATGGATGGTAGACTTGTCATTATGGAAGGTAGTCTGTTGTTGATATTTTTGTTACTCCTATGGATTGTAGCCTTATCATAATGAAAGGTAGTCTATTGTCGAGATTTTTGTTATTGCAATGGATGGTAGACTTGTCATTATGGAAGGTAGTGTGTTGTCGATTTTTTTGTTACTCTAATGAATGGTACCATTATCATTATGGAAGGTAGTCTATTGTCGATATTTTTGATACTCAAATGGATGGTAGCCTTGTCATTATGGAAGGTAGTCTTTCTTTGTGATTTGTGTTACTCAATGGATGATATCCTTGTCATTATAGAAGGTAGTATGTTGTTCATATTTTTATTACTCCAATGGATGGTAGACTTGTCATTATAGAAGGTAGTCTGTTGTCGATATTTTTGTTACTCCATTGGATTGTAGCCTTATCATTATGAAAGGTAGTCTATAGTCGAGATTTTTGTTATTCCAATGGATGGTAGACTTGTCATTATTGAAGGTAGTCTGTTGTCGAGATGTTTTTTACTCTAATGAATGGTACCATTATCATTATGGAAGGTAGTCTATTGTCGATATTTTCGTTACTCAAATGGATGTAAGTCTGTTTTCGAGATTTTTGTTATTCCAATGTATGGTAGCCTTGTCATTATGTAAGGTAGTCATGTGTCGTGATTTTTTTACTCCAATGGATGTTAGCCTTGTCATTTTTTAAGGTAGTATGTTATCGATATCTTTGTTACTCTAATGGATGGTAGCCTTGTCATTATGGAATGTAGTCTGTTTTCGTTATTTTTGTTACTCCAATGGATGGTAGCCTTGTCATTATGCAAGGTAGTTTCTTGTTGATATTTTTTTTACTCTAATGGATGGTATCCTTGTCATTATGGAAGGTAAATTGTTGTCCCTATTTTTGTTACTCTAATGGATGGTAGCCTTGTCATTATGGAAGGTAGTCTGTCGTTGTGATTTATGTTACTCCAATGGATGGTGGCCTTGTTATTATGGAAGGTAGTCTGTTGTCGTGATTTTTGTTACTCCAATGGATGGTACCCTTGTCATTATGGAAGATAGTCAGTTGTCGAGATTTTTGTTACTCCAATGGATGGTAGCGTTGTCATTATGGAAGGTAGTCTGTTGTCCAAATTTTTTATACTTCAATGGATGGTAGCCTAGTCATTATCGAAGGTAGACTCTTGTTGATATTTTTGTTACTCCAATGGATGGTAGCCTTGTCATTATTGAAGGTAGTCTGTTGTCCAGATTTTTGTTACTCTAATGGATGTTAGCCTTGTCATTATGGAAGGTAGTTTGTTGTCGATATTTTTGTTACTGGATTGGATGGTAGCCTTGTCATTATGGAAGGTAGTCTGTTGTCGAGATTTATGTTATTCCAATGGATGGTAGCCTTTTCATTATGGAAGGTAGTATGTTTTCGATATCTTTGTTACTCCAATGCATGGCAGCGTTGTCATTATGGAAGTTAGTCTGTTGTCGAGATTTTTGTTACTCCAATGGATGGTAGCCTTGTCATTATGGAAGGTAGTCTCTTGTTGATATTTTTGTTACTCCAATAGGTGGTTGCCTTTTCATTATGGAAGGTAGTCCATTGACCCGGTTTTTGTTACTCAAATGGATGGTAGCCTTGTCATTATGGAAGGTATTATGTCGTTGTGATTTTTGTTACTCCAATGGATTGTAGCCTTGTCATTATGGAAGGTATTCTGTTGTTCAGATTTTTGTTATTCCAATGGATGGTAGCCTTCTCATTATGGAAGGTAGTCTATTGTCGTGATTTTTACTACTCCAATGGATGGTAGCCATGTCATTATGGAAGGTAGTATGTTTTTGATATCTTTGTCACTCTAATGGATGGTAGCCTTGTCATTATGGAAGGTAGTCCGTTGTCGAGATTTTTGTTACTCCAATGGATGGTAGCCTTGTCATTACGGAAGGTAGTCTCTTGTTGATATTTTTGTTACTCCATTGGATGGTAGCCTTGTCATTATGGAAGGTAGTCTGTTGTCCCGATTATTGTTACTCAAATGGATAGTAGCCTTCTTATTATGAAAGGTAGTCTCTTGTCGAGATTTTTGTTGATCTAATGGATGGTAGACTTGTCATTATGGAAGGTAGTTTGTTGTCGAGATTTTTGTTACTCTAATGGATGGTACTCTTATCATTATGAAAGGTAGTCAATTGTCGAGATTTTTGTTACTCAAATGGATGGTAGCCTTGTCATTATGGAAGATAGTTTGTTTTCAAGATTTTTGTTATTCTAATGGTTGATAGCCTTGTAATTATGGAAGGTAGTCTGTTGTCGTGATTTTTGTTACTCCAATGGATGTTAGCCTTGTCATTTTTTAAGTTAGTATGTTGTTGATATCTTTGTTTCTCCAATGGATGGTAGCCTTGTCATTATGGATGGTAGTTTGTTTTCGATATTTTTGTAACTCCAATGGATGGTAGCCTTGTCATTATGCAAGGTAGTGTGTTGTTCAGATATTTGTTACTACAATGTATGGTAGCCTTGCCATTATGGAAGGTTGTATGTTTTCCATATCTTTGTTACTCCAATGGATGGTATCCTTGTCATTATGGAAGGTAGTCTATTGTCAAGATTTTTGTTACTCCGTTGGATGGTAGCCTTGTCTTATGGATGGTAGTCTGTTGTCGTGATTTTTGTTACTCTAATGGATGGTAGCCTTGTAATTATTGAAGGTAGTTTGTTATCAATATATTTTTTATTCCAATGGATGGTAGCCTTGTCATTATGAAAGGTAGTCTGTTATTGATATCTTTGTTACTCCAATGGATGGTAGCCTAGTCATTATGAAAGGTAGTCGGTTGTCGAGATTTTTGTTAATCTAAAGGATGGTAGCCTTATCATTATGGAAGGTTGTCTGTTTTTGAGATTTTTGTAACTCCTATGGATGATAGCCTTGTCATTATGGAAGGTAGTATGTTGTCGAGATTTTTGTTACTCCAAAGGATGGTAGCCTTGTCATTATGGAAGGTAGTCTGTTGTTGTAATTTTTGCTACTCCAATGGATGGTAGCCTTGTCATTATGGAAGGTAGTCTGTTGTTGTAATTTTTCTTACTCCAATAGATGGTATCCTTGTCATTATGGAAGGTAGTGTGTTGTTACGATTTTTGTTACTACAATGTATGGTAGCCTTGCCATTATGGACGGTTGTATGTTTTCGATATCTTTGTTACTCCAATGAATGGTATCCTTATCATTACGGAAGGTAGTCTATTGTCAAGATTTTTGTTACTCCATTGGATGGTAGCCTTGTCATTATGGAAGGAAGTCTGTTGTCGTGATTTTTATTAATCTAATGGATGGTAGAGTTGTCATTATGGGAGGTAGTATGTTATCGATATCTTTGTTACTCCAATGGATGGTAGCCTTCTCATTATGGAAGGTAGTTTGTTGTCGAGATTTTTTTACTCCAATGAATGGTTGCGTTGTCATTATGGAAGGTTGTCTGTTGTCGAGATTTTTGTTTTCCCAACAGATGGTAGCATTGTAATTATCAAAGGTAGTTTGTCGTTGTGATTCTTGTTACTCCAATGGATGGTAGCCTTGTAATTATGGAAGGTATTATGTTGTCGATATTTTTAATACTCCAATGGATGGTAGCCTTGTCATTATGGAAGGTAGTGTGTTGTCGAGATTTTTGTTACTCCAAAGGATGGTAGCCTTGTAATTATGGAAGGTAGTCTATTATCGTGATTTTTGTTACTCCAATGGATGGTAGCCTTGTCATTATGGAAGGTTGTCTGTTGTTGTAATTTTTGTTACTCCAATGGATGGTAGCCTTGTCATTATGGAAGGTAGTCTATTGTCGATATATGTTTTATTCCAATGGATGGTAGCCTTGTCATTATGAAAGGTAGTCTGTTATCGATATCTTTGTTACTCCAATGGATGGTAGCCTAGTCATTATCAAAGGTAGTTGGTTGTCGAGATTTTTGTTAATCTAAAGGATGGTAGGCTTGTCATTATGGAAGGTTGTCTGTTTTCGAGATTTTTGTTACTCCTATGGATGATAGCCTTGTCATTATGGAAGGTAGTATGTTGTCGAGATTTTTGTTACTCCAAAGGATGGTAGCCTTGTCATTATGGAAGGTAGTCTTTTGTTGTAATTTTTGTTAATCCAATGGATGGTAGCCTTGTCATTGTGGAAGGTAGTCTGTCAATGTGATTTCAGTTACTCAATGGATGATAGCCTTGTCATTATGGAAGGTATTCTGTTGTTCTGATTTTTGTTACTCCAATGGATGGTAGACTTGTCATTACGGAAGGTAGTCTATTGTCGATAATTTTGTTACTCCATTGGATTGTAGCCTTGTCATTATGAAAGGTAGTCTATTGTCGAGATTTTTTTGAATCCAATGGATGGTAGACTTGTCATTATTGAAGGTAGTTTGTTGTCGAGATTTTTGTTACTCTAATAGATGGTACTCTTATCATTATGGAAGGTAGTCGATTGTCGAGATTTTTGTTACTCAAATGGATGGTAGCCTTGTCATTATGGAAGATAGTCTGTTTTCAAGATTTTTGTTATTGCAATGGATGATAGCCTTGTCATTATGGAAGGTAGTCTGTTGTCGTGATTTTTGTTACTCCAATGGATATTAGCCTTGTCATTTTTTAAGTTAGTATGTTGTTGATATCTTTGTTACTCCAATGGATGGTAGCCTTGTCATTATGGAAGGTAGTCTGTTTTCGATATTTTTGTTACTCCAATGGATGGTAGCCTTGTCATTATGCAAGGTAGTCTCTTGTTGATATTTTTGTTACTCCAATGGATGGTAGCCTTGTCATTATGGAAGGTAGATTGTTTTCCCGATTTTTGTTACTCTAATGGATGGTAGCCTTGTCATTATCGAAGGTAGTTTGTCGTTGTGATTTATGTTACTCCAATGGATGGGAGCCTTGTCATTATGGAAGGTAATTTGTTGTTCAGATTTTTATTACTCCAATGGATGGTAGACTTGTCATTATGGAAGGTAGTCTATTGTCGAGAGCTTGTTACTCCATTGGATTGTAGCCTTGTCATTATGAAAGGTAGTCTATTGTCGAGATTTTTGTTATTCCAATGGATTGTGGACTTGTCATTATGGAAGGTAGTCTGTTGTCGAGATTTTTGTTACTCCAATGGATGGTACACTTGTCATTATGGAAGGTAGTCTATTGTCGAGATTATTGTTACTTAAATGGATGGTAGCCTTGTCATTATGGTAGGTAGTCTGTTGTTTAGATTTTTTTTATTCCAATGGATGGTAGCCTTGTAATTATGGAAGGTAGTTTATTGTCGATATCTTTGTTAGTCCAATGGATGGTAGCCTTGTCATTATGGAAGATAGTCTTGTGTCGATATCTTTGTTACTCCAATAAATGGTAGCCTTCTCGTTATGGAAGGTAGTCTGTTGTCGTGATTTTTATTACTCCAGTTGATGGTAGCCATGTCATTATGGAAGGTAGTACGTTGTCGATATCTTTGTTACTCTAATGGATGTAACCTTGTCATTATGGAAGGTAGATTGTTGTCCCTATTTTTGTTACTCTAGTGGATGGTAGCCATGTTATTATGGAAGGTAGTCTGTCGTTGTGATTTATGTTACTCCAATGGATGGTGGCCTTATTATTATGCAACGTAGTCTATTGTCGTGATTTTTGTTACTCCAATGGATGGTACCCTTGTCATTATGGAAGATAGTTTGTTGTCGAGATTTTTGTTACTCTAATGGATGGTAGCCTTGTCATTATGGAAGGTTGTCTGATTTCGAGATTTTTGTTACTCTAATGGATGGTAGCTTTGTCATTATGGAAGGTAGTCTTTTGTTGTAATTTTTGTTACTGCAATGGATGGTAGCCTTGTCATTGTGGAAGGTAGTCTGTCGTTATGATTTCAGTTACTCAATGGATGATAGCCTTGTCATTATGGAAGGTATTCTGTTGTTCAGATTTTTGTTACTCCAATGGATGGTAGACTTGTCATTATGGAAGGTAGTTTATTGTCGATAATTTTGTTACTCCATTGGATTATAGCTTGTCATTATGAAAGGTAGTCTATTGTCGAGATTTGTGTTGATCCAATGGATGGTAGACTTGCCATTATGGAAGGTAGTCTGTTGTCGAGATTTTTGTTATTCTAATGGATGGTACTCTTATCATTATGGAAGGTATTCAATTGTCGAGATTTTTTTTACTCAAATGGATGGTAGCCTTGTCATTATGGAAGATAGTCTGTTTTCAAGATTTTTGTTATTCCAATGGATGATAGCCTTGTCATTATGGAAGGTAGTCTGTTGTCGTGATTTTTGTTACTCCAATGGATGTTAGCCTTGTAATTTTTTAAGTTAGTATGTTATTGATATCTTTGTTACTCCAATGGATGGTAGCCTTGTCATTATGGAAGGTAGTCTGTTTTCGATATTTTTGTTACTCCAATGGATGGTAGCCTTGTCATTATGCAATGTAGTCTCTTGTTGATATTTTTGTTACCCCAATGGATGGTAGCCTTGTCATTATGGAAGGTAGATTGTTTTCCCGATTTTGGTTACTCTAATGGATGGTATCCTTGTCATTATGGAAGGTAGTCTATCATTGTGATTTATGTTACTCCAATGGATGGTAGCCTTGTCATTATGGAAGGTAGTCTGTTGTTGAGATTTTTATTACTCCAATGGATGGTAGACTTGTCATTATCGAAGGTAGTCTATTATCGAGAGCTTGTTACTCCATTGGATTGTAACCTTGTCATTATGAAAGGTAGTCTTTTGTCGAGATTTTTGTTATTCCAATGGATTGTGGACTTGTCATTATGGAAGGTAGTTTGTTGTCGAGATTTTTGTTACTCCAATGGATGGTACACTTGTCATTATGGCAGGTAGTCTATTGCCGAGATTTTTGTTACTTAAATGGATGGTAGCCTTGTCATTATTATAGGTAGTCTGTTGTTTAGATTTTTTTATTCCAATGGATGGTAGCCTTGTCATTATGGAAGGTACTTTATTGTCGATATCTTTGTTACTCCAATGGATGGTAGCCTTGTCATTATGGAAGATAGTCTTGTGTCGATATCTTTGTTACTCCAATGGATGGTAGCCTTCTCGTTATGGAAGGTACTCTGTTGTCGTGATTTTTATTACTCCAGTTGATGGTAGCCATGTCATTATGGAAGGTAGTATGTTGTCGATATCTTTGTTACTCTAATGGATGTAACCTTGTCATTATGGAAGGTAGATTGTTGTCCCTATTTTTGTTACTCTAGTGGATGGTAGCCTTGTCATTATGGAAGGTAGTCTGTCGTTGTGATTTATGTTACTCCAATGGATGGTGGCCTTGTTATTATGGAAGGTAGTCTATTGTCGTGATTTTTGTTACTCCAATGGATGGTACCCTTGTCATTATTGAAGATAGTTTGTTGTCGAGATTTTTGTTACTCCAATGGATGGTAGCCTTGTCATTATGGAAGGTTGTCTACTTTCGAGATTTTTGTTACTACAATGTATGGTAGCCTTGCCATTATGGACGGTTGTATGTTTTCGATATCTTTGTTACTCCAATGGATGGTATCCTTATCATTATGGAAGGTAGATTGTTTTCCCGATTTTGGTTACTCTAATAGATGGTAGCCTTGTCATTATGGAAGGTAGTCTATCATTGTGATTTATGTTACTCCAATGGATGGTAGCCTTGTCATTATGGAAGGTAGTTTGTTGTTCAGATTTTTATTACTCCAACGGATGGTATACTTGTCATTATGGAAGGTAGTCTATTGTCGAGAGCTTGTTACTCCATTGGATTGTAGACTTGTCATTATGAAAGGAAGTCTATTGTCGAGATTTTTGTTATTCTAATGGATTGTGGACTTGTCATTATGGAAGGTAGTCTGTTGTCGTGATTTTTGTTACTCCAATGGATGGTACACTTGTCATTATGGAAGGTAGTCTATTGTCGAGATTTTTGTTACTTAAATGGATGGTAGCCTTGTCATTATGGTAGGTAGTCTGTTGTTTAGATTTTTTTTATTCCAATGGATGGTAGCCTTGTCATTATGGAAGGTAGTTTATTGTCGATATCTTTGTTACTCCAATGGATGGTAGCCTTGTCATTATGGAAGATAGTCTTGTGTCGATATCTTTGTTACTCCAATGGATGGTAGCCTTCTCGTTATGGAAGGTAGTCTGTTGTCGTGATTTTTATTACTCCAGTTGATGGTAGCCATGTCATTATGGAAGGTAGTATGTGGTCGATATCTTTGTTACTCTAATGGATGTAACCTTGTCATTATGGAAGGTAGATTGTTGTCCCTATTTTTGTTACTCTAGTGGATGGTAGCCTTGTCATTATGGAAGGTAGTCTGTCGTTGTGATTTATGTTACTCCAATGGATGGTGGCCTTGTTATTATGGAAGGTAGTCTATTGTCATGATTTCTGTTACTCAAATGGATGGTACCCTTGTCATTATGGAAGATAGTTTGTTGTCGAGATTTTTGTTACTCCAATGGATGGTAGCCTTGTCATTATGGAAGGTTGTCTGTTTTCGAGATTTTTGTTACTCCAATGGATGGTAGCCTTGTCATTATGGAAGGTAGTCTTTTGTTGTAATATTTGTTACTCCAATGGATGGTAGCCTTGTCATTGTGGAAGGTAGTCTGTCGTTGTGATTTCAGTTACTCAATGGATGATAGCCTTGTCATTATGGAAGGTATTCTCTTGTTCAGATTTTTGTTACTCCAATGGATGGTAGACTTGTCATTATGGAAGGTAGTTTGTTGTCGATAATTTTGTTACTCCATTGGATTATAGCCTTGCCAATATGAAAGGTAGTCTATTGTCGATATTTGTGTTGATCCAATGGATGGTAGACTTGTCATTATGGAAGGTAGTCTGTTGTCGAGATTTTTGTTATTCTAATGGATGGTACTCTTATCATTATGGAAGGTATTCGATTGTCGAGATTTTTTTTACTCAAATGGATGGTAGCCTTGTCATTATGGAAGATAGTCTGTTTTCAAGATTTTTGTTATTCCTATGGATGATAGCCTTGTCGTTATGGAAGGTAGTCTGTTGTCGTGATTTTTGTTACTCCAATGGATGTTAGCCTTGTAATTTTTTAAGTTAGTATGTTGTTGATATCTTTGTTACTCCAATGGATGGTAGCCTTGTCATTATGGAAGGTAGTTTGTTTTCGATATTTTTGTTACTCCAATGGATGGTAGCCTTGTCATTATGCAAAGTAGTCTCTTGTTGATATTTTTGTTACTCCAATGGATGGTAGCCTTGTCATTATGGAAGGTAGATTGTTTTCCCGATTTTGGTTACTCTAATAGATGGTAGCCTTGTCATTATGGAAGGTAGTCTATCATTGTGATTTATGTTACTCCAATGGATGGTAGCCTTGTCATTATGGAAGGTAGTCTGTTGTTCAGATTTTTATTACTCCAATGGATGGTAGACTTGTCATTATGGAAGGTAGTCTATTGTCGAGTACTTGTTACTCCATTGGATTGTAGCCTTGTCATTATGAAAGGTAGTCTATTGTCGAGATTTTTGTTATTCCAATGGATTGTGGACTTGTCATTATGGAAGGTAGTCTTTTGTAGAGATTTTTGTTACTCCAATGGATGGTACAATTGTCATTATGGAAGGTAGTCTATTGTCGAGATTTTTGTTACTTAAATGGATGGTAGCCTTGTCATTATGGAAGATAGTTTGTTGTCGAGATTTTTGTTACTCCAATGGATGGTAGCCTTGTCATTATGGAAGGTTGTCTGTTTTCAAGATTTTTGTTACTCCAATGGATGGTAGCCTTGTCATTATGGAAGGTAGTCTTTTGTTGTAATATTTGTTACTCCAATGGATGGTAGCCTTGTCATTGTGGAAGGTAGTCTGTCGTTGTGATTTCAGTTACTCAATGGATGATAGCCTTGTCATTATGGAAGGTATTCTGTTGTTCAGATTTTTGTTACTTCAATGGATGGTAGACTTGTCATTATGGAAGGTAGTTTGTTGTCGATAATTTTGTTACTCCATTGGATTATAGCCTTGTCAATATGAAAGGTAGTCTATTGTCGAGATTTGTGTTGATCCAATGGATGGTAGACTTGTCATTATGGAAGGTAGTCTGTTGTCGAGATTTTTGTTATTCTAATGGATGGTACTCTTATCATTATGGAAGGTATTCGATTGTCGAGATTTTTTTTACTCAAATGGATGGTAGCCTTGTCATTATGGAAGATAGTCTGTTTTCAAGATTTTTGTTATTCCTATGGATGATAGCCTTGTCGTTATGGAAGGTAGTCTGTTGTCGTGATTTTTGTTACTCTAATGGATGTTAGCCTTGTAATTTTTTAAGTTAGTATGTTGTTGATATCTTTGTTACTCCAATGGATGGTAGCCTTGTCATTATGGAAGGTAGTCTGTTTTCGATATTTTTGTTACTCCAATGGATGGTAGCCTTGTCATTATGCAATGTAGTCTCTTGTTGATATTTTTGTTACTCCAATGGATGGTAGCCTTGTCATTATGGAAGGTAGATTGTTTTCCCGATTTTGGTTACTCTAATAGATGGTAGCCTTGTCATTATGGAAGGTAGTCTATCATTGTGATTTATGTTACTCCAATGGATGGTAGCCTTGTCATTATGGAAGGTAGTCTGTTGTTCAGAATTTTATTACTCCAATAGATGGTAGACTTGTCATTATGGAAGGTAGTCTATTGTCGAGAGCTTGTTACTCCATTGGATTGTAGCCTTGTCATTATGAAAGGTAGTCTATTGTCGAGATTTTTGTTATTCTAATGGATTGTGGACTTGTCATTATGGAAGGTAGTCTGTTGTCGTGATTTTTGTTACTCCAATGGATGGTACACTTGTCATTATGGAAGGTAGTCTATTGTCGAGATTTTTGTTACTTAAATGGATGGTAGCCTTGTCATTATGGTAGGTAGTCTGTTGTTTAGATTTTTTAATGGATGGTAGCCTTGTCATTATGGAAGGTAGTTTATTGTCGATATCTTTGTTACTCCAATGGATGGTAGCCTTGTCATTATGGAAGATAGTCTTGTGTCGATATCTTTGTTACTCCAATGGATGGTAGCCTTCTTGTTATGGAAGGTAGTCTGTTGTCGTGATTTTTATTAGTCCAGTTGATGGTAGCCATGTCATTATGGAAGGTAGTATGTGGTCGATATCTTTGTTACTCTAATGGATGTAACCTTGTCATTATGGAAGGTAGATTGTTGTCCCTATTTTTGTTACTCTAGTGGATGGTAGCCTTGTCATTATGGAAGGTAGTCTGTCGTTGTGATTTATGTTACTCCAATGGATGGTGGCCTTGTTATTATGGAAGGTAGTCTATTGTCATGATTTCTGTTACTCAAATGGATGGTACCCTTGTCATTATGGAAGATAGTTTGTTGTCGAGATTTTTGTTACTCCAATGGATGGTAGCCTTGTCATTATGGAAGGTTGTCTGTTTTCGAGATTTTTGTTACTCCAATGGATGGTAGCCTTTTCATTATGGAAGGTAGTCTTTTGTTGTAATATTTGTTACTCCAATGGATGGTAGCCTTGTCATTGTGGAAGGTAGTCTGTCGTTGTGATTTCAGTTACTCCAATGGATGGTAGACTTGTCATTATGGAAGGTAGTTTGTTGTCGATAATTTTGTTACTCCATTGGATTATAGCCTTGTCAATATGAAAGGTAGTCTATTGTCGATATTTGTGTTGATCCAATGGATGGTAGACTTGTCATTATGGAAGGTAGTCTGTTGTCGAGATTTTTGTTATTCTAATGGTTGGTACTCTTATCATTATGGAAGGTATTCGATTGTCGAGATTTTTTTTACTCAAATGGATGGTAGCCTTGTCATTATGGAAGATAGTCTGTTTTCAAGATTTTTGTTATTCCTATGGATGATAGCCTTGTCGTTATGGAAGGTAGTCTGTTGTCGTGATTTTTGTTACTCCAATGGATGTTAGCCTTGTAATTTTTTAAGTTAGTATGTTGTTGATATCTTTGTTACTCCAATGGATGGTAGCCTTGTCATTATGGAAGGTAGTTTGTTTTCGATATTTTTGTTACTCCAATGGATGGTAGCCTTGTCATTATGCAAAGTAGTCTCTTGTTGATATTTTTGTTACTCCAATGGATGGTAGCCTTGTCATTATGGAAGGTAGATTGTTTTCCCGATTTTGGTTACTCTAATGGATGGTAGCCTTGTCATTATGGAAGGTAGTCTATCATTGTGATTTATGTTACTCCAATGGATGGTAGCCTTGTCATTATGGAAGGTAGTCTGTTGTTCAGATTTTTGTTACTCCAATGGATGGTAGACTTGTCATTATGGAAGGTAGTCTATTGTCGAGAGCTTGTTACTCCATTGGATTGTAGCCTTGTCATTATTAAAGGTAGTCTATTGTCGAGATTTTTGTTATTCTAATGGATTGTGGACTTGTCATTATGGAAGGTAGTCTGTTGTCGTGATTTTTGTTACTCCAATGGATGGTACACTTGTCATTATGGAAGGTAGTCTATTGTCGAGATTTTTGTTACTTAAATGGATGGTAGCCTTGTCATTATGGTAGGTAGTCTGTTGTTTAGATTTTTTTTATTCCAATGGATGGTAGCCTTGTCATTATGGAAGGTAGTTTATTGTCGATATCTTTGTTACTCCAATGGATGGTAGCCTTGTCATTATGGAAGTTAGTCTTGTGTCGATATCTTTGTTACTCCAATGGATGGTAGCCTTCTCGTTATGGAAGATAGTCTGTTGTCGTGATTTTTATTACTCCAGTTGATGGTAGCCATGTGATTATAGAAGGTAGTATGTTGTCGATATCTTTGTTACTCTAATGGATGTAACCTTGTCATTATGGAAGGTAGATTGTTGTCCCTATTTTTGTTACTCTAGTGGATGGTAGCCTTGTCATTATGGAAGGTAGTCTGTCGTTGTGATTTATGTTACTCCAATGGATGGTGGCCTTGTTATTATGGAAGGTAGTCTATTGTCGTGATTTTTGTTACTCCAATGGATGGTACCCTTGTCATTATGGAAGATAGTTTGTTGTCGAGATTTTTGTTACTCCAATGGATGGTAGCCTTGTGATTATGGAAGGTTGTCTGTTTTGAGATTTTTGTTACTCCAATGGATGGTAGCCTTGTCATTATGGAAGGTAGTGTTTTGTTGTAATTTTTGTTAATCCAATGGATGGTAGCCTTGTCATTGTGGAAGTTAGTCTGTCGTTGTGATTTCAGTTACTCAATGGATGATAGCCTTGTCATTATGGAAGGTATTCTGTTGTTCAGATTTTTGTTTATCCAATGGATGGTAGACTTGTCATTATGGAAGGCAGTTTGTTGTCGATAATTTTGTTACTCCATTGGATTATAGCCTTGTCAATATGAAAGGTAGTCTATTGTCGAGATTTGTGTTGATCCAATGGATGGTAGACTTGTCATTATGGAAGGTAGTCTGTTGTCGAGATTTTTGTTATTCTAATGGATGGTACTCTTATCATTATGGAAGGTATTCGATTGTCGAGATTTTTTTTACTCAAATGGATGGTAGCCTTGTCATTATGGAAGATAGTCTGTTTTCAAGATTTTTGTTATTCCTATGGATGATAGCCTTGTCGTTATGGAAGGTAGTCTGTTGTCGTGATTTTTGTTACTCCAATGGATGTTAGCCTTGTAATTTTTTAAGTTAGTATGTTGTTGATATCTTTGTTACTCCAATGGATGGTAGCCTTGTCATTATGGAAGGTAGTTTGTTTTCGATATTTTTGTTACTCCAATGGATGGTAGCCTTGTCATTATGCAAAGTAGTCTCTTGTTGATATTTTTGTTACTCCAATGGATGGTAGCCTTGTCATTATGGAAGGTAGATTGTTTTCCCGATTTTGGTTACTCTAATGGATGGTAGCCTTGTCATTATGGAAGGTAGTCTATCATTGTGATTTATGTTACTCCAATGGATGGTAGCCTTGTCATTATGGAAGGTAGTCTGTTGTTCAGATTTTTATTACTCCAATGGATGGTAGACTTGTCATTATGGAAGGTAGTCTATTGTCGAGAGCTTGTTACTCCATTGGATTGTAGCCTTGTCATTATGAAAGGTAGTCTATTGTCGAGATTTTTGTTATTCTAATGGATTGTGGACTTGTCATTATGGAAGGTAGTCTGTTGTCGTGATTTTTGTTACTCCAATGGATGGTACACTTGTCATTATGGAAGGTAGTCTATTGTCGAGATTTTTGTTACTTAAATGGATGGTAGCCTTGTCATTATGGTAGGTAGTCTGTTGTTTAGATTTTTTTTATTCCAATGTGTGGTAGCCTTGTCATTATGGAAGGTAGTTTATTGTCGATATCTTTGTTACTCCAATGGATGGTAGCCTTGTCATTATGGAAGATAGTCTTGTGTCGATATCTTTGTTACTCCAATGGATGGTAGCCTTCTCGTTATGGAAGATAGTCTGTTGTCGTGATTTTTAGTACTCCAGGAGATGGTAGCCATGTCATTATGGAAGGTAGTATGTTGTCGATATCTTTGTTACTCTAATGGATGTAACCTTGTCATTATGGAAGGTAGATTGTTGTCCCTATTTTTGTTACTCTAGTGGATGGTAGCCTTGTCATTATGGAAGGTAGTCTGTCGTTGTGATTTATGTTACTCCAATGGATGGTGGCCTTGTTATTATGGAAGGTAGTCTATTGTCGTGATTTTTGTTACTCCAATGGATGGTACCCTTGTCATTATGGAAGATAGTTTGTTGTCGAGATTTTTGTTACTCCAATGGATGGTAGCCTTGTGATTATGGAAGGTTGTCTGTTTTCGAGATTTTTGTTACTCCAATGGATGGTAGCCTTGTCATTATGGAAGGTAGTGTTTTGTTGTAATTTTTGTTACTCCAATGGATGGTAGCCTTGTCATTGTGGAAGGTAGTCTGTCGTTGTGATTTCAGTTACTCAATGGATGATAGCCTTGTCATTATGGAAGGTTTTCTGTTGTTCAGATTTTTGTTTATCCAATGGATGGTAGACTTGTCATTATGGAAGGCAGTTTGTTGTCGATAATTTTGTTACTCCATTGGATTATAGCCTTGTCAATATGAAAGGTAGTCTATTGTCGAGATTTGTGTTGATCCAATGGATGGTAGACTTGTCATTATGGAAGGTAGTCTGTTGTCGAGATTTTTGTTATTCTAATGGATGGTACTCTTATCATTATGGAAGGTATTCGATTGTCGAGATTTTTTTTACTCAAATGGATGGTAGCCTTGTCATTATGGAAGATAGTTTGTTGTCGAGATTTTTGTTACTCCAATGGATGGTAGCCTTGTGATTATGGAAGGTTGTCTGTTTTCGAGATTTTTGTTACTCCAATGGATGGTAGCCTTGTCATTATGGAAGGTAGTGTTTTGTTGTAATTTTTGTTACTCCAATGGATGGTAGGCTTGTCATTGTGGAAGGTAGTCTGTCGTTGTGATTTCAGTTACTCAATGGATGATAGCCTTGTCATTATGGAAGGTATTCTGTTGTTCAGAATTTTGTTTATCCAATGGATGGTAGACTTGTCATTATGGAAGGCAGTTTGTTGTCGATAATTTTGTTACTCCATTGGATTATAGCCTTGTCAATATGAAAGGTAGTCTATTGTCGAGATTTGTGTTGATCCAATGGATGGTAGACTTGTCATTATGGAAGGTAGTCTGTTGTCGAGATTTTTGTTATTCTAATGGATGGTACTCTTATCATTATGGAAGGTATTCGATTGTCGAGATTTTTTTTACTCAAATGGATGGTAGCCTTGTCATTATGGAAGATAGTCTGTTTTCAAGATTTTTGTTATTCCAATGGATGATAGCCTTGTCGTTATGGAAGGTAGTCTGTTGTCGTGATTTTTGTTACTCCAATGGATGTTAGCCTTGTAATTTTTTAAGTTAGTATGTTGTTGATATCTTTGTTACTCCAATGGATGGTAGCCTTGTCATTATGGAAGGTAGTTTGTTTTCGATATTTTTGTTACTCCAATGGATGGTAGCCTTGTCATTATGCAAAGTAGTCTCTTGTTGATATTTTTGTTACTCCAATGGATGGTAGCCTTGTCATTATGGAAGGTAGATTGTTTTCCCGATTTTGGTTACTCTAATGGATGGTAGCCTTGTCATTATGGAAGGTAGTCTATCATTGTGATTTATGTTACTCCAATGGATGGTAGCCTTGTCATTATGGAAGGTAGTCTGTTGTTCAGATTTTTATTACTCCAATGGATGGTAGACTTGTCATTATGGAAGGTAGTCTATTGTCGAGAGCTTGTTACTCCATTGGATTGTAGCCTTGTCATTATGGAAGGTAGTCTATTGTCGAGATTTTTGTTATTCTAATGGATTGTGGACTTGTCATTATGGAAGGTAGTCTGTTGTCGTGATTTTTGTTACTCCAATGGATGGTACACTTGTCATTATGGAAGGTAGACTATTGTCGAGATTTTTGTTACTTAAATGGATGGTAGCCTTGTCATTATGGTAGGTAGTCTGTTGTTTAGATTTTTTTTATTCCAATGGATGGTAGCCTTGTCATTATGGAAGGTAGTTTATTGTCGATATCTTTGTTACTCCAATGGATGGTAGCCTTGTCATTATGGAAGATAGTCTTGTGTCGATATCTTTGTTACTCCAATGGATGGTAGCCTTCTCGTTATGGAAGATAGTCTGTTGTCGTGATTTTTATTACTCTAGTTGATGGTAGCCATGTCATTATGGAAGGTAGTATGTTGTCGATATCTTTGTTACTCTAATGGATGTAACCTTGTCATTATGGAAGGTAGATTGTTGTCCCTATTTTTGTTACTCTAGTGGATGGTAGCCTTGTCATTATGGAAGGTAGTCTGTCGTTGTGATTTATGTTACTCCAATGGATGGTGGCCTTGTTATTATGGAAGGTAGTCTATTGTCGTGATTTTTGTTACTCCAATGGATGGTACCCTTGTCATTATGGAAGATAGTTTGTTGTCGAGATTTTTGTTACTCCAATGGATGGTAGCCTTGTGATTATGGAAGGTTGTCTGTTTTCGAGATTTTTGTTACTCCAATGGATGGTAGCCTTGTCATTATGGAAGGTAGTGTTTTGTTGTAATTTTTGTTACTCCAATGGATGGTAGCCTTGTCATTGTGGAAGGTAGTCTGTCGTTGTGATTTCAGTTACTCAATGGATGATAGCCTTGTCATTATGGAAGGTATTTTGTTGTTCAGATTTTTGTTTATCCAATGGATGGTAGACTTGTCATTATGGAAGGCAGTTTGTTGTCGATAATTTTGTTACTCCATTGGATTATAGCCTTGTCAATATGAAAGGTAGTCTATTGTCGAGATTTGTGTTGATCCAATGGATGGTAGACTTGTCATTATGGAAGGTAGTCTGTTGTCGAGATTTTTGTTATTCTAATGGATGGTACTCTTATCATTATGGAAGGTATTCGATTGTCGAGATTTTTTTACTCAAATGGATGGTAGCCTTGTCATTATGGAAGATAGTCTGTTTTCAAGATTTTTGTTATTCCAATGGATGATAGCCTTGTCGTTATGGAAGGTAGTCTGTTGTCGTGATTTTTGTTACTCCAATGGATGTTAGCCTTGTAATTTTTTAAGTTAGTATGTTGTTGATATCTTTGTTACTCCAATGGATGGTAGCCTTGTCATTATGGAAGGTAGTCTGTTTTCGATATTTTTGTTAATCCAATGGATGGTAGCCTTGTCAGTATGCAATGTAGTCTCTTGTTGATATTTTTGTTACTCCAATGGATGGTAGCCTTGTCATTATGGAAGGTAGATTGTTTTCCCGATTTTGGTTACTCTAATGGATGGTAGCCTTGTCATTATGGAAGGTAGTCTATCATTGTGATTTATGTTACTCCAATGGATGGTAGCCTTGTCATTATGGAAGGTAGTCTGTTGTTCAGATTTTTATTACTCCAATGGATGGTAGACTTGTCATTATGGAAGGTAGTCTATTGTCGAGAGCTTGTTACTCCATTGGATTGTAGCATTGTCATTATGAAAGGTAGTCTATTGTCGAGATTTTTGTTATTCTAATGGATTGTGGACTTGTCATTATGGAAGGTAGTCTGTTGTCGTGATTTTTGTTACTCCAATGGATGGTACACTTGTCATTATGGAAGGTAGTCTATTGTCGAGATTTTTGTTACTTAAATGGATGGTAGCCTTGTCATTATGGTAGGTAGTCTGTTGTTTAGATTTTTTTTATTCCAATGGATGGTAGCCTTGTCATTATGGAAGGTAGTTTTTTGTCGATATCTTTGTTACTCCAATGGATGGTAGCCTTGTCATTATGGAAGATAGTCTTGTGTCGATATCTTTGTTACTCCAATGGATGGTAGCCTTCTCGTTATGGAAGATAGTCTGTTGTCGTGATTTTTATTACTCCAGTTGATGGTAGCCATGTCATTATGGAAGGTAGTATGTTGTCGATATCTTTGTTACTCTAATGGATGTAACCTTGTCATTATGGAAGGTAGATTGTTGTCCCTATTTTTGTTACTCTAGTGGATGGTAGCCTTGTCATTATGGAAGGTAGTCTGTCGTTGTGATTTATGTTACTCCAATGGATGGTGGCCTTGTTATTATGGAAGGTAGTCTATTGTCGTGATTTTTGTTACTCCAATGGATGGTATCCTTGTCATTATGGAAGATAGTTTGTTGTCGAGATTTTTGTTACTCCAATGGATGGTAGCCTTGTGATTATGGAAGGTTGTCTGTTTTCGAGATTTTTGTTACTCCAATGGATGGTAGCCTTGTCATTATGGAAGGTAGTGTTTTGTTGTAATTTTTGTTACTCCAATGGATGGTAGCCTTGTCATTGTGGAAGGTAGTCTGTCGTTGTGATTTCAGTTACTCAATGGATGATAGCCTTGTCATTATGGAAGGTATTTTGTTGTTCAGATTTTTGTTACTCCAATGGATGGTAGACTTGTCATTATGGAAGGCAGTTTGTTGTCGATAATTTTGTTACTCCATTGGATTATAGCCTTGTCAATATGAAAGGTAGTCTATTGTCGAGATTTGTGTTGATCCAATGGATGGTAGACTTGTCATTATGGAAGGTAGTCTGTTGTCGAGATTTTTGTTATTCTAATGGATGGTACTCTTATCATTATGGAAGGTATTCGATTGTCGAGATTTTTTTACTCAAATGGATGGTAGCCTTGTCATTATGGAAGATAGTCTGTTTTCAAGATTTTTGTTATTCCAATGGATGATAGCCTTGTCGTTATGGAAGGTAGTCTGTTGTCGTGATTTTTGTTACTCCAATGGATGTTAGCCTTGTAATTTTTTAAGTTAGTATGTTGTTGATATCTTTGTTACTCCAATGGATGGTAGCCTTGTCATTATGGAAGGTAGTCTGTTTTCGATATTTTTGTTACTCCAATGGATGGTAGCCTTGTCATTATGCAATGTAGTCTCTTGTTGATATTTTTGTTACTCCAATGGATGGTAGCCTTGTCATTATGGAAGGTAGATTGTTTTCCCGATTTTGGTTACTCTAATGGATGGTAGCCTTGTCATTATGGAAGGTAGTCTATCATTGTGATTTATGTTACTCTAATGGATGGTAGCCTTGTCATTATGGAAGGTAGTCTGTTGTTCAGATTTTTATTACTCAAATGGATGGTAGACTTGTCATTATGGAAGGTAGTCTATTGTCGAGAGCTTGATACTCCATTGGATTGTAGCCTTGTCATTATGAAAGGTAGTCTATTGTCGAGATTTTTGTTATTCTAATGGATTGTGGACTTGTCATTATGGAAGGTAGTCTGTTGTCGTTATTTTTGTTACTCCAATGGATGGTACACTTGTCATTATGGAAGGTAGTCTATTGTCGAGATTTTTGTTACTTAAATGGATGGTAGCCTTGTCATTATGGTAGGTAGTCTGTTGTTTAGATTTTTTTTATTCCAATGGATGGTAGCCTTGTCATTATGGAAGGTAGTTTATTGTCGATATCTTTGTTACTCCAATGGATGGTAGCCTTGTCATTATGGAAGATAGTCTTGTGTCGATATCTTTGTTACTCCAATGGATGGTAGCCTTCTCGTTATGGAAGGTAGTCTGTTGTCGTGATTTTTATTACTCCAGTTGATGGTAGCCATGTCATTATGGAAGGTAGTATGTTGTCGATATCTTTGTTACTCTAATGGATGTAACCTTGTCATTATGGAAGGTAGATTGTTGTCCCTATTTTTGTTACTCTAGTGGATGGTAGCCTTGTCATTATGGAAGGTAGTCTGTCGTTGTGATTTATGTTACTCCAATGGATGGTGGCCTTGTTATTATGGAAGGTAGTCTATTGTCGTGATTTTTGTTACTCCAATGGATGGTACCCTTGTCATTATGGAAGATAGTTTGTTGTCGAGATTTTTGTTAATCCAATGGATGGTAGCCTTGTCATTATGGAAGGTTTTCTGTTTTCGAGATTTTTGTTACTCCAATGGATGGTAGCCTTGTCATTATGGAAGGTAGTCTTTTGTTGTAATTTTTGTTACTCCAATGGATGGTAGCCTTGTCATTGTGGAAGGTAGTCTGTCGTTGTGATTTCAGTTACTCAATGGATGATAGCCTTGTCATTATGGAAGGTATTCTGTTGTTCAGATTTTTGTTACTCCAATGGATGGTAGACTTGTCATTATGGAAGGTAGTTTGTTGTCGATAATTTTGTTACTCCATTGGATTATAGCCTTGTCAATATGAAAGGTAGTCTATTGTCGAGATTTGTGTTGATCCAATGGATGGTAGACTTGTCATTATGGAAGGTAGTCTGTTGTCGAGATGTTTGTTATTCTAATGGATGGTACTCTTATCATTATGGAAGGTATTCGATTGTCGAGATTTTTTTTACTCAAATGGATGGTAGCCTTGTCATTATGGAAGATAGTCTGTTTTCAAGATTTTTGTTATTCCTATGGATGATAGCCTTGTCGTTATGGAAGGTAGTCTGTTGTCGTGATTTTTGTTACTCCAATGGATGTTAGCCTTGTAATTTTTTAAGTTAGTATGTCGTTGATATCTTTGTTACTCCAATGGATGGTAGCCTTGTCATTATGGAAGGTAGTCTGTTTTCGATAATTTTGTTACTCCAATGGATGGTAGCCTTGTCATTATGCAATGTAGTCTCTTGTTGATATTTTTGTTACTCCAATGGATGGTGGCCTTGTCATTATGGAAGGTAGATTATTTTCCCGATTTTGGTTACTCTAATGGATGGTAGCCTTGTCATTATGGAAGGTAGTCTATCATTGTGATTTATGTTACTCCAATGGATGGTAGCCTTGTCATTATGGAAGGTAGTCTGTTGTTCAGATTTTTATTACTCCAATGGATGGTAGACTTGTCATTATGGAAGGTAGTCTATTGTCGAGAGCTTGTTACTCCATTGGATTGTAGCCTTGTCATTATGAAAGGTAGTCTATTGTCGAGATTTTTGTTATTCTAATGGATTGTGGACTTGTCATTATGGAAGGTAGTCTGTTGTCGTGATTTTTGTTACTCCAATGGATGGTACACTTGTCATTATGGAAGGTAGTCTATTGTCGAGATTTTTGTTACTTAAATGGATGGTAGCCTTGTCATTATGGTAGGTAGTCTGTTGTTTAGATTTTTTTTATTCCAATGGATGGTAGCCTTGTCATTATGGAAGGTAGTTTATTGTCGATATCTTTGTTACTCCAATGGATGGTAGCCTTGTCATTATGGAACATAGTCTTGTGTCGATATCTTTGTTACTCCAATGGATGGTAGCCTTCTCGTTATGGAAGGTAGTCTGTTGTCGTGATTTTTATTACTCTAGTTGATGGTAGCCATGTCATTATGGAAGGTAGTATGTTGTCGATATCTTTGTTACTCTAATGGATGTAACCTTGTCATTATGGAAGGTAGATTGTTGTCCCTATTTTTGTTACTCTTGTGGATGGTAGCCTTGTCATTATTGAAGGTAGTCTGTCGTTGTGATTTATGTTACTCCAATGGATGGTGGCCTTGTTATTATGGAAGGTAGTCTTTTTTCGAGATTTTTGTTACTCCAATGGATGGTAGCCTTGTCATTATGGAAGGTAGTCTTTTGTTGTAATATTTGTTACTCCAATGGATGGTAGCCTTGTCATTGTGGAAGGTAGTATGTCGTTGTGATTTCAGTTACTCAATGGATGATAGCCTTGTCATTATGGAAGGTATTATGTTGTTCAGATTTTTGTTACTCCAATGGATGGTAGACTTGTCATTATGGAAGGTAGTTTGTTGTCGATAATTTTGTTACTCCATTGGATTATAGCCTTGTCAATATGAAAGGTAGTCTATTGTCGAGATTTGTGTTGATCCAATGGATGGTAGGCTTGTCATTATGGAAGGTAGTCTGTTGTCGAGATTTTTGTTATTCTAATGGATGGTACTCTTATCATTATGGATTGTATTCGATTTTCGAGATTTTTTTTACTCAAATGGATGGTAGCCTTGTCATTATGGAAGATAGTCTGTTTTCAAGATTTTTGTTATTCCTATGGATGATAGCCTTGTCGTTATGGAAGGTAGTCTGTTGTCGTGATTTTTGTTACTCCAATGGATGTTAGCCTTGTAATTTTTTAAGTTAGTATGTTGTTGATATCTTTGTTACTCCAATGGATGGTAGCCTTGTCATTATGGAAGGTAGTCTGTTTTCGATATTTTTGTTACTCGAATGGATGGTAGCCTTGTCATTATGCAATGTAGTCTCTTGTTGATATTTTTGTTACTCCAATGGATGGTAGCCTTGTCATTATGGAAGGTAGATTGTTTTCCCGATTTTGGTTACTCTAATGGATGGTAGCCTTGTCATTATGGAAGGTAGTCTATCATTGTGATTTATGTTACTCCAATGGATGGTAGCCTTGTCATTATGGAAGGTAGTATGTTGTTCAGATTTTTATTACTCCAATGGATGGTATACTTGTCATTATGGAAGGTAGTCTATTGTCGAGAGCTTGATACTCCATTGGATTGTAGCCTTGTCATTATGAAAGGTAGTCTATTGTCGAGATTTTTGTTATTCTAATGGATTGTGGACTTGTCATTATGGAAGGTAGTCTGTTGTCGTTATTTTTGTTACTCCAATGGATGGTACACTTTTCATTATGGAAGGTAGTCTATTGTCGAGATTTTTGTTACTTAAATGGATGGTAGCCTTGTCATTATGGTAGGTAGTCTGTTGTTTAGATTTTTTTTATTCCAATGGATGGTAGCCTTGTCATTATGGAAGGTAGTTTATTATCGATATCTTTGTTACTCCAATGGATGGTAGCCTTGTCATTATGGAAGATAGTCTTGTGTCAATATCTTTGTTACTCCAATGGATGGTAGCCTTCTCGTTATGGAAGGTAGTCTGTTGTCGTGATTTTTATTACTCCAGTTGATGGTAGCCATGTCATTATGGAAGGTAGTATGTTGTCGATATCTTTGTTACTCTAATGGATGTAACCTTGTCATTATGGAAGGTAGATTGTTGTCCCTATTTTTGTTACTCTAGTGGATGGTAGCCTTGTCATTATGGAAGGTAGTCTGTCGTTGTGATTTATGTTACTCCAATGGATGGTGGCCTTGTCATTATGGAAGGTAGTCTGTTGTCGTGATTTTTGTTACTCCAATGGATGGTACACTTGTCATTATGGAAGGTAGTCTATTGTCGAGATTTTTGTTACTTAAATGGATGGTAGCCTTGTCATTATGGTAGGTAGTCTGTTGTTTAGATTTTTTTTATTCCAATGGATGGTAGCCTTGTCATTATGGAAGGTAGTTTATTGTCGATATCTTTGTTACTCCAATGGATGGTAGCCTTGTCATTATGGAAGATAGTCTTGTGTCGATATCTTTGTTACTCCAATGGATGGTAGCCTTCTCGTTATGGAAGGTAGTATGTTGTCGTGATTTTTATTACTCCAGTTGATGGTAGCCATGTCATTATGGAAGGTAGTATGTTGTCGATATCTTTGTTACTCTAATGGATGTAACCTTGTCATTATGGAAGGTAGATTGTTGTCCCTATTTTTGTTACTCTAGTGGATTGTAGCCTTGTCATTATGGAAGGTAGTCTGTCGTTGTGATTTATGTTACTCCAATGGATGGTGGCCTTGTTATTATGGAAGGTAGTCTATTGTCGTGATTTTTGTTACTCCAATGGATGGTACCCTTGTCATTATGGAAGATAGTTTGTTGTCGAGATTTTTGTTACTCCAATGGATGGTAGCCTTGTCATTATGGAAGGTTGTCTGTTTTCGAGATTTTTGTTACTCTAATGGATGGTAGCCTTGTCATTATGGAAGGTAGCCTTTTGTTGTAATTTTTGTTTGTCCAATGGATGGTAGCCTTGTCATTGTGGAAGGTAGTCTGTCATTGTGATTTCAGTTACTCAATGGATGATAGCCTTGTCATTATGGAAGGTATTCTGTTGTTCAGATTTTTGTTACTCCAATGGATGGTAGACTTGTCATTATGGAAGGTAGTTTGTTGTCGATAATTTTGTTACTCCATTGGATTATAGCCTTGTCAATATGAAAGGTAGTCTATTGTCGAGATTTGTGTTGATCCAATGGATGGTTGACTTGTCATTATGGAAGGTAGTCTGTTGTCGAGATTTTTGTTATTCTAATGGATGGTACTCTTATCATTATGGAAGGTATTCGATTGTCGAGATTTTTTTTACTCAAATGGATGGTAGCCTTGTCATTATGGAAGATAGTCTGTTTTCAAGAGTTTTGTTATTCCAATGGATGATAGCCTTGTCGTTATGGAAGGTAGTCTGTTGTCGTGATTTTTGTTACTCCAATGGATGTTAGCCTTGTAATTTTTTAAGTTAGTATGTTGTTGATATCTTTGTTACTCCAATGGATGGTAGCCTTGTCATTATGGAAGGTAGTCTGTTTTCGATATTTTTGTTACTCCAATGGATGGTAGCCTTGTCATTATGCAATGTAGTCTCTTGTTGATATTTTTGTTACTCTAATGGATGGTAGCCTTGACATTATGGAAGGTAGATTGTTTTCTCGATTTTGGTTACTCTAATGGATGGTAGCCTTGTCATTATGGAAGGTAGTCTATCATTGTGATTTTTGTTACTCCAATGGATGGTAGCCTTGTCATTATGGAAGGTAGTCTGTTGTTCAGATTTTTATTACTCCAATGGATGGTAGACTTGTCATTATGGAAGGTAGTCTATTGTCGAGAGCTTGTTACTCCATTGGATTGTAGCCTTGTCATTATGAAAGGTAGTCTATTGTCGAGATTTTTGTTATTATAATGGATTGTGGACTTGTCATTATGGAAGGTAGTCTGTTGTCGTGATTTTTGTTACTCCAATGGATGGTACACTTGTCATTATGGAAGGTAGTCTATTGTCGAGATTTTTGTTACTTAAATGGATGGTAGCCTTGTCATTATGGTAGGTAGTCTGTTGTTTAGATTTTTTTTATTCCAATGGATGGTAGCCTTGTCATTATGGAAGGTAGTTTATTGTCGATATCTTTTTTACTCCAATGGATGGTAGCCTTGTCATTATGGAAGATAGTCTTGTGTCGATATCTTTGTTACTCCAATGGATGGTAGCCTTCTCGTTATGGAAGGTAGTATGTTGTCGTGATTTTTATTACTCCAGTTGAAGGTAGCCATGTCATTATGGAAGGTAGTATGTTGTCGATATCTTTGTTACTCTAATGGATGTAACCTTGTCATTATGGAAGGTAGATTGTTGTCCCTATTTTTGTTACTCTAGTGGATTGTAGCCTTGTCATTATGGAAGATAGTCTGTCGTTGTGATTTATGTTACTCCAATGGATGGTGGCCTTGTTATTATGGAAGGTAGTCTATTGTCGTGATTTTTGTTACTCCAATGGATGGTACCCTTGTCATTATGGAAGATAGTTTGTTGTCGAGATTTTTGTTACTCCAATGGATGGTAGCCTTGTCATTATGGAAGGTTGTCTGTTTTCGAGATTTTTGTTACTCTAATGGATGGTAGCCTTGTCATTATGGAAGGTAGTCTTTTGTTGTAATTTTTGTTACTCCAATGGATGGTAGCCTTGTAATTGTGGAAGGTAGTTTGTCGTTGTGATTTCAGTTACTCAATGGATGATAGCCTTGTCATTATGGAAGGTATTCTGTTGTTCAGATTTTTGTTACTCCAATGGATGGTAGACTTGTCATTATGGAAGGGAGTTTGTTGTCGATAATTTTGTTACTCCATTGGATTATAGCCTTGTCAATATGAAAGGTAGTCTATTTTCGAGATTTGTGTTGATCCAATGGATGGTAGACTTGTCATTATGGAAGGTAGTCTGTTGTCGAGATTTTTGTTATTCTAATGGATGGTACTCTTATCATTATGGAAGGTATTCGATTGTCGAGATTTTTTTTACTCAAATGGATGGTAGCCTTGTCATTATGGAAGATAGTCTGTTTTCAAGATTTTTGTTATTCCAATGGATGATATCCTTGTCGTTATGGAAGGTAGTCTGTTGTCGTGATTTTTGTTACTCCAATGGATGTTATCCTTGTAATTTTTTAAGTTAGTATGTTGTTGATATCTTTGTTACTCCAATGGATGGTAGCCTTGTCATTATGGAAGGTAGTCTGTTTTCGGTATTTTTGTTACTCCAATGGATGGTAGCCTTGTCATTATGCAATGTAGTCTCTTGTTGATATTTTTGTTACTCCAATGGATGGTAGCCTTGTCATTATGGAAGGTAGATTGTTTTCCCGATTTTTGTTACTCTAATGGATGGTAGCCTTGTCATTATGGAAGGTAGTCTATCATTGTGATTTATGTTACTCCAATGGATGGTAGCCTTGTCATTATGGAAGGTAGTTTGTTGTTCAGATTTTTATTACTCCAATGGATGGTAGACTTGTCATTATGGAAGGTAGTCTATTGTCGAGAGCTTGGTACTCCATTGGATTGTAGCCTTGTCATTATGAAAGGTAATCTATTGTCGAGATTTTTGTTATTCTAATGGATTGTGGACTTGTCATTATGGAAGGTAGTCTGTTGTTGTTATTTTTGTTACTCCAATGGATGGTACCCTTGTCATTATGGAAGGTAGTCTATTGTCGAGATTTTTGTTACTTAAATGGATGGTAGCCTTGTCATTATGGTAGGTAGTCTGTTGTTTAGATTTTTTTTATTCCAATGGATGGTAGCCTTGTCATTATGGAAGGTAGTTTATTGTCGATATCTTTGTTACTCCAATGGATGGTAGCCTTGTCATTATGGAAGATAGTCTTGTGTAGATATCTTTGTTACTCCAATGGATGGTAGCCTTCTCGTTATGGAAGGTAGTCTGTTGTCGTGATTTTTATTACTCCAGTTGATGGTAGCCATGTCATTATGGAAGGTAGTATGTTGTCGATATCTTTGTTACTCTAATGGATGTAACCTTGTCATTATGGAAGGTAGATTGTTGTCCCTATTTTTGTTACTCTAGTGGATGGTAGCCTTGTCATTATGGAAGGTAGTCTGTCGTTGTGATTTATGTTACTCCAATGGATGGTGGCCTTGTTATTATGGAAGGTAGTCTATTGTCGTGATTTTTGTTACTCCAATGGATGGTACCCTTGTCATTATGGAAGATAGTTTGTTGTCGAGATTTTTGTTACTCCAATGGATGGTAGCCTTGTCATTATGGACGGTTGTCTGTTTTCGAGATTTTTGTTACTCCAATGGATGGTAGCCTTGTCATTATGGAAGGTAGTCTTTTGTTGTAATTTTTGTTACTCCAATGGATGGTAGCCTTGTAATTGTGGAAGGTAGTTTGTCGTTGTGATTTCAGTTACTCAATGGATGATAGCCTTGTCATTATGGAAGGTATTCTGTTGTTCAGATTTTTGTTACTCCAATGGATGGTAGACTTGTCATTATGGAAGGGAGTTTGTTGTCGATAATTTTGTTACTCCATTGGATTATAGCCTTGTCAATATGAAAGGTAGTCTATTTTCGAGATTTGTGTTGATCCAATGGATGGTAGACTTGTCATTATGGAAGGTAGTCTGTTGTCGAGATTTTTGTTATTCTAATGGATGGTACTCTTATCATTATGGAAGGTATTCGATTGTCGAGATTTTTTTTACTCAAATGGATGGTAGCCTTGTCATTATGGAAGATAGTCTGTTTTCAAGATTTTTGTTATTCCAATGGATGATATCCTTGTCGTTATGGAAGGTAGTCTGTTGTCGTGATTTTTGTTACTCCAATGGATGTTATCCTTGTAATTTTTTAAGTTAGTATGTTGTTGATATCTTTGTTACTCCAATGGATGGTAGCCTTGTCATTATGGAAGGTAGTCTGTTTTCGGTATTTTTGTTACTCCAATGGATGGTAGCCTTGTCATTATGCAATGTAGTCTCTTGTTGATATTTTTGTTACTCCAATGGATGGTAGCCTTGTCATTATGGAAGGTAGATTGTTTTCCCGATTTTTGTTACTCTAATGGATGGTAGCCTTGTCATTATGGAAGGTAGTCTATCATTGTGATTTATGTTACTCCAATGGATGGTAGCCTTGTCATTATGGAAGGTAGTTTGTTGTTCAGATTTTTATTACTCCAATGGATGGTAGACTTGTCATTATGGAAGGTAGTCTATTGTCGAGAGCTTGGTACTCCATTGGATTGTAGCCTTGTCATTATGAAAGGTAATCTATTGTCGAGATTTTTGTTATTCTAATGGATTGTGGACTTGTCATTATGGAAGGTAGTCTGTTGTCGTTATTTTTGTTACTCCAATGGATGGTACCCTTGTCATTATGGAAGGTAGTCTATTGTCGAGATTTTTGTTACTTAAATGGATGGTAGCCTTGTCATTATGGTAGGTAGTCTGTTGTTTAGATTTTTTTTATTCCAATGGATGGTAGCCTTGTCATTATGGAAGGTAGTTTATTGTCGATATCTTTGTTACTCCAATGGATGGTAGCCTTGTCATTATGGAAGATAGTCTTGTGTAGATATCTTTGTTACTCCAATGGATGGTAGCCTTCTCGTTATGGAAGGTAGTCTGTTGTCGTGATTTTTATTACTCCAGTTGATGGTAGCCATGTCATTATGGAAGGTAGTATGTTGTCGATATCTTTGTTACTCTAATGGATGTAACCTTGTCATTATGGAAGGTAGATTGTTGTCCCTATTTTTGTTACTCTAGTGGATGGTAGCCTTGTCATTATGGAAGGTAGTCTGTCGTTGTGATTTATGTTACTCCAATGGATGGTGGCCTTGTTATTATGGAAGGTAGTCTATTGTCGTGATTTTTGTTACTCCAATGGATGGTACCCTTGTCATTATGGAAGATAGTTTGTTGTCGAGATTTTTGTTACTCCAATGGATGGTAGCCTTGTCATTATGGACGGTTGTCTGTTTTCGAGATTTTTGTTACTCCAATGGATGGTAGCCTTGTCATTATGGAAGGTAGTCTTTTGTTGTAATTTTTGTTACTCCAATGGATGGTAGCCTTGTCATTGTGGAAGGTAGTCTTCGTTGTGATTTCAGTTACTCAATGGATGATAGCCTTGTCATTATGGAAGGTATTCTGTTGTTCAAATTTTTGTTACTCCAATGGATGGGAGACTTGTCATTATGGAAGGTAGTTTGTTGTCGATAATTTTGTTACTCCATTGTATTATAGCCTTGTCAATATGAAAGGTAGTCTATTGTCGAGATTTGTGTTGATCCAATGGATGGTAGACTTGTCATTATGGAAGGTAGTCTGTTGTCGAGATTTTCGTTATTCTAATGGATGGTACTCTTATCATTATGGAAGGTATTCGATTGTCGAGATTTTTTTTACTTAAATGGATGGTAGCCTTGTCATTATGGAAGATAGTCTGTTTTTAAGATTTTTGTTATTCCAATGGATGATAGCCTTGTCGTTATGGAAGGTAGTCTGTTGTCGTGATATTTGTTACTCCAATGGATGTTAGCCTTGTAATTTTTTAAGTTAGTATGTTGTTGATATCTTTGTTACTCTAATGGATGGTAGCCTTGTCATTATGGAAGGTAGTCTGTTTTCGATATTTTTGTTACTCCAATGGATGGTAGCCTTGTCATTAAGCAATGTAGTCTCTTGTTGATATTTTTGTTACTCCAATGGATGGTTGCCTTGTCATTATGGAAGGTAGATTGTTTTCCCGATTTTGGTTACTCTAATAGATGGTAGCCTTGTCATTATGGAAGGTAGTCTATCATTGTGATTTATGTTACTCCAATGGATGGTAGCCTTGTCATTATGGAAGGTAGTCTGTTGTTCAGATTTTCATTACTCCAATGGATGGTAGACTTGTCATTATGGAAGGAAGTCTATTGTCGAGAGCTTGTTACTCCATTGGATTGTAGCCTTGTCATTATGAAAGGTAGTCTATTGTCGAGATTTTTGTTATTCTAATGGATTGTGGACTTGTCATTATGGAAGGTACTCTGTTGTCGTGATTTTTGTTACTCCAATGGATGGTACACTTGTCATTATGGAAGGTAGTCTATTGTCGAGATTTTTGTTACTTAAATGGATGGTAGCCTTGTCATTATGGTAGGTAGTCTGTTGTTTAGATTTTTTTTATTCCAATGGATGGTAGCCTTGTCATTATGGAAGGTAGTTTATTGTCGATATCTTTGTTACTCCAATGGATGGTAGCCTTGTCATTATGGAAGATAGTCTTGTGTCGATATCTTTGTTACTCCAATGGATGGTAGCCTTCTCGTTATGGAAGGTAGTCTGTTGTCGTGATTTTTATTACTCCAGTTGATGGTAGCCATGTCATTATGGAAGGTAGTATGTTGTCGATATCTTTGTTACTCTAATGGATGTAACCTTGTCATTATGGAAGGTAGATTGTTGTCCCTATTTTTGTTACTCTAGTGGATGGTAGCCTTGTCATTATGAAAGGTAGTCTGTCGTTGTGATTTATGTTAGTCCAATGGATGGTGGCCTTGTTATTATGGAAGGTAGTCTATTGTCGTGATTTTTGTTACTCCAATGGATGGTACCCTTGTCATTATGGAAGATAGTTTGTTGTCGAGATTTTTGTTACTCCAATGGATGGTAGCCTTGTCATTATGGACGGTTGTCTGTTTTCGAGATTTTTGTTACTCCAATGGATGGTAGCCTTGTCATTATGGAAGGTAGTCTTTTGTTGTAATTTTTGTTACTCCAATGGATGGTAGCCTTGTCATTGTGGAAGGTAGTCTTCGTTGTGATTTCAGTTACTCAATGGATGATAGCCTTGTCATTATGGAAGGTATTCTGTTGTTCAAATTTTTGTTACTCCAATGGATGGGAGACTTGTCATTATGGAAGGTAGTTTATTGTCGATAATTTTGTTACTCCATTGGATTATAGCCTTGTCAATATGAAAGGTAGTCTATTGTCGAGATTTGTGTTGATCCAATGGATGGTAGACTTGTCATTATGGAAGGTAGTCTGTTGTCGAGATTTTCGTTATTCTAATGGATGGTACTCTTATCATTATGGAAGGTATTCGATTGTCGAGATTTTTTTTACTTAAATGGATGGTAGCCTTGTCATTATGGAAGATAGTCTGTTTTTAAGATTTTTGTTATTCCAATGGATGATAGCCTTGTCGTTATGGAAGGTAGTCTGTTGTCGTGATATTTGTTACTCCAATGGATGTTAGCCTTGTAATTTTTTAAGTTAGTATGTTGTTGATATCTTTGTTACTCTAATGGATGGTAGCCTTGTCATTATGGAAGGTAGTCTGTTTTCGATATTTTTGTTACTCCAATGGATGGTAGCCTTGTCATTAAGCAATGTAGTCTCTTGTTGATATTTTTGTTACTCCAATGGATGGTTGCCTTGTCATTATGGAAGGTAGATTGTTTTCCCGATTTTGGTTACTCTAATAGATGGTAGCCTTGTCATTATGGAAGGTAGTCTATCATTGTGATTTATGTTACTCCAATGGATGGTAGCCTTGTCATTATGGAAGGTAGTCTGTTGTTCAGATTTTCATTACTCCAATGGATGGTAGACTTGTCATTATGGAAGGAAGTCTATTGTCGAGAGCTTGTTACTCCATTGGATTGTAGCCTTGTCATTATGAAAGGTAGTCTATTGTCGAGATTTTTGTTATTCTAATGGATTGTGGACTTGTCATTATGGAAGGTAGTTTGTTGTCGTGATTTTTGTTACTCCAATGGATGGTACACTTGTCATTATGGAAGGTAGTCTATTGTCGAGATTTTTGTTACTTAAATGGATGGTAGCCTTGTCATTATGGTAGGTAGTCTGTTGTTTAGATTTTTTTTATTCCAATGGATGGTAGCCTTGTCATTATGGAAGGTAGTTTATTGTCGATATCTTTGTTACTCCAATGGATGGTAGCCTTGTCATTATGGAAGATAGTCTTGTGTCGATATCTTTGTTACTCCAATGGATGGTAGCCTTCTCGTTATGGAAGGTAGTCTGTTGTCGTGATTTTTATTACTCTAGTTGATGGTAGCCATGTCATTATGGAAGGTAGTATGTTGTCGATATCTTTGTTACTCTAATGGATGTAACCTTGTCATTATGGAAGGTAGATTGTTGTCCCTATTTTTGTTACTCTAGTGGATGGTAGCCTTGTCATTATGGAAGGTAGTCTGTCGTTGTAATTTATGTTACTCCAATGGATGGTGGCCTTGTTATTATAGAAGGTAGTCTATTGTCGTGATTTTTGTTACTCCAATGGATGGTACCCTTGTCATTATGGAAGATAGTTTGTTGTCGAGATTTTTGTTACTCCAATGGATGGTAGCCTTGTCATTATGGAAGGTTGTCTGTTTTCGAGATTTTTGTTACTCCAATGGATGGTAGCCTTGTCATTATGGAAGGTAGTCTTTTGTTGTAATTTTTGTTACTCCAATGGATGGTAGCCTTGTCATTGTGGAAGGTAGTCTGTCGTTGTGATTTCAGTTACTCAATGGATGATAGCCTTGTCATTATGGAAGATAGTCTTGTGTCGATATCTTTGTTACTCCAATGGATGGTAGCCTTCTCGTTATGGAAGGTAGTCTGTTGTCGTGATTTTTATTACTCCAGTTGATGGTAGCCATGTCATTATGGAAGGTAGTATGTTGTCGATATCTTTGTTACTCTAATGGATGTAACCTTGTCATTATGGAAGGTAGATTGTTGTCCCTATTTTTGTTACTCTAGTGGATGGTAGCCTTGTCATTATGAAAGGTAGTCTGTCGTTGTGATTTATGTTACTCCAATGGATGGTGGCCTTGTTATTATGGAAGGTAGTCTATTGTCGTGATTTTTGTTACTCCAATGGATGGTACCCTTGTCATTATGGAAGATAGTTTGTTGTCGAGATTTTTGTTACTCCAATGGATGGTAGCCTTGTCATTATGGACGGTTGTCTGTTTTCGAGATTTTTGTTACTCCAATGGATGGTAGCCTTGTCATTATGGAAGGTAGTCTTTTGTTGTAATTTTTGTTACTCCAATGGATGGTAGCCTTGTCATTGTGGAAGGTAGTCTGTCGTTGTGATTTCAGTTACTCAATGGATGATAGCCTTGTCATTATGGAAGGTATTCTGTTGTTCAGATTTTTGTTACTCCAATGGATGGTAGACTTGTCATTATGGAAGGTAGTTTGTTATCGATAATTTTGTTACTCCATTGGATTTTAGCCTTGTCAATATGAAAGGTAGTCTATTGTCGAGATTTGTGTTTATCCAATGGATGGTAGACTTGTCATTATGGAAGGTAGTCTGTTGTCGAGATTTTTTTTATTCTAATGGATGGTACTCTTATCATTATGGAAGGTATTCGATTGTCGAGATTTTTTTTACTCAAATGGATGGTAGCCTTGTCATTATGGAAGATAGTCTGTTTTCAAGATTTTTATTATTCCAATGGATGATAGCCTTGTAGTTATGGAAGGTAGTCTGTTGTCGTGATTTTTGTTACTCCAATGGATGTTAGCCTTGTAATTTTTTAAGTTAGTATGTTGTTGATATCTTTTTTACTCCAATGGATGGTAGCCTTGTCATTATGGAAGGTAGTCTTTTTTCGATATTTTTGTTACTCCAATGGATGGTAGCCTTGTCATTATGCAATGTAGTCTCTTGTTGATATTTTTGTTACTCCAATGGATGGTAACCTTGTCATTATGGAAGGTAGATTGTTTTCCCGATTTTGGTTACTCTAATTGATGGTAGCCTTGTCATTATGGAAGGTAGTCTATCATTGTGATTTATGTTACTCCAATGGATGGTAGCCTTGTCATTATGGAAGGTAGTCTGTTGTTCAGATTTTTATTACTCCAATGGATGGTAGTCTTGTCATTATGGAAGGTAGTCTATTGTCGAGAGCTTGTTACTCCATTGGATTATAGCCTTGTCATTATGAAAGGTAGTCTATTGTCGAGATTTTTGTTATTCCAATGGATTGTGGACTTGTCATTATGGAAGGTAGTCTATTTTCGAGATTTTTGTTACTCCAATGGATGGTACCCTTGTCATTATGGAAGATAGTCTGTTGTCGAGATTTTTGTTACTCTAATGGATGGTACCCTTATCGTTATGGAAGGTAGTCTATTGTCGAGATATTTGTTACTTAAATGGATGGTAGTCTTGTCATTATGGTAGGTAGTCTGTTGTTTAGATTTTTGTTATTCCAATGGATGGTAGCCTTGTCATTATGGAAGGTAGTTTATTGTCGATATCTTTGTTACTCCAATGGATGGTAGCCTTGTCATTATGGAAGATAGTCTTCTGTCGATATCTTTGTTACTCCAATGGATGGTAGCCTTCTCGTTATGGAAGGTAGTCTGTTGTCGTGATTTTTATTACTCCAGTTGATGGTAGCCATGTCATTATGGAAGGTAGTATGTTGTCGATATCTTTGTTACACTAATGGATGTAACCTTGTCATTATGGAAGGTAGATTGTTGTCCCTATTTTTGTTACTCTAATGGATGGTAGCCTTGTCATTATGGAAGGTAGTCTGTCGTTGTGATTTATGTTACTCCAATGGATGGTGGCCTTGTTGTTATGGAAGGTAGTCTATTGTCGTGATTTTTGTTACTCCAATGGATGGTACCCTTGTCATTATGGAAGATAGTCTGTTGTCGAGATTTTTGTTACTCCAATGGATGGTAGCCTTGTCATTATTGAAGGTAGTCTGTTGTCCAAATTTTTGTTACTCTAATGGATGGTAGCTTTGTCATTATGGAAGGTAGTCTGTTGTCGATATTTTTGTTACTGGATTGGATGGTAACCTTGTCATTATGGAAGGAAGTTTGTTGTCGAGATTTTTGTTATTCCAATGGATGGTAGCCTTGTCATTATGGAAGTTAGTCTGTTGTCGTGATTTTTGTTACTCCAATGGATGGTAGACTTGTCATTATGGAAGGTGGTCTCTTGTTGATATTTTTGTTACTCGAATAGGTGGTAGCCTTGTCATTATGGAAGGTAGTCCGTTGTCCCAATTTTTGTTACTCAAATGGATGGTAGCCTTGTCATTATGGTAGGTAGTACGTTGTTGTGATTTCTGTTACTCCAATGGATGGTAGCCTTGTCATTATGAAAGGTAGTCTATTGTTTAGATTTTTTTTATTCCAATGGATGGTAGCCTTCTCATTATGGAAGGTAGTCTATTGTCGTGATTTTTACTACTCCAATGGATGGTAGCCATGTCATTATGGAAGGTAGTATGTTGTCGATATCTTTTTTACTCTAATGGATGGTACCCTTGTCATTATGGAAGGTAGTTCGTTCTCGATATTTTTGTTACTGCAATGGATGGTAGCCTTGTCATTATGGAAGGTAGTCTATCGTTGTGATTTATGTTACTCCAATGGATGGTAGCCTAGTCATTATGGAAGGTAGTTTGTTGTTCAGATTTTTGTTACTCCAATGGATGGTAGACTTGTCATTATGGAAGGTAGTCTATTGTCGGGAGCTTGTTACTCCATTGGATTTTAGCCTTATCCTTATGAAAGGTAGTCTATTGTCGAGATTTTTGTTATTCCAATGGATTGTGGACTTGTCATTATGGGAGGTAGTCTGTTGTCGAGATTTTTCTTACTCCAATGGATGGTACCCTTGTCATTATGGAAGATAGTCTTTTGTCGAGATTTTTGTTACTCTAATGGATGGTACCCATATCGTTATGGACGGTAGTCTATTGTCGAGATTTTTGTTACTCAAATGGATGGTAGCTTTGTCATTATAGAAGGTAGTTTGTTATTTAGATTTTTGTTATTCCAATGGATGGTAGCCTTGTCATTATGGAAGGTAGTCTTTTCATTATGGAAGATATTCTTGTGTCGATATCTTTGTTACTCCAATGGATGGGAGCCTTGTCATTATGGAAGATATTCTTGTGTCGATATCTTTGTTACTCCAATGGATGGTAGCCTTCTCGTTATGGAAGGTAGTCTGCTGTCGTGATTTTTATTACTCCAATTGATGGTAGCCATGTCATTATGGAAGGTAGTATGTTGTGGATATCATTGTTACTCCAATGGATGGTAGCCTTGTCATTATGGAAGGTAGATTGTTTTCCCTTTTTTTGTTACTCTAGTGGATGATAGCCTTGTTATTATGGAAGGTAGTCGGTCATTGTGATTTATGGTACTCCAATGGATGGTGGCCTTGTTATTATGGAAGGTAGTCTATTGTCATGATTTTTGTTACTCCAATGGATGGTACCCTTGTCATTATGGAAGATAGTCTGTTGTCGAGATTTTTGTTACTCCAATGGATGGTAGCCTTGTCATTATGGAAGGTAGTCTGTTGTCCAAATTTTTTATACTCCAATGGATGGTATCCTTGTCATTATGCAAGGTAGTCTCTTGTTGATATTTTTGTTACTCCAATGGACGGTAGCCTTGTCATTATTAAAGGTAGTTTGTGGTCCAGATTTTTGTTACTCTAATGCATGGTAGCTTTGTCATTATGGAAGGTAGTCTGTTGTCGATATTTTTGTTACTGGATTGGATGGTAGCCTTGTCATTATGGAAGATAGTCTGTTGTCGAGATTTTTGTTACTCTAATGGATGGTACCCTTATCGTTATGGAAGGTAGTCTATTGTCGAGATATTTGTTACTTAAATGGATGGTAGTCTTGTCATTATGGTAGGTAGTCTGTTGTTTAGATTTTTGTTATTCCAATGGATGGTAGCCTTGTCATTATGGAAGGTAGTTTATTGTCGATATCTTTGTTACTCCAATGGATGGTAGCCTTGTCATTATGGAAGATAGTCTTCTGTCGATATCTTTGTTACTCCAATGGATGGTAGCCTTCTCGTTATGGAAGGTAGTCTGTTGTCGTGATTTTTATTACTCCAGTTGATGGTAGCCATGTCATTATGGAAGGTAGTATGTTTTCGATATCTTTGTTACACTAATGGATGTAACCTTGTCATTATGGAAGGTAGATTGTTGTCCCTATTTTTGTTACTCTAATGGATGGTAGCCTGGTCATTATGGAAGGTAGTCTGTCGTTGTGATTTATGTTACTCCAATGGATGGTGGCCTTGTTATTATGGAAGGTAGTCTATTGTCGTGATTTTTGTTACTCCAATGGATGGTACCCTTGTCATTATGGAAGATAGTCTGTTGTCGAGATTTTTGTTACTCCAATGGATGGTAGCCTTGTCATTATTGAAGGTAGTCTGTTGTCCAAATTTTTGTTACTCTAATGGATGGTAGCTTTGTCATTATGGAAGGTAGTCTGTTGTCGATATTTTTGTTACTGGATTGGATGGTAACCTTGTCATTATGGAAGGAAGTTTGTTGTCGAGATTTTTGTTATTCCAATGGATGGTAGCCTTGTCATTATGGAAGTTAGTCTGTTGTCGTGATTTTTGTTACTCCAATGGATGGTAGACTTGTCATTATGGAAGGTGGTCTCTTGTTGATATTTTTGTTACTCGAATAGGTGGTAGCCTTGTCATTATGGAAGGTAGTCCGTTGTCCCAATTTTTGTTACTCAAATGGATGGTAGCCTTGTCATTATGGAAGGTAGTACGTTGTTGTGATTTCTGTTACTCCAATGGATGGTAGCCTTGTCATTATGAAAGGTAGTCTATTGTTTAGATTTTTTTTATTCCAATGGATGGTAGCCTTCTCATTATGGAAGGTAGTCTATTGTCGTGATTTTTACTACTCCAATGGATGGTAGCCATGTCATTATGGAAGGTAGTATGTTATCGATATCTTTTTTACTCTAATGGATGGTACCCTTGTCATTATGGAAGGTAGTTCGTTCTCGATATTTTTGTTACTGCAATGGATGGTAGCCTTGTCATTATGGAAGGTAGTCTATCGTTGTGATTTATGTTACTCCAATGGATGGTAGCCTAGTCATTATGGAAGGTAGTTTGTTGTTCAGATTTTTGTTACTCCAATGGATGGTAGACTTGTCATTATGGAAGGTAGTCTATTGTCGGGAGCTTGTTACTCCATTGGATTTTAGCCTTATCATTATGAAAGGTAGTCTATTGTCGAGATTTTTGTTATTCCAATGGATTGTGGACTTGTCATTATGGGAGGTAGTCTGTTGTCGAGATTTTTGTTACTCTAATGGATGGTACCCTTATCGTTATGGACGGTAGTCTATTGTCGAGATTTTTGTTACTCAAATGGATGGTAGCTTTGTCATTATGGAAGGTAGTTTGTTGTTTAGATTTTTGTTATTCCAATGGATGGTAGCCTTGTCATTATGGAAGGTAGTCTTGTCATTATGGAAGATATTCTTGTGTCGATATCTTTGTTACTCCAATGGATGGTAGCCTTGTCATTATGGAAGATATTCTTGTGTCGATATCTTTGTTACTCCAATGGATGGTAGCCTTCTCGTTATGGAAGGTAGTCTGTTGTCGTGATTTTTATTACTCCAATTGATGGTATCCATGTCATTATGGAAGGTAGTATGTTGTGGATATCATTGTTACTCTAATGGATTGTAGCCTTGTCATTATGGAAGGTAGATTGTTTTCCCTTTTTTTGTTACTCTAATGGATGATAGCCTTGTTATTATGGAAGGTAGACTGTCATTGTGATTTATGGTACTCCAATGGATGGTGGCCTTGTTATTATGGAAGGTAGTCTATTGTCATGATTTTTGTTACTCCAATGGATGGTACCCTTGTCATTATGGAAGATAGTCTGTTGTCGAGATTTTTGTTACTCCAATGGATGGTAGCCTTGTCATTATGGAAGGTAGTCTGTTGTCCAAATTTTTTATACTCCAATGGATGGTATCCTTGTCATTATGCAAGGTACTCTCTTGTTGATATTTTTGTTACTCCAATGGACGGTAGCCTTGTCATTATTAAAGGTAGTATGTGGTCCAGATTTTTGTTACTCTAATGCATGGTAGCTTTGTCATTATGGAAGGTAGTCTGTTGTCGATATTTTTGTTACTGGATTGGATGGTAGCCTTGTCATTATGGAAAGTAGTCTGTTGTCGAGATTTTTGTTAGTCCAATGGATGGTAGCCTTGACATTATGGAAGGTAGTATGTTGTCGATATCTTTGTTACTCCAAGGGATGGTAGCCTTGTCATTATGGAAGTTAGTCTGTTGTCGAGATTTTTGTTACTCCAATGGATGGTAGCCTTGTCATTATGGAAGGTAGTCTGTTGTCCCAATTTTTGTTACTCAAATGGATTGTAGCCTTGTCATTATGTAAGGTAGTATGTCGTTGTGATTTTTGTTACTCCAATGGATGGTAGCCTTGTCTTATGGAAGGTAGTCTGTTGTTCAGATTTTTGTTATTCCAATGGATGGTAGCCTTCTCATTATGGAAGGTAGTCTATTTTCGTGATTTTTGTTATTCTAATGGATTGTGGACTTGTCATTATGGAAGGTAGTCTGTTGTCGTGATTTTTGTTACTCCAATGGATGGTACACTTGTCATTATGGAAGGTAGTCTATTGTCGAGATTTTTGTTACTTAAATGGATGGTAGCCTTGTCATTATGGTAGGTAGTCTGTTGTTTAGATTTTTTTTATTCCAATGGATGGTAGCCTTGTCATTATGGAAGGTAGTTTATTGTCGATATCTTTGTTACTCCAATGGATGGTAGCCTTGTCATTATGGAAGATAGTCTTGTGTCGATATCTTTGTTACTCCAATGGATGGTAGCCTTCTCGTTATGGAAGGTATTCTGTTGTCGTGATTTTTATTACTCCAGTTGATGGTAGCCATGTCATTATGGAAGGTAGTATGTTGTCGATATCTTTGTTACTCTAATGGATGTAACCTTGTCATTATGGAAGGTAGATTGTTGTCCCTATTTTTGTTACTCTAGTGGATGGTAGCCTTGTCATTATGGAAGGTAGTCTGTCGTTGTGATTTATGTTACTCCAATGGATGGTGGTCTTGTTATTGTGGAAGGTAGTCTATTGTCGTGATTTTTGTTAATCCAATGGATGGTACCCTTGTCATTATGGAAGATAGTTTGTTGTCGAGATTTTTGTTACTCCAATGGATGGTAGCCTTGTCATTATGGAAGGTTGTCTGTTTTCGAGATTTTTGTTACTCCAATGGATGGTAGCCTTGTCATTATGGAAGGTAGCCTTTTGTTGTAATTTTTGTTACTCCAATGGATGGTAGCCTTGTCATTGTGGAAGGTAGTCTGTCGTTGTGATTTCAGTTACTCAATGGATGATAGCCTTATCATTATGGAAGGTATTTTGTTGTTCAGATTTTTGTTACTCCAATGGATGGTAGACTTGTCATTATGGAAGGTAGTTTGTTGTCGATAATTTTGTTACTCCATTGGATTATAGCCTTGTCAATATGAAAGGTAGTCTATTGTCGAGATTTGTGTTGATCCAATGGATAGTAGACTTGTCATTATGGAAGGTAGTCTGTTGTCGAGATTTTTGTTATTCTAATGGATGGTACTCTTATCATTATGGAAGGTATTCGATTGTCGAGATTTTTTTTACTCAAATGGATGGTAGCCTTGTCATTATGGAAGATAGTCTGTTTTCAAGATTTTTGTTATTCCAATGGATGATAGCCTTGTCGTTATGGAAGGTAGTCTGTTGTCGTGATTTTTGTTACTCCAATGGATGTTAGCCTTGTAATTTTTTAAGTTAGTATGTTGTTGATGTCTTTGTTACTCCAATGGATGGTAGCCTTGTCATTATGGAAGGTAGTCTGTTTTCGATATTTTTGTTACTCCAATGGATGGTAGCCTTGTCATTATGCAATGTAGTCTCTTGTTGATATTTTTGTTACTCCAATGGATGGAAGCCTTGTCATTATGGAAGGTAGATTGTTTTCCCGATTTTGGTTACTCTAATGGATGGTAGCCTTGTCATTATGGAAGGTAGTCTATCATTGTGATTTATGTTACTCCAATGGATGGTAGCCTTGTCATTATGGAAGGTAGTCTGTTGTTCAGATTTTTGTTACTCCAATGGATGGTAGCCTTGTCTTATGGAAGGTAGTCTGTTGTTCATATTTTTGTTATTCCAATGGATGGTAGCCTTCTCATTATGGAAGGTAGTCTATTTTCGTGATTTTTGTTATTCTAATGGATTGTGGACTTGTCATTATGGAAGGTAGTCTGTTGTCGTGATTTTTGTTACTCCAATGGATGGTACACTTGTCATTATGGAAGGTAGTCTATTGTCGAGATTTTTGTTACTTAAATGGATGGTAGCCTTGTCATTATGGTAGGTAGTCTGTTGTTTAGATTTTTTTTATTCCAATGGATGGTAGCCTTGTCATTATGGAAGGTAGTTTATTGTCGATATCTTTGTTACTCCAATGGATGGTAGCCTTGTCATTATGGAAGATAGTCTTGTGTCGATATCTTTGTTACTCCAATGGATGGTAGCCTTCTCGTTATGGAAGGTATCCTGTTGTCGTGATTTTTATTACTCCAGTTGATGGTAGCCATGTCATTATGAAAGGTAGTATGTTGTCGATATCTTTGTTACTCTAATGGATGTAACCTTGTCATTATGGAAGGTAGATTGTTGTCCCTATTTTTGTTACTCTAGTGGATGGTAGCCTTGTCATTATGGAAGGTAGTCTGTCGTTGTGATTTATGTTACTCCAATGGATGGTGGCCTTGTTATTATGGAAGGTAGTCTATTGTCGTGATTTTTGTTAATCCAATGGAGGGTACCCTTGTCATTATGGAAGATAGTTTGTTGTCGAGATTTTTGTTACTCCAATGGATGGTAGCCTTGTCATTATGGAAGGTTGTCTGTTTTCGAGATTTTTGTTACTCCAATGGATGGTAGCCTTGTCATTATGGAAGGTAGTCTTTTGTTGTAATTTTTGTTACTCCAATGGATGGTAGCCTTGTCATTGTGGAAGGTAGTCTGTCGTTGTGATTTTAGTTACTCAATGGATGATAGCCTTATCATTATGGAAGGTATTTTGTTGTTCAGATTTTTGTTACTCCAATGGATGGTAGACTTGTCATTATGGAAGGTAGTTTGTTGTCGATAATTTTGTTACTCCATTGGATTATAGCCTTGTCAATATGAAAGGTAGTCTATTGTCGAGATTTGTGTTGATCCAATGGATAGTAGACTTGTCATTATGGAAGGTAGTCTGTTGTCGAGATTTTTGTTATTCTAATGGATGGTACTCTTATCATTATGGAAGGTATTCGATTGTCGAGATTTTTTTTACTCAAATGGATGGTAGCCTTGTCATTATGGAAGATAGTCTGTTTTCAAGATTTTTGTTATTCCAATGGATGATAGCCTTGTCGTTATGGAAGGTAGTCTGTTGTCGTGATTTTTGTTACTCCAATGGATGTTAGCCTTGTAATTTTTTAAGTTAGTATGTTGTTGATGTCTTTGTTACTCCAATGGATGGTAGCCTTGTCATTATGGAAGGTAGTCTGTTTTCGATATTTTTGTTACTCCAATGGATGGTATCCTTGTCATTATGCAAGGTAGTCTCTTGTTGATATTTTTGTTACTCCAATGGACGGTAGCCTTGTCATTATTAAAGGTAGTATGTGGTCCAGATTTTTGTTACTCTAATGCATGGTAGCTTTGTCATTATGGAAGGTAGTCTGTTGTCGATATTTTTGTTACTGGATTGGATGGTAGCCTTGTCATTATGGAAAGTAGTCTGTTGTCGAGATTTTTGTTAGTCCAATGGATGGTAGCCTTGACATTATGGAAGGTAGTATGTTGTCGATATCTTTGTTACTCCAAGGGATGGTAGCCTTGTCATTATGGAAGTTAGTCTGTTGTCGAGATTTTTGTTACTCCAATGGATGGTAGCCTTGTCATTATGGAAGGTAGTCTGTTGTCCCAATTTTTGTTACTCAAATGGATTGTAGCCTTGTCATTATGTAAGGTAGTATGTCGTTGTGATTTTTGTTACTCCAATGGATGGTAGCCTTGTCTTATGGAAGGTAGTCTGTTGTTCAGATTTTTGTTATTCCAATGGATGGTAGCGTTCTCATTATGGAAGGTAGTATATTTTCGTGATTTTTGTTATTCTAATGGATTGTGGACTTGTCATTATGGAAGGTAGTCTGTTGTCGTGATTTTTGTTACTCCAATGGATGGTACACTTGTCATTATGGAAGGTAGTCTATTGTCGAGATTTTTGTTACTTAAATGGATGGTAGCCTTGTCATTATGGTAGGTAGTCTGTTGTTTAGATTTTTTTTATTCCAATGGATGGTAGCCTTGTCATTATGGAAGGTAGTTTATTGTCGATATCTTTGTTACTCCAATGGATGGTAGCCTTGTCATTATGGAAGATAGTCTTGTGTCGATATCTTTGTTACTCCAATGGATGGTAGCCTTCTCGTTATGGAAGGTAGTCTGTTGTCGTGATTTTTATTACTCCAGTTGATGGTAGCCATGTCATTATGGAAGGTAGTATGTTGTCGATATCTTTGTTACTCTAATGGATGTAACCTTGTCATTATGGAAGGTAGATTGTTGTCCCTATTTTTGTTACTCTAGTGGATGGTAGCCTTGTCATTATGGAAGGTAGTCTGTCGTTGTGATTTATGTTACTCCAATGGATGGTGGCCTTGTTATTATGGAAGGTAGTCTATTGTCGTGATTTTTGTTAATCCAATGGATGGTACCCTTGTCATTATGGAAGATAGTTTGTTGTCGAGATTTTTGTTACTCCAATGGATGGTAGCCTTGTCATTATGGAAGGTTGTCTGTTTTCGAGATTTTTGTTACTCCAATGGATGGTAGCCTTGTCATTATGGAAGGTAGTCTTTTGTTGTAATTTTTGTTACTCCAATGGATGGTAGCCTTGTCATTGTGGAAGGTAGTCTGTCGTTGTGATTTCAGTTACTCAATGGATGATAGCCTTATCATTATGGAAGGTATTTTGTTGTTCAGATTTTTGTTACTCCAATGGATGATAGACTTGTCATTATGGAAGGTAGTTTGTTGTTGATAATTTTGTTACTCCATTGGATTATAGCCTTGTCAATATGAAAGGTAGTCTATTGTCGAGATTTGTGTTGATCCAATGGATAGTAGACTTGTCATTATGGAAGGTAGTCTGTTGTCGAGATTTTTGTTATTCTAATGGATGGTAATCTTATCATTATGGAAGGTATTCGATTGTCGAGATTTTTTTTACTCAAATGGATGGTAGCCTTGTCATTATGGAAGATAGTCTGTTTTCAAGATTTTTGTTATTCCAATGGATGATAGCCTTGTCGTTATGGAAGGTAGTCTGTTGTCGTGATTTTTGTTACTCCAATGGATGTTAGCCTTGTAATTTTTTAAGTTAGTATGTTGTTGATGTCTTTGTTACTCCAATGGATGGTAGCCTTGTCATTATGGAAGATAGTCTTGTGTCGATATCTTTGTTACTCCAATGGATGGTAGCCTTCTCGTTATGGAAGGTAGTCTGTTGTCGTGATTTTTGTTACCCCAGTTGATGGTAGCCATGTCATTATGGAAGATAGTATGTTGTCGATATCTTTGTTACTCTAATGGATGTAACCTTGTCATTATGGAAGGTAGATTGTTGTCCCTATTTTTGTTACTCTAGTGGATGGTAGCCTTGTCATTATGGAAGGTAGTCTGTCGTTGTGATTTATGTTACTCCAATGGATGGTGGCCTTGTTATTATGGAAGGTAGTCTATTGTCGTGATTTTTGTTACTCCAATGGATGGTACCCTTGTCATTATGGAAGATAGTTTGTTGTCGAGATTTTTATTACTCCAATGGATGGTAGCCTTGTCATTATGGAAGGTTGTCTGTTTTCGAGATTTTTGTTACTCCAATGGATGGTAGCCTTGTCATTATGGAAGGTAGTCTTTTGTTGTAATTTTTGTTACTCCAATGGATGGTATCCTTGTCATTATGGAAGGTAGTCTGTCGTTGTGATTTCAGTTACTCAATGGATGATAGCCTTGTCATTATGGAAGGTATTCTGTTGTTCAGATTTTTGTTACTCCAATGGATGGTAGACTTGTCATTATGGAAGGTAGTTTGTTGTCGATAATTTTGTTACTCCATTGGATTATAGCCTTGTCAATATGAAAGGTAGTCTATTGTCGAGATTTGTGTTGATCCAATGGATAGTAGACTTGTCATTATGGAAGGTAGTCTCTTGTCGAGATTTTTGTTATTCTAATTGATGGTACTCTTATCATTATGGAAGGTATTCGATTGTCGAGATTTTTTTTACTCAAATGGATGGTAGCCTTGTCATTATGGAAGATAGTCTGTTTTCAAGATTTTTGTTATTCCAATGGATGATAGCATTGTCGTTATGGAAGGTAGTCTGTTGTCGTGATTTTTGTTACTCCAATGGATTTTAGCCTTGTAATTTTTTAAGTTAATATGTTGTTGATATCTTTGTTACTCCAATAGATGGTAACCTTGTCATTATGGAAGGTAGTCTGTTTTCGATATTTTTGTTACTCCAATGGATGGTAGCCTTGTCATTATGCAATGTAGTCTCTTGTTGATATTTTTGTTACTCCAATGGATGGTAGCCTTGTCATTATGGAAGGTAGATTGTTTTCCCGATTTTGGTTACTCTAATGGATGGTAGCCTTGTCATTATGGAAGGTAGTCTATCATTGTGATTTATGTTACTCCAATGGATGGTAGCCTTGTCATTATGGAAGGTAGTCTGTTGTTCAGATTTTTATTACTCCAATGGATGGTAGACTTGTCATTATGGAAGGTAGTCTATTGTCGAGAGCTTGTTACTCCATTTGATTGTAGCCTTGTCATTATGAAAGGTAGTCTATTGTCGAGATTTTTGTTATTCTAATGGATTGTGGACTTGTCATTATGGAAGGTAGTCTGTTGTCGTGATTTTTGTTACTCCAATGGATGGTACACTTGTCATTATGGAAGGTAGTCTATTGTCGAGATTTTTGTTACTTAAATGGATGGTAGCCTTGTCATTATGGTAGGTAGTCTGTTGTTTAGATTTTTTTTATTCCAATGGATGGTAGCCTTGTCATTATGGAAGGTAGTTTATTGTCGATATCTTTGTTACTCCAATGGATGGTAGCCTTGTCATTATGGAAGATAGTCTTGTGTCGATATCTTTGTTACTCCAATGGATGGTAGCCTTCTCGTTATGGAAGGTAGTCTGTTGTCGTGATTTTTATTACTCCAGTTGATGGTAGCCATGTCATTATGGAAGGTAGTATGTTGTCGATATCTTTGTTACTCTAATGGATGTAACCTTGTCATTATGGAAGGTAGATTGTTGTCCCTATTTTTGTTACTCTAGTGGATGGTAGCCTTGTCATTATGGAAGGTAGTCTGTCGTTGTGATTTATGTTACTCCAATGAATGGTGGCCTTGTTATTATAGAAGGTAGTCTATTGTCGTGATTTTTGTTACTCCAATGGATGGTACCCTTGTCATTATGGAAGATAGTTTGTTGTCGAGATTTTTGTTACTCCAATGGATGGTAGCCTTGTCATTATGGAAGGTTGTCTGTTTTCGAGATTTTTGTTAATCCAATGGATGGTAGCCTTGTCATTATGGAAGGTAGTCTTTTGTTGTAATTTTTGTTACTCCAATGGATGGTAGCCTTGTCATTGTGGAAGGTAGTCTGTCGTTGTGATTTCAGTTACTCAATGGATGATAGCCTTGTCATTATGGAAGGTATTCTGTTGTTCAGATTTTTGTTACTCCAATGGATGGTAGACTTGTCATTATGGAAGGTAGTTTGTTGTCGATAATTTTGTTACTCCATTGGATTATAGCCTTGTCAATATGAAAGGTAGTCTATTGTCGAGATTTGTGTTGATCCAATGGATGGTAGACTTGTCATTATGGAAGGTAGTCTGTTGTCGAGATTTTTGTTATTCTAATGGATGGTACTCTTATCATTATGGAAGGTATTCAATTATCGAGATTTTTTTTACTCAAATGGATGGTAGCCTTGTCATTATGGAAGATAGTCTATTTTCAAGATTTTTGTTATTCCAATGGATGATAGCCTTGTCGTTATGGAAGGTAGTCTGTTGTCGTGATTTTTGTTACTCCAATGGATGTTAGCCTTGTAATTTTTTAAGTTAGTATGTTGTTGATATCTTTGTTACTCCAATGGATGGTAGCCTTGTCATTATGGAAGGTAGTCTGTTTTCGATATTTTTGTTACTCCAATGGATGGTAGCCTTGTCATTATGCAATGTAGTCTCTTGTTTATATTTTTGTTACTCCAATGGATGGTAGCCTTGTCATTATGGAAGGTAGATTGTGTTCCCGATTTTTGTTACTCTAATGGATGGTAGCCTTGTCATTATGGAAGGTAGTCTATCATTGTGATTTATGTTACTCCAATGGATGGTAGCCTTGTCATTATGGAAGGTAGTCTGTTGTTCAGATTTTTATTACTCCAATGGATGGTAGACTTGTCATTATGGAAGGTAGTCTATTGTCGAGAGCTTGTTACTCCATTGGATTGTAGCCTTGTCATTATGAAAGGTAGTCTATTGTCGAGATTTTTGTTATTCTAAAGGATTGTGGACTTGTCATTATGGAAGGTAGTCTGTTGTCGTGATTTTTGTTACTCCAATGGATGGTACACTTGTCATTATGGAAGGTAGTCTATTGTCGAGATTTTTGTTACTTAAATGGATGGTAGCCTTGTCATTATGGTAGGTAGTCTGTTGTTTAGATTTTTTTTATTCCAATGGATGGTAGCCTTGTCATTATGGAAGGTAGTTTATTGTCGATATCTTTGTTACTCCAATGGATGGTAGCCTTGTCATTATGGAAGATAGTCTTGTGTCGATATCTTTGTTACTCCAATGGATGGTAGCCTTCTCGTTATGGAAGGTAGTCTGTTGTCGTGATTTTTATTACTCCAGTTGATGGTAGCCATGTCATTATGGAAGGTAGTATGTTGTCGATATCTTTGTTACTCTAATGGATGTAACCTTGTCATTATGGAAGGTAGATTGTTGTCCCTATTTTTGTTACTCTAGTGGATGGTAGCCTTGTCATTATGGAAGGTAGTCTGTCGTTGTGATTTATGTTACTCCAATGGATGGTGGCCTTGTTATTATGGAAGGTAGTCTATTGTCGTGATTTTTGTTACTCCAATGGATGGTACCCTTGTCATTATGGAAGATAGTTTGTTGTCGAGATTTTTGTTACTCCAATGGATGGTAGCCTTGTCATTATGGAAGGTTGTCTGTTTTCGAGATTTTTGTTAATCCAATGGATGGTAGCCTTGTCATTATGGAAGGTAGTCTTTTGTTGTAATTTTTGTTACTCCAATGGATGGTAGCCTTGTCATTGTGGAAGGTAGTCTGTCGTTGTGATTTCAGTTACTCAATGGATGATAGCCTTGTCATTATGGAAGGTATTCTGTTGTTCAGATTTTTGTTACTCCAATGGATGGTAGACTTGTCATTATGGAAGGTAGTTTGTTGTCGATAATTTTGTTACTCCATTGGATTATAGCCTTGTCAATATGAAAGGTAGTCTATTGTCGAGATTTGTGTTGATCCAATGGATGGTAGACTTGTCATTATGGAAGGTAGTCTGTTGTCGAGATTTCTGTTATTCTAATGGATGGTACTCTTATCATTATGGAAGGTATTCGATTGTCGAGATTTTTTTTACTCAAATGGATGGTAGCCTTGTCATTATGGAAGATAGTCTGTTTTCAAGATTTTTGTTATTCCAATGGATGATAGCCTTGTCATTATGGAAGGTAGTCTGTTGTCGTGATTTTTGTTACTCCAATGGATGTTAGCCTTGTAAATTTTTAATTTAGTATGTTGTTGATATCTTTGTTACTCCAATGGATGGTAGCCTTGTCATTATGGAAGGTAGTCTTTTTTCGATATTTTTGTTACTCCAATAGATGGTAGCCTTGTCATTATGCAATGTAGTCTCTTGTTGATATTTTTGTTACTCCAATGGATGGTAGCCTTGTCATTATGGAAGGTAGATTGTTTTCCCGATTTTGGTTACTCTAATTGATGGTAGCCTTGTCATTATGGAAGGTAGTCTATCATTGTGATTTATGTTACTCTAATGGATGGTAGCCCTGTCATTATGGAAGGTAGTCTGTTGTTCAGATTTTTATTACTCCAATGGATGGTAGACTTGTCATTATAGAAGGTAGTCTATTGTCGAGAGCTTGTTACTCCTTTGGATTGTAGCCTTGTCATTATGAAAGGTAGTCTATTGTCGAGATTTTTGTTATTCCAATGGATTGTGGACTTGTCATTATGGAAGGTAGTCTGTTTTCGAGACTTTTGTTACTCCAATGGATGGTACCCTTGTCATTATGGAAGATAGTTTGTTGTCGAGATTTTTTTTACTCTAATGGATGGTACCCTTATCGTTATGGAAGGTAGTCTATTGTCGAGATATTTGTTACTTAAATGGATGGTAGTCTTGTCATTATGGTAGGTAGTCTGTTGTTTAGATTGTTGTTATTCCAATGGATGGTAGCCTTGTCATTATGGAAGGTAGTTTATTGTCGATATCTTTGTTACTCCAATGGATGGTAGCCTTGTCATTATGGAAGATAGTCTTCCGTCGATATCTTTGTTACTCCAATGGATGGTAGCCTTCTCGTTATGGAAGGTAGTCTGTTGTCGTGATTTTTATTACTCCAGTTGATGGTAGCCATGTCATTATGGAAGGTAGTATGTTGTCGATATCTTTGTTACACTAATGGATGTAACCTTATCATTATGGAAGGTAGATTGTTGTCCCTATTTTTGTTACTCTAATGGATGGTAGCCTTGTCATTATGGAAGGTAGTTTGTCGTTGTGATTTATGTTAATCCAATGGATGGTGGCCTTGTTATTATGGAAGGTAGTCTATGGTCGTGATTTTTGTTACTCCAATGGATGGTACCCTTGTCATTATGGAAGATAGTCTGTTGTCGAGATTTTTGTTACTCCAATGGATGGTAGCCTTGTCATTATTGAAGGTAGTCTGTTGTCGATATTTTTGTTACTGGATTGGATGGTAGCCATGTCATTATGGAAGGAAGTTTGTTGTCGAGATTTTTGTTATTCCAATGGATGGTAGCCTTGTCATTATGGAAGTTACTCTGTTGTCGTGATTTTTGTTACTCCAATGGATGGTAGACTTGTCATTATGGAAGGTGGTCTCTTGTTGATATTTTTGTTACTCGAATAGGTGGTAGCCTTGTCATTATGGAAGGTAGTCCGTTGTCCCAATTTTTGTTACACAAATGGATGGTAGCCTTGTCATTATGGAAGGTAGTATGTCGTTGTGATTTCTGTTACTCCAATGGATGGTAGCCTTGTCATTATGAAAGGTAGTCTATTGTTTAGATTTTTTTTATTCCAATGGATGGTAGCCTTCTCATTATGGAAGGTAGTCTATTGTCGTGATTTTTACTACTCTAATGGATGGTAGCCATGTCATTATGGAAGGTAGTATGTTGTCGATATCTTTTTTACTCTAATGGATGGTACCCTTGTCATTATGGAAGGTAGTTCGTTCTCGATATTTTTGTTACTCCAATGGATGGTAGCCTTGTCATTATGGAAGGTAGTCTATCGTTGTGATTTATGTTACTCCAATGGATGGTAGCCTAGTCATTATGGAAGGTAGTTTGTTGTTCAGATTTTTGTTACTCCAATGGATGGTAAACTTGTCATTATGGAAGGTAGTCTATTGTCGGGAGCTTGTTACTCCATTGGATTTTAGCCTTGTCATTATGAAAGGTAGTCTATTGTCGAGATTTTTGTTATTCCAATGGATTGTGGACTTGTCATTATGGGAGGTACTCTGTTGTCGAGATTTTTGTTACTCCAATGGATGGTACCCTTGTCATTATGGAAGATAGACTTTTGTCGAGATTTTTGTTACTCTAATGGATGGTACCCTTATCGTTATGGACGGTAGTCTATTGTCGAGATTTTTGTTACTCAAATGGATGGTAGCTTTGTCATTATGGAAGGTAGTTTGTTGTTTAGATTTTTGTTATTCCAATGGATGGTAGCCTTGTCATTATGGAAGGTAGTATGTTGCCGATATCTTTGTTACTCCAATGGATGGTAGCCTTGTCATTATGGAAGATATTCTTGTGTCGATATCTTTGTTACTCCAATGGATGGTAGCCTTCTCGTTATGGAAGGTAGTCTGTTGTCGTGATTTTTATTACTCCAATTGATGGTATCCATGTAATTATGGAAGGTAGTATGTTGTCGATAGCATTGTTACTCTAATGGATGGTAGCCTTGTCATTATGGAAGGTAGATTGTTTTCCCTTTTTTTGTTACTCTAATGGATGATAGCCTTGTCATTATGGAAGGTAGTCTGTCATTGTGATTTATGGTACTCCAATGGATGTTGGCCTTGTTATTATGGAAGGTAGTCTATTGTAATGATTTTTGTTACTCCAATGGATGGTACCCTTGTCATTATGGAAGATAGTCTGTTGTCGAGACTTTTGTTACTCCAATGGATGGTAGCCTTGTCATTATGGAAGGTAGTCTGTTGTCCAAATTTTTTATACTCCAATGGATGGTATCCTTGTCATTATGCAAGGTAGTCTCTTGTTGATATTTTTGTTACTCCAATGGACGGTACCCTTTTCATTATTAAAGGTAGTCTGTGGTCCAGATTTTTGTTACTCTAATGGATGGTAGCTTTCTCATTAAGGAAGGTAGTCTGTTGTCGATATTTTTGTTACTGAATTGGATGGTAGCCTTGTCATTATGGAAAGTAGTCTGTTGTCGAGATTTTTGTTAGTCCAATGGATGGTAGCCTTGACATTATGGAAGGTAGTATGTTGTCGATATCTTTGTTACTCCAAGGGATGGTAGCCTTGTCATTATGGAAGGTAGTCTGTTGTCGAGATTTTTATTACTCCAATGGATGGTAGCCTTGTCATTATGGAAGGTAGTCTGTTGTCCCAATTTTTGTTACTCAAATGGATGGTAGCCTTGTTATTATGTAAGGTAGTATGTCGTTGTGATTTTTGTTACTCCAATGGATGGTAGCCTTGTCTTATGGAAGGTAGTCTGTTGTTCAGATTTTTGTTATTCCAATGGATGGTAGCCTTCTCATTATGGAAGGTAGTCTATTGTCGTGATTTTTACTACTCCACTGGATGGTAGCCATGTCATTATGGAAGGTAGTATGTTGTCGAGATTTTTGTTACTCCAATGGATGGTAGCCTTGTCATTATGGAAGGTAGTCTGTTGTCGAGATATTTGTTAATCTAATGGATGGTACTCTTATCATTATGGAAGGTAGTCGATTTTCGAGATTTTTATTACTCAAATGGATGGTAGCCTTGTCATTATGGAAGATAGTCTATTTTCATGATTTTTGTTATTCCAATGGATGATAGCCTTGTCATTATGGAAGGTAGTCTGTTGTCGTGATTTTTGTTACACCAATGGATGTTAGCCTTGTCATATTTTATGTTAGTATGTTGTCGATATCTTTGTTACTCCAATGGATGGTAGCCTTGTCGTTATGGCAGGTAGTGTGTTTTCGATATTTTTGTTACTCCAATGGATGGTAGCCTTGTCATTATGCAAGGTAGTCTCTTGTGGATATTTTTGTTACTCCAATGGATGGTAGCCTTCTAATTATGGAAGGTAGATTGTTTTCCTGATTTTTGTTACTCTAATGGATGGTAGCCTTGTCATTATGGAAGGTATTATGTCGATGTGATTTATGTTACTCCAATGGATGGTAGCCTTGTCATTATGGAAGGTAGTCTGTTGTTCAGATTTTTGTTACTCTAATGGATGGTAGACTTGTCATTATGGAAGGTAGTCTATTGTCGAGAGCTTATTACTACATTGGATTTTAGCCTTGTCATTATGAAAGGTAGTCTGTTGTCGAGATTTTTGTTATTCCAATGGATTGTGGACTTGTCATTATGGAATGTAGTCTGTTGTCGAGATTTTTGTTACTCCAATGGACGGTACCCTTGTCATTATGGAAGATAGTCTGTTGTCGAGATTTTTGTTACTCTAATGGATGGTACCCTTATCGTTATGGAAAGTAGTCTATTGTCGAGATTTTTGTTACGCAAATAGATAGAAGCCTTGTCATTATGGAAGGTAGTCTGTTGTTTAGATTTTTGTTATCCCAATGTATGGTAGCCTTGTCATTATGGAAGGTAGTATGTTATCGATATCTTTGTTACTCTAATGGATGGTAGCCTTGTCATTATGGAAGATAGTCTTGTGTAGATATCTTTGTTACTCCAATGGATGGTAGCCTTCTCGTTATGGAAGGTAGTCTATTGTCGTGATTTTTATTACTCTAATTGATGGTAGCCATGTCATTATGGAAGGTAGCATGTTGTCAATATCTTTGTTAATCTAATGGATGGTAGCCTTGTCATTATGGAAGTTAGATTGTTGTCCCGATTTTTTTTATCTAATGGTTGGTAGCCTTGACATTATGGAAGGTAGTTTGTCGTGATGATTTATATTACTCTAATGGATGTTAGCCGTGTCATTATGGAAGGTAGTATGTTGTTCAGATTTTTGTTATTCCAATGGATTGTAGCCTTCTCATTATGGAAGGAAGACTATTGTCGTGATTTTTACTACTCCAATGGATGGTAGCCATGTCATTATGGAAGGTAGTATGTTGTCGATATCTTTGTTACTCTAATGGATGGTAGCCTTGTCATTATGGAAGGTAGTCCGTTGTCGAGATTTTTGTTACTCCAATGGATGGTAACCTTGTCATTATGGAAGGTCGTCTCTTGTTGATATTTTTGTAACTCCATTGGATGGTAGCCTTGTCATTATGGAAGGTAGTTTGTTGTCCCAATTATTATGGAAGGTAGTCTGTCATTGTGATTTTAGTTACTCAATGGATGATAGCCTTGTCATTATCGAAGGTATTCTGTTGTTCAGATTTTTTTTACTCCAATGGATGGTAGACTTGTCATTATGGAATGTATTCTGTTGTCGAGATTTTTGTTACTCCAATGGACGGTACCCTTGTCATTATGGAAGATAGTCTGTTGTCGAGATTTTTGTTACTCTAATGGATGGTACCCTTATGGTTATGGAAAGTAGTCTGTTGTCGAGATTTTTGTTACGCAAATAGATGGTAGCCTTTTCATTATGGAAGGTAGTCTGTTGTTTAGATTTTTGTTATTCCAATGGATGGTAGCCTTGTCATTATGGAAGGTAGTATGCTATCGATATCTTTGTTTCTCTAATGGATGGTAGCCTTGTCATTATGGAAGATAGTCTTGTGTCGATATCTTTGTTACTCAAATGGATGGTAGCCTTCTCGTTATGGAAGGTAGTCTATTGTCGTGATTTTTATTACTCTAATTGATGGTAGCCATGTCATTATGGAAGGTAGTATGTTGTCGATATCTTTGTTACTCTAATGGATGGTAGCCTTGTCATTATGGAAGTTAGATTGTTGTCCCGATTTTTTTTACTCTAATTGATGGTAGCCTTGTCATTATGGAAGGTAGTCTGTCGTGATGATTTCTATTACTCTAATGGATGTTAGCCGTCTCATTATGGAAGGTAGTCTGTTGTTCAGATTTTTATTATTCCAATGGATTGTAGCCTTCTCATTATGGTAGGAAGTCTATTGTCGTGATTTTTACTACTCCAACGGATGGTACCCATGTTATTATGGAAGGTAGTATGTTGTCGATATCTTTGTTACTCTAATGGATGGTAGCCTTGTCATTATGGAAGGTAGTCCGTTGTCGAGATTTTTGTTACTCCAATGGATGGTAGCCTTGTAATTATGGAAGGTAGTCTCTTGTTGATATTTTTGTAACTCCATTGGATGGTAGCCTTGTCATTATGGAAGGTAGTCTGTTGTCCCAATTATTGTTACTCAAATGGATGGTAGCCTTGTTATTATGGAAGGTATTCTGTTGTTCAGATTTTTGTTACTCCAATGGATGGTAGACTTTTCATTATGGAAGATAGTCTATTTTCGATATTTTTGTTACTCCATTGAATTGTAGCCTTGTCATTATGAAAGGTAGTCTATTGTCGAAATTTTTGTTGATCCAATGGATGGTAGACTTGTCATTACGGAAGGTAGTCTGTTGTCGAGATTTTTGTTACTCTAATGGATGGTACTCTTATCATTATGGAAGGTAGTCGATTGTCGAGATTTTTGTTACTCAAATGGATGGTAGCCTTGTCATTATGGAAGATAGTTTGTTTTCAAGATTTTTGTTATTCCAATGGATGATAGGTTTGTCATTATGGAAGGTAGTCTGTTGTCGTGATTTTTGTTACTCCAATGGATGTTAGCCATGTCATATTTTAAGTTAGTATGTTGTCTATATCTTTGTTACTCCAATGGATGGTAGCCTTGTCATTATGGAAGGTAGTGTGTTTTCGATATTTTGTTACTCCAATGGATGGTAGCCTTGTCATTATGCAAGGTAGTCTCTTGTTGATATTTTTGTTACTCGAATGGATGGTAGCCTTGTCATTATGGAAGGTAGATTGTTTTGCCGATTTTTGTTACTCTAATGGATGGTAGCCTTGTAATTGTGGAAGCTATTCTGTCGATGTGATTTATGTTACTCCAATGGATGGTAGCCTTGTCATTATGGAAGGTAGTCTGTTGTTCAGATTTTTGTTACTCCAATGGATGGTAGACTTGTCATTATGGAAGGTAGTCTATTGTCGAGAGCTTGTTACTCCATTGGTTTGTAGCCTTGTCATTATGAAAGGTAGTCTATTATCGAGATTTTTGTTATTCCAATGGATTGTGGACTTTTCATTATGGAAGGTAGTCTGTTGTCGAGATTTTTGTTACTCCAATGAATGATACCCTTGTCATTATGGAAGATAGTCTGTTGTCGATATTTTTGTTACTCTAATGGATGGTACCCTTATCGTTATGGAAAGTAGTCTATTGTCGAGATTTTTGTTACGCAAATAGATGGTAACCTTGTCATTATTGAAGGTAGTCTGTTGTTTAGATTTTTGTTATTCCAATGGATGGTAGCCTTGTCATTATGGAAGGTAGTATGTTATCGATATCTTTGTTACTCTAATGGATGGTAGCCTTGTCATTATGGAAGATAGTCTTGTGTCGATATCTTTGTTACTCCAATGGATGGTAGCCTTCTCGTTATGGAAGGTAGTCTATTGTCGTGATTTTTATTACTCCAATTGTTGGTAGCCATGTCATTATGGAAGGAAGTATGTTGTCGATATCTTTGTTACTCTAATGGATGGTAGCCTTGTCATTATGGAAGTTAGATTGTTGTCCCGATTTTTTTTACTCTAATTGATGGTAGCCTTGTCATTATGGAAGGTAGTCTGTCGTGATGATTTCTATTACTCTAATGGATGTTAGCCGTCTCATTATGGAAGGTAGTCTATTGTTCATATTTTTATTATTCCAATGGATTGTAGCCTTCTCATTATGGTAGGAAGTCTATTGTCGTGATTTTTACTACTCCAACGGATGGTACCCATGTTATTATGGAAGGTAGTATGTTGTCGATATCTTTGTTACTCTAATGGATGGTAGCCTTGTCATTATGGAAGGTAGTCCGTTGTCGAGATTTTTGTTACTCCAATGGATGGTAGCCTTGTCATTATGGAAGGTAGTCTCTTGTTGATATTTTTGTAACTCCATTGGATGGTAGCCTTGTCATTATGGAAGGTAGTCTGTTGTCCCAATTATTGTTACTCAAATGGATGGTAGCCTTGTTATTATGGAAGGTATTCTGTTGTTCAGATTTTTGTTACTCCAATGGATGGTAGACTTTTCATTATGGAAGATAGTCTATTTTCGATATTTTTGTTACTCCATTGGATTGTAGCCTTGTCATTATGAAAGGTAGTCTATTGTCGAGATTTTTGTTGATCCAATGGATGGTAGACTTGTCATTACGGAAGGTAGTCTGTTGTCGAGATTTTTGTTACTCTAATGGATGGTACTCTTATCATTAGGGAAGGTAGTCGATTGTCGAGATTTTTGTTACTCAAATGGATGGTAGCCTTGTCATTATGGAAGATAGTTTGTTTTCAAGATTTTTGTTATTCCAATGGATGATAGGTTTGTCATTATGGAAGGTAGTCTGTTGTCGTGATTTTTGTTACTCCAATGGATGTTAGCCTTGTCATATTTTAAGTTAGTATGTTGTCTATATCTTTGTTACTCCAATGGATGGTAGCCTTGTCATTATGGAAGGTAGTGTGTTTTCGATATTTTTGTTACTCCAATGGATGGTAGCCTTGTCATTATGCAAGGTAGTCTCTTGTTGATATTTTTGTTACTCCAATGGATGGTAGCCTTGTCATTGTGGAAGGTAGATTGTTTTGCCGATTTTTGTTACTCTAATGGATGGTAGCCTTGTAATTGTGGAAACTATTATGTCGATGTGATTTATGTTACTCCAATGGATGGTAGCCTTGTCATTATGGAAGGTAGTCTGTTGTTCAGATTTTTGTTTCTCCAATGGATGGTAGACTTGTCATTATGGAAGGTAGTCTATTGTCGAGAGCTTGTTACTCCATTGGATTGTAGCCTTGTCATTATGAAAGGTAGTCTATTATCGATATTTTTGTTATTCCAATGGATTGTGGACTTTTCATTATGGAAGGTAGTCTGTTGTCGAGATTTTTGTTACTCCAATGAATGATACCCTTGTCATTATGGAAGATAGTCTGTTGTCGATATTTTTGTTACTCTAATGGATGGTACCCTTATCGTTATGGAAAGTAGTCTATTATCGAGATTTTTGTTACGCAAATAGATGGTAACCTTGTCATTATTGAAGGTAGTCTGTTGTTTAGATTTTTGTTATTCCAATGGATGGTAGCCTTGTCATTATGGAAGGTAGTATGTTATCGATATCTTTGTTACTCTAATGGATGGTAGCCTTGTCATTATGGAAGATAGTCTTGTGTCGATATCTTTGTTACTCCAATGGATGGTAGCCTTCTCGTTATGGAAGGTAGTCTATTGTCGTGATTTTTATTACTCCAATTGTTGGTAGCCATGTCATTATGGAAGGTAGTATGTTGTTGATATCTTTGTTACTCTAATGGATGGTAGCCTTGTCATTATGGAAGTTAGATTGTTGTCCCGATTTTTTTTACTCTAATTGATGGTAGCCTTGTCATTATGGAAGGTAGTCTGTCGTGATGATTTCTATTACTCTAATGGATGTTAGCCGTGTCATTATGGAAGGTAGTCTATTGTTCAGATTTTTGTTATTCCAATGGATTGTAGCCTTCTCATTATGGAAGGTAGTCTATTGTTGTGATTTTTACTACTCCAATGGATGGTAGCCATGTCATTATAGAAGGTAGTATGTTGTCGATATCTTTGTTACTCTAATGGATGGTAGCCTTGTCATTATGGAAGGTAGTCCGTTGTCAATATTTTTGTTACTCCAATGGATGGTAGCCTTGTCATTATGGAAGGTAGTCTCTTGTTGATATTTTTGTTACTCCATTGGATGGTAGCCTTGTCATTATGGAAGGTAGTTTGTTGTCCCGATTATTGTTACTCAAATGGATGGTAGCCTTGTTATTATGGAAGGTAGTCTGTCGTTGTGATTTCAGTTACTCAATGGATGATAGCCTTGTCATTATGGAAGGTATTCTGTTGTTCAGATTTTTGTTACTCCAATGGATGGTAGACCTGTCATTATGGAAGATAGTCTGTTGTCGATATTTTTGTTACTCCATTGGATTGTAGCCTTGTCATTATGAAAGGTAGTCTATTGTTGAGATTTTTGTTGATCCAATGGATGGTAGAATTTTCATTACGGAAGGTAGTCTGTTGTCGAGATTTTTGTTACTCAAATAGATGGTAACCTTGTCATTATTGAAGGTAGTCTGTTGTTTAGATTTTTGTTATTCCAATGGATGGTAGCCTTGTCATTATGGAAGGTAGTATGTTATCGATATCTTTGTTACTCTAATGGATGGTAGCCTTGTCATTATGGAAGATAGTCTTATGTCGATATCTTTGTTACTCCAATGGATGGTAGCCTTCTCGTTATGGAAGGTAGTCTATTGTCGTGATTTTTATTACTCCAATTGATGGTAGCCATGTCATTATGGAAGGTAGTATGTTGTCGATATCTTTGTTACTCTAATGGATGGTAGCCTTGTCATTATGGAAGTTAGATTGTTGTCCCGAATTTTTTTACTCTAATTGATGGTAGCCTTGTCATTATGGAAGGTAGTCTGTCGTGATGATTTTTATTACTCTAATGGATGTTAGCCGTGTCATTATGGAAGGTAGTCTATTGTTCAGATTTTTGTTATTCCAATGGATTGTAGCCTTCTCATTATGGAAGGTAGTCTATTGTTGTGATTTTTACTACTCCAATGGATGGTAGCCATGTCATTATAGAAGGTAGTATGTTGTCGATATCTTTGTTACTCTAATGGATGGTAGCCTTGTCATTATGGAAGGTAGTCCGTTGTCAAGATTTTTGTTACTCCAATGGATGGTAGCCTTGTCATTATGGAAGGTAGTCTCTTGTTGATATTTTTGTTACTCCATTGGATGGTAGCCTTGTCATTATGGAAGGTAGTTTGTTGTCCCGATTATTGTTACTCAAATGGATGGTAGCCTTGTTATTATGGAAGGTAGTCTGTCGTTGTGATTTCAGTTACTCAATGGATGATAGCCTTGTCATTATGGAAGGTATTCTGTTGTTCAGATTTTTTTTACCCCAATGGATGGTAGACTTGTCATTATGGAAGATAGTCTGTTGTCGATATTTTTGTTACTCCATTGGATTGTTGCCTTGTCATTATGAAAGGTAGTCTATTGTCGAGATTTTTGTTGATCCAATGGATGGTAGAATTTTCATTACGGAAGGTAGTCTGTTGTCGAGATTTTTGTTACTCTAATGGATGGTACTCTTATCATTATGGAAGGTAGTCGATTGTCGAGATTTTTGTTACTCAAATGGATGGTAGCCTTGTCATTATGGAAGATAGTCTGTTTTCAAGATTTTTGTTATTCCAATGGATTATATGCCTTGTCATTATGGAAGGTAGTATGTTGTCGTGATTTTTGTTACTCCAATGGATGTTAGCCTTGTCATATTTTAAGTTAGTATGTTGTCGATATTTTGTTACTCCAATGGATGGTAGCCTTTTCATTATGGAAGGTAGTCTATTGTCGAGATTTTTGTTATTCCAATGGATTATGGACTTTTCATTATGGAAGGTAGTCTGTTGTCGAGATTTTTGTTACTCCAATGAATGATACCCTTGTCATTATGGAAGATAGTCTGTTGTCAATATTTTTGTTACTCTAATGGATGGTACCCTTATCGTTATGGAAAGTAGTCTATTGTCGAGATTTTTGTTACGCAAATAGATGGTAACCTTGTCATTATTGAAGGTAGTCTGTTGTTTAGATTTTTGTTATTCCAATGGATGGTAGCCTTGTCATTATGGAAGGTAGTATGTTATCGATATCTTTGTTACTCTAATGGATGGTAGCCTTTTCATTATGGAAGATAGTCTTGTGTCGATATCTTTGTTACTCCAATGGATGGTAGCCTTCTCGTTATGGAAGGTAGTCTATTGTCGTGATTTTTATTACTCCAATTGATGGTAGCCATGTCATTGTGGAAGGTAGTATGTTGTCGATATCTTTGTTACTCTAATGGATGGTAGCCTTGTAATTATGGAAGTTAGATTGTTGTCCCGATTTTTTTTACTCTAATTGATGGTAGCCTTGTCATTATGGAAGGTAGTCTGTCGTGAGGATTTCTATTACTCTAATGGATGTTAGCCGTGTCATTATGGAAGGTAGTCTATTGTTCAGATTTTTGTTATTCCAATGGATTGTAGCCTTCTCATTATGGAAGGTAGTCTATTGTTGTGATTTTTACTACTCCAATGGATGGTAGCCATGTCATTATAGAAGGTAGTATGTTGTCGATATCTTTGTTACTCTAATGGATGGTAGCATTGTCATTATGGAAGGTAGTCCGTTGTCAAGATTTTTGTTACTCCAATGGATGGTAGCCTTGTCATTATGGAAGGTAGTCTCTTGTTGATATTTTTGTTACTCCATTGGATGGTAGCCTTGTCATTATGGAAGGTAGTCTCTTGTTGATATTTTTGTTACTCCATTGGATGGTAGCCTTGTCATTATGGAAGGTAGTTTGTTGTCCCGATTATTGTTACTCAAATGGATGGTAGCCTTGTTATTATGGAAGGTAGTCTGTCGTTGTGATTTCAGTTACTCAATGGATGATAGCCTTGTCATTATGGAAGGTATTCTGTTGTTCAGATTTTTTTTACCCCAATGGATGGTAGACTTGTCATTATGGAAGATAGTCTGTTGTCGATATTTTTGTTACTCCATTGGATTGTTGCCTTGTCATTATGAAAGGTAGTCTATTGTCGAGATTTTTGTTGATCCAATGGATGGTAGAATTTTCATTACGGAAGGTAGTCTGTTGTCGAGATTTTTGTTACTCTAATGGATGGTACTCTTATCATTATGGAAGGTAGTCGATTGTCGAGATTTTTGTTACTCAAATGGATGGTAGCCTTGTCATTATGGAAGATAGTCTGTTTTCAAGATTTTTGTTATTCCAATGGATTATATGCCTTGTCATTATGGAAGGTAGTATGTTGTCGTGATTTTTGATACTCCAATGGATGTTAGCCTTGTCATATTTTAAGTTAGTATGTTGTCGATATTTTGTTACTCCAATGGATGGTAGCCTTTTCATTATGGAAGGTAGTCTATTGTCGAGATTTTTGTTATTCCAATGGATTATGGACTTTTCATTATGGAAGGTAGTCTGTTGTCGAGATTTTTGTTACTCCAATGAATGATACCCTTGTCATTATGGAAGATAGTCTGTTGTCAATATTTTTGTTACTCTAATGGATGGTACCCTTATCGTTATGGAAAGTAGTCTATTGTCGAGATTTTTGTTACGCAAATAGATGGTAACCTTGTCATTATTGAAGGTAGTCTGTTGTTTAGATTTTTGTTATTCCAATGGATGGTAGCCTTGTCATTATGGAAGGTAGTATGTTATCGATATCTTTGTTACTCTAATGGATGGTAGCCTTTTCATTATGGAAGATAGTCTTGTGTCGATATCTTTGTTACTCCAATGGATGGTAGCCTTCTCGTTATGGAAGGTAGTCTATTGTCGTGATTTTTATTACTCCAATTGATGGTAGCCATGTCATTGTGGAAGGTAGTATGTTGTCGATATCTTTGTTACTCTAATGGATGGTAGCCTTGTAATTATGGAAGTTAGATTGTTGTCCCGATTTTTTTTACTCTAATTGATGGTAGCCTTGTCATTATGGAAGGTAGTCTGTCGTGAGGATTTCTATTACTCTAATGGATGTTAGCCGTGTCATTATGGAAGGTAGTCTATTGTTCAGATTTTTGTTATTCCAATGGATTGTAGCCTTCTCATTATGGAAGGTAGTCTATTGTTGTGATTTTTACTACTCCAATGGATGGTAGCCATGTCATTATAGAAGGTAGTATGTTGTCGATATCTTTGTTACTCTAATGGATGGTAGCATTGTCATTATGGAAGGTAGTCCGTTGTCAAGATTTTTGTTACTCCAATGGATGGTAGCCTTGTCATTATGGAAGGTAGTCTCTTGTTGATATTTTTGTTACTCCATTGGATGGTAGCCTTGTCATTATGGAAGGTAGTTTGTTGTCCCGATTATTGTTACTCAAATGGATGGTAGCCTTGTTATTATGGAAGGTAGTCTGTCGTTGTGATTTCAGTTACTCAATGGATGATAGCCTTGTCATTATGGAAGGTATTCTGTTGTTCAGATTTTTGTTACTCCAATGGATGGTAGACTTGTCATTATGGAAGATAGTCTGTTGTCGATATTTCTGTTACTCCATTGGATTGTAGCCTTGTCATTATGAAAGGTAGTCTATTGTCGAGATTTTTGTTGATCCAATGGATGGTAGAATTTTCATTACGGAAGGTAGTCTGTTGTCGAGATTTTTGTAACTCTAATGGATGGTACTCTTATCATTATGGAAGGTAGTCGATTGTCGAGATTTTTGTTACTCAAATGGATGGTAGCCTTGTCATTATGGAAGATAGTCTGTTTTCAAGATTTTTGTTATTCCAATGGATTATATGCCTTGTCATTATGGAAGGTAGTCTGTTGTCGTGATTTTTGTTACTCCAATGGATGTTAGCCTTGTCATATTTTAAGTTAGTATGTTGTCGATATCTTTGTTACTCCAATGGATTGTAGCCTTGTCATTATGGAAGTTAGTGTGTTTTCGATATTTTTGTTACTGCAATGGATGGTAGCCTTGTCATTATGCAAGGTAGTCTCTTGTTCAAATTTTTGTTACTCCAATGGATGGTAGACTTGTCATTATGGAAGGTAGTCTATTGTCGAGAGCTTGTTACTCCATTGGATTGTATCCTTGTCATTATGAAAGGTAGTCTGTTGTCGAGATTTTTCTTATTCCAATGGATTGTGGACTTGTCATTATGGAAGGTAGTCTGTTGTCGAGATTTTTGTTAGTCCAATGGATGATACCCTTGTCATTATGGAAGATAGTCTGTTGTCGAGATTTTTGTTACTCTAATGGATGGTACCCTTATCGTTATGGAAAGTAGTCTATTATCGAGATTTTTGTTACGCAAATAGATGGTAGCCTTGTCATTATGGAAGGTAGTCTGTTGTTTAGGTTTTTGTTATTCCAATGGATGGTAGCCTTGTCATTATGGAAGGTAGTATGTTATCGATATCTTTGTTACTCTAATGGATGGTAGCCTTTTCATTATGAAAGATAGTCTTGTGTCGATATCTTTGTTACTCCAATTGATGGTAGCCTTCTCGTTATGGAAGGTAGTCTATTGTCAGGATTTTTATTACTCCAATTGATGGTAGCCATGTCATTATGGAAGGTAGTATGTTGTCGATATCTTTGTTACTCTAATGGATGGTAGCCTTGTTATTATGGAAGTTAGATTGTTGTCCCGATTTTTTTTACTCTAATGGATGGTAGCCTTGTCATTATGGAAGGTAGTCTGTCGTGATGATTTCTATTACTCTAATGGATGTTAGCCGTGTCATTATGGAAGGTAGTCTGTTGTTCAGATTTTTGTTATTCCAATGGATTGTAGCCTTCTCATTATGGAAGGTAGTCTATTGTCGTGTTTTTTACTACTCCAATGGATGGTAGCCATGTCATTATGGAAGGTAGTATGTTGTCGATATCTTTGTTACTCTAATGGATGGTAGCCTTGTCATTATGGAAGGTAGTCCGTTATCAAGATTTTTGTTACTCCATTGGATGGTAGCCTTGTCATTATGGAAGGTAGTCTCTTGTTGATATTTTTGTTACTCCATTGGATGGTAGCCTTGTCATTATGGAAGGTAGTTTGTTGTCCCGATTATTGTTACTCAAATGGATGGTAGCCTTGCTATTATGGAAGGTAGTCTGTCGTTGTGATTTCAGTTACTCAATGGATGATAGCCTTGTCATTATGAAAGGCATTCTGTTGTTCAAATTTTTGTTACTCCAATGGATGATAGACTTGTCATTATTGAAGATAGTCTGTTGTCGATATTTTTGTTACTCCATTGGATTGTAGCCTTGTCATTATGAAAGGTAGTCTATTGTCAAGATTTTTGTTGATCCAATGGATGGTAGAATTTTCATTACGGAAGGTAGTCTGTTGTCGAGATTTTTGTTACTCTAATGGATGGTACTCTTATCATTATGGAAGGTAGTCGATTGTCGAGATTTTTGTTACTCAAATGGATGGTAGCCTTGTCATTATGGAAGATAGTCTGTTTTCAAGATTTTTGTTATTCCAATGGATTATATGCCTTGTCTTTATGGAAGGTAGTCTGTTGTCGTGATTTTTGTTACTCCAATGGATGTTAGCCTTGTCATATTTTAAGTTAGTATGTTGTCGATATCTTTGTTACTCCAACGGATGGTAGCCTTGTCATTATGGAAGGTAGTCTATTGTCGAGATTTTTGTTATTCCAATGGATTATGGACTTTTCATTATGGAAGGTAGTCTGTTGTCGAGATTTTTGTTACTCCAATGAATGATACCCTTGTCATTATGGAAGATAGTCTGTTGTCGATATTTTTGTTACTCTAATGGATGGTACCCTTATCGTTATGGAAAGTAGTCTATTATCGATATTTTTGTTATTCCAATGGATTGTGGACTTTTCATTATGGAAGGTAGTCTGTTGTCGAGATTTTTGTTACTCCAATGAATGATACCCTTGTCATTATGGAAGATAGTCTGTTGTCGATATTTTTGTTACTCTAATGGATGGTACCCTTATCGTTATGGAAAGTAGTCTATTATCGAGATTTTTGTTACGCAAATAGATGGTAACCTTGTCATTATTGAAGGTAGTCTGTTGTTTAGATTTTTGTTATTCCAATGGATGGTAGCCTTGTCATTATGGAAGGTAGTATGTTATCGATATCTTTGTTACTCTAATGGATGGTAGCCTTGTCATTATGGAAGATAGTCTTGTGTCGATATCTTTGTTACTCCAATGGATGGTAGCCTTCTCGTTATGGAAGGTAGTCTATTGTCGTGATTTTTATTACTCCAATTGTTGGTAGCCATGTCATTATGGAAGGTAGTATGTTGTTGATATCTTTGTTACTCTAATGGATGGTAGCCTTGTCATTATGGAAGTTAGATTGTTGTCCCAATTTTTTTTACTCTAATTGATGGTAGCCTTGTCATTATGGAAGGTAGTCTGTCGTGATGATTTCTATTACTCTAATGGATGTTAGCCGTGTCATTATGGAAGGTAGTCTATTGTTCAGATTTTTGTTATTCCAATGGATTGTAGCCTTCTCATTATGGAAGGTAGTCTATTGTTGTGATTTTTACTACTCCAATGGATGGTAGCCATGTCATTATAGAAGGTAGTATGTTGTCGATATCTTTGTTACTCTAATGGATGGTAGCCTTGTCATTATGGAAGGTAGTCCGTTGTCAATATTTTTGTTACTCCAATGGATGGTAGCCTTGTCATTATGGAAGGTAGTCTCTTGTTGATATTTTTGTTACTCCATTGGATGGTAGCCTTGTCATTATGGAAGGTAGTTTGTTGTCCCGATTATTGTTACTCAAATGGATGGTAGCCTTGTTATTATGGAAGGTAGTCTGTCGTTGTGATTTCAGTTACTCAATGGATGATAGCCTTGTCATTATGGAAGGTATTCTGTTGTTCAGATTTTTGTTACTCCAATGGATGGTAGACCTGTCATTATGGAAGATAGTCTGTTGTCGATATTTTTGTTACTCCATTGGATTGTATCCTTGTCATTATGAAAGGTAGTCTATTGTTGAGATTTTTGTTGATCCAATGGATGGTAGAATTTTCATTACGGAAGGTAGTCTGTTGTCGAGATTTTTGTTACTCAAATAGATGGTAACCTTGTCATTATTGAAGGTAGTCTGTTGTTTAGATTTTTGTTATTCCAATGGATGGTAGCCTTGTCATTATGGAAGGTAGTATGTTATCGATATCTTTGTTACTCTAATGGATGGTAGCCTTGTCATTATGGAAGATAGTCTTATGTCGATATCTTTGTTACTCCAATGGATGGTAGCCTTCTCGTTATGGAAGGTAGTCTATTGTCGTGATTTTTATTACTCCAATTGATGGTAGCCATGTCATTATGGAAGGTAGTATGTTGTCGATATCTTTGTTACTCTAATGGATGGTAGCCTTGTCATTATGGAAGTTAGATTGTTGTCCCGATTTTTTTTACTCTAATTGATGGTAGCCTTGTCATTATGGAAGGTAGTCTGTCGTGATGATTTTTATTACTCTAATGGATGTTAGCCGTGTCATTATGGAAGGTAGTCTATTGTTCAGATTTTTGTTATTCCAATGGATTGTAGCCTTCTCATTATGGAAGGTAGTCTATTGTTGTGATTTTTACTACTCCAATGGATGGTAGCCATGTCATTATAGAAGGTAGTATGTTGTCGATATCTTTATTACTCTAATGGATGGTAGCCTTGTCATTATGGAAGGTAGTCCGTTGTCAAGATTTTTGTTACTCCAATGGATGGTAGCCTTGTCATTATGGAAGGTAGTCTCTTGTTGATATTTTTGTTACTCCATTGGATGGTAGCCTTGTCATTATGGAAGGTAGTTTGTTGTCCCGATTATTGTTACTCAAATGGATGGTAGCCTTGTTATTATGGAAGGTAGTCTGTCGTTGTGATTTCAGTTACTCAATGGATGATAGCCTTGTCATTATGGAAGGTATTCTGTTGTTCAGATTTTTTTTACCCCAATGGATGGTAGACTTGTCATTATGGAAGATAGTCTGTTGTCGATATTTTTGTTACTCCATTGGATTGTAGCCTTTTCATTATGAAAGGTAGTCTATTGTCGAGATTTTTGTTGATCCAATGGATGGTAGAATTTTCATTACGGAAGGTAGTCTGTTGTCGAGATTTTTGTTACTCTAATGGATGGTACTCTTATCATTATGGAAGGTAGTCGATTGTCGAGATTTTTGTTACTCAAATGGATGGTAGCCTTGTCATTATGGAAGATAGTCTGTTTTCAAGATTTTTGTTATTCCAATGGATTATATGCCTTGTCATTATGGAAGGTAGTATGTTGTCGTGATTTTTGTTACTCCAATGGATGTTAGCCTTGTCATATTTTAAGGTAGTATGTTGTCGATATTTTGTTACTCCAATGGATGGTAGCCTTTTCATTATGGAAGGTAGTCTATTGTCGAGATTTTTGTTATTCCAATGGATTATGGACTTTTCATTATGGAAGGTAGTCTGTTGTCGAGATTTTTGTTACTCCAATGAATGATACCCTTGTCATTATGGAAGATAGTCTGTTGTCGATATTTTTGTTACTCTAATGGATGGTACCCTTATCATTATGGAAAGTAGTCTATTGTCGAGATTTTTGTTACGCAAATAGATGGTAACCTTGTCATTATTGAAGGTAGTCTGTTGTTTAGATTTTTGTTATTCCAATGGATGGTAGCCTTGTCATTATGGAAGGTAGTATGTTATCGATATCTTTGTTACTCTAATGTATGGTAGCCTTGTCATTATGGAAGATAGTCTTGTGTCGATATCTTTGTTACTCCAATGGATGGTAGCCTTCTCGTTATGGAAGGTAGTCTATTGTCGTGATTTTTATTACTCCAATTGATGGTAGCCATGTCATTGTGGAAGGTAGTATGTTGTCGATATCTTTGTTACTCTAATGGATGGTAGCCTTGTAATTATGGAAGTTAGATTGTTGTCCCGATTTTTTTTACTCTAATTGATGGTAGCCTTGTCATTATGGAAGGTAGTCTGTCGTGAGGATTTCTATTACTCTAATGGATGTTAGCCGTGTCATTATGGAAGGTAGTCTATTGTTCAGATTTTTGTTATTCCAATGGATTGTAGCCTTCTCATTATGGAAGGTAGTCTATTGTTGTGATTTTTACTACTCCAATGGATGGTAGCCATGTCATTATAGAAGGTAGTATGTTGTCGATATCTTTGTTACTCTAATGGATGGTAGCATTGTCATTATGGAAGGTAGTCCGTTGTCAAGATTTTTGTTACTCCAATGGATGGTAGCCTTGTCATTATGGAAGGTAGTCTCTTGTTGATATTTTTGTTACTCCATTGGATGGTAGCCTTGTCATTATGGAAGGTAGTTTGTTGTCCCGATTATTGTTACTCAAATGGATGGTAGCCTTGTTATTATGGAAGGTAGTCTGTCGTTGTGATTTCAGTTACTCAATGGATGATAGCCTTGTCATTATGGAAGGTATTCTGTTGTTCAGATTTTTGTTACTCCAATGGATGGTAGACTTGTCATTATGGAAGATAGTCTGTTGTCGATATTTCTGTTACTCCATTGGATTGTAGCCTTGTCATTATGAAAGGTAGTCTATTGTCGAGATTTTTGTTGATCCAATGGATGGTAGAATTTTCATTACGGAAGGTAGTCTGTTGTCGAGATTTTTGTTACTCTAATGGATGGTACTCTTATCATTATGGAAGGTAGTCGATTGTCGAGATTTTTGTTACTCAAATGGATGGTAGCCTTGTCATTATGGAAGATAGTCTGTTTTCAAGATTTTTGTTATTCCAATGGATTATATGCCTTGTCATTATGGAAGGTAGTCTGTTGTCGTGATTTTTGTTACTCCAATGGATGTTAGCCTTGTCATATTTTAAGTTAGTATGTTGTCGATATCTTTGTTACTCCAATGGATTGTAGCCTTGTCATTATGGAAGTTAGTGTGTTTTCGATATTTTTGTTACTGCAATGGATGGTAGCCTTGCCATTATGCAAGGGAGTCTCTTGTTCAAATTTTTGTTACTCCAATGGATGGTAGACTTGTCATTATGGAAGGTAGTCTATTGTCGAGAGCTTGTTACTCCATTGGATTGTATCCTTGTCATTATGAAAGGTAGTCTGTTGTCGAGATTTTTCTTATTCCAATGGATTGTGGACTTGTCATTATGGAAGGTAGTCTGTTGTCGAGATTTTTGTTACTCCAATGGATGATACCCTTGTCATTATGGAAGATAGTCTATTGTCGAGATTTTTGTTACTCTAATGGATGGTACCCTTATCGTTATGGAAAGTAGTCTATTATCGAGATTTTTGTTACGCAAATAGATGGTAGCCTTGTCATTATGGAAGGTAGTCTGTTGTTTAGGTTTTTGTTATTCCAATGGATGGTAGCCTTGTCATTATGGAAGGTAGTATGTTATCGATATCTTTGTTACTCTAATGGATGGTAGCCTTTTCATTATGAAAGATAGTCTTGTGTCGATATCTTTGTTACTCCAATTGATGGTAGCCTTCTCGTTATGGAAGGTAGTCTATTGTCAGGATTTTTATTACTCCAATTGATGGTAGCCATGTCATTATGGAAGGTAGTATGTTGTCGATATCTTTGTTACTCTAATGGATGGTAGCCTTGTTATTATGGAAGTTAGATTGTTGTCCCGATTTTTTTTACTCTAATGGATGGTAGCCTTGTCATTATGGAAGGTAGTCTGTCGTGATGATTTCTATTACTCTAATGGATGTTAGCCGTGTCATTATGGAAGGTAGTCTGTTGTTCAGATTTTTGTTATTCCAATGGATTGTAGCCTTCTCATTATGGAAGGTAGTCTATTGTCGTGTTTTTTACTACTCCAATGGATGGTAGCCATGTCATTATGGAAGGTAGTATGTTGTCGATATCTTTGTTACTCTAATGGATGGTAGCCTTGTCTTTATGGAAGGTAGTCTGTCGTGATGATTTCTATTACTCTAATGGATGTTAGCCGTGTCATTATGGAAGGTAGTCTATTGTTCAGATTTTTGTTATTCCAATGGATTGTAGCCTTCTCATTATGGAAGGTAGTCTATTGTTGTGATTTCTACTACTCCAATGGATGGTAGCCATGTCATTATAGAAGGTAGTATGTTGTCGATATCTTTGTTACTCTAATGGATGGTAGCCTTGTCATTATGGAAGGTAGTCCGTTATAAAGATTTTTGATACTCCATTGGATGGTAGCCTTGTCATTATGGAAGGTAGTCTCTTGTTGATATTTTTGTTACTCCATTGGATGGTAGCCTTGTCATTATGGAAGGTAGTTTGTTGTCCCGATTATTGTTACTCAAATGGATGGTAGCCTTGCTATTATGGAAGGTAGTCTGTCGTTGTGATTTCAGTTACTCAATGGATGATAGCCTTGTCATTATGAAAGGTATTCTGTTGTTCAGATTTTTGTTACTCCAATGGATGATAGACTTGTCATTATTGAAGATAGTCTGTTGTCGATATTTTTGTTACTCCATTGGATTGTAGCCTTGTCATTATGAAAGGTAGTCTATTGTCAAGATTTTTGTTGATCCAATGGATGGTAGAATTTTCATTACGGAAGGTAGTCTGTTGTCGAGATTTTTGTTACTCTAATGGATGGTACTCTTATCATTATGGAAGGTAGTCGATTGTCGAGATTTTTGTTACTCAAATGGATGGTAGCCTTGTCATTATGGAAGATAGTCTGTTTTCAAGATTTTTGTTATTCCAATGGATTATATGCCTTGTCTTTATGGAAGGTAGTCTGTTGTCGTGATTTTTGTTACTCCAATGGATGTTAGCCTTGTCATATTTTAAGTTAGTATGTTGTCGATATCTTTGTTACTCCAATGGATGGTAGCCTTGTCATTATGGAAGGTAGTCTATTGTCGAGATTTTTGTTATTCCAATGGATTATGGACTTTTCATTATGGAAGGTAGTCTGTTGTCGAGATTTTTGTTACTCCAATGAATGATACCCTTGTCATTATGGAAGATAGTCTGTTGTCGATATTTTTGTTACTCTAATGGATGGTACCCTTATCGTTATGGAAAGTAGTCTATTGTCGAGATTTTTGTTACGCAAATAGATGGTAACCTTGTCATTATTGAAGGTAGTCTATTGTTTAGATTTTTGTTATTCCAATGGATGGTAGCCTTGTCATTATGGAAGGTAGTATGTTATCGATATCTTTGTTACTCTAATGGATGGTAGCCTTGTCATTATGGAAGATAGTCTTGTGTCGATATCTTTGTTACTCCAATGGATGTTAGCCTTCTCGTTATGGAAGGTAGTCTATTGTCGTGATTTTTATTACTCCAATTGATGGTAGCCATGTCATTGTGGAAGGTAGTATGTTGTCGATATCTTTGTTACTCTAATGGATGGTAGCCTTGTAATTATGGAAGTTAGATTGTTGTCCCGATTTTTTTTACTCTAATTGATGGTAGCCTTGTCATTATGGAAGGTAGTCTGTCGTGAGGATTTCTATTACTCTAATGGATGTTAGCCGTGTCATTATGGAAGGTAGTCTATTGTTCAGATTTTTGTTATTCCAATGGATTGTAGCCTTCTCATTATGGAAGGTAGTCTATTGTTGTGATTTTTACTACTCCAATGGATGGTAGCCATGTCATTATAGAAGGTAGTATGTTGTCGATATCTTTGTTACTCTAATGGATGGTAGCATTGTCATTATGGAAGGTAGTCCGTTGTCAAGATTTTTGTTACTCCAATGGATGGTAGCCTTGTCATTATGGAAGGTAGTCTCTTGTTGATATTTTTGTTACTCCATTGGATGGTAGCCTTGTCATTATGGAAGGTAGTTTGTTGTCCCGATTATTGTTACTCAAATGGATGGTAGCCTTGTTATTATGGAAGGTAGTTTGTCGTTGTGATTTCAGTTACTCAATGGATGATAGCCTTGTCATTATGGAAGGTATTCTGTTGTTCAGATTTTTGTTACTCCAATGGATGGTAGACTTGTCATTATGGAAGATAGTCTGTTGTCGATATTTCTGTTACTCCATTGGATTGTAGCCTTGTCATTATGAAAGGTAGTCTATTGTCGAGATTTTTGTTGATCCAATGGATGGTAGAATTTTCATTACGGAAGGTAGTCTGTTGTCGAGATTTTTGTTACTCTAATGGATGGTACTCTTATCATTATGGAAGGTAGTCGATTGTCGAGATTTTTGTTACTCAAATGGATGGTAGCCTTGTCATTATGGAAGATAGTCTGTTTTCAAGATTTTTGTTATACCAATGGATTATATGCCTTGTCATTATGGAAGGTAGTCTGTTGTCGTGATTTTTGTTACTCCAATGGATGTTAGCCTTGTCAAATTTTAAGTTAGTATGTTGTCGATATCTTTGTTACTCCAATGGATGGTATCCTTGTCATTATGGAAGGTAGTGTGTTTTCGATATTTTTGTTACTCCAATGGATGGTAGCCTTGTCATTATGCAAGGTAGTCTCTGGTTCAAATTTTTGTTACTCCAATGGATGGTAGACTTGTCATTATGGAAGGTAGTCTATTGTCGAGAGCTTGTTACTCCATTGGATTGTATCCTTGTCATTATGAAAGGTAGTCTGTTGTCGAGATTTTTCTTATTCCAATGGATTGTGGACTTGTCATTATGGAAGGTAGTCTGTTGTCGAGATTTTTGTTACTCCAATGGATGGTACCCTTGTCATTATGGAAGATAGTCTGTTGTCGAGATTTTTGTTACTCTAATGGATGGTACCCTTATCGTTATGGAAAGTAGTCTATTATCGAGATTTTTGTTACGCAAATAGATGGTAGCCTTGTCATTATGGAAGGTAGTCTGTTGTTTAGGTTTTTGTTATTCCAATGGATGGTAGCCTTGTCATTATGGAAGGTAGTATGTTATCGATATCTTTGTTACTCTAATGGATGGTAGCCTTTTCATTATGGAAGATAGTCTTGTGTCGATATCTTTGTTACTCCAATTGATGGTAGCCTTCTCGTTATGGAAGGTAGTCTATTGTCGTGATTTTTATTACTCCAATTGATGGTAGCCATGTCATTATGGAAGGTAGTATGTTGTCGATATCTTTGTAACTCTAATGGATGGTAGCCTTGTTATTATGGAAGTTAGATTGTTGTCCCGATTTTTTTTACTCTAATGGATGGTAGCCTTGTCATTATGGAAGGTAGTCTGTCGTGATGATTTCTATTACTCTAATGGATGTTAGCCGTGTCATTATGGAAGGTAGTTTGTTGTTCAGATTTTTGTTATTCCAATGGATTGTAGCCTTCTCATTATGGAAGGTAGTCTATTGTCGTGATTTTTACTACTCCAATGGATGGTAGCCATGTCATTATGGAAGGTAGCATGTTGTCGATATCTTTGTTACTCTAATGGATGGTAGCCTTGTCATTATGGAAGGTAGTCTGTTGTCGAGATTTTTGTTACTCCAATGGATGGTAGCCTTGTCATTATGGAAGGTAGTCTCTTGTTGATATTTTTGTTACTCCATTGGATGGTAGCCTTGTCATTATGGAAGGTAGTCTGTTGTCCTGATTATTGTTACTCAAATGGATGGTAGCCTTGTTATTATGGAAGGTAGTATGTCATTGTGATTTCAGTTACTCAATGGATGATAGCCTTGTCATTATGGAAGGTATTCTGTTGTTCATATTTTTGTTACTCCAATGGATGGTAGACTTGTCATTATAGAAGATAGTTTGTTGTCGATATTTTTTTTACTCCATTGGATTATAGCCTTGTCATTATGAAAGGTAGTCTATTGTCGAGATTTTTGTTGATCCAATGGATGGTAGACTTGTCATTACGGAAGGTAGTCTGTTGTCGAGATTTTTGTTAATCTAATGGATTGTACTCTTATCATTATGGAAGGTAGTCGATTGTCAAGATTTTTGTTACTCAAATGGATGGTAGCCTTGTCATTATGGAAGATAGTCTGTCTTCAAGATTTTTGTTATTCCAATGGATGATAGCCTTGTCATTATGGAAGGTAGTTTGTTGTCGTGATTTTTGTTACTCTAATGGATGTTAGCCTTGTTATATTTTAAGTTAGTATGTTGTCGATATCTTAGTTACTCCAATGGATGGTAGCCTTGTCATTATGGAAGGTAGTGTGTTTTCGATATTTTTGTTACTCCAATGGATGGTAGCCTTGTCATTATGCAAGGTAGTCTCTTGTTGATATTTTTGTTACTCCAATGGATGGTAGCCTTGTCATTATGGAAGGTAGATTGTTTTCCCGATTTTTGTTACTCTAATGGATGGTAGCGTTGTCATTATGGAAGGTAATTTGTCGATGTGATTTATGTTACTCCAATGGATGGTAGCCTTGTCATTATGGAAGGTAGTCTGTTGTTCAGATTTTTTTTACTCCAAGGGATAGCAGACTTGTCATTATGGAAGGCAGTCTATTGTCGAGAGCTTGTTACTCCATTGGATTGTAGACTTGTCATTATGAAAGGTAGTTTGTTGTCGAGATTTTTCTTATTCCAATGGATTGTGGACTTGTCATTATGGAAGGTAGTCTGTTGTCGAGATTTTTGTTACTCCAATGGATGGTACCCTTGTCATTATGGAAGATAGTCTGTTGTCGAGATTTTTGTTACTCTAATGGATGGTACCCTTATCGTTATGGAAAGTAGTCTATTATCGAGATTTTTGTTACGCAAATAGATGGTAGCCTTGTCATTATGGAAGGTAGTCTGTTGTTTAGATTTTTGTTATTCCAATGGATGGTAGCCTCGTCATTATGGAAGGTAGTATGTTATCGATATCTTTGTTACTCTAATGGATGGTAGCGTTGTCATTATGGAAGATAGTCTTGTGTCGATATCTTTGTTACTCCAAAGGATGGTAGCCTTCTCGTTATGGAAGGTAGTCTATTGGCGTGATTTTTATTACTCCAATTGATGGTAGCCATGTCATTATGGAAGGTAGTATGTTTTCGATATCTTTGTTACTCTAATGGATGGTAGCCTTGTCATTATGGAAGTTAGATTGTTGTCCCGATTTTTTTTACTCTAATGGATGGTAGCCTTGTCATTATGGAAGGTAGTCTGTCGTGATGATTTCTATTACTCTAATGGATGTTAGCCGTGTCATTATGGAAGGTAGTCTGTTGTTCAGATTTTTGTTATTCCAATGAATTGTAGCCTTCTCATTATGGAAGGTAGTCTATTGTCGTGATTTTTACTACTCCAATGGATTGTAGCCATGTCATTATGGAAGGTAGTATGTTGTCGATATCTTTGTTACTCTAATGGATGGTAGCCTTGTCATTATGGAAGGTAGTCCTTTGTCGAGATTTTGGTTACTCCAATGGATGGTAGCCTTGTCATTATGGAAGGTAGTCTCTTGTTGATATTTTTGTTACTCCATTGGATGGTAGCCTTGTCATTATGGAAGGTAGTCTGTTGTCCCGATTATTGTTACTCAAATAAATGGTAGCCTTGTTATTATGGAAGGTAGTCTGTCGTTGTGATTTCAGTAACTCAATGGATGATAGCTTTGTCATTATGAAAGGTATTCTGTTGTTCAGATTTTTGTTACTCCAATGGATGGTAGACTTGTCATTATGGAAGATAGTCTGTTGTCGATATTTTTGTTACTCCATTGGATTGTAGCCTTGTCATTATGAAAGGTAGTCTATTGTCGAGATTTTTGTTGATCCAATGGATGGTAGACTTGTCATTACGAAAGGTAGTTTGTTGTCGAGATTTTTGTTCCTCTAATGGATGGTACTCTTATCATTATGGAAGGTAGTCAATTGTCGAGATTTTTGTTACTCAAATGGATGGTAGCCTTGTCATTATGGAAGATAGTCTGTTTTCAAGATTTTTGTTATTCCAATGGATGATAGCCTTGTCATTATGGAAGGTAGTTTGTTGTCGTGATTTTTGTTACTCCAATGGATGTTAGCCTTGTCATATTTTAAGTTAGTATGTTGTCCATATCTTTGTTACTCCAATGGATGGTAGCCTTGTCATTATGGAAGGTAGTGTGTTTTCAATATTTTTGTTACTCCAATGGATGGTAGCCTTGTCATTATGCAAGGTAGTCTCTTGTTGATATTTTTTTTACTCCAATGGATGGTAGCCTTGTCATTATGGAAGGTAGATTGTTTTGCCGATTTTGGTTACTCTAATGGATGCTAGCCTTGTTATTATGGAAGGTATTATGTCGATGTGATTTATGTTACTCCAATGGATGGTAGCCTTGTCATTATGGAAGGTAGTCTGTTGTTCATAATTTTGTTACTCCAATGGATGGTAGACTTGTCATTATGGAAGGTAGTCTATTGTCGAGAGCTTGTTACTCCATTGGATTGTAGCCTTGTCATTATGAAAGTTATTCTGTTGTCGAGATTTTTGTTATTCCAATGGATTGTGGACTTGTCATTATGGAATGTAGTCTGTTGTCGAGATTTTTGTTACTCCAATGGATGGTACCCTTGTCATTATGGAAGATAGTCTATTGTCGAGATTTTTGTTACTCTAATGGATGGTACGCTTATCGTTATGTAAAGTAGTCTATTGTCGATATTTTTGTTACGCAAATAGATGGTAGCCTTGTCATTATGGAATGTAGTCTGTTGTTGAGATTTTTGTTTTTCCAATGGATGGTAGCCTTGTAATTACGGAAGGTACTATGTTATCGATATCTTTGTTACTCTAATGGATGGTAGCCTTGTCATTATGGAAGATAGTCTTGTGTCGATATCTTTTTTACTCCAATGGATGGTAGCCTTCTCGTTATGGAAGGTAAACTATTGTCGTGATTTTTATTACTCCAATTGATGGTAGCCATGTCATTATGGAAGGTAGTATGTTGTCGATATCTTTGTTACTCTAATGGATGGTAGCCTTGTCATTATGGAAGTTAGATTGTTGTCCCGATTTTTTTTACTGTAATGGATGTTAGCCTTGTCATTATGGAAGGTAGTCTATCGTGATGATATCTATTACTCTAATGGATGTTAGCCGTGTCATTATGGAAGGTAGTCTGTTGTTCAGATTTTTGTTATTCCAATGGATTGTAGCCTTCTCATTATGGAAGGTAGTCTATTGTTCGGATTTTTACTACTCCAATGGATGGTAGCCATGTCATTATGGAAGGTAGTATGTTATCGATATCTTTGTTACTCTAATGGATGGTAGCCTTGTCATTATGGAAGGTAGTCCGTTGTTGAGATTTTTGTTACTCCAATGGATGGTAGCCTTGTCATTATGTAAGGTAGTCTCTTGTTGATATTTTTGTTACTCCATTGGATGGTAGCCTTGTCATTATGGAAGGTAGTCTGTTGTCCCGATTATTGTTACTCAAATGGATGGTAGCCTTGTTATTATGGAAGGTAGTCTGTCGTTGTGATTTCGGTTACTCAATGGATGATAGCCTTGTAATTATGGAAGGTATTCTGTTATTCAGATTTTTGTTACTCCAATGGATGGTAGACTTGTCATTATGGAAGAAAGTCTGTTGTCGATATTTTTGTTACTCCATTGGATTGTAGCCTTGTCATTATGAAAGGTAGTCTATTGTCGAGATTTTTGTTGATCCAATGGATGGTAGACTTGTCATTACGGAAGGTAGTCTGTTGTCGAGATTTTTGTTAATCTAATGGATTGTACTCTTATCATTATGGAAGGTAGTCGATTGTCAAGATTTTTGTTACTCAAATGGATGGTAGCCTTGTCAATATGGAAGATAGTCTGTCTTCAAGATTTTTATTATTCCAATGGATGATAGCCTTGTCATTATGGAAGGTAGTCTGTTGTCGTGATTTTTGTTACTCCAATGGATGTTAGCCTTGCCATATTTTAAGTTAGTATGTTGTCGATATCTTTGTTACTCCAATGGATGGTAGCCTTGTCATTATGGAAGGTAGTGTGTCTTCGATATTTTTGTTACTCCAATGGATGGTAGCCTTGTCATTATGCAAGGTAGTCTCTTGTTGATATTTTTGTTACTCCAATGGATGGTAGCCTTGTCATTATGGAAGGTAGAGTATTTTTCCCGATTATTGTTACTCTAATGGATGGTACCCTTGTCATTATGGAAGGTAATTTGTCGATGTGATTTATGTTACTCCAATGGATGGTAGACTTGTCATTATGGAAGGTAGTCTATTGTCGAGAGCTTTTTACTCCATTGGATTGTAGCCTTGTCATTATGAAAGGTAGTCTATTGTCGAGATTTTTGTTATTCCAATGGATTGTGGACTTGTCATTATGGAAGGTAGTCTGTTCTCGAGATTTTTGTTACTCCATTGGATGGTACCCTTGTCATTATGGAAGATAGTCTGTTGTCGAGATTTTTGTTACTCTAATGGATGGTACCCTTATCGTTATGGAAAGTAGTCTATTATCGAGATTTTTGTTACGCAAATAGATGGTAGCCTTGTCATTATGGAAGGTAGTATGCTGCTTAGATTTTTGTTATTCCAATGGATGGTAGCCTTGTCATTATGGAAGGTAGTATGTTATCGATATCTTTGTTACTCTAATGGATGGTAGCCTTGTCATTATGGAAGATAGTCTTGTGTCGATATCTTTGTTACTCCAACGGATGGTAGCCTTCTCGTTATGGAAGGTAGTCTATTGTCGTGATTTTTATTACTCCAATTGATGGTAGCCATGTCATTATGGAAGGTAGTATGTTGTTGATATCTTTGTTACTCTAATGGATGGTAGCCTTGTCATTATGGAAGTTAGATTGATTTCCCGATATTTTTTACTCTAATGGATGGTAGCCTTGTCATTATGGAAGGTAGTCTGTCGTGATGATTTTTATTACTCTAATGGATGTTAGCCTTGTCAATATGGAAGGTAGTCTATTGTTCAGAATTTTGTTACTCCAATGGATGGTAGACTTGTCATTATAGAATTAGTCTGTCCTTGTGATTTCTGTTACTCCAATGGATGGTACCCTTGTCATTATGAAAGATAGTCTGTTGTCGAGATTTTTGTTACTCCAATGGATGGTAGCTTTGTCATTATGGAAGCTAGTGTGTTTTCCAAATTTTTTATACTCCAATGGAATGTAGCCTAGTCATTATGGAAGGTAGTCGGTTGCCAAGATTTTTGTTACTCCATTGGATGGTAGCCTTGTCATTATGGAAGGTAGACTCTTGTTGATATTTTTGTTACTCCAATGGATGGTAGCCTTGTCATTATTGAAGGTAGTTTGTTGTCCATATTTTTGTTACTCTAATGGATGGTAGCCTTGTCATTATGGAAGGTAGTCTGTTGTTTATATTATTGTTATTGGATTCGATGGTAGCCTTGTCATTATGGAAGGTAGTCTATTGTCGATATTTTTGTTATTCCAATGGATGGTAGCCTTGTCATTATGGAAGGTAGTATGTTGTCGATATCTTTGTTACTCCAATGGATGGTAGCCTTGTCATTATGGAAGGTAGTCTGTTGTAGAGATTTTTGTTACTCCAATGGATGGTAGCCTTGTCATTATGGAAGGTAGTCTGTTTTCCAAATTTTTTATACTCCAATGGGATGTAGCCTAGTCATTATGGAAGGTAGTCGGTTGCCAAGATTTTTGTTACTCCATTGGATGGTAGCCTTGTCATTATGGAAGGTAGACTCTTGTTGATATTTTTGTTACTCCAATGGATGGTAGCCTTGTCATTATTGAAGGTAGTCTGTTGTCCATATTTTTGTTACTCTAATGGATGGTAGCCTTGTCATTATGGAAGGTAGTCTGTTGTCGATATTATTGTCATTGGATTGGATGGTAGCCTTGTCATTATGGAAGGTAGTCTGTTGTCGATATTTTTGTTATTCCAATGGATGGTAGCCTTGTCATTATGGAAGGTATTATGTTGTCGATATCTTTGTTACTCCAATGGATGGTAGCCTTGTCATTATGGAAGGTAGTCTGTTATAGAGATTTTTGTTACTCCAATGGATGGTAGCCTTGTCATTATGGAAGGTAGTCTCTTGTTGATATTTTTGTTAGTCCAATGGATGGTAGCCTTGTCATTATGGAAGGTCGTCCATTATCCCGATTTTTGTTACTCAAATGGATGGTAGCCTTGTCATTATGGAAGGTAGTTTGTCGTTGTGATTTCTGTTACTCCAAAGGATGGTAGCCTTGTCATTATGGAAGGTAGTTTGTTGTTCAGATTTTTGTTATTCCAATGGATGGTAGCCTTCTCGTTATGGAAGGTAGTCTGTTGTCGTGATTTTTATTACTCCAATGGATTGTAGCCAAGTCACTATGGAAGGTAGTATGTTGTAGATATGTTTGTTAATCTATTGGATGGTATCCTTGTCATTACGGAAGGTAGTCCTATGTCGAGATTTTTGTTACTCCAATGGATGGTAGCCTTGTCATTATGGAAGGTAGTCTCTTGTTGAAATTTTTGTTACTCCATTGGATGGTAGCCTTGTCATTATGGAAGGTAGTCTGTTGTCCCGATTATTGTTACTCAAATGGATGGTAGCATTGTCATTATGGAAGGTAGTCTGTCGTTGTGATTTCTGTTACTCAATGGATTATAGCCTTGTCATTATGGAAGGTAGTCTGTTGTTCAAATTTTTTTTACTCCAATGGATGGTTGACTTGTCATGATGGACGGTAGTCTGTTTTCGATATTTTTGTTTCTCCATTGGATTATAGCCTTGTCATTATGAAAGGTAGTCTATTGTCGAGATTTTTGTTTATCCAATGGATGGTAGACTTGTAATTATGGAAGGTAGTTTGTTGTCGAGATTTTTGTAACTCTAATGGATGGTACCCTTATCATTATGGAAGGTAGTCTATTGTCGAGATTTTTGTTACTCAATTGGATGGTAGCCTTGTCATTATGGAAGGTAGTCTGTTTTCGATATTTTTGTTATTCCAATGGATGGTAGCCTTGACATTATGGAAGGTAGTCTGTTGTCGTGATATTTGTTACTCCAATGGATGTTAGCCTTGTAATTTTTAAAGGTAGTATGTGGTCGATATCTTTGTTACTCAAATGGATGGTAGCCTTGTCATTATGGAAGGTAGTCTGTTTTCGATATTTTTGTTACTCCAATGGATGGTATCCTTGTCATTATGCAAGGTAGTCTCTTGTTAATATTTTTGTTACTCCAATGGATGGTAGCCTTGTCATTATGGAAAGAAGATTGTTGTCCCGATTTTTGTTACTCCAATGGATGGTAGCCTTGTTATTATGGAAGGTAGTCTGTTGTTGTGATTTTTGTTACTCCAATGGATGGTACCCTGGTCATTATGGAAGATAGTTTGTTGTCGAGATTTTTGTTACTCCAATGGATGGTAGCCTTGTCATTATGGAAGGTAGTTTGTTTTCCAAATTTTTTATACTCCAATGGATGGTAGCCTAGTCATTATGGAAGGTAGTCGGTTGCCGAGATTTTTGTTACTCCATTGGATGGTAGCCTTGTCATTATGGAAGGTAGACTCTTGTTGATATTTTTGTTACTCCAATGGATGGTAGCCTTGTCATTATTGAAGGTAGTTTGTTGTCCATATTTTTGTTACTCTAATGGATGGGAGCCTTGTCATTATGGAAGGTAGTCTGTTATCGATATTATTGTTATTGGATTGGATGGTAGCCTTGTCATTATGGAAGGTAGTATGTTGTCGATATTTTTGTTATTCCAATGGATGGTAGCCTTGTCATTATGGAAGGTAGTATGTTGTCGATATCTTTGTTACTCCAATGGATGGTAGCCTTGTCATTATGGAAGGTAGTCTGTTGTAGAGATTTTTGTTACTCCAATGGATGGTAGCCTTGTCATTATGGAAGGTAGTCTGTTTTCCAAATTTTTTATACTCCAATGGAATGTAGCCTAGTCATTATGGAAGGTAGTCGGTTGCCAAGATTTTTGTTACTCCATTGGATGGTAGCCTTGTCATTATGGAAGGTAGACTCTTGTTGATATTTTTGTTACTCCAATGGATGGTAGCCTTGTCATTATTGAAGGTAGTCTGTTGTCCATATTTTTGTTACTCTAATGGATGGTAGCCTTGTCATTATGGAAGGTAGTCTGTTGTCGATATTATTGTTATTGGATTGGATGGTACCCTTGTCATTATGGAAGTAGTCTGTTGTCGATATTTTTGTTATTCCAATGGATGGTAGCCTTGTCATTATGGAAGGTAGTATGTTGTCGATATCTTTGTTACTCCAATGGATGGTAGCCTTGTCATTATGGAAGGTAGTCTGTTATAGAGATTTTTGTTACTCCAATGGATGGTAGCCTTGTCATTATGGAAGGTAGTCTCTTGTTGATATTTTTGTTAGTCCAATGGATGGTAGCCTTGTCATTATGGAAGGTCGTCCATTATCCCGATTTTTGTTACTCAAATGGATGGTATCCTTGTCATTATGGAAGGTAGTTTGTCGTTGTGATTTCTGTTACTCCAAAGGATGGTAGCCTTGTCATTATGGAAGGTAGTTTGTTGTTCACATTTATGTTATTCCAATGGATGGTAGCCTTCTCGTTATGGAAGGTAGTCTGTTGTCGTGATTTTTATTACTCCAATGGATTGTAGCCAAGTCACTATGGAAGGTAGTATGTTGTAGATATGTTTGTTAATCTATTGGATGGTATCCTTGTCATTACGGAAGGTAGTCCTATGTCGAGATTTTTGTTACTCCAATGGATGGTAGCCTTGTCATTATGGAAGGTAGTCTCTTGTTGAAATTTTTGTTACTCCATTGGATGGTAGCCTTGTCATTATGGAAGGTAGTCTGTTGTCCCGATTATTGTTACTCAAATGGATGGTAGCATTGTCATTATGGAAGGTAGTCTGTCGTTGTGATTTCTGTTACTCAATGGATTATAGCCTTGTCATTATGGAAGGTAGTCTGTTGTTCAAATTTTTTTTACTCCAATGGATGGTTGACTTGTCATGATGGACGGTAGTCTGTTTTCGATATTTTTGTTTCTCCATTGGATTATAGCCTTGTCATTATGAAAGGTAGTCTATTGTCGAGATTTTTGTTTATCCAATGGATGGTAGACTTGTAATTATGGAAGGTAGTTTGTTGTCGAGATTTTTGTAACTCTAATGGATGGTACCCTTATAATTATGGAAGGTAGTCTATTGTCGAGATTTTTGTTACTCAATTGGATGGTAGCATTGTCATTATGGAAGGTAGTCTGTTTTGGATATTTTTGTTATTCCAATGGATGGTAGCCTTGACATTATGGAAGGTAGTCTGTTGTCGTGATATTTGTTACTCCAATGGATGTTAGCCTTGTCATTTTTAAAGGTAGTATGTGGTCGAAATCTTTGTTACTGAAATGGATGGTAGCCTTGTCATTATGGAAGGTAGTCTGTTTTCGATATTTTTGTAACTCCAATGGATGGTATCCTTGTCATTATGCAAGGTAGTCTCTTGTTGATATTTTTGTTACTCCAATGGATGGTAGCCTTGTCATTATGGAAAGTAGATTGTTGTCCCGATTTTTATTACTCCAATGGATGGTAGCCTTGTTATTATGGAAGGTAGTCTGTTGTTGTGATTTTTGTTACTCCAATGGATGGTACCCTGGTCATTATGGAAGATAGTTTGTTGTCGAGATTTTTGTTACTCCAATGGATGGTAGCCTTGTCATTATGGAAGGTAGTTTGTTTTCCAAATTTTTTATACTCCAATGGATGGTAGCCTAGTCATTATGGAAGGTAGTCTGTTGCCGAGATTTTTGTTACTCCATTGGATGGTAGCCTTGTCATTACAGAAGGTACACTGTTGTTGATATTTTTGTTACTCCAATGGATGGTAGCCTTGTCATTATTAAAGTTAGTCTGTTGTCCAGATTTTTGTTACTCTAATGGATGGTAGCCATGTCATTATGGAAGGTAGTCTGTCGTGATGATTTCTATTATTCTAATGGATGTTAGCCGTGTCATTATGGAAGGTAGTCTGTTGTTCAGATTTTTGTTATTCCAATGGATTGTAGCCTTCTCATTATGGAAGGTAGTCTATTGTCGTGATTTTTACTACTCCAATGGATGGTAGCCATGTCATTATGGAAGGTAGTATGTTATCTATATCTTTGTTACTCTAATGGATGGTAGCCTTGTCATTATGGAAGGTAGTCTGTTGTCGAGATTTTTGTTACTCCAATGGATGGTAGCCTTGTCATTATGGAAGGTAGTCTCTTATTGATATTTTTGTTACTCCATTGGATGGTAGCCTTGTCATTATGGAAGGTAGTCTGTTGTCCTGATTATTGTTACTCAAATGGATGGTAGCCTTGTTATTATGGAAGGTAGTCTGTCATTGTGATTTCAGTTACTCAATGGATGATAGCCTTGTCATTATGGAAGGTATTCTGTTGTTCATATTTTTGTTACTCCAATGGATGGTAGACTTGTCATTATAGAAGATAGTTTGTTGTCGATATTTTTTTTACTCCATTGGATTGTAGCCTTGTCATTATGAAAGGTAGTCTATTGTCGAGATTTTTGTTGATCCAATGGATGGTAGACTTGTCATTACGGAAGGTAGTCTGTTGTCGAGATTTTTGTTAATCTAATGGATGGTACTCTTATCATTATGGAAGGTAGTCGATTGTCAAGATTTTTGTTACTCAAATGGATGGTAGCCTTGTCATTATGGAAGATAGTCTGTCTTCAAGATTTTTGTTATTCCAATGGATGATAGCCTTGTCATTATGGAAGGTAGTCTGTTGTCGTGATTTTTGTTACTCCAATGGATGTTAGCCTTGTTATATTTTAAGTTAGTATGTTGTCGATATCTTAGTTACTCCAATGGCTGGTAGCCTTGTCATTATGGAAGGTAGTGTGTTTTCGATATTTTTGTTACTCCAATGGATGGTAGCCTTGTCATTATGCAAGGTAGTTTCTTGTTGATATTTTTGTTACTCCAATGGATGGTAGCCTTGTCATTATGGAAGGTAGATTGTTTTCCCGATTTTTGTTACTCTAATGGATGGTAGCGTTGTTATTATGGAAGGTAATTTGTCGATGTGATTTATGTTACTCCAATGGATGGTAGCCTTGTCATTATGGAAGGTAGTCTGTTGTTCAGATTTTTTTTACTCCAATGGATAGCAGACTTGTCATTATGGAAGGCAGTCTATTGTCGAGAGCTTGTTACTCCATTGGATTGTAGCCTTGTCATTATGAAAGGTAGTTTGTTGTCGAGATTTTTCTTATTCCAATGGATTGTGGACTTGTCATTATGGAAGGTAGTCTATTGTCGAGATTTTTGTTACTCCAATGGATGGTACCCTTGTCATTATGGAAGATAGTCTGTTGTCGAGATTTTTGTTACTCTAATGGATGGTACCCTTATCGTTATGGAAAGTAGTCTATTATCGAGATTTTTGTTACGCAAATAGATGGTAGCCTTGTCATTATGGAAGGTAGTCTGTTGTTTAGATTTTTGTTATTCCAATGGATGGTAGCCTCGTCATTATGGAAGGTAGTATGTTATCGATATCTTTGTTACTCTAATGGATGGTAGCGTTGTCATTATGGAAGATAGTCTTGTGTCGATATCTTTGTTACTCCAAAGGATGGTAGCCTTCTCGTTATGGAAGGTAGTCTATTGGCGTGATTTTTATTACTCCAAATGATGGTAGCCATGTCATTATGGAAGGTAGTCTGTCGTGATGATTTCTATTATTCTAATGGATGTTAGCCGTGTCATTATGGAAGGTAGTCTGTTGTTCAGATTTTTGTTATTCCAATGGATTGTAGCCTTCTCATTATGGAAGGTAGTCTATTGTCGTGATTTTTACTACTCCAATGGATGGTAGCCATGTCATTATGGAAGGTAGTATGTTGTCGATATCTTTGTTATTCTAATGGATGGTAGCCTTGTCATTATGGAAGGTAGTCTGTTGTTTAGATTTTTGTTATTCCAATGGATGGTAGCCTCGTCATTATGGAAGGTAGTATGTTATCGATATCTTTGTTACTCTAATGGATGGTAGCGTTGTCATTATGGAAGATAGTCTTGTGTCGATATCTTTGTTATTCCAAAGGATGGTAGCCTTCTCGTTATGGAAGGTAGTCTATTGGCGTGATTTTTATTACTCCAATTGATGGTAGCCATGTCATTATGGAAGGTAGTATGTTGTCGATATCTTTGTTACTCTAATGGATGGTAGCCTTGTCATTATGGAAGTTAGATTGTTGTCCCGATTTTTTTTACTCTAATGGATGGTAGCCTTGTCATTATGGAAGGTAGTCTGTCGTGATGATTTCTATTACTCTAATGGATGTTAGCCGTGTCATTATGGAAGGTAGTCTGTTGTTCATATTTTTGTTATTCCAATGAATTGTAGCCTTCTCATTATGGAAGGTAGTCTATTGTCGTGATTTTTACTACTCCAATGGATTGTAGCCATGTCATTATGGAAGGTAGTATGTTGTCGATATCTTTGTTACTCTAATGGATGGTAGCCTTGTCATTATGGAAGGTAGTCCTTTGTCGAGATTTTGGTTACTCCAATGGATGGTAGCCTTGTCATTATGGAAGGTAGTCTCTTGTTGATATTTTTGTTACTCCATTGGATGGTAGCCTTGTCATTATGGAAGGTAGTCTGTTGTCCCGATTATTGTTACTCAAATAAATGGTAGCCTTGTTATTATGGAAGGTAGTCTGTCGTTGTGATTTCAGTTACTCAATGGATGATAGCTTTGTCATTATGAAAGGTATTCTGTTGTTCAGATTTTTGTTACTCCAATGGATGGTAGACTTGTCATTATGGAAGATAGTCTGTTGTCGATATTTTTGTTACTCCATTGGATTGTAGCCTTGTCATTATGAAAGGTAGTCTATTGTCGAGATTTTTGTTGATCCAATGGATGGTAGACTTGTCATTACGGAAGGTAGTTTGTTGTCGAGATTTTTGTTACTCTAATGGATGGTACTCTTATCATTATGGAAGGTAGTCAATTGTCGAGATTTTTGTTACTCAAATGGATGGTAGCCTTGTCATTATGGAAGATAGTCTGTTTTCAAGATTTTTGTTATTCCAATGGATGATAGCCTTGTCATTATGGAAGGTAGTTTTTTGTCGTGATTTTTGTTACTCCAATGGATGTTAGCCTTGTCATATTTTAAATTAGCATGTTGTCCATATCTTTGTTACTCCAATGGATGGTAGCCTTGTCATTATGGAAGGTAGTGTGTTTTCAATATTTTTGTTACTCCAATTGATGGTAGCCTTGTCATTATGCAAGGTAGTCTCTTGTTGATATTTTTTTTAGTCCAATGGATGGTAGCCTTGTCATTATGGAAGGTAGATTGTTTTTCCGATTTTGGTTACTCTAATGGATGCTAGCCTTGTTATTATGGAAGGTATTATGTCGATGTGATTTATGTTACTCCAATGGATGGTAGCCTTGTCATTATGGAAGGTAGTCTGTTGTTCAGAATTTTGTTACTCCAATGGATGGTAGACTTGTCATTATGGAAGGTAGTCTATTGTCGAGAGCTTGTTACTCCATTGGATTATAGCCTTGTCATTATGAAAGGTATTCTGTTGTCGAGATTTTTGTTATTCCAATGGATTGTGGACATGTCATTATGGAATGTAGTCTGTTGTCGAGATTTTTGTTACTCCAATGGATGGTACCCTTGTCATTATGGAAGATAGTCTATTGTCGAGATTTTTGTTACTCTAATGTATGGTACCCTTATCGTTATGTAAAGTAGTCTATTGTCGATATTTTTGTTACGCAAATAGATGGTAGCCTTGTCATTATGGAATGCAGTCTGTTGTTTAGATTTTTGTTTTTCCAATGGATGGTAGCCTTGTCATTATGGAAGGTACTATGTTATCGATATCTTTGTTACTCTAATGGATGGTAGCCTTGTCATTATGGAAGATAGTCTTGTGTCGATATCTTTGTTACTCCAATGGATGGTAGCCTTCTCGTTATGGAAGGTAAACTATTGTCGTGATTTTTATTACTCCAATTGATGGTAGCCATGTCATTATGGAAGGTAGTATGTTGTCGATATCTTTGTTACTCTAATGGATGGTAGCCTTGTCATTATGGAAGTTAGATTGTTGTCCCGATTTTTTTTACTGTAATGGATGTTAGCCTTGTCATTATGGAAGGTAGTCTGTCGTGATGATTTCTATTACTCTAATGGATGTTAGCCGTGTCATTATGGAAGGTAGTCTGTTGTTCAGATTTTTGTTATTCCAATGGATTGTAGCCTTCTCATTATGGAAGGTAGTCTATTGTTCGGATTTTTACTACTCCAATGGATGGTATCCATGTCATTATGGAAGGTAGTATGTTATCGATATCTTTGTTACTCTAATGGATGGTAGCCTTGTCATTATGGAAGGTAGTCCGTTGTTGAGATTTTTGTTACTCCAATGGATGGTAGCCTTGTCATTATGGAAGGTAGCCTTTTGTTGATATTTTTGTTACTCCATTGGATGGTAGCCTTGTCATTATGGAAGGTAGTCTGTTGTCCCGATTAATGTTACTCAAATGGATGGTAGCCTTGTTATTATGGAAGGTAGTCTGTCGTTGTGATTTCGGTTACTCAATGGATGATAGCCTTGTCATTATGGAAGGTATTCTGTTATTCAGATTTTTGTTACTCCAATGGATGGTAGACTTGTCATTATGGAAGATAGTCTGTTGTCGATATTTTTGTTACTCCATTGGATTGTAGCCTTGTCGTTATGAAAGGTAGTCTATTGTCGAGATTTTTGTTGATCCAATGGATGGTAGACTTGTCATTACGGAAGGTAGTCCATTGTCGAGATTTTTGTTACTCTAATGGATGGTACTCTTATCATTATGGAAGGTAGTCGATTGTCGAGATTTTTGTTACTCAAATGGATGGTAGCCTTGTCATTATGGAAGATAGTCTATTTTAAAGATTTTTGTTAGTCCAATGGATGATAGCCTTGTCATTATGGAAGGTAGTCTATTGTCGTGATTTTTGTTACTCCAATGGATGTTAGCCTTGCCATATTTTAAGTTAGTATGTTATCGATATCTTTGTTACTCCAATGGATGGTAGCCTTGTCATTATGGAAGGTAGTGTGTTTTCGATATTTTTGTTACTCCAATGGATGGTAGCCTTGTCATTATGGAAGGTAGTCTCTCGTTGTGATTTCTGTTACTCCAATGGATGGTAGCCTTGTCATTATGGAAGGTAGTTTGTTGTTCAGATTTTTGTTATTCCAATGGATGGTAGCCATCTCGTTATGGAAGGTAGTCTGTTGTCGTGATTTTTATTACTCCAATGGATTGTAGCCAAGTCACTATGGAAGGTAGTATGTTGTAGATATGTTTGTTAATCTATTGGATGGTATCCTTGTCATGATGGAAGGTAGTCCGTTGTCAAGATTTTTGTTACTCCAATGGATGGTAGCCTTGTCATTATGGAAGGTAGTCTCTTGTTGAAATTTTTGTTACTCCATTGGATGGTAGCCTTGTCATTATGGAAGGTAGTCTGTTGTCCCGATTATTGTTACTCAAATGGATGGTAGCATTGTCATTATGAAAGGTAGTCTGTCGTTGTGATTTCTATTACTCAATGGATTATAGCCTTGTCATTATGGAAGGTAGTATGTTGTTCAAATTTTTTTTACTCCAATGGATGGTTGACTTGTCATTATGGACGGTAGTCTGTTTTCGATATTTTTGTTTCTCCATTGGATTATAGCCTTGTCATTATGAAAGGTAGTCTATTGTCGAGATTTTTGTTTATCCAATGGATGGTAGACTTGTAATTATGGAAGGTAGTTTGTTGTCAAGATTTTTGTAACTCTAATGGATGGTACCCTTATCATTATGGAAGTTAGTCTATTGTCGAGATTTTTGTTACTCAATTGGATGGTAGCCTTGTCATTATGGAAGGTAGTCTGTTTTCGATATTTTTGTTATTCCAATGGATGGTAGCCTTGACATTATGGAAGGTAGTCTGTTCTCGTGATATTTGTTACTCCAATGGATGTTAGCCTTGTCATTTTTAAAGGTAGTATGTGGTCGATATCTTTGTTACTCCAATGGATGGTAGCCTTGTCATTATGGAAGGTAGTCTATTTTCGATATTTTTGTTACTCCAATGGATGGTATCCTTCTCATTATGCAAGGTAGTCTCTTGTTGATATTTTTGTTACTCCAATGGATGGTAGCCTTGTCATTATGGAAAGTAGATTGTTGTCCCGATTTTTGTTACTCTAATGGATGGTAGCCCTGTCATTATGGAAGGTAGTCTGTCATTGTGATTTCTGTTACTCCAATGGATGGTAGCCTTGTTATTATGGAAGGTAGTCTGTTGTTGTGATTTTTGTTACTCCAATGGATGGTACCCTGGTCATTATGGAAGATAGTTTGTTGTCGAGATTTTTGTAACTCCAATGGATGGTAGCCTTGTCATTATGGAAGGTAGTTTGTTTTCCAATTTTTTTATACTCCAATGGATGGTAGCCTAGTCATTATGGAAGGTAGTCTGTTGCCGAGATTTTTGTTACTCCATTGGATGGTAGCCTTGTCATTACGGAAGGTAGACTCTTGTTGATATTTTTGTTACTCCAATGGATGGTAGCCTTGTCATTATTAAAGTTAGTCTGTTGTCCAGATTTTTGTTACTCTAATGGATGGTAGCCTTGTCATTATGGAAGGTAGTCTGTTGTCGATATTTTGGTTACTCCAATGGATGGTTACAATGTCATTATGGAAGGTAGTCTGTTGCCCCGATTTTTGTTTCTCAAATGGATGGTAGCCTTGTCATTATGGAAGGTAGTATGTCATTGTGATGTCTGTTACTCCAATGGATGGTAGCCTTGTCATTATGGAAGGTAGTCTTCTCGTTATGGAAGGTAGTCTGTTGTCGTGATATTTATTACTCCAATGGATGGTAGCCATGTCATTATGGAAGGTAGTATGTTGTCGATATCTTTGTTACTCTAATGGATGGTAGGCTTGTCATTATGGAAGGTAGTCCGTTGTAGAGATTTTTGTTACTCCAATGGATGGTAGCCTTGTCATTATGGAAGGTAGTCTCTTGTTGATATTTTTGTTACTCCAATGGATGGTAGACTTGTCATTATGGAAGGTAGTCCGTTGTCCCAATTTTTGTTACTCAAATGGATGGTAGCCTTGTCATTATGGAAGGTAGTCTCTCGTTGTGATTTCTGTTACTCCAATGGATGGTAGCCTTGTCATTATGGAAGGTAGTTTGTTGTTCAGATTTTTGTTATTCCAATGGATGGTATCCTTCTCGTTATGGAAGGTAGTCTGTGTTAGAACAAAGTTTTAATCTACTACCCTAAGTTTAAGTTTTGATGATAACAAAATGAAAAGATATATTAATTATGTGATTCATGTAAAGAACTATTTGCTATCTAAAAATTACATTCTATTTTACAGAAACTCTGATGGGTATCAGCAGGAGAACATCCTCATCAGCATCAGTAAATTGGATATCAACATCAGCATCAGAAGATGCTATATCAGATACCAAAATCAGAAGATCAACTTGCGCTTATGCTGAAGCTTGATGAACAGATCTGCGCTCAACACTCTGAACTCTGATAAAGACAACAACAATTCATCAGCACTTAAGCGGCGTCAGAATGAGCCAAAGCCAGAACACGCTTAAGTAGCAACGGTATTGTGCATTCAAGATGAGTTATTACCAACGGCATCATTCCAGACAAGATCTGCTTAATAAGGAAAGATTGTTATTGGCATTGAATCAGAATTATTGCTCCAACGTTCACTAATTCCAATGCTATATAAACAAGTCAATGAAGATTGAATTGGCTAATGCTCTACATCAATTTACACGCCTAAAAGATAATCATCATCTTCCTTACTCTCAGTTTGCTAAAAGCTTCAAAAATTCATACTCAATTATTTTAGCAATCTAGTTTCCATAAGCTTAAGTTGTGTACTATCACAGTTGTGAAAAACAGTTTTGTAGAAAACACTCACACACCTAGATTTCAATTCATTGTAAGAAAGTAATTCCTTGAGAAACCGGTTTGTGGTTTGCATCAAGAAGGCTTTAGCAGTTGTTAAAGCAGATTGTAATATTCAGTTGAATATAGTGGATTAAGACCTCGTTGGAGAGAGGCGAAATCACCTTGACGGGTGGACTGGAGTAGTTTGAGATCAAACGAACCAGGATAAAAATATCGTGTTGATTGCATTGATTTTCAGTTTTACAATTCAACCCCCCCTTCTTGTGTTTTTCACTTCTTCAATTGGTATTAGAGCGCCTGGTTCTGAGCTAAAACACTTAACCGTGTCAGTACAAGATCCAGCATCAGAAAAACACAATGGCAGGAACTTATTCACACACCAGCAATGACAATGATGAAGACAGAGACAGATTCAGCGGCAAACCTCCAGTCTTTGATGGAGAAAATTTTGATTACTGGAAAGACTGATTTGAAAGCTTATTTCTGGCACATGATGCTGATCTGTGGGACATGGTGACAGATGGATACACGCACCCTGTGAATGCAAGTGGTCAGAAGATTTATAGGAAAGCAATGTCTGACCAACAAAAGCTGTTAGAACAAAGTTTGAATCTACTACCCTATGTTTAAGTTTTGATGATAACAAAGTGAAAAGATATATTATTTATATGACTCATGTATGAACTATTTGCTGCCTAAATTATGACGTTCTGACTTGCAGATACTCTGATTGATATAAGCAAGATCACACCTAATCAACATCAGAAATTTGGTTCCTGACATTAGCATCAGAAGTTGCCATATCAGAATGTCAGAATCAGAAGATTAATTCACGTATATGCTGAAGTCTGATGAACAGAACTGCGCTCAACACTCTGATAAAGAAACACAACAGTTCATCAGCAGCTAAGCAGAGTCAGAATGAGCCAAGCCAGAACTTGCATTAAGTAAGCAACGGTATTGTGCATTGAAAGCAAATTAATACCAACGGCCTCATTCCAGACAAGATCTGCTCGATAAGGAAAGTTTGTTATTAGCAATGAATCAAGAATATTGCTCCAACGTTAAACATCTCAGTGCTATATAAACAAGACTTTGAAGATTAAATTGGCTAATGCTCTCCAAATCTTTACACGCATAAAAGCTGATCAAAATCTTCCTTCTCTCAGTTTTGCTAAACACTACACAGTCTCATATTCAATCATTGTTTAGCAATCCAGTTTCTAAGCTTTAAGTTGTGTATACATCACAGTTGTGATACAGTTTTGTAGAAAACATTCACACACTTAGATTTATCTTCTTTGTAAGAAAGTGTTTCCTTGACAAACCGGGTTGTGGTTTGCATCAAGAAGGCTTTAGCAGTTGTTAAAGAAGTCTGTAATATTCAGTTGAATATAGTGGATTAAGACCTCGTTGGAGAGAGGCGAAATCACCTTAAAGGGTGGACTGGAGTAGTTTGAGATCAAACGAACCAGGATAAAAATATCTTGTTCAGTACATTGATTTTCAGTTTTACAATTCAACCCCCCCCTTCTTGTGTTTTTCACTACTTCAATTGGCATCAGAGCGCCTGGTTCTGAGCTAAAACACTTAACCGTGTCAGTACAAGATCCAGCGTCATAAAAACACAATGGCAGGAAACTATTCTCACACCAGCAATGACAACAATGAGGACAGAGACAGATTCAGCGTCAAACCTCCAGTCTTTGATGGAGAAAACTTTGATTACTGGAAAGACAGAATTGAAAGCTTCTTTCTGGCACTTGATGCTGATCTGTGGGATATGGTGACAGATGGATACACGCACCCTGTGAATGCAAGCGGTCAGAAGATTGATAGAAAAACAATGTCTGACCAACAAAAGCGTGACTTCAAGAATCACCACAAGGCCAGAACCATCCTCCTCAGCGCCATCTCCTATACTGAATATGAAAAGATCTCCAACAGAGACACAACAAAGAATATTTTTGACTCACTCAGAATGACGCATGAGGGCAACGTTCAGGTCAAAGAAACTAAAGCTCTGGCGCTCATTCAGAAGTATGAGGCGTTCAAAATGGAAGAATTTGAATCCATTGAAACAATGTTCTCAAGATTCCAGATTCTGGTAGCTGGTCTCAAGGTTCTGGACAAAGGATACTCTACTGCTGACCATGTCAAGAAAATCATCAGAAGTTTACCCAAGTAGTGGAGACCAATGGTTACAGCTCTGAAGCTAGCTAAAGATCTCAACAAAATCACTCTGGAGGAACTTATCAGCTCCCTCAGAAGTCATGAGATAGAGCTAGAAGCTAACGAGCCTCAGAAGCAAGGTAAGCCTTTAGCATTAAAATCTAACAAAAAATTTGAGTCTAAAGTTTTGCAGGCAGTTGAAGAAACATCTGATGGATCCTCATCAGAAGAAGACGAACTCTCCCTCCTCTCCAGAAGAGTAAATTAATTGTGGAAGCAAAGACAAAGGAAGTTCAGGAATCCCAGAAGATCTGATCAGAACGAGTCTTCTTCCAGATACAGAAGGACAGATTCTTCCTCTGGATACAAAAGATCTGAAGGCTCCTCCAGTAGCAAAAAGCCAAACACCAAGGACATCATCTGCTATGAGTGCAATGAGCAAGGACACTATAAGAGTGACTTCCCAAAGCTTCAGAGGGAAAAGCCCAAAAAGAAGTTTGGAAGAGAGCAGAAGAAAAGTCTCATGGCTACATGGGATGACTCTGACTCATCTGAAGCTGACTCAGAATCAGATGATGAGAGGGCAAACATAGCTCTCATGGCTAACATCTCAAAATATAGTGAAGCTTCTGAATCAGACTCAGAATCAGATACTGAAGAGGTATTTCCTAACTTTGCTGTTAACTTTACAAAGGCTGAACTTGCTGAAAGCCTTAATGAGATTCTGGAACGGTATCAGCAAATTAGAGTTAAATTCAGAGACTTGAAAAGGAATCTTGAATCTGACTCTATTAAGACTGAGAGTCTCAAATTGGAAAATTCTGAGCTGAGAAATAAGATTTCAAAATTAGAAAACACTTTACAAAACTCTCAAAAGGAACCAATTTCTGAAACTCCAAGCAACGCTGATGAGATCATCAAGGAGTATGATCACAGTTTCCAGAAGTTCCTCGCTAAAAGCATAGATAGAAGCAAAATGGCTTCAATGATCTATGGAGTTAGCAGAAACGGCAGGAAAGGAATAGGATACCAAGGTAAGGTTCCTACACCAAAGAATGTCATGGACTTAACCATTAAACACACTCCTCTGAATTCACATTTTGTGTATGGTCACACACATGATATTAAATACACTAGCAGTAAGCACTCTGTGAAACCAAAATTCAACTAGAGTTTTGGTAAAACTAACAAATCAGGACCCAAGAAAATCTGGGTACTTAAGGATAAAATAATACATGTTGCAGATATCTTTAGCAGCAAGTCAGAAACACCAGTCATGGTACCTGAACTCTAGCTGCTCGCGACACATGAAGGGAAGAAGGCATATGTTCCAAAGCCTGGAACTTAAGCCTGGAGGCCACGTTGGCTTTGGAGGCAATCAGAGGGGAAAGATAATTGGCTCTGGAACTGTAGGTAATGGAAATCTTCCCTCTATTAATAATGTTCTGCTAGTAGATGGATTGATGCATAATCTGTTATCCATAAGTCAATTAAGTGATAACGGTTATGATATAATCTTTAATCAAAAATCATGTAAAGCTGTTAGTCAGAAAGATGGGACTATCCTGTTTAATGGTAAGAGGAAAAACAACATTTACAAAATCAAACTTTCTGAACTAAAGAGTCAGAATGTAAAATGTCTTCTGTCTGTTAACAACGAGCAGTGGATCTGGCATAGAAAATTGGGGCATGTTAGTATGAGAAGAATATCTCAGATTAACAAACTCAATCTGGTCAGAGGACTTCCTAATTTGAAGTTCAATTCAGATGCTCTGTGTGAAGCATGTCAGAAAGGCAAGTTTTCAAAACCTTCTTTTAAATCCAAAAATGTTGTTTCCACCTCTAAGCCATTAGAACTTCTGCACATTGACTTATTTGGACCAGTTAAAACTGCTTCAGTCAGTGGAAAGAAGTATGGGTTAGTAATCGTAGATGACTATAGCAGATGGACATGGGTAAAGTTCTTAAGACACAAGGACGAGTCACACTCTGTGTTTGTTACCTTCTGTAACCAAGTTCAGAATGAAAAGGATCGTAGAATCGTTAAAGTCAAAAGTGATCATGGTGGAGAATTTGAAAACAAAGATTTTGAGTCATTCTTTAATGATAGAGGCATTCTGCATGATTTCTCTTGTCCTAGAACTCCCCAACAAAATGGAGTTGTAGAACGAAAGAACAGAACATTGCAAGAAATGGCCAGAACCATGATCAATGAGACAAACGTTGCTAAGACCTTCTGGGCAGAGGCAATAAACACAGCGTGCTACATTCAGAATATAATCTCAACAAGACCTATTCTGGAAAAGACTCCATATGAATTGTGGAAGAAAAGAAAGCCCAACATTTCATATTTTCATCCATTTGGATGTACTTGCTTTATATTAAATACAAAGAATTATTTGAACAAGTTTGACTCTAAAGCACATAAGTGTATCATGTTAGGATACTCTGAACGCTCAAGAGGGTACAGAGTATACAATACAGAAACACAGATTATGGAAGAATCAATCAGTGTTCGTTTTGATGATAAGCTTGACTCTGAAAAGTCAAAGCAGAATGAAGTTTTTGTAGGTATGGAAATTGAATTTACAGGTTCTGAAGACAAGTCATCAGAAGCTCTCAATACAAACACTTCTTCAACGTATGAAAGGAGCACTGCTAGCAATCCTACAACAGCTGCTGATCAACCTCATAAGAGATTACCCAGAAGCAACTTGGATCACCCAGAAGAGACTATCTTAGGAAGAAAGGAAGATCCAATCAGAACAAGAGCAAGCTTCAGAAACTCTGAAGAAACTCTCATGGGACTTGTATCTCTGATTGAACCTTCTTCTATTGATGAAGCACTTCTGGATAATGACTGGATTCTGGCAATGCAAGAAGAGCTGAATCAATTCACCAGAAACAACGTATGGGATCTCGTTCCCAGACCAAAAGGATTCAACGTCATTGGAACAAGATGGGTGTTCAGAAACAAGCTAAATGAACAAGGTGAAGTCATCAGAAACAAGGCACGACTGGTTGCACAAGGTTATAGTCAGCAAGAGGGGATAGACTATACAGAAACCTTTGCCCTAGTCGCCAGGTTATAATCTATCAGACTTTTAATTTCATTTGTTGTTAATAGAGGCATCACTCTGTATCAGATGGATGTCAAAAGTGCATTCTTAAGTGGTTATATAGAAGAAGAAGTCTATGTACACCAACCCCCTGGTTTTGAAAATACAAAACATCCATAACATGTTTTCAAACTAAAGAAGTCACTATATGGTCTGAAACAAGCTCCCAGGGCTTGGTATGAAAGACTAAGTAACTTTCTATTAGAAAATGAATTCACCAGAGGGAAAGTGGACACTAATCTATTCTGTAAATCAGTTAAGAATGACATCTTAGTTTGTCAAATTTATGTTGATGATATTATTTTTGGTTCTACTAATCCTTCTCTTGGAAGAAAATTTGCTAAGTATATGCAGGCAGAATTTGAGATGAGCCTCATGGGGGAACTGAAATTCTTTCTAGGAATTCAGATCAATCAAACTCCAGAGGGAACTTACATTCATCAGAGCAAATACATCAGACATCTTCTGAAGAAATTTGACCTCTCAGAATGTAAGCCATCAAAGATTCCAATGCATCCCACGTGCATTCTAGAAAGAGAAGAGGTAAGCAAAAATGTAGAACAGAAAGTCTACAGAGGTATGATTGGTTCTCTCCTCTATCTGACTGCTTCAAGACCTGACATATTGTTCAGTGTTTGTATCTGTGCTAGATTCCAATCAAATCCTAGAGAATCTCACTTAACAGTTGTTAAGCGAATTTTCAAGTATCTGAAAGGTACTACTAATCTGGGTTTGTTTTATAGAAAATCTAGTGATTACAGCTTAGTAGGCTACTGCGATGCTAATTTTGCTGGAGACAGAGTGGAATGTAAAAGTACTTCTGGAAGCTGCCATTTTCTGGGAGAAAATCTGATCTCTTAGTCCAGCAAAAGGCAATCAACAATTGCGCTATCAACAACAGAAGCTGAGTACATAGCAGCAGCAGGATGTAGCACACAAATGCTCTGGATGAAAAGTCAGCTTGAAGACTTCCAGATTTTTGAGAGTAACATTCCTATACTCTGTGATAATATTTCTGCTATTTGCTTAAGTAAGAATCCCATTTTACATTCTAGAGCTAAGCATATAGAAATAAAACATCACTTCATTAGGGACTATATTCAGAAAGGAATTTTGAACTTAAAATTTATAGATACAGACCATCAATGGGCTGATATCTTTACTAAACCCCTTTCAGAAGATAGGTTTAATTTCATTATGAAACATCTCAGCATGAAAGTCTGCCCAGAGTGAAAATGTCTTAATTCCATATATTTACCTTCAGAATGTAATTGTTTTACTGTGAACTTCTGATCAATCTTCTTTCAGAAAGATAGAACATGCAGATTGTATCAGATGCAAGCCTAAAGATCTGAGAGTCTAAGCTCAAAGACAGACGTGCTGATCACTACATCAAACAAGTGTCAGCAAATCTCTGAAGCAGAACGCGTGCACGCTTCTGAGAAGGCAAAGCGCTGATTGGGTGCATTGAGACACATGTCTGGTAACCGTTTTTAAGTATCTTTCTCAAATCCCCCAAAATCAGCAAGCATTTAATAAAAGTAATCATGCTTTTAAAATGAAATCATGATTTTTCTCTTTCTTAAAAACGTTTATTTTTTCAAAATATTCTGAAACTCTATTTAAACACATTAACCTCTCATTCTAATTCTTTACAGTTTCTCACTAATTCTCAAGCATTCTCTGCATTTTTCTGTGTTCATCTCTTGCAAAACCCTTTTTCCCAGTTTCTTCTCAAAATATTTTAGTGTGAACATGGCAACCTCCAGCAATGCTTCTGCAGGTCCTCAGAAGAAAGCATCATCTGAACAGTATCAAGTGCCATTCAGAACACTCCTCACTCCTGTGAAGAATCTTGAAGTGTTATCTGAATTGATCATTGATTTTGGAAGCTTGAAGGAGAACGGTTTTGACCTAACAGAAGAAGTTAGGGCACAGAAATGGGAAAGGTATTTTGACAGGTTGGTTGGACCAACATTCCCTGTGTTAGTCAAGGAATTCTGGATTCATGCGAAGGCTTCAACGCATCTAGTCACCTCCTTCGTTATGGGGAAGAAGATTGTGATCACTGAGGATCACATAGCAAGGTTAATCGGTTACAGTGGCGGTGGCGTCCGCTGTGTTGATATCGCTGAGAGATGTGCTGACGTGGGCGTGATAGCTGCAAGGATTTTCACCCATGGGGTGCCCAGCAGCAAGATCAAAGATCTGAAGGATCACCATAGAGTTTGGGCTAAGATAATTCTGGGGTGCTTCAACCATAGGAAGCCAACTAGTTCACCTGATTACATAAATGTGGATCAGTAGTTTCTGATCTACTTTATTGATAAGAAGGTAAAAATCAACTTGGCTCATCTTCTGTTCAACCACCTCAGAACAAGTGTGAAGGAAACCAGGGAAGAAGAAAGAACAAAGAGGGATTGGATACCCTTTGGAAGGTTGATATCAGATATTCTGACAGAGAATAGGCTGATAGAGCATCTGATAGAAGCTCAAGAGTTAAGCACCATTGAACCAACAGTTGGGAAGCCTCTGAACGCGAAGAACTTGAAGAAAATGAAGTTGATAGAGAATATCAAAAAGGAACCCAGAGCTACTCCTATTGCTGATATCACCAGCAGAAGAGTTCCACTGAGTGACTTTCCTTTATTTTCTGAGATAGAATCTAAACCAGAGGTGGTTCTCAGATACTTAGATGCGTGCAAGGCAGATGGTACAGATCCAAATCTGATTATCAAAGCTCTGCATCAACCTCAACAAGAAGTGACTCCGAAGAAGACGAAGAAGAGGAAGGCACCTTCAGAAGGATCATCCCAGCAGACACCCAAGAAAAGAGGTAATTTATCGGCTGCTTCTGTTTTAAATTCTTCTACTATTCCAGCATCTATTCTTCCTCCAACCTCTCATAGAATCTCAATCCCCATCCCAACAATAGATGAAACTGAACCAAAAGATGACCCTTCTGAGGCATTAAAACTCAGAAGACCTAGAACCAAACATCCCAAACCAACAATCTCAACAACATCAGCAATTGACAAAGTGCTGTCTGACATTGATCAACACACTTCTGATCACTCTGCCAATCCAAACTCTGAACCACAAATTGTCCCTCCTCCACAACCAGAACAACAACAATCTGCTGAAGAACCAGAACAACAACAATAACCTCTCTCATCAATTCCAGAAGAACCCCTTATCCCTGAACAACCAGAAATTCCAACAACCTCTCCTCAACCAGAAATTCATCCACCATCACCTCAACCTGAGTTTCATCACTCTGAAACTCCTTCTCCTCAACCATCTGAACCTCATTCACCTCAACCATCACCTCTGGTAATCCAGCTGCCATGTGGAACAACAGTTACCATGGCCCAGTTGCCATCCTCACCAGAATCTACACCACCCAATACTCCCAAAACACCAAACAGTCCAATCATAATCTCTGATTCTCCCACTCTATCTCCAAAACAAACAGCTGCCAAGCAAACCTCCGAAAACCCCAGCAGGACCTTCATAGACTTAACCAGTCTTGACCGTCTTGTTGATATGAAACATAAAATAGCCATCCCTAAACCAAAACAACCAGATGTTGGCTCTGGTATTATGAATTTTGAAACAGGTGTGCAGCAATGGATTGCTTCTTTGAAGCAAGTCTGTCCTGGAATCATTGACCCAGCTGCTTCTTATCAGCTCTGGTCACAATTCAGACTTTGGGTACGTGCTGAAGCCCTCAAGTTGCAGGATATCAACTATGAGCAGGCACAACAGAACTTCAGCAAGCTGCTGAAGGAAGTTGAAAGTCTGCTGCCTCATGAAGCTGTGCTCCCTCTGGATAGTGAACCTTGGTCTGAGAAACAGCTAGCTTCAAAGGTGCAACATGAAGAAGACAAGACCATTCAAGCTAAAGCAAGTCAAGCAGAAGATGTTGTAGAAAGCTCTCAGAAGCTTCCTGTCTCTAATGCTTCTCAAGCTGCCTTGGACAGGCAGACTCTGGAAGAGCTGAAGCTGAATGACATGCGTCTGCAGCAAAGGATGGATGAAAAAGACCAGAGGATGAAAGAAAGAATGGATGTGCAGGATAGCAAGATTGACACTGTTGTCAGCATGGTGCACAAGCAGAATGAGACTGCTGATCAGATCAAAGCCATGTTGGAGAACCTGTTCACACGCTTTCCTCCCCAACCATAGTTTTTTTTATTCATGTCTTTTTCATGTTTTCTTTGATTTTCTGATGTACTATTTGAATATGTTTTGTTTGATTCTGAACCCTTTTAATATGACATGTTTTTCTGATCTTAATTGTTTTAGCACTCACCTACACTTTTTGATTGCTGACAAAATGGGGAGAACAAGAATGATATTTTTAAACAATAACGGTTTACTAAGATAGAAATTCTCGAACAGTCTAACTCTATTACACTTGAAAATGTTTTCTGTTTTTCTTAAAGTCTACAGGCACAAGGAAGCTCCTGGACACTCTGAAGACTAAAAGCTCTAAAGCTCTGATCCGCTCTGATACTCTGATCCAAAGCAAAGCTCTGACAAGAAAAGCTCTGATACGCTGATCTGAAGCTCTGCTCTGATATGCTGATCCAAAGCTTCTGATAGTCAAAGACTCTGATACTCTGATGTTCAAAGAAAGGCAAAATGATCTGATCCTGAAGAACACTTGTAATCATAAAGGGAAGTAATAAACTCAGGGGGAGTATCTCTCAACTCTGATATCTTTTTATCCCTTATCTTTGATAACCTCTTACTCTGATGCATCTCTCTGATACCTTTTCAAGTTATTTTCATTTAAAAAATATCTAGTTTTTGTCATCATCAAAAAGGGGGAGATTGTTAGAACAAAGTTTGAATCTACTACCCTATGTTTAAGTTTTGATGATAACAGAGTGAAAAGATATATTATTTATATGACTCATGTATGAACTATCTGCTGCCTAAATTATTACGTTCTGACTTGCAGATACTCTGATTGATATAAGCAAGATCACACCTAATCAGCATCAGAAATTTGGTTCCTGACATCAGCATCAGAAGTTGCCATATCAGAATGTCAGAATCAGAAGATTAATTCACGTATATGCTGAAGTCTGATGAACAGAACTGCGCTCAACACTCTGATAAAGAAACACAACAGTTCATCAGCAGCTAAGTAGAGTCAGAATGAGCCAAGCCAGAACTTGCATTAAGTAAGCAACGGTACTGTGCATTGAAAGCAAATTAATACCAACGGCCTCATTCCAGACAAGATCTGCTCGATAAGGAAAGTTTGTTATTAGCATTGAATCAAAAATATTGCTCCAACGTTAAACATCTCAGTGCTATATAAACAAGACTTTGAAGATTAAATTGGCTAACGCTCTCCAAATCTTTACACGCATAAAAACTGATCAAAATCTTCCTTCGCTCAGTTTTGCTAAACACTACACAGTCTCATATTCAATCATTGTTTAGCAATCCAGTTTCTAAGCTTTAAGTTGTGTATACATCACAGTTGTGATACAGTTTTGTAGAAAACATTCACACACTTAGATTTATCTTCTTTGTAAGAAAGTGTTTCCTTGACAAACCGGGTTGTGGTTTGCATCAAGAAGGCTTTAGCAGTTGTTAAAGTAGTCTGTAATATTCAGTTGAATATAGTGGATTAAGACCTCGTTGGAGAGAGGCGAAATCACCTTGACGGGTGTACTAGAGTAGTTTGAGATCCATCGAACCAGGATAAAAATATCTTGTTCATTGCATTGATTTTCAGTTTTACAATTCAACCCCCCTTCTTGTGTTTTTCACTACTTCAAAAGCGTGACTTCAAAAATCACCACAAGGCCAGGACCATCCTTCTCAGCGCTATCTCCTATGCTGAATATGAAAAGATCTCTAACAGAGACACAAAAAAGAACATGTTTGACTCACTCAGAATGACGCATGAAGGCAACGTTCAAGTCAAAGAAACTAAAGCTCTTGCGCTCATTCAGAACTATGAGGCATTCAAAATGGAAGAAAGTGAATCCATTGAAACAATGTTCTCAAGTTTCCAAATTCTGGTGGCTGGTCTCAAGGTTCTGGACAAAGGATACTCTACTGCTGATCACATCAAGAAGATCATCAGAAGCTTACCAAAGCAGTGGAGGCCAATGGTTACAACTCTGAAGCTAGCAAAACATCTCAACAAAATTTATCTGGAGGAACTTATCAGCTCCCTCAGAAGTCATGAGATAGAGCTAGAAGCTGATGAACCCCAGAAGCAAGGTAAGCCTTTAGCATTGAAATCTAACAAAAAATATGAGTCTAAAGTTTTGCAGGCAGTTGAAGAAACATCTGATGGATCCTCATCAGAAGAAGACGAACTTTCTCTCCTCTCCAGAAGAGTGAATCAACTGTGGAAGCAGAGGCAAAGGAAATCCAGGAATCCCAGAAGATCTGATCAGAACGAGTCTTCTTCCAGATACAGAAGCACATATTCTTCCTCTGGATACAAAAGATCTGAAGTTTCCTCAGGAAGCAGAAAGCCAAACACCAAGGACATCATCTGCTATGAGTGCAATGAGCAAGGACACTACAAGAGTGACTGCCCAAAGCTTCAGAGGGAGAAGCCCAAAAAGAAGTTTGGAAGAGAAAATAAGAAAAGTCTCATGGCTACATGGGATGACTCTGACTCGTCTGAACCTGACACAGAATCAGATGATGAGAGAGCAAACATAGCTCTCATGGCCAACATTTCAGAAGATAGTGAAGCTTCTGAATCAGACTCTGAATCAGATACTGAAGAGGTATTTCCTGACTTTGCAATTAATTTTACTAAGGCTGAACTTGCTGAAAGCCTTAATGAAATTCTGGAAAGGTACCAGTAGATTAGAGTTAAATTCAGAAACCTGAAAAGGAATCTTGAATCTGACTCTGATAAGACTGAGAGTCTTAAATTAGAAAATTCTGAGCTGAGAAATAAAATTTCAAAATTAGAAAATACTTTACAAAACTCTCAGAAGGAACCAATTTCTGAAACTCCCAGCAGCGCTGATGAGATCATCAAGGAGTATGATCACAGTTTCCAGAAGTTCCTTGCTAAAAGCATAGATAGAAGCAAAATAGCTTCAATGATCTATGGAGTTAGCAGAAATGGCAGGAAGGGAATAGGATACCAAGGTAAGGTTCCTACACCAAAGAATGTCATGGATTTAACCATTAAACACACTCCTCTGAACTCACATTTTGTGTATGGTCACACACATGATATTAAATACACTAGCAGTAAGTATTATGTGTAACCAAAATTCAACCAGAGTTTTGGTAAATCTAACAAATCAGGACCCAAGAAAATCTGGGTACCTAAGGATAAAATAATACATGTTGCAGATATCTTTAGCAGCAAATCAGAAACACCAGTCATGGTACCTGGACTCTGGCTGATCGCGACACATGACGGGAAGAAGGAATATGTTCCAAAGCCTGGAACATAAGCCTGGAGGCCACGTTGGTTTTGGAGGCAATCAAAGGGGAAAGATAATTGGCTTTGGAACTGTAGGTAATGGAAATCTTCCCTCTATAAATAATGTTCTGCTAGTAGATTGATTAATGCATAATCTGTTATCCATAAGTCAATTAAGTGATGACGGTTATGATATCATCTTTAATCAAAAATCATGTAAAGCTGTTAGTCAGAAAGATGGGACTATCCTGTTTAATGGAAAGAGGAAAAACAACATCTATAAAATCAAACTTTCTGAACTGAAAAGTCAGAATGTAAAATGTCTTTTGTTTGTTAACAACGAGCAGTGGATCTGGCACAGACGATTGGGGCATGTTAGTATGAGAAGAATATTTGAGATTAACAAACTCAATCTGGTTAGAGGACTTCCTAATTTGAAGTTCAATTCAGATGCTCTGTGTGAAGCATGTCAGAAAGGCAAGTTTTCAAAACCCACTTTCAAATCTAAAAATGTTGTTTCTACCTCTAAGCCATTAGAACTTCTGCACATTGACTTATTTGGACCAGTTAAAACTGCTTCAGTCAGTGGAAAGAAGTATGGGTTAGTAATCATAGATGACTATAGCAGATGGACATGGGTAAAGTTCTTAAGACACAAGGATGAGTCACACTCTGTGTTTGTTACCTTCTATAACCAAGTTCAGAATGAAAAGGATCTTAGAATCGTTAAAGTCAGAAGTGATCATGGTGGAGAGTTTAAAAACAAAGAATTTGAGTCATTCTTTAATAACAGAGGCATTCTGCATGATTTCTCTTGTCCTAGAACTCCCCAACAAAATGGAGTTGTAGAACGAAAGAACAGAACATTGCAAGAAATGGCCAGGACCATGATCAATGAGACAAACGTTGCAAAGATCTTCTGGGCAGAGGCAATAAACACAGTGTGCTACATTCATAATAGAATCTCAATAAGACCTATTCTGGAAAAGACTCCATATGAATTGTGGAAGAACAGAAAGCCCAGCATTTCATATTTTCATCCATTTGGACTTGTTTTATGTTAAATACAAAGAATTATTTGAACAAGTTTGACTCTAAAGCACATAAGTGTATTATGTTAGGATACTCTGAACGCTCAAGAGGGTACAGAGTATATAATACAAAAACACAGATTGTGGAAGAATCAATCAGTGTTCATTTTGATGATAAGCTTGACTCTGAAAAGTCAAAGCAGAATGAAGTTTTTACAGGTATGGAAATTGAATTTACATGTTCTGAAGACAAGTCATTAGAATCTCTCAACACAGACACTCCTTTAACATCTGAAAGGAGCACTACTAGCAATTCTACAACAGCTTCTGATCAACCTCAGTAGAGATTACCTAGAAGCAGCTTGGATCACCAAGAAGAAACTATGTTAGGAAGAAAGGAAGATCCAATCAGAACAAGAGCAAGCTTCAGAAACTCTAAAGAAAACCTCATGGGACTTGTGTCTCTGATTGAACCTTCTTCTATTGATGAAGCACTTCTGGACAACGACTGGATTCTAAAAATGCAAGAAGAGCTGAATCAATTCACCAGGAATGAAGTATGGGATCTTGTTCCCAAACCAAAAGGATTCAACGTCATTGGAACAAGATGGGTGTTCAGAAATAAGCTAAATGAACAAGGTAAAGTCATCAGAAACAAAGCACGACTGGTAGCACAAGGTTATAGTCAGCAAGAGGGGATAGACTATACAGAAACCTTTGCTCCAGTCGCCAGGTTAGAATCTATCAGACTTTTAATTTCATTTGCTGTTAATAGAGGCATCACTCTGTATCAGATGGATGTCAAGAGTGCATTCTTAAATGGTTATATCGAAGAAGAAGTTTATGTGCACCAACCCCCTGGTTTTGAAAATACAAAACATCCAGAACATGTTTTCAAACTAAAGAAGTCACTATATGGTCTGAAACAAGCTCCCAGAGCTTGGTATGAAAGACTAAGAAATTTTCTATTAGAAAATGAATTCACCAGAGGGAAGGTGGACACTACCTTATTCTATAAGTCAGTTAAGAATGACATCTTAGTCTGTCAAATTTATGTTGATGATATTATTTTTGGATCTACTAATCCTTCTCTTGGAAGAAAATTTGCTAAGTGTATGCAGGCATAATTTGAGATGAGCCTCATGGGGGAACTGAAATTCTTTCTAGGAATTCAGATCAATCAAACTCCAGAGGGAACATACATTCATCAGAGCAAATATGTCAGAGATCTTCTGAAGAAATTTGACCTCTCAGAATGTAAGCCATCAAAGATTCCAATGCATCCCACGTGCATTCTGGAAAAGAGAAGAGGTAAGCAAAAATGTAGAACAGAAGGTCTAGAGAGGTATGATTGGTTCTCTCCTTTATCTGACAGCTTCAAGGCCTGATATCTTATTCAGCGTATGTATTTGTGCTAGATTCCAATCAGATCCTATAGAATCTCACTTAACAACTGTTAAGCGAATTTTCAAGTATCTGAAAGGTACTACTAATCTGGGTTTATTTTATAGAAAATCTAGTGATTACATCTTAGTAGGTGTTGTACCCCAAAATTTGCCCTCCCATATTCTTCAAGAAATTGCCAAGTCAAGCTTTAAAATCTCCCCAAGGGTTGCACAGTGCAAGGGTCTCCTAAACAGTCAAGATTAGGGTTTTTGTTCTGATCAAGAAAATGAAGTTTCCAAAGGTCCAATCAAGTCTCATATGCCTACAAATATGGTCAAGCATCCTCATATCAAGTTTCAAGACATTCAGCACAAAATTGCACAGTCAAAAACCCTAATTGCACTACAGTCAACTCTAGGGGCAAAATGGTCATTTGGCAGTCAAAAGTTCAAATTTTTGGTCAACATATCATTTTGAAGCCACGAACATCATTTGATCAATGCTTGATCATGATTCTCAAAGCTTGGCTCAAAAATCATCAAGATGCAAAAGTTTCCTTATTTGGACAGTTGAAAAAGTCAACTGTATATTGACCAGGGCATAACTTTCACATGGATTATCAGAAAAATTCCATCCAAAGCTCATTTTGAAGAGAATGACATTTCCTACAATTCATCTGCATACTTCAAGTCCAAGAAATGCTCTCACAAAAAGTTATCAATTTCAACATTATAGGTCATTTTCAAAAGTCAACAAAAAGGGACTTTAAGTCAAAGGCCATAACTTGAGATTGGTAAATCAAAATGACATGGGACGAAAGACATTGGTTAGAGGACTCAAAGACCTTTCCAAAATGTCCACGAACATGAGAAAAGGTTAAAAATTGAGCAAGTTATGCCTTGTGGAAGTTGGGAAATTTTTGGATATTTTGAAAAGTCATCATTGATTCAAATGACCTAAAATTGCTAATGGGCCCATTTTTCTTCCATAATTCTTCATCCATGGCATGTGCACGACCACTTGGCCCAAAGGGAAGTTTTTATTCATTTTTTATTTATTTATTTGGATTTTTATTAATAATAATTCATTTAAATTAAAATAAATATATGAAAAATGCTTAACCTAATTTTTTTAATCTTTTTGTGCACATTATATCATCAAGATTTCGTGCCTAGCTAAATTTGGAAAGATTTGGATTGATTGATCATGATTTGTACAAAAAGCACATGGAAAAAGATTGAAGAAAAGATCTTAAAAATCAAATTTCCAAAAACTTTGAATGCAAGAGATTTGGATGATTCTTTTTAACCTAATTAATTACTACATATGCAAGGATCACAACCCTAGTGCCATTACACACGCAGCTGCTCAGAAACCTAACAATCAAACTTGAAATTTTTGTTAAGAAACTCAAAACTGAAAACCCTTTTGCAGTGCGATTCAAGGCACGATTGTTGTTTCATTAGCTTGCTAAAGGCTCACTGAACGTTTCCCATTCAAAAACATTCCCCAAAGCTTAGAGAATTGGTACAATGAACCGGACCTGTGCATAAAAAATTTCAGAGTCGTGCATCTCAATCCATGCATTCTTTGTGAATTTTAAAGCTTGATTCATGTTAATCACTTTGTTCTAAAGCTAACCCAATGATTTGATTGAATTTTTATGCATCATACGCGATTATGCCATGATTGTTTTCTAGGGTTTACAGGGCTTGGAATTAGGGATTTTAAGTTAAGGAAAAATTGGCCTTCAAGACCTACACCATTAGAATCAACGCATCTGGACGATCTTAAACCCACCCTCGCGCTCAATTTATGAGCATCACAGGGCCATTCGCTATTTTCTTGTATCATACCTATGGCAACGTTTACAAAACCGTTGCTAGTTTGTTCTTGTTTCAGGAAAATAAAGAACCAACGAAGGAGATGAACTCGTGGCAAGTGGTGATAGGCTGATTCAAATTTTCGCGCTCAGACCCACTAACATTTTTGTTTTCTTTTATAATATTTATTAGTTGTTTATTAATCAAAACGCGCATCTGGCTCCACTGGCAAGCATAGTGACTGGTAAAGGGCATGACCTGTGTTCGAGCCCCAGGTTTTCACTTTCTCAATATTATTTTCCAATTAACTATCACATACAGGTTCAACGTTATTGTCCCATGATACACCTTCAGAATCCAGCGTCCACGCGTCCAATAGACTCAAATCAAAGGCTCAGAATTGAGGAACACCATAAACCCTGGTCAACGCTTCAGCACGCTACCTGGCAAAAGTCCAAAAAGGCTAAAGTTAATGGGCCAGATTCCTGAAGATTCACCTCCACATTGGGGACTGACACCCCCCTAGGTTTGCTTTGTTCAAATATTTTCTTTTATATTATTTCTATTTTTATTTTAATTCTTATATTTAATTAATTTATTATTTTCATAAAATATCAAAAACACCTAAAAATCAAAAAAATCAGAAAAGAGGAAAAACATAATAAATATTTTTGTTTTAATATTTTCCATAAATAAATTTGCATGTAATTAAATTTAGTATAAATTAGGTTTTAATATTAATACTTTTCATGACAAAAATCTAAAAAATGTAGAAATAGGGCTTAATTAATAATTTTTCATCCTTTTTATTTTTATTTCATAAATAATATTATTTATTTTATTCATTTTCATAACTAAATTTGTATATAAAAATTAAGGTTAATTTAGGTTAAAATTCAATGTTTTTCTTAATAAATAAAAAGCCATTAGAATTACGGTTAGTAGTTATTTTAATTAATTCTTTTTTTTATGTAAATCCTAAAATACTAAAAAATACCAAAAAACAAGTTCTTCCTTTCTTTTAATTAATTCCATGTAATTTAATTTTGCAAAAGGGTCCAACGCCCTCGTTCTTAATTTCTTATCAATTCGCATATTTATTTCTTTTCCGTTTAAATATTTATGTATCTCTCCCAAAGCCGTGTAAATAATTGCTCACACCTTTAATTCTTTATTTTCTTTTATTTCTTTATTTCCTGTCAAATCGGGTCCTGGTTTAATTTTGGCGATGTGGACCCGCGCCGTTTGTAATAGCTTAGAATTTACTTTTCTCGCAATTTTAATTGTTAAATAATGGCATGAAAGACTGTATGGACAAAAATAAAAACAAGCGTAGAACACCAATAACATGACAAGATAAATGCAACTGAAAATGACACACAATTCACACACCACCCCTAGGGTACGCCTCACTGTTGCCTTACCTCGAAAGGTGATCGTCGAGTAGAGGATGTCTTAGTAAGTCCTCATGGTCCGGGAACCTGGCATGAGGGTAGCTTCTAAGGTGTCTTCCCATTGCTCCGGTGATCACCATGTCCCGAACCTCGAATTGACCCGAACACCTCCAACGGTGGTGCTACCTACCTCTCAATGGTGGGATGGCACTACTTTAAAGGACATTTACACAGACGAATTCCTTAGGGTAGGTAGGTTCTCGTAGATACTTGCTCTAATTTCAAAACAAATCAAAACTCTTTTCACACCGACACCTTTTCAAAAAGCTTTCGAAAGCAATTTTTTCAAACACTCTTGAGGACAGATACAAGAGTCGAACTGAAATTTTCAAAGAAACTTTTTAAAACCCACATTGAAAAGCAAACAAACCATTTTGAAAACACAAGTGAGCAAGTGTCTAAGAGCCCATGGATAACCATGGATAGAAAGGGTGCTAACACCTTCCCTTTCTATAATCTACCTTCCGAACCGAGAGCAATCTCTATAAGGAATTTTTCTGTGCTTTTGTCCTTTCCATTTGGAGAAAATAAAAGATGGTGGCGACTCTTGCTTCCGCGACATTTCGCGAACCAGCATTAAACAGTCAGTTCCAGATCCACCGATCACAGTAGGCTACTGCGATGCTGACTTGGCTGGAGACAGAGTAGAGCGTAAAAGTACTTCTGGAAGCTGCCAGTTTCTGGGAGAAAATCTGATCTCTTGGTCCAGTAAAAGGCAATCCACAATTGCGCTATCAACAGCAGAAGCTGAGTACATAGCAGCAGCAGGTTGTAGCACACAAATGCTCTGGATGAAAAGTCAGCTTGAAGACTTCCAGATTTTTGAGAGTAACATCCCTATACTCTGTGACAATACTTCTGCTATTTGCTTAAGTAAGAATCCTATTTTACATTCTAGGGCTAAGCATATAGAAATAAAACATCATTTCATTAGGGACTATATTCAGAAAGGAATTTTGAATTTAAAATTTATTGATACAGACCATCAATGGGCTGATATCTTCACTAAACCTCTTTCTGAAGATAGGTTCAATTTCATTCTGAAACATCTCAGCATGAAACTCTGCCCAGAATGAAAATGTTTTAAGTTTATATATTATCCTTCAGAATGTATTTGTTTTACTGTGAACTTCCGATCAATCTCTTTTCAGAAAGATAGAACATGCATATTGTATCAGATGCTATTCTTAAAGATCTGAGCGTTTCAGCTCAAAGATAGACGTGCTGATCACTAAATCAAACAAGTGTCATCCAATCATCAGCAAATCTCTGAAGCAGAACACGCGTGCACGCTTCTTAGAAGGCAAAACGCTGATTGGGTGCATTGACACACATGTCTGGTAACCGTTTCAAGTATCTTTCTCAAATCCCCCAAAATCAGCAAGCATTAAATGAAAGTAATCATGTTTTCAAATGTAATCATGATTTTATTTCTCTTTCTTGAAACCGTTTACACTTTCAAAAACTTTTTTTTAAATCTATTTAAACTCATTAGCATCTCACATTAATCTTTTACCGTTTCCTTCAATCTCACAATGAATGGTAGCCTTCTCGTTATGGAAGGTAGTCTGTTGTCGTGATTTTTATTACTCCAATGGATGGTATCCATGTCATTATGGAAGGTAGTATGTTGTCGATATCTTTGTTACTCTAATGTATGGTAGCCTTGTCATTATGGAAGGTAGTCCGTTTTCGAGATTTTTGTTACTCCAATGGATGGTAGCCTTGTCATTATGGAAGGTAGTCTCTTGTTGATATTTTTGTTACTCCAATGGATGGTAGCCTTGTCATTATGGAAGGTAGTCCGTTGTCCCGATTTTTGTTACTCAAATGGATGTTAGCCTTGTCATTATGGAAGGTAGTATGTCGTTGTGATTTCTGTTACACCAAGGATGGTAGCCTTGTCATTATGGAAGGTAGTCTGTTGTTCAGATTTTTGTTATTCCAATGGATGGTAGCCTTCTCGTTATGGAAGGTAGTTTCTTGTCGTGATTTTTATTACTCCAATGGATGGTAGCCATGTCATTATGGAAGGTAGTATGTTATCGATATCTTTGTTACTCTAATGGATGGTAGCCTTGTCATTATGGAAGGTAGTCCGTTGTAGATATTTTTGTTACTCCAATGGATGGTAGCCTTGTCATTATTAAAGGTAGTCTCTTGTTGATATTTTTGTTACTCCAATGGATGGTAGACTTGTCATTATGGAAGGTAGTCCGTTGTCCCGATTTTTGTTACTCAAATGGATGGTAGCCTTGTCATTATGGAAGGTACTCTATTGTCGATATTTATGTTACTCCAATGGATGTTTACCTTGTCCTTATGGAAGGTAGTCTCTTGTTGATATTTTGGTTACTCTAATGGATGGTATACTTATCATTATGGAAGGTAGTCTGTTGTCCCGATTTTGGTTTCTCTAATGGATGGTAGCCTTGTCATTATGGAAAGTAGTATGTCATTGTGATGTCTGTTACTCCAATGGTTGGTAGCCTTGTCATTATGGAAGGTAGTCTGTTGTCGTGATATATATTACTCCAATGGATGGTAGCCATGTCATTATGGAAGGAAGTATGTTGTCGATATCTTTGTTACTCTAATGGATGGTAGCCTTGTCATTATGGAAGGTAGTCCGTTGTAGAGATTTTTGTTACTCCAATGGATGGTAGCCTTGTCATTATGGAAGGTAGTCTCTCGTTGTGATTTCTGTTACTCCAATGGATGGTAGCCTTGTCATTATGGAATGTAGTTTGTTGTTCAGATTTTTGCTATTCCAATGGATGGTAGCCTTCTCGTTATGGAAGGTAGTCTGTTGTCGTGATTTTTATTACTCCAGTGGATGGTAAGCATGTCATTATGGAAGGTAGTATGTTGTCGATATCTTTGTTACTCTAATGTATGATAGCCTTTTCATTTTGGAAGGTAGTCTCTTGTTGATATTTTTGTTACTCCAATGGATGGTAGCCTTGTCATTATGGAAGGTAGTCTATTGTCCCGATTTTTGTTACTCAAATGGATGTTAGCCTTGTCATTATGGAAGGTAGTCTGTCGTTGTGATTTCTGTACACCAATGGATGGTAGCCTTGTCATTATGGAAGGTAGTCCGTTGTCCCGATTTTTGTTACTCAAATGGATGGTAGCCTTGTCATTATGGAAGGTAGTCTCTCGTTGTGATTTCTGTTACTCCAATGGATGGTAACCTTGTCATTATGGAAGGTAGTTTGTTGTTCAGATTTTTGTTATTCCAATGGATGGTATCCTTCTCGTTATGGAAGGTAGTCTGTTGTCGTGATTTTTATTACTCCAATGGATGGTAGCCATGTCATTATGGAAGTTAGTATGTTATCGATATCTTTGTTAATCTAATGTGTGTTAGCCTTGTCATTATGGAAGGTAGTCCGTTGTCAAGATTTTTGTTACTCCAATGGATGGTAGCCTTGTCATTATGGAAGGTAGTCTCTTGTTGATATTTTTGTTACTCCAATGGATGGAAGCCTTATCATTATGGAAGGTAGTCTGTTGTTCAGATTTTTGTTATTCCAATGGATGGTAGCCTTCTCGTTATGGAAGGTAGTTTGTTGTCGTTATTTTTATTACTCCAATGAATGGTAGCCATGTCATTATGGAAGGTAGTATGTTGTCGATATCTTTGTTACTCTAATGAATGGTAGCCTTGTCATTATGGAAGGAAGTTTGTTGTCAAGATTTTTGTTACTCCAGTGGATGGTAGCCATGTCATTATGGAAGGTAGTCTCTTGTTGATATTTTTGTTACTCCAATGGATGGTAGCCTTGTCATTATGGAAGGTAGTCCGTTGTCCCGATTTTTGTTACTCAAATGGATGGTAGCCTTGTCATTATGGAAGGTAGTCTGTCGTTGTGATTTCTGTTACTCCAATGGATGGTAGCCTTGTAATTATGGAAGGTAGTTTGTTGGTCAGATTTTTTTTATTCCAATGGATGGTAGCCTTCTCGTTATGGAAGGTAGTCTGTTGTCGTGATTGTTATTACTCCAATGGATGGTAGCCATGTCATTATGGAAGGTAGTATGTTGTTGATATCTTTGTGACTCTAATGGATGGTAGGCTTGTCATTATGGAAGGTAGACTGTTGTCAAGATTTTTGTTACTCCAATGGATAGAAGCCTTGTCATTATGGAAGGTAGTTTCTTGTTGATATTTTTGTTACTCCATTGGATGGTAGCCCTGTCATTATGGAAGGTAGTCTTTCATTGTGATTTCTGTTACTCCAATGGATGGTAGCCTTGTTATTAAGGAAGGTAGTCTATTGTCGTGATTTTTGTTACTCCAATGGATGGTAGCCTTGTCATTTTGGAAGGTAGTCTGTTTTCCAAATTTTTTATACTCCAATGGATGGTAGCCTAGTCATTATGGGAGATAGTCTGTTGCCGAGATTTTTGTTACTCCAATGGATGGTAGCCTTGTCATTATGGAAGGTAGTCCGTTGTCCCGATTTTTGTTACTCAAATGGATGTTAGCCTTGTCATTATGGAAGCTAGTATGTCGTTGTGATTTCTGTTACACCAAGGATGGTAGCCTTGTCATTATGGAAGGTAGTCTGTTGTTCAGATTTTTGTTATTCCAATGGATGGTAGCCTTCTCGTTATGGAAGGTAGTTTCTTGTCGTGATTTTTATTACTCCAATGGATGGTAGCCATGTCATTATGGAAGGTAGTATGTTATCGATATCTTTGTTACTCTAATGGATGGTAGCCTTGTCATTATGGAAGGTAGTCCGTTGTAGATATTTTTGTTACTCCAATGGATGGTAGCCTTGTCATTATTAAAGGTAGTCTCTTGTTGATATTTTTGTTACTCCAATGGATGGTAGACTTGTCATTATGGAAGGTAGTCCGTTGTCCCGATTTTTGTTACTCAAATGGATGGTAGCCTTGTCATTATGGAAGGTACTCTATTGTCGATATTTATGTTACTCCAATGGATGTTTACCTTGTCCTTATGGAAGGTAGTCTCTTGTTGATATTTTGGTTACTCCAATGGATGGTATACTTATCATTATGGAAGGTAGTCTGTTATCCCGATTTTGGTTTCTCTAATGGATGGTAGCCTTGTCATTATGGAAGGTAGTATGTCATTGTGATGTCTGTTACTCCAATGGTTGGTAGCCTTGTCATTATGGAAGGTAGTCTTCTCGTTATGGAAGGTAGTCTGTTGTCGTGATATATATTACTCCAATGGATGGTAGCCATGTCATTATGGAAGGAAGTATGTTGTCGATATCTTTGTTACTCTAATGGATGGTAGCCTTGTCATTATGGAAGGTAGTCCGTTGTAGAGATTTTTGTTACTCCAATGGATGGTAGCCTTGTCATTATGGAAGGTAGTCTCTCGTTGTGATTTCTGTTACTCCAATGGATGGTAGCCTTGTCATTATGGAATGTAGTTTGTGGTTCAGATTTTTGTTATTCCAATGGATGGTAGCCTTCTCGTTATGGAAGGTAGTCTGTTGTCGTGATTTTTATTACTCCAGTGGATGGTAGCCATGTCATTATGGAAGGTAGTATGTTTTCGATATCTTTGTTACTCTAATGTATGATAGCCTTTTCATTTTGGAAGGTAGTCCGTTGTCGAGATTTTTGTTACTCCAATGGATGGTAGCCTTGTCATTATGGAAGGTAGTCTCTTGTTGATATTTTTGTTACTCCAATGGATGGTAGCCTTGTCATTATGGAAGGTAGTCTATTGTCCCGATTTTTGTTACTCAAATGGATGTTAGCCTTGTCATTATGGAAGGTAGTCTGTCGTTGTGATTTCTGTACACCAATGGATGGTAGCCTTGTCATTATGGAAGGTAGTCCGTTGTCCCGATTTTTGTTACTCAAATGGATAGTAGCCTTGTCATTATGGAAGGTAGTCTCTCGTTGTGATTTCTGTTACTCCAATGGATGGTAACCTTGTCATTATGGAAGGTAGTTTGTTGTTCAGATTTTTGTTATTCCAATGGATGGTATCCTTCTCGTTATGGAAGGTAGTCTGTTGTCGTGATTTTTATTACTCCAATGGATGGTAGCCATGTCATTATGGAAGTTAGTATGTTATCGATATCTTTGTTAATCTAATGTGTGGTAGCCTTGTCATTATGGAAGGTAGTCCGTTGTCAAGATTTTTGTTACTCCAATGGATGGTAGCCTTGTCATTATGGAAGGTAGTCTCTTGTTGATATTTTTGTTACTCCAATGGATGGAAGCCTTATCATTATAGAAGGTAGTCTGTTGTTCAGATTTTTGTTATTCCAATGGATGGTAGCCTTCTCGTTATGGAAGGTAGTTTATTGTCGTTATTTTTATTACTCCAATGAATGGTAGCCATGTCATTATGGAAAGTAGTATGTTGTCGATATCTTTGTTACTCTAATGGATGGTAGCCTTGTCATTATGGAAGGAAGTTTGTTGTCAAGATTTTTGTTACTCCAGTGGATGGTAGCCATGTCATTATGGAAGGTAGTCTCTTGTTGATATTTTTGTTACTCCAATGGATGGTAGCCTTGTCATTATGGAAGGTAGTCCGTTGTCCCGATTTTTGTTACTCAAATGGATGGTAGCCTTGTCATTATGGAAGGTAGTCTGTCGTTGTGATTTCTGTTACTCCAATGGATTGTAGCCTTGTAATTATGGAAGGTAGTTTGTCGGTCAGATTTTTTTTATTCCAATGGATGGTAGCCTTCTCGTTATGGAAGGTAGTCTATTGTCGTGATTGTTATTACTCCAATGGATGGTAGCCATGTCATTATGGAAGGTAGTATGTTGTTGATATCTTTGTGACTCTAATGGATGGTAGGCTTGTCATTATGGAAGGTAGACTGTTGTCAAGATTTTTGTTACTCCAATGGATGGTATCCTTGTCATTATGGAAGGTAGTTTCTTGTTGATATTTTTGTTACTCCATTGGATGGTAGCCCTGTCATTATGGAAGGTAGTCTTTCATTGTGATTTCTGTTACTCCAATGGATGGTAGCCTTGTTATTAAGGAAGGTAGTCTATTGTCGTGTTTTTTGTTACTCCAATGGATGGTAGCCTTGTCATTTTGGAAGGTAGTCTGTTTTCCAAATTTTTTATACTCCAATGGATGGTAGCCTAGTCATTATGGGAGATAGTCTGTTGCCGAGATTTTTGTTACTCCATTGGATGGTAGCCTTGTCATTATGGAAGGTAGACCCTTGTTGATATTTTTGTTACACCAATGGATGGTAGCCTTGTCATTATTAAAGTTAGTCTGTTGTCCAGATTTTTGTTACTCTAATGGATGGTAGCTTTGTCATTATGGAAGGTAGTCTGTTGTCGATATTTTTGTTACTCCAATGGATGGTTAACTTATCATTATGGAAGGTAGTCTCTTGTTGATATTTTGGTTACTCCAATGGATGGTATCTTTGTCATTATTGAAGGTAGTCTATTGTCACAATTTTTGTTTCTCAAATGGATGGTAACCTTGTCATTATTGAAGGTAGTATGTCGTTCTGATATTTGTTACTCCAATGGATGATAGCCTTGTCATTATGGAAGGTAGTCTGTTGTTCAGATTTTTGTTACTCCAATGGATGGTAGACTTGTCATTATGGAAGGTAGACTGTTGTCGAGATTTTTGTTACTCCAATGGATGGTAGCCTTGTCATTATGAAAGGTAGTCTATTGTCGAGATTTTTGTTATTCCAATGGATGGTAGACTTGTCATTATGGAAGGTATTCTTTTGTCCCGATTATTGTTACTCAAATGGATGGTAGACTTGTCATTATGGAAGGTAGTCTGTCGTTGTGATTTCAGTTACTCAATGGATGATAGCCCTGTCATTATGGAAGGTAGTCTGTTGTTCAGATTTTTATTACTCCAATGGATGGTAGACTTGTCATTATGGAAGGTAGTCTGTTGTCGATATTTTTGTTACTCCAATGGATGGTAGCCTTGTCATTATGAAAGGTAGTCTATTGTCGAGGTTTTTGTTATTCCAATGGATGGTAGACTTGTCATTATGGAAGGTATTCTGTTGTCCCGATTATTGTTACTCAAATGGATGGTAGACTTCTCATTATGGAAGGTAGTCTGTCATTGTGATTTCAGTTACTCAATGGATGATAGCCTTGTCATTATGGAAGGTAGTCAGTTGTTTAGATTTTTGTTACTCCAATGGATGGTAGAGTTATCATTATGGAAGGTAGTTTATTGTCAATATTTTTGTTACTCCATTAGATTATAGCCTTGTCATTATGAAAGGAAGTCTATTGTCGAGATTTTTGTTATTACAATGGATGGTAGACTTGTCATGATGGAAGGTTGTATGTTTTCGAGTTTTTTGTTATTCTAATGGATGATAGCCTTGTCATTATGGAAGGTAGTCGATTTTCGTGATTTTTGTTACTCCAATGGATGTTAGCCTTGTCATTTTTTAGGTTACTATGTTGTCGATATCTTTGTTACTCCAATGGAAGGTAGCCTTGTCATTATGGAAGGTAGTCCGTTGTCCCGATTTTTGTTACTCAAATGGATGTTAGCCTTGTCATTATGGAAGGTAGTCTGTCGTTGTGATTTCTGTTACACCAATGGATGGTAGACTTGTCATTATGGAAGGTAGTCTGTTGTCGATATTTTTGTTACTCCAATGGATGGTAGCCTTGTCATTATGAAAGGTAGTCTATTGTCGATGTATTTGTTATTCCAATGGATGGTAGACTTGTCATTATGGAAGGTATTTTGTTGTCCCGATTATTGTTACTCAAATGGATGGTAGACTTGTCATTATGGAAGGTAGTCTGTCGTTGTGATTTCAGTTACTCAATGGATGATAGCCTTGTCATTATGGAAGGTAGTCATTTGTTCAGATTTTTGTTACTCCAATGGATGGTAGACTTGTCATTATGGAAGGTAGTCTGTTGTCAATATTTTTGTTACTCCATTAGATTGTAGCCTTGTCATTATGAAAGGAAGTCTATTGTCGAGATTTTTGTTATTCCAATGGATGGTAGACTTGGCATGATGGAAGGTTGTATGTTTTCGAGTTTTTTGTTATTCTAATGGATGATAGCCTTGTCATTATGGAAGGTAGTCGATTTTCGTGATTTTTGTTACACCAATGGATGTTAGTCTTGTCATTTTTTAGGTTAGTATGTTATCGATATCTTTGTTACTCCAATGGAAGGTAGCCTTGTCATTATGGAAGGTAGTCCGTTGTCCCGATTTTTGTTACTCAAATGGATGTTAGCCTTGTCATTATGGAAGGTAGTCAGTCGTTGTGATTTCTATTACACCAATGGATGGTAGCCTTGTCATTATGGAAGGTAGTCTTTTGTTCAGATTTTTGTTATTCCAATGGATGGTAGCCATCTCGTTATGGAAGGTAGTTTGTTGTCGTGATTTTTATTACTCTAATGGATGGTAGCCATGTCATTATGGAAGGTAGTATGTTGTCGATATCTTTGTCACTCTAATGGATGGTAGCCTTGTCATTATGGAAGGAAGTTTGTTGTCGAGATTTTTGTTACTCCAGTGGATGGTAGCCATGTCATTATGGAAGGTAGTCTCTTGTTGATATTTTTGTTACTCCAATGGATGGTATCCTTGTCATTATGGAAGGTAGTCCATTGTCCCGATTTTTGTTACTCAAATGGATGGTAGCCTTGTCATTATGGAAGGTAGTCTGTCGTTGTGATTTCTGTTACTCCAATGGATTGTAGCCTTGTCATTATGGAAGGTAGTTTGTTGTTCATATTTTTTTACACCAATGGATGGTAGCCTTCTCATTATGGAAGTTAGTCTGTTGTCATGATTTTTATTACTCAAATGGATGGTAGCCATGTCATTATGGAAGGTAGTATGTAGTTGATATCTTTGTGACTCTAATGGATGGTAGGCTTGCCATTATGGAAGGTAGACTATTGTCGAGATTTTTGTTACTCCAATGGATTGTAGCCTTGTCATTATGGAAGGTAGTTTCATGTTGATATTTTTGTTACTCCATTAGATGGTAGCCTTGTCATTATGGAAGGTAGTCTCTTGTCCCGATTATTGTTACTCCAATGGATGGTAGCCTTGTCATTATGGAAGGTAGTCTGTTTTCCAAATTTTTTATACTCCAATGGATGGTAGCCTAGTCATTATGGGAGATAGTCTGTTGCCGAGATTTTTGTTACTCCATTGGATGGTAGCCTTGTCATTATGGAAGGTAGACTCTTGTTGATATTTTTGTTACTCCAATGGATGGTAGCCTTGTCATTATTAAAGTTAGTCTGTTGTCCAGATTTTTGTTACTCTAATGGATGGTAGCCTTGTCATTATGGAAGGTAGTCCGTTGTCGATATTTTTGTTACTCCAATGGATGGTTACCTTATCATTATGGAAGGTAGTCTCTTGTTGATATTTTGGTTACTCCAATGGATGGTATCCTTGTCATTATTGAAGGTAGTCTGTTGTCCCGATTGTTGTTTCTCAAATGGATGGTAGCCTTGTCATTATGGAAGGTAGTATGTCGTTCTGATATTTGTTACTCCAATGGATGGTAGCCTTGTCATTATGGAAGGTAGTTTTCTCGTTATGATAGGTAGTCTGTTGTCATGATATTTATTACTCCAATGGATGGTAGCCATGTCATTATGGAAGGTAGTATGTTGTCGATATCTTTGTTACTCTAATGGATGGTAGCCCTGTCATTATGGAAGGTAGTCCGTTGTCGAGATTTTTGTTACTCCAATGGATGGTAGCCTTGTAATTATGGAAGGTAGTCTCTTGTTGATATTTTTGTTACTCCAATGGATGGTAGAGTTGTCATTATGGAAGGTAGTCCGTTGTCCCGATTTTTGTTACTCAAATGGATGTTAGCCTTGTCATTATGGAAGGTAGTCTGTCGTTGTGATTTCTGTTACACCATTGGATGGTAGCCTTGTCATTATGGAAGGTAGTCTTTTGTTCAGATTTTTGTTATTCCAATGGATGGTAGCCTTCTCGTTATGGAAGGTAGTTTGTTGTCGTGATTTTTATTACTCTAATGGATGGTAGCCATGTCATTATGGAAGGTAGTATGTTGTCGATATCTTTGTCACTCTAATGGATGGTAGCCTTGTCATTATGGAAGGAAGTTTGTTGTCGAGATTTTTGTTACTCCAGTGGATGGTAGCCATGTCATTATGGAAGGTAGTCTCTTGTTGATATTTTTGTTACTCCAATGGATGGTATCCTTGTCATTATGGAAGGTAGTCCATTGTCCCGATTTTTGTTACTCAAATGGATGGTAGCCTTGTCATTATGGAAGGTAGTCTGTCGTTGTGATTTCTGTTACTCCAATGGATTGTAGCCTTGTCATTATGGAAGGTAGTTTGTTGTTCATATTTTTTTACACCAATGGATGGTAGCCTTCTCATTATCGAAGTTAGTCTGTTGTCATGATTTTTATTACTCAAATGGATGGTAGCCATGTCATTATGGAAGGTAGTATGTAGTTGATATCTTTGTGACTCTAATGGATGGTAGGCTTGTCATTATGGAAGGTAGACTATTGTCGAGATTTTTGTTACTCCAATGGATTGTAGCCTTGTCATTATGGAAGGTAGTTTCATGTTGATATTTTTGTTACTCCATTAGATGGTAGCCTTGTCATTATGGAAGGTAGTCTCTTGTCCCGATTATTGTTACTCCAATGGATGGTAGCCTTGTCATTATGGAAGGTAGTCTGTTTTCCAAATTTTTTATACTCCAATGGATGGTAGCCTAGTCATTATGGGAGATAGTCTGTTGCCGAGATTTTTGTTACTCCATTGGATGGTAGCCTTGTCATTATGGAAGGTAGACTCTTGTTGATATTTTTGTTACTCCAATGGATGGTAGCCTTGTCATTATGGAAGGTAGTCCGTTGTCGAGATTTTTGTTACTCCAATGGATGGTAGCCTTGTAATTATGGAAGGTAGTCTCTTGTTGATATTTTTGTTACTCCAATGGATGGTAGAGTTGTCATTATGGAAGGTAGTCCGTTGTCCCGATTTTTGTTACTCAAATGGATGTTAGCCTTGTCATTATGGAAGGTAGTCTGTCGTTGTGATTTCTGTTACACCATTGGATGGTAGCCTTGTCATTATGGAAGGTAGTCTGTTGTTCAGATTTTTTTTATTCAAATGGATGGTAGCCTTCTCATTATGGAAGGTAGTCTGTTGTCGTGATTTTTATTACTCCAATGGATGGTAGCCATGTAATTATTGAAGGTAGTATGTTGTTGATATCTTTGTGACTCTAATGGATGGTAGGCTTGTCATTATGGAAGGTAGACTGTTGTCGAGATTTTTGTTACTCCATTGGATGGTAGCCTTGTCATTATGGAAGGTAGTCTATTGTCCTGATTATTGTTATTCAAATGGATGGTAGCTTTGTCATTATGGAAGGTAGTCTGTCGTTGTGATTTCAGTTACTCAATGGATGATAGCCTTGTCATTATGGAAGGTAGTCTGTTGTTCAGATTTTTGTTACTCCAATGGATGGTAGACTTGTCATTATGGAAGGTAGTCTGTTGTTGATATTTTTGTTACTCCATTGGATTGTAGCCTTGTCATTATGAAAGGTAATCTATTGTCGAGATTTTTGTTATTCCAATGGATGGTAGACCTGTCATTATGGAAGGTATTCTGTTGTCAAGATTTTTGTTACTCTAATGGATGGTACCCTTATCATTATAGAAGGTAGTCTATTGTCGAGATTTTTGTTACTCAAATGGATGGTAGCCTTGTCATTATGGAAGGTAGTATGTTTTCGAGTTTTTTGTTATTCTAATGGATGATAGCCTTGTCATTATGGAAGGTAGTCTATTGTCGTGATTTTTGTTACTCCAATGGATATTAGCCTTGTTATTTTTTAGGTTAGTATGTTGTCGATATCTTTGTTACTCCAATGGATGGTAGCCTTATCATTATGGAAGGTAGTCTGTTTTCAATATTTTTGTTACTCCAATGGATGGTAGCCTTATCATTATGCAAGGTAGTCTCTTGTTGATATTTTTGTTACTCCAATGGATGGTAGCCTTGTCATTATGGAAGGTAGATTGTTGTCCCGATTTTTGTTACTCTAGTGGATGGCAGCCTTGTCATTATGGAAGGTAGTCTGTTGTTCAGATTTTTGTTACTCCAATGTATGGTAGACTTATCATTATGGAAGGTAGTCTATTGTCGAAAGCTTTTTACTCCTTTGGATTGTAGCCTTGTCATTATGAAAGGTAGTTTGTTGTCGAGATTTTTGTTACTCTAATGGATGGTAGCCCTGTCATTACGGAAGGTAGTCTTTCGTTGTGATTTCTGTTACTCCAATGGATGGTAGCCTTGTTATTATGGAAGGTAGTCTGTTGTCGTGATTTTTGTTACTCCAATGGATGGTAGCCTTGTCATTATGGAAGGTAGTCTGTTTTCCAAATTTTTTATACTCCAATGGATGGTAGCCTAGTAATTATGGGAGGTAGTCTGTTCCCGACATTTTATTTACTCCATTGGATGGTAGCCTTGTCATTATGGAAGGTAGACTCTTGTTGATATTTTTGTTACTCTAATGGATGGTAGCCTTGTCATTATTAAAGTTAGTTTGTTGTCCAGATTTATGTTACTCTAATGGATGGTAGCCTTGTCATTATGGAAGGTAGTCTGTTGTCAATATTTTTGTTACTCCAATGGATGGTTACCTTGTCATTATGGAAGGTAGTCTCTTTTTGGTATTTTGGTTACTCCAATGGATGGTATCCTTGTCATTATTGAAGGTAGTCTGTTGTCCCAATTTTTGTTTCTCAAATGGATGGTAGCCTTGTCATTATGGAAGGTAGTATGTCGTTGTGATATCTGTTACTCCAATGGATGGTAGCCTAGTCATTATGGGAGATAGTCTGTTGCCGAGATTTTTGTTACTCCATTGGATGGTAGCCTTGTCATTATGGAAGGTAGACTCTTGTTGATATTTTTGTTACTCCAATGGATGGTAGCCTTGTCATTATTAAAGTTAGTCTGTTGTCCAGATTTTTATTACTCTAATGGATGGTAGCCTTGTCATTATGGAAGGTAGTCTGTTGTCGATATTTTTGTTACTCCAATGGATGGTTACCTTATCATTATGGAAGGTAGTCTCTTGTTGATATTTTGGTTACTCCAATGGATGGTATCCTTGTCATTATTGAAGGTAGTCTGTTGTCCCGATTGTTGTTTCTCAAATGGATGGTAGCCTTGTAATTATGGAAGGTAGTATGTCGTTCTGATATTTGTTACTCCAATGGATGGTAGCCTTGTCATTATGGAAGGTAGTCTTCTCGTTATGATAGGTAGTCTGTTGTCATGATATTTATTACTCCAATGGATGGTAGCCATGTCATTATGGAAGGTAGTATGTTGTCGATATCTTTGTTACTCTAATGGATGGTAGCCCTGTCATTATGGAAGGTAGTCCGTTGTCGAGATTTTTGTTACTCCAATGGATGGTAGCCTTGTAATTATGGAAGGTAGTCTCTTGTTGATATTTTTGTTACTCCAATGGATGGTAGAGTTGTCATTATGGAAGGTAGTCCGTTGTCCCGATTTTTGTTACTCAAATGGATGTTAGCCTTGTCATTATGGAAGGTAGTCTGTCGTTGTGATTTCTGTTACACCATTGGATGGTAGCCTTGTCATTATGGAAGGTAGTCTGTTGTTCAGATTTTTTTTATTCAAATGGATGGTAGCCTTCTCATTATTGAAGGTAGTCTGTTGTCGTGATTTTTATTACTCCAATGGATGGTAGCCATGTAATTATTGAAGGTAGTATGTTGTTGATATCTTTGTGACTCTAATGGATGGTAGGCTTGTCATTATGGAAGGTAGACTGTTGTCGAGATTTTTGTTACTCCATTGGATGGTAGCCTTGTCATTATGGAAGGTAGTCTATTGTCCTGATTATTGTTATTCAAATGGATGGTAGCTTTGTCATTATGGAAGGTAGTCTGTCGTTGTGATTTCAGTTACTCAATGGATGATAGCCTTGTCATTATGGAAGGTAGTCTGTTGTTCAGATTTTTGTTACTCCAATGGATGGTAGACTTGTCATTATGGAAGGTAGTCTGTTGTCGATATTTTTGTTACTCCATTGGATTGTAGCCTTGTCATTATGAAAGGTAATCTATTGTCGAGATTTTTGTTATTCCAATGGATGGTAGACTTGTCATTATGGAAGGTATTTTGTTGTCAAGATTTTTGTTACTCTAATGGATGGTACCCTTATCATTATAGAAGGTAGTCTATTCTCGAGATTTTTGTTACTCAAATGGATGGTAGCCTTGTCATTATGGAAGGTAGTATGTTTTCGAGTTTTTTGTTATTCTAATGGATGATAGCCTTGTCATTATGGAAGGTAGTCTATTGTCGTGATTTTTGTTACTCCAATGGATATTAGCCTTGTTATTTTTTAGGTTAGTATGTTGTCGATATCTTTGTTACTCCAATGGATGGTAGCCTTATCATTATGGAAGGTAGTCTGTTTTCAATATTTTTGTTACTCCAATGGATGGTAGCCTTATCATTATGCAAGGTAGTCTCTTGTTGATATTTTTGTTACTCCAATGGATGGTAGCCTTGTCATTATGGAAGGTAGATTGTTGTCCCGATTTTTGTTACTCTAGTGGATGGCAGCCTTGTCATTATGGAAGGTAGTCTGTTGTTCAGATTTTTGTTACTCCAATGTATGGTAGACTTATCATTATGGAAGGTAGTCTATTGTCGAAAGCTTTTTACTCCTTTGGATTGTAGCCTTGTCATTATTAAAGGTAGTTTGTTGTCGAGATTTTTGTTACTCTAATGGATGGTAGCCCTGTCATTACGGAAGGTAGTCTTTCGTTGTGATTTCTGTTACTCCAATGGATGGTAGCCTTGTTATTATGGAAGGTAGTCTGTTGTCGTGATTTTTGTTACTCCAATGGATGGTACCCTTGTCATTATGGAAGATAGTTTGTTGTCGAGATTGTTGTTACTCCAATGGATGGTAGCCTTGTCATTATGGAAGGTAGTCTGTTTTCCAAATTTTTTATACTCCAATGGATGGTAGCCTAGTAATTATGGGAGGTAGTCTGTTCCCGACATTTTAGTTACTCCATTGGATGGTAGCCTTGTCATTATGGAAGGTAGACTCTTGTTGATATTTTTGTTACTCTAATGGATGGTAGCCTTGTCATTATTAAAGTTAGTTTGTTGTCCAGATTTATGTTACTCTAATGGATGGTAGCCTTGTCATTATGGAAGGTAGTCTGTTTTCAATATTTTTGTTACTCCAATGGATGGTTACCTTGTCATTATGGAAGGTAGTCTCTTTTTGGTATTTTGGTTACTCCAATGGATGGTATCCTTGTCATTATTGAAGGTAGTCTGTTGTCCCGATTTTTGTTTCTCAAATGGATGGTAGCCTTGTCATTATGGAAGGTAGTATGTCGTTGTGATATCTGTTACTCCAATGGATGGTAGCCTTGTCATTATGGAAGGTAGTCTTCTTGTTATGATAGGTAGTCTGTTGTCGTGATATTTATTACTCCAATGGATGGTAGCCATGTCATTATAGAAGGTAGTATGTTGTTGATATCTTTGTTACTCTAATGAATGGTAGCCTTATCATTATGGAAGGTAGTCCGTTGTCGAGATTTTTGTTACTCCAATGGATGGTAGCCTTGTTATTATGGAAGGTAGTCTCTTGTTGATATTTTTGTTACTCCAATGGATGGTAGACTTGTCATTATGGAAGGTAGTCCGTTGTCGCGATTTTTGTTACTCAAATGGATGTTAGCCTTGTCATTATGGAAGGTAATTTGTCGTTGTGATTTCTGTTACACCAATGCATGGTAGCCTTGTCATTATGGAAGGTAGTCTGTTGTTCAGATTTTTTTTATTCCAATGGATGGTAGCCTTCTCGTTATGGAAGGTAGTCTGTTGTCGTGATTTTTATTACTCCAATGGATGGTAGCCATGTAATTACGGAAGGTAGTATGTTGTCGATATCTTTGTTACTCTAATGGATGGTAGCCTTTTCATTATGGAAGGAAGTTTGTTGTCGAGATTTTTGTTACTCCAATGGATGGTAGCCATGTCATTATGGAAAGTAGTCTCTTGTTGATATTTTTGTTACTCCAATGGATGGTAGCCTTGTCATTATGGAAGGTAATCCGTTGTCGAGATTTTTGTTACTCAAATGGATGGTAGCCTTGTCATTATGGAAGTTAGTCTGTCGTTGTGATTTCTGTTACTCCAATGGATTGTAGCCTTGTCATTATGGAAGGTAGTTTGTTGTTCAGATATTTTTTATTCCAATGGATGGTAGCCTTCTCGTTATGGAAGGTAGTCTGTTGTCGTCATTTTAATTTCTACAATGGATGGTATCCATGTCATTATGGAAGGTAGTATGTTGTTGATATCTTTGTGCCTCTAATGGATGGTAGGCTTGTCATTATGGAAGGTAGAATGTTGTCGAGATTTTTGTTACTCCAATGGATGGTAGCCTTGGTATTATGGATGGTAGTCTATTGTCCCGATTATTGTTACTCAAATGGATGGTAGCCTTGTCATTATGGAAGGTAGTTTGTCGTTGTGATTTCAGCTACTCAATGGATGATAGCCTTGTCATTATGGAAGGTAGTCTGTTGTTCAGATTTTTGTTACTCAAATGGATGGTAGACTTGTCATTATGGAAGGTAGTCTGTTGTCGATATTTTTGTTACTCGATTGGATTGTAGCCTTGTCATTATGAAAGGTAGTCTATTGTCGAGATTTTTGTTATTCCAATGGATGGTAGACTTGTCATTATGGAAGGTATTCTGTTGTCGAGATTTTTGTTACTCTAATGGATGGTACCCTTATCATTATGGAAGGTAGTCTATTGTCAAGATTTTTGTTACTCAAATGGATGGTAGACTTGTCATTATGGAAGGTAGTATGTTTTCGAGTTTTTTGGTATTCTAATGGATGATAGCCTTGTCATTATGCAATGTAGTATGTTGTCGTGATTTTTGTTACTCCAATGGATGTTGGCCTTATCATTTTTTAGGTTAGTATGTTTTCGACATCTTTGTTACTCCAATGGATGGTAGCCTTGTCATTATGCAAGGTAGTCTCTTGTTGATATTTTTGTTACTCCAATGGATGGTAGCCTTGTCATTATGGAAGGTAGTATGTTGTTCAGATTTTTGTTACTCCAATGGATGGTAGACTTGTCATTATGGAAGGTAGTCTATTGTCGAAAGCTTTTTACTCCATTGGATTGTAGCCTTGTCATTATGAAAGGTAGTCTGTTGTCGAGATTTTTATTATTCCAATGAATTGTGGACTTGTCATTGTGGAAGGTAGTCTGTTGTCGATATTTTTGTTACTCCAATGGATGGTACCCTTGTCATTATGGAAGATAGTCTGTTGTAGATATTTTTGTTACTCTAATGGATGGTACCCTTATCGTTATGGAAGGTAGTCTATTGTCGATATTTTTGTTACTCAAATGAATGGTAGCGTTGTCATTATGGAAGGTAGTCTGTTGTTGATATTTTAGTTATTCCAATGGATGGTAGCTTGTCAATATGGAAGGTAGTAAGTTGTCGATAACTTTGTTACTCCAATGGATGTTAGCCTTTTAATTATGGAAGATAGTCTTGTGTCGATATCTTTGTTACTCCAATGGATGGTATCCTTCTCGTTATGGAAGGTAGTCTATAATGGATATTTTTATTACTCAAATGGATGGTAGCCATGTCATTATGGAAGGTAGTATGTTGTCGATATCTTTGTTACTTTAATGGATGGTAGCCTTGTCATTATGGAAGGTAGATTGTTTTCCCAATTTTTTTTACTCTAATTAATGGTAGGCTTGTCATTATGGAAGGTAGTCTGTTGTTGTGATTTTTGTTACTCTAACGGATGGTAGCCTTGTCATTATGGAAGGTAATCTGTTTTTTAGATTTTTATTACTCCAATGGATGGTAGACTTGTCATTATGGAATGTAGTCTATTGTCGAGAGATTGTTACTTCATTGGATTGTAGCCTTGTCATTATGAAAGGTAGTCTGTTGTCGAGATTTTTGTTATTCCAATGGATGGTAGACTTGGTATTATGGAAGTTAGTATGTTGTCGTGATTTTTTTACTCCAATGGATGGTACCCTTGTCATTATGGAAGATAGTTTGTTATCAAGATTTTTGTTAATCCAATGGATGGTAGCCTTGTCATTATGGAAGGTAATTTGTTGTCCAAATTTTTTATACTCCAATGGATGGTAGCCTAGTCATTATGGAAGGTAGTTTGTTGCCGAGATTTTTGTTACTCCATTGGATGGTAGCCTTGTCATTATGGATGGTAGACTCTTGTTAATATTTTTATTACTCCAATGGATGGTAGCCATGTCATTATTAAAGGTAGTCTGTTGTCCAGATTTTTTTTAATCTAATGGATGGTAGCCTTGTAATTATGGAAGGTAGTCTGTTGTCGATATTTTTGTTACTGGTTTGGATGGTAGCCTTGTCATTATGGAAGGAAGTATAGTGTCAATATCTTTGTTACTCTAATGGATGGTAGCCTTGTCATTATGGAAGGTAGTCCATTGTCGAGATTTTTGTTACTCCAATGGATGGTAGCCTTGACATTATGGAAGGTAGTCTCTTGGTTATATTTTTGTTACTCCATTGGATGGTAGACTTTTCATTATGGAAGGTAGTCTGTTGCCGAGATTTTTGTTACTCAAATGGATGGTAGCCTTGTCATTATGGAAGGTAGTCTATTTTAGATATTTTTGTTATTCCAATGGATGGTAGCCTTGTCATTATGGAAGGTAGTCTGTTGTCGTGATTTTTGTTACTCCAATGGATGGTAGCCTTGTCATTATGGAAGGTAGTTTGTTGTCCAAACTTTTTATACTCCAATGGATGGTAGCCTAGTCATTATGGAAGGTAGTCTGTTACCGAGATTTTTGTTACTCCATTGGATGGTAGCCTTGTCATTATGGAAGGTAGACTCTTGTTGATATTTTTGTTACTCCAATGGATGGTAGCCTTGTCATTATTAAAGGTAGTCAGTTGTCTAGATTTATTTAATGTAATGGATGGTAGCTTGTTAATTATGGAAGGTAGTCTGTTGTCGATATTTTTGTTACTGGTTTGGATGGTAGCCTTGTCATTATGGAAGGTAGTTTGTTGTTGAGATTTTTTTTATTCCAATGGATGGTAGCCTTGTCATTATGGAAGGTAGTATGTTGTCGATATCTTTGTTACTCCAATGGATGGTTGCCTTGTCATTAAGGAAGGTAGTCTCTTGTTGATATTTTTGTTACTCTAATGGATGGTAGCCTTGTGATTATGGAAGGTAGTCTGTCGTTGTGATTTTTGTTACTCCAATGGATGGTAGCCTTGTCATTATGGAAGGTAGTATGTTGTTCAAATTTTTGTAATTCCAAGGGATGGTAGACTTCTCGTTATGGAAGGTAGTCTTTTGTCGTGATTTTTATTACTCCAATGGATGGTAGACATGTCATTATGGAAGGAAGTATGTTGTCAATATCTTTGTTACTCTAATGGATGGTAGCCTTGTCATTATGGAAGGTAGTCTGTTGTCGAGATTTTTGATACTCCAATGGATGGTAGCCGTGACATTATGGAAGGTAGTCTCTTGGTTATATTTTCGTTACTCCATTAGATGGTAGACTTGTCATTATGGAAGGTAGTCTGTCGTTGTGATTTCTTTTACTCCAATGGATGGTAGCCTTGTCATTATGGAAGGTAGTCTGTAGTTCATATTTTTGTTATTCCAATGGATGGTAGCCTTCTCGTTATGGAAGGTAGTCTGTTGTCGTGATTTTTATTACTCCAATGGATGGTATCCATGTCATTATGGAAGGTAGTATGTTATCGATATCTTTGTTACTCTAATAGATGGTATCCTTGTCATTATGGAAGGTAGTCCTTTGTCGAGATTTTTGTTACTCCATTGGATGGTAGCCTTGTCATTATGGAAGGTAGTCTCTTGTTGATATTTTTGTTACTCCATTGGATGGTAGCCTTGTCATTATGGAAGGTAGTTTGTTGTCCCGATTTTTCTTACTCTAATGGATGGTAGCCTTGTCATTATGGAAGGTAGTCTGTCGTTGTGATTTCTGTTACTCCAATGGATGGAAGCCTTGTAATTATGGAAGGTAGTTTGTTGTCGTGATTTTTATTACTCCAATGGATGGTACCCATGTCATTATGGAAGATAGTCTGTTGTAGAGATTTTTGTTACTCCAATGGATGGTAGACTTGTCATTATTGAAGGTAGTCTGTCGTTGTGATTTCTGTTACTCACTGGATGATAGCCTTGTCATTATGGAAGGTAGTCTGTTGTTCAGATTTTTGTTACTCCAATTGAATGGTAGACTTGTCATTATGGAAGGTATTCTGTTGTCGAGATTTTTATTACTCAAATGGATGGTAGCCATGTCATTATGGAAGGTAGTATGTTGTCGAGATTTTTGTTACTCAAATGGATGGTAGCCTTTTCATTATGGAAGGTAGTCTATTTTAGATATTTTTGTTATTCCAATGGATGGTAGCCTTGTCATTATGGAAGGTAGTCTGTTATCGTGATTTTTTTTACTCCAATGGATGCTAGCCTTGTCATTTTTAAAGGTAGTATGTTGTTGATATCTTTGTTACTCCAATGGGTGGTAGCCTTGTCATTATGGAAGGTAGTCTGTTTTCGATATTTTTGTTACTCCAATGGATGGTAGCCTTGTCATTATGGAAGGTAGATTGTTTTCCCGATTTTTCTTACTCTAATGGATGGTAGCCTTGTCATTATGGAAGGTAGTCTGTCGTTGTGATTTCTGTTACTCCAATGGATGGAAGCCTTGTAATTATGGAAGGTAGTTTGTTGTCGTGATTTTTATTACTCCAATGGATGGTACCCATGTCATTATGGAAGATAGTCTGTTGTAGAGATTTTTGTTACTCCAATGGTTGGTAGACTTGGCATTATTAAAGGTAGTCTGTTGTCCAGATTTTTTTTACTCTAATGGATGGTAGCCTTGTAATTATGGAAGGTAGTCTGTTGTCGATATTTTTGTTACTGGTTTGGATGGTAACCTTGTCATTATGGAAGGTAGTCTGTTGTTGAGATTTTTGTTATTCCAATGGATGGTAGCCTTGTCATTATGGAAGTTAGTATGTTGTCGATATCTTTGTTACTCCAATGGATGGTAGCCTTGTCATTATGGAAGGTAGTCTCTTGTTGATATTTTTGTTACTCCAATGGATGGTAGCCTTGTCATTGTGGAAGGCAGTCTGTTGTCCTGATTTTTGTTACTCAAATGGATGGTAGCCTTGTGATTATGGAAGGTAGTATGTCGTTGTGATTTTTTTAACTCCAATGGATGGTAGCCTTGCCATTATGGAAGGTAGTCTGTTGTTCAGATTTTTGTAATTCCAATCGATGGTAGCCTTCTCGTTATGGAAGGTAGTCTTTTGTCGTGATTTTTATTACTCAATTGGATGGTAGACATGTCATTATGGAAGGAAGTATGTTGTCAATATCTTTGTTACTCTAATGGATGGTAGCCTTGTCATTATGGAAGGTAGTTCATTGTCGAGATTTTTGTTACTCCAATGGATGGTAGCGGTGACATTATGGAAGGTAGTCTCTTGGTTATATTTTCGTTACTCCATTGGATGGTTGACTTGTCATTATGGAAGGTAGTCTGTTGTCCCGATTATTGTTACTCAAATGGATGGTAGCCTTGTCATTATGGAAGGTAGTCTGTAGTTGTGATTTCTTTTACTCCAATGGATGGTAGCCTTGTCATTATGGAAGGTAGTCTGTTGTTCATATTTTTGTTATTCCAATGGATGGTAGCCTTCTCGTTATGGAAGGTAGTTTGTTGTCGTGATTTTTATTACTCAAATGGATGGTAGCCATGTCATTATGGAAGGTAGTATGTTGTCGATATCTTTGTTACTCTAATGGATGGTAGCCTTGTCATTACGGAAGGAAGTCTGTTGTCGAGATTTTTATTACTCCAATGGATGGTAGCCTTGACATTATGGAAGGTAGTCTCTTGTTGATATTTTTGTTACTCCATTGGATGGTAGCCTAGTCATTATGGAAGGTAGTCTGTTGTCCCGATTATTGTTACTCAAATGGATTGTAGCCTTGTCATTATTATAGGTAGTTTTTCATTGTGATTTCAGTTACTCAATGGATGCTAGCCTTGTAATTATGGAAGGTAGTCTGTTATTCAGATTTTCGTTACTCCAATCGATGGTAGACCTGTCATTATGGAAGGTAGTCTGTTGTCGATATTTTTGTTACTCAATTGGATTGTAGCCTTGTCATTATGAAAGGTAGTCTATTGTCGATATTTTTGTTATTCCAATGGATGGTAGACTTGTCATTATGGAAGGTAGTCTGTTGTCGAGATTTTTGTTACTCTAACGGATGGTACCCTTATCATTATTGAAGGTAGTCTAATGTCAAGATTTTTGTTACTCAAATGGATGGTAGCCTTGTCATTATGGAAGGTAGTCATTTTTCGAGATTTTTGTTATTCCAATGAATGATAGCCTTGTCATTATGGAAGGTAGTCTATTGCCGTGATTTTTGTTACTCCAATGGATGTTAGCCTTGTCATTTTTTAAGTTAGTATGTTGTCGATATCTTTGTTACTCCAATGGATGCTAGCCTTGTGATTATGGTAGGTAGTCTGTTGTTCAGATTTTTTTTATTCTAATGGATGGTAGCCTTCTCGTTATGGAAGGTAGTTTGTTGTCGTGATTTTTATTATTCCAATGGATGGTAGCTATGTCATTATGGAAGGTAGTATGTTATCAATATCTTTGTTACTCTAATGGATGGTATCCTTGTCATTATGGAAGGTAGTCCTTTGTCGAGATTTTTGTTACTCCATTGGATGGTAGCCTTGTCATTATGGAAGGTAGTCTCTTATTGATAATTTTGTTACTCCATTGGATGGTAGCCTTGTCATTATGGAAGGTAGTTTGTTGTCCTGATTATTGTTACTCAAATGGATGGTAGCCTTGTCATTATTGAAGGTAGTATGTCGTTGTGATTTCTGTTACTCAATGGATGATAGCCTTGTCATTATGGAAGGTAGTCTCTTGTTCAGATTTATGTTACTCCAATTGGATGGTAGACTTGTCATTATGGAAGGTAGTCTGTTGTCGATATTTTTGTTACTCTAATGGATGGTACCCTTATCAGTATGGAAGGTAGTCTATTGTCGAGATTTTTGTTACTCAAATGGATGGTAGCCTTTTCATTATGGAAGGTAGTCGATTTTAGATATTTTTGTTATTCCAATGGATGGTAGCCTTGTCATTATGGAAGGTAGTCTGTTGTCGTGATTTTTTTTACTCCTATGCATGTTAGCCTTGTCATTTTTAAAGGTAGTATGTTGTTGATATCTTTGTTACTCCAATGGTTGGTAGCCTTGTCATTATGGAAGGTAGTCTATTTTCGATATTTTTGTTACTCCAATGGATGGTAGCCTTGTCATTATGGAAGGTGGATTGTTTTCCCGATTTTTCTTACTCTAATGGATAATAGCCTTGTCATTATGGAAGGTAGTATGTTGTCCCGAATATTGTTACTCAAATAGATGGTAGCCTTGTCATTATTGAAGGTAGTTTGTCTATGTGATTTCAGTCACTCAATGGATGATAGCCTTGTAATTATGGAAGGTAGTCTGTTATTCAGATTTTTGTTACTCCAATCGATGGTAGACTTGTCATTATGGAAGGTAGTCTGTTCTCGATATTTTTGTTACTTAATTGGATTGTAGCCTTGTCATTATGAAAGGTAGTCTATTGTTGAGATTTTTGTTATTCCAATGGATGGTAGACTTGTCATTATGGAAGGTAGTATGTTGTCGAGATTTTTTTTACTCTAATGGATGGTACCCTTATCATTATTGAAGGTAGTCTATTGTCAAGATTTTTGTTACTCAAATGGATGGTAGCCTTGTCAATATGGAAGGTAGTCATTTTTCGAGATTTTTGTTATTCCAATGAATGATAGCCTTGTCATTATGGAAGGTAGTCTATTGTCGTGATTTTTGTTACTCCAATGGATGTTCGCCTTTTCATTTTTTAAGTTAGTATGTTGTCGATATCTTTGTTACTCCAATGGATGGTAGCCTTGTTATTATGGAAGGTAGTCTGTTTTCGAGATTTTTGTTATTCCGATGGATTGTGGACTTATCATTATGGAAGGTAGTCTGTTGTCGAGATTTTTGTTACTCCAATGGATGGTACCCATGTCCTTATGGAAGGTAGTCTGTTGTCGAGATTTTTGTTACTCTAATGGATGGTAGCCTTGTCATTACGGAAGGTAGTCTGTTGTCGAGATTTTTATTACTCCAATGGATGGTAGCCTTGACATTATGGAAGGTAGTCTCTTGTTGATATTTTTGTTACTCCATTGGATGGTAGCCTTGTCATTATGGAAGGTAGTATGTTGTCCCGATTATTGTTACTCAAATGGATGGTAGCCTTGTAATTATTGAAGGTAGTTTTTCGTTGTGATTTCAGTTACTCAATGGATGATAGCCTTGTAATTATGGAAGGTAGTATGTTATTCAGATTTTTGTTATTCCAATCGATGGTAGCCTTCTCGTTATGGAAGGTAGTCTTTTGTCGTGATTTTTATTACTCCAATGGATGGTAGACATGTCATTATGGAAGGAAGTATGTTGTCAATATCTTTGTTACTCTAATGGATGGTAGCCTTGTAATTATGGAAGGTAGTCCGTTGTCAAGATTTTTGTTACTCCAATGGATGGTAGCCTTGACATTATGGACGGTAGTCTCTTGGTTATATTTTTGTTACTCCATTGGATGGTAGCCTTGTCATTATGGAAGGTAGTCTGTTGTCCCGATTATTGTTACTCAAATGGATGGTAGCCTTGTCATTATGGAAGGAAGTCTGTCATTGTGATTTCTTTTACTCCAATGGATGGTAACCTTGTCATTATGGAAGGTAGTCTGTTGTTCAGATTTATGTTATTCCAATGGATGTTAGCCTTCTCGTTATGGAAGGTAGTCTGTTGTCGTGATTTTTATTACTCAAATGGATGGTAGCCATGTCATTCTGGAAGGTAGTATGTTGTCGATATCTTTTTTACTCTAATGGATGGTAGCCTTGTCATTATGGAAGCTAGTCTATTGTCGAGATTTTTGTTACTCCAAAGGATGGTACCCTTGTCCTTATGGAAGATAGTCTGTTGTCGAGATTTTTGTTACTCCAATGGATGGTAGCCTTGTCATTATGGAAGGTATTCCGTTGTCCTGATTTTTGTTACTCAAATGGATGGTAGCCTTGTCATTATGGAAGGTAGTCTGTCGTTGTGATTTTTGTTACTCTAATGGATGGTAGCCTTGTCATTATGGAAGGTAGTATGTTGTTCAGATTTTTGTTATTCCAATTGATGGTAGCCTTCTCGTTATGGAAAGTAGTATGTTGTCGTGATTTTTATTACTCCAATGGATGGTAGACATGTCATTATGGAAGGAAGTATGTTGTCAATATCTTTGTTACTCTAATGGATGGTAGCCTTGTAATTATGGAAGGTAGTCCGTTGTCGAGATTTTTGTTACTCCAATGGATGGTAGCCTTGACATTATGGACGGTAGTCTCTTGGTTATATTTTTGTTACTCCATTGGATGGTAGCCTTGTCATTATGGAAGGTAGTCTGTTGTCCCGAATATTGTTACTCAAATGGATGGTAGCCTTGTCATTATGGAAGGTAGTCTGTCTTTGTGATTTCTTTTACTCCAATGGATGGTAGCCTTGTCATTATGAAAGGTAGTCTGTTGTTCAGATTTTTGTTATTCCAATGGATGGTAGCCTTCTCGTTATGGAAGGTAGTCTTTTGTCGTGATTTTTATTACTCTATTGGATGGTAGACATGTCATTATGGAAGGAAGTATGTTGTCAATATCTTTGTTACTCTAATGGATGGTAGCCTTGTCATTATGGAAGGTAGTCCCTTGTCGAGATTTTTGTTACTCCAATGGATGGTGGCCTTGTCATTATGGAAGGTAGTCTGTTGTCCCGATTATTGTTACTCAAATGGATGGTAGCCTTGTCATTATTAAAGGTAGTTTGTCTATGTGATTTCAGTTACTCAATGGATGATAGCCTTGTAATTATGGAAGGTAGTCTGTTATTCAGATTTTTGTTACTCCAATCGATGGTAGTTTTGTCATTATGGAAGGTAGTCTGTTGTCGATATTTTTGTTACTCAATTGGATTGTAGCCTTGTCATTATGAAAGGTAGTCTATTGTCGATATTTTTGTTATTCCAATGGATGGTAGACTTGTCATTATGGAAGGTAGTATGTTGTCGAGATTTTTGTTACTCTAATGGATGGTACCCTTATCATTATTGAAGGTAGTATATTGTCATGATTTTTGTTACTCAAATGGATGGTAGCCTTATCATTATGGAAGGTAGTCATTTTTCGAGATTTTTGTTATTCCAATGAATGATAGCCTTATCATTATGGAAGGTAGTCTATTGTTGTGATTTTTGTTACTCCAATGGATGTTCGCCTTGTCATTTTTTAAGTTAGTATGTTGTCGATATCTTTGTTACTCCAATGGATGGTAGCCTTGTTATTATGGAAGGTAGTTTGTTTTTGAGATTTTTGTTATTCTGATGGATTGTGGACTTATCATTATGGAAGGTAGTCTGTTGTCTAGATTTTTGTTACTCAAATGGATGGTACCCATGTCCTTATGGAAGATAGTTTGTTGTCGAGATTTTTGTTACTCCAATGGATGGTAGCCTTGTCATTATGGAAGGTATACCATTGTCCCGATTTTTGTTACTCAAATGGATGGTAGCCTTGTCATTATGGAAGGTAGTCTGTCGTTGTGATTTTTGTTACTCTAATGGATGGTAGCCTTGTCATTATGGAAGGTAGTATGTTGTTCAGATTTTTATTATTCCAATCGATGGTAGCCTTCTCGTTATGGAAAGTAGTCTGTTGTCGTGATTTTTATTACTCCAATGGATGGTAGCCTTGTCATTTTGGAAGGTAGTCCGTTGTCGAGATTTTTGTTACTCCAATGGATGGTACCCTTGTCCTTATGGAAAATAGTCTGTTGTCGAGATTTTTGTTACTCCATTGGATGGTAGCCTTGTCATTATGGAAGGTAGTCTGTTGTCCCGATTATTGTTACTCAAATGGATGGTAGCCTTGTCATTATGGAAGGTAGTCTGTCATTTTGATTTCTTTTACTCCAATGGATGGTAGCCTTGTCATTATGGAAGGTAGTCTGTTGTTCAGATTTTTATTATTCCAATCGATGGTAGCCTTCTCGTTATGGAAAGTAGTTTGTTGTCGTGATTTTTATTACTCCAATGGATGGTAGACATGTCATTATGGAAGGAAGTATGTTGTCAATATCTTTGTTACTCTAATGGATGGTAGCCTTGTAATTATGGAAGGTAGTCCGTTGTAAAGATTTTTGTTACTCCAATGGATGGTAGCCTTGACATTATGGACGGTAGTCTCTTGGTTATATTTTTGTTACTCCATTGGATGGTAGCCTTGTCATTATGGAAGGTAGTCTGTTGTCCCGATTATTGTTACTCAAATGGATGGTAGCCTTGTCATTATGGAAGGTAGTCTGTCGTTGTGATTTCTTTTACTCCAATGGATGGTACCCTTGTCCTTATGGAAAATAGTCTGTTGTCGAGATTTTTGTTACTCCATTGGATGGTAGCCTTGTCATTATGGAAGGTAGTATGTTGTCCCGATTATTGTTACTCAAATGGATGGTAGCCTTGTCATTATGGAAGGTAGTTTGTCATTTTGATTTCATTTACTCCAATGGATGGTAGCCTTGTCATTATGGAAGGTAGTCTGTTGTTCAGATTTTTGTTATTCCAATGGATGGTAGCCTTCTCGTTATGGAAGGTAGTCTGTTGTCGTGATTTTTATTACTCAAATGGATGGTAGCCATGTCATTATGGAAGGTAGTATGTTGTCGATATCTTTTTTACTCTAATGGATGGTAGCCTTGTCATTATGGAAGCTAGTCTGTTGTCATGATTTTTGTTACTCCAAAGGATTGTACCCTTGTCCTTATGGAAGATAGTCTGTTGTCAAGATTTTTGTTACTCCAATGGATGGTAGCCTTGTCATTATGGAAGGTATTCCGTTGTCCCGATTTTTGTTACTCAAATGGATGGTAGCCTTGTCATTATGGAAGGTAGTCTGTCGTTGTGATTTTTGTTACTCTAATGGATGGTAGCCTTGTCATTATGGAAGGTAGTATGTTGTTCAGATTTTTGTTATTCCAATCGATGGTAGCCTTCTCGTTATGGAAAGTAGTCTGTTGTCGTGATTTTTATTACTCCAATGGATGGTAGACATGTCATTATGGAAGGAAGTGAGTTGTCAATATCTTTGTTACTCTAATGGATGGTAGCCTTGTAATTATGGAAGGTAATCCGTTGTCGAGATTTTTGTTACTCTAATGGATGGTAGCCTTGACATTATGGACGGTAGTCTCTTGGTTATATTTTTGTTACTCCATTGGATGGTAGCCTTTTCATTATGGAAGGTAGTCTGTTGTCCCGATTATTGTTACTCAAATGGATGGTAGCCTTGTCATTATGGAAGGTAGTCTGTCGTTGTGATTTCTTTTACTCTAATGGATGGTAGCCTTGTCATTGTGGAAGGTAGTCTGTTGTTCAGATTTTTGTTATTCCAATGGATGGTAGCCTTCTCGTTATGGAAGGTAGTCTGTTGTCGTGATTTTAATTACTCAAATGGATGGTATCCATGTCATTATGGAAGGTAGTATGTTGTCGATATCTTTTTTACTCTAATGGATGGTAGCCTTGTCATTATGGAAGGTAGTCTGTTGTCGTGATTTTTGTTACTCCAAAGGATGGTACCCTTGTCCTTATGGAAGATAGTCTGTTGTCAAGATTTTTGTTACTCCAATGGATGGTAGCCTTGTCATTATGGAAGGTATTCCGTTGTCCCGATTTTTGTTACTCAAATGGATGGTAGCCTTGTCATTATGGAAGGTAGTCTGTCGTTGTGATTTTTGTTACTCTAATGGATGGTAGCCTTGTCATTATGGAAGGTAGTATGTTGTTCAAATTTTTGTTATTCCAATCGATGGTAGCCTTCTCGTTATGGAAAGTAGTCTGTTGTCGTGATTTTTATTACTCCAATGGATGGTAGACATTTCATTATGGAAGGAAGTGAGTTGTCAATATCTTTGTTACTCTAATGGATGGTAGCCTTGTAATTATGGAAGGTAATCTGTTGTCGAGATTTTTGTTACTCCAATGGATGGTAGCCTTGACATTATGGACGGTAGTCTCTTGGTTATATTTTTGTTACTCCATTGGATGGTAGCCTTTTCATTATGGAAGGTAGTCTGTTGTCCCGATTATTGTTACTCAAATGGATGGTAGCCTTGTCATTATGGAAGGTAGTCTGTCGTTGTGATTTCTTTTACTCTAATGGATGGTAGCCTTGTCATTGTGGAAGGTAGTCTGTTGTTCAGATTTTTGTTATTCCATTGGATGGTAGCCTTCTCGTTATGGAAGGTAGTCTGTTGTCGTGATTTTTATTACTAAAATGGATGGTATCCATGTCATTATGGAAGGTAGTATGTTGTCGATATCTTTTTTACTCTAATGGATGGTAGCCTTGTCATTATGGAAGGTAGTCTGTTGTCGAGATTTTTGTTACTCCAAAGGATGGTACCCTTGTCCTTATGGAAGATAGTCTGTTGTCGAGATTTTTGTTACTCCAATGGATGGTAGCCTTGTCATTATGGATGGTATTCCGTTGTCCCGATTTTTGTTACTCAAATGGATGGTAGCCTTGTCATTATGGAAGGTAGTCTGTCGTTGTGATTTTTGTTACTCTAATGGATGGTAGCCTTGTCATTATGGAAGGTAGTATGTTGTTCAGATTTTTGTTATTCCAATCGATGGTAGCCTTCTCGTTATGGAAAGTAGTCTGTTGTCGTGATTTTTATTACTCCAATGGCTGGTAGATATGTCATTATGGAAGGCAGTATGTTGTCGATATCTTTGTTACTCTAATGGATGGTAGCATTGTCATTATGGAAGGTAGTCCGTTGTCGAGATTTTTGTTACTCCAAAGGATGGTAGCCTTGACATTATGGAAGGTAGTCTCTTGTTGATATTTTTGTTACTCCATTTGATGGTAGCCTTGTCATTATGGAAGGTAGTCTATTGTCCCGATTATTGTTACTCAAATGGATGGTAGCCTTGTCATTATGGAAGGTAGTTTGTCGTTGTGATTTATGTTACTCCAATGGATTGTAGCCTTGTCATTATGGAAGGTAGTCTGTTGTTCAGATTTTTGTTATTCCAATGGATAATAGCCTTCTCGTTATGGAAGGTAGTCTGTTGTCGTGATTTTTATTACTCCAATGGATGGTAGCCCTGTCACTATGGAAGGTAGTATGTTGTCGATATGTTTGTTACTCTAATGGATGGTAGCCTTGTCATTATGGAAGGTAGTCCGTTGTCGAGATTTTTATTACTCCAATGGATGGTACCCTTGACATTCTGGAAGGTAGTCTCTTGTTGATATTTTTGTAACTCCATTGGATGGTAGCCTTGTCATTATGGAAGGTAGTATGTTGTCCTGATTTTTGTTACTCAAATGGATGGTAGCCTTGTGATTATGGAAGGTAGTCTGTCGTTGTGATTTTTGTTACTCCAATGGATGGTAGCCTTGTCATTATGGAAGGTAGTATGTTGTTCAGATTTTTGTTATTCCAATCGATGGTAGCCTTCTCGTTATGGAAGGTAGTCTTTTGTCGTGATTTTTATTACTCCAACGGATGGTAGACATGTCATTATGGAAGGAAGTATGTTGTCAATATCTTTGTTACTCTAATGGATGATAGCCTTGGAATTATGGAAGGTAGTCCGTTGTCGAGATTTTTGTTACTCCAATGGATGGTAGCCTTGACATTATAGACGGTAGTCTCTTGGTTATATTTTTGTTACTCCATTGGATGGTAGCCTTGTCATTATGGAAGGTAGTCTGTTGTCCCGATTATTGTTACACAAATGGATGGTAGCCTTGTCATTATGGAAGGTAGTCTGTCGTTGTGATTTCTTTTACTCTAATGGATGGTAGCCTTGTCATTGTGGAAGGTAGTCTGTTGTTCAGATTTTTGTTATTCCAATGGATGGTAGCCTTCTCGTTATGGAAGGTAGTCTGTTGTCGTGATTTTAATTACTCAAATGGATGGTATCCATGTCATTATGGAAGGTAGTATGTTGTCGATATCTTTTTTACTCTAATGGATGGTAGCCTTGTCATTATGGAAGGTAGTCTGTTGTCGTGATTTTTGTTACTCCAAAGGATGGTACCCTTGTCCTTATGGAAGATAGTCTGTTGTCAAGATTTTTGTTACTCCAATGGATGGTAGCCTTGTCATTATGGAAGGTATTCCGTTGTCCCGATTTTTGTTACTCAAATGGATGGTAGCCTTGTCATTATGGAAGGTAGTCTGTCGTTGTGATTTTTGTTACTCTAATGGATGGTAGCCTTGTCATTATGGAAGGTAGTATGTTGTTCAAATTTTTGTTATTCCAATCGATGGTAGCCTTCTCGTTATGGAAAGTAGTCTGTTGTCGTGATTTTTATTACTCCAATGGATGGTAGACATTTCATTATGGAAGGAAGTGAGTTGTCAATATCTTTGTTACTCTAATGGATGGTAGCCTTGTAATTATGGAAGGTAATCTGTTGTCGAGATTTTTGTTACTCCAATGGATGGTAGCCTTGACATTATGGACGGTAGTCTCTTGGTTATATTTTTGTTACTCCATTGGATGGTAGCCTTTTCATTATGGAAGGTAGTCTGTTGTCCCGATTATTGTTACTCAAATGGATGGTAGCCTTGTCATTATGGAAGGTAGTCTGTCGTTGTGATTTCTTTTACTCTAATGGATGGTAGCCTTGTCATTGTGGAAGGTAGTCTGTTGTTCAGATTTTTGTTATTCCATTGGATGGTAGCCTTCTCGTTATGGAAGGTAGTCTGTTGTCGTGATTTTTATTACTAAAATGGATGGTATCCATGTCATTATGGAAGGTAGTATGTTGTCGATATCTTTTTTACTCTAATGGATGGTAGCCTTGTCATTATGGAAGGTAGTCTGTTGTCGAGATTTTTGTTACTCCAAAGGATGGTACCCTTGTCCTTATGGAAGATAGTCTGTTGTCGAGATTTTTGTTACTCCAATGGATGGTAGCCTTGTCATTATGGATGGTATTCCGTTGTCCCGATTTTTGTTACTCAAATGGATGGTAGCCTTGTCATTATGGAAGGTAGTCTGTCGTTGTGATTTTTGTTACTCTAATGGATGGTAGCCTTGTCATTATGGAAGGTAGTATGTTGTTCAGATTTTTGTTATTCCAATCGATGGTAGCCTTCTCGTTATGGAAAGTAGTCTGTTGTCGTGATTTTTATTACTCCAATGGCTGGTAGATATGTCATTATGGAAGGCAGTATGTTGTCGATATCTTTGTTACTCTAATGGATGGTAGCATTGTCATTATGGAAGGTAGTCCGTTGTCGAGATTTTTGTTACTCCAAAGGATGGTAGCCTTGACATTATGGAAGGTAGTCTCTTGTTGATATTTTTGTTACTCCATTTGATGGTAGCCTTGTCATTATGGAAGGTAGTCTATTGTCCCGATTATTGTTACTCAAATGGATGGTAGCCTTGTCATTATGGAAGGTAGTTTGTCGTTGTGATTTATGTTACTCCAATGGATTGTAGCCTTGTCATTATGGAAGGTAGTCTGTTGTTCAGATTTTTGTTATTCCAATGGATAATAGCCTTCTCGTTATGGAAGGTAGTCTGTTGTCGTGATTTTTATTACTCCAATGGATGGTAGCCCTGTCACTATGGAAGGTAGTATGTTGTCGATATGTTTGTTACTCTAATGGATGGTAGCCTTGTCATTATGGAAGGTAGTCCGTTGTCGAGATTTTTATTACTCCAATGGATGGTACCCTTGACATTCTGGAAGGTAGTCTCTTGTTGATATTTTTGTAACTCCATTGGATGGTAGCCTTGTCATTATGGAAGGTAGTATGTTGTCCTTATTTTTGTTACTCAAATGGATGGTAGCCTTGTGATTATGGAAGGTAGTCTGTCGTTGTGATTTTTGTTACTCCAATGGATGGTAGCCTTGTCATTATGGAAGGTAGTATGTTGTTCAGATTTTTGTTATTCCAATCGATGGTAGCCTTCTCGTTATGGAAGGTAGTCTTTTGTCGTGATTTTTATTACTCCAACGGATGGTAGACATGTCATTATGGAAGGAAGTATGTTGTCAATATCTTTGTTACTCTAATGGATGATAGCCTTGGAATTATGGAAGGTAGTCCGTTGTCGAGATTTTTGTTACTCCAATGGATGGTAGCCTTGACATTATAGACGGTAGTCTCTTGGTTATATTTTTGTTACTCCATTGGATGGTAGCCTTGTCATTATGGAAGGTAGTCTGTTGTCCCGATTATTGTTACACAAATGGATGGTAGCCTTGTCATTATGGAAGGTATTATGTCGTTGTGATTTGTGTTACTCCAATGGATGGTAGCCTTGTCATTATGGAAGGTAGTCTCTTGTTCAGATTTTTGTTATTCCAATGGATGGTTGCCTTCTCGTTATGGAAGGTAGTCTGTTGTCGTGATTTTTATTACTCCAATGGATGGTAGCCATGTCATTATGGAAGGTAGTATGTTGTCGATATCTTTGTTACTCTAATGGATGGTAGCATTGTCATTATGGAAGGTAGTCCGTTGTCGAGATTTTTGTTACTCCAAAGGATGGTAGCCTTGACATTATGGAAGGTAGTCTCTTGTTGATATTTTTGTTACTCCATTGGATGGTAGCCTTGTCATTATGGAAGGTAGTCTATTGTCCCGATTATTGTTACTTAAATGGATGGTAGCCTTGCCATTATGGAAGGTAGTTTGTTGTTGTGATTTCTGTTACTCCAATGGATGGTAGCCTTGTCATTATGGAAGGTAGTCTGTTGTTCAGATTTTTGTTATTCCAATGGATAATAGCCTTCTCGTTATGGAAGGTAGTCTATTGTCGTGATTTTTATTACTCCAATGGATGGTAGCCATATCACTATGGAAGGTAGTATGTTGTCGATATCTTTGTTACTCTAATGGATGGTAGCCTTGTCATTATGGAAGGTAGTCCGTTGTCGAGATTTTTATTACTCCAATGGATGGTACCCTTGACATTCTGGAAGGTAGTCTCTTGTTGATATTTTTGTAACTCCATTGGATGGTAGCCTTGTCATTATGGAAGGTAGTCTGTTGTCCTGATTTTTGTTACTCAAATGGATGGTAGCCTTGTGATTATGGAAGGTAGTCAGTCGTTGTGATTTTTGTTACTCCAATGGATGGTAGCCTTGTCATTATGGAAGGTAGTATGTTTTTCAGATTTTTGTTATTCCAATCGATGGTAGCCTTCTCGTTATGGAAGGCAGTCTTTTGTCGTGATTTTTATTACTCCAACGGATGGTAGACATGTCATTATGGAAGGAAGTATGTTGTCAATATCTTTGTTACTCTAATGGATGGTAGCCTTGTAATTATGGAAGGTAGTCCGTTGTCGAGATTTTTGTTACTCCAATGGATGGTAGCCTTGACCATTATAGACGGTAGTCTCTTGGTTATATTTTTGTTACTCCATTGAATGGTAGCCTTGTCATTATGGAAGGAAGTCTGTTGTCCCGATTATTGTTACTCAAATGGATGGTAGCCTTGTCATTATGGAAGGTAGTCTGTCGTTGTGATTTCTTTTACTCCAATGGATGGTAGCCTTGTCATTATGGAAGGTAGTCTGTTGTTCAGATTTTTGTTATTCCAATGGATGGTAGCCTTCTCGTTATGGAAGGTAGTCTGTTGTCGTGATTTTTATTACTCAAATGGATGGTAGCCATGTCATTATGGAAGGTAGTATGTTGTCGATATCTTTTTTATTCTAATGGATGGTAGCCTTGTCATTATGGAAGGTAGTCCGTTTTCGAGATTTTTATTACTCCAATGGATGGTAGCCTTGACATTATGGAAGGTAGTCTCTTGTTGATATTTTTGTTACTCCATTGGATGGTAGCCTTGTCATTACGGAAGGTAGTCTGTTGTCCCGATTATTGTTACTCAATGGATGATAGCCTTGTAATTATGGAAGGTAGTCTGTTATTCAGATTTTTGTTACTCAAATCGATGGTAGACTTGTCATTATGGAAGGTAGTCTGTTGTCGATATTTTTGTTACTCAATTGGATTGTAGCCTTGTCATTATGAAAGGTAGTCTATTCTCGAGATTTTTGTTATTCTATTGGATGGTAGACTTGTCATTATGGAAGGTAGTCTATTGTCGAGATTTTTGTTACTCTAATGGATGGTACCCTTATCATTATTGAAAATAGTCTATTGTCAAGATTTTTGTTACTCAAATGAATGGTAGATTTGTCATTATGGAAGGTAGTCATTTTTCGAGATTTTTGTTATTCCAATGGAAGATAGCCTTGTCATAATGGAAGGTAGTCTATTGTCGTGATTTTTGTTACTCCAATGGATGTTAGCCTTGTCTTTTTTTAAGTTAGTATGTTGTCGATATATTTGTTACTCCAATGGATGGCAGCCTTGTTATTATGGAAGGTAGTATGTGGTCGAGATTTTTGTTATTCCGATGGATTGTGGACTTGTCATTATGGAAGGTAGTCTGTTGTCGAGATTTTTGTTACTCCAATGGATGGTACCCTTGTCGTTATGGAAGATAGTTTGTTGTCGAGATTTTTGTTACTCCAATGGATGGTAGCCTTGTCATTATGGAAGGTATTCCGTCGTCCCGATTTTTGTTACTCAAATGGATGGTAGCCTTGTCATTATGGAAGGTAGTCTGTCGTTGTGATTTCTGTTACTCCAATGGATGGTAGCCTTCTCATTATGGAAGGTAGTCTGTTGTTCAGATTTTTGTTATTCCAATGGATGGTAGCCTTCTCGTTATGGAAGGTAGTCTGTTGTCGTGATTTTTATTACTCCAATGGATGGTAGCCATGTCACTATGGAAGGTAGTATGTTGTCGATATCTTTGTTACTCTAATGGATGGTAGCCTTGTCATTATGGAAGGTAGTCCGTTGTCCCGATTTTTATTACTCCAATGGATGGTAGCCTTGTCATTATGGAAGATAGTCTGTCGTTGTGATTTCAGTTACTCAATGGATGATAGCCTTGTAATTATGGAAGGTAGTCTGTTATTCAGAATTTTGTTACTCCAATCGATGGTAGACTTGTCATTATGGAAGGTAGTCTGTTGTCGATATTTTTGTTACTCCATTGGATTGTGGCCTTGTCATTGTGAAAGGTAGTCTATTGTCGAGATTTTTGTTATTCCAATGGATGGTAGACTTCTCATTATGGAAGGTAGTCTGTTGTCGAGATTTTTGTTACTCTAATGGATGGTACCCTTATCATTACGGAAGGTAGTCTATTGTCGAGATTTTTGTTACTCAAATGGATGGTAGCCTTGTCATTATGGAAGGTAGTCATTTTTCGAGATTTGTGTTATTCCAATGGATGATAGCCTTGTCATTATGGAAGGTAGTCTATTGTCGTGATTTTTGATACCCCAATGGATGTTAGCCTTGTCATTTTTTAAGTTAGTATGTTGTCAATATCTTTGTTACTCCAATGGATGGTAGCCTTGTTATTATGGAAGGTAGTCTATTGTCGAGATTTTTGTTATTCCAATGGATTATGGACTTGTCATTATGGAAGGTAGTCTGTTGTCCCGATTATTGTTGCTCCAATGGATGGTACCCTTGTCGTTATGGAAGGTAGTCTGTTGTCGAGATTTTTGTTACTCCAATGGATGGTAGCCTTGTCATTATGGAAGGTAGTCTGTTGTCCAAATTTTTTATACTCCAATGGATGGTAGCCTTGTCATTATGGAAGGTAGTCTGTTGCCGAGATTTTTGTTACTCAAATGGATGGTAGCCTTGTGATTATGGAAGGTAGTCTGTCGTTGTGATTTTTGTTACTCCAATGGATGGTAGCCTTGTCATTATGGAAGGTAGTATGTTGTTCCGATTTTTGTTATTCCAATCGATGGTAGCCTTCTCGTTATGGAAGGTAGTCTTTTGTCGTGATTTTTATTACTCCAATGGATGGTAGAGATGTCATTATTGAAGGAAGTATATTGTCAATATCTTTGTTACTCTAATGGATGTTAGCCTTGTAATTATGGAAGGTAGTCCGTTGTCGAGATTTTTGTTACTCCAATGGATGGTAGCCTTGACATTATGGACGGTAGTCTCTTGGTTTTATTTTTGTTACTCCATTGGATGGTAGCCTTGTCATTATGGAAGGTAGTCTGTTGTCCCAATTATTGTTACTCAAATGGATGGTAGCCTTGTCATTATGGAAGGTAGTCTGTCGTTGTGATTTCTTTTACTCCAATGGATGGTAGCCTTGTCATTATGGAAGGTAGTCTGTTGTTCAGATTTTTGTTATTCCAATGGATGGTAGCCTTCTCGTTATGGAAGGTAGTCTGTTGTCGTGATATTATTACTCAAATGGATGGTAGCCATGTCATTATGGAAGGTAGTATGTTGTCGATATCTTTTTTACTCTAATGGTGGTAGCCTTGTCATTATGGAGGGTAGTCTGTTGTCGAGATTTTTGTTACTCCAAAGGATGGTACACTTGTCCTTATTGAAGATAGTCTGTTGTCGAGATTTTTGTTACTCCAATGGATGGTAGCCTTGTCATTATGGAAGGTATTTCGTTGTCCCGATTTTTGTTACTCAAATGGATGGTAGCCTTGTCATTATGGAAGGTAGTCTGTCGTTGTGATTTTTGTTACTCCAATGGATGGTAGCCTTGTCATTATGGAAGGTAGTATGTTGTTCAGATTTTTGTTATTCAATCGATGGTAGCCTTCTCGTTATGGAAAGTAGTCTGTTGTCGTGATTTTTATTACTCCAATGGATGGTAGACATGTCATTATGGAAGGTATTATGTTGTTGATATCTTTGTTACTCTAATGGATGGTAGCATTGTCATTATGGAAGGTAGTCCGTTGTCGTGATTTTTGTTACTCCAATGGATGGTAGCCTTGACATTATGGAAGGTAGTCTCTTGTTGATATTTTTGTTTCTCCATTGGATGGTAGCCTTGTCATTATGGAAGGTAGTCTATTGTCCCGATTATTGTTACTCAAATGGATTGTAGCCGTGTCATTATGGAAGGTAGTTTGTCGTTGTGATTTCTGTTACTCCAATGGACGGTAGCCTTGTGATTATGGAAGGTAGTCTGTCGTTGTGATTTTTGTTACTCCAATGGATGGTAGCCTTGTCATTATGGAAGGTAGTATGTTGTTCCGATTTTTGTTATTCCAATCGATGGTAGCCTTCTCGTTATGGAAGGTAGTCTTTTGTCGTGATTTTTATTACTCCAATGGATGGTAGAGATGTCATTATTGAAGGAAGTATATTGTCAATATCTTTGTTACTCTAATGGATGTTAGCCTTGTAATTATGGAAGGTAGTCCGTTGTCGAGATTTTTGTTACTCCAATGGATGGTAGCCTTGACATTATGGACGGTAGTCTCTTGGTTTTATTTTTGTTACTCCATTGGATGGTAGCCTTGTCATTATGGAAGGTAGTCTGTTGTCCCAATTATTGTTACTCAAATGGATGGTAGCCTTGTCATTATGGAAGGTAGTCTGTCGTTGTGATATCTTTTACTCCAATGGATGGTAGCCTTGTCATTATGGAAGGTAGTCTGTTGTTCAGATTTTTGTTATTCCAATGGATGGTAGCCTTCTCGTTATGGAAGGTAGTCTGTTGTCGTGATATTATTACTCAAATGGTTGGTAGCCATGTCATTATGGAAGGTAGTATGTTGTCGATATCTTTTTTACTCTAATGGTGGTAGCCTTGTCATTATGGAAGGTAGTCTGTTGTCGAGATTTTTGTTACTCCAAAGGATGGTACACTTGTCCTTATTGAAGATAGTCTGTTGTCGAGATTTTTGTTACTCCAATGGATGGTAGCCTTGTCATTATGGAAGGTATTTCGTTGTCCCGATTTTTGTTACTCAAATGGATGGTAGCCTTATCCTTATGGAAGGTAGTCTGTCGTTGTGATTTTTGTTACTCCAATGGATGGTAGCCTTGTCATTATGGAAGGTAGTATGTTGTTCAGATTTTTGTTATTCAATCGATGGTAGCCTTCTCGTTATGGAAAGTAGTCTGTTGTCGTGATTTTTATTACTCCAATGGATGGTAGACATGTCATTATGGAAGGTATTATGTTGTTGATATCTTTGTTACTCTAATGGATGGTAGCATTGTCATTATGGAAGGTAGTCCGTTGTCGTGATTTTTGTTACTCCAATGGATGGTAGCCATGTCACTATGGAAGGTAGTATGTTGTCGATATCTTTGTTACTCTAATGGATGGTAGCCTTGTCATTATGAAAGGTAGTCCGTTGTCGAGATTTTTGTTACTCCAATGGATGGTAGCCTTGACATTATGGACGGTAGTCTCTTGGTTATATTTTTGTTACTCCATTGGATGGTAGCCTTGTCATTATGGAAGGTAGTCTATTGTCCCGATTATTGTTACTCAAATGGATGGTAGCCTTGTCAGTATGGAAGGTAGTATGTTGTCGAGATTTTTTTTATTCTAATGGATGGTAGCCTTGTCATTATGGAAGTTAGTGTGTTGTCGTGATTTTTGTTACTCCAATGGATGGTAGCCTTGTCATTATGGAAGGTAGTCTGTTGTCGAGATTTTTGTTACTCCAAAGGATGGTACACTTGTCCTTATGGAAGATAGTCTGTTGTCGAGATTTTTGTTACTCCAATGGATGGTAGCCTTGTCATTATGGAAGGTATTTCATTGTCCCGATTTTTGTTACTCAAATGGATGGTAGCCTTGTCATTATGGAAGGTAGTCTGTCGTTGTGATTTTTGTTACTCCAATGGATGGTAGCCTTGTCATTATGGAAGGTAGTATGTTGTTCAGATTTTTGTTATTCAATTGATGGTAGCGTTCTCGTTATGGAAAGTAGTCTATTGTCGTGATTTTTATTACTCCAATGGATGGTAGACATGTCATCATGGAAGGTATTATGTTGTCGATATCTTTGTTACTCTAATGGATGGTAGCATTGTCATTATGGAAGGTAGTCCGTTGTCGAGATTTTTGTTACTCCAATGGATGGTAGCCTTGAAATTATGGAAGGTAGTCTCTTGTTGATATTTTTGTTTCTCCAATGGATGGTAGCCTTGTCATTATGGAAGGTAGTCTATTGTCCCGATTATTGTTACTCAAATGGATGGTAGCCTTGTCATTATGGAAGGTAGTTTGTCGTTGTGATTTCTGTTACTCCAATGGATGGTAGCCTTGTCATTATGGAAGGTAGTTTGTTGTTCAGATTTTTGTTATTCCAATGGATGGTAGCCTTCTCGTTATGGAAGGTAGTCTGTTGTCGTGATTTTTATTACTCCAATGGATGGTAGCCATGTCACTATGGAAGGTAGTATGTTGTCGATATCTTTGTTACTCTAATGGATGGTAGCCTTGTCATTATGGAAGGTAGTCCGTTGTCGAGATTTTTGTTACTCCAATGGATGGTAGCCTTGACATTATGGACGGTAGTCTCTTGGTTATATTTTTGTTACTCCATTGGATGGTAGCCTTGTCATTATGGAAGGTAGTCTATTGTCCCGATTATTGTTACTCAAATGGATTGTAGCCTTGTAAGTATGGAAGGTAGTATGTTGTCGAGATTTTTTTTATTCTAATGGATGGTAGCCTTGTCATTGTGGAAGTTAGTGTGTTGTCATGATTTTTGTTACTCCAATGGATGGTAGCCTTGTCATTATGGAAGGTAGTCTGTTGTCGAGATTTTTGTTACTCCAAAGGATGGTACACTTGTCCTTATGGAAGATAGTCTGTTGTCGAGATTTTTGTTACTCCAATGGATGGTAGCCTTGTCATTATGGAAGGTATTTCGTTGTCCCGATTTTTGTTACTCAAATGGATAGTAGCCTTGTCATTATGGAAGGTAGTTTGTCGTTGTGATTTTTGTTACTCCAATGGATGGTAGCCTTGTCATTATGGAAGGTAGTATGTTGTTCAGATTTTTGTTATTCAATAGATGGTAGCCTTCTCGTTATGGAAAGTAGTCTGTTGTCGTGATTTTTATTACTCCAATGTATGGTAGACATGTCATTATGGAAGGTATTATGTTGTCGATATCTTTGTTACTCTAATGGATGGTAGCATTGTCATTATGGAAGGTAGTCCGTTGTCGAGATTTTTGTTACTCCAATGGATGGTAGCCTTGACATTATGGAAGGTAGTCTCTTGTTGATATTTTTGTTTCTCCATTGGATGGTATCCTTGTCATTATGGAAGGTAGTCTATTGTCCCGATTATTGTTACTCAAATGGATGGTAGCCTTGTCATTATGGAAGGTAGTTTGTCGTTGTGATTTCTGTTACTCCAATGGATGGTAGCCTTGTTATTATGGAAGGTAGTCTGTTGTTCAGATTTTTGTTATTCCAATGGATGGTAGCCTTCTCGTTATGGAAGGTAGTCTGTTGTCGTGATTTTTATTACTCCAATGGATGGTAGCCATGTCACTATGGAAGGTAGTATGTTGTGGATATCTTTGTTACTCTAATGGATGGTAGCCTTGTCATTATGGAAGGTAGTCCGTTGTCGAGATTTTTGTTACTCCAATGGATGGTAGCCTTGACATTATGGACGGTAGTCTCTTGGTTATATTTTTGTTACTCCATTGGATGGTAGCCTTGTCATTATGGAAGGTAGTCTATTGTCCCGATTATTGTTACTCAAATGGATGGTAGCCTTGTCAGTATGGAAGGTAGTATGTTGTCGAGATTTTTTTTATTCTAATGGATGGTAGCCTTGTCATTATGGAAGTTAGTGTGTTGTCGTGATTTTTGTTACTCCAATGGATGGTAGCCATGTCATTATGGAAGGTAGTATGTCGTCGATATCTTTGTTACTCCAATGGATGGTAGTCTTGTCATTATGGAAGGTAGTCTGTTGTTGAGATTTTTGTTAATCCAATGGATGCTAGCCTTGTCATTACGAAAGGTAGTCTCTTGTTGATATTTTTGTTACTCCAAGGGATGGTAGCATTGTCATTATGGAAGGTAGTAAGTTGTCCCGATTTTTGTTACTCAAATGGATGGTAGCCTTGTCATTATGGAAGGTAGTCTGTCGTTGTGATTTTTGTTACTCCAATGGATGGTAGCCTTGTCATTATGGAAGGTAGTATGTTGTTCAGATTTTTGTTATTCAATTGATGGTAGCGTTCTCGTTATGGAAAGTAGTCTATTGTCGTGATTTTTATTACTCCAATGGATGGTAGACATGTCATTATGGAAGGTATTATGTTGTCGATATCTTTGTTACTCTAATGGACGGTAGCATTGTCATTATGGAAGGTAGTCCGTTGTCGAGATTTTTGTTACTCCAATGGATGGTAGCCTTGAAATTATGGAAGGTAGTCTCTTGTTGATATTTTTGTTTCTCCAATGGATGGTAGCCTTGTCATTATGGAAGGTAGTCTATTGTCCCGATTATTGTTACTCAAATGGATGGTAGCCTTGTCATTATGGAAGGTAGTTTGTCGTTGTGATTTCTGTTACTCCAATGGATGGTAGCCTTGTCATTATGGAAGGTAGTCTGTTGTTTAGATTTTTGTTATTCCAATGGATGGTAGCCTTCTCGTTATGGAAGGTAGTCTGTTGTCGTGATTTTTATTACTCCAATGGATGGTAGCCATGTCACTATGGAAGGTAGTATGTTGTCGATATCTTTGTTACTCTAATGGATGGTAGCCTTGTCATTATGGAAGGTAGTCCGTTGTCGAGATTTTTGTTACTCCAATGGATGGTAGCCTTGACATTATGGACGGTAGTCTCTTGGTTATATTTTTGTTACTCCATTGGATGGTAGCCTTGTCATTATGGAAGGTAGTCTATTGTCCCGATTATTGTTACTCAAATGGATGGTAGCCTTGTCAGTATGGAAGGTATTATGTTGTCGAGATTTTTTTTATTCTAATGGATGGTAGCCTTGTCATTATGGAAGTTAGGGTGTTGTCGTGATTTTTGTTACTCCAATGGATGGTAGCCTTGTCATTATGGAAGGTAGTCTGTTGTCGAGATTTTTGTTACTCCAAAGGATGGTACACTTGTCCTTATGGAAGATAGTCTGTTGTCGAGATTATTGTTACTCCAATGGATGGTAGCCTTGTCATTATGGAAGGTATTTCGTTGTCCCGATTTTTGTTACTCAAATGGATAGTAGCCTTGTCATTATGGAAGGTAGTTTGTCGTTGTGATTTTTGTTACTCCAATGGATGGTAGCCTTGTCATTATGGAAGGTAGTATGTTGTTCAGATTTTTGTTATTCAATCGATGGTAGCCTTCTCGTTATGGAAAGTAGTCTGTTGTCGTGATTTTTATTACTCCAATGTATGGTAGACATGTCATTATGGAAGGTATTATGTTGTCGATATCTTTGTTACTCTAATGGATGGTAGCATTGTCATTATGGAAGGTAGTCCGTTGTCGAGATTTTTGTTACTCCAATGGATGGTAGCCTTGACATTATGGAAGGTAGTCTCTTGTTGATATTTTTGTTTCTCCATTGGATGGTATCCTTGTCATTATGGAAGGTAGTCTATTGTCCCGATTATTGTTACTCAAATGGATGGTAGCCTTGTCATTATGGAAGGTAGTTTGTCGTTGTGATTTCTGTTACTCCAATGGATGGTAGCCTTGTCATTATGGAAGGTAGTCTGTTGTTCAGATTTTTGTTATTCCAATGGATGGTAGCCTTCTCGTTATGGAAGGTAGTCTGTTGTCGTGATTTTTATTACTCCAATGGATGGTAGCCATGTCACTATGGAAGGTAGTATGTTGTGGATATCTTTGTTACTCTAATGGATGGTAGCCTTGTCATTATGGAAGGTAGTCCGTTGTCGAGATTTTTGTTACTCCGATGGATGGTAGCCTTGACATTATGGACGGTAGTCTCTTGGTTATGGTTTTGTTACTCCATTGGATGGTAGCCTTGTCATTATGGAAGGTAGTCTATTGTCCCGATTATTGTTACTCAAATGGATGGTAGCCTTGTCAGTATGGAAGGTAGTATGTTGTCGAGATTTTTTTTATTCTAATGGATGGTAGCCTTGTCATTATGGAAGTTAGTGTGTTGTCGTGATTTTTGTTACTCCAATGGATGGTAGCCATGTCATTATGGAAGGTAGTATGTCGTCGATATCTTTGTTACTCCAATGGATGGTAGTCTTGTCATTATGGAAGGTAGTCTGTTGTTGAGATTTTTGTTAATCCAATGGATGCTAGCCTTGTCATTACGAAAGGTAGTCTCTTGTTGATATTTTTGTTACTCCAAGGGATGGTAGCATTGTCATTATGGAAGGTAGTAAGTTGTCCCGATTTTTGTTACTCAAATGGATGGTAGCCTTGTCATTATGGAAGGTAGTATGTCGTTGTGATTTTTGTTACTCCAATGGATGGTAGCCTTGTCATTATGGAAGGTAGTCTGTTGTTCATATTTTTGTTATTCCAATGGATGGCAGCCTTCTCATTATGGAAGGTAGTTTGTTGTCGTGATTTTTATTACTCCAATGGATGGTAGCCATGTCATTATGGAAGGTAGTATGTTGTCGATATCTTTGTTACTCTAATGGATGGTAGCCTTGTCATTATGGAAGGTAGTCCGTTGTCGAGATTTTTGTTACTCCAATGGATGGTAGCCATGTCATTATGGAAGCTAGTATGTTATCGATATCTTTGTTACTCCAATGGATGGTAGTCTTCTCATTATGGAAGGTAGTCTGTTGTCGAGATTTTTGTTACTCCAATGGATGCTAGCCTTGTCATTATGGAAGGTAGTCTCTTGTTGATATTTTTGTTACTCCAATGGATGGTAGCCTTGTCATTATGGAATTTAGTCAGTTGTCCCGATTTTTGTTACTCAAATGGATGGTAGTCTTGTCATTATGGAAGGTAGTATGCCGTTGTGATTTTAGTTAATCCAATGGATGGTAGCCTTGTCATTATAGAAGGTAGTCTGTTGTTCATATTTTTGTTATTCCAATGGATGGCAGCCTTCTCATTATGGAAGGTAGTCTGTAGTCGTGATTTTTATTACTCCAATGGATGGTAGCCATGTCATTATGGAAGGTAGTATGTTGTCAATGTCTTTGTTACTCTAATGGATGGTAGCCGTGTCATTATGGAAGGTAGTCTCTTGTTGATATTTTTGTTACTCCATTGGATGGTAGCCTTGTCATTATGGAAGGTAGTCTGTTGTCACGATTATTATTACTCAAATGGATGGTAGCCTTGTCATTATGGAAGGTAGTCTGTCGTTATGATTTCTGTTACTCCAATGGATGGTACCCTTGTCATTAAGGAAGGTAGTCTGTTGTTCAGATTTTTGTTATTCCAATGGATGGTAGCCTTCTCGTTATGGAAGGTAGTCTGTTGTCGTGATTTTTATTACTCCAATGGATGTTAGACATGTCATTATGGAAGGCAGTATTTTGTTGATATCTTGGTTACTCTAATGGATGGTAGCCTTATCATTATGGAAGGTAGTCCATTGTCGAGATTTTTATTACTCCAATGGATGGCAGCCTTGACATTATGAAAGGTAGTCTCTTATTGATATTTTTGGTACTCCATTGGATGGTAGCCTTGTCATTATGAAAGGTAGTCTGTTGTCCCGATTATTGTTACTCAAATGGATGGTAGCCTTGTCATTATGGAAGGTAGTATGTCGTTGTGATTTCAGTTACTCAATGGATGATAGCCTTGTAATTATGGAAAGTAGTCTGTTATTCATATTTTTGTTACTTCAATCGATGGAAGACTTGTCATTATGGAAGGTACTCTGTTGTCGATATTTTTGTTACTCAATTGGATTATATCCTTGTCATTATGAAAGGTAGTCTATTGTCGAGATTTTTGTTATTCCAATGGATGGTAGACTTGTCATTATGGAAGGTAGTCTATTGTCGAGATTTTTGTTACTCTAATGGATGGTACCCTTATCATTATTGAAAGTAGTCTATTGTCAGGATTTTTGTTACTCAAATTGATGGTAGCCTTGTCATTATGGAGGTTAGTGTGTTGTCGTGATTTTTGTTACTCCAATGGATGGTAGCCATGTCATTATGGAAGGTAGTCTATTGTCGTGATTTTTGTTACTCCAATGGATGTTAGCCTTGTCATTTTTTAAGTTAGTATGTTGTTGATATCTTTGTTACTCCAATGGATGGTAGCCTTGTTATTTTGGAAGGTAGTATGTTGTCGAGATTTTTGTTATTCTGATGGATTGTGGACTTGTCATTATGGAAGGTAGTCTGTTGTCAAGATTTTTGTTACTCCAATGGATGGTACCCTTGTCGTTATTGAAGATAGTCTATTGTCGAGATTTTTGTTACTCCAATGGAATGTAGCCTTGTCAATATGGAAGGTATTCTGTTGTCCCGATTATTGTTACTCAAATGGATGGTAGCCTTGTCATTATGGAAGGTAGTATGTTTTTCAGATTTTTGTTATTCCAATCGATGGTAGCCTTCTCGTTATGGAAAGTAGTCTGTTGTCGTGATTTTTATTACTCCAATGGATGGTAGACATGTCATTATGGAAGGTATTATGTTGTCGATATCTTTGTTACTCTAATGGATGGTAGCATTGTCATTATGGAAGGTAGTCTGTTGTCGAGATTTTTGTTACTCCAATGGATGGTACCTTTGTCATTATGGAAGATAGTCTGTTGTCGAGATTTTTGTTACTCCAATGGATGGTAGCCTTGTCATTATGGAAGGTAGTCCGTTGTCCCGATTTTTGTTACTCAAATGGATGGTAGCCTTGTCATTATGGAAGGTAGTCTGTCGTTATGATTTCTGTTACTCCAATGGATGGTACCCTTGTCATTAAGGAAGGTAGTCTGTTGTTCAGATTTTTGTTATTCAAATGGATGGTAGCCTTCTCGTTATGGAAGGTAGTCTGTTGTCGTGATTTTTATTACTCCAATGGATGTTAGACATGTCATTATGGAAGGCAGTATTTTATTGATATCTTGGTTACTCTAATGGATGGTAGCCTTGTCATTATGGAAGGTAGTCCATTGTCGAGATTTTTATTACTCCAATGGATGGTACCCTTGACATTATGAAAGGTAGTCTCTTATTGATATTTTTGGTACTCCATTGGATGGTAGCCTTGTCATTATGAAAGGTAGTCTGTTGTCCCGATTATTGTTACTCAAATGGATGGTAGCCTTGTCATTATGGAAGGTAGTATGTCGTTGTGATTTCAGTTACTCAATGGATGATAGCCTTGTAACTATGGAAGGTAGTCTATTATTCAGATTTTTGTTACTTCAATCGATGGTAGACTTGTCATTATGGAAGGTAGTCTGTTGTCGATATTTTTGTTACTCAATTGGATTATATCCTTGTCATTATGAAAGGTAGTCTATTGTCGAGATTTTTGTTATTCCAATGGATGGTAGACTTGTCATTATGGAAGGTAGTCTATTGTCGAGATTTTTGTTACTCTAATGGATGGTACCCTTATCATTATTGAAGGTAGTCTATTGTCAGGATTTTTGTTACTCAAATTGATGATAGCCTTGTCATTATGGAAGTTAGTGTGTTGTCGTGATTTTTGTTACTCCAATGGATGGTAGCCATGTCATTATGGAAGGTAGTCTATTGTCGTGATTTTTGTTACTCCAATGGATGTTAGCCTTGTCATTTTTTAAGTTAGTATGTTGTTGATATCTTTGTTACTCCAATGGATGGTAGCCTTGTTATTATGGAAGGTAGTATGTTGTCGAGATTTTTGTTATTCTGATGGATTGTGGACTTGTCATTATGGAAGGTAGTCTGTTGTCAAGATTTTTGTTACTCCAATGGATGGTACCCTTGTCGTTATTGAAGATAGTCTGTTGTCGAGATTTTTGTTACTCCAATGGAATGTAGCCTTGTCAATATGGAAGGTATTCTGTTGTCCCGATTATTGTTACTCAAATGGATGGTAGCCTTGTCATTATGGAAGGTAGTATGTTTTTCAGATTTTTGTTATTCCAATCGATGGTAGCCTTCTCGTTATGGAAAGTAGTCTGTTGTCGTGATTTTTATTACTCCAATGGATGGTAGACATGTCATTATGGAAGGTATTATGTTGTCGATATCTTTGTTACTCTAATGGATGGTAGCATTGTCATTATGGAAGGTAGTCTGTTGTCGAGATTTTTGTTACTCCAATGGATGGTACCTTTGTCATTATGGAAGATAGTCTGTTGTCGAGATTTTTGTTACTCCAATGGATGGTAGCCTTGTCATTATGGAAGGTAGTCCGTTGTCCCGATTTTTGTTACTCAAATGGATGGTAGCCTTGTCATTATGGAAGGTAGTCTGTCGTTATGATTTCTGTTACTCCAATGGATGGTACCCTTGTCATTAAGGAAGGTAGTCTGTTGTTCAGATTTTTGTTATTCAAATGGATGGTAGCCTTCTCGTTATGGAAGGTAGTCTATTGTCGTGATTTTTATTACTCCAATGGATGTTAGACATGTCATTATGGAAGGCAGTATTTTATTGATATCTTGGTTACTCTAATGGATGGTAGCCTTGTCATTATGGAAGGTAGTCCATTGTCGAGATTTTTATTACTCCAATGGATGGTACCCTTGACATTATGAAAGGTAGTCTCTTATTGATATTTTTGGTACTCCATTGGATGGTAGCCTTGTCATTATGAAAGGTAGTCTGTTGTCCCGATTATTGTTACTCAAATGGATGGTAGCCTTGTCATTATGGAAGGTAGTATGTCGTTGTGATTTCAGTTACTCAATGGATGATAGCCTTGTAACTATGGAAGGTAGTCTGTTATTCAGATTTTTGTTACTTCAATCGATGGTAGACTTGTCATTATAGAAGGTAGTCTGTTGTCGATATTTTTGTTACTCAATTGGATTATATCCTTGTCATTATGAAAGGTAGTCTATTGTCGAGATTTTTGTTATTCCAATGGATGGTAGACTTGTCATTATGGAAGGTAGTCTATTGTCGAGATTTTTGTTACTCTAATGGATGGTACCCTTATCATTATTGAAGGTAGTCTATTGTCAGGATTTTTGTTACTCAAATTGATGGTAGCCTTGTCATTATGGAAGTTAGTGTGTTGTCGTGATTTTTGTTACTCCAATGGATGGTAGCCATGTCATTATGGAAGGTAGTCTATTGTCGTGATTTTTGTTACTCCAATGGATGTTAGCCTTGTCATTTTTTAAGTTAGTATGTTGTTGATATCTTTGTTACTCCAATGGATGGTAGCCTTGTTATTATGGAAGGTAGTATGTTGTCGAGATTTTTGTTATTCTGATGGATTGTGGACTTGTCATTATGGAAGGTAGTCTGTTGTCAAGATTTTTGTTACTCCAATGGATGGTACCCTTGTCGTTATTGAAGATAGTCTGTTGTCGAGATTTTTGTTACTCCAATGGAATGTAGCCTTGTCAATATGGAAGGTATTCTGTTGTCCCGATTATTGTTACTCAAATGGATGGTAGCCTTGTCATTATGGAAGGTAGTATGTTTTTCATTTTTTTGTTATTCCAATCGATGGTAGCCTTCTCGTTATGGAAAGTAGTCTGTTGTCGTGATTTTTATTACTCCAATGGATGGTAGACATGTCATTATGGAAGGTTCTATGTTGTCGATATCTTTGTTACTCTAATGGATGGTAGCATTGTTATTATGGAAGGTAGTCCATTGTCGAGATTTTTGTTACTCCAATGGATGGTAGCCGTTACATTATGGAAGGTAGTCTCTTGTTGATATTTTTGTTTCTCCATTGGATGGTAGCCTTGTCATTATGGAAGGTAGTATATTGTCCCAATTATTGTTACTCAAATGGATAGTAGCCTTGTCATTAAGGAAAGTAGTTTGTCGTTGTGATTTCTGTTACTCCAATGGATGGTAGCCTTGTCATTATGGAAGGTAGTCTGTTGTTCAGATTTTTGTTATTCCAATGGATGGTAGCCTTCTCGTTATGGAAGGTAGTCTGTTGTCGTGATTTTTATTACTCCAATGGATGGTAGACATGTCATTATGGAAGGCAGTATTTTATTGATATCTTGGTTACTATAATGGATGGTAGCCTTGTCATTATGGAAGGTAGTCCATTGTCGAGATTTTTATTACTCCAATGGATGGTAGCCTTAACATTATGAAAGGTAGTCTCTTATTGATATTTTTGGTACTCCATTGGATGGTAGCCTTGTCATTATGAAAGGTAGTCTGTTGGCCCGATTATTGTTACTCAAATGGATGGTATCCTTGTCATTATGGAAGGTAGTATGACGTTGTGATTTCAGTTACTCAATGGATGATAGCCTTGTAATTATGGAAGGTAGTCTGTTATTCAGATTTTTGTTACTTCAATCGATGGTAGACTTGTCATTATGGAAGGTAGTCTGTTGACGATATTTTTGTTACTCAATTGGATTATATCCTTGTCATTATGAAAGGTAGTCTATTGTCGAGATTTTTGTTATTCCAATGGATGGTAGACTTGTCATTATGGAAGGTAGTCTATTGTCGAGATTTTTGTTACTCTAATGGATGGTACCCTTATCATTATTGAAGGTAGTCTATTGTCAGGATTTTTGTTACTCAAATTGATGGTAGACATGTCATTATGGAAGTTAGTGTGTTGTCGTGATTTTTGTTACTCCAATGGATGGTAGCCATGTCATTATGGAAGGTAGTCTATTGTCGTGATTTTTGTTACTCCAATGGATGTTAGCCTTGTCATTTTTTATGTTAGTATGTTGTTGATATCTTTGTTACTCCAATGGATGGTAGCCTTGTTATTATGGAAGGTAGTATGTTGTCGAGATTTTTGTTATTCCGATGGATTGTGGACTTGTCATTATGGAAGGTAGTCTGTTGTCAAGATTTTTGTTACTCCAATGGATGGTACCCTTGTCGTTATTGAAGATAGTCTGTTGTCGAGATTTTTGTTACTCCAATGGAATGTAGCCTTGTCAATATGGAAGGTATTCTGTTGTCCCGATTATTGTTACTCAAATGGATGGTAGCCTTGTCATTATGGAAGGCAGTATGTTTTTCAGATTTTTGTTATTCCAATCGATGGCAGCCTTCTCGTTATGGAAAGTAGTCTGTTGTCGTGATTTTTATTACTCCAATGGATGGTAGACATGTCATTATGGAAGGTATTATGTTGTCGATATCTTTGTTACTCTAATGGATGGTAGCATTGTCATTATGGAAGGTAGTCCGTTGTCGAGATTTTTGTTACTCCAATGGATGGTAGCCTTGACATTATGGAAGGTAGTCTCTTGTTGATATTTTTGTTTCTCCATTGGATGGTAGCCTTGTCATTATGGAAGGTAGTCTATTGTCCCAATTATTGTTACTCAAATGGATAGTAGCCTTGTCATTATGGAAGGTAGTTTGTCGTTGTGATTTCTGTTACTCCAATGGATGGTAGCCTTGTCATTATGGAAGGTAGTCTGTTGTTCATATTTTTGTTATTCCAATGGATGGTAGCCTTCTCGTTATGGAAGGTAGTCTGTTGTCGTGATTTTTATTACTCCAATGGATGGTAGACATGTCATTATGGAAGGCAGTATTTTATTGATATCTTGGTTACTATAATGGATGGTAGCCTTGTCATTATGGAAGGTAGTCCATTGTCGAGATTTTTATTACTCCAATGGATGGTAGCCTTAACATTATGAAAGGTAGTCTCTTATTGATATTTTTGGTACTCCATTGGATGGTAGCCTTGTCATTATGAAAGGTAGTCTGTTGTCCCGATTATTGTTACTCAAATGGATGGTAGCCTTGTCATTATGGAAGGTAGTATGTCGTTGTGATTTCAGTTACTCAATGGATGATAGCCTTGTAATTATGGAAGGTAGTCTGTAATTCAGATTTTTATTACTTCAATCGATGGTAGACTTGTCATTATGGAAGGTAGTCTGTTGTCGATATTTTTGTTACTCAATTGGATTATATCCTTGTCATTATGAAAGGTAGTCTATTGTCGAGATTTTTGTTATTCCAATGGATGGTAGACTTGTCATTATGGAAGGTAGTCTATTGTCGAGATTTTTGTTACTCTAATGGATGGTACCCTTATCATTATTGAAGGTAGTCTATTGTCAGGATTTTTGTTACTCAAATTGATGGTAGCCTTGTCATTATGGAAGTTAGTGTGTTGTCGTGATTTTTGTTACTCCAATGGATGGTAGCCATGTCATTATGGAAGGTAGTCTATTGTCGTGATTTTTGTTACTCCAATGGATGTTAGCCTTGTAATTTTTTAAGTTAGTATGTTGTTGATATCTTTGTCACTCCAATGGATGGTAGCCTTGTTATTATGGAAGGTAGTATGTTGTCGAGATTTTTGTTATTCCGATGGATTGTGGACTTGTCATTATGGAAGGTAGTCTGTTGTCAAGATTTTTGTTACTCCAATGGATGGTACCCTTGTCGTTATTGAAGATAGTCTGTTGTCGAGATTTTTGTTACTCCAATGGAATGTAGCCTTGTCAATATGGAAGGTATTCTGTTGTCCCGATTATTGTTACTCAAATGGATGGTAGCCTTGTCATTATGGAAGGTAGTATGTTTTTCATTTTTTTGTTATTCCAATCGATGGTAGCCTTCTCGTTATGGAAAGTAGTCTGTTGTCGTGATTTTTATTACTCCAATGGATGGTAGACATGTCATTATGGAAGGTATTATGTTGTCGATATCTTTGTTACTCTAATGGATGGTAGCATTGTCATTATGGAAGGTAGTCCGTTGTCGAGATTTTTGTTACTCCAATGGATGGTAGCCTTGACATTATGGAAGGTAGTCTCTTGTTGATATTTTTGTTTCTCCATTGGATGGTAGCCTTGTCATTATGGAAGGTAGTCTATTGTCCCATTTATTGTTACTCAAATGGATAGTAGCCTTGTCAATATGGAAGGTAGTTTGTCGTTGTGATTTCTGTTACTCCAATGGATGGTAGCCTTGTCATTATGGAAGGTAATCTGTTGTTCAGATTTTTTTTATTCCAATGGATGGTAGCCTTCTCGTTATGGAAGGTAGTCTGTTGTCGTGATTTTTATTACTCCAATGGATGGTAGACATGTCATTATGGAAGGCAGTATTTTATTGATATCTTGGTTACTATAATGGATGGTAGCCTTGTCATTATGGAAGGTAGTCCATTGTCGAGATTTTTATTACTCCAATGGATGGTAGCCTTAACATTATGAAAGGTAGTCTCTTATTGATATTTTTGGTACTCCATTGGATGGTAGCCTTGTCATTATGAAAGGTAGTCTGTTGTCCCGATTATTGTTACTCAAATGGATGGTAGCCTTGTCATTATGGAAGGTAGTATGTCGTTGTGATTTCAGTTACTCAATGGATGATAGCCTTGTAATTATGGAAGGTAGTCTGTTATTCAGATTTTTGTTACTTCAATCGATGGTAGACTTGTCATTATGGAAGGTAGTCTGTTGTCGATATTTTTGTTACTCAATTGGATTATATCCTTGTCATTATGAAAGGTAGTCTATTGTCGAGATTTTTGTTATTCCAATGGATGGTAGACTTGTCATTATGGAAGGTAGTCTATTGTCGAGATTTTTGTTACACTAATGGATGGTACCCTTATCATTATTGAAGGTAGTCTATTGTCAGGATTTTTGTTACTCAAATTGATGGTAGCCTTGTCATTATGGAAGTTAGTGTGTTGTCGTGATTTTTGTTACTCCAATGGATGGTAGCCATGTCATTATGGAAGGTAGTCTATTGTCGTGATTTTTGTTACTCCAATGGATGTTAGCCTTGTCATTTTTTAAGTTAGTATGTTGTTGATATCTTTGTTACTCCAATGGATGATAGCCTTGTTATTATGGAAGGTAGTATGTTGTCGAGATTTTTGTTATTCCGATGGATTGTGGACTTGTCATTATGGAAGGTAGTCTGTTGTCAAGATTTTTGTTACTCCAATGGATGGTACCCTTGTCGTTATTGAAGATAGTCTGTTGTCGAGATTTTTGTTACTCCAATGGAATGTAGCCTTGTCAATATGGAAGGTATTTTGTTGTCCCGATTATTGTTACTCAAATGGATGGTAGCCTTGTCATTATGGAAGGTAGTATGTTTTTCAGATTTTTGTTATTCCAATCGATGGTAGCCTTCTCGTTATGGAAAGTAGTCTGTTGTCGTGATTTTTATTACTCCAATGGATGGTAGACATGTCATTATGGAAGGTATTATGTTGTCGATATCTTTGTTACTCTAATGGATGGTAGCATTGTCATTATGGAAGGTAGTTCGTTGTCGAGATTTTTGTTACTCCAATGGATGGTAGCCTTGACATGATGGAAGGTAGTCTCTTGTTGATATTTTTGTTTCTCCATTGGATGGTAGCCTTGTCATTATGGAAGGTAGTCTATTGTCCCAATTATTGTTACTCAAATGGATAGTAGCCTTGTCATTATGGAAGGTAGTTTGTCGTTGTGATTTCTGTTACTCAAATGGATGGTAGCCTTGTCATTATGGAAGGCAGTATGTTGTTCAGATTTTTGTTATTCCAATGGATGGTAGCCTTCTCGTTATGGAAGGTAGTCTGTTGTCGTGATTTTTATTACTCCAATGGATGGTAGACATGTCATTATGGAAGGTATTATGTTGTCGATATCTTTGTTACTCTAATGGATGGTAGCATTGTCATTATGGAAGGTAGTCCGTTGTCGAGATTTTTGTTACTCCAATGGATGGTAGCCTTGACATTATGGAAGGTAGTCTCTTGTTGATATTTTTGTTTCTCCATTGGATGGTAGCCTTGTCATTATGGAAGGTAGTCTATTGTCCCAATTATTGTTACTCAAATGGATAGTAGCCTTGTCATTATGGAAGGTAGTTTGTCGTTGTGATTTCTGTTACTCCAATGGATGGTAGCCTTGTCATTATGGAAGGTAGTCTGTTGTTCATATTTTTGTTATTCCAATGGATGGTAGCCTTCTCGTTATGGAAGGTAGTCTGTTGTCGTGATTTTTATTACTCCAATGGATGGTAGACATGTCATTATGGAAGGCAGTATTTTATTGATATCTTGGTTACTATAATGGATGGTAGCCTTGTCATTATGGAAGGTAGTCCATTGTCGAGATTTTTATTACTCCAATGGATGGTAGCCTTAACATTATGAAAGGTAGTCTCTTATTGATATTTTTGGTACTCCATTGGATGGTAGCCTTGTCATTATGAAAGGTAGTCTGTTGTCCCGATTATTGTTACTCAAATGGATGGTAGCCTTGTCATTATGGAAGGTAGTATGTCGTTGTGATTTCAGTTACTCAATGGATGATAGCCTTGTAATTATGGAAGGTAGTCTGTAATTCAGATTTTTATTACTTCAATCGATGGTAGACTTGTCATTATGGAAGGTAGTCTGTTGTCGATATTTTTGTTACTCAATTGGATTATATCCTTGTCATTATGAAAGGTAGTCTATTGTCGAGATTTTTGTTATTCCAATGGATGGTAGACTTGTCATTATGGAAGGTAGTCTATTGTCGAGATTTTTGTTACTCTAATGGATGGTACCCTAATCATTATTGAAGGTAGTCTATTGTCAGGATTTTTGTTACTCAAATTGATGGTAGCCTTGTCATTATGGAAGTTAGTGTGTTGTCGTGATTTTTGTTACTCCAATGGATGGTAGCCATGTCATTATGGAAGGTAGTCTATTGTCGTGATTTTTGTTACTCCAATGGATGTTAGCCTTGTAATTTTTTAAGTTAGTATGTTGTTGATATCTTTGTCACTCCAATGGATGGTAGCCTTGTTATTATGGAAGGTAGTATGTTGTCGAGATTTTTGTTATTCCGATGGATTGTGGACTTGTCATTATGGAAGGTAGTCTGTTGTCAAGATTTTTGTTACTCCAATGGATGGTACCCTTGTCGTTATTGAAGATAGTCTGTTGTCGAGATTTTTGTTACTCCAATGGAATGTAGCCTTGTCAATATGGAAGGTATTCTGTTGTCCCGATTATTGTTACTCAAATGGATGGTAGCCTTGTCATTATGGAAGGTAGTATGTTTTTCATTTTTTTGTTATTCCAATCGATGGTAGCCTTCTCGTTATGGAAAGTAGTCTGTTGTCGTGATTTTTATTACTCCAATGGATGGTAGACATGTCATTATGGAAGGTATTATGTTGTCGATATCTTTGTTACTCTAATGGATGGTAGCATTGTCATTATGGAAGGTAGTCCGTTGTCGAGATTTTTGTTACTCCAATGGATGGTAGCCTTGACATTATGGAAGGTAGTCTCTTGTTGATATTTTTGTTTCTCCATTGGATGGTAGCCTTGTCATTATGGAAGGTAGTCTATTGTCCCATTTATTGTTACTCAAATGGATAGTAGCCTTGTCAATATGGAAGGTAGTTTGTCGTTGTGATTTCTGTTACTCCAATGGATGGTAGCCTTGTCATTATGGAAGGTAGTCTGTTGTTCAGATTTTTTTTATTCCAATGGATGGTAGCCTTCTCGTTATGGAAGGTAGTCTGTTGTCGTGATTTTTATTACTCCAATGGATGGTAGACATGTCATTATGGAAGGCAGTATTTTATTGATATCTTGGTTACTATAATGGATGGTAGCCTTGTCATTATGGAAGGTAGTCCATTGTCGAGATTTTTATTACTCCAATGGATGGTAGCCTTAACATTATGAAAGGTAGTCTCTTATTGATATTTTTGGTACTCCATTGGATGGTAGCCTTGTCATTATGAAAGGTAGTCTGTTGTCCCGATTATTGTTACTCAAATGGATGGTAGCCTTGTCATTATGGAAGGTAGTATGTCGTTGTGATTTCAGTTACTCAATGGATGATAGCCTTGTAATTATGGAAGGTAGTCTGTTATTCAGATTTTTGTTACTTCAATCGATGGTAGACTTGTCATTATGGAAGGTAGTCTGTTGTCGATATTTTTGTTACTCAATTGGATTATATCCTTGTCATTATGAAAGGTAGTCTATTGTCGAGATTTTTGTTATTCCAATGGATGGTAGACTTGTCATTATGGAAGGTAGTCTATTGTCGAGATTTTTGATACTCTAATGGATGGTACCCTTATCATTATTGAAGGTAGTCTATTGTCAGGATTTTTGTTACTCAAATTGATGGTAGCCTTGTCATTATGGAACTTAGTGTGTTGTCGTGATTTTTGTTACTCCAATGGATGGTAGCCATGTCATTATGGAAGGTAGTCTATTGTCGTGATTTTTGTTACTCCAATGGATGTTAGCCTTGTCATTTTTTAAGTTAGTATGTTGTTGATATCTTTGTTACTCCAATGGATGATAGCCTTGTTATTATGGAAGGTAGTATGTTGTCGAGATTTTTGTTATTCCGATGGATTGTGGACTTGTCATTATGGAAGGTAGTCTGTTGTCAAGATTTTTGTTACTCCAATGGATGGTACCCTTGTCGTTATTGAAGATAGTCTGTTGTCGAGATTTTTGTTACTCCAATGGAATGTAGCCTTGTCAATATGGAAGGTATTTTGTTGTCCCGATTATTGTTACTCAAATGGATGGTAGCCTTGTCATTATGGAAGGTAGTATGTTTTTCAGATTTTTGTTATACCAATCGATGGTAGCCTTCTCGTTATGGAAAGTAGTCTGTTGTCGTGATTTTTATTACTCCAATGGATGGTAGACATGTCATTATGGAAGGTATTATGTTGTCGATATCTTTGTTACTCTAATGGATGGTAGCATTGTCATTATGGAAGGTAGTTCGTTGTCGAGATTTTTGTTACTCCAATGGATGGTAGCCTTGACATGATGGAAGGTAGTCTCTTGTTGATATTTTTGTTTCTCCATTGGATGGTAGCCTTGTCATTATGGAAGGTAGTCTATTGTCCCAATTATTGTTACTCAAATGGATAGTAGCCTTGTCATTATGGAAGGTAGTTTGTCGTTGTGATTTCTGTTACTCAAATGGATGGTAGCCTTGTCATTATGGAAGGTAGTATGTTGTTCAGATTTTTGTTATTCCAATGGATGGTAGCCTTCTCGTTATGGAAGGTAGTCTGTTGTCGTGATTTTTATTACTCCAATGGATGGTAGACATGTCATTATGGAAGGTATTATGTTGTCGATATCTTTGTTACTCTAATGGATGGTAGCATTGTCATTATGGAAGGTAGTCCGTTGTCGAGATTTTTGTTACTCCAATGGATGGTAGCCTTGACATTATGGAAGGTAGTCTCTTGTTGATATTTTTGTTTCTCCATTGGATGGTAGCCTTGTCATTATGGAAGGTAGTCTATTGTCCCATTTATTGTTACTCAAATGGATAGTAGCCTTGTCAATATGGAAGGTAGTTTGTCGTTGTGATTTCTGTTACTCCAATGGATGGTAGCCTTGTCATTATGGAAGGTAGTCTGTTGTTCAGATTTTTGTTATTCCAATGGATGGTAGCCTTCTCGTTATGGAAGGTAGTCTGTTGTCGTGATTTTTATTACTCCAATGGATGGTAGACATGTCATTATGGAAGGCAGTATTTTATTGATATCTTGGTTACTATAATGGATGGTAGCCTTGTCATTATGGAAGGTAGTCCATTGTCGAGATTTTTATTACTCCAATGGATGGTAGCCTTAACATTATGAAAGGTAGTCTCTTATTGATATTTTTGGTACTCCATTGGATGGTAGCCTTGTCATTATGAAAGGTAGTCTGTTGTCCCGATTATTGTTACTCAAATGGATGGTAGCCTTGTCATTATGGAAGGTAGTATGTCGTTGTGATTTCAGTTACTCAATGGATGATAGCCTTGTAATTATGGAAGGTAGTCTGTTATTCAGATTTTTGTTACTTCAATCGATGGTAGACTTGTCATTATGGATGGTAGTCTGTTGTCGATATTTTTGTTACTCAATTGGATTATATCCTTGTCATTATGAAAGGTAGTCTATTGTCGAGATTTTTGTTATTCCAATGGATGGTAGACTTGTCATTATGAAAGGTAGTCTATTGTCGAGATTTTTGTTACTCTAATGGATGGTACCCTTATCATTATTGAAGGTAGTCTATTGTCAGGATTTTTGTTACTCAAATAGATGGTAGCCTTGTCATTATGGAAGTTAGTGTGTTGTCGTGATTTTTGTTACTCCAATGGATGGTAGCCATGTCATTATGGAAGGTAGTCTATTGTCGTGATTTTTGTTACTCTAATGGATGTTAGCCTTGTCATTTTTTAAGTTAGTATGTTGTTGATATCTTTGTTACTCCAATGGATGGTAGCCTTGTTATTATGGAAGGTAGTATGTTGTCGAGATTTTTGTTATTCCGATGGATTATGGACTTGTCATTATGGAAGGTAGTCTGTTGTCAAGATTTTTGTTACTCCAATGGATGGTACCCTTGTCGTTATTGAAGATAGTCTGTTGTCGAGATTTTTGTTACTCCAATGGAATGTAGCCTTGTCAATATGGAAGGTATTCTGTTGTCCCGATTATTGTTACTCAAATGGATGGTAGCCTTGTCATTATGGAAGGTAGTATGTTGTTCAGATTTTTGTTATTCCAATCGATGGTAGCCTTCTCGTTATGGAAAGTAGTCTGTTGTCGTGATTTTTATTACTCCAATGGATGGTAGACATGTCATTATGGAAGGTATTATGTTGTCGATATCTTTGTTACTCTAATGGATGGTAGCATTTTCATTATGGAAGGTAGTCCGTTGTCGAGATTTTTGTTACTCCGATGGATGGTAGCCTTGACATTATGGAAGGTAGTCTCTTGTTGATATTTTTGTTTCTCCATTGGATGGTAGCCTTGTCATTATGGAAGGTTGTCTATTGTCCCAATTATTGTTACTCAAATGGATGGTAGCCTTGTCATTATGGAAGGTAGTTTGTCGTTGTGATTTCTATTACTCCAATGGATGGTAGCCTTGTCATTATGGAAGGTAGTTTGTTGTTCAGATTTTTGATATTCCAATGGATGGTAGCCTTCTCGTTATGGAAGGTAGTCTATTGTCGTGATTTTTATTACTCCAATGGATGGTAGCCATGTCACTATGGAAGGTAGTATGTTGTCGATATCTTTGTTACTCTAATGGATGGTAGCCTTGTCATTATGGAAGGTAGTCTGTTGTCGATATTTTTGTTACTCCAATGGATGGTAGCCTTGACATTATGGACGATAGTCTCTTGGTTATATTTTTGTTACTCCATTGGATGGTAGCCTTGTCATTATGGAAGGTAGTCTATTGTCCCGATTATTGTTACTCAAATGGATGGTAGCCTTGTCAGTATGGAAGGTAGTATGTTGTCGAGATTTTTTTTATTCTAATGGATGGTAGCCTTGTCATTATGGAAGTTAGTGTGTTGTCGTGATTTTTGTTACTCCAATGGATGGTAGCCATGTCATTATGGAAGGTAGTATGTCGTCGATATCTTTGTTACTCCAATGGATGGTAGTCTTGTCATTATGGAAGGTAGTCTGTTGTTGAGATTTTTGTTAATCCAATGGATGCTAGCCTTGTCATTACGAAAGGTAGTCTCTTGTTGATATTTTTGTTACTTCAAGGGATGGTAGCATTGTCATTATGTAAGGTAGTCAGTTGTCCTGATTTTTGTTACTCAAATGGATGGTAGCCTTATCATTATGGAAGGTAGTCTGTTGTTCATATTTTTGTTATTCCAATGGATGGCAGCCTTCTCATTATGGAAGGTAGTTTGTTGTCGTGATTTTTATTACTCCAATGGATGGTAGCCATGTCATTATGGAAGGTAGTATGTTGTCGATATCTTTGTTACTCTAATGGATGGTAGCCTTGTCATTATGGAAGGTAGTCCGTTGTCGAGATTTTTGTTACTCCAATGGATGGTAGCCATGTCATTATGGAAGCTAGTATGTTGTCGATATCTTTGTTACTCCAATGGATGGTAGTCTTCTCATTATGGAAGGTAGTCTGTTGTCGAGATTTTTGTTACTCCAATGGATGCTAGCCTTGCCATTATGGAAGGTAGTCTGTTGTTATGATTTATGTTACTCCAATGGATGGTAGCCTTGTCATTAAGGAAGGTAGTCTGTAGTTCAGATTTTTGTTATTCCAATGGATGGTAGCCTTCTCGTTATGGAAGGTAGTCTGTTGTCGTGATTTTTATTACTCCAATGGATGGTATACATGTCATTATGGAAGGTATTATGTTGTCGATATCTTTGTTACTCTAATGGATGGTAGCATTGTCATTATGGAAGGTAGTCCGTTGTCAAGATTTTTGTTACTCCAATGGATGGTAGCCTTGACATTATGGAAGGTAGTCTCTTGTTGATATTTTTGTTTCTCCATTGGATGGTAGCCTTGTCATTATGGAAGGTAGTCTATTGTCCCAATTATTGTTACTCAAATGGATAGTAGCCTTGTCATTATGGAAGGTAGTTTGTCGTTGTGATTTCTGTTACTCCAATGGATGGTAGCCTTGTCATTATGGAAGGTAGTCTGTTGTTCAGATTTTTGTTATTCCAATGGATGGTAGCCTTCTCGTTATGGAAGGTAGTCTGTTGTCGTGATTTTTATTACTCCAATGGATGGTAGACATGTCATTATGGAAGGCAGTATTTTATTGATATCTTGGTTACTATAATGGATGGTAGCCTTGTCATTATGGAAGGTAGTCCATTGTCGAGATTTTTATTACTCCAATGGATGGTAGCCTTAACATTATGAAAGGTAGTCTCTTATTGATATTTTTGGTACTCCATTGGATGGTAGCCTTGTCATTATGAAAGGTAGTCTGTTGTCCCGATTATTGTTACTCAAATGGATGGTAGCCTTGTCATTATGGAAGGTAGTATGTCGTTGTGATTTCAGTTACTCAATGGATGATAGCCTTGTAATTATGGAAGGTAGTCTGTTATTCAGATTTTTGTTACTTCAATCGATGGTAGACTTGTCATTATGGATGGTAGTCTGTTGTCGATATTTTTGTTACTCAATTGGATTATATCCTTGTCATTATGAAAGGTAGTCTATTGTCGAGATTTTTGTTATTCCAATGGATGGTAGACTTGTCATTATGGAAGGTAGTCTATTGTCGAGATTTTTGTTACTCTAATGGATGGTACCCTTATCATTATTGAAGGTAGTCTATTGTCAGGATTTTTGTTACTCAAATTGATGGTAGCCTTGTCATTATGGAAGTTAGTGTGTTGTCGTGATTTTTGTTACTCCAATGGATGGTAGCCATGTCATTATGGAAGGTAGTCTATTGTCGTGATTTTTGTTACTCTAATGGATGTTAGCCTTGTCATTTTTTAAGTTAGTATCTTGTTGATATCTTTGTTACTCCAATGGATGATAGCCTTGTTATTATGGAAGGTAGTATGTTGTCGAGATTTTTGTTATTCCGATGGATTGTGGACTTGTCATTATGGAAGGTAGTCTGTTGTCAAGATTTTTGTTACTCCAATGGATGGTACCCTTGTCGTTATTGAAGATAGTCTGTTGTCGAGATTTTTGTTACTCCAATGGAATGTAGCCTTGTCAATATGGAAGGTATTCTGTTGTCCCGATTATTGTTACTCAAATGGATGGTAGCCTTGTCATTATGGAAGGTAGTATGTTGTTCAGATTTTTGTTATTCCAATCGATGGTAGCCTTCTCGTTATGGAAAGTAGTCTGTTGTCGTGATTTTTATTACTCCAATGGATGGTAGACATGTCATTATGGAAGGTATTATGTTGTCGATATCTTTGTTACTCTAATGGATGGTAGCATTTTCATTATGGAAGGTAGTCCGTTGTCGAGATTTTTGTTACTCCGATGGATGGTAGCCTTGACATTATGGAAGGTAGTCTCTTGTTGATATTTTTGTTTCTCCATTGGATGGTAGCCTTGTCATTATGGAAGGTTGTCTATTGTCCCAATTATTGTTACTCAAATGGATAGTAGCCTTGTCATTATGGAAGGTAGTTTGTCGTTGTGATTTCTGTTACTCCAATGGATGGTAGCCTTGTCATTATGGAAGGTAGTCTGTTGTTCAGATTTTTGTTATTCCAATGGATCGTAGCCTTCTTGTTATGGAAGGTAGTCTGTTGTCGTGATTTTTATTACTCCAATGGATGGTAGACATGTCATTATGGAAGGCAGTATTTTATTGATATCTTGGTTACTATAATGGATGGTAGCCTTGTCATTATGGAAGGTAGTCCATTGTCGAGATTTTTATTACTCCAATGGATGGTAGCCTTAACATTATGAAAGGTAGTCTCTTATTGATATTTTTGGTACTCCATTGGATGGTAGCCTTGTCATTATGAAAGGTAGTCTGTTGTCCCGATTATTGTTACTCAAATGGATGGTAGCCTTGTCATTATGGAAGGTAGTATGTCGTTGTGATTTCAGTTACTCAATGGATGATAGCCTTGTAATTATGGAAGGTAGTCTGTTATTCAGATTTTTGTTACTTCAATCGATGGTAGACTTGTCATTATGGATGGTAGTCTGTTGTCGATATTTTTGTTACTCAATTGGATTATATCCTTGTCATTATGAAAGGTAGTCTATTGTCGAGATTTTTGTTATTCCAATGGATGGTAGACTTGTCATTATGGAAGGTAGTCTATTGTCGAGATTTTTGTTACTCTAATGGATGGTACCCTTATCATTATTGAAGGTAGTCTATTGTCAGGATTTTTGTTACTCAAATTGATGGTAGCCTTGTCATTATGGAAGTTAGTGTGTTGTCGTGATTTTTGTTACTCCAATGGATGGTAGCCATGTCATTATGGAAGGTAGTCTATTGTCGTGATTTTTGTTACTCTAATGGATGTTAGCCTTGTCATTTTTTAAGTTAGTATGTTGTTGATATCTTTGTTACTCCAATGGATGGTAGCCTTGTTATTATGGAAGGTAGTATGTTGTCGAGATTTTTGTTATTCCGATGGATTATGGACTTGTCATTATGGAAGGTAGTCTGTTGTCAAGATTTTTGTTACTCCAATGGATGGTACCCTTGTCGTTATTGAAGATAGTCTGTTGTCGAGATTTTTGTTACTCCAATGGAATGTAGCCTTGTCAATATGGAAGGTATTCTGTTGTCCCGATTATTGTTACTCAAATGGATGGTAGCCTTGTCATTATGGAAGGTAGTATGTTGTTCAGATTTTTGTTATTCCAATCGATGGTAGCCTTCTCGTTATGGAAAGTAGTCTGTTGTCGTGATTTTTATTACTCCAATGGATGGTAGACATGTCATTATGGAAGGTATTATGTTGTCGATATCTTTGTTACTCTAATGGATGGTAGCATTTTCATTATGGAAGGTAGTCCGTTGTCGAGATTTTTGTTACTCCGATGGATGGTAGCCTTGACATTATGGAAGGTAGTCTCTTGTTGATATTTTTGTTTCTCCATTGGATGGTAGCCTTGTCATTATGGAAGGTTGTCTATTGTCCCAATTATTGTTACTCAAATGGATGGTAGCCTTGTCATTATGGAAGGTAGTTTGTCGTTGTGATTTCTATTACTCCAATGGATGGTAGCCTTGTCATTATGGAAGGTAGTTTGTTGTTCAGATTTTTGATATTCCAATGGATGGTAGCCTTCTCGTTATGGAAGGTAGTCTGTTGTCGTGATTTTTATTACTCCAATGGATGGTAGCCATGTCACTATGGAAGGTAGTATGTTGTCGATATCTTTGTTACTCTAATGGATGGTAGCCTTGTCATTATGGAAGGTAGTCCGTTGTCGATATTTTTGTTACTCCAATGGATGGTAGCCTTGACATTATGGACGGTAGTCTCTTGGTTATATTTTTGTTACTCCATTGGATGGTAGCCTTGTCATTATGGAAGGTAGTCTATTGTCCCGATTATTGTTACTCAAATGGATGGTAGCCTTGTCAGTATGGAAGGTAGTATGTTGTCGAGATTTTTTTTATTCTAATGGATGGTAGCCTTGTCATTATGGAAGTTAGTGTGTTGTCGTGATTTTTGTTACTCCAATGGATGGTAGCCATGTCATTATGGAAGGTAGTATGTCGTCGATATCTTTGTTACTCCAATGGATGGTAGTCTTGTCATTATGGAAGGTAGTCTGTTGTTGAGATTTTTGTTAATCCAATGGATGCTAGCCTTGTCATTACGAAAGGTAGTCTCTTGTTGATATTTTTGTTACTTCAAGGGATGGTAGCATTGTCATTATGTAAGGTAGTCAGTTGTCCTGATTTTTGTTACTCAAATGGATGGTAGCCTTATCATTATGGAAGGTAGTCTGTTGTTCATATTTTTGTTATTCCAATGGATGGCAGCCTTCTCATTATGCAAGGTAGTTTGTTGTCGTGATTTTTATTACTCCAATGGATGGTAGCCATGTCATTATGGAAGGTAGTATGTTATCGATATCTTTGTTACTCTAATGGATGGTAGCCTTGTCATTATGGAAGGTAGTCCGTTGTCGAGATTTTTGTTACTCCAATGGATGGTAGCCATGTCATTATGGAAGCTAGTATGTTGTCGATATCTTTGTTACTCCAATGGATGGTAGTCTTCTCATTATGGAAGGTAGTCTGTTGTCGAGATTTTTGTTACTCCAATGGATGCTAGCCTTGCCATTATGGAAGGTAGTCTGTCGTTATGATTTATGTTACTCCAATGGATGGTAGCCTTGTCATTAAGGAAGGTAGTCTGTAGTTCAGATTTTTGTTATTCCAATGGATGGTAGCCTTCTCGTTATGGAAGGTAGTCTGTTGTCGTGATTTTTATTACTCCAATGGATGGTAGACATGTCATTATGATAGGCAGTATTTTGTTGATATCTTTGTTACTCTAATGGATGGTAGCCTTGTCATTATGGAAGGTAGTCCATTGTCGAGATTTTTATTACTCCAATGGAAGGTAGCCTTGACATTATGAAAGGTAGTCTCTTATTGATATTTTTGGTACTCCATTGGATGGTAGCCTTGTCATTATGAAAGGTAGTCTGTTGTCCTGATTATTGTTACTCAAATGGATTGTAGCCTTGTCATTATGGAAGGTAGTCTGTCGTTGTGATTTCAGTTACTCAATGGATGATAGCCTTGTAATTATGGAAGGTAGTCTGTTATTCAGATTTTTGTTACTTCAATCGATGGTAGACTTGTCATTATGGAAGGTAGTCTGTTGTCGATATTTTTGTTACTCAATTGGATTATATCCTTCTCATTATGAAAGGTAGTCTATTGTCGAGATTTTTGTTATTCCAATGGATGGTAGACTTGTCATTATGGAAGGTAGTCTATTGTCGAGATTTTTGTTACTCTAATGGATGGTACCCTTATCATTATTGAAGGTAGTCTATTGTCAGGATTTTTGTTACTCAAATTGATGGTAGCCTTGTCATTATGGAAGTTAGTGTGTTGTCGTGATTTTTGTTACTCCAATGGATGGTAGCCATGTAATTATTGAAGGTAGTCTATTGTCGTGATTTTTGTTACTCCAATGGATGTTAGCCTTGTCATTTTTTAAGTTAGTATGTTGTTGATATCTTTGTTACTCCAATGGATGGTAGCCTTGTTATTATGGAAGGTAGTATGTTGTCAAGATTTTTGTTATTCCGATGGATTGTGGACTTGTCATTATGGAAGGTAGTCTGTTGTCAAGATTTTTGTTACTCCAATGGATGGTACCCTTGTCGTTATTGAAGATAGTCTGTTGTCGAGATTTTTGTTACTCCAATGGAATGTAGCCTTGTCATTATGGAAGGTATTCTGTTGTCCCGATTATTGTTACTCAAATGGATGGTAGCCTTGTCATTATGGAAGGTAGTCTGTCGTTGTGATTTCTGTTACTCCAATGGATGGTAGCCTTGTCATTATGGAAGGTAGTTTGTTGTTCAGATTTTTGTTATTCCAATGGATGGTAGCCTTCTCATTATGGAAGGTAGTCTGTTTTCGTGATTTTTATTACTCCAATGGATGGTATCCATGTCACTATGGAAGGTAGTATGTTGTCGATATCTTTGTTACTCTAATGGATGGTAGCCTTGTCATTATGGAAGGTAGTCCGTTGTCGAGATTTTTATTACTCCAATGGATGGTAGCCTTGACATTATGGAAGCTAGTCTCTTGTTGATATTTTTTTTACTCCATTGGATGGTAGCCTTGTCATTATGGAAGTTAGTATGTTGTCCCGATTATTGTTACTCAAATGGATGGTAGCCTTGTCATTATGGAAGGTAGTCTGTTATTCAGAATTTTATTACTCCAATCGATGGTAGACTTGTCATTATGGAAGGTAGTTTGTTGTCGATATTTTTGTTACTCCATTGGATTGTGGCCTTGTCATTATGAAAGGTAGTCTATTGTCGAGATTTTTGTTATTCCAATGGATGGTAGACTTGTCATTATGGAAAGTTGTCTGTTGTCGAGATTTTTGTTACTCTAATGGATGGTACCCTTATCATTACGGAAGGTAGTCTATTGTCGAGATTTTTGTTACTCAAATGGATGCTAGCCTTGTCATTATGGAAGGTAGTCATTTTTCGAGATTTTTGTTATTCCAATGGATGATAGCCTTGTCATTATGGAAGGTAGTTTATTGTCGTGATTTTTGTTACTCCAATGGATGTTTGCCTTGTCCTTTTTTAAGTTAGTATGTTGTCAATATCTTTGTTACTCTAATGGATGGTAGCCTTGTTATCATGGAAGGTAGTCTGTTGTAGAGATTTTTGTTATTCTAATGGATTATGGACTTGTCATTATGGAAGGTAGTCTGTTGTCCCGATTATTGTTGCTCCAATGGATGGTACCCTTGTTGTTATGGAAGGTAGTCTGTTGTCGAGATTTTTGTTACTCCAATGGATGGTTTCCTTGTCATTATGGAAGGTAGTCTGTTGTCCAAATTTTTTATACTCCAATGGATGGTAGCCTAGTCATTATGGAAGGTAGTCTGTTGCCGAGATTTTTGTTACTTCATTGGATGGTAGCCTTGTCATTAAGGAAGGTAGACTCTTGTTGAAATTTTTCTTACTCCAATGGATGATAGCCTTCTCTTTATTGAAGGTAGTGTGTTGTCCAGATTTTTGTTACTCTAATGGATGGTATCCTTTTCATTATGGAAAGTAGTCTGTTGTCGATATTTTTGTTACTGGATTGGATGGTAGCCTTGTCAGTATGGAAGGTAGTTTGTTGTCGAGATTTTTTTTATTCCAATGGATGGTAGCCTTGTCATTATGGAAGGTAGTATGTTGTCGATATCTTTGTTACTCCAATGGATGGTAGTCTTGTCATTATGGAAGGTAGTCTGTTGTCGAGATTTTTGTTAATCCAATGGATGCTAGCCTTGTCATTACGGAAGGTAGTCTCTTGTTGATATTTTTGTTACTCCAAGGGATGGTAGCATTGTCATTATGGAAGGTAGTCAGTTGTCCCAATTTTTGTAACTCAAATGGATGGTAGCCTTGTCATTATGGAAGGTAGTATGTCGTTGTGATTTTTGTTACTCCAATGGATGGTAGCCTTGTCATTATGGAAGGTAGTCTGTTGTTCATATTTTTGTTATTCCAATGGATGGCAGCCTTCTCATTATGGAAGGTAGTCTGTTGTCGTGATTTTTATTACTCCAATGGATGGTAGCCATGTCATTATGGAAGGTAGTACTTTGTCGATATCTTTGTTACTCTAATGGATGGTAGCCTTGTCATTATGGAAGGTAGTCTCTTGTTGATATTTTTGTTACTCCAATGGATGGTAGCCTTGACATTATGGAAGTTAGTCAGTTGTCCCGATTTTTGTTACTTAAATGGATGGTAGTCTTGTCATTATGGAAGTTAGTATGTCGTTGTGATTTTAGTTACTCCAATGGATGGTAGCCTTGTCATTATGGAAGGTAGTCTGTTGTTCATATTTTTGTTATTCCAATGGATGGCAGCCTTCTCATTATGGAAGGTAGTCTGTAGTCGTGATTTTTATTACTCCAATGGATGGTAGCCATGTCATTATAGAAGGTAGTATGTTGTCGATATCTTTGTTACTCTAATGGATGGTAGCCTTATCATTATGGAAGGTAGTCCGTTGTCGAGATTTTTTTTACTCCAATGGATGGTAGCCTTATCATTATGGAAAGTAGTCTCTTGTTGATATTTTTGTTACTCCATTGGATGGTAGCCTTGTCATTATGGAAGGTAGTCTGTTGTCACATTTATTATTACTCAAATGGATGGTAACCTTGTCATTATGGAAGGTAGTCTATCTTTGTGATTTCAGTTACTCAATGGATGATAGCCTTGTCATTATGGATGGTAGTCTATTGTTTAGATTTTTGTTACTCAAATGGATGTTAGACTTGTCATTATGAAAGGTAGTCTCCTGTCGATATTTTTGTTACTCCATGGGATTGTAGCCTTGTCATTATGAAAAGTAGTGTATTGTCGAGATTTTTGTTATTCCAATGGATGGTAGACTAGTCATTATGGAAGGTAGTCTGTTGTCGAGATTTGTGTTTCTCTAATGGATGGTACCCTTATCAATATGGAAGGTAGTCTATTGTCGAGATTTTTGTTACTCAAATGGATGGTAGCCTTTTCATTATGGAAGGTAGTCTGTTTTCGAGATTTTTGTTATTCCAATGGATGGTAGCCTTGTCATTATGGAAGGTAGTATGTTGTCGTGATTTTTGTTACTCCAATGGATGTTATCCTTGTCATTTTTTAAGTTAGTATGTTATCGATATCTTTGTTACTCCAATGGATGGTAGCCTTGTCATTATGGAAGGTAGTCTATTTTCGATATTTTTGTAACTCCATTGGATGGTAGCCTTGTCATTATGCAAGGTAGTCTCTTGTTGATATTTTTTTTACTCCAATGAATGATAACCTTCTCGTTATGGAAGGTAGTCTATCATTGTGATTTTTGTTACTCTAATGGATGGTAGCCTTGTCATTATTGAAGGTAGTCCGTTGTTGAGATTTTTGTTACTCCAATGGATGGTACCCTTGTCATTATGGAAAATAGTTTGTTGTCGAGAGTTTTGTTACTCTAATCGATCATAGCCTTGTCATTATGGAAGGTAGTTTGTTTTCCAAATTTTTTATCCTCCAATGGATGGTGGCCTAGTCATTATGGAAGGTAGCTAATTGCATAGATTTTTGTTACTCCATTGGATTGTAGACTTGACATTATGGAAGGTAGACACTTCTTGATATTGTATTTACTCCAATGGATGGTAGCCTTGTAATTTTTGAAGGTAGTCTGTTGTCCATATTTTTGTTACTCTAATGGATGGTAGCCTTGTCATTATGGAAGGTAGTCTGTTGTCGAGATTTTTGTTACTGGATTGGATGGTAGCCTTGTCATTATGGAAGGTGGTATGTTGTCGAGATTTTTGTTATTCAACTGGATTGTAGCCTTGTCATTATGGAAGGTAGTGTGTTGTCGTGATTTTTGTTACTCCAATGGATGGTAGCCTTTTCATTATGGAAGGTAGTATGTTGTCGATATCTTTGTTACTCCAATGGATGGTAGTCTTGTCATTATGGAAGGTAGTCTGTTGTCGAGATTATTCTTACTCCAATGGATGGTAGCCTGGTCATTATAGAAGGTAGTCTCTTGTTGATATTTTTGTTACTCCAATGGATGGTTGCCTTGTCATTATGGAAGGTAGTCCGTTGTCCCGAATTCTGTTACTCAAATGGATGGTAGCCTTATCATTATTGAAGGTAGTATGTCGTTGTGATTTCTGTTACTCCAATGGATGGAAGACTTGTCATTATGGAAGGTAGTCTGTTGTTCAGATTTTTGTTATTCCACTGGATGGTAGCTATCACATTAAGAAAGGTAGTCTGTTGTGGTGATTTTTATTACTCCAATGGATGGTAGCCATGTCATTATGGAAGGTAGTATGTTGTCAATATCTTTGTTACTCTAGTGGATGGTAGCCTTGTCATTATGGAAGGTAGTCCGTTGTCGATATTTTTGTTACTCCAATGGATGGTAGCCTTGTCATTATGGAAGGTGGTCTTTTGTTCATATTTTTGTTACTCCATCGGATGGTAGCCTTGTCATTATGGAAGGTAGTCTATTGTCTTGATTATTGTTACTCAAATGGATGGTAGCCTTGTCATTATGGAAGGTAGTTTGTCGTTATGATTTCTGTTACTCAATGGATGGTAGCCTTGTCATTATGGAAAGTAGTCTCTTGTTGATATTTTTGTTACTCCATTGGATGGTAGCCTTGTCATTATGGAAGGTAGTCTATTGTCACATTTATTATTACTCAAATGGATGGTAACCTTGTCATTATGGAAGGTAGTCTGTCTTTGTGATTTTAGTTACTCAATGGATGATAGCCTTGTCATTATGGAAGGTAGTCTATTGTTTAGATTTTTGTTACTCAAATGGATGTTAGACTTGTCATTATGAAAGGTAGTCTCCTGTCGATATTTTTGTTACTCCATGGGATTGTAGCCTTGTCATTATGAAAAGTAGTCTATTGTCGAGATTTTTGTTATTCCAATGGATGGTAGACTAGTCATTATGGAAGGTAGTCTGTTGTCGAGATTTTTGTTTCTCTAATGGATGGTACCCTTATCAATATGGAAGGTAGTCTATTGTCGAGATTTTTGTTACTCAAATGGATGGTAGCCTTGTCATTATGGAAGGTAGTCTGTTTTCGAGATTTTTGTTATTCCAATGGATGGTAGCCTTGTCATTATGGAAGGTAGTATGTTGTCGTGATTTTTGTTACTCCAATGGATGTAATCCTTGTCATTTTTTAAGTTAGTATGTTATCGATATCTTTGTTACTCCAATGGATGGTAGCCTTGTCATTATGGAAGGTAGTCTATTTTCGATATTTTTGTAACTCCAATGGATGGTAGCCTTGTCATTATGCAAGGTAGTCTCTTGTTGATATTTTTTTTACTCCAATGAATGGTAGCCTTCTCGTTATGGAAGGTAGTCTATCATTGTGATTTTTATTACTCTAATGGATGGTAGCCTTGTCATTATTGAAGGTAGTCCGTTGTTGAGATTTTTGTTACTCCAATGGATGGTACCCTTGTCATTATGGAAAATAGTTTGTTGTCGAGAGTTTTGTTACTCCAATCGATCATAGCCTTGTCATTATGGAATGTAGTTTGTTTTCCAAATTTTTTATCCTCCAATGGATGGTGGCCTAGTCATTATGGAAGGTAGCTAATTGTAGAGATTTTTGTTACTCCATTGGATTGTAGACTTGACATTATGGAAGGTAGACACTTCTTGATATTTTATTTACTCCAATGGATGGTAGCCTTGTCATTTTTGAAGGTAGTCTGTTGTCCATATTTTTGTTACTCTAATGGATGGTAGCCTTGTCATTATGGAAGGTAGTCTGTTGTCGAGATTTTTGTTACTGGATTGGATGGTAGCCTTGTCATTATGGAAGGTGGTATGTTGTCGAGATTTTTGTTATTCAAATGGATTGTAGCCTTGTCATTATGGAAGGTAGTGTGTTGTCGTGATTTTTGTTACTCCAATGGATGGTGGCCTTTTCATTATGGAAGGTAGTATGTTGTCGATATCTTTGTTACTCCAATGGATGGTAGTCTTGTCATTATGGAAGGTAGTCTGTTGTCGAGATTATTGTTACTCCAATGGATGGTAGCCTGGTCATTATAGAAGGTAGTCTCTTGTTGATATTTTTGTTACTCCAATGGATGGTTGCCTTGTCATTATGGAAGGTAGTCCGTTGTCCCGAATTCTGTTACTCAAATGGATGGTAGCCTTATCATTATTGAAGGTAATATGTCGTTGTGATTTCTGTTACTCCAATGGATGGTAGACTTGTCATTATGGAAGGTAGTCTATTGTTCAGATTTTTGTTATTCCAATGGATGGTAGCTATCACATTAAGAAAGGTAGTCTGTTGTGGTGATTTTTATTACTCCAATGGATGGTAGCCATGTCATTATGGAAGGTAGTATGTTGTCGATATCTTTGTTACTCTAGTGGATGGTAGCCTTGTCATTATGGAAGGTAGTCCGTTGTCGATATTTTTGTTACTCTAATGGATGGTAGCCTTGTCATTATGGAAGGTGGTCTTTTGTTCTTATTTTTGTTACTCCATCGGATGGTAGCCTTGTCATTATGGAAGGTAGTCTATTGTCTTGATTATTGTTACTCAAATGGATGGTAGCCTTGTCATTATGGAAGGTAGTTTGTCGTTATGATTTCTGTTACTCAATGGATGGTAGCCTTGTCATTATGGAAAGTAGTCTCTTGTTGATATTTTTGTTACTCCATTGGATGGTAGCCTTGTCCTTATGGAAGGTAGTCTATTGTCACATTTATTATTACTCAAATGGATGGTAACCTTGTCATTATGGAAGGTAGTCTGTCTTTGTGATTTCAGTTACTCAATGGATGATAGCCTTGTCATTATGGAAGGTAGTCTATTGTTTAGATTTTTGTTACTCAAATGGATGTTAGACTTGTCATTATGAAAGGTAGTCTCCTGTCGATATTTTTGTTACTCCATGGGATTGTAGCCTTGTCATTATGAAAAGTAGTCTATTGTCGAGAGTTTTGTTATTCCAATGGATGGTAGACTAGTCATTATGGAAGGTAGTCTGTTGTCGAGATTTTTGTTTCTCTAATGGATGGTACCCTTATCAATATGGAAGGTAGTCTATTGTCGAGATTTTTGTTACTCAAATGGATGGTAGCCTTGTCATTATGGAAGGTAGTCTGTTTTCGAGATTTTTGTTATTCCAATGGATGGTAGCCTTGTCATTATGGAAGGTAGTATGTTGTCGTGATTTTTGTTACTCCAATGGATGTAATCCTTGTCATTTTTTAAGTTAGTATGTTATCGATATCTTTGTTACTCCAATGGATGGTAGCCTTGTCATTATGGAAGGTAGTCTATTTTCGATATTTTTGTAACTCCAATGGATGGTAGCCTTGTCATTATGCAAGGTAGTCTCTTGTTGATATTTTTTTTACTCCAATGAATGGTAGCCTTCTCGTTATGGAAGGTAGTCTATCATTGTGATTTTTATTACTCTAATGGATGGTAGCCTTGTCATTATTGAAGGTAGTCCGTTGTTGAGATTTTTGTTACTCCAATGGATGGTACCCTTGTCATTATGGAAAATAGTTTGTTGTCGAGAGTTTTGTTACTCCAATCGATCATAGCCTTGTCATTATGGAAGGTAGTTTGTTTTCCAAATTTTTTATCCTCCAATGGATGGTGGCCTAGTCATTATGGAAGGTAGCTAATGGCAAAGATTTTTGTTACTCCATTGGATTGTAGACTTGACATTATGGAAGGTAGACACTTCTTGATATTTTATTTACTCCAATGGATGGTAGCCTTGTCATTTTTGAAGGTAGTCTGTTGTCCATATTTTTGTTACTCTAATGGATGGTAGCCTTGTCATTATGGAAGGTAGTCTGTTGTCGAGATTTTTGTTACTGGATTGGATGGTAGCCTTGTCATTATGGAAGGTGGTATGTTGTCGAGATTTTTGTTATTCAACTGGATTGTAGCCTTGTCATTATGGAAGGTAGTGTGTTGTCGTGATTTTTGTTACTCCAATGGATGGTAGCCTTTTCATTATGGAAGGTAGTATGTTGTCGATATCTTTGTTACTCCAATGGATGGTAGTCTTGTCATTATGGAAGGTAGTCTGTTGTCGAGATTATTGTTACTCCAATGGATGGTAGCCTGGTCATTATAGAAGGTAGTCTCTTGTTGATATTTTTGTTACTCCAATGGATGGTTGCCTTGTCATTATGGAAGGTAGTCCGTTGTCCCGAATTCTGTTACTCAAATGGATGGTAGCCTTATCATTATTGAAGGTAGTATGTCGTTGTGATTTCTGTTACTCCAATGGATGGAAGACTTGTCATTATGGAAGGTAGTCTGTTGTTCAGATTTTTGTTATTCCACTGGATGGTAGCTATCACATTAAGAAAGGTAGTCTGTTGTGGTGATTTTTATTACTCCAATGGATGGTAGCCATGTCATTATGGAAGGTAGTATGTTGTCAATATCTTTGTTACTCTAGTGGATGGTAGCCTTGTCATTATGGAAGGTAGTCCGTTGTCGATATTTTTGTTACTCCAATGGATGGTAGCCTTGTCATTATGGAAGGTGGTCTTTTGTTCATATTTTTGTTACTCCATCGGATGGTAGCCTTCTCGTTATGGAAGGTAGTCTGTTGTCGTGATTTTTATTACTCCAATGGATGGTAGACATGTCATTATGGAAGGTAGTTTGTCGTTATGATTTCTGTTACTCAATGGATGGTAGCCTTGTCATTATGGAAGGTAGTCTGTTGTTCAGATTTTTGTTACTCCAATGGATGGTAGACTTGTAATTATGGAAGGTAGTCTATTGTCGATATTTTTGTTACTCCATTGGATTTTAGCCTTGTCATTATGAAATGTAGTCTATTGTCGAGATTTTTGTTATTCCAATGGATATTAGACTTGTCATTATGGAAGGTAGTCTGTTGTCGCGATTTTTGTTACTCAAACGGATGGTAGCCTTGTCATTATGGAAGGTAGTCTATTTTCGAGATTTTTGTTACTCCATTGCATGGTAGCCTTGTCATTATGGAAGGTAGTATGTTGTCGAGATTTTTGTTATTCCAATGTATGTTAGCCTTATCATTATGGAAGGTAGTCTGTTGTCGAGTTTTTTGTTATTCCAATGGATGGTAGCCTTGTTATTATGGAAGGTAGTTTGTTGTCAATCTTTGTTACTCCAATGGATGGTAGCCTTGTCATTATGGAAGGTAGTCTGTTGTCGAGTTTTTTGTTATTCCAATGGATGGTAGCCTTGTTATTATGGAAGGTAGTCTGTTGTTGTGATTTTTGTTTCCCCAATGGATGGTAGCCTTATGATTTTTTAAGGTAGTATAATGTTGATATCTTTGTTACTCCAATGGATGGTAGCCTTGTCATTATGGAAGGTAGTCTGTTTTTGATATTTTTGTTACTTGAATGGATGGTACCCTTGTCATTATCCAAGGTAGTCTCTTGTTGATATTATATTACTCCAATGGATGGTAACCTTGTCAATATGGAAGGTAGACTATTTTCCCAATTTTTGCTACTCTAATGGATGGCAGCCTTGTCATTATGGTAGGTAGTCTGTTGTCGTGATTTTTGTTACTCCAATGGTTGGTAGCCTTGTCATTATGGAAGGTAGTATGTTGTCGATATCTTTGTTTCTCTAATGGATGGTAGCCTTGTAATTATGGAAGGTAGTATGTTGTCGTGATTTTTGTTACTTTAATGGATGATAGCCTTGTCATTATGGAAGGTAGTCTCTTGTTGATATTTTTGTTACTCCAATATATGGTAGCCTTGTCATTTTGGAAGGTAGTCTGTTGTGGTGATTTTTGTTACTCTAATGGATGGTAGACTATTCATTATGGAAGGTAGTATGTTGTCATGATTTTTATTACTCTAATGAATTGTAGCCTTGTCATTATGGAAGGTTTTATGTTGTCAATATATTTGTTTCTCCAATGGATGGTAGCCTTGTCATTATGGAAGGTAGTCTATTGTCGAGTTTTTGTTACTCCAATGGATGGTAGCCTTGACATTATGGAGGGTAGGTTCTTGTTGATATTTTTGTTACTCCAATGGATTGTAGCCTTGTCATTATGGAAGGTAGTCTGTTGTCCCGATTTTTATTACTCAAATGGATGGTAGCCTTGTCATTATGGAAGGTAGTCTGTTGGTCAGATTTTTGTTACTTCAATGGATGGTAGACTTGTCATTATGGAAGGTAGTCTGTTGTCGATATTTTTGTTACTCCATTGGATTGTAGCCTTATGAAAATGAAAAGTAGTTTGTTGTCGAGATTTTTGTTACTCCAATGGATGGTAGCCTTGTAATTATGGAAGGTAGTCCGTTGTCCCGATTTTTGTTACTCAAATGGATGGTAGCCTTGTCATTATGGAAGGTAGTATGTCATTGTGATTTCTGTTACTCCAATGGATATTAGCCTTGTCATTATGGAAGGTAGTCTGTTATTCAGATTTTTGTTATTCCAATGGATGGTATCCTTCTCATTATGGAATGATGTCTATTGTCTTGATTATTATTACATCAATGGATGGTCGCCATGTCATTATGGAAGGTAGTATGTTGTCGATATCTTTGTTACTCCAATGGATGGTAGCCTTGTAATTATGGAAGTTAGTTTATTGTCAAGATTTTTGTTATTCCAATGGATGCTAGCCTTGTCATTATGGATGGTAGTCTGTTTTTGTGATTTTTGTTACTCTAATGGATGGTAGCCTAGCCATTATGGAAGCTAGTCTGTTGTCATGATTTTTTTTACTCTAATGGATTGTAGCCTTGTCATTATGGAAGGTTTTATGTTGTCGATATGTTTGTTACTCCATTGGATTGTAGCCTTGTCAAAATGAAAATTAGTTTGTTGTCGAGATTTTTGTTATTCCAATGGATGGTAGACTTGTCATTATGGAAGGTAGTCTCTTGTTGATATTTTTGTTACTCCAATGGATGGTAGCCTTGTCATTATGGAAGGTAGTCCACTGTCTCGATTATTGTTACTCAAATGGATGGTAGCCTTGTCATTATGGAAGGTAGTATGTCATTGTGATTTTTGTTACTCCAATGGATGGTAGCCTTGTCATTATGGAAGGTAGTCTGTTATTTAGATTTTTGTTATTCCAATGGATGGTATCCTTCTCATTAAGGAATTTAGTCTATTGTTGCGATTTTTATAACTCCAATGGATGGTAGCCATGTCATTATGGAAGGTAGTATGTTGTCGATATCTTTGTTACTCTAATGGATGGTAGCCTTGTCATTAGGGAAGGTAGTCCGTTGTCGAGATTTTTGTTACTCCAATGGATGGTAGCCTTGTCATTATGGAAGGTAGTCTCTTGTTGATATTTTTGTTACTCCATTGGAAGTGTAGCCTTTTCATTATGGAAGGTAGTCTGCTGTCCCGATTATTGTTACTCAAATGGATGGTGGCCTTGTCATTATGCAAGGTAGTCTCTTGTTGATATTATTTTACTCAATTGGATGGTAGCCTTGTCATTATGGAAGGTAGACTGTTGTCCCGATTTTTTCTACTCTAATGGATGGTAGCCCTGTCATTATGGTAGGTAGTCTGTTGTCGTCATTTTTGTTACTCCAATGGTTGGTAGCCTTGTCATTATGGAAGGTAGTATGTTGTCGATATCTTTGTTTCTCTAATGGATGAAAGCCTTGTAATTATGGAAGGTAGTCTATTGTCGAGATTTTTGTTACTCCAATGGATGATAGCCTTGTCATTATGGAAGGTAGTCCGTTGTCGATATTTTTGTTACTCCAATGGATGGTATCCTTGTCTTTATGGAAGGTAGTCTCTTGTTGATATTTTTGTTACTCCATTGGAAGTGTAGCCTTTTCATTATGGAAGGTAGTCTGTTGTCTCGATTATTGTTACTCAAATAGATGATAGCCTTGTCATTATGCAAGGTAGTCTCTTGTTGATATTATTTTACTCCAATGGATAGTAGCCTTGTCATTATGGAAGGTAGACTATTGTCCCGATTTTTGCTACTCTAATGGATGGTAGCCTTGTCATTATGGTAGGTAGTCTGTTGTCGTAACTTTTGTTACTCCAATGGTTGGTAGCCTTGTCATATGGAAGGTAGTATGTTATCGATATCTTTGTTTCTCTAATGGATGGTAGCCTTGTAATTATGGAAGGTAGTATGTTGTCGTAATTTATGTTACTCTAATGGATGATAGCCTTGTCATTATGGAAGGTAGTCTCTTGTTGATATTTTTGTTACTCCAATGGATGTTAGCCTTGTCATTATGCAAGGTAGAGTGTTGTCTCGATTTTTTTTACTCTAATGGATGGTAGCTTTGTCATTATGGAAGGTAGTCTGTTGTCGAGATTTTTTATACTCAAATGGATGCAAACCTTGTTATTATGGAAGGTAGTCTTATGTTGATACTTTTGTTACTCCAATAGATGGTAGCCTTGTACTTTTGGAAGGTAGTCTGTTGTCCAGATTTTTGTTACTCTAATGGACGGTAGCCTTGTCATTATGGAAGGTAGTCTGTTGTCGAGATTTTTGTTACACCATTGGATGGTAGCCTTGTAATTATGGAAGTTAGTTTATTGTCGAGATTTTTGTTATTCCAATGGATGCTAGCCTTGTCATTATGGATGGTAGTCTGTTTTTGTGATTTTTGTTACTCTAATGGATGGTAGCCTAGCCATTATGGAAGGTAGTCTGTTGTCGTGATTTTTATTACTCTAATGGATTGTAGCCTTGTCATTATGGAAGGTTTTATGTTGTCGATATGTTTGTTACTCCATTGGATTGTAGCCTTGTCAAAATGAAAAGTAGTTTGTTGTCGTGATTTTTGTTATTCCAATGGATGGTAGACTTGTCATTATGGAAGGTAGTCTCTTGTTGATATTTTTGTTACTCCAATGGATGGTAGCCTTGTCATTATGGAAGGTAGTCCATTGTCTCGATTATTGTTACTCAAATGGATGGTAGCCTTGTCATTATGGAAGGTAGTATGTCATTGTGATTTTTGTTACTCCAATGGATGGTAGCCTTGTCATTATGGAAGGTAGTCTGTTATTTAGATTTTTGTTATTCCAATGGATGGTATCCTTCTCATTAAGGAATTTAGTCTATTGTCGTGATTTTTATAACTCCAATGGATGGTAGCCATGTCATTATGGAAGGTAGTATGTTGTCGATATCTTTGTTACTCTAATGGATGGTAGCCTTGTCATTAGGGAAGGTAGTCCGTTGTTGAGATATTTGTTACTCCAATGGATGGTAGCCTTGTCATTATGGAAGGTAGTCTCTTGTTGATATTTTTGTTACTCCATTGGAAGTGTAGCCTTTTCATTATGGAAGGTAGTCTGCTGTCCCGATTATTGTTACTCAAATGGATGGTAGCCTTGTCATTATGCAAGGTAGTCTCTTATTGATATTATTTTACTCCAATGGATGGTAGCCTTGTCATTATGGAAGGTAGACTGTTGTCCCGATTTTTTCTACTCTAATGGATGGTAGCCCTGTCATTATGGTAGGTAGTCTGTTGTCGTCATTTTTGTTACTCCAATGGTTGGTAGCCTTGTCATTATGGAAGGTAGTATGTTGTCGATATCTTTGTTTCTCTAATGGATGAAAGCCTTGTAATTATGGAAGGTACTCTATTGTCGAGATTTTTGTTACTCCAATGGATGATAGCCTTGTCATTATGGAAGGTAGTCTCTTGTTGATATTTTTGTTACTCCAATGGATGGTTGCCTTGTCATTATGGAAGGTAGAGTGTTGTCTCGATTTTTTTACTCTAACAGATGGTAGCCTTGTCATTACGGAAGGTAGTCTGTTGTCGAGATTTTTTATACTCAAATGGATGGAAACCTTGTTAGTATGGAAGGTAGTCTCTTGTTGATATTTTTGTTACTCCAATAGATGGTAGCCTTGTCATTTTGGAAGGTAGTCTGTTGTCCAGATTTTTGTTACTCTAATGGATGGTAGCCTTGTCATTATGGAAGGTAGTCTGTTGTCGAGATTTTTGTTACACCATTGGATGGTAGCCTTGTCATTATGGAAGGTAGTCTATTATCGAGATTTTTGTTACTCCAATGGATGGTAGCCTTGTCATTATGGAAGGGAGGTTCTTTTTGATATTTTTGTTACTCCAATGGATTGCAGCCTTGTCATTATGGAAGGTTGTCTGTTGTCCCGATTTTAATTACTCAAAAGGATGGTAGCCTTGTCATTATGGAAGGTAGTCTGTTTTTGTGATTTTTATTACTCCAATGGATGGTAGCCTTGTCTTTATGGAAGGTAGTTTGTTGTTCAGATTTTTGTTACTGCAATGGATGGTAGACTTGTCATTATGGAAGGTAGTTTGTTGTCGGTATTTTTGTTACTCCATTGGATTGTAGCCTTGTCAAAATGAAAAGTAGTTTGTTGTCGAGATTTTTGTTATTCCAATGGATGGTAGACTTGTCATTATAGAAGGTAGTCTCTTGTTGATATTTTTGTTACTCCAATGGATGGTAGCCTTGTCATTATGAAAGGTTGTATGTCGTTGTGATTTCTATTACGCCAATGGATGGTAGCCTTGTAATTATGGAAGGTAGTCTTTTGTTCAGATTTTTTTATTCCAATGGATGGTAGCCTTCACATTATGGAAGGTAGTCTGTTGTCGTGATTTTCATTACTCCAATGGATGGTAGCCATGTCATTATGGAAGATAGATATGTTGTTGATATCTTTGTTACTCTAATGGATGGTAGCCTTGTCATTATGGAAGGTAGTCCGTTGTTGTGATTTTTGTTACTCCAATGGATGGTAGCCTTGTCATTATGGAAGGTAGTCTCTTGTTGATATTTTTGTTACTCCATTGGAAGTGTAGCCTTGTCATTATGGAAGGTAGTCTATTGTCCCGATTATTGTTACTCAATTGGATGGTAGCCTTGTCATTATGGAAGGTAGTCTGTCGATGTGATTTCTGTTACTCAATGTATGATAGCCTTATCATTATGGAAGGTAGTCTGTTGTTCAGATTTTAGACTTGTCATTATGGAAGGTAGTCTGTTGTCGATATTTTTGTTACTCCATTAGATTGTAGCCTTGACATTATGGAAGGTAGTCTGTTGTGGTCATTTTTGTTACTCTAATGGATGGTAGCCTAGTCATTATGGAAGGTAATCTGTTGTCGAGATTTTTGTTACTCTAATGGATGGTAGCCTTATCATTATGTAAGGTTTTATGTTGTTGATATCTTTGTTCCTCCAATGGATGATAGCCTTGTCATTATGGAAGGTAGTCTGTTGTCGAGATTTTTGTTACTCCAATGGATGGTAACCTTCTCACTATGGAAGGTAGGTTCTTTTTGATATTTTTGTTAATCCAATGGATTGCCGCCTTCTCATTATGGAAGGTAGTCTATTATCCTAATTTTTATTACTCAAATGGTTGGTAGCCTTGTCATTATGGAAGGTAGTATGTCATTGTGATTTCTGTTACTCCAATGGATGGTAGCCTTGTCATTATGGAAGGTAGTCTGTTATTCAGATTTTTGTTATTCCAATGGATGGTATCCTTCTCATTATGGAATGTATTCTATTGTCATGATTTTTATTACTCCAACGGATTGTAGCCATGTCATTATGGAAGGTAGTATGTTCTCGATATCTTTGTTACTCTAATTGATGGTAGCCTTGTCATTATGGAAGGTAGTCCGTTGTCGAGATTTTTGTTACTCCAATTGATGGTAGCCTTCTCATTATGGAAGTTAGTCTGTTGTTGATATTTTTGTTACTCCATACGAAGTATAGCCTTGTCATTAGGGAAGGTATTCTGTTGTCCCGGTTATTGTTACTCAAATAGATGGTAGCCTTGTCATTATGCAAGGTAGTCTCTTGTTGACATTATTTTACTCCAATGGATGGTAGCCTTGTCATTATGGAAGGTAGACTGTTGTCCAGATTTTTGCTACTCTAATGGATGGTAGCCTTGTCATTATTGTAGGTAGTCTATTGTCGTGATTTTTATTACTCCAATGGTTTGTAGCCTTGTCATTATGGAAGGTAGTATGTTCTCAATATCTTTTATTATCTAATGGATGGTAGCCTTGTAATTATGGAAGGTAGTCTATTGTCAAGATTTTTGTTACTCCAATGGATGATAGCCTTGTCATTATGGAAGGTAGTCTCTTGTTGATATTTTTGTTATTCTAATGGATGGTAGCCTTGTCATTATGGAAGGTAGTCTGTTGTTGAGATTTTTTATACTCAAATGGATGGAAACCTTGTTATTATGGAAGGTAGTCTCTTGTTAATATTTTTGTTACTCCAATAAATGGTAGCCTTGTCATTATGGAAGGTAGTCCGTTGTCCCGATTTTTGTTACATAAATGGATGGTAGCCTTGTCATTATGGAAGGTAGTATGTCGTTGTGATTTCTGTTACTCCAATGGATGGTAGCCTTGTCATTATGGAAGGTAGTCCGTTGTCCCGATTTTTGTTATTCCAATGGATGGTATCCTTCTCATTATGGAATGTAGTCTATTGTCGTGATTTTTATTACTCCAATGGATGGTAGCCATGTCATTATGGAAGGTAGTATGATGTCGATATCTTTGTTACTCTAATGGATGGTAGCCTTGTCATTAGGGAAGGTAGTCTCTTGTTGATATTTTTGTTACTCCATTGGAAGTGTAGCCTTTTCATTATGGAAGGTAGTCTGCTGTCCCGATTATTGTTACTCAAATGGATGGTAGCCTTGTCATTATGCAAGGTAGTCTCTTGTTGATATTATTTTACTCCAATGGATGGTAGCCTTGTCATTATGGAAGGTAGACCGTTGTCCCGATTTTTTCTACTCTAATGGATGGTAGCCCTGTCATTATGGTAGGTAGTCTGTTGTCGTCATTTTTGTTACTCCAATGGTTGGTAGCCTTGTCATTATGGAAGGTAGTATGTTGTCGATATCTTTGTTTCTCTAATGGATGAAAGCCTTGTAATTATGGAAGGTAGTCTATTGTCGAGATTTTTGTTACTCCAATGGATGATAGCCTTGTCATTATGGAAGGTAGAGTGTTGTCTCAATTTTTTTACTCTAACAGATGGTAGCCTTGTCATTACGGAAGGTAGTCTGTTGTCGAGATTTTTTATACTCAAATGGATGGAAACCTTGTTATTATGGAAGGTAGTCTCTTGTTGATATTTTTGTTACTCCAATAGATGGTAGCCTTGTCATTTTGGAAGGTAGTCTGTTGTCCAGATTTGTTATTCTAATGGATGGTAGCCTTGTCATTATGGAAGGTAGTCTGTTGTCGAGATTTTTGTTACACCATTGGATGGTAGCCTTGTAATTATGGAAGGTAGTCTATTGTCGAGATTTTTGTTATTCCAATGGATGGTAGCCTTGTCATTATGGAAGGTAGTCAGTTGTGGTGATTTTTGTTACTCTAATGGATGGTAGCCTAGTCGTTATGGAAGGTAGTCTATTGTCGAGATTTTTGTTAATCCATAGGATGGTAGCCTTGTCATTATGGAAGGTAGTCTATTGTCGAGATTTTTGTTCTCCAATGGATGGTAGCCTTGTCATTATGGAAGGGAGGTTCTTTTTGATATTTTTGTTACTCCAATGGATTGCAGCCTTGTCATTATGGAAGGTAGTCTGTTGTCCCGATTTTTATTACTCAAATGGATGGTAGCCTTGTCATTATGGAAGGTAGTCTGTTTTTGTGATTTCTGTTACTCCAATGGATGGTAGCCTTGTCATTATGGAAGGTAGTTTGTTGTTCAGATTTTTGTTACTGCAATGGATGGTAGACTTGTCATTATGGAAGGTAGTTTGTTGTCGGTATTTTTGTTACTCCATTGGATTGTAGCCTTGTCAAAATGAAAAGTAGTTTGTTGTCGAGATTTTTGTTATTCCAATGGATGGTAGACTTGTCATTATAGAAGGTAGTCTCTTGTTGATATTTTTGTTACTCCAATGGATGGTAGCCTTGTCATTATGAAAGGTAGTATGTCGTTGTGATTTCTATTACACCAATGGATGGTAGCCTTGTAATTAGGGAAGGTAGTCTTTTGATCATATTTTTTTATTCCAATGGATGGTAGCCTTCACATTATGGAAGGTAGTCTGTTGTCGTGATTTTCATTACTCCAATGGATGGTAGCCATGTCATTATGGAAGGTAGATATGTTGTTGATATCTTTGTTACTCTAATGGATGGTAGCCTTGTCATTATGGAAGGTAGTCCGTTGTTGTGATTTTTGTTACTCCAATGGATGGTAGCCTTGTCATTATGGAAGGTAGTCTCTTGTTGATATTTTTGTTACTCCATTGGAAGTGTAGCCTTGTCATTATTGAAGGTAGTCTATTGTCCCGATTATTGTTACTCAATTGGATGGTAGCCTTGTCATTATGGAAGGTAGTCTGTCGATGTGATTTTTGTTACTCAATGGATGATAGCCTTATCATTATGGAAGGTAGTTTGTTGTCGATATTTTTGTTACTCCATTAGATTGTAGCCTTGACATTATGGAACGTAGTCTGTTATGGTCATTTTTGTTACTCTAATGGATGGTAGCCTAGTCATTATGGAAGGTAATCTGTTGTCGAGATTTTTGTTACTCTAATGGATGGTAGCCTTATCATTATGTAAGGTTTTATGTTGTTGATATCTTTGTTCCTCCAATGGATGGTAGCCTTGTCATTATGGAAGGTAGTCTGTTGTCGAGATTTTTGTTACTCCAATGGATGGTAACCTTCTCATTATGGAAGGTAGGTTCTTTTTGATATTTTTGTTAATCCAATGGATTGCAGCCTTCTCATTATGGAAGGTAGTCTGTTGTCCTAATTTTTATTACTCAAATGGATGGTAGCCTTGTCATTATGGAAGGTAGTATGTCATTGTGATTTCTGTTACTCCAATAGATGGTAGCCTTGTCATTATGGAAGGTAGTCTGTTATTCAGATTTTTGTTATTCCAATGGATGGTATCCTTCTCATTATGGAATGTATTCTATTGTCATGATTTTTATTACTCCAACGGATTGTAGCCATGTCATTATGGAAGGTAGTATGTTCTCGATATCTTTGTTACTCTAATTGATGGTAGCCTTGTCATTATGGAAGGTAGTCTGTTGTCGAGATTTTTGTTACTCCAATTGATGGTAGCCTTGTCATTAGGGAAGTTAGTCTCTTGTTGATATTTTTTTTACTCCATTGGAAGTGTAGGCATGTCATTATGGAAGGTATTTTGTTGTCACGGTTATTGTTACTCAAATGGATGGTATCCTTGTCATTATGCAAGGTAGTCTCTTGTTGATATTATTTTACTCCAATGGATGGTAGCCTTGTCATTATGGAAGGTAGACTGATGTCCCGATTTTTTCTACTCTAATGGATGGTATCCTTGTCATTATGGTAGGTAGTTTATTGTCGTGATTTTTGTTACTCCAATGGTTGGTATCCTTGTCATTATGGAAGGTAGTATGTTGTCGATATCTTTGTTTCTCTAATGGATGGGTAGCCTTGTAATTATGGAAGGTAGTTTATTGTCGAGATTTTTGTTACTCCAATGGATAATAGCCTTGTCATTATAGAAGGTAGTCTCTTGTTGATATTTTTGTTACTCCAATGGATGGTAGCCTTGTATTTATGGTAGGTAGAGTGTTGTCTTGATTTTTTTTACTCTAATGGATGGTAGCCTTGTCATTGTGGAAGGTAGTCTGTTGTTGAGATTTTTTATACTCAAATGGATGGAAACCTTGTTATTATGGAAGGTAGTCTCTTGTTGATGTTTTTGTTACTCCAATAGATGGTAGCCTTGTCATTATGCAAGGTAGTCCATTGTCCCGATTTTTGTTACTCAAATGGATGGTAGCCTTGTCATTATGGAAGGTAGTATGTCGTTGTGTTTTCTGTTACTCCAATGGATGGTAGCCTTGTCATTATGGAAGGTAGTCCGTTGTCCCGATTTTTGTTATTCCAATGGATGGTAGCCTTCTAATTATGGAATGTAGTCTATTGTCGTTATTTTTATTACTCCAATGGATGGTAGCCATGTCATTATGGAAGGTAGTATGTTATCGATATCTTTGTTACCCTAATGGATGGTAGCCTTGTCATTTGGGAAGGTAGTCCGTTGTCGAGATTTTTGTTAATCCAATGGATGGTAGCCTTGTCATTATGGAAGGTAGTCTGTTATTCAGATTTTTGTTATTCCAATGGATGGTATCCTTCTCATTATGGAATGTATTCTATTGTCATGATTTTTATTACTCCAACGGATTGTAGCCATGTCATTATGGAAGGTAGTATGTTCTCGATATCTTTGTTACTCTAATTGATGGTAGCCTTGTCATTATGGAAGGTAGTCCGTTGTCGAGATTTTTGTTACTCCAATTGATGGTAGCCTTGTCATTATGGAAGTTAGTCTCTTGTTGATATTTTTGTTACTCCATTGGAAGTGTAGGCATGTCATTATGGAAGGTATTCTGTTGTCACGGTTATTGTTACTCAAATGGATGGTATCCTTGTCATTATGCAAGGTAGTCTCTTGTTGATATTATTTTACTCCAATGGATGGTAGCCTTGTCATTATGGAAGGTAGACTGATGTCCCGATTTTTTCTACTCTAATGGATGGTATCCTTGTCATTATGGTAGGTAGTTTATTGTCGTGATTTTTGTTACTCCAATGGTTGGTATCCTTGTCATTATGGAAGGTAGTATGTTGTCGATATCTTTGTTTCTCTAATGGATGGGTAGCCTTGTAATTATGGAAGGTAGTTTATTGTCGAGATTTTTGTTACTCCAATGGATAATAGCCTTGTCATTATAGAAGGTAGTCTCTTGTTGATATTTTTGTTACTCCAATGGATGGTAGCCTTGTATTTATGGTAGGTAGAGTGTTGTCTTGATTTTTTTTACTCTAAGGGATGGTAGCCTTGTCATTATTGAAGGTAGTCTGTTGTTGAGATTTTTTATACTCAAATGGATGGAAACCTTGTTATTATGGAAGGTAGTCTCTTGTTGATGTTTTTGTTACTCCAATAGATGGTAGCCTTGTCATTATGCAAGGTAGTCCATTGTCCCGATTTTTGTTACTCAAATGGATGGTAGCCTTGTCATTATGGAAGGTAGTATGTCGTTGTGTTTTCTGTTACTCCAATGGATGGTAGCCTTGTCATTATGGAAGGTAGTCCGTTGTCCCAATTTTTGTTATTCCAATGGATGGTAGCCTTCTAATTATGGAATGTAGTCTATTGTCGTTATTTTTATTACTCCAATGGATGGTAGCCATGTCATTATGGAAGGTAGTATGTTATCAATATCTTTGTTACTCTAATGGATGGTAGCCTTGTCATTTGGGAAGGTAGTCTGTTGTCGAGATTTTTGTTAATCCAATGGATGGTAGCCTTGTCATTATGGAAGGTAGTCTCTTGTTGATATTTTTGTTACTCCAATGGATGGTAGCCTTGTCATTGTGGAAGGTATTTTGTTGTCGAGATTTTTTATAATAAAATGGATGGAAACCTTGTTATTATGGAAGGTGGTCTCTTGTTGATATTTTTGTTACTCCAATAGATGGTAGCCTTGTCATTTTGGAAGGTACTATGTTGTCCAGATTTTTGTTACTCTAATGGATGGTAGCCTTGTCATTATGTAAGGTAGTCTGTTGTCGAGATTTTTGTTACACCATTGGATGGTAGCCTTGTAATTATGGAAGGTAGTCTATTGTCGATATTTTTGTTATTCTAATGGATTACAGCCTTGTCATTATGGATGGTAGTCTGTTGTGGTGATTTTTGTTACTCTAATGGATGGTAGCCTTGTCATTTTGGAAGGTAGTATGTCATTGTGATTTCTGTTACTCCAATGGATGGTAGCCTTGTCATTATGGAAGGTAGTCTGTTATTCAGATTTTTGTTATTCCAATGGATGGTATCCTTCTCATTATGGAATGTATTCTATTGTCATGATTTTTATTACTCCAACGGATTGTAGCCATGTCATTATGGAAGGTAGTATGTTCTCGATATCTTTGTTACTCTAATTGATGGTAGCCTTGTCATTATGGAAGGTAATCCGTTGTCGAGATTTTTGTTACTCCAATTGATGGTAGCCTTGTCATTATGGAAGTTAGTCTCTTGTTGATATTTTTGTTACTCCATTGGAAGTGTAGGCATGTCATTATGGAAGGTATTCTGTTGTCACGGTTATTGTTACTCAAATGGATGGTAGCCTTGTCATTATGCAAGGTAGTCTCTTGTTGATATTATTTTACTCCAATGGATGGTAGCCTTGTCATTATGGAAGGTAGACTGTTGTCCCGATTTTTTCTACTCTAATGGATGGTAGCCTTGTGATTATGGTAGGTAGTCTGTTGTCGTGATTTTTGTTACTCCAATGGTTGGTAGCCTTGTTATTATGGAAGGTAGTATGTTGTCGATATCTTTGTTTCTCTAATGGATGAAAGCCTTGTAATTATGGAAGGTAGTCTATTGTCGAGATTTTTGTTACTCCAATGGATGATAGCCTTGTCATTATGGAAGGTAGTCTCTTGTTGATATTTTTGTTACTCCAATGGATGGTAGCCTTGTCATTATGGAAGGTAGAGTGTTGTCTCGATTTTTTTACTCTAACGGATGGTAGCCTTGTCATTACGGAAGGTAGTCTGTTGTCGATATTTTTTATACTCAAATTGATGGAAACCTTGTTATTATGGAAGGTAGTCTCTTGTTGATATTTTTGTTACTCCAATAGATGGTAGCCTTGTCATTTTGGAAGGTAGTCTGTTGTCCAGATTTTTGTTACTCTAATGGATGGTAGCCTTGTCATTATGGAAGGTAGTCTATTGTCGAGATTTTTGTTACACCATTGGATGTTAGCCTTGTAATTATGGAAGGTAGTCTATTGTCGAGATTTTTGTTATTCCAATGGATGGTAGCCTTGTCATTATGGAAGGTAGTTAGTTGTGGTGATTTTTGTTACTCTAATGGATGGTAGCCTAGTCGTTATGGAAGGTAGTGTATTGTCGAGATTTTTGTTACTCCAATGGATGGTAGCCTTGTCATTATGGAAGGTAGTCCGTTGTCGAGATTTTTGTTAATCCAAAGGGTGGTAGCCTTGTCATTATGGAAGGTAGTCTCTTGTTGTTATTTTTGTTACTCTAATGGATGGTAGCCTTGTCATTATGGAAGGTAGTCTGTTGTCGTGATTTTTATTACTCTAATGGATGGTAGCCTTGTCATTATGGAAGGTTTTATGTTGTCGATATCTTTGTTACTCCAATGAATGGTAGCCTTGTCATTATGGAAGGTAGTCTATTTTCGAAATTTTTGTCACTCCAATGGATGGTAGCCTTGTCATTATGGAAGGTAGGTTCTTGTTGATATTTTTGTTACTCCTATGGATGGTAGCCTTGTCATTATGGAAGGTAGTCTATTTTTGTGATTTATGTTACTCCAATGGATGGTAGAATTGTCATTATGGAAAGTAGTCTGTTGTCGATATTTTTGTTACTCCATTGGATTGTAGCCTTGTCAAAATGAAAAGTAGTTTGTTGTCGAGATTTTAGTTATTCCAATGGATGGTAGACTTGTCATTATGGAAGGTAGTCTGTTGTCCCTATTTTTGTTACTCAAATCGATGGTAGCCTTGTCATTATGGAAGGTAGTATGTCATTGTGATTTCTGTTACTCCAATGGATGGTAGCATTGTCATTATGGAAGGTAGTCTGTTATTCAGATTTTTGTTATTCCAATGGATGGTATCCTTCTCATTATGGAATGTAGTCTATTGTCGTGATTTTTATTACTCCAATGGATGGTAGCCATGTCATTATGGAAGGTAGTATGTTGTCGATATCTTTGTTACTCTAATGGATGGTAGCCTTGTCATTATGGAAGGTAGTCCTTTGTCGAATTTTTGTTACTCCAATGGATGGTATCCTTGTCATTATGGAATTTAGTCTCTTGATGATATTTTTGTTACTCCATTGGAAGTGTAGCCTTTTAATTATGGAAGGTATTATGTTGTCCCGGTTATTGTTACTCAAACGGATGGTAGCCTTGTCATTATGGAAGGTAGACTGTTGTATCGATTTTTTCTACTCTAATGGATGGTAGCCTTGTCATTATGGTAGGTAGTCTATTGTCGTGATTTTTGTTACTCCAATGGTTGGTAGCCTTGTCATTATGGAAGGTAGTATGTTGTCGATATTTTTGTTACTCAAATGGATGGTAGCCTTGTAATTATGGAAGGTAGTCTATTGTCGAGATTTTTGTTACTCCAATGGATGACAGCCTTGTCATTATGGAAGGTAGTCTCTTGTTGATATTTTTGTTACTCCAATGGATGGTAGCCTTGTCATTATGGAAGGTAGAGTGTTGTCTCGATTTTTTTTACTCTAATGGATGGTAGCCTTGACATTATGAAAGGTAGTCTGTTGTTGAGATTTTTTATACTCAAATGGGTGGAAACCTTGTTATTGTGGAAGGTAGTCTCTTGTTGATATTTTTGTTACTCCAATAGATGGTAGCCTTGTCATAATGGAAGGTAGTCCATTGTCCCGATTTTTGTTACTCAAAAGGATGGTAGCCTTGTCATGATGGAAGGTAGTATTTCATTGTAATTTATGTTACTCCAATGGATGGTAGCCTTGTCATTATCGAAGGTAGTCCGTTGTACCGATTTTTGTTATTCCAATGGATGTTAGCCTTCTCATTATGGAATGTAGTCTATTGTCGTGATTTTTATTACTCCAATGGATGGTAGCCATGTCATTATTGAAGGTAGTATGTTGTCGATATCTTTGTTACTCTAATGGATGGTAGCCTTGTCATTAGGGAAGGTAGTCCGTTGTCGAGATTTTTGTTACTCCAATGGATGGTATCCTTGTCATTATGGAAGGTAGTCTCTTGTTGATATTTTTGTTACTGCATTAGAAGTGTAGCCTTTTCATTATGGAAGGTAGTCTGTTGTCCCGATTATTGTTACTCAAATGGATGGTAGCCTTGTCATTATGCAAGGTAGTCTCTTGTTGATATTATTTTACTCCAATGGATGGTAGCCTTGTCATTATGGAAGGTAGACTGTTGTCCCGATTTTTGCTACTCTAATGGATGGTAGCCTTGTCATTATGGTAGGTAGTTTGTTGTCGTGATTTTTGTTACTCTAATGGTTGGTAGCCTTGTCATTATGGAAGGTAGTATGTTGTCGATATCTTTGTTTCTCTAATGGATGGTAGCTTTGTAATTATGGAAGGTAGTCTATTGTCGAGATTTTTGTTACTCTAATGAATGATAGCCTTGTCATTATGGAAGGTAGTCTCTTGTTGATATTTTTGTTACTCCAATGGATGGTAGCCTTGTCATTATTGAAGGTAGAGTGTTGTCTCTATTTTTTTTACTCTAATGGATGGTGGCCTTGTCATTATGAAAGGTAGTCTGTTGTCGAGATTTTTTATACTCAAATGGATGGAAACCTTGTTATTATGAAAGGTACTCTCTTATTGATATTTTTGTTACTCCAATAGATGGTAGCCTTGTCATTATGGAAGGTAGTCTGTTGTCCATATTTTTGTTACTCTAATGGATGGTAGCCTAGTCATTATGGAAGGTAGTCTATTGTCGAGATTTTTGTTACACCATTGGATGGTAGACTTGTCAGTATGGAAGGTAGTCTGTTGTCGTGATTTTTATTACTCTAATGGATTGTAGCCTTGTCATTATGGAAGGTAGTCCGTTGTCCCGATTTTTGTTATTCCAATGGATGGTAGCCTTCTAATTATGGAATGTAGTCTATTGTCGTGATTTTTATTACTCCAATGGATGGTAGCCATGTCATTATGGAAGGTAGTATGTTATCGATATCTTTGTTACTCTAATGGATGGTAGCCTTGTCATTTGGGAAGGTAGTCCGTTTTCGATATTTTTGTTAATCCAATGGATGGTAGACTTGTCATTATGGAAGGTAGTCTCTTGTTGATATTTTTGTTACTCCAATGGATGGTAGCCTTGTCATTGTGGAAGGTAGTCTGTTGTCGAGATTTTTTATAATAAATGGATGGAAACCTTGTTATTATGGAAGGTAGTCTCTTGTTGATATTTTTGTTACTCCAATAGATGGTAGCCGTGTCATTTTGGAAGGTAGTATGTTGTCCAGATTTTTGTTACTCTAATGGATGGTAGCCTTGTCATTATGGAAGGTAGTCTGTTGTCGAGATTTTTGTTACACCATTGGATGGTAGCCTTGTAATTATGGAAGGTAGTCTATTGTCGATATTTTTGTTATTCCAATGGATGGTAGCCTTGTCATTATGGATGGTAGTCTGTTGTGGTGATTTTTGTTACTCTAATGGATGGTAGCCTAGACATTATGGAAGGTAGTCGGTTGTCGTGATTTTTATTACTCTAATGGATTGTAGCCTTGTCAATATGGAAGGTTTTATGTTGTTGATATCTTTGTTACTCAAATGGATGGTAGCCTTGTCATTATGGAAGGTAGTCTATTTTCGAAATTTTTGTCACTCCAATGGATGGTAGCCTTGTCATTATGGAAGGTAGGTTCTTGTTGATATTTTTGTTACTCCAATGGATTGCAGCCTTGTCATTATGGAAGGTAGTCTGTTGTCCCGATTTTTATTACTCAAATGGATGGTAGCCTTGTCATTATGGAAGGTAGTCTGTTTTTATGATTTATGTTACTCAAATGGATTGTAGACTTGTCATTATGGAAGGTAGTCTGTTGTCGATATTTTTGTTACTCCATTGGATTGTAGCCTTGTCAAAATTTAAAGTAGTTTGTTGTCGAGATTTTTGTTATTCCAATGGATGGTAGACTTGTCATTATAGAAGGTAGTCTCTTGTTGATATTTTTGTTACTCCAATGGATGGTAGCCTTGTCATTATGGAAGGTAGTCTATTGTCCCTATTTTTGTTACTCAAATGGATGGTAGCCTTGTCATTATGGAAGGTAGTATGTCATTGTGATTTCTGTTACTCCAATGGATGGTAGCATTGTCATTATGGAAGGTAGTCTGTTATTCAGATTTTTGTTATTCCAATGGATGGTATCCTTCTCATTATTGAATGTAGTCTATTGTCGTGATTTTTATTACTCCAATGGATGGTAGCCATGTCATTATGGAAGGTAGTATGTTGTCGATATCTTTGTTACTCTAATGGATGGTAGCCTTGTCATGATGGAAGGTAGTCCTTTGTCGACTTTTTGTTACTCCAATGGATGGTATCCTTGTCATTATGTAAGTTAGTCTCTTGTTGAAATTTTTGTTACTCCTTTGGAAGTGTAGCCTTTTCATTATGGAAGGTATTATGTTGTCCCGGTTATTGTTACTCAAACGGATGGTAGCCTTGTCATTATGGAAGGTAGACAGTTGTCCAGATTTTTGCTACTCTAATGGATGGTAGCCTTGTCATTATGGTAGGTAGTCTATTGTCGTGATTTTTGTTACTCCAATGGTTGGTAGCCTTGTCATTATGGAAGGTAGTATGTTCTCGATATCTTTGTTTCTCTAATGGATGGTAGCCTTGTAATTATGGAAGGTAGTCTATTGTCGAGATTTTTGTTACTCCAAAGGATGATGGCCTTGTAATTATGGAAGGTAGTCTCTTGTTGATATTTTTGTTACTCCAATGGATGGTAGCCTTGTCATTATGGAAGGTAGATTGTTGTCTCGATTTTTTTACTCTAATGGATGGTAGCCTTGACATTATGGAAGGTAGTCCGTTGTCCCGATTTTTGTTACTCAAATGGATGGTAGCCTTGTCATGATGGAAGGTAGTATTTCATTGTAATTTCTGTTACTCCAATGGATGGTAGCCTTATCATTATCGAAGGTAGTCCGTTGTACCGATTTTTGTTATTCCAATGCATGTTAGTCTTCTCATTATGGAATGTAGTCTATTGTCGTGATTTTTATTACTCCAATGGTTGTAGCCATTTCATTATGGAAGGTAGTATGTTGTCGATATCTTTGTTACTCTAATGGATGGTAGCCTTGTCATTAGGGAAGGTAGTGCGTTGTCGGGATTTTTGTTACTCCAATGGATGGTATCCTTGTCATTATGGAAGGTAGTCTCTTGTTGATATTTTTGTTACTTCATTAGAAGTGTAGCCTTTTCATTATGGAAGGTAGTCTGTTGTCCCGATTATTGTTACTCAAATGGATGGTAGCCTTGTCATTATGCAAGGTAGTCTCTTGTTGATATTATTTTACTCCAATGGATGGTAGCCTTGTCATTATGGAAGGTATACTATTGTCCCGATTTTTGCTACTCTAATTAATGGTAGCCTTGTCATTATGGTAGGTAGTCTGTTGTCGTTATTTTTGTTACTCCAATGGTTGGTAGCCTTGTCATTATGGAAGGTAGTATGTTGTCGATATCTTTGTTTCTCTAATGGATGGTAGCCTTGTAATTATGGAAGGTAGTCTATTGTCGAGATTTTTGTTACTCTAATGAATGATAGCCTTGTCATTATGGAAGGTAGTCTCTTGTTGATATTTTTGTTACTCCAATGGATGGTAGCCTTGTCATTATGGAAGGTAGAGTGTTGTCTCGATTATTTTACTCTAATGGATGGTAGCCTTGTCATTATGGAAGGTAGTCTGTTGTCGAGATTTTTTATACTCAAATGAATGGAAACCTTGTTATTATGAAAAGTAGTCTCTTGTTGATATTTTTGTTAATCCAATAGATGATAGCCTTGTCATTATGGAAGGTAGTCTGTTGTCCAGATTTTTGTTACTCTAATAGATGGTAGCCTGGTCATTACTGAAGGTAGTCTATTGTCGAGATTTTTGTTACACCATTGGATGGTAGACTTTTAATTATGGAAGGTAGTCTATTGTCGATATTTTTGTTATTCCAATGGATGGTAGCCTTGTCATTATGGATGGTAGTCTGTTGTGGTGATTTTTGTTACTCTAATGGATGTTAGCCTAGTCATTATGGAAGGTCGTCTGTTGTCGTGATTTTTATTACTCTAATGGATTGTAGCCTTATCATTATGGATGGTTTTATGTTGTCGATATCTTTGTTACTCCAATGGATGGTAGCCTTGTCATCATGGAAGATAGTCTATTGTCGAAATTTTGGTTATTCCAATGGATGGTAGCCTTGTCATTATGGAAGTTAGCTTCTTGTTGATATTTTTGTTACTCCAATGGATTGCAGCCTTGTCATTATGGAAGGTAGTCTGTTGTCCCGATTTTTATTACTCAAATGGATGGTAGCCTTGTCATTATGGAAGGTAGTCTGTTTTTGTGATTTCTGTTACTCCAATGGATGGTAGACTTGTCATTATGGAAGGTAGTCTATTATCGATATTTTTGTTACTCCATTGGATTGTAGCCTTGTCAAAATGAAAAGTAGTTTGTTGTCGAGATTTGTGTTATTCGAATGGATGGTAGACTTGTCATTATAGAAGGTATTCTCTTGTTGATATTTTTGTTACTCCAATGGATGGTAGCCTTGTCATTATGGAAGGTAGTCCATTGTCCCGATTTTTGTTACTCAAATGGATGGTAGCCTTGTCGTTATGGAAGGTAGTATGTCATTGTGATTTCTGTTACTCTAATGGATGGTAGCCTTGTCATTATGGAAGGTAGTCTGTTATTTAGATTTTTGTTATTCCAATGGATGGTATCCTTCTCATTATGGAATGTAGTTTATTGTCGTGATTTTTATTACTCCAATGGATGGTAGCCATGTCATTATGGAAGGTAGTATGTTGTCGATATCTTTGTTACTCTAATGGATGGTAGCCTTGTCATTATGGAAGGTAGTCTGTTGTCGAATTTTTGTTACTCCAATTGATGGTAGCCTTGTCATTATGGAAGTTAGTCTCTTGTTGATATTTTTGTTACTCCATTGGAAGTGTAGCCTTGTCATTATGGAAGGTATTATGTTGTCCCGGTTATTGTTACTCAAATGGATGGTAGCCTTGTCATTATGCAAGGTAGTCTCTTGTTGACATTATTTTACTCCAATGGATGGTAGCCTTGTCATTACGGAAGGTAGACTATTGTCCCGATTTTTGCTACTCTAATGGATGGTAGCCTTGTCATTATGGTAGGTAGTCTATTGTCGTGATTTTTGTTACTCCAATAGTTGGTAGCCTTGTAATTATGGAAGGTAGTATGTTGTCGATATCTTTGTTTCTCAAATGGATGGTAGCCTTGTAATTATGGAAGGTAGTCTATTGTCGAGATTTTTGTTACTCCAATGGATGATTTCCTTGTCATTATGGAAGGTAGTCTCTTGTTGATATTTTTGTTACTCCAATGGATGGTAGCCTTGTCATTATGGAAGGTAGTATGTTGTCGATATCTTTATTACTTCAACGGATGTTAGCCTTGTCATTTTGGAAGGTAGTCTTTCCTTGTGATTTTTTTTACTCCTATGGATGGTAGCCTTATCATTTTGGAAGGTAGTATGTTGTCGATATCTTTGTGACTTCAATGGATGTTAGCCTTGTCATTATGGAAGGTAGTCTCTTGTTGATATTTTTGTTACTCCAATGGATGGTAGCCTTGTCATTATGGAAGGTAGAGTGTTGTCTCGATTATTTTACTCTAATGGATGGTAGCCTTGTCATTATGGAAGGTAGTCTGTTGTCGAGATTTTTTATACTCAAATGAATGGAAACCTTGTTATTATGAAATGTAGTCTCTTGTTGATATTTTTGTTAATCCAATAGATGATAGCCTTGTCATTATGGAAGGTAGTCTGTTGTCCAGATTTTTGTTACTCTAATAGATGGTAGCCTGGTCATTACTGAAGGTAGTCTATTGTCGAGATTTTTGTTACACCATTGGATGGTAGACTTTTAATTATGGAAGGTAGTCTATTGTCGATATTTTTGTTATTCCAATGGATGGTAGCCTTGTCATTATGGATGGTAGTCTGTTGTGGTGATTTTTGTTACTCTAATGGATGTTAGCCTAGTCATTATGGAAGGTCGTCTGTTGTCGTGATTTTTATTACTCTAATGGATTGTAGCCTTATCATTATGGATGGTTTTATGTTGTCGATATCTTTGTTACTCCAATGGATGGTAGCCTTGTCATCATGGAAGGTAGTCTATTGTCGAAATTTTGGTTATTCCAATGGATGGTAGCCTTGTCATTATGGAAGTTAGCTTCTTGTTGATATTTTTGTTACTCCAATGGATTGCAGCCTTGTCATTATGGAAGGTAGTCTGTTGTCCCGATTTTTATTACTCAAATGGATGGTAGCCTTGTCATTATGGAAGGTAGTCTGTTTTTGTGATTTCTGTTACTCCAATGGATGGTAGACTTGTCATTATGGAAGGTAGTCTATTATCGATATTTTTGTTACTCCATTGGATTGTAGCCTTGTCAAAATGAAAAGTAGTTTGTTGTCGAGATTTGTGTTATTCGAATGGATGGTAGACTTGTCATTATAGAAGGTATTCTCTTGTTGATATTTTTGTTACTCCAATGGATGGTAGCCTTGTCATTATGGAAGGTAGTCCATTGTCCCGATTTTTGTTACTCAAATGGATGGTAGCCTTGTCGTTATGGAAGGTAGTATGTCATTGTGATTTCTGTTACTCTAATGGATGGTAGCCTTGTCATTATGGAAGGTAGTCTGTTATTTAGATTTTTGTTATTCCAATGGATGGTATCCTTCTCATTATGGAATGTAGTCTATTGTCGTGATTTTTATTACTCTAATGGATGGTAGCCATGTCATTATGGAAGGTAGTATGTTGTCGATATCTTTGTTACTCTAATGGATGGTAGCCTTGTCATTATGGAAGGTAGTTTGTTGTCGAATTTTTGTTACTCCAATTGATGGTAGCCTTGTCATTATGGAAGTTAGTCTCTTGTTGATATTTTTGTTACTCCATTGGAAGTGTAGCCTTGTCATTATGGAAGGTATTATGTTGTATCGGTTATTGTTACTCAAATGGATGGTAGCCTTGTCATAATGCAAGGTAGTCTCTTGTTGACATTATTTTACTCCAATGGATGGTAGCCTTGTCATTACGGAAGGTAGACTATTGTCCCGATTTTTGCTACTCTAATGGATGGTAGCCTTGTCATTATGGTAGGTAGTCTATTGTCGTGATTTTTGTTACTCCAATAGTTGGTAGCCTTGTAATTATGGAAGGTAGTATGTTGTCGATATCTTTGTTTCTCTAATGGATGGTAGCCTTGTAATTATGGAAGGTAGTCTATTGTCGAGATTTTTGTTACTCCAATGGATGATTGCCTTGTCATTATGGAAGGTAGTCTCTTGTTGATATTTTTGTTACTCCAATGGATGGTAGCCTTGTCATTATGGAAGGTAGTATGTTGTCGATATCTTTATTACTTCAACGGATGTTAGCCTTGTCATTTTGGAAGGTAGTCTTTCCTTGTGATTTTTTTTACTCCTATAGATGGTAGCCTTATCATTTTGGAAGGTAGTATGTTGTCGATATCTTTGTGACTTCAATGGATGTTAGCCTTGTCATTATGGAAGGTAGTCTCTTGTTGATATTTTTGTTACTCCAATAGATGGTAGCCTTGTCATTATGGAAGGTAGAGTGTTGTCTCGATTATTTTACTATAATGGATGGTAGCCTTGTCATTATGGAAGGTAGTCTGTTGTCGATATTTTTTATACTCAAATGAATGGAAACCTTGTTATTATGTAAAGTAGTCTCTTGTTGATATTTTTGTTAATCCAATAGATGATAGCCTTGTCATTATGGAAGGTAGTCTGTTGTCCAGATTTTTGTTACTCTAATAGATGGTAGCCTGGTCATTACTGAAGGTAGTCTATTGTCGAGATTTTTGTTACACCATTGGATGGTAGACTTGTAATTATGGAAGGTAGTCTATTGTGGATATTTTTGTTATTCCAATGGATGGTAGCCTTGTCATTATGGATGGTAGTCTGTTGTGGTGATTTTTGTTACTCTAATGGATGGTAGCCTAGTCATTATGGAAGGTCCTCTGTTGTCGTGATTTTTATTACTCTAATGGATTGTAGCCTTATCATTATGGATGGTTTTATGTTGTCGATATCTTTGTTACTCCAATGGATGGTAGCCTTGTCATTATGGAAGGTAGTCTATTGTCGAAATTTTGGTTATTCCAATGGATGGTAGCCTTGTCATTATGGAAGTTAGCTTCTTGTTGATATTTTTGTTACTCCAATGGATTGCAGCCTTGTCATTATGGAAGGTAGTCTGTTGTCCCGATTTTTATTACTCAAATGGATGGTAGCCTTGTCATTATGGAAGGTAGTCTGTTTTTGTGATTTCTGTTACTCCAATGGATGGTAGACTTGTCATTATTGAAGGTAGTCTATTGTCGATATTTTTGTTACTCCATTGGATTGTAGCCTTTTCAAAATGAAAAGTAGTGTGTTGTCGAGATTTGTGTTATTCGAATGGATGGTAGACTTGTCATTATAGAAGGTATTCTCTTGTTGATATTTTTGTTACTCCAATGGATGTTAGCCTTGTCATTATGGAAGGTAGTCCATTGTCCCGATTTTTGTTACTCAAATGGATGGTAGCCTTGTCATTATGGAAGGTAGTATGTCATTGTGATTTCTGTTACTCTAATGGATGGTAGCCTTGTCATTATGGAAGGTAGTGTGTTATTTAGATTTTTGTTATTCCAATGGATGGTATCCTTCTCATTATGGAATGTAGTCTATTGTCGTGATTTTTATTACTCCAATGGATGGTAGCCATGTCATTATGGAAGGTAGTATGTTTTCGATATCTTTGTTACTCTAATGGATGGTAGCCTTGTCATTATGGAAGGTAGTCTGTTGTCGAATTTTTGTTACTCCAATTGATGGTAGCCTTGTCATTATGGAAGTTAGTCTCTTGTTGATATTTTTGTTACTCCATTGGAAGTGTAGCCTTGTCATTATGGAAGGTATTATGTTGTCCCGGTTATTGTTACTCAAATGGATGGTAGCCTTGTCATTATGCAAGGTAGTCTCTTGTTGACATTATTTTACTCCAATGGATGGTAGCCTTGTCATTACGGAAGGTAGACTATTGTCCCGATTTTTGCTACTCTAATGGATGGTAGCCTTGTCATTATGGTAGGTAGTCTATTGTCGTGATTTTTGTTACTCCAATAGTTGGTAGCCTTGTAATTATGGAAGGTAGTATGTTGTCGATATCTTTGTTTCTCTAATGGATGGTAGCCTTGTAATTATGGAAGGTAGTCTATTGTCGAGATTTTTGTTACTCCAATGGATGATTTCCTTGTCATTATGGAAGGTAGTATGTTTTCGATATCTTTATTACTTCAACGGATGTTAGCCTTGTCATTTTGGAAGGTAGTCTTTCCTTGTGATTTTTTTTACTCCTATGGATGGTAGCCTTATCATTTTGGAAGGTAGTATGTTGTCGATATCTTTGTGACTTCAATGGATGTTAGCCTTGTCATTATGGAAGGTAGTCTTTCCTTGTGATTTTTGTTACTACAATGTATGCTAGCCTTGTCATTATGGAAGGCAGTCTTTTGTCGAGATTTTTGTTATTCCAATGGATGGTAGCCTAGTCATTATGGTAGGTAGTCTGTTTTCGAGATTTTTCTTACTCCATTTGATGGTAGTCTTGTCATTATGGAAGGTAGTCTGTTGTTAAGAATTTTGTTACTCCAATGGATGGTAGCCTTGTCATTATGGAAGCTAGTCTGTTGTCGAGATTTTTGTTACTACAATGGTTTGTACCCTTGTAATTATGGAAGGTAGTATGTTGTCGATATCTTTGTTACTCCAATGGATGGTAGCCTAGTCATTATGGAAGGTAGTATGTTGACTAGATTTTCGTTAGTCCAATGGATGGTAGCCTTGTCATTATGGAAGGTAGTTTGTTGTCGTGATTTTTGTTAATCCAATGGATGGTATCCTTGTCATTATGAAAGGTAGTCTGTTATCGATATCTTTGTTACTCCAATGGATGGTATCCTAGTCATTATGGAAGGTAGTCTATTGTTGAGATTTTAGTTACTCCAATGGATGGTAGCCATGTCATTATGGAAGGTATTCTTTCATTGTGTTTTTTGTTACTCCTATGGATGGTAGCCTTGTCATTATGGAAGGTAGTCTATTGTTCAGATTTTTGTTACTACAATGTATGGATGCCTTGTCATTATAGAAGGTAGTATGTTGTCGAAATTTTTTTTATTCCATTGGATGGTAGCCTTGTCATTATGGAAGTTAGTATGTTGTAGATATTTTTGGTTATTCCAATGGATGGTAGGCTAATCATTATGGAAGATAGTCTATTTTCAAAAATTTTGTTACTCCAATGGATGGTAGCCTAGCCATTATGGAAGGTAGTTTGTTATCGATTTATTTGTTACTCCAATGGATGGTAGCCTAGTCATTATGGAAGGTAGTCTGTTGTCGAGATTTTTGTTACTCCAATGGATGGTAGCCTTGTCATTATGGAAGGTAGTTTGTTGTCGAGATTTTGTTAATCCAACGGATGGTAGCCTTGTCATTATGGAAGGTAATCTCTTATGGATATTATTGTTACTCTAATGGATGGTTTCCTTGTCATTATGGAAGGTAGTATGTTTTCGATATCTTTGTTACTCCAATGGATGGTAGCCTTGTCATTATGGAAGGTAGTATGTTATCGATATCTTTGTTACTTCAATGGATGTTAGCTTTGTCATTATGGAAGGTAGTCTTTCCTTGTGGTTTTTGTTACTCCTATGGATGGTAGCCTTGTCATTATGGAAGGTAGTATGTTGTGTATATATTTGTTACTTCATTGGATGTTAGGATTGTCATTATGGAAGGTAGTCTTTCCTTGTGATTTTTGTTACTACAATGTATGGTAGCCTTGTCATTATGGAAGGCAATCTGTTGTCGAGATTTTTGTTAGTCCATTGGATTGTAGCCTTGTCATTATGGAAGTTAGTCTGTTGTCGAGATTTTTGTTATTCCAATGGTTGGTAGCCTAGTCATTACGGAAGGTAGTCTGTTTTCGAGATTTTTGTTACTACAATGGTTTGTAGCCTTGTAATTATGGAAGGTAGTATGTTGTTAAGAATTTTGTTACTCTAATGGATGGTAGCCTTGTCATTATGGAAGGTAGTCTCGTGTTGATATTTTTGTTACTCCAATGGATGGTAGCCTTGTCATAGTGGAAGGTAGTCTGTTGTCAAGATTTTTGTTACTACAATGGTTTGTAGCCTTGTAATTATGGAAGTTGTATGTTGTCGATATCTTTGTTACTCCAATGGATGGTAGCCTTGTCATTATGGAAGGTAGTCTGTTGTCGAGATTTTTGTTAATCCAATGGATGGTAGCCTTGTCATTATGAAAGGTTGTCTGTTATCGATATCTTTGTTACTCCAATGGATGGTAGCCTAGTCATTATGGAAGGTAATCTGTTGTTGAGATTTTAGTTACTCCAACAGATGGTAGCCTTGTCATCATGGAAGGTAGTCTGTAGTCGAGATTTTTGTTACTCCAATGAATGGTATCCTTGTCATTATGGAAGGTATTCTTTCATTGTGATTTTTGTTACTCCTATGGATGGTAGCCTTGTCATTATGGAAGGTAGTCTATTGTTCATATTTTTGTTACTACAATGTATGGAAGCCTTGTCTTTATAGAAGGTAGTCTGTTGTCGAAATTTTTGTTACTCCATTGGATGGTAGCCTTGTCATTATGGTAGTTAGTCTGTTGTCGAGATTTTTGTTCTTCCAATGGATGGTAGCCTAGTCATTATGGAAGGTAGTCTGTTATCGATAACTTTGTAACTCCTATGGATGGTAGCCTAGTCATTCTGGAAGGTAGTCTATTTTCGAGATTTTTGTTACTCCAATGGATGGTAGCCTTGTCATTATGGAAGGTAGTCTGTTGTCGAGATTTTGTTAATCCAACGGATGGTAGCCTTGTCATTATGGAAGGTAATCTCTTGTGGATATTTTTGTTACTCTAATGGATGGTACCCTTGTCATTATGGAAGGTAGTCTGTTGTCGATATTTTTGTTACTCAAATGGATGGTGGCCTTATATTTATGGAAGGTAGTATGTTATCGATATCTTTGTTACTCCAATGGATGGTAGCCTTGTCATTATGTAAGGTAGTCTGTTTTTGTGATTTTTGTTACTCCGATGGATGGTAGCCTTGTCTTTATAGAAGGTAATATGTTTTCGATATCTTTGTTACTCCAATGGATGGTAGCCTTGTCATTATGTAAGGTAGTCTATTGTCGAGATTTTTGTTACTCCAATGGATGGTAGCCTTGTCATTATGGAAGGTTGTCTGTTTTCGAGATTTTTGTTACTCCAATGGATGGTAGCCTAGTCATTATGGAGGTTGGTCGGTTGTCGAGATTTTTGTTACTCCAATGGATGCTAGCCTTGTCATTACGGAAGGTAGTCTATTGTAGAGATTTTTGTTACTCCAATGGATGGTGGCCTTGTCATTATGGAAAGTAGTCTGTCATTGTGATTTTTGTTACTCCTATGGATGGTAGCCTTATCATTATGGAAGGTAGTCTATTTTTTAGATTTTTGTTACTACAATGTATGGAAGCCTTGTCATTATAGAAGGTAGTCTGTTGCCAATATTTTTGTTACTCCATTGGATGTAGCCTTGTCATTATGGAAGTTAATGTGTTGTCTAGAACTTTGTTATTCCAATAGATGTTAGCCTAGTCATAATGGAAGGTAGTCTGTTTTCGAGATTTTTGTTACTCCAATGGATGGTAGCCTAGTCATTATGGAAGGTAGTCTGTTGTCGAGATTTTTGTTACTCCATTGGATGGTAGCCTTGTCATTAATGAAGGTAGTCTATTGTCGAGATTTTGTTAATCCAACGGATGGTAGCCTTGACATTATGCAAGGTAATCTCTTGTGGATATTTTTGTTACTCTAATGAATGGTACCCTTGTAATTATGGAAAGTAGTTTGTTGTCGATATTTTTGCTACTCCAATGGATGGTAGCCTTGTCATTATGGAAGGTAGTATGTTATCGATATCTTTGTTAATCCAATGGATGGTAGCCTTATCATTATGTAAAGTAGTCTGTTTTCGAAATTTTAGATACTCGGATGGATGGTAGCCTTGTCATTATGGAAGGTAGTATGTTTTCGATATCTTTGTCACTCCAATGGATGGTAGCCTTGTCCATATGAAAGGTAGTCTATTATCGATATCTTTGTTACTCCAATGGATGGTAACCTAGTCATTATGGAAGTTATTCTGTTGTCGAGATTTTTGTTAGTCAAATGGATGCTAGCCTTGTCATTTTGGAAGGTAGTCTATTGTAGAGATTTTTGTTACTCCAATGGATAGTAGCCTTGTCATTATGGAAGGTAGTCTGTCCTTGTGATTTTTGTTACTCCTATGGATGGTAGCCTTGTCATTATGGAAGGTAGTCTATTGTTCAGATTTTTGTTACTACAATGTATGATAGTCGTGTCATTATGGCAGGTAGTCTGTTGTTGAGAATTTAGTTACTCTAATGGATGGTAGCCTAGTCATTATGGAAGGTAGTCTGTTTTCAAGATTTTTGTTACTCCAATGAATGGTAGCCTTGTCATTATGAAAGGTAGTTTGTTGTCGAGATTTTTGTTATTCCAATGGATGGTAGCCTTGTCAATATGAAAGGTAGTCTGTTGTCGATATCTTTGTTACTCCAATGGATGGTAGCCTAGTCATTATGGAAGGTAGTCTATTGTCGAGATTTTTGTTACTCCAATGGATGGTAGCCTAGTCATTATGGAAGTTATTCTGTTGTCGAGATTTTTGTTACTCCAATGGATGCTAGCCTTGTCATTATGGAAGGTAGTCTGTTGTAGAGATTTTTGTTACTCCAATGGATTGTAGCCTTGTCATTATTGAAGGTAGTTTGTCATTGTGATTTTTGTTACTCCTATGGATGATAGCCTTGTCATTATGGAAGGTAGTCTATTGTTCATATTTTTGTTACTACAATGTATGATAGCCGTGACATTATTGAAGGTAGTCTGTTGTCGAGATTTTAGTTACTCCAATGGATGGTATCCTAGTCATTATGGAAGGTAGTCTGTTGTCGAGATTTTTGTTACTCCAATGGATGGTAGCCTTATCATTATGAAAGGTAGTCTTTTGTCGAGATTTTTGTTATTCCAATAGATGGTAGCCTTTTCATTATGAATGGTACTCTATTGTTGAAATTTTTGTTACTCCAATAGATTGTAGGCTTGTCGTTATGGAAGGCAGTCTTTTGTCGAGATTTTTGTTACTCCAATGGATGGTAGCCTTCTTATTATGGAAGGTAGTCTGTTGTCGAGATTTTTGTTACTACAATGGATGGTAGCCTTTTCATTATGGAAGGTAGTCTGTTGTCCAGATTTATGTTACTACAATGGATTGAAGCCTATTCATTATGGAAGGTAGTGTGTTATCGATATCTTTGTTACTCTAATGGATGGTACCCTTGTCATTATATAAGGTAGTATGTTGTCGAGATTTTTGTTACTCCAATGGATGGTAGCCTTGTCATTATGAAAGGTAGTCTGTTGTCGAGATTTTTGTTATTCCAGTGGATGGTAGCCTTTTCAATATGAAAGGTAGTCGTATATCGATATCTTTGTTACTCAAATGGATGGTAGCCTAGTCATTATGGAAGGTAGTCTGTTGTCATGATTTTTGTTACTCCAATGGATGGTAGCCTTGTTATTATGGAAGTTAGTCTGTTGTCGAGATTTTTTTTATTCCAATGCTTTGTAGCTTAGTCATTATGGAAGGTAGTCTATTTTCAAGATTTTTGTTACTCCATTGGTTGGTAGCCTAGTCATTATGGAAGGTAGTCTGTTGTCAAGATTTTTGTTACTCCAATGGATGGTAGCCTTATCATTATGAAAGGTAGTCTTTTGTCGAGATTTTTGTTATTCCAATAGATGGTAGCCTTTTCATTATGAAAGGTACTCTATTGTTGAAATTTTTGTTACTCCAATAGATTGTAGGCTTGTCGTTATGGAAGGCAGTCTTTTGTCGAGATTTTTGTTACTCCAATGGATGGTAGCCTTCTTATTATGGAAGGTAGTCTGTTGTCGAGATTTTTGTTACTACAATGGATGGTAGCCTTTTCATTATGGAAGGTAGTCTGTTGTCCAGATTTATGTTACTACAATGGATTGTAGCCTATTCATTATGGAAGGTAGTGTGTTATCGATATCTTTGTTACTCTAATGGATGGTACCCTTGTCATTATATAAGGTAGTCTTTTGTCGAGATTTTTGTTACTCCAATGGATGGTAGCCTTGTCATTATAGAAGGTAGTCTGTTGTCGAGATTTTTGTTATTCCAGTGGATGGTAGCCTTTTCAATATGAAAGGTAGTCGTATATCGATATCTTTGTTACTCAAATGGATGGTATCCTAGTCATTATGGAAGGTAGTCTGTTGTAATGATTTTTGTTACTCCAATGGATGGTAGCCTTGTCATTATAGAAGGTAGTCTTTTTTCGAGATTTTTGTTATTCCAATAGATGGTAGCCTTTTCATTATGAAAGGTACTTTATTGTTGATATTTTTGTTACTTCAACGGATTGTAGCCTTGTCGTTATGGAAGGCAGTCTTTTGTCGAGATTTTTGTTACTCCAATGGATGGAAGCCTTCTTATTATGGAAGGTAGTCTATTGTCGAGATTTTTTTTACTACAATGGATGATAGCCTTTTCATTATGGAAGGTAGTCTGTTGTCCAGATTTATGTTACTACAATGGATGGTAGCCTTGTCATTATGGAAGGTAGTCTGTTGTCGAGATTTTTGTTACTCCAGTGGATGGTAGGCTTGTCGTTATGGAAGGCAGTCTTTTGTCGAGATTTTTGTTACTCCAATGGATGGTAGCCTTCTTATTATGGAAGGTAGTCTGTTGTCGAGATTTTTGTTACTACAATGGATGGTAGCCTTTTCATTATGGAAGGTAGTCTGTTGTCCAGATTTATGTTACTACAATGGATTGTAGCCTATTCATTATGGAAGATAGTGTGTTATCGATATCTTTGTTACTCTAATGGATGGTACCCTTGTCATTATATAAGGTAGTCTGTTGTCGAGATTTTTGTTACTCCAATGGATGGTAGCCTTGTCATTATAGAAGGTAGTCTGTTGTCGAGATTTTTGTTATTCCAGTGGATGGTAGCCTTTTCAATATGAAAGGTAGTCGTATATCGATATCTTTGTTACTCAAATGGATGGTAGCCTAGTCATTATGGAAGGTAGTCTGTTGTAATGATTTTTGTTACTCCAATGGATGGTAGCCTTATCATTATGAAAGGTAGTCTTTTTTCGAGATTTTTGTTATTCCAATAGATGGTAGCCTTTTCATTATGAAAGGTACTTTATTGTTGATATTTTTGTTACTTCAACGGATTGTAGCCTTGTCGTTATGGAAGGCAGTCTTTTGTCGAGATTTTTGTTACTCCAATGGATGGAAGTCTTCTTATTATGGAAGGTAGTCTGTTGTTGAGATTTTTGTTACTACAATGGATGATAGCCTTTTCATTATGGAAGGTAGTCTGTTGTCCAGATTTATGTTACTACAATGGATGGTAGCCTTGTCATTATGGAAGGTAGTCTGTTGTCGAGATTTTTGTTATTCCAGTGGATGGTAGCCTTTTCAATATGAAAGGTAGTCGTATATCGATATCTTTGTTACTCAAATGGATGGTAGCCTAGTCATTATGGAAGGTAGTCTGTTGTCATGATTTTTGTTACTCCAATGGATGGTAGCCTTGTTATTATGGAAGTTAGTCTGTTGTCGAGATTTTTTTATTCCAATGGTTTGTAGCTTAGTCATTATGGAAGGTAGTCTATTTTCGAGATTTTTGTTACTCCATTGGTTGGTAGCCTAGTCATTATGGAAGGTAGTTTGTTGTCAAGATTTTTGTTACTCCAATGGATGGTAGCCTTATCATTATGAAAGGTAGTGTGTTGTCTAGATTTTTGTTATTCCAATAGATGGTAGCCTTTTCATTATGAAAGGTACTCTATTGTTGATATTTTTGTTACTTCAATGGATCGTAGCCTTGTCGTTATGGAAGGTAGTCTTTTGTCGAGATTTTTGTTACTCCCAGGGATGGTAGCCTTCTTATTATGGAAGGTAGTCTGTTGTCGAGATTTTTGTTACTACAATGGATGGTAGCCATATCATTATGGAAGGTAGTCTGTTGTCGAGATTTATGTTACTACAATGGATTGTAGCCTTGTCATTATTGTAGGTAGTCTGTTATTGATATCTTTGTTACTCCAATGTATCGTAGCCTAGTCGTTATGGAAGGTAGTCTGTTGTCGAGATTTTTGTTACTCCAATGGATGGTAGCCTTGTCATCATGCAAGGTAATCTCTTGTGGATATATTTGTTACTCAAATGGATGGTACCCTTGTCATTATGGAAGGTAGTCTGTTGTCGATATTTTTGTTACTCAAATAGATGGTGGCCTTGTCAATATGGAAGGTAGTATGTTGTCGATAACTTTGTTACTCCAATGGATGGTAGCCTTGTCATTATGTAAGGTAGTCTATTTTCATGATTTATGTTACTCCGATGGATGGTAGCCTTGTCATTATGGAAGGTAGTCTGTTTTCGAGATTTTTGTTACTTAATGGATGGTAGCCGAGTCATTATGGAGGTTGGTCTGTTGTCTAGATTTTTGTTACTCCAATGGATGCTAGCCTTGTCGTTACGGAAGGTAGTCTATTGTAGAGATTTTTGTTACTCCAATGGATGGTAGCCTTGTCATTATAGAAGGTAGTCTGTCATTGTGATTTTTGTTACTCCTACGGATGGTAGCCTTGTCATTATGGAAGGTAGTCTATTGTTCAGATTTTTGTTACTACAATGTATGATAGCCGTGTCATTATGGGAGGTAGTCTGTTGTCGAGATTTTAGTTACTCTAATGGATGGTAGCCTAGTCATTATGGAAGGTAGCCTGTTTTCAAGATTTTTGTTACTCCAATGGATGGTATCCTTGTCATTATGAAAGGTAGTTTGTTGTCGAGATTTTTGTTATTCCAATGGATGGTAGCCTTGTCAATTTGAAAGGTAGTCTGTTGTCGATATCTTTGTTACTCCAATGGATGGTAGCCTAGTCATTATGGAAGGTAGTCTAATGTCGAGATTTTTGTTACTCCAATGGATGGTAGCCTAGTCATTATGGAAGTTATTCTGTTGTCGAGATTTTTGTTACTCCAATGGATGCTAGCCTTGTCATTATAGAAGGTACTCTGTTGTAGAGATTTTTGTTACTCCAATGGATTGTAGCCTTGTCATTATTGAAGGTAGTTTGTCATTGTGATATTTGTTACTCCTATGGATGATAGCCTTGTCATTATGGAAGGTAGTCTATTGTTCATATTTTTGTTACTACAATGTATGATAGCCGTGACATTATGGAAGGTAGTCTATTGTCGAGATTTTAGTTACTCCAATGAATGGTATCCTAGTCATTATGGAAGGTAGTCTGTTGTCGATATTTTTTATACTCCAATGGATGGTAGCCTTATTATTATGAAAGGTAGTCTTTTATCGAGATTTTTGTTATTCCAATAGATAGTAGCCTTTTCATTATGAAAGGTACTCTATTGTTGAAATTTTTTTTACTCCAATAGATTGTAGCCTTGTCGTTATGGAAGGTAGTCCTTTGTCGAGATTTTTGTTACTCCAATGGATGGTAGCCTTCTGATTATGGAAGGTAGTCTGTTGTCGAGATTTTTGTTACTACAATGGATGGTGGCCTTTTCATTATGAAAGGTAGTCTGTTGTCCAGATTTATGTTACTAAAATGGATTGTAGCCTATTCATTATGGAAGGTAGTGTGTTATCGATATCTTTGTTACTCTAATGGATGGTACCCTTGTCATTATATAAGGTAGTCTGTTGTCGAGATTTTTGTTACTCCAATGGATGGTAGCCTTGTCATTATGGAAGGTAGTCTGTTGTCGAGATTTTTTTTATTCCAGTGGATGGTAGCCTTTTCAATATGAAAGGTAGTCGTATATCGATATCTTTGTTACTCAAATGGATGGCAGCCTAGTCATTATGGAAGGTAGTCTGTTGTCATGATTTTTGTTACTCCAATGGATGGTAGCCTTGTTATTATGGAAGTTAGTCTGTTGTTGAGATTTTTTTTATTCCAATGGTTTGTAGGTTAGTCATTATGGAAGGTAGTCTATTTTCAAGATTTTTGTTACTCCATTGGTTGGTAGCCTAGTCATTATGGAAGGTAGTCTGTTGTCAAGATTTTTGTTACTCCAATGGATGGTAGCCTTATCATTATGAAAGGTAGTCTTTTGTCGAGATTTTTGTTATTCCAATAGATGGTAGCCTTTTCATTATGAAAGGTACTCTATTGTTCAAATTTTTGTTACTCCAATAGATTGTAGGCTTGTCGTTATGGAAGGCAGTCTTTTGTCGAGATTTTTGTTACTCCAATGGATGGTAGCCTTCTTATTATGGAAGGTAGTCTGTTGTCGAGATTTTTGTTACTACAATGGATGGTAGCCTTTTCATTATGGAAGGTAGTCTGTTGTCTAGATTTATGTTACTACAATGGATTGTAGCCTATTCATTATGGAAGGTAGTGTGTTATCGATATCTTTGTTACTCTAATGGATGGTACCCTTGTCATTATATAAGGTAGTCTGTTGTCGAGATTTTTGTTACTCCAATGGATGGTAGCCTTGTCATTATGGAAGGTAGTCTGTTGTCGAGATTTTTGTTATTCTAGTGGATGGTAGCCTTTTCAATATGAAAGGTAGTTGTATATCGATATCTTTGTTACTCAAATGGATGGTAGCCTAGTCATTATGGAAGGTAGTCTGTTGTCATGATTTTTGTTACTCCAATGGATTGTAGCCTTGTTATTATGGAAGTTAGTCTGTTGTCGAGATTTTTTTTATTCCAATGGTTTGTAGCTTAGTCATTATGGAAGGTAGTCTATTTTCAAGATTTTTGTTACTCCATTGGTTGGTAGCCTAGTCATTATGGAAGGTAGTCTGTTGTCAAGATTTTTGTTACTCCAATGGATGGTAGCCTTATCATTATGAAAGGTAGTGTGTTGTCTAGATTTTTGTTATTCCAATAGATGGTAGCCTTTTCATTATGAAAGGTAGTCTATTGTTGATATTTTTATTACTTCAATGGATTGTAGCCTTGTCGTTATGGAAGGTAGTCTTTTGTTGAGATTTTTGTTACTCCCAGGGATGGTAGCCTTCTTATTATGGAAGGTAGTCTGTTGTCGAGATTTTTGTTACTACAATGGATGGTAGCCTTATCATTATGGAAGGTAGTCTGTTGTCGAGATTTATGTTACTACAATGGATTGTAGCCTTGTCATTATTGTAGGTAGTCTGTTATTGATATCTTTGTGACTACAATGTATCGTAGCCTTGTCGTTATGGAAGGTAGTCTGTTGTCGAGATTTTTGTTACTCCAATGGATGGTAGCCTTGTCATTATGGAAGGTAGTCTGTTGTCGAGATTTTGTTAATCCAATGGATGGTAGCCATGTCATCATGCAAGGTAATCTCTTGTGGATATATTTGTTACTCAAATTGATGGTACCCTTGTCATTATGGAAGGTAGTCTGTTGTCGATATTTTTGTTACTCAAATGGATGGTGGCCTTGTCAATATGGAAGGTAGTATGTTGTCGATAACTTTGTTACTCCAATGGATGGTAGCCTTGTCATTATGTAAGGTAGTCTATTTTCATGATTTATGTTACTCCGATGGATGGTAGCCTTGTCATTATGGAAGGTAGTCTGTTTTCGAGATTTTTGTTACTCAATGGATGGTAGCCGAGTCATTATGGAGGTTGGTCTGTTGTCTAGATTTTTGTTACTCCAATGGATGCTAGCCTTGTCATTACGAAAGGTAGTCTATTGTAGAGATTTTTGTTACTCCAATGGATGTTAGCCTTGTCATTATGGAAGGTAGTCTGTCATTGTGATTTTTGTTACTCCTACGGATGGTAGCCTTGTCATTATGGAAGGTAGTCTATTGTTCAGATTTTTGTTACTACAATGTATGATAGCCGTGTCATTATGGGAGGTAGTCTGTTGTCGAGATTTTAGTTACTCTAATGGATGGTAGCCTAGTCATTATGGAAGGTAGTCTGTTTGCAAGATTTTTGTTACTCCAATGGATGGTAGCCTTGTCATTATGAAAGGTAGTTTGTTGTCGAGATTTTTGTTATTCCAATGGATGGTAGCCTTGTCAATATGAAAGGTAGTCTGTTGTCGATATCTTTGTTACTCCAATGGATGGTAGCCTAGTCATTATGGAAGGTAGTCTATTGTCGAGATTTTTGTTACTCCAATGGATGGTAGCCTAGTCATTATGGAAGTTATTCTGTTGTCGAGATTTTTGTTACTCCAATGGATGCTAGCCTTGTCATTATAGAAGGTAGTCTGTTGTAGAGATTTTTGTTACTCCTATGGATGATAGCCTTGTCATTATTGAAGGTAGTTTGTCATTGTGATATTTGTTACTCCTATGGATGATAGCCTTGTCATTGTGGAAGGTAGTCTATTGTTCATATTTTTGTTACTACAATGTATGATAGCCGTGACATTATGGAAGGTAGTCTGTTGTTGAGATTTTAGTTACTCCAATGGATGGTATCCTAGTCATTATGGAAGGTAGTCTGTTGTCGATATTTTTGTTACTCCAATGGATGGTAGCCTTATCATTATGAAAGGTAGTCTTTTATCGAGATTTTTGTTATTCCAATAGATGGTAGCCTTTTCATTATGAAAGTTACTCTATTGTTGAAATTTTTGTTACTCCAATAGATTGTAGCCTTGTCGTTATGGAAGGTAGTCCTTTGTCGAGATTTTTGTTACTCCAATGGATGGTAGCCTTCTGATTATGGAAGGTAGTCTGTTGTCGAGATTTTTGTTACTACAATGGATGGTAGCCTTTTCATTATGGAAGGTAGTCTGTTGTCCAGATTTATGTTACTAAAATGTATTGTAGCCTATTCATTATGAAAGGTAGTGTGTTATCGATATCTTTGTTACTCTAATGGATGGTACCCTTGTCATTATATAAGGTAGTCTGTTGTCGAGATTTTTGTTACTCCAATGGATGGTAGCCTTGTCATTATGGAAGGTAGTCTGTTGTCGAGATTTTTGTTATTCCAGTGGATGGTAGCCTTTTCAATATGAAAGGTAGTCGTATATCGATATCTTTGTTACTCAAATGGATGGTAGCCTAGTCATTATGGAAGGTAGTCTGTTGTCATGATTTTTGTTACTCCAATGGATGGTATCCTTGTTATTATGGAAGTTAGTCTGTTGTCGAGATTTTTTTTATTCCAATGGTTTGTAGCTTAGTCATTATGGAAGGTAGTCTATTTTCAAGATTTTTGTTACTCCATTGGTTGGTAGCCTAGTCTTTATGGAAGGTAGTCTGTTGTCAAGATTTTTGTTACTCCAATGGATGGTAGCCTTATCATTATGAAAGGTAGTCTTTTGTCGAGATTTTTGTTATTCCAATAGATGGTAGCCTTTTCATTATGGAAGGTACTCTATTGTTGAAATTTTTGTTACTCCAATAGATTGTAGGCTTGTCGTTATGGAAGGCAGTCTTTTTTCGAGATTTTTGTTACTCCATTGGATGGTAGCCTTCTTATTATGGAAGGTAGTCTGTTGTCGAGATTTTTGTTACTACAATGGATGGTAGCCTTTTCATTATGGAAGGTAGTATGTTGTCTAGATTTACGTTACTACAATGGATTGTAGCCTATTCATTATGGAAGGTAGTGTGTTATCGATATCTTTGTTACTCTAATGGATGGTACCCTTGTCATTATATAAGGTAGTCTGTTGTCGAGATTTTTGTTACTCCAATGGATGGTAGCCTTGTCATTATGGAAGGTAGTCTGTTGTCGAGATTTTTGTTATTCCAGTGGATGGTAGCCTTTTCAATATGAAAGGTAGTTGTATATCGATATCTTTGTTACTCAAATGGATGGTAGCCTAGTCATTATGGAAGGTAGTCTGTTGTCATGATTTTTGTTACTCCAATGGATGGTAGCCTTGTTATTATGGAAGTTAGTCTGTTGTCGAGATTTTTTTTATTCCAATGGTTTGTAGCTTAGTCATTATGGAAGGTAGTCTATTTTCAAGATTTTTGTTACTCCATTGGTTGGTAGCCTAGTCATTACGGAAGGTAGTCTGTTGTCAAGATTTTTGTTACTCCAATGGATGGTAGCCTTATCATTATGAAAGGTAGTGTGTTGTCTAGATTTTTGTTATTCCAATAGATGGTAGCCTTTTCATTATGAAAGGTACTCTATTGTTGATATTTTTGTTACTTCAATGGATTGTATCCTTGTCGTTATGGAAGGTAGTCTTTTGTTGAGATTTTTGTTACTCCCAGGGATGGTAGCCTTCTTATTATGGAAGGTAGTCTGTTGTCGAGATTTTTGTTACTACAATGGATGGTAGCCTTATCATTATGGAAGGTAGTCTGTTGTCGAGATTTATGTTACTACAATGGATTGTAGCCTTGTCATTATTGTAGGTAGTCTGTTATTGATATCTTTGTTACTCCAATGTATCGTAGCCTAGTCGTTATGGAAGGTAGTCTGTTGTCGAGATTTTTGTTACTCCAATGGATGGTAGCCTTGTCATTATGGAAGGTAGTCTGTTGTCGAGATTTTGTTAATCCAATGGATGGTAGCCATGTCATCATGCAAGGTAATCTCTTGTGGATATATTAGCTACTCAAATGGATGGTACCCTTGTCATTATGGAAGGTAGTCTGTTGTCGATATTTTTGTTACTCAAATGGATGGTGGCCTTGTCAATATGGAAGGTAGTATGTTGACGATAACTTTGTTACTCCAATGGATGGTAGCCTTGTCATTATGTAAGGTAGTCTGTTTTCGTGATTTATGTTACTCCGATGGATGGTAGCCTTGTCATTATGGAAGGTAGTCTGTTTTCGAGATTTTTGTTACTCAATGGATGGTAGCCGAGTCATTATGGAGGTTGGTCTGTTGTCTAGATTTTTGTTACTCCAATGGATGCTAGCCTTGTCATTACGGAAGGTAGTCTATTGTAGAGATTTTTGTTACTCCAATGGATGGTAGCCTTGTCATTATGGAAGGTAGTTTGTCATTGTGATTTTTGTTACTCCTATGGATGGTAGCCTTGTCATTATGGAAGGTAGTCTATTGTTCAGATTTTTGTTACTACAATGTATGATAGCCGTGTCATTATGGGAGGTAGTCTGTTGTCGAGATTTTAGTTACTCTAATGGATGGTAGCCTAGTAATTATGGAAGGTAGTCTGTTTTCAAGATTTTTGTTACTCCAATGGATGGTAGCCTTGTCATTATGAAAGGTAGTTTGTTGTCGAGATTTTTGTTATTCCAATGGATGGTAGCTTTGTCAATATGAAAGGTAGTCTGTTGTCGATATCTTTGTTACTCCAATGGATGGTAGCCTAGTCATTATGGAAGGTAGTCTATTGTCGAGATTTTTGTTACTCCAATGGATGGTAGCCTAGTCATTATGGAAGTTATTCTGTTGTCGAGATTTTTGTTACTCCAATGGATGCTAGCCTTGTCATTATAGAAGGTAGTCTGTTGTAGAGATTTTTGTTACTCCAATGGATTGTAGCCTTGTCATTATTGAAGGTAGTTTGTCATTGTGATATTTGTTACTCCTATGGATGATAGCCTTGTCATTATGGAAGGTAGTCTATTGTTCATATTTTTGTTACTACAATGTATGATAGCCGTGACATTATGGAAGGTAGTCTGTTGTCGAGATTTTAGTTACTCCAATGGATGGTATCCTAGTCATTATGGAAGGTAGTCTGTTGTCGATATTTTTGTTACTCCAATGGATGGTAGCCTTATCATTATGAAAGGTAGTCTTTTATCGAGATTTTTGTTATTCCAATAGATGGTAGCCTTTTCATTATGAAAGGTACTCTATTGTTGAAATTTTTGTTACTCCAATAGATTGTAGCCTTGTCGTTATGGAAGGTAGTCCTTTGTCGAGATTTTTGTTACTCCAATGGATGGTAGCCTTCTGATTATGGAAGGTAGTCTGTTGTCGAGATTTTTGTTACTACAATGGATGGTAGCCTTTTCATTATGGAAGGTAGTCTGTTGTCCAGATTTATGTTACTACAATGGATTGTAGCCTATTCATTATGGAAGGTAGTGTGTTATCGATATCTTTGTTACTCTAATGGATGGTACCCTTTTCATTATAAAAGGTAGTCTGTTGTCGAGATTTTTGTTACTCCAATGGATGGTAGCCTTGTCATTATGGAAGGTAGTCTGTTGCCGAGATTTTTGTTATTCCAGTGGATGGTAGCCTTTTCAATATGAAAGGTAGTCGTATATCGATATCTTTGTTACTCAAATGGATGGTAGCCTAGTCATTATGGAAGGTAGTCTGTTGTCATGATTTTTGTTACTCCAATGGATGGTAGCCTTGTTATTATGGAAGTTAGTCTGTTGTCGAGATTTTTTTTATTCCAATGGTTTGTAGCTTAGTCATTATGGAAGGTAGTCTATTTTCAAGATTTTTGTTACTCCATTGGTTGGTAGCCTAGTCATTATGGAAGGTAGTCTGTTGTCAAGATTTTTGTTACTCCAATGGATGGTAGCCTTATCATTATGAAAGGTAGTCTTTTGTCGAGATTTTTGTTATTCCAATAGATGGTAGCCTTTTCATTATGGAAGGTACTCTATTGTTGAAATTTTTGTTACTCCAATAGATTGTAGGCTTGTCGTTATGGAAGGCAGTCTTTTTTCGAGATTTTTGTTACTCCATTGGATGGTAGCCTTCTTATTATGGAAGGTAGTCTGTTGTCGAGATTTTTGTTACTACAATGGATGGTAGCCTTTTCATTATGGAAGGTAGTCTGTTGTCCAGATTTATGTTACTACAATGGATTGTAGCCTATTCATTATGGAAGGTAGTGTGTTATCGATATCTTTGTTACTCTAATGGATGGTACCCTTGTCATTATATAAGGTAGTCTGTTGTCGAGATTTTTGTTACTCCAATGGATGGTAGCCTTGTCATTATGGAAGGTAGTCTGTTGTCGTGATTTTTGTTATTCCAGTGGATGGTAGCCTTTTCAATATGAAAGGTAGTCGTATATCGATATCTTTGTTACTCAAATGGATGGTAGCCTAGTCATTATGGAAGGTAGTCTGTTGTCATGATTTTTGTTACTCCAATGGATGGTAGCCTTGTTATTATGGAAGTTAGTCTGTTGTCGAGATTTTTTTTATTCCAATGGTTTGTAGCTTAGTCATTATGGAAGGTAGTCTATTTTCGAGATTTTTGTTACTCCATTGGTTGGTAGCCTAGTCATTCTGGAAGGTAATCTGTTGTCAAGATTTTTGTTACTCCAATGGATGGTAGCCTTATCATTATGAAAGGTAGTGTGTTGTCTAGATTTTTGTTATTCCAATAGATGGTAGCCTTTTCATTATGAAAGGTACTCTATTGTTGATATTTTTGTTACTTCAACGGATTGTAGCCTTGTCGTTATGGAAGGTAGTCTTTTGTTGAGATTTTTGTTACTCCCAGGGATGGTAGCCTTCTTATTATGGAAGGTAGTATGTGGTCGAGATTTTTGTTACTACAATGGATGGTAGCCTTATCATTATGGAAGGTAGTCTGCTGTCGAGATTTATGTTACTACAATGGATTGTAGCCTTGTCATTATTGTAGGTAGTCTGTTATCGATATCTTTGTTACTCCAATGTATCGTAGCCTAGTCGTTATGGAAGGTAGTCTGTTGTCGAGATTTTTATTACTCCAATGGATGGTAGCCTTGTCATTATGGAAGGTAGTCTGTTGTCGAGATTTTGTTAATCCAATGGATGGTAGCCATGTCATCATGCAAGGTAATCTCCTGTGGATATATTTGTTACTCTAATGGATGGTACCCTTGTCATTATGGAAGGTAGTCTGTTGTCGATATTTTTGTTACTCAAATGGATGGTGGCCTTGTCAATATGGAAGGTAGTATGTTGTCGATAACTTTGTTACTCCAATGGATGGTAGCCTTGTCATTATGTAAGGTAGTCTGTTTTCGTGATTTATGTTACTCCGATGGATGGTAGCCTTGTCATTATGGAAGGTAGTCTGTTTTCGAGATTTTTGTTAGTCAATGGATGGTAGCTGAGTCATTATGGAGGTTGGTCTGTTGTCTAGATTTTTGTTACTCCAATGGATGCTAGCCTTGTCATTACGGAAGGTAGTCTATTGTAGTGATTTTTGTTACTCCAATGGATGGTAGCCTTGTCATTATGGAAAGTAGTCTGTCATTGTGATTTTTGTTACTCCTATGGATGGTAGCCTTGTCATTATGGAAGGTAGACTATTGTTCAGATTTTTGTTACTACAATGTATGCTAGCCTTGTCATTATGGAAGTTAGTCTGTTGTCGAGATTTTTGTTATTCTAATGGATGGTAGCCTAGTCATTCTGGAAGGTAGTCTATTTTCGAGATTTTTGTTACTCCAATGGATGGTAGCCTTGTCATTACGGAAGTTAGTCTGTTTTCGAGATTTTTGTTACTCCAATGGATGGTAGTCTTGTCATTATGGAAGGTAGTCTGTTGTCGAGATTTTGTTAATCCAACGGATGGTAGCCTTGTCATTATGGAAGGTAATCTTTAGTGGATATTTTTGTTACTCTAATGGATGGTGGCCTTGTCTTTATGGAAGGTAGTATGTTGTTGATATCTTTGTTACTGCAATGGAAGGTAGCCTTGTCATTATGTAAGGTAGTCTGTTTTCGTGATTTTTGTTACTCCGATGGATGGTAGCCTTGTCATTATCGAAGATAATATGTTTTCGATATCTTTGTTACTCCAATGGATGGTAGCCTTGTCATTATGTAAGGTAGTCTATTGTCGAGATTTTTGTTACTCCAATGGATGGTAGCCTTGTCATTATGGAAGGTTGTCTGTTTTCAAGATTTTTGTTACTCCAAGGGATGGTAGCCTAGTCATTATGGAGGTTGGTCGGTTGTTGAGATTTTTGTTACTCCAATGGATGCTAGCCTTGTCATTACGGAAGGTAGTCTATTGTAGAGATTATTGTTACTCCAATGGATGGTGGCCTTGTCATTATGGAAAGAAGTATGTCATTGTGATTTTTGTTACTCCTATGGATGGAAGCCTTGTCATTATGGAAGGTAGTATGTTGTCGAGATTTTTGTTATTCCAATGGATGGTAGCCTTGTCATTCTGGAAGGTAGTCTATTTTCGAGATTTTTGTTACTCCGATGGATGGTAGCCTTGTCATTATGGAAGGTAGTCTATTGTCGAGATTTTTGTTACTCCATTGGTTTGTAGCCTTGTCATTATGGAAGGTAGTATGTTGTCAATATCTTTGTTACTCCAATGAATGGTAGCCTAGTCATTATTGAAGGTAGTATGTTGTCGAGATTTTCGTTACTCCAATGGATGGTAGCCTTGTCATTATGGAAGGTAGTATGTCGTCTAGATTTTAGTTAATCCAATGGATGGTAGGCTTGTCATTATGGAAGGTAGTCTGTTGTCGAGATTTTTTTTATTCCAATGGATGGTAGCCTTGTCATTATGAAATGTAGTTTGTTATCGATATCTTTGTTACTCCAATAGATGGTAGCCTAGTCATTATGGAAGGTAGTGTGTTGTAGAGATTTTAGTTACTCCAATGGATGGTAGCATTGTCATTATGGAAGGTAGTCCATTGTCGAGATTTTTGTTACTCAAATAGATGGTAGCCTTGTCATTATGGAAGGTAATCTTTCATTGTGATTTATGTTACTCATATGGATGGTAGCCTTATCATTATGGAAGGTAGTCTATTTTTTAGATTTTTGTTACTACAATGTATGGCAACCTTGTCATTATAGAAGGTAGTCGGTTGTCAATATTTTTGTTACTTCATTGGATGTAGCCTTGTCATTATGGAAGTTAATGTGTTATCTAGATTTTTGTTATTACAATAGATGGTAGCCTAGTCATTATGGAAGGTAGTCTATTTTCGAGATTTTTGTTACTCCAATGGATGGTAGCCTAGTCATTATGGATGGTAGCCTTGTCATTATTGAAGGTAGTCTATTGTCGAGATTTTGTTAATCCAACGGATGGTAGCCTTGACATTATGCAAGGTAATCTCTTGTGGATATGTATGTTACTCTAATGAATGGTACCCTTGTCATTATGGAAGGTAGTTTGTTGCCGATATTTTTGCTACTCCAATGGATGGTAGCCTTGTCATTTTGGAAGGTAGTATCTTATCGATATCTTTGTTAATCCAATGGATGGTAGCCTTATCATTATGTAAGGTAGTCTGTTTTCATAATTTTTGGTACTCGGATGGATGGTAGCCTTGTCATTATGGAAGGTAGTATGTTTTCGATATCTTTGTCACTCCAATGGATGGTAGCCTTGTCACTATTTAAGGTAGTCTCTTGTCGAGATTTTTGTTACTCCAATGGATGGTAGCCTTGTTATGATGAAAGGTAGTCTGTTGTCGAGATTTTTTTTATTCAAATGGATGGTAGCCTTGTCAATATGAAAGGTAGTCTATTGTCGAGATTTTTGTTACTCCAATGGATGCTAGCCTTGTCATTATGGAAAGTAGTCTTTCCTTGTGATTTTTGTTACTACAATGGATGGTAGCCTTGTCATTATGGAAGGTAGTCTGTTGTCAAGAATTTTGTTACTCCATTGGATGGTAGCCTTGTCATTATGGAAGTTAGTATGTTGTCGAGATTTTTGTTATTCCAATGGATGGTAGCCTAGTCATTATGGAAGGAAGTTTGTTTTTAATGTTTTTGTTACTCCAATGGATGGTAGTCTTGTCATTATGGAAGGTAGTATGTTGTCGATATCTTTGTTACTCCAATGGATAATAGCCTTGTCATTATGGAAGGTAGTATGTTGTCGAGATTTTAGTTACTCCAATGGATGGTAGCCTAGTTATTAAGGAAGGTAGTCTGTTGTCGAGATTTTTGTTACTCCAATGGTTTGTAGCCTTGTTATTATGGATGGTAGTCTATTGACGATATTTTTGTTATTCCAATGGATGGTAGCCTTTTCAATATGAAAGGTAGTCTGTTGTCGATATCTTTCTTACTCCAATGGATGGTAGCCTTTTCATTATGGAAGGTAGTCTTTTGTTGATATTTTTGGTACTCCAATGGATGGTAGCCTTGTCATTATGGAAGGATGTATGTTGTCGATATCTTTGTTACTCCAATGGATGGTATCCTAGTCATTATGGAAGGTAGTATGTTGTCGAGATTTTTGTTACTCCAATGGATGGTAGCCTAGTCATTATGGAAGGTATTTTGTTGTCGATATTTTTGTTACTCCAATGGATGGTAGCCTTGTCATTATGGAAGGTAGTCCATTGTCGAGATTTTTGTTACTCCAATGGATGGTAGCCTAGTCATTATGGAAGGTAGTCTGTTGTCGATATTTTTGTTACTCCAATGGATGGTAGCCTTGTCATTATGGAAGGTAGTATGTTGTCGAGATTTTGTTAATCCAATGGATGCTAGCCTAGTCATTATGGAAGGTAGTCTGTTGTCGATATTTTTGTTATTCCAATGGATGGTAGCCTAGTCTTTATGGAAGTTAGTTTGTTGTCGAGATTTTTGCAACTCCAATGGATGCTAGCCTTGTAATTATGGAAGGTAGTCTGTTGTAGAGATTTTTGTTACTCCAATGGAAGGGAGCCCTTTCATTATGTAAGGTAGTCTATTTTCGTGATTTTTGTTACTCCGATGGATTGTAGCCTTGTCATTATGGAAGGTAATATGTTTTCGATATCTTTGTTACTCCAATGGATGTAAGCCTTGTCATTATGTAAGGTAGTCTATTGTCGAGATTTTTGTTACTCCAATGGATGGTAGCCTTGTCATTATGGAAGGAAGTATGTTGTCGATATCTTTGTTACTCCAATGGATGGTATCCTAGTCATTATGGAAGGTAGTATGTTGTCGAGATTTTTGTTACTCCAATGGATGGTAGCCTTGTCATTATGGAAGGTAGTCCATTGTCGAGATTTTTGTTACTCCAATGGATGGTAGCCTTGTCATTATGGAAGGTAATTTTTCATTGTGATTTTTGTTACTCCTATGGATGGTAGCCTTATCATTATGGAAGGTAGTCTATTTTTTAGATTTTTGTTACTACGATGTATGGAAGCCTTGTCATTATAGAAGGTAGTCTGTTGTCAATATTTTTGTTACTCCATTGGATGTAGCCTTGTCATTATGGAAGTTAATGTGTTGTCTAGATTTTTGTTATTCCAATAGATGGTAGCCTAGTCATTATGGAAGGTAGTCTGTTTTCGAGATTTTTGTTACTCCAATGGATGGTAGCCTAGTCATTATGGAAGGTAGTCTGTTGTCGAGATTTTTGTTACTCCAATGGATGGTAGCCTTGTCATTATTGAAGGTAGTCTATTGTCGAGATTTTTTTAATCCAACGGATGGTAGGCTTGACATTATGCAAGGTAATCTCTTGTAGATATTTTTGTTACTCTAATGAATGGTACCCTTGTCATTATGGAAGGTAGTTTGTTGTCGATATTTTTGCTACTCCAATGGATGGTAGCCTTGTCATTATGGAATGTAGTATGTTATCGATATCTTTGTTAATCCAATGGATGGTAGCCTTATCATTATGGAAGGTAGTATGTTTTCGATATCTTTGTTACTCCAATGGATGGTAGCCTTGTTATTTTGGAAGGTAGTCTGTTGTGGAGATCTTTGTTACTCCAATGGATGGTGGCCTAGTCATTATGGAAGGGAGTCTGTTGTCGAGATTTTTGTTACTCCAATGGATGCTAGCCTTGTCATTAGGGAAGGTAGTTTGTTGTAGATATTTTTGTAACTCCAATGGATGGTAGCCTTGTCATTATGGAAGGTAGTCTTTCCTTGTGATTTTTGTTACTACAATGTATGGTAGCCTTGTCATTATGGAAGGTAGTCTGTTGTCGAGATTTTTGTTACTCCATTGGATGGTAGCCTTGTCATTATGGAAATTAGTATGTTGTCGAGATTTTTGTTATTCCAATGGATGGTAGCCTAGTCATTATGGAAGGAAGTTTGTTTTTGATATTTTTGTTACTCCAATGGATGGTAGTCTTGTCATTATGGAAGGTAGTATGTTGTCGATATCTTTGTTACTCCAATGGATGGTAGCCTTGTCATTATGGAAGGTAGTATGTTGTCGAGATTTTAGTTACTCCAATGGATGGTAGCCTAGTTATTAAGGAAGGTAGTCTGTTGTCGAGATTTTTGTTACTCCAATGGTTTGTAGCCTTGTTATTATGGATGGTAGTCTATTGACGATATTTTTGTTATTCCAATGGATGGTAGCCATTTCAATATGAAAGGTAGTCTGTTGTCGATATCTTTCTTACTCCAATGGATGGTAGCCTTGTCATTATGGAAGGTAGTCTCTTGTTGATATTTTTGGTACTCCAATGGATGGTAGCCTTGTCATTATGGAAGGATGTCTGTTGTCGAGATTTTTGTTACTACAATGGTTTGTAGCCTTGTAATTATGGAAGGAAGTATGTTGTCGATATCTTTGTTACTCCAATGGATGGTATCCTAGTCATTATGGAAGGTAGTATGTTTTCGAGATTTTAGTTACTCCAATGGATGGTAGCCTAGTAATTATGGAAGGTAGTCTGGTGCCGAGATTTTTGTTACTCCAATGGATGGTAGCCTTGTTATTATGGAAGGTAGTCTATTGTCGATATTTTTGTTATTCCAATGGATGGTAGCCTTTTCAATATGAAAGGTAGTCTGTTATCGATATCTTTCTTACTCCAATGGATGGTAGCCTAGTCATTATGGAAGGTAGTATGTTTTCGATATCTTTGTCACTCCAATGGATGGTAGCCTTGTCATTATGTAAGGTAGTCTCTTGTCGAGATTTTTGTTACTCCAATGGATGGTAGCCTTGTTATTTTGGAAGGTAGTCTGTTGTGGAGATCTTTGTTACTCCAATGGATGGTGGCCTAGTCATTATGGAAGGTAGTCTGTTGTCGAGATTTTTGTTACTCCAATGGATGCTAGCCTTGTCATTAGGGAAGGTAGTTTGTTGTAGATATTTTTGTAACTCCAATGGATGGTAGCCTTGTCATTATGGAAGGTAGTCTTTCCTTGTGATTTTTGTTACTACAATGTATGGTAGCCTTGTCATTATGGAAGGTAGTCTGTTGTCGAGATTTTTGTTACTCCATTGGATGGTAGCCTTGTCATTATGGAAATTAGTATGTTGTCGAGATTTTTGTTATTCCAATGGATGGTAGCCTAGTCATTATGGAAGGAAGTTTGTTTTTGATATTTTTGTTACTCCAATGGATGGTAGTCTTGTCATTATGGAAGGTAGTATGTTGTCGATATCTTTGTTACTCCAATGGATGGTAGCCGTGTCATTATGGAAGGTAGTATGTTGTCGAGATTTTAGTTACTCCAATGGATGGTAGCCTAGTTATTAAGGAAGGTAGTCTGTTGTCGAGATTTTTGTTACTCCAATGGTTTGTAGCCTTGTTATTATGGATGGTAGTCTATTGACGATATTTTTGTTATTCCAATGGATGGTAGCCATTTCAATATGAAAGGTAGTCTGTTGTCGATATCTTTCTTACTCCAATGGATGGTAGCCTTGTCATTATGGAAGGTAGTCTCTTGTTGATATTTTTGGTACTCCAATGGATGGTAGCCTTGTCATTATGGAAGGATGTCTGTTGTCGAGATTTTTGTTACTACAATGGTTTGTAGCCTTGTAATTATGGAAGGAAGTATGTTGTCGATATCTTTGTTACTCCAATGGATGGTATCCTAGTCATTATGGAAGGTAGTATGTTTTCGAGATTTTAGTTACTCCAATGGATGGTAGCCTAGTCATTATGGAAGGTAGTCTGGTGCCGAGATTTTTGTTACTCCAATGGATGGTAGCCTTGTTATTATGGAAGGTAGTCTATTGTCGATATTTTTGTTATTCCAATGGATGGTAGCCTTTTCAATATGAAAGGTAGTCTGTTATCGATATCTTTCTTACTCCAATGGATGGTAGCCTAGTCATTATGGAAGGTAGTCTGTTGTCGAGATTATTGTTACTCCAATGGATGGTAGCCTAGTCATTATGGAAGTTAGTCTATTATCGAGATTTTTGCTACTCCAATGGATGCTAGCCTTGTCATTATGGAAGGTAGTCTATTGTAGAGATTTTTGTTACTCCAATGGAAGGTAGCCTTGTCATTATGGAAGGTAGTCTGTCTTTGTGATTTTTGTTAATCCTAGGATGGTAGCCTTGTCATTATGGAAGGTAGTTTATTGTTTAGATTTTTGTTACTACAATATATGGTAGCCTTTGTCATTATGGAAGGTAGTCTGTTGTCGAGATTTTTAGTTACTCCAATGGATGGTAGCCTTATCATTATGAAAGGTAGTGTGTTGTCGAGATTTTTGTTATTCCAATAGATGGTAGCCTTTTCATTATGAAAGGTACTCTATTGTTGATATTTTTGTTACTCCAATGGATTGTATCCTTGTCGTTATGGAAGGTAGGCTGTTGTCGAGATTTTTGTTACTACAATGGATGGTAGCCTTGTCATTATGGAAGGTAGACTGTTGTCGAGATTTATGTTACTACAATGGATTGTAGCCTTGTCATTATGGTAGGTAGTTTGTTATCAATATCTTTGTTACTCCAATGGATGGTAGCCTTGTCATTATGGAAGGTAGTCTGTTGTCAAGATTTTGTTAATCCAATGGATGCTAGCCTAGTCATTATGGAAGGTAGTCTGTTGTCGATATTTTTGTTATTCCAATGGATGGAAGCCTAGTCATTATGGAAGTTAGTTTGTTGTCGAGATTTTTGCTACTCCAATGGATGCTAGCCTTGTCATTATGGAAGGTAGTCTGTTGTAGAGATTTTTGTTACTCCAATGGAAGGTAGCCTTGTCATTATGTAAGGTAGTCTATTTTCGTGATTTTTGTTACTGCGATGGATGGTAGCCTTGTCATTATGGAAGGTAATATGTTTTCGATATCTTTGTTACTCCAATGGATGTTAGCCTTGTCATTACGAAAGGTAGTCTATTGTCGAGATTTTTGATACTCGGATGGATGGTAGCCTTGTCATTATGGAAGGTAGTATGTTTTCGATATCTTTGTTACTCCAATGGATGGTAGCCTTGTTATTTTGGAAGGTAGTCTGTTGTGGAGATCTTTGTTACTCCAATGGATGGTGGCCTAGTCATTATGGAAGGGAGTCTGTTGTCGAGATTTTTGTTACTCCAATGGATGCTAGCCTTGTCATTAGGGAAGGTAGTTTGTTGTAGATATTTTTGTAACTCCAATGGATGGTAGCCTTGTCATTATGGAAGGTAGTCTTTCCTTGTGATTTTTGTTACTACAATGTATGGTAGCCTTGTCATTATGGAAGGTAGTCTGTTGTCGAGATTTTTGTTACTCCATTGGATGGTAGCCTTGTCATTATGGAAATTAGTATGTTGTCGAGATTTTTGTTATTCCAATGGATGGTAGCCTAGTCATTATGGAAGGAAGTTTGTTTTTGATATTTTTGTTACTCCAATGGATGGTAGTCTTGTCATTATGGAAGGTAGTATGTTGTCGATATCTTTGTTACTCCAATGGATGGTAGCCTTGTCATTATGGAAGGTAGTATGTTGTCGAGATTTTAGTTACTCCAATGGATGGTAGCCTAGTTATTAAGGAAGGTAGTCTGTTGTCGAGATTTTTGTTACTCCAATGGTTTGTAGCCTTGTTATTATGGATGGTAGTCTATTGACGATATTTTTGTTATTCCAATGGATGGTAGCCATTTCAATATGAAAGGTAGTCTGTTGTCGATATCTTTCTTACTCCAATGGATGGTAGCCTTGTCATTATGGAAGGTAGTCTCTTGTTGATATTTTTGGTACTCCAATGGATGGTAGCCTTGTCATTATGGAAGGATGTCTGTTGTCGAGATTTTTGTTACTACAATGGTTTGTAGCCTTGTAATTATGGAAGGAAGTATGTTGTCGATATCTTTGTTACTCCAATGGATGGTATCCTAGTCATTATGGAAGGTAGTATGTTTTCGAGATTTTAGTTACTCCAATGGATGGTAGCCTAGTAATTATGGAAGGTAGTCTGGTGCCGAGATTTTTGTTACTCCAATGGATGGTAGCCTTGTTATTATGGAAGGTAGTCTATTGTCGATATTTTTGTTATTCCAATGGATGGTAGCCTTTTCAATATGAAAGGTAGTCTGTTATCGATATCTTTCTTACTCCAATGGATGGTAGCCTAGTCATTATGGAAGGTAGTATGTTTTCGATATCTTTGTCACTCCAATGGATGGTAGCCTTGTCATTATGTAAGGTAGTCTCTTGTCGAGATTTTTGTTACTCCAATGGATGGTAGCCTTGTTATTTTGGAAGGTAGTCTGTTGTGGAGATCTTTGTTACTCCAATGGATGGTGGCCTAGTCATTATGGAAGGTAGTCTGTTGTCGAGATTTTTGTTACTCCAATGGATGCTAGCCTTGTCATTAGGGAAGGTAGTTTGTTGTAGATATTTTTGTAACTCCAATGGATGGTAGCCTTGTCATTATGGAAGGTAGTCTTTCCTTGTGATTTTTGTTACTACAATGTATGGTAGCCTTGTCATTATGGAAGGTAGTCTGTTGTCGAGATTTTTGTTACTCCATTGGATGGTAGCCTTGTCATTATGGAAATTAGTATGTTGTCGAGATTTTTGTTATTCCAATGGATGGTAGCCTAGTCATTATGGAAGGAAGTTTGTTTTTGATATTTTTGTTACTCCAATGGATGGTAGTCTTGTCATTATGGAAGGTAGTATGTTGTCGATATCTTTGTTACTCCAATGGATGGTAGCCGTGTCATTATGGAAGGTAGTATGTTGTCGAGATTTTAGTTACTCCAATGGATGGTAGCCTAGTTATTAAGGAAGGTAGTCTGTTGTCGAGATTTTTGTTACTCCAATGGTTTGTAGCCTTGTTATTATGGATGGTAGTCTATTGACGATATTTTTGTTATTCCAATGGATGGTAGCCATTTCAATATGAAAGGTAGTCTGTTGTCGATATCTTTCTTACTCCAATGGATGGTAGCCTTGTCATTATGGAAGGTAGTCTCTTGTTGATATTTTTGGTACTCCAATGGATGGTAGCCTTGTCATTATGGAAGGATGTCTGTTGTCGAGATTTTTGTTACTACAATGGTTTGTAGCCTTGTAATTATGGAAGGAAGTATGTTGTCGATATCTTTGTTACTCCAATGGATGGTATCCTAGTCATTATGGAAGGTAGTATGTTTTCGAGATTTTAGTTACTCCAATGGATGGTAGCCTAGTCATTATGGAAGGTAGTCTGGTGCCGAGATTTTTGTTACTCCAATGGATGGTAGCCTTGTTATTATGGAAGGTAGTCTATTGTCGATATTTTTGTTATTCCAATGGATGGTAGCCTTTTCAATATGAAAGGTAGTCTGTTATCGATATCTTTCTTACTCCAATGGATGGTAGCCTAGTCATTATGGAAGGTAGTCTGTTGTCGAGATTATTGTTACTCCAATGGATGGTAGCCTAGTCATTATGGAAGTTAGTCTATTATCGAGATTTTTGCTACTCCAATGGATGCTAGCCTTGTCATTATGGAAGGTAGTCTATTGTAGAGATTTTTGTTACTCCAATGGAAGGTAGCCTTGTCATTATGGAAGGTAGTCTGTCTTTGTGATTTTTGTTAATCCTAGGATGGTAGCCTTGTCATTATGGAAGGTAGTTTATTGTTTAGATTTTTGTTACTACAATATATGGTAGCCTTTGTCATTATGGAAGGTAGTCTGTTGTCGAGATTTTTAGTTACTCCAATGGATGGTAGCCTTATCATTATGAAAGGTAGTGTGTTGTCGAGATTTTTGTTATTCCAATAGATGGTAGCCTTTTCATTATGAAAGGTACTCTATTGTTGATATTTTTGTTACTCCAATGGATTGTATCCTTGTCGTTATGGAAGGTAGGCTGTTGTCGAGATTTTTGTTACTACAATGGATGGTAGCCTTGTCATTATGGAAGGTAGACTGTTGTCGAGATTTATGTTACTACAATGGATTGTAGCCTTGTCATTATGGTAGGTAGTTTGTTATCAATATCTTTGTTACTCCAATGGATGGTAGCCTTGTCATTATGGAAGGTAGTCTGTTGTCAAGATTTTGTTAATCCAATGGATGCTAGCCTAGTCATTATGGAAGGTAGTCTGTTGTCGATATTTTTGTTATTCCAATGGATGGAAGCCTAGTCATTATGGAAGTTAGTTTGTTGTCGAGATTTTTGCTACTCCAATGGATGCTAGCCTTGTCATTATGGAAGGTAGTCTGTTGTAGAGATTTTTGTTACTCCAATGGAAGGTAGCCTTGTCATTATGTAAGGTAGTCTATTTTCGTGATTTTTGTTACTGCGATGGATGGTAGCCTTGTCATTATGGAAGGTAATATGTTTTCGATATCTTTGTTACTCCAATGGATGTTAGCCTTGTCATTACGAAAGGTAGTCTATTGTCGAGATTTTTGTTACTCCAATGGATGGTAGCCTTGTCATTATGGAAGGTAGTATGTTGTCCAGATTTTTGTTACTCCAATGGATGGTAGCCTAGTCATTATGGAAGGTAGTCTGTTGTCGAGATTTTTGCTACTCCAATGGATGCTAGCCTTGTCATTATGGAAGGTAGTCTGTTGTAGAGATTTTTGTTACTCCAATGGATGGTGGCCTTGTTGATATGGAAGGTAATCTTTCATTGTGATTTTTGTTACTCCTATGGATGGTACCCTTATCATTATGGAAGGTAGTCTATTTTTTATATTTTTGTTACTACGATGTATGGAAGCCTTGTCATTATAGAAGGTAGTCTGTTGTCAATATTTTTGTTACTCCATTGGATGTAGCCTTGTCATTATGGAAGTTAATGTGTTATCTAGATTTTTGTTATTCCAATAGATGGTAGCCTAGTCATTATGGAAGGTAGTCTGTTTTCGAGATTTTTGTTACTCCAATGGATGGTAGCCTAGTCATTATGGAAGGTAGTCTGTTGTCGAGATTTTTGTTACTCCAATGGATGGTAGCCTTGTCATTATTGAAGGTAGTCTATTGTCGAGATTTTTTTAATCCAACGGATGGTAGGCTTGACATTATGCAAGGTAATCTCTTGTAGATATTTTTGTTACTCTAATGAATGGTACCCTTGTCATTATGGAAGGTAGTTTGTTGTCGATATTTTTGCTACTCCAATGGATGGTAGCCTTGTCATTATGGAATGTAGTATGTTATCGATATCTTTGTTAATCCAATGGATTGTAGCCTTATCATTATGTAAGGTAGTATGTTTTCGTAATTTTTGATACTCGGATGGATGGTAGCCTTGTCATTATGGAAGGTAGTATGTTTTCGATATCTTTGTCACTCCAATGGATGGTAGCCTTGTCATTATGTAAGGTAGTCTCTTGTCGAGATTTTTGTTACTCCAATGGATGGTAGCCTTGTTATTTTGGAAGGTAGTCTGTTGTGGAGATCTTTGTTACTCCAATGGATGGTGGCCTAGTCATTATGGAAGGTAGTCTGTTGTCGAGATTTTTGTTACTCCAATGGATGCTAGCCTTGTCATTAGGGAAGGTAGTTTGTTGTAGATATTTTTGTAACTCCAATGGATGGTAGCCTTGTCATTATGGAAGGTAGTCTTTCCTTGTGATTTTTGTTACTACAATGTATGGTAGCCTTGTCATTATGGAAGGTAGTCTGTTGTCGAGATTTTTGTTACTCCATTGGATGGTAGCCTTGTCATTATGGAAATTAGTATGTTGTCGAGATTTTTGTTATTCCAATGGATGGTAGCCTAGTCATTATGGAAGGAAGTTTGTTTTTGATATTTTTGTTACTCCAATGGATGGTAGTCTTGTCATTATGGAAGGTAGTATGTTGTCGATATCTTTGTTACTCCAATGGATGGTAGCCTTGTCATTATGGAAGGTAGTATGTTGTCGAGATTTTAGTTACTCCAATGGATGGTAGCCTAGTTATTAAGGAAGGTAGTCTGTTGTCGAGATTTTTGTTACTCCAATGGTTTGTAGCCTTGTTATTATGGATGGTAGTCTATTGACGATATTTTTGTTATTCCAATGGATGGTAGCCATTTCAATATGAAAGGTAGTCTGTTGTCGATATCTTTCTTACTCCAATGGATGGTAGCCTTGTCATTATGGAAGGTAGTCTCTTGTTGATATTTTTGGTACTCCAATGGATGGTAGCCTTGTCATTATGGAAGGATGTCTGTTGTCGATATTTTTGTTACTACAATGGTTTGTAGCCTTGTAATTATGGAAGGAAGTATGTTGTCGATATCTTTGTTACTCCAATGGATGGTATCCTAGTCATTATGGAAGGTAGTATGTTTTCGAGATTTTAGTTACTCCAATGGATGGTAGCCTAGTCATTATGGAAGGTAGTCTGGTGCCGAGATTTTTGTTACTCCAATGGATGGTAGCCTTGTTATTATGGAAGGTAGTCTATTGTCGATATTTTTGTTATTCCAATGGATGGTAGCCTTTTCAATATGAAAGGTAGTCTGTTATCGATATCTTTCTTACTCCAATGGATGGTAGCCTAGTCATTATGGAAGGTAGTATGTTTTCGATATCTTTGTCACTCCAATGGATGGTAGCCTTGTCATTATGTAAGGTAGTCTCTTGTCGAGATTTTTGTTACTCCAATGGATGGTAGCCTTGTTATTTTGGAAGGTAGTCTGTTGTGGAGATCTTTGTTACTCCAATGGATGGTGGCCTAGTCATTATGGAAGGTAGTCTGTTGTCGAGATTTTTGTTACTCCAATGGATGCTAGCCTTGTCATTAGGGAAGGTAGTTTGTTGTAGATATTTTTGTAACTCCAATGGATGGTAGCCTTGTCATTATGGAAGGTAGTCTTTCCTTGTGATTTTTGTTACTACAATGTATGGTAGCCTTGTCATTATGGAAGGTAGTCTGTTGTCGAGATTTTTGTTACTCCATTGGATGGTAGCCTTGTCATTATGGAAATTAGTATGTTGTCGAGATTTTTGTTATTCCAATGGATGGTAGCCTAGTCATTATGGAAGGAAGTTTGTTTTTGATATTTTTGTTACTCCAATGGATGGTAGTCTTGTCATTATGGAAGGTAGTATGTTGTCGATATCTTTGTTACTCCAATGGATGGTAGCCTTGTCATTATGGAAGGTAGTATGTTGTCGAGATTTTAGTTACTCCAATGGATGGTAGCCTAGTTATTAAGGAAGGTAGTCTGTTGTCGAGATTTTTGTTACTCCAATGGTTTGTAGCCTTGTTATTATGGATGGTAGTCTATTGACGATATTTTTGTTATTCCAATGGATGGTAGCCATTTCAATATGAAAGGTAGTCTGTTGTCGATATCTTTCTTACTCCAATGGATGGTAGCCTTGTCATTATGGAAGGTAGTCTCTTGTTGATATTTTTGGTACTCCAATGGATGGTAGCCTTGTCATTATGGAAGGATGTCTGTTGTCGATATTTTTGTTACTACAATGGTTTGTAGCCTTGTAATTATGGAAGGAAGTATGTTGTCGATATCTTTGTTACTCCAATGGATGGTATCCTAGTCATTATGGAAGGTAGTATGTTTTCGAGATTTTAGTTACTCCAATGGATGGTAGCCTAGTCATTATGGAAGGTAGTCTGGTGCCGAGATTTTTGTTACTCCAATGGATGGTAGCCTTGTTATTATGGAAGGTAGTCTATTGTCGATATTTTTGTTATTCCAATGGATGGTAGCCTTTTCAATATGAAAGGTAGTCTGTTATCGATATCTTTCTTACTCCAATGGATGGTAGCCTAGTCATTATGGAAGGTAGTATGTTTTCGATATCTTTGTCACTCCAATGGATGGTAGCCTTGTCATTATGTAAGGTAGTCTCTTGTCGAGATTTTTGTTACTCCAATGGATGGTAGCCTTGTTATTTTGGAAGGTAGTCTGTTGTGGAGATCTTTGTTACTCCAATGGATGGTGGCCTAGTCATTATGGAAGGTAGTCTGTTGTCGAGATTTTTGTTACTCCAATGGATGCTAGCCTTGTCATTAGGGAAGGTAGTTTGTTGTAGATATTTTTGTAACTCCAATGGATGGTAGCCTTGTCATTATGGAAGGTAGTCTTTCCTTGTGATTTTTGTTACTACAATGTATGGTAGCCTTGTCATTATGGAAGGTAGTCTGTTGTCGAGATTTTTGTTACTCCATTGGATGGTAGCCTTGTCATTATGGAAATTAGTATGTTGTCGAGATTTTTGTTATTCCAATGGATGGTAGCCTAGTCATTATGGAAGGAAGTTTGTTTTTGATATTTTTGTTACTCCAATGGATGGTAGTCTTGTCATTATGGAAGGTAGTATGTTGTCGATATCTTTGTTACTCCAATGGATGGTAGCCTTGTCATTATGGAAGGTAGTATGTTGTCGAGATTTTAGTTACTCCAATGGATGGTAGCCTAGTTATTAAGGAAGGTAGTCTGTTGTCGAGATTTTTGTTACTCCAATGGTTTGTAGCCTTGTTATTATGGATGGTAGTCTATTGACGATATTTTTGTTATTCCAATGGATGGTAGCCATTTCAATATGAAAGGTAGTCTGTTGTCGGTATCTTTCTTACTCCAATGGATGGTAGCCTTGTCATTATGGAAGGTAGTCTCTTGTTGATATTTTTGGTACTCCAATGGATGGTAGCCTTGTCATTATGGAAGGATGTCTGTTGTCGAGATTTTTGTTACTACAATGGTTTGTAGCCTTGTAATTATGGAAGGAAGTATGTTGTCGATATCTTTGTTACTCCAATGGATGGTATCCTAGTCATTATGGAAGGTAGTATGTTTTCGAGATTTTAGTTACTCCAATGGATGGTAGTCTAGTCATTATGGAAGGTAGTCTGGTGCCGAGATTTTTGTTACTCCAATGGATGGTAGCCTTGTTATTATGGAAGGTAGTCTATTGTCGATATTTTTGTTATTCCAATGGATGGTAGCCTTTTCAATATGAAAGGTAGTCTGTTATCGATATCTTTCTTACTCCAATGGATGGTAGCCTAGTCATTATGGAAGGTAGTCTGTTGTCGATATTTTTGTTATTCCAATGGATGGAAGCCTAGTCATTATGGAAGTTAGTTTGTTGTCGAGATTTTTGCTACTCCAATGGATGCTAGCCTTGTCATTATGGAAGGTAGTCTGTTGTAGAGATTTTTGTTACTCCAATGGAAGGTAGCCTTGTCATTATGTAAGGTAGTCTATTTTCGTGATTTTTGTTACTGCGATGGATGGTAGCCTTGTCATTATGGAAGGTAATATGTTTTCGATATCTTTGTTACTCCAATGGATGTTAGCCTTGTCATTACGAAAGGTAGTCTATTGTCGAGATTTTTGTTACTCCAATGGATGGTAGCCTTGTCATTATGGAAGGTAGTATGTTGTCCAGATTTTTGTTACTCCAATGGATGGTAGCCTAGTCATTATGGAAGGTAGTCTGTTGTCGAGATTTTTGCTACTCCAATGGATGCTAGCCTTGTCATTATGGAAGGTAGTCTGTTGTAGAGATTTTTGTTACTCCAATGGATGGTGGCCTTGTTGATATGGAAGGTAATCTTTCATTGTGATTTTTGTTACTCCTATGGATGGTAGCCTTATCATTATGGAAGGTAGTCTATTTTTTATATTTTTGTTACTACGATGTATGGAAGCCTTGTCATTATAGAAGGTAGTCTGTTGTCAATATTTTTGTTACTCCATTGGATGTAGCCTTGTCATTATGGAAGTTAATGTGTTGTCTAGATTTTTGTTATTCCAATAGATGGTAGCCTAGTCATTATGGAAGGTAGTCTGTTTTCGAGATTTTTGTTACTCCAATGGATGGTAGCCTAGTCATTATGGAAGATAGTCTGTTTTCGAGATTTTTGTTACTCCAATGGATGGTAGCCTTGTCATTATTGAAGGTAGTCTATTGTCGAGATTTTGTTAATCCAAAGGATGGTAGCCTTGACATTATGCAAGGTAATCTCTTGTGGATATTTTTGTTACTCTAATGAATGGTACCCTTGTCATTATGGAAGGTAGTTTGTTGTCGATATTTTTGCTACTCCAATGGATGGTAGCGTTATCATTATGGAATGTAGTATGTTTTCGATATCTTTGTCACTCCAATGGATGGTAGCCTTGTCATTATGTAAGGTAGTCTCTTGTCGAGATTTTTGTTACTCCAATGGATGGTAGCCTTGTTATTTTGGAAGGTAGTCTGTTGTCGAGATTTTTTTTATTCTAATGGATGGTAGCCTTGTCAATATGAAAGGTAGTCTATTGTCGATATTTTTGTTACTCCAATGGATGCTAGCCTTGTCATTAGGGAAGGTAGTCTGTTGTAGAGATTTTTGTTACTCCAATGGATGGTAGCCTTGTCATTATGGAAGGTAGTCTTTCCTTGTGATTTTTGTTACTACAACGTATGGTAGCCTTGTCATTATGGAAGGTAGTCTGTTGTCGATATTTTTGTTACTCCATTGGATGGTAGCCTTGTCATTATCGAAGTTAGTCTGTTGTCGAGATTTTTGTTATTCCAATGGATGGTAGCCTAGTCATTATGGAAGGAAGTTTATTTTTGATATTTTTGTTACTCCAATGGATGGTAGTCTTGTCATTATGGAAGGTAGTATGTTGTCGATATCTTTGTTACTCTAATGGATGGTAGACTTGTCATTATGGAAGGTAGTATGTTGTCGAGATTTTAGTTATTCCAATGGATGGTAGCCTAGTCATTAAGGAAGGTAGTCTGTTGTCGAGATTTTTGTTACTCCAATGGTTTGTAGCCTTGTTATTATGGAAGGTAGTCTATTGACGATATTTTTGTTATTCCAATGGATGGTAGCCTTTTCAATATGAAAGGTAGTCTGTTGTCGATATCTTTCTTACTCCAATGGATGGTAGCCTTGTCATTATGGAAGGTAGTCTCATGTTGATATTTTTGGAACTCCAATGGATGGTAGCCTTGTCATTATGGAAGGATGTCTGTTGTCGAGATTTTTGTTACTAAAATGGTTTGTAGCCTTGCAATTATGGAAGGAAGTATGTTGTCGATATCTTTGTTACTCCAATGGATGGTATCCTAGTCATTATGGAAGGTAATATGTTGTCGAAATTTTAGTTACTCCAATGGATGGTAGCCTAGTCATTATGGAAGGTAGTCTGGTGCCGAGATTTTTGTTACTCCAATGGATGGTAGCCTTGTTATTATGGAAGGTAGTCTATTGTCGATATTTTTGTTATTCCAATGGATGGTAGCCTTTTCAATATGAAAGGTAGTCTGTTATCGATATCTTTCTTACTCCAACGGATGGTAGCCTAGTCATTATGGAAGGTAGTCTGTTGTCGAGATTATTGTTACTCCAATGGATGGTAGCCTAGTCATTATGGAAGTTAGTCTGTTATCGAGATTTTTGCTACTCCAATGGATGCTAGCCTTGTCATTATGGAAGGTAGTCTATTGTAGAGATTTTTGTTACTCCAATGGAAGGTAGCCTTGTCATTATGGAAGGTAGTCTGTCTTTGTGATTTTTGTTAATCCTATGGATGGTAGCCTTGTCATTATGGAAGGTAGTTTATTGTTTAGATTTTTGTTACTACAATATATGGTAGCCTTTGTCATTATGGAAGGTAGTCTGTTGTCGAGATTTTTAGTTACTCCAATGGATGGTAGCCTTATCATTATGAAAGGTAGTGTGTTGTCGAGATTTTTGTTATTCCAATAGATGGTAGCCTTTTCATTATGAAAGGTACTCTATTGTTGATATTTTTGTTACTCCAATGGATTGTATCCTTGTCGTTATGGAAGGTAGGCTGTTGTCGAGATTTTTGTTACTACAATGGATGGTAGCCTTGTCATTATGGAAGGTAGACTGTTGTCGAGATTTATGTTACTACAATGGATTGTAGCCTTGTCATTATGGTAGGTAGTTTGTTATCAATATCTTTGTTACTCCAATGGATGGTAGCCTTGTCATTATGGAAGGTAGTCTGTTGTCAAGATTTTGTTAATCCAATGGATGCTAGCCTAGTCATTATGGAAGGTAGTCTGTTGTCGATATTTTTGTTATTCCAATGGATGGAAGCCTAGTCATTATGGAAGTTAGTTTGTTGTCGAGATTTTTGCTACTCCAATGGATGCTAGCCTTGTCATTATGGAAGGTAGTCTGTTGTAGAGATTTTTGTTACTCCAATGGAAGGTAGCCTTGTCATTATGTAAGGTAGTCTATTTTCGTGATTTTTGTTACTGCGATGGATGGTAGCCTTGTCATTATGGAAGGTAATATGTTTTCGATATCTTTGTTACTCCAATGGATGTTAGCCTTGTCATTACGAAAGGTAGTCTATTGTCGAGATTTTTGTTACTCCAATGGATGGTAGCCTTGTCATTATGGAAGGTAGTATGTTGTCCAGATTTTTGTTACTCCAATGGATGGTAGCCTAGTCATTATGGAAGGTAGTCTGTTGTCGAGATTTTTGCTACTCCAATGGATGCTAGCCTTATCATTATGGAAGGTAGTCTGTTGTAGAGATTTTTGTTACTCCAATGGATGGTGGCCTTGTTGATATGGAAGGTAATCTTTCATTGTGATTTTTGTTACTCCTATGGATGGTAGCCTTATCATTATGGAAGGTAGTCTATTTTTTATATTTTTGTTACTACGATGTATGGAAGCCTTGTCATTATAGAAGGTAGTCTGTTGTCAATATTTTTGTTACTCCATTGGATGTAGCCTTGTCATTATGGAAGTTAATGTGTTGTCTAGATTTTTGTTATTCCAATAGATGGTAGCCTAGTCATTATGGAAGGTAGTCTGTTTTCGAGATTTTTGTTACTCCAATGGATGGTAGCCTAGTCATTATGGAAGATAGTCTGTTTTCGAGATTTTTGTTACTCCAATGGATGGTAGCCTTGTCATTATTGAAGGTAGTCTATTGTCGAGATTTTGTTAATCCAAAGGATGGTAGCCTTGACATTATGCAAGGTAATCTCTTGTGGATATTTTTGTTACTCTAATGAATGGTACCCTTGTCATTATGGAAGGTAGTTTGTTGTCGATATTTTTGCTACTCCAATGGATGGTAGCGTTACCATTATGGAATGTAGTATGTTTTCGATATCTTTGTCACTCCAATGGATGGTAGCCTTGTCATTATGTAAGGTAGTCTCTTGTCGAGATTTTTGTTACTCCAATGGATGGTAGCCTTGTTATTTTGGAAGGTAGTCTGTTGTCGAGATTTTTGTTATTCTAATGGATGGTAGCCTTGTCAATATGAAAGGTAGTCTATTGTCGATATTTTTGTTACTCCAATGGATGCTAGCCTTGTCATTAGGGAAGGTAGTCTGTTGTAGAGATTTTTGTTACTCCAATGGATGGTAGCCTTGTCATTATGGAAGGTAGTCTTTCCTTGTGATTTTTGTTACTACAATGTATGGTAGCCTTGTCATTATGGAAGGTAGTCTGTTGTCGATATTTTTGTTACTCCATTGGATGGTAGCCTTGTCATTATCGAAGTTAGTCTGTTGTCGAGATTTTTGTTATTCCAATGGATGGTAGCCTAGTCATTATGGAAGGAAGTTTATTTTTGATATTTTTGTTACTCCAATGGATGGTAGTCTTGTCATTATGGAAGGTAGTATGTTGTCGATATCTTTGTTACTCCAATGGATGGTAGACTTGTCATTATGGAAGGTAATATGTTGTCGATATTTTAGGTACTCCAATGGATGGTAGCCTAGTCATTATGGAAGGTAGTCTGTTGTCGAGATTTTTGTTACTCCAATAGATGGTAGCCTTGTTATTATGGAAGGTAGTCTATTGTCGATATTTTTGTTATTCCAATGGATGGTAGCCTTTTCAATATGAAAGGTAGTCTGTTGTCGATATCTTTCTTACTCCAATGGATGGTAGCCTAATCATTATGGAAGGTAGTCTGTTGTCGAGATTATTGTTACTCTAATGGATGGTAGCCTAGTCATTATGGAAGTTAGTCTGTTATCGAGATTTTTTCTACTCCAATGGATGCTAGCCTTGTCATTATGGAAGGTAGTCTGTTGTAGAGATTTTTGTTACTCCAATGCAAGGTAGCCTTGTCATTATGGAAGGTAGTCTATCTTTGTGATTTTTGTTAATCATATGGATGGTAGCCTTGTCATTATGGAAGGTAGTCTATTGTTTAGATTTTTGTTACTACAATATATGGTAGCCTTGTCATTATGGAAGGTAGTCTGTTGTCGAGATTTTTGTTACTCCAATGGATGGTAGCCTTCTCATTATGAAAGGTAGTGTGTTGTCGAGATTTTTGTTATTCCAATAGATGGTAGCCTTTTCATTATGAAAGGTACTCTATTGTTGATATTTTTGTTACTCCAATGGATTGTAGCCTTGTCGTTATGGAAGGTAGGCTGTTGTCAGGATTTTTGTTACTACAATGGATGGTAGCCTTGTCATTATGGAAGGTAGACTGTTGTCGAGATTTATGTTACTACAATGGATTGTCGCCTTGTCATTATGGTAGGTAGTCTGTTATCAATATCTTTGATACTCCAATGGATGGTAGCCTAGTCATTATGGAAGGTAGTCTGTTGTCGATATTTTTGTTACTCCAATGGATGGTAGCCTTGTCATTATGGAAGGTAGTCTATTGTCGAGATTTTGTTAATCCAATGGATGCTAGCCTAGTCATTATGGAAGGTAGTCTGTTTTCGATATTTTTGTTATTCCAATGGATGGTAGCCTAGTCATTATGGAAGTTAGTTTGTTATCGACATTTTTGCTACTCCAATGGTTGCTAGCCTTGTCATTATGGAAGGTAGTCTGTTGTAGAGATTTTTGTTACTCCAATGGAAGGTAGCCTTGTCATTATGTAAGGTAGTCTGTTTTCGTGATTTTTGTTACTCCGATGGATGGTAGCCTTGTCATTATGGAAAGTAATATGTTTTCGATATCTTTGTTACTCCAATGGATGTTAGCCTTGTCATTATGTAAGGTAGTCTATTGTCGAGATTTTTGTTACTCCAATGGATGGTAGCCTTGTCATTATGGAAGGAAGTATGTTGTCGATAGCTTTGTTACTCCAATGGATGGTATCCTAGTCATTATGGAAGGTAGTATGTTGTCGAGATTTTTGTTACTCTAATGGATGGTAGCCTAGTCATTATGGAAGGTAGTCTATTGTCGAGATTTTTGTTACTCCAATGGATGGTAGCCTTGTCATTATGGAAGGTAGTCCATTGTCGAGATTTTTGTTACTCCAATGGATGGTAGCCTTTTCATTATGGAATGTAATCTTTCATTGTGATTTTTGTTACTCCTATGGATGGTAGCCTTGTCATTATGGAAGGTAGTCTATTTTTTAGATTTTTGTTACTACGATGTATGGAAGCCTTGTCATTACAGAAGGTAGTCTGTTGTCAATATTTTTGTTACTCCATTGTATGTAGCCTTGTCATTATGGAAGTTAATGTGTTGTCTAGATTTTTGTTATTCCAATAGATGGTAGCCTAGTCACTATGGAAGGTAGTCTGTTGTCGAGATTTTTGTTACTCCAATGGATGGTAGCCTTCTCATTATGAAAGGTAGTGTGTTGTCGAGATTTTTGTTATTCCAATAGATTGTAGCCTTTTCATTATGAAAGGTACTCTATTGTTGATATTTTTGTTACTCCAATGGATTGTAGCCTTGTCGTTATGGAAGGTAGGCTGTTGTCGGGATTTTTGTTACTACAATGGATGGTAGCCTTGTCATTATGGAAGGTAGACTGTTGTCGAGATTTATGTTACTACAATGGATTGTAGCCTTGTCATTATGGTAGGTAGTTTGTTATCAATATCTTTGATACTCCAATGGATGGTAGCCTAGTCATTATGGAAGGTAGTCTGTTGTCGAGATTTTTGTTACTCCAATGGATGGTAGCCTTGTCATTATGGAAGGTAGTCTGTTGTCGAGATTTTGTTAATCCAATGGATGCTAGCCTAGTCATTATGGAAGGTAGTCTGTTGTCGATATTTTTGTTATTCCAATGGATGGTAGCCTAGTCATTATGGAAGTTAGTTTGTTGTCGAGATTTTTGCTACTCCAATGGATGCTAGCCTTGTTGTAACACCCTCTAAAACCCCGAATAAATTTTCGCAAATATTAAAATCATAATTTCATAGTACATGTATAATCGAGGATGCTACAATTCTCTTTTAATAAAACAAATTCCTGTCATGCATAACGTAGTAGTAACTCATACATGTTTACACAGCGGAATAATTCAATTAATAAAATCAATGTTATAATATTTTCAAAATCATCAGGGATTAACACCTGGAAAATGTCAACGTCATATTATAACAAAACATAAGGAATTAAACGAGTCTGATTAAAACAGCTCGACAAACAAACGTTCCCGGAGTTACAACTATCAGAGCATGAACCGGACAATACTAAAACGAAAATAAACTAGAAACGACGAGCCTTCGCCAAGCACCTGAACGAAGCTCCTCAATCTGAAATATTCAACAGTAAGGGTGAGCATCTCAATTATACATTTGATTATACGTTCATAACAACCAATTCAGGAAACCATAAGCATCACCCAACAATTAGCATATTTCATAGTTTACAAAAATCTTTACAATTCATATACCCATAATATATTATTTTTCATATTTGCAATTAACATCAAACATCGTCAACAATTTAGCAACCATACGTGCCTACAAACAATCAAATACAACATTGGAAAAATCATCCATTCATGTTATATTCAAGGTAATGCAACACACCCATGCATGTGGTACCACTTTACCGCCCCATTAAATCTCGGGTCACGGAAAACTCATCGTTCCATTATATCGCGGACACGGCTACCACCTTAACGTTCCATTAAATCGCGGACACGTATATTGGCCACCATGTTAATTCCACACAATGGGAATTAACAAATGCAACATGATATGTAAGTATGTAACACTCAACATACTATGAACATCAATCAACAGATCATGCACATCAACAACATCAATCATAACAGGATATGGATAGCATGTAATCACTCAGCATACTATTTAAACATCAATCATATCAAGTCATATCATAATTCATGCTCGATAACATTATCCAAAAGCATGACAATAAAATCCACAATAACGCACAGAAAACAAAATTCAGAAAATCAACACAGCAGCATCAACACGGGTGCCCGTGTTGTGCAACACGGCCCGTGTTGTGCAACACGGCCCGTGTTGTAACATATCCAGAAAACACATTTTTTTCTTCTCATTAAAGGGGACCAACACGGGTACCCGTGTTGTGCAACACGGCCCGTGTTGTAATGTGTCCAGAAAACACATTACTTTACCAACACAGAAGAGCAACACGGGTGCCCGTGTTGTGCAACACGGCCCGTGTTGCTTAGCGCGTACAGAATAGCAGCCAAACGCGGGAAAAGGCCAGCCAAAACGCGCATTTCGGTACATAACGACATCGATTTTGTATAATTCAAAACAACACCTCAATTTCCTAATTACCAACAATCATTATAGTAACCTTAGAAGTGATTAGTCGTTCATTTTGGGGAAATCTGCTAACATTGGGGTTATCCCTATAACTTCTAAGGTAAATTCACGATCATGCAGATATACTCCCAATCCACCATTAGGAACCTAAAATCGTTAATTGATTTCATAAAATTGAGAACCTAAACCCTCTTTAACAAAGTTCAATCCTAAGGGTATCGATCCCTACTAACATCTAACAATTGGGGTTTTTCCCTACGATTACCCAAATCAACCGTACATAAACCCATAAACAAAGGTAAATCGAGTAATAGCCCCCCTTACCTTATCAATTAGCAGCTTTGAACTTTTTGAGCGATGTTCTTCGTTCTTCGTTCTTCGTACCTTCAGAGCTCTGCTTCCCAAAATCCCAACTTCTGTGTTATCGTGAATAATGAGAAAAAAATAACTTGAGTTCCAAAACATATCCTTACTTCTTTTGCACCCCCACTCTTTACTAACAACATCCAAGCCCAATAACTTAAAAGAAATCCATATTTCTTATTTCTTTTATTTTCCTCCATATTTCAAAATAAATAATTCCTTTTTATTTTATTAATTCTAATAAAATAATTTCCCAAATTTAAATAAATCAAATAATTGAAACTGGGGTGTTACAACTCTCCCCCACTAAAAGAGTTTTCGTCCTCGAAAACATACCTTAGACGAACAGTTCCGGATAAGCCTCTTTCATCTGGCTCTCCAGCTCCCAAGTGATATTTCCATCTGCTGGACCTCCCCAAGCAACCTTCACTAATGCTATCTCTTTACCTCTTAACTGTTTCACTTCCCGATCTTCTATCCTCATAGGCAATGTTTCTACTGTCAGGTTATCTCTCACCTGTACATCATCTATTTGGATTACATGAGATGGGTCTGGAATGTATCTCCTCAGCTGAGAAACATGAAAAACATCGTGCAAATTCGCAAGTCTCGGAGGTAAAGCAATACGAAAAGCAACTTCTCCAACTCTTTCCGTAATCTGAAACGGACCAATAAAACGCGGAGTCAACTTCTTAGATTTCAACGCTCGACCAATACCCGTCATCGGGGTAACTCTCATAAACACATGATCTCCAGCACTGAATTCTAAATTCTTTCTCCTCTTGTCATGATAACTTTTCTGACGACTCTGAGAAGCTCTCATCTTCTCTTGAATCAATTTGATCTTTTCAGTAGTCTGCTGAACAATCTCTGGCCCAATTACCGAACTCTCTCCAGATTCATACCAACACAAAGGTGTTCTACACCGTCTACCATACAATGCCTCAAACGGAGCCATGCCAATACTCGAATGGTAACTATTGTTATAAGTAAATTCAATCAATGGCAAATAGCTATCCCATGATCCACCCTTCTCTAAAACACAAGCACGCAATAAATCTTCTAACGATTGAATCGTCCTCTCCGTCTGTCCATCAGTCTGAGGATGGTAAGCTGAACTCAACCTCAATTTAGTACCCAAAGCTTTCTGCAATCCTCCCCAAAATTTCAAAGTGAATCTCGGATCTCTATCCGACACAATACTAGAAGGAACTCCATGCAAACTCACTATTTTCTCAATATATAACTGTGCCAATCTTTCCATTGAGTAATCCATTCGCACCGGTATAAAATGAGCAGACTTAGTCAGTCTATCCACAACGACCCATATCGCTTCACAATTCATAGTAGTCCTCGGCAACCCAGATACAAAATCCATAGAAATACTATCCCACTTCCATTCTGGAATAAACATTGGTTGCATAAATCCAGACGGCTTCTGATGCTCAATCTTCGATTTCTGACAAATTAAACATGCATACACAAATTCAGCTATTTCCTTTTTCATTCCCGGCCACCAAAACAATTTCTTCAAATCATGATACATTTTCGTGGCACCCGGATGAATACTCATCCCACTGCGATGTCCTTCCTCTAATATACTCTTCTTGATTTCTGCGACATCAGGAACACAAACTCTATCGCCAAATCTCATAACATCATTTTCATCAATTCTAAATTCACCACCTTGATCTTGGTTGATCAATGTCAATTTATCAACTAAATTAACATCAGATTTCTGCCCGATCCTGATCTCTTCTAGAATACCACTAGTAAGTTTCAACATACCCAAACGAACACACTTCGGAGTACTTTAACAAACTAAACTCAAATCTTGGAATTGTTCAATTAAATCCAATTCACGAACCATCATCATAGACATATGCAAGGATTTCCTGCTCAAAGCATCTGCAACCACATTTGCCTTACCAGGATGGTAATTCAAACCAAAATCATAATCTTTGAGAAATTCCAACCACCTTCTTTGCCTCATATTGAGCTCTTTCTGATCGAAAAGATACTTCAAACTCTTATGATCGCTATACACTTCAAATCTCGAACCATACAGATAATGTCTCCACAATTTCAAGACAAACACAACTGCTGCCAACTCTAAATCATGAGTAGGATAGTTCCTTTCATGAACCTTCAACTGTCTCGAAGCATACGCAACTACCTGCTGATTCTGCATTAAAACACCACCTAAACCCAACAGAGATGCATCGCAATAGACCACAAAAGATTCCACTGGATTCGGCAAAATCAGAATAGGAGCACTAGTCAATCTCCGCTTCAATTCTTGGAAACCTTTCTCACATTCCGAATCCCAAATAAACGCTTGTCCTTTACGAGTCAACTTCGTCAACGGCAAAGCTAACTTTGAGAATCCTTCGATAAACTTTCTGTAATAACCTGCAAGACCAAGAAAACTTCTGATTTCAGAAACAGTCTTCGGCGCTTCCCATTGAGATACTGCTTCTACTTTTGTAGGATCCACGGCAATACCATTCTTAGAAATCACATGTCCAAGAAAACTAACTTCATTCAGCCAGAACTCACATTTAGACAACTTTGCATACAACTTCCTATCTCTCAACAACTCTAACACAATTCTGAGATGTTCCGCATGCTCTTTGTCGTTCTTGGAATAAATCAGAATGTCATCAATAAAAACCACAACAAATTTATCCAGATACGGATGAAAAATCCTATTCATATATTCCATGAAAACACCAGGTGCATTAGTAACTCCGAACGGCATAACAGAATATTCATAATGCCTATACCTCGTTCGAAAAGCAGTCTTTTGAATATCTTCCGCTTTCACACGAATCTGATGATATCCAGATCTGAAGTCAATCTTACTGAATACACTGGCTCCAATTAGCTGATCCATTAAATCATCAATCCTCGGTAACGGGTACCGATTCTTAATGGTTACCTTGTTCAATTGCCTGTAATCAACACACAGTCTCATACAACCTTCTTTCTTCTTAACCAACAATACCGGAGCACCCCAAGGAGAAACACTTGGACGAATAAACTTCTTCTCCAGTAAATCTTCCAACTGACTCTTCAATTCAGCCAACTCAGACGCATACATACGATATGGCGCCATCGACACCGGTCTCGTACCAGGAATCAAATCTATAGAAAATTCCACTTCTCTCTCTGGAGGTAACTCACCAACATCATCAGGATAGACTTCTGGAAATTCACACACCACTGGCAATTCCCCACTCCTGACCTTTCCTGTTGCATCTAATGAAGCAAGTAACATAAACACATTAGCACCGTCTTCCATTGCTTCTTGTACCTGCCTAGCAGTCATAGTCAAATTCTCGACACCAACTGCTTCTGGAAAAATCACCGTCTTAGCAAAGCAGTTCAGATGAACCCGGTTGAATTCCAACCAGTTCATCCCAAGGATAATATCAATTTGTTCAAGCGTTAGGCACACTAAATCCATACCGAAACCTCTACCAAAAATCTCAATAGGACAATTCCTACATACAAGTGAAGTTGTCACTGAACCCGATGCAGGAGTATCAACAATCATGCTACCTTGCATACCAGATATGTCCAGTTTCAACCTCTCAGCACAATCCAAAGAAATGAAAGAATGAGTTGCACCAGTATCAATAATTGCAACTAAAGGTGTGCCATGAATAAAACACGTACCTTTATTCAATCGATCCTCTGGAGTAGTCTCAGATCCAGACAAAGCGAACACTTTTCCACCTGACTGATCCTTCCTAGGCTTAGGACACTGCGGACGAATGTGACCTTCTTCGCCACAATTGTAACAAGTAACAGACTTCCCTTTGCAATCAATAGACAAATGACCAGCCTTTCCACATTTATAGCACTTCTTCTCATCACTCTTGCAATCTCGAATGTGATGACCAGACTCACCACACCTGTAGCATCTGATAGGAGCCTTAGAATCTCCCCCACTAGGCCTTTTCCATCCACCTGATTTCTGGTTATCTCTACCATATGGCTTGCCACGGTCCATATGTTGCTTTCCTCTTTTATCAACAGCCCCACGAGAGTGAGACGACCTATTCTTGGTAATATCTTCTTCCAGGATTCTGCTACAATCCACCAGATCAGAAAATCTATGAATACGCTGGTACCTGATTCCCTGCTTAATCTCATCTCGGAGACCATTCTCAAATTTGATACATTTAGAGAATTCTCCAGCCTCATCATTGTTGTAGTGAGCATAATACTTTGCCAGCTCAGTGAACTTAGTAGCATACTCACTAACAGTCAGATTGCCCTGCTTAAGCTCCAAAAACTCAATTTCCTTTCTTCCCCGAACATCTTCAGGAAAGTACCTCCTCAGAAAAGCTCTTCTGAAGTTAGCCCAAGTCAGTTCCTCTCCATCCTGAACCATCTCGGTCCTTGTGGCAACCCACCAGTCGTCGGCCTCTTCTGCCAACATATGCGTACCATATCTGACCTTCAGATCTTCAGCATAATCAATCACACGGAAAATCCTTTCGATTTCCTTCAGCCACTTCTGAGCACCTTCAGGTTCATGTGTACCTTTGAACAACGGAGGATTGTTCCTTTGGAAATTTCCCAATTGCCTATCAGCACCAATCACGCCTCCAGTTGGGTTTCCAGCAAGTACACCAGCTAACATCCCCAAAGCCTCAGCTAGTGCAGCATCATTTCGTCCGTTACCTCTTCCAGCCATGTTCCTGAGAATCAAAACATACTCTTCATCAGAATAAAGTATCGACAGTGTTACCTTACACTAATCGCATACAAAAGGGATGACTGACTCAAGACTCTGGTCGCAACGACCGACTATGCTCTGATACCACTATTGTAACACCCTCTAAAACCCCGAATAAATTTTCGCAAATATTAAAATCATAATTTCAGAGTACATGTATAATCGAGGATGCTACAATTCTCTTTTAATAAAACAAATTCCTGTCATGCATAACGTAGTAGTAACTCATACATGTTTACACAGCGGAATAATTCAATTAATAAAATCAATGTTATAATATTTTTAAAATCATCAGGGATTAACACCTGGAAAATGTCAACGTCATATTATAACAAAACATAAGGAATTAAACGAGTCTGATTAAAACAGCTCGACAAACAAACATTCCCGGAGTTACAACTATCAGAGCATGACCCGGACAATACTAAAACAAAAATAAACTAGAAACGACGAGCCTTCGCCAAGCACCTGAACGAAGCTCCTCAATCTGAAATATTCAACAGTAAGGGTGAGCATCTCAATTATACATTTGATTATACGTTCATAACAACCAATTCAGGAAACCATAAGCATCACCCAACAATTAGCATATTTCATAGTTTACAAAAATCTTTACAATTCATATACCCATAATATATTATTTTTCATATTTGCAATTAACATCAAACATCGTCAACAATTTAGCAACCATACGTGCCTACAAACAATCAAATACAACATTGGAAAAATCATCCATTCATGTTATATTCAAGGTAATGCAACACACCCATGCATGTGGTACCACTTTACCGCCCCATTAAATCTCGGGTCACGGATAACTCACCTTTCCATTATATCGCGGACACGGCTACCACCTCAACGTTCCATTAAATCGCGGACACGTATATTGGCCACCATGTTAATTCCACACAATGGGAATTAACAAATGCAACATGATATGTAAGTATGTAACACTCAGCATACTATGAACATCAATCAACATATCATGCACATCAACAACATCAATCATAACAGGATATGGATAGCATGTAATCACTCAGCATACTATTTAAAAATCAATCATATCAAGTTATATCATAATTCATGCTCGATAACATTATCCAAAAGCATGACAATAAAATCCACAATAACGCACAGAAAACAAAATTCAGAAAATCAACACAGCAGCATCAACACGGGTGCCCGTGTTGTGCAACACGGCCCGTGTTGTAACATATCCAGAAAACACATTTTTTTTTCTCATTACAGGGGACCAACACGGGTACCCGTGTTGTGCAACACGGTCCGTGTTGTAATGTGTCCAGAAAACACATTACTTTACCAACACAGAAGAGCAACACGGGTGCCCGTGTTGTGCAACACGGCCCGTGTTGCTGAGCGCGTACAGAATTTTCCTGTACCTGTAGCAGCTCAGAACAGCAGCCAAATGCGGGAAAATGCCAGCCAAAACGCGCATTTCGGTACCTAACGACATCGATTTTGTATAATTCAAAACAACACCTCAATTTCCTAATTACCAACAATCATTATAGTAACCTTAGAAGTGATTAGTCGTTCATTTTGGGGAAATCTGCTAACATTGGGGTTATCCCTATAACTTCTAAGGTAAATTCACGATCATGCAGATATACTCCCAATCCACCATTAGGAACCTAAAATCGTTAATTGATTTCATAAAATTGAGAACCTAAACCCTCTTTAACAAAGTTCAATCCTAAGGGTATCGATCCCTAATAACATCTAACAATTGGGGTTTTTCCCTACGATTACCCAAATCAACCGTACATAAACCCATAAACAAAGGTAAATCGAGTAATAGCCCCCCTTACCTTATCAATTAGCAGCTTTGAACTTTTTGAGCGATGTTCTTCGTTCTTCGTTCTTTGTACCTTCAGAGCTCTGCTTCCCAAAATCCCAACTTCTGTGTTATCGTGAATAATGAGAAAAAAATAACTTGAGTTCCAAAACATATCCTTACTTCTTTTGCACCCCCACTCTTTACTAACAACATCCAAGCCCAATAACTTAAAAGAAATCCATATTTCTTATTTCTTTTATTTTCCTCCATATTTCAAAATAAATAATTCCTTTTTATTTTATTAATTCTAATAAAATAATTTCCCAAATTTAAATAAATCAAATAATTGAAACTGGGGTGTTACACTTGTCATTATGGAAGGTAGTCTGTTGTAGAGATTTTTGTTACTCCAATGGAAGGTAGCCTTGTCATTATGTAAGGTAGTCTGTTTTCGTGATTTTTGTTACTCCGATGGATGGTAGCCTTGTCATTATGGAAGGTAATATGTTTTCGATATCTTTGTTACTCCAATGGATGTTAGCCTTGTTATTATGTAAGGTAGTCTATTGTCGAGATTTTTGTTACTCCAATGGATGGTAGCCTTGTCATTATGGAAGGAAGTATGTTGTCGATATCTTTGTTACTCCAATGGATGGTATCCTAGTCATTATGGAAGGTAGTATGTTGTCCAGATTTTTGTTACTCCAATGGATGGTAGCCTAGTCATTATGGAAGGTAGTCTGTTGTCGAGATTATTGTTACTCCAATGGATGGTAGCCTAGTAGTTATGGAAGTTAGTCTGTTATCGAGATTTTTTCTACTCCAATGGATGGTAGCCTTGTCATTATGGATGGTAATCTTTCATTGTGATTTTTGTTACTCCTATGGATGGTAGCCTTATCATTATGGAAGGTAGTCTATTTTTTAGATTTTTGTTACTACGATGTATGGAAGCCTTGTCATTATAGAAGGTAGTCTGTTGTCAATATTTTTGTTACTCCATTGGATGTAGCCTTGTCATTATGGAAGTTAATGTGTTGTCTAGATTTTTGTTATTCCAATATATGGTAGCCTAGTCATTATGGAAGGTAGTCTATTTTCGAGATTTTTGTTACTCCAATGGATGGTAGCCTAGTCATTATGGAAGGTAGTCTGTTGTCGAGATTTTTGTTACTCCAATGGATGGTAGCCTTGTCATTATTGAAGGTAGTCTATTGTCGAGATTTTGTTAATCCAAAGGATGGTAGCCTTGACATTATGCAAGGTAATCTCTTGTGGATATTTTTGTTACTCTAATGAATGGTACCCTTGTCATTATGGAATGTAGTTTGTTGTCGATATTTTTGCTACTCCAATGGATGGTAGCCTTGTCATTATGGAATGTAGTATGTTATCGATATCTTTGTTAATCCAATGGATGGTAGCCTTATCATTATGTAAGGTAGTATGTTTTCTTAATTTTTGATACTCGGATGGATGGTAGCCTTGTCATTATGGAAGGTAGTATGTTTTCGATATCTTTGTCACTCCAATGGATGGTAGCCTTGTCATTATGTAAGGTAGTCTCTTGTCGAGATTTTTGTTACTCCAATGGATGGTAGCCTTGTTATTTTGGAAGGTAGTCTGTTGTCGAGATTTTTGTTATTCCAATGGATGGTAGCCTTGTCAATATGAAAGGTAGTCTTTTGTCGATATTTTTGTTACTCCAATGGATGCTAGCCTTGTCATTAGGGAAGGTAGTCTGTTGTAGAGATTTTTGTTACTCCAATGGATGGTAGCCTTGTCATTATGGAAGGTAGTCTTTCCTTGTGATTTTTGTTACTACAATGTATGGTAGCCTTGTCATTATGGAAGGTAGTCTGTTGTCGATATTTTTGTTACTCCATTGGATGGTAGCCTTGTCATTATGGAAGTTAGTTTGTTGTCGATATTTTTGTTATTCCAATGGATGGTAGCCTAGTCATTATGGAAGGAAGTTTATTTTTGATATTTTTGTTACTCCAATGGATGGTAGTCTTGTCATTATGGAAGGTAGTATGTTGTCGATATCTTTGTTACTCCAATGGATGGTAGCCTTGTCATTATGGAAGGTAGTATGTTGTCGAGATTTTAGTTATTCCAATGGATGGTAGCCTAGTCATTAAGGAAGGTAGTCTGTTGTCGAGATTTTTGTTACTCCAATGGTTTGTAGCCTTGTTATTATGGAAGGTAGTCTATTGATGATATTTTTGTTATTCCAACGGATGGTAGCCTTTTCAATATGAAAGGTAGTCTGTTGTCGATATCTTTATTACTCCAATGGATGTTAGCCTTGTCATTATGGAAGGTAGTCTCTTGTTGATATTTTTGGTACTCCAATGGATGGTAGCCTTGTCATTATGGAAGGATGTTTGTTGTCGATATTTTTGTTAGTACAATGGTTTGTAGCCTTGCAATTATGGAAGGAAGTATGTTGTCGATATCTTTGTTACTCCAATGGATTGTATCCTAGTCATTATGGAAGGTAATATGTTGTCGAAATTTTAGTTACTCCAATGGATGGTAGCCTAGTCATTATGGAAGGTAGTCTGTTGTCGAGATTTTTGTTACTCCAATGGATGGTAGCCTTGTTATTATGGAAGGTAGTCCATTGTCGATATTTTTGTTATTCTAATGGATGGTAGCCTTTTCAATATGAAAGGTAGTCTGTTGTCTATATCTTTCTCACTCCAATGGATGGTAGCCTAGTCATTATGGAAGGTAGTCTGTTGTCGAGATTATTGTTACTCCAATGGATGGTAGCCTAGTCATTATGGAAGTTAGTCTGTTATCGAGATTTTTTCTACTCCAATGGATGGTAGCCTTGTCATTATGGAAGGTAATCTTTCATTGTGATTTTTGTTACTCCTATGGATGGTAGCCTTATCATTATGGAAGGTAGTCTATTTTTTAGATTTTTGTTACTACGATGTATAGAAGCCTTGTCATTATAGAAGGTAATCTGTTGTCAATATTTTTGTTACTCCATTGGATGTAGCCTTGTCATTATGGAAGTTAATGTGTTGTCTAGATTTTTGTTATTCCAATAGATGGTAGCCTAGTCATTATGGAAGGTAGTCTATTTTCGAGATTTTTGTTACTCCAATGGATGGTGGCCTAGTCATTATGGAAGGTAGTCTGTTGTCGATATTTTTGTTACTCCAATGGATGGTAGCCTTGTCATTATTGAAGGTAGTCTATTGTCGAGATTTTGTTAATCCAAAGGATGGTAGCCTTGACATTATGCAAGGTAATCTCTTGTGGATATTTTTGTTACTCTAATGAATGGTACCCTTGTCATTATGGAAGGTAGTTTGTTGTCGATATTTTTGCTACTCCAATGGATGGTAGCATTGTCATTATGGAATGTAGTATGTTATCGATATCTTTGTTAATCCAATGGATGGTAGCCTTATCATTATGTAAGGTAGTATGTTTTCGTAATTTTTGATACTCGGATGGATGGTAGCCTTGTCATTATGGAAGGTAGTATGTTTTCGATATCTTTGTCACTCCAATGGATGGTAGCCTTGTCATTATGTAAGGTAGTCTCTTGTCGAGATTTTTGTTACTCCAATGGATGGTAGCCTTGTTATTTTGGAAGGTAGTCTGTTGTCGAGATTTTTGTTATTCCAATGGATGGTAGCCCTGTCAATATGAAAGGTAGTCTTTTGTCGATATTTTTGTTACTCCAATGGATGCTAGCCTTGTCATTAGGGAAGGTAGTCTGTTGTAGAGATTTTTGTTACTCCAATGGATGGTAGCCTTGTCATTATGGAAGGTAGTCTTTCCTTGTGATTTTTGTTACTACAATGTATGGTAGCCTTGTCATTATGGAAGGTAGTTTGTTGTCGATATTTTTGTTACTCCATTGGATGGTAGCCTTGTCATTATGGAAGTTAGTTTGTTGTCGAGATTTTTGTTATTCCAATGGATGGTAGCCTAGTCATTATGGAAGGAAGTTTATTTTTGATATTTTTGTTACTCCAATGGAAGGTAGTCTTGTCATTATGGAAGGTAGTATGTTGTCGATATCTTTGTTACTCCAATGGATGGTAGCCTTGTCATTATGGAAGGTAGTATGTTGTCGAGATTTTAGTTATTCCAATGGATGGTAGCCTAGTCATTAAGGAAGGTAGTCTGTTGTCGAAATTTTTCTTACTCCAATGGTTTGTAGCCTTGTTATTATGGAAGGTAGTCTATTGACGATATTTTTGTTATTCCAATGGATGGTAGCCTTTTCAATATGAAAGGTAGTCTGTTGTCGATATCTTTCTTACTCCAATGGATGGTAGCCTTGTCATTATGGAAGGTAGTCTCTTGTTGATATTTGTGGTACTCCAATGGATGGTAGCCTTGTCATTATGGAAGGATGTCTGTTGTCGAGATTTTTGTTACTACAATGGTTTGTAGCCTTGCAATTATGGAAGGAAGTATGTTGTCGATATCTTTGTTACTCCAATGGATGGTATCCTAGTCATTATGGAAGGTAATATGTTGTCGAAATTTTAGTTACTCCAATGGATGGTAGCCTAGTCATTATGGAAAGTAGTCTGTTGTCGAGATGTTTGTTACTCACATGGATGGTAGCCTTGTTATTATGGAAGGTAGTCTATTGTCGATATTTTTGTTATTCCAATGGATGGTAGCCTTTTCAATATGAAAGGTAGTCTGTTGTCAATATCTTTCCAACTCCAATGGATGGTAGCCTAGTCATTATGGAAGGTAGTCTGTTGTCGAGATTATTGTTACTCCAATGGATGGTAGCCTAGTCATTATGGAAGTTAGTCTGTTATCGAGATTTTTTCTACTCCAATGGATGGTAGCCTTGTCATTATGGAAGGTAATCTTTCATTGTGATTTTTGTTACTCCTATGGATGGTAGCCTTATCATTATGGAAGGTAGTCTATTTTTTAGATTTTTGTTACTACGATGTATGGAAGCCTTGTCATCATAGAAGGTAGTCTGTTGTCAATATTTTTGTTACTCCATTGGATGTAGCCTTGTCATTATGGAAGTTAATGTGTTGTCTAGATTTTTGTTATTCCAATAGATGGTAGCCTAGTCATTATGGAAGGTAGTCTATTTTCGAGATTTTTGTTACTCCAATGGATGGTAGCCTAGTCATTATGGAAGGTAGTCTGTTGTCGAGATTTTTGTTACTCCAATGGATGGTAGCCTTGTCATTATTGAAGGTAGTCTATGGTCGAGATTTTGTTAATCCAAAGGATGGTAGCCTTGACATTATGCAAGGTAATCTCTTGTGGATATTTTTGTTACTCTAATGAATGGTACCCTTGTCATTATGGAAGGTAGTTTGTTGTCGATATTTTTGCTACTCCAATGGATGGTAGGCTTGTCATTATGGAATGTAGTATGTTATCGATATCTTTGTTAATCCAATGGATGGTAGCTTATCATTATGTAAGGTAGTATGTTTTCGTAATTTTTGATACTCGGATGGATGGTAGCCTTGTCATTATGGAAGGTAGTATGTTTTCGATATCTTTGTCACTCCAATGGATGGTAGCCTTGTCATTATGTAAGGTAGTCTCTTGTCGAGATTTTTGTTACTCCAATGGATGCTAGCCTTGTTATTTTGGAAGGTAGTCTGTTGTCGAGATTTTTGTTATTCCAATGGATGGTAGCCTTGTCAATATGAAAGGTAGTCTTTTGTCGATATTTTTGTTACTCCAATGGATGCTAGCCTTGTCATTAGGGAAGGTAGTCTGTTGTAGAGATTTTTGTTACTCCAATGGATGGTAGCCTTGTCATTATGGAAGGTAGTCTTTCCTTGTGATTTTTGTTACTACAATGTATGGTAGCCTTGTCATTATGGAAGGTAGTCTGTTGTCGATATTTTTGTTACTCCATTGGATGGTAGCCTTGTCATTATGGAAGTTAGTTTGTTGTCGAGATTTTTGTTATTCCAATGGATGGTAGCCTAGTCATTATGGAAGGAAGTTTATTTTTGATATTTTTGTTACTCCAATGGATGGTAGTCTTGTCATTATGGAAGGTAGTATGTGGTCGATATCTTTGTTACTCCAATGGATTGTAGCCTTGTAATTATGGAAGGTAGTATGTTGTCGAGATTTTAGTTATTCCAATGGATGGTAGCCTAGTCATTAAGGAAGGTAGTCTGTTGTCGAGATTTTTATTTACTCCAATGGTTTGTAGCCTTGTTATTATGGAAGGTAGTCTATTGACAATATTTTTGTAATTCCAATGGATGGTAGCCTTTTCAATATGAAAGGTAGTCTGTTGTCGATATCTTTCTTACTCCAATGGATGGTAGCCTTGTCATTATGGAAGGTAGTCTCTTGTTGATATTTTTGGTACTCCAATGGATGGTAGCCTTGTCATTATGGAAGGATGTCTGTTGTCGAGATTTTTGTTACTACAATGGTTTGTAGCCTTGCAATTATAGAAGGAAGTATGTTGTCGATATCTTTGTTACTCCAATGGATGGTATCCTAGTCATTATGGAAGGTAATATGTTGTCGAAATTTTAGTTACTCCAATGGATGGTAGCCTAGTCATTATGGAAGGTAGTCTGTTGTCGAGATATTTGTTACTCCAATGGATGGTAGCCTTGTTATTAAGAAGGTAGTCTATTGTCGATATTTTTGTTATTCCAATGGATGGTAGCCTTTTCAATATGAAAGGTAGTCTGTTGTCAATATCTTTCTAACTCCAATGGATGGTAGCCTAGTCATTATGGAAGGTAGTCTGTTGTCGAGATTATTGTTACTCCAATGGATGGTGGCCTAGTCATTATGGAAGTTAGTCTGTTATCGAGATTTTTTCTACTCCAATGGATGGTAGCCTTGTCATTATGGAAGGTAATCTTTCATTGTGATTTTTGTTACTCCTATGGATGGTAGCCTTATCATTATGGAAGGTAGTCTATTTTTTAGATTTTTGTTACTACGATGTATGGAAGCCTTGTCATCATAGAAGGTAGTCTGTTGTCAATATTTTTGTTACTCCATTGGATGTAGCCTTGTCATTATGGAAGTTAATGTGTTGTCTAGATTTTTGTTATTCCAATAGATGGTAGCCTAGTCATTATGGAAGGTAGTCTATTTTCGAGATTTTTGTTACTCCAATGGATGGTAGCCTAGTCATTATGGAAGGTAGTCTGTTGTCGAGATTTTTGTTACTCCAATGGATGGTAGCCTTGTCATTATTGAAGGTAGTCTATGGTCGAGATTTTGTTAATCCAAAGGATGGTAGCCTTGACATTATGCAAGGTAATCTCTTGTGGATATTTTTGTTACTCTAACGAATGGTACCCTTGTCATTATGGAAGGTAGTATGTTGTCGATATCTTTGTTACTCCAATGGATGGTAGCCTTGTCATTATGGAAGGTAGTATGTTGTCGAGATTTTAGTTATTCCAATGGATGGTAGCCTAGTCATTAAGGAAGGTAGTCTGTTGTCGAGATTTTTGTTACTCCAATGGTTTGTAGCCTTGTTATTATGGAAGGTAGTCTATTGACGATATTTTTGTTATTCCAATGGATGGTAGCCTTTTCAATATGAAAGGTAGTCTGTTGACGATATCTTTCTTACTCCAATGGATGGTAGCCTTGTCATTATGGAAGGTAGTCTCTTGTTGATATTTTTGGTACTCCAATGGATGGTAGCCTTGTAATTATGGAAGGATGTCTGTTGTCGAGATTTTTGTTACTACAATGGTTTGTAGCCTTGCAATCATGGAAGGAAGTATGTTGTCGATATCTTTGTTACTCCAATGGATGGCATCCTAGTCATTATGGAAGGTAATATGTTGTCGAAATTTTAGTTACTCCAATGGATGGTAGCCTAGTCATTATGGAAGGTAGTCTGTTGTCGAGATTTTTGTTACTCCAATATATGGTAGCCTTATTATTATGGAAGGTAGTCTATTGTCGATATTTTTGTTATTCCAATGGATGGTAGCCTTTTCAATATGAAAGGTAGTCTGTTGTCAATATTTTTCTTACTCCAATGGATGGTAGCCTAGTCATTATGGAAGGTAGTTTGTTGTCGAGATTATTGTTACTCCAATGGATGGTAGCCTAGTCATTATGGAAGTTAGTTTGTTATCGAGATTTTTTCTACTCCAATGGATGGTAGCCTTGTCATTATGGAAGGTAATCTTTCATTGTGATTTTTGTTACTCCTATGGATGGTAGCCTTATCATTATGGAAGGTAGTCTATTTTTTAGATTTTTGTTACTACGATGTATGGAAGCCTTGTCATTATAGAAGGTAGTCTGTTGTCAATATTTTTGTTACTCCATTGGATGTAGCCTTGTCATTATGGAAGTTAATGTGTTGTCTAGATTTTTATTATTCCAATAGATGGTAGCCTAGTCATTATGGAAGGTAGTCTATTTTCGAGATTTTTGTTACTCCAATGGATGGTAGCCTAGTCATTATGGAAGGTAGTCTGTTGTCGAGATTTTTGTTACTCCAGTGGATGGTAGCCTTGTCATTATTGAAGGTAGTCTATTGTCGAGATTTTGTTAATCCAAAGGATGGTAGCCTTGACATTATGCAAGGTAATCTCTTGTGGATATTTTTGTTACTCTAATGAATGGTACCCTTGTAATTATGGAAGGTAGTTTGTTGTCGATATTTTTGCTACTCCAATGGATGGTAGCCTTGTCATTATGGAATGTAGTATGTTATCAATATCTTTGTTAATCCAATGGATGGTCGCCTTATCATTATGTAAGGTAGTATGTTTTCGTAATTTTTGATACTCGGATGGATGGTAGCCTTGTCATTATGGAAGGTAGTATGTTTTCGACATCTTTGTCACTCCAATGGATGGTAGCCTTGTCATTATGTAAGGTAGTCTCTTGTCAAGATTTTTGTTACTCCAATGGATGGTAGCCTTGTTATTTTGGAAGGTAGTCTGTTGTCGAGATTTTTGTTATTCCAATGGATGGTAGCCTTGTCAATATGAAGGGTAGTCTGTTGTCGATATTTTTGTTACTCCAATGGATACTAGCCTTGTCATTAGGGAAAGTAGTCTGTTGTAGATATTTTTGTTACTCCAATGGATGGTAGCCTTGTCATTATGGAAGGTAGTCTTTCCTTGTGATTTTTGTTACTACAATGTATGGTAGCCTTGTCATTATGGAAGGTAGTCTGTTGTCGATATTTTTGTTACTCCATTGGATGGTAGCCTTGTCATTATGGAAGTTAGTCTGTTGTCGAGAGTTTTGTTATTTCAATGGATGGTAGCCTAGTCATTATGGAAGGAAGTTTATTTTTGATATTTTTGTTACTCCAATGGATGGTAGTCTTGTCATTATGGAAGGTAGTATGTTGTCGATATCTTTGTTACTCCAATGGATGGTAGCCTTGTCATTATGGAAGGTAGCATGTTGTCGAGATTTTAGTTATTCCAATGGATGGTAGCCTAGTCATTAAGGAAGGTAGTCTGTTGTCGATATTTTTGTTACTCCAATGGTTTGTAGCCTTGTTATTATGGAAGGTAGTGTATTGACGATATTTTTGTTATTCCATTGGATGGTAGCCTTTTCAATATGAAAGGTAGTATGTTGTCGATATCTTTCTTACTCCAATGGATGGTAGCCTAGTCATTATGGAAGGTAGTCTGTTGTCGATATTATTGTTACTCCAATGGATGGTAGCCTAGTCATTATGGAAGTTAGTCTGTTATCGAGATTTTTTCTACTCCAATGGATGCTAGCCTTGTCATTATGGAAGGTAGTCTGTTGTAGAGATTTTTGTTACTCCAATGGAAGGTAGCCTTGTCATTATGGAAGGTAGTCTATCTTTTTTATTTTTGTTAATCCTATGGATGGTAGCCTTGTCATTATGGAAGGTAGTCTATTGTTTAGATTTTTGTTACTACAATATATGGTAGCCTTGTCATTATGGAAGGTAGTCTGTTGTCGAGATTTTTGTTACTCCAATGGATGGTAGCCTTCTCATTATGAAAGTTAGTGTGTTGTCGAGATTTTTGTTATTCCAATAAATGGTAGCCTTTACATTATGAAAGGTACTCTATTGTTTATATTTTTGTTACTCCAATGGATTGTAGCCTTGTCGTTATGGAAGGTAGGCTGTTGTCGGAATTTTTGTTACTACAATGGATGGTAGCCTTGTCATTATGGAAGGTAGACTGTTGTCGAGATTTATGTTACTACAATGGATTGTAGCCTTGTCATTATGGTAGGTAGTCTGTTATCAATATCTTTGATACTCCAATGGATGGTAGCCTAGTCATTATGGAAGGTAGTCTGTTGTCGAGATTTTTGTTACTCCAATGGATGGTAGCCTTGTCATTATGGAAGGTAGTCTCTTGTCGAGATTTTGTTAATCCAATGGATGCTAGCCTAGTCATTATGGAAGGTAGTCTGTTGTCGATATTTTTGTTATTCCAATGGATGGTAGCCTAGTCATTATGGAAGTTACTTTGTTGTCGAGATTTTTGCTACTCCAATGGATGCTAGCCTTGTCATTATGGAAGGTAGTCTGTTGTAGAGATTTTTGTTACTCCAATGGAAGGTAGCCTTGTCATTATGTAAGGTAGTCTGTTTTCGTGATTTTTGTTACTCCGATGGATGGTAGCCTTGTCATTATGGAAAGTAATATGTTTTCGATATCTTTGTTACTCCAATGGATGTTAGCCTTGTCATTATGTAAGGTAGTCTAATGTCAAGATTTTTGTTACTCCAATGGATGGTAGCCTTGTCATTATGGAAGGAAGTATGTTGTCGATATCTTTGTTACTCCAATGGATGGTATCCTAGTCATTATGGAAGGTAGTATGTTGTCGAGATTTTTGTTACTCCAATGGATGGTAGCCTAGTCATTATGGAAGGTAGTTTGTTGTCGATATTTTTGTTACTCTAATGGATGGTAGCCTTGTCATTATGGAAGGTAGTCCATTGTCGAGATTTTTGTTACTCCAATGGATGGTAGCCTTGTCATTATGGAAGGTAATCTTTCATTGTGATTTTTGTTACTCCTATGGATGGCAGCCTTATCATTATGGAAGGTAGTCTATTTTTTAGATTTTTGTTACTACGATGTATGGAAGCCTTGTCATTACAGAAGGTAGTATGTTGTAAATATTTTTGTTATTCCATTGGATGTAGCCTTGTCATTATGGAAGTTAATGTGTTGTCTAGATTTTTGTTATTCCAATAGATGGTAGCCTAGTCATTATGGAAGGTAGTCTGTTGTCGAGATTTTTGTTACTCCAATGGATGGTAGCCTTCTCATTATGAAAGGTAGTGTGTTGTCGAGATTTTTGTTATTCCAATAGATGGTAGCCTTTACATTATGAAAGGTACTCTATTGTTGATATTTTTGTTACTCCAATGGATTGTAGCCTTGTCATTATGGAAGGTAGGTTGTTGTTGGGATTTTTGTTACTACAATCGATGGTAGCCTTGTCATTATGGAAGGTAGATTGTTGTCGAGATTTATGTTACTACAATGGATTGTAACCTTGTCATTATGGTAGGTAGTCTGTTATCAATATCTTTGATACTCCAATGGATGGTAGCCTAGTCATTATGGAAGGTAGTCTGTTGTCGAGATTTTTGTTACTCCAATGGATGGTAGCCTTGTCATTATGGAAGGTAGTCTGTTGTCGAGATTTTGTTAATCCAATGGATGCTAGCCTAGTCATTATGGAAGGTAGTCTGTTGTCGATATTTTTGTTATTCCAATGGATGGTAGCCTAGTCATTATGGAAGTTAGTTTGTTGTCGAGATTTTTGCTACTCCAATGGATGCTAGCCTTGTCATTATGGAAGGTAGTCTGTTGTAGAGATTTTTGTTACTCCAATGGAAGGTAGCCTTGTCATTATGTAAGGTAGTCTATTTTCGTGATTTTTGTTACTCCGATGGATGGTAGCCTTGTCATTATGGAAGGTAATATGTTTTCGATATCTTTGTTACTCCAATGGATGTTAGCCTTGTCATTATGTAAGGTAGTCTATTGTCGAGATTTTTGTTACTCCAATGGATGGTAGCCTTGTCATTATGCAAGGAAGTATGTTGTCGATATCTTTGTTACTCTAATGGATGGTATCCTAGTCATTATGGAAGGTAGTATGTTGTCGAGATTTTTGTTACTCCAATGGATGGTAGCCTAGTCATTATGGTAGGTAGTCTGTTGTCGATATTTTTGTTACTCTAATGGATGGTAGCCTTGTCATTATGGAAGGTAGTCCATTGTCGAGATTTTTGTTACTCCAATGGATGGTAGCCTTGTCATTATGGAAGGTAATCTTTCATTGTGATTTTTGTTACTCCTATGGATGGTAGCCTTATCATTATGGAAGGTAGTCTATTTTTTAGATTTTTGTTATTACGATGTATGGAAGCCTTGTCATTACAGAAGGTAGTCTGTTGTAAATATTTTTGTTATTCCATTGGATGTAGCCTTGTCATTATGGAAGTTAATGTGTTGTCTGGATTTTTGTTATTCCAATAGATGGTAGCCTAGTCATTATGGAAGGTAGTCTGTTGTCGAGATTTTTGTTACTCCAATGGATGGTAGCCTTCTCATTATGAAAGGTAGTGTGTTGTCGAGATTTTTGTTAATCCAATAGATGGTAGCCTTTACATTATGAAAGGTACTCTATTGTTGATATTTTTGTTACTCCAATGGATTGTAGCCTTGTCATTATGGAAGGTAGGTTGTTGTTGGGATTTTTGTTACTACAATCGATGGTAGCCTTGTCATTATGGAAGGTAGATTGTTGTCGAGATTTATGTTACTACAATGGATTGTAACCTTGTCATTATGGTAGGTAGTCTGTTATCAATATCTTTGATACTCCAATGGATGGTAGCCTAGTCATTATGGAAGGTAGTCTGTTGTCGAGATTTTTGTTACTCCAATGGATGGTAGCCTTGTCATTATGGAAGGTAGTCTGTTGTCGAGATTTTGTTAATCCAATGGATGCTAGCCTAGTCATTATGGAAGGTAGTCTGTTGTCGATATTTTTGTTATTCCAATGGATGGTAGCCTAGTCATTATGGAAGTTAGTTTGTTGTCGAGATTCTTGCTACTCCAATGGATGCTAGCCTTGTCATTATGGAAGGTAGTCTGTTGTAGAGATTTTTGTTACTCCAATGGAAGGTAGCCTTGTCATTATGTAAGGTAGTCTATTTTCGTGATTTTTGTTACTCCGATGGATGGTAGCCTTGTCATTATGGAAGGTAATATGTTTTCGATATCTTTGTTACTCCAATGGATGTTAGCCTTGTCATTATGTAAGGTAGTCTATTGTCGAGATTTTTGTTACTCCAATGCATGGTAGCCTTGTCATTATGCAAGGAAGTATGTTGTCGATATCTTTGTTACTCTAATGGATGGTATCCTAGTCATTATGGAAGGTAGTATGTTGTCCAGATTTTTGTTACTCCAATGGATGGTAGCCTAGTCATTATGGAAGGTAGTCTGTTGTCGAGATTTTTGTTACTCCAATGGATGGTAGCCTTATCATTATGGAAGGTAATCTTTCATTGTGATTTTTGTTACTCCTATGGATGGTAGCCTTATCATTATGGAAGGTAGTCTATTTTTTAGATTTTTGTTACTATGATGTATGGAAGCCTTGTCATTACAGAAGGTAGTCTGTTGTCAATATTTTTGTTACTCCATTGGATGTAGCCTTGTCATTATGGAAGTTAATGTGTTGTCTAGATTTTTGTTATTCCAATAGATGGTAGCCTAGTCATTATGGAAGGTAGTCTGTTTTCGAGATTTTTGTTACTCCAATAGATGGTAGCCTAGTCATTATGGAAGGTAGTCTGTTGTCGAGATTTTTGTTACTCCAATAGATGGTAGCCTTGTCATTATTGAAAGTAGTCTATTGTCGATATTTTGTTAATCCAACGGATGGTAGCCTTGACATTATGCAAGGTAATCTCTTGTGGATATTTTTGTTACTCTAATGAATGGTACCCTTGTCATTATGGAAGGTAGTTTGTTATCGATATTTTTGCTACTCCAATGGATGGTAGCCTTGTCATTATGGAATGTAGTATGTTTTCGATATCTTTGTTAATCCAATGGATGGTAGCCTTATCATTATGTAAGGTATTATGTTTTCGTAATTTTTGATACTCGGATGGATGGTAGCCTTGTCATTATGGAAGGTAGTATGTTTTCGATATCTTTGTCACTCCAATGGATGGTAGCCTTGTCATTATGTAAGGTAGTCTGTTGTCGATATTTTTATTACTCCAATGGATGCTAGCCTTGTCATTAGGGAAGGTAGTCTGCTGTCGAGATTTTTGTTACTCCAATGGATGGTAGCCTTGTCATTATGGAAGGTAGTCTTTCCTTGTGATTTTTGTTACTACAATGTATCGTAGCCTTGTCATTATGGAAGGTAGTCTGTTGTCGATATTTTTGTTGCTCCATTGGATGGTAGCCTTGTCATTATGGAAGTTAGTCTGTTGTCGAGATTTTTGTTATTCCAACGGATGGTAGCCTAGTCATCATGGAAGGAAGTTTATTTTTTATATTTTTGTTACTCCAATGGATGGTAGTCTTGTCATTATGGAAGGTAGTATGTTATCGATATCTTTGTTACTCCAATGGATGGTAGCCTTGTCATTATGGAAGGTAGTATGTTGTCGAGATTTTAGTTATTCCAATGGATGGTAGCCTAGTCATTAAGGAAGGTAGTCTGTTGTCGAGATTTTTGTTACTCCAATGGTTTGTAGCCTTATTATTATGGAAGGTAGTGTATTGACAATATTTTTGTTATTCCAATGGATGGTAGCCTTTTCAATATGAAAGGTAGTCTGTTGTCGATATCTTTCTTACTCCAATGGATGGTAGCCTTGTCATTATCGAAGGTAGTCTCTTGTTGATATTTTTGGTACTCCAATGGATGGTAACCTTGTCATTATGGAAAGATGTCTGTTGTCGAGATTTTTGTTACTACAATGGTTTGTAGCCTTGCAATTATGGAAGGAAGTATGTTATCGATATCTTTGTTACTCCAATGGTTGGTATCCTAGTCATTTTGGAAGGTAATATGTTGTCGAAATTTTAGTTACTCCAATGGATGGTAGCCTAGTCATTATGGAAGGTAGTCTGTTGTCGAGATTTTTGTTACTCCAATGGATGGTAGCCTTGTTATTAGGGAAGGTAGTCTATTGTCGATATTTTTGTTATTCCAATGGATGGTAGCCTTTTCAATATGAAAGGTAGTCTGTTGTCGATATCTTTCTTACTCCAATGGATGGTGGCCTAGTCATTATGGAAGGTAGTCTGTTGTCGAGATTATTGTTACTCCAATGGATGGTAGCCTAGTCATTATGGAAGTTAGTCTGTTATCGAGATTTTTTCTACTCCAATGGATGCTAGCCTTGTCATTATGGAAGGTAATCTTTCATTGTGATTTTTGTTACTCCTATGGATGGTAGCCTTATCATTATGGAAGGTAGTCTATTTTTTAGATTTTTGTTACTACGATGTATGGAAGCCTTGTCATTACAGAAGGTAGTCTGTTGTCAATATTTTTGTTACTCCATTGGATGTAGCCTTGTCATTATGGAAGTTAATGTGTTGTCTAGATTTTTGTTATTCCAATAGATGGTAGCCTAGTCATTATGGAAGGTAGTCTGTTTTCGAGATTTTTGTTACTCCAATGGATGGTAGCCTAGTCATTATGGAAGGTAGTCTGTTGTCGAGATTTTTGTTACTCCAAAGGATGGTAGCCTTGTCATTATTGGAGGTAGTCTATTGTCGAGATTTTGTTAATCCAACGGATGGTAGCTTTGACATTATGCAAGGTAATCTCTTGTGGATATTTTCTTTACTCTAATGAATGGTACCCTTGTCATTATGGAAGGTAGTTTGTTGTCGATATTTTTTCTACTCCAATGGATGGTAGCCTTGTCATTATGGAATGTAGTATGTTATCGATATCTTTGTTAATCCAATGGATGGTAGCCTTATCATTATGTAAGGTAGTATGTTTTCGTAATTTTTGATACTCGGATGGATGGTAGCCTTGTCATTATGGAAGGTAGTATGTTTTCGATATCTTTGTCACTCCAATGGATGGTAGCCTTGTCATTATGTAAGGTAGTCTCTTGTCCAGATTTTTCTTACTCCAATGGATGGTAGCCTTGTTATTTTGGAAGGTAGTCTGTTGTCGAGATTTTTATTATTCCAATGGATGGTAGCCTTTTCATTATGAAAGGTAGTCTGTTGTCGATATTTTTTTTACTCCAATGGATGCAAGCCTTGTCATTAGGGAAGGTAGTTTGTTGTAGAGATTTTTGTTACTCCAATGGATGGTAGGCTGGTCATTATGGAAGGTAGTCTTTCCTTGTGATTTTTGTTACTCCAATGGATGGTAGTCTTGTCATTATGGAAGGTAGTATGTTGTCGATATCTTTGTTACTCCAATGGATGGTAGCCTTGTCATTATGGAAGGTAGTATGTTGTCGAGATTTTAGTTATTCCAATGGATGGTAGCCTAGTCATTAAGGAAGGTAGTTTGTTGTCGAGATTTTTGTTACTCCAATGGTTTGTAGCCTTGTTATTATGGAAGGTAGTCTATTGACGATATTTTTGTTATTCCAATTGATGGTAGCCTTTTCAAAATGAAAGGTAGTTTGTTGTCGATATCTTTCTTACTCCAATGGATGGTAGCCTTGTCATTATGGAAGGTAGTCTCTTGTTGATATTTTTGGTACTCCAATGGATGGTAGCCTTGTCATTATGGAAGGATGTCTGTTGTCGAGATTTTTGTTACTACAATGGTTTGTAGCCTTGCAATTATGGAAGGAAGTATGTTGTCGATATCTTTGTTACTCCAATGGATGGTATCCTAGTCATTATGGAAGGTAATATGTTGTCGAAATTTTAGTTACTCCAATGGATGGTAGCCTAGTCATTATGGAAGGTAGTCTGTTGTCGAGATTTTTGTTACTCCAATGGATGGTAGCCTTGTTATTATGGAAGGTAGTCTATTGTCGATATTTTTGTTATTCCAATGGATGGTAGCCTTTTCAATATGAAAGGTAGTCTGTTGTTGATATCTTTCTTACTCCAATGGATGGTAGCCTAGTCATTATGGAAGGTAGTCTATTGTCGAGATTATTGTTACTCCAATGGATGGTAGCCTAGTCATTATGGAAGTTAGTCTGTTATCGAGATTTTTTCTACTCCAATGGATGCTAGCCTTGTCATTATGGAAGGTAGTCTGTTGTAGGGATTTTTGTTACTCCAATGGAAGGTAGCCTTGTCATTATGGAAGGTAGTCTATCTTTGTGATTTTTGTTAATCCTATGGATGGTAGCCTTGTCATTATGGAAGGTAGTCTATTGTTTAGATTTTTGTTACTACAATATATGGTAGCCTTGTCATTATGGAAGGTAGTCTGTTGTCGAGATTTTTGTTACTCCAATGGATGATAGCTTTCTCATTATGAAAGGTAGTGTGTTGTCGAGATAGTTGTTATTCCAATAGATGGTAGCCTTTTCATTATGAAAGGTACTCTATTGTTGATATTTTTGTTACTCCAATGGATTGTAGCCTTGTCGTTATGGAAGGTAGGCTGTTGTCGAGATTTTTGTTACTACAATGGATGGTAGCCTTGTCATTATGGTAGGTAGTCTGTTATCAATATCTTTGATACTCCAATGGATGGTAGCCTAGTCATTATGGAAGGTAGTCTGTTGTCGAGATTTTTGTTACTCCAATGGATGGTAGCCTTGTCATTATGGAAGGTAGTCTGTTGTCGAGATTTTGTTAATCCAATGGATGCTAGCCTAGTCATTATGGAAGGTAGTCTGTTGTCGAGATTTTTGTTATTCCAATGGATGGTAGCCTAGTCATTATGGAAGTTAGTCTGTTGTCGAGATTTTTGCTACTCCAATGGATGCTAGCCTTGTCATTATGGAAGGTAGTCTGTTGTAGAGATTTTTGTTACTCCAATGGAAGGTAGCCTTGTCATTATGTAAGGTAGTCTGTTTTCGTGATTTTTGTTACTCCGATAGATGGTAGCCTTGTCATTATGGAAGGTAATATGTTTTCGATATCTTTGTTACTCCAACGGATGTTAGCCTTGTCATTATGTAAGGTAGTCTATTGTCGAGATTTTTGTTACTCCAATGGATGGTAGCCTTGTCATTATGGAAGGTAGTATGTTTTCGAGATTTTTGTTACTCCAATGGATGGTAGCCTAGTCATTATGGAGATTGGTTTGTTGTCGAGATTTTTGTTACTCCAATGGATGCTAGCCTTGTAATTAAGGAAGGTAGTCTATTGTAGAGATTTTTGTTACTCCAATAGATGGTAGCCTAGTCATTATGGAAGTTGGTCTGTTGTCGAGATTTTTGTTACTCCAATGGATGGTATCCTTGTCATTATGGAAGGTAGTTTGTCCTTGTGATTTTTGTTACTCATATGGATGGTAGACTTTTCATTATAGAAGGTAGTCTATTGTTCATAATTTTGTTACTACAATGTATGGTAGCCTTGTCATTATGGAAGATAGTCTGTTGTCGAGATTTTTGTTACTCTAATGGATGGTAGCCTTGTCATTATGTAAGGTAGTCTGTTTTCGTGATTTTTGTTACTCCGATGGATGGTAACCTTATCATTATGGAAGGTAATATGTTTTCAGTATCTTTGTTACTCCAATGGATGATAGCCTTGTCATTATGTAAGGTAGTCTATTGTCGAGATTTTTGTTACTCTAATGGATGGTAGCCTTGTAATTATGGAAGGTAGTCTGTTTTCGAGATTTTTGTTACTCCAATGGATGGTAGCCTAGTCATTATGGAGGTTGGTCTGTTGTCGAGATTTTTGTTACTCCAATGGATTGTATCCTTGTCATTATGGAAGGTAGTCTGTCCTTGTGATATTTGTTACTCCTATGGATGTTAGACTTGTCATTATGGAAGGTAGTCTATTGTTCAGATTTTTGTTACTACAATGCATGGTAGCCTTGTCATTATGGAAGGTAGTCTGTTGTCGAGATTTTAGTTACTCCAATGGATGGTAGCCTAGTCATTATGGAAGGTAGTCTGTTGTCGAGATTTTTGTTACTCTAATGGATGGTAGCCTTGTTATTATGGAAGGTAGTCTATTGTCGAGATTTATGCTATTCCAATGGATGGTAGCCTTGTCAATATGAAAGGTAGTCTGTTCTCGATATCTTTGTTACTCCAATGGATGGTAGCCTAGTCATTATGGAAGGTAGTTTGTTGTTGAGATTTCTGTTACTCCAATGGATGGTAGCCTAGTCATTATGGAAGTTAGTCTGTTGTCAAAATTTTTGCTACTCCACTGGATACTAGCCTTGTCATTATGGAAGGTAGTCTGTTGTAGAGATTTTTGTTACTGCAATGGAAGGTAGCCTTGTCATTATGGAATGTAGTCTGTCTTTGTGATTTTTGTTACTCCTATGGATGTTAGCGTTGTCATTATGGAAGGTAGTCTATTGTCAGATTTTTGTTACTACAATATATGGTAGCCTTGTCATTATGGAAGGTAGTCTGTTGTCGAGATTTTAGTTACTCCAATGGATGGTAGCCTAGTCATTATGGAAGGTAGTCTGTTGTCGAGATTTTTGTTACTCCAATGGATGGTAGCCTTATCATTATGAAAGATAGTGTGTTGTCGAGATTTTTGTTATTCCAATAGATGGTAGCCTTTTCATTATGAAAGGTACTCTATTTTTGATATTTTTGTTACTCCAATGGATTGTAGCCTTGTCGTTATGGAAGGTAGTCTTTTGTCGAGATTTTTAATACTCCAAGGGATGGTAGACTTCTTATTATGGAAGGTAGTCTGTTGTCGAGATTTTTGTTACTACAATGGATGGTAGCCTTATCATTATGGAAGGTAGTCTGTTGTCGAGATTTATGTTACTACAATGGATTGTAGCCTTCTCAATATGGTAGGTAGTCTGTTATCGATATCTTTGTTACTCCAATGGATGGTAGCCTAGTCATTATGAAAGGTAGACTGTTGTCGAGATTTATTTTTGCTCCAATGGATGGTAGCCTAGTCATTATGGAAGGTAGTCTGTTGTAGAGATTTTTGTTACTCCAATGGAAGGTAGCCTTGTCATTATGGAAGGTAGTCTGTCTTTCTGATTTTTGTTACTCCTATGGATGGTAGCGTTGTCATTATGGAAGGTAGTCTATTGTCAGATTTTTGTTACTACAATATATGGTAGCCTTGTCATTATGGAAGGTAGTCTGTTGTCGAGATTTTAGTTACTCCAATGGATGGTAGCCTACTCATTATGGAAGGTAGTCTGTTGCCGATATTTTTTTTACTCCAATGGATGGTAGCCTACTCATTATGGAAGGTAGTCTGTTGTCGATATTTTTTTTACTCCAATGGATGGTAGCCTTATCATTATGAAAGGTAGTGTGTTGTCGAGATTTTTGTTATTCCAATAGATGGTAGCCTTTTCATTATGAAAGGTACTCTATTGTTGATATTTTTGTTACTACAATGGATGGTAGCCTTATCATTATGGAAGGTAGTCTGTTGTCGAGATTTACGTTACTACAATGGATTGTAGCCTTATCATTATGGTAGGTAGTCTGTTATCGATATCTTTGTTACTCCAATGGATGGTAGCCTAGTCATTATGGAAGGTAGTTTGTTGTCGAGATTTTTGTTACTCCAATGGATGGTAGCCTTGTCATTATGGAAGGTAGTCTGTTTTCGAAATTTTTGTTACTCCGATGGATAATAGCCTTGTCATTATGGAGGTTGGTCTGTTGTCGAGATTTTTGTTACTCCAATGGATTGTATCCTTGTCATTATGGAAGGTAGTCTGTCCTTGTGATTTGTGTAACTCCTATGGATTGTAGACTTGTCATTATGGAAGGTAGTTTATGGTTCTGATTTTTGTTACTACAATGGATGGTATCCTAGTCATTATGGATGGTAGTATGTTGTCCAGATTTTAGTTACTCCAATGGATGGTAGCCTAGTCATTATGGAAGGTAGTTTGTTGTCGAGATTTTTGTTACTCCAATGGATGGTAGCCTTGTTATTATGGAAGGTAGTCTATTGTCGATATTTTTGTTATTCCAATGGATGGAAGCCTTGTCAATATGAAAGGTAGTCTTTTGTTGATATCATTGTTACTCCAATGGATGGTTGCCTAGTCATTATGGAAGGTAGTCTGTTGTCGAGATTTTTGTTACTCCAATGGATGGTAGCCTAGTCATTATGGAAGTTAGTCTGTTGTCGAGATTTTTTCTACTCCAATGGATGCTAGCCTTGTCATTATGGAAGGTAGTCTGTTTTAGAGATTTTTGTTACTCCAATGGAAGGTAGCCTTGTCATTATGGAAGGTAGTCTGTCTCTGCGATTTTTGTTACTCCTATGGATGGTAGCCTTATCATTATGGAAGGTAGTCTATTGTTCAGATTTTTGTTACTACAATATATGGTAGCCTTGTCATTCTGGAAGGTAGTATGTTGTCGAGATTTTTGTTACTCCAATGTATGGTAGCCTTATCATTATCAAAGGTAGTGTGTTGTCGAGATTTTTGTTATTCCAATGTATGGTAGCCTTTTCATTTTGGAAGGTAGTCTCTTGTTGATATTTTTGTTACTCCAATGGATGGTAGCCTTATCATTTTCAAAGGTAGTGTGTTGTGGAGATTTTTGTTATTCCAATAGATGGTAGCCTTTTCATTATGAAAGGTACTCTATTGTTGATATTTTTGTTACTCCAATGGATTGTAGCCTTGTCGTTATGGAAGGTAGTCTTTTGTCGAGATTTTTGTTATTCCAAGGGATGGTAGCCTTCTTATTATGGAAGGTAGTCTGTTGTAGAGATTTTTTTTACTACAATGGATGGAAGCCTTATCATTATTGAAGGTAGTCTGTTGTCGAGATTTATGTTACTACAATAGATTGTAGCCTTATCATTATGGAAGGTAGTTTGTTGTCGAGATATTTGTTACTCCAATGGATGGTAGCCTTGTTATTATGGAAGGTAGTCTATTGTCGATATTTTTGTTATTCCAATGGATGGAAGCCTTGTCAATATGAAAGGTAGTCTTTTGTGGATATCGTTGTTACTCCAATGGATGGTAGCCTAGTCATTATGGAAGGTAGTCTGTTGTCGAGATTTTTGTTACTCCAATGGATGGTAGCCTACTCATTATGGAAGTTAGTCTGTTGTCGAGATTTTTTCTACTCCAATGGATGCTAGCCTTGTCATTATGGAAGGTAGTCTGTCTCTGCGATTTTTGTTACTCCTATGGATGGTAGCCTTATCATTATGGAAGGTAGTCTATTGTTCAGATTTTTGTTACTACAATATATGGTAGCCTTGTCATTATGGAAGGTAGTATGTTGTCGAGATTTTTGTTACTCCAATGTATGGTAGCCTTATCATTATGAAAGGTAGTGTGTTGTCGAGATTTTTGTTATTCCAATGTATGGTAGCCTTTTCATTTTGGAAGGTAATATGTTTTCGGTATCTTTGTTACTCCATTGGATGATAGCCTTGTCATTATGTAAGGTAGTCTATTATCGAGATTTTTGTTACTCTAATGGATGGTAGCCTTGTAATTATGGAAGGTAGTCTGTTTTCGAGATTTTTGTTACTCCAATGGATGGTAGCCTAGTCATTATGGAGGTTGGTCTGTTGTCGAGATTTTTGTTACTCAAATGGATTGTATCCTTGTCATTATGGAAGGTAGTCTGTCCTTGTGATATTTGTTACTCCTATGGATGTTAGACTTGTTATTATGGAAGGTAGTCTATTGTCGAGATTTATGTTATTCCAATGGATGGTAGCCTTGTCAATATGAAAGGTAGTCTTTTCTCGATATCTTTGTTACTCTAATGGATGGTAGCCTAGTCATTATGGAAGGTAGTTTGTTGTTGAGATTTCTGTTACTCCAATGGATGGTAGCCTAGTCATTATGGAAGTTAGTCTGTTGTCAAAATTTTTGCTACTCCGCTGGATACTAGCCTTGTCATTATGGAAGGTAGTCTGTTGTAGAGATTTTTGTTACTGCAATGGAAGGTAGCCTTGTCATTATGGAATGTAGTCTGTCTTTGTGATTTTTGTTACTCCTATGGATGGTAGCGTTGTCATTAAGGAAGGTAGTCTATTGTCAGATTTTTGTTACTACAATATATGGTAGCCTTGTAATTATGGAAGGTAGTCTGTTGTCGAGATTTTTGTTACTCCAATGGATGGTAGCCTTATCATTATGAAAGATAGTGTGTTGTCGAGATTTTTGTTATTCCAATAGATGGTAGCCTTTTCATTATGAAAGGTACTCTATTTTTGATATTTTTGTTACTCCAATGGATTGTAGCCTTGTCGTTATGGAAGGTAGTCTTTTGTCGAGATTTTTATTACTCCAAGGGATGGTAGACTTCTTATTATGGAAGGTAGTCTGTTGTCAAGAATTTTGTTACTACAATGGATGGTAGCCTTATCATTATGGAAGGTAGTCTGTTGTCGAGATTTATGTTACTACAATGGATTGTAGCCTTATCATTATGGTAGGTAGTCTGTTATCGATATCTTTGTTACTCCAATGGATGGTAGCCTAGTCATTATGAAAGGTAGACTGTTGTCAAGATTTTTTTTTGCTCCAATGGATGGTAGCCTAGTCATTTTGGAAGGTAGTCTGTTGTAGAGATTTTTGTTACTCCAATGGAAGGTAGCCTTGTAATTATGGAAGGTAGTCTGTCTTTCTGATTTTTGTTACTCCTATGGATGGTAGCGTTGTCATTATGGAAGGTAGTCTATTGTCAGATTTTTGTTACTACAATATATGGTAGCCTTGTCATTATGGAAGGTAGTCTGTTGTCGAGATTTTAGTTACTCCAATGGATGGTAGCCTACTCATTATGGAAGGTAGTCTGTTGCCGATATTTTTTTTACTCCAATGGATGGTAGCCTAGTCATTATGGAAGGTAGTCTGTTGTCGATATTTTTTTTACTCCAATGGATGGTAGCCTTATCATTATGAAAGGTAGTGTGTTGTCGAGATTTTTGTTATTCCAATAGATGGTAGCCTTTTCATTATGAAAGGTACTCTATTGTTGATATTTTTGTTACTACAATGGATGGTAGCCTTATCATTATGGAAGGTAGTCTGTTGTCGAGATTTACGTTACTACAATGGATTGTAGCCTTATCATTATGGTAGGTAGTCTGTTATCGATATCTTTGTTACTCCAATGGATGGTAGCCTAGTAATTATGGAAGGTAGTTTGTTGTCGAGATTTTTGTTACTCCAATGGATGGTAGCCTTGTCATTATGAGAGGTAGTCTGTTTTCGTGATTTGTGTTACTCCGATGGATAGTAGCCTTGTCATTATGGAAGGTAATATGTTTTCGATATCTTTGATACTCCAATGGATGGTAGCCTAGTCATTATGGAAGGTAGTCTGTTGTAGAGATTTTTGTTACTCCAATGGATGGTAGCCTTGTCATTATGGAAGGTAGTTTGTTTTTGAAATTTTTGTTCCTCCAATGGATGGTAGCCTAGTCATTATGGAGGTTGGTCTGTTGTCGAGATTTTTGTTACTCTAATGGATGGTATCATTGTCATTATGGAAGGTAGTCTGTCCTTGTGATTTGTGTAACTCCTATGGATGGTAGACTTGTCATTATGGAAGGTAGTTTATGGTTCTGATTTTTGTTACTACAATGGATGGTATCCTAGTCATTATGGATGGTAGTATGTTGTCGAGATTTTAGTTACTCCACTGGATGGTAGCCTAGTCATTATGGAAGGTAGTTTGTTGTCGAGATTTTTGTTACTCCAATGGATGGTAGCCTTGTTATTATGGAAGGTAGTCTATTGTCGATATTTTTGTTATTCCAATGGATGGTAGCCTAGTCATTATGGAAGGTAGTCTGTTGTCGAGATTTTTGTTACTCCTATGGATGGTAGCCTTATCATTATGGAAGGTAGTCTATTGTCGAGATTTTTTCTACTCCAATGGATGCTAGCCTTGTCATTATGGAAGGTAGTCTGTCTCTGCGATTTTTGTTACTCCTATGGATGGTAGCCTTATCATTATGGAAGGTAGTCTATTGTTCAGATTTTTGTTACTACAATATATGGTAGCCTTGTCATTATGGAAGGTAGTATGTTGTCGAGATTTTTGTTACTCCAATGTATGGTAGCCTTATCATTATGAAAGGTAGTGTGTTGTCGAGATTTTTGTTATTCCAATGTATGGTAGCCTTTTCATTTTGGAAGGTAATATGTTTTCGGTATCTTTTTTACTCCAATGGATGATAGCCTTGTCATTATGTAAGGTAGTCTATTATCGAGATTTTTGTTACTCTAATGGATGGTAGCCTTGTAATTATGGAAGGTAGTCTGTTTTCGAGATTTTTGTTACTCCAATGGATGGTAGCCTAGTCATTATGGAGGTTGGTCTGTTGTCGAGATTTTTGTTACTCAAATGGATTGTATCCTTGTCATTATGGAAGGTAGTCTGTCCTTGTGATATTTGTTACTCCTATGGATGTTAGACTTGTCATTATGGAAGGTAGTCTATTGTTCAGATTTTTGTTACTACAATGCATGGTAGCCTTGTCATTATGGAAGGTAGTCTGTTGTCGAGATTTTAGTTACTCCAATGGATGGTAGCCTAGTCATTATGGAAGGTAGTCTGTTGTCGATATTTTTGTTACTCTAAGGGATGGTAGCCTTGTTATTATGGAAGGTAGTGTATTGTCGAGATTTATGTTATTCCAATGGATGGTAGCCTTGTCAATATGAAAGGTAGTCTGTTCTCGATATCTTTGTTACTCCAATGGATGGTTATCTAGTCATTATGGAAGGTAGTTTGTTGTCGAGATTTCTGTTACTCCAATGGATGGTAGCCTAGTCATTATGGAAGTTAGTCTGTTGTCAAAATTTTTGCTACTCCACTGGATACTAGCCATGTCATTATGGAAGGTAGTCTGTTGTAGAGAATTTTGTTACTGCAATGGAAGGTAGCCTTGTCATTATGGAATGTAGTCTGTCTTTGTGATTTTTGTTACTCCTATGGATGGTAGCGTTGTCATTATGGAAGGTAGTCTATTGTCAGATTTTTGTTACTACAATATATGGTAGCCTTGTCATTATGGAAGGTAGTCTGTTGTCGAGATTTTAGTTACTCCAATGGATGGTAGCCTAGTCATTATGGAAGGTAGTCTGTTGTCGAGATTTTTGTTATTCCAATGGATTGTAGCCTTGTCGTTATGGAAGGTAGTCTTTTGTCGAGATTTTTATTACTCCAAGGGACGGTAGACTTCTTATTATGGAAGGTAGTCTGTTGTCGAGATTTTTGTTACTACAATGGATGGTAGCCTTATCATTATGGAAGGTAGTCTGTTGTCGAGATTTATGTTACTACAATGGATTGTAGCCTTCTCAATATGGTAGGTAGTCTGTTATCGATATCTTTGTTACTCCAATGGATGGTAGCCTAGTCATTATGAAAGGTAGACTGTTGTCGAGATTTTTTTTTGCTCCAATGGATGGTAGCCTAGTCATTATGGAAGGTAGTCTGTTGTAGAGATTTTTGTTACTCCAATGGAAGGTAGCCTTGTCATTATGGAAGTTAGTTTGTCTTTCTGATTTTTGTTACTCATATGGATGGTAGCGTTGTCATTATGGAAGGTAGTCTATTGTCAGATTTTTGTTACTACAATATATGGTAGCCTTGTCATTATGGAAGGTAATCTGTTGTCGAGATTTTAGTTACTCCAATGGATGGTAGCCTACTCATTATGGAAGGTAGTCTGTTGCCGATATTTTTTTTACTCCAATGGATGGTAGCCTAGTCATTATGGAAGGTAGTCTGTTGTCGATATTTTTTTTACTCCAATGGATGGTAGCCTTATCATTATGAAAGGTAGTGCGTTGTCGAGATTTTTGTTATTCCAATAGATGGTAGCCTTTTCATTATGAAAGGTACTCTATTGTTGATATTTTTGTTACTACAATGGATGGTAGCCTTATCATTATGGAAGGTAGTCTGTTGTCGAGATTTACGTTACTACAATGGATTGTAGCCTTATCATTATGGTAGGTAGTCTGTTATCGATATCTTTGTTACTCCAATGGATGGTAGCCTAGTCATTATGGAAGGTAGTTTGTTGTCGAGATTTTTGTTACTCCAATGGATGGTATCCTTGTCATTATGGAAGGTAGTCTGTTTTCGAAATTTTTGTTACTCCGATGGATAGTAGCCTTGTCATTATGGAGGTTGGCCTGTTGTCGAGATTTTTGTTACTCCAATGGATGGTATCCTTGTCATTATGGAAGGTAGTATGTCCTTGTGATTTGTGTAACTCCTATGGATTGTAGACTTGTCATTATGGAAGGTAGTTTATGGTTCTGATTTTTGTTACTACAATGGATGGTATCCTACTCCTTATGGATGGTAGTATGTTGTCCAGATTTTAGTTACTCCAATGGATGGTAGCCTAGTCATTATGGAAGGTAGTTTGTTGTCGAGATTTTTGGTACTCCAATGGATGGTAGCCTTGTTATTATGGAAGGTAGTCTATTGTCGATATTTTTGTTATTCCAATGGATGGAAGGCTTGTCAATATGAAAGGTAGTCTTTTGTTGATATCATTGTTACTCCAATGGATGGTAGCCTAGTCATTATGGAAGGTAGTCTGTTGTCGAGATTTTTGTTACTCCAATGGATGGTAGCCTAGTCATTATGGAAGTTAGTCTGTTGTCGAGATTTTTTCTACTCCAATGGATGCTAGCCTTGTCATTATGGAAGGTAGTCTGTTTTAGAGATTTTTGTTACTCCAATGGAAGGTAGCCTTGTCATTATGGAAGGTAGTCTGTCTCTGCGATTTTTGTTACTCCTATGGATGGTAGCCTTATCATTATGGAAGGTAGTCTATTGTTCAGATTTTTGTTACTATAGTATATGGTAGCCTTGTCATTCTGGAAGGTAGTATGTTGTCGAGATTTTTGTTACTCCAATGTATGGTAGCCTTATCATTATCAAAGGTAGCGTGTTGTCGAGATTTTTGTTATTCCAATGTATGGTAGCCTTTTCATTTTGGAAGGTAGTCTCTTGTTGATATTTTTGTTACTCCAATGGATGGTAGCCTTATCATTTTCAAAGGTAGTGTGTTGTCGAGATTTTTGTTATTCCAATAGATGGTAGCCTTTTCATTATGAAAGGTACTCTATTGTTGATATTTTTGTTACTCCAATGGATTGTAGCCTTGTCGTTATGGAAGGTAGTCTTTTGTCGAGATTTTTGTTATTCCAAGGGATGGTAGCCTTCTTATTATGGAAGGTAGTCTGTTGTAGAAATTTTTGTTACTACAATGGATGGAAGCCTTATCATTATTGAAGGTAGTCTGTTGTCGAGATTTATGTTACTACAATAGATTGTAGCCTTGTCATTATGGTAGGTAGTCTGTTATCGATATCTTTGTTACTCCAATGGATGGTAGCCTAGTCATTATGGAAGGTAGTCTGTTGTCGATATTTTTGTTACTCCAATGGATGGTAGCCTTGTCATTATGGAAGGTAGTCTGTTGTCGAGATTTTGTTAATCCAAGGGATGGTAGCCTTGTCATTATGGAAGGTAATCTCTTGTTGATATTTTTATTACTCTAATGGATGGTACCCTTGTCATTATGGAAGGTAGTCTGTTGTTGATATGTTTGTTACTCAAATGGATGGTGGCCTTGTCATTATGGAAGGTAGTATGTTATCGAGATTTTTGTTACTCCAATGGATGGTAGCCTTGTCATTATGGAAGGTAGTCTCTTGTTGATATTTGTGTTACTCCAATGGATGGTAGCCTTGTCATTATGGAAGGTAATGTGTTGTCGAGATTTTTGTTACTATAATGGTTTGTAGCCTTTAAATTATGGAAGGTAGTATGTTGTCAATATCTTTGTTAATCCAATGGATGGTAGCCTAGTCATTATGGAAGGTAGTATGTTGTCGAGATTTCCGTTACTCCAATGGATGGTAGCCTTGTCATTATGGAAGGTAGTCTGTTGTCGTGATTTTTGTTATTCCAATGGATGGTAGCCTTGTCATTATGGAAGGTAGTATGCTGTCGAGATTTTTGTTAATCCAATGGATGGTAGGCATGTCATTATGGAAGGTAGTCTATTGTCGAGATTTTTGTTATTCCAATGGATGGTAGCCTTGTCATTATAAAAGATAGTTTGTTATCGATATCTTTGTTACTCCAATGGATGGTAGCCTAGTCATTATGGAAGGTAGTCTATTGTCGAGATTTTAGTTACTCCAATGGATGGTAGCCTAGTCATTATGGAAGGTAGTCCGTTGTCGATATTTTTGTTACTCCAATGGATGGTAGCCTTGTCATTATGGAAGGTAATCTTTCATTGTGATTTTTGTTACTCCAATGGATGGTAGCCTAGTCATTATGGAAGGTAGTCTGTTGTCCAGATTTTTTTCCTCAAATGGATGGTAGCCTTGTCATTATTGAAGGTAGGCTGTAGTCGAGATTTTGTTAATCTAACGGATGGTAGCCTTGACATTATGGAAGGTAATCTCTTATAGATATTTTTGTTTCTCTAATGAATGGTACCCTTGTTATTATGGAAGGTAGGTTGTTGTAGAGATTTTTGTTACTCCAATAGAAGGTAGCCTTATCATTATGGAAGGTAGTATGTCTTTGCGATTTTTGTTACTCCTATGGATGGTAGCCTTGTCATTATGGAAGGTAGTCTGTTGTCGAGATTTTAGTTACTCCAATGGATGGTAGCCTAGTCATTATGGAAGGTAGTCTGTTGTCGAGATTTTTGTTACTCCAATGTATGGTAGCCTTATCATTATAAAAGGTAGTGTGTTGTCGAGATTTTTGTTATTCCAATGTATGGTAGCCTTTTCATTTTGGAAGGTAGTCTCTTGTTGATATTTTTGTTACTCCAATGGATGGTAGCCTTATCATTATCAAAGGTAGTGTGTTGTCGAGATTTTTGTTATTCCAATAGATGGTAGCCTTTTCATTATGAAAGGTACTCTATTGTTGATATTTTTGTTACTCCAATGGATTGTAGCCTTGTCGTTATGGAAGGTAGTCTTTTGTCGAGATTTTTGTTATTCCAAGGGATGGTAGCCTTCTTATTATGGAAGGTAGTCTGTTGTAGAGATTTTTGTTACTACAATGGATGGAAGACTTATCATTATTGAAGGTAGTCTGTTGTCGAGATTTATGTTACTACAATAGATTGTAGCCTTGTCATTATGGTAGGTAGTCTGTTATCGATATCTTTGTTACTCCAATGGATGGTAGCCTAGTCATTATGGAAGGTAGTCTGTTGTCGATATTTTTGTTACTCCAATGGATGGTAGCCTTGTCATTATGGAAGGTAGTCTGTTGTCGAGATTTTGTTAATCCAAGGGATGGTAGCCTTGTCATTATGGAAGGTAATCTCTTGTTGATATTTTTATTACTCTAATGGATGGTACCCTTGTCATTAGGGAAGGTAGTCTGTTGTTGATATGTTTGTTACTCAAATGGATGGTGGCCTTGTCATTATGGAAGGTAGTATGTTGTCGAGTTTTTTGTTACTCCAATGGATGGAGCCTTGTCATTATGGAATGTAGTCTCTTGTTGATATTTGTGTTACTCCAATGGATGGTAGCCTTGTCATTATGGAAGGTAATGTGTTGTCGAGATTTTTCTTACTATAATGGTTTGTAGCCTTTAAATTATGGAAGGTAGTATGTTGTCAATATCTTTGTTACTCCAATGGATGGTAGCCTAGTCATTATGGAAGGTAGTCTGTTGTCGTGATTTTTGTTATTCCAATGGATGGTAGCCTTGTCATTATGGAAGGTAGTATGCTGTCGAGATTTTTGTTAATCCAATGGATGGTAGGCATGTCATTATGGAAGGTAGTCTATTGTCGAGATTTTTGTTATTCCAATGGATGGTAGCCTTGTCATTATAAAAGATAGTTTGTTATCGATATCTTTGTTACTCCAATGGATGGTAGCCTAGTCATTATGGAAGGTAGTCTATTGTCGAGATTTTAGTTACTCCAATGGATGGTAGCCTTGTCATTATGGAAGGTAGTCCGTTGTCGATATTTTAGTTACTCCAATGGATGGTAGCCTTTTCATTATGGAAGGTATTCTTTCATTGTGATTTTTGTTACTCCTATGGATCGTATCCTTGTCATTATGGAAGGTAGTCTATTTTTCAGATTTTTGTTACTACAATGTATGGAAGCCTTGTCATTATAGAAGGTAGTCTGTTGTCAATATTTTTGTTACTCCATTGGATGTAGCCTTGTCATTATGGAAGTTAGTGTGTTGTCGAGATTTTTGTTATTCCAATGAATGGTAGTCTAGTCATTATGTAAGGTAGTCTGTTTTCGAGATTTTTGTTACTCCAATGGATGGTAGCCTAGTCATTATGGAAGGTAGTCTGTTGTCGACATTTTTTTACTCCAATGGATTGTAGCCTTGTCATTATTGAAGGTAGGCTGTTGTCGAGATTTTGTTAATCTAACGGATGGTAGCCTTGACATTATGGAAGGTAATCTCTTAAGGATATTTTTGTTTCTCTAATGAATGGTACCCTTGTCATTATGGAAGGTAGGCTGTTGTTGATATTTTTTTTACTCCAATGGATGGTAGCCTTGTCATTATGGATGGTAGTATGTTATCGATATCTTTGTTATACAAATGGATGGTAGCCTTATCATTATGTAAGGTAGTCTGTTTTCATAATTTTTTATACTCGGATGGATGGTAGCCTTGTCATTATGTAAGGTAGTATGTTATCGATATCTTTGTTATACAAATGGATGGTAGCCTTATCATTATGTAAGGTAGTATGTTTTCGATATCTTTGTTACTCCAATGGATGGTAGCCTTGTCATTATGTAAGGTAGTCTCTTGTCGAGATTTTTGTTATTGTAATGAATGGTAGCCTTGTCAATATGAAAGGTAGTCTGTTGTCGATATCATTGTTACTCCAATGGATGGTAGCCTAGTCATTATGGAAGGTCGTCTGTTGTCGAGATTTTTGTTACTCTAATGGATGCTAGCCTTGTCATTAGGGAAGGTAGTCTGTTGAAGAGATTTTTGTTACTCCAATGGATGGTAGCCTTGTCATTATGGAAGGTAGTATGTTGTCGAGATTTTTGTTAATCCAATGGATGGTAGGCTTGTCATTATGGAAGGTAGTCTGTTGTCGAGATTTTTGTTATTCCAATGGATGGTAGCCTTGTCATTATGAAAGGTAGTTTGTTATCGATATCTTTGTTACTCCAATGGATGGTAGCCTAGTCATTAGGGAAGGTAGTCTGTTGTCGAGATTTTAGTTACTCCAATGGATGGTAGCCTTGTCATTATGCAAGGTAGTCCGTTGTCGATATTTTTGTTACTCCAATGGATGGTAGCCTTATCATTATGGAAGGTATTCTTTCATTGTGATTTTTGTTACTCCTATGGATGGAAGCCTTCCCATTATGGAAGGTAGTCTATTTTTCAGATTTTTGTTACTACAATGTATGGAAGCCTTGTCATTATAGAAGGTAGTCTGTTGTCGATATTTTTGTTACTCCATTGGATGTAGCCTTGTCATTATGGAAGTTAGTGTGTTGTCGAGATTTTTGTTACTCCAATGGATGGTAGTCTAGTCATTATGGAAGGTAGTCTGTTTTCGAGATTTTTGTTACTCCAATGGATGGTAGCCTAGTCATTATGGAAGGTAGTCTGTTGTCGAGATTTTTTTACTCCAATGGATGGTAGCCTTGTCATTACTGAAGGTAGTATGTTGTCGAGATTTTGTTAATCCAACGGATGGTAGCCTTGACATTATGGAAGGTAATCTCTTGTGGATATTTTTGTTTCTCTAATGAATGGTACCCTTGTCATTATGGAATGTAGTCTGTTGTCGATATTTTGGTTACTCCAATGGATGGTAGCCATGTCATTATGGAAGGTAGTATGTTATTGTTATCTTTGTTATACAAATGGATGGTAGCCTTATCATTATGTAAGGTAGTCTGTTTTCGTAATTTTTTATACTCGGATTGAAGGTAGCCTTGTCATTATGGAAGATAGTATGTTTTCGATATCTTTGTTACTCCAATGGATGGTAGCCTTGTCATTATGTAAGGTAGTCTCTTGTCGAGATTTTTGTTACTCCAATGGATGGTAGCCTTGTTATGGAAGGTAGTCTGTTGTCGAGATTTTTGTTATTCCAATGGATGGTAGCCTTGTCAATATGAAAGGTAGTTTGTTGTTGATATCTTTGTTACTCTAATGGATGGTAGCCTAGTCATTATGGAAGGTAGTCTGTTGTCGAGATTTTGGTTACTCCAATGGAATCTAGCCTTGTCATTAGGGAAGGTTGTCTGTTGTAGAGATTTTTGTTACTCCAATGGATGGTAGCCTTATCATTATGGAATGTAGTCTTTCCTTGTGATTTTTGTTACTCCTATGGATGGTAGCCTTGTCATTATGGAAGGTAGTCTATTGTTAAGATTTTTGTTACTACAATGTATGGTAGCCTTGTCATTATGGAAGGTAGTCTGTTGTCGAGATTTTTGTTATTCCAATGGATGGTAGCCTTGTCATTATGAAAGGTAGTTTGTTATCGATATCTTTGTTACTCCAATGGATGGTAGCCTAGTCATTAGGGAAGGTAGTCTGTTGTCGAGATTTTAGTTACTCCAATGGATGGTAGCCTTGTCATTATGCAAGGTAGTCCGTTGTCGATATTTTTGTTACTCCAATGGATGGTAGCCTTATCATTATGGAAGGTATTCTTTCATTGTGATTTTTGTTACTCCTATGGATGGAAGCCTTCCCATTATGGAAGGTAGTCTATTTTTCAGATTTTTGTTACTACAATGTATTGAAGCCTTGTCATTATAGAAGGTAGTCTGTTGTCGATATTTTTGTTACTCCATTGGATGTAGCCTTGTCATTATGGAAGTTAGTGTGTTGTCGAGATTTTTGTTACTCCAATGGATGGTAGTCTAGTCATTATGGAAGGTAGTCTGTTTTCGAGATTTTTGTTACTCCAATGGATGGTAGCCTAGTCATTATGGAAGGTAGTTTGTTGTCGAGATTTTTTTACTCCAATGGATGGTAGCCTTGTCATTACTGAAGGTAGTATGTTGTCGAGATTTTGTTAATCCAACGGATGGTAGCCTTGACATTATGGAAGGTAATCTCTTGTGGATATTTTTGTTTCTCTAATGAATGGTACCCTTGTCATTATGGAATGTAGTCTGTTGTCGATATTTTGGTTACTCCAATGGATGGTAGCCTTGTCATTATGGAAGGTAGTATGTTATTGTTATCTTTGTTATACCAATGGATGGTAGCCTTATCATTATGTAAGGTAGTCTGTTTTCGTAATTTTTTATACTCGGATTGAAGGTAGCCTTGTCATTATGGAAGATAGTATGTTTTCGATATCTTTGTTACTCCAATGGATGGTAGCCTTGTCATTATGTAAGGTAGTCTCTTGTCGAGATTTTTGTTACTCCAATGGATGGTAGCCTTGTTATGGAAGGTAGTCTGTTGTCGAGATTTTTGTTATTCCAATGGATGGTAGCCTTGTCAATATGAAAGGTAGTTTGTTGTTGATATCTTTGTTACTCTAATGGATGGTAGCCTAGTCATTATGGAAGGTAGTCTGTTGTCGAGATTTTGGTTACTCCAATGGAATCTAGCCTTGTCATTAGGGAAGGTTGTCTGTTGTAGAGATTTTTGTTACTCCAATGGATGGTATCCTTATCATTATGGAATGTAGTCTTTCCTTGTGATTTTTGTTACTCCTATGGATGGTAGCCTTGTCATTATGGAAGGTAGTCTATTGTTAAGATTTTTGTTACTACAATGTATGGTAGCCTTGTCATTATGGAAGGTAGTCTGTTGTCGAGATTTTTGTTACTCCATTGGATGGTAGCCTTGTCATTATGGAAGGTAGTTTGTTATCGATATCTTTGTTACTCCAATGGATGGTAGCCTAGTCATTAGGGAAGGTAGTCTGTTGTCGAGATTTTAGTTACTCCAATGGATGGTAGCCTTGTCATTATGCAAGGTAGTCCGTTGTCGATATTTTTGTTACTCCAATGGATGGTAGCCTTATCATTATGGAAGGTATTCTTTCATTGTGATTTTTGTTACTCCTATGGATGGAAGCCTTCCCATTATGGAAGGTAGTCTATTTTTCAGATTTTTGTTACTACAATGTATTGAAGCCTTGTCATTATAGAAGGTAGTCTGTTGTCGATATTTTTGTTACTCCATTGGATGTAGCCTTGTCATTATGGAAGTTAGTGTGTTGTCGAGATTTTTGTTACTCCAATGGATGGTAGTCTAGTCATTATGGAAGGTAGTCTGTTTTCGAGATTTTTGTTACTCCAATGGATGGTAGCCTAGTCATTATGGAAGGTAGTCTGTTGTCGAGATTTTTTTACTCCAATGGATGGTAGCCTTGTCATTACTGAAGGTAGTATGTTGTCGAGATTTTGTTAATCCAACGGATGGTAGCCTTGACATTATGGAAGGTAATCTCTTGTGGATATTTTTGTTTCTCTAATGAATGGTACCCTTGTCATTATGGAATGTAGTCTGTTGTCGATATTTTGGTTACTCCAATGGATGGTAGCCTTGTCATTATGGAAGGTAGTATGTTATTGTTATCTTTGTTATACCAATGGATGGTAGCCTTATCATTATGTAAGGTAGTCTGTTTTCGTAATTTTTTATACTCGGATTGAAGGTAGCCTTGTCATTATGGAAGATAGTATGTTTTCGATATCTTTGTTACTCCAATGGATGGTAGCCTTGTCATTATGTAAGGTAGTCTCTTGTCGAGATTTTTGTTACTCCAATGGATGGTAGCCTTGTTATGGAAGGTAGTCTGTTGTCGAGATTTTTGTTATTCCAATGGATGGTAGCCTTGTCAATATGAAAGGTAGTTTGTTGTTGATATCTTTGTTACTCTAATGGATGGTAGCCTAGTCATTATGGAAGGTAGTCTGTTGTCGAGATTTTGGTTACTCCAATGGAATCTAGCCTTGTCATTAGGGAAGGTTGTCTGTTGTAGAGATTTTTGTTACTCCAATGGATGGTAGCCTTATCATTATGGAATGTAGTCTTTCCTTGTGATTTTTGTTACTCCTATGGATGGTAGCCTTGTCATTATGGAAGGTAGTCTATTGTTAAGATTTTTGTTACTACAATGTATGGTAGCCTTGTCATTATGGAAGGTAGTCTGTTGTCGAGATTTTTGTTATTCCAATGGATGGTAGCCTTGTCATTATGAAAGGTAGTTTGTTATCGATATCTTTGTTACTCCAATGGATGGTAGCCTAGTCATTAGGGAAGGTAGTCTGTTGTCGAGATTTTAGTTACTCCAATGGATGGTAGTCTTGTCATAATGGAAGGTAGTATGTTGTCGAGATTTTTGTTACTCCAATGGATGGTAGCCTTGTCATTAAGTAAGGTAGTCTCTTGTTGATATTTTTGTTACTCCAATGGATGGTAGCCTTGTCATTATGGAAGGATGTCTGTTGTCGAGATTTTTGTTACTTCAATGGTTTGTAGCCTTGTAATTATGGAAGGTAGTGTGTTGTCGATATCTTTGTTACTCCAATGGATGGTATCCTAGTCATTATGGAAGGTAGTGTGTTGTCGAGATTTTAGTTACTCCAATGGATGGTAGCCTAGTCATTATGGAAGGTAGTCTATTGTCGAGATTTTTGTTACTCCAATGGATGGTAGCCTTGTTATTATGGAAGGTAATCTATTGACGAGATTTTTGTTATTCCAATGGATGGTAGCCTTGTCGATATGAAAGGTAGTCTATTATCGATATCTTTGTTACTCCAATGGATGGTAGCCTAGTCATTATGGAAGGTAGTTTGTTGTCGAGATTTTTGTTACTCTAATGGATGGTAGCCTAGTCGTTATGGAAGTTAGTCTGTTGTCGAGATTTTTGCTACTCCAATGGATGCTATCCTTGTCATTATGGAAGGTAGTCTATTGTAGAGATTTTTGTTACTCCAATGGAAGGTAGCCTTGTCATTATTGAAGGTAGTCAGTCTTTGTGATTTTTGTTACTCTTATGGATGGTAGCCTTGTCATTATGGAAGGTAGTCCATTGTTCATATTTTTGTTACTACAATATATGGTAGCCTTGTCATTATGGAAGGTAGTCTGTTGTCGAGATTTTAGTTACTCCATTGGATGGTAGCCTAGTAATTATGAAAGGTAGTCTATTGTCAAGATTTTTGTTACTCCAATGTATGGTAGCCTTATCATTATGAAAGGTAGTGTGTTGTCGATATTTTTGTTATTCCAATAGATGGTAGCCTTTTCATTAGGAAAGGTACTCTATTGTGGATATTTTTGTTACTCCAATGGATTGTAGCCTTGTCGTTACGGAAGGTAGTCTGTTGTCGAGATTTTTGTTACTACAATGGATGGTAGCCTTGTCATTATGGAAGGTAGTCTGTTGTCGAGATTTATATTACTACAATGGATTGTGGCCTTGTCATTATGGTAGGTAGTATGTTATCGATATCTTTGTTACTCCAATGGATGGTAGCCTAGTCATTATGGAAGGTAGTCTGTTGTCGAGATTTTTGTTACTCCAATGGATGGTAGCCTTGTCATTATGGAAGGTAGTCTGTTGTCGAGATTTTATTAATCCAACGGTTGGTAGCCTTGTCATTATGGATGGTAATCTCTTGTGTATATTTTTGTTACTTTAATGGATGGTACCCTTGTCATTATGGAAGGTAATCTATCGTCGATTTTTTTGATACTCAAATGGATGTTGGCCTTGTCATTATGGAATGTAGTATGTTATCGATATCTTTGTTACTCCAATGGATGGTAGCCTTGTCATTATGTAAGGTAGTCTGTTTTCGTGATTTTTGTTACTCCGATGGATGGTAGCCTTGTCATTATGGAAGGTAATATGTTTTCCATATCTTTGTTACTCCAATGGATGGTAGTCTTGTCATTATGTAAGGTAGTCTATTGTCGAGATTTTTGTTACTCCAATGGATGGTAGCCTTGTCATTATGAAAGGTAGTCTGTTTTAATGATTTTTGTTACTCCAATGGATGGTAGCCTAGTCATTTTGGAGGTTGGTCTGTTGTCGAGATTTTTGTTACTCCAATGGATGCTAGACTTGTCATTACGGAAGGTAGCGTATTGTAGATTTTTTTGTTACTCCAATGGACGGTAGCCTTGTTATTATGGAAAGTAGTCTATTGACGAGATTTTTGTTATCCCAATGGATGGTAGCCTTGTCGATATGAAAGGTAGTCTGTTGTCGATATCTTTGTTACTCCAATGGATGGTAGCCAAGTCATTATGGAAGGTAGTCTGTTGTCGAGATTTTTGTTACTCTAATGGATTGTATCCTAGTCATTATGGAAGTTAGTCTGTTGTCGAGATTTTTGCTACTCCCATGGATGCTATCCTTATCATTATGGAAGGTAGTCTGTTGTAGAGATTTTTGTTACTCAAATGGAAGGTAGCCTTGTCATTATGGAAGGTAGTCAGTCTTTGTGATTTTTGTTACTCTTATGGATGGTAGCCTTGTCATTATGGAAGGTAGTCTATTGTTCAGATTTTTGTTAATACAATATATGGTACCTTGTCATCATGTAAGGTAGTCTCTTGTCGAGATTTTAGTTACTCCATTGGATGTTAGCCTAGTAATTATGGAAGGTAATCTATTGTCGAGATTTTTGTTACTCCAATGGATGGTAGCCTTATCATTAACAAAAGGTAGTGTGTTGTCGAGATTTTTGTTATTCCAATAGATGGTAGCCTTTTCATTATGAAAGGTACTCTATTGTTGATATTTTTGTTACTCCAATGGATTGTAGCCTTATCGTTATGGAAGGTAGTCTGTTGTCGAGATTTTTGTTACTATAATGGATGGTAGCCTTGTCATTATGGAAGGTAGTCTGTTGTCGAGATTTATGTTAATCCAACGGTTGGTAGCCTTGTCATTATGGAAGGTAATCTCTTGTGGATATTTTTGTTACTCTAATGGATGGTACCCTTGTCATTATGGAAAGTAATCTATCATCGATTTTTTTGATACTCAAATGGATGGTGGCCTTGTCATTATGGAAGGTAGTATGTTGTCGATATCTTTGTTACTCTAATGGATGGTAGCCTTGTCATTATGCAAGGTAGTTTGTTGTCGATATCTTTGTTACTCTAATGGATGGTAGCCTAGTCATTATGGAAGGTAGTATGTTATCGAGATTTTTGTTACTCCAATGGATGGTAGCCTTGTCATCATGAAAGGTAGTCTGTTGTCGAGATTTTTGTTACTCCATTGGATGGTAGCCTTGTCACGACGGAAGTTCGTCTGTTGTCGAGATTTTTGTTATTCCAATGGATGGTAGCCTAGTCATTATGGAAGGTAGTCTATTTTCGAGATTTTTGTTACTCCAATGGATGGTAGCCTAGTCATTATGAAAGGTAGTCTATTTTCGAGATTTTTGTTACTCCAATGGATGGTTGCCTTGTCATTATGGAAGGTAGTCTGTTGTCGAGATTTTTGTTATTCCAATGGATGGTAGCCTAGTCATTATGGAAGGTAGTTTGTTGTTGATATCTTTGTTACTCTAACGAATGGTAGCCTTGTCATTATGAAAGGTAGTCTGTTGTCGATATCTTTGTTACTCCAATGGATGGTAGCCTAATCATTATGGAAGGTAGTCTATTTTGATATTTTTGTTACTCCAATGGATGGTAGCCTTGTCATTATGGAAGGTAGTATCTTGTCGTGATTTTTATTACTCCAAAGGATGGTAGCCTTCTAATTATGGAAGGTAGTCTATTATCGAGATTTTTGTTACTCCAATGGATGGTAGCCTTGTCATTATGGAAGGAAGTATGGTGTCGAATTTTTGGTTACTCCAATGGATGGTAGCCTTGTCATTATGGAAAGTAGTGTGTTGTCGAGATTTTTGTTATTCTAATGGATGGTAGCATTGTCATTATGAAAGGTAGACTGTTTTCCAGATTTATGTTACTCCAATGGATGGTAGCCTTGTCATTATGGAAGGTAGTCTATTATTGTAATTTTTATTACTCCAATGGATGGTAGCCTTCTCATTATGGAAGGTAGTATGTTGTCGAGATTTTTGTTACTCCAAAGGATGGTAGCCTTGTAATTATGGAAGGTAGTTATCGAGATTTTTGTTACTCCAATGGAAGATAGACTTGTCATTATGGAAGGTAGTCTGTTGTCGAGATTTTTAATATTCCAATGGATGGTAGCCTTGTCATTATGGAAGGTAGTCTGTCATTGTGATTTTTGTTACTCCAATAGATGGTAGCCATGTCATTATGGAAGGTAGTCTATTGTTCATATTTTTGTTACTACAATGTATGGTAGCCTCGTCATTATGGAAGGTAGTCTGTTGTCGATATTTTTGTTACTCCATTGGATGGTAGCCTTGTAATTATGGAAGGTAGTCTGTCGTTGTGATTTTTGTTACTCCGACGGTTGTATCCTTGTCAATATGGAAGGTAGTCTATTGTTCATATTTTTGTTACTACGATGTATGGTAGCCTTGTCATTATGGAAGGTAGTATGTTATCGAGATTTTTGTTACTCCAATGGATGGTAGCCTTGTCATTATGAAAGGTAGTCTGTTGTCGAGATTTTTGTTACTCCATTGGATGGTAGCCTTGTCACGACGGAAGTTAGTCTGTTGTCGAGATTTTTGTTATTCCAATGGATGGTAGCCTAGTCATTATGGAAGGTAGTCTATTTTCGAGATTTTTGTTACTCCAATGGATGGTAGCCTAGTCATTATGGAAGGTAGTCTATTTTCGAGATTTTTGTTACTCCAATGGATGGTTGCCTTGTCATTATGGAAGGTAGTCTGTTGTCAAGATTTTTGTTATTCCAATGGATGGTAGCCTAGTCATTATGGAAGGTAGTTTGTTGTCGAGATTTTTGTTACTCCAATGGATGGTAGCCTTGTCATTATGAAAGGTAGTCTGTTGTCGAGATTTTTGTTACTCCAATGGATGGTAGCCTAATCATTATGGAAGGTAGTCTATTTTGAGATTTTTGTTACTCTAATGGATGGTAGCCTTGTCATTATGCAAGGTAGTTTGTTGTCGATATCTTTGTTACTCTAATGGATGGTAGCCTAGTCATTATGGAAGGTAGTATGTTATCGAGATTTTTGTTACTCCAATGGATGGTAGCCTTGTCATCATGAAAGGTAGTCTGTTGTCGAGATTTTTGTTACTCCATTGGATGGTAGCCTTGTCACGACGGAAGTTCGTCTGTTGTCGAGATTTTTGTTATTCCAATGGATGGTAGCCTAGTCATTATGGAAGGTAGTCTATTTTCGAGATTTTTGTTACTCCAATGGATGGTAGCCTAGTCATTATGAAAGGTAGTCTATTTTCGAGATTTTTGTTACTCCAATGGATGGTTGCCTTGTCATTATGGAAGGTAGTCTGTTGTCGAGATTTTTGTTATTCCAATGGATGGTAGCCTAGTCATTATGGAAGGTAGTTTGTTGTCGAAATCTTTGTTACTCTAACGGATGGTAGCCTTGTCATTATGAAAGGTAGTCTGTTGTCGATATCTTTGTTACTCCAATGGATGGTAGCCTAATCATTATGGAAGGTAGTCTCTTTTGATATTTTTGTTACTCCAATGGATGGTAGCCTTGTCATTATGGAAGGTAGTATCTTGTCGTGATTTTTATTACTCCTAAGGATGGCAGCCTTCTAATTATGGAAGGTAGTCTATTATCGAGATTTTTGTTACTCCAATGGATGGTAGCCTTGTCATTATGGAAGGTAGTATGTTGTCGAATTTTTGGTTACTCCAATGGATGGTAGCCTTGTCATTATGGAAAGTAGTGTGTTGTCGAGATTTTTGTTATTCTAACGGATGGTAGCCTTGTCATTATGAATGGTAGACTGTTTTCGAGATTTATGTTACTCCAATGGATGGTAGCCTTGTCATTATGGAAGGTAGTCTACTATTGTAATTTTTATTACTCCAATGGATGGTAGCCTTGTCATTATGGAAGGTAGTATGTTGTCGAGATTTTTGTTACTCCAAAGGATGGTAGCCTTGTAATTATGGAAGGTAGTTATCGAGATTTTTGTTACTCCAATGGATGCTAGACTTGTCATTATGGAAGGTAGTCTGTTGTCGAGTTTTTTAATATTCCAATGGATGGTAGCCTTGTCATTATGGAATGTAGTCTGTCGTTGTGATTTTTGTTACTCCAATAGATGGTAGCCATGTCATTATGGAAGGTAGTCTATTGTTCATATTTTTGTTACTACAATGTATGGTAGCCTCGTCATTATGGAAGGTAGTCTGTTGTCGATATTTTTGTTACTCCATTGGATGGTAGCCTTGTAATTATGGAAGGTAGTCTGTCGTTGTGATTTTTGTTACTCCGACGGTTGTATCCTTGTCAATATGGAAGGTAGTCTATTGTTCATATTTTTGTTACTACGATGTATGGTAGCCTTGTCATTATGGAAGGTAGTTTGTTGTCGATATTTTTGTTACTCCATTGGATGGTAGCCTTGTCATTATGGAAGATAGTCTATTGTCGAGATTTTTGTTATTCTAATGGATGGTAGCCTTGTCATTATGAAAGGTAGTATGTTGTTGATATCTTTGTTACTCCAATGGATGGTATCCTAATCATTATGGAAGGTATTTTGAGATTTTTGTTACTCTAATGGATGGTATCCTTGTCATTATGCAAGGTAGTTTGTTGTCGATATATTTGTTACTCTAATGGATGGTAGCCTAGTCATTATGGAAGGTAGTATGTTGTCTAGATTTTTGTTACTCCAATGGATGGTAGCCTTGTCATTATGGAAAGTAGTGTGTTGTCGAGATTTTTGTTATTCTAATGGATGGTATCCTTGTCATTATGAAAGGTAGTCTGTTGTCGAGATTTTTGTTACTCCAATGGATGGTAGCCTAATCATTATGGAAGGTAGTCTATTTTGAGATTTTTGTTACTCTAATGGATGGTAGCCTTGTCATTATGCAAGGTAGTTTGTTGTCGATATCTTTGTTACTCTAATGGATGGTAGCCTAGTCATTATGGAAGGTAGTATGTTATCGAGATTTTTGTTACTCCAATGGATGGTAGCCTTGTCATTATGAAAGGTAGTCTGTTGTCGAGATTTTTGTTACTCCATTGGATGGTAGCCTTGTCACGACGGAAGTTAGTCTGTTGTCGAGATTTTTGTTATTCCAATGGATGGTAGCCTAGTCATTATGGAAGGTAGTCTATTTTCGAGATTTTTGTTACTCCAATGGATGGTAGCCTAGTCATTATGAAAGGTAGTCTATTTTCGAGATTTTTGTTACTCCAATGGATGGTTGCCTTGTCATTATGGAAGGTAGTCTGTTGTCGAGATTTTTGTTATTCCAATGGATGGTAGCCTAGTCATTATGGAAGGTAGTTTGTTGTCGAGATTTTTGTTACTCCATTGGATGGTAGCCTTGTCATTATGAAAGGTAGTCTGTTGTCGAGATTTTTGTTACTCCAATGGATGGTAGCCTAATCATTATGGAAGGTAGTCTATTTTGAGATTTTTGTTACTCTAATGGATGGTAGCCTTGTCATTATGCAAGGTAGTTTGTTGTCGATATCTTTGTTACTCTAATGGATGGTAGCCTAGTCATTATGGAAGGTAGTATGTTATCGAGATTTTTGTTACTCCAATGGATGGTAGCCTTGTCATTATGAAAGGTAGTCTGTTGTCGAGATTTTTGTTACTCCATTGGATGGTAGCCTTGTCACGACGGAAGTTAGTCTGTTGTCGAGATTTTTGTTATTCCAATGGATGGTAGCCTAGTCATTATGGAAGGTAGTCTATTTTCGATATTTTTGTTACTCCAATGGATGGTAGCCTAGTCATTATGAAAGGTAGTCTATTTTCGAGATTTTTGTTACTCCAATGGATGGTTGCCTTGTCATTATGGAAGGTAGTCTGTTGTCGAGATTTTTGTTATTCCAATGGATGGTAGCCTAGTCATTATGGAAGGTAGTTTGTTGTCGAAATCTTTGTTACTCTAACGGATGGTAGCCTTGTCATTATGAAAGGTAGTCTGTTGTCGATATCTTTGTTACTCCAATGGATGGTAGCCTAATCATTATGGAAGGTAGGCTATTTTGATATTTTTGTTACTCCAATGGATGGTAGCCTTGTCATTATGGAAGGTAGTATCTTGTCGTGATTTTTATTACTCCTAAGGATGGTAGCCTTCTAATTATGGAAGGTAGTCTATTATCGAGATTTTTGTTACTCCAATGGATGGTAGCCTTGTCATTATGGAAGGTAGTATGTTGTCGAATTTTTGGTTACTCCAATGGATGGTAGCCTTGTCATTATGGAAAGTAGTGTGTTGTCGAGATTTTTGTTATTCTAACGGATGGTAGCCTTGTCATTATGAAAGGTAGACTGTTTTCGAGATTTATGTTACTCCAATGGATGGTAGCCTTGTCATTATGGAAGGTAGTCTATTATTGTAATTTTTATTACTCCAATGGATGGTAGCCTTGTCATTATGGAAGGTAGTATGTTGTCGAGATTTTTGTTACTCCAAAGGATGGTAGCCTTGTAATTATGGAAGGTAGTTATCGAGATTTTTGTTACTCCAATGGATGCTAGACTTGTCATTATGGAAGGTAGTCTGTTGTCGAGATTTTTAATATTCCAATGGATGGTAGCCTTGTCATTATGGAAGGTAGTCTGTCGTTGTGATTTTTGTTACTCCAATAGATGGTAGCCATGTCATTATGGAAGGTAGTCTATTGTTCATATTTTTGTTACTACAATGTATGGTAGCCTCGTCATTATGGAAGGTAGTCTGTTGTCGATATTTTTGTTACTCCATTGGATGGTAGCCTTGTAATTATGGAAGGTAGTCTGTCGTTGTGATTTTTGTTACTCCAACGGTTGTATCCTTGTCATTATGGAAGGTAGTCTATTGTTCATATTTTTGTTACTACGATGTATGGTAGCCTTGTCATTATGGAAGGTAGTTTGTTGTCGATATTTTTGTTACTCCATTGGATGGTAGCCTTGTCATTATGGAAGCTAGTCTATTATCGAGATTTTTGTTATTCTAATGGATGGTAGCCTTGTCATTATGAAAGGTAGTATGTTGTTGATATCTTTGTTACTCTAATGGATGGTAGCCTAATCATTATGGAAGGTAGTCTATTTTGAGATTTTTGTTACTCTAATGGATGGTATCCTTGTCATTATGCAAGGTAGTTTGTTGTCGATATATTTGTTACTCTAATGGATGGTAGCCTAGTCATTATGGAAGGTAGTATGTTGTCTAGATTTTTGTTACTCCAATGGATGGTAGCCTTGTCATTATGGAAAGTAGTGTGTTGTCGAGATTTTTGTTATTCTAATGGATGGTATCCTTGTCATTATGAAAGGTAGTCTGTTGTCGAGATTTTTGTTACTCCAATGGATGGTAGCCTAATCATTATGGAAGGTAGTCTATTTTGAGATTTTTGTTACTCTAATGGAAGGTAGCCTTGTCATTATGCAAGGTAGTTTGTTGTCGATATCTTTGTTACTCTAATGGATGGTAGCCTAGTCATTATGGAAAGTAGTATGTTATCGAGATTTTTGTTACTCCAATGGATGGTAGCCTTGTCATTATGAAAGGTAGTCTGTTGTCGAGATTTTTGTTACTCCATTGGATGGTAGCCTTGTCACGACGGAAGTTAGTCTGTTGTCGAGATTTTTGTTATTCCAATGGATGGTAGCCTAGTCATTATGGAAGGTAGTCTATTTTCGAGATTTTTGTTACTCCAATGGATGGTAGCCTAGTCATTATGGAAGGTAGTCTATTTTCGAGATTTTTGTTACTCCAATGGATGGTTGCCTTGTCATTATGGAAGGTAGTCTGTTGTCGAGATTTTTGTTATTCCAATGGATGGTAGCCTAGTCATTATGGAAGGTAGTCTGTTGTCGAAATCTTTGTTACTCTAACGGATGGTAGCCGTGTCATTATGAAAGGTAGTTTGTTGTCGATATCTTTGTTACTCCAATGGATGGTAGCCTAATCATTATGGAAGGTAATCTATTTTGATATTTTTGTTACTCCAATGGATGGTAGCCTTGTCATTATGGAAGGTAGTATCTTGTCGTGATTTTTATTACTCCTAAGGATGGTAGCCTTCTAATTATGGAAGGTAGTCTATTATCGAGATTTTTGTTACTCCAATGGATGGTAGCCTTGTCATTATGGAAGGTAGTATGTTGTCGAAGTTTTGGTTACTCCAATGGATGGTAGCCTTGTCATTATGGAAAGTAGTGTGTTGTCGAGATTTTTGTTATTCTAACGGATGGTAGCCTTGTCATTATGAAAGGTAGACTGTTTTCGAGATTTATGTTACTCCAATGGATGGTAGCCTTGTCATTATGGAAGGTAGTCTATTATTGTAAATTTTATTACTCCAATGGATGGTAGCCTTGTCATTATGGAAGGTAGTATGTTGTCGAGATTTTTGTTACTCTAAAGGATGGTAGCCTTGTAATTATGGAAGGTAGTTATCGAGATTTTTGTTACTCCAATGGATGCTAGACTTGTCATTATGGAAGGTAGTCTGTTGTCGAGATTTTTAATATTCCAATGGATGGTAGCCTTGTCATTATGGAAGGTAGTCTATTGTTGTGATTTTTGTTACTCCAATAGATGGTAGCCATGTCATTATGGAAGGTAGTCTATTGTTCATATTTTTGTTACTACAATGTATGGTAGCCTCGTCATTATGGATGGTAGTCTGTTGTCGATATTTTTGTTACTCCATTGGATGGTAGCCTTGTAATTATGGAAGGTAGTCTGTCATTGTGATTTTTGTTACTCCAACTGTTGTAGCCTTGTCATTATGGAAGGTAGTCTATTGTTCATATTTTTGTTACTACGATGTATGGTAGCCTTGTCATTATGGAAGGTAGTTTGTTGTCGATATTTTTGTTACTCCATTGGATGGTAGCCTTGTCATTATGGAAGCTAGTTTATTGTCGAGATTTTTGTTATTCTAATGGATGGTAGCCTTGTCATTATGAAAGGTAGTCTGTTGTCGATATCTTTGTTACTCCAATGGATGGTAGCCTAATCATTATGGAAGGTAGTCTATTTTGAGATTTTTGTTACTCTAATGGATGGTATCCTTGTCATTATGCAAGATAGTTTATTGTCGATATATTTGTTACTCTAATGGATGGTAGCCTAGTCATTATGGAAGGTAGTATGTTGTCGAGATTTTTGTTACTCCAATGGATGGTAGCCTTGTCATTATGGAAAGTAGTGTGTTGTCGAGATTTTTGTTATTCTAATGGATGGTATCCTTGTCATTATGAAAGGTAGTCTGTTGTCGAGATTTTTGTTACTCCAATGGATGGTAGCCTAATCATTATGGAAGGTAGTCTATTTTGAGATTTTTGTTACTCTAATGGATGGTAGCCTTGTCATTATGCAAGGTAGTTTGTTGTCGATATCTTTATTACTCTAATGGATGGTAGCCTAGTCATTATGGAAGGTAGTATGTTGTCGAGATTTTTGTTACTCCAATGGATGGTAGCCTTGTCATTATGAAAGGTAGTCTGTTGTCGATATTTTTTTTAGTCCATTGGATGGTAGCCTTGTCACGACGGAAGTTAGTCTATTGTCGAGATTTTTGTTATTCCAATGGATGGTAGCCTAGTCATTATGGAAGGTAGTCTATTTTCGAGATTTTTGTTACTCCAATGGATGGTAGCCTAGTCATTATGGAAGGTAGTCTATTTTCGAGATTTTTGTTACTCCAATGGATGGTTGCCTTGTCATTATGGAAGGTAGTATGTTGTCGAGATTTTTGTTATTCCAATGGATGGTAGCCTAGTCATTATGGAAGGTAGTCTGTTGTCGAAATCTTTGTTACTCTAACGGATGGTAGCCTTGTCATTATGAAAGGTAGTCTGTTGTCGATATCTTTGTTACTCCAATGGATGGTAGCCTAATCATTATGGAAGGTAGTCTATTTTGATATTTTTGTTACTCCAATGGATGGTAGCCTTGACATTATGGAAGGTAGTATCTTGTCGTGATTTTTATTACTCCAAAGGATGGTAGCCTTCTAATTATGGAAGGTAGTCTATTATCGAGATTTTTGTTACTCCAATGGATGGTAGCCTTGTCATTATGGAAGGTAGTATGTTGTGGAATTTTTGGTTACTCCAATGGATGGTAGCCTTGTCATTATCAAAGGTAGTCTGTTTTCGAGATTTTTGTTACTCCAATGGATGGTAGCCTTGTTATTATGGAAGGTAGTCTGTTATTGTAATTTTTATTACTCCAATGGATGGTAGCCTTGTCATTATGGAAGGTAGTATCTTGTCGAGATTTTTGTTACTCCAAAGGGTGGTAGCCTTGTAATTATGGAAGGTAGTTATCGAGATTTTTGTTACTCCAATGGATGCTAGACTTGTCATTATGGAAGGTAGTCTGTTGTCGAGATTTTTAATACTCCAATGGATGGTAGCCTTGTCATTATGGAAGGTAGTCTGTCGTTGTGATTTTTGTTACTCCAATAGATGGTAGCCATGTCATTATGGAAGGTAGTATATTGTTCATATTTTTGTTACTACAATGTATGGTAGCCTCGTCATTATGGAAGGTAGTATGTTGTCGATATTTTTGTTACTCCATTGGATGGTAGCCTTGTAATTATGGAAGGTAGTCTGTCGTTGTGATTTTTTGTTACTCCAACGGTTGTAGCCTTGTCATTATGGAAGGTAGTCTATTGTTCATATTTTTGTTACTACGATGTATGGTAGCCTTGTCATTATGGAAGGTAGTCTATTGTCGAGATTTTTGTTACTCCATTGGATGGTAGGCTTGTCATTATGGAAGCTAGTCTATTGTCGAGATTTTTGTTATTCTAATGGATGGTAGCCTTGTCATTATGAAAGGTAGTCTGTTGTCGATATCTTTGTTACTCCAATGGATGGTAGCCTAATCATTATGGAAGGTAGTCTATTTTGAGATTTTTGTTACTCCAATGGATGGTAGCCTTGTCATTATGGAAGTTAGTCTGTTGTCGAGATTTTTATTACTCCAATGGATGGTAGCCTAGTCATTATGAAAGGTAGTCTGTTGTCGATATCTTTGTTACTCCAATGGATGGTAGCCTAATCATTATGGAAGGTAGTCTATTTTGATAATTTTGTTACTACGATGTATGGTAGCCTTGTCATTATGGAAAGTAGTGTGTTGTCGACATTTTTGTTACTTTATTGGATGGTACCCTTGTCATTATGGAAGTTAGTCTGTTGTCGAGATTTTTGTTATTCTAATGGATGGTAGCCTAGTCATTATGAAAGGTACTCTGTTGTCGATATCTTTGTTACTCCAATGGATGGTAGCCTAATCATTATGGAAGGTGGTCTATTTTGATATTTTTGTTACTACGATGTATGGTAGCCTTGTCATTATGGAAGGTAGTCTGTTGTCGACATTTTTGTTACTTTATTGGATGGTACCCCTGTCATTATGGAAGTTAGTCTGTTGTCGAGATTTTTGTTATTCCAATGGATGGTAGCCTTGTCATTATGAAAGGTAGTCTGTCGTCGATATCTTTGTTACTCCAATGGATGGTAGCCTAATCATTATGGAAGGTAGTCTATTTTGAGATTTTTGTTACTCTAATGAATGGTAGCCTTGTCATTATGCAAGGTAGTTTGTTGTCGATATATTTGTTACTCTAATCGATGGTAGCCTAGTCATTATGGAAGGTAGTATGTTGTCGAGATTTTTGTTACTCCAATGGATGGTAGCCTTGTCATTATGGAAAGTAATGTGTTGTCGAGATTTTTGTTATTCTAATGGATGGTATCCTTGTCTTTATGAAAGGTAGTCTGTTGTCGAAATCTTTGTTACTCTAACGGATGGTAGCCTTGTCATTATGAAAGGTAGTCTGTTGTCGATATCTTTGTTACTCCAATGGATGGTAGCCTAATCATTATGGAAGGTAGTCTATTTTGATATTTTTGTTACTCCAATGGATGGTAGCCTTGTCATTATGGAAGGTAGTATCTTGTCGTGATTTTTATTACTCCTAAGGATGGTAGCCTTCTAATTATGGAAGGTAGTCTATTATCGAGATTTTTGTTACTCCAATGGATGGTAGCCTTGTCATTATGGAAGGTAGTATGTTGTCGAATTTTTGGTTACTCCAATGGATGGTAGCCTTGTCATTATGGAAAGTAGTGTGTTGTCGAGATTTTTGTTATTCTAACGGATGGTAGCCTTGTCATTATGAAAGGTAGACTGTTTTCGAGATTTATGTTACTCCAATGGATGGTAGCCTTGTCATTATGGAAGGTAGTCTATTATTGTAATTTTTATTACTCCAATGGATTGTAGCCTTGTCATTATGGAAGGTAGTATGTTGTCGAGATTTTTGTTACTCCAAAGGATGGTAGCCTTGTAATTATGGAAGGTAGTTATCGAGATTTTTGTTACTCCAATGGATGCTAGACTTGTCATTATGGAAGGTAGTCTGTTGTCGAGATTTTTAATATTCCAATGGATGGTAGCCTTGTCATTATGGAAGGTAGTCTGTCGTTGTGATTTTTGTTACTCCAATAGATGGTAGCCATGTCATTATGGAAGGTAGTCTATTGTTCATATTTTTGTTACTACAATGTATGGTAGCCTCGTCATTATGGAAGGTAGTCTGTTGTCGATATTTTTGTTACTCCATTGGATGGTAGCCTTGTATTTATGGAAGGTAGTCTGTCGTTGTGATTTTTGTTACTCCAACGGTTGTATCCTTGTCATTATGGAAGGTAGTCTATTGTTCATATTTTTGTTACTACGATGTATCGTAGCCTTGTCATTATGGAAGGTAGTTTGTTGTCGATATTTTTGTTACTCCATTGGATGGTAGCCTTGTCATTATGGAAGCTAGTCTATTGTCGAGATTTTTGTTATTCTAATGGATGGTAGCCTTGTCATTATGAAAGGTAGTATGTTGTTGATATCTTTGTTACTCCAATGGATGGTAGCCTAATCATTATGGAAGGTAGTCTATTTTGAGATTTTTGTTACTCTAATGGATGGTATCCTTGTCATTATGCAATGTAGTTTGTTATCGATATATTTGTTACTCTAATGGATGGTAGCCTAGTCATTATGGAAGGTAGTATGTTGTCTAGATTTTTGTTACTCCAATGGATGGTAGCCTTGTCATTATGGAAAGTAGTGTGTTGTCGAGATTTTTGTTATTCTAATGGATGGTATCCTTGTCATTATGAAAGGTAGTCTGTTGTCGAGATTTTTGTTACTCCAATGGATGGTAGCCTAATCATTATGGAAGGTAGTCTATTTTGAGATTTTTGTTACTCTAATGGATGGTAGCCTTGTCATTATGCAAGGTAGTTTGTTGTCGATATCTTTGTTACTCTAATGGATGGTAGCCTAGTCATTATGGAAGGTAGTATGTTATCGAGATTTTTGTTACTCCAATGGATGGTAGCCTTGTCATTATGAAAGGTAGTCTGTTGTCGAGATTTTTGTTACTCCATTGGATGGTAGCCTTGTCACGACGGAAGTTAGTCTGTTGTCGAGATTTTTGTTATTCCAATGGATGGTAGTCTAGTCATTATGGAAGGTAGTCTATTTTCGAGATTTTTGTTACTCTAATGGATGGTAGCCTAGTCATTATGGAAGGTAGTCTATTTTCGAGATTTTTGTTACTCCAATGGATGGTTGCCTTGTCATTATGGAAGGTAGTCTGTTGTCGAGATTTTTGTTATTCCAATGGATGGTAGCCTAGTCATTATGGAAGGTAGTCTGTTGTCGAAATCTTTGTTACTCTAACGGATGGTAGCCTTGTCATTATGAAAGGTAGTCTGTTGTCGATATCTTTGTTACTCCAATGGATGGTAGCCTAATCATTATGGAAGGTAGTCTATTTTGATATTTTTGTTACTCCAATGGATGGTAGCCTTGTCATTATGGAAGGTAGTATCTTGTCGTGATTTTTATTACTCCTAAGGATGGTAGCCTTCTAATTATGGAAGGTAGTCTATTATCGAGATTTTTGTTACTCCAATGGATGGTAGCCTTGTCATTATGGAAGGTAGTATGTTGTCGAATTTTTGGTTACTCCAATGGATGGTAGCCATGACATTATGGAAAGTAGTGTGTTGTCGAGATTTTTGTTATTCTAACGGATGGTAGCCTTGTCATTATGAAAGGTAGACTGTTTTCGAGATTTATGTTACTCCAATGGATGGTAGCCTTGTCATTATGGAAGGTAGTCTATTATTGTAATTTTTATTACTCTAATGGATGGTAGCCTTGTCATTATGGAAGGTAGTATGTTGTCGAGATTTTTGTTACTCCAAAGGATGGTAGCCTTGTAATTATGGAAGGTAGTTATCGAGATTTTTGTTACTCCAATGGATGCTAGACTTGTCATTATGGAAGGTAGTCTGTTGTCGAGATTTTTAATATTCCAATGGATGGTAGCCTTGTCATTATGGAAGGTAGTCTGTTGTTGTGATTTTTGTTACTCCAATAGATGGTAGCCATGTCATTATGGAAGGTAGTCTATTGTTCATATTTTTGTTACTACAATGTATGGTAGCCTCATCATTATGGATGGTAGTCTGTTGTCGATATTTTTGTTACTCCATTGGATGGTAGCCTTGTAATTATGGAAGGTAGTCTGTCATTGTGATTTTTGTTACTCCAACGGTTGTAGCCTTGTCATTATGGAAGGTAGTCTATTGTTCATATTTTTGTTACTACGATGTATGGTAGCCTTGTAATTATGGAAGGTAGTCTGTTGTCGACATTTTTGTTACTCCATTGGATGGTAGCCTTGTCATTATGGAAGCTAGTTTATTGTCGAAATTTTTGTTATTCTAATGGATGGTAGCCTTGTCATTATGAAAGGTAGTCTATTGTCGATATCTTTGTTACTCCAATGGATGGTAGCCTAATCATTATGGAAGGTAGTCTATTTTGAGATTTTTGTTACTCTAATGGATGGTATCCTTGTCATTATGCAAGGTAGTTTGTTGTCGATATATTTGTTACTCTAATGGATGGTAGCCTAGTCATTATGGAAGGTAGTATGTTGTCGAGATTTTTGTTACTCCAATGGATGGTAGCCTTGTCATTATGGAAAGTAGTGTGTTGTTGAGATTTTTGTTATTCTAATGGATGGTATCCTTGTCATTATGAAAGGTAGTCTGTTGTCGAGATTTTTGTTACTCCAATGGATGGTAGCCTAATCATTATGGAAGGTAGTCTATTTTGAGATTTTTGTTACTCTAATGGATGGTAGCCTTGTCATTATGCAAGGTAGTTTGTTGTCGATATCTTTATTACTCTAATGGATGGTAGCCTAGTAATTATGGAAGGTAGTATGTTGTCGAGATTTTTGTTACTCCAATGGATGGTAGCCTTGTCATTATGAAAGGTAGTCTGTTGTCGATATTTTTGTTAGTCCATTGGATGGTAGCCTTGTCACGACGGAAGTTAGTCTATTGTCGAGATTTTTGTTATTCCAATGGATGGTAGCCTAGTCATTATGGAAGGTAGTCTATTTTCGAGATTTTTGTTACTCCAATGGATGCTAGCCTATTCATTATGGAAGGTAGTCTATATTCGAGATTTTTGTTACTCCAATGGATGGTTGCCTTGTCATTATGGAAGGTAGTATGTTGTCGAGATTTTTGTTATTCCAATGGATGGTAGCCTAGTCATTATGGAAGGTAGTCTGTTGTCGAAATCTCTGTTACTCTAACGGATGGTAGCCTTGTCATTATGAAAGGTAGTCTGTTGTCGATACCTTTGTTACTCCAATGGATGGTAGCCTAATCATTATGGAAGGTAGTCTATTTTGATATTTTTGTTACTCCAATGGATGGTAGCCTTGTCATTATGGAAGGTAGTATCTTGTCGTGATTTTTATTACTCCAAAGGATGGTAGCCTTCTAATTATGGAAGGTAGTCTATTGTCGATATTTTTGTTATTCCAATGGATGGTAGCCTTGTCATTATGAAAGGTAGTCTGTTGTCGATATCTTTGTTACTCCAATGGATGGTAGCCTAATCATTATGGAAGGTAGTCTATTTTGAGATTTTTGTTACTCTAATGAATGGTAGCCTTGTCATTATGCAAGGTAGTTTGTTGTCGATATATTTGTTACTCTAATGGATGGTAGCCTAGTCATTATGGAAGGTAGTATGTTGTCGAGATTTTTGTTACTCCAAAGGATGGTAGCCTTGTCATTATGGAAAGTAGTGTGTTGTCGAGATTTTTGTTATTCTAATGGATGGTATCCTTGTCTTTATGAAAGGTAGTCTGTTGTCGAGATTTGTGTTACTCCAATGGATGGTAGCCTAATCATTATGGAAGGTAGTCTATTTTGAGATTTTTGTTACTCTAATGGATGGTAGCCTTGTCATTATGCAAGGTAGTTTGTTGTCGATATCTTTGTTACTCCAATGGATGGTAGCCTTGTCATTATGGAAAGTAGTGTGTTGTCGAGATTTTTGTTATTCAAATGGATGGTATCCTTGTCATTATGAAAGGTAGTCTGTTGTCGAGATTTTTGTTACTCCATTGGATGGTAGCCTTGTCATTATGGAAAGTAGTGTGTTGTCGATATTTTTGTTATTCTAATGGATGGTAGCCTTGTCATTATGAAAGGTAGTTTGTTGTCGATATCTTTGTTACTCCAATGGATGGTAGCATAATCATAATGGAAGGTAGTCTATTTTGATATTTTTGTTACTCCAATGGATGGTAGCCTTGTCATTATAGAAGGTAGTATGTTGTCGAGATTTTTATTACTCGAAAGGATGGTAGCATTCTAATTATGGAAGGTAGTCTATTATCGTGATTTTTGTTACTCCAATGGATGGTAGCCTTGTCAGTATGGAAGGTAGTCTATTGTCTAGATTTTTAATACTACAATGGATCGTAGCCTTGTCATTATTGAAAGTAGTCTGTCGTTGTGATTTTTGTTACTCCAACGGATGGTAGCCTTGTCATTATGGAAGGTAGTCTATTGTTCATATTTTTGTTACTACATTGGATGGTAGCCTTGTCATTATGGAAGGTAGTCTATTGTCGAGATTTTTTTTATTCCAATGGATGGTAGCCTTGTCATTATGAAAGGTAGTCTGTTGTCGATATCTTTGTTACTCCAATGGATTGTAGCCTAATCATTATGGAAGGTAGTCTATTTTGAGATTTTTGTTACTCCAATGGATGGTAGCCTTGTCATAATGCAAGGAAGTTTGTTGTCGATATCTATGTTACTCTAATGGATGGTAGCCTAGTCATTATGGAAGGTAGTATGTTGTCGAGATTTTTGTTACTCTAATGGATGGTAGCCTTGTCATTTTGTAAAGTAGTGTGTTATCGAGATTTTTGTTATTCTAATGGATGGTATCATTGTCATTATGAAAGGTAGTATGTTGTCGAGATTTTTGTTACTCCATTGGATCGTAGCCTTGTCATTATGGAAATTAGTCTGTTGTCGAGATTTTTGTTATTCCAATGGATGGTAGCCTAGTCATTATGGAAGGTAGTCTATTTTCGAGATTTTTGTTACTCCAATGGATGGTTGCCTTGTCATTATGGAAGGTAGTCTATTGTCGAGATTTTTGTTACTCCAATGGATGGTAACCTTGTCATAATGGAAGGTACTTTGTTTTCGATATCTTTGTTACTCTAATGGATGGTAGCCTAGTCATTATGGAAGGTAGTATGTTGTCGAGATTTTTGTTACTCCAATGGATGGTAGCCTTGTCATTATGGAAGGTTGTCTGTTGTCGATATTTTTGTTACTCCATTTGGATGGTATCCTTGTCATTATGGAAGTAAGTCAGTTGTCGAGATTTTTGTTAATCCAAAGGATGGTTTCCTTGTCATTATGGCAGGTTGTCTGTTTTCGAGATTTTTGTCACTCCAATGGATGGTAGCCTTGTCATTATGCAAGGTAGTATGTTGTCGATATCTTTGTTACTCTAATGGATGGTAGCCTAGTCATTATGGAAGGTAGTATGTTGTCGAGTTTTTGGATACTCCAATGGATGGTAGCCTTGTTATTAAGGAAAGTAGTGTGTTGTCGAGATTTTTGTTATTCTAATGGATGGTAGCCTTATCATTATGAAAGGTAGTATGTTGTCGAAATCTTTGTTACTCAAAGGGATGGTAGCCTAGTCATTATGAAAGGTAGTCTGTTGTCGAGATTTTTGTTACTCCATTGGATGGTAGCCTTGTCATTATAGAAGGTAGTCTGCTGTTGTAATTTTTGTTACTCCAATGGATGGTAGCCTTGTCATTATGGATTGTAGTATGTTGTCGATATTTTTTTTACTCCAAAGGATGGTAGCCTTGTAATTATGGAAGGTAGTCTATTATCGAGATTTTTGTTACTCCAATGGATGGTGGAATTCTCATTATGGAAGGTAGTCTGTTGTCCAGATTTTTAATACTCCAATGGATGGTAGTCTTGTCATTATGGAAGGTAGTCTGTCGTTTCGATTTTTGTTACTCCAATGGATGATAGACTTGTCATTATGGAAGGTAGTATGTTGTCAAGATTTTTTATTACTCCATTGGATGGTTGCCTTGTCATTATGTAAGTTAGTCTGTTGTCGAGATTTTCGTTACTCCAATGGATGGTAGCCTAGTCATTATGAAAGGTAGTCTGTTGTCGATATCTATGTTACTCCAATAGATGGTAGCCTAATCATTATGGAAGGTAGTCTATTTTGATATTTTTGTTACTCCAATCGATGGTAGCCTTGTCATTATGGAAGGTAGTTTATTTTCGAGATTTTTGTTACTCCAATGGATGGTAGCCTTCTAATTATGGAAGGTAGTCTGTTGTCGAGATTTCTGTTATTCCAATGGATGCTAGCCTATTCATTATGGAAGGTAGTCTATTTTTGAGATTTTTGTTACTCCAATGGATGGTAGCCTTGTCATTATGAAAGGTAGTTTGTTGTCGATATCTTTGTTACTCCAATGGATGGTAGCCTAATCATTATGGAAGGTAGTCTATTTTGATATTATTGTTACTCCAATGGATGGTAGCCTTGTCGTTATGGAAGGTAGTATGTTGTCGAGATTTTTATTACTCCAAAGGATGGTAGCCTTCTAATTATGGAAAGTAGTCTATTATCGAGATTTTTGTTACTCCAATGGATGGTAGCCTTGTAATTACGGAAGGTTGTCTATTATCGAGATTTTTGTTACTCCATTGGATTGTAGCCTTGTCATTATGGAAGGTAGTATGTCGTTTTGATTTTTGTTACTCCAATGGATGGTAGCCTTGTCATTATAGAAGCTAGTATGTTGTCGAGATTTTTTATTACTCCATTGGATGGTAGCCTTGTCATTATGGAAGTTAGTCTGTTGTCGAGATTTTTGTTACTCCAACGGATGGTAGCCTAGTCATTATGGAAGGTAGTGTATTTTCGAGATTTTTGTTACTCAGATGGATGGTAACCTTGTCATTATGAAAGGTAGTCTGTTGTCCATATCTTTATTACTCCAATGGATGGTAGCCTAATCATTATGGAAGGTAGTCTATTTTGATATTTTTGTTACTCCAATGGATGGTTGCCTTGTAATTATGGAAGGTAGTCTATTGTCTAGATTTTTGTTATTCCAATGGATGGTAGCCTAGTCATAATAAAGGTAGTGTATTTTCGAGATTTTTGTTACTCCAATGGATGGTAACCATGTCATTATGAAAGGTAGTCTGTTGTCGATATCTTTGTTACTCCAATGGATGGTAGCCTAATCATTATGGAAGGTAGTATATTTTGATATTTTTGTTACTCCAATGGATGGTACCCTTGTCGTTATGGAAGGTAGTATGTTGTCGATATTTTTATTACTCCAAAGGATGGTAGCCTTATAATTATGGAAGGTAGTCTATCATCGAGACTTTTGTTACTCAAATGGATGGTAGCCTTGTAATTATGGAAGGTTGTCTATTATCGAGATTTTTGTTACTCCATTGGATTGTAAGCTTGTCATTATGGAAGGTAGTCTGTTGTTGTAATTTTTGTTACTCCAATGGATGGTAAAATTGTCATTATGGAAGGTAGTCTGTTGTCTAGATTTTTAAAACTCCAATGGATGGTAGTCTTGTCATTATGGAAGGTAGTCTGTCGTTTCGATTTTTGTTACTCCAATGGATGATAGCCTTGTCATTATGGAAGGTAGTCTGTTGTCAAGATTTTTTATTACTCCATTGGATGGTTGCCTTGTCATTATGTAAGTTAGTCTGTTGTCGAGATTTTCGTTACTCCAATGGATGGTAGCCTAGTCATTATGAAAGGTAGTCTGTTGTCGATATCTATGTTACTCCAATGGATGGTAGCCTAATCATTATGGAAGGTAGTCTATTTTGATATTTTTGTTACTCCAATGGATGGTAGCCTTGTCATTATGGAAGGTAGTCTGTTGTTGTAATTTTTGTTACTCCAATGGATGGTAGCCTTGTCATTATGGATGGAAGTATGTTGTCGATATATTTTTTTACTCCAAAGGATGGTAGCCTTGTAATTATGGAAGGTAGTCTATTATCGATATTTTTGTTACTCCAATGGATGGTAGAATTGTCAATATGGAAGGTAGTCTGTTGTCGAGATTTTTAATACTCCAATGGAGGGTAGCCTTGTCATTATGGAAGGTAGTATGTCATTTTGATTTTTGTTACTCCAATGGATGGTAGCCTTGTTATTATGGGAGGTAGTCTGTTGTCGAGTTTTTTTATTACTCCATTGGATGGTAGCCTTGTCATTATGGAAGTTAGTCTGTTGTCGAGATTTTTGTTACTCCAATGGATGGTAGCCTTTTCATTATGAAAGGTAGTCTGTTGTCGATATCTTTGTTACTCCAATGGAAGGTAGCCTAATCATTATGGAAGGTAGTCTATTTTGATATTTTTGTTACTACGATGTATGGTAGCCTTGTCATTATGGAAGGTAGTCTGTTGTCGACATTTTTGTTATTCCATTGGATGGTACCCTTGTCATTATGGAAGTTAGTCTGTTGTCGACATTTTTGTTATTCCATTGGATGGTACCCTTGTCATTATGGAAGTTAGTCTGTTGTCGAGATTTTTGTTATTCCAATGGATGGTAGCCTAGTCATTATGGAAGGTAGTCTATTATCGAGATTTTTGTTACTCCAATGGATGGTAGCCTTGTAATTATGGAAGGTAGTCTGTTGTCGAGATTTTAATACTTAGATGGATGGTAGCCTTGTCATTATGGAAGGTAGTTTGTCGTTGTGATTTTTGTTACTCCAATGGATGGTAGCCTTGTCATTATGGAAGGTAGTCTATTGTTCATATTTTTGTTACTACGATGTATGGTAGCCTTGTCATTATGGAAGGTAGTCTGTTGTCGAGATTTTTGTTACTCCAATGGATGGTAGCCTTGTCATTATGGAAGGTAGTCTGTTGTCGATATTTTTGTTACTCCAATGGATGGTAGCCTTGTCATTATGGAAGGTAGTTTGTTTTCGATATCTTTGTTACTCTAATGGATGGTAGCCTAGTCATTATGGAAGGTAGTATGTTGTCGAGATTTTTGTTACTCCAATGGATGGTAGCCTTGTCATTATGGAAGGTAGTTTGTTGTCGAGATTTCTGTTACTCCATTGGATGGTAGCCTTGTCATTATGGAAGGTAGTCTGCTATTTTAATTTTAGTTACTCCAATGGATGGTAGCCTTGTCATTATGGATGGTAGTATGTTGTCGATATATTTTTTTACTCCAAAGGATGGTAGCCTTGTAATTATGGAAGGTAGTCTATTATCGATATTTTTGTTACTCCAATGGATGGTAGAATTGTCATTATGGAAGGTAGTCTGTTGTCGAGATTTTTAATACTCCAATGGATGGTAGCCTTGTCATTATGGAAGGTAGTCTGTCATTTTGATTTTTGTTACTCCAATGGATGGTAGCCTTGTCATTATGGGACGTAGTCTGTTGTCGAGATTTTTTATTACTCCATTTGATGGTAGCCTTGTCATTATGGAAGTTAGTCTGTTGTCGAGATTTTTGTTACTCCAATGGATGGTAGCCTAGTCATTATGAAAGGTAGTCTGTTGTCGATATCTTTGTTACTCCAATGGATGGTAGCCTAATCATTATGGAAGGTAGTCTATTTTGATATTTTTGTTAATACGATGTATGGTAGCCTTGTCATTATGGAAGGTAGTCTGTTGTTGTAATTTTTGTTACTCCAATGGATGGTAGCCTTGTCATTATGGATGGTAGTATGTTGTCGATATATTTTTTTACTCCAAAGGATGGTAGCCTTGTAATTATGGAAGGTAGTCTATTATCGATATTTTTGTTACTCCAATGGATGGTAGAATTCTCATTATGGAAGGTAGTCTGTTGTCGAGATTTTTAATACTCCAATGGATGGTAGCCTTGTCATTATGGAAGGTAGTCTGTCATTTTGATTTTTGTTACTCCAATGGATGTTAGCCTTGTTATTATGGGAGGTAGTCTGTTGTCGAGATTTTTTATTACTCCATTGGATGGTAGCCTTGTCATTATGGAAGTTAGTCTGTTGTCGAGATTTTTGTTACTCCAATGGATGGTAGCCTTGTCATTATGAAAGGTAGTCTGTTGTCGATATCTTTGTTACTCCAATGGAAGGTAGCCTAATCATTATGGAAGGTAGTCTATTTTGATATTTTTGTTACTACGATGTATGGTTGCCTTGTCATTATGGAAGGTAGTCTGTTGTTGACATTTTTTTTATTCCATTGGATGGTACACTTGTCATTATGGAAGTTAGTCTGTTGTCGAGATTTTTGTTATTCCAATGGATGGTAGCCTAATCATTATGGAAGGTAGTCTATTTTCGAGATTTTGGTTACTCCAATGGATGGTAGCCTTGTCATTATGAAAGGTAGTCTGTTGTCGATATCTTTGTTACTCCAATGGATGGTACCCTAATCATTATGGAAGGTAGTCTATTTTGATATTTTTGTTACTCCAATGGATGGTAGCCTTGTCGTTATGGAAGGTAGTATGTTTTCGAGATTTCTCTTACTCCAAAGGATGGTAGACTTCTAATTATGGAAGGTAGTCTATTATCGAGATTTTTGTTACTCCAATGGATGGTAGCCTTGTAATTATGGAAGGTAGTCTGTTGTCGAGATTTTAATACTCCAATGGATGGTAGCCTTGTCATTATGGAAGGTAGTCTGTTGTTGTGATTTTTGTTACTCCAATGGATGGTAGCCTTGTCATTATGGAAGGTAGTCTATTGTTCATATTTTTGTTACTACGATGTATGGTTGCCTTGTCATTATGGAAGGTAGTCTGTTGTCGAGATTTTTGTTACTCCATTGGATGGTACCCTTGTTATTATGGAAGTTAGTCTATTGTCGAGATTTTCGTTATTCTAATGGATGGTAGCCTAGTCATTATGGAAGGTAGTCTATTTTCGAAATTTTTGTTACTCCAATGGATGGTAGCCTTGTCATTATGGAAGGTAGTCTGTTGTCGATATTTTTGTTACTCCAATGGATGGTAGCCTTGTCATTATGGAAGGTAGTTTGTTTTAGATATCTTTGTTACTCTAATGGATGGTAGCCTTGTCATTATGGAAGGTAGTCTGTTGTCGATATTTTTGTTACTCCAATGGATGGTAGCCTTATCATTATGGAAGGTAGTTTGTTTTAGATATCTTTGTTACTCTAATGGATGGTAGCCTAGTCATTATGGAAGGTAGTCTGTTGTCGAGATTTTTGTTACTCCAATGGATGGTAGCCTAGTCATTATGAAAGGTAGTCTGTTGTCGATATCTTTGTTACTCCAATGGAAGGTAGCCTAATCATTATGGAAGGTAGTCTATTTTGATATTTTTGTTACTCCAATGGATGGTTGCCTTGTCATTATGGAAGGTAGTTTATTTTCTAGATTTTTGTTACTCCAATGGATGGTAGCCTTGTAATTATGGAAGGTAGTCTATTGTCGAGATTTTTGTTATTCCAATGGATGGTAGCCTAGTCATTATGGAAGGAAGTGTATTTTCGAGATTTTTGTTACTCCAATGGATGGTAGCCTTGTCATTATGAAAGGTAGTCTGTTGTCGATATCTTTGTTACTCCAATGGATGGTAGCCTAATCATTATGGAAGGTAGTCTATTTTGATATTTTTGTTACTCTAATGGATGGTAACCTTGTCGTTATGGAAGGTAGTATGTTGTCTAGATTTTTATTACTCCAAAGGATGGTAGCCTTCTAATTATGGAAGGTAGTCTATCACCGAGATTTTTGTTACTCCAATAGATGGTAGCCTTGTAATTATGGAAGGTTGTCTATTATCGAGATTTTTGTTACTCCATTGGATGGTAGCCTTGTCATTATGGAAGGTAGTCTGTTGTTGTAATTTTTGTTACACCAATGGATGGTAGCCTTGTCATCATGGATGGTAGTATGTTTTCGATATATTTTTTTACTCCAAAGGATGGTAGCCTTGTAATTATGGAAGGTAGTCTATTATCGATATTTTTGTTACTCCATTGGATGGTAGAATTGTCATTATGGAAGGTAGTCTGTTGTCAAGATTTTTAATACTCCAATGGATGGTAGCCTAGTCATTATGGAAGGTAGTCTGTCATTTTGATTTTTGTTACTCCAATGGATGGTAGCCTTGTCATTATGGGAGGTAGTCTGTTGTCGAGATTTTTTATTACTCCATTTGATGGTAGCCTTGTCATTATGGAAGTTAGTCTGTTGTCGAGATTTTTGTTACTCCAATGGATGGTAGCCTAGTCATTATGAAAGGTAGTCTGTTGTCGATATCCTTGTTACTCCAATGGATGGTAGCCTAATCATTATGGAAGGTAGTCTATTTTGATGTTTTTGTTACTACGATGTATGGTAGCCTTGTCATTATGGAAGGTAGTCTGTTGTTGTAATTTTTGTTACTCCAATGGATGGTAGCCTTGTCATTATGGATGGTAGTATGTTGTCGATATATTTTTTTACTCCAAAGGATGGTAGCCTTGTAATTATGGAAGGTAGTCTATTATCGATATTTTTGTTACTCCAATGGATGGTAGAATTCTCATTATGGAAGGTAGTCTGTTGTCGAGATTTTTAATACTCCAATGGATGGTAGCCTTGTCATTATGGAAGGTAGTCTGTCATTTTGATTTTTGTTACTCCAATGGATGGTAGCCTTGTTATTATGGGAGGTATTCTGTTGTCGAGATTTTTTATTACTCCATTGGATGGTAGCCTTGTCATTATGGAAGTTAGTCTGTTGTCGAGATTTTTGTTACTCCAATGGATGGTAGCCTTGTCATTATGAAAGGTAGTCTGTTGTCGATATCTTTGTTACTCCAACGGAAGGTAGCCTAATCATTATGGAAGGTAGTCTATTTTGATATTTTTGTTACTACGATGTATGGTAGCCTTGTCATTATGGAAGGTAGTCTGTTGTCGACATTTTTGTTATTCCATTGGATGGTACCCTTGTCATTATGGAAGTTAGTCTGTTGTCGAGATTTTTGTTATTCCAATGGATGGTAGCCTAATCATTATGGAAGGTAGTCTATTTTCGAGATTTTGGTTACTCCAATAGATGGTAGCCTTGTCATTATGAAAGGTAGTCTGTTGTCGATATCTTTGTTACTCCAATGGATGGTAGCCTAATCATTATGGAAGGTAGTCTATTTTGCTATTTTTGTTACTCCAATGGATGGTAGCCTTGTCGTTATGGAAGGTAGTATGTTTTCGAGATTTCTCTTACTCCAAAGGATGGTAGACTTCTAATTATGGAAGGTAGTCTATTATCGAGATTTTTATTACTCCAATGGATGGTAGCCTTGTCATTATGAAAGGTAGTCTGTTGTCGATATCTTTGTTACTCCAATGGATGGTAGCCTAATCATTATGGAAGGTAGTCTATTTTGATATTTTTGTTACTCTAATGGATGGTAACCTTGTCGTTATGGAAGGTAGTATGTTGTCTAGATTTTTATTACTCCAAAGGATGGTAGCCTTCTAATTATGGAAGGTAGTCTATCACCGAGATTTTTGTTACTCCAATGGATGGTAGCCTTGTAATTATGGAAGGTTGTCTATTATCGAGATTTTTGTTACTCCATTGGATGGTAGCCTTGTCATTATGGAAGGTAGTCTGTTGTTGTAATTTTTGTTACAACAATGGATGGTAGCCTTGTCATTATGGATGGTAGTATGTTGTCGATATATTTTTTTACTCCAAAGGATGGTAGCCTTGTAATTATGGAAGGTAGTCTATTATCGATATTTTTGTTACTCCATTGGATGGTAGAATTGTCATTATGGAAGGTAGTCTGTTGTCGAGATTTTTAATACTCCAATGGATGGTAGCCTTGTCATTATGGAAGGTAGTCTGTCATTTTGATTTTATTTACTCCAATGGATGGTAGCCTTGTCATTATGGGAGGTAGTCTGTTGTCGAGATTTTTTATTACTCCATTTGATGGTAGCCTTGTCATTATGGAAGTTAGTCTGTTGTCGAGATTTTTGTTAATCCAATGGATGGTAGCCTAGTCATTATGAAAGGTAGTCTGTTGTCGATATCCTTGTTACTCCAATGGATGGTAGCCTAATCATTATGGAAGGTAGTCTATTTTGATATTTTTGTTACTACGATGTATGGTAGCCTTGTCATTATGGAAGGTAGTCTGTTGTTGTAATTTTTGTTACTCCAATGGATGGTAGCCTTGTCATTATGGATGGTAGTATGTTGTCGATATATTTTTTTACTCCAAAGGATGGTAGCCTTGTAATTATGGAAGGTAGTCTATTATCGATATTTTTGTTACTCCAATGGATGGTAGAATTCTCATTATGGAAGGTAGTCTGTTGTCGAGATTTTTAATACTCCAATGGATGGTAGCCTTGTCATTATGGAAGGTAGTCTGTCATTTTGATTTTTGTTACTCCAATGGATGGTAGCCTTGTTATTATGGGAGGTATTCTGTTGTCGAGATTTTTTATTACTCCATTGGATGGTAGCCTTGTCATTATGGAAGTTAGTCTGTTGTCGAGATTTTTGTTACTCCAATGGATGGTAGCCTTGTCATTATGAAAGGTAGTCTGTTGTCGATATCTTTGTTACTCCAATGGAAGGTAGCCTAATCATTATGGAAGGTAGTCTATTTTGATATTTTTGTTACTACGATGTATGGTAGCCTTGTCATTATGGAAGGTAGTCTGTTGTCGACATTTTTGTTATTCCATTGGATGGTACCCTTGTCATTATGGAAGGTAGTCTGTTGTCGATATCTTTGTTACTCCAATGGATGGTAGCCTAATCATTATGGAAGGTAGTCTATTTTGATATTTTTGTTACTCCAATGGATGGTAGCCTTGTCGTTATGGAAGGTAGTATGTTTTCGAGATTTCTCTTACTCCAAAGGATGGTAGACTTCTAATTATGGAAGGTAGTCTATTATCGAGATTTTTGTTACTCCAATGGATGGTAGCCTTGTCATTATGAAAGGTAGTCTGTTGTCGATATCTTTGTTACTCCAATGGATGGTACCCTAATCATTATGGAAGGTAGTCTATTTTGATATTTTTGTTACTCCAATGGATGGTAGCCTTGTCGTTATGGAAGGTAGTATGTTTTCGAGATTTCTCCTACTCCAAAGGATGGTAGACTTCTAATTATGGAAGGTAGTCTATTATCGAGATTTTTGTTACTCCAATGGATGGTAGCCTTGTAATTATGGAAGGTAGTCTGTTGTCGAGATTTTAATACTCCAATGGATGGTAGCCTTGTCATTATGGAAGGTAGTCTGTTATTGTGATTTTTGTTACTCCAATGGATGGTAGCCTTGTCATTATGGAAGGTAGTCTATTGTTCATATTTTTGTTACTACGATGTATGGTAGCCTTGTCATTATGGAAGGTAGTCTGTTGTCGAGATTTTTGTTACTCCATTGGATGGTACCCTTGTTATTATGGAAGTTAGTCTATTGTCGAGATTTTCGTTATTCTAATGGATGGTAGCCTAGTCATTATGGAAGGTAGTCTATTTTCGAAATTTTTGTTACTCCAATGGATGGTAGCCTTGTCATTATGGAAGGTAGTCTGTTGTCGATATTTTTGTTACTCCAATGGATGGTAGCCTTGTCATTATGGAAGGTAGTTTGTTTTAGATATCTTTGTTACTCTAATGGATGGTAGCCTTGTCATTATGGAAGGTAGTCTGTTGTCGATATTTTTGTTACTCCAATGGATGGTAGCCTTATCATTATGGAAGGTAGTTTGTTTTAGATATCTTTGTTACTCTAATGGATGGTAGCCTAGTCATTATGGAAGGTAGTCTGTTGTCGAGATTTTTGTTACTCCAATGGATGGTAGCCTAGTCATTATGAAAGGTAGTCTGTTGTCGATATCTTTGTTACTCCAATGGAAGGTAGCCTAATCATTATAGAAGGTAGTCTATTTTGATATTTTTGTTACTCCAATGGATGGTTGCCTTGTCATTATGGAAGGTAGTTTATTTTCTAGATTTTTGTTACTCCAATGGATGGTAGCCTTGTAATTATGGAAGGTAGTCTATTGTCGAGATTTTTGTTATTCCAATGGATGGTAGCCTAGTCATTATGGAAGGAAGTGTATTTTCGAGATTTTTGTTACTCCAATGGATGGTAGCCTTGTCATTATGAAAGGTAGTCTGTTGTCGATATCTTTGTTACTCCAATGGATGGTAGCCTAATCATTATGGAAGGTAGTCTATTTTGATATTTTTGTTACTCTAATGGATGGTAACCTTGTCGTTATGGAAGGTAGTATGTTGTCTAGATTTTTATTACTCCAAAGGATGGTAGCCTTCTAATTATGGAAGGTAGTCTATCACCGAGATTTTTGTTACTCCAATAGATGGTAGCCTTGTAATTATGGAAGGTTGTCTATTATCGAGATTTTTGTTACTCCATTGGATGGTAGCCTTGTCATTATGGAAGGTAGTCTGTTGTTGTAATTTTTGTTACACCAATGGATGGTAGCCTTGTCATCATGGATGGTAGTATGTTTTCGATATATTTTTTTACTCCAAAGGATGGTAGCCTTGTAATTATGGAAGGTAGTCTATTATCGATATTTTTGTTACTCCATTGGATGGTAGAATTGTCATTATGGAAGGTAGTCTGTTGTCAAGATTTTTAATACTCCAATGGATGGTAGCCTAGTCATTATGGAAGGTAGTCTGTCATTTTGATTTTTGTTACTCCAATGGATGGTAGCCTTGTCATTATGGGAGGTAGTCTGTTGTCGAGATTTTTTATTACTCCATTTGATGGTAGCCTTGTCATTATGGAAGTTAGTCTGTTGTCGAGATTTTTGTTACTCCAATGGATGGTAGCCTAGTCATTATGAAAGGTAGTCTGTTGTCGATATCCTTGTTACTCCAATGGATGGTAGCCTAATCATTATGGAAGGTAGTCTATTTTGATGTTTTTGTTACTACGATGTATGGTAGCCTTGTCATTATGGAAGGTAGTCTGTTGTTGTAATTTTTGTTACTCCAATGGATGGTAGCCTTGTCATTATGGATGGTAGTATGTTGTCGATATATTTTTTTACTCCAAAGGATGGTAGCCTTGTAATTATGGAATGTAGTCTATTATCGATATTTTTGTTACTCCAATGGATGGTAGAATTCTCATTATGGAAGGTAGTCTGTTGTCGAGATTTTTAATACTCCAATGGATGGTAGCCTTGTCATTATGGAAGGTAGTCTGTCATTTTGATTTTTGTTACTCCAATGGATGGTAGCCTTGTTATTATGGGAGGTATTCTGTTGTCGAGATTTTTTATTACTCCATTGGATGGTAGCCTTGTCATTATGGAAGTTAGTCTGTTGTCGAGATTTTTGTTACTCCAATGGATGGTAGCCTTGTCATTATGAAAGGTAGTCTGTTGTCGATATCTTTGTTACTCAAACGGAAGGTAGCCTAATCATTATGGAAGGTAGTCTATTTTGATATTTTTGTTACTACGATGTATGGTAGCCTTGTCATTATGGAAGGTAGTCTGTTGTCGACATTTTTGTTATTCCATTGGATGGTACCCTTGTCATTATGGAAGTTAGTCTGTTGTCGAGATTTTTGTTATTCCAATGGATGGTAGCCTAATCATTATGGAAGGTAGTCTATTTTCGAGATTTTGGTTACTCCAATAGATGGTAGCCTTGTCATTATGAAAGGTAGTCTGTTGTCGATATCTTTGTTACTCCAATGGATGGTAGCCTAATCATTATGGAAGGTAGTCTATTTTGCTATTTTTGTTACTCCAATGGATGGTAGCCTTGTCGTTATGGAAGGTAGTATGTTTTCGAGATTTCTCTTACTCCAAAGGATGGTAGACTTCTAATTATGGAAGGTAGTCTATTATCGAGATTTTTATTACTCCAATGGATGGTAGCCTTGTCATTATGAAAGGTAGTCTGTTGTCGATATCTTTGTTACTCCAATGGATGGTAGCCTAATCATTATGGAAGGTAGTCTATTTTGATATTTTTGTTACTCTAATGGATGGTAACCTTGTCGTTATGGAAGGTAGTATGTTGTCTAGATTTTTATTACTCCAAAGGATGGTAGCCTTCTAATTATGGAAGGTAGTCTATCACCGAGATTTTTGTTACTCCAATGGATGGTAGCCTTGTAATTATGGAAGGTTGTCTATTATCGAGATTTTTGTTACTCCATTGGATGGTAGCCTTGTCATTATGGAAGGTAGTCTGTTGTTGTAATTTTTGTTACAACAATGGATGGTAGCCTTGTCATTATGGATGGTAGTATGTTGTCGATATATTTTTTTACTCCAAAGGATGGTAGCCTTGTAATTATGGAAGGTAGTCTATTATCGATATTTTTGTTACTCCATTGGATGGTAGAATTGTCATTATGGAAGGTAGTCTGTTGTCGAGATTTTTAATACTCCAATGGATGGTAGCCTTGTCATTATGGAAGGTAGTCTGTCATTTTGATTTTATTTACTCCAATGGATGGTAGCCTTGTCATTATGGGAGGTAGTCTGTTGTCGAGATTTTTTATTACTCCATTTGATGGTAGCCTTGTCATTATGGAAGTTAGTCTGTTGTCGAGATTTTTGTTAATCCAATGGATGGTAGCCTAGTCATTATGAAAGGTAGTCTGTTGTCGATATCCTTGTTACTCCAATGGATGGTAGCCTAATCATTATGGAAGGTAGTCTATTTTGATATTTTTGTTACTACGATGTATGGTAGCCTTGTCATTATGGAAGGTAGTCTGTTGTTGTAATTTTTGTTACTCCAATGGATGGTAGCCTTGTCATTATGGATGGTAGTATGTTGTCGATATATTTTTTTACTCCAAAGGATGGTAGCCTTGTAATTATGGAAGGTAGTCTATTATCGATATTTTTGTTACTCCAATGGATGGTAGAATTCTCATTATGGAAGGTAGTCTGTTGTCGAGATTTTTAATACTCCAATGGATGGTAGCCTTGTCATTATGGAAGGTAGTCTGTCATTTTGATTTTTGTTACTCCAATGGATGGTAGCCTTGTTATTATGGGAGGTATTCTGTTGTCGAGATTTTTTATTACTCCATTGGATGGTAGCCTTGTCATTATGGAAGTTAGTCTGTTGTCGAGATTTTTGTTACTCCAATGGATGGTAGCCTTGTCATTATGAAAGGTAGTCTGTTGTCGATATCTTTGTTACTCCAATGGAAGGTAGCCTAATCATTATGGAAGGTAGTCTATTTTGATATTTTTGTTACTACGATGTATGGTAGCCTTGTCATTATGGAAGGTAGTCTGTTGTCGACATTTTTGTTATTCCATTGGATGGTACCCTTGTCATTATGGAAGGTAGTCTGTTGTCGATATCTTTGTTACTCCAATGGATGGTAGCCTAATCATTATGGAAGGTAGTCTATTTTGATATTTTTGTTACTCCAATGGATGGTAGCCTTGTCGTTATGGAAGGTAGTATGTTTTCGAGATTTCTCTTACTCCAAAGGATGGTAGACTTCTAATTATGGAAGGTAGTCTATTATCGAGATTTTTGTTACTCCAATGGATGGTAGCCTTGTCATTATGAAAGGTAGTCTGTTGTCGATATCTTGGTTACTCCAATGGATGGTAGCCTAATCATTATGGAAAGTAGTCTATTTTGATATTTTTGTTACTCTAATGGATGGTAACCTTTTCGTTATTGAAGGTAGTATGTTGTCTAGATTTTTATTACTCCAAAGGATGGTAGCCTTCTAATTATGGAAGGTAGTCTATCATCGAGATTTTTGTTACTCCAATGGATGGTAGCCTTATAATTATGGAAGGTTGTCTATTATCGAGATTTTTGTTACTCCATTGGATGGTAGCCTTGTCATTATGGAAGGTAGTCTGTTTTTGTAATTTTTGTTACACCAATGGATGGTAGCCTTGTCATTATGGATGGTAGTATGTTGTCGATATTTTTTTTTACTCCAAAGGATGGTAGCCTTGTAATTATGGAAGGTAGTTTATTATCGATATTTTTGTTACTCCATTGGATGGTAGAATTGTCATTATGGAAGGTAGTCTGTTGTCGAGATTTTTAATACTCCAATGGATGGTAGCCTTGTCATTATGGAAGGTAGTCTGTCATTTTGATTTTTGTTACTCCAATGGATGGTAGCCTTGTTATTATGGGAGGTATTCTGTTGTCGAGATTTTTTATTACTCCATTGGATGGTAGCCTTGTCATTATGGAAGTTAGTCTGTTGTCGAGATTTTTGTTACTCCAATGGATGGTAGCCTTGTCATTATGAAAGGTAGTCTGTTGTCGATATCTTTGTTACTCCAATGGAAGGTAGCCTAATCATTATGGAAGGTAGTCTATTTTGATATTTTTGTTACTACGATGTATGGTAGCCTTGTCATTATGGAAGGTAGTCTGTTGTCGACATTTTTGTTATTCCATTGGATGGTACCCTTGTCATTATGGAAGGTAGTCTGTTGTCGATATCTTTGTTACTCCAATGGATGGTAGCCTAATCATTATGGAAGGTAGTCTATTTTGATATTTTTGTTACTCCAATGGATGGTAGCCTTGTCGTTATGGAAGGTAGTATGTTTTCGAGATTTCTCTTACTCCAAAGGATGGTAGACTTCTAATTATGGAAGGTAGTCTATTATCGAGATTTTTGTTACTCCAATGGATGGTAGCCTTGTCATTATGAAAGGTAGTCTGTTGTCGATATCTTGGTTACTCCAATGGATGGTAGCCTAATCATTATGGAAAGTAGTCTATTTTGATATATTTGTTACTCTAATGGATGGTAACCTTGTCGTTATTGAAGGTAGTATGTTGTCTAGATTTTTATTACTCCAAAGGATGGTAGCCTTCTAATTATGGAAGGTAGTCTATCATCGAGATTTTTGTTACTCCAATGGATGGTAGCCTTATAATTATGGAAGGTTGTCTATTATCGAGATTTTTGTTACTCCATTGGATGGTAGCCTTGTCATTATGGAAGGTAGTCTGTTTTTGTAATTTTTGTTACACCAATGGATGGTAGCCTTGTCATTATGGATGGTAGTATGTTGTCGATATTTTTTTTTACTCCAAAGGATGGTAGCCTTGTAATTATGGAAGGTAGTTTATTATCGATATTTTTGTTACTCCATTGGATGGTAGAATTGTCATTATGGAAGGTAGTCTGTTGTCGAGATTTTTAATACTCCAATGGATGGTAGCCTTGTCATTATGGAAGGTAGTCTGTCATTTTGATTTTTGTTACTCCAATGGATGGTAGCCTTGTCATTTTGGGAGGTAGTCTGTTGTCGAGATTTTTTATTACTCCATTTGATGGTAGCCTTGTCATTATGGAAGTTAGTCTGTTGTCGAGATTTTTGTTACTCCAATGGATGGTAGCCTAGTCATTATGAAAGGTAGTCTATCACCGAGATTTTTGTTACTCCAATGGATGGTAGCCTTATAATTATGGAAGGTTGTCTATTATCGAGATTTTTGTTACTCCATTGGATGGTAGCCTTGTCATTATGGAAGGTAGTTTGTTGTTGTAATTTTTGTTACACCAATGGATGGTAGCCTTGTCATTATGGATGGTAGTATGTTGTCGATATATTTTTTTACTCCAAAGGATGGTAGCCTTGTAATTATGGAAGGTAGTCTATTATCGATATTTTTGTTACTCCATTGGATGGTAGAATTGTCATTATGGAAGGTAGTCTGTTGTCGAGATTTTTAATACTCCAATGGATGGTAGCCTTGTCATTATGGAAGGTAGTCTGTCATTTTGATTTTTGTTACTCCAATGGATGGTAGTCTTGTCATTATGGGAGGTAGTCTGTTGTCGAGATTTTTTATTACTCCATTTGATGGTAGCCTTGTCATTATGGAAGTTAGTCTGTTGTCGAGATTTTTGTTACTCCAATGGATGGTAGCCTAATCATTATGAAAGGTAGTCTGTTGTCGATATCTTTGTTACTCCAATGGATGGTAGCCTAATCATTATGGAAGGTAGTCTATTTTGATATTTTTGTTACTACGATGTATGGTAGCCTTGTCATTATGGAAGGTAGTCTGTTGTTGTAATTTTTGTTACTCCAATGGATGGTAGCCTTGTCATTATGGATGGTAGTATGTTGTCGATATATTTTTTTACTCCAAAGGATGGTAGCCTTGTAATTATGGAAGGTAGTCTATTATCGATATTTTTGTTACTCCAATGGATGGTAGAATTCTCATTATGGAAGGTAGTCTGTTGTCGAGATTTTTAATACTCCAATGGATGGTAGCCTTGTCATTATGGAAGGTAGTCTGTCATTTTGATTTTTGTTACTCCAATGGATGGTAGCCTTGTTATTATGGGAGGTATTCTGTTGTCGAGATTTTTTATTACTCCATTGGATGGTAGCCTTGTCATTATGGAAGTTAGTCTGTTGTCGAGATTTTTGTTACTCCAATGGATGGTAGCCTTGTCATTATGAAAGGTAGTCTGTTGTCGATATCTTTGTTACTCCAATGGAAGGTAGCCTAATCATTATGGAAGGTAGTCTATTTTGATATTTTTGTTACTACGATGTATGGTAGCCTTGTCATTATGGAAGGTAGTCTGTTGTCGACATTTTTGTTATTCCATTGGATGGTACCCTTGTCATTATGGAAGGTAGTCTGTTGTCGATATCTTTGTTACTCCAATGGATGGTAGCCTAATCATTATGGAAGGTAGTCTATTTTTATATTTTTGTTACTCCAATGGATGGTAGCCTTGTCGTTATGGAAGGTAGTATGTTTTCGAGATTTCTCTTACTCCAAAGGATGGTAGACTTCTAATTATGGAAGGTAGTCTATTATCGATATTTTTGTTACTCCAATGGATGGTAGCCTTGTCATTATGAAAGGTAGTCTGTTGTCGATATCTTTGTTACTCCAATGGATGGTAGCCTAATCATTATGGAAAGTAGTCTATTTTGATATTTTTGTTACTCTAATGGATGGTAACCTTGTCGTTATTGAAGGTAGTATGTTGTCTAGATTTTTATTACTCCAAAGGATGGTAGCCTTCTAATTATGGAAGGTAGTCTATCATCGAGATTTTTGTTACTCCAATGGATGGTAGCCTTATAATTATGGAAGGTTGTCTATTATCGAGATTTTTGTTACTCCATTGGATGGTAGCCTTGTCATTATGGAAGGTAGTCTGTTGTTGTAATTTTTGTTACACCAATGGATGGTAGCCTTGTCATTATGGATGGTAGTATGTTGTCGATATTTTTTTTTACTCCAAAGGATGGTAGCCTTGTAATTATGGAAGGTAGTTTATTATCGATATTTTTGTTACTCCATTGGATGGTAGAATTGTCATTATGGAAGGTAGTCTGTTGTCGAGATTTTTAATACTCCAATGGATGGTAGCCTTGTCATTATGGAAGGTAGTCTGTCATTTTGATTTTTGTTACTCCAATGGATGGTAGCCTTGTCATTTTGGGAGGTAGTCTGTTGTCGAGATTTTTTATTACTCCATTTGATGGTAGCCTTGTCATTATGGAAGTTAGTCTGTTGTCGAGATTTTTGTTACTCCAATGGATGGTAGCCTAGTCATTATGAAAGGTAGTCTATCACCGAGATTTTTGTTACTCCAATGGATGGTAGCCTTATAATTATGGAAGGTTGTCTATTATCGAGATTTTTGTTACTCCATTGGATGGTAGCCTTGTCATTATGGAAGGTAGTCTGTTGTTGTAATTTTTGTTACACCAATGGATGGTAGCCTTGTCATTATGGATGGTAGTATGTTGTCGATATATTTTTTTACTCCAAAGGATGGTAGCCTTGTAATTATGGAAGGTAGTCTATTATCGATATTTTTGTTACTCCATTGGATGGTAGAATTGTCATTATGGAAGGTAGTCTGTTGTCGAGATTTTTAATACTCCAATGGATGGTAGCCTTGTCATTATGGAAGGTAGTCTGTCATTTTGATTTTTGTTACTCCAATGGATGGTAGTCTTGTCATTATGGGAGGTAGTCTGTTGTCGAGATTTTTTATTACTCCATTTGATGGTAGCCTTGTCATTATGGAAGTTAGTCTGTTGTCGAGATTTTTGTTACTCCAATGGATGGTAGCCTAGTCATTATGAAAGGTAGTCTGTTGTCGATATCTTTGTTACTCCAATGGATGGTAGCCTAATCATTATGGAAGGTAGTCTATTTTGATATTTTTGTTACTACGATGTATGGTAGCCTTGTCATTATGGAAGGTAGTCTGTTGTTGTAATTTTGGTTACTCCAATGGATGGTAGCCTTGTCATTATGGATGGTAGTATGTTGTCGATATATTTTTTTACTCCAAAGGATGGTAGCCTTGTAATTATGGAAGGTAGTCTATTATCGATATTTTTGTTACTCCAATGGATGGTAGAATTCTCATTATGGAAGGTAGTCTGTTGTCGAGATTTTTAATACTCCAATGGATGGTAGCCTTGTCATTATGGAAGGTAGTCTGTCATTTTGATTTTTGTTACTCCAATGGATGGTAGCCTTGTTATTATGGGAGGTAGTCTGTTGTCGAGATTTTTTATTACTCCATTGGATGGTAGCCTTGTCATTATGGAAGTTAGTCTGTTGTCGAGATTTTTGTTACTCCAATGGATGGTAGCCTTGTCATTATGAAAGGTAGTCGGTTGTCGATATCTTTGTTACTCCAATGGAAGGTAGCCTAATCATTATGGAAGGTAGTCTATTTTGATATTTTTGTTACTACGATGTATGGTAGCCTTGTCATTATGGAAGGTAGTCTGTTGTCGACATTTTTGTTATTCCATTAGATGGTACCCTTGTCATTATGGAAGTTAGTCTGTTGTCGAGATTTTTGTTATTCCAATGGATGGTAGCCTAATCATTATGGAAGGTAGTCTATTTTCGAGATTTTGGTTACTCCAATGGATGGTAGCCTTGTCATTATGAAAGGTAGTCTGTTGTCGATATCTTTGTTACTCCAATGGATGGTAGCCTAATCATTATGGAAGGTAGTCTATTTTGATATTTTTGTTACTCCAAAGGATGGTAGCCTTGTCGTTATGGAAGGTAGTATGTTTTCGAGATTTCTCTTACTCCAAAGGATGGTAGACTTCTAATTATGGAAGGTAGTCTATTGTCAAGATTTTTGTTACTCCAATGGATGGTAGCCTTGTAATTATGGAAGGTAGTCTGTTGTCGAGATTTTAATACTCCAATGGATGGTAGCCTAATCATTATGGAAGGTAGTCTGTCATTGTGATTTTTGTTACTCCAATGGATGGTAGCCTTGTCATTATGGAAGGTAGTCTATTGTTCATATTTTTGTTACTACGATGTATGGTAGCCTTGTCATTATGGAAGGTAGTCTGTTGTCGAGATTTTTGTTACTCCAACGGATGGTACCCTTGTTATTATGGAAGTTAGTCTATTGTCGAGATTTTCGTTATTCTAATGGATGGTAGCCTAGTCATTATGGAAGGTTGTCTATTTTCGAAATTTTTGTTACTCCAATGGATGGTAGCCTTTGTCATTATGGAAGGTAGTCTGTTGTCGATATTTTTGTTACTCCAATGGATGGTAGCCTTGTCATTATGGAAGGTAGTTTGTTTTAGATATCTTTGTTACTCTAATGGATGGTAGCCTAGTCATTATTGAAGGTAGTCTGTTGTCGAGATTTTTGTTACTCCAATGGATGGTAGCCTTGTCATTATGAAAGGTAGTTTGTTGTCGAAATTTTTGTTACTCCAAAGGTTGGTATCCTTGTCATTATAGAAGGTTGTCTATTATCGAGATTTTTGTTACTCCATTGGATGGTAGCCTTGTCATTATGGAAGGTAGTCTGTTGTTGTAATTTTAATTACTCCAATGGATGGTGGCCTTGTCATTATGGATGGTAGTATGTTGTCGATATATTTTTTACTCCAAAGGATGGTAGCCTTGTAATTATGGAAGATAGTCTGTTATCGAGATTTTTGTTACTCCAATGGATGGTAGAATTGTCATTATGGAAGGTAGTCTATTGTCGAGATTTTTAATACTCCAATGGATGGTAGCCTTGTCATTATGGAAGGTAGTCTGTCATTTTGATTTTTGTTACTTCAATGGATGGTACCCTTGTCATTATGGAAGGTAGCCTATTTTCGAAATTTTTGTTACTCCAATGGATGGTAGCCTTGTCATTATGGAAGGTAGTTTGTTGTCGATATTTTTGTTACTCCAATGAATGGTAGCCTTGTCATTATGGAAGGTAGTTTGTTTTCGATATCTTTGTTACTCTAATGGATGGTAGCCTAGTCATTATGGAAGGTAGTCTGTTGTCGAGACTTTTGTTACTCCAATGGATGGTAGCCTTGTCATTATGGAAGGTAGTTTGTTTTCGATATCTTTGTTACTCTAATGAATGGTAGCCTAGTCATTATGGAAGGTAGTATGTTGTCGAGATTTTTGTTACTCCAAAGGATGGTAGCCTTGTCATTATGGAAAGTAGTGTGATGTCGACATTTTTGTTATTCTAATGGATGGTAGCCTTGTCATTATGAAAGGTAGTCTATTGTCGATATTTTTGATACTCCATTTGGATGGTAGCCTTGTCATTATGGAAGTATGTCTGTTGTCGAGATTTTTGTTAATCCAAAGGATGGTTGCCTTGTCATTATGGCAGGTTGTCTGTTTTCGATATTTTTGTTACTCCAATGGATGGTAGCCTTTTCATTATGAAAGGTATTATGTTGTCGAGAGTTTTGTTACTACAAAGGTTGGTAGCCTTGTAATTATGGAAGGTAGTCTATTATCGATATTTTTGTTACTCCAATGGATGGTAGAATTGTCATTATGGAAAGTAGTCTATTATCGAGATTTTTAATACTCCAATGGATGGTAGCCTTGTCACTATGGAAGGTAGTCTGTCATTTTGATTTTTGTTACTTCAATGGATGGTAGCCTTGTCATTATGGAAGGTAGTCTGTTGTCGAGATTTTTTATTACTCCATTGGATGCTAACCTTGTCATTATGGAAGTTTGTTTGTTGTCGAGATTTTTGTTATTCCAATGGATGGTAGCCTAATCATTATGGAAGGTAGTCTATTTTGATATTTTTGTTACTCCAATGGATGGTAGCCTTGTCATTATGGAAGGTAGTTTATTTTCGAGATTTTTGTTACTCCAATGGATGGTAGCCTTGAAATTATGGAAGGTAGTCTGTTGTCGAGATTTTTTTTATTCCAATGGATGCTAGCCTAGTCATTATGGAAGGTAGTCTATTTTCGAGATTTCTGTTACTCCAATGGATGGTAGCCTTGTCATTATGAAAGGTAGTCTGTTGTTGATATCTTTGTTACTCCGATGGATGGTAGCCTAATCATTATGGAAGGAAGTCTATTTTGATATTTTTGTTACTCCAATGGATGGTAGCCTTGTCGTTATGGAAGGTAGTATGTTGTCGAGATTTTTATTACTCCAAAGGATGGTAGCATTCTAATTATGGAAGGTAGTCTATTATCGAGATTTTTGTTACTCCAATGGATGGTAGCCTTGTAATTATGGAAGGTAGTCTATTATCGAGATTTATTTTACTCCATTGGATGGTAGCCTTGTCATTATGGAAGGTAGTCTGTCGTTTTAATTTTTGTTACTCCAATGGATGGTAGCCTTGTCATTATGGGAGGTAGTCTGTTGTCGAGATTTTTTTATTACTCCATTGGATGGTAGCCTTGTCATTATGGAAGTTAGTCTGCTGTCGAGATTATTGTTACTCCAATGGATGGTAGCCTAGTCATTATGAAAGGTAGTCTGTTGTCGATATCTTTGTTACTCCAATGGATGGTAGCCTAATCATTATGGAAGGTAGTCTATTTTGATATTTTTGTTACTCCAATGGATGGTTGCCTTGTCATTATGGAAGGTAGTTTATTTTCTAGATTTTTGTTACTCCAATGGATGGTAGCCTTGTAATTATGGAAGGTAGTCTATTGTCGAGATTTTTGTTATTCCAATGGATGGTAGCCTAGTCATTATGGAAGGTAGTGTATTTTCGATATTTTTGTTACTCCAATGGATGGTAGCCTTGTCATTATGAAAGGTAGTCTGTTGTCGATATCTTTGTTACTCCAATGGATGGTAGCCTAATCATTATGGAAGGTAGTCTATTTTGATATTTTTGTTACTCCAATGGATGGTAGCCTTGTCATTATGGAAGGTAGTTTATTTTCGAGATTTTTGTTACTCCAATGGATGGTAGCCTTGTAATTATGGAAGGTAGTCTGTTGTCGAGATTTTTTTTATTCCAATGGATGCTAGCCTAGTCATTATGGAAGGTAGTCTATTTTCGAGATTTCTGTTACTCCAATGGATGGTAGCCTTGTTATTATGAAAGGTAGTCTGTTGTCGATATCTTTGTTACTCCGATGGATGGTAGCCTATTCATTATGGAAGGTAGTCTATTTTGAAATTTTTGTTACTCCAATGGATGGTAGCCTTCTCGTTATGGAAGGTAGTCTGTTGTCGATATTTTTGTTACTCCAATGGATGGTAGCCTTGTCATTATGGAAGGTAGTTTGTTTTTGATATCTTTGTTACTCTAATGGATGGTAGCCTAGTCATTATGGAAGGTAGTATGTTGTCGAGATTTTTGTTACTCCAATGGATGGTAGCCTTGTCATTATGGAAAGTAGTGTGATGTCGAGATTTTTGTTATTCTAATGGATGGTAGCCTTGTCATTATGAAAGGTAGTCTGTTGTCGATATTTTTGTTACTCCATTTGGATGGTAGCCTTCTCATTATGGAAGTATGTCTGTTGTCGAGATTTTTGTTAATCCAAAGGATGGTTGCCTTGTCATTATGGCAGGTTGTCTGTTTTCGAGATTTTTGTTACTCCAATGGATGGTAGCCTTGTCATTATGGAAGGTTGTCTATTATCGAGATTTTTGTCACTCCATTGGATGGTAGCCTTGTCATTATGGAAGGTAGTCTGTTGTTGTAATTTTAATTACTCCAATGGATGGTAGCCTTTTCATTATGGATGGTAGTATGTTGTCGATATATTTTTTACTCCAAAGGATGGTAGCCTTGTAATTATGGAAGGTAGTGTGTTATCGAGATTTTTGTTACTCCAATGGATGGTAGAATTGTCATTATGGAAGGTAGTCTATTGTCGAGATTTTTAATACTCCAATGGATGGTAGCCTTGTCATTATGGAAGGTAGTCTGTCATTTTGATTTTTGTTACTCCAATGGATGGTACCCTTGTCATTATGGAAGGTAGCCTATTTTCGAAATTTTTGTTACTCCAATGGATGGTAGCCTTGTCATTATGGAAGGTAGTCTGTTGTCGATATTTTTGTTACTCCAATGAATGGTAGCCTTGTCATTATGGAAGGTAGTTTGATTTCGATATCTTTGTTACTCTAATGGATGGTAGCCTAGTCATTATGGAAGGTAGTCTGTTGTCGAGACTTTTGTTACTCCAATGGATGGTAGCCTTGTCATTATGGAAGGTAGTTTGTTTTCGATATCTTTGTTACTCTAATGAATGGTAGCATAGTCATTATGGAAGGTAGTATGTTGTCGAGATTTTTGTTACTCCAAAGGATGGTAGCCTTCTCATTATGGAAAGTAGTGTGATGTCGAGATTTTTGTTATTCTAATGGATGGTAGCCTTGTCATTATGGAAGGTAGTCTGTTGTCGATATTTTTGATACTCCATTTGGATGGTAGCCTTGTCATTATGGAAGTATGTCTGTTGTCGAGATTTTTGTTAATCCAAAGGATGGTTGCCTTGTCATTATGGCAGGTTGTCTGTTTTCGATATTTTTGTTACTCCAATGGATGGTAGCCTTTTCATTATGGAAGGTAGTCTGTTGTCGAGAATTCTGTTATTCTAATGGATGCTAGCATATTCATTATGGAAGGTAGTCTATTTTCGAGATTTTTGTTACTCCAATGGATGGTAGCCTTGTCATTATGAAAGGTAGTCTGTTGTCGATATCTTGGTTACTCCAATGGATGGTAGCCTAATCATTATGGAAGGTAGTCTATTTTGATATTTTTGTTACTCCAATGGATGGTAGCCTTATCGTTATGGAAGGTAGTATGTTGTCGAGATTTTTATTACTCCAATGATGGTAGCCTTCTAATTATGGAAGGTAGTATATTATCGAGATTTTTGTTACTCCAATGGATGGTAGCCTTGTAATTATTGAAGGTAGTCTATTATCGAGATTTTTGTTACTCCATTGGATGGTAGCCTTGTCATTATGGAAGGTAGTCTGTCGTTTTAATTTTTGTTACTCCAATGGATGGTAGCCTTGTCATTATGGAAGGTAGTCTGTTGTCGAGATTTTTTATTACTCCATTGGATGGTAGCCTTGTCATTATGGAAGTTAGTCTGTTGTCGAGATTTTTGTTACTCCAATGGATGGTAGCCTAGTCATTATGAAAGGTAGTCTGTTGTCGATATCTTTGTGACTCCAATGGATGGTAGCCTAATCATTATGGAAGGTAGTCTATTTTGATATTTTTGTTACTCCAATGGATGGTTGCCTTGTCATTATGGAAGGTAGTTTATTTTCTAGATTTTTGTTACTCCAATGGATGGTAGCCTTGTAATTATGGAAGGTAGTCTATTGTCGAGATTTTTGTTATTCCAATGGATGGTAGCCTAGTCATTATGGAAGGTAGTGTATTTTCGAGATTTTTGTTACTCCAATGGATGGTAGCCTTGTCATTATGAAAGGTAGTCTGTTGTCGATATCTTTGTTACTCCAATGGATGGTAGCCTAATCATTATGGAAGGTAGTCTATTTTGATATTTTTGTTACTCTAATGGATGGTAACCTTGTCGTTATGGAAGGTAGTATGTTGTCTAGATTTTTATTACACCAAAGGATGGTAGCCTTCTAATTATGGAAGGTAGTCTATCATCGAGATTTTTGTTACTCCAATGGATGGTAGCCTTGTAATTATGGAAGGTTGTCTATTATCGAGATTTTTGTTACTCCATTGGATGGTAGCCTTGTCATTATGGAAGGTAGTCTGTTGTTGTAATTTTTGTTACACCAATGGATGATAGCCTTGTCATTATGGATGGTAGTATGTTGTCGATATATTTTTTTACTCCAAAGGATGGTAGCCTTGTAATTATGGAAGGTAGTCTATTATCGATATTTTTGTTACTCCAATGGATGGTAGAATTGTCATTATGGAAGGTAGTCTGTTGTCGAGATTTTTAATACTCCAATGGATGGTAGCCTTGTCATTATGGAAGGTAGTCTGTAATTTTGATTTTTGTTACTCCAATGGATGGTAGCCTTGTCATTATGGGAGGTAGTCTGTTGTCGAGATTTTTTATTCCTCCATTTGATGGTAGCCTTGTCATTATGGAAGTTAGTCTGTTGTCGAGATTTTTGTTACTCCAATGGATGGTAGCCTAGTCATTATGAAAGGTAGTCTGTTGTCGATATCTTTGTTACTCCAATGGATGGTAGCCTAATCATTATGGAAGGTAGTCTATTTTGATATTTTTGTTACTACGATGTATGGTAGCCTTGTCATTATGGAAGGTAGTCTGTTGTTGTAATTTTTGTTACTCCAATGGATGGTAGCCTTGTCATTATGGATGGTAGTATGTTGTCGATATATTTTTTTACTCCAAAGGATGGTAGCCTTGTAATTATGGAAGGTAGTCTATTATCGATATTTTTGTTACTCCAATGGATGGTAGAATTCTCATTATGGAAGGTAGTCTGTTGTCGAGATTTTTAATACTCCAATGGATGGTAGCCTTGTCATTATGGAAGGTAGTCTGTCATTTTGATTTTTGTTACTCCAATGGATGGTAGCCTTGTTATTATGGGAGGTAGTCTGTTGTCGAGATTTTTTATTACTCCATTGGATGGTAGCCTTGTCATTATGGAAGTTAGTCTGTTGTCGAGATTTTTGTTACTCCAATGGATGGTAGCCTAGTCATTATGAAAGGTAGTCTGTTGTCGATATCTTTGTTACTCCAATGGATGGTAGCCTAATCATTATGGAAGGTAGTCTATTTTGATATTTTTGTTACTACGATGTATGGTAGCCTTGTCATTATGGAAGGTAGTCTGTTGTTGTAATTTTTGTTACTCCAATGGATGGTAGCCTTGTCATTATGGATGGTAGTATGTTGTCGATATATTTTTTTACTCCAAAGGATGGTAGCCTTGTAATTATGGAAGGTAGTCTATTATCGATATTTTTGTTACTCCAATGGATGGTAGAATTCTCATTATGGAAGGTAGTCTGTTGTCGAGATTTTTAATACTCCAATGGATGGTAGCCTTGTCATTATGGAAGGTAGTCTGTCATTTTGATTTTTGTTACTCCAATGGATGGTAGCCTTGTTATTATGGGAGGTAGTCTGTTGTCGAGATTTTTTATTACTCCATTGGATGGTAGCCTTGTCATTATGGAAGTTAGTCTGTTGTCGAGATTTTTGTTACTCCAATGGATGGTAGCCTTGTCATTATGAAAGGTAGTCTGTTGTCGATATCTTTGTTACTCCAATGGAAGGTAGCCTAATCATTATGGAAGGTAGTATATTTTGATATTTTTGTTACTACGATGTATGGTTGCCTTGTCATTATGGAAGGTAGTCTGTTGTCGACATTTTTGTTATTCCATTGGATGGTACACTTGTCATTATGGAAGTTAGTATGTTGTCGAGATTTTTGTTATTCCAATGGATGGTAGCCTAATCATTATGGAAGGTAGTCTATTTTCGAGATTTTGGTTACTCCAATGGATGGTAGCCTTGTCATTATGAAAGGTAGTCTGTTGTCGATATCTTTGTTACTCCAATGGATGGTACCCTAATCATTATGGAAGGTAGTCTATTTTGATATTTTTGTTACTCCAATGGATGGTAGCCTTGTCGTTATGGAAGGTAGTATGTTTTCGAGATTTCTCTTACTCCAAAGGATGGTAGACTTCTAATTATGGAAGGTAGTCTATTATCGAGATTTTTGTTACTCCAATGGATGGTAGCCTTGTAATTATGGAAGGTAGTCTGTTGTCAAGATTTTAATACTCCAATGGATGGTAGCCTTGTCATTATGGAAGGTAGTCTGTTGTTGTGATTTTTGTTACTCCAATGGATGGTAGCCTTGTCATTATGGAAGGTAGTCTATTGTTCATATTTTTGTTACTACGATGTATGGTAGCCTTGTCATTATGGAAGGTAGTCTGTTGTCGAGATTTTTGTTACTCCATTGGATGGTACCCTTGTCATTATGGAAGTTAGTCTATTGTCGAGATTTTCGTTATTCTAATGGATGGTAGCCTAGTCATAATGGAAGGTAGTCTATTTTCGAAATTTTTGTTACTCCAATGGATGGTAGCCTTGTCATTATGGAAGGTAGTCTGTTGTCGATATTTTTGATACTCCAATGGATGGTAGCCTTGTCATTATGGAAGGTAGTTTGTTTTAGATATCTTTGTTACTCTAATGGATGGTAGCCTAGTCATTATGGAAGGTAGTCTGTTGTCGAGATTTTTTTTACTCCAATGGATGGTAGCCTAGTCATTATGAAAGGTAGTCTGTTGTTGATATCTTTGTTACTCCAATGGATGGTAGCCTAATCATTATGGAAGGTAGTCTATTTTGATATTTTTGTTACTCCAATGGATGGTTGCCTTGTCATTATGGAAGGTAGTTTATTTTCTAGATTTTTGTTACTCCAATGGATGGTAGCCTTGTAATTATGGAAGGTAGTCTATTGTCGAGATTTTTGTTATTCCAATGGATGGTAGCCTAATCATTATGGAAGGTAGTGTATTTTCGAGATTTTTGTTACTCCAATGGATGGTAGCCTTGTCATTATGAAAGGTAGTCTGTTGTCGATATCTTTGTTACTCCAATGGATGGTATCCTAATCATTATGGAAGGTAGTCTATTTTGATATTTTTGTTACTCTAATGGATGGTAACCTTGTCGTTATGGAAGGTAGTATGTTGTCTAGATTTTTATTACTCCAAAGGATGGTAGCCTTCTAATTATGGAAGGTAGTCTATCACCGAGATTTTTGTTACTCCAATGGATGGTAGCCTTGTAATTATGGAAGGTTGTCTATTATCGAGATTTTTGTTACTCCATTGGATGGTAGCCTTGTCATTATGGAAGGTAGTCTTTTCTTGTAATTTTTGTTACACCAATGGATGGTAGCCTTGTCATTATGGATGGTAGTATGTTGTCGATATATTTTTTTACTCCAAAGGATGGTAGCCTTGTATATATGGAAGGTAGTCTATTATCGATATTTTTGTTACTCCAATGGATGGTAGAATTGTCATTATGGAAGGTAGTCTGTTGTCGAGATTTTTAATACTCCAATGGATGGTAGCCTTGTCATTATGGAAGGTAGTCTGTCATTTTGATTTTTGTTACTCCAATGGATGGTAGCCTTGTCATTATGGGAGGTAGTCTGTTGTCGAGATTTTTTATTACTCCATTTGATGGTAGCCTTGTCATTATGGAAGTTATTCTGTTGTCGAGATTTTTGTTACTCCAATGGATGGTAGCCTAGTCATTATGAAAGGTAGTCTGTTGTCGATATCTTTGTTACTTCAATGGATGGTAGCCTAATCATTATGGAAGGTAGTCTATTTTGATATTTTTGTTACTACGATGTATGGTAGCCTTGTCATTATGGAAGGTAGTCTGTTGTTGTAATTTTTGTTACTCCAATGGATGGTAGCCTTGTCATTATGGATGGTAGTATGTTGTCGATATATTTTTTTACTCCAAAGGATGGTATCCTTGTAATTATGGAAGGTAGTCTATTATCGATATTTTTGTTACTCCAATGGATGGTAGAATTCTCATTATGGAAGGTAGTCTGTTGTCGAGATTTTTAATACTCCAATGGATGGTAGCCTTGTCATTATGGAAGGTAGTCTGTCATTTTGATTTTTGTTACTCCAATGGATGGTAGCCTTGTTATTATGGGAGGTAGTCTGTTGTCGAGATTTTTTATTACTCCATTGGATGGTAGCCTTGTCATTATGGAAGTTAGTCTGTTGTCGAGATTTTTGTTACTCCAATGGATGGTAGCCTTGTCATTATGAAAGGTAGTCTGTTGTCAATATCTTTGTTACTCCAATGGAAGGTAGCCTAATCATTATGGAAGGTAGTCTATTTTGATATTTTTGTTACTACGATGTATGGTAGCCTTGTCATTATGGAAGGTAGTCTGTTGTCGACATTTTTGTTATTCCATTGGATGGTACCCTTGTCATTATGGAAGTTAGTCTGTTGTCGAGATTTTTGTTATTCCAATGGATGGTAGCCTAATCATTATGGAAGGTAGTCTATTTTCGAGATTTTGGTTACTCCAATGGATGGTAGCCTTGTCATTATGAAAGGTAGTCAGTTGTCGATATCTTTGTTACTCCAATGGATGGTAGCCTGATCATTATGGAAGGTAGTCTATTTTGATATTTTTGTTACTCCAATGGATGGTAGCCTTGTCGTTATGGAAGGTAGTATGTTTTCGAGATTTCTCTTACTCCAAAGGATGGTAGACTTCTAATTATGGAAGGTAGTCTATTATCGAGATTTTTGTTACTCCAATGGATGGTAGCCTTGTAATTATGGAAGGTAGTCTATTGTCGAGATTTTAATACTCCAATGGATGGTAGCCTTGTCATTATGGAAGGTAGTCTGTCGTTGTGATTTTTGTTACTCCAATGGATGTTAGCCTTGTCATTATAGAAGGTAGTCTATTGTTCATATTTTTGTTACTACGATGTATGGTAGCCTTGTCATTATGGAAGGTAGTCTGTTGTCGAGATTTTTGTTACTCCATTGGATGGTACCCTTGTCATTATGGAAGTTAGTCTATTGTCGAGATTTTCGTTATTCTAATGGATGGTAGCCTAGTCATTATGGAAGGTAGTCTATTTTCGAAATTTTTGTTACTCCAATGGATGGTAGCCTTTGTCATTATGGAAGGTAGTCTGTTGTCGATATTTTTGTTACTCGAATGGATGGTAGCCTTGTCATTATGGAAGGTAGTTTGTTTTAGATATCTTTGTTACTCTAATGGATGGTAGCCTAGTCATTATGGAAGGTAGTCTGTTGTCGAGATTTTTGTTACTCCAATGGATGGTAGCCTTGTCATTATGGAAGGTAGTTTGTTGTCTAGATTTTTGTTACTCTAATGGATGGTAGCCTAGTCATTATGGAAGGTAGTCTGTTGTCGAGACTTTTGTTACTCCAATGGATGGTAGCCTTGTCATTATGGAAGGTAGTTTGTTTTCGATATCTTTGTTACTCTAATGAATGGTAGCCTAGTCATTATGGAAGGTAGTATGTTATCGAGATTTTTGTTACTCCAAAGGATGGTAGCCTTGTCATTATGGAAAGTAGTGTGATGTCGAGATTTTTGTTATTCTAATGGATGGTAGCCTTGTCATTATGAAAGGTAGTCTGTTGTCGATATTTTTGATACTCCATTTGGATGGTAGCCTTGTCATTATGGAAGTATGTCTGTTGTCGAGATTTTTGTTAATCCAAAGGATGGTTGCCTTGTCATTATGGCAGGTTGTCTGTTTTCGATATTTTTGTTACTCCAATGGATGGTAGCCTTTTCATTATGAAAGGTATTATGTTGTCGAGAGTTTTGTTACTACAAAGGTTGGTAGCCTTGTAATTATGGAAGGTAGTCTATTATCGATATTTTTGTTACTCCAATGGATGGTAGAATTGTCATTATGGAAAGTAGTCTGTTGTCGAGATTTTTAATACTCCAATGGATGGTAGCCTTGTCACTATGGAAGTTAGTTTGTTGTCGAGATTTTTGTTATTCCAATGGATGGTAGCCTAATCATTATGGAAGGTAGTCTATTTTGATATTTTTGTTACTCCAATGGATGGTAGCCTTGTCATTATGGAAGGTAGTTTATTTTCGAGATTTTTGTTACTCCAATGGATGGTAGCCTTGTAATTATGGAAGGTAGTCTGTTGTCGAGATTTTTTTTATTCCAATGGATGCTAGCCTAGTCATTATGGAAGGTAGTCTATTTTCGAGATTTCTGTTACTCCAATGGATGGTAGCCTTGTCATTATGAAAGGTAGTCTGTTGTTGATATCTTTGTTACTCCGATGGATTGTAGCCTAATCATTATGGAAGGTAGTCTATTTTGATATTTTTGTTACTCCAATGGATGGTAGCCTTGTCGTTATGGAAGGTAGTATGTTGTCGAGATTTTTATTACTCCAAAGGATGGTAGCCTTCTAATTATGGAAGGTAGTCTATTATCGAAATTTTTGTTACTCCAATGGATGGTAGCCTTGTAATTATGGAAGGTAGTCTATTATTGAGATTTTTGTTACTCCATTGGATGGTAGCCTTGTCATTATGGAAGGTAGTCTGTCGTTTTAATTTTTGTTACTCCAATGGATGGTAGCCTTGTCATTATGGAAGGTAGTTTGTTGTCGAGATTTTTTTATTACTCCATTGGATGGTAGCCTTGTCATTATGGAAGTTAGTCTATTGTCGAGATTTTTGTTACTCCAATGGATGGTAGCCTAGTCATTATGAAAGGTAGTCTGTTGTCGATATCTTTGTTACTCCAATGGATGGTAGCCTAATCATTATGGAAGGTAGTCTATTTTGATATTTTTGTTACTCCAATGGATGGTTGCCTTGTCATTATGGAAGGTAGTTTATTTTCTAGATTTTTGTTACTCCAATGGATGGTAGCCTTGTAATTATGGAAGGTAGTCTGTTGTCGAGATTTTTTTTATTCCAATGGATGCTAGCCTAGTCATTATGGAAGGTAGTCTATTTTCGAGATTTCTGTTACTCCAATGGATGGTAGCCTTGTTATTATGAAAAGTAGTCTGTTGTCGATATCTTTGTTACTCCGATGGATGGTAGCCTAATCATTATGGAAGGTAGTCTATTTTGAAATTTTTGTTACTCCAATGGATGGTAGCCTTATCGTTATGGAAGGTAGTCTGTTGTCGATATTTTTGTTACTCCAATGGATGGTAGCCTTGTCATTATGGAAGGTAGTTTGTTTTAGATATCTTTGTTACTCTAATGGATGGTAGCCTAGTCATTATGGAAGGTAGTCTGTTGTCGAGATTTTTGTTACTCCAATGGATGGTAGCCTTGTCATTATGGAAGGTAGTTTGTTTTCGATATCTTTGTTACTCTTATGAATGGTAGCCTAGTCATTATGGAAGGTAGTATGTTGTCGAGATTTTTGTTACTCCAATGGATGGTAGCCTTGTCATTATGGAAAGTAGTGTGATGTCGAGATTTTTGTTATTCTAATGGATGGTAGCCTTGTCATTATGAAAGGTAGTCTGTTGTCGAGATTTTTGTTACTCCATTTGGATGGTAGCCTTGTCATTATGGAAGTATGTCTGTTGTCGAGATTTTTGTTAATCCAAAGGATGGTTGCCTTGTCATTATGGCAGGTTGTCTGTTTTCGAGATTTTTGTTACTCCAATGGATGGTAGCCTTGTCATTATGGAAAGTAGTATGTTGTCGAGATTTTTGTTACTCCAAAGGTTGGTATCCTTGTCATTATGGAAGGTTGTCTATTATCGAGATTTTTGTCACTCCATTGGATGGTACCCTTGTCATTATGGAAGGTAGTCTGTTGTTGTAATTTTAATTACTCCAATGGATGGTAGCCTTTTCATTATGGATGGTAGTATGTTGTCGATATATTTCTTACTCCAAAGGATGGTAGCCTTGTAATTATGGAAGGTAGTCTGTTATCGAGATTTTTGTTACTCCAATGGATGGTAGAATTGTCATTATGGAAGGTAGTCTATTGTCGAGATTTTTAATACTCCAATGGATGGTAGCCTTGTCATTATGGAAGGTAGTCTGTCATTTTGATTTTTGTTACTCCAATGGATGGTACCCTTGTCATTATGGAAGGTAGCCTATTTTCGAAATTTTTGTTACTCCAATGGATGGTAGCCTTGTCATTATGGAAGGTAGTCTGTTGTTGATATTTTTGTTACTCCAATGAATGGTAGCCTTGTCATTATGGAAGGTAGTTTGTTTTCGATATCTTTGTTACTCTAATGGATGGTAGCCTAGTCATTATGGAAGGTAGTCTGTTGTCGAGACTTTTGTTACTCCAATGGACGGTAGCCTTTTCATTATGGAAGGTAGGTTTTTTTTCGATATCTTTGTTACTCTAATGAATGGTAGCCTAGTCATTATGGAAGGTAGTATGTTGTCGAGATTTTTGTTACTCCAAAGGATGGTATCCTTGTCATTATGGAAAGTAGTGTGATGTCGAGATTTTTGTTATTCTAATGGATGGTAGCCTTGTCATTATGAAAGGTAGTCTGTTGTCGATATTTTTGATTCTCCATTTGGATGGTAGCCTTGTCATTATGGAAGTATGTCTGTTGTCGAGATTTTTGTTAATCCAAAGGATGGTTTCCTTGTCATTATGGCAGGTTGTCTATTTTCGATATTTTTGTTACTCCAATGGATGGTAGCCTTTTCATTATGAAAGGTATTATGTTGTCGAGAGTTTTGTTACTCCAATGGTTGGTAGCCTTGTAATTATGGAAGGTAGTCTATTATCGAGATTTTTGTTACTCCAATGGATGGTAGAATTGTCATTATGGAAAGTAGTCTATTGTTGAGATTTTTAATACTCCAATGGATGGTAGCCTTGTCACTATGGAAGGTAGTCTGTCATTTTGATTTTTGTTACTCTTATGAATGGTAGCCTAGTTATTATGGAAGGTAGTATGTTGTCGAGATTTTTGTTACTCCAATGGATGGTAGCCTTGTCATTATGGAAAGTAGTGTGATGTCGAGATTTTTGTTATTCTAATGGATGGTAGCCTTGTCATTATGGAAGGTAGTCTGTTGTCGAGATTTTTTATTACTCCATTGGATGGTAACCTTGTCATTATGGAAGTTAGTTTGTTGTCGAGATTTTTGTTATTCCAATGGATGGTAGCCTAATCATTATGGAAGGTAGTTTATTTTGATATTTTTGTTACTCCAATGGATGGTAGCCTTGTCATTATGGAAGGTAGTTTATTTTCGAGATTTTTGTTACTCCAATGGATGGTAGCCTTGTAATTATGGAAGGTAGTCTGTTGTCGAGATTTTTTTTATTCCAATGGATGCTAGCCTAGTCATTATGGAAGGTAGTCTATTTTCGAGATTTCTGTTACTCCAATGGATGGTAGCCTTGTCATTATGAAAGGTAGTCTGTTGTTGATATCTTTGTTACTCCGATGGATGGTAGCCTAATCATTATGGAAGGTAGTCTATTTTGATATTTTTGTTACTCCAATGGATGGTAGCCTTGTCGTTATGGAAGGTAGTATGTTGTCGAGATTTTTATTACTCCAAATGATGGTAGCCTTCTAATTATGGAAGGTAGTCTAATATCGAGATTTTTGTTACTCCAATGGATGGTAGCCTTGTCATTATGAAAGGTAGTCTGTGGTCGATATCTTGATTACTCCAATGGATGGTAGCCTAATCATTATGAAAGGTAGTCTATTTTGATATTTTTGTTACTCCAATGGATGGTAGCCTTGTCGTTATGGAAGGTAGTATGTTGTCGAGATTTTTATTACTCCAAAGGATGTTAGCCTTCTAATTATGGAAGGTAGTCTATTATCGAGATTTTTGTTACTCCAATGGATGGTAGCCTTGTAATTATGGAAGGTAGTCTATTATCGAGATTTTTGTTACTCCATTGGATGGTAGCCTTCTCATTATGGAAGGTAGTCTGTCGTTTTAATTTTTATTACTCCAATGGATGGTAGCCTTGTCATTATGGAAGGTAGTCTGTTGTCGAGATTTTTTATTACTCCATTGGATGGTAGCCTTGTCATTATGGAAGTTAGTCTGTTGTCGACATTTTTGTTACTCCAATGGATGGTAGCCTAGTCATTATGAAAGGTAGTCTGTTGTCGATATCTTTGTTACTCCAATGGATGGTAGCCTAATCATTATGGAAGGTAGTCTATTTTGATATTTTTGTTACTCCAATGGATGGTTGCCTTGATATTATGGAAGGTAGTTTATTTTCTAGATTTTTGTTACTCCAATGGAAGGTAGCCTTGTAATTATGGAAGGTAGTCTATTGTCCAGATTTTTGTTATTCCAATGGATGGTAGCCTAGTCATTATGGAAGGTAGTGTATTTTCGAGATTTTTGTTACTCCAATGGATGGTAGCCTTGTCATTATGAAAGGTAGTCTGTTGTCGATATCTTTGTTACTCCAATGGATGGTAGCCTAATCATTATGGATGGTAGCATATTTTGATATTTTTGTTACTCCAATGGATGGTAGCCTTGTCATTATTGAAGGTAGTTTATTTTCGAGATTTTTGTTACTCCAATGGATGGTAGCGTTGTAATTATGGAAGGTAGTCTATTGTCGAGATTTTTTTATTCCAATGGATGCTAGCCTAGTCATTATGGAAGGTAGTCTATTTTCGAGATTTTTGTTACTCCAATGGATGGTAGCCTTGTCATTATGAAAGGTAGTCTGTTGTCGATATCTTTGTTACTCTGATGGATGGTAGCCTAATCATTATGGAAGGTAGTCTATTTTGATATTTTTGTTACTCCAATGGATGGTAGCCTTGTCGTTATGGAAGGTAGTATGTTGTCGAGATTTTTATTACTCCAAATGATGGTAGCCTTCTAATTATGGAAGGTAGTCTATTATCGAGATTTTTGTTACTCCAATGGATGGTAGCCTTGTCATTATGAAAGGTAGTCTGTTGTCGATATCTTGATTACTCCAATGGATGGTAGCCTAATCATTATGTAAGGTAGTCTATTTTGATATTTTTGTTACTCAAATGGATGGTAGCCTTGTCATTATGGAAGGTAGTATGTTGTCGAGATTTTTATTACTCCAAAGGATGGTAGCCTTCTAATTATGGAAGGTAGTCTATTATCGAGATTTTTGTTACTCCAATGGATGGTAGCCTTGTAATTATGGAAGGTAGTCTATTATCGAGATTTTTGTTACTCCATTGGATGGTAGCCTTCACATTATGGAAGGTAGTCTGTCGTTTTAATTTTTGTTACTCCAATGGATGGTAGCCTTGTCATTATGGAAGGTAGTCTGTTGTCGAGATTTTTTATTACTCCATTGGATGGTAGCCTTGTTATTATGGAAGTTAGTCTGTTGTCGACATTTTTGTTACTCCAATGGATGGTAGCCTAGTCATTATAAAAGGTAGTCTGTTGTCGATATCTTTGTTACTCCAATGGATGGTAGCCTAATCATTATGGAAGGTAGTCTATTTTGATATTTTTGTTACTCCAATGGATGGTTGCCTTGATATTATGGAAGGTAGTTTATTTTCTAGATTTTTGTTACTCCAATGGAAGGTAGCCTTGTAATTATGGAAGGTAGTCTATTGTCGAGATTTTTGTTATTCCAATGGATGGTAGCCTAGTCATTATGGAAGGTAGTGTATTTTCGAGATTTTTGTTACTCCAATGGATGGTAGCCTTGTCATTATGAAAGGTAGTCTGTTGTCGATATCTTTGTTACTCCGATGGATGGTAGCCTAATCATTATGGAAGGTAGTCTATTTTGATATTTTTATTACTCCAATGGATGGTAGCCTTGTCGTTATGCAAGGTAGTATGTTGTCGAGATTTTTATTACTCCAAATGATGGTAGCCTTCTAATTATGGAAGGTAGTCTATTATCGAGATTTTTGTTACTCCAATGGATGGTAGCCTTGTCATTATGAAAGGTAGTCTGTTGTCGATATCTTGGATACTCCAATGGATGGTAGCCTAATCATTATGGAAGGTAGTCTATTTTGATATTTTTGTTACTCCAATGGATGGTAGCCTTGTCGTTATGGAAGGTAGTATGTTGTCGAGATTTTTATTACTCCAAAGGATGGTAGCCTTCTAATTATGGAAGGTAGTCTATTATCGAGATTTTTGTTACTCCAATGGATGGTAGCCTTGTAATTATGGAAGGTAGTCTATTATCGAGATTTTTGTTACTCCATTGGATGGTAGCCTTGTCATTATGGAAGGTAGTCTGTCGTTTTAATTTTTGTTACTCCAATGGATGGTAGCCTTGTCATTATGGAAGATAGTCTGTTGTCGAGATTTTTTATTACTCCATTGGATGGTAGCCTTGTCATTATGGAAGTTAGTCTGTTGTCGAGATTTTTGTTACTCCAATGGATGGTAGCCTAGTCATTATGAAAGGTAGTCTGTTGTTGATATCTTTGTTACTCCAATGGATGGTAGCCTAATCATTATGGAAGGTAGTCTATTTTGATATTTTTGTTACTCCAATGGATGGTTGCCTTGTCATTATGGAAGGTAGTTTATTTTCTAGATTTTTGTTACTCCAATGGATGGTAGCCTTGTAATTATGGAAGGTAGTCTATTGTCGAGATTTTTGTTATTCCAATGGATGGTAGCCTAGTCATTATGTAAGGTAGTGTATTTTCGAGATTTTTGTTACTCCAATGGATGGTAGCCTTGTCATTATGAAAGGTAGTCTGTTGTCGATATCTTTGTTACTCCAATGGATGGTAGCCTAATCATTATGGAAGGTAGTCTATTTTGATGTTTTTGTTACTCCAATGGATGGTAACCTTGTCGTTATGGAAGGTAGTATGTTGTCTAGATTTTTATTACTCCAAAGGATGGTAGCCTTCTAATTATGGAAGGTAGTCTATCATCGAGATTTTTGTTACTCCAATGGATGGTAGCCTTGTAATTATGGAAGGTTGTCTATTATCGAGATTTTTGTTACTCCATTGGATGGTAGCCTTGTCATTATGGAAGGTAGTCTGTTGTTGTAATTTTTGTTACACCAATGGATGGTAGCCTTGTCATTATGGATGGTATTATGTTGTCGATATATTTTTTTACTCCAAAGGATGGTAGCCTTGTAATTATGGAAGGTAGTCTATTATCGATAATTTTGTTATTCCAATGGATGGTAGAATTGTCATTATGGAAGGTAGTCTGTTGTCGAGATTTTTAATACTCCAATGGATGGTAGCCTTGTCATTATGGAAGGTAGTCTGTCATTTTGATTTTTGTTACTCCAATGGATGGTAGCCTTGTCATTATGGGAGGTAGTCTGTTGTCGAGATTTTTTATTACTCCATTGGATGGTAGCCTTGTCATTATGGAAGTTAGTCTGTTGTCGAGATTTTTGTTACTCTAATGGATGGTAGCCTAGTAATTATGAAAGGTAGTCTGTTGTCGATATCTTTGTTACTCCAATGGAAGGTAGCCTAATCATTATGGAAGGTAGTCTATTTTGATATTTTTGTTACTACGATGTATGGTAGCCTTGTCATTATGGAAGGTAGTCTGTTGTCGACATTTTTGTTATTCCATTGGATGGTACCCTTGTCATTATGGAAGTTAGTCTGTTGTCGAGATTTTTGTTATTCCAATGGATGGTAGCCTAGTCATTATGGAAGGTAGTCTATTTTCGAGACTTTGGTTACTCCAATGGATGGTAGCCTTGTCATTATGAAAGGTAGTCTGTTGTCGATATCTTTGTTACTCCAATGGATGGTAGCCTAATCATTATGGATGGTAGCATATTTTGATATTTTTGTTACTCCAATGGATGGTAGCCTTGTCATTATGGAAGGTAGTTTATTTTCGAGATTTTTGTTACTCCAATGGATGGTAGCCTTGTAATTATGGAAGGTAGTCTATTGTCGAGATTTTTTTTATTCCATTGGATGCTAGCCTAGTCATTATGGAAGGTAGTCTATTTTCGAGATTTCTGTTACTCCAATGGATGGTAGCCTTGTCATTATGAAAGGTAGTCTGTTGTCGATATCTTTGTTACTCCGATGGATGGTAGTTTAATCATTATGGAAGGTAGTCTATTTTGATATTTTTGTTACTCCAATGGATGGTAGCCTTGTCGTTATGGAAGGTAGTATGTTGTCGAGATTTTTATTACTCCAAATGATGGTAGCCTTCTAATTATGGAAGGTAGTCTATTATCGAGATTTTTGTTACTCCAATGGATGGTAGCCTTGTCATTATGAAAGGTAGTCTGTTGTCGATATCTTGGATACTCCAATGGATGGTAGCCTAATCATTATGGAAGGTAGTCTATTTTGATATTTTTGTTACTCTAATGGATGGTAGCCTTGTCGTTATGGAAGGTAGTATGTTGTCGAGATTTTTATTACTCCAAAGGATGGTAGCCTTCTAATTATGGAAGGTAGTCTATTATCGAGATTTTTGTTACTCCAATGGATGGTAGCCTTGTAATTATGGAAGGTAGTCTATTATCGAGATTTTTGTTACTCCATTGGATGGTAGCCTTGTCATTATGGAAGGTAGTCTGTCGTTTTAATTTTTGTTACTCCAATGGATGGTAGCCTTGTCATTATGGAAGATAGTCTGTTGTCGATATCTTTGTTACTCCGATGGATGGTAGCCTAATCATTATGGAAGGTAGTCTATTTTGATATTTTTGTTACTCCAATGGATGGTAGCCTTGTCGTTATGGAAGGTAGTATGTTGTCGAGATTTTTATTACTCCAAATGATGGTAGCCTTCTAATTATGGAAGGTAGTCTATTATCGAGATTTTTGTTACTCCAATGGATGGTAGCCTTGTCATTATGAAAGGTAGTCTGTTGTCGATATCTTGGATACTCCAATGGATGGTAGCCTAATCATTATGGAAGGTAGTCTATTTTGATATTTTTGTTACTCTAATGGATGGTAGCCTTGTCGTTATGGAAGGTAGTATGTTGTCGAGATTTTTATTACTCCAAAGGATGGTAGCCTTCTAATTATGGAAGGTAGTCTATTATCGAGATTTTTGTTACTCCAATGGATGGTAGCCTTGTAATTATGAAAGGTAGTCTATTATCGAGATTTTTGTTACTCCATTGGATGGTAGCCTTGTCATTATGGAAGGTAGTCTGTCGTTTTAATTTTTGTTACTCCAATGGATGGTAGCCTTGTCATTATGGAATATAGTCTGTTGTCGAGATTTTTTATTACTCCATTGGATGGTAGCCTTGTCATTATGGAAGTTAGTCTGTTGTCGAGATTTTTGTTACTCCAATGGATGGTAGCCTAGTCATTATGAAAGGTAGTCTGTTGTTGATATCTTTGTTACTCCAATGGATGGTAGCCTAATCATTATGGAAGGTAGTCTATTTTGATATTTTTGTTACTCCAATGGATGGTTGCCTTGTCATTATGGAAGGTAGTTTATTTTCTAGATTTTTGTTACTCCAATGGATGGTAGCCTTGTAATTATGGAAGGTAGTCTATTGTCGAGATTTTTGTTATTCCAATGGATGGTAGCCTAGTCATTATGTAAGGTAGTGTATTTTCGAGATTTTTGTTACTCCAATGGACGGTAGCCTTGTCATTATGAAAGGTAGTCTGTTGTCGATATCTTTGTTACTCCAATGGATGGTAGCCTAATCATTATGGAAGGTAGTCTATTTTGATGTTTTTGTTACTCCAATGGATGGTAACCTTGTCGTTATGGAAGGTAGTATGTTGTCTAGATTTTTATTACTCCAAAGGATGGTAGCCTTCTAATTATGGAAGGTAGTCTATCATCGAGATTTTTGTTACTCCAATGGATGGTAGCCTTGTAATTATGGAAGGTTGTCTATTATCGAGATTTTTGTTACTCCATTGGATGGTAGCCTTGTCATTATGGAAGGTAGTCTGTTGTTGTAATTTTTGTTACACCAATGGATGGTAGCCTTGTCATTATGGATGGTAGTATGTTGTCGATATATTTTTTTACTCCAAAGGATGGTAGCCTTGTAATTATGGAAGGTAGTCTATTATCGATAATTTTGTTACTCCAATGGATGGTAGAATTGTCATTATGGAAGGTAGTCTATTGTCGAGATTTTTAATACTCCAATGGATGGTAGCCTTGTCATTATGGAAGGTAGTCTGTCATTTTGATTTTTGTTACTCCAATGGATGGTAGCCTTGTCATTATGGGAGGTAGTCTGTTGTCGAGATTTTTTATTACTCCATTGGATGGTAGCCTTGTCATTATGGAAGTTAGTCTGTTGTCGAGATTTTTGTTACTCTAATGGATGGTAGCCTAGTCATTATGAAAGGTAGTCTGTTGTCGATATCTTTGTTACTCCAATGGAAGGTAGCCTAATCATTATGGAAGGTAGTCTATTTTGATATTTTTGTTACTACGATGTATGGTAGCCTTGTCATTATGGAAGGTAGTCTGTTGTCGACATTTTTGTTATTCCATTAGATGGTACCCTTGTCATTATGGAAGTTAGTCTGTTGTCGAGATTTTTGTTATTCCAATGGATGGTAGCCTAGTCATTATGGAAGGTAGTCTATTTTCGAGATTTTGGTTACTCCAATGGATGGTAGCCTTGTCATTATGAAAGGTAGTCTGTTGTCGATATCTTTGTTACTCCAATGGATGGTAGCCTAATCATTATGGATGGTAGCATATTTTGATATTTTTGTTACTCCAATGGATGGTAGCCTTGTCATTATGGAAGGTAGTTTATTTTCGAGATTTTTGTTACTCCAATGGATGGTAGCCTTGTAATTATGGAAGGTAGTCTATTGTCGAGATTTTTTTTATTCCATTGGATGCTAGCCTAGTCATTATGGAAGGTAGTCTATTTTCGAGATTTCTGTTACTCCAATGGATGGTAGCCTTCTCATTATGAAAGGTAGTCTGTTGTCGATATCTTTGTTACTCCGATGGATGGTAGCCTAATCATTATGGAAGGTAGTCTATTTTGATATTTTTGTTACTCCAATGGATGGTAGCCTTGTCGTTATGGAAGGTAGTATGTTGTCGAGATTTTTATTACTCCAAATGATGGTAGCCTTCTAATTATGGAAGGTAGTCTATTATCGAGATTTTTGTTACTCCAATGGATGGTAGCCTTGTCATTATGAAAGGTAGTCTGTTGTCGATATCTTGGATACTCCAATGGATGGTAGCCTAATCATTATGGAAGGTAGTCTATTTTGATATTTTTGTTACTCTAATGAATGGTAGCCTTGTCGTTATGGAAGGTAGTATGTTGTCGAGATTTTTATTACTCCAAAGGATGGTAGCCTTCTAATTATGGAAGGTAGTCTATTATCGAGATTTTTGTTACTCCAATGGATGGTAGCCTTATAATTATGGAAGGTAGTCTATTATCGAGATTTTTGTTACTCCATTGGATGGTAGCCTTGTCATTATGGAAGGTAGTCTGTCGTTTTAATTTTTGTTACTCCAATGGATGGTAGCCTTATCATTATGGAAGATAGTCTGTTGTCGAGATTTTTTATTACTCCATTGGACGGTAGCCTTGTCATTATGGAAGTTAGTCTGTTGTCGAGATTTTTGTTACTCCAATGGATGGTAGCCTAGTCATTATGAAAGGTAGTCTGTTGTTGATATCTTTGTTACTCCAATGGATGGTAGCCTAATCATTATGGAAGGTAGTCTATTTTGATATTTTTGTTACTCCAATGGATGGTTGCCTTGTCATTATGGAAGGTAGTTTATTTTCTAGATTTTTGTTACTCCAATGGATGGTAGCCTTGTAATTATGGAAGGTAGTCTATTGTCGAGATTTTTGTTATTCCAATGGATGGTAGCCTAGTCATTATGTAAGGTAGTGTATTTTCGAGATTTTTGTTACTCCAATGGATGGTAGCCTTGTCATTATGAAAGGTAGTCTGTTGTCGATATCTTTGTTACTCCAATGGATGGTAGCCTAATCATTATGGAAGGTAGTCTATTTTGATGTTTTTGTTACTCCAATGGATGGTAACCTTGTCGTTATGGAAGGTAGTATGTTGTCTAGATTTTTATTACTCCAAAGGTAGGTAGCCTTCTAATTATGGAAGGTAGTCTATCATCGAGATTTTTGTTACTCCAATGGATGGTAGCCTTGTAATTATGGAAGGTTGTCTATTATCGAGATTTTTGTTACTCCATTGGATGGTAGCCTTGTCATTATGGAAGGTAGTCTGTTGTTGTAATTTTTGTTACACCAATGGATGGTAGCCTTGTCATTATGGATGGTAGTATGTTGTCGATATATTTTTTTACTCCAAAGGATGGTAGCCTTGTAATTATGGAAGGTAGTCTATTATCGATAATTTTGTTACTCCAATGGATGGTAGAATTGTCATTATGGAAGGTAGTCTGTTGTCGAGATTTTTAATACTCCAATGGATGGTAGCCTTGTCATTATGGAAGGTAGTCTGTCATTTTGATTTTTGTTACTCCAATGGATGGTAGCCTTGTCATTATGGGAGGTAGTCTGTTGTCGAGATTTTTTATTACTCCATTGGATGGTAGCCTTGTCATTATGGAAGTTAGTCTGTTGTCGAGATTTTTGTTACTCCAATGGATGGTAGCCTAGTCATTATGAAAGGTAGTCTGTTGTCGATATCTTTGTTACTCCAATGGAAGGTAGCCTAATCATAATGGAAGGTAGTATATTTTGATATTTTTGTTACTACGATGTATGGTAGCCTTGTCATTATGGAAGGTAGTCTGTTGTCGACATTTTTGTTATTCCATTGGATGGTACCCTTGTCATTATGGAAGTTAGTCTGTTGTCGAGATTTTTGTTATTCCAATGGATGGTAGCCTAGTCATTATGGAAGGTAGTCTATTTTCGAGATTTTGGTTACTCCAATGGATGGTAGCCTTGTCATTATGAAAGGTAGTCTGTTGTCGATATCTTTGTTACTCCAATGGATGGTAGCCTAATCATTATGGAAGGTAGTCTATTTTGATATTTTTGTAACTCCAATGGATGGTAGCCTTGTCGTTATGGAAGGTAGTATGTTTTTGAGATCTTTGTTACTCTAATGGATGGTAGCCTAGTCATTATGGAAGTTAGTCTGTTGTCGAGATTTTTGTGACTCTAATGGATGGTAGACTTGTCATTATGGAAGGTAGTTTGTTTTCGATATCTTTGTTACTCTAATGGATGGTAGCCTAGTCATTATGGAAGGTAGTATGTTGTCGAGATTTTTGTTACTCCAATGGATGGTAGCCTTGTCATTATGGAAAGTAGTGTGATGTCGAGATTTTTGTTATTCTAATGGATGGTAGCCTTGTCATTATGAAAGGTAGTTTGTTGTCGAGATTTTTGTTACTCCATTTGGATGGTAGCCTTGTCATTTTGGAAGTATGTCTGTTGTCGAGATTTTTGTTAATCCAAAGGATGGTTGCCTTGTCATTATGGCAGGTTGTCTGTTTTCGAGATTTTTGTTACTCCAATGGATGGTAGCCTTGTCATTATGGAAGGTAGTATGTTGTCGAGATTTTTGTTACTCCAAAGGTTGGTAGCCTTGTCATTATGGAAGGTAGTCTATTATCGATATTTTTGTGACTCCAATGGATGGTAGAATTGTCATTATGGAAGGTAGTCTGTTGTCGAGATTTTTAATACTCCAACGGATGGTAGCCTTGTCATTATGGAAGGTAGTCTGTCATTTTGATTTTTGTTACTCCAATGAATGGTAGCCTTGTCATTATGGGAGGTAGTCTGTTGTCGAGACTTTTTATTACTCCATTGGATGGTAGCCTTGTCATTATGGAAGTTAGTCTGTTGTCGATATCTTTGTTGCTCCAATGGATGGTAGCCTAATCATTATGGAAGGTAGTCTATTTTAATATTTTTGTTACTACGATGTATGGTAGCCTTGTCATTATGGAAGGTAGTCTGTTGTCGACATTTTTGTTATTCCATTGGATGGTACCCTTGTCATTATGGAAGTTAGTCTGTTGTCGAGATTTTTGTTATTCCAATGGATGGTAGCCTAATCATTATGGAAGGTAGTCTATTTTCGAGATTTTGGTTACTCCAATGGATGGTAGCCTTGTCATTATGAAAGGTAGTCTGTTGTCGATATCTTGGATACTCCAATGGATGGTAGCCTAATCATTATGGAAGGTAGTCTATTTTGATATTTTTGTTACTCCAATGGATGGTAGCCTTGTCGTTATGGAAGGTAGTATGTTGTCGAGATTTTTATTACTCCAAAGGATGGTAGCCTTCTAATTATGGAAGGTAGTCTATTATCGAGATTTTTGTTACTCCAATGGATGGTAGCCTTGTAATTATGGAAGGTAGTCTATTATCGAGATTTTTGTTACTCCATTGGATGGTAGCCTTGTCATTATGGAAGGTAGTCTGTCGTTTTAATTTTTGTTACTCCAATGGATGGTTGCCTTGTCATTATGGAAGATAGTCTGTTGTCGAGATTTTTTATTACTCCATTGGATGGTAGCCTTGTCATTATGGAAGTTAGTCTGTTGTCGAGATTTTTGTTACTCCAATGGATGGTAGCCTAGTCATTATGAAAGGTAGTCTGTTGTTGATATCTTTGTTACTCCAATGGATGGTAGCCTAATCATTATGGAAGGTAGTCTATTTTGATATTTTTGTTACTCCAATGGATGGTAGCCTTGTCATTTTGGAAGTATGTCTGTTGTCGAGATTTTTGTTAATCCAAAGGATGGTTGCCTTGTCATTATGGCAGGTTGTCTGTTTTCGAGATTTTTGTTACTCCAATGGATGGTAGCCTTGTCATTATGGAAGGTAGTATGTTGTCGAGATTTTTGTTACTCCAAAGGTTGGTAGCTTTGTCATTATGGAAGGTAGTCTATTATCGATATTTTTGTGACTCCAATGGATGGTAGAATTGTCATTATGGAAGGTAGTCTGTTGTCGAGATTTTTAATACTCCAACGGATGGTAGCCTTGTCATTATGGAAGGTAGTCTGTCATTTTGATTTTTGTTACTCCAATGAATGGTAGCCTTGTCATTATGGGAGGTAGTCTGTTGTCGAGACTTTTTATTACTCCATTGGATGGTAGCCTTGTCATTATGGAAGTTAGTCTGTTGTCGATATCTTTGTTGCTCCAATGGATGGTAGCCTAATCATTATGGAAGGTAGTCTATTTTAATATTTTTGTTACTACGATGTATGGTAGCCTTGTCATTATGGAAGGTAGTCTGTTGTCGACATTTTTGTTATTCCATTGGATGGTACCCTTGTCATTATGGAAGTTAGTCTGTTGTCGAGATTTTTGTTATTCCAATGGATGGTAGCCTAATCATTATGGAAGGTAGTCTATTTTCGAGATTTTGGTTACTCCAATGGATGGTAGCCTTGTCATTATGAAAGGTAGTCTGTTGTCGATATCTTGGATACTCCAATGGATGGTAGCCTAATCATTATGGAAGGTAGTCTATTTTGATATTTTTGTTACTCCAATGGATGGTAGCCTTGTCGTTATGGAAGGTAGTATGTTGTCGAGATTTTTATTACTCCAAAGGATGGTAGCCTTCTAATTATGGAAGGTAGTCTATTATCGAGATTTTTGTTACTCCAATGGATGGTAGCCTTGTAATTATGGAAGGTAGTCTATTATCGAGATTTTTGTTACTCCATTGGATGGTAGCCTTGTCATTATGGAAGGTAGTCTGTCGTTTTAATTTTTGTTACTCCAATGGATGGTTGCCTTGTCATTATGGAAGATAGTCTGTTGTCGAGATTTTTTATTACTCCATTGGATGGTAGCCTTGTCATTATGGAAGTTAGTCTGTTGTCGAGATTTTTGTTACTCCAATGGATGGTAGCCTAGTCATTATGAAAGGTAGTCTGTTGTTGATATCTTTGTTACTCCAATGGATGGTAGCCTAATCATTATGGAAGGTAGTCTATTTTGATATTTTTGTTACTCCAATGGATGGTAGCCTTGTCATTTTGGAAGTATGTCTGTTGTCGAGATTTTTGTTAATCCAAAGGATGGTTGCCTTGTCATTATGGCAGGTTGTCTGTTTTCGAGATTTTTGTTACTCCAATGGATGGTAGCCTTGTCATTATGGAAGGTAGTATGTTGTCGAGATTTTTGTTACTCCAAAGGTTGGTAGCCTTGTCATTATGGAAGGTAGTCTATTATCGATATTTTTGTGACTCCAATGGATGGTAGAATTGTCATTATGGAAGGTAGTCTGTTGTCGAGATTTTTAATACTCCAACGGATGGTAGCCTTGTCATTATGGAAGGTAGTCTGTCATTTTGATTTTTGTTACTCCAATGAATGGTAGCCTTGTCATTATGGGAGGTAGTCTGTTGTCGAGATTTTTTATTACTCCATTGGATGGTAGCCTTGTCATTATGGAAGTTAGTCTGTTGTCGATATCTTTGTTGCTCCAATGGATGGTAGCCTAATCATTATGGAAGGTAGTCTATTTTAATATTTTTGTTACTACGATGTATGGTAGCCTTGTCATTATGGAAGGTAGTCTGTTGTCGACATTTTTGTTATTCCATTGGATGGTACCCTTGTCATTATGGAAGTTAGTCTGTTGTCGAGATTTTTGTTATTCCAATGGATGGTAGCCTAATCATTATGGAAGGTAGTCTATTTTCGAGATTTTGGTTACTCCAATGGATGGTAGCCTTGTCATTATGAAAGGTAGTCTGTTGTCGATATCTTGGATACTCCAATGGATGGTAGCCTAATCATTATGGAAGGTAGTCTATTTTGATATTTTTGTTACTCCAATGGATGGTAGCCTTGTCGTTATGGAAGGTAGTATGTTGTCGAGATTTTTATTACTCCAAAGGATGGTAGCCTTCTAATTATGGAAGGTAGTCTATTATCGAGATTTTTGTTACTCCAATGGATGGTAGCCTTGTAATTATGGAAGGTAGTCTATTATCGAGATTTTTGTTACTCCATTGGATGGTAGCCTTGTCATTATGGAAGGTAGTCTGTCGTTTTAATTTTTGTTACTCCAATGGATGGTAGCCTTGTCATTATGGAAGATAGTCTGTTGTCGAGATTTTTTATTACTCCATTGGATGGTAGCCTTGTCATTATGGAAGTTAGTCTGTTGTCGAGATTTTTGTTACTCCAATGGATGGTAGCCTAGTCATTATGAAAGGTAGTCTGTTGTTGATATCTTTGTTACTCCAATGGATGGTAGCCTAATCATTATGGAAGGTAGTCTATTTTGATATTTTTGTTACTCCAATGGATGGTTGCCTTGTCATTATGGAAGGTAGTTTATTTTCTAGATTTTTGTTACTCCAATGGATGGTAGCCTTGTAATTATGGAAGGTAGTCTATTGTCGAGATTTTTGTTATTCCAATGGATGGTAGCCTAGTCATTATGTAAGGTAGTGTATTTTCGAGATTTTTGTTACTCCAATGGATGGTAGCCTTGTCATTATGAAAGGTAGTCTGTTGTCGATATCTTTGTTACTCCAATGGATGGTAGCCTAATCATTATGGAAGGTAGTCTATTTTGATGTTTTTGTTACTCCAATGGATGGTAACCTTGTCGTTATGGAAGGTAGTATGTTGTCTAGATTTTTATTACTCCAAAGGATGGTAGCCTTCTAATTATGGAAGGTAGTCTATCATCGAGATTTTTGTTACTCCAATGGATGGTAGCCTTGTAATTATGGAAGGTTGTCTATTATCGAGATTTTTGTTACTCCATTGGATGGTAGCCTTGTCATTATGGAAGGTAGTCTGTTGTTGTAATTTTTGTTACACCAATGGATGGTAGCCTTGTCATTATGGATGGTAGTATGTTGTCGATATATTTTTTTACTCCAAAGGATGGTAGCCTTGTAATTATGGAAGGTAGTCTATTATCGATAATTTTGTTACTCCAATGGATGGTAGAATTGTCATTATGGAAGGTAGTCTGTTGTCGAGATTTTTAATACTCCAATGGATGGTAGCCTTGTCATTATGGAAGGTAATCTGTCATTTTGATTTTTGTTACTCCAATGGATGGTAGCCTTGTCATTGTGGGAGGTAGTCTGTTGTCGAGATTTTTTATTACTCCATTGGATGGTAGCCTTGTCATTATGGAAGTTAGTCTGTTGTCGAGATTTTTGTTACTCCAATGGATGGTAGCCTAGTCATTATGAAAGGTAGTCTGTTGTCGATATCTTTGTTACTCCAATGGAAGGTAGCCTAATCATTATGGAAGGTAGTCTATTTTGATATTTTTGTTACTACGATGTATGGTAGCCTTGTCATTATGGAAGGTAGCCTGTTGTCGACATTTTTGTTATTCCATTGGATGGTACCCTTGTCATTATGGAAGTTAGTCTGTTGTCGAGATTTTTGTTATTCCAATGGATGGTAGCCTAGTCATTATGGAAGGTAGTCTATTTTCGAGATTTTGGTTACTCCAATGGATGGTAGCCTTGTCATTATGAAAGGTAGTTTGTTGTCGATATCTTTGTTACTCCAATGGATTGTAGCCTAATCATTATGGAAGGTAGTCTATTTTGATATTTTTGTAACTCCAATGGATGGTAGCCTTGTCGTTATGGAAGGTAGTATGTTTTTGAGATCTTTGTTACTCTAATGGATGGTAGCCTAGTCATTATGGAAGTTAGTCTGTTGTCGAGATTTTTGTGACTCCAATGGATGGTAGACTTGTCATTATGGAAGGTAGTTTGTTTTCGATATCTTTGTTACTCTAATGGATGGTAGCCTAGTCATTATGGAAGGTAGTATGTTGTCGAGATTTTTGTTACTCCAATGGATGGTAGCCTTGTCATTATGGAAAGTAGTGTGATGTCGAGATTTTTGTTATTCTAATGGATGGTAGCCTTGTCATTATGAAAGGTAGTTTGTTGTCGAGATTTTTGTTACTCCATTTGGATGGTAGCCTTGTCATTTTGGAAGTATGTCTGTTGTCGAGATTTTTGTTAATCCAAAGGATGGTTGCCTTGTCATTATGGCAGGTTGTCTGTTTTCGAGATTTTTGTTACTCCAATGGATGGTAGCCTTGTCATTATGGAAGGTAGTATGTTGTCGAGATTTTTGTTACTCCAAAGGTTGGTAGCCTTGTCATTATGGAAGGTAGTCTATTATCGATATTTTTGTGACTCCAATGGATGGTAGAATTGTCATTATGGAAGGTAGTCTGTTGTCGAGATTTTTAATACTCCAACGGATGGTAGCCTTGTCATTATGGAAGGTAGTCTGTCATTTTGATTTTTGTTACTCCAATGAATGGTAGCCTTGTCATTATGGGAGGTAGTCTGTTGTCGAGATTTTTTATTACTCCATTGGATGGTAGCCTTGTCATTATGGAAGTTAGTCTGTTGTCGATATCTTTGTTGCTCCAATGGATGGTAGCCTAATCATTATGGAAGGTAGTCTATTTTAATATTTTTGTTACTACGATGTATGGTAGCCTTGTCATTATGGAAGGTAGTCTGTTGTCGACATTTTTGTTATCCCATTGGATGGTACCCTTGTCATTATGGAAGTTAGTCTGTTGTCGAGATCTTTGTTATTCCAATGGATGGTAGCCTAATCATTATGGAAGGTAGTCTATTTTCGAGATTTTGGTTACTCCAATGGATGGTAGCCTTGTCATTATGAATGGTTGTCTGTTGTCGATATCTTTGTTACTCCAATGGATGGTAGCCTAATCATTATAGAAGGTAGTCTATTTTGATATTTTTGTTACTCCAATGGATGGTAGCCTTGTCGTTATGGAAGGTAGTATGTTTTCGAGATTTCTCTTACTCCAAAGGATGGTAGACTTCTAATTATGGAAGGTAGTCTATTATCGAGATTTTTGTTACTCCAATGGATGGTAGCCTTGTAATTATGGAAGGTAGTCTGTTGTCGAGATTTTAATACTCCAATGGATGGTAGCCTTGTCATTATGGAAGGTAGTCTGTTGTCGACATTTTTGTTATTCCATTGGATGGTACCCTTGTCATTATGGAAGTTAGTCTGTTGTCGAGATTTTTGTTATTCCAATGGATGGTAGCCTAGTCATTATGGAAGGTAGTCTATTTTCGAGATTTTGGTTACTCCAATGGATGGTAGCCTTGTCATTATGAAAGGTAGTTTGTTGTCGATATCTTTGTTACTCCAATGGATGGTAGCCTAATCATTATGGAAGGTAGTCTATTTTGATATTTTTGTAACTCCAATGGATGGTAGCCTTGTCGTTATGGAAGGTAGTATGTTTTTGAGATCTTTGTTACTCTAATGGATGGTAGCCTAGTCATTATGGAAGTTAGTCTGTTGTCGAGATTTTTGTGACTCCAATGGATGGTAGACTTGTCATTATGGAAGATAGTTTGTTTTCGATATCTTTGTTACTCTAATGGATGGTAGCCTAGTCATTATGGAAGGTAGTATGTTGTCGAGATTTTTGTTACTCCAATGGATGGTAGCCTTGTCATTATGGAAAGTAGTGTGATGTCGAGATTTTTGTTATTCTAATGGATGGTAGCATTGTCATTATGAAAAGTAGTTTGTTGTCGAGATTTTTGTTACTCCATTTGGATGGTAGCCTTGTCATTTTGGAAGTATGTCTGTTGTCGAGATTTTTGTTAATCCAAAGGATGGTTGCCTTGTCATTATGGCAGGTTGTCTGTTTTCGATATTTTTGTTACTCCAATGGATGGTAGCCTTGTCATTATGGAAGGTAGTATGTTGTCGAGATTTTTGTTACTCCAAAGGTTGGTAGCCTTGTCATTATGGAAGGTAGTCTATTATCGATATTTTTGTGACTCCAATGGATGGTAGAATTGTCATTATGGAAGGTAGTCTGTTGTCGAGATTTTTAATACTCCAACGAATGGTAGCCTTGTCATTATGGAAGGTAGTCTGTCATTTTGATTTTTGTTACTCCAATGAATGGTAGCCTTGTCATTATGGGAGGTAGTCTGTTGTCGATATTTTTTATTACTCCATTGGATGGTAGCCTTGTCATTATGGAAGTTAGTCTGTTGTCGATATCTTTGTTGCTCCAATGGATGGTAGCCTAATCATTATGGAAGGTAGTCTATTTTAATATTTTTGTTACTACGATGTATGGTAGCCTTGTCATTATGGAAGGTAGTCTGTTGTCGACATTTTTGTTATTCCATTGGATGGTACCCTTGTCATTATGGAAGTTAGTCTGTTGTCGAGATTTTTGTTATTCCAATGGATGGTAGCCTAATCATTATGGAAGGTAGTCTATTTTCGAGATTTTGGTTACTCCAATGGATGGTAGCCTTGTCATTATGAAAGGTTGTCTGTTGTCGATATCTTTGTTACTCCAATGGATGGTAGCCTAATCATTATAGAAGGTAGTCTATTTTGATATTTTTGTTACTCCAATGGATGGTAGCCTTGTCGTTATGGAAGGTGGTATGTTTTCGAGATTTCTCTTACTCCAAAGGATGGTAGACTTCTAATTATGGAAGGTAGTCTATTATCGAGATTTTTGTTACTCCAATGGATGGTAGCCTTGTAATTATGGAAGGTAGTCTGTTGTCGAGATTTTAATACTCCAATGGATGGTAGCCTTGTCATTATGGAAGGTAGTCTGTCGTTGTGATTTTTGTTACTCCAATGGATGGTAGCCTTGTCATTATGGAAGGTAGTCTATTGTTCATATTTTTGTTACTACGATGTATGGTAGCCTTGTCATTATGGAAGGTAGTCTGTTGTCGAGATTTTTGCTACTCCATTGGATGGTACCCTTGTCATTATGGAAGTTAGTTTATTGTCGAGATTTTCGTTATTCTAATGGATGGTAGCCTAGTCATTATGGAAGGTAGTCTATTTTCGAAATTTTTGTTACTCCAATGGATGGTAGCCTTGTCATTATTGAAGGTAGTCTGTTGTCGATATTTTTGTTACTCCAATGGATGGTAGCCTTGTCATTATGGAAGGTAGTTTGTTTTAGATATCTTTGTTACTCTAATGGATGGTAGCCTAGTCATTATGGAAGGTAGTTTGTTTTCGATATCTTTGTTACTCTTATGAATGGTAGCCTAGTCATTATGGAAGGTAGTATGTTGTCGAGATTTTTGATACTCCAATGGATGGTAGCCTTGTCATTATGGAAAGTAGTGTGATGTCGAGATTTTTGTTATTCTAATGGATGGTAGCCTTGTCATTATGAAAGGTAGTCTGTTGTCGAGATTTTTGTTACTCCATTTGGATGGTAGCCTTGTCATTATGGAAGTATGTCTGTTGTCGAGATTTTTGTTAATCCAAAGGATGGTTGCCTTGTGATTATGGCAGGTTGTCTATTTTCGAGATTTTTGTTACTCCAATGGATGGTAGCCTTGTCATTATGGAAAGTAGTATGTTCTCGAGATTTTTGTTACTCCAAAGGTTGGTATCCTTGTCATTATGGAAGGTTGTCTATTATCGAGATTTTTGTTACTCCATTGGATGGTAGCCTTGTCATTATGGAAGGTAGTATGTTGTTGTAATTTTAATTACTCCAATGGATGGTAGCCTTGTCATTATGGATGGTAGTATGTTGTCGATATATTTTTTACTCCAAAGGATGGTAGCCTTGTCATTATGGAAGGTAGTCTGTCATTTTGATTTTTGTTACTCCAATGAATGGTAGCCTTGTCATTATGGGAGGTAGTCTGTTGTCGAGATTTTTTATTACTCCATTGGATGGTAGCCTTGTCATTATGGAAGTTAGTCTGTTGTCGATATCTTTGTTGCTCCAATGGATGGTAGCCTAATCATTATGGAAGGTAGTCTATTTTAATATTTTTGTTACTACGATGTATGGTAGCCTTGTCATTATGGAAGGTAGTCTGTTGTCGACATTTTTGTTATTCCATTGGATGGTACCCTTGTCATTATGGAAGTTAGTCTGTTGTCGAGATTTTTGTTATTCCAATGGATGGTAGCCTAATCATTATGGAAGGTAGTCTATTTTCGAGATTTTGGTTACTCCAATGGATGGTAGCCTTGTCATTATGAAAGGTTGTCTGTTGTCGATATCTTTGTTACTCCAATGGATGGTAGCCTAATCATTATAGAAGGTAGTCTATTTTGATATTTTTGTTACTCCAATGGATGGTAGCCTTGTCGTTATGGAAGGTAGTATGTTTTCGAGATTTCTCTTACTCCAAAGGATGGTAGACTTCTAATTATGGAAGGTAGTCTATTATCGAGATTTTTGTTACTCCAATGGATGGTAGCCTTGTAATTATGGAAGGTAGTCTGTTGTCGAGATTTTAATACTCCAATGGATGGTAGCCTTGTCATTATGGAAGGTAGTCTGTCGTTGTGATTTTTGTTACTCCAATGGATGGTAGCCTTGTCATTATGGAAGGTAGTCTATTGTTCATATTTTTGTTACTACGATGTATGGTAGCCTTGTCATTATGGAAGGTAGTCTGTTGTCGAGATTTTTGTTACTCCATTGGATGGTACCCTTGTCATTATGGAAGTTAGTCTGTTGTCGAGATTTTTGTTATTCCAATGGATGGTAGCCTAGTCATTAAGGAAGGTAGTCTATTTTCGAGATTTTTGTTACTACAATGGATGGTAGCCTTCTCATTATGGAAGGTAGTCGGTTGTCGATTTTTTTGTTACTCCAATGGATGGTAGCCTTGTCATTATGGAAGGTAGTTTGTTTTCGATATCTTTGTTACTCTAATGGATGGTAGCCTAGTCCTTATGGAAGGTAGTAGGTTGTCGAGATTTTTGTTATTCTAATGGATGGTAGCCTTGTCATTATGGAAAGTAGGGTGATATCGAGATTTTTGTTATTCTAATGGATGGTAGCCTTTTCATTATGAAAGGTAGTCTGTTATCGAGATTTTTGTTACTCCATTTGGATGGTAGCCTTGTCATTATGGAAGTATGTCTGTTGTCTAGATTTTTGTTAATCCAAAGGATGGTTGCCTTGTCATTATGGCAAGTTGTCTGTTTTCGATATTTTTGTTACTCCAATGGATGGTAGCCTTGTCATTATGGAAGGTAGTATGTTGTCAAGATTTTTTTTACTCCAAAGGATGGTAGCCTTGTCATTATGGAAGGTTGTCTATTATCGAGATTTTTGTTACTCCATTGGATGGTAGCCTTGTCATTATGGAAGGTAGTCTGTTGTTGTAATTTTTGTTACCCCAATGGATGGTAGCCTTGTCATTATGGATGGTAGTATGTTGTCGATATTTTTTTTACTCCAAAGGATTGTAGCCTTGTAATTATGGAAGGTAGTCTATTATCGAGATTTTTGTTACTCCAATGGATGGTAGAATTGTCATTATACAAGTTAGTCTTTTGTCGAGATTTTTAATACTCCCATGGATGATAGCCTTGTCATTATGGAAGGTAGTCTGTGGTTTTGATTTTTGTTACTCCAATGGATGGTAGCCTTGTAATTATGGAAGGTAGTCAGTTGTCGAGATTTTTATTATTCCAATGGATGGTAGCCTAGTCATTATGGAAGGTAGTCTATCTTCGAGATTTTTGTTACTCCAATGGATGGTAGCCTTGTCATTATGAAAGGTAGTCTGTTGTCGATATCTTTGTTACTCCAATGGATGGTAGCCTAATGATTATGGAAGGTAGTCTATTTTGATATTTTTGTTACTCCAATGGATGGTAGCCTTATCGTTATGGAAGGTAGTATGTTGTCGAGATTTTTATTACTCCAAAGGATGGTAGCCTTCTAATTATGGAAGGTAGTCTATTATCGATATTTTTGTTACTCCAATGGATGGTAGCCTTGTAATTATGGAAGGTTGTCTATTATCGCGATTTTTGTTACTCCATTGGATGGTAGCCTTGTCATTATGGAAGGTAGTCTGTTGTTGTAATTTTTGTTACCCCAATGGATGGTAGCCTTGTCATTATGGATGGTAGTATGTTGTCGATTTTTTTTTTACTCCAAAGGATTGTAGCCTTGTAATTATGGAAGGTAGTCTATTATCGAGATTTTTGTTACTCCAATGGATGGTAGAATTGTCATTATAGAAGTTAGTCTTTTGTCGAGATTTTTAATACTCCCATGGATGATAGCCTTGTCATTATGGAAGGTAGTCTATGGTTTTGATTTTTGTTACTCCAATGGATGGTAGCCTTGTAATTATGGAAGGTAGTCAGTTGTCGAGATTTTTATTATTCCAATGGATGGTAGCCTAGTCATTATGGAAGTTAGTCTGTTGTCGAGATTTTTGTTACTCCAATGGATGGTAGCCTAGTCATTATGAAAGGTATTCTGTTGTCGATATCTTTGTTACTCCAATGGATGGTAGCCTAATCATTATGGAAGGTAGTCTATTTTGATATTTTTGTTACTCCAATGGATGTTAGCCTTGTCATTATGGAAGGTAGTTTATTTTCGAGATTTTTATTACTCCAATGGATGGTAGCCTTGTAATTATGGAAGGTAGTCTGTTGTCGAGATTTTTGTTAATCCAATGGATGATAGCCTAGTCATTATGGAAGGTAGTCTATTTTCGAGATTATTGTTACTCCAATGGATGGTAGCCTTGTCATTATGAAAAGTAGTCTATTGTCGATATCATTGTTACTCTAATGGATGGTAGCCTAATCCATATGGAAGGTAGTCTATTTTGATATTTTTGTTACTCCGATGGATGGTAGCCTTGTCGTTATGGATGGTAGTATGTTGTCGAGATTTTTATTACTCCAAAGGATGGTAGCCTTCTAATTATGGAAGGTAGTCTATTATCGAGATTTTTGTTACTCAAATGGTTGGTAGCCTTGTAATTATGGAAGGTAGTCTGTTGTCGTGATTTTAATACTCCAATGGATGGTATCCTTGTCATTATGAAAGGTAGTATGGCGTTGTGATTTTTTTTACTCCAATGGACGGTAGCCTTGTCATTATGGAAGGTAGTCTATTATTCATATTTTTGTTACTACGATGTATGGTAGCCTTGTCATTATGGAAGGTAGTCTATTGTCGAGATTTTTGTTACTCTATTGGATGGTACCCTTGTCATTATGGAAGTTAGTCTGTTGTCAAGATTTTTGTTATTCCAATGGATGGTAGCCTAGTCATAATGGAAGGTAGTCTATTTTCGATATTTTTGTTACTCCAATGGATGGTAGCCTTGTCATTATGGAAGGTAGTCTGTTGTCGATATTTTTGTTACTCCAATGGATGGTAGCCTTGTCATTATGGAAGGTAGTTTGTTTTCGATATCTTTGTTACTCTAATGGATGGTAGCCTAGTCATTATGGAAGGTAGTATGTTGTCGAGATTTTGGTTATTCTAATGGATGGTAGCCTTGTCATTATGGAAAATAGTGTGATGTCGAGATTTTTTTTATTCTAATGGATGGTAGCCTTGTCATTATGAAAGGTAGTCTGTTGTCGAGATTTTTGTTACTCCATTTGGATGGTAGCCTTGTCATTATAAAAGTAAGTCTGTTGTCGAGATTTTGTTAATCCAAAGGATGGTTGCCTTGTCATTATGGCAGGTTGTCTGTTTTCGAGATTTTTGTTACTCCAATGGACGGTAGCCTTGTCATTATGGAAGGTAGTATGTTGTCGAGATTTTTGTTACTCCAAAGGATGGTAGCCTGGTCATTATGGAAGGTTGTCTATTATCGAGATTTTTGTTACTCCATTGGATGGTAGCCTTGTCATTATGGAAGGTAGTCTGTTGTGGTAATTTTTGTTACTCTAATGGATGGTAGCCTTGTCATTATGGAAGGTAGTATGTTGTCGATATTTTTTTTACTCCAAAGGATGGTAGCCTTGTAATTATGGATAGTAGTCTATTATCGAGATTTTTCTTACTCCAATGGATGGTAGAATTGTCATTATAGAAGGTAGTCTGATGTCGAGATTTTTAATACTCCAATGGATGGTATCCTTGTCATTATGGAAGGTAGTTTGTCGTTTTGATTTTTGTTACTCCAATGGATGGTAGCCTTGTCATTATGGAAGGTAGTCTGTTGTCGATATTTTTTATTACTCCATTGGATGGTAGCCTTGTCATTATGGAAGTTAGTCAGTTGTCGAGATTTTTGTTACTCAAATGGATGGTAGCCTAGTCATTATGAAAGGTAGTCTGTTGTCGATATCTTTGTTACTCCAATGGATGGTAGCCTAATCATTATCGAAGGTAGTCTATTTTGATATTTTTGTTACTCCAATGGATGGTAGCCTTGTAATTATGGAAGGTAGTCTGTTGTCGAGATTTTTATTATTCCAATGGATGGTAGCCTAGTCATTATGGAAGGTAGTCTATTTTCGAGATTTTTGTTACTCCAGTGGATGGTAGCCTTGTCATTATGAAAGGTAGTCTGTTGTCGATATCTTTGTTACTCCAATGGATGGTAGCCTAATCATTATGGAAGGTAGTCTATTTTGATATTTTTGTTACTCCAATGGATGGTAGCCTTGTCGTTATGGAAGGTAGTATCTTGTCGAAATTTTTATTACTACAAAGGATGGTAGCCTTCTAATTATGGAAGGTAGTCTATTATCGAGATTTTTGTTACTCTAATGGATTGTAGCCTTGTAATTATGGAAGGTTGTCTTTTATCGAGATTTTTGTTACTCCATTGGATGGTAACCTTGTCATTATGGAAGGTAGTATGTTGTTGTAATTTTTGTTACTCCAATGGATAATAGCCTTTTCATTATGGATGGTAGTATGTTGTCGATATTTTTTTTACTCCAAAGGATGGTAGCCTTGTAATTATGGAAGGTAGTCTATTATCGAGATTTTTTTTACTCCAATGGATGGTAGAATTGTCATTATGGAAGGTAGTCTGTTGTCGAGATTTTTGTTACTCCAATGGATGTTAGCCTTGTCATTATGGAAGGTAGTTTGTTTTCGATATCTTTGTTACTCTAATGGATGGTAGCCTAGTCATTATGGAAGGTAGTATGTTGTCGAGATTTTTGTTATTCTAATGGATGGTAGCCTTGTCATTATGAAAGGTAGTCTGTTGTCGAGATTTTTGTTACTCCATTTGGATGGTAGCCTTGTTATTATGGAAGTAAGTCTGTTGTCGAGATTTTTGTTAATCCAAAGGATGGTTGCCTTGTCATTATGGCAGGTTGTCTATTTTCGAGATTTTTGTTACTCCAATGGACGGTAGCCTTGTCATTATGGAAGGTAGTATGTTGTCGTGATTTTTTTTACTCCAAAGGATGGTAGCCTTGTCATTATGGAAGGTTGTCTATTATCGAGATTTTTGTTACTCCATTGGATGATAGCCTTGTCATTATGGAAGGTAGTCTGTTGTGGTTATTTTTGTTACTCCAATGGATGGTAGCCTTGTCATTATGGAAGGTAGTATGTTGTCGATATTTTTTTTACTCCAAAGGATGGTAGCCTTGTAATTATGGATAGTAGTCTATTATCGAGATTTTCCTTACTCCAATGGATGTTAGAATTGTCATTATAGAAGGTAGTCTGTTGTCGAGATTTTTAATACTCCAATGTATGGTAGCCTTGTCGTTATGGAAGGTAGTCTGTCGTTTTGATTTTTGTTACTCCAATGGATGGTAGCCTTGTCATTAAGGAAGGTAGTCTGATGTCGATATTTTTTATTACTCCATTGGATGGTAGCCTTGTCATTATGGAAGTTAGTCTGTTGTCGAGATTTTTGTTACTCAAATGGATGGTAGCCTAGTCATTATGAAAGGTAGTCTGTTGTCGATATCTTTGTTACTCCAATGGATGGTAGCCTAATAAGTATCGAAGGTAGTCTATTTTGATATTTTTGTTACTCCAATGGATGGTAGCCTTGTAATTATGGAAGGTAGTCTGTTGTCGAGATTTTTGTTATTCCAATGGATTGTAGCCTAGTCATTATGGAAGGTAGTCTATTTTCGATATTTTTGTTACTCCTATGGATGGTAGCCTTGTCATTATGAAAGGTAGTTTGTTGTCGATATCTTTGTTACTCCAATGGATGGTAGCCTTGTTGTTATGGAAGGTAGTATGTTGTCGAGATTTTTATTACTCCAAAGGATGATAGCCTTCTAATTATGGAAGGTAGTCTATTATCGAGATTTTTGTTTCTCCAGTGGATGGTAGCCTTGTAATTATGGAAGGTTATCTATTATCGAGATTTTTGTTACTCCATTGGATGGTAGCCATGTCATTATGGAAGGTAGTCTGTTGTTGTAATTTTTGTTACTCCAATGGATGGTAGCCTTGTCATTATGGAAGTTAGTCTGTTGTCGATATTTTTTATTACTCCATTGGATGGTAGCCTTGTCATTATGGAAGTTAGTCTGATGTCAAGATTTTTGTTACTCCAATGGATGGTAGCCTAGTCATTATGGAAGGTAGTCTATTTTCGAGATTTTTGTTACTCCAGTGGATGGTAGCCTTGTCATTATGAAAGGTAGTCTGTTGTTGATATCTTTGTTACTCCAATGGATGGTAGCCTAATCATTATGGAAGGTAGTCTATTTTGATATTTTTGTTACTTCAATGGATGGTAGCCTTGTCGTTATGGAAGGTCGTATGTTGTCGAGATTTTTATTACTACAAAGGATGGTAGCCTTCTAATTATGGAAGGTAGTTTATTATTGAGATTTTTGTTACTCCAATGGATGGTAGCCTAATCATTATGGAAGGTAGTCTATTATCGAGATTTTTGTTACTCCATTGGATGGTAACCTTGTCATTATGGAAGGTAGTATGTTGTCGAGATTTTTATTACTCCAAAGGATGATAGCCTTCTAATTATGGAAGGTAGTCTATTATCGAGATTTTTGTTACTCCAATGGATTGTAGCCTTGTAATTATGGAAGGTTGTCTTTTATCGAGATTTTTGTTACTCCATTGGATGGTAGCCCTGTCATTATGGAAGGTAGTATGTTGTTGTAATTTTTGTTACTCCAATGGATAGTAGCCTTTTCATTATGGATGGTAGTATGTTGACGATATTTTTTTTACTCCAAAGGATGGTAGCCTTGTAATTACGGAAGGTAGTCTATTATCGAGATTTTTTTTTCTCCAATGGATGGTAGAACTGTCATTATGGAAGGTAGTCTGTTGTCGAGATTTTTAATACTCCAATGGATTATAGCCTTGTCATTATGGAAGGTAGTCTGTCGTTTTGATTTTTGTTACTCCAATGGATGGTAGCCTTGTCATTATGGAAGGTAGTTTGTTGTCGAGATTTTTTATAACTCCATTGGATAGTAGCCTTGTCATTATGGAAGTTAGTCTGTTGTCAAGATTTTTGTTACTCCAATTGATGGTAGCCTAGTCATTATGAAAGGTAGTCTGTTGTCGATATCTTTGTTACTCCAATGGATGGTAGCCTAATCATTATGGAAGGTAGTCTATTTTGATATTTTTGTTACTCCAATGGATGGTAGCCTTGTCATTATGGAAGGTAGATTATTTTCGAGATTTTTATTACTCCAATGGATGGTAGCCTTGTAATTATGGAAGGTAGTCTGTTGTCGAGATTTTTGTTATTCCAATGGATGGTAGGCTAGTCATTATGGAAGGTAGTCTATTTTCGAGATTTTTGTTACTCCAATGGATGGTAGCCTTGTCATTATGAAAGGAAGTCTATTGTTGATATCGTTGTAACTCCAATGGATGGTAGCCTAATCATTATGGAAGGTAGTCTATTTTGATATTTTTGTTACTCCAATGGATGGTAGCCTTGTCGTTATGGAAGGTAGTATGTTGTCGAGATTTTTATTACTCCAAAGGATGGTAGCCTTCTAATTATGGAAGGTAGTCTATTATCGAGATTTTTGTTACTCCAATGGATGGTAGCCTTGTAATTATAGAAGGTAGTCTGTTGTCGAGATTTTAATACTCCAATGGATGGTATCCTTGTCATTATGGAAGGTAGTATGTCGTTGTGATTTTTGTTACTCCAATGGACGATAGCCTTGTCATTATGGAAGGTTGTCTATTATTCATATTTTTGTTACTACGATGTATGGTAGCCTTGTCATTAAGGAAGGTAGTATGTTGTCGAGATTTTTGTTACTCCATTGGATGGTACCCTTGTCATTATGGAAGTTAGTCTGTTGTCGAGATTTTTGTTATTCCAATGGATGGTAGCCTAGTCATTATGGAAGGTAGTCTATTTTCGATATTTTTGTTACTCCAATGGATGGTAGCCTTGTAATTATGGAAGGTAGTCTGTTGTCGATATTTTTGTTATTCCAATGGATTGTATCCTAGTCATTATGGAAGGTAGTCTATTTTCGATATTTTTGTTACTCCTGTGGATGGTAGCCTTGTCATTATGAAAGGTAGTTTGTTGGCGATATCTTTGTTACTCCAATGGATGGTAGCCTTGTTATTATGGAAGGTAGTATGTTGTCGAGATTTTTATTACTCCAAAGGATGATAGCCTTCTAATTATGGAAGGTAGTCTATTATCGAGATTTTTGTTACTCCAGTGGATGGTAGTCTTGTAATTATGGAAGGTTGTCTATTATCGAGATTTTTGTTACTCCATTGGATGGTAGCCTTGTCATTATGGAAGGTAGTCTGTTGTTGTAATTTTTGTTACTCCAATGGATGGTAGCCTTGTCATTATGGAAGGTAGTCTGTTGCCGATATTTTTTATTACTCCATTGGATGGTAGCCTTGTCATTATGGAAGTTACTCTGTTGTCAAGATTTTTGTTACTCCAATGGATGGTAGCCTAGTCATTATGAAAGGTAGTCTGTTGTCGATATCTTTGTTACTCCAATGGATGGTAGCCTAATCATTATCGAAGGTAGTCTATTTTGATATTTTTGTTACTCCAATGGATGGTAGCCTTGTAATTATGGAAGGTAGTCTATTGTCGAGATTTCTGTTATTCCAATGGATGGTAGCCTAGTCATTATGGAAGGTAGTCTATTTTCGAGATTTTTGTTACTCCAGTGGATGGTAGCCTTGTCATTATGAAAGGTAGTATGTTGTCGATATCTTTGTTACTCCAATGGATGGTAGCCTAATCATTATGGAAGGTAGTCTATTTTGATATTTTTGTTACTCCAATGGATGGTAGCCTTGTCGTTATGGCAGGTAGTATGTTGTCGATATTTTAATTACTCCAAAGGATGATAGCCTTCTAATTATGGAAGGTAGTTTATTATCGAGATTTTTGTTACTCCAATGGATTGTAGCCTTGTAATTATGGAAGGTTGTCTTTTATCGAGATTTTTGTTACTCCATTGGATGGTAGCCTTGTCATTATGGAAGGTAGTATGTTGTTGTAATTTTTGTTACTCCAATGGATAGTAGCCTTTTCATTATGGATGGTAGTATGTTGTCGATATTTTTTTTACTCCAAAGGATGGTAGCCTTGTAATTACGGAAGGTAGTCTATTATCGAGATTTTTTTTACTCCAATAGATGGTAGAATTGTCATTATGGAAGGTAGTCTGTTGTCGAAATTTTTAATACTCCAATGGATTGTAGCCTTGTCATTATGGAAGGTAGTCCGTCGTTTTGATTTTTGTTACTCCAATGGATGGTAGCCTTGTCATTATGGAAGGTAGTCTGTTGTCGAGATTTTTATTACTCCAAAGGATGGTAGCCTTCTAATTATGAAAGGTAGTCTATTATCGAGATTTTTGTTACTCCAATAGATGGTAGCCTTGTAATTATGGAAGGTTATGTATTATCCAGATTTTTGTTACTCCATTGGATGGTAGCCTTGTCATTATGGAAGGTAGTCTGTTGTTGTAATTTTTGTTACTCCAATGGATAGTAGCCTTGTCATTATGGATGGTAGTATGTTGTCGATATTTTTTTTATTCCCAAGGATGGTAGCCTTATAATTATGGAGGGTAGTCTATTATCGAGATTTTTGTTACTCCAATGGATGGTAGAATTGTCATTATGGAAGGTAGTCTGTTGTCGAGATTTTTAATACTCCAATGGATGGTAGCCTTGTCATTATGGAAGGTAGTCTGTCGTTTTGACTTTTGTTACTCTAATTGATTGTAGCCTTGTCATTATGGAAGGTAGTCTGTTGTCGAGATTTTTTATTACTCCATTGGATGGTAGCCTTGTCATTATGGAAGTTAGTCTGTTGTCGAGATTTTTGTTACTCCAATGGATGGTAGCCTAGTCATTATGAAAGGTAGTTTGTTGTCGATATCTTTGTTACTCCAATGGATGGTAGCCTAATCATTATGGAAGGTAGTCTATTTTGATATTTTTGTTACTCCAATGGATGGTAGCCTTGTCATTATGGAAGGTAGTTTATTTTCGAGATTTTTGTTACTCCAATGGATGGTAGCCTAGTAATTATGGAAGGTAATCTGTTGTCGAGATTTTTGTTATTCCAATGGATGGTAGCCTAGTCATTATGGAAGGTAGTCTATTTTCGAGATTTTTGTTACTCCAATGGATGGTAGCCTTGTCATTATGAAAGGTAGTCTGTTGTCGATATTTTGTTACTCCAATGGATGGTAGCCTAATCATTATGGAAGGTAGTCTATTTTGATATTTTTGTTACTCCAAAGGATGGTAGCCTTGTTGTTATGGAAGGTAGTATGTTGTCGAGATTTTTATTACTCCAAAAATGGTAGCCTTGTAATTATGGAAGGTTGTGTATTATCGAGATTTTTGTTACTCCATTGGATGGTAGCCTTGTCATTATAGAAGGTAGTATGTTGTTGTAATTTTTGTTACTCCAATGGATAATAGCCTTGTCATTATGGATGGTAGTATGTTGTCGATATTTTGTTTACTCCAAAGGATGGTAGCCTTGTAATTATGGAAGGTAGTCTATTATCGAGATTTTTGTTACTCCAATGGATGGTAGAATTGTCATTATGGAAGGTAGTTTGTTGTCGAGATTTTTAATACTCCAATGGATGGTAGCCTTGTCATTATGGAAGGTAGTCTGTCGTTTTGATTTTTGTTACTCCAATGGATGGTAGCCTTGTCATTATGGAAGGTAGTCTGTTGTCGAGATTTTTTATTACTCCATTCGATGGTAGCCTTGTCATTATGGAAGTTAGTCTGTTGTCGAGATTTTTGTTACTCCAATGGATGGTAGCCTAGTCATTATGAAAGGTAGTCTGTTGTCGATATCTTTTTTACTCCAATGGATGGTAGCCTAATCATTATGGAAGGTAGTCCATTTTGATATTTTTGTTACTCCAATGGATGGTAGCCTTGTCATTATGGAAGGTAGTATGTTGTCGAGATTTTTATTACTCCAAAGGATGGTAGCCTTCTAATTATGAAAGGTAGTCTATTATCGAGATTTTTGTTACTCCAATAGATGGTAGCCTTGTAATTATGGAAGGTTGTGTATTATCCAGATTTTTGTTTTTCCATTGGATGGAAGCCTTGTCATTATGGAAGGTAGTCTGTTGTTGTAATTTTTGTTACTCCAATGGATAGTAGCCTTGTCATTATGGATGGTAGTATGTTGTCGATATTTTTTTTACTCCAAAGGATGGTAGCCTTGTAATTATGGAAGGTAGTCTATTATCGATATTTTTGTTACTCCAATGGATGGTAGAATTGTCATTATGGAAGGTAGTCTGTTGTCGAGATTTTTAATACTCCAATGGATGGTAGCCTTGTCATTATGGAAGGTTGTCTATTATCGAGATTTTTGTTACTCCATTGCATGGTAGCCTTTTCATTATGGAAGTTAGTCTGTTGTGGTAATTTTTGTTACTCCAATGGATGGTAGCCTTGTCATTATGGATGATAGTATGTTGTCGATATTTTTTTTATTCCCAAGGATGGTAGCCTTATAATTATGGAGGGTAGTCTATTATCGAGATTTTTGTTACTCCAATGGATGGTAGAATTGTCATTATGGAAGGTAGTCTGTTGTCGAGATTTTTAATACTCCAATGGATGGTAGCCTTGTCATTATGGAAGGTAGTTTGTCGTTTTGATTTTTGTTACTCCAATGGATGGTAGCCTTGTCATTATGGAAGGTAGTCTGTTGTCGAGATTTTTTATTACTCCATTGGATGGTAGCCTTGTCATTATGGAAGTTAGTCTGTTGTCGAGATTTTTGTTACTCCAATGGATGGTAGCCTAGTCATTATGAAAGGTAGTCTGTTGTCGATATCTTTGTTACTCCAATGGATGGTAGCCTAATCATTATGGAAGGTAGTTTGTTGTCGATATTTTTGTTACTCCAATGGATGGTAGCCTTTTCATTATGGAAGGTAGTTTGTTTTCGATATCTTTGTTACTCTAATGGATGGTAGCCTAGTCATTATGGAAGGTAGTATGTTGTCGAGATTTTTGTTATTCTAATGGATGGTAGCCTTGTCATTATGGAAAGTAGTGTGATGTCGAGATTTTTGTTATACTAAATGATGGTAGCCTTGTCATTATGAAAGGTAGTCTGTTGTCGAGATTTTTGTTACTCCATTTGGATGGTAGCCTTGTCATTATGGAAGTAAGTCTGTTGTCGAGATTTTTGTTAATCCAAAGGATGGTTGCCTTGTCATTATGGCAGGTTGTCTGTTTTTGAGATTTTTGTTACTCCATTGGAAGGTAGCCTTGTCATTATGGAAGGTAGTATGTTGTCGATATTTATTTTACTCCAAAGGATGGTAGCCTTGTCATTATGGAAGGTTGACTATTATCGAGATTTTTGTTACTCCATTGGATGGTAGCTTTGTCATTATGGAAGGTAGTCTGTTATGGTAATTTTTGTTACTCCAATGGATGCTAGCCTTGTCATTATGGATGGTAGTATGTTGTCGATATTTTTTTTGACTCTAATGGATGGTAGCCTTGTAATTATGGAAGGTAGTCTATTATCGAGATTTTTGTTACTCCAATGGATGGTAGAATTGTCATTATAGAAGGTAGTCTGTTGTCGAGATTTTTAATACTCCAATGAATGGTAGCCTTGTCATTATCGTAGGTAGTATGTCGTTTTGATTTTTGTTACTCCAATGGATGGTAGCCTTGTCATTATGGAAGGTAGTCTGTTGTCGATAATTTTTATTACTCCATTGGATGGTAGCCTTGTAATTATGGAAGTTAGTCTGTTGTCGAGATATTTGTTACTCCAATGGATGGTAGCCTAGACATTATGAAAGGTAGTCTGTTGTCGATATCTTTGTTACTCCAATGGATGGTAGCCTAATCATTATCGAAGGTAGTCTATTTTGATATTTTTGTTACTCCAATGGATGGTAGCCTTGTCATTATGGAAGGTAGTTTATTTTCCTGATTTTTGTTACTCCAATGGATGGTAGCCTTGTAATTATGGAAGGTAGTCTATTGTCGAGATTTTTGTTATTCCATGGGATGGTAGCCTATTTATTATGGAAGGTAGTCTATTTTAGAGATTTTTGTTACTCCAATGGATGGTAGCCTTGTCATTATGAAAGGTAGTCTGTTGTCGATATCTTTGTTACTCCAATGGATGGTAGCCTAATCATTACGGAAGGTAGTCTATTTTGATATTTTTTTTACTCCAATGGATGGTAGCCTTGTCGTTATGGAAGGTAGTATGTTGTCGAGATTTTTATTATCCAAAGGATGGTAGCCATGTAATTATGGAAGGTTGCCTATTATCGAGATTTTTGTTACTCCATTGGATGGTAGCCTTGTCATTATGGAAGGTAGTCTGTTGTTGTAATTTTTGTTACTCCAATGGATAGTAGCCTTGTCATTATGGATGGTAGTATGTTGTCGATATTTTTTTACTCCAAAGGATGGTAGCCTTGTAATTATGGAAGGTAGTCTATTATCGAGATTTTTGTTACTCCAATGGATGGTAGCCTTGTCATTATGGAAGGTAGTCTGTTGTCGAGATTTTTATTACTCCATTGGATGGTAGCCTTGTCATTATGGAAGTTAGTCTGTTGTCGAGATTTTTGTTACTCCAATTGATGGTAGCCTAGTCATTATGAAAGGTAGTCTGTTGTCGATATCTTTGTTACTCCAATGGAAGGTAGTCTATTTTGATATTTTTGTTACTCCAATGGATGGTAGCCTTGTCATTATGGAAGGTAGTTTATTTTCGAGATTTTAATTACTCCAATTGATGGTAGCCTTGTAATTATGGAAGGTAGTCTATTGTCGAGATTTTTGTTATTCCAATGGATGGTAGCCTAGTCATTATGGAAGGTAGTCTATTTTCGAGATTTTTGTTACTCCAATGGATGGTAGCCTTGTCATTATGAAAGGTAGTCTATTGTTGATATCGTTGTAACTCCAATGGATGGTAGCCTAATCATTATGGAAGGCAGTCTATTTTGATAATTTTGTTACTCCAATGGATGGTAGCCTTGTCGTTATGGAAGGTAGTATGTTGTCGAGATTTTTATTACTCCAAAGGATGGTAGCCTTCTAATTATGGAAGGTAGTCTATTATCGAGATTTTTGTTACATCCAATGGATGGTAGCCTTGTAATTATAGAAGGTAGTCTGTTGTCGAGATTTTAATACTCCAATGGATGGTATCCTTGTCATTATGGAAGGTAGTATGTCGTTGTGATTTTTGTTACTCCAATGGACGGTAGCCTTGTCATTATGGAAGGTAGTCTATTATTCATATTTTTGTTACTACGATGTATGGTAGCCTTGTCATTATGAAAGGTAGTCTGTTGTCGAGATTTTTATTACTCCAATGGATGGTAGCCTAGTCATTATGGAAGGTAGTCTATTTTCGATATTTTTGTTACTCCAATGGATGGTAGCCTTGTCATTATGGAAGGTAGTCTGTTGTCGATATTTTTTTTACTCCAATGGATGGTAGCCTTGTCATTCTGGAAGGTAGTTTGTTTTCGATATCTTTGTTACTCTAATGGATTGTAGCCTAGTCATTATGGAAGGTAGTATGTTGTCGAGATTTTTGTTATTCTAATGGATGGTAGCCTTGTCATTATGGAAAGTTGTGTGATGTCGAGATTTTTGTTATTCTAATGGATGGTAGCCTTGTCATTATGAAAGGTAGTCTGTTGTCGAGATTTTTGTTACTCCATTTGGATGGTAGCCTTGTTATTATGGAAGTAAGTCTTTTGTCGAGATTTTTGTTAATCCAAAGGATGGTTGCCTTGTCATTATGGCAGGTAGTCTGTTTTCGAGATTTTTGTTACTCCAATGGATGGTAGCCTTGTCATTATGGAAGGTAGTATGTTGTCGAGATTTTTGTTACTCCAAAGGATGGTAGCCTTGCCATTATGGAAGGTTGTCTATTATCGAGATTTTTGTTACTCCATTGGATGGTAGGCTTGTCATTATGGAAGTTAGTCTGTTGTGGTAATTTTTGTTACTCCAATGAATGGTAGCCTTGTCATTATGTATGGTAGTATGTTGTCGATATTTTTTTTATTCCCAAGGATGGTAGCCTTATAATTATGGAGGGTAGTCTATTATCGAGATTTTTGTTACTCCAATGGATGGTAGAATTGTCATTATGGAAGATAGTCTGTTGTCGAGATTTTTAATACTCCAATGGATGGTAGCCTTGTCATTATTGAAGGTAGTCTGTCGTTTTGATTTTTGTTACTCCAATTGATTGTAGCCTTGTCATTATGGAAGGTAGTCTGTTGTCGAGATTTTTTATTACTCCATTGGATGGTAGCCTTGTCATTATGGAAGTTAGTCTGTTGTCGAGATTTTTGTTACTCTTATGGATGGTAGCCTAGTCATTATGAAAGGTAGTTTGTTGTCGATATCTTTGTTACTCCAATGGATGGTAGCCTAATCATTATGGAAGGTAGTCTATTTTGATATTTTTGTTACTCCAATGGATGGTAGCCTTGTCATTATGGAAGGTAGTTTATTTTGGAGATTTTTGTTACTCCAATGGATGGTAGCCTAGTAATTATGGAAGGTAGTCTGTTGTCGAGATTTTTGTTATTCCAATGGAAGGTAGCCTAGTCATTATGGAAGGTAGTCTATTTTCGAGATTTTTGTTACTCCAATGGATGGTAGCCTTGTCATTATGAAAGGTAGTCTGTTGTCGATATTTTGTTACTCCAATGGATGGTAGCCTAATCATTATGGAAGGTAGTCTATTTTGATATTTTTGTTACTCCAATGGATGGTAGCCTAGTTGTTATGGAAGGTAGTATGTTGTCGAGATTTTTATTACTCCAAAGGATGGTAGCCTTCTAATTATGGAAGGTAGTCTATTATCGAGATTTTTGTTACACCAATAGATGGTAGCCTTGTAATTATGGAAGGTTGTGTATTATCTAGATTTTTGTTACTCAATTGGATGGTAGCCTTGTCATTATGGAAGGTAGTTTGTTGTTGTAATTTTTGTTACTCCAATGGATAGTAGCCTTGTCATTATGGATGGTAGTATGTTGTCGATGTTTTTTTTACTCCAAAGGATGGTAGCCTTGTAATTATGGAAGGTAGTCTATTATCGAGATTTTTGTTACTCCAATGGATGGTAGAATTGTCATTATGGAAGGTAGTCTTTTGTCGAGATTTTTAATACTCCAATGGATGGTAGCCTTGTCATTATGGAAGGTAGTCTATCGTTTTGATTTTTGTTACTCCAATGGATGGTAGCCTTGTCATTATGGAAGGTAGTCTGTTGTCGAGATTTTTTATTACTCCATTGGATGGTAGCCTTGTCATTATGGAAGGTAGTCTATTTTGATATTTTTGTTACTCCAATGGATGGTAGCCTTGTCATTATGGAAGTTAGTTTATTTTTGAGATTTTTGTTACTCCAATGGATGGTAGCCTTGTAATTTTGGAAGGTAGTTTGTTGTCGATATTTTTGTTACTCCAATGGATGGTAGCCTTTTCATTATGGAAGGTAGTTTGTTTTCGATATCTTTGTTACTCTAATGGATGGTAGCCTAGTCATTATGGAAGGTAGTATGTTGTCGAGATTTTTCTTATTCTAATGGATGGTAGCCTTGTCATTATGGAAAGTAGTGTGATGTCGAGATTTTTGTTATTCTAAATGATGGTAGCCTTGTCATTGTGAAAGGTAGTCTGTTGTCGAGATTTTTGTTACTCCATTTGGATGGTAGCCTTGTCATTATGGAAGTAAGTCTGTTGTCGAGATTTTTGTTAATCCAAAGGATGGTTGCCTTGTCATTATGGCAGGTTGTCTGTTTTCGAGATTTTTGTTACTCCATTGGAAGGTAGCCTTATCATTATGGAAGGTAGTATGTTGTCGATATATTTTTTACTCCAAAGGATGGTAGCCTTGTCATTACGGAAGGTTGACTATTATCGAGATTTTTATTACTACATTGGATGGTAGCCTTGTCATTATGGAAGGTAGTCTGTTGTGGTAATTTTTGTTACTCCAATGGATGGTAGCCTTGTCATTATGGATGGTAGTATGTTGTCGATATTTTTTTTTACTCTAATGGATGGTAGCCTTGTAATTATGGAAGGTAGTCTATTATCGAGATTTTTGTTACTCCAATGGATGGTAGAATTGTCATTATAGAAGGTAGTCTGTTGTCGAGATTTTTAATACTCCAATGGATGGTAGCCTTGTCATTATGGTAGGTAGTATGTCGTTTTGATTTTTGTTACTCCAATGGATGGTAGCCTTGTCATTATGGAAGGTAGTCTGTTGTCGATAATTTTTATTACTCCATTGGATGGTAGCCTTGTAATTATGGAAGTTAGTCTGTTGTCGAGAATTTTGTTACTCCAATGGATGGTAGCATAGACATTATGAAAGGTAGTCCGTTGTCGATATCCTTGTTACTCCAATGGATGGTAGCCTAATCATTATCGAAGGTAGTCTATTTTGATATTTTTGTTACTCCAATGTATGGTAGCCTTGTCATTATGGAAGTTAGTTTATTTTCCTGATTTTTGTTGCTCCAATGGATGGTAGCCTTGTAATTATGGAAGGTAGTCTGTTGTCGAGATTTTTGTTATTCCATGGGATGGTAGCCTGTTTATTATGAAAGGTAGTCTATTTTAGAGATTTTTGTTACTCCAATGGATGGTAGCCTTGTCATTATGAAAGGTAGTCTGTTGTCGATATCTTTGTTACTCCAATGGATGGTAGCCTAATCATTACGGAACGTAGTCTATTTTGATATTTTTTTTACTCCAATGGATGGTAGCCTTGTCGTTATGGAAGGTAGTATGTTGTCGAGATTTTTATTACTCCAAAGGATGGTAGCCTTCTAATTATGGAAGGTAGTCTATTATCGAGATTTTTGTTACTCCAATGGATGGTAGCCATCTAATTATGGAAGGTTGTCTATTATCGAGATTTTTGTTACTCCATTGGATGGTAGCCTTGTCATTATGGAAGGTAGTCTGTTGTTGTAATTTTTGTTACTCCAATGGATAGTAGCCTTGTCATTATGGATGGTAGTATGTTGTCGATATTTTTTTACTCCAAAGGATGGTAGCCTTGTAATTATGGAAGGTAGTCTATTATCGAGATTTTTGTTACTCCAATGGATGGTAGCCTTGTCATTATGGAAGGTAGTCTGTTGTCGAGATTTTTATTACTCCATTGGATAGTAGCCTTGTCATTATGGAAGTTAGTCTGTTGTCGAGATTTTTGTTACTCCAATTGATGGTAGCCTAGTCATTATGAAAGGTAGTCTATTTTGATATTTTTGTTACTCCAATGGATGGTAGCCTTGTCATTATGGAAGGTAGTTTATTTTCGAGATTTTAATTACTCCAATTGATGGTAGCCTTGTAATTATGGAAGGTAGTCTATTGTCGAGATTTTTGTTATTCCAATGGATGGTAGCCTAGTCATTATGGAAGGTAGTCTATTTTCGAGATTTTTGTTGCTCCAATGGATGGTAGCCTTGTCGTTATGGAAGGTAGTATGTTGTCGAGATTTTTATTACTCCAAAGGATGGTAGCCTTCTAATTATGGAAGGTAGTCTATTATCGAGATTTTTGTTACATCCAATGGATGGTAGCCTTGTAATTATAGAAGGTAGTCTGTTGTCGAGATTTTAATACTCCAATGGATGGTATCCTTGTCATTATGGAAGGTAGTATGTCGTTGTGATTTTTGTTACTCCAATGGACGGTAGCCTTGTCATTATGGAAGGTAGTCTATTATTCATATTTTTGTTACTACGATGTATGGTAGCCTTGTCATTATGAAAGGTAGTCTGTTGTCGAGATTTTTGTTACTCCAATGGATGGTAGCCTAGTCATTATGGAAGGTAGTCTATTTTCGATATTTTTGTTACTCCAATGGATGGTAGCCTTGTCATTATGGAAGGTAGTCTGTTGTCGATATTTTTTTTACTCCAATGGATGGTAGCCTTGTCATTCTGGAAGGTAGTTTGTTTTCGATATCTTTGTTACTCTAATGGATTGTAGCCTAGTCATTATGGAAGGTAGTATGTTGTCGAGATTTTTGTTATTCTAATGGATGGTAGCCTTGTCATTATGGAAAGTTGTGTGATGTCGAGATTTTTGTTAATCCAAAAAATGGTTGACTTGTCATTATGGCAGGTAGTCTGTTTTCGAGATTTTTGTTACTCCAATGGATGGTAGCCTTGTCATTATGGAAGGTAGTATGTTGTCGAGATTTTTGTTACTCCAAAGGATGGTAGCCTTGTCATTATGGAAGGTTGTCTATTATCGAGATTTTTGTTACTCCATTGGATGGTAGCCTTGTCATTATGGAAGTTAGTCTGTTGTGGTAATTTTTGTTACTCCAATGGATGGTAGCCTTGTCATTATGTATGGTAGTATGTTGTCGATATTTTTTTTATTCCCAAGGATGGTAGCCTTATAATTATGGAGGGTAGTCTATTATCGAGATTTTTGTTACTCCAATGGATGGTAGAATTGTCATTATGGAAGGTAGTCTGTTGTCGAGATTTTTTATTACTCCATTGGATGGTAGCCTTGTCATTATGGAAGTTAGTCTGTTGTCGAGATTTTTGTTACTCCAATGGATGGTAGCCTAGTCATTATGAAAGGTAGTTTGTTGTCGATATCTTTGTTACTCCAATGGATGGTAGCCTAATCATTATGGAAGGTAGTCTATTTTGATATTTTTGTTACTCCAATGGATGGTAGCCTTGTTGTTATGGAAGGTAGTATATTGTCGAGATTTTTATTACTCCAAAGGATGGTAGCCTTCTAATTATGGAAGGTAGTCTATTATCGAGATTTTTGTTACACCAATAGATGGTAGCCTTGTAATTATGGAAGGTTGTGTATTATCTAGATTTTTGTTACTCAATTGGATGGTAGCCTTGTCATTATGGAAGGTAGTTTGTTGTTGTAATTTTTGTTACTCCAATGGATAGTAGCCTTGTCATTATGGATGGTAGTATGTTGTCGATATTTTTTTTACTCCAAAGGATGGTAGCCTTGTAATTATGGAAGGTAGTCTATTATCGAGATTTTTGTTACTCCAATGGATGGTAGAATTGTCATTATGGAAGGTAGTCTGTTGTCGAGATTTTTAATACTCCAATGGATGGTAGCCTTGTCATTATGGAAGGTAGTCTGTCGTTTTGATTTTTGTTACTCCAATGGATGGTAGCCTTGTCATTATGGAAGGTAGTCTGTTGTCCAGATTTTTTATTACTCCATTGGATGGTAGCCTTGTCATTGTGGAAGTTAGTGTGTTGTCGAGATTTTTGTTACTCCAATGGATGGAAGCCTAGTCATTATGAAAGGTAGTCTGTTGTCGATATCTTTGTTACTCCAATAGATGGTAGCCTAATCATTATGGAAGGTAGTCTATTTTGATATTTTTGTTACTCCAATGGATGGTAGCCTTGTCATTATGGAAGGTAGTTTATTTTTGAGATTTTTGTTACTCCAATGGATGGTAGCCTTGTAATTATGGAAGGTAGTTTGTTTTCGATATCTTTGTTACTCTAATGGATGGTAGCCTAGTCATTATGGAAGGTAGTATGTTGTCGAGATTTTTGTTATTCTAATGGATGGTAGCCTTGTCATTATTGAAAGTAGTGTGATGTCGAGATTTTTGTTATTCTAAATGATGGTAGCCTTGTTATTATGAAAGGTAGTCTGTTGTCGAGATTTTTGTTACTCCATTTAGATGGTAGCCTTTTCATTATGGAAGTAAGTTTGTTGTCGAGATTTTTGTTAATCCAAAGGATGGTTGCCTTGTCATTATGGCAGGTTGTCTGTTTTCGAGATTTTTGTTACTCCAATGGAAGGTAGCCTTGTCATTATGGAAGGTTTTATGTTTTCGAGATTTTTGTTACTCCAAAGGATGGTAGCCTTGTCATTATGGAAGGTTGTCTATTATCGAGATTTTTGTTACTCCATTGGATGGTAGACTTGTCATTATGGAAGGTAGTCTGTTGTGGTAATTTTTGTTACTCCAATGTATGGTAGCCTTGTCATTATGGATGGTAGTAATGTGTCGATATTTTTTTTACTATAAAGGATGGTAGCCTTGTAATTATGGAAGGTAGTCTATTATCGAGATTTTTGTTACTCCAATGGATGGTAGAATTGTCATTATAGAAGGTAGTCTGTTGTCGAGATTTTTGATACTCCAATGGATGGTAGCCTTGTCATTATGGAAGGTAGTATGTCGTTTTAATTTTTGTTACTCCAATGGATGGTAGCCTTGTCATTATGGAAGGTAGTCTGTTGTCGATAATTTTTATTACTCCATTGGATGGTAGCCTTGTCATTATGGAAGTTAGTCTGTTGTCGAGATTTTTGTTACTCCAATGGATGGTAGCCTAGTCATTATGAAAGGTGGTCTGTTGTCGATATCTTTGTTACTCCAATGGATGGTAGCCTAATCATTATCGAAGGTAGTCTATTTTGATATTTTTGTTACTCCAATGGATGGTAGCCTTGTCATTATGGAAGGTAGTTTATTTTCCTGATTTTTGTTACTCCAATGGATGGTAGCCTTGTAATTATGGAAGGTAGTCTGTTGTCGAGATTTTTGTTATTCCAATGGATGGTAGCCTATTTATTATGGAAGGTAGTCTATTTTAGAAATTTTTGTTACTCCAATGGATGGTAGCCTTGTCATTATGAAAGGTAGTCTGTGGTCGATATCTTTGTTACTCCAATGGATGGTAGCCTAATCATTACGGAAGGTAGCCTATTTTGATATTTTTTTTACTCCAATGGATGGTAGCCTTGTCGTTATGGAAGGTAGTATGTTGTCGAGATTTTTGTTACTCCAATGGATGGTAGCCTAGTCATTATGAAAGGTAGTCTGTTGTCGATATCTTTGTTACTCCAATGGATGGTAGCCTAATCATTATGGAAGGTAGTCTATTTTGATATTTTTGTTACTCCAATGGATGGTAGCCTTGTCATTATGGAAGGTAGTTTATTTTTGAGATTTTTGTTACTCCAATGGATGGTAGCCTTGTAATTATGGAAGGTAGTTTGTTGTCGATATTTTTGTTACTCCAATGGATGGTAGCCTTTTCATTATGGAAGGTAGTTTGTTTTCGATATCTTTGTTACTCTAATCGATGGTAGCCTAGTCATTATGGAAGGTAGTATGTTGTCGAGATTTTTGTTATTCTAATGGATGGTAGCCTTGTCATTATGGAAAGTAGTGTGATGTCGAGATTTTTGTTATTCTAAATGATGGTAGCCTTGTTATTATGAAAGGTTGTCTGTTGTCGAGATTTTTGTTACTCCATTTGGATGGTAGCCTTTTCATTGTGGAAGTAAGTTTGTTGTCGAGATTTTTGTTAATCCAAAGGATGGTTGCCTTGTCATTATGGCAGGTTGTCTGTTTTCGAGATTTTTGTTACTCCAATGGAAGGTAGCCTTGTCATTATGGAAGGTTGTATGTTGTCGAGATTTTTGTTACTCCAAAATGATGGTAGCCTTGTCATTATGGAAGGTTGTCTATTATCGAGATTTTTGTTACTCCATTGGATGGTAGACTTGTCATTATGGAAGGTAGTCTGTTGTGGTAATTTTTGTTACTCCAATGGATGGTAGCCTTGTCATTATGGATGGTAGTATGTTGTCGATATTTTTTTTACTATAAAGGATGGTAGCCTTGTAATTATGGAAGGTAGTCTATTATCGAGATTTTTGTTACTCCAATGGATGGTAGAATTGTCATTATAGAAGGTAGTCTGTTGTCGAGATTTTTAATACTCCAATGGATGGTAGCCTTGTCATTATGGAAGGTAGTATGTCGTTTTAATTTTTGTTACTCCAATGGATGGTAGCCTTGTCATTATGGAAGGTAGTCTGTTGTCGATAATTTTTATTACTCCATTGGATGGTAGCCTTGTCATTATGGAAGTTAGTCTGTTGTCGAGATTTTTGTTACTCCAATGGATAGTAGCCTAGTCATTATGAAAGGTGGTCTGTTGTCGATATCTTTGTTACTCCAATGGATGGTAGCCTAATCATTATCGAAGGTAGTCTATTTTGATATTTTTGTTACTCCAATGGATGGTAGCCTTGTCATTATGGAAGGTAGTTTATTTTCCTGATTTTTGTTACTCCAATGGATGGTAGCCTTGTAATTATGGAAGGTAGTCTGTTGTAGAGATTTTTGTTATTCCAATGGATGGTAGCCTATTTATTATGGAAGGTAGTCTATTTTAGAGATTTTTGTTACTCCAATGGATGGTAGCCTTGTCATTATGAAAGGTAGTCTGTGGTCGATATCTTTGTTACTCCAATGGATGGTAGCCTAATCATTACGGAAGGTAGTCTATTTTGATATTTTTTTTACTCCAATGGATGGTAGCCTTGTCGTTATGGAAGGTAGTATGTTGTCGAGATTTTTATTTCTCCAAAGGATGGTAGCCTTCTAATTATGGAAGGTAGTCTATTATCGAGATTTTTGTTACTCCAATGGATGGTAGCCTTGTAATTATGGAAGGTTGTCTATTATCGATATTTTTGTTACTCCTTTGGATGGTAGCCTTGTCATTATGGAAGGTAGTCTGTTGTTGTAATTTTTGTTACTCCAATAGTAGCCTTGTCATTATGGATGGTAGTTTATTTTCGAGATTTTTGTTACTCCAATGGTTGGTAGCCTTGTAATTATGGAAGGTAGTCTGTTGTCGAGATTTTTTTTACTCCAATGGATGGTAGAATTGTCATTATGGAAGGTAGTCTGTTGTCGAGATTTTTAATACTCCAATGGATGGTAGCCTTGTCATTATGGAAGGTAGTTTGTCGTTTTGATTTTTTTTTATTACTGCAATGGATGGTAGCCTTGTCATTATGGAAGTTAGTCTGTTGTTGATATCTTTGTTTCTCCAATTGATGGTAGCCTAGTCATTATGAAAGGTAGTCTGTTGTTGATATTTTTGTTAATCCAATGGATGGTAGCCTTGTCATTATGGAAGGTAGTTTATTTTCCTGATTTTTGTTACTCCAATGGATGGTAGCCTTGTAATTATGGAAGGTAGTCTGTTGTCGAGATTTTTGTTATTCCAATGGATGGTAGCCTATTTATTATGGAAGGTAGTCTATTTTAGAAATTTTTGTTACTCCAATGGATGGTAGCCTTGTCATTATGAAAGGTAGTCTGTGGTCGATATCTTTGTTACTCCAATGGATGGTAGCCTAATCATTACGGAAGATAGCCTATTTTGATATTTTTTTTACTCCAATGGATGGTAGCCTTGTCGTTATGGAAGGTAGTATGTTGTCGAGATTTTTGTTACTCCAATGGATGGTAGCCTAGTCATTATGAAAGGTAGTCTGTTGTCGATATCTTTGTTACTCCAATGGATGGTAGCCTAATCATTATGGAAGGTAGTCTATTTTGATATTTTTGTTACTCCAATGGATGGTAGCCTTGTCATTATGGAAGGTAGTTTATTTTTGAGATTTTTGTTACTCCAATGGATGGTAGCCTTGTAATTATGGAAGGTAGTTTGTTGTCGATATTTTTGTTACTCCAATGGATGGTAGCCTTTTCATTATGGAAGGTAGTTTGTTTTCGATATCTTTGTTACTCTAATCGATGGTAGCCTAGTCATTATGGAAGGTAGTATGTTGTCGAGATTTTTGTTATTCTAATGGATGGTAGCCTTGTCATTATGGAAAGTAGTGTGATGTCGAGATTTTTGTTATTCTAAATGATGGTAGCCTTTTTATTATGAAAGGTTGTCTGTTGTCGAGATTTTTGTTACTCCATTTGGATGGTAGCCTTTTCATTGTGGAAGTAAGTTTGTTGTCGAGATTTTTGTTAATCCAAAGGATGGTTGCCTTGTCATTATGGCAGGTTGTCTGTTTTCGAGATTTTTGTTACTCCAATGGAAGGTAGCCTTGTCATTATGGAAGGTTGTATGTTGTCGAGATTTTTGTTACTCCAAAGGATGGTAGCCTTGTCATTATGGAAGGTTGTCTATTATCGAGATTTTTGTTACTCCATTGGATGGTAGACTTGTCATTATGGAAGGTAGTCTGTTGTGGTAATTTTTGTTACTCCAATGGATGGTAGCCTTGTCATTATGGATGGTAGTATGTTGTCGATATTTTTTTTACTATAAAGGATGGTAGCCTTGTAATTATGGAAGGTAGTCTATTATCGAGATTTTTGTTACTCCAATGGATGGTAGAATTGTCATTATAGAAGGTAGTCTGTTGTCGAGATTTTTAATACTCCAATGGATGGTAGCCTTGTCATTATGGAAGGTAGTATGTCGTTTTAATTTTTGTTACTCCAATGGATGGTAGCCTTGTCATTATGGAAGGTAGTCTGTTGTCGATAATTTTTATTACTCCATTGGATGGTAGCCTTGTCATTATGGAAGTTAGTCTGTTGTCGAGATTTTTGTTACTCCAATGGATAGTAGCCTAGTCATTATGAAAGGTGGTCTGTTGTCGATATCTTTGTTACTCCAATGGATGGTAGCCTAATCATTATCGAAGGTAGTCTATTTTGATATTTTTGTTACTCCAATGGATGGTAGCCTTGTCATTATGGAAGGTAGTTTATTTTCCTGATTTTTGTTACTCCAATGGATGGTAGCCTTGTAATTATGGAAGGTAGTCTGTTGTAGAGATTTTTGTTATTCCAATGGATGGTAGCCTATTTATTATGGAAGGTAGTCTATTTTAGAGATTTTTGTTACTCCAATGGATGGTAGCCTTGTCATTATGAAAGGTAGTCTGTGGTCGATATCTTTGTTACTCCAATGGATGGTAGCCTAATCATTACGGAAGGTAGTCTATTTTGATATTTTTTTTACTCCAATGGATGGTAGCCTTGTCGTTATGGAAGGTAGTATGTTGTCGAGATTTTTATTTCTCCAAAGGATGGTAGCCTTCTAATTATGGAAGGTAGTCTATTATCGAGATTTTTGTTACTCCAATGGATGGTAGCCTTGTAATTATGGAAGGTTGTCTATTATCGATATTTTTGTTACTCCTTTGGATGGTAGCCTTGTCATTATGGAAGGTAGTCTGTTGTTGTAATTTTTGTTACTCCAATAGTAGCCTTGTCATTATGGATGGTAGTTTATTTTCGAGATTTTTGTTACTCCAATGGTTGGTAGCCTTGTAATTATGGAAGGTAGTCTGTTGTCGAGATTTTTTTTACTCCAATGGATGGTAGAATTGTCATTATGGAAGGTAGTCTGTTGTCGAGATTTTTAATACTCCAATGGATGGTAGCCTTGTCATTATGGAAGGTAGTTTGTCGTTTTGATTTTTTTTTATTACTCCAATGGATGGTAGCCTTGTCATTATGGAAGTTAGTCTGTTGTTGATATCTTTGTTTCTCCAATTGATGGTAGCCTAGTCATTATGAAAGGTAGTCTGTTGTTGATATTTTTGTTAATCCAATGGATGGTAGCCTTGTCATTATGGAAGGTAGTTTATTTTCGAGATTTTTATTACTCCAATGGATGGTAGCCTTGTAATTATGGAAGGTAGTCTATTATCGAGATTTTTGTTATTCCAATGGATGGTAGCCTAGTCATTATGGAAGGTAGTCTATTTTCGAGATTTTTGTTAATCCAATGGATGGTAGCCTTGTCATTATGAAAGGTAGTCTATTGTCGATATCGTTGTAACTCCAATGGATGGTAGCCTAATCATTATGGAAGGTAGTCTATTTTGATATTTTTGTTACTCCAATGGATGGTAGCCTTGTCGTTATGGAAGGTAGTATGTTGTCGATATTTTTATTACTCCAAAGGATGGTAGCCTTCTAATTATGGAAGGTAGTCTATTATCGAGATTTTTGTTACTCCAATGGATGGTAGCCTTGTAATTATAGAAGGTAGTCTGTTGTCGAGATTTTAATACTCCAGTGGATGGTATCCTTGTAATTATGGAAGGTAGTATGTCATTGTGATTTTTGTTACTCCAATGGACGGTAGCCTTGTCATTATGGAAGGTAGTCTATTATTCATATTTTTGTTACTACGATGTATGGTAGCCTTGTCATTATGGATGGTAGTCTGTTGTCGAGATTTTTGTTACTCCAATGGATGGTAGCCTTGTCATTATGGAAGGTAGTATGTTGTCGAGATTTTTGTTATTCTAATGGATGGTAGCCTTGTCATTATGGAAAGTTGTGTGACGTCGAGATTTTTGTTATTCTAATGGATGGTAGCCTTGTAATTATGAAAGGTAGTATGTCTTCAAGATTTTTGTTACTCGATTTGGATGGTAGCCTTGTCATTATGGAAGTAAGTCTTTTGTCGAGATTTTTGTTAATCCAAAGGATGGTTGCCTTGTCATTATGGCAGGTAGTATGTTGTCGAGATGTTTGTTATTCTAATGGATGGTAGCCTTGTCATTATGGAAAGTTGTGTGATGTCGAGATTTTTGTTATTCTAATGGATGGTAGCCTTGTAATTATGAAAGGTAGTATGTCTTCAAGATTTTTGTTACTCGATTTGGATGGTAGCCTTGTCATTATGGAAGTAAGTCTTTTGTCGAGATTTTTGTTAATCCAAAGGATGGTAGCCTTGTCATTATGGAAGGTAGTATGTTGTCGAGATTTTTGTTATTCTAATGGATGGTAGCCTTGTCATTATGGAAAGTTGTGTGATGTCGAGATTTTTGTTATTCTAATGGATGGTAGCCTTGTAATTATGAAAGGTAGTATGTCTTCAAGATTTTTGTTACTCGATTTGGATGGTAGCCTTGTCATTATGGAAGTAAGTCTTTTGTCGAGATTTTTGTTAATCCAAAGGATGGTTGCCTTGTCATTATGGCAGGTAGTATGTTTTCGAGATTTTTGTTACTCCAATGGATGGTATCCTTGTCATTATGGAAGGTAGTATGTTGTCGAGATTTTTGTTACTCCAAAGGATGGTAGCCTTGTCATTATGGAAGGTTGTCTATTATCGAGATTTTTGTTACTCCATTGGATCGTAGCCTTGTCATTATGGAAGTTAGTCTATTATGGTAATTTTTGTTACTCCAATGGATGGTAGCCTTGTCATTATGGATGGTAGTATGTTGTCGATATTTTTTTTACTCCAAAGGATGGTAGCCTTGTAATTATGGAGGGTAGTCTATTATCGAGATTTTTGTTACTCGAATGGATGGTAGAATTGTCATTATGGAAGGTAGTCTGTCGTTTTGATTTTTGTTACTCCAATGGATGGTAGCCTTGTCATTATGGAAGGTAGTCTGTTGTCAAGATTTTTTATTACTCCATTGGATGGTACCCTTGTCATTATGGAAGTTAGTCTGTTGTCGAGATTTTTGTTACTCCAATGGATGGTAGCCTTGTCATTATGGAAGGTAGTCTGTTGTCGATATCTTTGTTACTCAAATGGATAGTAGCCTAATCATTATGGAAGGTAGTCTATTTTGATATTTTTGATACTGCAATGGATGGTAGCCTTGTCATTATGGAAGTTAGTTTATTTTCGAGATTTTTGTTACTCCAATGGATGGTAGCCTTGTAATTATGGAAGGTAGTCTGTTGTCGAGATTTTTGTTATTCCAATGGATGGTAGCCTAGTCATTATGGAAGGTAGTCTATTTTCGAGATTTTTGTTACTCCAATGGATGGTAGCCTTGTCATTATGAAAGGTAGTCTGTCGTAGATATCTTTGTTACTCCAATGGATGGTAGCCTAATCATTATGGAAGATAGTCTATTTTGATATTTTTGTTACTCCAATGGATGGTAGCCTTGTCATTATGGAAGGTAATATGTTGTCGAGATTTTTATTACTCCAAAGGATGGTAGGCTTCTAATTATGGAAGGTAGTCTATTATCGAGATTTTTGTTACTCTAATGGATGGTAGCCTTGTAATTATGGAAGGTAGTCTGTTGTCGAGATTTTTAATACTCCAATGGATGGTAGCCTTGTCATTATGGAAGGTACTCTGTCGTTTTTTTTTGTTACTTCATTGGATGGTAGCCTTGTCATTATGGAAGTTAGTCTGTTTTCAAGATTTTTGTTATTCCAATGGATGGTAGCCTAATCATTATGGAAGGTAGTCTATTTTGATATTTTTGTTACTCCAATGGATGGTAGCCTTGTCATTATAGAAGTTAGTTTATTTTCGAGATTTTTGTTACTCCAATGGTTGGTAGCCTTGTAATTATGGAAGGTAGTCTGTTGTCGAGATTTTTGTTATTCCAATGGATGGTAGCCTAGTCATTATGGAAGGTAGTCTATTTTAGAGATTTTTGTTACTCCAATGGATGGTAGCCTTGTAATTATGAAAGGTAGTGTGTCGTCGATATCTTTGTTACTCCAATGGATGGTAGCCTAATCATTACGGAAGATAGTCTATTTTGATATTTTTGTTACTCCAATGGATGGTAGCCTTGTCGTTATGGAAGGTAGTTTGTTGTCGAGATTTTTATTACTCCAAAGGATGGTAGCCTTCTAATTATGGAAGGTAGTCTATTATCGAGATTTTTGTTACTCCAGTGGATGGTAGCCTTGTAATTATGGAAGGTAGTCTGTTGTCGAGATTTTTAATACTCCAATGGATGGTAGCCTTGTCATTATGGAAGGTAGTCTGTCGTTGTGATTTTTGTTACTCCAATGGATGGTAGCCTTGTCATTATGGAAGGTAGTCTATTGTTCATATTTTTGTTACTACGATGTATGGTAGCCTTGTCATTAAGGAAGGTAGTCTGTTGTCGAGATTTTTGTTACTCCAATGGATAGTAGCCTAGTCATTATAGAAGGTAGTCTATTTTCCAGATTTTTGTTACTCCAATGGATGGTAACCTTGTCAGTATGGAAGGTAGTCTGTTGTCGAGATTTTTGTTACTCCAATAGATGGTAGCCTTGTCATTATGGAAGGTAGTTTGTTGTCGATATCTTTGTTACTCTAATGGATGGTAGCCTAGTCATTATGGAAGGTAGTATGTTGTCAAGATTTTTGTTACTCCAATGGATGGTAGCCTTGTCATTATGGAAAGTAGTGTGATGTCGAGATTTTTGTTATTCTAATGGATGGTAGCCTTGTCATTATGAAAGGTAGTTTGTTGTCGAGATTTTTGTTACTCCATTGGATGGTAGCCTTGTCATTATGGAAGTAAGTCTGTTGTCGAGATTTTTGTTATTCCAATGGATGGTAGCCTAGTCATTATGGAAGGTAGTCTATTTTCGAGATTTTTGTTACTCTAATGGATGGTTGCCTTGTCATTATGGAAGGTAGTCTCTTATCTAGATTTTTGTCATTCCAATGGATGGTAGCTTAGTCATTATGGAAGGTAGTCTATTTTCGAGATTTTTGTTACTCTAATGGATGGTAGCCTTGTCAATATGAAAGGTAGTCTGTTGTCGATATCTTTGGTACTCCAATTGATGGTAGCCTAATCATTATGGAAGGTAGTCTATTTTGATATTTTTGTTACTCCAATGGATGGTAGCCTTGTCATTATGGAAGGTAATATGGTGTCGAGATTTTTATTACTCTAAAGGATGGTAGGCTACTAATTATGGAAGGTAGTCTATTATCGAGATTTTTGTTACTCCAATGGATGGTAGCCTTGTCATTATGGAAGGTAGTATGTTGTCGAGATTTTTATTACTCCAAAGGATGGTAGCCTTCTAATTATGGAAGGTAGTCTATTATCGAGATTTTTGTTACTCTAATGGATGGTAGCCTTGTAATTATGGAAGGTAGTCTGTTGTCGAGATTTTTAATACTCCAATGGATGGTAGCCTTGTCATTATGGAAGGTACTCTATCGTTTTTTTTTGTTACTTCATTGGATGGTAGCCTTGTCATTATGGAAGTTAGTCTGTTTTCGAGATTTTTGTTATTCCAATGGATGGTAGCCTAATCATTATGGAAGGTAGTCTAATTTGATATTTTTGTTACTCCAATGGATGGTAGCCTTGTCATTATAGAAGTTAGTTTATTTTCGAGATTTTTGTTACTCCAATGGTTGGTAGCCTTGTAATTATGGAAGGTAGTCTGTTGTCGAGATTTTTGTTATTCCAATGGATGGTAGCCTAGTCATTATGGAAGGTAGTCTATTTTAGAGATTTTTGTTACTCCAATGGATGGTAGCCTTGTAATTATGAAAGGTAGTGTGTCGTCGATATCTTTGTTACTCCAATGGATGGTAGCCTAATCATTACGGAAGATAGTCTATTTTGATATTTTTGTTACTCCAATGGATGGTAGCCTTGTCGTTATGGAAGGTAGTTTGTTGTCGAGATTTTTGTTACTCCAAAGGATGGTAGCCTTCTAATCATGGAAGGTAGTCTATTATCGATATTTTTGTTACTCCAATGGATGGTAGCCTTGTAATTATGGAAGGTAGTCTGTTGTAGAGATTTTTAATACTCCAATGGATGGTAGCCTTGTCATTATGGAAGGTAGTCTGTCGTTGTGATTTTTGTTACTCCATTGGATGGTAGCCTTGTCATTATGGAAGGTAGTCTATTGTTCATATTTTTGTTACTACGATTTATGGTAGCCTTGTCATTAAGGAAGGTAGTCTGTTGTCGAGATTTTTGTTACTCCATTTGATGGTACCCTTGTCATTATGGAAGTTAGTCTGTTGTCGAGATTTTTGTTATTCCAATGGATAGTAGCCTAGTCATTATAGAAGGTAGTCTATTTTCCATATTTTTGTTACTCCAATGGATGGTAACCTTGTCAGTATGGAAGGTAGTATGTTGTCGAGATTTTTGTTACTCCAATGGATGGTAGCCTTGTCATTATGGAAGGTAGTTTGTTGTCGATATCTTTGTTACTCTAATGGATGGTAGCCTAGTCATTATGGAAGGTAGTATGTTGTCAAGATTTTTGTTACTCCAATGGATGGTAGCCTTGTCATTATGGAAAGTAGTGTGATGTCGAGATTTTTGTTATTCTAATGGATGGTAGCCTTGTCATTATGAAAGGTAGTTTGTTGTCGAGATTTTTGTTACTCCATTGGATGGTAGCCTTGTCATTATGGAAGTAAGTCTGTTGTCGAGATTTTTGTTATTCCAATGGATGGTAGCCTAGTCATTATGGAAGGTAGTATATTTTCGAGATTTTTGTTACTCCAATGGATGGTTGCCTTGTCATTATGGAAGGTAGTCTCTTGTCTAGATTTTTGTCATTCCAATGGATGGTAGCTTAGTCATTATGGAAGGTATTCTATTTTCGAGATTTTTGTTACTCTAATGGATGGTAGCCTTGTCAATATGAAAGGTAGTCTGTTGTCGATATCTTTGGTACTCCAATTGATGGTAGCCTAATCATTATGGAAGGTAGTCTATTTTGATATTTTTGTTACTCCAATGGATGGTAGCCTTGTCATTATGGAAGGTAATATGTTGTCGAGATTTTTATTACTCCAAAGGATGGTAGGCTTCTAATTATGGAAGGTAGTCTATTATCGAGATTTTTGTTACTCCAATGGATGGTAGCCTTGTCATTATGCAAGGTAGTTTGTCGTTTTGATTTTTGTTACTCCAATGGAAGGTAGCCTTGTCATTTTGGAAGGTAGTCTATTGTTCATATTTTTGTTACTACGATGTATGGTAGCCATGTCATTATGGAAGGTAGTCTATTGTTCATATTTTTGTTACTACGATGTATGGTAGCCTTGTCATTATGGAAAGTTGTGTGATGTCGAGATTTTTGTTATTCTAATGGATGGTAGCCTTGTAATTATGAAAGGTAGTATGTCTTCAAGATTTTTGTTACTCGATTTGGATGGTAGCCTTGTCATTATGGAAGTAAGTCTTTTTTCGAGATTTTTGTTAATCCAAAGGATGGTTGCCTTGTAATTATGGCAGGTAGTATGTTTTCGAGATTTTTGTTACTCCAATGGATGGTAGCCTTGTCATTATGGAAGGTAGTATGTTGTCGAGATTTTTGTTACTCCAAAGGATGGTAGCCTTGTCATTATGGAAGGTTGTCTATTATCGAGATTTTTGTTACTCCATTGGATCGTAGCCTTGTCATTATGGAAGTTAGTCTATTGTGGTAATTTTTGTTACTCCAATGGATGGTAGCCTTATCATTATGGATGGTAGTATTGTCATTATGGAAGGTAGTCTGTCGTTTTGTTTTTTGTTACTCCAATGGATGGTAGCCTTGTCATTATGGAAGGTAGTCTCTTGTCAAGATTTTTTATTACTCCATTGGATGGTAGCCTTGTCATTATGGAAGTTAGTCTGTTGTCGAGATTTTTTTTACTCCAATGGATGGTAGCCTAGTCATTATGATAGGTAGTCTGTTGTCGATATCTTTGTTACTCAAATGGATAGTAGCTTAATCATTATGGAAGGTAGTCTATTTTGATATTTTTGATACTCCAATGGATGGTAGCCTTGTCATTATGGAAGTTAGTTTATTTTCGAGATTTTTGTTACTCCAATGGATGGTAGCCTTGTAATTATGGAAGGTAGTCTGTTGTCGAGATTTTTGTTATTCCAATGGATGGTAGCCTAGTCATTATGGAAGGTAGTCTATTATCGAGATTTTTGTTACTCCAATGGATGGTAGCCTTGTCATTATGAAACGTAGTCTGTCGTAGATATCTTTGTTACTCCAATGGATGGTAGCCTAATCATTATGGAAGATAGTCTATTTTGATATTTTTGTTACTCCAATGGATGGTAGCCTTGTCATTATGGAAGGTAGTATGTTGTCGAGATTTTTATTACTCCAAAGGATGGTAGCCTTCTAATTATGGAAGGTGGTCTATTATCGAGATTTTTGTTACTCCAATGGATGGTAGCCTTGTAATTATGGACGGTAGTCTATTGTCGAGATTTTTAATACTCCAATGGATGGTAGCCTTGTCATTATGGAAGGTAGTCTGTCGTTTTTTTTTTGTTACTTCATTGGAGTGTAGCCTTGTCATTATGGAAGTTAGTCTGTTTTCAGATTTTTGTTATTCCAATGGATGGTAGCCTAATCATTATGGAAGGTAGTCTATTTTGATATTTTTGTTACTCCAATGGATAGTAGCCTTGTCATTATAGAAGTTAGTTTATTTTCGAGATTTTTGTTACTCCAATGGATGGTAGCCTTGTAATTATGGAAGGTAGTCTGTTGTCGAGATTTTTGTTATTCCAATGGATGGTAGCCTAGTCATTATGGAAGGTAGTATATTTTAGAGATTTTTGTTACTCCAATGGATGGTAGCCTTGTAATTATGAAAGGTAGTGTGTCGTCGATATCTTTTTTACTCCAATGGATGGTAGCCTAATCATTACGGAAGATAGTCTATTTTGATATTTTTGTTACTCCAATGGATGGTAGCCTTGTCGTTATGGAAGGTAGTATGTTGTCGAGATTATTATTACTCCAAAGGATGGTAAGCTTCTAATTATGGAAGGTAGTCTATTATCGAGATTTTTGTTACTCCAATGGATGGTAGCCTTGTAATTATGGAAGGTAGTCAGTTGTGGAGATTTTTAATACTCCAATGGATGGTAGCATTGTCATTATGGAAGGTAGTCTATTGTCGAGATTTTTGTTATTCCATTGGATGGTAGCCTTGTCATTATGGAAGGTAGACTTTTGTCGAGATTTTTGTTACTCCAAAAGGATGGTAGCCTTGTCAATATGGAAGGATGTATGTTGTCTAGATTTTTTGTTACTCCAATGGATGATAGCCTTGTCATTATGGAGGGAAGTATGTTGTCAAGATTTTTGTTACTCTAATGGATCGAAGCCTTGTCATTATGGAAGATAGTCTGTCATCGAGATTTCTTATACTATCATGGATGGTAGCCTTATCATTATGGATGGTAGTTTGTTGTTTAGATTTTTGTTACTCTAATGGATGGTAGCCTTATCATTATGAAAGGTAATCTGATGTCGAGATTTTTGTTACTCCAATGGATGGTAGGCTTGTCATTATGGAAGGTAATCTTTTATCGAGATTTTTGTTACACCAATGGATGGTAGCCTTGTCATTTTAGAAGTAGTCTATTATCAATAATTTTGTTAATCCAATGGATGGTAGCCTTGTCAATATGGAGCGTAGTCTGTTGTCGAGATTTTTGTTACTCTAATGGATGGTAGCCTTGAGATTTTGGAAGGTAGTCTGTTGTCGAGACTTTTATTACTCCAATGGATGGTAGCCTTGTCATTATGGAAGGTATTCTGTTGTCTAGATATTTTGTTACTCCAATGGATGATAGCCTTGTCATTATGAAGGGTAGTATGTTGTCGAGATTTTTGTTACTCTATGGATGGAAGCCTTGTCATTATGGAAGGTAGTCTGTCATCGAGATTTCTTATACTATAATGGATGGTATCCTTATCATTATGGATGGTAGTTTGTTGTTCAGATTTTTGTTACTCTAATGGATGGTAGCCTTGTCATTATGGAAGGTAATCTGTTGTCGAGATTTTTGTTACTCCAATGGATGGTAGCCTTGTCATTATGGAAGGTAATCTGTTATCGAGATTTTTGTTACACCAATGGATTGTAGACTTGTGATTATGGAAGGTAGTCTGTTATCAAGAATTTTGTTAATCCAATGGATGGTAGCCTTGTCATTATGGGGCGTAGCATGTTGTTGAGATTTTTGTTACTTCAATGGATGGTAGCCTTGACATTTTGAAAGGTAGTCTGTTGTCGATATTTTTGTTACTCCAATGGATGTTAGCCTTGTCATTATGGAAAGTTGTCTGTTGTCGAGATTTTTGTTATTCCAATGGATGGTAGCCTAGTCATTATGGAAGATAGTCTATTTTCGAGATTTTTGTTACTCTAATGGATGGTAGCCTTGTCAATATGAAAGGTAGTCTGTTGTCGATATCTTTGGTACTCCAATTGATGGTAGCCTAATCATTATGGAAGGTAGTCTATTTTGATATTTTTGTTACTCCAATGGATGGTAGCCTTGTCATTATGGAAGGTAATATGTTGTCGAGATTTTTATTACTCCATAGGATGGTAGGCTTCTAATTATGGAAGGTAGTCTATTATCGAGATTTTTGTTACTCCAATGGATGGTAGCCTTGTCATTATGGAAGGTAGTCTGTGGTCGAGATTTTTAATACTCCAATAGATGGTAGCCTTGTCATTATGGAAGGTAGTTTGTCGTTTTGATTTTTGTTACTCCAATGGAAGGTAGCCTTGTCATTATGGAAGGTAGTCTATTGTTCATATTTTTGTTACTACGATGTATGGTAGCCATGTCATTATGAAAGGTAGTCTATTGTTCATATTTTTGTTACTACGATGTATGGTAGCCTTGTCATTATGGAAAGTTGTGTGATGTTGAGATTTTTGTTATTCTAATGGATGGTAGCCTTGTAATTATGAAAGGTAGTATGTCTTCAAGATTTTTGTTACTCGATTTGGATGGTAGCCTTGTCATTATGGAAGTAAGTCTTTTGTCGAGATTTTTGTTAATCCAAAGGATGGTTGCCTTGTCATTATGGCAGGTAGTATGTTTTCGAGATTTTTGTTAATCCAATGGATGGTAGCCTTGTCATTATGGAAGGTAGTATGTTGTCGAGATTTTTGTTACTCCAAAGGATGGTAGCCTTGTCATTATGGAAGGTTGTCTATTATTGAGATTTTTGTTACTCCATTGGATCGTAGCCTTGTCATTATGGAAGTTAGTCTATTGTGGTAATTTTTGTTACTCCAATGGATGGTAGCCTTGTCATTATGGATGGTAGTATGTTGTCGATATTTTTTTTACTCCAAAGGATGGTAGCCTTGTAATTATGGAGGGTAGTCTATTATCGAGATTTTTGTTACTCCAATGGATGGTAGAATTGTCATTATGGAAGGTAGTCTGTCGTTTTGATTTTTGTTACTCCAATGGATGGTAGCCTTGTCATTATGGAAGGTAGTCTGTTGTCAAGATGTTTTATTACTCCATTGGATGGTAGCCTTGTCATTATGGAAGTTAGTCTGTTGTCGAGATTTTTGTTACTCCAATGGATGGTAGCCTAGTCATTATGAAAGGTAGTCTATTGTCGATAACTTTGTTACTCAAATGGATAGTAGTCTAATCATTATGGAAGGTAGTCTATTTTGATATTTTTGATACTCCAATGGATGGTAGCCTTGTCATTATGGAAGTTAGTTTATTTTCGAGATTTTTGTTACTCCAATGGATGGTAGCCTTGTAATTATGGAAGGTAGTCTGTTGTCGAGATTTTTGTTATTCCAATGGATGGTAGCCTAGTCATTATTGAAGGTAGTCTATTTTCGAGATTTTTGTTACTCCAATGGATGGTAGCCTTGTCATTATGAAAGGTAGTCTGTCGTAGATATCTTTGTTACTCCAATGGATGGTAGCCCTGTGATTATGGAACTTAGCCTGCTTTAGATATTTTTGTTATTCCAATAGATGGTAGCCTTCTCATTATGGAAGGTTGTTTGTTCTCTAGATTTTTGTTACTCTAATGGATGGTAGCTTTGTATTATGTAAGGTAGTCTGTTGTCGAGATTTTTGTTACTCTAATGGATAATAGTTTGTTGTCGATATTTTTGTTACACCAATGGATGGTAACCTTGTCATTATGGAAGGTAGTCTGTTGTCGATATTATGGTTAATTCAATGGATGGTAGCCTTGTCATTATGGAAGATAGTATGTTGTCGAGATTTTTGTTACTCCAATGGATGGTAGCCTTGTCATTATGGAAGGTATTCTATTGTCTAGACTTTTATTACACAAATGGATGGTAGCCTTGTCATTATGGAAGGTAGTCTGTTGTCTAGATTTTTTGTTACTCCAATGGATGATAGCCTTGTCATTATGAAGGGTAGTATGTTGTCGAGATTTTTGTTAATCTAATGGATCGAAGCCTTGTCATTATGGAAGGTAGTCTTTCATCGAGATTTCTTATACTATAATGGATGGTAGTCTTATATTTATGGAAGGTAGTTTGCTGTTCAGATTTTTGTTACTCTAATGGATGGTAGCCTTGTCATTATGGAAGGTAATCTATTGTCGATATCTTTGTTACTCCAATGGATGGTAGTCTTGTCATTATGGAAGGTAATGTATTATCGATATTTTTGTTACACCAATGGATGGTAGCCTAGTCATTATGGAGCGTAGTCTATTGTCGAAATTTTTGTTACTCCAATGGATTATAGCCTTGTCATTATGGAAGGTAGTCTATTGTATAGATTTTTGCTACTCCAATGGTGGTAGCCTTGTCATTATGGAAGGTAGTCTATTGTCGAGATTTTTGTTATCCCATTGGATGGTAGCCTTGTCATTATGGAAGGTAGACTTTTGTCGAGATTTTTGTTACTCCAAATGGATGGTAGCCTTATCATTATGGAAGGTAGTCTGTTGCAGAGATTTTTGTTACTCTAAAGGATAGTAGCCTTGTCATTATGGATGGTAGTCTATTGTCGAGATTTTTGTTACTCCAATGGATTTTAGCCTTGTCATTATGGAATGTAGTGTGTTGTCGAAATTTTTGTTACTCCAATGGATTGTAGCCTTGTCATTATGGAAGGTAGTCTATTGTCTAGATTTTTGTAACTCCAATGGTGGTAGCCTTGTCATTATGGAAGGTAGTCTGTTGACGAGATTTTTGTTACTCCAATGGATGGTAGCCTTGTCATTATTGAAGGTAGTCTGTCGTTGAGATTTCTGTTACTCCAATGGATGGTAGCCTTGTCATTATTAAAGGTAGTCTGTTGTCGAGATTTTTGTCACTCCAATTGATGGTAGCCTTGTCATTATGGAATGTAGTCTGTTGTCGAGACTTTTGTTACTCCAATGGATGGTAGCCTTGTCATTATTGAAGGTAGTCTGTCGTTGAGATTTCTGTTACTCCAATGGATGGTAGCCTTGTCATTATTAAAGGTAGTCTGTTGTCGAGATTTTTGTCACTCCAATTGATGGTAGCCTTGTCATTATGGAATGTAGTCTGTTGTCGAGACTTTTGTTACTCCAATGGATGGTAGCCTTGTCATTATGGAATGTAGTCTGTTGTCGAGATTTTTGTTACTCCAATGGATGGTAGCCTTGTCATTATGGAAGGTAGTGTGTTGTCGAGATTTTTATTACTCCAATTGATGGTAGCCTTGTCATTAGGGAACGTAGTCTATTGTCGAGATTTTTTTTACACCAATGGATGGTAGCCTTGTCATTATGGAAGGTAGTATGTTGTCGAGATCTTTGTTACTCTAATGGATTGTAGCCTTGTCATTATGGAAGGTAGTCATTTATCGAGATTTTTGTTACTCAAATTGATGGTAGCCTTGTCATTATGTAAGGTAGTCTGTTGTAAAGATTTGTGTTACTCTAATGGATGGTAGCCTTGTCATTATGGAAGGTAGTCTGTTGTCGAGATGTTTGTTACACCCATGGATGGTAGCCTTGTCATTATGGAAGGTAGTGTGTTGCCGAGAATTTTGTTAATCCAATGAATGGTACCATTGTCATTATGGAACTTAGTCTGTTATAGATATCTTTGTTACTCCAATGGATGGTAGCCTTGTCATTATGGAAGGTAGTCTATTGTCGAGACTTTCGTTACTCCATTGGATGGTAGCCTTGTCATTATGGAAGGAAGTCTTTTGTCGAAATTCTTGTTACTCCAATGGAAGGTAGCCTTCTCATTATGGAAGGTAGTCTATTGTCGATATTTTTGTTACACCAATGGATGGTAACCTTGTCATTATGGAAGGTAGTCTGTTGTCGAGATTTTGGTTAATTCAATAGATGGTAGCCTTGTCATTATAGAAGATAGTATGTTGTCGAGATTTTTGTTACTCCAATGGATGGTAGCCTTGTCATTATGGAAGGTATTCTATTGTCGAGACTTTTATTACTCCAATGGATGGTAGCCTTGTCATTATGGAAGGTAGTCTGTTGTCTAGATTTTTTGTTACTCCAATGGATGATAGCCTTGTCATTATGAAGGGTAGTATGTTGTCGAGATTTTTGTTACTCTAATGGATCAAAGCCTTGTCATCATGGAAGGTAGTCTGTCATCGAGATTTCTTATACTATAATGGATGGTAGCCTTATAATTATGGAAGGTAGTTTGTTGTTCAGATTTTTGTTACTCTAATGGATGGTAGCCTTGTCATTATGGAAGGTAATCTATTGTCGAGATTTTTGTTACTCCAATGGATGGTAGTCTTGTCATTATGGAAGGTAATCTATTATCGAGATTTTTGTTACACCAATGGATGGTAGCCTTGTCATTATGAAAGGTAGTCTGTTATCAAGAGTTTGGTTAATCCAATGGATGGTAGCCTTGTCATTATGGAGCGTAGTCTGTTGTCAAAATTTTTGTTACTCCAATGGATTATAGCCTTGTCATTATGGAAGGTAGTCTTTTGTATAGATTTTTGTTACCCCAATGGTGGTAGCCCTGTCATTTTGGAAGGTACTCTATTGTCGAGATTTTTGTTACTCTAATGGATTGTAGCCTTGTCATTATGGAATGTAGTCTATTGTCGAAATTTTTGTTACTCCAATGGATTGTAGCCTTGTCATTATGGAAGGTAGTCTGTTGTCTAGATTTTTGTAACTCGAATGGTGGTAGCCTTGTCATTATGGAAGGTTGTATGTTCGTCGAGATTTTTGTTACTCCAATGGATGGTAGCCTTGTCATTATTGAAGGTAGTTTGTTGTCGAGATTTTTGTCACTCCAATTGATGGTAGCCTTGTCATTATGGAATGTAGTCTGTTGTCGAGATTTTTGTTACTCCAATGGATGGTAGCCTTGTCATTATGGAAGGTAGTGTGTTGTCGAGATTTTTGTTACTCCAATTGATGATTGCCTTGTCATTAGGGAACATACTCTGTTGTCGAGATTTTTGTTACACCAATGGATGGTAGCCTTGTCATTACGGAAGGTAGTATGTTGTCGAGATCCTTGTTACTCTAATGGATTGTAGCCTTGTCATTATGGAAGGAAGTCATTTATCGAGATTTTTGTTACTCAAATTGATGGTAGCCTTGTCAGTATGTAAGGTAGTCTGTTGTCAAGATTTGTGTTACTCTAATGGGTGGTAGCCTTGTCATTATGGAAGGTAGTCTGTTGTCGAGATGTTTGTTATGAAGGGGTGAAAAACACAAGAAGGGGGGGTTGAATTGTAAAACTGGAAACTTAAAGCAAATGACAAGGTATTTTTATCCTGGTTCGTTTGATCTCAAACTACTCCAGTCCACCCGTTCAAGGTGATTTCGCCTCTCTCCAACGAGGTCTTAATTCACTATATTCAACTGAATACAAATCTGTTTTAGCAACTGCTAAAACCTTCTTGATTCAAACCACAATCCGGTTTGTCAAGGCAACACTTTCTTACAAAGGAATAATCAAATGTGTGTGAATGTTTCTACAAAAACTATATCACAACTGTGATGTTTACACAAATGAAGCTTAGAATACTAAGTTGCTAAACGCTAATAGAGTATCAGAGTTTGGTGGTTTAGCAAAACTTGTAGAGTGAAGATTAATGATCAGCTTTTTACGTGTAGAGAGTTTGGAAGCATTAGCCGTGATAATCTTCAAAGCTTGGTTTATATAGCACTTGAGAAGATGAACGTTGAAGCAAATATTCTTGATTCAATGCTATTTACAAGCTTTCCTTTCTGAGCAGATCTTGTCTAGAATGATGCCGTTGGTATTGATTAGCTTTCAATGCACAGTACCGTTGCTTCTTCAATGCACGATCTGGCTTGGCTCATTCTGATTCTGCTTTGCTGCTGATGAACTGATTTGATTCTGTATCAGAGTATTTTACGCGCAGTTCCGTTCATCAAGCTTCAGCATGTGCAAGCGTTGATCTTCTGATCTTGACGTTCTGATTCAGCAACTTCTGATGCTGGTGTGCAAACTCATATTCTGATGCTGAGAACGTGATCTTGCTTATTTTAATCAGCATATCTGCAAGTCAGAGCATAGTAATTTTAAGTAGCATATAATTCAATCATAAAATATTTAACTACTATATCTTTTCACTTTGTTATCATCAAAACTTAATTATAGGGTACTAGATTCAAACATTGTTCTAACAATCTCCCCCTTTTTGATGATGACAAAAACTAGATATTTTAAATGAAAAATAACGTGAAAAGGTTATCAGATCTATGTATCAGAGTAAGAAGTACGGAGAAGTTAGAGTTTAAGAAATACTCCCCCTGAGTTTGTTACTTCCCTTTGATATGCGTGTTCTTCAGAGTCAGATCTTTTTCTGTCTTTGAGCATCAGATTGTAAGTCTTTGTCGTATCAGAGAGCAGAGCTTCAGAGCTTTTCCTGTCAGAGCTTTGCTTCAAATCAGAGTGTTAGGTTGATCAGAGCTTCATATATCAGAACTTCATATTTGATCAGAGCAACATGAGCTTCTAGCCTTCATTGTGTTCAAGAGCTTCTTTGTGCCTGTAGACTTCAAGATAAAACAGAAAAACATTTCAAGTAATAGAGAGTTAGAATGTTTGAGAGTTTCTGTCTAGTTATCCGTTATTGATTTTAAATATCATTCTTGTTCTCCCCCTTTTTGTCAGCAATCAAAAAGTGCTGGTGATGTGCTAAAATGATTTAGATCAGAAAAACTAATAACATTAAAAATAGTTCAGAATCAGAGTAAAATAGCATTACAAACCATAGACAAAACATAGTCAAAAGTACATCAGAAAATAAGGAAAATATAGAGAATGTCATGCATGAAAAAAATTTCAAGGTTGTGGGGGCATGCGTGAGAACAGGCTTTCCAGCATTGCCTGAATCTTTTCAGAAGTTGCATTCTGCTTCTGAACCAAGGTGACAACAGAATCAATCTTGCTGTCCTGGACATTCATTCTAGCTTCCATCTTCTGATTATTCTCATCCATCCGCTGCTGTAGACGCAAGTCATTCAGCCTTAACTCTTCCAGAGCCTGCCTGTCCAAGGCAGCTTGAGAGCTTTCAGCAGGAGGAAGCTTCTCAGAACTTTCAGCTACATCTTCTGCTGGATTCTCTTCTTGAAGAGTCTTGTCTTCTTCTGCTGGTTCCACCTGAGCAGCTTGCTCTTTCTCAGACCACGATTCAGAGTCCAGAGGAAGCACAACTTCTTGAGGCAGCTGACTCTCAACTTCCTTCAGCAGCTTGCTAAAGTTCTGTTGAGCCTGCTCATAGTTGACGTCCTGCAGCTTGAGTGCTTCAGCACGAACCCAAACTCTGAACTGTGACCAGAGCTGATCAGAAGCAGCTGGGTCGATCATCCCGGGACAGACTTGCTTCAAGGAAGCAATCCACTGCAGCATACCTGTTTCAAAATCCAAAATACCAGAGCCAACATCTAATTGCTTTGGTTTGGGAATGGCCAATTTGTGTCTTAAATCAGCAAGACGTTCAAGACTTGTTAAGTCAATGAATATTTTGCTGGGGTTTTCAGAGGATTGGCTTTCAGGGGTGTGCTGAGGTGCTGTCTGTTTTGGTGGATGGTTATCAGAGTCAGAGGATATGTCTATTGGAGTGGTTGGAGTTCTTGGAGGTGTTGATTCCTCTGATGATGGTAACTGGGGTGTGATAATGGTGGTTCCACATGGCAACTGTATTGCCAGCGGTGAAGGTTGAGGTGAGTGGGGATCAGAATGATGAGGAGATGGGGTTTCATAGCGATGAAACTTTGTTGGAGATGGGGGAGGATTATTTTCTGGTTGAGGAGGTGGAACTTCTGATTGTTCATGGATCAGAGGTTCTTCTGTGATAGGTTGTTGTGATTGTGGTTCTGGTTCTTGTTCTGGTTCTGGTTGTGGTTGAATTTCTGGTTCAGGTTGTGGAGGAGGAATATTTGGTGGTTCAGAGTGAGGTTGAACAGAAGTATGTTCACGCTCAATGTCAGCTAGCACTCTATCAAGTGCTGGTGTTGTTGAAACAGTTGGTTGTTGTTTGGTAATTTTGAGAGGAATTTTAATTCTGGTTCTTCTGAGTTGTAAGTTCTCAGAAGGGTCTTCTGGTATGTTTTCATCAACAGTGGGGATTGGAATGGAAATTCTGTGAGAGGTTTGGGGTGGAGCAACAGATGTTGGAATAGTATTTGAAATTGAAATAGGAGCAGTAGATGGATTACCTCGTTTCTTTGGAGTCTGGTGAGATGATCCTTCTGCTTTCCTCTTCTTTGACTTCTTCTGAGCCATTTCAGGTTGAGCCTGACTCAGATCCTTGATCTTCAGCTTCGAACCTGCAACTTCTTCCTTGAGAGAATCTGGATACTTGGCAACCACATCAGGGTGAGATTCCATCTCAGAAAATCTTGGGAAATCATTCAGAGGCACTCTTCTTCTGGAGATGTCAGCAGTTGAAGAAGCTCTGGGTTCCTTCCTGATATTGTCTATTAGCTTCATCTTCTTCAGATTCTTAGCATTCAGCGCTTTTCCAACAGTTGGTTCAAAATTGCCCAGTACTTTAGCTTCGCTCAGATAGTCTATCAGCTTATTCTCTGTCAGAATATCTGAGATAAGCCTCCCAAATGGTATCCAGTCTCTTTTCGTCCTTTCTTCTTCTCTAGTCTCTTTCACACTTGTCTTCAGATGATTGAACAGGAAGTGTGCCAAATTGATCTTCACCCTCTGATCAATAAAGTAGATCAGAAATTGCTGATCCACGTTTATATAGTCAGGAGAGCTTGTTGGCTTCCTGTGATTGAAACAGCCTAGAACAATCTTGGCCCACACTCTGAAGTGATCCTTCAGATCCTTGATTTTGCTGCTGGGAAGACCAAGAGTGAAAATGCAGTTTGCTACCACACCAATATCCGGACACCTATCAGCCATGTCCACACAACGGACTCCGCCACCACTCTGACCAATTAACCTAGCAATGAGGTCTTCAGAAATTATGATCTTCTTTCCCATAACAGAGGAGACGACTAGATGCTTATCAATCTTGGCATGAATCCAAAATTCTTTGACAAGTTCTGGGAAGGTTGGTCCAACCAATCGATCAAAGTACCTCTCCCACCTTTGAGTTTTGACTTCAGCAGTTAGGTCAAATCCATTTTCCTTCAAACTTTCGAAATCCACTATTAACTCAGAGAGAACCTCAAGATTCTTTACTGGTGTGAGAAGAGTTCTGGTAGGCGCTTGATATTGCTCAGAGGTTTCCTTCTTCTGATTTCCTGCAGAAATGCTGGAGGATGCCATTGTTCTCACACAAAAAGCTTGAGAGTAATTTGAGAAAAGCTAGGGTTTTGAAGGAGATATGCAGAAAAATTCTTAAGAGATTATGAGTAAGAGTAAAGATTAAGAATGAAGAGTAATGTGCTTAAATAGGATTTTCAAAAATTATTTTGAAAAATAAAACGTTTTTAAGAGAGAGAAAAAAAATAATGATTGCAATTAACAAGCGTGATTACTTTTGCATTTAATGCTTGCTGATTTTGGGGGATTTGAGAAAGATACTTAAAACGGTTACCAGACATGTGTCTCAATGCACCCAATCAGCGTTTTCCTTTCTCAGAAACGTGCACGCGTTCTGCTTCAGGGATTTGCTGATGATTGGATGACACTTGTTTGATATAGTGATCAGCACGTCTGTCTTTGAGATTAGACTCTCAGATCTTCAGACTTGCCTCTGATACAATCTGCATGTTCTAACTTTCTGAAACAAAGATTGATCAGAAGTTCACAGTAATATAATTACATTCTGAAAGATAAAAATATGGAATTAAAGCATTTTCATTCTGGGCATACTTTCATGCTGAGATGTTTCAGAATGAAATTAAACCTATCTTCTGAAAGGGGTTTTGTAAAGATATCAGCCCATTGATGGTCTGTATCTATAAATTTCAAGTTTAAAATGCCTTTCTGAATATAGTCCCTAATGAAGTGATGTTTTATTTCTATATGCTTAGCTCTAGAATGTAAAATAGGATTCTTACTTAAGCAAATAGCAGAAGTATTATCACAAAGAATAGGAATGTTACTCTCAAAAATCTGGAAGTCTTCAAGCTGACTTTTCATCCAGAGCATCTGTGTGCTGCAACCAGCTGCTGCTATGTACTCAGCTTCTGCTGTTGACAGAGCAATAGTTGATTGCCTTTTGCTGGACCACGAGATCAGATTTTCTCCCAGAAACTGGCAGCTTCCAGAAGTACTTTTTCGTTCCACTCTGTCTCCAGCAAAATCAGCGTCGCAGTAGCCTACTAAACTGTAATCACTAGATTTTCTATAAAACAAACCCAGATTAGTAGTACCTTTCAGATACTTGAAAATTCGCTTAACAGCTGTTAAGTGAGATTCTCTAGGATCTGATTGGAATCTAGCACAAATACATACACTGAATAGAATATCAGGTCTTGAAGCAGTCAGATAAAGGAGAGAACCAATCATACCTCTGTAGACTTTCTGTTCTACGCTTTTGCTTACCTCTTCTCCTTCCAGAATGCACGTGGGATGCATTGGAATCTTTGATGGCTTACATTCTGAGAGGTCAAATTTCTTCAGAAGATCTCTGATGTATTTGCTCTGATGAATGTAAGTTCCCTCTGGAGTTTGATTGATCTGAATTCCTAGAAAGAACTTCAGTTCCCCCATGAGGCTCATCTCAAATTCTGCCTGCATACACTTAGCAAATTTTCTTCCAAGAGAAGGATTAGTAGAACCAAAGATTATATCATCAACATAAATCTGACAGACTAAAATGTCACTCTTAACTGTTTTACAGAATAGAGTGGTGTCCACTTTCCCTCTGGTGAACTCATTTTCAAGCAGAAAGTTACTTAGCCTTTCATACCAAGCTCTGGGAGCTTGTTTCAGACCATACAGTGACTTTTTCAGTTTGAAAACATGTTCTGGATGTTTTGTATTTTCAAAACCTGGGGGTTGGTGAACATACACTTCTTCTTCTATATAACCATTTAAGAATGCACTTTTGACATCCATCTGATACAGAGTGATGCCTCTGTTAACAGCAAATGAGATTAAAAGTCTGATAGATTCTAACCTGGCGACTGGAGCAAAGGTTTCTGTATAGTCTATCCCCTCTTGCTGACTATAGCCTTGTGCAACCAGTCGTGCCTTGTTTCTGACGACTTCACCTTGTTCATTGAGCTTGTTTCTGAACACCCATCTTGTTCCAATGACGTTGAATCCTTTTGGTCTTGGAACGAGATCCCAAACGTCGTTTCTGGTGAACTGATTCAGCTCTTCTTGCATTGCCAGAATCCAGTCATTATCCAGAAGTGCTTCATCAATGGAAGAAGGTTTAATCAGAGACACAAGTCCCATCAGAGTTTCTTCAGAGTTTCTGAGGCTTGCTCTTGTTCTGATTGGATCTTCCTTTCTTCCTAGAATGGATTCTTCTGGGTGATCCAAACTGCTTCTGGGTACTCTCTTCTGAGGTTGATCAGCAGCAGTTGTAGGATTTCTAGCATTGCTTCTTTCAGACGTTGAAGGAGTGTCTGTGTTGAGAGCTTCTGATGACTTGTCTTCAGAACCTGCAAATTCAATTTCTATACCTGCAAGATTTTCATTCTGCTTTGACTTTTCAGAGTCAAGCTTGTCATCAAAACGAACACTGATTGATTCTTCCACAATCTGTGTTTCTGTATTGTATACTCTGTACCCTCTTGAGCGTTCAGAGTATCCTAACATAATACACTTCTGTGCCTTAGAATCAAACTTGTTCAAATAATTCTTAGTATTTAACATATAGCAAGTACATCCAAATGGATGAAAATACGAAATGTTGGGCTTTCTGTTCTTCCACAATTCATATGGAGTCTTTTCCAGAATAGGTCTTATTGAGATTCTATTCTGAATGTAGCACGCTGTGTTTATTGCCTCTGCCCAGAAAGTCTTAGCAACGTTTGTCTCGTTGATCATGGTTCTGGCCATTTCTTGCAATGTTCTGTTCTTTCGTTCTACAACTCCATTTTGTTGGGGAGTTCTAGGACAACAGAAGTCATGCAGAATGCCTTTGTCATTAAAGAATGACTCAAAATCTTTATTTTCAAATTCTCCACCATGATCACTTCTGACTTTAACGATTCTAAGATCTTTTTCATTCTGAACTTGGTTACAGAAGGTAACAAACACAGAGTGTGACTCGTCCTTGTGTCTTAAGAACTTTACCCATGTCCATCTGCTATAGTCATCTACGATTACTAACCCATACTTCTTGCCACTGACAGAAGCAGTCTTAACTGGTCCAAATAAGTCAATGTGCAGAAGTTCTAATGGCTTAGAGGTAGAGACAACATTTTTGGATTTAAAAGATGGTTTTGCAAATTTGCCTTTCTGACATGCTTCACACAGAGCATCTGAATTGAACTTCAAATTTGGAAGTCCTCTGACCAGATTGAGTTTGTTAATCTGAGATATTCTTCTCATACTAACATGCCCCAATCTTCTGTGCCAGATCCACTGCTCGTTGTTAACAGACAGAAGACATTTTACGTTCTGACTCTTAAGTTCAGAAAGTTTGATTTTGTAAATGTTGTTTTTCCTCTTACCATTAAATAGGATAGTCCCATCTTTCTGACTAACAGCTTTACATGATTTTTGATTAAAGATTATATCATAACCGTTATCACTTAATTGACTTATGGATAACAAGTTATGCATCAATCCATCAACAAGCAGAACATTATTAATAGAGGGAAGATTTCCGTTACCTACAGTTCCAGAGCCAATTATCTTTCCCCTCTGATTGCCTCCAAAGCCAACGTGGCCTCCAGGCTTAAGTTCCAGGCTTTGGAACATATGCCTTCTTCCCGTCATGTGACGTGAGCATCCAGAGTCCAGGTACCATGACTGGTGTTTCTGACTTGCTGCTAAAGATATCTGCAACATGTATTATTTTATCCTTAGGTACCCAGATCTTCTTGGGTCCTGTTTTGTTAGTTTTACCAAAACTCTGATTGAATTTTGGTTTCACAAAGTGATTGCTACTAGTATATTTGATGTCATGTGTGTGACCATACACAAAGTGTGAATTTAGAGGAGTGTACTTAATTGTTAAATCCATGACATTTTTAGGTGTAGGATTCTTACCTAGGTATCCTATTCCTTTCCTGCCGTTTCTTCTAACTCCATAGATCATTGAAGCCATTTTGCTTCTATCTATGCTTTTAGCAAGGAACTTCTGGAAACTATGATCATACTCCTTGATGATCTCATCAGCGTTGCTGGGAGTTTCAGCAATTGGTTCCTTCTGAGAGTTTTGTAAAGAGTTTTCTAATTTTAAAATTTTATCTCTCAGCTCAGAGTTTTCCAATCTGAGACTCTCAGACTTATTAGAGTCAGATTCAAGAGTCCTTTTCAGGTCTCTGAATTTAGCTCTAATCTGCTGATAACGTTCCAGAATTTCATTTAGGCTTTCAGCAAGTTCAGCCTTTGTAAAATTAACAGCGAAGTTAGGGAATACCTCTTCTGTGTCTAATTCTGAGTCTGAGTCAGAAGCTTCACTGTCATCTTGAATGTTAGCCATAAGCGCTAGGTTCGCCCTTTCATCATCTGATTCTGAGTCAGCTTCAGACGAGTCAGAGTCATCCCATGTGGCCATGAGACTTTTCTTCTTCTCTCTTCCAAACTTCCTTTTTGGCTTTTCCCTCTGAAGCTTTGGACAGTCACTCTTGTAGTGACCTTGCTCATTGCACTCGTAGCAGATGATGTCTTTTGTATTTGGCTTCTTGCTACCTGAGGAGCCTTCAGATCTTCTGTATCCAGAGGAAGATTCTGTCCTTCTGTGTCTGGAAGAAGACTCGTTATGATCAGATCTTCTGGGATTCCTGAACTTCTTTTGTCTTTGCTTCCACAGTTGATTTACTCTTCTGGAGAGAAGAGAGAGCTCGTCTTCTTCTGATGAGGATCCATCAGATGTTTCTTCAACTGCCTGCAAAACTTTAGATTCAGATTTTCTGTTAGATTTCAAAGCTATAGGCTTACCTTGCTTCTGAGGCTCGTCAGCTTCCAGCTCTATCTCATGACTTCTGAGGGAGCTTATAAGTTCCTCCAGAGTGATTTTGTTGAGATCTTTCGCCAGCTTCAGAGCAGTAACCATAGGCCTCCACTGCTTGGGTAAACTTCTGATTATCTTCTTGACATGGTCAGCAGTAGAGTACCCCTTGTCCAGAACTTTGAGACCAGCTACCAGAATCTGGAATCTAGAGAACATAGTTTCAATGGATTCAGATTCTTCCATTTTAAACGCCTCATACTTCTGAATGAGCGCCAGAGCCTTTGTTTCCTTGACTTGAACGTTGCCCTCATGTGTCATTCTGAGAGAATCAAAGATGTTCTTAGCTGTGTCTCTGTTGGAGATCTTCTCATACTCAGTATAGGAGATAGCACTGAGAAGGATGGTTCTGGCCTTATGGTGATTCTTGAAATCACGCTTTTGTTGATCAGTCATTGACTTTCTATCAATCTTCTGACCAGTTGCATTAACAGGGTGCGTGTATCCATCTGTCACCATATCCCACAGATCAGCATCATGTGCTAGAAAGAAGCTTTCAATTCTGTCTTTCCAGTAGTCAAAGTTTTCTCCATCAAAGACTGGAGGTTTGCCGCTGAATCTGTCTCTATCCTCATTGTTGTCATTGCTGAAATGAGAGTTGTTTCCTGCCATAGTGTTTTTCTGATGCTGGATCTTTTACTGACATGGTTAAGTGTTTTAGCTCAGAACCAGGCGCTCTGATGCCAATTGAAGGGGTGAAAAACACAAGAAGGGGGGGTTGAATTGTAAAACTGGAAACTTAAAGCAAATGACAAGGTATTTTTATCCTGGTTCGTTTGATCTCAAACTACTCCAGTCCACCCGTTCAAGGTGATTTCGCCTCTCTCCAACGAGGTCTTAATTCACTATATTCAACTGAATACAAATCTGTTTTAGCAACTGCTAAAACCTTCTTGATTCAAACCACAATCCGGTTTGTCAAGGCAACACTTTCTTACAAAGGAATAATCAAATGTGTGTGAATGTTTCTACAAAAACTATATCACAACTGTGATGTTTACACAAATGAAGCTTAGAATACTAAGTTGCTAAACGCTAATAGAGTATCAGAGTTTGGTGGTTTAGCAAAACTTGTAGAGTGAAGATTAATGATCAGCTTTTTACGTGTAGAGAGTTTGGAAGCATTAGCCGTGATAATCTTCAAAGCTTGGTTTATATAGCACTTGAGAAGATGAACGTTGAAGCAAATATTCTTGATTCAATGCTATTTACAAGCTTTCCTTTCTGAGCAGATCTTGTCTAGAATGATGCCGTTGGTATTGATTAGCTTTCAATGCACAGTACCGTTGCTTCTTCAATGCACGATCTGGCTTGGCTCATTCTGATTCTGCTTTGCTGCTGATGAACTGATTTGATTCTGTATCAGAGTATTTTACGCGCAGTTCCGTTCATCAAGCTTCAGCATGTGCAAGCGTTGATCTTCTGATCTTGACGTTCTGATTCAGCAACTTCTGATGCTGGTGTGCAAACTCATATTCTGATGCTGAGAACGTGATCTTGCTTATTTTAATCAGCATATCTGCAAGTCAGAGCATAGTAATTTTAAGTAGCATATAATTCAATCATAAAATATTTAACTACTATATCTTTTCACTTTGTTATCATCAAAACTTAATTATAGGGTACTAGATTCAAACATTGTTCTAACATGTTACACCAATGGATGGTAGCCTTGTCATTATGGAAGGTAGTGTGTTATCGAGATTTTTGTTAATCCAATGAATGGTACCATTGTCATTATGGAACTTAGTCTGTTATAGATATTTTTATTACTCCAATGGATGGTAGCCTTGTCATTATGGAAGGTAGTCTATTGTCGAGACTTTCGTTACTCCATTGGATGGTAGCCTTGTCATTATGGAAGGTAGTCTTTTGTCGAAATTCTTGTTACTCCAATGGAAGGTAGCCTTGTCATTATGGAAGGTAATCTATTATCGGGATTTTTGTTACACCAATGGATGGTAGCCTTGTCATTATGAAAGGTAGTCTGTTATCAAGAATTTTGTTAATCCAATGGATGGTAGCCTTGTCATTATGGAGCGTAGTCTACTGTCGAAATTTTTGTTACTCCAATGGATGGTAGGCTTGTCATTATGGAAGGTAGTTTGTTGTTTATATTTTTGTTACTTTATTGGATGGTAACCTTGTCGTTTTGTAAGGTAGCATTTCGTTGTTATTTATGTTACTCCAACAGATGGTAGCCCTGTGATTATTGAACTTAGCCTGCTTTAGAGATTTTTGTTATTCCAATAGATGGTAGCCTTCTATTTATGGAAGGTTGTCTGTTCTCTGGATTTTTGTTACTCTAATGGATGGTAGCCTTGTATTATGTAAGGTAGTCTGTTTTTCGGGATTTTTGTTACTCTAATGGATGGTAGCCTTGTCATTATGGAAGGTAGTCTGTTGTCGAGATTTTTTTTACACAAATGGATGGTAGCCTTGTCATTATGGAAGGTAGTGTGTTGTCGCTATTTTTGTTAATCCAATGGATGGTACCATTGTCAATATGGAACTTAGTCTGTTATAGATATTTTTGTTACTCCAATGGATGGTAGCCTTGTCATTATGGAAGGTAGTTTGTTGTCGAGACTTTCGTTACTCAAATGGATGGTTGCCTTGTCATTATGGAAGGTAGTTTGTTGTCGAGATTTTTGTAACTCCAATAGATTGTAGCCTTGTCAATATGGAAGGTAGTCTGTTGTCGAGATTTTTTTACTCTAATTGATGGCAGCCTTGTCATTATGGAAGATAGTCTGTTATCGAGATTTTTGTCACTCCAAATGATAGTAGCCTTTTCATTATGGAAGGTAGTTTGTTGTCAAGATTTTTGTTTTTCCAATGGATGGTAGCCTTGTCATTATGGAAGGTAGTGTGTTGTCAATATTTTTGTTACTCGAATTGATGGTAGCCTTGTCATTATGGAACGTAGTCTGTTGTCGAGATTTTTGTTACACCAATGGATGGTAGCCTTGTCATTACGGAAGATAGTCTGTTGTCGAGATCTTTGTAATTCTAATGGATTGTAGCCTTGTCATTATGGAAGGTAGTCAGTTGTCGAGATTTTTGTTACTCAAATTGATGGTAGCCTTGTCATTATGTAAGGTAGTCTGTTGTCGACATTTTTGTTAGTCAAATGGATGGTAGCCTTGTCATGACGGAAGGTAGTTTGTTGTTGATATTTTTTTTAATCCAATGGATGGTAGCCTTGTCATTATGGAAGGAAGTATGTTGATCATATATTTGTTACTCCAATGGATGGTAGCCTTGTCATTATGAAAGGTAGTCTATTGTCGAGATTTTTGTTATTCCATTGGATGGTAGCCTTGTCTTTATGGAAGGTAGACTTTTGTCGATATTTTTTTTACTCCAAATGGATGGTAGCCTTGTGATTATGAAAGGATGTTTGTTGTCTATATTTTTTGTTACTCCAATGTATGATAGCCTTTTCATTATGAAGGGTAGTATGTTGTCGAGATTTTTGTTACTCTAATGGATCGAAGCCTTGTCAATATGGAAGGTAGTCTGGCATTGACATTTCTTATACTATAATGGATGGTAGCCTTGTCATTATGGAAGGTAGTCTGTTGTCGAGATTTTTTTTACTCTAATGGATGGTAGCCTTGTGATTATGGACGGTAGTCTGTTGTCGAGATTTTTGTCACTCCAATTGATGGCAGCCTTGTCATTATGGAAGGTAGTCTGTTGTCGAGATTTTTGTCACTCCAATGGATGGTAGCCTTGTCATTATGGAAGGTAGTCTGTTATCAAGAATTTTGTTAATCCAATGGATGGTAGCCTTGTCATTATGGAGCGTAGTCTGTTGTCGAGATTTTTGTTACTCCAATGGATGGTAGCCTTGACATTTTGGAAGGTAGTCTGTTGTCGATATTTTTGTTACTCCAATGGATGGTAGCCTTATCATTATGGAAGGTAGTCTTTTGTCGAGATTTTTGGTACTCCATTAGAAGGTAGCCTTATCACTATGTAAGTTAGTTTCTTGTCGATATTTTTGTTACTATATTGGATGGTAGCCTTGTCATTATTTAATGTAGCATGTCGTTGTGATTTCTGTTACTCCAACGGATGGTAGCCCTGTGATTATGGAACTTAATCTGCTTTAGATATTTTTGTTATTCCAATAGATGGTAGCCTTCTCATTATGGAAGGTTGTCTTTTCTCTAGATTTTTGTTACTCTAATGGATGGTAGCCTTGTATTATGTAAGGTAGTCTGTTGTCGATATTTTTGTTACTCTAATGGATGGTAGCCTTTTCATTATGGAAGGTAGTCTGTTGTCGACATTTTTGTTACACCAATGGATGGTAGCCTTGTCATTATGGAAGGTAGTGTGTTGTCGAGATTTTTGTTAATCCAGTGGATGGTACCATTGTCATTATCGAACTTAGTCTATTATAGATATCTTTGTTACTCCAATGGATGGTAGCCTTGTCATTATGGAAGGTAGTCTGTTGTCGAGAATTTCGTTACTCCAATAGATGGTAGCCTTGTCATTATGGAAGGTAGTCTGTTGTCGAGATTTTTTTTACTCTAATGGATGGCAGCCTTATCATTATGGAAGGTAGTCTATTGTCGAGATTTTTGTTTTTCCAATGGATGGTAGCCTTGTCATTATGGAAGGTAGTGTGTTGTCGATATTTTTGTTACTCCAATTGATGGTAGCCTTGATCTCAAACTACTCCAGTCCACCCGTCAAGGTGATTTCGCCTCTCTCCAACGAGGTCTTAATCCACTATATTCAACTGGATATTACAATTGCTTTAACAACTGCTAAATCCTTCTTGAGTCAAACCACAAACCGGTTTCTCAAGGAAATACTTTCTTACAGATAAATGAAATCTAAGTGTGTTGAATGTTTTCTACAAAACTGTTTATCACAACTGTGATACTACACAATTTAAGCTTATGAGAACTAGAATGCTAAAACAATAGAGTGAGAAATTTGGGAGCTTTAGCAAACTGTGAATGAGGATGAAGATGAATCGGTTTTAGGAGAGTAGAGAGTTGTAGAGCATTAGCCGTTTCATTCTTCACTGACTTGATTATATAGCATTGGAAATGATACGTTGGAGTAAGTTATTCTGTTTCAATGCCAATTACATTCTTTCCAAATTGAGAAGATCTTTGTCTGGAATAATGTCATTGATAATAAAGTATCTTGAATGCACAGTACCGTTGCTAATTAAGCGTGTTCTGGCTTTGGCTTATTCTGATGATGCTAGGTGTTGATGAATTGTTGTTGTCTTGATCAGAGTTTAGATTATTACGCGCAGATCTGTTCATCAGGCTTCAGCGTAAGCACATGCTTTGATCTTCTGATTCTGGCATCTGATATAACATCCTCTGATGCTGATGTTGATGTTTCATCTTCTGATGCTGATGATGATATTCTTATGCTGATACTCATCAGAGTTTCTATAAAACACAGTATAATTTTTAGGCAGCATATATGTCTTACATGAATCATACAATTTATATATTCTTGCATTTGTTATCATCAAAACTTTAACTTAGGGTAGTAGATTCAAACTTTGTTCTAACAATCTCCCCCTTTTTGATGAAGACAAAAACTAGATTTTTTCAATTGAAAATTAACGAGAAAAGTATCAGAGATAACCAAGTATTAAATTGTATCAGAATTAAACAAATAGGTATCAGAGATAGATATGTAGGTAACACGGATAAGGAGAAATAAAAAGGTATCAGAGTTTTAAGGAGATGAAAAATTATCAGAGTTATGATAAGAAAAACTCCCCCTGAGTTTATTACTTCCCTTTTTAATTCCTTGAATCCTTTAGCATCAGATCTTTCTTAAACTTTCTTTGAGCATCAGATCTTTCCTTTACTCCAGCAGAGCTTCAGTGTATCAGAGATTATTAACTTCTTGTACCTGTAAGCTTATGCAAAACAAGGAAACATTCAAGTATATCAGAGTGTTAGAATGTTTGAGACTTTTGCCTCAGTAATCCGCTATTGAAAAATATCATTCTTTTTCTCCCCCTTTTTGTCAGTAATCAAAAAGTGCAAGTAAATGAAGGTAAAACGATCAGAGCAGAAAAACCATTATATATAGTTCAAAGCTTAAAAGATAGTACAGAAGATATGTAAAGAAAACAATGAGAACATAGAAAAAACAAAATCTAAGGTTGGGGTGGAAAGCGTGTGAACAGAGCTTCTAGCATGTTCCTAATCTGATCAGCAGTTTCATTCTGCTTATGCACCATGCTGACTACTGTATCAATCTTGTTGTCTTGCACATCCAACCTTTCCTTCATATGTTCATCACTCTCATCCATTCTTTTCTACAGACGAATATCATTCTGCTTCAGCTCTTCAAGAGTCTGCCTGTCCAGAGCAGCTTGAGAGACGTCAGAAACAAGATGCTTCTGAGAGATTTCTGCAACATCTTCAGCTTGAATAGTATGATCTTCTGCTATTTGAACTTTTGAAGCTGGACGCTTTTCAGACCATGGCTCACTATCCAGAAAGAGCACTTCCTCCTTCAGCAGCTGACTCATGACTGGAGCTTCAACTTCCTTCAGCAGCTTGCTGAAGTTCTGTTGAGCCTGTTCATAGTTTATGTCTTGCAGCTTGAAGGATTCAGTGCGTACCCAACTTCTGAATTGTGTCCAGAGTTGGTCTGAAGTAGTAGGATCAATCATTCCAGGACAAACCTGCTTTAGAGAAGCAATCCAGTTCTGCATTCCTGTTTCAAAATTCAAGATGCTGGCACCAACATCTAGTTGTTTGGGTTTGGGAATGGCTATTTTGTTTTTAAGGTCAGCAAGGAGGTCAAGGACTGTTAGGTCAATGAAGGTCTTACCGTGGTCATCTGTATTTTGTTTGGGAGATGGAGTGGGAGAATTAGAAATGATTATTGGACTGTTTGGAGTATTTGGAGGGGTAGTTTCTAGTGAGGATGGAAGTTGGGGTATGTTTACAGTTGTACCACAAGGCAGTTGAATTGCCAAGGGTTGTGGTTCAGAGGATTGAGGTGAGTGAGGTTCAGGGGTTTGAGGTTCAGGTGATGGAGTTTTAGAGTGATGAAACTCAGGTTATGGAGATGATGGTTTAGGTGAAGGTGGATTAAGTTTTGGTTGTGGAGAGAGAGGTGGATTAGTTTCTGGTTCTGGAGATGGTGGATTTTCTGGTATGGGTGAGAGTGTATGTTCTGGTTGGGGTGAATGGGCATTTTCTGGTTGGGTGTTTGGATTTTCTGAGAGGGGAGCGGAAGAATGTTGATCAATTTCAGAAAGAACTTTATGAAGTTCTGATTCTGTTGATGTTGCGGGTTTTGGATTTTAGGGTTTGGTGCGGGATCTCCTGAGAGTTAGTGACTCAGAAGGGTCAAACTCTGGTTCGGTATCATCAATAGTTGGTATGGGGATTGGGAGTTCATATGAAGCTGGGGTTGGGATCAATGTTGGAGCAGCAAATGAATTTAAAACATTAACAGCAGATAGATTACCTCTCTTCTTTGGTGTCTGCTGGGATGGTCCTTCTGAAGCAGCCTTCCTCTTCTTCGTCTTCTTTAATGTAACCTCTGGTGTTTGCTAGTGCAGATCTTTGATGTTCAGATCAGGACCTGTGCCATCAGCTTTACACGCGTCCAAGTATCTGAGAACGATGACTGGTTTAGAGTCAATCTCAGAGAATATGGGAAAGTCGCTCAGAGGGACTCTTCTGCTGGTGATGTCAGCAAGAGGAGTGACGCTGGGCTCCTTTATGATATTCTCTATCAGTTTCATCTTTTTCAAATTCTTAGCGATCAGCTGCTTGCCAACAGCTAGTTCCAGAGAACTTATTTCTTGTGCTTTTGTAAGGTGTTCTATCAGCCTATTCTCAATCAGAATATCTGATATTAATCTTCCAAAGGGTATCCAATCCCTTTTTGTCTTTTCTTCTTCTCTTGTCTCCTTGACGCTGGTCTTCAAGTGATTGAACAGAAGATGAGCAAGGTTGATCTTGGTCTTCTTTGCAATAAAATACAGCAGAAATTGCTGATCTATGTTGATATAGTCTGGAGAGCTTATGGCCTTCCTGTGGTTGAAGCAGCCAAAGATGATCTTCGCCCAGATTCTGTGTTTATCCATCAAATCTCTGATCTTGCTGGATGGAACCCCATGAGTGAAAATCTGTCTAGCAACAATGCCAGTGTTTCCAGCTCTTTCTGCCATGTCAATACAGCGGATGCCACCAACGTTGTATCCAATCAGCCTAGCAATGTGATCCTCAGTGATCACTATCTTCTTCCCCATGATGTACGATGTAACCTGATGGGTTGAAGCAGACGCATGAATCCAGAACTCTTTAACCAGAATGGGGAATGTTGGTCCCACTAACCTATCAAAATACCTCTCCCAGCCTTGTGCCCTAATTTCTTCAGTCAAATCGAAGCCATTTTCTTTCAAACTGGTGAAATCAACGATCAGTTCAGACAGAACTTCCAAGTTCTTCACCGGAGTAAGTAGAGTTCTGAAGGGAATTTGGTATTGTTCAGATGAAGCTTCTTGCTGGGAACCTGCAGAAACATTGCTAGAAGTTGCCATGTTCACATTAGGGTTTCTTTGAGAAAAGCTTGAAAAAGGGTTTTCTTTGGAAAAAGATGAACACACAAGTAAAAGTGCAGAAAATATTTGGATGATTGTAAGAGACGGTAAAAATTTAATGAATGATGTTAAGGCGTTTAAATAGATTTTCAAAAGATGTTTTGAAAATGTAAATGATTTAAAGAGAGAGAATTAACTCATGATTACAATTGTACTCATGATTACACGCATTTAATGCTTGCTGATTTTGGGGGATTTGAGAAAGATATTTGGAATGGTTACCAGACATGTGTCTCAATGCATCCAATCAGCGTTTTGCCTTCTCAGAAGCGTGCACGCGTGTTCTGCTTTAGAGATTAGCTGATGACTGGATGACACTTGTTTGATTTGGTGAACAACACATCTATCCTTGAAATGAGACGCTCAGATCTTTATGGATAGACTCTGATACAATCTGCATGTCTAACTTTCTGAAAGAAGATTGATCAGAAGTTCACAGTAAAATAAAACACATTCTGAAAGTTAATATATAAAATTAAAACATTTTCACTCTGGGCAGAGCTTCATGCTGAGATGTTTCAGAATAAAGTTGAACCTATCTTCAGAAAGTGGTTTAGTGAAGATATCAGCCCATTGATTGTCTGTATCAATAAATTTTAAGTTCAAAATTCCTTTCTGAATATAGTCCCTAATGAAATGGTGTTTTATTTCTATATGCTTAGCCCTAAAATGCAAAATAGGATTTTTACTTAAACAAATGGCAGAAGTATTGTCACAGAGTATAGGGATGTTACTCTAAAAAATATGGAAGTCTTCAAGCTGACTTTTCATCCAGAGCATTTGTGTGCTGCATCCAGCTGCTGCTATGTACTCAGCTTCTGCTATTGATAGCGCAATTGTGGATTGCCTTTTGTTGGACCAAGAGATCAGATTTTCTCCCAGAAACTGGCAGCTTCCAGAAGTACTTTTACGCTCTACTCTGTCTCCAGCAAAGTCAGCATCATTGTAACCTACTAAGCTGTAATCACTAGATTTTCTATAAAATAAACCCAGATTAGTAGTACCTTTCAGATACTTGAAAATTCGCTTAATAGCTGTTAAGTGAGATTCTCTAGGATCTGATTGGAATCTTGCACAAATACATATGCTGAATAAAATATCAGGCCTTAAAGCCGTCAGATAAAGAAGAGCGCCAATCATACCTCTGTAGACCTTTTGTTCTACCTTTTTGCTTACCTCTTCTCTTTCCAGAATGCACGTGGGATGCATTGGAATTTTTGATGACTTACATTCTGAGAGATCAAATTTCTTCGCAAGTTCTCTGACATATTTGCTCTGATGAATGTAAGTTCCCTCTGGATTTTGATTGATCTGAATTCCCAGAAAGAATTTCAGTTCTCCCATGAGGCTCATCTCAAATTCTGCCTGCATACACTTAGCAAATTTTCTTCAAAGAGAAGGATTAGTAGATCCAAAAATAATATCGTCAACATAATTTTGACAGACTAAGATGTCATTCTTAACTGACTTACAGAATAAGGTAGTGTCCACCTTCCCTCTGGTGAATTCTTTTTCTAATAGAAAGTTACTTAGTCTTTTAAACCAAGCTCTGGGAGCTTGTTTCAGACCATACAGTGACTTCTTTAGTTTGAAAACATATTCTGGATTTTTTGTACTTTCAAAACCAGGGGGTTGGTGCACATAAACCTCTTCTTCTATATATCCATTTAAGAATGCACTCTTGACATCCATCTGATACAGAGTGATGCCTTTATTCACAGCAAACGAAATTAAAAGTCTGATAGATTCTAACCTGGCGACTGGGGCAAGGTTTCTGTATAGTCTATCCCCTCTTGCTGACTATAACCTTGTGCTACCAGTCGTGCTTTGTTTCTGATAACTTCACCTTGTTCGTTCAGCTTGTTTCTGAACACCCATATTGTTTCAATGACGTTGAATCCTTTTGGTCTGGGAACAAGATCCCATACGTCATTTCTGGTGAATTGATTCAGCTCTTCTTGCATCGCTAGAATCCAGTCGTTATCCAGAAGTGCTTCATCAATTGAAGTAGGTTCAATCAGAGAAACAAGTCCCATGAGGGATTCTTCAGAGTTTCTGAAGCTGGCTCTTGTTCTGATTGGATCTTCCTTTCTTCCTAAGATAGTTTCTTCTGGGTGATCCAAGCTGCTTCTGGGTAGTCTTTTCTGAGGTTGGTCAGCAGATGTTGCTGGATTACTAGCTGTGCCTCTTTCTGATGTTGAAGGAATGTCTTTATTTAGAGCTTCTGATGACTTGTCTTCAGAACCTGTAAATTCAACTTCCATACCTGCAAAAACATCATTCTGATTTTACTTTTCAGAGTCAAGCTTATCATCAAAGCGAACACTGATTGATTCTTCCATAATCTGTGTTTCTGTATTGTATACACTGTACCCTCTTGAGAGTTCAGAGTATCCTAACATAATACACTTCTGTGCTTTAGAGTCTAACTTGTTCAAATAATTTTTTGTATTTAATGTAAATCAAGTACATCCAAATGGATGAAAATATGAAATGTTGGGCTTTCTGTTCTTCCACAATTCATATGGAGTCTTTTCCAGAATAGGTCTTATGGAGATTCTGTTATGAATGTAGCACGCTAGGTTATCGCCTCTGCCCAGAAGATCTTAGCAACGTTTGTCTCATTGATCATGGTTCTGGCCATTTCTTGCAATGTTCTGTTCTTTCGTTCTACAACTCCATTTTGCTGGGGAGTTCTAGGACAAGAGAAATCATGCAGAATGCCTTTGTCATTAAAGAATGACTCAAAATCTTTGTTTTCAAACTCTCCACCATGATCACTTTTGACTTTAACGATTCTAAGATCCTTTTAATTCTGAACTTGGTTACAGAAGGTGACAAACACAGAGTGTGACTCGTCCTTGTGTCTTAAGAACTTTACCCATGTCCATCTGCTATAGTCATCTACGATTACTAACCCATACTTCTTTCCACTGACTAAAGCAGTTTTAACTGGTCCAAATAAGTCAATGTGCATAATTTCTAATGGTTTAGAGGTAGAAACAACATTTTTAGATTTGAAAGAAGGTTTTGCAAACTTGCCTTTCTGACATGCTTCACATAGAGCATCTGAATTGAACTTCAGATTAGGAAGTCCTCTGACCAGATTGAGTTTGTTAATCTGAGATATTCTTCTCATACTAACATGCCCCAATCTTCTGTGCCAGATCCATTTCTCGTTGTTAACAGACAGAAGACACTTTACATTCTGACTTTTCAGTTCAGAAAGTTTTATTTTATAAATGTTGTTTTTCCTCTTTCCATTAAATAGGATAGTCCCATCTTTCTGACTAACAGCTTTACATGATTTTTGATTAAAGATTATATCATAACCGTTATCACTTAATTGAATTATGGATAACAGATTATGCATTAATCCATCTACCAGCAGAACATTATTTATAGAGGGAAGATTTCCATTACCTACAGTTCCAGAGCCAATGATCTTTCCCCTCTGATTTCCTCCAAAGCCTACGTGGCTTCTAGGCTTAAGTTCCAGGCTTTGGAACATACGCCTTCTTCCCGTCATGTGTCGTGAGCAGCCAGAGTCCAGGTACCATGACTGGTGTTTCTGATTTGCTGCTAAAGATATCTGCAACATGTATTATTTTATCCTTAGGTACCCATATTTTATTGGGTCCTGATTTGTTAGCTTTACCAAAACTCTGGTTGAATTTTGGTTTCACATAATAATTGCTACTAGTATATTTAATATCATGTGTGTGACCATACACAAAGTGTGAATTCAGAGGAGTGTGTTTAATAGTTAAATCCATGGCATTCTTTGGTGTAGGAACCTTACCTTGGTATCCTATTCCCTTTCTGCCGTTTCTGCTAACTCCATAGATCATTGAAGCCATTTTGCTTCTATCTATGCTTTTAGCAAGGAACTTCTGAAAGCTATGATCATACTCCTTGATGATCTCATCAGCGCTGCTGGGAGTTTCAGAAATTGTTTCCTTCTGAGAGTTTTGTAAAACATTTTCCAGCTTTGAAATTTTATTTTTCAGCTCAGAACATTCCAATTTAAGACTCTCAGTTTTATCAGAGTCAGATTCAAGATTCCTTTTCAGGTTTCTGAATTTTACTCTGATCTGCTGATATCTTTCCAGAATTTCGTTAAGGCTTTCAGCAAGTTCATCCTTAGTAAAATTAATTGCAAAGTCAGGAAATACCTCTTTGGTGTCTGATTCTGAGTCTGATCCAGAAGCTTCACTGTCTTCTGATATGTTGGCCATGAGAGCTATGTTTGCTCTCTCATCATCTGATTTTGAGTCAGCTTCAGACGAGTCAGAGTCATCCCATGTAGCCATGAGACTTTTCATCTTTTCTCTTCCAAACTTCTTTTTGGACTTTTCCCTCTGAAGCTTTGGACAGTCACTCTTGTAGTGTCCTTGCTCATTACATTCATAGCAGATGATGTCCTTGGTGTTTAGCTTTCTGCTTCCTGAAGAGCCTTCAGATCTTCTGTATCTAGAGGAAGAGTCTGACCTTCTGTATCTGGAAGAGGACTCATTCTGATCAGATCTTCTGGAATTCCTGAACTTCCTTTTCCTCTGCTTCCATAGTTGGTTCACTCTTTTGGAGAGGAGAAAAAGTTCGTCTTCTTCTGATGAGGACCCATCAGATGTTTCTTCAACTGCCTGCAAAACTTTAGAGTCAGATTTTCTGTTAGATTTTAATGTTAAGGCTTACCTTGCTTCTGAGTTTCATCAACTTCTAGCTCTATCTCGTGACTTCTGAAGGAGCTGATAAGTTCCTCCAGAGAAATTTTGTTGAGATCTTTAGCTAGCTTCAGCGCTGTAACCATTGGCCTCCACTGTTTTGGCAAGCTTCTAATGATCTTTTTGACATGATCAGCAGTAGAGTATCCTTTGTCCAGAACCTTGAGACCAGCCACAAGAATTTGGAATCTTGAGAACATTATTTCAATGGATTCACTTTCTTCCATTTTGAATGCCTCATACTTCTGAATGAGCGCAAGAGCTTTAGTTTCTTTGACCTGAATGTTGCCTTCATGCGTCATTCTGAGTGAGTCAAACATGTTCTTTGATGTGTCTCTGTTAGAGATCTTTTCATATTCAGCGTAAGAGATGGCGCTGAGAAGAATGGTTCTGGCCTTGTGGTTATTTTTGAAGTCACGCTTTTGTTGATCAGACATTGCTTTCCTGTCAATCTTCTGACCGCTTGCATTCACTGGGTGCCTGTATCCATCTGTCACCATGTCCCACAGATCAGCATCATGTGCCAGAAAGAAGCTTTCGATTATGTCTTTCAAGTAATCAAAATTCTCTCCATCAAAGACTGGAGGTTTGCTGCTGAATCTGTCTCTATCTTCATTGTTGTCATTGCTGTTGTGTTGATATGTTCCTGCCATTGTGTTTTTCTGAAGCTGGATCTTGTAATGACACGGTAAAGTGTTTTAGCTCAGAACCAGGCGCTCTGATGCCAATTGAAGAAGTGAAAAACACAAGAAGGGGGGTTAAATTGTAAAACTTGAAATCAAATGCAGACAACACGATATTTTTATCCTGGTTCGTTTGATCTCAAACTACTCCAGTCCACCCGTCAAGGTGATTTTGCCTCTCTCCAACGAGGTCTTAATCCACTATATTCAAATGAATATTACAACTGCTTTAACAACTACTAAAGCCTTCTTGAGTCAAACCACAAACCGGTTTCTCAAGGAAATACTTTCTTACAGATAAATGAAATCTAAGTGTGTTAAATATTTTCTACAAAACTGTTTATCACAACTGTGATACTACACAATTTAAGCTTATGGGAACTAGAATGCTAAAACAATAGAGTGAGCAATTTGGGAGCTTTAGCAAACTGTGAATGAGGATGAAGATGAATCGCTTTTAGGCGTGTAGAGAGTTGTAGAGCATTAGCCATTTCATTCTTCACTGACTTGATTATATAGCATTGGAAATGATACGTTGGAGTAAGTTATTCTGTTTCAATGCCAATTACATTCTTTCCAAATTGAGAAGATCTTTGTCTGGAATAATGCCGTTGATAATAAAGTATCTTGTATGCACATTACCGTTGCTAATTAAGCGTGTTCTAGCTTTGGCTTATTCTGATGCTGCTAGGTGCTGATGAATTGTTGTTGTCTTGATCAGAGTTTAGATTATTACGCGCAGATCTGTTCATCAAGCTTCAGCATAAGCACATGCTTTGATTTACTGATTCTGGCACCTGATATAACATCCTCTGATGCTGATGTTGATGTTTCATCTTCTGATGCTGATGATGATATTCTTATGCTGATACTCATCAGAGTTTCTATAAAACACAATATAATTTTTAGGCAGTATATATGTCTTACATGAATCATACAATTTATATATTCTTGCATTTCTTATCATCAAAACTTTAACTTAGGGTAGTAGATTCAAACTTTGTTCTAACAATGGATGGAGATTTTTGTGACACCAATGGATGGTAGCCTTGTCATTACGGAAGGTAGTCTATTGTCGAGATCTTTTTTACTCTAATGGATTGTAGCCTTGTCATTATGGAAGGTAGTCAGTTGTCGAGATTTTTTTTACTCAAATTGATGGTAGCCTTGTCATTATGTAAGGTAGTCTGTTATCGAGATTTTTGTTACTCCAATGGATTGTAGCCTTGTCATTATGGAAGGTAGTTTGTTGTTGATATTTTTGTTACTCCAATGGATTGTAGCCTTGTCATTATGGAAGGTAGTCTGATGTCTAGATTTTTGTTACTCCAATGGTGGTAGCCTTGTCATTATGGAAGGTAGACTTTTGTCGAGATTTTTGTTACTCCAAATGGATGGTAGCCTTGTCATTATGGAAGGTAGTCTGTTGCCGAGATTTTTGTTACTCTAAAGGATGATAGCCTTGTCATTATGGATGGTAGTCTGTTGTCGAGATTTTTGTTACTCCAATGGATTGTAGCCTTGTCATTATGGAAGGTAGTCTGTTGTTGAAATTTTTGTTACTCCAATGGATTATAGCCTTGTCATTATGGAAGGTAGTTTGTTGTCTAGATTTTTGTTACTCCAATGGTGGTAGCCTTGTCATTATGGAAGGTAGTCTGTTATCGAGATTTTTGTTACTCCAATGGATGGTAGCCTTGTCATTATTGAAGGTAGTCTGTCGTTGAGATTTCTGATACTCCAATGGATGGTAGCCTTTTCATTATTAAAGGTAGTCTGTTGTCGAGATTTTTGTCACTCCAATTGATGGTAGCCTTGTCATTATGGAAGGTAGTCTGTTGTCGAGATTTTTGTTACTCCAATAGATGGTAGCCTTGTCATTATGGAAGGTAGTGTGTTTTCGAGATTTTTGTTACTCCAATTGATGGTAGCCTTGTCATTATGGAACGTAGTCTGTTGTCGACATTTTTGTTACACCAATGGATGGCATCCTTGTCATTACGGAAGGTAGTCTGTTGTCGAGATCTTTGTTACTCTAATGGATTGTAGCCTTTTCATTATGGAAGGTAGTCATTTGTCGAGATTTTTGTTACTCAAATTGATGGTAGCCGTGTCATTATGTAAGTTAGTCTGTTGTCGAGATTTTTGTTAATCTAATGGATGGTAGCCTTACCATTATGGAAGGTAGTTTATTGTCGAGATTTTTGTTACACCAATGGATGGTAGCCTTGTCATTATGGAAGGTAGTGTGTTGTCGAGATTTTTGTTAATCCAATTGATGCTACCATTTTCATTATGGATATTATTCTGTTATAGATATTTTTGTTACTCCAATGGATGGTAGCCTTGTCATTATGGAAGGTAATCTTTTGTCGAGGCTTTCGTTACTCCAATGGATGGTAGCCTTGTCATTATGGAAGGTAGTCTATTGTCGATATTTTTGTTACTCCTATAGATGGTAGCCTTGTCATTATGGATGGTAGTCTGTTGTCGAGATTTTTGTTACTCCAATGGATTGTAGCCTTGTCATTATGGAAGGTAGTCTATTGTCTAGATTTTTGTTACTCCAATGGTGGTAGCCTTGTCATTATGGATGGTAGTCTGTTGTCGAGATTTTTGTTACTCCAATGGATGGTAGCCTTCTCATTATTGAAGGTAGTCTGTCATTGAGATTTCTATTACTCTAATGGATGGTAGCCTTGTCATTATTAAAGGTAGTATGTTGTCGAGATTTTTGTCACTCCAATTGATGGTAGCCTTGTCATTATGGAAGGTAGTCTGTTGCCGAGATTTTTGTTACTCCAATGGATAGTAGCCTTATCAATATGGAAGGTAGTGTGTTGTCGAGATTTTTGTTACTCCAATTGATGGTAGCCTTGTCATTATGGAACATAGTCTGTTGTCGAGATTTTTGTTACACCAATGGATGGTAGCCATGTCATTACGGAAGGTAGTCTGTTGTCGATATCTTTGTTACTCTAGTGGATGGTAGCCTTGTCATTATGGAAGGTAGTCTGTTGTCGAGACTTTCGTTACTCCAATGGATGGTAGCCTTGTCATTATGGAAGGTAGTCTGTTGTCGAGAATTTTTTTACTCTAAAGGATGGTAGCCTTGTCATTATGGAAGGTAGTCTGTTGTCTAGATTTGTGTTACTCCAATGGTGGTAGTCTTGTCATTATGGAAGGTAGTCTGTTGTCGAGATTTTTATTACTCCAATGGATGGTAGCCTTGTCATCATTAAAGGTAGTGTGTCATTGAGATTTATGTTACTCCAATGGACGGTAGCCTTCTCATTATTAAAGGTAGTCTGTTGTCAAGATTTTTGTCACTCCAATTGATGGTAGCCTTGTCATTATGGAAGGTTGTCTGTTGTCGAGATTTTTGTTACTCCAGTGGATTGTAGCCTTGTCATTATGGAAGGTAGTCTGTTGTCTAGATTTTTGTTACTCCAATGGTGGTAGCGTTGTCATTATGGAAGGTAGACTTTTGTCGAGATTTTTGTTACTCCAAATGGATGGTAGCCTTGTCATTATGGAAGGTAGTCTGTTGCCGAGATTTTTGTTACTCTAAAGGATGGTAGCCTTGTCATTATGGATGGTAGGCTGTTGTCGAGATTTGTGTTACTCCAATGGATTGTAGCCTTGTCATTATGGAAGGTAGTCTGTTGTTGAAATTTTTGTTACTCCAATGGATTATAGCCTTGTCATTATGGAAGGTAGTTTGTTGTCAAGATTTTTGTTACTCCAATGGTGGTAGCCTTGTCATTATGGAAGGTAGTCTGTTATCGAGATTTTTGTTACTCCAATGGATGGTAGCCTTGTCATTATTGAAGGTAGTCTATCGTTGAGATTTCTGATACTCCAATGGATGGTAGCCTTTTCATTATTAAAGGTAGTCTATTGTCGAGATTTTTGTCACTCCAATTGATGGTAGCCTTGTCATTATGGAAGGTAGTCTGCTGTCGAGATTTTTGTTACTCCAATGGATGGTAGCCTTGTCATTATGGAAGGTAGTGTGTTGCCGAGATTTTTGTTACTCCAATTGATGGTAGCCTTGTCATTATGGAACGTAGTCTGTTGTCGACATTTTTGTTACACCACTGGATGGTATCCTTGTCATTACGGAAGGTAGTCTGTTGTCGAGATCTTTGTTACTCTAATGGATTGTAACCTTTTCATTATGGAAGGTAGTCATTTGTCGAGATTTTTGTTACTCAAATTGATGGTAGCCTTGTCATTATGTAAGTTAGTCTGTTGTCGAGATTTTTGTTCCTCTAATGGATGGTAGCCTTGCCATTATGGAAGGTAGTTTATTGTCGAGATTTTTGTTACACCAATGGATGGTAGCCTTTTCATTATGGAAGGTAGTGTGTTGTCGAGATTTTTGTTAATCCAATTGATGGTACCATTGTCATTATGGAACTTAGTCCGTTATAGATATTTTTGTTACTCCAATGGACGGTAGCCTTGTCATTATGGAAGGTAATCTTTTGTCGAGCCTTTCGTTACTCCAATGGATGGTAGCCTTGTCATTATGGAAGGTAGTCTATTGTCGATATTTTTGTTACTCCTATAGATGGTAGACTTGTCATTATGGATGGTAGTCTGTTGTCAAGATTTTTGTTACTCCAATGGATTGTAGCCTTGTCATTATGGAAGGTAGTTTGTTGTCGAAATTTTTGTTACTCCAATGGATTGTAGCCTTGTCATTATGGAAGGTAGTCTATTGTCTAGATTTTTGTTACTCCAAGTGTGGTAGCCTTGTCATTATGGATGGTAGTCTGTTGTCGAGATTTTTGTTACTCCAATGGATGGTAGCCTTGTCATTATTGAAGGTAGTCTGTCATTGAGATTTCTATTACTCTAATGGATGGTAGCCTTGTCATTTTTAAAGGTAGTATGTTGTCGAGATTTTTGTCACTCCAATTGATGGTAGCCTTGTCATTATGGAAGGTAGTCTGTTGTCGAGATTTTTGTTACTCCAATGGATGGTAGCCTTATAAATATGGAAGGTAGTGTGTTGTCGAGATTTTTGTTACTCCAATTGATGGTAGCCTTGTCATTATGGAACGTAGTCTGTTGTGGAGATTTTTGTTACACCAATGGATGGTAGCCATGTCATTACGGAAGGTAGTCTGTTGTCGATATCTTTGTTACTCTAGTGGATGGTAGCCTTGTCATTATGGAAGGTAGTCTGTTGTCGAGACTTTCGTTACTCCAATGGATGGAAGCCTTAACATTATGGAAGGTAGTATGTTGTCGAGAATTTTTTTACTCTAAAGGATGGTAGCCTTGTCATTATGGATGGTAGTCTGTTGTCGAGATTTTTGTTACTCCAATGGATGGTAGCCTTGTCATTATGGAAGGTAGTTCGTTGTCGAAATTTTTGTTACTCCAATGGATTGTAGCCTTGTCATTATGGAAGGTAGTCTGTATTCTAGATTTGTGTTACTCCAATGGTGGTAGCCTTGTCATTATGGAAGGTAGTCTGTTGTCGAGATTTTTATTACTCCAATGGATGGTAGCCTTGTCATCATTAAAGGTAGTCTGTCATTGAGATTTATGTTACTCCAATGGATGGTAGCCTTGTCATTATTAAAGGTAGTCTGTTGTCGAGATTTTTGTCACTCCAATTGATGGAAGCCTTGTCATTATGGAAGGTTGTCTGTTGTCGAGATTTTTGTTACTCCAATGGATTGTAGCCTTGTCATTATGGAAGGTAGCGTGTTGTCGAGATTTTTGTTACTCCAATTGATGGTAGCCTTTTCATTATGGAAGGTAGTTTGTTGTCTAGATTTTTGTAACTCCAATGGTGGTAGCCTTGTCATTATGGAAGGTAGACTTTTGTCGAGATTTTTGTTACTCCAAATGGATGGTAGCCTTGTCATTATGGAAGGTAGTCTGTTGCCGAGATTTTTGTTACTCTAAAGGATGGTAGCCTTGTCATTATGGACGGTAGTCTGTTGTCGAGATTTGTGTTACTCCAATGGATTGTAGCCTTGTCATTATGGAAGGTAGTCTGTTATCGAGATTTTTGTTACTCCAATGGATGGTAGCCTTGTCATTATTGAATGTAGTCTGTCGTTGAGATTTCGTATACTCCAATGGATGGTAGCCTTTTCATTATTAAAGGTAGTCTGTTGTCGAGATTTTTGTCACTCCAATTGATGGTAGCCTTGTCATTATGGAAGGTAGTCTGTTGTCGAGATTTTTGTTACTCCAATGGATGGTAGCCTTGTCATTATGGAAGGTAGTGTGTTGTCGAGATTTTTGTTACTCTAATTGATGGTAGCCTTGTCATTATGGAACGTAGTCTGTTGTCGACATTTTTGTTACACCAATGGATGGAAGCCTTGTCATTACAGAAGGTAGTCTGTTGTCGAGATCTTTGTTACTCTAATGGATTGTAGCCTTTTCATTATGGAAGGTAGTCACTTGTCGAGATTTTTGTTACTCAAATTGATGGTAGCCTTGTCATTATGTAAGTTAGTCTGTTGTCGAGATATTTGTTACTCTAATGGATGGTAGCCTTGCCATTATGGAAGGTAGTTTATTGTCGAGATTTTTGTTACACCAATGGATGGTAGCCTTGTCATTATGGAAGGTAGTGTGTTGTCGATATTTTTGTTAATCCAATTGATGGTACCATTGTCATTATGGAACTTAGTCCGTTATAGATATTTTTGTTACTCCAATGGACGGTAGCCTTGTCATTATGGAAGGTAATCTTTTGTCGAGGCTTTCGTTACTCCAATGGATGGTAGCCTTGTCATTATGGAAGGTAGTCTATTGTCGATATTTTTGTTACTCCTATAGATGGTAGCCTTGTCATTATGGATGGTAGTCTGTTGTCAAGATTTTTGTTACTCCAATGGATTGTAGCCTTGTAATTATGGAAGGTAGTTTGTTGTCGAAATTTTTGTTACTCCAATGGATTGTAGCCTTGTCATTATGGAAGGTAGTCTATTGTCTAGATTTTTGTTACTCCAAGTGTGGTAGCCTTGTCATTATGGATGGTAGTCTGTTGTGGAGATTTTTGTTACTCCAATGGATGGTAGCCTTGTCATTATTGAAGGTAGTCTGTCATTGAGATTTCTATTACTCTAATGGATGGTAGCCTTGTCATTATTAAAGGTAGTCTGTTGTCGAGATTTTTGTCACTCCAATTGATGGTAGCTTTGTCATTATGGAAGGTAGTCTGTTGTCGAGATTTTTGATACTCCAATGGATGGTAGCCTTATCAATATGGAAGGTAGTGTGTTGTCAAGATTTTTGTTACTCCAATTGATGGTAGCCTAGTCATTATGGAACGCAGTCTGTTGTCGAGATTTTTGTTACACTAATGGATGGTAGCCATGTCATTACGGAAGGTAGTCTGTTGTCTATATCTTTGTTACTATAGTGGATGGTAGGCTTGTCATTATGGAAGGTAGTCTGTTCTCGAGACTTTCGTTACTCCAATGGATGGAAGACTTGTCATTATGGAAGGTAGTCTGTTGTCGAGATTTTTTTTACTCTAAAGGACGGTAGCCTTGTCATTATGGATGGTAGTCTGTTGTCGAGATTTTTGTTACTCCAATGGATGGTAGCCTTGTCATTATGGAAGGTAGTTCGTTGTCGAAATTTTTGTTACTCCAATGGATTGTAGCCTTGTCATTATGGAAGGTAGTCTGTTGTCTAGATTTGTGCTACTCCAATGGTGGTAGCCTTGTCATTATGGAAGGTAGTCTGTTGTCGAGATTTTTATTACTCCAATGGATGGTAGCCTTGTCATCATTAAAGGTAGTCTGTCATTGAGATTTATGTTACTCCAATGGATGGTAGCCTTGTCATTATTAAAGGTAGTCTGTTGTCGAGATTTTTGTCACTCCAATTGATGGAAGCCTTGTCATTATGGAAGGTTGTCTGTTGTCGAGATTTTTGTTACTCCAATGGATTGTAGCCTTGTCATTATGGAAGGTAGCGTGTTGTCGAGATTTTTGTTACTCCAATTGATGGTAGCCTTTTCATTATGGAAGGTAGTTTGTTGTCTAGATTTTTGTAACTCCAATGGTGGTAGCCTTGTCATTATGGAAGGTAGACTTTTGTCGAGATTTTTGTTACTCCAAATGGATGGTAGCCTTGTCATTATGGAAGGTAGTCTGTTGCCGAGATTTTTGTTACTCTAAAGGATGGTAGCCTTGTCATTATGGACGGTAGTCTGTTGTCGAGATTTGTGTTACTCCAATGGATTGTAGCCTTGTCATTATGGAAGGTAGTCTGTTATCGAGATTTTTGTTACTCCAATGGATGGTAGCCTTGTCATTATTGAATGTAGTCTGTCGTTGAGATTTCGTATACTCCAATGGATGGTAGCCTTTTCATTATTAAAGGTAGTCTGTTGTCGAGATTTTTGTCACTCCAATTGATGGTAGCCTTGTCATTATGGAAGGTAGTCTGTTGTCGAGATTTTTGTTACTCCAATGGATGGTAGCCTTGTCATTATGGAAGGTAGTGTGTTGTCGAGATTTTTGTTACTCTAATTGATGGTAGCCTTGTCATTATGGAACGTAGTCTGTTGTCGACATTTTTGTTACACCAATGGATGGAAGCCTTGTCATTACAGAAGGTAGTCTGTTGTCGAGATCTTTGTTACTCTAATGGATTGTAGCCTTTTCATTATGGAAGGTAGTCACTTGTCGAGATTTTTGTTACTCAAATTGATGGTAGCCTTGTCATTATGTAAGTTAGTCTGTTGTCGAGATTTTTGTTACTCTAATGGATGGTAGCCTTGCCATTATGGAAGGTAGTTTATTGTCGAGATTTTTGTTACACCAATGGATGGTAGCCTTGTCATTATGGAAGGTAGTGTGTTGTCGAGATTTTTGTTAATCCAATTCATGGTAGCCTAGTCATTATGGAACGTAGTCTGTTGTCGAGATTTTTGTTACACTAATGGATGGTAGCCATGTCATTACAGAAGGTAGTCTATTGTCTATATCTTTGTTACTATAGTGGATGGTAGCCTTGTCATTATGGAAGGTAGTCTGTTCTCGAGACTTTCGTTACTCCAATGGATGGAAGACTTGTCATTATGGAAGGTAGACTGTTGTCGAGAATTTTTTTACTCTAAAGGACGGTAGCCTTGTCATTATGGATGGTAGTCTGTTGTCGAGATTTTTGTTACTCCAATGGATGGTAGCCTTGTCATTATGGAAGGTAGTTCGTTGTCGAAATTTTTGTTACTCCAATTGATTGTAGCCTTGTCATTATGGAAGGTAGTCTGTTGTCTAGATTTGTGTTACTCCAATGGTGGTAGCCTTGTCATTATGGAAGGTAGTCTGTTGTCGAGATTTTTATTACTCCAATGGATGGTAGCCTTGTCATCATTAAAGGTAGTCTGTCATTGAGATTTATGTTACTCCAATGGATGGTAGCCTTGTCATTATTAAAGGTAGTCTGTTGTCGAGATTTTTGTCACTCCAATTGATGGTAGCCTTGTCATTATGGAAGGTTGTCTGTTGTCGAGATTTTTGTTACTCCAATGGATTGTAGCCTTGTCATTATGGAAGGTAGCGTGTTGTCGAGATATTTGTTACTCCAATTGATGGTAGCCTTTTCATTATGGAAGGTAGTTTGTTGTCTAGATTTTTGTAACTCCAATGGTGGTAGCCTTGTCATTATGGAAGGTAGACTTTTGTCGAGATTTTTGTTACTCCAAATGGATGGTAGCCTTGTCATTATGGAAGGTAGTCTGTTTCCGAGATTTTTGTTACTCTAAAGGATGGTAGCCTTGTCATTATGGATGGTAGTCTGTTGTCGAGATTTGTGTTACTCCAATCGATTGTAGCCTTGTCATTATGGAAGGTAGTCTGTTATCGAGATTTTTGTTACTCCAATGGATGGTAGCCTTGTCATTATTGAAGGTAGTCTGTCGTTGAGATTTCTGATACTCCAATGGATGGTAGCCTTTTCATTATTAAAGGTAGTCTGTTGTCGAGATTTTTGTCACTCCAATTGATGGTAGCCTTGTCATTATGGAAGGTAGTCTGTTGTCGAGATTTTTGTTACTCCAATGGATGGTAGCCTTGTCATTATGGAAGGTAGTGTGTTGTCGAGATTTTTGTTACTCCAATTGATGGTAGCCTTGTCATTATGGAACGTAGTCTGTTGTCGACATTTTTGTTACACCAATGGATGGAAGCCTTGTCATTACAGAAGGTAGTCTGTTGTCGAGATCTTTGTTACTCTAATGGATTGTAGCCTTTTCATTATGGAAGGTAGTCACTTGTCGAGATTTTTGTTACTCAAATTGATGGTAGCCTTGTCATTATGTAAGTTAGTCTGTTGTCGAGATTTTTGTTACTCTAATGGATGGTAGCCTTGCCATTATGGAAGGTAGTTTATTGTCGAGATTTTTGTTACACCAATGGATGGTAGCCTTGTCATTATGGAAGGTAGTGTGTTGTCAAGATTTTTGTTAATCCAATTGATGGTACCATTGTCATTATGGAACTTAGTTTGTTATAGATATTTTTGTTACTCCAATGGATGGTAGCCTTGTCATTATGGAAGGTAATCTTTTGTCGAGGCTTTCGTTACTCCAATGGATGGTAGCCTTGTCATTATGGAAGGTAGTCTATTGTCGATATTTTTGTTACTCCTATAGATGGTAGCCTTGTCATTATGGATGGTAGTCTGTTGTCGAGATTTTTGTTACTCCAATGGATTGTAGCCTTGTCATTATGGAAGGTAGTTTGTTGTCGAAATTTTTGTTACTCCAATGGATTGTAGCCTTGTCATTATGGAAGGTAGTCTATTGTATAGATTTTTGTTACTCCAATGGTGGTAGCCTTGTCATTATGGAAGGTAGTCTGTTGTCGTGATTTTTGTTACTCCAATGGATGGTAGCCTTGTCATTATTGAAGGTAGTCTGTCATTGAGATTTCTGTTACTCTAATGGATGGTAGCCTTGTCATTATTAAAGGTAGTCTGTTGTCGAGATTTTTGTCACTCTAATTGATGGTAGCTTTGTCATTATGGAAGGTAGTCTGTTGTCGAGATTTTTGATACTCCAATGGATGGTAGCCTTATCAATATGGAAGGTAGTGTGTTGTCAAGATTTTTGTTACTCCAATTGATGGTAGCCTAGTCATTATGGAACGTAGTCTGTTGTCGAGATTTTTGTTACACTAATGGATGGTAGCCATGTCATTACGGAAGGTAGTCTGTTGTCTATATCTTTGTTACTATAGTGGATGGTAGCCTTGTCATTATGGAAGGTAGTATGTTCTCGAGACTTCGTTACTCCAATGGATGGAAGACTTGTCATTAGGGAAGGTAGTCTGTTGTCGAGAATTTTTTTACTCTAAAGGATGGTAGCCTTGTCATTATGGATGGTAGTCTGTTGTCGAGATTTTTGTTACTCCAATGGATGGTAGCCTTGTCATTATGGAAGGTAGTTCGTTGTTGAATTTTTTGTTACTCCAATGGATTGTAGCCTTGTCATTATGGAAGGTAGTCTGTTGTCTAGATTTGTGTTACTCCAATGGTGGTAGCCTTGTCATTATGGAAGGTAGTCTATTGTCGAGATTTTTATTACTCCAATGGATGGTAGCCTTGTCATTATTAAAGGTATTCTGTCATTGAGATTTATGTTACTCGAATGGATGGTAGCCTTGTCATTATTAAAGGTAGTATGTTGTGGAGATTTTTGTCACTCCAATTGATGGTAGCCTTGTCATTATGGAAGGTTATCTGTTGTCGAGATTTTTGTTACTCCAATGGATGGTAGCCTTGTCATTATGGAAGGTAGCGTGTTGTCGAGATTTTTGTTACTCCAATTGATGGTAGCCTTGTCATTATGGAAGGTAGTCTATTGTCGAGATTTTTGTTACACCAATGGATGGTAGGCATGTCATTACGGAAGGTAGTCTGTTGTCGAGATCTTTGTTACTCTAATGGATTGTAGCCTTGTCATTATGGAAGGTAGTCATTTGTCGAGATTTTTGTTACTCAAATTGTTGGTAGCCTTGTCATTATGTAAGGTAGTCTGTTGTCGAGATTTTTTTACTCTAATGGATGGTAGCCTTGTCATTAGGGAAGGTAGCCTGTTGTCGAGATTTTTTTTACACCAATGGATGGTAGCCTTGTCATTATGGAAGGTAGTGTGTTGTCGAGATTTTTTTTAATCCAATGGATGGTACTAGTGTCATTATGGAACTTAGTCTGTTATAGATATTTTTGTTAATCCAATGAATGGTAGCCTTGTCATTATGGAAGGTAGTTTGTTGTCGAGACTTTCGTTACTCCAATGGATGGTAGCCTTGTCATTATGGAAGGTAGTCTGTTGTCGAGATTTTTGTTACTCCAATAGATGGTAGCCTTGTCATTATGGAAGGTAGTCTGTTGTCGAGATTTTTGTTACTCCAATGGATGGTAGCCTTGTCATTATTGAAGGTAGTCTGTCATTGAGATTTCTGTTACTCCAATGGATGGTAGCCTTGTCATTATTAAAGGTAGTCTATTGTCGATATTTTTGTCACTCCAATTGATGGAGCCTTGTCATTATGGAAGGTTGTCAGTTGTCGAGATTTTTGTTACTCCAATGGTTGGTAGCCTTGTCATTATGGAAGGTAGCATGTTGTCGAGATTTTTGTTACTCCAATTGATGGTAGCCTTGTCATTATGGAAGGTAGTCTGTTGTCGAGATTTTTGTTACACCATTGGATGGTAGCCATGTCATTACGGAAGGTAGTCTATTGTCGAGATCTTTGTTACTCTAATGGATTGTAGTCTTGTCATTATGGAAGGTAGTCATTTGTCGAGATTTTTGTTACTCAAATTGTTGGTAGCCTTGTCATTATGTAAGGTAGACTGTTGTCGAGATTTTTTTACTCTAATGGATGGTAGCCTTGTCATTAGGGTAGGTAGCCTGTTGTCGAGATTTTTTTTACACCAATGGATGGTAGCCTTGTCATTAAGGAAGGTAGTGTGTTGTCGAGATTTTTTTTAATCCAATGGATGGTACTAGTGTCATTATGGAACTTAGTTTGTTATAGATATTTTTGTTAATCCATAGAATGGTAGCCTTGTCATTATGGAAGGTAGTCTGTTGTTGAGACTTTTGTTACTCCAATGGATGGTAGCCTTGTTATTATGGAAGGTAGTCTGTTGTTGAGATTTTTGTTACTCCAATAGATGGTAGCCTTGTCATTATGGAAGGTAGTCTGTTGTCTAGATTTGTGTTACTCCAATGGTGGTAGCCTTGTCATTATGGAAGGTAGTCTGTTGTCGAGATTTTTGTTACACCAATGGATGGTAGCCATGTCATTACGGAAAGTAGTCTGTTGTCGAGATCTTTGTTACTTTAATGGATTGTAGCCTTGTCATTATGGAAGGTAGTCATTTGTCGAGATTTTTGTCACTCAAATTGATGGTAGCCTTGTCATTATTGAAGGTAGTCTGTCATTGAGATTTCTGTTACTCCAATGGATGGTAGCCTTATCATTATGGAAGGTAGTCTATTGTCGAGATTTTTGTTACACCAATGGATGGTAGCCTTGTCATTATGGAAGGTAGTCTGTTGTCGAGACTTTTGTTCCTCCAATGGATGGTAGCCTTGTCAATATGGAAGGTAGTGTGTTGTCGAGATTTTTGTTACTCCAATTGATGGTAGCCTTGTCATTATGGAACGTAGTCTGTTGTCGACATTTTTGTTACACCAATGGATGGAAGCCTTGTCATTACAGAAGGTAGTCTGTTGTCGAGATCTTTGTTACTCTAATGGATTGTAGCCTTTTCATTATGGAAGGTAGTCACTTGTCGAGATTTTTGTTACTCAAATTGATGGTAGCCTTGTCATTATGTAAGTTAGTCTGTTGTCGAGATTTTTGTTACTCTAATGGATGGTAGCCTTGCCATTATGGAAGGTAGTTTATTGTCGAGATTTTTGTTACACCAAATGATGGTAGCCTTGTCATTATGGAAGGTAGTGTGTTGTCGAGATTTTTGTTAATCCAATTGATGGTACCATTGTCATTATGGAACTTAGTTTGTTATAGATATTTTTATTACTCCAATGGATGGTAGCCTTGTCATTATGGAAGGTAATCTTTTGTCGAGGCTTTCGTTACTCCAATGGATGGTAGCCTTGTCATTATGGAAGGTAGTCTATTGTCGATATTTTTGTTACTCCTATAGATGGTAGCCTTGTCATTATGGATGGTAGTCTGTTGTCGAGATTTTTGTTACTCCAATGGATTGTAGCCTTGTCATTATGGAAGGTAGTCTGTTGTCGAGATTTTTGTTACTCCAATGGATGGTAGCCTTGTCATTATGGAAGGTAGTGTGTTGTCGAGATTTTTGTTACTCCAATTGATGGTAGCCTAGTCATTATGGAACGTAGTCTGTTGTCGAGATTTTTGTTACACTAATGGATGGTAGCCATGTCATTACGGAAGGTAGTCTGTTGTCTATATCTTTGTTACTATAGTGGATGGTAGCCTTGTCATTATGGAAGGTAGTATGTTCTCGAGACTTCGTTACTCCAATGGATGGAAGACTTGTCATTAGGGAAGGTAGTCTGTTGTCGAGAATTTTTTTACTCTAAAGGATGGTAGCCTTGTCATTATGGATGGTAGTCTGTTGTCGAGATTTTTGTTACTCCAATGGATGGTAGCCTTGTCATTATGGAAGGTAGTTCGTTGTTGAATTTTTTGTTACTCCAATGGATTGTAGCCTTGTCATTATGGAAGGTAGTCTGTTGTCTAGATTTGTGTTACTCCAATGGTGGTAGCCTTGTCATTATGGAAGGTAGTCTATTGTCGAGATTTTTATTACTCCAATGGATGGTAGCCTTGTCATTATTAAAGGTATTCTGTCATTGAGATTTATGTTACTCGAATGGATGGTAGCCTTGTCATTATTAAAGGTAGTATGTTGTGGAGATTTTTGTCACTCCAATTGATGGTAGCCTTGTCATTATGGAAGGTTATCTGTTGTCGAGATTTTTGTTACTCCAATGGATGGTAGCCTTGTCATTATGGAAGGTAGCGTGTTGTCGAGATTTTTGTTACTCCAATTGATGGTAGCCTTGTCATTATGGAAGGTAGTCTATTGTCGAGATTTTTGTTACACCAATGGATGGTAGGCATGTCATTACGGAAGGTAGTCTGTTGTCGAGATCTTTGTTACTCTAATGGATTGTAGCCTTGTCATTATGGAAGGTAGTCATTTGTCGAGATTTTTGTTACTCAAATTGTTGGTAGCCTTGTCATTATGTAAGGTAGTCTGTTGTCGAGATTTTTTTACTCTAATGGATGGTAGCCTTGTCATTAGGGAAGGTAGCCTGTTGTCGAGATTTTTTTTACACCAATGGATGGTAGCCTTGTCATTATGGAAGGTAGTGTGTTGTCGAGATTTTTTTTAATCCAATGGATGGTACTAGTGTCATTATGGAACTTAGTCTGTTATAGATATTTTTGTTAATCCAATGAATGGTAGCCTTGTCATTATGGAAGGTAGTTTGTTGTCGAGACTTTCGTTACTCCAATGGATGGTAGCCTTGTCATTATGGAAGGTAGTCTGTTGTCGAGATTTTTGTTACTCCAATAGATGGTAGCCTTGTCATTATGGAAGGTAGTCTGTTGTCGAGATTTTTGTTACTCCAATGGATGGTAGCCTTGTCATTATTGAAGGTAGTCTGTCATTGAGATTTCTGTTACTCCAATGGATGGTAGCCTTGTCATTATTAAAGGTAGTCTATTGTCGATATTTTTGTCACTCCAATTGATGGAGCCTTGTCATTATGGAAGGTTGTAAGTTGTCGAGATTTTTGTTACTCCAATGGTTGGTAGCCTTGTCATTATGGAAGGTAGCATGTTGTCGAGATTTTTGTTACTCCAATTGATGGTAGCCTTGTCATTATGGAAGGTAGTCTGTTGTCGAGATTTTTGTTACACCATTGGATGGTAGCCATGTCATTACGGAAGGTAGTCTATTGTCGAGATCTTTGTTACTCTAATGGATTGTAGTCTTGTCATTATGGAAGGTAGTCATTTGTCGAGATTTTTGTTACTCAAATTGTTGGTAGCCTTGTCATTATGTAAGGTAGACTGTTGTCGAGATTTTTTTACTCTAATGGATGGTAGCCTTGTCATTAGGGTAGGTAGCCTGTTGTCGAGATTTTTTTTACACCAATGGATGGTAGCCTTGTCATTAAGGAAGGTAGTGTGTTGTCGAGATTTTTTTTAATCCAATGGATGGTACTAGTGTCATTATGGAACTTAGTTTGTTATAGATATTTTTGTTAATCCATAGAATGGTAGCCTTGTCATTATGGAAGGTAGTCTGTTGTCGAGACTTTTGTTACTCCAATGGATGGTAGCCTTGTTATTATGGAAGGTAGTCTGTTGTTGAGATTTTTGTTACTCCAATAGATGGTAGCCTTGTCATTATGGAAGGTAGTCTGTTGTCTAGATTTGTGTTACTCCAATGGTGGTAGCCTTGTCATTATGGAAGGTAGTCTGTTGTCGAGATTTTTGTTACACCAATGGATGGTAGCCATGTCATTACGGAAAGTAGTCTGTTGTCGAGATCTTTGTTACTTTAATGGATTGTAGCCTTGTCATTATGGAAGGTAGTCATTTGTCGAGATTTTTGTCACTCAAATTGATGGTAGCCTTGTCATTATTGAAGGTAGTCTGTCATTGAGATTTCTGTTACTCCAATGGATGGTAGCCTTATCATTATGGAAGGTAGTCTATTGTCGAGATTTTTGTTACACCAATGGATGGTAGCCTTGTCATTATGGAAGGTAGTCTGTTGTCGAGACTTTTGTTCCTCCAATGGATGGTAGCCTTGTCAATATGGAAGGTAGTGTGTTGTCGAGATTTTTGTTACTCCAATTGATGGTAGCCTTGTCATTATGGAACGTAGTCTGTTGTCGACATTTTTGTTACACCAATGGATGGAAGCCTTGTCATTACAGAAGGTAGTCTGTTGTCGAGATCTTTGTTACTCTAATGGATTGTAGCCTTTTCATTATGGAAGGTAGTCACTTGTCGAGATTTTTGTTACTCAAATTGATGGTAGCCTTGTCATTATGTAAGTTAGTCTGTTGTCGAGATTTTTGTTACTCTAATGGATGGTAGCCTTGCCATTATGGAAGGTAGTTTATTGTCGAGATTTTTGTTACACCAAATGATGGTAGCCTTGTCATTATGGAAGGTAGTGTGTTGTCGAGATTTTTGTTAATCCAATTGATGGTACCATTGTCATTATGGAACTTAGTTTGTTATAGATATTTTTATTACTCCAATGGATGGTAGCCTTGTCATTATGGAAGGTAATCTTTTGTCGAGGCTTTCGTTACTCCAATGGATGGTAGCCTTGTCATTATGGAAGGTAGTCTATTGTCGATATTTTTGTTACTCCTATAGATGGTAGCCTTGTCATTATGGATGGTAGTCTGTTGTCGAGATTTTTGTTACTCCAATGGATTGTAGCCTTGTCATTATGGAAGGTAGTCTGTTGTCGAGATTTTTGTTACTCCAATGGATGGTAGCCTTGTCATTATGGAAGGTAGTGTGTTGTCGAGATTTTTGTTACTCCAATTGATAGTAGCCTTGTCATTATGGAACGTAGTCTGTTGTCGACGTTTTTGTTACACCAAAGGATGGAAGCCTTGTCATTACAGAAGGTAGTCTGTTGTCGAGATCTTTGTTACTCTAATGGATTGTAGCCTTTTCATTATGGAAGGTAGTCACTTGTCGAGATTTTTGTTACTCCAATGGATGGTAGCCTTGTTATTATGGAAGGTAGTCTGTTGTTGAGATTTTTGTTACTCTAATGGATGGTAGCCTTGCCATTATGGAAGGTAGTCTGTTGTCGAGATTTTTGTTACACCAATGGATGGTAGCCTTGTCATTATGGAAGGTAGTCTGTTGTCGAGATTTTTGTTAATCCAATTGATGGTACCATTGTCATTATGGAACTTAGTTTGTTATAGATATTTTTGTTACTCCAATGGATGGTAGCCTTGTCATTATGGAAGGTAATCTTTTGTCGAGGCTTTCGTTACTCCAATGGATGGTAGCCTTGTCATTATGGAAGGTAGTCTATTGTCGATATTTTTGTTACTCCTATAGATGGTAGCCTTGTCATTATGGATGGTAGTCTGTTGTCGAGATTTTTGTTACTCCAATGGATTGTAGCCTTGTCATTATGGAAGGTAGTTTGTTGTCGAAATTTTTGTTACTCCAATGGATTGTAGCCTTGTCATTATGTAAGGTAGTTTATTGTCTAGATTTTTGTTACTCCAATGGTGGTAGCCTTGTCATTATGGAAGGTAGTCTGTTGTCGAGATTTATGTTACTCCAATGGATGGTAGCCTTGTCATTATTGAAGGTAGTCTGTCATTGAGATTTCTGTTACTCTAATGGATGGTAGCCTTGTCATTATTAAAGGTAGTTTGTTGTCGAGATTTTTGTCACTCCAATTGATGGTAGCTTTGTCATTTTGGAAGGTTGTCTGTTGTCGAGATTTTTGTTACTCCAATGGATGGTAGCCTTGTCATTATGGAAGGTAGCGTGTTGTCGAGATTTTTGTTACTCCAATTGATGGTAGCCTAGTCATTATGGAACGTAGTCTGTTGTTGAGATTTTTGTTACACTAATGGATGGTAGCCATGTCATTACGGAAGGTAGTTTGTTTTCTATATCTTTGTTACTCTAGTGGATGGTAGCCTTGTCATTATGGAAGGTAGTCTGTTCTCGAGACTTTCGTTACTCCAATGGATGGAAGCCTTGTCATTATGGAAGGTAGTCTGTTGTCGAGAATTTTTTTACTCTAAAGGATGGTAGCCTTGTCATTATGGATGGTAGTCTGTTGTCGAGATTTTTGTTACTCCAATGGATGGTAGCCTTGTCATTATGGAAGGTAGTTCGTTATTGAATTTTTTGTTACTCCAATGGATTGTAGCCTTATCAATATGGAAGGTAGTCTGTTGTCTAGATTTGTGTTACTCCAATGGTGGTAGCCTTGTCATTATGGAAGGTAGTCTATTGTCGAGATTTTTATTACTCCAATGGATGGTAGCCTTGTCATTATTAAAGGTAGTCTGTCATTGAGATTTATGTTACTCGAATGGATGGTAGCCTTGTCATTATTAAAGGTAGTCTGTTGTGGAGATTTTTGTCACTCCAATTGATGGTAGCCTTGTCATTATGGAAGGTTGTCTGTTGTCGAGATTTTTGTTACTCCAATGGATGGTAGCCTTGTCATTATGGAAGGTAGCGTGTTGTTGATATTTTTGTTACTCCAATTGATGGTAGCCTTGTCATTATGGAAGGTGGTCTATTGTCGAGATTTTTGTTACACCAATGGATGGTAGCCATGTCATTACGGAAGGTAGTCTGTTGTCGAGATCTTTGTTACTCTAATGGATTGTAGCCTTGTCATTATGGAAGGTAGTCATTTGTCGAGATTTTTGTTACTCAAATTATTGGTAGCCTTGTCATTATGTAAGGTAGTCTGTTGTCGAGATTTTTTTACTTTAATGGATGGTAGCCTTGTCATTAGGGAAGGTAGCCTGTTGTCGAGATTTTTTTTACACCAATGGATGGTAGCCTTGTCATTATGGAAGGTAGTGTGTTGTCGAGATTTTTGTTAATCCAATGGATGGTACTAGTGTCATTATGGAACTTAGTCTGTTATAGATATTTTTGTTAATCCAATGAATGGTAGCCTTGTCATTATGGAAGGTAGTTTGTTGTCGAGACTTTCGTTACTCCAATGGATGGTAGCCTTGTCATTATGGAAGGTAGCGTGTTGTCGAGATTTTTGTTACTCCAATTGATGGTAGCCTAGTCATTATGGAACGTAGTCTGTTGTTGAGATTTTTGTTACACTAATGGATGGTAGCCATGTCATTACGGAAGGTAGTTTGTTTTCTATATCTTTGTTACTCTAGTGGATGGTAGCCTTGTCATTATGGAAGGTAGTCTGTTCTCGAGACTTTCGTTACTCCAATGGATGGAAGCCTTGTCATTATGGAAGGTAGTCTGTTGTCGAGAATTTTTTTACTCTAAAGGATGGTAGCCTTGTCATTATGGATGGTAGTCTGTTGTCGAGATTTTTGTTACTCCAATGGATGGTAGCCTTGTCATTATGGAAGGTAGTTCGTTATTGAATTTTTTGTTACTCCAATGGATTGTAGCCTTATCAATATGGAAGGTAGTCTGTTGTCTAGATTTGTGTTACTCCAATGGTGGTAGCCTTGTCATTATGGAAGGTAGTCTATTGTCGAGATTTTTATTACTCCAATGGATGGTAGCCTTGTCATTATTAAAGGTAGTCTGTCATTGAGATTTATGTTACTCGAATGGATGGTAGCCTTGTCATTATTAAAGGTAGTCTGTTGTGGAGATTTTTGTCACTCCAATTGATGGTAGCCTTGTCATTATGGAAGGTTGTCTGTTGTCGAGATTTTTGTTACTCCAATGGATGGTAGCCTTGTCATTATGGAAGGTAGCGTGTTGTTGAGATTTTTGTTACTCCAATTGATGGTAGCCTTGTCATTATGGAAGGTGGTCTATTGTCGAGATTTTTGTTACACCAATGGATGGTAGCCATGTCATTACGGAAGGTAGTCTGTTGTCGAGATCTTTGTTACTCTAATGGATTGTAGCCTTGTCATTATGGAAGGTAGTCATTTGTCGAGATTTTTGTTACTCAAATTATTGGTAGCCTTGTCATTATGTAAGGTAGTCTGTTGTCGAGATTTTTTTACTTTAATGGATGGTAGCCTTGTCATTAGGGAAGGTAGCCTGTTGTCGAGATTTTTTTTACACCAATGGATGGTAGCCTTGTCATTATGGAAGGTAGTGTGTTGTCGAGATTTTTGTTAATCCAATGGATGGTACTAGTGTCATTATGGAACTTAGTCTGTTATAGATATTTTTGTTAATCCAATGAATGGTAGCCTTGTCATTATGGAAGGTAGTTTGTTGTCGAGACTTTCGTTACTCCAATGGATGGTAGCCTTGTCATTATGGAAGGTAGTCTGTTGTCGAGATTTTTGTTACTCCAATAGATGGTAGCCTTGTCATTATGGAAGGTAGTCTGTTGTCGAGATTTTTGTTACTCCAATGGATGGTAGCCTTGTCATTATTGAAGGTAGTCTGTCATTGAGATTTCTGTTACTCCAATGGATGGTAGCCTTGTCATTATTAAAGGTAGTCTATTGTCGATATTTTTGTCACTCCAATTGATGGTAGCCTTGTCATTATGGAAGGTTGTCTGTTGTCGAGATTTTTGTTCCTCCAATGGATGGTAGCCTTGTCATTATGGAAGGTAGCGTGTTGTCGAGATTTTTGTTACTCCAATTGATGGTAGCCTTGTCATTATGGAAGGTAGTCTGTTGTCGAGATTTTTGTTACACCATTGGATGGTAGCCATGTCATTACGGAAGGTAGTCTATTGTCGAGATCTTTGTTACTATAGTGGATGGTAGCCTTGTCATTATGGAAGGTAGTCATTTGTCGAGATTTTTGTTACTCAAATTATTGGTAGCCTTGTCATTATGTAAGGTAGACTGTTGTCGAGATTTTTTTACTCTAATGGATGGTAGCCTTGTCATTAGGGTAGGTAGCCTGTTGTCGAGATTTTTTTTACACCAATGGATGGTAGCCTTGTCATTAAGGAAGGTAGGGTGTTGTCGAGATTTTTTTTAATCCACTGGATGGTACTAGTGTCATTATGGAACTTAGTCTATTATAGATATTTTTGTTAATCCATAGAATGGTAGCCTTGCCATTATGGAAGGTAGTCTGTTGTCGAGACTTTTGTTACTCCAATGGATGGTAGCCTTGTTATTATGGAAGGTAGTCTGTTGTTGAGATTTTTGTTACTCCAATAGATGGTAGCCTTGTCATTATGGAAGGTAGTCTGTTGTCTAGATTTGTGTTACTCCAATTGATGGTAGCCTTGTCATTATGGAAGGTAGTCTGTTGTCGAGATTTTTGTTACACCAATGGATGGTAGCCATGTCATTACGGAAGGTAGTCTGTTGTCGAGATCTTTGTTACTCTAATGGATTGTAGCCTTGTCATTATGGAAGGTAGTCATTTGTCGAGATTTTTGTTACTCAAATTGTTGGTAGCCTTGTCATTATGTAAGGTAGTCTGTTGTCGAGATTTTTTTACTCTAATGGATGGTAGCCTTGTCATTATGGAAGGTAGCCTGTTGTCGAGATTTTTGTTACACCAATGGATGGTAGCCTTGTCATTATGGAAGGTAGTATGTTGTCGAGATTTTTGTTAATCCAATGGATGCTACCAGTGTCATTATGTAACTTAGTCTGTTATAGATATTTTTGTTAATCCAATGAATGGTAGCCTTGTCATTATGGAAGGTAGTCTGTTGTCGAGACTTTTGTTACTCCAATGGATGGAAGCCTTGTTATTATGGAAGGTAGTCTGTTGTTGAGATTTTTGTTACTCCAATAGATGGTAGCCTTGTCATTATGGAAGGTAGTCTGTTGTCTAGATTTGTGTTACTCCAATGGTGGTAGCCTTGTCATTATGGAAGGTAGTCTGTTGTCGAGATTTTTGTTACACCAATGGATGGTAGCCATGTCATTACGGAAAGTAGTCTGTTGTCGAGATCTTTGTTACTTTAATGGATTGTAGCCTTGTCATTATGGAAGGTAGTCATTTGTCGAGATTTTTGTCACTCAAATTGATGGTAGCCTTGTCATTATTGAAGTTAGTCTGTCATTGAGATTTCTGTTACTCCAATGGATGGTAGCCTTGTCATTATTAAAGGTAGTCTTTTGTCGAGATTTTTGTCACTCAAATTGATGGTAGCCTTGTCATTATGGAAGGTAGTATGTTGTCGAGATTTTTGTTACTCTAATGGATGATAGCCTTGTCATTATGGAAGGTAGTATATTTTCGAGATTTTTGTTACTCCAATTGATGGTAGCCTTGTCATTATGGAAGGTAGTCTGTTGTCGAGATTTTTGTTACACCAATGGATGGTAGCCATGTCATTACGGAAAGTAGTCTGTTGTCGAGATCTTTGTTACTTTAATGGATTGTAGCCTTGTCATTATGGAAGGTAGTCATTTGTCGAGATTTTTGTCACTCAAATTGATGGTAGCCTTGTCATTATGTAAGGTAGTCTGTTGTCGAGACTTTTTTACTCTAATGGATGGTAGCCTTATCATTATGGAAGGTAGTCTATTGTCGAGATTTTTGTTACACCAATGGATGGTAGCCTTGTCATTATGGAAGGTAGTCTGTTGTCGAGATTTTTGTCACTCCAATTGATGGTAGCCTTGTCATTATGGAAGGTAGTCTGTTGTCGAGATTTTTGTTTTTCCAATGGGTGGTAGCCTTGTCATTATGAAAGGTAGTCTGTTATCGAGAATTTTGTTAATCCAATGGATGGTAGCCTTGTCATTATGGAGCGTAGTTTGTTGTCGAAATTTTTGTTACTCCAATGATGGTAGCCTTGACATTTTAGAAGGTAGTCTTTTGTCGAGATTTTTGTTACTCCAATGAATGGTAACCTTGTCATTATGGAAGGTAGTCTACTGTCGAGATTTTTGTTACTCCATTGGATGGTAGGCTTGTCATTTTGGAAGGTAGTTTCTTGTCAATATTTTTGTTACTCTAATGGATGGTAACCTTGTCGTTATGTAAGGTAGCATTTCGTTGTTATTTATGTTACTCCAACGAATGGTAGCCGTGTGATTATTGAACTTAGCCTGCTTTAGAGATTTTTGTTATTCCAATAGATGGTAGCCGTGTGATTATTGAACTTTGTCTGTTCTCTGGATTTTTCTTACTCTAATGGATGGTAGCCTTGTATTATGTAAGGTAGTCTATTGTCGGGATTTTTGTTACTCTAATGGATGGTAGCCTTGTCATTATGGAAGGTAGTCTGTTGTCGAGATTTTTTTTACACCAATGGATGGTAGCCTTGTCATTATGGAAGGTAGTGTGTTGTCGAGATTTTTGTTAATCCAATGGATGGTAGCATTGTCATTATGGAACTTAGTCTGTTATAGATATTTTTGTTACTCTAATGGATGGTATCCTTGTCATTATGGAAGGTAGTTTGTTGTCGAGACTTTCGTTACTCAAATGGATGGTAGCCTTGTCATTATGGAAGGTAGTCTGTTGTCGAGATTTTTGTAACTCCAATAGATAGTAGCCTTGTCATTATGGAAGGTAGTCTGTTGTCGAGATTTTTGTCACTCCAATTGATAGTAGCCTTTTCATTATGGAAGGTAGTCTATTGTCAAGATTTTTGTTTTTCCAATGGATGGTAGCCTTGTCATTATGGAAGGTAGTGTGTTGTCGATATTTTTGTTACTCGAATTGATGGTAGCCTTGTCATTATGGAACGTAGTCTGTTGTCGAGATTTTTGTTACACCAATGGATGGTAACCTTGTCATTACGGAAGATAGTCTATTGTCGAGATCTTTGTTACTCTAATGGATTGTAGCCTTGTCGTTATGGAAGGTTGTCAGTTGTCGAGAGTTTTGTTACTCAAATTGATGGTAGCCTTGTCATTATGTAAGGTAGTCTGTTGTCGAGATTTTTGTTAGTCAAATGGATGGTAGCCTTGTCATTATGGAAGGTAGTCTGCTATCGAGATTTTTGTTAATCCAATGGATGGTAGCCTTGTATTATGTAAGGTAGTCTGTTGTCGGAATTTTTGTTACTCTAATGGATGGTAGCATTGTCATTATGGAAGGTAGACTTTTGTCGAGATTTTTTTTACTCCAAATGGATGGTAGCCTTGTCATTATGGAAGGATGTCTGTTGTGTAGATTTTTTGTTACTCCAATGGATGATAGCCTTGTAATTATGAATGGTAGTATGTTGTCGAGATTTTTGTTACTCTAATGGATCAAAGCCTTGTCATTATGGAAGGTAGTCTGTCATCGAGTTTTCTTATACTATAATGGATGGTAGCCTTGTCATTATGGAAGGTAGTCTGTTGTCGAGATTTTTTTTACTCTAATGGATGGTAGCCTTGTCATTATGGAAGGTAGTCTGTTGTCGAGATTTTTGTCACTCCAATTGATGGTAGCCTTGTCATTATGGAAGGTAGTCTGTTGTCGAGATTTTTGTTTTTCCAATGGATGGTAGCCTTGTCATTATGGAAGGTAGTCTGTTATCAAGAATTTTGTTAATCCAATGGATGGTAGCCTTGTCATTATGGAGCGTGGTCTGTTGTCGAGATTTTTGTTACTCCAATGGATGGTAGCCTTGACATTTTGGAAGGTAGTCTGTTGTCCATATTTTTGTTACTCCAATGGATGGTAGCCTTGTCATTATGGAAGGTAGTCTGCTATCGAGATTTTTTTTAATCTAATGGATGGTAGCCTTGTCATTATGGAAGGTAGTCTGTTGTCAAGATTTTTGTCACTCCAATTGATGGTAGCCTTGTCATTATGGAAGGTAGTCTGTTCTCGAGATTTTTGTTTTTCCAATGGGTGGTAGCCTTGTCATTATGGAGCGTAGTCTGTTGGAAGGTAGTCTGTTGTCGAGATTTTTGTCACTCCAATTGATGGTAGCCTTGTCATTATGGAAGGTAGTCTGTTATCAAGAATTTTTTTAATCCAATGGATGGTAGCCTTGTCATTATGGAAGGTAGTCTGTTGTCGAGATTTTTGTTACTCCAATGGATGGTAGCCTTGACATTTTGGAAGGTAGTCTGTTGTCAAGAATTTTGTTAATCCAATGGATGGTAGCCTTGTCATTATGGAGCGTAGTCTGTTGTCGAGATTTTTGTTACTCCAATGGATGGTAGCCTTGACATTTTGGAAGGTAGTCTGTTGTCCATATTTTTGTTACTCCAATGGATGGTAGCATTGTCATTATGGAAGGTAGTCTGTTGCCGAGATTTTTTTTACTCTAATGGATGGTAGCCTTGTCATTATGGAAGGTAGTCTGTTGTCGAGATTTTTGTCACTCCAATTGATGGTAGCCTTGTCATTATGGAAGGTAGTCTGTTCTCGAGATTTTTGTTTTTCCAATGGGTGGTAGCCTTGTCATTATGAAAGGTAGTCTGTTATCGAGAATTTTGTTAATCCAATGGATTGTAGCCTTGTCATTATGGAGCGTAGTTTGTTGTCGAAATTTTTGTTACTCCAATGATGGTAGCCTTGACATTTTAGAAGGTAGTCTTTTGTCGAGATTTTTGTTACTCCAATGGATGGTAGCATTGTCATTATAGAAGGTAGTCTATTGTCGAGATTTTTGTTACTCCATTGGATGGTAGGCTTGTCATTATGGAAGGTAGTTTGTTATCGATATTTTTGTTACTCTAATGGATGGTAACCTTGTCGTTATGTAAGGTAGCATTTCGTTGTTATTTATGTTACTCCAACGGATGGTAGCAGTGTGATTATTGAACATAGCATGCTTTAGAGATTTTTGTTATTCCAATAGATGGTAGCCTTCTATTTATGGAAGGTTGTCTGTTCTCTGGATTTTTGTTACTCTAATGGATGGTAGCCTTGTATTATGTAAGGTAGTCTGCTGTCGGGATTTTTGTTACTCTAATGGATGGTAGCATTGTCATTATGGAAGGTAGACTTTTGTCGAGATTTTTTTTACTCCAAATGGATGGTAGCCTTGTCATTATGGAAGGATGTCTGTTGTCTAGATTTTTTGTTACTCCAATGGATGATAGCCTTGTAATTATGAAGGGTAGTATGTTGTCGAGATTTTTGTTACTCTAATGGATCGAAGCCTTGTCATTATGGAAGGTAGTCTGTCATCGAGTTTTCTTATACTATAATGGATGGTAGCCTTGTCATTATGGAAGGTAGTCTGTTGTCGAGATTTTTTTTACTCTAATGGATGGTAGCCTTGTCATTATGGAAGGTAGTCTGTTGTCGAGATTTTTGTCACTCCAATTGATGGTAGCCTTGTCATTATGGAAGGTAGTCTGTTGTCGAGATTTTTGTTTTTCCAATGGATGGTAGCCTTGTCATTATGGAAGGTAGTCTGTTATCAAGAATTTTGTTAATCCAATGGATGGTAGCCTTGTCATTATGGAGCGTAGTCTGTTGTCGAGATTTTTGTTACTCCAATGGATGGTAGCCTTGACATTTTGGAAGGTAGTCTGTTGTCCATATTTTTGTTACTCCAATGGCTGGTAGCCTTGTCATTATGGAAGGTAGTCTGCTATCGAGATTTTTGGTACTCAATTAGATGGTAGCCTTGTCATTATGTAAGTTAGTTTGTTGTCGATATTTTTGTTACTCTATTGGATGGTAGCCTTTTCATTATGTAAGGTAGCATGTCGTTGTGATTTCTTTTACTCCAACGGATGGTAGCCTTGTGATTATGGAACTTAGTCTCCTTTAGATATTTTTGTTATTCCAATAGATGGTAGCCTTCTCATTATGGAAGGTTGTCTGTTCTCTAGATTTTTGTTACTCTAATGGATGGTAGCCTTGTATTATGTAAGGTAGTCTGTTGTCGATATTTTTGTTACTCTAATGGATGGTAGCCTTGTCATTATGGAAGGTAGTCTGTTGTCGAGATTTTTGTTACTCCAATTGATGGTAGCCTTGTCATTATGGAAGGTAGTTTGTTGTCGAGATTTTTGTTACACCAATGGATGGTAGCCATGTCATTACGGAAGGTAGTCAGTTGTCGAGATCTTTGTTACTTTAATGGATTGTAGACTTGTCATTATGGAAGGTAGTCATTTGTCCAGATTTTTGTCACTCAAATTGATGGTAGCCTTGTCATTATGTAAGGTAGTCTGTTGTCGAGACTTTTTTACTCTAATGGATGGTAGCCTTATCATTATGGAAGGTAGTCTGTTGTCGAGATTTTTGTTACACCAATGGATGGTAGCCTTGTCATTATGGAAGGTAGTCTGTTGTCGAGATTTTTGTTACTCCAATAGATGGTAGCCTTGTCATTATGGAAGGTAGTCTGTTGTCGTGATTTTTTTACTCTAATGGATGGTAGCCTTGTCTTTATGGAAGGTAGTCTGTTGTCGAGATTTTTGTCACTGCAATTGATGGTAGCCTTGTCATTATGGAAGGTAGTCTGTTCTCGAGATTTTTGTTTTTCCAATGGGTGGTAGCCTTGTCATTATGAAAGGTAGTCTGTTATCGAGAATTTTGTTAATCCAATGGATTGTAGCCTTGTCATTATGGAGCGTAGTTTGTTGTCGAAATTTTTGTTACTCCAATGATGGTAGCCTTGACATTTTAGAAGGTAGTCTTTTGTCGAGATTTTTGTTACTCCAATGGATGGTAGCATTGTCATTATGGAAGGTAGTCTACTGTCGAGATTTTTGTTACTCCATTGGATGGTAGGCTTGTCATTATGGAAGGTAGTTTGTTGTCGATATTTTTGTTACTTTAATGGATGGAAACCTTGTCGTTATGTAAGGTAGCATTTCTTTGTTATTTATGTTACTCCAACGGATGGTAGCAGTGTGATTATTGAACATAGCATGATTTAGAGATTTTTGTTATTCCAATAGATGGTAGCCTTCTATTTATGGAAGGTTGTCTGTTCTCTGGATTTTTGTTACTCTAATGGATGGTAGCCTTGTATTATGTAAGGTAGTCTGTTGTCGGGATTTTTGTTACTCTAATGGATGGTAGCCTTGTCATTATGGAAGGTAGTCTGTTGTCAAGATTTTTTTTACACCAATGGATGGTAGCGTTGTCATTATGGAAGGTAGTGTGATGTCGAGATTTTTGTTAATCCAATGGATGGTAGCATTGTCATTATGGAACTTAGTCTGTTATAGATATTTTTGTTACTCCAATGGATGGTATCCTTGTCATTATGGAAGGTAGTCTGTTGTCAAGACTTTCGTTACTCAAATGGATGGTAGCCTTGTCATTATGGAAGGTAGTCTGTTGTCGAGATTTTTGTAACTCCCATAGATGGTAGCCTTGTCATTATGGAAGGTAGTCTGTTATCAAGAATTTTGTTAATCCAATGGATGGTAGCCTTGTCATTATGGAGCGTAGTCTGTTGTCGAGATTTTTGTTACTCCAATGGATGGTAGCCTTGACATTTTGGAAGGTAGTCTGTTGTCCATATTTTTGTTACTCCAATGGATGGTAGCCTTGTCATTATGGAAGGTAGTCTGCTATCGAGATTTTTGGTACTCAATTAGATGGTAGCCTTGTCATTATGTAAGTTAGTTTGTTGTCGATATTTTTGTTACTCTATTGGATGGTAGCCTTTTCATTATGTAAGGTAGCATGTCGTTGTGATTTCTTTTACTCCAACGGATGGTAGCCTTGTGATTATGGAACTTAGTCTCCTTTAGATATTTTTGTTATTCCAATAGATGGTAGCCTTCTCATTATGGAAGGTTGTCTGTTCTCTAGATTTTTGTTACTCTAATGGATGGTAGCCTTGTATTATGTAAGGTAGTCTGTTGTCGATATTTTTGTTACTCTAATGGATGGTAGCCTTGTCATTATGGAAGGTAGTCTGTTGTCGAGATTTTTGTCACTCTAATTGATGGTAGCCTTGTCATTATGGAAGGTAGTTTGTTGTCGAGATTTTTGTTACACCAATGGATGGTAGCCATGTCATTACGGAAGGTAGTCAGTTGTCGAGATCTTTGTTACTTTAATGGATTGTAGACTTGTCATTATGGAAGGTAGTCATTTGTCCAGATTTTTGTCACTCAAATTGATGGTAGCCTTGTCATTATGTAAGGTAGTCTGTTGTCGAGACTTTTTTACTCTAATGGATGGTAGCCTTATCATTATGGAAGGTAGTCTGTTGTCGAGATTTTTGTTACACCAATGGATAGTAGCCTTGTCATTATGGAAGGTAGTCTGTTGTCGAGATTTTTGTTACTCCAATAGATGGTAGCCTTGTCATTATGGAAGGTAGTCTGTTGTCGTGATTTTTTTACTCTAATGGATGGTAGCCTTGTCTTTATGGAAGGTATTCTGTTGTCGAGATTTTTGTCACTCCAATTGATGGTAGCCTTGTCATTATGGAAGTTAGTCTCTTCTCGAGATTTTTGTTTTTCCAATGGGTGGTAGCCTTGTCATTATGAAAGGTAGTCTGTTATCGAGAATTTTGTTAATCCAATGGATTGTAGCCTTGTCATTATGGAGCGTAGTTTGTTGTCGAAATTTTTGTTACTCCAATGATGGTAGCCTTGACATTTTAGAAGGTAGTCTTTTGTCGAGATTTTTGTTACTCCAATGGATGGTAGCATTGTCATTATAGAAGGTAGTCTACTGTCGAGATTTTTGTTACTCCATTGGATGGTAGGCTTGTCATTATGGAAGGTAGTTTGTTATCGATATTTTTGTTACTCTAATGGATGGTAACCTTGTCGTTATGTAAGGTAGCATTTCGTTGTTATTTATGTTACTCCAACGGATGGTAGCAGTGTGATTATTGAACATAGCATGCTTTAGAGATTTTTGTTATTCCAATAGATGGTAGCCTTCTATTTATGGAAGGTTGTCTGTTCTCTGGATTTTTGTTACTCTAATGGATGGTAGCCTTGTATTATGTAAGGTAGTCTGCTGTCGGGATTTTTGTTACTCTAATGGATGGTAGCATTGTCATTATGGAAGGTAGACTTTTGTCGAGATTTTTTTTACTCCAAATGGATGGTAGCCTTGTCATTATGGAAGGATGTCTGTTGTCTAGATTTTTTGTTACTCCAATGGATGATAGCCTTGTAATTATGAAGGGTAGTATGTTGTCGAGATTTTTGTTACTCTAATGGATCGAAGCCTTGTCATTATGGAAGGTAGTCTGTCATCGAGTTTTCTTATACTATAATGGATGGTAGCCTTGTCATTATGGAAGGTAGTCTGTTGTCGAGATTTTTTTTACTCTAATTGATGGTAGCCTTGTCATTATGGAAGGTAGTCTGTTGTCGAGATTTTTGTCACTCCAATTGATGGTAGCCTTGTCATTATGGAAGGTAGTCTGTTGTCGAGATTTTTGTTTTTCCAATGGATGGTAGCCTTGTCATTATGGAAGGTAGTCTGTTATCAAGAATTTTGTTAATCCAATGGATGGTAGCCTTGTCATTATGGAGCGTAGTCTGTTGTCGAGATTTTTGTTACTCCAATGGATGGTAGCCTTGACATTTTGGAAGGTAGTCTGTTGTCCATATTTTTGTTACTCCAATGGATGGTAGCCTTGTCATTATGGAAGGTAGTCTGCTATCGAGATTTTTGGTACTCAATTAGATGGTAGCCTTATCATTATGTAAGTTAGTTTGTTGTCGATATTTTTGTTACTCTATTGGATGGTAGCCTTTTCATTATGTAAGGTAGCATGTCGTTGTGATTTCTTTTACTCCAACGGATGGTAGCCTTGTGATTATGGAACTTAGTCTCCTTTAGATATTTTTGTTATTCCAATAGATGGTAGCCTTCTCATTATGGAAGGTTGTCTGTTCTCTAGATTTTTGTTACTCTAATGGATGGTAGCCTTGTATTATGTAAGGTAGTCTGTTGTCGATATTTTTGTTACTCTAATGGATGGTAGCCTTGTCATTATGGAGAGTAGTCTGTTGTCGAGATTTTTGTTACTCCAATTGATGGTAGCCTTGTCATTATGGAAGGTAGTTTGTTGTCGAGATTTTTGTTACACCAATGGATGGTAGCCATGTCATTACGGAAGGTAGTCAGTTGTCGAGATCTTTGTTACTTTAATGGATTGTAGACTTGTCATTATGGAAGGTAGTCATTTGTCCAGATTTTTGTCACTCAAATTGATGGTAGCCTTGTCATTATGTAAGGTAGTCTGTTGTCGAGACTTTTTTACTCTAATGGATGGTAGCCTTATCATTATGGAAGGTAGTCTGTTGTCGAGATTTTTGTTACACCAATGGATGGTAGCCTTGTCATTATGGAAGGTAGTCTGTTGTCGAGATTTTTGTTACTCCAATAGATGGTAGCCTTGTCATTATGGAAGGTAGTCTGTTGTCGTGATTTTTTTACTCTAATGGATGGTAGCCTTGTCTTTATGGAAGGTAGTCTGTTGTCGAGATTTTTGTCACTCCAATTGATGGTAGCCTTGTCATTATGGAAGGTAGTCTGTTCTCGAGATTTTTGTTTTTCCAATGGGTGGTAGCCTTGTCATTATGAAAGGTAGTCTGTTATCGAGAATTTTGTTAATCCAATGGATTGTAGCCTTGTCATTATGGAGCGTAGTTTGTTGTCGAAATTTTTGTTACTCCAATGATGGTAGCCTTGACATTTTAGAAGGTAGTCTTTTGTCGAGATTTTTGTTACTCCAATGGATGGTAGCATTGTCATTATGGAAGGTAGTCTACTGTCGAGATTTTTGTTACTCCATTGGATGGTAGGCTTGTCATTATGGAAGGTAGTTTGTTGTCGATATTTTTGTTACTTTAATGGATGGAAACCTTGTCGTTATGTAAGGTAGCATTTCTTTGTTATTTATGTTACTCCAACGGATGGTAGCAGTGTGATTATTGAACATAGCATGATTTAGAGATTTTTGTTATTCCAATAGATGGTAGCCTTCTATTTATGGAAGGTTGTCTGTTCTCTGGATTTTTGTTACTCTAATGGATGGTAGCCTTGTATTATGTAAGGTAGTCTGTTGTCGGGATTTTTGTTACTCTAATGGATGGTAGCCTTGTCATTATGGAAGGTAGTATGTTGTCAAGATTTTTTTTACACCAATGGATGGTAGCGTTGTCATTATGGAAGGTAGTGTGATGTCGAGATTTTTGTTAATCCAATGGATGGTAGCATTGTCATTATGGAACTTAGTCTGTTATAGATATTTTTGTTACTCCAATGGATGGTATCCTTGTCATTATGGAAGGTAGTCTGTTGTCAAGACTTTCGTTACTCAAATGGATGGTAGCCTTGTCATTATGGAAGGTAGTCTGTTGTCGAGATTTTTGTAACTCCCATAGATGGTAGCCTTGTCATTATGGAAGGTAGTCTGTTATCAAGAATTTTGTTAATCCAATGGATGGTAGCCTTGTCATTATGGAGCGTAGTCTGTTGTCGAGATTTTTGTTACTCCAATGGATGGTAGCCTTGACATTTTGTAAGGTAGTCTGTTGTCCATATTTTTGTTACTCCAATGGATGGTAGCCTTGTCATTATGGAAGGTAGTCTGCTATCGAGATTTTTGGTACTCAATTGGATGGTAGCCTTGTCATTATGTAAGTTATTTTGTTGTCGATATTTTTGTTACTCTATTGGATGGTAGCCTTTTCATTATGTAAGGTAGCATGTCGTTGTGATTTCTTTTACTCCAACGGATGGTAGCCTTGTGATTATGGAACTTAGTCTCCTTTAGATATTTTTGTTATTCCAATAGATGGTAGCCTTCTCATTATGGAAGGTTGTCTGTTCTCTAGATTTTTGTTACTCTAATGGATGGTAGCCTTGTCATTATGGAAGGTAGTCTGTTGTCGATATTTTTGTCACTCCAATTGATGGTAGCCTTGTCATTATGGAAGGTAGTTTGTTGTCGAGATTTTTGTTACACCAATGGATGGTAGCCATGTCATTACGGAAGGTAGTCAGTTGTCGAGATCTTTGTTACTTTAATGGATTGTAGACTTGTCATTATGGAAGGTAGTCATTTGTCCAGATTTTTGTCACTCAAATTGATGGTAGCCTTGTCATTATGTAAGGTAGTCTGTTGTCGAGACTTTTTTACTCTAATGGATGGTAGCCTTATCATTATGGAAGGTAGTCTGTTGTCGAGATTTTTGTTACACCAATGGATGGTAGCCTTGTCATTATGGAAGGTAGTCTGTTGTCGAGATTTTTGTTACTCCAATAGATGGTAGCCTTGTCATTATGGAAGGTAGTCTGTTGTCGTGATTTTTTTACTCTAATGGATGGTAGCCTTGTCTTTATGGAAGGTAGTCTGTTGTCGAGATTTTGTCACTCCAATTGATGGTAGCCTTGTCATTATGGAAGGTAGTCTGTTCTCGAGATTTTTGTTTTTCCAATGGGTGGTAGCCTTGTCATTATGAAAGGTAGTCTGTTATCGAGAATTTTGTTAATCCAATGGATTGTAGCCTTGTCATTATGGAGCGTAGTTTGTTGTCGAAATTTTTGTTACTCCAATGATGGTAGCCTTGACATTTTAGAAGGTAGTCTTTTGTCGAGATTTTTGTTACTCCAATGGATGGTAGCATTGTCATTATGGAAGGTAGTCTACTGTCGAGATTTTTGTTACTCCATTGGATGGTAGGCTTGTCATTATGGAAGGTAGTTTGTTGTCGATATTTTTGTTACTTTAATGGATGGAAACCTTGTCGTTATGTAAGGTAGCATTTCTTTGTTATTTATGTTACTCCAACGGATGGTAGCAGTGTGATTATTGAACATAGCATGATTTAGAGATTTTTGTTATTCCAATAGATGGTAGCCTTCTATTTATGGAAGGTTGTCTGTTCTCTGGATTTTTGTTACTCTAATGGATGGTAGCCTTGTATTATGTAAGGTAGTCTGTTGTCGGGATTTTTGTTACTCTAATGGATGGTAGCCTTGTCATTATGGAAGGTAGTCTGTTGTCAAGATTTTTTTTACACCAATGGATGGTAGCGTTGTCATTATGGAAGGTAGTGTGATGTCGAGATTTTTGTTAATCCAATGGATGGTAGCATTGTCATTATGGAACTTAGTCTGTTATAGATATTTTTGTTACTCCAATGGATGGTATCCTTGTCATTATGGAAGGTAGTCTGTTGTCAAGACTTTCGTTACTCAAATGGATGGTAGCCTTGTCATTATGGAAGGTAGTCTGTTGTCGAGATTTTTGTAACTCCCATAGATGGTAGCCTTGTCATTATGGAAGGTAGTCTGTTATCAAGAATTTTGTTAATCCAATGGATGGTAGCCTTGTCATTATGGAGCGTAGTCTGTTGTCGAGATTTTTGTTACTCCAATGGATGGTAGCCTTGACATTTTGGAAGGTAGTCTGTTGTCCATATTTTTGTTACTCCAATGGATGGTAGCCTTGTCATTATGGAAGGTAGTCTGCTATCGAGATTTTTGGTACTCAATTAGATGGTAGCCTTGTCATTATGTAAGTTAGTTTGTTGTCGATATTTTTGTTACTCTATTGGATGGTAGCCTTTTCATTATGTAAGGTAGCATGTCGTTGTGATTTCTTTTACTCCAACGGATGGTAGCCTTGTGATTATGGAACTTAGTCTCCTTTAGATATTTTTGTTATTCCAATAGATGGTAGCCTTCTCATTATGGAAGGTTGTCTGTTCTCTAGATTTTTGTTACTCTAATGGATGGTAGCCTTGTCATTATGGAAGGTATTCTGTTGTCGATATTTTTGTCACTCCAATTGATGGTAGCCTTGTCATTATGGAAGGTAGTTTGTTGTCGAGATTTTTGTTACACCAATGGATGGTAGCCATGTCATTACGGAAGGTAGTCAGTTGTCGAGATCTTTGTTACTTTAATGGATTGTAGACTTGTCATTATGGAAGGTAGTCATTTGTCCAGATTTTTGTCACTCAAATTGATGGTAGCCTTGTCATTATGTAAGGTAGTCTGTTGTCGAGACTTTTTTACTCTAATGGATGGTAGCCTTATCATTATGGAAGGTAGTCTGTTGTCGAGATTTTTGTTACACCAATGGATGGTAGCCTTGTCATTATGGAAGGTAGTCTGTTGTCGAGATTTTTGTTACTCCAATAGATGGTAGCCTTGTCATTATGGAAGGGAGTCTGTTGTCGTGATTTTTTTACTCTAATGGATGGTAGCCTTGTCTTTATGGAAGGTAGTCTGTTGTCGAGATTTTTGTCACTCCAATTGATGGTAGCATTGTCATTATGGAAGGTAGTCTGTTCTCGAGATTTTTGTTTTTCCAATGGGTGGTAGCCTTGTCATTATGAAAGGTAGTCTGTTATCGAGAATTTTGTTAATCCAATGGATTGTAGCCTTGTCATTATGGAGCGTAGTTTGTTGTCGAAATTTTTGTTACTCCAATGATGGTAGCCTTGACATTTTAGAAGGTAGTCTTTTGTCGAGATTTTTGTTACTCCAATGGATGGTAGCATTGTCATTATGGAAGGTAGTCTACTGTCGAGATTTTTGTTACTCCATTGGATGGTAGGCTTGTCATTATGGAAGGTAGTTTGTTGTCGATATTTTTGTTACTTTAATGGATGGAAACCTTGTCGTTATGTAAGGTAGCATTTCTTTGTTATTTATGTTACTCCAACGGATGGTAGCAGTGTGATTATTGAACATAGCATGATTTAGAGATTTTTGTTATTCCAATAGATGGTAGCCTTCTATTTATGGAAGGTTGTCTGTTCTCTGGATTTTTGTTACTCTAATGGATGGTAGCCTTGTATTATGTAAGGTAGTCTGTTGTCGGGATTTTTGTTACTCTAATGCATGGTAGCCTTGTCATTATGGAAGGTAGTCTGTTGTCAAGATTTTTTTTACACCAATGGATGGTAGCGTTGTCATTATGGAAGGTAGTGTGATGTCGAGATTTTTGTTAATCCAATGGATGGTAGCATTGTCATTATGGAACTTAGTCTGTTATAGATATTTTTGTTACTCCAATGGATGGTATCCTTGTCATTATGGAAGGTAGTCTGTTGTCAAGACTTTCGTTACTCAAATGGATGGTAGCCTTGTCATTATGGAAGGTAGTCTGTTGTCGAGATTTTTGTAACTCCCATAGATGGTAGCCTTGTCATTATGGAAGGTAGTATATTGTCGATATTTTTTTACTCTAATTGATGGCAGCCTTGTCATTATGGAAGGTAGTCTGTTGTCGAGATTTTTGTCACTCCAATTGATAGTATCCTTTTCATTATGGAAGGTAGTCTGTTGTCAAGATTTTTGTTTTTCCAATGGATGGTAGCCTTGTCATTATGGAAGGTAGTGTGTTGTCGATATTTATGTTACTCGAATTGATGGTAGCCTTGTCATTATGGAACGTAGTCTGTTGTCGAGATTTTTGTTACACCAATGGATTGTAGCCTTGTCATTACGGAAGATAGTCTGTTGTCGAGATCTTTGTTACTCTAATGGATTGTAGCCTTGTCATTATGGAAGGTAGTCAGTTGTCGAGATTTTTGTTACTCAAATTGATGGTAGCCTTGTCATTATGTAAGGTAGTCTGTTGTCGTGATTTTTGTTAGTCAAATGGATGGTAGCCTTGTCATGATGGAAGGTAGTCTATTGTTGATATTTTTGTTAATCCAATGGATGGTAGCCTTGTCATTATGGAAGGAAGTCTTTTGATCATATATTTGTTACTCCAATGGATGGTAGCCTTGTCATTATGGAAGGTAGACTTTTGTCGAGATTTTTTTTACTCCAAATGGATGGTAGCCTTGTCATTATGGAAGGACGTTTGTTGTCTAGATTTTTTGTTACTCCAATGGATGATAGCCTTGTCATTATGAAGGGTAGTCGGTTGTCGAGATTTTTGTCACTCCAATTGATGGTAGCCTTGTCATTATGGAAGGTTGTCTGTTGTCGATATTTTTGTTTTTCTAATGGATGGTAGCCTTGTCATTATGGAAGGTAGTCTGTTATCAAGAATTTTGTTAATCCAATGGATGGTAGCCTTGTCATTATGGAGCGTAGTCTGTTGTCGAGATTTTTGTTACTCCAATGGATGGTAGCCTTGACATTTTGGAAGGTAGTCTGTTGTCGAGATTTTTGTTACTCCAATGGATGGTAGCCGTGTCATTATGGAAGGTAGTCTGCTATCGAGATTTTTGGTACTCCATTAGATGGTAGCCTTGTCATTATGTAAGTTAGTTTGTTGTCGATATTTTTGTTACTCTATTGGATGGTAGCCTTTTCATTATGTAAGGTAGCATGTCGTTGTGATTTCTTTTACTCCAACGGATGGTAGCCCTGTGATTATGGAACTTAGTCTGCTTTAGATATTTTTGTTATTCCAATAGACGGTAGCCCTCTCATTATGGAAGGTTGTCTGTTCTCTAGATTTTTGTTACTCTAATGGATGGTAGCCTTGTATTATGAAAGGTAGTCTGTTGTCGATATTTTTGTTACTCTAATGGATGGTAGCCTTGTCATTATGGAAGGTAGTCTGTTGTCGAGATTTTTGTTACACCAATGGATGGTAGCCTTGTCATTATGGAAGGTACTGTGTTGTCGAGATTTTTTTTAATCCAATGGATGGTACCATTGTCATTATCGAACTTAGTCTGTTATAGATATTTTTGTTACTCCAATGGATGGTAGCCTTGTCATTATGGAAGGTAGTCTGTTGTCGAGACTTTCGTTACTCCAATGGATGGTAGCCTTGTCATTATGGAAGGTAGTCTGTTGTCGAGAATTTCGTTACTCCAATAGATGGTAGCCTTGTCATTATGGAAGGTAGTCTATTATCCATATTTTTGTTTTTCCAATGGATGGTAGCCTTGTCATTATGGAAGGTATTGTGTTGTCGATATTTTTGTTACTCCAATTGATGGCAGCCTTGTCATTATGGAACATAGTCTGTTGTGGAGATTTTTGTGACACCAATGGATGGTAGCCTTGTCATTACGGAAGGTAGTCTATTGTCTAGTTCTTTTTTACTCTAATGGATTGTAGCCTTGTCATTATGGAAGGTAGTCAGTTGTCGAGATTTTTGTTACTCAAATTGATGGTAGCCTTGTCATTATGTAAGGTAGTCTGTTGTCGAGATTTTTGTTACTCAAATGGATTGTAGCCTTGTCATTATGGAAGGTAGTTTGTTGTTGATATTTTTGTTATTCCAATGGATTATAGACTTGTCATTATGGAAGATAGTTCGTTGTTGAGATTTGGTTACTCCAATGGATGGTAGCCTTGTCATTATGGAAGTTAGTTTATTGTCGAGACTTTTGTTACACCAATGGATGGTAGCCTTGTCATTATCGAAGGTAGTGTGTTGTCGAGATTTTTGTTAATCCAATTGATGGTACCATTGTCATTATGGAACTTAGTCTGTTATAGATAGTTTTGTTACTCCAATGGATGGTAGCCTTGTCATTATGGAAGGTAGTCTTTTGTCGAGGCTTTCGTTACTCCAAAGGAATGTAGCCTTGTCATTATGGAAGGTAGTCATTTGTCGAGATTTTTGTCACTCAAATTGATGGTAGCCTTGTCATTATGTAAGGTAGTCTGTTGTCGAGACTTTTTTACTCTAATGGATGGTAGCCTTATCATTATGGAAGGTAGTTTGTTGTCGAGATTTTTGTTACACCAATGGATGGTAGCCTTGTCATTATGGAAGGTAGTCTGTTGTCGAGATTTTTGTTACTCCAATAGATGGTAGCCTTGTCATTATGGAAGGTAGTCTGTTGGCGTGATTTTTTTTACTCTAATGAATGGTAGCCTTGTCTTTATGGAAGGTAGTCTGTTGTCGAGATTTTTGTCACTCCAATTGATGGTAGCCTTGTCATTATGGAAGGTAGTCTGTTCTTGATATTTTTGTTTTTCCAATGGGTGGTAGCCTTGTCATTATGAAAGGTAGTCTGTTATCGAGAATTTTGTTAATCCAATGGATGGTAGCCTTGTCATTATGGAGCGTAGTTTGTTGTCGAAATTTTTGTTACTCCAATGATGGTAGCCTTGACATTTTAGAAGGTAGTCTTTTGTCGAGATTTTTTTTACTCCAATGGATGGTAGCATTGTCATTATGGAAGGTAGTCTATTGTCGAGATTTTTGTTAATCCATTGGATGGTAGGCTTGTCATTATGGAAGGTAGTTTATTGTCGATATTTTTGTTACTCTAATGGATGGTAACCTTGTCGTTATGTAAGGTAGCATTTCGTTGTTATTTATGTTACTCCAACGGATGGTAGCAGTGTGATTATTGAACATAGCCTGCTTTAGAGATTTTTGTTATTCCAATAGATGGTAGCCTTCTATTTATGGAAGGTTGTCTGTTCTCTGGATTTTTGTTACTCTAATGGATGGTAGCCTTGTATTATGTAAGGTAGTTTGTTGTCGGTATTTTTGTTACTCTAATGGATGGTAGCCTTGTCATTATGGAAGGTAGTCTGTTGTCGAGATTTTTTTTACACCAATGGATGGTAGCGTTGTCATTATGGAAGGTAGTGTGTTGTCAAGATTTTTGTTAATCCAATGGATGGTAGCATTGTCATTATGGAACTTAGTCTGTTATAGATATTTTTGTTACTCCAATGGATGGTATCCTTGTCATTATGGAAGGTAGTATGTTATCGAGACTTTCATTACTCAAATGGATGGTAGCCTTGTCATTATGGAAGGTAGTCTATTGTCGAGATTTTTTTACTCTAATTGATGGCAGCCTTGTCATTATGGAAGGTAGTCTGTTGTCGAGATTTTTGTCACTCCAATTGATAGTAGCCTTTTCATTATGGAAGGTAGTCTGTTGTCAAGATTTTTCTTTTTCCAATGGATGGTAGCCTTGTCATTATGGAAGGTAGTGTGTTGTCGATATTTTTGTTACTCGAATTGATGGTAGCCTTGTCATTATGGAAGGTAGTGTGTTGTCGAGATTTTTGTTACACCAATGGATGGTAGCCTTGTCATTACGGATGATAGTCTGTTGTCGAGATCTTTGTTACTCTAATGGATTGTAGCCTTGTCATTATGGAAGGTAGTCAGTTGTCGAGATTTTTGTTACTCAAATTGATGGTAGCCTTGTCATTATGTAAGGTAGTTTGTTGTCGAGATTTTTGTTAGTCAAATGGATGGTAGCCTTGTCATGATGGAAGGTAGTCTGTTGTTGAGAATTTTTTTACTCTAAAGGATGGTAGCCTTGTCATTATGGATGGTAGTCTGTTGTCGAGATTTTTGTTACTCCAATGGATGGTAGCCTTGTTATTATGGAAGGTAGTTTGTTGTCGAGATTTTTGTTACTCCAATTGATGGTAGCCTTGTCATTATGGAAGGTAGTCTGTTGTCGAGATTTTTGTTACACCAATGGATGGTAGCCATGTCATTACGGAAGGTAGTCTGTTGTCGAGATCTTTGTTACTCTAATGGATTGTAGCCTTGTCATTATGGAAGGTTGTCATTTGTCGAGATTTTTGTTACTCAAATTGATGGTAGCCTTGTCATTATGTAAGGTAGTTTGTTGTCGAGATTTTTGTTAGTCAAATGGATGGTAGCCTTGTCATGATGGAAGGTAGTCTGTTGTTGAGAATTTTTTTACTCTAAAGGATGGTAGCCTTGTCATTATGGATGGTAGTCTGTTGTCGAGATTTTTGTTACTCCAATGGATGGTAGCCTTGTTATTATGGAAGGTAGTTTGTTGTCGAGATTTTTGTTACTCCAATTGATGGTAGCCTTGTCATTATGGAAGGTAGTCTGTTGTCGAGATTTTTGTTACACCAATGGATGGTAGCCATGTCATTACGGAAGGTAGTCTGTTGTCGAGATCTTTGTTACTCTAATGGATTGTAGCCTTGTCATTATGGAAGGTTGTCATTTGTCGAGATTTTTGTTACTCAAATTGATGGTAGCCTTGTGATTATGTAAGGTAGTCTGTTGTCGAGATTTTTTTACTCTAATGGATGGTAGCCTTGTCATTATGGAAGGTAGCCTGTTGTCGAGATTTTTTTTACACCAATGGATGGTAGCCTTGTCATTATGGAAGGTAGTGTGTTGTCGATATTTTTGTTAATCCAATGGATGGTACCAGTGTCATTATGGAACTTAGTCTGTTATAGATATTTTTGTTACTCCAATGAATAGTAGCCTTATCATTATGGAAGGTAGTCTGTTGTCGAGACTTTCGTTACTCCAATGGATGGTAGCCTTGTCATTATGGAAGGTAGTCTGTTGTCGAGATTTTTGTTACTCCAATAGATGGTAGCCTTGTCATTATGGAAGGTAGTTTGTTGTCTAGATTAGTGTTACTCCAATTGTGGTAGCCTTGTCATTATGGAAGGTAGTCTGTTGTCGAGATTTTTGTTACTCCAATGGATGGTAGCCTTGTCATTATTGAAGGTAGTCTGTCATTGAGATTTCTGTTACTCCAATGGATGGTAGCCTTGTCATTATTAAAGGTAGTCTATTGTCGAGATTTTTGTCACTCCTATTGATGGTAGCCTTGTCATTATGGAAGGTAGTATGTTGTCGATATTTTTATTACTCCAATGGATGGTAGCCTTGTCATTATGGAAGGTAGTGTGTTGTCGAGTTTTTTGTTACTACAATTGATGGTAGCCTTGTCATTATGGAAGGTAGTCTGTTGTCGAGATTTTTGTTACACCAAAGGATGGTAGCCATGTCATTACGGAAGGTAGTCTGTTGTCGAGATCTTTGTTACTCTAATGGATTGTAGCCTTGTCATCATGGAAGGTTGTCATTTGTCGAGATTTTTGTCACTCAAATTGATGGTAGCCTTGTCATTAGGTAAGGTAGTCTGTTGTCGAGATTTTTTTACTCTAATGGATGGTAGCCTTGTCATTATGGAAGGTAGTCTGTTGTCGAGATTTTTTTACACCAATGGATGGTAGCCTTGTCATTATGGAAGGTAGTGAGTTGTCGATATTTTTGTTAATCCAATGGATGGTACCAGTGTCATTATGGAAGGTAGTCTGTTGTCAAGATTTTTGTTACTTCAATAGATGGTAGCCTTGTCATTATGGAAGGTAGTCTGTTGTCGTGATTTTTTTAGTCCATTGGATTGTAGCCTTGTCATTATTGAAGGTAGTCTGTCATTGAGATTTCCGTTACTCCAAAGGATGGTAGCCTTGTCATTATTAAAGGTAGTCTGTTGTCGAGATTTTTGTCACTCCAATTGATGGTGGCCTTATCATCATGGAAGGTAGTCTGTTGTCGAGATTTTTGTTACACCAATGGATGGTAGCCATATCATTACGGAAGGTAGTCTGTTGTCGAAATGGATTGTAGCCTTGTCATTATGGAAGGTAGCCTGTTGTCGAGATTTTTATTACTCAAATAGATTGTAGCCTTGTCATTATGTAAGGTAGTCTATTGTCGAGATTTTTTTACTCTAATGGATGGTAGCCTTGTCATTATGGAAGGTAGCCTGTTGTCGAGATTTTTTTACACCAATGGATGGTAGCCTTGTCATTATTGAAGGTACTGTGTTGTCGAGATTATTGTTAATCCAATGGATGGGACCAGTGTCATTATGGAACTTAGTCTGTTATAGATATTTTTGTTACTCCAATGAATGGTAGCCTTGTCATTATGGAAGGTAGTCTGTTGTCGAGACTTTCGTTACTCCAATGGATGGTAGCCTTGTCATTATGGAAGGTAGTCTGTTGTCGAGATTTTTGTTACTCCAATAGATGGTAGCCTTGTCATTATGGAAGGTAGTTTGTTGTCTAGATTAGTGTTACTCCAATTGTGGTAGCCTTGTCATTGTGGAAGGTAGTCTGTTGTCGAGATTTTTGTTACTCCAATGTATGGTAGCCTTGTCATTATTGAAGGTAGTCAGTCATTGAGATTTCTGTCACTCCTATTGATGGTAGCCTTGTCATTATGGAAGGTAGTCTGTTGTCGATATTTTTATTACTCCAATGGATGGTAGCCTTGTCATTACGGAAGGTAGTGTGTTGTCGAGTTTTTTGTCACTCAAATTGATGGTAGCCTTGTCATTAAGTAAGGTAGTCTGTTGTCGAGACTTTTTTACTCTAATGGATGGTAGCCTTGTCATTATGGAAGGTAGTCTGTTGTCGAGAATTTTGTCACTCCAATTGATGGTAGCCTTGTCATTATGGAAGGTAGTCTATTGTCGAGATTTTTGTTTTTCCAATGGATGGTAGCCTTATCATTATGGAAGGTAGTGTGTTGTTGAGATTTTTGTTACTCCAATTGATGGTAGCCTTGTCATTATGGAACGTAGTCTGTTGTCGACATTTTTGTTACACCAATGGATGGTAGCCTTGTTATTATGTAAGTTATTCTATTGTCGAGATTTTTGTTACTCTAATGGATGGTAGCCTTGTCATTATGGAAGGTAGTTTATTGTCGAGATTTTTGTTACACCAATGGATGGTTGCCTTGTCATTATGGAAGGTAGTATGTTGTAGAGATTTTTGTTAATCCAATTGATGGTACCATTGTCATTATGGAACTTAGTCTGTTATAGATATTTTTGTTACTCCAATGGATGGTAGCCTTGTCATTATGGAAGGTAGTCTTTTGTCGAGGCTTTCGTTACTCCAATGGATTGTAGCCTTGTCATTATGGAAGGTATTCTATTGTCGATATTTTTGTTACTCCTATAGATGGTAGCCTTGTCATTATGGATGGTAGTCTGTTGTCGAGATTTTTGTTACTCCAATGGATTGTAGCCTTGTCATTATGGAAGGTAGTTTGTTGTCGAAATTTTTGTTACTCCAATGGATTGTAGCCTTGTCATTATGGAAGGTAGTCTATTGTCTAGATTTTTGTTACTCTAATGGTGGTAGCCTTGTCATTATGGAAGGTAGTCTGTTGTCGAGATTTTTGTTACTCCAATGGATGGTAGCCTTGTCATTATTGAAGGTAGTCTGTCATTGAGATTTCTGTTACTCCAATGGATGGTAGCCTTGTCATTATTAAAGGTAGTCTGTTGTCGAGATTTTTGTCACTCCAATTGATGGTAGCCTTGTCATTATGGAACTGTTGTCGAGATTTTTGTTACTCCAATGGATTGTAGCCTTGTCATTATGGAAGGTAGTGTGTTGTCGAGATTCTTGTTACTCCTATTGATGGTAGCCTTGTCATTATGGAACGTAGCCTGTTGTCGAGATTTTTGTTACACCAATGGATGGTAGCCATGTCATTACGGAAGGTAGTCTATTGTCGAGATCTTTGTTACTCTAATGGATGGTAGCCTTGTCATTATGGAAGGTAGTCTGTTGTCGAGAATTTTTTTACTCTAAAGGATGGTAGCCTTGTCATTATGGATGGTAGTCTGTTGTCGAGATTTTTGTTACTCCAATGGATGGTAGCCTTGTTATTATGGAAGGTAGTTTGTTGTCGAAATTTTTGTTACTCCAATGGATTGTAGCCTTGTCATTATGGAAGGTAGTTTGTTATCTAGATTTGTGTTACTCCAATGGTGGTAGCCTTGTCATTATGGAAGGTAGTTTGTTGTCTAGATTAGTGTTACTCCAATGGATGGTAGCTTTGTCATTATGGAAGGTAGTCTGTTGTCGAGAGTTTTGTTACTCCATTGGATGGAAGCCTTGTCATTATGGAAGGTAGTCTTTTGTCGAGACTTTTGTTACACCAATGGATAGTAGCCTTGTCATTACGGAAGGTAGTCTGTTGTCGAGATCTTTGTTACTCCAATGGATTGTAGCCTTGTCATTACGGAAGGTAGTCAGTTGTTAAGATTTTTCTTACTTAAATTGATGGTAGCCTTGTCATTATTAAATGTAGTCTATTGTCGAAATTTTTGTTAGTCCAATGGATGGTAGCTATGTCATTATGTAAGGTAGTCTGTTGTCGAAATTTTTGATAGTCCAATGGACGGTAGCCTTGTCATTATGGAAGGTAGTTTGTTGCCGATATTTTTGTTACTCTAAAGGATGGTAACCTTGTCATTATGGAAGGTAGTCTGTTGTCGAGATTTTTGTTAGTACAATGGATTGTAGCCTTGTCATTATGGAAGGTAGTATGTTGTCAAAATTTTTGTTACTCCAACGGATGGTGGACTTGTCATTATGGAAGGTAGTTTTTGTTGAGATTTTGTTACTCTAATTAATGGTATCCTTGTCATTACGGAAGGTAGTTCATTGTTGAGATTTTGTTTCTCCAATGGATGATAACCTTGTCATTATGGAAGGTAGTTCATTTTTGAGATTTTGTTACTCCAATGGATGATAGCCTTCTCATTATGGAAGGTAGTTCATTGTTTAGATTTTGTTACTCCAATGGATGGTAGCCTTGCTATTATGGGAGGTAGTCTGTTGTCGAGATTTTTGTTACTCCAATGGATGGTAGCCTTGTCATTATGTAAGGTAGTCTGTTGTCGAGATATTTGTTACTCCAATTGATGGTAGCCTTGTCATTATGTAAGGTAGTTTGTTGTCTAAATTTTTGTTAGTCTAATGGATGGTAGCCTTGTCATGATGGAAGGTAGTTTATTCTTGATATTTTTGTTACTCCAATGGATGGTAGCCTTGTCATTATGGAAGGAACTTTATTGTTCCAATTTTTGTTACTCCAATGGATGGTAGCCTTGTCATGATGGAAGGTAGTCTGTTTTTGATATTTTTGTTACTCCAATGGATGGTGGCCTTGTCATTATGGAAGGAAGTCTGTTGATCATATTTTTGTTACTCCAATGGATGGTAGCCTTGTCATTATGGAAGGTAATTTGTTGTCGAAATTTTTGTTATTCCATTGGATGGTAGCCTTGTCATTATGAAAGGTAGTCTTTTGTCGAGATTTTTATTACTCAAATTGATGGTTACCTTGTCATTATGGAAGGTAGTTTATTGCCGAGATTTTTGTTACTCTAAAGGATGGTAACCTTGTCATTATGGAAGGTAGTCTGTTGTCGAGATTTTTGTTACTACAATGGATTGTAGCCTTGTCATTATGGAAGGTAGTATGTTGTCAAAAATTTTGTTACTCCAATGGATGGTGGACTTGTCATTATGGATGGTAGTTTTTGTTGAGATTTTGTTACTCTAATTAATGGTATCCTTGTCATTACGGAAGGTAGTTCATTGATGAGATTTTGTTTCTCCAATGGATGATAACCTTGTCATTATGGAAGGTAGTTCATTTTTGAGATTTTGTTACTCCAATGGATGATAGCCTTCTCATTATGGAAAGTAGTTCATTGTTTAGATTTTGTTACTCCAATGGATGGTAGCCTTGTCATTATGGAAGGTAGTCTGTTGTCGAGTTATTTGTTACTCCAAATGATGGTAGCCTTGTCATTATGTAAGGTAGTTTGTTGTCTAAATTTTTGTTAGTCTAATGGATGGTAGCCTTGTCATGATGGAAGGTAGTTTATTATTGATATTTTTGTTACTCCAATGGATGGTAGCTTTGTCATTATGGAAGGTAGTCTGTTGTCGAGATTTTTGTTACTCCATTGGATGGAAGCCTTGTCATTATGGAAGGTAGTCTTTTGTCGAGACTTTTGTTACACCAATGGATGGTAGCCTTGTCATTACGGAAGGTAGTCTGTTGTCGAGATCTTTGTTACTCCAATGGATTGTAGCCTTGTCATTACGGAAGGTAGTCAGTTGTCAAGATTTTTCTTACTTAAATTGATGGTAGCCTTGTCATTATTAAATGTAGTCTATTGTCGAAATTTTTGTTAGTCCAATGGATGGTAGCCTTGTCATTATGTAAGGTAGTCTGTTGTCGAAATTTTTGTTAGTCCAATGGACGGTAGCCTTGTCATTATGGAAGGTAGTTTGTTGCCGATATTTTTGTTACTCTAAAGGATGGTAACCTTGTCATTACGGAAGGTAGTCTCTTGTCGAGATTTTTGTTACTCAAATGGATGGTAGCCTTGTCATTATGAATGGTAGTCTATTGTCGAGATTTTTGTTACTCCGATTGATGGTAGCCTTGTCATTATGGAACATAGTCTGTTGTAGAGATTTTTGTTACACCAATGGATGGTAGCCTTGTCATTATGGAAGGAAACCTTTCGTTCTGATTTTAGTAACTGCAATGGATGGTAGCCTTGTCATTATGGAAGGTTTTCTTTTGTCGATATTTTTGTTACTCCATTGGATGGTAGCCTTGTCATTATGGAAGGTAGTCTTTTGTCCAGATTTTTGTTACACTAATGGATGGTAGCCATGTCATTATGGAAGGTAGTCTGTTGTCGAGATCTTTGTTACTCCAATGGATTGTAGCCTTTTCATTATGGAAGGTAGTCAGTTGTCGTGATTTTTCTTACTCAAATTGATGGTAGCCTTGTCATTATGTAATGTAGACTGTTGTCAAAATTTTTGTTAGTCCAATGGACGGTAACCTTGTCATTATGTAAGGTAGTCTGTTGTCGAAATTTTTGTTAGTCCAATGGACTGGTAGCCTTGTCATGATGGAAGGTAGTCTGTTTTTGATATTTTTGTTACTCCAATGGATGGTGGCCTTGTCATTATGGAAGGAAGTCTGTTGATCAGATTTTTGTTACTCCAATGGATGGTAGCCTTGTCATTATGGAAGGTAATCTGTTGTCGAAATTTTTGTTATTCCATTGGATGGTAGCCTTGTCATTATGAAAGGTAGTCTTTTGTCGAGATTTTTATTACTCAAATTGATGGTTGCCTTGTCATTATGTAAGGTAGTTTGTTGCCGATATTTTTGTTACTCTAAAGGATGGTAACCTTGTCATTACGGAAGGTAGTCTCTTGTCGAGATTTTTGTTACTCAAATGGATGGTAGCCTTGTCATTATGAATGGTAGTCTATTGTCGAGATTTTTGTTACTCCGATTGATGGTAGCCTTGTCATTATGGAACATAGTCTGTTGTAGAGATTTTTGTTACACCAATGGATGGTAGCCTTGTCATTATGGAAGGAAACCTTTCGTTTTGATTTTAGTAACTGCAATGGATGGTAGCCTTGTCATTATGGAAGGTTTTCTTTTGTCGATATTTTTGTTACTCCATTGGATGGTAGCCTTGTCATTATGGAAGGTAGTCTTTTGTCCAGATTTTTGTTACACTAATGGATGGTAGCCATGTCATTACGGAAGGTAGTCTGTTGTCGAGATCTTTGTTACTCCAATGGATTGTAGCCTTTTCATTATGGAAGGTAGTCAGTTGTCGTGATTTTTCTTACTCAAATTGATGGTAGCCTTGTCATTATGTAATGTAGTCTGTTGTCAAAAATTTTGTTAGTCCAATGGACGGTAACCTTGTCATTATGTAAGGTAGTCTGTTGTCGAAATTTTTGTTAGTCCAATGGACTGGTAGCCTTGTCATGATGGAAGGTAGTCTGTTTTTGATATTTTTGTTACTCCAATGGATGGTGGCCTTGTCATTATGGAAGGAAGTCTGTTGATCAGATTTTTGTTACTCCAATGGATGGTAGCCTTGTCATTATGGAAGGTAATCTGTTGTCGAAATTTTTGTTATTCCATTGGATGGTAGCCTTGTCATTATGAAAGGTAGTCTTTTGTCGAGATTTTTATTACTCAAATTGATGGTTGCCTTGTCATTATGTAAGGTAGTTTGTTGCCGAGATTTTTGATACTCTAAAGGATGGTAACCTTGTCATTAAGGAAGGTATTCTTTTGTCGATATTTTTGTTACTCCAATGGATGGTAGCCTTGTCATTATGGAAGGTAGTCTATTGTCGAGATTTTTGTTACTTAAATGGATGGTAGCCTTGTCATTATGGAAGGTAGTCTATTATCAAGATTTTTGTTACTCCAATGGATGGTAGCCTTGTCATGATGGAAGGTAGTCTGTTGTCGAGATTTTTGTTACTCCAATGGATGGTAGCCTTATCATTATGGAAGGAAGTTTGTTGTTCAAATTTTTGTTACTCCAATGGATGTTAGCCTTGTCATTATGGAAGGTAGTCTGTTGTCGAGATTTTTGTTACTCCAATGGATGGTAGCCTTGTCATTATGAAAGGTAGTCTGTTGTCGAGATTTTTGTTACTCAGATTGATAGTAGCATTGTCATAATGGAACGTAGTCTGTTGTCGAGATTATTTTTACCCCAATGGATGGTAGCCTTGTCATTACGGAAGTTAGTCTGTTGTCGAGATCTTTGTTACTCTAATGGATTGTAGCCTTGTCATTATGGAAGGTAGTCAGTTGTCGAGATTTTTGTTACTTAAATTGATGGTAGCCTTGTCATTATGTAAGGTAGTCTGTTGTCGAGATTTTTGTTAGTCAAATGGATGGTAGCCTTGTCATGATGGAAGGTAGTCTATTTTTGATATTTTTGTTACTCCAATGGATGGTAGCCTTGTCATTATGGAAGGAAGTCTGTTGATCATATTTTTGTTACTCCAATGGATGGTAGCCTTGTGATGATGGAAGGTAATCTGTTGTCGAAAATTTTGTTATTCCATTGGATGGTAGCCTTGTCATTATGAAAGGTAGTCTTTTGTCGAGATTTTTATTACTCAAATTGATGGTTTCCTTGTCATTATGGAAGGTAGTTTGTTGCCGAGATTTTTGTTACTCTAAAGGATGGTAACCTTGTCATTATGGAAGGTAGTCTGTTGTCGAGATTTTTGTTAGTACAATGGATTGTAGCCTTGTCATTATGGAAGGTATTATGTTGTCAAAATTTTTGTTACTCCAATGGATGGTGGACTTGTCATTATGTAAGGTAGTCTGTTGTCGAGATATTTGTTACTCCAATTGATGGTAGCCTTGTCATTATGTAAGGTAGTTTGTTGTCTAAATTTTTGTTAGTCTAATGGATGGTAGCCTTGTCATGATGGAAAGTAATTTTTTCTTGATATTTTTGTTACTCCAATGGATGGTAGCCTTGCCATTATGGAAGGAACTTTATTGTTCCAATTTTTGTTACTCCAATGGATGGTAGCCTTGTCATGCTGGAAGGTAGTCTGTTTTTGATATTTTTGTTACTCCAATGGATGGTGGCCTTGTCATTATGGAAGGAAGTCTGTTGGTCAGATTTTTGTTACTCTAATGGATGGTAGCCTTGTCATTATGGAAGGTAATCTGTTGTCGAAATTTTTGTTATTCCATTGGATGGTAGCCTTGTCATTATGAAAGGTAGTCTTTTGTCGAGATTTTTATTACTCAAATTGATGGTTGCCTTGTCATTATGGAAGGTAGTTTGTTGCCGAGATTTTTGTTACTCTAAAGGATGGTAACCATGTAATTATGGAAGGTAGTCTGTTGTCAAGATTTTTGTTACTACAATGGATTGTAGCCTTGTCATTATGGAAGGTAGTTTTTGTTGAGATTTTGTTACTCTAATTAATGGTATCCTTGTCATTACGGAAGGTAGTTCATTGTTGAGATTTTGTTTCTCCAATGGATGATAACCTTGTCATTATGGAAGGTAGTTCATTTTTGAGATTTTGTTACTCCAATGGATGATAGCCTTCTCATTATGGAAAGTAGTTCATTGTTTAGATTTTGTTACTCCAATGGATGGTAGCCTTGTCATTATGGAAGGTAGTCTGTTGTCGAGATTTTTGTTACTCCAATGGATGGTAGCCTTGTCATTATGGAAGGTAGTCTGTTGTCGAGATATTTGTTACTCCAATTGATGGTAGCCTTGTCATTATGTAAGGTAGTTTGTTGTCTAAATTTTTGTTAGTCTAATGGATGGTAGCCTTGTCATGATGGAAGGTAGTTTATTCTTCATATTTTTGTTACTCCAATGGATGGTAGCCTTGTCATTATGGAAGGAACTTTATTGTTCAAATTTTTGTTACTCCAATGGATGGTAGCCTTGTCATTATGGAAGGTAATCTGTTGTCAAAATTTTTGTTATTCCATTGGATGGTAGCCTTGTCATTATGAAAGGTAGTCTTTTGTCGAGATTTTTATTACTCAAATTGATGGTAGCCTTGTCATTATGAAAGGTAGTCTTTTGTCGAGATTTTTATTACTCAAATTGATGGTTGCCTTGTCATTATGGAAGGTAGTCTGTTGTCGAGATTTTTGTTACTACAATGGATTGTAGCCTTGTCATTATGGAAGGTAGTATGTTGTCAAAATTTTTGTTACTCCAATGGATGGTGGCCTTGTCATTATGGAAGGAAGTCTGTTGATCAGATTTTTGTTACTCCAATGGATGGTAGCCTTGTCATTATGGAAGGTAATCTGTTGTCGAAATTTTTGTTATTCCATTGGATGGTAGCCTTGTCATTATGAAAGGTAGTCTTTTGTCGAGATTTTTATTACTCAAATTGATGGTTGCCTTGTCATTATGTAAGGTAGTTTGTTGCCGAGATTTTTGTTACTCTAAAGGATGGTAACCTTGTCATTATGGAAGGTAGTCTGTTGTCGAGATTTTTGTTACTACAATGGATTGTAGCCTTGTCATTATGGAAGGTAGTATGTTGTCAAAAATTTTGTTACTCCAATGGATGGTGGACTTGTCATTATGGATGGTAGTTTTTGTTGAGATTTTGTTACTCTAATTAATGGTATCCTTGTCATTACGGAAGGTAGTTGATTGTTGAGATTTTGTTTCTCCAATGGATGATAACCTTGTCATTATGGAAGGTAGTTCATTTTTGAGATTTTGTTACTCCAATGGATGATAGCCTTCTCATTATGGAAAGTAGTTCATTATTTAGATTTTGTTACTCTAATGGATGGTAGCCTTGTCATTATGGAAGGTAGTCTATTGTCGAGATTTTTGTTACTCCAATGGATGGTAGCCTTGTCATTATGGAAGGTAGTCTGTTGTCGAGATATTTGTTACTCCAATTGATGGTAGCCTTGTCATTATGTAAGGTAGTTTGTTGTCTAAATTTTTGTTAGTCTAATGGATGGTAGCCTTGTCATGATGGAAGGTAGTTTATTCTTGATATTTTTGTTACTCCAATGGATGGTAGCCTTGTCATTATGGAAGGTAGTCTGTTGTCTAGATTTTTGTTATTCCATTGGATGGAAACCTTGTCATTATGGAAGGTAGTCTTTTGTCGAGAATTTTGTTACACCAATGGATGGTAGCCTTGTCATTACGGAAGGTAGTCTGTTGTCGAGATCTTTGTTACTCCAATGGATTGTAGCCTTGTCATTACGGAAGGTAGTCAGTTGTCAAGATTTTTCTTACTTAAATTGATGGTAGCCTTGTCATTATTAAATGTAGTTTATTGTCGAAATTTTTGTTAGTCCAATGGACGGTAGCCTTGTCATTATGTAAGGTAGTCTGTTGTCGAAATTTTTGTTAGTCCAATGGACGGTAGCCTTGTCATTATGGAAGGTAGTTTGTTGCCGATATTTTTGTTACTCTAAAGGATGGTAACCTTGTCATTACGGAAGGTAGTCTCTTGTCGAGATTTTTGTTACTCAAATGGATGGTAGCCTTGTCATTATGAATGGTAGTCTATTGTCGAGATTTTTGTTACTCCAATTGATGGTAGCCTTGTCATTATGGAACATAGTCTGTTATAGAGATTTTTGTTACACCAATGGATGGTAGCCTTGTCATTATGGAAGGAAACCTATCGTTTTGATTTTTGTTACTGCAATGGATGGTAGCCTTGTCATTATGGAAGGTTTTCTTTGGTCGATATTTTTGTTACTCCATTGGATGGTAGCCTTGTCATTATGGAAGGTAGTCTTTTGTCCAGATTTTTGTTACACCAATGGATGGTAGCCATGTCATTACATAAGGTAGTCTGTTGTCGAGATCTTTGTTACTCCAATGGATTGTAGCCTTTTCATTATGGAAGGTAGTCAGTTGTCGTGATTTTTCTTACTGAAATTGATGGTAGCCTTGTCATTATGTAATGTAGTCCGTTGTCAAAATTTTTGTTAGTCCAATGGACGGTAGCGTTGTCATTATGTAAGGTAGTTTGTTGTCGAAATTTTTGTTAGTCCAATGGACTGGTAGCCTTATCATTATAGAAGGTATTCTGTTGCCGAGATTTTTGTTACTCCATTGGATGGCAGGCTTGTCATTATGCAAGGTAGTCTGTCGTGGAGATTTCGGTTACTCCAATGGATGGTAGCCTTGTCATTATGGAAGGTAGTCTGTTGTCGAGATTTCTGTTACTCCAATGAATGGTAGCCTTGTCATTATGGAAGGAAACCTGTTGTTCTGATTTTTGTTACTGCAATGGATGGTAGCCTTGTCATTAAGGAAGGTATTCTTTTGTCGATATTTTTGTTACTCCAATGGATGGTAGCCTTGTCATTATGAAAGGTAGTCTGTTGTCGAGATTTTTGTTACTCCAATTGATAGTAGCATTGTCATAATGGAACGTAGTCTGTTGTCGAGATTTTTTTTACCCCAATGGATGGTAGCCTTGTCATTACGGAAGTTAGTCTGTTGTCGAGATTTTTGTTACTCAAATGGATGGTAGCCTTGTCATGATGGAAGGTAGTCTATTTTTGATATTTTTGTTACTCCAATGGATGGTAGCCTTGTCATTATGGAAGGAAGTCTGTTGATCAGATTTTTGTTACTCCAATGGATGGTAGCCTTGTCATTATGGAAGGTAATTTGTTGTCGAAAATTTTGTTATTCCATTGGATGGTAGCCTTGTCATTATGAAAGGTAGTCTTTTGTCGAGATTTTTATTACTCAAATTGATGGTTGCCTTGTCATTATGGAAGGTAGTTTGTTGCCGAGATTTTTGTTACTCTAAAGGATGGTAACCTTGTCATTATGGAAGGTAGTCTGTTGTCGAGATTTTTGTTAGTACAATGGATTGTAGCCTTGTCATTATGGAAGATAGTATGTTGACAAAAATTTTGTTACTCCAATGGATGGTGGATTTGTCATTATGGAAGGTAGTTTTTGTTGAGATTTTGTAACTCTAATTAATGGTATCCTTGTCATTACGGAAGGTAGTTCATTGTTGAGATTTTGTTTCTCCAATGGATGATAACCTTGTCATTATGGAAGGTAGTTCATTTTTGAGATTTTGTTACTCCAATGGATGATAGCTTTCTCATTATGGAAGGTAGTTCATTGTTTAGATTTTGTTACTCCAATGGATGGTAGCCTTGCTATTATGGAAGGTAGTCTATTGTCGAGATTTTTGTTACTCCAATGGATGGTAGCCTTGTCATTATGTAAGGTAGTCTGTTGTCGAGATATTTGTTACTCCAATTGATGGTAGCCTTGTCATTATGTAAGGTAGTTTGTTGTCTAAATTTTTGTTAGTCTAATGGATGGTAGCCTTGTCATGATGGAAAGTAATTTTTTCTTGATATTTTTGTTACTCCAATGGATGGTAGCCTTGCCATTATGGAAGGAACTTTATTGTTCCAATTTTTGTTACTCCAATGGATGGTAGCCTTGTCATGATGGAAGGTAGTCTATTTTTGATATTTTTGTTACTCCAATGGATGGTGGCCTTAACATTATGGAAGGAAGTCTGTTGGTCAGATTTTTGTTACTCTAATGGATGGTAGCCTTGTCATTATGGAAGGTAATCTGTTGTCGAAATTTTTGTTATTCCATTGGATGGTAGCCTTGTCATTATGAAAGGTAGTCTTTTGTCGAGATTTTTATTACTCAAATTGATGGTTGCCTTGTCATTATGGAAGTTAGTTTGTTGCCGAGATTTTTGTTACTCTAAAGGATGGTAACCATGTCATTATGGAAGGTAGTCTGTTGTCAAGATTTTTGTTACTACAATGGATTGTAGCCTTGTCATTATGGAAGGTAGTTTTTGTTGAGATTTTGTTACTCTAATTAATGGTATCCTTGTCATTACGGAAGGTAGTTCATTGTTGAGATTTTGTTTCTCCAATGGATGATAACCTTGTCATTATGGAAGGTAGTTCATTTTTGAGATTTTGTTACTCCAATGGATGATAGCCTTCTCATTATGGAAAGTAGTTCATTGTTTAGATTTTGTTACTCCAATGGATGGTAGCCTTGTCATTATGGAAGGTAGTCTGTTGTCGAGATTTTTGTTACTCCAATGGATGGTAGCCTTGTCATTATGGAAGGTAGTCTATTGTCGAGATATTTGTTACTCCAATTGATGGTAGCCTTGTCATTATGTAAGGTAGTTTGTTGTCTAAATTTTTGTTAGTCTAATGGATGGTAGCCTTGTCATGATGGAAGGTAGTTTATTCTTCATATTTTTGTTACTCCAATGGATGGTAGCCTTGTCATTATGGAAGGAACTTTATTGTTCAAATTTTTGTTACTCCAATGGATGGTAGCCTTGTCATTATGGAAGGTAATCTGTTGTCAAAAATTTTGTTATTCCATTGGATGGTAGCCTTGTCATTATGAAAGGTAGTCTTTTGTCGAGATTTTTATTACTCAAATTGATGGTTTCCTTGTCATTATGGAAGGTAGTTTGTTGCCGAGATTTTTGTTACTCTAAAGGATGGTAACCTTGTCATTATGGAAGGTAGTCTGTTGTCGAGATTTTTGTTACTACAATGGATTGTAGCCTTGTCATTATGGAAGGTAGTATGTTGTCAAAATTTATGTTACTCCAATGGATGGTGGACTTGTCATTATGGAAGGTAGTTTTTGTTGAGATTTTGTTACTCTATTTAATGGTATCCTTGTCATTACGGAAGGTAGTTCATTGTTGAGATTTTGTTTCTCCAATGGATGATAACCTTGTCATTATGGAAGGTAGTTCATTTTTGAGATTTTGTTACTCCAATGGATGATAGCCTTCTCATTATGGAAGGTAGTTCATTGTTTAGATTTTGTTACTCCAATGGATGGTAGCCTTGCTATTATGGAAGGTAGTCTATTGTCGAGATTTTTGTTACTCCAATGGATGGTAGCCTTGTCATTATGTAAGGTAGTCTGTTGTCGAGATATTTGTTACTCCAATTGATGGTAGCCTTGTCATTATGTAAGGTAGTTTGTTGTCTAAATTTTTGTTAGTCTAATGGATGGTAGCCTTGTCATGATGGAAAGTAATTTATTCTTGATATTTTTGTTACTCCAATGGATGGTAACCTTGTCATTATGGAAGGAACTTTATTGTTCCAATTTTTGTTACTCCAATGGATGGTAGCCTTGTCATGATGGAAGGTAGTCTGTTTTTAATATTTTTGTTACTCCAAGTGATGGTGGCCTTGTCATTATGGAAGGAAGTCTGTTGGTCAGATTTTTGTTACTCTAATGGATGGTAGCCTTGTCATTATGGAAGGTAATCTGTTGTCGAAATTTTTGTTATTCCATTGGATGGTAGCCTTATCATTATGAAAGGTAGTCTTTTGTCGAGATTTTTATTACTCAAATTGATGGTTGCCTTGTCATTATGGAAGGTAGTTTGTTGCCGAGATTTTTGTTACTCTAAAGGATGGTAACCATGTCATTATGGAAGGTAGTCTGTTGTCAAGATTTTTGTTACTCCAATGGATGGTGGACTTGTCATTATGGAAGGTAGTTTTTGTTGAGATTTTTTTACTCTAATTAATGGTATCCTTGTCATTACGGAAGGTAGTTCATTGTTGAGATTTTGTTTCTCCAATGGATGATAACCTTGTCATTATGGAAGGTAGTTCATTTTTGAGATTTTGTTACTCCAATGGATGATAGCCTTCTCATTATGGAAAGTAGTTCATTGTTTAGATTTTGTTACTCCAATGGATGGTAGCCTTGTCATTATGGAAGGTAGTCTGTTGTCGATATTTTTGTTACTCCAATGGATGGTAGCCTTGTCATTATGGAAGGTAGTCTGTTGTCGAGATATTTGTTACTCCAATTGATGGTAGCCTTGTCATTATGTAAGGTAACTTGTTGTCTAAATTTTTGTTAGTCTAATGGATGGTAGCCTTGTCATGATGGAAGGTAGTTTATTCTTCATATTTTTGTTACTCCAATGGATGGTAGCCTTGTCATTATGGAAGGAACTTTATTGTTCAAAGTTTTGTTACTCCAATGGATGGTAGCCTTGTCATTATGGAAGGTAATCTGTTGTCAAAATTTTTGTTATTCCATTGGATGGTAGCCTTGTCATTATGAAAGTAGTCTTTTGTCGAGATTTTTATTACTCAAATTGATGGTTTCCTTGTCATTATGGAAGGTAGTTTGTTGCCGAGATTTTTGTTACTCTAAAGGATGGTAACCTTGTCATTATGGAAGGTAGTCTGTTGTCGAGATTTTTGTTACTACAATGGATTGTAGCCTTGTCATTATGGAAGGTAGTATGTTGTAAAAAATTTTGTTACTCCAATGGATGGTGGACTTGTCATTATGGAAGGTAGTTTTTGTTGAGATTTTGTTACTCTAATTAATGGTATCCTTGTCATTATAGAAGGTAGTTCATTGTTGAGATTTTGTTTCTCCAATGGATGATAACCTTGTCATTATGGAAGGTAGTTCATTTTTGAGATTTTGTTACTCCAATGGATGGTAGCCTTGCTATTATGGAAGGTAGTCTATTGTCGTGATTTTTGTAACTCCAATTCATGGTAGCCTTGTCATTATGGAAGGTAGTCTGTTGTCGAGATATTTGTTACTTCAATGGATGGTAGCCTTGTCATTATGAAAGGTAGTCTATTGTCGTGATTTTTGTTACTCCAATTGATGATAGCCTTGTCATTATGGAACGTAGTCTGTTGTCGAGATTTTTGTTACGCCAATTAATGGTAGCCTTGTCATTACGGAAGGTAGTCTATTGTCGAGATCTTTGTTACTCTAATGGATTGTACCCTTGTCATTATGGAAGGTAGTCAGTTGTCGATATTTTTGTTACTAAAATTGATGGTAGCCTTGTCATTATGGAAGGTAGTCTGTTGTCGAGATTTTTGTTACTTAAATGGATGGTAGCCTTGTCATTATGGAAGGTAGTCTGTTGTCGAGATTTTTGTTAGTCAAATGGATGGTAGCCTTGTCATGATGGAAGATAGTTTTTTATTGATATTTTTATTACTCCAATGGATGGTAGCCTTGTCATTATGGAAGGAAGTCTGTTGATCAGATTTTTGTTACTCTAATGCGTGGTAGCCTTGTCATTATGGAAGGTAGTCTGTTGTCTAGATTTTTGTTATTCCATTGGATGGAAGCCTTGTCATTATGGAAGGTAGTCTTTTGTCGAGATTTTTGTTACACCAATGGATGGTAGCCTTTTCATTATGGAAGGTAGTCTGTTGTCGAGATCTTTGTTACTCTAATGGATTGTAGCCTTGTCATTATGGAAGGTAGTCAGTTGTCAAGATTTTTCTTACTCAAATTGATGGTAGCCTTGTCATTATTAAATGTAGTCTATTGTCGAAATTTTTGTTAGTCCAATGGGCGGTAGCCTTGTCATTATGTAAGGTAGTCTGTTGTCGAAATTTTTGTTAGTCCAATGGACGGTAGCCTTGTCATTATGGAAGGTAGTTTGTTGCCGATATTTTTGTTACTCTAAAGGATGGTAACCTTGTCATTATGGAAGGTAGTCTCTTGTCGAGATTTTTGTTACTCAAATGGATGGTAGCCTTGTCATTATGGAAGGAAACCTGTAGTTCTGATTTTTGTTACTGTAATGGATGGTAGCCTTGTCATTATGGAAGGTTTTCTTTTTTCGATATTTTTGTTACTCCATTGGATGGTAGCCTTGTCATTATGGAAGGTAGTCTTTTGTCCAGATTTTTGTTACACCAATGGATGGTAGCCATGTCATTACGGAAGGTAGTCCATTGTCGAGATCTTTGTTACTCCAATGGATTGTAACCTTTTCATTATGGAAGGTAGTCAGTTGTCGTGATTTTTCTTACTCAAATTGATGGTAGCATTGTCATTATGTAATGTAGTCTGTTGTCAAAAATTTTGTTAGTCCAATGGACGGTAGCCTTGTCATTATGTAAGGTAGTCTGTTGTCGAAATTTTTGTTAGTCCAATGGACTGGTAGCCTTGTCATTATGGAAGGTAGTTTGTTGCCGAGATTTTTGTTACTCTAAAGGATGGTAACCTTATCATTATAGAAGGTAGTCTGTTGTCGATATTTTTGTTACTCCATTGGATGGCAGGCTTGTCATTATGCAAGGTAGTCTGTCGTGGAGATTTCAGTTACTCCAATGGATGGTAGCCTTGTCATTATGGAAGGTAGTCTGTTGTCGAGATTTCTGTTACTCCAATGAATGGTACCCTTGTCATTATGGAAGGAAACCTGTTGTTCTGATTTTTGTTACTGCAATGGATGGTAGCCTTGTCATTAAGGAAGGTATTCTTTTGTCGATATTTTTGTTACTCCAATGGATGGTAGCCTTGTCACTATGGAAGGTAGTCTGTTGTCGAGATTTTTGTTACTTAAATGGATGGTAGCCTTGTCATTATAGAAGGTAGTCTATTATCGAGATTTTTGTTACTCCAATGGATGGTAGCCTTGTCATGATGGAAGGTAGTCAGGTTTCGAGATTTTTGTTACTCCAATGGATGGTTGCCTAATCATTATGGAAGGAAGTTTGTTGTTCAAATTTTTGTTACTCCAATGGATGTTAGCCTTGTCATTATGGAAGGTAGTCTGTTGTCGAGATTTTCGTTACTCCAATGGATGGTAGCCTTGTCATTATGAAAGGTAGTGTGTTGTCGAGATTTTTGTTACTCCAATTGATAGTAGCATTGTCATAATGGAACGTAGTATGTTGTCAAGATTTTTTTTACCCCAATGGATGGTAGCCTTGTCATTACGGAAGTTAGTCTGTTGTCGAGATCTTTGTTACTCTAATGGATTGTAGCCTTGTCATTATGGAAGGTAGTCAGTTGTCGAGATTTTTGTTACTCAAATTGATGTTAGCCTTGTCATTATGTAAGGTAGTCTGTTGTCGAGATTTTTGTTAATCAAATGGATGGTAGCCTTTTCATGATGGAAGATAGTTTTTTATTGATATTTTTATTACTCCAATGGATGGTAGCCTTGTCATTATGGAAGGAAGTCTATTGATCAGATTTTTGTTACTCTAATGGGTGGTAGCCTTGTCATTATGGAAGGTAGTTTGTTGTCTAGATTTTTGTTATTCCATTGGATGGAAGCCTTGTCATTATGGAAGGTAGTCTTTTGTCGAGATTTTTGTTACACCAATGGATGGTAGCCTTGTCATTATGGAAGGTAGTTTGTTGTCGAGATCTTTGTTACTCTAATGGATTGTAGCCTTGTCATTATGGAAGGTAGTCAGTTGTCAAGATTTTTCTTACTCAAATTGATGGTAGCCTTGTCATTATTAAATGTAGTCTATTGTCGAAATTTTTGTTAGTCCAATGGACGGTAGCCTTGTCATTATGTAAGGTAGTCTGTTGTCGAAATTTTTGTTAGTCCAAAATGACGGTAGCCTTGTCATTATGGAAGGTAGTTTATTGCCGATATTTTTGTTACTCTAAAGGATGGTAACATTGTCATTATGGAAGGTAGTCTCTTGTCGAGATTTTTGTTACTCAAATGGATGGTAGCCTTGTCATTATGAATGGTAGTCTATTGTCGAGATTTTTGTTACTCCAATTGATGGTAGCCTTGTCATTATGGAACATAGTCTGTTGTAGAGATTTTTGTTACACCAATGGATGGTAGCCTTGTCATTATGGAAGGAAACCTGTAGTTCTGATTTTTATATACTGCAATGGATGGTAGCCTTGTCATTATGGAAGGTTTTCTTTTTTCGATATTTTTGTTACTCCATTGGATGGTAGCCTTGTCATTATGGAAGGTAGTCTTTTGTCCAGATTTTTGTTACACCAATGGATGGTAGCCATGTCATTACGGAAGGTAGTCCGTTGTCGAGATCTTTGTTACTCCAATGGATTGTAGCCTTTTCATTATGGAAGGTAGTCAATTGTCATGATTTTTCTTACTCAAATTGATGGTAGCCTTGTCATTATGTAATGTAGTCTGTTGTCAAAATTTTTGTTAGTCCAATGGACGGTAGCCTTGTCATTATGTAAGGTAGTCTGTTGTCGAAATTTTTGTTAGTCCAATGGACTGGTAGCCTTGTCATTATGGAAGGTAGTTTGTTGCCGAGATTTTTGTTACTCTAAAGGATGGTAACCTTATCATTATAGAAGGTAGTCTGTTGTCGATATTTTTGTTACTCCATTGGATGGCAGGCTTGTCATTATGCAAGGTAGTCTGTCGTGGAGATTTCAGTTACTCCAATGGATGGTAGCCTTGTCATTATGGAAGGTAGTCTGTTGTCGAGATTTCTGTTACTCAAATGAATGGTAGCCTTGTCATTATGGAAGGAAACCTGTTGTTCTGATTTTTGTTACTGCAATGGATGGTAGCCTTGTCATTAAGGAAGGTATTCTTTTGTCGATAATTTTGTTACTCCAATGGATGGTAGCCTTGTCATTATGGAAGGTAGTCTGTTGTCGAGATTTTTGTTACTTAAATGGATGGTAGCCTTGTCATTATGGAAGGTAGTCTATTATCGAGATTTTTTTTACTCCAATGGATGGTAGCCTTGTCATGATGGAAGGTAGTCTGTTGTCGAGATTTTTGTTACTCCAATGGATGGTAGCCTTATCATTATGGAAGGAAGTTTGTTGTTCAAATTTTTGTTACTCCAATGGATGTTAGCCTTGTCATTATGGAAGGTAGTCTGTTGTCGAGATTTTCGTTACTCCAATGGATGGTAGCCTTGTCATTATGAAAGGTAGTCTGTTGTCGAGATTTTTGTTACTCCAATTGATAGTAGCATTGTCATAATGGAACGTAGTCTGTTGTCAAGATTTTTTTTACCCCAATGGATGGTAGCCTTGTCATTACGGAAGTTAGTCTGTTGTCGAGATCTTTGTTACTCTAATGGATTGTAGCCTTGTCATTATGGAAGGTAGTCAGTTGTCGAGATTTTTGTTACTCAAATTCATGGTAGCCTTGTCATTATGTAAGGTAGTCTGTTGTCGAGATTTTTGTTAGTCAAATGGATGGTAGCCTTGTCATGATGGAAGATAGTTTTTTATTGATATTTTTATTACTCCAATGGATGGTAGCCTTGTCATTATGGAAGAAAGTCTATTGATCAGATTTTTGTTAGTCTAATGGGTGGTAGCCTTGTCATTATGGAAGGTAGTCTGTTGTCTAGATTTTTGTTATTCCATTGGATGGAAGCCTTGTCATTATGGAAGGTAGTCTTTTGTCGAGATTTTTGTTACACCAATGGATAGTAGCCTTGTCATTATGGAAAGTAGTCTGTTGTCGAGATCTTTGTTACTCCAATGGATAATAGCCTTGTCATTATGGAAGGTAGTCTGTTGTCGAGATCTTTGTTACTCCAATGGATTGTAGGCTTGTCATTATGAAATGTAGTCTATTGTCGAAATTTTTGTTAGTCCAATGGACAGTAGCCTTGTCATTATGTAAGGTAGTCTGTTGTCAAAATTTTTGTTAGTCCAATGGATGGTAGCCTTGTCATTATGGAAGGTAGTTTTTTGCCGATATTTTCGTTACTCTAAAGGATGGTAACCTTGTCATTATGGAAGGTAGTCTCTTGTCAAAATTTTTGTTACTACAATGGATTGTAGCCTTATCATTATGGAAGGTAGTCTCTTGTCAAAATTTTTGTTACTCCAATGGATGGTGGGCTTGTCATTATGGAAGGTAGTTTTTGTTGAGATTTTGTTACTCTAATTGATGGTATCCTTGTCATTACGAAAGGTAGTTCATTGTTGAGATTTTGTTTCTCCAATGTATGATAACCTTGTCATTATGGAAGGTAGTTCATTTTTGAGATTTTGTTACTCCAATGGATGATAGCCTTCTCATTATGGTAGGTAGTTCATTGTTTAGATTTTGTTACTCCAATGGATGGTAGCCTTGTCATTATGTAAGGTAGTCTGTTGTCTAAATTTTTGTTAGTCTAATGGATGGTAGCCTTGTCATGATGGAAGGTAGTTTATTCTTGATATTTTTGTTACTCCAATGGGTGGTAGCCTTGTCATTATGGAAGGAACTTTATTGTTCAAATTTTTGTTACTCCAATGGATGGTAGCCTTGTCATTATGGAAGGTAGTCTGTTGTCGAGATCTTTGTTACTCCAATGGATTGTAGCCTTGTCATTATGGAAGGTAGTCAATTGTCGTGATTTTTCTTGCTCAAGTTGATGGTAGCCTTGTCATTATGTAATGTATTCTGTTGTCAAAAATTTTGTTAGTCCAATGGACGGTAGCCTTGTCATTATGTAAGGTAGTCTGTTGTCGAAATTTTTGTTAGTCCAATGGACGGTAGGCTTGTCATTATGGAAGGTAGTCTGTTGCCGAGATTTTTGTTACTCTAAAGGATGGTAACCTTGTCATTATGGAAGGTAGTCTTTTGTCGAGATTTTTGTTACTCCAATGGATGGTAGCCTTGCCATTATGAAAGGTGGTCTATTGTCGAGATTTTTGTTACTCCAATTGATGGTAGCCTTGTCATTATGGAACGTAGTCTGTTGTGGAGATTTTTGTTACACCAATGGATGGTAGCCTTGTCATTACAGAAGGTAGTCTGTTGTCGAGATCTTTGTTACTCTAATGGATTGTAGCCTTGTCATTATGGAAGGTAGTCAGGTGTCGAGATTTTTGTTACTCAAATTGATGGTAGCCTTGTCATTATGTAAGGTAGTCTATTTTCGAGATTTTTGTTAGTCAATGGGATGGTAGCCTTGTCATGATGGAAGGTAGTCTGTTGTTGATATTTTTGTTACTTCAATGGATGGTAGCCTTGTCATTATGGAAGGAAGTTTGTTGATCAGATTTTTGTTACTCCAATGGATGGTAGCCTTGTCATTATGGAAGGTAATTTGTTGTCGAAATTTTTGTTATTCCATTGGATGGTAGCCTTGTCATTATGAAAGGTAGTCTTTTGTCAATATTTTTATTACTCAAATTGATGGTAGTCTTGTCATTATGGAAGGTACTTTGTTGCCGAGATTTTTGTTACTCTAAAGGATGGTAACCTTGTCATTATGGAAGGTAGTCTGTTGTCGAGATTTTTGTTACTACAATGGATGGTGGACTTGTCATTATGGAAGGTAGTTTTTGTTGAGATTTTGTTACTTTAATTAATGGTATCCTTGTCATTACGGAAGGTAGTTCATTGTTGAGATTTTGTTTCTCCAATGTATGATAACCTTGTCATTATGGAAGGTAGTTCATTTTTGAGATTTTGTTACTCCAATGGATGATAGCCTTCTCATTATGGTAGGTAGTTCATTGTTTAGATTTTGTTACTCCAATGGATGGTAGCCTTGTCATTATGTAAGGTAGTCTGTTGTCTAAATTTTTGTTAGTCTAATGGATGGTAGCCTTGTCATGATGGAAGGTAGTTTATTCTTGATATTTTTGTTACTCCAATGGGTGGTAGCCTTGTCATTATGGAAGGAACTTTATTGTTCAAATTTTTGTTACTCCAATGGATGGTAGCCTTGTCATTATGGAAGGTAGTCTGTTGTTGAGATTTTTGTTACTTCAATGGATGGTAGCCTTTTCATTATGAAAGGTAGTCTATGGTCACGATTTTTGTTACTCCAATTGATGGTAGCCTTGTCAGTATGGAACATAGTCTGTTGTCGAGATTTTTGTTACACCAATTGATGGTAGCCTTGTCATTACGGAAGGTAGTCTGTTGTCGAGATCTTTGTTACTCTAATGGATTGTACCCTTGTCATTATGGAAGGTAGTCAGTTGTCGATATTTTTGTTACTCAAATTGATGGTAGCCTTGTCATTATGTAAGTTTGTCTATTGTCAAGATTTTTGTTAGTCAAATGGATGGTAGCCTTGTCATGATGGAAGGTAGTCTGTTATTGATATTTTTGTTACTCCAATGGATGGTAGCCTTGTCATTTTGGAAGGTAGTCTGTTGATCATATTTTTGTTACTCCAATGGATGGTAGCCTTGTCATTATTGAAGGTAGTTTGTTGTCTAGATTTTTGTTATTCGATTGGATGGTAGCCTAGTCATTATGGAAGGTAGTCTTTTGTCGAGATTTTTGTTACACCAATGGGTGGTAGCCTTGTCATTACGGAAGGTAGTCTGTTGTCGAGATCTTTGTTACTCCAATGGATTGTAGCCTTGTCATTATGGAAGGTAGTCAATTGTCGTGATTTTTCTTACTCAAGTTGATGGTAGCCTTGTCATTATGTAATGTATTCTGTTGTCAAAATTTTTGTTAGTCCAATGGACGGTAGCCTTGTCATTATGTAAGGTAGTCTGTTGTCGAAATTTTTGTTAGTCCAATGGACGGTAGGCTTGTCATTATGGAAGGTAGTCTGTTGCCGAGATTTTTGTTACTCTAAAGGATGGTAACCTTGTCATTATGGAAGGTAGTCTTTTGTCGAGATTTTTGTTACTCCAATGGATGGTAGCCTTGTCATTATGAAAGGTGGTCTATTGTCGAGATTTTTGTTACTCCAATTGATGGTAGCCTTGTCATTATGGAACGTAGTCTGTTGTGGAGATTTTTGTTACACCAATGGATGGTAGCCTTGTCATTACGGAAGGTAGTCTGTTGTCGAGATCTTTGTTACTCTTATGGATTGTAGCCTTGTCATTATGGAAGGTAGTCAGGTGTCGAGATTTTTGTTACTCAAATTGATGGTAGCCTTGTCATTATGTAAGGTAGTCTATTTTCGAGATTTTTGTTAGTCAATGGGATGGAAGCCTTGTCATGATGGAAGGTAGTCTGTTGTTGATATTTTTGTTACTTCAATGGATGGTAGCCTTGTCATTATGGAAGGAAGTTTGTTGATCAGATTTTTGTTACTCCAATGGATGGTAGCCTTGTCATTATGGAAAGGTAATCTGTTGTCGAAATTTTTGTTATTCCATTGGATGGTAGCCTTGTCATTATGAAAGGTAGTCTTTTGTCAATATTTTTATTACTCAAATTGATAATAGTCTTGTCATTATGGAAGGTACTTTGTTGCCGAGATTTTTGTTACTCTAAAGGATGGTAACCTTGTCATTATGGAAGGTAGTCTGTTGTCGAGATTTTTGTTACTACAATGGATGGTGGACTTGTCATTATGGAAGGTAGTTTTTGTTGAGATTTTGTTACTTTAATTAATGGTATCCTTGTCATTACGGAAGGTAGTTCATTGTTGAGATTTTGTTTCTCCAATGGATGATAACCTTGTCATTATGGAGGGTAGTTCATTTTTGAGATTTTGTTACTCCAATGGATGATAGCCTTATCATTATTGAAGGTAGTTCATTGTTTAGATTTTGTTACTCCAACGGATGGTAGCCTTGTCATTATGGAAGGTAGTCTGTTGTCGAGATTTTTGTTACTCCAATGGATGGTAGCCTTGTCATTATGGAAGGTAGTTTGTTTTCGAGATATTTGTTACTCCAATTTATGGTAGCCTTGTCATTATGTAAGGTAGTTTGTTGTCTAAATTTTTGTCAGTCTAATGGATGGTAGCCTTGTCATGATGAAAGGTAGTTTATTCTTGATATTTTTGTTACTCCAATGGATGGTAGCCTTGTCATTATGGAAGGAACTTTATTGTTCAAATTTTTATTACTCCAATGGATGGTAGCCTTGTCATTATGGAAGGTAGTCTGTTGTCTAGATTTTTGATGCTTCAATGGATGGAGCCTTGTCATTATGGAAGGAAGTCTGTTGATTAGATTTTTGTTACTCTAATGGGTGGTAGCCTTGTCATTATGGAAGGTAGTCTGTTGTCTAGATTTTTGTTATTCCATTGGATGGTAGCCTTGTCATTATGGAAGGTAGTCTTTTGTCGAGATTTTTGTTACACCAATGGATGGTAGCCTTTTCATTACGGAAGGTAGTCTAATGTCGAGATTTTTGTTACTCCAATGGATGGTAGCCTTGTCATTATGGAAGGTATTCCATTGTTGAGATTTTTGTTACTCCAATGGATGGCAGGCTTGTCAATATTGAAGGTAGTCTGTCGTGAAGATTTCGATTACTCCAATGGATGGTAGCCTTGTCATTATGGAAGGTAGTTTGTTGTCGAAATTTTTGTTAGTCCAATGGACGGTAGCCTTGTCATTATGGAAGGTAGTTTGTTGCCGAGATTTTTGTTACTCTAAAGGATGGTAACCTTGTCATTATGGAAGGTAGTCTGTTGTTGAGATTTTTGTTACTACAATGGATTGTAGCCTTGTCATTATGGAAGGTAGTTTGTTGTCCAAATTTTTTTCAGTCTAATGGATGGTAGCCTTGTCATGATGAAAGGTAGTCTATTCTTGATATTTTTGTTACTCCAATGGATGGTAGCCTTGTCATTATGGAAGGTAGTTTGTTTTCGAGATATTTGTTACTCCAATTTATGGTAGCCTTGTCATTATGTAAGGTAGATTGTTGTCTAAATTTTTGTCAGTCTAATGGATGGTAGCCTTGTCATGATGAAAGGTAGTTTATTCTTGATATTTTTGTTACTCCAATGGATGGTAGCCTTGTCATTATGGAAGGAACTTTATTGTTCAAATTTTTGTTACTCCAATGGATGGTAGCCTTGTCATTATGGAAGGTAGTCTGTTGTCTAGGTTTTTGTTACTTCAATGGATGGTAGCCTAGTCATTATGGAAGGAAGTATGTTGATCAGATTTTTGTTACTCTAATGATTGGTAGCCTTGTCATTATGGAACGTAGTCTGTTGTCTAGATTTTTGTTATTCCATTGGATGGTAGCCTTGTCATTATGGAAGGTAGTCTTTTGTCGAGATTTTTGTTACACCAATGGATGATAGCCTTTTCATTACGGAAGGTAGTCTATTGTCGAGATTTTTGTTACTCCAATGGATGGTAGCCTTGTCATTATGGAAGGTATTCCATTGTTGAGATTTTTTTTACTCCAATGGATGGCATGCTTGTCAATATTGAAGGTAGTCTGTCGTGAAGATTTCGGTTACTCCAATGGATGGAAGCCTTGTCATTATGGAAGGTAGTTTGTTGTCGAAATTTTTGTTAGTCCAATGGACGGTAGCCTTGTCATTATGGAAAGTAGTTTGTTGCCGAGATTTTTGTTACTCTAAAGGATGGTAACCTTGTCATTATGGAAGGTAGTCTGTTGTTGAGATTTTTGTTACTACAATGGATTGTAGCCTTGTCATTAAGGAAGGTAGTTTGTTGTCTAAATTTTTTTCAGTCTAATGGATGGTAGCCTTGTCATGATGAAAGGTAGTTTATTCTTGATATTTTTGTTACTCCAATGGATGGTAGCCTTGTCATTATGGAAGGAACTTTATTGTTCAAATTTTTGTTACTCCAATGGATGGTAGCCTTGTCTTTATGGAAGGTAGTCTGTTGTCTAGATTTTTGTTACTTCAATGGATGGTAGCCTTGTCATTATGGAAGGAAGTCTGTTGATCAGATTTTTGTTGCTCTAATGGGTGGTAGCCATGTCATTATGGAAGGTAGTCTGTTGTCTAGATTTTTGTTATTCCATTGGATGGTAGCCTTGTCATTATGGAAGGTAGTCTTTTGTCGAGATTTTTGTTACACCAATGGATGGTAGCCTTTTCATTACGGAAGGTAGTCTATTGTCGAGAATTTTGTTACTCCAATGGATGGTAGCCTTGTCATTATGGAAGGTAGTCTACTGTAGAGATTTTTGTTACTCCAATGGATGGCTGGCTTGTCAATATGGAAGGTAGTTTTTCTTGAAGATTTCGGTTACTCCAATGGATGGTAGCCTTGTCATTATGGAAGGTAGTTTGTTGTCGATATTTTTGTTAGTCCAATGGACGGTAGCCTTGTCATTATGGAAGGTAGTTTGTTGCCGAGATTTTTGTTACTCTAAAGGATGGTAACCTTGTCATTATGGAAGGTAGTTTGTTGTTGAGATTTTTGTTACTACAATGGATTGTAGCCTTGTCATTATGGAAGGTAGTCTGTTGTCAAAATTTTTGTTACTCCAATGGATGGTGGACTTGTCATTATGGAAGGTAGTTTTTGTTGAGATTTTGTTACTCTAATTGATGGTATCCTTGTCATTACGGAAGGTAGTTCATTGTTGAGATTTTGTTTCTCCAATGGATGATAACCTTGTCATAATGGAAGGTAGTTCATTTTTGAGATTTTGTTACTCCAATGGATGATAGCCTTCTCATTATGGAAGGTAGTTCATTGTTTACATTTTGTTACTCCAATGGATGGTAGCCTTGTCATTATGGAAGGTAGTCTGTTGTCTAAAATTTTGTTAGTCTAATGGATGTTAGCCTTGTCATGATGGAAGGTATTTTATTCTTGATATTTTTGTTACTCCAATGCATGGTAGCCTTGTCATTATGGAAGGAACTTTATTGTTCAAATTTTTGTTACTCCAATGGATGGTAGCCTTGTCATTTTGGATGGTAGCCTTGTCATTATGAAAGGTAGTCTATTGTCGAGATTTTTGTTACTTCAACGGATGGTAGCCTTGTCATTATGAAAGGTAGTCTATTGTCGCGATTTTTGTTACTCCATCTGATGGTCGCCTTGTCATTATGGAACGTAGTCTATTGTCGAGATTTTTGTTACACCAATTGATGGTAGCCTTGTCATTATGGAAGGTAGTCTGTTGTCGAGATCTTTGTTACTCTAATGGATTGTACCCTTGTCATTATGGAAGGTAGTCAGTTGTGGATATTTTTGTTACTCAAATTGATGGTAGCCTTGTCATTATGTAAGTTAGTCTGTTGTCGAGATTTTTGTTTGTCAAATGGACAGTAGCCTTGTCATGATGGAAGGTAGTCTGTTATTGAAATTTTTGTTACTCCAATGGATGGTAGCCTTGTCATTATGGAAGGTAGTCTGTTGATCATATTTTTGTTACTCCAATGGATGGTAGCCTTGTCATTATGGAAGGTAGTTTGTTGTCTAGATTTTTGTTATTCCATTGGATGGTAGCCTTGTAATTATGAAAGGTAGTCTTTTGTCGAGATTTTTCTTACTCAAATTGATGGTAGCCTTGTCATTATGTAATGTAGTCTATTGTCAAAATTTTTGTTAGTCCAATGGACGGTAGCCTTGTCATTATGTAAGGTAGTCTGTTGTCGAAATTTTTGTTAGTCCAATGGACGGTAGGCTTGTGATTATGGAAGGTAGTCTATTAACGAGATTTTTATTACTCTAAAGGATGGTAGTCTTGTCATTATGAAAGGTGGTCTATTGTCGAGATTTTTGTTACTCCAATTGATGGTAGCCTTGTCATTATGGAACGTAGTCTGTTGTGGAGATTTTTGTTACACCAATGGATTGTAGCCTTGTCATTGTGGAAGGTAGTCAGTTGTCGAGATTTTTGTTACTCAAATTGATGGTAGCCTTGTCATTATGTAAGGTAGTCTGTTGTCGAGATTTTTGTTTGTCAAATGGATGGTAGCCTTGTCATGATGTAAGGTAGTCTGTTATTGATATTTTTGTTACTCCAATGGATGGTAGCCTTGTCATTATGGAAGGTAGTCTGTTGATCATATTTTTGTTACTCCAATGGATGGTAGCCTTGTCATTATGGAAGGTAGTCTGTTGTCTAGATTTTTGTTATTCCATTGGATGATAGCCTTGTCATTATGGAACCTAGTCTTTTGTCGAGATTTTTGTTACACCAATGGATGGTAGCCTTGTCATTACGGAAGGTAGTCTGTTGTCGAGATCTTTGTTACTCCAATGGATTGTAGCCTTGTCATTATGGAAGGTAGTCAATTGTCGAGATTTTTCTTACTCAATTTGATGGTAGCCTTGTCATTATGTAATGTAGTCTGTTGTCAAAATTTTTGTTAGTCCAATGGACAGTAGCCTTGTCATTATGTAAGGTAGTCTGTTGTCGAAATTTTTGTTAGTCCAATGGACGGTAGGCTTGTCATTATGGAAGGTAGTCTGTTACAGAGATTTTTGTTACTCTAAAGGATGGTAACCTTGTCATTATGGAAGGTAGTCTTTTGTCGATATTTTTGTTACTCCAATGGATGGTAGCCTTGTCATTATGAAAGGTGGTCTATTGTCGAGATTTTTGTTACTCCAATTGATGGTAGCCTTGTCATTATGGAACGTAGTCTGTTGTGGAGATTTTTGTTACACCAATGGATGGTAGCCTTGTCATTACGGAAGGTAGTCTGTTGTCGAGATCTTTGTTACTCTAATGGATTGTAGCCTTGTCATTATGGAAAGTAGTCAGTTGTCGAGATTTTTGTTAGTCAAAATGATGGTAGCCTTGTCATTATGTAAGGTAGTCTGTTGTCGAGATTTTTGTTAGTCAAATGGATGGTAGCCTTGTCATGATGGAAGGTAGTCTGTTGTTGATATTTTTGTTACTCTAATGGATGGTAGCCTTGTCATTATGGAAGGTAGTCTGTTATTGAAATTTTTGTTACTCCAATGGATGGTAGCCTTGTCATTATGGAAGGTAGTCTGTTGATCATATTTTTGTTACTCCAATGGATGGTAGCCTTGTCATTATGGAAGGTAGTTTGTTGTCTAGATTTTTGTTATTCCATTGGATGGTAGCCTTGTAATTATGAAAGGTAGTCTTTTGTCGAGATTTTTCTTACTCAAATTGATGGTAGCCTTGTCATTATGTAATGTAGTCTATTGTCAAAATTTTTGTTAGTCCAATGGACGGTAGCCTTGTCATTATGTAAGGTAGTCTGTTGTCGAAATTTTTGTTAGTCCAATGGACGGTAGGCTTGTGATTATGGAAGGTAGTCTATTAACGAGATTTTTATTACTCTAAAGGATGGTAGTCTTGTCATTATGAAAGGTGGTCTATTGTCGAGATTTTTGTTACTCCAATTGATGGTAGCCTTGTCATTATGGAACGTAGTCTGTTGTGGAGATTTTTGTTACACCAATGGATTGTAGCCTTGTCATTGTGGAAGGTAGTCAGTTGTCGAGATTTTTGTTACTCAAATTGATGGTAGCCTTGTCATTATGTAAGGTAGTCTGTTGTCGAGATTTTTGTTTGTCAAATGGATGGTAGCCTTGTCATGATGTAAGGTAGTCTGTTATTGATATTTTTGTTACTCCAATGGATGGTAGCCTTGTCATTATGGAAGGTAGTCTGTTGATCATATTTTTGTTACTCCAATGGATGGTAGCCTTGTCATTATGGAAGGTAGTCTGTTGTCTAGATTTTTGTTATTCCATTGGATGATAGCCTTGTCATTATGGAACCTAGTCTTTTGTCGAGATTTTTGTTACACCAATGGATGGTAGCCTTGTCATTACGGAAGGTAGTCTGTTGTCGAGATCTTTGTTACTCCAATGGATTGTAGCCTTGTCATTATGGAAGGTAGTCAATTGTCGAGATTTTTCTTACTCAATTTGATGGTAGCCTTGTCATTATGTAATGTAGTCTGTTGTCAAAATTTTTGTTAGTCCAATGGACAGTAGCCTTGTCATTATGTAAGGTAGTCTGTTGTCGAAATTTTTGTTAGTCCAATGGACGGTAGGCTTGTCATTATGGAAGGTAGTCTGTTACAGAGATTTTTGTTACTCTAAAGGATGGTAACCTTGTCATTATGGAAGGTAGTCTTTTGTCGATATTTTTGTTACTCCAATGGATGGTAGCCTTGTCATTATGAAAGGTGGTCTATTGTCGAGATTTTTGTTACTCCAATTGATGGTAGCCTTGTCATTATGGAACGTAGTCTGTTGTGGAGATTTTTGTTACACCAATGGATGGTAGCCTTGTCATTACGGAAGGTAGTCTGTTGTCGAGATCTTTGTTACTCTAATGGATTGTAGCCTTGTCATTATGGAAAGTAGTCAGTTGTCGAGATTTTTGTTAGTCAAAATGATGGTAGCCTTGTCATTATGTAAGGTAGTCTGTTGTCGAGATTTTTGTTAGTCAAATGGATGGTAGCCTTGTCATGATGGAAGGTAGTCTGTTGTTGATATTTTTGTTACTCTAATGGATGGTAGCCTTGTCATTATGGAAGGAAGTTTGTTGATCAGATTTTTGTTACTCCAATGGATGGTAGCCTTGTCATTATGGAAGGTAATCTGTTGTCGAAATTTTTGTTATTCCATTGGATGGTAGCCTTTGTTAGAACAAAGTTTGAATCTACTACCCTATGTTTAAGTTTTTATGATAACAAAATGAAAAGATATATTATTTATATGATTCATGTATGAACTATATTCTACCTAAAAATATTACGTTATGCTTTGTAGAAACTCTGATAGGTATCAGCAAGAGCACACTTAATCAGCATCAGAATATTTGTTCCTGACATCAGCATCAGAAGTTGCTATATCAGAATACCAGAATCAGAAGATTAACTCACTTGTATGCTGAAGCTTGATGAACAGAACTGCGTTCAACACTCTGATAAAGAAAACAACAGTTCATCAGCAGTTAAGCAGAGTCAGAATGAGCCAAGCCAGAACATGCATTAAGTAAGCAACGGTACTGTGCATTGAAAGCAAATTATTACCAACGGCCTCATTCCAGACAAGATCTGCTTGATAAGGAAAGTTTGTTATTAGCATTGAATCAAGAATATTGCTCCAACGTTCAACAATCTCAGTGCTATATAAACAAGACTATGAAGATTGAATTGGCTAATGCTCTCCAACATTTTACATGCCTAAAAGCTAATCATAATCTTCCTTCTCTCAGTTTTCTAAACGCTACATATCTCCTTACTCAATCATTGTTTAGCAATCTAGTTTCATAAGCTTAAGTTGTGTATACATCACAGTTGTGATACAGTTTTGTAGAAAACATTCACACACCTAGATTTATCTTCTTTGTAAGAAAGTGTTTCCTTGACAAACCGGGTTGTGGTTTGCATCAAGAAGGCTTTAGCAGTTGTTAAAGCAGTTTGTAATATTCAGTTGAATATAGTGGATTAAGACCTCGTTGGAGAGAGGCGAAATCACCTTGACGGGTGGACTGGAGTAGTTTGAGATCAAACGAACCAGGATAAAAATATCTTGTTCATTGCAGTGATTTTCAGTTTTAGAATTCAACCACCCTTCTTGTGTTTTTCACTTCTTCAATTGGCATCAGAGCGCCTGGTTCTGAGCTAAAACACTTAACCGTGTCAGTACAAGATCCAGCGTCAGAAAAACACAATGGCAGGAAACTATTCTCACACCAGCAATGACAACCATGAGGACAGAGACAGATTCAGCGGCAAACCTCCAGTCTTTGATGGAGAAAACTTTGATTACTGGAAAGACAGAACTGAAAGCTTCTTTCTGGCACATGATGCTGATCTGTGGGATATGGTGACAGATGGATACACGCACCCTGTGAATGCAAGCAGTCAGAAGATTGATAGAAAAACAATGTCTGACCAACAAAAGCGTGACTTGAAGAATCACCACAAGGCCAAAACCATCCTTCTCAGCGCCATCTCCTATACTGAATATGAAAAGATCTCCAACAGAGACACAGCAAAGAACATTTTTGACTCACTCAGAATGACGCATGAGGGCAACGTTCAGGTCAAAGAAACTAAAGCTCTGGCGCTCATTCAGAAGTATGAGGCATTCAAAATGGAAGAATCTGAATCCATTGAAACAATGTTCTCAAGATTCCAGATTCTGGTAGCTGGTCTCAAGGTTCTGGACAAAGGTTACTCTACTGCTGACCATGTCAAGAAAATCATCAGAAGTTTGCCCAAGCAGTGGAGACCAATGGTTACAGCTCTGAAGCTAGCAAAAGATCTCAACAAAATTACTCTGGAGGAACTTATCAGCTCCCTCAGAAGTCATGAGATAGAGCTAGAAGCTGACGAGCCTCAGAAGCAAGGTAAGCCTTTAGCATTAAAATCTAACAAAAAATCTGAGTCTAAAGTTTTGCAGGCAGTTGAAGAAACATTTGATGGATCCTCATCAGAAGAAGACGAACTCTCCCTCCTCTCCAGAAGAGTAAATCAACTGTGGAAGCAAAGACAAAGGAAATTCAGGAATCCCAGAAGATCTGATCAGAACGAGTCCTCCTCCAGATACAGAAGGACAGAGTCTTCCTCTGGATACAGAAGATTTGAAGGCTCCTCAGGAAGCAGAAAGCCAAACACCAAGGACATCATCTGCTATGAGTGCAATGAGCAAGGACACTACAAGAGTGATTGCCCAAAGCTTCAGAGGGAAAAGCCCAAAAAGAAGTTTGGAAGAGAAAAGAAGAAAAGTCTCATGGCTACATGGGATGACTCTGACTCGTCTGAAGCTGACTCAGAATCAGATGATGAGAGGGCAAACATAGCTCTCATGGCTAACATTTCAGAAGATAGTGAAGCTTCTGAATCAAACTCTAAATCAGACACTGAAGAGGTATTTCCTAACTTTGCTGTTAATTTTACCAAGGATGAACTTGTTGTAAGCCTTAATGAAATTCTAGAAAGCTATCAGCAAATTAGAGTTAAATTCAGAGACCTGAAAAGGAATCTTGACTCTGACTCTAATAAGACTGAGAGTCTCAAATTGGAGAATTCTGAGCTGAGAAATAAGATTTCAAAATTAGAAAATACTTTACAAAACTCTTAGAAGGAACCAATTTCTGAAACTCCCAGCAACGCTGATGAGATCATCAAGGAGTATGATCACAGTTTCCAGAAGTTCCTTGCTAAAAGCATAGACAGAAGCAAAATGGCTTCAATGATCTATGGAGTTAGCAGAAACGACAGGAAAGGAATACGATACCAAGGTAAGGTTCCTACACCAAAGAATGTCATGGACTTAACCATTAAACACACTCCTCTGAATTCACATTTTTTGTATGTTCACACACATGATATTAAATACACTAGCAGTAAGTACTCTGTGAAACCAAAATTCAACAAGAGTTTTGGTAAAACTAACAAATCAGGACCCAAGAAAATCTGGGTACCTAAGGATAAAAAAATACATGTTGCAGATATCTTTAGCAGCAAATCAGAAACACCAGTCATGGTACCTGGACTCTGGCTGCTAGCGACACATGATGGGAAGAAGGCATATGTTCCAAATCCTGGAACTTAAGCCTGGAGGCGACGTTGGCTTTGGAGGCAATCAGAGGGGAAAGATAATCGGCTCTGGAACTGTAGGTAATGGAAATCTTCCCTCTATTAATAATGTTCTGCTAGTAGATGGATTAATGCATAATCTGTTATCCATAAGTCAATTAAGTGATAACGGTTATGATATAATCTTTAATCAAAAATCATGTAAAGCTGTTAGTCAGAAAGATGGGACTATCCTGTTTAATGGTAAGAGGAAAAACAACATTTATAAAATCAAACTTTCTGAACTAAAAAGTCAGAATGTAAAGTGCCTTCTGTCTTTCAACAAGGAGCAGTGGATCTGGCACAGAAGATTGGGGCATGTTAGTATGAGAAGAATATCTTAGATTAACAAACTCAATCTGGTCAGAGGACTTCCTAATTTGAAGTTCAATTCAGATGCTCTGTGTGAAGCATGTCAGAAAGGAAAGTTTGCAAAACCTTCTTTTAAATCTAAAAATGTTGTTTCTACCTCTAAGCCATTAGAACTTCTGCACATTGACTTATTTGGACCAGTTAAAACTGCTTCAGTCAGTGGCAAGAAGTATGGGTTAGTAATCATAGATGACTATAGCAGATGGACATGGGTAAAGTTCTTAAGACACAAGGACGAGTCACACTCTGTGTTTGTTACCTTCTGTAACCAAGTTCAGAATGAAAAGGATCTTAGAATCGTTAAAGTCAGAAGTGATCATGGTGGAGAATTTGAAAACACAGATTTTGAGTCATTCTTTAATGACAGAGGCATTCTGCATGATTTCTCTTGTCCTAGAACTCCCCAACAAAATGGAGTTGTAGAACGAAATAACAGAACATTGCAAGAAATGGCCAGAACCATGATCAATGAGACAAACGTTGCTAAGATATTCTGGGAAGAGGCAATAAACACAGCGTGCTACATTCAGAATAGAATCTCAATAAGACCTATTCTGGAAAAGACTCCATATGAATTGTGGAAGAACAGAAAGCCCAACATTTCATATTTTCATCCATTTGGATGTACCTGTTTTATGTTAAATACAAATAATTATTTGAACAATTTTGACTCTAAAGCACAAAAGTGTATTATGTTAGGATACTCTGAACGCTCAAGAGGGTACAGAGTATACAATACAGAAACACAGATTGTGGAAGAATCAATCAGTGTTCGTTTTGATGATAAGCTTGACTCTGAAAAGTCAAAGCAGAATGAAGTTTTTATAGGTATGGAAATTGAATTTACAGGTTCTGAAGATAAGTCATCAGAAGCTCTCAACACAAACACTCGTTCAACGTCTGAAAGGAGCGCTGCTAGCAATCCTAAAACAGCTGCTGATCAACCTCATAAGAGATTACCTAGAAGCAGATTGGATCACCCAGAAGAGACTATCTTAGGAAGAAAGGAAGATCCAATCAGAACAAGAGCAAGCTTCAGAAACTCTGAAGAAACCCTCATGGGACTTGTGTCTCTGATTGAACCTTCTTCTATTGATGAAGCACTTCTGGATAATGACTGGATTCTGGCAATGCAGGAAGAGCTGAATCAATTCAGTAGAAATGACGTATGGGATCTTGTTCCCAGACCAAAAGGATTCAACGTCATTGGAACAAGATGGGTCTTCAGAAACAAGCTAAATGAACAAGGTGAAGTCATCAGAAACAAGGCACGACTGGTTGCACAAAGTTATAGTCAGCAAGAGGGGATAGATTATACAGAAACCTTTGCTCCAGTCGCCAAGTTATAATCTATCAGACTTTTAATTTCATTTGTTGTTAATAGAGGCATCACTCTGTATCAGATGGATGTCAAGAGTGCATTCTTAAACGGTTATATAGAAGAAGAGGTTTATGTGTACCAACCCCCTGGTGTTGAAAATACAAAACATCCAGAACATGTTTTCAAACTAAAGAAGTCACTATATGGTCTGAAACAAGCTCCCGGAGCTTGGTATGAAAGGCTAAGTAACTTTCTGTTAGAAAATGAATTCACCAGAGGGAAGGTGGACACTACCTTATTCTGTAAATCAGTTAAGAATGACATCTTAGTCTGTCAAATTTACGTTGATGATATTATTTTTGGTTCTACTAATCCTTCTCTTGGAAGAAAATTTGCTAAGTGTATGCAGGCAGAATTTGAGATGAGCCTCATGGGGGAACTGAAATTCTTTCTAGGAATTCAGATCAATCAAACTCCAGAGGGAACTTACATTTATCAGAGCAAATACATCAGAGATCTTCTTAAGAAATTTGACCTCTCAGAATGTAAGCCATCAAAGATTCCAATGCATCCCACGTGCATTCTGGAAAGAGAAGAGGTAAGCAAAAATGTAGAACAGAATGTCTACAGAGGTATGATTGGTTCTCTCCTTTATCTGACTGCTTCAAGACCTGATATATTATTGAGCGTTTGTATTTGTGCTAGATTCCAATCAGATCCTAGAGAATCTCACTTAACAGCTGTTAAGTGAATTTTCAAGTATCTGAAAGGTACTACTAATATGGGTTTGTTTTATAGAAAATCTAATGATTACAGTTTAGCAGGCTACTGCGATGCTGACTTTGCTGGAGACAGAGTGGAGCGTAAAAGTACTTCTGGAAGCTACCAGTTTCTGGGAGAAAATCTGATCTCTTGGTCTAGCAAAAGGCAATCAACAATTGCGCTATCAACAACAGAAGCTGAGTACATAGCAGCAGCAGGATGTAGCACACAAATGCTCTGGATGAAAAGTCAGCTTGAAGACTTCCAGATTTTTGAGAGTAACATTCCTATACTCTGTGACAATACTTCTGCTATTTGCTTAAGTAAGAATCCCATTTTACATTCTAGAGCTAAGCATATAGAAATAAAACATCATTTCATTAGGGACTATATTCAGAAAGGAATTTTGAACTTAAAATTTATAGATACAGACCATCAATGGGCTGATATCTTCACTAAACCCCTTTCTGAAGATAGGTTTAATTTCATTCTGAAACATCTCAGCATGAAAATCTGCCCAGAGTGAAAATGTTTTAATTCCATATATTTATCTTTAGAATGTATTTGTTTTACTGTGAACTTCTGATCAAACTCTTTTCAGAAAGATAGAACATGCAGATTGTATCAGATGCAAGTCTAATGATCTGAGAGTCTAAGCTCAAAGACAGACGTGCTGATCACTACATCAAACAAGTGTCATCTAATCATCAGCAAATCTCTGAAGCAGAACGCATGCACGCTTCTGAGAAGGCAAAACGCTGATTGGGTGCATTGAGACACATGTCTGGTAACCGTTTTAAGTATCTTTCTCAAATCCCCCAAAATCAGCAAGCATTAAATGAAAGTAATCATGTTTTTAAAACGTAATCATGAATTTATTCCTCTCTATTGAAAACATTTACAATTTCAAAATATTCTGAACCCTATTTAAACACGTTAATCCTCTCACTTTCATCTTTTACAGTTTCTCATTATTTCTCAAAGTATTCTCTGCATTTTTCTGTGTGCATCTCTTGCAAACTCTTTTTCTCAATTTTTCTCAAAATCCCTAAGTGTGAACATGGCACCCTCCAGTAGTGCTTCTGGAGGTTCTCAGAAGAAAGCATCATCTGAACAATATCAAGTGCCATTCAGAACACTCCTCACTCCTGTGAAGAATCTTGAAGTGTTATCTGAATTGATCATTGATTTTGGAAGTCTGAAGGAAAACGGTTTTGATTTAACAGAAGAAGTTAGGGCACAGAAATGGGAAAGGTATTTTGACAGGTTGGTTGGACCAACATTCCCTATGTTAGTCAAGGAGTTCTGGATTCATGCAACGGCTTCAACGCATCAAGTCACCTCGTACATTATGGGGAAGAAGATTGTGATCACTGAGGATCACATAGCAAGGTTAATTGGTTACAGTGGCGGTGGCGTCTGCTGTATTGATATGGCTGAGAGATGTGCTGACGTGGGCGTCATAGCAGAAAGGATTTTCACCCATGGGGTGCCCAGCAGCAAGATCAAAGATCTGAAGGATCATCACAGAGTTTGGGCGAAGATAATTCTGGGGTGTTTTAACCATAGGAAGCCAACTAGTTCCCCTGATTACATAAATGTAGATCAGAAGTTTCTGATCTACTTTATCAATCAGAAGGTAAAAATCAACTTGGCTCATCTTCTGTTTAATCACCTCAGAACAAGCGTGAAGGAAACCAGGAAAGAAGAAAGAACAAAGAGGGATTGGATACCCTTTGGAAGGTTGATATCAGATATTCTGACTGAGAATAGGCTGATAGAGCATCTGATAGAAGCTCAAGAGTTAAGCACCATTGATCCAACGGTTGGGAAGCCTCTGAATGCGAAGAACTTGAAGAAAATGAAGTTGATAGAGAATATCAAAAAGGAACCCAGCGCTACTCCTATTGCTGATATCACCAGCAGAAGAGTCCCACTGAGTGACTTTCCTTTATTTTCTGAGATAGAATCCAAGCCAGTGGTAGTTCTCAAATATCTGGACGCGTGCAAAGCTGATGGTACAGATCCCAATTTGAAGATCAAAGATCTGCACCAACCTCAACCAGAAGTGACACTGAAGAAGACGAAGAAAAGGAAGGCACCTTCAGAAGGATCATCCCAGCAGACACCCTAGAAAAGAGGTAATTTATCTGCTGCTTCTGTTTTAAATTCTTCTACTATTCCAGCATCAATTCCACCTCCAACCTCTCATAGAATCTCAATCCCCATCCCAACAATAGATGAAACTGAACAAGAAGATGACCCTTATGAGGCATTACAACTCAGAAGACCCCGAACGAAACATCCCAAACCAACAATCTCAACAACATCAGCAATTGACAAAGTGCTGTCTGACATTGATCAACACACTTCTGATCACTCCTCCATTAATCCAAACTCTGAACCACAAGTTGTCCCTTCTCCACAACCAGAACAACCTCTATCATCCATTCCAGAAGAACCTCTTATCCCTGTACAACCAGAAATTCCAACAACTTCTCCACAACCAGCAATTCCTTCTCCCTCTCCTGAACCAGAAATTCATCCACCATCACCTCAACCTTAGTTTCATCACTCTGAAACTCAAACTCATCCACCTTCTGAACCTCATTCACCTCAACCATCACCTCTGGCAATCCAGCTGCCATGTGGAACAATAGTCACAATGGCCCAGTTGCCATCCTCACCAGAATCTACACCACCAAATACTCCCAAAATACCAAACAGTCCAATCATTATTTATGATTCTCCCACTCCATCTCCAAAACAAACATCTCCCAAGCAAACCACCGAAAACCCCATCAGGACCTTCATAGACTTAACAATCCTTGACCGTCTTGCTGATCTGAAAAATAAAATAGCCATTCCAAAACCAAAACAACCAGATGTTGGCTCTGGTATTATGAATTTTGAAACAGGTTTACAGTAGTGGATTGCTTCTCTGAAGCAAGTCTGTCCTGGAATGATTGACCCAGCTGCCTCTGACCAGCTCTGGTCACAATTCAAAATTTGGGTACGTACTGAAGCCCTCAAGTTGCAGGATATCAACTATGAGCAGGCACAACAGAACTTCAGCAAGCTGCTGAAGGAAGTTGAAAGTCAGCTGCCACAGGAAGACGTGCTCCCTCTGGATAGTGAGCCATGGTCTGAGAAACAGCTAGCTTCAAAGGTGCAACCAGAAAAAGACAAGACTATTCAAGCTGAAGCAAGTCAAGCAGAAGATGTTGCAGAAAGCTCTCAGAAGCTCCCTGCTTCTGATGTTTCTCAAGCTGCCTTGGACAGGCAGACTCTGGAAGAGCTGATGCTGAATGACATGCGTCTGCAGCAAAGAATGGATGAAAATGACCAGAAGATGAAAGAAAGGATGGATGTGTAGGATAGCAAGATAGACACAGTTGTCAGCATGGTACACAAGCAGAATGAGACTGCTGATCAGATCAAAGCCATGCTGGAGAACCTGTTCACACGCCTTCCTCCCCAACCTTAGTTTTTCATTCATGTCATTTTCATGTTTTCTTTGATTATCTGTTGTACTATTTTGTTTGATTCTGAACCTTTTAATATGACAAGTTTTTTCTGCCTTAAATGTTTTAGCACATAACTTACACTTTTTGATTGATGACAAAAAGGGGGAGAACAAGAATGATATTTTAAATAATAACGGATTACTAAGACAGAAACTCTCGAACATTCTAACTCTGATATACTTGAATATGTTTTCTGTTTTGCTTAAGTCTACAGGTACAAGAAAGCTCCATGATACTCTGAAGACTAAAGCTCTGATACCATGACCCAAGGCAAAGCTCTGACAAGAAAAGCTCTGATACGTTGATCTGAAGCTCTGCTCTGATATGCTGATCTAAAGCTTTTGATAGTCAAAGACTCTGATACTCTAATGTTCAAAGAAAGGCAATAAAAATCTAATCTTGAAGAACTCTTGGAATTAAAAAGGGAAGCAATAAACTCAGGGGGAGTATCTCTCAACTCTTATCCCTTATCTTTGATAACCTCTTACTCTGATACATCTTATCATTTAGTTACCTCTGATACTTTTTCACGTTATTTTCAATTAAAAAATATCTAGTTTTTGTCATCATCAAAAAGGGGGAGATTGTTAGAACAAAGTTTGAATCTACTACCCTATGTTTACGTTTTGATGATAACAAAATGAAAAGATATATTATTTATATGATTCATGTATGAACTATTTGCTACCTAAAAATATTACGTTCTGCTTTGCAGAAACTCTGATAGGTATCATTAAGAGCACACTTAATCAGCATCAGAATATTGGTTCCTAACATCAGCATCAGAAGTTGCTATATCAGAATACCAGAATCAGAAGATTAACTCACGTGTATGCTGAAGCTTGATGAACAGAACTGCGCTCAACACTCTGATAAAGAAAACAACAGTTCATCAGCAGTTAAGCAGAGTCAGAATGAGCCAAGCCAAAACATGCATTAAGTAAGCATTGGTAATGTGCATTGAAAGTAAATTATTACCAACGGCCTCATTCCAGACAAGATCTGCTTGATAAGGAAAGTTTGTTATTAGCATTGAATCAAGAATATTGCTCCAACGTTCAACAATCTCAGTGCTATATAAACAAGACTATGAAGATTGAATTGGCTAATGCTCTCCAACATTTTACACGCCTAAAAGCTAATCATAATCTTCCTTCTCTCAGTTTGCTAAACGCTACATATCTCCTTACTCAATCATTGTTTAGCAATCTAGTTTCATAAGCTTAAGTTGTGTATACATCACAATCCTTGACAAACCGGGTTGTGGTTTGCATCAAGAAGGCTTTAGCAGTTGTTAAAGCAGTTTGTAATATTTAGTTGAATATAGTGGATTAAGACCTCGTTGGAGAGAGGCGAAATCACCTTGACGGGTGGACTGGAGTAGTTTGAGATCAAACGAACCAGGATAAAAAATCTTGTTCATTGCAGTGATTTTCAGTTTTACAATTCAACCCCCCCTTCTTGTGTTTTTCACTTCTTCAGCCTTGTCATTATGAAAGGTAGTCTTTTGTCGATATTTTTATTACTCAAATTGATGGTAGCCTTGTCATTATGGAAGGTAGTTTGTTGCCGAGATTTTTGTTACTCTAAAGGATGGTAACCTTGTCATTATGGAAGGTATTCTGTTGTCGAGATTTTTGTTTCTACAATGGATTGTAGCCTTGTCATTATGGAAGGTAGTATGTTGTCAAATTTTTTTTTACTCCAATGGATGGTGGACTTGTCATTATGGAAGGTAGTTTTTGTTGAGATTTGGTTACTCTAATTAATGGTATCCTTGTCAATACGGAAGGTAGTTCATTGTTGAGATTTTGTTTCTCCAATGGATGATAACCTTGTCATTATGGAAGGTAGTTCATTTTTGAGATTTTGTTACTCCAATGGATGATAGCCTTCTCATTATTGAAGGTAGTTCATTGTTTAGATTTTGTTACTCCAATGGATGGTAGCCTTGTCATTATGGAAGGTAGTCTGTTGTCGACATTTTTGTTACTCCAATGGATGGTAGCCTTGTCATTATGGAAGGTAGTTTGTTTTCGAGATATTTGTTACTCCAATTGATGGCAGCCTTGTCATTATGTAAGATAGTTTGTTTTCTAAATTTTTGTTAGTCTAATGGATGGTAACCTTGTCATGATGGAAGGTAGTTTATTCTTGATATTTTTGTTACTCCAATGGATGGTAGCCTTGTCATTATGGAAAGAACTTTATTGTTCAAATTTTTGTTACTCCAATGGATGGTAGCCTTGTCATTATGGAAGGTAGTCTATTGTCGAGATTTTTGTTACTTCAATGGATGGTAGCCTTGTCATTATGGAAGGAAGTTTGTTGATTAGATTTTTGTTACTCTAATGGGTGGTAGCCTTGTCATTACAGAAGGTAGTTTGTTGTCTAGATTTTTGTTATTCCATTGGATGGTAGCCTTGTCATTATGGAAGGTAGTCTTTTGTCGAGATTTTTGTTACACCAATGGATGGTAGCCTTGTCATTACGGAAGGTAGTCTATTGTCAAGATTTTTGATACTCCAATGGATGGTAGCCTTGTCATTATGGAAGGTAGTCTATTGTTGTGATTTTTGTTACTCCAATGGATGGCAGGCTTGTCATTATGGAAGGTAGTTTGTCGTGAAGATTTCGGTTACTCCAATGGATGGTAGCCTTGTCATTATGGAAGGTAGTTTGTTGTCGAAATTTTTGTTAGTCCAATGGACGGTAGCCTTGTCATTATGAAAGGTAGTTTGTTTCCGAGATTTTTGTTACTCTAAAGGATGGTAACCTTGTCATTATGGAAGGTAGTCTGTTGTCGAGATTTTTGTTACTACAATGGATTGTAGCCTTGTCATTATGGAAGGTAGTCTGTTGACAAAATTTTTGTTACTCCAATGGATGGTGGACTTGTCATTATGGAAGGTAGTTTTTGTTGAGATTTTTTTACTCTAATTGATGGTATCCTTGTCTTTACGGAAGGTAGTTCATTGTTGAGATTTTGCTTCTCCAATGGATGATAACCTTTTCATTATGGAAGGTAGTTCATTTTTGAGATTTTGTTACTCCAATGGATGATAGCCTTCTGATCATTTAAGTTAGTTCATTGTTTATATTTTGTTACTCCAATGGATGGTAGCCTTGTCATTATGGAAGGTAGTTTGTTTTCGAGATATTTGTTACTCCAATTGGTGGTAGCCTTGTCATTATGTAAGGTAGTTTGTTGTCTAAATTTTTGTCATTCTAATGGATGGTAGCCTTGTCATGATGGAAGGTAGTTTATTCTTGATATTTTTGTTACTCCAATGGATGGTAGCCTTGTCATTATGGAAGGAACTTTATTGTTCTAATTTTTGTTACTCCAATGGATGGTAGCCTTGTCATTATGGAAGGTAGTTCATTGTTTAGATTTTGTTACTCCAATGGATGGTAGCCTTGTAATTATGGAAGGTAGTCTGTTGTCGAGATTTTTATTAATCCAATGGATGGTAGCCTTGTCATTATGGAAGGTATTTCATTTTTGAGATTTTGTTACTCCAATGGATGATTGCCTTCTCATTATGGAAGGTAGTTAATTGTTTAGATTTTGTTACTCCAATGGATGGTAGCCTTGTCATTATGGAAGGTAGTTTGTTTTCGAGATATTTGTTACTCCAATTGATGGTAGCCTTGTCATTATGTAAGGTAGTTTGTTATCTAAAATTTTGTTATTCTAATGGATGGTAGCCTTGTCATGAGGGAAGGTAGTTTATTCTTGATATTTTTGTTACTCCAATGGATGGTAGCCTTGTCATTATGGAAGGAACTTTATTGTTCAAATTTTTGTTACTCCAATGGATGGTTGCCTTGTCATTATGGAAGGTAGTTTGTTGTCGAGATTTTTGTTACTTAAATGGATGGTAGCCTTGTCATTATGAAAGGTAGACTATTGTCGCGATTTTTGTTACTCCAATTGATGGTAGCCTTGTCATTATGGAACGTAGTCTGTTGTCGAGATTTTTGTTACACCAATTGATGGTAGCCTTGTCATTACGGAAGGTAGTTTGTTGTCGAGATCTTTGTTACTCTAATGGATTGTACCCTTGTCATTATGGAAGGTAGTCAGTTGTCGATATTTTTGTTACTCGAATTGATGGTAGCCTTGTCATTATGTAAGTTAGTCTATTGTCGAGATTTTTGTTAGTCAAATGGATGGTAGCCTTGTCATGATGGAAGGTAGTCTGTTGTCGAGATTTTTGTTACTCCAATGGATGGTAGCCTTGTCATTATGGAAGGAAGTTTGTTGATCAAATTTTTGTTACTCTAATGGGTGGTAGCCTTGTCATTATGGAAGGTAGTCTGTTGTCTGGATTTTTGTTATTCCATTGGATGGGAGCCTTCTCATTATGGAAGGTAGTCTGTTTTCAAAAAATTTGTTACTCCAATGGATGGTGGACTTGTCATTATGGAAGGTTGTTTTTGTTGAGATTTTGTTACTCTAATTGATGGTATCCTTGTCATTACGGAAGGTAGTTCATTGTTGAGATTTTGTTTCTCTAATGGATGATAACCTTGTCATTATGGAAGGTAGTTCATTTTTGAGATTTTGTTACTCCAATGGATGATAGCCTTCTCATTATTGAAGGTAGTTCATTGTTTAGATTTTGTTACTCCAATGGATGGTAGCCTTGTCATTATGGAAGGTAGTCTGTTGTCGAGATTTTTGTTACTCCAACGGATGGTAGCCTTGTCATTATGGAAGGTAGGTTGTTTTCGAGATATTTGTTACTCCAATTGATGGTAGCCTTGTCATTATGTAAGGTAGTTTGTTGTCTAAATTTTTGTCAGTCTAATGGATGGTAGCCTTGTCATGATGGTAGGTAGTTTATTCTTGAAATTTTTGTTACTGCAATGGATGGTAGCCTTGTCATTATGGAGGGAACTTTATTGTTCAAATTTTTGTTACTCCAATGGATGGTAGCCTTGTCATTATGGAAGGTAGTTCATTGTTTAGATTTTGTTACTCCAGTGGATGGTAGCCTTGTCATTATGGAAGGTAGTCTGTTGTCGAGATTTTTTTTACTCCAATGGATGGTAGCCTTGTCATTATGGAAGGTAGTTCATTTTTGAGATTTTGTTACTCCAATGGATGATTGCCTTCTCATTATGGAAGGTAGTTCATTTTTTAGATTTTGTTACTCCAATGGATGGTAGCCTTGTAATTATGGAAGGTAGTTTGTTTTCGAGATATTTGTTACTCCAATTGATGGTAGCCTTGTCATTATGTAAGGTAGTTTTTTGTCTAAATTTTTGTTATTCTAATGGATGGTAGCCTTGTCATGAGGGAAGGTAGTTTATTCTTGATATTTTTGTTACTCCAATGGATGGTAGCCTTGTCATTATGGAAGGTAGTCTGTTGTCGAGATTTTTTTTACTCCAATGGATGGTAGCCTTGTCATTATGGAAGGTAGTTCATTTTTGAGATTTTGTTACTCCAATGGATGATTGCCTTCTCATTATGGAAGGTAGTTCATTGTTTAGATTTTGTTACTCCAATGGATGGTAGCCTTGTCATTATGGAAGGTAATTTGTTTTCGAGATATTTGTTACTCCAATTGATGGTAGCCTTGTCATTATGTAAGGTAGTTTTTTGTCTAAATTTTTGTTATTCTAATGGATGGTAGCCTTGTCATGAGGGAAGGTAGTTTATTCTTGATATTTTTGTTACTCCAATGGATGGTAGCCTTGTCATTATGGAAGGTAGTCTGTTGTCGAGATTTTTTTTACTCCAATGGATGGTAGCCTTGTCATTATGGAAGGTAGTTCATTTTTGAGATTTTGTTACTCCAATGGATGATTGCCTTCTCATTATGGAAGGTAGTTCATTGTTTAGATTTTGTTACTCCAATGGATGGTAGCCTTGTCATTATGGAAGGTAGTTTGTTTTTGAGATATTTGTTACTCCAATTGATGGTAGCCTTGTCATTATGTAAGGTAGTTTGTTGTCTAAAATTTTGTTATTCTAATGGATGGTAGCCTTGTCATGAGGGAAGGTAGTTTATTCTTGATATTTTTGTTACTCCAATGGATGGTAGCCTTGTAATTATGGAAGGAACTTTATTGTTCAAATTTTTGTTACTCCAATGGATGGTAGCCTTGTCATTATGGAAGGTAATCTATTGTCGAGATTTTTGTTACTTAAATGGATGGTAGCCTTGTCATTATGAAAGGTAGACTATTGTCGCGATTTTTGTTACTCGAATTGATGGTAGCCTTGTCATTATGGAATGTAGTCTGTTGTCGAGATTTTTGTTGCACCAATTGATGGTAGCCTTGTCATTACGGAAGGTAGTTTATTGTCGAGATCTTTGTTACTCTAATGGATTGTACCCTTGTCATTACAGAAGGTAGTCTATTGTCGAGATCTTTGTTACTCTAATGGATTGTACCCTTGTCATTATGGAAGGTAGTCAGTTGTCGATATTTTTGTTACTCGAATTGATGGTAGCCTTGTCATTATGTAAGTTAGTCTGTTGTCGAGATTTTTGTTACTCCAATGGATGGTAGCCTTGTCATTATGGAAGGTAGTTTGTTTTCGAGATATTTTCTACTCTAATTGATGGTAGCCTTGTCATTATGTAAGGTAGTTTGTTGCCTAAATTTTTGTTATTCTAATGGATGGTAGCCTTGTCATGATGGAAGGTAGTTTATTCTTGATATTTTTGTTACTCCAATGGATGGTAGCCTTGTCATTATGGAAGGAACTTTATTGTTCAACTTTTTGTTACTCCAATTGATGGTATCCTTGTCATTACGGAAGGTAGTCTGTTGTCGAGATTTTTGTTACTTCAATGGATGGTAGCCTTGTCATTATGGAAGGAAGTTTGTTGATCAGATTTTTGTTACTCTAATGGGTGGTAGCCTTGTCATTATGGAAGGTAGTCTGTTGTCTAGATTTTTGTTATTCCATTGGATGGTAGCCTTGTCCTTATGGAAGGTAGTCTTTTGTCGAGATTTTTGTAACACCAATGGATGGTAGACTTGTCATTACAGAAGGTAGTCTATTGTCGAGATTTTTGTTACTCCAATGGATGGTAGCCTTGTCATTATGGAAGGTAGTCTATTGTTGAGATTTTTGTTACTCCAATGGATGGCAGGCTTGTCATTATGGAAGGTAGTATGTCGTGAAGATTTCGGTTACTCCAATGGATGGTAGCCTTGTCATTATGGAAGGTAGTTTGTTGTCGAAATTTTTGTTAGTCCAATGGACGGTATCCTTGTCATTATGGAAGGTAGTTTGTTGCCGAGATTTTTGTTACTCTAAAGGATGGTAACCTTTTCATTATGGAAGGTATTTTGTTGTCGAGATTTTTGTTACTACAATGGATTGTAGCCTTGTCATTATGGAAGGTAGTCTGTTGTCAAAATTTTTGTTACTCCAATGGATGGTGGACTTGTCATTATGGAAGGTAGTTTTTGTTGAGATTTTATTACTCTAATTGATGGTATCCTTGTCATTACGGAAGGTAGTTCATTGTTAAGATTTTGTTTCTCCAATGGATGATAACCTTTTCATTATGGAAGGTAGTTCATTTTTGAGATTTTGTTACTCCAATGGATAATAGCCTTCTCATCATTTAAGTTAGTTCATTGTTTATATTTTGTTACTCCAATGGATGGTAGCCTTGTCATTATGGAAGGTAGTCTGTTGTCGAGATTTTTGTTACTCCAATGGATGGTAGCCTTGTCATTATGGAAGGTAGTTTGTTTTCGAGATATTTGTTACTCCAATTGATGGTAGCCTTGTCATTATGTAAGATAGTTTGTTGTCTAAATTTTTGTCAGTCTAATGGATGGTAGCCTTGTCATGATGTAAGATAGTTTGTTCTTGATATTTTTGTTACTCCAATGGATGGTAGCCTTGTCATTATGGAAGGAACTTTATTGTTCAAATTTTTGTTACTCCAATGGATGGTAGCCTTGTCATTATGGAAGGTAGTCTATTGTCGAGATTTTTGTTACTTCAATGGATGGTAGCCTTGTCATTATGGAAGGATGTTTGTTGATCAGATTTTTGTTACTCTAATGGGTGGTAGCCTTGTCATTACGGAAGGTAGTTTGTTGTCTAGATTTTTGTTATTCCATTGGATGGTAGCCTTATCATTATGGAAGGTAGTCTTTTGTCGAGATTTTTGTTACACCAATGGATGGTAGCCTTGTCATTACGGAAGGTAGTCTATTGTCGATATTTTTGTTACTCCAATGGATGGTAGCCTTGTCATTATGGAAGGTAGTCTATTGTTGAGATTTTTGTTACTCCAATGGATGGGAGGCTTGTCATTATGGAAGGTAGTCTGTCTTGAAGATTTCGGTTACTCCAATGGATGGTAGCCTTGTCATTATGGAAGGTAGTTTGTTGTAGAAATTTTTGTTAGTCCAATGGACGGTAGCCTTGTCATTATGGAAGGTAGTTTGTTGCCGAGATTTTTGTTACTCTAAAGGATGGTAACCTTGTCATTATGGAAGGTAGTTTGTTGTCGAGATTTTTGTTACTACAATGGATTGTAGCCTTGCCATTATGGAAGGTAGTCTGTTGTCAAAATTTTTGTTACTCCAATGGATGGTGGACTTGTCATTATGGAAGGTAGTTTTTGTTGAGATTTTGTTACTCTAATTGATGGTATCCTTGTCATTACGGAAGGTAGTTCATTGTTGATATTTTGTTTCTCCAATGGATGATAACCTTGTCATTATGGAAGGTAGTTCATTTTTGAGATTTTGTTACTCCAATGGATGATAGCCTTCTCATTATGGAAGTTAGTTCATTGTTTATATTTTGTTACTCCGAATAGTGTGAAATTGGGTATGTTGAAACTGAGTAGTGGTATTCTGGAAGAAATTCGGAATGGACAGAAGTCCCATGTTGGGTTAGTTGATAAATTGACATTGATCAACCAAGGTCAAGGAGGCGAGTTCGAGATTGATGAGAATGGTGTTATGAGATTTGGTAATAGGGTGTGTGTTCCGGATGTTACAGAGATTAGGAAGAGTATTTTGGAAGAAGGACATCGTAGTGGATTGAGTATTCATCCTGGTGCTACTAAAATGTACCATGATTTAAAAAGTTGTTTTGGTGGCCGGGAATGAAAAAGGAAATTGCTGAGTTTGCGTGTGCTTGTTTGGTTTGTCAGAAGTCGAAGATTGAGCATCAGAAACCGTCAGGATTGATGGAAACGTTGTTTGTTCCGGAATGGAAATGGGATGGAATCTCTACGGATTTTGTGTCTGGTTTGCCAAGGACATCGAAGAATTGTGATTCTATATGGGTTATTGTTGAACGGTTGACGAAATCTGCTCACTTTATTCCGATAAGAATGGATTATCCGATGGAAAGGTTGGCAGAATTGTATGTTGAGAAGATTGTGAGTTTGCACGGTATTCCTTCTAGTATTGTGTCAGGATCGAGATCCGAGTTTTACATCTAAATTCTGGACGGGATTGCAAGAATCTTTGGGTACTAAGTTGCGTTTGAGTTCCTCTTATCATCCACAGACAGATGGTCAGACGGAGAGAACGATTCAGTCATTGGAAGATTTGTTACGAACTTGTGTGTTGGAGAAAGGTGGAGCTTGGGATAGTTATCTACCATTGATTGAGTTTACCTACAACAATAGTTTTCATTCAAGCATTGGTATGGCTCGGTTTGAGGCATTGTATGGTAGGAGGTGTCGGACACTGTTGTGTTGGTATGAATCTGAAGAGAGTGCTGTGATTGGACCAGAAATTGTCCAACAGACTTCGGAAAAGATTAAGATGATTCAGGAGAAGATGAGGACTTCTCAGAGTCATCAGAAAAGTTATCACGATAAGAGGAGGAAAGATCTTGAGTTTAGCGAAGGAGAACATGTTTTTATGCGAGTTACTCCGATGACTGGTATTGGTCGAGCTTTGAAGTCAAAGAAGTTGACTCCATGTTTTATTGGTCCATTTCAGATTACTAAGAGAGTTGGGAAAGTTGATTATCAGATTGCTTTGCCGCCGTCTCTTGCAAATTTGCATGATGTTTTTCATGTATCTCAGCTAAGGAAGTACATTGTTGATCCGTCTCATGAGATTCGGGTAGACGATATATAGGTACGAGAGAATTTGACTGTGGAAGCGGTACCTGTGAGAATTGAGGATCGGAAGTTGAAACAGTTGCGAGGCAAGGAGATCACGTTGGTAAGAGTGGCTTGGGGAGGACCAACAAATGGAAATGTCACTTGGGAGCTGGAGAGTCAGATGAAGGACTCGTATCCCGAACTGTTCATCTAAAGTATGTTTTCGAGGACGAAAACTCTTTTAGTTGGGGAGAGTTGTGACACCCCAATAATCCAATTATTAAATAATTAGAATTTTTAATTATTAATTTAATTGGAAATTTAATTATTGGTATTTTTGGATTATTGGAATTAATTTAATTAATTAAAGGAAAGAAGTATTGGTGGTGTGAAGAGTGATTAGAGGGTGTGAGGGGTAAAATACTCTACTCTTACTAATTACTAATTTAGTTATTTTATTGGAATAATAAAAGGAGTATTAAAAGGAAAAAGAAGAGAAAGAGAGTTATTTTGGAATATTCATCATACGTGCATTTGAGAAGAGGAAAAAGAAGGAGAAAACCGGAAGCGTCAGAATTCGAAGAACCCACAAGGTAAGGGGTGATTTCGATTAGTTAATTCGTATTATCGGTTTAGATATTCAATAGTATGGATCATAGTATGTTAGGGAATCCCGGTTTGGAATTCAAGGGTTCCGTAGAATTATCCCCATTGCGTCGAATTGTAGGTTGAAAACCATTAGGGTGTCAGATGATATAAAGGAATGATGAAATAATGTTGTTTGATGTTATAATGGTGCAAAATGGATGTGTTTTGGTGTTTCTCATGTTGCAATTCGTATGGGTATGTTTGGAATTGGTTTAGAATGAATAAATTCTGTCAAAAGTGCAGAATTTGACTCTGCAGGTCGTGGGAACCGGTTCCCAGTGGGGAGGAACCGGGTTCCACTGTGTGAATTTATAAAAACTGGAAAAAATGTATGTAGGAATCGGTTCCTGTATAGGTAGGAACCGGGTTACCATACATTTTTACAGAAGCGTGATTTTTGAACTTCGCAGGAACCGGTTCCTGCATATGTAGGAACCGGGTTCTGCTGTAACTTTTGAAAAATATTAAACTTTGAAAATTCATAACTTTCAAACCGTAAGTCCGTTTTCAGTGCCGTTTTGGACGTTATTTCTTAAATTTAATGATCTATTTTATAAAATGAAAATATTTCCTAAAACCTGAAATTATTTTGAAAATGAGTCAAATCCCGGAATAAGTGATTATTGGCTAACGCACATGGCTGTGTATGTAGCAGTGAACCTGTGATGGATGGATGTATTAGTATTGAGTGAATTAAAGGCATGTTTATGTTGCTAATGATGGTGTGCATGATCGTAAAGATATCATGTTTTTGGTTTTGGTTCAGTTATGATAAATTGATGTATTTCATAGACTGATTTGATGTTGCATGCTAGTGATGTGCGTGCATATGCATTGTTTTGGTGAAGTTAATTCCCATTGTGTGGAATTTGACTTTTATTGCCATTAACCGATACCCGGGTGATGATGGGTGGTTAGGCTGGATTCGTGTCCGGGTGTTTATGGAGGAATTGATAGTTGTTGTATCCGGTTGATGATGGATCAGTGTTGGGTGACTTGGTCACGTGTTGGTACCACATGCATTGTGTCTGCATTTGTGTTTGCATGGAATTGTAACATGTTAGGATGTCTTCCAGTGTTACAATTCTTTGGTTGATTATTGATTTGTGCAAATGACTTGTATGATTGGAACTGCGTGTTGAATCTGAATTTATGCTAAAATGGGTGAAATAATATGCTTGTGATATAATGTTGATTGAGAAGCTTATAATGCATGTTAATTATGAGAAATCTCACCCTTACTTTAACAATTTCAGATTAAAGTTAGCAGCTCAGGAGTTGGTGAGGATGGCTCTAGAGATATGTTACTTTAAGTCCGCGTGTCAGTGTCGTGCTCTGATAGGTTGTAACACCGGGGAACGTTTAGTTGAGGAATTAGTTATTATTCAATTGTTTATTTGAATTTCATTGGGAATAATTATGTTTTGATTTATTCCGTTTTGGTTATGGTATTTTTCCGCTGTGTAAGACATGATCTTAATTTGATTGAATTATTCGAATAATGACCCTTAGTGTAGCATGACTACTGTTTTATTGGATGTTTTATTTATTTCATAATTGTGACATCCCTTGTTCCGTGTTAACTCCGATAGAATATGTCTTTAATCATTGATATAATTAATATTATTCGGGTTATTTTAGAAGGGGTGTTACACTTGTCATTATAAAAGGTAGTTAGTTGTTGAGATTTTGTTACTCTAATTGATGGTATCCTTGTCATTACGGAAGGTAGTTCATTGTTGAGATTTTGTTTCTTCAATGGATGATAACCTTGTCATTATGGAAGGTAGTTCATTTTTGAGATTTTGTTACTCCAATGGATGATATCCTTCTTATTATGGAAGGTAGTTCATTGTTTACATTTTGTTACTCCAATGGATGGTAGCCTTGTCATTATGGAAGGTAGTTTGTTGTCGAGATTTTTGTTACTCCAATGGATGGTAGCCTTTTCATTATGGAAGGTAGTCTGTTGTCGAGATATTTGTTACTCCAATTGATGGTAGCCTTGTCATTATGTAAGGTAGTATGTTGTCGAAATTTTTGTTAGTCTAATGGATGCTAGCCTTGTCATGATGGAAGGTAGTCTATTCTTGATATTTTTGTTACTCCAATGGATGGTATCCTTGTCATTATGGAAGGAACTTTATTGTTCAAATCTTTGTTACTCCAATGGATGGTAGCCTTGTCATTATGGAAGGTAGTCTGTTGTCGAGATTTTTGTTACTCCAAAGGATGGTAGCCTTTTCATTATGAAAGGTAGTCTATTGTCGAGATTTTTGTTACTCCAATTGATGGTAGCCTTGTCATTATGGAACATAGTCTATTGTCGAGTTTTTTGTTACACCAATGGATGGTAGCCTTGTCATTACGGAAGGTAGTCTATTGTCGAGATCTTTGTTACTCTAATGGATTGTAGCCTTGTCATTATGGAAGGTAGTCAGTTGTCGAGATTTTTCTTACTCAAATTGATGGTAGCCTTGTCGTTATGTAAGGTAGTCTGTTAGTCCAATGGACGGTAGCCTTGTCATGACGGAAGGTAGTCTGTTGTCGGGATTTCTGTTACTCCAATGGATGGTAGCCTTGTCCTTATGGAAGGAAGTTTGTTGTTCAAATTTTTGTTACTCCAATGGATGGTAGCCTTGTCATTATGGAAGGTAGTCTGTTGTCGAGATTTTTGTTACTCCAAAGGATGGTATCCTTTTCACTATGAAAGGTAGTCTATTGTCGAGATTTTTGTTACTCCAATTGATGGTAGCCTTGTCATTATGGAACATAGTCTATTGTCGAGTTTTTTGTTACACCAATGGATGGTAGCCTTGTCATTACGGAAGGTAGTCTATTGTCGAGATCTTTGTTACTCTAATGGATTGTAGCCTTGTCATTATGGAAGGTAGTCTGTTGTCGAGATTTTTCTTACTCAAATTGATGGTAGCCTTGTCGTTATGTAAGGTAGTCTGTTAGTCCAATGGACGGTAGCCTTGTCATGACGGAAGGTAGTCTGTTGTCGGGATTTCTGTTACTCCAATGGATGGTAGCCTTGTCCTTATGGAAGGAAGTTTGTTGTTCAAATTTTTGTTACTCCAATGGATGGTAGCCTTGTCATTATGGAAGGTAGTCTGTTGTCGAGATTTTCGTTACTCCAAAGGATGGTAGCCTTGTCATTATGAAAGGTAGTCTATTGTCGAAATTTTTGTTACTCCAATTGATGGTAGCCTTGTCATTATGGAACATAGTCTATTGTCGAGTTTTTTGTTACACCAATGGATGGTAGCCTTATCATTACGGAAGGTAGTCTATTGTCGAGATCTTTGTTACTCTAATGGATTGTAGCCTTGTCATTATGGAAGGTAGTCTGTTGTCGAGATTTTTCTTACTCAAATTGATGGTAGCCTTGTCGTTATGTAAGGTAGTCTGTTAGTCCAATGGACGGTAGCCTTGTCATGACGGAAGGTAGTCTGTTGTCGGGATTTCTGTTACTCCAATGGATGGTAGCCTTGTCCTTATGGAAGGAAGTTTGTTGTTCAAATTTTTGTTACTCCAATGGATGGTAGCCTTGTCATTATGGAAGGTAGTCTGTTGTCGAGATTTTCGTTACTCCAAAGGATGGTAGCCTTGTCATTATGAAAGGTAGTCTATTGTCGAAATTTTTGTTACTCCAATTGATGGTAGCCTTGTCATTATGGAACATAGTCTATTGTCGAGTTTTTTGTTACACCAATGGATGGTAGCCTTGTCATTACGGAAGGTAGTCTTTTGTCGAGATCTTTGTTACTCTAATGGATTGTAGCCTTGTCATTATGGAAGGTAGTCAGTTGTCGAGATTTTTCTTACTCAAATTGATGGTAGCCTTGTCGTTATGTAAGGTAGTCTGTTAGTCCAATGGACGGTAGCCTTGTCATGACGGAAGGTAGTCTGGTGTCGGGATTTCTGTTACTCTAATGGATGGTAGCCTTGTCCTTATGGAAGGAAGTTTGTTGTTCAATTTTTTGTTACTCCAATGGATGGTAGCCTTGTCATTATGGAAGGTAGTCTGTTGTCGAGATTTTTGTTACTCCAATGGATGGTAGCCTTGTCATTATGAAAGGTAGTATGTTGTCAAGATTTTTGTTACTCAAATAGATGGTAGCCTTGTCATTACGTAAGGTAGTTTGTTGTCCAGATTCTAGTTAGTCAAATGGATTGTAGCCTTGTCATGATGGAAGGTAGTATGTTGTGGATATTTGTGTTACTCCAATGGATGGTAGCCTTGTGATTATGGAAGGAAGTTTATTGATCAGGTTTTTGTTACTCCAACGGATGGTAGCCATGTAATTATGGAAGGTAGTCTGTTGTCGATATTTTTGTTATTCCATTGGACGGTAGCCTTGTCATTATGGAAGGTAGTCTTTTGTCGAGATTTTTGTTACTCCAATTGATGGTAGCCTTGTCATTATGGAAGGTAGTTTGTTGCCGAGATTTTTGTTACTCTAAAGGATGGTAGCCTTGTCATTGTGGAAGGTCGTATGTTGTTGTGATTTTTGTTACTCCAATGGATTGTAGCCTTGTCATTATGTAAGGTAGTCTGTTTTCGAAATTTTTGTTAGTCAAATGGATGGTAGCCTTGTCATGATGGAAGGTAGTATGTTGTTGATATCTTTGTTACTCCAATGGATGGTAGCCTTGTAATTATGGAAGGAAGTCTGTTGATCAGATTTTTGTTACTCCAATGGATGGTAGCCTTGTCATTATGGAAGGTAGTCTGTTGTCTAGATTTTTATTATTCCATTGGATGGTAGCCTTGTCATTATGGAAGGTAGTCTGTTGTCTAGATTTTTATTATTCCATTGGATGGTAGCCTTGTCATTATGGAAGGTAGTCTTTTGTCGTGATTTTTGTTACACCAATGGATGGTAGGCTTGTCATTACGGAAGGTAATCTGTTGTCGAGATCTTTGTTACTCTAATGAATTGCAGCCTTGTCATTATGGAAGGTTATCAGTTGTCAAGATTTTTCTTACTCAAGTTGATGGTAGCCTTGTCATTATGTAAGGTAGTCTGTTGTCGAAATTATTTTTAGTCCAATGGACGGTAGCCTTGTCATGATGGAAGGTAGTCTGTTGTCGAGATTTCTGTTACTCCAATGGATGGTAGCCTTGTCATTATGGAAGGAAGTTTGTTGTACAATTTTTTGTTACTCCAATGGATGGTAGCCTTGTCGTTATGGAAGGTAGTCTGTTGTCGAGATTTTTGTTACTCCAATTGATGGTAGCCTTATCATTATGGAACGTAGTTTGTTGTCGAGATTTTTGTTACACTAATGGATGGTAGCCTTGTCATTATGGAAGGTAGTCTGTTGTCGAGATTTTTGTTAGTCAAATGGATGGTAGCTTTGTCTTGATGGAAGGTAGTCTGTCGTTGATATTTTTGTTACTCCAATGGATGGTAGCCTTGTCACTATGGAAGCTAATATGTTATCGAGATTTTTGTTACTCCAATGGATGGTAGCCTTGTCATTATGGAAGGTAGTCTGTTGTCGAGATTTTTGTTACTCCAATGGATGGTAGCCTTGTCATTATGGAAGGTAGTCTATTGATGAGATTTTTGTTACTCAAATGGATGGCAGGCTTGTCATTATGGAAGGTAGTTTGTCGTGGAGATTTCATTTACTCCAATGGATGGTATCCTTGTCATTATGGAAGGTAGTCTGTTGTCGAGATTTCAATTACTCAAATGAATGGTAGCCTTGTCATTATGTAAGGTAGTCTGTTGTCGAGATTTTTGTTAGTCAAATGGATGGTAGCTTTGTCTTGATGGAAGGTAGTCTGTTGTTGATATTTTTGTTACTCCAATGGATGGTAGCCTTGTCACTATGGAAGGTAATATGTTATCGAGATTTTTGTTACTCCAATGGATGTTAGCCTTGTCATTATGGAAGGTAGTATGTTGTCGAGATTTTTGTTACTCCAATGGATGGTAGCCTTGTCATTATGGAAGGTAGTCTATTGATGAGATTTTTGTTACTCCAATGGATGGCAGGCTTGTCATTATGGAAGGTAGTCTGTCGTGGAGATTTCGTTTACTCCAATGGATGGTATCCTTGTCATTATGGAAGGTAGTATGTTGTCGAGATTTCTGTTACTCCAATGAATGGTAGCCTTGTCATTATGGAAGGAAACGTGTTGTTCAGATTTTTGTTACCGCAATGGATGGTAGCCTTGTCATTATGGAAGGTATTCTTTAGTAGATATTTTTGTTACTCCAATGGATGGTAGCCTTGTCATTATGGAAGGTAGTCTGTTGTCAAGATTTTTGTTAGTCCAATGGATGGTACCCTTGTCATTATGGAAGGTAGTCTGTTGTCGAGATTTTTGTTACTCCATTGGATGGTAGCCTTGTCATTATGGAAGGAAGTTTGTTGTTCAAATTTTTGTTACTCCAATGGATGTTAGCCTTGTCATTATGGAAGGTAGTCTGTTGTCGAGATTTTTGTTACTCCAATGGATGGTAGCCTTTTCATTATGAAAGGTAGTCTATTGTCGATATTTTTGTTACTCTAATCGATAATAGCCTTGTCATTATGGAACGTAGTCTGTTTTCGAGATTTTTGTTACACCAATGGATGGTAGCCTTGTCATTACGGAAGATAGTCTGTTGTTGAGATCTTTGTTACTCTAATGGATTATAGCCTTGTCATTATGGAAGGTAGTCAGTTGTCGAGATTTTTGTTACTCAAATTGATGGTAGCCTTGTCATTATGTAAGGTAGTCTGTTGTCGAGATTTTTGTTAGTCAAATGGATGGTAGTCTTGTCATGATGGAAGGTAGTCTGTTGTTAATATTTTTGTTACTCCAATGGATGGTAGCCTTGTTATTATGGAAGGAAGTCTGTTGATCAGATTTTTGATACTCCAATGGATGGTAGCCTTGTCATTACGGAAGGTAATCTATTGTCGAAATTTTTGTTATTCCATTGGATGATAGCCTTGTCATTATGAAAGGTAGTCTTTTGGTCGAGATTTTTATTACTCAAATTGATGGTAGCCTTGACATTATGGAAGGTAGTCTGTTGCTGCAAATTTTGTTACTCTAAAGGATGGTAACCTTGTCATTATGGAAGGTTGTCTGTTGTCGAGGTTTTTGTTAGTCTAATGGATGGTAGCCTTATCATGATAGAAGGTAGTCTATTCTTGATATTTTTGTTACTCCAATGGATGGTAGCCTTGTCATTATGGAAGGAACTTTGTGGTTCAAATTTTTGTTACTCCAATGGATGGTAGCCTTGTCATTATGGAAAGTAGTCTGTTGTCGAGAAATTTGTTACTCCAATGGATGGTAGCCTTGTCATTATGAAAGGTAGTCTATTGTCGAGATTTTTGTTACTCCAATTGATGGTAGCCTTGTCATTATGGAAGGTAGTTAGTTGTCGAGATTTTTGTTACACCAATGGATGGTAGCCTTGTCATTATGGAAGGTAGTCTGTTGTCGAGATTTTTGTTAGTCAAATGGATGGTAGCCTTGTCATGATGGAAGGTAGTCTGTTGTTGATATTTTTGTTACTCCAATGGATGGTAGCCTTGTCATTTTGGAAGGAAGTCTGTTGATCAGATTTTTGTTACTCCAATGGATGGTAGCCTTCTCATTATGGAAGGTAGTATGTTGTCTAGATTTTTGTTATTCCATTGGATGGTAGCCTTGTCACTATGGAAGGTAGTCTTTTGTCGAGATTTTAGTTACACCAATGGATGGTAGCCTTCTCATTACGGAAGGTAGTCTGCTATCGAGATCTTTGTTACTCTAATGGATTATAGCCTTGTCATTATGGAAGGTAGTCAATTGTCGAGATTTTTTTTACTCAAATTGATGGTAGTCTGTTGTCAAAAATTTTGTTAGTCCAATGGACGGTAGCCTTGTCATGATGGAAGGTAGTCTGTTGTCGAGATTTATTACTCCAATGGATGGTAGCCTTGTCATTATGGAAGGTAGTCTGTTGTCAAAAAATTTGTTACTCCAATGGAAGGTGTACTTGTCATTATGGAAGGTAGTTTGTTGTTGAGGTTTTGTTACTCTAATTGATGGTATCTTGTCATTATGGAAGGTAGTTCATTGTTGAGATTTTGTTTCTTCAATGGATGATAACCTTGTCATTATGGAAGGTAGTTCATTTTTGAGATTTTGTTACTCCAATGGATGATAGCCTTCTCATTATGGAAGGTAGTTCATTGTTTAGATTTTGTTACTCCAATGGATGATAGCCTTGTCATTATGGAAGGTAGTCTGTGGTCGAGATTTTTGTTACTCCAATGGATGGTAGCCTTGTCAGTATGGAAGGTAGTCTGTTGTCGAGATATTTGTTACTCCAATTGATGGTAGCCTTGTCATTATTAAGGTAGTCTGTTGTCGAAATTTTTGTTAGTCTAATGGATGGTAGCCTTGTCATGATGGAAGGCAATCTATTCTTTATATTTTTGTTACTCCAATGGATGGTAGCCTTGTCATTATGGAAGGAACTTTATTGTTCAAATTTTTGTTACTCCAATGGATGGTAGCCTTGTCATTATGGAAGGTAGTCTGTTGTAGATATTTTTGTTACTCCAATGGATGGTAGCCTTGTCATTATGATAGGTAGTCTATTGTCGAGATTTTTGTTACTCCAATTGATGGTAGCCTTGTCATTATGGAACGTAGTCTGTTGTCGAGTTTTTTGATACACCAATGGATGGTAGCCTTGTCATTATGGAAGGTAGTTTGTTATCGAGTTCTTTGTTACTCTAATGGATAGTAGCCTTGTCATTATGGAAGGTAGTCAGTTGTCGAGATTTTTCTTACTCAAATTGATGGTAGCCTTGTCATTATGTAAGGTAGTCTGTTCTCGAATTTTTTGTTAGGCCAATGGACGGTAGCCTTGTCATGACGGAAGGTAGTCTGTTGTCGAGATTTTTGTTACTCAAATAGATGGTAGCCTTGTCATTACGTAAGGAAGTCTATTGTCGAGATTCTAGTTAGTCAAATGGATGGTAGCCTTGTCATGATGGAAGGTAGTCTGTTGTTGATATTTGTGTTACTCCAATGGATGGTAGCCTTGTCATTATGGAAGGAAGTTTATTGATCAGATTTTTGTTACTCCAACGGATGGTAGCCATGTCCTTATGGAAGGTAGTCTGTTGTCGAGATTTTTGTTATTCCATTGGACGGTAGCCTTGTCATTATGGAAGGTAGTCTTTTGTCGAGATTTTTGTTAGTCCAATTGATGGTAGCCTTATCATTATGGAAGGTAGTCTGTTGTCGAGATTTTTGTTACTCTAAAGGATGGTAGCCTTGTCGCTATGGAAGGTAGTCTGTTGTCGAGATTTTTGTTACTCCAATGGATGGTAGCCTTGTCATTATGTAAGGTAGTCTGTTTTTGAGATTTTTGTTAGTCAAATGGATGGTAGCCTTGTCATGATGGAAGGTAGTCTGTTGTTGATATTTTTGTTACTCCAATTGATGGTAGCCTTGTCATTATGGAAGGAAGTCTCTTGATCAGATTTTTGTTACTCCAATGGATGGTAGCCTTGTCATTATGGAAGGTAGTTTGTTGTCTAGATTTTTGTTATTCCATTGGATGGTAGCCTTGTCATTATGGAAGGTAGTCTTTTGTCGAGATTTTTGTTACACCAATGGATGGTAGCCTTGTCATTACAGAAGGTAGTCTCTTGTCGAGATCTTTGTTACTCTAATGGGTTTCAACCTTGTCATTTTGGAAGGTTGTCAGTTGTCAAGATTTTTCTTACTCAAATTGATGGTAGCCTTGTCATTATGTAAGGTAGTCTGTTTTCGAAAATTTTGTTAGTCCAATGGACGGTAGCCTTGTCATGATGGAAGGTAGTCTGTTGTCGAGATTTGTTACTCTAATGGATGGTAGCCTTGTCATTATGGAAGGTAGTCTATTGTCAAAAAATTTGTTACTCCAATGGATGGTGTACTTGTCATTATGGAAGGTAGTTTGTTGTTGAGATTTTGTTACTCTAATTGATGGTATCCTTCTCATTAAGGAAGGTAGTTCATTGTTGAGATTTTGTTTCTTCAATGGATGATAACCTTGTCATTATGGAAGGTAGTTCATTTTTGAGATTTTGTTACTCCAATGGATGATAGCCTTCTCATTATGGAAGGTAGTTCATTGTTTAGATTTTATTACTCCATTGGATGGTAGCCTTGTCATTATGGAAGGTAGTATGTTGTCGAGATTTTTGTTACTCCAATGGATGGTAGCCTTGTCATTATGGAAGGTAGTCTGTTGCCGAGATATTTGTTACTCCAATTGATGGTAGCCTTGTCATTATGTAAGGTAGTCTGTTGTCAAAATTTTTGTTAGTCTAATGGATGGTAGCCTTGTCATGATAGAAGGTAGTCTATTCTTGATATTTTTGTTACTCCAATGGATGGTAGCCTTGTCATTATGGAAGGAACTTTATTGTTCAAATTTTTGTTACTCCAATGGATGGTAGCCTTGTCATTATGGAAGGTAGTCTGTTGTCGAGATTTTTGTTACTCCAATGGATGGTAGCCTTGTCTTTATGAAAGGTAGTCTATTGTCGAGATTTTTGATACTCCAATTGATGGTAGCCTGGTCATTATGGAACGTAGTCTGTTGTCGAGTTTTTTGTTACACTAATGGATGGTAGCCTTGTCATTATGGAAGGTAGTTTGTTGTCGAGATCTTTGTTACTCTAATGGATTGTAGCCTTGTCATTATGGAAGGTAGTCAGTTGTCGAGATTTTTCTTACTCAAATTGATGGTAGCCTTATCATTATGTAAGGTAGTCTGTTGTCGAATTTTTTGTTAGTCCAATGGACGGTAGCCTTGTCATGACGGAAGGTAGTCTGTTGTTGAGATTTCTGTTACTCCAATGGATGGTAGCCTTATCCTTATGGAAGGAAGTTTGTTGTTCAATTTTTTGTTACTCCAATGGATGGTAGCCTTGTCATTATGGAAAGTAGTCTGTTGTCGAGATTTTTGTTACTCCAATGGATGGTACCCTTGTCATTATGGAAGGTAGTCTATTGTCGAGATTTCTATTACTCCATTGGATGGTAGCCTTGTCATTATGGAAGGATGTTTGTTGTTCAAATTTTTGTTACGCCAATGGATGTTAGCCTTGTCATTATGGAAGGTAGTCTGTTGTCGAGATTTTTGTTACTCCAATGGATGGTAGCCTTGTCATTATGAAAGGTAGTCTATTGTCGATATTTTTGTTAATCTAATCGATAATAGCCTTGTCATTATGGAACGTAGTTTGTTTTCGAGATTTTTGTTACACCAATGGATGGTAGCCTTGTCATTACGGAAGGTAGTCTGTTGTTGAGATCTTTGTTACTCTAATGGATTGTAGCCTTGTCATTATGGAAGGTAGTCAGTTGTCGAGATTTTTGTTACTCAAATTGATGGTAGCCTTGTCATTATGTAAGGTAGTATGTTGTCGAGATTTTTGTTAGTCAAATGGATGGTAGCCTTGTCATGATGGAAGGTAGTCTGTTGTTAATATTTTTGTTACTCCAATGGATGGTAGCCTTGTTATTATGGAAGGAAGTCTGTTGATCAGATTTTTGATACTCCAATGTATGGTAGCCTTGTCATTATGGAAGGTAATCTCTTGTCGAAATTTTTGTTATTCCATTGGATGGTAGCCTTGTCATTATGAAAGGTAGTCTTTTGTCGAGATCTTTATTACTCCAATTGATGGTAGCCTTGTCATTATGGAAGGTAGTCTGTTGCCGCAAATTTTGTTACTCTAAAGGATGGTAACCTTGTCATTATGGAAGGTAGTCTGTTGTCGAGGTTTTTGTTAGTCTAATGGATGGTAGCCTTATCATGATGGAAGGTAGTCTATTCTTGATATTTTTGTTACTCCAATGGATGGTAGCCTTGTCATTATGGAAGGAACTTTGTTGTTCAAATTTTTGTTACTCCAATGGATGGTAGCCTTGTCATTATGGAAAGTAGTCTGTTGTCGAGAAATTTGTTACTCCAATGGATGGTAGCCTTGTCATTATGAAAGGTAGTCTATTGTCGAGATTTTTGTTACTCCAATTGATGGTAGCCTTGTCATTATGGAACGTAGTCTGTTTTCGAGATTTTTGTTACACCAATGGATGGTAGCCTTGTCATTACGGAAGGTAGTCTGTTGTCGAGATATTTGTTACTCTAATGGATTGTAGCCTTGTCATTATGGAAGGTAGTCAGTTGTCGAGATTTTTGTTACTCAAATTGATGGTAGCCTTGTCATTATGTAAGGTAGTCTGTTGTTGATATTTTTGTTACTCCAATGTATGGTAGCCTTGTCATTATGGAAGGAAGTCTGTTGATCAGATTTTTGTTACTCCAATGGATGGTAGCCTTGTCATTATGGAAGGTAGTATGTTGTCTAGATTTTTGTTATTCCATTGGATGGTAGCCTTGTCATTATGGAAGGTAGTCTTTTGTCGAGATTTTAGTTACACCAATGGATGGTAGCCTTCTCATTACGGAAGGTAGTCTGCTATCGAGATCTTTGTTACTCTAATGGATTGTAGCCTTGTCATTATGGAAGGTAGTCAATTGTCGAGATTTTTTTTACTCAAATTGATGGTAGCCTTGTCATTATGTAAGGTAGTCTGTTGTCGAAAATTTTGTTAGTCCAATGGACGGTAGCCATGTCATGATGGAAGGTAGTCTGTTGTAGAGATTTGTTACTCTAATGGATGGTAGCCTTGTCATTATGGAAGGTAGTCTATTGTCAAAAATTTTGTTACTCCAATGGATGGTGTACTTGTCATTATGGAAGGTAGTTTGCTGTTGAGATTTTGTTACTCTAATTGATGGTATCCTTGTCGTTAAGGAAGGTAGTTCATTGTTGAGATTTTGTTTCTTCAATGGATGATAACCTTGTCATTATGGAAGGTAGTTCATTTTTGAGATTTTGTTACTCCAATGGATGATAGACTTCTCATTATGGAAGGTAGTTCATTGTTTAGATTTTGTTACTCCAATGGATGGTAGCCTTGTCATTAGGGATGGTAGTCTGTTGTCGAGATTTTTGTGACTCCAATGGATGGTAGCCTTGTCAGTATGGAAGGTAGTCTGTTGTCGAGATATTTGTTACTCCAATTGATGGTAGCCTTGTCATCATTAAGGTAGTCTGTTTTCGAAATTTTTGTTAGTCTAATGGATGATAGCCTTGTCATGATGGAAGGCAGTCTACTCTTGATATTTTTGTTACTCCAATGGATGGTAGCCTTGTCATTATGGAAGGAACTTTATTGTTCAAATTTTTGTTACTCCAATGGATGGTAGCCTTGTCATTATGGAAGGTAGTCTGTTGTCGATATTTTTGTTACTCCAATGGATGGTTGCCTTGTCAATATGAAAGGTAGTCTATTGTCGAGATTTTTGTTACTCCAATTGATGGTAGCCTTGTCATTATGGAACGTAGTCTGTTGTTGACTTTTTTGTTACACCAATGGATGGTAGCCTTGTCATTATGGAAGGTAGTTTGTTGTCGAGATCTTTGTTACTCTAATGGATAGTAGCCTTGTCATTATGGAAGGTAGTCAATTGTCGATATTTTTCTTACTCAAATTGATGGTAGCCTTGTCATTATGTAAGGTAGTTTGTTCTCGAATTTTTTGTTAGGTCAATGGACGGTAGCCTTGTCATGACGGAAGGTAGTCTGTTGTCGAGATTTTCGTTACTCAAATAGATGGTAGCCTTGTCATTACGTAAGGAAGTCTATTGTCGAGATTTTAGTTAGTCAAATGGATTGTAGCCTTGTCATGATGGAAGGTAGTCTGTTGTTGATATTTGTGTTACTCCAATGGATGGTAGCCTTGTCATTATGGAAGGAAGTTTATTGATTAGATTTTTGTTACTCCAACGGATGGTAGCCATGTCATTATGGAAGGTAGTCTGTTGTCGAGATTTTTGTTATTCCATTGGACGGTAGCCATGTCATTATGGAAGGTAGTCTCTTGTCGAGATTTTTGTTACTCCAATTGATGGTAGCCTTATCATTATGGAAGGTAGTCTGTTGCCGAGATTTTTGTTACTCTAAAGGATGGTAGCCTTGTCAATATGGAAGGTAGTCTGTTGTCGAGATTTTTGTAACTCCAATGGATGGTAGCCTTGTCATTATGTAAGGTAGTCTGTTTTCGAGATTTTTGTTAGTCAAATGGATGGTAGCCTTGTCATGATGGAAGGTAGTCTGTTGTTGATGTTTTTGTTACTCCAATTGATGGTAGCCTTGTCATTATGGAAGGAAGTCTGTTGATCAGATTTTTGTTACTCCAATGGATGGTAGCCTTGTCATTATGGAAGGTAGTCTGTTGTCTGGATTTTTGTTATTCCATTGGATGGTAGCCTTGTCATTATGGAAGGTAGTCTTTGGTCGAGTTTTCTGTTACACCAATGGATGGTAGCCTTGTCATTACGGAAGGTAGTCTTTTGTCGAGATCTTTGTTACTCTAATGGATTTCAGCCTTGTCATTTTAGAAGGTAGTCAGTTGTGAAGATTTTTCTTACTCAAATTGATGGTAGCCTTGTCATTATGTAAGGTAGTCTGTTGTCGGAAATTTTGTTAGTCCAATGGACGGTAGCCTTGTCATGATGGAAGGTAGTCTGTTGTCGAGATTTGTTACTCTAATGGATGGTAGCCTTGTCATTATGGAAGGTAGTCTATTGTCAAAAAATTTGTTACTCCAATGGATGGTGTACTTGTCATTATGGAAGGTAGTTTGCTGTTGAGATTTTGTTACTCTAATTGATGGTATCCTTGTCATTAAGGAAGGTAGTTCATTGTTGAGATTTTGTTTCTTCAATGGATGATAACCTTGTCATTATGGAAGGTAGTTCATTTTTGAGATTTTGTTACTCCAATAGATGATAGCCTTCTCATTATGGAAGGTAGTTCATTGTTTAGATTTTATTACTCCATTGGATGGTAGCCTTGCCATTATGGAAGGTAGTATGTTGTCGAGATTTTTGTTACTCCAATGGATGGTAGCCTTGTCATTATGGAAGGTAGTCTGTTGCCGAGATATTTGTTACTCCAATTGATGGTAGCCTTGTCATTATGTAAGGTAGTCTGTTGTCGAAATTTTTGTTAGTCTAATGGATGATAGCCTTGTCGTGATAGAAGGTAGTCTATTCTTGATATTTTTGTTACTCCAATGGATGGTAGCCTTGTCATTATGGAAGGAACTTTATTGTTCAAATTTTTGTTACTCCAATGGATGGTAGCCTTGTCATTATGGAAGGTAGTCTGTTGTCGAGATTTTTGTTACTCCAATGGATGGTAGCCTTGTCTTTATGAAAGGTAGTCTATTGTCGAGATTTTTGATACTCCAATTGATGGTAGCCTGGTCATTATGGAACGTAGTCTGTTGTCGAGTTTTTTGTTACACCAATGGATGGTAGCCTTGTCATTATGGAAGGTAGTTTGTTGTCGAGATCTTTGTTACTCTAATGGATTGTAGCCTTGTCATTATGGAAGGTAGTCAGTTGTCGAGATTTTTCTTACTCAAATTGATGGTAGCCTTATCATTATGTAAGGTAGTCTGTTGTCGAATTTTTTGTTAGTCCAATGGACGGTAGCCTTGTAATGACGGAAGGTAGTCTGTTGTTGAGATTTCTGTTACTCCAATGGATGGTAGCCTTATCCTTATGGAAGGAAGTTTGTTGTTCAATTTTTTGTTACTCCAATGGATGGTAGCCTTGTCATTATGGAAAGTAGTCTGTTGTCGAGATTTTTGTTACTCCAATGGATGGTACCCTTGTCATTATGGAAGGTAGTCTATTGTCGAGATTTCTGTTACTCCATTGGATGGTAGCCTTGTCATTATGGAAGGATGTTTGTTGTTCAAATTTTTGTTACGCCAATGGATGTTAGCCTTGTCATTATGGAAGGTAGTCTGTTGTCGAGATTTTTGTTACTCCAATGGATGGTAGCCTTGTCATTATGAAAGGTAGTCTATTGTCGATATTTTTGTTAATCTAATCGATAATAGCCTTGTCATTATGGAACGTAGTTTGTTTTCGAGATTTTTGTTACACCAATGGATGGTAGCCTTGTCATTACGGAAGGTAGTCTGTTGTTGAGATCTTTGTTACTCTAATGGATTGTAGCCTTGTCATTATGGAAGGTAGTCAGTTGTCGAGATTTTTGTTACTCAAATTGATGGTAGCCTTGTCATTATGTAAGGTAGTCTGTTGTCGAGATTTTTTTTAGTCAAATGGATGGTAGCCTTGTCATGATGGAAGGTAGTCTGTTGTTAATATTTTTGTTACTCCAATGGATGGTAGCCTTGTTATAATGGAAGGAAGTCTGTTGATCAGATTTTTGATACTCCAATGGATGGTAGCCTTGTCATTATGGAAGGTAATCTGTTGTCGAAATTTTTGTTATTCCATTGGATGGTAGCCTTGTCATTATGAAAGGTAGTCTTTTGTCGAGATCTTTATTACTCCAATTGATGGTAGCCTTGTCATTATGGAAGGTAGTCTGTTGCCGCAAATTTTGTTACTCTAAAGGATGGTAACCTTGTCATTATGGAAGGTAGTTTGTTGTCGAGGTTTTTGTTAGTCTAATGGATGGTAGCCTTATCATGATGGAAGGTAGTCTATTCTTGATATTTTTGTTACTCCAATGGATGGTAGCCTTGTCATTATGGAAGGAACTTTGTTGTTCAAATTTTTGTTACTCCAATGGATGGTAGCCTTGTCATTATAGAAAGTAGTCTGTTGTCGAGAAATTTGTTACTCCAATGGATGGTAGCCTTGTCATTATGAAAGGTAGTCTATTGTCGAGATTTTTGTTACTCCAATTGATGGTAGCCTTGTCATTATGGAACGTAGTCTGTTTTCGAGATTTTTGTTACACCAATGGATGGTAGCCTTGTCATTACGGAAGGTAGTCTGTTGTCGAGATATTTGTTACTCTAATGGATTGTAGCCTTGTCATTATGGAAGGTAGTCAGTTGTCGAGATTTTTGTTACTCAAATTGATGGTAGCCTTGTCATTATGTAAGGTAGTCTGTTGTTGATATTTTTGTTACTCCAATGGATGGTAGCCTTGTCATTATGGAAGGAAGTCTGTTTATCAGATTTTTGTTACTCCAATGGATGGTAGCCTTGTCATTATGGAAGGTAGTATGTTGTCTAGATTTTTGTTATTCCATTGGATGGTAGCCTTGTCATTATAGAAGGTAGTCTTTTGTCGAGATTTTAGTTACACCAATGGATGGTAGCCTTCTCATTACGGAAGGTAGTCTGCTATCGAGATCTTTGTTACTCTAATGGATTGTAGCCTTGTCATTATGGAAGGTAGTCAATTGTCGAGATTTTTTTTACTCAAATTGATGGTAGTCTGTTGTCAAAAATTTTGTTAGTCCAATGGAGAGTAGCCTTGTCATGATGGAAGGTAGTCTGTTGTCGAGATTTAATACTCCAATGGATGGTAGCCTTGTCATTATGGAAGGTAGTCTGTTGTCAAAAAATTTGTTACTCCAATGGATGGTGTACTTGTCATTATGGAAGGTAGTTTGTTGTTGAGATTTTGTTACTCTAATTGATGGTATCCTTGTCATTATGGAAGGTAGTTCATTGTTGAGATTTTGTTTCTTCAATGGATGATAACCTTGTCATTATGGAAGGTAGTTCATTTTTGAGATTTTGTTACTCCAATGGATGATAGCCTTCTCATTATGGAAGGTAGTTCATTGTTTAGATTTTGTTACTCCAATGGATGGTAGCCTTGTCATTATGGAAGGTAGTCTGTTGTCGAGATTTTTGTTACTCCAACGGATGGTAGCCTTGTCAGTATGGAAGGTAGTCTGTTGTCGAGATATTTGTTACTCCAATTGATGGTAGCCTTGTCATTATTAAGGTAGTCTGTTGTCGAAATTTTTGTTAGTCTAATGGATGGTAGCCTTGTCATGATGGAAGGCAGTCTATTCTTGATATTTTTGTTACTCCAATGGATGGTAGCCTTGTCATTATGGAAGGAACTTTATTGTTCAAATTTTTGTTACTCCAATGGATGGTAGCCTTGTCATTATGGAAGGTAGTCTGTTGTCGATATTTTTGTTACTCCAATGGATGGTAGCCTTGTAATTATGAAAGGTAGTCTATTGTCGAGATTTTTGTTACTCCGATTGATGGTAGCCTTGTCATTATGGAACGTAGTCTGTTGTCGAGTTTTTTGTTACACCAATGGATGGTAGCCTTGTCATTATGGAAGGTACTTTGTTGTCGAGATATTTGTTACTCTAATGGATAGTAGCCTTGTCATTATGGAAGGTAGTCAGTTGTCGAGATTTTTCTTACTCAAATTGATGGTAGCCTTGTCATTATGTAAGGTAGTCTGTTCTCGAATTTTTTGTTAGGCCAATGGACGGTAGCCTTGTCATGACGGAAGGTAGTCTGTTGTCGAGATTTTTGTTACTCAAATAGATGGTAGCCTTGTCATTACGTAAGGAAGTCTATTGTCGAGATTCTAGTTAGTCAAATGGATGGTAGCCTTGTCATGATGGAAGGTAGTCTGTTGTTGATATTTGTGTTACTCCAATGGATGGTAGCCTTGTTATTATGGAAGGAAGTCTGTTGATCAGATTTTTGATACTCCAATGGATGGTAGCCTTGTCATTATGGAAGGTAATCTGTTGTCGAAATTTTTGTTATTCCATTGGATGGTAGCCTTGTCATTATGAAAGGTAGTCTTTTGTCGAGATCTTTATTACTCCAATTGATGGTAGCCTTGTCATTATGGAAGGTAGTCTGTTGCCGCAAATTTTGTTACTCTAAAGGATGGTAACCTTGTCATTATGGAAGGTAGTCTGTTGTCGAGGTTTTTGTTAGTCTAATGGATGGTAGCCTTATCATGATGGAAGGTAGTCTATTCTTGATATTTTTGTTACTCCAATGGATGGTAGCCTTGTCATTATGGAAGGAACTTTGTTGTTCAAATTTTTGTTACTCCAATGGATGGTAGCCTTGTCATTATGGAAAGTAGTCTGTTGTCGAGAAATTTGTTACTCCAATGGATGGTAGCCTTGTCATTATGAAAGGTAGTCTATTGTCGAGATTTTTGTTACTCCAATTGATGGTAGCCTTGTCATTATGGAACGTAGTCTGTTTTCGAGATTTTTGTTACACCAATGGATGGTAGCCTTGTCATTACGGAAGGTAGTCTGTTGTCGAGATATTTGTTACTCTAATGGATTGTAGCCTTGTCATTATGGAAGGTAGTCAGTTGTCGAGATTTTTGTTACTCAAATTGATGGTAGCCTTGTCATTATGTAAGGTAGTCTGTTGTTGATATTTTTGTTACTCCAATGGATGGTATCCTTGTCATTATGGAAGGAAGTATGTTTATTAGATTTTTGTTACTCCAATGGATGGTAGCCTTGTCATTATGGAAGGTAGTATGTTGTCTAGATTTTTGTTATTCCATTGGATGGTAGCCTTGTCATTATGGAAGGTAGTCTTTTGTCGAGATTTTAGTTACACCAATGGATGGTAGCCTTCTCATTACGGAAGGTAGTCTGCTATCGAGATCTTTGTTACTCTAATGGATTGTAGCCTTGTCATTATGGAAGGTAGTCAATTGTCGAGATTTTTTTTACTCAAATTGATGGTAGTCTGTTGTCAAAAATTTTGTTAGTCCAATGGACAGTAGCCTTGTCATGATGGAAGGTAGTCTGTTGTCGAGATTTAATACTCCAATGGATGGTAGCCTTGTCATTATGGAAGGTAGTCTGTTGTCAAAAAATTTGTTACTCCAATGGATGGTGTACTTGTCATTATGGAAGGTAGTTTGTTGTTGAGATTTTGTTACTCTAATTGATGGTATCCTTGTCATTATGGAAGGTAGTTCATTGTTGAGATTTTGTTTCTTCAATGGATGATAACCTTGTCATTATGGAAGGTAGTTCATTTTTGAGATTTTGTTACTCCAATGGATGATAGCCTTCTCATTATGAAAGGTAGTTCATTGTTTAGATTTTTGTTACTCCAACGGATGGTAGCCTTGTCAGTATGGAAGATAGTCTGTTGTCGAGATATTTGTTACTCCAATTGATGGTAGCCTTGTCATTATTAAGGTAGTCTGTTGTCGAAATTTTTGTTAGTCTAATGGATGGTAGCCTTGTCATGATGGAAGGCAGTCTATTCTTGACATTTTGGTTACTCCAATGGATGGTAGCCTTGTCATTATGGAAGGAACTTTATTGTTCAAATTTTTGTTACTCCAATGGATGGTAGCCTTGTCATTATTGAAGGTAGTCTGTTGTCGATATTTTTGTTACTCCAATGGATGGTAGCCTTGTAATTATGAAAGGTAGTCTATTGTCGAGATTTTTGTTACTCCGATTGATGGTAGCCTTGTCATTATGGAACGTAGTCTGTTGTCGAGTTTTTTGTTACACCAATGGATGGTAGCCTTGTCATTATGGAAGGTAGTTTGTTGTCGAGATCTTTGTTACTCTAATGGATAGTAGCCTTGTCATTATGGAAGGTAGTCAGTTGTCGAGATTTTTCTTACTCAAATTGATGGTAGCCTTGTCATTATGTAAGGTAGTCTGTTCTCGAATTTTTTGTTAGGCCAATGGACGGTAGCCTTGTCATGACGGAAGGTAGTCTGTTGTCGAGATTTTTGTTACTCAAATAGATGGTAGCCTTGTCATTACGTAAGGAAGTCTATTGTCGAGATTCTAGTTAGTCAAATGGATGGTAGCCTTGTCATGATGGAAGGTAGTCTGTTATTGATATTTGTGTTACTCCAATGGATGGTAGCCTTGTCATTATGGATGGAAGTTTATTGATCAGATTTTTGTTACTCCAACGGATGGTAGCCATGTCATTATGGAAGGTAGTCTGTTGTCGAGATTTTTGTTATTCCATTAGACGGTAGCCTTGTCATTATGGAAGGTAGTCTTTTGTTGAGATTTTTGTTACTCCAATTGATGGTAGCCTTATCATTATGGAAGGTAGTTTGTTGCCGAGATTTTTGTTACTCTAAAGGATGGTAGCCTTGTAATTATGGAAGGTAGTCTGTTGTCGAGATTTTTCTTACTCCAATGGATGGTAGCCTTGTCATTATGTAAGGTAGTCTGTTTTCGAGATTTTTGTTAGTCAAATGGAGGGTAGCCTTTTCATGATGGAAGGTAGTCTGTTGTTGATATTTTTGTTACTCCAATTGATGGTAGCCATGTCATTATGGAAGGAAGTCTGTTGATCAGATTTTTGTTACTCCAATGGATGGTAGCCTTGTCATTATGGAAGGTAGTCTGTTGTCTAGATTTTTGTTATTCCATTCGATGGTAGCCTTGTCATTATGGAAGGTAGTCTTTGGTCGAGATTTTTGTTACACTAATGGATGGTAGCCTTGTCATTACGGAAGGTAGTCTGTTGTCGAGATCTTTGTTACTCTAATGGATTTCAGCCTTGTCATTTTGGAAGGTAGTCAGTTGTCAAGATTTTTCTTACTCAAATTGATGGTAGCCTTGTCATTATGTAAGGTAGTCTGTTGTCGAAAATTTTGTTAGTCCAATGGACGGTAGCCTTGTCATGATGGAAGGTAGTATGTTGTCTAGATTTTTGTTATTCCATTGGATGGTAGCCTTGTCATTATGGAAGGTAGTCTTTTGTCGAGATTTTAGTTACACCAATGGATGGTAGCCTTCTCATTACGGAAGGTAGTCTGCTATCGAGATCTTTGTTACTCTAATGGATTGTAGCCTTGTCATTATGGAAGGTAGTCAATTGTCGAGATTTTTTTTACTCAAATTGATGGTAGTCTGTTGTCAAAAATTTTGTTAGTCCAATGGACAGTAGCCTTGTCATGATGGAAGGTAGTCTGTTGTCGAGATTTAATACTCCAATGGATGGTAGCCTTGTCATTATGGAAGGTAGTCTGTTGTCAAAAAATTTGTTACTCCAATGGATGGTGTACTTGTCATTATGGAAGGTAGTTTGTTGTTGAGATTTTGTTACTCTAATTGATGGTATCCTTGTCATTATGGAAGGTAGTTCATTGTTGAGATTTTGTTTCTTCAATGGATGATAACCTTGTCATTATGGAAGGTAGTTCATTTTTGAGATTTTGTTACTCCAATGGATGATAGCCTTCTCATTATGAAAGGTAGTTCATTGTTTAGATTTTGTTACTCCAATGGATGGTAGCCTTGTCATTATGGAAGGTAGTCTGTTGTCGAGATTTTTGTTACTCCAACGGATGGTAGCCTTGTCAGTATGGAAGATAGTCTGTTGTCGAGATATTTGTTACTCCAATTGATGGTAGCCTTGTCATTATTAAGGTAGTCTGTTGTCGAAATTTTTGTTAGTCTAATGGATGGTAGCCTTGTCATGATGGAAGGCAGTCTATTCTTGATATTTTTGTTACTCCAATGGATGGTAGCCTTGTCATTATGGAAGGAACTTTATTGTTCAAATTTTTGTTACTCCAATGGATGGTAGCCTTGTCATTATGGAAGGTAGTCTGTTGTCGATATTTTTGTTACTCCAATGGATGGTAGCCTTGTAATTATGAAAGGTAGTCTATTGTCGAGATTTTTGTTACTCCGATTGATGGTAGCCTTGTCATTATGGAACGTAGTCTGTTGTCGAGTTTTTTGTTACACCAATGGATGGTAGCCTTGTCATTATGGAAGGTAGTTTGTTGTCGAGATCTTTGTTACTCTAATGGATAGTAGCCTTGTCATTATGGAAGGTAGTCAGTTGTCGAGATTTTTCTTACTCAAATTGATGGTAGCCTTGTCATTATGTAAGGTAGTCTGTTCTCGAATTTTTTGTTAGGCCAATGGACGGTAGCCTTGTCATGACGGAAGGTAGTCTGTTGTCGAGATTTTTGTTACTCAAATAGATGGTAGCCTTGTCATTACGTAAGGAAGTCTATTGTCGAGATTCTAGTTAGTCAAATGGATGGTAGCCTTGTCATGATGGAAGGTAGTCTGTTATTGATATTTGTGTTACTCCAATGGATGGTAGCCTTGTCATTATGGATGGAAGTTTATTGATCAGATTTTTGTTACTCCAACGGATGGTAGCCATGTCATTATGGAAGGTAGTCTGTTGTCGAGATTTTTGTTATTCCATTAGACGGTAGCCTTGTCATTATGGAAGGTAGTCTTTTGTTGAGATTTTTGTTACTCCAATTGATGGTAGCCTTATCATTATGGAAGGTAGTTTGTTGCCGAGATTTTTGTTACTCTAAAGGATGGTAGCCTTGTAATTATGGAAGGTAGTCTGTTGTCGAGATTTTTCTTACTCCAATGGATGGTAGCCTTGTCATTATGTAAGGTAGTCTGTTTTCGAGATTTTTGTTAGTCAAATGGAGGGTAGCCTTTTCATGATGGAAGGTAGTCTGTTGTTGATATTTTTGTTACTCCAATTGATGGTAGCCATGTCATTATGGAAGGAAGTCTGTTGATCAGATTTTTGTTACTCCAATGGATGGTAGCCTTGTCATTATGGAAGGTAGTCTGTTGTCTAGATTTTTGTTATTCCATTCGATGGTAGCCTTGTCATTATGGAAGGTAGTCTTTGGTCGAGATTTTTGTTACACTAATGGATGGTAGCCTTGTCATTACGGAAGGTAGTCTGTTGTCGAGATCTTTGTTACTCTAATGGATTTCAGCCTTGTCATTTTGGAAGGTAGTCAGTTGTCAAGATTTTTCTTACTCAAATTGATGGTAGCCTTGTCATTATGTAAGGTAGTCTGTTGTCGAAAATTTTGTTAGTCCAATGGACGGTAGCCTTGTCATGATGGAAGGTAGTCTGTTGTCGAGATTTGTTACTCTAATGGATGGTAGCCTTGTCATTATGGAAGGTAGTCTATTGTCAAAAAATTTGTTACTCCAATGGATGGTGTACTTGTCATTATGGAAGGTAGTTTGCTGTTGAGATTTTGTTACTCTAATTGATGGTATCCTTGTCGTTAAAGAAGGTAGTTCATTGTTGAGATTTTGTTTCTTCAATGGATGATAACCTTGTCATTATGGAAGGTAGTTCATTTTTGAGATTTTGTTACTCCAATAGATGATAGCCTTCTCATTATGGAAGGTAGTTCATTGTTTAGATTTTATTACTCCATTGGATGGTAGACTTTCCATTATGGAAGGTAGTATGTTGTCGAGATTTTTGTTACTCCAATGGATGGTTGCCTTGTCATTATGGAAGGTAGTCTGTTGTCAAAAAATTTGTTACTCCAATGGATGGTGTACTTGTCATTATGGTAGGTAGTTTGTTGTTGAGATTTTGTTACTCTAATTGATGGTATCCTTGTCATTATGGAAGGTAGTTCATTGTTGAGATTTTGTTTCTTCAATGGATGATAACATTGTCATTATGGAAGGTAGTTCATTTTTGAGATTTTGTTACTCCAATGGATGATAGCCTTCTCATTATGGAAGGTAGTTCATTGTTTAGATTTTGTTACTCCAATGGATGGTAGCCTTGTCATTAGGGAAGGTAGTCTGTTGTCGAGATTTTTGTGACTCCAATGGATGGTAGCCTTGTCAGTATGGAAGGTAGTCTGTTGTCGAGATATTTGTTACTCCAATTGATGGTAGCCTTGTCATTATTAAGGTAGTCTGTTTTCGAAATTTTTGTTAGTCTAATGGATGATAGCCTTGTCATGATGGAAGGCAGTCTATTCTTGATATTTTTGTTACTCCAATGGATGGTAGCCTTGTCATTATGGAAGGAACTTTATTGTTCAAATTTTTGTTACTCCAATGGATGGTAGCCTTGTCATTATGGAAGGTAGTCTGTTGTCGATATTTTTGTTACTCCAATGGATGGTTGCCTTGTCAATATGAAAGGTAGTCTATTGTCGAGATTTTTGTTACTCCAATTGATGGTAGCCTTGTCATTATGGAACGTAGTCTGTTGTTGACTTTTTTGTTACACCAATGGATGGTAGCCTTGTCATTATGGAAGGTAGTTTGTTGTCGAGATCTTTGTTACTCTAATGGATAGTAGCCTTGTCATTATGGAAGGTAGTCAATTGTCGAGATTTTTCTTACTCAAATTGATGGTAGCCTTGTCATTATGTAAGGTAGTTTGTTCTCGAATTTTTTGTTAGGTCAATGGACGGTAGCCTTGTCATGACGGAAGGTAGTCTGTTGTCGAGATTTTTGTTACTCAAATAGATGGTAGCCTTGTCATTACATAAGGAAGTCTATTGTCGAGATTCTAGTTAGTCAAATGGATGGTAGCCTTGTCATGATGGAAGGTAGTCTGTTGTTGATATTTGTGTTACTCCAATGGATGGTAGCCTTGTCATTATGGAAGGAAGTTTATTGATTAGATTTTTGTTACTCCAACGGATGGTATCCATGTCATTATGGAAGGTAGTCTGTTGTCGAGATTTTTGTTATTCCATTGGACGGTAGCCATGTCATTATGGAAGGTAGTCTTTTGTCGAGATTTTTGTTACTCCAATTGATGGTAGCCTTATCATTATGGAAGGTAGTCTGTTGCCGAGATTTTTGTTACTCTAAAGGATGGTAGCCTTGTCAATATGGAAGGTAGTCTGTTGTCGAGATTTTTGTTACTCCAATGGATGGTAGCCTTGTCATTATGTAAGGTAGTCTGTTTTCGAGATTTTTGTTAGTCAAATGGATGGTAGCCTTGTCATGATGGAAGGTAGTCTGTTGTTGATGTTTTTGTTACTCCAATTGATGGTAGCCTTGTCATTATGGAAGGAAGTCTGTTGATCAGATTTTTGTTACTCCAATGGATGGTAGCCTTGTCATTATGGAAGGTAGTCTGTTGTCTGGATTTTTGTTATTCCATTGGATGGTAGCCTTGTCATTATGGAAGGTAGTCTTTGGTCGAGTTTTCTGTTACACCAATGGATGGTAGCCTTGTCATTACGGAAGGTAGTCTTTTGTCGAGATCTTTGTTACTCTAATGGATTTCAGCCTTGTCATTTTGGAAGGTAGTCAGTTGTGAAGATTTTTCTTACTCAAATTGATGGTAGCCTTGTCATTATGTAAGGTAGTCTGTTGTCGGAAATTTTGTTAGTCCAATGGACGGTAGCCTTGTCATGATGGAAGGTAGTCTGTTGTCGAGATTTGTTACTCTAATGGATGGTAGCCTTGTCATTATGGAAGGTAGTCTATTGTCAAAAATTTTGTTACTCCAATGGATGGTGTACTTGTCATTATGGAAGGTAGTTTGCTGTTAAGATTTTGTTACTCTAATTGATGGTATCCTTGTCATTAAGGAAGGTAGTTCATTGTTGAGATTTTGTTTCTTCAATGGATGATAACCTTGTCATTATGGAAGGTAGTTCATTTTTGAGATTTTGTTACTCCAATAGATGATAGCCTTCTCATTATGGAAGGTAGTTCATTGTTTAGATTTTATTACTCCATTGGATGGTTACCTTGCCATTATGGAAGGTAGTATGTTGTCGAGATTTTTGTTACTCCAATGGATGGTAGCCTTGTCATTATGGAAGGTAGTCTGTTGCCGAGATATTTGTTACTCCAATTGATGGTAGCCTTGTCATTATGTAAGGTAGTCTGTTGTCCAAATTTTTGTTAGTCTAATGGATGATAGCCTTGTCGTGATAGAAGGTAGTCTAATCTTGATATTTTTGTTACTCCACTGGATGGTAGCCTTGTCATTATGGAAGGAACTTTATTGTTCAAATTTTTGTTATTTCATTGGATGGTAGCCTTGTCATTATGGAAGGTAGTATTTTGTCGATATTTTTGTTACTCTAAAGGATGGTAGCCTTGTCATTATGAAAGGTAGTCTATTGTCGAGATTTTTGATACTCCAATTGATGGTAGCCTGGTCATTATGGAACGTAGTCTGTTGTCGAGTTTTTTGTTACACCAATGGATGGTAGCCTTGTCATTATGGAAGGTAGTTTGTTGTCGAGATCTTTGTTACTCTAATGGAGTGTAGCCTTGTCATTATGGAAGGTAGTCAGTTGTCGAGATTTTTCTTACTCAAATTGATGGTAGCCTTGTCATTATGTAAGGTAGTATGTTGTCGAATTTTTTGTTAGTCCAATGGACGGTAGCCTTGTCATGACGGAAGGTAGTCTATTGTCGAGATTTCTGTTACTCCAATGGATGGTAGCCTTATCCTTATGGAAGGAAGTTTGTTGTTCAATTTTTTGTTACTCCAATGGATGGTAGCCTTGTCATTATGGAAGGTAGTCTGTTGTCGAGATTTTTGTTACTCCAATGGATGGTAGCCTTGTCATTATGAAAGGTAGTCTGTTTTCGAGATTTTTGTTACTCAAATAGATGGTAGCGTTGTCATTACGTAAGGAAGTCTGTTGTCGAGATTCTAGTTAGTCAAATGGATGGTAGCCTTGTCATGATGGAAGGTAGTCTGTTGTTGATATTTGTGTTACTCCAATGGATGGTAGCCTTGTCATTATGGAAGGAAGTTTATTGATCAGATTTTTGTTACTCCAACGGATGGTAGCCATGTCATTATGGAAGGTAGTCTGTTGTCGAGATTTTTGTTATTCCATTGGATGGTAGCCTTGTCATTATGGAAGGTAGTATTTTGTCGAGATTTTTGTTACTCCAATTGATGGTAGCCTTGTCATTATGGAAGGTAGTCTATTGCCGAGATTTTTGTTACTCTAAAGGATGGTAGCCTTGTCATTATGGGAGGTAGCCTGTTGTCGAGATTTTTGTTACTCCAATGGATAGTAGCCTAGTCATTATGTAAGGTAGTCTGTTTTCGAGATTTTTGTTAGTCAAATTGATGGTAGCCTTGTCATGATGGAAGGTAGTCAGTTGTTGATATTTTTGTTACTCCAATGGATGATAGCCTTGTAATTATGGAAGGAAGTCTGTTGATGAGATTTTTGTTACTCCAATGGATGGTAGCCTTGTCATGATGGAAGGTAGTCTGTTGTTGATGTTTTTGTTACTCCAATTGATGGTAGCCTTGTCATTATGGAAGGAAGTCTGTTGATCAGATTTTTGTTACTCCAATGGATGGTAGCCTTGTCATTATGGAAGGTAGTCTGTTGTCTGGATTTTTGTTATTCCATTGGATGGTAGCCTTGTCATTATGGAAGGTAGTCTTTGGTCGAGTTTTCTGTTACACCAATGGATGGTAGCCTTGTCATTACGGAAGGTAGTCTTTTGTCGAGATCTTTGTTACTCTAATGGATTTCAGCCTTGTCATTTTGGAAGGTAGTCAGTTGTGAAGATTTTTCTTACTCAAATTGATGGTAGCCTTGTCATTATGTAAGGTAGTCTGTTGTCGGAAATTTTGTTAGTCCAATGGACGGTAGCCTTGTCATGATGGAAGGTAGTCTGTTGTCGAGATTTGTTACTCTAATGGATGGTAGCCTTGTCATTATGGAAGGTAGTCTATTGTCAAAAATTTTGTTACTCCAATGGATGGTGTACTTGTCATTATGGAAGGTAGTTTGCTGTTAAGATTTTGTTACTCTAATTGATGGTATCCTTGTCATTAAGGAAGGTAGTTCATTGTTGAGATTTTGTTTCTTCAATGGATGATAACCTTGTCATTATGGAAGGTAGTTCATTTTTGAGATTTTGTTACTCCAATAGATGATAGCCTTCTCATTATGGAAGGTAGTTCATTGTTTAGATTTTATTACTCCATTGGATGGTTACCTTGCCATTATGGAAGGTAGTATGTTGTCGAGATTTTTGTTACTCCAATGGATGGTAGCCTTGTCATTATGGAAGGTAGTCTGTTGCCGAGATATTTGTTACTCCAATTGATGGTAGCCTTGTCATTATGTAAGGTAGTCTGTTGTCCAAATTTTTGTTAGTCTAATGGATGATAGCCTTGTCGTGATAGAAGGTAGTCTAATCTTGATATTTTTGTTACTCCACTGGATGGTAGCCTTGTCATTATGGAAGGAACTTTATTGTTCAAATTTTTGTTATTTCATTGGATGGTAGCCTTGTCATTATGGAAGGTAGTATTTTGTCGATATTTTTGTTACTCTAAAGGATGGTAGCCTTGTCATTATGAAAGGTAGTCTATTGTCGAGATTTTTGATACTCCAATTGATGGTAGCCTGGTCATTATGGAACGTAGTCTGTTGTCGAGTTTTTTGTTACACCAATGGATGGTAGCCTTGTCATTATGGAAGGTAGTTTGTTGTCGAGATCTTTGTTACTCTAATGGAGTGTAGCCTTGTCATTATGGAAGGTAGTCAGTTGTCGAGATTTTTCTTACTCAAATTGATGGTAGCCTTGTCATTATGTAAGGTAGTATGTTGTCGAATTTTTTGTTAGTCCAATGGACGGTAGCCTTGTCATGACGGAAGGTAGTCTATTGTCGAGATTTCTGTTACTCCAATGGATGGTAGCCTTATCCTTATGGAAGGAAGTTTGTTGTTCAATTTTTTGTTACTCCAATGGATGGTAGCCTTGTCATTATGGAAGGTAGTCTGTTGTCGAGATTTTTGTTACTCCAATGGATGGTAGCCTTGTCATTATGAAAGGTAGTCTGTTTTCGAGATTTTTGTTACTCAAATAGATGGTAGCGTTGTCATTACGTAAGGAAGTCTGTTGTCGAGATTCTAGTTAGTCAAATGGATGGTAGCCTTGTCATGATGGAAGGTAGTCTGTTGTTGATATTTGTGTTACTCCAATGGATGGTAGCCTTGTCATTATGGAAGGAAGTTTATTGATCAGATTTTTGTTACTCCAACGGATGGTAGCCATGTCATTATGGAAGGTAGTCTGTTGTCGAGATTTTTGTTATTCCATTGGATGGTAGCCTTGTCATTATGGAAGGTAGTATTTTGTCGAGATTTTTGTTACTCCAATTGATGGTAGCCTTGTCATTATGGAAGGTAGTCTATTGCCGAGATTTTTGTTACTCTAAAGGATGGTAGCCTTGTCATTATGGGAGGTAGCCTGTTGTCGAGATTTTTGTTACTCCAATGGATAGTAGCCTAGTCATTATGTAAGGTAGTCTGTTTTCGAGATTTTTGTTAGTCAAATTGATGGTAGCCTTGTCATGATGGAAGGTAGTCAGTTGTTGATATTTTTGTTACTCCAATGGATGATAGCCTTGTAATTATGGAAGGAAGTCTGTTGATGAGATTTTTGTTACTCCAATGGATGGTAGCCTTGTCATTATGGAAGGTAATCTGTTGTCTAGATTTTTGTTATTCCATTGGATGGTAGCCTTGTCATTATGGAAGGTAGTCTTTTGTCGAGATTTTTGTTACACCAATGGATGGTAGCCTTGTCATTACGGAAGGTAGTCTATTGTCGAGATCTTTGTTACTCTAATGGATTGCAGCCTTGTCATTATGGAATGTAGTCAGTTGTCAAGATTTTTCTTACTCAAATTGATGGTAGCCTTGTCATTATGTAAGGTAGTTTGTTGTCGAAATTTTTGTTAGTCCAATGGACGGTAGCCTTGTAATGATGGAAGGTAGTCTGTTGTCGAGATTTGTTACTCTAATGGATGGTAGCCTTGTCATTATGGAAGGTAGTCTATTGTCAAAAAATTAGTTACTCCAATGGGTGGTGTACTTGTCATTATGGAAGGTAGTTTGTTGTTGAGATTTTGTTACTCTAATTGATGGTATCCTTGTCATTAAGGAAGGTGGTTCATTGTTGAGATTTTGTTTCTTCAATGGATGATAACCTTGTCATTATGGAAGGTAGTTCATTTTTGAGATTTTGTTACTCCAATGGATGATAGCCTTCTCATTATGGAAGGTAGTTCCTTATTTAGATTTTATTACTCCATTGGATGGTAGCCTTGCCATTATGGAAGGTAGTATGTTGTCGAGATTTTTGTTACTCCAATGGATGGTAGCCTTGTCATTATGGAAGGTAGTCTGTTGCCAAGATATTTGTTACTCCAATTGATGGTAGCCTTGTCATTATGTAAGGTAGTCTATTGTCGAAATTTTTGTTAGTCTAATGGATGGTAGCCTTGTCATGATAGAAGGTAGCCTATTCTTGATATTTTTGTTACTCCAATGGATGGTAGCCTTGTCATTATGGAAGGAACTTTATTGTTCAAATTTTTGTCACTCCAATGGATGGTAGCCTTCTCATTATGGAAGGTAGTCTATTGTCGAGATTTTTGTTACTCCAATGGATGGTAGCCTTGTCATTATGAAAGGTAGTCTATTGTCGAGATTTTTGATACTCCAATTGATGGTAGCCTGGTCATTATGGAACGTAGTCTGTTGTCGAGTTTTTTGTTACACCAATGGATGGTAGCCTTGTCATTATGGAAGGTAGTTTGTTGTCGAGATCTTTGTTACTCTAATGGATTGTAGCCTTGTCATTATGGAAGGTAGTCAGTTGTCGAGATTTTTCTTACTCAAATTGATGGTAGCCTTATCATTATGTAAGGTAGTCTGTTGTCGAATTTTTTGTTAGTCCAATGGACGGTAGCCTTGTCATGACGGAAGGTAGTCTGTTGTCGAGATTTCTGTTACTCCAATGGATGGTAGCCTTATCCTTATGGAAGGAAGTTTGTTGTTCAATTTTTTGTTACTCCAATGGATGGTAGCCGTGTCATTATGGAAGGTAGTCTGTTGTCGAGATTTTTGTTACTCCAATGGATGGTAGCCTTGTCATTATGAAAGGTAGTCTGTTGTCGAGATTTTTGTTACTCAAATATATGGTATCCTTTGCATTACGTAAGGTAGTATGTTGTCGAGATTCTAGTTAGTCAAATGGATGGTAGCCTTGTCATGATGGAAGGTAGTCTGTTGTTGATATTTGTGTTACTCCAATGGATGGTAGCCTTGTCATTATGGAAGGTAGTCTGTTGTCGAGATTTTTGTTATTCCATTGGATGGTAGCCTTGTCATTATGGAAGGTAGTATTTTGTCGATATTTTTGTTACTCTAAACGATGGTAGCCTTGTCATTATGAAAGGTAGTCTATTGTCGAGATTTTTGATACTCCAATTGATGGTAGCCTGGTCATTGTGGAACGTAGTCTGTTGTCGAGTTTTTTGTTACACCAATGGATGGTAGCCTTGTCATTATGGAAGGTAGTTTGTTGTCGAGATCTTTGTTACTCTAATGGATTGTAGCCTTGTCATTATGGAAGGTAGTCAGTTGTCGAGATTTTTCTTACTCAAATTGATGGTAGACTTGTCATTATGTAAGGTAGTCTGTTGTCGAATTTTTTGTTAGTCCAATGGACGGTAGCCTTATCATGATGGAAGGTAGTCTGTTGTCGAGATTTCTGTTACTCCAATGGATGGTAGCCTTATCCTTATGGAAGGAAGTTTGTTGTTCAATTTTTTGTTACTCCAATGGATGGTAGCCTTGTCATTATGGAAGGTAGTCTTTTGTCGAGATTTTTGTTACTCCAATGGATGGTAGCCTTGTCATTATGAAAGGTAGTCTGTTGTCGAGATTTTTGTTACTCAAATAGATGGTAGCCTTGTCATTACGTAAGGAAGTCTGTTGTCGAGATTCTAGTTAGTCAAATGGATGGTAGCCTTGTCATGATGGAAGGTAGTCTGTTGTTGATATTTGTGTTACTCCAATGGATGGTAGCCTTGTCATTATGGAAGGAAGTTTATTGATCAGATTTTTGTTACTCCAACGGATGGTAGCCATGTCATTATGGAAGGTAGTCTGTTGTCGATATTTTTGTTATTCCATTGGATGGTAGCCTTGTCATTATGGAAGGTAGTATTTTGTCGAGATTTTTGTTACTCCAATTGATGGTAGCCTTGCCATTATGGAAGGTAGTCTGTTGCCGAGATTTTTGTTACTCTAAAGGATGGTAGCCTTGTCATTATGGGAGGTAGCCTGTTGTCGAGATTTTTGTTACTCCAATGGATAGTAGCCTAGTCATTATGTAAGGTAGTCTGTTTTCGAGATTTTTGTTAGTCAAATCGATGGTAGCCTTGTCATGATGGAAGGTAGTCTGTTGTTGATATTTTTGTTAATCCAATGGATGGTAGCCTTGTAATTACGGAAGGAAGTCTGTTGATGAGATTTTTGTTACTCCAATGGATGGTAGCCTTGTCATTATGGAAGGTAGTCTGTTGTCTAGATTTTTGTTATTCCATTGGATGGTAGCCTTGTCATTATGGAAGGTAGTCTTTTGTCTAGATTTTTGTTACACCAATGGATGGTAGCCTTGTCATTACGGAAGGTAGTCTATTGTCGAGATCTTTGATACTCTAATGGATTGCAGCCTTGTCATTATGGAATGTAGTCAGTTGTCAAGATTTTTCTTACTCAAATTGATTGTAGCCTTGTCATTATGTAAGGTAGTTTGTTGTCGAAATTTTTGTTAGTCCAATGGACGGTAGCCTTGTAATGATGGAAGGTAGTCTATTGTCGAGATTTGTTACTCTAATGGATGGTAGCCTTGTCATTATGGAAGGTAGTCTATTGTCAAAAATTTCGTTACTCCAATGGATGGTGTACTTGTCATTATGGAAGGTAGTTTGTTGTTGAGATTTTGTTACTCTAATTGATGGTATCCTTGTCATTAAGGAAGGTAGTTCATTGTTGAGATTTTGTTTCTTCAATGGATGATAACCTTGTCATTATGGAAGGTAGTTCATTTTTGAGATTTTGTTACTCCAATGGATGATAGCCTTCTCATTATGGAAGGTAGTTCATTGTTTAGATTTTATTACTCCATTGGATGGTAGCCTTGCCATTATGGAAGGTAGTATGTTGTCGAGATTTTTGTTACTCCAATGGATGGTAGACTTGTCATTATGGAAGGTAGTCTGTTGCCGAGATATTTGTTACTCCAATTGATGGTAGCCTTGTCATTATGTAAGGTAGTCTGTTGTCGAAATTTTTGTTAGTCTAATGGATGGTAGCCTTGTCATGATAGAAGGTAGCTTATTCTTGATATTTTTGTTACTCCAATGGATGGTAGCCTTGTCATTATGGAAGGAACGTTATTGTTCAAATTTTTGTTACTCCAATGGATGGTATCCTTGTCATTATGGAAGGTAGTCTGTTGTCGAGATTTTTGTTACTCCAATGGATGGTAGCCTTGTCATTATGAAAGGTAGTCTATTGTCGAGATTTTTGATACTCCAATTGATGGTAGGCTGGTCATTATGGAACGTAGTCTGTTGTCGAGTTTTTTGTTACACCAATGGATGGTAGCCTTGTCATTATGGAAGGTAGTTTGTTGTCGAGATCTTTGTTACTCTAATGGATTGTAGCCTTGTCATTATGGAAGGTAGTCAGTTGTCGAGATTTTTCTTACTCAAATTGATGGTAGCCTTATCATTATGTAAGGTAGTCTGTTGTCGAATTTTTTGTTAGTCCAATGGACGGTAGCCTTGTCATGACGGAAGGTAGTCTGTTGTCGAGATTTCTGTTACTCCAATGGATGGTAGCCTTATCCTTACGGAAGGAAGTCAGTTGTCGAGATTTTTGTTACTCAAATTGATGGTAGCCTTGTCATTATGTAAGGTAGTCTGTTGTCGAGATTTTTTGTTAGTCAAATGGATGGTAGACTTGTCATGATGAAAGGTAGTCAGTTGTCGAGATTTTTGTTACTCAAATATATGGTATCCTTGGCATTACGTAAGGTAGTATGTTGTCGAGATTCTAGTTAGTCAAATGGATGGTAGCCTTGTCATGATGGAAGGTAGTCTGTTGTTGATATTTGTGTTACTCCAATGGATGGTAGCCTTGTCATTATGGAAGGAAGTCTGTTGATTAGATTTTTGTTACTCCAATGGATGGTAGCCTTGTCATTATGGAAGGTAGTGTGTTGTCGATATTTTTGTTACTCCAATTGATGGTAGCCTTGACATTACAGAACGTAGTCTGTTGTCGAGATTTTTGTTACACTAATGGATGGTAGCCTTGTCATTACGAAAGGTAGTCTGTTGTCGAGATCTTTGTTACTCTAATGGATGGTAGCCTTGTCATTACGAAAGGTAGTCTGTTGTCGAGATCTTTGTTACTCTAATGGATGGTAGCCTTGTCATTATGGAAGGTAGTCTGTCATTGAGATTTTTGTTACTCCAATGGATGGTAGCCTTGTCATTATGGAAGGTAGTCCGTTGTTGATATTTTTGTTAATCCAATGGATGGTAGCCCTGTCATTATGGAAGGTAGTCTACTGTTGAGATTTTTGTTATTCCATTGGATGGTAGCCTTGTCATTATGGAAGGTAGAGATTTGTCGAGATTTTTGTTACTCCAGATGGATGGTATCCTTGTCATTATGGAAGGTAGTCTATAGTCGAGATTTTTGTTATTCCATTGGATGGTAGCCTTGTCTTTCCGAAGGTAGAGTTTTGTCGAGATTTTTGTTACTCCAAATAGATGGTAGCCTTGTCATTATGGAAGGTAGTCTGTTGCCGAGATTTTTGTTACTCTAAAGGATGGTAGCCTTATCATTATGGATGGTAGTCTATTGTCGAGATTTTTGTTACTCCAATGGATTGTAGCCTTGTCATTATGGAATGTAGTCTGTTGTCAAAAATTTTGTTACTCCAATGGATTATAACCTTGTCACTATGGAAGGTTGTCTGTTGTCTAGATTTCTGTTACTCCAATGGTGGTAGCCTTGTCATTATGGAAGGTAGTCTGTTGTCGAGATTTTTGTTACTCCAATGGATGGCAGCCTTGTCATTATGGAAGGTAGTATGTTGTTGAGATTTCTGTTACTCCAATGGATGGTAGCCTTGTCATTATGGAAGGTAGTCTGTTGTTGAGATTTTTGTTTTTCCAATGGATGGTAGCCTTGTCATTATGGAAGGTAGTGTGTTGTCGATATTTTTGTTACTCCAATTGATGGTAGCCTAGTCATTATGGAAGGTAGAGTTTTGTCGAGTTTTTTGTTACTCCAAATAGATGGTAGCCTTGTCATTATGGAAGGTAGTTTGTTGCCGAGATTTTTGTTACTCTAAAGGATGGTAGCCTTGTCATTATGGATGGTAGTCTATTGTCGAGATTTTGGTTACTCCAATGGATTGTAGCCTTGTCATTATGGAATGTAGTCTGTTGTCGAAATTTTTGTTACTCCAATGGATTATAGCCTTGTCATTATGGAAGGATGTCTGTTGTCTAGATTTTTGTTACTCCAATGGTGGTAGCCTTGTTATTATGGAAGGTAGTATGTTGTCGATATTTTTGTTACTCCAATGGATGGCAGCCTTGTCATTATGGAAGGTAGTCTGCTGTTGAGATTTCTGTTACTCCAATGGATGGTAGCCTTGTCATTATGGAAGGTAGTCTGTTGTCGAGATTTTTGTTTTTCCAATGGATGGTAGCCTTGTCATTATGGAAGGTAGTGTGTTGTCGATATTTTTGTTACTCCAATTGATGGTAGCCTTGTCATTATGGAACGTAGTCTGTTGTCGAGATTTTTGTTACACTAATGGATGGTAGCCTTGTCATTACGAAAGGTAGTATGTTGTCGAGATCTTTGTTACTCTAATGGATTGTAGCCTTGTCATTATGGAAGGTAGTCAGTTGTCGAGATTTTTGTTACTCAAATTGATGGTAGCCTTGTCATTATGTAAGATAGTCTATTGTCGAGATTTTTGTTAGTCAAATGGATGGTAGCCTTGTCATTATGGAAGGTAGTTTGTTGTTGAGATTTTTTGTTAGTCAAATGGATGGTAGACTTGTCATGATGGAAGGTAGTCAGTTGTCGAGTTTTTCTTTACTCCAATTGATGGTAGCCTTGTCATTATGGAACGTAGTCTGTGGTCGAGATTTTTGTTACACCAATGGATGGTAGCCTTGTCATTACGGAAGTTAGTCAGTTGTCGATATTTTTGTTACTCAAATTGATGGTAGCCTTGTCATTATGTAAGGTAGTCTGTTGTCGAGATTTTTTGTTAGTCAAATGGATGGTAGACTTGTCATGATGGAAGGTAGTCAGTTGTCGAGATTTTTGTTACTCAAATTGATGGTAGCCTTGTCATTATGTAAGGTAGTCTGTTGTCGAGATTTTTGTTAGTCAAATGGATGGTAGCCTTGTCATTATGGAAGGTAGTCTGTTGTTGATATTTTTGTTAATCCAATGGATGGTATCCTTGTCATTAAGGAAGGAAGTCTGTTGATTAGATTTTTGTTACTCCAATGGATGGTAGCCTTTTCATTATGGAAGGTAGTGTGTTGTCGATATTTTTGTTACTCCAATTGATGGTAGCCTTGACATTACGGAACGTAGTCTGTTGTCGAGATTTTTGTTACACTAATGGATGGTAGCCTTGTCATTACGAAAGGTAGTCTGTTGTCGAGATCTTTGTTACTCTAATGGATTGTAGCCTTGTCATTATGGAAGGTAGTCAGTTGTCAAGATTTTTGTTACTCAAATTGATGGTAGCCTTGTCATTATGTAAGGTAGTCTGTTTTCAAGATTTTTGTTAGACAAATGGATGGTAGCCTTGTCATTATTTAAGGTAGTCTGTTGTTGATATTTTTGTTAATCCAATGGATGGTAGCCTTGTCATTATGGAATGAAGTCTGTTGATCAAATTTTTGTTACTCCAATGGTTGGTAGCCTTGTCATTATGGAAGGTAGTCTATTGTCTAGATTTTTGTTATTCCATTGGATGGTAGCCTTGTCATTATGGAAGGTAGAGTTTTGTCGAGATTTTTGTTACTCCAAATGGATGGTAGCCTTGTCATTATTGAAGGTAGTCTATTGCCGAGATTTTTGTTACTCTAAAGGATGGAAGCCTTGTCATTATGGATGGTAGTCTGTTGTCGAGACTTTTGTTACTCCAATGGATTATAGCCTTGTGATTATGGAAGGTAGTCTGTTGTCGAAATTTTTGTTACTCCAATGGATTGTAGCCTTGTCATTATAGAAGGTATTCTGTTGTCTAGATTTTTGTTACTCCAATGCTGGTAGCCTTGTCATTATGCAAGGTAGTCTGTTGTCGAGATTTTTGTTACTCCAATGGATGGTAGCCTTGTCATTATGGAAGGTAGTCTGTCGTTGAGATTTTTGTTACTCCAATGGATTGTAGCCTTTTCATTATGGAAGGTAATCTGTTGTCGAGATTTTTGTTACTCTAATGGATGGTAGCCTTGTCATTATGGAAGGTAGTCTATTGTCGAGATTTTTGTTACTCCAATTGATGGTAGCCTTGTCATTATGGAAGGAAGTCTGTTGATCATATTTTTTTACTCCAATGGATGATAGCCTTGTCATTATGGAAGGTAGTCTGTTGATCATATATTTTTTCTCCAATGGATGGTAGCCTTGTCATTATGGAAGGTAGTTTGTTGTCGTGATTTTTGTCACTCCATTGGATGGTAGCCTTGTCATCATGGAATGTAATCTGTTGTCGAGATTTTTGTTACTCCAATGGATGGTAGCCTTGTCATTATGGAAGGTAGTCTGTTGTCGAGTTTTTCTTTACTCCAATTGATGGTAGCCTAGTCATTATGGAACGTAGTCTGTGGTCGAGATTTTTGTTACACCAATGGATGGTAGCCTTGTCATTACGGAAGGTAGTCAGTTGTCGAGATTTTTGTTACTCAAATTGATGGTAGCCTTGTCATTATGTAAGGTAGTCTGTTGTCGAGATTTTTTGTTAGTCAAATGGATGGTAGACTTGTCATGATGAAAGGTAGTCAGTTGTCGAGATTTTTGTTACTCTAGTGTGTTATCGATATTTTTGTTACTCAAATTGATGGTAGCCTTGTCATTATGTAAGGTAGTCTATTGTCGAGATTTTTGTTAGTCAAATGGATGGTAGCCTTTTCATTATGGAAGGTAGTCTGTTGTTGATATTTTTGTTAATCCAATGGATGGTAGCCTTGTAATTATGGAAGGAAGTCTGTTGATTAGATTTTTGTTACTCCAATGGATGGTAGCCTTGACATTTTTGAAGGTAGTGTGTTGTCGATATTTTTGTTACTCCAATTGATGGTAGCCTTGACATTATGGAACGTAGTCTGTTGTCGAGATTTTTGTTACACTAATGGATGGTAGCCTTGTCATTACGAATGGTAGTCTGTTGTCGAGATCTTTGTTACTCTAATGCATGGTAGCCTTGTCATTATGGAAGGTAGTCTGTCGTTGAGATTTTTGTTACTCCAATGGATGGTAGCCTTGTCATTATGGAAGGTAGTCTGTTGTTGATATTTTTGTTAATCCAATGGATGGTAGCCCTGTCATTATGGAAGGAAGTCTGTTGATTAGATTTTTCTTACTCCAATGGATGGTAGCCTTGTCATTATGGAAGGTAGTCTATTGTTGAGATTTTTGTTATTCCATTGGATGGTAGCCTTGTCATTATGGAAGGTAGAGATTTGTCGAGATTTTTGTTACCCCAAATGGATGGTATCCTTGTCATTATGGAAGGTAGTCTATAGTCGATATTTTTGTTATTCCATTGGATGGTAGCCTTGTCATTACGGAAGGTAGAGTTTTGTCGAGATTTTTGTTACTCCAAATAGATGGTAGCCTTGTCATTATGGAAGGTAGTTTGTTGCCGAGATTTTTGTTACTCTAAAGGATGGTAGCCTTATCATTATGGATGGTAGTCTATTGTCGAGATTTTTGTTACTCCAATGGATTGTAGCCTTGTCATTATGGAATGTAGTCTGTTGTCGAAATTTTTGTTACTCCAATGGATTATAACCTTGTCACTATGGAAGGTTGTCTGTTGTCTAGATTTCTGTTACTCCAATGGTGGTAGCCTTGTCATTATGGAAGGTAGTCTGTTGTCGAGATTTTGGTTACTCCAATGGATGGAAGCCTTGTCATTATGGAAGGTAGTCTGTCGTTGAGATTTCTGTTACTCCAATGGATGGTAGCCTTGTCATTATGGAAGGTAGTCTGTTGTCGAGATTTTTGTTTTTCCAATGGATGGTAGCCTTGTCATTATGGAAGGTAGTGTGTTGTCGATATTTTTGTTACTCCAATTGATGGTAGCCTTGTCATTATGGAAGGTAGAGTTTTGTCGAGATTTTTGTTACTCCAAATAGATGGTAGCCTTGTCATTATGGAAGGTAGTTTGTTGCCGAGATTTTTGTTACTCTAAAGGATGGTAGCCTTGTCATTATGGATGGTAGTCTATTGTCGAGATTTTGGTTACTCCAATTGATTGTAGCCTTGTCATTATGGAATGTAGTCTGTTGTCGAAATTTTTGTTACTCCAATGGATTATAGCCTTGTCATTATGGAAGGTTGTCTGTTGTCTAGATTTTTTTTACTCCAATGGTGGTAGCCTTGTTATTATGGAAGGTAGTCTGTTGTCGAGATTTTGGTTACTCCAATGGATGGAAGCCTTGTCATTATGGAAGGTAGTCTGTCGTTGAGATTTCTGTTACTCCAATGGATGGTAGCCTTGTCATTATGGAAGGTAGTCTGTTGTCGAGATTTTTGTTTTTCCAATGGATGGTAGCCTTGTCATTATGGAAGGTAGTGTGTTGTCGATATTTTTGTTACTCCAATTGATGGTAGCCTTGTCATTATGGAAGGTAGAGTTTTGTCGAGATTTTTGTTACTCCAAATAGATGGTAGCCTTGTCATTATGGAAGGTAGTTTGTTGCCGAGATTTTTGTTACTCTAAAGGATGGTAGCCTTGTCATTATGGATGGTAGTCTATTGTCGAGATTTTGGTTACTCCAATTGATTGTAGCCTTGTCATTATGGAATGTAGTCTGTTGTCGAAATTTTTGTTACTCCAATGGATTATAGCCTTGTCATTATGGAAGGTTGTCTGTTGTCTAGATTTTTTTTACTCCAATGGTGGTAGCCTTGTTATTATGGAAGGTAGTCTGTTGTCGAGATTTTGGTTACTCCAATGGATGGAAGCCTTGTCATTATGGAAGTTAGTCTGTTGTTGAGATTTCTGTTACTCCAATGGATGGTAGCCTTGTCATTATGGAAGGTAGTCTGTTGTCGAGATTTTTGTTTTTCCAATGGATGGTAGCCTTGTCATTATGGAAGGTAGTGTGTTGTCGATATTTTTGTTACTCCAATTGATGGTAGCCTTGTCATTATGGAAGGTAGAGTTTTGTCGAGATTTTTGTTACTCCAAATAGATGGTAGCCTTGTCATTATGGAAGGTAGTTTGTTGCTGAGATTTTTGTTACTCTAAAGGATGGTAGCCTTGTCATTATGGATGGTAGTCTATTGTCGAGATTTTGGTTACTCCAATTGATTGTAGCCTTGTCATTATGGAATGTAGTCTGTTGTCGAAATTTTTGTTACTCTAATGGATTATAGCCTTGTCATTATGGAAGGTTGTCTGTTGTCTAGATTTTTTTTACTCCAATGGTGGTAGCCTTGTTATTATGGAAGGTAGTCTGTTGTCGATATTTTTGTTACTCCAATGGATGGCAGCCTTGTCATTATGGAAGTTAGTCTGTTGTTGAGATTTCTGTTACTCCAATGGATGGTAGCCTTGTCATTATGGAAGGTAGTTTGTTGTCGAGATTTTTGTTTTTCCAATGGATGGTAGCCTTGTCATTATGAAAGGTAGTGTGTTGTCGATATTTTTGTTACTCCAATTGATGGTAGCCTTGTCATTATGGAACGTAGTCTGTTGTCGATATTTTTGTTACAGTAATGGATGGTAGCCTTGTCATTACGAAAGGTAGTCTGTTGTCGAGATCTTTGTTACTCTAATGGATTGTAGCCTTGTCATTATGGAAGGTAGTCAGTTGTCGAGATTTTTGTTACTCAAATTGATGGTAGTCTTGTCATTATGTAAGATAGTCTGTTGTCGAGATTTTTGTTAGTCAAATGGATGGTAGCCTTGTCATTATGGAAGGTAGTCTGTTGTTGAGATTTTTTGTTAGTCAAATGGATGGTAGACTTGTCATGATGGAAGGTAGTCAGTTGTCGAGTTTTTCTTTACTCCAATTGATGGTAGCCTTGTCATTATGGAACGTAGTCTGTGGTCGAGATTTTTGTTACACCAATGGATGGTAGCCTTGTCATTACGGAAGTTAGTCAGTTGTCGAGATTTTTGTTACTCAAATTGATGGTAGCCTTGTCAATATGTAAGGTAGTCTGTTGTCGAGATTTTTTGTTAGTCAAATGGATGGTAGACTTGTCATGATGGAAGGTAGTCAGTTGTCGAGATTTTTGTTACTCAAATTGATGGTAGCCTTGTCATTATGTAAGGTAGTCTGTTGTCGAGATTTTTGTTAGTCAAATGGATGGTAGCCTTGTCATTATGGAAGGTAGTCTGTTGTTGATATTTTTGTTAATCCAATGGATGGTATCCTTGTCATTAAGGAAGGAAGTCTATTGATTAGATTTTTGTTACTCCAATGGATGGTAGCCTTGTCATTATGGAAGGTAGTGTGTTGTCGATATTTTTGTTACTCCAATTGATGGTAGCCTTGACATTACGGAACATAGTCTGTTGTCGAGATTTTTGTTACACTAATGGATGGTAGCCTTGTCATTACGAAAGGTAGTCTGCTGTCGAGATCTTTGTTACTCTAATGGATTGTAGCCTTGTCATTATGGAAGGTAGTCAGTTGTCAAGATTTTTGTTACTCAAATTGATGGTAGCCTTGTCATTATGTAAGGTAGTCTGTTTTCGAGATTTTTGTTAGTCAAATAGATGGTAGCCTTGTCATTATGGAAGGTAGTCTGTTGTTGATATTTTTGTTAATCCAATGGACGGTAGCCTTGTCATCATGGAATGAAGTCTGTTGATCAAATTTTTGTTACTCCAATGGTTGGTAGCCTTGTCATTATGGAAGGTAGTCTATTGTCTAGATTTTTGTTATTCCATTGGATGGTAGCCTTGTCATTATGGAAGGTAGAGTTTTGTCGAGATTTTTGTTACTCCAAATGGATGGTAGCCTTGTCATTATGGAAGGTAGTTTGTTGTCGAGATTTTTGTTTTTCCAATGGATGGTAGCCTTGTCATTATGAAAGGTAGTGTGTTGTCGATATTTTTGTTACTCCAATTGATGGTAGCCTTGTCATTATGGAACGTAGTCTGTTGTCGATATTTTTGTTACAGTAATGGATGGTAGCCTTGTCATTACGAAAGGTAGTCTGTTGTCGAGATCTTTGTTACTCTAATGGATTGTAGCCTTGTCATTATGGAAGGTAGTCAGTTGTCGAGATTTTTGTTACTCAAATTGATGGTAGTCTTGTCATTATGTAAGATAGTCTGTTGTCGAGATTTTTGTTAGTCAAATGGATGGTAGCCTTGTCATTATGGAAGGTAGTCTGTTGTTGAGATTTTTTGTTAGTCAAATGGATGGTAGACTTGTCATGATGGAAGGTAGTCAGTTGTCGAGTTTTTCTTTACTCCAATTGATGGTAGCCTTGTCATTATGGAACGTAGTCTGTGGTCGAGATTTTTGTTACACCAATGGATGGTAGCCTTGTCATTACGGAAGTTAGTCAGTTGTCGAGATTTTTGTTACTCAAATTGATGGTAGCCTTGTCAATATGTAAGGTAGTCTGTTGTCGAGATTTTTTGTTAGTCAAATGGATGGTAGACTTGTCATGATGGAAGGTAGTCAGTTGTCGAGATTTTTGTTACTCAAATTGATGGTAGCCTTGTCATTATGTAAGGTAGTCTGTTGTCGAGATTTTTGTTAGTCAAATGGATGGTAGCCTTGTCATTATGGAAGGTAGTCTGTTGTTGATATTTTTGTTAATCCAATGGATGGTATCCTTGTCATTAAGGAAGGAAGTCTATTGATTAGATTTTTGTTACTCCAATGGATGGTAGCCTTGTCATTATGGAAGGTAGTGTGTTGTCGATATTTTTGTTACTCCAATTGATGGTAGCCTTGACATTACGGAACATAGTCTGTTGTCGAGATTTTTGTTACACTAATGGATGGTAGCCTTGTCATTACGAAAGGTAGTCTGCTGTCGAGATCTTTGTTACTCTAATGGATTGTAGCCTTGTCATTATGGAAGGTAGTCAGTTGTCAAGATTTTTGTTACTCAAATTGATGGTAGCCTTGTCATTATGTAAGGTAGTCTGTTTTCGAGATTTTTGTTAGTCAAATAGATGGTAGCCTTGTCATTATGGAAGGTAGTCTGTTGTTGATATTTTTGTTAATCCAATGGACGGTAGCCTTGTCATCATGGAATGAAGTCTGTTGATCAAATTTTTGTTACTCCAATGGTTGGTAGCCTTGTCATTATGGAAGGTAGTCTATTGTCTAGATTTTTGTTATTCCATTGGATGGTAGCCTTGTCATTATGGAAGGTAGAGTTTTGTCGAGATTTTTGTTACTCCAAATGGATGGTAGCCTTGTCATTATTGAAGGTAGTCTGTTGCCGAGATTTTTATTACTATAAAGGATGGAAGCCTTGTCATTATGGATGGTAGTCTGTTCTCGAGACTTTTGTTACTCCAATGGATTGTAGCCTTGTGATTATGGAAGGTAGTCTGTTGTCGAAATTTTTGTTACTCCAATGGATTGTAGCCTTGTCATTATGGAAGGTAGTCTGTTGTCTAGAATTTTGTTACTCCAATGCTGGTTGCCTTGTCATTATGGAAGGTAGTCTGTTGTCGAGATTTTTGTTACTCCAATGGATGGTAGCCTTGTCATTATGGAAGGTAGTCTGTCGTTGAGATTTTTGTTACTCCAATGGATTGTAGCCTTTTCATTATGGAAGGTAATCTGTTGTCGAGATTTTTGTTACTCTAATGGATGGTAGCCTTGTCATTATGGAAGGTAGTCTATTGTCGAGATTTTTGTTACTCCAATTGATGGTAGCCTTGTCATTATGGATGGAAGTCTGTTGATCATATTTTTTTACTCCAATGGATGATAGCCTTGTCATTATGGAAGGTAGTCTGTTGATCATATTTTTTTGCTCCAATGGATGGTAGCCTTGTCATTATGGAAGGTAGTTTGTTGTCGTGATTTTTGTCACTCCATTGGATGGTAGCCTTGTCATCATGGAAGGTAATCTGTTGTCGAGATTTTTGTTACTCCAATGGATGGTAGCCTTGTCATTATGGAAGGTAGTCTGTTGTCAAGTTTTTCTTTACTCCAATTTCATGGTAGCCTTGTCATTATGGAACATAGTCTGTGGTCGAGATTTTTGTTACACCAATGGATGGTAGCCTTGTCATTACGGAAGGTAGTCAGTTGTCGAGATTTTTGTTACTCAAATTGATGGTAGCCTTGACATTATGTAAGGTAGTCTGTTCTCGAGATTTTTTGTTAGTCAAATGGATGGTAGACTTGTCATGATGGAAGGTAGTCAGTTGTCGAGATTTTTGTTACTCAAATTGATGGTAGCCTTGTCATTATGTAAGGTAGTCTGTTGTCTAGATTTTTGTTAGTCAAATGGATGGTAGCCTTGTCATTATGGAAGGTAGTCTGTTGTTGATATTTTTGTTAATCCAATGGATGGTATCCTTGTCATTAAGGAAGGAAGTCTGTTGATTAGATTTTTGTTACTCCAATGGATGGTAGCCTTGTCATTATGGAAGGTAGTGTGTTGTCGATATTTTTGTTACTCCAATTGATGGTAGCCTTGACATTACGGAACGTAGTCTGTTGTCGAGATTTTTGTTACACTAATGGATGGTAGCCTTGTCATTACGAAAGGTAGTCTGTTGTCGAGATCTTTGTAACTATAATGGATTGTAGCCTTGTCATTATGGAAGGTAGTCAGTTGTCAAGATTTTTGTTACTCAAATTGATGGTAGCCTTGTCATTATGTAAGGTAGTCTATTTTCGAGATTTTGGTTAGTCAAATGGATGGTAGCCTTGTCATTATGGAAGGTAGTCTGTTGTTGATATTTTTGTTAATCCAATGGATGGTAGCCTTGTCATTATGGAATGAAGTCTGTTGATCAAATTTTTGTTACTCCAATGGTTGGTAGCCTTGTCATTATGGAAGGTAGTCTATTGTCTAGATTTTTGTTATTCCATTGGATGGTAGCCTTGTCATTATGGAAGGTAGAGTTTTGTTGAGATTTTTGTTAATCCAAATAGATGGTAGCCTTGTCATTATTTAAGGTAGTCTGTTGCCGAGATTTTTGTTACTCTAAAGGATGGAAGCCTTGTCATTATGGATGGTAGTCTGTTGTCGAGACTTTTGTTACTCCAATGGATTGTAGCCTTGTGATTATGGAAGGTAGTCTGTTGTCGAAATTTTTGTTACTCCAATGGATTGTAGCCTTGTCATTATGGAAGGTAGTCTGTTGTCTAGAATTTTGTTACTCCAATGCTGGTAGCCTTGTCATTATGGAAGGTAGTCTGTTGTCGAGATTTTTGTTACTCCAATGGATGGTAGCCTTGTCATTATGGAAGGTAGTCTGTCGTTGAGATTTTTGTTACTCCAATGGATTGTAGCCTTTTCATTATGGAAGGTAATCTGTTGTCGAGATTTTTGTTACTCTAATGGATGGTAGCCTTGTCATTATGGAAGGTAGTCTATTGTCGAGATTTTTGTTACTCCAATTGATGGTAGCCTTGTCATTATGGAAGGAAGTCTGTTGATCATATTTTTTTACTCCAATGGATGATAGACTTGTCATTATCGAAGGTAGTCTGTTGATCATATTTTTTTGCTCCAATGGATGGTAGCCTTGTCATTATGGAAGGTAGTTTGTTGTCGTGATTTTTGTCACTCCATTGCATGGTAGCCTTGTCATCATGGAAGGTAATCTGTTGTTGAGATTTTTGTTACTCCAATGGATGGTAGCCTTGTCATTATGGAAGGTAGTCTGTTGTCGAGTTTTTCTTTACTCCAATTTCATGGTAGCCTTGTCATTATGGAACGTAGTCTGTGGTCGAGATTTTTGTTACACCAATGGATGGTAGCCTTGTCATTACGGAAGGTAGTCAGTTGTCGAGATTTTTGTTACTCAAATTGATGGTAGCCTTGACATTATGTAACATAGTCTGTTGTCGAGATTTTTTGGTAGTTAAATGGATGGTAGACTTGTCATGATGGAAGGTAGTCAGTTGTCGAGATTTTTGTTACTCAAATTGATGGTAGCCTTGTCATTATGTAAGGTAGTCTGTTGTCGAGATTTTTGTTAGTCAAATGGATGGTAGCCTTGTCATTATGGAAGGTAGTCTGTTGTTGATATTTTTGTTAATCCAATGGATGGTATCCTTGTCATTAAGGAAGGAAGTCTGTTGATTAGATTTTTGTTACTCCAATGGATGGTAGCCTTGTCATTATGGAAGGTAGTGTGTTGTCGATATTTTTGTTACTCCAATTGATGGTAGCCTTGACATTACGGAACGTAGTCTGTTGTCGAGATTTTTGTTACACTAATGGATGGTAGCCTTGTCATTACGAAAGGTAGTCTGTTGTCGAGATCTTTGTAACTCTAATGGATTGTAGCCTTGTCATTATGGAAGGTAGTCAGTTGTCAAGATTTTTGTTACTCAAATTGATGGTAGCCTTGTCATTATGTAAGGTAGTCTGTTTTCGAGATTTTTGTTAGTCAAATGGATGGTAGCCTTGTCATTATGGAAGGTAGTATGTTGTTGATATTTTTGTTAATCCAATGGATGGTAGCCTTGTCATTATGGAATGAAGTCTGTTGATCAAATTTTTGTTACTCCAATGGTTGGTAGCCTTGTCATTATGGAAGGTAGTCTATTGTCTAGATTTTTGTTATTCCATTGGATGGTAGCCTTGTCATTATGGAAGGTAGAGTTTTGTCGAGATTTTTGTTACTCCAAATGGATGGTAGCCTTGCCATTATTTAAGGTAGTCTGTTGCCGAGATTTTTGTTACTCTAAAGGATGGAAGCCTTGTCATTATGGATGGTAGTCTGTTGTCAAGACTTTTGTTACTCCAATGGATTGTAGCCTTGTGATTATGGAAGGTAGTCTGTTGTCGAAATTTTTGTTACTCCAATGGATTGAAGCCTTGTCATTATGGAAGGTAGTCTGTTTTCTAGAATTTTGTTACTCCAATGCTGGTAGCCTTGTCATTACGGAAGGTAGTCTATTGTCGAGATTTTTGTTACTCCAATGGATGGTAGCCTTGTCAATATGGAAGGTAGTCTGTCGTTGAGATTTTTGTTACTCCAATGGATTGTAGCCTTTTCATTATTGAAGGTAATCTGTTGTCGAGATTTTTGTTACTCTAATGGATGGTAGCCTTGTCATTATGGAAGGTAGTCTATTGTCGAGATTTTTGTTACTCCAATTGATGGTAGCCTTGTCATTATGGAAGGAAGTCTGTTGATCATATTTTTTTACTCCAATGGATGATAGCCTTGTCATTATGGAAGGTAGTCTGTTGATCATATTTTTTTGCTCCAATGGATGGTAGCCTTGTCATTATGGAAGGTCGTTTGTTGTCGTGATTTTTGTCACTCCATTGGATGGTAGCCTACTCATCATGGAAGGTAATCTGTTGTCGAGATTTTTGTTACTCCAATGGATGGTAGCCTTGTCATTATGGAAGGTAGTCTGTTGTCGAGTTTTTCTTTACTCCAATTTCATGGTAGCCTTGTCATTATGGAACGTAGTCTGTGGTCGAGATTTTTGTTACACCAATGGATGGTAGCCTTGTCATTACGGAAGGTAGTCAGTTGTCGAGATTTTTGTTACTCAAATTGATGGTAGCCTTGACATTATGTAAGGTAGTCTGTTGTCGAGATTTTTTGTTAGTCAAATGGATGGTAGACTTGTCATGATGGAAGGTAGTCAGTTGTCGAGATTTTTGTTACTCAAATTGATGGTAGCCTTGTCATTATGTAAGGTAGTCTGTTGTCGAGATTTTTGTTAGTCAAATGGATGGTAGCCTTGTCATTATGGAAGGTAGTTTGTTGTTGATATTTTTGTTAATCCAATGGATGGTATCCTTGTCATTAAGGAAGGAAGTCTGTTGATTAGATTTTTGTTACTCCAATGGATGGTAGCCTTGTGATTATGGAAGGTAGTGTGTTGTCGATATTTTTGTTACTCCAATCGATGGTAGCCTTGACATTACGGAACATAGTCTGTTGTCGAGATTTTTGTTACACTAATGGATGGTAGCCTTGTCATTACGAAAGGTAGTTTGTTGTCGAGATCTTTGTAACTCTAATGGATTGTAGCCTTGTCATTATGGAAGGTAGTCAGTTGTCAAGATTTTTGTTACTCAAATTGATGGTAGCCTTTTCATTATGTAAGGTAGTCTGTTTTCGAGATTTTTGTTAGTCAAATGGATGGTAGCCTTGTCATTATGGAAGGTAGTCTGTTGTTGATATTTTTGTTAATCCAATGGATGGTAGCCTTGTCATTATGGAATGAAGTCTGTTGATCAAATTTTTGTTACTCCAATGGTTGGTAGCCTTGTCATTATGGAAGGTAGTCTATTGTCTAGATTTTTTTTATTCCATTGGATGGTAGCCTTGTCATTATGGAAGGTAGAGTTTTGTCGAGATTTTTGTTACTCCAAATCGATGGTAGCCTTGTCATTATTTAAGGTAGTCTGTTGCCGAGATTTTTGTTACTCTAAAGGATGGAAGCCTTGTCATTATGGATGGTAGTCTGTTGTCGAGACTTTTGTTACTCCAATGGATTGCAGCCTTGTGATTAAGGAAGGTAGTCTGTTGTCGAGTTTTTCTTTACTCAAATTGATGGTAGCCTTGTCATTATAGAACATAGTCTGTTGTCGAGATTTTTGTTACACCAATGGATGCTAGCCTTATCGTTACAGAAGGTAGTCTGTTGTCGAGATTTTTGTTACACCAATGGATGGTAGCCTTGTCATTACGGAAGGTAGTCAGTTGTCGAGATTTTTGTTACTCAAATTGATGGTAGCCTTGACATTATGTAAGGTAGTCTGTTGTCGAGATTTTTTGTTAGTCAAATGGATGGTAGACTTGTCATGATGGAAGGTAGTCAGTTGTAGAGATTTTTGTTACTCAAATTGATGGTAGCCTTGTCATTATGTAAGGTAGTCTGTTGTCGAGATTTTTGTTAGTCAAATGGATGGTAGCCTTGTCATTATGGAAGGTAGTCTGTTGTTGATATTTTTGTTAATCCAATGGATGGTATCCTTGTCATTAAGGAAGGAAGTCTGTTGATTAGATTTTTGTTACTCCAATGGATGGTAGCCTTGTCATTATGGAAGGTACTGTGTTGTCGATATTTTTGTTACTCCAATTGATGGTAGCCTTGACATTACGGAACAGAGTCTGTTGTCGAGATTTTTGTTACACTAATGGATGGTAGCTTTGTCATTACGAAAGGTAGTCTATTGTCGAGATCTTTGTAACTCTAATGGATTGTAGCCTTGTCATTATGGAAGGTAGTCAGTTGTCAAGATTTTTGTTACTCATATTGATGGTAGCCTTGTCATTATGTAAGGTAGTCTGTTTTCGAGATTTTTGTTAGTCAAATGGATGGTAGCCTTGTCATTATGGAAGGTAGTCTGTTGTTGATATTTTTGTTAATCCAATGGATGGTAGCCTTGTCATTATGGAATGAAGTCTGTTGATCAAATTTTTGTTACTCCAATGGTTGGTAGCCTTGTCATTATGGAAGGTAGTCTATTGTCTAGATTTTTGTTATTCCATTGGATGGTAGCCTTGTCATTATGGAAGGTAGAGTTTTGTCGAGATTTTTGTTACTTCAAATGGATGGTAGCCTTGTCATTATTTAATGTAGTCTGTTGCCGAGATTTTTGTTACTCTAAAGGATGGAAGCCTTGTCATTATGGATGGTAGTTTGTTGTCGAGACTTTTGTTACTCCAATGGATTGTAGCCTTGTGATTATGGAAGGTAGTCTGTTGTCGAAATTTTTGTTACTCCAATGGATTGTAGCCTTGTCATTATGGAAGGTAGTCTGTTGTCTAGAATTTTGTTACTCCAATGCTGGTAGCCTTGTCATTATGGAAGGTAGTCTGTTGTCGAGATTTTTGTTACTCCGATGGATGGTAGCCTTGTCATTATGGAAGGTAGTCTGTCATTGAGATTTTTGTTACTCCAATGGATTGTAGCCTTTTCATTATGGAAGGTAATCTGTTGTCGAGATTTTTGTTACTCTAATGGATGGTAGCCTTGTCATTATGGAAGGTAGTCTATTGTCGAGATTTTTGTTACTCCAATTGATGGTAGCCTTGTCATTATGGAAGGAAGTCTGTTGATCTTATTTTTTTACTCCAATGGATGATAGCCTTGTCATTATGGAAGGTAGTCTGTTGATCATATTTTTTTGCTCCAATGGATGGTAGCCTTGTCATTATGGAAGGTAGTTTGTTGTCGTGATTTTTGTCACTCCATTGGATGGTAGCCTTGTCATCATGGAAGGTAATCTGTTGTCGAGATTTTTGTTACTCCAATGGATGGTAGCCTTGTCATTATGGAAGGTAGTCTGTTGTCGAGTTTTTCTTTACTCCAATTTCATGGTAGCCTTGTCATTATGGAACGTAGTCTGTGGTCGAGATTTTTGTTACACCAATGGATGGTAGCCTTGTCATTACGAAAGGTAGTCAGTTGTCGAGATTTTTGTTACTCAAATTGATGGTAGCCTTGACATTATGTAAGGTAGTCTGTTGTCGAGATTTTTTGTTAGTCAAATGGATGGTAGACTTGTCATGATGGAAGGTAGTCAGTTGTCGAGATTTTTATTACTCAAATTGATGGTAGCCTTGTCATTATGTAAGGTAGTCTGTTGTCGAGATTTTTGTTAGTCAAATGGATGGTAGCCTTGTCATTATGGAAGGAAGTTTGTTGTTGATATTTTTGTTAATCCAATGGATGGTATCCTTGTCATTAAGGAAGGAAGTCTGTTGATTAGATTTTTGTTACTCCAATGGATGGTAGCCTTGTGATTATGGAAGGTAGTGTGTTGTCGATATTTTTGTTACTCCAATCGATGGTAGCCTTGACATTACGGAACGTAGTCTGTTGTCGAGATTTTTGTTACACTAATGGATGGTAGCCTTGTCATTACGAAAGGTAGTCTGTTGTCGAGATCTTTGTAACTCTAATGGATTGTAGCCTTGTCATTATGGAAGGTAGTCAGTTGTCAAGATTTTTGTTACTCAATATGATGGTAGCCTTTTCATTATGTAAGGTAGTCTGTTTTCGAGATTTTTGTTAGTCAAATGGATGGTAGCCTTGTCATTATGGAAGGTAGTCTGTTGTTGATATTTTTGTTAATCCAATGGATGGTAGCCTTGTCATTATGGAATGAAGTCTGTTGATCAAATTTTTGTTACTCCAATGGTTGGTAGCCTTGTCATTATGGAAGGTAATCTATTGTCTAGATTTTTGTTATTCCATTGGATGGTAGCCTTGTCATTATGGAAGGTAGAGTTTTGTCGAGATTTTTGTTACTCCAAATCGATGGTAGCCTTGTCATTATTTAAGGTAGTCTGTTGCCGAGATTTTTGTTACTCTAAAGGATGGAAGCCTTGTCATTATGGATGGTAGTCTGTTGTCGAGACTTTTGTTACTCCAATGGATTGTAGCCTTGTGATTATGGAAGGTAGTCTGTTGTCGAGTTTTTCTTTACTCAAATTGATGGTAGCCTTGTCATTATAGAACGTAGTCTGTTGTCGAGATTTTTGTTACACCAATGGATGCTAGCCTTATCGTTACAGAAGGTAGTCTGTTGTCGAGATCTTTGTTACTCTAATGGATTGTAGCCTTGTCATTATGGAAGGTAGTCAGTTGTCGAGATTTTTTTTACTCAAATTGATGGTAGCCTTGTCATTATGTAAGGTAGTCTGTTGTCGAGATTTCTTGTTAGTCAAATGGATGGTAGCCTTGTCATGATGGAAGGTAGTCAGTTGTCGAGATTTATGTTACTCAAATTGATGGTAGCCTTGTCATTATGTAAGGTAGTCTGTTGTCGAGATTTTTGTTAGTCAAATGGATGGTAGCCTTGTCATTATGGAAGGTAGTCTGTTGTTGATATTTTTGTTAATCCAATGGATGGTATCCTTGTCATTAAGGAAGGAAGTCTGTTGATTAGATTTTTGTTACTCCAATGGATGGTAGCCTTGTCATTATGGAAGGTAGTGTGTTGTCGATATTTTTGTTACTCCAATTGATGGTAGCCTTGACATTACGGAACATAGTTTGTTGTCGAGATTTTTGTTACACTAATGGATGGTAGCCTTGTCATTACGAAAGGTAGTCTGTTGTCGAGATCTTTGTAACTCTAATGGATTGTAGCCTTGTCATTATGGAAGGTAGTCAGTTGTCAAGATTTTTGTTACTCATATTGATGGTAGCCTTGTCATTATGTAAGGTAGTCTGTTTTCGAGATTTTTGTTATTCAAATGGATGGTAGCCTTGTCATTATGGAAGGTAGTCTGTTGTTGATATTTTTGTTAATCCAATGGATGGTAGCCTTGTCATTATGGAATGAAGTCTGTTGATCAAATTTTTGTTACTCCAATGGTTGGTAGCCTTGTCATTATGGAAGGTAGTCTATTGTCTAGATTTTTGTTATTCCATTGGATGGTAGCCTTGTCATTATGGAAGGTAGAGTTTTGTCGATATTTTTGTTACTCCAAATGGATGGTAGCCTTGTCATTATTTAATGTAGTCTGTTGCCGAGATTTTTGTTACTCTAAAGGATGGAAGCCTTGTCATTATGGATGGTAGTCTGTTGTCGAGACTTTTGTTACTCCAATGGATTGTAGCCTTGTGATTATGGAAGGTAGTCTGTTGTCGAAATTTTTGTTACTCCAATGGATTGTAGCCTTGTCATTATGGAAGGTAGTCTGTTGTCTAGAATTTTGTTACTCCAATGCTGGTAGCCTTGTCATTATGGAAGGTAGTCTATTGTCGAGATTTTTGTTACTCCAATGGATGGTAGCCTTGTCATTATGGAAGGTAGTCTGTCATTGAGATTTTTGTTACTCCAATGGATTGTAGCCTTTTCATTATGGAAGGTAATCTGTTGTCGAGATTTTTGTTACTCTAATGGATGGTAGCCTTGTCATTATGGAAGGTAGTCTATTGTCGAGATTTTTGTTACTCCAATTGATGGTAGCCTTGTCATTATGGAAGGAAGTCTGTTGATCTTATTTTTTTACTCCAATGGATGATAGCCTTGTCATTATGGAAGGTAGTCTATTGATCATATTTTTTTGCTCCAATGGATGGTAGCCTTGTCATTATAGAAGGTAGTTTGTTGTCGTGATTTTTGTCACTCCATTGGATGGTAGCCTTGTCATAATGGAAGGTAGTCTGTTGTCGAGTTTTTCTTTACTCCAATTTCATGGTAGCCTTGTCATTATGGAACGTAGTCTGTGGTCGAGATTTTTGATACACCAATGGATGGTAGCCTTGTCATTACAAAAGGTAGTCAGTTGTTGAGATTTTTGTTACTCAAATTGATGGTAGCCTTGACATTATGTAAGGTAGTCTGTTGTCGAGATTTTTTTTTAGTCAAATGGATGGTAGACTTGTCATGATGGAAGGTAGTCAGTTGTCGAGATTTTTGTTACTCAAATTGATGGTAGCCTTGTCATTTTGTAAGGTAGTCTGTTGTCGAGATTTTTGTTAGTCAAATGGATGGTAGCCTTGTCATTATGGAAGGTAGTCTGTTGTTGATATTTTTGTTAATCCAATGGATGGTATCCTTGTCATTAAGGAAGGAAGTCTGTTGATTAGATTTTTGTTACTCCAATGGATGGTAGCCTTGTGATTATGGAAGGTAGTGTGTTGTCGATATTTTTGTTACTCCAATCGATGGTAGCCTTGACATTACGGAACGTAGTCTGTTGTCGAGATTTTTGTTACACCAATGGATGCTAGCCTTATCGTTACTGAAGGTAGTCTGTTGTCGAGATCTTTGTTACTCTAATGGATTGTAGCCTTGTCATTATGGAAGGTAGTCAGTTGTCGAGATTTTTTTTACTCAAATTGATGGTAGCCTTGTCATTATGTAAGGTAGTCTGTTGTCGAGATTTTTTGTTAGTCAAATGGATGGTAGCCTTGTCATGATGGAAGGTAGTCAGTTGTCGAGATTTATGTTACTCAAATTGATGGTAGCCTTGTCATTATGTAAGGTAGTCTGTTGACGAGATTTTTGTTAGTCAAATGGATGGTAGCCTTTTCATTATGGAAGGTAGAGTTTTGTCGAGACTTTTGTTACTCCAAATGGATGGTAGCCTTGTCATTATTGAAGGTAGTCTGTTGCCGAGATTTTTGTTACTCTAAAGGATGGTAGCCTTGTCATTATGGATGGTAGTCTGTTGTCGAGATTTTTGTTACTCCAATGGATTATAGCCTTGTCATTATGGAAGGTAGTCTGTTGTCGAAATTTTTGTTACTCCAATGGATTGTAGCCTTGTCATTTTGGAAGGTGGTCTGTTGTCTAGATTTTTGTTAATCCAATGCTGGTAGCCTTGTCATTATGGAAGGTAGTCTGTTGTCGAGATTTTTGTTACTCCCATGGATGGTAGCCTTGTCATTATGGAAGGTAGTCTGTCGTTGAGATTTTTGTTACTCCAATGGATTGTAGCCTTGACATTATGTAAGGTAGTCTGTTGTCGATATTTTTTGTTAGTCAAATGGATGGTAGACTTGTCATGATGGAAGGTAGTCAGTTGTCGAGATTTTTGTTACTCAAATTGATGGTAGCCTTGTCATTATGTAAGGTAGTCTGTTGTCGAGATTTTTGTTAGTCAAATGGATGGTAGCCTTGTCATTATGGAAGGTAGTCTGTTGTTGATATTTTTGTTAATCCAATGGATGGTATCCTTGTCATTGAGGAAGGAAGTCTGTTGATTAGATTTTTGTTACTCCAATGGATGGTAGCCTTGTGATTATGGAAGGTAGTGTGTTGTCGATATTTTTGTAACTCCAATTGATGGTAGCCTTGACATTACGGAACGTAGTCTATTGTCGAGATTTTTGTTACACTAATGGATGGTAGCCTTGTCATTACGAAAGGTAGTCTGTTGTCGAGATCTTTGTTACTCTAATGGATTGTAGCCTTGTCATTATGGAAGGTAGTCAGTTGTCAAGATTTTTGTTACTCAAATTGATGGTAGCCTTGTCATTATGTAAGGTAGTCTGTTGTCGAGATTTTTGTTAGTCAAATGGATGGTAGCCTTGTCATTATGGAAGGTAGTCTGTTATTGATATTTTTGTTAATCCAATGGATGGTAGCCTTGTCATTATGGAATGAAGCCTGTTGATCAAATTTTTGTTACTCCAATGGTTGGTAGCCTTGTCATTATGGAAGGTAGTCCATTGTCTAGATTTCTGTTATTCCATTGGATGGTAGCCTTGTCATTATGGAAGGTAGAGTTTTGTCGAAATTTTTGTTACTCCAAATGGATGGTAGCCTTGTCATTATTGAAGGTAGTCTGTTGCCGAGATTTTTATTACTCTAAAGGATGGTAGCCTTGTCATTATGAAAGGTAGTCTGTTGTCAAAATTTTTGTTACTCCAATGGATTGTAGCCTTGTCATTATGGAAGGTAGTCTGTTGTCGAGTTTTTCTTTACTCAAATTGATGGTAGCCTTGTCATTATAGAACGTAGTCTCTTGTCGAGATTTTTGTTACACCAATGGATGCTAGCCTTATCGTTACAGAAGGTAGTCTGTTGTCGAGATCTTTGTTACTCTAATGGATTGTAGCCTTGTCATTATGGAAGGTAGTCAGTTGTCGAGATTTTTTTTACTCAAATTGATGGTAGCCTTGTCATTATGTAAGGTAGTCTGTTGACGAGATTTTTGTTAGTCAAATGGATGGTAGCCTTTTCATTATGGAAGGTAGAGTTTTGTCGAGATTTTTGTTACTCCAAATGGATGGTAGCCTTGTCATTATTGAAGGTAGTCTGTTGCCGAGATTTTTGTTACTCTAAAGGATGGTAGCCTTGTCATTATGGATGGTAGTCTGTTGTCGAGATTTTTGTTACTCCAATGGATTATAGCCTTGTCATTATGGAAGGTAGTCTGTTGTCGAAATTTTTGTTACTCCAATGGATTGTAGCCTTGTCATTTTGGAAGGTGGTCTGTTGTCTAGATTTTTCTTAATCCAATGCTGGTAGCCTTGTCATTATGGAAGGTAGTCTGTTGTTGAGATTTTTGTTACTCCCATGGATGGTAGCCTTGTCATTATGGAAGGTAGTCTGTCGTTGAGATTTTTGTTACTCCAATGGATTGTAGCCTTTTCATTATGGAAGGTAATCTGTTGTCGAGATTTCTGTTACTCCAATGGATGGTAGCCTTGTCATTATGGAAGGTAGTCTGTTGTCGAGATTTTTGTTACTCCAATTGATGGTAGCCTTGTCATTTTGGAAGGAAGTCTGTTGATCATATTTTTTTTACTCCAATGGATGATAGCCTTGTCATTATGGAAGGTAGTCTGTTGATCATATTTTTTTACTCCAATGGATGGTAGCCTTGTCATTATGGAAGGTAGTTTGTTGTCATGATTTTTGTCACTCCTTTGGATGGTAGCCTTGTCATCATGGAAGGTAATCTGTTGTCGAGATTTTTGTTACTCCAATGGATGGTAGCCTTGTCATTATGGAAGGTAGTCTGTTGTCGAGTTTTTCTTTACTCCAATTGATGGTAGCCTTGTCATTATGGAACGTAGTCTGTGGTCGAGATTTTTGTTACACCAATGGATGGTAGCCTTGTCATTACGGAAGGTAGTCAGTTGTCGAGATTTTTGTTACTCAAATTGATGGTAGCCTTGTCATTATGTAAGGTAGTCTGTTGTCGAGATTTTTTGTTAGTCAAATGGATGGTAGACTTGTCATGATGGAAGGTAGTCAGTTGTCGAGATTTTTGTTACTCTAGTGTGTTATCGATATTTTTGTTACTCAAATTGATGGTAGCCTTGTCATTATGTAAGGTAGTCTGTTGTCGAGATTTTTCTTAGTCAAATGGATGGTAGCCTTTTCATTATGGAAGGTAGTCTGTTGTTGATATTTTTGTTAATCCAATGGATGGTAGCCTTGTCATTAAGGAAGGAAGTTTGTTGATTAGATTTTTGTTATTCCAATGGATGGTAGCCTTGTCATTATGGAAGGTAGTGTGTTGTCGATATTTTTGTTACTCCAATTGATGGTAGCCTTGACATTACGGAAGGTAGTCTATTGTCGAGATCTTTGTTACTCTAATGGATGGTAGCCTTGTCATTATGGAAGGTAGTTTGTCGTTGAGATTTTTGTTACTCCAATGGATGGTAGCCTTGTCAATATGGAAGGTAGTCCGTTGTTGATATTTTTATTAATCCAATGGATGGTAGCCCTGTCATTATGGAAGGAAGTCTGTTGATTAGATTTTTGATACTCCAATGGATGGTAGCCTTGTCATTATGGAAGGTAGTCTATTGTTGAGATTTTTGTTATTCCATTGGATGGTAGCCTTGTCATTATGGAAGGTAGAGATTTGTCGAGATTTTTGTTACTCCAAATGGATGGTATCCTTGTCATTATGGAAGGTAGTCTATAGTCGAGATTTTTGTTATTCCATTGGATGGTAGCCTTGTCATTAAGGAAGGAAGTTTGTTGATTAGATTTTTGTTATTCCAATGGATGGTAGCCTTGTCATTATGGAAGGTAGAGTTTTGTCGAGATTTTTGTTACTCCAAATAGATGGTAGCCTTGTCATTATGTAAGGAAGTTTGTTGCCCAGATTTTTGTTACTCTAAAGGATGGTAGCCTTGTCATTATGGATGGTAGTCTATTGTCAAGATTTTTGTTACTCCAATGGATTGTAGCCTTGTCATTATGGAATGTAGTCTGTTGTCGAAATTTTTGTTACCCCAATGGATTATAGCCTTGTCATTATGGAAGGTTGTCTATTGTCTAGATTTTTGTTACTCCAATGGTGGTAGCCTTGTTATTATGGAAGGTAGTCTGTTGTCGATATTTTTGTTACTCCAATGGATTATTGCCTTGTCATTATGGAAGGTAGTCTGTTGTCGAAATTTTTGTTACTCCAATGGATTGTAGCCTTGTCATTTTGGAAGGTGGACTGTTGTCTAGATTTTTCTTAATCCAATGCTGGTAGCCTTGTCATTATGGAAGGTAGTCTGTTGTCGAGATTTTTGTTACTCCCATGGATGGTAGCCTTGTCATTATGGAAGGTAGTCTGTCGTTGAGATTTTTGTTACTCCAATGGATTGTAGCCTTTTCATTATGGAAGGTAATCTGTTGTCGAGATTTCTGTTACTCCAATGGATGGTAGCCTTGTCATTATGGAAGGTAGTCTGTTGTCGAGATTTTTGTTACTCCAATTGATGGTAGCCTTGTCATTTTGGAAGGAAGTCTGTTGATCATATTTTTTTTACTCCAATGGATGATAGCCTTGTCATTATGGAAGGTAGTCTGTTGATCATATTTTTTTACTCCAATGGATGGTAGCCTTGTCATTATGGAAGGTAGTTTGTTGTCATGATTTTTGTCACTCCTTTGGATGGTAGCCTTGTCATCATGGAAGGTAATCTGTTGTCGAGATTTTTGTTACTCCAATGGATGGTAGCCTTGTCATTATGGAAGGTAGTCTGTTGTCGAGTTTTTCTTTACTCCAATTGATGGTAGCCTTGTCATTATGGAACGCAGTCTGTGGTCGAGATTTTTGTTACACCAATGGATGGTAGCCTTGTCATTACGGAAGGTAGTCAGTTGTCGAGATTTTTGTTACTCAAATTGATGGTAGCCTTGTCATTATGTAAGGTAGTCTGTTGTCGAGATTTTTTGTTAGTCAAATGGATGGTAGACTTGTCATGATGGAAGGTAGTCAGTTGTCGAGATTTTTGTTACTCTAGTGTGTTATCGATATTTTTGTTACTCAAATTGATGGTAGCCTTGTCATTATGTAAGGTAGTCTGTTGTCGAGATTTTTCTTAGTCAAATGGATGGTAGCCTTTTCATTATGGAAGGTAGTCTGTTGTTGATATTTTTGTTAATCCAATGGATGGTAGCCTTGTCATTAAGGAAGGAAGTTTGTTGATTAGATTTTTGTTATTCCAATGGATGGTAGCCTTGTCATTATGGAAGGTAGTGTGTTGTCGATATTTTTGTTACTCCAATTGATGGTAGCCTTGACATTACGGAAGGTAGTCTATTGTCGAGATCTTTGTTACTCTAATGGATGGTAGCCTTGTCATTATGGAAGGTAGTTTGTCGTTGAGATTTTTGTTACTCCAATGGATGGTAGCCTTGTCATTATGGAAGGTAGTCCGTTGTTGATATTTTTATTAATCCAATGGATGGTAGCCCTGTCATTATGGAAGGAAGTCTGTTCATTAGATTTTTGTTACTCCAATGGATGGTAGCCTTGTCATTATGGAAGGTAGTCTATTGTTGAGATTTTTGTTATTCCATTGGATGGTAGCCTTGTCATTATGGAAGGTAGAGATTTGTCGAGATTTTTGTTACTCCAAATGGATGGTATCCTTGTCATTATGGAAGGTAGTCTATAGTCGAGATTTTTGTTATTCCATTGGATGGTAGCCTTGTCATTAGGGAAGGAAGTTTGTTGATTAGATTTTTGTTATTCCAATGGATGGTAGCCTTGTCATTATGGAAGGTAGAGTTTTGTCGAGATTTTTGTTACTCCAAATAGATGGTAGCCTTGTCATTATGTAAGGAAGTTTGTTGCCCAGATTTTTGTTACTCTAAAGGATGGTAGCCTTGTCATTATGGATGGTAGTCTATTGTCAAGATTTTTGTTACTCCAATGGATTGTAGCCTTGTCATTATGGAATGTAGTCTGTTGTCGAAATTTTTGTTACTCCAATGGATTATAGCCTTGTCATTATGGAAGGTTGTCTATTGTCTAGATTTTTGTTACTCCAATGGTGGTAGCCTTGTTATTATGGAAGGTAGTCTGTTGTCGATATTTTTGTTACTCCAATGGATTATAGCCTTGTCATTATGGAAGGTAGTCTGTTGTCGAAATTTTTGTTACTCCAATGGATTGTAGCCTTGTCATTTTGGAAGGTGGACTGTTGTCTAGATTTTTCTTAATCCAATGCTGGTAGCCTTGTCATTATGGAAGGTAGTCTGTTGTCGAGATTTTTGTTACTCCCATGGATGGTAGCCTTGTCATTATGGAAGGTAGTCTGTCGTTGAGATTTTTGTTACTCCAATGGATTGTAGCCTTTTCATTATGGAAGGTAATCTGTTGTCGAGATTTCTGTTACTCCAATGGATGGTAGCCTTGTCATTATGGAAGGTAGTCTGTTGTCGAGATTTTTGTTACTCCAATTGATGGTAGCCTTGTCATTTTGGAAGGAAGTCTGTTGATCATATTTTTTTTACTCCAATGGATGATAGCCTTGTCATTATGGAAGGTAGTCTGTTGATCATATTTTTTTACTCCAATGGATGGTAGCCTTGTCATTATGGAAGGTAGTTTGTTGTCATGATTTTTGTCACTCCTTTGGATGGTAGCCTTGTCATCATGGAAGGTAATCTGTTGTCGAGATTTTTGTTACTCCAATGGATGGTAGCCTTGTCATTATGGAAGGTAGTCTGTTGTCGAGTTTTTCTTTACTCCAATTGATGGTAGCCTTGTCATTATGGAACGCAGTTTGTGGTCGAGATTTTTGTTACACCAATGGATGGTAGCCTTGTCATTACGGAAGGTAGTCAGTTGTCGAGATTTTTGTTACTCAAATTGATGGTAGCCTTGTCATTATGTAAGGTAGTCTGTTGTCGAGATTTTTTGTTAGTCAAATGGATGGTAGACTTGTCATGATGGAAGGTAGTCAGTTGTCGAGATTTTTTTTACTCTAGTGTGTTATCGATATTTTTGTTACTCAAATTGATGGTAGCCTTGTCATTATGTAAGGTAGTCTGTTGTCGAGATTTTTCTTAGTCAAATGGATGGTAGCCTTTTCATTATGGAAGGTAGTCTGTTGTTGATATTTTTGTTAATCCAATGGATGGTAGCCTTGTCATTAAGGAAGGAAGTTTGTTGATTAGATTTTTGTTATTCCAATGGATGGTAGCCTTGTCATTATGGAAGGTAGTGTGTTGTCGATATTTTTGTTACTCCAATTGATGGTAGCCTTGACATTACGGAAGGTAGTCTATTGTCGAGATCTTTGTTACTCTAATGGATGGTAGCCTTGTCATTATGGAAGGTAGTTTGTCGTTGAGATTTTTGTTACTCCAATGGATGGTAGCCTTGTCATTATGGAAGGTATTCCGTTGTTGATATTTTTGTTAATCCAATGGATGGTAGCCCTGTCATTATGGAAGGAAGTCTGTTGATTAGATTTTTGTTACTCCAATGGATGGTAGCCTTGTCATTATGGAAGGTAGTCTATTGTTGAGATTTTTGTTATTCCATTGGATGGTAGCCTTGTCATTATGGAAGGTAGAGATTTGTCGAGATTTTTGTTACTCCAAATGGATGGTATCCTTGTCATTATGGAAGGTAGTCTATAGTCGAGATTTTTGTTATTCCATTGGATGGTAGCCTTGTCATTACGGAAGGTAGAGTTTTGTCGAGATTTTTGTTACTCCAAATAGATGGTAGCCTTGTCATTATGTAAGGAAGTTTGTTGCCCAGATTTTTGTTACTCTAAAGGATGGTAGCCTTGTCATTATGGATGGTAGTCTATTGTCAAGATTTTTGTTACTCCAATGGATTGTAGCCTTGTCATTATGGAATGTAGTCTGTTGTCGAAATTTTTGTTACTCCAATGGATTATAGCCTTGTCATTATGGAAGGTTGTCTATTGTCTAGATTTTTGTTACTCCAATGGTGGTAGCCTTGTTATTATGGAAGGTAGTCTGTTGTCGATATTTTTGTTACTCCAATGGATTATAGCCTTGTCATTATGGAAGGTAGTCTGTTGTCGAAATTTTTGTTACTCCAATGGATTGTAGCCTTGTCATTTTGGAAGGTGGACTGTTGTCTAGATTTTTCTTAATCCAATGCTGGTAGCCTTGTCATTATGGAAGGTAGTCTGTTGTCGAGATTTTTGTTACTCCCATGGATGGTAGCCTTGTCATTATGGAAGGTAGTCTGTCGTTGAGATTTTTGTTACTCCAATGGATTGTAGCCTTTTCATTATGGAAGGTAATCTGTTGTCGAGATTTCTGTTACTCCAATGGATGGTAGCCTTGTCATTATGGAAGGTAGTCTGTTGTCGAGATTTTTGTTACTCCAATTGATGGTAGCCTTGTCATTTTGGAAGGAAGTCTGTTGATCATATTTTTTTTACTCCAATGGATGATAGCCTTGTCATTATGGAAGGTAGTCTGTTGATCATATTTTTTTACTCCAATGGATGGTAGCCTTGTCATTATGGAAGGTAGTTTGTTGTCATGATTTTTGTCACTCCTTTGGATGGTAGCCTTGTCATCATGGAAGGTAATCTGTTGTCGAGATTTTTGTTACTCCAATGGATGGTAGCCTTGTCATTATGGAAGGTAGTCTGTTGTCGAGTTTTTCTTTACTCCAATTGATGGTAGCCTTGTCATTATGGAACGCAGTCTGTGGTCGAGATTTTTGTTACACCAATGGATGGTAGCCTTGTCATTACGGAAGGTAGTCAGTTGTCGAGATTTTTGTTACTCAAATTGATGGTAGCCTTGTCATTATGTAAGGTAGTCTGTTGTCGAGATTTTTTGTTAGTCAAATGGATGGTAGACTTGTCATGATGGAAGGTAGTCAGTTGTCGAGATTTTTTTTACTCTAGTGTGTTATCGATATTTTTGTTACTCAAATTGATGGTAGCCTTGTCATTATGTAAGGTAGTCTGTTGTCGAGATTTTTCTTAGTCAAATGGATGGTAGCCTTTTCATTATGGAAGGTAGTCTGTTGTTGATATTTTTGTTAATCCAATGGATGGTAGCCTTGTCATTAAGGAAGGAAGTTTGTTGATTAGATTTTTGTTATTCCAATGGATGGTAGCCTTGTCATTATGGAAGGTAGTGTGTTGTCGATATTTTTGTTACTCCAATTGATGGTAGCCTTGACATTACGGAAGGTAGTCTATTGTCGAGATCTTTGTTACTCTAATGGATGGTAGCCTTGTCATTATGGAAGGTAGTTTGTCGTTGAGATTTTTGTTACTCCAATGGATGGTAGCCTTGTCATTATGGAAGGTATTCCGTTGTTGATATTTTTGTTAATCCAATGGATGGTAGCCCTGTCATTATGGAAGGAAGTCTGTTGATTAGATTTTTGTTACTCCAATGGATGGTAGCCTTGTCATTATGGAAGGTAGTCTATTGTTGAGATTTTTGTTATTCCATTGGATGGTAGCCTTGTCATTATGGAAGGTAGAGATTTGTCGAGATTTTTGTTACTCCAAATGGATGGTATCCTTGTCATTATGGAAGGTAGTCTATAGTCGAGATTTTTGTTATTCCATTGGATGGTAGCCTTGTCATTACGGAAGGTAGAGTTTTGTCGAGATTTTTGTTACTCCAAATAGATGGTAGCCTTGTCATTATGTAAGGAAGTTTGTTGCCCAGATTTTTGTTACTCTAAAGGATGGTAGCCTTGTCATTATGGATGGTAGTCTATTGTCAAGATTTTTGTTACTCCAATGGATTGTAGCCTTGTCATTATGGAATGTAGTCTGTTGTCGAAATTTTTGTTACTCCAATGGATTATAGCCTTGTCATTATGGAAGGTTGTCTATTGTCTAGATTTTTGTTACTCCAATGGTGGTAGCCTTGTTATTATGGAAGGTAGTCTGTTGTCGATATTTTTGTTACTCCAATGGATTATAGCCTTGTCATTATGGAAGGTAGTCTGTTGTCGAAATTTTTGTTACTCCAATGGATTGTAGCCTTGTCATTTTGGAAGGTGGACTGTTGTCTAGATTTTTCTTAATCCAATGCTGGTAGCCTTGTCATTATGGAAGGTAGTCTGTTGTCGAGATTTTTGTTACTCCCATGGATGGTAGCCTTGTCATTATGGAAGGTAGTCTGTCGTTGAGATTTTTGTTACTCCAATGGATTGTAGCCTTTTCATTATGGAAGGTAATCTGTTGTCGAGATTTCTGTTACTCCAATGGATGGTAGCCTTGTCATTATGGAAGGTAGTCTGTTGTCGAGATTTTTGTTACTCCAATTGATGGTAGCCTTGTCATTTTGGAAGGAAGTCTGTTGATCATATTTTTTTACTCCAATGGATGATAGCCTTGTCATTATGGAAGGTAGTCTGTTGATCATATTTTTTTACTCCAATGGATGGTAGCCTTGTCATTATGGAAGGTAGTTTGTTGTCATGATTTTTGTCACTCCTTTGGATGGTAGCCTTGTCATCATGGAAGGTAATCTGTTGTCGAGATTTTTGTTACTCCAATGGATGGTAGCCTTGTCATTATGGAAGGTAGTCTGTTGTCGAGTTTTTCTTTACTCCAATTGATGGTAGCCTTGTCATTATGGAACGTAGTCTGTGGTCGAGATTTTTGTTACACCAATGGATGGTAGCCTTGTCATTACGGAAGGTAGTCAGTTGTCGAGATTTTTGTTACTCAAATTGATGGTAGCCTTGTCATTATGTAAGGTAGTCTGTTGTCGAGATTTTTTGTTAGTCAAATGAATGGTAGACTTGTCATGATGAAAGGTAGTCAGTTGTCGAGATTTTTGTTACTCTAGTGTGTTATCGATATTTTTGTTACTCAAATTGATGGTAGCCTTATCATTATGTAAGGTAGTCTGTTGTCGAGATTTTTCTTAGTCAAATGGATGGTAGCCTTTTCATTATGGAAGGTAGTCTGTTGTTGATATTTTTGTTAATCCAATGGATGGTAGCCTTGTCATTAAGGAAGGAAGTTTGTTGATTAGATTTTTGTTATTCCAATGGATGGTAGCCTTGTCATTATGGAAGGTAGTGTGTTGTCGATATTTTTGTTACTCCAATTGATGGTAGCCTTGACATTACGGAAGGTAGTCTGTTGTCGAGATCTTTGTTACTCTAATGGATGGTAGCCTTGTCATTATGGAAGGTAGTTTGTCGTTGAGATTTTTGTTACTCCAATGGATGGTAGCCTTGTCATTATGGAAGGTAGTCCGTTGTTGATATTTTTGTTAATCCAATGGATGGTAGCCCTGTCATTATGGAAGGAAGTCTGTTGATCATATTTTTTTTACTCCAATGGATGATAGCCTTGTCATTATGGAAGGTAGTCTGTTGATCATATTTTTTTACTCCAATGGATGGTAGCCTTGTCATTATGGAAGGTAGTTTGTTGTCATGATTTTTGTCACTCCTTTGGATGGTAGCCTTGTCATCATGGAAGGTAATCTGTTGTCGAGATTTTTGTTACTCCAATGGATGGTAGCCTTGTCGTTATGGAAGGTAGTCTGTTGTCGAGTTTTTCTTTACTCCAATTGATGGTAGCCTTGTCATTATGGAACGTAGTCTGTGGTCGAGATTTTTGTTACACCAATGGATGGTAGCCTTGTCATTACGGAAGGTAGTCAGTTGTCGAGATTTTTGTTACTCAAATTGATGGTAGCCTTGTCATTATGTAAGGTAGTCTGTTGTCGAGATTTTTCTTAGTCAAATGGATGGTAGCCTTTTCATTATGGAAGGTAGTCTGTTGTTGATATTTTTGTTAATCCAATGGATGGTAGCCTTGTCATTAAGGAAGGAAGTTTGTTGATTAGATTTTTGTTATTCCAATGGATGGTAGCCTTGTCATTATGGAAGGTAGTGTGTTGTCGATATTTTTGTTACTCCAATTGATGGTAGCCTTGACATTACGGAAGGTAGTCTGTTGTCGAGATCTTTGTTACTCTAATGGATGGTAGCCTTGTCATTATGGAAGGTAGTTTGTCGTTGAGATTTTTGTTACTCCAATGGATGGTAGCCTTGTCATTATGGAAGGTAGTCCGTTGTTGATATTTTTGTTAATCCAATGGATGGTAGCCCTGTCATTATGGAAGGAAGTCTGTTGATTAGATTTTTGTTACTCCAATGGATGGTAGCCTTGTCATTATGGAAGGTAGTCTATTGTTGAGATTTTTGTTATTCCATTGGATGGTAGCCTTGTCATTATGGAAGGTAGAGATTTGTCGAGATTTTTGTTACTCCAAATGGATGGTATCCTTGTCATTATGGAAGGTAATCTATAGTCGAGATTTTTGTTATTCCATTGGATGGTAGCCTTGTCATTATGGAAGGTAGTTTGTTGCCGAGATTTTTGTTACTCTAAAGGATGGTAGCCTTGTCATTATGCAAGGTATTCTGTTGTCGAGATTTTTGTTACTCCAATGGATGGTAGCCTTGTCATTATGGAAGGTAGTTTGTTGTCGATATTTTTGTTACTCCAATGGATTATAGCCTTGTCATTATGGAACATAGTCTGTTGTCGAGACTTTTGTTATTCCATTTGATGGTAGTATTGTCATTATGGAAGGTAGTCTGTTGTCGAGATTTTTTTTACTCTAATGGATGGCATCCTTGTCATTATGGAAGGTAGTCTGTTGTCGAGATTTTTGTCACTCCAATTGATGGAAGCCTTGTCATTATGGAAGGTAGTCTGTTGTCGAGATTTTTGTTTTTCCAAAGGATGGTAGCCTTGTCATTATGGAAGGTAGTGTGTTGTCGATATTTTTGTTACTCCAATTAATGGTAGCCTTGTCATTATGGAATGTAGTCTGTGTTCGAGATTTTTGTTACACTAATGGATGGTAGCCTTGTCATTAGGGAAGGTAGTCTGTTGTCGAGATCTTTGTTACTCTAATGGATTGTAGCCTTGTCATTATGGAAGGTAGTCAGTTGTCGATATTTTTGTTACTCAAATTGATGGTAGCCTTGTCATTATGTAAGGTAGTCTGTTGTCGATATTTTTGTTAGTCAAATGGATGGTAGCCTTGTCATTATGGAAGGTAGCCTGTTGTTGATATTTTTGTTAATCCAATGTATGGTAGCCTTGTCATTATGGAAGGAAGTATGTTGATCAGATTTTTGTTACTCTAATGGTTGGAAGCCTTGTCATTATCGAAGGTAGTCTATTGTCGATATTTTTGTTATTCCATTGGATTGTAGCCTTTTCATTATGGAAGGTAGAGTTTTATCGAGATTTTTGTTACTCCAAATGGATGGTAGCCTTTTCATTATTGAAGGTAGTATGTTACCTAGATTTTTGTTACTCTAAAGGATGGTATCCTTGTCATTATGGATGGTAGTCTGTTGTGGAGATTTTTGTTACTCCAATGGATTGTAGCCTTGTCATTATGGAAGGTAGTCTGTTGTCGAAATTTATGTTACTCCAATGGATTGTAGCCTTGTCATTATGGAAGGTAGTCTATTGTGGAGATTTTTGTTACTCCAATGGATGGTAGCCTTGTCATTATGCAAGGTAGTCTGTTGTCGAGATTTTTGTTACTCCAATGGATGGTAGCCTTGTCATTATGAAAGGTAGTCTGTTGTCGATATTTTTGTTACTCCAATTGATGGTAGCCTTGTCATTATGGAACATAGTCTGTTGTCGAGACTTTTGTTATTCCATTTGATGGTAGTATTGTCATTTGGAAGGTAGTCTGTTGTCATGATTTTTTTTACTCTAATGGATGGCATCCTTGTCATTATGGAATGTAGTCTGTTGTCGAGATTTTTGTCACTCCAATTGATGGAAGCCTTGTCATTATGGAAGGTAGTCTGTTGTCGAGATTTTTGTTTTTCCAACGGATGGTAGCCTTGTCATTATAGAAGGTAGTGTGTTGTCGATATTTTTGTTACTCCAATTGATGGTAGCCTTGTCATTACGGAAGGTAGTCTGTTGTCGAGATCTTTGTTACTCTAATGGATTGTAGCCTTGTCATTATGGAAGGTAGTCAATTGTCGATATTTTTGTTACTCAAATTGATGGTAGCCTTGTCATTATGTAAGGTAGTCTGTTGTCGATATTTTTGTTAGTCAAATGGATGGTAGCCTTGTCATTATGGAAGGTAGTCTATTGTTGATATTTTTGTTAATCCAATGGATGGTAGCCTTGTCATTATGGAAGGAAGTCTATTGATCAGATTTTTGTTACTCCAAAGGATGGTAGCCTTGTCATTATGGAAGGTAGTATATTGTAGAGATTTTTGTTATTCCATTGGATGGTAGCCTTGTCATTATGGAAGGTAGACTTTTGTCAGGATTTTTGTTACTCCAAATGGATGGTAGCCTTGTGATTATGGAAGGTAGTCTATTGCCGAGATTTTTTTTACTCTAAAGGATGGTAGTCTTGTAATTATGGATGGTAGTCTGTTGTCGAGATTTTTGTTACTCCAATGGATTGTAGCCTTGTCATTATGGAAGGTAGTCTGTTGTCGAAATTTATGTTACTCCAATGGATTGTAGCTTTGTCATTATGGAAGGTTGTCTGTCGTTGAGATTTCTGTTACTCCATTGGATGGTAGCCTTTTCATTATGGAAGGTAGTCTGTCGTTGAGATTTCTGATACTCCAATGGATGGTAGCCTTGTCATTATGGAAGGTAGTCTGTTGTCGAGATTTTTGTTTTTTCAATGGATGGTAGCCTTGTCATTATGGAACGTAGTGTGTTGTCGATATTTTTGTTACTGCAATTGATGGTAGCCTTGTCATTATGGAACGTAGTCTGTTGTCAAGATTTTTGTTACACTAATGGATGGTATCCTTGTCATTACGAAAGGTAGTCTGTTGTCGAGATCTTTGTTACTCTAATGGATTGTAGCCTTGTCATTATGGAAGGTAGTCAGTTGTCGAGATTTTTGTTACTCAAATTGATAGTAGCCTTGTCATTATGTAAAGTAGTCTGTTGTCGATATTTTTGTTAGTCAAATGGATAGTAGCCTTGTCATTATGGAAGGTAGTCTGTTGTTGATATTTTTGTTAATCCAATGGATGGTAGCCTTGTCATTATGGATGGAAGTGTGTTGATCAGATTTTTGTTACTCCAATGGATGGTAGCCTTGTCATTATGGAAGGTAGTCTATTGTCGATATTTTTGTTATTCCATTAGATGGTAGCCATGTCATTATGGAAGGTAGACTTTTGTCGAGATTTTTGTTACTCCAAATGGATGGTAGCCTTGTGATTATGGAAGGAAGTCTTTTGCCGAGGCTTTTATACTCTAAAGGATGGTAGCCTTGTAATTATGGATGGTAGTCTGTTGTCGAGATTTTTGTTACTCCAATGGATTGTAGCCTTGTCATTATGGAAGGTAGTGTGTTGTCGAAATTTATGTTACTCCAATGGATTGTAGCCTTGTCATTATGGAAGGTTGTCTGTCGTTGAGATTTTTGTTACTCCAATGGATTGTAGCCTTTTCATTATGGAAGGTAATCTGTTGTCGAGATTTTTGTTACTCCAATGGATGGTAGCCTTGTCATTATGGAAGGTAGTCTGTTGTCGAGATTTTTGTTACTCCAATTGATGGTAGCCTTGTCATTTTGGAAGGAAGTCTGTTGATCATATTTTTTTTCTCCAATGGATGATAGCCTTGTCATTATGAAAGGTAGTCTGTTGATCATATTTTTTTGCTCCAATGGATGGTAGCCTTGTCATTATGGAAGGTAGTTTGTTGTCATGATTTTTGTCACTCCTTTGGATGGTAGCCTTGTCATCATGGAAGGTAATCTGTTGTCGAGATTTTTGTTACTCCAATGGATTGTAGCCTTGTCATTATGGAAGGTAGTCTGTTGTCGAGTTTTTCTTTACTCCAATTGATGGTAGCCTTGTCATTATGGACCGTAGTCTGTGGTCGAGATTTTTGTTACACCAATGGATGGTAGCCTTGTCATTACAGAAGGTAGTCAGTTGTCGCGATTTTTGTTACTCAAATTGATGGTAGCCTTTTCATTATGTAAGGTAGTCTGTTGTAGAGATTTTTTGTTAGTCAAATGGATGGTAGACTTGTCATGATGGAAGGTAGTCAGTTGTCGAGATTTTTGTTACTCTAGTGTGTTATTGATATTTTTGTTACTCAAATTGATGGTAGCCTTGTCATTATGTAAGGTAGTCTGTTGTCGAGATTTTTGTTAGTCAAATGGATGGTAGCCTTTTCATTATGGAAGGTAGTCTGTTGTTGATATTTTTGTTAATCCAATGGATGGTAGCCTTGTCATTAAGGAAGGAAGTCTGTTGATTAGATTTTTGTTACTCCAATGGATGGTAGCCTTGTCATTATGGAAGGTAGTGTGTTGTCGATATTTTTGTTACTCCAATTGATGGTAGCCTTGACATTACGGAACATAGTCTGCTGTCGAGATTTTTGTTACACTAATGGATGGTAGCCTTGTCATTACGAAAGGTAGTCTGTTGTCGAGATCTTTGTTACTCTAATGGATGGTAGCCTTGTCATTATGGAAGGTAGTCTGTCGTTGAGATTTTTGTTACTCCAATGGATGGTAGCCTTGTCATTATGGAAGGTAGTCCGTTGTTGATATTTTTGTTAATCCAATGGATGGTAGCCCTGTCATTATGGAAGGAAGTCTGTTGATTAGATTTTTGTTACTCCAATGGATGGTAGCCTTGTCATTATGGAAGGTAGTCTATTGTTGAGATTTTTGTTATTCCATTGGATGGTAGCCTTGTCATTATGGAAGGTAGAGATTTGTCGAGATTTTTGTTACTCCAAATGGATGGTATCCTTGTCATTATGGAAGGTAGTCTATAGTCGAGATTTTTGTTACTCCATTGGATGGTAGCCTTGTCATTACGGAAGGTAGAGTTTTGTCGAGATTTTTGTTACTCTAAATAGATGGTAGCCTTGTCATTATGGAAGGTAGTTTGTTGCCGAGATTTTTGTTACTCTAAAGGATGGTAGCCTTGTCATTATGGATGGTAGTCTATTGTCGAGATTTTTGTTACTCCAATGGATTGTAGCCTTGTCATTATGGAATGTAGTCTGTTGTCGAAATTTTTGTTTCTCCAATGGATTATAGCCTTGTCATTATGGAAGGTTGTCTGTTGTCTAGATTTTTGTTACTCCAATGGTGGTAGCCTTGTTATTATGGAAGGTAGTCTGTTGTCGATATTTTTGTTACTCCAATGGATGGCAGCCTTGTCATTATGGAAGGTAGTCTGTTGTTGAGATTTCTGTTACTCCAATGGATGGTAGCCTTGTCATTATGGAAGGTAGTCTGTTGTCGAGATTTTTGATTTTCCAATGGATGGTAGCCTTGTCATTATGGAAGGTAGTGTGTTGTCGATATTTTTGTTACTCCAATTGATGGTAGCCTTGTCATTATGGAACGTAGTCTGTTGTCGAGATTTTTGTTACACTAATGGATGGTAGCCTTGTCATTACGAAAGGTAGTCTGTTGTCGAGATCTTTGTTACTCTAATGGATTGTAGCCTTCTCATTATGGAAGTTAGTCAGTTGTCGAGATTTTTGTTACTCAAATTGATGGTAGCCTTGTCATTATGTAAGGTAGTCTGTTGTCGAGATTTTTGTTAGTCAAATGGATGGTAGCCTTGCCATTATGGAAGGTAGTCTGATGTTGATATTTTTGTTAATCCAATGGATGGTAGCCTTGTCATTATGGAAGGAAGTATGTTGATCAGATTTTTGTTACTCCAATGGTTGGAAGCCTTTTCATTATCGAAGGTAGTCTATTGTCGATATTTTTGTTATTCCATTGGATGGTAGCCTTTTCATTATGGAAGGTAGAGTTTTGTCGAGATTTTTGTTACTCCAAATGGATGGTAGCCTTGTCATTATGGATGGTAGTCTGTTGTGGAGATTTTTGTTACTCCAATGGATTGTAGCCTTGTCATTATGGAAGGTAGTCTGTTGTCGAAATTTATGTTACTCCAATGGATTGTAGCCTTGTCATTATGGAAGGTAGTCTATTGTGGAGATTTTTGTTACTCCAATGGATGGTAGCCTTGTCATTATGCAAGGTAGTCTGTTGTCGAGATTTTTGTTACTCCAATGGATGGTAGCCTTGTCATTATGAAAGGTAGTTTGTTGTCGATATTTTTATTACTCCAATTGATGGTAGCCTTGTCATTATGGAACATAGTCTGTTGTCGAGACTTTTGTTATTCCATTTGATGGTAGTATTGTCATTATGGAAGGTAGTCTGTTGTCGAGATTTTTTTTACTCTAATGGATGGCATCCTTGTCATTATGGAAGGTAGTCTGTTGTCGAGATTTTTGTCACTCCAATTGATGGAAGCCTTGTCATTATGGAAGGTAGTCTGTTGTCGAGATTTTTGTTACTCCAATGGATGGTATCCTTGTCATTATGGAAGGTAGTTTGTTGTCGATATTTTTGTTACTCCAATTAATGGTAGCCTTGTCATTATGGAACGTAGTCTGTGTTCGAGATTTTTGTTACACTAATGGATGGTAGCCTTGTCATTACGGAAGGTAGTCTGTTGTCGAGATTTTTGTTACTCCAATCTATGGTAGCCTTGTCATTATGAAAGGTTGTCTGTTGTCGATATTTTTGTTACTCCAATTGATGGTAGCCTTGTCATTATGGAACATAGTCTATTGTCGAGACTTTTGTTATTCCATTTGATGGAAGTATTGTCATTATGGAAGGTAGTCTGTTGTCAAGATTTTTTTTACTCTAATGGATGGCATCCTTGTCATTATGGAATGTAGTCTGTTGTAGAGATTTTTGTCACTCCAATTGATGGAAGCCTTGTCATTATGAAAGATAGTCTGTTGTCGAGATTTTTGTTTTTCCAACGGATGGTAGCCTTGTCATTATAGAAGGTAGTGTGTTGTCGATATTTTTGTTACTCCAATTGATGGTAGCCTTGTCATTACGAAAGGTAGTATGTTGTCGAGATCTTTGTTACTCTAATGGATTGTAGCCTTGTCATTATGGAAGGTATTCAATTGTCGATATTTTTGTTACTCAAATTGATGGTAGCCTTGTCATTATGTAAGGTAGTCTATTGTCGATATTTTTGTTAGTCAAATGGATGGTAGCCTTGTCATTATGGAAGGTAGTCTATTGTTGATATTTTTGTTAATCCAATGGATGGTAGCGTTGTCATTATGGAAGGAAGTCTGTTGATCAATTTTTGTTACTCCAAAGGATGGTAGCCTTGTCATTATGGAAGGTAGTATATTGTAGAGATTTTTGTTATTCCATTGGATGGTAGCCTTGTCATTATGGAAGGTAGACTTTTGTCAAGATTTTTGTTACTCCAAATGGATGGTAGCCTTGTGATTATGGAAGGTAGTCTATTGCCGAGATTTTTTTTACTCTAAAGGATGGTAGCCTTGTAATTATGGATGGTAGTCTGTTGTTGAGATTTTTGTTACTCCAATGGATTGTAGCCTTGTCATTATGGAAGGTAGTCTGTTGTCGAAATTTATGTTACTCCAATGGATTGTAGCCTTGTCATTATGGAAGGTTGTCTGTCGTTGAGATTTCTGTTACTCCATTGGATGGTAGTCTTTTCATTATCGAAGGTAGTCTGTCGTTGAGATTTCTGATACTCCAATGGATGGTAGCGTTGTCATTATGGAAGGTAGTCTGTTGTCGAGATTTTTGTTTTTCCAATGGATGGTAGCCTTGTCATTATGGAACGTAGTGTGTTGTCGATATTTTTGTTACTGCAATTGATGGTAGCCTTGTCATTATGGAACGTTGTCTGTTGTCAAGATTTTTGTTACACTAATGGATGGTAGCCTTGTCATTACGAAAGGTAGTCTGTTGTCGAGATCTTTGTTACTCTAATGGATTGTAGCCTTGTCATTATGGAAGGTAGTCAGTTGTCGAGATTTTTGTTACTCAAATTGATGGTAGCCTTGTCATTATGTAAGGTAGTCTCTTGTCGATATTTTTGTTAGTCAAATGGATAGTAGCCTTGTCATTATGGAAGGTAGTCTGTTGTTGATATTTTTGTTAATCCAATGGATGGTAGCCTTGTCATTATGGAAGGAAGTGTGTTGATCAGATTTTTGTTACTCCAATGGATGGTAGCCTTGTCATTATGGAAGGTAGTCTATTGTCGATATTTTTGTTATTCCATTGGATGGTAGCCTTGTCATTATGGAAGGTAGACTTTTGTCGAGATTTTTGTTACTCCAAATGGATGGTAGCCTTGTGATTATGGAAGGTAGTCTTTTGCCGAGGTTTTTTTACTCTAAAGGATGGTAGCCTTGTAATTATGGATGGTAGTCTGTTGTCGAGATTTTTGTTACTCCAATGGATTGTAGCCTTGTCATTATGGAAGGTAGTCTGTTGTCGAAATTTATGTTACTCCAATGGATTGTAGCCTTATCATTATGGAAGGTTGTCTGTCGTTGAGATTTCTGTTACTCCATTGGATGGTAGCCTTGTCATTATGGAAGGTAGTTTGTCGTTGAGATTTCTGTTACTCCAATGGATGGTAGCCTTGTCATTATGGAAGGTAGTCTGTTGTCGAGATTTTTGTTTTTCCAATGGATGGTAGCCTTGTCATTATGGAACGTAGTGTGTTGTCGATATTTTTGTTACTCCAATTGATGGTAACCTTGTCATTATGGAACGTAGTCTGTTGTCGAGATTTTTGTTACACAAATGGATGGTAGCCTTGTCATTACGAAAGGTAGTCTGTTATCGAGATCTTTGTTACTCTAATGGATTGTAGCCTTGTCATTATGGAAGGTAGTCATTTGTCGAGATTTTTGTTACTCAAATTGATGGTAGCCTTGTCATTATGTAAGTTAGTCTGTTGGCGAGATTTTTGTTAGTCAAATGGATGATAGCCTTGTCATTATGGAAGGTAGTCTGTAGTCGATATTTTTGTTAGTCAAATGGATGGTAGCCTTGTCATTATGGAAGTAGTCTGTTGTTGATATTTTTGTTAATCCAATGGATGGTAGCCTTGTCATTATGGAAGGAAGTGTGTTGATCAGATTTTTGTTACTCCAATGGATGGTAGCCTTGTCATTATGGAAGGTAGTCTATTGTCGATATTTTTGATATTCCATTGGATGGTAGCCTTGTCATTATGGAAGGTAGACTTTTGTCGAGATTTTTGTTACTCCAAATGGATTGTAGCCTTGTGATTATGGAAGGTAGTCTTTTGCCAAGTTTTTTTTACTTTAAAGGATGGTAGCCTTGTAATTATGGATGGTAGTCTATTGTCGAGATTTTTGTTACTCCAATGGATTGTAGCCTTGTCATTATGGAAGGTAGTCTGTTGTCGAAATTTATGTTACTCCAATGGATTGTAGCCTTGTCATTATGGAAGGTTGTCTGTCGTTGAGATTTCTGTTACTCCATTGTATTGTAGCCTTGTCATTATGGAAGGTAGTCTGTCGTTGAGATTTCTGTTACTCCAATGGATGGTAGCCTTGTCATTATGGAAGGTAGTATGTTGTCGATATTTTTCTTTTTCCAATGGATGGTAGCCTTGTCATTATGGAACGTAGTGTGTTGTCGATATTTTTGTTACTCCAATTGATGGTAACCTTGTCATTATGGAACGTAGTCTGTTGTCGAGATTTTTGTTACACTAATGGATGGTAGCCTTGTCATTACGAAAGGTAGTTTGTTGGCGAGATCTTTGTTACTCTAATGGATTGTAGCCTTGTCATTATGGTAGGTAGTCAGTTGTCGATATTTTTGTTACTCAAATTGATGGTAGCCTTGTCATTATGTAAGGTACTCTGTTGTCGAGATTTTTGTTAGTCAAATGGATGGTAGCCTTATCATTATGGAAGGTAGTCTGTTGTTGATATTTTTATTAATCCAATGGATGGTAGCCTTGTCATTATGGAAGGTAGTTTGTCGTTGAGATTTCTGTTACTCCAATGGATGGTAGCCTTGTCATTATGGAAGGTAGTCTGTTGTCGAGATTTTTGTTTTTCCAATGGATGGTAGCCTTGTCATTATGGAACGTAGTGTGTTGTCGATATTTTTGTTACTCCAATTGATGGTAACCTTGTCATTATGGAACGTAGTCTGTTGTCGAGATTTTTGTTACACAAATGGATGGTAGCCTTGTCATTACGAAAGGTAGTCTGTTGTCGAGATCTTTGTTACTCTAATGGATTGTAGCCTTGTCATTATGGAAGGTAGTCATTTGTCGAGATTTTTGTTACTCAAATTGATGGTAGCCTTGTCATTATGTAAGTTAGTCTGTTGGCGAGATTTTTATTAGTCAAATGGATGATAGCCTTGTCATTATGGAAGGTAGTCTGTTGTCGATATTTTTGTTAGTCAAATGGATGGTAGCCTTGTCATTATGGAAGGTAGTCTGTTGTTGATATTTTTGTTAATCCAATGGATGGTAGCCTTGTCATTATGGAAGGAAGTGTGTTGATCAGATTTTTGTTACTCCAATGGATGGTAGCCTTGTGATTATGGAAGGTAGTCTATTGTCGATATTTTTGATATTCCATTGGATGGTAGCCTTGTCATAATGGAAGGTAGACTTTTGTCGAGATTTTTGTTACTCCAAATGGATTGTAGCCTTGTGATTATGGAAGGTAGTCTTTTGCCGAGATTTTTTTTACTCTAAAGGATGGTAGCCTTGTAATTATGGATGGTAGTCTGTTGTCGAGATTTTTGTTACTCCAATGGATTGTAGCCTTGTCATTATGGAAGGTAGTCTGTTGTCGAAATTTATGTTACTCCAATGGATTGTAGCCTTGTCATTATGGAAGGTTGTCTTTCGTTGAGATTTCTGTTACTCCATTGGATTGTAGCCTTGTCATTATGGAAGGTAGTCTGTCGTTGAGATTTCTGTTACTCCAATGGATGGTAGCCTTGTCATTATGGAAGGTAGTCTGTTGTCGATATTTTTCTTTTTCCATTGGATGGTAGCCTTGTCATTATGGAACGTAGTGTGTTGTCGATATTTTTGTTACTCCAATTGATGGTAACCTTGTCATTATGGAACGTAGTCTGTTGTCGAGATTTTTGTTACACTAATGGATGGTAGCCTTGTCATTACGAAAGGTAGTTTGTTGTCGAGATCTTTGTTACTCTAATGGATTGTAGCCTTGTCATTATGGTAGGTAGTCAGTTGTCGATATTTTTGTTACTCAAATTGATGGTAGCCTTGTCATTATGTAAGGTAGTCTGTTGTCGAGATTTTTGTTAGTCAAATGGATGGTAGCCTTATCATTATGGAAGGTAGTCTGTTGTTGATATTTTTATTAATCCAATGGATGGTAGCCTTGTCATTATGGAAGGAAGTCTGTTGATCAGATTTTTGTTACTCCAATGGTTGGTAGCCTTGTCATTATCGAAGGTAGTCTATTGTCGATATTTTTGTTATTCCATTGGATGGTAGCCTTTTCATTATGGAAGGTAGCGTTTTGTCGAGATTTTTGTTACTCCAAATGGATGGTAGCCTTGTCATTATTGAAGGTAGTATGTTACCTAGATTTTTGTTACTCTAAAGGATGGTAGCCTTGTCATTATGGATGATAGTCTGTTGTCGGGATTTTTGTTACTCCAATGGATTGTAGCCATGTCATTATGGAAGGTAGTTTTTCTCGAAATTTATGTTACTCCAATGGATTGTAGCCTTGTCATTATGGAAGGTAGTCTATTGTGGAGATTTTTGTTACTCCAATGGATGGTAGCCTTGTCATTAAGGAAGGTAGTCTGTTGTCGAGATTTTTGTTCCTCCAATGGATGGTAGCCTTGTCATTATGAAAGGTAGTCTCTTGTCGAGATTTTTGTTTTTCCAATGGATGGTAGCCTTGTCATTATGGAACATAGTGTGTTGTCGATATTTTTGTTACTCCAATTGATGGTAACCTTGTCATTATGGAACGTAGTCTGTTGTCGAGATTTTTGTTACACTAATGGATGGTAGCCTTGTCATTACGAAAGGTAGTCTTTTGTCGAGATCTTTGTTACTCTAATGGATTGTAGTCTTGTCATTATGGAAGGTAGTCAGTTGTCGAGATTTTTGTTACTCAAATTGATGGTAGCCTTGTCATTATGTAAGGTAGTCTGTTGTCGAGATTTTTGTTAGTCAAATGGATGGTAGCCTTGTCATTATGGAAGGTAGTCTGTTGTTGATATTTTTATTAATCCAATGGATGGTAGCCTTGTCATTATAGAAGGAAGTCTGTTGATCAGATTTTTGTTACTCCAATGGTTGGTAGCCTTGTCATTATCGAAGGTAGTCTATTGTCGATATTTTTGTTATTCCATGGGATGGTAGCCTTTTCATTATGGAAGGTAGAGTTTTGTCGAGATTTTTGTTACTCCAAATGGATGGTAGCCTTGACTTTATTGAAGGTAGTATGTTACCTAGATTTTTTTTACTCTAAAGGATGGTAGCCTTGTCATTATGGATGGTAGTCTGTTGTCGAGATTTTTGTTACTCCAATGGATTGTAGCCTTGTCATTATGGAAGGTAGTCTGTTGTCGAAATTTATGTTACTCCAATGGATTGTAGCCTTATCATTATGGAAGGTTGTCTGTCGTTGAGATTTCTGTTACTCCATTGGATGGTAGCCTTGTCATTATGGAAGGTAGTTTGTCGTTGAGATTTCTGTTACTCCAATGGATGGTAGCCTTGTCATTATGGAAGGTAGTCTGTTGTCGAGATTTTTGTTTTTCCAATGGATGGTAGCCTTGTCATTATGGAACGTAGTGTGTTGTCAATGTTTTTGTTACTCCAATTGATGGTAACCTTGTCATTATGGAACGTAGTCTGTTGTCGAGATTTTTGTTACACAAATGGATGGTAGCCTTGTCATTACGAAAGGTAGTCTGTTATCGAGATCTTTGTTACTCTAATGGATTGTAGCCTTGTCATTATGGAAGGTAGTCATTTGTCGAGATTTTTGTTACTCAAATTGATGGTAGCCTTGTCATTATGTAAGTTAGTCTGTTGGCGAGATTTTTGTTAGTCAAATGGATGATAGCCTTGTCATTATGGAAGGTAGTCTGTTGTCGATATTTTTGTTAGTCAAATGGATGGTAGCCTTGTCATTATGGAAGGTAGTCTGTTGTTGATATTTTTGTTAATCCAATGGATGGTAGCCTTGTCATTATGGAAGGAAGTGTGTTGATCAGATTTTTGTTACTCCAATGGATGGTAGCCTTGTCATTATGGAAGGTAGTCTATTGTCGATATTTTTGATATTCCATTGGATGGTAGACTTGTCATTATGGAAGGTAGACTTTTGTCGAGATTTTTGTTACTCCAAATGGATTGTAGCCTTGTGATTATGGAAGGTAGTCTTTTGCCGAGATTTTTTTTACTTTAAAGGATGGTAGCCTTGTAATTATGGATGGTAGTTTGTTGTCGAGATTTTTGTTACTCCAATGGATTGTAGCCTTGTCATTATGGAAGGTAGTCTGTTGTCGAAATTTATGTTACTCCAATGGATTGTAGCCTTGTCATTATGGAAGGTTGTCTGTCGTTGAGATTTCTGTTACTCCATTGGATTGTAGCCTTGTCATTATGGAAGGTAGTCTGTCGTTGAGATTTCTGTTACTCCAATGGATGGTAGCCTTGTCATTATGGAAGGTAGTATGTTGTCGATATTTTTCTTTTTCCAATGGATGGTAGCCTTGTCATTATGGAACGTAGTGTGTTGTCGATATTTTTGTTACTCCAATTGATGGTAACCTTGTCATTATGGAACGTAGTCTGTTGTCGAGATTTTTGTTACACTAATGGATGGTAGCCTTGTCATTACGAAAGGTAGTTTGTTGTCGAGATCTTTGTTACTCTAATGGATTGTAGCCTTGTCATTATGGTAGGTAGTCAGTTGTCGATATTTTTGTTACTCAAATTGATGGTAGCCTTGTCATTATGTAAGGTAGTCTGTTGTCGAGATTTTTGTTAGTCAAATGGATGGTAGCCTTATCATTATGGAAGGTAGTCTGTTGTTGATATTTTTATTAATCCAATGGATGGTAGCCTTGTCATTATGGAAGGTAGTTTGTCGTTGAGATTTCTGTTACTCCAATGGATGGTAGCCTTGTCATTATGGAAGGTAGTCTGTTGTCGAGATTTTTGTTTTTCCAATGGATGGTAGCCTTGTCATTATGGAACGTAGTGTGTTGTCGATATTTTTGTTACTCCAATTGATGGTAACCTTGTCATTATGGAACGTAGTCTGTTGTCGAGATTTTTGTTACACAAATGGATGGTAGCCTTGTCATTACGAAAGGTAGTCTGTTATCGAGATCTTTGTTACTCTAATGGATTGTAGCCTTGTCATTATGGAAGGTAGTCATTTGTCGAGATTTTTGTTACTCAAATTGATGGTAGCCTTGTCATTATGTAAGTTAGTCTGTTGGCGAGATTTTTATTAGTCAAATGGATGATAGCCTTGTCATTATGGAAGGTAGTCTGTTGTCGATATTTTTGTTAGTCAAATGGATGGTAGCCTTGTCATTATGGAAGGTAGTCTGTTGTCGATATTTTTGTTAGGCAAATGGATGGTAGCCTTGTCATTATGGAAGGTAGTCTGTTGTTGATATTTTTGTTAATCCAATGGATGGTAGCCTTGTCATTATGGAAGGAAGTGTGTTGATCAGATTTTTGTTACTCCAATGGATGGTAGCCTTGTCATTATGGAAGGTAGTCTATTGTCGATATTTTTGATATTCCATTGGATGGTAGACTTGTCATTATGGAAGGTAGACTTTTGTCGAGATTTTTGTTACTCCAAATGGATTGTAGCCTTGTGATTATGGAAGGTAGTCTTTTGCCGAGATTTTTTTTACTTTAAAGGATGGTAGCCTTGTAATTATGGATGGTAGTTTGTTGTCGAGATTTTTGTTACTCCAATGGATTGTAGCCTTGTCATTATGGAAGGTAGTCTGTTGTCGAAATTTATGTTACTCCAATGGATTGTAGCCTTGTCATTATGGAAGGTTGTCTGTCGTTGAGATTTCTGTTACTCCATTGGATTGTAGCCTTGTCATTATGGAAGGTAGTCTGTCGTTGAGATTTCTGTTACTCCAATGGATGGTAGCCTTGTCATTATGGAAGGTAGTATGTTGTCGATATTTTTCTTTTTCCAATGGATGGTAGCCTTGTCATTATGGAACGTAGTGTGTTGTCGATATTTTTGTTACTCCAATTGATGGTAACCTTGTCATTATGGAACGTAGTCTGTTGTCGAGATTTTTGTTACACTAATGGATGGTAGCCTTGTCATTACGAAAGGTAGTTTGTTGTCGAGATCTTTGTTACTCTAATGGATTGTAGCCTTGTCATTATGGTAGGTAGTCAGTTGTCGATATTTTTGTTACTCAAATTGATGGTAGCCTTGTCATTATGTAAGGTAGTCTGTTGTCGAGATTTTTGTTAGTCAAATGGATGGTAGCCTTATCATTATGGAAGGTAGTCTGTTGTTGATATTTTTATTAATCCAATGGATGGTAGCCTTGTCATTATGGAAGGTAGTTTGTCGTTGAGATTTCTGTTACTCCAATGGATGGTAGCCTTGTCATTATGGAAGGTAGTCTGTTGTCGAGATTTTTGTTTTTCCAATGGATGGTAGCCTTGTCATTATGGAACGTAGTGTGTTGTCGATATTTTTGTTACTCCAATTGATGGTAACCTTGTCATTATGGAACGTAGTCTGTTGTCGAGATTTTTGTTACACAAATGGATGGTAGCCTTGTCATTACGAAAGGTAGTCTGTTATCGAGATCTTTGTTACTCTAATGGATTGTAGCCTTGTCATTATGGAAGGTAGTCATTTGTCGAGATTTTTGTTACTCAAATTGATGGTAGCCTTGTCATTATGTAAGTTAGTCTGTTGGCGAGATTTTTATTAGTCAAATGGATGATAGCCTTGTCATTATGGAAGGTAGTCTGTTGTCGATATTTTTGTTAGTCAAATGGATGGTAGCCTTGTCATTATGGAAGGTAGTCTGTTGTTGATATTTTTGTTAATCCAATGGATGGTAGCCTTGTCATTATGGAAGGAAGTGTGTTGATCAGATTTTTGTTACTCCAATGGATGGTAGCCTTGTCATTATGGAAGGTAGTCTATTGTCGATATTTTTGATATTCCATTGGATGGTAGCCTTGTCATAATGGAAGGTAGACTTTTGTCGAGATTTTTGTTACTCCAAATGGATTGTAGCCTTGTGATTATGGAAGGTAGTCTTTTGCCGAGATTTTTTTTACTCTAAAGGATGGTAGCCTTGTAATTATGGATGGTAGTCTGTTGTCGAGATTTTTGTTACTCCAATGGATTGTAGCCTTGTCATTATGGAAGGTAGTCTGTTGTCGAAATTTATGTTACTCCAATGGATTGTAGCCTTGTCATTATGGAAGGTTGTCTTTCGTTGAGATTTCTGTTACTCCATTGGATTGTAGCCTTGTCATTATGGAAGGTAGTCTGTCGTTGAGATTTCTGTTACTCCAATGGATGGTAGCCTTGTCATTATGGAAGGTAGTCTGTTGTCGATATTTTTCTTTTTCCAATGGATGGTAGCCTTGTCATTATGGAACGTAGTGTGTTGTCGATATTTTTGTTACTCCAATTGATGGTAACCTTGTCATTATGGAACGTAGTCTGTTGTCGAGATTTTTGTTACACTAATGGATGGTAGCCTTGTCATTACGAAAGGTAGTTTGTTGTCGAGATCTTTGTTACTCTAATGGATTGTAGCCTTGTCATTATGGTTGGTAGTCAGTTGTCGATATTTTTGTTACTCAAATTGATGGTAGCCTTGTCATTATGTAAGGTAGTCTGTTGTCGAGATTTTTGTTAGTCAAATGGATGGTAGCCTTATCATTATGGAAGGTAGTCTGTTGTTGATATTTTTATTAATCCAATGGATGGTAGCCTTGTCATTATGGAAGGAAGTCTGTTGATCAGATTTTTGTTACTCCAATGGTTGGTAGCCTTGTCATTATCGAAGGTAGTATATTGTCGATATTTTTGTTATTCCATTGGATGGTAGCCTTTTCATTATGGAAGGTAGCGTTTTGTCGAGATTTTTGTTACTCCAAATGGATGGTAGCCTTGTCATTATTGAAGGTAGTATGTTACCTAGATTTTTGTTACTCTAAAGGATGGTAGCCTTGTCATTATGGATGATAGTCTGTTGTCGGGATTTTTGTTACTCCAATGGATTGTAGCCATGTCATTATGGAAGGTAGTTTTTCTCGAAATTTATGTTACTCCAATGGATTGTAGCCTTGTCATTATGGAAGGTAGTCTATTGTGGAGATTTTTGTTACTCCAATGGATGGTAGCCTTGTCATTAAGGAAGGTAGTCTGTTGTCGAGATTTTTGTTCCTCCAATGGATGGTAGCCTTGTCATTATGAAAGGTAGTCTGTTGTCGAGATTTTTGTTTTTCCAATGGATGGTAGCCTTGTCATTATAGAACATAGTGTGTTGTCGATATTTTTGTTACTCCAATTGATGGTAACCTTGTCATTATGGAACGTAGTCTGTTGTCGAGATTTTTGTTACACTAATGGATGGTAGCCTTGTCATTACGAAAGGTAGTCTTTTGTCGAGATCTTTGTTACTCTAATGGATTGTAGTCTTGTCATTATGGAAGGTAGTCAGTTGTCGAGATTTTTGTTACTCAAATTGATGGTAGCCTTGTCATTATGTAAGGTAGTCTGTTGTCGAGATTTTTGTTAGTCAAATGGATGGTAGCCTTGTCATTATGGAAGGTAGTCTGTTGTTGATATTTTTATTAATCCAATGGATGGTAGCCTTGTCATTATAGAAGGAAGTCTGTTGATCAGATTTTTGTTACTCCAATGGTTGGTAGCCTTGTCATTATCGAAGGTAGTCTATTGTCGATATTTTTGTTATTCCATGGGATGGTAGCCTTTTCATTATGGAAGGTAGAGTTTTGTCGAGATTTTTGTTACTCCAAATGGATGGTAGCCTTGACTTTATTGAAGGTAGTATGTTACCTAGATTTTTTTTACTCTAAAGGATGGTAGCCTTGTCATTATGGATGGTAGTCTGTTGTCGAGATTTTTGTTACTCCAATGGATTGTAGCCTTGTCATTATGGAAGGTAGTCTGTTGTCGAAATTTATGTTACTCCAATGGATTGTAGCCTTATCATTATGGAAGGTTGTCTGTCGTTGAGATTTCTGTTACTCCATTGGATGGTAGCCTTGTCATTATGGAAGGTAGTTTGTCGTTGAGATTTCTGTTACTCCAATGGATGGTAGCCTTGTCATTATGGAAGGTAGTCTGTTGTCGAGATTTTTGTTTTTCCAATGGATGGTAGCCTTGTCATTATGGAACATAGTGTGTTGTCGATGTTTTTGTTACTCCAATTGATGGTAACCTTGTCATTATGGAACATAGTCTGTTGTCGAGATTTTTGTTACACAAATGGATGGTAGCCTTGTCATTACGAAAGGTAGTCTGTTATCGAGATCTTTGTTACTCTAATGGATTGTAGCCTTGTCATTATGGAAGGTAGTCATTTGTCGAGATTTTTGTTACTCAAATTGATGGTAGCCTTGTCATTATGTAAGGTAGTCTGTTGGCGAGATTTTTGTTAGTCAAATGGATGATAGCCTTGTCATTATGGAAGGTAGTCTGTTGTCGATATTTTTGTTAGTCAAATTGATGGTAGCCTTGTCATTATGGAAGGTAGTCTGTTGTTGATATTTTTGTTAATCCGATGGATGGTAGCCTTGTCATTATGGAAGGAAGTGTGTTGATCAGATTATTGTTACTCCAATGGATGGTAGCCTTGTCATTATGGAAGGTAGTCTATTGTCGATATTTTTGATATTCCATTGGATGGTAGCCTTGTCATCATGGAAGGTAGACTTTTGTCGAGATTTTTGTTACTCCAAATGGATTGTAGCCTTGTGATTATGGAAGGTAGTCTTTTGCCGAGATTTTTTTTACTCTAAAGGATGGTAGCCTTGTAATTATGGATGGTAGTCTGTTGACGAGATTTTTGTTACTCCAATGGATGGTAGCCATGTCATTATTGAAGGTAGTTTTTGTCGAAATTTATGTTACTCCAATGGATTGTAGCCTTGTCATTATGGAAGGTAGTCTATTGTGGAGATTTTTGTTACTCCAATGGATGGTATCCTTGTCATTAAGGAAGGTAGTCTGTTGTCGAGATTTCTGTTCCTCCAATGGATGGTAGCCTTGTCATTATGAAAGGTAGTCTGTTGTCGAGATTTTTGTTTTTCTAATGGATGGTAGCCTTGTCATTATGGAACATAGTGTGTTGTCGATATTTTTGTTACTCCAATTGATGGTAACCTTGTCATTATGGAACGTAGTCTGTTGTCAAGATTTTTGTTACACTAATGGATGGTAGCCTTGTCATTACGAAAGGTAGTCTTTTGTCGAGATCTTTGTTACTCTAATGGATTGTAGTCTTGTCATTATGGAAGGTAGTCAGTTGTCGAGATTTTTGTTACTCAAATTGATGGTAGCCTTGTCATTATGTAAGGTAGTCTGTTGTCGAGATTTTTGTTAGTCAAATGGATGGTAGCCTTGTCATTATGGAAGGTAGTCTGTTGTTGATATTTTTATTAATCCAATGGATGGTAGCCTTGTCATTATAGAAGGAAGTCTGTTGATCAGATTTTTGTTACTCCAATGGTTGGTAGCCTTGTCATTATCCAAGGTAGTCTATTGTCGATATTTTTGTTATTCCATTGGATGGTAGCCTTTTCATTATGAAAGGTAGAGTTTTGTCGAGATTTTTGTTACTCCAAATGGATGGTAGCCTTGACTTTATTGAAGGTAGTATGTTACCTAGATTTTTTTTACTCTAAAGGATGGTAGCCTTGTCATTATGGATGGTAGTCTATTGTCGAGATTTTTGTTACTCCAATGGATTGTAGCCTTGTCATTATGGAAGGTAGTCTGTTGTCGAAATTTATGTTACTCCAATGGATTGTAGCCTTGTCATTATGGAAGGTAGGCTATTGTGGAGATTTTTGTTACTCCAATGGATGGTAGCCTTGTCATTAAGGAAGGTAGTCTGTTGTCAAGATTTTTGTTCCTCCAATGGATGGTAGCCTTGTCATTATGAAAGGTAGTCTGTTGTCATTATTTTTGTTACTCCAATTGATGGTAGCCTTGTCATTATGGAATGTAGTCTGTTGTCGAGACTTTTGTTACTCCATTGGATGGTAGTCTTGTCATTATGGAAGGTAGTCTGTTGTCGAGATTTTTTTTACTCTAATTGATGGCATCCTTGTCATTATGGAAGGTAGTCTATTGTCAAGATTTTTGTCACTCCAATTGATGGAAGCCTTGTCATTATGGAAGGCAGTCTGTTGTCGAGATTTTTGTTTTTCCAATGGATGGTAGCCTTGTCATTATGGAAGGTAGTTTGTTATCGATATTTTTGTTACTCCAATTGATGGTAGCCTTGTCATTATAGAAAGTAGTCTGTGTTCGAGATTTTTGTTACACTAATGGATGGTAGCCTTGTCATTACGGAAGGTAGTCTGTTGTCGAGATCTTTGTTACTCTAATGGATTGTAGCCTTGTCATTATGGAAGGTAGTCAGTTGTCGAGATTTTTGTTACTCAAATTGATGGTAGCCTTGTCATTATGTAAGGTAGTCTGTTGTCGAGATTTATGTTTGTCAAATGGAAGGTAGCCTTTTCATTATGGAAGTTAGTCTGTTGTTGATATTTTTGTCAATCCAATGGATGGTAGCCTTGTCATTATGGAAGGAAGTCTGTTGATCAGATTTTTGTTACTCTAATGGATGGTAGCCTTGTCATTATGGAAGGTAGTATATTGTAGAGATTTTTGTTATTCCATTGGATGGTAGCCTTGTCATTATGGAAGGTAGACTTTTGTCGAGATTTTTGTTACTCCAAATGGATGGTAGCCTTGTGATTATGGAAGGTAGTCTGTTGCCGAGATTTTTTTTACTCTAAAGGATGGTAGCCTTGTAATTATGGATGGTAGTCTGTTGTCGAGATTTTTGTTACTCCAATGGATTGTAGCCTTGTCATTATGGAAGGTAGTCTGTTGTCGAAATTTATGTTACTCCAATGGATTGTAGCCTTGTCATTATGGAAGGTAGTCTATTGTCGAGATTTTTGTTACTCCAATGGATGGTAGCCTTGTCATTATGAAAGGTAGTCTGTTGTCGATATTTTTGTTACTCCAATTGATGGTAGCCTTGTCATTATGGAACGTAGTCTGTTGTCGAGACTTTTGTTATTCCATTGGATGGTAGTCTTGTCATTATGGAAGGTAGTCTGTTGTCGAGATATTTTTTACACTAATGGATGGCAGCCTTGTCATTATAGAAGGTAGTCTGTTGTCGAGATTTTTGTCACTCCAATTGATGGAAGCCTTGTCATTATGGAAGGTAGTCTGTTGTCGAGATTTTTGTTACTCCAATGGATGGTAGCCTTGTCATTATGGAAGGTAGTCAGTTGTCGATATTTTTGTTACTCAAATGGATGGTAGCCTTGTCATTATGGAACGTAGTCTGTTGTCGAGATTTTCGTTTCACTAATGGATGGTAGCCTTGTCATTATGGAAGGTAGTTTGTGGTCGAGATCTTTGTTACTTTAATGGATTGTAGCCTTGTCATTATGGAAGGTAGTCAGTTGTCGAGATTTTTGTTACTCAAATTGATGGTAGCCTTGTCATTATGTAAGGTAGTCTGTTATCGAGATCTTTGTTACTCTAATGGATTGTAGTCTTGTCATGATGGAAGGTAGTCAGTTGTCGAGATTTTTGTTACTCAAATTAATGGTAGCCTTGTCATTATGTAAGGTAGTCTGTTGTCGAGATTTTTGTTAGTCAAATGGATGGTAGCCTTGTCATTATGGAAGGAAGTCTGTTGATCAGATTTTTGTTACTCCAATGGTTGGTAGCCTTGTCATTATCGAAGGTAGTCTATTGTCGATATTTTTGTTATTCCATTGGATGGTAGCCTTTTCATTATGGAAGGTAGAGTTTTGTCGAGATTTTTGTTACTTCAAATGGATGCTAGCCTTGTCATTATTGAAGGTAGTATGTTACCTAGATTTTTGTTACTCTAAAGGATGGTAGCCTTGTCATTATGGATGGTAGTCTGTTGTCGAGATTTTTGTTACTCCATTGGATGGTAGTCTTGTCATTATGGAAGGTAGTCTGTTGTCGAAATTTATGTTACTCCAATGAATTGTAGCCTTGTCATTATGGAAGGTAGACTATTGTGGAGATTTTTGTTACTCCAATGGATGGTAGCCTTGTCATTAAGGAAGGTAGTCTGTTGTCGAGATTTTTGTTCCTCCAATGGATGGTAGCCTTGTCATTACGAAAGGTAGTCTGTTGTCGATATTTTTGTTACTCCAATTGATGGTAGCCTTGTCATTATGGAACGTAGTCTGTTGTCGAGACTTTTGTTACTCCATTGGATGGTAGTCTTGTCATTATGGAAGGTAGTCTGTTGTCGAGATTTTTTTTACTCTAATGGATGGCAGCCTTGTCATTATGGAAGGTAGTCTGTTGTTGAGATTTTTGTCACTCCAATTGATGGAAGCCTTATCATTATGGAAGGTAGTCTGTTGTCGAGATTTTTGTTACTCCAATGGATGGTAGCCTTGTCATTATGGAAGGTAGTGTGTTGTCGATATTTTTGTTACTCCAATTGATGGTAGCCTTGTCATTATGGAACGTATTCTATTGTCGAGATTTTCGTTACACTAATGGATGGTAGCCTTGTCATTACAGAAGGTAGTCTGTTGTCGAGATCTTTGTTACTCCAATGGATTGTAGCCTTGTCATTATGGAAGGTAGTCTGTTGTCGAGTTTTTCTTTACTCCAATTGATGGTAGCCTTGTCATTATGGAACGTAGTCTATTGTCGAGATATTTGTCACACCAATGGATGGTAGCCTTGTCATTACAGAAGGTAGTTTGTTGTCGAAATCTTTGTTACTCTAATGGATTGTAGCCTTGTCATTATGGAAGGTAGTCAGTTGTCAAGATTTTTGTTACTCAAATTGATGGTAACCTTGTCATTATGTAAGGTAGTCTGTTATCGAGATCTTTGTTACTCTAATGGATTGTAGTCTTGTCATGATGGAAGGTAGTCAGTTGTCGAGATTTTTGTTACTCAAATTAATGGTAGCCTTGTCATTATGTAAGGTAGTCTGTTGTCGAGATTTTTGTTAGTCAAATGGATGGTAGCCTTGTCATTATGGAAGGTAGTCTGTTGTTGATATTTTTATTAATCCAATGGATGGTAGCCTTGTCATTATGGAAGGAAGTCTGTTGATCAGATTTTTCTTACTCCAATGGTTTGTAGCCTTGTCATTATCTAAGGTAGTCTATTGTCGATATTTTTGTTATTCCATTGGATGGTAGCCTTTTCATTATGGAAGGTAGAGTTTTGTCGAGATTTTTGTTACTTCAAATGGATGCTAGCCTTGTCATTATTGAAGGTAGTATGTTACCTAGATTTTTGTTACTCTAAAGGATGGTAGCCTTGTCATTATGGATGGTAGTCTGTTGTCGAGATTTTTGTTACTCCAATGGATTGTAGCCTTGTCATTATGGAAGGTAGTCTGTTGTCGAAATTTATGTTACTCCAATGAATTATAGCCTTGTCATTATGGAAGGTAGACTATTGTTGAGATTTTTGTTACTCCAATGGATGGTAGCCTTGTCATTAAGGAAGGTAGTCTGTTGTCGAGATTTTTGTTCCTCCAATGGATGGTAGCCTTGTCATTGTGAAAGGTAGTCTGTTGTCGATATTTTTGTTACTCCAATTGATGGTAGCCTTGTCATTATGGAACGTAGTCTGTTGTCGAGACTTTTGTTACTCCATTGGATGGTAGTCTTGTCATTATTGAAGGTAGTCTGTTGTCGAGATTTTTTTTACTCTAATGGATGGCATCCTTGTCATTATGGAAGGTAGTCTATTGTCGAGATTTTTGTCACTCCAATTGATGGAAGCCTTGTCATTATGGAAGGTAGTCTGTTGTCAAGATTTTTCTTTTTCCAATGGATGGTAGCCTTGTCATTATGGAAGGTAGTGTGTTGTCGATATTTTTGTTACTCCAATTGATGGTAGCCTTGTCATTATAGAAAGTAGTCTGTGTTCGAGATTTTCGTTAAACTAATGGATGGTAGCCTTGTCATTACGGAAGGTAGTATGTTGTCGAGATCTTTGTTACTCTAATGGATTGTAGCCTTGTCATTATGGAAGGTAGTCAGTTGTCGAGATTTTTGTTACTCAAATTGATGGTAGCCTTGTCATTATGCAAGGTAGTCTGTTGTCGAGATTTATGTTTGTCAAATGGAAGGTAGCCTTGTCATTATGGAAGTTAGTCTGTTGTTGATATTTTTGTCAATCCAATGGATGGTAGCCTTTTCATTATGGTTTGAAGTCTGTTGATCAGATTTTTGTTACTCTAATGGATGGTAGCCTTGTCATTATGGAAGGTAGTATATTGTAGAGATTTTTGTTATTCCATTGGATGGTAGCCTTGTCATTGTGGAAGGTAGACTTTTGTCGAGATTTTTGTTACTCTAAATGGATGGTAGCCTTGTGATTATGGAAGGTAGTCTGTTGCCGAGATTTTTTTTACTCTAAAGGATGGTAGCCTTGTAATTATGGATGGTAGTCTATTGTCGAGATTTTTGTTACTCCAATGGATTTTAGCCTTGTCATTATGGAAGGTAGTCTGTTGTCGAAATTTATGTTACTCCAATGGATTGTAGCCTTGTCATTATGGAAGGTAGTCTATTGTCGAGATTTTTGTTACTCCAATGGATGGTAGCCTTGTCATTATTTAAGTTAGTTTGTTGTCGATATTTTTGTTACTCCAATTGATGGTAGCCTTGTCATTATGGAACGTAGTCTGTTGTCGAGACTTTTGTTATTCCATTGGATGGTAGTCTTGTCATTATGGAAGGTAGTCTGTTGTCGAGATTTTTTTTACTCTAATGGATGGCAGCCTTGTCATTATGGAAGGTAGTCTGTTGTTGAGATTTTTGTCACTCCAATTGATGGAAACCTTGTCATTATGGAAGTTAGTCCGTTGTCGAGGTTTTTGTTACTCCAATGGATGGTAGCCTTGTCATTATGGAAGGTTGTGTGTTGTCGATATTTTTGTTACTCCAATTGATGGTAGCCTTGTCATTATGGAACGTAGTCTATTGTCGAGATTTTCGTTACACTAATGGATGGTAGCCTTGTCATTACAGAAGGTAGTCTGTTGTCGAGATCTTTGTTACTCCAATGGATTGTAGCCTTGTCATTATTGAAGGTTGTTTGTTGTCGAGTTTTTCTTTACTCCAATTGATGGTAGCCTTGTCATTATGGAACGTAGTCTATTGTCGAGATATTTGTTACACCAATGGATGGTAGCCTTGTCATTACAGAAGGTAGTTTGTTGTCGAAATCTTTGTTACTCTAATGGATTGTAGCCTTGTCATTATGGAAGGTAGTCAGTTGTCGAGATTTTTGTTACTCAAATTGATGGTAGCGTTGTCACTATGTAAGGTAGTCTGTTATCGAGATCTTTGTTACTCTAATGGATTGTAGTCTTGTCATGATGGAAGGTAGTCAGTTGTCGAGATTTTTGTTACTCAAATTAATGGTAGCCTTGTCATTATGTAAGGTAGTCTGTTGTCGAGATTTTTGTTAGTCAAATGGATGGTAGCCTTGTCATTATGGAAGCTAGTCTGTTGTTGATATTTTTATTAATCCAATGGATGGTAGCCTTGTCATTATGGAAGGAAGTCTGTTGATCAGATTTTTCTTACTCCAATGGTTTGTAGCCTTGTCATTATCTAAGGTAGTCTATTGTCGATATTTTTGTTATTCCATTGGATGGTAGCCTTTTCATTATGGAAGGTAGAGTTTTGTCCAGATTTTTGTTTCTTCAAATGGATGCTAGCCTTGTCATCATTGAAGGTAGTATGTTACCTAGATTTTTGTTACTCTAAAGGATGGTAGCCTTGTCATTATGGATGGTAGTCTGTTGTCGAGATTTTTGTTACTCCAATGGATTGTAGCCTTGTCATTATGGAAGGTAGTCTGTTGTCGAAATTTATGTTACTCCAATGAATTATAGCCTTGTCATTATGGAAGGTAGACTATTGTTGAGATTTTTGTTACTCCAATGGATGGTAGCCTTGTCATTAAGGAAGGTAGTCTGTTGTCGAGATTTTTGTTCTTACAATGGATGGTAGCCTTGTCATTATGAAAGGTAGTCTGTTGTCGATATTTTTGTTACTCCAATTGATGGTAGCCTTGTCATTATGGAACGTAGTCTGTTGTCGAGACTTTTGTTACTCCATTGGATGGTAGTCTTGTCATTATGGAAGGTAGTCTGTTGTCGAGATTTTTTTTACTCTAATGGATGGCATCCTTGTCATTATGGAAGGTAGTCTATTGTCGAGATTTTTGTCACTCCAATTGATGGAAGCCTTGTCATTATGGAAGGTAGTCTGTTGTCAAGATTTTTGTTTTTCCAATGGATGGTAGCCTTGTCATTATGGAAGGTAGTGTGTTGTCGATATTTTTGTTACTCCAATTGATGGTAGCCTTGTCATTATAGAAAGTAGTATGTGTTCGAGATTTTTGTTACACTAATGGATGGTAGCCTTGTCATTACGGAAGGTAGTATGTTGTCGAGATCTTTGTTACTCTAATGGATTGTAGCCTTGTCATTATGGAAGGTAGTCAGTTGTCGAGATTTTTGTTACTCAAATTGATGGTAGCCTTGTCATTATGCAAGGTAGTCTGTTGTCGAGATTTATGTTTGTCAAATGGAAGGTAGCCTTGTCATTATGGAAGTTAGTCTGTTGTTGATATTTTTGTCAATCCAATGGATGGTAGCCTTTTCATTATGGTTTGAAGTCTGTTGATCAGATTTTTGTTACCCTAATGGATGGTAGCCTTGTCATTATGGAAGGTAGTATATTGTAGAGATTTTTGTTATTCCATTGGATGGTAGCCTTGTCATTGTGGAAGGTAGACTTTTGTCGAGATTTTTGTTACTCTAAATGGATGGTAGCCTTGTGATTATGGAAGGTAGTCTGTTGCCGAGATTTTTTTTACTCTTAAGGATGGTAGCCTTGTAATTATGGATGGTAGTCTGTTGTCGAGATTTTTGTTACTCCAATGGATTTTAGCCTTGTCATTATGGAAGGTAGTCTGTTGTCGAAATTTATGTTACTCCAATGGATTGTAGCCTTGTCATTATGGAAGGTAGTCTATTGTCGAGATTTTTGTTACTCCAATGGATGGTAGCCTTGTCATTATGTAAGTTAGTTTGTTGTCGATATTTTTGTTACTCCAATTGATGGTAGCCTTGTCATTATGGAACGTAGTCTGTTGTCGAGACTTTTGTTATTCCATTGGATGGTAGTCTTGTCATTATGGAAGGTAGTCTGTTGTCGAGATTTTTTTTACTCTAATGGATGGCAGCCTTGTCATTATGGAAGGTAGTCTGTTGTTGAGATTTTTGTCACTCCAATTGATGGAAGCCTTGTCATTATGGAAGTTAGTCTGTTGTCGAGATTTTTGTTACTCCAATGGATGGTAGCCTTGTCATTATGGAAGGTTGTGTGTTGTCGATATTTTTGTTACTCCAATTGATGGTAGCCTTGTCATTATGGAACGTAGTCTATTGTCGAGATTTTCGTTACACTAATGGATGGTAGCCTTGTCATTACAGAAAGTAGTCTGTTGTCGAGATCTTTGTTACTCCAATGGATTGTAGCCTTGTCATTATTGAAGGTTGTCTGTTGTCGAGTTTTTCTTTACTCCAATTGATGGTAGCCTTGTCATTATGGAACATAGTCTATTGTCGAGATATTTGTTACACCAATGGATGGTAGCCTTGTCATTACAGAAGGTAGTTTGTTGTCGAAATCTTTGTTACTCTAATGGATTGTAGCCTTGTCATTATGGAAGGTAGTCAATTGTCGAGATTTTTGCTACTCAAATTGATGGTAGCCTTGTCATTATGTAAGGTAGTCTGTTATCGAGATCTTTGTTACTCTAATGGATTGTAGTCTTGTCATGATGGAAGGTAGTCAGTTGTCGAGATTTTTGTTACTCAAATTGATGGTAGCCTTGTCATTATGTAAGGTAGTCTATTGTCGAGATTTTTGTTAGTCAAATGGATGGTAGCCTTGTCATTATGGAAGCTAGTCTGTTGTTGATATTTTTATTAATCCAATGGATGGTAGCCTTATCATTATGTAAGGAAGTCTGTTGATCAGATTTTTGTTACTCTAATGGTTGGTAGCCTTGTCATTATCGAAGGTAGTCTATTGTTGATATTTTTGTTATTCCATTGGATGGTAGCCTTTTCATTATGGAAGGTAGAGTTTTGTCGAGATTTTTGTTACTTCAAATGGATGCTAGCCTTGTCATTATTGAAGGTAGTATGTTACCTAGATTTTTGTTACTTTAAAGGATGGTAGCCTTGTCATTATGGATGGTAGTCTGTTGTCAAGATTTTTGTTACTCCAATGGATTGTAGCCTTGTCATTATGGAAGGTAGTCCTTTGTCGAAATTTATGTTACTCCAATGAATTGTAGCCTTGTCATTATGGAAGGTAGACTATTGTGGAGATTTTCTTTACTCCAATGGATGGGAGCCTTGTCATTAAGGAAGGTAGTCTGTTGTCGAGATTTTTGTTCCTCCAATGGATGGTAGCCTTATCATTATGAAAGGTAGTCTGTTGTCGATATATTTGTTACTCCAATTGATGGTAGCCTTGTCATTATGGAACGTAGTCTGTTGTCGAGACTTTTGTTACTCCATTGGATGGTAGTCTTGTCATTATGGAAGGTAGTTTGTTGTCGAGAATTTTTTTACTCTAATGGATGGCATCCTTGTCATTATGGAAGGTAGTCTATTGTCGAGATTTTTGTCACTCCAATTGATGGAAGCCTTGTCATTATGGAAGGTAGTATGTTGTCGAGATTTTTGTTTTTCCAATGGATGGTAGCCTTGTCATTATGGAAGGTAGTGTGTTATCGATATTTTTGTTACTCCAATTGATGGTAGCCTTGTCATTATAGAAAGTAGTCTGTGTTCGAGATTTTTGTTACACTAATGGATGGTAGCCTTGTCATTACGGAAGGTAGTCTGTTGTCGAGATTTTTGTTACTCAAATTCTTGTTAGCCTTGTCATTATGTAAGGTAGTATGTTGTCGAGATTTATGTTTGTCAAATGGAAGGTAGCCTTGTCATTATGGAAGTTAGTCTGTTGTTGATATTTTTGTCAATCCAATGGATGGTAGCCTTTTCATTATGGAAGGAAGTCTGTTGATCAGATTTTTGTTACTCTAATGGATGGTAGCCTTGTCATTATGGAAGGTAGTATATTGTATAGATTTTTGTTATTCCATTGGATGGTAGCCTTGTCATTATGGAAGGTAGACTTTTGTCGAGATTTTTGTTACTCTAAATGGATGGTAGCCTTGTGATTATGGAAGGTAGTCTGTTGCCGAGATTTTTTTTACTCTAAAGGATGGTAGCCTTGTAATTATGGATGGTAGTCTGTTGTCGAGATTTTTGTTACTCCAATGGATTGTAGCCTTGTCATTATGGAAGGTAGTCTGTTGTCGAAATTTATGTTACTCCAATGGATTGTAGCCTTGTCATTATGGAAGGTAGTCTATTGTCGAGATTTTTGTTACTCCAATGGATGGTAGCCTTGTCATTATGAAAGGTAGTCTGTTGTCGATATTTTTGTTACTCCAATTGATGGTAGCCTTGTCATTATGGAACGTAGTCTGTTGTCGAGACTTTTGTTATTCCATTGGATGGTAGTCTTGTCATTATGGAAGGTAGTCTGTTGTCGAGATTTTTTTTACTCTAATGGATGGCAGCCTTGTTATTATGGAAGGTAGTCTGTTGTTGAGATTTTTGTCACTCCAATTGATGGAAGCCTTGTCATTATGGAAGGTAGTTTGTTGTCGAGATTTTTGTTACTCCAATGGATGGTAGCCTTGTCAGTATGGAAGGTAGTGTGTTGTCGATATTTTTGTTACTCCAATTGAAGGTAGCCTTGTCATTATGGAACGTAGTCTATTGTCGAGATTTTCATTACAATAATGGATGGTAGCCTTGCCATTACAGAAGGTAGTCTATTGTCGAGATCTTTGTTACTCCAATGGATTGTAGCCTTGTCATTATGGAAGGTAGTCTGTTGTCGAGTTTTTCTTTACTCCAATTGATGGTATCCTTGTCATTATGGAACGTAGTCTATTGTCGAGATATTTGTTACACCAATGGATGGTAGCCTAGTCATTACAGAAGGTAGTTTGTTGTCGAAATCTTTGTTACTCTAATGGATTGTAGACTTGTCATTATGGAAGGTAGTCAGTTGTCGAGATTTTTGTTACTCAAATTGATGGTAGCCTTGTCATTATGTAAGGTAGTCTGTTGTCGAGATTTTTTGTTAGTCAAATGGATGGTAGCCTTGTCATGATGGAAGGTAGTCAGTTGTCGAGATTTTTGTTACTCAAATTGATGGTAGCCTTGTCATTATGTAAGGTAGTCTGTTGTCGAGATTTTTGTTAGTCAAATGTATGGTAACCTTGTCATTATGGAAGGTAGTCTGTTGTTGATATTTTTGTTAATCCAATGGATGGTAGACTTGTCATTATGGAAGGAAGTCTGTTGATCAGATTTTTGTTACACTAATGGTTGGTAGCCTTGTCATTATGGAAGGTAGTCTATTGTTGAGATTTTTGTTATTCCATTGGATGGTAGCCTTGTCATTATGGAAGGTAGAGATTTGTCGAGATTTTTGTTACTCCAAATGGATGTTAGCCTTGTCATTATGGAAGGTAGTCTATAGTCGAGATTTTTGTTATTCCATTGGATGGTAGCCTTGTCATTATGGAAGGTAGAGTTTTGTAGAGATTTTTGTTACTCCAAATGGATGGTAGCCTTGTCATTATGGAAGGTAGTCTGTCGTTGAGATTTCTGTTACTCCAATGGATGGTAGCCTTGTCATTATGGAAGGTAATCTGTTGTCGAGATTTTTGTTACTCCAATGGATGGTAGCCTTGTCATTATGGAAGGTAGTCTGTTATCGAGATTTTTGTTACTCCAATTTATGGTAGCCTTGTCATTATGGAACGTAGTTTGTTGTCGAGATTTTTGTTACACCAATGGATGGTAGCCTTGTCATTATGGAAGGTAGTCTATTGTCGAGATCTTTGTTACTCTAATGGATTGTAGCCTTATCATTATGGAAGGTAGTCAGTTGTCGAGATTTTTGTAACTTAAATTGATGGTAGCCTTGTCATTACGTAAGGTAGTCTATTGTCGAAATTTTTTGTTAGTCAAATGGATGGTAGCCTTGTAATGATGGAAGGTAGTCTGTTGTTGATATTTTTGTTACTCCTATGGATGGTAGCCTTTTCATTATGGAAGGTAGTCTGGTGTCGAGATTTTTGTCACTCCAATTGATGGTAGCCTTGTCATTATGGAAGGTAGTCTGTTGTCGAGATTTTTGTTTTTCTAATGGATGGTAGCCTTGTAATTATGGAAGGTAGTGTGTTGTCGATATTTTTGTTACTCCAATTGATAGTAGCCTTGTCATTATGGAACGTAGTCTGTTGTCGAGATTTTTGTTACACTAATGGATGGTAGCTTGTCATTATGGAAGGTAGTTTGTTATCGAGATCTTTGTTACTATAATGGATTGTAGCCTTGTCATTTTGGAAGGTAGTCAGTAGTCGAGATTTTTGTTACTCAAATTGATGGTAGTCTTGTCATTATGTAAGGTAATCTGTTGTCGAGATCTTTGTTACTCTAATGGATTGTAGCCTTGTCATTATGGAAGGTAGTCAATTATCGAGATTTTTTGTTACACAAATTGATGGTAGTCTTGTCATTATGTAAGGTAATCTATTGTCGAGATTTTTGATAGTCAAATGGATGGTAGCCTTGTCATTATTGAAGGTAGTCTGTTGTTGATATTTTTGTTAATCCAATGGATGGTAGCCTTGTCATTATGGAAGGTAGAGATTTGTCGAGATTTTTGTTACTCCAAATTGATGGTATCCTTGTCATTATGGAAGGTAGTCTATAGTCGAGATTTTTGTTATTCCATTGGATGGTAGCCTTGTCATTATGGAAGGTAGAGTTTTGTCGAGATTTTTGTTACTCCAAATAGATGGTAGCCTTGTCATTATGGAAGGTAGTTTGTTGCCTAGATTTTTGTTACTCTAAAGGATGGTAGCCTTGTCATTATGGATGGTAGTCTATTGTCGAGAGTTTTGTTACTCCAATGGATGGCAGCCTTGTCATTATGGAAGGTAGCCTGTTGTTGAGATTTCTGTTACTCCATTGGATGGTAGCCTTGTCATTAAGGAAGGTAGTCTGTTGTCGAGATATTTTTTTTTCCAATGGATGGTAGCCTTGTCATTATGGAAGGTAGTGTGTTGTTGATATTTTTGTTACTCCAATTGATGGTAGCCTTGTCATTAGGGTACATAGTCTGTTGTCGAGATTTTAGTTACACTAATGTATGGTAGCCTTGTCATTACGAAAGGTAGTCTGTTGTCGAGATCTTTGTTACCCTAATGGATTGTAGCCTTGTCATTATGGAAGGTAGTCAGTTGTCGAGATTTTTGTTACTCAAATTGATGGTAGCCTTGTCATTATGTAAGGTAGTCTGTTGTCGAGATTTTTGTTAGTCAAATGGATGGTAGCCTTGTCATTATGGAAGGTAGTCTGTTGTTGATATTTTTGTTAATCCAATGGATGGTAGCCTTGTCATTATGGAAGGTAGTTTGTTGTCGAGATCTTTGTTACTATAATGGATTGTAGCCTTGTCATTTTGGAAGGTAGCCAGTAGTCGAGATTTTTGTTACTGAAATTGATGGTAGTCTTGTCATTATGTAAGGTAATCTGTTGTCGAGATCTTTGTTACTCTAATGGATTGTAGCCTTGTCATTATGGAAGGTAGTCAATTATCGAGATTTTTGTTACACAAATTGATGGTAGTCTTTTCATTATGGAAGGTAGAGTTTTGTCGAGATTTTTGTTACTTCAAATGGATGCTAGCCTTGTCATTATTGAAGGTAGTATGTTACCTAGATTTTTGTTACTCTAAAGGATGGTAGCCTTGTCATTATGGATGGTAGTCTGTTGTCGAGATTTTTGTTACTCCAATGGATTGTAGCCTTGTCATTATGGAAGGTAGTCTGTTGTCGAAATTTATGTTACTCCAATGAATTGTAGCCTTGTCATTATGGAAGGTAGACTATTGTGGAGATTTTTGTTACTCCAATGGATGGTAGCTTTGTCATTAAGGAAGGTAGTCTGTTGTCGAGATTTTTGTTCCTCCAATGGATGGTAGCCTTGTCATTATGAAAGGTAGTGTGTTGTCGATATTTTTGTTACTCCAATTGATGGTAGCCTTGTCATTATAGAATGTAGTCTGTGTTCGAGATTTTTGTTACACTAATGGATGGTAGCATTGTCATTGCGGAAGGTAGTCTGTTGTCGAGATCTTTGTTACTCTAATGGATTGTAGCCTTGTCATTATGGAAGGTAGTCAGTTGTCGAGATTTTTGGTACTCAAATTGATGGTAGCCTTGTCATTATGTAAGGTAGTCTGTTGTCGAGATTTATGTTTGTCAAATGGAAGGTAGCCTTGTCATTATGGAAGTTAGTCTGTTGTTGATATTTTTGTCAATCCAATGGATGGTAGCCTTTTCATTATTGAAGGAAGTCTGTTGATCAGATTTTTGTTACTCTAATGGATGGTAGCCTTGTCATTATGGAAGGTAGTATATTGTATAGATTTTTGTTATTCCATTGGATGGTAGCCTTGTCATTATGGAAGGTAAACTTTTGTCGAGATTTTTGTTACTCTAAATGGATGGTAGCCTTGTGATTATGGAAGGTAGTCTGTTGCCGAGATTTTTTTTACTCTAAAGGATGGTAGCCTTGTAATTATGGATGGTAGTCTGTTGTCGAGATTTTTGTTACTCCAATGGATTTTAGCCTTGTCATTATGGAAGGTAGTCTGTTGTCGAAAATTTATGTTACTCCAATGGATTGTAGCCTTGTCATTATGGAAGGTAGTCTACTGTCGAGATTTTTGTTACTCCAATGGATGGTAGCCTTGTCATTATGAAAGGTAGTCTGTTGTCGATATTTTTGTTACTCCAATTGATGGTAGCCTTGTCATTATGGAACATAGTATGTTGTCGACACTTTTGTTATTCCATTGGATGGTAGTCTTGTCATTATGGAAGGTAGTCTGTTGTCGAGATTTTTTTTACTCTAATGGATGGCATCCTTGTCATTGTGGAAGGTAGTCTGTTGTCGAGATTTTTATCACTCCGATTGATGGAAGCCTTGTCATTATGGAAGGTAGTCTGTTGTCGATATTTTTGTTACTCCATTGGATGGTAGCCTTGTCATTATGGAAGGTAGTGTGTTGTCGATATTTTTGTTACTCCAATTGATGGTAGCCTTGTCATTATAAAAAGTAGTCTGTGTTCGAGATTTTTGTTACTCTAAAGGATGGTAGCCTTGTCATTACGAAAGGTAGTTTGTTGTCGAGATCTTTGTTACTCTAATGGATTGTAGCCTTGTCATTATGGAAGGTAGTCAGTTGTCGAGATTTTTGTTACTCAAATTGATGGTAGCCTTGTCATTATGTAAGGTAGTCTGTTGTCGAGATTTATGTTTGTCAAATGGAAGGTAGCCTTGTCATTATGGAAGTTAGTCTGTTGTTGATATTTTTGTCAATCCAATGGATGGTAGCCTTTTCATTATGGAAGGAAGTCTGTTGATCAGATTTTTGTTACTCTAATGGATGGTAGCCTTGTCATTATGGAAGGTAGTATATTGTAGAGATTTTTGTTATTCCATTGGATGGTAGCCTTGTCATTATGGAAGGTAGACTTTTGTCGAGATTTTTGTTACTCTAAATGGATGGTAGCCTTGTGATTATGGAAGGTAGTCTGTTGCCGAGATTTTTTTTACTCTAAAGGATGGTAGCCTTGTAATTATGGATGGTAGTCTGTTGTCGAGATTTTTGTTACTCCAATGGATTTTATCCTTGTCATTATGGAAGGTAGTCTGTTGTCGAAAATTTATGTTATTCCATTGGATGGTAGTCTTGTCATTATGGAAGGTAGTCTGTTGTCGAGATTTTTTTTACTCTAATGGATGGCAGCCTTGTCATTATGGAAGGTAGTCTCTTGTTGAGATTTTTGTCACTCCAATTGATGGAAGCCTTGTCATTATGGAAGGTAGTCTGTTGTCGAGATTTTTGTTACTCCAATGGATGGTAGCCTTGTCATTATAGAAGGTAGTGTGTTGTCGATATTTTTGTTACTCCAATTGATGGTAGCCTTGTCATTATGGAACGTAGTCTATTGTCGAGATTTTCGTTACACTAATGGATGGTAGCCTTGTCATTACAGAAGGTAGTCTGTTGTTGAGATCTTTGTTACTCCAATGGATTGTAGCCTTGTCATTATGGAAGGTAGTCTGTTGTCGAGTTTTTCTTTACTCCAGTTGATGGTAGCCTTGTCATTATAGAATGTTGTCTATTGTCGAGATATTTGTTACACCAATGGATGGTAGCCTTGTCATTACAGAAGGTAGTTTGTTGTCGAAATCTTTGTTACTCTAATGGATTGTAGCCTTGTCATTATGGAAGGTAGTCAGTTGTCGATATTTTTGTTACTCAAATTGATGGTAGCCTTGTCATTATGTAAGGTAGTCTGTTATCGAGATCTTTGTTACTCTAATGGATTGTAGTCTTGTCATGATGGAAGGTAGTAAGTTGTCGAGATTTTTGTTACTCAAATTGATGGTAGCCTTGTCATTATGTAAGGTAGTCTGTTGTCGAGATTTTTGTTAGTCAAATGGATGGTAGCCTTGTCATTATGGAAGGTAGTCTGTTGTTGATATTTTTATTAACACAATGGATGGTAGCCTTGTCATTATGGAACATAGTCTGTTGTCGAGATTTTTGTTACACTAATGGATGGTAGCTTGTCATTATGGAAGGTAGTTTGTTGTCGAGATCTTTGTTACTATAATGGATTATAGCCTTGTCATTTTGGAAGGTAGTCAGTAGTCGAGATTTTTGTTACTCAAATTGATGGTAGTCTTGTCATTATGTAAGGTAATCTGTTGTCGAGATCTTTGTTACTCTAATGGATTGTAGGCTTGTCATTATGGAAGGTAGTCAATTATCGAGATTTTTGTTACACAAATTGATGGTAGTCTTCTCATTATGTAAGGTAATCTATTGTCGAGATTTTTGATAGTCAAATGGATGGTAGCCTTGTCATTATTGAAGGTAGTCTGTTGTTGATATTTTTGTTAATCCAATGGATGGTAGCCTTGTCATTATGGAAGGAAGTCTGTTGATCAGATTTTTGTTACTCTAATGGTTGGTAGCCTTGTCATTATGGAAGGTAGTCTATTGTTGAGATTTTTGTTATACCATTGGATGGTAGCCTTGTCATTATGGAAGGTAGAGATTTGTCGAGATTTTTGTTACTCCAAATAGATTGTATCCTTGTCATTATGGAAGGTAGTCTATAGTCGAGATTTTTGTTATTCCATTGGATGGTAGCCTTGTCATTATGGAAGGTAGAGTTTTGTCGAGATTTTTGTTACTCCAAATAGATGGTAGCCTTGTCATTATGGAAGGTAGTTTGTTGCCTAGATTTTTGTTACTCTAAAGGATGGTAGCCTTGTCATTATGGATGGTAGTCTATTGTCGAGATTTTTGTTACTCCAATGGATTGTAGCCTTGTCATTATGGAATGTAGTATGTTCTCTAGATTTTTGTAACTCCAATGGTGGTAGCCTTGTCATTATGGAAGGTAGTCTGTTGTCGAGATTTTTGTTACTCCAATGGATGGCAGCCTTGTCATTATGGAAGGTAGCCTGTTGTTGAGATTTCTGTTACTCCAATGGATGGTAGCCTTGTCATTAAGGAAGGTAGTCTGTTGTCGAGATATTTTTTTTTCCAATGGATGGTAGCCTTGTCATTATGGAAGGTAGTGTGTTGTTGATATTTTTGTTACTCCAATTGATGGTAGCCTTGTCATTAGGGTACATAGTCTGTTGTCGAGATTTTAGTTACACTAATGTATGGTAGCCTTGTCATTACGAAAGGTAGTCTGTTGTCGTGATCTTTGTTACCCTAATGGATTGTAGCCTTGTCATTATGGAAGGTAGTCAGTTGTCGAGATTTTTGTTACTCAAATTGATGGTAGCCTTGTCATTATGTAAGGTAGTCTGTTGTCGAGATTTTTGTTAGTCAAATGGATGGTAGCCTTGTCATTATGGAAGGTAGTCTGTTGTTGATATTTTTGTTAATCCAATGGATGGTAGCCTTGTCATTATGGAAGGTAGTTTGTTGTCGAGATCTTTGTTACTATAATGGATTGTAGCCTTGTCATTTTGGAAGGTAGCCAGTAGTCGAGATTTTTGTTACTGAAATTGATGGTAGTCTTGTCATTATGTAAGGTAATCTGTTGTCGAGATCTTTGTTACTCTAATGGATTGTAGCCTTGTCATTATGGAAGGTAGTCAATTATCGAGATTTTTGTTACACAAATTGATGGTAGTCTTTTCATTATGGAAGGTAGAGTTTTGTCGAGATTTTTGTTACTTCAAATGGATGCTAGCCTTGTCATTATTGAAGGTAGTATGTTACCTAGATTTTTGTTACTCTAAAGGATGGTAGCCTTGTCATTATGGATGGTAGTCTGTTGTCGAGATTTTTGTTACTCCAATGGATTGTAGCCTTGTCATTATGGAAGGTAGTCTGTTGTCGAAATTTATGTTACTCCAATGAATTGTAGCCTTGTCATTATGGAAGGTAGACTATTGTGGAGATTTTTGTTACTCCAATGGATGGTAGCCTTGTCATTAAGGAAGGTAGTCTGTTGTCGAGATTTTTGTTCCTCCAATGGATGGTAGCCTTGTCATTATGAAAGGTAGTCTGTTGTCGATATTTTTGTTACTCCAATTGATGGTAGCCTTGTCATTATGGAACGTAGTCTGTTGTCGACACTTTTGTTACTCCATTGGATGGTAGTCTTGTCATTATGGAAGGTAGTCTGTTGTCGAGATTTTTTTTACTCTAATGGATGGCATCCTTGTCATTATGGAAGGTAGTCTATTGTCGAGATTTTTGTCACTCCAATTGATGGAAGCCTTGTCATTATGGAAGGTAGTCTGTTGTCGAGATTTTTGTTTTTCCAATGGATGGTAGCCTTGTCATTATGGAAGGTAGTGTGTTGTCGATATTTTTGTTACTCCAATTGATGGTAGCCTTGTCATTATAGAATGTAGTCTGTGTTCGAGATTTTTGTTACACTAATGGATGGTAGCATTGTCATTGCGGAAGGTAGTTTGTTGTCGAGATCTTTGTTACTCTAATGGATTGTAGCCTTGTCATTATGGAAGGTAGTCAGTTGTCGAGATTTTTGGTACTCAAATTGATGGTAGCCTTGTCATTATGTAAGGTAGTCTGTTGTCGAGATTTATGTTTGTCAAATGGAAGGTAGCCTTGTCATTATGGAAGTTAGTCTGTTGTTGATATTTTTGTCAATCCAATGGATGGTAGCCTTTTCATTATGGAAGGAAGTCTGTTGATCAGATTTTTGTTACTCTAATGGATGGTAGCCTTGTCATTATGGAAGGTAGTATATTGTATAGATTTTTGTTATTCCATTGGATGGTAGCCTTGTCATTATGGAAGGTAAACTTTTGTCGAGATTTTTGTTACTCTAAATGGATGGTAGCCTTGTGATTATGGAAGGTAGTCTGTTGCCGAGATTTTTTTTACTCTAAAGGATGGTAGCCTTGTAATTATGGATGGTAGTCTGTTGTCGAGATTTTTGTTACTCCAATGGATTTTAGCCTTGTCATTATGGAAGGTAGTCTGTTGTCGAAAATTTATGTTACTCCAATGGATTGTAGCCTTGTCATTATGGAAGGTAGTCTACTGTCGAGATTTTTGTTACTCCAATGGATGGTAGCCTTGTCATTATGAAAGGTAGTCTGTTGTCGATATTTTTGTTACTCCAATTGATGGTAGCCTTGTCATTATGGAACGTAGTCTGTTGTCGACACTTTTGTTATTCCATTGGATGGTAGTCTTGTCATTATGGAAGGTAGTCTGTTGTCGAGATTTTTTTTACTCTAATGGATGGCATCCTTGTCATTGTGGAAGGTAGTCTGTTGTCGAGATTTTTATCACTCCGATTGATGGAAGCCTTGTCATTATGGAAGGTAGTCTGTTGTCGAGATTTTTGTTACTCCATTGGATGGTAGCCTTGTCATTATGGAAGGTAGTGTGTTGTCGATATTTTTGTTACTCTAATTGATGGTAGCCTTGTCATTATAGAAAGTAGTCTGTGTTCGAGATTTTTGTTACTCTAAAGGATGGTAGCCTTGTCATTACGAAAGGTAGTCTGTTGTCGAGATCTTTGTTACTCTAATGGATTGTAGCCTTGTCATTATGGAAGGTAGTCAGTTGTCGAGATTTTTGTTACTCAAATTGATGGTAGCCTTGTCATTATGTAAGGTAGTCTGTTGTCGAGATTTATGTTTGTCAAATGGAAGGTAGCCTTGTCATTATGGAAGTTAGTCTGTTGTTGATATTTTTGTCAATCCAATGGATGGTAGCCTTTTCATTATGGAAGGAAGTCTGTTGATCAGATTTTTGTTACTCTAATGGATGGTAGCCTTGTCATTATGGAAGGTAGTCTGTTGTCGAGATTTTTGTTACTCCAATGGATGGCAGCCTTGTCATTATGGAAGGTAGCCTGTTGTTGAGATTTCTGTTACTCCAATGGATGGTAGCCTTGTCATTAAGGAAGGTAGTTTGTTGTCGAGATATTTTTTTTTCCAATGGATGGTAGCCTTGTCATTATGGAAGGTAGTGTGTTGTTGATATTTTTGTTACTCCAATTGATGGTAGCCTTGTCATTAGGGTACATAGTCTGTTGTCGAGATTTTAGTTACACTAATGTATGGTAGCCTTGTCATTACGAAAGGTAGTCTGTTGTCGTGATCTTTGTTACCCTAATGGATTGTAGCCTTGTCATTATGGAAGGTAGTCAGTTGTCGAGATTTTTGTTACTCAAATTGATGGTAGCCTTGTCATTATGTAAGGTAGTCTGTTGTCGAGATTTTTGTTAGTCAAATGGATGGTAGCCTTGTCATTATGGAAGGTAGTCTGTTGTTGATATTTTTGTTAATCCAATGGATGGTAGCCTTGTCATTATGGAAGGTAGTTTGTTGTCGAGATCTTTGTTACTATAATGGATTGTAGCCTTGTCATTTTGGAAGGTAGCCAGTAGTCGAGATTTTTGTTACTGAAATTGATGGTAGTCTTGTCATTATGTAAGGTAATCTGTTGTCGAGATCTTTGTTACTCTAATGGATTGTAGCCTTGTCATTATGGAAGGTAGTCAATTATCGAGATTTTTGTTACACAAATTGATGGTAGTCTTTTCATTATGGAAGGTAGAGTTTTGTCGAGATTTTTGTTACTTCAAATGGATGCTAGCCTTGTCATTATTGAAGGTAGTATGTTACCTAGATTTTTGTTACTCTAAAGGATGGTAGCCTTGTCATTATGGATGGTAGTCTGTTGTCGAGATTTTTGTTACTCCAATGGATTGTAGCCTTGTCATTATGGAAGGTAGTCTGTTGTCGAAATTTATGTTACTCCAATGAATTGTAGCCTTGTCATTATGGAAGGTAGACTATTGTGGAGATTTTTGTTACTCCAATGGATGGTAGCCTTGTCATTAAGGAAGGTAGTCTGTTGTCGAGATTTTTGTTCCTCCAATGGATGGTAGCCTTGTCATTATGAAAGGTAGTCTGTTGTCGATATTTTTGTTACTCCAATTGATGGTAGCCTTGTCATTATGGAACGTAGTCTGTTGTCGACACTTTTGTTACTCCATTGGATGGTAGTCTTGTCATTATGGAAGGTAGTCTGTTGTCGAGATTTTTTTTACTCTAATGGATGGCATCCTTGTCATTATGGAAGGTAGTCTATTGTCGAGATTTTTGTCACTCCAATTGATGGAAGCCTTGTCATTATGGAAGGTAGTCTGTTGTCGAGATTTTTGTTTTTCCAATGGATGGTAGCCTTGTCATTATGGAAGGTAGTGTGTTGTCGATATTTTTGTTACTCCAATTGATGGTAGCCTTGTCATTATAGAATGTAGTCTGTGTTCGAGATTTTTGTTACACTAATGGATGGTAGCATTGTCATTGCGGAAGGTAGTTTGTTGTCGAGATCTTTGTTACTCTAATGGATTGTAGCCTTGTCATTATGGAAGGTAGTCAGTTGTCGAGATTTTTGGTACTCAAATTGATGGTAGCCTTGTCATTATGTAAGGTAGTCTGTTGTCGAGATTTATGTTTGTCAAATGGAAGGTAGCCTTGTCATTATGGAAGTTAGTCTGTTGTTGATATTTTTGTCAATCCAATGGATGGTAGCCTTTTCATTATGGAAGGAAGTCTGTTGATCAGATTTTTGTTACTCTAATGGATGGTAGCCTTGTCATTATGGAAGGTAGTATATTGTATAGATTTTTGTTATTCCATTGGATGGTAGCCTTGTCATTATGGAAGGTAAACTTTTGTCGAGATTTTTGTTACTCTAAATGGATGGTAGCCTTGTGATTATGGAAGGTAGTCTGTTGCCGAGATTTTTTTTACTCTAAAGGATGGTAGCCTTGTAATTATGGATGGTAGTCTGTTGTCGAGATTTTTGTTACTCCAATGGATTTTAGCCTTGTCATTATGGAAGGTAGTCTGTTGTCGAAAATTTATGTTACTCCAATGGATTGTAGCCTTGTCATTATGGAAGGTAGTCTACTGTCGAGATTTTTGTTACTCCAATGGATGGTAGCCTTGTCATTATGAAAGGTAGTCTGTTGTCGATATTTTTGTTACTCCAATTGATGGTAGCCTTGTCATTATGGAACGTAGTCTGTTGTCGACACTTTTGTTATTCCATTGGATGGTAGTCTTGTCATTATGGAAGGTAGTCTGTTGTCGAGATTTTTTTTACTCTAATGGATGGCATCCTTGTCATTGTGGAAGGTAGTCTGTTGTCGAGATTTTTATCACTCCGATTGATGGAAGCCTTGTCATTATGGAAGGTAGTCTGTTGTCGAGATTTTTGTTACTCCATTGGATGGTAGCCTTGTCATTATGGAAGGTAGTGTGTTGTCGATATTTTTGTTACTCTAATTGATGGTAGCCTTGTCATTATAGAAAGTAGTCTGTGTTCGAGATTTTTGTTACTCTAAAGGATGGTAGCCTTGTCATTACGAAAGGTAGTCTGTTGTCGAGATCTTTGTTACTCTAATGGATTGTAGCCTTGTCATTATGGAAGGTAGTCAGTTGTCGAGATTTTTGTTACTCAAATTGATGGTAGCCTTGTCATTATGTAAGGTAGTCTGTTGTCGAGATTTATGTTTGTCAAATGGAAGGTAGCCTTGTCATTATGGAAGTTAGTCTGTTGTTGATATTTTTGTCAATCCAATGGATGGTAGCCTTTTCATTATGGAAGGAAGTCTGTTGATCAGATTTTTGTTACTCTAATGGATGGTAGCCTTGTCATTATGGAAGGTAGTCTGTTGTCGAGATTTTTGTGACTCCAATGGATGGCAGCCTTGTCATTATGGAAGGTAGCCTGTTGTTGAGATTTCTGTTACTCCAATGGATGGTAGCCTTGTCATTAAGGAAGGTAGTTTGTTGTCGAGATATTTTTTTTCCAATGGATGGTAGCCTTGTCATTATGGAAGGTAGTGTGTTGTTGATATTTTTGTTACTCCAATTGATGGTAGCCTTGTCATTAGGGTACATAGTCTGTTGTCGAGATTTTAGTTACACTAATGTATGGTAGCCTTGTCATTACGAAAGGTAGTCTGTTGTCGTGATCTTTGTTACCCTAATGGATTGTAGCCTTGTCATTATGGAAGGTAGTCAGTTGTCGAGATTTTTGTTACTCAAATTGATGGTAGCCTTGTCATTATGTAAGGTAGTCTGTCGTCGAGATTTTTGTTAGTCAAATGGATGGTAGCCTTGTCATTATGGAAGGTAGTCTGTTGTTGATATTTTTGTTAATCCAATGGATGGTAGCCTTGTCATTATGGAAGGTAGTTTGTTGTCGAGATCTTTGTTACTATAATGGATTGTAGCCTTGTCATTTTGGAAGGTAGCCAGTAGTCGAGATTTTTGTTACTGAAATTGATGGTAGTCTTGTCATTATGTAAGGTAATCTGTTGTCGAGATCTTTGTTACTCTAATGGATTGTAGCCTTGTCATTATGGAAGGTAGTCAATTATCGAGATTTTTGTTACACAAATTGATGGTAGTCTTTTCATTATGGAAGGTAGAGTTTTGTCGAGATTTTTGTTACTTCAAATGGATGCTAGCCTTGTCATTATTGAAGGTAGTATGTTACCTAGATTTTTGTTACTCTAAAGGATGGTAGCCTTGTCATTATGGATGGTAGTCTGTTGTCGAGATTTTTGTTACTCCAATGGATTGTAGCCTTGTCATTATGGAAGGTAGTCTGTTGTCGAAATTTATGTTACTCCAATGAATTGTAGCCTTGTCATTATGGAAGGTAGACTATTGTGGAGATTTTTGTTACTCCAATGGATGGTAGCCTTGTCATTAAGGAAGGTAGTCTGTTGTCGAGATTTTTGTTCCTCCAATGGATGGTAGCCTTGTCATTATGAAAGGTAGTCTGTTGTCGATATTTTTGTTACTCCAATTGATGGTAGCCTTGTCATTATGGAACGTAGTCTGTTGTCGACACTTTTGTTACTCCATTGGATGGTAGTCTTGTCATTATGGAAGGTAGTCTGTTGTCGAGATTTTTTTTACTCTAATGGATGGCATCCTTGTCATTATGGAAGGTAGTCTATTGTCGAGATTTTTGTCACTCCAATTGATGGAAGCCTTGTCATTATGGAAGGTAGTCTGTTGTCGAGATTTTTGTTTTTCCAATGGATGGTAGCCTTGTCATTATGGAAGGTAGTGTGTTGTCGATATTTTTGTTACTCCAATTGATGGTAGCCTTGTCATTATAGAATGTAGTCTGTGTTCGAGATTTTTGTTACACTAATGGATGGTAGCATTGTCATTGCGGAAGGTAGTCTGTTGTCGAGATCTTTGTTACTCTAATGGATTGTAGCCTTGTCATTATGGAAGGTAGTCAGTTGTCGAGATTTTTGGTACTCAAATTGATGGTAGCCTTGTCATTATGTAAGGTAGTCTGTTGTCGAGATTTATGTTTGTCAAATGGAAGGTAGCCTTGTCATTATGGAAGTTAGTCTGTTGTTGATATTTTTGTCAATCCAATGGATGGTAGCCTTTTCATTATGGAAGGAAGTCTGTTGAACAGATTTTTGTTACTCTAATGGATGGTAGCCTTGTCATTATGGAAGGTAGTATATTGTATAGATTTTTGTTATTCCATTGGATGGTAGCCTTGTCATTATGGAAGGTAAACTTTTGTCGAGATTTTTGTTACTCTAAATGGATGGTAGCCTTGTGATTATGGAAGGTAGTCTGTTGCCGAGATTTTTTTTACTCTAAAGGATGGTAGCCTTGTAATTATGGATGGTAGTATGTTGTCGAGATTTTTGTTACTCCAATGGATTTTAGCCTTGTCATTATGGAAGGTAGTCTGTTGTCGAAAATTTATGTTACTCCAATGGATTGTAGCCTTGTCATTATGGAAGGTAGTCTACTGTCGAGATTTTCGTTACTCCAATGGATGGTAGCCTTGTCATTATGAAAGGTAGTTTGTTGTCGATATTTTTGTTACTTTAATTGATGGTAGCCTTGTCATTATGGAACGTAGTCTGTTGTCGACACTTTTGTTATTCCATTGGATGGTAGTCTTGTCATTATGGAAGGTAGTCTGTTGTCGAGATTTTTTTTACTCTAATGGATGGCATCCTTGTCATTGTGGAAGGTAGTCTGTTGTCGAGATTTTTATCACTCCGATTGATGGAAGCCTTGTCATTATGGAAGGTAGTCTGTTGTCGAGATTTTTGTTACTCCATTGGATGGTAGCCTTGTCATTATGGAAGGTAGTGTGTTGTCGATATTTTTGTTACTCCAATTGATGGTAGCCTTGTCATTATAGAAAGTAGTCTGTGTTCGAGATTTTTGTTACTCTAAAGGATGGTAGCCTTGTCATTACGAAAGGTAGTCTGTTGTCGAGATCTTTGTTACTCTAATGGATTGTAGCCTTGTCATTATGGAAGGTAGTCAGTTGTCGAGATTTTTATTACTCAAATTGATGGTAGCCTTGTCATTATGTAAGGTAGTCTGTTGTCGAGATTTATGTTTGTCAAATGGAAGGTAGCCTTGTCATTATGGAAGTTAGTCTGTTGTTGATATTTTTGTCAATCCAATGGATGGTAGCCTTTTCATTATGGAAGGAAGTCTGTTGATCAGATTTTTGTTACTCTAATGGATGGTAGCCTTGTCATTATGGAAGGTAGTATATTGTAGAGATTTTTGTTATTCCATTGGATGGTAGCCTTGTCATTATGGAAGGTAGACTTTTGTCGAGATTTTTGTTACTCTAAATGGATGGTAGCCTTGTGATTATGGAAGGTAGTCTGTTGCCGAGATTTTTTTTACTCTAAAGGATGGTAGCCTTGTAATTATGGATGGTAGTCTGTTGTCGAGATTTTTGTTACTCCAATGGATTTTAGCCTTGTCATTATGGAAGGTAGTTTGTTGTCGAAAATTTATGTTACTCCAATGGATTGTAGCCTTGTCATTATGGAAGGTAGTCTATTGTCGAGATTTTTGTTACTCCAATGGATGGTAGCCTTGTCATTATGAAAGGTAGTCTGTTGTCGATATTTTTGTTACTCCAATTGATGGTAGCCTTGTCATTATGGAACATAGTCTGTTGTCGAGACTTTTGTTATTCCATTGGATGGTAGTCTTGTCATTATGGAAGGTAGTCTGTTGTCGAGATTTTTTTTACTCTAATGGATGGCAGCCTTGTCATTATGGAAGGTAGTCTCTTGTTGAGATTTTTGTCACTCCAATTGATGGAAGCCTTGTCATTATGGAAGGTAGTCTGTTGTCGAGATTTTTGTTACTCCAATGGATGGTAGCCTTGTCATTATAGAAGGTAGTGTGTTGTCGATATTTTTGTTACTCCAATTGATGGTAGCCTTGTCATTATGGAACGTAGTCTATTGTCGAGATTTTCGTTACACTAATGGATGGTAGCCTTGTCATTACAGAAGGTAGTCTGTTGTTGAGATCTTTGTTACTCCAATGGATTGTAGCCTTGTCATTATGGAAGGTAGTCTGTTGTCGAGTTTTTCTTTACTCCAGTTGATGGTAGCCTTGTCATTATAGAATGTTGTCTATTGTCGAGATATTTGTTACACCAATGGATGGTAGCCTTGTCATTACAGAAGGTAGTTTGTTGTCGAAATCTTTGTTACTCTAATGGATTGTAGCCTTGTCATTATGGAAGGTAGTCAGTTGTCGAGATTTTTGTTACTCAAATTGATGGTAGCCTTGTCATTATGTAAGGTAGTCTGTTATCGAGATCTTTGTTACTCTAATGGATTGTAGTCTTGTCATGATGGAAGGTAGTCAGTTGTCGAGATTTTTGTTACTCAAATTGATGGTAGCCTTGTCATTATGTAAGGTAGTCTGTTGTCGAGATTTTTGTTAGTCAAATGGATGGTAGCCTTGTCATTATGGAAGGTAGTCTGTTGTTGATATTTTTATTAACACAATGGATGGTAGCCTTGTCATTATGGAACGTAGTCTGTTGTCGAGATTTTTGTTACACTAATGGATGGTAGCTTGTCATTATGGAAGGTAGTTTGTTGTCGAGATCTTTGTTACTATAATGGATTATAGCCTTGTCATTTTGGAAGGTAGTCAGTAGTCGAGATTTTTGTTACTCAAATTGATGGTAGTCTTGTCATTATGTAAGGTAATCTGTTGTCGAGATCTTTGTTACTCTAATGGATTGTAGCCTTGTCATTATGGAAGGTAGTCAATTATCGAGATTTTTGTTACACAAATTGATGGTAGTCTTCTCATTATGTAAGGTAATCTATTGTCGAGATTTTTGATAGTCAAATGGATGGTAGCCTTGTCATTATTGAAGGTAGTCTGTTGTTGATATTTTTGTTAATCCAATGGATGGTAGCCTTGTCATTATGGAAGGAAGTCTGTTGATCAGATTTTTGTTACTCTAATGGTTGGTAGCCTTGTCATTATGGAAGGTAGTCTATTGTTGAGATTTTTGTTATACCATTGGATGGTAGCCTTGTCATTATGGAAGGTAGAGATTTGTCGAGATTTTTGTTACTCCAAATAGATTGTATCCTTGTCATTATGGAAGGTAGTCTATAGTCGAGATTTTTGTTATTCCATTGGATGGTAGCCTTGTCATTATGGAAGGTAGAGTTTTGTCGAGATTTTTGTTACTCCAAATAGATGGTAGCCTTGTCATTATGGAAGGTAGTTTGTTGCCTAGATTTTTGTTACTCTAAAGGATGGTAGCCTTGTCATTATGGATGGTAGTCTATTGTCGAGATTTTTGTTACTCCAATGGATTGTAGCCTTGTCATTATGGAATGTAGTATGTTGTCTAGATTTTTGTAACTCCAATGGTGGTAGCCTTGTAATTATGGAAGGTAGTCTGTTGTCGAGATTTTTGTTACTCCAATGGATGGCAGCCTTGTCATTATGGAAGGTAGTCTGTTGTTGAGATTTCTGTTACTCCAATGGATGGTAGCCTTGTCATTAAGGAAGGTAGTCTGTTGTCGAGATATTTTTTTTTCCAATGGATGGTAGCCTTGTCATTATGGAAGGTAGTGTGTTGTCGATATTTTTGTTACTCCAATTGATGGTAGCCTTGTCATTATGGAACGTAGTCTGTTGTCGAGATTTTTGTTACACTAATGGATGGTAGCCTTGTCATTTCGAAAGGTAGTCTGTTGTCGAGATCTTTGTTACCCTAATGGATTGTAGCCTTGTCATTATGGAAGATATTCAGTTGTCGAGATTTTTGTTACTCAAATTGATGGTATCCTTGTCATTATGTAAGGTAGTCTGTTGTCGAGATTTTTGTTAGTCAAATGGATGGTAGCCTTGTCATTATGGAAGGTAGTCTGTTGTTGATATTTTTGTTAATCCAATGGATGGTAGCCTTGTCATTATGGAAGGAAGTATGTTGATCAGATTTTTGTTACTCCAATGGTTGGAAGCCTTGTCATTATCGAAGGTAGTCTATTGTCGATATTTTTGTTATTCCATTAGATGGTAGCCTATTCATTATGGAAGGCAGAGTTTTTTCGATATTTTTGTTACTCCAAATGGATGGTAGCCTTGTCATTATTGAAGGTAGTATGTTACCTAGATTTTTGTTACTCTAAAGATTGGTATCCTTGTCATTATGGATGGTAGTCTGTTGTGGAGATTTTTGTTTTTCCAATGGATGGTAGCCTTGTCATTATGGAAGGTAGTCTGTTGTCGAAATTTATGTTACTCCAATTGATGGTAGCCTTGTCATTATGGAACGTTGTCTGTGTTCGAGATTTTTGTTACACTAATGGATGGTAGCCTTGTCATTACAGAAGGTAGTCTGTTGTCGAGATTTTTGTTACTCCAATGGATTGTAGCCTTGTCATTATGGAAGGTAGTCTGTTGTCGATACTTTTGTTATTCCATTTGATGGTAGTATTGTCATTATGGAAGGTAGTCTGTTGTCGAGATTTTTTTTACTCTAATGGATGGCATCCTTGTCATTATGGAAGGTAGTCGGTTGTCGAGATTTTTGTCACTCCAATTGATGGAAGCCTTGTCATTATAGAAGGTAGTCTGTTGTCGAGATTTTTGTTTTTCCAATGGATGGTAGCCTTGTCATTATGGAAGGTAGTGTTTTGTCGATATTTTTGTTACTCCAATTGATGGTAGCCTTGTCATTATGGAACGTTGTCTGTGTTCGAGATTTTTGTTACACTAATGGATGGTAGCCTTGTCATTACGGAAGGTAGTCTGTTGTCGAGATCTTTGTTACTCTAATGGATTGTAGCCTTGTCATTATGGAAGGTAGTCAGTTGTCGATATTTTTGTTACTCAAATTGATGGTAACCTTGTCATTATGAAAGGTAGTCTGTTGTCGATATTTTTGTTAGTCAAATGGATGGTAGCCTTGTCATTATGGAAGGTAGTCTGTTGTTGATATTTTTGTTAATCCAATGGATGGTAGCCTTGTCATTATGGAAGGATGTCTGTTGATCAGATTTTTGTTACTCCAATGGATGGTAGCCTTGTCATTATGGAAGGTAGTATATTGTAGAGATTTTTGTTATTCCAATGGATGGTAGCATTGTCATTATGGAAGGTAGACTTTTGTCTATATTTTTGTTACTCCAAATGGATGGTAGCCTTGTGATTATGGAAGGTAGTTTGTTGCCGAGATTTTTTTTACTCTAAAGTATGGTAGCCTTGTAATTATGGATGGTAGTCTATTGTCGAGATTTTTGTTACTCCAATGGATTGTAGCCTAGTCATTATGGAAGGTAGTCTGTTGTCGAAATTTATGTTACTCCAATGGATTGTAGCCTTGTCATTATGGAAGGTTGTCTGTCGTTGAGATTTCTGTTACTCCATTGGATGGTAGCCTTGTCATTATGAAAGGTAGTATGTCGTTGAGATTTCTGTTACTCCAATGGATGGTAGCCTTGTCATTATGGAAGGTAGTCTTTTGTCGAGAATTTTTTTACACTAATGGATGGTAGCTTGTCATTATGGAAGGTAGTTTGTTGTCGAGATCTTTGTTACTATAATGGATTGTAGCCTTGTCATTTTGGAAGGTAGTCAGTAGTCGAGATTTTTGTTACTCAAATTGATGGTAGTCTTGTCATTATGTAAGGTAATCTGTTGTCGAGATCTTTGTTACTCTAATGGATTGTAGCCTTGTCATTATGGAAGGTAGTCAATTATCGAGATTTTTGTTACACAAATTGATGGTAGTCTTGTCATTATGTAAGGTAATCTATTGTCGAGATTTTTGATAGTCAAATGAATGGTAGCCTTGTCATTATTGAAGGTAGTCTGTTGTTGATATTTTTGTTAATCCAATGGATGGTAGCCATGTCATTATCGAAGGAAGTCTGTTGATCAGATTTTTGTTACTCTAATGGTTGGTAGCCTTGTCATTATGGAAGGTAGTCTATTGTTGAGATTTTTGTTATACCATTGGATGGTAGCCTTGTCATTATGGAAGGTAGAGATTTGTCGAGATTTTTGTTACTCCAAATAGATGGTATCCTTGTCATTATGGAAGGTAGTCTATAGTCGAGATTTTTGTTATTCCATTGGATGGTAGCCTTGTCATTATGGAAGGTAGAGTTTTGTCGAGATTTTTGTTACTCCAAATAGATGGTAGCCTTGTCATTATGGAAGGTAGTTTGTTGCCTAGATTTTTGTTACTCTAAAGGATGGTAGCCTTGTCATTATGGATGGTAGTCTATTGTCGAGATTTTTGTTACTCCAATGGATTGTAGCCTTGTAAATATGGAATGTAGTCTGTTGTCTAGATTTTTGTAACTCCAATGGTGGTAGCCTTGTCATTATGGAAGGTAGTTTGTTGTCGAGATTTTTGTTACTCGAATGGATGGCAGCCTTGTCATTATGGAAGGTAGTTTGTTGTTGAGATTTCTGTTACTCCAATGGATGGTAGCCTTGTCATTAAGGAAGGTAGTCTGTTGTCGAGATATTTTTTTTTCCAATGGATGGTAGCCTTGTCATTATGGAAGGTAGTGTGTTGTCGATATTTTTGTTACTCCAATTGATGGTAGCCTTGTCATTATGGAACGTAGTCTGTTGTCGAGATTTTTGTTACACTAATGGATGGTAGCCTTGTCATTATGGAAGGTAGTCTGTTGTTGATATTTTTGTTAATCCAATGGATGGTAGCCTTGTCATTATGGAAGGAAGTATGTTGATCAGATTTTTGTTACTCCAATGGTTGGAAGCCTTGTCATTATCGAAGGTAGTCTATTGTCGATATTTTTGTTATTCCATTAGATGGTAGCCTATTCATTATGGAAGGTAGAGTTTTTTCGAGATTTTTGTTACTCCAAATGGATGGTAGCCTTGTCATTATTGAAGGTAGTATGTTACCTAGATTTTTGTTACTCTAAAGATTGGTATCCTTGTCATTATGGATGGTAGTCTGTTGTGGAGATTTTTGTTACTCCAATGGATTGTAGCCTTGTCATTATGGAAGGTAGTCTGTTGTCGAAATTTATGTTACTCCAATGTATTGTAGCCTTGTAATTATGGAAGGTAGTCTATTGTGGAGATTTTTGTTACTCCAATGGATGGTAGCCTTGTCATTATGGAAGGTAGTCTGTTGTCGAGATTTTTGTTACTCCAATGGATGGTAGCCTTGTAATTATGAAAGGTAGTCTGTTGTCGATAATTTTGTTACTCCAATTGATGGTAGCCTTGTAATTATGGAACATAGTCTGTTGCCGATACTTTTGTTATTCCATTTGATGGTAGTATTGTCATTATGGAAGGTAGTCTGTTGTCGAGATTTTTTTTACTCTAATGAATGGCATCCTTGTCATTATGGAAGGTAGTCTGTTGTCGAGATTTTTGTCACTCAAATTGATGGAAGCCTTGTCATTATGGAAGGTAGTCTTTTGTCGAGATTTTTGTTTTTCCAATGGATGGTAGCCTTGTCATTATGGAAGGTAGTGTGTTGTCGTTATTTTTGTTACTCCAATTGATGGTAGCCTTGTCATTATGGAACATTGTCTGTGTTCGAGATTTTTGTTACACTAATGGATGGTAGCCTTTTCATTACGGAAGGTAGTCTGTTGTCGAGATCTTTGTTACTCTAATGGATTGTAGCCTTGTCATTATGGAAGGTAGTCAGTTGTCGATATTTTTGTTACTCAAATTGATGGTAACCTTGTCATTATGTAAGGTAGTCTGTTGTCGACATTTTTGTTAGTCAAATGGATGGTAGCCTTGTCATTATGGAAGGTAGTCTGTTGGTGATATTATTGTTAATCCAATGGATGGTAGCCTTGTCATTATGGAAGGAAGTCTGTTGATCAGATTTTTGTTACTCCAATGGATGGTAGCCTTGTCATTATGGAAGGTAGTATATTGTAGAGATTTTTGTTATTCCATTGGATGGTAGCCTTGTCATTATGGAAGGTAGACTTTTGTCGAGATTTTTGTTACTCCAAATGGATGGTAGCCTTGTGATTATGGAAGGTAGTCTGTTGCCGAGATTTTTTTTACTCTAAAGGATGGTAGCCTTGTAATTATGGATGGTAGTCTGTTGTTGAGATTTTTGTTACTCCAATGGATTGTAGCCTTGTCATTATGGAAGGTAGTCTGTTGTCGATACTTTTGTTATTCCATTTGATGGTAGTATTGTCATTATGGAAGGTAGTCTGTTGTCGAGATTTTTTTTACTCTAATGGATGGCATCCTTGTGATTATGGAAGGTAGTCGGTTGTCGAGATTTTTGTCACTCCAATTGATGGAAGCCTTGTCATTATGGAAGGTAGTCTGTTGTCGAGATTTTTGTTTTTCCAATGGATGGTAGCCTTGTCATTATGGAAGGTAGTGTGTTGTCGATATTTTTGTTACTCCAATTGATGGTAGCCTTGTCATTATGGAACGTTGTCTGTGTTCGAGATTTTTGTTACACTAATGGATGGTAGCCTTGTCATTACGGAAGGTAGTCTGTTGTCGAGATCTTTGTTACTCTAATGGATTGTAGCCTTGTCATTATGGAAGGTAGTCAGTTGTCGATATTTTTGTTACTCAAATTGATGGTAACCTTGTCATTATGTAAGGTAGTCTGTTGTCGATATTTTTGTTAGTCAAATGGATGGTAGCCTTGTCATTATGGAAGGTAGTCTGTTGTTGATATTTTTGTTAATCCAATGGATGGTAGCCTTGTCATTATGGAAGGAAGTCTGTTGATCAGATTTTTGTTACTCCAATGGATGGTAGCCTTGTCATTATGGAAGGTAGTATATTGTAGAGATTTTTGTTACTCCAAATGGATGGTAGCCTTGTGATTATGGAAGGTAGTCTGTTGCCGAGATTTTTTTTACTCTAAAGGATGGTAGCCTTGTAATTATGGATGGTAGTCTGTTGTCGAGATTTTTGTTACTCCAATGGATTGTAGCCTTGTCATCATGGAAGGTAGTCTGTTGTCGAAATTTATGTTACTCCAATGGATTGTAGCCTTGTCATTATGGAAGGTTGTCTGTCGTTGAGATTTCTGTTACTCCATTGGATGGTAGCCTTGTCATTATGAAAGGTAGTATGTCGTTGAGATTTCTGTTACTCCAATGGATGGTAGCCTTGTCATTATGGAAGGTAGTCTGTTGTCGAGATTTTTGTTACACTAATGGATGGTAGCCTTGTCATTATGGAAGGTAGTCTGTTGTCAAGATTTTTGTTTTTCCAATGGATGGTAACCTTGTCATTATGGAACGTAGTGTGTTGTCGATATTTTTGTTACTCCAATTGATGGTAGCCTTGTCATTATGGAACGTAGTCTGTTTTCGAGATTTTTGTTACATTAATGGATGGTAGCCTTGTCATTACGAAAGGTAGTCTGTTGTCGAGATCTTTGTTACTCTAATGGATGGTAGCCTTGTCATTATGGAACGTAGTATGTTGTCGAGATTTTTGTTACTCCAATTGATGGTAGCCTTGTCATTATGGAACGTAGTCTATTGTCGAGATTTTTGTTACACTAATGGATGGTAGCCTTGTCATTATGGATGGTAGTGTGTTGTCAAGATTTTTGTTTTTCCAATGGATGGTAGCCTTGTCATTATGGAACGTAGTGTGTTGTCGATATTTTTGTTACTCCAATTGATGGTAGCCTTGTCATTATGGAACGTAGTCTGTTTTTGAGATTTTTGTTACACTAATGGATGGTAGCCTTGTCATTACGAAAGGTAGTCTTTTGTCGAGATCTTTGTTACTCAAATGGATTGTAGCCTTGTCATTATGGAAGGTAGTCAGTTGTCGAGATTTTTGTTACTCGAATTGATGGTAGCCTTGTCATTATGTAAGGTAGTCTGTTGTCGATATTTTTGTTAGTCAAATGGATGGTAGCCTTGTCATTATGGAAGGTAGTCTGTTGTTGATATTTTTGTTAATCCAATGTATGGTAGCCTTGTCATTATGGAAGGAAGTCTGTTGATCAGATTTTTGTTACTCCAATGGATGGTAGCCTTGTCATTATGGAAGGTAGTCTATTGTCGATATTTTTGTTATTCCATTGGATGGTAGCCTTGTCATTATGGAAGGTAGACTTTTGTCGAGATTTTTGTTACTTCAAATGGATGGTAGCCTTGTGATTATGGAAGCTAGTCTGTTGCCGAGATTTTTTTTACTCTAAAGGATGGTAGCCTTGTAATTATGGATGGTTGTCTGTTGTCAAGATTTTTTTTACTCCAATGGATTGTAGCCTTGTCATTATGGAAGGTAGTCTGTTATCGAAATTTATGTTACTCCAATGGATTGTAGCCTTGTCATTATGGATGGTTGTCTGTCGTTGAGATTTCTGTTACTCCATTGGATGGTAGCCTTGTCATTATGGAAGGTAGTCTGTCGTTGAGATTTATGTTACTCCAATGGATGGTAGCCTTGTCTTTATGTAAGGTAGTCTGTTGTCGATATTTTTGTTAGTCAAATGGATGGTAGCCTTGTCATTATGGAAGGTAGTTTGTTGTTGATATTTTTGTTAATCCAATGGATGGTAGCCTTGTCATTATGGAAGGAAGTCTGTTGATCGGATTTTTGTTACTCCAATGAATGGTAGCCTTGTCATTATGGAAGGTAGTCTATTTTCGATATTTTTGTTATTCCATTGGATGGTACCCTTGTCATTATGGAAGGTAGACTTTTGTCGAGATTTTTGTTACTCCAAATGGATGGTAGCCTTGTGATTATGGAAGGTAGTCTGTTGCCGAGATTTTTTTTACTCTAAAGGATGGTAGCCTTGTAATTATGGATGGTAGTCTGTTGTCGAGATTTTTGTTACTCCAATGGATTGTAGCCTTGTCATTATGGAAGGTAGTCTGTTGTCGAAATTTATGTTACTCCAATGGATTGTAGCTTTGTCATTATGGAAGGTTGTCTGTCGTTGAGATTTCTGTTACTCCATTGGATGGTAGCCTTGTCATTATGGAAGGTAGTCTGTCGTTGAGATTTCTGTTACTCCAATGGAGGGTAGCCTTGTCATTATGGAACGTAGTGTGTTGTTGATATTTTTGTTACTCCAATTGATGGTAACCTTGTCATTATGGAACGTAGTCTGTTGTCGAGATTTTTGTTACTCCAATGGATGGTAACCTTGTCATTATGGAAGGTAGTCTGTTGTCGAGATCTTTGTTACTCTAATGGATTGTAGCCTTGTCATTATCGAAGGTAGTCAGTTGTCGAGATTTTTGTTACTCAAATTGATGGTAGCCTTGTCATTATGTAAGGTAGTCTGTTGTCGAGATTTTTGTTAGTCAAATGGATGGTAGCCTTGTCATTATGGAAGGTAGTCTGTTGTTGATATTTTTGTTAATCCAATGGATGGTAGCCTTGTCATTATGGAAGGAAGTATGTTGATCATATTTTTGTTACTCCAATGGTTGGAAGTCTTGTCATTATCGAAGGTAGTCTATTGTCGATATTTTTGTTATTCCATTAGATGGTAGCCTATTCATTATGGAAGGTAGAGTTTTGTCGAGATTTTTGTTACTTCAAATGGATGGTAGCCTTGTCATTATTGAAGGTAGTATGTTACCTATATTTTTGTTACTCCAATGGATGGTAGCCTTGTCATTATGGAAGGTAGTCTGTTGTCGAGATTTTTGTTACACCAATGGATGGTTGCCTTGTCATTATGAAAGGTAGTCTGTTGTCGATATTTTTGTTACTCCAATTGATGGTAGCCTTGTCATTATGGAACATAGTCTGTTGTCGAGACTTTTGTTATTCCATTTGATGGTAGTATTGTCATTATGGAAGGTAGTCTGTTGTCGAGATTTTTTTTACTCTAATGGAAGGCATCCTTGTCATTATGGAAGGCAGTCTGTTGTCGAGATTTTTGTCACTCAAATTGATGGAAGCCTTGTCATTATGGAAGGTAGTTTGTTGTCGAGATTTTTGTTTTTCCAATGGATGGTAGCCTTGTCATTATGGAAGGTAGTGTGTTGTCGTTATTTTTGTTACTCCAATTGATGGTAGCCTTGTCATTATGGAACATTGTCTGTGTTCGAGATTTTTGTTACACTAATGGATGGTAGCCTTTTCATTACGGAAGGTAGTCTGTTGTCGAGATCTTTGTTACTCTAATGGATTGTAGCCTTGTCATTATGGAAGGTAGTCAGTTGTCGATATTTTTGTTACTCAAATTGATGGTAACCTTGTCATTATGTAAGGTAGTCTGTTGTCGACATTTTTGTTAGTCAAATTGATGGTAGCCTTGTCATTATGGAAGGTAGTCTGTTGGTGATATTATTGTTAATCCAATGGATGGTAGCCTTGTCATTATGGAAGGAAGTCTGTTGATCAGATTTTTGTTACTCCAATGGATGGTAGCCTTGTCATTATGGAAGGTAGTATATTGTAGAGATTTTTGTTATTCCATTGGATGGTAGCCTTGTCATTATGGAAGGTAGACTTTTGTCGAGATTTTTGTTACTCCAAATGGATGGTAGCCTTGTGATTATGGAAGGTAGTCTGTTGCCGAGATTTTTTTTACTCTAAAGGATGGTAGCCTTGTAATTATGGATGGTAGTCTGTTGTTGAGATTTTTGTTACTCCAATGGATTGTAGCCTTGTCATTATGGAAGGTAGTCTGTTGTCGATACTTTTGTTATTCCATTTGATGGTAGTATTGTCATTATGGAAGGTAGTCTGTTGTCGAGATTTTTTTTACTCTAATGGATGGCATCCTTGTGATTATGGAAGGTAGTCGGTTGTCGAGATTTTTGTCACTCCAATTGATGGAAGCCTTGTCATTATGGAAGGTAGTCTGTTGTCGAGATTTTTGTTTTTCCAATGGATGGTAGCCTTGTCATTATGGAAGGTAGTGTGTTGTCGATATTTTTGTTACTCCAATTGATGGTAGCCTTGTCATTATGGAACGTTGTCTGTGTTCGAGATTTTTGTTACACTAATGGATGGTAGCCTTGTCATTACGGAAGGTAGTCTGTTGTCGAGATCTTTGTTACTCTAATGGATTGTAGCCTTGTCATTATGGAAGGTAGTCAGTTGTCGATATTTTTGTTACTCAAATTGATGGTAACCTTGTCATTATGTAAGGTAGTCTGTTGTCGATATTTTTGTTAGTCAAATGGATGGTAGCCTTGTCATTATGGAAGGTAGTCTGTTGTTGATATTTTTGTTAATCCAATGGATGGCAGCCTTGTCATTATGGAAGGAAGTCTGTTGTTCAGATTTTTGTTACTCCAATGGATGGTAGCCTTGTCATTATGGAAGGTAGTATATTGTAGAGATTTTTGTTACTCCAAATGGATGGTAGCCTTGTGATTATGGAAGGTAGTCTGTTGCCGAGATTTTTTTTACTCTAAAGGATGGTAGCCTTGTAATTATGGATGGTAGTCTGTTGTCGAGATTTTTGTTACTCCAATGGATTGTAGCCTTGTCGTCATGGAAGGTAGTCTGTTGTCGAAATTTATGTTACTCCATTGGATTGTAGCCTTGTCATTATGGAAGGTTGTCTGTCGTTGAGATTTCTGTTACTCCATTGGATGGTAGCCTTGTCATTATGAAAGGTAGTATGTCGTTGAGATTTCTGTTACTCCAATGGATGGTAGCCTTGTCATTATGGAAGGTAGTCTGTTGTCGAGATTTTTGTTACACTAATGGATGGTAGCCTTGTCATTATGGAAGGTAGTCTGTTGTCAAGATTTTTGTTTTTCCAATGGATGGTAACCTTGTCATTATGGAACGTAGTGTGTTGTCGATATTTTTGTTACTCCAATTGATGGTAGCCTTGTCATTATGGAACGTAGTCTGTTTTCGAGATTTTTGTTACATTAATGGATGGTAGCCTTGTCATTACGAAAGGTAGTCTGTTGTCGAGATCTTTGTTACTCTAATGGATGGTAGCCTTGTCATTATGGAACGTAGTATGTTGTCGAGATTTTTGTTACTCCAATTGATGGTAGCCTTGTCATTATGGAACGTAGTCTATTGTCGAGATTTTTGTTACACTAATGGATGGTAGCCTTGTCATTATGGATGGTAGTGTGTTGTCAAGATTTTTGTTTTTCCAATGGATGGTAGCCTTGTCATTATGGAACGTAGTGTGTTGTCGATATTTTTGTTACTCCAATTGATGGTAGCCTTGTCATTACGAAAGGTAGTCTTTTGTCGAGATCTTTGTTACTCAAATGGATTGTAGCCTTGTCATTATGGAAGGTAGTCAGTTGTCGAGATTTTTGTTACACTAATGGATGGTAGCCTTGTCATTACGAAAGGTAGTCTTTTGTCGAGATCTTTGTTACTCAAATGGATTGTAGCCTTGTCATTATGGAAGGTAGTCAGTTATCGAGATTTTTGTTACTCGAATTGATGGTAGCCTTGTCATTATGTAAGGTAGTCTGTTGTCGATATTTTTGTTAGTCAAATGGATGGTAGCCTTGTCATTATGGAAGGTAGTCTGTTGTTGATATTTTTGTTAATCCAATGGATGGTAGCCTTGTCATTATGGAAGGAAGTCTGTTGATCAGATTTTTGTTACTCCAATGGATGGTAGCCTTGTCATTATGGAAGGTAGTCTATTGTCGATATTTTTGTTATTCCATTGGATGGTAGCCTTGTCATTATGGAAGGTAGACTTTTGTCGAGATTTTTGTTACTTCAAATGGATGGTAGCCTTGTGATTATGGAAGGTAGTCTGTTGCCGAGATTTTTTTTACTCTAAAGGATGGTAGCCTTGTAATTATGGATGGTTGTCTGTTGTCAAGATTTTTTTTACTCCAATGGATTGTAGCCTTGTCATTATGGAAGGTAGTCTGTTATCGAAATTTATGTTACTCCAATGGATTGTAGCCTTGTCATTATGGATGGTTGTCTGTCGTTGAGATTTCTGTTACTCCATTGGATGGTAGCCTTGTCATTATGGAAGGTAGTCTGTCGTTTAGATTTCTGTTACTCCAATGGATGGTAGCCTTGTCTTTATGTAAGGTAGTCTGTTGTCGATATTTTTGTTAGTCAAATGGATGGTAGCCTTGTCATTATGGAAGGTAGTTTGTTGTTGATATTTTTGTTAATCCAATGGATGGTAGCCTTGTCATTATGGAAGGAAGTCTGCTGATCGGATTTTTGTTACTCCAATGAATGGTAGCCTTGTCATTATGGAAGGTAGTCTATTTTCGATATTTTTGTTATTCCATTGGATGGTAGCCTTGTCATTATGGAAGGTAGACTTTTGTCGAGATTTTTGTTACTCCAAATGGATGGTAGCCTTGTGATTATGGAAGGTAGTCTGTTGCCGAGATTTTTTTTACTCTAAAGGATGGTAGCCTTGTAATTATGGATGGTAGTCTGTTGTCGAGATTTTTGTTACTCCAATGGATTGTAGCCTTGTCATTATGGAAGGTAGTCTGTTGTCGAAATTTATGTTACTCCAATGGATTGTACCTTTGTCATTATGGAAGGTTGTCTGTCGTTGAGATTTCTGTTACTCCATTGGATGGTAGCCTTGTCATTATGGAAGGTAGTCTGTCGTTGAGATTTCTGTTACTCCAATGGAGGGTAGCCTTGTCATTATGGAACGTAGTGTGTTGTTGATATTTTTGTTACTCCAATTGATGGTAACCTTGTCATTATGGAACGTAGTTTGTTGTCGAGATTTTTGTTACTCCAATGGATGGTAACCTTGTCATTATGGAAGGTAGTCTGTTGTCGAGATCTTTGTTACTCTAATGGATTGTAGCCTTGTCATTATCGAAGGTAGTCAGTTGTCGAGATTTTTGTTACTCAAATTGATGGTAGCCTTGTCATTATGTAAGGTAGTCTGTTGTCGAGATTTTTGTTAGTCAAATGGATGGTAGCCTTGTCATCATGGAAGGTAGTCTGTTGTCGAAATTTATGTTACTCCATTGGATTGTAGCCTTGTCATTATGGAAGGTTGTCTGTCGTTGAGATTTCTGTTACTCCATTGGATGGTAGCCTTGTCATTATGAAAGGTAGTATGTCGTTGAGATTTCTGTTACTCCAATGGATGGTAGCCTTGTCATTATGGAAGGTAGTCTGTTGTCGAGATTTTTGTTACACTAATGGATGGTAGCCTTGTCATTATGGAAGGTAGTCTGTTGTCAAGATTTTTGTTTTTCCAATGGATGGTAACCTTGTCATTATGGAACGTAGTGTGTTGTCGATATTTTTGTTACTCCAATTGATGGTAGCCTTGTCATTATGGAACGTAGTCTGTTTTCGAGATTTTTGTTACATTAATGGATGGTAGCCTTGTCATTACGAAAGGTAGTCTGTTGTCGAGATCTTTGTTACTCTAATGGATGGTAGCCTTGTCATTATGGAACGTAGTATGTTGTCGAGATTTTTGTTACTCCAATTGATGGTAGCCTTGTCATTATGGAACGTAGTCTATTGTCGAGATTTTTGTTACACTAATGGATGGTAGCCTTGTCATTATGGATGGTAGTGTGTTGTCAAGATTTTTGTTTTTCCAATGGATGGTAGCCTTGTCATTATGGAACGTAGTGTGTTGTCGATATTTTTGTTACTCCAATTGATGGTAGCCTTGTCATTACGAAAGGTAGTCTTTTGTCGAGATCTTTGTTACTCAAATGGATTGTAGCCTTGTCATTATGGAAGGTAGTCAGTTGTCGAGATTTTTGTTACACTAATGGATGGTAGCCTTGTCATTACGAAAGGTAGTCTTTTGTCGAGATCTTTGTTACTCAAATGGATTGTAGCCTTGTCATTATGGAAGGTAGTCAGTTGTCGAGATTTTTGTTACTCGAATTGATGGTAGCCTTGTCATTATGTAAGGTAGTCTGTTGTCGATATTTTTGTTAGTCAAATGGATGGTAGCCTTGTCATTATGGAAGGTAGTCTGTTGTTGATATTTTTGTTAATCCAATGGATGGTAGCCTTGTCATTATGGAAGGAAGTCTGTTGATCAGATTTTTGTTACTCCAATGGATGGTAGCCTTGTCATTATGGAAGGTAGTCTATTGTCGATATTTTTGTTATTCCATTGGATGGTAGCCTTGTCATTATGGAAGGTAGACTTTTGTCGAGATTTTTGTTACTTCAAATGGATGGTAGCCTTGTGATTATGGAAGGTAGTCTGTTGCCGAGATTTTTTTTACTCTAAAGGATGGTAGCCTTGTAATTATGGATGGTTGTCTGTTGTCAAGATTTTTTTTACTCCAATGGATTGTAGCCTTGTCATTATGGAAGGTAGTCTGTTATCGAAATTTATGTTACTCCAATGGATTGTAGCCTTGTCATTATGGATGGTTGTCTGTCGTTGAGATTTCTGTTACTCCATTGGATGGTAGCCTTGTCATTATGGAAGGTAGTCTGTCGTTTAGATTTCTGTTACTCCAATGGATGGTAGCCTTGTCTTTATGTAAGGTAGTCTGTTGTCGATATTTTTGTTAGTCAAATGGATGGTAGCCTTGTCATTATGGAAGGTAGTTTGTTGTTGATATTTTTGTTAATCCAATGGATGGTAGCCTTGTCATTATGGAAGGAAGTCTGCTGATCGGATTTTTGTTACTCCAATGAATGGTAGCCTTGTCATTATGGAAGGTAGTCTATTTTCGATATTTTTGTTATTCCATTGGATGGTAGCCTTGTCATTATGGAAGGTAGACTTTTGTCGAGATTTTTGTTACTCCAAATGGATGGTAGCCTTGTGATTATGGAAGGTAGTCTGTTGCCGAGATTTTTTTTACTCTAAAGGATGGTAGCCTTGTAATTATGGATGGTAGTCTGTTGTCGAGATTTTTGTTACTCCAATGGATTGTAGCCTTGTCATTATGGAAGGTAGTCTGTTGTCGAAATTTATGTTACTCCAATGGATTGTAGCTTTGTCATTATGGAAGGTTGTCTGTCGTTGAGATTTCTGTTACTCCATTGGATGGTAGCCTTGTCATTATGGAAGGTAGTCTGTCGTTGAGATTTCTGTTACTCCAATGGAGGGTAGCCTTGTCATTATGGAACGTAGTGTGTTGTTGATATTTTTGTTACTCCAATTGATGGTAACCTTGTCATTATGGAACGTAGTCTGTTGTCGAGATTTTTGTTACTCCAATGGATGGTAACCTTGTCATTATGGAAGGTAGTCTGTTGTCGAGATCTTTGTTACTCTAATGGATTGTAGCCTTGTCATTATCGAAGGTAGTCAGTTGTCGAGATTTTTGTTACTCAAATTGATGGTAGCCTTGTCATTATGTAAGGTAGTCTGTTGTCGAGATTTTTGTTAGTCAAATGGATGGTAGCCTTGTCATTATGGAAGGTAGTCTGTTGTTGATATTTTTGTTAATCCAATGGATGGTAGCCTTGTCATTATGGAAGGAAGTATGTTGATCATATTTTTGTTACTCCAATGGTTGGAAGTCTTGTCATTATCGAAGGTAGTCTATTGTCGATATTTTTGTTATTCCATTAGATGGTAGCCTATTCATTATGGAAGGTAGAGTTTTGTCGAGATTTTTGTTACTCCAAATGGATGGTAGCCTTGTCATTATTGAAGGTAGTATGTTACCTATATTTTTGTTACTCCAATGGATGGTAGCCTTGTCATTATGGAAGGTAGTCTGTTGTCGAGATTTTTGTTACACCAATGGATGGTTGCCTTGTCATTATGAAAGGTAGTTTGTTGTCGATATTTTTGTTACTCCAATTGATGGTAGCCTTGTCATTATGGAACATAGTCTGTTGTCGAGACTTTTGTTATTCCATTTGATGGTAGTATTGTCATTATGGAAGGTAGTCTGTTGTCGAGATTTTTTTTACTCTAATGGAAGGCATCCTTGTCATTATGGAAGGCAGTCTGTTGTCGAGATTTTTGTCACTCCAATTGATGGAAGCCTTGTCATTATGGAAGGTAGTCTGTTGTCGAGATTTTTGTTTTTCCAATGGATGGTAGCCTTGTCATTATGGAAGGTAGTATGTTGTCGATATTTTTGTTACTCCAATTGATGGTAGCCTTGTCATTATGGAACGTAGTCTGTGTTCGAGATTTTTGTTACACTAATGGATGGTAGCCTTGTCATTACGGAAGGTAGTCTGTTGTCGAGATCTTTGTTACTCTAATGGATTGTAGCCTTGTCATTATGGAAGGTAGTCAGTTGTCGATATTTTTGTTACTCAAATTGATGGTAACCTTGTCATTATGTAAGGTAGTCTGTTGTCGATATTTTTGTTAGTCAAATGGATGGTAGCCTTGTCATTATGGAAGGTAGTCTGTTGTTGATATTTTTGTTAATCCAATGGACGGTATCCTTGTCATTATGGAAGGAAGTCTGTTGATCAGATTTTTGTTACTCCAATGGATGGTAGCCTTGTCATTATGGAAGGTAGTATATTGTAGAGATTTTTGTTATTCCATTGGATGGTAGCCTTGTCATTATGGAAGGTAGACTTTTGTCGAGATTTTTGTTACTCTAAATGGATGGTAGCCTTGTGATTATGGAAGGTAGTCTGTGGCCGAGATTTTTTTTACTCTAAAGGATGGTAGACTTGTAATTATGGATGGTAGTCTATTGTCGAGACTTTTGTTACTCCAATGGATTGTAGCCTTGTCATTATGGAAGGTAGTCTCTTGTCGAAATTTATGTTACTCCAATGGATTGTAGCCTTGTCATTATGGAAGGTTGTCTGTCGTTGAGATTTCTGTTACTCCATTGGATGGTAGCCTTGTCATTATGGAAGGTAGTCTGTCGTTGAGATTTCTGTTACTCCAATGGATGGTAGCCTTGTCATTATGGAAGGTAGTCTGTTGTTGAGATTTTTGTTTTTCCAATGGATGGTAGCCTTGTCATTATGGAACATAGTGTGTTGTGGATATTTTTGTTACTCCAATTGATGGTAGCCTTGTCATTATGGAACGTAGTCTGTGTTCGAGATTTTTGTTACACTAATGGATGGTAGGCTTGTCATTACGAAAGGTAGTCTGTTGTCGAGATCTTTGTTACTCTAATGGATTGTAGCCTTGTCATTATGGAAGGTAGTCAGTTGTCGAGATTTTTGTTACTCAAATTGATGGTAGCCTTGTCATTATGTAAGGTAGTCTGTTGTCGATATTTTTGTTAGTCAAATGGATGGTAGCCTTGTCATTATGGAAGGTTGTCTGTTGTTGATATTTTTGTTAATCCAATGGATGGTAGCCTTGTCATTATGGAAGGAAGTTTGTTGATCAAATTTTTGTTACTCCAATGGATGGTAGCCTTGTCATTATGGAAGGTAGTCTATTGTCGATATTTTTGTTATTCCATTGGATGGTAGCCTTGTCATTATGGAAGGTAGACTTTTGTCGAGATTTTTGTTACTCCAAATGGATGGTAGCCTTGTGATTATGGAAGGTAGTCTGTTGCCGAGATTTTTTTTACTCTAAAGGATGGTAGCCTTGTAATTATGGATGGTAGTCTGTTGTCGAGATTTTTGTTACTCCAAAGGATTGTAGCCTTGTCATTATGGAAGGTAGTCTGTTGTCGAAATCTATGTTACTCCAATGGATTGTAGCCTTGTCATTATGGAAGGTTGTCTGTCGTTGAGATTTCTGTTACTCCATTGGATGGTAGCCTTGTCATTATGGAAGGTAGTCTGTCGTTGAGATTTCTGTTACTCCAATGGATGGTAGCCTTGTCATCATGGAACGTAGTGTGTTGTTGATATTTTTGTTACTCCATTTGATGGTAACCTTGTCATTATGGAACATAGTCTGTTGTCGAGATTTTTGTTAGACTAATGGATGGTAGCCTTGTCATTACGAAAGGTAGTCTGTTGTCGAGATTTTTGTTACTCTAATTGATGGTAGCCTTGTCATTATGTAAGGTAGTCTGTTGTCGAGATTTTTGTTAGTCAAATGGATGGTAGCCTTGTCATTATGGGAGGTAGTCTGTTGTTGATATTTTTATTAATCCAATGGATGGTAGCCTTGTCATTATGGAAGGAAGTCTGTTGATCAGATTTTTGTTACTCCAATGGTTGGTAGCCTTATCATTATCAAAGGTAGTACATTGTCGATATTTTTGTTATTCCATTGGATGGTAGCCTTTTCATTATGGAAGGTAGAGTTTTGTCAAGATTTTTGTTACTCCAAATGGATGGTAGCCTTGTCATTATTGAAGGTAGTATGTTACCTAGATTTTTGTTACTCTAAAGGATGGTAGCCTTTTCATTATGGATGGTAGTCTGTTGTCGAGATTTTTGTTACTCCAATGGATTGTAGCCTTGTCATTATGGAAGGTAGTCTGTTGTCGAAATTTATGTTACTCCAATGGATTGTAGCCTTGTCATTATGGAAGGTAGTCTATTGTGGAGATTTTTGTTACTCCAATGGATGGTAGCCTTGTCATTATGGAAGGTAGTCTGTTGTCGAGATTTTTGTTACACCAATGGATGGTTGCCTTGTCATTATGAAAGGTAGTCTGTTGTCGATATTTTTGTTACTCCAATTGATGGTAGCCTTGTCATTATGGAACATAGTCTGTTGTCGAGACTTTTGTTACTCCATTTGATGGTAGTATTGTCATTATGGAAGGTAGTCTGTTGTCGAGATTTTTTTTACTCTAATGGAAGGCATCCTTGTCATTATGGAAGGCAGTCTGTTGTCGAGATTTTTGTCACTCCAATTGATGGAAGCCTTGTCATTATGGAAGGTAGTTTATTGTCGAGATTTTTGTTTTTCTAATGGATGGTAGCTTTGTCATTATGGAAGGTAGTGTGTTGTCAATATTTTTGTTACTCCAATTGATGGTAGCCTTGTCATTATAGAAAGTAGTCTGTGTTCGAGACTTTTGTTACACTAATGGATGATAGCGTTGTCATTACGGAAGGTAGTCTGTTGTCGAGATCTTTGTTACTCTTATGGATTGTAGCCTTGTCATTATGGAAGGTAGTCAGTTGTCGAGATTTTTCTTACTCAAATTGATGGTAGCCTTGTCATTATGTACGGTAGTCTGTTGTCGAGATTTATGTTTGTCAAATGGAAGGTAGCCTTGTCATTATGGAAGTTAGTCTGTTGTTGATATTTTTGTCAATCCAATGGATGGTAGCCTTGTCATTATGGAAGGAAGTCTGTTGATCAGATTTTTGTTACTCTAATGGATGGTAGCCTTGTCATTATGGAAGGTAGTATATTGTAGAGATTTTTGTTATTCCATTGGATGGTAGCCTTGTCATTATGGAAGGTAGACTTTTGTCGACATTTTTGTTACTCCAAATGGATGGTAGCCTTGTGATTATGGAAGGTAGTTTGTTGCCGAGATTTTTTTTACTCTAAAGGATGGTAGCCTTGTAATTATGGATGGTAGTCAGTTGTCGAGATTTTTGTTTCTCCAATGGATTATAGCCTTGTCATTATGGAAGGTAGTCTGTTGTCGAAATTTATGTTACTCCAATGGATTGTAGCCTTGTCATTATGGTAGGTAGTCTATTGTCGAGATTTTTGTTACTCCAATGGATGGTAGCCTTGTCATTATGAAAGGTAGTCTGTTGTCGATATTTTTGTTACTCCAATTGATGGTAGCCTTGTCATTATGGAACGTAGTCTGTTGTCGAGACTTTTGTTATTCCATTGGATGGTAGTCTTGTCATTATGGAAGGTAGTCTGTTGTCGAGATTTTTTTTACTCTAATGGATGGCAGCCTTGTCATTATGGAAGGTAGTCTGTTGTCGAGATTTTTGTCACTCCAATTAATGGAAGCCTTGTCATTATGGAAGGTAGTCTGTTGTCGAGATTTTTGTTAATCCAATGGATGGTAGCCTTGTCATTATGGAAGGTAGTGTGTTGTCGATATTTTTGTTACTCCAATTGATGGTAGCCTTGTCATTATGGAACGTAATCTGTTGTCGAGATTTTCGTTACACTAATGGATGGTAGCCTTGTCATTACAGAAGGTAGTCTGTTGTCGAGATCTTTGTTACTCCAATGGATTGTAGCCTTGTCATTATGGAAGGTAGTCTGTTGTCGAGTTTTTCTTTACTCCAATTGATGGTATCCTTGTCATTATGGAACGTAGTCTGTTGTCGAGATATTTGTTACACCAATGGATGGCAGCCTTGTCATTACAAAAGGTAGTCTGTTGTCGAAATCTTTGTTACTCTAATGGATTGTAGCCTTGTCATTATGGAAGGTAGTCAGTTGTCGAGATTCTTGTTACTCAAATTGATGGTAGCCTTGTCATTATGTAAGGTAGTCTGTTGTCGAGATCTTTTGTTAGTCAAATGGATGGTAGCGTTGTCATGATGGAAGGTAGTCAGTTGTCGAGATTTTTGTTACTCATATTGATGGTAGCCTTGTCATTATGTAAGGTAGTCTGTTGTCGAGATTTTTGTTAGTCAAATGGATGGTAGCCTTGTCATTATGGAAAGTAGTCTGTTGTTGATATTTTTGTTAATCCAATGGGTGGTAGCCTTGTCATTATAGAAGGAAGTCTGTTGATCAGATTTTTATTACTCCAATGGTTGGTAGCCTTGTCATTATGGAAGGTAGTCTATTGTCGAGATTTTTGTTATTTCATTGGATGGTAGCCTTGTCATTATGGAAGGTAGAGTTTTGTCGAGATTTTTGTTACTCCAAATGGATGGTAGCCTTGTCATTATGGAAGGTAGTCTATAGTCGAGATTTTTGTTATTCCATTGGATGGTAGCCTTGTCATTATGGATGGTAGAGTTTTGTCGAGAATTTTGTTACTCCAAATGGATGCTAGCCTTGTCATTATGGAAGGTAGTTTGTTGCCGAGATTTTTGTTACTCTAAAGGATGGTAGCCTTGTCATTATGGAAGGTAGTCTGTTGCCATGATTTTTGTTACTCTAAAGGATGGTAGCCTTGTCATTATGGATGGTAGTCTGTTGTCGAGATTTTTGTTACTCCAATGGATTGTAGCCTTGTCATTATGGAATGTAGTCTGTTGTCGAAATTTTTGTTACTGCAATGGATTGTAGCCTTGTCATTATGGAAGGTTGTCTGTTGTCCAGATTTTTGTTACTCCAATGGTGGTAGCCTTGTCATTATGGAAGGTAGTCTGTCGTTGAGATTTCTGTTACTCCAATGGATTGTAACCTTGTCATTATGGAAGGTAGTCTGTTGTCGAGATTTATGTTTTTCCAATGGATGGTATCCTTGTCATTATGGAAGGTAGTGTGTTGTCGATATTTTTGTTACTCCAATTGATGGTAGCCTTGTCATTATGGAACGTAGTCTGTTGTCGAGATTTTTGTTACATTAATGGATGGTAGCCTTGTCATTACGAAAGGTAGTCTATTGTCGAGATCTTTGTTACTCTAATGGATTGTAGCCTTGTCATTATGGAAGGTAGTCAGTTGTCGAGATTTTTTTTACTCAAATTGATGGTAGCCTTGTCATTATGTAAGGTAGTCTGTTGTCGAGATTTTTGTTAGTCAAATGGATGGTAGCCTTGTCATTATGGAAGGTAGTCTGTTGTTGATATTTTTGTTAATCCAATGGATGGTAGCCTTGTCATTATGGAAGGAAGTATGTTGATCATATTTTTGTTACTCCAATGGTTGGTAGCCTTGTCATTATCGAAGGTAGTCTATTGTCGATATTTTTGTTATTCCATTGGATGGTAGCCTTTTCATTATGGAAGGTAGAGTTTTGTCGAGATTTTTGTTACTCCAAATGGATGGTAGCCTTGTCATTAAGGAAGGTAGTCTGTTGTCGAGATTTTTGTTACTCCAATGGATGGTAGCCTTGTCATTATGAAAGGTAGTCTGTTGTCGATATTTTTGTTACTCTAATTGATGGTAGCCTTGTCATTATGGAAAGTAGTCCGTTGTCGAGACTTTTGTTACTCCATTGGATGGTAGTCTTATCATTATGGAAGCTAGTCTGTTGTCGAGATTTTTTTTACTCTAATGGATTGCATCCTTGTCATTATGGAAGGTAGTCTGTTGTCGAGATTTTTGTCACTCCAATTGATGGAAGCCTTGTCATTATGGAAGGTAGTTTGTTGTCAAGATTTTTGTTTTTCTAATGGATGGTAGCCTTGTCATTATGGAAGGTAGTGTGTTGTCAATATTTTTGTTACTCCAATTGATGGTTGTCTTGTCATTATAGAAAGTAGTATGTGTTCGAGACTTTTGTTACACTAATGGATGGTAGCGTTGTCATTACGGAAGGTAGTCTGTTGTCGAGATCTTTGTTACTCTTATGGATTGTAGCCTTGTCATTATGGAAGGTAGTCAGTTGTCGAGATTTTTGTTACTCAAATTGATGGTAGCCTTGTCATTATATACGGTAGTCTGTTGTCGAGATTTATGTTTGTCAAATGGAAGGTAGCCTTGTCATTATGGAAGTTAGTCTATTGTTGATATTTTTGTCAATCCAATGGATGGTAGCCTTGTCATTATGGAAGGAAGTATGTTGATCAGATTTTTGTTACTCTAATGGATGGTAGCCTTGTCATTATGGAAGGTAGTATATTGTAGAGATTTTTGTTATTCCATTGGATGGTAGCCTTGTCATTATGGAAGGTAGACTTTTGTCGACATTTTTGTTACTCCAAATGGATGGTAGCCTTGTGATTATGGAAGGTAGTCTGTTGCCGAGATTTTTTTTACTCTAAAGGATGGTAGCCTTGTAATTATGGATGGTAGTCTATTGTCGAGATTTTTGTTTCTCCAATGGATTGTAGCCTTTTCATTATGGAAGGTAGTCTGTTGTCGAAATTTATGTTACTCTAATGGATTGTAGCCTTGTCATTATGGAAGGTAGTCTATTGTCGAGATTTTTGTTACTCCAATGGATGGTAGCCTTGTCATTATGAAAGGTAGTCTGTTGTCGATATTTTTGTTACTCGAATTGATGGTAGCCTTGTCATTATGGAACATAGTCTGTTGTCGAGACTTTTGTTATTCCATTGGATGGTAGTCTTGTCATTATGGAAGGTAGTCTGTTGTCGAGATTTTTTTTACTCTAATGGATGGCAGCCTTGTCATTATGGAAGGTAGTCAGTTGACGAGATTTTTGTCACTCCAATTAATGGAAGCCTTGTCATTATGGAAGGTAGTCTGTTGTCGAGATTTTTGTTACTCCAATGGATGGTAGCCTTGTCATTATGGAAGGTAGTGTGTTGTCGATATTTTTGTTACTCCAATTGATGGTAGCCTTGTCATTATGGAACGTAGTCTATTGTCGAGATTTTCGTTACACTAATGGATGGTAGCCTTATCATTACAGAAGGTAGTCTGTTGTCGAGATCTTTGTTACTCCAATGGATTGTAGCCTTGTCATTATGGAAGGTAGTCTGTTGTCGAGTTTTTCTTTACTCCAATTGATGGTATCCTTGTCATTATAGAACGTAGTATGTTGTCGAGATATTTGTTACACCAATGGATGGTAGCCTTGTCATTACAGAAGGTAGTCTGTTGTCGAAATCTTTGTAACTCTAATGGATTGTAGCCTTGTCATTATGGAAGGTAGTCAGTTGTCGAGATTCTTGTTACTCAAATTGATGGTAGCCTTGTCATTATGTAAGGTAGTCTGTTGTCGAGATTTTTTGTTAGTCAAATGGATGGTAGCGTTGTCATGATGGAAGGTAGTCAGTTGTCGAGATTTTTGTTACTCAAATTGATGGTAGCCTTGTCATTATGTAAGGTAGTCTGTTGTCGAGATTTTTGTTAGTCAAATGGATGGTAGCCTTGTCATTATGGAAAGTAGTCTGTTGTTGATATTTTTGTTAATCCAATGGGTGGTAGCCTTGTCATTATAGAAGGAAGTCTGCTGATCAGATTTTTATTACTCCAATGGTTGGTAGCCTTGTCATTATGGAAGGTAGTCTATTGTCGAGATTTTTGTTATTTCATTGTATAGTAGCCTTGTCATTATGGAAGGTAGAGTTTTGTCGAGATTTTTGTTACTCCAAATGGATGGTAGCCTTGTCATTATGGAAGGTAGTCTATAGTCGAGATTTTTGTTATTCCATTGGATGGTAGCCTTGTCATTATGGATGGTAGAGTTTTGTCGAGATTTTTGTTACTCCAAATGGATGGTAGCCTTGTCATTATGGAAGGTAGTTTGTTGCCGAGATTTTTGTTACTCCAATGGATGGTAGCCTTGTCATTATGGAAGGTAGTGTGTTGTCGATATTTTTGTTACTCCAATTGATGGTAGCCTTGTCATTATGGAACGTAGTCTATTGTCGAGATTTTCGTTACACTAATGGATTGTAGCCTTGTCATTATTGAATGTAGTCTGTTGTCGAAATTTTTGTTACTGCAATGGATTGTAGCCTTGTCATTATGGATGGTTGTCTGTTGTCTAGATTTTTGTTACTCCAATGGTGGTAGCCTTGTCATTATGGAAGGTAGTCTGTCGTTGAGATTTCTGTTACTCCAATGGATTGTAACCTTGTCATTATGGAAGGTAGTCTGTTGTCGAGATTTTTGTTTTTCCAATGGATGGTATCCTTGTCATTATGGAAGGTAGTGTGTTGTCGATATTTTTGTTACTCCAATTGATGGTAGCCTTGTCATTATGGAACGTAGTCTGTTGTCGAGATTTTTTGTTACTCAAATTGATGGTAGCCTTGTCATTATGTAAGGTAGTCTGTTGTCGAGATTTTTGTTAGTCAAATGGATGGTAGCCTTGTCATTATGGAAGGTAGTCTGTTGTTGATATTTTTGTTAATCCAATGGATGGTAGCCTTGTCATTATGGAAGGAAGTATGTTGATCAGATTTTTGTTACTCCAATGGTTGGTAGCCTTGTCATTATCGAAGGTAGTCTATTGTCGATATTTTTGTTATTCCATTGGATGGTAGCCTTTTCATTATGGAAGGTAGAGTTTTGTCGAGATTTTTGTTACTCCAAATGGATCGTAGCCTTGTCATTATTGAAGGTAGTATGTTACCTAGATTTTTGTTACTCTAAAGGATGGTAGCCTTATCATTATGGATGGTACTCTGTTGTCGTGATTTTTGTTACTCCAATGGATTGTAGCCTTGTCATTATGGAAGGTAGTCTGTTGTCGAAATTTATGTTACTCCAATGGATTGTAGCCTTGTCAATATGGAAGGTAGTCTATTGTCGAGATTTTTGTTACTCCAATGGATGGTAGCCTTGTCATTATGAAAGGTAGTCTGTTGTCGATATTTTTGTTACTCCAATGGATGGTAGCCTTGTCATTATGAAAGGTAGTCTGTTGTCGATATTTTTGTTACTCCAATGGATGGTAGCCTTGTCATTATGGAACATAGTCTGTTGTCGAGACTTTTGTTATTCCATTGGATGGTATTCTTGTCATAATGGAAGGTAGTCTGTTATCGAGATTTTTTTTACTCTAATGGATGGCATCCTTGTCATTATGGAAGGTAGTCTGTTGTCGAGATTTTTATTTTTCCAATGGATGGTAGCCTTGTCATTATGGAAGGTAGTGTGTTGTCGATATTTTTGTTACTCCAATTGATGGTAGCCTTGTCATTATGGAACGTAGTCTGTGTTCGAGATTTTTGTTACACTAATTGATGGTAGCCTTGTCATTATGGAAGGTAGTCTGTTGTCGAGATCTTTGTAACTCTATTGGATTGTAGCCTTGTCATTATGGAAGGTAGTCAGTTGTCGAGATTTTTGTTACTCAAATTGATGGTAGCCTTGTCATTATGTAAGGTAGTCTGTTGTCGAGATTTTTGTTAGTCAAATGGATGGTAGCCTTGTCATTATTGGAGGAAGTCTGTTGATCAAATTTTAGTTACTCCAATGGATGGTAGCCTTGTCATTATAGAAGGTAGACTTTTGTCGAGATTTTTGTTACTCCAAATGGATGGTAGCCTTGTGATTATGGAAGGTAGTCTGTTGCCGGGATTTTTTTTACTCTAAAGGATGGAAGCCTTGTAATTATGGATGGTAGTTTGTTGTCAAGATTTTTGTTACTCCAATGGATTGTAGCCTTGTTATTATGGAAGGTAGTCTTTTGTCGAAATTTATTTTACTCCAATTGATTGTAGCCTTGTCATTATGGAAGGTAGTCTATTGTCGAGATTTTTGTTACTCCAATGGATGGTAGTCTTTTCATTATGGAAGGTAGTCTGTTGTCGAGATTTTTTTACTCTAATGGATGGCAGCCTTGTCATTATGGAAGGTAGTCTGTTGTCGAGATTTTTGTCACTCCAATTGATGGAAGCCTTGTCATTATGGAAGGTAGTCTATTGTCGAGATTTTTGTTTTTCCATTGGATGGTAGCCTTGTCATTATGGAAGGTAGTGTGTTGTCGATATTTTTGTTACTCCAATTGATGGTAGCCTTGTCATTATGGAACGTAGTCTGTTGTCGAGATTTTCGTTACACTAATGGATGGTAGCCTTGTCATTACGGAAGGTAGTCTGTTGTCGAGATCTTTTTTACTCTAATGGATTGTAGCCTTGTCATTATGGAAGGTAGTCAGTTGTCGAGATTTTTGTTACTCAAATTGATGGTAGCCTTGTCATTATGTAAGGTAGTCTGTTGTCGAGATTTTTGTTAGTCAAATGGATGATAGCCTTTTCATTATGGAAGGTAGTCTGTTGTTGATATTTTTGTTAAACCAATGGATGGTAGCCTTGTCATTATGGAAGGAAGTCTGTTGATCAGATTTTTGTTACTCCAATGGATGGTAGCCTTGTCATTATGGAAGGTAGTCTATTGTCGAGATTTTTGTTATTCCATTGGATGGTAGCCTTGTCATTATGGAAGGTAGACTTTTGTCGAGATTTTTGTTACTCCAAATGGATGGTAGCCTTGTGATTATAGAAGGTAGTCTATTGCCGAGATTTTTTTTACTCTAAAGGATGGTAGCCTTGTAATTATGGATGGTAGTTTGATGTCGAGATTTTTGTTACTCCAATGGATTGTAGCCTTGTCATTATGGAAGGTAGTCTGTTGTCAAAATTTTTTTTACCCCAATGGATTGTAGCCTTGTCATTATGGAAGGTAGTCTGTTGTCGATATTTTTAATATTCCAATGGATGGTAGCCTTGTCATTATGGAAGGTAGTTTGTCGTTGAGATTTCTGTTACACCAATGGATGGTAGCCTTGTCATTATGGAAGGTAGTCTATTGTCGAGATTTTTGTAACTCTAATTGATGGTAGCCTTGTCATTATGGAAGGTAATCTATTTTTGATATTTTTGTTACTCCAATGGATGGTAGCCTTGTCATTTTGGAAGGTAGTTTGTTGTCAAGTTTTTCTTTACTCCAATTGATGGTAGCCTTGTCATTATGGAAGGTAGTATGTTGTCGAGATCTTTGTTACTCTAATGGATGGTAGCCTTGTCATTATGGAAGGTAGTTTGTTGTCGAGATTTTTGTTACTCCAATTGATGGTAGCCTTGTCATTATGTAAGGTAGTCTGTTGTCAAGATTTTGGTTAGTTAAATGGATGGTAGCCTTTTCATTATGGAAGGTAGTGTGTTGCTGATTTTTTTGGTAATCCAATGGATGGTAGCCTTATCATTATGGAAGGAAGTCTGTTGATCAGATTTTTGTTACTCCAATGGATGGTAGCCTTGTCATTATGGAAGGTAGTCTATAGTCTAGATTTTTTTTATTCCATTGGATGGTAGCCTTGTCATTATGGAAGGTAGACTTTTGTCGAGATTTTTGTTACTCCAAATGGATGGTAGCCTTGTCATTATGGAAGGTAGTCTGTTGCCGAGATTTTTGTTACTCTAAAGGATGGTAGCCTTTTAATTATGGATGGTAGTCTGTTGTCCAGATTTTCGTTACTCTAATGGATTGTAGCCTTATCATTATGGAAGGTAGTCTGTTGTAGATATTTTTGTTACTCCAATAGATTGTAGCCTTGTCATTATGGAAGGTAGTCTGTTGTCTAGATTTTTGTTACTCCAATGGTGGTAGCCTTGTCATTATGGAAGGTAGTATGTTGTCAAGATTTTTGTCACTCCAATGGATGGTAGCCTTGTCATTATGGAAGGTAGTCTGTTGTAGATATTTTTGTTACTCCAATAGATTGTAGCCTTGTCATTATGGAAGGTAGTCTGTCGTTGAGATTTCTGTTACTCCAATGGTTGGTAGCCTTGTCATTATGGAAGGTAATCTGTTGTCGAGATTTTTGTTACTCTAATGGATGGTAGCCTTGTCATTATGGAAGGTAGTCTGTTGTCGAGATTTTTATTACTCCAATGGATGGTAGCCTTGTCATTACGGAAGGTAGTCTATTGTCGAGATCTTTGTTACTCTAATGGATTGTAGCCTTGTCATTATGGAAGGTAGTCAGTTGTCGAGATTATTGTTACTCAAATTGATGGTAGCCTTGTCATTATGTAAGGTAGTCTGTTGTCGAGATTTTTTGTTTAGTCAAATGGATGGTAGCCTTGTCATGATAGAAGGTAGTCTGTTATTGATATTTTTGTTACTCCCATTGATGGAAGTCTTGTCATTATGGAAGAAAGTCTGTTGATCAGATTTTTTTACTCCAATGGATGGTAGCCTTGTCATTATGGAAGGAAGTCTGTTGTCGAGACTTTTGTTATTCCATTGGATGGTAGCCTTTTCATTATGGAAGGTAGTCTTTTGTCGAGATTTTTGTTACTATAATTGATGGTAGCCATTTCATTATGGAAGGTAGTTTGTTGCCGAGATTTTTGTTACTCTAAAGGATGGTAGCCCTGTCATTATGGAATGTAGTATGTTGTCGAGATTTTTGTTACTCCAATGGATTTTAGCCTTGTCATTATGGAAGGTAGTCTGTTGTCGAAATTTATATTACTCCAATGGATTGTAGCCTTGTCATTATGGAAGGTAGTCTGTTGTTGAGATTTTTGTTACTCCAATGGATGGTAGCCTTGACATTATGGAAGGTAGTCTGTTGTCGAGATTTTTGTTACTCCAATGGATGGTAGCCTTGTCATTATGAAAGGTAGTCTGTTGTCAATAATTTTTTTACTCCAATTGATGGTAGCCTTGTCATTATAGAATGTAGTCTGTTGTCGAGATTTTTGTTATTCCATTGGATGGTAGCCTTGTCATTATGGAAGGTAGTCTGTTGTCCAGATTTTTTTTACTCTAATGGATGGCAGCCTTGTCCTTATAGAAGGTAGTCTGTTGCCGAGATTTTTTTCACTCCAATTGATGGTAGCCTTGTTATTATGGAAGGTAGTCTGTTGTCGAGATTTTTGTTTTTCCAATGGATGGTAGCCTTCTCATTATGGAAGGTAATGGGTTGTCGATATTTTTGTTACTCCAATTGATGGTAGCTTTGTCATTATGTAACGTAGTCTGTGTTCGAGATTTTTGTTACTCAAATTGATGGTAGCCTTGTCATTATGTAAGGTAGTCTGTTGTCGAGATTTATGTTAGTCAAATGGAAGGTAGCCTTGTCATTATGGAAGGTAGTCTGTTGCTGATATTTTTGTTAATCCAATGGATGGTAGCCTTATCATTATGGAAGGAAGTCTGTTGATCATATTTTTGTTACTCCAATGGATGGTAGCTTTGTCATTATGGAAGGTAGTCTATAGTCTAGATTTTTGTTATTCCATTGGATGGTAGCCTTGTCATTATGGAAGGTAGAATTTTGTCGAGATTTTTGTTACTCCAAATGGATGGTAGCCTTGTCATTATGGAAGGTAGTCTGTTGCCGAGATTTTTGTTACTCTAAAGGATGGTAGCCTTGTAATTATGGATGGTAGTCTATTGTCGAGATTTTCGTTACTCTAATGGATTGTAGCCTTGTCATTATGGAAGGTAGTCTGTTGTAGAAATTTTTGTTACTCCAATAGATTGTAGCCTTGTCATTATGGAAGGTAGTCTGTTGTCTAGGTTTTTTTTTACTCCAATGGTGGTAGCCTTGTCATTATGGAAGGTAGTCTGATGTCAACATTTTTATCACTCCAATGGATGGTAGCCTTGTCATTATGGAAGGTAGTCTGTCGTTGAGATTTCTGTTACTCCAATGGTTGGTAGCCTTGTCATTATGGAAGGTAATCTGTTGTCGAGATTTTTGTTACTCTAATGGATGGTAGCCTTGTCATTATGGAAGGTAGTCTGTTGTCGAGATTTTTATTACTCCAATTGATGGTAGCCTTGTCATTATGGAACGTAGTCTGTTGTCGAGATTTTTTTAACACCAATGGATGGTAGCCTTGTCATTACGGAAGGTAGTCTATTGTCGAGATCTTTGTTACTCTAATGGATTGTAGCCTTGTCATTATGGAAGGTAGTCAGTTGTCGAGATTATTGTTACTCAAATTGATGGTAGCCTTGTCATTATGTAAGGTAGTCTGTTGTCGAGATTTTTTGTTTAGTCAAATGGATGGTAGCCTTGTCATGATAGAAGGTAGTCTGTTATTGATATTTTTGTTACTCTCATTGATGGAAGTCTTGTCATTATGGAAGAAAGTCTGTTGATCATATTTTTTTACTCCAATGGATGGTAGCCTTGTCATTATGGAAGGAAGTCTGTTGTCGAGATTTTTGTTATTCCATTGGATGGTAGCCTTTTCATTATGGAAGGTAGTCTTTTGTCGAGATTTTTGTTACTCTAAAGGATGGTAGCTTTGTCATTATGGAATGTAGTATGTTGTCGAGATTTTTGTTACTCCAATGGATTTTAGCCTTGTCATTATGTAAGGTAGTCTATTGTCGAAATTTATATTACTCCAATGGATTGTAGCCTTGTCATTATGGAAGGTAGTCTGTTGTTGAGATTTTTGTTACTCCAATGGATGGTAGCCTTGACATTATGGAAGGTAGTCTGTTGTCGAGATTTTTGTTACTCCAATGGATGGTAGCCTTGTCATTATGAAAGGTAGTTTGTTGTCAATATTTTTTTTACTCCAATTGATGGTAGCCTTGTCATTATGGAATGTAGTTTGTTGTCGAGATTTTTGTTATTCCATTGGATGGTAGCCTTGTCATTATGGAAGGTAGTCTGTTGTCCAGATTTTTTTTACTCTAATGGATGGCAGCCTTGTCATTATGGAAGGTAGTCTGTTGCCGAGATTTCTGTCACTCCAATTGATGGTAGCCTTGTCATTATGGAAGGAAGTCTGTTGTCGAGATTTTTGTTTTTCCAATGGATGGTAGCCTTCTCATTATGGAAGGTAATGGGTTGTCGATATTTTTGTTACTCCAATTAATGGTAGCCTTGTCATTATGTAACGTAGTCTGTGTTCGAGATTTTTGTTACTCAAATTGATGGTAGCCTTGTCATTATGTAAGGTTGTCTGTTGTCGAGATTTATGTTAGTCAAATGGAAGGTAGCCTTGTCATTATGGAAGGTAGTCTGTTGCTGATATTTTTGTTAATCCAATGGATGGTAGCCTTATCATTATGGAAGGAAGTCTTTTGATCAGATTTTTGTTACTCCAATGGATGGTAGCCTTGTCATTATGGAAGGTAGTCTATAGTCTAGATTTTTGTTATTCCATTGGATGGTAGCCTTGTCATTATGGAAGGTAGAATTTCGTCGAGATTTTTGTTACTCCAAATGGATGGTAGCCTTGTCATTATGGAAGGTAGTCTGTTGCCGAGATTTTTGTTACTCTAAAGGATGGTAGCCTTGTAATTATGGATGGTAGTCTGTTGTCGAGATTTTCGTTACTCTAATGGATTGTATCCTTGTCATTATGGAAGGTAGTCTGTTGTAGAAATTTTTGTTACTCCAATAGATTGTAGCCTTGTCATTATGGAAGGTAGTCTGTTGTCAAGATTTTTGTCACTCCAATGGATGGTAGCCTTGTCATTATGGAAGGTAGTCTGTCGTTGAGATTTTTGTTACTCCAATGGTTGGTAGCCTTGTCATTATGGAAGGTAATCTGTTGTCGAGATTTTTGTTACTCTAATGGATGGTAGCCTTGTCATTATGGAAGGAAGTCTGTTGTCGAGATTTTTATTACTCCAATTGATGGTAGCCTTGTCATTATGGAACGTAGTCTGTTGTTGAGATTTTTGTAACACCAATGGATGGTAGCCTTGTCATTACGGAAGGTAGTCTATTGTCGAGATCTTTGTTACTCTAATGGATTGTAGCCTTGTCATTATGGAAGGTAGTCAGTTGTCGAGATTATTGTTACTCAAATTGATGGTAGCCTTGTCATTATGTAAGGTAGTCTGTTGTCGAGATTTTTTGTTTAGTCAAATGGATGGTAGCCTTGTCATTATAGAAGGTAGTTTGTTATTGATATTTTTTTTACTCCCATTGATGGAAGTCTTGTCATTATGGAAAAAAGTCTATTGATCATATTTTTTTACTCCAATGGATGGTAGCCTTGTCATTATGGAAGGAAGTCTGTTGTCGAGATTTTTGTTATTCCATTAGATGGTAGCCTTTTCATTATGGAAGGTAGTCTTTTGTCGAGATTTTTGTTACTCTAATTGATGGTAGCCATGTCATTATGGAAGGTAGTCTGTTGCCGAGATTTTTGTTACTCTAAAGGATGGTAGCCTTGTCATTATGGAATGTAGTATGTTGTCGAGATTTTTGTTACTCCAATGGATTTTAGCCTTGTCATTATGGAAGGTAGTCTGTTGTCGAAATTTATATTACTCCAATGGATTGTAGCCTTGTCATTATGGAAGGTAGTCTGTTGTTGAGATTTTTGTTACTCCAATGGATGGTAGCCTTGACATTATGGAAGGTAGTCTGTTGTCGAGATTTTTGTTACTCCAATGGATGGTAGCCTTGTCATTATGAAAGATAGTCTGTTGTCAAGATATTTTTTTTACTCCAATTGATGGTATCCTTGTCATTATGGAATGTAGTCTGTTGTCGAGATTTTTGTTATTCCATTGGATGGTAGCCTTGTCAATATAGAAGGTAGTCTGTTGTCCAGATTTTTTTTACTCTAATGGATGGCAGCCTTGTCATTATGGAAGGTAGTCTGTTGCCGAGATTTCTGTGACTCCAATTGATGGTAGCCTTATTATTATGGAAGGTAGTCTGTTGTCGAGATTTTTGTTTTTCCAATGGATGGTAGCCTTCTCATTATTGAAGGTAATGGGTTGTCGATATTTTTGTTACTCCAATTGATGGTAGCCTTGTCATTATGTAACGTAGTCTGTGTTCGAGATTTTTGTTACTCAAATTGATGGTAGCCTTGTCATTATGTAAGGTAGTCTGTTGTCGAGATTTATGTTAGTCAAATGGAAAGTAGCCTTGTCATTATGGAAGGTAGTTTGTTGCTGATATTTTTATTAATCCAATGGATGGTAGCCTTATCATTATGGAAGGAAGTCAGTTGATCAGATTTTTGTTACTCCAATGGATGGTAGCCTTGTCATTATGGAAGGTAGTCTATAGTCTAGATTTTTGTTATTCCATTGGATGGTAGCCTTGTCATTATGGAAGGTAGAATTTTGTCGATATTTTTGTTACTCCAAATGGATGGTAGCCTTGTCATTATGGAAGGTAGTCTGTTGCCGAGATTTTTCTTACTCTAAAGGATGGTAGCCTTGTAATTATGGATGGTAGTCTGTTGTCGAGATTTTCGTTACTCTAATGGATTGTAGCCTTGTCATTATGGAAGGTAGTCTGTTGTAGAAATTTTTGTTACTCCAATAGATTGTAGCCTTGTCATTATGGAAGGTAGTCTGTTCTCAAGATTTTTGTCACTCCAATGGATGGTAGCCTTGTCATTATGGAAGGTAGTCTGTCGTTGAGATTTCTGTTACTCCAATGGTTGGTAGCCTTGTCATTATGGAAGGTAATCTGTTGTCGAGATTTTTGTTACTCTAATGGATGGTAGCCTTGTCATTATGGAAGGTAGTCTGTTGTCGAGAGTTTTATTACTCCAATTGATGGTAGCCTTGTCATTATGGAACGTAGTCTGTTGTCGAGATTTTTGTAACACCAATGGATGGTAGCCTTGTCATTACGGAAGGTAGTCTATTGTCGAGATCTTTGTTACTCTAATGGATTGTAGCCTTGTCATTATGGAAGGTAGTCAGTTGTCGAGATTATTGTTACTCAAATTGATGGTAGCCTTGTCATTATGTAAGGTAGTCTGTTGTCGAGATTTTTTGTTTAGTCAAATGGATGGTAGCCTTGTCATGATAGAAGGTAGTCTGTTATTGATATTTTTGTTACTCCCATTGATGGAAGTCTTGTCATTATGGAAGAAAGACTGTTGATCATATTTTTTTACTCCAATGGATGGTAGCCTTGTCATTATGGAAGGAAGTCTGTTGTCGAGATTTTTGTTATTCCATTGGATGGTAGCCTTTTCATTATGGAAGGTAGTCTTTTGTCGAGATTTTTGTTACTCTAATTGATGGTAGCCATGTCATTATGGAAGGTAGTCAGTTGCCGAGATTTTTGTTACTCTAAAGGATGGTAGCCTTGTCATTATGGAATGTAGTATGTTGTCCAGATTTTTGTTACTCCAATGGATTTTAGCCTTGTCATTATGGAAGGTAGTCTGTTGTCGAAATTTATATTACTCCAATGGATTGTAGCCTTGTCATTATGGAAGGTAGTCTGTTGTTGAGATTTTTGTTACTCCAATGGATGGTAGCCTTGACATTATGGAAGGTAGTCTATTGTCGAGATTTTTGTTACTCCAATGGATGGTAGCCTTGTCATTATGAAAGGTAGTCTGTTGTCAATATTTTTTTTACTCCAATTGATGGTAGCCTTGTCATTATGGAATGTAGTCTGTTGTCGAGATTTTTGTTATTCCATTGGATGGTAGCCTTGTCATTATGGAAGGGAGTCTGTTGTCCAGATTTTTTTTACTCTAATGGATGGCAGCCTTGTCATTATGGAAGGTAGTCTGTTGCCGAGATTTCTGTCACTCCAATTGATGGTAGCCTTGTTATTATGGAAGGTAGTCTGTTGTCGAGATTTTTGTTTTTCCAATGGATGGTAGCCTTCTCATTATTGAAGGTAATGGGTTGTCGATATTTTTGTTACTCCAATTGATGGTAGCCTTGTCATTATGTAAGGTAGTCTGTTGTCGAGATTTATGTTAGTCAAATGGAAGGTAGCCTTGTCATTATGGAAGGTAGTCTGTTGTTGATATTTTTGTTAATCCAATGGATGGTAGCCTTATCATTATGGAAGGAAGTCTGTTGATCAGATTTTTGTTACTCTAATGGATGGTAGCCTTGTCATTATGGAAGGTAGTCTATGGTCTAGATTTTTGTTATTCCATTGGATGGTAGCCTTGTCATTATGGAAGGTAGAATTTTGTCGAGATTTTTGTTACTCCAAATGGATGGTAGCCTTGTCATTATGGAAGGTAGTCTGTTGTCGAGATTTTCATTACTCTAATGGATTTTAGCCTTGTCATTATGGAAGGTAGTCTGTTGTAGAAATTTTTGTTACTCCAATAGATTGTAGCCTTGTCATTATGGAAGGTAGTCTGTTGTCAAGATTTTTGTCACTCCAATGGATGGTAGCCTTGTCATTATGGAAGGTAGTCTGTCGTTGAGATTTCTGTTACTCCAAAGGTTGGTAGCCTTGTCATTATGGAAGGTAATCTGTTGTCGATATTTTTGTTACTCTAATGGATGGTAGCCTTGTCATTATAGAAGGTAGTCTGTTGTCGAGATTTTTATTACTCCAATTGATGGTAGCCTTGTCATTATGGAACGTAGTCTGTTGTCAAGATTTTTGTAACACCAATGGATGGTAGCCTTGTCATTACGGAAGGTAGTCTATTGTCGAGATCTTTGTTACTCTAATGGATTGTAGCCTTGTCATTATGGAAGGTAGTTAGTTGTCGAGATTTTTGTTACTCAAATTGATGGTAGCCTTGTCATTATGTAAGGTAGTCTGTTGTCGAGATTTTTGTTAGTCAAATGGATGGTAGCCTTGTCATTATGGAAGGTAGTCTTTTGTTGATATTTTTGTTAAACCAATGGATGGTAGCCTTGTCATTATGGAAGGAAGTCTGTTGATCAGATTTTTGTTACTCCAATGGATGGTAGCCTTGTCATTATGGAAGGTAGTCTATTGTCGAGATTTTTGTTATTCCATTGGATGGTAGCCTTGTCATTATTGAAGGTAGACTTTTGTCGAGATTTTTGTTACTCCAAATGGATGGTAGCCTTGTGATTATAGAAGGTAGGCTATTGCCGAGCTTTTTTTTACTCTAAAGGAAGGTAGCCTTGTAATTATGGATGGTAGTTTGATGTCGAGATTTTTGTTACTCCAATGGATTGTAGCCTTGTCATTATTGAAGGTAGTTTGTTGTCAAAATTTTTGTTACCCCAATGGATTGTAGCCTTGTCATTATGGAAGGTAGTCTGTTGTCGATATTTTTAATACTCCAATGGATGGTAGCCTTGTCATTATGGAAGGTAGTTTGTCGTTGAGATTTCTGTTACACCAATGGATGGTAGCCTTGTCATTATGGAAGGTAGTCTATTGTCGAGATTTTTGTCACTCTAATTGATGGTAGCCTTGTCATTATGGAAGGTAATCTATTTTCGATATTTTTGTTACTCCAATGGATGGTAGCCTTGTCATTTTGGAAGGTAGTCTTTATCGAGTTTTTCTTTACTCCAATTGATGGTAGCCTTGTCATTATGGAACGTAGTCTGTTGTCGAGATTTTTGTTACACCAATGGATGGTAGCCTTGTCATTACGGAAGGTAGTCTGTTGTCGAGATCTTTGTTACTCTAATAGATTGTAGCCTTGTCATTATGGAAGGTAATCATTTGTCGAGATTTTTGTTACTCAAATTGATGGTAGCCTTGTCATTATGTAAGGTAGTCTATTGTCGAGATTTTGGTTAGTAAAATGGATGGTAGCCTTGTCATTATGGAAGGTAGTCTGTTGTTGATATTTTTGTTAATCCAATGGATGGTAGCCTTGTCATTATGGAAGGAAGTTTGTTGATCAGATTTTTGTTACTCCAATGGATGGTAGCCTTGTCATTATGGAAGGTAGTCTATAGTTTAGATTTTTGTTATTCCATTGGATGGTAGCCTTGTCATTATGGAAGGTAGACTTTTGTCGAGATTATTGTTACTCCAAATGGATGGTAGCCTTGTCATTATGGAAGGTAGTCTGTTGCCGAGATTTTTGTTACTCTAAAGGATGGTAGCCTTGTCATTATGGAAGGTAGTCTATTGTCGAGATTTTTGTTATTCCATTGGATGGTAGCCTTGTCATTATTGAAGGTAGACTTTTGTCGAGATTTTTGTTACTCCAAATGGATGGTAGCCTTGTGATTATAGAAGGTAGGCTATTGCCGAGATTTTTTTTACTCTAAAGGAAGGTAGCCTTGTAATTATGGATGGTAGTTTGATGTCGAGATTTTTGTTACTCCAATGGATTGTAGCCTTGTCATTATGGAAGGTAGTTTGTTGTCAAAATTTTTGTTACCCCAATGGATTGTAGCCTTGTCATTATGGAAGGTAGTCTGTTGTCGATATTTTTAATACTCCAATGGATGGTAGCCTTGTCATTATGGAAGGTAGTTTGTCGTTGAGATTTCTGTTACACCAATGGATGGTAGCCTTGTCATTATGGAAGGTAGTCTATTGTCGAGATTTTTGTCACTCTAATGGATGGTAGCCTTGTCATTATGGAAGGTAATCTATTTTCGATATTTTTGTTACTCCAATGGATGGTAGCCTTGTCATTTTGGAAGGTAGTCTTTATCGAGTTTTTCTTTACTCCAATTGATGGTAGCCTTGTCATTATGGAACGTAGTCTGTTGTCGAGATTTTTGTTACACCAATGGATGGTAGCCTTGTCATTACGGAAGGTAGTCTGTTGTCGAGATCTTTGTTACTCTAATAGATTGTAGCCTTGTCATTATGGAAGGTAATCAGTTGTCGAGATTTTTGTTACTCAAATTGATGGTAGCCTTGTCATTATGTAAGGTAGTCTATTGTCGAGATTTTGGTTAGTAAAATGGATGGTAGCCTTGTCATTATGGAAGGTAGTCTGTTGTTGATATTTTTGTTAATCCAATGGATGGTAGCCTTGTCATTATGGAAGGAAGTTTGTTGATCAGATTTTTGTTACTCCAATGGATGGTAGCCTTGTCATTATGGAAGGTAGTCTATAGTTTAGATTTTTGTTATTCCATTGGATGGTAGCCTTGTCATTATGGAAGGTAGACTTTTGTCGAGATTATTGTTACTCCAAATGGATGGTAGCCTTGTCATTATGGAAGGTAGTCTGTTGCCGAGATTTTTGTTACTCTAAAGGATGGTAGCCTTGTCATTATGGATGGTAGTCTGTTGTCGAGATTTTCGTTACTCTAATGGATTGTAGCCTTGTCATTATGGAAGGCAGTCTGTTGTAGAAATTTTTGTTACTCCAATAGATTGTAGCCTTGTCATTATGGAAGGTAGTCTGTTGTCTAGATTTTTCTTACTCCAATGTTGGTAGCCTTGTCATTATGGAAGTTAGTCTGTTGTCGAGATTTTTGTCACTCCAATGGATGGTAGCCTTGTCATTATGGAAGGTAGTCTGTCGTTGAGATTTCTGTTACTCCAATGGTTGGTAGCCTTGTCATTATGGAAGGTAATCTGTTGTCGAGATTTTTGTTACTCAATTGGATGGTAGCCTTGTCATTATGGAAGGTAGTCTGTTGTCGAGATTTTTGTTACTCCAATTGATGGTAGCCTTGTCATTATGTAAGGTAGTCTGTTGTCAAGATTTTGGTTAGTTAAATGGATGGTAGCCTTGTCATTATGGAAGGTAGTCTGTTGCTGATATTTTTGTTAATCCAATGGATGGGAGCCTTATCATTATGGAAGGAAGTCTGTTGATCAGATTTTTGTTACTCCAATGGATGGTAGCCTTGTCATTATGGAAGGTAGTCTATAGTCTAGATTTTTGTTATTCCATTTGATGGTAGCCTTGTCATTATGGAAGGTAGACTTTTGTCGAGATTTTTGTTACTCCAAATGGATGGTAGCCTTGTCATTATGGAAGGTAGTCTGTTGCCGAGATTTTTGTTACTCTAAAGGATGGTAGCCTTGTAATTATGGATGGTAGTCAGTTGTCGAGATTTTCGTTACTCTAATGGATTGTAGCCTTGTCATTATGGAAGGTAGTCTGTTGTAGAAATTTTTGTTACTCCAATAGATTGTAGCCTTGTAATTATGGAAGGTAGTCTGTTGTCTAGATTTTTGTTACTCAAATGGTGGTAGCCTTGTCATTATGGAAGGTAGTCTGTTGCCAAGATTTTTGTCACTCCAATGGATGGTAGCCTTGTCAATATGGAAGGTAGTCTGCCGTTGAGATTTCTGTTACTCCAATGGTTGGTAGCCTTGTCATTATGGAAGGTAATCTTTTGTCGAGATTTTTGTTACTCTAATGGATGGTAGCCTTGTCATTATGGAAGGTAGTCTGTTGTCGAGATTTTTATTACTCCAATTGATGGTAGCCTTGTCATTATGGAACGTAGTCTGTTGTCGAGATTTTTGTAACACCAATGGATGGTAGCCTTGTCATTACGGAAGGTAGTCTATTGTCGAGATCTTTGTTACTCTAATGGATTGTAGCCTTGTCATTATGGAAGGTAGTCAGTTGTCGAGATTATTGTTACTCAAATTGATGGTAGCCTTGTCATTATGTAAGGTAGTCTGTTGTCGAGATTTTTTGTTTAGTCAAATGGATGGTAGCCTTGTCATGATAGAAGGTAGTCTGTTATTGATATTTTTGTTACTCCCATTGATGGTAGTCTTGTCATTATGGAAGAAAGTCTGTTGATCATATTTTTTTACTCCAATGGATGGTAGCCTTGTCATTATGGAAGGAAATCTGTTGTCGAGATTTTTGTTATTCCATTGGATGGTAGCCATGTCATTATGGAAGGTAGTCTGTTGCCGAGATTTTTGTTACTCTAAAGGATGGTAGCCTTGTCATTATGGAATGTAGTATGTTGTCGAGATTTTTGTTACTCCAATGGATTTTAGCCTTGTCATTATGGAAGGTAGTCTGTTGTCGAAATTTATATTACTCCAATGGATTGTAGCCTTGTCATTATGGAAGGTAGTCTGTTGTTGAGATTTTTGTTACTCCAATGGATGGTAGCCTTGACATTATGGAAGGTAGTCAGTTGTTGAGATTTTTGTTACTCCAATGGATGGTAGCCTTGTCATTATGAAAGGTAGTCTGTTGTCAATATTTTTTTTACTCCAATTGATGGTAGCCTTGTCATTATGGAATGTAGTCTGTTGTCGAGATTTTTGTTATTCCACTGGATGGTAGCCTTGTCATTACGGAAGGTAGTCTTTTGTCCAGATTTTTTTTACTCTAATGGATGGCAGCCTTGTCAATATGGAAGGTAGTCTGTTGCCGAGATTTTTGTCACTCCAATTGATGGTAGCCTTGTTATTATGGAAGGTAGTCTGTTGTCGAGGTTTTTGTTTTTCCAATGGATGGTAGCCTTCGCATTATGGAAGGTAATGGGTTGTTGATATTTTTGTTACTCCAATTGATGGTAGCCTTGTCATTATGTAACGTAGTCTGTGTTCGAGATTTTTGTTACTCAAATTGATGGTAGCCTTGTCATTATGTAAGGTAGTCTGTTGTCGAGATTTATGTTAGTCAAATGGAAGGTAGCCTTGTCATTATGGAAGGTAGTCTGTTGCTGATATTTTTGTTAATCCAATGGATGGTAGCCTTATCATTATAGAAGGGAGTCTGTTGATCAGATTTTTGTTACTCCAATGGATGGTAGCCTTGTCATTATGGAAGGTAGTCTATAGTCTAGATTTTTATTATTCCATTGGATGGTAGCCTTGTCATTATGGAAGGTAGAATTTTGTCGAGATTTTTGTTACTCCAAATGGATGGTAGCCTTGTCATTATGGAAGGTAGTTTGTTGCCGAGATTTTCGTTACTCTAATGGATTGTAGCCTTGTCATTATGGAAGGTAGTCTGTTGTAGAAATTTTTGTTACTCCAATAGATTGTAGCCTTGTCATTATGGAAGGTAGTATGTTGTCTAGATTTTTGTTACTCCAATGGTGGTAGCCTTGTCATTATGGAAGGTAGTCTATTGTCAAGATTTTTGTCACTCCAATGGATGGTAGCCTTGTCATTATGGAAGGTAGTGTGTCGTTGAGATTTCTGTTACTCCAATGGTTGGTAGCCTTGTCATTATGGAAGGTAATCTGTTGTCGAGATTTTTGTTACTCTAATGGATGGTAGCCTTGTCATTATAGAAGGTAGTCTGTTGTCGAGATTTTTATTACTCCAATTGATGGAAGCCTTGTCATTATGGAACGTAGTTTGTTGTCGAGATTTTTGTAACACCAATGGATGGTAGCCTTGTCATGATAGAAGGTAGTCTGTTATTGATATTTTTGTTACTCCCATTGATGGTAGTCTTGTCATTATGGAAGAAAGTCTGTTGATCAGATTTTTTTAATCCAATGGATGGTAGCCTTGTCATTATGGAAGGAAGTCTGTTGTCGAGATTTTTGTTATTCCAATGGATGGTAGCCTTTTCATTATGGAAGGTAGTCTTTTGTCGAGATTTTTGTTACTCCAATTGATGGTAGCCATGTCATTATGGAAGGTAGTCTGTTGCCGAGATTTTTGTTACTCTAAAGGATGGTAGCCTTGTCATTATGGAATGTATTATGTTGTCGAGATTTTTGTTACTCCAATGGATTTTAGCCTTGTCATTATGGAAGGTAGTCTGTTGTCGAAATTTATATTACTCCAATGAATTGTAGCCTTGTCATTATGGAAGGTAGTCTGTTGTTGAGATTTTTGTTATTCCAATGGATGGTAACCTTGTCATTATGAAAGGTAGTCTGTTGTCAATATTTTTTTTAGTCCAATTGATGGTAGCCTTGTCATTATGGAATGTAGTCTGTTGTCAAGATTTTTGTTATTCCATTGGATGGTAGCCTTGTCATTATGGAAGGTAGTCTGTTGTCCTGATTTTTTTTACTCTAATTGATGGCAGCCTTGTCATTATGGAAGGTAGTCTGTTGCCGAGATTTTTGTCACTCCAATTGATGGTAGCCTTGTTATTATGGAAGGTAGTCTGTTGTCGATATTTTTGTTACTCCAATTGATGGTAGCCTTGTCATTTTGTAACGTAGTCTGTGTTCGAGATTTTTGTTACTCAAATTGATGGTAGCCTTGTCATTATGTAAGGTAGTCTGTTGTCGGGATTTATGTTAGTCAAATGGAAGTTAGCCTTGTCATTAGGGAAGGTAGTCTGTTGCTGATATTTTTGTTAATCCAATGGATGGTAGCCTTATCATTATGGAAGGAAGTCTGTCGATCAGATTTTTGTTACTCTAATGGATGGTAGCCTTGTCATTATGGAAGGTAGTCTATAGTCTAGATTTTTGTTATTCCATTGGATGGTAGCCTTGTCATTATGGAAGGTAGAATTTTGTCGAGATTTTTGTTACTCCAAATGGATGGTAGCCTTGTCATTATGGAAGGTAGTCTGTTGCCGAGATTTTTGTTACTCTAAAGGATGGTAGCCTTGTAATTATGGATGGTAGTCTGTTGTCGAGATTTTCGTTACTCTAATGGATTGTAGCCTTGTCATTATGGAAGGTAGTCTGTTGTAGAAATTTTTGTTACTCCAATAGATTGTAGCCTTGTCATTATGGAAGGTAGTCTGTTGTCTAGATTTTTGTTACTCCAATGGTGGTAGCCTTGTCATTATGGAAGGTAGTTTGTTGTCAAGATTTTTGTCACTCCAATGGATGGTAACCTTGTCATTATGGAAGGTAGTCTGTCATTGAGATTTCTGTTACTCCAATGGTTGGTAGCCTTGTCATTATGGAAGGTAATCTGTTGTCGAGATTTTTGTTACTCTAATGGATGGTAGCCTTGTCATTATAGAAGGTAGTCTGTTGTCGAGATTTTTATTACTCCAATTGATTGAAGCCTTGTCATTATGGAACATAGTCTATTGTCGAGATTTTTGTAACACCAATGGATGGTAGCCTTGTCATTACGGAAGGTAGTCTATTGTCGAGATCTTTGTTACTCTAATGGATTGTAGCCTTGTCATTATGGAAGGTAGTCAGTTGTCGAGATTATTGTTACTCAAATTGATGGTAGCCTTGTCATTATGTAAGGTAGTCTGTTGTCGAGATTTTTTGTTTAGTCAAATGGATGGTAGCCTTGTCATGATAGAAGGTAGTCGGTTATTGATATTTTTGTTACTCCCATTGATGGTAGTCTTGTCATTATGGAAGAAAGTCAGTTGATCAGATTTTTTTAATCCAATGGATGGTAGCCTTGTCATTATGGAAGGAAGTCTGTTGTCGAGATTTTTGTTATTCCAATGGATGGTGGCCTTTTCATTATGGAAGGTAGTCTTTTGTCGAGATTTTTGTTACTCCAATTGATGGTAGCCATGTCATTATGGAAGGTAATCTGTTGCCGAGATTTTTGTTACTCTAAAGGATGGTAGCCTTGTCATTATGGAATGTAGTATGTTGTCGAGATTTTTGTTACTCCAATGGATTTTAGCCTTGTCATTATGGAAGGTAGTCTGTTGTCGAAATTTATATTACTCCAATGAAATGTAGCCTTGTCATTATGGAAGGTAGTCTGCTGTTGAGATTTTTGTTACTCCAATGGATGGTAGCCTTGACATTATGGAAGGTAGTCTGTTGTCGAGATTTTAGTTATTCCATTGGATGGTAGCCTTGTCATTATGGAAGGTAGTCTGTTGTCCAGATTTTTTTTACTCTAATTAATGGCAGCCTTGTCATTATGGAAGGTAGTCTGTTGCCGAGATTTTTGTCACTCCAATTGATGGTAGCCTTGTTATTATGGAAGGTAGTCTGTTGTCGAGATTTTTGTTTTTCCAATGGATGGTAGCCTTCTCATTATGGAAGGTAATGGGTTGTCGATATTTTTGTTACTCCAATTGATGGTAGCCTTGTCATTTTGTAACGTAGTCTGTGTTCGAGATTTTTGTTACTCAAATTGATGGTAGCCTTGTCATTATGTAAGGTAGTCTGTTGTCGAGATTTATGTTAGTCAAATGGAAGGTAGCCTTGTCATTAGGGAAGGTAGTCTGTTGCTGATATTTTTGTTAATCCAATGGATGGTAGCCTTGTCATAATGGAAGGAAGTCTGTCGATCAGATTTTTGTTACTCCAATGGATGGTAGCCTTGTCATTATGGAAGGTAGTCTATAGTCTAGATTTTTGTTATTCCATTGGATGGTAGCCTTGTCATTATGGAAGGTAGAATTTTGTCGAGATTTTTGTTACTCCAAATGGATGGTAGCCTTGTCATTATGGAAGGTAGTCTGTTGCCGAGATTTTTGTTACTCTAAAGGATGGTAGCCTTGTAATTATGGATGGTAGTCTGTTGTCGAGATTTTCGTTACTCTAATGGATTGTAGCCTTGTCATTATGGAAGGTAGTCTGTTGTAGAAATTTTTGTTACTCCAATAGATTGTAGCCTTGTCATTATGGAAGGTAGTCTGTTGTCTAGATTTTTGTTACTCCAATGGTGGTAGCCTTGTCATTATGGAAGGTAGTTTGTTGTCAAGATTTTTGTCACTCCAATGGATGGTAACCTTGTCATTATGGAAGGTAGTCTGTCGTTGAGATTTCTGTTACTCCAATGGTTGGTAGCTTTGTCATTATGGAAGGTAATCTATTGTCGAGATTTTTGTTACTCTAATGGATGGTAGCCTTGTCATTATAGAAGGTAGCCTATTGTCGAGATTTTTATTACTCCAATTGATGGTAGCCTTGTCATTATGGAACGTAGTCTATTGTCGAGATTTTTGTAACACCAATGGATGGTAGCCTTGTCATTACGGAAGGTAGTCTATTGTCGAGATCTTTGTTACTCTAATGGATTGTAGCCTTGTTATTATGGAAGGAAGTTTGTTGTCGAGATTTTTGTTATTCCATTGGATGGTAGCCTTTTCATTATGGAAGGTAGTCTTTTGTCGAGATTTTTGTTACTCCAATTGATGGTAGCCATGTCATTATGGAAGGTAGTCTGTTGCCGAGATTTTTGTTACTCTAAAGGATAGTAGCCTTGTCATTATGGAATGTAGTATGTTGTCGAGATTTTTGTTACTCCAATGGATTTTAGCCTTGTCATTATGGAAGGTAGTCTGTTGTCAAAATTTATATTACTCCAATGGATTGTAGCCTTGTCATTATGGAAGGTAGTCTGTTGTTGAGATTTTTGTTACTCCAATGGATTGTAGCCTTGTCATTATGGAAGGTAGTCTGTTGTCGAGATTTTTGTTACTCCAATGGATGGTAGCCTTGTCATTATGATAGGTAGTTTGTTGTCAATATTTTTTTTACTCCATTGGATGGTAGCCTTGTCATTATGGAAGGTAGTCTGTTGTCCTGATTTTTTTTACTCTAATTGATGGCAGCCTTGTCATTATGGAAGGTAGTCTGTTGCCGAGATTTTTGTCACTCCAATTGATGGTAGCCTTGTTATTATGGAAGGTAGTCTGTTGTCGAGATTTTTGTTTTTCCAATGGATGGTAGCCTTCTCATTATGGAAGGTAATGGGTTGTCGATATTTTTGTTACTCCAATTGATGGTAGCCTTGTCATTTTGTAACGTAGTCTGTGTTCGAGATTTTTGTTACTCAAATTGATGGTAGCCTTGTCATTATGTAAGGTAGTCTGTTGTCGAGATTTATGTTAGTCAAATGGAAGGTAGCCTTGTCATTAGGGAAGGTAGTCTGTTGCTGATATTTTTGTTAATCCAATGGATGGTAGCCTTGTCATTATGGAAGGAAGTCTGTCGATCAGATTTTTGTTACTCTAATGGATGGTAGCCTTGTCATTATGGAAGGTAGTCTATAGTCTAGATTTTTGTTATTCCATTGGATGGTAGCCTTGTCATTATGGAAGGTAGAATTTTGTCGAGATTTTTGTTACTCCAAATGGATGGTAGCCTTGTCATTATGGAAGGTAGTCTGTTGCCGAGATTTTTGTTACTCTAAAGGATGGTAGCCTTGTAATTATGGATGGTAGTCTGTTGTCGAGATTTTCGTTACTCTAATGGATTGTAGCCTTGTCATTATGGAAGGTAGTCTGTTGTAGAAATTTTTGTTACTCCAATAGATTGTAGCTTGTCATTATGGAAGGTAGTCTGTTGTCTAGATTTTTGTTACTCCAATGGTGGTAGCCTTGTCATTATGGAAGGTAGTTTGTTGTCACGATTTTTGTCACTCCAATGGATGGTAACCTTGTCATTATGGAAGGTAGTCTGTCGTTGAGATTTCTGTTACTCCAATGGTTGGTAGCCTTGTCATTATGGAAGGTAATCTGTTGTCGAGATTTTTGTTACTCTAATGGATGGTAGCCTTGTCATTATAGAAGGTAGTCTGTTGTCGAGATTTTTATTACTCCAATTGATGGAAGCCTTGTCATTATGGAACATAGTCTATTGTCGAGATTTTTGTAACACCAATGGATGGTAGCCTTGTCATTACGGAAGGTAGTCTATTGTCGAGATCTTTGTTACTCTAATGGATTGTAGCCTTGTCATTATGGAAGGTAGTCAGTTGTCGAGATTATTGTTACTCAAATTGATGGTAGCCTTGTCATTATGTAAGGTAGTCTGTTGTCGAGATTTTTTGTTTAGTCAAATGGATGGTAGCCTTGTCATGATAGAAGGTAGTCTGTTATTGATATTTTTGTTACTCCCATTGATGGTAGTCTTGTCATTATGGAAGAAAGTCTGTTGATCAGATTTTTTTAATCCAATGGATGGTAGCCTTGTCATTATGGAAGGAAGTCTGTTGTCGAGATTTTTGTTATTCCAATGGATGGTAGCCTTTTCATTATGGAAGGTAGTCTTTTGTCGAGATTTTTGTTACTCCAATTGATGGTAGCCATGTCATTATGGAAGGTAGTCTGTTGCCGAGATTTTTGTTACTCTAAAGGATGGTAGCCTTGTCATTATGGAATGTAGTATGTTGTCTAGATTTTTGTTACTCCAATGGATTTTAGCCTTGTCATTATGGAAGGTAGTCTGTTGTCGAAATTTATATTACTCCAATGAAATGTAGCCTTGTCATTATGGAAGGTAGTCTGCTGTTGAGATTTTTGTTACTCCAATGGATGGTAGCCTTGACATTATGGAAGGTAGTCTGTTGTCGAGATTTTTGTTATTCCAATGGATGGTAGCCTTGTCATTATTAAAGGTAGTCTGTTGTCAATATTTTTTTTAGTCCAATTGATGGTAGCCTTGTCATTATGGAATGTAGTCTGTTGTCGAGATTTTAGTTATTCCATTGGATGGTAGCCTTGTCATTATGGAAGGTAGTCTGTTGTCCAGATTTTTTTTACTCTAATTAATGGCAGCCTTGTCATTATGGAAGGTAGTCTGTTGCCGAGATTTTTGTCAGTCCAATTGATGGTAGCCTTGTTATTATGGAAGGTAGTCTGTTGTCGAGATTTTTGTTTTTCCAATGGATGGTAGCCTTCTCATTATGGAAGGTAATGGGTTGTCGATATTTTTGTTACTCCAATTGATGGTAGCCTTGTCATTTTGTAACGTAGTCTGTGTTCGAGATTTTTGTTACTCAAATTGATGGTAGCCTTGTCATTATGTAAGGTAGTCTGTTGTCGAGATTTATGTTAGTCAAATGGAAGGTAGCCTTGTAATTAGGGAAAGTAGTCTGTTGCTGATATTTTTGTTAATCCAATGGATGGTAGCCTTGTCATAATGGAAGGAAGTCTGTTGATCAGATTTTTGTTACTCCAATGGATGGTAGCCTTGTCATTATGGAAGGTAGTCTATAGTCTAGATTTTTGTTATTCCATTGGATGGTAGCCTTGTCATTATGGAAGGTAGAATTTTGTCGAGATTTTTGTTACTCCAAATGGATGGTAGCCTTGTCATTATGGAAGGTAGTCTGTTGCCGAGATTTTTGTTACTCTAAAGGATGGTAGCCTTGTAATTATGGATGGTAGTCTGTTGTCGAGATTTTCGTTACTCTAATGGATTGTAGCCTTGTCATTATGGAAGGTAGTCTGTTGTAGAAATTTTTGTTACTCCAATAGATTGTAGCCTTGTCATTATGGAAGGTAGTCTGTTGTCTAGATTTTTGTTACTCCAATGGTGGTAGCCTTGTCATTATGGAAGGTAGTTTGTTGTCAAGATTTTTGTCACTCCAATGGATGGTAACCTTGTCATTATGGAAGGTAGTCTGTCGTTGAGATTTCTGTTACTCCAATGGTTGGTAGCTTTGTCATTATGGAAGGTAATCTATTGTCGAGATTTTTGTTACTCTAATGGATGGTAGCCTTGTCATTATAGAAGGTAGCCTATTGTCGAGATTTTTATTACTCCAATTGATGGTAGCCTTGTCATTATGGAACGTAGTCTATTGTCGAGATTTTTGTAACACCAATGGATGGTAGCCTTGTCATTACGGAAGGTAGTGTATTGTCGAGATCTTTGTTACTCTAATGGATTGTAGCCTTGTTATTATGGAAGGAAGTCTGTTGTCGAGATTTTTGTTATTCCATTGGATGGTAGCCTTTTCATTATGGAAGGTAGTCTTCTGTCGAGATTTTTGTTACTCCAATTGATGGTAGCCATGTCATTATGGAAGGTAGTCTGTTGCCGAGATTTTTGTTACTCTAAAGGATAGTAGCCTTGTCATTATGGAATGTAGTATGTTGTCGAGATTTTTGTTACTCCAATGGATTTTAGCCTTGTCATTATGGAAGGTAGTCTGTTGTCAAAATTTATATTACTCCAATGGATTGTAGCCTTGTCATTATGGAAGGTAGTCTGTTGTTGAGATTTTTGTTACTCCAATGGATGGTAGCCTTGACATTATGGAAGGTAGTCTGTTGTCGAGATTTTTGTTACTCCAATGGATGGTAGCCTTGTCATTATGAAAGGTAGTTTGTTGTCAATATTTTTTTTACTCCAATTGATGGTAGCCTTGTCATTATGGAATGTAGTCTGTTGTCCAGATTTTTTTTACTCTAATCGATGGCAGCCTTGTCATTATGGAAGGTAGTCTGTAGCCGAGATTTTTGTCACTCCAATTGATGGTAGCCTTGTTATTATGGAAGGTAGTCTGTTGTCGAGATTTTTGTTTTTCCAATGGATGGTAGCCTTCTCATTATGGAAGGTAATGGGTTGTCGATAGTTTTGTTACTCCAATTGATGGTAGCCTTGTCATTATGTAACGTAGTTTGTGTTCGAGATTTTTGTTACTCAAATTGATGGTAGCCTTGTCATTATGTAAGGTAGTCTGTTGTCGAGATTTATGTTAGTCAAATGGAAGGTAGACTTGTCATTATGGAAGTTAGTTTGTTGTTGATATTTTTGTTAATCCAATGGATGGTAGCCTTGTCATTATGGAAGGAATTCTGTTGATCAGATTTTTGTTACTCTAATATATGGTAGCCTTGTCATTATGGAAGGTAGTATATTGTAGAGATTTTTGTTATTCCATTGGATGGTAGCCTTGTCATTATGGAAGGTAGACTTTTGTCGAGATTATTGTTACTCCAAATGGATGGTAGCCTTATGATTATGGAAGTTAGTCTGTTGCCAAGATTTTTTTTACTCTAAAGGATGGTAGCCTTGTAATTATGGATGGTAGTCTGTTGTCGAGATTTTTGTTACTCCAATGGATTGTAGCCTTGTCATTATGGAAGGTAGTCTGTTGTCAAAATTTATGTTACTCCAATGGATTGTAGCCTTGTCATTATGGAAGGTAGTGTATTGTCGAGATTTTTGTTACTCCAATGGATGGTAGCCTTGTCATTATGGAAGGTAGTTTGTTGTCGAGATTTTTGTTACTCCAATGGATGGTAGCCATGTCATTATGAAAGGTAGTCTGTTGTTGATATTTTTGTTACTCCAATTGATGGTAGCCTTGTCATTATGGAACATATTTTGTTGTCGAGACTTTTGTTATTCCATTGGATGGTAGTCTTGTCATTATGGAAGGTAGTCTGTTGTCGAGATTTTTTTTACTCTAATGGATGGCAGCCTTGTCATTATGGAAGGTAGTGTGTTGTCGAGATTTTTGTCACTCCAATTGATGGAAGCCTTGTCATTATGGAAGGTAGTCTGTTGTCGAGATTTTTGTTTTTCCAATGGATGGTAGCCTTGCCATTATGGAAGGTAGTGTGTTGTCGATATTTTTGTTACTCCAATTAATGTTAGCCTTGTCATTATGGAACGTAGTCTGTTATCGAGATTTTCGTTACACTAATGGATGGTAGCCTTGTCATTATGAAAGGTAGTCTGTTGTCGAGTTTTTCTTTACTCCAATTGATGGTAGTCTTGTCATTATGGAACGTAGTCTGTTGTCGAGATATTTGTTACACCAATGGATGGTAGCCTTGTCATTACAGAAGGTAGTCTGTTGTAGAGATCTTTGTTACTCTAATGGATTGTAGCCTTGTCATTATGGAAGGTAGTCAGTTGTCGAGATTTTTGTTACTCAAATTGATGGTAGCCTTGTCATTATGTAAGGTAGTCTGTTGTCGAGATTTTTTGTTAGTCAAATGGATGGTAGCCTTGTCATGATGGAAGGTAGTCAGTTGTCGAGATTTTTGTTACTCAAATTGATGGTAGCCTTATCATTATGTAACGTAGTCTGTTGTCGATATTTTTGTTAGTCAAATGGATGGTAGCCTTGTCATTATGGAAGGTAGTCTGTTGTTGATATTTTTGTTAATCCAATAGATGGTAGCCTTGTCATTATGGAAGGAAGTCTGCTGATCAGATTTTTATTACTCCAATGGTTGGTAGCCTTGTCATTATGGAAGGTAGTCTATTGTCGAGATTTTTGTTATTTCATTGGATGGTAGCCTTGTCATTATGGAAGGTAGAGTTTTGTCGAGATTTTTCTTACTCCAAATGGATGGTAGCCTTGTCATTATGGAAGGTAGTCTATAGTCGAGATTTTTGTTATTCCATTGGATGGTAGCCTTGTCATTATGGAAGGTAGAGTTTTGTCGAGATTTTTGTTACTCCAAATGGATGGTAGCCTTGTCATTATGGAAGGTAGTTTGTTGCCGAGATTTTTGTTACTCTAAAGGATTGTAGCCTTGTCATTATGGAATGTAGTCTGTTGTCGAGATTTTTGTTACTCCAATGGATTGTAGCCTTGTCATTATGGAATGTAGTCTGTTGTCGAAATTTTTGTTACTCCAATGGATTGTAGCCTTGTCATTATGGAAGGTTGTCTGTTGTCTAGATTTTTGTTACTCCAATGGTGGTAGCCTTGTCATTATGGAAGGTAGTCTGTCGTTGAGATTTCTGTTACTCCAATGGATGGTAACTTTGTCATTATGGAAGGTAGTCTGTTGTCGAGATTTTTGTTTTTCCAATGGATTGTATCCTTGTCATTAGGGAAGGTAGTGTGTTGTCGATATTTTTGTTACTCCAATTGATGGTAGCCTTGTCATTATGGAACGTAGTCTGTTGTCGAGATTTTTGTTACACTAATGGATGGTAGCCTTGTCATTACGTAAGGTAGTCTATTGTCGAGATCTTTGTTACTCTAATGGATTGTAGCCTTGTCATTATGGAAGGTAGTCAGTTGTCGAGATTTTTGTTACTCAAATTGATGGTATCCTTGTCATTATGTAAGGTAGTCTGTTGATCAGATTTTTGTTACACTAATGGTTGGTAGCCTTGTCATTATCGAAGGTAGTCTATTGTCGATATTTTTGTTATTCCATTGGATGGTAGCCTTTTCATTATGGAAGGTAGAGTTTTGTCGAGATTTTTCTTACTCCAAATGGATGGTAGCCTTGTCATTATTGAAGGTAGTATGTTACCTAGATTTTTGTTACTCTAAAGGATGGTAGCCTTGTCATTATGGATGGTAGTCTGTTGTCGAGATTTTTGTTACTCCAATGGATTGTAGCCTTGTCATTATGGAAGGTAGTCTTTTGTCGAAATTTATGTTACTCCAATGGATGGTAGCCTTGTCATTATGGAAGGTAGTCTATTGTCGAGATTTTTGTTACTCCAATGGATGGTAGCCTTGTCATTATGGAAGGTAGTCTGTTGTCGAGATTTTTGTTACTCCAATGGATGGTAGCTTTGTCATTATGAAAGGTAGTCTGTTGTCGATATTTTTGTTACTCCAATTGATGGTAGCCTTGTCATTATGGAACATATTCTGTTGTCGAGACTTTTGTTATTCCATTGGATGGTAGGCTTGTCATTATGGAAGGTAGTCTGTTGTCGAGATTTTTTTTACTCTAATGGATGGCAGCCTTGTCATTATGGAAGGTAGTGTGTTGTCGAGATTTTTGTCACTCCAAATGATGGAAGCCTTGTCATTATGGAAGGTAGTCTGTTGTCGAGATTTTTGTTTTTCCAATGGATGGTAGCATTGCCATTATGGAAGGTAGTGTGTTGTCGATATTTTTGTTACTCCAATTAATGTTAGCCTTGTCATTATGGAACGTAGTCTGTTGTCGAGATTTTTGTTACACTAATGGATGGTAGCCTTGTCATTACAGAAGGTAGTCTGTTGTCGAGATCTTTGTTACTCCAATGGATTGTAGCCTTGTCATTATGGAAGGTAGTCTGTTGTCGAGTTTTTCTTTACTCCAATTGATGGTAGCCTTGTCATTATGGAACGTAGTCTGTTGTCGAGATATTTGTTACACCAATGGATGGTAGCCTTGTCATTACAGAAGGTAGTCTGTTGTAGAGATCTTTGTTACTCTAATGGATTGTAGCCTTGTCATTATGGAAGGTAGTCAGTTGTCGAGATTTTTGTTACTCAAATTGATGGAAGCCTTGTCATCATGTAAGGTAGTCTGTTGTCGAGATTTTTTGTTAGTCAAATGGATGGTAGCCTTGTCATGATGGAAGGTAGTAAGTTGTCGAGATTTTTGTTACTCAAATTGATGGTAGCCTTATCATTATGTAAGGTAGTCTGTTGTCGATATTTTTGTTAGTCAAATGGATGGTAGCCTTGTCATTATGGAAGGTAGTCTGTTGTTGATATTTTTGTTAATCCAATAGATGGTAGCCTTGTCATTATGGAAGGAAGTCTGCTTATCATATTTTTATTACTCCAATGTTTAGTAGCCTTGTCATTATGGAAGGTAGTATATTGTCGAGATTTTTGTTATTTCATTGGATGGTAGCCTTGTCATTATGGAAGGTAGAGTTTTGTCGAGATTTTTGTTACTCCAAATGGATGGTAGCCTTGTCATTATGGAAGGTAGTCTATAGTCGAGATTTTTGTTATTCCATTGGATGGTAGCCTTGTCATTATGGAAGATAGAGTTTTGTCGAGATTTTTGTTACTCCAAATGGATGGTAGCCTTGTCATTATGTAAGGTAGTTTGTTACCGAGATTTTTGTTACTCTAAAGGATGGTAGCCTTGTCATTATGGAAGGTAGTCTGTTGCCGTGATTTTTGTTACTCTAAAGGATGGTAGCCTTGTCATTATGGATGGTAGTCTGTTGTCGAGATTTTTGTTACTCCAATGGATTGTAGCCTTGTCATTATGGAATGTAGTCTGTTGTCGAAATTTTTGTTACTCCAATGGATTGTAGCCTTGTCATTATGGAAGGTTGTCTGTTGTCTAGATTTTTGTTACTCCAATGGTGGTAGGCTTGTCATTATGGAAGGTAGTCTGTCGTTGAGATTTCTGTTACTCCAATGGATGGTAACTTTGTCATTATGGAAGGTAGTCTGTTGTCGAGATTTTTGTTTTTCCAATGGATGGTATCCTTGTCATTAGGGAAAGTAGTGTGTTGTCGATATTTTTGTTACTCCAATTGATGGTAGCCTTGTCATTATGGAACGTAGTCTGTTGTCGAGATTTTTGTTACACTAATGGATGGTAGCCTTGTCATTACGAAAGGTAGTCTATTGTCGAGATCTTTGTTACTCTAATGGATTGTAGCCTTGTCATTATGGAAGGTAGTCAGTTGTCGAGATTTTTGTTACTCAAATTGATGGTAGCCTTGTCATTATGTAAGGTAGTCTGTTGTCGAGATTTATGTTAGTCAAATGGAAGGTAGCCTTGTCATTATGGAAGTTAGTCTGTTGTTGATATTTTTGTTAATCCAATGGATGGTAGCCTTGTCATTATGGAAGGAAGTCTGTTGATAAGATTTTTGTTACTCTAATATATGGTAGCCTTGTCATTATGGAAGGTAGTATATTGTAGAGATTTTTGTTATTCCATTGGATGGTAGCCTTGTCATTATGGAAGGTAGACTTTTGTCGAGATTATTGTTACTCCAAATGGATGGTAGCCTTATGATTATGGAAGGTAGTATGTTGCCGAGATTTTTTTTACTCTAAAGGATGGTAGCCTTGTAATTATGGATGGTAGTCTGTTGTCGAGATTTTTGTTACTCCAATGGATTGTAGCCTTGTCATTATGGAAGGTAGTCTGTTGTCAAAATTTATGTTACTCCAATGGATTGTAGCGTTGTCATTATGGAAGGTAGTGTATTGTCGAGATTTTTGTTACTCCAATGGATGGTAGCCTTGTCATTATGGAAGGTAGTCTGTTGTCGAGATTTTTGTTACTCCAATGGATGGTAGCCTTGTCATTATGAAAGGTAGTCTGTTGTCGATATTTTTGTTACTCCAATTGATGGTAGCCTTGTCATTATGGAACATATTCTGTTGTCGAGACTTTTGTTATTCCATTGGATGGTAGTCTTGTCATTATGGAACGTAGTCTGTTGTCGAGATTTTTTTTACTCTAATGGATGGCAGCCTTGTCATTATGGAAGGTAGTGTGTTGTCGAGATTTTTGTCACTCCAATTGATGGAAGCCATGTCATTATGGAAGGTAGTCTGTTGTAGAGATTTTTGTTTTTCCAATGGATGGTAGCCTTGCCATTATGGAAGGTAGTGTGTTGTCGATATTTTTGTTACTCCAATTAATGTTAGCCTTGTCATTATGGAACGTAGTCTGTTGTCGAGATTTTTGTTACACTAATGGATGGTAGCCTTGTCATTACAGAAGGTAGTCTGTTGTCGAGATCTTTGTTACTCCAATGGATTGTAGCCTTGTCATTATGGAAGGTAGTCTATTGTAGAGTTTTTCTTTACTCCAATTGATGGTAGCCTTGTCATTATGGAACGTAGTCTGTTGTCGAGATATTTGTTACACCAATGGATGGTAGCCTTGTCATTACAGAAGGTAGTCTGTTGTAGAGATCTTTGTTACTCTAATGGATTGTAGCCTTGTCATTATGGAAGGTAGTCAGTTGTCGAGTTTTTTGTTACTCAAATTGATGGTAGCCTTGTCATTATGTAAGGTAGTCTGTTGTCGAGATTTTTTGTTAGTCAAATGGATGGTAGCCTTGTCATGATGGAAGGTAGTCAGTTGTCGAGATTTTTGTTACTCAAATTGATGGTAGCCTTATCATTATGTAAGGTAGTCTGTTGTCGATATTTTTGTTAGTCAAATGGATGGTAGCCTTGTCATTATTGAAGGTAGTCTGTTGTTGATATTTTTGTTAATCCAATAGATGGTAGCCTTGTCATTATGGAAGGAAGTCTGCTGATCAGATTTTTATTACTCCAATGGTTGGTAGCCTTGTCATTATGGAAGGTAGTCTATTGTCGAGATTTTTGTTATTTCATTGGATGGTAGCCTTGTCATTATGGAAGGTAGAGTTTTGTCGAGATTTTTGTTACTCCAAATGGATGGTAGCCTTGTCATTATGGAAGGTAGTCTATAGTCGAGATTTTTGTTATTCCATTGGATGGTAGCCTTGTCATTATGGAAGGTAGAGTTTTGTCGAGATTTTTGTTACTCCAAATGGATGGTAGCCTTGTCATTATGGAAGGTAGTTTGTTGACGAGATTTTTGTTACTCTAAAGGATGGTAGCCTTGTCATTATGGAAGGTAGTCTGTTGCCGTGATTTTTGTTACTCTAAAGGATGGTAGCCTTGTCATTATGGATGGTAGTCTGTTGTCGAGATTTTTGTTACTCCAATGGATTGTAGCCTTGTCATTATGGAATGTAGTCTGTTGTCGAAATTTTTGTTACTCCAATGGATTGTAGCCTTGTCATTATGGAAGGTTGTCTGTTGTCTAGATTTTTGTTACTCCAATGGTGGTAGCCTTGTCATTATGGACGGTAGTCTGTCGTTGAGATTTCTGTTACTCCAATGGATGGTAACTTTGTCATTATGGAACGTAGTCTATTGTCGAGATTTTTGTAACACCAATGGATGGTAGCCTTGTCATTACGGAAGGTAGTCTATTGTCGAGATCTTTGTTACTCTAATGGATTTAAGCCTTGTCATTATGGAAGGTAGTCAGTTGTCGAGATTATTGTTACTCAAATTGATGGTAGCCTTGTCATTATGTAAGGTAGTCTGTTGTCGAGATTTTTTGTTTAGTCAAATGGATGGTAGCCTTGTCATGATAGAAGGTAGTCTGTTATTGATATTTTTGTTACTCCCATTGATGGTAGTCTTGTCATTATGGAAGAAAGTCTGTTGATCAGATTTTTTTACTCCAATGGATGGTAGCCTTGTCATTATGGAAGGTAGTCTTTTGTCGAGATTTTTGTTACTCCAATTGATGGTAGCCATGGCATTATGGAAGGTAGTCTGTTGCCGAGATTTTTGTTACTCTAAAGGATAGTAGCCTTGTCATTATGGAATGTAGTATGTTGTCGAGATTTTTGTTACTCCAATGGATTTTAGCCTTGTCATTATGGAAGGTAGTCTGTTGTCAAAATTTATATTACTCCAATGGATTGTTGCCTTGTCATTATGGAAGGTAGTCTGTTGTTGAGATTTTTGTTACTCCAATGGATGGTAGCCTTGACATTATGGAAGGTAGTCTGTTGTCGAGATTTTTGTTACTCCAATGGATGGTAGCCTTGTCATTATGAAAGGTAGTTTGTTGTCAATATTTTTTTACTCCAATTGATGGTAGCCTTGTCATTATGGAATGTAGTCTGTTGTCCAGATTTTTTTTACTCTAATGGATGGCAGCCTTGTCATTATGGAAGGTAGTATGTTGCCGAGATTTTTGTCACTCCAATTGATGGTAGCCTTGTTATTATGGAAGGTAGTCTGTTGTCGAGATTTTTGTTTTTCCAATGGATGGTAGCCTTCTCATTATGGAAGGTAATGGGTTTTCGATAATTTTGTTACTCCAATTGATGGTAGCCTTGTCATTATGTAACGTAGTTTGTGTTCGAGATTTTTGTTACTCAAATTGATGGTAGCCTTGTCATTATGTAAGGTAGTATGTTGTCGAGATTTATGTTAGTCAAATGGAAGGTAGCCTTGTCATTATGGAAGTTAGTCTGTTGTTGATATTTTTGTTAACTCAATGGATGGTAGCCTTGTCATTATGGAAGGAAGTCTGTTGATCAGATTTTTGTTACTCTAATATATGGTAGCCTTGTCATTATGGAAGGTAGTATATTGTAGAGATTTTTGTTATTCCATTGGATGGTAGCCTTGTCATTATGGAAGGTAGACTTTTGTCGAGATTATTGTTACTCCAAATGGATGGTAGCCTTATGATTATGTAAGGTAGTCTGTTTCCGAGATTTTTTTTACTCTAAAGGATGGTAGCCTTGTAATTATGGATGGTAGTCTGTTGTCGAGATTTTTGTTACTCCAATGGATTGTAGCCTTGTCATTATGGAAGGTAGTCTGTTGTCAAAATTTATGTTACTCCAATGGATTGTAGCCTTGTCATTATGGAAGGTAGTGTATTGTCGATATTTTTGTTACTCCAATGGATGTTAGCCTTGTCATTATGGAAGGTAGTCTGTTGTCGAGATTTTTGTTACTCCAATGGATGGTAGCCTTGTCATTATGAAAGGTAGTCTGTTGTCGATATTTTTGTTACTCCAATTGATGGTAGCCTTGTCATTATGGAACATATTTTGTTGTCGAGACTTTTGTTATTCCATTGGATGGTAGTCTTCTCATTATGGAAGGTAGTCTGTTGTCAAGATTTTTTTTACTCTAATGGATGGTAGCCTTGTCATTATGGAAGGTAGTGTGTTGTCGAGATTTTTGTCACTCCAATTGATGGAAGCCTTGTCATTATGGAAGGTAGTCTGTTGTCGAGATTTTTGTTTTTCCAATGGATGGTAGCCTTGCCATTATGGAAGGTAGTGTGTTGTCGATATTTTTGTTACTCCAATTAATGTTAGCCTTGTCATTATGGAACGTAGTCTGTTATCGAGATTTTCGTTACACTAATGGATGGTAGCCTTGTCATTACAGAAGGTAGTCTGTTGTCGAGATCTTTGTTACTCCAATGGATTGTAGCCTTGTCATTATGGAAGGTAGTCTGTTGTCGAGTTTTTCTTTACTCCAATTGATGGTAGCCTTGTCATTATGGAACGTAGTCTGTTGTCGAGATATTTGTTACAACAATGGATGGTAGCCTTGTCATTACAGAAGGTAGTCTGTTGTAGAGATCTTTGTTACTCTAATGGATTGTAGCCTTGTCATTATGGAAGGTAGTCAGTTGTCGAGATTTTTGTTACTCAAATTGATGGTAGCCTTGTCATTATGTAAGGTAGTCTGTTGTCGAGATTTTTTGTTACTCAAATTGATGGTAGCCTTGTCATTATGTAAGGTAGTCTGTTGTCGAGATTTTTTGTTAGTCAAATGGATGGTAGCCTTGTCATGATGGAAGGTAGTCAGTTGTCGAGATTTTTGTTACTCAAATTGATGGTAGCCTTATCATTATGTAAGGTAGTCTGTTGTAGATATTTTTGTTACTCCAAATGGATGGTAGCCTTGTCATTATGGAAGGTAGTTTGTTGCCTAGATTCTTGTTACTCTAAAGGATGGTAGCCTTGTCATTATGGAAGGTAGTCTGTTGCCGTGATTTTTGTTACTCTAAAGGATGGTAGCCTTGTCATTATGGATGGTAGTCTGTTGTCGAGATTTTTGTTACTCCAATGGATTGTAGCCTTGTCATTATGGAATGTAGTCTGTTGTCGAAATTTTTGTTACTCCAATGGATTGTAGCCTTGTCATTATGGAAGGTTGTCTGTTGTCTAGATTTTTGTTACTCTAATGGTGGTAGCCTTGTCATTATGGAAGGTAGTCTGTCGTTGAGATTTCTGTTACTCCAATGGATGGTAACTTTGTCATTATGGAAGGTAGTCTGTTGTCGAGATTTTTGTTTTTCCAATGGATGGTATCCTTGTCATTAGGGAAGGTAGTGTGTTGTCGATATTTTTGTTACTCCAATTGATGTTAGCCTTGTCATTATTGAACGTAGTCTGTTGTCGAGATTTTTGTTACACTAATGGATGGTAGCCTTGTCATTACGAAAGGTAGTCTATTGTCGAGATCTTTGTTACTCTAATGGATTGTAGCCTTGTCATTATGGAAGGTTGTAAGTTGTCGTGATTTTTGTTACTCAAATTGATGGTAGCCTTGTCATTATGTAAGGTAGTCTGTTGTCGAGATTTATGTTAGTCAAATGGAAGGTAGGCTTGTCATTATGGAAGTTAGTCTGTTGTTGATATTTTTGTTAATCCAATGGATGGTAGCCTTGTCATTATGGAAGGAAGTCTGTTGATCAGATTTTTGTTACTCTAATATATGGTAGCCTTGTCATTATGGAAGGTAGTATATTGTAGCGATTTTTGTTATTCCATTGGATGGTAGCCTTGTAATTATGGAAGGTAGACTTTTGTCGAGATTATTGTTACTCCAAATGGATGGTAGCCTTATGATTATGGAAGGTAGTCTGTTGCTGAGATTTTTTTTACTCTAAAGGATGGTAGCCTTGTAATTATGGATGGTAGTCTGTTGTCGAGATTTTTGTTACTCCAATGGATTGGAGCCTTGTCATTATGGAAGGTAGTCTGTTGTCAAAATTTATGTTACTCCAATGGATTGTAGCCTTGTCATTATGGAAGGTAGTCTGTTGTCGAGATTTTTGTAACTCCAATGGATGGTAGCCTTGTCATTATGAAAGGTAGTCTGTTGTCGATATTTTTTTTACTCCAATTGATGGTAGCCTTGTCATTATGGAACATATTTTGTTGTCGAGACTTTTGTTATTCCATTGGATGGTAGTCTTGTCATTATGGAAGGTAGTCTGTTGTCGAGATTTTTTTTACTCTAATGGATGGCAGCCTTATCATTATGGAAGGTAGTGTGTTGTCGAGATTTTTGTCACTCCAATTGATGGAAGCCTTGTCATTATGGAAGGTAGTTTGTTGTCGAGATTTTTGTTTTTCCAATGGATGGTAGCCTTGCCATTATGGAAGGTAGTGTGTTGTCGATATTTTTGTTACTCCAATTAATGTTAGCCTTGTCATTATGGAACGTACTCTGTTGTCGAGATTTTCGTTACACTAATGGATGGTAGCCTTGTCATTACATAAGGTAGTCTGTTGTCGAGATCTTTGTTACTCCAATGGATTGTAGCCTTGTCATTATGGAAGGTAGTCTGTTGTTGAGTTTTTCTTTACTCCAATTGATGGTAGCCTTGTCATTATGGAACGTAGTCTGTTGTCGAGATATTTGTTACACCAATGGATGGTAGCCTTGTAATTACAGAAGGTAGTCTGTTGTAGAGATCTTTGTTACTCTAATGGATTGTAGCCTTGTCATTATGGAAGGTAGTCAGTTGTCGAGATTTTTGTTAATCAAATTGATGGTAGCCTTGTCATTATGTAAGGTAGTCTGTTGTCGAGATTTTTTGTTAGTCAAATGGATGGTAGCCTTGTTATGATGGAAGGTAGTCAGTTGTCTAGATTTTTGTTACTCAAATTGATGGTAGCCTTATCATTATGTAAGGTAGTCCGTTGTCGATATTTTTGTTAGTCAAATGGATGGTAGCCTTGTCATTATGGAAGGTAGTCTGTTGTTGATATTTTTGTTAATCCAATAGATGGTAGCCTTGTCATTATGGAAGGAAGTCTGCTGGTCAGATTTTTATTACTCCAATGGTTGGTAGCCTTGTCATTATGGAAGGTAGTCTATTGTCGAGATTTTTGTTATTTCATTGGATGGTAGCCTTGTCATTATGGAAGGTAGAGTTTTGTCAAGATTTTTGTTACTCCAAATGGATGGTAGCCTTGTCATTATGGAAGGTAGTCTATAGTCGAGATTTTTGTTATTCCATTGGATGGTAGCCTTGTCATTATGGAAGGTAGAGTTTTGTCGAGATTTTTGTTACTCCAAATGGATGGTAGCCTTGTCATTATGGAAGGTAGTTTGTTGCCGAGATTTTTGTTACTCTAAAGGATGGTAGCCTTGTCATTATGGAAGGTAGTCTGTTGCCGTGATTTTTGTTACTCTAAAGGATGGTAGCCTTGTCATTATGGATGGTAGTCTGGTGTCGAGATTTTTGTTACTCCAATGGATTGTAGCCTTGTCATTATGGAATGTAGTCTGTTGTCGAAATTTTTGTTACTCCAATGGATTGTAGCCTTGTCATTATGGAAGGTTGTCTGTTGTCTAGATTTTTGTTACTCCAATGGTGGTAGCCTTATCATTATGGAAGGTAGTCTGTCGTTGACATTTCTGTTACTCCAATGGATGGTAACTTTGTCATTATGGAAGGTAGTCTGTTGTCGAGATTTTTGTTTTTCCAATGGATGGTATCCTTGTCATTAGGGAAGGTAGTGTGTTGTCGATATTTTTGTTACTCCAATTGATGGTAGCCTTGTCATTATGGAACGTAGTCTGTTGTCGAGATTTTTGTTACACTAATGGATGGTAGCCTTGTCATTACGAAAGGTAGTCTATTGTCGAGATCTTTGTTACTCTAATGGATTGTAGCCTTGTCATTATGGAAGGTAGTCAGTTGTCGAGATTTTTGTTACTCAAATTGATGGTAGCCTTGTCATTATGTAAGGTAGTCTGTTGTCGAGATTTTTGTTAGTCAAATGGATGGTAGCCTTGTCATTATGGAAGGTAGTCTGTTGTTGATATTTTTGTTAATCCAATGGATGGTAGCCTTGTCATTATGGAAGGAAGTATGTTGATCAGATTTTTGTTACTCCAATGGTTGGTAGCCTTGTCATTATCGAAGGTAGTCTATTGTCGATATTTTTGTTATTCCATTGGATTGTAGCCTTTTCATTATGGAAGGTAGAGTTTTGTCGAGATTTTTCTTACTCCAAATGGATGGTAGCCTTGTCATTATTGAAGGTAGTATGTTACCTAGATTTTTGTTACTCTAAAGGATGGTAGCCTTGTCATTATGGATGGTAGTCTGTTGTCGAGATTTTTGTTACTCCAATGGATTGTAGCCTTGTCATTATGGAAGGTAGTCTGTTGTCGAAATTTATGTTACTCCAATGGATTGTAGCCTTGTCATTATGGAAGGTAGTCTATTGTCGAGATTTTTGTTACTCCAATGGATGGTAGCCTTGTCATTATGGAAGGTAGTCTGTTGTCGAGATTTTTGTTACTCCAATGGATGGTAGCTTTGTCATTATGAAAGGTAGTCTGTTGTCGATATTTTTGTTACTCCAATTGATGGTAGCCTTGTCATAATGGAAGGTAGTCTATAGTCGAGATTTTTGTTATTCCATTGGATGATAGCCTTGTCATTATGGAAGGTAGAGTTTTGTCGAGATTTTTGTTACTCCAAATGGATGGTAGCCTTGTCATTATGGAAGGTAGTTTGTTGCCGAGATTTTTGTTACTCTAAAGGATGGTAGCCTTGTCATTATGGAAGGTAGTCTGTTGCCGTGATTTTTGTTACTCTAAAGGATGGTAGCCTTTTTATTATGGATGGTAGTCTTTTGTCGAGATTTTTGTTACTCCAATGGATTGTAGCCTTGTCATTATGGAATGTAGTCTGTTGTCGAAATTTTTGTTACTCCAATGGATGGTAGCCTTGTCATTATGAAAGGTAGTCTGTTGTCGATATTTTTTTTACTCCAATTGATGGTAGCCTTGTCATTATGGAACATATTTTGTTGTCGAGACTTTTGTTATTCCATTGGATGGTAGTCTTGTCATTATGGAAGGTAGTCTGTTGTCGAGATTTTTTTTACTCTAATGGATGGCAGCCTTATCATTATGGAAGGTAGTGTGTTGTCGAGATTTTTGTCACTCCAATTGATGGAAGCCTTGTCATTATGGAAGGTAGTTTGTTGTCGAGATTTTTGTTTTTCCAATGGATGGTAGCCTTGCCATTATGGAAGGTAGTGTGTTGTCGATATTTTTGTTACTCCAATTAATGTTAGCCTTGTCATTATGGAACGTACTCTGTTGTCGAGATTTTCGTTACACTAATGGATGGTAGCCTTGTCATTACATAAGGTAGTCTGTTGTCGAGATCTTTGTTACTCCAATGGATTATAGCCTTGTCATTATGGAAGGTAGTCTGTTGTTGAGTTTTTCTTTACTCCAATTGATGGTAGCCTTGTCATTATGGAACGTAGTCTGTTGTCGAGATATTTGTTACACCAATGGATGGTAGCCTTGTAATTACAGAAGGTAGTCTGTTGTAGAGATCTTTGTTACTCTAATGGATTGTAGCCTTGTCATTATGGAAGGTAGTCAGTTGTCGAGATTTTTGTTAATCAAATTGATGGTAGCCTTGTCATTATGTAAGGTAGTCTGTTGTCGAGATTTTTTGTTAGTCAAATGGATGGTAGCCTTGTTATGATGGAAGGTAGTCACTTGTCGAGATTTTTGTTACTCAAATTGATGGTAGCCTTATCATTATGTAAGGTAGTCTGTTGTCGATATTTTTGTTAGTCAAATGGATGGTAGCCTTGTCATTATGGAAGGTAGTCTGTTGTTGATATTTTTGTTAATCCAATAGATGGTAGCCTTGTCATTATGGAAGGAAGTCTGCTGGTCAGATTTTTATTACTCCAATGGTTGGTAGCCTTGTCATTATGGAAGGTAGTCTATTGTCGAGATTTTTGTTATTTCATTGGATGGTAGCCTTGTCATTATGGAAGGTAGAGTTTTGTCAATATTTTTGTTACTCCAAATGGATGGTAGCCTTGTCATTATGGAAGGTAGTCTATAGTCGAGATTTTTGTTATTCCATTGGATGGTAGCCTTGTCATTATGGAAGGTAGAGTTTTGTCGAGATTTTTGTTACTCCAAATGGATGGTAGCCTTGTCATTATGGAAGGTAGTTTGTTGCCGAGATTTTTGTTACTCTAAAGGATGGTAGCCTTGTCATTATGGAAGGTAGTCTGTTGCCGTGATTTTTGTTACTCTAAAGGATGGTAGCCTTGTCATTATGGATGGTAGTCTGGTGTCGAGATTTTTGTTACTCCAATGGATTGTAGCCTTGTCATTATGGAATGTAGTCTGTTGTCGAAATTTTTGTTACTCCAATGGATTGTAGCCTTGTCATTATGGAAGGTTGTCTGTTGTCTAGATTTTTGTTACTCCAATGGTGGTAGCCTTATCATTATGGAAGGTAGTCTGTCGTTGAGATTTCTGTTACTCCAATGGATGGTAACTTTGTCATTATGGAAGGTAGTCTGTTGTCGAGATTTTTGTTTTTCCAATGGATGGTATCCTTGTCATTAGGGAAGGTAGTGTGTTGTCGATATTTTTGTTACTCCAATTGATGGTAGCCTTGTCATTATGGAACGTAGTCTGTTGTCGAGATTTTTGTTACACTAATGGATGGTAGCCTTGTCATTACGAAAGGTAGTCTATTGTCGAGATCTTTGTTACTCTAATGGATTGTAGCCTTGTCATTATGGAAGGTAGTCAGTTGTCGAGATTTTTGTTACTCAAATTGATGGTAGCCTTGTCATTATGTAAGGTAGTCTGTTGTCGAGATTTTTGTTAGTCAAATGGATGGTAGCCTTGTCATTATGGAAGGTAGTCTGTTGTTGATATTTTTGTTAATCCAATGGATGGTAGCCTTGTCATTATGGAAGGAAGTATGTTGATCAGATTTTTGTTACTCCAATGGTTGGTAGCCTTGTCATTATCGAAGGTAGTCTATTGTCGATATTTTTGTTATTCCATTGGATTGTAGCCTTTTCATTATGGAAGGTAGAGTTTTGTCGAGATTTTTCTTACTCCAAATGGATGGTAGCCTTGTCATTATTGAAGGTAGTATGTTACCTAGATTTTTGTTACTATAAAGGATGGTAGCCTTGTCATTATGGATGGTAGTCTGTTGTCGAGATTTTTGTTACTCCAATGGATTGTAGCCTTGTCATTATGGAAGGTAGTCTGTTGTCGAAATTTATGTTACTCCAATGGATTGTAGCCTTGTCATTATGGAAGGTAGTCTATTGTCGAGATTTTTGTTACTCCAATGGATGGTAGCCTTGTCATTATGGAAGGTAGTCTGTTGTCGAGATTTTTGTTACTCCAATGGATGGTAGCTTTGTCATTATGAAAGGTAGTCTGTTGTCGATATTTTTGTTACTCCAATTGATGGTAGCCTTGTCATAATGGAAGGTAGTCTATAGTCGAGATTTTTGTTATTCCATTGGATGGTAGCCTTGTCATTATGGAAGGTAGAGTTTTGTCGAGATTTTTGTTACTCCAAATGGATGGTAGCCTTGTCATTATGGAAGGTAGTTTGTTGTCGAGATTTTTGTTACTCTAAAGGATGGTAGCCTTGTCATTATGGAAGGTAGTCTGTTGCCGTGATTTTTGTTACTCTAAAGGATGGTAGCCTTTTTATTATGGATGGTAGTCTTTTGTCGAGATTTTTGTTACTCCAATGGATTGTAGCCTTGTCATTATGGAATGTAGTCTGTTGTCGAAATTTTTGTTACTCCAATGGATTGTAGCCTTGTCATTATGGAAAGTTGTCTGTTGTCTAGATTTTTGTTACTCCAATGGTGGTAGCCTTGTCATTATGGAAGGTAGTTTGTCGTTGAGATTTCTGTTACTCCAATGGATGGTAACTTTGTCATTATGGAAGGTAGTCTGTTGTCGAGATTTTTGTTTTTCCAATGGATGGTATCCTTGTAATTAGGGAAGGTAGTGTGTTGTCGATATTTTTGTTACTCCAATTGATGGTAGCCTTGTCATTATGGAAGGTAGTCAGTTGTCGAGATTTTTGTTACACTAATGGATGTTAGCCTTGTCATTATGAAAGGTAGTCTATTGTCGAGATCTTTGTTACTCTAATGGATTGTAGCCCTGTCATTATGGAAGGTAGTCAGTTGTCGAGATTTTTGTTACTCAAATTGATGGTAGCCTTGTTATTATGTAAGGTAGTCTGTTGTCGAGATTTTTGTTAGTCAAATTGATGGTAGCCTTGTCATTATGGAAGGTAGTCAGTTGTTGATATTTTTGTTAATCCAATGGATGGTAGCCTTGTCATTATGGAAGGAAGTATGTTGATCAGATTTTTGTTACTCCAATGGTTGGTAGCCTTGTCATTATCGAAGGTAGTCTATTGTCGATATTTTTGTTATTCCATTGGATGGTAGCCTTTTCATTATGGAAGGTAGAGTTTTGTCGAGATTTTTCTTACTCCAAATGGATGGTAGCCTTGTCATTATTGAACGTAGTATGTTACCTAGATTTTTGTTATTCTAAAGGATGGTAGCCTGGTCATTATGGATGTTAGTCTGTTGTCGAGATTTTTGTTACTCCAATGGATTGTAGCCTTGTCATTATGGAAGGTAGTCTGTTGTCGAAATTTATGTTACTCCAATGGATTGTAGCCTTGCCATTATGGAAGGCAGTCTATTGTCGAGATTTTTGTTACTCCAATGGATGGTAGCCTTGTCATTATGTAAGGTAGTCTGTTGTCGAGATTTTTTGTTAGTCAAATAGATGGTAGCCTTGTCATGATGGAAGGTAGTCAGTTGTCGAGATTTTTGTTACTCAAATTGATGGTAGCCTTATCATTATGTAAGGTAGTCTGTTGTCGATATTTTTGTTAGTCAAATGGATGGTAGCCTTGTCATTATGGAAGGTAGTCTGTTGTTGATATTTTTGTTAATCCAATGGATGGTAGCCTTGTCATTATGGAAGGAAGTCTGCTGATCAGATTTTTATTACTCCAATGGTTGGTAGCCTTGTCATTATGGAAGGTAGTTTATTGTCGAGATTTTTGTTATTTCATTGGATGGTAGCCTTGTCATTATGGAAGGTAGAGTTTTGTCGAGATTTTTGTTACTCCAAATGGATGGTAGCCTTGTCATTATGGAAGGTAGTCTATAGTCGAGATTTTTGTTATTCCATTGGATGGTAGCCTTGTCATTATGGAAGGTAGAGTTTTGTCGAGATTTTTGTTACTCCAATTGGATGGTAGCATTGTCATTATGGAAGGTAGTTTGTTGCCGAGATTTTTATTACTCTAAAGGATGGTAGCCTTGTCATTATGGAAGGTAGTCTGTTGCCGTGATTTTTGTTACTCTAAAGGATGGTAGCCTTGTCATTATGGATGGTAGTCTGTTGTCGAGATTTATGTTACTCCAATGGATTGTAGCCTTGTCATTATGGAATGTAGTATGTTGTCGAAATTTTTGTTACTCCAATGGATTGTAGCCTTGTCATTATGGAAGGTTGTGTGTTGTCTAGATTTTTGTTACTCCAATGGTGGTAGCCTTGTCATTATGGAAGGTAGTCCATCGTTGAGATTTCTGTTACTCCAATGGATGGTAACTTTGTCATTATGGAAGGTAGTCTGTTGTCGAGATTTTTGTTTTTCCAATGGATGGTATACTTGTCATTAGGGAAGGTAGTGTGTTGTCGATATTTTTGTTACTCCAATTGATGGTAGCCTTGTCATTATGGAACGTAGTCTGTTGTCGAGATTTTTGTTACACTAATGGATGGTAGCCTTGTCATTACGAAAGGTAGTCTATTGTCGAGATCTTTGTTACTCTAATGGATTGTAGCCTTGTCATTATGGAAGGTAGTCAGTTGTCGAGATTTTTGTTACTCAAATTGATGGTAGCCTTGTCATTATGTAAGGTAGTCTGTTGTCGAGATTTTTTGTTAGTCAAATGGATGGTAGCCTTGTCATGATGGAAGGTAGTCAGTTGTCGAGATTTTTGTTACTCAAATTGATGGTAGCTTTATCATTATGTAAGGTAGTCTGTTGTCGATATTTTTGTTAGTCAAATGGATGGTAGCCTTGTAATTATGGAAGGTAGTCTGTTGTTGATATTTTTGTTAATCCAATGGATGGTAGCGTTGTCATTATGGAAGGAAGTCTGCTGATCAGATTTTTATTACTCCAATGGTTGGTAGCCTTGTCATTATGGAAGGTAGTCTATTGTCGAGATTTTTGTTATTTCATTGGATGGTAGCCTTGTCATTATGGAAGGTAGAGTTTTATCGAGATTTTTGGTACTCCAAATGGATGGTAGCCTTGTCATTATGGAAGGTAGTCTATAGTCGAGATTTTTTTTATTCCATTGGATGGTAGCCTTGTCATTATGGAAGGTAGTCTGTTGTTGATATTTTTGTTAATCCAATGGATGGTAGCGTTGTCATTATGGAAGGAAGTCTGCTGATCAGATTTTTATTACTCCAATGGTTGGTAGCCTTGTCATTATGGAAGGTAGTCTATTGTCGAGATTTTTGTTATTTCATTGGATGGTAGCCTTGTCATTATGGAAGGTAGAGTTTTATCGAGATTTTTGTTACTCCAAATGGATGGTAGCCTTGTCATTATGGAAGGTAGTCTATAGTCGAGATTTTTTTTATTCCATTGGATGGTAGCCTTGTCATTATGGAAGGTAGAGTTTTGTCGAGATTTTTGTTACTCCAATTGGATGGTAGCCTTGTCATTATGGAAGGTAGTTTGTTGCCGAGATTTTTATTACTCCAAAGAATGGTAGCCTTGTCATTATGGAAGGTAGTCTGTTGCCGTGATTTTTGTTACTCTAAAGGATGTTAGCCTTGTCATTATGGATGGTAGTCTGTTGTCGAGATTTTTGTTACTCCAATGGATTGTAGCCTTGTCATTATGGAATGTAGTCTGTTGTCCAAATTTTAGTTACTCCAATGGATTGTAGCCTTGTCATTATGGAAGGTTGTCTGTTGTCTAGATTTTTTTTACTCCAATGGTGGTAGCCTTGTCATTATGGAAGGTAGTCTATCGTTGAGATTTCTGTTACTCCAATGGATGGTAACTTTGTCATTATGGAAGGTTGTCTGTTGTCGAGATTTTTGTTTTTCCAATGGATGGTATCCTTGTCATTAGGGAAGGTAGTGTGTTGTCGATATTTTTGTTACTCCAATTGATGGTAGCCTTGCCATTATGGAACGTAGTCTGTTGTCGAGATTTTTGTTACACTAATGGATGGTAGCCTTGTCATTACGAAAGGTAGTCTATTGTCGAGATCTTTGTTACTCTAATGGATTGTAGCCTTGTCATTACGGAAGGTAGTCAGTTGTCGAGATTTTTGTTACTCAAATTGATGGTAGCCTTGTCATTATGTAAGGTAGTCTGTTGACGAGATTTTTTGTTAGTCAAATGGATGGTAGCCTTGTCATGATGGAAGGTAGTCAGTTGTCGAGATTTTTGTTACTCAAATTGATGGTAGCCTTATCATTATGTAAGGTAGTCTGTTGTCGATATTTTTGTTAGTCAAATGGATGGTAGCCTTGTCATTATGGAAGGTAGAGTTTTATCGAGATTTTTGGTACTCCAAATGGATGGTAGCCTTGTCATTATGGAAGGTAGTCTATAGTCGAGATTTTTTTTATTCCATTGGATGGTAGCCTTGTCATTATGGAAGGTAGTCTGTTGTTGATATTTTTGTTAATCCAATGGATGGTAGCGTTGTCATTATGGAAGGAAGTCTGCTGATCAGATTTTTATTACTCCAATGGTTGGTAGCCTTGTCATTATGGAAGGTAGTCTATTGTCGAGATTTTTGTTATTTCATTGGATGGTAGCCTTGTCATTATGGAAGGTAGAGTTTTATCGAGATTTTTGTTACTCCAAATGGATGGTAGCCTTGTCATTATGGAAGGTAGTCTATAGTCGAGATTTTTTTTATTCCATTGGATGGTAGCCTTGTCATTATGGAAGGTAGAGTTTTGTCGAGATTTTTGTTACTCCAATTGGATGGTAGCCTTGTCATTATGGAAGGTAGTTTGTTGCCGAGATTTTTATTACTCCAAAGAATGGTAGCCTTGTCATTATGGAAGGTAGTCTGTTGCCGTGATTTTTGTTACTCTAAAGGATGTTAGCCTTGTCATTATGGATGGTAGTCTGTTGTCGAGATTTTTGTTACTCCAATGGATTGTAGCCTTGTCATTATGGAATGTAGTCTGTTGTCCAAATTTTAGTTACTCCAATGGATTGTAGCCTTGTCATTATGGAAGGTTGTCTGTTGTCTAGATTTTTTTTACTCCAATGGTGGTAGCCTTGTCATTATGGAAGGTAGTCTATCGTTGAGATTTCTGTTACTCCAATGGATGGTAACTTTGTCATTATGGAAGGTTGTCTGTTGTCGAGATTTTTGTTTTTCCAATGGATGGTATCCTTGTCATTAGGGAAGGTAGTGTGTTGTCGATATTTTTGTTACTCCAATTGATGGTAGCCTTGCCATTATGGAACGTAGTCTGTTGTCGAGATTTTTGTTACACTAATGGATGGTAGCCTTGTCATTACGAAAGGTAGTCTATTGTCGAGATCTTTGTTACTCTAATGGATTGTAGCCTTGTCATTACGGAAGGTAGTCAGTTGTCGAGATTTTTGTTACTCAAATTGATGGTAGCCTTGTCATTATGTAAGGTAGTCTGTTGACGAGATTTTTTGTTAGTCAAATGGATGGTAGCCTTGTCATGATGGAAGGTAGTCAGTTGTCGAGATTTTTGTTACTCAAATTGATGGTAGCCTTATCATTATGTAAGGTAGTCTGTTGTCGATATTTTTGTTAGTCAAATGGATGGTAGCCTTGTCATTATGGAAGGTAGTCTGTTGTTGATATTTTTGTTAATCCAATGGATGGTAGCCTTGTCATTATGGAAGGAAGTCTGCTGATCATATTTTTATTACTCCAATGGTTGGTAGCCTTGTCATTATGGAAGGTAGTCTATTGTCGAGATATTTGTTATTTCATTGGATGGTAGCCTTGTCATTATGGAAGGTAGAGTTTTGTCGAGATTTTTGTTACTCCAAATGGATGGTAGCCTTGTCATTATGGAAGGTAGAGTTTTGTCGAGATTTTTGTTACTCCAAATGGATGGTAGCCTTGTCATTATGGAAGGTAGTTTGTTGCCGAGATTTTTGTCACTCCAATTGATGGAAGCCTTGTCATTATGGAATGTAGTCTGTTGTCGAAATTTTTGTTACTCCAATGGATTGTAGCCTTGTCATTATGGAAGGTTGTTTGTTGTCTAGATTTTTGTTACTCCAATGGTGGTAGCCTTGTCATTATGGAAGGTAGTCTATCGTTGAGATTTCTGTTACTCCAATGGATGGTAACTTTGTCATTATGGAAGGTAGTCTGTTGTCGAGATTTTTGTTTTTCCAATGGATGGTATCCTTGTCATTAGGGAAGGTAGTGTGTTGTCGATATTTTTGTTACTCCAATTGATGGTAGCCTTGTCATTATGGAACGTAGTCTGTTGTCGAGATTTTTGTTACACTAATGGATGGTAGCCTTGTCATTATGAAAGGTAGTCTATTGTCGAGATCTTTGTTACTCTAATGGATTGTAGCCTTGTCATTATGGAAGGTAGTCAGTTGTCGAGATTTTTGTTACTCAAATTGATGGTAGCCTTGTCATTATGTAAGGTAGTCTGTTGTCGAGATTTTTTGTTAATCAAATGGATGGTAGCCTTGTCATGATGGAAGGTAGTCAGTTGTCAAGATTTTTGTTACTCAAATTGATGGTAGCCTTATCATTATGTAAGGTAGTCTGTTGTCGATATTTTTGTTAGTCAAATGGATGGTAGCCTTGTCATTATGGAAGGTAGTCTGTTGTTGATATTTTTGTTAATCCAATGGATGGTAGCCTTGTCATTATGGAAGGAAGTCTGCTGATCAGATTTTTATTACTCCAATGGTTGGTAGCCTTGTCATTATGGAAGGTAGTCTATTGTCGAGATTTTTGTTATTTCATTGGATGGTAGCCTTGTCATTATGGAAGGTAGAGTTTTGTCGAGATTTTTGTTACTCCAAATAGATGGTAGCCTTGTCATTATGGAAGGTAGTCTATAGTCGAGATTTTTGTTATTCCATTGGATGGTAGCCTTGTCATTTTGGAACGTAGAGTTTTGTTGAGATTTTTGTTACTCCAAATGGATGGTAGCCTTGTCATTATGGAAGGTAGAGTTTTGTCGAGATTTTTGTTACTCCAAATGGATGGTAGCCTTGTCATTATGGAAGGTAGTTTGTTGCCGAGATTTTTGTCACTCCAATTGATGGAAGCCTTGTCATTATGGAATGTAGTCTGTTGTCGAAATTTTTGTTACTCCAATGGATTGTAGCCTTGTCATTATGGAAGGTTGTGTGTTGTCTAGATTTTTGTTACTCCAATGGTGGTAGCCTTGTCATTATGGAAGGTAGTCCATCGTTGAGATTTCTGTTACTCCAATGGAAGGTAACTTTGTCATTATGGAAGGTAGTCTGTTGTCGAGATTTTTGTTTTTCCAATGGATGCTATACTTGTCATTAGGGAAGGTAGTGTGTTGTCGATATTTTTGTTACTCCAATTGATGGTAGCCTTGTCATTATGGAACGTAGTCTGTTGTCGAGATTTTTGTTACACTAATGGATGGTAGCCTTGTCATTACGAAAGGTAGTCTATTGTCGAGATCTTTGTTACTCTAATGGATTGTAGCCTTGTCATTATGGAAGGTAGTCAGCTGTCGAGATTTTTGTTACTCAAATTGATGGTAGCCTTGTCATTATGTAAGGTAGTCTGTTGTCGAGATTTTTTGTTAGTCAAATGGATGGTAGCCTTGTCATGATGGAAGGTAGTCAGTTGTCGAGATTTTTGTTACTCAAATTGATGGTAGCTTTATCATTATGTAAGGTAGTCTGTTGTCGATATTTTTGTTAGTCAAATGGATGGTAGCCTTGTAATTATGGAAGGTAGTCTGTTGTTGATATTTTTGTTAATCCAATGGATGGTAGCGTTGTCATTATGGAAGGAAGTCTGCTGATCAGATTTTTATTACTCCAATGGTTGGTAGCCTTGTCATTATGGAAGGTAGTCTATTGTCGAGATTTTTGTTATTTCATTGGATGGTAGCCTTGTCATTATGGAAGGTAGAGTTTTATCGAGATTTTTGTTACTCCAAATGGATGGTAGCCTTGTCATTATGGAAGGTAGTCTATAGTCGAGATTTTTTTTATTCCATTGGATGGTAGCCTTGTCATTATGGAAGGTAGTCTGTTGTTGATATTTTTGTTAATCCAATGGATGGTAGCGTTGTCATTATGGAAGGAAGTCTGCTGATCAGATTTTTATTACTCCAATGGTTGGTAGCCTTGTCATTATGGAAGGTAGTCTATTGTCGAGATTTTTGTTATTTCATTGGATGGTAGCCTTGTCATTATGGAAGGTAGAGTTTTATCGAGATTTTTGTTACTCCAAATGGATGGTAGCCTTGTCATTATGGAAGGTAGTCTATAGTCGAGATTTTTTTTATTCCATTGGATGGTAGCCTTGTCATTATGGAAGGTAGAGTTTTGTCGAGATTTTTGTTACTCCAATTGGATGGTAGCCTTGTCATTATGGAAGGTAGTTTGTTGCCGAGATTTTTATTACTCCAAAGAATGGTAGCCTTGTCATTATGGAAGGTAGTCTGTTGCCGTGATTTTTGTTACTCTAAAGGATGTTAGCCTTGTCATTATGGATGGTAGTCTGTTGTCGAGATTTTTGTTACTCCAATGGATTGTAGCCTTGTCATTATGGAATGTAGTCTGTTGTCCAAATTTTAGTTACTCCAATGGATTGTAGCCTTGTCATTATGGAAGGTTGTCTGTTGTCTAGATTTTTTTTACTCCAATGGTGGTAGCCTTGTCATTATGGAAGGTAGTCTATCGTTGAGATTTCTGTTACTCCAATGGATGGTAACTTTGTCATTATGGAAGGTTGTCTGTTGTCGAGATTTTTGTTTTTCCAATGGATGGTATCCTTGTCATTAGGGAAGGTAGTGTGTTGTCGATATTTTTGTTACTCCAATTGATGGTAGCCTTGCCATTATGGAACGTAGTCTGTTGTCGAGATTTTTGTTACACTAATGGATGGTAGCCTTGTCATTACGAAAGGTAGTCTATTGTCGAGATCTTTGTTACTCTAATGGATTGTAGCCTTGTCATTACGGAAGGTAGTCAGTTGTCGAGATTTTTGTTACTCAAATTGATGGTAGCCTTGTCATTATGTAAGGTAGTCTGTTGACGAGATTTTTTGTTAGTCAAATGGATGGTAGCCTTGTCATGATGGAAGGTAGTCAGTTGTCGAGATTTTTGTTACTCAAATTGATGGTAGCCTTATCATTATGTAAGGTAGTCTGTTGTCGATATTTTTGTTAGTCAAATGGATGGTAGCCTTGTCATTATGGAAGGTAGTCTGTTGTTGATATTTTTGTTAATCCAATGGATGGTAGCCTTGTCATTATGGAAGGAAGTCTGCTGATCATATTTTTATTACTCCAATGGTTGGTAGCCTTGTCATTATGGAAGGTAGTCTATTGTCGAGATATTTGTTATTTCATTGGATGGTAGCCTTGTCATTATGGAAGGTAGAGTTTTGTCGAGATTTTTGTTACTCCAAATGGATGGTAGCCTTGTCATTATGGAAGGTAGAGTTTTGTCGAGATTTTTGTTACTCCAAATGGATGGTAGCCTTGTCATTATGGAAGGTAGTTTGTTGCCGAGATTTTTGTCACTCCAATTGATGGAAGCCTTGTCATTATGGAATGTAGTCTGTTGTCGAAATTTTTGTTACTCCAATGGATTGTAGCCTTGTCATTATGGAAGGTTGTTTGTTGTCTAGATTTTTGTTACTCCAATGGTGGTAGCCTTGTCATTATGGAAGGTAGTCTATCGTTGAGATTTCTGTTACTCCAATGGATGGTAACTTTGTCATTATGGAAGGTAGTCTGTTGTCGAGATTTTTGTTTTTCCAATGGATGGTATCCTTGTCATTAGGGAAGGTAGTGTGTTGTCGATATTTTTGTTACTCCAATTGATGGTAGCCTTGTCATTATGGAACGTAGTCTGTTGTCGAGATTTTTGTTACACTAATGGATGGTAGCCTTGTCATTATGAAAGGTAGTCTATTGTCGAGATCTTTGTTACTCTAATGGATTGTAGCCTTGTCATTATGGAAGGTAGTCAGTTGTCGAGATTTTTGTTACTCAAATTGATGGTAGCCTTGTCATTATGTAAGGTAGTCTGTTGTCGAGATTTTTTGTTAATCAAATGGATGGTAGCCTTGTCATGATGGAAGGTAGTCAGTTGTCAAGATTTTTGTTACTCAAATTGATGGTAGCCTTATCATTATGTAAGGTAGTCTGTTGTCGATATTTTTGTTAGTCAAATGGATGGTAGCCTTGTCATTATGGAAGGTAGTCTGTTGTTGATATTTTTGTTAATCCAATGGATGGTAGCCTTGTCATTATGGAAGGAAGTCTGCTGATCAGATTTTTATTACTCCAATGGTTGGTAGCCTTGTCATTATGGAAGGTAGTCTATTGTCGAGATTTTTGTTATTTCATTGGATGGTAGCCTTGTCATTATGGAAGGTAGAGTTTTGTCGAGATTTTTGTTACTCCAAATAGATGGTAGCCTTGTCATTATGGAAGGTAGTCTATAGTCGAGATTTTTGTTATTCCATTGGATGGTAGCCTTGTCATTATGGAACGTAGAGTTTTGTCGAGATTTTTGTTACTCCAAATGGATGGTAGCCTTGTCATTATGGAAGGTAGTTTGTTGCCGAGATTTTTGTTACTCCATTGGATGATAGTCTTGTCATTATGGAAGGTAGTCTATTGTCGAGATTTTTTTTACTCTAATGGATGGCAGCCTTGTCATTATGGAAGGTAGTGTGTTGTCGAGATTTTTGTCACTCCAATTGATGGAAGCCTTGTCATTATGGAAGGTAGTCTGTTGTCGAGATTTTTGTTTTTCCAATGGATGGTAGCCTTGCCATTATGGAAGGTAGTGTGTTGTCGATATTTTTGTTACTCTAATTGATGTTAGCCTTGTCATTATGGATCGTAGTCTGTTGTCGAGATTTTCGTTACACTAATGGATGGTAGCCTTGTCATTACAGAAGGTAGTCTGTTGTCGAGATCTTTGTTACTCCAAGGGATTGTAGCCTTGTCTTATGGAAGGTAGTCTGTTGTCGAGTTTTTCTTTACTCCAATTGATGGTAGCCTTGTCATTATGGAACGTAGTCTGTTGTCGAGATATTTGTTACACCAATTGATGGTAGCCTTGTCATTATAGAAGGTAGTCTGTTGAAGAGATCTTTGTTACTCTAATGGATTGTAGCCTTGTCATTATGGAAGGTAGTCAGTTGTCGAGATTTTTGTTACTCAAATTGATGGTAGCATTGTCAATATGTAAGGTAGTTTGTTGTTGAGATTTTTTGTTAGTCAAATGGATGGTAGCCTTGTCATGATGGAAGGTAGTCAGTTGTCGAGATTTTTGTTACTCAAATTGATGGTAGCCTTATCATTATGTAAGGTAGTCTGTTGTCGATATTTTTGTTTGTCAAATGGATGGTAGCCTTGTCATTATGGAAGGTAGTCTGTTGTTGATATTTTTGTTAATCCAATGGATGGTAGCCTTGTCATTATGGAAGGAAGTCTGCTGATCAGATTTTTATTACTCCAATGGTTGGTAGCCTTGTCATTATGGAAGGTAGTCTATTATCGAGATTTTTGTTATTTCATTGGATGGTAGCCTTGTCATTATGGAAGGTAGAGTTTTGTCGAGATTTTTGTTACTCCAAATGGATGGTAGCCTTGTCATTATGGAAGGTAGTTTGTTGCCGAGATTTTTGTCACTCCAATTGATGGAAGCCTTGTCATTATGGAATGTAGTCTGTTGTCGAAATTTTTGTTACTCCAATGGATTGTAGCCTTGTCATTATGGAAGGTTGTTTTTTGTCTAGATTTTTGTTACTCCAATGGTGGTAGCCTTGTCATTATGGAAGGTAGTCTATCGTTGAGATTTCTGTTACTCCAATGGATGGTGACTTTGTCATTATGGAAGGTAGTCTGTTGTCGAGATTTTTGTTTTTCCAATGGATGGTATCCTTGTCATTAGGGAAGGTAGTGTGTTGTCGATATTTTTGTTACTCCAATTGATGGTAGCCTTGTCATTATGGAACGTAGTCTGTTGTCGAGATTTTTGTTACACTAATGGATGGTAGCCTTGTCATTACGAAAGGTAGTCTATTGTCGAGATCTTTGTTACTCTAATGGATTGTAGCCTTGTCATTATGGAAGGTAGTCAGTTGTCGAGATTTTTGTTACTCAAATTGATGGTAGCCTTGTCATTATGTAAGGTAGTCTGTTGTCGAGATTTTTTGTTAATCAAATGGATGGTAGCCTTGTCATGATGGAAGGTAGTCAGTTGTCAAGATTTTTGTTACTCAAATTGATGGTAGCCTTATCATTATGTAAGGTAGTCTGTTGTCGATATTTTTGTTAGTCAAATGGATGGTAGCCTTGTCATTATGGAAGGTAGTCTGTTGTTGATATTTTTGTTAATCCAATGGATGGTAGCCTTGTCATTATGGAAGGAAGTCTGCTGATCAGATTTTTATTACTCCAATGGTTGGTAGCCTTGTCATTATGGAAGGTAGTCTATTGTCGAGATTTTTGTTATTTCATTGGATGGTAGCCTTGTCATTATGGAAGGTAGAGTTTTGTCGAGATTTTTGTTACTCCAAATAGATGGTAGCCTTGTCATTATGGAAGGTAGTCTATAGTCGAGATTTTTGTTATTCCATTGGATGGTAGCCTTGTCATTATGGAACGTAGAGTTTTGTCGAGATTTTTGTTACTCCAAATGGATGGTAGCCTTGTCATTATGGAAGGTAGTTTGTTGCCGAGATTTTTGTTACTCCATTGGATGGTAGTCTTGTCATTATGGAAGGTAGTCTGTTGTCGAGATTTTTTTTACTCTAATGGATGGCAGCCTTGTCATTATGGAAGGTAGTGTGTTGTCGAGATTTTTGTCACTCCAATTGATGGAAGCCTTGTCATTATGGAAGGTAGTCTGTTGTCGAGATTTTTGTTTTTCCAATGGATGGTAGCCTTGCCATTATGGAAGGTAGTGTGTTGTCGATATTTTTGTTACTCTAATTGATGTTAGCCTTGTCATTATGGATCGTAGTCTGTTGTCGAGATTTTCGTTACCCTAATGGATGGTAGCCTTGTCATTACAGAAGGTAGTCTGTTGTCGAGATCTTTGTTACTCCAAGGGATTGTAGCCTTGTCTTATGGAAGGTAGTCTGTTGTCGAGTTTTTCTTTACTCCAATTGATGGTAGCCTTGTCATTATGGAACGTAGTCTGTTGTCGAGATATTTGTTACACCAATTGATGGTAGCCTTGTCATTATAGAAGGTAGTCTGTTGAAGAGATCTTTGTTACTCTAATGGATTGTAACCTTGTCATTATGGAAGGTAGTCAGTTGTCGAGATTTTTGTTACTCAAATTGATGGTAGCATTGCCATTATGTAAGGTAGTTTGTTGTTGAGATTTTTTGTTAGTCAAATGGATGGTAGCCTTGTCATGATGGAAGGTAGTCAGTTGTCGAGATTTTTGTTACTCAAATTGATGGTAGCCTTATCATTATGTAAGGTAGTCTGTTGTCGATATTTTTGTTTGTCAAATGGATGGTAGCCTTGTCATTATGGAAGGTAGTCTGTTGTTGATATTTTTGTTAATCCAATGGATGGTAGCCTTGTCATTATGGAAGGAAGTCTGCTGATCAGATTTTTATTACTCCAATGGTTGGTAGCCTTGTCATTATGGAAGGTAGTCTATTATCGAGATTTTTGTTATTTCATTGGATGGTAGCCTTGTCATTATGGAAGGTAGAGTTTTGTCGAGATTTTTGTTACTCCAAATGGATGGTAGCCTTGTCATTATGGAAGGTAGTCTATAGTGGAGATTTTTGTTATTCCAATTGATGGAAGCCTTGTCATTATGGAATGTAGTCTGTTGTCGAAATTTTTGTTACTCCAATGGATTGTAGCCTTGTCATTATGGAAGGTTGTCTGTTGTCTAGATTTTTGTTACTCCAATGGTGGTAGCCTTGTCATTATGGAAGGTAGTCTATCGTTGAGATTTTTGTTACTCCAATGGATGGTAACTTTGTCATTATGGAAGGTAGTCTGTTGTCGAGATTTTTGTTTTTCCAATGGATGGTATCCTTGTCATAAGGGAAGGTAGTGTGTTGTCGATATTTTTGTTACTCCAATTGATGGTAGCCTTGTCATTATGGAACGTAGTCTGTTGTCGAGATTTTTGTTACACTAATGGATGGTAGCCTTGTCATTACGAAAGGTAGTCTATTGTCGAGATCTTTGTTACTCTAATGGATTGTAGCCTTGTCATTATGGAAGGTAGTCAGTTGTCGAGATTTTTGTTACTCAAATTGATAGTAGCCTTGTCATTATGTAAGGTAGTCTATTGTCGAGATTTTTTGTTAGTCAAATGGATGGTAGCCTTGTCATGATGGAAGGTAGTCAGTTGTCGAGATTTTTGTTACTCAAATTGATGGTAGCCTTATCATTATGTAAGGTAGTCTGTTGTCGATATTTTTGTTAGTCAAATGGATGGTAGCCTTGTCATTATGGAAGGTAGTCTGTTGTTGATATTTTTGTTAATCCAATGGATGGTAGCCTTGTCATTATGGAAGGAAGTCTGCTGATCAGATTTTTATTACTCCAATGGTTGGTAGCCTTGTCATTATGGAAGGTAGTCTATTGTCGAGATTTTTGTTATTTCATTGGATGGTAGCCTTCTCATTATGGAAGGTAGAGTTTTGTCGAGATTTTTGTTACTCCAAATAGATGGTAGCTTTGTCATTATGGAAGGTAGTCTATAGTCGAGATTTTTGTTATTCCATTGGATGGTAGCCTTGTCATTATGGAAGGTAGAGTTTTTTCGAGATTTTTGTTACTCCAAATGGATGGTAGCCTTGTCATTATGGAAGGTAGTTTGTTGCCGAGATTTTTGTTACTCCATTGGATGGTAGTCTTGTCATTATGGAAGGTAGTCTGTTGTCGAGATTTTTTTTACTCTAATGGATGGTAGCCTTGTCATTATGGAAGGTAGTGTGTTGTCGAGATTTTTGTCACTCCAATTGATGGAAGCCTTGTCATTATGGAAGGTAGTCTGTTGTCAAGATTTTTGTTTTTCCAATGGATGGTAGCCTTGCCATTATGGAAGGTAGTTTGTTGTCGATATTTTTGTTACTCCAATTGATGTTAGCCTTGTCATTATGGATCGTAGTCTGTTGTCGAGATTTTCGTTAGACTAATGGATGGTAACCTTGTCATTAAAGAAGGTAGTCTGTTGTCGAGATCTTTGTTACTCCAATGGATTGTAGCCTTGTCATTATGGAAGGTAGTCTGTTGTCGAGTTTTTCTTTACTCCAATTGATGGTAGCCTTGTCATTATGGAACGTAGTCTGTTGACGAGATATTTGTTACACCAATGGATGGTAGCCTTGTCATTATAGAAGGTAGTCTGTTGAAGAGATCTTTGTTACTCTAATGGATTGTAGCCTTGTCATTATGGAAGGTAGTCAGTTGTCGAGATTTTTGTTACTCAAATTGATGGTAGCCTTGTCATTATGTAAGCTAGTTTGTTGTCGAGATTTTTTGTTAGTCAAATGGATGGTAGCCTTGTCATGATGGAAGGTAGTCAGTTGTCGAGATTTTTGTTACTCAAATTGATGGTAGCCTTATCATTATGTAAGGTAGTTTGTTGTCGATATTTTTGTTTGTCAAATGGATGGTAGCCTTGTCATTATGGAAGGTAGTCTATTGTTGATATTTTTGTTAATCCAATGGATGGTAGCCTTGTCATTATGGAAGGAAGTCTGCTGATCAGATTTTTATTACTCCAATGGTTGGTAGCCTTGTCATTATGGAAGGTAGTCTATTGTCGAGATTTTTGTTATTTCATTGGATGGTAGCCTTGTCATTATGGAAGGTAGAGTTTTGTCGAGATTTTTGTTACTCCAAATGGATGGTAGCCTTGTCATTATGGAAGGTAGTCTATAGTCGAGATTTTTGTTATTCCATTGGATGGTAGGCTTGTCATTATGGAAGGTAGAGTTTTGTCGAGATTTTTGTTACTCCAAATGGATGGTAGCCTTGTCATTATGGAAGGTAGTCTATAGTCGAGATTTTTGTTATTCCATTGGATGGTAGGCTTGTCATTATGGAAGGTAGAGTTTTGTCGAGATTTTTGTTACTCCAAATGGATGGTAGCCTTGTCATTATGGAAGGTAGTCTATAGTCGAGATTTTTGTTATTCCATTGGATGGTAGGCTTGTCATTATGGAAGGTAGAGTTTTGTCGAGATTTTTGTTACTCCAAATGGATGGTAGCCTTGTCATTATGGAAGGTAGTATGTTGCCGTGATTTTTGTTACTCTAAAGGATGGTAGCCTTTTTATTATCGATGGTAGTCTGTTGTCGAGATTTTTGTTACTCCAATGGATTGTAGCCTTGTCATTATGGAATGTAGTCTGTTGTCGAAATTTTTGTTACTCCAATGGATTGTAGCCTTGTCATTATGGAAAGTTGTCTGTTGTCTAGATTTTTGTTACTCCAATGGTGGTAGCCTTGTCATTATGGAAGGTAGTCTGTCGTTGAGATTTCTGTTACTCCAATGGATGGTAACTTTGTCATTATGGAAGGTAGTCTGTTGTCGAGATTTTTGTTTTTCGAATGGATGGTATCCTTGTCATTAGGGAAGGTAGTGTGTTGTCGATATTTTTGTTACTCCAATTGATGGTAGCCTTGTCATTATAGAACGTAGTCTGTTGTCGAGATTTTTGTTACACTAATGGATGTTAGCCTTGTCATTATGAAAGGTAGTCTATTGTCGAGATCTTTGTTACTCTAATGGATTGTAGCCCTGTCATTATGGAAGGTAGTCAGTTGTCGATATTTTTGTTACTCAAATTGATGGTAGCCTTGTCATTATGTAAGGTAGTCTGTTGTCGAGATTTTTGTTAGTCAAATGGATGGTAGCCTTGTCATTATGGAAGGTAGTCTGTTGTTGATATTTTTGTTAATCCAATGGATGGTAGCCTTGTCATTATGGAAGGAAGTATGTTGATCAGATTTTTGTTACTCCAATGGTTGGTAGCCTTGTCATTATCGAAGGTAGTCTATTGTCGATATTTTTGTTATTCCATTATATGGTAGCCTTGTCATTATTGAAGGTAGTATGTTACCTAGATTTTTGTTATTCTAAAGGATGGTAGCCTTGTCATTATGGATGGTAGTCTGTTGTCGAGATTTTTGTTACTCCAATGGATTGTAGCCTTGTCATTATGGAAGGTAGTCTGTTGTCGAAATTTATGTTACTCCAATGGATTGTAGCCTTGTCATTATGGAAGGTAGTCTATTGTCGAGATTTTTGTTACTCCAATGGATGGTAGCCTTGTCATTATGGAAGGTAGTCTGTTGTCGAGATTTTTGTTACTCCAATGGATGGTAGCTTTGTCATTATGAAAGGTAGTATGTTGTCGATATTTTTGTTACTCCAATTGATGGTAGCCTTGTCATTATGGAACGTAGTCTGTTGTCGAGACTTTTGTTATTCCGTTGGATGGAAGTCTTTTCATTATGGAAGGTAGTCTGTTATCGAGATTTTTTTTACTCTAATGGATGGCATCCTTGTCATTATGGAAGGTAGTCTGTTGTCGAGATTTTTGTCACTCCAATTGATGGAAGCCTTGTCATTATGGAAGGTAGTCTGTTGTCGAGATTTTTGTTTTTCCAATGGATGGTAGCCTGGTCATTATGGAAGGTAGTGTGTTGTCGATATTTTTGTTACTCCAATTGATGGTAGCCTTGTCATTATGGAACGTAGTCTGTGTTCGAGATTTTTGTTACACTAATGGATGGTAGCCTTGTCATTACGGCAGGTAGTCTGTTGTCGAGATCTTTGTAACTCTAATGGATTGTAGCCTTGTCATTATGGAAGGTAGTCTGTTGTCGAGATTTTTGTTACTCGAATTGATGGTACCCTTGTCATTATGTAAGGTAGTCTGTTGTCGAGATTTTTGTTAGTCAAATGGATGGTAGCCTTGTCATTATGGAAGGTAGTCTATTGTTGATATTTTTGTTAATCCAATGGATGGTAGCCTTGTCATTATGGAAGGAAGTCTGTTGATCAGATTTTTGTTACTCCAATGGATGGTAGCCTTGTCATTATGGAAGGTAGTCTATTGTAGAGATTTTTGTTATTCCATTGGATGGTAGCCTTGTCATTATGGAAGGTAGACTTTTGTCGAGATTTTTGTTACTCCAAATGGATGGTAGCCTTGTGATTATGGAAGGTAGTCTGTTGCCGAGATTTTTTTTACTCTAAAGGATGGTAGCCTTGTCATTATGGATGGTAGTCTGTTGTCGAGATTTATGTTACTCCAATGGATTGTAGCCATGTTATTATGGAAGGTAGTCTATTGTCGAAATTTATGTTACTCCAATGGATTGTAGCCTTGTCATTATGGAAGGTAGTCTATTGTCGAGATTTATGTTACTCCAATGGATGGTAGCCTTGTCATTATGGAAGGTAGTCTGTTGTCGAGATTTTTGTTACTCCAATGGATGGTAGCCTTGTCATTAGGAAAGGTAGTCTATTGTCGATATTTTTGTTACTCCAATTGATGGTAGCCTTGTCATTATGGAACGTAGTCTGTTGTCGAGACTTTTGTTATTCCATTGGATGGTAGTCTTGTCATTATGGAAGGTAGTCTGTTATCGAGATTTTTTTTACTCTAATGGATGGCATCCTTGTCATTATGGAAGGTAGTCTGTTGTCGAGATTTTTGTCACTCCAATTGATGGAAGCCTTGTCATTATGGAAGGTAGTCTGTTGTCGAGATTTTTGTTTTTCCAATGGATGGTAGCCTTGTCATTATGGAAGGTAGTCTGTTGAAGAGATCTTTGTTACTCCAATTGATGGTAGCCTTGTCATTATGGAACATAGTCTGTGTTCGAGATTTTTGTTACACTAATGGATGTTAGCCTTGTCATTACGCAAGGTAGTCTGTTGTCGAGATCTTTGTAACTCTAATGGATTGTAGCCTTGTCATTATGGAAGGTAGTCAGTTGTCGAGATTTTTGTTACTCGAATTGATGGTAGCCTTGTCATTATGTAAGGTAGTCTGTTGTCGAGATTTTTGTTAGTCAAATGGATGGTAGCCTTGTCATTATGGAAGGTAGTCTGTTGTTGATATTTTTGTTAATCCAATGGAGGGTAGCCTTGTCATTATGGAAGGAAGTCTGTTGATCAGATTTTTGTTACTCCAATGGATGATAGCCTTGTCATTATGAAAGGTAGTCTATTGTAGAGATATTTGTTATTCCATTGGATGGTAGCCTTGTCATTATGGAAGGTAGACTTTTGTCGAGATTTTTGTTACTCCAAATGGATGGTAGCCTTGTGATTATGGAAGGTAGTCTGTTGCCGAGAATTTATTTACTCTAAAGGATGGTAGCCTTGTAATTATGGATGGTAGTCTGTTGTCGAGATTTTTGTTAATCCAATGGATTGTAGCCTTCTTATTATGGAAGGTAGTCTGTTGTCGAAATTTATGTTAATCCAATGGATTGTAGCCTTGTTATTATGGAAGGTAGTCTATTGTCGAGATTTTTGTTACTCCAATGGATGGTAGCCTTGTCATTATGGAAGGTAGTCTATTGTCGAGATTTTTGTTACTCCAATGGATGGTAGCCTTGTCATTATGAAAGTTAATTTGTTGTCGATATTTTTGTTACTCCAATTGAAGGTAGCCTTGTCATTACGGAACGTAGTCTGTTGTCGAGACTTTTGTTATTCCATTGGATGGTAGTCTTGTCATTATGGAAGGTAGTCTGTTGTCGAGATTTTTTTACTCTAATGGATGGCAGCCTTGTCATTATGGAAGGTAGTCTGTTGTCGAGATTTTTGTCACTCCAATTGATGGAAGCCTTGTCATTATGGAAGGTAGTCTGTTGTCGAGATTTTTGTTACTCCAATGGATGGTAGCCTTGTCATTATGAAAGGTAGTCTGTTGTCGATATTTTTGTTAGTCCAATTGATGGTAGCCTTGTCATTATGGAACGTAGTCTGTTGTCGAGACTTTTGTTATTCCATTGGATGGTAGTCTTGTCATTATGGAAGGTAGTCTGTTATCGAGATTTTTTTACTCTAATGGATGGCATCCTTGTCATTATTGAAAGTAGTCTGTTGTCGAGATTTTTGTCACTCCAATTGATGGAAGCCTTGTCATTATGGAAGGTAGTCTGTTGTCAAGATTTTTGTTTTTCCAATGTATGGTAGCCTTGTCATTATGGAAGGTAGTGTGTTGTCGATATTTTTGTTACTCCAATTGATGGTAGCCTTGTCATTATGGAACGTAGTCTGTTGTCGAGATTTTTGTTACACCAATGGATGTTAGCCTTGTCATTACGGAAGGTAGTCTGTTGTCGAGATCTTTGTTACTCTAATGGATTGTAGCCTTGTCATTATGGAAGGTAGTCAGTTGTCGAGATTTTTGTTAGTCAAATGGATGGTAGCCTTGTCATTATGGAAGGTAGTCTGTTGTCGAGATTTTTGTTAGTCAAATGGATGGTAGCCTTGTCCATATGGAAGGTAGTCTGTTGTTGAAATTTTTGTTAATCCAATGGATGGTAGCCTTGTCATTATGAAAGGAAGTCTGTTGATCAGATTTTTGTTACTCCAATGGATGGTAGCCTTGTCGTTATGGAAGGTAGTATATAGTCTATATTTTTGTTATTCCATTGGATGGTAGCCTTGTTATTATGGAAGGTAGACTTTTGTCGAGATTTTTGTTACTCCAAAAGGATGTTATCCTTGGGATTATGGAAGGTAGTTTTTTGCCGAGATTTTTTTTACTCTAAAGGATGGTAGACTTTTAATTATGGATGGTAGTCTGTTGTCGAGATTTTTGTTAATCCAATGGATTGTAGCCTTGTTAATATGGAAGGTAGTCTGTTGTCAAAATTTATGTTACTCCAATGGATTGTAGCCTTGTCATTATGGAAGGTAGTCTATTGTCGAGATTTTTGTTACTCCAATGGATGGTAGCCTTGTCATTATGGAAGGTAGTCTGTTGTCGAGATTTTTGTTACTCCAATGGATGGTAGCCTTGTCATTATGAAAGGTAATTTGTTGTCGATATTTTTGTTACTCCAATTGAAGGTAGCCTTGTCATTATGGAACATAGTCTGTTGTCGAGACTTTTGTTATTCCATTGGATGGTAGTCTTGTCATTATGGAAGGTAGTCTGTTGTCGAGATTTTTTTACTATAATGGATGGCAGCCTTGTCATTATGGAAGGTAGTCTGTTGTCAAGATTTTTGTCACTCCAATTGATGGAAGCCTTGTCATTATGGAAGGTAGTTTGTTGTCGAGATTTTTTTTCTTCCAATGGATGGTAGCCTTGTCATTATGGAAGGTAGTGTGTTGTCGATATTTTTGTTACTCCAATTGATGGTAGCCTTGTCAATATGGAACGTAGTCTGTTGTCGAGATTTTCGTTAAACTAATGGATGGTAGCCTTGTCATTACGGAAGGTCGTCTGTTGTCGAGATCTTTGTTACTCTAATGGATTATAGCCTTGTCATTATGGAAGGTAGTCAGTTGTCGAGATTTTTGTTACTTAAATTGATGGTAGCCTTCTCATTATGTAAGGTAGTCTGTTGTCAAGATTTTTGTTAGTCAAATGGATGGTAGCCTTGTCATTATGGAAGGTAGTCTGTTATTGATATTTTTGTTAATCCAATGGATTGTAGCCTTGTCATTATGGAAGGAAGTCTGTTGATCAGATTTTTGTTACTCCAGTGGATGGTAGCCTTGTCATTATGGAAGGTAGTCTATTGTCGAGATTTTTGTTATTCCATTGGATGGTAGCCTTGTCATTATGGAAGGTAGACTTTAGTCGAGATTTTTGTTACTCCAAATGGATGGTAGCCTTGTGATTATAGAAGGTAGTCTGTTGCCGAGATTTTTTTTACTCTAAAGGATGGTAGCCTTGTAATTATTGATGGTAGTTTGATGTCGAGATTTTTTTTACTCCAATGGATTGTAGCCTTGTCATTATGGAAGGTAGTCTGTTGTCAAAATTTTTGTTACCCCAATGGATTGTAGCTTTGTCACTATGGAAGTTAGTCTGTTGCCTAGATATTTGTTACTCCAATGGTGGTAGCCTTGTCATTATGGAAGTTAGTCTGTTGTCGATATTTTAAATACTCCAATGGATGGTAGCCTTGTCATTATGGAAGGTAGTTTGTCGTTGAGATTTTTGTTACTCCAATGGATGGTAGCCTTGTCATTATAGAAGGTAGTCTATTGTCGAGATTTTTGTCACTCTAATTGATGGTAGCCTTGTCATTATGGAAGGTAATCTATTGTCGATATTTTTGTTACTCCAATGGATGGTAGCCTTGTCATTATGGAAGGTATTCTGTTGTCAATTATTTTTTTACTCCATTTGATGGTAGCCTTGTCATTATGGAACGTAGTCTGTTGTCGAGATTTTTGTTACACCAATGGATGGTAGCCTTGTCATTACGGAAGGTAGTCTGTTGTCGAGATCTTTGTTATTCCATTGGATTGTAGCCTTGTCGTTATGGAAGGTAGTCTGTTGCCGAGATTTTTGTTACTCTAAAGGATGGTAGCCTTGTCATTATGGATGGTAGTCTGTTGTCGAGATTTTCGTTACTCTAATGGATTGTAGCCTTGTCATTATGGAAGGTAGTCTGTTGTCGAAATTTTCGTTACTCCAATAGATTGTAGCCTTGTCATTATGGAAGGTAGTCTGTTGTCTAGATTTTTGTTACTCCAATGGTGGTAGCCTTGTCATTATGGAAGGTAGTCTGTTGTCGAGATTTTTGTCACTCCAATGGATGGTAGCCTTGTCATTATGGAAGGTAGTCTGTCGTTGAGATTTCTGTTACTCCAATGGTTGGTAGCCTTGTCATTATGGAAGGTAATCTGTTGTCGAGATTTCTGTTACTCTAATGGATGGTAGCCTTGTCATTATGGAAGGTAGTCTGTTGTCGAGATTTTTGTTACTCTAATTGATGGTAGCCTTGTCATTATGGAACGTAGTCTGTGATCGAGATTTTTGTTACACTAATGGATGGTAGCCTTGTCATTACGGAAGGTAGTCTTTTGTCGAGATATTTGTTACTCTAATGGATTGTAGCCTTGTCATTATGGAAGGTAGTCTTTTGTCGAGATTTTTGTTACTCAAATTGATGGTAGCCTTGTCATTATGTAAGGTAGTCTGTTGTCGAGATTTTTGTTAGTCAAATGGATGGTAGCCTTGTCATTATGGAAGGTAGTCTGTTGTTGATATTTTTGTTAATCCAATGGATGGTAACCTTGTCATTATGGAAGGAAGTCTGTTGATCAAATTTTTGTTACTCCAATGGATGGTAGCCTTGTCATTATGGAAGGTAGTCTATTGTCGAGATTTTTGTTATTCCATTGGATGGTAGCCTTGTCATTATGGAAGGTAGACTTTTGTCGAGATTTTTGTTACTCCAAATGGATGGTAGCCTTGTGATTATGGAAGGTAGTCTGTTGCCGAGATTTTTTTTTCTCTAAAGGATGGTAGCCTTGTAATTATGGATGGTAGTCTGTTGTCGATATTTTTGTTACTCCAATGGATTGTAGCCTTGTCATTATGGAAGGTAGTCTATTGTCAAAAATTTTGTTACTCTAATGGATTGTAGCCTTGTCATTACGGAAGGTAGTCTTTTGTCGAGATATTTGTTACTCTAATGGATTGTAGCCTTGTCATTATGGAAGGTAGTCATTTGTCGAGATTTTTGTTACTCAAATTGATGGTAGCCTTGTCATTATGTAAGGTAGTCTGTTGTCGAGATTTTTGTTAGTCAAATGGATGGTAGCCTTGTCATTATGGAAGGTAGTCTGTTGTTGATATTTTTGTTAATCCAATGGATGGTAACCTTGTCATTATGGAAGGAAGTTTGTTGATCAAATTTTTATTACTCCAATGGATGGTAGCCTTGTCATTATGGAAGGTAGTCTATTGTCGAGATTTTTGTTATTCCATTGGATGGTAGCCTTGACATTATGGAAGGTAGACTGTTGTCGAGATTTTTGTTACTCCAAATGGATGGTAGCCTTGTGATTATGGAAGATAGTCTGTTGCCGATATTTTTGTTACTCCAATGGTGGTAGCCTTGTCATTATGGAAGTTAGTCTGTTGTCGATATTTTTAATATTCCAATTGATGGTAGCCTTGTCATTATGGAACGTAGTCTATTGTCGTGATTTTTCTTACACCAATGGATGGTAGCCTTGTCATTACGGAAGGTAGTCTGTTGTCGAGATCTTTGTTACTCTAATGGATTGTAGCCTTGTCATTATGGAAGGTAGTCAGTTGTCGAGATTTTTGTTACTCAAATTGATGGTAGCCTTGTCATTATGTAAGGTAGTCTGTTGTCGAGATTTTTGTTAGTCAAATGGATGGTAGCTTTGTCATTATGGAAGGTAGTTTGTTGTTGATATTTTTGTTAATCTAATGGATGGTAGCCTTGTCATTATGGAAGGAAGTCTGTTAATCAGATTTTTGTTACTCCAATGGATGGTAGCCTTGTCATTATGGAAGGTAGTCTATAGTCGAGATTTTTGTTATTCCATTGGATGGTAGCCTTGTCATTATGGAAGGTAGACTTTTGTCGAGATTTTTGTTACTCCAAATGGATGGTAGCCTTGTCATTATGGATGGTAGTCTGTTGTCGAAATTTTTGTTACTCCAATAGATTGTAGCCTTGTCATTATGGAAGGTAGTCTGTTGTCTAGATTTTTGTTACTCCAGTGGTGGTAGCCTTGTCATTATGGAAGGTAGTCAGTTGTCGAGATTTTTTTCAATCCAATGGATGCTAGCCTTGTCATTATGGAAGGTAGTCTGTCGTTGAGATTTCTGTTACTCCAATGGTTGGTAGCCTTGTCATTATGGAAGGTAATCTGTTGTCGAGATTTTTGTTACTCCAATTGATGGTAGCCTTGTCATTATGGAACGTAGTCTGTTGTCGAGATTTTTGTTACATTAATGGATGGTAGCCTTGTCATTACGGAACATAGTCTATTGTCGAGATCTTTGTTACTCTAATGGATTGTAGCCTTGTCATTATGGAAGGTAGTCAGTTGTCGAGATTTTTGTTACTCTAATGGATTGTAGCCTTGTCATAATGTAAGGTAGTCTGTTGTCGAGATTTTTTGTTAGTCAAATGGATGGTAGCCTTGTCATTATGTAAGGTAGTCTGTTGTCGAGATTTTTGTTACTCAAATTGATGGTAGCCTTGTCATTATGTAAGGTAGTCTGTTGTCGATATTTTTGTTAGTCAAATGGATGGTAGCCTTGTCATTATGGAAGGTAGTCTGTTGTTGATATTTTTGTTAATCCAATGGATGGTAGCCTTGTCATTATGGAAGGAAGTCTGCTGATCAGATTTTTATTACTCCAATGGTTGGTAGCCTTGTCATTATGGAAGGTAGTCTATTGTCGAGATTTTTGTTATTTCATTGGATGGTAGCCTTGTCATTATGGAAGGTAGTCTATAGTCGAGATTTTTGTTATTCCATTGGATGGTAGCCTTGTCATTATGGAAGGTAGAGTTTTGTCGAGATTTTTGTTACTCCAAATGGATGGTAGCCTTGTCATTATGGAAGGTAGTTAGTTGCCGAGATTTTTGTTACTCTAAAGGATGGTAGCCTTGTCATTATGGAAGGTAGTCTGTTGTCATGATTTTTGTTACTCTAAAGGAATGTAGCCTTGTCATTATGGATGGTAGTCTGTTGTCGAGATTTTTGTTACTCCAATGGATTGTAGCCTTGTCATTATGGAATGTAGTCTGTTGTCGAAATTTTTGTTACTCCAATGGATTATAGCCTTGTCATTATGGAAAGTTGTCTGTTGTCTAGATTTTTGTTACTCCAATGGATGGTATCCTTGTCATTAGGGAAGGTAGTGTGTTGTCGATATTTTTGTTACTCCAATTGATGGTAGCCTTGTCATTATGGAACGTAGTCTGTTGTCGAGATTTTTGTTACACTAATGGATGGTAGCCTTGTCATTACAAAAGGTAGTCTATTGTCGAGATCTTTGTTACTCTAATGGATTGTAGCCTTGTCATTATGGAAGGTAGTCAGTTGTCGAGAATTTTGTTACTCAAATTGATGGTAGCCTTGTCATAATGTAAGGTAGTCTGTTGTCGAGATTTTTTGTTAGTCAAATGGATGGTAGCCTTGTCATGATGGAAGGTAGTCAGTTGTCGATATTTTTGTTACTCAAATTGATGGTAGCCTTATCATTATGTAAGGTAGTCTGTTGTCGATATTTTTGTTAGTCAAATGGATGGTAGCCTTGTCATTATGGAAGGTAGTATGTTGTTGATATTTTTGTTAATCCAATGGATGGTAGCCTTGTCATTATGGAAGGAAGTCTGCTGATCAGATTTTTATTACTCCAATGGTTGGTAGCCTTGTCATTATGGAAGGGAGTCTATTGTCGAGATTTTTGTTATTCCATTGGATGGTAGCCTTGTCATTATGGAAGGTAGAGTTTTGTCGAGATTTTTGTTACTCCAAATGGATGGTAGCCTTGTCATCATGGAAGGTAGTCTATAGTCGAGATTTTTGTTATTCCATTGGATGGTAGCCTTGTCATTATGGAAGGTAGAGTTTTGTCGAGATTTTTGTTACTCCAAATGGATGGTAGCCTTGTCATTATGGAAGGTAGTGTGTTGCCGAGACTTTTGTTATTCCATTGGATGGTAGTCTTGTCATTATGGAAGGTAGTCTGTTGTCGAGATTTTTTTTACTCTAATGGATGGCAGCCTTGTCATTATGGAAGGTAGTGTGTTGTCGAGATTTTTGTCACTCTAATTGATGGAAGCCTTGTCATTATGGAAGGTAGTCTGTTGTCGAGATTTTTGTTTTTCCAATGGATGGTAGCCTTGCCATTATGGAAGGTAGTGTGTTGTCGATATTTTTGTTACTCCAATTAATGTTAGCCTTGTCATTATGGAACGTAGTCTGTTGTCGATATTTTTGTTACACTAATGGATGGTAGCCTTGTCATTACAGAAGGTAGTCTGTTGTCGAGATCTTTGTTACTCCAATGGATTGTAGCCTTGTCATTATGGAAGGTAGTCTGTTGTCGAGTTTTTCTTTACTCCAATTGATGGTAGCCTTGTCATTATGGAACGTAGTCTGTTGTCGAGATATTTGTTACACCAATGGATTGTAGCCTTGTCATTACAGAAGGTAGTCTGTTGTAGAGATCTTTGTTACTCTAATGGATTGTAGCCTTGTCATTATGGAAGGTAGTCAGTTGTCGAGATTTTTGTTACTCAAATTGATGGTAGCCTTGTCATTATGTAAGGTAGTCTGTTGTCGAGATTTTTTGTTAGTCAAATGGATGGTAGCCTTGTCATGATGGAAGGTAGTCAGTTGTCGAGATTTTTGTTACTCAAATTGATGGTAGCCTTATCATTATGTAAGGTAGTCTGTTGTCGATATTTTTGTTAGTCAAATGGATGGTAGCCTTGTCATTATGGAAGGTAGTCTGTTGTTGATATTTTTGTTAATCCAATGGATGGTAGCCTTGTCATTATGGAAGGAAGTCTGCTGATCAGATTTTTATTACTCCAATGGTTGGTTGCCTTTTCATTATGGAAGGTAGTCTATTGTCGAGATTTTTGTTATTTCATTGGATGGTAGCCTTGTCATTATGGAAGGTAGAGTTTTGTCGAGATTTTTGTTACTCCAAATGGATGGTAGCCTTGTCATTATGGAATGTAGTTTGTTGCCGAGATTTTTGTTACTCTAAAGGATGTTAGCCTTGTCATTATGGAAGGTAGTCTGTTGCCATGATTTTTGTTACTCTAAAGGATGGTAGACTTGTCATTATGGATGGTAGTCTGTTGTCGAGATTTTTGTTACTCCAATGGATTGTAGCCTTGTCATTATGGAATGTAGTCTGTTGTCGAAAATTTTGTTACTCCAATGAATTGTAGCCTTGTCATTATGGAAGGTTGTCTGTTGTCTAGATTTTTGTTACTCCAATGGTGGTAGCCTTGTCATTACGGAAGATAGTCTATCGTTGAGATTTCTGTTACTCCAATGGATGGTAACTTTGTCATTATGGAAGGTAGTCTGTTGTTGAGATTTTTGTTTTTCCAATGGATGGTATCCTTGTCATTAGGGAAGGTAGTGTGTTTTCGATATTTTTGTTACTCCAAATGATGGTAGCCTCGTCATTATGGAACTTAGTCTGTTGTCGAGATTTTTGTTACACTAATGGATGGGAGCCTTCTCATTACGAAAGGTAGTCTATTGTCGAGATCTTTGTTACTCTAATGGATTGTAGCCTTGTCATTATGGAAGGTAGTCAGTTGTCGAGATTTTTGTTACTCAAATTGATGGTAGCCTTGTCATTATGGAATGTAGTCTGTTGTCGAAATTTTTGTTACTCCAATGGATTGTAGCCTTGTCATTATGGAAAGTTGTCTGTTGTCTAGATTTTTGTTACTCCAATGGTGGTAGCCTTGTCATTATGGAAGGTAGTCTGTCGTTGAGATTTCTGTTACTCCAATGGATGGTAACTTTGTCATTATGGAAGGTAGTCTGTTGTCGAGATTTTTGTTTTTCCAATGGATGGTATCCTTGTCATTAGGGAAGGTAGTGTGTTGTCGATATTTTTGTTGCTCCAATTGATGGTAGCCTTGTCATTATGGAACGTAGTCTATTGTCGAGATTTTTGTTACACTAATGGATGGTAGCCTTGTCATTACGAAAGGTAGTCTATTGTCGAGATCTTTGTTACTCTAATGGATTGTAGCCTTGTCATTATGAAAGGTAGTCTGTTGTCGAGATTTTTGTTACTCAAATTGATGGTAGCCTTGTCATTATGGAAGGTAGTCCGTTGTTGATATTTTTGTTAATCCAATGGATGGTAGCCTTGTCATTATGGAAGGAAGTATGTTGATCAGATTTTTGTTACTCCAATGGTTGGTAGCCTTGTCATTATCGAAGGTAGTCTATTGTCGATATTTTTGTTATTCCATTGGATGGTAGCCTTTTCATTATGGAAGGTAGAGTTTTGTCGAGATTTTTCTTACTCCAAATGGATGGTAGCCTTGTCATTATTGAAGGTAGTATGTTACCTTGATTTTTGTTATTCTAAAGGATGGTAGCCTTGTCATTATGGATGGTACTCTATTGTCGAGATTTTTGTTACTCCAATGGATTGTAGCCTTGTCATTATGGAAGGTAGTCTATTGTCGTGATTTTTGTTACTCCAATGGATGGTAGCCTTGTCATTATGGAAGGTAGTCTGTTATCGAGATTTTTTTTACTCTAATGGATGGCATCCTTGTCATTATGGAAGGTAGTCTGTTGTCGAGATTTTTGTCACTCCAATTGATGGAAGCCTTGTCATTATGGAAGGTAGTCTGTTGTCGAGATTTTTGTTTTTCCAATGGATGGTAGCCTGGTCATTATGGAAGGTAGTGTGTTGTCGATATTTTTGTTACTCCAATTGATGGTAGCCTTGTCATTATGGAACGTAGTCTGTGTTCGAGATTTTTGTTACACTAATGGATGGTAGCCTTGTCATTACGGAAGGTAGTCTGTTGTCGAGATTTTTGTAACTCTAATGGATTGTAGCCTTGTCATTATGGAAGGTAGTATGTTGTCGAGATTTTTGTTACTCGAATTGATGGTACCCTTGTCATTATGTAAGGTAGTCTGTTGTCGAGATTTTTGTTAGTCAAATGGATGGTAGCCTTGTCATTATGGAAGGTAGTCTGTTGTTGATATTTTTGTTAATCCAATGGATGGTAGTCTTGTCATTATGGAAGGAAGTCTGTTGATCATATTTTTGTTACTCCAATGGATGGTAGCCTTGTCATTATGGAAGGTAGTCTATTGTAGAGATTTTTGTTATTCCATTGGATGGTAGCCTTGTCATTATGGAAGGTAGACTTTTGTCTAGATTTTTGTTACTCCAAATGGATGGTAGCCTTGTGATTATGGAAGGTAGTCTGTTGCCGAGATTTTTATTACTCTAAAGGATGGTAGCCTTGTCATTATGGATGGTAGTCTGTTGTCGAGATTTTTGTTACTCCAATGGATTGTAGCCTTGTTATTATGGAAGGTAGTCTATTGTCGAAATTTATGTTACTTCAATGGATTGTAGCCTTGTCATTATGGAAGGTAGTCTATTGTCGAGATTTTTGTTACTCCAATGGATGGTAGCCTTGTCATTATGGAAGGTAGTCTGTTGTCGAGATTTTTGTTACTCCAATGGATGGTAGCCTTGTCATTATGAAAGGTAGTCTGTTGTCGATATTTTTGTTACTCCAATTGATGGTAGCCTTGTCATTATGGAACGTAGTCTGTTGTGGAGACTTTTGTTATTCCATTGGATGGTAGTCTTGTCATTATGGAAGGTAGTTTGTTATCGAGATTTTTTTACTCTAATGGATGGCATCCTTGTCATTATGGAAGGTAGTCTGTTGTCGAGATTTTTGTCACTCCAATTGATGGAAGCCTTGTCATTATGGAAGGTAGTCTATTGTCGAGATTTTTGTTTTTCCAATGGATGGTAGCCTTGTCATTATGGAAGGTAGTCTGTTGAAGAGATCTTTTTTACTTCAATTGATGGTAGCCTTGTCATTATGGAACGTAGTCTGTGTTCGAGATTTTTGTTACACTAATGGATGTTAGCCTTGTCATTACTGAAGGTAGTCTGTTGTCGAGATCTTTGTAACTCTAATGGATTGTAGCCTTGTCATTATGGAAGGTATTCAGTTGTCGAGATTTTTGTTACTCGAATTGATGGTAGCCTTGTCATTATGGAAGGTAGACTTTTGTCGAGATTTTTGTTACTCAAAATGGATGGTAGCCTTGTGATTATGGAAGGTAGTCTGTTGCCGAGAATTTTTTTACTCTAAAGGATGGTAGCCTTGTAATTATGGATGGTAGTCTGTTGTCGAGATTTTTGTTAATCCAATGGATTGTAGCCTTCTTATTATGGAAGGTAGTCTGTTGTCGAAATTTATGTTACTCCAATGGATTGTAGCCTTGTCATTATGGAAGGTAGTCTATTGTCGAGATTTTTGTTACTCCAATGGATGGTAGCCTTGTCATTATGGAAGTTAGTCTATTGTCGAGATTTTTGTTACTCCAATGGATGGTAGCCTTGTCATTATGGAAGGTAGTCTATTGTAGAGATTTTTGTTATTCCATTGGATGGTAGCCTTGTCATTATGGAAGGTAGACTTTTGTCGAGATTTTTGTTACTCCAAATGGATGGTAGCCTTGTGATTATGGAAGGTAGTCTGTTGCCGAGATTTTTATTACTCTAAAGGATGGTAGCCTTGTCATTATGGATGGTAGTCTGTTGTCGAGATTTTTGTTACTCCAATCGATTGTAGCGTTGTTATTATGGAAGGTAGTCTATTGTCGAAATTTATGTTACTCCAATGGATTGTAGCCTTGTCATTATGGAAGGTAGTCTATTGTCGAGATTTTTGTTACTCCAATGGATGGTAGCCTTGTTATTATGGAAGGTAGTCTGTTGTCGAGATTTTTGTTACTCCAATGGATGGTAGCCTTGTCATTATGAAAGGTAGTCTGTTGTCGATATTTTTGTTACTCCAATTGATGGTAGCCTTGTCATTATGGAACGTAGTCTGTTGTGGAGACTTTTGTTATTCCATTGGATGGTAGTCTTGTCATTATGGAAGGTAGTTTGTTATCGAGATTTTTTTACTCTAATGGATGGCATCCTTGTCATTATGGAAGGTAGTCTGTTGTCGAGATTTTGTCACTCCAATTGATGGAAGCCTTGTCATTATGGAAGGTAGTCTGTTGTCGAGATTTTTGTTTTTCCAATGGATGGTAGCCTTGTCATTATGGAAGGTAGTCTGTTGAAGAGATCTTTTTTACTCCAATTGATGGTAGCCTTGTCATTATGGAACGTAGTCTGTGTTCGAGATTTTTGTTACACTAATGGATGTTAGCCTTGTCATTACGGAAGGTAGTCTGTTGTCGAGATCTTTGTAACTCTAATGGATTGTAGCCTTGTCATTATGGAAGGTATTCAGTTGTCGAGATTTTTGTTACTCGAATTGATGGTAGCCTTATCATTATGGAAGGTAGACTTTTGTCGAGATTTTTGTTACTCAAAATGGATGGTAGCCTTGTGATTATGGAAGGTAGTCTGTTGCCGAGAATTTTTTTACTCTAAAGGATGGTAGCCTTGTAATTATGGATGGTAGTCTGTTGTCGAGATTTTTGTTAATCCAATGGATTGTAGCCTTCTTATTATGGAAGGTAGTCTGTTGTCGAAATTTATGTTACTCCAATGGATTGTAGCCTTGTCATTATGGAAGGTAGTCTATTGTCGAGATTTTTGTTACTCCAATGGATGGTAGCCTTGTCATTATGGAAGTTAGTCTATTGTCGAGATTTTTGTTACTCCAATGGATGGTAGCCTTGTCATTATGAAAGGTAGTCTGTTGTCGATATTTTTGTTAGTCCAATTGATGGTAGCCTTGTCATTATGGAACATAGTCTGTTGTCGAGACTTTTGTTATTCCATTGGATGGTAGTCTTGTCATTATGGAAGGTAGTCTGTTGTCGAGATTTTTTTACTCTAATGGATGGAAGCCTTGTCATTATGGAAGGTAGTTTGTTGTCAAGATTTTTGTCACTCCAATTGATGGAAGCCTTGTCATTATGGAAGGTAGTCTGTTGTCGAGATTTTTGTTTTTCCAATGGATGGTAGCCTTGTCATTATGGAAGGTAGTGTGATGTCGATATTTTTGTTACTCCAATTGATGGTAGCCTTGTCATTATGGAACGTAGTCTGTTGTCGAGATTTTCGTTAAACTAATGGATGGTAGCCTTGTCATTACAAAAGGTAGTCTGTTGTCGAGATCTTTGTTACTCTAATGGATTGTAGCCTTGTCATTATGGAAGGTAGTCAGTTGTCGAGATTTTTGTTACTAAATTGATGGTAGCCTTGTCATTATGTAAGGTAGTCTGTTGTCGAGATTTTTGTTAGTCAAATGGATGGTAGCCCTGTCATTATGGAAGGTAGTCTGTTATTGATATTTTTGTTAATCCAATGGATGGTAGCCTTGTCATTATGGAAGGAAGTTTGTTGATCAGATTTTTGTTACTCCAGTGGATGGTAGCCTTGTCATTATGGAAGGTAGTCTATTGTCGAGATTTTTGTTATTCCATTGGATGGTAGCCTTGTCATTATGGAAGGTAGACTTTAGTCGAGATTTTTGTTACTCCAAATGGATGGTAGCCTTGTGATTATAGAAGGTAGTCTGTTGCCGAGATTTTTTTTACTCTAAAAGATGGTAGCCTTGTAATTATTGATGGTAGTTTGATGTCGAGATTTTTTTTACTCCAATGGATTGTAGCCTTGTCATTATGGAAGGTAGTTTGTTGTCAATTTTTTTGTTACACCAATGGATTGTAGCTTTTTCATTATGGAAGTTAGTCTGTTGTCTAGATATTTGTTACTCCAATGGTGGTAGCCTTGTCATTATGGAAGTTAGTATGTTGTAGATATTTTAAATACATCAATGGATGGTAGCCTTGTCATTATGGAAGGTAGTTTGTCGTTGAGGTTTCTGTTACTCCAATGGATGGTAGCCTTGTCATTATAGAAGGAAGTCTATTGTCGAGATTTTTGTCACTCTAATTGATGGTAGCCTTGTCATTATGGAAGGTAATCTATTGTCGATATTTTTGTTACTCCAATGGATGGTAGCCTTGTCATTATGGAAGGTATTCTGTTGTCAATTTTTTTTTACTCCAATTGATGGTAGCCTTGTCATTATGGAACGTAGTCTGTTGTCGAGATTTTTGTTACACCAATGGATGGTAGCCTTGTCATTATGGAAGGTAGTCTGTTGTCGAGATCTTTGTTATTCCATTCGATGATAGCCTTTTCATTATGGAAGGTAGTCTGTTGCCGAGATTTTTGTTACTCTAAAGGATGGTAGCCTTGTCATTATGGAATGTAGTATGTTATCGAGATTTTTGTTACTCCATTGGATTTTAAACTTGTCATTATAGAAGGTAGTCTGTTGTCGAATTTTATATTACTCCAATGGATTGTAGCCTTGTCATTATGGAAGGTAGTCTGTTGCCGAGATTTTTGTTACTCTAAAGGATGGTAGCCTTGTCATTATGGATGGTAGTCTGTTGTCGAGATTTTCGTTACTCTAATGGACTGTAGCCTTGTCATTATGGAAGGTAGTCTGTTGTCGAAATTTTCGTTACTCCATTAGATTGTAGCCTTGTCATTATGGAAGGTAGTATGTTGTCTAGATTTTTATTACTCCAATGGTGGTAGCCTTGTCATTATGGAAGGTAGTCTGTTGTCGAGATTTTTGTCACTCCAATGGCTGGTAGCCTTGTCATTATGGAAGGTAGTCTGTCGTTGAGATTTCTATTACTCCAATGGTTGGTAGTGTAACACCCTCTAAAACCCCGCATATAATTTTCGCAAATATTAAAAATTATAAACTCAGAGTACATGTAATAATCGAGGAATGCTACAATTCTCTTTTAATAAAATAAATTCCTGTCATGCATAATTTTAGTGGTCACTCATACATGTCTACACAGCGGAATAATTTATTTAATAAAATCAAATGTTATAATGTTTTCCAAAATCATCAGGGATTAACACCTGGAAAAGTCAACGTCATATTATAACAATTAAAAGAAAATAAACGAGTCTGACTAAAGCAGCTCGACAACCAAACGTTCCCGGAGTTACAACTATCAGAGCATGACCCGGACATACTAAAACGAAACTAAACTAGACACGATAAGCCTTCGCCAAGCACCTGAGCGAAGCTCCTCAATCTGAAATATTCAACAGTAAGGGTGAGCTTCTCAAATATACATTTGGTTATACGTTCATAACAATCAATTCACGAAATCATAAGCATCACCCAATAATTAGCATATTTCATAGTTTACAAAACCTTTACAATTCATATATCCATGACATATTGCCTTTCATATTTGCAAATATTCACCAAACATCATCAACCATTTATCAAATCATACGTGCATACAAACAATCAAATATAACATTGGAAAAATCATCCATTCATGTTATATTCGAGTAATGCAACACACCCATGCATGTGGTACCACTTCACCGCCCCATTAAATCGCGGGTCACGGATAACTCACCGTTCCATTATATCGCGGACACGGCTACCACCTCAACGTTCCATTATATCGCGGACACGTATATTGGCCACCATGTTAATTCCACACAATGGGAATTAACAAATGCAACATGATATGTAAGTATGTAACACTCAGCATACTATGAACATCAATCAACATATCATGCACATCAACAATATCAAACATAACATGATAGGAATAGCATGTAACCACTCAGCATACTATTAAACATCAATCATATCAAGTTATATCATAATTCATGCTTGATAACATCATCTAAAAAGCATGACAATAAGATCCACATAGTGTTGGTATCATAACATACAATCGTTATTCGATACACACATCAATCAACACTAGGAATTCAATAAACACATATTCAAACATGTCAAACACTGCACATCAAAACCGGATCAATCCGTACTTAACAACATGCACGGAAAACATAGTTTAAAAACCAACACAGGAGGTTTAACACGGGTGCCCGTGTAAAACAACACTGCCCGTGTGGAAATGTGTCCAGAAAACACGTTTTTTTGACAAAACAGGGGATCAACACGGGCGCCCGTGTAAATCAACACGGCCCGTGTTGAATTGTGCCCAGAAAACCCATTTTTATGCCAACACAGTGAATCAACACGGGCGCCCGTGTTAATCAACACGCCCGTGTTGAATTATGGCCAGAAAACACATTTTCATCAGCATTACAGTGAATCAACACGGGTGCCCGCGTAAATCAACGCGCCCGTGTTGATGAGTGCGAACCCAATTTTTCTGTTTTTGCAGCAGCTCATATACCCATTTTTTTGCACGAAAATACCTCTCTACGGCGGTGCAATATAGTACAAAGACATCCAATCCATCATAGGAACCTAAAGTCTCTAATTGATTCATAAAATCGGGAACTTAAACCTTTTCTAACAAAGTTCAATCCTAAGGTTATCGATCCCTAGAAACATCTAACAATTGGGATTTCCTACGATTACCCGAATCAACCGTACATAAACCCATAAACAAATATAAATCGAGTATAAACCCCCCTTACCTTATCAATTAGCAGCTTTGAGTTCTTGAGCGATGTTCTTCGTTCTCCGTTCTTCAGAGCTCTATTTTCCCAAATTCCAACTTCTGTTCTTACGTGAAAACCAAAAATGAGAAAATGGCCTAAGTCCCAAACATAACTTTATTTCTCTGCACCCCCACTCTTTACTAACAACATCTAAGCCCAATAACATAAAAATCCCAATATTCCTTATTTCTTTTATTTTCCTCAAATACTCCAAAATAAATAATTCTTTTTATTTTATTAATTCTAATAAAATAAATTCCCAAATTTAAATAAATCAATTAATTGAAAACGGGGTGTTACAACTCTCCCCCACTAAAAGAGTTTTCGTCCTCGAAAACATACCTTAGACGAACAGCTCCGGATAAGCCTCTTTCATCTGGCTCTCCAGCTCCCAAGTGATATTTCCATCTGCTGGACCTCCCCAAGCAACCTTCACTAATGCTATCTCTTTACCTCTTAACTGTTTCACTTCCCGATCTTCTATCCTCATAGGCAATGCTTCTACTGTCAGGTTATCTCTTACCTGTACATCATCTATTTGGATTACATGAGATGGGTCTGGAATGTATCTCCTCAACTGAGAAACATGAAAAACATCGTGCAAATTCGCAAGTCTCGGAGGTAAAGCAATGCGATAAGCAACTTCTCCAACTCTTTCCGTAATCTGAAACGGACCAATAAAACGCGGAGTCAACTTCTTAGACTTCAACGCCCGACCAATACCCGTCATCGGAGTAACTCTCATAAACACATGATCTCCAGCACTGAATTCTAAATTCTTTCTCCTCTTATCATGATAACTTTTCTGACGACTCTGAGAAGCTCTCATCTTCTCTTGAATCAATTTGATCTTTTCGGTAGTCTGCTGAACAATCTCTGGCCCAATTACCGAACTCTCTCCAGATTCATACCAACACAAAGGCGTCCTACACCGTCTACCATACAATGCCTCAAACGGAGCCATACCAACACTCGAATGGTAACTATTGTTATAAGTAAACTCAATCAATGGCAAATAGCTATCCCAAGCTCCACCTTTCTCTAAAACACAAGCACGCAATAAATCTTCCAACGATTGAATCGTCCTCTCCGTCTGTCCATTAGTCTGAGGGTGGTAAGCTGAACTCAATCTCAACTTAGTACCCAAAGCCTTCTGCAATCCTTCCCAAAATTTCGAAGTGAACCTCGGATCTCTATCTGACACAATACTAGAAGGAACTCCATGCAAACTCACTATTTTCTCAATATACAACTGTGCCAATCTCTCCATCGAGTAATCCATTCGCACCGGTATAAAATGAGCAGACTTAGTCAACCTATCCACAACGACCCATATCGCTTCACAATTCATAGGAGTCCTTGGCAACCCAGATACGAAATCCATAGAAATACTATCCCACTTCCATTCTGGAATAAACATCGGTTGCATAAACCCAGACGGCTTTTGATGCTCAATCTTCGATTTCTGACAGATTAAACATGCATACAAAAATTCAGCTATTTCCTTTTTCATTCTCGGCCACCAAAACAATTTCTTTAAATCATGATGCATTTTCGTGGCACCCGGATGAATGCTCATCCCACTGCGATGTCCTTCCTCTAATATACTTTTCTTGATTTCTGCGATATCAGGAACACAAACTCTATCGCCAAATCTCATAACATCATTTTCATCAATCCTAAACTCACCACCTTGACCTTGGTTGATCAATGTCAATTTATCAACTAAATTAACATCGGATTTCTGCCCGATCCTGATCTCTTCTAGAATACCACTAGTAAGTTTCAACATACCCAAACGAACACACTCCGGAGTACTTTCACAAACCAAACTCAAATCTCGGAATTGCTCAATTAAATCCAATTCACGAACCATCATCATAGACATATGCAAGGACTTCCTGCTCAAAGCATCTGCAACTACATTTGCCTTACCAGGATGGTAATTCAAACCAAAATCATAATCTTTGAGGAATTCTAACCACCTTCTTTGCCTCATATTGAGCTCTTTCTGATCGAAAAGATACTTCAAACTCTTATGATCACTATACACTTCAAACCTCGAACCATACAGATAATGTCTCCACAATTTCAAGACAAACACAACTGCTGCCAACTCTAAGTCATGAGTAGGATAGTTCCTTTCATGAACCTTCAACTGTCTCGAAGCATACGCAACTACCTGCTGATTCTGCATTAAAACACCACCTAAACCCAACAGAGATGCATCACAATAGACCACAAAAGATTCCACCGGATTCGGCAAAGTCAGAATAGGAGCACTTGTCAATCTCCGCTTCAATTCTTGGAAACCTTTCTCACAATCAGAATCCCAAATAAACGCTTGTCCTTTACGAGTCAACTTCGTCAACGGCAATGCTAACTTTGAGAATCCTTCGATAAACTTTCTGTAATAACCTGCAAGACCAAGAAAACTTCTGATTTCCGAAACAGTCTTCGGCGCTTCCCACTGAGATACAGCTTCTACTTTCGTAGGATCCACTGCAATACCATTCATAGAAATCACATGTCCAAGAAAACTAACTTCATTCAGCCAGAACTCACATTTGGACAACTTTGCATACAACTTCTTATCTTTCAACAACTCTAACACAATTCTGAGATGTTCCGCATGTTCTTCGTCATTCTCGGAATAAATCAGAATGTCATCAATAAAAACCACAACAAACTTATCCAGATATGGGTGAAAAATCCTATTCATATATTCCATGAAAACACCAGGTGCATTAGTAACTCCGAACGGCATAACAGAATATTCATAATGCCCATACCTCGTTCGAAAAGCAGTCTTTTGAATATCTTCCGCTTTCACACGAATCTGATGATATCCAGATCTCAAATCAATCTTACTGAATACACTGGCTCCAATTAACTGATCCATTAAATCATCAATCCTCGGTAACGGGTACCGATTCTTAATGGTTACCTTGTTCAATTGCCTGTAATCAACACACAGTCTCATAGAACCTTCTTTCTTCTTAACCAACAATACCGGAGCACCCCAAGGCGAAACACTTGGACGAATAAACTTCTTCTCCAGTAAATCTTCCAACTGACTCTTCAATTCAGCCAATTCAGACGCAGACATACGATATGGCGCCATCGACACCGGTCTCGTACCAGGAATTAAATCTATAGAAAATTCCACTTCTCTCTCAGGAGGTAACTCGCCAACATCATCAGGAAAGACTTCTGGAAAATCACACACCACTGGCAATTCACTACTCCTGACCTTTCCTGTTGCATCTAACGAAGCAAGTAACATAAACACATTAGCACCATCTTCCATTGCTTCTTGCACCTGCCTAGCAGTCATAGTCAAATTCTCGACACCAACTGCTTCTGGGAAAATCACCGTCTTAGCAAAGCAGTTCAGATGAACCCGGTTAAATTCCAACCAGTTCATCCCAAGGATAATATCAATTTGTTCAAGCGGTAGGCACACTAAATCCATACCGAAACCTCTACCAAAAATCTCAATAGGACAATTCCTACATACGAGTGAAGTTGTCACTGAACCCGATGCAGGAGTATCAACAACCATGCTACCTCGCATACCAGATATGTCCAGTTTCAACCTCTCAGCACAATCCAAAGAAATGAAAGAATGAGTTGCACCAGTATCAATAATTGCAACTAAAGGTGTGCCATGAATAAAACACGTACCTTTAATCAATCGATCCTCTGGGGTAGTCTCAGATCCAGACAAAGCAAACACTTTTCCACCTGACTGATCCTTCCTAGGCTTAGGACACTGCGGACGAATGTGACCTTCTTCGCCACAATTGTAACAAGTAACAGACTTCCCTTTGCAATCAATAGACAAATGACCAGCCTTTCCACATTTATAGCACTTCTTCTCATCACTCTTGCAATCTCGAATGTGATGACCAGACTCACCACACCTGTAGCATCTGATAGGAGCCTTAGAATCTCCCCCACTAGGCCTTTTCCAACCGCCTGATCTCTGGTTATCTCTACCATATGGCTTGCCACGGTCCATATGTTGCTTCCCTCTTTTATCAACAGCCCCACGAGAGTGAGACGACCGATTCTTGGTAATATCTTCTTCCAAGATTCTGCTACAATCCACCAGATCAGAAAATCTACGAATACGCTGGTATCTGATTCCCTGCTTAATCTCATCTCGGAGACCATTCTCAAATTTGATACATTTAGAGAATTCTCCAGCCTCATCATTGTTGTAGTGTGCATAATACTTTGCCAGCTCAGTGAACTTAGTAGCATACTCACTAACAGTCAGATTGCCCTGCTTAAGCTCCAAAAATTCAATTTCCTTTCTTCCCCGAACATCTTCAGGAAAGTACCTCCTCAGAAAAGCCCTTCTGAAGTTAGCCCAAGTCAGTGCCTCTCCATCCTGAACCATTTCAGTCCTTGTGGCAACCCACCAGTCGTCGGCCTCTTCTGCCAACATATGCGTACCATATCTGACTTTCAGATCTTCAGCACAATCGATCACACGGAAAATCCTTTCGATTTCCTTCAGCCACTTCTGAGCACCTTCGGGGTCATGTGTACCTTTGAACAACGGAGGATTGTTCCTCTGGAAATTTCCCAATTGCCTATCAGCACCAATCACGCCTCCAGTTGGGTTTCCAGCAAGTACACCAGCTAACATCCCCAAAGCCTCAGCTAGTGCAGCATCATTTCGTCCATTACCTCTTCCAGCCATATTCCTGAGAATTAAAACATACTCCACATCAGAATACAGTATCGACAGTGTTACCTTGCACTAGTCGCATACGAAAAGGAATGACTGACTCAAGACTCTGGTCACAACGACCAACTATGCTCTGATACCACTATTGTAACACCCTCTAAAACCCCGCATATAATTTTCGCAAATATTAAAAATTATAAACTCAGAGTACATGTAATAATCGAGGAATGCTACAATTCTCTTTTAATAAAATAAATTCCTGTCATGCATAATTTTAGTGGTCACTCATACATGTCTACACAGCGGAATAATTTATTTAATAAAATCAAATGTTATAATGTTTTCCAAAATCATCAGGGATTAACACCTGGAAAAGTCAACGTCATATTATAACAATTAAAAGAAAATAAACGAGTCTGACTAAAGCAGCTCGACAACCAAACGTTCCCGGAGTTACAACTATCAGAGCATGACCCGGACATACTAAAACGAAACTAAACTAGACACGATAAGCCTTCGCCAAGCACCTGAGCGAAGCTCCTCAATCTGAAATATTCAACAGTAAGGGTGAGCTTCTCAAATATACATTTGGTTATACGTTCATAACAATCAATTCACGAAATCATAAGCATCACCCAATAATTAGCATATTTCATAGTTTACAAAACCTTTACAATTCATATATCCATGACATATTGCCTTTCATATTTGCAAATATTCACCAAACATCATCAACCATTTATCAAATCATACGTGCATACAAACAATCAAATATAACATTGGAAAAATCATCCATTCATGTTATATTCGAGTAATGCAACACACCCATGCATGTGGTACCACTTCACCGCCCCATTAAATCGCGGGTCACGGATAACTCACCGTTCCATTATATCGCGGACACGGCTACCACCTCAACGTTCCATTATATCGCGGACACGTATATTGGCCACCATGTTAATTCCACACAATGGGAATTAACAAATGCAACATGATATGTAAGTATGTAACACTCAGCATACTATGAACATCAATCAACATATCATGCACATCAACAATATCAAACATAACATGATAGGAATAGCATGTAACCACTCAGCATACTATTAAACATCAATCATATCAAGTTATATCATAATTCATGCTTGATAACATCATCTAAAAAGCATGACAATAAGATCCACATAGTGTTGGTATCATAACATACAATCGTTATTCGATACACACATCAATCAACACTAGGAATTCAATAAACACATATTCAAACATGTCAAACACTGCACATCAAAACCGGATCAATCCGTACTTAACAACATGCACGGAAAACATAGTTTAAAAACCAACACAGGAGGTTTAACACGGGTGCCCGTGTAAAACAACACTGCCCGTGTGGAAATGTGTCCAGAAAACACGTTTTTTTGACAAAACAGGGGATCAACACGGGCGCCCGTGTAAATCAACACGGCCCGTGTTGAATTGTGCCCAGAAAACCCATTTTTATGCCAACACAGTGAATCAACACGGGCGCCCGTGTTAATCAACACGCCCGTGTTGAATTATGGCCAGAAAACACATTTTCATCAGCATTACAGTGAATCAACACGGGTGCCCGCGTAAATCAACGCGCCCGTGTTGATGAGTGCGAACCCAATTTTTCTGTTTTTGCAGCAGCTCATATACCCATTTTTTTGCACGAAAATACCTCTCTACGGCGGTGCAATATAGTACAAAGACATCCAATCCATCATAGGAACCTAAAGTCTCTAATTGATTCATAAAATCGGGAACTTAAACCTTTTCTAACAAAGTTCAATCCTAAGGTTATCGATCCCTAGAAACATCTAACAATTGGGATTTCCTACGATTACCCGAATCAACCGTACATAAACCCATAAACAAATATAAATCGAGTATAAACCCCCCTTACCTTATCAATTAGCAGCTTTGAGTTCTTGAGCGATGTTCTTCGTTCTCCGTTCTTCAGAGCTCTATTTTCCCAAATTCCAACTTCTGTTCTTACGTGAAAACCAAAAATGAGAAAATGGCCTAAGTCCCAAACATAACTTTATTTCTCTGCACCCCCACTCTTTACTAACAACATCTAAGCCCAATAACATAAAAATCCCAATATTCCTTATTTCTTTTATTTTCCTCAAATACTCCAAAATAAATAATTCTTTTTATTTTATTAATTCTAATAAAATAAATTCCCAAATTTAAATAAATCAATTAATTGAAAACGGGGTGTTACAGGTAGCCTTGTCATTATTGAAGGTAATCTGTTGTCGAGATTTCTGTTACTCTAATGGATGGTAGCCTTGTCATTATGGAAGGTAGTCTGTTGTCGAGATTTTTGGTACTGCAATTGATGGTAGCCTTGTCATTATGGAACGTAGTCTGTGATCGAGATTTTTGTTACACTAATGGATGGTAGCCTTGTCATTACGGAAGGTAGTTATTTGTCGAGATTTTTGTTACTCAAATTGATGGTAGCCTTGTCATTATGTAAGGTAGTCTGTTGTCGAGATTTTTGTTAGTCAAATGGATGGTAGCCTTGTCATTATGGAAGGTAGTCTGTTGTTGATATTTTTGTTAATCCATTGGATGGTAACCTTGTCAGTATGGAAGGAAGTCTGTTGATCAAATTTTTGTTACTCCAATGGATGGTAGCCTTGTCATTATGGAAGGTAGTCTATTGTCGAGATTTTTGTTATTACATTGGATGGTAGCCTTGTCATTATGGAAGGTAGTCTGTTGTCGATATTTTTGTTACTCCAATGGATGGTAGCCTTGTCATTATGGAAGGTAGTCTATTGTCAAAAATTTTGTTACTCCAATGGATTGTAGCCTTGTCATTATGGAAGTTAGTCTGTTGTCGATTTTTTCTTTACTCCAATTGATGGTAGCCTTGTCATTATGGAACGTAGTCTGTTGTCAATATTTTTGCTACACCAATGGATGGTAGCCTTGTCATTACAAAAGGTAGTCTGTTGTCGAGATCTTTGTTAATTTAATGGATTGTAGTCTTGTCATTATGGAAGGTAGTAAGTTGTCGAGATTTTTTTACTCAAATTGATGGTATCCTTGTCATTATGTAAGGTAGTCTATTGTCGAGATTTTTGTTAGTTAAATGGATGGTAGCCTTGTCATTATGGAAGGTAGTCTGTTGTTGATATTTTTGTTAATCCAATGGAGGGTAGCCTTGTCATTATGGAAGGAAGTATGTTGATCAGATTTTTATTACTCTAATGGATGGTAGCCTTGTCATTATGGAAGGTAGTCTATTGTCGAGATTTTTGTTATTCCATTGGATGGTAGCCTTGTCATTATGGAAGGTAGACTTTAGTCGAGATTTGTGTTACTCCAAATGGATGGTAGCCTTGTGATTATGGAAGGTAGTCTGTTGCCGATATTTTTGTTACTCCAATGGTGGTAGCCTTGTCATTATGGAAGTTAGTCTGTTGTCGATATTTTTAATACTCCAATTGATGGTAGCCTTGTCATTATGGAACGTAGTCTGTTGTCGTGATTTTTGTTACACCAATGGATGGTAGCCTTGTCATTACGGAAGGTAGTATGTTGTCGAGATCTTTGTTACTCTAATGGATTGTAGCCTTTTCATTATGGAAGGTAGTCAGTTGTCGTGATTTTTGTTACTCAAATTGATGGTAGCCTTGTCATTATGTAAGGTAGTTTGTTGTCGAGATTTTTGTTAGTCAAATGGATGGTAGCCTTGTCATTATGAAAGGTAGTCTGTTGTTGATATTTTTGTTAATCTAATGGATGGTAGCCTTGTCATTATGGAAAAAAGTCTGTTAATCAGATTTTTGTTACTCCAATGGATGGTAGCCTTGTCATTATGGAAGGTAGTCTATAGTCGAGATTTTTGTTATTCCATTGGATGGTAGCCTTGTCATTATGGAAGGTAGACTTTTGTCGAGATTTTTGTTACTCCAAATGGATGGTAGCCTTGTCATTATGGAAGGTAGTCTGTTGTCGAGATTTTTGTTACTCCAATGGATTGTAGCCTTGTCATTATAAAATGTAGTTTGTTGTCAATATTTTTTTTACTCCTATTGATGGTAGCCTTGTCATTATGGAATATAGTCTGTTGTCGAGATTTTTGTAACACCAATGGATGGTAGCCTTGTCATTATGGAAGGTAGTCTATTATCGAGATCTTTGTTACTCTAATGGATTGTAGCCTTGTCATTATGGAACGTAGTCTGTTGTCGAGATTTTTGTTATTCTAATGGATTGTAGCCTTGTCATTATGAAAGGTAGTCTGTTGTCAATATTTTTTTTACTCCAATTGATGGTAGCCTTGTCATTATGGAATATAGAATGTTGTCGAGATTTTTGTAACACCAATGGATGGTAGCCTTGTCATTACGTAAGGTAGTCTATTATCGAGATTTGTGTTACTCCAATGGATGGTAGCCTTGACATTATGGAATGAAGTCTGTTGTCGAGATTTTTGTTACTCCAATGGATGGTAGCCTTGACATTACGGAAGGTAGTCTATTGTCGAGATCTTTGTTACTCCAATGGATGGTAGCCTTTTCATTATGGAAGGTAGTCTTTTGTCGATATTTTTGTAACTCCAATTAATGGTAGCCTTGTCATTATGGAAGGTAGTCTGTTGCCGAGATTTTTGTTACTCAAATTGATGGTAGCCTTGTCATTATGTAATGTAGTCTGTTGTCGAGATTTTTGTTAGTCAAATGGATGGTAGCCTTGTCATTATGGAAGGTAGTCTGTTGTTGATATTTTTGTTAATCCAATGGATGGTAGCCTTGTCATTATGGAAGGAAGTTTGTTAATCAGATTTTTGTTACTCCAATGGATGGTAGCCTTGTCATTATGGAAGGTAGTCTATAGTCGAGATTTTTGTTATTCCATTGGATGGTAGCCTTGTCATTATGAAAGGTAGACTTTTGTCGAGATTTTTGTTACTCCAAATGGATGGTAGCCTTGTCATTATGGAAGGAAGTCTGTTGTCAAAATTTTTGTTAATCCAATGGATTGTAGCCTTGTCATTATGGAAGGTTGTCTACTGTCGAGATTTTTGTTATTCCATTGGATGGTAGCCTTGTCATTATGGAACGTAGTCTGTTGTCGATATTTTTGCTACACCAATGTATGGTAGCCTTGTCATTACAGAAGGTAGTCTGTTGTCGAGATCTTTATTACTCTAATGGATTTTAGCCTTGTCATTATGGAAGGTAGTCAGTTGTCGAGATTTTTGTTACTCAAATTGATGGTATCCTTGTCATTATGTAAGGTAGTCTGTTGTCGAGATTTTTGTTAGTCAAATGGATGGTAGCCTTGTCATTATGGAAGGTAGTCTGTTGTTGATATTTTTGTTAATCCAATGGATGGTAGCCTTGTCATTATGGAAGGAAGTTTGTTGATCAGATTTTTATTACTCCAATGGATGGTAGCCTTGTCATTATGGAAGTAAGTCTGTTGTCGAGATTTTTGGTACTCCAATGGATGGTAGCCTTGTTATTATGGAAGGTAGTCTGTCGTTGAGATTCCTCTTACTCCAATGGATGGTAGCCTTGTTATTATGTAAGGTAGTCTGTTGTCGAGATTTTTGTCACTCCAATTGATGGTAGAGTTGTCATTATGGAAGGCAATCTGTTGTCGATATTTTTGTTAATCCAATGGATGGTAGCCTTGTCATTATGTAAGGTAGTCTGTTATCTAGTTTTTCTTTACTCTAATTGATGGTAGCCTTGCCATTATGGAACGTAGTCTGTTGTCAAGATTTTTGTTACTATAATGGATTGTAGCCTTGTCATTATGGAAGGTAATCAGTTGTCGATATTTTTGTTACTCAAATTGATGGTAGCCTTGTCATTATGTAAGGTAGTCTGTTGTCGAGATTTTTGTTAGTCAAATTGATTGTAGCCTTGTCATTATGGAAGGAAGTCTGTTGATCAGATTTTTGTTACTCCAATTGATGGTAGCCTTGTCATTATGGAAGGTAGTCTATTGTCGAGATTTTTTTTATTCCATTGGATGGTAGCCTTGTCATTATGGAAGGTAGACTTTTGTCGAGATTTTTGTTACTCCAAATGGATGGTAGCCTTGTCATTATGGAAGGTAGTTTGTTGCCGAGATTTTTGTTACTCTAAAGGATGGTAGTATGTTGTCGAGATTTTTGTTACTCCAATGGATTGTAGCCTTGTCATTATGGAAGGTAGTCTGTTGTCTAAAATTTTTTTACTCCAATGGTGGTAGCCTTGTCATTATGGAAGTTAGTCTGTTGTCGAGATTTTTGTTACTCCAATGGATGGTAGCCTTGTCATTATGGAAGGTAGTCTGTTGTCGAGACTTTTGTCACTCCAATTGATGGTAGCCTTGTCATTTTGGAAGGTAATTTGTTTTCTAGATTTTTGTTACTCCAATGGTGGTAGCCTTGTCATTATGGAAGTTAGTCTGTTGTCGAGATTTTTGGTACTCCAATGGATAATAGCCTTGTCATTATGGAAGGTAGTCTGTGATTGAGATTTCTGTTACTCCAATGGATGGTAGCCTTGTCATTACGGAAGGTAGTCTGTTGTCGAGATTTTTGTCACTCCAATTGATGGTAGCCTTGTCATTATGGAAGGCAATCTGTTGTCGATATTTTTGTTAATCTAATGGATGGAAGCCTTGTCATTATGTAAGGTAGTCTGTTATCGAGTTTTTCTTTACTCTAATTGATGGTAGCCTTGTCATTATGGAACGTAGTCTGTTGTCAAGATCTTTGTTACTATAATGGATTGTAGCCTTGTCATTATGGAAGGTAGTCAGTTGTCAAGATTTTTGTTACTCAAATTGATGGTAGCCTTGTCATTATGTAAGGTAGTCTGTTGTCGAGATTTTTGTTAGTCAAATGGATGGTAGCCTTGTCATTATGGAAGGTAGTCTGTTGTTAATTTTTTTGTTAATCCAATGGATGGTAGCCTTGTCATTATGGAAGGAAGTCTGTTGATCAGATTTTTGTTACTCCAATGGATGGTAGCCTTGTCATTATGGAAGGTAGTCTATTGTCGAGATTTTTGTTATTCCATTGGATGGTAGCCTTGTCATTATGGAAGGTAGACTTTTGTCGAGATTTTTGTTACTCCAAATGGATGGTAGCCTTGTCATTATGGAAGGTAGTCTGTTGCCGAGATTTTTGTTACTCTAAAGGATGGTAGCCTTGTCATTATGGATGGTAGTATGTTTTCGAGATTTTTGTTACTCCAATGGATTGTAGCCTTGTCATTATGGAAGGTAGTCTGTTGTCTAAAATTTTTTTACTCCAATGATGGTAGCCTTGTCATTATGGAAGTTAGTCAGTTGTCGAGATTTTTGTTACTCCAATGGATGGTAGCCTTGTCATTACGGAAGGTAGTCTGTTGTCGAGATCTTTGTTACTCTAATGGATGGTAGCCTTATCATTATGGAAAGTAGTTTGTTGTCGAGATTTTTGTCACTCCAATTGATGGTAGCCTTGTCATTTTGGAAGGTAATATGTTGTTGAGTTTTTCTTTACTCCAATTAATGGTAGCCTTGTTATTATGGAACGTAGTCTATTGTCGAGTTTTTCTTTACTCCAATTGATGGTAGCCTTGTCATTATGGAACGTAGTCTGTTGTCGAGATTTTTGTTACACCAATGGATGGTAGCCTTGTCGTTACGCTAGGTATTCTGTTATCGAGATCTTTGTTACTCTAATGGATTGTAGCCTTGTCATTATGGAAGGTATTCTGTTGTCGAGATTTTTTGTTAGTCAAATGGATGGTAGCCTTGTCATGATGGAAGGTAGTCTGTTGCTGATATTTTTTTCTCTGCCATGGATGGTAGCCTTGTCATTATGGAAGGAAGTCTGTTGATCAGATTTTTTTACTCCAATGGATGGTAGCCTTGTCATTATGGAAGGTAGTCTGTTGTCGAGATTTTTGTTATTCCATTGGATGGTAGCCTTGTCATTATGGAAGGTAGTCTTTTGTGGAGATTTTTTTTACTCCAATTGATGGTAGCCTTGTCATTATGGAAGGTAGTCTGTTGCCGAGATTTTTGTTACTCTAAATGATGGTAGACTTGTCATTATGGAAGGTAGTCTGCAGTCGAGATTTTTGTTACTCCAATGGATTGTAGCCTTGTCATTATGGAAGGTAGTCTATTGTCGAAATTTATGTTACTCCAATGGATTGTAGCCTTGTCATTATGGAAGGTAGTCTGTTGTTGAGATTTTTGTTACTCCAATGGATGGTAGCCTTGTCATTATGGATGGTAGTCTGTTGTCGAGATTTTTGTTACTCCAATGGATGGTAGCCTTGTCATTATGGAAGGTAGTCTATTGTCTAGATTTTTGTTATTCCATTGGATGGTAGCCTTGTCATTAGGAAGGTAGACTTTTGTCGAGATTTTTGTTACTCAAAATGGATGGTAGCCTTGTCATTATGGAAGGAAGTCTGTTGATCAGATTTTTTATTCCAATGGATGGTAGCCTTGTCATTATGGAAGGTAGTCTGTTGTCGAGATTTTGTTACCCCAATGGATTGTAGCCTTGTCATTATGGAAGGTAGTCTGTTGTCGAAATTTATGTTGCTCCAATGGATTGTAGCCTTGTCATTATGGAAGGTAGTCTGTTGTCGAGATTTTTGTTACTCCAATGGATTATAGCCTTGTCATTATGGAAGGTTGTCTTTTGTCTAGATTTTTGTTACTCCAATGGTGGTAGCCTTGTCATTATGGAAGTTAGTCTGTTGTCTAGATTTTTGTCACTTCAATTGATGGTAGCTTTGTCATTATGGAAGGTAATTTGTTGTTGATATTTTTGTTAATCCAATGGATGGTAGCCTTGTCATTATGTAAGGTAGTCTGTTATCGAGTTTTTCTTTACTCCAACTGATGGTAGCCTTGTCATTATGGAACGTAGTCTGTTGTCGAGATTTTTGTTACACCAATGGATGGTAGCCTTGTCATTACGGAAGGTAGTATGTTGTCGAGATCTTTGTTACTCAAATTGATGGTAGCCTTGTCATTATGAAAAGAAGTCTATTGTCGAGATTTTTGTTAGTCAAATGGATGGTATCCTTTTCATTATGGAAGGTAGTCTGTTGTTGATATTTTTGTTAATCCAATGGATGGTAGCCTTGTCATTATGGAAGGATGTCTGTTGATCAGATTTTTGTTACTCCAATGGATGGTAGCGTTGTCATTATGGAGGGTAGTCTATTGTCGAGATTTTTGTTATTCCATTTGATGGTAGCCTTGTCATTATGGAAGGTAGACTTTTGTCGAGATTTTTGTTACTCCAAATGGATGGTAGCCTTGTCTTTATGGAAGTTAGTCTGTTGCCGAGATTTTTGTTACTCCAATGGATTGTAGCCTTGTCATTATGTAAGGTAGTCTGTTGTCTAAATTTTTGTTACTCCAATGGATTGTAGCCTTGTCATTATGGAAGGTAGTCTGTTGTCTAGATTTTTTTTACTCCAATGGTGGTAGCCTTGTCATTATGGAAGTTAGTCTGTTGTCGAGATTTTTGTCACTCCAATTGATGATAGCCTTGTCATTTTGGAAGGTAATATGTTGTCGAGTTTTTCTTTACTCCAATTGATGGTAGCCTTGTCATTATGGAACGTAGTCTGTTGTCGAAATTTTTGTTACACCAATGGATGGTAGCCTTGTCATTACAGAAGGTAGTCTGTTGTCGAGATCTTTGTTACTCCAATGGAGGGTAGCCATGTCATTATGGAAGTTAGTCTATTGTCGAGATTTTTGTTACTCCAATGGATGGTAGCCTTGTCATTATGGAAGTTAGTCTATTGTCGAGATTTTTGTTACTCCAATGGATGGTAGCCTTGTCATTATGGAAGGTAGTCTATTGTAGAGATTTTTGTTATTCCATTGGATGGTAGCCTTGTCATTATGGAAGGTAGACTTTTGTCGAGATTTTTGTTACTCCAAATGGATGGTAGCCTTGTGATTATGGAAGGTAGTCTGTTGCCGAGATTTTTATTACTCTAAAGGATGGTAGCCTTGTCATTATGGATGGTAGTCTGTTGTCGAGATTTTTGTTACTCCAATGGATTGTAGCCTTGTTATTATGGAAGGTAGTCTATTGTCGAAATTTATGTTACTCCAATGGATTGTAGCCTTGTCATTATGGAAGGTAGTCTATTGTCGAGATTTTTGTTACTCCAATGGATGGTAGCCTTGTCATTATGGAAGGTAGTCTGTTGTCGAGATTTTTGTTACTCCAATGGATGGTAGCCTTGTCATTATGAAAGGTAGTCTGTTGTCGATATTTTTGTTATTCCAATTGATGGTAGCCTTGTCATTATGGAACGTAGTCTGTTGTGGAGACTTTTGTTATTCCATTGGATGGTAGTCTTGTCATTATGGAAGGTAGTTTGTTATCGAGATTTTTTTAGTCTAATGGATGGCATCCTTGTCATTATGGAAGGTAGTCTGTTGTCGAGATTTCGTCACTCCAATTGATGGAAGCCTTGTCATTATGGAAGGTAGTCTGTTGTCGAGATTTTTGTTTTTCCAATGGATGGTAGCCTTGTCATTATGGAAGGTAGTCTGTTGAAGAGATCTTTTTTACTCCAATTGATGGTAGCCTTGTCATTATGGAACGTAGTCTGTGTTCGAGATTTTTGTTACACTAATGGATGTTAGCCTTGTCATTACGGAAGGTAGTCTGTTGTCGAGATCTTTGTAACTCTAATGGATTGTAGCCTTGTCATTATGGAAGGTATTCACTTGTCGAGATTTTTGTTACTCGAATTGATGGTAGCCTTGTCATTATGGAAGGTAGACTTTTGTCGAGATTTTTGTTACTCAAAATGGATGGTAGCCTTGTGATTATGGAAGGTAGTCTGTTGCCGAGAATTTTTTTACTCTAAAGGATGGTAGCCTTGTAATTATGGATGGTAGTTTGTTGTCGAGATTTTTGTTAATCCAATGGATTGTAGCCTTCTTATTATGGAAGGTAGTCTGTTGTCGAAATTTATGTTACTCCAATGGATTGTAGCCTTGTCATTATGGAAGGTAGTCTATTGTCGAGATTTTTGTTACTCCAATGGATGGTAGCCTTGTCATTATGGAAGGTAGTCTGTTGTCGAGATTTTTGTTACTCCAATGGATGGTAGCCTTGTCATTATGAAAGGTAGTCTGTTGTCGATATTTTTGTTACTCCAATTGATGGTAGCCTTGTCATTATGGAACGTAGTCTGTTGTGGAGACTTTTGTTATTCCATTGGATGGTAGTCTTGTCATTATGGAAGGTAGTTTGTTATCGAGATTTTTTTAGTCTAATGGATGGCATCCTTGTCATTATGGAAGGTAGTCTGTTGTCGAGATTTTGTCACTCCAATTGATGGAAGCCTTGTCATTATGGAAGGTAGTCTGTTGTCGAGATTTTTGTTTTTCCAATGGATGGTAGCCTTGTCATTATGGAAGGTAGTCTGTTGAAGAGATCTTTTTTACTCCAATTGATGGTAGCCTTGTCATTATGGAACGTAGTCTGTGTTCGAGATTTTTGTTACACTAATGGATGTTAGCCTTGTCATTACGGAAGGTAGTCTGTTCTTGAGATCTTTGTAACTCTAATGGATTGTAGCCTTGTCATTATGGAAGGTATTCACTTGTCGAGATTTTTGTTACTCGAATTGATGGTAGCCTTGTCATTATGGAAGGTAGACTTTTGTCGAGATTTTTGTTACTCAAAATGGATGGTAGCCTTGTGATTATGGAAGGTAGTCTGTTGCCGAGAATTTTTTTACTCTAAAGGATGGTAGCCTTGTAATTATGGATGGTAGTTTGTTGTCGAGATTTTTGTTAATCCAATGGATTGTAGCCTTCTTATTATGGAAGGTAGTCTGTTGTCGAAATTTATGTTACTCCAATGGATTGTAGCCTTGTCATTATGGAAGGTAGTCTATTGTCGAGATTTTTGTTACTCCAATGGATGGTAGCCTTGTCATTATGGAAGTTAGTCTATTGTCGAGATTTTTGATACTCCAATGGATGGTAGCCTTGTCATTATGAAAGGTAGTCTGTTGTCGATATTTTTGTTAGTCCAATTGATGGTAGCCTTGTCATTATGGAACATATTCTGTTGTCGAGACTTTTGTTATTCCATTGGATGGTAGTCTTGTCATTATGGAAGGTAGTTTGTTATCGAGATTTTTTTAGTCTAATGGATGGCATCCTTGTCATTATGGAAGGTAGTCTGTTGTCGAGATTTTGTCACTCCAATTGATGGAAGCCTTGTCATTATGGAAGGTAGTCTGTTGTCGAGATTTTTGTTTTTCCAATGGATGGTAGCCTTGTCATTATGGAAGGTAGTCTGTTGAAGAGATCTTTTTTACTCCAATTGATGGTAGCCTTGTCATTATGGAACGTAGTCTGTGTTCGAGATTTTTGTTACACTAATGGATGTTAGCCTTGTCATTACGGAAGGTAGTCTGTTGTCGAGATCTTTGTAACTCTAATGGATTGTAGCCTTGTCATTATGGAAGGTATTCAGTTGTCGAGATTTTTGTTACTCGAATTGATGGTAGCCTTGTCATTATGGAAGGTAGACTTTTGTCGAGATTTTTGTTACTCAAAATGGATGGTAGCCTTGTGATTATGGAAGGTAGTCTGTTGCCGAGAATTTTTTTACTCTAAAGGATGGTAGCCTTGTAATTATGGATGGTAGTTTGTTGTCGAGATTTTTGTTAATCCAATGGATTGTAGCCTTCTTATTATGGAAGGTAGTCTGTTGTCGAAATTTATGTTACTCCAATGGATTGTAGCCTTGTCATTATGGAAGGTAGTCTATTGTCGAGATTTTTGTTACTCCAATGGATGGTAGCCTTGTCATTATGGAAGTTAGTCTATTTTCGAGATTTTTGTTACTCCAATGGATGGTAGCCTTGTCATTATGAAAGGTAGTCTGTTGTCGATATTTTTGTTAGTCCAATTGATGGTAGCCTTGTCATTATGGAACATAGTCTGTTGTCGAGACTTTTGTTATTCCATTGGATGGTAGTCTTGTCATTATGGAAGGTAGTCTGTTGTCGAGATTTTTTTACTCTAATGGATGGAAGCCTTGTCATTATGGAAGGTAGTCTGTTGTCAAGATTTTTGTCACTCCAATTGATGGAAGCCTTGTCATTATGGAAGGTAGTCTGTTGTCGAGATTTTTGTTTTTCCAATGGATGGTAGCCTTGTCATTATGGAAGGTAGTGTGATGTCGATATTTTTTGTTACTCCAATTGATGGTGGCCTTGTCATTATGGAACGTAGTCTGTTGTCGAGATTTTCGTTAAACTAATGGATGGTAGCCTTGTCATTACAGAAGGTAGTCTGTTGTCGAGATCTTTGTTACTCTAATGGATTGTAGCCTTGTCATTATGGAAGGTAGTCAGTTGTCGAGATTTTTGTTACTTAAATTGATGGTAGCCTTGTCATTATGTAAGGTAGTCTGTTGTCGAGATTTTTGTTAGTCAAATGGATGGTAGCCCTGTCATTATGGAAGGTAGTCTGTTATTGATATTTTTGTTAATCCAATGGATGGTAGCCTTGTCATTATGGAAGGAAGTTTGTTGATCAGATTTTTGTTACTCCAGTGGATGGTAGCCTTGTCATTATGGAAGGTAGTCTATTGTCGAGAATTTGTTATTCCATTGGATGGTAGCCTTGTCATTATGGAAGGTAGACTTTAGTCGAGATTTTTGTTACTCCAAATGGATGGTAGCCTTGTGATTATAGAAGGTAGTCTGTTGCCGAGATTTTTTTTACTCTAAAGGATGGTAGCCTTGTAATTATTGATGGTAGTTTGATGTCGAGATTTTTTTTACTCCAATGGATTGTAGCCTTGTCATTATGGAAGGTAGTCTGTTGTCAAATTTTTTGTTACACCAATGGATTGTAGCTTTTTCATTATGGAAGTTAGTCTGTTGTCTAGATATTTGTTACTCCAATGGTGGTAGCCTTGTCATTATGGAAGTTAGTATGTTGTAGATATTTTAAATACATCAATGGATGGTAGCCTTGTCATTATGGAAGGTAGTTTGTCATTGAGATTTCTGTTACTCCAATGGATGGTAGCCTTGTCATAATAGAAGGAAGTCTATTGTCGAGATTTTTGTCACTCTAATTGATGGTAGCCTTGTCATTATGGAAGGTAATCTATTATCGATATTTTTGTTACTCCAATGGATGGTAGCCTTGTCATTATGGAAGGTATTCTGTTGTCAATTTTTTTTTACTCCAATTGATGGTAGCCTTGTCATTATGGAACGTAGTCTGTTGTCGAGATTTTTGTTACACCAATGGATGGTAGCCTTGTCATTATGGAAGGTAGTCTGTTGTCGAGATCTTTGTTATTCCATTCGATGGTAGCCTTTTCATTATGGAAGGTAGTCTATTGCCGAGATTTTTGTTACTCTAAAGGATGGTAGCCTTGTCATTATGGAATGTAGTATGTTGTCGAGATTTTTGTTACTCCATTGGATTTTAAACTTGTCATTATAGAAGGTAGTCTGTTGTCGAATTTTATATTACTCCAATGGATTGTAGCCTTGTCATTATGGAAGGTAGTCTGTTGCCGAGATTTTTGTTACTCTAAAGGATGGTAGCCTTGTCATTATGGATGGTAGTCTGTTGTCGAGATTTTCGTTACTCTAATGGATTGTAGCCTTGTCATTATGGAAGGTAGTCTGTTGTCGAAATTTTCGTTACTCCAATAGATTGTAGCCTTGTCATTATGGAAGGTAGTATGTTGTCTAGATTTTTGTTACTCCAATGGTGGTAGCCTTGTCATTATGGAAGGTAGTCTGTTGTCGAGATTTTTGTCACTCCAATGGCTGGTAGCCTTGTCATTATGGAAGGTAGTCTGTCGTTGAGATTTCTATTACTCCAATGGTTGGTAGCCTTGTCATTATGGAAGGTAATCTGTTGTCGAGATTTCTGTTACTCTAATGGATGGTAGCCTTGTCATTATGGAAGGTAGTCTGTTGTCGAGATTTTTGTTACTGCAATTGATGGTAGCCTTGTCATTATGGAACGTAGTCTGTGATCGAGATTTTTGTTACACTAATGGATGGTAGCCTTGTCATTACGGAAGGTAGTCATTTGTCGAGATTTTTGTTACTCAAATTGATGGTAGCCTTGTCATTATGTAAGGTAGTCTGTTGTCGAGATTTTTGTTAGTCAAATGGATGGTAGCCTTGTCATTATGGAAGGTAGTCTGTTGTTGATATTTTTGTTAATCCAATGGATGGTAACCTTGTCAGTATGGAAGGAAGTCTGTTGATCAAATTTTTGTTACTCCAATGGATGGTAGCCTTGTCATTATGGAAGGTAGTCTATTGTCGAGATTTTTGTTATTACATTGGATGGTAGCCTTGTCATTATGGAAGGTAGTCTGTTGTCGATATTTTTGTTACTCCAATGGATGGTAGCCTTGTCATTATGGAAGGTAGTCTATTGTCGAGATTTTTGTTACTCCAAATGGATGGTAGCCTTGTGATTATAGAAGGTAGTCTGTTGCCGAGATTTTTTTTACTCTAAAGGATGGTAGCCTTGTAATTATTGATGGTAGTTTGATGTCGAGATTTTTTTTACTCTAATGGATTGTAGCCTTGTCATTATGGAAGGTAGTCTGTTGTCAAATTTTTTGTTACACCAATGGATTGTAGCTTTTTCATTATGGAAGTTAGTCTGTTGTCTAGATATTTGTTACTCCAATGGTGGTAGCCTTGTCATTATGGAAGTTAGTATGTTGTAGATATTTTAAATACATCAATGGATGGTAGCCTTGTCATTATGGAAGGTAGTTCGTCGTTGAGATTTCTGTTACTCCAATGGATGGTAGCCTTGTCATAATAGAAGGAAGTCTATTGTCGAGATTTTTGTCACTCTAATTGATGGTAGCCTTGTCATTATGGAAGGTAATCTATTATCGATATTTTTGTTACTCCAATGGATGGTAGCCTTGTCATTATGGAAGGTATTCTGTTGTCAATTTTTTTTTACTCCAATTGATGGTAGCCTTGTCATTATGGAACGTAGTCTGTTGTCGAGATTTTTGTTACACCAATGGATGGTAGCCTTGTCATTATGGAAGGTAGTTTGTTGTCGAGATCTTTGTTATTCCATTCGATGGTAGCCTTTTCATTATGGAAGGTAGTCTATTGCCGAGATTTTTGTTACTCTAAAGGATGGTAGCCTTGTCATTATGGAATGTAGTATGTTGTCGAGATTTTTGTTACTCCATTGGATTTTAAACTTGTCATTATAGAAGGTAGTCTGTTGTCGAATTTTATATTACTCCAATGGATTGTAGCCTTGTCATTATGGAAGGTAGTCTGTTGCCGAGATTTTTGTTACTCTAAAGGATGGTAGCCTTGTCATTATGGATGGTAGTCTGTTGTCGAGATTTTCGTTACTCTAATGGATTGTAGCCTTGTCATTATGGAAGGTAGTCTGTTGTCGAAATTTTCGTTACTCCAATAGATTGTAGCCTTGTCATTATGGAAGGTAGTATGTTGTCTAGATTTTTGTTACTCCAATGGTGGTAGCCTTGTCATTATGGAAGGTAGTCTGTTGTCGAGATTTTTGTCACTCCAATGGCTGGTAGCCTTGTCATTATGGAAGGTAGTCTGTCGTTGAGATTTCTATTACTCCAATGGTTGGTAGCCTTGTCATTATGGAAGGTAATCTGTTGTCGAGATTTCTGTTACTCTAATGGATGGTAGCCTTGTCATTATGGAAGGTAGTCTGTTGTCGAGATTTTTGTTACTGCAATTGATGGTAGCCTTGTCATTATGGAACGTAGTCTGTGATCGAGATTTTTGTTACACTAATGGATGGTAGCCTTGTCATTACGGAAGGTAGTCATTTGTCGAGATTTTTGTTACTCAAATTGATGGTAGCCTTGTCATTATGTAAGGTAGTCTGTTGTCGAGATTTTTGTTAGTCAAATGGATGGTAGCCTTGTCATTATGGAAGGTAGTCTGTTGTTGATATTTTTGTTAATCCAATGGATGGTAACCTTGTCAGTATGGAAGGAAGTCTGTTGATCAAATTTTTGTTACTCCAATGGATGGTAGCCTTGTCATTATGGAAGGTAGTCTATTGTCGAGATTTTTGTTATTACATTGGATGGTAGCCTTGTCATTATGGAAGGTAGTCTGTTGTCGATATTTTTGTTACTCCAATGGATGGTAGCCTTGTCATTATGGAAGGTAGTCTATTGTCAAAAATTTTGTTACTCCAATGGATTATAGCCTTGTCATTATGGAAGGTAGTCTGTTGTCGATTTTTTCTTTACTCCAATTGATGGTAGCCTTGTCATTATGGAAGGTAGTCTATTGTCGAGATTTTTGTTAGTCAAATGGATGGTAGCCTTGTCATTATGGAAGGTAGTCTGTTGTTGATGTTTTTGTTAATCCAATGGAGGGTAGCCTTGTCATTATGGAAGGAAGTATGTTGATCAGATTTTTATTACTCCAATGGATGGTAGCCTTGTCATTATGGAAGGTAGTCTATTGTCGAGATTTTTGTTATTCCATTGGATGGTAGCCTTGTCATTATGGAAGGTAGACTTTAGTCGAGATTTGTGTTACTCCAAATGGATGGTAGCCTTGTGATTATGGAAGGTAGTCTGTTGCCGATATTTTTGTTACTCCAATGGTGGTAGCCTTGTCATTTTGGAAGTTAGTCTGTTGTCGATATTTTTAATACTCCAATTGATGGTATCCTTGTCATTATGGAACGTAGTCTGTTGTCGTGATTTTTGTTACACCAATGGATGGTAGCCTTGTCATTACGGAAGGTAGTCTGTTGTCGAGATCTTTGTTACTCTAATGGATTGTAGCCTTTTCATTATGGAAGGTAGTCAGTTGTCGTGATTTTTGTTACTCAAATTGATGGTAGCCTTGTCATTATGTAAGGTAGTCTGTTGTCGAGATTTTTGTTAGTCAAATGGATGGTAGCCTTGTCATTATGGAAGGTAGTTTGTTGTTGATATTTTTGTTAATCTAATGGATGGTAGCCTTGTCATTATGGAAAAAAGTCTGTTAATCAGATTTTTGTTACTCCAATGGATGGTAGCCTTGTCATTATGGAAGGTAGTCTATAGTCGAGATTTTTGTTATTCCATTGGATGGTAGCCTTGTCATTATGGAAGGTAGACTTTTGTCGAGATTTTTGTTACTCCAAATGGATGGTAGCCTTGTCATTATGGAAGGTAGTCTGTTGTCGAGATTTTTGTTACTCCAATGGATTGTAGCCTTGTCATTATAAAAGGTAGTTTGTTGTCAATATTATTTTTACTCCTATTGATGGTAGCCTTGTCATTATGGAATATAGTCTGTTGTCGAGATTTTTGTAACACCAATGGATGGTAGCCTTGTCATTATGGAAGGTAGTCTATTATCGAGATCTTTGTTACTCTAATGGATTGTAGCTTTGTCATTATGGAACGTAGTCTGTTGTCGAGATTTTTGTTATTCTAATGGATTGTAGCCTTGTCATTATGAAAGGTAGTCTGTTGTCAATATTTTTTTTACCCCAATTGATGGTAGCCTTGTCATTATGGAATATAGTCTGTTGTCGAGATTGTTGTAACACCAATGGATGGTAGCCTTGTCATTACGTAAGGTAGTCTATTATCGATATCTGTGTTACTCCAATGGATGGTAGCCTTGACATTATGGAATGAAGTTTGTTGTCGAGATTTTTGTTACTCCAATGGATGGTAGCCTTGACATTACGGAAGGTAGTCTATTGTCGAGATCTTTGTTACTCCAATGGATGGTAGCCTTTTCATTATGGAAGGTAGTCTTTTGTCGATATTTTTGTAACTCCAATTAATGGTAGCCTTGTCATTATGGAAGGTAGTCTGTTGCCGATATTTTTGTTACTCAAATTGATGGTAGCCTTGTCATTATGTAAGGTAGTCTGTTGTCGAGATTTTTGTTAGTCAAATTGATGGTAGCCTTGTCATTATGGAACGTAGTCTGTTGTCAATATTTTTGCTACACCAATGGATGGTAGCCTTGTCATTACAAAAGGTAGTCTGTTGTCGAGATCTTTGTTAATTTAATGGATTGTAGTCTTGTCATTATGGAAGGTAGTAAGTTGTCGAGATTTTTTTACTCAAATTGATGGTAGCCTTGTCATTATGTAGGGTAGTCTATTGTCGAGATTTTTGTTAGTCAAATGGATGGTAGCCTTGTCATTATGGAAGGTAGTCTGTTGTTGATATTTTTGTTAATCCAATGGAGGGTAGCCTTGTCATTATGGAAGGAAGTATGTTGATCAGATTTTTATTACTCCAATGGATGGTAGCCTTGTCATTATGGAAGGTAGTCTATTGTCGAGATTTTTGTTATTCCATTGGATGGTAGCCTTGTCATTATGGAAGGTAGACTTTAGTCGAGATTTGTGTTACTCCAAATGGATGGTAGCCTTGTGATTATGGAAGGTAGTCTGTTGCCGATATTTTTGTTACTCCAATGGTGGTAGCCTTGTCATTTTGGAAGTTAGTCTGTTGTCGATATTTTTAATACTCCAATTGATGGTATCCTTGTCATTATGGAACGTAGTCTGTTGTCGTGATTTTTGTTACACCAATGGATGGTAGCCTTGTCATTACGGAAGGTAGTCTGTTGTCGAGATCTTTGTTACTCTAATGGATTGTAGCCTTTTCATTATGGAAGGTAGTCAGTTGTCGTGATTTTTGTTACTCAAATTGATGGTAGCCTTGTCATTATGTAAGGTAGTCTGTTGTCGAGATTTTTGTTAGTCAAATGGATGGTAGCCTTGTCATTATGGAAGGTAGTTTGTTGTTGATATTTTTGTTAATCTAATGGATGGTAGCCTTGTCATTATGGAAAAAAGTCTGTTAATCAGATTTTTGTTACTCCAATGGATGGTAGCCTTGTCATTATGGAAGGTAGTCTATAGTCGAGATTTTTGTTATTCCATTGGATGGTAGCCTTGTCATTATGGAAGGTAGACTTTTGTCGAGATTTTTGTTACTCCAAATGGATGGTAGCCTTGTCATTATGGAAGGTAGTCTGTTGTCGAGATTTTTGTTACTCCAATGGATTGTAGCCTTGTCATTATAAAAGGTAGTTTGTTGTCAATATTTTTTTTACTCCTATTGATGGTAGCCTTGTCATTATGGAATATAGTCTGTTGTCGAGATTTTTGTAACACCAATGGATGGTAGCCTTGTCATTATGGAAGGTAGTCTATTATCGAGATCTTTGTTACTCTAATGGATTGTAGCCTTGTCATTATGGAACGTAGTCTGTTGTCGAGATTTTTGTTATTCTAATGGATTGTAGCCTTGTCATTATGAAAGGTAGTCTGTTGTCAATATTTTTTTTACCCCAATTGATGGTAGCCTTGTCATTATGGAATATAGTCTGTTGTCGAGATTTTTGTAACACCAATGGATGGTAGCCTTGTCATTACGTAAGGTAGTCTATTATCGAGATCTGTGTTACTCCAATGGATGGTAGCCTTGACATTATGGAATGAAGTTTGTTGTCGAGATTTTTGTTACTCCAATGGATGGTAGCCTTGACATTACGGAAGGTAGTCTATTGTCGAGATCTTTGTTACTCCAATGGATGGTAGCCTTTTCATTATGGAAGGTAGTCTTTTGTCGATATTTTTGTAACTCCAATTAATGGTAGCCTTGTCATTATGGAAGGTAGTCTGTTGCCGAGATTTTTGTTACTCAAATTGATGGTAGCCTTGTCATTATGTAAGGTAGTCTGTTGTCGAGATTTTTGTTAGTCAAATTGATGGTAGCCTTGTCATTATGGAAGGTAGTTTGTTGTTGATATTTTTGTTAATCCAATGGATGGTAGCCTTGTCATTATGGAAGGATGTTTGTTAATCAGATTTTTGTTACTCCAATGGATGGTAGCCTTGTAAATATGGAAGGTAGTCTATAGTCGAGATTTTTGTTATTCCATTGGATGGTAGCCTTGTCATTATGGAAGGAAGTCTGTTGTCAAAATTTTTGTTAATCCAATGGATTGTAGCCTTGTCATTATGGAAGGTTGTCTACTGTCGAGATTTTTATTATTCCATTGGATGGTAGCCTTGTCATTATGGAACGTAGTCTGTTGTCGATATTTTTGCTACACGAATGGATGGTAGCCTTGTCATTACAGAAGGTAGTCTGTTGTCGAGATCTTTATTACTCTAATGGATTTTAGCCTTGTCATTATGGAAGGTAGTCAGTTGTCGAGATTTTTGTTACTCAAATTGATGGTATCCTTGTCATTATGTAAGGTAGTCGGTTGTCGAGATTTTTGTTAGTCAAATGGATGGTAGCCTTGTCATTATGGAAGGTAGTCTGTTGTTGATATTTTTGTTAATCCAATGGATGGTAGCCTTGTCATTATGGAAGGAAGTTTGTTGATCAGATTTTTATTACTCCAATGGATGGTAGCCTTGTCATTATGGAAGTTAGTCTGTTGTCGAGATTTTTGGTACTCCAATGGATGGTAGCCTTGTTATTATGGAAGGTAGTCTGTCGTTGAGATTTCTCTTACTCCAATGGATGGTAGCCTTGTTATTATGGAAGGTAGTCTATTGTCGAGATTTTTGTCACTCCAATTGATGGTAGCCTTGTCATTATGGAAGGCAATCTGTTGTCGATATTTTTGTTAATCCAATGGATGGTAGCCTTGTCATTATGTAAGGTAGTCTGTTATCTAGTTTTTCTTTACTCTAATTGATGGTAGCCTTGTCATTATGGAACGTAGTCTGTTGTCAAGATTTTTGTTACTATAATGGATTGTAGCCTTGTCATTATGGAAGGTAATCAGTTGTCGATATTTTTGTTACTCAAATTGATGGTAGCCTTGTCATTATGTAAGGTAGTCTGTTGTCGAGATTTTTGTTAGTCAAATTGATGGTAGCCTTGTCATTATGGAAGGTAGTCTGTTGTTGATATTTTTGTTAATCCAATGGATGGTAGCCTAGTCATTATGGAAGGAAGTCTGTTGATCAGATTTTTGTTACTCCAATTGATGGTAGCCTTGTCATTATGGAAGGTAGTCTATTGTCGAGATTTTTTTTATTCCATTGGATGGTAGCCTTGTCATTATGGAAGGTAGACTTTTGTCGAGATTTTTGTTACTCCAAATGGATGGTAGCCTTGTCATTATGGAAGGTAGTTTGTTGCCGAGATTTTTGTTACTCTAAAGGATGGTAGTATGTTGTCGAGATTTTTGTTACTCCAATGGATTGTAGCCTTGTCCTTATGGAAGGTAGTCTGTTGTCTAAAATTTTTTTACTCCAATGGTGGTAGCCTTGTCATTATGGAAGTTAGTCTGTTGTCGAGATTTTTGTTACTCCAATGGATGGTAGCCTTGTCATTATGGAAGGTAGTCTGTTGTCGAGACTTTTGTCACTCCAATTGATGGTAGCCTTGTCATTTTGGAAGGTAATTTGTTTTCTAGATTTTTGTTACTCCAATGGTGGTAGCCTTGTCATTATGGAAGTTAGTCTGTTGTCGAGATTTTTGGTACTCCAATGGATAATAGCCTTGTCATTATGGAAGGTAGTCTGTGATTGAGATTTCTGTTACTCCAATGGATGGTAGCCTTGTCATTACGGAAGGTAGTCTGTTGTCGAGATTTTTGTCACTCCAATTGATGGTAGCCTTGTCATTATGGAAGGCAATCTGTTGTCGATATTTTTGTTAATCTAATGGATGGAAGCCTTGTCATTATGTAAGGTAGTCTGTTATCGAGTTTTTCTTTACTCTAATTGATGGTAGCCTTGTCATTATGGAACGTAGTCTGTTGTCAAGATCTTTGTTACTATAATGGATTGTAGCCTTGTCATTATGGAAGGTAGTCAGTTGTCAAGATTTTTGTTACTCAAATTGATGGTAGCCTTGTCATTATGTAAGGTAGTCTGTTGTCGAGATTTTTGTTAGTCAAATGGATGGTAGCCTTGTCATTATGGAAGGTAGTCTGTTGTTGATTTTTTTTGTTAATCCAATGGATGGTAGCCTTGTCATTATGGAAGGAAGTCTGTTGATCAGATTTTTGTTACTCCAATGGATGGTAGCCTTGTCATTATGGAAGGTAGTCTATTGTCGAGATTTTTGTTATTCCATTGGATGGTAGCCTTGTCATTATGGAAGGTAGACTTTTGTCGAGATTTTTGTTACTCCAAATGGATGGTAGCCTTGTCATTATGGAAGGTAGTCTGTTGCCGAGATTTTTGTTACTCTAAAGGATGGTAGCCTTGTCATTATGGATGGTAGTATGTTTTCGAGATTTTTGTTACTCCAATGGATTGTAGCCTTGTCATTATGGAAGGTAGTCTGTTGTCTAAAATTTTTTTACTCCAATGATGGTAGCCTTGTCATTATGGAAGTTAGTCAGTTGTCGAGATTTTTGTTACTCCAATGGATGGTAGCCTTGTCATTACGGAAGGTAGTCTGTTGTCGAGATCTTTGTTACTCTAATGGATGGTAGCCTTATCATTATGGAAAGTAGTTTGTTGTCGAGATTTTTGTCACTCCAATTGATGGTAGCCTTGTCATTTTGGAAGGTAATATGTTGTTGTGTTTTTCTTTACTCCAATTGATGGTAGCCTTGTTATTATGGAACGTAGTCTATTGTCGAGTTTTTCTTTACTCCAATTGATGGTAGCCTTGTCATTATGGAACGTAGTCTGTTGTCGAGATTTTTGTTACACCAATGGATGGTAGCCTTGTCGTTACGCTAGGTATTCTGTTATCGAGATCTTTGTTACTCTAATGGATTGTAGCCTTGTCATTATGGAAGGTATTCTGTTGTCGAGATTTTTTGTTAGTCAAATGGATGGTAGCCTTGTCATGATGGAAGGTAGTCTGTTGTTGATATTTTTGTCTCTGCCATGGATGGTAGCCTTGTCATTATGGAAGGAAGTCTGTTGATCAGATTTTTTTACTCCAATGGATGGTAGCCTTGTCATTATAGAAGGTAGTCTGTTGTCGAGATTTTTGTTATTCCATTGGATGGTAGCCTTGTCATTATGGAAGGTAGTCTTTTGTCGAGATTTTTTTTACTCCAATTGATGGTAGCCTTGTCATTATGGAAGGTAGTCTGTTGCCGAGATTTTTGTTACTCTAAATGATGGTAGACTTGTCATTATGGAAGGTAGTCTGCAGTCGAGATTTTTGTTACTCCAATGGATTGTAGCCTTGTCATTATGGAAGGTAGTCTATTGTCGAAATTTATGTTACTCCAATGGATTGTAGCCTTGTCATTATGGAAGGTAGTCTGTTGTTGAGATTTTTGTTACTCCAATGGATGGTAGCCTTATCATTATGGATGGTAGTCTGTTGTCGAGATTTTTTTTACTCCAATGGATGGTAGCCTTGTCATTATGGAAGGTAGTCTATTGTCTAGATTTTTGTTCTTCCATTGGATGGTAGCCTTGTCATTAGGAAGGTAGACTTTTGTCGAGATTTTTGTTACTCCAAATGGATGGTAGCCTTGTCATTATGGAAGGAAGTCTGTTGATCAGATTTTTTATTCCAATGGACGGTAGCCTTGTCATTATGGAAGGTAGTCTGTTGTCAAGATTTTTTTTATTCCATTGGATGGTAGCCTTGTCATCATGGAAGGTAGTCTTTTTGTCGAGATTTTTGTTACTCCAATTGATGGTATCCTTGTCATTATGGAAAGTAGTCTGTTGCCGAGATTTTTGTTACTCTAAAGGATGGTAGCCTTGTCATTATGGAAGGTAGTCTGTTGTCGAGATTTTGTTACCCCAATGGATTGTAGCCTTGTCATTATGGAAGGTAGTCTGTTGTCGAAATTTATGTTGCTCCAATGGATTGTAGCCTTGTCATTATGGAAGGTAGTCTGTTGTCGAGATTTTGTTACCCCAATGGATTATAGCCTTGTCATTATGGAAGGTAGTCTGTTGTCGAAAGTTATGTTGCTCCAATGGATTGTAGCCTTGTCATTATGGAAGGTAGTCTGTTGTCGAGATTTTTGTTACTCCAATGGATTATAGCCTTGTCATTATGGAAGGTTGTCTGTTGTCTAGATTTTTGTTACTCCAATGGTGGTAGCCTTGTCATTATGGAAGTTAGTCTGTTGTCTAGATTTTTGTCACTTCAATTGATGGTAGCTTTGTCATTATGGAAGGTAATTTGTTGTTAATATTTTTGTTAATCCAATGGATGGTAGCCTTGTCATTATGTAAGGTAGTCTGTTATCGAGTTTTTCTTTACTCCAACTGATGGTAGCCTTGTCATTATGGAACGTAGTCTGTTGTCGAGATTTTTGTTACACCAATGGACGGTAGCCTTGTCATTACGGAAGGTAGTATGTTGTCGAGATCTTTGTTACTCAAATTGATGGTAGCCTTGTCATTATGAAAAGTAGTCTATTGTCGAGATTTTTGTTAGTCAAATGGATGGTATCCTTTTCATTATGGAAGGTAGTCTGTTGTTGATATTTTTGTTAATCCAATGGATGGTAGCCTTGTCATTATGGAAGGAAGTCTGTTGATCAGATTTTTGTTACTCCAATGGATGGTAGCGTTGTCATTATGGAGGGTAGTCTATTGTCGAGATTTTTGTTATTCCATTTGATGGTAGCCTTGTCATTATGGAAGGTAGACTTTTGTCGAGATTTTTGTTACTCCAAATGGATGGTAGCCTTGTCTTTATGGAAGTTAGTCTGTTGACGAGATTTTTATTACTCCAATGGATTGTAGCCTTGTCATTATGTAAGGTAGTCTGTTGTCTAAATTTTTGTTACTCCAATGGATTGTAGCCTTGTCATTATGGAAGGTAGTCTGTTGTCTAGATTTTTTTTACTCCAATGGTGGTAGCCTTGTCATTATGGAAGTTAGTTTGTTGTCGAGATTTTTGTCACTCCAATTGATGATAGCCTTGTCATTTTGGAAGGTAATATGTTGTCGAGTTTTTCTTTACTCCAATTGATGGTAGCCTTGTCATTATGGAACGTAGTCTGTTGTCGAAATTTTTGTTACACCAATGGATGGTAGCCTTGTCATTACAGAAGGTAGTCTGTTGTCGAGATCTTTGTTACTCCAATGGAGGGTAGCCATGTCATTATGGAAGGTAGTCAGTTGTCGAGATTTTTGTTACTCAAATTGATGGTAGCCTTGTCATTATGTAAGGTAGTCTGTTGTAGAGATTTTATGTTAGTCAAATGGATGGTAGCCTTGTCATGATGGAAGGTAGTCTGTTGTTGAGATCTCTGTTACTCCCATGGATGGTAGCCTTTTCATTATGGAAGGTAGTCTGTTGTCGAGATTTTTTTGTCACTCCAATGGATGGTAGCCTTGTCATTATGGAAGGTAGTCTGTTGTCGATATTTTTGTTACTCCAATGGATTGTAGCCTTGTCATTATGTAAGGTAGTCTGTTATCGAGTTTTTCTTTACTCCAATTGATGGTAGCCTTGTCATTATGGAACGTAGTCTGTTGTCGAGATTTTTGTTACACCAATGGACGGTAGCCTTGTCATTACGGAAGGTAGTATGTTGTCGAGATCTTTGTTACTCAAATTGATGGTAGCCTTGTCATTATGTAAGGTAGTCTGTTGTCGAGATTTTTGTTAGTCAAATGGATGGTAGCCTTGTCATTATGGAAGGTAGTCTGTTGTTGATATTTTTGTTAATCCAATGGATGGTAGCCATGTCATTATGGAAGGAAGTCTGTTGATCAGATTTTTGTTACTCCAATGGATGGTAGCCTTGTCATTATGGAAGGTAGTCTATTGTCGATATTTTTGTTATTCCATTGGATGGTAGCCTTATCATTATGGAAGGTAGACTTTTGTCGAGATTTTTGTTACTCCAAATGGATGGTAGCCTTGTCTTTATGGAAGGTAGTCTGTTGCCGAGATTTTTGTTACTCCCATGGATTGTAGCCTTGTCATTATGGAACGTAGTCTGTTGTCGAGATTTTTGTTACACCAATGGATGGTAGCCTTGTCATTACGGAAGGTAGTATGTTGTCGAGATCTTTGTTACTCAAATTGATGGTAGCCTTGTCATTATGAAAAGTAGTCTATTGTCGAGATTTTTGTTAGTCAAATGGATGGTATCCTTTTCATTATGGAAGGTAGTCTGTTGTTGATATTTTTGTTAATCCAATGGATGGTAGCCTTGTCATTATGGAAGGAAGTCTGTTGATCAGATTTTTGTTACTCCAATGGATGGTAGCATTGTCATTATGGAGGGTAGTCTATTGTCGAGATTTTTGTTATTCCATTTGATGGTAGCCTTGTCATTATGGAAGGTAGACTTTTGTCGAGATTTTTGTTACTCCAAATGGATGGTAGCCTTGTCTTTATGGAAGTTAGTCTGTTGACGAGATTTTTGTTACTCCAATGGATTGTAGCCTTGTCATTATATAAGGTAGTCTGTTGTCTAAATTTTTGTTACTCCAATGGATTGTAGCCTTGTCATTATGGAAGGTAGTCTGTTGTCTAGATTTTTTTTACTCCAATGGTGGTAGCCTTGTCATTATGGAAGTTAGTTTGTTGTCGAGATTTTTGTCACTCCAATTGATGATAGCCTTGTCATTTTGGAATGTAATATGTTGTCGAGTTTTTCTTTACTCCAATTGATGGTAGCCTTGTCATTATGGAACGTAGTCTGTTGTCGAAATTTTTGTTACACCAATGGATGGTAGCCTTATCATTACAGAAGGTAGTCTGTTGTCGAGATCTTTGTTACTCCAATGGAGGGTAGCCATGTCATTATGGAAGGTAGTCAGTTGTCGAGATTTTTGTTACTCAAATTGATGGTAGCCTTGTCATTATGTAAGGTAGTCTGTTGTAGAGATTTTTTGTTAGTCAAATGGATGGTAGCCTTGTCATGATGGAAGGTAGTCTGTTGTTGAGATCTCTGTTACTCCCATGGATGGTAGCCTTTTCATTATGGAAGGTAGTCTGTTGTCGAGATTTTTTTGTCACTCCAATGGATGGTAGCCTTGCCATTATGGAAGGTAGTCTGTTGTCGATATTTTTGTTACTCCAATGGATTGTAGCCTTGTCATTATGTAAGGTAGTCTGTTATCGAGTTTTTCTTTACTCCAATTGATGGTAGCCTTGTCATTATGGAACGTAGTCTGTTGTCGAGATTTTTGTTACACCAATGGACGGTAGCCTTGTCATTACGGAAGGTAGTATGTTGTCGAGATCTTTGTTACTCAAATTGATGGTAGCCTTGTCATTATGTAAGGTAGTCTGTTGTCGAGATTTTTGTTAGTCAAATGGATGGTAGCCTTGTCATTATGGAAGGTAGTCTGTTGTTGATATTTTTGTTAATCCAATGGATGGTAGCCATGTCATTATGGAAGGAAGTCTGTTGATCAGATTTTTGTTACTCCAATGGATGGTAGCCTTGTCATTATGGAAGGTAGTCTATTGTCGATATTTTTGTTATTCCATTGGATGGTAGCCTTATCATTATGGAAGGTAGACTTTTGTCGAGATTTTTGTTACTCCAAATGGATGGTAGCCTTGTCTTTATGGAAGGTAGTCTGTTGCCGAGATTTTTGTTACTCCCATGGATTGTAGTCTTGTCATTACGGAAGGTAGTCTGTTGTCGAGATCTTTGTTACTCCAATGGATTGTAGCCTTGTCATTATGGAAGGTAGTCAGTTGTCAAGATTTTTGTTACTCAAATTGATGGTAGCCTTGTCATTATGTAAGGTAGTCTGTTGTCGAGATTTTTGTTAGACAAATGGATGGTATCCTTGTCATTATGGAAGGTAGTCTATTGTTGATATTTTTGTTAATCCAATGGATGGTAGCCTTGTCATGATGGAAGGTAGTCTGTTGTTGATATTTCTGTTACTCCAATGGATGGTAGCCTTGTCATTATGGAAGGAAGTCTGTTGTCAAGATTTTTGTTATTCCATTGGATGGTAGCCTTTTCATTATGGAAGGTAGTATTTTGTCGAGATTTTTGTTACTCCAATTGATGGTAGCCTTGTCATAATGAAAGGTAGTCTGTTATCGATATTTTTGTTACACCAATTGATGGTAGCCTTTTCATTATGGAATGTAGTCTGTTGTCGAGATTTTTGTTATTCCATTGGATGGTAGCCTTGTCATTATGGAAGGTAGTCTGTTGTCGAGATTTTTTTTACTCTAATGGATGGCAGCCTTGTCATTATGGAAGGTAGTCTGTTGCCGAGATTTTTGACAATCCAATTGATGGTAGCCTTTTGATTATGGAAAGTAGTCTGTTGTCGAGATTTTTGTTTTTCCAATGGATGGTTGCCTTCTCATTATGGAAGGTAATGTGTTTTCGATATTTTTGTTACTCCAATTGATGGTAGCCTTGTCATTATGGAACATAGTCTGTGTTCGATATTTTTGTTACACTAATCGATGGTAGCCTTGTCATTACGGAAGGTAGTCTATTGTCGAGATCTTTGTTACTCTTATGGATTGTACCCTTGTCATTATGGAAGGTAGTCAGTTGTCGAGATTTTTGTTACTCAAATTGATGGTAGCCTTGTCATTATGTAAGGTAGTCTATTGTCGAGATTTTTGTTAGTCAAATAGATGGTAGCCTTGTCATTATGGAAGGTAGTCTGTTGTTGATATTTTAGTTAATCCAATGGATGGTAGCCTTGTCATTATGGAAGGAACTCTGTTGATGAGATTTTTGTTACTCCAATGGATGGTAGCCTTGTCATTATGGAAGGTAGTCTATTGTCGAGATTTTTGTTATTCCTTTGGATGGTAGCCTTGTCATTATGGAAGATAGACTTTTGTCGAGATTTTTGTTACTCCAAATGGATGGTGGCCTTGTCATTATGGAAGGTAGTCTGTTGCCAAGATTTTTGTTACTCTAAAGGATGGTAGCCTTATCATTATGGATGGTAGTCTGTTATCGAGTTTTTCTTTACTCCAATTGATGGTAGCCTTGTCATTATGGAACGTAGTCTGTTGTCGAGATTTTTGTTACACCAATGGATGGTAGCTTTGTCATTATGGAAGGTAGTCTATCATTGAGATTTCTGTTACTCCAATGGATGATAGCCTTGTCATTATGGAAGGTAGTCTATTGTCGAGATCTTTGTTACACTTATGGATTGTACCCTTGTAATTATGGAAGGTAGTTTGTTGTTGAGATTTTTGTCACTCTAATTGATGGTAGCCTTGTCATTTTGGAAGGTAATCTGTTGTCGAGATTTTTGTTACTCGAATTGATGGTAGCCTTGTCATTATGGAAGGTAGTTTGTTGTCGAGTTTTTCTTTACTCCAATTGATGGTAGCCTTGTCATTATGGAACATAGTCTGTTGTCGATATTTTTGTTACACCAATGGATGGTAGCCTTGTCATTATGGAAGGTAGTCTATTGTCGAGATTTTTGTTATTCCATTGGATGGTAGCCTTGTCATTATGGAAGGTAGACTTTTGTCGAGATTTTTGTTACTCCAAATGGATGGTAGCCTTGTCATTATGGAAGGTAGTCTGTTGCCGAGATTTTTGTTACTCCAATGGATTGTAGCCTTGTCATTATGGAAGGTAGTCTGTTGTCTAAATTTTTGTTACTCCAATGGATTATAGCCTTGTCATTATGGAATGTAGTCTGTTGTCTAGATTTTTGTTACTCCAATGGTGGTAGCCTTGTCATTATGGAAGTTAGTCTGTTGTCGAGATTTTTGTTACTCCGATGGATGGTAGCCTTGTCATTATGGTAGGTAGTATGTCGTTGAGATTTCTGTTACTCCAATGGATGGTAGCCTTGTCATTATGAAAGGTAGTCTGTTGTCGAGATTTTTGTCACACCAATTCATGGTAGCCTTGTCATTTTGGAAGGTAATCTGTTGTCGAGTTTTTCTTTACTCCAATTGATGGTAGCCTTGTCATTATGGAACGTAGTCTGTTGTCGATATTTTTGTTACACCAATGGATGATAGCCTTGTCATTATGGAAGGTAGTCAGTTGTCGAGATTTTTGTTACTCAAATTGATGGTAGCCTTCTCATTATGTAAGGTAGTTTGTTGTCGAGATTTTTTGTTAGTCAAATGGATGATAGCCTTGTCATGATGGAAGGTAGTCTGTTGTCGAGATTTCTGTTACTCCAATGGATGGTAGCCTTGTCATTATGGAAGGTAGTCTGTTGTCGAGATTTTTGTCACTCCAATTGATGGTAGCCTTGTCATTATGGAAGGTAATTTGTTGTCAATATTTTTGTTACTCTAAAGGATGGTAGACTTGTCATTATGGAAGGTAGTCTGTTATCGAGTTTTTCTTTACTCCAATTGATGGTAGCCTTGTCATAATGGAACGTAGTCTGTTGTCGAGATTTTTGTTACACCAATAGATGGTAGCCTTGTCATTATGGAAGGTAGTCTATTGTCGAGATCTTTGTTACTATAATAGATTGTAGCCTTGTCATTATGGAAGGTAGTTTGTTGTCGAGATTTTTGTTACTCAAATTGATGGTAGCCTTGTCATTATGTAAGGTAGTCCATTGTCGAGATTTTTGTTACTCCAATGGATGGTAGCCTTGTCATTATGGAAGGTAGTCTGTCGTTGAGATATCTGTTACTCCAATGGATGGTAGCCTTGTCATTACGGAAGGTAGTCTGTTGTCGAGATTTTTGTCACTCCAATTGATGGTAGCCTCGTCATTTTGGAAGGTAATCTGTTGTCGCGATTTTTGTTACACCTATGGATGGTAGCCTTATCATTATGGAAGGTAGTCTGTCGTTGAGATTTCTGTTACTCCAATGGATGGTAGCCTTGTCATTTTGGAAGGTAGTCTGTTGTCGAGATTTTTGTCACTCCAATTGATGGTAGCCTTGTCATTATGGAAGGCAATCTGTTGTCGATATTTTTGTTAATCTAATGGATGGTAACCTTGTCATTATGTAAGGTAGTCTGTTATCGAGTTTTTCTTTACTCCAATTAATGGTAGCCTTGTCATTATAGAACGTAGTCTGTTGTGGAGATTTTTGTTACACCAATGGATGTTAGCCTTGTCATTACGGAAGGTAGTCTGTTGTCGAGATTTTTGTTACTCCAATGGATGGTAGCCTTGTCATTATGGAAGGTAGTCTGTCGTTGAGATTTCTGTTACTCCAATGGATGGTAGCCTTGTCATTATGGAAGGTAGTTTGTTGTCGAGATTTTTGTCACTCCAATTGATGGTAGCCTTGTCATTTTGGAAGGTAATCTGTTGTCGAGATTTTTGTTACTGCAATGGATGGTAGCCTTGTCATTATGGAAGGTAGTTTGTTGTCAAGTTTTTCTTTACTCCAATTGATGGTAGCCTTGTCATTATTGAACGTAGTCTGTTGTCGAGATTTTTGTTACACCAATGGATGGTAGCCTTGTCATTACGGAAGGTAGTCTGTTGTCGAGATCTTTGTTACTCTAATGGATTGTAGCCTTGTCATTATGGAAGGTAGACTTTTGTCGAGATTTTTGTTACTCCAAATTGATGGTAGCCTTGTCATTATGTAAGGTAGTATGTTGCCGAGATTTTTTGTTAGTCAAATAGATGGTAGACTTGTCATTATGGAAGGTAGTCTGTTGTCTAGATTTTTGTTACTCCAATGGATGGTAGCTTTGTCATTATGGAAGGAAGTCTGTTGATCAGATTTTTTTACTCCAATGGATGGTAGCCTTGTCATTATGGAAGGTAGTCTGTTGTTTAGATTTTTGTTACTCCAATGGATGGTAGCCTTGTCATTATGGAAGGTAGTCTGTTGTCGAGATTTTTGTCACTACAATTGATGGTAGCCTTGTCATTATGGAAGGTAATTTGTTGTCGATATTTTTGTTATTCTAAAGGATGGTAGACTTGTCATTATGGAAGGTAGTCTGTTATCGAGTTTTTCTTTACTCCAATTGATGGTAGCCTTGTCATTATGGAACGTAGTCTGTTATCGAGATTTTTGTTACACCAATGGATGGTAGCCTTGTCATTTTGGAAGGTAATCTGTTGTCGAGATCTTTGTTACTATAATGGATTGTAGCCTTGTCATTATGGAAGGCAGTCCGTTGTCGAGATTTTTGTTACTCAAATTGATGGTAGCCTTGTCATTATGTAAGGTAGTCTTTTGTCGAGATTTTTGTTACTCCAATGGATGGTAGCCTTGTCATTATGGAAGGTAGTCTGTCGTTGAGATTTCTGTTACTCCAATGGATGGTAGCCTTGTCATTATGGAAGGTAGTATGTTGTCGAGATTTTTGTCACTCCAATTGATGGTAGCATTGTCATTTTGGAAGGTAATCTGTTGTCGAGATTTTTGTTACTCCAATGGATGGTAGCCTTGTCATTATGGAAGTTATTGTTGTCGAGTTTTTCTTTACTCCAATTGATGGTAGCCTTGTCATTACGGAAGGTAGTCTGTTGTCGAGATCTTTGTTACTCTAATGGATTGTAGCCTTGTCATTATGGAAGGTAGTCAGTTGTCGAGATTTTTGTTACTCAAATTGATGGTAGCCTTGTCATTATGTAAGGTAGTATGTTGTCGAGATTTTTTGTTAGTCAAATGGATGGTAGCCTTGTCATTATAAAAGGTAGTCTGTTGTCCAGATTTTTGGTACTACAATGGATTGTAGCCTTGTCATTATGGAAGGTAGTATGTCATTGAGATTTCTGTTACTCCAATGGATGGTAGCCTTGTCATTTTGGAAGGTAGTCTGTTGTCGAGATTTTTGTCACTCCAATTGATGGTAGCCTTGTCATTATGGAAGGCAATCTGTTGTCAATATTTTTGTTAATCCAATGGATGGTAGCCTTGTCATTATGTAAGGTAGTCTATTATCGAGTTTTTCTTTACTCCAATTGATGGTAGCCTTGTCATTGTAGAACGTAGTCTGTTGTGGAGATTTTTGTTACACCAATGGATGTTAGCCTTGCCATTACGGAAGGTAGTCTGTTGTCGAGATTTTTGTTACTCCAATGGATGGTAGCTTTGTCATTATGGAAGGTAGTCTGTCATTGAGATTTCTGTTACTCCAATAGATGATAGCCTTGTCATTATGGAAGGTAGTTTGTTGTCGAGATTTTTGTCACTCCAATTGATGGTAGCCTTGTCATTTTGGAAGGTAATTTGTTGTCGAGATTTTTGTTACTCCAATTGATGGTAGCCTTCTCATTATGGAAGGTAGTTTGTTGTCGAGTTTTTCTTTACTCCAATTGATGGTAGCCTTGTCATTATGGAACGTAGTCTGTTGTCGAGATTTTTGTTACACCAATGGATGGTAGCCTTATCATTATGGAAGGTAGTCTATTGTCGAGATTTTTGTTATTCCATTGGATGGTAGCCTTGTCATTATGGAAGGTAGACTTTTGTCGAGATTTTTGTTACTCCAAATGGATGGTAGCCTTGTCATTATGAAAGGTAGTCTGTTGCCGAGATTTTTGTTACTCCAATGGATTGTAGCCTTGTCATTATGGAAGGTAGTCTGTTGTCTAAATTTTTGTTACTCCAATGGATTGTAGCCTTGTCATTATGGAAGGTAGTCTGTTGTCTAGATTTTTGTTACTCCAATGGTGGTAGCCTTGTCATTATGGAAGTTAGTCTGTTGTCGAGATTTTTGTTACTCCAATGGATGGTAGCCTTGTCATTATGGTAGGTAGTCTGTTGTCGAGATTTTTGTCACTACAATTGATGGTAGCCTTGTCATTATGGAAGGTAATTTGTTGTCGATATTTTTGTTACTCTAAAGGATGGTAGACTTGTCAATATCGAAGTTAGTCTGTTATCGAGTTTTTCTTTACTCCAATTGATGGTAGCCTTGTCATTATGGAACGTAGTCTGTTGTCGAGATTTTTGTTACACCAATGGATTGTAGCCTTGTCATTATGGAAGGTAGTTTGTTGTTGAGATCTTTGTTACGATAATGGATTGTAGCCTTGTCATTATGGAAGGTAGTCCGTTGTCGAGATTTTTGTTACTCAAATTGATGGTAGCCTTGTCATTATGTAAGGTAGTCTTTTGTCGAGATTTTTGTTACTCCAATGGATGGTAGCCTTGTCATTATGGAAGGTAGTCTGTTGTCGAGTTTTTCTTTACTACAATTGATGGTAGCCTTGTCATTATGGAACGTAGTCTGTTGTCGAGATTTTTGTTACTCCAATGGTGGTAGCCTTGTCATTATAAAAGTTAGTCTGTTGTCGAGATTTTTGGTACTTCAATGGATGGTAGCCTTGTCATTTTGGAAGGTAGTCTGTTGTCGAGATTTTTGTCACTCCAATTGATGGTAGCCTTGTCATTATGGAAGGCAATCTGTTGTCGATATTTTTGTTAATCCAATGGATGGTAACCTTGTCATTATGTAAGGTAGTCTGTTATCGAGTTTTTCTTTACTCCAATTGATGGTAGCCTTGTCATTATAGAACGTAGTCTGTTGTGGAGATTTTTGTTACACCAATGATTGTTAGCCTTGTCATTACGGAAGGTAGTCTGTTGTCGAGATTTTTGTTACTCCAATGGATGGTAGCCTTGTCATTATGGAAGGTAGTCTGTCGTTGAGATTTTTGTTACTCCAATGGATGGTAGCCTTGTCATTATGGAAGGTAGTTTGTTGTCGAGATTTTTGTTACACCAATGTATGGTAGCCTTGTCATTACGGAAGGTAGTCTGTTGTCGAGATCTTTGTTACTCTAATGGATTGTAGCCTTGTCATTATGGAAGGTAGTCAGTTGACGAGATTTTTGTTACTCAAATTGATGGTAGCCTTGTCATTATGTAAGGTAGTATGTTGCCGAGATTTTTTGTTAGTCAAATGGATGGTAGACTTGTCATTATGGAAGGTAGTCTGTTGTCTAGATTTTTGTTACTCCAATGGATGATAGCCTTGTCATTATGGAAGGAAGTCTGTTGATCAGATTTTTTTACTCCAATGGATGGTAGCCTTGTCATTATGGAAGGTAGTCTGTTGTCGAGATTTCTGTTACTCCAATGGATGGTAGCCTTGTCATTATGGAAGGTAGTCTGTTGTCGAAATTTTTGTCACTACAATTGACGGTAGCCTTGTCATTATGGAAGGTAATTTGTTGTCGATATTTTTGTTACTCTAAAGGATGGTAGACTTGTCATTATGGAAGGTAGTCTGTTTTCGAGTTTTTCTTTACTCCAATTGATGGTAGCCTTGTCATTATGGAACGTAGTCTGTTGTCGAGATTTTTGTTACACCAATGGATGGTAGCCTTGTCATTATGGAAGGTAGTCTGTTGTCGAGATCTTTGTTACTATAATGGATTGTAGCCTTGTCATTATGTAAGGTAGTCTGTTGTCGAGATTTTTGTTACTCCAATGGATGGTAGCCTTGTCATTATGGAAGGTAGTCTATCGTTGAGATTTCTGTTACTCCAATGGATGATAGCCTTGTCATTATGGAAGGTAGTTTGTTGTCGAGATTTTTGTCACTCCAATTGATGGTAGCCTTGTCATTTTGTGAGGTAATCTGTTATCGAGATTTTTGTTATTCCATTGGATGGTAGCCTTGTCATTATGGAAGGTAGACTTTTGTCGAGATTTTTGTTACTCCAAATGGATGGTAGCCTTGTCATTATGAAAGGTAGTCTGTTGCCGAGATTTTTGTTACTCCAATGGATTGTAGCCTTGTCATTATGGAAGGTAGTCTGTTGTCTAAATTTTTGTTACTCCAATGGATTGTAGCCTTGTCATTATGGAAGGTAGTCTGTTGTCTAGATTTTTGTTACTCCAATGGTGGTAGCCTTGTCATTATGGAAGTTAGTCTGTTGTCGAGATTTTTATCACTACAATTGATGGTAGCCTTGTCATTATGGAAGGTAATTTGTTGTCGATATTTTTGTTACTCTAAAGGATGGTAGACTTGTCAATATGGAAGTTAGTCTGTTATCGAGTTTTTCTTTACTCCAATTGATGGTAGCCTTGTCATTATGGAATGTAGTCTGTTATCAAGATTTTTGTTACACCAATGGATGGTAGCCTTGTCATTATGGAAGGTAGTCTGTTGTTGAGATCTTTGTTACGATAATGGATTGTAGCCTTGTCATTATGGAAGGTAGTCCGTTGTCGAGATTTTTGTTACTCAAATTGATGGTAGCCTTGTCATTATGTAAGGTAGTCTTTTGTCGAGATTTTTGTTACTCCAATGGATGGTAGCCTTGTCATTATGGAAGGTAGTCTGTTGTCGAGTTTTTCTTTACTACAATTGATGGTAGCCTTGTCATTATGGAACGTAGTCTGTTGTCGAGATTTTTGTTACACCAATGGATGGTAGCCTTGTCATTACGGAAGGTAGTCTGTTGTCGAGATCTTTGTTACTCTAATGGATTGTAGCCTTGTCATTATGGAAGGTAGTCAGTTGTCGAGATTTTTGTTACTCAAATTGATGGTAGCCTTGTCATTATGTAAGGTAGTCTGTTGTTGAGATTTTTTGTTAGTCAAATGGATGGTAGCCTTGTCATTATCGAAGGTAGTTTGTTGTCTAGATTTTTGTTACTCCAATGGTGGTAGCCTTGTCATTATAAAAGTTAGTCTGTTGTCGAGATTTTTGGTACTTCAATGGATGGTAGCCTTGTCATTATGGAAGGTAGTCTGTCGTTGAGATTTCTGTTACTCCAATGGATGGTAGCCTTGTCATTTTGGAAGGTAGTCTATTGTCGAGATTTTTGTCACTCCAATTGATGGTAGCCTTGTCATTATGGAAGGCAATCTGTTGTCGATATTTTTGTTAATCCAATGGATGGTAACCTTGTCATTATGTAAGGTAGTCTGTTATCGAGTTTTTCTTTACTCTAATTGATGGTAGCCTTGTCATTATAGAACGTAGTCTGTTGTGGAGATTTTTGTTACACCAATGGATGTTAGCCTTGTCATTACGGAAGGTAGTCTGTTGTCGAGATTTTTGTTACTCCAATGGATGGTAGCCTTGTCATTATGGAAGGTAGTCTGTCGTTGAGATTTTTGTTACTCCAATGGATGGTAGCCTTGTCATTATGGAAGGTAGTCTGTTGTCGAGATTTTTGTTACACCAATGTATGGTAGCCTTGTCATTACGGAAGGTAGTCTGTTGTCATGATCTTTGTTACTCTAATGGATTGTAGCCTTGTCATTATGGAAGGTAGTCAGTTGTCGAGATTTTTGTTACTCAAATTGATGGTAGCCTTGTCATTATGTAAGGTAGTATGTTGCCGAGATTTTTTGTTAGTCAAATGGATGGTAGACTTGTCATTATGGAAGGTAGTCTGTTGTCTAGATTTTTGTTACTCCAATGGATGATAGCCTTGTCATTATGGAAGGAAGTCTGTTGATCAGATTTTTTTACTCCAATGGATGGTAGCCTTGTCATTATGGAAGGTAGTCTGTTGTCGAGATTTCTGTTACTCCAATGGATGGTAGCCTTGTCATTATGGAAGGTAGTCTGTTGCAGAAATTTTTGTCACTACAATTGACGGTAGCCTTGTCATTATGGAAGGTAATTTGTTGTCGATATTTTTGTTACTCTAAAGGATGGTCGACTTGTCATTATGGAAGGTAGTCTGTTTTCGAGTTTTTCTTTACTCCAATTGATGGTAGCCTTGTCATTATGGAACGTAGTCTGTTGTCGAGATTTTTGTTACACCAATGGATGGTTGCCTTGTCATTATGGAAGGTAGTCTGTTGTCGAGATCTTTGTTACCATAATGGATTGTAGCCTTGTCATTATGTAAGGTAGTCTGTTGTCGAGATTTTTGTTACTCCAATGGATGGTAGCCTTGTCATTATGGAAGGTAGTCTGTCGTTGAGATTTCTGTTACTCCAATGGATGATAGCCTTGTCATTACGGAAGGTAGTCTGTTGTCGAGATTTTTGTTACTCCAATGGATGGTAGCCTTGTCATTATGGAAGGTAGTCTGTCGTTGAGATTTTTGTTACTCCAATGGATGGTAGCCTTGTCATTACGGAAGGTAGTCTGTTGTCGAGATCTTTGTTACTCTAATGGATTGTAGCCTTGTCATTATGGAAGGTAGTCAGTTGTCGAGATTTTTGTTACTCAAATTGATGGTAGCCTTGTCATTATGTAAGGTAGTATGTTGCCGAGATTTTTTGTTAGTCAAATGGATGGTAGACTTGTCATTATGGAAGGTAGTCAGTTGTCTAGATTTTTGTTACTCCAATGGATGATAGCCTTGTCATTATGGAAGGAAGTCTGTTGATCAGATTTTTTTACTCCAATGGATGGTAGCCTTGTCATTGTGGAAGGTAGTCTGTTGTCGAGATTTCTGTTACTCCAATGGATGGTAGCCTTGTCATTATGGAAGGTAGTCTGTTGTCGAAATTTTTGTCACTACAATTGACGGTAGCCTTGTCATTATGGAAGGTAATTTGTTGTCGATATTTTTGTTACTCTAAAGGATGGTAGACTTGTCATTATGGAAGGTAGTCTGTTTTCGAGTTTTTCTTTACTCCAATTGATGGTAGCCTTGTCATTATGGAACGTAGTCTGTTGTCGAGATTTTTGTTACACCAATGGATGGTTGCCTTGTCATTATGGAAGGTAGTCTGTTGTCGAGATCTTTGTTACCATAATGGATTGTAGCCTTGTCATTATGTAAGGTAGTCTGTTGTCGAGATTTTTGTTACTCCAATGGATGGTAGCCTTGTCATTATGGAAGGTAGTCTGTCGTTGAGATTTCTGTTACTCCAATGGATGATAGCCTTGTCATTATGGAAGGTAGTTTGTTTTCGAGATTTTTGTCACTCCAATTGATGGTAGCCTTGTCATTTTGTGAGGTAATCTGTTATCGAGATTTTTGTTATTCCATTGGATGGTAGCCTTGTCATTATGGAAGGTAGACTTTTGTCGAGATTTTTGTTACTCCAAATGGATGGTAGCCTTGTCATTATGAAAGGTAGTCTGTTGCCGAGATTTTTGTTACTCCAATGGATTGTAGCCTTGTCATTATGGAAGGTAGTCTGTTGTCTAAATTTTTGTTACTCCAATGGATTGTAGCCTTGTCATTATGGAAGGTAGTCTGTTGTCTAGATTTTTGTTACTCCAATGGTGGTAGCCTTGTCATTATGGAAGTTAGTCTGTTGTCGAGATTTTTGTTACTCCAATGGATGGTAGCCTTGTCATTATGGTAGGTAGTCTGTTGTCGAGATTTTTGTCACTACAATTGATGGTAGCCTTGTCATTATGGAAGGTAATTTGTTGTCGATATTTTTGTTACTCTAAAGGATGGTAGACTTGTCAATATGGAAGTTAGCCTGTTATCGAGTTTTTCTTTACTCCAATTGATGGTAGCCTTGTCATTATGGAACGTAGTCTGTTATCGAGATTTTTGTTACACCAATGGATGGTAGCCTTGTCATTATGGAAGGTAGTCTGTTGTTGAGATCTTTGTTACGATAATGGATTGTAGCCTTATCATTATGTAAGGTAGTATGTTGCCGAGATTTTTTGTTAGTCAAATGGATGGTAGACTTGTCATTATGGAAGGTAGTCTGTTGTCTAGATTTTTGTCACTCCAATTGATGGTAGCCTTTCATTATGGAAGGCAATCTGTTGTCGATATTTTTGTTAATCCAATGGATGGTAACCTTGTCATTATGTAAGGTAGTCTGTTATCGAGTTTTTCTTTACTCCAATTGATGGTAGCCTTGTCATTATAGAACGTAGTCTGTTGTGGAGATTTTTGTTACACCAATGGATGTTAGCCTTGTCATTACGGAAGGTAGTCTGTTGTCGAGATTTTTGTTACTCCAATGGATGGTAGCCTTGTCATTATGGAAGGTAGTCTGTCGTTGAGATTTTTGTTACTCCAATGGATGGTAGCCTTGTCATTACGGAAGGTAGTCTGTTGTCGAGATCTTTGTTACTCTAATGGATTGTAGCCTTGTCATTATGGAAGGTAGTCAGTTGTCGAGATTTTTGTTACTCAAATTGATGGTAGCCTTGTCATTATGTAAGGTAGTATGTTGCCGAGATTTTTTGTTAGTCAAATGGATGGTAGACTTGTCATTATGGAAGGTAGTCAGTTGTCTAGATTTTTGTTACTCCAATGGATGATAGCCTTGTCATTATGGAAGGAAGTCTGTTGATCAGATTTTTTTACTCCAATGGATGGTAGCCTTGTCATTATGGAAGGTAGTCTGTTGTCGAGATTTCTGTTACTCCAATGGATGGTAGCCTTGTCATTATGGAAGGTAGTCTGTTGTCGAAATTTTTGTCACTACAATTGACGGTAGCCTTGTCATTATGGAAGGTAATTTGTTGTCGATATTTTTGTTACTCTAAAGGATGGTAGACTTGTCATTATGGAAGGTAGTCTGTTTTCGAGTTTTTCTTTACTCCAATTGATGGTAGCCTTGTCATTATGGAACGTAGTCTGTTGTCGAGATTTTTGTTACACCAATGGATGGTTGCCTTGTCATTATGGAAGGTAGTCTGTTGTCGAGATCTTTGTTACCATAATGGATTGTAGCCTTGTCATTATGTAAGGTAGTCTGTTGTCGAGATTTTTGTTACTCCAATGGATGGTAGCCTTGTCATTATGGAAGGTAGTCTGTCGTTGAGATTTCTGTTACTCCAATGGATGATAGCCTTGTCATTATGGAAGGTAGTTTGTTTTCGAGATTTTTGTCACTCCAATTGATGGTAGCCTTGTCATTTTGTGAGGTAATCTGTTATCGAGATTTTTGTTATTCCATTGGATGGTAGCCTTGTCATTATGGAAGGTAGACTTTTGTCGAGATTTTTGTTACTCCAAATGGATGGTAGCCTTGTCTTTATGAAAGGTAGTCTGTTGCCGAGATTTTTGTTACTCCAATGGATTGTAGCCTTGTCATTATGGAAGGTAGTCTGTTGTCTAAATTTTTGTTACTCCAATGGATTGTAGCCTTGTCATTATGGAAGGTAGTCTGTTGTCTAGATTTTTGTTACTCCAATGGTGGTAGCCTTGTCATTATGGAAGTTAGTCTGTTGTCGAGATTTTTGTTACTCCAATGGATGGTAGCCTTGTCATTATGGTAGGTAGTCTGTTGTCGAGATTTTTGTCACTACAATTGATGGTAGCCTTGTCATTATGGAAGGTAATTTGTTGTCGATATTTTTGTTACTCTAAAGGATGGTAGACTTGTCAATATGGAAGTTAGTCTGTTATCGAGTTTTTCTTTACTCCAATTGATGGTAGCCTTGTCATTATGGAACGTAGTCTGTTATCGAGATTTTTGTTACACCAATGGATGGTAGCCTTGTCATTATGGAAGGTAGTCTGTTGTTGAGATCTTTGTTACGATAATGGATTGTAGCCTTGTCATTATGGAAGGCAGTCCGTTGTCGAGATTTTTGTTACTCAAATTGATGGTAGCCTTGTCATTATGTAAGGTAGTCTTTTGTCGAGATTTTTGTTACTCCAATGGATGGTAGCCTTGTCATTATGGAAGGTAGTCTGTTGTCGAGTTTTTCTTTACTACAATTGATGGTAGCCTTGTCATTATGGAACGTAGTCTGTTGTCGAGATTTTTGTTACACCAATGGATGGTAGCCTTGTCATTACGGAAGGTAGTCTGTTGTCGAGATCATTGTTACTCTAATGGATTGTAGCCTTGTCATTATGGAAGGTAGTCAGTTGTCGAGATTTTTGTTACTCAAATTGATGGTAGCCTTGTCATTATGTAAGGTAGTCTGTTGTTGAGATTTTTTGTTAGTCAAATGGATGGTAGCCTTGTCATTATCGAAGGTAGTTTGTTGTCTAGATTTTCGTTACTCCAATGGTTGTAGCCTTGTCATTATAAAAGTTAGTCTGTTGTCGAGATTTTTGGTACTTCAATGGATGGTAGCCTTGTCATTATTGAAGGTAGTCTGTCGTTGAGATTTCTGTTACTCCAATGGATGGTAGCCTTGTCATTTTGAAAGGTAGTCTGTTGTCGAGATTTTTGTCACTCCAATTGATGGTAGCCTTGTCATTATGGAAGGCAATCTGTTGTCGATATTTTTGTTAATCTAATGGATGGTAACCTTGTCATTATGTAAGGTAGTCTGTTATCGAGTTTTTCTTTACTCCAATTGATGGTAGCCTTGTCATTATAGAACGTAGTCTGTTGTGGAGATTTTTGTTACACCAATGGATGTTAGCCTTGTCATTACGGAAGGTAGTCTGTTGTCGAGATTTTTGTTACTCCAATGGATGGTAGCCTTGTCATTATGGAAGGTAGACTTTTGTCGAGATTTTTGTTACTCCAAATGGATGGTAGCCTTGTCATTATGAAAGGTAGTCTGTTGCCGAGATTTTTGTTACTCCAATGGATTGTAGCCTTGTCATTATGGAAGGTAGTCTGTTGTCTAAATTTTTGTTACTCCAATGGATTGTAGCCTTGTCATTATGGAAGGTAGTCTGTTGTCTAGATTTTTGTTACTCCAATGGTGGTAGCCTTGTCATTATGGAAGTTAGTCTGTTGTCGAGATTTTTGTTACTCCAATGGATGGTAGCCTTGTCATTATGGTAGGTAGTCTGTTGTCGAGATTTTTGTCACTACAATTGATGGTAGCCTTGTCATTATGGAAGGTAATTTGTTGTCGATATTTTTGTTACTCTAAAGGATGGTAGACTTGTCAATATGGAAGTTAGTCTGTTATCGAGTTTTTCTTTACTCCAATTGATGGTAGCCTTGTCATTATGGAACGTAGTCTGTTATCGAGATTTTTGTTACACCAATGGATGGTAGCCTTGTCATTATGGAAGGTAGTCTGTTGTTGAGATCTTTGTTACGATAATGGATTGTAGCCTTGTCATTATGGAAGGCAGTCCGTTGTCGAGATTTTTGTTACTCAAATTGATGGTAGCCTTGTCATTATGTAAGGTAGTCTTTTGTCGAGATTTTTGTTACTCCAATGGATGGTAGCCTTGTCATTATGGAAGGTAGTCTGTTGTCGAGTTTTTTGTTACACCAATGGATGGTAGCCTTGTCATTACGGAAGGTAGTCTGTTGTCGAGATCATTGTTACTCTAATGGATTGTAGCCTTGTCATTATGGAAGGTAGTCAGTTGTCGAGATTTTTGTTACTCAAATTGATGGTAGCCTTGTCATTATGTAAGGTAGTCTGTTGTTGAGATTTTTTGTTAGTCAAATGGATGGTAGCCTTGTCATTATCGAAGGTAGTTTGTTGTCTAGATTTTCGTTACTCCAATGGTGGTAGCCTTGTCATTATAAAAGTTAGTCTGTTGTCGAGATTTTTGGTACTTCAATGGATGGTAGCCTTGTCATTATTGAAGGTAGTCTGTCGTTGAGATTTCTGTTACTCCAATGGATGGTAGCCTTGTCATTTTGGAAGGTAGTCTGTTGTCGAGATTTTTGTCACTCCAATTGATGGTAGCCTTGTCATTATGGAAGGCAATCTGTTGTCGATATTTTTGTTAATCTAATGGATGGTAACCTTGTCATTATGTAAGGTAGTCTGTTATCGAGTTTTTCTTTACTCCAATTGATGGTAGCCTTGTCATTATAGAACGTAGTCTGTTGTGGAGATTTTTGTTACACCAATGGATGTTAGCCTTGTCATTACGGAAGGTAGTCTGTTGTTGAGATTTTTGTTACTCCAATGGATGGTAGCCTTGTCATTATGGAAGGTAGTCTGTCGTTGAGATTTTTGTTACTTCAATGGATGGTAGCCTTGTCATTATGGAAGGTAGTTTGTTGTCGAGATTTTTGTCACTCCAATTGATGGTAGCCTTGTCATTATGGAACGTAGTCTGTTGTCGAGATTTTTGTTACACCAATGTATGATAGCCTTGTCATTACGGAAGGCAGTCTGTTGTCGAGATCTTTGTTACTCTAATGGATTGTAGCCTTGTCATTATGGAAGGTAGTCAGTTGTCGAGATTTTTGTTACTCAAATTGATGGTAGCCTTGTCATTATGTAAGGTAGTATGTTGCCGAGATTTTTTGTTAGTCAAATGGATGGTAGACTTGTCATTATGGAAGGTAGTCTGTTGTCTAGATTTTTGTTACTCCAATGGATGGTAGCCTTGTCATTATGGAAGGAAGTCTGTTGATCAGATTTTTTTACTCCAATGGATGGTAGCCTTGTCATTATGGAAGGTAGTCTGTTGTCGAGATTTCTGTTACTCCAATGGATGGCAGCCTTGTCATTATGGAAGGTAGTCTGTTGTCGAAATTTTTGTCACTACAATTGACGGTAGCCTTGTCATTATGGAAGGTAATTTGTTGTCGATATTTTTGTTACTCTAAAGGATGGTAGACTTGTCATTATGGAAGGTAGTCTGTTTTCGAGTTTTTCTTTACTCCAATTGATGGTAGCCTTGTCATTATTGAACGTAGTCTGTTGTCGAGATTTTTGTTACACCAATGGATGGTAGCCTTGTCATTATGGAAGGTAGTATGTTGTCGAGATCTTTGTTACTATAATGGATTGTAGCCTTGTCATTATGGAAGGTAGTTTGTTGTCGAGATTTTTGTCACTCCAATTGATGGTAGCCTTGTCATTTTATGAGGTAATCTGTTGTCGAGATTTTTGTTACTCCAATGGATGGTAGTCTTGTCATTATGTAAGGTAGTTTGTTGTCGAGTTTTTCTTTACTCCAATTGATGGTAGCCTTGTCATTATGGAATGTAGTCTGTTGTCGAGATTTTTGTTACACCAATGGATGGTAGCCTTGTCATTACGGAAGGTAGACTGTTGTCGAGATCTTTGTTACTCTAATGGATTGTAGCCTTGTCATTATGGAAGGTAGTGAGTTTGCGAGATTTTTGTTACTCAAATTGATGGTAGCCTTGTCATTATGTAAGGTAGTATGTTGCCGAGATTTTTTGTTAGTCAAATGGATGGTAGACTTGTCATTATGGAAGGTAGTCTGTTGTCTAGATTTTTGTTACTCCAATGGATGATAGCCTTGTCATTATGGAAGGAAGTCTGTTGATCAGTTTTTTTTACTCCAATGGATGGTAGCCTTGTCATTATGGAAGGTACTCTGTTGTCGAGATTTCTGTTACTCCAATGGATGGTAGCCTTGTCATTATGGAAGGTAGACTTTTGTCGAGATTTTTGTTACTCCAAATGGATGGTAGCCTTGTCATTATGGAAGTTAGTCTGTTGTCGAGATTTTTGTTACTCCAATGGATGGTAGCCTTGTCATTATGGTAGGTAGTCTGTTGTCGAGATTTTTGTCACTACAATTGATGGTAGCCTTGTCATTATGGAAGGTAATTTGTTGTCGATATTTTTGTTACTCTAAAGGATGGTAGACTTGTCAATATGGAAGTTAGTCTGTTATCGAGTTTTTCTTTACTCCAATTGATGGTAGCCTTGTCATTATGGAACGTAGTCTGTTATCGAGATTTTTGTTACACCAATGGATGGTAGCCTTGTCATTATGGAAGGTAGTCTGTTGTTGAGATCTTTGTTATGATAATGGATTGTAGCCTTGTCATTATGGAAGGCAGTCCGTTGTCGAGATTTTTGTTACTCAAATTGATGGTAGTCTTGTCATTATGTAAGGTAGTCTTTTGTCGAGATTTTTGTTACTCCAATGGATGGTAGCCTTGTCATTATGGAAGGTAGTCTGTTGTCGAGTTTTTCTTTACTACAATTGATGGTAGCCTTGTCATTATGGAACGTAGTCTGTTGTCGAGATTTTTGTTACACTAATGGATGGTAGCCTTGTCATTACGGAAGGTAGTCTGTTGTCGAGATCATTGTTACTCTAATGGATTGTAGCCTTGTCATTATGGAAGGTAATCTGTTATCGAGATTTTTGTTATTCCATTGGATGGTAGCCTTGTCATTATGGAAGGTAGACTTTTGTCGAGATTTTTGTTACTCCAAATGGATGGTAGCCTTGTCATTATGAAAGGTAGTCTGTTGCCGAGATTTTTGTTACTCCAATGGATTGTAGCCTTGTCATTATGGAAGGTAGTCTGTTGTCTAAATTTTTGTTACTCCAATGGATTGTAGCCTTGTCATTATGGAACGTAGTCTGTTGTCGAGATTTTTGTTACACCAATGGATGGTAGCCTTGTCATTATGGAAGGTAGTCTGTTATCGAGATCTTTGTTACTATAATGGATTGTAGCCTTGTCATTATGTAAGGTAGTCTGTTGTCGAGATTTTTGTTACTCCAATGGATGGTAGCCTTGTCATTATGGAAGGTAGTCTGTCGTTGAGATTTCTGTTACTCCAATGGATGATAGCCTTGTCATTATGGAAGGTAGTTTGTTGTCGAGATTTTTGTCACTCCAATTGATGGTAGCCTTGTCATTTTATAAGGTAATTTGTTGTCGAGATTTTTGTTACTCCAATGGATGGTAGTCTTGTCATTATGGAAGGTAGTTTGTTGTCGAGTTTTTCTTTACTCCAATTGATGGTAGCCTTGTCATTATGGAATGTAGTCTGTTGTCGAGATTTTTGTTACACCAATGGATGGTAGCCTTGTCATTACGGAAGGTAGTCTGATGTCGAGATCTTTGTTACTCTAATGGATTGTAGCCTTGTCATTATGGAAGGTAGTGAGTTTGCGAGATTTTTGTTACTCAAATTGATGGTAGCCTTGTCATTATGTAAGGTAGTATGTTGCCGAGATTTTTTGTTAGTCAAATGGATGGTAGACTTGTCATTATGGAAGGTAGTCTGTTGTCTAGATTTTTGTTACTCCAATGGATGGTAGCCTTGTCATTATGGAAGGAAGTTTGTTGATCAGATTTTTTTACTCCAATGGATGGTAGCCTTGTCATTATGGAAGGTACTCTGTTGTCGAGATTTCTGTTACTCCAATGGATGGTAGCCTTGTCATTATGGAAGGTAGTCTGTTGTCGAAATTTTTGTCACTACAATTGACGGTAGCCTTGTCATTATGGAAGGTAATTTGTTGTCGATATTTTTGTTACTCTAAAGGATGGTAGACTTGTCATTATGGAAGGTAGTCTGTTTTCGAGTTTTTCTTTACTCCAATTGATGGTAGCCTTGTCATTATGGAACGTAGTCTGTTGTCGAGATTTTTGTTACACCAATGGATGGTAGCCTTGTCATTATGGAAGGTAGTCTATTGTCGAGATCTTTGTTACTATAATGGATTGTAGCCTTGTCATTATGTAAGGTAGTCTGTTGTCGAGATTTTTGTTACTCCAATGGATGGTAGCCTTGTCATTAGGGAAGGTAGTCTGTCGTTGAGATTTCTGTTACTCCAATGGATGATAGCCTTGCCATTATGGAAGGTAGTTTGTTGTCGAGATATTTGTCACTCCAATTGATGGTAGCCTTGTCATTTTGTGAGGTAATCTGTTGTCGAGATTTTTGTTACTCCAATGGATGGTAGCCTTGTCATTATGGAAGGTAGTTTGTTGTCGAGTTTTTCTTTACTCCAATTGATGGTAGCCTTGTCATTATGGAACGTAGTCTGTTGTCGAGATTTTTGTTACACCAATGGATGGTAGCCTTGTCATTACGGAAGGTAGTCTGTTGTCGAGATCTTTGTTACTCTAATGGATTGTGGCCTTGTCATTATGGAAGGTAGTGAGTTTGCGAGATTTTTGTTACTCAAATTGATGGTAGCCTTGTCATTATGTAAGGTAGTATGTTGCCGAGATTTTTTTTTAGTCAAATGGATGGTAGACTTGTCATTATGGAAGGTTGTCTGTTGTCTAGATTTTTGTTACACCAATGGATGGTAGCCTTGTCATTACGGAAGGTAGTCTGTTGTCGAGATCTTTGTTACTCTAATGGATTGTAGCCTTGTCATTATGGAAGGTAGTCAGTTGTCGAGATTTTTGTTACTCAAATTGATGGTATCCTTCACATTATGTAAGGTAGTATGTTGCCGAGATTTTTTGTTAGTCAAATGGATGGTAGACTTGTCATTATGGAAGGTAGTCTGTTGTCTAGATTTTTGTTACTCCAATGGATGGTAGCCTTGTCATTATGGAAGGAAGTCTGTTGATCAGATTTTTTTACTCCAATGGATGGTAGCCTTGTCATTATGGAAGGTAGTCTGTTGTCGAGATTTCTGTTACTCCAATGGATGGTAGCCTTGTCATTATGGAAGGTAGTCTGTTGCCGAAATTTTTGTCACTACAATTGACGGTAGCCTTGTCATTATGGAAGGTAATTTGTTGTCGATATTTTTGTTACTCTAAAGGATGGTAGACTTGTCATTATGGAAGGTAGTCTGTTTTCGAGTTTTTCTTTACTCCAATTGATGGTAGCCTTGTCATTATGGAACGTAGTCTGTTGTCGATATATTTGTTACACCAATGAATGGTAACCTTGTCATTATGGAAGGTAGTCTGTTGTCGAGATCTTTGTTACTATAATGGATTGTAGCCTTTTCATTATGTAAGGTAGTCTGTTGTCGAGATTTTTGTTACTCCAATGGATGGTAGCCTTGTCATTATGGAAGGTAGTTTGTTGTCGAGATTTTTGTCACTCCAATTGATGGTAGCCTTTTTATTTTGTGAGGTAATCTGTTGTCGAGATTTTTGTTACTCCAATGGATGGTAGCCTTGTCATTATGGAAGGTAGTTTGTTGTCGAGTTTTTCTTTACTCTAATTGATGGTAGCCTTGTCATTATGGAACGTAGTCTGTTGTCTAGATTTTTGTTACACCAATGGATGGTAGCCTTGTCATTACGGAAGGTAGTCTATTGTCGAGATCTTTGTTACTCTAATGGATTGTAGCCTTGTCATTATGGAAGGTAGTGAGTTTGCGAGATTTTTGTTACTCAAATTGATGGTATCCTTCACATTATGTAAGGTAGTATGTTGCCGAGATTTTTTGTTAGTCAAATGGATGGTAGACTTGTCATTATGGAAGGTAGTTTGTTGTCTAGATTTTTGTTACTCCAATGGATGGTAGCCTTGTCATTATGGAAGGAAGTCTGTTGATCAGGTTTTTTTACTCCAATGGATGGTAGCCTTGTCATTATGGAAGGTAGTCTGTTGTCGAGATTTCTGTTACTCCAATGGATGGTAGCCTTGTCATTATGGAAGGAAGTCTTTTGTCGAAATTTTTGTCACTACAATTGACGGTAGCCTTGTCATTATGGAAGGTAATTTGTTGTCGATATTTTTGTTACTCTAAAGGATGGTAGACTTGTTATTATGGAAGGTAGTCTGTTTTCGAGTTTTTCTTTACTCCAATTGATGGTAGCCTTGTCATTACGGAACATAGTCTGTTGTCGAGATTTTTGTTACACCAATGGATGGTAGCCTTGTCATTATGGAAGGTAGTCTGTTGTCGAGATCTTTGTTACTATAATGGATTATAGCCTTGTCATTATGTAAGGTAGTCTGTTGTCGAGATTTTTGTTACTCCAATGGATGGTAGCCTTGTCATTATGGAAGGTAGTCTGTCGTTGAGATTTCTGTTACTCCAATGGATGATAGCCTTGTCATTATGGAAGGTAGTTTGTTGTCGAGATTTTTGTCACTCCAATTGATGGTAGCCTTGTCATTTTGTGAGGTAATCTGTTGTCGAGATTTTTGTTACTCCAATTGATGGTAGCCTTGTCATTATGGAAGGTAGTTTGTTGTCGAGTTTTTCTTTACTCCAATTGATGGTAGCCTTGTCATTATGGAACGTAGTCTGTTGTCGAGATTTTTGTTACACCAATGGATGGTAGCCTTGTCATTACGGAAGGTAGTCTGTTGTCGAGATCTTTGTTACTCTAATGGATTGTAGCCTTGTCATTATGGAAGGTAGTGAGTTTGCGAGATTTTTGTTACTCAAATTGATGGTAGCCTTGTCATTATGTAAGGTAGTATGTTGCCGAGATTTTTTGTTAGTCAAATGGATGGTAGACTTGTCATTATGGAAGGTAGTCTGTTGTCTAGATTTTTGTTACTCCAATGGATGGTAGCCTTGTCATTATGGAAGGAAGTCTGTTGATCAGATTTTTTTACTCCAATGGATGGTAGCCTTGTCATTATGGAAGGTACTCTGTTGTCGAGATATCTGTTACTCCAATGGATGGTAGCCTTGTCATTATGGAAGGTAGTCTGTTGTCGAAATTTTTGTCACTACAATTGACGGTAGCCTTGTCATTATGGAAGGTAATTTGTTGTCGATATTTTTGTTACTCTAAAGGATGGTAGACTTGTCATTATGGAAGGTAGTCTGTTTTCGAGTTTTTCTTTACTCCAATTGATGGTAGCCTTGTCATTATGGAACGTAGTCTATTGTCGAGATTTTTGTTACACCAATGGATGGTAGCCTTGTCATTATGGAAGGTAGTCTATTGTCGAGATCTTTGTTACTATAATGGATTGTAGCCTTGTCATTATGTAAGGTAGTCTGTTGTCGAGATTTTTGTTACTCCAATGGATGGTAGCCTTGTCATTATGGAAGGTAGTCTGTCGTTGAGATTTCTGTTACTCCAATGGATGATAGCCTTGTCATTATGGAAGGTAGTTTGTTGTCGAGATTTTTGTCACTCCAATTGATGGTAGCCTTGTCATTTTGTGAGGTAATCTGTTGTCGAGATTTTTTTTACTCCAATGGATGGTAGCCTTGTCATTATGGAAGGTAGTTTGTTGTCGAGTTTTTCTTTACTCCAATTGATGATAGCCTTGTCATTATGGAACGTAGTCTGTTGTCGAGATTTTTGTTACACCAATGGATGGTCGCCTTGTCATTACGGAAGGTAGTCTGTTGTCGAGATCTTTGTTACTCTAATGGATTATGGCCTTGTCATTATGGAAGGTAGTGAGTTTGCGAGATTTTTGTTACTCAAATTGATGGTAGCCTTGTCATTATGTAAGGTAGTATGTTGCCGAGATTTTTTTTTAGTCAAATGGATGGTAGACTTGTCATTATGGAAGGTAGTCTGTTGTCTAGATTTTTGTTACACCAATTGATGGTAGCCTTGTCATTACGGAAGGTAGTCTGTTGTCGAGATCTTTGTTACTCTAATGGATTGTAGCCTTGTCATTATGGAAGGTAGTCAGTTGTCGAGATTTTTGTTACTCAAATTGATGGTAGCCTTATCATTATGTAAGGTAGTATGTTCCCGAGATTTTTTGTTAGTCAAATGGATGGTAGACTTGTCATTATGGAAGGTAGTCTGTTGTCTAGATTTTTGTTACTCCAATGGATGGTAGCCTTGTCATTATGGAAGGAAGTCTGTTGATCAGATTTTTTTACTCCAATGGATGGTAGCCTTGTCATTATGGAAGGTAGTCTGTTGTCGAGATTTCTGTTACTCCAATGGATGGTAGCCTTGTCATTATGGAAGGTAGTCTGTTGCCGAAATTTTTGTCACTACAATTGACGGTAGCCTTGTCATTATGGAAGGTAATTTGTTGTCGATATTTTTGTTACTCTAAAGGATGGTAGACTTGTCATTATGGAAGGTAGTCTGTTTTCGAGTTTTTCTTTACTCCAATTGATGGTAGCCTTGTCATTATGGAAGGTAGTCTGTTGTCGAGATCTTTGTTACACCAATGAATGGTAACCTTGTCATTATGGAAGGTAGTCTGTTGTCGAGATCTTTGTTACTATAATGGATTGTAGCCCTGTCATTATGTAAGGTAGTCTGTTGTCGAGATTTTTGTTACTCCAATGGATGGTAGCCTTGTCATTATGGAAGGTAGTCTGTCATTGAGATTTCTGTTACTCCAATGGATGATAGCCTTGTCATTATGAAAGGTAGTTTGTTGTCGAGATTTTTGTCACTCCAATTGATGGTAGCCTTTTCATTTTGTGAGGTAATCTGTTGTCGAGATTTTTGTTACTCCAATGGATGGTAGCCTTGTCATTATGGAAGGTAGTTTGTTGTCAAGTTTTTCTTTACTCCAATTGATGGTAGCCTTGTCATTATGGAACGTAGTCTGTTGTCGAGATTTTTGTTACACCAATGGATGGTAGCCTTGTCATTACGGAAGGTAGTCTGTTGTCGAGATCTTTGTTACTCTAATGGATTGTAGCCTTGTCATTATGGAAGGTAGTGAGTTTGCGAGATTTTTGTTACTCAAATTGATGGTAGCCTTGTCATTATGTAAGGTAGTATGTTGCCGAGATTTTTTGTTAGTCAAATGGATGGTAGACTTGCCATTATGGAAGGTAGTCTGTTGTCTAGATTTTTGTTACTCCAATGGATGGTAGCCTTGTCATTATGGAAGGAAGTCTGTTGATCATATTTTTTTACTCCAATGGATGGTAGCCTTGTCATTATGGAAGGTACTCTGTTGTCGAGATATCTGTTACTCCAATGGATGGTAGCCTTGTCATTATGGAAGGTAGTCTGTTGTCGAAATTTTTGTCACTACAATTGACGGTAGCCTTGTCATTATGGAAGGTAATTTGTTGTCGATATTTTTGTTACTCTAAAGGATGGTAGACTTGTCATTATGGAAGGTAGTCTGTTTTCGAGTTTTTCTTTACTCCAATTGATGGTAGCCTTGTCATTATGGAACGTAGTCTGTTGTCGAGATTTTTGTTACACCAGTGGATGGTAGCCTTGTCATTATGGAAGGTAGTCTATTGTCGAGATCTTTGTTACTATAATGGATTGTAGCCTTGTCATTATGTAAGGTAGTCTGTTGTCGAGATTTTTGTTACTCCAATGGATGGTAGCCTTGTCATTATAGAAGGTAGTCTGTCGTTGAGATTTATGTTACTCCAATGGATGATAGCCTTGTCATTATGAAAGGTAGTTTGTTGTCGAGATTTTTGTCACTCCAATTGATGGTAGCCTTTTCATTTTGTGAGGTAATCTGTTGTCGAGATTTTTGTTACTCCAATGGATGGTAGCCTTGTCATTATGGAAGGTAGTTTGTTGTCGAGTTTTTCTTTACTCCAATTGATGGTAGCCTTGTCATTATGGAACGTAGTTTGTTGTCGAGATTTTTGTTACACCAATGGATGGTAGCCTTGTCATTACGGAAGGTAGTCTGTTGTCGAGATCTTTGTTACTCTGATGGATTGTAGCCTTGTCATTATGGAAGGTAGTGAGTTTGCGAGATTTTTGTTACTCAAATTGATGGTAGCCTTGTCATTATGTAAGGTAGTATGTTGCCGAGATTTTTTTTTAGTCAAATGGATGGTAGACTTGTCATTATGGAAGGTAGTCTGTTGTCTAGATTTTTACTACTCCAAAGGATGGTAGCCTTGTCATTATGGAAGGAAGTCGGTTGATCAGATTTTTTTACTCCAATGGATGGAAGCCTTTTCATTATGGAAGGTAGTCTGTTGTCGAGATTTCGGTTTCTCCAATGGATGGTAGCCTTGTCATTATGGAAGGTTGTCTGTTGTCGAGATTTTTGTCACTACAATTGATGGTAGCCTTGTCATTATTGAAGGTATTCCGTTGTCGAGATTTTTGTTACTCAAATTGATGGTAGCCTTGTCATTATGTAAGGTAGTCTGTTGTCGAGATTTTTGTTACTCCAATGGATTGTAGCCTTCTCATTACGGAAGGTAGTCTGTCGTTGAGATTTATGTTACTCCAATGGATGGTAGCCTTGTCATTATGGAAGGTAGTTTGTTGTCGAGATTTTTGTCACTCCAATTGATGGTAGCCTTGTCATTTTGGAAGGTAATCTGTTGTCGAGATTTTTGTTACTCCAATGGATGGTAGCCTTGTCATTATGGAAGGTAGTTTGTTGTCGAATTTTTCTTTACTCCAATTGATGGTAGCCTTGTCATTATGGAACGTAGTCTGTTGTCGAGATTTTTGTTACACCAATGGATGGTAGCCTTGTCATTACGGAAGGTAGTCTGTTGTCGAGATCTTTGTTACTCTAATGGATTGTAGCCTTGTCATTATGGAAGGTAGTGAGTTTGCGAGATTTTTGTTACACCAATGGATGGTAGCCTTGTCATTACGGAAGGTAGTCTGTTGCCGAGATTTTTGTTACTCCAATGGATGGTAGCCTTGTCATTATGGAAGGTAGTCTGTTGTCTAGATTTTTGTTACTCCAATGGATGGTAGCCTTGTCATTATGGAAGGAAGTCTGTTGATCAGATTTTTTTACTCCAATGGATGGTAGCCTTGTCATTATGGAAGGTAGTCTGTTGTCGAGATTTCTGTTACTCCAATGGATGGTAGCCTTGTCATTATGGAAGGTAGTCTGTTGTCGAAATTTTTGTCACTACAATTGACGGTAGCCTTGTCATTATGGAAGGTAATTTGTTGTCGATATTTTTGTTACTCTAAAGGATGGTAGACTTGTCATTATGGAAGGTAGTCTGTTTTCGAGTTTTTCTTTACTCCAATTGATGGTAGCCTTATCATTATGGAACGTAGTCTGTTGTCGAGATTTTTGTTACACCAATGGATGGTAGCCTTGTCATTATGGAAGGTAGTCTGTTGTCGAGATCTTTGTTACTATAATGGATTGTAGCCTTGTAATTATGTAAGGTAGTCTGTTGTCGAGTTTTTTGTTACTCCAATGGATGGTAGCCTTGTCATTATGGAAGGTAGTCTGTCGTGGAGATTTCTGTTACTCCAATAGATGATAGCCTTGTCATTATGGAAGGTAGTTTGTTGTCAAGATTCTTGTCACTCCAATTGATGGTAGCCTTGTCATTTTGTGAGGTAATCTGTTGTCGAGATTTTTGTTACTCCAATGGATGGTAGCCTTGTCATTATGGAAGGTAGTCTGTTGTCGAGTTTTTCTTTACTCCAATTGATGGTAGCCTTGTCATTATGGACTGTAGTCTGTTGTCGAGATTTTTGTTACACCAATGGATGGTAGCCTTGTCATTACAGAATGTAGTCTATTGTCGAGATCTTTGTTACTCTAATGGATTGTAGCCTTGTCATTATGTAAGGTAGTCTATTGTCGAGATTTTTTGTTAGTCAAATGGATGGTAGCCTTGTCATTATGGAAGGTAGTTTGTTGTCTAGATTTTTGTTACTCCAATGGTGGTAGCCTTTTCATTATGGAAGTTAGTCTGTTGTCGAGATTTTTGGTACTCCAATGGATGGTAGCCTTGTCATTATGGAAGGTAGTCTGTCGTTGAGATTTCTGTTACTCCAATGGATGGTAGCCTTGTCATTTTGGAAGGTACTATGTTGTCGAGATTTTTTTCACTCCAATTGATGGTAGCCTTGTCATTATGGAAGGCAATCTGTTGTCGATATTTTTGTTAATCCAATGAATGGTAGCCTTGTCATTATGTAAGGTAGTCTGTTATCGAGTTTTTCTTTACTCCAATTGATGGAAGCCTTGTCATTATAGAACGTAGTCTATTGTCGAGATTTTTGTTACACCAATGGATGGTAGCCTTGTCATTACAGAAGGTAGTCTGTTGCCGAGATTTTTGTTACTCCAATTGATGGTAGCCTTGTCATTATGGAAGGTAGTCTGTCGTTGAGATTTCTGTTACTCCAATGGATGGTAGCCTTGTCATTATGGAAGGTAGTCTGTTATCGAGTTTTACTTTACTCCAGTTGATGGTAGCCTTGTCATTATGGAACGTAGTATGTTGTCGAGATTTTTGTTACACCAATGGATGGTAGCCTTGTCATTGTGGAAGGTAGTCTGTTGTCGAGATCTTTGTTACTATAATGGATTGTAGCCTTGTCATTATGGAAGGTAGTCCGTTGTCGAGATTTTTGTTACTCAAATTGATGGTAGCCTTGTCATTATGTAAGGTAGTCTGTTGTCGAGATTTTTGTTACTCCAATGAATGGTAGCCTTGTCATTATGGAAGGTAGTCTGTCGTTGAGATTTCTGTTACTCCAATGGATGGTAGCCTTGTCATTATGGAAGGTAGTCTGTTGTCGAGATTTTTGTCACTCCATTTGATGGTAGCCTTGTCATTTTGGAAGGTAATCTGTTATCGAGATTTTTGTTACTCCAATGGATGGTAGCCTTGTCATTATGGAAGGTAGTTCGTTGTCGAGTTTTTCTTTACTACAATTGATGGTAGCCTTGTCATTATGGAACGTAGTCTGTTGTCGAGATTTTTGTTACACCAATGGATGGTAGCCTTGTCATTACGGAAGGTAGTCTGTTGTCGAGATCTTTGTTACTCTAATGGATTGTAGCCTTGTCATTATGGAAGGTAGTGAGTTTGCGAGATTTTTGTTACACCAATGGATGGTAGCCTTGTCATTACGGAAGGTAGTCTGTTGCCGAGATTTTTGTTACTCCAATGGATGGTAGCCTTGTCATTATGGAAGGTAGTCTGTTGTCTAGATTTTTGTTACTCCAATGGATGGTAGCCTTGTCATTATGGAAGGAAGTCTGTTGATCAGATTTTTTTACTCCAATGGATGGTAGCCTTGTCATTATGGAAGGTAGTCTGTTGTCGAGATTTCTGTTACTCCAATGGATGGTAGCCTTGTCATTATGAAAGGTAGTCTGTTGTCGAAATTTTTGTCACTACAATTGACGGTAGCCTTGTCATTATGGAAGGTAATTTGTTGTCGATATTTTTGTTACTCTAAAGGATGGTAGACTTGTCATTATGGAAGGTAGTCTGTTTTCGAGTTTTTCTTTACTCCAATTGATGGTAGCCTTATCATTATGGAACGTAGTCTGTTGTCGAGATTTTTGTTACACCAATGGATGGTAGCCTTGTCATTATGGAAGGTAGTCTGTTGTCGAGATCTTTGTTACTATAATGGATTGTAGCCTTGTAATTATGTAAGGTAGTCTGTTGTCGAGATTTTTGTTACTCCAATGGATGGTAGCCTTGTCATTATGGAAGGTAGTCTGTCGTGGAGATTTCTGTTACTCCAATAGATGATAGCCTTGTCATTATGGAAGGTAGTTTGTTGTCAAGATTCTTGTCACTCCAATTGATGGTAGCCTTGTCATTTTGTGAGGTAATCTGTTGTCGAGATTTTTGTTACTCCAATGGATGGTAGCCTTGTCATTATGGAAGGTAGTCTGTTGTCGAGTTTTTCTTTACTCCAATTGATGGTAGCCTTGTCATTATGGACTGTAGTCTGTTGTCGAGATTTTTGTTACACCAATGGATGGTAGCCTTGTCATTACAGAATGTAGTCTATTGTCGAGATCTTTGTTACTCTAATGGATTGTAGCCTTGTCATTATGTAAGGTAGTCTGTTGTCGAGATTTTTATTAGTCAAATGGATGGTAGCCTTGTCATTATGGAAGGTAGTTTGTTGTCTAGATTTTTGTTACTCCAATGGTGGTAGCCTTGTCATTATGGAAGTTAGTCTGTTGTCGAGATTTTTGGTACTCCAATGGATGGTAGCCTTGTCATTATGGAAGGTAGTCTGTGGTTGAGATTTCTGTTACTCCAATGGATGGTAGCCTTGTCATTTTGGAAGGTAGTATGTTGTCGAGATTTTTTTCACTCCAATTGATGGTAGCCTTGTCATTATGGAAGGCAATCTGTTGTCGATATTTTTGTTAATCCAATGAATGGTAGCCTTGTCATTATGTAAGGTAGTCTGTTATCGAGTTTTTCTTTACTCCAATTGATGGAAGCCTTGTCATTATAGAACGTAGTCTATTGTCGAGATTTTTGTTACACCAATGGATGGTAGCCTTGTCATTACAGAAAGTAGTCTGTTGCCGAGATTTTTGTTACTCCAATTGATGGTAGCCTTGTCATTATGGAAGGTAGTCTGTCGTTGAGATTTCTGTTACTCCAATGGATGGTAGCCTTGTCATTATGGAAGGTAGTCTGTTATCGAGTTTTACTTTACTCCAGTTGATGGTAGCCTTGTCATTATGGAACGTAGTCTGTTGTCGAGATTTTTGTTACACCAATGGATGGTAGCCTTGTCATTGTGGAAGGTAGTCTGTTGTCGAGATCTTTGTTACTATAATGGATTGTAGCCTTGTCATTATGGAAGGTAGTCCGTTGTCGAGATTTTTGTTACTCAAATTGATGGTAGCCTTGTCATTATGTAAGGTAGTCTGTTGTCGAGATTTTTGTTACTCCAATGAATGGTAGCCTTGTCATTATGGAAGGTAGTCTGTCGTTGAGATTTCTGTTACTCCAATGGATGGTAGCCTTGTCATTATGGAAGGTAGTCTGTTGTCGAGATTTTTGTCACTCCATTTGATGGTAGCCTTGTCATTTTGGAAGGTAATCTGTTATCGAGATTTTTGTTACTCCAATGGATGGTAGCCTTGTCATTATGGAAGGTAGTTCGTTGTCGAGTTTTTCTTTACTACAATTGATGGTAGCCTTGTCATTATGGAACGTAGTCTGTTGTCGAGATTTTTGTTTCACCAATGGATGGTAGCCTTGTCATTACGGAAGGTAGTCTGTTGTCGAGATCTTTGTTACTCTAATGGATTGTAGCCTTGTCATTATGGAAGGTAGTGAGTTTGCGAGATTTTTGTTACACCAATGGATGGTAGCCTTGTCATTACGGAAGGTAGTCTGTTGCCGAGATTTTTGTTACTCCAATGGATGGTAGCCTTGTCATTATGGAAGGTAGTCTGTTGTCTAGATTTTTGTTACTCCAATGGATGGTAGCCTTGTCATTATGGAAGGAAGTCTGTTGATCAGATTTTTTTACTCCAATGGATGGTAGCCTTGTCATTATGGAAGGTAGTCTGTTGTCGAGATTTCTGTTACTCCAATGGATGGTAGCCTTGTCATTATGGAAGGTAGTCTGTTGTCGAAATTTTTGTCACTACAATTGACGGTAGCCTTGTCATTATGGAAGGTAATTTGTTGTCGATATTTTTGTTACTCTAAAGGATGGTAGACTTGTCATTATGGAAGGTAGTCTGTTTTCGAGTTTTTCTTTACTCCAATTGATGGTAGCCTTGTCATTATGGAACGTAGTCTGTAGTCGAGATTTTTGTTACACCAATGGATGGTAGCCTTGTCATTATGGAAGGTAGTCTGTTGTCGAGATCTTTGTTACTATAATGGATTGTAGCCTTGTAATTATGTAAGGTAGTCTGTTGTCGAGATTTTTGTTACTCCAATGGATGGTAGCCTTGTCATTATGGAAGGTAGTCTGTTGTTGAGATTTCTGTTACTCCAATGGATGATAGCCTTGTCATTATGGAAGGGAGTTTGTTGTCGAGATTTTTGTCACTCCAATTGATGGTATCCTTGTCATTTTGTGAGGTAATCTGTTGTCGAGATTTTTGTTACTCCAATGGATGGTAGCCTTGTCATTATGGAAGGTAGTCTGTTGTCGAGTTTTTCTTTACTCCAATTGATGGTAGCCTTGTCATTATGGACTGTAGTCTGTTGTCGAGATTTTTGTTACACCAATGGATGGTAGCCTTGTCATTACAGAAGGTAGTCTATTGTCGAGATCTTTGTTACTCTAATGGATTGTAGCCATGTCATTATGGAAGGTAGTCAGTTGTCGATATTTTTGTTACTCAAATTGATGGTAGCCTTGTCATTATGTAAGGTAGTCTGTTGTCGAGATTTTTTGTTAGTCAAATGGATGGTAGCCTTGTCATTATGGAAGGTAGTTTGTTGTCTAGATTTTTGTTACTCCAATGGTGGTAGCCTTGTCATTATGGAAGTTAGTGTGTTGTCGAGATTTTTGGTACTCCAATGGATGGTAGCCTTTTCATTATGGAAGGTAGTCTATCGTTGAGATTTTTGTTACTCCAATGGATGGTAGCCTTGTAATTTTGGAAGGTAGTCTGTTGTTGAGATTTTTTTCACTCCAATTGATGGTAGCCTTGTCATTATGGAAGGCAATCTGTTGTCGATATTTTTGTTAATCCAATGGATGGTATCCTTGTCATTATGTAAGGTAGTCTGTTATCGAGTTTTTCTTTACTCCAATTAATGGTAGCCTTGTCATTATAGAACGTAGTCTATTGTCGAGATTTTTGTTACACCAATGGATGGTAGCCTTGTCATTACGGAAGGTAGTCTGTTGCCGAGATTTTTGTTACTCCAATGGATGGTAGCCTTGTCATTATGGAAGGTAGTCTGTCGTTGAGATTTCTGTTACTCCAATGGATGGTAGCCTTGTCATTATGGAAGGTAGTCTGTTATCGAGTTTTTCTTTACTCCAATTGATGGTAGCCTTGTCATTATGGAACGTAGTCTGTTGTCGAGATTTTTGTTACACCAATGGATGGTAGCCTTGTCATTATGGAAGGTAGTCTGTTGTCGAGATCTTTGTTACTATAATGGATTGTAGCCTTGTCATTATGGAAGGTAGTCCGTTGTCGAGATTTTTGTTACTCAAATTGATGGTAGCCTTGTCATTATGTAAGGTAGTCTGTTGTCGATATTTTTGTTACTCCAATGGATTGTAGCCTTCTCATTATGGAAGGTAGTCTGTCGTTGAGATTTATGTTACTCCAATGGATGGTAGCCTTGTCATTATGGAAGGTAGTTTGTTGTCGAGATTTTTGTCACTCCAATTGATGGTAGCCTTGTCATTTTGGAAGGTAATCTGTTGTCGAGATTTTTGTTACTCCAATGGATGGTAGCCTTGTCATTATGGAAGGTAGTTCGTTGTCGAGTTTTTCTTTACTACAATTCATGGTAGCCTTGTCATTATGGAACGTAGTCTGTTGTCGAGATTTTTGTTACACCAATGGATGGTAGCCTTGTCATTACGGAAGGTAGTCTGTTGTCGAGATCTTTGTTACTCTAATGGATTGTAGCCTTGTCATTATGGAAGGTAGTGAGTTTGCGAGATTTTTGTTACACCAATGGATGGTAGCCTTGTCATTACGGAAGGTAGTCTGTTGCCGAGATTTTTGTTACTCCAATGGATGGTAGCCTTGTCATTATGGAAGGTAGTCTGTTGTCTAGATTTTTGTTACTCCAATGGATGGTAGCCTTGTCATTATGGAAGGAAGTCTGTTGATCAGATTTTTTTACTCCAATGGATGGTAGCCTTGTCATTATGGAAGGTAGTATGTTGTCGAGATTTCTGTTACTCCAATGGATGGTAGCCTTGTCATTATGGAAGGTAGTCTGTTGTCGAAATTTTTGTCACTACAATTGACGGTAGCCTTGTCATTATGGAAGGTAATTTGTTGTCGATATTTTTGTTACTCTAAAGGATGGTAGACTTGTCATTATGGAAGGTAGTCTGTTTTCGAGTTTTTCTTTACTCCAATTGATGGTAGCCTTGTCATTATGGAACGTAGTCTGTAGTCGAGATTTTTGTTACACCAATGGATGGTAGCCTTGTCATTATGGAAGGTAGTCTGTTGTCGAGATCTTTGTTACTATAATGGATTGTAGCCTTGTAATTATGTAAGGTAGTCTGTTGTCGAGATTTTTGTTACTCCAATGGATGGTAGCCTTGTCATTATGGAAGGTAGTCTGTTGTTGAGATTTCTGTTACTCCAATGGATGATAGCCTTGTCATTATGGAAGGGAGTTTGTTGTCGAGATTTTTGTCACTCCAATTGATGGTATCCTTGTCATTTTGTGAGGTAATCTGTTGTCGAGATTTTTGTTACTCCAATGGATGGTAGCCTTGTCATTATGGAAGGTAGTCTGTTGTCGAGTTTTTCTTTACTCCAATTGATGGTAGCCTTGTCATTATGGACTGTAGTCTGTTGTCGAGATTTTTGTTACACCAATGGATGGTAGCCTTGTCATTACAGAAGGTAGTCTATTGTCGAGATCTTTGTTACTCTAATGGATTGTAGCCATGTCATTATGGAAGGTAGTCAGTTGTCGATATTTTTGTTACTCAAATTGATGGTAGCCTTGTCATTATGTAAGGTAGTCTGTTGTCGAGATTTTTTGTTAGTCAAATGGATGGTAGCCTTGTCATTATGGAAGGTAGTTTGTTGTCTAGATTTTTGTTACACCAATGGTGGTAGCCTTGTCATTATGGAAGTTAGTGTGTTGTCGAGATTTTTGGTACTCCAATGGATGGTAGCCTTTTCATTATGGAAGGTAGTCTATCGTTGAGATTTCTGTTACTCCAATGGATGGTAGCCTTGTAATTTTGGAAGGTAGTCTGTTGTTGAGATTTTTTTCACTCCAATTGATGGTAGCCTTGTCATTATGGAAGGCAATCTGTTGTCGATATTTTTGTTAATCCAATGGATGGTATCCTTGTCATTATGTAAGGTAGTCTGTTATCGAGTTTTTCTTTACTCCAATTAATGGTAGCCTTGTCATTATAGAACGTAGTCTATTGTCGAGATTTTTGTTACACCAATGGATGGTAGCCTTGTCATTACGGAAGGTAGTCTGTTGCCGAGATTTTTGTTACTCCAATGGATGGTAGCCTTGTCATTATGGAAGGTAGTCTGTCGTTGAGATTTCTGTTACTCCAATGGATGGTAGCCTTGTCATTATGGAAGGTAGTCTGTTATCGAGTTTTTCTTTACTCCAATTGATGGTAGCCTTGTCATTATGGAACGTAGTCTGTTGTCGAGATTTTTGTTACACCAATGGATGGTAGCCTTGTCATTATGGAAGGTAGTCTGTTGTCGAGATCTTTGTTACTATAATGGATTGTAGCCTTGTCATTATGGAAGGTAGTCCGTTGTCGAGATTTTTGTTACTCAAATTGATGGTAGCCTTGTCATTATGTAAGGTAGTCTGTTGTCGATATTTTTGTTACTCCAATGGATTGTAGCCTTCTCATTATGGAAGGTAGTCTGTCGTTGAGATTTATGTTACTCCAATGGATGGTAGCCTTGTCATTATGGAAGGTAGTTTGTTGTCGAGATTTTTGTCACTCCAATTGATGGTAGCCTTGTCATTTTGGAAGGTAATCTGTTGTCGAGATTTTTGTTACTCCAATGGATGGTAGCCTTGTCATTATGGAAGGTAGTTCGTTGTCGAGTTTTTCTTTACTACAATTGATGGTAGCCTTGTCATTATGGAACGTAGTCTGTTGTCGAGATTTTTGTTACACCAATGGATGGTAGCCTTGTCATTACGGAAGGTAGTCTGTTGTCGAGATCTTTGTTACTCTAATGGATTGTAGCCTTGTCATTATGGAAGGTAGTGAGTTTGCGAGATTTTTGTTACACCAATGGATGGTAGCCTTGTCATTACGGAAGGTAGTCTGTTGCCGAGATTTTTGTTACTCCAATGGATGGTAGCCTTGTCATTATGGAAGGTAGTCTGTTGTCTAGATTTTTGTTACTCCAATGGATGGTAGCCTTGTCATTATGGAAGGAAGTCTGTTGATCAGATTTTTTTACTCCAATGGATGGTAGCCTTGTCATTATGGAAGGTAGTATGTTGTCGAGATTTCTGTTACTCCAATGGATGGTAGCCTTGTCATTATGGAAGGTAGTCTGTTGTCGAAATTTTTGTCACTACAATTGACGGTAGCCTTGTCATTATGGAAGGTAATTTGTTGTCGATATTTTTGTTACTCTAAAGGATGGTAGACTTGTCATTATGGAAGGTAGTCTGTTTTCGAGTTTTTCTTTACTCCAATTGATGGTAGCCTTGTCATTATGGAACGTAGTCTGTAGTCAAGATTTTTGTTACACCAATGGATGGTAGCCTTGTCATTATGGAAGGTAGTCTGTTGTCGAGATCTTTGTTACTATAATGGATTGTAGCCTTGTAATTATGTAAGGTAGTCTGTTGTCGAGATTTTTGTTACTCCAATGGATGGTAGCCTTGTCATTATGGAAGGTAGTCTGTCGTTGAGATTTCTGTTACTCCAATGGATGATAGCCTTGTCATTATGGAAGGGAGTTTGTTGTTGAGATTTTTGTCACTCCAATTGATGGTAGCCTTGTCATTTTGGAAGGTAATCTGTTGTCGAGATTTTTGTTACTCCAATGGATGGTAGCCTTGTCATTATGGAAGGTAATCTATTGTCGAGTTTTTCTTTACTCCAATTGATGGTAGCCTTGTCATTATGGACTGTAGTCTGTTGTCGAGATTTTTGTTACACCAATGGATGGTAGCCTTGTCATTACAGAAGGTAGTCTATTATCGAGATCTTTGTTACTCTAATGGATTGTAGCCTTGTCATTATGGAAGGTAGTCAGTTGTCGAGATTTTTGTTACTCAAATTGATGGTAGCCTTGTCATTATGTAAGGTAATCTGTTGTCGAGATTTTTTGTTAGTCAAATGGATGGTAGCCTTGTCATTATGGAAGGTAGTCTGTTGTCTAGATTTTTGTTACTCCAATGGTGGTAGCCTTGTCATTATGGAAGTTAGTCTGTTGTCGAGATTTTTGGTACTCCAATGGATGGTAGCCTTGTCATTATGGAAGGTAGTCTGTCGTTGAGATTTCTGTTACTCCAATGGATGGTAGCCTTGTCATTATGGAAGTTAGTCTGTTGTCGAGATTTTTGGTACTCCAATGGATGGTAGCCTTGTCATTATGGAAGGTAATATGTTGGCGATATTTTTGTTAATCCAATGGATGGTAGTCTTGTCATTATGTAAGTTAGTCTTTTATCGAGTTTTTCTTTACTCCAATTGATGGTAGCCTTGTCATTATGGAACGTAGTCTGTTGTCGAGATTTTTGTTATACCAATGGATGGTAGCCTTGTCATTACAGAAGGTAGTCTGTTGTCGAGATCTTTGTTACTCTAATGGATTGTAGCCTTGTCATTATGGAAGGTAGTCAGTTGTCGAGATTTTTGTTACTCAAATTGATGGTAGCCTTGTCATTATGTAAGGTAGTCTGTTGTCGAGATTTTTTGTTAGTCAAATGGATGGTAGCCTTGTCATGATAGAAGGTAGTCTGTTGGTTATATTTTTATTACTCCCATGGATGGTAGCCTTGTCATTATGGAAGGAAGTCTGTTTATCAGATTTTTTTACTTCAATGGATGGTAGCCTTGTCATTATGGAAGGTAGTCTGTTGTCGAGATTTCTGTTACTCCAATGGATGGGAGCCTTGTCATTATGGAAGGTAGTCTGTTGTCGAGATTTTTGTCACTACAATTGATGGTAGCCTTGTCATTATGGAAGGTAATTTGTTGTCGATATTTTTGTTACTCTAAAGGATGGTAGACTTGTCATTATGGAAGGTAGTCTGTTATCGAGTTTTTCTTTACTCCAATTGATGGTAGCCTTGTCATTATGGAACGTTGTCTGTCGTCGAGATTTTTGTTACACCAATGGATGGTAGCCTTGTCATTATGGAAGGTAGTCTGTTGTCGAGATCTTTGTTACTATAATGGATTGTAGCGTTGTCATTATGGAAGGTAGTCCGTTGTCGAGATTTTTGTTACTCCAATGGATGGTAGCCTTGTCATTATGGAAGGTAGTTTGTCGTTGAGATTTCCGTTACTCCAATGGATGGTAGCCTTGACATTATGTAAGGTAGTCTGTTGTCAAGATTTTTGTCACTCCAATTGATCTTAGCCTTGTCATTACGGATGGTAGTCTGTTGTCGAGATCTTTGTTACTCTAATGGATTGTAGCCTTGTCATTATGGAAGGTAGTCAGTTGTCGAGATTTTTGTTACTCAAATTGATGGTAGCCTTGTCATTATGTAAGGTAGTATGTTGTCGAGAATTTTTGTTAGTCAAATGGATGGTAGCCTTGTCATTATAGAAGGTAGTCTGTTGTCTAGATTTTTGTTACTCCAATGGTGGTAGCCTTGTCATTATGGAAGTTAGTTTGTTGTCGAGATTTTTGGTACTCCAATGGATGGTAGCCTAGTCATTATGGAAGGTAGTCTGTCATTGAGATTTCTGTTACTCCAATGGATGGTAGCCTTGTCATTATGGAAGGTAGTTTGTTGTCGATATTTTTGTTAATCCAATGAATGGTAGCCTTGTCATTATGTAAGGTAGTCTGTTATCGAGTTTTTCTTTACTCCAATTGATGGAAGCCTTGTCATTATGGAAGTTAGTCTGTTGTCGAGTTTTTTGGTACTCCAATGGATGGTAGCCTTGTCATTATGGAAGGTAATCTGTTGGCGATATTTTTGTTAATCCAATGGATGGTAGTCTTGTCATTATGTAAGGTAGTCTGTTATCGAGTTTTTCTTTACTCCAATTGATGGTAGCCTTGTCATTATGGAACGTAGTCTGTTGTCGAGATTTTTGTTACACCAATGGATGGTAGCCTTGTCATTACGGAAGGTAGTCTGTTGTCGAGATCTTTGTTACTCTAATAGATTGTAGCCTTGTCATTATGGAAGGTAGTCAGTTGTCGAGATTTTTGTTACTCAAATTGATGGTAGCCTTGTCATTATGTAAGGTAGTCTGTTGTCGAGATTTTTTGTTAGTCAAATGGATGGTAGCCTTGTCATGATAGAAGGTAGTATGTTGGTTATATTTTTGTTACACCAATGGATGGTAGCCTTGTCATTATGGAAGGTAGTCTGTTGTCGAGATCTTTGTTACTATAATGGATTGTAGCCTTGTCATTATGGAAGGTAGTCCGTTGTCGAGATTTTTGTTACTCAAATTGATGGTAGCCTTGTCATTATGTAAGGTAGTCTGCTGTCTAGATTTTTGTTACTCCAATGGATGGTAGCCTTGTCATTATGAAAGGTAGTTTGTCGTTGAGATTTCCGTTACTCCAATGGATGGTAGCCTTATCATTATGGAAGGTAGTCTGTTGTCGAGATTTTTGTCACTCCAATTGATGGTAGCCTTGTCATTTTGGAAGGTAATCTGTTGTCGAGATTTTTGTTACTCCAATGGATGGTAGCCTTGTCATTATGGAAGGTAGTCAGTTGTCGAGATTTTTGTTACTCAAATTGATGGTAGCCTTGTCATTATGTAAGGTAGTATGTTGTCGAGATTTTTTGTTAGTCAAATTGATGGTAGCCTTGTCATTATAGAAGGTATTCTATTGTCTAGATTTTTGTTACTCCAATGGTGGTAGCCTTGTCATTATGGAAGTTAGTCTGTTGTCGAGATTTTTGGTACTCCAATGGATGGTAGCCTTGTCATTATGGAAGGTAGTCTGTCATTGAGATTTATGTTACTCCAATGGATGGTAGCCTTGTCATTACGGAAGGTAGTCTGTTGTCGAGATCTTTGTTACACCAATCGATGGTAGCCTTGTCATTATGGAAGGTAGTCTGTTGTCGAGATCTTCGTTACTATAATGGATTGTAGCCTTGTCATTATGGAAGGTAGTCCGTTGTCGAGATTTTTGTTACTCAAATTGATGGTAGCCTTGTCATTTTTGAAGGTAATCTGTTGTCGAGAATTTTATTACTCCAATGGATGGTAGCCTTGTCATTATGGAAGGTAGTCTGTTATCGAGTTTTTCTTTACTCCAATTGATGGTAGCCTTGTCATTATGGAACGTTGTCTGTTGTCGAGATTTTTGTTACACCAATGGATGGTAGCCTTGTCATTATGGAAGATAGTCTGTTGTCGAGATCTTTGTTACTATAATGGATTGTAGCCTTGTCATTATGGAAGGTAGTCCGTTGTCGAGATTTTTGTTACTCAAATTGATGGTAGCCTTGTCATTATGTAAGGTAGTCTGTTGTCGAGATTTTTGTTACTCCAATGGATGGTAGCCTTGTCATTATGGAAGGTAGTTTGTCGTTGAGATTTCCGTTACTCCAATGGATGGTAGCCTTGTCATTATGGAAGGTAGTCTATTGTCAAGATTTTTGTCACTCCAATTGATGGTAGCCTTGCAATTTTGGAAGGTAATCTGTTGTCGAGATTTTTGTTACTCCAATGGATGGTAGCCTTGTCATTATGGAAGGTACTGTTGTCGAGTTTTTTTTACTCCAATTGATGATAGCCTTGTCATTACGGATGGTAGTCTGTTGTCGAGATCTTTGTTACTCTAATGGATTGTAGCCTTGTCATTATGGAAGGTAGTCAGTTGTCGAGATTTTTGTTACTCAAATTGATGGTAGCCTTGTCATTATGTAAGGTAGTATGTTGTCGAGATTTTTTGTTAGTCAAATGGATGGTAGCCTTGTCATTATAGAAGGTAGTCTGTTGTCTAGATTTTTGTTACTCCAATGGTGGTAGCCTTGTCATTATGGATGTTAGTCTGTTGTCGAGATTTTTGGTACTCCAATGGATGGTAGCCTTGTCATTATGGAAGGTAGTCTATCATTGAGATTTTTGTTACTCTAATGGATGGTAGCCTTGTCATTACGGAAGGTAGTCTGTTGTCGAGATCTTTGTTATTCTAATGGATTGTAGCCTTGTCATTATGGAAGGTAGTCAGTTGTCGAGATTTTTGTTACTCAAATTGATGGTAGCCTTGTCATTATATAAGGTAGTATGTTGTCGAGATTTTTTGTTAGTCAAATGGATGGTAGACTTGTCATTATGGAAGGTAGTCTGTTGTCTAGATTTTTGTTACTCCAATGGTGATAGCCTTGTCATTATGGAAGTTAGTCTGTTGTCGAGATTTTTGGTACTCCAATGAATGGTAGCCTTGTCATTATTGAAGGTAATCTGTTGGCGATATTTTTGTTAATCCAATGGATGGTAGTTTGTCATTATGTAAGGTAGTCTGTTATCGAGTTTTTCTTTACTCCAATTGATGGTAGCCTTGTCATTATGGAACGTAATATGTTGTGGAGATTTTTGTTACACCAATGGATGGTAGCCTTGTCATTACGGAAGGTAGTCTGTTGTCGAGATCTTTGTTACTCTAATGGATTGTAGCCTTGTCATTATGGAAGGTAGTCTGTTGTCGAGATCTTTGTTACTATAATGGATTGTAGCCTTGTCATTATGGAAGGTAGTCCGTTGTCGAGATTTTTGTTACTCAAATTGATGGTAGCCTTGTCATTATGGAAGGTAGTTTGTCGTTGAGATTTCCGTTACTCCAATGGATGGTAGCCTTATTATTATGGAAGGTAGTCTGTTGTCGAGATTTTTGTCACTCCAATTGATGGTAGCCTTGTCATTTTGGAAGGTAATCTGTTGTCGAGATTTTTTTTACTCCAAAGGATGGTAGCCTTGTCATTATGGAAGGTAATGTTGTCGAGTTTTCCTTTACTCCAATTGATGGTAGCCTTGTCATTACGGATGGTAGTCTGTTGTCGAGATCTTTGTTACTCTAATGGATTGTAGCCTTGTCATTATGGAAGGTAGTCAGTTGTCGAGATTTTTGTTACTCAAATTGATGGTAGCCTTGTCATTATGTAAGGTAGTATGTTGTCGAGATTTTTTGTTAGTCAAATGGATGGTAGCCTTGTCATTATAGAAGGTAGTCTGTTGTCTAGATTTTTGTTACTCCAATGGTGGTAGCCTTGTCATTATGGAAGTTAGTCTGTTGTCGAGATTTTTGGTACTCTAATGGATGGTAGCCTTTTCATTATGGAAGGTAGTCTGTCATTGAGATTTCTGTTACTCCAATGGATGGTAGCCTTGTCATTACGGAAGGTAGTCTGTTGTCGAGATCTTTGTTACTCTAATGGATTGTAGCCTTGTCATTATGGAAGGTAGTCAGTTGTCGAGATTTTTGTTACTCAAATTGATGGTAGCCTTGTCATTATGTAAGGTAGTCTGTTGTCGAGATTTTTTGTTAGTCAAATGGATGGTAGCCTTGTCATGATAGAAGGTAGTCTGTTGGTTATATTTTTGTTACACCAATGGATGGTAGCCTTGTCATTATGGAAGGGAGTCTGTTGTCGAGATCTTTGTTACTATAATGGATTGTAGCCTTGTCATTATGGAAGGTAGTCCTTTGTCGAGATTTTTGTTACTCAAATTGATGGTAGCCTTGTCATTATGTAAGGTAGTCTGTTGTCTAGATTTTTGTTACTCCAATGGATGGTAGCCTTGTCATTATGGAAGGTAGTTTGTCGTTGAGATTTCCGTTACTCGAATGGATGGTAGCCTTATTATTATGGAAGGTAGTCTGTTGTCGAGATTTTTGTCACTCCAATTGATGGTAGCCTTGTCATTTTGGAAGGTAATCTGTTGTCGAGATTTTTTTTACTCCAAAGGATGGTAGCCTTGTCATTATGGAAGGTAATGTTGTCGAGTTTTCCTTTACTCCAATTGATGGTAGCCTTGTCATTACGGATGGTAGTCTGTTGTCGAGATCTTTGTTACTCTAATGGATTGTAGCCTTGTCATTATGGAAGGTAGTCAGTTGTCGAGATTTTTGTTACTCAAATTGATGGTAGCCTTGTCATTATGGAAGTTAGTCTGTTGTCGAGATTTTTGGTACTCCAATGGATGGTAGCCTTGTCATTATGGAAGGTAGTCTGTCATTGAGATTTATGTTACTCCAATGGATGGTAGCCTTGTCATTACGGAAGGTAGTCTGTTGTCGAGATCTTTGTTACACCAATGGATGGTAGCCTTGTCATTATGGAAGGTAGTCTGTTGTCGAGATCTTTGTTACTATAATGGATTGTATCCTTGTCATTATGGAAGGTAGTCTGTTGTCGAGATTTTTGTTACTCAAATTGATGGTAGCCTTGTCATTTTGGAAGGCAATCTGTTGTCGAGATTTTTGTTACTCCAATGGATGGTAGCCTTGTCATTATGGAAGGTAGTCTGTTATCGAGTTTTTCTTTACTCCAATGGATGGTAGCCTTGTCATTATGGAATGTAGTCTGTTGTGGAGATTTCTGTTACACCAATGGATGGTAGCCTTGTCATTACGGAAGGTAGTCTGTTGTCGAGATCTTTGTTACTCTAATGGATTGTAGCCTTGTCATTATGGAAGGTAGTCTGTTGTCGAGATCTTTGTTACACCAATGGATGGTAGCCTTGTCATTATGGAAGGTAGTATGTTGTCGAGATCTTTGTTACTATAATGGATTATAGCCTTGTCATTATGGAAGGTAGTCCGTTGTCGAGATTTTTGTTACTCAAATTGATGGTAGCCTTGTCATTATGTAAGGTAGTCTGTTGTCGAGATTTTTGTTACTCCAATGGATGGTAGCCTTGTCATTATGGAAGGTAGTTTGTCGTTGAGATTTCTGTTACTCCAATGGATGGTAGCCTTGTCATTATGGAAGGTAGTCTTTTGTCAAGATTTTTGTCACTCCAATTGATGGTAGCCTTGTCATTTTGGAAGGTAATCTGTTGTCGAGATTTTTGTTACTCCAATGGATGGTAGCCTTGCCATTATGGAAGGTACTGTTGTCGAGTTTTTCTTTACTCCAATTGATGGTAGCCTTGTCATTACAGATGGTAGTCTGTTGTCGAGATCTTTGTTACTCTAATGGATTGTAGCCTTGTCATTATGGAAGGTAGTCAGTTGTCGAGATTTTTGTTACTCAAATTGATGGTAGCCTTGTCATTATGTAAGGTAGTATGTTGTCGAGATTTTTTGTTATTCAAATGGATGGTAGCCTTGTCATTATAGAAGGTAGTCTGTTGTCTAGATTTTTGTTACTCCAATGGTGGTAGCCTTGTCATTATGGAAGTTAGTCTGTTGTCAAGATTTTTGGTACTCCAATGGATGGTAGCCTTTTCATTATGGAAGGTAGTCTGTCATTGAGATTTCTGTTACTCCAATGGATGGTAGCCTTGTCATTACGGAAGGTAGTCTGTTGTCGAGATCTTTGTTACACCAATGGATGGTAGCCTTGTCATTATGGAAGGTAGTCTGTTGTCGAGATCTTTGTTACTATAATGGATTGTATCCTTGTCATTATGGAAGGTAGTCTGTTGTCGAGATTTTTGTTACTCAAATTGATGGTAGCCTTGTCATTTTGGAAGGCAATCTGTTGTCGAGATTTTTGTTACTCCAATGGATGGTAGCCTTGTCATTATGGAAGGTAGTCTGTTATCGAGTTTTTCTTTACTCCAATGGATGGTAGCCTTGTCATTATGGAATGTAGTCTGTTGTGGAGATTTCTGTTACACCAATGGATGGTAGCCTTGTCATTACGGAAGGTAGTCTGTTGTCGAGATCTTTGTTACTCTAATGGATTGTAGCCTTGTCATTATGGAAGGTAGTCTGTTGTCGAGATCTTTGTTACACCAATGGATGGTAGCCTTGTCATTATGGAAGGTAGTATGTTGTCGAGATCTTTGTTACTATAATGGATTGTAGCCTTGTCATTATGGAAGGTAGTCCATTGTCGAGATTTTTGTTACTCAAATTGATGGTAGCCTTGTCATTATGTAAGGTAGTCTGTTGTCGAGATTTTTGTTACTCCAATGGATGGTAGCCTTGTCATTATGGAAGGTAGTTTGTCGTTGAGATTTCTGTTACTCCAATGGATGGTAGCCTTGTCATTATGGAAGGTAGTCTTTTGTCAAGATTTTTGTCACTCCAATTGATGGTAGCCTTGTCATTTTGGAAGGTAATCTGTTGTCGAGATTTTTGTTACTCCAATGGATGGTAGCCTTGCCATTATGGAAGGTACTGTTGTCGAGTTTTTCTTTACTCCAATTGATGGTAGCCTTGTCATTACGGATGGTAGTCTGTTGTCGAGATCTTTGTTACTCTAATGGATTGTAGCCTTGTCATTATGGAAGGTAGTCAGTTGTCGAGATTTTTGTTACTCAAATTGATGGTAGCCTTGTCATTATGTAAGGTAGTATGTTGTCGAGATTTTTTGTTATTCAAATGGATGGTAGCCTTGTCATTATAGAAGGTAGTCTGTTGTCTAGATTTTTGTTACTCCAATGGTGGTAGCCTTGTCATTATGGAAGTTAGTCTGTTGTCAAGATTTTTGGTACTCCAATGGATGGTAGCCTTTTCATTATGGAAGGTAGTCTGTCATTGAGATTTCTGTTACTCCAATGGATGGTAGCCTTGTCATTACGGAAGGTAGTCTTTTGTCGAGATCTTTGTTACTCTAGTGGATTGTAGCCTTGTCATTATGGAAGGTAGTCAGTTGTCGAAATTTTTGTAACTCAAATTGATGGTAGCCTTGTCATTATGTAAGGTAGTATGTTGTCGAGATTTTTTGTTAGTCAAATGGATGGTAGACTTGTCATTATGGAAGGTAGTCTGTTGTCTAGATTTTTGTTACTCCAATGGTGGTAGCCTTGTCATTATGGAAGTTAGTCTGTTGTCGAGATTTTTGGTACTCCAGTGGATGGTAGCCTTGTCATTATGGAAGGTAATCTGTTGGCGATATTTTTGTTAATCCAATGGATGGTAGTCTTGTCATTATGTAAGGTAGTCTGTTATCGAGTTTTTCTTTACTCCAATTGATGGTATCCTTGTCATTATGGAACATAGTCTGTTGTCAAGATTTTTGTTACACCAATGGATGGTAGCCTTGTCATTACGGAAGGTAGTCTTTTGTCGAGATCTTTGTTACTCTAATGGATTGTAGCCTTGTCATTATGGAAGGTAGTCAGTTGTCGAGATTTTTGTTACTCAAATTGATGGTAGCCTTGTCATTATGTAAGGTAGTCTGTTGTCGAGATTTTTTGTTAGTCAAATGGATGGTAGCCTTGTCATGATAGAAGGTAGTGTGTTGGTTACATTTTTGTTACACCAATGGATGGTAGCCTTGTCATTATGGAAGGTAGTCTGTTGTCGAGATCTTTGTTACTATAATGGATTGTTGCCTTGTCATTATGGAAGGTAGTCCGTTGTCGAGATTTTTGTTACTCAAATTGATGGTAGCCTTGTCATTATGTAAGGTAGTCTGTTGTCGAGATTTTTGTTACTCCAATGGATGGTAGCCTTGTCATTATGGAAGGTAGTTTGTCGTTGAGATTTCCTTTACTCCAATGGATGGTAGCCTTGTCATTATGGAAGGTAGTCTGTTGTCGAGATTTTTGTCACTCCAATTGATGGTAGCCTTGTCATTTTAGAAGGTAATCTGTTGTCGAGATTTTTATTACTCCAATGGATGGTAGCCTTGTCATTATGGAAGGTACTGTTGTCGAGTTTTTCTTTACTCCAATTGATGGTAGCCTTGTCATTACGGATAGTAGTCTGTTGTCGAGATCTTTGTTACTCTAATGGATTGTAGCCTTGTCATTATAGAAGGTAGTCAGTTGTCGAGATTTTTGTTACTCAAATTGATGGTAGCCTTGTCATTATGTAAGGTAGTATGTTGTCGAGATATTTTGTTAGTCAAATGGATGGTAGCCTTGTCATTATAGAAGGTAGTCTGTTGTCTAGATTTTTGTTACTCCAATGGTGGTAGCCTTGTCATTATGGAAGTTAGTCTGTTGTCGAGATTTTTGGTACTCCAATGGATGGTAGCCTTTTCATTATGGAAGGTAGTCTGTCATTGAGATTTCTGTTACTCCAATGGATGGTAGCCTTGTCATTACGGAAGGTAGTCTTTTGTCGAGATCTTTGTTACTCTAGTGGATTGTAGCCTTGTCATTATGGAAGGTAGTCAGTTGTCGAAATTTTTGTAACTCAAATTGATGGTAGCCTTGTCATTATGTAAGGTACTATGTTGTCGAGATTTTTTGTTAGTGAAATGGATGGTAGACTTGTCATTATGGAAGGTAGTCTGTTGTCTAGGTTTTTGTTACTCCAATGGTGGTAGCCTTGTCATTATGGAAGTTAGTCTGTTGTCGAGATTTTTGGTACTCCAGTGGATGGTAGCCTTGTCATTATGGAAGGTAATCTGTTGGCGATATTTTTGTTAATCCAATGGATGGTAGTCTTGTCATTATGTAAGGTAGTTTGTTATCGAGTTTTTCTTTACTCCAATTGATGGTATCCTTGTCATTATGGAACATAGTCTGTTGTCAAGATTTTTGTTACACCAATGGATGGTAGCCTTGTCATTACGGAAGGTAGTCTTTTGTCGAGATCTTTGTTACTCTAATGGATTGTAGCCTTGTCATTATGGAAGGTAGTCAGTTGTCGAGATTTTTGTTACTCAAATTGATGGTAGCCTTGTCATTATGTAAGGTAGTCTGTTGTCGTGATTTTTTGTTAGTCAAATGGATGGTAGCCTTGTCATGATAGAAGGTAGTGTGTTGGTTACATTTTTGTTACACCAATGGATGGTAGCCTTGTCATTATGGAAGGTAGTCTGTTGTCGAGATCTTTGTTACTATAATGGATTGTTGCCTTGTCATTATGGAAGGTAGTCCGTTGTCGAGATTTTTGTTACTCAAATTGATGGTAGCCTTGTCATTATGTAAGGTAGTCTGTTGTCGAGATTTTTGTTACTCCAATGGATGGTAGCCTTGTCATTATGGAAGGTAGTTTGTCGTTGAGATTTCCTTTACTCCAATGGATGGTAGCCTTGTCATTATGGAAGGTAGTCTGTTGTCGAGATTTTTGTCACTCCAATTGATGGTAGCCTTGTCATTTTAGAAGGTAATCTGTTGTCGAGATTTTTATTACTCCAATGGATGGTAGCCTTGTCATTATGGAAGGTACTGTTGTCGAGTTTTTCTTTACTCCAATTGATGGTAGCCTTGTCATTATGGATAGTAGTCTGTTGTCGAGATCTTTGTTACTCTAATGGATTGTAGCCTTGTCATTATGGAAGGTAGTCAATTGTCGAGATTTTTGTTACTCAAATTGATGGTACGCCTTGTCATTATGTAAAGTAGTATGTTGTCGAGATTTTTTGTTAGTCAAATGGATGGTAGCCTTGTCATTACAGAAGGTAGTCTGTTGTCTAGATTTTTGTTACTCCAATGGTGGTATCCTTGTGATTATGGAAGTTAGTCTGTTGTCGAGATTTTTGGTACTCCAATGGATGGTAGCCTTGTCATTATGGAAGGTAGTCTGTCATTGAGATTTCTGTTACTCCAATGGATGGTAGCCTTATCATTACGGAAGGTAGTCTGTTGTCGAGATCTTTGTTACACCAATGGATGGTAGCCTTGTCATTATGGAAGGTAGTCTGTTGTCGAGATCTTTGTTACTATAATGGATTGTAGCCTTGTCATTATGGAAGGTAGTCCGTTGTCGAGATTTTTGTTACTCAAATTGATGGTAGCCTTGTCATTATGTAAGGTAGTCTGTTGTCAAAATTTTTGTTACTCCAATGGATGGTAGCCTTGTCATTATGGAAGGTAGTTTGTTGTTGAGATTTCTGTTACTCCAATGGATGGTAGCCTTGTCATTATGGAAGGTAGTCTGTTGTCGAGATTTTTGTCACTCCAATTGATGGTAGCCTTGTCATTTTGGAAGGTAATCTGTTGTCGAGATTTTTGTTACTCCAATGGATGGTATCCTTGTCATTATGGAAGGTATTGTTGTCGTGTTTTTCTTTACTCCAATTGATGGTAGCCTTGTCATTACGGATGGTAGTCAGTTGTCGAGATCTTTGTTACTCTAATGGATTGTAGCCTTGTCATTATGGAAGGTAGTCAATTGTCGAGATTTTTGTTACTCAAATTGATGGTAGCCTTGTCATTATGTAAGGTAGTCTGTTGTCGATATTTTTGTTACTCCAATGGATGGTAGCCTTGTCATTATGGAAGGTAGTTTGTCGTTGAGATTTCCTTTACTCCAATGGATGGTAGCCTTGTCATTATGGAAGGTAGTCTGTTGTCGAGATTTTTGTCACTCCAATTGATGGTAGCCTTGTCATTTTAGAAGGTAATCTGTTGTCGAGATTTTTCTTACTCCAATGGATGGTAGCCTTGTCATTATGGAAGGTACTGTTGTCAAGTTTTTCTTTACTCCAATTGATGGTAGCCTTGTCATTATGGATAGTAGTCTGTTGTCGAGATCTTTGTTACTCTAATGGATTATAGCCTTGTCATTATGGAAGGTAGTCAATTGTCGAGATTTTTGTTACTCAAATTGATGGTACGCCTTGTCATTATGTAAGGTAGTATGTTGTCGAGATTTTTTGTTAGTCAAATGGATGGTAGCCTTGTCATTACAGAAGGCAGTCTGTTGTCTAGATTTTTGTTACTCCAATGGTGGTATCCTTGTCATTATGGAAGTTAGTCTGTTGTCGGGATTTTTGGTACTCCAATGGATGGTAGCCTTGTCATTATGGAAGGTAGTCTGTCATTGAGATTTCTGTTACTCCAATGGATGGTAGCCTTGTCATTACGGAAGGTAGTCTATTGTCGTGATCTTTGTTACACCAATGGATGGTAGCCTTGTCATTATGGAAGGTAGTCTGTTGTCGAGATCTTTGTTACTATAATGGATTGTAGCCTTGTCATTATGGAAGGTAGTCCGTTGTCGAGATTTTTGTTACTCAAATTGATGGTAGCCTTGTCATTATGTAAGGTAGTCTGTTGTCAAAATTTTTGTTACTCAAATGGATGGTAGCCTTGTCATTATGGAAGGTAGTTTGTCGTTGAGATTTCCGTTACTCCAATGGATGGTAGCCTTGTCATTATGGAAGGTAGTCTGTTGTCGAGATTTTTGTCACTCCAATTGATGGTAGCCTTGTCATTTTGGAAGGTAATCTGTTGTCGAGATTTTTGTTACTCCAATGGATGGTATCCTTGTCATTATGGAAGGTATTTTTGTCGAGTTTTTCTTTACTCCAATTGATGGTAGCCTTGTCATTACGGATGGTAGTCTGTTGTCGAGATCTTTGTTACTCTAATGGATTGTAGCCTTGTCATTATGGAAGGTAGTCAGTTGTCGAGATTTTTGTTACTCAAATTGATGGTAGCCTTGTCATTATGTATGGTAGTATGTTGTCGAGATTTTTTGTTAGTCAAATGGATGGTAGCCTTGTCATTATAGAAGGTAGCCTGTTGTCTAGATTTTTGTTACTCCAATGGTGGTAGCCTTGTCATTATGGAAGTTAGTCTGTTGTCGAGATTTTTGGTACTCCAATGGATCGTAGCCTTGTCATTATGGAAGGTAGCCTGTCATTGAGATTTTTGTTACTCCAATGGATGGTAGCCTTGTCATTACGGAAGGTAGTCTGTTGTCGAGATCTTTGTTACTCTAATGGATTGTAGCCTTGTCATTATGGAAGGTAGTCAGTTGTCGAGATTTTTGTTACTCAAATTGATGGTAGCCTTGTCATTATGTAAGGTAGTATGTTGTCGAGATTTTTTGTTAGTCAAATGGATGGTAGACTTGTCATTATTGAAGGTAGTCTGTTGTCTAGATTTTTCTTACTCCAATGGTGGTAGCCTTGTCATTATGGAAGTTAGTCTGTTGTCGAGATTTTTGGTACTCCAATGGATGGTAGCCTTGTCATTATGGAAGGTAAACTGTTGGCGATATTTTTGGTAATCCAATGGATGGTAGTCTTGTCATTATGTAAGGTAGTCTGTTATCGAGTTTTTCTTTACTCCAATTGATGGTAGCCTTGTCATTATGGAACGTAGTCTGTTGTCGAGATTTTTGTTACACCAATGGATGGTCGCCTTGTCATTACGGAAGGTAGTCTGTTGTCGAGATCTTTGTTACTCTAATGGATTGTAGCCTTGTCATTATGGAAGGTAGTCAGTTGTCGAGATTTTTGTTACTCAAATTGATGGTAGCCTTGTCATTATGTAAGGTAGTCTGTTGTCGAGATTTTTTGTTAGTCAAATGGAATGTAGCCTTGTCATGATAGAAGGTAGTCTATTGGTTATATTTTTATTACTCCCATGGATGGTAGCCTTGTCATTATGGAAGGAAGTCTGTTGATCAGATTTTTTTACTCTAATGAATGGTAGCCTTGTCATTATGGAACGTAGTTTGTTGTCGAGATTTTTTTTACTCCAACGGATGGTAGCCTTGTCATTATGGAAGGTAGTCTGTTGTCGAGTTTTTCATTACTACAATTGATGGTAGCCTTGTCATTATGGAAGGTAATTTGTTGTCGATATTTTTATTACTCTAAAGAATGGTAGACTTGTCATTATGGAAGGTAGTCTGTTATCGAGTTTTTCTTTACTCCAATTGATGGTAGCCTTGTCATTATGGAACGTTGTCTGTTGTCGAGATTTTTGTTACACCAATGGATTGTATCCTTGTCATTACAGAAGGTAGTCTGTTATCGAGTTTTAATTTACTCCAATTGATGGTAGCCTTGTCATTATGGAACGTAGTCCGTTGTCGAGATTTTTGTTACTCAAATTGATGGTAGCCTTGTCATTATGTAAGGTAGTCTGTTTTCGAGATTTTTGTTACTCCAATGGATGGTAGCCTTGTCATTTTGGAAGGTAATATGTTGTCGAGATTTTTGTTACTCCAATGGATGGTAGCCTTGTCATTATGGAAGGTAGTCTATTGTCGAGTTTTTATTTACTCCAATTGATGGTAGCCTTGTCATTATGGAACGTAGTCTGTTGTCGAGATTTCTGTTACACCAATGGATGGTAGCCTTGTCATTACGGAAGTAGTCTGTTATCGAGTTTTTCTTTACTCCAATTGATGGTAGCCTTGTCATTATGGAACGTAGTCTATTGTCGAGATTTTTGTTACACCAATGGATGGTAGCCTTGTCATTACAGAAGGTAGTCTGTTTCGAGATTTTTGTTACTCCAATGGATGGTAGCCTTGTCATTATGGAAGGTAGTTTGTCATTGAGATTTCTGTTACTCCAATGGATGGTAGCCTTGTCATTATGGAAGGTAGTCTGTTGTCGAGATTTTTGTCACTCCAATTAATGGAAGCCTTGTCATTATGGAAGGTAGTCTGTTGTCGAGTTTTTCTTTACTCCAATTGATGGTAGCCTTGTCATTATGGAAGGTAGTCAGTTGTCGATATTTTTGTTACTCCAATGGATGGTAGCCTTGTCATTATGGAAGGTAGTCTGTTGTCGAGTTTTTCTTTACTCCAATATATGGTAGCCTTGTCATTATGGAACGTAGTTTGTTGTCGAGATTTTTTTTACTCCAATGGATGGTATCCTTGTCATTATGGAAGGTAGTCTGTTGTCGAGTTTTTCTTTACTGCAATTGATGGTAGCCTTATCATTATGGAAGGTAGTCAGTTGTCGATATTTTTGTTACTCAAATTGATGGTAGCCTTGTCATTATGGAAGGTAGTCAGTTGTCGAGTTTTTCTTTACTCCAATTGATGGTAGCCTTGTCATTATGGAACGTAGTCTGTTGTCGAGATTTCTGTTACACCAATGGATGGTAGCCTTGTCATTACGGAAGGTAGTTTGTTGTCGAGTTTTTCTTTACTCTAATTGATGGTAGCCTTGTCATTATGGAACGTAGTCTGTTGTCGAGATTTTTGTTACTCCAATGGATGGTAGCCTTGTCATTATGGAAGGTAGTCTGTTGTCGAGTTTTTCGTTACTCCAATTGATGGTAGCCTTGTCATTATGGAAGGTAGTCAGTTTCGATATTTTTGTTACTTTAGTTGATGGTAGCCTTATCATTATGGAACGTAGTCTGTTGTCGAGATTTTTTTTACACCAATGGATGGTAGCCTTGTCATTACGGAAGGAAGTCTATTGTCGAGATCTTTGTTACTCTAATGGATTGTAGCCTTGTCATTATTGAAGGTAGTCAGTTGTTGAGATTTTTTTAACTCAAATTGATGGTAGCCTTGTCATTATGTAAGGTAGTCTATTGTCGAGATTGTTTGTTAGTCAAATGAATGGTAGCCTTGTCATTATGGAAGGTAGTCTGTTGTCTAGATTTTTGTTACTCCAATGGTGGTAGCCTTGTCATTATGGAAGTTAGTCTGTTGTCGAGATTTTTGGTACTGCAATGGATGGTAGCCTTGTCATTATGGAAGGTAGTCTGTTGTCGAGTTTTTCTTTACTCCAATATATGGTAGCCTTGTCATTATGGAACGTAGTCTGTTGTCGAGATTTTTTTTACTCCAATGGATGGTAGCCTTGTCATTATGGAAGGTAGTCTGTTGTCGAGTTTTTCTTTACTACAATTGATGGTAGCCTTGTCATTATGGAAGGTAGTCAGTTGTCGATATTTTTGTTACTCAAATTGATGGTAGCCTTGTCATTATGGAAGGTAGTCTATTGTCAAGTTTTTCTTTACTCCAATTGATGGTATCCTTGTCATTATGGAACGTAGTCTGTTGTCGAGATTTTTGTTACACCAATGGATGGTAGCCTTGTCATTACGGAAGGTAGTCTGTTATCGAGTTTTGCTTTACTCCAATTGATGGTAGCCTTGTCATTATGGAACGTAGTCTGTTGTCGAGATTTTTGTTACACCAATGGATGGTAGCCTTGTCATTACGGAAGGTAGTCTGTTTTCGAGATTTTTGTTACTCCAATGGATGGTAGCCTTGTCATTATGGAAGGTAGTTTGTCGTTGAGATTTCTGTTACTCCAATGGATGGTAGCCTTGTCAATATGGAAGGTAGTCTGTTGTCAAGATTTTTGTCACTCCAATTGATGGTAGCCTTGTCATTTTGGAAGGTAATATCTCGTCGAGATTTTTGTTACTCCAATGGATGGTAGCCTTGTCATTATGGAAGGTAGTTTGTTGTCGAGTTTTTCTTTACTCCAATTGATGGTAGCCTTGTCATTATGGAACGTAGTCTGTTGTCGAGATTTCTGTTACACCAATGGATGGTAGCCTTGTCATTACGGAAGGTAGTTTGTTGTCGAGTTTTTCTTTACTCTAATTGATGGTAGCCTTGTCATTTTGGAAGGTAATATGTTGTCGAGATTTTTGTTACTCCAATGGATGGTAGCCTTGTCATTATGGAAGGTAGTCTGTTGTCGAGTTTTTCTTTACTCCAATTGATGGTAGCCTTGTCATTATGGAACGTAGTCTGTTGTCGAGATTTCTGTTACACCAATGGATGGTAACCTTGTCATTACGGAAGGTAGTTTGTTGTCGAGTTTTTCTTACTCCAATGGTTGGTAGCCTTGTCATTATGGAAGGTAGTGTGTTGTCGAGTTTTTCTTTACTCCAATTGATGGTAGCCTTGTCATTATGGAAGGTAGTCAGTTGTCGATATTTTTGTTACTCAAATTGATGGTAGCCTTGTCATTATGGAAGGTAGTCTGTTGTCGAGTTTTTCTTTACTCCAATTGATGCTAGCCTTGTCATTATGGAACGTAGTCTGTTGTCGAGATTTTTGTTACACCAACGGGTGGTAGCCTTGTCATTATGGAAGGTAGTCTATTATCAAGATCTTTGTTACTCTAATGGATTGTAGCCTTGTCATTATGGAAGGTAGTCAGTTGTTGAGAATTTTTTTACTCAAATTGATGGTAGCCTTGTCATTATGTAAGGTAGTCTATTGTCGAGATTGTTTGTTAGTCAAATGGATGGTAGCCTTGTCATTATGGAACGCAGTCTGTTGTCGAGATTTTTGTTACACCAATGGATGGTAGCCTTTTTATTACGGAAGGTAGTCTGTTGTCGAGATTTTTGTTACTCCAATGTATGGTAGCCTTGTCATTATGGAAGGTAGTTTGTCGTTGAGATTTCTGTTACTCCAATGGATGGTAGCCTTGTCATTTTGGAAGGTAGTCTGTTGTCGAGATTTTTGTCACTCCAATTGATGGTAGCCTTGTCATTTTGGAAGGTAATATGTTGTCGAGATTTTTGTTACTCCAATGGATGGTAGCCTTGTCATTATGGAAGGTAGTCTGTTGTCGAGTTTTTCTTTACTCCAATTGATGGTAGCCTTGTCATTATGGAAGGTAGCCTGTTGTCGAGTTTTTCTTTACTCCAATTGATGGTAGCCTTGTCATTATGGAACGTAGTCTGTTGTCGAGATTTTTGTTACACCAATGGATGGTAGCCTTGTCATTACGGAAGGTAGTCTGTTTCGATATTTTTGTTACTCCAATGGATGGTAGCCTTGTCATTATGGAAGGTAGTTTGTCGTTGAGATTTCTGTTACTCCAATGGATGGTAGCCTTGTCATTATGGAAGGTAGTTTGTTGTCGAGATTTTTGTCACTCCAATTAATGGAAGCCTTGTCATTATGGAAGGTAGTCTGTTGTCGAGTTTTTCTTTACTCCAATTGATGGTAGCCTTGTCATTATGGAAGGTAGTCAGTTGTCGATATTTTTGTTACTCCAATGGATGGTTGCCTTGTCATTATGGAAGGTAGTCTGTTGTCGAGTTTTTCTTTACTCCAATTGATGGTAGCCTTGTCATTATGGAACGTAGTCTGTTGTCGAGATTTCTGTTACACCAATGGATGGTAGCCTTGTCATTACGGAAGGTAGTTTGTTGTCGAGTTTTTCATTACTCTAATTGATGGTAGCCTTGTCATTATGGAACGTAGTCTGTTGTCGAGATTTTTGTTACTCCAATGGATGGTAGCCTTGTCATTATGGAAGGTAGTCTGTTGTCAAGTTTTTCATTACTCCAATTGATGGTAACCTTGTCATTATGGAAGGTAGTCAGTTGTCGATATTTTTGTTACTCAAGTTGATGGTAGCCTTGTCATTATGGAAGGTAGTCCGTTGTCGAGTTTTTCTTTACTCCAATTGATGCTAGCCTTATCATTATGGAACGTTGTCTGTTGTCGAGATCTTTGTTACTCTAATGGATTGTAGCCTTGTCATTATGGAAGGTAGTCAGTTGTTGAGAATTTTTTTACTCAAATTGATGGTAGCCTTGTCATTATGTAAGGTAGTCTATTGTCGAGATTGTTTGTTAGTCAAATGGATGGTAGCCTTGTCATTATGGAAGGTAGTCTGTTGTCTAGATTTTGTTACTCCCATGGTGGTATACTTGTCATTATGGAAGTTAGTCTGTTGTCGAGATTTTTGGTACTCCAATGGACGGTAGCCTTGTCATTATGGAAGGTAGTCTGTCATTGAGATTTCTGTTACTCCAATGGATGGTAGCCTTGTCATTATGGAAGGTAGTCTGTTGTGGAGTTTTTCTTTACTCCAATTGATGGTATCCTTGTCATTATGGAACGTAGTCTGTTGTCGAGATTTTTGTTACACCAATGGATGGTATCCTTGTCAGTTCGGAAGGTAGTCTGTTATCGAGTTTTTATTTACTCCAATTGATGGTAGCCTTGTCATTATGGAACGTAGTCTGTTGTCGAGATTTTTGTTACACCAATGGATGGTAGCCTTGTCATTACGGAAGGTAGTCTGTTGTCGAGATTTTTGTTACTCCAATGTATGGTAGCCTTGTCATTATGGAAGGTAGTTTGTGGTTAAGATTTCTGTTACTCCAATGGATGGTAGCCTTGTCATTATGGAAGGTAGTCTGTTGTCGAGATTTTTGTCACTCCAATTGATGGTAGCCTTGTCATTTTGGAAGGTAATATGTTGTCGAGATTTTTGTTACTCCAATGGATGGTAGTCTTGTCGTTATGGGAGGTAGTCTGTTGTCGAGTTTTTCTTTACTCCAATTGATGGTAGCCTTGTCATTATGGAAGGTACTCTGTTGTCGAGTTTTTCTTTACTCCAATTGATGGTAGCCTTGTCATTATGGAACGTAGTCTGTTGTCGAGATTTTTGTTACACCAATGGATGGTAGCCTTGTCATTACGGAAGGTAGTTTGTTTCGAGATTTTTGTTACTCCAATGGATGGTAGCCTTGCCATTATGGAAGGTAGTTTGTCGTTGAGATTTCTGTTACTCCAATGGATGGTAGCCTTGTCATTATGGAAGGTAGTCTGTTGTCGAGATTTTTGTCACTCCAATTAATGGAAGCCTTGTCATTATGGGAGGTAGTCTGTTGTCGAGTTTTTCTTTACTCCAATTGATGGTAGCCTTGTCATTATGGAAGGTAGTCAGTTGTCGATATTTTTGTTACTCCAATGGATGGTTGCCTTGTCATTATGGAAGGTAGTCTGTTGTCGAGATTTCTGTTACACCAATAGATGGTAGCCTTGTCATTACGGAAGGTAGTTTGTTGTCGAGTTTTTCTTTACTCCAATATATGGTAGCCTTGTCATTATGGAACGTAGTTTGTTGTCGAGATTTTTTTTACTCCAATGGATGGTAGCCTTGTCATTATGGAAGGTAGTCTGTTGTCGAGTTTTTCTTTACTACAATTGATGGTAGCCTTGTCATTATGGAAGGTAGTCAGTTGTCGATATTTTTGTTACTCCAATTGATGGTAGCCTTGTCATTATGGGACGTAGTCTGTTGTCGAGATTTCTGTTACACCAATAGATGGTAGCCTTGTCATTACGGAAGGTAGTTTGTTGTCGAGTTTTTCTTTACTCCAATATATGGTAGCCTTGTCATTATGGAACGTAGTTTGTTGTCGAGATTTTTTTTACTCCAATGGATGGTAGCCTTGTCATTATGGAAGGTAGTCTGTTGTCGAGTTTTTCTTTACTACAATTGATGGTAGCCTTGTCATTATGGAAGGTAGTCAGTTGTCGATATTTTTGTTACTCAAATTGATGGTAGCCTTGTCATTATGGAAGGTAGTCTGTTGTCGAGTTTTTCTTTACTCCAATTGATGGTATCCTTGTCATTATGGAACGTAGTCTGTTGTCGAGATTTTTGTTACACCAATGGATGGTAGCTTGTCATTACGGAAGGTAGTCTGTTATCGAGTTTTACTTTACTCCAATTGATGGTAGCCTTGTCATTATGGAACGTAGTCTATTGTCGAGATTTTTGTTACACCAATGGATGGTAGCCTTGTCATTACGGAAGGTAGTCTGTTTTCGAGATTTTTGTTACTCCAATGGATGGTAGCCTTGTCATTATGGAAGGTAGTTTGTCGGATAGATTTCTGTTACTCCAATGGATGGTAGCCTTGTCATTATGGAAGGTAGTCTGTTGTCGAGATTTTTGTCACTCCAATTGATGGTAGCCTTATCATTTTGGAAGGTAATATGTTGTCGAGATTTTTGTTACTCCAATGGATGGTAGCCTTGTCATTATGGAAGGTAGTGTGTTGTCGAGTTTTTCTTTACTCCAATTGATGGTAGCCTTGTCATTATGGAACGTGGTCTGTTGTCGAGATTTCTGTTACACCAATGGATGGTAGCCTTGTCATTACGGAAGGTAGTTTGTTGTCGAGTTTTTCTTTACTCTAATTGATGGTAGCCTTGTCATTTTGGAAGGTAATATGTTGTCGAGATTTTTGTTACTCCAATGGATGGTAGCCTTGTCATTATGGAAGGTAGTCTGTTGTCGAGTTTTTCTTTACTCCAATTGATGGTAGCCTTGTCATTATGGAACGTAGTCTGTTGTCGAGATTTCTGTCACACCAATGGATGGTAACCTTGTCATTACGGAAGGTAGTTTGTTGTCGAGTTTTTCTTTACTCCAATTGATGGTAGCCTTGTCATTATGGAATGTAGTCTGTTGTCGAGATTTTTCTTACTCCAATGGTTGGTAGCCTTGTCATTATGGAAGGTAGTGTGTTGTCGAGTTTTTCTTTACTCCAATTGATGGTAGCCTTGTCATTATGGAAGGTAGTCAGTTGTCGATATTTTTGTTACTCAAATTGATGGTAGCCTTGTCATTATGGAAGGTAGTCTGTTGTCGAGTTTTTCTTTACTCCAATTGATGCTAGCCTTGTCATTATGGAACGTAGTCTGTTGTCGAGATTTTTGTTACACCAACGGGTGGTAGCCTTGTCATTATGGAAGGTAGTCTATTATCAAGATCTTTGTTACTCTAATGGATTGTAGCCTTGTCATTATGGAAGGTAGTCTGTTGTCGAGATTTTTGTCACTCCAATTAATGGAAGCCTTGTCATTATGGGAGGTAGTCTGTTGTCGAGTTTTTCTTTACTCCAATTGATGGTAGCCTTGTCATTATGGAAGGTAGTCAGTTGTCGATATTTTTGTTACTCCAATGGATGGTTGCCTTGTCATTATGGAAGGTAGTCTGTTGTCGAGATTTCTGTTACACCAATAGATGGTAGCCTTGTCATTACGGAAGGTAGTTTGTTGTCGAGTTTTTCTTTACTCCAATATATGGTAGCCTTGTCATTATGGAACGTAGTTTGTTGTCGAGATTTTTTTTACTCCAATGGATGGTAGCCTTGTCATTATGGAAGGTAGTCTGTTGTCGAGTTTTTCTTTACTACAATTGATGGTAGCCTTGTCATTATGGAAGGTAGTCAGTTGTCGATATTTTTGTTACTCCAATTGATGGTAGCCTTGTCATTATGGGACGTAGTCTGTTGTCGAGATTTCTGTTACACCAATAGATGGTAGCCTTGTCATTACGGAAGGTAGTTTGTTGTCGAGTTTTTCTTTACTCCAATATATGGTAGCCTTGTCATTATGGAACGTAGTTTGTTGTCGAGATTTTTTTTACTCCAATGGATGGTAGCCTTGTCATTATGGAAGGTAGTCTGTTGTCGAGTTTTTCTTTACTACAATTGATGGTAGCCTTGTCATTATGGAAGGTAGTCAGTTGTCGATATTTTTGTTACTCAAATTGATGGTAGCCTTGTCATTATGGAAGGTAGTCTGTTGTCGAGTTTTTCTTTACTCCAATTGATGGTATCCTTGTCATTATGGAACGTAGTCTGTTGTCGAGATTTTTGTTACACCAATGGATGGTAGCTTGTCATTACGGAAGGTAGTCTGTTATCGAGTTTTACTTTACTCCAATTGATGGTAGCCTTGTCATTATGGAACGTAGTCTATTGTCGAGATTTTTGTTACACCAATGGATGGTAGCCTTGTCATTACGGAAGGTAGTCTGTTTTCGAGATTTTTGTTACTCCAATGGATGGTAGCCTTGTCATTATGGAAGGTAGTTTGTCGGATAGATTTCTGTTACTCCAATGGATGGTAGCCTTGTCATTATGGAAGGTAGTCTGTTGTCGAGATTTTTGTCACTCCAATTGATGGTAGCCTTATCATTTTGGAAGGTAATATGTTGTCGAGATTTTTGTTACTCCAATGGATGGTAGCCTTGTCATTATGGAAGGTAGTGTGTTGTCGAGTTTTTCTTTACTCCAATTGATGGTAGCCTTGTCATTATGGAACGTGGTCTGTTGTCGAGATTTCTGTTACACCAATGGATGGTAGCCTTGTCATTACGGAAGGTAGTTTGTTGTCGAGTTTTTCTTTACTCTAATTGATGGTAGCCTTGTCATTTTGGAAGGTAATATGTTGTCGAGATTTTTGTTACTCCAATGGATGGTAGCCTTGTCATTATGGAAGGTAGTCTGTTGTCGAGTTTTTCTTTACTCCAATTGATGGTAGCCTTGTCATTATGGAACGTAGTCTGTTGTCGAGATTTCTGTCACACCAATGGATGGTAACCTTGTCATTACGGAAGGTAGTTTGTTGTCGAGTTTTTCTTTACTCCAATTGATGGTAGCCTTGTCATTATGGAATGTAGTCTGTTGTCGAGATTTTTCTTACTCCAATGGTTGGTAGCCTTGTCATTATGGAAGGTAGTGTGTTGTCGAGTTTTTCTTTACTCCAATTGATGGTAGCCTTGTCATTATGGAAGGTAGTCAGTTGTCGATATTTTTGTTACTCAAATTGATGGTAGCCTTGTCATTATGGAAGGTAGTCTGTTGTCGAGTTTTTCTTTACTCCAATTGATGCTAGCCTTGTCATTATGGAACGTAGTCTGTTGTCGAGATTTTTGTTACACCAACGGGTGGTAGCCTTGTCATTATGGAAGGTAGTCTATTATCAAGATCTTTGTTACTCTAATGGATTGTAGCCTTGTCATTATGGAAGGTAGTCAGTTGTTGAGAATTTTTTTACTCAAATTGATGGTAGCCTTGTCATTATGTAAGGTAGTCTATTGTCGAGATTGTTTGTTAGTCAAATGGATGGTAGCCTTGTCATTATGGAAGGTAGTCTGTTGTCTAGATTTTTGTTACTCCCATGGTGGTATCCTTGTCATTATGGAAGTTAGTTTGTTGTCGAGATTTTTGGTACTCCAATGGATGGTAGCCTTGTCATTATGGTAGGTAGTCTGTCATTGAGATTTCTGTTACTCTAGTGGATGGTAGCCTTGTCATTATGGAAGGTAGTCTGTTGTGGAGTTTTTCTTTACTCCAATTGATGGTATCCTTGTCATTATGGAACGTAGTCTGTTGTCGAGATTTTTGTTACACCAATGGATGGTATCCTTGTCATTTCGGAAGGTAGTCTGTTATCGAGTTTTTCTTTACTCCAATTGATGGTAGCCTTGTCATTATGGAACGCAGTCTGTTGTCGAGATTTTTGTTACACCAATGGATGGTAGCCTTTTTATTACGGAAGGTAGTCTGTTGTCGAGATTTTTGTTACTCCAATGTATGGTAGCCTTGTCATTATGGAAGGTAGTTTGTCGTTGAGATTTCTGTTACTCCAATGGATGGTAGCCTTGTCATTTTGGAAGGTAGTCTGTTGTCGAGATTTTTGTCACTCCAATTGATGGTAGCCTTGTCATTTTGGAAGGTAATATGTTGTCGAGATTTTTGTTACTCCAATGGATGGTAGCCTTGTCATTATGGAAGGTAGTCTGTTGTCGAGTTTTTCTTTACTCCAATTGATGGTAGCCTTGTCATTATGGAAGGTAGTCTGTTGTCGAGTTTTTCTTTACTCCAATTGATGGTAGCCTTGTCATTATGGAACGTAGTCTGTTGTCGAGATTTTTGTTACACCAATGGATGGTAGCCTTGTCATTACGGTAGGTAGTCTGTTTCGAGATTTTTGTTACTCCAATGGATGGTAGCCTTGTCATTATGGAAGGTAGTTTGTCGTTGAGATTTCTGTTACTCCAATGGATGGTAGCCTTGTCATTATGGAAGGTAGTTTGTTGTCGAGATTTTTGTCACTCCAATTAATGGAAGCCTTGTCATTATGGAAGGTAGTCTGTTGTCGAGTTTTTCTTTACTCCAATTGATGGTAGCCTTGTCATTATGGAAGGTAGTCAGTTGTCGATATTTTTGTTACTCCAATGGATGGTTGCCTTGTCATTATGGAAGGTAGTCTGTTGTCGAGTTTTTCTTTACTCCAATTGATGGTAGCCTTGTCATTATGGGACGTAGTCTGTTGTCGAGATTTCTGTTACACCAATAGATGGTACCCTTGTCATTACGGAAGGTAGTTTGTTGTCGAGTTTTTCTTTACTCCAATATATGGTAGCCTTGTCATTATGGAACGTAGTCTGTTTGTGAGATTTTTTTTACTCCAATGGATGGTAGCTTTGTCATTATGGAAGGTAGTCTGTTGTCGAGTTTTTCTTTACTACAATTGATGGTAGCCTTGTCATTATGGAAGGTAGTCAGTTGTCGATATTTTCGTTACTCAAATTGATGGTAGCCTTGTCATTATGGAAGGTAGTCTGTTGTCGAGTTTTTCTTTACTCCAATTGATGGTATCCTTGTCATTATGGAACGTAGTCTGTTGTCGAGATTTTTTTTACAACAATGGATGGTAGCCTTGTCATTACGGAAGGTAGTCTGTTATCGAGTTTTACTTTACTCCAATTGATGGTAGCCTTGTCATTATGGAACGTAGTCTGTTGTCGAGATTTTTGTTACACCAATGGATGGTAGCCTTGTCATTACGGAAGGTAGTCTATTTTCGAGATTTTTGTTACTCCAATGGATGGTAGCCTTGTCATTATGGAAGGTAGTTTGTCGTTGAGATTTCTGTTACTCCAATGGATTGTAGCCTTGTCATTATGGAAGGTAGTCTGTTGTCGAGATTTTTGTCACTCCAATTGATGGTAGCCTTGTCATTTTGGAAGGTAATATGTTGTCGAGATTTTTGTTACTATAATGGATGGTAGCCTTGTCATTATGGAAGGTAGTCTGTTGTCGAGTTTTTCTTTACTCCAATTGATGGTAGCCTTGTCATTATGGAAGGTAGTCTGTTGTCGAGTTTTTCTTTACTCCAATTGATGGTAGCCTTGTCATTATGGAACGTAGTTTGTTGTCGAGATTTTTGTTACACCAATGGATGGTAGCCTTGTCATTACGGAAGGTAGTGTGTTTCGAGATTTTTGTTACTCCAATGGATGGTAGCCTTGTCATTATGGAAGGTAGTTTGTCGTTGAGATTTCTGTTACTCCAATGGATGGTAGCCTTGTCATTATGGAAGGTAGTTTGTTGTCGAGATTTTTGTCACTCCAATTAATGGAAGCCTTGTCATTATGGAAGGTAGTCTGTTGTCGAGTTTTTCTTTACTCCAATTGATGGTAGCCTTGTCATTATGGAAGGTAGTCAGTTGTCGATATTTTTGTTACTCCAATGGATGGTTGCCTTGTCATTATGGAAGGTAGTATGTTGTCGAGTTTTTCTTTACTCCAATTGATGGTAGCCTTGTCATTATGGGACGTAGTCTGTTGTCGAGATTTCTGTTACACCAATAGATGGTAGCCTTGTCATTACGGAAGGTAGTTTGTTGTCGAGTTTTTCTTTACTCTAATATATGGTAGCCTTGTCATTATGGAACGTAGTTTGTTTGTGAGATTTTTTTTACTCCAATGGATGGTAGCCTTGTCATTATGGAAGGTAGTCTGTTGTCGAGTTTTTCTTTACTACAATTGATGGTAGCCTTGTCATTATGGAAGGTAGTCAGTTGTCGATATTTTCGTTACTCAAATTGATGGTAGCCTTGTCATTATGGAAGGTAGTCTGTTGTCGAGTTTTTCTTTACTCCAATTGATGGTATCCTTGTCATTATGGAACGTAGTCTGTTGTCGAGATTTTTGTTACAACAATGGATGGTAGCCTTGTCATTACGGAAGGTAGTCTGTTATCGAGTTTTACTTTACTCCAATTGATGGTAGCCTTGTCATTATGGAACATAGTCTGTTGTCGAGATTTTTGTTACACCAATGGATGGTAGCCTTGTCATTACGGAAGGTAGTCTATTTTCGAGATTTTTGTTACTCCAATGGATGGTAGCCTTGTCATTATGGAAGGTAGTTTGTCGTTGAGATTTCTGTTACTCCAATGGATGGTAGCCTTGTCATTATGGAAGGTAGTCTGTTGTCGAGATTTTTATCACTCCAATTGATGGTAGCCTTGTCATTTTGGAAGGTAATATGTTGTCGAGATTTTTGTTACTATAATGGATGGTAGCCTTGTCATTATGGAAGGTAGTCTGTTGTCGAGTTTTTCTTTACTCCAATTGATGGTAGCCTTGTCATTATGGAACATAGTCTGTTGTCGAGATTTCTGTTACACCAATGGATGGTAGCCTTGTCATTACGGAAGGTAGTTTGTTGTCGAGTTTTTCTTTACTCTAATTGATGGTAGCCTTGTCATTATGGAACGTAGTCTGTTGTCGAGATTTTTGTTACTCCAATGGATGGTAGCCTTGTCATTATGGAAGGTAGTCTGTTGTCGAGTTTTTCTTTACTCCAATTGATGGTAGCCTTGTCATTATGGAAGGTAGTCAGTTGTCGATATTTTTGTTACTCAAGTTGATGGTAGCCATGTCATTATGGAAGGTAGTCTATTGTCGAGTTTTTCTTTACTCCAATTGATGCTAGCCTTATCATTATGGTACGTAGTCAGTTGTCGAGATTTTTTTTACAGCAATGGATGGTAGCCTTGTCATTACGGAAGGTAGTCTATTGTCGAGATCTTTGTTACTCTAATGGATTGTAGCCTTGTCATTATTGAAGGTAGTCAGTTCTCGAGATTTTTTTAACTCAAATTGATTGTAGCCTTGTCATTATGTAAGGTAGTCTATTGTCGAGATTGTTTGTTAGTCAAATGGATGGTAGCCTTGTCATTATGGAAGGTAGTCTGTTGTCTAGATTTTTGTTACTCCAATGGTGGTAGCCTTGTCATTATGGAAGTTAGTCTGTTGTCGAGATTTTTGGTACTCCAATGGATGGTAGCCTTGTCATTATGGAAGGTAGTCTATCATTGAGATTTCTGTTACTCCAATGGATGGTAGCCTTGTCATTATGGAAGGTAATCTGTTGTCGAGTTTTTCTTTACTCCAATTGATGGTATCCTTGTCATTATGGAACGTAGTCTGTTGTCGAGATTTTTGTTACACTAATGGATGGTATCCTTGTCATTTCGAAAGTAGTCTGTTATCGAGTTTTTCTTTACTCCAATTGATGGTAGCCTTGTCATTATGGAACGTAGTCTGTTGTCGAGATTTTTGTTACACCAATGGATGGTAGCCTTGTCATTACGGAAGGTAGTCTGTTGTCGAGATTTTTGTTACTCCAATGGATGGTAGCCTTGTCATTATGGAATGTAGTTTGTCATTGAGATTTCTGTTACTCCAATGGATGGTAGCCTTGTCATTATGGAAGGTAGTCTGTTCTCGAGATTTTTGTCACTCCAATTAATGGAAGCCTTGTCATTATGGAAGGTAGTCTGTTGTCGAGTTTTTCTTTACTCCAATTGATGGTAGCCTTGTCATTATGGAAGGTAGTCAGTTGTCGATATTTTTGTTACTCCAATGGATGGTTGCCTTGTCATTATGGAAGGTAGTCTGTTGTCGAGTTTTTCTTTACTCCAATTGATGGTAGCCTTGTCATTATGGGACGTAGTCTGTTGTCGAGATTTCTGTTACACCAATAGATGGTACCCTTGTCATTACGGAAGGTAGTTTGTTGTCGAGTTTTTCTTTACTCCAATATATGGTAGCCTTGTCATTATGGAACGTAGTCTGTTTGTGAGATTTTTTTTACTCCAATGGATGGTAGCTTTGTCATTATGGAAGGTAGTCTGTTGTCGAGTTTTTCTTTACTACAATTGATGGTAGCCTTGTCATTATGGAAGGTAGTCAGTTGTCGATATTTTCGTTACTCAAATTGATGGTAGCCTTGTCATTATGGAAGGTAGTCTGTTGTCGAGTTTTTCTTTACTCCAATTGATGGTATCCTTGTCATTATGGAACGTAGTCTGTTGTCGAGATTTTTTTTACAACAATGGATGGTAGCCTTGTCATTACGGAAGGTAGTCTGTTATCGAGTTTTACTTTACTCCAATTGATGGTAGCCTTGTCATTATGGAACGTAGTCTGTTGTCGAGATTTTTGTTACACCAATGGATGGTAGCCTTGTCATTACGGAAGGTAGTCTATTTTCGAGATTTTTGTTACTCCAATGGATGGTAGCCTTGTCATTATGGAAGGTAGTTTGTCGTTGAGATTTCTGTTACTCCAATGGATTGTAGCCTTGTCATTATGGAAGGTAGTCTGTTGTCGAGATTTTTGTCACTCCAATTGATGGTAGCCTTGTCATTTTGGAAGGTAATATGTTGTCGAGATTTTTGTTACTATAATGGATGGTAGCCTTGTCATTATGGAAGGTAGTCTGTTGTCGAGTTTTTCTTTACTCCAATTGATGGTAGCCTTGTCATTATGGAAGGTAGTCTGTTGTCGAGTTTTTCTTTACTCCAATTGATGGTAGCCTTGTCATTATGGAACGTAGTTTGTTGTCGAGATTTTTGTTACACCAATGGATGGTAGCCTTGTCATTACGGAAGGTAGTGTGTTTCGAGATTTTTGTTACTCCAATGGATGGTAGCCTTGTCATTATGGAAGGTAGTTTGTCGTTGAGATTTCTGTTACTCCAATGGATGGTAGCCTTGTCATTATGGAAGGTAGTTTGTTGTCGAGATTTTTGTCACTCCAATTAATGGAAGCCTTGTCATTATGGAAGGTAGTCTGTTGTCGAGTTTTTCTTTACTCCAATTGATGGTAGCCTTGTCATTATGGAAGGTAGTCAGTTGTCGATATTTTTGTTACTCCAATGGATGGTTGCCTTGTCATTATGGAAGGTAGTATGTTGTCGAGTTTTTCTTTACTCCAATTGATGGTAGCCTTGTCATTATGGGACGTAGTCTGTTGTCGAGATTTCTGTTACACCAATAGATGGTAGCCTTGTCATTACGGAAGGTAGTTTGTTGTCGAGTTTTTCTTTACTCTAATATATGGTAGCCTTGTCATTATGGAACGTAGTTTGTTTGTGAGATTTTTTTTACTCCAATGGATGGTAGCCTTGTCATTATGGAAGGTAGTCTGTTGTCGAGTTTTTCTTTACTACAATTGATGGTAGCCTTGTCATTATGGAAGGTAGTCAGTTGTCGATATTTTCGTTACTCAAATTGATGGTAGCCTTGTCATTATGGAAGGTAGTCTGTTGTCGAGTTTTTCTTTACTCCAATTGATGGTATCCTTGTCATTATGGAACGTAGTCTGTTGTCGAGATTTTTGTTACAACAATGGATGGTAGCCTTGTCATTACGGAAGGTAGTCTGTTATCGAGTTTTACTTTACTCCAATTGATGGTAGCCTTGTCATTATGGAACATAGTCTGTTGTCGAGATTTTTGTTACACCAATGGATGGTAGCCTTGTCATTACGGAAGGTAGTCTATTTTCGAGATTTTTGTTACTCCAATGGATGGTAGCCTTGTCATTATGGAAGGTAGTTTGTCGTTGAGATTTCTGTTACTCCAATGGATGGTAGCCTTGTCATTATGGAAGGTAGTCTGTTGTCGAGATTTTTATCACTCCAATTGATGGTAGCCTTGTCATTTTGGAAGGTAATATGTTGTCGAGATTTTTGTTACTATAATGGATGGTAGCCTTGTCATTATGGAAGGTAGTCTGTTGTCGAGTTTTTCTTTACTCCAATTGATGGTAGCCTTGTCATTATGGAACATAGTCTGTTGTCGAGATTTCTGTTACACCAATGGATGGTAGCCTTGTCATTACGGAAGGTAGTTTGTTGTCGAGTTTTTCTTTACTCTAATTGATGGTAGCCTTGTCATTATGGAACGTAGTCTGTTGTCGAGATTTTTGTTACTCCAATGGATGGTAGCCTTGTCATTATGGAAGGTAGTCTGTTGTCGAGTTTTTCTTTACTCCAATTGATGGTAGCCTTGTCATTATGGAAGGTAGTCAGTTGTCGATATTTTTGTTACTCAAGTTGATGGTAGCCATGTCATTATGGAAGGTAGTCTATTGTCGAGTTTTTCTTTACTCCAATTGATGCTAGCCTTATCATTATGGTACGTAGTCAGTTGTCGAGATTTTTTTTACAGCAATGGATGGTAGCCTTGTCATTACGGAAGGTAGTCTATTGTCGAGATCTTTGTTACTCTAATGGATTGTAGCCTTGTCATTATTGAAGGTAGTCAGTTCTCGAGATTTTTTTAACTCAAATTGATTGTAGCCTTGTCATTATGTAAGGTAGTCTATTGTCGAGATTGTTTGTTAGTCAAATGGATGGTAGCCTTGTCATTATGGAAGGTAGTCTGTTGTCTAGATTTTTGTTACTCCAATGGTGGTAGCCTTGTCATTATGGAAGTTAGTCTGTTGTCGAGATTTTTGGTACTCCAATGGATGGTAGCCTTGTCATTATGGAAGGTAGTCTATCATTGAGATTTCTGTTACTCCAATGGATGGTAGCCTTGTCATTATGGAAGGTAATCTGTTGTCGAGTTTTTCTTTACTCCAATTGATGGTATCCTTGTCATTATGGAACGTAGTCTGTTGTCGAGATTTTTGTTACACTAATGGATGGTATCCTTGTCATTTCGAAAGTAGTCTGTTATCGAGTTTTTCTTTACTCCAATTGATGGTAGCCTTGTCATTATGGAACGTAGTCTGTTGTCGAGATTTTTGTTACACCAATGGATGGTAGCCTTGTCATTACGGAAGGTAGTCTGTTGTCGAGATTTTTGTTACTCCAATGGATGGTAGCCTTGTCATTATGGAATGTAGTTTGTCATTGAGATTTCTGTTACTCCAATGGATGGTAGCCTTGTCATTATGGAAGGTAGTATGTTCTCGAGATTTTTGTCACTCCAATTAATGGTAGCCTTGTCATTATGGAAGGTAGTCCGTTGTCGAGTTATTCTTTACTCCAATTGATGGTTGCCTTGTCATTATGGAAGGTAGTCAGTTGTCGATATTTTTGTTACTCAAGTTGATGGTAGCCTTGTCATTATGGAAGGTAGTCTATTGTCGAGTTTTTCTTTACTCCAATTGATGCTAGCCTTATCATTATGGAACGTAGTCTGTTGTCGAGATTTTTGTTACACCAATGGATGGTAGCCTTGTCATTACGGAAGGTAGTCTATTGTCGAGATCTTTGTTACTCTAATGGATTGTAGCCTTGTCATTATGGAAGGTAGTCAGTTGTCGTGATTTTTTAAACTCAAATTGATGGTAGCCTTGTCATTAAGTAAGGTAGTCTATTGTCGAGATTGTTTGTTAGTCAAATGGATGGTAGCCTTGTCATTATGGAAGGTAGTCTGTTGTCTAGATTTTTGTTACGCCAATGGTGGTAGCCTTGTCATTATGGAAGTTAGTCTGTTGTCGAGATTTTTGGTACTCCAATGGATGGTAGCCTTGTCATTATGGAAGGTAGTCTGTCATTGAGATTTCTGTTACTCCAATGGATGGTAGCCTTGTCATTATGGAAGGTAATCTGTTGTCGAGTTTTTCTTTACTCCAATTGATGGTATCCTTGTCATTATGGAACGTAGTCTTTTGTCGAGATTTTTGTTACACCAATGGATGGTATCCTTGTCATTTCGGAAGGTAGTCTGTTATCGAGTTTTTCTTTACTCCAATTGATGGTAGCCTTGTCATTATGGAACGTAGTCTGTTGTCGAGATTTTTGTTACACCAATGGATGTTAGCCTTGTCATTACGGAAGGTAGTCTGTTGTCGAGATTTTTGTTACTCCAATGGATGGTAGCCTTGTCATTATGGAAGGTAGTTTGTCGTTGAGATTTCTGTTACTCCAATGGATGGTAGCCTTGTCATTATGGAAGGTAGTTTGTTGTCGAGATTTTTGTCACTCCAATTAATGGAAGCCTTGTCATTATGGAAGGTAGTCTGTTGTCGAGTTTTTCTTTACTCCAATTGATGGTAGCCTTGTCATTATGGAAGGTAGTCAGTTGTCGATATTTTTGTTACTCCAATGGATGGTTGCCTTGTCATTATGGAAGGTAGTATGTTGTCGAGTTTTTCTTTACTCCAATTGATGGTAGCCTTGTCATTATGGGACGTAGTCTGTTGTCGAGATTTCTGTTACACCAATAGATGGTAGCCTTGTCATTACGGAAGGTAGTTTGTTGTCGAGTTTTTCTTTACTCTAATATATGGTAGCCTTGTCATTATGGAACGTAGTTTGTTTGTGAGATTTTTTTTACTCCAATGGATGGTAGCCTTGTCATTATGGAAGGTAGTCTGTTGTCGAGTTTTTCTTTACTACAATTGATGGTAGCCTTGTCATTATGGAAGGTAGTCAGTTGTCGATATTTTCGTTACTCAAATTGATGGTAGCCTTGTCATTATGGAAGGTAGTCTGTTGTCGAGTTTTTCTTTACTCCAATTGATGGTATCCTTGTCATTATGGAACATAGTCTGTTGTCGAGATTTTTGTTACAACAATGGATGGTAGCCTTGTCATTACGGAAGGTAGTCTGTTATCGAGTTTTACTTTACTCCAATTGATGGTAGCCTTGTCATTATGGAACATAGTCTGTTGTCGAGATTTTTGTTACACCAATGGATGGTAGCCTTGTCATTACGGAAGGTAGTCTATTTTCGAGATTTTTGTTACTCCAATGGATGGTAGCCTTGTCATTATGGAAGGTAGTTTGTCGTTGAGATTTCTGTTACTCCAATGGATGGTAGCCTTGTCATTATGGAAGGTAGTCTGTTGTCGAGATTTTTATCACTCCAATTGATGGTAGCCTTGTCATTTTGGAAGGTAATATGTTGTCGAGATTTTTGTTACTATAATGGATGGTAGCCTTGTCATTATGGAAGGTAGTCTGTTGTCGAGTTTTTCTTTACTCCAATTGATGGTAGCCTTGTCATTATGGAACATAGTCTGTTGTCGAGATTTCTGTTACACCAATGGATGGTAGCCTTGTCATTACGGAAGGTAGTTTGTTGTCGAGTTTTTCTTTACTCTAATTGATGGTAGCCTTGTCATTATGGAACGTAGTCTGTTGTCGAGATTTTTGTTACTCCAATGGATGGTAGCCTTGTCATTATGGAAGGTAGTCTGTTGTCGAGTTTTTCTTTACTCCAATTGATGGTAGCCTTGTCATTATGGAAGGTAGTCAGTTGTCGATATTTTTGTTACTCAAGTTGATGGTAGCCATGTCATTATGGAAGGTAGTCTATTGTCGAGTTTTTCTTTACTCCAATTGATGCTAGCCTTATCATTATGGTACGTAGTCAGTTGTCGAGATTTTTTTTACAGCAATGGATGGTAGCCTTGTCATTACGGAAGGTAGTCTATTGTCGAGATCTTTGTTACTCTAATGGATTGTAGCCTTGTCATTATTGAAGGTAGTCAGTTCTCGAGATTTTTTTAACTCAAATTGATTGTAGCCTTGTCATTATGTAAGGTAGTCTATTGTCGAGATTGTTTGTTAGTCAAATGGATGGTAGCCTTGTCATTATGGAAGGTAGTCTGTTGTCTAGATTTTTGTTACTCCAATGGTGGTAGCCTTGTCATTATGGAAGTTAGTCTGTTGTCGAGATTTTTGGTACTCCAATGGATGGTAGCCTTGTCATTATGGAAGGTAGTCTATCATTGAGATTTCTGTTACTCCAATGGATGGTAGCCTTGTCATTATGGAAGGTAATCTGTTGTCGAGTTTTTCTTTACTCCAATTGATGGTATCCTTGTCATTATGGAACGTAGTCTGTTGTCGAGATTTTTGTTACACTAATGGATGGTATCCTTGTCATTTCGAAAGTAGTCTGTTATCGAGTTTTTCTTTACTCCAATTGATGGTAGCCTTGTCATTATGGAACGTAGTCTGTTGTCGAGATTTTTGTTACACCAATGGATGGTAGCCTTGTCATTACGGAAGGTAGTCTGTTGTCGAGATTTTTGTTACTCCAATGGATGGTAGCCTTGTCATTATGGAATGTAGTTTGTCATTGAGATTTCTGTTACTCCAATGGATGGTAGCCTTGTCATTATGGAAGGTAGTATGTTCTCGAGATTTTTGTCACTCCAATTAATGGTAGCCTTGTCATTATGGAAGGTAGTCCGTTGTCGAGTTTTTCTTTACTCCAATTGATGGTTGCCTTGTCATTATGGAAGGTAGTCAGTTGTCGATATTTTTGTTACTCAAGTTGATGGTAGCCTTGTCATTATGGAAGGTAGTCTATTGTCGAGTTTTTCTTTACTCCAATTGATGCTAGCCTTATCATTATGGAACGTAGTCTGTTGTCGAGATTTTTGTTACACCAATGGATGGTAGCCTTGTCATTACGGAAGGTAGTCTATTGTCGAGATCTTTGTTACTCTAATGGATTGTAGCCTTGTCATTATGGAAGGTAGTCAGTTGTCGTGATTTTTTAAACTCAAATTGATGGTAGCCTTGTCATTAAGTAAGGCAGTCTATTGTCGAGATTGTTTGTTAGTCAAATGGATGGTAGCCTTGTCATTATGGAAGGTAGTCTGTTGTCTAGATTTTTGTTACGCCAATATTGGTAGCCTTGTCATTATGGAAGTTAGTCTGTTGTCGAGATTTTTGGTACTCCAATGGATGGTAGCCTTGTCATTATGGAAGGTAGTCTGTCATTGAGATTTCTGTTACTCCAATGGATGGTAGCCTTGTCATTATGGAAGGTAATCTGTTGTCGAGTTTTTCTTTACTCCAATTGATGGTATCCTTGTCATTATGGAACGTAGTCTTTTGTCGAGATTTTTGTTACACCAATGGATGGTATCCTTGTCATTTCGGAAGGTAGTCTGTTATCGAGTTTTTCTTTACTCCAATTGATGGTAGCCTTGTCATTATGGAACGTAGTCTGTTGTCGAGATTTTTGTTACACCAATGGATGTTAGCCTTGTCATTACGGAAGGTAGTCTGTTGTCGAGATTTTTGTTACTCCAATGGATGGTAGCCTTGTCATTATGGAAGGTAGTTTGTCGTTGAGATTTCTGTTACTCCAATGGATGGTAGCCTTGTCATTATGGAAGGTAGTTTGTTGTCGAGATTTTTGTCACTCCAATTAATGGAAGCCTTGTCATTATGGAAGGTAGTCTGTTGTCGAGTTTTTCTTTACTCCAATTGATGGTAGCCTTGTCATTATGGAAGGTAGTCAGTTGTCGATATTTTTGTTACTCCAATGGATGGTTGCCTTGTCATTATGGAAGGTAGTATGTTGTCGAGTTTTTCTTTACTCCAATTGATGGTAGCCTTGTCATTATGGGACGTAGTCTGTTGTCGAGATTTCTGTTACACCAATAGATGGTAGCCTTGTCATTACGGAAGGTAGTTTGTTGTCGAGTTTTTCTTTACTCTAATATATGGTAGCCTTGTCATTATGGAACGTAGTTTGTTTGTGAGATTTTTTTTACTCCAATGGATGGTAGCCTTGTCATTATGGAAGGTAGTCTGTTGTCGAGTTTTTCTTTACTACAATTGATGGTAGCCTTGTCATTATGGAAGGTAGTCAGTTGTCGATATTTTCGTTACTCAAATTGATGGTAGCCTTGTCATTATGGAAGGTAGTCTGTTGTCGAGTTTTTCTTTACTCCAATTGATGGTATCCTTGTCATTATGGAACGTAGTCTGTTGTCGAGATTTTTGTTACAACAATGGATGGTAGCCTTGTCATTACGGAAGGTAGTCTGTTATCGAGTTTTACTTTACTCCAATTGATGGTAGCCTTGTCATTATGGAACATAGTCTGTTGTCGAGATTTTTGTTACACCAATGGATGGTAGCCTTGTCATTACGGAAGGTAGTCTATTTTCGAGATTTTTGTTACTCCAATGGATGGTAGCCTTGTCATTATGGAAGGTAGTTTGTCGTTGAGATTTCTGTTACTCCAATGGATGGTAGCCTTGTCATTATGGAAGGTAGTCTGTTGTCGAGATTTTTATCACTCCAATTGATGGTAGCCTTGTCATTTTGGAAGGTAATATGTTGTCGAGATTTTTGTTACTATAATGGATGGTAGCCTTGTCATTATGGAAGGTAGTCTGTTGTCGAGTTTTTCTTTACTCCAATTGATGGTAGCCTTGTCATTATGGAACATAGTCTGTTGTCGAGATTTCTGTTACACCAATGGATGGTAGCCTTGTCATTACGGAAGGTAGTTTGTTGTCGAGTTTTTCTTTACTCTAATTGATGGTAGCCTTGTCATTATGGAACGTAGTCTGTTGTCGAGATTTTTGTTACTCTAATGGATGGTAGCCTTGTCATTATGGAAGGTAGTCTGTTGTCGAGTTTTTCTTTACTCCAATTGATGGTAGCCTTGTCATTATGGAAGGTAGTCAGTTGTCGATATTTTTGTTACTCAAGTTGATGGTAGCCATGTCATTATGGAAGGTAGTCTATTGTCGAGTTTTTCTTTACTCCAATTGATGCTAGCCTTATCATTATGGTACGTAGTCAGTTGTCGAGATTTTTTTTACAGCAATGGATGGTAGCCTTGTCATTACGGAAGGTAGTCTATTGTCGAGATCTTTGTTACTCTAATGGATTGTAGCCTTGTCATTATTGAAGGTAGTCAGTTCTCGAGATTTTTTTAACTCAAATTGATTGTAGCCTTGTCATTATGTAAGGTAGTCTATTGTCGAGATTGTTTGTTAGTCAAATGGATGGTAGCCTTGTCATTATGGAAGGTAGTCTGTTGTCTAGATTTTTGTTACTCCAATGGTGGTAGCCTTGTCATTATGGAAGTTAGTCTGTTGTCGAGATTTTTGGTACTCCAATGGATGGTAGCCTTGTCATTATGGAAGGTAGTCTATCATTGAGATTTCTGTTACTCCAATGGATGGTAGCCTTGTCATTATGGAAGGTAATCTGTTGTCGAGTTTTTCTTTACTCCAATTGATGGTATCCTTGTCATTATGGAACGTAGTCTGTTGTCGAGATTTTTGTTACACTAATGGATGGTATCCTTGTCATTTCGAAAGTAGTCTGTTATCGAGTTTTTCTTTACTCCAATTGATGGTAGCCTTGTCATTATGGAACGTAGTCTGTTGTCGAGATTTTTGTTACACCAATGGATGGTAGCCTTGTCATTACGGAAGGTAGTCTGTTGTCGAGATTTTTGTTACTCCAATGGATGGTAGCCTTGTCATTATGGAATGTAGTTTGTCATTGAGATTTCTGTTACTCCAATGGATGGTAGCCTTGTCATTATGGAAGGTAGTATGTTCTGGAGATTTTTGTCACTCCAATTAATGGTAGCCTTGTCATTATGGAAGGTAGTCCGTTGTCGAGTTTTTCTTTACTCCAATTGATGGTTGCCTTGTCATTATGGAAGGTAGTCAGTTGTCGATATTTTTGTTACTCAAGTTGATGGTAGCCTTGTCATTATGGAAGGTAGTCTATTGTCGAGTTTTTCTTTACTCCAATTGATGCTAGCCTTATCATTATGGAACGTAGTCTGTTGTCGAGATTTTTGTTACACCAATGGATGGTAGCCTTGTCATTACGGAAGGTAGTCTATTGTCGAGATCTTTGTTACTCTAATGGATTGTAGCCTTGTCATTATGGAAGGTAGTCAGTTGTCGTGATTTTTTAAACTCAAATTGATGGTAGCCTTGTCATTAAGTAAGGTAGTCTATTGTCGAGATTGTTTGTTAGTCAAATGGATGGTAGCCTTGTCATTATGGAAGGTAGTCTGTTGTCTAGATTTTTGTTACGCCAATGGTGGTAGCCTTGTCATTATGGAAGTTAGTCTGTTGTCGAGATTTTTGGTACTCCAATGGATGGTAGCCTTGTCATTATGGAAGGTAGTCTGTCATTGAGATTTCTGTTACTCCAATGGATGGTAGCCTTGTCATTATGGAAGGTAATCTGTTGTCGAGTTTTTCTTTACTCCAATTGATGGTATCCTTGTCATTATGGAACGTAGTCTTTTGTCGAGATTTTTGTTACACCAATGGATGGTATCCTTGTCATTTCGGAAGGTAGTCTGTTATCGAGTTTTTCTTTACTCCAATTGATGGTAGCCTTGTCATTATGGAACGTAGTCTGTTGTCGAGATTTTTGTTACACCAATGGATGTTAGCCTTGTCATTACGGAAGGTAGTCTGTTGTCGAGATTTTTGTTACTCCAATGGATGGTAGCCTTGTCATTATGGAAGGTAGTTTGTCGTTGAGATTTATGTTACTCCAATGGATGGTAGCCTTGTCATTATGGAAGGTAGTCTGTTTCCGAGATTTTTGTCACTCCAATTGATGGTAGCCTTGTCATTTTGGAAGGTAATATGTTGTCGAGATTTTTGTTACTCCAATGGATTGTAGCCTTGTCATTATGGAAGGTAGTCTGTTGTCGAGTTTTTCTTTACTCCAATTGATGGTAGCCTTGTCATTATGGAATGTAGTCTGTTGTCGAGATTTTTGTTACTCCAATGGTTGGTAGCCTTGTCATTATGGAAGGTAGTGTGTTGTCGAGTTTTTCTTTACTCCAATTGATGGTAGCCTTGTCATTATGGAAGGTAGTCTTTTGTCGATATTTTTGTTACTCAAATTGATGGTAGCCTTGTCATTATGGAAGGTAGTCTGTTGTCGAGTTTTTCTTTACTCCAATTGATGCTAGCCTTGTCATTATGGAACGTAGTCTGTTGTCGAGATTTTTGTTACACCAATGGATGGTAGCCTTGTCATTACGGAAGGTAGTCTATTGTCAAGATCTTTGTTACTCTAATGGATTGTAGCCTTGTCATTATGGAAGGTAGTCAGTTGTTGAGAATTTGTTTACTCAAATTGATGGTAGCCTTGCCATTATGTAAGGTAGTCTATTGTCGAGATTGTTTGTTAGTCAAATGGATGGTAGTCTGTTGTCTAGATTTTTGTTACTCCCATGGTGGTAGCCTTGTCATTATGGAAGTTAGTCTGTTGTCGAGATTTTTGGTACTCCAATGGATGGTAGCCTTGTCATTATGGAAGGTAGTCTATCATTGAGATTTCTGTTACTCCAATGGATGGTAGCCTTGTCATTATGGAAGGTAGTCTGTTGTGGAGTTTTTCTTTACTCCAATTGATGGTATCCTTGTCATTATGGAAGGTAGTCTGTTGTCGAGATTTTTGTTACACCAATGGATGGTATCCTTGTCATTTCGGAAGGTAGTCTGTTATCGAGTTTTTCTTTACTCCAATTGATGGTAGCCTTGTCATTATGGAACGTAGTCTGTTGTCGAGATTTTTGTTACACCAATGGATGGTAGCCTTGTCATTACGGAAGGTAGTTTGTTGTCGAGATTTTTGGTACTCCAATGGATGGTAGCCTTGTCATTATGGAAGGTAGTCTGTCTTTGAGATTTCTGTTACTCCAATGGATGGTAGCCTTGTCATTATGGAAGGTAGTCTGTTGTCGAGATTTTTGTCACTCCAATTGATGGTAGCCTTGTAATTTTGGAAGGTAATATGTTGTCGAGATGTTTGTTACTCCAATGGATGGTAGCCTTCTCATTATGGAAGGTAGTCTGTTGTCGAGTTTTTCTTTACTCCAATTGATGGTAGCCTTGTCATTATGGAACGTAGTCTGTTGTCGAGATTTTTGTTACACCAATGGATGGTAGCCTTGTCATTACGGAAGGTAGTCTGTTGTCGAGATTTTTGGTACTCCAATGGATGGTAGCCTTGTCATTATGGAAGGTAGTCTGTCTTTGAGATTTCTGTTACTCCAATGGATGGTAGCCTTGTCATTATGGAAGGTAGTCTGTTGTCGAGATTTTTGTCACTCCAATTGATGGTAGCCTTGTAATTTTGGAAGGTAATATGTTGTCGAGATGTTTGTTACTCCAATGGATGGTAGCCTTCTCATTATGGAAGGTAGTCTGTTGTCGAGTTTTTCTTTACTCCAATTGATGGTAGCCTTGTCATTATGGAACATAGTCTGTTGTCGAGATTTCTGTTACACCAATGGATGGTAGCCTTCTCATTACAGAAGGTAGTTTGTTGTCGAGTTTTTCTTTACTCCAATCGATGGTAGCCTTGTCATTACGGAACGTAGTCTGTTGTCGAGATTTTTGTTACTCCAATGGATGGTAGCCTTGTCATTATGGAAGGTAGTCTATTGTCGAGTTTTTCTTTACTCAAATTGATGGTAGCCTTGTCATTATGGAAGGTAGTCAGTTGTCGATATTTTTGTTACTCAAATTGATGGTAGCCTTGTCATTATGGAAGGTAGTCTGTTGTCGAGTTTTTCTTTACTCCAATTGATGGTATCATTGTCATTATGGAACGTAGTCTATTGTTGAGATTTTTGTTACATCAATGGATGGTATCCTTGTCATTTCGGAAGGTAGTCTGTTATCAAGTTTTTCTTTACTCCAATTGATGGTAGCCTTGTCATTATGGAACGTAGTCTGTTGTCGAGATTTTTGTTACACTAATGGATGGTAGCCTTGTCATTATGGAAGGTAGTTTGTCGTTGAGATTTCTATTACTCCAATGGATGGTAGCCTTGTCATTATGGAAGGTAGTCTGTTGTCGAGATTTTTGTCACTCCAATTGATGGTAGCCTTGTCATTTTGGAAGGTAATATGTTGTCGAGATTTTTGTTACTCCAATGGATGGTAGCCTTGTCATTATGGAAGGTAGTCTGTTGTCGAGTTTTTCTTTACTCCAATTGATGGTAGCCTTGTCATTATGGAACGTAGTCTGTTGTCGAGATTTCTTTTACACCAATGGATGGTAACCTTGTCATTACGGAAGGTAGTTTGTTGTCGAGTTTTTCTTTACTCCAATTGATGGTAGCCTTGTCATTATGGAATGTAGTCTGTTGTCGAGATTTTTGTTACTCCAATGGATGGTAGCCTTGTCATTATGGAAGGTAGTCTGTTGTCGAGTTTTTCTTTACTCCAATTGATGGTAGCCTTTTCATTATGGAAGGTAGTCAGTTGTCGATATTTTTGTTACTCAAATTGATGGTAGCCTTGTCATTATGGAAGGTAGTCTGTTGTCGAGTTTTTCTTTACTCCAATTGATGCTAGCCTTGTCATTATGGAACGTAGTCTGTTGTCGAGATTTTTGTTACACCAATGGATGGTAGCCTTGTCATTACGGAAGGTAGTCTATTGTCAAGATCTTTGTTACTCTAATGGATTGTAGCCTTGTCATTACGGAAGGTAGTCAGTCGTCGAGAATTTTTTTACTCAAATTGATGGCAACCTTGTCATTATGTAAGGTAGTCTATTGTCGAGATTGTTTGTTAGTCAAATGGATGGTAGCCTTGTCATCATGGAAGGTAGTCTGTTGTCTAGATTTTTATTACTCCCATGGTGGTAGCCTTGTCATTATGGAAGTTAGTCTGTTGTCGAGATTTTTGGTACTCCAATGGATGGTAGCCTTGTCATTATGGAAGGTAGTCTGTCATTGAGATTTCTGTTACTCCAATGGATGGTAGCCTTGTCATTATGGAAGGTAGTCTGTTATGGAGTTTTTCTTTACTCCAATTGATGGTATCCTTGTCATTATGGATCGTAGTCTGTTGTCGAGATATTTGTTACACCAATGGATGCTATCCTTGTCATTTAGGAAGGTAGTCTGTTATCGAGTTTTTCTTTACTCCAATTGATGGTAGACTTGTCATTATGGAAGGTAGTCTGTTGTCGAGATTTCTGTTACACCAATGGATGGTAGCCTTGTCATTACGGAAGCTAGTCTGTTATCGAGATTTTTGTTACTCCAATGGATGGTAGCCTTGTCATTATGGAAGGTAGTTTGTCGTTGAGATTTTTGTTACTCCAATGGATGGTAGCCTTGTCATTAAGGAAGGTAGTCTGTTGTCGAGTTTTTCTTTACTCCAATTGATGGTAGCCTTGTCATTATGGAACGTAGTTTGTTGTCGAGATTTCTGTTACACCAATGGATGGTAGCCTTCTCATTACGGAAGGTAGTTTTTTGTCGAGTTTTTCTTTACTCCAATTGATGGTAGCCTTGTCATTATGGAACGTAGTCTGTTGTCGAGATTTTTGTTACTCCAATGGATGGTAGCCTTGTCATTATGGAAGGTAGTCTGTTGTCGAGTTTTTCTTTACTCAAATTGATGGTAGCCTTGTCATTATGGAAGGTAGTCAGTTGTCGATATTTTTGTTACTCAAATTGATGGTAGCCTTGTCATTGTGGAAGGTAGTCTGTTGTCGAGTTTTTCTTTACTCCAATTGATGGTATCCTTGTCATTATGGAACGTAGTCTATTGTTGAGATTTTTGTTACATCAATGAATGGTATCCTTGTCATTTCGGAAGGTAGTCTGTTATCAAGTTTTTCTTTACTCCAATTGATGGTAGCCTTGTCATTATGGAACGTAGTCTGTTGTCGAGATTTTTGTTACACCAATGGATGGTAGCCTTGTCATTATGGAAGGTAGTTTGTCGTTGAGATTTCTATTACTCCAATGGATGGTAGCCTTGTCATTATGGAAGGTAGTCTGTTGTCGAGATTTTTGTCACTCCAATTGATGGTAGCCTTGTCATTTTGGAAGGTAATATGTTGTCGAGATTTTTGTTACTCCAATGGATGGTAGCCTTGTCATTATGGAAGGTAGTCTGTTGTCGAGTTTTTCTTTACTCCAATTGATGGTAGCCTTGTCATTATGGAACGTAGTCTGTTGTCGAGATTTCTGTTACACCAATGGATGGTAACCTTGTCATTACGGAAGGTAGTTTGTTGTCGAGTTTTTCTTTACTCCAATTGATGGTAGCCTTGTCATTATGGAATGTAGTCTGTTGTCGAGATTATTGTTACTCCAATGGTTGGTAGCCTTGTCATTATGGAAGGTAGTGTGTTGTCGAGTTTTTCTTTACTCCAATTGATGGTAGCCTTGTCATTATGGAAGGTAGTCAGTTGTCGATATTTTTGTTACTCAAATTGATGGTAGCCTTGTCATTATGGAAGGTAGTCTGTTGTCGATTTTTTCTTTACTCCAATTGATGCTAGCCTTGTCATTATGGAACGTAGTCTGTTGTCGAGATTTTTGTTACACCAATGGATGGTAGCCTTGTCATTACGGAAGGTAGTCTATTGTCAAGATCTTTGTTACTCTAATGGATTGTAGCCTTGTCATTATGGAAGGTAGTCAGTTATTGAGAATTTTTTTACTCAAATTGATGGTAGCCTTGTCATTATGTAAGGTAGTCTATTGTCGAGATTGTTTGTTAGTCAAATGGATGGTAGCCTTGTCATTATGGAAGGTAGTCTGTTGTCTAGATTTTTGTTACTCCCATGGTGGTAGCCTTGTCATTATGGAAGTTAGTCTGTTGTCGAGATTTTTGGTACTCCAATGGATGGTAGCCTTGTCATTATGGAAGGTAGTCTGTCCATGAGATTTCTGTTACTCCAATGGATGGTAGCCTTGTCATTATGGAAGGTAGTCTGTTGTGGAGTTTTTCTTTACTCCAATTGATGGTATCCTTGTCATTATGGAACGTAGTCTGTGGTCGAGATTTTTGTTACACCAATGGATGTTATCCTTGTCATTTCGGAAGGTAGTCTGTTATCGAGTTTTTCTTTACTCCAATTGATGGTAGCCTTGTCATTATGGAACGTAGTCTGTTGTCGAGATTTTTGTTACACCAATGGATGGTAGCCTTGTCATTACGGAAGGTAGTCTGTTGTCGAGATTTTTGTTACTCTAATGTATGGTAGCCTTGTCATTATGGAAGGTAGTTTGTCGTTGAGATTTCTGTTACTTCAATGGATGGTAGCCTTGTCATTATGGAAGGTAGTCTGTTGTCGAGATTTTTGTCACTCCAATTGATGGTAGCCTTGTCATTTTGGAAGGTAATATGTTGTCGAGATTTTTGTTACTCCAATGGATGGTAGCCTTCTCATTATGGAAGGTAGTATGTTGTCGAGTTTTTCTTTACTCCAATTGATGGTAGCCTTGTCATTATGGAAGGTAGTCTGTTGTCGAGTTTTTCTTTACTCCAATTGATGCTAGCCTTGTCATTATGGAACGTAGTCTATTGTCGAGATTTTTGTTACACCAATGGATGGTAGCCTTGTCATTACGGAAGGTAGTCTATTGTCAAGATCTTTGTTACTCTAATGGATTGTAGCCTTGTCATTATGGAAGGTAGTCAGTTGTTGAGAATTTTTTTACTCAAATTGATGGTAGCCTTGTCATTATGTAAGGTTGTCTATTGTCTAAATTGTTTGTTAGTCAAATGGATGGTAGCCTTGTCATTATGGAAGGTAGTCTGCTGTCTAGATTTTTGTTACTCCCATGGTGGTAGCCTTGTCATTATGGAAGTTAGTCTGTTATCGAGATTTTTGGTACTCCAATGGATGGTAGCCTTGTCATTATGGAAGGTAGTCTATCATTGAGATTTTTGTTACTCCAATGGATGGTAGCCTTGTCATTATGGAAGGTAGTCTGTTGTGTAGTTTTTCTTTACTCCAATTGATGGTATCCTTGTCATTTCGGAAGGTAATCTGTTATCATGTTTTTCTTTACTCCAATTGATGGTAGCCTTGTCATTATGGAACGTAGTCTGTTGTCGAGATTTTTGTTACACCAATGGATGGTAGCCTTGTCATTATGGAAGGTAGTTTGACGTTGAGATTTCTATTACTCCAATGGATGGTAGCCTTGTCATTATGGAAGGTAGTCTGTTGTCGAGATTTTTGTCACTCCAATTGATGGTAGCCTTGTCATTTTGGAAGGTAATATGTTGTCGAGATTTTTGTTACTCCAATGGATGGTATCCTTGTCATTATGGAAGGTAGTCTGTTGTCAAGTTTTTCTTTACTCCAATTGATGGTAGCCTTGTCATTATGGAACGTAGTTTGTTGTCGAGATTTTTGTTACACCAATGGATGATAGCCTTGTCATTACGGAAGGTAGTTTGTTGTCGAGTTTTTCTTTACTCCATTTGATGGTAGCCTTGTCATTATGGAACGTATTCTGTTGTCGAGATATTTGTTACTCTAATGGATGGTAGCCTTGTCATTATGGAAGGTAGTCTGTTGTCGAGATTTTTGTTACTCTAATGGATGGTAGCCCTGTCATTATAGTAGGTAGTCTGTTGTCGTGATTTTTGTTACTCCAATGGATGGTAGCCTTGTCATTATGGAAGGTAGTCTGTTGTCATGATTTTTGTTACTCCAATGGATGGTAGCCTTGTCATTATGTTAGGTAGTATTTTGTCGATATCTTTGTTACTCCAATGGATGGTAGCCTTGTCATTATGGAAGGTTGTCTGTTGTCGAGATTTTTGTTACTCTAATGGATGGAAGCCCTGTCATTATAGTAGGTAGTCTGTTGTCGTGATTTTTGTTACTCCAATGGATGGTATCCTTGTAATTATAGAAGGTAGTATGTTGTCGAGATTTTTGTTAATCCAATGGATGGCACCCTTGTCATTATGGAAGGTAGTCTATTGTTCAGATTTTTGTTACTACAATGTATGGTAGCCTTGTCATTATGGTAGGTAGTCTGTTGTCGAGATTTTTGTTACTCTAATGGATGGTATCCTTGTCATTATGGAAGGTATTCTGTTGTCGAGATTTTTGTTACTCCAATGGATGGTAGCATTGTCATTATGGAAGGTAGTCTATTATCGTGATTTTTGTTACTCCAATGGATGGTAGCCTTGTCATTATGTTAGGTAGTATGTTGTCGATATCTTTGTTACTCCAATGGATGGTAGCCTTGTCATTATGGAAGGTAGTTTGTTGTCGATATCTTTGTTACTCCAATGGATGGTAGCCTAGTCATTATGGAAGGTAGTCTATTGTCGAGATTTTTGGTACTCCAATGGATGGTAGCCTTGTCATTATGTTAGGTAGTATGTTGTCGATATCTTTGTTACTCCAATGGATGGTAGCCTTGTCATTATGGAAGGTAGTCTGTTGTCGATATCTTTGTTACTCCAATGGATGGTAGCCTAGTCATTATGGAAGGTAGTCTGTTGTCGAGATTTTTGGTACTCCAATGGATGGTAGCATTGTCATTATGGAAGTTAGTCTGTTGTCGTGATTTTTGTTACTCCACTGGATGGTAGCCTTGTCATTTTGTTAGGTAGTATGTTGTTGATATCTTTGTTACTCCAATGGATGGTAGCCTTGTCATTATGGAAGGAAGTTAGTTGTCGAGATTTTTGTTACTCTAATGGATGGTAGCCTTGTCATTATAGTAGGTAGTCTGTTGTCATGATTTTTGTTACTCCAATGGATGGTAGCCTTGACATTATGGAAGGTAGTATGTTGTCGAGATTTTTGTTACTCTTATGGATGGTAGCGTTGTCATTATGGAAGGTAGTCTGTTGTCGTGATTTTTGTTACTCCAATGGATGGTAGCCTTGTCATTATCTTAGGTAGTATGTTGTCGATATCTTTGTTACTCCAATGGGTGGTAGCCTTGTCATTATGGAAGGTTGTCTGTTGTCGAGATTTTTGTTACTCCAATGGATGGTAGCCTTGTCATTATAGTGGGTAGTCTGTTGTCGTGATTTTTGTTACTCCAATGGATGGTATCCTTGTTATTATGGAAGGTAGTATGTTGTCGAGATTTTTGTTAATCCAATGGATGGCACCCTTATCATTATGGAAGGTAGTCTATTGTTCAGATTTTTGTTACTACAATGTATGGTAGCCTTGTCATTATGGTAGGTAGTCTGTTGTCGTGATTTTTGTTACTATAATGGATGGTATCCTTGTCATTATGGAAGGTATTCTGTTGTCGAGATTTTTGTTTTTCCAATGGATGGTAGCCTAGTCATTATGGAAGGTAGTATGTTTTTTAGATTTTTGTTACTCCGATGGATGGTAGCCTTGACATTATGGAAGGTAGTCTATTGTCGAGATTTTTGTTACTCCAATGGATGGTAGCGTTGTCATTATGGAAGGTAGTCTGTTGTCATGATTTTTGTTACTCCAATGGATGGTAGCCTTGTCATTATGTTAGGTAGTATTTTGTCGATATCTTTGTTACTCCAATGGATGGTAGCCTTGTCATTATGGAAGGTTGTCTGTTGTCGAGATTTTTGTTACTCTAATGGATGGTAGCCCTGTCATTATAGTAGGTAGTCTGTTGTCATGATTTTTGTTACTCCAATGGATGGTATCCTTGTAATTATAGAAGGTAGTATGTTGTCGAGATTTTTGTTAATCCAATGTATGGCACCCTTGTCATTATGGAAGGTAGTCTATTGTTCAGATTTTTTTTACTACAATGTATGGTAGCCTTGTCATTATGGTAGGTAGTCTGTTGTCGAGATTTTTGTTACTCTAATGGATGGTATCCTTGTCATTATGGAAGGTATTCTGTTGTCGAGATTTTTGTTACTCCAATGGATGGTAGCATTGTCATTATGGAAGGTAGTCTATTATCGTGATTTTTGTTACACCAATGGATGGTAGCCTTGTCATTATGTTAGGTAGTATGTTGTCGATATCTTTGTTACTCCAATGGATGGTAGCCTTGTCATTATGGAAGGTAGTCTGTTGTCGATATCTTTGTTACTCCAATGGATGGTAGCCTAGTCATTATGGAAGGTAGTCTGTTGTCGAGATTTTTGGTACTCCAATGGATGGTAGCATTGTCATTATGGAAGTTAGTCTGTTGTCGTGATTTTTGTTACTCCACTGGATGGTAGCCTTGTCATTTTGTTAGGTAGTATGTTGTTGATATCTTTTTTACTCCAATGGATGGTAGCCTTGTCATTATGGAAGGTAGTTAGTTGTCGAGATTTTTGTTACTCTAATGGATGGTAGCCTTGTCATTATAGTAGGTAGTCTGTTGTCATGATTTTTGTTACTCCAATGGATGGTAGCCTTGACATTATGGAAGGTAGTATGTTGTCGAGATTTTTGTTACTCTAATGGATGGTAGCGTTGTCATTATGGAAGGTAGTCTGTTGTCGTGATTTTTGTTACTCCAATGGATGGTAGCCTTTTCATTATCTTAGGTAGTATGTTGTCGATATCTTTGTTACTCCAATGGATGGTAGCCTTGTCATTATGGAAGGTTGTCTTTTGTCGAGATTTTTGTTACTCCAATGGATGGTAGCCTTGTCATTAGAGTGGGTAGTCTGTTGTCGTGATTTTTGTTACTCCAATGGATGGTATCCTTGTTATTATGGAAGGTAGTATGTTGTCGAGATTTTTGTTAATCCAATGGATGGCACCCTTATCATTATGGAAGGTAGTCTATTGTTCAGATTTTTGTTACTACAATGTATGGTAGCCTTGTCATTATGGTAGGTAGTCTGTTGTCGTGATTTTTGTTACTATAATGGATGGTATCCTTGTCATTATGGAAGGTATTCTGTTGTCGAGATTTTTGTTTTTCCAATGGATGGTAGCCTAGTCATTATGGAAGGTAGTATGTTTTTTAGATTTTTGTTACTCCGATGGATGGTAGCCTTGACATTATGGAAGGTAGTCTATTGTCGAGATTTTTGTTACTCCAATGGATGGTAGCGTTGTCATTATGGAAGGTAGTCTGTTGTCATGATTTTTGTTACTCCAATGGATGGTAGCCTTGTCATTATGTTAGGTAGTATTTTGTCGATATCTTTGTTACTCCAATGGATGGTAGCCTTGTCATTATGGAAGGTTGTCTGTTGTCGAGATTTTTGTTACTCTAATGGATGGTAGCACTGTCATTATAGTAGGTAGTCTGTTGTCATGATTTTTGTTACTCCAATGGATGGTATCCTTGTAATTATAGAAGGTAGTATGTTGTCGAGATTTTTGTTAATCCAATGGATGGCACCCTTGTCATTATGGAAGGTAGTCTATTGTTCAGATTTTTTTTACTACAATGTATGGTAGCCTTGTCATTATGGTAGGTAGTCTGTTGTCGAGATTTTTGTTACTCTAATGGATGGTATCCTTGTCATTATGGAAGGTATTCTGTTGTCGAGATTTTTGTTACTCCAATGGATGGTAGCATTGTCATTATGGAAGGTAGTCTATTATCGTGATTTTTGTTACACCAATGGATGGTAGCCTTGTCATTATGTTAGGTAGTATGTTGTCGATATCTTTGTTACTCCAATGGATGGTAGCCTTGTCATTATGGAAGGTAGTCTGTTGTCGATATCTTTGTTACTCCAATGGATGGTAGCCTAGTCATTATGGAAGGTAGTCTGTTGTCGAGATTTTTGGTACTCCAATGGATGGTAGCATTGTCATTATGGAAGTTAGTCTGTTGTCGTGATTTTTGTTACTCCACTGGATGGTAGCCTTGTCATTTTGTTAGGTAGTATGTTGTTGATATCTTTGTTACTCCAATGGATGGTAGCCTTGTCATTATGGAAGGTAGTTAGTTGTCGAGATTTTTGTTACTCTAATGGATGGTAGCCTTGTCATTATAGTAGGTAGTCTGTTGTCATGATTTTTGTTACTCCAATGGATGGTAGCCTTGACATTATGGAAGGTAGTATGTTGTCGAGATTTTTGTTACTCTAATGGATGGTAGCGTTGTCATTATGGAAGGTAGTCTGTTGTCGTGATTTTTGTTACTCCAATGGATGGTAGCCTTTTCATTATCTTAGGTAGTATGTTGTCGATATCTTTGTTACTCCAATGGATGGTAGCCTTGTCATTATGGAAGGTTGTCTTTTGTCGAGATTTTTGTTACTCCAATGGATGGTAGCCTTGTCATTATAGTGGGTAGTCTGTTGTCGTGATTTTTGTTACTCCAATGGATGGTATCCTTGTTATTATGGAAGGTAGTATGTTGTCGAGATTTTTGTTAATCTAATGGATGGCACCCTTATCATTATGGAAGGTAGTCTATTGTTCAGATTTTTGTTACTACAATGTATGGTAGCCTTGTCATTATGGTAGGTAGTCTGTTGTCGTGATTTTTGTTACTATAATGGATGGTATCCTTGTCATTATGGAAGGTATTCTGTTGTCGAGATTTTTGTTTTTCCAATGGATGGTAGCCTAGTCATTATGGAAGGTAGTATGTTTTTTAGATTTTTGTTACTCCGATGGATGGTAGCCTTGACATTATGGAAGGTAGTCTATTGTCGAGATTTTTGTTACTCCAATGGATGGTAGCGTTGTCATTATGGAAGGTAGTCTGTTGTCATGATTTTTGTTACTCCAATGGATGGTAGCCTTGTCATTATGTTAGGTAGTATTTTGTCGATATCTTTGTTACTCCAATGGATGGTAGCCTTGTCATTATGGAAGGTTGTCTGTTGTCGAGATTTTTGTTACTCTAATGGATGGTAGCCCTGTCATTATAGTAGGTAGTCTGTTGTCGTGATTTTTGTTACTCCAATGGATGGTATCCTTGTAATTATAGAAGGTAGTATGTTGTCGAGATTTTTGTTAATCCAATGGATGGCACCCTTGTCATTATGGAAGGTAGTCTATTGTTCAGATTTTTTTTACTACAATGTATGGTAGCCTTGTCTTTATGGTAGGTAGTCTGTTGTCGAGATTTTTGTTACTCTAATGGATGGTATCCTTGTCATTATGGAAGGTATTCTGTTGTCGAGATTTTTGTTACTCCAATGGATGGTAGCATTGTCATTATGGAAGGTAGTCTATTATCGTGATTTTTGTTACACCAATGGATGGTAGCCTTGTCATTATGTTAGGTAGTATGTTGTCGATATCTTTGTTACTCCAATGGATGGTAGCCTTGTCATTATGGAAGGTAGTCTGTTGTCGATATCTTTGTTACTCCAATGGATGGTAGCCTAGTCATTATGGAAGGTAGTCTGTTGTCGAGATTTTTGGTACTCCAATGGATGGTAGCATTGTCATTATGGAAGTTAGTCTGTTGTCGTGATTTTTGTTACTCCACTGGATGGTAGCCTTGTCATTTTGTTAGGTAGTATGTTGTTGATATCTTTGTTACTCCAATGGATGGTAGCCTTGTCATTATGGAAGGTAGTTAGTTGTCGAGATTTTTGTTACTCTAATGGATGGTAGCCTTGTCATTATAGTAGGTAGTCTGTTGTCATGATTTTTGTTACTCCAATGGATGGTAGCCTTGACATTATGGAAGGTAGTATGTTGTCGAGATTTTTGTTACTCTAATGGATGGTAGCGTTGTCATTATGGAAGGTAGTCTGTTGTCGTGATTTTTGTTACTCCAATGGATGGTAGCCTTTTCATTATCTTAGGTAGTATGTTGTCGATATCTTTGTTACTCCAATGGATGGTAGCCTTGTCATTATGGAAGGTTGTCTTTTGTCGAGATTTTTGTTACTCCAATGGATGGTAGCCTTGTCATTATAGTGGGTAGTCTGTTGTCGTGATTTTTGTTACTCCAATGGATGGTATCCTTGTTATTATGGAAGGTAGTATGTTGTCGAGATTTTTGTTAATCCAATGGATGGCACCCTTATCATTATGGAAGGTAGTCTATTGTTCAGATTTTTGTTACTACAATGTATGGTAGCCTTGTCATTATGGTAGGTAGTCTGTTGTCGTGATTTTTGTTACTATAATGGATGGTATCCTTGTCATTATGGAAGGTATTCTGTTGTCGAGATTTTTGTTTTTCCAATGGATGGTAGCCTAGTCATTATGGAAGTTAGTATGTTTTTTAGATTTTTGTTACTCCGATGGATGGTAGCCTTGACATTATGGAAGGTAGTCTATTGTCGAGATTTTTGTTACTCCAATGGATGGTAGCGTTGTCATTATGGAAGGTAGTCTGTTGTCATGATTTTTGTTATTCCAATGGATGGTAGCCTTGTCATTATGTTAGGTAGTATTTTGTCGATATCTTTGTTACTCCAATGGATGGTAGCCTTGTCATTATGGAAGGTTGTCTGTTGTCGAGATTTTTGTTACTCTAATGGATGGTAGCCCTGTCATTATAGTAGGTAGTCTGTTGTCGTGATTTTTGTTACTCCAATGGATGGTATCCTTGTAATTATAGAAGGTAGTATGTTGTCGAGATTTTTGTTAATCCAATGGATGGCACCCTTGTCATTATGGAAGGTAGTCTATTGTTCAGATTTTTGTTACTACAATGTATGGTAGCCTTGTCATTATGGTAGGTAGTCTGTTGTCGAGATTTTTGTTACTCTAATGGATGGTATCCTTGTCATTATGGAAGGTATTCTGTTGTCGAGATTTTTGTTACTCCAATGGATGGTAGCATTGTCATTATGGAAGGTAGTCTATTATCGTGATTTTTGTTACTCCAATGGATGGTAGCCTTGTCATTATGTTAGGTAGTATGTTGTCGATATCTTTGTTACTCCAATGGATGGTAGCCTTGTCATTATGGAAGGTAGTCTGTTGTCGATATCTTTGTTACTCCAATGGATGGTAGCCTAGTCATTAGGGAAGGTAGTCTGTTGTCGAGATTTTTGGTACTCCAATGGATGGTAGCACTGTCATTATGGAAGTTAGTCTGTTATCGTGATTTTTGTTACTCCACTGGATGGTAGCCTTGTCATTATGTTAGGTAGTATGTTGTTGATATCTTTGTTACTCCAATGGATGGTAGCCTTGTCATTATGGAAGGTAGTTAGTTGTCGAGATTTTTGTTACTCTAATGGATGGTAGCCTTGTCATTATAGTAGGTAGTCTGTTGTCATGATTTTTGTTACTCCAATGGATAGTAGCCTTGACATTATAGAAGGTAGTATGTTGTCAAGATTTTTGTTACTCCAATGGATGGTAGCGTTGTCATTATGGAAGGTAGTCTGTTGTCGTGATTTTTGTTACTCCAATGGATGGTAGCCTTGTCATTATCTTAGGTAGTATGTTGTCGATATCTTTGTTACTCCAATGGATGGTAGCCTTGTCATTATGGAAGGTTGTCTGTTGTCGAGATTTTTGTTACTCCAATGGATGGTAGCCTTGTCATTATAGTAGGTAGTCTGTTGTCGTGATTTTTGTTACTCCAATGGATGGTAGCCTTGTTATTATGGAAGGTAGTATGTTGTCGGGATTTTTGTTAATCCAATGGATGGCACCCTTATCATTATGGAAGGTAGTCTATTGTTCTGATTTTTGTTACTACAATGTATGGTAGCCTTGTCATTATGGTAGGTAGTCTGTTGTCGAGATTTTTGTTACTTTAATGGATGGTATCCTTGTCATTATGGAAGGTATTCTGTTGTCGAGATTTTAGTTACTCCAATGGATGGAAGCCTAGTCATTATGGTAGGTAGTATGTGGTCGAGATTTTTGTTACTCTAAAGGAGGGTAGCCATGTCATTATGGAAGTTAGTCTGTTGTCGAGATTTTTGTTTTTCCAATGGATGGTAGCCTTGACATTATGGAAGTTAGTTTGTTGTCGAGATTTTTGTTACTCCAATGGATGGTAGCGTTGTCATTATGGAAGGTAGTCTATTGTCGTGATTTTTGTTACTCCAATGGATGGTAGCCTTGTCATTATGTTAGGTAGTATGTTGTCGATATCTTTGTTACTCCAATGGATGGTAGCCTTGTCATTATGGAAGGTAGTCTGTTGTCGATATCGTTGTTACTCCAATGGATGGTAGCCTAGTCATTATGGAAGGTATTCTATTGTCGAGATTTTTGTTACTCTAATGGATGGTAGCCTTGTCATTATAGTAGGTAGTCTGTTGTCGTGATTTTTGTTACTCCAATGGATGGTAGCCTTGTTATTATGGAAGGTAGAATGTTGTCGAGATTTTTGTTAATCCAATGGATGGTAGCCTTGTCATTATGGAAGGTAGTCTATTGTTCAGATTTTTTTACTACAATGTATGGTAGCCTTGTCATTATGGTAGGTAGTCTGTTGTCGAGATTTTTGTTACTCTATTGGATGGTAGCCATGTCATTATAGAAGTTAGTCTGTTGTCGAGATTTTTGTTTTTCCAATGGATGGTAGCCTAGTCATTATGGAAGGTAGTATGTTTTTGATATTTTTGTTACTCCGATGGATGGTAGCCTTGACATTATGAAAGGTGGTCTATTGTCGAGATTTTTGTTAGTCCAATGGATGGTAGCATTGTCATTATGGAAATTAGTCTGTTGTCGTGACTTTTGTTACTCCAATGGATGGTAGCCTTGTCATTATGTTAGGTAGTATGTTGTTGATATCTTTGTTACTCCAATGGATGGTAGCCTTGTCATTATGGAAGGTAGTCTGGTGTCGATATCTTTGTTACTCCAATGGATGGTAGCCTAGTCATTATGGAAGGTAGTCTATTGTCGAGATTTTTGTTACTCCAATGGATGGTAGCCTTGTCATTATGGTAGGTAGTCTGTTGTCGAGATTTTTGTTACTCTAATGTATGGTATCCTTGTCATTATGGAAGGTATTCTGTTGTCGATATTTTAGTTACTCCAATGGATGGTAGCCTAGTCATTAGGGTAGGTAGTCTGTTGTCGAGATTTTTGTTACTCTATTGGAGGGTAGCCATGTCATTATGGAAGTTAGTCTGTTGTCGAGATTTTTATTTTTCCAATGGATGGTAGCCTAGTCATTATGGAAGGTAGTCTGTTTTTGAGATTTTTGTTACTCTGATGGATGGTAGCCTTGACATTATGGAAGGTAGTATGTTGTCGATATTTTTGTTACTCCAATGGTTGGTAGCGTTGCCATTATGGAAGGTAGTTTGTTTTCGTGATTTTTGTTACTCCAATGGATGGTAGCCTTGTCATTATGTTAGGTAGTATGTTGTCGATATCTTTGTTACTCCAATGGATGGTAGTCTAGTCATTATGGAAGGTAGTATGCTTTTGAGATTTTTGTTACTCCGATGGATGGTAGCCTTGACATTATGGAAGGTAGTCTATTGTCGAGATTTTTGTTACTCCAATGGATGGTAGCGTTGTCATTATAGAAGGTAGTTTGTTGTCGTGATTTTTGTTACTCCAATGGATGGTAGCCTTGTCATTATGTTAGGTAGTATGTTGTCGATAACTTTATTACTTCAATGGATGGTAGCCTTGTCATTATGGAAGGTTGTCTGTTGTGGAGATTTTTATTACTCTAATGGATGGTACCTTGTAATTATAGTAGGTAGTCTGTTGTCGTGATTTTTGTTACTCCAATGGATGGTATCCTTGTTATTATGGAAGGTAGTATGTTGTCGAGATTTTTGTTAATCCAATGGATGGCACCCTTGTCATTATTGAAGGTAGTCTATTGTTCAGATTTTTGTTACTACAATTTATGGTAGCCTTGTCATTATGGTAGGTAGTCTGTTGTTGAGATTTTTGTTACTCTAATGGATGGTATCCTTGTCATTATGGAAGGTATTCTGTTGTCGAGATTTAAGTTACTCCAATGGATGGTACCCTAGTCATTATGGTAGGTAGTCTGTTGTCGAGATTTTTGTTACTCTATTGGAGGGTAGCCATGTCATTATGGAAGTTAGTCTTTTTTCGAGATTTTTGTTTTTCCAATGGATGGTAGCCTAGTCATTATAGAAGGTAGTCTGTTTTTGAGATTTTTGTTACTCCGATGGATGGTAACCTTGACATTATGGAAGGTAGTCTGTTGTCGAGATTTTTGTTACTCCAATGGATGGTAGCGTTGTCATTATGGAAGGTAGTCTATTGTCGTGATTTTTGTTACTCCAATGGATGGTAGCCTTGACATTATGTTAGGTAGTATGTTGTCGATATCTTTGTTACTCCAATGGATGGTAGCCTTGTCATTATGGAAGGTAGTATCATGTCGATATCTTTGTTACTCCAATGGATGGTAGCCTAGTCATTATGGAAGGTAGTCTATTGTCGAGATTTTTGTTACTCCAATGGATGGTAGCCATGTCATTATGGAAGGTAGTATGTTGTCGAGATTTTTGTTATTCCAATGGATGGTAGCCTTTCAATTATAAAAGGTAGTCTGTTGTCGATATCTTTGTTACTCCAATGGATGGTAGCCTTGTCATTATGGAAGGTAGTCTATTTTCGAGATTTTTGTTACTCTAATGGATGGTAGCCTTGTCATTATAGTAGGTAGTCTGTTGTCGTGATATTTGTTACTCAAATGGATGGTAGCCTTGTTATTATGGAAGGTAGTATGTTGTCGAGATTTTTGTTAATCCAATGAATGGTAGCCTTGTCATTATGGAAGGTAGTTTATTGTTCAGATTTTTGTTACTACAATGTATGGTAGCCTTGTCATTATGGTAGGTATCTGTTGTCGAGATTTTTGTTAATCTATTGGATGGTAGCCATGTCATTATGGAAGTTAGTCTGTTGTCGAGATTTTTGTTTTTCCAATGGATGGTAGCCTAGTCATTATGGAAGGTAGTTTGTTTTTGATATTTTTGTTACTCCGATGGATGGTAGCCTTGACATTATGAAAGGTGGTATGTTGTCGAGATTTTTGTTACTCCAATGGATGGTAGCATTGTCATTATGGAAGTTAGTCTGTTGTCGTGATTTTGGTTACTCCAATGGATGGTAGCCTTGTCATTATGTTAGGTAGTATGTTGTTGATATCTTTGTTACTCCAATGGATGGTAGCCTTGTCATTATGGAAGGTAGTTAGTTGTCGAGATTTTTGTTACTCTAATGGATGGTAGCCTTGTCATTATAATAGGTAGTCTGTTGTCCTGATTTTTGTTACTCCAATGGATGGTAGCCTTGACATTATGGAAGGTAGTATGTTGTCGAGATTTTTGTTACTCCAATGGATGGTAGCATTGTCATTATGGAAGGTAGTCTGTTGTCGTGATTTTTGTTACTCCAATGGATGGTAGCCTTGTCATTATCTTAGGTAGTATGTTGTCGATATCTTTGTTACTCCAATGGATGGTAGCCTTGTAATTATGGAAGGTTGTCTGTTGTCGAGATTTTTGTTACTCTAATGGATGGTAGCCTTGTCATTATAGTAGTTAGTCTCTTGTCGTGATTTTTGTTACTCCAATGGATGGTATCCTTGTTATTATGGAAGGTAGTATGTTGTGGAGATTTTTGTTAATCCAATGGATGGCACCCTTGTCATTATGGAAGGTAGTCAATTGTTCAGATTTTTGTGACTACGATGTATGGTAGCCTTGTCATTATGGTAGGTAGTCTGTTGTCAAGATTTTTGTTACTCAAATGGATGGTATCCTTGTCATTATGGAAGGTATTCTGTTGTCGAGATTTTAGTTACTCCAATGGATGGTAGCCTAGTCATTATTGTAGGTAGTCTGTTGTCGAGATTTTTGTTACTCTATTGGTGGGTAGCCATGTCATTATGGAAGTTAGTCTGTTGTCGAGATTTTTGTTTTTCCAATGGATGGTAGCCTAGTCATTATGGAAGGTAATCTGTTTTTGAGATTTTTGGTACTCCGATGGATGATAGCCTTGACATTATGGAAGGTAGTCTATTGTCGATATTTTTGTTACTCTAATGGATGGTAGCATTGCCATTATGGAAGGTAGTTTGTTGTCGTGATTTTTGTTACTCCAATGGATGGTAGCCTTGTCATTATGTTAGGTAGTATGTTATCGATATCTTTGTTACTCCAATGGATGGTAGTCTAGTCATTATGGAAGGTAGTCTATTTTTGAGATTTTTGTTACTCGGATGGATGGTAGCCTTGACATTATGGAAGGTAGTCTATTGTCGAGATTTTTTTTACTCCAATGGATGGTAGCCTTGTCATTATGTTAGGTAGTATGTTGTAGATATCTTTGTTACTCCAATGGATGGTAGCCTTGTCATTATGGAAGGTTGTCTGTTGTCGAGATTTTTGTTACTCTTATGGATGGTAGCCTTGTCATTATAGTAGGTAGTCTGTTGTCGTGATTTTTGTTACTCCAATGGATGGTATCCTTGTTATTATGGAAGGTAGTATGTTGTCGAGATTTTTGTTAATCCAATGGATGGCACCCTTGTCATTATGGAAGGTAGTCTATTGTTCAGATTTTTGTTACTACAATGTATGGTAGCCTTGTCATTATGGTAGGTAGTCTGTTGTCGAGATTTTTGTTACTCTAATGGATGGTATCCTTGTCATTATGGAAGGTATTCTATTGTCGAGATTTTAGTTACTCCAATGGATGGTAGCCTAGTCATTATGGTAGGTAGTCTGTTGTCTAGATTTTTGTTACTCTATTGGAGGGTAGCCATGTCATTATGGAAGTTAGTCTGTTTTCGAGATTTTTGTTTTTCCAATGGATGGTAGCCTAGTCATTATGGAAGGTAGTCTATTTTTGATATTTTTGTTACTCCGATGGATGGTAGCCTTGACATTATGGAAGGTAGTCTGTTGTCGAGATTTTTGTTACTCCAATGGATGGTAGCGTTGTCATTATGGAAGGTAGTGTACTGTCGTAATTTTTGTTACTCCAATGGATGGTAGCCTTGTCATTATGTTAGGTAGTATGTTGTCGATATCTTTGTTACTCCAATGGATGGTAGCCTTGTCATTATGGAAGGTAATCTCTTGTCGATATCTTTGTTACTCCAATGGATGGTAGCCTAGTCATTATGGAAGGTAGTCTATTGTCGAGATTTTTGTTACTCCAATGGATGGTAGCCATGTCATTATGGAAGGTAGTATGTTGTCGAGATTTTTGTTATTCCAATGGATAGTAGCCTTGTCATTATGAAAGGTAGTCTGTTGTCGATATCTTTGTTACTCCAATGGATGGTAGCCTTGTCATTATGGAAGGTAGTCTATTATCGAGATTTTTGTTACTCTAATGGATGGTAGCCTTGTCATTATAGTAGGTAGTCTGTTGTCATGATATTTGTTACTCCAATGGATGGTAGCCTTGTTATTATGGAAGGTAGTATGTTGTCGAGATTTTTGTTAATCCAATGGATGGCACCCTTGTCATTATGGAAGGTAGTCTATTGTTCAGATTTTTGTTACTACAATGTATGGTAGCCTTGTCATTATGGTAGGTAGTCTGTTGTCGAGATTTTTGTTACTCTAATGGATGGTATCCTTGTCATTATGGAAGGTATTCTGTTGTCGAGATTTTAGTTACTCCAATGGATGGTAGCCTAGTCATTATGGTAGGTAGTCTGTTGTCTAGATTTTTGTTACTCTATTGGAGGGTAGCCATGTCATTATGGAAGTTAGTATGTTTTCGAGATTTTTGTTTTTCCAATGGATGGTAGCCTAGTCATTATGGAAGGTAGTCTATTTTTGATATTTTTGTTACTCCGATGGATGGTAGCCTTGACATTATGGAAGGTAGTCTGTTGTCGAGATTTTTGTTACTCCAATGGATGGTAGCGTTGTCATTATGGAAGGTAGTGTACTGTCGTAATTTTTGTTACTCCAATGGATGGTAGCCTTGTCATTATGTTAGGTAGTATGTTGTCGATATCTTTGTTACTCCAATGGATGGTAGCCTTGTCATTATGGAAGGTAATCTCTTGTCGATATCTTTGTTACTCCAATGGATGGTAGCCTAGTCATTATGGAAGGTAGTCTATTGTCGAGATTTTTGTTACTCCAATGGATGGTAGCCATGTCATTATGGAAGGTAGTATGTTGTCGAGATTTTTGTTATTCCAATGGATAGTAGCCTTGTCATTATGAAAGGTAGTCTGTTGTCGATATCTTTGTTACTCCAATGGATGGTAGCCTTGTCATTATGGAAGGTAGTCTATTATCGAGATTTTTGTTACTCTAATGGATGGTAGCCTTGTCATTATAGTAGGTAGTCTGTTGTCGTGATATTTGTTACTCCAATGGATGGTAGCCTTGTTATTATGGAAGGTAGTATGTTGTCGAGATTTTTGTTAATCCAATGAATGGTAGCCTTGTCATTATGGAAGGTAGTCTATTGTTCAGATTTTTGTTACTACAATGTATGGTAGCCTTGTCATTATGGTAGGTATCTGTTGTCGAAATTTTTGTTACTCTATTGGATGGTAGCCATGTCATTATGGAAGTTAGTCTGTTGTCGAGATTTTTGTTTTTCCAATGGATGGTAGCCTAGTCATTATGGAAGGTAGTTTATTTTTGATATTTTTGTTACTCCTATGGATGGTAGCCTTGACATTATGAAAGGTGGTATGTTGTCGAGATTTTTGTTACTCCAATGGATGGTAGCATTGTCATTATGGAAGTTAGTCTGTTGTCGTGATTTTGGTTACTCCAATGGATGGTAGCCTTGTCATTATCTTAGGTAGTATGTTGTCGATATCTTTGTTACTCCAATGGATGGTAGCCTTGTCATTATGGAAGGTTGTCTGTTGTCGAGATTTTTGTTACTCTAATGGATGGTAGCCTTGTCATTATAGTAGTTATTCTCTTGTCGTGATTTTTGTTAAACCAATGGATGGTATTCTTTTTATTATGGAAGGTAGTATGTTGTGGAGATTTTTGTTAATCCAATGGATGGCACCCTTGTCATTATGGAAGGTAGTCTATTGTTCAGATTTTTGTAACTACAATGTATGGTAGCCTTGTCATTATGGTAGGTAGTCTGTTGTCGAGATTTTTGTTACTCTAATGGATGGTATCCTTGTCATTATGGAAGGTATTTTGTTGTCGAGATTTTAGTTACTCCAATGGATGGTAGCCTAGTCATTATTGTAGGTAGTCTGTTGTCAAGATTTTTGTTACTCTATTGGAGGGTAGCCATGTCATTATGGAAGTTAGTCTGTTGTCGAGATTTTTGTTTTTCCAATGAATGGTAGCCTAGTCATTATGGAAGGTAATCTGTTTTTGAGATTTTTGTTACTCTGATGGATGGTAGCCTTGACATTATGGAAGGTAGTCTATTGTCGATATTTTTGTTACTCCAATGGATGGTAGTCTAGTCATTATGGAAGGTTGTTTGTTGTCGTGATTTTTGTTACTCCAATGGATGGTAGCCTTGTCATTATGTTAGGTAGTATGTTATCGATATCTTTGTTACTCCAATGGATGGTAGTCTAGTCATTATGGAAGGTAGTCTATTTTTGAGATTTTTGTTACTCGGATGGATGGTAGCCTTGACATTATGGAAGGTAGTCTATTGTCGATATTTTTTTACTCCAATGGATGGTAGCCTTGTCATTATGTTAGGTAGTATGTTGTCGATATCTTTGTTACTCCAATGGATGGTAGCCTTGTCATTATGGAAGGTTGTCTGTTGTCGAGATTTTTGTTACTCTAATGGATGGTAGCCTTGTCATTATAGTAGGTAGTTTGTTGTCGTGATTTTTGTTACTCCAATGGATGATATCCTTGTTATTATGGAAGGTAGTATGTTGTCGAGATTTTTGTTAATCCAATGGATGGCACCCTTGTCATTATGGAAGGTAGTCTATTGTTCAGATTTTTGTTACTACAATGTATGGTAGCCATGTCATTATGGTAGGTAGTCTGTTGTCGAGATTTTTGTTACTCTAATGGATGGTATCCTTGTCATTATGGAAGGTATTCTGTTGTCGAGATTTTAGTTACTCCAATGGATGGTAGCCTAGTCATTATGGTAGGTAGTCTGTTGTCTAGATTTTTGTTTTTCCAATGGATGTTAGCCTAGTCATTTTGGAAGGTAGTCTGTTTTTGAGATTTTTGTTACTCCAATGGATGGTAGCGTTGTCATTAGGGAAGGTAGTCTATTGTTGTGATTTTTGTTACTCCAATGGATGGTAGCCTTGTCATTATGTTAGGTAGTATGTTGTCGATATCTTTGTTACTCCAATGGATGGTAGCCTTGACATTATGGAAGGTAGTCTATTGTCGATATCTTTGTTACTCCAATGGATGGTAGCCTAGTCATTATGGAAGGTAGTCTATTGTCGAGATTTGTGTTACTCCAATGGATGGTAGCCTTGTCATTATGGAAGGTAGTATGTTGTCAAGATTTTTTTTATTCCAATGGATGGTAGCCTTGTCATTATGAAAGGTAGTCTGTTGTCGATATCTTTGTTACTCCAATGGATGGTAGCCTTATCATTATGGAAGGTATTCTGTTTTCGAGATTTTTGTTACTCTAATGGATGGTAGCCTTGTCATTATAGTAGGTAGTCTGTTGTCGTGATATTTGTTACTCCAATGGATGGTAGCCTTGTTATTATGGAAGGTAGTATGTTGTCGAGATTTTTGTTAATCCAATGAATGGTAGCCTTGTCATTATGGAAGGTAGTCTATTGTTCAGATTTTTGTTACTACAATGTATGGTAGCCTTGTCATTATGGTAGGTATCTGTTGTCGAAATTTTTGTTACTCTATTGGATGGTAGCCATGTCATTATGGAAGTTAGTCTGTTGTCGAGATTTTTGTTTTTCCAATGGATGGTAGCCTAGTCATTATGGAAGGTAGTTTGTTTTTGATATTTTTGTTACTCCTATGGATGGTAGCCTTGACATTATGAAAGGTGGTATGTTGTCGAGATTTTTGTTACTCCAATGGATGGTAGCATTGTCATTATGGAAGTTAGTCTGTTGTCGTGATTTTGGTTACTCCAATGGATGGTAGCCTTGTCATAATGTTAGGTAGTATGTTGTTGATATCTTTGTTATTCCAATGGATGGTAGCCTTGTCATTATGGAAGGTAGTTAGTTATCGAGATTTTTGTTACTCTAATGGATGGTAGCCTTGTCATTATAGTAGGTAGTCTGTTGTCGTGATTTTTGTTACTCCAATGGATGGTAGCCTTGACATTATGGAAGGTAGTATGTTGTCGAGATTTTATTAGTCCAATGGATTGTAGCGTTGTCATTATGGAAGGCACTATGTTGTCATGATTTTTGTTACTCCAATGGATGGTAGCCTTGTCATTATCATAGGTAGTATGTTGTCGATATCTTTGTTACTCCAATGGATGGTAGCCTTGTCATTATGGAAGGTTGTCTGTTGTCGAGATTTTTGTTACTCTAATGGATGGTAGCCTTGTCATTATAGTAGTTATTCTCTTGTCGTGATTTTTGTTAAACCAATGGATGATATTCTTGTTATTATGGAAGGTAGTATGTTGTGGAGATTTTTGTTAATCCAATGGATGGCACCCTTGTCATTATGGAAGGTAGTCTATTGTTCAGATTTTTGTAACTACAATGTATGTAAGCCTTGTCATTATGGTAGGTAGTCTGTTGTCGAGATTTTTGTTACTCTAATGGATGGTATCCTTGTCATTATGGAAGGTATTCTGTTGTCGAGATTTTAGTTACTCCAATGGATGGTAGCCTAGTCATTATTGTAGGTAGTCTGTTGTCGAGATTTTTGTTACTCTATTGGAGGGTAGCCATGTCATTATGGAAGTTAGTCTGTTGTCGAGATTTTTGTTTTTCCAATGGATGGTAGCCTAGTCATTATGGAAGGTAATCTGTTTTTGAGATTTTTGTTACTCCGATGGATGGTAGCCTTGACATTATGGAAGGTAGTCTATTGTCGATATTTTTCTTACTCCAATGGATGGTAGTCTAGTCATTATGGAAGGTAGTTTGTTGTCGTGATTTTTGTTACTCCAATGGATGGTAGCCTTGTCATTATGTTAGGTAGTATGTTATCGATATCTTTGTTACTCCAATGGATGGTAGTCTAGTCATTATGGAAGGTAGTCTATTTTTGAGATTTTTGTTACTCGGATGGATGGTAGCCTTGACATTATGGAAGGTAGTCTATTGTCGATATTTTTTTACTCCAATGGATGGTAGCCTTGTCATTATGTTAGGTAGTATGTTGTCGATATCTTTGTTACTCCAATGGATGGTAGCCTTGTCATTATCGAAGGTTGTCTGTTGTCGAGATTTTTGTTACTCTAATGGATGGTAGCCTTGTCATTATAGTAGGTAGTCTGTTGTCGTGATTTTTGTTACTCCAATGGATGGTATCCTTGTTATTATGGAAGGTAGTATGTTGTCGAGATTTTTGTTAATCCAATGGATGGCACCCTTGTCATTATGGAAGGTAGTCTATTGTTCAGATTTTTGTTACTACAATGTATGGTAGCCATGTCATTATGGTAGGTAGTCTGTTGTCGAGATTTTTGTTACTCTAATGGATGGTATCCTTGTCATTATGGAAGGTATTCTGTTGTCGAGATTTTAGTTACTCCAATGGATGGTAGCCTAGTCATTATTGTAGGTAGTCTGTTGTCGAGATTTTTGTTACTCTATTGGAGGGTAGCCATGTCATTATGGAAGTTAGTCTGTTGTCGAGATTTTTGTTTTTCCAATGGATGGTAGCCTAGTCATTATGGAAGGTAATCTGTTTTTGAGATTTTTGTTACTCCGATGGATGGTAGCCTTGACATTATGGAAGGTAGTCTATTGTCGATATTTTTCTTACTCCAATGGATGGTAGTCTAGTCATTATGGAAGGTAGTTTGTTGTCGTGATTTTTGTTACTCCAATGGATGGTAGCCTTGTCATTATGTTAGGTAGTATGTTATCGATATCTTTGTTACTCCAATGGATGGTAGTCTAGTCATTATGGAAGGTAGTCTATTTTTGAGATTTTTGTTACTCGGATGGATGGTAGCCTTGACATTATGGAAGGTAGTCTATTGTCGATATTTTTTTACTCCAATGGATGGTAGCCTTGTCATTATGTTAGGTAGTATGTTGTCGATATCTTTGTTACTCCAATGGATGGTAGCCTTGTCATTATCGAAGGTTGTCTGTTGTCGAGATTTTTGTTACTCTAATGGATGGTAGCCTTGTCATTATAGTAGGTAGTCTGTTGTCGTGATTTTTGTTACTCCAATGGATGGTATCCTTGTTATTATGGAAGGTAGTATGTTGTCGAGATTTTTGTTAATCCAATGGATGGCACCCTTGTCATTATGGAAGGTAGTCTATTGTTCAGATTTTTGTTACTACAATGTATGGTAGCCATGTCATTATGGTAGGTAGTCTGTTGTCGAGATTTTTGTTACTCTAATGGATGGTATCCTTGTCATTATGGAAGGTATTCTGTTGTCGAGATTTTAGTTACTCCAATGGATGGTAGCCTAGTCATTATGGTAGGTAGTCTGTTGTCTAGATTTTTGTTTTTCCAATGGATGTTAGCCTAGTTATTTTGGAAGGTAGTCTGTTTTTGAGATTTTTGTTACTCCAATGGATGGTAGCGTTGTCATTAGGGAAGGTAGTCTATTGTTGTGATTTTTGTTACTCCAATGGATGGTAGCCTTGTCATTATGTTAGGTAGTATGTTGTCGATATCTTTGTTACTCCAATGGATGGTAGCCTTGTCATTATGGAAGGTAGTTTATTGTCGATATCTTTGTTACTCCAATGGATGGTAGCCTAGTCATTATGGAAGGTAGTCTATTGTCGAGATTTGTGTTACTCCAATGGATGGTAGCCTTGTCATTATGGAAGGTAGTATGTTGTCAAGATTTTTTTTATTCCAATGGATGGTAGCCTTGTCATTATGAAAGGTAGTCTGTTGTCGATATCTTTGTTACTCCAATGGTTGGTAGCCTTTTCATTATGGAAGGTAGTCTATTGTCGAGATTTTTGTTACTCTAATGGATTGTAGCCTTGTCATTATAGTAGGTAGTCTGTTGTCGTGAGTTTTGTTACTGCAATGGATGGTAGCCTTGTTATTATGGAAGGTAGTATGTTGTCAAGATTTTTGTTAATCCAATGAATGGTAGCCTTGTCATTATGGAAGGTAGTCTATTGTTCAGATTTTTGTTACTACAATGTATGGTAGCCTTGTCATTATGGTAGGTATCTGTTGTCGAGATTTTTGTTACTCTATTGGATGGTAGCCATGTCATTATGGAAGTTAGTCTGTTGTCGAGATATTTGTTTTTCCAATGGATGGTAGCCTACTCATTATGGAAGGTAGTCTATTTTTGATATTTTTGTTACTCCGATGGATGGTAGCCTTGACATTATGAAAGGTGGTCTGTTGTCGATATTTTTTTTACTCCAATGGATGGTAGCATTGTCATTATGGAAGTTAGTCTGTTGTCGTGATTTTTGTTACTCCAATGGATGGTAGCCTTGTCATTATGTTAGGTAGTATGTTGTTGATATCTTTGTTACTCCAATGGATGGTAACCTTGTCATTATGGAAGGTAGTCTGTTGTCGAGATTTTTGTTACTCTAATGGATGGTAGCCTTGTCATTATAGTAGGTAGTCTGTTGTCATGATTTTTGTTACTCCAATGGATGGTAGCCTTGTCATTATGGAAGGTAGTATGTTGTCTAGATTTTTGTTTTACCAATGGATGATAGTCTAGTCATTATGGAAGGTAGTCTATTTTTGAGATTTTTGTTATTTCGATGGATGGTAGCCTTGTCATTATAATAGGTTGTCTGTTGTCGTGATTTTTGTTACTCCAATGGATGGTATCCTTGTTATTATGGAAGGTAGTATGTTGTCGAGATATTTGTTAATCCAATGGATGGCACCCTTGTTATTATGGAAGGTAGTCTATTGTTCAGATTTTTGTTACTACAATGTATGGTAGCCTTGTCATTATGGTAGGTAGCTTGTTGTCGAGATTTTTGTTACTCTAATGGATGGTATCCTTGTCATTATGGAAGGTATTCTGTTGTCGAGATTTTAGTTACTCCAATGGATGGTAGCCTAGTCATTATGGTAGGTAGTCTGTTGTCGAGATTTTTGTTACTCTATTGGAGGGTTGCCATGTCATTATGGAAGTTAGTCTGTTGTCGAGATTTTTGTTTTTCCAATGAATGGTAGCCTAGTCATTATGGAATGTAGTAAGTTTTTGATATTTTTGTTACTCCTATGGATGGTAGCCTTGACATTATGAAAGGTGGTATGTTGTCGAGATTTTTGTTACTCCAATGGATGGTAGCATTGTCATTATGGAAGTTAGTCTGTTGTCGTGATTTTGGTTACTCCAATGGATGGTAGCCTTGTCATAATGTTAGGTAGTATGTTGTTGATATCTTTGTTATTCCAATGGATGGTAGCCTTGTCATTATGGAAGGTAGTTAGTTATCGAGATTTTTGTTACTCTAATGGATGGTAGCCTTGTCATTATAGTAGGTAGTCTGTTGTCGTGATTTTTGTTACTCCAATGGATGGTAGCCTTGACATTATGGAAGGTAGTATGTTGTCGAGATTTTATTAGTCCAATGGATTGTAGCGTTGTCATTATGGAAGGCACTATGTTGTCATGATTTTTGTTACTCCAATGGATGGTAGCCTTGTCATTATCATAGGTAGTATGTTGTCGATATCTTTGTTACTCCAATGGATGGTAGCCTTGTCATTATGGAAGGTTGTCTGTTGTCGAGATTTTTGTTACTCTAATGGATGGTAGCCTTGTCATTATAGTAGTTATTCTCTTGTCGTGATTTTTGTTAAACCAATGGATGATATTCTTGTTATTATGGAAGGTAGTATGTTGTGGAGATTTTTGTTAATCCAATGGATGGCACCCTTGTCATTATGGAAGGTAGTCTATTGTTCAGATTTTTGTAACTACAATGTATGTAAGCCTTGTCATTATGGTAGGTAGTCTGTTGTCGAGATTTTTGTTACTCTAATGGATGGTATCCTTGTCATTATGGAAGGTATTCTGTTGTCGAGATTTTAGTTACTCCAATGGATGGTAGCCTAGTCATTATTGTAGGTAGTCTGTTGTCGAGATTTTTGTTACTCTATTGGAGGGTAGCCATGTCATTATGGAAGTTAGTCTGTTGTCGAGATTTTTGTTTTTCCAATGGATGGTAGCCTAGTCATTATGGAAGGTAATCTGTTTTTGAGATTTTTGTTACTCCGATGGATGGTAGCCTTGACATTATGGAAGGTAGTCTATTGTCGATATTTTTCTTACTCCAATGGATGGTAGTCTAGTCATTATGGAAGGTAGTTTGTTGTCGTGATTTTTGTTACTCCAATGGATGGTAGCCTTGTCATTATGTTAGGTAGTATGTTATCGATATCTTTGTTACTCCAATGGATGGTAGTCTAGTCATTATGGAAGGTAGTCTATTTTTGAGATTTTTGTTACTCGGATGGATGGTAGCCTTGACATTATGGAAGGTAGTCTATTGTCGATATTTTTTTACTCCAATGGATGGTAGCCTTGTCATTATGTTAGGTAGTATGTTGTCGATATCTTTGTTACTCCAATGGATGGTAGCCTTGTCATTATCGAAGGTTGTCTGTTGTCGAGATTTTTGTTACTCTAATGGATGGTAGCCTTGTCATTATAGTAGGTAGTCTGTTGTCGTGATTTTTGTTACTCCAATGGATGGTATCCTTGTTATTATGGAAGGTAGTATGTTGTCGAGATTTTTGTTAATCCAATGGATGGCACCCTTGTCATTATGGAAGGTAGTCTATTGTTCAGATTTTTGTTACTACAATGTATGGTAGCCATGTCATTATGGTAGGTAGTCTGTTGTCGAGATTTTTGTTACTCTAATGGATGGTATCCTTGTCATTATGGAAGGTATTCTGTTGTCGAGATTTTAGTTACTCCAATGGATGGTAGCCTAGTCATTATGGTAGGTAGTCTGTTGTCTAGATTTTTGTTTTTCCAATGGATGTTAGCCTAGTTATTTTGGAAGGTAGTCTGTTTTTGAGATTTTTGTTACTCCAATGGATGGTAGCGTTGTCATTAGGGAAGGTAGTCTATTGTTGTGATTTTTGTTACTCCAATGGATGGTAGCCTTGTCATTATGTTAGGTAGTATGTTGTCGATATCTTTGTTACTCCAATGGATGGTAGCCTTGTCATTATGGAAGGTAGTTTATTGTCGATATCTTTGTTACTCCAATGGATGGTAGCCTAGTCATTATGGAAGGTAGTCTATTGTCGAGATTTGTGTTACTCCAATGGATGGTAGCCTTGTCATTATGGAAGGTAGTATGTTGTCAAGATTTTTTTTATTCCAATGGATGGTAGCCTTGTCATTATGAAAGGTAGTCTGTTGTCGATATCTTTGTTACTCCAATGGTTGGTAGCCTTTTCATTATGGAAGGTAGTCTATTGTCGAGATTTTTGTTACTCTAATGGATTGTAGCCTTGTCATTATAGTAGGTAGTCTGTTGTCGTGAGTTTTGTTACTGCAATGGATGGTAGCCTTGTTATTATGGAAGGTAGTATGTTGTCAAGATTTTTGTTAATCCAATGAATGGTAGCCTTGTCATTATGGAAGGTAGTCTATTGTTCAGATTTTTGTTACTACAATGTATGGTAGCCTTGTCATTATGGTAGGTATCTGTTGTCGAGATTTTTGTTACTCTATTGGATGGTAGCCATGTCATTATGGAAGTTAGTCTGTTGTCGAGATATTTGTTTTTCCAATGGATGGTAGCCTACTCATTATGGAAGGTAGTCTATTTTTGATATTTTTGTTACTCCGATGGATGGTAGCCTTGACATTATGAAAGGTGGTCTGTTGTCGATATTTTTTTTACTCCAATGGATGGTAGCATTGTCATTATGGAAGTTAGTCTGTTGTCGTGATTTTTGTTACTCCAATGGATGGTAGCCTTGTCATTATGTTAGGTAGTATGTTGTTGATATCTTTGTTACTCCAATGGATGGTAGCCTTGTCATTATGGAAGGTAGTCTGTTGTCGAGATTTTTGTTACTCTAATGGATGGTAGCCTTGTCATTATAGTAGGTAGTCTGTTGTCATGATTTTTGTTACTCCAATGGATGGTAGCCTTGTCATTATGGAAGGTAGTATGTTGTCTAGATTTTTGTTTTACCAATGGATGATAGTCTAGTCATTATTGAAGGTAGTCTATTTTTGAGATTTTTGTTATTTCGATGGATGGTAGCCTTGTCATTATAATAGGTTGTCTGTTGTCGTGATTTTTGTTACTCCAATGGATGGTATCCTTGTTATTATGGAAGGTAGTATGTTGTCGAGATATTTGTTAATCCAATGGATGGCACCCTTGTTATTATGGAAGGTAGTCTATTGTTCAGATTTTTGTTACTACAATGTATGGTAGCCTTGTCATTATTGTAGGTAGCTTGTTGTCGAGATTTTTGTTACTCTAATGGATGGTATCCTTGTCATTATGGAAGGTATTCTGTTGTCGAGATTTTAGTTACTCCAATGGATGGTAGCCTAGTCATTATGGTAGGTAGTCTGTTGTCGAGATTTTTGTTACTCTATTGGAGGGTTGCCATGTCATTATGGAAGTTAGTCTGTTGTCGAGATTTTTGTTTTTCCAATGAATGGTAGCCTAGTCATTATGGAATGTAGTAAGTTTTTGAGATTTTTGTTACTCTGATGGATGGTAGCCTTGACATTATGGAAGGTAGTCTGTTGTCGAGATTTTTGTTACTCCAATGGATGGTAGCCTTGTCATTATGTTAGGTAGTATGTTGTTGATATCTTTGTTACTCCAATGGATGGTAGCCTTGTCATTATGGAAGGTAGTCTGTTGTCGAGATTTTTGTTACTCTAATGGATGGTAGCCTTGTCATTATAGTAGGTAGTATGTTGTCGTGGTTTTTGTTACTCCAATGGATGGTATCCTTTTCATTATGGAAGGTAGTATGTTGTCGAGATTTTTGTTTTACCAATGGATGATAGTCTAGTCATTATGGAAGGTAGTCTGTTTTTGAGATTTTTGTTACTTCGATGGATGGTAGCCTTGACATTATGGAAGGTAGTATATTGTCGAGATTTTTGTTACTCCAATGGATGGTATCCTTGTTATTATGGAAGGTAGTATGTTGTTGTGATTTTTGTTACTCCAATGGATGGTATCCTTGTCATTATGGAAGTTAGTCTGTTGTCGTGATTTTTGTTACTCCACTGGATGGTAGCCTTGTCATTATGTTAGGTAGTATGTTGTTGATATCTTTGTTACTCCAATGGATGGTAGCCTTGTCATTATGGAAGGTAGTTAGTTGTCGAGATTTTTGTTACTCTAATGGATGGTAGCCTTGTCATTATAGTAGGTAGTCTGTTGTCATGATTTTTGTTACTCCAATGGATGGTAGCCTTGACATTATGGAAGGTAGTATGTTGTCGAGATTTTTGTTAGTCCAATGGATGGTAGCGTTGTCATTATGGAAGGTAGTCTGTTGTCGTGATTTTTGTTACTCCAATGGATGGTAGCCTTGTCATTATCTTAGGTAGTATGTTGTCGATATCTTTGTTACTCCAATGGATGGTAGCCTTGTCATTATGGAAGGTTGTCTGTTGTCGAGATTTTTGTTACTCTAATGGATGGTAGCCTTGTCATTATAGTAGTTATTCTCTTGTCGTGATTTTTGTTAAACCAATGGATGGTATTCTTGTTATTATGGAAGGTAGTATGTTGTGGAGATTTTTGTTAATCCAATGGATGGCACCCTTGTCATTATGGAAGGTAGTCTATTGTTCAGATTTTTGTAACTACAATGTATGGTAGCCTTGTCATTATGGTAGGTAGTCTGTTGTCGAGATTTTTGTTACTCTAATGGATGGTATCCTTGTCATTATGGAAGGTATTCTGTTGTCGAGATTTTAGTTACTCCAATGGATGGTAGCCTAGTCATTATTGTAGGTAGTCTGTTGTCGAGATTTTTGTTACTCTATTGGAGGGTAGCCATGTCATTATGGAAGTTAGTCTGTTGTCGAGATTTTTGTTTTTCCAATGGATGGTAGCCTAGTCATTATGGAAGGTAATCTGTTTTTGAGATTTTTGTTACTCCGATGGATGGTAGCCTTGACATTATGGAAGGTAGTCTATTGTCGATATTTTTCTTACTCCAATGGATGGTAGTCTAGTCATTATGGAAGGTAGTTTGTTGTCGTGATTTTTGTTACTCCAATGGATGGTAGCCTTGTCATTATGTTAGGTAGTATGTTATCGATATCTTTGTTACTCCAATGGATGGTAGTCTAGTCATTAGGGAAGGTAGTCTATTGTTGTGATTTTTGTTACTCCAATGGATGGTAGCCTTGTCATTATGTTAGGTAGTATGTTGTCGATATCTTTGTTACTCCAATGGATGGTAGCCTTGTCATTATGGAAGGTAGTTTATTGTCGATATCTTTGTTACTCCAATGGATGGTAGCCTAGTCATTATGGAAGGTAGTCTATTGTCGAGATTTGTGTTACTCCAATGGATGGTAGCCTTGTCATTATGGAAGGTAGTATGTTGTCAAGATTTTTTTTATTCCAATGGATGGTAGCCTTGTCATTATGAAAGGTAGTCTGTTGTCGATATCTTTGTTACTCCAATGGTTGGTAGCCTTTTCATTATGGAAGGTAGTCTATTGTCGAGATTTTTGTTACTCTAATGGATTGTAGCCTTGTCATTATAGTAGGTAGTCTGTTGTCGTGAGTTTTGTTACTGCAATGGATGGTAGCCTTGTTATTATGGAAGGTAGTATGTTGTCAAGATTTTTGTTAATCCAATGAATGGTAGCCTTGTCATTATGGAAGGTAGTCTATTGTTCAGATTTTTGTTACTACAATGTATGGTAGCCTTGTCATTATGGTAGGTATCTGTTGTCGAGATTTTTGTTACTCTATTGGATGGTAGCCATGTCATTATGGAAGTTAGTCTGTTGTCGAGATATTTGTTTTTCCAATGGATGGTAGCCTACTCATTATGGAAGGTAGTCTATTTTTGATATTTTTGTTACTCCGATGGATGGTAGCCTTGACATTATGAAAGGTGGTCTGTTGTCGATATTTTTTTTACTCCAATGGATGGTAGCATTGTCATTATGGAAGTTAGTCTGTTGTCGTGATTTTTGTTACTCCAATGGATGGTAGCCTTGTCATTATGTTAGGTAGTATGTTGTTGATATCTTTGTTACTCCAATGGATGGTAGCCTTGTCATTATGGAAGGTAGTCTGTTGTCGAGATTTTTGTTACTCTAATGGATGGTAGCCTTGTCATTATAGTAGGTAGTCTGTTGTCATGATTTTTGTTACTCCAATGGATGGTAGCCTTGTCATTATGGAAGGTAGTATGTTGTCTAGATTTTTGTTTTACCAATGGATGATAGTCTAGTCATTATGGAAGGTAGTCTATTTTTGAGATTTTTGTTATTTCGATGGATGGTAGCCTTGTCATTATAATAGGTTGTCTGTTGTCGTGATTTTTGTTACTCCAATGGATGGTATCCTTGTTATTATGGAAGGTAGTATGTTGTCGAGATATTTGTTAATCCAATGGATGGCACCCTTGTTATTATGGAAGGTAGTCTATTGTTCAGATTTTTGTTACTACAATGTATGGTAGCCTTGTCATTATGGTAGGTAGCCTGTTGTCGAGATTTTTGTTACTCTAATGGATGGTATCCTTGTCATTATGGAAGGTATTCTGTTGTCGAGATTTTAGTTACTCCAATGGATGGTAGCCTAGTCATTATGGTAGGTAGTCTGTTGACGAGATTTTTGTTACTCTATTGGAGGGTTGCCATGTCATTATGGAAGTTAGTCTGTTGTCGAGATTTTTGTTTTTCCAATGAATGGTAGCCTAGTCATTATGGAATGTAGTCTGTTTTTGAGTTTTTTGTTACTCTGATGGATGGTAGCCTTGACATTATGGAAGGTAGTCTGTTGTCGAGATTTTTGTTACTCCAATGGATGGTAGCCTTGTCATTATGTTAGGTAGTATGTTGTTGATATCTTTGTTACTCCAATGGATGGTAGCCTTGTCATTATGGAAGGTAGTCTGTTGTCGAGATTTTTGTTACTCTAATGGATGGTAGCCTTGTCATTATAGTAGGTAGTCTGTTGTCGTGATTTTTGTTACTCCAATGGATGGTATCCTTTTCATTATGGAAGGTAGTATGTTGTCGAGATTTTTGTTTTACCAATGGATGATAGTCTAGTCATTATGGAAGGTAGTCTGTTTTTGAGATTTTTGTTACTTCGATGGATGGTAGCCTTGACATTATGGAAGGTAGTATATTGTCGAGATTTTTGTTACTCCAATGGATGGTATCCTTGTTATTATGGAAGGTAGTATGTTGTTGTGATTTTTGTTACTCCAATGGATGGTATCCTTGTCATTATGGAAGTTAGTCTGTTGTCGTGATTTTTGTTACTCCACTGGATGGTAGCCTTGTCATTATGTTAGGTAGTATGTTGTTGATATCTTTGTTACTCCAATGGATGGTAGCCTTGTCATTATGGAAGGTAGTTAGTTGTCGAGATTTTTGTTACTCTAATGGATGGTAGCCTTGTCATTATAGTAGGTAGTCTGTTGTCATGATTTTTGTTACTCCAATGGATGGTAGCCTTGACATTATAGAAGGTAGTATGTTGTCGAGATTTTTGTTACTCCAATGGATGGTAGCGTTGTCATTATGGAAGGTAGTCTGTTGTCGTGATTTTTGTTACTCCAATGGATGGTAGCCTTGTCATTATCTTAGGTAGTATGTTGTCGATATCTTTGTTACTCCAATGGATGGTAGCCTTGTCATTATGGAAGGTTGTCTATTGTCGAGATTTTTGTTACTCCAATGGATGGTAGCCTTGTCATTATAGTAGGTAGTCTGTTGTCGTGATTTTTGTTACTCCAATGGATGGTATCCTTGTTATTATGGAAGGTAGTATGTTGTCGAGATTTTTGTTAATCCAATGGATGACACCCTTATCATTATGGAAGGTAGTCTATTGTTCAGATTTTTGTTACTACAATGTTTGGTAGCCTTGTCATTATGGTAGGTAGTCTGTTGTCGAGATTTTTGTTACTCTAATGGATGGTATCCTTGTCATTATGGAAGGTATTCTGTTGTCGAGATTTTAGTTACTCCAATGGATGGTAGCCTAGTCATTATGGTAGGTAGTATGTGGTCGAGATTTTTGTTACTCTAAAGGAGGGTAGCCATGTCATTATGGAAGTTAGTCTGTTGTCGAGATTTTTGTTTTTCCAATGGATGGTAGCCTTGACATTATGGAAGGTAGTTTGTTGTCGAGATTTTTGTTACTCCAATGGATGGTAGCGTTGTCATTATGGAAGGTAGTCTATTGTCGTGATTTTTGTTACTCCAATGGATGGTAGCCTTGTCATTATGTTAGGTAGTATGTTGTCGATATCTTTGTTACTCCAATGGATGGTAGCCTTGTCATTATGGATGGTAGTCTGTTGTCGATATCTTTGTTACTCCAATGGATGGTAGCCTAGTCATTATGGAAGGTATTCTATTGTCGAGATTTTTGTTACTCTAATGGATGGTAGCCTTGTCATTATAGTAGGTAGTCTATTGTCGTGATTTTTGTTACTCCAATGGATGGTAGCCTTGTTATTATGGAATGTAGAATGTTGTCGAGATTTTTGTTAATCCAATGGAAGGTAGCCTTGTCATTATGGAAGGTAGTCTATTGTTCAGATTTTTTTTACTACAATGTATGGTAGCCTTGTCATTATGGTAGGTAGTCTGTTGTCGAGATTTTTGTTACTCTATTGGATGGTAGCCATGTCATTATAGAAGTTAGTCTGTTGTCGAGATTTTTGTTTTTCCAATGGATGGTAGCCTAGTCATTATGGAAGGTAGTCTGTTTTGATATTTTTGTTACTCCGATGGATGGTAGCCTTGACATTATGAAAGGTGGTCTGTTGTCGTGACTTTTGTTACTCCAATGGATGGTAGCCTTGTCATTATGTTAGGTAGTATGTTGTTGATATCTTTGTTACTCCAATGGATGGTAGCCTTGTCATTATGGAAGGTAGTCTGGTGTCGATATCTTTGTTACTCCAATGGATGGTAGGCTAGTCATTATGGAAGGTAGTCTATTGTCGAGATTTTTGTTACTCCAATGGATGGTAGCCTTGTCATTATGGTAGGTAGTCTGTTGTCGAGATTTTTGTTACTCTAATGTATGGTATCCTTGTCATTATGGAAGGTATTCTGTTGTCGATATTTTAGTTACTCCAATGGATGGTAGCCTAGTCATTATGGTAGGTAGTCTGTTGTCGAGATTTTTGTTACTCTATTGGAGGGTAGCCATGTCATTATGGAAGTTAGTCTGTTGTCGAGATTTTTGTTTTTCCAATGGATGGTAGCCTAGTCATTATGGAAGGTAGTCTGTTTTTGAGATTTTTGTTACTCCGATGGATGGTAGCCTTGACATTATGGAAGGTAGTCTGTTGTCGATATTTTTGTTACTCCAATGGTTGGTAGCGTTGCCATTATGGAAGGTAGTCTATTGTCGTGATTTTTGTTACTCCAATGGATTGTAGCCTTGTCATTATGTTAGGTAGTATGTTGTCGATATCTTTGTTACTCCAATGGATGGTAGCCTTGTCATTATGGAAGGTAGTCTCATGTCGATATCTTTGTTACTCCAATGGATGGTAGCCTAGTCATTATGGAAGGTAGTATGTTGTCGAGATTTTTGTTATTCCAATGGTTGGTAGCCTTGCAATTATGAAAGGTAGTCTGTTGTCGATATCTTTGTTACTCCAATGGATGGTAGCCTTGTCATTATGGAAGGTAGTCTATTTTCGAGATTTTTGTTACTCTAATGGATGGTAGCCTTGTCATTATAGTAGGTAGTCTGTTGTCGTGATATTTGTTACTCAAATGGATGGTAGCCTTGTTATTATGGAAGGTAGTATGTTGTCGAGATTTTTGTTAATCCAATGAATGGTAGCCTTGTCATTATGGAAGGTAGTCTATTGTTCAGATTTTTGTTACTACAATGTATGGTAGCCTTGTCATTATGGTAGGTATCTGTTGTCGAGATTTTTGTTAATCTATTGGATGGTAGCCATGTCATTATGGAAGTTAGTCTGTTGTCGAGATTTTTGTTTTTCCAATGGATGGTAGCCTAGTCATTATGGAAGGTAGTTTGTTTTTGATATTTTTGTTAATCCGATGGATGGTAGCCTTGACATTATGAAAGGTGGTATGTTGTCGAGATTTTTGTTACTCCAATGGATGGTAGCATTGTCATTATGGAAGTTAGTCTATTGTCGTGATTTTGGTTACTCCAATGGATGGTAGCCTTGTCATTATGTTAGGTAGTGTGTTGTTGATATCTTTGTTACTCCAATGGATGGTAGCCTTGTCATTATGGAAGGTAGTTAGTTGTCGAGATTTTTGTTACTCTAATGGATGGTAGCCTTGTCATTATAGTAGGTAGTCTGTTGTCGTGATTTTTGTTACTCCAATGGATGGTAGCCTTGACATTATGGAAGGTAGTATGTTGTCGAGATTTTTGTTACTCCAATGGATGGTAGCGTTGTCATTATGGAAGGTAGTCTGTTGTCGTGATTTTTGTTACTCCAATGGATGGTAGCCTTGTCATTATCTTAGGTAGTATGTTGTAGATATCTTTGTTACTCCAATGGATGGTAGCCTTGTCATTATGGAAGGTTGTCTGTTGTCGAGATTTTTGTTACTCTTATGGATGGTAGCCTTGTCATTATAGTAGGTAGTCTGTTGTCGTGATTTTTGTTACTCCAATGGATGGTATCCTTGTTATTATGGAAGGTAGTATGTTGTCGAGATTTTTGTTAATCCAATGGATGGCACCCTTGTCATTATGGAAGGTAGTCTATTGTTCAGATTTTTGTTACTACAATGTATGGTAGCCTTGTCATTATGGTAGGTAGTCTGTTGTCGAGATATTTGTTACTCTAATGGATGGTATCCTTGTCATTATGGAAGGTATTCTGTTGTCGAGATTTTAGTTACTCCAATGGATGGTAGCCTAGTCATTATGGTAGGTAGTCTGTTGTCTAGATTTTTGTTACTCTATTGGAGGGTAGCCATGTCATTATGGAAGTTAGTCTGTTTTCGAGATTTTTGTTTTTCCAATGAATGGTAGCCTTGACATTATGGAAGGTAGTCTGTTGTCGAGATTTTTGTTACTCCAATGGATGGTAGCGTTGTCATTATGGAAGGTAGTCTACTGTCGTGATTTTTGTTACTCCGATGGATGGTAGCCTTGTCATTATGTTAGGTAGTATGTTGTCGATATCTTTGTTACTCCAATGGATGGTAGCCTTGTCATTATGGAAGGTAGTCTCTTGTCGATATCTTTGTTACTCCAATGGATGGTAGCCTAGTCATTATGGAAGGTAGTCTATTGTCGAGATTTTTGTTACTCCAATGGATGGTAGCCATGTCATTATGGAAGGTAGTATGTTGTCGAGATTTTTGTTATTCCAATGGATGGTAGCCTTGTCATTATGAAAGGTAGTCTGTTGTCGATATCTTTGTTACTCCAATGGATGGTAGCCTTGTCATTATGGAAGGTAGTCTATTTTCGAGATTTTTGTTACTCTAATGGATGGTAGCCTTGTCATTATAGTAGGTAGTCTGTTGTCGTGATATTTGTTACTCCAATGGATGGTAGCCTTGTTATTATGGAAGGTAGTATGTTGTCGAGATTTTTGTTAATCCAATGAATGGTAGCCTTGTCATTATGGAAGGTAGTCTATTGTTCAGATTTTTGTTACTACAATGTATGGTAGCCTTGTCATTATGGTAGGTATCTGTTGTCGAGATTTTTGTTACTCTATTGGATGGTAGCCATGTCATTATGGAAGTTAGTCTGTTGTCGACATTTTTGTTTTTCCAATGGATGGTAGCCTAGTCATTATGGAAGGTAGTTTGTTTTTGATATTTTTGTTACTCCTATGGATGGTAGCCTTGACATTATGAAAGGTGGTATGTTGTCGAGTTTTTTGTTACTCCAATGGATGGTAGCATTGTCATTATGGAAGTTAGTCTGTTGTCGTGATTTTGGTTACTCCAATGGATGGTAGCCTTGTCATTATGTTAGGTAGTATGTTGTTGATATCTTTGTTATTCCAATGGATGGTAGCCTTGTCATTATGGAAGGTAGTTAGTTATCGAGATTTTTGTTACTCTAATGGATGGTAGCCTTGTCATTATAGTAGGTAGTCTGTTGTCGTGATTTTTGTTACTCCAATGGATGGTAGCCTTGACATTATGGAAGGTAGTATGTTGTCGAGATTTTTGTTAGTCCAATGGATGGTAGCGTTGTCATTATGGAAGGTAGTCTGTTGTCGTGATTTTTGTTACTCCAATGGATGGTAGCCTTGTCATTATCTTAGGTAGTATGTTGTCGATATCTTTGTTACTCCAATGGATGGTAGCCTTGTCATTATGGAAGGTTGTCTGTTGTCGAGATTTTTGTTACTCTAATGGATGGTAGCCTTGTCATTATAGTAGTTATTCTCTTGTCGTGATTTTTGTTAAACCAATGGATGGTATTCTTGTTATTATGGAAGGTAGTATATTGTGGAGACTTTTGTTAATCCAATGGATGGCACCCTTGTCATTATGGAAGGTAGTCTATTGTTCAGATTTTTGTAACTACAATGTATGGTAGCCTTGTCATTATGGTAGGTAGTCTGTTGTCGAGATTTTTGTTACTCTAATGGATGGTATCCTTGTCATTATGGAAGGTATTCTGTTGTCGAGATTTTAGTTACTCCAATGGATGGTAGCCTAGTCATTATTGTAGGTAGTCTGTTGTCGAGATTTTTGTTACTCTATTGGAGGGTAGCCATGTCATTATGGAAGTTAGTCTGTTGTCGAGATTTTTGTTTTTCCAATGGATGGTAGCCTAGTCATTATGGAAGGTAATCTGTTTTTGAGATTTTTGTTACTCCGATGGATGGTAGCCTTGACATTATGGAAGGTAGTCTATTGTCGATATTTTTGTTACTCCAATGGATGGTAGTCTAGTCATTATGGAAGGTAGTTTGTTGTCGTGATTTTTGTTACTCCAATGGATGGTAGCCTTGTCATTATGTTAGGTAGTATGTTATCGATATCTTTGTTACTCCAATGGATGGTAGTCTAGTCATTATGGAAGGTAGTCTATTTTTGAGATTTTTGTTACTCGGATGGATGGTAGCCTTGACATTATGGAAGGTAGTCTATTGTCGAGATTTTTTTTACTCCAATGGATGGTAGCCTTGTCATTATATTAGGTAGTATGTTGTCGATATCTTTGTTACTCCAATGGATGGTAGCCTTGTCATTATGGAAGGTTGTCTGTTGTCGAGATTTTTGTTTCTCTAATGGATGGTAGCCTTGTCATTATAGTAGGTAGTCTGTTGTCGTGATTTTTGTTACTCCAATGGATGGTATCCTTGTTATTATGGAAGGTAGTATGTTGTCGAGATTTTTGTTAATCCAATGGATGTCACCCTTGTCATTATGGAAGGTAGTCTATTGTTCAGATTTTTGTTACTACAATGTATGGTAGCCATGTCATTATGGTAGGTAGTCTGTTGTCGAGATTTTTGTTACACTAATGGATGGTATCCTTGTCATTATGGAAGGTATTCTGTTGTCGAGATTTTAGTTACTCCAATGGATGGTAGCCTAGTCATTATGGTAGGTAGTCTGTTGTCTAGATTTTTGTTTTTCCAATGAATGTTAGCCTAGTCATTTTGGAAGGTAGTCTGTTTTTGAGATTTTTGTTACTCCAATGGATGGTAGCGTTGTCATTAGGGAAGGTAGTCTATTGTTGTGATTTTTGTTACTCCAATGGATGGTAGCCTTGTCATTATGTTTGGTAGTATGTTGTCGATATCTTTGTTACTCCAATGGATGGTAGCCTTGTCATTATGGAAGGTAGTCTATTGTCGATATCTTTGTTACTCCAATGGATGGTAGCCTAGTCATTATGGAAGGTAGTCTATTGTCGAGATTTGTGTTACTCCAATGGATGGTAGCCTTGTCATTATGGAAGGTAGTATGTTGTCAAGATTTTTTTTATGCCAATGGATGGTAGCCTTGTCATTATAAAAGGTAGTCTGTTGTCGATATCTTTGTTACTCCAATGGTTGGTAGCCTTTTCATTATGGAAGGTAGTCTATTGTCGAGATTTTTGTTACTCTAATGGATTGTAGCCTTGTCATTATAGTAGGTAGTCTGTTGTCGTGAGTTTTGTTACTCCAATGGATGGTAGCCTTGTTATTATGGAAGGTAGTATGTTGTCAAGATTTTTGTTAATCCAATGAATGGTAGCCTTGTCATTATGGAAGGTAGTCTATTGTTCAGATTTTTGTTACTACAATGTATGGTAGCCTTGTCATTATGGTAGGTATCTGTTGTCGAGATTTTTGTTACTCTATTGGATGGTAGCCATGTCATTATGGAAGTTAGTCTGTTGTCGAGATTTTTGTTTTTCCAATGGATGGTAGCCTACTCATTATGGAAGGTAGTCTGTTTTTGATATTTTTGTTACTCCGATGGATGGTAGCTTTGACATTATGAAAGGTGGTTTGTTGTCGATATTTTTGTTACTCCAATGGATGGTAGCATTGTCATTATGGAAGTTAGTCTGTTGTCGTGATTTTTGTTACTCCAATGGATGGTAGCCTTGTCATTATGTTAGGTAGTATGTTGTTGATATCTTTGTTACTCCAATGGATGGTAGCCTTGTCATTATGGAAGGTAGTCTGTTGTCGAGATTTTTGTTACTCTAATGGATGGTAGCCTTGTCATTATAGTAGGTAGTCTGTTGTCGTGATTTTTGTTACTCCAATGGATGGTAGCCTTGTCATTATGGAAGGTAGTATGTTGTCTAGATTTTTGTTTTTCCAATGGATGATAGTCTAGTCATTATGGAAGGTAGTCTATTTTTGAGATTTTTGTTACTTCGATGGATGGTAGCCTTGTCATTATAATAGGTTGTCTGTTGTCGTGATTTTTGTTACTCCAATGGATGGTATCCTTGTTATTATGGAAGGTTGTATGTTGTCGAGATTTTTGTTAATCCAATGGATGGCACCCTTGTCATTATGGAAGGTAGTCTATTGTTCAGATTTTTGTTACTACAATGTATGGTAGCCTTGTCATTATGGTAGGTAGCCTGTTGTCGAGATTTTTGTTACTCTAATGGATGGTATCCTTGTCATTATGGAAGGTATTCTGTTGTCGAGATTTTAGTTACTCCAATGGATGGTAGCCTAGTCATTATGGTAGGTAGTCTGTTGTCGAGATTTTTGTTACTCTATTGGAGGGTTGCCCTGTCATTATGGAAGTTAGTCTGTTGTCGAGATTTTTGTTTTTCCAATGAATGGTAGCCTAGTCATTATGGAATGTAGTCTGTTTTTGAGATTTTTGTTACTCTGATGGATGGTAGCCTTGACATTATGGAAGGTAGTCTGTTGTCGAGATTTTTGTTACTCCAATGGATGGTAGCCTTGTCATTATGTTAGGTAGTATGTTGTTGATATCTTTGTTACTCCAATGGATGGTAGCCTTGTCATTATGGAAGGTAGTCTGTTGTCGAGATTTTTGTTACTCTAATGGATGGTAGCCTTTTCATTATGGAAGGTAGTATGTTGTCGAGATTTTTGTTTTACCAATGGATGATAGTCTAGTCATTATGGAAGGTAGTCTGTTTTTGAGATTTTTGTTACTTCGATGGATGGTAGCCTTGACAGTATGGAAGGTAGTATATTGTCGAGATTTTTGTTACTCCAATGGATGGTAGCATTGTCATTATGGAAGGTAGTCTGTTGTCGTGATTTTTGTTACTCCAATGGATGGTAGCCTTGTCATTATGTTAGGTAGTATGTTTTCGATATCTTTGTTACTCCAATGGATGGTAGCCTTGTCGTTATGGAAGGTAGTCTATTGTCGAGATTTTTGTTATTCCAAAGGATGGTAGCCTTGTCATTATGAAAGGTATTTTGTTGTCGATATCTTTATTACTCCAATAGATGGTAGCCTTGTCGTTATGGAAGGTAGTCTATTGTCGAAATTTTTGTTACTCTAATGGATGGTAGCCTTGTCATTATAGTAGGTAGTCTGTTGTCGTGATTTTTGTTACTCCAATGGATGGTAGCCTTGTTATTATGGAAGGTAGTATTTTGTCAAGATTTTTGTTAATCCAATGGATGGTAGCCTTGTCATTATGTTAGGTAGTATGTTGTCGATATCTTTGTTACTCCAATGGATGGTAGCGTTGTCATTATGGAAGGTAGTCTGTTGTCGATATCTTTGTTACTCCAATGTATGGTAGCCTAGTCATTATGGAAGGTAGTCTATTGTCGAGATTTTTGTTACTCCAATGGATGGTAGCCTTGTCATTATGGAAGGTAGTATGTTGTCCAGATTTTTGTTATTCCAATGGATGGTAGCCTTTTCATTATGAAAGGTAGTCTTTTGTCGATATCTTTGTTACTACAATAGATGGTAGCCTTGTCATTATGGAAGGTAGTCTGTTGTCGAGATTTTTGTTACTCTAATGGATGGTAGCCTTGTCATTATAGTAGGTAGTCTGTTGTCGTGATTTTTGTTACTCCAATGGATGGTAGCCTTGTTATTATGGAAGGTAGTATGTTGTCGAGATTTTTGTTAATCCAATGGATGGTAGCCTTGTCATTTTGGAAGGTAATCTATTGTTCAGATTTTTGTTACTACAATGTATGGTAGCCTTGTCATTATGGTAGGTAGTCTGTTGTCGATATTTTTGTGATTCCAATGGATGGTAGCTATCATTATGAAAGGTAGTTTGTTGTCGATAACTTTATTACACCATTGGATGGTAGCCTTGTCATTATGGAACTTAGTCTGTTGACAAAAATTTTGTTATTCCAATGAATGGTAGCCTAGTCATTATGGAAGGTAGTCTATTTTCGAAATTTTTGTTACTCTAACGGATGGTAGCCTTGTCATTATAGTAGGTAGTCTGTTGTCGTGATTTTAGTTACTCCAATGGGTGGTAGCCTTGTTATTATGGAAGGTAGTATGTTGTCGAGATTTTTGTTAATCCAATGGATGGTAGCCTTGTCATTATGGAAGGTAGTCTATTTTTCATATTTTTGTTACTAGAATGTATGGAAGCCTTGTCATTATGGTAGGTAGTCTGTTGTCGAGATTTTTGTTATTTCAATGGATGGTAGCCTTGTCATTATGAAAGGTAGTTTGTTGTCGATATCTTTTGTTATTCCAATGGATGGTAGCCTAGTCATTATAATAGGTAGTTTGTTGTCGTGATTTTTGTTACTCCAATGGATAGTAACCTTGTTATTATGGAAGGTAGTATGTTGTCGATATTTTTGTTAATCCAATGGATGGTAGCCTTGTCATTATGTTAGGTATTATGTTGTCGATATCTTTGTTACTCCAATGGATGGTAGCCTTGTCATTATGGAAGGTAGTCTGTTGTCGATATCTTTGTTACTCCAATGGATGGTAGCCTAGTCATTATGGAAGGTAGTCTATTGTCGAGATTTTTGTTACTCCAATGGATGGTAGCCTTGTCATTATGGAAGGTAGTATGTTGTCGAGATTTTTTTTATTCCAATGGATGGTAGCCTTGTCATTATGAAAGGTAGTCTTTTGTCTATATATTTGTTACTCCAATGGATGGTAGCCTTGTCATTATGGGAGGTAGTCTGTTGTCGAGATTTTTGTTACTCTAATGGATGGTAACCTTGTCATTATAGTATGTAGTCTTTTGTCGTGATTTTTGTTACTCCAATGGATGGTAGCCTTGTTATTATGGAAGGTAGTATGTTGTCGAGATTTTTGTTAATCCAATGGATGGTAGCCTTGTCATTTTGGAAGGTAATCTATTGTTCAGATTTTTGTTACTACAATGTATGGTAGCCTTGTCATTATGGTAGGTAGTTTGTTGTCGATATTTTTGTTATTCCAATGGATGGTAGCTATCATTATGAAAGGTAGTTTGTTGTCGATAACTTTATTACACCATTGGATGGTAGCCTTGTCATTATGGAACTTAGTCTGTTGACAAAAATTTTGTTATTCCAATGAATGGTAGCCTAGTCATTATGGAAGGTAGTCTGTTTTCGAAATTTTTGTTACTCTAACGGATGGTAGCCTTGTCATTATAGTAGGTAGTCTGTTGTCGTGATTTTAGTTACTCCAATGGGTGGTAGCCTTGTTATTATGGAAGGTAGTATGTTGTCGAGATTTTTGTTAATCCAATGGATGGTAGCCTTGTCATTATGGAAGGTAGTCTATTTTTCATATTTTTGTTACTACAATGTATGGAAGCCTTGTCATTATGGTAGGTAGTCTGTTGTCGAGATTTTTGTTATTTCAATGGATGGTAGCCTTGTCATTATGAAAGGTAGTTTGTTGTCGATATCTTTTGTTATTCCAATGGATGGTAGCCTAGTCATTATAATAGGTAGTTTGTTGTCATGATTTTTGTTACTCCAATGGATAGTAACCTTGTTATTATGGAAGGTAGTATGTTGTCGATATTTTTGTTAATCCAATGGATGCTAGCCTTGTCATTATGTTAGGTAGTATGTTGTCGATATCTTTGTTACTCCAATGGATGGTAGCCTTGTCATTATGGAAGGTAGTATGTTGTCGATATCTTTGTTACTCCAATGGATGGTAGCCTAGTCATTATGGAAGGTACTCTATTGTCGATATTTTTGTTACTCCAATGGATGGTAGCCTTGTCATTATGGAAGGTAGTATGTTGTCGAGATTTTTTTTATTCCAATGGATGGTAGCCTTGTCATTATGAAAGGTAGTCTTTTGTCTATATATCTGTTACTCCAATGGATGGTAGCCTTGTCATTATGGGAGGTAGTCTGTTGTCGAGATTTTTGTTACTCTAATGGATGGTAGCCTTGTCATTATAGTAGGTATTCTGTTGTCGTGATTTTTGTTACTCCAATGGATGGTAGCCTTGTTATTATGGAAGGTAGTATGTTGTCGAGATTTTTGTTAATCCAATGGATGGTAGCCTTGTCATTATGGAAGGTAGTTTATTGTTCATATTTTTGTTACTACAATGTATGGTAGCCTTGTAATTATGGTAGGTAGTCTGTTGTCGAGATTTTTGTTACTCTATTGGATGGTAGCCATGTCATTATGGAAGTTAGTCTGTTGTCGAGATTTTTGTTAATCCAATGGATGATAGCCTTGTCATTATGGAAGGTAGTCTGTTGTCGATATCTTTGTTACTCCAATGGATGGTAGCCTTGTCGTTATGGAAGGTAGTCTATTGTCGAGATTTTTGTTACTCCAATGGATGGTAGCCTAGTCATTATGGAAGGTAGTCTATTGTCGAGATTTTTGTTACTCTAATGGATGGGAGCCTTGTCATTATGGAAGGTAGTATGTTGTCGAGATTTTTGTTATTCCAATGGATAGTAGCCTTGTCATTATGAAAGGTAGTCTTTTGTCGATATCTTTGTTACTACAATGGATGGTAGCCTTGTCATTATGAAAGGTAGTCTTTTGTCGATATCTTTGTTACTATAATGGATGGTAGCCTTGTCATTATGGAAGGTAGTCTGTTGTCGAGATTTTTGTTACTCTAATGGATGGTAGCCTTGTCATTATAGTATGTAGTCTTTTGTCGTGATTTTTGTTACTCCAATGGATGGTAGCCTTGTTATTATTGAAGGTAGTATGTTGTCGAGATTTTTGTTAATCCAATGGATGGTAGCCTTGTCATTATGTTAGGTAGTATGTTGTCGATATCTTTGTTACTCCAATGGATGGTAGCGTTGTCATTATGGAAGGTAGTCTGTTGTCGATATCTTTGTTACTCCAATGGATGGTAGCCTAGTCATTATGGAAGGTAGTCTATTGTCGAGATTTTTGTTACTCCAATGGATGGTAGCCTTGTCATTATGGAAGGTAGTATGTTTTCGAGATTTTTGTTATTCCAATGGATGGTAGTGTAACACCCTCTAAAAACCCCGAATAATTTTTCGCAAACACTAAAATCATAATATCAGAGTACATGTATAATCGAGGATGTCACAATTCTCTTTTAATAAAACAAATTCCTGTCATGCATAACGTAGTAGTAACTCATACATGTTTACACAGCGGAATAATTTAATTAATAAAATCAATGTTATAATATTTTCAAAATCATCAGGGATTAACACCTGGAAAATGTCAACATCATATTATAACAAAACATAAGGAATTAAACGAGTCTGACTAAAACAGCTCGACAAACAAACGTTCCCGGAGTTACAACTATCAAAGCATGACCCGGACATTACTAAAACGAAAATAAACTAGAAACGACAAGCCTTCGCCAAGCACCTGAACGAAGCTCCTCAATCTGAAATATTCAACAGTAAGGGTGAGCATATCAATTATACATTTGATTATACGTTCATAACAATCAATTCAGGAAACCATAAGCATCACCCAACAATTAGCATATTTCATAGTTTACAAAAATCTTTACAATTCATATACCCATAATATATTATTTTTCATATTTGCAATTAACATCAAACATCGTCAACAATTTAGCAACCATACGTGCCTACAAACAATCAAATACAACATTGGAAAAATCATCCATTCATGTTATATTCAATGTAATGCAACACACCCATGCATGTGGTACCACTTTACCGCCCCATTAAATCTCGGGTCACGGATAACTCACCGTTCCATTATATCGCGGACACGGCTACCACCTCAACGTTCCATTAAATCGCGGACACGTATATTGGCCACCATGTTAATTCCACACAATGGGAATTAACAAATGCAACATGATATGTAAGTATGTAACACTCAGCATACTATGAACATCAATCAACATATCATGCACATCAACAACATCAATCATAACAGGATATGGATAGCATGTAATCACTCAGCATACTATTTAAACATCAATCATATCAAGTCATATCATAATTCATGCTCGATAACATTATCCAAAAGCATGACAATAAAATCCACAATAACGCACAGAAAACAAAATTCAGAAAAATCAACACAGCAGCATCAACACGGGTGCCCGTGTTGTGCAACACGGCCCGTGTTGTGCAACACGGCCCGTGTTGTAACATATCCAGAAAACACATTTTTTTATCATTACAGGGGACCAACACGGGTACCCGTGTTGTGCAACACGGCCCGTGTTGCAACATATCCATAAAACACATTTTTTTCTCATTACAGGGGACCAACACGGGTGCCCGTGTTGTGCAACACGGCCCGTGTTGTGCAACACGGCCCGTGTTGCTGAGCGCGTACAGAATTTTCCTGTACCTGTAGCAGCTCAGAACAGCAGCCAAACGCGGGAAAATGCCAGCCAAAACGCGCATTTCGGTACCTAACGACATCGATTTTGTATAATTCAAAACAACACCTCAATTTCCTAATTACCAACAATCATTATAGTAACCTTAGAAGTGATTAGTCGTTCATTTTGGGGAAATCTGCTAACATTGGGGTTATCCCTATAACTTCTGAGGTAAATTCACGATCATGCAGATATACTCCCAATCCACCATTAGGAACCTAAAATCGTTAATTGATTTCATAAAATTGAGAACCTAAACCCTCTTTAACAAAGTTCAATCCTAAGGGTATCGATCCCTACTAACATCTAACAATTGGGGTTTTTCCCTACGATTACCCAAATCAACCGTACATAAACCCATAAACAAAGGTAAATCGAGTAATAGCCCCCCTTACCTTATCAATTAGCAGCTTTGAACTTTTTGAGCGATGGTCTTCCTTCTTCGTACCTTCATAGCTCTGCTTCCCAAAATCCCAACTTCTGTGTTATCGTGAATAATGAGAAAAATAACTTGAGTTCCAAAACATATCTTTACTTCTTTTGCACCCCCACTCTTTACTAACAACATCCAAGCCCAATAACTTAAAAACTCAGCATTTTCTTATTTCTTTTATTTTCCTCCATATTTCAAAATAAATAATCCCTTTTTATTTTATTAATTCTAATAAAATAATTTTCCAATTAAATAAATCAAATAATTGAAACTGGGGTGTTACAACTCTTCCCCACTAAAAGAGTTTTCGTCCTCGAAAACATACCTTAGACGAACAGTTCTGGATAAGCCTCTTTCATCTGGCTCTCCAGCTCCCAAGTGATATTTCCATCTGCTGGACCTCCCCAAGCAACCTTCACTAATGCTATCTCTTTACCTCTTAACTATTTCACTTCCCGATCTTCTATCCTCATAGGTAATGTTTCTACTGTCAGGTTATCTCTCACCTGTACATCATCTATTTGGATTACATGAGATGGGTCTGGAATGTATCTCCTCAGGTGAGAAACGTGAAAAACATCGTGCAAATTCACAAGTCTCGGAGGTAAAGCAATACGATAAGCAACTTCTCCAACTCTTTCCGTAATCTGAAACGGACCAATAAAACGCGGAGTCAACTTCTTAGATTTCAACGCTCGACCAATACCCGTCATCGGAGTAACTCTCATAAACACATGATCTCCAGCACTGAATTCTAAATTCTTTCTCCTCTTATCATGATAACTTTTCTGACGACTCTGAGAAGCTCTCATCTTCTCTTCAATCAATTTGATCTTTTCAGTAGTCTGCTGAACAATTTCTGGCCCAATTACTGAACTCTCTCCGGATTCATACCAACACAAAGGTGTTCTACACCATCTACCATACAATGCCTCAAACGGAGCCATGCCAATACTCGAATGGTAACTATTGTTATAAGTAAATTCAATCAATGGCAAATAGCTATCCCAAGCTCCACCCTTCTCTAAAACACAAGCACGCAATAAATCTTCTAACGATTGAATCGTCCTCTCCGTCTGTCCATCAGTCTGAGGATGGTAAGCTGAACTCAACCTCAATTTAGTACCCAAAGCCTTCTGCAATCCTTCCCAAAATTTCGAAGTGAATCTCGGATCTCTATCTGACACAATACTAGAAGGAACTCCATGCAAACTCACTATTTCTCAATATATAACTGTGCCAATCTCTCCATTGAGTAATCCATTCGCACCGGTATAAAATGAGCAGACTTAGTCAACCTATCCACAACGACCCATATCGCTTCACAATTCATAGGAGTCCTCGGCAACCCAGATACGAAATCCATAGAAATACTATCCCACTTCCATTCTGGAATAAACATTGGTTGCATAAATCTAGACGACTTCTGATGTTCAATCTTCGATTTTTGACAGATTAAACATGCATACACAAATTCAGCTATTTCCTTTTTCATTCCCGGCCACCAAAACAATTTCTTCAAATCATGATACATTTTCGTGGCACCCGGATGAATACTCATCCCACTGCGATGTCCTTCCTCTAATATACTCTTCTTGATTTCTGCAATATCAGGAACACAAACTCTATATCCAAATCTCATAACATCATTTTCATCAATTCTAAACTCACCACCTTGACCTTGGTTGATCAATGTCAATTTATTACCTAAATTAACATCAGATTTTTGCCCGATCCTGATCTCTTCTAGAATACCACTAGTAAGTTTCAACATACCCAAACGAACACACTTCGGAGTACTTTCACAAATTAAACTCAAATCTCGGAATTGTTCAATTAACTCCAATTCACGAACCATCATCATAGACATATGCAAGGATTTCCTGCTCAAAGCATCTGCAACCACATTTGCCTTACCAGGATGGTAATTCAAACCAAAATCATAATCTTTGAGAAATTCCAACCACCTTCTTTGCCTCATATTGAGCTCTTTCTGATCGAAAAGATACTTCAAACTCTTATGATCACTATACACTTCAAATCTCGAACCATACAGATAATGTCTCCACAATTTCAAGACAAACACAACTGCTGCCAACTCTAAGTCATGAGTAGGATAGTTCCTTTCATGAACCTTCAACTGTCTCGAAGCATACGCAACTACCTGTTGATTCTGCATTAAAACACCACCTAAACCCAACAGAGATGCATCACAATAGACCACAAAAGATTCCACCGGATTTGGCAAAATCAGAATAGGAGCACTAGTCAATCTCCGCTTCAATTCTTGGAAACCTTTCTCACAATCAGAATCCCAAATAAACGCTTGTCCTTTACGAGTCAATTTCGTCAACGGCAATGCTAACTCTGAGAATCCCTCGATAAACTTTCTGTAATAACCTGCAAGACCAAGGAAACTTCTGAGTTCAGAAACAGTCTTCGGCGCTTCCCACAGGGATACTACTTCTACTTTTGTAGGATCCACTGCAATACCATTCTTAGAAATCACATGTCCAAGAAAACTAACTTCACTCAGCCAGAACTCACATTTGGACAACTTTGCATACAACTTCTTATCTTTCAACAACTCTAACACAATTCTGAGATGTCCCGCATGCTCTTTGTCATTCTTGGAATAAATCAGAATGTCATCAATAAAAACCCCAACAAACTTATCCAGATACGGATGAAAAATCCTGTTCATATATTCCATGAAAACACCAGGTGCATTAGTAACTCCGAACGGCATAACAGAATATTCATAATGCCCATACCTCGTTCGAAAAGCAGTCTTTTGAACATCTTCCACTTTCACACGAATCTGATGATATCCAGATCTCAAGTCAATCTTACTGAATACACTGGCTCCAATTAGTCGATCCATTAAATCATCAATCCTCGGTAACAGATACCGATTCTTAATGGTTACTTTGTTCAATTGCCTGTAATCAACACACAGTCTCATAGAACCTTCTTTCTTCTTGACCAACAATACCGGAGCACCCCAAGGTGAAACACTTGGACGAATAAACTTCTTCTCCAGTAATTCTTCCAACTGACTCTTCAATTCAGCCAACTCAGACGCAGACATACGATATGGCGCCATCGACACCGGTCTCGTACCAGGAATCAAATCTATAGAGAATTCCACTTCTCTCTCTAGAGGTAACTCACCAACATCATCCGGAAAGACTTCTGGAAAATCACACACCACTGGCAATTCCCCACTCCTGACCTTTCCTGTTGCATCTAACGAAGCAAGTAACATAAACACATTAGCACCATCCTCCATTGCTTCTTGTACCTGCCTAGCAGTCATAGTCAAGTTCTCGACGCCAACTGCCTCTGGGAAAATCACCGTCTTAGCAAAACAGTTCAGATGAACCCGGTTGAATTCCAACCAGTTCATCCCAAGGATGATATCAATTTGTTCAAGCGGTAGGCATACTAAATCCATACCGAAACCTCTACCAAAAATCTCAATAGGACAATTCCTACATACAAGTGAAGTTGTCACTGAACCCGATGCAGGAGTATCAACAACCATGCTACCTCGCATACCAGATATGTCCAGTTTCAACCTCTCAGCACAATCCAAAGAAATGAAAGAATGAGTTGCACCAGTATCAATAATTGCAACTAAAGGTGTGCCATGAATAAAACACGTACCTTTAATCAATCGATCCTCTGGAGTAGTCTCAGATCCAGACAAAGCGAACACTTTTCCACCTGACTGATCCTTCCTAGGCTTAGGACACTGCGGACGAAGGTGACCTTCTTCGCCACAATTGTAACAAGTAACAGACTTCCCTTTGCAATCAATAGACAAATGACCAGCCTTTCCACATTTATAGCACTTCTTCTCATCACTCTTGCAATCTCGAATGTGATGGCCAGACTCACCACACCTGTAGCATCTGATAGGAGCCTTAGAGTCTCCCCCACTAGGCCTTTTCCAACCGCCTGATCTCTGATATCTCTACCATATGGCTTGCCACGGTCCATATGTTGCTTTCCTCTTTTATCAACAGCCCCACGAGAGTGAGACGACCTATTCTTGGTAATATCTTCTTCCAAGATCCTGCTACAATCCACCAGATCAGAGAATCTACGAATACGCTGGTACCTGATTCCCTGTTTAATCTCATCTCGGAGACCATTCTCAAATTTGATACATTTAGAGAATTCTCCAGCCTCATCATTGTTGTAGTGTGCATAATACTTTTCCAGCTCAGTGAACTTAGTAGCACATTCACTAACAGTCAGATTTCCCTGCTTAAGCTCCAAAAACTCAATTTCCTTCCTTCCCCGAACATCTTCAGGAAAGTACCTCCTCAGAAAAGCCCTTCTGAAGTTAGCCCAAGTCAGTGCCTCTCCATCCTGAACCATTTCAGTCCTTGTGGCAACCCACCAGTCGTCGGCCTCTTCTGCCAACATATGCGTACCATATCTGACTTTCAGATCTTCAGTACAATCAATCACACGGAAAATCCTTTCGATTTCCTTCAGCCACTTCTGAGCACCTTCATGGTCATGTGTACCTTTGAACAACGGAGGATTGTTCCTTTGGAAATTTCCCAATTGCCTATCAGCACCAATCACGCCTCCAGTTGGGTTTCCAGCAAGTACACCAGCTAACATCCCCAAAGCCTCAGCGAGTGCAGCATCATTTCGTCCGTTACCTCTTCCAGCCATATTCCTGAGAATTAAAACATACTCCACATTAGAATACAGTATCGACAGTGTTACCTTACACTAATCGCATACAAAAGGGATGACTGACTCAAGACTCTGGTCGCAACGACCGACTATGCTCTGATACCACTATTGTAACACCCTCTAAAAACCCCGAATAATTTTTCGCAAACACTAAAATCATAATATCAGAGTACATGTATAATCGAGGATGTCACAATTCTCTTTTAATAAAACAAATTCCTGTCATGCATAACGTAGTAGTAACTCATACATGTTTACACAGCGGAATAATTTAATTAATAAAATCAATGTTATAATGTTTTCAAAATCATCAGGGATTAACACCTGGAAAATGTCAACATCATATTATAACAAAACATAAGGAATTAAACGAGTCTGACTAAAACAGCTCGACAAACAAACGTTCCCGGAGTTACAACTATCAGAGCATGACCCGGACATTACTAAAACGAAAATAAACTAGAAACGACAAGCCTTCGCCAAGCACCTGAACGAAGCTCCTCAATCTGAAATATTCAACAGTAAGGGTGAGCATCTCAATTATACATTTGATTATACGTTCATAACAATCAATTCAGGAAACCATAAGCATCACCCAACAATTAGCATATTTCATAGTTTACAAAAATCTTTACAATTCATATACCCATAATATATTATTTTTCATATTTGCAATTAACATCAAACATCGTCAACAATTTAGCAACCATACGTGCCTACAAACAATCAAATACAACATTGGAAAAATCATCCATTCATGTTATATTCAAGGTAATGCAACACACCCATGCATGTGGTACCACTTTACCGCCCCATTAAATCTCGGGTCACGGATAACTCACCGTTCCATTATATCGCGGACACGGCTACCACCTCAACGTTCCATTAAATCGCGGACACGTATATTGGCCACCATGTTAATTCCACACAATGGGAATTAACAAATGCAACATGATATGTAAGTATGTAACACTCAGCATACTATGAACATCAATCAACATATCATGCACATCAACAACATCAATCATAACAGGATATGGATAGCATGAAATCACTCAGCATACTATTTAAACATCAATCATATCAAGTCATATCATAATTCATGCTCGATAACATTATCCAAAAGCATGACAATAAAATCCACAATAACGCACAGAAAACAAAATTCAGAAAAATCAACAAGCAGCATCAACACGGGTGCCCGTGTTGTGCAACACGGCCCGTGTTGTAACATATCCAGAAAACACATTTTTTTTCTCATTACAGGGGACCAACACGGGTACCCGTGTTGTGCAACACGGCCCGTGTTGTAACATATCCAGAAAACACATTTTTTTCTCATTACAGGGGACCAACACGGGTGCCCGTGTTGTGCAACACGGCCCGTGTTGTGCAACACGGCCCGTGTTGCTGAGCGCGTACAAAATTTTCCTGTACCTGTAGCAGCTCAGAACAGTAGCCAAACGCGGGAAAATGCCAGCCAAAACGCGCATTTCGGTACCTAACAACATCGATTTTGTATAATTCAAAACAACACCTCAATTTCCTAATTACCAACAATAATTATAGTAACCTTAGAAGTGATTAGTCGTTCATTTTGGGGAAATCTGCTAACATTGGGGTTATCCCTATAACTTCTGAGGTAAATTCACGATCATGCAGATATACTCCCAATCCACCATTAGGAACCTAAAATCGTTAATTGATTTCATAAAATTGAGATCCTAAACCCTCTTTAACAAAGTTCAATCCTAAGGGTATCGATCCCTACTAACATCTAACAATTGGGGTTTTTCCCTACGATTACCCAAATCAACCGTACATAAACCCATAAACAAAGGTAAATCGAGTAACAGCCCCCCTTACCTTATCAATTAGCAGCTTTGAACTTTTTGAGCGATGGTCTTCCTTCTTCGTACCTTCAGAGCTCTGCTTCCCAAAATCCCAACTTCTGTGTTATCGTGAATAATGAGAAAAATAACTTGAGTTCCAAAACATATCTTTACTTCTTTTGCACCCCCACTCTTTACTAACAACATCCAAGCCCAATAACTTAAAAACTCAGCATTTTCTTATTTCTTTTATTTTCCTCCATATTTCAAAATAAATAATCCCATTTTATTTTATTAATTCTAATAAAATAATTTTCCAATTAAATAAATCAAATAATTGAAACTGGGGTGTTACAGGTAGCCTTGTCATTATGAAAGGTAGTCTTTTGTCGATATGTTTGTTACTACAATGGATGGTAGCCTTGTCATTATGGAAGGTAGTCTGTTGTCGAGATTTTTGTTACTCTAATGGATGGTAACCTTGTCATTATAGTATGTAGTCTTTTGTCGTGATTTTTGTTACTCCAATGGATGGTAGCCTTGTTATTATGGAAGGTAGTATGTTGTCGAGATTTTTGTTAATCCATTGGATGGTAGCCTTGTCATTATGGAAGGTAGTTTATTGTTCAGATTTTTGTTACTACAATGTATGGTAGCCTTGTCATTATGGTAGGTAGTCTGTTGTCGAGATTTCTGTTACTCTATCCGATGGTAGCCATGTCATTATGGAAGTTAGTCTGTTGTCGACATTTTTGTTATTCCAATGGATGGTATCCTAGTCATTATGGAAGGTAGTCTGTTGTTAAAATTTTTGTTACTCTAATGGATGGTAGCCTTGTCATTATAGTAGGTAGTCTGTTGTCGTGATTTTTGTTACTCCAATGGATGGTAGCCTTGTTATTATGGAAGGTAGTATGTTGTCGAGATTTTTGTTAATCCAATGGATGGTAGCCTTGTCATTATGGAAGGTAGTTTATTGTTCATATTTTTGTTACTACAATGTATGGTAGCCTTGTCATTATGGTAGGTAGTCTGTTGTCGAGATTTTTGTTACTCTATTGGATGGTAGCCATGTCATTATGGAAGTTAGTCTGTTGTCGAGATTTTTGTTAATCCAATGGATGGTAGCCTTGTCATTATGGAAGGTAGTTTGTTGTCGATATCTTTGTTACTCCAATGGATGGTAGCCTTGTCGTTATGGAAGGTAGTCTATTGTCGAGATTTTTGTTACTCCAATGGATGGTAGCCTAGTCATTATGGAAGGTATTCTATTGTCGAGATTTTTGTTACTCTAATGGATGGTAGCCTTGTCATTATGGAAGGTAGTATGTTGTCGAGATTTTTGTTATTCCAATGGATAGTAGCCTTGTCATTATGAAAGGTAGTCTTTTGTCGATATCTTTGTTACTACAATGGATGGTAGCCTTGTCATTATGAAAGGTAGTCTTTTGTCGATATCTTTGTTACTATAATGGATGGTAACCTTGTAATTATGGAAGGTAGTCTGTTGTCGAGATTTTTGTTACTCTAATGGATGGTAGCCTTGTCATTATAGTATGTAGTCTTTTGTCGTGATTTTTGTTACTCCAATGGATGGTAGCCTTGTTATTATGGAAGGTAGTATGTTGTCGAGATTTTTGTTAATCCAATGGATGGTAGCCTTGTCATTATGTTAGGTAGTATGTTGTCGATATCTTTGTTACTCCAATGGATGGTTGCGTTGTCATTATGGAAGGTAGTCTGTTGTCGATATCTTTGTTACTCCAATGGATGGTAGCCTAGTCATTATGGAAGGTAGTCTATTGTCGAGATTTTTGTTACTCCAATGGATGGTAGCCTTGTCATTATGGAAGGTAGTATGTTTTCGAGATTTTTGTTATTCCAATGGGTGGTAGCCTTGTCATTATGAAAGGTAGTCTTTTGTCGATATGTTTGTTACTACAATGGATGGTAGCCTTGTCATTATGGAAGGTAGTCTGTTGTCGAGATTTTTGTTACTCTAATGGATGGTAACCTTGTCATTATAGTATGTAGTCTTTTGTCGTGATTTTTGTTACTCCAATGGATGGTAGCCTTGTTATTATGGAAGGTAGTATGTTGTCGAGATTTTTGTTAATCCATTGGATGGTAGCCTTGTCATTATGGAAGGTAGTTTATTGTTCAGATTTTTGTTACTACAATGTATGGTAGCCTTGTCATTATGGTAGGTAGTCTGTTGTCGAGATTTCTGTTACTCTATCCGATGGTAGCCATGTCATTATGGAAGTTAGTCTGTTGTCGAGATTTTTGTTATTCCAATGGATGGTATCCTAGTCATTATGGAAGGTAGTCTGTTGTTAAAATTTTTGTTACTCTAATGGATGGTAGACTTGTCATTATAGTAGGTAGTCTGTTGTCGTGATTTTTGTTACTCCAATGGATGGTAGCCTTGTTATTATGGAAGGTAGTATGTTGTCGAGATTTTTGTTAATCCAATGGATGGTAGCCTTGTCATTATGGAAGGTAGTTTATTGTTCATATTTTTGTTACTACAATGTATTGTAGCCTTTTCATTATGGTAGGTAGTCTGTTGTCGAGATTTTTGTTACTCTATTAGATGGTAGCCATGTCATTATGGAAGTTAGTTTGTTGTCGAGATTTTTGTTAATCCAATGGATGGTAGCCTTGTCATTATGGACTTAGTCTGTTGACAAAATTTTTGTTATTCCAAAGAATGGTAGCCTAGTCATTATGGAAGGTATTCTCTTTTCGAAATTTTTGTTACTCTAATGGATGGTAGCCTTGTCATTATAGTAGGTAGTCTGATGTCGTGATTTTAGTTACTCCAATGGGTGGTAGCCTTGTTATTATGGAAGGTAGTATGTTGTCGAGATTTTTGTTAATCCAATGGATGGTAGCCTTGTCATTATGGAAGGTAGTCTATTGTCTAAATTTTTGTTACTCTAATGGATGGTAGCCTTGTCATTATAATAGGTAGTCTGTTGTCATGATTTTTGTTACTCCAATGGATGGTAACCTTGTTAGTATGGAAGGTTGTATGTTGTCGATATTTTTGTTAATCCAATGGATGCTAGCCTTGTCATTATGTTAGGTAGTATGTCGTCGATATCTTTGTTACTCCAATGGATGGTAGCCTTGTCATTATGTAAGGTTGTCTGTTGTCGATATCTTTGTTACTCCAATGGACGGTAGCCTAGTCATTATGGAAGGTAGTCTATTGTCGAGATTTTTGTTACTCCAATGGATGGTAGCCTTGTCATTATGGAAGGTAGTATGTTGTCAAGATTTTTGTTATTCCAATGGATGGTAGCCTTGTCATTATGAAAGGTAGTCTTTTGTCTATATCTTTGTTACTCCAATGGATGGTAGCCTTGTCATTATGGGAGGTAGTCTGTTGTTGAGATTTTTGTTACTCTAATGGATGGTAGCCTTGTCATTATAGTAGGTATTTTGTTGTCGTGATTTTTGTTACTCCAATGGATGGTAGCCTTGTTATTATGGAAGGTAGTATGTTGTCGAGATTTTTGTTAATCCAATGGATGGTAGCCTTATCATTATGGAAGGTAGGTTATTGTTCAGATTTTTGTTACTACAATGTATGGTAGCCTTGTCATTATGGTAGGTAGTTTGTTGTCGAGATTTTTGTTACTCTATTGGATGGTAGCCATGTCATTATGGAAGTTAGTCTATTGTCGAGATTTTTGTTATTCCAAAGGATGGTAGCCTTGTCATTATGAAAGGCAGTTTGTTGTCGATATCTTTGTTACTCCAATGGATGGTAGCCTTGTCGTTATGGAAGGTAGTCTATTGTCGAGATTTTTGTTACTCTAATGGATGGTAGCCTTGTCATTATAGTAGGTAGTCTGTTGTTGTTTTTTTTGGTACTCCAATGGATGGTAGGTTTGTTATTATGGAAGGTAGTATTTTGTCGAGATTTTTGTTAATCCAATGGATGGTAGCCTTGACATTATGTTAGGTAGTATGTTGTCGATATCTTTGTTACTCCAATGGATGGTAGCGTTGTCATTATGGAAGCTAGTCTTTTGTCGATATCTTTGTTACTCCAATGGATGGTAGCCTAGTCATTATGGAAGGTAGTCTATTGTCGAGATTTTTGTTACTCCAATGGATGGTAGCCTTGTTATTATGGAAGGGAGTATGTTGTCGAGATTTTTGTTAATCCAATGGATGGTAGCCTTATCATTATGGAAGGTAGGTTATTGTTCAGATTTTTGTTACTACAATGTATGGTAGCCTTGTCATTATGGTAGGTAGTTTGTTGTCGAGATTTTTGTTACTCTATTGGATGGTAGCCATGTCATTATGGAAGTTAGTCTATTGTCGAGATTTTTGTTACTCCAATGGATGGTAGCCTTGTTATTATGGAAGGTAGTATTTTGTCGATATCTTTGATAATCCAATGGATGGTAGCCTTGTCATTATGTTAGGTAGTTTGTTGTCGATATCTTTGTTACTCCAATGGATGGTAGCCTTGTCGTTATGGAAGGTAGTCTATTGTCGAGATTTTTGTTACTCTAATGGATGGTAGCCTTGTCATTATAGTAGGTAGTCTGTTGTCGTGATTTTTGGTACTCCAATGGATGGTAGGTTTGTTATTATGGAAGGTAGTATTTTGTCGAGATTTTTGTTAATCCAATGGATGGTAGCCTTGTCATTATGTTAGGTAGTATGTTGTCGATATCTTTGTTACTCCAATGGATGGTAGCCTAGTCATTATGGAAGGTAGTCTATTGTCGAGATTTTTGTTACTCCAATGGATGGTAGCCTTGTCATTATGGAAGGTAGTATGTTGTCAAGATTTTTGTTATTCCAATGGATGGTAGCCTTGTCATTATGAAAGGTAGTCTTTTGTCTATATCTTTGTTACTCCAATGGATGGTAGCCTTGTCATTATGGGAGGTAGTCTGTTGTTGAGATTTTTGTTACTCTAATGGATGGTAGCCTTGTCATTATAGTAGGTATTTTGTTGTCGTGATTTTTGTTACTCCAATGGATGGTAGCCTTGTTATTATGGAAGGTAGTATGTTGTCGAGATTTTTGTTAATCCAATGGATGGTAGCCTTATCATTATGGAAGGTAGGTTATTGTTCAGATTTTTGTTACTACAATGTATGGTAGCCTTGTCATTATGGTAGGTAGTTTGTTGTCGAGATTTTTGTTACTCTATTGGATGGTAGCCATGTCATTATGGTAGTTAGTCTATTGTCGAGATTTTTGTTATTCCAAAGGATGGTAGCCTTGTCATTATGAAAGGCAGTTTGTTGTCGATATCTTTGTTACTCCAATGGATGGTAGCCTTGTCGTTATGGAAGGTAGTCTATTGTCGAGATTTTTGTTACTCTAATGGATGGTAGCCTTGTCATTATAGTAGGTAGTCTGTTGTTGTTTTTTTTGGTACTCCAATGGATGGTAGGTTTGTTATTATGGAAGGTAGTATTTTGTCGAGATTTTTGTTAATCCAATGGATGGTAGCCTTGACATTATGTTAGGTAGTATGTTGTCGATATCTTTGTTACTCCAATGGATGGTAGCGTTGTCATTATGGAAGCTAGTCTTTTGTCGATATCTTTGTTACTCCAATGGATGGTAGCCTAGTCATTATGGAAGGTAGTCTATTGTCGAGATTTTTGTTACTCCAATGGATGGTAGCCTTGTTATTATGGAAGGGAGTATGTTGTCGAGATTTTTGTTAATCCAATGGATGGTAGCCTTATCATTATGGAAGGTAGGTTATTGTTCAGATTTTTGTTACTACAATGTATGGTAGCCTTGTCATTATGGTAGGTAGTTTGTTGTCGAGATTTTTGTTACTCTATTGGATGGTAGCCATGTCATTATGGAAGTTAGTCTATTGTCGAGATTTTTGTTACTCCAATGGATGGTAGCCTTGTTATTATGGAAGGTAGTATTTTGTCGATATCTTTGATAATCCAATGGATGGTAGCCTTGTCATTATGTTAGGTAGTTTGTTGTCGATATCTTTGTTACTCCAATGGATGGTAGCCTTGACGTTATGGAAGGTAGTCTATTGTCGAGATTTTTGTTACTCTAATGGATGGTAGCCTTGTCATTATAGTAGGTAGTCTGTTGTCGTGATTTTTGGTACTCCAATGGATGGTAGGTTTGTTATTATGGAAGGTAGTATTTTGTCGAGATTTTTGTTAATCCAATGGATGGTAGCCTTGTCATTATGTTAGGTAGTATGTTGTCGATATCTTTGTTACTCCAATGGATGGTAGCGTTGTCATTATGGAAGCTAGTCTTTTGTCGATATCTTTGTTACTCCAATGGATGGTAGCCTAGTCATTATGGAAGGTAGTCTATTGTCGAGATTTTTGTTACTCCAATGGATGGTAGCCTTGTAATTATGGAAGGTAGTATGTTGTCGAGATTTTTGTTATTCCAATGGATGGTAGCCTTGCCATTATGAAAGGAAGTCTTTTGTCGAGATCTTTGTTACTACAATGGATGGTAGCCTTGTCATTATGGAAGGTAGTCTGTTGTCGAGATTTTTGTTACTCTAATGGATGGTAGCCTTGTCATTATAGTATGTAGTCTTTTGTCGTGATTTTTGTTACTCCAATGGATGGTAGCCTTGTTATTATGGAAGGTAGTATGTTGTCGAGAGTTTTGTTAATCCAATGGATGGTAGCCTTGTCATTATGGAAGGTAGTTTATTGTTCAGATTTTTGTTACTACAATGTATGGTAGCCTTGTCATTATGGTAGGTAGTCTGTTGTCGAGATTTTTGTTTTTCCAAAGGATGGTAGCCTTGTCATTATGAAAGGTAGTTTGTTGTCGATATCTTTGTTACTCCAATGGATGGTAGCCTTGTCGTTATGGAAGGTAGTCTATTGTCGAGATTTTTGTTACTCTAATGGATGGTAGCCTTGTCATTATAGTAGGTAGTCTGTTGTCGTGATTTTTGTTACTCCAATGGATGGTAGCCTTGTTATTATGAAAGGTAGTATTTTGTCGTGATTTTTGTTAATCCAATGGATGGTAGCCTTGTCATTATGTTATGTAGTATGTTGTCGATATCTTTGTTACTCCAATGGATGGTAGCATTGTCATTATGGAAGGTAGTCTGTTATCGATATCTTTGTTACTCCAATGGATGGTAGCCTAGTCATTATGGAAGGTAGTCTATTGTCGAGATTTTTGTTACTCCAATGGATGGTAGCCTTGTCATTATGGAAGGTAGTATGTTGTCGAGATTTTTGTTATTCCAATGGATGGTAGCCTTGTCATTATGAAAGGTAGTCTTTTGTCTATATCTTTGTTACTCCAATGGATGGTAGCCTTGTCATTATGGGAGGTAGTCTGTTGTCGAGATTTTTGTTACTCTAATGGATGGTAGCCTTGTCATTATAGTATGTAGTCTTTTGTCGTGATTTTTGTTACTCCAATGGATGGTAGCCTTGTTATTATGGAAGGTAGTATGTTGTCGAGATTTTTGTTAATCCAATGGATGGTAGCCTTGTCATTATGGAAGGTAGTTTATTGTTGAGATTTTTGTTACTACAATGTATGGTAGCCTTGTCAGTATGGTAGGTAGTCTGTTGTCGATATTTTTGTTACTCTATCCGATGGTAGCCATGTCATTATGGAAGTTAGTCTGTTGTCGAGATTTTTGTTATTCCAGTGGATGGTAGCCTAGTCATTATGGAAGGTAGTCTGTTCTTGAAATTTTTGTTACTCTAATGGATGGTAGCCTTGTCATTATAGTAGGTAGTCTGTTGTCGTGATTTTTGTTACTCCAATGGATGGTAGCCTTGTTATTATGGAAGGTAGTATGTTGTCGAGATTTTTGTTAATCCAATGGATGGTAGCCTTGTCATTTTGGAAGGTAGTCTACTGTTCAGATTTTTGTTACTATAATGTATGGTAGCCTTGTCATTATGGTAGGTAGTCTGTTGTCGATATTTTTGTTATTCTAATGGATGGTAGCTGTCATTATGAAAGGTAGTTTGTTGTCGATATCTTTGTTACACCATTGGATGGTAGCCTTGTCATTATGTAACTTAGTTTGTTGACAAAAATTTTGTTATTCCAATGAATGGTAGCCTAGTCATTATGGAAGGTAGTCTCTTTTCGACATTTTTGTTACTCTAATGGATGGTAGTTTTGTCATTATAGTAGGTAGTTTGTTGTCGTGATTTTAGTTACTCCAATGGGTGCTAGCCTTGTTATTATGGAAGGTAGTATGTTGTCGAGATTTTTGTTAATCCAATGGATGGTAGCCTTGTCATTATGGAAGGTAGTCTATTTTTCATATTTTTGTTACTACAATGTATGGAAGCCTTATCATTATGGTAGGTAGTCTGTTGTCGAGATTATTGTTATTCCAATGGATGGTAGCCTTGTCATTATGAAAGGTATTTTGTTATCGATATCTTTGTTACTCCAATGGATGGTAGCCTTGTCATTATGGAAGCTAGTCTATTGTCTAAATTTTTGTTACTCTAATGGATGGTAGCCTTGTCATTATAATAGGTAGTCTGTTGTCGTGATTTTTGTTACTCCAATGGATGGTAACCTTGTTATTATGGAAGGTAGTATGTTGTCGATATTTTTGTTAATCCAATGGATGCTAGCCTTCTAAATATGTTAGGTAGTATGTTGTCGATATCTTTGTTACTTCAATGGATGGTAGCCTTGTCATTATGGAAGGTAGTTTGTTGTCGATATCTTTGTTACTCCAATGAATGGTAGCCTAGTCATTATGGAAGGTAGTCTATTGTCGAGATTTTTGTTACTCCAATGGATGGTAGCCTTGTCATTATGGAAGGTAGTATGTTGTCGAGATTTTTGTTATTCCAATGGATGGTAGCCTTGTCATTATGAAAGGTAGTCTTTTGTCTATATCTTTGTTACTCCAATGGATGGTAGCCTTGTCATTATGGGAGGTAGTCTGTTGTCGAGATTTTTGTTACTCTAATGGATGGTAGCCTTGTCATTATAGTAGGTATTCTGTTGTCGTGATTTTTGTTACTCCAATGGATGGTAGCCTTGTTATTATGGAAGGTAGTATGTTGTCGAGATTTTTGTTAATCCAATGGATGGTAGCCTTGTCATTATGGAAGGTAGTTTATTGTTCAGATTTTTGTTACTACAATGTATGGTAGCCTTGTCATTATGGTAGGTAATCTGTTGTCGAGATTTTTGTTACTCTATTGGATGGTAGCCATGTCATTATGGAAGTTAGTCTATTGTCGAGATTTTTGTTATTCCAAAGGATGGTAGCCTTGTCATTATGAAAGGTAGTCTTTTGTCGATATGTTTGTTACTACAATGGATGGTAGCCTTGTCATTATGGAAGGTAGTCTGTTGTCGAGATTTTTATTACTCTAATGGATGGTAGCCTTGTCATTATAGTAGGTAGTCTGTTGTCGTGATTTTTTGTACTCCAATGGATGGTAGCCTTGTTATTATGGAAGGTAGTATTTTGTCGATATCTTTGTTACTCCAATGGATGGTAGCGTTGTCATTATGGAAGGTACTCTTTTGTCGATATCTTTGTTACTCCAATGGATGGTAGCCTAGTCATTATGGAAGGTAGTTTATTGGCGAGATTTTTGTTACTCCAATGGATGGTAGCCTTGTCATTATGGAAGGTAGTATGTTGTCGAGATTTTTGTTATTCCAATGGATGGTAGCCTTGCCATTATGAAAGGTAGTCTTTTGTCGAGATCTTTGTTACTACAATGGATGGTAGCCTTGTCATTATGGAAAGTAGTCTGTTGTTGAGATTTTTGTTACTCTAATGGATGGTAGCCTTGTCATTATAGTATGTAGTCTTTTGTCGTGATTTTTGTTACTCCAATGGATGGTAGCCTTGTTATTATGGAAGGTAGTATGTTGTCGAGATTTTTGTTAATCCAATGGATGGTAGCCTTGTCATTATGGAAGGTAGTTTATTGTTCAGATTTTTGTTACTACAATGTATGGTAGCCTTGTCATTATGATAGGTAGTCTGTTGTCGAGATTTTTGTTACTCTATCTGATGGTAGCCATGTCATTATGGAAGTTAGTCTGTTGTCGAGATTTTTGTTATTCCAATGGATGGTAGCCTAGTCATTATGGAAGGTAGTCTGTTGTTGAAATTTTTGTTACTCTAATGGATGGTAGCCTTGTCATTATAGTAGGTAGTCTGTTGTCGTGATTTTTGTTACTCCAATGGATGGTAGCCTTGTTATTATGGAAGGTAGTATGTTGTCGAGATTTTTGTTAATCCAATGGATGGTAGCCTTGTCATTTTGGAAGGTAGTCTATTGTTCAGATTTTTGTTACTACAATGTATGGTATCCTTGTCATTATGGTAGGTAGTCTGTTGTCGATATTTTTGTTATTCCAATGGATGGTAGCTGTCATTATGAAAGGTAGTTTGTTGTCGATATCTTTGTTACACCATTGGATGGTAGCCTTGTCATTATGGAACTTAGTCTGTTGACAAAAAATTTGTTATTCCAATGAATGGTAGCCTAGTCATTATGGAAGGTAGTCTCTTTTCGAAATTTTTGTTACTCTAATGGATGGTAGCCTTGTCATTATAGTAGGTAGTTTGTTGTCGTGATTTTAGTTACCCCAATGGGTGCTAGCCTTGTTATTATGGAAGGTAGTATGTTGTCGAGATTTTTGTTAATCCAATGGATGGTAGCCTTGTCATTATAGAAGGTAGTCTATTTTTCATATTTTTGTTACTACAATGTATGGAAGCCTTATCATTATGGTTGGTAGTTTGTTGTCGAGATTATTGTTATTCCAATGGATGGTAGCCTTCTCATTATGAAAGTTAGTTTGTTATCGATATCTTTGTTACTCCAATGGATGGTAGCCTTGTCATTATGGAAGATAGTCTATTGTCTAAATTTTTGTTACTCTAATGGATGGTAGCCTTGTCATTATAATAGGTAGTCTGTTGTCGTGATTTTTGTTACTCCAATTAATGGTAACCTTGTTTTTATGGAAGGTAGTATGTTGTCGATATTTTTATTAATCCAATGGATGCTAGCCTTGTCATTATGTTAGGTAGTATGTTGTCGATATCTTTGTTACTCCAATGGATGGTAGCCTTGTCATTATGGAAGGTAGTCTGTTGTCGATATCTTTGTTACTCCAATGAATGGTAGCCTAGTCATTATGGAAGGTAGTCTATTGCCGAGATTTTTGTTACTCCAATGGATGGTAGCCTTGTCATTATGGAAGGTAGTATGTTGTCGAGATTTTTGTTATTCCAATGGATGGTAGCCTTGTCATTATGAAAGGTAGTCTTTTGTCTATATCTTTGTTACTCCAATGGATGGTAGCCTTGTCATTATGGGAGGTAGTCTGTTGTCTAGATTTTTGTTACTCTAATGGATGGTAGCCTTGTCATTATAGTAGGTATTCTGTTGTCGTGATTTTTGTTACTCCAATGGATGGTAGCCTTGTTATTATGGAAGGTAGTATGTTGTCGAGATTTTTGTTAATCCAATGGATGGTAGCCTTGTCATTATGGAAGGAAGTTTATTGTTCAGATTTTTGTTACTACAATGTATGGTAGCCTTGTCATTATGGTAGGTAATCTGTTGTCGAGATTTTTGTTACTCTATTGGATGGTAGCAATGTCATTATGGAAGTTAGTCTATTGTCGAGATTTTTGTTATTCCAAAGGATGGTAGCCTTGTCATTATGAAAGGTAGTTTGTTGTCGATATCTTTGTTACTCCAATGGATGGTAGCCTTGTCGTTATGGAAGGTAGTCTATTGTCGATATTTTTGTTACTCTAATGGATGGTAGCCTTGTCATTATAGTAGGTAGTCTGTTGTCGTGATTTTTGGTACTCCAATGGATGGTAGCCTTGTTATTATGGAAGGTAGTATTTTGTCGAGATTTTTGTTAATCCAATGGATGGTAGCCTTTTCATTATGTTAGGTAGTATGTTGTCGATATCTTTGTTACTCCAATGGATGGTAGCGTTGTCATTATGGAAGGTAGTCTTTTGTCGATATCTTTGTTACTCCAATGGATGGTAGCCTAGTCATTATGGAAGGTAGTCTATTGTCGAGATTTTTGTTACTCCAATGGATGGTAGCCTTGTCATTATGGAAGGTAGTATGTTGTCGAGATTTTTGTTATTCCAATGGATGGTAGCCTGTCCATTATGAAAGGTAGTCTTTTGTCGAGATCTTTGTTACTACATTGGATGGTAGCCTTGTCATTATGGAAAGTAGTCTGTTGTCGAGATTTTTATTACTCTAATGGATGGTAGCCTTGTCATTATAGTATGTAGTCTTTTGTCGTGATTTTTGTTACTCCAATGGATGGTAGCCTTGTTATTATGGAAGGTAGTATGTTGTCGAGATTTTTGTTAATCCAATGGATGGTAACATTGTCATTATGGAAGGTAGTTTATTGTTCAGATTTTTGTTACTACAATGTATGGTAGCCTTGTCATTATGGTAGGTAGTCCGTTGTCGAGATTTTTGTTATTCCAAAGGATGGTAGCCTTGTCATTATGAAAGGTAGTTTGTTGTCGATATCTTTGTTACTCCAATGGATGGTAGCCTTGTCGTTATGGAAGGTAGTCTATTGTCGAGATTTTTGTTACTCTAATGGATGGTAGCCTTGTCATTATAGTAGGTAGTCTGTTGTCGTGATTTTTGTTACTCCAATGGATGGTAGCCTTGTTATTATGGAAGGTAGTATTTTGTCGAGATTTTTGATAATCCAATGGATGGTAGCCTTGTCATTATGTTAGGTAGTTTGTTGTCGATATCTTTGTTACTCCAATGGATGGTAGCCTTGTCGTTATGGAAGGTAGTCTATTGTCGAGATTTTTGTTACTCTAATGGATGGTAGCCTTGTCATTATAGTAGGTAGTCTTTTGTCATGATTTTTGGTACTCTAATGGATGGTAGCCTTATTATTATGGAAGGTAGTATTTGGTCGAGATTTTTGTTAATCCAATGGATGGTAGCCTTGTCATTATGTTTGGTAGTATGTTGTCGATATCTTTTTTACTCCAATGGATGGTAGCGTTGTCATTATGGAAGGTAGTCTTTTGTCGATATCTTTGTTACTCCAATGGATGGTAGCCTTGTCATTATGGAAGGTAGTCTACTGTCGAGATTTTTGTTACTCCAATGGATGGTAGCCATGTCATTATGGAAGCTAGTATGTTGTCGAGATTTTTGTTATTCCAATGGATGGTAGCCTTGCCATTATGAAAGGTAGTCTTTTGTCGAGATCTTTGTTACTACATTGGATGGTAGCCTTGTCATTATGGAAAGTAGTCTGTTGTCGAGATTTTTATTACTCTAATGGATGGTAGCCTTGTCATTATAGTATGTAGTCTTTTGTCGTGATTTTTGTTACTCCAATGGATGGTTGCCTTGTTATTATGGAAGGTAGTATGTTGTCGAGATTTTTGTTAATCCAATGGGTGGTAGCCTTGTCATTATGGAAGGTAGTTTATTGTTCAGATTTTTGTTACTACAATGTATGGTAGCCTTGTCATTATGGTAGGTAGTCCGTTGTCGAGATTTTTGTTATTCCAAAGGATGGTAGCCTTGTCATTATGAAAGGTAGTTTGTTGTCGATATCTTTGTTACTCCAATGGATTGTAGCCTTGTCGTTATGGAAGGTAGTCTATTGTCGAGATTTTTGTTACTCTAATGGATGGTAGCCTTGTCATTATAGTAGGTAGTCTGTTGTCGTGATTTTTGTTACTCCAATGGATGGTAGCCTTGTTATTATGGAAGGTAGTATTTTGTCGAGATTTTTGATAATCCAATGGATGGTAGCCTTGTCATTATGTTAGGTAGTTTGTTGTCGATATCTTTGTTACTCCAATGGATGGTAGCCTTGTCGTTATGGAAGGTAGTCTATTGTCGAGATTTTTGTTACTCTAATGGATGGTAGCCTTGTCATTATAGTAGGTAGTCTTTTGTCATGATTTTTGGTACTCTAATGGATTGTAGCCTTATTATTATGGAAGGTAGTATTTGGTCGAGATTTTTGTTAATCCAATGGATGGTAGCCTTGTCATTATGTTTGGTAGTATGTTGTCGATATCTTTGTTACTCCAATGGATGGTAGCGTTGTCATTATGGAAGGTAGTCTTTTGTCGATATCTTTGTTACTCCAATGGATGGTAGCCTAGTAATTATGGAAGGTAGTCTATTGTCGAGATTTTTGTTACTCCAATGGATGGTAGCCTTGTCATTATGGAAGGTAGTATGTTGTCGAGATTTTTGTTATTCCAATGGATGGTAGCCTTGCCATTATGAAAGGTAGTCTTTTGTCGAGATCTTTGTTACTACAATGGATGGTAGCCTTGTCATTATGGAAAGTAGTCTGTTGTCGAGATTTTTGTTACTCTAATGGATGGTAGCCTTGTCATTATAGTATGTAGTCTTTTGTCGTGATTTTTGTTACTCCAATGGATGGTATCCTTGTTATTATGGAAGGTAGTATGTTGTCGAGATTTTTGTTAATCCAATGGATGGTAGCCTTGTCATTATGGAAGGTAGTTTATTGTTCAGATTTTTGTTACTACAATGTATGGTAGCCTTGTCATTATGGTAGGTAGTCCGTTGTCGAGATTTTTGTTATTCCAAAGGATGGTAGCCTTGTCATTATGAAAGGTAGTTTGTTGTTGATATCTTTGTTACTCCAATGGGTGGTAGCCTTGTCGTTATGGAAGGTAGTCTATTGTCGAGAATTTTGTTACTCTAATGGATGGTAGACTTGTCATTATAGTAGGTAGTCTGTTGTCGTGATTTTTGTTACTCCAATGGATGGTAGCCTTGTTATTATGGAAGGTAGTATTTTGTCGAGATTTTTGTTAATCCAATGGATGGTAGCCTTGTCATTATGTTAGGTAGTATGTTGTCGATATCTTTGTTACTCCAATGGATGGTAGCGTTGTCATTATGGAAGGTAGTCTTTTGTCGATATCTTTGTTACTCCAATGGATGGTAGCCTAGTCATTATGGAAGGTAGTCTATTGGCGAGATTTTTGTTACTCCAATGGATGGTAGCCTTGTCATTATGGAAGGTAGTTTGTTGTCGAGATTTTTGTTATTCCAATGGATGGTAGCATTGCCATTATGAAAGGTAGTCTTTTGTCGAGATCTTTGTTACTACAATGGATGGTAGCCTTGTCATTATGGAAAGTAGTCTGTTGTTGAGATTTTTGTTACTCTAATGGATGATATCCTTGTCATTATAGTATGTAGTCTTTTGTCGTGATTTTTGTTACACCAATGGATGGTAGCCTTGTTATTATGGAAGGTAGTATGTTGTCGAGATTTTTGTTAATCCAATGGATGGTAGCCTTGTCATTATGGAAGGTAGTTTATTATTCAGATTTTTGTTACTACAATGTATGGTAGCCTTGTCATTATTGTAGGTAGTCTGTTGTCGAGATTTTTGTTACTCTATCTGATGGTAGCCATGTCATTATGGAAGTTAGTCTGTTGTCAAGATTTTTGTTATTCCAAAGGATGGTAGCCTTGTCATTATGAAAGGTAGTTTGTTGTCGATATCTTTGTTACTCCAATGGATTGTAGCCTTGTCGTTATGGAAGGTAGTCTATTGTCGAGATTTTTGTTACTCTAATGGATGGTAGCCTTGTCATTATAGTAGGTAGTCTGTTGTCGTGATTTTTGTTACTCCAATGGATGGTAGCCTTGTTATTATGGAAGGTAGTATTTTGTCGAGATTTTTGATAATCCAATGGATGGTAGCCTTGTCATTATGTTAGGTAGTTTGTTGTCGATATCTTTGTTACTCCAATGGATGGTAGCCTTGTCGTTATGGAAGGTAGTCTATTGTCGAGATTTTTGTTACTCTAATGGATGGTAGCCTTGTCATTATAGTAGGTAGTCTTTTGTCATGATTTTTGGTACTCTAATGGATGGTAGCCTTATTATTATGGAAGGTAGTATTTGGTCGAGATTTTTGTTAATCCAATGGATGGTAGCCTTGTCATTATGTTTGGTAGTATGTTGTCGATATCTTTGTTACTCCAATGGATGGTAGCGTTGTCATTATGGAAGGTAGTCTTTTGTCGATATCTTTGTTACTCCAATGGATGGTAGCCTAGTAATTATGGAAGGTAGTCTATTGTCGAGATTTTTGTTACTCCAATGGATGGTAGCCTTGTCATTATGGAAGGTAGTATGTTGTCGAGATTTTTGTTATTCCAATGGATGGTAGCCTTGCCATTATGAAAGGTAGTCTTTTGTCGAGATCTTTGTTACTACAATGGATGGTAGCCTTGTCATTATGGAAAGTAGTCTGTTGTCGAGATTTTTGTTACTCTAATGGATGGTAGCCTTGTCATTATAGTATGTAGTCTTTTGTCGTGATTTTTGTTACTCCAATGGATGGTATCCTTGTTATTATGGAAGGTAGTATGTTGTCGAGATTTTTGTTAATCCAATGGATGGTAGCCTTGTCATTATGGAAGGTAGTTTATTGTTCAGATTTTTGTTACTACAATGTATGGTAGCCTTGTCATTATGGTAGGTAGTCCGTTGTCGAGATTTTTGTTATTCCAAAGGATGGTAGCCTTGTCATTATGAAAGGTAGTTTGTTGATATCTTTGTTACTCCAATGGGTGGTAGCCTTGTCGTTATGGAAGGTAGTCTATTGTCGAGAATTTTGTTACTCTAATGGATGGTAGACTTGTCATTATAGTAGGTAGTCTGTTTTCGTGATTTTTGTTACTCCAATGGATGGTAGCCTTGTTATTATGGAAGGTAGTATTTTGTCGAGATTTTTGTTAATCCAATGGATGGTAGCCTTGTCATTATGTTAGGTAGTATGTTGTCGATATCTTTGTTACTCCAATGGATGGTAGCGTTGTCATTATGGAAGGTAGTCTTTTGTCGATATCTTTGTTACTCCAATGGATGGTAGCCTAGTCATTATGGAAGGTAGTCTATTGGCGAGATTTTTGTTACTCCAATGGATGGTAGCCTTGTCATTATGGAAGGTAGTTTGTTGTCGAGATTTTTGTTATTCCAATGGATGGTAGCATTGCCATTATGAAAGGTAGTCTTTTGTCGAGATCTTTGTTACTACAATGGATGGTAGCCTTGTCATTATGGAAAGTAGTCTGTTGTTGAGATTTTTGTTACTCTAATGGATGATATCCTTGTCATTATAGTATGTAGTCTTTTGTCGTGATTTTTGTTACACCAATGGATGGTAGCCTTGTTATTATGGAAGGTAGTATGTTGTCGAGATTTTTGTTAATCCAATGGATGGTAGCCTTGTCATTATGGAAGGTAGTTTATTATTCAGATTTTTGTTACTACAATGTATGGTAGCCTTGTCATTATTGTAGGTAGTCTGTTGTCGAGATTTTTGTTACTCTATCTGATGGTAGCCATGTCATTATGGAAGTTAGTCTGTTGTCAAGATTTTTGTTATTCCAAAGGATGGTAGCCTTGTCATTATGAAAGGTAGTTTGTTGTCGATATCTTTGTTACTCCAATGGATTGTAGCCTTGTCGTTATGGAAGGTAGTCTATTGTCGAGATTTTTGTTACTCTAATGGATGGTAGCCTTGTCATTATAGTAGGTAGTCTGTTGTCGTGATTTTTGTTACTCCAATGGATGGTAGCCTTGTTATTATGGGAGGTAGTATTTTGTCGAGATTTTTGATAATCCAATGGATGGTAGCCTTGTCATTATGTTAGGTAGTTTGTTGTCGATATCTTTGTTACTCCAATGGATGGTAGCCTTGTCGTTATGGAAGGTAGTCTATTGTCGAGATTTTTGTTACTCTAATGGATGGTAGCCTTGTCATTATAGTAGGTAGTCTTTTGTCATGATTTTTGGTACTCTAATGGATGGTAGCCTTATTATTATGGAAGGTAGTATTTGGTCGAGATTTTTGTTAATCCAAAGGATGGTAGCCTTGTCATTATGTTTGGTAGTATGTTGTCGATATCTTTGTTACTCCAATGGATGGTAGCGTTGTCATTATGGAAGGTAGTCTTTTGTCGATATCTTTGTTACTCCAATGGATGGTAGCCTAGTAATTATGGAAGGTAGTCTATTGTCGAGATTTTTGTTACTCCAATGGATGGTAGCCTTGTCATTATGGAAGGTAGTATGTTGTCGAGATTTTTGTTATTCCAATGGATGGTAGCCTTGCCATTATGAAAGGTAGTCTTTTGTCGAGATCTTTGTTACTACAATGGATGGTAGCCTTGTCATTATGGAAAGTAGTCTGTTGTCGAGATTTTTGTTACTCTAATGGATGGTAGCCTTGTCATTATAGTATGTAGTCTTTTATCGTGATTTTTGTTACTCCAATGGATGGTAGCCTTGTTATTATGGAAGGTAGTATGTTGTCGAGATTTTTGTTAATCCAATGGATGGTAGCCTTGTCATTATGGAAGGTAGTTTATTGTTCAGATTTTTGTTACTACAATGTATGGTAGCCTTGTCATTATGGTAGGTAGTCCGTTGTCGAGATTTTTGTTATTCCAAAGGATGGTAGCCTTGTCATTATGAAAGGTAGTTTGTTGTTGATATCTTTGTTACTCCAATGGGTGGTAGCCTTGTCGTTATGGAAGGTAGTCTATTGTCGAGATTTATGTTACTCTAATGGATGGTAGACTTGTCATTATAGTAGGTAGTCTGTTGTCGTGATTTTTGTTACTCCAATGGATGGTAGCCTTGTCATTATGGAAGGTAGTATGTTGTCGAGATTTTTGTTATTCCAATGGATGGTAGCCTTGCCATTATGAAAGGTAGTCTTTTGTCGAGATCTTTGTTACTACAATGGATGGTAGCCTTGTCATTATGGAAAGTAGTCTGTTGTTGAGATTTTTGTTACTCTAATGGATGATATCCTTGTCATTATAGTATGTAGTCTTTTGTCGTGATTTTTGTTACACCAATGGATGGTAGCCTTGTTATTATGGAAGGTAGTATGTTGTCGACATTTTTGTTAATCCAATGGATGGTAGCCTTGTCATTATGGAAGGTAGTTTATTATTCAGATTTTTGTTACTACAATGTATGGTAGCCTTGTCATTATTGTAGGTAGTCTGTTGTCGAGATTTTTGTTACTCTATCTGATGGTAGCCATGTCATTATGGAAGTTAGTCTGTTGTCGAGATTTTTGTTATTCCAATGGATGGTAGCCTAGTCATTATGGAAGGTAGTCTGTTGTTGAAATTTTTGTTACTCTAATGGATGGTAGCCTTGTCATTATAGTAGGTAGTCTGTTGTCGTGATTTTTGTTACTCCAATGGATGGTAGCCTTGTTATTATGGAAGGTAGTATGTTGTCGAGATTTTTGTTAATCCAATGGATGGTAGCCTTGTCATTTTGGAAGGTAGTCTATTGTTCAGATTTTTGTTACTACAATGTATGTTAGCCTTGTCATTATGGTAGGTAGTTTGTTGTCGATATCTTTGTTACACCATTGGATGGTAGCCTTGTCATTATGGAACTTAGTCTGTTGACCAAAATTTTGTTATTCCAATGAATGGTAGCCTAGTCATTTTGGAAGGTAGTCTCTTTTTGAAATTTTTGTTACTCTAATGGATGGTAGCCTTGTCATTATAGTAGGTAGTTTGTTGTCGTGATTTTAGTTACTCCAATGGGTGCTAGCCTTGTTATTATGGAAGGTAGTATGTTGTCGAGATTTTTGTTATTCCAATGGATGGTAGCCTTGTCATCATAGAAGGTAGTCTATTTTTCATATTTTTGTTACTACAATGTATGGAAGCCTTATCATTATGGTAGGTAGTTTGTTGTCGAGATTATTGTTATTCCAATGGATGGTAGCCTTGTCATTATGAAAGGTAGTTTGTTATCGATATCTTTGTTACTCCAATGGATGGTAGCCTTGTCATTATGGAAGGTAGTCTATTGTCTAAATTTTTGTTACTCTAATGGATGGTAGCCTTGTCATTATAATAGGTAGTCTGTTGTCGTGATTTTTGTTACTCCAATTGATGGTAACCTTGTTATTATGGAAGGTAGTATGTTGTCGATATTTTTATTAATCCAATGGATGCTAGCCTTGTCATTATTTTAGGTAGTATGTTGTCGATATCTTTGTTACTCCAACGGATGGTAGCCTTGTCATTATGGAAGGTAGGCTGTTGTGGATATCTTTGTTACTCCAATGAATGGTAGCCTAGTCATTATGGAAGGTAGTCTATTGCCGAGATTTTTGTTACTCCAATGGATGGTAGCCTTGTCATTATGGAAGGTAGTATGTTGTCGAGATTTTTGATACTCCAATGGATGGTAGCCTTGTCATTATGAAAGGTAGTCTTTTGTCTATATCTTTGTTACTCCAATGGATGGTAGCCTTGTCATTATGGGAGGTAGTCTGTTGTCGAGATTTTTGTTACTCTAATGGATGGTAGCCTTGTCATTATAGTAGGTATTCTGTTGTCGTGATTTTTGTTACTTCAATGGATGGTAGCCTTGTTATTATGGAAGGTAGTATGTTGTCGAGATTTTTGTTAATCCAATGAATGGTAGCCTTGTCATTATGGAAGGTAGTTTATTGTTCAGATTTTTGTTACTACAATGTATGGTAGCCTTGTCATTATGGTAGGTAATCTGTTGTCGAGATTTTTGTTACTCTATTGGATGGTAGCCATGTCATTATGGAAGTTAGTCTATTGTCGAGATTTTTGTTATTACAAAGGATGGTAGCCTTGTCATTATGAAAGGTAGTTTGTTGTCGATATCTTTGTTACTCCAATGGATGGTAGCCTTGTCGTTATGGAAGGTAGTCTATTGTCGAGATTTTTGTTACTCTAATGGATGGTAGCCTTGTCATTATAGTAGGTAGTCTGTTGTCGTGATTTTTGGTACTCCAATGGATGGTAGCCTTGTTATTATGGAAGGTAGTATTTTGTCGAGATTTTTGTTAATCCAATGGATGGTAGCCTTGTCATTATGTTAGGTAGTATGTTGTCGATATCTTTGTTACTACAATGGATGGTAGCGTTGTCATTATGGAAGGTAGTCTTTTGTCGATATCTTTGTTACTCCAATTAATGGTAGCCTAGTCATTATGGAAGGTAGTCTATTGTCGAGATTTTTGTTACTCCAATGGATGGTAGCCTTGTCATTATGGAAGGTAGTATGTTGTCGAGATTTTTGTTATTCCAATGGATGGTAGCCTTGCCATTATGAAAGGTAGTCTTTTGTCGAGATCTTTGTTACTACAATGGATGGTAGCCTTGTCATTATGGAAAGTAGTCTGTTGACGAGATTTTTGTTACTCTAATGGATGGTAGCCTTGTCATTATAGTATGTAGTCTTTTGTCGTGATTTTTGTTACTCCAATGGATGGTAGCCTTGTTATTATGGAAGGTAGTATGTTGTCGAGATTTTTGTTAATCCAATGGATGGTAGCCTTGTCATTATGGAAGGTAGTTTATTGTTCAGATTTTTGTTACTACAATGTATGGTAGCGTTGTCATTATGGTAGGTAGTCCGTTGTCGAGATTTTTGTTATTCCAAAGGATGGTAGCCTTGTCATTATGAAAGGTAGTTTGTTGTCGATATCTTTGTTACTCCAATGGATGGTAGCCTTGTCGTTATGGAAGGTAGTCTATTGTCGAGATTTTTGTTACTCTAATGGATGGTAGCCATGTCATTATAGTAGGTAGTCTGTTGTAGTGATTTTTGTTACTCCAACGGATGGTAGCCTTGTTATTATGGAAGGTAGTATTTTGTCGATATTTTTGATAATCCAATGGATGGTAGCCTTGTCATTTTGGAAGGTAGTATATTGTTCAGATTTTTGTTACTACATTGTATGGTAGCCTTGTCATTATGGTAGGTAGTCTGTTGTCGATATTTTTGTTATTCCAATGGATGGTAGCTGTCATTATGAAAGGTAGTTTGTTGTCGATATCTTTGTTACACCATTGGATGGTAGCCTTGTCATTATGGAACTTAGTCTGTTGACAAAAATTTTGTTATTCCAATGAATGGTAGCCTAGTCATTTTGGAAGGTAGTCTCTTTTCGAAATTTTTGTTACTCTAATGGATGGTAGCCTTGTCATTATAGTAGGTAGTTTGTTGTCGTGATTTTAGTTACTCCAATGGGTGCTAGCCTTGTTATTATGGAAGGTAGTATGTTGTCGAGATTTTTGTTAATCCAATGGATGGTAGCCTTGTCATTATAGAAGGTAGTCTATTTTTCATATTTTTGTTATTACAATGTATGGAAGCCTTATCATTATGGTAGGTAGTTTGTTGTCGAGATTATTGTTATTCCAATGGATGGTAGCCTTGTCATTATGAAAGGTAGTTTGTTATCGATATCTTTGTTACTCCAATGGATGGTAGCCTTGTCATTATGGAAGGTAGTCTATTGTCTAAATTTTTGTTACTCTAATGGATGGTAGCCTTGTCATTATAATAGGTAGTCTGTTGTCGTGATTTTTGTTACTCCAATTGATGGTAACCTTGTTATTATGGAAGGTAGTATGTTGTCGATATTTTTATTAATCCAATGGTTGCTAGCCTTGTCATTATATTAGGTAGTATGTTGTCGATATCTTTGTTACTCCAACGGATGGTAGCCTTGTCATTATGGAAGGTAGTCTGTTGTCGATATCTTTGTTACTCCAATGAATGGTAGCCTAGTCATTATGGAAGGTAGTCTATTGCCGAGATTTTTGTGAGTCCAATGGATGGTAGCCTTGTCATTATGGAAGGTAGTATGTTGTCGAGATTTTTGTTATTCCAATGGATGGTAGCCTTGTCATTATGAAAGGTAGTCTTTTGTCTATATCTTTGTTACTCCAATGGATGGTAGCCTTGTCATTATGGGAGGTAGTCTGTTGTCGAGATTTTTGTTACTCTAATGGATGGTAGCCTTGTCATTATAGTAGGTATTATGTGGTCGTGATTTTTGTTACTCCAATGGATGGTATCCTTGTTATTATGGAAGGTAGTATGTTGTCGAGATTTTTGTTAATCCAATGGATGGTAGCCTTGTCATTATGGAAGGTAGTTTATTGTTCAGATTTTGGTTACTACAATGTATGGTAGCCTTGTCATTATGGTAAGTAGTCAGTTGTCGAGATTTTTGTTATTCCAAAGGATGGTAGCCTTGTCATTATGAAAGGTAGTTTGTTGTCGATATCTTTGTTACTCCAATGGATGGTAGCCTTGTCGTTATGGAAGGTAGTCTATTGTCGAGATTTTTGTTACTCTAATGGATGGTAGACTTGTCATTATAGTAGGTAGTCTGTTGTCGTGATTTTTGTTACTCCAATTGATGGTAGCCTTGTTATTATGGAAGGTAGTATTTTTTCGAGATTTTTGTTAATCCAATGGATGGTAGCCTTTTCATTATGTTAGGTAGTATGTTGTCGATATCTTTGTTACTCCAATGGATGGTAGCGTTGTCATTATGGAAGGTAGTCTGTTGTCGATATCTTTGTTACTCCAATGCATGGTAGCCTATCATTATGGAAGGTAGTCTATTGTCGAGATTTTTGTTACTCCAATGGATGGTAGCCTTGTCATTATGGATGGTAGTATGTTTTCGAGATTTTTGTTATTCCAATGGATGGTAGCCTTGTCATTATGAAAGGTAGTCTTTTGTCGATATCTTTGTTACTACAATGGATGGTAGCCTTGTCATTATGGAAGGTAGTCTGTTGTTGAGATTTTTGTTACTCTAATGGATGGTAGCCTTGTCATTATAGTATGTAGTCTTTTGTCGTGATTTTTGTTACTCCAATGGATGGTAGCCTTGTTATTATGGAAGGTAGTATGTTGTCGAGATTTTTGTTAATCCAATGGATGGTAGCCTTGTCATTATGGAAGGTAGTTTATTGTTCAGATTTTTGTTACTACAATGTATAGTATCCTTGTCATTATGGTAGGTAGTCTGTTGTCGAGATTTTTGTTACTCTGTCCGATGGTAGCCATGTCATTATGGATGTTAGTCTGTTGTCGAGATTTTTGTTATTCCAATGGATGGTAGCCTAGTCATTATGGAAGGTAGTCTATTGTTGAAATTTTTGTTACTCTAATGGATGGTAGCCTTGTCATTATAGTAGGTAGTCTGTTGTCGTGATTTTTGTTACTCCAATGGATGGTAGCCTTGTTATTATGGAAGGTAGTATGTTGTCGAGATTTTTGTTAATCCAATGGATGGTAGCCTTGTCATTTTGAAAGGTAGTCTATTGTTCAGATTTTTGTTACTACAATGTATGGTAGCCTTGTCATTATGGTAGGTAGTCTGTTGTCGATATTTTTGTTATTCCAATGGATGGTAGCTGTCATTATGAAAGGTAGTTTGTTGTCGATATCTTTGTTACACCATTGGATGGTAGCCTTGTCATTATGGAACTTAGTCTGTTGACAAAATTTTTGTTATTCTAATGAATGGTAGCCTAGTCATTTTGGAAGGTAGTCTCTTTTCGAAATTTTTGTTACTCTAATGGATGGTAGCCTTGTCATTATAGTAGGTAGTTTGTTGTCGTGATTTTAGTTACTCCAATGGGTGGTAGCCTTGTCATTATGAAAGGTAGTTTGTTATCGATATCTTTGTTACTCCAATGGATGGTAGCCTTGTCGTTATGGAAGGTAGTCTATTGTCGAGATTTTTGTTACTCTAATGGATGGTAGCCTTGTCATTATAGTAGGTAGTCTATTGTCGTGATTTTTGGTACTCCAATGGATGGTAGCCTTGTTATTATGGAAGGTAGTATTTTGTCGAGATTTTTGTTAATCAAATGGATGGTAGCCTTGTCATTATGTTAGGTAGTATGTTGTCGATATCTTTGTTACTCCAATGGATGGTAGCGTTGTCATTATGGAAGGTAGTCTTTTGTCGATATCTTTGTTGCTCCAATGGATGGTAGCCTAGTTATAATGGAAGGTAGTCTATTGTCGAGATTTTTGTTACTCCAATGGATGGTAGCCTTGTTATTATGGAAGGTAGTATTTTGTCGAGATTTTTGTTAATCCAATGGATGGTAGTCTTGTCATTATGTTAGGTAGTATGTTGTCGATATCTTTGTTACACCAATGGATGGTAGCGTTGTCATTATGGAAGGTAGTCTGTTGTCGATATCTTTGTTACTCCAATGGATGGTAGCCTAGTCATTATGGAAGGTAGTCTATTGTCGAGATTTTTGTTACTGCAATGGATGGTAGCCTTGTCATTATGGAAGGTAGTATGTTGTCGAGATTTTTGTTATTCCAATGGATGGTAGCCTTGTCATTATGAAAGGTAGTCTTTTGTCGATATCTTTGTTACTACAATGGATGGTAGCCTTGTCATTATGGAAGGTAGTCTGTTGTCGAGATTTTTGTTATTCCAATGGATGGTAGCCTTGTCATTATAGTAGGTAGTCTGTTGTCGTGATTTTTGTTACTTCAATGGATGGTAGCCTTGTTATTATGGAACGTAGTATGTTGTCGAGATTTTTTTTAATCCAATGGATGGTAGCCTTGTCATTTTGGAAGGTAGTCTATTGTTCAGATTTTTGTTACTACAATGTATGGTAGCCTTGTCATTATGTTAGGTAGTCTGTTGTCGATATTTTTGTTATTCCAATGGATGGTAGCTGTCATTATGAAAGTTAGTTTGTTGTCGATATCTTTGTTACACCATTGGATGGTAGCCTTGTCATTATGGAACTTAGTCTGTTGACAAAAATTTTGTTATTCCAATGAATGGTAGCCTAGTCATTATGGAAGGTAGTCTCTTTTCGAAATTTTTATTACTCTAATGGATGGTAGCCTTGTCATTATAGTAGGTAGTTTGTTGACGTGATTTTAGTTAATCCAATGGGTGGTAGCCTTGTCGTTATGGAAGGTAGTCTATTGTCGAGATTTTTGTTACCCTAATGGATGGTAGCCTTGTCATTATAGTAGGTAGTCTGTTGTCGTGATTTTTGGTACTCCAATGGATGGTAGCCTTGTTATTATGGAAGGTAGTATTTTGTCCAGATTTTTGTTAATCCAATGGATGGTAGCCTTGTCATTATGTTAGGTAGTATGTTGTCGATATCTTTGTTACTCCAATGGATGGTAGCGTTGTCATTATGGAAGGTAGTCTTTTGTCGATATCTTTGTTACTCCAATGGATGGTAGCCTAGTCATTATGGAAGGTAGTCTATTGTCGAGATTTTTGTTACTCCAATGGATGGTAGCCTTGTCATTATGGAAGGTTGAAATTCTGGTGTATGCCAGTCTTCAGATGTTATACTCAATGTCTAAACATCTGATATGACATAATAAATACACTGCAAGGTAGATACCTAATTTTTTTTGATTCAGTACTGAAGAGTAACAGAAGCACAGTTTAACCAAGCTGTGCCAGATCTACTTTGAAGGTGCAGAGGATAGAACATCGATATGCCTAGTTCTGTTCATCTGTGGCACATGATCAGCAGAAAGCAAACAGTCTTTGCAGTTCTGTTTCTTCTGCACAGATATCAGCATGATGTCTTAACATGTTCTGAGACATCATCTGTTACAACATTACAGTTTTACCTTGATATATAACAGACAGAATTATAAAGTGTTGAAGGTAAAAACACAAATCAGTTATTGACCCAGTTCGGTGAAACACACCTACTCTGGGGGCATACCAAGCCAGGAAGAAGATCCACTATCAGCAATATTAATTCAGGACTAAACTACACAAGTTCCCATCCTTCACTTAATCATCTACCAAGTGCAACCTATACCTAGGAACTCCTAGGTAGAAACCTACCAGTTTCCATTCCTATTGCCGCAGCAACAGAAGTCTTACTCCTACTCAAGAAGCAGTTCCCTCCCACTTGGTTTCCTACATTACAATGAATATGGAGTAATGCAAAAATACTTAGACTTGCTTCATAGCTTCATCCAAGAACACTCAAACTCTTACCTACAGGTTTCGAGTTACATACATGGTAACCTTGCCACAGACCGACAGGTTTACCTAACAAAAACCCCCAAAGTTACATTATGTGCATGTTGCAAACCCTAGGTTACAATCTGCTATTTATAACCTATTACCCAACTCAGCAAGTTTTTCTCCTTGCTGTTACAACTCAGCAGCAAACTTCTCCTATAATCAAGGTCTTCAATCTTCTAGTTCCTAAAATATCTCCATATTTAGAAACAATATTTTCTTCAAATAATCTGATTGATTCTTGATTGATCTTCAGATTCTCCATAAGAAACGCCACATATATTCTCAGAGTATTTAAGTACCAGAACTGTAACTGAATTATCAATTCTGTTGACGTGATGTCAAGTCAGATGTCATGACATTACATCTAATATGTTTTCCTAGATGTTGAACTTTTTCAACACAACAAATAACCTCTTTCATAATTTAGATCACTTAGAATAGGTAGGTTATAAGTCACAGCTGTTACAAAACATTCAACATATAACATAGTTACTTAATCAGTACTTAATTTCAGGCGCGATGTCATATGCTGATGTTGTGACATCTTACATAACATGTTGGTTCAGATGTTGAACTTCTTCAACACCACATATTAAAACAACAGAGGGAACATGGGTAAACTTGCTTTCTTATTTGTTTTACAAATGAAGCCAACTCTCCAGCCAGGGCACTTACAAAGGTAGTATGTTGTCGAGATTTTTGTTAATCCAATGGATGGTAGCCTTGCCATTATGAAAGGTAGTCTTTTGTCGAGATCTTTGTTACTACAATGGATGGTAGCATTGTCATTATGGAAGGTAGTCTGCTGTCGAGATTTTGGTTACTCTAATGGATGGTAGCCTTGTCATTATAGTATGTAGTCTTTTGTCGTGATTTTTGTTACTCCAATGGATGGTAGTCTTGTTATTATGGAAGGTAGTATGTTGTCGAGATTTTTGTTAATCCAATGGATGGTAGCCTTGTCATTATGGAAGGTAGTTTATTGTTCAGATTTTTGTTACTACAATGTATGGTAGCCTTGTCATTATGGTAGGTAGTCTGTTGTCGAGATTTTTGTTATTCAAAAGGATGGTAGCCTTGTCATTATGAAAGGTAGTTTGTTGTCGATATCTTTGTTACTCCAATGGATGGTAGCCTTGTCGTTATGGAAGGTAGTCTATTGTCGAGATTTTTGTTACTCTAATGGATGGTAGCCTTGTCATTATAATAGGTAGTTTGTTGTCGTGATTATTGTTACTCCAATGGATGGTAGCCTTGTTATTATGGCAGGTAGTATTTTGTCGAGATTTTTGTTAATCCAATGGATGGTAGCCTTGTCATTATGTTAGGTAGTATGTTGTCGATATATTTGTTACTCCAATGGATGGTAGCGTTGTCATTATGGAAGGTAGTCTGTTGTCGATATCTTTGTTACTCCAATGGATGGTAGCCTAGTCATTATGGAAGGTAGTCTATTGTCGAGATTTTTGTTACTCCAATGGATGGTAGCCTTGACATTATGGAAGGTAGTATGTTGTCGAGATTTTTGTTATTCCAATGGATGGTAGCCTTGTCATTATGAAAGGTAGTCTTTTGTCGATATATTTGTTGCTACAATGGATGGTAGCCTTGTCATTATGGAAAGTAGTCTGTTGTTGAGATTTTTGTTACTCTAATGGATGGTAGCCTTGTCATTATAGTATGTAGTCTTTTGTAGTGATTTTTGTTACTCCAATGGATGGTAGCCTTGTTATTATGGAAGGTAGTATGTTGTCGAGATTTTTGTTAATCCAATGGATGGTAGCCTTGTCATTATGGAAGGTAGTTTATTGTTCAGATTTTTGTTACTACAATGTATGGTAGCCTTGTCATTATGGTAGGTAGTCTGTTGTCGAGATTTTCGTTACTCTATCCGATGGTAGCCATGTCATTATGGAAGTTAGTCTGTTGTCGAGATTTTTGTTATTCCAACGGATGGTAGCCTAGTCATTATGGAAGGTAGTCTGTTGTTGAAATTTTTGTTACTCTAATGGATGGTAGCCTTGTCATTATAGTAGGTAGTCTGTTGTCGTGATTTTTGTTACTCCAATGGATGGTAGCCTTGTTATTATGGAAGGTAGTATGTTGTCGAGATTTTTTTTAATCCAATGGATGGTAGCCTTGTCATTATGGAAGGTAGTTTATTGTTCAGATTTTTGTTACTACAATGTATGGTAGCCTTGTCATTATGGTAGGTAGTCTGTTGTCGAGATTTTTGTTATTCAAAAGGATGGTAGCCTTGTCATTATGAAAGGTAGTTTGTTGTCGATATCTTTGTTACTCCAATGGATGGTAGCCTTGTCGTTATGGAAGGTAGTCTATTGTCGAGATTTTTGTTACTCTAATGGATGGTAGCCTTGTCATTATAATAGGTAGTTTGTTGTCGTGATTATTGTTACTCCAATGGATGGTAGCCTTGTTATTATGGAAGGTAGTATTTTGTCGAGATTTTTGTTAATCCAATGGATGGTAGCCTTGTCATTATGTTAGGTAGTATGTTGTCGATATATTTGTTACTCCAATGGATGGTAGCGTTGTCATTATGGAAGGTAGTCTGTTGTCGATATCTTTGTTACTCCAATGGATGGTAGCCTAGTCATTATGGAAGGTAGTCTATTGTCGAGATTTTTGTTACTCCAATGGATGGTAGCCTTGACATTATGGAAGGTAGTATGTTGTCGAGATTTTTGTTATTCCAATGGATGGTAGCCTTGTCATTATGAAAGGTAGTCTTTTGTCGATATATTTGTTGCTACAATGGATGGTAGCCTTGTCATTATGGAAAGTAGTCTGTTGTTGAGATTTTTGTTACTCTAATGGATGGTAGCCTTGTCATTATAGTATGTAGTCTTTTGTCGTGATTTTTGTTACTCCAATGGATGGTAGCCTTGTTATTATGGAAGGTAGTATGTTGTCGAGATTTTTGTTAATCCAATGGATGGTAGCCTTGTCATTATGGAAGGTAGTTAATTGTTCAGATTTTTGTTACTACAATGTATGGTAGCCTTGTCATTATGGTAGGTAGTCTGTTGTCGAGATTTTTGTTACTCTATCCGATGGTAGCCATGTCATTATGGAAGTTAGTCTGTTGTCGAGATTTTTGTTATTCCAACGGATGGTAGCCTAGTCATTATGGAAGGTAGTCTGTTGTTGAAATTTTTGTTACTCTAATGGATGGTAGCCTTGTCATTATAGTAGGTAGTCTGTTGTCGTGATTTTTGTTACTCCAATGGATGGTAGCCTTGTTATTATGGAAGGTAGTATGTTGTCTAGATTTTTGTTAATCCAATGGATGGTAGCCTTGTCATTATGGAAGGTAGTTTATTGTTCAGATTTTTGTTACTACAATGTATGGTAGCCTTGTCATTATGGTAGGTAGTCTGTTGTCGAGATTTTTGTTATTCAAAAGGATGGTAGCCTTGTCATTATGAAAGGTAGTTTGTTGTGGATATCTTTGTTACTCCAATGGATGGTAGCCTTGTCGTTATGGAAGGTAGTCTATTGTCGAGATTTTTGTTACTCTAATGGATGGTAGCCTTGTCATTATAATAGGTAGTTTGTTGTCGTGATTATTGTTACTCCAATGGATGGTAGCCTTGTTATTATGGAAGGTAGTATTTTGTCGAGATTTTTGTTAATCCAATGGATGGTAGCCTTGTCATTATGTTAGGTAGTATGTTGTCGATATATTTGTTACTCCAATGGATGGTAGCGTTGTCATTATGGAAGGTAGTCTGTTGTCGATATCTTTGTTACTCCAATGGATGGTAGCCTAGTCATTATGGAAGGTAGTCTATTGTCGAGATTTTTGTTACTCCAATGGATGGTAGCCTTGACATTATGGAAGGTAGTATGTTGTCGAGATTTTTGTTATTCCAATGGATGGTAGCCTTGTCATTATGAAAGGTTGTCTTTTGTCGATATATTTGTTGCTACAATGGATGGTAGCCTTGTCATTATGGAAAGTAGTCTGTTGTTGAGATTTTTGTTACTCTAATGGATGGTAGCCTTGTCATTATAGTATGTAGTCTTTTGTCGTGATTTTTGTTACTCCAATGGATTGTAGCCTTGTTATTATGGAAGGTAGTATGTTGTCGAGATTTTTGTTAATCCAATGGATGGTAGCCTTGTCATTATGGAAGGTAGTTTATTGTTCAGATTTTTGTTACTACAATGTATGGTAGCCTTGTCATTATGGTAGGTAGTCTGTTGTCGAGATTTTTGTTACTCTATCCGATGGTAGCCATGTCATTATGGAAGTTAGTCTGTTGTCGAGATTTTTGTTATTCCAACGGATGGTAGCCTAGTCATTATGGAAGGTAGTCTGTTGTTGAAATTTTTGTTACTCTAATGGATGGTAGCCTTGTCATTATAGTAGGTAGTCTGTTGTCGTGATTTTTGTTACTCCAATGGATGGTAGCCTTGTTATTATGGAAGGTATTATGTTGTCGAGATTTTTGTTAATCCAATGGATGGTAGCCTTGTCATTATGGAAGGTAGTTTATTGTTCAGATTTTTGTTACTACAATGTATGGTAGCCTTGTCATTATGGTAGGTAGTCTATTGTCGAGATTTTTGTTACTCTATCCGATGGTAGCCATGTCATTATGGAAGTTAGTCTGTTGTCGAGATTTTTGTTATTCCAACGGATGGTAGCCTAGTCATTATGGAAGGTAGTCTGTTGATGAAATTTTTGTTACTCTAATGGATGGTAGCCTTGTCATTATAGTAGGTAGTCTGTTGTCGTGATTTTTGTTACTCCAATGGATGGTAGCCTTGTTATTATGGAAGGTAGTATGTTGTCGAGATTTTTGTTATCCAATGGATGGTAGCCTTGTCATTATGGAAGGTAGTTTATTGTTCAGATTTTTGTTACTACAATGTATGGTAGCCTTGTCATTATGGTAGGTAGTCTGTTGTCGAGATTTTTGTTATTCAAAAGGATGGTAGCCTTGTCATTATGAAAGGTAGTTTGTTGTCGATATCTTTGTTACTCCAATGGATGGTAGCCTTGTCGTTATGGAAGGTAGTCTATTGTCGAGATTTTTGTTACTCTAATGGATGGTAGCCTTGTCATTATAATAGGTAGTTTGTTGTCGTGATTATTGTTACTCCAATGGATGGTAGCCTTGTTATTATGGAAGGTAGTATTTTGTCGAGATTTTTGTTAATCCAGTGGATGGTAGCCTTGTCATTATGTTAGGTAGTATGTTGTCGATATATTTGTTACTCCAATGGATGGTAGCGTTGTCATTATGGAAGGTAGTCTGTTGTCGATATCTTTTTTACTCCAATGGATGGTAGCCTAGTCATTATGGAAGGTAGTCTATTGTCGAGATTTTTGTTACTCCAATGGATGGTAGCCTTGACATTATGGAAGGTAGTATGTTGTCGAGATTTTTGTTATTCCAATGGATGGTAGCCTTGTCATTATGAAAGGTAGTCTTTTGTCGATATATTTGTTGCTACAATGGATGGTAGCCTTGTCATTATGGAAAGTAGTCTGTTGTTGAGATTTTTGTTACTCTAATGGATGGTAGCCTTGTCATTATAGTATGTAGTCTTTTGTCGTGATTTTTGTTACTCCAATGGATGGTAGCCTTGTTATTATGGAAGGTAGTATGTTGTCGAGATTTTTGTTAATCCAATGGATGGTAGCCTTGTCATTATGGAAGGTAGTTTATTGTTCAGATTTTTGTTACTACAATGTATGGTAGCCTTGTCATTATGGTAGGTAGTCTGTTGTCGAGATTTTTGTTACTCTATCCGATGGTAGCCATGTCATTATGGATGTTAGTCTGTTGTCGAGATTTTTGTTATTCCAATGGATGGTAGCCTAGTCATTATGGAAGGTAGTCTGTTGTTGAAATTTTTGTTACTCTAATGGATGGTAGCCTTGTCATTATAGTAGGTAGTCTGTTGTCGTGATTTTTGTTACTCCAATGGATGGTAGCCTTGTTATTATGGAAGGTAGTATGTTGTCGAGATTTTTGTTAATCCAATGGATGGTAGCCTTGTCATTTTGGAAGGTAGTTTATTGTTCAGATTTTTGTTACTACAATGTATGGTAGCCTTGTCATTATGGTAGGTAGTCTGTTGTCGAGATTTTTGTTACTCTATCCGATGGTAGCCATGTCATTATGGATGTTAGTCTGTTGTCGAGATTTTTGTTATTCCAATGGATGGTAGCCTAGTCATTATGGAAGGTAGTCTGTTGTTGAAATTTTTGTTACTCTAATGGATGGTAGCCTTGTCATTATAGTAGGTAGTCTGTTGTCGTGATTTTTGTTACTTCAATGGATGGTAGCCTTGTTATTATGGAAGGTAGTATGTTGTCGAGATTTTTGTTAATCCAATGGATGGTAGCCTTGTCATTTTGGAAGGTAGTCTATTGTTCAGATTTTTGTTACTACAATGTATGGTAGCCTTGTCATTATGGTAGGTAGTCTGTTGTCGATATTTTTGTTATTCCAATGGATGGTAGCTGTCATTATGAAAGGTAGTTTGTTGTCGATATCTTTGTTACACCATTGGATGGTAGCCTTGTCATTATGGAACTTAGTCTGTTCACAAAAATTTTGTTATTCCAATGAATGGTAGCCTAGTCATTATGGAAGGTAGTCTCTTTTCGAAATTTTTGTTACTCTAATGGATGGTAGCCTTGTCATTATAGTAGGTAGTTTGTTGTCGTGATTTTTGATAATCCAATGGGTGGTAGCCTTGTCATTATGAAAGGTAGTTTGTTGTCGATATCTTTGTTACTCCAATGGATGGTAGCCTTGTCGTTATGGAAGGTAGTCTATTGTCAAGATTTTTGTTACTCTAATGGATGGTAGCCTTGTCATTATAGTAGGTAGTCTGTTGTCGTGATTTTTGGTACTCCAATGGATGGTAGCCTTGTTATTATGGAAGGTAGTATTTTGTCGAGATTTTTGTTAATCCAATGGATGGTAGCCTTGTCATTATGTTAGGTAGTATGTTGTCGATATCTTTGTTACTCCAATGGATGGTAGCGTTGTCATTATGGAAGTTAGTCTTTTGTCGATATCTTTGTTACTCCAATGGATGGTAGCCTAGTCATTATGGAAGGTAGTCTATTGTCGAGATTTTTGTTACTCCAATGGATGGTAGCCTTGTCATTATGGAAGGTAGTATGTTGTCGAGATTTTTGTTATTCCAATGGATGGTAGACTTGCCATTATGAAAGGTAGTCTTTTGTCGAGATCTTTGTTACTACAATGGATGGTAGCCTTGTCATTATGGAAGGTAGTCTGTTGTCGAGATTTTTGTTACTCTAATGGATGGTAGCCTTGTCATTATAGTATGTAGTCTTTTGTCGTGATTTTTGTTACTCCAACGGATGGTAGCCTTGTTATTATGGAAGGTAGTATGTTGTCGAGATTTTTGTTAATCCAATGGATGGTAGCCTTGTAATTATGGAAGGTAGTTTATTGTTCAGATTTTTGTTACTACAATGTATGGTAGCTTTGTCATTATGGTAGGTAGTCTGTTGTCGAGATTTTTGTTATTCCAAAGGATGGTAGCCTTGTCATTATGAAAGGTAGTTTGTTGTCGATATCTTTGTTACTCCAATGGATGGTAGCCTTGTCGTTATGGAAGGTAGTCTATTGTCGAGATTTTTGTTACTCTAATGGATGGTAGCCTTGTCATTATAATAGGTAGTTTGTTGTTGTGATTTTTGTTACTCCAATGGATGGTAGCCTTGTTATTATGGAAGGTAGTATTTTGTCGAGATTTTTGTTAATCCAATGGATGGTAGCCTTGTCATTATGTTAGGTAGTATGTTGTCGATATATTTGTTACTCCAATGGATGGTAGCGTTGTCATTATGGAAGGTAGTCTGTTGTCGATATCTTTGTTACTCCAATGGATGGTAGCCTAGTCATTATGGAAGGTAGTCTATTGTCGAGATTTTTGTTACTCCAATGGATGGTAGCCTTGTCATTATGGAAGGTAGTATGTTGTCGAGATTTTTGTTATTCCAATGGATGGTAGCCTTGTCATTATGAAAGGTATTCTTTTGTCGATATCTTTGTTACTACAATGAATGGTAGCCTTGTCATTATGGAAGGTAGTCTGTTGTTGAGATTTTTGTTACTCTAATGGATGGTAGCCTTGTCATTATAGTATGTAGTCTTTTGTCATGATTTTTGTTACTCCAATGGATGGTAGCCTTGTTATTATGGAAGGTAGTATGTTGTCGAGATTTTTGTTAATCCAATGGATGGTAGCCTTGTCATTATGGAAGGTAGTTTATTGTTCAGATTTTTGTTACTACAATGTATGGTAGCCTTGTCATTATGGTAGGTAGTCTGTTGTCGAGATTTTTGTTACTCTATCCGATGGTAGCCATGTCATTATGGAAGTTAGTCTGTTGTCGAGATTTTTGTTATTCCAATGGATGGTAGCCTAGTCATTATGGAAGGTAGTCTGTTGTTGAAATTTTTGTTACTCTAATGGTAGGTAGCGTTGTCATTATAGTAGGTAGTCTGTTGTCGTGATTTTTGTTACTCCAATGGATGGTAGCCTTGTTATTATGGAACGTAGTATGTTGTCGAGATTTTTGTTAATCCAATGGATGGTAGCCTTGTCATTTTGGAAGGTAGTCTATTTTTCAGATTTTTGTTACTACAATGTATGGTAGCCTTGTCATTATGGTAGGTAGTCTGTTGTCGATATTTTTGTTATTCCAATGGATGGTAGTTGTCATTATGAAAGGTAGTTTGTTGTCGATATCTTTGTTACACCATTGGATGGTAGCCTTGTCATTATGGAACTTAGTCTGTTGACAAAAATTTTGTTATTCCAATGAATGGTAGCCTAGTCATTATGGAAGGTAGTCTCTTTTCAAAATTTTTGTTACTCTAATGGATGGTATCCTTGTCATTATAGTAGGTAGTTTGTTGTCGTGATTTTAGTTACTCCAATGGGTGGTAGCCTTGTTATTATGGAAGGTAGTATGTTGTCGAGATTTTTGTTAATCCAATGGATGGTAGCCTTATCATTATGGAAGGTAGTCTATTTTTCATATTTTTGTTACTACAATGTATGGAAGCCTTATCATTATGGTAGGTAGTCTGTTGTCGAGATTTTTGTTATTCCAATGGATGGTAGCCTTTTCATTATGAAAGGTAGTTTGTTGTCGATATCTTTGTTACTCCAATGGATGGTAGCCTTCTCATTATGGAAGGTAGTCTATTGTCTAGATTTTTGTTACTCTAATGGATGGTAGCCTTGTCATTATAATAGGTAGTCTGTTGTCGTGATTTTTGTTACTCCAATGGATGGTAACCTTGTTATTATGGAAGGTAGTATGTTGTCGATATTTTTGTTAATCCAATGGATGCTAGCCTTGTCATTATGTTAGGTAGTATGTTGTCGATATCTTTGTTACTCCAATGGATGGTAGCCTTGTCATTATGGAAGATAGTCTGTTGTCGATATCTTTGTTACTCCAATGGATGGTATCCTAGTCATTATGGAAGGTAGTCTATTGTCGAGATTTTTGTTACTCCAATGGATGGTAGCCTTGTCATTATGAAAGGTAGTCTTTTGTCGATATCTTTGTTACTACAATGGATGGTAGCCTTGTCATTATGGAAGGTAGTCTGTTGTCGAGATTTTTGTTACTCTAATGGATGGTAGCCTTGTCATTATAGTATGTAGTCTTTTGTCGTGATTTTTGTTACTCCAATGGATGGTAGCCTTGTTATTATGGAAGGTAGTATGTTGTCGAGATTTTTGTTAATCCAATGGATGGTAGCCTTGTAATTATGGAAGGTAGTTTATTGTTCAGATTTTTGTTACTACAATGTATGGTAGCCTTGTCATTTTGGTAGGTAGTCTGTTGTCGAGATTTTTGTTACTCTATCCGATGGTAGCCATGTCATTATGGATGTTAGTCTGTTGTCGAGATTTTTGTTATTCCAATGGATGGTAGCCTAGTCATTATGGAAGGTAGTCTGTTGTTGAAATTTTTGTTACTCTAATGGATGGTAGCCTTGTCATTATAGTAGGTAGTCTGTTGTCGTGATTTTTGTTACCTCAATGGATGGTAGCCTTGTTATTATGGAAGGTAGTATGTTGTCGAGATTTTTGTTAATCCAATGGATGGTAGCCTTGTCATTTTGGAAGGTAGTCTATTGTTCAGATTTTTGTTACTACAATGTATGGTAGCCTTGTCATTATGGTAGGTAGTCTGTTGTCGATATTTTTGTTATTCCAATGGATGGTAGCTGTCATTATGAAAGGTAGTTTGTTGTCGATATCTTTGTTACACCATTGGATGGTAGCCTTGTCATTATGGAACTTAGTCTGTTCACAAAAATTTTGTTATTCCAATGAATGGTAGCCTAGTCATTATGGAAGGTAGTCTCTTTTCGAAATTTTTGTTACTCTAATGGATGGTAGCCTTGTCATTATAGTAGGTAGTTTGTTGTCGTGATTTTTGATAATCCAATGGGTGGTAGCCTTGTCATTATGAAAGGTAGTCTGTTGTCGATATCTTTGTTACTCCAATGGATGGTAGCCTAGTCATTATGGAAGGTAGTCTATTGTCGAGATTTTTGTTACTCCAATGGATGGTAGCCTTGTCATTATGGAAGGTAGTATGTTGTCGAGATTTTTGTTATTCCAATGGATGGTAGCCTTGTCATTATGAAAGGTATTCTTTTGTCGATATCTTTGTTACTACAATGAATGGTAGCCATGTCATTATGGATGTTAGTCTGTTGTCGAGATTTTTGTTATTCCAATGGATGGTAGCCTAGTCATTATGGAAGGTAGTCTGTTGTTGAAATTTTTGTTACTCTAATGGATGGTAGCCTTGTCATTATAGTAGGTAGTCTGTTGTCGTGATTTTTGTTACTCCAATGGATGGTAGCCTTGTTATTATGGAAGGTAGTATGTTGTCGAGATTTTTGTTAATCCAATGGATGGTAGCCTTGTCATTTTGGAAGGTAGTTTATTGTTCAGATTTTTGTTACTACAATGTATGGTAGCCTTGTCATTATGGTAGGTAGTCTGTTGTCGAGATTTTTGTTACTCTATCCGATGGTAGCCATGTCATTATGGATGTTAGTCTGTTGTCGAGATTTTTGTTATTCCAATGGATGGTAGCCTAGTCATTATGGAAGGTAGTCTGTTGTTGAAATTTTTGTTACTCTAATGGATGGTAGCCTTGTCATTATAGTAGGTAGTCTGTTGTCGTGATTTTTGTTACTTCAATGGATGGTAGCCTTGTTATTATGGAAGGTAGTATGTTGTCGAGATTTTTGTTAATCCAATGGATGGTAGCCTTGTCATTTTGGAAGGTAGTCTATTGTTCAGATTTTTGTTACTACAATGTATGGTAGCCTTGTCATTATGGTAGGTAGTCTGTTGTCGATATTTTTGTTATTCCAATGGATGGTAGCTGTCATTATGAAAGGTAGTTTGTTGTCGATATCTTTGTTACACCATTGGATGGTAGCCTTGTCATTATGGAACTTAGTCTGTTCACAAAAATTTTGTTATTCCAATGAATGGTAGCCTAGTCATTATGGAAGGTAGTCTCTTTTCGAAATTTTTGTTACTCTAATGGATGGTAGCCTTGTCATTATAGTAGGTAGTTTGTTGTCGTGATTTTTGATAATCCAATGGGTGGTAGCCTTGTCATTATGAAAGGTAGTTTGTTGTCGATATCTTTGTTACTCCAATGGATGGTAGCCTTGTCGTTATGGAAGGTAGTCTATTGTCAAGATTTTTGTTACTCTAATGGATGGTAGCCTTGTCATTATAGTAGGTAGTCTGTTGTCGTGATTTTTGGTACTCCAATGGATGGTAGCCTTGTTATTATGGAAGGTAGTATTTTGTCGAGATTTTTGTTAATCCAATGGATGGTAGCCTTGTCATTATGTTAGGTAGTATGTTGTCGATATCTTTGTTACTCCAATGGATGGTAGCGTTGTCATTATGGAAGTTAGTCTTTTGTCGATATCTTTGTTACTCCAATGGATGGTAGCCTAGTCATTATGGAAGGTAGTCTATTGTCGAGATTTTTGTTACTCCAATGGATGGTAGCCTTGTCATTATGGAAGGTAGTATGTTGTCGAGATTTTTGTTATTCCAATGGATGGTAGACTTGCCATTTTGAAAGGTAGTCTTTTGTCGAGATCTTTGTTACTACAATGGATGGTAGCCTTGTCATTATGGAAGGTAGTCTGTTGTCGAGATTTTTGTTACTCTAATGGATGGTAGCCTTGTCATTATAGTATGTAGTCTTTTGTCGTGATTTTTGTTACTCCAACGGATGGTAGCCTTGTTATTATGGAAGGTAGTATGTTGTCGAGATTTTTGTTAATCCAATGGATGGTAGCCTTGTAATTATGGAAGGTAGTTTATTGTTCAGATTTTTGTTACTACAATGTATGGTAGCTTTGTCATTATGGTAGGTAGTCTGTTGTCGAGATTTTTGTTATTCCAAAGGATGGTAGCCTTGTCATTATGAAAGGTAGTTTGTTGTCGATATCTTTGTTACTCCAATGGATGGTAGCCTTGTCGTTATGGAAGGTAGTCTATTGTCGAGATTTTTGTTACTCTAATGGATGGTAGCCTTGTCATTATAATAGGTAGTTTGTTGTTGTGATTTTTGTTACTCCAATGGATGGTAGCCTTGTTATTATGGAAGGTAGTATTTTGTCGAGATTTTTGTTAATCCAATGGATGGTAGCCTTGTCATTATGTTAGGTAGTATGTTGTCGATATATTTGTTACTCCAATGGATGGTAGCGTTGTCATTATGGAAGGTAGTTTGTTGTCGATATCTTTGTTACTCCAATGGATGGTAGCCTAGTCATTATGGAAGGTAGTCTATTGTCGAGATTTTTGTTACTCCAATGGATGGTAGCCTTGTCATTATGGAAGGTAGTATGTTGTCGAGATTTTTGTTATTCCAATGGATGGTAGCCTTGTCATTATGAAAGGTATTCTTTTGTCGATATCTTTGTTACTACAATGAATGGTAGCCTTGTCATTATGGAAGGTAGTCTGTTGTTGAGATTTTTGTTACTCTAATGGATGGTAGCCTTGTCATTATAGTATGTAGTCTTTTGTCATGATTTTTGTTACTCCAATGGATGGTAGCCTTGTTATTATGGAAGGTAGTATGTTGTCGAGATTTTTGTTAATCCAATGGATGGTAGCCTTGTCATTATGGAAGGTAGTTTATTGTTCAGATTTTTGTTACTACAATGTATGGTAGCCTTGTCATTATGGTAGGTAGTCTGTTGTCGAGATTTTTGTTACTCTATCCGATGGTAGCCATGTCATTATGGAAGTTAGTCTGTTGTCGAGATTTTTGTTATTCCAATGGATGGTAGCCTAGTCATTATGGAAGGTAGTCTGTTGTTGAAATTTTTGTTACTCTAATGGTAGGTAGCGTTGTCATTATAGTAGGTAGTCTGTTGTCGTGATTTTTGTTACTCCAATGGATGGTAGCCTTGTTATTATGGAACGTAGTATGTTGTCGAGATTTTTGTTAATCCAATGGATGGTAGCCTTGTCATTTTGGAAGGTAGTCTATTTTTCAGATTTTTGTTACTACAATGTATGGTAGCCTTGTCATTATGGTAGGTAGTCTGTTGTCGATATTTTTGTTATTCCAATGGATGGTAGCTGTCATTATGAAAGGTAGTTTGTTTTCGATATCTTTGTTACACCATTGGATGGTAGCCTTGTCATTATGGAACTTAGTCTGTTGACAAAAATTTTGTTATTCCAATGAATGGTAGCCTAGTCATTATGGAAGGTAGTCTCTTTTCGAAATTTTTGTTACTCTAATGGATGGTATCCTTGTCATTATAGTAGGTAGTTTGTTGTCGTGATTTTAGTTACTCCAATGGGTGGTAGCCTTGTTATTATGGAAGGTAGTATGTTGTCGAGATTTTTGTTAATCCAATGGATGGTAGCCTTATCATTATGGAAGGTAGTCTATTTTTCATATTTTTGTTACTACAATGTATGGAAGCCTTGTCATTATGGTAGGTAGTCTGTTGTCGAGATTTTTGTTATTCCAATGGATGGTAGCCTTTTCATTATGAAAGGTAGTTTGTTGTCGATATCTTTGTTACTCCAATGGATGGTAGCCTTCTCATTATGGAAGGTAGTCTATTGTCTAGATTTTTGTTACTCTAATGGATGGTAGCCTTGTCATTATAATAGGTAGTCTGTTGTCGTGATTTTTGTTACTCCAATGGATGGTAACCTTGTTATTATGGAAGGTAGTATGTTGTCGATATTTTTGTTAATCCAATGGATGCTAGCCTTGTCATTATGTTAGGTAGTATGTTGTCGATATCTTTGTTACTCCAATGGATGGTAGCCTTGTCATTATGGAAGATAGTCTGTTGTCGATATCTTTGTTACTCCAATGGATGGTATCCTAGTCATTATGGAAGGTAGTCTATTGTCGAGATTTTTGTTACTCCAATGGATGGTAGCCTTGTCATTATGAAAGGTAGTCTTTTGTCGATATCTTTGTTACTACAATGGATGGTAGCCTTGTCATTATGGAAGGTAGTCTGTTGTCGAGATTTTTGTTACTCTAATGGATGGTAGCCTTGTCATTATAGTATGTAGTCTTTTGTCGTGATTTTTGTTACTCCAATGGATGGTAGCCTTGTTATTATGGAAGGTAGTATGTTGTCGAGATTTTTGTTAATCCAATGGATGGTAGCCTTGTAATTATGGAAGGTAGATTATTGTTCAGATTTTTGTTACTACAATGTATGGTAGCCTTGTCATTATGGTAGGTAGTCTGTTGTCGAGATTTTTGTTATTCCAAAGGATGGTAGCCTTGTCATTATGAAAGGTAGTTTGTTGTCGATATCTTTGTTACTCCAATGGATGGTAGCCTTGTCGTTATGGAAGGTAGTCTATTGTCGAGATTTTTGTTACTCTAATGGATGGTAGCCTTGTCATTATAATAGGTAGTTTGTTGTTGTGATTTTTGTTACTCCAATGGATGGTAGCCTTGTTATTATGGAAGGTAGTATTTTGTCGAGATTTTTGTTAATCCAATGGATGGTAGCCTTGTCATTATGTTAGGTAGTATGTTGTCGATATATTTGTTACTCCAATGGATGGTAGCGTTGTCATTATGGAAGGTAGTCTGTTGTCGATATCTTTGTTACTCCAATGGATGGTAGCCTAGTCATTATGGAAGGTAGTCTATTGTCGAGATTTTTGTTACTCCAATGGATGGTAGCCTTGTCATTATGGAAGGTAGTATGTTGTCGAGATTTTTGTTATTCCAATGGATGGTAGCCTTGTCATTATGAAAGGTATTCTTTTGTCGATATCTTTGTTACTACAATGAATGGTAGCCTTGTCATTATGGAAGGTAGTCTGTTGTTGAGATTTTTGTTACTCTAATGGATGGTAGCCTTGTCATTATAGTATGTAGTCTTTTGTCATGATTTTTGTTACTCCAATGGATGGTAGCCTTGTTATTATGGAAGGTAGTATGTTGTCGAGATTTTTGTTAATCCAATGGATGGTAGCCTTGTCATTATGGAAGGTAGTTTATTGTTCAGATTTTTGTTACTACAATGTATGGTAGCCTTGTCATTATGGTAGGTAGTCTGTTGTCGAGATTTTTGTTACTCTATCCGATGGTAGCCATGTCATTATGGAAGTTAGTCTGTTGTCGAGATTTTTGTTATTCCAATGGATGGTAGCCTAGTCATTATGGAAGGTAATCTGTTGTTGAAATTTTTGTTACTCTAATGGATGGTAGCGTTGTCATTATAGTAGGTAGTCTGTTGTCGTGATTTTTGTTACTCCAATGGATGGTAGCCTTGTTATTATGGAACGTAGTATGTTGTCGAGATTTTTGTTAATCCAATGGATGGTAGCCTTGTCATTTTGGAAGGTAGTCTATTTTTCAGATTTTTGTTACTACAATGTATGGTAGCCTTGTCATTATGGTAGGTAGTCTGTTGTCGATATTTTTGTTATTCCAATGGACGGTAGCTGTCATTATGAAAGGTAGTTTGTTGTCGATATCTTTGTTACACCATTGGATGGTAGCCTTGTCATTATGGAACTTAGTCTGTTGACAAAAATTTTGTTATTCCAATGAATGGTAGCCTAGTCATTATGGAAGGTAGTCTCTTTTCGAAATTTTTGTTACTCTAATGGATGGTATCCTTGTCATTATAGTATGTAGTTTGTTGTCGTGATTTTAGTTACTCCAATGGGTGGTAGCCTTGTTATTATGGAAGGTAGTATGTTGTCGAGATTTTTGTTAATCCAATGGATGGTAGCCTTATCATTATGGAAGGTAGTCTATTTTTCATATTTTTGTTACTACAATGTATGGAAGCCTTATCATTATGGTAGGTAGTCTATTGTCGAGATTTTTGTTATTCCAATGGATGGTAGCCTTTTCATTATGAAAGGTAGTTTGTTGTCGATATCTTTGTTACTCCAATGGATGGTAGCCTTCTCATTATGGAAGGTAGTCTATTGTCTAGATTTTTGTTACTCTAATGGATGGTAGCCTTGTCATTATAATAGGTAGTCTGTTGTCGTGATTTTTGTTACTCCAATGGATGGTAACCTTGTTATTATGGAAGGTAGTATGTTGTCGATATTTTTGTTAATCCAATGGATGCTAGCCTTGTCATTATGTTAGGTAGTATGTTGTCGATATCTTTGTTACTCCAATGGATGGTAGCCTTGTCATTATGGAAGATAGTCTGTTGTCGATATCTTTGTTACTCCAATGGATGGTATCCTAGTCATTATGGAAGGTAGTCTATTGTCGAGATTTTTGTTACTCCAATGGATGGTAGCCTTGTCATTATGAAAGGTAGTCTTTTGTCGATATCTTTGTTACTACAATGGATGGTAGCCTTGTCATTATGGAAGGTAATCTGTTGTTGAGATTTTTGTTACTCTAATGGATGGTAGCCTTGTCATTATAGTATGTAGTCTTTTGTCATGATTTTTGTTACTCCAATGGATGGTAGCCTTGTTATTATGGAAGGTAGTATGTTGTCGAGATTTTTGTTAATCCAATGGATGGTAGCCTTGTCATTATGGAAGGTAGTTTATTATTCAGATTTTTGTTACTACAATGTATGGTAGCCTTGTCATTATGGTAGGTAGTCTGTTGTCGAGATTTTTGTTACTTTATCCGATGGTAGCCATGTCATTCTGGAAGTTAGTCTGTTGTCGAGATTTTTGTTATTCCAATGGATGGTAGCCTAGTCATTATGGAAGGTAGTCTGTTGTTGAAATTTTTGTTACTCTAATGGATGGTAGCGTTGTCATTATAGTAGGTAGTCTGTTGTCGTGATTTTTGTTACTCGAATGGATGGTAGCCTTGTTATTATGGAACGTAGTATGTTGTCGAGATTTTTGTTAATCCAATGGATGGTAGCCTTGTCATTTTGGAAGGTAGTCTATTTTTCAGATTTTTGTTACTACAATGTATGGTAGCCTTGTCATTATGGTAGGTAGTCTGTTGTCGATATTTTTGTTATTCCAATGGATGGTAGCTGTCATTATGAAAGGTAGTTTGTTGTCGATATCTTTGTTACACCATTGGATGGTAGCCTTGTCATTATGGAACTTAGTCTGTTGACAAAATTTTTGTTATTCCAATGAATGGTAGCCTAGTCATTATGGAAGGTAGTCTCTTTTCGAAATTTTTGTTACTCTAATGGATGGTATCCTTGTCATTATAGTAGGTAGTTTGTTGTCGTGATTTTAGTTACTCCAATGGGTGGTAGCCTTGTTATTATGGAAGGTAGTATGTTGTCGAGATTTTTGTTAATCCAATGGATGGTAGCCTTATCATTATGGAAGGTAGTCTATTTTTCATATTTTTGTTACTACAATGTATGGAAGCCTTATCATTATGGTAGGTAGTCTGTTGTCGAGATTTTTGTTTTTCCAATGGATGGTAGCCTTTTCATTATGAAAGGTAGTTTGTTGTCGATATCTTTGTTACTCCAATGGATGGTAGCCTTCTCATTATGGAAGGTAGTCTATTGTCTAGATTTTTGTTACTCTAATGGATGGTAGCCTTGTCATTATAATAGGTAGTCTGTTGTCGTGATTTTTGTTACTCCAATGGATGGTAACCTTGTTATTATGGAAGGTAGTATGTTGTCGATATTTTTGTTAATCCAATGGATGCTAGCCTTGTCATTATGTTAGGTAGTATGTTGTCGATATCTTTGTTACTCCAATGGATGGTAGCCTTGTCATTATGGAAGATAGTCTGTTGTCGATATCTTTGTTACTCCAATGGATGGTATCCTAGTCATTATGGAAGGTAGTCTATTGTCGAGATTTTTGTTACTCCAATGGATGGTAGCCTTGTCATTATGAAAGGTAGTCTTTTGTCGATATCTTTGTTACTACAATGGATGGTAGCCTTGTCATTATGGAAGGTAGTCTGTTGTTGAGATTTTTGTTACTCTAATGGATGGTAGCCTTGTCATTATAGTATGTAGTCTTTTGTCATGATTTTTGTTACTCCAATGGATGGTAGCCTTGTTATTATGGAAGGTAGTATGTTGTCGAGATTTTTGTTAATCCAATGGATGGTAGCCTTGTCATTATGGAAGGTAGTTTATTGTTCAGATTTTTGTTACTACAATGTATGGTAGCCTTGTCATTATGGTAGGTAGTCTGTTGTCGAGATTTTTGTTACTTTATCCGATGGTAGCCATGTCATTATGGAAGTTAGTCTGTTGTCGAGATTTTTGTTATTCCAATGGATGGTAGCCTAGTCATTATGGAAGGTAGTCTGTTGTTGAAATTTTTGTTACTCTAATGGATGGTAGCCTTGTCATTATAGTAGGTAGTCTGTTGTCGTGATTTTTGTTACTCCAATGGATGGTAGCCTTGTTATTATGGAAGGTAGTATGTTGTCGTGATTTTTGTTAATCCAATGGATGGTAGCCTTGTAATTTTGGAAGGTAGTCTATTTTTCAGATTTTTGTTACTACAATGTATGGTAGCCTTGTCATTATGGTAGGTAGTCTGTTGTCGATATTTTTGTTATTCCAATGGATGGTAGCTGTCATTATGAAAGGTAGTTTGTTGTCGATATCTTTGTTACACCATTGGATGGTAGCCTTGTCATTATGGAACTTAGTCTGTTGACAAAAATTTTGTTATTCCAATGAATGGTAGCCTAGTCATTATGGAAGGTAGTCTCTTTTCGAAATTTTTGTTACTCTAATGGATGGTATCCTTGTCATTATAGTAGGTAGTTTGTTGTCGTGATTTTAGTTACTCCAATGGGTGGTAGCCTTGTTATTATGGAAGGTAGTATGTTGTCGAGATTTTTGTTAATCCAATGGATGGTAGCCTTATCATTATGGAAGGTAGTCTATTTTTCATATTTTTGTTACTAGAATGTATGGAAGCCTTATCATTATGGTAGGTAGTTTGTTGTCGAGATTTTTGTTATTCCAATGGATGGTAGCCTTTTCATTATGAAAGGTAGTTTGTTGTCGATATCTTTGTTACTCCAATGGATGGTAGCCTTCTCATTATGGAAGGTAGTCTATTGTCTAGATTTTTGTTACTCTAATGGATGGTAGCCTTGTCATTATAATAGGTAGTCTGTTGTCGTGATTTTTGTTACTCCAATGGATGGTAACCTTGTTATTATGGAAGGTAGTATGTTGTCGATATTTTTGTTAATCCAATGGATGCTAGCCTTGTCATTATGTTAGGTAGTATGTTGTCGATATCTTTGTTACTCCAATGGATGGTAGCCTTGTCATTATGGAAGATAGTCTGTTGTCGATATCTTTGTTACTCCAATGGATGGTATCCTAGTCATTATGGAAGGTAGTCTATTGTCGAGATTTTTGTTACTCCAATGGATGGTAGCCTTGTCATTATGAAAGGTAGTCTTTTGTCGATATCTTTGTTACTACAATGGATGGTAGCCTTGTCATTATGGAAGGTAGTCTGTTGTTGATATTTTTGTTACTCTAATGGATGGTAGCCTTGTCATTATAGTATGTAGTCTTTTGTCATGATTTTTGTTACTCCAATGGATGGTAGCCTTGTTATTATGGAAGGTAGTATGTTGTCGAGATTTTTGTTAATCCAATGGATGGTAGCCTTGTCATTATGGAAGGTAGTTTATTGTTCAGATTTTTGTTACTACAATGTATGGTAGCCTTGTCATTATGGTAGGTAGTCTGTTGTCGAGATTTTTGTTACTTTATCCGATGGTAGCCATGTCATTATGGAAGTTAGTCTGTTGTCGAGATTTTTGTTATTCCAATGGATGGTAGCCTAGTCATCATGGAAGGTAGTCTGTTGTTGAAATTTTTGTTACTCTAATGGATGGTAGCCTTGTCATTATAGTAGGTAGTCTGTTGTCGTGATTTTTGTTACTCCAATGGATGGTAGCCTTGTTATTATGGAAGGTAGTATGTTGTCGTGATTTTTGTTAATCCAATGGATGGTAGCCTTGTAATTTTGGAAGGTAGTCTATTTTTCAGATTTTTGTTACTACAATGTATGGTAGCCTTGTCATTATGGTAGGTAGTCTGTTGTCGATATTTTTGTTATTCCAATGGATGGTAGCTGTCATTATGAAAGGTAGTTTGTTGTCGATATCTTTGTTACACCATTGGATGGTAGCCTTGTCATTATGGAACTTAGTCTGTTGACAAAAATTTTGTTATTCCAATGAATGGTAGCCTAGTCATTATGGAAGGTAGTCTCTTTTCGAAATTTTTGTTACTCTAATGGATGGTATCCTTGTCATTATAGTAGTTAGTTTGTTGTCGTGATTTTAGTTACTCCAATGGGTGGTAGCCTTGTTATTATGGAAGGTAGTATGTTGTCGAGATTTTTGTTAATCCAATGGATGGTAGCCTTATCATTATGGAAGGTAGTCTATTTTTCATATTTTTGTTACTACAATGTATGGAAGCCTTATCATTATGGTAGGTAGTCTGTTGTCGAGATTTTTGTTATTCCAATGGATGGTAGCCTTTTCATTATGAAAGGTAGTTTGTTGTCGATATCTTTGTTACTCCAATGGATGGTAGCCTTCTCATTATGGAAGGTAGTCTATTTTCTAGATTTTTGTTACTCTAATGGATGGTAGCCTTGTCATTATAATAGGTAGTCTGTTGTCGTGATTTTTGTTACTCCAATGGATGGTAACCTTGTTATTATGGAAGGTAGTATGTTGTCGATATTTTTGTTAATCCAATGGATGCTAGCCTTGTCATTATGTTAGGTAGTATGTTGTCGATATCTTTGTTACTCCAATGGATGGTAGCCTTGTCATTATGGAAGATAGTCTGTTGTCGATATCTTTGTTACTCCAATGGATGGTATCCTAGTCATTATGGAAGGTAGTCTATTGTCGAGATTTTTGTTACTCCAATGGATGGTAGCCTTGTCATTATGAAAGGTAGTCTTTTGTCGATATCTTTGTTACTACAATGGATGGTAGCCTTGTCATTATGGAAGGTAGTCTGTGTTGAGATTTTTGATACTCTAATGGATGGTAGCCTTGTCATTATAGTATGTAGTCTTTTGTCATGATTTTTGTTACTCCAATGGATGGTAGCCTTGTTATTATGGAAGGTAGTATGTTGTCGAGATTTTTGTTAATTCAATGGATGGTAGCCTTGTCATTATGGAAGGTAGTTTATTGTTCAGATTTTTGTTACTACAATGTATGGTAGCCTTGTCATTATGGTAGGTAGTCTGTTGTCGAGATTTTTGTTACTTTATCCGATGGTAGCCATGTCATTATGGAAGTTATTCTGTTGTCGAGATATTTGTTATTCCAATGGATGGTAGCCTAGTCATTATGGAAGGTAGTCTGTTGTTGAAATTTTTGTTACTCTAATGGATGGTAGCCTTGTCATTATAGTAGGTAGTCTGTTGTCGTGATTTTTGTTACTCCAATGGATGGTAGCCTTGTTATTATGGAAGGTAGTATTTTGTCGAGATTTTTGTTAATCCAATGGATGGTAGCCTTGTCATTTTGGAAGGTAGTCTATTGTTCAGATTTTTGTTACTACAATGTATGGTAGCCTTGTCATTATGGTAGGTAGTCTGTTGTCGATATTTTTGTTATTCCAATGGATGGTAGCTGTCATTATGAAAGGTAGTTTGTTGTCGATATCTTTGTTACACCATTGGATGGTAGCCTTGTCATTATGGAACTTAGTCTGTTGACAAAATTTTTGTTATTCCAATGAATGGTAGCCTAGTCATTATGGAAGGTAGTCTCTTTTCGAAATTTTTGTTACTCTAATGGATGGTATCCTTGTCATTATAGTAGGTAGTTTGTTGTCGTGATTTTAGTTACTCCAATGGGTGGTAGCCTTCTTATTATGGAAGGTAGTATGTTGTCGAGATTTTTGTTAATCCAATGGATGGTAGCCTTATCATTATGGAAGGTAGTCTATTTTTCATATTTTTGTTACTACAATGTATGGAAGCCTTATCATTATGGTAGGTAGTCTGTTGTCGAGATTTTTGTTATTCCAATGGATGGTAGCCTTTTCATTATGAAAGGTAGTTTGTTGTCGATATCTTTGTTACTCCAATGGATGGTAGCCTTCTCATTATGGAAGGTAGTCTATTTTCTAGATTTTTGTTACTCTAATGGATGGTAGCCTTGTCATTATAATAGGTAGTCTGTTGTCGTGATTTTTGTTACTCCAATGGATGGTAACCTTGTTATTATGGAAGGTAGTATGTTGTCGATATTTTTGTTAATCCAATGGATGCTAGCCTTGTCATTATGTTAGGTAGTATGTTGTCGATATCTTTGTTACTCCAATGGATGGTAGCCTTGTCATTATGGAACATAGTCTGTTGTCGATATCTTTGTTACTCCAATGGATGGTATCCTAGTCATTATGGAAGGCAGTCTATTGTCGAGATTTTTGTTACTCCAATGGATGGTAGCCTTGTCATTATGAAAGGTAGTCTTTTGTCGATATCTTTGTTACTACAATGGATGGTAGCCTCGTCATTATGGAAGGTAGTCTGTTGTTGAGATTTTTGTTACTCTAATGGATGGTAGCCTTGTCATTATAGTATGTAGTCTTTTGTCATGATTTTTGTTACTCCAATGGATGGTAGCCTTGTTATTATGGAAGGTAGTATGTTGTCTAGATTTTTGTTAATCCAATGGATGGTAGCCTTGTCATTATGGAAGGTAGTTTATTGTTCAGATTTTTGTTACTACAATGTATGGTAGCCTTGTCATTATGGTAGGTAGTCTGTTGTCGATATTTTTGTTACTTTATCCGATGGTAGCCATGTCATTATGGAAGTTAGTCTGTTGTCGAGATTTTTGTTATTCCAATGGATGGTAGCCTAGTCATTATGGAAGGTAGTCTGTTGTTGAAATTTTTGTTACTCTAATGGATGGTAGCCTTGTCATTATAGTAGGTAGTCTGTTGTCGTGATTTTTGTTACTCCAATGGATGGTAGCCTTGTTATTATGGAAGGTAGTATTTTGTCGACATTTTTGTTAATCCAATGGATGGTAGCCTTGTCATTTTGGAAGGTAGTCTATTGTTCAGATTTTTGTTACTACAATGTATGGTAGCCTTGTCATTATGGTAGGTAGTCTGTTGTCAATATTTTTGTTATTCCAATGGATGGTAGCTGTCATTATGAAAGGTAGTTTGTTGTTGATATCTTTGTTACACCATTGGATGGTAGCCTTGTCATTATGGAACTTAGTCTGTTGACAAAAATTTTGTTATTCCAATGAATGGTAGCCTAGTCATTATGGAAGGTAGTCTCTTTTCGAAATTTTTGTTACTCTAATGGATGATATCCTTGTCATTATAGTAGGTAGTTTGTTGTCGTGATTTTAGTTACTCCAATGGGTGGTAGCCTTGTTATTATGGAAGGTAGTATGTTGTCGAGATTTTTGTTAATCCAATGGATGGTAGCCTTATCATTATGGAAGGTAGTCTATTTTTCATATTTTTGTTACTACAATGTATGGAAGCCTTATCATTATTGTAGGTAGTCTGTTGTCGAGATTTTTGTTATTCCAATGGATGGTAGCCTTTTCATTATGAAAGGTAGTTTGTTGTCGATATCTTTGTTACTCCAATGGATGGTAGCCTTCTCATTATGGAAGGTAGTCTATTTTCTAGATTTTTGTTACTCTAATGGATGGTAGCCTTGTCATTATAATAGGTAGTCTGTTGTCGTGATTTTTGTTACTCCAATGGATGGTAACCTTGTTATTATGGAAGGTAGTATGTTGTCGATATTTTTGTTAATCCAATGAATGCTAGCCTTGTCATTATGTTAGGTAGTATGTTGTCGATATCTTTGTTACTCCAATGGATGGTAGCCTTGTCATTATGGAAGATAGTCTGTTGTCGATATCTTTGTTACTCCAATGGATGGTATCCTAGTCATTATGGAAGGTAGTCTATTGTCGAGATTTTTGTTACTCCAATGGATGGTAGCCTTGTCATTATGAAAGGTAGTCTTTTGTCAATATCTTTGTTACTACAATGGATGGTAGCCTTGTCATTATGGAATGTAGTCTGTTGTTGAGATTTTTGTTACTCTAATGGATGGTAGCCTTGTCATTATAGTATGTAGTCTTTTGTCATGATTTTTGTTACTCCAATGGATGGTAGCCTTATTATTATGGAAGGTAGTATGTTGTCGAGATTTTTGTTAATCCAATGGATGTTAGCCTTGTCATTATGGAAGGTAGTTTATTGTTCAGATTTTTGTTACTACAATGTATGGTAGCCTTGTCATTATGGTAGGTAGTCTGTTGTCGAGATTTTTGTTACTTTATCCGATGGTAGCCATGTCATTATGGAAGTTAGTCTGTTGTCGAGATTTTTGTTATTCCAATGGATGGTAGCCTAGTCATTATGGAAGGTAGTTTGTTGTTGAAATTTTTGTTACTCTAATGGATGGTAGCCTTGTCATTATAGTAGGTAGTCTGTTGTCGTGATTTTTGTTACTCCAATGGATGGTAGCCTTGTTATTATGGAAGGTAGTATTTTGTCGAGATTTTTGTTAATCCAATGGATGGTAGCCTTGTCATTTTGGAAGGTAGTCTATTGTTCAGATTTTTGTTACTACAATGTATGGTAGCCTTGTCATTATGGTAGGTAGTCTGTTGTCGATATTTTTGTTATTCCAATGGATGGTAGCTGTCATTATGAAAGGTAGTTTGTTGTCGATATCTTTGTTACACCATTGGATGGTAGCCTTGTCATTATGGAACTTAGTCTGTTGACAAAAATCTTGTTATTCCAATGAATGGTAGCCTAGTCAATATGGAAGGTAGTCTCTTTTCGAAATTTTTGTTACTCTAATTGATGGTAGCCTTGTCATTATAGTAGGTAGTTTGTTGTCGAGATTTTTGTTATTCCAATGGATGGTAGCCTTGTCATTATGAAAGGTAGTTTGCTGTCGATATCTTTGTTAATCCAATGGATGGTAGCCTTCTCATTATGGAAGGTAGTCTATTGTCTAGATTTTTGTTACTCTAATGGATGGTAGCCTTGTCATTATAATAGGTAGTCTGTTGTCGTGATTTTTGTTACTCCAATGGATGGTAACCTTGTTATTATGGAAGGTAGTATGTTGTCGATATTTTTGTTAATCCAATGGATGCTAGCCTTGTCATTATGTTAGGTAGTATGTTGTCGATATCTTTGTTACTCCAATGGATGGTAGCCTTGTCATTATGGAAGATAGTCTGTTGTCGATATCTTTGTTACTCCAATGGATGGTAGCCTAGTCATTATGGAAGGTAGTCTATTGTCGAGATTTTTGTTACTCCAATGGATGGTAGCCTTGTCATTATGGAAGGTAGTATGTTGTCGAGATTTTTGTTATTCCAATGGATGGTAGCCTTGTCATTATGAAAGGTAGTCTTTTGTCTATATCTTTGTTACTCCAATAGTTGGTAGCCTTGTCATTATGGAAGATAGTCTGTTGTCAATATCTTTGTTACTCCAATGGATTGTAGCCTAGTCATTATGGAAGGTAGTCTATTGTCGAGATTTTTGTTACTCCAATGGATGGTAGCCTTGTCATTATGGAAGGTAGTATGTTGTCGAGATTTTTGTTATTCCAATGGATGGTAGCCTTGTCATTATGAAAGGTAGTCTTTTGTCTATATCTTTGTTACTCCAATGGATGGTAGCCTTGTCATTATGGGAGGTAGTCTGTTGTCGAGATTTTTGGTACTCTAATGGATGGTAGCCTTGTCATTATAGTAGGTATTCTGTTGTCGTGATTTTTGTTACTCCAATGGATGGTAGCCTTGTTATTATGGAAGGTAGTATGTTGTCGAGTTATTTGTTAATCCAATGGATGGTAGCCTTGTCATTATGGAAGGTAGTTTATTGTTCAGATTTTTGTTACTACAATGTATGGTAGCCTTGTCATTATGGTAGGTAGTCTGTTGTCGAGATTTTTGTTACTTTATTGGATGGTAGCCACGTCATTATGGAAGTTAGTCTGTTGTCGAGATTTTTGTTATTCCAAAGGATGGTAGCCTTGTCATTATGAAAGGTAGTTTGGTGTCGATATCTTTGTTACTACAATGGATGGTAGCCTTATCGTTATGGAACTTAGTCTGTTGACAAAAATTTTGTTATTCCAATGAATGGTAGCCTAGTCATTATGGAAGGTAGTCTCTTTTCGAAATTTTTGTTACTCTAATGGATGGTAGCCTTGTCATTATAGTAGGTAGTTTGTTGCCGTGATTTTAGTTACTCCAATGGGTGGTAGCCTTGTTATTATGGAAGGTAGTATGTTGTCGAGATTTTTGTTAATCCAATGGATGGTAGCCTTATCATTATGGAAGGTAGTCTATTTTTCATATTTTTGTTACTACAATGTATGGAAGCCTTATCATTATGGTAGGTAGTCTGTTGTCGAGATTTTTGTTATTCCAATCGATGGTAGCCTTGTCATTATGAAAGGTAGTTTGTTATCGATATCTTTGTTACTCCAATGGATGGTAGCCTTCTCATTATGGAAGGTAGTCTATTGTCTAGATTTTTGTTACTCTAATGGATGGTAGCCTTGTCATTATAATAGGTAGTATGTTGTCGATATCTTTGTTACTCCAATTTATGGTAGCGTTGTCATTATGGAAGGTAGTCTGTTGTCGATATCTTTGTTACTCCAATGGATGGTAGCCTAGTCATTATGGAAGGTAGTCTATTGTCGAGATTTTTGTTACTCCAATGGATGGTAGCCTTGTCATTATGGAAGGTAGTATGTTGTCGAGATTTTTGTTATTCCAATCGATGGTAGCCTTGTCATTATGAAAGGTAGTCTTTTGTCGATATCTTTGTTACTACAATGGATGGTAGCCTTGTCATTATGGAAGGTAGTCTGTTGTCGATATTTTTGTTACTCTAATGGATGGTAGCCTTGTCATTATAGTATGTAGTCTTTTGTCGTGATTTTTGTTACTCCAATGGATGGTAGCCTTGTTATTATGGAAGGTAGTATGTTCTCGAGATTTTTGTTAATCCAATGGATTGTAGCCTTGTCATTATGGAAGGTGGTTTATTGTTTAGATTTTTGTTACTACAATGTATGGTAGCCTTGTCATTATGGTAGGTAGTATGTTGTCGATATTTTTGTTATCCCAATGGATGGTAGTTGTCATTATGAAAGGTAGTTTGTTGTCGATATCTTTGTTACACCATTGGATGGTAGCCTTGTCATTATGGAACTTAGTCTGTTGACAAAAATTTTGTTAGTCCAATGAATGGTAGCCTAGTCATTATGGAAGGTAGTCTGTTTTCAAAATTTTTGTTACTCTAATGGATGGTAGCCTTGTCATTGTAGTAGGTAGTATGTTGTCGTGATTTTAGTTACTCCAATGGGTGGTAGCCTTGTTATTATGGAAGGTAGTATGTTGTCGATATTTTTGTTACTCCAATGGATGGTAGCCTTGTCATTATGGAAGGTAGTCTATTGTCTAGATTTTTGTTACTCTAATGGATGGTAGCCTTGTCATTATAATAGGTAGTCTGTTGTCGTCATTTTTGTTACTCCAATGCATGGTAACCTTGTTATTATGGAAGGTAGTATGTTGTCTATATTTTTGTTAATCCAATGGATGCTAGCCTTGTCATTATGTTAGGTAGTATGTTGTCGATATCTTTGTTACTCCAATGGATGGTAGCCTTGTCATTATGGAAGGTAGTCTGTTGTCGATATCTTTGTTACTCCAATAGATGGTAGCCTAGTCATTATGGAAGGTAGTCTATTGTCGAGATTTTTGTTACTCCAATGGATGATAGCCTTGTCATTATGGAAGGTAGTATGTTGTCGAGATTTTTGTTATTCCAATGGATGGTAGCCTTGTCATTATGAAAGGTAGTCTTTTGTCTATATCTTTGTTACTCCAATGGATGGTAGCCTTGTCATTATGGGAGGTAGTCTGTTGTGGAGATTTTTGTTACTCTAATGGATGGTAGCCTTGTCATTATAGTAGGTATTCTGTTGTCGTGATTTTTGTTATCCAATGGATGGTAGCCTTGTCATTATGGAAGGTAGTTTATTGTTCAGATTTTTGATACTACAATGTATGGTAGCCTTGTCATTATGGTTGGTAGTCTGTTCTCGAGATTTTTGTTACTCTATTGGATGGTAGCCATGTCATTATGGAAGTTAGTCTGTTGTCGAGATTTTTGTTATTCCAATGGATGGTAGCCTAGTCATTATGGAAGGTAGTCTGTTGTCAAAATTTTTGTTACTCTAATGGATGGTAGCCTTGTCATTATAGTAGGTAATCTGTTGTCGTGATTTTGTTTACTCCAATGGATGGTAGCCTTGTTATTATGGAAGGTAGTATGTTGTCAAGATTTTTGTTAATCCAATGGATGGTAGCCTTGTCATTATGGAAGGTAGTCTATTGTTCAGATTTTTGTTACTACAATGTATGGTAGCCTTGACATTATAGTAGGTAGTCTGTTGTCGAGATTTTTGTTATTCCAAAGAATGGTAGCCTTGTCATTATGAAAGGTAGTTTCTTGTCGATATCTTTGTTACACCATTGGATGGTAGCCTTGTCATTTTGGAACTTAGTCTGTTGTCGAAATTTTTGTTATTCCAATGGATGGTAGCCTATTAATTATGGAAGGTAGTCTATTGTCGAAATTTTTGTTACTTTAATGGATGGTAGCCTTGTCATTATAGTAGGTAGTCTGTTGTCGTGATTTTTGTTACTCCAATGGACGGTAGCCTTGTTATTATGGAAGGTAGTATGTTGTCGTGATTTTTGTTAATCCAATGGATGGTAGCCTTGTAATTATGGAAGGTAGTCTATTGTTCAGATTTTTGTTACTACAATGTATGGTAGCCTTGTCATTATGGTAGGTAGTCTATTGTCGAGATTTTTATTATTCCAATGGATGGTAGCCTTGCCATTATGAAAGGTAGTTTGTTGTCGATATCTTTGTTACTCTAATGGATGGTAGCCTTGTCATTATGGAAGGTAGTCTATTGTCTAGATTTTTGTTACTCTAATGGATGGTAGCCTTTTCATTATAATAGGTAGTCTGTTGTCGTGATTTTTGTTACTTCAATGGATGGTAACCTTGTTATTATGGAAGGTAGTATGTTGTCGATATTTTTGTTAATCCAATGGATGCTAGCCTTGTCATTATGTTAGGTAGTATGTTGTCGATATCTTTGTTACTCCAATGGATGGTAGCCTTGTCATTATGGAAGGTAGTCTGTTGTCGATATCTTTGTTACTCCAATGGATGGTAGCCTAGTCATTATGGAAGGTAGTCTATTGTCGAGATTTTTGTTACTCCAATGGATGGTAGCCTTGTCATTATGAAAGGTAGTATGTTGTCGAGATTTTTGTTATTCCAATGGATGGTAGCCTTGTCATTATGAAAGGTAGTCTTTTGTCTATATCTTTGTTACTCCAATGGATGGTAGCCTTGTCATTATGGGAGGTAGTCTATTGTCGAGTATTTGGTAACTCTAATGGATGGTAGCCTTGTCATTATAGTAGGTATTCTGTTGTCATGATTTTTGTTACTCCAATGGATGGTAGCCTTGTTATTATGGAAGGTAGTATGTTGTCGAGTTATTTATTAATCCAATGGATGGTAGCCTTGTCATTATGGAAGGTAGTTTATTGTTCAGATTTTTGTTACTACAATGTATGGTAGCCTTGTCATTATGGTAGGTAGTCTGTTGTCGAGATTTTTGTTACTCTATTGGATGGTAGCCATGTCATTATGGAAGTTAGTCTGTTGTCGAGATTTTTGTTATTCCAAAGGATGGTAGCCTTGTCATTATGAAAGGTAGTTTGTTGTCGATATCTTTGTTACTCCAATGGATGGTAGCCTTGTCGTTATGGAAGGTAGTCTGTTGTCGTGATTTTTGTTACTGCAATGGATGGTAGCCTTGTTATTATGGAAGGTGGTATTTTGTCGAGATTTTTGTTAATCCAATGCATGGTAGCCTTGTCATTATGTTAGGTAGTATGTTGTCGATATCTTTGTTACTCCAATTTATGGTAGCCTTGTCATTATGGAAGGTAGTCTGTTGTCGATATCTTTGTTACTCCAACGGATGGTAGCCTTGTCGTTATGGAAGGTAGTCTATTGTCGAGATTTTTGTTACTCTAATGGATGGTAGCCTTGTCATTATAGTAGGTAGTCTGTTGTCGTGATTTTTGTTACTGCAATGGATGGTAGCCTTGTTAATATGGAAGGTAGTATTTTGTCGAGATTTTTGTTAATCCAATGGATGGTAGCCTTGTCATTATGTTAGGTAGTATGTTGTCGATATCTTTGTTACTCCAATTTATGGAAGCGTTGTCATTATGGAAGGTAGTCTGTTGTCGATATCTTTGTTACTCCAATGGATGGTAGCCTAGTCATTATGGAAGGTAGTCTATTGTCGAGATTTTTGTTACTCCAATGGATGGTAGCCTTGTCATTATGGAAGGTAGTATGTTGTCGAGATTTTTGTTATTCCAATGGATGGTAGCCTTGTCATTATGAAAGGTAGTCTTTTGTCGATATCTTTGTTACTACAATGGATGGTAGCCTTGTCATTATGGAAGATAGTCTGTTGTCGATATTTTTGTTACTCTAATGGATGGTAGCCTTGTCATTATAGTATGTAGTCTTTTGTCGTGATTTTTGTTACTCCAATGGATGGTAGCCTTGTTATTATGGAAGGTAGTATGTTGTCAAGATTTTTGTTAATCCAATGGATGGTAGCCTTGTCATTATGGAAGGTAGTTTATTGTTCAGATTTTTGTTACTACAATGTATGGTAGCCTTGTCATTATGGTAGGTAGTCTGTTGTCGAGATTTTTGTTACTCTATTGGATGGTAGCCATGTCATTATGGAAGTTAGTCTGTTGTCGAGATTTTTGTTATTCCAATGGATGGTAGCCTAGTCATTATTGAAGGTAGTCTGTTGTTGAAATTTTAATTACTCTAATGGATGGTAGCCTTGTCATTATAGTACGTAGTCTGTTGTCGTGATTTTTGTTACTCCAATGGCTGGTAGCCTTGTTATTATGGAAGGTAGTATGTTGTCATGATTTTTGTTAATCCAATGGATGGTAGCCTTGTCATTTTGGAAGGTAGTCTATTGTTCAGATTTTTGTTACTACAATGTATGGTAGCCTTGTCATTATGGTAGGTAGTATGTTGTCGATATTTTTGTTATTCCAATGGATGGTAGCTGTCATTATGAAAGGTAGTTTGTTGTCGATATCTTTGTTACACCATTGGATGGTAGCCTTGTCATTATGGAACTTAGTCTGTTGACAAAAATTTTGTTATTCCAATTAATGGTAGCCTAGTCATTACGGAAGGTAGTCTGTGTTCGAAATTTTTGTTACTCTAATGGATGGTAGCCTTGTCATTGTAGTAGGTAGTCTGTTGTCGAGATTTTAGTTAATCCAATGGATGGTAGCCTTGTCATTATGGAAGGTAGTCTATTTTTCATATTTTTGTTACTACAATGTATGGAAGCCTTGTCATTATGGTAGGTAGTCTGTTGTCGATATTTTTGTTACTCCAATGGATGGTAGCCTTGTCATTATGGAAGGTAGTCTATTGTCTATATCTTTGTTACTCTAATGGATGGTAGCCTTGTCATTATAATAGGTAGTCTGTTGTCGTGATTTTTGTTACTCCAATGGATGGTAACCTTGTTATTATGGAAGGTAGTATGTTGTCGATATTTTTGTTAATCCAATGGATGCTAGCCTTGTCATTATGTTAGGTAGTATGTTGTCGATATCTTTGTTACTCCAACGGATGGTAGCCTTGTCATTATGGAAGGTAGTCTGTTGTCGATATCTTTGTTACTCCATTGGATGGTAGCCTAGTCATTATGGAAGGTAGTCTATTGTCGAGATTTTTGTTACTCCAATGGATGGTAGCCTTCTCATTATGAAAGGTAGTATGTTGTCGAGATTTTTGTTATTCCAATGGATGGTAGCCTTGTCATTATGAAAGGTAGTCTTTTGTCTATATCTTTGTTACTCCAATGGATGGTAGCCTTGTCATTATGGGAGGTAGTCTGTTGTCGAGATTTTTGTTACTCTAATGGATGGTAGCCTTGTCATTATAGTAGGTATTTTGTTGTCGTGATTTTTGTTACTCCAATGGATGGTAGCCTTGTTATTATGGAAGGTAGTATGTTGTCGAGATTTTTGTTAATCCAATGGATGGTAGCCTTGTCATTATGGAAGGTAGTTTATTGTTCAGATTTTTGTTACTACAATGTATGGTAGCCTTGTCATGATGGTTGGAAGTCTGTTGTCGAGATTTTTGTTACTCTATTGGATGGTAGCCATGTCATTATGGAAGTTAGTCTGTTGTTGAGATTTTTGTTATTCCAATGGATGGTAGCCTAGTCATTATGGAAGGTAGTCTGTTGTCGAAATTTTTGTTACTCTAATGGATGGTAGCCTTGTCATTATAGTAGGTAGTCTGTTGTCGTGATTTTGTTTACTCCAATGGATGGTAGCCTTGTTATTATGGAAGGTAGTATGTTGTCAAGATTTTTGTTAATCCAATGGATGGTAGCCTTGTCATTATGGAAGGTAGTCTATTGCTCAGATTTTTGTTACTACAATGTATGGTAGCCTTGACATTATAGTAGGTAGTCTGTTGTCGAAATTTTTGTTATTCCAAAGGATGGTAGCCTTGTCATTATGAAAGGTAGTTTCTTGTCGATATCTTTGTTACTCCATTGGATGGTAGCCTAGTCATTATGGAAGGTAGTCTATTGTCGAGATTTTTGTTACTCCAATGGATGGTAGCCTTCTCATTATGAAAGGTAGTATGTTGTCGAGATTTTTGTTATTCCAATGGATGGTAGCCTTGTCATTATGAAAGGTAGTCTTTTGTCTATATCTTTGTTACTCCAATGGATGGTAGCCTTGTCATTATGGGAGGTAGTCTGTTGTCGAGATTTTTGTTACTCTAATGGATGGTAGCCTTGTCATTATAGTAGGTATTTTGTTGTCGTGATTTTTGTTACTCCAATGGATGGTAGCCTTGTTATTATGGAAGGTAGTATGTTGTCGAGATTTTTGTTAATCCAATGGATGGTAGCCTTGTCATTATGGAAGGTAGTTTATTGTTCAGATTTTTGTTACTACAATGTATGGTAGCCTTGTCATGATGGTTGGAAGTCTGTTGTCGAGATTTTTGTTACTCTATTGGATGGTAGCCATGTCATTATGGAAGTTAGTCTGTTGTTGAGATTTTTGTTATTCCAATGGATGGTAGCCTAGTCATTATGGAAGGTAGTCTGTTGTCGAAATTTTTGTTACTCTAATGGATGGTAGCCTTGTCATTATAGTAGGTAGTCTGTTGTCGTGATTTTGTTTACTCCAATGGATGGTAGCCTTGTTATTATGGAAGGTAGTATGTTGTCAAGATTTTTGTTAATCCAATGGATGGTAGCCTTGTCATTATGGAAGGTAGTCTATTGCTCAGATTTTTGTTACTACAATGTATGGCAGCCTTGACATTATAGTAGGTAGTCTGTTGTCGAAATTTTTGTTATTCCAAAGGATGGTAGCCTTGTCATTATGAAAGGTAGTTTCTTGTCGATATCTTTGTTACACCATTGGATGGTAGCCTTGTCATTATGGAACTTAGTCTGTTGTCGAAATTTTTGTTATTCCAATGGATGGTAGCCTAATCATTATGGAAGGTAGTCTATTGTCGAAATTTTTGTTACTCTAATGGATGGTAGCCTTGTCATTATAGTAGGTAGTCTGTTGTCGTGATTTTTGTTACTCCAATGGATGGTAGCCTTGTTATTATGGAAGGTAGTATGTTGTCGAGATTTTTGTTAATCCAATGGATGGTAGTCTTGTCATTATGGAAGGTAGTCTATTGTTCAGATTTTTGTTACTACAATGTATGGTAGCCTTGTCATTATGGTAGGTAGTCTGTTGTCGAGATTTTTGTTATTCCAATGGATGGTAGCCTTGTCATTATGAAAGGTAGTTTGTTATCGATATCTTTGTTACTCCAATGGATGGTAGCCTTGTCATTATGGAAGGTAGTCTATTGTCTAGATTTTTGTTACTCTAATGGATGGTAGCCTTGTCATTATAATAGGTAGTCTGTTGTCGTGATTTTTGTTACTCCAATGGATGGTAACCTTGTTATTATGGAAGGTAGTATGTTGTCGATATTTTTGTTAATCCAATGGATGCTAGCCTTGTCATTATGTTAGGTAGTATGTTGTCGATATCTTTGTTACTCCAATGGATGGTAGCCTGGTCATTATGGAAGGTAGTCTGTTGTCGATATCTTTGTTACTCCAATGGATGGTAGCCTGGTCATTATGGAAGGTAGTCTATTGTCGAGATTTATGTTACTCCAATGGATGGTAGCCTTGTCATTATGGAAGGTAGTATGTTGTCGAGATTTTTGTTATTCCAATGGATGGTAGCCTTGTCATTATGAAAGGTAGTCTTTTGTCTATATCTTTGTTACTCCAATGGATGGTAGCCTTGTCATTATGGGATGTAGTCTGTTGTCCAGATTTTTGTTACTCCAATGGATGGTAGCCTTGTCCCTATAGTAGGTATTCTGTTGTCGTGATTTTTGTTACTCCAATGGATGGTAGCCTTGTTATTATGGAAGGTAGTATGTTGTCGAGATTTTTGTTAATCCAATGGATGGTAGCCTTGTCATTATGGAAGGTATTTTATTGTTCAGATTTTTGTTACTACAATGTATGGCAGCCTTGTCATTATGGTTGGTAGTCTGTTGTCGAGATTTTTGTTACTCTATTGGATGGTAGCCATGTCATTATGGAAGTTAGTCTGTTGTCGAGATTTTTGTTATTCCAATGGATGGTAGCCTAGTCATTATGGAAGGTAGTCTGTTGTCAAAATTTTTCTTACTCTAATGGATGGTAGCCTTGTCATTATAGTAGGTAGTCTGTTGTCGTGATTTTGTTTACTCCAATGGATGGTAGCCTTGTTATTATGGAAGGTAGTATGTTGTCAAGATTTTTGTTAATCCAATGGATGGTAGCCTTGTCATTATGGAAGGTAGTCTATTGTTCAGATTTTTGTTACTACAATGTATGGTAGCCTTGTCATTATGGTAGGTAGTCTGTTGTCGAGATTTTTGTTATTCGAAAGGATGGTAGCCTTGTCATTATGAAAGGTAGTTTTTTGTCGATATCTTTGTTACACCATTGGATGGTAGCCTTGTCATTATGGAACTTAGTCTGTTGTCGAAATTTTTGTTATTCCAATGGATGGTAGCCTAGTCATTATGGAAGGTAGTCTATTGTCGAAATTTTTGTTTCTCTAATGGATGGTAGCATTGTCATTATAGTAGGTAGTCTGTTGTCGTGATTTTTGTTACTCCAATGGATGGTAGCCTTGTTATTATGGAAGGTAGTATGTTGTCGAGATTTTTGTTAATCCAATTGATGGTAGCCTTGTCATTATGGAAGGTAGTCTATTGTTCATATTTTTGTTACTACAATGTATGGTAGCCTTGTCATTATGGTAGGTAGTCTGTTGTCGAGATTTTTGTTATTCCAAAGGATTGTAGCCTTGTCATTATGAAAGGTAGTTTGTTGTCGATATCTTTGTTACTCCAATGGATGGTAGCCTTGTCATTATGGAAGGTAGTCTATTGTCGAGATTTTTGTTACTCTAATGTATGGTAGCCTTGTCATTATAGTAGGTAGTCTGTTGTCGTGATTTTTGTTACTCCAATGGATGGAAGCCTTGTTATTATGGAAGGTAGTATGTTGTCGAGATTTTTGTTAATCCAATGGATGGTAGCCTTGTCATTATGTTAGGTAGTATGTTGTCGATATCTTTGTTAGTCCAATGGATGGTAGCCTTGTCATTATGGAAGGTAGTATGTTGTCGATATCTTTGTTACTCCAATGGATGGTAGCCTTGTCATTATGAAAGGTAGTCTTTTGTCAATATCTTTGTTACTACAATGGATGGTAGCCTTGTCATTATGGAAGGTAGTCTGTTGTCGAGATATTTGGTACTCTAATGGATGGTAGCCTTGTCATTATAGTAGGTAGTATGTTGTCGTGATTTTTGTTACTCCAATGGATGGTAGCCTTGTTATTATGGAAGGTAGTATGTTGTCGAGATTTTTGTTAATCCAATGGATGGTAGCCTTGTCATTATGGAAGGTAGCTTATTGTTCATATTTTTGTTACTACAATGTATGGTAGCCTTGTCATTATGGTAGGTAGTCTGTTGTCGAGATTTTAGTTACTCTATTGGATGGTAGCCATGTCATTATGGAAGTTAGTCTGTTGTCCAGATTTTTGTTTTTCCAATGGATGGTAGCCTAGTCATTATGGAAGGTAGTCTGTTGTCGAGATTTTTGTTACTCCAATGGATGATAGCCTTGTCATTATGGAAGGTAGTCTGTTGTCGTGATTTTTGTCACTCCAATGGATGGTAGCCTTGTCATTATGTTAGGTAGTATGTTGTCGATATCTTTATTGCTCCAATGGATGGTAGCCTTGTTATTATGGAAGGTAGTCTGTTGTCGATATCTTTGTTACTCCAATGGATGGTAGCCTAGTCATTATGGAAGGTAGTCTGTTGTCGAGATTTTTGTTTCTCCAATGGATGGTAGCCTTGTCATTATGGAAGGTAGTCTATTGTCGAGATTTTTGTTACTCCATTGGATGGTAGCCTTGTCATTATGGAAAATAGTATGTTGTCGATATTTTTGTTATTCCAATGGATTGTAGCCTAGTCATTATGGAAGGTAGTCTATTTTCGAGATTTTTGTTACTCCAATGGATGGTAGCATTGTCATTATGGAAGGTAGTCCGTTGTCGTGATTTTTGTTACTCCAATGGATGGTAGCCTTATCATTATGTTAAGTAGTATGTTGTCATATCTTTGTTACTCCAATGGATGGTAGCCTTGTCATTATGGAAGGTAGTCTATTGTTCAGATTTTTGTTACTACAATGTATGGTAGCCTTGACATTATAGTAGGTAGTCTGTTGTCGAGATTTTTGTTATTCCAAAGGATGGTAGCCTTTTCATTATGAAAGGTAGTTTCTTGTCGATATCTTTGTTACACCATTGGATGGTAGCCTTGTCATTATGGAACTTAGTCTGTTGTCGAAATTTTTGTTATTCCAATGGATGGTAGCCTAATCATTATGGAAGGTAGTCTATTGTCGAAATTTTTGTTACTCTAATGGATGGTAGCCTTGTCATTATAGTAGGTAGTCTGTTGTCGTGATTTTTGTTACTCCAATGGATGGTAGCCTTGTTATTATGGAAGGTAGTATGTTGTCGAGATTTTTATTAATCCAATGGATGGTAGCCTTGTCATTATGGAAGGTAGTCTATTGTTCAGATTTTTGTTACTACAATGTATGTTAGCCTTGTCATTATGGTATGTAGTCTGTTGTCGAGATTTTTGTTATTCCAATGGATGGTAGCCTTGTCATTATGAAAGGTAGTTTGTTGTCGATATCTTTGTTACTCCAATGGATGGTAGCCTTGTCATTATGGAAGGTAGTCTATTGTCTAGATTTTTGTTACTCTAATGGATGGTAGCCTTGTCATTATAATAGGTAGTCTGTTGTCGTGATTTTTGTTACTCCAATGGATGGTATACTTGTTATTATGGAAGGTAGTATGTTGTCGATATTTTTGTTAATCCAATGGATGCTAGCCTTGTCATTATGTTAGGTAGTATGTTGTCGATATCTTTGTTACTCCAATGGATGGTAGCCTTGTCATTATGGAAGGTAGTCTGTTGTCGATATCTTTGTTACTCCAATGGATGGTAGCCTAGTCATTATGGAAGGTAGTCTATTGTCGAGATTTTTGTTACTCCAATGGATGGTAGCCTTGTCATTATGGAAGGTAATATGTTGTCGAGATTTTTGTTATTCCAATGGATGGTAGCCTTGTCATTATGAAAGGTAGTCTTTTGTCTATATCTTAGTTACTCCAATGGATGGTAGCCTTGTCATTATGGGAGGTAGTCTGTTGTCCAGATTTTTCTTACTCTAATGGATGGTAGCCTTGTCATTATAGTAGGTATTCTGTTGTCGTGATTTTTGTTACTCCAATGGATGGTAGCCTTGTTATTATGGAAGGTAGTATGTTGTCGAGATTTTTGTTAATCCAATGGATGGTAGCCTTGTCATTATGGAAGGTAGTTTATTGTTCATATTTTTGTTACTACAATGTATGGTAGCCTTGTCATTATGGTTGGTAGTCTGTTGTCGAGATTTTTGTTACTCTATTGGATGGTAGCCATGTCATTATGGAAGTTAGTATGTTGTCGATATTTTTGTTATTCCAATGGATGGTAGCCTAGTCATTATGGAAGGTAGTTTGTTGTCAAAATTTTTGTTACTCTAATGGATGGTAGCCTTGTCATTATAGTAGGTAGTCTGTTGTCGTGATTTTGTTTACTCCAATGGATGGTAGCCTTGTTATTATGGAAGCTAGTATGTTGTCAAGATTTTTGTTAATCCAATGGATGGTAGCCTTGTCATTATGGAAGGTAGTCTATTGTTCAGATTTTTGTTACTACAATGTATGGTAGCCTTGACATTATAGTAGGTAGTCTGTTGTCGAGATTTTTGTTATTCCAAAGGATGGTAGCCTTGTCATTATGAAAGGTAGTTTCTTGTCGATATCTTTGTTACACCATTGGATGGTAGCCTTGTCATTATGGAACTTAGTCTGTTGTCGAAATTTTTGTTATTCCAATGGATGGTAGCCTAGTAATTATGGAAGGTAGTTTATTGTCGAAATTTTTGTTACTCTAATGGATGGTAGCCTTGTCATTATAGTAGGTAGTCTGTTGTCGTGATTTTTGTTACTCCAATGGATGGTAGCCTTGTTATTATGGAAGGTAGTATGTTGTCGAGATTTTTGTTAATCCAATGGATGGTAGCCTTGTCATTATGGAAGGTAGTCTATTGTTCAGATTTTTGTTACTACAATGTATGGTAGCCTTGTCATTATGGTAGGTAGTCTGTTGTCGAGATTTTTGTTATTCCAATGGATGGTAGCCTTGTCATTATGAAAGGTAGTTTGTTGTCGATATCTTTGTTACTCCAATGGATGGTAGCCTTGTCATTATGGAAGGTAGTCTATTGTCTAGATTTTTGTTACTCTAATGGATGGTAGCCTTGTCATTATAATAGGTAGTCTGTTGTCGTGATTTTTGTTACTCCAATGGATGGTAACCTTGTTATTATGGAAGGTAGTATGTTGTCGATATTTTTGTTAATCCAATGGATGGTAGCCTTGTCATTATGTTAGGTAGTATGTTGTCGATATCTTTGTTACTCCAATGGATGGTAGCCTGGTCATTATGGAAGGTAGTCTGTTGTCGATATCTTTGTTACTCCAATGGATGGTAGCCTGGTCATTATGGAAGGTAGTCTATTGTCGAGATTTTTGTTACTCCAATGGATGGTAGCCTTGTCATTACGGAATGTAGTATGTTGTCGAGATTTTTGTTATTCCAATGGATGGTAGCCTTGTCATTATGAAAGGTAGTCTTTTGTCTATATCTTTGTTACTCCAATGGATGGTAGCCTTGTCATTATGGGATGTAGTCTGTTGTCCAGATTTTTGTTACTCCAATGGATGGTAGCCTTGTCCCTATAGTAGGTATTCTGTTGTCGTGATTTTTGTTACTCCAATGGATGGTAGCCTTGTTATTATGGAAGGTAGTATGTTGTCGAGATTTTTGTTAATCCAATGGATGGTAGCCTTGTCATTATGGAAGGTAGTCTATTGTTCAGATTTTTGTTACTACAATGTATGGTAGCCTTGTCATTATGGTAGGTAGTCTGTTGTCGAGATTTTTGTTATTCCAATGGATGGTAGCCTTGTCATTATGAAAGGTAGTTTGTTGTCGATATCTTTGTTACTCCAATGGATGGTAGCCTTGTCATTATGGAAGGTAGTCTATTGTCTAGATTTTTGTTACTCTAATGGATGGTAGCCTTGTCATTATAATAGGTAGTCTGTTGTCGTGATTTTTGTTACTCCAATGGATGGTAACCTTGTTATTATGGAAGGTAGTATGTTGTCGATATTTTTGTTAATCCAATGGATGCTAGCCTTGTCATTATGTTAGGTAGTATGTTGTCGATATCTTTGTTACTCCAATGGATGGTAGCCTGGTCATTATGGAAGGTAGTCTGTTGTCGATATCTTTGTTACTCCAATGGATGGTAGCCTGGTCATTATGGAAGGTAGTCTATTGTCGAGATTTTTGTTACTCCAATGGATGGTAGCCTTGTCATTACGGAATGTAGTATGTTGTCGAGATTTTTGTTATTCCAATGGATGGTAGCCTTGTCATTATGAAAGGTAGTCTTTTGTCTATATCTTTGTTACTCCAATGGATGGTAGCCTTGTCATTATGGGATGTAGTCTGTTGTCCAGATTTTTGTTACTCCAATGGATGGTAGCCTTGTCCCTATAGTAGGTATTCTGTTGTCGTGATTTTTGTTACTCCAATGGATGGTAGCCTTGTTATTATGGAAGGTAGTATGTTGTCGAGATTTTTGTTAATCCAATGGATGGTAGCCTTGTCATTATGGAAGGTAGTTTATTGTTCAGATTTTTGTTACTACAATGTATGGCAGCCTTGTCATTATGGTTGGTAGTCTGTTGTCGAGATTTTTGTTACTCTATTGGATGGTAGCCATGTCATTATGGAAGTTAGTCTGTTGTCGAGATTTTTGTTATTCCAATGGATGGTAGCCTAGTCATTATGGAAGGTAGTCTGTTGTCGAAATTTTTCTTACTCTAATGGATGGTAGCCTTGTCATTATAGTAGGTAGTCTGTTGTCGTGATTTTGTTTACTCCAATGGATGGTAGCCTTGTTATTATGGAAGGTAGTATGTTGTCAAGATTTTTGTTAATCCAATGGATGGTAGCCTTGTCATTATGGAAGGTAGTCTATTGTTCAAATTTTTGTTACTACAATGTATGGTAGCCTTGTCATTATGGTAGGTAGTCTGTTGTCGAGATTTTTGTTATTCGAAAGGATGGTAGCCTTGTCATTATGAAAGGTAGTTTGTTGTCGATATCTTTGTTACACCATTGGATGGTAGCCTTGTCATTATGGAACTTAGTCTGTTGTCGAAATTTTTGTTATTCCAATGGATGGTAGCCTAGTCATTATGGAAGGTAGTCTATTGTCGAAATTTTTGTTTCTCTAATGGATGGTAGCATTGTCATTATAGTAGGTAGTCTGTTGTCGTGATTTTTGTTACTCCAATGGATGGTAGCCTTGTTATTATGGAAGGTAGTATGTTGTCGAGATTTTTGTTAATCCAATGGATGGTAGCCTTGTCATTATGGAAGGTAGTCTATTGTTAATATTTTTGTTACTACAATGTATGGTAGCCTTGTCATTATGGTAGGTAGTCTGTTGTCGAGATTTTTGTTATTCCAAAGGATGGTAGCCTTGTCATTATGAAAGGTAGTTTGTTGTCGATATCTTTGTTACTCCAATGGATGGTAGCCTTGTCATTATGGAAGGTAGTCTATTGTCGAGATTTTTGTTACTCTAATGTATGGTAGCCTTGTCATTATAGTAGGTAGTCTGTTGTCGTGATTTTTGTTACTCCAATGGATGGAAGCCTTGTTATTATGGAAGGTAGTATGTTGTCGAGATTTTTGTTAATCCAATGGATGGTAGCCTTGTCATTATGTTAGGTAGTATGTTGTCGATATCTTTGTTAGTCCAATGGATGGTAGCCTTGTCATTATGGAAGGTAGTATGTTGTCGATATCTTTGTTACTCCAATGGATGGTAGCCTTGTCATTATGAAAGGTAGTCTTTTGTCAATATCTTTGTTACTACAATGGATGGTAGCCTTGTCATTATGGAAGGTAGTCTGTTGTCGAGATATTTGGTACTCTAATGGATGGTAGCCTTGTCATTATAGTAGGTAGTATGTTGTCGTGATTTTTGTTACTCCAATGGATGGTAGCCTTGTTATTATGGAAGGTAGTATGTTGTCGAGATTTTTGTTAATCCAATGGATGGTAGCCTTGTCATTATGGAAGGTAGCTTATTGTTCATATTTTTGTTACTACAATGTATGGTAGCCTTGTCATTATGGTAGGTAGTCTGTTGTCGAGATTTTAGTTACTCTATTGGATGGTAGCCATGTCATTATGGAAGTTAGTCTGTTGTCCAGATTTTTGTTTTTCCAATGGATGGTAGCCTAGTCATTATGGAAGGTAGTCTGTTGTCGAGATTTTTGTTAATCCAATGGATGATAGCCTTGTCATTATGGAAGGTAGTCTGTTGTCGTGATTTTTGTCACTCCAATGGATGGTAGCCTTGTCATTATGTTAGGTAGTATGTTGTCGATATCTTTATTGCTCCAATGGATGGTAGCCTTGTTATTATGGAAGGTAGTCTGTTGTCGATATCTTTGTTACTCCAATGGATGGTAGCCTAGTCATTATGGAAGGTAGTCTATTGTCGAGATTTTTGTTACTGCAATGGATGGTAGCCTTGTCATTATGGAAGGTAGTATGTTGTCGAGATTTTTATTATTCCAATGGATGGTAGCCTTATCATTATGGAAGGTAGTTTGTGGTCGATATCTTTGTTACTCCAATGGATGGTAGCCTAGTCATTATGGAAGGTAGTCTGTTGTCGAGATTTTTGTTTCTCCAATGCATGGTAGCCTTGTCATTATGGAAGGTAGTCTATTGTCGAGATTTTTGTTACTCCATTGGATGGTAGCCTTGTCATTATGGAAAATAGTATGTTGTCGATATTTTTGTTATTCCAATGGATTGTAGCCTAGTCATTATGGAAGGTAGTCTATTTTCGAGATTTTTGTTACTCCAATGGATGGTAGCGTTGTCATTATGGAAGGTAGTCCGTTGTCGTGACTTTTGTTACTCCAATGGATGGTAGCCTTATCATTATGTTAAGTAGTATGTTGTCATATCTTTGTTACTCCAATGGATGGTAGCCTTGTCATTATGGAAGGTAGTCTGTTGTCGATATCTTTGTTACTCTAATGGATGGTAGCCTAGTCATTATGGAAGGTAGTCTATTGTCGAGATTTTTGTTACTGCAATGGATGGTAGCCTTGTCATTATGGAAGGTAGTATGTTGTCAAGATTTTTGTTATTCCAATGGATGGTAGCCTTATCATTATGAAAGGTAGTCTGTTGTCGATATCTTTGTTACTCCAATGGATGGTATCATAGTCATTATGGAAGGTAGTCTGTTGTCGTTATTTTTGTTACTCCAATGGATGATTGCCTTGTCATTATGGAAGGTAGTCTGTTGTCGAGATTTTTGTTACTCCAATGGATGGTAGCCTTGTCATTATAGAAGGTAGTCTGTTGTCGAGATTTTTGTTACACCATTGGATGGTAGCCTTGTCATTATGGAACTTAGTCTGTTGTCGAAATTTTTGTTATTCCAATGGATGGTAGCCTAGTCATTATGGAAGGTAGTCTGTTGTCGAAATTTTTGTTACTCTAAGGGATGGTAGCCTTGTCATTATAGTAGGTAGTCTGTTGTCGTGATTTTTGTTACTCCAATGGATCGTAGCCTTGTTATTATGGAAGGTAGTATGTTGTCGAGATTTTATTTAATCCAATGGATGGTATCCTTGTCATTATGGAAGGTAGTCTATTATTCAGATTTTTGTTACTACAATGTATGGTAGCCTTGTCATTATGAGAGGTAGTTTGTTGTCGATATCTTTCTTACTCCAATGGATGGTAGCCTTGTCATTATGAGAGGTAGTTTGTTGTCGATATCTTTGTTTCTCCAATGGATGGTAGCCTTGTCATTATGGAAGGTAGTCTGTTGTCGAGATTTTTGTTACTCTAATGGATGGTAGCCTTGTCATTATGGAAGGTAGTCTATTGTTCAGATTTTTGGTACTACAATGTATTGTAGCCTTGTCATTATGGTAGGTAGTCTGTTGTTGAGATTTTTGTTACTCTATTGGATGGTAGCCATGTCATTATGGAAGTTAGTTTGTTGTCGAGATTTTTGTTTTTCCAATGGATGGTAGCCTAGTCATTATGTAAGGTAGTCTGTTTTTGAGATTTTTGTTACTCCGATGGATGGTAGCCTTGACATTATGGAAGGTAGTCTGTTGTCAAGATTTTTGTTACTCCAAGGGATGGTAGCGTTGTCATTATGGAAGGTTGTTTGTTGTCGTGATTTTTGTTACTCCAATGGATGGTAGCCTTGTCATTATGTTAGGTAGTCTGTTGTTGATATCTTTGTTACTCCAATGGATGGTAGCCTTGTCATTATGGAAGGTAGTCTGTTGTCGATATCTTTGTTACTCCAATGGATGGTAGCCTAGCCATTATGGAAGGTAGTCTATTGTCGAGATTTTTGTTACTGCAATGGATGGTAGCCTTGTCATTATGGAAGGTAGTATGTTGTCAAGATTTTTGTTATTCCAATGGATGGTAGCCTTATCATTATGAAAGGTAGTCTGTTGTCGATATCTTTGTTACTCGAATGGATGGTATCATAGTCATTATGGAAGGTAGTCTGTTGTCGTTATTTTTGTTACTCCAATGGATGATAGACTTGTCATTATGGAAGGTAGTCTGTTGTCGAGATTTTTGTTACTCCAATGGATGGTAGCCTTGTCATTATAGAAGGTAGTCTGTTGTCGAGATTTTTGTTACACCATTGGATGGTAGCCTTGTCATTATGGAACTTAGTTTGTTGTCGAAATTTTTGTTATTCCAATGGATGGTAGCCTAGTCATTATGGAAGGTAGTCTGTTGTCGAAATTTTTGTTACTCTAAGGGATGGTAGCCTTGTCATTATAGTAGGTAGTCTGTTGTCATGATTTTTGTTACTCCAATGGATCATAGCCTTGTTATTATGGAAGGTAGTATGTTGTCGAGATTTTATTTAATCCAATGGATGGTAACCTTGTCATTATGGAAGGTAGTCTATTATTCAGATTTTTGTTACTACAATGTATGGTAGCCTTGTCATTATGAGAGGTAGTTTGTTGTCGATATCTTTCTTACTCCAATGGATGGTAGCCTTGTCATTATGAGAGGTAGTTTGTTGTCGATATCTTTGTTACTCCAATGGATGGTAGCCTTGTCATTATGGAAGGTAGTCTGTTGTCGAGATTTTTGTTACTCTAATGGATGGTAGCCTTGTCATTATAGTAGTTAGTATGTTGTCGTGATTTTTGTTACTCCAATGGATGGTAGCCTTGTTATTATGGAAGGTAGTATGTTGTCGAGATTTTTGTTAATCCAATGGATGGTAGCCTTGTCATTATGGAAGGTAGTCTATTGTTCAGATTTTTGGTACTACAATGTATTGTAGCCTTGTCATTATGGTAGGTAGTCTGTTGTTGAGATTTTTGTTACTCTATTGGATGGTAGCCATGTCATTATGGAAGTTAGTTTGTTGTCGAGATTTTTGTTTTTCCAATGGATGGTAGCCTAGTCATTATGTAAGGTAGTCTGTTTTTGAGATTTTTGTTACTCCGATGGATGGTAGCCTTGACATTATGGAAGGTAGTCTGTTGTCAAGATTTTTGTTACTCCAAGGGATGGTAGCGTTGTCATTATGGAAGGTTGTTTGTTGTCGTGATTTTTGTTACTCCAATGGATGGTAGCCTTGTCATTATGTTAGGTAGTCTGTTGTTGATATCTTTGTTACTCCAATGGATGGTAGCCTTGTCATTATGGAAGGTAGTCTGTTGTCGATATCTTTGTTACTCCAATGGATGGTAGCCTAGCCATTATGGAAGGTAGTCTATTGTCGAGATTTTTGTTACTGCAATGGATGGTAGCCTTGTCATTATGGAAGGTAGTATGTTGTCAAGATTTTTGTTATTCCAATGGATGGTAGCCTTATCATTATGAAAGGTAGTCTGTTGTCGATATCTTTGTTACTCCAATGGATGGTATCATAGTCATTATGGAAGGTAGTCTGTTGTCGTTATTTTTGTTACTCCAATGGATGATAGACTTGTCATTATGGAAGGTAGTCTGTTGTCGAGATTTTTGTTACTCCAATGGATGGTAGCCTTGTCATTATAGAAGGTAGTCTGTTGTCGAGATTTTTGTTACACCATTGGATGGTAGCCTTGTCATTATGGAACTTAGTTTGTTGTCGAAATTTTTGTTATTTCAATGGATGGTAGCCTAGTCATTATGGAAGGTAGTCTGTTGTCGAAATTTTTGTTACTCTAAGGGATGGTAGCCTTGTCATTATAGTAGGTAGTCTGTTGTCATGATTTTTGTTACTCCAATGGATCGTAGCCTTGTTATTATGGAAGGTAGTATGTTGTCGAGATTTTATTTAATCCAATGGATGGTAACCTTGTCATTATGGAAGGTAGTCTATTATTCAGATTTTTGTTACTACAATGTATGGTAGCCTTGTCATTATGAGAGGTAGTTTGTTGTCGATATCTTTCTTACTCCAATGGATGGTAGCCTTGTCATTATGAGAGGTAGTTTGTTGTCGATATCTTTGTTACTCCAATGGATGGTAGCCTTGTCATTATGGAAGGTAGTCTGTTGTCGAGATTTTTGTTACTCTAATGGATGGTAGCCTTGTCATTATAGTAGTTAGTATGTTGTCGTGATTTTTGTTACTCCAATGGATGGTAGCCTTGTTATTATGGAAGGTAGTATGTTGTCGAGATTTTTGTTAATCCAATGGATGGTAGCCTTGTCATTATGGAAGGTAGTCTATTGTTCAGATTTTTGGTACTACAATGTATTGTAGCCTTGTCATTATGGTAGGTAGTCTGTTGTTGAGATTTTTGTTACTCTATTGGATGGTAGCCATGTCATTATGGAAGTTAGTTTGTTGTCGAGATTTTTGTTTTTCCAATGGATGGTAGCCTAGTCATTATGTAAGGTAGTCTGTTTTTGAGATTTTTGTTACTCCGATGGATGGTAGCCTTGACATTATGGAAGGTAGTCTGTTGTCAAGATTTTTGTTACTCCAAGGGATGGTAGCGTTGTCATTATGGAAGGTTGTTTGTTGTCGTGATTTTTGTTACTCCAATGGATGGTAGCCTTGTCATTATGTTAGGTAGTCTGTTGTTGATATCTTTGTTACTCCAATGGATGGTAGCCTTGTCATTATGGAAGGTAGTCTGTTGTCGATATCTTTGTTACTTCAATGGATGGTAGCCTAGCCATTATGGAAGGTAGTCTATTGTCGAGATTTTTGTTACTGCAATGGATGGTAGCCTTGTCATTATGGAAGGTAGTATGTTGTCAAGATTTTTGTTATTCCAATGGATGGTAGCCTTATCATTATGAAAGGTAGTCTGTTGTCGATATCTTTGTTACTCCAATGGATGGTATCATAGTCATTATGGAAGGTAGTCTGTTGTCGTTATTTTTGTTACTCCAATGGATGATAGACTTGTCATTATGGAAGGTAGTCTGTTGTCGAGATTTTTGTTACTCCAATGGATGGTAGCCTTGTCATTATAGAAGGTAGTCTGTTGTCGAGATTTTTGTTACACCATTGGATGGTAGCCTTGTCATTATGGAACTTAGTTTGTTGTCGAAATTTTTGTTATTCCAATGGATGGTAGCCTAGTCATTATGGAAGGTAGTCTGTTGTCGAAATTTTTGTTACTCTAAGGGATGGTAGCCTTGTCATTATAGTAGGTAGTCTGTTGTCATGATTTTTGTTACTCCAATGGATCGTAGCCTTGTTATTATGGAAGGTAGTATGTTGTCGAGATTTTATTTAATCCAATGGATGGTAACCTTGTCATTATGGAAGGTAGTCTATTATTCAGATTTTTGTTACTACAATGTATGGTAGCCTTGTCATTATGAGAGGTAGTTTGTTGTCGATATCTTTCTTACTCCAATGGATGGTAGCCTTGTCATTATGAGAGGTAGTTTGTTGTCGATATCTTTGTTACTCCAATGGATGGTAGCCTTGTCATTATGGAAGGTAGTCTGTTGTCGAGATTTTTGTTACTCTAATGGATGGTAGCCTTGTCATTATAGTAGTTAGTATGTTGTCGTGATTTTTGTTACTCCAATGGATGGTAGCCTTGTTATTATGGAAGGTAGTATGTTGTCGAGATTTTTGTTAATCCAATGGATGGTAGCCTTGTCATTATGGAAGGTAGTCTATTGTTCAGATTTTTGGTACTACAATGTATTGTAGCCTTGTCATTATGGTAGGTAGTCTGTTGTTGAGATTTTTGTTACTCTATTGGATGGTAGCCATGTCATTATGGAAGTTAGTTTGTTGTCGAGATTTTTGTTTTTCCAATGGATGGTAGCCTAGTCATTATGTAAGGTAGTCTGTTTTTGAGATTTTTGTTACTCCGATGGATGGTAGCCTTGACATTATGGAAGGTAGTCTGTTGTCAAGATTTTTGTTACTCCAAGGGATGGTAGCGTTGTCATTATGGAAGGTTGTTTGTTGTCGTGATTTTTGTTACTCCAATGGATGGTAGCCTTGTCATTATGTTAGGTAGTCTGTTGTTGATATCTTTGTTACTCCAATGGATGGTAGCCTTGTCATTATGGAAGGTAGTCTGTTGTCGATATCTTTGTTACTCCAATGGATGGTAGCCTAGCCATTATGGAAGGTAGTCTATTGTCGAGATTTTTGTTACTGCAATGGATGGTAGCCTTGTCATTATGGAAGGTAGTATGTTGTCAAGATTTTTGTTATTCCAATGGATGGTAGCCTTATCATTATGAAAGGTAGTCTGTTGTCGATATCTTTGTTACTCCAATGGATGGTATCATAGTCATTATGGAAGGTAGTCTGTTGTCGTTATTTTTGTTACTCCAATGGATGATAGACTTGTCATTATGGAAGGTAGTCTGTTGTCGAGATTTTTGTTACTCCAATGGATGGTAGCCTTGTCATTATAGAAGGTAGTCTGTTGTCGAGATTTTTGTTACACCATTGGATGGTAGCCTTGTCATTATGGAACTTAGTTTGTTGTCGAAATTTTTGTTATTCCAATGGATGGTAGCCTAGTCATTATGGAAGGTAGTCTGTTGTCGAAATTTTTGTTACTCTAAGGGATGGTAGCCTTGTCATTATAGTAGGTAGTCTGTTGTCATGATTTTTGTTACTCCAATGGATCATAGCCTTGTTATTATGGAAGGTAGTATGTTGTCGAGATTTTATTTAATCCAATGGATGGTAACCTTGTCATTATGGAAGGTAGTCTATTATTCAGATTTTTGTTACTACAATGTATGGTAGCCTTGTCATTATGAGAGGTAGTTTGTTGTCGATATCTTTCTTACTCCAATGGATGGTAGCCTTGTCATTATGAGAGGTAGTTTGTTGTCGATATCTTTGTTACTCCAATGGATGGTAGCCTTGTCATTATGGAAGGTAGTCTGTTGTCGAGATTTTTGTTACTCTAATGGATGGTAGCCTTGTCATTATAGTAGTTAGTATGTTGTCGTGATTTTTGTTACTCCAATGGATGGTCGCCTTGTTATTATGGAAGGTAGTATGTTGTCGAGATTTTTGTTAATCCAATGGATGGTAGCCTTGTCATTATGGAAGGTAGTCTATTGTTCAGATTTTTGGTACTACAATGTATTGTAGCCTTGTCATTATGGTAGGTAGTCTGTTGTTGAGATTTTTGTTACTCTATTGGATGGTAGCCATGTCATTATGGAAGTTAGTTTGTTGTCGAGATTTTTGTTTTTCCAATGGATGGTAGCCTAGTCATTATGTAAGGTAGTCTGTTTTTGAGATTTTTGTTACTCCGATGGATGGTAGCCTTGACATTATGGAAGGTAGTCTGTTTTGACAAGATTTTTGTTACTCCAAGGGATGGTAGCGTTGTCATTATGGAACGTTGTTTGTTGTCGTGATTTTTGTTACTCCAATGGATGGTAGCCTTGTCATTATGTTAGGTAGTCTGTTGTTGATATCTTTGTTACTCCAATGGATGGTAGCCTTGTCATTATGGAAGGTAGTCTGTTGTCGATATCTTTGTTACTCCAATGGATGGTAGCCTAGCCATTATGGAAGGTAGTCTATTGTCGAGATTTTTGTTACTGCAATGGATGGTAGCCTTGTCATTATGGAAGGTAGTATGTTGTCAAGATTTTTGTTATTCCAATGGATGGTAGCCTTATCATTATGAAAGGTAGTCTGTTGTCGATATCTTTGTTACTCCAATGGATGGTATCATAGTCATTATGGAAGGTAGTCTGTTGTCGTTATTTTTGTTACTCCAATGGATGATAGACTTGTCATTATGGAAGGTAGTCTGTTGTCGAGATTTTTGTTACTCCAATGGATGGTAGCCTTGTCATTATAGAAGGTAGTCTGTTGTCGAGATTTTTGTTACACCATTGGATGGTAGCCTTGTCATTATGGAACTTAGTCTGTTGTCGAAATTTTTGTTATTCCAATGGATGGTAGCCTAGTCATTATGGAAGGTAGTCTGTTGTCGAAATTTTTGTTACTCTAAGGGATGGTAGCCTTGTCATTATAGTAGGTAGTCTGTTGTCGTGATTTTTGTTACTCCAATGGATCGTAGCCTTGTTATTATGGAAGGTAGTATGTTGTTGAGATTTTATTTAATCCAATGGATGGTATCCTTGTCATTATGGAAGGTAGTCTATTGTTCAGATTTTTGTTACTACAATGTAGGGTAGCCTTGTCATTATGAGAGGTAGTTTGTTGTCGATATCTTTGTTACTCCAATGGATGGTAGCCTTGTCATTATGAAAGGTAGTCTGTTATCGATATCTTTGTTACTCCAATGGATGTTAGCCTTGTCATTATGGAAGGTAGTCTGTTGTTGAGATTTTAGTTACTCCAATGGATGGTAGCCTTGTCATTATGGAAGGTATTCTTTCATTGTGTTTTTTGTTACTCTTATGGATGGTAGCATGGTCATTATGGAAGGTAGTCTATTGTTCAGATTTTTGTTACCATAATGTATGGATGCCTTGTCATTATAGAAGGTAGTCTGTTGTCGAGATTTTTGTTACTCCATTGGAGGGTAGCCTTGTCATTATGGAAGTTAGTATGTTGTCGAGATTTTTGTTATTCCAATGGATGGTAGCTTAATCATTATGGAATATAGTCTATTTTCGAGATTTTTGTTACTCCAATGGATGGTGGCCTAGTCATTATGGAAGGTGGTCTGTTATCGATATCTTTGTTACTCCAATGGATGGTAGCCTAGTCATTATGGAAGGTAGTCTGTTGTCGAGATTTTTGTTACTCCAATAGATGGTAGCCTTGTCATTATGGAAGGTAGTTTGTTGTCGAGATTTTGTTAATCCAACGGATGGTAGCCTTGTCATTATGCAAGGTAATCTCTTATGGATATTATTGTTACCCTAATGGATGGTAGCCTTGTCATTATGGAAGGTAGTCTGTTGTCGATATTTTTGTTACTCCAATGGATGTTAGCCTTGTCATTACGGAAGGTAGTATGTTGTCGATATCTTTGTTACTTCAATGGATTGTAACCTAGTCATTATGGAAGGTAGTCTGTTGTCGATATTTTTGTTACTCCTACTGATGGTAGCCTTGTCATTATGGAAGGTAGTATGTTGTCGAGATTTTGTTAATCTCGACGGATGGTAGCCTTGACATTATGGAAGGTAATCTCTTGTGGATATTTTTGTTACTCTAATGAATGGTACCCTTGTCATTATGGAAGGTAGTCTGTTATCGATATTTTTGTTAATCCAATGAATGGTAGCCTTGTCATTATGGAAGGTAGTATGTTATCAATATCTTTGTTACTCCAATGGATGGTAGCCTTATCATTATGGAAGGTAGTCTATTTTCGTGATTTTTGGTACTCGGATGAATGGTAGCCTTGTCATTATGGAAGGTAGTATGTTTTCAATATTTTTGTTACTCCAATGGATGGTAGCCTAGTCATTACGAAAGGTAGTCTCTTGTTGATATTTTTGTTACTCCAATGGATGGTAGCCTAGTCATTACGGAAGGTAGTATGTTGTCGATATTTTCGTTATTCCAATGGATGGTAGCCTTGTCATTATGGAAGGTATTATGTTGTCGAGATTTTATTTAATCTAATGGATGGTAGCCTTGTCATTATGAAAGGTAGTATATTATTGATATCTTTGTTACTCCAATTGATGGTAGCATTGTCATTATGGAAGTTAGTCTGTAGTCGATATTTTTGTTCCTCTAATGGATGATAGCCTTGTCATTATGGAAGGTATTCTTTCATTTTTATTTTTGTTACTCCTATGGATGGTAGCCTTGTCATTTTGGAAGGTAGTCTATTGTTCAGATTTTTGTTACTACAATGTATGGAAGCCTTGTCATTATAGAATCTAGTCTGTTGTCGAGAATTTTGTTACTCCATTTGATGGTAGCCTTGTCATTATGGAAGTTAGTCTGTTTTCAAGATTTTTGTTATTCCAATGGATGGTAGCCTAGTCATTATGAAAGGTAGTCTATTTTCGATATTTTTGTTACTCCAATGGATGGTAGCCTAGTCATTTTGGAAGGTAGTATGTTCTCGATATCTTTGATACTCCAATGGATGGTAGCCTTCTCATTATGTAAGGTAGTATGTTGTCGATATTTTTGTTACTCCAATGGATGGTAGCCTTGTCATTATGGAAGGTAGTTTGTTATCCAGATTTTTGTTATTCTAATGGATGGTAGCCTTGTCAATATGAAAGGTAGTCTATTGTCGATATCTTTGTTACTATAATAGATGGTAGCCTAGTCATTATGGAAGGTAGTCTGTTGTCAATATTTTTGTTACTCCAATGGATGGTAGGCTTGTCATTATGTAAGGTAGGCTGTTTTCGTAATTTTTGTTACTCCGATGGATGGTAGCCTTGTCATTATGGAAGGTATTATGTTTTCTATATCTTTGTTACTCCTATGGATGGCAGCCTTGTCATTATAGAAAGTAGTCTATTGTTCAGATTTTTGTTACTACAATGTATGGTAGCCTTGTCATTATGGAAGGTAGTCTGTTGTCAAGATTTTTGTTACTCCAATGGATGGTAGCCTTGTGATTATATTAGGTAGTCTGTTGTCGATATCTTTGTTACTCCAATGGATGGTAGCCTTGTCATTATGGAAGGTAGTCTGTTGTCGATATCTTTGTTACTCCAATGGATGGTATCCTAGCCATTATGGAAGGTAGTCTATTGTCGAGATTTTTGTTACTGCAATGGATGGTAGCCTTGTCATTATGGAAGGTAGTATGTTGTCAAGATTTTTGTTATTCCAATGGATGGTAGCCTTATCATTATGAAAGGTAGTCTGTTGTCGATATCTTTGTTACTCCAATGGATGGTATCATAGTCATTATGGAAGGTAGTTTGTTGTCGTTATTTTTGTTACTCCAATGGATGATAGACTTGTCATTATGGAAGGTAGTCTGTTGTCGAGATTTTTGTTACTCCAATGGATGGTAGCCTTGTCATTTTAGAAGGTAGTCTGTTGTCGAGATTTTTGTTACACCATTGGATGGTAGCCTTGTCATTATGGAACTTAGTCTGTTGTCGAAATTTTTGTTATTCCAATGGAGGGTAGCCTAGTCATTATGGAAGGTAGTCTGTTGTCGAAATTTTTGTTACTCTAAGGGATGGTAGCCTTGTCATTATAGTAGGTAGTCTGTTGTCGAGATTATTGTTACTCCAATGGATCGTAGCCTTGTTATTATGGAAGGTAGTATGTTGTCGAGATTTTATTTAATCCAATGGATGGTATCCTTGTCATTATGGAAGGTAGTCTATTGTTCAGATTTTTGTTACTAAAATGTATGGTAGCCTTGTCATTATGAGAGGTAGTTTGTTGTCGATATCTTTGTTACTCCAATGGATGGTAGCCTTGTCATTATGAAAGGTAGTCTGTTATCGATATCTTTGTTACTCCAATGGATGTTAGCCTTGTCATTATGGAAGGTAGTCTGTTGTCGATATTTTTGTTATTCCAAAGGATGGTAGCCTTGTCAATATGAAAGGAAGTCTATTGTCGATATCTTTGTTACTATAATAGATGGTAGACTAGTCATTATGGAAGGTAGTCTGTTGTCGATATATTTGTTACTCCAATGGATGGTAGGCTTGTCATTATGTAAGGTAGTCTGTTTTCGTAATTTTTGTTACTCCGATGGATGGTAGCCTTGTCATTATGGAAGGTATTATGTTTTCTATATCTTTGTTACTCCTATGGATGGTAGCCTTGTCATTATAGAAAGTAGTCTATTGTTCAGATTTTTGTTACTACAATGTATGGTAGCCTTGTCATTATGGAAGGTAGTCTGTTGTCAAGATTTTTGTTACTCAAATGGATGGTAGCCTTGTCATTATGAAATGTAGTTTGTTGTCGAGATTTTTGTTATTGCAATGGAGGGTAGCCTTGTCAATATGAAAGGTGGTTTGTTATCGTTATCTTTGTTACTCCAATGGATGGTAACCTAGTCTTTATGGAAGGTAGTCTATTGTCGAGATTTTTGTTACTCCAATGGATGGTAACCTAGTCATTATGGAAGTTATTCTGTTGTCGAGATTTTTCTTACTCCAATCGATGCTAGCCTTGTCATTATGGAAGGTAGTCTGTTGTAGAGATTTTTGTTACTCTAATGGATGGTAGCTTTGTCATTATGGAAGGTAGTTTGTCCTTGTGATTTTTGTTACTCCTATGGATGGTAACATTGTCATTATGGAAGGTACTCTCTTATTCAAATTTTTGTTACTACAATGTATGATAGCCGTGTCATTATGGAAGGTAGTCTGTTGTCGATATTTTAGTTACTCAAATGGATGGTAGCCTAGTCATTATGGAAGGTAGTTTGTTGTCAAGATTTTTGTTACTCCAATGGATGGTAGCCTTGTCATTATGAAAGGTAGTCTATTGTCGATATTTTTGTTATTCCAATGGATGGTAGCCTTGTCAATATGAAAGGTAGTCTGTTTTCGATATCTTTGTTACTCCAATGGATGGTAGCCTAGTCATTATGGAAGGTAGTCTATTGTCGAGATTTTTGTTACTCCATTGGATGGTAGCCTAGTCATTATGAAAGTTATTCTGTTGTCGAGATTTTTGTTACTCCAATGGATGCTAACCTTGTCATTATTGAAGGTAGTCTGTCCTTGTGATTTTTGTTACTCCTATGGATGGTAGCCTTGTCATTATGGAAGGTAGTCTATTGTTCATATATTTGTTACTACAATGTGTAACAACCGTGACATTATGGAAGGTAGTCTGTGGTCGAGATTTTAGTTACTCCAATGGATGGTAGCCTAGTCATTATGGAAGGTAGTCTGTTGTCGAGATTTTTGTTATTCCAATGGATGATAGCCTTATCATTTGGAAAGGTAGTCTGTTGTCGAGATTTTTGTTATTCCAATAGACGGTAGCCTTTTCATGATGAAAGGTTCTCTATTGTTGAAATTTTTGTAACTCCAATGGATTGTAGCCTTGTCGTTATGGAAGGTAGTCTTTTGTCGAGATTTTTGTTACTCAATGGATGGTAGCCTTGTCTTTATGGAAGGTAGTCTGTTGTCGAGATTTATGTTACTACAATGGATTGTAGCCTTGTCATTATGGAAGGTAGTTTGTTGTCCAGATTTTTGTTATTCCAATGGATGGTAGCCTTGTCAATATGAAAGGTAGTCTATTGTCGATATCTTTGTTACTATAATAGATGGTAGCCTAGTAATTATGGAAGGTAGTCTGTTGTCGATATTTTTGTTACTCCAATGGATGGTAGGCTTGTCATTATGTAAGGTAGTCTGTTTTCGTAATTTTTGTTACTCCGATGGATGGTAGCCTTGTCATTATGGAAGGTATTATGTTTTCTATATCTTTGTTACTCCTATGGATGGCAGCCTTGTCATTATAGAAAGTAGTCTATTGTTCAGATTTTTGTTACTACAATGTATGGTAGCCTTGTCATTATGGAAGGTAGTCTGTTGTCAAGATTTTTGTTACTCCAATGGATGGTAGCCTTGTGATTATATTAGGTAGTCTGTTGTCGATATCTTTGTTACTCCAATGGATGGTAGCCTTGTCATTATGGAAGGTAGTCTGTTGTCGATATCTTTGTTACTCCAATGGATGGTATCCTAGCCATTATGGAAGGTAGTCTATTGTCGAGATTTTTGTTACTGCAATGGATGGTAGCCTTGTCATTATGGAAGGTAGTATGTTGTCAAGATTTTTGTTATTCCAATGGATGGTAGCCTTATCATTATGAAAGGTAGTCTGTTGTCGATATCTTTGTTACTCCAATGGATGGTATCATAGTCATTATGGAAGGTAGTTTGTTGTCGTTATTTTTGTTACTCCAATGGATGATAGACTTGTCATTATGGAAGGTAGTCTGTTGTCGAGATTTTTGTTACTCCAATGGATGGTAGCCTTGTCATTTTAGAAGGTAGTCTGTTGTCGAGATTTTTGTTACACCATTGGATGGTAGCCTTGTCATTATGGAACTTAGTCTGTTGTCGAAATTTTTGTTATTCCAATGGAGGGTAGCCTAGTCATTATGGAAGGTAGTCTGTTGTCGAAATTTTTGTTACTCTAAGGGATGGTAGCCTTGTCATTATAGTAGGTAGTCTGTTGTCGAGATTATTGTTACTCCAATGGATCGTAGCCTTGTTATTATGGAAGGTAGTATGTTGTCGAGATTTTATTTAATCCAATGGATGGTATCCTTGTCATTATGGAAGGTAGTCTATTGTTCAGATTTTTGTTACTAAAATGTATGGTAGCCTTGTCATTATGAGAGGTAGTTTGTTGTCGATATCTTTGTTACTCCAATGGATGGTAGCCTTGTCATTATGAAAGGTAGTCTGTTATCGATATCTTTGTTACTCCAATGGATGTTAGCCTTGTCATTATGGAAGGTAGTCTGTTGTCGATATTTTTGTTACTCCAATGGATGGTAGCCTTGTCATTATGGAAGGTAGTTTGTTGTCCAGATTTTTGTTATTCCAAAGGATGGTAGCCTTGTCAATATGAAAGGAAGTCTATTGTCGATATCTTTGTTACTATAATAGATGGTAGACTAGTCATTATGGAAGGTAGTCTGTTGTCGATATTTTTGTTACTCCAATGGATGGTAGGCTTGTCATTATGTAAGGTAGTCTGTTTTCGTAATTTTTGTTACTCCGATGGATGGTAGCCTTGTCATTATGGAAGGTATTATGTTTTCTATATCTTTGTTACTCCTATGGATGGTAGCCTTGTCATTATAGAAAGTAGTCTATTGTTCAGATTTTTGTTACTACAATGTATGGTAGCCTTGTCATTATGGAAGGTAGTCTGTTGTCAAGATTTTTGTTACTCAAATGGATGGTAGCCTTGTCATTATGAAATCTAGTTTGTTGTCGAGATTTTTGTTATTGCAATGGAGGGTAGCCTTGTCAATATGAAAGGTGGTTTGTTATCGTTATCTTTGTTACTCCAATGGATGGTAACCTAGTCTTTATGGAAGGTAGTCTATTGTCGAGATTTTTGTTACTCCAATGGATGGTAACCTAGTCATTATGGAAGTTATTCTGTTGTCGAGATTTTTCTTACTCCAATCGATGCTAGCCTTGTCATTATGGAAGGTAGTCTGTTGTAGAGATTTTTGTTACTCTAATGGATGGTAGCTTTGTCATTATGGAAGGTAGTTTGTCCTTGTGATTTTTGTTACTCCTATGGATGGTAACATTGTCATTATGGAAGGTACTCTCTTATTCAAATTTTTGTTACTACAATGTATGATAGCCGTGTCATTATGGAAGGTAGTCTGTTGTCGATATTTTAGTTACTCAAATGGATGGTAGCCTAGTCATTATGGAAGGTAGTTTGTTGTCAAGATTTTTGTTACTCCAATGGATGGTAGCCTTGTCATTATGAAAGGTAGTCTATTGTCGATATTTTTGTTATTCCAATGGATGGTAGCCTTGTCAATATGAAAGGTAGTCTGTTTTCGATATCTTTGTTACTCCAATGGATGGTAGCCTAGTCATTATGGAAGGTAGTCTATTGTCGAGATTTTTGTTACTCCAATGGATGGTAGCCTAGTCATTATGAAAGTTATTCTGTTGTCGAGATTTTTGTTACTCCAATGGATGCTAACCTTGTCATTATTGAAGGTAGTCTGTCCTTGTGATTTTTGTTACTCCTATGGATGGTAGCCTTGTCATTATGGAAGGTAGTCTATTGTTCATATATTTGTTACTACAATGTGTAACAACCGTGACATTATGGAAGGTAGTCTGTGGTCGAGATTTTAGTTACTCCAATGGATGGTAGCCTAGTCATTATGGAAGGTAGTCTGTTGTCGAGATTTTTGTTATTCCAATGGATGATAGCCTTATCATTTGGAAAGGTAGTCTGTTGTCGAGATTTTTGTTATTCCAATAGACGGTAGCCTTTTCATGATGAAAGGTTCTCTATTGTTGAAATTTTTGTAACTCCAATGGATTGTAGCCTTGTCGTTATGGAAGGTAGTCTTTTGTCGAGATTTTTGTTACTCAATGGATGGTAGCCTTGTCTTTATGGAAGGTAGTCTGTTGTCGAGATTTATGTTACTACAATGGATTGTAGCCTTGTCATTATGGAAGGTAGTTTGTTGTCCAGATTTTTGTTATTCCAATGGATGGTAGCCTTGTCAATATGAAAGGTAGTCTATTGTCGATATCTTTGTTACTATAATAGATGGTAGCCTAGTAATTATGGAAGGTAGTCTGTTGTCGATATTTTTGTTACTCCAATGGATGGTAGGCTTGTCATTATGTAAGGTAGTCTGTTTTCGTAATTTTTGTTACTCCGATGGATGGTAGCCTTGTCATTATGGAAGGTATTATGTTTTCTATATCTTCGTTACTCCTATGGATGGTAGCCTTGTCATTATAGAAAGTAGTCTATTGTTCAGATTTTTGTTACTACAATGTATGGTAGCCTTGTCATTATGGAAGGTAGTCTGTTGTCAAGATTTTTGTTACTCAAATGGATGGTAGCCTTGTCATTATGAAATGTAGTTTGTTGTCGAGATTTTTGTTATTGCAATGGAGGGTAGCCTTGTCAATATGAAAGGTGGTCTGTTATCGATATCATTGTTAATCCAATGGATGGTAACCTAGTCTTTATGGAAAGTAGTCTATTGTCGAGATTTTTGTTACTCCAATGGATGGTAACCTAGTCATTATGGAAGTTATTCTGTTGTCGAGAATTTTCTTACTCCAATCGATGCTATCCTTGTCATTATGGAAGGTAGTCTGTTGTAGAGATTTTTGTTACTCCAATGGATGGTAGCTTTGTCATTATGGAAGGTAGTTTGTCCTTGTGATTTTTGTTACTCCTATGGATGGTAACATTGTCATTATGGAAGGTAGTCTCTTGTTCATATTTTTTTTACTACAATGTATGATAGCCGTGTCATTATGGAAGGTAGTCTGTTGTCGATATTTTAGTTACTCAAATGGATGGTAGCCTAGTCATTATGGAAGGTAGTTTGTTGTCAAGATTTTTGTTACTCCAATGGATGGTAGCCTTGTCATTATGAAAGGTAGTCTATTGTCGATATTTTTGTTATTCCAATGGATGGTAGCCTTGTCAATATGAAAGGTAGTCTGTTTTCGATATCTTTGTTACTCCAATGGATGGTAGCCTAGTCATTATGGAAGGTAGTCTATTGTCGAGATTTTTGTTACTCCAATGGATGGTAGCCTAGTCATTATGAAAGTTATTCTGTTGTCGAGATTTTTTTTACTCCAATGGATGCTGACCTTGTCATTATTGAAGGTAGTCCGTCCTTGTGATTTTTGTTACTCCTATGGATGGTAGCCTTGTCATTATGGAAGGTAGTCTATTGTTCATATATTTGTTACTACAATGTGTAACAACCGTGACATTATGGAAGGTAGTCTGTGGTCGAGATTTTAGTTACTCCAATGGATGGTAGCCTCGTCATTATGGAAGGTAGTCTGTTGTCGAGATTTTTGTTATTCCAATGGATGGTAGCCTTATCATTATGAAAGGTAGTCTGTTGTCGAGATTTTTGTTATTCCAATAGACGGTAGCCTTTTCATGATGCAAGGTAATCTATTATTGAAATTTTTGTAACTCCAATGGATTGTAGCCTTGTCGTTATGGAAGGTAGTCTTTTGTCGAGATTTTTGTTACTCAATGGATGGTAGCCTTGTCTTTATGGAAGGTAGTCTGTTGTCGAGATTTATGTTAATACAATGGATTGTAGCCTTGTCATTATGGAAGGTAGTTTGTTGTCCAGATTTTTGTTATTCCAATGGATGGTAGCCTTGTCAATATGAAAGGTAGTCTATTGTCGATATCTTTGTTACTATAATAGATGGTAGCCTAGTAATTATGGAAGGTAGTCTGCTGTCGATATTTTTGTTACTCCAATGGATGGTAGGCTTGTCATTATGTAAGGTAGTCTGTTTTCGTAATTTTTGTTACTCTGATGGATGGTAGCCTTGTCATTATGGAAGGTATTATGTTTTCTATATCTTCGTTACTCCTATGGATGGTAGCCTTGTCATTATAGAAAGTAGTCTATTGTTCATATTTTTGTTACTACAATGTATGGTAGCCTTGTCATTATGGAAGGTAGTCTGTTGTCGATATTTTTGTTACTCCAATGGATGGTAGGCTTGTCATTATGTAAGGTAGTCTGTTTTCGTAATTTTTGTTACTCCGATGGATGGTAGCCTTGTCATTATGGAAGGTATTATGTTTTCTATATCTTTGTTACTCCTATGGATGGTAGCCTTGTCATTATAGAAAGTAGTCTATTGTTCAGATTTTTGTTACTACAATGTATGGTAGCCTTGTCATTATGGAAGGTAGTCTGTTGTCAAGATTTTTGTTACTCAAATGGATGGTAGCCTTGTCATTATGAAATGTAGTTTGTTGTCGAGATTTTTGTTATTGCAATGGAGGGTAGCCTTGTCAATATGAAAGGTGGTTTGTTATCGTTATCTTTGTTACTCCAATGGATGGTAACCTAGTCTTTATGGAAGGTAGTCTATTGTCGAGATTTTTGTTACTCCAATGGATGGTAACCTAGTCATTATGGAAGTTATTCTGTTGTCGAGATTTTTCTTACTCCAATCGATGCTAGCCTTGTCATTATGGAAGGTAGTCTGTTGTAGAGATTTTTGTTACTCCAATGGATGGTAGCTTTGTCATTATGGAAGGTAGTTTGTCCTTGTGATTTTTGTTACTCCTATGGATGGTAACATTGTCATTATGGAAGGTAGTCTCTTATTCAAATTTTTGTTACTACAATGTATGATAGCCGTGTCATTATGGAAGGTAGTCTGTTGTCGATATTTTAGTTACTCAAATGGATGGTAGCCTAGTCATTATGGAAGGTAGTTTGTTGTCAAGATTTTTGTTACTCCAATGGATGGTAGCCTTGTCATTATGAAAGGTAGTCTATTGTCGATATTTTTGTTATTCCAATGGATGGTAGCCTTGTCAATATGAAAGGTAGTCTGTTTTCGATATCTTTGTTACTCCAATGGATGGTAGCCTAGTCATTATGGAAGGTAGTCTATTGTCGAGATTTTTGTTACTCCAATGGATGGTAGCCTAGTCATTATGAAAGTTATTCTGTTGTCGAGATTTTTGTTACTCCAATGGATGCTAACCTTGTCATTATTGAAGGTAGTCTGTCCTTGTGATTTTTGTTACTCCTATGGATGGTAGCCTTGTCATTATGGAAGGTAGTCTATTGTTCATATATTTGTTACTACAATGTGTAACAACCGTGACATTATGGAAGGTAGTCTGTGGTCGAGATTTTAGTTACTCCAATGGATGGTAGCCTAGTCATTATGGAAGGTAGTCTGTTGTCGAGATTTTTGTTATTCCAATGGATGATAGCCTTATCATTAGGAAAGGTAGTCTGTTGTCGAGATTTTTGTTATTCCAATAGACGGTAGCCTTTTCATGATGAAAGGTTCTCTATTGTTGAAATTTTTGTAACTCCAATGGATTGTAGCCTTGTCGTTATGGAAGGTAGTCTTTTGTCGAGATTTTTGTTACTCAATGGATGGTAGCCTTGTCTTTATGGAAGGTAGTCTGTTGTCGAGATTTATGTTACTACAATGGATTGTAGCCTTGTCATTATGGAAGGTAGTTTGTTGTCCAGATTTTTGTTATTCCAATGGATGGTAGGCTTGTCAATATGAAAGGTAGTCTATTGTCGATATCTTTGTTACTATAATAGATGGTAGCCTAGTAATTATGGAAGGTAGTCTGTTGTCGATATTTTTGTTACTCCAATGGATGGTAGGCTTGTCATTATGTAAGGTAGTCTGTTTTCGTAATTTTTGTTACTCCGATGGATGGTAGCCTTGTCATTATGGAAGGTATTATGTTTTCTATATCTTCGTTACTCCTATGGATGGTAGCCTTGTCATTATAGAAAGTAGTCTATTGTTCAGATTTTTGTTACTACAATGTATGGTAGCCTTGTCATTATGGAAGGTAGTCTGTTGTCAAGATTTTTGTTACTCAAATGGATGGTAGCCTTGTCATTATGAAATGTAGTTTGTTGTCGAGATTTTTGTTATTGCAATGGAGGGTAGCCTTGTCAATATGAAAGGTGGTCTGTTATCGATATCATTGTTACTCCAATGGATGGTAACCTAGTCTTTATGGAAGGTAGTCTATTGTCGAGATTTTTGTTACTCCAATGGATGGTAACCTAGTCATTATGGAAGTTATTCTGTTGTCGAGAATTTTCTTACTCCAATCGATGCTATCCTTGTCATTATGGAAGGTAGTCTCTTGTTCATATTTTTGTTACTACAATGTATGATAGCCGTGTCATTATGGAAGGTAGTCTGTTGTCGATATTTTAGTTACTCAAATGGATGGTAGCCTAGTCATTATGGAAGGTAGTTTGTTGTCAAGATTTTTGTTACTCCAATGGATGGTAGCCTTGTCATTATGAAAGGTAGTCTATTGTCGATATTTTTGTTATTCCAATGGATGGTAGCCTTGTCAATATGAAAGGTAGTCTGTTTTCGATATCTTTGTTACTCCAATGGATGGTAGCCTAGTCATTATGGAAGGTAGTCTATTGTCGAGATTTTTGTTACTCCAATGGATGGTAGCCTAGTCATTATGAAAGTTATTCTGTTGTCGAGATTTTTTTTACTCCAATGGATGCTAACCTTGTCATTATTGAAGGTAGTCCGTCCTTGTGATTTTTGTTACTCCTATGGATGGTAGCCTTGTCATTATGGAAGGTAGTCTATTGTTCATATATTTGTTACTACAATGTGTAACAACCGTGACATTATGGAAGGTAGTCTGTGGTCGAGATTTTAGTTACTCCAATGGATGGTAGCCTAGTCATTATGGAAGGTAGTCTGTTGTCGAGATTTTTGTTATTCCAATGGATGGTAGCCTTATCATTATGAAAGGTAGTCTGTTGTCGAGATTTTTGTTATTCCAATAGACGGTAGCCTTTTCATGATGCAAGGTAATCTATTATTGAAATTTTTGTAACTCCAATGGATTGTAGCCTTGTCGTTATGGAAGGTAGTCTTTTGTCGAGATTTTTGTTACTCAATGGATGGTAGCCTTGTCTTTATGGAAGGTAGTCTGTTGTCGAGATTTATGTTAATACAATGGATTATAGCCTTGTCATTATGGAAGGTAGTTTGTTGTCCAGATTTTTGTTATTCCAATGGATGGTAGCCTTGTCAATATGAAAGGTAGTCTATTGTCGATATCTTTGTTACTATAATAGATGGTAGCCTAGTAATTATGGAAGGTAGTCTGCTGTCGATATTTTTGTTACTCCAATGGATGGTAGGCTTGTCATTATGTAAGGTAGTCTGTTTTCGTAATTTTTGTTACTCTGATGGATGGTAGCCTTGTCATTATGGAAGGTATTATGTTTTCTATATCTTCGTTACTCCTATGGATGGTAGCCTTGTCATTATAGAAAGTAGTCTATTGTTCAGATTTTTGTTACTACAATGTATGGTAGCCTTGTCATTATGGAAGGTAGTCTGTTGTCGATATTTTTGTTACTCCAATGGATGGTAGGCTTGTCATTATGTAAGGTAGTCTGTTTTCGTAATTTTTGTTACTCCGATGGATGGTAGCCTTGTCATTATGGAAGGTATTATGTTTTCTATATCTTTGTTACTCCTATGGATGGTAGCCTTGTCATTATAGAAAGTAGTCTATTGTTCAGATTTTTGTTACTACAATGTATGGTAGCCTTGTCATTATGGAAGGTAGTCTGTTGTCAAGATTTTTGTTACTCAAATGGATGGTAGCCTTGTCATTATGAAATGTAGTTTGTTGTCGAGATTTTTGTTATTGCAATGGAGGGTAACCTTGTCAATATGAAAGGTGGTTTGTTATCGTTATCTTTGTTACTCCAATGGATGGTAACCTAGTCTTTATGGAAGGTAGTCTATTGTCGAGATTTTTGTTACTCCAATGGATGGTAACCTAGTCATTATGGAAGTTATTCTGTTGTCGAGATTTTTCTTACTCCAATCGATGCTAGCCTTGTCATTATGGAAGGTAGTCTGTTGTAGAGATTTTTGTTACTCCAATGGATGGTAGCTTTGTCATTATGGAAGGTAGTTTGTCCTTGTGATTTTTGTTACTCCTATGGATGGTAACATTGTCATTATGGAAGGTAGTCTCTTATTCAAATTTTTGTTACTACAATGTATGATAGCCGTGTCATTATGGAAGGTAGTCTGTTGTCGATATTTTAGTTACTCAAATGGATGGTAGCCTAGTCATTATGGAAGGTAGTTTGTCGTCAAGATTTTTGTTACTCCAATGGATGGTAGCCTTGTCATTATGAAAGGTAGTCTATTGTCGATATTTTTGTTATTCCAATGGATGGTAGCCTTGTCAATATGAAAGGTAGTCTGTTTTCGATATCTTTGTTACTCCAATGGATGGTAGCCTAGTCATTATGGAAGGTAGTCTATTGTCGAGATTTTTGTTACTCCAATGGATGGTAGCCTAGTCATTATGAAAGTTATTCTGTTGTCGAGATTTTTGTTACTCCAATGGATGCTAACCTTGTCATTATTGAAGGTAGTCTGTCCTTGTGATTTTTGTTACTCCTATGGATGGTAGCCTTGTCATTATGGAAGGTAGTCTATTGTTCATATATTTGTTACTACAATGTGTAACAACCGTGACATTATGGAAGGTAGTCTGTGGTCGAGATTTTAGTTACTCCAATGGATGGTAGCCTAGTCATTATGGAAGGTAGTCTGTTGTCGAGATTTTTGTTATTCCAATGGATGATAGCCTTATCATTAGGAAAGGTAGTCTGTTGTCGAGATTTTTGTTATTCCAATAGACGGTAGCCTTTTCATGATGAAAGGTTCTCTATTGTTGAAATTTTTGTAACTCCAATCGATTGTAGCCTTGTCGTTATGGAAGGTAGTCTTTTGTCGAGATTTTTGTTACTCAATGGATGGTAGCCTTGTCTTTATGGAAGGTAGTCTGTTGTCGAGATTTATGTTACTACAATGGATTGTAGCCTTGTCATTATGGAAGGTAGTTTGTTGTCCAGATTTTTGTTATTCCAATGGATGGTAGCCTTGTCAATATGAAAGGTAGTCTATTGTCGATATCTTTGTTACTATAATAGATGGTAGCCTAGTAATTATGGAAGGTAGTCTGTTGTCGATATTTTTGTTACTCCAATGGATGGTAGGCTTGTCATTATGTAAGGTAGTCTGTTTTCGTAATTTTTGTTACTCCGATGGATGGTAGCCTTGTCATTATGGAAGGTATTATGTTTTCTATATCTTCGTTACTCCTATGGATGGTAGCCTTGTCATTATAGAAAGTAGTCTATTGTTCAGATTTTTGTTACTACAATGTATGGTAGCCTTGTCATTATGGAAGGTAGTCTGTTGTCAAGATTTTTGTTACTCAAATGGATGGTAGCCTTGTCATTATGAAATGTAGTTTGTTGTCGAGATTTTTGTTATTGCAATGGAGGGTAGCCTTGTCAATATGAAAGGTGGTCTGTTATCGATATCATTGTTACTCCAATGGATGGTAACCTAGTCTTTATGGAAGGTAGTCTATTGTCGAGATTTTTGTTACTCCAATGGATGGTAACCTAGTCATTATGGAAGTTATTCTGTTGTCGAGAATTTTCTTACTCCAATCGATGCTATCCTTGTCATTATGGAAGGTAGTCTGTTGTAGAGATTTTTGTTACTCCAATGGATGGTAGCTTTGTCATTATGGAAGGTAGTTTGTCCTTGTGATTTTTGTTACTCCTATGGATGGTAACATTGTCATTATGGAAGGTAGTCTCTTGTTCATATTTTTGTTACTACAATGTATGATAGCCGTGTCATTATGGAAGGTAGTCTGTTGTCGATATTTTAGTTACTCAAATGGATGGTAGCCTAGTCATTATGGAAGGTAGTTTGTTGTCAAGATTTTTGTTACTCCAATGGATGGTAGCCTTGTCATTATGAAAGGTAGTCTATTGTCGATATTTTTGTTATTCCAATGGATGGTAGCCTTGTCAATATGAAAGGTAGTCTGTTTTCGATATCTTTGTTACTCCAATGGATGGTAGCCTAGTCATTATGGAAGGTAGTCTATTGTCGAGATTTTTGTTACTCCAATGGATGGTAGCCTAGTCATTATGAAAGTTATTCTGTTGTCGAGATTTTTTTTACTCCAATGGATGCTATCCTTGTCATTATTGAAGGTAGTCCGTCCTTGTGATTTTTGTTACTCCTATGGATGGTAGCCTTGTCATTATGGAAGGTAGTCTATTGTTCATATATTTGTTACTACAATGTGTAACAACCGTGACATTATGGAAGGTAGTCTGTGGTCGAGATTTTAGTTACTCCAATGGATGGTAGCCTAGTCATTATGGAAGGTAGTTTGTTGTCGAGATTTTTGTTATTCCAATGGATGGTAGCCTTATCATTATGAAAGGTAGTCTGTTGTCGAGATTTTTGTTATTCCAATAGACGGTAGCCTTTTCATGATGAAAGGTAATCTATTGTTAAAATTTTTTTAACTCCAATGGATTGTAGCCTTGTCGTTATGGAAGGTAGTCTTTTGTCGAGATTTTTGTTACTCAATGGATGGTAGCCTTGTCTTTATGGAAGGTAGTCTGTTGTCGAGATTTATGTTAATACAATGGATTGTAGCCTTGTCATTATGGAAGGTAGTTTGTTGTCCAGATTTTTGTTATTCCAATGGATGGTAGCCTTGTCAATATGAAAGGTAGTCTATTGTCGATATCTTTGTTACTATAATAGATGGTAGCCTAGTAATTATGGAAGGTAGTCTGCTGTCGATATTTTTGTTACTCCAATGGATGGTAGGCTTGTCATTATGTAAGGTAGTCTGTTTTCGTAATTTTTGTTACTCTGATGGATGGTAGCCTTGTCATTATGGAAGGTATTATGTTTTCTATATCTTCGTTACTCCTATGGATGGTAGCCTTGTCATTATAGAAAGTAGTCTATTGTTCAGATTTCTGTTACTACAATGTATGGTAGCCTTGTCATTATGGAAGGTAGTCTGTTGTCAAGATTTTTGTTACTCAAATGGATGGTAGCCTTGTCATTATGAAATGTAGTTTGTTGTCGAGATTTTTGTTATTGCAATGGAGGGTAGCCTTGTCAATATGAAAGGTGGTATGTTATCGATATCATTGTTACTCCAATGGATGGTAACCTAGTCTTTATGGAAGGTAGTCTATTGTCGAGATTTTTGTTACTCCAATGGATGGTAACCTAGTCATTATGGAAGTTATTCTGTTGTCGAGATTTTTCTTACTCCAATCGATGCTAGCCTTGTCATTATGGAAGGTAGTCTGTTGTAGAGATTTTTGTTACTCCAATGGATGGTAGCTTTGTCATTATGGAAGGTAGTTTGTCCTTGTGATTTTTGTTACTCCTATGGATGGTAACATTGTCATTATGGAAGGTAGTCTCTTGTTCATATTTTTGTTACTACAATGTCTAATAGCCGTGTCATTATGGAAGGTAGTCTGTTGTCGATATTTTAGTTACTCAAATGGATGGTAGCCTAGTCATTATGGAAGGTAGTTTGTTGTCAATATTTTTGTTACTCCAATGGATGGTAGCCTTGTCATTATGAAAGGTAGTCTATTGTCGAGATTTATGTTACTACAATGGATTGTAGCCTTGTCATTATGGAAGGTAGTATGTTATCGAAATCTTTTTTACTCTAATGGATGGTACCCTTGTCATTATATAAGGTAGTCTGTTGTTGAGATTTTTGTAACTCCAATGGATGGTAGCCTTGTCATTGTTGAAGGTAGTCTGTTGTCGAGATATTTGTTATTCCAGTGGATTGTAGCCTTGTCAATATGAAAGGTAGTCGTATATTGATATCTTTGTTACTCAAATGGATGGTAGCCTAGTCATTATGGAAGTTAGTCTGTTGTCGAGATTTTTTTATTCCAATGGATGGTAGCCTAGTCATTATGGAAGGTAGTCTATTTTCGATATTTTTGTTACTCCAATGGATGGTAGCGTAGTCATTATGGAAGGTAGTCTGTTATCGATATCTTTGTTACTCCAATGGATGGTAGCCTAGTCATTATGGAAGGTAGTCTATTGTCGAGATTTTTGTTACTACAATGGATGGTAGCCTTGTCATTATGGAAGGTAGTCTGTTTTCGAGATTTTGTTAATCCAACGGATGGTAGGCTTGTCATTATGGAAGGTAATCTCTTGTGGATATTTTTGTTACTCCAATGGATGGTAGCCTTGTCATTATGGAATGTAGTCTGTTGTCGATATTTTTGTTACTCCAATGGATGGTAGCCTTGTCATTATGGAAGGTAGTATGTTGTCGATATCTTTTTTACTCCAATGGATGGTAGCCTTGTCATTATGTAAGGTAGTCTATTTTCGTAATTTTTGTTACTCCGATGGATGGTAGCCTTGTCATTATGGAAGGTAGTATATTTTCGATATCTTTGTTACTCCAATGGATGGTAGCCTTGTCATTATGTAAGGTAGTCTGTTGTCGAGATTTTTGTTACTCCAATGGATGGCAGCCTTGTCATTATGGAAGGTAGTCTGTTGTCGAGATTTTTGTTATTCCAATGGATGTTAGCATTGTCAATATGAAAGGTAGTTTGTTGTCGATATCTTTGTTACTCCAATAGATGGTAGTCTAGTCATTATGGAAGGTAGTCTATTGTCGATATTTTTGTTACTCCAATGGATGGTAACCTAGTCATTATGGAAGTTAGTCTGTTGTCGAGATTTTTCTTACTCCAATGGATGCTAGCCTTGTCATTAAGGATGGTAGTCTGTTGTAGAGATTTTTGTTACTCCAATGGATGGTAGCCTTGTCATTAAGGAAGGTAGTCTGTCCTTGTGACTTTTGTTACTCCAATGGATGGTAGCCTTGTCATTATGGAAGTTAGTTTGTTGTCGAGATTTTTGATACTCCAATGGATGGTAGCCTTGTCATTATGGAAGGTAGTCTGTTGTCGAGATTTTAGTTACTCCAATGGGTGGTAGCCTAGTCATTATGGAAGGTAGTCTATTGTCAAGATTTTTGTTACTCCAATGGATGGTAGGCTTGTTATTATGGAAGGTAGTCTGTTGTCGAGATTTTTGTTATTCCAATGGATGGTAGCCTTGTCAATATCAAAGGTAGCCTATTGTCGATATCTTTGTTACTCCAATGGATGGTAGCCTAGTCATTATGGAAGTTAGTTTGATGTCGAGATTTTTGTTACTCTAATGGATGGTAGCCTTGTAATTATGGAAGGCAGTCTATCCTTGTGATTTTTTTTACTCCTATGGATGGTAACCTTGTCATTATGGAAGGTAGTCTATTGTTCAGATTTTTGTTACTACAATGTATGATAGCTGTGTCATTATGGAAGGTAGTCTGTTGTCGAGATTTTTGTTATTCCAATGGATGGTAGCCTAGTCATTATGGAAGGTAGTCTGTTATCGATATCTTTGTTACTCCAATGGATTGTAGCCTATTCATTATAGAAGGTAGTCTGTTGTCGAAATTTTTGTTACTAAAATGGATGGTAGCCTTGTCATTATGGAAGATAGTCTGTTGTCGAGATTTTGTTAATCCAACGGATGGTAGCCTTGTCATTATGGAAGGTAATCTCTTGTGGATATTTTTGTTACTCCAATGGATGGTAGCCTTGTCATTATGGAATGTAGTATGTTGTCGATATTTTTGTTACTCCAATGGATGGTAGCCTTGTCATTTTGGAAGGTTGTATGTTGTCGATATCTTTGTTACACCAATGGATGGTAGCCTTGTCATTATGTAAGGTAGTCTATTTTCGTAATTTTTGTTACTCCGATGGATGGTAGCCTTGTCATTATGGAAGGTAGTATGTTTTCGATATCTTTGTTACTCCAATGTATGGTAGCCTTGTTATTATGGAAGGTAGTCTGTTGTCGAGATTTTTGTTATTCCAATGGATGGTAGCCTTGTCAATATCAAAGGTAGCCTATTGTCGATATCTTTGTTACTCCAATGGATGGTAGCCTAGTCATTATGGAAGTTAGTTTGATGTCGAGATTTTTGTTACTCCAATGGATGGTAGCCTTGTAATTATGGAAGGCAGTCTATCCTTGTGATTTTTTTTACTTCTATGGATGGTAACCTTGTCATTATGGAAGGTAGTCTATTGTTCAGATTTTTGTTACTACAATGTATGATAGCTGTGTCATTATGGAAGGTAGTCTGTTGTCGAGATTTTTGTTATTCCAATGGATGGTAGCCTAGTCATTATGGAAGGTAGTCTGTTATCGATATCTTTGTTACTCCAATGGATTGTAGCCTATTCATTATAGAAGGTAGTCTGTTGTCGAAATTTTTGTTACTAAAATGGATGGTAGCCTTGTCATTATGGAAGTTAGTCTGTTGTCGAGATTTTGTTAATCCAACGGATGGTAGCCTTGTCATTATGGAAGGTAATCTCTTGTGGATATTTTTGTTACTCCAATGGATGGTAGCCTTGTCATTATGGAATGTAGTATGTTGTCGATATTTTTGTTACTCCAATGGATGGTAGCCTTGTCATTTTGGAAGGTTGTATGTTGTCGATATCTTTGTTACACCAATGGATGGTAGCCTTGTCATTATGTAAGGTAGTCTATTTTCGTAATTTTTGTTACTCCGATGGATGGTAGCCTTGTCATTATGGAAGGTAGTATGTTTTCGATATCTTTGTTACTCCAATGTATGGTAGCCTTGTCATTATGTAAGGTAGTCTGTTGTCGAGATTTTTGTTACTGCTATGGATGGTAGCCTTGTCATTATGGAAGGTAATCTATTGTTCAAATTTTTGTTACTACAATGTATGGTAGCCTTGTCATTATGTAAGGTAGTCTGTTGTCGAGCTTTTTGTTACTCCAATGGATGGCAGCCTTGTCATTATGGAAGGTAGTCTGTTGTCAAGATTTTTTTTACTCCAATGGATGGTAGCCTTGTTATTATTGAAGGTAGTCTGTTGTCGAGATTTTTGTTATTCCAATGGATGGTAGCCTTGTCAATATAAAAGGTAGCGGGTTGTCGATATCTTTGTTACTCCAATGGATGGTAGCCTAGTCATTATGGAAGGTAGTCTATTGTCTAGATTTTTGTTACTCCAATGGATGGTAGCCTAGTCATTATGGAAGGTAGTCTATTGTAGAGATTTTTGTTACTCCAACGGATGGTAGCCTTGTCATTAAGGAAGGTAGTCTGTCCTTGTGATTTTTGTTACTGTTATGGATGGTAGCCTTGTCTTTATGAAAGGTAGTCTATTCTTCAAATTTTTGTTACTACAATGTATGGTAGCCTTGTCATTATGGAAGGTAGTCTGTTGTCGAGAATTTAGTAACTCCAATGGATGGTAGCCTAGTCATTATGGAAGGTAGTCTGTTGTCAAGATTTTTGTTACTCCAATGGATGGTAGCCTTGTTATTATGGAAGGTAGTCTGTTGTCGATATTTTTGTTATTCCAATGGATGATAGCCTTGTCAATATCAAAGGTAGCCTGTTGTCGATATCTTTGTTACTCCAATGGATGGTAGCCTAGTCATTATGGAAGGTAGTCTATTGTCTAGATTTTTGTTACTCCAATGGATGGTAGCCTTGTCATTATGGAAGGTAGTTTGTTGTAGAGATTTTTTTTACTCCAATGGATGGTAGCCTTGTCATTATGGAAGGCAGTCTATCCTTGTGATTTTGTTACTCCTATGGATGCTAGCCTTGTCATTATGGAAGGTAGTCTATTGTTCAGATTTTTGTTACTACAATGTATGATAGCCGTGTCATTATGGAAGGTAGTCTGTTGTCGAGATTTTTGTTATTCCAATGGATGGTATCCTAGTCATTATGGAAGGTTGTCTATTTTCGAGATTTTTGTTACTCCAATGGATGGTAGCCTAATCATTATGGAAGGTAGTCTGTTATCAATATCTTTGTTACTCAAATGGACTGTAGCCTAGTCATTATGGAAGGTAGTCTGTTGTCGAAATTTTTGTTACTCCAATGCATGGTAGCCTTGTCATTATGGATGTTACTCTGTTGTCGAGATTTTGTTAATCCAATAGATGGTAGCCTTGTCATTATGGAAGGTAATCTCTTGTGGATATTTTTTTTACTGCAATGGATGGTAGCCTTGTCATTATAGAATTTAGTCTGTTGCCGATATTTTTGTTACTCCAATGGATGGTAGCCTTTTTATTCTGGAAGGTAGTCTGTTGTAGAGATTTTTGTTACTCCAATGGATGGTAGCCTTGTCATTATGGAAGGCAGTTTATCCTTGTGATTTTTGTTACTCCTATGGATGGTAGCCTTGTCATTATGGAAGGTAGTCTATTGTTCAGATTTTTGTTACTACAATGTATGATAGCCGTGTCATTATGGAAGGTAGTTTGTTGACGAGAATTTTGTTATTCCAATGTATGGTAGCCTAGTCATTATGGAAGGTAGTCTATTTTCAAGATTTTTGATACTCCAATGGATCGTAGACTTGTCATTATGGAAGGTAGTCTGTTATAGAGATTTTTGTAACTCCATTGGATAGAAGCCTAGTCATTATGGAAGGTAGTCTGTTGTCGAAATTTTTGGTACTCCAATGGATGGAAGCCTTGTCATTATGGAAGGTAATCTCTTGTGGATATTTTTGTTACTCCAATGGATGGTAGCCTTGTCATTATGGAATGTAGTCTATTGTCGAAATTTTTGTTACTCCAATGGATGGTAGCCTTGTTATTTTGGAAGGTAGTATGTTGTCGATATCTTTGTTACACCAATGGATGGTAGCCTTGTCATTATGTAAGGTAGTCTATTTTCGTAATTTTTGTTACTCCGATGGATGGTAGCCTTGTCATTATGGAAGATAGTATGTTTTCGATATCTATGTTACTCCAATGGATGGTAGCCTTGTCATTATGTAAGGTAGTCTGTTGTCGAGATTTTTGTTACTTCTTTGGATGGTAGCCTTATCATTATGGAAGGTAGTCTATTGTTCAAATTTTTGTTACTACAATGGATGGTAGCCTTGTTATTATGGAAGGTAGCATGTTGTCGATATTTTTGTTATTCCAATGGATGGTAGCCTTGTCAATATAAAAGGTAGTCGGTCTTCAATATCTTTGTTACTCCAATGGATGGTAGCCTAGTGATTATGGAAGGTAGTCTATTCTCTAGACTTTTGTTACTCCAATGGATGGTAGCCTAGTCATTATGGAAGTTAGTCTGTTGTCGAGATTTTTGATACTCCAATGGATGGTAGCTTTGTCATTATGGAAGGTAGTTTGTTGTAGAGATTTTTGTTACTCCAATGGATGGTAGCCTTGTCATTATGGAAGGCAGTTTATCCTTGTGATTTTTGTTACTCCTATGGATGGTAGCCTTGTCATTATGGAAGGTAGTCTATTGTTCAGATTTTTGTTACTACAATGTATGATAGCTGTGTCATTATGGAAGGTAGTCTGTTGTCGAGATTTTTGTTATTCCAATGGATGGTAGCCTAGTCATTATGGAAGGTAGTCTGTTATCGATATCTTTGTTACTCCAATGGATTGTAGCCTATTCATTATAGAAGGTAGTCTGTTGTCGAAATTTTTGTTACTAAAATGGATGGTAGCCTTGTCATTATGGAAGTTAGTCTGTTGTCGAGATTTTGTTAATCCAACGGATGGTAGCCTTGTCATTATGGAAGGTAATCTCTTGTGGATATTTTTGTTACTCCAATGGATGGTAGCCTTGTCATTATGGAATGTAGTATGTTGTCGATATTTTTGTTACTCCAATGGATGGTAGCCTTGTCATTTTGGAAGGTTGTATGTTGTCGATATCTTTGTTACACCAATGGATGGTAGCCTTGTCATTATGTAAGGTAGTCTATTTTCGTAATTTTTGTTTCTCCGATGGATGGTAGCCTTGTCATTATGGAAGGTAGTATGTTTTCGATATCTTTGTTACTCCAATGGATGGTAGCCTTGTCATTATGTAAGGTAGTCTGTTGTCGAGATTTTTGTTACTGCTATGGATGGTAGCCTTGTCATTATGGAAGGTAATCTATTGTTCAAATTTTTGTTACTACAATGTATGGTAGCCTTGTCATTATGTAAGGTAGTCTGTTGTCGAGCTTTTTGTTACTCCAATGGATGGCAGCCTTGTCATTATGGAAGGTAGTCTGTTGTCAAGATTTTTGTTACTCCAATGGATGGTAGCCTTGTTATTATTGAAGGTAGTCTGTTGTCGAGATTTTTGTTATTCCAATGGATGGTAGCCTTGTCAATATAAAAGGTAGCCGGTTGTCGATATCTTTGTTACTCCAATGGATGGTAGCCTAGTCATTATGGAAGGTAGTTTGTTGTCAAGATTTTTGTTACTCCAATGGATGGTAGCCTTGTCATTATGAAAGGTAGTCTATTGTCAATATTTTTGTTATTCCAATGGATGGTAGCCTTGTCAATATGAAAGGTAGTCTATTTTCGATATCTTTGTTACTCCAATGGATGGTAGCCTAGTCATTATGGAAGGTAGTCTATTGTCGAGATTTTTGTTACTCCAATGGATGGTAGCCTAGTCATTATGAAAGTTATTCTGTTGTCGAGATTTTTGTTACTCCAATGGATGCTAACCTTGTCATTATTGAAGGTAGTCTGTCCTTGTGATTTTTGTTACTCCTATGGATGGTAGCCTTGTCATTATGGAAGGTAGTCTATTGTTCATATATTTGTTACTACAATGTGTAACAACCGTGACATTATGGAAGGTAGTCTGTGGTCGAGATTTTAGTTACTCCAATGGATGGTAGCCTAGTCATTATGGAAGGTAGTCTGTTGTCGAGATTTTTGTTATTCCAATGGATGGTAGCCTTATCATTATGAAAGGTAGTCTGTTGTCGAGATTTTTGTTATTCCAATAGACGGTAGCCTTGTCAATATGAAAGGTAGTCTATTGTCGATATCTTTGTTACTATAATAGATGGTAGCCTAGTAATTATGGAAGGTAGTCTGTTGTCGATATTTTTGTTACTCCAATGGATGGTAGGCTTGTCATTATGTAAGGTAGTCTGTTTTCGTAATTTTTGTTACTCCGATGGATGGTAGCCTTGTCATTATGGAAGGTATTATGTTTTCTATATCTTCGTTACTCCTATGGATGGTAGCCTTGTCATTATAGAAAGTAGTCTATTGTTCAGATTTTTGTTACTACAATGTATGGTAGCCTTGTCATTATGGAAGGTAGTCTGTTGTCAAGATTTTTGTTACTCAAATGGATGGTAGCCTTGTCATTATGAAATGTAGTTTGTTGTCGAGATTTTTGTTATTGCAATGGAGGGTAGCCTTGTCAATATGAAAGGTGGTCTGTTATCGATATCGTTGTTACTCCAATGGATGGTAACCTAGTCTTTATGGAAGGTAGTCTATTGTCGAGATTTTTGTTACTCCAATGGATGGTAACCTAGTCATTATGGAAGTTATTCTGTTGTCGAGATTTTTCTTACTCCAATCGATGCTAGCCTTGTCATTATGGAAGGTAGTCTGTTGTAGAGATTTTTGTTACTCCAATGGATGGTAGCTTTGTCATTATGGAAGGTAGTTTGTCCTTGTGATTTTTGTTACTCCTATGGATGGTAACATTGTCATTATGGAAGGTAGTCTCTTGTTCATATTTTTGTTACTACAATGTATGATAGCCGTGTCATTATGGAAGGTAGTCTGTTGTCGATATTTTAGTTACTCAAATGGATGGTAGCCTAGTCATTATGGAAGGTAGTTTGTTGTCAAGATTTTTGTTACTCCAATGGATGGTAGCCTTGTCATTATGAAAGGTAGTCTATTGTCGATATTTTTGTTATTCCAATGGATGGTAGCCTTGTCAATATGAAAGGTAGTCTGTTTTCGATATCTTTGTTACTCCAATGGATGGTAGCCTAGTCATTATGGAAGGTAGTCTATTGTCGAGATTTTTGTTACTCCAATGGATGGTAGCCTAGTCATTATGAAAGTTATTCTGTTGTCGAGATTTTTTTTACTCCAATGGATGCTAACCTTGTCATTATTGAAGGTAGTCTGTCCTTGTGATTTTTGTTACTCCTATGGATGGTAGCCTTGTCATTATGGAAGGTAGTCTATTGTTCATATATTTGTTACTACAATGTGTAACAACCGTGACATTATGGAAGGTAGTCTGTGGTCGAGATTTTAGTTACTCCAATGGATGGTAGCCTAGTCATTATGGAAGGTAGTCTGTTGTCGAGATTTTTGTTATTCCAATGGATGGTAGCCTTATCATTATGAAAGGTAGTCTGTTGTCGAGATTTTTGTTATTCCAATAGAAGGTAGCCTTTTCATGATGAAAGGTAATCTATTGCTGAAATTTTTGTAACTCCAATGGATTGTAACCTTGTCGTTATGGAAGGTAGTCTTTTGTCGAGATTTTTGTTACTCAATGGATGGTAGCCTTGTCTTTATGGAAGGTAGTCTGTTGTCGAGATTTATGTTAATACAATGGATTGTAGCCTTGTCATTATGGAAGGTAGTTTGTTGTCCAGATTTTTGTTATTCTAATGGATGGTAGCCTTGTCAATATGAAAGGTAGTCTATTGTCGATATCTTTGTTACTATAATAGATGGTAGCCTAGTAATTATGGAAGGTAGTCTGCTGTCGATATTTTTGTTACTCCAATGGATGGTAGGCTTGTCATTATGTAAGGTAGTCTGTTTTCGTAATTTTTGTTACTCTGATGGATGGTAGCCTTGTCATTATGGAAGGTATTATGTTTTCTATATCTTCGTTACTCCTATGGATGGTAGCCTTGTCATTATAGAAAGTAGTCTATTGTTCAGATTTTTGTTACTACAATGTATGGTAGCCTTGTCATTATGGAAGGTAGTCTGTTGTCAAGATTTTTGTTACTCAAATGGATGGTAGCCTTGTCATTATGAAATGTAGTTTGTTGTCGAGATTTTTGTTATTGCAATGGAGGGTAGCCTTGTCAATATGAAAGGTGGTCTGTTATCGATATCATTGTTACTCCAATGGATGGTAACCTAGTCTTTATGGAAGGTAGTCTATTGTCGAGATTTTTGTTACTCCAATGGATGGTAACCTAGTCATTATGGAAGTTATTCTGTTGTCGAGATTTTTCTTACTCCAATCGATGCTAGCCTTGTCATTATGGAAGGTAGTCTGTTGTAGAGATTTTTGTTACTCCAATGGATGGTAGCTTTGTCATTATGGAAGGTAGTTTGTCCTTGTGATTTTTGTTACTCCTATGGATGGTAACATTGTCATTATGGAAGGTAGTCTCTTGTTCATATTTTTGTTACTACAATGTCTAATAGCCGTGTCATTATGGAAGGTAGTCTGTTGTCGATATTTTAGTTACTCAAATGGATGGTAGCCTAGTCATTATGGAAGGTAGTTTGTTGTCAATATTTTTGTTACTCCAATGGATGGTAGCCTTGTCATTATGAAAGGTAGTCTATTGTCGAGATTTATGTTACTACAATGGATTGTAGCCTTGTCATTATGGAAGGTAGTATGTTATCGAAATCTTTTTTACTCTAATGGATGGTACCCTTGTCATTATATAAGGTAGTCTGTTGTTGAGATTTTTGTAACTCCAATGGATGGTAGCCTTGTCATTGTTGAAGGTAGTCTGTTGTCGAGATTTTTGTTATTCCAGTGGATTGTAGCCTTGTCAATATGAAAGGTAGTCGTATATTGATATCTTTGTTACTCAAATGGATGGTAGCCTAGTCATTATGGAAGTTAGTCTGTTGTCGAGATTTTTTTTATTCCAATGGATGGTAGCCTAGTCATTATGGAAGGTAGTCTATTTTCGATATTTTTGTTACTCCAATGGATGGTAGGGTAGTCATTATGGAAGGAAGTCTGTTATCGATATCTTTGTTACTCCAATGGATGGTAGCCTAGTCATTATGGAAGGTAGTCTATTGTCGAGATTTTTGTTACTACAATGGATGGTAGCCTTGTCATTATGGAAGGTAGTCTGTTTTCGAGATTTTGTTAATCCAACGGATGGTAGGCTTGTCATTATGGAAGGTAATCTCTTGTGGATATTTTTGTTACTCCAATGGATGGTAGCCTTGTCATTATGGAATGTAGTCTGTTGTCGATATTTTTGTTACTCCAATGGATGGTAGCCTTGTCATTATGGAAGTTAGTATGTTGTCGATATCTTTTTTACTCCAATGGATGGTAGCCTTGTCATTATGTAAGGTAGTCTATTTTCGTAATTTTTGTTACTCCGATGGATGGTAGCCTTGTCATTATGGAAGGTAGTATGTTTTCGATATCTTTGTTACTCCAATGGATGGTAGCCTTGTCATTATGTAAGGTAGTCTGTTGTCGAGATTTTTGTTACTCCAATGGATGGCAGCCTTGTCATTATGGAAGGTAGTCTGTTGTCGAGATTTTTGTTATTCCAATGGATGTTAGCATTGTCAATATGAAAGGTAGTTTGTTGTCGATATCTTTGTTACTCCAATAGATGGTAGTCTAGTCATTATGGAAGGTAGTCTATTGTCGATATTTTTGTTACTCCAATGGATGGTAACCTAGTCATTATGGAAGTTAGTCTGTTGTCGAGATTTTTCTTACTCCAATGGATGCTAGCCTTGTCATTATGGATGGTAGTCTGTTGTAGAGATTTTTGTTACTCCAATGGATGGTAGCCTTGTCATTAAGGAAGGTAGTCTGTCCTTGTGACTTTTGTTACTCCAATGGATGGTAGCCTTGTCATTATGGAAGTTAGTTTGTTGTCGAGATTTTTGATACTCCAATGGATGGTAGCCTTGTCATTATGGAAGGTAGTCTGTTGTCGAGATTTTAGTTTCTCCACAACCAGCAATTCCTTCTCCCTCTCCTTAACCAGAAATTCATCCACCATCACCTCAACCTGAGTTTCATCATTCTGAAACTCCAACTCCTCCACCTTCTGAACCTCACTCTCCTCAATCCTCTGAACCACAACCTCTGGCAATCCAGCTGCCATGTGGAACAACAGTCACCATGGCCCAGCTTCCATCCTCGCCAGAATCTACACCACTAAATACTCCCAAACCCCCAAACAGTCCAATCATTATTTCTGATTCTCCCACTCCATCTCCAAAACAAATAGCTCCCAAGCAAACCACCGAAAACCCCAGCAGGACCTTCATATATTTAACAATCCTTGACCGTCTTGCTGATCTGAAAAATAAAATAGCCATTCCAAAACAAAAACAACCAGATGTTTGCTTTGGTATTATGAATTTTGAAACAGGTTTGCAGCAGTGGATTGCTTCTCTGAAGCAAGTCTGTCCCGGAATGATTGACCCAGCTGCCTCTGACCAGCTCTGGTCACAATTCAGAATTTGGGTACGTGCTGAAGCCCTCAAGTTGCAGGATATCAACTATGAGCAGGCACAACAGAACTTCAGCAAGCTGCTGAAGGAAGTTGAAAGTCAGCTGCCACAGGAAGACGTGCTCCCTCTGGATAGTGAGCCATGGTCTGAGAAACAGCCAGCTTCAAAGGTGCAACCAAAAGAAGACAAGACTATTCAAGCTGAAACCAGTTAAGCAGAAGATGTTGCAGAAAGCTCTCAGAAGCTCCCTGCTTCTGATGTTTCTCAAGTTGCCTTGGACAGGCAGACTCTGGAAGAGCTAAAGCTGAATGACATGCGTCTGCAGCAAAGGATGGATGAAAATGACCAGAAGATGAAAGAAAAGATGGATGTGCAGGATAGCAAGATAGACACCGTTGTCAGCATGGTGCACAAGCAGAATGAGACTGCTGATTAGATCAAAGCCATGCCGGAGAACATGTTCACACGCCTTCCTCCCCAACCTTAGTTTTTCATTCATGTCATTTTCATGTTTTCTTTGATTATCTGTTGTAATGTTTTGTTTGATTCTGAACTTTTTAATATGACAAGTTTTTCTGCTCTAAATGTTTTAGCACATCACTTACACTTTTTGATTGCTGACAAAAAGGGGGAGAACAAGAATGATATTTTAAATAATAACAGATTACTAAGACAGAAAATCTCAAACATTCTAACTCTGATATACTTGAATATGTTTTCTGTTTTTGCTTAAGTCTACAGGTACAAGAATGCTCCATGATACTCTGAAGACTAAAGCTCTGATACTCTGACCCAAAGCAAAGCTCTGATATAAAAGCTCTGATACGCTGATCTGAAGCTCTGCTCTGATATGCTGATCTAAAGCTTCTGATAGTCAAAACTCTGAGATTCTGATGTTCAAAGAAAGGCAATAAAAATCTGATCCTGAAGAACTCTTGGAATTAAAAAGGGAAGCAATAAATTCAGGGGGAGTATCTCTCAACTCTGATATCTCTTTATCCCTTATCTTTGATAACCTCTTACTCTGATACATCTTTTCATTTAAGTTATCTCTGATACTCTTTTCACGTTATTTTCAATTAAAAAATATCTAGTTTTTGTCATCATCAAAAAGGGTGAGATTGTTAGAACAAAGTTTGAATCTACTACCGTAAGTTTAAGTTTTGATGATAACAAAATGAAAGGATATATTAATCATGTGATTCATGTATGAACTATTTGCTACCTAAAATATTACGTTCTGCTTTGCAGAAACTCTAATAGGTATCAGCATGAGCACACCTAATCAGCATCAGAATATTGGTTCTTAACTTCAGCATCAAAAGTTGCTATATCAGAATACCAGAATCAGAAGATTAACTCACGTGTATGCTGAAGCTTGATGAACAGAACTGCGCTCAACACTCTGATAAAGACAACAACAATTCATCAGCAGTTAAGCAGAGTCAGAATGAAGCCAAGCCAGAACACGCTTTAAATAGCAACGACACTGTGCATTCAAGGCGAATTATTACCAATGACATCATTCCAGAAAAGATCTGCTCAATAAGGAAAGTTTGTTATTGGCATTGAATCAAGAATATTGCTCCAACGTTCAACTATTTCAATGCTATATAAACAAGACTATAAAGATTGAATTGGCTAATGCTCTCCAACATATTACACGCCTAAAAGCTAATCATAATATTCCTTCTCTCAGTTTTCATAAGCTTAACTTGTGTAACATTACAGTTGTCATACAGTTTTGTAGAAAACATTCACACACCTAGTTTTATCTTCTTTGTAAGAAAGCGTTTCCTTGACAAACCGGGTTGTGGTTTGCATCAAGAAGGCTTTAGCAGTTGTTAAAGAAGATTGTAATATTCAGTTGAATATAGTGGATTAAGACCTCGTTGGAGAGAGGAGAAATCACCTTGACGGGTGGACTGGAGTAGTTTGAGATCAAACGAACCAGGATAAAAATATCTTGTTCATTGCATTAAGTTTCAGTTTTACAATTCAACCCCCCCCCCCCTTCTTGTGTTTTTCACTTCTTCACAATGTATGATAGCCGTGTCATTATGAAAGGTAGTCTGTTGTCATTATTTTTGTTATTCCAATGGATGGTAGCCTAGTCATTATGGAAGGTAGTCTATTTTCGATATTTTTGTTACTCCAATGGATGGTAGCCTAGTCATTATGGAAGGTAGTCTGTTATCGATATCTTTGTTACTCCAATGGATGGTAGCCTAGTCATTATGGAAGGTAGTCTGTTGTCGAAATTTTTGTTACTCCAATGGATGGTAGCCTTGTCATTATGGAAGTTAGTCTGTTGTCGAGATTTTGTTAATCCAACGGATGCTAGCCTTGTCATTATGGAAGGTAATCTTTTGTGGATATTTTTGTAACTCCAATGGATGGTAGCCTTGTCATTATGGAATGTAGTTTGTTGTCGATATTTTTGTTACTCCAATGGATGGTAGCCTTGTCATTATGGAAGGTAGTATGTTGTCGATATCTTTGTTACACCAATGGATGGTAGCCTTGTCATTATGTAAGGTAGTCTATTTTCGTAATTTTTGTTACTCCGATGGATGGTAGCCTTGTCATTATGGAAGGTAGTATGTTTTCGATATCTTTGTTACTCTAATGGATGGTAGCCTTGTCATTATGTAAGGTAGTTTGTTGTCGAGATTTTTGTTACTCCAATGGATGGTAGCCTTGTCATTATGGAAGGTAGTTTGTTGTCGAGATTTTTGTTATTCCAATGGATGGTAGCATTGTCAATATGAAAGAATTTTTTTGTCGATATCTTTGTTACTCCAATAGATGGTAGTCTAGTCATTATGGAATGTAGTCTATTGTCATGATTTTTGTTACTCCAATGGATGGTAGCCTTGTCATTAAGGAAGGCAGTCTATCCTTGTGATTTTTTTACTCCTATGGATGGTAGCCTTGTCATTATGGAAGGAAGTCTATTGTTCAGATTTTTGTTACTCCAATGTATGATAGCCGTGTCAATATGGAAGGTAGTCTGTTGTCGAGATTTTTATTATTCCAATGGATGGTAGCCTAGTCATTATGGAAGGTAGTATATTTTCGAGATTTTTTTTACTCCAATGGATGGTAGCCTAGTCATTATGGAAGGTAGTCTGTTATCGATATCTTTGGTACTCCAATGGATGGTAGCCTAGTCATTATCGAAGGTAGTATGTTGTCGAAATTTTTGTTACTCCAATGGATGGTAGCCTTGTCATTATAGAAGGTAGTCTGTTGTCGAGATTTTGTTAATCAAACGGATGGTAGCCTTGTCATTATGGAAGGTAATCTCTTGTGGATATTTTTGTTACTCTACTAGATGGTACCCTTGTCATTATTGAAGGTAGTCTATTGTCAATATTTTTGTTACTCCAATGGATGGTAGCCTTGACATTATGTAAGGTAGTCTGTTTTCGTAATTTTTGTTACTTTGATGGATGGTAGCCTTGTAATTATGGAAGATATTATGTTTTCGATATCTTTGTTACTCCAATGGATGGTAGCCTTGTCATTATGTAAGGTAGTCTATTGTCGAGATTTTTGTTACTCCAATTGATGGTAGCCTTGTCATTATGGAAGATAGTCTGTTGTCGAGATTTTTGTTATTCCAATGGATGGTAGCCTTGTCAATATGAAAGGTAGTCTGTTGTCGATATCTTTGTTACTCCAATAGATGGTAGCCTAGTCATTATGGAAGGTAGTCTATTGTCGCGATTTTTGTTACTCCAATGGATGGTAGCCTAGTCATTATAGAAGTTAGTCTGTTGTCGAGATTTTTCTTACTCCAACGGATGCTAGCCTTGTCATTATGGAAGGTAGTCTGTTGTAGATATTTTTGTTACTCCAATGGATGGTAGCCTTGTCATTATGGAAGGTAGTATGTCCTTGTGATTTTTGTTACTGCTATGGATGGTAGCCTTGTCATTATGGAAGGTAGTCTATTGTTGAGATTTTAGTTACTCCAATGGACGGTAGCCTAGTCAATATGAAAGGTAGTCTGTTGTCGATATCTATGTTACTCCAATGGATGGTAGCCTAGTCTTTATGGAAGGAAGTCTATTGTCAAGATTTTTGTTAATCCAATGGATGGTAACCTAGTCATTATGGAAGTTATTTTGTTGTCGAGATTTTTGTTACTCAAATGGATGCTAGCCTTGTCATTATGGAAGGTAGTCTGTTGTCGAGATTTTTGTTACTCCAATGGATGGTAGCCTTGTCATTATGGAAATTAGTCTGTTGTCAAGATTTTTGTTACTCCAATGGATGGTAGCCTTGTCAATATGAAAGGTAGTCTGTTGTCGAGATTTTTGTTATTCCAATGGATGGTAGCCTTGTCAATATGAAAGGTAGTTTGTTGTCGATATCTTTGTTACTCCAATGGATGGTAGCGTAGTCATTAAGGAATGTAGTCTATTGTCGATATTTTTGTTACTCCAATAGATGGTAGCCTAGTTAATATGGAAGTTATTCTGTTGTCGAGATTTTTGTTACTCCAATGGATGCTAGCCTTGTCATTATGGAAGGTAGTATGTTGTAGAGATTTTTGTTACTCCAATGGATGGTAGCCTTGTCATTATTGAAGGTAGTTTGTCCTTGTGATTTTTGTTACTCCTATGGATTGTAGCCTTGTCATTATGGAAGGTAGTCTATTGTTCATATTTTTGTTACTACAATGTATGATAGCCGTGACATTATGGAAGGTAGTCTGTTGTCGAGATTTTAGTAAGTCCAATGGATGGTAACCTAGTCATTATGGAAGGTAGTCTGTTGTCGAGATTTTTGTTACTCCAATGGATGGTAGCCTTATCATTATGAAAGGTAGTCTTTTGTCGAGATTTTTGTTATTCCAATATATGGTAGCCTTTTGATTTTGAAAGGTACCCTATTGTTGAAATTTTTGTTACTCCAATGGATTGTAGCCTTGTCGTTATGGAAGGTAGTTTTTTGTCGAGATATTTGTTACTCCAATGGATGGTAGCCTTCTTATTATGGAAGGTAGTCTGTTGTCGAGATTTTTGTTACTATAATGGATGGTAGCCTTGTCATTATGGAAGGTAGTCTATTGTCGAGATTTATGTTACTACAATGGATTGTAGCCTATTCATTATGGAAGGTAGTATGTTATCGATATCTTTGTTACTCTAATGGATGGTACCCTTGTCATTATATAAGGTAGTCTGTTGTTGAGATTTTTGTTACTCCAATGGATGGTAGCCTTGTCATTATGAAAGGTAGTCTGTTGTCGAGATTTTTGTTATTCCAATGGATGGTAGCCTTGTCAATATGAAAGTTAGTTTGTTGTCGATATCTTTGTTACTCCAATGGATGGTAGCCTAGTCATTAAGGAATGTAGTCTATTGTCGAGATTTTTGTTACTCCAATGGATGGTAGCCTAGTCAAAATGGAAGTTATTCTGTTGTCGAGATTTTTGTTACTCCAATGGATGGTAGCCTTGTCATTATGGAAGGTAGTCTGTTGTAGAGATTTTTGTTACTCCAATGGATGGTAGCCTTATCATTATGGAAGGTAGTTTGTCCTTGTAATTTTTGTTACTCTTATGGATTGTAACCTTGTCATTATGGAAGGTAGTCTATTGTTCATATTTTTGTTACTACAATGTATGATAGCCGTGACATTATGGAAGGTAGTCTGTTGTCGAGATTTTAGTAAGTCCAATGGATGGTAGCCTAGTCAATATGGAAGGTAGTCTGTTGTCGATATTTTTGTTACTCCAATGGATGGTAGCCTTATCATTATGAAAGGTAGTCTTTTGTCGAGATTTTTGTTATTCCAATATATGGTAGCCTTTTCATTGTGAAAGGTACCCTATTATTGAAATTTTTGTTACTCCAATGGATTGTAGCCTTGTCGTTATGGAAGGTAGTCTTTGTCGAGATATTTGTTACTCCAATGGATGGTAGCCTTCTTATTATGGAAGGTAGTCTGTTGTCGAGATTTTTGTTACTATAATGGATGGTAGCCTTGTCATTATGGAAGGTAGTCTATTGTCGAGATTTATGTTACTACAATGGATTGTAGCCTATTCATTATGGAAGGTAGTATTTTATCGATATCTTTGTTACTCTAATGGATGGTACCCTTGTCATTATATAAGGTACTCTGTAGTCAAGATTTTTGTTACTCCAATGGATGGTAGCCTTGTCATTATGGAAGGTAGTCTGTTGTCGAGATTTTTGTTATTCAAGTGGATGGTAGCCTAGTCATTATGGAAGGTAGTCTGTTGTCATGATTTTTGTTACTCCAATGGATGGTAGCCCTGTCATTATGGAAATTAGTCTGTTGTCGAGATTTTTTTTATTCCAATGGATTATAGCCTAGTCATTATGGAAGGTAGTCTATTTTCGAGATTTTTGTTACTCCATTGGATGGTAGCCTCGTCATTATGGAAGGTAGTCTGTTGTCGAGCTTTTTGTTACTCCAATGGATTGTAGCCTTGTCGTTATGGAAGGTAGTCTTTTGTCGAGATTTTTGTTAACCCAAGGGATGGTAGCCTTCTTATTATGGAAGGTAGTTTGTTGTCGAGTTTTTTGTTACTACAATGGATGGTAGCCTTATCATTATGGAAGGTAGTCTGTTGTCGAGATTTATGTTACTACAGTGGATTGTAGCCTTGTCATTATGGTAGGTAGTTTGTTATCGATATCTTTGTTACTCCAATGGATGGTAGCCTAGTCATTATGGAAGGTAGTCTGTTGTCGAGATTTTTGTTACTCCAATGGATGGTAGCCTTGTCATTATGGAAGGTAGTATGTTGTCGAGATTTTGTTAATCCAAAGGATGTTAGCCATGTTATTATGGAAGGTAATCTCTTGTGGATATTTTTTTTACTCTAACGGATGGTACCCTTGTCATTATGGAAGGTAGTCTGTTGTCGATAATTTTGTACTCAAATGGATGGTGGCCTTGTCATTATGGAAGGTAGTATGTTGTCGATATCTTTGTTACTCCAATGGATGGTAGCCTTGTCATTATGTAAGGTTGTCTGTTTTCGTGATTTTTGTTACTCCGATGGATGGTAGCCTTGTCATTATGGAAGGTAATATGTTTTCAATATCTTTGTTACTCCAATGTATGGTAGCCTTGTCATTATGTAAGGTAGTCTATTATCGAGATTTTTGTTACTCCAATGGATGGTAGCCTTGTCATTATGGAAGGTAGTCTGTTTTCGAGATTTTTGCTACTCCAATGGATGGTAGCCGAGTCATTATGGAGGTTGGTCTGTTGTCGAGATTTTTGTTACTCCAATGGATGGTAGCCTTGTCATTATGGAAATTAGTTTGTCCTTGTGATTTTTTTTACTCCTATGGATGGTAGCCTTGTCATTATGGAAAGTAGTCTATTATTCAGATTTTTGTTACTACAATGTATGATAGCCGTGTCATTATGGAAGGTAGTCTGTTGTCGAGATTTTAGTTACTCTAATGGATGGTAGACTAGTCATTATGGAAGGTAGTCTGTTGTCGAGATTTTTGTTATTCCATTGGATGGTAGCCTTGTTATTATGGAAGTTAGTCTAATGTCGAGATTTTTGGTATTCCAATGGATGGTAGCCTAGTCATTATGGAAGGTAGTTTGTTGTCGATATCTTTGTTACTCCAATGGATGGTAGCCTAGTCATTATGGAAGGTAGTCTATTGTCGAGATTTTTGTTACTCCAATGGATGGTAGCCTAGTCAATATGGAAGTTATTATGTTGTCGAGATTTTTGTTACTCCAATGGATGCTAGCCTTGTCATTATGGAAGGTAGTATGTTGTAGAGATTTTTGTTACTCCAATGGATGGTAGCCTTGTCATTATGGAAATTAGTTTGACCTTGTGATTTTTGTTACTCCTATGGATGGTAGCCTTGTCATTATGGAAAGTAGTCTATTGTTCAGATTTTTGTTACTACAATGTATGATAGTCGTGTCATTATGGAAGGTAGTCTGTTGTCGAGATTTTAGTTACTCTAATGGATAGTAGCCTAGTCATTATGGAAGGTAGTCTGTTGTCAAGATTTTTGTTACTCCAATGGATGGTAGCCTTGTCATTATGAAAGGTAGTTTGTTGTCGAGATTTTTGTTATTCCAATGGATGGTAGCCTTGTCAATATGAAAGGTAGTCTGTTGTCGATATCTTTGTTACTCCAATGGATGGTAGCCTAGTCATTATTGAAGGTAGTCTATTTTCGAGATTTTTGTTACTCCAATGGATGGTAGCCTAGTCATTATGGAAGTTATTCTGTTGTCTAGATTTTTGTTACTCCAATGGATGCTAGCCTTGTCATTATGGAAGGTAGTATGTTGTAGAGATTTTTGTTACTCCAATGGATGGTAGCCTTGTCATTATTGAAGGTAGTTTGTCCTTGTGATTTTTGTTACTCCTATGGATGGTAGCCTTATCAGTATGGAAGGTAGTATATTGTTCATATTTTTGTTACTACAATGTATGATAGCCGTGACATTATGGAAGGTAGTCTGTTGTCGAGATTTTAGTTAGTCCAATGGATGGTAGCCTAGTCATTATGGAAGGTAGTCTGTTATCGAGATTTTTGTTTCTCCAATGGATGGTAGCCTTATCATTATGAAAGGTAGTCTTTTGTCGAGATTTTTGTTATTCCAATAGATGGTAGCCTTTTCATTATGAAAGGTACCCAATTGTGGAAATTTTTGTTACTCCAATAGATTGTAGACTTGTCGTTATTGAAGGTAGTCTTTTGTCGAGATTTTTGTTAATCAAATGGATGGTAGCCTTCTTATTATGGAAGGTAGTCTGTTGTCGAGATTTTTGTTACTACAAAGGATGGTAGGGTTGTTATTATGGAAGGTAGTCTGTTGTCGAGATTTATGTAACTACAATGGATTGTAGCCTATTCATTATGGAAGGTAGTGTGTTGTCGAAATTCGTGTTATTCCAGTGGATGGTAGCCTATTCAATATGAAAGGTAGTCGTATATCGATATCTTTGTTACTCAAATGGATGGTAGCCTAGTCATTATGGAAGGTAGTTTGTTGTCATGATTTTTGTTACTCTAATGGATGGTAGCCTTGTAATTATGGAAGTTAGTCTATTGTCGAGAATTTTTTTATTCCAATGGATTGTAGCCTAGTCATTATGGAAGGTAGTCTATTTTCAATATTTTTTTTACTCCATTGGATGGTAGCCTAGTCATTATGGAAGGTAGTCTGTTGCCGAGATTTTTGTTACTCCAATGGATGGTAGCCTTATCATTATGAAAGGTATTGTGTTGTCGAGATTTTTGTTATTCCAATAGATGGTAGCCTTTTCATTATTAAAGGTACTCTATTTTTGATATTTTTGTTACTCCAATGGATTGTAGCCTTGTCGTTATGGAAGGTAGTCTTTTGTCGAGATTTTTGTTACTCCCAGGGATGGTAGCCTTCTTATTATAGAAGGTAGTCTGTTGTCGAGATTTTTGTTACTACAATGGATGGTAGCCTTATCATTATGGAAGGTAGTCTGTTGTCAAGATTTATGTTACTACATTGGATTGTAGCCTTGTCATTATGGTAGGTAGTCTATTATCGATATCTTTGTTACTCTAATGAATGGTAGCCTAGTCATTATGGAAGGTAGTCTGTTGTCGAGATTTTTGTTACTCCAATTGATGGTAGCCCTGTCATTATGGAAGGTTGTGTGTTGTCGAGATTTTGTTAATCCAACGGATGGTAGCCATGTCATTATGGAAGGTAATCTCTTGTGGATATTTTTGTTACTCTAATGGATGGTACCCTTGTCATTATGGAAGGTAGTATGTTGTCGATATCTTTCTTACTCCAATGGATGGTAGCCTTGTCATTATGTAAGGTAGTCTGTTTTCGTGATTTTTGTTACTATGATGGATGGTAGCCTTGTCATTATGGAAGGTAATATGTTTTCGATATCTTTGTTACTCCAATGGATGGTAGCCTTGTCATTATGTACGGTAGTCTATTGTCGAGATTTTTGTTACTCCAATGGATGGTAGCCATGTCATTTTTGAAGGTAGTCTGTTTTCGAGATTTTTGTTACTCCAATGGATGGTAGCCGAGTCATTATGGAGGTTGGTCTGTTGTCGAGATTTTTGTTACTCCAATGGATGCTAGCCTTGTCATTACGGAAGGTAGTCTATTGTAGAGATTTTTGTTACTCCAATGGATGGTAGCCTTGTCATTATGGAAGGTAGTCTGTCATTGTGATTTTTGTTACTCCTATGGATGGTAGCCATGTCATTATGGAAGGTAGTCTATTGTTCATATTTTTGTTACTACAATGTATGCTAGCCTTGTCATTATGGAAGGTATACTGTTGTCGAGATTTTTGTTATTCCATTGGATGGTAGCCTTGTTATTATGGAAGTTAGTCTAATGTCGAGATTTTTGGTATTCCAATGGATGGTAGCCTAGTCATTATGGAAGGTAGTTTGTTGTCGATATCTTTGTTACTCCAATGGATGGTAGCCTAGTCATTATGGAAGGTAGTCTATTGTCGAGATTTTTGTTACTCCAATGGATGGTAGCCTAGTCAATATGGAAGTTATTCTGTTGTCGAGATTTTTGTTACTCCAATGGATGCTAGCCTTGTCATTAGGGAAGGTAGTATGTTGTAGAGATTTTTGTTACTCCAATGGATGGTAGCCTTGTCATTATTGAAGGTAGTTTGTCCTTGTGATTTTTGTTACTCCTATGGATGGTAGCCTTGTCATTATGGAAAGTAGTCTGTTGTTCAGATTTTTGTTACTACAATGTATGATAGCCGTGTCATTATGGAAGGTAGTCTGTTGTCGAGATTTTAGTTACTCTAATGGATGGTAGCCTAGTCATTATGAAAGGTAGTCTGTTGTCAAGATTTTTGTTACTCCAATGGATGGTAGCCTTGTCATTATGAAAGGTAGTTTGTTGTCGAGATTTTTGTTATTCCAATGGATGGTAGCCTTGTCAATATGAAAGGTACCCTATTGTTGAAATATTTGTTACTCCAATGGATTGTAGCCTTGTCGTTATGGAAGGTAGTCTTTTGTCGATATTTTTGTTACTCCAATGGATGGTAGCCTTCTTATTATGGAAGGTAGTCTGTTGTCGAAATTTTTGTTACTACAATGGATGGTAGCCTTGTTATTATGGAAGGTAGTCTGTTGTCGAGATTTATGTTACTACAATGGATTGTAGCCTATTCATTATGGAAGGTAGTATGTTATCGATATCTTTGTTACTCTAATGGATGGTACCCTTGTCATTATATAAGGTAGTCTGTTGTCGAGATTTTTGTTACTCCAATGGATGGTAGCCTTGTCATTATGGAAGGTAGTGTGTTGTCGAAATTTTTGTTATTCCAGTGGATGGTAGCCTTTTCAATATGAAAGGTAGTCGTATATCGATATCTTTGTTACTCAAATGGATGGTAGCCTTGTCATTATGGAAGGTAGTCTGTTGTCATGAATTTTGTTACTCCAATGGATGGTAGACTTGTCATTATGGAAGTTAGTCTGTTGTCAAGATTTTTTTTATTCCAATGGATTGTAGCCTAGTCATTATGGAAGGTAGTCTACTTTCGAGATTTTTGGTACTCCATTGGATGGTAGCCTAGTCAGTATGGAAGGTAGTCTGTTGTCGAGATTTTTGTTACTCCAATGGATGGTAGACTTATCATTATGAAAGGTATTGTGTTGTCGAGATTTTTGTTATTCCTATAGATGGTAGCCTTTTCATTATGAAAGGTACTCTATTTTTGATATTTTTGTTACTCTAATGGATTGTAGCCTTGTCGTTATGGAAGGTAGTCTTTTGTCGACATTTTTGTTACTCCCAGGGATGGTAGCCTTCTTATTATGGAACGTAGTTTGTTGTTGAGATTTTTGTCACTACAATGGATGATAGCCTTTACATTATGGAAGGTAGTTTGTTGTCGATATTTATTTTACTACATTGGATTGTAGCCTTGTCATTATGGTAAGTAGTCCGTTATCGATATCTTTGTTACTCAAATGGATGGTAGCCTAGTCATTATGGAAGGTAGACTGTTGTCGAGATTTTTGTTACTCCAAATGATGGTAGCCTTATCATTATGGAAGGTAGTCTGTTGTTGAGATTTTGTTAATCCAACGGATGGTAGCCATGTCATTATGGAAGGTAATATCTTGTGGATATTTTTGTTACTCTAATGGATGGTACCCTTGTCATTATGGAAGGTAGTCTGTTGTCGATATATTTGTTACTTAAATGGATGGTGACCTTGTCATTATGGAAGGTAGTATGTTGTCGATATCTTTGTTACTCCAATGGATGGTAGCCTTGTCATTATGTAAGGTAGTATGTTTTCGTGATTTTTGTTACTCCGATGGATGGTAGCCTTGTCATTATGGAAGGTAATATGTTTTCGATATCTTTGTTACTCCAATGGATGCTAGCCTTGTCATTATGTAAGGTAGTCTATTGTCGAGATTTTTGTTACTCCAATGGATGGTAGCCTTGTCATTTTGGAAGGTTGTCTGTTTTCGAGATTTTTATTACTCCAATGGATGGTAGCCTAGTCATTATGGAGGTTGGTCGGTTATCGAGATTTTTGTTACTCCAATGGATGCTAGCCTTGTCATTACGGAAGGTAGTCTATTGTAGAGATTTTCTTTACCCCAATGGATGGTAGCCTTGTCATTATGGAAGGTAGTCTGTTATTGTGATTTTTGTTACTCCTATGGATGGTAGCCTTGTCATTATGGAAGGTAGTCTATTGTTCATATTTTTGTTACTACAATGTATGCTAGCCTTGTCATTATGGAAGGTAGACTGTAATCGAGATTTTGTTACTCCATTGGATGGTAGCCTTGTTATTATGGAAGTTAGTCTGTTGTCGAGATTTTTGTTATTCCAATGGATGGTAGCCTAATCATTATGGAAGGTAGTCTGTTTTCGAGATTTTTGTTACTCCAATGGATGGTAGTCTGGTCATTATGGAAGGTTGTCTGTTGTCTAGATTTTTGTTACTCCAATGGATGGTAGCCTTGTCATTATGGAAGGTAGTCTCTTGTTGATATTTTTGTTACTCCAATGGATGGTAGCCTTGTCATTATGGAAGGTAATGTGTTGTCGAGATTTTTGTTACTACAATGGTTTGTAGCCTTTAAATTATGGAAGGTAGTATGTTGTCAATATTTTGTTACTCCAATGGATGGTAGCCTAGTCATTATGGTAGGTAGTATGTTGTCGAGATTTTCGTTACTCCAATGGATGGTAGCCTTGTCATTATGGAAGGTAGTCTGTTGTCGTGATTTTTGTTATTCCAATGGATGGTAGCCTTGTCATTATGGAAGGTAGTATGTCTTCGAGATTTTTGTTAATCCAATGGATGGTAGGATTGTCATTATGGAAGGTAGTCTGTTGTCGAGATTTTTGTTATTCCAATGGATGGTAGCCTTGTAATTATGAAATGTAGTTTGTTATCGATATCTTTGTTACCCCAATAGATGGTAGCCTAGTCATTATGGAAGGTAGTGTGTTGTCGAGATTTTAGTTACTCCAATGGATGGTAGCCTTGTCATTATGTAAGGTAGTCTGTTTTCGTAATTTTTGATACTCGGATGGATGGTAGCCTTGTCATTATTGAAGGTAGTATGTTTTCGATATCTTTGTCACTCCAATGGATGGTAGTATTATCATTATGGAAGGTAGTATGTTGTCGAGATTTTTGTTACTCCATTGGATGGTAGCCTTGTTATTATGGAAGGTAGTCTCTTGTTGATATTTTTGTTATTCCAATGGATGGTAGCCTTGTAATTATGGAAGGTAGTATATTGTCGATAACTTTGTTACTCCAATGGATGGTATCTAGTCATTATGGAAGGTAGTATGTTGTCGAGATTTTAGTTACTCCAATGGATGGTAGCCTAGTCATTATGGAAGGTAGTTTGTTGTCGAGATTTTTGTTACTCCAATGGATGGTAGCCTTGTTATTATGGAAGGTAGTCTCTTGTTGATATTTTTGTTATTCCAATGGATGGTAGCCTTGTAATTATGAAAGGTAGTTTGTTGTCGATATCTTTGTTATTCCAAAGGATGGTAGCCTTGTCATTATGGAAGGTAGTTTGTTGTCGAGATTATTGTTACTCCAATGGATGGTAGCCTAGTCATTATGGAAGTTAGTCTATTGTCGAGATTTTTGCTACTCCATTGGATGCTAGCCTTGTCATTATGGAAGGTAGTCTGTCTTTGTGATTTTTGTTACTCCTACCGATGGTAGCCTTGTCATTATGGAAGGTACTCTATTGTTCAGATTTTTGTTACTACAATATATGGTAGCCTTGTCATTATGGAAGGTAGTTTGTTGTCGAGATATTTGTTACTCCAATGGATGGTAGCCTTGTCATTATGAAAGGTAGTGTGTTGTCGAGATTTTTATTATTCCAATAGATGGTAGCCTTTTCATTATGAAATGTACTCTATTGTTGATATTTTTGTTACTCCAATGGATTGTAGCCTTGTCGTTATGGAAGGTAGGCTGTTGTCGAGATTTTTGTTACTACAATGGATTGTAGCCTTGTCATTATGGAAGGTAGTCTTTTGTCGAGATTTATGTTACTACAATGGATTGTAGCCTTGTCATTATGGTAGGTAGTCTGTTATCAATATCTTTGTTACTCCAATGGATGGTAGCCTAGTCATTATGGAAGGAAGTCACTTGTCAAGATTTTTGTTACTCCAATGGATGGTAGCCTTGTCATTATGGAAGGTAGTCTATTGTCGAGATTTTTGTTAATCCAATGGATGGCAGCCTTGTCATTATGGAAGGTAGTATGTTTTCGATATTTTTGTCACTCCAATGGATGGTAGCCTAGTCATTATGGAGGTTGGTCTGTTGTCGAGATTTTTGTTATTCCAATGGATGCTAGCCTTGTCATTATGGAAGGTAGTCTGTCCTTGTGATTTTTGTTACTCCTATGGATGGTAGACTTGTCATTATGGAAGGTAGTCTATTGTTCATATTTTTGTTACTACAATGTATGGTAGCCTTGTCATTATGGAAGATAATCTGTTGTCGAGATTTTTGTTACTCTAATGGATGGTAGCCTTGTCATTATGTAAGGTAGTCTGTTTTCGTGATTTTTGTTACTCCGATGGATGGTATCCTTGTCATTATGGAAGGTAATATGTTTTCTATATCTTTGTTACTCCAATGGATGGTAGCCTTGTCGTTATGTAAGGTAGTCTATTGTCGAGATTTTTTTTACTCTAATGGATGGTAGCCTTGTCATTATGGAAGGTAGTCTGTTTTGGAGATTTTTGTTACTCTAATGGATGGTAGCCTAGTCATTATGGAGGATGGTCTGTTGTCGAGATTTTTGTTACTCCAATGGATTGTATCCTTGTCATTACTGAAGGTAGTCTATTGTTTAGATTTTTGTTACTACAATGGATGGTAGCCTTGTCAATATGAAAGGTAGTCTGTTCTCGATATCTTTGTTATTCCAATGGATGGTAGCCTAGTCATTATGGAAGGTAGTCTGTTGTCGAGATTTTTGTTACTCCAATGGATGGTAGCCTAGTCATTATGGAAGTTAGTCTGTTGTCGAGATTTTTGCTACTCCAATGGATTCTAGCCTTGTCATTATGGAAGGTAGTCTGTTGTAGATATTATTGTTACTCCAATGGAAGGTAGCCTTGTCATTATGGAAGGTAGTCTATCTTTGTGATTTTTGTTACTCCTATGGATGGTAGCCTTGTCATTATGGAAGGTAGTTTATTGTCAGATTTTTGTTACTACAATATATGGTAGCCTTTTCATTATGGAAGATAGTCTGTTGTCGAGATTTTAGTTACTCCAATGGATGGTAGCCTAGTCATTATGGAAGGTAGTCTGTTGTCGAGATTTTTGTTACTCCAATGGATGGTAGCCTTATCATTATGAAAGGTAGTGTGTTGTCGAGATTTTTGTTATTCCAATAGATGGTAGCCTTTTCATTATGAAAGGTACTCTATTGTTGATATTTTTGTTACTCCAATGGATTGTAGCCTTGTCGTTATGGAAGGTAGTCTTTTGTCGAGATTTTTATCACTCCAAGGGATGGTAGCCTTCTTATTATGGAAGGTAGTCTGTTGTCGACATTTTTGTTACTACAATGGATGGTAGCCTTATCATTATGGAAGGTAGTTTGTTGTCGAGATTTATGTTACTACAATGGATTATAGCCTTCTCATTATGGTAGGTAGTCTGTTATCGATATCTTTGTTACTCCAATGGATGGTAGCCTTGTAATTATGGAAAGTAGTCTGTTTTCGTGATTTTTGTTACTCCGATGGATAGTAGCCTTTTCATTATGGAAGGTAATATGGTTTCGATATCTTTGTTACTCCAAAGGATGGTAGCCTTGTCATTATGTAAGGTAGTCTATTTTCGAAATTTTTGTTATTCCAATGGATGGTAGCCTAGTCATTATGGAGGTTGGTTTGTTGTCGAGATTTTTGTTGCTCCAATGGATGGTATCCTTTTCATTATGGAAGGTAGTCTATCCTTGTGATTTTTGTCACTTCTATGGATGGTAGACTTGTCATTATGGAAGGTAGTATATGGTTCTAATTTTTGCTACTACAATGGATGGTATCCTAGTCATTATGGAAGGTAGTATGTCGTCGAGATTTTTGTTACTCCTATGGATGGTAGCCTTGTCATTATGGAAGGTACTCTATTGTTCAGATTTTTGTTACTACAATATATGGTAGCCTTGTCATTATGGAAGGTAGTTTGTTGTCGAGATATATGTTACTCCAATGGATGGTAGCCTTGTCATTATGAAAGGTAGTGTGTTGTCGAGATTTTTGTTATTCCAATAGATGGTAGCCTTTTCATTATGAAAGGTACTCTATTGATGATATTTTTGTTACTCCAATGGATTGTAGCCTTGTCGTTATGGAAGGTAGGCTGTTGTCGAGATTTTTGTTACTACAATGGATGGTAGCCTTGTCATTATGGAAGGTAGTCTTTTGTCGAGATTTATGTTACTACAATGGATTGTAGCCTTGTCATTATGGTAGGTAGTCTGTTATCAATAACTTTGTTACTCCAATGGATGGAAGCCTAGTCATTATGGAAGGTAGTCTGTTGTCGAGATTTTTGTTACTCCAATGGAAGGTAGCCTTGTCATTATGGAAGGCAGTCTATTGTCGAGATTTTTGTTAATCCAATGGATGGCAGATTTGTCATTATGGAAGGTAGTATGTTTTCGAGATTTTTGTCACTCCAATGGATGGTAGCCTAGTCATTATGGAGGATGGTCTGTTGTCGAGATTTTTGTTACTCCAGTTGATGCTAGCCTTGTCATTATGGAAGGTAGTCTGTCCTTGTGATTTTTGTTACTCCTATGGATGGTAGACTTGTCATTATGGAAGGTAGTCTATTGTTCATATTTTTGTTACTACAATGTATGGTAGCCTTGTCATTATGGAAGATAGTCTGTTGTCGAGATTTTTGTTACTCTAATGGATGGTAGCCTTGTCATTATGTAAGGTAGTCTGTTTTCGTGATTTTTGTTACTCCGATGGATGGTATCCTTGTCATTATGGAAGGTAATATGTTTTCTATATCTTTGTTACTCCAATGGATGGTAGCCTTGTCATTATGTAAGGTAGTCTATTGTCGAGATTTTTGTTACTCTAATGGATGGTAGCCTTGTCATTATGGAAGGTAGTCTGTTTTGGAGATTTTTATTACTCCAATGGATGGTAGCCTAGTCATTATGGAGGTTGGTCTGTTGTCGAGATTTTTGTTACTCCAATGGATTGTATCCTTGTCATTATGGAAGGTAGTCTGTCCTTGTGATATTTGTTACTCCAATGGATGATAGACTTGTCATTATGGAATGTAGTCTATTGTTTAGATTTTTGTTACTACAATGTATGGTAGCCTTGTCATTATGGAAGGTAGTCTGTTGTCAAGATTTTAGTTACTGCAATGGATGGTAGCCTAGTCATTTTGGAAGGTAGTCTGATGTCGAGATTTTTGTTAGTATAATCAATGGTAGCCTTGTTATTATGGAAGGTAGTCTATTGTCGAGATTTTTGTTATTCCAATGGATGGTAGCCTTGTCAATATAAAAGGTAGTCTGTTCTCGATATCTTTGTTACTCCAATGGATGGTAGCCTAGTCATTATGGAAGGTAGTCTGTTGTCGAGATTTTTGTTACTCCAATGGATGGTACCCTAGTCATTATGGAAGTTAGTCTGTTGTCGAGATTTTTGCTACTCCAATGGATGCTAGCCTTGTCATTATGGAAGGTAGTCTGTTGTAGAGATTATTGTTACTCCAATTGAAGGTAGCCTTGTCATTATGGAAGGTAGTCTATCTTTGTGATTTTTGTTACTCCTATGGATGGTTGCCTTGTCATTATGGAAGGTAGTCTATTGTCAGATTTTTGTTACTACAATATATGGTAGCCTTGTCATTATGGAAGATAGTCTGTTGTCGAGATTTTATTTACTCCAATGGATGGTAGCCTAGTCATTATGGAAGGTAGTCTGTTGTCGAGATTTTTGTTTCTCCAATTGATGGTAGCCTTATCATTATGAAAGGTAGTGTGTTGTCGAGATTTTTGTTATTCCAATAGATGGTAGCCTTTTCATTATGAAAGGTACTCTATTGTTGAAATATTTGTTACTCCAATGGATTGTAGCCTTGTCGTTATGGAAGGTAGTCTTTTGTCGAGATTTTTATTACTCCAAGGGATGCTAGCCTTCTTATTATGGAAGGTAGTCTGTTTTCGACATTTTTGTTACTACAATGGATGGTAGCCTTATCATTACGGAAGGTAGTCTGTTGTCGAGATTTATGTTACTACAATGGATTGTTACCTTCTCATTATGGTAGGTAGTCTGTTATGGATATCTTTGTTACTCCAATGGATGGTAGCCTTGTCATAATGGAAAGTAGTCTGTTTTCGTGATTTTTGTTACTCCGATGGATAGTAGCCTTGTCATTATGGAAGGTAATATGTTTTCGATATCTTTGTTACTCTAATGGATGGTAGCCTAGTCATTATGGAGGTTGGTCTGTTGTCGAGATTTTTGTTACTCCAATGGATGGTAGCCTTGTCATTATGGAAGGTAGTCTGTTTTCGAAATTTTTGTTATTCCAATGGATGGTAGCCTAGTCATTATGGAGGTTGGTCTGTTGTCGAGATTTTTGTTACTCCAAAGAATGGTATCCTTTTCATTATGGAAGGTAGTTTGTCCTTGTTATTTTTGTTACTTCTATGGATGGTAGACTTGTCATTATGGATGGTAGTATATGGTTCTGATTTTTCTTACTACAATGGATGGTATCCTAGTCATTATGGAAGTAGTATGTTGTCGAGATTTTTGTTACTCTATTGGATGGTAGCCTTTTTTTAATTATGGAAGTTAGTTTATTGTCGAGATTTTTGTTATTCCAATGGATGGTAGCCTAGTCATTATGGAAGGAAGTCTGTTTTCGAGATTTTTGTTACTCCAATGGATGGTATTCTTTTCATTATGGAAGGTAGTATGTTGTCGAGATTTTTGTTACTCCAATGGATGGTAGCCTTGTTATTATGGAAGGTAGTCTCTTGTTGATATTTTTGTTACTCCAATGGATGGTAGCCTTGTCATTATGGAAGGATGACTGTTGTGGAGATATTTGTTACTACAAAGGTTTGTAGCCTTGTAATTATGGAAGGTAGTATGTTGTTGATATCTTTGTTACTCCAATGGATGGTATCCTAGTCATTATGGAAGGTAGTATTATGTCGAGATTTTAGTTACTCCAATGGATGGTAGCCTAGTCATTATGGAAGTTAGTCTGTTGTCGAGATTTTTGTTACTCCAATGGATGGTAGCCTTTTCAATATGAAAGGTAGTCTGTTGTCGATATCTTTGTTACTCCAATGGATGGTAGCCTTGTCATTATGGAAGGTAGTCTATTGTCGAGATTTTTGTTAATCCAATGGATGGCAGATTTGTCATTATGGAAGGTAGTATGTTTTCGAGATTTTTGTCACTCCAATGGATGGTAGCCTAGTCATTATGGAGGATGGTCTGTTGTCGAGATTTTTGTTACTCCAGTTGATGCTAGCCTTGTCATTATGGAAGGTAGTCTGTCCTTGTGATTTTTGTTACTCCTATGGATGGTAGACTTGTCATTATGGAAGGTAGTCTATTGTTCATATTTTTGTTACTACAATGTATGGTAGCCTTGTCATTATGGAAGATAGTCTGTTGTCGAGATTTTTGTTACTCTAATGGATGGTAGTCTTGTCATTATGTAAGGTAGTCTGTTTTCGTGATTTTTGTTACTCCGATGGATGGTATCCTTGTCATTATGGAAGGTAATATGTTTTCTATATCTTTGTTACTCCAATGGATGGTAGCCTTGTCATTATGTAAGGTAGTCTATTGTCGAGATTTTTGTTACTCTAATGGATGTTAGCCTTGTCATTATGGAAGGTAGTCTGTTTTGGAGATTTTTATTACTCCAATGGATGGTAGCCTAGTCATTATGGAGGTTGGTCTGTTGTCGAGATTTTTGTTACTCCAATGGATTGTATCCTTGTCATTATGGAAGGTAGTCTGTCCTTGTGATATTTGTTACTCCTATGGATGATAGACTTGTCATTATGGAATGTAGTCTATTGTTTAGATTTTTGTTACTACAATGTATGGTAGCCTTGTCATTATGGAAGGTAGTCTGTTGTCAAGATTTTAGTTACTCCAATGGATGGTAGCCTAGTCATTTTGGAAGGTAGTCTGATGTCGAGATTTTTGTTAGTCTAATCAATGGTAGCCTTGTAATTATGGAAGGTAGTCTATTGTCGAGATTTTTGTTATTCCAATGGATGGTAGCCTTGTCAATATAAAAGGTAGTCTGTTCTCGATATCTTTGTTACTCCAATGGATGGTAGCCTAGTCATTATGGAAGGTAGTCTGTTGTCGAGATTTTTGTTACTCCAATGGATGGTACCCTAGTCATTATGGAAGTTAGTCTGTTGTCGAGATTTTTGCTACTCCAATGGATGCTAGCCTTGTCATTATGGAAGGTAGTCTGTTGTAGAGATTATTGTTACTCCAATTGAAGGTAGCCTTGTCATTATGGAAGGTAGTCTATCTTTGTGATTTTTGTTACTCCTATGGATGGTTGCCTTGTCATTATGGAAGGTAGTCTATTGTCAGATTTTTGTTACTACAATATATGGTAGCCTTGTCATTATGGAAGATAGTCTGTTGTCGAGATTTTATTTACTCCAATGGATGGTAGCCTAGTCATTATGGAAGGTAGTCTGTTGTCGAGATTTTTGTTTCTCCAATTGATGGTAGCCTTATCATTATGAAAGGTAGTGTGTTGTCGAGATTTTTGTTATTCCAATAGATGGTAGCCTTTTCATTATGAAAGGTACTCTATTGTTGAAATATTTGTTACTCCAATGGATTGTAGCCTTGTCGTTATGGAAGGTAGTCTTTTGTCGAGATTTTTATTACTCCAAGGGATGCTAGCCTTCTTATTATGGAAGGTAGTCTGTTTTCGACATTTTTGTTACTACAATGAATGGTAGCCTTATCATTACGGAAGGTAGTCTGTTGTCGAGATTTATGTTACTACAATGGATTGTTACCTTCTCATTATGGTAGGTAGTCTGTTATGGATATCTTTGTTACTCCAATGGATGGTAGCCTTGTCATAATGGAAAGTAGTCTGTTTTCGTGATTTTTGTTACTCCGATGGATAGTAGCCTTGTCATTATGGAAGGTAATATGTTTTCGATATCTTTGTTACTCTAATGGATGGTAGCCTAGGCATTATGGAGGTTGGTCTGTTGTCGAGATTTTTGTTACTCCAATGGATGGTAGCCTTGTCATTATGGAAGGTAGTCTGTTTTCGAAATTTTTGTTATTCCATAGGATGGTAGCCTAGTCATTATGGAGGTTGGTCTGTTGTCGAGATTTTTGTTACTCCAAAGAATGGTATCCTTTTCATTATGGAAGGTAGTTTGTCCTTGTTATTTTTGTTACTTCTATGGATGGTAGACTTGTCATTATGGATGGTAGTATATGGTTCTGATTTTTGTTACTACAATGGATGGTATCCTTGTCATTATGGAAGGTAGTGTGTTGTCGAGATTTTTGTTACTCTATTGGATGGTAGCCTTTTTTTAATTATGGAAGTTAGTTTATTGTCGAGATTTTTGTTATTCCAATGGATGGTAGCCTAGTCATTATGGAAGGAAGTCTGTTTTCGAGATTTTTGTTACTCCAATGGATGGTATTCTTTTCATTATGGAAGGTAGTATGTTGTCGATATTTTTGTTACTCCAATGGATGGTAGCCTTGTTAGTATGGAAGGTAGTCTCTTGTTGATATTTTTGTTACTCCAATGGATGGTAGCCTTGTCATTATGGAAGGATGTCTGTTGTGGAGATATTAGTTACTACAAAGGTTTGTAGCCTTGTAATTATGGAAGGTAGTATGTTGTTGATATCTTTGTTACTCCAATGGATGGTATCCTAGTCATTATGGAAGGTAGTATTATGTCGAGATTTTAGTTACTCCAATGGATGGTAGCCTAGTCATTATGGAAGTTAGTCTGTTGTCGAGATTTTTGTTACTCCAATGGATGGTAGCCTTTTCAATATGAAAGGTAGTCTGTTGTCGATATCTTTGTTACTCCAATGGATGGTAGCCTTGTCATTATGGAAGGTAGTCTGTTGTCGAGATTATTGTTACTCCAATGGAAGGTAGCCTTGTCATTATGGAAGGTAGTCTGTCTTTGTGATTATTGTTACTCCTATGGATGGTAGCCTTGTCATTATGGAAGTTAGTCTTGTTTCGAGATTTTTGCTACTCCAATGGATCCTAGCCTTGTCATTATGGAAGGTAGTCTGTTGTAGAGATTTTTGTTCCTCCAATGGAAGGTAGCCTTGTCATTATGGAAGGTAGTCTGTCTTTGTGATTATTGTTACTCCTATGGATGGTAGCCTTGTCATTATGGAAGGTTGTCTATTGTTCAGATTTTTGTTACTACAATATATGGTAGCCTTGTCATTATGGAAGGTAGTTTGTTGTCGAGATATTTGTTACTCCAATGGATGGTAGCTTTGTAATTATGAAAGGTAGTGTGTTGTCAAGATTTTTGTTATTCCAATAGATGGTAGCCTTTTCATTATGAAAGGTACTCTATTGTTGATATTTTTGTTACTCCAATGGATTGTAGCCTTGTCGTTATGGAAGGTAGGTTGTTGTCGAGATTTTTGTTACTACAATGGATTGTAGCCTTGTCATTATGGAAGGTAGTCTATTGTCGAGATTTATGTTACTACAATGGATTGTAGCCTTGTCATTATGGTAGGTAGTCTGTTATCAATATCTTTGTTACTCCAATGGATGGTAGCCTAGTCATTATCTAAGGTAGTCTGTTGTCGAGATTTTTGTTACTACAATGGATGGTAGCCTTGTCATTATGGAAGGTAGTCTATTGTCGATATTTTTGTTAAAATCCAATGGATGGTAGCCTTGTCATTATGGAAGGTAGTATGTTTTCGAGATTTTTGTTACTCCAATGGATGGTAGCCTAGTCATTATGGAGGTTGGTCTGTTGTCGAGATTTTTTTTACTCCAATGGATGCTAGCTTTGTCAATACAGAAGGTAGTCTATTGTAGAGATTTTTGTTACTCCAATGGATGGTAGCCTAGTCAATATGGAGGTTGGTCTGTAGTCAAGATTTTTGTTACTCCAATGGATGGTATCCTTGTCATTATAGAAGGTAGTCTGTCCTTGTGATTTTTGTTACTCCTATGGATGGTAGACTTGTCATTATGGAAGGTAGTCTATTGTTCATATTTTTGTTACTACAATGTATGGTAGCCTTGTCATTATGGAAGATAGTCTGTTGTCGAGATTTTTGTTACTCTAATGGATGGTAGCCTTGTCATTATGTAAGGTAGTCTGTTTTCGAAATTTTTGTTATTCCAATGGATGGTAGCCTAGTCATTATGGAAAGTAATATGTTTTTTATATCTTTGTTACTCCAATGGATGGTAGCCTTGTCATTATGTAAGGTTGTCTATTGTCGAGATTTTTGTTACTCTAATGGATGGTAGCCTTGTCATTATGGAAGGTAGTCTGTTTTCGAGATTTTTGTTACTCCAATGGATGGTAGCCTAGTCATTATGGAGGTTGGTTTGTTGTCGATATTTTTGTTACTCCAATGGATTGTATCCTTGTCATTATGGAAGGTAGTTTGTCCTTGTGATATTTGTTACTCCTATGGATGTTAGACTTGTCATTATGGAAGGTAGTCTATTGTTTAGATTTTTGTTACTACAATGTATGGTAGCCTAGTCATTATGGAAGGTAGTCTGTTGTCGAGATTTTTGTTAGTCTAATCGATGGTAGCCTTGTTATTATGGAATGTAGTCTATTGTCGAGATTTTTGTTATTCCAATGGATGGTAGCCTTGTCAATATGAAAGGTAGTCTGTTCTCGATATCTTTGTTACTCCAATGGATGGTAGCCTAGTCATTATGGACGGTAGTCTGTGTTAGAACAAAGTTTGAATCTACTACCCTAAGTTTATGTTTTGATGATAACAAAATGCTAAGAGACATTAATTGTATGATTCATGTAAGACACATATGCTATCTAAAAATTACATTCTGTTTTACAGAAACTCTGATGGCTATCAGCAGGAGAACATCCTCATCAGCATCAGAAAATGGGATATCAACATCAGCATCAGAAGTTGCTATATCAGATACCAGAATCATAAGATCAACTTGCGCTTATGCTGAAGCTTGATGAACAGATCTGCGCTCAACACTCTGAAATCTGATAAAGACAACAACAGTTCATCAGCACTTAAGGAGCGTCAGAATGAGCCTAAGCCAGAACACACTTTAGTTGCAACGGTACTGTGCATTCAAGATGAGTTATTACCAACGGCATCATTCCAGACAAGATCTGCTTAATAAGGAAAGAATGTTATTGGCATTGAAACAAAATTATTGCTCCAACATACATTAATTCCAATGCTATATAAACAAGTCAATGAAGATTGAATTGGCTAATGCTCTACAACAATCTCCACGCCTAAAAGCTATTCATAATCTTCCTTACTCTCAGTTTTGCTAAAAGCTCCAAAAATTCCTTACTCAATTATTTTAGCAATCTAGTTTCCATAAGCTTAAATTGTGTAGTATCACAGTTATGATAAACAGTTTTGTAGAAAACATTCACACACCTAGATTTCAATTATTTGTAAGAAAGTAATTCCTTGAGAAACCGGTTTGTGGTTTGCATCAAGAAGGCTTTAGCAGTTGTTAAAGAAGATTGTAATATTCAGTTGAATATAGTGTATTAAGACCTCATTGGAGAGAGGCGAAATCACCTTGACGGGTGGACTGGAGTAGTTTGAGATCAAACGAACCAGGATAAAAATATCGTGTTAATTGCATTGATTTTCAGTTTTACAATTCAACCCCCCTTCTTGTGTTTTTCACTTCTTCAATTGGCATCAGAGCGCCTGGTTCTGAGCTAAAACACTTAACCGTGTCAGTACAAGATCCAGCGTCAGAAAAACACAATGGCAGGAACTTATTCACACACCAGCAATGACAACAATGAAGACAGAGACAGATTCAGCGGCAAACCTCCAGTCTTTAATGGAGAAAATTTTGATTACTGGAAAGACAGAATTGAAAGCTTCTTTCTAGCACATGATGCTGATCTGTGGGACATGGTGACAGATGGATACACGCACTCTGAATGCAAGCGGTCAGAAGATTGATAGGAAAGCAATGTCTGACCAACAAAAGCGTGACTTCAAAAATCACCACAAGGCCAGAACCATCCTTCTCAGCGCCATCTCTTATGCTGAATATGAAAATATCTCTAACAGAGACACAACAAAGAACATGTTTGACTCACTCATAATGAAGCATGAGGGCAACGTTCAGGTCAAAGAAACTAAAGCTCTTGCGCTCATTCAGAAGTATGAGGCATTCAAAATGGAAGAAAGTGAATCCATTGAAACAAGGTTCTCAAGATTCCAAATTCTGGTGGCTGGTCTCAAGGTTCTGGACAAAGGATACTCTATTGCTGATCATGACAAGAAGATCATTAGAAGCTTACCAAAGCAGTGGAGGCCAATGGTTACAGCTCTGAAGCTAGCAAAAGATCTCAACAAAATTTCTCTGGAGGAACTTATCAGCTCCCTCAGAAGTCATGAGATAGAGCTAGAAGCTGATGAACCTCAGAATCAAGGTAATCCTTTAGCATTAAAATCTAACAAAAAATCTGAGTCTAAAGTTCTGCAGGTAGTTGAAGAAACATCTGATGGATCCTCATCAGAAGAAGACGAACTTTCTATCCTCTCCAGAAGAGTGAATCAACTGTGGAAGCAGAGGCAAAGGAAGTTCAGGAATCCTAGAAGATCTGATCAGAACAAGTCTTCTTCCAGATACAGAAGGACAGATTCTTCCTCTGGATACAGAAGATCTGAAGGCTCCTCAGGAAGCAGAAAGCCAAACACCAAGGACATCATCTGCTATGAGTGCAATGAGGAAGGACACTACAAGAGTGATTGCCCAAAGCTTCAAAGGGAAAAGCCCAAAAAGAAGTTTGGAAGAGAAAAGAAGAAAAGTCTCATGGCTACATGGGATGACTCTGACTCGTCTGAAGCTGACTCAGAATCAGATGATGAGAGAGCAAACATAGCTCTCATGGCCAACATTTCAGAAGATAGTGAAGCTTCTGAATCAGACTCAGAATCAGATACTGAAGAGGTATTTCCTGACTTTGCAATTAATTTTCTAAGGCTGAACTTGCTGAAAGCCTTAATGAAATTATGGAAAGGTACCAGCAGATTAGAGTTAAATTCAGAAACCTGAAAAGGAATATTGAATCTGACACTGATAAGACTGAGAGTCTTAAATTGGAAAATTCTGAGCTGAGAAATAAAATTTCAAAACTAGAAAATACTTTACAAAACTCTCAGAAGGAACCAATTTCTGAAACTCCAAGCAGCGCTGATGAGATCATCAAGGAGTATGATCACAGTTTCCAGAAGTTCCTTGCTAAAAGCATAGATAGAAGCAAAATGGCTTCAATGATCTATGGAGTTAGCAGAAACGGCAGGAAGGGAATAGGATACCAAGGTAAGGTTCCTACACCAAAGAATGTCATGGATTTAACCATTAAACACACTCCTCTGAATTCACATTTTGTGTATGGTCACACACATGATATTAAATACACTAGCAATAAGTATTCTGTGAAACCAAAATTCAACCAGAGTTTTGGTAAATCTAACAAATCAGGACCCAAGAAAATCTGGTTACCTAAGGATAAAATAATACATGTTGCAGATATCTTTAGCAGCAAATCAGAAACACTAGTCATGGTACCTGGACTCTGGCTGCTTGCGACACATGACGGGAAGAAGGCATATGTTCCAAAGCCTGGAGGCCACGTTGGCTTTGGAGGCAACCAGAGGGGAAAGATAATTGGCTCTGGAACTGTAGGTAATGGAAATCTTCCCTCTATAAATAATGTTCTGCTAGTAGATGGATTAATGCATAATCTGTTATCCATAAGTCAATTAAGTGATAACGGTTATGATATAATCTTTAATCAAAAATCATGTAAAGCTGTTAGTCAGAAAGATGGGACTATCCTGTTTAATGGAAAGAGGAAAAAAAACATCTATAAAATCAAACTTTCTGAACTGAAAAGTCAGAATGTAAAGTGTCTTCTGTCTGTTAACAACGAGCAGTGGATCTGGCACAGAAGATTGGGGCATGTTAGTATGAGAAGAATATCTCAGATTAACAAACTCAATCTGGTCAGAGGACTTCCTAATTTGAAGTTCAATTCAGATGCTCTGTGTGAAGCATGTCAGAAAGGAAAGTTTGCAAAACCTTCTTTCAAATCTAAAAATGTTGTTTCTACCTCTAAGCCATTAGAACTTCTGCACATTGACTTATTTGGACTAGTTAAAACTGCTTCGGTCAGTGGCAAGAAGTATGGGTTAGTAATCGTAGATGACTATAGCAGATGGACATGGGTAAAGTTCTTAAGACACAAGGACGAGTCACACTCTGTGTTTGTTACCTTCTGTAACCAAGTTCAGAATGAAAAGGATCTTAGAATCATTAAAGTCAGAAGTGATCATGGTGGAGAGTTTGAAAACAAAGATTTTGAGTCATTCTTTAATGACAGAGGTATTCTGCATGATTTCTCTTGTCCTAGAACTCCCCAACAAAATGTAGTTGTAGAACGAAAGAACGGAACATTGCAAGAAATGGCCAGAACCATGATCAATGAGACAAACGTTGCTAAGATCTTCTGTGAAGAGGAAATAAACACAGCGTGCTACATTCAGAATAGAATCTCAATAAGACCTATTCTGGAAAATACTCCATATGAATTATGGAAGAACAGAAAGCCCAACATTTCATATTTTCATCCATTTGGATGTACTTGTTTTATGTTAAATACAAAGAATTATTTGAAAAAGTTTGACTCTAAAGCACAGAAGTGTATTATGTTAGGATACTCTGAACGCTCAAGAGGGTACAGAGTATACAATACAGAAACACAGATTGTGGAAGAATCAATCAGTCTTAGTTTTGATGATAAGCTTGACTCTGAAAAGTCAAAGCAGAATGAAGTTTTTGCAGGTATGGAAATTGAATTTACAGGTTCTGAAGACAAGTCATCAGAAGCTCTAAACACAGACACTCCTTAAACATCTGAAAGGAGCACTGCTAGCAATCCTACAACAGCTGATGATCAACCTCAGAAGAGACTACCCAAAAGTAGCTTGGATCACCCAGAAGAAACTATCTTAGGAAGAAAGGAAGATCCAATCAGAACAAGAGCAAGCTTGAGAAACTCTGAAGAATCCATCATGGGACTTGTGTCTCTGATTGAACCTTCTTCTATTGATGAAGAATTTCTGGACAACGACTGGATTCTAGGAATGCAAGAAGAGCTGAATCAATTCACCAGAAATGACGTATGGGATCTTGTTCCCATACCTAAAGGATTCAACGTCATTGGAACAAGATGGGTGTTCAGAAACAAGCTGAACGAGCAAGGTGAAGTTATCAGAAACAAAGCATGACTGGTAGCACAAGGTTATAGTCAGCAAGAGGGGATAGACTATACAGAAACCTTTGCTCCAGTTGCCAGGTTAGAATCTATCAGACTTTTAATTTCATTTGCTGTTAATAGAGGCATCACTCTGTATCAGATGGATGTCAAGAGTGCATTCTTAAATAGTTATATAGAAGAAGAAGTTTATATGCACCAACCCCCTGGTTTTGAAAATACAAAACATCCAGAACATGTTTTCAAACTAAAGAAGTCACTATATGGTCTGAAACAAGCTCCCAGAGCTTGGTATGAAAGACTAAGTAACTTTCTGTTAGAGAATGAATTCACCAGAGGGAAGGTGGACACTACCTTATTTTGTAAGTCAGTTAAGAATGACATTTTAGTCTCTCAAATTTATGTTGATGATATTATTTTTGGATCTACTAATCCTTCTCTTGGAAGAAAATTTGCTAAGTGTATGCAGGCAGAATTTGAGATGAGCCTCATGGGGGAACTGAAATTATTTCTAGGAATTCAGATCAATCAAACTCCAGAGGGAACTTACATTCATCAGAGCAAATATGTCAGAGATCTTTTGAAGAAATTTGACCTCTCAGAATGTAATCCATCAAAGATTCCAATGCATCCCACTTGTATTCTGGAAAGAGAAGAGGTAAGCAAAAAGGTAGAACAGAAGGTCTACAGACGTATGATTGGCTCTCTCCTTTATCTGACAGCTTCAAGGCCTGATATCTTATTCAGCATATCTATTTGTGCTAGATTCCAATCAGATCCTAGAGAATCTCACTTAACAGCTGTTAAGCGAATTTTCAAGTATCTTAAAGGTACTACTAATCTGGGTTTATTTTATAGAAAATCTAGTGATTACAGCTTAGTAGGCTACTGCAATGCTGACTTTGCTGGAGACAGAGTAGAGCGTAAAAGTACTTCTGGAAGCTGCCAGTTTCTGGGAGAAAATCTGATCTCTTGGTCCAGCAAAAGGAAATCCACAACTGCGCTATCAACAGCAGAAGCTGAGTACATAGCAGCAGCAGGATGTAGCACACAAATGCTCTGGATGAAAAGTCAGCTTGAAGACTTCCAGATTTTTTAGAGTAACATCCCTATACTTTGTGACAATACTTATGCTATTTGCTTAAGTAAGAATCCTATTTTACATTCTAGGGCTAAGCATATAGAAATAAAACATCATTTCATTAGGGACTATATTCAGAAAGGAATTTTGAATTTAAAATTTATTGATACAGAACATCAATGGGCTGATATCTTCACTAAACCTCTTTCTGAAGATAGTTTCAATTTCATTCTGAAACATCTCAGCATGAAACTCTGCCCAGAATGAAAATTTTTTAAGTTTATATATTATCCTTCAGAATGTATTTGTTTTACTGTGAACCTCTGATCAATCTCTGTTCAGAATGATAGAACATGCAGATTGTATCAGATGCTATTCTTAAAGATCTGAGCGTTTCAGCTAAAGGATAGACGTGATTCTCACTAAATCAAACAAGTGTCATCCAATCATCAGCAAATCTCTGAAGCAGAACGCGCACACGCTTCTGAGAAGGCAAAATGCTGATTGGGTGCATTGAGACACATGTCTGGTAACCGTTTCAAGTATCTTTCTCAAATCCCCCAAAATCAGCAAGCATTAAATGAAAGTAATCATGTTTTAAAACGTAATCATGATTTTATTTCTCTTTCTTGAAACCGTTTACACTTTCAAATTTTTTTTAAATCTATTTAAACTCATTAACATCTCGCATTAATCTTTTACCGTTTATTTCAATCTCACAATATTTTCTCTGCATTTTCCTTGTGTGTTCATCTCTCTCAAAAGAAACCCATTTTTCAGTTTTCTCAGAAAAACCCTAAATGTGAACATGGCAACCTCCAGCAATGTTTCTGCAGGTTCTCAGAAGAAACCTTCATCTGAACAGTACCAAGATCCCTTCAGAACACTCCTTACACCAGTGAAGAATTTGGAAGTGCTGTCTGAACTAATTATTGACTTCTCCAGTCTGAAAGAAAAAGGTTTTGACTTGACAGAAGAAGTTATGGCACATGGATGGGAGAGATATTTTGACAGGTTGGTTGGACCAACGTTCCCAGTCTTGGTCAAGGAGTTCTGGATTCATGCGTCCTCATCAACGCATCAAGTCACCTCCTACATAATAGGAAAGAAGATTGTGATCACTGAGGATCACATAGCAAGATTGATTGGTTACAGTGGCGGTGGTGTCCGCTGTATCGATATGACTGAAAGATGCTCTGACGTTGGTGTCATTGCAGAGGAGATTTTCACCCATGGGGTGCCCAGCAGCAAAATCAGAGACTTAAAGGATCAGCACAGAGTATGGGCGAAGATCATTCTGGGGTGCTTTAATCACATGAAGCTTACAAGCTCCCCTGATTATATAAATATAGCTCAGTAGTTTCAGATCTACTTTATTAATCAGAAGGTAAAAATCAACTTGGCTCATCTTCTGTTTAATCACCTCAGTACCAGCGTCAAGGAGACAAGGGAAGAAGAAAGGACAAAGAGGGATTGGATACCCTTTGGCAGGTTAATATAAGATATTCTGACTGAGAATAGGCTGATAGAGCACCTTACAGAAGCTCAGGAATTAAGTACTATTGAACTAACTGTTGGCAAGCCTCTGAACGCCAAGAATCTGAAGAAAATGAAATTAATAGAGAATATCAGAAAGGAGCCCAGCGTTACTCCTCTTGCTGACATCACCAACAAAAGAGTCCCTCTGGACGACTTTCCATTATTTTCTGAGATAGAATCTAAACCAGTGGTGGTTATTAGATACTTGGACGATGGCAAGGCTGATGGTACAGATCCCAAACTGAATATCAAAGATCTGCACCAACAACAACCAGAAGTTTCTCTGAAGAAGACGAAGAAAAGGAAGGCCACTTCAGAAGGATCATCCCAGCAGACCCCCAAGAAAAGAGGTAATTTATCTGCTGCTTCTGTTTTAAATTCTTCTGCTATTCCAACATCAATTCCAACTCCAGCTTCACATGAAATCCCAATCCCCATACAAACTATTGATGAAACCGAACCAGAAGATGACCCTTCTGAGTCACTGACTCTCAGGAGACCCCGCACCAAATCCCAAACTCCAAAACCTACAACATCAACAGCATCAGAACTTGACAAAGTTCTGTCTGAAATTGATCAACGTGTTTCTGATCACCTCTCAGATAATCCAAACATTCAACCAGAAATTCCACCTCCTTCTACTCAACCAGAAATTCATCCACCATCACCTCAACCATCACCTCCTCAACCTGAGTTTCATCATTCTGAAACCCCATCACCTGAACCTCATTCTCCTCAATCCTCTGAGCCACAAACCTTTGCAATTCAGCTGCCATGTGGAACAACTGTAACCATGGCCCAATTGCCATCCTCGCCAGAAACTACCCCTCCAGATACTCCAAAAACTCCAAACAGTCCAATTATTATTTCTGATTCTCCCACTCCATCTCCCAGACAAATATCTCCCAAACAAACTACAGAAGACCCCAGCAAGACCTTCATCGATTTAACAATCCTTAACCGTCTTGCTGATCTCAAAAATAAAATAGGCATTCCAAAACCAAAACAGCCAGATGTTGGCTCTGGCATTGTGAAGTTTGAAACAGGTTTGCAGCAGTGGATTGCTTCTCTGAAGCAAGTTTTCCCTGAAATGATTGATCCTGCTGCCTTAGACCAGCTCTGGACACGTTTCAGAATATGGGTACGTGCTGAAGCCCTCAAGTTGCAAGATATCAACTATGAGCAGGCACAACAGAACTTCAGCAAGCTGCTGAAGGAAGTTGAAAGTCAGCTACCACAGGACGAAGTGCTCTTTCTGGATAGTGAGCCATGGTCTGAGAACCGCCCAGCTTCAAAAGTGCAGCCAGAAGAAGATCAGACTACTCAAGCTGAAGTCAGTCAAGCTGAAGATGTTGCAGAAAGCTCTCAGAAGCTTCCTGCTTCTGATGTTTCTCAAACTGCCTTGGACAAGCAGACTCTGGAAGAACTGAAGCTGAATGATATTCGTCTGCAGCAAAGAATGGATGAAAGTGATCAGAAGATGAAGGAAAGGATGGATGTGCAAGACAACAAGATAGATACAGTAGTCAGCATGGTGCACAAGCAGACTGAAACTGCTGATCAGATTAAAGCAATGCTGGACACTATGTTCACACGCTTTCCTCCCCAACCTTAGTTTTTCATTCATAATTTTTTCAATGTTTTCTTTGCATATCTTCTGTACTGTTTTGTATGGCTCTAAATTTTAATATAACAAGTTTTTCTGCTCTGATCGTTTTAGCACATCACTTACACTTTTTGACTGCTGACAAAAAGGGGGAGAACAAGAATGATATTTTTCAATAATGGATCACTAAGACAAAAAGTCTCAAACATTCTAACACTCTGACATACTTGAATGTTTTCTGTGTTTGCATAAGTCTACAGGTACAAGAATGCTCTCTGATACACTAAAGCTCTGAAGCTCTGATATTCTGATCTGAAGTTCTGATAGTCAAAGCTCTGATATTCTGATCTGAAGCTCTAACATTCTGATGTTCAAAAAATTCAATAAAGATCTGATCCTGAAGAACTCTTGGAATTAAAAAGGGAAGTAATAAATTCAGGGGGAGTATCTCCGATCTAAACTCTGATATCTCTTTATCCCTTATCCTTGATAACTTCTTATTTAATTCTGATACAACTTATCATTTAGATATCTCTGATACTTTTCACGCTAATTTTCAATTAAAAATATCTAGTTTTTGTCATCATCAAAAAGGGGGAGATTGTTAGAACAATGTTTGAATCTACTACCCTAAGTTTAAGTTTTGATGATAACAAAATGCTAAGAGACATTAATTGTATGATTCATGTAAGACACATATGCTATCTAAAAATTACATTCTATTTTACAGAAACTCTGATGGGTATCAACAGGAGAACATCCTAATCAGCATCAGAAAATTGGATATCAACATCAGCATCAGAAGTTGCTATATCAGATACCAGAATCAGAAGATCAACTTGCGCTTATGCTGAAGCTTGATGAACAAATCTGCGCTCAACACTCTGAACTCTAATAAAGACAACAACAATTCATCAGCACTTAAGCAGCGTCAGAATGTGCCAAAGCCAGAACACGCTTTAGTTGCAACGGTACTGTGCATTCAAGATGAGTTATTACCAACGGCATCATTCCAGACAAGATATGCTTAATAAGGAAAGAATGTTATTGGCATTGAAACAGAATTATTGCTCCAACATACACTAATTCCAATGCTATATAAACAAGTCAATGAAGATTGAATGAAGATTGAATTGGCTAATGCTCTACAACAATCTCCACGCCTAAAAGCTATTCATAATTTTCCTTACTCTCAGTTTTGCTAAAAGCTCCAAAAATTCCTTACTCAATTATTTTAGCAATCTAGTTTCCATAAGCTTAAGTTGTGTAGTATCACAGTTGTGATAAACAGTTTTATAGAAAACATTCACACACCTAGATTTCAATTATTTGTAAGAAAGTAATTCCTTGAGAAACCGGTTTGTGGTTTGCATCAAGAAGGCTTTAGCAGTTGTTAAAGCAGATTGTAATATTCAGTTGAATATAGTGGATTAAGACCTCGTTGGAGAGAGGCGAAATCACCTTGACGGGTGGACTGGAGTAGTTTGAGATCAAACGAACCAGGATAAAAATATCGTGTTAATTGCATTGATTTTCAGTTTTACAATTCAACCCCCCTTCTTGTGTTTTTCACTTCTTCAGTTTGTTGTCGAGATTTTTGTTACTCCAATGGACGGTAGCCTAGTCATTATGGAAGTTAGTTTGTTGTCGAGATTTTTGCTACTCCAATGGTTGCTAGCCTTGTCATTATGGAAGGTAGTCTGTTGTAGAGATTTTTGTTACTCCAATTGAAGGTAGCCTTGTCATTATGGAAGGTAGTTTGTCTTTGTGATTTTTGTTACTCCTATGGATGGTAGCCTTGTCATTATGGAAGGTAGTCTATTGTCAGATTATTGTTACTACAATATATGGTAGCCTTGTCATTATGGAAGATAGTCTGTTGTCGAGATTTTAGTTACTCCAATGGATGGTAGCCTAGTCATTATGGAAGGTAGTCTGTTGTCGAGATTTTTGTTACTACAATGAATGGTAGCCTTATCATTATGAAAGGTAGTGTGCTATCGAGATTTTTGTTATTCCAATAGATGGTAGCCTTTTCATTATGGTAGGTAGTCTGTTATCGATATCTTTGTTACTCCAATGGGTGGTAGCCTTGTCATTATGGAAAGTAGTCTGTTTTCGTGATTTTTGTTACTTCGATGGATAATAGCCTTGTCATTATGGAAGGTAATTTGTTTTCGATATCATTGTTACTCACATGGATGGTAGCCTTGTCATTATGTAAGGTAGTCTATTGTCGAGATTTTTGTTACTCAAATGGATGGTAGCCTTGTCATTATGGAAGGTAGTCTGTTTTCGAAATTTTTGTTATTCCAATGGATGGTAGCCTAGTCATTATGGAGGTTGGTCTGTTGTCGAGATTTTTGTTACTCCATTGGATGGTATCCTTTTCATTATGGAAGGTAGTATGTCCTTGTGATTTTTGTTACTTCTATGGATGGTAGACTTGTCATTATGGAAGGTAGTCTATGGTTCTGATTTTTGTTACTACAATGGATGGTATCCTAGTCATTATGGAAGGTAGTATGTTGTCGAGATTTTAGTTACTCCAATGGATGGTAGCCTAGTCATTATGGAAGGTAGTCTGCTGTCGAGATTTTTGTTACTCCAATGGATGGTAGCCTTGTTATTATGGAAGGTAGTCTATTGTCGAGATTTTTATTATTCCAATGGATGGTAGCCTTGTCAATATGAAAGGTAGTCTTTTGTCGATATCTTTGTTACTCCAATGGATGGTAGCCTAGTCATTCTGGAAGGTAGTATGTTGTCTAGATTGTTGTTACTCCAATGGATGGTAGCCTAGTCATTATGGAAGTTAGTCTTTTGTCGAGATTTTTTCTACTCCAATGGATGCTAGCCTTGTCATTATGGAAGGTAGTCTGTTGTAGAGATTTTTGTTACTCCTATGGATGGTAGCCTTGTCATTATGGAAGGTAGTCTATTGTCAGATTTTTGTTACTACAATATATGGTAGCCTTGTCATTATGGAAGATAGTCTGTTGTCGAGATTTTAGTTACTCCAATGGATGGTAGCCTAGTCATTATGGAAGGTAGTCTGTTGTCGAGATTTTTGTTACTACAATGGATGGTAGCCTTATCATTATGAAAGGTAGTGTGTTATATTTTTGTTATTCCAATAGATGGTAGCCTTTTCATTATGGTAGGTAGTCTGTTATCGATATCTTTGTTACTCCAATGGGTGGTAGCCTTGTCATTATGGAAAGTAGTCTGTTTTCGTGATTTTTGTTACTCCGATGGATAGTAGCCTTGTCATCATGGAAGGTAATATGTTTTCGATATCTTTGTTAATGGATGGTAGGCTTGTCATTATGTAAGGTACTCTATTGTCGAGATTTTTGTTACTCCAATGGATGGTGGCCTTGTCATTATGGAATGTAGTCTGTTTTCGAAATTTATGTTATTCCAATGGATGGTAGCCTAGTCATTATGGAGTTTGGTCTGTTGTCGAGATTTTTGTTACTCCAATGGATGGTATCCTTTTCATTATGGAAGGTAGTAAGTCCTTGTGATTTTTGTTACTTCTATGGATGGTAGACTTGTCATTATGGAAGGTAGTATATGGTTCTGATTTTTTTACTACAATGGATGGTATCCTAGTCATTATGGAAGGTAGTATGTTGTCGAGATTTTAGTTACTCCAATGGATGGTAGCCTAGTCATTATGGAAGGTAGTCTGCTGTCGAGATTTTTGTTACTCCAATGGATGGTAGCCTTGTTATTATGGAAGGTAGTCTATTGTCGAGATTTTTATTATTCCAATGGATGGTAGCCTTGTCAATATGAAAGGTAGTCTTTTGTCGATATCTTTGTTACTCCAATGGATGGTAGCCTAGTCATTTTGGAAGGTAGTCTATTGTCGAGATTTTTGTTACTCCAATGGATGGTGGCCTAGTCATTATGAAAGTTAATCTGTTGTCGAGATTTTTTCTACTCCAATGGATGCTAGCCTTGTCATTATGGAAGTTAGTCTGTTGTAGAGATTTTTGTTACTCCAATGGAAGGTAGCCTTGTCATTATTGAAGGTAGTCTGCCTTTGTGATTTTTGTTACTCCTGTGGATGGTAGCCTTGTCATTATGGAAGTTAGTCTATTGTCAGATTTTTGTTACTACAATATATGGTAGCCTTGTCATTATGGAAGATAGTCTGTTGTCGAGATTTTAGTTACTCCAATGGATGGTAGCCTAGTCATTATGGAAGGTAGTCTGTTGTCGAGATTTTTGTTACTACAATGGATGGTAGCCTTATCATTATGAAAGGTAGTGTGCTATCGAGATTTTTGTTATTCCAATAGATGGTAGCCTTTTCATTATGGTAGGTAGTCTGTTATCGATATCTTTGTTACTCCAGTGGGTGGTAGCCTTGTCATTATGGAAAGTAGTCTGTTTTCGTGATTTTTGTTACACCGATGGATAGTAGCCTTGTCATTATGGAAGGTAATATGTTTTCGATATCTTTGTTACTCCAATGGATGGTAGCCTTATCATTATGTAAGGTAGTCTATTGTTGAGATTTTTGTTACTCCAATGGATGGTAGCCTTGTCATTATGGAAGGTAGTCTGTTTTCGAAATTTTTGTTATTCCAATGGATGGTAGCCTAGTCATTATGGAAGTTGGTCTGTTGTCGAGATTTTTGTTACTCCATTGGATGGTATCCTTTTCATTATGGAAGGTAGTATGTCCTTGTGATTTTTGTTACTTCTATGGATGGTAGACTTGTCATTATGGAAGGTAGTCTATGGTTCTGATTTTTGTTACTACAATGGATGGTATCCTAGTCATTATGGAAGGTAGTATGTTGTCGAGATTTTAGTTACTCCAATGGATGGTAGCCTAGTCATTATGGAAGGTAGTCTGCTGTCGAGATTTTTGTTACTCCAATGGATGGTAGCCTTGTTATTATGGAAGGTAGTCTATTGTCGAGATTTTTATTATTCCAATGGATGGTAGCCTTGTCAATATGAAAGGTAGTCTTTTGTCGATATCTTTGTTACTCCAATGGATGGTAGCCTAGTCATTATGGAAGGTAGTCTGTTGTCTAGATTGTTGTTACTCCAATGGATGGTAGCCTAGTCATTATGGAAGTTAGTCTTTTGTCGAGATTTTTTCTACTCCAATGGATGCTAGCCTTGTCATTATGGAAGGTAGTCTGTTGTAGAGATTTTTGTTACTCCTATGGATGGTAGCCTTGTCATTATGGAAGGTAGTCTATTGTCAGGTTTTTGTTACTACAATATATGGTAGCCTTGTCATTATGGAAGATAGTCTGTTGTCGAGATTTTAGTTACTCCAATGGATGGTAGCCTAGTCATTATGGAAGGTAGTCTGTTGTCGAGATTTTTGTTACTACAATGGATGGTAGCCTTATCATTATGAAAGGTAGTGTGTTATATTTTTGTTATTCCAATAGATGGTAGCCTTTTCATTATGGTAGGTAGTCTGTTATCGATATCTTTGTTACTCCAATGGGTGGTAGCCTTGTCATTATGGAAAGTAGTCTGTTTTCGTGATTTTTCTTACTCCGATGGATAGTAGCCTTGTCATCATGGAAGGTAATATGTTTTCGATATCTTTGTTACTCCAATGGATGGTAGCCTTGTCATTATGTAAGGTACTCTATTGTCGAGATTTTTGTTACTCCAATGGATGGTGGCCTTGTCATTATGGAATGTAGTCTGTTTTCGAAATTTATGTTCTTCCAATGGATGGTAGCCTAGTCATTATGGAGTTTGGTCTGTTGTCGAGATTTTTGTTACTCCAATGGATGGTATCCTTTTCATTATGGAAGGTAGTAAGTCCTTGTGATTTTTGTTACTTCTATGGATGGTAGACTTGTCATTATGGAAGGTAGTATATGGTTCTGATTTTTTTACTACAATGGATGGTATCCTAGTCATTATGGAAGGTAGTATGTTGTCGAGATTTTAGTTACTCCAATGGATGGTAGCCTAGTCATTATGGAAGGTAGTCTGCTGTCGAGATTTTTGTTACTCCAATGGATGGTAGCCTTGTTATTATGGAAGGTAGTCTATTGTCGAGATTTTTATTATTCCAATGGATGGTAGCCTTGTCAATATGAAAGGTAGTCTTTTGTCGATATCTTTGTTACTCCAATGGATGGTAGCCTAGTCATTTTGGAAGGTAGTCTATTGTCGAGATTTTTGTTACTCCAATGGATGGTGGCCTAGTCATTATGGAAGTTAATCTGTTGTCGAGATTTTTTCTACTCCAATGGATGCTAGCCTTGTCATTATGGAAGTTAGTCTGTTGTAGAGATTTTTGTTACTCCAATGGAAGGTAGCCTTGTCATTATTGAAGGTAGTCTGCCTTTGTGATTTTTGTTACTCCTGTGGATGGTAGCCTTGTCATTATGGAAGTTAGTCTATTGTCAGATTTTTGTTACTACAATATATGGTAGCCTTGTCATTATGGAAGATAGTCTGTTGTCGAGATTTTAGTTACTCCAATGGATGGTAGCCTAGTCATTATGGAAGGTAGTCTGTTGTCGAGATTTTTGTTACTACAATGGATGGTAGCCTTATCATTATGAAAGGTAGTGTGCTATCGAGATTTTTGTTATTCCAATAGATGGTAGCCTTTTCATTATGGTAGGTAGTCTGTTATCGATATCTTTGTTACTCCAGTGGGTGGTAGCCTTGTCATTATGGAAAGTAGTCTGTTTTCGTGATTTTTGTTACACCGATGGATAGTAGCCTTGTCATTATGGAAGGTAATATGTTTTCGATATCTTTGTTACTCCAATGGATGGTAGCCTTATCATTATGTAAGGTAGTCTATTGTTGAGATTTTTGTTACTCCAATGGATGGTAGCCTTGTCATTATGGAAGGTAGTCTGTTTTCGAAATTTTTGTTATTCCAATGGATGGTAGCCTAGTCATTATGGAGGTTGGTCTGTTGTCGAGATTTTTGTTACTCCATTGGATGGTATCCTTTTCATTATGGAAGGTAGTATGTCCTTGTGATTTTTGTTACTTCTATGGATGGTAGACTTGTCATTATGGAAGGTAGTCTATGGTTCTGATTTTTGTTACTACAATGGATGGTATCCTAGTCATTATGGAAGGTAGTATGTTGTCGAGATTTTAGTTACTCCAATGGATGGTAGCCTAGTCATTATGGAAGGTAGTCTGCTGTCGAGATTTTTGTTACTCCAATGGATGGTAGCCTTGTTATTATGGAAGGTAGTCTATTGTCGAGATTTTTATTATTCCAATGGATGGTAGCCTTGTCAATATGAAAGGTAGTCTTTTGTCGATATCTTTGTTACTCCAATGGATGGTAGCCTAGTCATTATGGAAGGTAGTCTGTTGTCTAGATTGTTGTTACTCCAATGGATGGTAGCCTAGTCATTATGGAAGTTAGTCTTTTGTCGAGATTTTTTCTACTCCAATGGATGCTAGCCTTGTCATTATGGAAGGTAGTCTGTTGTAGAGATTTTTGTTACTCCTATGGATGGTAGCCTTGTCATTATGGAAGGTAGTCTATTGTCAGGTTTTTGTTACTACAATATATGGTAGCCTTGTCATTATGGAAGATAGTCTGTTGTCGAGATTTTAGTTACTCCAATGGATGGTAGCCTAGTCATTATGGAAGGTAGTCTGTTGTCGAGATTTTTGTTACTACAATGGATGGTAGCCTTATCATTATGAAAGGTAGTGTGTTATATTTTTGTTATTCCAATAGATGGTAGCCTTTTCATTATGGTAGGTAGTCTGTTATCGATATCTTTGTTACTCCAATGGGTGGTAGCCTTGTCATTATGGAAAGTAGTCTGTTTTCGTGATTTTTCTTACTCCGATGGATAGTAGCCTTGTCATCATGGAAGGTAATATGTTTTCGATATCTTTGTTACTCCAATGGATGGTAGCCTTGTCATTATGTAAGGTACTCTATTGTCGAGATTTTTGTTACTCCAATGGATGGTGGCCTTGTCATTATGGAATGTAGTCTGTTTTCGAAATTTATGTTCTTCCAATGGATGGTAGCCTAGTCATTATGGAGGTTGGTCTGTTGTCGAGATTTTTGTTACTCCAATGGATGGTATCCTTTTCATTATGGAAGGTAGTAAGTCCTTGTGATTTTTGTTACTTCTATGGATGGTAGACTTGTCATTATGGAAGGTAGTATATGGTTCTGATTTTTTTACTACAATGGATGGTATCCTAGTCATTATGGAAGGTAGTATGTTGTCGAGATTTTAGTTACTCCAATGGATGGTAGCCTAGTCATTATGGAAGGTAGTCTGCTGTCGAGATTTTTGTTACTCCAATGGATGGTAGCCTTGTTATTATGGAAGGTAGTCTATTGTCGAGATTTTTATTATTCCAATGGATGGTAGCCTTGTCAATATGAAAGGTAGTCTTTTGTCGATATCTTTGTTACTCCAATGGATGGTAGCCTAGTCATTATGGAAGGTAGTCTGTTGTCTAGATTGTTGTTACTCCAATGGATGGTAGCCTAGTCATTATGGAAGTTAGTCTTTTGTCGAGATTTTTTCTACTCCAATGGATGCTAGCCTTGTCATTATGGAAGGTAGTCTGTTGTAGAGATTTTTGTTACTCCTATGGATGGTAGCCTTGTCATTATGGAAGGTAGTCTATTGTCAGGTTTTTGTTACTACAATATATGGTAGCCTTGTCATTATGGAAGATAGTCTGTTGTCGAGATTTTAGTTACTCCAATGGATGGTAGCCTAGTCATTATGGAAGGTAGTCTGTTGTCGAGATTTTTGTTACTACAATGGATGGTAGCCTTATCATTATGAAAGGTAGTGTGTTATATTTTTGTTATTCCAATAGATGGTAGCCTTTTCATTATGGTAGGTAGTCTGTTATCGATATCTTTGTTACTCCAATGGGTGGTAGCCTTGTCATTATGGAAAGTAGTCTGTTTTCGTGATTTTTCTTACTCCGATGGATAGTAGCCTTGTCATCATGGAAGGTAATATGTTTTCGATATCTTTGTTACTCCAATGGATGGTAGCCTTGTCATTATGTAAGGTACTCTATTGTCGAGATTTTTGTTACTCCAATGGATGGTGGCCTTGTCATTATGGAATGTAGTCTGTTTTCGAAATTTATGTTCTTCCAATGGATGGTAGCCTAGTCATTATGGAGTTTGGTCTGTTGTCGAGATTTTTGTTACTCCAATGGATGGTATCCTTTTCATTATGGAAGGTAGTAAGTCCTTGTGATTTTTGTTACTTCTATGGATGGTAGACTTGTCATTATGGAAGGTAGTATATGGTTCTGATTTTTTTACTACAATGGATGGTATCCTAGTCATTATGGAAGGTAGTATGTTGTCGAGATTTTAGTTACTCCAATGGATGGTAGCCTAGTCATTATGGAAGGTAGTCTGCTGTCGAGATTTTTGTTACTCCAATGGATGGTAGCCTTGTTATTATGGAAGGTAGTCTATTGTCGAGATTTTTATTATTCCAATGGATGGTAGCCTTGTCAATATGAAAGGTAGTCTTTTGTCGATATCTTTGTTACTCCAATGGATGGTAGCCTAGTCATTTTGGAAGGTAGTCTATTGTCGAGATTTTTGTTACTCCAATGGATGGTGGCCTAGTCATTATGGAAGTTAATCTGTTGTCGAGATTTTTTCTACTCCAATGGATGCTAGCCTTGTCATTATGGAAGTTAGTCTGTTGTAGAGATTTTTGTTACTCCAATGGAAGGTAGCCTTGTCATTATTGAAGGTAGTCTGCCTTTGTGATTTTTGTTACTCCTGTGGATGGTAGCCTTGTCATTATGGAAGTTAGTCTATTGTCAGATTTTTGTTACTACAATATATGGTAGCCTTGTCATTATGGAAGATAGTCTGTTGTCGAGATTTTAGTTACTCCAATGGATGGTAGCCTAGTCATTATGGAAGGTAGTCTGTTGTCGAGATTTTTGTTACTACAATGGATGGTAGCCTTATCATTATGAAAGGTAGTGTGCTATCGAGATTTTTGTTATTCCAATAGATGGTAGCCTTTTCATTATGGTAGGTAGTCTGTTATCGATATCTTTGTTACTCCAGTGGGTGGTAGCCTTGTCATTATGGAAAGTAGTCTGTTTTCGTGATTTTTGTTACACCGATGGATAGTAGCCTTGTCATTATGGAAGGTAATATGTTTTCGATATCTTTGTTACTCCAATGGATGGTAGCCTTATCATTATGTAAGGTAGTCTATTGTTGAGATTTTTGTTACTCCAATGGATGGTAGCCTTGTCATTATGGAAGGTAGTCTGTTTTCGAAATTTTTGTTATTCCAATGGATGGTAGCCTAGTCATTATGGAGGTTGGTCTGTTGTCGAGATTTTTGTTACTCCATTGGATGGTATCCTTTTCATTATGGAAGGTAGTATGTCCTTGTGATTTTTGTTACTTCTATGGATGGTAGACTTGTCATTATGGAAGGTAGTCTATGGTTCTGATTTTTGTTACTACAATGGATGGTATCCTAGTCATTATGGAAGGTAGTATGTTGTCAAGATTTTAGTTACTCCAATGGATGGTAGCCTAGTCATTATGGAAGGTAGTCTGCTGTCGAGATTTTTGTTACTCCAATGGATGGTAGCCTTGTTATTATGGAAGGTAGTCTATTGTCGAGATTTTTATTATTCCAATGGATGGTAGCCTTGTCAATATGAAAGGTAGTCTTTTGTCGATATCTTTGTTACTCCAATGGATGGTAGCCTAGTCATTATGGAAGGTAGTCTGTTGTCTAGATTGTTGTTACTCCAATGGATGGTAGCCTAGTCATTATGGAAGTTAGTCTTTTGTCGAGATTTTTTCTACTCCAATGGATGCTAGCCTTGTCATTATGGAAGGTAGTCTGTTGTAGAGATTTTTGTTACTCCTATGGATGGTAGCCTTGTCATTATGGAAGGTAGTCTATTGTCAGGTTTTTGTTACTACAATATATGGTAGCCTTGTCATTATGGAAGATAGTCTGTTGTCGAGATTTTAGTTACTCCAATGGATGGTAGCCTAGTCATTATGGAAGGTAGTCTGTTGTCGAGATTTTTGTTACTACAATGGATGGTAGCCTTATCATTATGAAAGGTAGTGTGTTATATTTTTGTTATTCCAATAGATGGTAGCCTTTTCATTATGGTAGGTAGTCTGTTATCGATATCTTTGTTACTCCAATGGGTGGTAGCCTTGTCATTATGGAAAGTAGTCTGTTTTCGTGATTTTTCTTACTCCGATGGATAGTAGCCTTGTCATCATGGAAGGTAATATGTTTTCGATATCTTTGTTACTCCAATGGATGGTAGCCTTGTCATTATGTAAGGTACTCTATTGTCGAGATTTTTGTTACTCCAATGGATGGTGGCCTTGTCATTATGGAATGTAGTCTGTTTTCGAAATTTATGTTCTTCCAATGGATGGTAGCCTAGTCATTATGGAGTTTGGTCTGTTGTCGAGATTTTTGTTACTCCAATGGATGGTATCCTTTTCATTATGGAAGGTAGTAAGTCCTTGTGATTTTTGTTACTTCTATGGATGGTAGACTTGTCATTATGGAAGGTAGTATATGGTTCTGATTTTTTTACTACAATGGATGGTATCCTAGTCATTATGGAAGGTAGTATGTTGTCGAGATTTTAGTTACTCCAATGGATGGTAGCCTAGTCATTATGGAAGGTAGTCTGCTGTCGAGATTTTTGTTACTCCAATGGATGGTAGCCTTGTTATTATGGAAGGTAGTCTATTGTCGAGATTTTTATTATTCCAATGGATGGTAGCCTTGTCAATATGAAAGGTAGTCTTTTGTCGATATCTTTGTTACTCCAATGGATGGTAGCCTAGTCATTTTGGAAGGTAGTCTATTGTCGAGATTTTTGTTACTCCAATGGATGGTGGCCTAGTCATTATGGAAGTTAATCTGTTGTCGAGATTTTTTCTACTCCAATGGATGCTAGCCTTGTCATTATGGAAGTTAGTCTGTTGTAGAGATTTTTGTTACTCCAATGGAAGGTAGCCTTGTCATTATTGAAGGTAGTCTGCCTTTGTGATTTTTGTTACTCCTGTGGATGGTAGCCTTGTCATTATGGAAGTTAGTCTATTGTCAGATTTTTGTTACTACAATATATGGTAGCCTTGTCATTATGGAAGATAGTCTGTTGTCGAGATTTTAGTTACTCCAATGGATGGTAGCCTAGTCATTATGGAAGGTAGTCTGTTGTCGAGATTTTTGTTACTACAATGGATGGTAGCCTTATTATTATGAAAGGTAGTGTGCTATCGAGATTTTTGTTATTCCAATAGATGGTAGCCTTTTCATTATGGTAGGTAGTCTGTTATCGATATCTTTGTTACTCCAGTGGGTGGTAGCCTTGTCATTATGGAAAGTAGTCTGTTTTCGTGATTTTTGTTACACCGATGGATAGTAGCCTTGTCATTATGGAAGGTAATATGTTTTCGATATCTTTGTTACTCCAATGGATGGTAGCCTTATCATTATGTAAGGTAGTCTATTGTTGAGATTTTTGCTACTCCAATGGATGGTAGCCTTGTCATTATGGAAGGTAGTCTGTTTTCGAAATTTTTGTTATTCCAATGGATGGTAGCCTAGTCATTATGGAGGTTGGTCTGTTGTCGAGATTTTTGTTACTCCAATGGATGGTATCCTTTTCATTATGGAAGGTAGTATGTCCTTGTGAATTTTGTTACTTCTATGGATGGTAGACTTGTCATTATGGAAGGTAGTCTATGGTTCTGATTTTTGTTACTACAATGGATGGTATCCTAGTCATTATGGAAGGTAGTATGTTGTCGAGATTTTAGTTACTCCAATGGATGGTAGCCTAGTTATTATGGAAGGTAGTCTGCTGTCGAGATTTTTGTTACTCCAATGGATGGTAGCCTTGTTATTATGGAAGGTAGTCTATTGTCGAGATTTTTGTTATTCCAATGGATGGTAGCCTTGTCAATATGAAAGGTAGTCTTTTGTCGATATCTTTGTTACTCCAATGGATGGTAGCCTAGTCATTATGGAAGGTAGTCTGTTGTCGAGATTTTTGTTACTCCAATGGATGGTAGCCTAGTCATTATGGAAGTTAGTCTGTTGTCGAGATTTTTTATACTCCAATGGATGCTAGCCTTGTCATTATGGAAGGTAGTCTGTTGTAGAGATTTTTGTTACTCCAATGGAAGGTAGTTTGTCTTTGTGATTTTTGTTACTCCTATGGATGGTAGCCTTGTCATTATGGAAGGTAGTCTATTGTCAGATTTTTGTTACTACAATATATGGTAGCCTTGTCATTATGGAAGATAGTCTGTTGTCGAGATTTTAGTTACTACAATGGATAGTAGCCTAGTCATTATGGAAGTTAGTCTGTTGTCGAGATTTTTGTTACTACAATGGATGGTAGCCTTATCATTATGAAAGGTAGTGTGCTATCGAGATTTTCGTTATTCCAATAGATGGTAGCCTTTTCATTATGGTAGGTAGTCTGTTATCGATATCTTTGTTACTCCAATGGGTGGTAGCCTTGTCATTATGGAAAGTAGTCTGTTTTCGTGATTTTTGTTACTCCGATGGATAGTAGCCTTGTCATTATGGAAGGTAATATGTTTTAGATATCTTTGTTACTCCAATGGATGGTAGCCTTGTCATTATGGAAGGTAGTCTGTTGTCGAGATTTTTGTTACTCCAATGGATGGTAGCCTTATTATTATGGAAGGTAGTTTGTTTTCGAGATTTTGTTATTCCAATGGATGGTAGCCTTGTCAATATGAAAGGTAGTCTTTTGTCGATATCTTTGTTACTCCAATGGATGGTAGCCTAGTCTTTATGGAAGGTAGTCTGTTGTCGAGATTTTTGTTACTCCAATGGATGGTAGCCTAGTCATTATGGAAGTTAGTCTGTTGTCGAGATTTTTTCTACTCCAATGGATGCTAGCCTTGTCATTATGGAAGGTAGTCTGTTGTAGAGATTTTTGTTACTCCAATGGAAGGTAGCCTTGTCATTATGGAAGGTAGTTTGTCTTTGTGATTTTTGTTACTCCTATGGATGGTAGCATTGTCATTATGGAAGGTAGTCTATTGTCAGATTTTTGTTACTACAATATATGGTAGCCTTGTCATTATGGAAGATAGTCTGTTGTCGAGATTTTAGTTAATCCAATGGATGGTAGCCTTGTCATTATGGAAGGTAGTCTGTTGTCGAGATTTTTGTTACTACAATGGATGGTAGCCTTATCATTATGGAAGGTAGTGTGCTATCGAGATTTTTGTTATTCCAATAGATGGTAGCCTTTTCATTATGGTAGGTAGTCTGTTATCGATATCTTTGTTACTCCAGTGGGTGGTAGCCTTGTCATTATGGAAAGTAGTTTGTTTTCGTGATTTTTGTTACACCGATGGATAGTAGCCTTGTCATTATGGAAGGTAATATGTTTTCGATATCTTTGTTACTCCAATGGATGGTAGCCTTATCATTATGTAAGGTAGTCTATTGTTGAGATTTTTGTTACTCCAATGGATGGTAGCCTTGTCATTATGGAAGGTAGTCTGTTTTCGAAATTTTTGTTATTCCAATGGATGGTAGCCTAGTCATTATGGAGGTTGGTCTGTTGTCGAGATTTTTGTTACTCCATTGGATGGTATCCTTTTCATTATGGAAGGTAGTATGTCCTTGTGATTTTTGTTACTTCTATGGATGGTAGACTTGTCATTATGGAAGGTAGTCTATGGTTCTGATTTTTGTTACTACAATGGATGGTATCCTAGTCATTATGGAAGGTAGTATGTTGTCGAGATTTTAGTTACTCCAATGGATGGTAGCCTAGTCATTATGGAAGGTAGTCTGCTGTCGAGATTTTTGTTACTCCAATGGATGGTAGCCTTGTTATTATGGAAGGTAGTCTATTGTCGAGATTTTTATTATTCCAATGGATGGTAGCCTTGTCAATATGAAAGGTAGTCTTTTGTCGATATCTTTGTTACTCCAATGGATGGTAGCCTAGTCATTATGGAAGGTAGTCTGTTGTCTAGATTGTTGTTACTCCAATGGATGGTAGCCTAGTCATTATGGAAGTTAGTCTTTTGTCGAGATTTTTTCTACTCCAATGGATGCTAGCCTTGTCATTATGGAAGGTAGTCTGTTGTAGAGATTTTTGTTACTCCTATGGATGGTAGCCTTGTCATTATGGAAGGTAGTCTATTGTCAGGTTTTTGTTACTACAATATATGGTAGCCTTGTCATTATGGAAGATAGTCTGTTGTCGAGATTTTAGTTACTCCAATGGATGGTAGCCTAGTCATTATGGAAGGTAGTCTGTTGTCGAGATTTTTGTTACTACAATGGATGGTAGCCTTATCATTATGAAAGGTAGTGTGTTATATTTTTGTTATTCCAATAGATGGTAGCCTTTTCATTATGGTAGGTAGTCTGTTATCGATATCTTTGTTACTCCAATGGGTGGTAGCCTTGTCATTATGGAAAGTAGTCTGTTTTCGTGATTTTTGTTACTCCGATGGATAGTAGCCTTGTCATCATGGAAGGTAATATGTTTTCGATATCTTTGTTACTCCAATGGATGGTAGCCTTGTCATTATGTAAGGTACTCTATTGTCGAGATTTTTGTTACTCCAATGGATGGTGGCCTTGTCATTATGGAATGTAGTCTGTTTTCGAAATTTATGTTATTCCAATGGATGGTAGCCTAGTCATTATGGAGTTTGGTCTGTTGTCGAGATTTTTGTTACTCCAATGGATGGTATCCTTTTCATTATGGAAGGTAGTAAGTCCTTGTGATTTTTGTTACTTCTATGGATGGTAGACTTGTCATTATGGAAGGTAGTATATGGTTCTGATTTTTTTACTACAATGGATGGTATCCTAGTCATTATGGAAGGTAGTATGTTGTCGAGATTTTAGTTACTCCAATGGATGGTAGCCTAGTCATTATGGAAGGTAGTCTGCTGTCGAGATTTTTGTTACTCCAATGGATGGTAGCCTTGTTATTATGGAAGGTAGTCTATTGTCGAGATTTTTATTATTCCAATGGATGGTAGCCTTGTCAATATGAAAGGTAGTCTTTTGTCGATATCTTTGTTACTCCAATGGATGGTAGCCTAGTCATTTTGGAAGGTAGTCTATTGTCGAGATTTTTGTTACTCCAATGGATGGTGGCCTAGTCATTATGGAAGTTAATCTGTTGTCGAGATTTTTTCTACTCCAATGGATGCTAGCCTTGTCATTATGGAAGTTAGTCTGTTGTAGAGATTTTTGTTACTCCAATGGAAGGTAGCCTTGTCATTATTGAAGGTAGTCTGCCTTTGTGATTTTTGTTACTCCTGTGGATGGTAGCCTTGTCATTATGGAAGTTAGTCTATTGTCAGATTTTTGTTACTACAATATATGGTAGCCTTGTCATTATGGAAGATAGTCTGTTGTCGAGATTTTAGTTACTCCAATGGATGGTAGCCTAGTCATTATGGAAGGTAGTCTGTTGTCGAGATTTTTGTTACTACAATGGATGGTAGCCTTATTATTATGAAAGGTAGTGTGCTATCGAGAATTTTGTTATTCCAATAGATGGTAGCCTTTTCATTATGGTAGGTAGTCTGTTATCGATATCTTTGTTACTCCAGTGGGTGGTAGCCTTGTCATTATGGAAAGTAGTCTGTTTTCGTGATTTTTGTTACACCGATGGATAGTAGCCTTGTCATTATGGAAGGTAATATGTTTTCGATATCTTTGTTACTCCAATGGATGGTAGCCTTATCATTATGTAAGGTAGTCTATTGTTGAGATTTTTGTTACTCCAATGGATGGTAGCCTTGTCATTATGGAAGGTAGTCTGTTTTCGAAATTTTTGTTATTCCAATGGATGGTAGCCTAGTCATTATGGAGGTTGGTCTGTTGTCGAGATTTTTGTTACTCCAATGGATGGTATCCTTTTCATTATGGAAGGTAGTATGTCCTTGTGAATTTTGTTACTTCTATGGATGGTAGACTTGTCATTATGGAAGGTAGTCTATGGTTCTGATTTTTGTTACTACAATGGATGGTATCCTAGTCATTATGGAAGGTAGTATGTTGTCGAGATTTTAGTTACTCCAATGGATGGTAGCCTAGTTATTATGGAAGGTAGTCTGCTGTCGAGATTTTTGTTACTCCAATGGATGGTAGCCTTGTTATTATGGAAGGTAGTCTATTGTCGAGATTTTTGTTATTCCAATGGATGGTAGCCTTGTCAATATGAAAGGTAGTCTTTTGTCGATATCTTTGTTACTCCAATGGATGGTAGCCTAGTCATTATGGAAGGTAGTCTGTTGTCGAGATTTTTGTTACTCCAATGGATGCTAGCCTAGTCATTATGGAAGTTAGTCTGTTGTCGAGATTTTTTCTACTCCAATGGAGGCTAGCCTTGTCATTATGGAAGGTAGTCTGTTGTAGAGATTTTTGTTACTCCAATGGAAGGTAGTTTGTCTTTGTGATTTTTGTTACTCCTATGGATGGTAGCCTTGTCATTATGGAAGGTAGTCTATTGTCAGATTTTTGTTACTACAATATATGGTAGCCTTGTCATTATGGAAGATAGTCTGTTGTCGAGATTTTAGTTACTCCAATGGATAGTAGCCTAGTCATTATGGAAGTTAGTCTGTTGTCGAGATTTTTGTTACTACAATGGATGGTAGCCTTATCATTATGAAAGGTAGTGTGCTATCGAGATTTTCGTTATTCCAATAGATGGTAGCCTTTTCATTATGGTAGGTAGTCTGTTATCGATATCTTTGTTACTCCAATGGGTGGTAGCCTTGTCATTATGGAAAGTAGTCTGTTTTCGTGATTTTTGTTACTCCGATGGATAGTAGCCTTGTCATTATGGAAGGTAATATGTTTTAGATATCTTTGTTACTCCAATGGATGGTAGCCTTGTCATTATGGAAGGTAGTCTGTTGTCGAGATTTTTGTTACTCCAATGGATGGTAGCCTTGTTATTATGGAAGGTAGTTTGTTTTCGAGATTTTGTTATTCCAATGGATGGTAGCCTTGTCAATATGAAAGGTAGTCTTTTGTCGATATCTTTGTTACTCCAATGGATGGTAGCCTAGTCTTTATGGAAGGTAGTCTGTTGTCGAGATTTTTGTTACTCCAATGGATGGTAGCCTAGTCATTATGGAAGTTAGTCTGTTGTCGAGATTTTTTCTACTCCAATGGATGCTAGCCTTGTCATTATGGAAGGTAGTCTGTTGTAGAGATTTTTGTTACTCCAATGGAAGGTAGCCTTGTCATTATGGAAGGTAGTCTGTCTTTGTGATTTTTGTTACTCCTATGGATGGTAGCATTGTCATTATGGAAGGTAGTTTATTGTCAGATTTTTGTTACTACAATATATGGTAGCCTTGTCATTATGGAAGATAGTCTGTTGTCGAGATTTTAGTTACTCCAATGGATGGTAGCCTTGTCATTATGGAAGGTAGTCTGTTGTCGAGATTTTTGTTACTACAATGGATGGTAGCCTTATCATTATGGAAGGTAGTCTGTTGTCGAGATTTATGTTACTCCAATAGATGGTAGCCTTTTCATTATGAAAGGTACTCTATTGTTGATATTTTTCTTACTCCAATGGATTGGATCCTTGTCGTTATGGAAGGTAGTCTGTTGTCGAGATTTTTGTTACTCCAATGGATGGTAGCCTTGTCATTATGGAAGGTAGTCTGTTGTCGAGATTTTGTTATTCCAACAGATGGTAGCCTTGTCATTATGGAAGGTAATCTCTTGTGGATATTTTTGTTACTCTAATGGATGGTAGCCTTGTCATTATGGAAGGTAGTCTGATGTCTATTTTTTTGTTACTCAAATGGATGGTGGCCTTGTCATTATGGAAGGTAGTATGATATCGATATCTTTGTTACTCCAATGGATGGTAGCCTTGTCATTATGTAAGGTAGTCTTTTTTCGTGATTTTTGTTACTACGATGGATGGTATCCTTTTCATTATGGAAGGTAATATGTTTTTCATATCTTTGTTACTCTAATGGATGGTAGCCTTGTCATTATGTAAGGTAGTCTATTGTCGAGATTTTTGTTACTCCAATGGATGGTAGCCTAGTTATAATGGAAGGTAGTTTGCTGTCGAGATTTTTGTTACTCCAATGGATGGTAGCCTTGTTATTATGGAAGGTGGTCTATTGTCGAGATTTTTGTTATTCCAATGGATGGTAGCCTTGTCAATATGAAAGGTAGTCTTTTGTCGATATCTTTGTTACTCCACTGGATGGTAGCCTAGTCATTATGGAAGGTAGTCTGTTGTCGAGATTTTTGTTACTCCAATGGCTGCTAGCCTAGTCATTATGGAAGTTAGTCTATTGTCGAGATTTTTTCTACTCCAATGGATGCTAGCCTTGTCATTATGGAAGGTAGTCTGTTGTAGAGATTTTTGTTACTCCAATGGAAGGTAGTTTGTCTTTGGGATTTTTGTTACTCCTATGGATGGTAGCCTTGTCATTATGGAAGGTAGTCTATTGTCAGATTTTTGTTACTACAATATATGGTAGCCTTGTCATTATGGAAGATAGTCTGTTGTCGAGATTTTAGTTACTCCAATGGATAGTAGCCTAGTCATTATGGAAGTTAGTCTGTTGTCGAGATTTTTGTTACTACAATGGATGGTAGCCTTATCATTATGAAAGGTAGTGTGCTATCGAGATTTTCGTTATTCCAATAGATGGTAGCCTTTTCATTATGGTAGGTAGTCTGTTATCGATATCTTTGTTACTCCAATGGGTGGTAGCCTTGTCATTATGGAAAGAAGTCTGTTTTCGTGATTTTTGTTACTCCGATGGATAGTAGCCTTGTCATTATGGAAGGTAATATGTTTTAGATATCTTTGTTACTCCAATGGATGGTAGCCTTGTCATTTTGGAAGGTAGTCTGTTGTTGAGATTTTTGTTACTCCAATGGATGGTAGCCTTGTTATTATGGAAGGTAGTTTGTTTTCGAGATTTTGTTATTCCAATGGATGGTAGCCTTGTCAATATGAAAGGTAGTCTTTTGTCGATATCTTTGTTACTCCAATGGATGGTAGCCTAGTCTTTATGGAAGGTAGTCTGTTGTCGAGATTTTTGTTACTCCAATGGATGGTAGCCTAGACATTATGGAAGTTAGTGTGTTGTCGAGATTTTTTCTACTCCAATGGATGCTAGCCTTGTCATTATGGAAGGTAGTCTGTTGTAGAGATTTTTGTTACTCCAATGGAAGGTAGCCTTGTCATTATGGAAGGTAGTCTGTCTTTGTGATTTTTGTTACTCCTATGGATGGTAGCCTTGTCATTATGGAAGGTAGTCTATTGTCAGATTTTTGTTACTACAATATATGGTAGCCTTGTCATTATGGAAGATAGTCTGTTGTCGAGATTTTAGTTACTCCAATGGATGGTAGCCTTGTCATTATGGAAGGTACTCTATTGTTGATATTTTTGTTACTCCAATGGATTGGATCCTTGTCGTTATGGAAGGTAGTCTGTTGTCGAGATTTTTGTTACTCCAATGGATGGTAGCCTTGTCATTATGGAAGGTAGTCTGTTGTTGATATTTTTGTTACTCCAATGGATTGGATCCTTGTCGTTATGGAAGGTAGTCTGTTGTCGAGATTTTTGTTACTCCAATGGATGGTAGCCTTGTCATTATGGAAGGTAGTCTGTTGTCGAGATTTTGTTATTCCAACAGATGGTAGCCTTGTCATTATGGAAGGTAATCTCTTGTGGATATTTTTGTTACTCTAATGGATGGTAGCCTTGTCATTATGGAAGGTAGTCTGATGTCTATTTTTTTGTTACTCAAATGGATGGTGGCCTTGTCATTATGGAAGGTAGTATGATATCGATATCTTTGTTACTCCAATGGATGGTAGCCTTGTCATTATGTAAGGTAGTCTGTTTTCGTGATTTTTGTTACTAAGATGGATGGTATCCTTTTCATTATGGAAGGTAATATGTTTTTCATATCTTTGTTACTCTAATGGATGGTAGCCTTGTCATTATGTAAGGTAGTCTATTGTCGAGATTTTTGTTACTCCAATGGATGGTAGCCTAGTTATAATGGAAGGTAGTTTGCTGTCGAGATTTTTGTTACTCCAATGGATGGTAGCCTTGTTATTATGGAAGGTGGTCTATTGTCGAGATTTTTGTTATTCCAATGGATGGTAGCCTTGTCAATATGAAAGGTAGTCTTTTGTCGATATCTTTGTTACTCCACTGGATGGTAGCCTAGTCATTATGGAAGGTAGTCTGTTGTCGAGATTTTTGTTACTCCAATGGCTGCTAGCCTAGTCATTATGGAAGTTAGTCTATTGTCGAGATTTTTTCTACTCCAATGGATGCTAGCCTTGTCATTATGGAAGGTAGTCTGTTGTAGAGATTTTTGTTACTCCAATGGAAGGTAGTTTGTCTTTGGGATTTTTGTTACTCCTATGGATGGTAGCCTTGTCATTATGGAAGGTAGTCTATTGTCAGATTTTTGTTACTACAATATATGGTAGCCTTGTCATTATGGAAGATAGTCTGTTGTCGAGATTTTAGTTACTCCAATGGATAGTAGCCTAGTCATTATGGAAGTTAGTCTGTTGTCGAGATTTTTGTTACTACAATGGATGGTAGCCTTATCATTATGAAAGGTAGTGTGCTATCGAGATTTTCGTTATTCCAATAGATGGTAGCCTTTTCATTATGGTAGGTAGTCTGTTATCGATATCTTTGTTACTCCAATGGGTGGTAGCCTTGTCATTATGGAAAGAAGTCTGTTTTCGTGATTTTTGTTACTCCGATGGATAGTAGCCTTGTCATTATGGAAGGTAATATGTTTTAGATATCTTTGTTACTCCAATGGATGGTAGCCTTGTCATTTTGGAAGGTAGTCTGTTGTTGAGATTTTTGTTACTCCAATGGATGGTAGCCTTGTTATTATGGAAGGTAGTTTGTTTTCGAGATTTTGTTATTCCAATGGATGGTAGCCTTGTCAATATGAAAGGTAGTCTTTTGTCGATATCTTTGTTACTCCAATGGATGGTAGCCTAGTCTTTATGGAAGGTAGTCTGTTGTCGAGATTTTTGTTACTCCAATGGATGGTAGCCTAGACATTATGGAAGTTAGTGTGTTGTCGAGATTTTTTCTACTCCAATGGATGCTAGCCTTGTCATTATGGAAGGTAGTCTGTTGTAGAGATTTTTGTTACTCCAATGGAAGGTAGCCTTGTCATTATGGAAGGTAGTCTGTCTTTGTGATTTTTGTTACTCCTATGGATGGTAGCCTTGTCATTATGGAAGGTAGTCTATTGTCAGATTTTTGTTACTACAATATATGGTAGCCTTGTCATTATGGAAGATAGTCTGTTGTCGAGATTTTAGTTACTCCAATGGATGGTAGCCTTGTCATTATGGAAGGTACTCTATTGTTGATATTTTTGTTACTCCAATGGATTGGATCCTTGTCGTTATGGAAGGTAGTCTGTTGTCGAGATTTTTGTTACTCCAATGGATGGTAGCCTTGTCATTATGGAAGGTAGTCTGTTGTTGATATTTTTGTTACTCCAATGGATTGGATCCTTGTCGTTATGGAAGGTAGTCTGTTGTCGAGATTTTTGTTACTCCAATGGATGGTAGCCTTGTCATTATGGAAGGTAGTCTGTTGTCGAGATTTTGTTATTCCAACAGATGGTAGCCTTGTCATTATGGAAGGTAATCTCTTGTGGATATTTTTGTTACTCTAATGGATGGTAGCCTTGTCATTATGGAAGGTAGTCTGATGTCTATTTTTTTGTTACTCAAATGGATGGTGGCCTTGTCATTATGGAAGGTAGTATGATATCGATATCTTTGTTACTCCAATGGATGGTAGCCTTGTCATTATGTAAGGTAGTCTGTTTTCGTGATTTTTGTTACTAAGATGGATGGTATCCTTTTCATTATGGAAGGTAATATGTTTTTCATATCTTTGTTACTCTAATGGATGGTAGCCTTGTCATTATGTAAGGTAGTCTATTGTCGAGATTTTTGTTACTCCAATGGATGGTAGCCTAGTTATAATGGAAGGTAGTCTGCTGTCGAGATTTTTGTTACTCCAATGGATGGTAGCCTTGTTATTATGGAAGGTGGTCTATTGTCGAGATTTTTGTTATTCCAATGGATGGTAGCCTTGTCAATATGAAAGGTAGTCTTTTGTCGATATCTTTGTTACTCCAATGGATGGTAGCCTAGTCATTATGGAAGGTAGTCTGTTGTCGAGATTTTTGTTACTCCAATGGATGCTAGCCTAGTCATTATGGAAGTTAGTCTGTTGTCGAGATTTTTTCTACTCCAATGGATGCTAGCCTTGTCATTATGGAAGGTAGTCTGTTGTAGAGATTTTTGTTACTCCAATGGAAGGTAGTTTGTCTTTGTGATTTTTGTTACTCCTATGGATGGTAGCCTTGTCATTATGGAAGGTAGTCTATTGTCAGATTTTTGTTACTACAATATATGGTAGCCTTCTCATTATGGAAGATAGTCTGTTGTCGAGATTTTAGTTACTCCAATGGATAGTAGCCTAGTCATTATGGAAGTTAGTCTGTTGTCGAGATTTTTGTTACTATAATGTATGGTAGCCTTATCATTATGAAAGGTAGTGTGCTATCGAGATTTTTGTTATTCAAATAGATGGTAGCCTTTTCATTATGGTAGGTAGTCTGTTATCGATATCTTTGTTACTCCAATGGGTGGTAGCCTTGTCATTATGGAAAGTAGTCTGTTTTCGTGATTTTTGTTACTCCGATGGATAGTAGCCTTGTCATTATGGAAGGTAATATGTTTTAGATATCTTTGTTACTCCAATAGACGGTAGCCTTGTCATTATGGAAGGTAGTCTGTTGTCGAGATTTTTGTTACTCCAATGGATGGTAGCCTTGTTATTATGGAAGGTAGTCTATTTTCGAGATTTTTGTTATTCCAATGGATGGTAGCCTTGTCAATATGAAAGGTAGTCTTTTGTCGATATTTTTGTTACTCTAATGGATGGTAGCCTAGTCTTTATGGAAGGTAGTCTTTTTTTGAGATTTTTGTTACTCCAATGGATGGTAGCCTAGTCATTATGGAGGTTAGTCTATTGTAGAGATTTTTGTTACTCCAATGGATGGTAGCCTTGTCATTATGGAAGGTAGTCTGTCATTGTGATTTTTGTTACTCCTATGGATGGTAGCCTTGTCATTATAGAAGGTAGTCTATTGTTCAGATTTTTGTTACTACAATGTATGCTAGCATTGTCATTATGGAAGGTAGTCTGTTGTCGAGATTTTTGTTACTCCATTGGATGGTAGCCTTGTTATTATGGAAGTTAGTCTGTTGTCGAGATTTTTGTTACTCAAATGGATGGTAGCCTAGTCATTATGGAAGGTAGTTTGTTTTCGAGATTTTTGTTACTCCAATGGATGGTAGTCTTGTCATTATGGAAGGTAGTCTGTTGTCGAGAATTTTGTTACTCCAATGGATGATATCCTTGTCATTTTGGAAGGTAGTCACTTGTTGATATTTTTGTTACTCCAATGGATGGTAGCCTAGTCATTATGGCAGGTAGTCTGTTTTCGAGATATTTGTTACTCCAATGGATGGTAGTCTTGTCATTATGGAAGGTAGTCTGTTGTCGAGATTTTTGTTACTCCAATGGATGGTAGCCTTGTCATTTTGGAAGGTAGTCTCTTGTTGATATTTTTGTTACTCCAATGGATGGTAGCCTAGTCATTATGGAAGGTAGTCTATTTTCGAGATTTTTGCTACTCCAATGGATGCTAGCCTTGTCATTATGGAAGGTAGTCTGTTGTATAGATTTTTGTTACTCCAATGGAAGGTAGCCTTGTCATTATGGAAGGTAGTCTGTCTTTGCGATTTTTGTTACTCCTATGGATGGTAGCCTTGTCAGTATGGAAGGTAGTCTATTGTTCAAATTTTTGTTACTACAATATGTGGTAGCCTTGTCATTATGGAAGGTAGTATGTTGTCGAGATTTTTGTTACTCCAATGGATGGTAGCCTTATCATTATGAAAGGTAGGGTGTTGTCGAGATTTTTGTTATTCCAATAGATGGTAGCCTTTTCATTATGAAAGGTACTCTATTGTTGATATTTTTGTTACTCCAATGGATTGAATCCTTGTCGTTATGGAAGGTAGTCTGTTGTCGAGATTTATGTTACTACAATGGATTGTAGCCTTGTCATTATGGTAGGTAGTCTGTTATCGATATCTTTGTTACTCCAATGGATGATAGCCTAGTCATTATCGAAGGTAGTCTGTTGTCGAGATTTTTGTTACTCCAATGGATGGTAGCCTTGGCATTATGGAAGGTAGTCTGTTGTCGAGATTTTGTTAATCCAACGGATGGTAGCCTTGTCATTATGGAAGGTAATCTCTTGTGGATATTTTTGATACTCTAATGGATGGTACCCTTGTAATTATGGAAGGCAGTGTGATGTCGATTTTTTTGATACTCAAATGGATGGTGGCGTTGTCATTATGGAAGGTAGTATGTTATCGATATCTTTGTTACTCCAATGGATGGTAGCCTTGTCATTATGTAAGGTAGTCTGTTTTCGTGATTTATGTTACTACGATGGATAGTAGCCTTATCATTATGGAAGGTAATATGTTTTTCATATCTTTGTTACTCCAATGGATGGTAGCCTTGTCATTATGTAAGGTAGTCTATTGTCGAGATTTTTGTTACTCTAATGGGTGGTAGCCTTGTCATTATGGAAGGTAGTCTTTTTTTGAGATTTTTGTTACTCCAATGGATGGTAGCCTAGTCATTATGGAGGTTGGTCTGTTGTCGAGATTTTTGTTACTCCAATGGATGCTAGCCTTGTCATTACGGAAGTTAGTCTATTGTTGAGATTTTTGTTACTCCAATGGATGGTAGCCTTGTCATTATGGAAGGTAGTCTGTCATTGTGATTTTTGTTACTCTTATGGATGGTAGCCTTGTCATTATGGAAGGTAGTCTATTGTTCAGATTTTTGTTACTACAATGTATGCTAGCCTTGTCATTATGGAAGTTAGTCTGTTTTCGAGATTTTTGCTACTCCAATGGATGGTAGTCTTGTCATTATGGAAGGTAGTCTGTTGTCGAGATTTTTTTTTACGCCAATGGATGGTAGCCTTGTCATTTTGGAAGGTAGTCTCTTGTTGATATTTTTGTTACTCCAATGGATGGTATCCTTATCATTATGAAAGGTAGTGTGTTGTCGAGATTTTTGTTATTCCAATAGATGGTAGCCTTTTCATTATGAAAGGTACTCTATTGTTGATATTTTTGTTACTCCAATGGATTGTAGTCTTTTGTCGATATTTTTGTTATTCCAAGGGATGGTAGCCTTCTTATTATGGAAGGTAGTCTATTGTCGAGATTTTTGTTACTACAATGGATGGTAGCCTTATCATTATGGAAGGTAGTCTGTTGTCGAGATTTATGTTACTACAATGGATTGTAGCCTTGTCATTATGGTAGGTAGTCTATTATCGATATCTTTGTTACTCCAATGGATGGTAGCCTAGTCATTATGGAAGGTAGTCTGTTGTCGAGATTTTTGTTACTCCAATGGATGGTAGCCTTGTCATTATGGAAGGTAGTCTGTTGTCTAGATTTTGTTAATCCAAGGGATGGTAGCCTTGTCATTATGGAAGGTAATCTCTTGTGGATATTTTTGTTACTCTAATGGATGGTACCCTTGTCATTATGGAAGGTAGTCTGTTGTTGATATTTTTGTTACTCAAATGGATGGTTGCCTTGTTAATATGGAAGGTAGTTTGTTGTCGATATCTTTGTTACTCCAATGGATGGTAGCCTTGTCATTATGTAAGGTAGTCTGTTGTAGAGATTTTTGTTACTCCAATGGAAGGTAGCCTTGTCATTATGGAAGGTAGTCTGTCTTTGTGATATTTGTTACTCTTATGGATGGTAGCCTTGTCATTATGGAAGGTAGTTTATTGTTCAGATTTTTGTTACTACATTATACGGTAGCCTTGTCATTATGGAAGGTAGTCTGTTGTCGATATTTTAGTTACTCCTATGGATGGTAGCCTAGTAATTATGGAAGGTAGTCTGTTGTCGATATTTTTGTTACTCCAATGGATGGTAGCCTTTTCATTATGAAAGGTACTCTATTGTTGTTATTTTTGTTACTCCAATGGATTGTAGCCTTGTCGTTATGGAAGGTAGTCTGTTGTCGAGATTTTTGTTACTACAATGGATGATAGCCTCATAATTATGGAAGGTAGTCCGTTGTCGAGATTTATGTTACTACAATGGATTGTAGCCTTAGCATTATTGTAGGTAGCCTGTTATCGATATCTTTGTTACTCCAATCGATGGTAGCCTAGTCATTATGGAAGGTAGTCTGTTGTCGAGATTTTTGTTACTCCAATGGATGGTAGCCTTGTCATTATGGAAGGTAGTCTGTTGTCGAGATTTTGTTAATCCAACGGTTGGTAGCCTTGTCTTTATGGAAGGTAATCTCTTGTGGATATTTTTGTTACTCTAATGGATGGTACCATTGTCATTATGGAAGGTAATTTATCTTCGATTTTTCTGATACTCAAATGGATGGTGGCCTTGTCATTATGGAAGGTAGTATGTTCTCGATATGTTTGTTACTCCAATGGATGGTAGCCTTGTCATTATGTAAGGTACTCTGTTTTCGTGATTTTTGTTACTCCGATGGATGGTAGCCTTGTCATTAAGGAAGGTAATATGTTTTGGATATCTTTGTTACTCCAATGGATGGTAGCCTTGTCATTACGTAAGGTAGTCTATTGTCGAGATTTTTGTTACTCCAATTGATGGTAGCCTTGTCATTATGGAAGGTAGTCTATTTTCGAGATTTATGTTACTCCAATGGATGGTAGCCTAGTCATTATGGAGGTTGGTCTGTTGTCGGGATTTTTGTTACTCCAATGGATGCTAGACATGTCATTACGGAAGGTACTCTATTGTAGCGATTTTTGCTACTCCAACGGATGGTAGCCTTGTTATTATGGAAGGTAGTCTGTTGTCGAGATTTTTGTTACTCCAATGGATGGTAGCATTGTCAATATGAAAGGTAGTCTGTTGTCGATATCTTTTTTACTCCAATGGATGGTAGCCTAGTCATTATGGAAGGTAGTCTGTTGTAGAGATTTTTGTTACTCCAATGGATGGTAGCCTAGTCATTATGGAAGCTAGTCTGTTGTCGAGAACTTTGCTACTCCAATGGATGCTATCCTTGTCATTATGGAAGGTAGTCTGTTGTAGAGATTTTTGTTACTCCAATGGAAGGTAGCCTTGTCATTATGGAAGGTAGTCTGTCTTTGTGATATTTGTTACTCTTATGGATGGTAGCCTTGTCATTATGGAAGGTAGTCTATTGTTCAGATTTTTGTTACTACATTATACGGTAGCCTTGTCATTATGGAAGGTAGTCTGTTGTCGATATTTTAGTTACTCCTATGGATGGTAGCCTAGTAATTATGGAAGGTAGTCTGTAGTCGATATTTTTGTTACTCCAATGGATGGTAGCCTTTTCATTATGAAAGGTACTCTATTGTTGTTATTTTTGTTACTCCAATGGATTGTAGCCTTGTCGTTATGGAAGGTAGTCTGTTGTCGAGATTTTTGTTACTACAATGGATGATAGCCTTATAATTATTGAAGGTAGTCCGTTGTCGAGATTTATGTTACTACAATGGATTGTAGCCTTAGCATTATTGTAGGTAGCCTGTTATCGATATCTTTGTTACTCCAATGGATGGTAGCCTAGTCATTATGGAAGGTAGTCTGTTGTCGAGATTTTTGTTACTCCAATGGATGGTAGCCTTGTCATTATGGAAGGTAGTCTGTTGTCGAGATTTTGTTAATCCAACGGTTGGTAGCCTTGTCTTTATGGAAGGTAATCTCTTGTGGATATTTTTGTTACTCTAATGGATGGTACCATTGTCATTATGGAAGGTAATTTATCTTTGATTTTTCTGATACTCAAATGGATGGTGGCCTTGTCATTATGGAAGGTAGTATGTTCTCGATATGTTTGTTACTCCAATGGATGGTAGCCTTGTCATTATGTAAGGTACTCTGTTTTCGTGATTTTTGTCACTCCGATGGATGGTAGCCTTGTCATTATGGAAGGTAATATGTTTTGGATATCTTTGTTACTCCAATGGATGGTAGCCTTGTCATTACGTAAGGTAGTCTATTGTCGAGATTTTTGTTACTCCAATTGATGGTAGCCTTGTCATTATGGAAGGTAGTCTATTTTCGAGATTTATGTTACTCCAATGGATGGTAGCCTAGTCATTATGGAGGTTGGTCTGTTGTCGGGATTTTTGTTACTCCAATGGATGCTAGACATGTCATTACGGAAGGTAGTCTATTGTAGCGATTTTTGTTACTCCAACAGATGGTAGCCTTGTTATTATGGAAGGTAGTATGTTGTCGAGATTTTTGTTACTCCAATGGATTGTAGCCTTGTCATTATGGTAGGTAATCTATTATCGATATCTTTGTTACTCCAATGGATGGTAGCCTAGTCATTATGGAAGGTAGTCTGTTGTCGAGATTTTTGTTACTCCAATGGATGGTAGCCTTGTCATTATGGAAGGTAGTCTGTTGTCTAGATTTTGTTAATCCAAGGGATGGTAGCCTTGTCATTATGGAAGGTAATCTCTTGTGGATATTTTTGTTACTCTAATGGATGGTACCCTTGTCATTATGGAAGGTAGTCTGTTGTTGATATTTTTGTTACTCAAATGGATGGTTGCCTTGTTAATATGGAAGGTAGTTTGTTGTCGATATCTTTGTTACTCCAATGGATGGTAGCCTTGTCATTATGTAAGGTAGTCTGTTGTAGAGATTTTTGTTACTCCAATGGAAGGTAGCCTTGTCATTATGGAAGGTAGTCTGTCTTTGTGATATTTGTTACTCTTATGGATGGTAGCCTTGTCATTATGGAAGGTAGTTTATTGTTCAGATTTTTGTTACTACATTATACGGTAGCCTTGTCATTATGGAAGGTAGTCTGTTGTCGATATTTTAGTTACTCCTATGGATGGTAGCCTAGTAATTATGGAAGGTAGTCTGTTGTCGATATTTTTGTTACTCCAATGGATGGTAGCCTTTTCATTATGAAAGGTACTCTATTGTTGTTATTTTTGTTACTCCAATGGATTGTAGCCTTGTCGTTATGGAAGGTAGTCTGTTGTCGAGATTTTTGTTACTACAATGGATGATAGCCTCATAATTATGGAAGGTAGTCCGTTGTCGAGATTTATGTTACTACAATGGATTGTAGCCTTAGCATTATTGTAGGTAGCCTGTTATCGATATCTTTGTTACTCCAATCGATGGTAGCCTAGTCATTATGGAAGGTAGTCTATTGTCGAGATTTTTGTTACTCCAATGGATGGTAGCCTTGTCATTATGGAAGGTAGTCTGTTGTCGAGATTTTGTTAATCCAACGGTTGGTAGCCTTGTCTTTATGGAAGGTAATCTCTTGTGGATATTTTTGTTACTCTAATGGATGGTACCATTGTCATTATGGAAGGTAATTTATCTTCGATTTTTCTGATACTCAAATGGATGGTGGCCTTGTCATTATGGAAGGTAGTATGTTCTCGATATGTTTGTTACTCCAATGGATGGTAGCCTTGTCATTATGTAAGGTACTCTGTTTTCGTGATTTTTGTTACTCCGATGGATGGTAGCCTTGTCATTATGGAAGGTAATATGTTTTGGATATCTTTGTTACTCCAATGGATGGTAGCCTTGTCATTACGTAAGGTAGTCTATTGTCGAGATTTTTGTTACTCCAATTGATGGTAGCCTTGTCATTATGGAAGGTAGTCTATTTTCGAGATTTATGTTACTCCAATGGATGGTAGCCTAGTCATTATGGAGGTTGGTCTGTTGTCGGGATTTTTGTTACTCCAATGGATGCTAGACATGTCATTACGGAAGGTACTCTATTGTAGCGATTTTTGCTACTCCAACGGATGGTAGCCTTGTTATTATGGAAGGTAGTCTGTTGTCGAGATTTTTGTTACTCCAATGGATGGTAGCATTGTCAATATGAAAGGTAGTCTGTTGTCGATATCTTTTTTACTCCAATGGATGGTAGCCTAGTTATTATGGAAGGTAGTCTGTTGTAGAGATTTTTGTTACTCCAATGGATGGTAGCCTAGTCATTATGGAAGCTAGTCTGTTGTCGAGAACTTTGCTACTCCAATGGATGCTATCCTTGTCATTATGGAAGGTAGTCTGTTGTAGAGATTTTTGTTACTCCAATGGAAGGTAGCCTTGTCATTATGGAAGGTAGTCTGTCTTTGTGATATTTGTTACTCTTATGGATGGTAGCCTTGTCATTATGGAAGGTAGTCTATTGTTCAGATTTTTGTTACTACATTATACGGTAGCCTTGTCATTATGGAAGGTAGTCTGTTGTCGATATTTTAGTTACTCCTATGGATGGTAGCCTAGTAATTATGGAAGGTAGTCTGTAGTCGATATTTTTGTTACTCCAATGGATGGTAGCCTTTTCATTATGAAAGGTACTCTATTGTTGTTATTTTTGTTACTCCAATGGATTGTAGCCTTGTCGTTATGGAAGGTAGTCTGTTGTCGAGATTTTTGTTACTACAATGGATGATAGCCTTATAATTATTGAAGGTAGTCCGTTGTCGAGATTTATGTTACTACAATGGATTGTAGCCTTAGCATTATTGTAGGTAGCCTGTTATCGATATCTTTGTTACTCCAATGGATGGTAGCCTAGTCATTATGGAAGGTAGTCTGTTGTCGAGATTTTTGTTACTCCAATGGATGGTAGCCTTGTCATTATGGAAGGTAGTCTGTTGTCGAGATTTTGTTAATCCAACGGTTGGTAGCCTTGTCTTTATGGAAGGTAATCTCTTGTGGATATTTTTGTTACTCTAATGGATGGTACCATTGTCATTATGGAAGGTAATTTATCTTTGATTTTTCTGATACTCAAATGGATGGTGGCCTTGTCATTATGGAAGGTAGTATGTTCTCGATATGTTTGTTACTCCAATGGATGGTAGCCTTGTCATTATGTAAGGTACTCTGTTTTCGTGATTTTTGTTACTCCGATGGATGGTAGCCTTGTCATTATGGAAGGTAATATGTTTTGGATATCTTTGTTACTCCAATGGATGGTAGCCTTGTCATTACGTAAGGTAGTCTATTGTCGAGATTTTTGTTACTCCAATTGATGGTAGCCTTGTCATTATGGAAGGTAGTCTATTTTCGAGATTTATGTTACTCCAATGGATGGTAGCCTAGTCATTATGGAGGTTGGTCTGTTGTCGGGATTTTTGTTACTCCAATGGATGCTAGACATGTCATTACGGAAGGTAGTCTATTGTAGCGATTTTTGTTACTCCAACGGATGGTAGCCTTGTTATTATGGAAGGTAGTCTGTTGTCGAGATTTTTGTTACTCCAATGGATGGTAGCCTTGTCAATATGAAAGGTAGTCTGTTGTCGATATCTTTTTTACTCCAATGGATGGTAGCCTAGTCATTATGGAAGGTAGTCTGTTGTAGAGATTTTTGTTACTCCAATGGTTGGTAGCCTAGTCATTATGGAAGCTAGTCTGTTGTCGAGAACTTTGCTACTCCAATGGATGCTATCCTTGTCATCATGGAAGGTAGTCTGTTGTAGAGATTTTTGTTACTCCAATGGAAGGTAGCCTTGTCATTATGGAAGGTAGTCTGTCTTTGTGATATTTGTTACTCTTATGGACGGTAGCCTTGTCATTATGGAAGGTAGTCTATTGTTCAGATTTTTGTTACTACATTATACGGTAGCCTTGTCATTATGGAAGGTAGTCTGTTGTCGATATTTTAGTTACTCCAATGGATGGTAGCCTAGTAATTATGGAAGGTAGTCTATTGTCGATATTTTTGTTACTCCAATGGATGGTAGCCTTTTCATTATGAAAGGTACTCTATTGTTGATATTTTTGTTACTCCAATGGATTGTAGCCTTGACGTTATGGAAGGTAGTCTGTTGTCGAGATTTTTGTTACTACAATGGATGATAGCCTTATAATTATGGAAGGTAGTCCGTTGTCGAGATTTATGTTACTACAATGGATTGTAGCCTTATCATTATTGTAGGTAGTCTGTTATCGATATCTTTGTTACTCCAATGGATGGTAGCCTAGTCATTATGGAAGGTAGTCTGTTGCCGAGATTTTTGTTACTCCAATGGATGGTAGCCTTGTCATTATGGAAGGTAGTCTGTTGTCGAGATTTTGTTAATCCAACGGTTGGTAGCCTTGTCTTTATGGAAGGTAATCTCTTGTGGATATTTTTGTTACTCTAATGGATGGTACCCTTGTCATTATGGAAGGTAATTTATCTTCGATTTTTCTGATACTCAAATGGATGGTGGCCTTGTCATTATGGAAGGTAGTATGTTCTCGATATGTTTGTTACTCCAATGGATGGTAGCCTTGTCATTATGTAAGGTAGTCTGTTTTCGTGATTTTTGTTACTCCGATGGATGGTAGCCTTGTCATTATGGAAGGTAATTTGTTTTCGATATCTTTGTTACTCCAATGGATGGTTGCCTTGTCATTATGGAAGGTAGTCTGTTGTCGATATTTTTGTTAGTCCAATGGATGGTAGCCTTGTCATTATGGAAGGTAGTCTGTTGTCGAGATTTTGTTAATCCAACGGTTGGTAGCCTTGTCTTTATGGAAGGTAATCTCTTGTGGATATTTTTGTTACTCTAATGGATGGTACCCTTGTCATTATGGAAGGTAATTTATCTTCGATTTTTCTGATACTCAAATGGATGGTGGCCTTGTCATTATGGAAGGTAGTATGTTCTCGATATGTTTGTTACTCCAATGGATGGTAGCCTTGTCATTATGTAAGGTAGTCTATTGTCGAGATTTTTGTTACTCCAATTGATGGTAGCCTTGTCATTATGGAAGGTAGTCTATTTTCGAGATTTATGTTACTCCAATGGATGGTAGCCTAGTCATTATGGAGGTTGGTCTGTTGTCGGGATTTTTGTTACTCCAATGGATGCTAGACTTGTCATTACGGAAGGTAGTCTATTGTAGCGATTTTTGTTACTCCAACGGATGGTAGCCTTGTTATTATGGAAGGTAGTCTATTGTCGAGATTTTTGTTACTCCAATGGATGGTAGCCTTGTCATTATGAAAGGTAGTCTGTTGTCGATATCTTTTTTACTCCAATGGATGGTAGCCTAGTCATTATGGAAGGTAGTCTGTTGTAGAGATTTTTGTTACTCCAATGGATGGTAGCCTAGTCATTATGGAAGCTAGTCTGTTGTCGAGAACTTTGCTACTCCAATGGATGCTATCCTTGTCATTATTGAAGGTAGTCTGTTGTAGAGATTTTTGTTACTCCAATGGAAGGTAGCCTTGTCATTATGGAAGGTAGTCTGTCTTTGTGATATTTGTTAGTCTTATGGATGGTAGCCTTGTCATTATGGAAGGTAGTCTATTGTTCAGATTTTTGTTACTACATTATACGGTAGCCTTGTCATTATGGAAGGTAGTCTGTTGTCGATATTTTAGTTACTCCAATGGATGGTAGCCTAGTAATTATGGAAGGTAGTCTGTTGTCGATATTTTTGTTACTCCAATGGATGGTAGCCTTTTCATTATGAAAGGTACTCTATTGTTGATATTTTTGTTACTCCAATGGATTGTAGCCTTGTCGTTATGGAAGGTAGTCTGTTGTCGAGATTTTTGTTACTACAATGGATGATAGCCTTATAATTATGGAAGGTAGTCCGTTGTCGAGATTTATGTTACTACAATGGATTGTAGCCTTATCATTATTGTAGGTAGTCTGTTATCGATATCTTTATTACTCCAATGGATGGTAGCCTAGTCATTATTGAAGGTAGTCTGTTGTCGAGATTTTTGTTACTCCAATGGATGGAAGCCTTGTCATTATGGAAGGTAGTCTGTTGTCGAGATTTTGTTAATCCAACGGTTGGTAGCCTTGTCTTTATGGAATGTAATCTCTTGTGGATATTTTTGTTACTCTAATGGATGGTACCCTTGTCATTATGGAAGGTAATCTATCTTCGATTTTTCTGATACTCAAATGGATGGTGGCCTTGTCATTATGGAAGGTAGTATGTTCTCGATATGTTTGTTACTCCAATGGATGGTAGCCTTGTCATTATGTAAGGTACTCTGTTTTCGTGATTTTTGTTACTCCGATGGATGGTAGCCTTGTCATTATGGAAGGTAATATGTTTTGGATATCTTTGTTACTCCAATGGATGGTAGCCTTGTCATTACGTAAGGTAGTCTATTGTCGAGATTTTTGTTACTCCAATTGATGGTAGCCTTGTCATTATGGAAGGTAGTCTATTTTCGAGATTTATGTTACTCCAATGGATGGTAGCCTAGTCATTATGGAGGTTGGTCTGTTGTCGGGATTTTTGTTACTCCAATGGATGCTAGACATGTCATTACGGAAGGTAGTCTATTGTAGCGATTTTTGTTACTCCAACGGATGGTAGCCTTGTTATTATGGAAGGTAGTCTGTTGTCAAGATTTTTGTTACTCCAATGGATGGTAGCCTTGTCAATATGAAAGGTAGTCTGTTGTCGATATCTTTTTTACTCCAATGGATGGTAGCCTAGTCATTATGGAAGGTAGTCTGTTGTAGAGATTTTTGTTACTCCAATGGATGGTAGCCTAGTCATTATGGAAGCTAGTCTGTTGTCGAGAACTTTGCTACTCCAATGGATGCTATCCTTGTCATTATGGAAGGTAGTCTGTTGTAGAGATTTTTGTTACTCCAATGGAAGGTAGCCTTGTCATTATGGAAGGTAGTCTGTCTTTGTGATATTTGTTACTCTTATGGATGGTAGCCTTGTCATTATGGAAGGTAGTCTATTGTTCAGATTTTTGTTACTACATTATACGGTAGCCTTGTCATTATGGAAGGTAGTCTGTTGTCGATATTTTAGTTACTCCTATGGATGGTAGCCTAGTAATTATGGAAGGTAGTCTGTTGTCGATATTTTTGTTACTCCAATGGATGGTAGCCTTTTCATTATGAAAGGTACTCTATTGTTGTTATTTTTGTTACTCCAATGGATTGTAGCCTTGTCGTTATGGAAGGTAGTCTGTTGTCGAGATTTTTGTTACTACAATGGATGATAGCCTTATAATTATGGAAGGTAGTCCGTTGTCGAGATTTATGTTACTACAATGGATTGTAGCCTTAGCATTATTGTAGGTAGTCTGTTATCGATATCTTTGTTACTCCAATGGATGGTAGCCTAGTCATTATGGAAGGTAGTCTGTTGTCGAGATTTTTGTTACTCCAATGGATGGTAGCCTTGTCATTATGGAAGGTAGTCTGTTGTAGAGATTTTTGTTACTCCAATGGAAGGTAGCCTTGTCATTATGGAAGGTAGTCTGTCTTTGTGATATTTGTTACTCTTATGGATGGTAGCCTTGTCATTATGGAAGGTAGTCTATTGTTCAGATTTTTGTTACTACATTATACGGTAGCCTTGTCATTATGGAAGGTAGTCTGTTGTCGATATTTTAGTTACTCCTATGGATGGTAGCCTAGTAATTATGGAAGGTAGTCTGTTGTCGATATTTTTGTTACTCCAATGGATGGTAGCCTTTTCATTATGAAAGGTACTCTATTGTTGTTATTTTTGTTACTCCAATGGATTGTAGCCTTGTCGTTATGGAAGGTAGTCTGTTGTCGAGATTTTTGTTACTACAATGGATGATAGCCTTATAATTATGGAAGGTAGTCCGTCGTCGAGATTTATGTTACTACAATGGATTGTAGCCTTAGCATTATTGTAGGTAGTCTGTTATCGATATCTTTGTTACTCCAATGGATGGTAGCCTAGTCATTATGGAAGGTAGTCTGTTGTCGAGATTTTTGTAATTCCAATGGATGGTAGCCTTGTCATTATGGAAGGTAGTCTCTTGTCGAGATTTTGTTAATCCAACGGTTGGTAGCCTTGTTTTTATGGAAGGTAATCTCTTGTGGATATTTTTGTTACTCTAATGGATGGTACCCTTGTCATTATGGAAGGTAATTTATCTTCGATTTTTCTGATACTCAAATGGATGGTGGCCTTGTCATTATGGAAGGTAGTATGTTCTCGATATGTTTGTTACTCCAATGGATGGTAGCCTTGTCATTATGTAAGGTACTCTGTTTTCGTGATTTTTGTTACTCCGATGGATGGTAGCCTTGTCATTATGGAAGGTAATATGTTTTGGATATCTTTGTTACTCCAATGGATGGTAGCCTTGTCATTACGTAAGGTAGTCTATTGTCGAGATTTTTGTTACTCCAATTGATGGTAGCCTTGTCATTATGGAAGGTAGTCTATTTTCGAGATTTATGTTACTCCAATGGATGGTAGCCTAGTCATTATGGAGGTTGGTCTGTTGTCGGGATTTTTGTTACTCCAATGGATGCTAGACATGTCATTACGGAAGGTAGTCTATTGTAGCGATTTTTGTTACTCCAACGGATGGTAGCCTTGTTATTATGGAAGGTAGTCTGTTGTCAAGATTTTTGTTACTCCAATGGATGGTAGCCTTGTCAATATGAAAGGTAGTCTGTTGTCGATATCTTTTTTACTCCAATGGATGGTAGCCTAGTCATTATGGAAGGTAGTCTGTTGTAGAGATTTTTGTTACTCCAATGGATGGTAGCCTAGTCATTATGGAAGCTAGTCTGTTGTCGAGAACTTTGCTACTCCAATGGATGCTATCCTTGTCATTATGGAAGGTAGTCTGTTGTAGAGATTTTTGTTACTCCAATGGAAGGTAGCCTTGTCATTATGGAAGGTAGTCTGTCTTTGTGATATTTGTTACTCTTATGGATGGTAGCCTTGTCATTATGGAAGGTAGTCTATTGTTCAGATTTTTGTTACTACATTATACGGTAGCCTTGTCATTATGGAAGGTAGTCTGTTGTCGATATTTTAGTTACTCCTATGGATGGTAGCCTAGTAATTATGGAAGGTAGTCTGTTGTCGATATTTTTGTTACTCCAATGGATGGTAGCCTTTTCATTATGAAAGGTACTCTATTGTTGTTATTTTTGTTACTCCAATGGATTGTAGCCTTGTCGTTATGGAAGGTAGTCTGTTGTCGAGATTTTTGTTACTACAATGGATGATAGCCTTATAATTATGGAAGGTAGTCCGTTGTCGAGATTTATGTTACTACAATGGATTGTAGCCTTAGCATTATTGTAGGTAGTCTGTTATCGATATCTTTGTTACTCCAATGGATGGTAGCCTAGTCATTATGGAAGGTAGTCTGTTGTCGAGATTTTTGTTACTCCAATGGATGGTAGCCTTGTCATTATGGAAGGTAGTCTGTTGTAGAGATTTTTGTTACTCCAATGGAAGGTAGCCTTGTCATTATGGAAGGTAGTCTGTCTTTGTGATATTTGTTACTCTTATGGATGGTAGCCTTGTCATTATGGAAGGTAGTCTATTGTTCAGATTTTTGTTACTACATTATACGGTAGCCTTGTCATTATGGAAGGTAGTCTGTTGTCGATATTTTAGTTACTCCTATGGATGGTAGCCTAGTAATTATGGAAGGTAGTCTGTTGTCGATATTTTTGTTACTCCAATGGATGGTAGCCTTTTCATTATGAAAGGTACTCTATTGTTGTTATTTTTGTTACTCCAATGGATTGTAGCCTTGTCGTTATGGAAGGTAGTCTGTTGTCGAGATTTTTGTTACTACAATGGATGATAGCCTTATAATTATGGAAGGTAGTCCGTCGTCGAGATTTATGTTACTACAATGGATTGTAGCCTTAGCATTATTGTAGGTAGTCTGTTATCGATATCTTTGTTACTCCAATGGATGGTAGCCTAGTCATTATGGAAGGTAGTCTGTTGTCGAGATTTTTGTTACTCCAATGGATGGTAGCCTTGTCATTATGGAAGGTAGTCTCTTGTCGAGATTTTGTTAATCCAACGGTTGGTAGCCTTGTTTTTATGGAAGGTAATCTCTTGTGGATATTTTTGTTACTCTAATGGATGGTACCCTTGTCATTATGGAAGGTAATTTATCTTCGATTTTTCTGATACTCAAATGGATGGTGGCCTTGTCATTATGGAAGGTAGTATGTTCTCGATATGTTTGTTACTCCAATGGATGGTAGCCTTGTCATTATGTAAGGTACTCTGTTTTCGTGATTTTTGTTACTCCGATGGATGGTAGCCTTGTCATTATGGAAGGTAATATGTTTTGGATATCTTTGTTACTCCAATGGATGGTAGCCTTGTCATTACGTAAGGTAGTCTATTGTCGAGATTTTTGTTACTCCAATTGATGGTAGCCTTGTCATTATGGAAGGTAGTCTATTTTCGAGATTTATGTTACTCCAATGGATGGTAGCCTAGTCATTATGGAGGTTGGTCTGTTGTCGGGATTTTTGTTACTCCAATGGATGCTAGACATGTCATTATGGAAGGTAGTCTATTGTAGCGATTTTTGTTACTCCAACGGATGGTAGCCTTGTTATTATGGAAGGTAGTCTGTTGTCGAGATTTTTGTTACTCCAATGGATGGTAGCCTTGTCAATATGAAAGGTAGTCTGTTGTCGATATCTTTTTTACTCCAATGGATGGTAGCCTAGTCATTATGGAAGGTAGTCTGTTGTAGAGATTTTTGTTACTCCAATGGATGGTAGCCTAGTCATTATGGAAGCTAGTCTGTTGTCGAGAACTTTGCTACTCCAATGGATGCTATCCTTGTCATTATGGAAGGTAGTCTGTTGTAGAGATTTTTGTTACTCCAATGGAAGGTAGCCTTGTCATTATGGAAGGTAGTCTGTCTTTGTGATATTTGTTACTCTTATGGATGGTAGCCTTGTCATTATGGAAGGTAGTCTATTGTTCAGATTTTTGTTACTACATTATACGGTAGCCTTGTCATTATGGAAGGTAGTCTGTTGTCGATATTTTAGTTACTCCTATGGATGGTAGCCTAGTAATTATGGAAGGTAGTCTGTTGTCGATATTTTTGTTACTCCAATGGATGGTAGCCTTTTCATTATGAAAGGTACTCTATTGTTGTTATTTTTGTTACTCCAATGGATTGTAGCCTTGTCGTTATGGAAGGTAGTCTGTTGTCGAGATTTTTGTTACTACAATGGATGATAGCCTTATAATTATGGAAGGTAGTCCGTTGTCGAGATTTATGTTACTACAATGGATTGTAGCCTTAGCATTATTGTAGGTAGTCTGTTATCGATATCTTTGTTACTCCAATGGATGGTAGCCTAGTCATTATGGAAGGTAGTCTGTTGTCGAGATTTTTGTTACTCCAATGGATGGTAGCCTTGTCATTATGGAAGGTAGTCTGTTGTAGAGATTTTTGTTACTCCAATGGAAGGTAGCCTTGTCATTATGGAAGGTAGTCTGTCTTTGTGATATTTGTTACTCTTATGGATGGTAGCCTTGTCATTATGGAAGGTAGTCTATTGTTCAGATTTTTGTTACTACATTATACGGTAGCCTTGTCATTATGGAAGGTAGTCTGTTGTCGATATTTTAGTTACTCCTATGGATGGTAGCCTAGTAATTATGGAAGGTAGTCTGTTGTCGATATTTTTGTTACTCCAATGGATGGTAGCCTTTTCATTATGAAAGGTACTCTATTGTTGTTATTTTTGTTACTCCAATGGATTGTAGCCTTGTCGTTATGGAAGGTAGTCTGTTGTCGAGATTTTTGTTACTACAATGGATGATAGCCTTATAATTATGGAAGGTAGTCCGTCGTCGAGATTTATGTTACTACAATGGATTGTAGCCTTAGCATTATTGTAGGTAGTCTGTTATCGATATCTTTGTTACTCCAATGGATGGTAGCCTAGTCATTATGGAAGGTAGTCTGTTGTCGAGATTTTTGTTACTCCAATGGATGGTAGCCTTGTCATTATGGAAGGTAGTCTCTTGTCGAGATTTTGTTAATCCAACGGTTGGTAGCCTTGTTTTTATGGAAGGTAATCTCTTGTGGATATTTTTGTTACTCTAATGGATGGTACCCTTGTCATTATGGAAGGTAATTTATCTTCGATTTTTCTGATACTCAAATGGATGGTGGCCTTGTCATTATGGAAGGTAGTATGTTCTCGATATGTTTGTTACTCCAATGGATGGTAGCCTTGTCATTATGTAAGGTACTCTGTTTTCGTGATTTTTGTTACTCCGATGGATGGTAGCCTTGTCATTATGGAAGGTAATATGTTTTGGATATCTTTGTTACTCCAATGGATGGTAGCCTTGTCATTACGTAAGGTAGTCTATTGTCGAGATTTTTGTTACTCCAATTGATGGTAGCCTTGTCATTATGGAAGGTAGTCTATTTTCGAGATTTATGTTACTCCAATGGATGGTAGCCTAGTCATTATGGAGGTTGGTCTGTTGTCGGGATTTTTGTTACTCCAATGGATGCTAGACATGTCATTATGGAAGGTAGTCTATTGTAGCGATTTTTGTTACTCCAACGGATGGTAGCCTTGTTATTATGGAAGGTAGTCTGTTGTCGAGATTTTTGTTACTCCAATGGATGGTAGCCTTGTCAATATGAAAGGTAGTCTGTTGTCGATATCTTTTTTACTCCAATGGATGGTAGCCTAGTCATTATGGAAGGTAGTCTGTTGTAGAGATTTTTGTTACTCCAATGGATGGTAGCCTAGTCATTATGGAAGCTAGTCTGTTGTGGAGAACTTTGCTACTCCAATGGATGCTATCCTTGTCATTATGGAAGGTAGTCTGTTGTAGAGATTTTTGTTACTCCAATGGAAGGTAGCCTTGTCATTATGGAAGGTAGTCTGTCTTTGTGATATTTGTTACTCTTATGGATGGTAGCCTTGTCATTATGGAAGGTAGTCTATTGTTCAGATTTTTGTTACTACATTATACGGTAGCCTTGTCATTATGGAAGGTAGTCTGTTGTCGATATTTTAGTTACTCCAATGGATGGTAGCCTAGTAATTATGGAAGGTAGTCTGTTGTCGATATTTTTGTTACTCCAATGGATGGTAGCCTTTTCATTATGAAAGGTACTCTATTGTTGATATTTTTGTTACTCCAATGGATTGTAGCCTTGACGTTATGGAAGGTAGTCTGTTGTCGAGATTTTTGTTACTACAATGGATGATAGCCTTATAATTATGGAAGGTAGTCCGTTGTCGAGATTTATGTTACTACAATGGATTGTAGCCTTATCATTATTGTAGGTAGTCTGTTATCGATATCTTTGTTACTCCAATGGATGGTAGCGTAGTCATTATGGAAGGTAGTCTGTTGTCGAGATTTTTGTTACTCCAATGGATGGTAGCCTTGTCATTATGGAAGGTAGTCTGTTGTCGAGATTTTGTTAATCCAACGGTTGGTAGCCTTGTCTTTATGGAAGGTAATCTCTTGTGGATATTTTTGTTACTCTAATGGATGGTACCCTTGTCATTATGGAAGGTAATTTATCTTCGATTTTTCTGATACTCAAATGGATGGTGGCCTTGTCATTATGGAAGGTAGTATGTTCTCGATATGTTTGTTACTCCAATGGATGGTAGCCTTGTCATTATGTAAGGTAGTCTGTTTTCGTGATTTTTGTTACTCCGATGGATGGTAGCCTTGTCATTATGGAAGGTAATTTGTTTTCGATATCTTTGTTACTCCAATGGATGGTTGCCTTGTCATTACGTAAGGTAGTCTATTGTCGAGATTTTTGTTACTCCAATTGATGGTAGCCTTGTCATAATGGAAGGTAGTCTATTTTCAAGATTTATGTTACTCCAATGGATGGTAGCCTAGTCATTATGGAGGTTGGTCTGTTGTCGGGATTTTTGTTACTCCAATGGATGCTAGACTTGTCATTACGGAAGGTAGTCTATTGTAGCGATTTTTGTTACTCCAACGGATGGTAGCCTTGTTATTATGGAAGGTAGTCTGTTGTCGAGATTTTTGTTACTCCAATGGATGGTAGCCTTGTCAATATGAAAGGTAGTCTGTTGTCGATATCTTTTTTACTCCAATGGATGGTAGCCTAGTCATTATGGAAGGTAGTCTGTTGTAGAGATCTTTGTTACTCCAATGGATGGTAGCCTAGTCATTATGGAAGGTAGTCTGTTGTCGAGAACTTTGCTACTCCAATGGATGCTATCCTTGTCATTATGGAAGGTAGTATGTTGTAGAGATTTTTGTTACTCCAATGGAAGGTAGCCTTGTCATTATGGAAGGTAGTCTGTCTTTGTGATATTTGTTAATCTTATGGATGGTAGCCTTGTCATTATGGAAGGTAGTCTATTGTTCAGATTTTTGTTACTACATTATACGTTAGCCTTGTCATTATGGAAGGTAGTCTGTTGTCGATATTTTAGTTACTCCAATGGATGGTAGGCTAGTAATTATGGAAGGTAGTCTGTTGTCGATATTTTTGTTACTCCAATGGATGGTAGCCTTTTCATTATGAAAGGTACTCTATTGTTGATATTTTTGTTACTCCAATGGATTGTAGCCTTGTCGTTATGGAAGGTAGTCTGTTGTCGAGATTTTTGTTACTACAATGGATGATAGCCTTATAATTATGGAAGGTAGTCCGTTGTCGAGATTTATGTTACTACAATGGATTGTAGCCTTAGCATTATTGTAGGTAGTCTGTTATCGATATCTTTGTTACTCCAATGGATGGTAGCCTAGTCATTATGGAGGTTGGTCTGTTGTCGGGATTTTTGTTACTCCAATGGATGCTAGACTTGTCATTACGGAAGGTAGTCTATTGTAGCGATTTTTGTTACTCCAACGGATGGTAGCCTTGTTATTATGGAAGGTAGTCTGTTGTCGAGATTTTTGTTACTCCAATGGATGGTAGCCTTGTCAATATGAAAGGTAGTCTGTTGTCGATATCTTTTTTACTCCAATGGATGGTAGCCTAGTCATTATGGAAGGTAGTCTGTTGTAGAGATCTTTGTTACTCCAATGGATGGTAGCCTAGTCATTATGGAAGGTAGTCTGTTGTCGAGAACTTTGCTACTCCAATGGATGCTATCCTTGTCATTATGGAAGGTAGTATGTTGTAGAGATTTTTGTTACTCCAATGGAAGGTAGCCTTGTCATTATGGAAGGTAGTCTGTCTTTGTGATATTTGTTAATCTTATGGATGGTAGCCTTGTCATTATGGAAGGTAGTCTATTGTTCAGATTTTTGTTACTACATTATACGTTAGCCTTGTCATTATGGAAGGTAGTCTGTTGTCGATATTTTAGTTACTCCAATGGATGGTAGGCTAGTAATTATGGAAGGTAGTCTGTTGTCGATATTTTTGTTACTCCAATGGATGGTAGCCTTTTCATTATGAAAGGTACTCTATTGTTGATATTTTTGTTACTCCAATGGATTGTAGCCTTGTCGTTATGGAAGGTAGTCTGTTGTCGAGATTTTTGTTACTACAATGGATGATAGCCTTATAATTATGGAAGGTAGTCCGTTGTCGAGATTTATGTTACTACAATGGATTGTAGCCTTAGCATTATTGTAGGTAGTCTGTTATCGATATCTTTGTTACTCCAATGGATGGTAGCCTAGTCATTATGGAAGGTAGTCTGGTGTCGAGATTTTTGTTACTCCAATGGATGGTAGCCTTGTCATTATGGAAGGTAGTCTCTTGTTGAGATTTTGTTAATCCAACGGTTGGTAGCCTTGTCTTTATGGAAGGTAATCTCTTGTGGATATTTTGGTTACTCTAATGTATGGTACCCTTGTCATTATGGAAGGTAATTTATCTTCGATTTTTCTGATACTCAAATGGATGGTGGCCTTGTCATTATGGAAGGTAGTATGTTCTCGATATGTTTGTTACTCCAATGGATGGTAGCCTTGTCATTATGTAAGGTAGTCTATTTTCGTGATTTTTGTTACTCCGATGGATGGTAGCCTTGTCATTATGGAAGGTAATTTGTTTTCGATATCTTTGTTACTCCAATGGATGGTTGCCTTGTCATTACGTAAGGTAGTCTATTGTCGAGATTTTTGTTACTCCAATTGATGGTAGCCTTGTCATTAAGAAAGGTAGTCTATTTTCGAGATTTATGTTACTCCAATGGATGGTAGCCTAGTCATTATGGAGGTTGGTCTGTTGTCGGGATTTTTGTTACTCCAATGGATGCTAGACTTGTCATTACGGAAGGTAGTCTATTGTAGCGATTTTTGTTACTCCAACGGATGGTAGCCTTGTTATTATGGAAGGTAGTCTGTTGTCGAGATTTTTGTTACTCCAATGGATGGTAGCCTTGTCAATATGAAAGGTAGTCTGTTGTCGATATCTTTTTTATTCCAATGGATGGTAGCCTAGTCATTATGGAAGGTAGTCTGTTGTAGAGATTTTTGTTACTCCAATCGATGGTAGCCTAGTCATTATGGAAGGTAGTCTGTTGTCGAGAACATTGCTACTCCAATGGATGCTATCCTTGTCATTATGGAAGGTAGTCTGTTGTAGAGATTTTTGTTACTCCAATGGAAGGTAGCCTTGTCATTATGGAAGGTAGTCTGTCTTTGTGATATTTGTTAGTCTTATGGATGGTAGCCTTGTCATTATGGAAGATAGTCTATTGTTCAGATTTTTGTTACTACATTATACGGTAGCCTTGTCATTATGGAAGGTAGTCTGTTGTCGATATTTTAGTTACTCCAATGGATGGTAGCCTAGTAATTATGGAAGGTAGTCTGTTGTCGATATTTTTGTTACTCCAATGGATGGTAGCCTTTTCATTATGAAAGGTACTCTATTGTTGATATTTTTGTTACTCCAATGGATTGTAGCCTTGTCGTTATGGAAGGTAGTCTGTTGTCGAGATTTTTGTTACTACAATGGATGATAGCCTTATAATTATGGAAGGTAGTCCGTTGTCGAGATTTATGTTACTACAATGGATTGTAGCCTTATCATTATTGTAGGTAGTCTGTTATCGATATCTTTGTTACTCCAATGGATGGTAGCCTAGTCATTATGGAAGGTAGTCTGTTGTCGAGATTTTTGTTACTCCAATGGATGGAAGCCTTGTCATTATGGAAGGTAGTCTGTTGTCGAGATTTTGTTAATCCAACGGTAGGTAGCCTTGTCTTTATGGAATGTAATCTCTTGTGGATATTTTTGTTACTCTAATGGATGGTACCCTTGTCATTATGGAAGGTAATCTATCTTCGATTTTTCTGATACTCAAATGGATGGTGGCCTTGTCATTATGAAAGGTAGTATGTTCTCGATATGTTTGTTACTCCAATGGATGGTAGCCTTGTCATTATGTAAGGTAGTATGTTTTCGTGATTTTTGTTACTCCGATGGATGGTAGCCTTGTCATTATGGAAGGTAATATGTTTTGGATATCTTTGTTACTCCAATGGATGGTAGCCTTGTCATTACGTAAGGTAGTCTATTGTCGAGATTTTTGTTACTCCAATTGATGGTAGCCTTGTCATTATGGAAGGTAGTCTATTTTCGAGATTTATGTTACTCCAATGGATGGTAGCCTAGTCATTATGGAGGTTGGTCTGTTGTCGGGATTTTTGTTACTCCAATGGATGCTAGACTTGTCATTACGGAAGGTAGTCTATTATAGCGATTTTTGTTACTCCAACGGATGGTAGCCTTGTTATTATGGAAGGTAGTCTGTTATCGAGATTTTTGTTACTCCAATGGATGGTAGCCTTGTCAATATGAAAGGTAGTCTGTTGTCGATATCTTTTTTACTCCAATGGATGGTAGCCTAGTCATTATTGAAGGTAGTCTGTTGTAGAGATCTTTGTTACTCCAATGGATGGTAGCCTAGTCATTATGGAAGGTAGTCTGTTGTCGAGAACTTTGCTACTCCAATGGATGCTATCCTTGTCATTATGGAAGGTAGTCTGTTGTAGAGATTTTTGTTACTCCAATGGAAGGTAGCTTTGTCATTATGGAAGGTAGTCTGTCTTTGTGATATTTGTTACTCTTATGGATGGTAGCCTTGTCATTATGGAAGGTAGTCTATTGTTCAAATTTTTGTTACTACATTATACGTTAGCATTGTCATTATGGAAGGTAGTCTGTTGTCGATATTTTAGTTACTCCAATGGATGGTAGCCTAGTAATTATGGAAGGTAGTCTGTTGTCGATATTTTTGTTACTCCAATGGAAGGTAGCCTTGTCATTATGGAAGGTAGTCTGTCTTTGTGATATTTGTTAGTCTTATGGATGGTAGCCTTGTCATTATGGAAGGTAGTCTATTGTTCAGATGTTTGTTACTACATTATACGGTAGCCTTGTCATTATGGAAGGTAGTCTGTTGTCGATATTTTAGTTACTCCAATGGATGGTAGCCTAGTAATTATGGAAGGTAGTCTGTTGTCGATATTTTTGTTACTCCAATGGATGGTAGCCTTTTCATTATGAAAGGTACTCTATTGTTGATATTTTTGTTACTCCAATGGATTGTAGCCTTGTCGTTATGGAAGGTAGTCTGTTGTCGAGATTTTTGTTACTACAATGGATGATAGCCTTATAATTATGGAAGGTAGTCCGTTGTCGAGATTTATGTTACTACAATGGATTGTAGCCTTATCATTATTGTAGGTAGTCTGTTATCGATATCTTTATTACTCCAATGGATGGTAGCCTAGTCATTATGGAAGGTAGTCTGTTGTCGAGATTTTTGTTACTCCAATGGATGGAAGCCTTGTCATTATGGAAGGTAGTCTGTTGTCGAGATTTTGTTAATCCAACGGTTGGTAGCCTTTTCTTTATGGAATGTAATCTCTTGTCGATATTTTTGTTACTCTAATGGATGGTACCCTTGTCATTAAGGAAGGTAATCTATCTTCGATTTTTCTGATACTCAAATGGATGGTGGCCTTGTCATTATGGAAGGTAGTATGTTCTCGATATGTTTGTTACTCCAATGGATGGTAGCCTTGTCATTATGTAAGGTAGTCTGTTTTCGTGATTTTTGTTACTCCGATGGATGGTAGCCTTGTCATTATGGAAGGTAATATGTTTTCGATATCTTTGTTACTCCAATGGATGGTAGCCTTGTCATTACGTAAGGTAGTCTATTGTCGAGATTTTTGTTACTCCAATTGATGGTAGCCTTGTCATTATGGAAGGTAGTCTATTTTCGAGATTTATGTTACTCCAATGGATGGTAGCCTAGTCATTATGGAGGTTGGTCTGTTGTCGGGATTTTTGTTACTCCAATGGATGCTAGACTTGTCATTACGGAAGGTAGTCTATTGTAGCGATTTTTGTTACTCCAACGGATGGTAGCCTTGTTATTATGGAAGGTAGTCTGTTGTCGAGATTTTTGTTACTCCAATGGATGGTAGCCTTGTCAATATGAAAGGTAGTCTGTTGTCGATATCTTTTTTACTCCAATGGATGGTAGCCTAGTCATTATGGAAGGTAGTCTGTTGTAGAGATTTTTGTTACTCCAATGGATGGTAGCCTAGTCATTATGGAAGCTAGTCTGTTGTCGAGAACTTTGCTACTCCAATGGATGCTATCCTTGTCATTATGGAAGGTAGTCTGTTGTAGAGATTTTTGTTACTCCAATGGAAGGTAGCCTTGTCATTATGGAAGGTAGTCTGTCTTTGTGATATTTGTTACTCTTATGGATGGGAGCCTTGTCATTATGGAAGGTAGTCTATTGTTCAGATTTTTGTTACTACATTATACGGTAGCCTTGTCATTATGGAAGGTAGTCTGTTGTCGATATTTTAGTTACTCCAATGGATGGTAACCTAGTAATTATGGAAGGTAGTCTGTTGTCGATATTTTTGTTACTCCAATGGATGGTAGCCTTGTCGTTATGGAAGGTAGTCTGTTGTCGAGATTTTTGTTACTACAATGGATGATAGCCTTAAAATTAAGGAAGGTAGTCCGTTGTCGAGATTTATGTTACTACAATGGATTGTAGCCTTATCATTATTGTAGGTAGTCTGTTATCGATATCTTTCTTACTCCAATGGATGGTAGCCTAGTCATTATGGAAGGTAGTCTGTTGTCGAGATTTTTGTTACTCTAATGGATGGTAGCCTTGTCATTATGGAAGGTAGTCTGTTGTCGAGATTTTGTTAATCCAACGGTTGGTAGCCTTGTCTTTATGGAAGGTAATCTCTTGTGGATATTTTTGTTACTCTAATTGATGGTACCCTTGTCATTATGGAAGGTAATCTATCTTCGATTTTTCTGATACTCAAATGGATGGTGGCCTTGTCATTATGAAAGGTAGTATGTTCTCGATATGTTTGTTACTCCAATGGATGGTAGCCTTGTCATTATGTAAGGTAGTCTGTTTTCGTGATTTTTGTTACTCCGATGGATGGTAGCCTTGTCATTATGGAAGGTAATATGTTTTCGATATCTTTGTTACTCCAATGGATGGTAGCCTTGTCATTACGTAAGGTAGTCTATTGTCGAGATTTTTGTTACTCCAATTGATGGTAGCCTTGTCATTATGGAAGGTAGTCTATTTTCCAGATTTATGTTACTCCAATGGATGGTAGCATAGTCATTATGGAGGGTGGTCTGTTGTCGGGATTTTTGTTACTCCAATGGATGCTAGACTTGTCATTACGGAAGGTAGTCTATTGTAGCGATTTTTGTTACTCCAACGGATGGTAGCCTTGTTATTATGGAAGGTAGTCTGTTATCGAGATTTTTGTTACTCCAATGGATGGTAGCCTTGTCAATATGAAAGGTAGTCTGTTGGCGATATCTTTTTTACTCCAATGGATGGTAGCCTAGTCATTATGGAAGGTACTGTTGTAGAGATTTTTGTTACTCCAATGGATGGTAGCCTAGTCATTATGGAAGCTAGTCTGTTGTCGAGAACTTTGCTACTCCAATGGATGCTATCCTTGTCATTATGGAAGGTAGTCTGTTGTAGAGATTTTTGTTACTCCAATGGAAGGTAGCCTTGTCATTATGGAAGGTAGTCTGTCTTTGTGATATTTGTTACTCTTATGGATGGTAGCCTTGTCATTATGGAAGGTAGTCTATTGTTCATATTTTTGTTACTACATTATATGTTAGCCTTGTCATTATGGAAGGTAGTCTGTTGACGATATTTTAGTTACTCCAATGGATGGTAGCCTAGTAATTATGGAAGGTAGTCTGTTGTCGATATTTTTGTTACTCCAATGGATGGTAGCCTTTTCATTATGAAAGGTACTCTATTGTTGATATTTTTGTTACTCCAATGGATTGTAGCCTTGTCGTTATGGAAGGTAGTCTGTTGTCGAGATTTTTGTTACTACAATGGATGATAGCCTTATAATTATGGAAGGTAGTCCGTTGTCGAGATTTATGTTACTACAATGGATTGTAGGCTTATCATTATTGTAGGTAGTCTGTTATCGATATCTTTGTTACTCCAATGGATGGTAGCCTAGTCATTATGGAAGGTAGTCTGTTGTCGAGATTTTTGTTACTCCAATGGATGGTAGCCTTGTCATTATGGAAGGTAGTCTGTTGTTGAGATTTTGTTAATCCAACGGTTGGTAGCCTTGTCTTTATGGAAGGTAATCTCTTGTGTATATTTTTGTTACTCTAATGGATGGTACCCTTGTCATTATGGAAGGTAATCTATCTTCGATTTTTCTGATACTCAAATGGATGGTGGCCTTGTCATTATGGAAGGTAATGTGTTCTCTATATGTTTGTTACTCCAATGGATGGTAGCCTTGTCATTATGTAAGGTAGTTTGTTTTCGTGATTTTTGTTACTCCGATGGATGGTAGCCTTGTCATTATGGAAGGTAATATGTTTTCGATATCTTTGTTACTCCAATGGATGGTAGCCTTGTCATTACGTAAGGTAGTCTATTGTCGAGATTTTTGTTACTCCAATTGATGGTAGCCTTGTCATTATGGAAGGTAGTCTATTTTCGAGATTTATGTTACTCCAATGGATGGTAGCCTAGTCATTATGGAGGTTGGTCTGTTGTCGGGATTTTTGTTACTCCAATGGATGCTAGACTTGTCATTACGGAAGGTAGTCTATTGTAGCGATTTTTGTTACTCCAACGAATGGTAGCCTTGTTATTATGGAAGGTAGTCTGTTATCGAGATTTTTGTTACTCCAATGGATGGTAGCCTTGTCAATATGAAAGGTAGTCTGTTGTCGATATCTTTTTTACTCCAATGGATGGTAGCCTAGTCATTATGGAAGGTAGTCTGTTGTACAGATTTTTGTTACTCCAATGGATGGCAGCCTAGTCATTATGGAAGCTAGTCTGTTGTCGAGAACTTTGCTACTCCAATGGATGCTATCCTTGTCATTATGGAAGGTAGTCTGTTGTAGAGATTTTTGTTACTCCAATGGAAGGTAGCCTTTTCATTATGGAAGGTAGTCTGTCTTTGTGATATTTGTTACTCTTATGGATGGGAGCCTTGTCATTATGGAAGGTAGTCTATTGTTCAGATTTTTGTTACTACATTATACGGTAGCCTTGTCATTATGGAAGGTAGTCTGTTGTCGATATTTTAGTTACTCCAATGGATGGTAACCTAGTAATTATGGAAGGTAGTCTGTTGTCGATATTTTTGTTACTCCAATGGATGGTAGCCTTGTCGTTATGGAAGGTAGTCTGTTGTCGAGATTTTTGTTACTACAATGGATGATAGCCTTAAAATTAAGGAAGGTAGTCCGTTGTCGAGATTTATGTTACTACAATGGATTGTAGCCTTATCATTATTGTAGGTAGTCTGTTATCGAAATCTTTCTTACTCCAATGGATGGTAGCCTAGTCATTATGGAAGGTAGTCTGTTGTCGAGATTTTTGTTACTCCAATGGATGGTAGCCTTGTCATTATGGAAGGTAGTCTGTTGTCGAGATTTTGTTAATCCAACGGTTGGTAGCCTTGTCTTTATGGAAGGTAATTTCTTGTGGATATTTTTGTTACTCTAATTGATGGTACCCTTGTCATTATGGAAGGTAATCTATCTTCGATTTTTCTGATACTCAAATGGATGGTGGCCTTGTCATTATGAAAGGTAGTATGTTCTCGATATGTTTGTTACTCCAATGGATGGTAGCCTTGTCATTATGTAAGGTAGTCTGTTTTCGTGATTTTTGTTACTCCGATGGATGGTAGCCTTGTCATTATGGAAGGTAATATGTTTTCGATATCTTTGTTACTCCAATGGATGGTAGCCTTGTCATTACGTAAGGTAGTCTATTGTCGAGATTTTTGTTACTCCAATTGATGGTAGCCTTGTCATTATGGAAGATAGTCTATTTTCCAGATTTATGTTACTCCAATGGATGGTAGCCTAGTCATTATGGAGGTTGGTCTGTTGTCGGGATTTTTGTTACTCCAATGGATGCTAGACTTGTCATTACGGAAGGTAGTCTATTGTAGCGATTTTTGTTACTCCAACGGATGGTAGCCTTGTTATTATGGAAGGTAGTCTGTTATCGAGATTTTTGTTACTCCAATGGATGGTAGCCTTGTCAATATGAAAGGTAGTCTGTTGGCGATATCTTTTTTACTCCAATGGATGGTAGCCTAGTCATTATGGAAGGTACTGTTGTAGAGATTTTTGTTACTCCAATGGATGGTAGCCTAGTCACTATGGAAGCTAGTCTGTTGTCGAGAACTTTGCTACTCCAATGGATGCTATCCTTGTCATTATGGAAGGTAGTCTGTTGTAGAGATTTTTGTTACTCCAATGGAAGGTAGCCTTGTCATTATGGAAGGTAGTCTGTCTTTGTGATATTTGTTACTCTTATGGATGGTAGCCTTGTCATTATGGAAGGTAGTCTATTGTTCATATTTTTGTTACTACATTATACGTTAGCCTTGTCATTATGGAAGGTAGTCTGTTGACGATATTTTAGTTACTCCAATGGATGGTAGCCTAGTAATTATGGAAGGTAGTCTGTTGTCGATATTTTTGTTACTCCAATGGATGGTAGCCTTTTCATTATGAAAGGTACTCTATTGTTGATATTTTTGTTACTCCAATGGATTGTAGCCTTGTCGTTATGGAAGGTAGTCTGTTGTCGAGATTTTTGTTACTACAATGGATGATAGCCTTATAATTATGGAAGGTAGTCCGTTGTCGAGATTTATGTTACTACAATGGATTGTAGGCTTATCATTATTGTAGGTAGTCTGTTATCGATATCTTTGTTACTCCAATGGATGGTAGCCTAGTCATTATGGAAGGTAGTCTGTTGTCGAGATTTTTGTTACTCCAATGGATGGTAGCCTTGTCATTATGGAAGGTAGTCTGTTGTTGAGATTTTGTTAATCCAACGGTTGGTAGCCTTGTCTTTATGGAAGGTAATCTCTTGTGTATATTTTTGTTACTCTAATGGATGGTACCCTTGTCATTATGGAAGGTAATCTATCTTCGATTTTTCTGATACTCAAATGGATGGTGGCCTTGTCATTATGGAAGGTAGTATGTTCTCTATATGTTTGTTACTCCAATGGATGGTAGCCTTGTCATTATGTAAGGTAGTCTGTTTTCGTGATTTTTGTTACTCCGATGGATGGTAGCCTTGTGATTATGGAAGGTAATATGTTTTCGATATCTTTGTTACTCCAATGGATGGTAGCCTTGTCATTACATAAGGTAGTCTATTGTCGAGATTTTTGTTACTCCAATTGATGGTAGCCTTGTCATTATGGAAGGTAGTCTATTTTCGAGATTTATGTTACTCCAATGGATGGTAGCCTAGTCATTATGGAGGTTGGTCTGTTGTCGGGATTTTTGTTACTCCAATGGATGCTAGACTTGTCATTACGGAAGGTAGTCTATTGTAGCGATTTTTGTTACTCCAACGAATGGTAGCCTTGTTATTATGGAAGGTAGTCTATTATCGAGATTTTTGTTACTCCAATGGATGGTAGCCTTGTCAATATGAAAGGTAGTCTGTTGTCGATATCTTTTTTACTCCAATGGATGGTAGCCTAGTCATTATGGAAGGTAGTCTGTTGTACAGATTTTTGTTACTCCAATGGATGGCAGCCTAGTGATTATGGAAGCTAGTCTGTTGTCGAGAACTTTGCTACTCCAATGGATGCTATCCTTGTCATTATGGAAGGTAGTCTGTTGTAGAGATTTTTGTTACTCCAATGGAAGGTAGCCTTTTCATTATGGAAGGTAGTCTACCTTTGTGATATTTGTTACTCTTATGGATGGGAGCCTTGTCATTATGGAAGGTAGTCTATTGTTCAGATTTTTGTTACTACATTATACGGTAGCCTTGTCATTATGGAAGGTAGTCTGTTGTCGATATTTTAGTTACTCCAATGGATGGTAACCTAGTAATTATGGAAGGTAGTCTGTTGTCGATATTTTTGTTACTCCAATGGATGGTAGCCTTGTCGTTATGGAAGGTAGTCTGTTGTCGAGATTTTTGTTACTACAATGGATGATAGCCTTAAAATTAAGGAAGGTAGTCCGTTGTCGAGATTTATGTTACTACAATGGATTGTAGCCTTATCATTATTGTAGGTAGTCTGTTATCGATATCTTTCTTACTCCAATGGATGGTAGCCTAGTCATTATGGAAGGTAGTCTGTTGTCGAGATTTTTGTTACTCCAATGGATGGTAGCCTTGTCATTATGGAAGGTAGTCTGTTGTGGAGATTTTGTTAATCCAACGGTTGGTAGCCTTGTCTTTATGGAAGGTAATTTCTTGTGGATATTTTTGTTACTCTAATTGATGGTACCCTTGTCATTATGGAAGGTAATCTATCTTCGATTTTTCTGATACTCAAATGGATGGTGGCCTTGTCATTATGAAAGGTAGTATGTTCTCGATATGTTTGTTACTCCAATGGATGGTAGCCTTGTCATTATGTAAGGTAGTCTGTTTTCGTGATTTTTGTTACTCCGATGGATGGTAGCCTTGTCATTATGGAAGGTAATATGTTTTCGATATCTTTGTTACTCCAATGGATGGTAGCCTTGTCATTACGTAAGGTAGTCTATTGTCGAGATTTTTGTTACTCCAATTGATGGTAGCCTTGTCATTATGGAAGATAGTCTATTTTCCAGATTTATGTTACTCCAATGGATGGTAGCATAGTCATTATGGAGGTTGGTCTGTTGTCGGGATTTTTGTTACTCCAATGGATGCTAGACTTGTCATTACGGAAGGTAGTCTATTGTAGCGATTTTTGTTACTCCAACGGATGGTAGCCTTGTTATTATGGAAGGTAGTCTGTTATCGAGATTTTTGTTACTCCAATGGATGGTAGCCTTGTCAATATGAAAGGTAGTCTGTTGGCGATATCTTTTTTACTCCAATGGATGGTAGCCTAGTCATTATGGAAGGTAGTCTGTTGTAGAGATTTTTGTTACTCCAATGGATGGTAGCCTAGTCATTATGGAAGCTAGTCTGTTGTCGAGAACTTTGCTACTCCAATGGATGCTATCCATGTCATTATGGAAGGTAGTCTGTTGTAGAGATTTTTGTTACTCCAATGGAAGGTAGCCTTGTCATTATGGAAGGTAGTCTGTCTTTGTGATATTTGTTACTCTTATGGATGGTAGCCTTGTCATTATGGAAGGTAGTCTATTGTTCAGATTTTTGTTACTACATTATACGTTAGCCTTGTCATTATGGAAGGTAGTCTGTTGTCGATATTTTAGTTACTCCAATGGATGGTAGCCTAGTAATTATGGAAGGTAGTTTGTTTTCGATATTTTTGTTACTCCAATGGATGGTAGCCTTTTCATTATGAAAGGTACTCTATTGTTGATATTTTTGTTACTCCAATGGATTGTAGCCTTGTCGTTATGGAAGGTAGTCTGTTGTCGAGATTTTTGTTACTACAATGGATGATAGCCTTAAAATTAAGGAAGGTAGTCCGTTGTCGAGATTTATGTTACTCCAATGGATTGTAGCCTTATCATTATTGTAGGTAGTCTGTTATCGATATCTTTCTTACTCTAATGGATGGTAGCCTAGTCATTATGGAAGGTAGTCTGTTGTCGAGATTTTTGTTACTCCAATGGATGGTAGCCTTGTCATTATGGAAGGTAGTATGTTGTCGAGATTTTGTTAATCCAACGGTTGGTAGCCTTGTCTTTATGGAAGGTAATCTCTTGTGGATATTTTTGTTACTCTAATGGATGGTACCCTTGTCATTATGGAAGGTAATCTATCTTCGATTTTTCTGATACTTAAATGGATGGTGGCCTTGTCATTATGGAAGGTAGTATGTTCTCGATATGTTTGTTACCCCAATGGATGGTAGCCTTGTCATTATGTAAGGTAGTCTGTTTTCGTGATTTTTGTTACTCTGATGGATGGTAGCCTTGTGATTATGGAAGGTAATATGTTTTCGATATCTTTGTTACTCCAATGGATGGTAGCCTTGTCATTACGTAAGGTAGTCTATTGTCGAGATTTTTGTTACTCCAATTGATGGTAGCCTTGTCATTATGGAAGGTAGTCTATTTTCGAGATTTATGTTACTCCAATGGATGGTAGCCTAGTCATTATGGAGGTTGGTCTGTTGTCGGGATTTTTGTTACTCCAATGGATGCTAGACTTGTCATTACGGAAGGTAGTCTATTGTAGCGATTTTTGTTACTCCAACGGATGGTAGCCTTGTTATTATGGAAGGTAGTCTGTTGTCGAGATTTTTGTTACTCCAATGGATGGTAGCCTTGCCAATATGAAAGGTAGTCTGTTGTCGATATCTTTTTTACTCCAATGGATGGTAGCCTAGTCATTATGGAAGGTAGTCTGTTGTAGAGATTTTTGTTACTCCAATGGATGGTAGCCTAGTCATTATGGAAGCTAGTCTGTTGTCGAGAACTTTGCTTCTCCAATGGATGCTATCCTTGTCATTATGGAAGGTAGTCTGTTGTAGAGATTTTTGTTACTCCAATGGAAGGTAGCCTTGTCATTATGGAAGGTAGTCTGTCTTTGTGATATTTGTTACTCTTATGGATGGTAGCCTTGTTATTATGGAAGGTAGTCTATTGTTCAGATTTTTGTTACTACATTATACGTTAGCCTTGTCATTATGGAAGGTAGTCTGTTGTCGATATTTTAGTTACTCCAATGGATGGTAGCCTAGTAATTATGGAAGGTAGTCTGTTGTCGATATTTTTGTTACTCCAATGGATGGTAGCCTTTTCATTATGAAAGGTACTCTATTGTTGATATTTTTGTTACTCCAATGGATTGTAGCCTTGTCGTTATGGAAGGTAGTCTGTTGTCGAGATTTTTGTTACTACAATGGATGATAGCCTTATAATTATGGAAGGTAGTCCGTTGTCGAGATTTATGTTACTACAATGGATTGTAGCCTTATCATTATTGTAGGTAGTCTGTTATCGATATCTTTGTTACTCCAATGGATGGTAGCCTAGTCATTATGGAAGGTAGTCTGTTGTCGAGATTTTTGTTACTCCAATGGATGGTAGCCTTGTCATTATGGAAGGTAGTCAGTTGTCGAGATTTTGTTAATCCAACGGTTGGTAGCCTTGTCTTTATGGAAGGTAGTCTGTTGTCGAGATTTTTGTTACTACAATGGATGATAGCCTTATAATTATGGAAGGTAGTCCGTTGTCGAGATTTATGTTACTACAATGGATTGTAGGCTTATCATTATTGTAGGTAGTCTGTTATCGATATCTTTGTTACTCCAATGGATGGTAGCCTAGTCATTATGGAAGGTAGTCTGTTGTCGAGATTTTTGTTACTCCAATGGATGGTAGCCTTGTCATTATGGAAGGTAGTCTGTTGTTGAGATTTTGTTAATCCAACGGTTGGTAGCCTTTTCTTTATGGAAGGTAATCTCTTGTGTATATTTTTGTTACTCTAATGGATGGTACCCTTGTCATTATGGAAGGTAATCTATCTTCGATTTTTCTGATACTTAAATGGATGGTGGCCTTGTCATTATGGAAGGTAGTATGTTCTCTATATGTTTGTTACTCCAATGGATGGTAGCCTTGTCATTATGTAAGGTAGTCTGTTTTCGTGATTTTTGTTACTCCGATGGATGGTAGCCTTGTGATTATGGAAGGTAATATGTTTTCGATATCTTTGTTACTCCAATGGATGGTAGCCTTGTCATTACATAAGGTAGTCTATTGTCGAGATTTTTGTTACTCCAATTGATGGTAGCCTTGTCATTATGGAAGGTAGTCTATTTTCGAGATTTATGTTACTCCAATGGATGGTAGCCTAGTCATTATGGAGGTTGGTCTGTTGTCGGGATTTTTGTTACTCCAATGGATGCTAGACTTGTCATTACGGAAGGTAGTCTATTGTAGCGATTTTTGTTACTCCAACGGATGGTAGCCTTGTTATTATGGAAGGTAGTCTGTTATCGAGATTTTTGTTACTCCAATGGATGGTAGCCTTGTCAATATGAAAGGTAGTCTGTTGTCGATATCTTTTTTACTCCAATGGATGGTAGCCTAGTCATTATGGAAGGTAGTCTGTTGTAGAGATTTTTGTTACTCCAATGGATGGTAGCCTAGTCATTATGGAAGCTAGTCTGTTGTCGAGAACTTTGCTACTCCAATGGATGCTATCCTTGTCATTATGGAAGGTAGTCTGTTGTAGAGATTTTTGTTACTCCAATGGAAGGTAGCCTTGTCATTATGGAAGGTAGTCTGTCTTTGTGATGTGTGTTACTCTTATGGATGGTAGCCTTGTCATTATGGAAGGTAGTCTATTGTTCAGATTTTTGTTACTACATTATACGTTAGCCTTGTCATTATGGAAGGTAGTCTGTTGTCGATATTTTAGTTACTCCAATGGATGGTAGCCTAGTAATTATGGAAGGTAGTCTGTTGTCGATATTTTTGTTACTCCAATGGATGGTAGCCTTGTCGTTATGAAAGGTACTCTATTGTTGATATTTTTGTTACTCCAATGGATTGTAGCCTTGTCGTTATGGAAGGTAGTCTGTTGTCGAGATTTTTGTTACTACAAAGGATGATAGCCTTATAATTATGGAAGGTAGTCCGTTGTCGAGATTTATGTTACTACAATGGATTGTAGCCTTATCATTATTGTAGGTAGTCTGTTATCGATATCTTTGTTACTCCAATGGATGGTAGCCTAGTCATTATGGAAGGTAGTCTGTTGTCGAGATTTTTGTTACTCCAATGGATGGTAGCCTTGTCATTATGGAAGGTAGTCTGTTGTCGAGATTTTGTTAATCCAACGGTTGGTAGCCTTGTCTTTATGGAAGGTAGTCTGTTGTCGAGATTTTTGTTACTACAATGGATGATAGCCTTATAATTATGGAAGGTAGTCCGTTGTCGAGATTTATGTTACTACAATGGATTGTAGGCTTATCATTATTGTAGGTAGTCTGTTATCGATATCTTTGTTACTCCAATGGATGGTAGCCTAGTCATTATGGAAGGTAGTCTGTTGTCGAGATTTTTGTTACTCCAATGGATGGTAGCCTTGTCATTATGGAAGGTAGTCTGTTGTTGAGATTTTGTTAATCCAACGGTTGGTAGCCTTGTCTTTATGGAAGGTAATCTCTTGTGTATATTTTTGTTACTCTAATGGATGGTACCCTTGTCATTATGGAAGGTAATCTATCTTCGATTTTTCTGATACTCAAATGGATGGTGGCCTTGTCATTATGGAAGGTAATATGTTCTCTATATGTTTGTTACTCCAATGGATGGTAGCCTTGTCATTATGTAAGGTAGTTTGTTTTCGTGATTTTTGTTACTCCGATAGATGGTAGCCTTGTCATTATGGAAGGTAATATGTTTTCGATATCTTTGTTACTCCAATGGATGGTAGCCTTGTCATTACGTAAGGTAGTCTATTGTCGAGATTTTTGTTACTCCAATTGATGGTAGCCTTGTCATTATGGAAGGTAGTCTATTTTCGAGATTTATGTTACTCCAATGGATGGTAGCCTAGTCATTATGGAGGTTGGTCTGTTGTCGGGATTTTTGTTACTCCAATGGATGCTAGACTTGTCATTACGGAAGGTAGTCTATTGTAGCGATTTTTGTTACTCCAACGAATGGTAGCCTTGTTATTATGGAAGGTAGTCTGTTATCGAGATTTTTGTTACTCCAATGGATGGTAGCCTTGTCAATATGAAAGGTAGTCTGTTGTCGATATCTTTTTTACTCCAATGGATGGTAGCCTAGTCATTATGGAAGGTAGTCTGTTGTACAGATTTTTTTTACTCCAATGGATGGTAGCCTAGTCATTATGGAAGCTAGTCTGTTGTCGAGAACTTTGCTACTCCAATGGATGCTATCCTTGTCATTATGGAAGGTAGTCTGTTGTAGAGATTTTTGTTACTCCAATGGAAGGTAGCCTTGTCATTATGGAAGGTAGTCTGTCTTTGTGATATGTGTTACTCTTATGGATGGGAGCCTTGTCATTATGGAAGGTAGTCTGTTGTCGATATTTTAGTTACTCCAATGGATGGTAGCCTAGTAATTATGGAAGGTAGTCTGTTGTCGATATTTTTGTTACTCCAATGGATGGTAGCCTTTTCATTATGAAAGGTACTCTATTGTTGATATTTTTGTTACTCCAATGGATTGTAGCCTTGTCGTTATGGAAGGTAGTCTGTTGTCGAGATTTTTGTTACTACAATGGATGATAGCCTTAAAATTAAGGAAGGTAGTCCGTTGTCGAGATTTATGTTACTACAATGGATTGTAGCCTTATCATTATTGTAGGTAGTCTGTTATCGATATCTTTGTTACTCCAATGGATGGTAGCCTAGTCATTATGGAAGGTAGTCTGTTGTCGAGATTTTTGTTACTCCAATGGATGGTAGCCTTGTCATTATGGAAGGTAGTCAGTTGTCGAGATTTTGTTAATCCAACGGTTGGTAGCCTTGTCTTTATGGAAGGTAGTCTGTTGTCGAGATTTTTGTTACTACAATGGATGATAGCCTTATAATTATGGAAGGTAGTCCGTTGTCGAGATTTATGTTACTACAATGGATTGTAGGCTTATCATTATTGTAGGTAGTCTGTTATCGATATCTTTGTTACTCCAATGGATGGTAGCCTAGTCATTATGGAAGGTAGTCTGTTGTCGAGATTTTTGTTACTCCAATGGATGGTAGCCTTGTCATTATGGAAGGTAGTCTGTTGTTGAGATTTTGTTAATCCAACGGTTGGTAGCCTTTTCTTTATGGAAGGTAATCTCTTGTGTATATTTTTGTTACTCTAATGGATGGTACCCTTGTCATTATGGAAGGTAATCTATCTTCGATTTTTCTGATACTTAAATGGATGGTGGCCTTGTCATTATGGAAGGTAGTATGTTCTCTATATGTTTGTTACTCCAATGGATGGTAGCCTTGTCATTATGTAAGGTAGTCTGTTTTCGTGATTTTTGTTACTCCGATGGATGGTAGCCTTGTGATTATGGAAGGTAATATGTTTTCGATATCTTTGTTACTCCAATGGATGGTAGCCTTGTCATTACATAAGGTAGTCTATTGTCGAGATTTTTGTTACTCCAATTGATGGTAGCCTTGTCATTATGGAAGGTAGTCTATTTTCGAGATTTATGTTACTCCAATGGATGGTAGCCTAGTCATTATGGAGGTTGGTCTGTTGTCGGGATTTTTGTTACTCCAATGGATGCTAGACTTGTCATTACGGAAGGTAGTCTATTGTAGCGATTTTTGTTACTCCAACGGATGGTAGCCTTGTTATTATGGAAGGTAGTCTGTTATCGAGATTTTTGTTACTCCAATGGATGGTAGCCTTGTCAATATGAAAGGTAGTCTGTTGTCGATATCTTTTTTACTCCAATGGATGGTAGCCTAGTCATTATGGAAGGTAGTCTGTTGTAGAGATTTTTGTTACTCCAATGGATGGTAGCCTAGTCATTATGGAAGCTAGTCTGTTGTCGAGAACTTTGCTACTCCAATGGATGCTATCCTTGTCATTATGGAAGGTAGTCTGTTGTAGAGATTTTTGTTACTCCAATGGAAGGTAGCCTTGTCATTATGGAAGGTAGTCTGTCTTTGTGATGTGTGTTACTCTTATGGATGGTAGCCTTGTCATTATGGAAGGTAGTCTATTGTTCAGATTTTTGTTACTACATTATACGTTAGCCTTGTCATTATGGAAGGTAGTCTGTTGTCGATATTTTAGTTACTCCAATGGATGGTAGCCTAGTAATTATGGAAGGTAGTCTGTTGTCGATATTTTTGTTACTCCAATGGATGGTAGCCTTGTCGTTATGAAAGGTACTCTATTGTTGATATTTTTGTTACTCCAATGGATTGTAGCCTTGTCGTTATGGAAGGTAGTCTGTTGTCGAGATTTTTGTTACTACAAAGGATGATAGCCTTATAATTATGGAAGGTAGTCCGTTGTCGAGATTTATGTTACTACAATGGATTGTAGCCTTATCATTATTGTAGGTAGTCTGTTATCGATATCTTTGTTACTCCAATGGATGGTAGCCTAGTCATTATGGAAGGTAGTCTGTTGTCGAGATTTTTGTTACTCCAATGGATGGTAGCCTTGTCATTATGGAAGGTAGTCTGTTGTCGAGATTTTGTTAATCCAACGGTTGGTAGCCTTGTCTTTATGGAAGGTAGTCTGTTGTCGAGATTTTTGTTACTACAATGGATGATAGCCTTATAATTATGGAAGGTAGTCCGTTGTCGAGATTTATGTTACTACAATGGATTGTAGGCTTATCATTATTGTAGGTAGTCTGTTATCGATATCTTTGTTACTCCAATGGATGGTAGCCTAGTCATTATGGAAGGTAGTCTGTTGTCGAGATTTTTGTTACTCCAATGGATGGTAGCCTTGTCATTATGGAAGGTAGTCTGTTGTTGAGATTTTGTTAATCCAACGGTTGGTAGCCTTGTCTTTATGGAAGGTAATCTCTTGTGTATATTTTTGTTACTCTAATGGATGGTACCCTTGTCATTATGGAAGGTAATCTATCTTCGATTTTTCTGATACTCAAATGGATGGTGGCCTTGTCATTATGGAAGGTAATATGTTCTCTATATGTTTGTTACTCCAATGGATGGTAGCCTTGTCATTATGTAAGGTAGTTTGTTTTCGTGATTTTTGTTACTCCGATAGATGGTAGCCTTGTCATTATGGAAGGTAATATGTTTTCGATATCTTTGTTACTCCAATGGATGGTAGCCTTGTCATTACGTAAGGTAGTCTATTGTCGAGATTTTTGTTACTCCAATTGATGGTAGCCTTGTCATTATGGAAGGTAGTCTATTTTCGAGATTTATGTTACTCCAATGGATGGTAGCCTAGTCATTATGGAGGTTGGTCTGTTGTCGGGATTTTTGTTACTCCAATGGATGCTAGACTTGTCATTACGGAAGGTAGTCTATTGTAGCGATTTTTGTTACTCCAACGAATGGTAGCCTTGTTATTATGGAAGGTAGTCTGTTATCGAGATTTTTGTTACTCCAATGGATGGTAGCCTTGTCAATATGAAAGGTAGTCTGTTGTCGATATCTTTTTTACTCCAATGGATGGTAGCCTAGTCATTATGGAAGGTAGTCTGTTGTACAGATTTTTTTTACTCCAATGGATGGTAGCCTAGTCATTATGGAAGCTAGTCTGTTGTCGAGAACTTTGCTACTCCAATGGATGCTATCCTTGTCATTATGGAAGGTAGTCTGTTGTAGAGATTTTTGTTACTCCAATGGAAGGTAGCCTTGTCATTATGGAAGGTAGTCTGTCTTTGTGATATGTGTTACTCTTATGGATGGGAGCCTTGTCATTATGGAAGGTAGTCTGTTGTCGATATTTTAGTTACTCCAATGGATGGTAGCCTAGTAATTATGGAAGGTAGTCTGTTGTCGATATTTTTGTTACTCCAATGGATGGTAGCCTTTTCATTATGAAAGGTACTCTATTGTTGATATTTTTGTTACTCCAATGGATTGTAGCCTTGTCGTTATGGAAGGTAGTCTGTTGTCGAGATTTTTGTTACTACAATGGATGATAGCCTTAAAATTAAGGAAGGTAGTCCGTTGTCGAGATTTATGTTACTACAATGGATTGTAGCCTTATCATTATTGTAGGTAGTCTGTTATCGATATCTTTCTTACTCTAATGGATGGTAGCCTAGTCATTATGGAAGGTAGTCTGTTGTCGAGATTTTTGTTACTCCAATGGATGGTAGCCTTGTCATTATGGAAGGTAGTCTGTTGTCGAGATTTTGTTAATCCAACGGTTGGTAGCCTTGTCTTTATGGAAGGTAATCTCTTGTGGATATTTTTGTTACTCTAATGGATGGTACCCTTGTCATTATGGAAGGTAATCTATCTTCGATTTTTCTGATACTTAAATGGATGGTGGCCTTGTCATTATGGAAGGTAGTATGTTCTCGATATGTTTGTTACTCCAATGGATGGTAGCCTTGTCATTATGTAAGGTAGTCTGTTTTCGTGATTTTTGTTACTCTGATGGATAGTATCCTTGTGATTATGGAAGGTAATATGTTTTCGATATCTTTGTTACTCCAATGGATGGTAGCCTTGTCATTACGTAAGGTAGTCTATTGTCGAGATTTTTGTTACTCCAATTGATGGTAGCCTTGTCATTATGGAAGGTAGTCTATTTTCGAGATTTATGTTACTCCAATGGATGGTAGCCTAGTCATTATGGAGGTTGGTCTGTTGTCGGGATTTTTGTTACTCCAATGGATGCTAGACTTGTCATTACGGAAGGTAGTCTATTGTAGCGATTTTTGTTACTCCAACGGATGGTAGCCTTGTTATTATGGAAGGTAGTCTGTTGTCGAGATTTTTGTTACTCCAATGGATGGTAGCCTTGCCAATATGAAAGGTAGTCTGTTGTCGATATCTTTTTTACTCCAATGGATGGTAGCCTAGTCATTATGGAAGGTAGTCTGTTGTAGAGATTTTTGTTACTCCAATGGATGGTAGCCTAGTCATTATGGAAGCTAGTCTGTTGTCGAGAACTTTGCTACTCCAATGGATGCTATCCTTGACATTATGGAAGGTAGTCTGTTGTAGAGATTTTTGTTACTCCAATGGAAGGTAGCCTTGTCATTATGGAAGGTAGTCTGTCTTTGTGATATTTGGTACTCTTATGGATGGTAGCCTTGTCATTATGGAAGGTAGTCTATTGTTCAGATTTTTGTTACTACATTATACATTAGCCTTGTCATTATGGAAGGTAGTCTGTTGTCGATATTTTAGTTACTCCAATGGATGGTAGCCTAGTAATTATGGAAGGTAGTCTGTTGTCGATATTTTTGTTACTCCAATGGATGGTAGCCTTTTCATTATGAAAGGTACTCTATTGTTGATATTTTTGTTACTCCAATGGATTGTAGCCTTGTCGTTATGGAAGGTAGTCTGTTGTCGAGATTTTTGTTACTACAATGGATGATAGCCTTATAATTATGGAAGGTAGTCCGTTGTCGAGATTTATGTTACTACAATGGATTGTAGCCTTATCATTATTGTAGGTAGTCTGTTATCGATATCTTTGTTACTCCAATGGATGGTAGCCTAGTCATTATGGAAGGTAGTCTGTTGTCGAGATTTTAGTTACTCCAATGGATGGTAGCCTTATCATTATGGAAGGTAGTCTGTTGTCGAGATTTTGTTAATCCAACGGTTGGTAGCCTTGTCTTTATGGAAGGTAATCTCTTGTGGATATTTTTGTTACTCTAATGGATGGTACCCTTGTCATTATGGAAGGTAATCTATCTTCGATTTTTCTGATACTCAAATGGATGGTGGCCTTGTCATTATGGAAGGTAATATGTTCTCTATATGTTTGTTACTCCAATGGATGGTAGCCTTGTCATTATGTAAGGTAGTCTGTTTTCGTGATTTTTGTTACTCCGATGGATGGTAGCCTTGTCATTATGGAAGGTAATATGTTTTCGATATCTTTGTTACTCCAATGGATGGTAGCCTTGTCATTACGTAAGGTACTCTATTGTCGAGATTTTTGTTACTCCAATTGATGGTAGCCTTGTCATTATGGAAGGTAGTCTATTTTCGAGATTTATGTTACTCCAATGGATGGTAGCCTAGTCATTATGGAGGTTGGTCTGTTGTCGGGATTTTTGTTATTCCAATGGATGCTAGACTTGTCATTACGAAAGGTAGTCTATTGTAGCGATTTTTGTTACTCCAACGGATGGTAGCCTTGTTATTATGGAAGGTAGTCTGTTGTCGAGATTTTTGTTACTCCAATGGATGGTAGCCTTGTCAATATGAAAGGTAGTCTGTTGTCGATATCTTTTTTACTCCAATGGATGGTAGCCTAGTCATTATGGAAGGTAGTCTGTTGTAGAGATTTTTGTTACTCCAATGGATGGTAGCCTAGTCATCATGGAAGCTAGTCTGTTGTCGAGAAATTTGCTACTCCAATGGATGCTATCCTTCTCATTATGGAAGGTAGTCTGGTGTAGAGATTTTTATTACTCCAATGGAAGGTAGCCTTGTCATTATGGAAGGTAGTCTGTCTTTGTGATAGTTGTTACTCTTATGGATGGTAGCCTTGTCATTATGGAAGGTAGTCTATTGTTCAGATTTTTGTTACTACATTATACGGTAGCCTTGTCATTATGGAAGGTAGTCTGTTGTCGATATTTTAGTTACTCCAATGGATGGTAGCCTAGTAATTATGGAAGGTAGTCTGTTGTCGATATTTTTGTTACTCCAATGGATGGTAGCCTTTTCATTATGAAAGGTACTCTATTGTTGATATTTTTGTTACTCCAATGGATTGTAGCCTTGTCGTTATGGAAGGTAGTCTGTTGTCGAGATTTTTGTTACTACAATGGATGATAGCCTTATAATTATGGAAGGTAGTCCGTTGTCGAGATTTATGTTACTACAATGGATTGTAGCCTTATCATTATTGTAGGTAGTCGGTTATCGATATATTTGTTACTCAATTGGATGGTAGCCTAGTCATTATGGAAGGTAGTCTGTTGTCGAGATTTTTGTTACTCCAATGGATGGTAGCCTTGTCATTATGGAAGGTAGTCTGTTGTCGAGATTTTGTTAATCCAACGGTTGGTAGCCTTGTCTTTATGGAAGGTAATCTCTTGTGGATATTTTTGTTACTCTAATGGATGGTACCCTTGTCATTATGGAAGGTAATCTATCTTCGATTTTTCTGATACTTAAAGTGATGGTGGCCTTGTCATTATGGAAGGTAGTATGTTCTCGATATGTTTGTTACTCCAATGGATGGTAGCCTTGTCATTATGTAAGGTAGTCTGTTTTCGTGATTTTTGTTACTCTGATGGATGGTAGCCTTGTCATTATGGAAGGTAATATGTTTTCGATATCTTTGTTACTCCAATGGATGGTAGCCTTGTCATTACGTAAGGTAGTCTATTGTCGAGATTTTTGTTACTCCTATTGATGGTAGCCTTGTCATTATGGAAGGTAGTATATTTTCGAGATTTATGTTACTCCAATGGATGGTAGCCTAGTCATTATGGAGGTTGGTCTGTTGTCGGGATTTTTGTTACTCCAATGGATGTTAGACTTGTCATTACGGAAGGTAGTCTATTGTAGCGATTTTTGTTACTCAAACGGATGGTAGCCTTGTTATTATGGAAGGTAGTCTGTTGTCGAGATTTTTGTTACTCCAATGGATGGTAGCCTTGCCAATATGAAAGGTAGTCTGTTGTCGATATCTTTTTTACTCCAATGGATGGTAGCCTAGTCATTATGGAAGGTAGTCTGTTGTAGAGATTTTTGTTACTCCAATGGATGGTAGCCTAGTCATTATGGAAGCTAGTCTGTTGTCGAGAACTTTGCTACTCCAATGGATGCTATCCTTGACATTATGGAAGGTAGTCTGTTGTAGAGATTTTTGTTACTCCAATGGAAGGTAGCCTTGTCATTATGGAAGGTAGTCTGTCTTTGTGATATTTGGTACTCTTATGGATGGTAGCCTTGTCATTATGGAAGGTAGTCTATTGTTCAGATTTTTGTTACTACATTATACATTAGCCTTGTCATTATGGAAGGTAGTCTGTTGTCGATATTTTAGTTACTCCAATGGATGGTAGCCTAGTAATTATGGAAGGTAGTCTGTTGTCGATATTTTTGTTACTCCAATGGATGGTAGCCTTTTCATTATGAAAGGTACTCTATTGTTGATATTTTTGTTACTCCAATGGATTGTAGCCTTGTCGTTATGGAAGGTAGTCTGTTGTCGAGATTTTTGTTACTACAATGGATGATAGCCTTATAATTATGGAAGGTAGTCCGTTGTCGAGATTTATGTTACTACAATGGATTGTAGCCTTATCATTATTGTAGGTAGTCTGTTATCGATATCTTTGTTACTCCAATGGATGGTAGCCTAGTCATTATGGAAGGTAGTCTGTTGTCGAGATTTTAGTTACTCCAATGGATGGTAGCCTTGTCATTATGGAAGGTAGTCTGTTGTCGAGATTTTGTTAATCCAACGGTTGGTAGCCTTGTCTTTATGGAAGGTAATCTCTTGTGGATATTTTTGTTACTCTAATGGATGGTACCCTTGTCATTATGGAAGGTAATCTATCTTCGATTTTTCTGATACTCAAATGGATGGTGGCCTTGTCATTATGGAAGGTAATATGTTCTCTATATGTTTGTTACTCCAATGGATGGTAGCCTTGTCATTATGTAAGGTAGTCTGTTTTCGTGATTTTTGTTACTCCGATGGATGGTAGCCTTGTCATTATGGAAGGTAATATGTTTTCGATATCTTTGTTACTCCAATGGATGGTAGCCTTGTCATTACGTAAGGTACTCTATTGTCGAGATTTTTGTTACTCCAATTGATGGTAGCCTTGTCATTATGGAAGGTAGTCTATTTTCGAGATTTATGTTACTCCAATGGATGGTAGCCTAGTCATTATGGAGGTTGGTCTGTTGTCGGGATTTTTGTTATTCCAATGGATGCTAGACTTGTCATTACGAAAGGTAGTCTATTGTAGCGATTTTTGTTACTCCAACGGATGGTAGCCTTGTTATTATGGAAGGTAGTCTGTTGTCGAGATTTTTGTTACTCCAATGGATGGTAGCCTTGTCAATATGAAAGGTAGTCTGTTGTCGATATCTTTTTTACTCCAATGGATGGTAGCCTAGTCATTATGGAAGGTAGTCTGTTGTAGAGATTTTTGTTACTCCAATGGATGGTAGCCTAGTCATCATGGAAGCTAGTCTGTTGTCGAGAAATTTGCTACTCCAATGGATGCTATCCTTCTCATTATGGAAGGTAGTCTGGTGTAGAGATTTTTATTACTCCAATGGAAGGTAGCCTTGTCATTATGGAAGGTAGTCTGTCTTTGTGATAGTTGTTACTCTTATGGATGGTAGCCTTGTCATTATGGAAGGTAGTCTATTGTTCAGATTTTTGTTACTACATTATACGGTAGCCTTGTCATTATGGAAGGTAGTCTGTTGTCGATATTTTAGTTACTCCAATGGATGGTAGCCTAGTAATTATGGAAGGTAGTCTGTTGTCGATATTTTTGTTACTCCAATGGATGGTAGCCTTTTCATTATGAAAGGTACTCTATTGTTGATATTTTTGTTACTCCAATGGATTGTAGCCTTGTCATTATGGAAGGTAGTCTGTTGTCGAGATTTTTGTTACTACAATGGATGATAGCCTTATAATTATGGAAGGCAGTCCGTTGTCGAGATTTATGTTACTACAATGGATTGTAGACTTATCATTATTGTAGGTAGTCTGTTATCGATATCTTTGTTAGTCCAATGGATGGAAGCCTAGTCATTATGGAAGGTAGTCTGTTGTCGAGATTTTTGTTACTCCAATGGATGGTAGCCTTGTCATTATGGAAGGTAGTCTGTTGTCGAGATTTTGTTAATCCAACGGTTGGTAGCCTTGTCTTTATGGAAGGTAATCTCTTGTGGATATTTTTGTTACTCTAATGGATGGTACCCTTGTCATTATGGAAGGTAATCTATCTTCGATTTTTCTGATACTTAAATGGATGGTGGCCTTGTCATTATGGAAGGTAGTATGTTCTCGATATGTTTGTTACTCCAATGGATGGTAGCCTTGTCATTATGTAAGGTAGTCTGTTTTCGTGATTTTTGTTACTCTGATGGATGGTAGCCTTGTCATTATGGAAGGTAATATGTTTTTGATATCTTTGTTACTCCAATGGATGGTAGCCTTGTCATTACGTAAGGTAGTCTATTGTCGAGATTTTTGTTACTCCAATTGATGGTAGCCTTGTCATTATGGAAGGTAGTCTATTTTCGAGATTTATGTTACTCTAATGGATGGTAGCCTAGTCATTATGGAGGTTGGACTGTTGTCGGGATTTTTGTTACTCCAATGGATGCTAGACTTGTCATTACAGAAGGTAGTCTATTGTAGCGATTTTTGTTACTCCAACGGATGGTAGCCTTGTTATTATGGAAGGTAGTCTGTTGTCGAGATTTTTGTTACTCCAATGGATGGTAGCCTTGTCAATATGAAAGGTAGTCTGTTGTCGATATCTTTTTTACTCCAATGGATGGTAGCATAGTCATTATGGAAGGTAGTCTGTTGTAGTGATTTTTGTTACTCCAATGGATGGTAGCCTAGTCATTATGGAAGCTAGTCTGTTGTCGAGAACTTTGCTACTCCAATGGATGCTATCCTTGTCATTATGGAAGGTAGTCTGTTGTAGAGATTTTTGTTACTCCAATGGAAGGTAGCCTTGTCATTATGGAAGGTAGTCTTTCTTTGTGATATTTGTTACTCTTATGGATGGTAGCCTTGTCATTATGGAAGGTAGTCTATTGTTCAGATTTTTGTTACTACATTATACGATAGCCTTGTCATTATGGAAGGTAGTCTGTTGTCGATATTTTAGTTACTCCAATGGATGGTAGCCTAGTAATTATGGAAGGTAGTCTGTTGTCGATATTTTTGTTACTCCAATGGATGGTAGCCTTTTCATTATGAAAGGTACTCTACTGTTGATATTTTTGTTACTCCAATGGATTGTAGCCTTGTCGTTATGGAAGGTAGTCTGTTGTCGAGATTTTTGTTACTACAATGGATGATAGCCTTATAATTATGGAAGGTAGTCCGTTGTCGAGATTTATGTTACTACAATGGATTGTAGCCTTATCATTATTGTAGGTAGTCTGTTATCGATATCTTTGTTACTCCAATGGATGGTAGCCTAGTCATTATGGAAGGTAGTTTGTTGTCGAGATTTTTGTTACTCCAATGGATGGTAGCCTTGTCATTATGGAAGGTAGTCTGTTGTCGAGATTTTGTTAATCCAACGGTTGGTAGCCTTGTCTTTATGGAAGGTAATCTCTTGTGGATATTTTTGTTACTCTAATGGATGGTACCCTTGTCATTATGGAAGGTAATCTATCTTTGATTTTTCTGATACTCAAATGGATGGTGGCCTTGTCATTATGGAAGGTAGTATGTTCTCGATATGTTTGTTACTCCAATGGATGGTAGCCTTGTCATTATGTAAGGTAGTCTGTTTTCGTGATTTTTGTTACTCCGATGGATGGTAGCCTTGTCATTATGGAAGGTAATATGTTTTCGATATCTTTGTTACTCCAATGGATGGTAGCCTTATCATTACGTAAGGTAGTCTATTGTCGAGATTTTTGTTACTCCAATTGATGGTAGCCTTGTCATTATGGAAGGTAGTCTATTTTCGAGATTTATGTTACTCCAATGGATGGTAGCCTAGTCATTATGGAGGTTGGTCTGTTGTCGGGATTTTTGTTACTCCAATGGATGCTAGACTTGTCATTACGGAAGGTAGTCTATTGTAGCGATTTTTGTTACTCCAACGGATGGTAGCCTTGTTATTATGGAAGGTAGTCTGTTGTCGAGATTTTTTTTACTCCAATGGATGGTAGCCTTGTCAATATGAAAGGTAGTTTGTTGTCGATATCTTTTTTACTCCAATGGATGGTAGCCTAGTCATTATGTAAGGTAGTCTGTTGTAGAGATTTTTGTTACTCCAATGGATGGTAGCCTAGTCATTATGGAAGCTAGTCTGTTGTCGAGAACTTTGCTACTCCAATGGATGCTATCCTTGTCATTATGGAAGGTAGTCTGTTGTAGATATTTTTGTTACTCCAATGGAAGGTAGCCTTGTCATTATGGAAGGTAGTCTGTCTTTGTGATATTTGTTACTCTTATGGATGGTAGCCTTGTCATTATGGAAGGTAGTCTATTGTTCATATTTTTGTTACTACATTATACGGTAGCCTTGTCATTATGGAAGGTAGTCTGTTGTCGATATTTTAGTTACTCCAATGGATGGTAGCCTTGTAATTATGGAAGGTAGTCTGTTGTCGATATTTTTGTTACTCCAATGGATGGTAGCCTTTTCATTATGAAAGGTACTCTATTGTTGATATTTTTGTTACTCCAATGGATTGTAGCCTTGTCGTTATGGAAGGTAGTCTGTTGTCGAGATTTTTGTTACTACAATGGATGATAGCCTTATAATTATGGAAGGTAGTCCGTTGTCGAGATTTATGTTACTACAATAGATTGTAGCCTTATCATTATTGTAGGTAGTCTGTTATCGATATCTTTGTTACTCCAATGGATGGTAGCCTAGTCATTATGGAAGGTAGTCTGTTGTAGAGATTTTTGTTACTCCAATGGATGGTAGCCTAGTCATTATGGAAGCTAGTCTGTTGTCGAGAACTTTGCTACTCCAATGGATGCTATCCTTGTCATTATGGAAGGTAGTCTGTTGTAGAGATTTTTGTTACTCCAATGGAAGGTAGCCTAGTCATTATGGAAGGTAGTCTGTCTTTGTGATATTTGTTACTCTTATGGATGGTAGCCTTGTCATTATGGAAGGTAGTCTATTGTTCAGATTTTTGTTACTACATTATACGGTAGCCTTGTCATTATGGAAGGTAGTCTGTTGTCGATATTTTAGTTACTCCAATGGATGGTAGCCTTGTAATTATGGAAGGTAGTCTGTTGTCGATATTTTTGTTACTCCAATGGATGGTAGCCTTTTCATTATGAAAGGTACTCTATTGTTGATATTTTTGTTACTCCAATGGATTGTAGCGTTGTCGTTATGGAAGGTAGTCTGTTGTCGAGATTTTTGTTACTACAATGGATGATAGCCTTATAATTATGGAAGGTAGTCCGTTGTCGAGATTTATGTTACTACAATGGATTGTAGCCTTATCATTATTGTAGGTAGTCTGTTATCGATATCTTTGTTACTCCAATGGATGGTAGCCTAGTCATTATGGAAGGTAGTCTGTTGTAGAGATTTTTGTTACTCCAATGGATGGTAGCCTAGTCATTATGGAAGCTAGTCTGTTGTCGAGAACTTTGCTACTCCAATGGATGCTATCCTTGTCATTATGGAAGGTAGTCTGTTGTAGAGATTTTTGTTACTCATATGGAAGGTAGCCTTGTCATTATGGAAGGTAGTCTGTCTTTGTGATATTTGTTACTCTTATGGATGGTAGCCTTGTCATTATGGAAGGTAGTCTATTGTTCAGATTTTTTTTACTACATTATACGGTAGCCTTGTCATTATGGAAGGTAGTCTGTTGTCGATATTTTAGTTACTCCAATGGATGGTAGCCTAGTAATTATGGAAGGTAGTCTGTTGTCGATATTTTTGTTACTCCAATGGATGGTAGCCTTTTCATTATGAAAGGTACTCTATTGTTGATATTTTTGTTACTCCAATGGATTGTAGCCTTGCCGTTATGGAAGGTAGTCTGTTGTCGAGATTTTTGTTACTACAATGGATGATAGCCTTATAATTATGGAAGGTAGTCCGTTGTCGAGATTTATGTTACTACAATGGATTGTAGCCTTATCATTATTGTAGGTAGTCTGTTATCGATATCTTTGTTACTCCAATGGATGGTAGCCTAGTCATTATGGAAGGTAGTCTGTTGTCGAGATTTTTGTTACTCCAATGGATGGTAGCCTTGTCATTATGGAAGGTAGTCTGTGGTCGAGATTTTGTTAATCCAACGGTTGGTAGCCTTGTCTTTATGGAAGGTAATCTCTTGTGGATATTTTTGTTACTCTAATGGATGGTACCCTTGTCATTATGGAAGGTAATCTATCTTCGATTTTTCTGATACTCAAATGGATGGTGGCCTTGTCATTATGGAAGGTAGTATGTTCTCGATATGTTTGTTACTCCAATGGATGGTAGCCTTGTCATTATGTAAGGTAGTCTGTTTTCGTGATTTTTGTTACTCCGATGGATGGTAGCCTTGTCATTATGGAAGGTAATATGTTTTCGATATCTTTGTTACTCCAATGGATGGGAGCCTTGTCATTACTTAAGGTAGTCTATTGTCGAGATTTTTGTTACTCCAATTGATGGTAGCCTTGTCATTATGGAAGGTAGTCTATTTTCGAGATTTATGTTACTCTAATGGATGGTAGCCTAGTAATTATGGAGTTGGTCTGTTATCGGGATTTTTGTTACTCCAGTGGATGTTAGACTTGTCATTACGGAAGGTAGTCTATTGTAGCGATTTTTGTTACTCAAACGGATGGTAGCCTTCTTATTATGGAAGGTAGTCTGTTGTCGAGATTTTTGTTACTTCAATGGATGGTAGCCTTGTCAATATGAAAGGTAGTCTGTTGTCGATATCTTTTTTACTCCAATGGATGGTAGCCTAGTCATTATGGAAGGTAGTCTGTTGTAGAGATTTTTGTTACTCCAATGGATGGTAGCCTAGTCATTATGGAAGCTAGTCTGTTGTCGAGAACTTTGCTACTCCAATGGATGCTATCCTTGTCATTATGGAAGGTAGTCTGTTGTAGAGATTTATGTTACTCCAATGGAAGGTAGCCTTGTCATTATGGAAGGTAGTCTATCTTTGTGATATTTGTTACTCTTATGGATGGTAGCCTTGTCATTATGGAAGGTAGTCTATTGTTCAGATTTTTGTTACTACATTATACGGTAGCCTTGTCATTATGGAAGGTAGTCTGTTGTCGATATTTTAGTTACTCCAATGGATGGTAGCCTAGTAATTATGGAAGGTAGTCTGTTGTCGATATTTTTGTTACTCCAATGGATGGTAGCCTTTTCATTATGAAAGGTACTCTATTGTTGATATTTTTGTTACTCCAATGGATTGTAGCCTTGCCGTTATGGAAGGTAGTCTGTTGTCGAGATTTTTGTTACTACAATGGATGATAGCCTTATAATTCTAGAAGGTAGTCCGTTGTCGAGATTTATGTTACTACAATGGATTGTAGCCTTATCATTATTGTAGGTAGTCTGTTATCGATATCTTTGTTACTCCAATGGATGGTAGCCTAGTCATTATGGAAGGTAGTCTGTTGTCGAGATTTTTGTTACTCCAATGGATGGTAGCCTTGTCATTATGGAAGGTAGTCTGTGGTCGAGATTTTGTTAATCCAACGGTTGGTAGCCTTCTCTTTATGGAAGGTAATCTCTTGTGGATATTTTTCTAACTCTAATGGATGGTACCCTTGTCATTATGGAAGGTAATCTATCTTCGATTTTTCTGATACTCAAATGGATGGTGGCCTTGTCATTATGGAAGGTAGTATGTTCTCGATATGTTTGTTACTCCAATGGATGGTAGCCTTGTCATTATGTAAGGTAGTCTGTTTTCGTGATTTTTGTTACTCCGATGGATGGTAGCCTTGTCATTATGGAAGGTAATATGTTTTCGATATCTTTGTTACTCCAATGGATGGGAGCCTTGTCATTACTTAAGGTAGTCTATTGTCGAGATTTTTGTTACTCCAATTGATGGTAGCCTTGTCATTATGGAAGGTAGTCTATTTTCGAGATTTATGTTACTCTAATGGATGGTAGCCTAGTCATTATGGAGGTTGGTCTGTTGTCGGGATTTTTGTTACTCCAATGGATGCTAGACTTGTCATTATGGAAGGTAGTTTATTGTAGCGATTTTTGTTACTCCAACGGATGGTAGCCTTGTTATTATGGAAGGTAGTCTGTTGTCGAGATTTTTGTTACTCCAATGGATGGTAGCCTTGTCAATATGAAAGGTAGTCTGTTGTCGAAATCTTTTTTACTCCAATGGATGGTAGCCTAGTCATTATGGAAGGTAGTCTGTTGTAGAGATTTTTGTTACTCCAATGGATGGTAGCCTAGTCATTATGGAAGCTAGTCTGTTGTCGAGAACTTTGCTACTCCAATGGATGCTATCCTTGTCATTATGGAAGGTAGTCTTTTGTAGAGATTTTTGTTACTCCAATGGAAGGTAGCCTTGTCATTATGGAAGGTAGTCTGTCTTTGTGATATTTGTTACTCTTATGGATGGTAGCCTTGTCATTATGGAAGGTAGTCTATTGTTCAGATTTTTGTTACTACATTATACGGTAGCCTTGTCATTATGGAAGGTAGTCTGTTGTCGATATTTTAGTTACTCCAATGGATGGTAGCCTAGTAATTATGGAAGGTAGTCTGTTGTCGATATTTTTGTTACTCCAATGGATGGTAGGCTTTTCATTATGAAAGGTACTCTATTGTTGATATTTTTGTTACTCCAATGGATTGTAGCCTTGTCGTTATGGAAGGTAGTCTGTTGTCGAGATTTTTGTTACTACAATGGATGATAGCCTTATAATTATGGAAGGTAGTCCGTTGTCGAGATTTATGTTACTACAATGGATTGTAGCCTTATCATTATTGTAGGTAGTTTGTTATCGATATCTTTGTTACTCCAATGGATGGTAGCCTAGTCATTATGGAAGGTAGTCTGTTGTCGAGATTTTTGTTACTCCAATGGATGGTAGCCTTGTCATTATGGAAGGTAGTATGTTGTCGAGATTTTGTTAATCCAACGGTTGGTAGCCTTGTCTTTATGGAAGGTAATCTCTTGTGGATATTTTTGTTACTCTAATGGATGGTACCCTTGTCATTATGGAAGGTAATCTATCTTCGATTTTTCTGATACTTAAATGGATGGTGGCCTTGTCATTATGGAAGGTAGTATGTTCTCGATATTTTTGTTACTCCAATGGATGGTAGCCTTGTCATTATGTAAGGTAGTCTGTTTTCGTGATTTTTGTTACTCTGATGGATGGTAGCCTTGTCATTATGGAAGGTAATATGTTTTCGATATCTTTGTTACTCCAATGGATTGTAGCCTTGTCATTACGTAAGGTAGTCTATTGTCGAGATTTTTGTTACTCCAATTGATGGTAGCCTTGTCATTATGGAAGGTAGTCTATTTTCGAGATTTATGTTACTCCAATGGATGGTAGCCTAGTCATTATGGAGGTTGGTCTGTTGTCGGGATTTTTGATACTCCAATGGATGCTAGACTTGTCATTACGGAAGGTAGTCTATTGTAGCGATTTTTGTTACTCAAACGGATGGTAGCCTTGTTATTATGGAAGGTAGTCTGTTGTCGATATTTTTGTTACTCCAATGGATGGTAGCCTTGTCAATATGAAAGGTAGTCTGTTGTCGATATCTTTTTTACTCCAATGGATGGTAGCCTAGTCATTATGGAAGGTAGTCTGTTGTAGAGATTTTTGTTACTCCAATGGATGGTAGCCTAGTCATTATGGAAGCTAGTCTGTTGTCGAGAACTTTGCTACTCCAATGGATGCTATCCTTGTCATTATGGAAGGTAGTCTGTTGTAGAGATTTTTGTTACTCCAATGGAAAGTAGCCTTGTCATTATGGAAGGTAGTCTGTCTTTGTGATATTTGTTACTCTTATGGATGGTAGCCTTGTCATTATGGAAGGTAGTCTATTGTTCAGATTTTTGTTACTACATTATACGGTAGCCTTGTCATTATGGAAGGTAGTCTGTTGTCGATATTTTAGTTACTCCAATGGATGGTAGCCTAGTAATTATGGAAGGTAGTCTGTTGTCGATATTTTGGTTACTCCAATGGATGGTAGCCTTTTCATTATGAAAGGTACTCTATTGTTGATATTTTTGTCACTCCAATGGATTGTAGCCTTGTCGTTATGGAAGGTAGTCTGTTGTCGAGATTTTTGTTACTACAATGGATGATAGCCTTATAATTATGGAAGGTAGTCCGTTGTCGAGATTTATGTTACTACAATGGATTGTAGCCTTATCATTATTGTAGGTAGTCTGTTATCGATATCTTTGTTACTCCAATGGATGGTAGCCTAGTCATTATGGAAGGTAGTCTGTTGTCGAGATTTTTGTTACTCAAATGGATGGTAGCCTTGTCATTATGGAAGGTAGTCTGTTGTCGAGATTTTGTTAATCCAACGGTTGGTAGCCTTGTCTTTATGGAAGGTAATCTCTTGTGGATATTTTTGTTACTCTAATGGATGGTACCCTTGTCATTATGGAAGGTAATCTATCTTCAATTTTTATGATACTCAAATGGATGGTGGCCTTGTCATTATGGAAGGTAGTATGTTCTCGATATGTTTGTTACTCCAATGGATGGTAGCCTTGTTATTATGTAAGGTAGTCTGTTTTCGTGATTTTTGTTACTCCGATGGATGGTAGCCTTGTCATTATGGAAGGTAATATGTTTTCGATATCTTTGTTACTCCAAAGGATGGTAGCCTTGTCATTACATAAGGTAGTCTATTGTCGAGATTTTTGTTACTCCAATTGATGGTAGCCTTGTCATTATGGAAGGTAGTCTATTTTCGAGATTTATGTTACTCCAATGGATGGTAGCCTAGTCATTATGGAGGTTGGTCTGTTGTCGGGATTTTTGTTACTCCAATGGATGCTAGACTTGTCATTACGGAAGGTAGTCTATTGTAGCGATTTTTGTTACTCAAACGGATGGTAGCCTTGTTATTATGGAATGTAGTCTGTTGTCGAGATTTTTGTTACTCCAATGGATGGTAGCCTTGTCAATATGAAAGGTAGTCTGTTGTCGATATCTTTTTTACTCCAATGGATGGTAGCCTAGTCATTATGGAAGGTAGTATGTTGTAGAGATTTTTGTTACTCCAATGGATGGTAGCCTAGTCATTATGGAAGCTAGTCTGTTGTCGAGAACTTTGCTACTCCAATGGATGCTATCCTTGTCATTATGGAAGGTAGTCTGTTGTAGAGATTTTTGTTACTCCAATGGAAGGTAGCCTTGTCATTATGGAAGGTAGTCTGTCTTTGTGATATTTGTTACTCTTATGGATGGTAGCCTTGTCATTATGCAAGGTAGTCTATTGTTCAGATTTTTGTTACTACATTATACGGTAGCCTTGTCATTATGGAAGGTAGTCTGTTGTCGATATTTTAGTTACTCCAATGGATGGTAGCCTAGTAATTATGGAAGGTAGTCTGTTGTCGATATTTTTGTTACTCCAATGGATGGTACCCTTTTCATTATTAAAGGTACTCTATTGTTGATATTTTTGTTACTCCAATGGATTGTAGCCTTGTCGTTATGGAAGGTAGTCTGTTGTCGAGATTTTTGTTACTACAATGGATGATAGCCTTATAATTATGGAAGGTAGTCCGTTGTCGAGATTTATGTTACTACAATGGATTGTAGCCTTATCATTATTGTAGGTAGTCTGTTATCGATATCTTTGTTACTCCAATGGATGGTAGCCTAGTCATTATGGAAGGTAGTCTGTTGTCGAGATTTTTGTTACTCCAATGGATGGTAGCCTTGTCATTATGGAAGGTAGTCTGTTGTCGAGATTTTGTTAATCCAACGGTTGGTAGCCTTGTCTTTATGGAAGGTAATCTCTTGTGGATATTTTTGTTACTCTAATGGATGGTACCCTTGTCATTATGGAAGGTAATCTATCTTCGATTTTTCTGATACTTAAATGGATGGTGGCCTTGTCATTATGGAAGGTAGTATGTTCTCGATATGTTTGTTACTCCAATGGATGGTAGCCTTGTCATTATGTAAGGTAGTCTATTTTCGTGATTTTTGTTACTCTGATGGATGGTAGCCTTGTCATTATGGAAGGTAATATGTTTTCGATATCTTTGTTACTCCAATGGATGGTAGCCTTGTCATTACGTAAGGTAGTCTATTGTCGAGATTTTTGTTACTCCAATTGATGGTAGCCTTGTCATTATGGAAGGTAGTCTATTTTCGAGATTTATGTTACTCCAATGGATGGTAGCCTAGTCATTATGGAGGTTGGTCTGTTGTCGGGATTTTTGATACTCCAATGGATGCTAGACTTGTCATTACAGAAGGTAGTCTATTGTAGCGATTTTTGTTACTCAAACGGATGGTAGCCTTGTTATTATGGAAGGTAGTCTGTTGTCGAGATTTTTGTTACTCCAATGGATGGTAGCCTTGTCAATATGAAAGGTAGTCTGCTGTCGATATCTTTTTTACTCCAATGGATGGTAGCCTAGTCATTATGGAAGGTAGTCTGTTGTAGAGATTTTTGTTACTCCAATGGATGGTAGCCTAGTCATTATGGAAGCTAATCTGTTGTCGAGAACTTTGCTACTCCAATGGATGCTATCCTTGTCATTATGGAAGGTAGTCTGTTGTAGAGATTTTTGTTACTCCAATGGAAAGTAGCCTTGTCATTATGGAAGGTAGTCTGTCTTTGTGATATTTGTTACTCTTATGGATGGTAGCCTTGTCATTATGGAAGGTAGTCTATTGTTCAGATTTTTGTTACTACATTATACGGTAGCCTTGTCATTATGGAAGGTAGTCTGTTGTCGATATTTTAGTTACTCCAATGGATGGTAGCCTAGTAATTATGGAAGGTAGTCTGTTGTCGATATTTTGGTTACTCCAATGGATGGTAGCCTTTTCATTATGAAAGGTACTCTATTGTTGATATTTTTGTCACTCCAATGGATTGTAGCCTTGTCGTTATGGAAGGTAGTCTGTTGTCGAGATTTTTGTTACTACAATGGATGATAGCCTTATAATTATGGAAGGTAGTCTGTTGTCGAGATTTATGTTACTACAATGGATTGTAGCCTTATCATTATTGTAGGTAGTCTGTTATCGATATCTTTGTTACTCCAATGGATGGTAGCCTAGTCATTATGGAAGGTAGTCTGTTGTCGAGATTTTTGTTACTCAAATGGATGGTAGCCTTGTCATTATGGAAGGTAGTCTGTTGTCGAGATTTTGTTAATCCAACGGTTGGTAGCCTTGTCTTTATGGAAGGTAATCTCTTGTGGATATTTTTGTTACTCTAATGGATGGTACCCTTGTCATTATGGAAGGTAATCTATCTTCAATTTTTATGATACTCAAATGGATGGTGGCCTTGTCATTATGGAAGGTAGTATGTTCTCGATATGTTTGTTACTCCAATGGATGGTAGCCTTGTTATTATGTAAGGTAGTCTGTTTTCGTGATTTTTGTTACTCCGATGGATGGTAGCCTTGTCATTATGGAAGGTAATATGTTTTCGATATCTTTGTTACTCCAAAGGATGGTAGCCTTGTCATTACATAAGGTAGTCTATTGTCGAGATTTTTGTTACTCCAATTGATGGTAGCCTTGTCATTATGGAAGGTAGTCTATTTTCGAGATTTATGTTACTCCAATGGATGGTAGCCTAGTCATTATGGAGGTTGGTCTGTTGTCGGGATTTTTGTTACTCCAATGGATGCTAGACTTGTCATTACGGAAGGTAGTCTATTGTAGCGATTTTTGTTACTCAAACGGATGGTAGCCTTGTTATTATGGAATGTAGTCTGTTGTCGAGATTTTTGTTACTCCAATGGATGGTAGCCTTGTGAATATGAAAGGTAGTCTGTTGTCGATATCTTTTTTACTCCAATGGATGGTAGCCTAGTCATTATGGAAGGTAGTATGTTGTAGAGATTTTTGTTACTCCAATGGATGGTAGCCTAGTCATTATGGAAGCTAGTCTGTTGTCGAGAACTTTGCTACTCCAATGGATGCTATCCTTGTCATTATGGAAGGTAGTCTGTTGTAGAGATTTTTGTTACTCCAATGGAAGGTAGCCTTGTCATTATGGAAGGTAGTCTGTCTTTGTGATATTTGTTACTCTTATGGATGGTAGCCTTGTCATTATGCAAGGTAGTCTATTGTTCAGATTTTTGTTACTACATTATACGGTAGCCTTGTCATTATGGAAGGTAGTCTGTTGTCGATATTTTAGTTACTCCAATGGATGGTAGCCTAGTAATTATGGAAGGTAGTCTGTTGTCGATATTTTTGTTACTCCAATGGATGGTACCCTTTTCATTATGAAAGGTACTCTATTGTTGATATTTTTGTTACTCCAATGGATTGTAGCCTTGTCGTTATGGAAGGTAGTCTGTTGTCGAGATTTTTGTTACTACAATGGATGATAGCCTTATAATTATGGAAGGTAGTCCGTTGTCGAGATTTATGTTACTACAATGGATTGTAGCCTTATCATTATTGTAGGTAGTCTGTTATCGATATCTTTGTTACTCCAATGGATGGTAGCCTAGTCATTATGGAAGGTAGTCTGTTGTCGAGATTTTTGTTACTCCAATGGATGGTAGCCTTGTCATTATGGAAGGTAGTTTGTTGTCGAGATTTTGTTAATCCAACGGTTGGTAGCCTTGTCTTTATGGAAGGTAATCTCTTGTGGATATTTTTGTTACTCTAATGGATGGTACCCTTGTCATTATGGAAGGTAATCTATCTTCGATTTTTCTGATACTCAAATGGATGGTGGCCTTGTCATTATGGAAGGTAGTATGTTCTCGATATGTTTGTTACTCCAATGGATGGTAGCCTTGTCATTATGTAAGGTAGTATGTTTTCGTGATTTTTGTTACTCCGATGGATGGTAGCCTTGTCATTATGGAAGGTAATATGTTTTCGATATCTTTGTTACTCCAATGGATGGTAGCCTTGTCATTACGTAAGGTAGTCTATTGTCGAGATTTTTGTTACTCCAATTGCTGGTAGCCTTGTCATTATGGAAGGTAGTCTATTTTCGAGATTTATTTTACTCCAATGGATGGTAGCCTAGTCATTATGGAGGTTGGTCTGTTGTCGGGATTTTTGTTACTCCAATGGATGCTAGACTTGTCATTACGGAAGGTAGTCTATTGTAGCGATTTTTGTTACTCCAATGGATGGTAGCCTTGTTATTATGGAAGGTAGTCTATTGTCGAGATTTTTGTTATTCCAATGGATGGTAGCCTTGTCAATATGAAAGGTAGTCTGTTGTTGATATCTTTGTTTCTCCAATGGATGGTAGCCTAGTCATTATGGAAGGTAGTCTGTTGTCGAGATTTTTGTTACTCCAATGGATGGTAGCCTAGTCATTATGGAAGTTAGTCTGTTGTCGAGATTTTTGCTACTCCAATGGATGCTATCCTTGTCATTATGGAAGGTAGTCTGTTGTAGAGATTTTTGTTACTCCAATGGAAGGTAGCCTTGTCATTATGGAAGGTAGTCTGTCTTTGTGATATTTGTTACTCTTATGGATACTAGCCTTGTCATTATGGAAGGTAGTATATTGTTCAGATTTTTGTTACTACAATATACGGTAGCCTTATCATTATGGAAGGTAGTCTGTTGTCGATATTTTAGTTACTCCAATGGATGGTAGCCTAATAATTTTGGAAGGTAGTCTGTTGTCAATATTTTTTTTACTCCAATGGATGGTAGCCTCTTCATTATGAAAGGTACTCTATTGTTGATATTTTTGTTACTCCAATGGATTGTAGCCTTGTCGTTATGGAAGGTAGTCTGTTGTCGAAATTTTTGTTACTACAATGGATGGTAGCCTTGTCATTATAGAAGGTAGTCTGTTGTCGAGATTTATGTTACTACAATGGATTGTAGCCTTGTCATTATGGTAGGTAGTCTGTTATCGATATCTTTGTTACTCCAATGGATGGTAGCCTAGTCATTATGGAAGGTAGTCTGTTGTCGGGATTTTTGTTACTCCAATGGATGGTAGCCTTGTCATTATGGAAGGTAGTTTGTTGTCGAGATTTTGTTAATCCAACGGATGGTAGCCTTGTCATTATGGAAGGTAATCTCTTGTGGATATTTTTCTTACTCTAATGGATGGTACCCTTGTCATTATGGAAGGTAGTCTATCATCGATTTTTTTGATACTCAAATGGATGGTGGCCTTGTCGTTATGGAAGGTAGTATGTTGTCGATATCTTTAGTACTCCAATGGTTGGTAGCCTTGTCATTATGTAAGGTAGTCTGTTTTCGTGATTTTTGTTACTCCGATGGATGGTAGCCTTGTCATTATGGAAGGTAATATGTTTTCGATATCTTTGTTACTCCAATGGATGGTAGCCTTGTCATTATGTAAGGTAGTTTATTGTCGAGATTTTTGTTACTCCAATGGATGGTAGCCTTGACATTATGGAAGGTAGTCTGTTTTCGAGATTTTTGTTACTCCAATGGATGGTAGCCTAGTCATTATGGAGGTTGGTCTATTGTCGATATTTTTGTTACTCCAATGCATGCTAGCCTTGTCATTACGGAAGGTAGTCTATTGTAGAGATTTTTGTTACTCCAATGGATGGTAGCCTTGTCATTATGGAAGGTAGTCTGTCATTGTGATTTTTGTTACTCCTATGGATGGTAGCCTTGTCATTATGGAAGGTAGTCTATTGTTAAGATTTTTGTTACTACAATGTATGCTAGCCTTGTCATTATAGAAGGTAGTCTGTTGTCGAGATTTTTGTTACTCCATTGGATGGTAGCCATGTTATTATGGAAGTTAGTCTGTTATCGATATTTTTGTTATTCCAATGGATGGTAGCCTAGTCATTATGGAAGGTAGTCTATTTTCGAGATTTTTGTTACTCCAATGGATGGTAGTCTTGTCATTATGGAAGGTAGTCTGTTGTCGATATTTTTGTTATTCTAATGGATGGTAGCCTTGTCATTCTGGAAGGTAGTCTCTTGTTGATATTTTTGTTACTACAATGGATGGTAGCCTTCTCATTATGGAAGGTAATTTGTTGTCGAGATTTTTGTTACTACAATGGTTTGTAGCCTTTAAATTATGGAAGGTAGTATGTTGTCAATATCTTTGTTACTCCAATGGATGGTAGCCTAGTCATTATGGAAGGTAGTATGTTGTCGAGATTTTCGTTACTCCAATGGACGGTAGCCGTGTCATTATGGAAGGTAGGCTATTGTCATGATTTTTGTTACTCCAAATGATGGTAGCCTTGTCATTATGGAAGGTAGTATGTTGTCGAGATTTTTGTTAATTCAATGGATGGTATGCTTGTCATTATGGAAGGTAGTCTGTTGTCGAGATTTTTGTTACTACAATGGATGATAGCCTTATAATTATAGAAGGTAGTCCGTTGTCGAGATTTATGTTACTACAATGGATTGTAGCCTTATCATTATTGTAGGTAGTCTGTTATCGATATCTTTGTTACTCCAATGGATGGTAGCCTAGTCATTATGGAAGGTAGTCTGTTGTCGAGATTTTTGTTACTCCAATGGATGGTAGCCTTGTCATTATGGAAGGTAGTTTGTTGTCGAGATTTTGTTAATCCAACGGTTGGTAGCCTTGTCTTTATGGAAGGTAATCTCTTGTGGATATTTTTGTTACTCTAATGGATGGTACCCTTGTCATTATGGAAGGTAATCTATCTTCGATTTTTCTGATACTCAAATGGATGGTGGCCTTGTCATTATGGAAGGTAGTATGTTCTCGATATGTTTGTTACTCCAATGGATGGTAGCCTTGTCATTATGTAAGGTAGTATGTTTTCGTGATTTTTGTTACTCCGATGGATGGTAGCCTTGTCATTATGGAAGGTAATATGTTTTCGATATCTTTGTTACTCCAATGGATGGTAGCCTTGTCATTACGTAAGGTAGTCTATTGTCGAGATTTTTGTTACTCCAATTGATGGTAGCCTTGTCATTATGGAAGGTAGTCTATTTTCGAGATTTATTTTACTCCAATGGATGGTAGCCTAGTCATTATGGAGGTTGGTCTGTTGTCGGGATTTTTTTTACTCCAATGGATGTTAGACTTGTCATTACGGAAGGTAGTCTATTGTAGCGATTTTTGTTACTCCAATGGATGGTAGCCTTGTTATTATGGAAGGTAGTCTATTGTCGACATTTTTGTTATTCCAATGGATGGTAGCCTTGTCAATATGAAAGGTAGTCTGTTGTTGATATCTTTGTTACTCCAATGGATGGTTGCCTAGTCATTATGGAAGGTAGTCTGTTGTCGAGATTTTTGTTACTCCAATGGATGGTAGCCTAGTCATTATGGAAGTTAGTCTGTTGTCGAGATTTTTGCTACTCCAATGGATGCTATCCTTGTCATTATGGAAGGTAGTCTGTTGTAGAGATTTTTGTTACTCCAATGGAAGGTAGCCTTGTCATTATGGAAGGTAGTCTGTCTTTGTGATATTTGTTACTCTTATGGATACTAGCCTTGTCATTATGGAAGGTAGTCTATTGTTCAGATTTTTGTTACTACAATATACGGTAGCCTTATCATTATGGAAGGTAGTCTGTTGTCGATATTTTAGTTACTCCAATGGATGGTAGCCTAATAATTTTGGAAGGTAGTCTGTTGTCAATATTTTTTTTACTCCAATGGATGGTAGCCTCTTCATTATGAAAGGTACTCTATTGTTGATATTTTTGTTACTCCAATGGATTGTAGCCTTGTCGTTATGGAAGGTAGTCTGTTGTCGAAATTTTTGTTACTACAATGGATGGTAGCCTTGTCATTATAGAAGGTAGTCTGTTGTCGAGATTTATGTTACTACAATGGATTGTAGCCTTGTCATTATGGTAGGTAGTCTGTTATCGATATCTTTGTTACTCCAATGGATGGTAGCCTAGTCATTATGGAAGGTAGTCTGTTGTCGGGATTTTTGTTACTCCAATGGATGGTAGCCTTGTCATTATGGAAGGTAGTCTGTTGTCGAGATTTTGTTAATCCAACGGATGGTAGCCTTGTCATTATGGAAGGTAATCTCTTGTGGATATTTTTCTTACTCTAATGGATGGTACCCTTGTCATTATGGAAGGTAGTCTATCATCGATTTTTTTGATACTCAAATGGATGGTGGCCTTGTCGTTATGGAAGGTAGTATGTTGTCGATATCTTTGGTACTCCAATGGTTGGTAGCCTTGTCATTATGTAAGGTAGTCTGTTTTCGTGATTTTTGTTACTCCGATGGATGGTAGCCTTGTCATTATGGAAGGTAATATGTTTTCGATATCTTTGTTACTCCAATGGATGGTAGCCTTGTCATTATGTAAGGTAGTTTATTGTCGAGATTTTTGTTACTCCAATGGATGGTAGCCTTGACATTATGGAAGGTAGTCTGTTTTCGAGATTTTTGTTACTCCAATGGATGGTAGCCTAGTCATTATGGAGGTTGGTCTATTGTCGAGATTTTTGTTACTCCAATGCATGCTAGCCTTGTCATTACGGAAGGTAGTCTATTGTAGAGATTTTTGTTACTCCAATGGATGGTAGCCTTGTCATTATGGAAGGTAGTCTGTCATTGTGATTTTTGTTACTCCTATGGATGGTAGCCTTGTCATTATGGAAGGTAGTCTATTGTTAAGATTTTTGTTACTACAATGTATGCTAGCCTTGTCATTATGGAAGGTAGTCTGTTGTCGAGATTTTTGTTACTCCATTGGATGGTAGCCATGTTATTATGGAAGTTAGTCTGTTATCGATATTTTTGTTATTCCAATGGATGGTAGCCTAGTCATTATGGAAGGTAGTCTATTTTCGAGATTTTTGTTACTCCAATGGATGATAGTCTTGTCATTATGGAAGGTAGTCTGTTGTCGATATTTTTGTTATTCTAATGGATGGTAGCCTTGTCATTCTGGAAGGTAGTCTCTTGTTGATATTTTTGTTACTACAATGGATGGTAGCCTTCTCATTATGGAAGGTAATTTGTTGTCGAGATTTTTGTTACTACAATGGTTTGTAGCCTTTAAATTATGGAAGGTAGTATGTTGTCAATATCTTTGTTACTCCAATGGATGGTAGCCTAGTCATTATGGAAGGTAGTATGTTGTCGAGATTTTCGTTACTCCAATGGATGGTAGCCGTGTCATTATGGAAGGTAGGCTATTGTCATGATTTTTGTTACTCCAAATGATGGTAGCCTTGTCATTATGGAAGGTAGTATGTTGTCGAGATTTTTGTTAATTCAATGGATGGTAGGCTTGTCATTATGGAAGGTAGTCTGTTGTCGAGATTTTTGTTATTCCAATGGATGGTAGCCTTGTCATTATGAAAGGTAGTTTGTTATCGATATCTTTGTTACTCTAATGGATGGTAGCCTAGTCATTATGGAAGGTAGTGTGTTGTCGAGATTTTAGTTACTCCAATGGATGGTAGCCTTGTCATTATTGAAGGTAGTCCGTTGTCGAGATTTTTGTTACTCCAACGGATGGTAGCCTTGTCATTATGGAAGTTATTCTTTCATTGTGATTTTTGTTACTCCTATGGATGGTAGCCTTGTCATTATGAAAGGTAGTCTCTTTTTCAGATTTTTGTTACTACAATGTATGTATGCCTTGTCATTATAGAAGGCAGTTTGTTGTCAATATTTTTGTTACTCCATTGGATGTAGCCTTGTCATTATGGAAGTTAGAGTGTTTTCGAGATTTTTTTTATTCTAATGGATGGTTGCCTAGTCATTATGGAAGGTAGTCTGTTTTCGTGATTTTTGTTACTCCAATGGATGATAGCCAAGTCATTATGGAAGGTAGTCTACTGTCGAGATTTTTTTTACTACAATGGATGGTAGCCTTATCATTATGGAAGGTAGTCTGTTGTCGAGATTTATGTTACTACAATGGATTGTAGCCTTGTCATTATGGTAGGTAGTCTGTTATTAATATCTTTGTTACTCCAATGGATGGTAGCCTAGTCATTATACAAGGTAGTCTGTTGTCGAGATTTTTGTTACATCCAATGGATGGTAGCCTTGTCATTATGGAAGGTAGTCTATTGTCGAGATTTTGTTAATCCAACGGATGGTAGCCTTGTCATTATGGAAGGTAACCTCTTGTGGATATTTTTGCTACTCTAATGGATGGTACCCTTGTCATTATGGAAGGTAGTCTGTTGTCGATTTTTTTTGTTACTGAAATGGATGGTGGCCTTGTCATTATGGAAGGTAGTATGTTGTCGATATCTTTGTTACTCCAATGGATGGTAGCCTTGTCATTATGTAAGGTAGTCTATTTTCGTGATTTTTGTTACTCCGATGGATGGTAGCCTTGTCATTATGGAAGGTAGTCTGTTTTCGAGATTTATGTTACTCCGATGGATGGTAGCCTAGTCATTATGGAGGTTGGTCTGTTGTCGAGATTTTTGTTACTCCAATGGATGCTAGACTTGTCATTACGGAAGGTAGTCTATTGTAGAGATTTTTGTTACTCCAATGGATGGTACCCTTGTTATTATGGAAGGTAGTCTATTGTCGAGATTTTTGTTACTCCGATTGATGGTAGCCTTGTCATTATGGAAGGTTGGCTATTTCCTAGATTTATGTTACTCCAATGGATGGTAGCCTTGTAACACCCTCTAAAACCTCGAATAAAATTTCGCAAATAATTAAAATCATATTTTCAGAGTACATGTATTAACGAGGATGTCACAATTCTCTTTTAATAAAAACAAGTTCCTGTCATGCATAACATAGAAGCAACTCATACATGTTTACACAGCGGAATAATTTAATTAACAAAACCAATGTTATAATATTTTCAAAATCATCAGGGATTAACACCTGGAAAATGTCAACATCATATTATAACAAACATAAGGAAATAAACGAGTCTGACTAAAACAGCTCGACAAACAAACGTTCCCGGAGTTACAACTATCAGAGCATGACCCGGACAATACTTAAACGGAAATAACTAGAAACAACAAGCCTTCGCCAAGCACCTGAACGAAGCTCCTCAATCTGAAATATTCAACAGTAAGGGTGAGCATCTCAACTATACATTTGATTATACGTTCATAACAATCAATTCAGAAAACCATAAGCAACACCCAAACAGTTAGCATGTTTCATAGTTTATGAAAACTTTTACAATTCATATATTCACAATATATCACTTTTCATACTTATAATTAACATCAAACATCATTAACAATTTAGCAGTAATACATGCATACAATCAATTAAATACAACATTGGAAAATCATCCATCCATGTTATATTCAATATAATGCAACACACCCATGCATGTGGTACCATTTTACCGCCCCATTAAATCTCGGGTCACGGATAACTCACCGTTCCATTATATCGCGGACACGGCTACCACCTCAACGTTCCATTAAATCGCGGACACGTATATTGGCCACCATGTTAATTCCACACAATGGGAATTAACAAATGCAACATGATATGTAAAGTATGTAACACTCAGCATACTATTAACATCAATCAACATATCATGCGACATCAACAACATCAATCATAACAGGATATGGATAGCATGTAATCACTCAGCATACTATTAAACATCAATCATATCAAGTTATATCATAATTCATGCTTGATAACATCATCTAATAGCATGACAATAAAATCTATATAGTGTTAGTATCATAACATACAATCGTTATTCGATACAAGTATCAATCAACACTAGGAAATCAATAAACAGCATATGCAAAACATACCAAACACTGCACATCAAAACAGGATCAATCCCGTACATAACAGCATGCGCAGAAAACAAAATTCAGAAAACAACACAGGAGGTTTAACACGGGTGCCCGTGTGAAACAACACTGCCCGTGTGGAAATGTGTCCAGAAAACACGTTATTTTATCAATACAGGGGATCAACACGGGTGCCCGTGTGAATCAACATGGCCCGTGTTGAAATGTGTCTGGAAAACACATTTTTTTGGCAATACAGTGAATCAACACGGGTGCCCGTGTGAATCCACACGGCCCGTGTTGATGAGCGCGAACCCAAAATTCCCTGTACCTGCAGCAGCTCAGAACAGCAGCCAAACACGAAAAATACCAGCCAAAACGCGCATTACGGTACATAACAACATCAATTATGCATAACTCAAAACAACACATCAATTGGAACACAATTCCCTTCTACGTTAGTCAATTTCCAATCTTAAGGACAGCATTATTTCACTTAAGGTCTCATTTTCCAAAATCAATCAAAACTCAGAATTTTCACTTTTAAAACATCCTATTTTATCAACAATCCTTTCATCAACAACAAGTTTTATTAAAATTGACCTTAAGTTACATATTACCCGTCCTTTAGGGAAATCCTAACCACATTGAGGTTATCCCTAGAACACCCAAGGTAAACTCACGATCATACAGATATACTCCAAATCCACCATTAGGAACCTAAAATCCCTAATTGATTCATAAAATTGGGAACCTAAACCTTTTCTAACAAGGTTCAACCCTAAGGTTATTGATCCCTAAGAACATCTAACAATTGGGGTTTCTCCCTACGATTATCCAAATCAACCGTACCTAAACCCATAAGCAAATATAAATTGAGTAGTAGCCCCCCTTACCTTATCAAATTGCAGCTTTGAACTCTTGAGTGATTGTTCGTCGTTCTTCAGAGCTCCAATCCCAAATATCTCCAAACACTTCACTAAAATACATAACAAATCACTTATAAACATAAACACTTCCTCCAATAATCACTTATTAAAATAAGCTCTTAAAGCCACTTAATTACTCATAATCATATAGAAATTTTCACTAGCTTTCCAACGCATCGAACGGCGCCTAAATCGGAGTTACGGTTCAAAAGTTATGGCTGTAACGATTTTTGGGAAAAACCTACCCGAGCATCAACACAGAAGATCAACACGGGTGCCCGTGTGAATCAACACGGCCCGTGTTGATGACTCTGCAACACCATTTTTCACGTTTTTATGCTTCCCAAAATCACCCCAACCCATTCCTAATCATCCCCAAACATCCTAAAACCATCAAAATCGAATTCCTACCATATAGCAATAGCAATTAGGATCATTCTAAAGTATTAACTAATACCTATAACTATGGGAACATGCAATACTACCGATCTTCATTTGAGCTCTAAGCTCCGGGGATAACAATGGTGTCTAATCCAAAAATCTGTAAAACTCAGAGAAATCACCCAATACCCAAAACTCATGTTAAATTTGTTCCTACCCATGAATAAGTACAAGGAACCCCACCCTTACCTGGTGTAATTCACGAATTCGGCAAAGCTTCGCTTCTTTCTTCCTCTTCTAAGCACTCAAGGGCAGCTTCTCCCTTTTCTCCTTTCTCTGCTTTTCTCTCTATTATTCACGATAACTGAGTTTCCACTCACTTCCCTTTTCTTTCCCTTTTTCTTTCCTTTAGTTGGGCCCTATTGGCACCCCCTCTCTACTAACATTACACAAGGCCCACTAACCTTATCTTATTTCTTATATCACTTAATTAATTAATTTAAATCATATACTAACCAATTAAATAAATACTACTAATATATCATATTATTCTAGTGACCTCACACTAACCCGATCAATTAGGGACACATACCCTACACCGACCCCACAAACACATATAAGGCCACAAACCAATAATATTCATTTTATTCACAACAAGGCACATAAATATGTTATAAACACATAACAAATCACTTAAATTAATTAAAAAGCGAACAATCGAAATTGGGGCATTACAACTCTCCCCCACTTAAAAGATTTTCGTCCTCGAAAATTCCCTAACCAAAACCAATCCAAAATCACGAAACACGAATTCATACAGCGTGGTAACAACAGTCACATGCAATCATCCCAAAACATAATAAGACATCTTACATAATTCAGTTCCTCAACTTCCTCTGTCCATTCTCAACTGGAACCTTAGTCATTACCACCAGTAATCAGAACACCTCTCACAACATACCTGCATTACACTGCCGTTATCAATTCCACGAACTCAAGTGGTTCCTTGCCAGTTGACTTACTCGACTATATCCAATTCATTACTAATTACTCTTTAAACGAATCCAACGATCACATACTATTTGCAAATCTGAGTCTCGTCTTCGACTCACACCAATTTACACCAGTCATTATACACAAATCCGCACTTCGCTTTCGCTGCGCCACCCTGATCTTTTCCTTAGAGGTCCTCTGTTCGATTAGCACGGCAACTTCGTTACTCCAATTTACGATACCAGCCTATACTCCACACAAATCTTTGAATCCTTTTTATCCCGATACAACACTGACTTCCGTACGATGCTCTGCAAGTCCTTGTGATTAACACACTTCTCTTAATACACTTCTTCCATAAGAACAAATCAACCCAATCTCGTTCTCTAATTAAAATTGAAACCCACTCAGTACTCCCTTGCTAACTCTTCCAAGGTTAATAATCACTTTATCCGACATTATTACGACACCTCAAATTCTTAAACCAAGAGTTAAGACCTTCGCATCCTTAATTACTCGCGCAATCACGACTAGCACCTTCTCTAGGATGATCCACATTTCTCCTTTTGCAATTTACCTTCACCAAGAAATACGATTCTAACACCTCAAATCCATAAATCATAAAGAAGTAATCCATTCTGGTCTGCTACAGCACGCCGCGCGACATCCAGTTCGCGGCGCGATGACAGGAAAAGTGCAGTTCGCGGTGCCAACTAGGGGACGCGGCGCGAACTGTGCGGGACATAAACTCCCACTTAAGTGCTCAGTTCAGCATATGGCGATTTGCCTTCGAACCCAAATCAAATCCTTATCAAGTCCATAATCCAGCTTCCCCTTATTCACTTACAATCAATCCACAAATATTCTAGCATTCCAGCTTCGCACTCAATGACCGAAATCCTTCTAATTACAATTCCCACTCATATCTTGTAACATGAGCTACTCTTGCCTGAGTACTTGCCACCTTGACTATCCGTATCTGGAACCGCCTTCATCTTACTCTTACCAATAATGGTTACTAACCAAAATCCATAAACACTTTAATTTCTTGCCCAAAGGTTACCCTCAGTATCCACTTACGCTGACCAACTAAATCATAAAATCCTCCTTAATTATCCTTGATAGAATTCTTATCCAAATCTGTCTGGTCCAACTCAAACCTTTACCCATCTGTTACTCACTCTACGATCCAATCCTAAAATGAAGACAATCCTTCCAATTAAATTTCATCCATAAATCCCTCTCACATACTTGTCCATAAGTTCATTCATCTCTTGTCCATCACATCCCAATTATCCGAATCGACAATCTTAGTCTTACTAATTCATGTCTCAACTCATCCGGTGATCACACTTTCCTGGGTTGTCACTTCAGCGTAATCACTCGACATGACATCAAGAATCCTCACTCAAAACAAGACTTAGTGAAACCTCCACATCCGTTATTCCAATACAGTTCTTAACGACTATGCTTAGACATCTTCTGAACATCAATAATTTACCATGACTTCGAAAGTATTACCTTTACATTACCTGAACCGAAATTCCAAAAGTCCTCTTCTCCGATCCGATACGAATACTTACTTCTGAGTTCCTATTAGATTCAAATCCATGCATCCGAGATTCGCCCAATTTCCAGATGATGCCTTGACACCTTCACTTATAGTATGACACTAGCTTCACAACAATACCCATTTCTGTTTAACCACAACACTCCAAGTTCAAACTTCATTTCTTATGAATTATTTACTTGCCTAACAGAACTCTTGTATCATCAGAATCCATACAAGTTCTCTCTTCCAATCATGGAAAACCAATCTTCCTTCTCGAATCTCCGCTACAGGGAAGCATATCCATCTTAAAGCAATTGGCTTCGCTCTACCAAGTTCATACACATACTAACAAAACTAGCAAGACATGTCTATCACATCCACTATGCTCCTATCTGCTATCAACAACAGATTAAGGTCGATCAGTCCCTCAATTTGTCAATAGACAACCGAAGACATAATGAATGTACAAACCCGTCTTTACTGACTTCATTAGAACTGCGTACAACTGATGCACAAATCCATGAGATAAATTCCACCTAAGTAACGCTCTTACCTCTGAATCCTCTTCCGGACTATGAACAATGCAGTCTATACCATGCTCATACTCTTACCATTTTCCTCACGTCGAGCCATTACTTAGCATCCAGAAGCACCATGGAGAAGTACCAACTTCTCCCCCACTTATCGCAATCTTATCCCTGCAATCAAGTGATCCAAAAAAAAGAAGTACCAACAGTGTTTTCAAACACTTATTGCGTACCAAGGGTAATGACACTGACATAACAACTTGGCCGGACATACCGACCATGCTCTGATACCACTATTGTAACACCCTCTAAAACCCCGAACAAAATTTTGCAAATAATTAAAATCATATTTTCAGAGTACATGTATTAACGAGGATGTCACAATTCTCTTTTAATAAAAACAAGTTCCTGTCATGCATAACATAGAAGCAACTCATACATGTTTACACAGCGGAATAATTTAATTAACAAAACCAATGTTTTAATATTTTCAAAATCATCAGGGATTAACACCTGGAAAATGTCAACATCATACTATAACAAACATAAGGAAATAAACGAGTCTGACTAAAACAGCTCGACAAACAAACGTTCCCGGAGTTACAACTATCAGAGCATGACCCGGACAATACTTAAACGGAAATAACTAGAAACAACAAGCCTTCGCCAAGCACCTGAACGAAGCTCCTCAATCTGAAATATTCAACAGTAAGGGTGAGCATCTCAACTATACATTTGATTATACGTTAATAACAATCAATTCATAAAACCATAAGCATCACCCAAACAGTTAGCATGTTTCATAGTTTACGAAAACCTTTACAATTCATATATTCACAATATATCACTTTTCATACTTATAATTAACATCAAACATCATTAACAATTTAGCAGTAATACATGCATACAATCAATTAAATACAACATTGGAAAATCATCCATCCATGTTATATTCAATATAATGCAACACACCCATGCATGTGGTACCATTTTACCGCCCCATTAAATCTCGGGTCACGGATAACTCACCGTTCCATTATATCGCGGACACGGCTACCACCTCAACGTTCCATTAAATCGCGGACACGTATATTGGCCACCATGTTAATTCCACACAATGGGAATTAACAAATGCAACATGATATGTAAAGTATGTAACACTCAGCATACTATTAACATCAATCAACATATCATGCGACATCAACAACATCAATCATAACAGGATATGGATAGCATGTAATCACTCAGCATACTATTAAACATCAATCATATCAAGTTATATCATAATTCATGCTTGATAACATCATCTAAAAGCATGACAATAAAATCTATATAGTGTTGGTATCATAACATACAATCGTTATTCGATACAAGTATCAATCAACACTAGGAAATCAATAAACAGCATATGCAAAACATACCAAACACTGCACATCAAAACAGGATCAATCCCGTACATAACAGCATGCGCAGAAAACAAAATTCAGAAAACAACACAGGAGGTTTAACACGGGTGCCCGTGTGAAACAACACTGCCCGTGTGGAAATGTGTCCAGAAAACACGTTATTTTATCAATACAGGGGATCAACACGGGTGCCCGTGTGAATCAACATGGCCCGTGTTGAAATGTGTCTGGAAAACACATTTTTTTGGCAATACAGTGAATCAACACGGGTGCCCGTGTGAATCCACACGGCCCGTGTTGATGAGCGCGAACCCAAAATTCCCTGTACCTGCAGCAGCTCAGAACAGCAGCCAAACACGAAAAATACCAGCCAAAACGCGCATTACGGTACATAACAACATCAATTATGCATAACTCAAAACAACACATCAATTGGAACACAATTCCCTTCTACGTTAGTCAATTTCCAATCTTAAGGACAACATTATTTCACTTAAGGTCTCATTTTCCAAAATCAATCAAAACTCAGAATTTTCACTTTTAAAACATCCTATTTTATCAACAATCCTTTCATCAACAACAAGTTTTATTAAAATTGACCTTAAGTTACATATTACCCGTCCTTTAGGGAAATCCTAACCACATTGAGGTTATCCCTAGAACACCCAAGGTAAACTCACGATCATACAGATATACTCCAAATCCACCATTAGGAACCTAAAATCCCTAATTGATTCATAAAATTGGGAACCTAAACCTTTTCTAACAAGGTTGAACCCTAAGGTTATTGATCCCTAAGAACATCTAACAATTGGGGTTTCTCCCTACGATTATCCAAATCAACCGTACCTAAACCCATAAGCAAATATAAAGTGAGTAGTAGCCCCCCTTACCTTATCAAATTGCAGCTTTGAACTCTTGAGTGATTGTTCGTCATTCTTCAGAGCTCCAATCCCAAATATCTCCAAACACTTCACTAAAAAACATAACAAATCACTTATAAACATAAACACTTCCTCCAATAATCACTTATTAAAATAAGCTCTTAAAGCCACTTAATTCCTAATAATCATATAGAAAATTTCACTAGCTTTCCAACGCATCGAACGGCGCCTAAATCGGAGTTACGGTTCAAAAGTTATGGCCGAAACGATTTTTGGGAAAAACCTACCCGAGCATCAACACAGAAGATCAACACGGGTGCCCGTGTGAATCAACACGGCCCGTGTTGATGACTCTGCAACACCATTTTTCACGTTTTTATGCTTCTCAAAATCACCCCAACCCATTCCTAATCATCCCCAAACATCCTAAAACCATCAAAATCGAATTCCTACCATATAGCAATAGCAATTAGGATCATTCTAAAGTATTAACTAATACCTATAACTATGGGAACATGCAATACTACCTATGTTCATTTGAGCTCTAAGCTCTGGGGATAACAATGGTGTCTAATCCAAAAATCTGTAAAACTCAGAGAAATCACCCAATACCCAAAACTCATGTTAAATTTGTTCCTACCCATGAATAAGTACAAGGAACCCCACCCTTACCTGGTGTAATTCACGAATTCGGCAAAGCTTCGCTTCTTTCTTCCTCTTCCAAGCACTCTAGGGCAGCTTCTCCCTTTTCTCCTTTCTCTGCTTTTCTCTCTATTATTCACGATAACTGAGTTTCCACTCACTTCCCTTTTCTTTCCCTTTTTCTTTCCTTTAGTTGGGCCCTATTGGCACCCCCTCTCTACTAACATTACACAAGGCCCACTAACCTTATCTTATTTCTTATATCACTTAATTAATTAATTTAAATCATATAATAACCAATTAAATAAATACTACTAATATATCATATTATTCTAGTGACCTCACACTAACCCGATCAATTAGGGACACATACACTACACCGACCCCAGAAACACATATAAGGCCACAAACCAATAATATTCATTTTATTCACAACAAGGCACATATATATGTTATAAACACATAACAAATCACTTAAATTAATTAAAAAGCGAACAATCGAAATTGGGGCATTACAAGCCTAGTCATTATGGAGGTTGGTATGTTGTCGAGATTTTTGTTACTCCAATGAATGCTAGACTTATCATTACGGAAGGTAGTCTATTGTAGATATTTTTGTTACTCCAATGGATGGTAGCCTTGTTATTATGGAAGGTAGTCTATTGTCGAGATTTTTGTTATTCCAATGGATGGTAGCCTTGTCAATATGAAAGGTAGTCTGTTGTCGATATCTTTGTTACTCCAATGGATGGTAGCCTAGTCATTATGGAAGGTAGTCTGTTGTTGAGATTTTTGTTACTCTAATGTATGGTAGCCTAGTCATTATGGAAGTTAGTTTATTGTCGAGATTTTTGCTACTCCAATGGATGATATCCTTGTCATTATGGAAGGTAGTCTGTTGTAGAGATTTTTGTTACTCCAATGGAAGGTAGCCTTGTCATTATGGAAGGTAGTCTGTCTTTGTGATTTTTGTTACTCTTATGGATGGTAGCCTTGTCATTATGGAAGGTAGTCTATTGTTCAGATTTTTGTTACTACAATATACGGTAGCCTTGTCATTATGGAAGGTAGTCTGTTGTCGATATATTAGTTACTCTAATGGATGGTAGCCTAATAATTATGGAAGGTAGTCTGTTGTCGAGAATTTTGTTACTCCAATGGATGGTAGCCTTTTCATTATGAAAGGTACTCTATTGTTGTTATTTTTGTTACTCCAATGGATTGTAGCCTTGTCATTATGGAAGGTAGTCTGTTGTCGAGATTTTTGTTACTACAATGGATGGTAGCCTAGTCATTATGGAAGGTAGTCTGTTGTCGGGATTTTTGTTACTCCAATGGATGGTAGCCTTGTCATTATGGAAGGTAGTTTGTTGTCGAGATTTTGTTAATCCAATGGATGGTAGCCTTGTTATTATGGAAGGTAATCTCTTGTGGATATTTTTCTTACTCTAATGGATGGTACCCTTGTCATTATGGAAGGTAGTCTATCATCGATTTTTTTGATACTCAAATGGATGGTGGCCTTGTCATTATGGAAGGTAGTATGTTATCGATATCTTTGTTACTCCAATGGATGGTAGCCTTGTCATTATGTAAGGTAGTTTGTTTTCGTGATTTTTGTTACTCCGATGGATGGTAGCCTTGTCATTATGGAAGGTAATATGTTTTCGATATCTTTGTTACTCCAATGGATGGTAGCCTTGTCATTATGGAGGTTGGTCTGTTGTCGAGATTTTTGTTACTCCAATGGATGCTAGCCTTGTCATTACGGAAGGTATTCTATTGTAGAGATTTTTGTTACTCCAATGGATGGTAACCTTGTCATTATGGAAGGTAGTCTGTCATTGTGATTTTTGTTACTCCTATGGATGGTAGCCTTGTCATTATGGAAGGTAGTCTATTGTTCGGATTTTTGTTACTACAATGCATGCTAGCCTTGTCATTATGGAAGGCAGTCTGTTGTCGAGATTTATGTTACTCCATTGGATGGTAGCCTTGTTATTATGGAAGTTAGTCTATTGTCGTTATTTTTGTTATTCCAATGGATGGTAGCCTAGTCATTATGGAAGGTAGTCTATTTTCGAGATTTTTGTTACTCCAATGGATGATAGTCTTGTCATTATGGAATGTAGTCTGTTGTCGATATTTTTTGTTATTCCAATAGATGGTAGCCTTGTCATTTTTTTGAAGGTAGTCTGTTGTTGATATTTTTGTTACTACAATGGATGGTAGCCTTGTCATTATGGAAGGTAATTTGTTGTCGAGATTTTTGTTACTACAATGGTTTGTAGCCTTTAAATCATGGAAGGTAGTATGTTGTCAATATCTTTGTTACTCCAATGGATGGAAGTCTAGTCATTATGGAAGGTAGTATGTTGTCGAGATTTTCGTTACTCCAATGGATGGTAACCTTGTCAATAGGAAAGGTAGTCTGTTATCGATATCTTTGTTACTCCAATGGATGGTAGCCTTGTCATTATGTAAAGTAGTCTATTTTTGTGATTTTTGATACTCCGATGGATGGTAGCCTTGTCATTATGGAAGGTAGTATGTGTTCGATATCTTTGTTACTCCAATGGATAGCAGCCTTGTCATTATGAAAGGTAGTTTGTTATCGATATCTATGTTACTCTAATGGATGGTAGCCTAGTCATTATGGAAGGTAGTTTGTTATCGATATCTTTGTTACTCTAATGGATTGTAGCCAAGTCATTATGGAAGGTAGTGTGTTATCGAGATTTTAGTTACTCCAATGGATGGTAGCCTTTTCATTATGGAAGGTAGTCCGTTGTCGAGATTTTTGTTACTCCAATGGATGGTAGCCTTGTCATTATGGAAGGTATTCTTTCATTGTGATTTTTGGTATTCCAATGGATGGTAGCCTAGTCATTATGGAAGGTAGTATGTTGTCAAGATTTTCGTTACTCTAATGGATGGTAGCCTTGTCATTATGGAAGGTAGTCTGTTGTCATGATTTTTGTTACTCCAATGGATTGTAGCCTTGTCATTATGGAAGGTAGTATGTTGTCGAGATTTTTGTTAATCCAATGGATGGTAGGCTTGTCATTATGGAAGGTATTTTGTTGTCAAGATTTTTGTTATTCCAATGGATGGTAGCCTTGTCATTACGAAAGGTAGTTTGTTATCGATATCTTTGTTACTCTAATGGATGGTAGCCTAGTCATTATGGAAGGTAGTATGTTGTCCAGATTTTAGTTACTCCAATGGATGGTAGCCTTGTCATTATGGAAGGTAGTCCGTTGTCGAGATTTTTGTTACTCCAAGGGATGGTAGCCTTGTCATTATGAAAGGTAGTCTCTTTTTCAGATTTTTGTTACTACAATGTATGGAAGCCTTGTCATTATAGAAGGTAGTTTGTTGTCAATATTTTTGTTACTCCATTGGATGTAGCCTTGTCATTATGGAAGTTAGAGTGTTTTCGAGATTTTTTTTATTCTAATGGATGGTTGCCTAGTCATTATGGAAGGTAGTCTGTTTTCGTGATTTTTGTTACTCCAATGGATGGTAGCCTAGCCATTATGGAAGGTAGTCTATTATCGAGATTTTTTTTACTACAATGGATGGTAGCCTTATCATTATGGAAGGTAGTCTTTTGTCGAGATTTATGTTACTACAATGGATTGTGGCCTTGTCATTATGGTAGGTAGTCTGTTATTAATATCTTTGTTACTCCAATGGATGGTAGCCTAGTCATTATAGGAGGTAGTCTGTTGTCGAGATTTTTTATACTCCAATGGATGGTAGCCTTGTCATTATGGAAGGTAGTCTATTGTCGAGATTTTGTTAATCCAACGGATGGTAGCCTTGTCATTATGGAAGGTAACCTCTTTTGGATATTTTTGCTACTCTAATGGATGGTACCCTTGTCATTATTGAAGGTAGTCTGTTGTCGATTTTTTTTGTTACTGAAATGGATGGTGGCCTTGTCATTATGGAAGGTAGTATGTTGTCGATATCTTTGTTACTCCAATGGGTGGTAGCCTTGTCATTATGTAAGGTAGTCTATTTTCGTGACTTTTGTTCATCCGATGGATGGTAGCCTTGTCATTATGGAAGGTAGTCTGTTTTCGAGATTTATGTTACTCCGATGGATGGTAGCCTAGTCATTATGGAGGTTGGTCTGTTGTCGAGATTTCTGTTACTCCAATGGATGCTAGACTTGTCATTACGGAAGGTAGTCTATTGTCGAGATTTTTGTTACTCCGATTGATGGTAGCCTTGTCATTATGGAAGGTTGTCTATTTTCGAGATTTATGTTATTCCAATGGATGGTAGCCTTGTCAATATGAAAGGTAGTTTGTTGTCGATATCTTTGTTACTCCAATGGATGGTAGCCTAGTCATTATGGAAGGTAGTCTGTTGTCATGATTTTTGTTACTCCAATGGATGGTAGCCTAGTCATTATGGAAGTTAGTCTGTTGTCGAGATTTTTGCTACTCCAATGGATGATATCCTTGTCATTATGGAAGGTAGTCTATTGAAGAGATTTTTGTTACTCCAATGGAAGGTAGCCTTGTCATTATGGAAGGTAGTTTGTCTTTGTGATTTTTGTTACTCTTATGGATGGTAGCCTTGTCATTATGGAAGGTAGTCTATTGTTCAGATTTTTGTTACTACAATATACGGTAGCCTTGTCATTATGGAAGGTAGTCTGTTGTCGATATTTTAGTTACTCCAATGGATGGTATCCTAATAATTATGGAAGGTAGTCTGTTGTCGAGATTTTTGTTACTCCAATGGATGGTAGCCTTATCATTATGAAAGGTAGTGGGTTGTCGAGATTTTTATTATTCCAATAGATGGTAGCCTTTTCATTATGAAAGGTACTCTATTGTTGTTATTTTTGTTACTCCAATGGATTGTAGCCTTGTCGTTATGGAAGGTAGTCTGTTGTCGAGATTTTTGTTACTACAATGGATGGTAGCCTTGTCATTATGGAAGGTAGTCTGTTGTCGAGATTTATGTTACTACAATGGAGTGTAGCCTTGTAATTATGGTAGGTAGTCTGTTATCGATATCTTTGTTACTCCAATGGATGGTAGCCTAGTCATTATGGAAGGTAGTCTGTTGTCGGGATTTTTGTTACTCCAATGGATGGTAGCCTTGTCATTATGGAAGGTAGTTTGTTGTCGAGATTTTGTTAATCCAACGGATGGTAGCGTTGTTATTATGGAAGGTAATCTCTTGTGGATATTTTTCTTACTCTAATGGATGGTACCCTTGTCATTATGGAAGGTAGTCTATCGTCGATTTTTTTGATACTCAAATGGATGGTGGCCTTGTCATTATGGAAGGTAGTATGTTGTCGATATCTTTGTTACTCCAATGGATGGTAGCCTTGTCATTATGTAAGGTAGTTTGTTTTCGTGATTTTTGTTACTCCGATGGATGGTAGCCTTGTCATTATGGAAGGTAATATGTTTTCGATATCTTTGTTACTCCAATGGATGGTAGCCTTGTCATTATGTAAGGTAGTCTATTGTCGAGATTTTTGTTACTCCAATGGATGGTAGCCTTGACATTATGGAACGTAGTCTGTTTTCGAGATTTTTGTTACTCTAATGGATGGTAGCCTAGTCATTATGGAGGTTGTTCTGTTGTCGAGATTTTTGTTACTCCAATGGATGCTAGCCTTGTCATTACGGAAGGTATTCTATTGTAGAGATTTTTGTTACTCCAATGGATGGTAGCCTTGTCATTATGGAAGGTAGTCTGTCATTGTGATTTTTGTTACTCCTATGGATGGTAGCCTTATCATTATGGAAGGGAGTCTATTGTTCAGATTTTTGTTACTACAATGCATGCTAGCCTTGTCATTATGGAAGGTAGTCTATTGTCGAGATGTATGTTACTCCATTGGATGGTAGCCTTGTTATTATGGAAGTTTGTCTGTTGTCGTTATTTTTGTTATTCCAATGGATGGTAGCCTAGTCATTATGGAAGGTAGTCTATTTTCGAGATTTTTATTACTCCAATGGATGATAGTCTTGTCATTATGGAAGGTAGTCTGTTGTCGATATTTTTGTTATTCCAATGGATGGTAGCCTTGTCATTTTGGAAGGTAGTCTCTTTTTGATATTTTTGTTACTACAATGGATGGTAGCCTTGTCATTATGGAAGGTAATTTGTTGTCGAGATTTTTGTTATTACAATGGTTTGTAGCCTTTAAATTATGCAAGGTAGTATGTTGTCAATATCTTTGTTACTCCAATGGATGGTAGCCTAGTCATTACGGAAGGTAGTATGTTGTCGAGATTTTCGTTACTCCAATGGATGGTAGCCTTGTCAATAGGAAAGGTAGTCTGTTATCCATATCTTTGTTACTCCAATGGATGGTAGCCTTGTCATTATGGTAGGTAGTCTGCTGTCGAGATTTTTGTTACTCTAATGGATGGTAGCCTTGTCATTATGGAAGGTAGTCTTTTGTTCAGATTTTTGTTACTACAATGTATGGAAGCCTTGTCATTATAGAAGGTAGTCTGTTGTCGAGATTTCTGTTACTCCATTGGATGGGTGCCTTGTCATTATGGAAGTTAGTATGTTGTCGAGGTTTTTGTTATTCCAATGGATGGTAGCCTAGTCATTATGGAAGGTAGTCTGTTTGCGAGATTTTTGTTACTCCAATGTATTGTAGCCTTGTCATTATGGAAGGTAGTATGTTGCCGAGATTTTTGTTACTACAATGGTTTGTAGCCTTGTCATTATGGAAGGTAGTATGTTGTTGATATCTTTGGTACTCCAATGGATGGTAGCCTATTCACTATGGAAGGTAGTCTGTTGTCGAGATTTTCGTTAATCCAATGGAGGGTAGTCTTGTCATTATGGAAGGTATTCTATTGTCAAGATTTTTGTTACTCCAATGGATGGTAGCTATGTCATTATGGAAAGTAGTATGTTTTCGATAAATTTGTTACTCCAATGGATGGTAGCCTTGTCATTATAGAAGGTAGTCTGTTGTCGATATCTTTGATACTCTAATGGATGGTAGCCAAGTCATTATGGAAGGTAGTATGTTGTCGAGATTTTTTTTACTCCAATGGATGGTAGCCTTGTCATTATGGAAGGTAGTATGTTGTCGAGATTTTTGTTTTTCCAATGGATGGTAGCATTGTCATTTTGGAAGGTAGTCTCTTGTTGATATTTTTGATACTCCAATGGATGGTAGCCTTGTCATTATGGAAGGTAGTATGTTGTCGAGATTTTTGTTACTACAATGGTTTGTAGCCTTGTCATTATGGAAGGTAGTATGTTGTCGATATCTTTGGTACTCCAATGGATGGTAGCCTATTCATAATGGAAGGTAATCTGTTGTCGAGATTTTCGTTACTCCTATGGAGGGTAGCCTTGTCATTATGGAAGGTAGTTTATTGTCAACATTTTTGTTACTCCAATAGATGGTAGCCTTGGCATTTTGGAAGGTATTATGTTATCAAGATTTTTGTTATTCCAATGGATGGTAGCCTTGTCATTATGGTAGGTAGTATTTCATTCTGATTTTTGTTACTCCTATGGATGGTAGCCTTGTCATTATGGAAGGTAGTCTATTGTTCAGATTTTTGTTACTACAATGTATGGTAGCCTTTTCATTATGGAAGGTAGTCTGTTGTCGAGATTTTTGTTACTCTATTGGATGGTAGCCATGTTATTATGGAAGTTAGTCTGTTGTCGAGATTTTGGTTTTTCCAATGGATGGTAGCCTAGTCATTATGGAAGGTAGTCTATTTTTGAGATTTTTGTTACTCCAATGGATGGTAGCCTTGTCATTATGGAAGGTAGTATGTTATCGATATTTTTGTTACTCCAATGGATGGTAGCATTGTCATTATGGAAGGTAGTCTCTTGTTGATATTTTTGATACTCCAATGGATGGTAGCCTTGTCATTATGGAAGGTAGTATGTTGTCGAGATTTTTGTTATTCCAATGGATGGTAGCCTTGTCATTATGGAAGGTAGTCTATTGTTCAGATTTTTGTTACTAAAATGTATGGTAGCCTTGTCATTATGGAAGGTAGTCTGTTGTCGAGATTTTTGTTACTCCATTGGATGGTAGCCTTGTCATTATGGAAGATAGTTTGTTGTCAAGATTTCTGTTATTCCAATGGATTGTAGCCTAGTAATTATGGAAGGTAGTCTATTTTCCAGATTTTTGTTACTCCAATGGATGGTAGCCTTGTCATTATGGAAGGTAGTCTGCTGTCGAGATTTTTGTTACTTTAATGGATAGTAGCCTTGTCATTATGGAAGGTAGTCTATTGTCGAGATTTTTGTTACTACAATGGTTTGTAGCCTTGTCATTATGCAAGGTAGTATGTTGTCGATATCTTTGTTACTCCAATGGATGGTAGCCTAGTCATTATATAAGGTAGTCTGTTGTCGATATTTTTGTTACTCCAATGGATGGTAGACTTGTCATTATGGAAGGTAGTCTATTGTCGAGATTTTTGTTACTCTAATGGATGGTAGCCTTGTCATTATGGAAGGTATTATTTCATTGTGATTTTTGTTACTCCAATGGATGGTAGCCTTGTCATTATGGTAGGTAGTCTGTTGTCGAGATTTTTGTTACTCTAATGGATGGTAGCCTTGTCATTATGGAAGGTAGTCTTTTGTTCATATTTTTGTTACTACAATGTATGGAAGCCTTGTCATTATAGAAGGTAGTCTGTATTCAAGATTTCTGTTACTCCATTGGATGGGTGCCTTGTCATTATGGAAGTTAGTTTGTTGTCGAGATTTTTGTTATTCCAATGGATGGTAGCCTAGTCATTATGGAAAGTAGTCTGTTTTCGAGATTTTTGTTACTCCAATGGATTGTAGCCTTGTCATTATGGAAGGTAGTATGTTGCCGAGATTTTTGTTACTACAATGGTTTGTAGCCTTGTCATTATGGAAGGTAGTATGTTGTCGATATCTTTGGTACTCCAATGGATGGTAGCCTATTCATTATGGAAGGTAGTCTGTTGTCGAGATTTTCGTTACTACAATGGAGGGTAGCCTTGTCATTATGGAAGGTATTCTATTGTCAAGATTTTTGTTACTCCAATGGATGGTAGCCATGTCATTATGGAAAGTAGTATGTTATCGATATCTTTGTTACTCCAATGGATGGTAGCCTTGTCATTATGGAAGGTAGTCTGTTGTCGATATCTTTGATACTCCAATGGATGGTAGCCAAGTCATTATGGAAGGTAGTATGTTGTCGAGATTTTTTTTACTCCAATGAATGGTAGCCTTGTCATTATGGAAGGTAGTATGTTGTCAGGATTTTTGTTTTTCCAATGGATGGTAGCATAGTCATTTTGGAAGGTAGTCTCTTGTTGATATTTTTGATACCCCAATGGATGGTAGCCTTGTCATTATGGAAGGTAGTATGTTGTCGAGATTTTTGTTACTACAATGGTTTGTAGCCTTGTCATTATGGAAGGTAGTATGTTGTCGATATCTTTGGTACTCCAATGGATGGTAGCCTATTCATAATGGAAGGTAATCTGTTGTCGAGATTTTCGTTACTCCTATGGAGGGTAGTCTTGTCATTATGGAAGGTAGTCTGTTGTCAACATTTTTGTTACTCCAATAGATGGTAGCCTTGCCATTTTGGAAGGTATTATGTTGTCAAGATTTTTGTTATTCCAATGGATGGTAGCCTTGTCATTATGGTAGGTAGTATGTAATTCTGATTTTTGTTACTCCTATGGATGGTAGCCTTGTCATTATGGAAGGTAGTCTGTTGTCGAGATTTTTGTTACTCTATTGGATGGTAGCCATGTCATTATGGAAGTTAGTCTGTTGTCGAGATTTTTGTTTTTCCAATGGATGGTAGCCTAGTTATTATGGAAGGTAGTCTATTTTTGAGATTTTTGTTACTCCAATGGATGGTAGCCTAGTCATTATGGCAGGTAGTATGTTGTCGATATTTTTGTTACTCCAATGGATGGTAGCATTGTCATTATGAAAGGTAGTCTCTTTTTGATATTTTTGATACTCCAATGGATGGTAGCCTTGTCATTATGGAAGGTAGTATGTTGTCGAGATTTTTGTTACTACAATGGTTTGTAGCCTTGTCATTATGGAAGGTAGTATGTTGTCGATATCTTTGGTACTCCAATGAATGGTAGCCTATTCATTATGGATGGTAGTCTGTTGTTGAGAATTTCGTTACTCCAATGGAGGGTAGCCTTGTCATTATGGAAGGTATTCTATTGTCAAGATTTTTGTTACTCCAATGGATGGTAGCCTTGTCATTATGGAAAGTAGTATGTTGTCGATATCTTTGTTACTCCAATGGATGGTAGCCTTGTCATTATGGAAGGTAGTCTGTTGTCGATATCTTTGATACTCCAATGGATGGTAGCCTAGTCATTATGGAAGGTAGTCTGTTGTCGAGATTTTCGTTACTCCAATGGATGGTAGCCTTGTCCTTATGGAAGGTAGTCTATTGTCAACATTTTTGTTACTCCAATGGATGGTAGCCTTGTCATTATGGAAGGTAGTATGTTGTCGATATCTTTGTTACTCCAATGGATGGTAGCCTTGTCATTATGGAAGGTAGTTTGTTGTCGATATCTTTGTTACTCCAATGGATGGTAGCCTAGTCATTATGAAAGGTAGTCTATTGTCGAAATTTTTTTTACTCTAATAGATGGTAGCCTTCTCATTATGGAAGGTAGTATGTTGTCGAGATTTTTGTTACTACAATGGTTTGTAGCCTTGTCATTATGGAAGATAGTCAGTTGTCGAGATTTCTATTATTCCAATGGATTGTAGCCTAGTCAATATGGAAGGTAGTCTATTTTCCAGATTTTTATTACTCCAATGGATGGTAGCCTTGTCATTATGGAAGGTAGTCTGCTGTCGAGATTTTTGTTACTTTAATGGATGGTAGCCTTTTCATTATGGAAGGTAGTCTATTGTCGAGATTTTTGTTACTACAATGGTTTGTAGCCTTGTCATTATACAAGGTAGTATGTTGTCGATATCTTTGTTACTCCAATTGATGGTAGCCTAGTCATTATATAAGGTAGTCTGTTGTCGAGATTTTTGTTACTCCAATGGATGGTAGACTTGTCATTATGGAAGGTAGTCTATTGTCGAGATTTTTGTTACTCTAATGGATGGTAGCCTTGTCATTATGGAAGGTATTATTTCATTGTGATTTTTGTTACTCCAATGGATGGTAGCCTTGTCATTATGGTAGGTAGTCTGTTGTCGATATTTTTGTTACTCTAATGGATGGTAGCCTTGTCATTATGGAAGGTAGTCTTTTGTTCAGATTTTTGTTACTACAATGTATGGAAGCCTTGTCATTATAGAAGGTAGTCTGTTGTCGAGATTTCTGTTACTCCATTGGATGGGTGCCTTGTCATTATGGAAGTTAGTTTGTTGTCGAGATTTTTGTTATTCCAATGGATGGTAGCCTAGTCATTATGCAAGGTAGTCTGTTTTCGAGATTTTCGTTACTCCAATGGATTGTAGCCTTGTCATTATGGAAGGTAGTATGTTGCCGAGATTTTTGTTACTACAATGGTTTGTAGCCTTGTCATTATGGAAGGTATTCTATTGTCAAGATTTTTGTTACTCCAATGGATGGTAGCCATGTCATTATGGAAAGTAGTATGTTGTCGATATCTTTGTTAATCCAATGGATGGTAGCCTTGTCATTATTGAAGGTAGTCTGTTGTCGATATCTTTGATACTCCAATGGATGGTAGCCAAGTCATTATGGAAGGTAGTATGTTGTCGAGATTTTTTTTACTCCAATGGATGGTAGCCTTGTCATTATGGAAGGTAGTATGTTGTCGAGATTTTTGTTTTTCCAATGGATGGTAGCATTGTCATTTTTGAAGGTAGTCTCTTGTTGATATTTTTGATACTCCAATGGATGGTAGCCTTGTCATTATGGAAGGTAGTATGTTGTCGAGATTTTTGTTACTACAATGGTTTGTAGCCTTGTCATTATGGAAGGTAGTATGTTGTCGATATCTTTGGTACTCCAATGGATGGTAGCCTATTCATAATGGAAGGAAATCTGTTGTCGAGATATTCGTTACTCCTATGGAGGGTAGCCTTGTCTTTATGGAAGGTAGTCTATTGTCAACATTTTTGTTACTACAATAGATGGTAGCCTTGCCATTTTGGAAGGGATTATGTTGTCAAGATTTTTGTTATTCCAATGGATGGTAGCCTTGTCATTATGGTAGGTAGTATGTCATTCTGATTTTTGTTACTCATATGGATGGTAGCCTTGTCATTATGTAAGGTAGTCTATTGTTCAGATTTTTGTTACTACAATGTATGGTAGCCTTTTCATTATGGAAGGTAGTCTGTTGTCGAGATTTTTGTTACTCTATTGGATGGTAGCCATGTCATTATGGAAGTTAGTCTGTTGTCGAGATTTTTGTTTTTCCAATGGATGGTAGCCTAGTCATTATGGAAGGTAGTCTATTTTTGAGATTTTTGTTACTCCGATGGATGGTAGCCTTGTCATTATGAAACGTAGTCTCTTGTTGATATTTTTGATACTCCAATGGATGGTAGCCTTGTCATTATGGAAGGTAGTATGTTGTCGAGATTTTTGTTACTACAATGGTTTGTAGCCTTGTCATTATGGAAGGTAGTATGTTGTCGATATCTTTGGTACTCCAATGGATGGTAGCCTATTCATTATGGAAGGTAGTCTGTTGTCGAGATTTTTGTTACTAAAATGTATGGTAGCCTTGTCATTATGGAAGGTAGTCTGTTGTCGAGATTTTTGTTACTCCATTGGATGGTAGCCTTGTCATTATGGAAGATAGTTTGTTGTCGAGATTTCTGTTATTCCAATGGATTGTAGCCTAGTCATTATGGAAGGTAGTCTATTTTCCAGATTTTTGTTACTACAATGGATGGTAGCCTTGTCATTATGGAAGGTAGTCTGCTGTCGAGATTTTTGTTACTTTAATGGATGGTAGCCTTGTCATTATGGAAGGTAGTCTATTGTCGAGATTTTTGTTACTAAAATGGTTTGTAGCCTTGTCATTATGCAAGGTAGTATGTTGTCGATATCTTTGTTACTCGAATGGATGGTAGCCTAGTCATTATATAAGGTAGTCTGTTGTCGAGATTTTTGTTACTCCAATGGATGGTAGACTTATCATTATGGAAGGTAGTCTATTGTCGAGATTTTTGTTACTCTAATGGATGGTAGCCTTGTCATTATGGAAGGTATTATTTCATTGTGATTTTTGTTACTCCAATGGATGGTAGCCTTGTCATTATGGTAGGTAGTCTGTTGTCAAGATTTTTGTTACTCTAATGGATGGTAGCCTTGTCATTATGGAAGGTAGTCTTTTGTTCAGATTTTTGTTACTACAATGTATGGAAGCCTTGTCATTATAGAAGGTAGTCTGTTGTCGAGATATTTGTTACTATGGAAGGTAGTATGTTGTCGAGATTTTTGTTACTACAATGGTTTGTAGCCTTGTCATTATGGAAGGTAGTATGTTGTTGATATCTTTGGTACTCCAATGGATGGTAGCCTATTCATAATGGAAGGTAATCTGTTGTCGAGATTTTCGTTACTCCTATGGAGGGTAGCCTTGTCATTATGGAAGGTAGTCTATTGTCAACATTTTTGTTACTCAAATATGTGGTAGCCTTGCCATTTTGGAAGGTATTATGTTGTCAAGATTTTTGTTATTCCAATGGATGGTAGCCTTGTCATTATGATAGGTAGTATGTCATTCTAATTTTTGTTACTCCTATGGATGGTAGCCTTGTCATTATGGAAGGTAGTCTATTGTTCAGATTTTTGTTACTACAATGTATGGTAGCCTTTTCATTATGGAAGGTAGTCTGTTGTCGAGATTTTTGTTACTCTATTGGATGGTAGCCATGTCATTATGGAAGTTAGTCTGTTGTCAAGATTTTTGTTTTTCCAATGGATGGTAGCCTAGTCATTATGGAAGGTAGTCTATTTTTGAGATTTTTGTTACTCCAATGGATGGTAGCCTTGTCATTATGGAAGGTAGTATGTTGTCGATATTTTTGTTACTCTAATGGATGGTAGCATTGTCATTATGGAAGGTAGTCTCTTGTTGATATTTTTGATACTCCAATGGATGGTAGCCTTGTCATTATGGAAGGTAGTATGTTGTCGAGATTTTTGTTACTACAATGGATGGTAGCCTTGTCATTATGGAAGGTAGTCTATTGTTCAGATTTTTGTTACTAAAATGTATGGTAGCCTTGTCATTATGGAAGGTAGTCTGTTGTCGAGATTTTTGTTACTCCATTGGATGGTAGCCTTGTCATTATGGAAGATAGTTTGTTGTCGAGATTTCTGTTATTCCAATGGATTGTAGCCTAGTCATTATGGAAGGTAGTCTATTTTCCAGATTTTTGTTACTACAATGGATGGTAGCCTTGTCATTATGGAAGGTAGTCTGCTGTCGATATTTTTGTTACTTTAATGGATGGTAGCCTTGTCATTATGGAAGGTAGTCTATTGTCGAGATTTTTGTTACTACAATGGTTTGTAGCCTTGTCATTATGCAAGGTAGTATGTTGTCGATATCTTTGTTACTCGAATGGATGGTAGCCTAGTCATTATATAAGGTAGTCTGTTGTCGAGATTTTTGTTACTCTAATGGATGGTAGACTTGTCATTATGGAAGGTAGTCTATTGTCGAGATTTTTGTTACTCTAATGGATGGTAGCCTTGTCATTATGGAAGGTATTATTTCATTGTGATTTTTGTTACTCCAATGGATGGTAGCCTTGTCATTATGGTAGGTAGTCTGTTGTCGAGATTTTTGTTACTCTAATGGATGGTAGCCTTGTCATTATGGAAGGTAGTCTTTTGTTCAGATTTTTGTTACTACAATGTATGGAAGCCTTGTCATTATAGAAGGTAGTCTGTTGTCGAGATATTTGTTACTATGGAAGGTAGTATGTTGTCGAGATTTTTGTTACTACAATGGTTTGTAGCCTTGTCATTATGGAAGGTAGTATGTTGTTGATATATTTGGTACTCCAATGGATGGTAGCCTCTTCATAATGGAAGGTAATCTGTTGTCGAGATTTTCGTTACTCCTATGGAGGGTAGCCTTGTCATTATGGAAGGTAGTCTATTGTCAACATTTTTGTTACTCAAATAGATGGTAGCCTTGCCATTTTGGAAGGTATTATGTTGTCAAGATTTTTGTTATTCCAATGGATGGTAGCCTTGTCATTATGATAGGTAGTATATCATTCTGATTTTTGTTACTCCTATGGATGGTAGCCTTGTCATTATGGAAGGTAGTCTATTGTTCAGATTTTTGTTACTACAATGTATGGTAGCCTTTTCATTATGGAAGGTAGTCTGTTGTCGAGATTTTTGTTAATCTATTGGATTGTAGCCATGTCATTATGGAAGTTAGTCTGTTGTCAAGATTTTTGTTTTTCCAATGGATGGTAGCCTAGTCATTATGGAAGGTAGTCTATTTTTGAGATTTTTGTTACTCCAATGGATGGTAGCCTTGTCATTATGGAAGGTAGTATGTTGTCGATATTTTTGTTACTCCAATGGATGGTAGCATTGTCATTATGGAAGGTAGTCTCTTATTGATATTTTTGATACTCCAATGGATGGTAGCCTTGTCATTATGTAAGGTAGTATGTTGTCGAGATTTTTGTTACTACAATGGATGGTAGCCTTGTCATTATGGAAGGTAGTCTATTGTTCAGATTTTTGTTACTATAATGTATGGTAGCCTTGTCATTATGGAAGGTAGTCTGTTGTCGAGATTTTTGTTACTCCATTGGATGGTAGCCTTGTCATTATGGAAAATAGTTTGTTGTCGAGATTTCTGTTATTCCAATGGATTGTAGCCTAGTCATTATGGAAGGTAGTCTATTTTCCAGATTTTTGTTACTACAATGGATGGTAGCCTTGACATTATGGAAGGTAGTCTGCTGTCGAGATTTTTGTTACTTTAATGGATGGTAGCCTTGTCATTATGGAAGGTAGTCTATTGTCGAGATTTTTGTTACTACAATGGTTTGTAGCCTTGTCATTATGAAAGGTAGTATGTTGTCGATATCTTTGTTACTCGAATGGATGGTAGCCTAGTCATTATATAAGGTAGTCTGTTGTCGAGATTTTTGTTACTCTAATGGATGGTAGACTTGTCATTATGGAAGGTAGTCTATTGTCGAGATTTTTGTTACTCTAATGGATGGTAGCCTTGTCATTATGGAAGGTATTATTTCATTGTGATTTTTGTTACTCCAATGGATGGTAGCCTTGTCATTATGGTAGGTAGTCTGTTGTCGAGATTTTTGTTACTCTAATGGATGGTAGCCTTGTCATTATGGAAGGTAGTCTTTTGTTCAGATTTTTGTTACTACAATGTATGGAAGCCTTGTCATTATAGAAGGTAGTCTGTTGTCGAGATATTTGTTACTATGGAAGGTAGTATGTTGTCGAGATTTTTGTTACTACAATGGTTTGTAGCCTTGTCATTATGGAAGGTAGTATGTTGTTGATATCTTTGGTACTCCAATGGATGGTATCCTATTCATAATGGAAGGTAATCTGTTGTCGAGATTTTCGTTACTCCTATGGAGGGTAGCCTTGTCATTATGGAAGGTAGTCTATTGTCAACATTTTTGTTACTCAAATAGATGGTAGCCTTGCCATTTTGGAAGGTATTATGTTGTCAAGATTTTTGTTATTCCAATGGATGGTAGCCTTGTCATTATGATAGGTAGTATATCATTCTGATTTTTGTTACTCCTATGGATGGTAGCCTTGTCATTATGGAAGGTAGTCTATTGTTCAGATTTTTGTTACTACAATGTATGGTAGCCTTTTCATTATGGAAGGTAGTCTGTTGTCGAGATTTTTGTTAATCTATTGGATTGTAGCCATGTCATTATGGAAGTTAGTCTGTTGTCAAGATTTTTGTTTTTCCAATGGATGGTAGCCTAGTCATTATGGAAGGTAGTCTATTTTTGAGATTTTTGTTACTCCAATGGATGGTAGCCTTGTCATTATGGAAGGTAGTATGTTGTCGATATTTTTGTTACTCCAATGGATGGTAGCATTGTCATTATGGAAGGTAGTCTCTTGTTGATATTTTTGATACTCCAATGGATGGTAGCCTTGTCATTATGTAAGGTAGTATGTTGTCGAGATTTTTGTTACTACAATGGATGGTAGCCTTGTCATTATGGAAGGTAGTCTATTGTTCAGATTTTTGTTACTAAAATGTATGGTAGCCTTGTCATTATGGAAGGTAGTCTGTTGTCGAGATTTTTGTTACTCCATTGGATAGTAGCCTTGTCATTATGGAAGATAGTTTGTTGTCGAGATTTCTGTTATTCCAATGGATTGTAGCCTAGTCATTATGGAAGGTAGTCTATTTTCCAGATTTTTGTTACTCCAATGGATGGTAGCCTTGTCATTATGGAAGGTAGTCTGCTGTCGAGATTTTTGTTACTCCATTGGATGGTAGCCTTGTCATTATGGAAGGTAGTCTATTGTCGAGATTTTTGTTACTAAATAGTTTGTAGCCTTGTCATTATGCAAGGTAGTATGTTGTCGATATCTTTGTTACTCCAATGGATGGTAGCCTAGTCATTATATAAGGTAGTCTATTGTCGAGATTTTTGTTACTCCAATGGATGGTAGACTTGTCATTATGGAAGGTAGTCTATTGTCGAGATTTTTGTTACTCTAATGGATGGTAGCCTTGTCATTATGGAAGGTATTATTTCATTGTGATTTTTGTTACTCCAATGGATTGTAGCCTTTTCATTATGGTAGGTAGTCTGTTGTCGAGATTTTTGTTACTCTAATGGATGGTAGCCTTGTCATTATGGAAGGTAGTCTTTTGTTCAGTTTTTTGTTACTACAATGTATGGAAGCCTTGTCATTATAGAAGGTAGTCTGTTGTCGAGATTTCTGTTACTACATTGGATGGGTGCCTTGTCATTATGGAAGTTAGTCTGTTGTCGAGATTTTTGTTATTCCAATGGATGGTAGCCTAGTCATTAAGGAAAGTAGTCTGTTTTCGAGATTTTTGTTACTCCAATGGATTGTAGCCTTGTCATTATGGAAGGTAGTATGTTGCCGAGATTTTTGTTACTACAATGGTTTGTAGCCTTGTCATTATGGAAGGTAGTATGTTGTCGATATCTTTGGTACTCCAATGGATGGTAGCCTATTCATTATGGAAGGTAGTCTGTTGTCGAGATTTTCGTTACTCCAATGGATGGTAGCCATGTCATTATGGAAGGTATTCTATTGTCAAGATTTTTGTTACTCCAATGGATGGTAGCCATGTCATTATGGAAAGTAGTATGTTGTCAATATCTTTGTTACTCCAATGGATGGTAGCCTTGTCATTATGGAAGGTAGTCTGTTGTCGATATCTTTGATACTCCAATGGATGGTAGCCAAGTCATTATGGAAGGTAGTATATTGTCGAGATTTTTTTTACTCAAATGGATGGTAGCCTTGTCATTATGGAAGGTAGTATGTTTTCGGGATTTTTGTTTTTCCAATGGATGGTAGCATTGTCATTTTGGAAGGTAGTCTCTTGTTGATATTTTTGATACTCCAATGGATGGTAGCCTTGTCACTATGGAAGGTAGTATGTTGTCGAGATTTTTGTTACTACAATGGTTTGTAGCCTTGTCATTATGGAAGGTAGTATGTTGTCGATATCTTTGGTACTCCAATGGATGGTAGCCTATTCATAATGGAAGGTAATCTGTTGTCGAGATTTTCGTTACTCCTATGGAGGGTAGCATTGTCATTATGGAAGGTAGTCTATTGTCAACATTTTTGTTACTCAAATAGATGGTAGCCTTGCCATTTTGGAAGGTATTATGTTGTCAAGATTTTTGTTATTCCAATGGATGGTAGCCTTGTCATTATGGTAGGTAGTATGTCATTCTGATTTTTGTAACTTCTATGGATGGTAGCCTTGTCATTATGGAAGGTAGTCTACTGTTCAGATTTTTGTTACTACAATGTATGGTAGCCTTTTCATTATGGAAGGTAGTCTGTTGACGAGATTTTTGTTACTCTATTGGATGGTAGCCATGTCATTATGGAAGTTAGTCTGTTGTCGAGATTTTTGTTACTCCAATGGATGGTAGCCTTGTCATTATGGAAGGTAGTCTATTTTTGAGATTTTTGTTACTCCAATGGATGGTAGCCTTGTCATTATGGAAGGTAGTATGTTGTCGATATTTTTGTTACTCCAATGGATGGTAGCATTGTCATTATGGAAGGTAGTCTCTTGTTGATATTTTTGATACTCCAATGGATGATAGCCTTGTCATTATGGAAGGTAGTATGTTGTCGAGATTTTTGTTACTACAATGGATGGTAGCCTTGTCATTATGGAAGGTAGTCTATTGTTCAGATTTTTGTAACTAAAATGTATGGTAGCCTTGTCATTATGGAAGGGAGTCTGTTGTCGAGATTTTTGTTACTCCATTGGATGGTAGCCTTGTCATTATGGAAGATAGTTTGTTGTTGGGATTTCTGTTATTCCAATGGATTGTAGCCTAGTCATTATGGAAGGTAGTCTATTTTCCAGATTTTTGTTACTCCAATCGATGGTAGCCTTGTCATTATGGAAGGTAATCTGCTGTCGAGATTTTTGTTACTTTAATGGATGGTAGCCTTGTCATTATGGAAGGTAGTCTATTGTCGAGATTTTTGTTACTAAATGGTTTGTAGCCTTGTCATTATGCAAGGTAGTATGTTGTCGATATCTTTGTTACTCCAATGGATGGTAGCCTAGTCATTATATAAGGTAGTCTTTTGTCGAGATTTTTGTTACTCCAATGGATGGTAGACTTGTCATTATGGAAGATAGTCTATTGTCGAGATTTTTGTTACTCTAATGGATGGTAGCCTTGTCATTATGGAAGGTATTATTTCATTGTGATTTTTGTTACTCCAATGGATTGTAGCCTTTTCATTATGGTAGGTAGTCTGTTGTCGAGATTTTTGTTACTCTAATGGATGGTAGCCTTGTCATTATGGAAGGTAGTCTTTTGTTCAGTTTTTTGTTACTACAATGTATGGAAGCCTTGTCATTATAGAAGGTAGTCTGTTGTCGAGATTTCTGTTACTCCATTGGATGGGTGCCTTGTCATTATGGAAGTTAGTCTGTTGTCGAGATTTTTGTTATTCCAATGGATGGTAGCCTAGTCATTAAGGAAAGTAGTCTGTTTTCGAGATTTTTGTTACTCCAATGGATTGTAGCCTTGTCATTATGGAAGGTAGTATGTTGCCGAGATTTTTGTTACTACAATGGTTTGTAGCCTTGTCATTATGGAAGGTAGTATGTTGTCGATATCTTTGGTACTCCAATGGATGGTAGCCTATTCATTATGGAAGGTAGTCTGTTGTCGAGATTTTCGTTACTCCAATGGATGGTAGCCATGTCATTATGGAAGGTATTCTATTGTCAAGATTTTTGTTACTCCAATGGATGGTAGCCTTGTCATTATGGAAGGTAGTCTTGTCATTATGGAAGGTAGTCTGCTGTCGATATTTTTGTTACTTTAATGGATGGTAGCCTTGTCATTATGGAAGGTAGTCTGCTGTCGATATTTTTGTTACTTTAATGGATGGTAGCCTTGTCATTATGGAAGGTAGTCTATTGTCGAGATTTTTGTTACTACAATGGTTTGTAGCCTTGTCATTATGCAAGGTAGTATGTTGTCGATATCTTTGTTACTCGAATGGATGGTAGCCTAGTCATTATATAAGGTAGTCTGTTGTCGAGATTTTTGTTACTCTAATGGATGGTAGACTTGTCATTATGGAAGGTAGTCTATTGTCGAGATTTTTGTTACTCTAATGGATGGTAGCCTTGTCATTATGGAAGGTATTATTTCATTGTGATTTTTGTTACTCCAATGGATGGTAGCCTTGTCATTATGGTAGGTAGTCTGTTGTCGAGATTTTTGTTACTCTAATGGATGGTAGCCTTGTCATTATGGAAGGTAGTCTTTTGTTCAGATTTTTGTTACTACAATGTATGGAAGCCTTGTCATTATAGAAGGTAGTCTGTTGTCGAGATATTTGTTACTATGGAAGGTAGTATGTTGTCGAGATTTTTGTTACTACAATGGTTTGTAGCCTTGTCATTATGGAAGGTAGTATGTTGTTGATATATTTGGTACTCCAATGGATGGTAGCCTCTTCATAATGGAAGGTAATCTGTTGTCGAGATTTTCGTTACTCCTATGGAGGGTAGCCTTGTCATTATGGAAGGTAGTCTATTGTCAACATTTTTGTTACTCAAATAGATGGTAGCCTTGCCATTTTGGAAGGTATTATGTTGTCAAGATTTTTGTTATTCCAATGGATGGTAGCCTTGTCATTATGATAGGTAGTATATCATTCTGATTTTTGTTACTCCTATGGATGGTAGCCTTGTCATTATGGAAGGTAGTCTATTGTTCAGATTTTTGTTACTACAATGTATGGTAGCCTTTTCATTATGGAAGGTAGTCTGTTGTCGAGATTTTTGTTAATCTATTGGATTGTAGCCATGTCATTATGGAAGTTAGTCTGTTGTCAAGATTTTTGTTTTTCCAATGGATGGTAGCCTAGTCATTATGGAAGGTAGTCTATTTTTGAGATTTTTGTTACTCCAATGGATGGTAGCCTTGTCATTATGGAAGGTAGTATGTTGTCGATATTTTTGTTACTCCAATGGATGGTAGCATTGTCATTATGGAAGGTAGTCTCTTATTGATATTTTTGATACTCCAATGGATGGTAGCCTTGTCATTATGTAAGGTAGTATGTTGTCGAGATTTTTGTTACTACAATGGATGGTAGCCTTGTCATTATGGAAGGTAGTCTATTGTTCAGATTTTTGTTACTATAATGTATGGTAGCCTTGTCATTATGGAAGGTAGTCTGTTGTCGAGATTTTTGTTACTCCATTGGATGGTAGCCTTGTCATTATGGAAAATAGTTTGTTGTCGAGATTTCTGTTATTCCAATGGATTGTAGCCTAGTCATTATGGAAGGTAGTCTATTTTCCAGATTTTTGTTACTACAATGGATGGTAGCCTTGACATTATGGAAGGTAGTCTGCTGTCGAGATTTTTGTTACTTTAATGGATGGTAGCCTTGTCATTATGGAAGGTAGTCTATTGTCGAGATTTTTGTTACTACAATGGTTTGTAGCCTTGTCATTATGAAAGGTAGTATGTTGTCGATATCTTTGTTACTCGAATGGATGGTAGCCTAGTCATTATATAAGGTAGTCTGTTGTCGAGATTTTTGTTACTCTAATGGATGGTAGACTTGTCATTATGGAAGGTAGTCTATTGTCGAGATTTTTGTTACTCTAATGGATGGTAGCCTTGTCATTATGGAAGGTATTATTTCATTGTGATTTTTGTTACTCCAATGGATGGTAGCCTTGTCATTATGGTAGGTAGTCTGTTGTCGAGATTTTTGTTACTCTAATGGATGGTAGCCTTGTCATTATGGAAGGTAGTCTTTTGTTCAGATTTTTGTTACTACAATGTATGGAAGCCTTGTCATTATAGAAGGTAGTCTGTTGTCGAGATATTTGTTACTATGGAAGGTAGTATGTTGTCGAGATTTTTGTTACTACAATGGTTTGTAGCCTTGTCATTATGGAAGGTAGTATGTTGTTGATATCTTTGGTACTCCAATGGATGGTATCCTATTCATAATGGAAGGTAATCTGTTGTCGAGATTTTCGTTACTCCTATGGAGGGTAGCCTTGTCATTATGGAAGGTAGTCTATTGTCAACATTTTTGTTACTCAAATAGATGGTAGCCTTGCCATTTTGGAAGGTATTATGTTGTCAAGATTTTTGTTATTCCAATGGATGGTAGCCTTGTCATTATGATAGGTAGTATATCATTCTGATTTTTGTTACTCCTATGGATGGTAGCCTTGTCATTATGGAAGGTAGTCTATTGTTCAGATTTTTGTTACTACAATGTATGGTAGCCTTTTCATTATGGAAGGTAGTCTGTTGTCGAGATTTTTGTTAATCTATTGGATTGTAGCCATGTCATTATGGAAGTTAGTCTGTTGTCAAGATTTTTGTTTTTCCAATGGATGGTAGCCTAGTCATTATGGAAGGTAGTCTATTTTTGAGATTTTTGTTACTCCAATGGATGGTAGCCTTGTCATTATGGAAGGTAGTATGTTGTCGATATTTTTGTTACTCCAATGGATGGTAGCATTGTCATTATGGAAGGTAGTCTCTTGTTGATATTTTTGATACTCCAATGGATGGTAGCCTTGTCATTATGTAAGGTAGTATGTTGTCGAGATTTTTGTTACTACAATGGATGGTAGCCTTGTCATTATGGAAGGTAGTCTATTGTTCAGATTTTTGTTACTAAAATGTATGGTAGCCTTGTCATTATGGAAGGTAGTCTGTTGTCGAGATTTTTGTTACTCCATTGGATAGTAGCCTTGTCATTATGGAAGATAGTTTGTTGTCGAGATTTCTGTTATTCCAATGGATTGTAGCCTAGTCATTATGGAAGGTAGTCTATTTTCCAGATTTTTGTTACTCCAATGGATGGTAGCCTTGTCATTATGGAAGGTAGTCTGCTGTCGAGATTTTTGTTACTCCATTGGATGGTAGCCTTGTCATTATGGAAGGTAGTCTATTGTCGAGATTTTTGTTACTAAATAGTTTGTAGCCTTGTCATTATGCAAGGTAGTATGTTGTCGATATCTTTGTTACTCCAATGGATGGTAGCCTAGTCATTATATAAGGTAGTCTATTGTCGAGATTTTTGTTACTCCAATGGATGGTAGACTTGTCATTATGGAAGGTAGTCTATTGTCGAGATTTTTGTTACTCTAATGGATGGTAGCCTTGTCATTATGGAAGGTATTATTTCATTGTGATTTTTGTTACTCCAATGGATTGTAGCCTTTTCATTATGGTAGGTAGTCTGTTGTCGAGATTTTTGTTACTCTAATGGATGGTAGCCTTGTCATTATGGAAGGTAGTCTTTTGTTCAGTTTTTTGTTACTACAATGTATGGAAGCCTTGTCATTATAGAAGGTAGTCTGTTGTCGAGATTTCTGTTACTCCATTGGATGGGTGCCTTGTCATTATGGAAGTTAGTCTGTTGTCGAGATTTTTGTTATTCCAATGGATGGTAGCCTAGTCATTAAGGAAAGTAGTCTGTTTTCGAGATTTTTGTTACTCCAATGGATTGTAGCCTTGTCATTATGGAAGGTAGTATGTTGCCGAGATTTTTGTTACTACAATGGTTTGTAGCCTTGTCATTATGGAAGGTAGTATGTTGTCGATATCTTTGGTACTCCAATGGATGGTAGCCTATTCATTATGGAAGGTAGTCTGTTGTCGAGATTTTCGTTACTCCAATGGATGGTAGCCATGTCATTATGGAAGGTATTCTATTGTCAAGATTTTTGTTACTCCAATGGATGGTAGCCATGTCATTATGGAAAGTAGTATGTTGTCAATATCTTTGTTACTCCAATGGATGGTAGCCTTGTCATTATGGAAGGTAGTCTGTTGTCGATATCTTTGATACTCCAATGGATGGTAGCCAAGTCATTATGGAAGGTAGTATATTGTCGAGATTTTTTTTACTCAAATGGATGGTAGCCTTGTCATTATGGAAGGTAGTATGTTTTCGGGATTTTTGTTTTTCCAATGGATGGTAGCATTGTCATTTTGGAAGGTAGTCTCTTGTTGATATTTTTGATACTCCAATGGATGGTAGCCTTGTCACTATGGAAGGTAGTATGTTGTCGAGATTTTTGTTACTACAATGGTTTGTAGCCTTGTCATTATGGAAGGTAGTATGTTGTCGATATCTTTGGTACTCCAATGGATGGTAGCCTATTCATAATGGAAGGTAATCTGTTGTCGAGATTTTCGTTACTCCTATGGAGGGTAGCATTGTCATTATGGAAGGTAGTCTATTGTCAACATTTTTGTTACTCAAATAGATGGTAGCCTTGCCATTTTGGAAGGTATTATGTTGTCAAGATTTTTGTTATTCCAATGGATGGTAGCCTTGTCATTATGGTAGGTAGTATGTCATTCTGATTTTTGTAACTTCTATGGATGGTAGCCTTGTCATTATGGAAGGTAGTCTACTGTTCAGATTTTTGTTACTACAATGTATGGTAGCCTTTTCATTATGGAAGGTAGTCTGTTGACGAGATTTTTGTTACTCTATTGGATGGTAGCCATGTCATTATGGAAGTTAGTCTGTTGTCGAGATTTTTGTTACTCCAATGGATGGTAGCCTTGTCATTATGGAAGGTAGTCTATTTTTGAGATTTTTGTTACTCCAATGGATGGTAGCCTTGTCATTATGGAAGGTAGTATGTTGTCGATATTTTTGTTACTCCAATGGATGGTAGCATTGTCATTATGGAAGGTAGTCTCTTGTTGATATTTTTGATACTCCAATGGATGATAGCCTTGTCATTATGGAAGGTAGTATGTTGTCGAGATTTTTGTTACTACAATGGATGGTAGCCTTGTCATTATGGAAGGTAGTCTATTGTTCAGATTTTTGTAACTAAAATGTATGGTAGCCTTGTCATTATGGAAGGGAGTCTGTTGTCGAGATTTTTGTTACTCCATTGGATGGTAGCCTTGTCATTATGGAAGATAGTTTGTTGTTGGGATTTCTGTTATTCCAATGGATTGTAGCCTAGTCATTATGGAAGGTAGTCTATTTTCCAGATTTTTGTTACTCCAATCGATGGTAGCCTTGTCATTATGGAAGGTAATCTGCTGTCGAGATTTTTGTTACTTTAATGGATGGTAGCCTTGTCATTATGGAAGGTAGTCTATTGTCGAGATTTTTGTTACTAAATGGTTTGTAGCCTTGTCATTATGCAAGGTAGTATGTTGTCGATATCTTTGTTACTCCAATGGATGGTAGCCTAGTCATTATATAAGGTAGTCTTTTGTCGAGATTTTTGTTACTCCAATGGATGGTAGACTTGTCATTATGGAAGATAGTCTATTGTCGAGATTTTTGTTACTCTAATGGATGGTAGCCTTGTCATTATGGAAGGTATTATTTCATTGTGATTTTTGTTACTCCAATGGATTGTAGCCTTTTCATTATGGTAGGTAGTCTGTTGTCGAGATTTTTGTTACTCTAATGGATGGTAGCCTTGTCATTATGGAAGGTAGTCTTTTGTTCAGTTTTTTGTTACTACAATGTATGGAAGCCTTGTCATTATAGAAGGTAGTCTGTTGTCGAGATTTCTGTTACTCCATTGGATGGGTGCCTTGTCATTATGGAAGTTAGTCTGTTGTCGAGATTTTTGTTATTCCAATGGATGGTAGCCTAGTCATTAAGGAAAGTAGTCTGTTTTCGAGATTTTTGTTACTCCAATGGATTGTAGCCTTGTCATTATGGAAGGTAGTATGTTGCCGAGATTTTTGTTACTACAATGGTTTGTAGCCTTGTCATTATGGAAGGTAGTATGTTGTCGATATCTTTGGTACTCCAATGGATGGTAGCCTATTCATTATGGAAGGTAGTCTGTTGTCGAGATTTTCGTTACTCCAATGGATGGTAGCCATGTCATTATGGAAGGTATTCTATTGTCAAGATTTTTGTTACTCCAATGGATGGTAGCCATGTCATTATGGAAAGTAGTATGTTGTCAATATCTTTGTTACTCCAATGGATGGTAGCCTTGTCATTATGGAAGGTAGTCTGTTGTCGATATCTTTGATACTCCAATGGATGGTAGCCAAGTCATTATGGAAGGTAGTATATTGTCGAGATTTTTTTTACTCAAATGGATGGTAGCCTTGTCATTATGGAAGGTAGTATGTTTTCGGGATTTTTGTTTTTCCAATGGATGGTAGCATTGTCATTTTGGAAGGTAGTCTCTTGTTGATATTTTTGATACTCCAATGGATGGTAGCCTTGTCACTATGGAAGGTAGTATGTTGTCGAGATTTTTGTTACTACAATGGTTTGTAGCCTTGTCATTATGGAAGGTAGTATGTTGTCGATATCTTTGGTACTCCAATGGATGGTAGCCTATTCATAATGGAAGGTAATCTGTTGTCGAGATTTTCGTTACTCCTATGGAGGGTAGCGTTGTCATTATGGAAGGTAGTCTATTGTCAACATTTTTGTTACTCAAATAGATGGTAGCCTTGCCATTTTGGAAGGTATTATGTTGTCAAGATTTTTGTTATTCCAATGGATGGTAGCCTTGTCATTATGGTAGGTAGTATGTCATTCTGATTTTTGTAACTTCTATGGATGGTAGCCTTGTCATTATGGAAGGTAGTCTATTGTTCAGATTTTTGTTACTACAATGTATGGTAGCCTTTTCATTATGGAAGGTAGTCTGTTGACGAGATTTTTGTTACTCTATTGGATGGTAGCCATGTCATTATGGAAGTTAGTCTGTTGTCGAGATTTTTGTTACTCCAATGGATGGTAGCCTTGTCATTATGGAAGGTAGTCTATTTTTGAGATTTTTGTTACTCCAATGGATGGTAGCCTTGTCATTATGGAAGGTAGTATGTTGTCGATATTTTTGTTACTCCAATGGATGGTAGCATTGTCATTATGGAAGGTAGTCTCTTGTTGATATTTTTGATACTCCAATGGATGATAGCCTTGTCATTATGGAAGGTAGTATGTTGTCGAGATTTTTGTTACTACAATGGATGGTAGCCTTGTCATTATGGAAGGTAGTCTATTGTTCAGATTTTTGTAACTAAAATGTATGGTAGCCTTGTCATTATGGAAGGGAGTCTGTTGTCGAGATTTTTGTTACTCCATTGGATGGTAGCCTTGTCATTATGGAAGATAGTTTGTTGTTGGGATTTCTGTTATTCCAATGGATTGTAGCCTAGTCATTATGGAAGGTAGTCTATTTTCCAGATTTTTGTTACTCCAATCGATGGTAGCCTTGTCATTATGGAAGGTAATCTGCTGTCGAGATTTTTGTTACTTTAATGGATGGTAGCCTTGTCATTATGGAAGGTAGTCTATTGTCGAGATTTTTGTTACTAAATGGTTTGTAGCCTTGTCATTATGCAAGGTAGTATGTTGTCGATATCTTTGTTACTCCAATGGATGGTAGCCTAGTCATTATATAAGGTAGTCTTTTGTCGAGATTTTTGTTACTCCAATGGATGGTAGACTTGTCATTATGGAAGGTAGTCTATTGTCGAGATTTTAGTTACTCTAATGGATGGTAGCCTTGTCATTATGGAAGGTATTATTTCATTGTGATTTTTGTTACTCCAATGGATTGTAGCCTTGTCATTATGGTAGGTAGTCTGTTGTCGAGATTTTTGTTACTCTAATGGATGGTAGCCTTGTCGTTATGGAAGGTAGTCTTTTGTTCAGGTTTTTGTTACTACAATGTATGGAAGCCTTGTCATTATAGAAGGTAGTCTGTTGTCGAGATTTCTGTTACTCCATTGGATGGGTGCCTTGTCATTATGGAAGTTAGTCTGTTGTCGAGATTTTTGTTATTCCAATGGATGGTAGCCTAGTCATTAAGGAAAGTAGTCTGTTTTCGAGATTTTTGTTACTCCAATGGATTGTAGCCTTGTCATTATGGAAGGTAGTATGTTGCCGAGATTTTTGTTACTACAATGGTTTGTAGCCTTGTCATTATGGAAGGTAGTATGTTGTCGATATCTTTGGTACTCCAATGGATGGTAGCCTATTCATTATGGAAGGTAGTCTGTTGTCGAGATTTTCGTTACTCCAATGGATGGTAGCCATTTCATTATGGAAGGTATTCTATTGTCAAGATTTTTGTTACTCCAATGGATGGTAGCCATGTCATTATGGAAAGTAGTATGTTGTCGATATCTTTGTTACTCCAATGGATGGTAGCCTTGTCATTATGGAAGGTAGTCTGTTGTCGATATCTTTGATACTCCAATGGATGGTAGCCAAGTCATTATGGAAGGTAGTATGTTGTCGAGATTAATTTTACTCCAATGGATGGTAGCCTTGTCATTATGGAAGGTAGTATGTTGTCGGGATTTTTGTTTTTCCAATGGATGGTAGCATTGTCATTTTGGAAGGTAGTCTCTTGTTGATATTTTTGATACTCCAATGGATGGTAGCCTTGTCACTATGGAAGGTAGTATGTTGTCGAAATTTCTGTTACTACAATGGTTTGTAGCCTTGTCATTATGGAAGGTAGTATGTTGTCGATATCTTTGGTACTCCAATGGATGGTAGCCTATTCATAATGGAAGGTAATCTGTTGTCGAGATTTTCGTTACTCCAATGGATGGTAGCCTTGTCATTATGGAAGGTAGTCTATTGTCAACATTTTTGTTACTCAAATAGATGGTAGCCTTGCCATTTTGGAAGGTATTATGTTGTCAAGATTTTTTTTATTCCAATGGATGGTAGCCTTGTCATTATGGTAGGTAGTATGTCATTCTGATTTTTGTTACTCCTATGGATGGTAGCCTTGTCATTATGGAAGGTAGTCTATTGTTCAGATTTTTGTTACTACAATGTATGGTAGCCTTTTCATTATGGAAGGTAGTCTGTTGACGAGATTTTTGTTACTCTATTGGATGGTAGCCATGTCATTATGGAAGTTAGTCTGTTGTCGAGATTTTTGTTACTCCAATGGATGGTAGCCTTGTCATTATGGAAGGTAGTCTATTTTTGAGATTTTTGTTACTCCAATGGATGGTAGCCTTGTCATTATGGAAGGTAGTATGTTGTCGATATTTTTGTTACTCCAATGGATGGTAGCATTGTCATTATGGAAGGTAGTCTCTTGTTGATATTTTTGATACTCCAATGGATGATAGCCTTGTCATTATGGAAGGTAGTATGTTGTCGAGATTTTTGTTACTACAATGGATGGTAGCCTTGTCATTATGGAAGGTAGTCTATTGTTCAGATTTTTGTAACTAAAATGTATGGTAGCCTTGTCATTATGGAAGGTAGTCTGTTGTCGAGATTTTTGTTACTCCATTGGATGGTAGCCTTGTCATTATGGAAGATAGTTTGTTGTCGAGATTTCTGTTATTCCAATGGATTGTATCCTAGTCATTATGGAAGGTAGTCTATTTTCCAGATTTTTGTTACTCCAATGGATGGTAGCCTTGTCATTATGGAAGGTAGTCTGCTGTCGAGATTTTTGTTACTCCATTGGATGGTAGCCTTGTCATTATGGAAGGTAGTCTATTGTCGAGATTTTTGTTACTAAATGGTTTGTAGCCTTGTCATTATGCAAGGTAGTATGTTGTCGATATCTTTGTTACTCCAATGGATGGTAGCCTAATCATTATATAAGGTAGTCTGTTGTCGAGATTTTTGTTACTCCAATGGATGGTAGACTTGTCATTATGGAAGGTAGTCTATTGTCGAGATTTTTGTTACTCTAATGGATGGTAGCCTTGTCATTATGGAAGGTATTATTTCATTGTGATTTTTGTTACTCCAATGGATTGTAGCCTTGTCATTATGGTAGGTAGTTTGTTGTCGAGATTTTTGTTACTCTAATGGATGGTAGCCTTGTCATTATGGAAGGTAGTCTTTTGTTCAGTTTTTTGTTACTACAATGTATGGAAGCCTTGTCATTATAGAAGGTAGTCTGTTGTCGAGATTTCTGTTACTCCATTGGATGGGTGCCTTGTCATTATGGAAGTTAGTCTGTTGTCGAGATTTTTGTTATTCCAATGGATGGTAGCCTAGTCATTAAGGAAAGTAGTCTGTTTTCGAGATTTTTGTTACTCCAATGGATTGTAGCCTTGTCATTATGGAAGGTAGTATGTTGCCGAGATTTTTGTTACTACAATGGTTTGTAGCCTTGTCATTATGGAATGTAGTATGTTGTCGATATCTTTGGTACTCCAATGGATGGTAGCCTATTCATTATGGAAGGTAGTCTGTTGTCGAGATTTTCGTTACTCCAATGGATGGTAGCCATGTCATTATGGAAGGTATTCTATTGTCAAGATTTTTGTTACTCCAATGGATGGTAGCCATGTCATTATGGAAAGTAGTATGTTGTCGATATCTTTGTTACTCCAATGGATGGTAGCCTTGTCATTATGGAAGGTAGTCTGTTGTCGATATCTTTGATACTCCAATGGATGGTAGCCAAGTCATTATGGAAGGTAGTATGTTGTCGAGATTTTTTTTACTCCAATGGATGGTAGCCTTGTCACTATGGAAGGTAGTATGTTGTCGAGATTTTTGTTACTACAATGGTTTGTAGCCTTGTCATTATGGAAGGTAGTATGTTGTCGATATCTTTGGTACTCCAATGGATGGTAGCCTATTCATAATGGAAGGTAATCTGTTGTAGAGATTTTCGTTACTCCTATGGAGGGTAGCCTTGTCATTATGGAAGGTAGTCTATTGTCAACATTTTTGTTACTCAAATAGATGCTAGCCTTGCCATTTTGGAAGGTATTATGTTGTCAAGATTTTTGTTATTCCAATGGATGGTAGCCTTGTCATTATGGTAGGTAGTATGTCATTCTAATTTTTGTTACTCCTATGGATGGTAGCCTTGTCATTATGGAAGGTAGTCTATTGTTCAGATTTTTGTTACTACAATGTATGGTAGCCTTTTCATTATGGAAGGTAGTCTGTTGACGAGATTTTTGTTACTCTAATGGATGGTAGCCATGTCATTATGGAAGTTAGTCTGTTGTCGAGATTTTTGTTACTCCAATGGATGGTAGCCTTGTCATTATGGAAGGTAGTCTATTTTTGAGATTTTTGTTACTCCAATGGATGGTAGCCTTGTCATTATGGAAGGTAGTATGTTGTCGATATTTTTGTTACTCCAATGGATGGTAGCATTGTCATTATGGAAGGTAGTCTCTTGTTGATATTTTTGATACTCCAATGGATGATAGCCTTGTCATTATGGAAGGTAGTATGTTGTCGAGATTTTTGTTACTACAATGGATGGTAGCCTTGTCATTATGGAAGGTAGTCTATTGTTCAGATTTTTGTAACTAAAATGTATGGTAGCCTTGTCATTATGGAAGGTAGTCTGTTGTCGAGATTTTTGTTACTCCATTGGATGGTAGCCTTGTCATTATGGAAGATAGTTTGTTGTTGAGATTTCTGTTATTCCAATGGATTGTAGCCTAGTCATTATGGAAGGTAGTCAATTTTCCAGATTTTTGTTACTCCAATCGATGGTAGCCTTGTCATTATGGAAGGTAATCTGCTGTCGAGATTTTTGTTACTTTAATGGATGGTAGCCTTGTCATTATGGAAGGTAGTCTATTGTCGAGATTTTTGTTACTAAATGGTTTGTAGCCTTGTCATTATGCAAGGTAGTATGTTGTCGATATCTTTGTTACTCCAATGGATGGTAGCCTAGTCATTATATAAGGTAGTCTTTTGTCGAGATTTTTGTTACTCCAATGGATGGTAGACTTGTCATTATGGAAGGTAGTCTATTGTCGAGATTTTTGTTACTCTAATGGATGGTAGCCTTGTCATTATGGAAGGTATTATTTCATTGTGATTTTTGTTTTTCCAATGGATGGTAGCCAAGTCATTATGGAAGGTAGTCTATTTTTTGAGATTTTTGTTACTCCGATGGATGGTAGCCTTGTCATTATGGAAGGTAGTCTGTTGTCAAGATTTTTGTTACTACAATGGTTTGTAGCCTTGTCATTATGGAAGGTAGTATGTTGTCGATATCTTTGGCACTCTAATGGATGGTAGCCTTGTCATTATGGAAGGTAGTATGTTGTCGAGATTTTTTGTTACTACAATGGTTTGTAGCCTTGTCATTATGGATGGTAGTATGTTGTCGATATCTTTGGTACTCCAATGGATGGTAGCCTGTTCATTATGGAAGGTAGTCTGTTGTCGAGATTTTTGTTACTCCAATGGAGGGTAGCCTTGTCATTATGGAAGGTATTCTATTGTCAAGATTTTTATTACTCCAATGGATGGTAGCCTTGTCATTATGGAAAGTAGTATGTTGTCGATATCTTTGTTACTCCAATGGATGGTAGCCTTGTCATTATGGAAGGTAGTCTCTTGTCGATATCTTTGATACTCCAATGGATGGTAGCCTAGTCATTATGGAAGGTAGTCTATTGTCTAGATTTTTGTTACTCCAATGGATGGTAGCCTTGTCATTATGGAAGGTAGTATGTTGTCGAGATTTTTATTATTCCAATGGATGGTAACCTTGTCATTATGGAAGGTAGTCTATTCTTCAGATTTTTGTTACTAAATGTATGGTAACCTTGTCATTATGGAAGGTAGTATGTTGTCGATATCTTTGGTACTCCAATGGATGGTAGCCTATTCATTATGGAAGGTAGTCTGTTGTCGAGATTTTTGTTACTCCAAAGGATGGTAGCCTTGTCATTATGGAAGGTAGTCTATTGTCAACATTTTTGTTACTCAAATGGATGGTAGCCTTGTCATTATGGAAGGTAGTATGTTGTCGATATCTTTGTTACTCCAATGGATGGTAGCCTTGTCATTATGGAAGGTAGTTTGTTGTCCATATCTTTGTTACTCCAATAGATGGTAGCCTAGTCATTATGAAAGGTAGTCTATTGTCTAAATTTTTTTTACTCCAATGGATGGTAGCCTTGTCATTATGGAAGGTAGTATGTTGTCGAGATTTTTGTTATTCCAATGGATGGTAGCCTTGTCATTATGAAAGGTAGTCTATTGTTCAGATTTTTGTTACTAAAATGTATGGTAGCCTTGTCATTATGGAAGGTAGTCTGTTGTCAAGATTTTTGTTACTCCATTGGATGGTAGCCTTGTCATTATAAAAGATAGTCTGTTGTCGAGATTTCTGTTATTCCAATGGATTGTAGCCTAGTCATTATGGAAGGTAGTCTATTTTCCAGATTTTTGTTACTCCAATGGATGATAGCCTTGTCATTATGGAAGGTAGTCTGCTGTCGAGATTTTTGTTACTTTAATGGATGGTAGCCTTGTCATTATGGAAGGTAGTCTATTGTCGAGATTTTTGTTACTACAATGGTTTGTAGCCTTGTCATTATGCAAGGTAGTATGTTGTCGATATCTTTGTTACTCCAATGGATGGTAGCCTAGTCATTATGGAAGGTAGTATGTTGTCGAGATTTTTGTTAATCCAATGGATGGTAGACTTGTCATTATGGAAGGTAGTCTATTGTCGAGATTTTTGTTACTCTAATGGATGGTAGCCTTGTCATTATGGAAGGTATTATTTCATTGTGATTTTTGTTACTCCAATGGATGGTAGCCTTGTCATTATGGAAGGTAGTATGTTGTCGAGATTTTTGTTATTCCAATGGATGGTAGCCTTGTCATTATGGAAGGTAGTCTATTGTTCAGATTTTTGTTACTAAAATGTATTGTAGCCTTGTCATTATAGAAGGTAGTCTGTTGTCGAGATTTTTGTTACTCCATTGGAAGGGTGCCTTGTCATTATGGAAGTTAGTCTATTGTCGAGATTTTTTTTATTCTAATGAATGGTAGCCTAGTCATTATGGAAGGTAGTCTGTTTTCGAGATTTTTGTTACTCTAATGGATTGTAGCCTTGTCATTATGGAAGGTAGTATGTTGTCGAGATTTTTGTTACTACAATGGTTTGTAGCCTTGTCATTATGGAAGGTAGTATGTTGTCGATATCTTTGGTACTCCAATGGATGGTAGCCTATTCATTATGGAAGGTAGTCTGTTGTCGAGATTTTCGTTACTCCAATGGAAGTTAGCCTTGTCATTATGGAAGGTATTCTATTGTCAAGATTTTTGTTACTCCAATGGATGGTAGCCTTGTCATTATGGAAAGTAGTATGTTGTCAATATATTTGTTACTCCAATGGATGGTAGCCTTGTCATTATGGAAGGTAGTTTGTTGTCGATATCTTTGATACTCCAATGGATGGTAGCCTAGTCATTATGGAAGGTAGTCTATTGTCTAGATTTTTGTTACTCCAATGGATGGTAGCCTTGTCATTATGGAAGGTAGTCTATTGTCAACATTTTTGTTACTCCAATGGATGGTAGCCTTGTCATTATGGAAGGTAGTATGTTGTCGATATCTTTGTTACTCCAATGGATGGTAGCCTTGTCATTATGGAAGGTAGTTTGTTGTCCATATCTTTGTTACTCCAATAGATGGTAGCCTAGTCATTATGAAAGGTAGTCTATTGTCGAGATTTTTTTACTCCAATGGATGGTAGCCTTGTCATTATGGAAGGTAGTATGTTGTCGAGATTTTTGTTATTCCAATGGATGGTAGCCTTGTCATTATGGAAGGTAGTCTATTGTTCAGATTTTTGTTACTAAAATGTATTGTAGCCTTGTCATTATGGAAGGTAGTCTGTTGTCGAGATTTTTGTTACTCCATTGGATGATAGCCTTGTCATTATGGAAGATAGTCTGTTGTCGAGATTTTTGTTTTTCCAATGGATGGTAGCCTAGTCATTATGGAAGGTAGTCTATTTTTGAGATTTTTGTTACTCCGATGGATGGTAGCCTTGTCATTATGGAAGGTAGTATGTTGTCGTGATTTTTGTTACTCCAATGGATGGTATCATTGCCATTATGGAAGGTAGTCTCTTGTTGATATTTTTGATACTCCAATGGATGGTAGCCTTGTCATTATGGAAGGTAGTATGTTGTCGAGATTTTTGTTACTACAATGGTTTGTAGCCTTGTCATTATGGAAGGTAGTATGTTGTCGATATCTTTGGTACTCCAATGGATGGTAGCCTATTCATTATGGAAGGTAGTCTGTTGTCGATATTTTTGTTACTCCAATGGAGGGTAGCCTTGTCATTATGGAAGGTATTCTATTGTCAAGATTTTTGTTACTCCAATGGATGGTAGCCTTGTCATTATGGAAAGTAGTATGTTGTCGATATCTTTGTTACTCCAATGGATGGTAGCCTTGTCATTATGGAAGGTAGTCTGTTGTCGATATCTTTGATACTCAAATGGATGGTAGACAAGTCATTATGGAAGGTAGTCTATTGTCTAGATTTTTGTTACTCCAATGGATGGTAGCCTTGTCATTATGGAAGGTAGTATGTTGTCGAGATTTTTATTATTCCAATGGATGGTAACCTTGTCATTATGGAAGGTAGTCTATTCTTCAGATTTTTGTTACTAAATGTATGGTAACCTTGTCATTATGGAAGGTAGTATGTTGTCGATATCTTTGGTACTCCAATGGATGGTAGCCTATTCATTATGGAAGGTTGTCTGTTGTCGAGATTTTCGTTACTCCAAAGGATGGTAGCCTTGTCATTATGGAAGGTAGTCTATTGTCAACATTTTTGTTACTCCAATGGATGGTAGCCTTGTCATTATGGAAGGTAGTATGTTGTCGATATCTTTGTTACTCCAATGGATGGTAGCCTTGTCATTATGGAAGGTAGTTTGTTGTCCATATCTTTGTTACTCCAATATATGGTAGCCTAGTCATTATGAAAGGTAGTCTATTGTCTAGATTTTTTTTACTCCAATGGATGGTAGCCTTGTCATTATGGAAGGTAGTATGTTGTCGAGATTTTTGTTATTCCAATGGATGGTAGCCTTGTCATTATGAAAGGTAGTCTGTTGTTCAGATTTTTATTACTAAAATGTATGGTAGCCTTGTCATTATGGAAGGTAGTCTGTTGTCGAGATTTTTGTTACTCCATTGGATGGTAGCCTTGTCATTATGGAAGATAGTCTGTTGTCGAGATTTCTGTTATTCCAATGGATTGTAGCCTAGTCATTATGGAAGGTAGTCTATCTTCCAGATTTTTGTTACTCCAATGGATGGTAGCCTTGTCATTATGGAAGGTAGTCTATTGTCGAGATTTTTGTTACTTTAATGGATGGTAGCCTTGTCATTATGGAAGGTAGTCTATTGTCGAGATTTTTGTTACTCCAATGGATGCTAGCCTAGTCGTTATGGAAGGTAGTTTGTTGTTGAGATTTTTGTTACTCCAATTGATGGTAGCCTAGTCATTATGGAAGGTAGTCTATTTTAGAGATTTTTGTTACTCCAATGGATGGTAGCCTTGTCATTATGGAAGGTAGTTTGATGTCGGGATTTTTGTTACTCTAATGGATGGTAGCCTTGTCATTATGGAAGGTAGTTTATTGTCAAGATTTTTGTTACTACAATGGTTTATAGTCTTGTCATTATGGAAGGTAGTATGTTGTCGATATCTTTGTTACTCCAATGGATGGTAGACTAGTCATTATGGAAGGTAGTCCATTGTCCAGATTTTCGTTACTCTAATGGATGCTAGCCTTCTCATTATGAAAGGTAGTCTATTGTCGAGATTTTTGTTACTCCAATGGATGGTAGCCTTGCCATTATGGAAGGAAGTCTCTTGTCGAGATTTTTGTTACTCCATTAGATGGTACCCTTGTCATTATGGAAGGTAGTCTTTTGTCATGATTTTTGTTATTCCAATGGATGGTAGACTTGTCATTATGGAAGGAAGTCTGTTGTCATGATTTTTGTTACTCCAAAGGATGATATCCTTGTAATTATGGAAGGTAGTCTGTTGTAGAGATTTTTGTTATTCCAATGGATGGTAGCCTTGTAATTATGGAAGGTAGTCTGTTTTCGTGATTTTTGTTACTCCGATGGTTGGTAGCCTTGTCATTATGGAAGGTAGTATGTTGTCGATATCTTTGTTACTCCAATGGATGGTAGCCAAGTCATTATGGAAGGTAGCCTGTTGTCGAGATTTTCGTTACTCCACTGGATGGTAGCCTTGTCAGTATGGAAGGTAGTCTGTTGTCGTGATTTTTGTTACTCCAATTGATGGTAGCCTTGTCATTATGGAAGGTAGTATTTTGTCGATATCTTTGTTACTCCAATGGATGGTAGCCTTGTCATTATGGAAGGTAGTCTGTTGTCGATATCTTTGTTACTCCAATGGATGGTAGCCTTGTCATTATGGAAGGTAGTATGTCATTGTGATTTTTGTTACTCCAATGGATGGTAGCCTTGTCATTATGGAAGGTAGTCTATTGTTCAGATTTTTTTACTACAATGTATGGTAGCCTTGTCATTAAGGAAGGTAGTCTATTGTCGAGGTTTTTGTTACTCTATTGGATGGTAGCCATGTCATTATGGAAGTTAGTATGTTGTCTAGATTTTGGTTTTTCCAATGGATGGTAGCCTAGTCATTATGGAAGGTAGTCGATTTTTGAGATTTTTGTTACTCCGATGGATGGTAGCCTTGTCATTATGGAAGGTAGTATGTTGTCAATATTTTTGTTACTCCAATGGATGGTAGAATTGTCATTATGGAAGGTAGTCTCTTGTTGATATTTTTGATACTCCAATGGATGGTAGCCTTGTCATTATGGAAGGTAGTATGTTGTCGAGATTTTTGTTACTACAATGATTTGTAGCCTTGTCATTATGGAAGGTAGTATGTTGTCGATATCTTTGGTACTCCAATGGATGGTAGCCTTGTCATTATGGAAGGTAGTCTATTGTCGATATCTTTGTTACTCCAATGGATGGTAGCCTAGTCATTATGGAAGGTAACCTATTGTCGAGATTTTTGTTACTCCAATGGATGGTATCCTTGTCATTATGAGAGGTAATATGTTGTCGAGATTTTTGTTATTCCAATGGGTGGTATCCTTGTCAATATGAAAGGTAGTTTGTTGTCGATATCTTTGTTACTCCAATGGATGGTAGCCTAGTCATTTTAGAAGGTAGTCGATTTTCGATATTTTTGTTACTCCAATGGATGGTAGCCTTTTCATTATGAAAGGTAGTCTGCTGTCGAGATTTTTGTTACTTTAATGGATGGTAGCCTTTTCATTATGAAATGTAGTCTATTGTCGAGATTTTAGTTACAACCATGGTTTGTAGCCTAGTCATTATGGAAGGTAGCCTGTTGTCGATATTTTCTTTACTCCAATGGATGGTAGCCTTGTCAGTATGGAAGGTAGTCTGTTGTCGAGATTTTTGTTACTCCAGTGGATGGTAGCCTTGTCATTATGGAAGGTAGTCAATTATCGATATTTTTGTTACTCTAATGGATGGTAGCCTTGTCATTATGGAAGGTATTCTTTCATTGTGAGTTTTATTACTCCAATGGATGGTAGATTTGTCATTATGGAAGTTAGTCTGTTGTCGAGATATTTTTACTCTAATGGATGGTAGCCTTGTAATTATGGAAGGTAGTCTTTTGTTCAGATTTTGGTTACTACGATGTATGGAAGCCTTGTCATTATAGAAGGTAGTCTGTTGTCGAGATTTTTGTTACTCCATTGGATGGTAGCCTTGTCATTATGGAAGTTAGTCTATTGTCGAGATTTTTGTTAATCCAATGGATGGTAGCCTAGTCATTATGGAGGGTAGTCTGTTTTCAAGATTTTTGTTAATCCAATGGATGGTAGCCTAGTCATTATGGAAGGTTGTCTGTTATCGAGATTTTTGTTACTCTAATGGATGGTAGCCTTGCCATTATGGAAGGTATTATGTTGTCAAGATTTTTGTTACTCCAATGGATGGTAGCCTTGTCATTATGGAAAGTAGTATGTAATTGTGATTTTTGTTATTCCTATGGATGGTAGCCTTGTCATCATGGAAGGTAGTCCATTGTTCAGATTTTTGTTACTACAATGTATGGTAGCCTTGTCATTATGGAAGTTAGTCTGTTGTCGAGATTTTTGTTACTCTATTGGATGGTAGCCATGTAATTATGGAAGTTAGTATGTTGTCGGATTTTGGTTTTTCCAATGGATGGTAGCCTAATCATAAGGGAAGGTAGTCTATTTTTGAGATTTTTGTTACTCTGATGGATGGTAGCCTTGTCATTATGGAAGGTAGTATGTTGTCAAGATTTTTGTTACTCCAATGGATGGTAGCCTTGTCATTATGGAAGGTAGTCTCTTGTTGATATTTTTGATACTCCAATGGACGGTAGCCTTGTCATTATGGAAGGTAGTATGTTGTCGAGATTTATTTTACTACAATGGTTTGTAGCCTTGTCATTATCGAAGGTAGTATGTTATCGATATCTTTGGTATTCCAATGGATGGTAACCTATTCATTATGGAAGGTAGTCTGTTATCGAGATATTCGTTACTCCAATGGAGGGTAGCCTTATTATTATGGAAGTTAGTTTGTTGTCAAGATTTTTGTTACTCCAATGGATGGTAGCCTTGTCATTATGGAAGGTACTATGTTGTCGATATCTTTGTTACTCCAATGGATGGTAGCCTTGTCATTATGGAAGGTGATATGTTGTGGATATCTTTGTTACTCCAATGGATGGTAGCTTAGTCATTATGGAAGGTAACCTTTTATCGAGATTTTTGTGACTCCAATGGATGGTAGCCTTGTCATTATGGAAGGTAATATGTTGTCGATATTTTTGTTATTCCAATGGATGGTAGGCTTGTCATTATGAAAGGTAGTTTGTTGTCGATATCTTTGTTACTCCAATGGATGGTAGCCTAGTCATTATGGAAGGTAGTCTGTTGTTGAGATTTTTGTTGCTCCAATGGATGGTAGCCTAGTCATTATGGAAGGTAGTTTGTTGTTGATATTTTTGTTACTCCAATTGATGGTAGCCTAGTCATTATGGAAGGTAGTCTATTTTCGAGATTTTTGTTACTCCAATGGATGGTAGCCTTGTCATTATGGAAGGTAGTTTGTTGTCGAGATTTTTGTTACTCTAATGGATGGTAGCCTTTTCATTATGGAAGGTAGTCTATTGTCGAGATTTTTGTTACTACAATGGTTTATAGCCTTTTCATTATGGAAGGTAGTATGTTGTCGATATCTTTGTTACTCTAATGGATGGTAGCCAAGTCATTATGGAAGGTAGTCTATTGTCGAGATTTTCGTTAGTTTAATGGATGCTAGCCTTCTCATTATAGAAGGTAGTCTATTGTCGAGATTTTTGTTACTCCAATGGATGGTAGCCTTGCCATTATGGAAGGAAGTCTCTTGTCGATATTTTTGTTACTCCATTGGATGGTAGCCTTGTCATTATGGAAGGTAGTCTTTTGTCATTATTTTTGTTGTTCCAATGGATGGTAGACTTGTCATTATGGAAGGAAGTCTGTTGTCATGATTTTTGTTACTACAATGGATGATATCCTTGTAATTATGGAAGGTAGTCTGTTGTCGAGATTTTTGTTATTCCAATGGATGGTAGCCTTGTAATTATGGAAGGTAGTCTGTTTTTGTGATTTTTGTTACTCTGATGGTTGGTAGCCTTGTCATTATGGAAGGTAGTATGTTGTCGATATCTTTGTTACTCCAATGTATGGTAGCCTAGTCATTATGGAAGGTAGCCTGTTGTCGATATTTTCGTTACTCCAATGGATGGTAGCCTTGTCAGTATGGAAGGTTGTCTGTTGTCGTGATTTTTGTTACTCCAATTGATGGTAGCCTTGTCATTATGGAAGGTAGTATTTTGTCGATATCTTTGTTACTCAAATGGATGGTATCCTTGTCATTATGGAAGGTAGTCTGTTGTCGATATCTTTGTTACTCCAATGGATGGTAACCTAGTCATTATGTAAGTATTCTATTCTCGAATTTTTTTTACGCCAATGGATGGTAGCCTTGTCATTATGGAAGGTAGTATGTTGTCGAGATTTTGGTTATTCCAATGGATGGTAGCCTTGTCATTATGGAAGGTAGTCTATTGTTCAGATTTTTGTTACTAAAATGTATGGTAGCCTTGTCATTATGGAAGGTAGTTTGTTGTCGATATTTTTGTTACTCCATTGGATGGTAGCCTTGTCATTATGGAAGATAGTCTGTTGTCGAGATATTTGTTATTCCAATGGATTGTAGCCTAGTCATTATGGAAGGTAGTCGATTTTCGAGATTTTTGTTACTCCAATGGATGGTAGCCTTGTCATTATGGAAGGTAGTCTACTGTCGAGATTTTTGTTACTTTAATGGATGGTAGCCTTGTCATTATGGAAGGTAGTCTATTGTCGAGATTTTTGTTACTATAATGGTTTGTAGCCTTGTCATTATGGAAGATAGTATGTTGTCGATATCTTTTTTACTCCAATGGATGGTAGCCTAGTCATTTTGGAAGGTAGTCTGTTGTCGAGATTTTTGTTACTCCAATGGATGGTAGCCTTGTCATTATGGAAGGTAGTCTGTTATCGAGATTTTTGTTACTCTAATAGATGGTAGCCTTGTCATTATTGTAGGTATTCTATCATTGTGATTTTTGTTTCTCCAATGGATGGTAACCTTGTCATTATAGAAGGTAGTCTGATGTCGAGATTTTTGTTACTCTAATGGAAGGTAGCCTTGTCATTATGGAAGGTAGTCTTTTGTTCAGATTTTTGTTACTACAATGTATGGAAGCCTTGTCATTATAGAAGGTAGTCTGTTTTTGAGATTTTTGTAACTCCATTGGATGGTAGCCTTGTCATTATGGAAGTTAGTCTATTGTCGAGATTTTTCTTATTCCAATGGACGGTAGCCTAGTCATTATTGAAGGTAGTCTGTTTTGGAGATTTTTGTTACACCAATGGATGGTAGCCTAGTCAATATGGAAGGTAGTCTGTTATCGAGATTTTTGTTACTCCAATGTATGGTAGCCGTGCCATTATGGAAGGTATTATGTTGTCAAGATTTTAGTTACTCCAATGGATGGTAGCCTTGTCATTATGGAAGGTAGTATCTCATTGTGATTTTTTTTACTCCTATGGATGGTAGCCTTGTCATTATGGAAGGTAGTCTATTGTTGAGATTTTTGTTACTACAATGTAAGGTAGCCTTGTCATTATGGAAGGTAGTTTGTTGTCGAGATTTTTGTTACTCCAATGGATGGTAGCCTTGCCATTATGGAAGGTATTATGTTGTCAAGATTTTTGTTACTCTAATGGATGGTAGCCTTGTCATTATGGAAGGTAGTATGTCATTGTGATTTTTGTTACTCCTATGGATGGTAGCCTTGTCATTATGGAAGGTAGTCTATTGTTCAGATTTTTTGTACTACAATTTATGGTAGGCTTGTCATTCCGAAGGTATTTTGTTGTCGAGATTTTTGTTACTCTATTGGATGGTAGCCATTTCATTATGGAAGTTAGTCTATTGTCGAGATTTTTGTTTTTCCAATGGATGGTAGCCTAGTCATTATGGAAGGTAGTCTGTTTTTGCGATTTTCGTTACTCTGATGGATGGTAGCCTTGTCATTATGGAAGGTAGTCGGTTGTCGAGATTTTTGTTACTCTAATGGATGGTATCCTTGTCATTATGGAAGGTATTCTTTCATTGTGATTTTTGTTACTCCAATGGATGGTAGCCTTGTCATTATAGAAGGTAGTCTGTTGTCGAGATTTTTATTACTCTAATGGATGGTAGCCTTGTCATTATGGAAGGTAGTCTTTTGTTCATATTTTTGTTACTACAATGTATGGAAGCCTTGTTATTATAGAAGGTAGTCTGTTGTTGAGATTTTTGTAACTCCATTGGATGGGAGCCTTGTCATTATGGAAGTTAGTCTGTTGTCGAGATTTTTCTTATTCCAATGGATGGTAGCCTAGTCATTATTGAAGGTAGTCTGTTTTGGAGATTTTTGTTACACCAATGGAGGGTAGCCTATTCATTATGGAAGTTAGTCTGTTATCGAGATTGTTGTTACTCCAATGGATGGTAGCCTTGCCATTATGGAAGGTATTATGTTGTCAAGATTTTAGTTACTCCAATGGATGGTAGCCTTGTCATTATGGAAGGTAGTATGTCATTGTGATTTTTGTTACTCCTATGGATGGTAGCCTTGTCATTATTGAAGGTAGTCTATTGTTGAGATTTTTGTTACTACAATGTAAGGTAGCCTTGTCATTATGGAAGGTAGTCTGTTGTCGAGATTTTTGTTTTTCCAATGTATGGTAGCCTTGTCATTACGGAAGGTATTCTGTTGTCGATATTTTTGTTACTCTATTGGATGGTAGCCATTTCATTATGGAAGTTAGTCTGTTGTCGAGATTTTTGTTTCTCCAATGGATGGTAGCCTAGTCATTATGGAAGGTAGTCTGTTTTTGAGATTTTTGTTACTCCGATGGATGGTAGCCTTGTCATTATGGAAGGTAGTCTGTTGTCGTGATTTTTGTTAGTCCAATGGATGGTTGCATTGTCATTATGGAAGGTAGTCTCTGGTTGATATTTTTGATACTCCAATGGATGGTAGCCTTGTCATTATGGAAGGTAGTATGTTGTCGATATTTTTGTAACTCCATTGGATGGTAGCCTTGTAATTATGGAAGTTAGTCTGTTGTCGAGATTTTTCTTATTCCAATGGATGGTAGCCTAGTCATTATTGAAGGTAGTCTGTTTTGGAGATTTTTGTTACACCAATGGATGGTAGCCTAGTCATTATGGAAGGTAGTCTGTTATCGAGATTTTTTTTACTCCAATGGATGGTAGCCTTGCCATTATGGAAGGTATTATGTTGTCAAGATTTTAGTTACTCCAATGGATGGTAGCCTTGTCATTATGGAAGGTAGTATGTCATTGTGATTTTTGTTACTCCTATGGATGGTAGCCTTGTCATTATAGAAGGTAGTCTGTTGTCGAGATTTTTATTACTCTAATGGATGGTAGCCTTGTCATTATGGAAGGTAGTCTTTTGTTCAGATTTTTGTTACTACAATGTATGGAAGCCTTGTTATTATAGAAGGTAGTCTGTTGTTGAGATTTTTGTAACTCCATTGGATGGTAGCCTTGTCATTATGGAAGTTAGTCTGTTGTCGAGATTTTTCTTATTCCAATGGATGGTAGCCTAGTCATTATTGAAGGTAGTCTGTTTTGGAGATTTTTGTTACACCAATGGAGGGTAGCCTATTCATTATGGAAGTTAGTCTGTTATCGAGATTGTTGTTACTCCAATGGATGGTAGCCTTGCCATTATGGAAGGTATTATGTTGTCAAGATTTTAGTTACTCCAATGGATGGTAGCCTTGTCATTATGGAAGGTAGTATGTCATTGTGATTTTTGTTACTCCTATGGATGGTAGCCTTGTCATTATTGAAGGTAGTCTATTGTTGAGATTTTTGTTACTACAATGTAAGGTAGCCTTGTCATTATGGAAGGTAGTCTGTTGTCGAGATTTTTGTTTTTCCAATGTATGGTAGCCTTGTCATTACGGAAGGTATTCTGTTGTCGATATTTTTGTTACTCTAATGGATGGTAGCCATTTCATTATGCAAGTTAGTCTGTTGTCGAGATTTTTGTTTCTCCAATGGATGGTAGCCTAGTCATTATGGAAGGTAGTCTGTTTTTGAGATTTTTGTTACTCCGATGGATGGTAGCCTTGTCATTATGGAAGTTAGTCTGTGGTCGTGATTTTTGTTACTCCAATGGATGATTGCATTGTCATTATGGAAGGTAGTCTCTTGTTGATATTTTTGATACTCCAATGGATGGTAGCCTTGTCATTATGGAAGGTAGTATGTTGTCGATATTTTTGTAACTCCATTGGATGGTAGCCTTGTAATTATGGAAGTTAGTCTGTTGTCGAGATTTTTCTTATTCCAATGGATGGTAGCCTAGTCATTATTGAAGGTAGTCTGTTTTGGAGATTTTTGTTACACCAATGGATGGTAGCCTAGTCATTATGGAAGGTAGTCTGTTATCGAGATTTTTGTTACTCCAATGAATGGTAGCCTTGCCATTATGGAAGGTATTATGTTGTCAAGATTTTAGTTACTCCAATGGATGGTAGCCTTGTCATTATGGAAGGTAGTATGTCATTGTGATTTTTGTTACTCCTATGGATGGTAGCCTTGTCATTATAGAAGGTAGTCTGTTGTCGAGATTTTTATTACTCTAATGGATGGTAGCCTTGTCATTATGGAAGGTAGTCTTTTGTTCAGATTTTTGTTACTACAATGTATGGAAGCCTTGTTATTATAGAAGGTAGTCTATTGTTGAGATTTTTGTAACTCCATTGGATGGTAGCCTTGTCATTATGGAAGTTAGTCTGTTGTCGAGATTTTTCTTATTCCAATGGATGGTAGCCTAGTCATTATTGAAGGTAGTCTGTTTTGGAGATTTTTGTTACACCAATGGAGGGTAGCCTATTCATTATGGAAGTTAGTCTGTTATCGAGATTGTTGTTACTCCAATGGATGGTAGCCTTGCCATTATGGAAGGTATTATGTTGTCAAGATTTTAGTTACTCCAATGGATGGTAGCCTTGTCATTATGGAAGGTAGTATGTCATTGTGATTTTTGTTACTCCTATGGATGGTAGCCTTGTCATTATAGAAGGTAGTCTGTTGTCGAGATTTTTATTACTCTAATGGATGGTAGCCTTGTCATTATGGAAGGTAGTCTTTTGTTCAGATTTTTGTTACTACAATGTATGGAAGCCTTGTTATTATAGAAGGTAGTCTGTTGTTGAGATTTTTGTAACTCCATTGGATGGTAGCCTTGTCATTATGGAAGTTAGTCTGTTGTCGAGATTTTTCTTATTCCAATGGATGGTAGCCTAGTCATTATTGAAGGTAGTCTGTTTTGGAGATTTTTGTTACACCAATGGAGGGTAGCCTATTCATTATGGAAGTTAGTCTGTTATCGAGATTGTTGTTACTCCAATGGATGGTAGCCTTGCCATTATGGAAGGTATTATGTTGTCAAGATTTTAGTTACTCCAATGGATGGTAGCCTTGTCATTATGGAAGGTAGTATGTCATTGTGATTTTTGTTACTCCTATGGATGGTAGCCTTGTCATTATTGAAGGTAGTCTATTGTTGAGATTTTTGTTACTACAATGTAAGGTAGCCTTGTCATTATGGAAGGTAGTCTGTTGTCGAGATTTTTGTTTTTCCAATGTATGGTAGCCTTGTCATTACGGAAGGTATTCTGTTGTCGATATTTTTGTTACTCTATTGGATGGTAGCCATTTCATTATGGAAGTTAGTCTGTTGTCGAGATTTTTGTTTCTCCAATGGATGGTAGCCTAGTCATTATGGAAGGTAGTCTGTTTTTGAGATTTTTGTTACTCCGATGGATGGTAGCCTTGTCATTATGGAAGTTAGTCTGTTGTCGTGATTTTTGTTACTCCAATGGATGGTTGCATTGTCATTATGGAAGGTAGTCTCTTGTTGATATTTTTGATACTCCAATGGATGGTAGCCTTGTCATTATGGAAGGTAGTATGTTGTCGATATTTTTGTAACTCCATTGGATGGTAGCCTTGTAATTATGGAAGTTAGTCTGTTGTCGAGATTTTTCTTATTCCAATGGATGGTAGCCTAGTCATTATTGAAGGTAGTCTGTTTTGGAGATTTTTGTTACACCAATGGATGGTAGCCTAGTCATTATGGAAGGTAGTCTGTTATCGAGATTTTTGTTACTCCAATGAATGGTAGCCTTGCCATTATGGAAGGTATTATGTTGTCAAGATTTTAGTTACTCCAATGGATGGTAGCCTTGTCATTATGGAAGGTAGTATGTCATTGTGATTTTTGTTACTCCTATGGATGGTAGCCTTGTCATTATAGAAGGTAGTCTGTTGTCGAGATTTTTATTACTCTAATGGATGGTAGCCTTGTCATTATGGAAGGTAGTCTTTTGTTCAGATTTTTGTTACTACAATGTATGGAAGCCTTGTTATTATAGAAGGTAGTCTATTGTTGAGATTTTTGTAACTCCATTGGATGGTAGCCTTGTCATTATGGAAGTTAGTTTGTTGTCGAGATTTTTCTTATTCCAATGGATGGTAGCCTAGTCATTATTGAAGGTAGTCTGTTTTGGAGATTTTTGTTACACCAATGGAGGGTAGCCTATTCATTATGGAAGTTAGTCTGTTATCGAGATTGTTGTTACTCCAATGGATGGTAGCCTTGCCATTATGGAAGGTATTATGTTGTCAAGATTTTAGTTACTCCAATGGATGGTAGCCTTGTCATTATGGAAGGTAGTATGTCATTGTGATTTTTGTTACTCCTATGGATGGTAGCCTTGTCATTATAGAAGGTAGTCTGTTGTCGAGATTTTTATTACTCTAATGGATGGTAGCCTTGTCATTATGGAAGGTAGTCTTTTGTTCAGATTTTTGTTACTACAATGTATGGAAGCCTTGTTATTATAGAAGGTAGTCTGTTGTTGAGATTTTTGTAACTCCATTGGATGGTAGCCTTGTCATTATGGAAGTTAGTCTGTTGTCGAGATTTTTCTTATTCCAATGGATGGTAGCCTAGTCATTATTGAAGGTAGTCTGTTTTGGAGATTTTTGTTACACCAATGGAGGGTAGCCTATTCATTATGGAAGTTAGTCTGTTATCGAGATTGTTGTTACTCCAATGGATGGTAGCCTTGCCATTATGGAAGGTATTATGTTGTCAAGATTTTAGTTACTCCAATGGATGGTAGCCTTGTCATTATGGAAGGTAGTATGTCATTGTGATTTTTGTTACTCCTATGGATGGTAGCCTTGTCATTATTGAAGGTAGTCTATTGTTGAGATTTTTGTTACTACAATGTAAGGTAGCCTTGTCATTATGGAAGGTAGTCTGTTGTCGAGATTTTTGTTTTTCCAATGTATGGTAGCCTTGTCATTACGGAAGGTATTCTGTTGTCGATATTTTTGTTACTCTATTGGATGGTAGCCATTTCATTATGGAAGTTAGTCTGTTGTCGAGATTTTTGTTTCTCCAATGGATGGTAGCCTAGTCATTATGGAAGGTAGTCTGTTTTTGAGATTTTTGTTACTCCGATGGATGGTAGCCTTGTCATTATGGAAGTTAGTCTGTTGTCGTGATTTTTGTTACTCCAATGGATGGTTGCATTGTCATTATGGAAGGTAGTCTCTTGTTGATATTTTTGATACTCCAATGGATGGTAGCCTTGTCATTATGGAAGGTAGTATGTTGTCGATATTTTTGTAACTCCATTGGATGGTAGCCTTGTAATTATGGAAGTTAGTCTGTTGTCGAGATTTTTCTTATTCCAATGGATGGTAGCCTAGTCATTATTGAAGGTAGTCTGTTTTGGAGATTTTTGTTACACCAATGGATGGTAGCCTAGTCATTATGGAAGGTAGTCTGTTATCGAGATTTTTGTTACTCCAATGAATGGTAGCCTTGCCATTATGGAAGGTATTATGTTGTCAAGATTTTAGTTACTCCAATGGATGGTAGCCTTGTCATTATGGAAGGTAGTATGTCATTGTGATTTTTGTTACTCCTATGGATGGTAGCCTTGTCATTATAGAAGGTAGTCTGTTGTCGAGATTTTTATTACTCTAATGGATGGTAGCCTTGTCATTATGGAAGGTAGTCTTTTGTTCAGATTTTTGTTACTACAATGTATGGAAGCCTTGTTATTATAGAAGGTAGTCTGTTGTTGAGATTTTTGTAACTCCATTGGATGGTAGCCTTGTCATTATGGAAGTTAGTCTGTTGTCGAGATTTTTCTTATTCCAATGGATGGTAGCCTAGTCATTATTGAAGGTAGTCTGTTTTGGAGATTTTTGTTACACCAATGGAGGGTAGCCTATTCATTATGGAAGTTAGTCTGTTATCGAGATTGTTGTTACTCCAATGGATGGTAGCCTTGCCATTATGGAAGGTATTATGTTGTCAAGATTTTAGTTACTCCAATGGATGGTAGCCTTGTCATTATGGAAGGTAGTATGTCATTGTGATTTTTGTTACTCCTATGGATGGTAGCCTTGTCATTATAGAAGGTAGTCTGTTGTCGAGATTTTTATTACTCTAATGGATGGTAGCCTTGTCATTATGGAAGGTAGTCTTTTGTTCAGATTTTTGTTACTACAATGTATGGAAGCCTTGTTATTATAGAAGGTAGTCTGTTGTTGAGATTTTTGTAACTCCATTGGATGGTAGCCTTGTCATTATGGAAGTTAGTCTGTTGTCGAGATTTTTCTTATTCCAATGGATGGTAGCCTAGTCATTATTGAAGGTAGTTTGTTTTGGAGATTTTTGTTACACCAATGGAGGGTAGCCTATTCATTATGGAAGTTAGTCTGTTATCGAGATTGTTGTTACTCCAATGGATGGTAGCCTTGCCATTATGGAAGGTATTATGTTGTCAAGATTTTAGTTACTCCAATGGATGGTAGCCTTGTCATTATGGAAGGTAGTATGTCATTGTGATTTTTGTTACTCCTATGGATGGTAGCCTTGTCATTATTGAAGGTAGTCTATTGTTGAGATTTTTGTTACTACAATGTAAGGTAGCCTTGTCATTATGGAAGGTAGTCTGTTGTCGAGATTTTTGTTTTTCCAATGTATGGTAGCCTTGTCATTACGGAAGGTATTCTGTTGTCGATATTTTTGTTACTCTATTGGATGGTAGCCATTTCATTATGGAAGTTAGTCTGTTGTCGAGATTTTTGTTTCTCCAATGGATGGTAGCCTAGTCATTATGGAAGGTAGTCTGTTTTTGAGATTTTTGTTACTCCGATGGATGGTAGCCTTGTCATTATGGAAGTTAGTCTGTTGTCGTGATTTTTGTTACTCCAATGGATGGTTGCATTGTCATTATGGAAGGTAGTCTCTTGTTGATATTTTTGATACTCCAATGGATGGTAGCCTTGTCATTATGGAAGGTAGTATGTTGTCGATATTTTTGTAACTCCATTGGATGGTAGCCTTGTAATTATGGAAGTTAGTCTGTTGTCGAGATTTTTCTTATTCCAATGGATGGTAGCCTAGTCATTATTGAAGGTAGTCTGTTTTGGAGATTTTTGTTACACCAATGGATGGTAGCCTAGTCATTATGGAAGGTAGTCTGTTATCGAGATTTTTGTTACTCCAATGGATGGTAGCCTTGCCATTATGGAAGGTATTATGTTGTCAAGATTTTAGTTACTCCAATGGATGGTAGCCTTGTCATTATGGAAGGTAGTATGTCATTGTGATTTTTGTTACTCCTATGGATGGTAGCCTTGTCATTATAGAAGGTAGTCTGTTGTCGAGATTTTTATTACTCTAATGGATGGTAGCCTTGTCATTATGGAAGGTAGTCTTTTGTTCAGATTTTTGTTACTACAATGTATGGAAGCCTTGTTATTATAGAAGGTAGTCTGTTGTTGAGATTTTTGTAACTCCATTGGATGGTAGCCTTGTCATTATGGAAGTTAGTCTGTTGTCGAGATTTTTCTTATTCCAATGGATGGTAGCCTAGTCATTATTGAAGGTAGTCTGTTTTGGAGATTTTTGTTACACCAATGGAGGGTAGCCTATTCATTATGGAAGTTAGTCTGTTATCGAGATTGTTGTTACTCCAATGGATGGTAGCCTTGCCATTATGGAAGGTATTATGTTGTCAAGATTTTAGTTACTCCAATGGATGGTAGCCTTGTCATTATGGAAGGTAGTATGTCATTGTGATTTTTGTTACTCCTATGGATGGTAGCCTTCTCATTATTGAAGGTAGTCTATTGTTGAGATTTTTGTTACTACAATGTAAGGTAGCCTTGTCATTATGGAAGGTAGTCTGTTGTCGAGATTTTTGTTTTTCCAATGTATGGTAGCCTTGTCATTACGGAAGGTATTCTGTTGTCGATATTTTTGTTACTCTATTGGATGGTAGCCATTTCATTATGGAAGTTAGTCTGTTGTCGAGATTTTTGGTTCTCCAATGGATGGTAGCCTAGTCATTATGGAAGGTAGTCTGTTTTTGAGATTTTTGTTACTCCGATGGATGGTAGCCTTGTCATTATGGAAGTTAGTCTATTGTCGTGATTTTTGTTACTCCAATGGATGGTTGCATTGTCATTATGGAAGGTAGTCTCTTGTTGATATTTTTGATACTCCAATGGATGGTAGCCTTGTCATTATGGAAGGTAGTATGTTGTCGATATTTTTGTAACTCCATTGGATGGTAGCCTTGTAATTATGGAAGTTAGTCTGTTGTCGAGATTTTTCTTATTCCAATGGATGGTAGCCTAGTCATTATTGAAGGTAGTCTGTTTTGGAGATTTTTGTTACACCAATGGATGGTAGCCTAGTCATTATGGAAGGTAGTCTGTTATCGAGATTTTTGTTACTCCAATGGATGGTAGCCTTGCCATTATGAAAGGTATTATGTTGTCAAGATTTTAGTTACTCCAATGGATGGTAGCCTTGTCATTATGGAAGGTAGTATGTCATTGTGATTTTTGTTACTCCTATGGATGGTAGCCTTGTCATTATGGAAGGTAGTCTATTGTTCAGATTTTTTTTACTTCAATGTATGGTAGCCTTGTCATTACGGAAGGTATTTTGTTGTCGAGATTTTTGTTACTCTATTGGATGGTAGCCATTTCATTATGGAAGTTAGTCTATTGTCGAGATTTTTGTTTTTCCAATGGATGGTAACCTAGTCATTATGGAAGGTAGTCTGTTTTTGAGATTTTTGTTACTCTGATGGATGGTAGCCATGTCATTATAGAAGGTAGTCTGTTGTCGAGATTTTTGTTACTCTAATGGATGGTATCCTTGTCATTATGGAAGGTATTCTTTCATTGTGATTTCTGTTACTCCAATGGATGGTAGCCTTGTCATTATAGAAGGTAGTCTGTTGTCGAGATTTTTATTACTCTAATGGATGGTAGCCTTGTCATTATGGAAGGTAGTCTTTTGTTCAGATTTTTGTTACTACAATGTATGGAAGCCTTGTCATTATAGAAGGTAGTCTGTTGTTGAGATTTTTGTAACTCCATTGGATGGTAGCCTTGTCATTATGGAAGTTAGTCTGTTGTCGAGATTTTTCTTATTCCAATGTATGGTAGCCTAGTCATTATTGAAGCTAGTCTGTTTTGGAGATTTTTGTTACACCAATGGAGGGTAGCCTATTCATTATGGAAGTTAGTCTATTATGGAGATTGTTGTTACTCCAATGGATGGTAGCCTTGCCATTATGGAAGGTATTATGTTGTCAAGATTTTAGTTACTCCAATGGATGGTAGCCTTGTCATTATGGAAGGTAGTATGTCATTGTGATTTTTGTTACTCCTATGGATGGTAGCCTTGTCATTATTGAAGGTAGTCTATTGTTGAGATTTTTGTAACTACAATGTAAAGTAGCCTTGTCATTATGGAAGGTAGTCTGTTGTCGAGATTTTTGTTTTTCCAATGTATGGTAGCCTTGTCATTACAGAAGGTATTCTGTTGTCAATATTTTTGTTACTCTATTGGATGGTAGCCATTTCACTATGGAAGTTAGTCTGTTGTTCAGATTTTTGTTTCTCCAATGGATGGTAGCCTAGTCATTATTGAAGGTAGTCTGTTTTGGAGATTTTTGTTACACAATGGAGGGTAGCCTATTCATTATGGAAGGTAGTCTGTTGTCGTGATTTTTGTTACTCCAATGGATGGTAGCATTGCCATTATGGAAGGTATTATGTTGTCAAGATTTTAGTTACTCCAATGGATGGTAGCCTTGTCATTATGGAAGGTAGTATGTCATTGTGATTTTTGTTACTCCTATGGATGGTAGCCTTGTCATTATTGAAGGTAGTCTATTGTTGAGATTTTTTTTACTACAATGTAAGGTAGCCTTGTCATTATGGAAGGTAGTCTGTTGTCGAGATTTTTGTTTTTCCAATGTATGGTAGCCTTGTCATTACGGAAGGTATTCTGTTGTCGATATTTTTGTTACTCTATTGGATGGTAGCCATTTCATTATGGAAGTTAGTATGTTGTTGAGATTTTTGTTTCTCCAATGGATGGTAGCCTAGTCATTATGGAAGGTAGTCTGTTTTTGAGATTTTTGTTACTCCGATGGATGGTAGCCTTGTCATTATGGAAGGTAGTCCGTTGTCGAGATTTTTGTTACTCCAATGGATGGTAGCATTGTCATTATGGAAGGCAGTCTCTTGTTGATATTTTTGATACTACAATGGATGGTAGCCTTGTCATTATGGAAGGTAGTATGTTGTCGATATTTTTGTAACTCCATTGGATGGTAGCCTTGTCATTATGGAAGTTAGTCTGTTGTCGAGATTTTTCTTATTCCAATGGATGGTAGCCTAGTCATTATTGAAGGTAGTCTGTTTTGGAGATTTTTGTTACACCAATGAATGGTAGCCTAGTCATTATGGATGGTAGTCTGTTATCTAGATTTTTGTTACTCTAATGGATGGTAGCCTTGCCATTATGGAAGGTATTATGTTGTCAAGATTTTAGTTACTCCAATGGATGGTAGCCTTGTCATTATGGAAGGTAGTATGTCATTGTCATTTTTGTTACTCCTATGGATGGTAGCCTTGTCATTATGGAAGGTAGTCTATTGTTGAGATTTTTGTTACTACAATGTAAGGTAGCCTTGTCATTATGGAAGGTATTTTGTTGTCGAGATTTTTGTTTTTCCAATGTATGGTAGCATTGTCGAGATTTTTGTTTCTCCAATGGATGGTAGCCTAGTCATTATGGAAGGTAGTATGTTTTTGAGAATTTTGTTACTCCGATGGACGGTAGCCTTGTCATTATGGAAGGTAGTCTGTTGTCGTGATTTTTGTTACTCCAATGGATGGTAGCATTGTCATTGTGGAAGGTAGTCTCTTGTTGATATTTTTGATACTCCAATGGATGGTAGCCTTGTCATTATGGAAGGTAGTATGTTGTCGAGATTTTTGTTACTATAATGGTTTGTACCCTTGTCATTATGGAAGGTAGTATGTTGTCGATATCTTTGGTACTCCAATGGATGGTAGCCTATTCATTATGGAAGGTAGTCTGTTGTCGAGACTTTCGTTACTCCAATGGAGGGTAGCCTTGTCATTATGGAAGGTAGTCTGTTGTCAAGATTTTTGTTACTCCAATGGATGGTAGCCTTCTCATTATGGAAGGTAGTATGTTGTCGATATCTTTGTTACTCCAGTGGATGGTAGCCTTGTCATTATGGAAGGTAGTCTGTTGTCGATATCTTTGTTACTCCAATGGATGGTAGCATAGTCATTATGGAAGGTAGTCTATTGTCGAGATATTTATTACTCCAATGGATGGTAGCCTTGTCATTATGGAAGGTAGTATGTTGTCCAGATTTTTGATATTCCAATGGATGGCAGCCTAGTCATTATGAAAGGTAGTTTGTTGTCGATATCTTTGTTAATCCAATGGATGGTAGCCTAGCCATTATGGAAGGTAGTCTGTTGTCGAGATTTTTGTTAGTCCAATAGATGGTAGCCTTTCCATTATGGAAAGAAGTCTCTTGTTGAGATTTTTGTCACTCCATTGGATGGTAGCCTTGTCATTATGGAAGGTAGTCTGTTGTCATGATTTGTGTTACTCAAATGGATGATACCCTTTTAATTATGGAAGGAAGTCTGTTGTCATGATTTTTGTTACTCCAATGGATGATAGCCTTGTAATTAGGGAAGGTAGTCTGTTGTCGATATCTTTGTTACTCCAATGGATGGTAGCCTAGTCATTATGGAAGGTAGTCTATTGTCGAGATTTTCGTTACTCTAATGGATGCTAGCCTTGTCATTATGGAAGGTAGTCTATTGTCGATATTTTTGTTACTCCAATGGATGGTAGCCTTGGCATTATGGAAGGAAGTCTCTTGCCGAGATTTTTGTTACTCCATTGGATGGTAGCCTTGTCATTATGGAAGGTAGTATGTTTTCATGATTTTTGTTATTCCAATGGATGCTAGACTTGTCATTATGGAAGGTAGGCTATTTTCGTGATTTTTGTTACTCCGATGGTTGGTAGCCTTGTCATTATGGAAGGTAGTATGTTGTCGATATCTTTGTTACTCCAATGGATGGTAGCCTAGTCATTATGGAAGGTAGCCTATTGTCGAGATTTTCATTACTCCAATGGAAGGTAGCCTTGTCAGTATGGAAGGTAGTCTGTTGTCGTGATTTTTGTTACTCCAATTGATGGTAGCCTAGTCATTATGGAAGGTAGTATTTTGTCGATATCTTTGTTACTCCAATGGATGGTAGCCTTGTCATTATGGAAGGTAGTCTGTTGTCGATATCTTTGTTACTCCAATGGATGGTAGCCTAGTCATTACGAAAGGTAGTCTATTGTCGATATTTTTGTTACTCCAATGGATGGTAGCCTAGTCATTATGGAAGATAGTCTGTTGTCGAGATTTTTGTTACTCCAATTGATGATAGCCTAGTCATTATAGAAGGTAGTCTATTGTCGAGATTTTAGTTACTCCAATGGATGGTAGCCTTGTCATTATGGAAGGTAGTCTATTGTCAAGATTTTTGTTACTCTAATGGATGGTAGCCTTGTCATTATGGAAGGTAGTCTGTTGTTTTGATTTTTGTTACTCCAATGGATGGTAGCCTTGTCATTATGGAAGGTAGTATGTTGTCGAGATTTTTTTTAATCCAATGGATGGTAGTCTTGACATTATGGAAGGTAGTCTATTGTTCAGATTTTTGTTACTACAATGTATGGTAGCCTTGTCATTATGGTATGTAGTCTGTTGTCGAGATTTTTGTTACTCTATTGGATGGTAGCCATGTCATTATGGAATTTAGTCTATTGTCGAGATTTTTGTTTTTCCAATGGATGGTAGCCTAGTAATTATGGAAGGTAGTATGTTATTGATATCTTTGTTACTCCAATGGATGGTAGCCTTGTCATTATGGAAGGTAGTCTGTTGTTCATATCTTTGTTACTCCAATGGATGGTAGCCTAATCATCATGGAAGGTAGTCTCTTGTGGAGATTTTTGTTACTCCAATGGATGGTAGCGTTGTCATTATGGAAAGTAGTCTGTTGCCGTGATTTTTGTTACTCCAATGGAAGGTAGCCTTGACATTATGGATTGTAGTCTATTGTTGATATCTTTGTTACTCCAATGGAAGGTAGCCTAGTCATTATGGAAGGTAGTTTATTGTCGAGATTTTTGTTACTCCAATGGATGGTAGCCTTGTCATTATGGAAGGTAGTATGTTGTCGATATTTTTGTTATTCCAATGGATGGTAGCCTTGTCATTATAAAAGGTAGTCTATTGTCGATATCTTTGTTACTCCAAAGGATGGTAGCCTAGTCATTATGGAAGGTAGTCTGTTGTCGAGATTTTTGTTACTCCAATGGATGATAGCCTTGTCATTATGGAAGGTAGTATGTTGTTGAGATTTTTGTTACTCCAATAGATGGTAGCCTTGTCATTATGGAAGATATTATGTCATTGTGATTTTTGTTACTCCTATGAATGGTAGTCTTGTCATTATGGAAGGTAGTCTATTGTTCATATTTTTGTTACTAAAATATATGGTTGCCTTGTCATTATGGAAGGTAGTCTGTTGTCGAGAATTTTGTTACTCCATTGGATGGTAGCCTTGTCATTATAGAAGATAGTTTGTTGTCGAGATTTGAGTTATTCCAATGGATTGTAGCCTAGTCATTATGGAAGGTAGTCTATTTTCGAGATTCCTGTTACTCCAATGGATGGTAGCCTTGTCATTATGGAAGGTAGTCTGTTGTCGAGATTTTTGTTATTCTAATGGATGGTAGCCTTGTCATTATTGAAGGTAGTCTATTGTCGAGATTTTTGTTACTACAATGGTTTGTAGCCTTGTCATTATGAAAGGTAGTATGTTGTCGATATCTTTGTTACTCCAATGGATGGAAGCCTAGTCATTATGGAAGGTAGTCTGTTGTCGAGATTTTTGTTACTCTAATGGATGGTAGCCTTGTCATTATGCAAGGTATTCTATAATTGTGATTTTTGTTACTCCTATTGATGGTAGCCTTGTCATTATGGAAGGTAGGCTTTTGTTCAAATTTTTGTTACTACAATGTATGGAAGCATTGTCATTATAAAAGGTAGTCTGTTGTCTAGATTTTTGTTACTCCATTGGATGGTAGCCTTGTCATTATGGAATTTAGTCTGTTGTCGAGATTTTCGTAATTCCAATGGATGGTAGCCTAGTCATTATGGAAGGTAGTTTGTTTTCGATATTTTTGTTACTCCAATGGATGCTAGCCTAGTCATTATGGAAGGTTGTCTGTTGTCGAGATTTTTGTTACTCCAATGGATGGTAGCCTTGCCATTATGGAAGGTATTATGTTGTCAAGATTTTTGTTACTCCAATTGATGATAGCCTTGTGATTATGCAAGGTAGTCTGTCAATGTGATTTTTGTTACTCCTATGGATGGTAGCCTTGTCATTATGGAAGGTAGTCTATTGTTCAGATTTTCGTTAATACAATGTATGGTAGCCTTGTCATTATGGAAGGTAGTCTTTTATCTAGATTTTTGTTACTCTATTGGATGGTATTCATGTCATTATAGAAGTTAGCCTGTTGTCAAGATTTTTGTTTTTCCAATGGATGGTAGCCTAGTAATTATGGAAGGCAGTCTGTTTTTGAGGTTTTTTTTACTCCGATGGATGGTAGCCTTGTCATTATGGAAGGTAGTCTGTTGGCGAGATTTTTTTTACTCCAATGGATGGTAGCATTTTCATTATGCAAGGTAGTCTCTTGTTGATATTTTTAATACTCCAATGGATGGTAGCCTTGTCATTATGGAAGGTAGTTTGTTGTCGATATTTTTGTTACTCCAATGGATGGTATCCTAGTCATTATGGAAGGTAGTCTGTTGTCGAGATTATTGTTACTCCAATGGATGGTAGCCTTGTCATTATGGAAGGTAGTCTGTTGTCGAGATTTTTGTTACTCTAATGGATGGTAGCCTTGTCATTAAGGAAGGTATTCTATTATTGTGATTTTTGTTACTCCTATTGATGGTAGCCTCGTAATTATGGAAGGTAGGCTTTTGTTCAGATTTTTGTTACTACAATGTATGTAAGCCTTATCATTATAGAAGGTAGTCTGTTGTCTAGATTTTTGTTACTCCATTGGATGGTAGCCTTGTCATTATAGAAGTTAGTCTGTTGTCGATATTTTTGAAATTCCAATGGATGGTAGCCTAGTCATTATGGAAGGTAGTTTGTTTTCGAGATTTTTGTTACTCCAATGGATGCTAGCCTAGTCATTATTGAAGGTAGTCTGTTGTCGAGATTTTTGTTACTCCAATGGATGGTAGCCTTGCCATTATGGAAGGTATTATGTTGTTATGATTTTTGTTACTCCAATGGATGATAGCCTTGTCATTATGCAAAGTAGTCTGTCGTTGTGATTTTTGTTACTCCTATGGATGGTAGCCTTGTCATTATGGAAGGTAGTCTTTTGTCGAGATTTTTGTTACTCTATTGGATGGTAGTTATGTCATTATGGAAGTTATCTTGTTGTCGAGATTTTTCTTTTTCCAATGGATGGTAGCCTAGTCATTATGGAAGGCAGTCTGTTTTAGAGGTTTTTGTTACTCCGATGGATGGTAGCCTTATCATTATGGAAGGTAGTCTGTTGTCGAGATTTTTGTTACTCCAATGGATGGTAGCATTGTCATTATGGAAGGTAGTATGTTGTCGATATCTTTGTTACTCTAATGGATGGAAGCCTAGTCATTATGGAAGTTAGTTTGTTGTCGAGTATTTTGTTATTCCAATGGATGGTATCCTAGTCATTATGGAAGGCAGTGAGTTTTCGAGATTTTTGTTACTCCAATGGATGGAAGCCTAGTCATTACGGAATGTAGTCTATTGTCGAGATTTTTGTTTCTCCAATGGATGGTAGCCTATTCATTATGGAAGGTAGTCTGTTGTCGAGACTTTCGTTACTCCAATGGAGGGTAGCCTTGTCATTATGGAAGGTAGTCTGTTGTCAAGATTTTTGTTACTCCAATGGATGGTAGCCTTCTCATTATGGAAGGTAGTATGTTGTCGATATCTTTGTTACTCCAGTGGATGGTAGCCTTGTCATTATGGAAGGTAGTCTGTTGTCGATATCTTTGTTACTCCAAAGGATGGTAGCCTTGTCATTATGGAAGGTAGTATGTTGTCCGGATTTTTGTTATTCTAATGGATGGCAGCCTAGTCATTATGAAAGGGAGTTTGTTATCGATATCTTTGTTACTCCAATGGATGGTAGCCTAGCCATTATGGAAGGTAGTCTGTTGTCGAGATTTTTGTTAGTCCAATAGATGGTAGCCTTTCCATTATGGAAGGAAGTCTCTTGTTGAGATTTTTGTCACTCCATTGGATGGTAGCCTTGTCATTATGGAAGGTAGTCTGTTGTCATGATTTGTGTTACTCAAATGGATGATACCCTTTTAATTATGGAAGGAAGTCTGTTGTCATGATTTTTGTTACTCCAATGGATGATAGCCTTGTAATTAGGGAAGGTAGTCTGTTGTCGATATCTTTGTTACTCCAATGGATGGTAGCCTAGTCAATATGGAAGGTAGTCTATTGTCGAGATTTTCGTTACTCTAATGGATGCTAGCCTTGTCATTATGGAAGGTAGTCTATTGTCGAGATTTTTGTTACTCCAATGGATGGTAGCCTTGGCATTATGGAAGGAAGTCTCTTGCCGAGATTTTTGTTACTCCATTGGATGGTAGCCTTGTCATTATGGAAGGTAGTATGTTTTCATGATTTTTGTTATTCCAATGGATGCTAGACTTGTCATTATGGAAGGTAGGCTATTTTCGTGATTTTTGTTACTCCGATGGTTGGTAGCCTTGTCATTATGGAAGGTAGTATGTTGTCGATATATTTGTTACTCCAATGGATGGTAGCCTAGTCATTATGGAAGGTAGCCTATTGTCGAGATTTTCATTACTCCAATGGAAGGTAGCCTTGTCAGTATGGAAGGTAGTCTGTTGTCGTGATTTTTGTTACTCCAATTGATGGTAGCCTAGTCATTATGGAAGGTAGTATTTTGTCGATATCTTTGTTACTCCAATGGATGGTAGCCTTGTCATTATGGAAGGTAGTCTGTTGTCGATATCTTTGTTACTCCAATGGATGGTAGCCTAGTCATTACGAAAGGTAGTCTATTGTCGATATTTTTGTTACTCCAATGGATGGTAGCCTAGTCATTATGGAAGATAGTCTGTTGTCGAGATTTTTGTTACTCCAATTGATGATAGCCTAGTCATTATAGAAGGTAGTCTGTTGTCGAGATTTTAGTTACTCCAATGGATGGTAGCCTTGTCATTATGGAAGGTAGTCTATTGTCAAGATTTTGGTTACTCTAATGGATGGTAGCCTTGTCATTATGGAAGGTAGTCTGTTGTTTTGATTTTTGTTACTCCAATGGATGGTAGCCTTGTCATTATGGAAGGTAGTATGTTGTCGAGATTTTTTTTAATCCAATGGATGGTAGCCTAGTAATTATGGAAGGTAGTATGTTATCGATATCTTTGTTACTCCAATGGATGGTAGCCTTGTCATTATGGAAGGTAGTCTGTTGTTCATATCTTTGTTACTCCAATGGATGGTAGCCTAATCATCATGGAAGGTAGTCTCTTGTGGAGATTTTTGTTACTCCAATGGATGGTAGCGTTGTCATTATGGAAAGTTGTCTGTTGTCGTGATTTTTGTTACTCCAATGGAAGGTAGCCTTATCATTATGGAATGTAGTCTGTTGTTGATATCTTTGTTACTCCAATGGAAGGTAGCCTAGTCATTATGGAAGGTAGTTTATTGTCAAGATTTTTGTTACTCCAATGGATGGTAGCCTTGTCATTATGGAAGGAAGTATGTTGTCGATATTTTTGTTATTCCAATGGATGGTAGCCTTGTCATTATGAAAGGTAGTTTATTGTTGATATCTTTGTTACTCCAAAGGATGGTAGCCTAGTCATTATTGAAGGTAGTCTGTTGTCGAGATTTTTGTTACTCCAATGGATGATAGCCTTGTCATTATGGAAGGTAGTTTGTTGTTGAGATTTTTGTTACTCCAATAGATGGTAGCCTTGTCATTATGGAAGATATTATGTCATTGTGATTTTTGTTACTCCTATGAATGGTAGTCTTGTCATTATGGAAGGTAGTCTATTGTTCATATTTTTGTTACTAAAATATATGGTTGCCTTGTCATTATGGAAGGTAGTCTGTTGTCGAGAATTTTGTTACTCCATTGGATGGTAGCCTTGTCATTATAGAAGATAGTTTGTTGTCGAGATTTGAGTTATTCCAATGGATTGTAGCCTAGTCATTATGGAAGGTAGTCTATTTTCGAGATTCTTGTTACTCCAATGGATGGTAGCCTTGTCATTATGGAAGGTAGTTTGTTGTCGAGATTTTTGTTATTCTAATGGATGGTAGCCTTGTCATTATGGAAGGTAGTCTATTGTCGAGATTTTTGTTACTACAATGGTTTGTAGCCTTGTCATTATGAAAGGTAGTTTGTTGTCGATATCTTTGTTACTCCAATGGATGGAAGCCTAGTCATTATGGAAGGTAGTCTGTTGTCGAGATTTTTGTTACTCTAATGGATGGTAGCCTTGTCATTATGCAAGGTATTCTATAATTGTGATTTTTGTTACTCCTATTGATGGTAGCCTTGTCATTATGGAAGGTAGGCTTTTGTTCAAATTTTTGTTACTACAATGTATGGAAGCCTTGTCATTATAAAAGGTAGTCTGTTGTCTAGATTTTTGTTACTCCATTGGATGGTAGCCTTGTCATTATGGAATTTAGTCTGTTGTCGAGATTTTTGTAATTCCAATGGATGGTAGCCTAGTCATTATGGAAGGTAGTTTGTTTTCGAGATTTTTGTTACTCCAATGGATGCTAGCCTAGTCATTATGGAAGGTTGTCTGTTGTCGAGATTTTTGTTACTCCAATGGATGGTAGCCTTGCCATTATGGAAGGTATTATGTTGTCAAGATTTTTGTTACTCCAATGGATGATAGCCTTGTTATTATGCAAAGTAGTTTGTCAATGTGATTTTTGTTACTCCTATGGATGGTAGCCTTGTCTTTATTGAAGGTAGTCTATTGTTCAGATTTTCGTTAATACAATGTATGGTAGCCTTGTCATTATGGAAGGTAGTCTTTTATCTAGATTTTTGTTACTCTATTGGATGGTTATCATGTCATTATAGAAGTTAGCCTGTTGTCGAGATTTTTGTTTTTCCAATGGATGGTAGCCTAGTAATTATGGAAGGCAGTCTGTTTTTGTGGTTTTTTTACTCCGATGGATGGTAGCCTTGTCATTATGGAAGGTAGTCTGTTGGCGAGATTTTTTTTACTCCAATGGATGGTAGCATTTTCATTATGGAAGGTAGTCTCTTGTTGATATTTTTAATAATCCAATGGATGGTAGCCTTGTCATTATGGAAGGTAGTTTGTTGTCGAGATTTTTGTTACTCCAATGGATGGTATCCTAGTCATTATGGAAGGTAGTCTGTTGTCGAGATTTTTATTACTCCAATGGATGGTAGCCTTGTCATTATGGAAGGTAGTCTGTTGTCGAGATTTTTGTTACTCTAATGGATGGTAGCCTTGTCATTAAGGAAGGTATTCTATTATTGTGATTTTTGTTACTCCTATTGATGGTAGCCTCGTAATTATGGAACTTGGGCTTTTGTTCAGATTTTTGTTACTACAATGTATGTAAGCCTTATCATTATAGAAGGTAGTCTGTTTTAGAGGTTTTTGTTACTCCGATGGATGGTCGCATTGTCATTATGGAAGGTAGTCTGTTGTCGAGATTTTTGTTACTCCAATGGATGGTAGCATTGTCATTATGGAAGGTAGTATGTTGTCGATATCTTTGTTACTCTAATGGATGGAAGCCTAGTCATTATGGAAGTTAGTTTGTTGTCGAGTATTTTGTTATTCCAATGGATGGTATCCTAGTCATTATGGAAGGCAGTGAGTTTTCGAGATTTTTGTTACTCCAATGGATGGAAGCCTAGTCATTACGGAATGTAGTCTATTGTCGAGATTTTTGTTTCTCCAATGCATGGTAGCCTTGTCATTATGGAAGGTAGTCTGTTGTCGAGATTTTTGTTACTCTAATGGATGGTAGCCTAATCATCATGGAAGGTAGTCTGTTGTCGAGATTTTTGTTACTCCAATGGATGGTAGCGTTGTCATTATGGAAGGAAGTCTGTTGTCGTGATTTTTGTTACTCCAATGGAAGGTAGCCTTGTCATTATGAAAGGTAGTATGTTGTCGAGATTTTGGTTATTCCAATGGATGGTAGCCTTGTCATTATGAAAGGTAGTTTGTTATCGATATCTTTGTTACTCCAATGGATGGTAGCCTTGTCATTATGGAAGGTAGTCTGTTGTCGAGAATTTTGTTACTCCAATGGATGATAGCCTTGTCGTTATGGATGGTAGTCTGTTGTTGAGATTTTTGTTACTCCAAATGATGGTAGCCTTGTCATTATGGAAGATTTTCTGTCATTGTGATTTTTGTTACTCCTATGAATGGTAGTCTTGTCATTATGGAAGGTAGTCTATTGTTCAGATTTTTGTTACTAAAATGTATGGTAGCCTTGTCATTATGGAAGGTAGTCTGTTGTCGAAAATTTTGTTACTCCATTGGATGGTAGCCTTGTCATTATAGAAGATAGTCTGTTGTCGAGATTTGAGTTATTCCAATGGATTGTAGCCTAGTCATTATGGAAGGTAGTCTATTTTCGAGATTCTTATTACTCCAATGGATGGTAGCCTTGTCATTATGGAAGGTAGTCTGTTGTCTAGATTTTTGTTACTCTAATGGATGGTAGCCTTGTCATTATGGAAGGTAGTCTATTGACGAGATTTTTTTTACTACAATGGTTTGTAGCCTTGTCATTATGGAAGGTAGTATGTTGTCGATATCTTTGTTACTCCAATGGATGGATGCCTAGTCATTATGGAAGGTAGTCTGTAGTCGAGATTTTTGTTACTCCAATGGATGGTAGCCTTGTAATTATGGAAGGTAGTCTGTTGCCGAGATTTTTGTTACTCCAATGGATGCTAGCCTAGTCATTATTGAAGGTAGTCTGTTGTCGAGATTTTTGTTACTCCAATGGATGGTAGCCTTGCCATTATGGAAGGTATTATGTTGTCAATATTTTTGTTACTCCAATGGATGATAGCCTTGTCATTATGCAAAGTAGTCCGTCGTTGTGATTTTTGTTACTCCTATGGATGGTAACCTTGTCATTATGGAAGGTAGTCTTTTGTCGAGATTTTTGTTACTCTATTGGATGGTTGTTATGTCATTATGGAAGTTATCCTGTTGTCGAGATTTTTCTTTTTCCAATGGATGGTAGCCTAGTCATTATGGAAGGCAGTCTATTTTAGAGGTTTTTGTTACTCCGATGGATGGTAGCCTTGTCATTATGTAAGGTAGTCTTTTGTCGAGAATTTTGTTACTCCATTGGATGGTAGCCTTGTCATTATAGAAGATAGTCTGTTGTCGAGATTTGAGTTATTCCAATGGATTGTAGCCTAGTCATTATGGAAGGTAGTCTATTTTCGAGATTCTTATTACTCCAATCGATGGTAGCCTTGTCATTATGGAAGGTAGTTTGTTGTCTAGATTTTTGTTACTCTAATGGATGGTAGCCTTGTCATTATGGAAGGTAGTCTGTTGTCTTGATTTTTGTAATTCCAATGGATGGTAGCCTAGTCATTATGGAAGGTAGTTTGTTGTCGATATCTTTGTTACTCCAATGTATGCTAGCCTAGTCATTATGGAAGGTAGTCTGTTGTCGAGATTTTTGTTACTCCAATGGATGGTAGCCTTGCCATTATGGAAGGTATTATGTTGTCAAGATTTTTGTTACTCCAATGGATGATAGCCTTGTCATTATGCAAGGTAGTCTGTCATTGTGACTTTTGTTACTCCTATGGATGGTAGCCTTGTCATTATGGAAGGTAGTCTATTGTTCAGATTATTGTTAATACAATGTATGGTAGCCTTGTCATTATGGAAGGTAGTCTTTTGTCGAGATTGTTGTTACTCTATTGGATGGTATTCATGTCATTATGGAAGTTAGCCTGTTGTCAAGATTTTTGTTTTTCCAATGGATGGTAGCCTAGTCATTATGGAAGGCAGTCTATTTTTGAGGTTTTTTTTACTCCGATTGATGGTAGCCTTGTCATTATGGAAGGTAGTCTCTTGGCGAGATTTTTTTTACTCCAACGCATGGTAGCATTTTCATTATGGAAGGTAGTCTCTTGTTGATATTTTTTATACTCCAATGGATGGTAGCCTTGTCATTATGGAAGGTAGTATGTTGTCGAGATTTTTGTTACTACAATGGTTTGTAGCCTTGTCATTATGTAAGGTATTATGTTATCGATATCTTTCGTACTCCGATGGATGGTAGCATATTCATTACGGAAGGTAGTTTATTTTCAAGATTTTAGTTAATCCAATGGAGAATAGCCTTGTCATTATGGAAGGTAGTCCGTTGTCGAGATTTTTGTTACTCCAATGGATGGTAGCCTTGTCATTATGGAAGGTAGTCTGTTGTCGAGATTTTTGTTACTCTAATCGATGGTAGCCTTGTCATTATGGAAGGTATTCTATTATTGTGATTTTTGTTACTCCTATTGATGGTAGACTTGTCATTATGGAAGGTAGGCTTTTGTTCAGATTTTTGTTACTACAATGTATGGAAGCCTTGTCATTATTGAAGGTTGTTTGTTGTCTATATTTTTGTTACTCCATTGGATGGTAGCCTTGTCATTATGGAAGTTAGTCAGTTGTCGTGATTTTTGTAATTCCAATGGATGGTAGCCTAGTCATTATGGAAGGTAGTCTGTTTTCGAGATTTTTATTACTCTAATGGATGCTAACCGAGTCATTATTGAAGGTAGTGTGTTGTCGAGATTTTTGTTACTTCAATGGATGGTAGCCTTGCCATTATGGAAGGTATTATGTTGTCAAGATTTTTGTTACTCCAATGGATGATAGCCTTGTCATTATGCAAAGTAGTTTGTCATTGTGATTTTTGTTACTCCTATGGATGGTAGCCTTGTCATTATGGAAGGTAGTCTTTTGTCAAGATTTTTGTTACTCTATTGGATGGTAGTCATGTCATTATGGAAGTTATCCTGTTGTCGAGATTTTTCTTTTTACAATGGATGGTAGCCTAGTCATTATGGAAGGCAGTCTGTTTTTGAGGTTTTTGTTACTCCGATGGATGGTAGCCTTGTCATTATGGAAGGTAGTCTCTTATTGATATTTTTAATACTCCAATGGATGGTAGCCTTGTCATTATGGAAGGTAGTATGTTGTCGATATTTTTGTTACTACAATGGTTTGTAGCCTTGTCATTATGGAAGGTAGTATGTTGTCAATATCTTTGGTACTCCAATGGATGGTAATATATTCATTATGGAAGGTAGTCTGTTTTCAAGATTTTCGTTAATCCAATGGAGGGTTGCCTTGACATTATGGAAGGTAGTTTGTTGTCGAGATTTTTGTTACTCCAATGGATGGTATCCTAGTCATTATGGAAGGTAGTCTGTTGTCGATATTTTTGTTACTCCAATGGATGGTAGCCTTGTCATTATTGAAGGTAGTCTGTTGTCGAGATTTTTGTTACTCTGATGGATGGTAGCCTTGTCATTAAGGAAGGTATTCTATTATTGTGATTTTTGTTACTCCTATTGATGGTAGCCTTGTAATTATGGAAGGTAGGCTTTTGTTCAGATTTTTGTTACTACAATGTATGTAAGCCTTGTCATTATAGAAGGTAGTCTGGTGTCTAGATTTTTGTTACTCCATTGGATGGTAGCCTTGTCATTATGGAAGTTAGTCTGTTGTCGAGATTTTTGTAATTCCAATGGATGGTAGCCTAGTCATTATGGAAGGTAGTCTGTTTTTGAGATTTTTGTTACTCCAATGGATGCTAGCCTAGTCATTATTGAAGGTACCCTATTGTCGAGATTTTTATTACTCCAATGGATGGTAGCCTTGCCATTATGGAAGGTATTATGTTGTCAAGATTTTTGTTACTCCAATGGACGATAGCCTTGTCATTATGCAAAGTAGTTTGTCGTTGTGATTTTTGTTAATCCTTTGGATGGTAGCCTTGTCATTATGGAAGGTAGTCTTTTGTCGAGATTTTTGTTACTCTATTGGATGGTAGTTATGTCATTATGGAAGTTATCCTGTTGTCGAGATTTTTCTTTTTCCAATGGATGGTAGCCTAGTCATTATGGAAGGCAGTCTGTTTTTGAGGTTTTTGTTACTCTGATGGATGGTAGCTTTGTCATTATGGAAGGTAGTCTGTTGACGAGATTTTTGTTACTCCAATGGATGGTAGCATTGTCATTATGGAAGGTAGTATGTTGTCGATATTTTTGTTACTCAAATGGATGGAATCCTAGTCATTATGAAAGGTAATCTGTTGTCAAGATTTTTGTTACTCCAATGGATGGTAGCCTTGTCATTATGGAAGGTATTCTATTATTGTGATATTTGTTACTCCTATTAATGGTAGCATTGTCATTATGGAAGGTAGGCTTTTGTTCATATTTTTGTTACTACAATGTATGGAAGCCTTGTAATTATAGAAGGTAGTTTGTTGTCTAGATTTTTGTTACTCCATTGGATGGTAGCCTTGTCATTATGGAAGTTAGTCAGTTGTCGTGATTTTTTTAATTCCAATGGATGGTAGCCTAGTCATTATGGAAGGTAGTCTGTTTTCGAGATTTTTATTACTCTAATGGATGCTAACTTAGTCATTATTGAAGGTAGTGTGTTGTCGAGATTTTTGTTACTCCAAAGGATGGTAGCCTTGCCATTATGGAAGGTATTATGTTGTCAAGATTTTTGTTACTCCAATGGATGATAGCCTTGTCATTATGCAAAGTAGTTTGTCATTGTGATTTTTGTTACTCCTATGGATGGTAGCCTTGTCATTATGGAAGGTAGTCTTTTGTCGAGATTTGTGTTACTCTATTGGATGGTAGTCATGTCATTATGGAAGTTATCCTGTTGTCAAGATTTTTCTTTTTACAATGGATGGTAGCCTAGTCATTATGGAAGGCAGTCTGATTTTGAGGTTTTTGTTACTCTGATGGATGGTAGCCTTGTCATTATGGAAGGTAGTCTCTTATTGATATTTTTAATACTCCAATGGATGGTAGCCTTGTCATTATGGAAGGTCGTATGTTGTCGATATTTTTGTTACTACAATGGTTTGTAGCCTTGTCATTATGGAAGGTAGTATGTTGTCAATATCTTTGGTACTCCAATGGATGGTAGTATATTCATTATGGAAGGTAGTCTGTTTTCAAGATTTTCGTTAATCCAATGGAGGGTAGCCTTGTCATTATGGAAGGTAGTTTGTTGTCGAGATTTTTGTTACTCCAATGGATGGTATCCTAGTTAATATGGAAGGTAGTCTTTTGTTGAGATTTTTGTTACTCTATTGGATGGTAGTCATGTCATTATGGAAGTTATCCTGTTGTCGAGATTTTTCTTTTTACAATGGATGGTAGCCTAATCATTATGGAAGGCAGTCTGTTTTTGAGGTTTTTGTTACTCCGATGGATGGTAGCCTTGTCATTATGGAAGGTAGTCTCTTGTTGATATTTTTAATACTCCAATGGATGGTAGCCTTGTAATTATGGAAGGTAGTATGTTGTCGATATTTTTGTTACTACAATGGTTTGTAGCCTTGTCATTATGGAAGGTAGTATGTTGTCAATATCTTTGGTACTCCAATGGATGGTAGTATATTCATTATGGAAGGTAGTCTGTTTTCAAGATTTTTGTTAATCCAATGGAGGGTTGCCTTGTCATTATGGAAGGTAGTTTGTTGTCGAGATTTTTGTTACTCCAATGGATGGTATCCTAGTCATTATGGAAGGTAGTCTGTTGTCGATATTTTTTTCTTACTCCAATGGATGGTAGCCTTGTCATTATTGAAGGTAGTCTGTTGTCGAGATTTTTGTTACTCTGATGGATGGTAGCCTTGTCATTAAGGAAGGTATTCTATTATTGTGATTTTTGTTACTCCTATTGATGGTAGCCTTGTAATTATGGAAGGTAGGCTTTTGTTCAGATTTTTGTTACTACAATGTATGTAAGCCTTGTCATTATAGAAGGTAGTCTGGTGTCTAGATTTTTGTTACTCCATTGGATGGTAGCCTTGTCATTATGGAAGTTAGTCTGTTGTCGAGATTTTTGTAATTCCAATGGGTGGTAGCCTAGTCATTATGGAAGGTAGTCTGTTTTTGAGATTTTTGTTACTCCAATGGATGCTAGCCTAGTCATTATTGAAGGTACCCTATTGTCGAGATTTTTATTACTCCAATGGATGGTAGCCTTGCCATTATGGAAGGTATTATGTTGTCAAGATTTTTGTTACTCCAATGGATGATAGCCTTTTCATTATGCAAAGTAGTTTGTCGTTGTGATTTTTGTTACTCCTATGGATGGTAGCCTTGTCATTATGGAAGGTAGTCTTTTGTCGAGATTTTTGATACTCTATTGGATGGTAGTTATTTCATTATGGAAGTTATCCTGTTGTCGAGATTTTTCTTTTTCCAATGGATGGTAGCCTAGTCATTATGGAAGGCAGTCTATTTTTGAGGTTTTTGTTACTCTGATGGATGGTAGCCTTGTCATTATGGAAGGTAGTCTATTGTCGAGATTTTTGTTACTCCAATGGATGGTAGCATTGTCATTATGGAAGGTAGTATGTTGTCGATATCTTTGTTACTCTAATGGATGGAAGCCTAGTCATTATGGAAGGTAATCTGTTGTCGAGATTTTTGTTACTCCAATGGATGGTAGCCTTGTCATTATGGAAGGTATTCTATTATTGTGATATTTGTTACTCCTATTAATGGTAGCATTGTCATTATGGAAGGTAGGCTTTTGTTCATATTTTTGTTACTACAATGTATGGAAGCCTTGTCATTATAGAAGGTAGTTTGTTGTCTAGATTTTTGATACTCCATTGGATGGTAGCCTTGGCATTATGGAAGTTAGTCTGTTGTCGAGATTTTTGTTATTCCAATGGATGGTAGCCGAGTCATTATGGAAGGTAGTCTGTTTTCGAGATTTTTGTTACCCTAGTGGATGCTAGCCTAGTCATTATGGAAGGTAGTCTGTTGTCGAGATTTTTGTTACTCCATTGGATGGTAGCTTTACCATTATGGAAGGTAGTCTTTTGTCGAGATTTTTGTTACTCTATTGGATGGTAGTCATGTCATTATGGAAGTTATCCTGTTGTCGAGATTTTTCTTTTTACATTGGATGGTAGCCTAGTCATTAAGGAAGGCAGTCTGTTTTTGAGGTTTTTGTTACTCCGATGGATGGTAGCCTAGTTATTATGGAATGTAGTTTGTTGTTGAGATTTTTGTTACTCTAATGGATGGTAGCCTTGTCATTATGGAGGGTAGTCTGTTGTTGGGATTTTTGTTACTCTAATGGATGGTAGCCTTGTCATTATGGAAGGTATTCTATTATTGTGATATTTGTTACTCCTATTGATGGTAGCCTTGTCATTATGGAAGGTAGGCTTTTATTCAGATTTTTGTTACTACAATGTATGGAAGCCTTGTCATTATAGAAGGTAGTCTGTTGTCTAGATTTTTGTTACTCCATTGGATGGTAGCCTTGTCATTATGGAAGTTAGTCTGTTGTCGAGATTTTTGATATTCCAATGGATGGTAGCCTAGTCATTATGGAAGGTAGTCTGTTTTCGAGATTTTTGTTACTCCAGTGGATGCTAGCCTAGTCATTATGGAAGGTAGTCTGTTGTTGAGATTTTTGTTACTCCAATGGTTGGTAGCCTTGCCATTATGGAAGGTATTATGTTGTCAAGATTTTTGTTACTCCAATGGATTATAGCCTTGTCATTATGCAAGGTAGTCTGTCATTGTGTTTTTTGTTACTCCTATGGATGGAAGCCTTGTCATTATGGAAGGTAGTCTATTGTTCAGATATTTGTTACTACAATGTATGGTAGCCTTGTCATTATGGAATATAGTCTTTTGTCGAGATTTTTGTTACTCAATTTTATGGTAGTCATGTCATTATGGAAGTTAGCCTGTTGTCGAGATTTTTGTTTTTGCAATGGATGGTAGCCTAGTCATTATGGAGGGCAGTATTTTTTCGAGATTTTTGTTTTTCCAATGGATGGTAGCCATGCCATTATGGAAGGTATTATGTTGTCAAGATTTTTGTTACTCCAACGGATGGTAGCCTTGTCATTATGGAAGGTAGTTTGTCATTGTGATTTTTGTTACTCCTATGCAAGGTAGCCTTGTTATTATGGAAGGTAGTCTATTGTTCAGAATTTTGTTAATACAATGTTTGGTAGCCTTGTCATTATGGAAGGTAGTCTTTTGTCGAGATTGTTGTTACTCTATTGGATGGTAGTCATGTCATTATGGAAGTTAGCCTGTTGTCGAGATTTTTGTTTTTCCAATGGATGGTAGCCTAGTCATTAAGGAAGGCAGTCTGTTTATGAGGTTTTTGTTACTCCGATGGATAGTACCCTTGTCATTATGGAAGGTAGTTTGTTGTCGGGATTTTTGTTACTCCAATGGATGGTAGCATTGTCATCCTGGAAGGTTGTCTCTTGTTGAAATTTTTAATACTCCGATGGATGGTAGCCTTGTCATTATGGAAGGTAGTATGTTGTCGAGATTTTTGTTACTACAATGGTTCATAGCCTTGTCATTATGGAAGGTAGTCTCTTGTTGATATTTTTAATACTCCAATGGATGGTAGCCTTGTCATTATGGAAGGTAGTATGTTGTCAAGATTTTTGTTACTACAATGGTTTGTATACTTGTCATTATGGAAGGTAGTATGTTGTTCATATCTTTGGTACTCCAATGGATGGTAGCCTAGTCATTGTGGAAGGTAGTCTGTTTTCGAGATTTTTGTTACTCCAATGGATGTTATCCTAGTCATTATGGAAGGTAGTCTGTTGTCGAGATTTTTGTTACTCCAATGGATGGTAGGCTTGTCATTATGGAAGGTAGTCTGTTGTCGAGATTTTTTTTACTCCAATTGATGGTAGCCTTGTCATTATGCAAGGTATTCGGTCATTGTGATTTTTGTTACTTCTATGAATGGTAGCCTTGTCATTACGGAAGGTAGTGTATTGTTCATTTTTTTGTTACTAAAATGTATGGTAGCCTTTTCATTATGGAAGGTAGTCTATTGTCGAGAATTTTGTTACTCCATTGGTTGGTAGCCTTGTCATTATAGAAGATAGTCTGTTGTCAAGATTTTTGTTGATCCTGAAGGAAAATTGCTATCAAAAAAGCGCAGCGGAATTCAAATTTTTTCCTTTAGCGATCCTTACGAATGAACATGGCCAGTGATAGAAATATTTACCTCTTGTGGCGATTCAGACCTTTGATGTTGAGATCACGAGCGTTGATGAAGAACAACGCCTCTACTCAGTCCACACGAACAGATCGGTAACAGTCACAGTGCTAGCTGATCACGAACGGAAACCTTGAGTGAGAGAGAGAATCAAAAACGAAATTGCATCAAGTGAAATTGCTTCATCACAAGGGATCTATTTATAGAATCACTCGTGTGAGCTACAAGCTAAAAGCCCAATTAAGGCTATAAGCTAAAAGCCCAATTAAGCTTATGGACATCATACCTTATGATGTACCATATATCACTTATCCACGTGGTACCTTACCACTTTCCAGATTACACTTAAGTGCACTGTACCTTATGGTGGTCCTTATTTATTCTATCTCTCATCAACCTGTCCTTATGTGTGTGACCCTGTAGGTTTTCGCGACGTTGGCAATTATATTAAATCACACATTTAATATAATAAACAGTGAGCGGTATCTAGCAACACATCACTGTTACCCAAGTCACGAAAATGTCAAGTGATCTGACCAAACCTTTTCTGTGATAATATTTGTGTTATACAATTACCCTTTTGCCCTCATGTCTATATTGAACACAAGGCATACACTGTGTCACCCTTGTCCAGTTCAATATTGGGCCCTTAGACATTTATCCTATTATGCAGGATGAGCAAATTCCATCTAGGTCACTCATGTCCCTTAGCATGCTTTGTGAAGTACCCATATGCCGTCTTTATAGTCATCCAATTACGGATGACGTTTGATCAGCAATAAAGTACTTGACTCTACATGTAGGGTCTATAGTGGTTTCAGGTCGAAGGGTGGTATACACCATTATCATCATGAGAATAACTTATGACACTTTGCATAACATTCTATGTAGTATTCTCATAGCGGGTCAATCCAGTATAAATATTACTCCTAATATTCATACCTATGCCAAGACCTGATAACTCCTTATCTATGATCCATGAGATGTGATCATCAATCTATCTTCATAATAATCTTAATGCTTTAATGTTATCCCACTTCACATTAAAGCTTGACTACAGATACTTTAAGAATAGTGTCTTATGTTTAATGGGATCTCATGATTAAGTCACACTTAACATTTCATTAAACAAATAAACCATTCTAGGGACTTTATTATTTTGGAAAGCAAACATAATAAAGAAATGCCTTTTATTATTAATAAATAATTCGATACAAGTACCAAAAGTATTGGCCTCTAGGGCTTACACCAACAATTCCAATGAATGGTAGCCTTGCCATTATGGAAGGTATTATGTTGTCAAGATTTTTTTTACTCCGATGGATGATAGCCTTGTCATTATCGAAGGTAGTCTGTTGTCGAGATTTTTGTTACTCCAATGGATGGTATCATTGTCATTATGGAAGGTAGTCTCTTGTTGATATTTTTAATACTCCAATGGATGGTAGCCTTGTCATTATGGAAGGTAGTATGGTGTCAAGATTTTTGTTACTACAATGGTTTGTATACTTGTCATTAAGGAAGGTAGTATGTTGTTGATATCTTTGGTACTCCAATGTATGGTAGCCTAGTCATTATGGAAGGTAGTCTGTTTTCGAGAATTTTGTTACTCCAATAGATGCTATCCTAGTCATTATGGAAGGTAGTCTGTTGTCGAGATTTTTGTTACTCCAATGGATGGTAGGCTTGTCATTATGGAAGGTAGTCTGTTGTCGAGATTTTTGTTACTCCAATTGATGGTAGCCTTGTCATTATGCAAGGTATTCTTTCATTGTGATTTTTGTTACTCCTATGAATTGTAGCCTTGTCATTACGGAAGGTAGTGTATTGTTAAGATTTTTGTTACTAAAATGTATGGTACCCTTTTCATTATGGAAGGTAGTCTGTTGTCGAGAATTTTGTTACTCCATTGGATCGTAGCTTTGTCATTATAGAAGATAGTCTGTTGTCAAGATTTTTGTTATTCTTGAAGGAAAATTGCTATCAAAAAAGTGCAGCGGAATTCAAATTTTTTCCTTTAGCGATCCTTACGAATGAACATGGTCAATGATAGGAATATTTACCTCTTGTGGAGATTCAGACCTTTGATGTTGACATCACGAGCGTTGATGAAGAACAACGCCTCTACTCAGTCCACACGAACAGATCGCTTCCGGTCCCAGTGCTAGCTGATCACGAACGAAAACCTTGAGTGAGAGAGATAATCCAAAACGAAATTGCATCAAGTGAAATTGCTTCATCACAAGGGATTTATTTATAGAATCACTCGTGTGAACTACAAGCTAAAAGCCCAATTAAGGCTATAAGCTAAAAGCCCAATTAAGCTTATGGACATCATACCATATGATGTACCATATATCACTTATCCACGTGGTACCTTACCACTTTCCGGATTACACTTAAGTGCACCGTACCTTACGGTGTTCCTTATTTATTCTATCTTTCATCAACCTGTCCTTATGTGTGTGACCCTGTAGGTTTTCGCGACGTTGGCAATTATATTAAATCACACATTTAATATAATAAACAGTGAGCGGTATCTAGCAACACATCGCTGTTACCCAAGTCACGAAAATGTCATGTGATCTGACCAAACCTTTTCCGTGATAATATTTGTGTTGTACAATTACCCTTTTGCCCTCATGTCTATATTGAACACAAGGCATACACTGTGTCACCCTTGTCCAGTTCAATATTGGGATCTTAGACATTTATCCTATTATGAACGATGAGAAAATTCCATCTAGGTCACTCATGGCCCTTAGCATGCTTTGTGAAGTACCCATCAGCCGTCTTTATAGTCATCTAGTTACGGATGACGTTTGATCAGCAATAAAGTACTTGACTCTACATCTAGGGTCCATAGTGGTTTCAGGTCGAAGGGTGGTATACACCATTATCATCATGAGAATAACTTATGACACTTTGCATAACATTCTATGTAGTATTCTCATAGCGGGTCAATCCAGTATAAATATTACTCCTAATATTCATACCTATGTCAAGACTTGATAACTCCTTATCTATGATCCATGAGATGTGATCATCAATCTATCTTCATAATAATCTTAATGCTTTAATGTTATCCCACTTCACATTAAAGCTTGACTACAGATACTTTAAGAATAGTGTCTTATGTTTAATGGGATCTCATGATTAAGTCACACTTAACATTTCATTAAACAAATAAACCATTCTAGGGACTTTATTATTTTGGAAAGCAAACATAATAAAGAAATGCCTTTTATTATTAATAAATAATTCGATACAAGTACCAAAAGTATTGGCCTCTAGGGCTTACACCAACAATTCCAATGAATGGTAGCCTTGCCATTATGGAAGGTATTATGTTGTCAAGATTTTTGTTACTCCGATGGATGATAGCCTTGTCATTATGGAAGGTAGTCTGTTGTCGAGATTTTTGTTACTCCAATGGATGGTATCATTGTCATTATGGAAGGTAGTCTCTTGTTGATATTTTTAATACTCCAATGGATGGTAGCCTTGTCATTATGGAAGGTAGTATGTTGTCAAGATTTTTGTTACTACAATGGTTTGTATACTTGTCATTATGGAAGGTAGTATGTTGTTAATATCTTTGGTACTCCAATGGATGGTAGCCTAGTCATTATGGAAGGAAGTCGGTTTTAGAGATTTTTGTTACTCCAATGGATGCTATCCTAGTCATTATGGAAGGTAGTCTGTTGTCGAGATTTTTGTTACTCCAATGGATGGTAGCCTTGTCATTATGGAAGGTAGTCTGTTGTCGAGATTTTTGTTACTCCAATTGATGGTAGCCTTGTCATTATGCAAGGTATTCTGTCATTGTGATTTTTGTTACTCCTATGAATGGTAGCCTTGTCATTACGGAAGGTAGTGTATTGTTCATATTTTTGTTACTAAAATGTATGGTAGCCTTTTCATTATTGAAGGTAGTCTGTTGTCGAGAATTTTGTTACTCCATTGGATGGTAGCCTTGTCATTATAGAAGATAGTCTGTTGTCAAGATTTTTGTTATTCTTGAAGGAAAATTGCTATCAAAAAAGCGCAGCGGAATTCAAATTTTTTCCTTTAGCGATCCTTACGAATGAACATGGTCAATGATAGAAATATTTACCTCTTGTGGAGATTCAGACCTTTGATGTTGAGATCACGAGCGTTGATGAAGAACAACGCCTCTACTCAGTCCACACGAACATATCGCTTCCGGTCACAGTGCTAGCTGATCACGAACGGAAACCTTGAGTGAGAGAGAGAATCAAAAACGAAATTGCATCAAGTGAAATTGCTTCATCACAAGGGATCTATTTATAGAATCACTCGTGTGAACTACAAGCTAAAAGCCCAATTAAGGCTATAAACTAAAAGCCCAATTAAGCTTATGGACATCATACCTTATGATGTACCATATATCACTTATCCACGTGGTACCTTACTACTTTCTGGATTACACTTAAGTGCACCGTACCTTACGGTGTTCCTTATTTATTATATCTCTCATCAACCTGTCCTTATGTGTGTGACCCTGTAGGTTTTCGCGACGTTGGAAATTATATTAAATCACACATTTAAGATGATAAACAGTGAGCGGTATCTAGCAACACATCACTATTACCCAAGTCACGAAAATGTCATGTCATCTGACCAAACCTTTTCCGTGATAATATTTGTGTTGTACAATTACCCTTTTGCCCTCGTGTCTATATTGAACACAAGGCATACACTGTGTCACCCTTGTCCAGTTCAATATTGGGCCCTTAGACATTTATCCTATTATGAAGGATGAGCAAATTCCATCTAGGTCACTCATGTCCCTTAGCATGCTTTGTGAAGTACCCATCAGCCGTCTTTATAGTCATCCAGTTACGGATGACGTTTGATCAGCAATAAATTACTTGACTCTACATCTAGGGTCCATAGTGGTTTCAGGTCGAAGGGTGGTATACACCATTATCATCATGAGAATAACTTATGACACTTTGCATAACATTCTATGTAGTATTCTCATAGCGGGTAAATCCAGTATAAATATTACTCCTAATATTCATACCTATGTCAAGACTTGATAACTCCTTATCTATGATCCATGAGATGTGATCATCAATCTATCTTCATAATAATCTTAATGCTTTAATGTTATCCCACTTCACATTAAAGCTTGACTACGGATACTTTAAGAATAGTGTCTTATGTTTAATGGGATCTCATGATTAAGTCACACTTAACATTTCATTAAACAAATAAACCATTCTAGGGACTTTATTATTTTGGAAAGCAAACATAATAAAGAAATGCCTTTTATTATTAATAAATAATTCGATACAAGTACCAAAAGTATTGGCCTCTAGGGCTTACACCAACAATTCCAATGAATGGTAGCCTTGCCATTATGGAAGGTATTAAGTTGTCAAGATTTTTGTTACTCCGATGGATGATAGCCTTGTCATTATGGAAGGTAGTCTGTTGTCGAGATTTTTGTTACTCCAATGGATGGTATCATTGTCATTATGGAAGGTAGTCTCTTGTTGATATTTTTAAAACTCCATTGGATGGTAGCCTTGTCATTATGGAAGGTAGTATGTTGTCAAGATTTTTGTTACTACAATAGTTTGTATACTTGTCATTATGGAAGGTAGTATGTTGTTGATATCTTTAGTACTCCAATGGATGGTAGCCTAGTCATTATGGAAGGTAGTCTATTTTCGAGATTTTTGTTACTCCAATGGAGGATAGCCTTGTCATTATGGAAGGTAGTCTGTTGTCGAGATTTTTGTTACTCTAATGGATGGTATCCTAGTCATTATGGTAGGTAGTCTGTTGTCGAGATTTTTGTTACTCCAATTGATGATAGCCTTGTCTTTATGGAAGGTAGTCTATTGTCGAGATTTTTGTACTCCAATTGATGGTAGCCTTGACATTATGGAAGGTATTTTGTCATTGTGATTTTTGTTACTCCTATGAATGGTAGCCTTGTCATTATGGAAAGTAGTCTGTTGTTGAGATTTTTGTTACTCTAATGGATGGTAGCCTTGTCATTATGGAAGGTATTCTATTATTGTGATTTTTGTTACTCCTATTGATGGTAGCCTTGTCATTATGGAAGGTAGGCTTTTGTTCAGGTTTTTGTTACTACAATGTATGGAAGCCTTGTCATTATAGAAGGTAGTCTGTTGTCTAGATTTTTGTTACTCCATTGGATGGTAGCCTTGTCATTATGGAAGTTACTCTGTTGTCGAGATTTTTGTTACTCCAACGGATGCTAGCCTAGTCATTATGGAAGGTAGTCTGTTGTCGAGATTTTTGTTACTCCAATGGATGGTAGCCTTGTCATTATGGAAGGTAGTCTATTGTCGAGATTTTTGTTACTCCAATTGATGGTAGCCTTGTCATTATGGAAGGTATTATGTCATTGTGATTTTTGTTATTCCTATGAATGGTAGCCTTGTCATTATAGAAGATATTCTGTTGTCCAGATTTTTAATATTCCAATGGATGATAGCCTTTCCATTATGGAAGGTATTGTGTTGTCAAGATTTTTTTTACTCCTATGGATGGTAGCCTTGTCATTATGCAAGGTAGTCTGTCATTGTGATTTTTGTTACTCCTATGGATGGTAGCCTTGTCATTATGGAAGGTAGTCTATTGTTCAGAATTTTGTTAATACAATGTATGGTAGCCTTGTCATTATGGAAGGTAGTCTTTTGTCGAGATTTTTGTTACTCTATTGGATGGTAGGCATGTCATTATGGAAGTTAGCCTGTTGTCGAGATTTTTGTTTTTCCAATGGATGGTAGCCTAGTCATTATGGAAAGCAGTCTGTTTATGAGGTTTTTGTTACTCCGATGGATAGTAGCCTTGTCATTATGGAAGGTAGTTTATTGTCGGGATTTTTGTTACTCCGATGGATGGTAGCATTGTCATTCTGGAAGGTAGTCTCTGGTTGATATTTTTAATACTCCAATGGATGGTAGCCTTGTCATTATGGAAGGTAGTATGTTGTCGAGATTTTAGTTACTACGATGGTACCTAGCCTTGTCATTATGGAAGGTAGTATGTTGTCGATATCTTTGGTACTCCAATGGATTGTAGCCTATTAATTATGGAAGGTAGTCTGTTTTCAAGATTTTAGTTACTCTAACGGAGGGTAGCCTTGGCATTATGGAAGGTAGTTTGTTGTCAAGATTTTTGTTACTCCAATGGATGGTATCCTAGTCATTATGGAAGGTAGTCTGTTGTCGAGATATTTGTTACTCCAATGGATGGTAGCCTTGTCATTATGGAAGGTAGTCTGTAATCGAGATTTTTGTTACTCCAATGGATGGTAGCCTTGCCATTATGGAAGGTACTGTGTTGTCAAGATTTTTGTTACTCCAATGGATGATAGCCTTGTCATTATGCAAGCTAGTCTATCATTGTGATTTTTGTTACTCCTATGGATGGTAGCCTTGTCATTATGGAAGGTAGTCTATTATTCAGATTTTTGTTAATACAATGTATGGTAGCCTTGTCATTATGGAAGGTAGTCTTTTGTCGAGATTTTTGTTACTCTATTGGATGGTAGTCATGTCATTATGGAAGTTAGCCTGTTGTCGAGATTTTTGTTTTTCCAATGGATGGTAGCCTAGTCATTATGGAAGGCACTCTGTTTTTGAAGTTTTTGTTACTCCGATGGATGGTACCCTTGTCATTATGGAAGGTAGTCTGTTGTCGAGATTTTTGTTACTCTGATGGATGGTAGCATTGTCATTATGGAAGGTAGTCTCTTGTTGATATTTTTAATACTCCAATGGATGGTATCCTTGTCATTATGGAATGTAGTATGTTGTCGAGATTTTTGTTACTACAATGGCATGTATCCTTGTCATTATGGAAGGTAGTATGTTTTCGATATCTTTGGTACTCCAATGGATGGTAGACTATTCATTATGGAAGGTAGTCTGTTTTCAAGATTTTCGTTACTCCAATGGAGGGTAGCCTTGTCATTATGGAAGGTAGTCTGTTGTCGAGATTTTTGTTACTCTAATGGATGGTATCCTAGTCATTATGGTAGGTAGTCTGTTGTCGAGATTTTTGGTACTCCAATGGATGATAGCCTTGTCATTATGGAAGGTAGTTTGTTGTCGAGATTTTTGTTACTCCAATTGATGGTAGCCTTGTCATTATGGAAGTTAGCCTGTTGTCGAGATTTTTGTTTTTCCAATGGATGGTAGCCTAGTCAATATGGAAGGCAGTCTGTTTATGAGGTTTTTGTTACTCTGGTGGATAATAGCCTTGTCATTATAAAAGGTAGTTTGTTGTCGGGATTTTTGTTACTCCAATGGATGGTAGCATTGTCATTCTGGAAGGTAGTCTCTTATTGATATTTTTAATACTCCAATGGATGGTAGCCTTGTCATTATGGAAAGTAGTATGTTGTCGAGATTTTTGTTACTACAATGGTTCGTAGACTTGTCATTATGGAAGGTAGTATGTTGTCGATATCTTTGGTACTCCATTGGAAGGTATCCTATTCATTATGGAAGGTAGTCTGTTTTCAAGATTTTCGTTACTCCAATGGAGGGTAGCCTTGGCATTATGGAAGGTAGTCTGTTGTCGAGATTTTTGTTACTCCAATGGATGGTATCCTAGTCATTATGGAAGGTAGTCTGTTGTCGAGATATTAGTTACTCCAATGGATGGTAGCCTTGTCATTACGGAAGGTAGTTTGTAGTCGATATTTTTGTTACTCTAAAGGATGGTAGCCTTGTCATTATGGAAGGTATTCTGCTATTGTGATTTTTTTTAATCCTATTGATGGTAGCCTTGTCATTATGGAAGGTAGGCTTTTGTTCAGATTTTTGTTACTACAATGTATGGAAGCCTTGTCATTATAGAAGGTAGTCTGTTGTCTACATTTTTGTTACTGCATTGGATGGTAGCCTTGTCATTATGGAAGTTAGTCTGTTGTCGAGATTTTTGTAATTCCAATGGATGGTAGCCTATTCATTATTGAAGGTAGTCTGTTTTCAAGATTTTTGTTACTCCAATGGATGCTGGCCTAGTCATTATGGAAGGTAGTCTATTGTCGAGATTTTTATTACTCCAATGGATGGTAGCCTTCCCATTATGGAAGGTACTATGTTGTCAAGATTTTTGTTACTCCAATGGATGATAGCCTTGTCATTATGCAAGCTAGTCTATCATTGTGATTTTTGTTACTCCTATGGATGGTAGACTTGTCATTATGGAAGGTAGTCTATTATTCAGATTTTTGTTACAACAATGTATGGTAGCCTTGTCATTATGGAAGGTAGTCTTTTGTCGAGATTTTTGTTACTCTATTGGATGGTAGTCATGTCATTATGGAAGTTATCCTGTTGTCGAGATTTTTGTTTTTCCAATGGATGGTAGCCTAGTCATTATGGAAGGCACTCTGTTTTTGAAGTTTTTGTTACTCCGATGGATGGTAGCCTTGTCATTATGGAAGGTAGTCTGTTGTCGAGATTTTTGTTACTCCAATGGATGGTAGCATTGTCATTATGGAAGGTAGTCTCTTGTTGATATTTTTAATACTCCAATGGATGGTAGCCTTGTCATTATGGAATGTAGTATGTTGTCGATATTTTTGTTACTACAATGGTATGTATCCTTGTCATTATGGAAGGTAGTATGTTTTCGATATGTTTGGTACTCCAATGGATTGTAGACTATTCATTATGGAAGGTAGTCTGTTTTCAAGATTTTCGTTACTCCAATGGAGGGTAGCCTTGTCATTATGGAAGGTAGTCTGTTGTCGAGATTTTTGTTACTCTAATGGATGGTATCCTAGTCATTATGGTAGGTAGTCTGTTGTCGTGATTTTTGGTACTCCAATGGATGATAGCCTTGTCATTATGGAAGGCAGTCTGTTGTCGAGATTTTTGTTACTCCAATTGATGGTAGCCTTGTAATTATGGAAGTTAGCCTGTTGTCGAGATTTTTGTTTTTCCAATGGATGGTAGCCTAGTCATTATGGAAGGCAGTTTGTTTATGAGGTTTTTGTTACTCTGATGGATAATAGCCTTGTCATTATGGAAGGTAGTTTGTTGTCGGGATTTTTGTTACTCCAATGGATGGTAGCATTGTCATTCTGGAAGGTAGTCTCTTGTTGATATTTTTAATACTCCAATGGATGGTAGCCTTGTCATTATGGAAAGTAGTATGTTGTCGAGATTTTTGTTACTACAATGGTTCGTAGACTTGTCATTATGGAAGGTAGTATGTTGTCGATATCTTTGGTACTCTAATGGATGGTATCCTATTCATTATGGAAGGTAGTCTGTTTTCAAGATTTTCATTACTCCAATGGAGGGTAGCCTTTACATTATGGAAGGTAGTCTGTTGTCGAGATTTTTGTTACTCCAACGGATGGTATCCTAGTCATTATGGAAGGTAGTCTGTTGTCGAGATATTAGTTACTCCAATGGATGGTAGCCTTGTCATTATGGAAGGTAGTCTGTAGTCGAGATTTTTGTTACTCTAAAGGATGGTAGCCTTGTCATTATGGAAGGTATTTTGTTATTGTGATTTTTTTTAATCCTATTGATGGTAGCCTTGTCATTATGGAAGGTAGGCTTTTGTTCAGATTTTTGTTACTACAATGTATGGAAGCCTTGTCATTATAGAAGGTAGTCTGTTGTCTACATTTTTGTTACTCCATTGGATGGTAGCCTTGTCATTATGGAAGTTACTCTGTTGTCGAGATTTTTGTTACTCCAACGGATGCTAGCCTAGTCATTATGGAAGGTAGTCTGTTGTCGAGATTTTTGTTACTCCAATGGATGGTAGCCTTGTCATTATGGAAGGTAGTCTATTGTCGAGATTTTTGTTACTCCAATTGATGGTAGCCTTGTCATTATGGAAGGTATTATGTCATTGTGATTTTTGTTATTCCTATGAATGGTAGCCTTGTCATTATAGAAGATATTCTGTTGTCCAGATTTTTAATATTCCAATGGATGATAGCCTTTCCATTATGGAAGGTATTGTGTTGTCAAGATTTTTTTTACTCCTATGGATGGTAGCCTTGTCATTATGCAAGGTAGTCTGTCATTGTGATTTTTGTTACTCCTATGGATGGTAGCCTTGTCATTATGGAAGGTAGTCTATTGTTCAGAATTTTGTTAATACAATGTATGGTAGCCTTGTCATTATGGAAGGTAGTCTTTTGTCGAGATTTTTGTTACTCTATTGGATGGTAGGCATGTCATTATGGAAGTTAGCCTGTTGTCGAGATTTTTGTTTTTCCAATGGATGGTAGCCTAGTCATTATGGAAAGCAGTCTGTTTATGAGGTTTTTGTTACTCCGATGGATAGTAGCCTTGTCATTATGGAAGGTAGTTTATTGTCGGGATTTTTGTTACTCCGATGGATGGTAGCATTGTCATTCTGGAAGGTAGTCTCTGGTTGATATTTTTAATACTCCAATGGATGGTAGCCTTGTCATTATGGAAGGTAGTATGTTGTCGAGATTTTAGTTACTACGATGGTACCTAGCCTTGTCATTATGGAAGGTAGTATGTTGTCGATATCTTTGGTACTCCAATGGATTGTAGCCTATTAATTATGGAAGGTAGTCTGTTTTCAAGATTTTAGTTACTCTAACGGAGGGTAGCCTTGGCATTATGGAAGGTAGTTTGTTGTCAAGATTTTTGTTACTCCAATGGATGGTATCCTAGTCATTATGGAAGGTAGTCTGTTGTCGAGATATTTGTTACTCCAATGGATGGTAGCCTTGTCATTATGGAAGGTAGTCTGTAATCGAGATTTTTGTTACTCCAATGGATGGTAGCCTTGCCATTATGGAAGGTACTGTGTTGTCAAGATTTTTGTTACTCCAATGGATGATAGCCTTGTCATTATGCAAGCTAGTCTATCATTGTGATTTTTGTTACTCCTATGGATGGTAGCCTTGTCATTATGGAAGGTAGTCTATTATTCAGATTTTTGTTAATACAATGTATGGTAGCCTTGTCATTATGGAAGGTAGTCTTTTGTCGAGATTTTTGTTACTCTATTGGATGGTAGTCATGTCATTATGGAAGTTAGCCTGTTGTCGAGATTTTTGTTTTTCCAATGGATGGTAGCCTAGTCATTATGGAAGGCACTTTGTTTTTGAAGTTTTTGTTACTCCGATGGATGGTACCCTTGTCATTATGGAAGGTAGTCTGTTGTCGAGATTTTTGTTACTCTGATGGATGGTAGCATTGTCATTATGGAAGGTAGTCTCTTGTTGATATTTTTAATACTCCAATGGATGGTATCCTTGTCATTATGGAATGTAGTATGTTGTCGAGATTTTTGTTACTACAATGGCATGTATCCTTGTCATTATGGAAGGTAGTATGTTTTCGATATCTTTGGTACTCCAATGGATGGTAGACTATTCATTATGGAAGGTAGTCTGTTTTCAAGATTTTCGTTACTCCAATGGAGGGTAGCCTTGTCATTATGGAAGGTAGTCTGTTGTCGAGATTTTTGTTACTCTAATGGATGGTATCCTAGTCATTATGGTAGGTAGTCTGTTGTCGAGATTTTTGGTACTCCAATGGATGATAGCCTTGTCATTATGGAAGGTAGTTTGTTGTCGAGATTTTTGTTACTCCAATTGATGGTAGCCTTGTCATTATGGAAGTTGGCCTGTTGTCGAGATTTTTGTTTTTCCAATGGATGGTAGCCTAGTCAATATGGAAGGCAGTCTGTTTATGAGGTTTTTGTTACTCTGGTGGATAATAGCCTTGTCATTATAAAAGGTAGTTTGTTGTCGGGATTTTTGTTACTCCAATGGATGGTAGCATTGTCATTCTGGAAGGTAGTCTCTTATTGATATTTTTAATACTCCAATGGATGGTAGCCTTGTCATTATGGAAAGTAGTATGTTGTCGAGATTTTTGTTACTACAATGGTTCGTAGACTTGTCATTATGGAAGGTAGTATGTTGTCGATATCTTTGGTACTCCATTGGAAGGTATCCTATTCATTATGGAAGGTAGTCTGTTTTCAAGATTTTCGTTACTCCAATGGAGGGTAGCCTTGGCATTATGGAAGGTAGTCTGTTGTCGAGATTTTTGTTACTCCAATGGATGGTATCCTAGTCATTATGGAAGGTAGTCTGTTGTCGAGATATTAGTTACTCCAATGGATGGTAGCCTTGTCATTACGGAAGGTAGTTTGTAGTCGATATTTTTGTTACTCTAAAGGATGGTAGCCTTGTCATTATGGAAGGTATTCTGCTATTGTGATTTTTTTTAATCCTATTGATGGTAGCCTTGTCATTATGGAAGGTAGGCTTTTGTTCAGATTTTTGTTACTACAATGTATGGAAGCCTTGTCATTATAGAAGGTAGTCTGTTGTCTACATTTTTGTTACTGCATTGGATGGTAGCCTTGTCATTATGGAAGTTAGTCTGTTGTCGAGATTTTTGTAATTCCAATGGATGGTAGCCTATTCATTATTGAAGGTAGTCTGTTTTCAAGATTTTTGTTACTCCAATGGATGCTGGCCTAGTCATTATGGAAGGTAGTCTATTGTCGAGATTTTTATTACTCCAATGGATGGTAGCCTTCCCATTATGGAAGGTACTATGTTGTCAAGATTTTTGTTACTCCAATGGATGATAGCCTTGTCATTATGCAAGCTAGTCTATCATTGTGATTTTTGTTACTCCTATGGATGGTAGACTTGTCATTATGGAAGGTAGTCTATTATTCAGATTTTTGTTACAACAATGTATGGTAGCCTTGTCATTATGGAAGGTAGTCTTTTGTCGAGATTTTTGTTACTCTATTGGATGGTAGTCATGTCATTATGGAAGTTATCCTGTTGTCGAGATTTTTGTTTTTCCAATGGATGGTAGCCTAGTCATTATGGAAGGCACTCTGTTTTTGAAGTTTTTGTTACTCCGATGGATGGTAGCCTTGTCATTATGGAAGGTAGTCTGTTGTCGAGATTTTTGTTACTCCAATGGATGGTAGCATTGTCATTATGGAAGGTAGTCTCTTGTTGATATTTTTAATACTCCAATGGATGGTAGCCTTGTCATTATGGAATGTAGTATGTTGTCGATATTTTTGTTACTACAATGGTATGTATCCTTGTCATTATGGAAGGTAGTATGTTTTCGATATGTTTGGTACTCCAATGGATTGTAGACTATTCATTATGGAAGGTAGTCTGTTTTCAAGATTTTCGTTACTCCAATGGAGGGTAGCCTTGTCATTATGGAAGGTAGTCTGTTGTCGAGATTTTTGTTACTCTAATGGATGGTATCCTAGTCATTATGGTAGGTAGTCTGTTGTCGTGATTTTTGGTACTCCAATGGATGATAGCCTTGTCATTATGGAAGGCAGTCTGTTGTCGAGATTTTTGTTACTCCAATTGATGGTAGCCTTGTAATTATGGAAGTTAGCCTGTTGTCGAGATTTTTGTTTTTCCAATGGATGGTAGCCTAGTCATTATGGAAGGCAGTTTGTTTATGAGGTTTTTGTTACTCTGATGGATAATAGCCTTGTCATTATGGAAGGTAGTTTGTTGTCGGGATTTTTGTTACTCCAATGGATGGTAGCATTGTCATTCTGGAAGGTAGTCTCTTGTTGATATTTTTAATACTCCAATGGATGGTAGCCTTGTCATTATGGAAAGTAGTATGTTGTCGAGATTTTTGTTACTACAATGGTTCGTAGACTTGTCATTATGGAAGGTAGTATGTTGTCGATATCTTTGGTACTCTAATGGATGGTATCCTATTCATTATGGAAGGTAGTCTGTTTTCAAGATTTTCATTACTCCAATGGAGGGTAGCCTTTACATTATGGAAGGTAGTCTGTTGTCGAGATTTTTGTTACTCCAACGGATGGTATCCTAGTCATTATGGAAGGTAGTCTGTTGTCGAGATATTAGTTACTCCAATGGATGGTAGCCTTGTCATTATGGAAGGTAGTCTGTAGTCGAGATTTTTGTTACTCTAAAGGATGGTAGCCTTGTCATTATGGAAGGTATTTTGTTATTGTGATTTTTTTTAATCCTATTGATGGTAGCCTTGTCATTATGGAAGGTAGGCTTTTGTTCAGATTTTTGTTACTACAATGTATGGAAGCCTTGTCATTATAGAAGGTAGTCTGTTGTCTAGATTTTTGTTACTCCATTGGATGGTAGCCTTGTCATTATGGAAGTTACTCTGTTGTCGAGATTTTTGTTACTCCAACGGATGCTAGCCTAGTCATTATGGAAGGTAGTCTGTTGTCGAGATTTTTGTTACTCCAATGGATGGTAGCCTTGTCATTATGGAAGGTAGTCTATTGTCGAGATTTTTGTTACTCCAATTGATGGTAGCCTTGTCATTATGGAAGGTATTATGTCATTGTGATTTTTGTTATTCCTATGAATGGTAGCCTTGTCATTATAGAAGATATTCTGTTGTCCAGATTTTTAATATTCCAATGGATGATAGCCTTTCCATTATGGAAGGTATTGTGTTGTCAAGATTTTTTTTACTCCTATGGATGGTAGCCTTGTCATTATGCAAGGTAGTCTGTCATTGTGATTTTTGTTACTCCTATGGATGGTAGCCTTGTCATTATGGAAGGTAGTCTATTGTTCAGAATTTTGTTAATACAATGTATGGTAGCCTTGTCATTATGGAAGGTAGTCTTTTGTCGAGATTTTTGTTACTCTATTGGATGGTAGGCATGTCATTATGGAAGTTAGCCTGTTGTCGAGATTTTTGTTTTTCCAATGGATGGTAGCCTAGTCATTATGGAAAGCAGTCTGTTTATGAGGTTTTTGTTACTCCGATGGATAGTAGCCTTGTCATTATGGAAGGTAGTTTATTGTCGGGATTTTTGTTACTCCGATGGATGGTAGCATTGTCATTCTGGAAGGTAGTCTCTGGTTGATATTTTTAATACTCCAATGGATGGTAGCCTTGTCATTATGGAAGGTAGTATGTTGTCGAGATTTTAGTTACTACGATGGTACCTAGCCTTGTCATTATGGAAGGTAGTATGTTGTCGATATCTTTGGTACTCCAATGGATTGTAGCCTATTAATTATGGAAGGTAGTCTGTTTTCAAGATTTTAGTTACTCTAACGGAGGGTAGCCTTGGCATTATGGAAGGTAGTTTGTTGTCAAGATTTTTGTTACTCCAATGGATGGTATCCTAGTCATTATGGAAGGTAGTCTGTTGTCGAGATATTTGTTACTCCAATGGATGGTAGACTTGTCATTATGGAAGGTAGTCTGTAATCGAGATTTTTGTTACTCCAATGGATGGTAGCCTTGCCATTATGGAAGGTACTGTGTTGTCAAGATTTTTGTTACTCCAATGGATGATAGCCTTGTCATTATGCAAGCTAGTCTATCATTGTGATTTTTGTTACTCCTATGGATGGTAGCCTTGTCATTATGGAAGGTAGTCTATTATTCAGATTTTTGTTAATACAATGTATGGTAGCCTTGTCATTATGGAAGGTAGTCTTTTGTCGAGATTTTTGTTACTCTATTGGATGGTAGTCATGTCATTATGGAAGTTAGCCTGTTGTCGAGATTTTTGTTTTTCCAATGGATGGTAGCCTAGTCATTATGGAAGGCACTCTGTTTTTGAAGTTTTTGTTACTCCGATGGATGGTACCCTTGTCATTATGGAAGGTAGTCTGTTGTCGAGATTTTTGTTACTCTGATGGATGGTAGCATTGTCATTATGGAAGGTAGTCTCTTGTTGATATTTTTAATACTCCAATGGATGGTATCCTTGTCATTATGGAATGTAGTATGTTGTCGAGATTTTTGTTACTACAATGGCATGTATCCTTGTCATTATGGAAGGTAGTATGTTTTCGATATTTTTGGTACTCCAATGGATGGTAGACTATTCATTATGGAAGGTAGTCTGTTTTCAAGATTTTCGTTACTCCAATGGAGGGTAGCCTTGTCATTATGGAAGGTAGTCTGTTGTCGAGATTTTTGTTACTCTAATGGATGGTATCCTAGTCATTATGGTAGGTAGTCTGTTGTCGAGATTTTTGGTACTCCAATGGATGATAGCCTTGTCATTATGGAAGGTAGTTTGTTGTCGAGATTTTTGTTACTCCAATTGATGGTAGCCTTGTCATTATGGAAGTTAGCCTGTTGTCGAGATTTTTGTTTTTCCAATGGATGGTAGCCTAGTCAATATGGAAGGCAGTCTGTTTATGAGGTTTTTGTTACTCTGGTGGATAATAGCCTTGTCATTATAAAAGGTAGTTTGTTGTCGGGATTTTTGTTACTCCAATGGATGGTAGCATTGTCATTCTGGAAGGTAGTCTCTTATTGATATTTTTAATACTCCAATGGATGGTAGCCTTGTCATTATGGAAAGTAGTATGTTGTCGAGATTTTTGTTACTACAATGGTTCGTAGACTTGTCATTATGGAAGGTAGTATGTTGTCGATATCTTTGGTACTCCATTGGAAGGTATCCTATTCATTATGGAAGGTAGTCTGTTTTCAAGATTTTCGTTACTCCAATGGAGGGTAGCCTTGGCATTATGGAAGGTAGTCTGTTGTCGAGATTTTTGTTACTCCAACGGATGGTATCCTAGTCATTATGGAAGGTAGTCTGTTGTCGAGATATTAGTTACTCCAATGGATGGTAGCCTTGTCATTATGGAAGGTAGTCTGTAGTCGAGATTTTTGTTACTCTAAAGGATGGTAGCCTTGTCATTATGGAAGGTATTTTGTTATTGTGATTTTTTTTAATCCTATTGATGGTAGCCTTGTCATTATGGAAGGTAGGCTTTTGTTCAGATTTTTGTTACTACAATGTATGGAAGCCTTGTCATTATAGAAGGTAGTCTGTTGTCTACATTTTTGTTACTGCATTGGATGGTAGCCTTGTCATTATGGAAGTTAGTCTGTTGTCGAGATTTTTGTAATTCCAATGGATGGTAGCCTATTCATTATTGAAGGTAGTCTGTTTTCAAGATTTTTGTTACTCCAATGGATGCTGGCCTAGTCATTATGGAAGGTAGTCTATTGTCGAGATTTTTATTACTCCAATGGATGGTAGCCTTCCCATTATGGAAGGTACTATGTTGTCAAGATTTTTGTTACTCCAATGGATGATAGCCTTGTCATTATGCAAGCTAGTCTATCATTGTGATTTTTGTTACTCCTATGGATGGTAGACTTGTCATTATGGAAGGTAGTCTATTATTCAGATTTTTGTTACTACAATGTATGGTAGCCTTGTCATTATGGAAGGTAGTCTTTTGTCGAGATTTTTGTTACTCTATTGGATGGTAGTCATGTCATTATGGAAGTTATCCTGTTGTCGAGATTTTTGTTTTTCCAATGGATGGTAGCCTAGTCATTATGGAAGGCACTCTGTTTTTGAAGTTTTTGTTACTCCGATGGATGGTAGCCTTGTCATTATGGAAGGTAGTCTGTTGTCGAGATTTTTGTTACTCCAATGGATGGTAGCATTGTCATTATGGAAGGTAGTCTCTTGTTGATATTTTTAATACTCCAATGGATGGTAGCCTTGTCATTATGGAATGTAGTATGTTGTCGATATTTTTGTTACTAAAATGGTATGTATCCTTGTCATTATGGAAGGTAGTATGTTTTCGATATGTTTGGTACTCCAATGGATTGTAGACTATTCATTATGGAAGGTAGTCTGTTTTCAAGATTTTCGTTACTCCAATGGAGGGTAGCCTTGTCATTATGGAAGGTAGTCTGTTGTCGAGATTTTTGTTACTCTAATGGATGGTATCCTAGTCATTATGGTAGGTAGTCTGTTGTCGTGATTTTTGGTACTCCAATGGATGATAGCCTTGTCATTATGGAAGGAAGTCTGTTGTCGAGATTTTTGTTACTCCAATTGATGGTAGCCTTGTAATTATGGAAGTTAGCCTGTTGACGAGATTTTTGTTTTTCCAATGGATGGTAGCCTAGTCATTATGGAAGGCAGTTTGTTTATGAGGTTTTTGTTACTCTGATGGATAATAGCCTTGTCATTATGGAAGGTAGTTTGTTGTCGGGATTTTTGTTACTCCAATGGATGGTAGCATTGTCATTCTGGAAGGTAGTCTCTTGTTGATATTTTTAATACTCCAATGGATGGTAGCCTTGTCATTATGGAAAGTAGTATGTTGTCGAGATTTTTGTTACTACAATGGTTCGTAGACTTGTCATTATGGAAGGTAGTATGTTGTCGATATCTTTGGTACTCTAATGGATGGTATCCTATTCATTATGGAAGGTAGTCTGTTTTCAAGATTTTCATTACTCCAATGGAGGGTAGCCTTGGCATTATGGAAGGTAGTCTGTTGTCGAGATTTTTGTTACTCCAACGGATGGTATCCTAGTCATTATGGAAGGTAGTCTGTTGTCGAGATATTAGTTACTCCAATGGATGGTAGCCTTGTCATTATGGAAGGTAGTCTGTAGTCGAGATTTTTGTTACTCTAAAGGATGGTAGCCTTGTCATTATGGAAGGTATTTTGTTATTGTGATTTTTTTTAATCCTATTGATGGTAGCCTTGTCATTATGGAAGGTAGGCTTTTGTTCAGATTTTTGTTACTACAATGTATGGAATCCTTGTCATTATAGAAGGTAGTTTGTTGTCTACATTTTTGTTACTGCATTGGATGGTAGCATTGCCATTATAGAAGTTAGTCTGTTGTCGAGATTTTTGTAATTCCAATGGATGGTAGCCTAGTTATTATGGAAGGTAGTCTGTTTTCAAGATTTTTGTTACTCCAATGGATGCTGGCCTAGTCATTATGGAAGGTAGTATATTGTCGAGATTTTTATTACTCCAATGGATGGTAGCCTTGCCATTATGGAAGGTACTATGTTGTCAAGATTTTTGTTACTCCAATGGATGATAGCCTTGTCATTATGCAAGATAGTCTATCATTTTGGTTTTTGTTACTCCTATGGATGGTAGCCTTGTCATTATGGAAGGTAGTATATTGTTCATATTTTTGTTACCACAATGTATGGTAGCCTTGTCATTATGGAAGGTAGTCTTTTGTCGAGATTTTTGTTACTCTATTGGATGGTAGTCATGTCATTATGGAAGTTATCCTGTTGTCGAGATTTTTGTTTTTCCAATGGATGGTAGCCTAGTCATTATGGAAGGCACTCTGTTTTTGATGTTTTTGTTACTCCGATGGATGGTAGCGTTGTCATTATGGAAGGTAGTCTGTTGTCGAGATTTTTGTTACTCCAATGGATGGTAGCATTGTCATTATGGAAGGTAGTCTCTTGTTGATATTTTTAATACTCCAATGGATGGTAGCCTTGTCATTATGGACGGTAGTAAGTTGTCGAGATTTTTGTTACTACAATGGTTTGTATCCTTGTCATTATGGAAGGTAGTATGTTGTCGATATCTTTGGTACTCCAATAGATGGTAGCCTATTCATTATGGAAGGTAGTCTGTTTTCAAGATTTTCGTTACTCCAATGGAGGATAGCCTTGTCATTATGGAAGGTAGTCTGTTTTCGAGATTTTTGTTACTCTAATGGATGGTATCCTAGTCATTATGGTAGGTAGTCTGTTGTCGTGATTTTTGGTACTCCAATGGATGATAGCCTTGTCATTATGGAAGGAAGTCTGTTGTCGAGATTTTTGTTACTCCAATTGATGGTAGCCTTGTAATTATGGAAGTTAGCCTGTTGTCGAGATTTTTGTTTTTCCAATGGATGGTAGCCTAGTCATTATGGAAGGCAGTTTGTTTATGAGGTTTTTGTTACTCTGATGGATAATAGCCTTGTCATTATGGAAGGTAGTTTGTTGTCGGGATTTTTGTTACTCCAATGGATGGTAGCATTGTCATTCTGGAAGGTAGTCTCTTGTTGATATTTTTAATACTCCAATGGATGGTAGCCTTGTCATTATGGAAAGTAGTATGTTGTCGAGATTTTTGTTACTACAATGGTTCGTAGACTTGTCATTATGGAAGGTAGTATGTTGTCGATATCTTTGGTACTCTAATGGATGGTATCCTATTCATTATGGAAGGTAGTCTGTTTTCAAGATTTTCATTACTCCAATGGAGGGTAGCCTTGGCATTATGGAAGGTAGTCTGTTGTCGAGATTTTTGTTACTCCAACGGATGGTATCCTAGTCATTATGGAAGGTAGTCTGTTGTCGAGATATTAGTTACTCCAATGGATGGTAGCCTTGTCATTATGGAAGGTAGTCTGTAGTCGAGATTTTTGTTACTCTAAAGGATGGTAGCCTTGTCATTATGGAAGGTATTTTGTTATTGTGATTTTTTTTAATCCTATTGATGGTAGCCTTGTCATTATGGAAGGTAGGCTTTTGTTCATATTTTTGTTACTACAATGTATGGAATCCTTGTCATTATAGAAGGTAGTCTGTTGTCTACATTTTTGTTACTGCATTGGATGGTAGCCTTGCCATTATAGAAGTTAGTCTGTTGTCGCGATTTTTGTAATTCCAATGGATGGTAGCCTAGTTATTATGGAAGGTAGTCTGTTTTCAAGATTTTTGTTACTCCAATGGATGCTGGCCTAGTCATTATGGAAGGTAGTCTATTGTCGAGATTTTTATTACTCCAATGGATGGTAGCCTTGCCATTATGGAAGGTACTATGTTGTCAAGATTTTTGTTACTCCAATGGATGATAGCCTTGTCATTATGCAAGATAGTCTATCATTGTGGTTTTTGTTACTCCTATGGATGGTAGCCTTGTCATTATGGAAGGTAGTATATTGTTCATATTTTTGTTACCACAATGTATGGTAGCCTTGTCATTATGGAAGGTAGTCTTTTGTCGAGATTTTTGTTACTCTATTGGATGGTAGTCATGTCATTATGGAAGTTAGCCTGTTGTCGAGATTTTTGTTTTTCCAATGGATGGTAGCCTAGTCATTATGGAAGGCACTCTGTTTTTGATGTTTTTGTTACTCCGATGGATGGTAGCGTTGTCATTATGGAAGGTAGTCTGTTGTCGAGATTTTTGTTACTCCAATGGATGGTAGCATTGTCATTATGGAAGGTAGTCTCTTGTTGATATTTTTAATACTCCAATGGATGGTAGCCTTGTCATTATGGACGGTAGTAAGTTGTCGAGATTTTTGTCACTACAATGGTTTGTATCCTTGTCATTATGGAAGGTAGTATGTTGTCGATATCTTTGGTACTCCAATAGATGGTAGCCTATTCATTATGGAAGGTAGTCTGTTTTCAAGATTTTCGTTACTCCAATGGAGGATAGCCTTGTCATTATGGAAGGTAGTCTGTTGTCGAGATTTTTGTTACTCTAATGGATGGTATCCTAGTCATTATGGTAGGTAGTCTGTTGTCGAGATTTTTGTTACTCCAATGGATGATAGCCTTGTCATTATGGAAGGTAGTCTGTTGTCGAGATTTTTGTTACTCCAATTGATGGTAGCCTTGTCATTATGGAAGGTATATTGTCATTGTGATTTTTGTTACTCCTATGAATGGTAGCCTTGTCATTATGGAAGGAAGGCTATTGTTCAGATTTTTGTTACTAAAATGTATGGTAGCCTTGTCATTATGGAAGGTAGTTTGTTGTCCAGAATTTTGTTACTGCATTGGATGGTAGCCTTGTCATTATGGAAGTTAGTCTGTTATCGAGATTTTTGTAATTCCAATGGATGGTAGCCTAGTCATTATGGAAGGTAGTCTGTTGTCGAGTTATTAGTTACTCCAATGGATGGTAGCCTTGTCATTATGGAAGGTAGTCTGTAGTCGAGATTTTTGTTACTCTAAAGGATGGTAGCCTTGTCATTATGGAAGGTATTTTGTTATTGTGATTTTTTTTAATCCTATTGATGGTAGCCTTGTCATTATGGAAGGTAGGCTTTTGTTCAGATTTTTGTTACTACAATGTATGGAAGCCTTGGCATTATAGAAGGTAGTCTGTTGTCTACATTTTTGTTACTGCATTGGATGGTAGCCTTGCCATTATGGAAGTTAGTCTGTTGTCGCGATTTTTGTAATTCCAATGGATGGTAGCCTAGTCATTATGGAAGGTAGTCTGTTTTCAAGATTTTTGTTACTCCAATGGATGCTGGCCTAGTCATTATGGAAGGTAGTCTATTGTCGAGATTTTTATTACTCCAATGGATGGTAGCCTTGCCATTATGGAAGGTACTATGTTGTCAAGATTTTTGTTACTCCAATGGATGATAGCCTTGTCATTATGCAAGATAGTCTATCATTGTGGTTTTTGTTACTCCTATGGATGGTAGCCTTGTCATTATGGAAGGTAGTATATTGTTCAGATTTTTGTTACCACAATGTATGGTAGCCTTGTCATTATGGAAGGTAGTCTTTTGTCGAGATTTTTGTTACTCTATTGGATGGTAGTCATGTCATTATGGAAGTTAGCCTGTTGTCGAGATTTTTGTTTTTCCAATGGATGGTAGCCTAGTCATTATGGAAGGCACTCTGTTTTTGATGTTTTTGTTACTCCGATGGATGGTAGCGTTGTCATTATGGAAGGTAGTCTGTTGTCGAGATTTTTGTTACTCCAATGGATGGTAGCATTGTCATTATGGAAGGTAGTCTCTTGTTGATATTTTTAATACTCCAATGGATGGTAGCCTTGTCATTATGGACGGTAGTAAGTTGTCGAGATTTTTGTTACTACAATGGTTTGTATCCTTGTCATTATGGAAGGTAGTATGTTGTCGATATCTTTGGTACTCCAATAGATGGTAGCCTATTCATTATGGAAGGTAGTCTGTTTTCAAGATTTTCGTTACTCCAATGGAGGGTAGCCTTGTCATTATGGAAGGTAGTCTGTTGTCGAGATTTTTGTTACTCTAATGGATGGTATCCTAGTCATTATGGTAGGTAGTCTGTTGTCGAGATTTTTGTTACTCCAATGGATGATAGCCTTGTCATTATGGAAGGTAGTCTGTTGTCGAGATTTTTGTTACTCCAATTGATGGTAGCCTTGTCATTATGGAAGGTATATTGTCATTGTGATTTTTGTTACTCCTATGAATGGTAGCCTTGTCATTATGGAAGGAAGGCTATTGTTCAGATTTTTGTTACTAAAATGTATGGTAGCCTTGTCATTATGGAAGGTAGTCTGTTGTCCAGAATTTTGATACTGCATTGGATGGTAGCCTTGTCATTATGGAAGTTAGTCTGTTGTCGAGATTTTTGTAATTCCAATGGATGGTAGCCTAGTCATTATGGAAGGTAGTCTGTTTTAAAGATTTTTGTTACTCCAATATATGCTGGCCTAGTCATTATGGAAGGTAGTCTATTGTCGAGATTTTTATTACTCCAATGGATGGTAGCCTTGCCATTATGGAAGGTACTATGTTGTCAAGATTTTTGTTACTCCAATGGATGATAGCCTTGTCATTATGCAAGCTAGTCTATCATTGTGATTTTTGTTACTCCTATGGATGGTAGCCTTGTCATTATGGAAGGTAGTATATTGTTCAGATTTTTGTTACTACAATGTATGGTAGCCTTGTCATTATGGAAGGTAGTCTTTTGTCGAGATTTTTGTTACTCTATTGGATGGTAGTCATGTCATTATGGAAGTTAGCCTGTTGTCGAGATTTTTGTTTTTCTAATGGATGGTAGCCTAGTCATTATGGAAGGCACTCTGTTTTTGATGTTTTTGTTACTCCGATGGATGGTAGCGTTGTCATTATGGAAGGTAGTCTGTTGTCGAGATTTTTGTTACTCCAATGGATGGTAGCATTGTCATTATGGAAGGTAGTCTCTTGTTGATATTTTTAATACTCCAATGGATGGTAGCCTTGTCATTATGGACGGTAGTAAGTTGTCGAGATTTTTGTTACTACAATGGTTTGTATCCTTGTCATTATGGAAGGTAGTATGTTGTCGATATCTTTGGTACTCCAATAGATGGTAGCCTATTCATTATGGAAGGTAGTCTGTTTTCAAGATTTTCGTTACTCCAATGGAGGGTAGCCTTGTCATTATGGAAGGTAGTCTGTTGTCGAGATTTTTGTTACTCTAATGGATGGTATCCTAGTCATTATGGTAGGTAGTCTGTTGTCGAGATTTTTGTTACTCCAATGGATGATAGCCTTGTCATTATGGAAGGTAGTATGTTGTCGAGATTTTTGTTACTCCAATTGATGGTAGCCTTGTCATTATGGAAGGTATATTGTCATTGTGATTTTTGTTACTCCTATGAATGGTAGCCTTGTCATTATGGAAGGAAGGCTATTGTTCAGATTTTTGTTACTAAAATGTATGGTAGCCTTGTCATTATGGAAGGTAGTCTGTTGTCCAGAATTTTGTTACTGCATTGGATGGTAGCCTTGTCATTATGGAAGTTAGTCTGTTGTCGAGATTTTTGTAATTCCAATGGATGGTAGCCTAGTCATTATGGAAGGTAGTCTGTTTTCAAGATTTTTGTTACTCCAATATATGCTGGCCTAGTCATTATGGAAGGTAGTCTATTGTCGAGATTTTTATTACTCCAATGGATGGTAGCCTTGCCATTATGGAAGGTACTATGTTGTCAAGATTTTTGTTACTCCAATGGATGATAGCCTTGTCATTATGCAAGCTAGTCTATCATTGTGATTTTTGTTACTCCTATGGATGGTAGCCTTGTCATTATGGAAGGTAGTATTATGTTCAGATTTGTGTTACTACAATGTATGGTAGCCTTGTCATTATGGAAGGTAGTCTTTTGTCGAGATTTTTGTTACTCTATTAGATGGTAGTCATGTCATTATGGGAGTTAGCCTGTTGTCGAGATTTTTGTTTTTCTAATGGATGGTAGCCTAGTCATTATGGAAGGCACTCTGTTTTTGAAGTTTTTGTTACTCTGATGGATGGTAGCCTTGTCATTATGGAAGGTAGTCTGTTGTCGAGATTTTTGTTACTCCAATGGATGGTAGCATTGTCATTATGGAAGGTAGTCTCTTGTTGATATTTTTAATACTCCAATGGATGGTAGCCTTGTCATTATGGACGGTAGTAAGTTGTCGAGATTTTTGTTACTGCAATGGTTTGTATCATTGTCATTATGGAAGTTAGTATGTTGTCGATATCTTTGGTACTCCAATGGATGGTAGCCTATTCATTATGGAAGGTAGTCTGTTTTCAAGATTTTCGTTACTCCAATGGAGGGTAGCCTTGTCATTATGGAAGGTAGTCTGTTGTCGAGATTTTTGTTACTCTAATGGATGGTATCCTAGTCATTATGGTAGGTAGTCTGTTGTCGAGATTTTTGTTACTCCAATGGATGATAACCTTGTCATTATGGAAGGTAGTCTGTTGTCGAGATTTTTGTTACTCCAATTGATGGTAGCCTTGTCATTATGGAAGGTATTTTGTCATTGTGATTTTTGTTACTCCTATGAATGGTAGCCTTGTCATTATGGAAGGAAGGCTATTGTTCAGATTTTTGTTACTAAAATGTATGGTAGCCTTGTCATTATGGAAGGTAGTCTGTTGTCGAGAATTTTGTTACTGCATTGGATGGTAGCCTTGTCATTATGGAAGTTAGTCTGTTGTCGAGATTTTTGTAATTCAAATGGATGGTAGCCTAGTCATTATGGAAGGTAGTCTGTTTTCAAGATTTTTGTTACTCCAATATATGCTGGCCTAGTCATTATGGAAGGTAGTCTATTGTCGAGATTTTTATTACTCCAATGGATGGTAGCCTTGCCATTATGGAAGGTACTATGTTGTCAAGATTTTTGTTACTCCAATGGATGATAACCTTGTCATTATGCAAGATAGTCTATCATTGTGATTTTTGTTACTCCTATGGATGGTAGCGTTGTCATTATGGAAGGTAGTATATTGTTCAGATTTTTGTTACTACAATGTATGGTAGCCTTGTCATTATGGAAGGTAGTCTTTTGTCGAGATTTTGTTACTCTATTGGATGGTAGTCATGTCATTATGGAAGTTAGCCTGTTGTCAAGATTTTTGTTTTTCTAATGGATGGTAGCCTAGTCATTATGGAAGGCACTCTGTTTTTGAAGTTTTTGTTACTCCGATGGATGGTAGCCTTGTCATTATGGAAGGTAGTCTGTTGTCGAGATTTTTGTTACTCCAATGGATGGTAGCATTGTCATTATGGAAGGTAGTCTCTTGTTGATATTTTTAATACTCTAATGGATGGTAGCCTTGTCATTATGGACGGTAGTAAGTTGTCGAGATTTTTGTTACTGCAATGGTTTGTATCCTTGTCATTATGGAAGGTAGTATGTTGTCGATATCTTTGGTACTCCAATGGATGGTAGCCTATTCATTATGGAAGGTAGTCTATTTTCAAGATTTTCGTTACTCCAATGGAGGGTAGCCTTGTCATTATGGAAGGTAGTCTGTTGTCGAGATTTTTTTTACTCTAATGGATGGTATCCTAGTCATTATGGTAGGTAGTCTGTTGTCGAGATTTTTGTTACTCCAATGGATGATAGCCTTGTCATTATCGAAGGTAGTCTGTTGTCGAGATTTTTGTTACTCCAATTGATGGTAGCCTTGTCATTATGGAAGGTATTTTGTCATTGTGATTTTTGTTACTCCTATGAATGGTAGCCTTGTCATTATGGAAGGAAGGCTATTGTTTAGATTTTTGTTACTAAAATGTATGGTAGCCTTGTCATTATGGAAGGTAGTCTGTTGTCGAGAATTTTGTTACTGCATTGGATGGTAGCCTTGTCATTATGGAAGTTAGTCTGTTGTCGAGATTTTTGTAATTCCAATGGATGGTAGCCTAGTCATTATGGAAGGTAGTCTGTTTTCAAGATTTTTGTTACTCCAATATATGCTGGCCTAGTCATTATGGAAGGTAGTCTATTTTCGAGATTTTTATTACTCCAATGGATGGTAGCCTTGCCATTATGGAAGGTACTATGTTGTCAACATTTTTGTTACTCCAATGGATGATAGCCTTGTCATTATGCAAGCTAGTCTATCATTGTGATTTTTGTTACTCCTATGGATGGTAGCCTTGTCATTATGGAAGGTAGTATATTGTTCAGATTTTTGTTACTACTATGTATGGTAGCCTTGTCATTATGGAAGGTAGTCTTTTGTCGAGATTTTTGTTACTCTATTGGATGGTAGTCATGTCATTATGGAAGTTAGCCTGTTGTCGAGATTTTTGTTTTTCTAATGGATGGTAGCCTAGTCATTATGGAAGGCACTCTGTTTTTGAAGTTTTTGTTACTCCGATGGATGGTAGCCTTGTCATTATGGAAGGTAGTCTGTTGTCGAGATTTTTGTTACTCCAATGGATGATAGCATTGTCATTATGGAAGGTAGTCTCTTGTTGATATTTTTAATACTCCAATGGATGGTAGCCTTGTCATTATGGACGGTAGTAAGTTGTCGAGATTTTTGTTACTGCAATGGTTTGTATCCTTGTCATTATGGAAGGTAGTATGTTGTCGATATCTTTGGTACTCCAATGGATGGTAGCCTATTCATTATGGAAGGTAGTCTATTTTCAAGATTTTCGTTACTCCAATGGAGGGTAGCCTTGTCATTATGGAAGGTAGTCTGTTGTCGAGATTTTTGTTACTCTAATGGATGGTATCCTAGTCATTATGGTAGGTAGTCTGTTGTCGAGATTTTTGTTACTCCAATGGATGATAGCCTTGTCATTATGGAACGTAGTCTGTTGTCGAGATTTTTGTTACTCCAATTGATGGTAGCCTTGTCATTATGGAAGGTATTTTGTCATTGTGATTTTTGTTACTCCTATGTATGGTAGCCTTGTCATTATGGAAGGAAGGCTATTGTTCAGATTTTTGTTACTAAAATGTATGGTAGCCTTGTCATTATGGAAGGTAGTCTGTTGTCGAGAATTTTGTTACTCCATTGGAGGGTAGCCTTGTCATTATGGAAGGTTGTATGTTGTTTATATCTTTTTTACTCCAATGGATGGAAGCCTAGTCATTATGGAAGGTAGTCTGTTGTCGAGATTTTTGTTACTCCAATGGATGGTAGCCTTGTCATTATGGAAGGTAGTCTGTTGTCGAGATTTTTGTTACTCTAATGGATGATAGCCTTGTCATTATGGAAGGTATTCTATTATTGTGATTTTTGTTACTCCTATTGATGGAAGCCTTGTCATTATGAAAGGTAGGCTTTTGTTCATATTTTTGTTACTACAATCTATGGAAGCCTTGTCATTATAGAAGGTAGTATGTTGTCTAGATTTTTGTTACTCCATTGGATGGTAGCCTTGTCATTCTGGAAGTTAGTCTGTTGTCTAGATTTTTGTTATTCCAATGGATGGTAGCCTAGTCATTATGGAAGGTAGTCTGTTTTTCAGATTTTTGTTACTCCAATGGATGCTAGCCTTGTCATTATGGAAGGTAGTCTGTTGTCGAGATTTTTGTTACTCCAATGGATGGTAGCCTTGCCATTATGGAAGGTATTTTGTTATTGTGATTTTTTTTAATCCTATTGATGGTAGCCTTGTAATTATGGAAGGTAGGCTTTTGTTCAGATTTTTGTTACTATAATGTATGGAAGCCTTGTCATTATAGAAGGTAGTATGTTGTCTAGATTTTTGTTACTGCATTGGATGGTAGCCTTGTCATTATGGAAGTTAGTATGTTGTCGAGATTTTTGTAATTCCAATGTATGGTACCCTAGTCATTATGGAAGGTAGTTTGTTTTCAAGATTTTTTTTACTCCAATGGATGTTGGCCAAGTCATTATGGAAGGTAGTCTATTGTCGAGATTTTTATTACTCCAATGGATGGTAACCTTGCCATTATGGAAGGTACTATGTTGTCAAGATTTTTGTTACTCCAATGGATGATAGCCTTGTCATTATGCAAGCTAGTCTATCATTGTGATTTTTGTTACTCCTATGGATGGTAGCCTTGTCATTATGGAAGGTAGTATATTGTTCAGATTTTTGTTACTACAATGTATGGTAGCCTTGTCATTATGGAAGGTAGTCTTTTGTCGAGATTTTTGTTACTCTATTGGATGATAGTCATGTCATTATGGAAGTTAGCCTGTTGTCGAGATTTTTGTTTTTCTAATGGATGGTAGCCTAGTCATTATGGAAGGCACTCTGTTTTTGAAGTTTTTGTTACTCCGATGGATGGTAGCCTTGTCACTATGGAAGGTAGTCTGTTGTCGAGATTTTTGTTACTCCAATGGATGGTAGCATTGTCATTATGGAAGGTAGTCTCTTGTTGATATTTTTAATACTCCAATGGATGGTAGCCTTGTCATTATGGACGGTAGTAAGTTGTCGAGATTTTTGTTACTGCAATGGTTTGTATCCTTGTCATTATGGAAGGTAGTATGTTGTCGATATCTTTGGTACTCCAATGGATGGTAGCCTATTCATTATGGAAGGTAGTCTATTTTCAAGATTTTCGTTACTCCAATGGAGGGTAGCCTTGTCATTATGGAAGGTAGTCTGTTGTCGAGATTTTTGTTACTCTAATGGATGGTATCCTAGTCATTATGGTTGGTAGTCTGTTGTCGAGATTTTTGTTACTCCAATGGATGATAGCCTTGTCATTATGGAAGGTAGTCTGTTGTCGAGATTTTTGTTACTCCAATTGATGGTAGCCTTGTCATTATGGAAGGTATTTCATCATTGTGATTTTTGTTACTCCTATGAATGGTAGCCTTGTCATTATGGAAGGAACGCTATTGTTCAGATTTTTGTTACTAAAATGTATGGTAGCCTTTTCATTATGGAAGGTAGTCTGTTGTCGAGAATTTTGTTACTCCATTGGAGGGTAGCCTTGTCATTATGGAAGGTTGTATGTTGTTTATATCTTTTTTACTCCAATGGATGGAAGCCTAGTCATTATGGAAGGTAGTCTGTTGTCGAGATTTTTGTTACTCCAATGTATGGTAGCCTTGTCATTATGGAAGGTAGTCTGTTGTCGAGATTTTTGTTACTCTAATGGATGATAGCCTTGTCATTATGGAAGGTATTCTATTATTGTGATTTTTGTTACTCCTATTGATGGAAGCCTTGTCATTATGGAAGGTAGGCTTTTGTTCATATTTTTGTTACTACAATCTATGGAAGCCTTGTCATTATAGAAGGTAGTATGTTGTCTAGATTTTTGTTACTCCATTGGATGGTAGCCTTGTCATTCTGGAAGTTAGTCTGTTGTCTAGATTTTTGTTATTCCAATGGATGGTTACCTAGTCATTATGGAAGGTAGTCTGTTTTTGAGATTTTTGTTACTCCAATGGATGCTAGCCTTGTCATTATGGAAGGTAGTCGGTTGTCGAGATTTTTGTTACTCCAACGGATGATAGCCTTGCCATTATGGAAGGTATTTTGTTATTGTGATTTTTTTTAATCCTATTGATGGTAGCCTTGTCATTATGGAAGGTAGGCTTTTGTTCAGATTTTTGTTACTATAATGTATGGAAGCCTTGTCATTATAGAAGGTAGTCTGTTGTCTAGATTTTTGTTACTGCATTGGATGGTAGCCTTGTCATTATGGAAGTTAGTCTGTTGTCGAGATTTTTGTAATTCCAATGTATGGTAGCCTAGTCATTATGGAAGGTAGTTTGTTTTCAAGATTTTTTTTACTCCAATGGATGTTGGCCGAGTCATTATGGAAGGTAGTCTATTGTCGAGATTTTTATTACTCCAATGGATGGTAGCCTTGCCATTATGGAAGGTACTATGTTGTCAAGATTTTTGTTACTCCAATGGATGATAGCCTTGTCATTATGCAAGCGAGTCTATCATTGTGATTTTTGTTACTCCTATGGATGGTAGCCTTGTCATTATGGAAGGTAGTATATTGTTCAGATTTTTGTTACTACAATGTATGGTAGCCTTGTCATTATGGAAGGTAGTCTTTTGTCGAGATTTTTGTTACTCTATTGGATGGTAGTCATGTCATTATGGAAGTTAGCCTGTTGTCGAGATTTTTGTTTTTCTAATGGATGGTAGCCTAGTCATTATGGAAGGCACTTTGTTTTTGAAGTTTTTGTTACTCCGATGGATGGTAGCCTTGTCATTATGGAAGGTAGTCTGTTGTCGAGATTTTTGTTACTCCAATGGATGGTAGCATTGTCATTATGGAAGGTTGTCTCTTGTTGATATTTTTAATACTCCAATGGATGGTAGCCTTGTCATTATGGACAGTAGTAAGTTGTCGAGATTTTTGTTACTACAATGGTCTGTATCCTTGTCATTATGGAAGGTAGTATGTTGTCGATATCTTTGGTACTCCAATGGATGGTAGCCTATTCATTATGGAAGGTAGTCTGTTTTCAAGATTTTCGTTACTCCAATGGAGGGTAGCCTTGTCATTATGGAAGGTAGTCTGTTGTCGAGATTTTTGTTACTCTAATGGATGGTATCCTAGTCATTATGGTAGGTAGTCTGTTGTCGAGATTTTTGTTACTCCAATGGATGATAGCCTTGTCATTATGGAAGGTAGTCTGTTGTCAAGATTTTTGTTACTCCAATTGATGGTAGCCTTGTCATTATGGAAGGTATTTTGTCATTGTGATTTTTGTTACTCCTATGAATGGTAGCCTTGTCATTATGGAAGGAAGGCTATTGTTCAGATTTTTGTTACTAAAATGCATGGTAGCCTTGTCATTATGGAAGGTAGTCTGTTGTCGAGAATTTTGTTACTCCATTGGAGGGTAGCCTTGTCATTATGGAAGGTAGTATGTTGTTTATATCTTTTTTACTCCAATGGATGGAAGCCTAGTCATTATGGAAGGTAGTCTATTGTCGAGATTTTTGTTACTCCAATGGATGGTAGCCTTGTCATTATGGAAGGTAGTCTGTTGTCGAGATTTTTGTTACTCTAATGGATGATAGCCTTGTTATTATGGAAGGTATTCTATTATTGTGATTTTTGTTACTCCTATTGATGGAAGCCTTGTCATTATGGAAGGAAGGCTTTTGTTCATATTTTTGTGACTACAATCTATGGAAGCCTTTTCATTATAGAAGGTAGTATGTTGTCTAGATTTTTGTTACTCCATTGGATGGTAGCCTTGTCATTATGGAAGTTAGTCTGTTGTCTAGATTTTTGTTATTCCAATGGATGGTATCCTAGTCATTATGGAAGGTAGTCTATTTTTGATATTTTTGTTACTCCAATGGATGCTAGCCTAGTCATTATGGAAGGTAGTCTATTGTCGAGATTTTTGTTACTCCATTGGATGATAGCCTTGTCATTATGCAAGGTAGTCTGTCATTGTGTTTTTTGTTACTCCTATGGATGGTAGCCTTGTCATTATGGAAGGTAGTCTATTGTTCAGATATTTGTTACTACAATGTACGGTAGCATTGTCATTATGGAAGGTAGTATTTTGTCGAGATTTTTGTTACTCTATTTGATGGTAGTCATGTCTTTATGAATGTTAGCCTGTTTTCGAGATTTTTGTTTTTCCAATGGATGGTAGCCTAGTCATTATGGAAGGCAGTATGTTTTTGTGGTTTTTGTTACTCTGATGGATGGTAGCCTTGTCATTATGGAAGGTAGTCTATTGTCGAGATTTTTGTTACTCCAATGGATGGTAGCATTGTCATAATAGAAGGTAGTATGTTGTCGATATCTTTGGTACTCCAATGGATGGTAGCCTATTCATTATGGAAGGTAGTCTGTTTTCAAGATTTTCGTTACTCCAATAGAGGGTAGCCTTGTCATTATGGAAGGTAGTCTGTTGTCGAGATTTTTGTTAATCTAATGGATGGTATCCTAGTCATTATGGTAGGTAGTCTATTGTCAAGATTTTTGTTACTCCAATGGATGATAGCCTTGTCATTATGGAAGGTAGTCTGTTGTCGAGATTTTTCTTACTCCAATTGATGGTAGCCTTGTCATTATGGAACGTATTTTGTCATTTTGATTTTTGTTACTCCTATGAATGATAGCCTTGTCATTATGGAAGGTAGGCTATTGTTCAGATTTTTGTTACCAAAATGTATGGTAGCCTTGTCATTATGGAAGGTAGTCTGTTGTCGAGAATTTTGTTACTCCATTGGAGGGTAGCCTTGTCATTATGGAAGGTAGTATGTTGTTTATATCTTTGTTACTCCAATGGATAGAAGCCTAGTCATTATGGAAGGTAGTCTGTTGTCGAGATTTTTGTTACTCCAATGGATGGTAGCCTTGTCATTATGGAAGGTAGTCTGTTGTCGAGATTTTTGTTACTCTAATGGATGATAGCCTTGTCATTATGGAAGGTATTCTATTATTGTGATTTTTGTTACTCCTATTGATGGAAGCCTTGTCATTATGGAAGGTAGGCTTTTGTTCATATTTTTGTGACTAAAATCTATGGAAGCCTTGTCATTATAGAAGGTAGTCTGTTGTCTAGATTTTTGTTACTCCATTGGATGGTAGCCTTGTCATTATGGAAGTTAGTCTGTTGTCTAGATTTTTGTTATTCCAATGGATGGTAGCCTAGTCATTATGGAAGGTAGTCTGTTTTTGAGATTTTTGGTACTCCAATGGATGCTAGCCTAGTCATTATGGAAGGTAGTCTGTTGTCGAGATTTTTGTTACTCCAATGGATGGTAGCCTTGCCATTATGGATGGTATTATGTTGTCAAGATTTTTGTTACTCCAATGGATGATAGCCTTATCATTATGCAAGGTAGTCTGTTATTGTGTTTTTTGTTACTCCTATGGATGGTAGCCTTGTCATTATGGAAGGTAGTCTATTATTCAGATTTTTGTTACTACAATGTATGGTAGCCTTGTCATTATGGAAGGTAGTATTTTGTCGAGATTTTTGTTACTCTATTCGATGGTAGTCATGTCATTATGAAAGTTAGCCTGTTGTCGAGATTTTTGTTTTTCCGATGGATGGTAGCCTAGTCATTATGGAAGGCAGTATGTTTTTGTGGTTTTTGTTACTCTGATGGATGGTAGCCTTGTCATTATGGAAGATAGTCTGTTGTCGAGATTATTTTTACTCCAATGGATTGGAGCATTGTCATTATGGAAGGTAGTATGTTGTCGATATCTTTGGTACTCCAATGGATGGTAGCCTATTCATTATGGAAGGTAGTATGTTTTCAAGATTTTCGTTACTCCAATAGAGGTTAGCCTTGTCATTATGGAAGGTAGTATGTTGTCGATATCTTTGTTACTCCAATGGATGGAAGCCTAGTCATTATGGAAGGTAGTCTGTTGTCGAGATTTTTGTTACTCTAATGGATGATAGCCTTGTCATTATGGAAGGTATTCTATTATTGTGATTTTTGTTACTCCTATTGATGGTATCTTGTCATTATGGAAGGTAGGCTTTTGTTCAGATTTTTGTTACTACATTCTATGGAAGCCTTGTCATTATAGAAGGTAGTCTGTTGTCTAGATTTTTGTTACTCCATTGGATGGTAGCCTTGTCATTATGGAACTTAGTCTGTTGTCGAGATTTTTGTTATTCCAATGGATGGTAGCCTAGTCATTATGGAAGGTAGTCTGTTTTCTAGATTTTTGTTACTACAATGGATGCTAGCTTAGTCATTATGGAAGGTAGTCTGTTGTCGAGATTTTTGTTACTCCAATGGATGGTAGCCTTGCCATTATGGAAGGTATTATGTTGTCAAGATTTTTGTTACTCAAATGGATGATAGCCTTGTCATTATGCAAGGTAGTCTTTCATTGTGTTTTTTGTTACTCCTATGGATGGTAGCCCTGTCATTATGGAAGGTAGTCTGTTGTCGAGATTTTTGTTACTCCAATGGATGGAAGCATTGTCATTATGGAAGGTAGTCTCTTGTTGATATTTTTAATACTCCAATGGATGGTAGCCTTGTCATTATGGAAGGTAGTATTTTGTCGAGATTTTTGTTACTCTATTCGATGGTAGTCATGTCTTTATGAATGTTAGCCTGTTTTCGAGATTTTTGTTTTTCCAATGGATGGTAGCCTAGTCATTATGGAAGGCAGTATGTTTTTGTGGTTTTTGTTACTCTGATGGATGGTAGCCTTGTCATTATGGAAGGTAGTCTATTGTCGAGATTTTTGTTACTCCAATGGATGGTAGCATTGTCATTATAGAAGGTAGTATGTTGTCGATATCTTTGGTACTCCAATGGATGGTAGCCTATTCATTATGGAAGGTAGTCTGTTTTCAAGATTTTCGTTACTCCAATGGAGGGTAGCCTTGTCATTATGGAAGGTAGTCTGTTGTCGAGATTTTTGTTACTCTAATGGATGGTATCCTAGTCATTATGGTAGGTAGTCTATTGTCAAGATTTTTGTTACTCCAATGGATGATAGCCTTGTCATTATGGAAGGTAGTTTGTTGTCGAGATTTTTCTTACTCCAATTGATGGTAGCCTTGTCATTATGGAACGTATTTTGTCATTTTGATTTTTGTTACTCCTATGAATGATAGCCTTGTCATTATGGAAGGTAGGCTATTGTTCAGATTTTTGTTACCAAAATGTATGGTAGCCTTGTCATTATGGAAGGTAGTCTGTTATCGAGAATTTTGTTACTCCATTGGAGGGTAGCCTTGTCATTATGGAAGGTAGTATGTTGCTTATATCTTTGTTACTCCAATGGATGGAAGCCTAGTCATTATGGAAGGTAGTCTGTTGTCGAGATTTTTGTTACTCCAATGGATGGTAGCCTTGTCATTTTGGAAGGTAGTCTGTTGTCGTGATTTTTGTTACTCTAATGGATGATAGCCTTGTCATTATGGAAGGTATTCTATTATTGTGATTTTTGTTCCTCCTATTGATGGAAGCCTTGTCATTATGGAAGGTAGGCTTTTGTTCATATTTTTGTGACTAAAATCTATGGAAGCCTTGTCATTATAGATGGTAGTCTGTTGTCTAGATTTTTGTTACTCCATTGGATGGTAGCCTTGTCATTATGGAAGTTAGTATGTTGTCTAGATTTTTGTTATTCCAATGGATGGTAGCCTAGTCATTATGGAAGGTAGTCTGTTTTTGAGATTTTTGTTACTCCAATAGATGCTATCCTAGTCATTATGGAAGGTAGTCTGTTGTCGAGATTTTTATTACTCCAATGGATGGTAGCCTTGCCATTATGGAAGGTATTATGTTGTCAAGATTTTTGTTACTCCAATGGATGATAGCCTTGTCATTATGCAAGGTAGTCTGTCATTGTGTTTTTTGTTACTCCTATGGATGGTAGCCTTGTCATTATGGAAGGTAGTCTATTGTTCAGATTTTTGTTACTACAATGTGTGGTAGCCTTGTCATTATGGAAGGTAGTATTTTGTCGAGATTTTTGTTACTCTATTCGATGGTAGTCATGTCATTATGAAAGTTAGCCTGTTGTCGAGATTTTTGATTTTCCAATGGATGGTAGCCTAGTCATTATGGAAGGCAGTATGTTTTTGTGGTTTTTGTTACTCCGATGGATGGTAGCCTTGTCATTATTGAAGGTAGTCTGTTGTCGAGATTTTTGTTACTCCAATGGATGGTAGCATTGTCATTATGGAAGGTAGTATGTTGTCGATATCTTTGGTACTCCAATGGATGGTAGCCTATTCATTATGGAAGGTAGTCTGTTTTCAAGATTTTCGTTACTCCAATGGAGGGTAGCCTTGTCATTATGGAAGGTAGTATGTTGTCGATATCTTTGTTACTCCAATGGATGGAAGCCTAGTCATTATGGAAGGTAGTTTGTTGTCGAGATTTTTGTTACTCTAATGGATGATAGCCTTGTCATTATGGAAGGTATTCTATTATTGTGATTTTTGTTCCTCCTATTGATGGAAGCCTTGTCATTATGGAAGGTAGGCTTTTGTTCATATTTTTGTGACTAAAATCTATGGAAGCCTTGTCATTATAGAAGGTAGTCTGTTGTCTAGATTTTTGTTACTCCATTGGATGGTAGCCTTGTCATTATGGAAGTTAGTATGTTGTCTAGATTTTTGTTATTCCAATGGATGGTAGCCTAGTCATTATGGAAGGTAGTCTGTTTTTGAGATTTTTGTTACTCCAATAGATGCTATCCTAGTCATTATGGAAGGTAGTCTGTTGTCGAGATTTTTATTACTCCAATGGATGGAAGCCTTGCCATTATGGAAGGTATTATGTTGTCAAGATTTTTGTTACTCCAATGGATGATAGCCTTGTCATTATGCAAGGTAGTCTGTCATTGTGTTTTTTGTTACTCCTATGGATGGTAGCCTTGTCATTATGGAAGGTAGTCTATTGTTCAGATTTTTGTTACTACAATGTGTGGTAGCCTTGTCATTATGGAAGGTAGTATTTTGTCGAGATTTTTGTTACTCTATTCGATGGTAGTCATGTCATTATGAAAGTTAGCCTGTTGTCGAGATTTTTGATTTTCCAATGGATGGTAGCCTAGTCATTATGGAAGGCAGTATGTTTTTGTGGTTTTTGTTACTCCGATGGATGGTAGCCTTGTCATTATTGAAGGTAGTCTGTTGTCGAGATTTTTGTTACTCCAATGGATGGTAGCATTGTCATTATGGAAGGTAGTATGTTGTCGATATCTTTGGTACTCCAATGGATGGTAGCCTATTCATTATGGAAGGTAGTCTGTTTTCAAGATTTTCGTTACTCCAATGGAGGGTAGCCTTGTCATTATGGAAGGTAGTATGTTGTCGATATCTTTGTTACTCCAATGGATGGAAGCCTAGTCATTATGGAAGGTAGTTTGTTGTCGAGATTTTTGTTACTCTAATGGATGATAGCCTTGTCATTATGGAAGGTATTCTATTATTGTGATTTTTGTTACTCCTATTGATGGTATCTTGTCATTATGGAAGGTAGGCTTTTGTTCAGATTTTGTTACTACAATCTATAGAAGCCTTGTCATTATAGAAGGTAGTCTGTTGTCTAGATTTTTGTTACTCCAATGGATGGTAGCCTAGTCATTATGGAAGGTAGTCTGTTTTCGAGATTTTTGTTACTCCAATGGATGTTAGCCTAGTAATTATGGAAGGGAGTCTGTTTTCAAGATTTTTGTTACTCCAATGGATGCTAGCCTAGTAATTATGGAAGGTAGTCTGTTGTCTAGATTTTTGTTACTGCATTGGATGGTAGCCTTGTCATTATGGAAGTTAGTCTGTTGTCAAGATTTTTGTAATTCCAATGTATGGTAGCCTAGTCATTATGGAAGGTAGTTTGTTTTCAAGATTTTTTTTACTCCAATGGATGTTGGCCAAGTCATTATGGAAGGTAGTCTATTGTCGAGATTTTTATTACTCCAATGGATGGTAGCCTTGCCATTATGGAAGGTACTATGTTGTCAAGATTTTTGTTACTCCATTGGATGATAGCCTTGTCATTATGCAAGCTAGTCTATCATTGTGATTTTTGTTACTCCTATGGATGGTAGCCTTGTCATTATGGAAGGTAGTATATTGTTCAGATTTTTGTTACTACAATGTAGGGTAGCCTTGTCATTATGGAAGGTAGTCTTTTGTCGAGATTTTTAATACTCTATTGGATGGTAGTCATGTCATTATGGAAGTTAGCCTGTTGTTGAGATTTTTGTTTTTCTAATGGATGGTAGCCTAGTCATTATGGAAGGCACTCTGTTTTTGAAGTTTTTGTTACTCCGATGGATGGTAGCCTTGTCATTATGGAAGGTAGTCTGTTGTCGAGATTTTTGTTACTCCAATGGATGGTAGCATTGTCATTATGGAAGGTTGTCTCTTGTTGATATTTTTAATACTCCAATGGATGGTAGCCTTGTCATTATGGACAGTAGTAAGTTGTCAAGATTTTTATTACTACAATGGTTTGTATCCTTGTCATTATGGAAGGTAGTATGTTGTCGATATCTTTGGTACTCCAATGGATGGTAGCCTATTCAATATGGAAGGTAGTCTGTTTTCAAGATTTTCGTTACTCCAATGGAGGGTAGCCTTGTCATTATGGTAGGTAGTCTGTTGTCGAGATTTTTGTTACTCCAATGGATGATAGCCTTGTCATTATGGAAGGTAGTCTGTTGTCGAGATTTTTGTTACTCCAATTGATGGTAGCCTTGTCATTATGGAAGGTATTTTGTCATTGTGATTTTTGTTAGTCCTATGAATGGTAGCCTTGTCATTATGGAAGGAAGGCTATTGTTCAGATTTTTGTTACCAAAATGTATGGTAGCCTTGTCATTATGGAAGGTAGTCTGTTGTCGAGAATTTTGTTACTCCATTGGAGGGTAGCCTTGTCATTATGGAAGGTAGTATGTTGTTTATATCTTTTTTACTCCAATGTATGGAAGCCTAGTCATTATGGAAGGTAGTCTATTGTCGAGATTTTTGTTACTCCAATGGATGGTAGCCTTGTCATTATGGAAGGTAGTCTGTTGTCGAGATTTTTGTTACTCTAATGGATGATAGCCTTGTTATTATGGAAGGTATTCTATTATTGTGATTTTTGTTACTCCTATTGATGGAAGCCTTGTCATTATGGAAGGTAGGCTTTTGTTCATATTTTTGTGACTACAATCTATGGAAGCCTTTTCATTATAGAAGGTAGTCTGTTGTCTAGATTTTTGTTACTCCATTGGATGGTAGCCTTGTCATTATGGAAGTTAGTCTGTTGTCTAGATTTTTTTTATTCCAATGGATGGTAGCCTAGTCATTATGGAAGGTAGTCTATTTTTGAGATTTTTGTTACTCCAATGGATGCTAGCCTAGTCATTATGGAAGGTAGTCTATTGTCGAGATTTTTGTTACTCCAATGGATGATAGCCTTGTCATTATGCAAGGTAGTCTGTCATTGTGTTTTTTGTTACTCCTATGGATGGTAGCCTTGTCATTATGGAAGAGGTCTATAGATTTTTGTTACTACAATGTATGGTAGCCTTGTCATTATGGAAGGTAGTATTTTGTCGAGATTTTTGTTACTCTATTCGATGGTAGTCATGTCTTTATGAATGTTAGCCTGTTTTCGAGATTTTTGTTTTTCCAATGGATGGTAGCCTAGTCATTACGGAAGGCAGTATGTTTTTGTGGTTTTGTTACTCTGATGGATGGTAGCCTTGTCATTATGGAAGGTAGTCTATTGTCGAGATTTTTGTTACTCCAATGGATTGTAGCATTGTCATTATGGAAGGTAGTATGTTGTCGATATCTTTGGTACTCCAATGGATGGTAGCCTATTCATTATGGAAGGTAGTCTGTTTTCAAGATTTTCGTTACTCCAATGGAGGGTAGCCTTGTCATTATGGAAGGTAGTATGTTGTCGATATCTTTGTTACTCCAATGGATGGAAGCCTAGTCATTATGGAAGGTAGTTTGTTGTCGAGATTTTTGTTACTCTAATGGATGATAGCCTTGTCATTATGGAAGGTATTCTATTATTGTGATTTTTGTTACTCCTATTGATGGTATCTTGTCATTATGGAAGGTAGGCTTTTGTTCAGATTTTTGTTACTACAATCTATAGAAGCCTTGTCATTATAGAAGGTAGTCTGTTGTCTAGATTTTTGTTACTCCATTGGATGGTAGCCTTGTTATTATGGAACTTATTCTGTTGTCGAGATTTTTGTTATTCCAATGGATGGTAGCCTAGTCATTATGGAAGGTAGTCTGTTTTCGAGATTTTTGTTACTCTAATGGATGCTAGCCTAGTAATTATGGAAGGTAGTCTGTTGTCGAGATTTTTGTTACTCCAATGGATGGTAGCCTTGCCATTATGGAAGGTATTATGTTGTCAATATTTTTGTTACTCAAATGGATGATAGCCTTGTCATTATGCAAGGTGGTCTGTCATTGTGTTTTTTGTTACTCCTATGGATGGTAGCCCTGTCATTATGGAAGGTAGTATGTTGTCGATCTCTTTGTTACTCCAATGGATGGAAGCCGAGTAATTATGGAAGGTAGTCTATTGTCGAGATTTTTGTGACTCCAATGGATGTTAGCCTTCTCATTATGGAAGTAGTCTGTTGTCGAGATTTTTGTTACTCTAATGGATGATAGCCTTGTCATTATGGAAGGTATTCTATTATTGTGATTTTTGTTACTCCTATTGATGGTATCCTTGTCATTATGGAAGGTAGGCTTTTGTTTAGATTTTTGTTACTACAATCTATGGAAGCCATGTCATTATAGAAGGTAGTTTGTTGTCTAGATTTTTGTTACTCCATTGGATTGTAGCCTTGTCATTATGGAAGTTAGTATGTTGTCGAGATTTTTGTTATTCCAATGGATGGTAGCCTAGTCATTACGGAAGGTAGTATGTTATCGAGATTTTAGTTACTCCAATGGATGGTAGCCTTGCCATTATGGAAGGTATTATGTTGTCAAGATTTTTGTTACTCCAATGGATGATAGCCTTGTCATTATGCAAGGTAGTCTGTCATTGTGTTTTTTGTTACTCCTATGGATGGTAGCCTTGTCATTATGGAAGGTAGTATGTTGTCGATATCTTTGTTACTCCAATGGATGGAAGCCTAGTCATTATGGAAGGTAGTCTGTTGGCATGCTTTTTGTTACTCCAATGGATGGTAGCCTTGTCATTATGGAAGGTAGTCTGTTGTCGAGATTTTTGTTACTCTAATGGATGATAACCTTGTCATTATGGAAGGTATTCTATTATTGTGATTTTTGTTACTCCTATTGATGGTATCCTTGTCATTATGGAAAGTAGGCTTTTGTTCAGATTTTTGTTACTACATTGGATGGTAGCCTTGTCATTATAGAAGGTAGTCTGTTGTCGAGATTTTTGTTATTCCAATGGATGGTAGCCTAGCCATTATGGAAGGTAGTCTGTTTTCGAGATTTTTGTTACTCCAATGGATGCTAGCCTAGTCATTATGGAAGGTAGTCTGTTGTCGAGATTTTTGTTACTCCAATGGATGGTAGCCTTGCAATTATGGAAGGTATTATGTTGTCACGATTTTTGTCACTCAAATGGATGATAGCCTTGTCATTATGGAAGGTAGTCTGTCATTGTGTTTTTTGTTACTCCTATGGATGGTAGCCCTGTCATTATGGAAGGTAGTATGTTGTCGATATCTTTGTTACTCCAATGGATGGAAGCCTAGTAATTATGGAAGGTAGTCTATTGTCGAGATTTTCGTGACTCTAATGGATGTTAGCCTTCTCATTATGGAAGGTAGTCTGTTGTCGAGATTTTTGTTACTCTAATGGATGATAGCCTTGTCATTATGGAAGGTATTATATTATTGTGATTTTTGTTACTCCTATTGATGGTATCCTTGTCATTATGGAAGGTAGGCTTTTGTTTAGATTTTTGTTACTACAATCTATGGAAGCCATGTCATTATAGAAGGTAGTCTGTTGTCTAAATTTTTGTTACTCCATTGGATTGTAGCCTTGTCATTATGGAAGTTAGTCTGTTGTCGAGATTTTTGTTATTCCAATGGATGGTAGCCTAGTCATTACGGAAGGTAGTCTGTTTTCTAGATTTTTGTTACTCCAATGGATGCTAGCCTAGTCGTTATTGAAGGTAGTCTGTTATCGAGATTTTTGTTACTCCAATGGATGGTAGCCTTGCCATTATGGAAGGTATTATGTTGTCAAGATTTTTGTTACTCCAATGGATGATAGCCTTGTCATTATGCAAGGTAGTCTGTCATTGTGTTTTTTGTTACTCCTATGGATGGTAGCCTTGTCATTATGGAAGGTAGTATGTTGTCGATATCTTTGTTACTCCAATGGATGGAAGCCTAGTCATTATGGAAGGTAGTCTGTTGGCATGATTTTTGTTACTCCAATGGATGGTAGCCTTGTCATTATGGAAGGTAGTCTGTTGTCGAGATTTTTGTTACTCTAATGGATGATAACCTTGTCATTATGGAAGGTATTCTATTATTGTGATTTTTGTTACTCCTATTGATGGTATCCTTGTCATTATGGAAAGTAGGGTTTTGTTCAGATTTTTGTTACTACAATCTATGGAAGCCTTAATATTATAGAAGGTAGTCTGTTGTCTAGATTTTTGTTACTCCATTGGATGGTAGGCTTGTCATTATGGAAGTTAGTCTGTTGTCGAGATTTTTGTTATTCCAATGGAGGGTAGCCTTGTCATTATGGAAGGTAGTATGTTATCGATATCTTTGGTACTCCAATGGATGGAAGCCTAGTCATTATGGAAGGTAGTCTGTTGTCGATATTTTGGTTACTCCAATGGATGATAGCCTTGTCATCATGCAAGGTAGTTTGTCATTGTGTTTTTTGTTACTCCTATGGATGGTAGCCTTTTCATTATGGAAGGTAGTATGTTGTCGAGATTTTTGTTACTCCAATGGATGGTAGCCTTGTCATTATGGAAGGTAGTTTATTGTCGAGATTTTTGTTACTCTAATGGATGATAGCCTTGTCATTATGGAAGGTGTTCTATTATTGTGATTTTTGTTACTCCTATTGATGGTATCCTTGTCATTATGGAAGATAGGCTTTTGTTCATATTTTTGTTACTACAGTCTATGGAAGCCTTGTCATTATAGAAGGTAGTCTGTTGTCTAGATTTTTGTTACTCCATTGGATGATAGCCTTGTCATTATGGAAGTTAGTCTGTTGTCGAGATTTTTGTTATTCCAATGGATGGTAGCCTAGTCATTATGGAAGGTAGTATGTTTTCGAGATTTTTGTTACTCCAATGGATGCTAGCCTAGTCATTATGGAAGGTAGTCTGTTGTCGAGATTTTTGTTACTCCAATTGATGGTAGCCTTTCCATTATGGAAGGTATTATGTTGTCAATATTTTTGTTACTCAAATGGATGAAAGCCTTGTCATTATGCACGGTAGTCTGTCATTGTGTTTTTTTGTTACTCCTATGGATGGTAGCCCTGTCATTATGGAAGGTAGTATGTTGTCGATATCTTTGTTACTCCAATGGATGGAGGCCTAGTCATTATGGAAGGTAGTCTGTTGTCGAGATTTTTGTTACTCCAATGGATGTTAGTCTTCTCATTATGGAAGGTAGTCTGTTGTCGAGATTTTTGTTACTCTAATGGATGATAGCCTTGTCATTATGGAAGGTATTCTATTATTGTGATTTTTGTTACTCCTATTGATGGTATCCTTGTCATTATGGAAGGTAGGCTTTTATTCAGATTTTTGTTACTACAATCTATGGAAGCCTTGTCATATAGAAGGTAGTCTATTGTCTAGATTTTTGTTACTCCATTGGATGGTAGCCTTGTCATTATGGAAGGTAGTTTATTGTCGAGATTTTTGTTACTCTAATGGATGATAGCCTTGTCATTATGGAATGTGTTCTATTATTGTGATTTTTGTTACTCCTATTGATGGTATCCTTGTCATTATGGAAGATAGGCTTTTGTTCAGATTTTTGTTACTACAGTCTATGGAAGCCTTGTCATTATAGAAGGTAGTCTGTTGTCTAGATTTTTGTTACTCCATTGGATGATAGCCTTGTCATTATGAAAGGTAATCTGTTGTCGAGATTTTTGTTATTCTAATGGATGGTAGCCTAGTCATTATGGAAGGTAGTATGTTTTCGAGATTTTTGTTACTCCAATGGATGCTAGCCTAGTCATTATGGAAGGTAGTCTGTTGTCGAGATTTTTGTTACTCCAATTGATGGTAGCCTTGCCATTATGGAAGGTATTATGTTGTCAATATTTTTGTTACTCAAATGGATGAAAGCCTTGTCATTATGCAAGGTAGTCAGTCATTGTGTATTTTGTTACTCCTATGGATGGTAGCCCTGTCATTTTGGAAGGTAGTATGTTGTCGATATATTTGTTACTCCAATGGATGGAGGCCTAGTCATTATGGAAGGTAGTCTGTTGTCGAGATTTTTGTTACTCCAATGGATGTTAGTCTTCTCATTATGGAAGGTAGTCTGTTGTCGAGATTTTTGTTACTCTAATGGATGATAGCCTTGTCATTATGGAAGGTATTCTATTATTGTGATTTTTGTTACTCCTATTGATGGTATCCTTGTCATTATGGAAGGTAGGCTTTTGTTCAGATTTTTGTTACTACAATCTATGGAAGCCTTGTCATTATGGAAGTTAGTCTGTTGTCGAGATTTTTGTTATTCCAATGGATGGTAGCCTAGTCATTACGGAAGGTAGTCTGTTTTCGAGATTTTTGTTACTCCAATGGATGCTAGCCTAGTCATTATGGAAGGTAGTCTGTTGTCGAGATTTTTGTTACTCCAATGGATGGTAGCCTTGCAATTATGGAAGGTATTATGTTGTCACGATTTTTGTTACTCAAATGGATGATAGCCTTGTCATTATGGAAGGTAGTCTGTCATTGTGTTTTTTGTTACTCCTATGGATGGTAGCCCTGTCATTATGGAAGGTAGTATGTTGTCGATATCTTTGTTACTCCAATGGATGGAAGCCTAGTAATTATGGAAGGTAGTCTATTGTCGAGATTTTCGTGACTCTAATGGATGTTAGCCTTCTCATTATGGAAGGTAGTCTGTTGTCGAGATTTTTGTTACTCTAATGGATGATAGCCTTGTCATTATGGAAGGTATTCTATTATTGTGATTTTTGTTACTCCTATTGATGGTATCCTTGTCATTATGGAAGGTAGGCTTTTGTTTAGATTTTTGTTACTACAATCTATGGAGGCCATGTCATTATAGAAGGTAGTCTGTTGTCTAGATTTTTGTTACTCCATTGGATGGTAGCCTTGTCATTATGGAAGTTAGTCTGTTGTCGAGATTTTTTTTATTCCAATGGAGGGTAGCCTTGTCATTATGGAAGGTAGTATGTTATCGATATCTTTGGTACTCCAATGGATGGAAGCCTAGTCATTATGGAAGGTAGTCTGTTGTCGAGATTTTGGTTACTCCAATGGATGAAAGCCTTGTCATTATGCACGGTAGTCTGTCATTGTGTTTTTTGTTACTCCTATGGATGGTAGCCCTGTCATTATGGAAGGTAGTATGTTGTCGATATCTTTGTTACTCCAATGGATGGAGGCCTAGTCATTATGGAAGGTAGTCTGTTGTCGAGATTTTTGTTACTCCAATGGATCTTAGTCTTCTCATTATGGAAGGTAGTCTGTTGTCGAGATTTTTGTTACTCTAATGGATGATAGCCTTGTCATTATGGAAGGTATTCTATTATTGTGATTTTTGTTACTCCTATTGATGGTATCCTTGTCATTATGGAAGGTAGGCTTTTATTCAGATTTTTGTTACTACAATCTATGGAAGCCTTGTCATATAGAAGGTAGTCTATTGTCTAGATTTTTGTTACTCCATTGGATGGTAGCCTTGTCATTATGGAAGGTAGTTTATTGTCGAGATTTTTGTTACTCTAATGGATGATAGCCTTGTCATTATGGAATGTGTTCTATTATTGTGATTTTTGTTACTCCTATTGATGGTATCCTTGTCATTATGGAAGATAGGCTTTTGTTCAGATTTTTGTTACTACAGTCTATGGAAGCCTTGTCATTATAGAAGGTAGTCTGTTGTCTAGATTTTTGTTACTCCATTGGATGATAGCCTTGTCATTATGAAAGTTAATCTGTTGTCGAGATTTTTGTTATTCTAATGGATGGTAGCCTAGTCATTATGGAAGGTAGTATGTTTTCGAGATTTTTGTTACTCCAATGGATGCTAGCCTAGTCATTATGGAAGGTAGTCTGTTGTCGAGATTTTTGTTACTCCAATTGATGGTAGCCTTGCCATTATGGAAGGTATTATGTTGTCAATATTTTTGTTACTCAAATGGATGAAAGCCTTGTCATTATGCAAGGTAGTCTGTCATTGTGTATTTTGTTACTCCTATGGATGGTAGCCCTGTCATTTTGGAAGGTAGTATGTTGTCGATATCTTTGTTACTCCAATGGATGGAGGCCTAGTCATTATGGAAGGTAGTCTGTTGTCGAGATTTTTGTTACTCCAATGGATGTTAGTCTTCTCATTATGGAAGGTAGTCTGTTGTCGAGATTTTTGTTACTCTAATGGATGATAGCCTTGTCATTATGGAAGGTATTCTATTATTGTGATTTTTGTTACTCCTATTGATGGTATCCTTGTCATTATGGAAGGTAGGCTTTTGTTCAGATTTTTGTTACTACAATCTATGGAAGCCTTGTCATTATGGAAGTTAGTCTGTTGTCGAGATTTTTGTTATTCCAATGGATGGTAGCCTAGTCATTACGGAAGGTAGTCTGTTTTCGAGATTTTTGTTACTCCAATGGATGCTAGCCTAGTCATTATGGAAGGTAGTCTGTTGTCGAGATTTTTGTTACTCCAATGGATGGTAGCCTTGCAATTATGGAAGGTATTATGTTGTCACGATTTTTGTTACTCAAATGGATGATAGCCTTGTCATTATGGAAGGTAGTCTGTCATTGTGTTTTTTGTTACTCCTATGGATGGTAGCCCTGTCATTATGGAAGGTAGTATGTTGTCGATATCTTTGTTACTCCAATGGATGGAAGCCTAGTAATTATGGAAGGTAGTCTATTGTCGAGATTTTCGTGACTCTAATGGATGTTAGCCTTCTCATTATGGAAGGTAGTCTGTTGTCGAGATTTTTGTTACTCTAATGGATGATAGCCTTGTCATTATGGAAGGTATTCTATTATTGTGATTTTTGTTACTCCTATTGATGGTATCCTTGTCATTATGGAAGGTAGGCTTTTGTTTAGATTTTTGTTACTACAATCTATGGAGGCCATGTCATTATAGAAGGTAGTCTGTTGTCTAGATTTTTGTTACTCCATTGGATGGTAGCCTTGTCATTATGGAAGTTAGTCTGTTGTCGAGATTTTTTTTATTCCAATGGAGGGTAGCCTTGTCATTATGGAAGGTAGTATGTTATCGATATCTTTGGTACTCCAATGGATGGAAGCCTAGTCATTATGGAAGGTAGTCTGTTGTCGAGATTTTGGTTACTCCAATGGATGATAGTCTTGTCATTATGCAAGGTAGTCTGTCATTGTGTTTTTTGTTACTCCTATGGATGGTAGCCTTGTCATTATGGAAGGTAGTATGTTGTCGAGATTTTTGTTACTCCAATGGATGGTAGCCTTGTCATTATGGAAGGTAGTTTATTGTCGAGATTTTTGTTACTCTAATGGATGATAGCCTTGTCATTATGGAAGGTGTTCTATTATTGTGATTTTTGTTACTCCTATTGATGGTATCCTTGTCATTATGGAAGATAGGCTTTTGTTAAGATTTTTGTTACTACAGTCTATGGAAGCCTTGTCATTATAGAAGGTAGTCTGTTGTCTAGATTTTTGTTACTCCATTGGATGATAGCCTTGTCATTATGGAAGTTAGTCTGTTGTCGAGATTTTTGTTATTCCAATGGATGGTAGCCTAGTCATTATGGAAGGTAGTATGTTTTCGAGATTTTTGTTACTCCAATGGATGCTAGCCTAGTCATTATGGAAGGTAGTCTGTTGTCGAGATTTTTGTTACTCCAAATGATGGTAGCCTTGCCATTATGGAAGGTATTATGTTGTCAATATTTTTGTTACTTAAATGGATGAAAGCCTTGTCATTATGCAAGGTAGTCTGTCATTGTGTATTTTGTTACTCCTATGGATGGTAGCCCTGTCATTTTGGAAGGTAGTATGTTGTCGATATCTTTGTTACTCCAATGGATGGAGGCCTAGTCATTATGGAAGGTAGTCTGTTGTCGAGATTTTTGTTACTCCAATGGATGTTAGTCTTCTCATTATGGAAGGTAGTCTGTTGTCGAGATTTTTGTTACTCTAATGGATGATAGCCTTGTCATTATGGAAGGTATTCTATTATTGTGATTTTTGTTACTCCTATTGATGGTATCCTTGTCATTATGGAAGGTAGGCTTTTGTTCAGATTTTTGTTACTACAATCTATGGAAGCCTTGTCATTATGGAAGTTAGTCTGTTGTCGAGATTTTTGTTATTCCAATGGATGGTAGCCTAGTCATTACGGAAGGTAGTCTGTTTTCGAGATTTTTGTTACTCCAATGGATGCTAGCCTAGTCATTATGGAAGGTAGTCTGTTGTCGAGATTTTTGTTACTCCAATGGATGGTAGCCTTGCAATTATGGAAGGTATTATGTTGTCACGATTTTTGTTACTCAAATGGATGATAGCCTTGTCATTATGGAAGGTAGTCTGTCATTGTGTTTTTTGTTACTCCTATGGATGGTAGCCCTGTCATTATGGAAGGTAGTATGTTGTCGATATCTTTGTTACTCCAATGGATGGAAGCCTAGTAATTATGGAAGGTAGTCTATTGTCGAGATTTTCGTGACTCTAATGGATGTTAGCCTTCTCATTATGGAAGGTAGTCTGTTGTCGAGATTTTTGTTACTCTAATGGATGATAGCCTTGTCATTATGGAAGGTATTCTATTATTGTGATTTTTGTTACTCCTATTGATGGTATCCTTGTAATTATGGAAGGTAGGCTTTTGTTTAGATTTTTGTTACTACAATCTATGGAGGCCATGTCATTATAGAAGGTAGTCTGTTGTCTAGATTTTTGTTACTCCATTGGATGGTAGCCTTGTCATTATGGAAGTTAGTCTGTTGTCGAGATTTTTTTTATTCCAATGGAGGGTAGCCTTGTCATTATGGAAGGTAGTATGTTATCGATATCTTTGGTACTCCAATGGATGGAAGCCTAGTCATTATGGAAGGTAGTCTGTTGTCGAGATTTTGGTTACTCCAATGGATGATAGTCTTGTCATTATGCAAGGTAGTCTGTCATTGTGTTTTTTGTTACTCCTATGGATGGTAGCCTTGTCATTATGGAAGGTAGTATGTTGTCGAGATTTTTGTTACTCCAATGGATGGTAGCCTTGTCATTATGGAAGGTAGTTTATTGTCGAGATTTTTGTTACTCTAATGGATGATAGCCTTGTCATTATGGAAGGTGTTCTATTATTGTGATTTTTGTTACTCCTATTGATGGTATCCTTGTCATTATGGAAGATAGGCTTTTGTTCAGATTTTTGTTACTACAGTCTATGGAAGCCTTGTCATTATAGAAGGTAGTCTGTTGTCTAGATTTTTGTTACTCCATTGGATGATAGCCTTGTCATTATGGAAGTTAGTCTGTTGTCGAGATTTTTGTTATTCCAATGGATGGTAGCCTAGTCATTATGGAAGGTAGTATGTTTTCGAGATTTTTGTTACTCCAATGGATGCTAGCCTAGTCATTATGGAAGGTAGTCTGTTGTCGAGATTTTTGTTACTCCAAATGATGGTAGCCTTGCCATTATGGAAGGTATTATGTTGTCAATATTTTTGTTACTTAAATGGATGAAAGCCTTGTCATTATGCAAGGTAGTCTGTCATTGTGTATTTTGTTACTCCTATGGATGGTAGCCCTGTCATTTTGGAAGGTAGTATGTTGTCGATATCTTTGTTACTCCAATGGATGGAGGCCTAGTCATTATGGAAGGTAGTCTGTTGTCGAGATTTTTGTTACTCCAATGGATGTTAGTCTTCTCATTATGGAAGGTAGTCTGTTGTCGAGATTTTTGTTACTCTAATGGATGATAGCCTTGTCATTATGGAAGGTATTCTATTATTGTGATTTTTGTTACTCCTATTGATGGTATCCTTGTCATTATGGAAGGTAGGCTTTTGTTCAGATTTTTGTTACTACAATCTATGGAAGCCTTGTCATTATGGAAGTTAGTCTGTTGTCGAGATTTTTGTTATTCCAATGGATGGTAGCCTAGTCATTACGGAAGGTAGTCTGTTTTCGAGATTTTTGTTACTCCAATGGATGCTAGCCTAGTCATTATGGAAGGTAGTCTGTTGTCGAGATTTTTGTTACTCCAATGGATGGTAGCCTTGCAATTATGGAAGGTATTATGTTGTCACGATTTTTGTTACTCAAATGGATGATAGCCTTGTCATTATGGAAGGTAGTCTGTCATTGTGTTTTTTGTTACTCCTATGGATGGTAGCCCTGTCATTATGGAAGGTAGTATGTTGTCGATATCTTTGTTACTCCAATGGATGGAAGCCTAGTAATTATGGAAGGTAGTCTATTGTCGAGATTTTCGTGACTCTAATGGATGTTAGCCTTCTCATTATGGAAGGTAGTCTGTTGTCGAGATTTTTGTTACTCTAATGGATGATAGCCTTGTCATTATGGAAGGTATTCTATTATTGTGATTTTTGTTACTCCTATTGATGGTATCCTTGTAATTATGGAAGGTAGGCTTTTGTTTAGATTTTTGTTACTACAATCTATGGAGGCCATGTCATTATAGAAGGTAGTCTGTTGTCTAGATTTTTGTTACTCCATTGGATGGTAGCCTTGTCATTATGGAAGTTAGTCTGTTGTCGAGATTTTTTTTATTCCAATGGAGGGTAGCCTTGTCATTATGGAAGGTAGTATGTTATCGATATCTTTGGTACTCCAATGGATGGAAGCCTAGTCATTATGGAAGGTAGTCTGTTGTCGAGATTTTGGTTACTCCAATGGATGATAGTCTTGTCATTATGCAAGGTAGTCTGTCATTGTGTTTTTTGTTACTCCTATGGATGGTAGCCTTGTCATTATGGAAGGTAGTATGTTGTCGAGATTTTTGTTACTCCAATGGATGGTAGCCTTGTCATTATGGAAGGTAGTTTATTGTCGAGATTTTTGTTACTCTAATGGATGATAGCCTTGTCATTATGGAAGGTGTTCTATTATTGTGATTTTTGTTACTCCTATTGATGGTATCCTTGTCATTATGGAAGATAGGCTTTTGTTCAGATTTTTGTTACTACAGTCTATGGAAGCCTTGTCATTATAGAAGGTAGTCTGTTGTCTAGATTTTTGTTACTCCATTGGATGATAGCCTTGTCATTATGGAAGTTAGTCTGTTGTCGAGATTTTTGTTATTCCAATGGATGGTAGCCTAGTCATTATGGAAGGTAGTATGTTTTCGAGATTTTTGTTACTCCAATGGATGCTAGCCTAGTCATTATGGAAGGTAGTCTGTTGTCGAGATTTTTGTTACTCCAATTGATGGTAGCCTTGCCATTATGGAAGGTATTATGTTGTCAATATTTTTGTTACTCAAATGGATGAAAGCCTTGTCATTATGCAAGGTAGTCTGTCATTGTGTTTTTTGTTACACCTTAGGATGGTAGCCCTGTCATTATGGAAGGTAGTATGTTGTCGATATCTTTGTTACTCCAATGGATGGAGGCCTAGTCATTATGGAAGGTAGTCTGTTGTCGAGATTTTTGTTACTCCAATGGATGTTAGTCTTCTCATTATGGAAGGTAGTCTGTTGTCGAGATTTTTGTTACTCTAATGGATGATAGCCTTGTCATTATGGAAGGTATTCTATTATTGTGATTTTTATTACTCCTATTGATGGTATCCTTGTCATTATGGAAGGTAGGCTTTTGTTCAGATTTTTGTTACTACAATCTATGGAAGCCTTGTCATTATAGAAGGTAGTCTATTGTCTAGATTTTTGTTACTCCATTGGATGGTAGCCTTGTCATTATGGAAGTTAGTCTGTTGTCGAGATTTTTGTTATTCCAATGGATGGTAGCCTAGTCATTATGGAAGGTAGTCTGTTTTCGAGATTTTTGTTACTCCAATGGATGCTAGCCTAGTCATTATGGAAGGTATTATGTTGTCAAGATTTTTGTTACTCCAATGGATCATAGCCTTGTCATTATGCAAGGTAGTCTGTCATTGTGTTTTTTGTTACTCCTATGGATGGTAGCCTTGTCATTATGGAAGGTAGTATGTTATCGATATCTTTGTTACTCCAATGGATGGAAGCCTAGTCATTATGGAAGGTAGTCTGTTGGCGAGATTTTTGATACTCCAATGGATGGTAGCCTTGCCATTATGGATGGTATTATGTTCTCAAGATTTTTCTTACTCCAATGGATGATAGCCTTGTCATTATGCAAGGTAGTCTGCCATTGTGTTTTTTGTTACTCCTATGGATGGTAGCCTTGTCACTATGGAAGGTAGTATGTTGTCGATATCTTTGTTACTCCAATGGATGGAAGCCTAGTCATTATGGAAGGTAGTCTGTTGGCGAGATTTTTGTTACTCCAATGGATGGTAGCCTTGTCATTATGGAAGGTAGTCTGTTGTCGAGATTTTTGTTACTCTAATGGATGATAACCTTGTCATTATGGAAGGTATTCTATTATTGTGATTTTTTTTACTACTATTGATGGTATCCTTGTCATTATGGAAGATAGGCTTTTGTTCAGATTTTTGTTACTACAGTCTATGGAAGTCTTGTCATTATAGAAGGTAGTTTGTTGTCTAGATTTTTGTTACTCCATTGGATGATAGCCTTGTCACTATGGAAGTTAATCTGTTGTCGAGATTTTTGTTATTCTAATGGATGGTAGCCTAGTCATTATGGAAGGTAGTATGTTTTCGAGATTTTTGTTACTCCAATGGATGCTAGCCTAGTCATTATGGAAGGTAGTCTGTTGTCGAGATTTTTGTTACTCCAATTGATGGTAGCCTTGCCATTATGGAAGGTATTATGTTGTCAATATTTTTGTTACTCAAATGGATGAAAGCCTTGTCATTATGCAAGGTAGTCTGTCATTGTGTTTTTTGTTACTCCTATGGATGGTAGGCCTGTCATTATGGAAGGTAGTATGTTGTCGATATCTTTGTTACTCCAATGGATGGAGGCCTAGTCATTATGGAAGGTAGTCTGTTGTCCAGATTTTTGTTACTACAATGGATGGTAGCCTTGTCATTATGGAAGGTAGTTTGTTGTCGAGATTTTTGTTACTCTAATTGATTATAGCCTTGTCTTTATGGAAGGTATTCTATTATTGTGATTTTTGTTACTCCTATTGATGGTATCCTTTTCATTATGGAAGGTAGGCTTTTGTTCAGATTTTTGTTACTACAGTGTATGGAAGCCTTGTCATTATAGAAGGTAGTCTGTTGTCTAGATTTTTGTTACTCCATTGGATGGTAGCCTTTTCATTATGGAAGTTATTCTGTTGTCGAGATTTTTGTTATTCCAATGGATGGTAGCCTTGTCATTATGGAAGGTAGTCTGTTTTCAAGATTTTTGTTACTCAAATGGATGCTAGCCTAGTCATTATGGAAGGTAGTCTGTTGTCGGGATTTTTGTTACTCCAATGGATGGTGGCCTTGCCATTATGGAAGTTATTATGTTGTCAAGATTTTTGTTTCTCCAATGGATGATAGCCTTGTCATAATGCAAGGTAGTCTGTCATTGTGTTTTTTGTTACTCCTATGGATGGTAGCCTTGTCATTATGGAAGGTAGTCTATTGTTCATATTTTTATTACTACAATGTATGATAGCCTTGTCATTATGGAAGTTAGTCTTTTTTCAAGATTTTTGTTACTCTATTGGATGGTAGTCATTTCATAATGGAAGTTAGTCTGTTGTCGAGATTTTTGTTTTTCCAATGGATGGTAGCCTAGTTATTATGGAAGGCAGTATGTTTTTGAGGTTTTTGTTACTCCGATGGATGGTAGCCTTGTCATTATGGAAGGTAGTCTTTTGTCAAGATTTTTGTTACTCCAATGGATGGTAGCATTGTCATTATGGAAGGTAGTCTCTTATTGATATTTTTAATACTCCAATGGATGGTAGCCTTTTCATTATGGAAGGTAGTATGTTGTCGAGATTTTTGTTACTCTATTGGATGGTAGCCATGTCATAATGGAAGGTAGTCAGTTGTCGAGATTTTTGTTACTCCAATGGATGGTAGCTTTGTCATTATGGAAGGTAGTATTTTGTTGATATCTTTGTTACTCCAATGGATGGTAACCTTGTCATTATGGAAGGTAGTATGTTGTTGATATCTTTGTTACTCCAATGGATGGTAGCCTAGTCATTATGAAAGGTAGTCTATTGTCGAGATTTTTTTTACTCCAATGGATGGTAGCCTTGTCATTATGGAAGGTAGTATGTTGTCGAGATTTTTGTTATTCCAATGGATGGTAGCTTTATCATTATGAAAGGTAGTATGTTGTCGATATCTTTGTTACTCCAATGTATGGTAGGCTAGTAATTAGGGAAGGTAGTTTGTTGTCGAGATTTTTGTTACTCCAATGGATGGTAGCCTAGTCATTATGGAAGATAGTTTGTTGTCGAGATTTTTGTTACTCCAATGGATGGTAGCCTTGTCATTATGGATGGTAGTATGTTGTCGAGATTTTTGTTATTCCAATGGACGGTAGCCTTGTCATTATGAAAGGTAGTCTGTTGTCGATGTCTTTGTTACTCCAATGGATAGTAGCCTAGTCATTATGGAAGGTAGGTTGTTATTGATATATTTGTTACTCCAATGGATGGTAGCCTAGTCATAATGAAAGGTAGTCTATTGTCGAGATTTTTTTTACTCCAATGGATGGTAGCCTTGTTGTAACACCCTCTAAAACCCGCATATAATTTTCGCAAATATTAAAAATTATAACTCAGAGTACATGTAATAATCGAGGAATGCTACAATTCTCTTTTAATAAAATAATTCCTGTCATGCATAATCTTAGTGGTAACTCATACATGTTTACACAGCGGAAAATTTTAATTAATAAAATCAAACGTTATAATATTTTCCAAAATCATCAGGGATTAACACCTGGAAAGTCAACATCTTATTATAACAATTAAAAGAAAATAAACGAGTCTGACTAAAGCAGCTCGACAACCAAACGTTCCCGGAGTTACAACTATCAGAGCATGACCCGGACATACTAGAATAAAACTAAACTAGACACGATAAGCCTTCGCCAAGCACCTGAGCGAAGCTCCTCAATCTGAAATATTCAACAGTAAGGGTGAGCTTCTCAAATATACATTTGGTTATACATTCATAACAATCAATTCACGAAATCATAAGCATCACCCAATAATTAACATATTTCATAGTTTACAAAACCTTTACAAATCATATATCCATGACATATTGCTTTTCATATTTACAAATACCCATCAACATCATCAACCATATATCAATCACACGTGCATACAAACAATCAAATATAACATTGGAAAAATCATCCATTCATGTTATATTCGAGTAATGCAACACACCCATGCATGTGGTACCACTACACCGCCCCATTATATCGCGGGTCACGGATAACTCACCGTTCCATTATATCGCGGACACGGCTACCACCTCAACGTTCCATTAAATCGCGGACACGTATATTGGCCACCATGTTAATTCCACACAATGGGAATTAACAAATGCAACATGATATGTAAGTATGTAACACTCAGCATACTATGAACATCATTCAACATATCATGCACATCAACAATATCAAACATAACAGGATATGAATAGTATGTAACCACTCAGCATACTATTTAAACATCAATCATATCAAGTTACAAATAGCATGTAATCACTCAGCATACTATTCAAACATCAACCAATCACATCAATTATATCATAACTCATGCTCGAGAACATATCTAAAAGCATGGCAATAAAAATCCAACATCGAAACACTGAAATCAAAATTCAGAAAATTCAGAAATTCAACACAGTAGCATCAACACGGGTGCCCGTGTTAAACAACACGGCCGTGTTGAAATATGCCCAGAAAACGCATTTTTTTAACAAAACAGGGGATCAACACGGGTGCCCGTGTTAAACAACACGGCCCGTGTTGAATTGTGTCTGGAAAACACAATTTTTGGCAACACAGTGCATCAACACGGGTGCCCGTGTTAAACAACACGGCCGTGTTGATGAGCGCGGGTCAGATTTTTCTGAACCTGCAGTGGCTCACAACAGCCGTCCAAACGCGGAAAAATGTCGGCCAAAACGCGTATTTCAGTACCTAACGCATCGAGCTTGTACGATCCACAACAATACCACAATATCCAATTTACTAATAATCATTATAATAACCTTAACCGGGGATTAACCGTAACTTTGGGGAATTCTACCGACACTGAGGTCGTCCCTACAATTTCCAAGGTAAATTCACGATCATTAGACATACGCCCAATTCACCATTTGGGACCTAAATTCTTAATCGATTCATGAGAATTGGGAATCCTAATCCTTTTCTAACAAAGTTCAGTCCTACGGTTATCGATCCCTAGAAACATCTAACAATTGGGATTTTCCTACCATTACCCGAATCAACCGTACATAAACCCATAAACAAAGGTAAATCGAGTATAAACCCCCCTTACCTTATCAATTAGCAGCTTTGAATTCTTGAGCGAAGTTCTCCGTTCTTCGTTCCTCGTACCTTCAGAGCTCTATTTCCCCAATTCTAACTTCTGTTTATCGTGAAAACCAAAATGAGGAATAACTTGAGTTCCAACACATAACTTTACTTCTTTTTCACCCCCACTCTTTACTAACAGCATCTAAGCCCAAAACATAAAAATCCCTATATTTCTTATTTCTTCGAATATTCCAAATAAATAATTCTTTTTATTTTATTAATTCTAATAAAATAAATTCCCAAATTTAAATAATTCAATTAATTGAAAACGGGGTGTTACAACTCTCCCCCACTAAAAGAGTTTTCGTCCTCGAAAACATACCTTAGACGAACAGCTCCGGATAAGCCTCTTTCATCTGGCTCTCCAGCTCCCAAGTGATATTTCCATCTGCTGGACCTCCCCAAGCAACCTTCACTAATGCTATCTCTTTACCTCTTAACTGTTTCACTTCCCGATCTTCTATCCTCATAGGCAATGTTTCTACTGTCAGGTTATCTCTTACCTGTACATCATCTATTTGGATTACATGAGATGGGTCTGGAATATATCTCCTCAACTGAGAAACATGAAAAACATCGTGCAAATTCGCAAGTCTCGGAGGTAAAGCAATGCGATAAGCAACTTCTCCAACTCTTTCCGTAATCTGAAACGGACCAATAAAACGCGGAGTCAACTTCTTAGACTTCAACGCCCGACCAATACCCGTCATCGGAGTAACTCTCATAAACACATGATCTCCAGCACTGAATTCTAAATTCTTTCTCCTCTTATCATGATAACTTTTCTGACGACTCTGAGAAGCTCTCATCTTCTCTTGAATCAATTTGATCTTTTCTGTAGTCTGCTGAACAATCTCTGGCCCAATTACCGAACTCTCTCCAGATTCATACCAACACAAAGGCGTCCTACACCGTCTACCATACAATGCCTCAAACGGAGCCATACCAATACTCGAATGGTAACTATTGTTATAAGTAAACTCAATCAATGGCAAATAGCTATCCCAAGTTCCACCTTTCTCTAAAACACAAGCACGCAATAAATCTTCCAACGATTGAATCGTCCTCTCCGTCTGTCCATCAGTCTGAGGATGGTAAGCTGAACTCAATCTCAACTTAGTACCCAAAGCCTTCTGCAATCCTTCCCAAAATTTCGAAGTGAACCTCGGATCTCTATCTGACACAATACTAGAAGGAACTCCATGCAAACTCACTATTTTCTCAATATACAACTGTGCCAATCTCTCCATCGAGTAATCCATTCGCACCGGTATAAAATGAGCAGACTTAGTCAACCTATCCACAACGACCCATATCGCTTCACAATTCATAGGAGTCCTCGGCAACCCAGATACGAAATCCATAGAAATACTATCCCACTTCCATTCTGGAATAAACATCGGTTGCATAAACCCAGACGGCTTCTGATGCTCAATCTTCGATTTCTGACAGATTAAACATGCATACACAAATTCAGCTATTTCCTTTTTCATTCCCGGCCACCAAAACAATTTCTTCAAATCATGATACATTTTCGTGGCACCCGGATGAATGCTCATTCCACTGCGATGTCCTTCTTCTAATATACTTTTCTTGATTTCTGCGACATCAGGAACACAAACTCTATTGCCAAATCTCATAACATCATTTTCATCAATTCTAAACTCACCACCTTGACCTTGGTTGATCAATGTCAATTTATCAACTAAATTAACATCGGATTTCTGCCCGATCCTGATCTCTTCTAGAATACCACTAGTAAGTTTCAACATACCCAAACGAACACACTTCGGAGTACTTTCACAAACCAAACTCAAATCTCGGAATTGCTCAATTAAATCCAATTCACGAACCATCATCATAGACATATGCAAGGACTTCCTGCTCAAAGCATCTGCAACTACATTTGCCTTACCAGGATGGTAATTCAAACCAAAATCATAATCTTTGAGGAATTCTAACCACCTTCTTTGCCTCATATTGAGCTCTTTCTGATCGAAAAGATACTTCAAACTCTTATGATCACTATACACTTCAAACCTCGAACCATACAGATAATGTCTCCACAATTTCAAGACAAACACAACTGCTGCCAACTCTAAGTCATGAGTAGGATAGTTCCTTTCATGAACCTTCAACTGTCTCGAAGCATACGCAACTACCTGCTGATTCTGCATTAAAACGCCACCTAAACCCAACAGAGATGCATCACAATAGACCACAAAAGATTCCACCGGATTCGGCAAAATCAGAATAGGAGCACTTGTCAATCTCCGCTTCAATTCTTGGAAACCTTTCTCACAATCAGAATCCCAAATAAACGCTTGTCCTTTACGAGTCAACTTCGTCAACGGCAATGCTAACTTTGAGAATCCTTCGATAAACTTTCTGTAATAACCTGCAAGACCAAGAAAACTTCTGATTTCCGAAACAGTCTTCGGCGCTTCCCACTGAGATACCGCTTCTACTTTCGTAGGATCCACTGCAATACCATTCTTAGAAATCACATGTCCAAGGAAACTAACTTCATTCAGCCAGAACTCACATTTGGACAACTTTGCATACAACTTCTTATCTTTCAACAACTCTAACACAATTCTGAGATGTTCCGCATGATCTTCGTCATTCTCGGAATAAATCAGAATGTCGTCAATAAAAACCACAACAAACTTATCCAGATACGGGTGAAAAATCCTATTCATATATTCCATGAAAACACCAGGTGCATTAGTAACTCCGAACGGCATAACAGAATATTCATAATGCCCATACCTCGTTCGAAAAGCAGTCTTTTGAATATCTTCCGCTTTCACACGAATCTGATGATATCCAGATCTCAAATCAATCTTACTGAATACACTGGCTCCAATTAACTGATCCATTAAATCATCAATCCTCGGTAACGGATACCGATTCTTAATGGTTACCTTGTTCAATTGCCTGTAATCAACACACAGTCTCATAGAACCTTCTTTCTTCTTAACCAACAATACCGGAGCACCCCAAGGCGAAACACTTGGACGAATAAACTTCTTCTCCAGTAAATCTTCCAACTGACTCTTCAATTCCGTCAACTCAGACGCAGACATACGATATGGCGCCATCGACACCGGTCTCGTACCAGGAATTAAATCTATAGAAAATTCCACTTCTCTCTCAGGAGGTAACTCGCCAACATCATCAGGAAAGACTTCTGGAAATTCACACACCACTGGCAATTCACTACTCCTGACCTTTCCTGTTGCATCTAACGAAGCAAGTAACATAAACACATTAGCACCATCTTCCATTGCTTCTTGTACCTGCCTAGCAGTCATAGTCAAATTCTCGACACCAACTGCTTCTGGGAAAATCACCGTCTTAGCAAAGCAGTTCAGATGAACCCGGTTGAATTCCAACCAGTTCATCCCAAGGATAATATCAATTTGTTCAAGCGGTAGGCACACTAAATCCATACCGAAACTTCTACCAAAAATCTCAATAGGACAATTCCTACATACGAGTGAAGTTGTCACTGAACCCGATGCAGGAGTATCAACAACCATGCTACCTCGCATACCAGATATGTCCAGTTTCAACCTCTCAGCACAATCCAAAGAAATGAAAGAATGAGTTGCACCAGTATCAATAATTGCAACTAAAGGTGTGCCATGAATAAAACACGTACCTTTAATCAATCGATCCTCTGGAGTAGTCTCAGATCCAGACAAAGCAAACACTTTTCCACCTGACTGATCCTTCCTAGGCTTAGGACACTGCGGACGAATGTGACCTTCTTCGCCACAATTGTAACAAGTAACAGACTTCCCTTTGCAATCAATAGACAAATGACCAGCCTTTCCACATTTATAGCACTTCTTCTCATCACTCTTGCAATCTCGAATGTGATGACCAGACTCACCACACTTGTAGCATCTGATAGGAGCCTTAGAATCTCCCCCACTAGGCCTTTTCCAACCGCCTGATCTCTGGTTATCTCTACCATATGGCTTGCCACGGTCCATATGTTGCTTCCCTCTTTTATCAACAGCCCCACGAGAGTGAGACGACCGATTCTTGGTAATATCTTCTTCCAAGATTCTGCTACAATCAACCAGATCAGAAAATCTACGAATACGCTGGTACCTGATTCCCTGCTTAATCTCATCTCGGAGACCATTCTCAAATTTGATACATTTAGAGAATTCTCCAGCCTCATCATTGTTGTAGTGAGCATAATACTTTGCCAGCTCAGTAAACTTAGTAGCATACTCACTAACAGTCAGATTGCCCTGCTTAAGCTCCAAAAATTCAATTTCCCTTCTTCCCCGAACATCTTCAGGAAAGTACCTCCTCAGAAAAGCCCTTCTGAAGTTAGCCCAAGTCAGTGCCTCTCCATCCTGAACCATTTCAGTCCTTGTGGCAACCCACCAGTCGTCGGCCTCTTCTGCCAACATATGCGTACCATATCTGACTTTCAGATCTTCAGCACAATCAATCACACGGAAAATCCTTTCGATTTCCTTCAGCCACTTCTGAGCACCTTCAGGGTCATGTGTACCTTTGAACAACGGAGGATTGTTCCTCTGGAAATTTCCCAATTGCCTATCAGCACCAATCACGCCTCCAGTTGGGTTTCCAGCAAGTACACCAGCTAACATCCCCAAAGCCTCAGCTAATGCAGCATCATTTCGTCCATTACCTCTTCCAGCCATATTCCTGAGAATTAAAACATACTCCACATCAGAATACAGTATCGACAGTGTTACCTTGCACTAGTCGCATACGAAAAGGAATGACTGACTCAAGACTCTGGTCACAACGACCGACTATGCTCTGATACCACTATTGTAACACCCTCTAAAACCCGCATATAATTTTCGCAAATATTAAAAATTATAACTCAGAGTACATGTAATAATCGAGGAATGCTACAATTCTCTTTTAATAAAATAATTCCTGTCATGCATAATCTTAGTGGTAACTCATACATGTTTACACAGCGGAAAATTTTAATTAATAAAATCAAACGTTATAATATTTTCCAAAATCATCAGGGATTAACACCTGGAAAGTCAACATCTTATTATAACAATTAAAAGAAAATAAACGAGTCTGACTAAAGCAGCTCGACAACCAAACGTTCCCGGAGTTACAACTATCAGAGCATGACCCGGACATACTAGAATAAAACTAAACTAGACACGATAAGCCTTCGCCAAGCACCTGAGCGAAGCTCCTCAATCTGAAATATTCAACAGTAAGGGTGAGCTTCTCAAATATACATTTGGTTATACATTCATAACAATCAATTCACGAAATCATAAGCATCACCCAATAATTAACATATTTCATAGTTTACAAAACCTTTACAAATCATATATCCATGACATATTGCTTTTCATATTTACAAATACCCATCAACATCATCAACCATATATCAATCACACGTGCATACAAACAATCAAATATAACATTGGAAAAATCATCCATTCATGTTATATTCGAGTAATGCAACACACCCATGCATGTGGTACCACTACACCGCCCCATTATATCGCGGGTCACGGATAACTCACCGTTCCATTATATCGCGGACACGGCTACCACCTCAACGTTCCATTAAATCGCGGACACGTATATTGGCCACCATGTTAATTCCACACAATGGGAATTAACAAATGCAACATGATATGTAAGTATGTAACACTCAGCATACTATGAACATCATTCAACATATCATGCACATCAACAATATCAAACATAACAGGATATGAATAGTATGTAACCACTCAGCATACTATTTAAACATCAATCATATCAAGTTACAAATAGCATGTAATCACTCAGCATACTATTCAAACATCAACCAATCACATCAATTATATCATAACTCATGCTCGAGAACATATCTAAAAGCATGGCAATAAAAATCCAACATCGAAACACTGAAATCAAAATTCAGAAAATTCAGAAATTCAACACAGTAGCATCAACACGGGTGCCCGTGTTAAACAACACGGCCGTGTTGAAATATGCCCAGAAAACGCATTTTTTTAACAAAACAGGGGATCAACACGGGTGCCCGTGTTAAACAACACGGCCCGTGTTGAATTGTGTCTGGAAAACACAATTTTTGGCAACACAGTGCATCAACACGGGTGCCCGTGTTAAACAACACGGCCGTGTTGATGAGCGCGGGTCAGATTTTTCTGAACCTGCAGTGGCTCACAACAGCCGTCCAAACGCGGAAAAATGTCGGCCAAAACGCGTATTTCAGTACCTAACGCATCGAGCTTGTACGATCCACAACAATACCACAATATCCAATTTACTAATAATCATTATAATAACCTTAACCGGGGATTAACCGTAACTTTGGGGAATTCTACCGACACTGAGGTCGTCCCTACAATTTCCAAGGTAAATTCACGATCATTAGACATACGCCCAATTCACCATTTGGGACCTAAATTCTTAATCGATTCATGAGAATTGGGAATCCTAATCCTTTTCTAACAAAGTTCAGTCCTACGGTTATCGATCCCTAGAAACATCTAACAATTGGGATTTTCCTACCATTACCCGAATCAACCGTACATAAACCCATAAACAAAGGTAAATCGAGTATAAACCCCCCTTACCTTATCAATTAGCAGCTTTGAGTTCTTGAGCGAAGTTCTCCGTTCTTCGTTCCTCGTACCTTCAGAGCTCTATTTCCCCAATTCTAACTTCTGTTTATCGTGAAAACCAAAATGAGGAATAACTTGAGTTCCAACACATAACTTTACTTCTTTTTCACCCCCACTCTTTACTAACAGCATCTAAGCCCAAAACATAAAAATCCCTATATTTCTTATTTCTTCGAATATTCCAAATAAATAATTCTTTTTATTTTATTAATTCTAATAAAATAAATTCCCAAATTTAAATAATTCAATTAATTGAAAACGGGGTGTTACACTTGTCATTATGGAAGTTAGTCTGTTGTCGATATTTTTGTTATTCCAATGGATGGTCGCCTAGTAATTATGGAAGGTAGTCAGTTTTCAAGATTTTTGTTACTCCAATGGAGGGTAGCCTTGTCATTATGGAAGGTAGTCTGTTGTCGAGATTTTTGTTACTCCAATTGATGGTAGCCTTGTCATTATGGAAGGTATTCTTTCATTGTGATTTTTGTTACTCCTATGAATGGTAGCCTTGTCATTATAGAAGGTAGTGTATTGTTCATATTTTTGTTACTACAATGTATGGTAACTTTGTCATTATGGTAGGTAGTTTGTTGTCGAGATTTTTGTTACTCTATTGGATGGTAGCCATGTCATTATGGAAGGTTGTCAGTTGTCGAGATTTTTTTTACTCCAATGGATGCTAGCCTTGTCATTATGGAAGGTAGTATTTTGTTGATATCTTTGTTACTCCAATGGATGGTAGCCTTGTCATTATGAAAGGTAGTCTATTGTCGAGATTTTTTTTACTCCATTGGATGGTAGCCTTGTCATTATGGAAGGTAGTATGTTGTCGAGATTTTTGTTATTCCAATGGATGGTAGCTTTGTCATTATGAAAGGTAGTATGTTGTCGATATCTTTGTTACTCCAATGGATGGTAGCCTAATAATTAGGGAAGGTAGTCTGTTGTCGAGATTTTTGTTACTCCAATGGATGGTAGCCTTGTCATTATGGAAGGTAGTCTGTTGTTGATATCTTTGTTACTCCAATGGATGGTAGCCTAGTCATTATGAAAGGTAGTCTATTGTCGAGATTTTTTTTACTCCATTGGATGGTAGCCTTGTCATTATGGAAGGTAGTATGTTGTAGAGATTTTTGTTATTCCAATGGATGGTAGCTTTGTCATTATGAAAGGTAGTATGTTGTCGATATCTTTGTTACTCCAATGGATGGTAGCCTAATAATTTGGGAAGGTAGTCTGTTGTCGAGTTTTTTGTTACTCCAATGGATGGTAGCCTTGTCATTATGGAAGGTAGTCTGTTGTTGATATCTTTGTTACTCCAATGGATGGTAGCCTAGTCATTATGAAAGGTAGTCTATTGTCGAGATTTTTTTTACTCCATTAGATGGTAGCCTTGTCATTATGGAAGGTAGTATGTTGTCGAGATTTTTGTTATTCCAATGGATGGTAGCTTTGTCATTATGAAAGGTAGTATGTTGTCGATATCTTTGTTACTCCAATGGATGGTAACCTAGTAATTAGGGAATGTAGTCTGTTGTCGAGATTTTTGTTACTCCAATGGATGATAGCCTTGTCATTATGGAAGGTAGGCTGTTGTTGATGTATTTGTTACTCCAATGGATGGTAGCCTAGTCATTATGAAAGGTAGTCTATTGTCGAGATTTTTTTTACTCCAATGGATGGTAGCCTTGTCATTATGGATGGTAGTACGTTGTCGAGATTTTTGTTATTCCAATGGACGATAGCCTTGTCATTATGAAAGGTAGTCTGTTTTCGATGTCTTTGTTACTCCAATGGATAGTAGCCTAGTCATTAGGGAAGGTAGTGTGTTGTCGAGATTTTTGTTACTCCAATGGATGGTAGCCAAGTCATTATGGAAGATAGTCTGTTGTCGATATTTTTGTTACTCCAATGAATGATAGCCTTGTCATTATGGAAGGTAGTCTGTTGTCGAGATTTTTGTTACTCCAATGGATGGTAGCCTTGTTATTATGGAAGGTAGTTTGTTATTGTGATTTTTGTTACTCATATGCATGGTAGCCTTCTCATTATGGAAGGTACTCTATTGTTCAGATTTTCGTTACTACAATGTATGGTAGCCTAGTCATTATGGAAGGTAGTATGTTGTCGAGATTTTAGTTACTCCAATGGATGGTAGCCTAGTCATTATTGAAGGTAGTCTGTTGTCGAGATTTTTGTTACTCCAATGGATGGTAGCCTTGTCATTATGGAAGGTAGTCTATTATTGAGATTTTCTTTACTCCAATGGATGGTAGCCTTGTCATTATGGAAGGTTGTCAGTTGTCGAGATTTTTGTTACTCCAATGGATGGTAGCCTAGTCATTATAGAAGGTAGTCTATTGTCGAGATTTTTGTTACTCCAACGGATGATAGCCTTGTCATTATGGAAGGTAGTCTGTTGTCGAGATTTTTGTTACTCCAATGTATGGTAGCCTTGTCATTATGGAAGGTAGTATTTTGTTGATATCTTTGTTACTCCAATGGATGGTAGCCTTGTCATTATGGAAAGTAGTCTATTGTCGATATCTTTGTTACTTCAATGGACGGTAGCCTAGTCATTATGAAAGGTAGTCTATTGTCGAGATTTTTTTTACTCCATTGGATGGTAGCCTTGTCATTATGGAAGGTAGTATGTTTGTCGATATTTTTGTTATTCCAATGGATGGTAGCTTTGTCATTATGAAAGGTAGTATGTTGTCGATATCTTTGTTACTCCAATGGATGGTAGCCTAATAATTAGGGAAGGTAGTCTGTTGTCGAGATTTTTGTTACTCCAATGGATGGTAGCCTTGTCATTATGGAAGGTAGTCTGTTGTTGATATCTTTGTTACTCCAATGGATGGTAGCCTAGTCATTATGAAAGGTAGTCTATTGTCGAGATTTTTTTTACTCCATTGGATGGTAGCCTTGTCATTATGGAAGGTAGTATGTTGTCGAGATTTTTGTTATTCCAATGGATGGTAGCTTTGTCATTATGAAAGGTAGTATGTTGTCGATATCTTTGTTACTCCAATGGATGGTAGCCTAATAATTTGGGAAGGTAGTCTGTTGTCGAGATTTTTGTTACTCCAATGGATGGTAGCCTTGTCATTATGGAAGGTAGTCTGTTGTTGATATCTTTGTTACTCCAATGGATGGTAGCCTAGTCATTATGAAAGGTAGTCTATTGTCGAGATTTTTTTTACTCCATTAGATGGTAGCCTTGTCATTATGGAAGGTAGTATGTTGTCGAGATTTTTGTTATTCCAATGAATGGTAGCTTTGTCATTATGAAAGGTAGTATGTTGTCGATATCTTTGTTACTCCAATGGATGGTAACCTAGTAATTAGGGAAGGTAGTCTGTTGTCGAGATTTTTGTTACTCCAATGGATGATAGCCTTGTCATTATGGAAGGTAGGCTGTTGTTGATGTATTTGTTACTCCAATGGATGGTAGCCTAGTCATTATGAAAGGTAGTCTATTGTCGAGATTTTTTTTACTCCAATGGATGGTAGCCATGTCATTATGGATGGTAGTATGTTGTCGAGATTTTTGTTATTCCAATGGACGGTAGCCTTGTCATTATGAAAGGTAGTCTGTTTTCGATGTCTTTTTTACTCCAATGGATAGTAGCCTAGTCATTAGGGAAGGTAGTGTGTTGTCGAGATTTTTGTTACTCCAATGGATGGTAGCCAAGTCATTATGGAAGATAGTCTGTTGTCGATATTTTTGTTACTCCAATGAATGATAGCCTTGTCATTATGCAAGGTAGTCTGTTGTCGAGATTTTTGTTACTCCAATGGATGGTAGCCTTGTTATTATGGAAGGTAGTTTGTTATTGTGATTTTTGTTACTCATATGCATGGTAGCCTTCTCATTATGGAAGGTACTCTATTGTTCAGATTTTCGTTACTACAATGTATGGTAGCCTAGTCATTATGGAAGGTAGTATGTTGTCGAGATTTTAGTTACTCCAATGGATGGTAGCCTAGTCATTATTGAACGTAGTCTGTTGTCGAGATTTTTGTTACTCCAATGGATGGTAGCCTTGTCATTATGGAAGGTAGTCTATTATTGAGATTTTCTTTACTCCAATGGATGGTAGACTTGTCATTATGGAAGGTTGTCAGTTGTCGAGATTTTTGTTACTCCAATGGATGGTAGCCTAGTCATTATGGAAGGTAGTCTATTGTCGAGATTTTTGTTACTCCAACGGATGATAGCCTTGTCATTATGGAAGGTAGTCTTTTGTCGAGATTGTTGTTACTCCAATGTATGGTAGCCTTGTCATTATGGAAGGTAGTATTTTGTTGATATCTTTGTTACTCCAATGGATGGTAGCCTTGTCATTATGGAAAGTAGTCTATTATCGATATCTTTGTTACTTCAATGGACGGTAGCCTAGTCATTATGAAAGGTAGTCTATTGTCGAGATTTTTTTTACTCCAATGGATGGTAGCCTTGCCATTATGGAAGGTATTATGTTGTCAAGATTTTTGTTACTCCAATGGATGATAGCCTTGTCATTATGCAAGGTAGTCTGTCATTGTGTTTTTTGTTACTCCTATGGATGGTAGCCTAGTCATTATGAAAGGTAGTCTATTGTCGATATTTTTTTTACTCCAATGGATGGTAGCCTTGTCATTATGGAAGTTAGTCTGTTGTCGATATTTTTGTTATTCCAATGGATGGTCGCCTAGTAATTATGGAAGGTAGTCAGTTTTCAAGATTTTTGTTACTCCAATGGAGGGTAGCCTTGTCATTATGGAAGGTAGTCTGTTGTCGAGATTTTTGTTACTCCAATTGATGGTAGTCTTGTCATTATGGAAGGTATTCTTTCATTGTGATTTTTGTTACTCCTATGAAAGGTAGCCTTGTCCTTATAGAAGGTAGTGTATTGTTCATATTTTTGATACTACAATGTATGGTAACTTTGTCATTATGGTAGGTAGTTTGTTGTCGAGATTTTTGTTACTCTATTGGATGGTAGCCATGTCATTATGGAAGGTTGTCAGTTGTCGAGATTTTTTTTACTCCAATGGATGCTAGCCTTGTCATTATGGAAGGTAGTATTTTGTTGATATCTTTGTTACTCCAATGGATGGTAGCCTTGTCATTATGAAAGGTAGTCTATTGTCGAGATTTTTTTTACTCCATTGGATGGTAGCCTTTTCATTATGGAAGGTAGTATGTTGTCGAGATTTTTGTTATTCCAATGGATGGTAGCTTTGTCATTATGAAAGGTAGTATGTTGTCGATATCTTTGTTACTCCAATGGATGATAGCCTAATAATTAGGGAAGGTAGTCTGTTGTCGAGATTTTTGTTACTCCAATGGATGGTAGCCTTGTCATTATGGAAGGTAGTCTGTTGTTGATATCTTTGTTACTCCAATGGATGGTAGCCTAGTCATTATGAAAGGTAGTCTATTGTCGAGATTTTTGTTACTCCATTGGATGGTAGCCTTGTCATTATGGAAGGTAGTATGTTGTCGAGATTTTTGTTATTCCAATGGATGGTAGCTTTGTCATTATGAAAGGTAGTATGTTGTCGATATCTTTGTTACTCCAATCGATGGTAGCCTAATAATTTGGGAAGGTAGTCTGTTGTCGAGATTTTTGTTACTCCAATGGATGGTAGCCTTGTCATTATGGAAGGTAGTCTGTTGTTGATATCTTTGTTACTCCAATGGATGGTAGCCTAGTCATTATGAAAGGTAGTCTATTGTCGAGATTTTTTTTACTCCATTAGATGGTAGCCTTGTCATTATGGAAGGTAGTATGTTGTCGAGATTTTTGTTATTCCAATGGATGGTAGCTTTGTCATTATGAAAGGTAGTATGTTGTCGATATCTTTGTTACTCCAATGGATGGTAACCTAGTAATTAGGGAAGGTAGTCTGTTGTCGAGATTTTTGTTACTCCAATGGATGATAGCCTTGTCATTATGGAAGGTAGGCTGTTGTTGATGTATTTGTTACTCCAATGGATGGTAGCCTAGTCATTATGAAAGGTAGTCTATTGTCGAGATTTTTTTTACTCCAATGGATGGTAGCCTTGTCATTATGGATGGTAGTACGTTGTCGAGATTTTTGTTATTCCAATGGATGATAGCCTTGTCATTATGAAAGGTAGTCTGTTTTCGATGTCTTTGTTACTCCAATGGATAGTAGCCTAGTCATTAGGGAAGGTAGTGTGTTGTCGAGATTTTTGTTACTCCAATGGATGGTAGCCAAGTCATTATGGAAGATAGTCTGTTGTCGATATTTTTGTTACTCCAATGAATGATAGCCTTGTCATTATGGAAGGTAGTCTGTTATCGAGATTTTTGTTACTCCAATGGATGGTAGCCTTGTTATTATGGAAGGTAGTTTGTTATTGTGATTTTTGTTACTCATATGCATGGTAGCCTTCTCATTATGGAAGGTACTCTATTGTTCAGATTTTCGTTACTACAATGTATGGTAGCCTAGTCATTATGGAAGGTAGTATGTTGTCGAGATTTTAGTTACTCCAATGGATGGTAGCCTAGTCATTATTGAAGGTAGTCTGTTGTCGAGATTTTTGTTACTCCAATGGATGGTAGCCTTGTCATTATGGAAGGTAGTCTATTATTGAGATTTTCTTTACTCCAATGGATGGTAGCCTTGTCATTATGGAAGGTTGTCAGTTGTCGAGATTTTTGTTACTCCAATGGATGGTAGCCTAGTCATTATGGAAGGTAGTCTATTGTCGAGATTTTTGTTACTCCAACGGATGATAGCCTTGTCATTATGGAAGGTAGTCTGTTGTCGAGATTTTTGTTACTCCAATGTATGGTAGCCTTGTCATTATGGAAGGTAGTATTTTGTTGATATCTTTGTTACTCCAATGGATGGTAGCCTTGTCATTATGGAAAGTAGTCTATTGTCGATATCTTTGTTACTTCAATGGACGGTAGCCTAGTCATTATGAAAGGTAGTCTATTGTCGAGATTTTTTTTACTCCATTGGATGGTAGCCTTGTCATTATGGAAGGTAGTATGTTGTCGATATTTTTGTTATTCCAATGGATGGTAGCTTTGTCATTATGAAAGGTAGTATGTTGTCGATATCTTTGTTACTCCAATGGATGGTAGCCTAATAATTAGGGAAGGTAGTCTGTTGTCGAGATTTTTGTTACTCCAATGGATGGTAGCCTTGTCATTATGGAAGGTAGTCTGTTGTTGATATCTTTGTTACTCCAATGGATGGTAGCCTAGTCATTATGAAAGGTAGTCTATTGTCGAGATTTTTTTTACTCCATTGGATGGTAGCCTTGTCATTATGGAAGGTAGTATGTTGTCGAGATTTTTGTTATTCCAATGGATGGTAGCTTTGTCATTATGAAAGGTAGTATGTTGTCGATATCTTTGTTACTCCAATGGATGGTAGCCTAATAATTTGGGAAGGTAGTCTGTTGTCGAGATTTTTGTTACTCCAATGGATGGTAGCCTTGTCATTATGGAAGGTAGTCTGTTGTTGATATCTTTGTTACTCCAATGGATGGTAGCCTAGTCATTATGAAAGGTAGTCTATTGTCGAGATTTTTTTTACTCCATTAGATGGTAGCCTTGTCATTATGGAAGGTAGTATGTTGTCGATATTTTTGTTATTCCAATGGATGGTAGCTTTGTCATTATGAAAGGTAGTATGTTGTCGATATCTTTGTTACTCCAATGGATGGTAGCCTAATAATTAGGGAAGGTAGTCTGTTGTCGAGATTTTTGTTACTCCAATGGATGGTAGCCTTGTCATTATGGAAGGTAGTCTGTTGTTGATATCTTTGTTACTCCAATGTATGGTAGCCTAGTCATTATGAAAGGTAGTCTATTGTCGAGATTTTTTTTACTCCATTGGATGGTAGCCTTGTCATTATGGAAGGTAGTATGTTGTCGAGATTTTTGTTATTCCAATGGATGGTAGCTTTGTCATTATGAAAGGTAGTATGTTGTCGATATCTTTGTTACTCCAATGGATGGTAGCCTAATAATTTGGGAAGGTAGTCTGTTGTCGAGATTTTTGTTACTCCAATGGATGGTAGCCTTGTCATTATGGAAGGTAGTCTGTTGTTGATATCTTTGTTACTCCAATGGATGGTAGCCTAGTCATTATGAAAGGTAGTCTATTGTCGAGATTTTTTTTACTCCATTAGATGGTAGCCTTGTCATTATGGAAGGTAGTATGTTGTCGAGATTTTTGTTATTCCAATGAATGGTAGCTTTGTCATTATGAAAGGTAGTATGTTGTCGATATCTTTGTTACTCCAATGGATGGTAACCTAGTAATTAGGGAAGGTAGTCTGTTGTCGAGATTTTTGTTACTCCAATGGATGATAGCCTTGTCATTATGGAAGGTAGGCTGTTGTTGATGTATTTGTTACTCCAATGGATGGTAGCCTAGTCATTATGAAAGGTAGTATATTGTCGAGATTTTTTTTACTCCAATGGATGGTAGCCTTGTCATTATGGATGGTAGTATGTTGTCGAGATTTTTGTTATTCCAATGGACGGTAGCCTTGTCATTATGAAAGGTAGTCTGTTTTCGATGTCTTTGTTACTCCAATGGATAGTAGCCTAGTCATTAGGGAAGGTAGTGTGTTGTCGAGATTTTTGTTACTCCAATGGATGGTAGCCAAGTCATTATGGAAGATAGTCTGTTGTCGATATTTTTGTTACTCCAATGAATGATAGCCTTGTCATTATGCAAGGTAGTCTGTTGTCGAGATTTTTGTTACTCCAATGGATGGTAGCCTTGTTATTATGGAAGGTAGTTTGTTATTGTGATTTTTGTTACTCATATGCATGGTAGCCTTCTCATTATGGAAGGTACTCTATTGTTCAGATTTTCGTTACTACAATGTATGGTAGCCTAGTCATTATGGAAGGTAGTATGTTGTCGAGATTTTAGTTACTCCAATGGATGGTAGCCTAGTCATTATTGAAGGTAGTCTGTTGTCGAGATTTTTGTTACTCCAATGGATGGTAGCCTTGTCATTATGGAAGGTAGTCTATTATTGAGATTTTCTTTACTCCAATGGATGGTAGACTTGTCATTATGGAAGGTTGTCAGTTGTCGAGATTTTTGTTACTCCAATGGATGGTAGCCTAGTCATTATGGAAGGTAGTCTATTGTCGAGATTTTTGTTACTCCAACGGATGATAGCCTTGTCATTATGGAAGGTAGTCTTTTGTCGAGATTTTTGTTACTCCAATGTATGGTAGCCTTGTCATTATGGAAGGTAGTATTTTGTTGATATCTTTGTTACTCCAATGGATGGTAGCCTTGTCATTATGGAAAGTAGTCTATTATCGATATCTTTGTTACTTCAATGGACGGTAGCCTAGTCATTATGAAAGGTAGTCTATTGTCGAGATTTTTTTTACTCCAATGGATGGTAGCCTTGCCATTATGGAAGGTATTATGTTGTCAAGATTTTTTTTACTCCAATGGATGATAGCCTTGTCATTATGCAAGGTAGTCTGTCATTGTGTTTTTTGTTACTCCTATGGATGGTAGCCTAGTCATTATGAAAGGTAGTCTATTGTCGAGATTTTTTTTACTCCAATGGATGGTAGCCTTGTCATTATGGAAGTTAGTCTGTTGTCGATACTTTTGTTATTCCAATGGATGGTCGCCTAGTAATTATGGAAGGTAGTCAATTTTCAAGATTTTTGTTACTCCAATGGAGGGTAGCCTTGTCATTATGGAAGGTAGTCTGTTGTCGAGATTTTTGTTACTCCAATTGATGGTAGCCTTGTCATTATGGAAGGTATTCTTTCATTGTGATTTTTATTACTCCTATGAATGGTAGCCTTGTCATTATAGAAGGTAGTGTATTGTTCATATTTTTGTTACTACAATGTATGGTAACTTTGTCATTATGGTAGGTAGTTTGTTGTCGAGATTTTTGTTACTCTATTGGATGGTAGCCATGTCATTATGGAAGGTTGTCAGTTGTCGAGATTTTTTTTACTCCAATGGATGCTAGCCTTGTCATTATGGAAGGTAGTATTTTGTTGATATCTTTGTTACTCCAATGGATGGTAGCCTTGTCATTATGAAAGGTAGTCTATTGTCGAGATTTTTTTTACTCCATTGGATGGTAGCCTTTTCATTATGGAAGGTAGTATGTTGTCGAGATTTTTGTTATTCCAATGGATGGTAGCTTTGTCATTATGAAAGGTAGTATGTTGTCGATATCTTTGTTACTCCAATGGATGGTAGCCTAATAATTAGGGAAGGTAGTCTGTTGTCGAGATTTTTGTTACTCCAATGGATGGTAGCCTTGTCATTATGGAAGGTAGTCTGTTGTTGATATCTTTGTTACTCCAATGGATGGTAGCCTAGTCATTATGAAAGGTAGTCTATTGTCGAGATTTTTTTTACTCCATTGGATGGTAGCCTTGTCATTATGGAAGGTAGTATGTTGTCGAGATTTTTGTTATTCCAATGGATGGTAGCTTTGTCATTATGAAAGGTAGTATGTTGTCGATATCTTTGTTACTCCAATCGATGGTAGCCTAATAATTTGGGAAGGTAGTCTGTTGTCGAGATTTTTGTTACTCCAATGGATGGTAGCCTTGTCATTATGGAAGGTAGTCTGTTGTTGATATCTTTGTTACTCCAATGGATGGTAGCCTAGTCATTATGAAAGGTAGTCTATTGTCGAGATTTTTTTTACTCCATTAGATGGTAGCCTTGTCATTATGGAAGGTAGTATGTTGTCGAGATTTTTGTTATTCCAATGGATGGTAGCTTTGTCATTATGAAAGGTAGTATGTTGTCGATATCTTTGTTACTCCAATGGATGGTAACCTAGTAATTAGGGAAGGTAGTCTGTTGTCGAGATTTTTTTTACTCCAATGGATGATAGCCTTGTCATTATGGAAGGTAGGCTGTTGTTGATGTTTTTGTTACTCCAATGGATGGTAGCCTAGTCATTATGAAAGGTAGTCTATTGTCGAGATTTTTTTTACTCCAATGGATGGTAGCCTTGTCATTATGGATGGTAGTATGTTGTCGAGATTTTTGTTATTCCAATGGACGGTAGCCTTGTCATTATGAAAGGTAGTCTGTTTTCGATGTCTTTGTTACTCCAATGGATAATAGCCTAGTCATTAGGGAAGGTAGTGTGTTGTCGAGATTTTTGTTACTCCAATGGATGGTAGCCAAGTCATTATGGAAGATAGTCTGTTGTCGATATTTTTGTTACTCCAATGAATGATAGCCTTGTCATTATGGAAGGTAGTCTGTTGTCGAGATTTTTGTTACTCCAATGGATGGTAGCCTTGTTATTATGGAAGGTAGTTTGTTATTGTGATTTTTGTTACTCATATGCATGGTAGCCTTCTCATTATGGAAGGTACTCTATTGTTCAGATTTTCGTTACTACAATGTATGGTAGCCTAGTCATTATGGAAGGTAGTATGTTGTCGAGATTTTAGTTACTCCAATGGATGGTAGCCTAGTCATTATTGAAGGTAGTCTGTTGTCGAGATTTTTGTTACTCCAATGGATGGTAGCCTTGTCATTATGGAAGGTAGTCTATTATTGAGATTTTCTTTACTCCAATGGATGGTAGCCTTGTCATTATGGAAGGTTGTCAGTTGTCGAGATTTTTTTTACTCCAATGGATGGTAGCCTAGTCATTATGGAAGGTAGTCTATTGTCGAGATTTTTGTTACTCCAACGGATGATAGCCTTGTCATTATGGAAGGTAGTCTGTTGTCGAGATTTTTATTACTCCAATGTATGGTAGCCTTGTCATTATGGAAGGTAGTATTTTGTTGATATCTTTGTTACTCCAATGGATGGTAGCCTTGTCATTATGGAAAGTAGTCTATTGTCAATATCTTTGTTACTTCAATGGACGGTAGCCTAGTCATTATGAAAGGTAGTCTATTGTCGAGATTTTTTTTACTCCAATGGATGGTAGCCTTGCCATTATGGAAGGTATTATGTTGTCAAGATTTTTGTTACTCCAATGGATGATAGCCTTGTCATTATGCAAGGTAGTCTGTCATTGTGTTTTTTGTTACTCCTATGGATGGTAGCCTTGTCATTATGGAAGGTAGTCTATTGTTCAGATTTTTCTTACTACAATGTATCGTAGCCTTGTCATTATGGAAGGTAGTCTTTTGTCGACATTTTTGTTACTCTATTGGATGGTAGTCATGTCATTATAGAAGTTACCTTGTTGTCGAGATTTTTGTTTTTCCAATGGATGGTAGCCTAGTCATTATGGAAGGCAGTATGTTTTTGAGGTTTTTGTTACTCCGATGGATGGTAGCCTTGTCATTATGGAAGGTTGTCTGTTGTCGAGATTTTTGTTACTCCAATGGATGGTTGCATTGTCATTATGGAAGGTAGTCTCTTGTTGATATTTTTAATACTCTAATGGTTGGTAGCCTTGTCATTATGGAAGGTAGTATGTTGTCGATATTTTTATTACTACAATGGTTTGTAGCGTTGTCATTATGGATAGTAGTATATTGTCGATATCTTTGGTACTGTAATGGATGGTAGCCTATTCATTATGGAAGGTAGTCTATTTTCAAGATTTTCGTTACTCCAATGGAGGGTAGCCTTGTCATTATGGAAGGTAGTATGTTGTCGAGATTTTCGTTACTCCAATGGATGGTTGCCTAGTCATTATGGAAGTTAGTTTGTTGTCGATATTTTTGTTACTCCAATTGATGTAGCCTTGTCATTATGGAAGGTAGTCTGTTGTCGAGATTTTTGTTACTCCAATTGATGGTAGCCTTGTCATTATGGAAGGTATTCTTTCATTGTGCTTTTTGTTACTCCTATGAATGGTAGCCTTGTCATTATAGATGGTAGTGTATTGTTAAGATTTTTGTTACTAAAATGTATGGTAGCCTTGTCATTATGGAAGGTAGTCTGTTGTCGAGATTTTTATTATTCCAATGGATTATAGCCTAGTCATTATGAAAGGTAGTCTATTTTCGATATTTTTGTTACTCCAATGGATGGTAGCCTTGTCATTATGGAAGGTATTCTATTATTGTGATTTTTGTTACTCCAATGGATGGTAGCCTTGTCATTATGGAAGGTAGTCTGTTGTCGATATCTTTGTTATTCCAATGGATGGTAGCCTAGTAATAATGGAAGGTAGTCTGTTTTCGAGATTTTTGTTACTCCAATGGATGCTAGCCTAGTCATTATGGAAGGTAGTCTGTTGTCGAGATTTTTGTTACTCTAATGGATGGTAGCCTAGTCATTATGGAAGGTAGTCTGTTGTCGATATTTTTGTTACTCTAATGGATGGTAGCCTTATCATTATGGAAGGTAGTTTGTCTTCGTGATTTTTGTAACTCCAATGGATGGTAGCCTTGTCATTATGGAAGGTAGTATGTTGTCGAGATTTTTGTTAATCGAATGGATGGTAGACTTGTCATTATGGAAGGTAGTCTATTGTTCAGATTTTTGTTACTACAATGCATGGTAACTTTGTCATTATGGTAGGTAGTTTGTTGTCGAGATTTTTGTTACTCTATTGGATGGTAGCCATGTCATAATGGAAGGTAGTCAGTTCTCGAGATTTTTGTTACTCCAATAGATGGTAGCTTTGTCATTATGGAAGGTAGTATTTTGTTGATATCTTTGTTACTCCAATGGATGGTAACCTTGTCATTATGGAAGGTAGTATGTTGTTGATATCTTTGTTACTCCAATGGATGGTAGCCTAGTCATTATGAAAGGTAGTCTATTGTCGAGATTTTTTTTACTCCAATGGATGGTAGCCTTGTCATTATGGAAGGTAGTATGTTGTCGAGATTTTTGTTATTCCAATGGATGGTAGCTTTATCATTATGAAAGGTAGTATGTTGTCGATATCTTTGTTACTCCAATGTATGGTAGGCTAGTAATTAGGGAAGGTAGTTTGTTGTCGAGATTTTTGTTACTCCAATGGATGGTAGCCTAGTCATTATGGAAGGTAGTCTATTATTGAGATTTTCTTTACTCCAATGGATGGTAGCCTTGTCATTATGGAAGGTTGTCAGTTGTCGAGATTTTTGTTACTCCAATGGATGGTAGCCTAGTCATTATGGAAGGTAGTCTATTGTCGAGATTTTTGTTACTCCAATGGATGGTAGCCTAGTCATTATTGAAGGTAGTCTGTTGTCGAGATTTTTGTTACTCCAATGGATGGTAGCCTTGTCATTATGGAAGGTAGTCTATTATTGAGATTTTCTTTACTCCAATGGATGGTAGCCTTGTCATTATGGAAGGTTGTCAGTTGTCCAGATTTTTGTTACTCCAATGGATGGTAGCCTAGTCATTATGGAAGGTAGTCTATTGTCGAGATTTTTGTTACTCCAACGGATGATAGCCTTGTCATTATGGAAGGTAGTCTATTGTCGAGATTTTTGTTACTCCAATGTATGGTAGCCTTGTCATTATGGAAGGTAGTATTTTGTTGATATCTTTGTTACTCCAATGGATGGTAGCCTTGTCATTATGGAAAGTAGTCTATTGTCGATATCTTTGTTACTTCAATGGACGGTAGCCTAGTCATTATGAAAGGTAGTCTATTGTCGAGATTTTTTTTACTCCAATGGATGGTAGCCTTGCCATTATGGAAGGTATTAAGTTGTCAAGATTTTTGTTACTCCAATGGATGATAGCCTTGTCATTATGCAAGGTAGTCTGTCATTGTGTTTTTTGTTACTCCTATGGATGGTAGCCTTGTCATTATGGAAGGTAGTCTATTGTTCAGATTTTTCTTACTACAATGTATCGTAGCCTTGTCATTATGGAAGGTAGTCTTTTGTCGAGATTTTTGTTACTCTATTGGATGGTAGTCATGTCATTATAGAAGTTAGCTTGTTGTCGAGATTTTTGTTTTTGCAATGGATGGTAGCCTAGTCATTATGGAAGGCAGTATGTTTTTGAGGTTTTTGTTACGCCGATGGATGGTAGCCTTGTCATTATGGAAGGTTGTCTGTTGTCTAGATTTTTGTTACTCCAATGGATGGTTGCATTGTCATTATGGAAGGTAGTCTCTTGTTGATATTTTTAATACTCTAATGGTTGGATGTTGTCGAGATTTTTATTACTACAATGGTTTGTAGCGTTGTCATTATGGAAGGTAGTATGTTGTCGATATCTTTGGTACTGTAATGGATGGTAGCCTATTCATTATGGAAGGTAGTCTATTTTCAAGATTTTCGATACTCCAATGGAGGGTAGCCTTGTCATTATGGAAGGTAGTCTGTTGTCGAGATTTTCGTTAATCCAATGGATGGTTGCCTAGTCATTATGGAAGTTAGTCAGTTGTCGATATTTTTGTTACTCCAATTGATGATAGCCTTGTCATTATGGAAGGTAGTCTGTTGTCGAGATTTTTGTTACTCCAATTGATGGTAGCCTTGTCATTATGGAAGGTATTCTTTCATTGTGCTTTTTGTTACTCCTATGAATGGTAGCCTTGTCATTATAGAAGGTAGTGTATTGTTAAGATTTTTGTTACTAAAATGTATGGTAGCCTTTTCATTATGGAAGGTAGTCTGTTGTCGAGATTTTTATTATTCCAATGGATTATAGCCTATTCATTATGAAAGGTAGTCTATTTTCGATATTTTTGTTACTCCAATGGATGGTAGCCTTGTCATTATGGAAGGTATTCTATTATTGTGATTTTCGTTACTCCAATGGATGGTAGCCTTGTCATTATGGAAGGTAGTCTGTTGTCGATATCTTTGTTACTCCAATGGATGGTAGCCTAGTCATTATAAAAGGTAGTCTATTGTCGAGATTTTTTTTACTCCATTGGATGGTAGCCTTGTCATTATGGAGGTTAATCTGTTGTCGATATTTTTGTTATTCCAATGGATGGTAGCCTAGTAATAATGGAAGGTAGTCTGTTTTCGAGATTTTTGTTACTCCAATGGATGCTAGCCTAGTCATTATGGAAGGTAGTCTGTTGTCGAGATTTTTGTTACTCTAATGGATGGTAGCCTAGTCATTATGGAAGGTAGTCTGTTGTCGATATTTTTGTTACTCTAATGGATGGTAGCCTTATCATTATGGAAGGTAGTTTGTCTTCGTGATTTTTGTAACTCCAATGGATGGTAGCCTTGTCATTATGGAAGGTAGTATGTTGTCGAGATTTTTGTTAATCGAATGGATGGTAGACTTGTCATTATGGAAGGTAGTCTATTGTTCAGATTTTTGTTACTACAATGCATGGTAACTTTGTCATTATGGTAGGTAGTTTGTTGTCGATATTTTTGTTACTCTATTGGATGGTAGCCATGTCATAATGGAAGGTAGTCAGTTCTCGAGATTTTTGTTACTCCAATGGATGGTAGCTTTGTCATTATGGAAGGTAGTATTTTGTTGATATCTTTGTTACTCCAATGGATGGTAACCTTGTCATTATGGAAGGTAGTATGTTGTTGATATCTTTGTTACTCCAATGGATGGTAGCCTAGTCATTATGAAAGGTAGTCTATTGTCGAGATTTTTTTTACTCCAATGGATGGTAGCCTTGTCATTATGGAAGGTAGTATGTTGTCAAGATTTTTGTTATTCCAATGGATGGTAGCTTTATCATTATGAAAGGTAGTATGTTGTCGATATCTTTGTTACTCCAATGTATGGTAGGCTAGTAATTAGGGAAGGTAGTTTGTTGTCGAGATTTTTGTTACTCCAATGGATGGTAGCCTAGTCATTATGGAAGGTAGTCTATTATTGAGATTTTCTTTACTCCAATGGATGGTAGCCTTGTCATTATGGAAGGTTGTCAGTTGTCGAGATTTTTGTTACTCCAATGGATGGTAGCCTAGTCATTATGGAAGGTAGTCTATTGTCGAGATTTTTGTTACTCCAATGGATGGTAGCCTAGTCATTATTGAAGGTAGTCTGTTGTCGAGATTTTTGTTACTCCAATGGATGGTAGCCTTGTCATTATGGAAGGTAGTCTATTATTGAGATTTTCTTTACTCCAATGGATGGTAGCCTTGTCATTATGGAAGGTTGTCAGTTGTCCAGATTTTTGTTACTCAATGGATGGTAGCCTAGTCATTATGGAAGGTAGTCTATTGTCGAGATTTTTGTTACTCCAACGGATGATAGCCTTGTCATTATGGAAGGTAGTCTATTGTCGAGATTTTTGTTACTCCAATGTATGGTAGCCTTGTCATTATGGAAGGTAGTATTTTGTTGATATCTTTGTTACTCCAATGGATGGTAGCCTTGTCATTATGGAAAGTAGTCTATTGTCGATATCTTTGTTACTTCAATGGACGGTAGCCTAGTCATTATGAAAGGTAGTCTATTGTCGAGATTTTTTTTACTCCAATGGATGGTAGCCTTGCCATTATGGAAGGTATTAAGTTGTCAAGATTTTTGTTACTCCAATGGATGATAGCCTTGTCATTATGCAAGGTAGTCTGTCATTGTGTTTTTTGTTACTCCTATGGATGGTAGCCTTGTCATTATGGAAGGTAGTCTATTGTTCAGATTTTTCTTACTACAATGTATCGTAGCCTTGTCATTATGGAAGGTAGTCTTTTGTCGAGATTTTTGTTACTCTATTGGATGGTAGTCATGTCATTATAGAAGTTAGCTTGTTGTCGAGATTTTTGTTTTTGCAATGGATGGTAGCCTAGTCATTATGGAAGGTAGTATGTTTTTGAGGTTTTTGTTACGCCGATGGATGGTAGCCTTGTCATTATGGAAGGTTGTCTGTTGTCTAGATTTTTGTTACTCCAATGGATGGTTGCATTGTCATTATGGAAGGTAGTCTCTTGTTGATATTTTTAATACTCTAATGGTTGGATGTTGTCGAGATTTTTATTACTACAATGGTTTATAGCGTTGTCATTATGGAAGGTAGTATGTTGTCGATATCTTTGGTACTGTAATGGATGGTAGCCTATTCATTATGGAAGGTAGTCTATTTTCAAGATTTTCGATACTCCAATGGAGGGTAGCCTTGTCATTATGGAAGGTAGTCTGTTGTCGAGATTTTCGTTAATCCAATGGATGGTTGCCTAGTCATTATGGAACTTAGTCAGTTGTCGATATTTTTGTTACTCCAATTGATGATAGCCTTGTCATTATGGAAGGTAGTCTGTTGTCGAGATTTTTGTTACTCCAATTGATGGTAGCCTTGTCATTATGGAAGGTATTCTTTCATTGTGCTTTTTGTTACTCCTATGAATGGTAGCCTTGTCATTATAGAAGGTAGTGTATTGTTAAGATTTTTGTTACTAAAATGTATGGTAGCCTTGTCATTATGGAAGGTAGTCTGTTGTCGAGATTTTTATTATTCCAATGGATTATAGCCTAGTCATTATGAAAGGTAGTCTATTTTCGATATTTTTGTTACTCCAATGGATGGTAGCCTTGTCATTATGGAAGGTATTCTATTATTGTGATTTTTGTTACTCCAATGGATGGTAGCCTTGTCATTATGGAAGGTAGTCTGTTGTCGATATCTTTGTTACTCCAATGGATGGTAGCCTAGTCATTATAAAAGGTAGTCTATTGTCGAGATTTTTTTTACTCCATTGGATGGTAGCCTTGTCATTATGGAGGTTAATCTGTTGTCGATATTTTTGTTATTCCAATGGGTGGTAGCCTAGTAATAATGGAAGGTAGTCTGTTTTCGAGATTTTTGTTACTCCAATGGATGCTAGCCTAGTCATTATGGAAGGTAGTCTGTTGTCGAGATTTTTGTTACTCTAATGGATGGTAGCCTAGTCATTATGGAAGGTAGTCTGTTGTCGATATTTTTGTTACTCTAATGGATGGTAGCCTTATCATTATGGAAGGTAGTTTGTCTTCGTGATTTTTGTAACTCCAATGGATGGTAGCCTTGTCATTATGGAAGGTAGTATGTTGTCGAGATTTTTGTTAATCGAATGGATGGTAGACTTGTCATTATGGAAGGTAGTCTATTGTTCAGATTTTTGTTACTACAATGCATGGTAACTTTGTCATTATGGTAGGTAGTTTGTTGTCGATATTTTTGTTACTCTATTGGATGGTAGCCATGTCATAATGGAAGGTAGTCAGTTCTCGAGATTTTTGTTACTCCAATGGATGGTAGCTTTGTCATTATGGAAGGTAGTATTTTGTTGATATCTTTGTTACTCCAATGGATGGTAACCTTGTCATTATGGAAGGTAGTATGTTGTTGATATCTTTGTTACTCCAATGGATGGTAGCCTAGTCATTATGAAAGGTAGTCTATTGTCGAGATTTTTTTTACTCCAATGGATGGTAGCCTTGTCATTATGGAAGGTAGTATGTTGTCAAGATTTTTGTTATTCCAATGGATGGTAGCTTTATCATTATGAAAGGTAGTATGTTGTCGATATCTTTGTTACTCCAATGTATGGTAGGATAGTAATTAGGGAAGGTAGTTTGTTGTCGAGATTTTTGTTACTCCAATGGATGGTAGCCTAGTCATTATGGAAGGTAGTCTATTATTGAGATTTTCTTTACTCCAATGGATGGTAGCCTTGTCATTATGGAAGGTTGTCAGTTGTCGAGATTTTTGTTACTCCAATGGATGGTAGCCTAGTCATTATGGAAGGTAGTCTATTGTCGAGATTTTTGTTACTCCAATGGATGGTAGCCTAGTCATTATTGAAGGTAGTCTGTTGTCGAGATTTTTGTTACTCCAATGGATGGTAGCCTTGTCATTATGGAAGGTAGTCTATTATTGAGATTTTCTTTACTCCAATGGATGGTAGCCTTGTCATTATGGAAGGTTGTCAGTTGTCGAGATTTTTGTTACTCCAATGGATGGTAGCCTAGTCATTATGGAAGGTAGTCTATTGTCGAGATTTTTGTTACTCCAACGGATGATAGCCTTGTCATTATGGAAGGTAGTCTATTGTCGAGATTTTTGTTACTCCAATGTATGGTAGCCTTGTCATTATGGAAGGTAGTATTTTGTTGATATCTTTGTTACTCCAATGGATGGTAGCCTTGTCATTATGGAAAGTAGTCTATTGTCAATATCTTTGTTACTTCAATGGACGGTAGCCTAGTCATTAAGAAAGGTAGTCTATTATCGAGATTTTTTTTACTCCAATGGATGGTAGCCTTGCCATTATGGAAGGTATTAAGTTGTCAAGATTTTTGTTACTCCAATGGATGATAGCCTTGTCATTATGCAAGGTAGTCTGTCATTGTGTTTTTTGTTACTCCTATGGATGGTAGCCTTGTCATTATGGAAGGTAGTCTATTGTTCAGATTTTTCTTACTACAATGTATCGTAGCCTTGTCATTATGGAAGGTAGTCTTTTGTCGAGATTTTTGTTACTCTATTGGATGGTAGTCATGTCATTATAGAAGTTAGCTTGTTGTCGAGATTTTTGTTTTTGCAATGGATGGTAGCCTAGTCATTATGGAAGGCAGTATGTTTTTGAGGTTTTTGTTACGCCGATGGATGGTAGCCTTGTCATTATGGAAGGTTGTCTGTTGTCTAGATTTTTGTTACTCCAATGGATGGTTGCATTGTCATTATGGAAGGTAGTCTCTTGTTGATATTTTTAATACTCTAATGGTTGGATGTTGTCGAGATTTTTATTACTACAATGGTTTGTAGCGTTGTCATTATGGAAGGTAGTATGTTGTCGATATCTTTGGTACTGTAATGGATGGTAGCCTATTCATTATGGAAGGTAGTCTATTTTCAAGATTTTCGTTACTCCAATGGAGGGTAGCCTTGTCATTATGGAAGGTAGTCTGTTGTCGAGATTTTCGTTACTCCAATGGATGGTTGCCTAGTCATTATGGAAGTTAGTCTCTTGTCGATATTTTTGTTACTCCAATTGATATTAGCCTTGTCATTATGGAAGGTAGTCTGTTGTCGAGATTTTTGTTACTCCAATTGATGGTAGCCTTGTCATTATGGAAGGTATTCTTTCATTGTGCTTTTTGTTACTCCTATGAATGGTAGCCTTGTCATTATAGAAGGTAGTGTATTGTAAAGATTTTTGTTACTAATATGTATGGTAGCCTTATCATTATGGAAGGTAGTCTGTTGTCGAGATTTTTGTTACTCCAATGGATGGTAGCCTTGTCATTATGGAAGGTAGTATTTTGTTGATATCTTTGTTACTCCAATGGATGGTAACCTTGTCATTATGGAAGGTAGTCTATTGTTGATATCTTTGTTACTCCAATGGATGGTAGCCTTGTCATTATGGAAGGTAGTATGTTGTCGAGATTTTTGTTACTCCAATGGATGGTAGCCTAGTCATTATGGAAGATAGTTTGTTGTCGAGATTTTTGTTACTCCAATGGATGGTAGCCTTGTCATTATGGATGGTAGTATGTTGTCGAGATTTTTGTTTTTCCAATGGACGGTAGCCTTGTCATTATGAAAGGTAGTCTGTTGTCGATGTCGTTGTTACTCCAATGGATAGTAGCCTAGTCATTATGGAAGGTAGGTTGTTGTTGATATATTTCTTACTCCAATGGATGGTAGCCTAGTCATTATGAAAGGTAGTCTATTGTCGAGATTTTTTTTACTCCAATGGATGGTAGCCTTGTCATTATGGATGGTAGTATGTTGTCGAGATTTTTGTTATTCCAATGGACGGTAGCCTTGTCATTATGAAAGGTAGTATGTTGTCGATGTCTTTGTTACTCCAATGGATAGTAGCCTAGTCATTAGGGAAGGTAGTGTGTTATCGAGATTTTTGTTACTCCAACGGATGGTAGCCTAGTCATTATGGAAGATAGTCTGTTGTCGATATTTTTGTTACTCCAATGAATGATAGCCTTGTCATTATGGAAGGTAGTCTGTTGTCAAGATTTTTGTTACTCCAATGGATGGTAGCCTTGTTATTTGGAAGGTAGTTTGTCATTGTGATTTTTGTTACTCATATGGATGGTAGCCTTCTCATTATGGAAGGTACTCTATTGTTCAGATTTTCGTTACTACAATGTATGGTAGCCTAGTAATTATGGAAGGTAGTCTGTTGTCGAGATTTTAGTTACTCCAATGGATGGTAGCCTAGTCATTATGGAAGGTAGTTTGTTGTCGAGATTTTTGTTACTCCAATGGATGGTAGCCTTGTCATTATGGAAGGTAGTCTATTGTTGAGATTTACTTTACTCCAATGGATGGTAGCCTTGTCATTATGGAAGGTAGTCTGTTGTCGAGAATTTTGTTACTCCATTAGATAGTAGCCTTGTCATTATAGAAGATAGTCTGTTGTCGAGATTTTTATTATTCCAATTGATTGTAGCCTAGTCATTAAGAAAGGTAGTCTATTTTCGATATTTTTGTTACTCCAATGGATGGTAGCCTTGTCATTATGGAAGGTAGTATTTTGTTGATATCTTTGTTACTCCAATGGATGGTAGCCTTGTCATTATGGAAGGTAGTTTGTTGTCGATATCTTTGTTACTACAATGGATGGTAGCCTAGTCATTATGAAAGGTAGTCTATTGTCGAGATTTTTTTTACTCCAATGGATGGTAGCCTTGTCATTATGGAACGTAGTATGTTGTCGAGATTTTTGTTATTCCAATGGATGGTAGCTTTGTCATTATGAAAGGTAGTCTGTTGTCGATATCTTTGTTACACCAATGGATGGTAGCCTAGTAATTAGGGAAGGTAGTCTGTTGTCGAGATTTTTGTTACTCCAATGGATGGTAGCCTAGTCAATATGGAAGATAGTCTGTTGTCGAGATTTTTGTTACTCCAATGGATGATAGCCTAGTCATTATGGAAGGTAGTCTATTGTCGAGATTTTTGTTACTCCAACGGATGATAGCCTTGTCATTATGGAAGGTAGTCTGTTGTCGAGATTTTTTTTACTCCAATGGATGGTAGCCTTGTCATTATGGAAGGTAGTATGTTTTCGATATCTTTGTTACTCCAATGGATGGTATCCTAGTCATTATGAAAGGTAGTCTATTGTCTAAATTTTTTTTACTCCAATGGATGGTAGCCTTGTCATTATGGAATGTAGTATGTTGTCGAGATTTTTGTTATTCCAATGGATGGTAGCTTTGTCATTATGAAAGGTAGTCTGTCGTCGATATCTTTGTTACTCCAATGGATGGTAGCCTAGTAATTAGAGAAGGTAGTCTGTTGTCAAGATTTTTTTACTCCAATGGATGGTAGCCTAGTCATTATGGAAGATAGTCTGTTGTCGAGATTTTTGTTACTCCAATGGATGATAGCCTTGTCATTATGGAAGGTAGGCTGTTGTCGATATTATTGTTACTCCAATGGATGGTAGCCTAGTCATTATGAAAGGTAGTCTATTGTCGAGATTGTTTCTACTCCAATGGAAGGTAGCCTTGTCATTATGGTTGGTAGTATGTTGTTAAATTTTTGGTCTTCCAATGGATGGTAGCCTTGTCATTCTGAAAGGTAGTCTGTTGTCGATATCTTTGTTACTCCAATGGATAGTAGCCTAGTCATTAGGGAAGGTAGTGTGTTGTCGAGATTTTTGTTACTCCAATGGATGGTAGCCTAGTCATTATTGAAGATAGTATGTTGTCGAGATTTTTGTTACTCCAATGAATGATAGCCTTGTCATTATGGAAGGTAGTCTGTTGTCGAGATTTTCGTTACTTTAATGGATGGTAGCCTTGATATTATGGAAGGTAGTCTATTGTTGAGATTTTAGTTACTCCAATGGATGGTAGCCTTATCATTATGGAATGTAGTCTGTTGTCGAGATTTTTGTTACTCCAATGGATGGTAGCCTTGTCATTATGAAAGGTAGTCTATTGTTGAGATTTTCTTTACTCCAATGGATGGTTGCCTTGTCATTATGGAAGGTAGTCAGTTGTCAAGATTTTTGATACTCCAATGGATGGTAGCCTAGTCATTATGGAAGGTAGTCTATTGTCGAGATTTTTGTTACTCCAACGGATGATAGCCTTGTAATTATGGAAGGTAATCTGTTGTCGAGATTTTTGTTACTCCAATGTATGGTAGCCTTGTCATTATGGAAGGTAGTATTTTGTTGATATCTTTGTTACTCCAATGGATGGTAGCCTTGTCATTATGGATGGTAGTTTGTTGTCGATATCTTTGTTACTCCAATGGATGGTAGCCTAGTCATTATGAAAGGTAGTCTATTGTCGAGATTTTTTTTACTCCAATGGATGGTAGCCTTGTCATTATGGAAGGTAGTATGTTGTCGAGATTTTTGTTATTCCAATGGATGGTAGCTTTGTCATTATGAAAGGTAGTTTGTTGTCGATATCTTTGTTACTCCAATGGATGGTAGCCTAGTAATTAGGGAAGGTAGTCTGTTGTCGAGATTTTTGTTACTCCAATGGATGGTAGCCTAGTCATTATGGAAGATAGTATGTTGTCGAGATTTTTGTTACTCCAATGGATGATAGCCTAGTCATTATGGAAGGTAGTCTATGGTCGAGATTTTTGTTACTCCAACGGATGATAGCCTTGTCATTATGGAAGGTAGTCTGTTGTCGAGATTTTTGTTACTCCAATGGATGGTAGCCTTGTCATTATGGAAGGTAGTATTTTGTTGATATCTTTGTTATTCCTATGGATGGTAACTTTGTCATTATGGAAGGTAGTATGTTGTCGATATCTTTGTTACTCCAATGGATGGTATCCTAGTCATTATGAAAGGTAGTCTATTGTCTATATTTTTTTTACTCCAATGGATGGTAGCCTTGTCATTATGGAAGGTAGTATGTTGTCGAGATTTTTGTTATTCCAATGGATGGTAGCTTTGTCATTATGAAAGGTAGTCTGTTGTCGATATCTTTATTACTCCAATGGATAGTAGCCTAGTAATTAGGGAAGGTAGTCTGTTGTCGAGATTTTTGTTACTCCAATGGATGGTAGCCTAGTAATTATGGAAGATAGTCTGTTGTCGTGATTTTTGTTACTCCAATGGATGATAGCCTTGTCATTATGGAAGGTAGGTTGTTGTCGATATATTTGTTACTCCAATGGATGGTACCCTAGTCATTATGAAAGGTAGTCTATTGTCGAGATTTTTTTTACTACAATGGATAGTAGCCTAGTCATTACGGAAGGTAATGTGTTGTCGAGATTTTTGTTACTCCAATGGATGGTAGCCTAGTCATTATGGAAGATAGTATGTTGTCGAGATTTTTGTTACTCCAATGGATGATAGCCTTGTCATTATGGAAGGTAGTCAGTTGTCAAGATTTTTATTACTCCAATGGATGGTAGCCTTGTTATTATGGAAGGTAGTTTGTCATTGTGATTTTTGTTACTCCTATGGATGGTAGCCTTCTCATTATGGAAGGTAGTCTATTGTTCAAATTTTTGTTACTACAATGTATGGTAGCCTAGTCATTATGGAAGGTAGTTTGTTGTCGTGATTTTAGTTACTCCAATGGATGGTAGCCAAGTCATTATGGAAGATAGTCTATTGTCGAGATTTTTGTTAATCCAATGGATGATAGCCTTATCATTATGGAAGGTAGGTTGTTGTCGATATATTTTTTACTCCAATGGATGGTAGCCTAGTCATTATGAAAGGTAGTCTATTCGCGAGATTTTTTTTACTCCAATGGATGGTAGCCTTGTCATTATGGATGGTAGTATGTTGTCGAGATTTTTGTTATTCCAATGGATGGTAGCCTTGTCATTATGAAAGGTAGTCTGTTGTCGATATCTTTGTTACTCCAATGGATAGTAGCCTAGTCATTAGGGAAGGTAGTGTGTTGTCGAGATTTTTGTTACTCCAATGGATGGTAGCCTAGTCATTATGGAAGATATTCTGTTGTCGAGATTTTTGTTACTCCAATGAATGATAGCCTTGTCATTATGGAAGATAGTCTGTTGTCGAGATTTTTGTTACTCCAATGGATGGTAGCCTTGTTATTATGGAAGGTAGTTTGTCATTGTGATTTTTGTTACTCCTATGGATGGTAACCTTCTCATTATGGAAGGTACTCTATTGTTCAGATTTTCGTTACTACAATGTATGGTAGCCTAGTCATTATGGAAGGTAGTGTGTTGTCGATATTTTAGTTACTCCAATGGATGGTAGCCTAATCATTATGGAAGGTAGTATGTTGTCGAGATTTTTGTTACTCCAATGGATGGTATCCTTGTCATTATGGAAGGTAGTCTATTATCGATATTTTTTTACTCCAATGGATGGTAGCCTTGTCATTATGGAAGATAGTATGTTGTCGAGATTTTAGTTATTCCAACGGATGGTAGCCTTGTCATTATGGTAGGTAGTATTTTGTTGATATCTTTGTTACTCCAGTGGATGGTAGCCTTGTCATTATGGAAGGTAGTCTGTTGTCAATATCTTTATTACTCTAATGGATGGTAGCCTAGTCATTATGAAAGGTAATCTATTGTCGAGATTTTTTTTACTCCAATGGATGGTAGCCTTGTCATTATGGAAGGTAGTATGTTGTCGAGATTTTTGTTATTCCAATGGTTGGTAGCTTTGTCATTATGAAAGGTAGTCTATTGTCGATATCTTTGTTACTCCAATGGATGGTAGCCTAGTCATTAGGGAAGGTAGTGTGTTGTCGAGATTTTTGTTACTCCAATGGATGGTAGCCTAGTCATTATGGAAGATAGTCTGTTGTCGAGATTTTTGTTACTCCAATGAATGATAGCCTTGTCATTATGGAAGATAGTCTGTTGTCGAGATTTTTGTTACTCCAATGGATGGTAGCCTTGTTATTATGGAAGGTACTTTGTCATTGTGATTTTTGTTACTCCTATGGATGGTAACCTTCTCATTATGGAAGGTACTCTATTGTTCAGATTTTCGTTACTACAATGTATGGTAGCCTAGTCATTATGGAAGGTAGTCTGTTGTCGATATTTTAGTTACTCCAATGGATGGTAGCCTAGTCATTATGGAAGGTAGTCTGTTGTCGAGATTTTAGTTACTCCAATGGATAGTAGCATAGTCATTATGGAATGTAGTCTGTTGTCGAGATTTTTGTTACTCCAATGGATGGTAGCCTTGTCATTATTGAAGATAGTTTGTTGTCGAGATTTTTGTTATTCCAATGGATGGTAGCCTTGTCATTATGGTAGGTAGTATTTTGTTGATATCTTTGTTACTCCAGTGGATGGTAGCCTTGTCATTATGGAAGGTAGTCTGTTGTCAATATCTTTATTATACCAATGGATGGTAGCCTAGTCATTATGAAAGGTAATCTATTGTCGAGATTTTTTTTACTCCAATGGATGGTAGCCTTGTCATTATGGAAGGTAGTATGTTGTCGAGATTTTTGTTATTCCAATGGTTGGTAGCTTTGTCATTATGAAAGGTAGTCTGTTGTCGATATCTTTGTTACTCTAATGGATGGTAGCCTAGTAATTAGGGAAGGTAGTCTGTTGTTGATATTTTTGTTACTCCAATGGATGGTAGCCTAGTAATTATGGAAGATAGTCTGTTGTCGAGATTTTTGTTACTCCAATGGATGATAGCCTTGTCATTATGGAAGGTAGGTTGTTGTCGATATATTTGTTACTCCAATGGATGGTAGCCTAGTCATTATGAAAGGTAGTCTGTTGTCGAGATTTTTGTTACTCCAATGGATGGTAGCCTTGTCATTATGGATGGTAGTATGTTGTCAAGATTTTTGTTATTCCAATGGATGGTAGCCTTGTCATTATTAAAGGTAGTCTGTTGTCGATATCTTTGTTACTCCAATGGATAGTAGCCTAGTCATTAGGGAAGGTAGTGTGTTGTCGAGATTTTTGTTACTCCAATGGATGGTAGCCTAGTCATTATGGAAGATAGTATGTTGTCGAGATTTTTGTTACTCCAATGAATGATAGCCTTGTCATTATGGAAGGTAGTCTGTTGTCGAGATTTTTGTTACTCCAATGGATGGTAGCCTTGTTATTATGGAAGGTAGTTTGTCATTGTGATTTTTGTTACTCCTATGGATGGTAGCCTTCTCATTATGGAAGGTAGTCTATTGTTCAGATTTTTGTTACTACAATGTATGGTAGACTAGTCATTATGGAAGGTAGTCTTTTGTCGTGATTTTAGTTACTCCAATGGATGGTAGCCTAGTCATTATGGAAGATAGTCTGTTGTCGAGATTTTTGTTACTCCGATGGATGATAGCCTTGTTATTATGGAAGGAAGGTTGTTGTCGATATATTTGTTACTCCAATGGATGGTAGCCTAGTCATTATGAAAGGTAGTCTGTTGTCGAGATTTTTTTTACTCCAATGGATGGTAGCCTTGTCATTATGGATGGTAGTATGTTGTCGAGATTTTTGTTATTCCAATGGATGGTAGCCTTGTCATTATGAAAGGTAGTCTGTTGTCGATATCTTTGTTACTCCAATGGATAGTAGCCTATTCATTAGGGAAGGTAGTGTGTTGTCTAGATTTTTGTTACTCCAATGGATGGTAGCCTAGTCATTATGGAAGATAGTCTGTTGTCGAGATTTTTGTTACTCCAATGAATGATAGCCTTGTCATTATGGAAGGTAGTCTGTTGTCGAGATTTTTGTTACTCCAATGGATGGTAGCCTTGTTATTATGGAAGGTAGTTTGTCATTGTGATTTTTGTTACTCCTATGGATGGTAACCTTCTCATTATGGAAGGTACTCTATTGTTCAGATTTTCGTTACTACAATGTATGGTAGCCTAGTCATTATGGAAGGTAGTTTGTTGTCGAGATTTTAGTTACTCCAATGGATGGTAGCCTAATCATTATGGAAGGTAGTCTGTTGTCGAGATTTTTGTTACTCCAATGGAAGGTAGCCTTGTCATTATGGAAGGTAGTCTATTGTCGATATTTTTTTACTCCAATGGATGGTAGCCTTGTCAATATGGAAGATAGTATGTTGTCGAGATTTTTGTTATTCCAACGGATGGTAGCCTTGTCATTATGGAAGATAGTCTGTTGTCGAGATTTTTGTTACTCCAATGGATGATAGCCTTGTCATTATGGAAGGTAGGTTGTTGTCGATATATTTGTTACTCCAATGGATGGTAGCCTAGTCATTATGAAAGGTAGTCTGTTGTCGAGATTTTTGTTACTCCAATGGATGGTAGCCTTTTCATTATGGATGGTAGTATGTTGTCGAGATTTTTGTTATTCCAATGGATGGTAGCCTTGTCATTATGAAAGGTAGTCTGTTGTCGATATCTTTGTTACTCCAATGGATAGTAGCCTAGTCATTAGGGAAGGTAGTGTGTTGTCGAGATTTTTGTTACTCCAATGGATGGTAGCCTAGTCATTATGGAAGATAGTATGTTGTCGAGATTTTTGTTACTCCAATGAATGATAGCCTTGTCATTATGGAAGGTAGTCTGTTGTCGAGATTTTTGTTACTCCAATGGATGGTAGCCTTGTTATTATGGAAGGTAGTTTGTCATTGTGATTTTTGTTACTCCTATGGATGGTAGCCTTCTCATTATGGAAGGTAGTCTATTGTTCATATTTTTGTTACTACAATGTATGGTAGCCTAGTCATTATGGAAGGTAGTCTTTTGTCGTGATTTTAGTTACTCCAATGGATGGTAGCCTAGTCATTATGGAAGGTAGTCTGTTGTCGAGATTTTTGTTACTCCAATGGATGATAGCCTTGTTATTATGGAAGGAAGGTTGTTGTCGATATATTTGTTACTCCAATGGATGGTAGCCTAGTCATTATGAAAGGTAGTCTATTGTCGAGATTTTTTTTACTCCAATGGATGGTAGCCTTGTCATTATGGATGGTAGTATGTTGTCGAGATTTTTGTTATTCCAATGGATGGTAGCCTTGTCATTATGAAAGGTAGTCTGTTGTCGATATCTTTGTTACTCCAATGGATAGTAGCCTATTCATTAGGGAAGGTAGTGTGTTGTCTAGATTTTTGTTACTCCAATGGATGGTAGCCTAGTCATTATGGAAGATAGTCTGTTGTCGAGATTTTTGTTACTCCAATGAATGATAGCCTTGTCATTATGGAAGGTAGTTTGTCATTGTGATTTTTGTTACTCCTATGGATGGTAACCTTCTCATTATGGAAGGTACTCTATTGTTCAGATTTTCGTTACTACAATGTATGGTAGCCTAGTCATTATGGAAGGTAGTCTGTTGTCGAGATTTTAGTTACTCCAATGGATGGTAGCCTAATCATTATGGAAGGTAGTCTGTTGTTGAGATTTTTGTTACTCCAATGGATGGTAGCCTTGTCATTATTGAAGGTAGTCTATTGTCGATATTTTCTTACTCCAATGGATGGTAGCCTTGTCATTATGGAAGATAGTATGTTGTCGAGATTTTTGTTATTCCAACGGATGGTAGCCTTTTCATTATGGTAGGTAGTATTTTGTTGATATCTTTGTTACTCCAGTGGATGGTAGCCTTGTCATTATGGAAGGTAGTCTGTTGTCAATATCTCTATTACTCTAATGGATGGTAGCCTAGTCATTATGAAAGGTAATCTATTGTCGAGATTTTTTTTACTCCAATGGATGGTAGCCTTGTCATTATGGAAGGTAGTATGTTGTCGAGATTTTTGTTATTCCAATGGTTGTTAGCTTTGTCATTATGAAAGGTAGTCTGTTGTCGATATCTTTGTTACTCCAATGGATGGTAGCCTAGTCATTAGGGAAGGTAGTGTGTTGTCGAGATTTTTGTTACTCCAATGGATGATAGCCTTGTCATTATGGAAGGTAGTTTGTCATTGTGATTTTTGTTACTCCTATGGATGGTAACCTTCTCATTATCGAAGGTACTATATTGTTCAGATTTTCGTTACTACAATGTATGGTAGCCTAGTCATTATGGAAGGTAGTTTTTCATTGTGATTTTTGTTACTCCTATGGATGGTAACCTTCTCATTATGGAAGGTACTCTATTGTTCAGATTTTCGTTACTACAATGTATGGTAGCCTAGTCATTATGGAAGGTAGTCTGTTGTCGATATTTTAGTTACTCCAATGGATGGTAGCCTAGTCATTATGGAAGGTAGTCTATTGTCGAGATTTTTGTTACTCCAATGCATGGTAGCCTTGTCATTATGGAAGGTAGTCTATTGTCGATATTTTTTTACTCCAATGGATGGTAGCCTTGTCATTATGGAAGATAGTATGTTGTCGAGATTTTTGTTATTCCAATGGATGGTAGCCTTGTCATTATGGTAGGTAGTATTTTGTTGATATCTTTGTTACTCCAGTGGATGGTAGCCTTGGCATTATGGAAGGTAGTCTGTTGTCAATATCTTTATTATACCAATGGATGGTAGCCTAGTCATTATGAAAGGTAATCTATTGTCGGGATTTTTTTAACTCCAATGGATGGTAGCCTTGTCATTATGGAAGGTAGTATGTTGTCGAGATTTTTGTTATTCCAATGGTTGGTAGCTTTGTCATTATGAAAGGTAGTCTGTTGTCGATATCTTTGTTACTCTAATGGATGGTAGCCTAGTAATTAGGGAAGGTAGTCTGTTGTCGATATTTTTGTTACTCCAATGGATGGTAGCCTAGTAATTATGGAAGATAGTCTGTTGTCGAGATTTTTGTTACTCTAATGGTTGATAGCCTTGTCATTATGGAAGGTAGGTTGTTGTCGATATATTTGTTACTCCAATGGATGGTAGCCTAGTCATTATGAAAGGTAGTCTGTTGTCGAGATTTTTGTTACTCCAATGGATGGTAGCCTTGTCATTATGGATGGTAGTATGTTGTCGAGATTTTTGTTATTCCAATGGATGGTAGCCTTGTCATTATAAAAGGTAGTCTGTTGTTGATATCTTTGTTACTCCAATGGATAGTAGCCTAGTCATTAGGGAAGGTAGTGTGTTGTCGAGATTTTTGTTACTCCAATGGATGGTAGCCTAGTCATTATGGAAGATAGTATGTTGTCGAGATTTTTGTTACTCCAATGAATGATAGCCTTGTCATTATGTAAGGTAGTCTGTTGTCGAGATTTTTGTTACTCCAATGGATGGTAGCCTTGTTATTATGGAAGGTAGTTTGTCATTGTGATTTTTCTTACTCCTATGGATGGTAGCCTTCTCATTATGGAAGGTAGTCTATTGTTCAGATTTTTGTTACTACAATGTATGGTAGCCTAGTCATTATGGAAGGTAGTTTGTTGTCGTGATTTTAGTTACTCCAATGGATGGTAGCCAAGTCATTATGGAAGATAGTCTATTGTCGAGATTTTTGTTAATTCAATGGATGATAGCCTTGTCATTATGGAAGGTAGGTTGTTGTCGATATATTTTTTACTCCAATGGATGGTAGCCAAGTCATTATGAAAGGTAGTCTATTCGCGAGATTTTTTTTACTCCAATGGATGGTAGCCTTGTCATTATGGATGGTAGTATGTTGTCGAGATTTTTGTTATTCCAATGGATGGTAGCCTTGTCATTATGAAAGGTAGTCTGTTGTCGATATCTTTGTTACTCCAATGGATAGTAGCCTAGTCATTAGGGAAGGTAGTGTGTTGTCGAGATTTTTGTTACTCCAATTGATGGTAGCCTAGTCATTATGGAAGATAGTATGTTGTCGAGATTTTTGTTACTCCAATGGATGATAGCCTAGTCATTATGGAAGATAGTCTGTTGTCGAGATTTTTGTTACTCCAATGAATGATAGCCTTGTCATTATGGAAGGTAGTTTGTCATTGTGATTTTTGTTACTCCTATGGATGGTAACCTTCTCATTATCGAAGGTACTATATTGTTCAGATTTTCGTTACTACAATGTATGGTAGCCTAGTCATTATGGATGGTAGTTTGTCATTGTGATTTTTGTTACTCCTATGGATGGTAACCTTCTCATTATGGAAGGTACTCTATTGTTCAGATTTTCGTTACTACAATGTATGGTAACCTAATCATTATGGAAGGTAGTCTGTTGTCGAGATTTTAGTTACTCCAATGGATGGTAGCCTAATCATTATGGAAGGTAGTTTGTCATTGTGATTTTTCTTACTCCTATGGATGGTAGCCTTCTCATTATGGAAGGTAGTCTATTGTTCAGATTTTTGTTACTACAATGTATGGTAGCCTAGTCATTATGGAAGGTAGTTTGTTGTCGTGATTTTAGTTACTCCAATGGATGGTAGCCAAGTCATTATGGAAGATAGTCTATTGTCGAGATTTTTGTTAATTCAATGGATGATAGCCTTGTCATTATGGAAGGTAGGTTGTTGTCGATATATTTTTTACTCCAATGGATGGTAGCCAAGTCATTATGAAAGGTAGTCTATTCGCGAGATTTTTTTTACTCCAATGGATGGTAGCCTTGTCATTATGGATGGTAGTATGTTGTCGAGATTTTTGTTATTCCAATGGATGGTAGCCTTGTCATTATGAAAGGTAGTCTGTTGTCGATATCTTTGTTACTCCAATGGATAGTAGCCTAGTCATTAGGGAAGGTAGTGTGTTGTCGAGATTTTTGTTACTCCAATTGATGGTAGCCTAGTCATTATGGAAGATAGTATGTTGTCGAGATTTTTGTTACTCCAATGGATGATAGCCTAGTCATTATGGAAGATAGTCTGTTGTCGAGATTTTTGTTACTCCAATGAATGATAGCCTTGTCATTATGGAAGGTAGTTTGTCATTGTGATTTTTGTTACTCCTATGGATGGTAACCTTCTCATTATCGAAGGTACTATATTGTTCAGATTTTCGTTACTACAATGTATGGTAGCCTAGTCATTATGGATGGTAGTTTGTCATTGTGATTTTTGTTACTCCTATGGATGGTAACCTTCTCATTATGGAAGGTACTCTATTGTTCAGATTTTCGTTACTACAATGTATGGTAGCCTAATCATTATGGAAGGTAGTCTGTTGTCGAGATTTTAGTTACTCCAATGGATGGTAGCCTAATCATTATGGAAGGTAGTCTGTTATTGAGATTTTTGTTACTCCAATGGATGGTAGCCTTGTCATTATTGAAGGTAGTCTATTGTCGATATTTTCTTACTCCAATGGATGGTAGCCTTGTCATTATGGAAGATAGTATGTTGTCGAGATTTTTGTTATTCCAACGGATGGTAGCCTTGTCATTATGGTAGGTAGTATTTTGTTGATATCTTTGTTACTCCAGTGGATGATAGCCTTATCATTATGGAATGTAGTCTGTTGTCAATATCTCTATTACTCTAATGGATGGTAGCCTAGTCATTATGAAAGGTAATCTATTGTCGAGATTTTTTTTACTCCAATGGATGGTAGCCTTGTCATTATGGAAGGTAGTATGTTGTCAAGATTTTTGTTATTCCAATGGTTGGTAGCTTTGTCATTATGAAAGGTAGTCTGTTGTCGATATCTTTGTTACTCCAATGGATGGTAGCCTAGTCATTAGGGAAGGTAGTGTGTTGTCGAGATTTTTGTTACTCCAATGGATGGTAGCCTAGTCATTATGGAAGATAGTCTGTTGTCGAGATTTTTGTTACTCCAATGAATGATAGCCTTGTCATTATGGAAGGTAGTTTGTTGTCGAGATTTTTGTTACTCCAATGGATGGTAGCCTTGTTATTATGGAAGGTAGTTTGTCATTGTGATTTTTGTTACTCCTATGGATGGTAACCTTCTCATTATGGAAGGTACTCTATTGTTCAGATTTTCGTTACTACAATGTATGGTAGCCTAGTCATTATGGAAGGTAGTCTGTTGTCGATATTTTAGTTACTCCAATGGATGGTAGCCTAGTCATTATGGAAGGTAGTCTGTTGTCGAGATTTTTGTTACTCCAATGCATGGTAGCCTTGTCATTATGGAAGGTATTCTATTGTCGATATTTTTTTACTCCAATGGATGGTAGCCTTGTCATTATGGAAGATAGTATGTTGTCGAGATTTTTGTTATTCCAATGGATGGTAGCCTTGTCATTATGGTAGGTAGTATTTTGTTGATATCTTTGTTACTCCAGTGGATGGTAGCCTTGGCATTATGGAAGGTAGTCTGTTGTCAATATCTTTATTATACCAATGGATGGTAGCCTAGTCATTATGAAAGGTAATCTATTGTCGGGATTTTTTTAACTCCAATGGATGGTAGCCTTGTCATTATGGAAGGTAGTATGTTGTCGAGATTTTTGTTATTCCAATGGTTGGTAGCTTTGTCATTATGAAAGGTAGTCTGTTGTCGATATCTTTGTTACTCTAATGGATGGTAGCCTAGTAATTAGGGAAGGTAGTCTGTTGTTGATATTTTTGTTACTCCAATGGATGGTAGCCTAGTAATTATGGAAGATAGTCTGTTGTTGAGATTTTTGTTACTCCAATGGATGATAGCCTTGTCATTATGGAAGGTAGGTTGTTGTCGATATATTTGTTACTCCAATGGATGGTAGCCTAGTCATTATGAAAGGTAGTCTGTTGTCGAGATTTTTGTTACTCCAATGGATTGTAGCCTTGTCATTATGGATGGTAGTATGTTGTCGAGATTTTTGTTATTCCAATGGATGGTAGCCTTGTCATTATGAAAGGTAGTCTGTTGTCGATATCTTTGTTACTCCAATGGATAGTAGCCTTGTCATTAGGGAAGGTAGTGTGTTGTCGAGATTTTTGTTACTCCAATGGATGGTAGCCTAGTCATTATGGAAGATAGTATGTTGTCGAGATTTTTGTTACTCCAATGAATGATAGCCTTGTCATTATGGAAGGTAGTCTGTTGTCGAGATTTTTGTTACTCCAATGGATGGTAGCCTTGTTATTATGGAAGGTAGTTTGTCATTGTGATTTTTGTTACTCCTATGGATGGTAGCCTTCTCATTATGGAAGGTAGTCTATTGTTCAGATTTTTGTTACTACAATGTATGGTAGACTAGTCATTATGGAAGGTAGTCTTTTGTCGTGATTTTAGTTACTCCAATGGATGGTAGCCTAGTCATTATGGAAGATAGTCTGTTGTCGAGATTTTTGTTACTCCGATGGATGATAGCCTTGTTATTATGGAAGGAAGGTTGTTGTCGATATATTTGTTACTGCAATGGATGGTAGCCTAGTCATTATGAAAGGTAGTCTATTGTCGAGATTTTTTTTACTCCAATGGATGGTAGCCTTGTCATTATGGATGGTAGTATGTTGTCGAGATTTTTGTTATTCCAATGGATGGTAGCCTTGTCATTATGAAAGGTAGTCTGTTGTCGATATCTTTGTTACTCCAATGGATAGTAGCCTATTCATTAGGGAAGGTAGTGTGTTGTCTAGATTTTTGTTACTCCAATGGATGGTAGCCTAGTCATTATGGAAGATAGTCTGTTGTCGAGATTTTTGTTACTCCAATGAATGATAGCCTTGTCATTATGGAAGGTAGTCTGTTGTCGAGATTTTTGTTACTCCAATGGATGGTAGCCTTGTTATTATGGAAGGTAGTTTGTCATTGTGATTTTTGTTACTCCTATGGATGGTAACCTTCTCATTATGGAAGGTACTCTATTGTTCAGATTTTCGTTACTACAATGTATGGTAGCCTAGTCATTATGGAAGGTAGTCTGTTGTCGAGATTTTAGTTACTCCAATGGATGGTAGCCTAATCATTATGGAAGGTAGTCTGTTGTCGAGATTTTTGTTACTCCAATGGAAGGTAGCCTTGTCATTATGGAAGGTAGTCTATTGTCGATATTTTTTTACTCCAATGGATGGTAGCCTTGTCATTATGGAAGATAGTATGTTGTCGAGATTTTTGTTATTCCAACGGATGGTAGCCTTGTCATTATGGAAGATAGTCTGTTGTCGAGATTTTTGTTACTCCAATGGATGATAGCCTTGTCATTATGGAAGGTAGGTTGTTGTCGATATATTTGTTACTCCAATGGATGGTAGCCTAGTCATTATGAAAGGTAGTCTGTTGTCGAGATTTTTGTTACTCCAATGGATGGTAGCCTTTTCATTATGGATGGTAGTATGTTGTCGAGATTTTTGTTATTCCAATGGATGGTAGCCTTGTCATTATGAAAGGTAGTCTGTTGTCGATATCTTTGTTACTCCAATGGATAGTAGCCTAGTCATTAGGGAAGGTAGTGTGTTGTCGAGATTTTTGTTACTCCAATGGATGGTAGCCTAGTCATTATGGAAGATAGTATGTTGTCGAGATTTTTGTTACTCCAATGAATGATAGCCTTGTCATTATGGAAGGTAGTCTGTTGTCGAGATTTTTGTTACTCCAATGGATGGTAGCCTTGTTATTATGGAAGGTAGTTTGTCATTGTGATTTTTGTTACTCCTATGGATGGTAGCCTTCTCATTATGGAAGGTAGTCTATTGTTCAGATTTTTGTTACTACAATGTATGGTAGACTAGTCATTATGGAAGGTAGTCTTTTGTCGTGATTTTAGTTACTCCAATGGATGGTAGCCTAGTCATTATGGAAGATAGTCTGTTGTCGAGATTTTTGTTACTCCGATGGATGATAGCCTTGTTATTATGGAAGGAAGGTTGTTGTCGATATATTTGTTACTGCAATGGATGGTAGCCTAGTCATTATGAAAGGTAGTCTATTGTCGAGATTTTTTTTACTCCAATGGATGGTAGCCTTGTCATTATGGATGGTAGTATGTTGTCGAGATTTTTGTTATTCCAATGGATGGTAGCCTTGTCATTATGAAAGGTAGTCTGTTGTCGATATCTTTGTTACTCCAATGGATAGTAGCCTATTCATTAGGGAAGGTAGTGTGTTGTCTAGATTTTTGTTACTCCAATGGATGGTAGCCTAGTCATTATGGAAGATAGTTTGTTGTCGAGATTTTTGTTACTCCAATGAATGATAGCCTTGTCACTATGGAAGGTAGTCTGTTGTCGAGATTTTTGTTACTCCAATGGATGGTAGCCTTGTTATTATGGAAGGTAGTTTGTCATTGTGATTTTTGTTACTCCTATGGATGGTAACCTTCTCATTATGGAAGGTACTCTATTGTTCAGATTTTCGTTACTAGAATGTATGGTAGCCTAGTCATTATGGAAGGTAGTCTGTTGTCGAGATTTTAGTTACTCCAATGGATGGTAGCCTAATCATTATGGAAGGTAGTCTGTTGTCGAGATTTTTGTTACTCCAATGGAAGGTAGCCTTGTCATTATGGAAGGTAGTCTATTGTCGATATTTTTTTACTCCAATGGATGGTAGCCTTGTCATTATGGAAGATAGTATGTTGTCGAGATTTTTGTTATTCCAACGGATGGTAGCCTTGTCATTATGGAAGATAGTCTGTTGTCGAGATTTTTGTTACTCCAATGGATGATAGCCTTGTCATTATGGAAGGTAGGTTGTTGTCGATATATTTGTTACTCCAATGGATGGTAGCCTAGTCATTATGAAAGGTAGTCTGTTGTCGAGATTTTTGTTACTCCAATGGATGGTAGCCTTTTCATTATGGATGGTAGTATGTTGTCGAGATTTTTGTTATTCCAATGGATGGTAGCCCTGTCATTATGAAAGGTAGTCTGTTGTCGATATCTTTGTTACTCCAATGGATAGTAGCCTAGTCATTAGGGAAGGTAGTGTGTTGTCGAGATTTTTGTTACTCCAATGGATGGTAGCCTAGTCATTATGGAAGATAGTATGTTGTCGAGATTTTTGTTACTCCAATGAATGATAGCCTTGTAATTATGGAAGGTAGTCTGTTGTCGAGATTTTTGTTACTCCAATGGATGGTAGCCTTGTTATTATGGAAGGTAGTTTGTCATTGTGATTTTTGTTACTCCTATGGATGGTAGCCTTCTCATTATGGAAGGTAGTCTATTGTTCATATTTTTGTTACTACAATGTATGGTAGCCTAGTCATTATGGAAGGTAGTCTTTTGTCGTGATTTTAGTTACTCCAATGGATGGTATCCTAGTCATTATGGAAGGTAGTCTGTTGTCGAGATTTTTGTTACTCCAATGGATGATAGCCTTGTTATTATGGAAGGAAGGTTGTTGTCGATATATTTGTTACTCCAATGGATGGTAGCCTAGTCATTATGAAAGGTAGTCTATTGTCGAGATTTTTTTTACTCCAATGGATGGTAGCCTTGTCATTATGGATGGTAGTATGTTGTCGAGATTTTTGTTATTCCAATGAATGGTAGCCTTGTCATTATGAAAGGTAGTCTGTTGTCGATATCTTTGTTACTCCAATGGATAGTAGCCTATTCATTAGGGAAGGTAGTGTGTTGTCTAGATTTTTGTTACTCCAATGGATGGTAGCCTAGTCATTATGGAAGATAGTCTGTTGTCGAGATTTTTGTTACTCCAATGAATGATAGCCTTGTCATTATGGAAGGTAGTTTGTCATTATGATTTTTGTTACTCCTATGGATGGTAACCTTCTCATTATGGAAGGTACTCTATTGTTCAGATTTTCGTTACTACAATGTATGGTAGCCTAGTCATTATGGAAGGTAGTCTGTTGTCGAGATTTTAGTTACTCCAATGGATGGTAGCCTAATCATTATGGAAGGTAGTCTGTTGTTGAGATTTTTGTTACTCCAATGGATGGTAGCCTTGTCATTATTGAAGGTAGTCTATTGTCGATATTTTCTTACTCCAATGGATGGTAGCCTTGTCATTATGGAAGATAGTATGTTGTCGAGATTTTTGTTATTCCAACGGATGGTAGCCTTGTCATTATGGTAGGTAGTATTTTGTTGATATCTTTGTTACTCCAGTGGATGGTAGCCTTGTCATTACGGAAGGTAGTCTGTTGTCAATATCTCTATTACTCTAATGGATGGTAGCCTAGTCATTATGAAAGGTAATCTATTGTCGAGATTTTTTTTACTCCAATGGATGGTAGACTTGTCATTATGGAAGGTAGTATGTTGTCGAGATTTTTGTTATTCCAATGGTTGGTAGCTTTGTCATTATGAAAGGTAGTCTGTTGTCGATATCTTTGTTACTCCAATGGATGGTAGCCTAGTCATTAGGGAAGGTAGTGTGTTGTCGAGATTTTTGTTACTCCAATGGATGGTAGCCTAGTCATTATGGAAGATAGTCTGTTGTCGAGATTTTTGTTACTCCAATGAATGATAGCCTTGTCATTATGGAAGGTAGTCTGTTGTCGAGATTTTTGTTACTCCAATGGATGGTAGCCTTGTTATTATGGAAGGTAGTTTGTCATTGTGATTTTTGTTACTCCTATGGATGTTAACCTTCTCATTATGGAAGGTACTCTATTGTTCAGATTTTCGTTACTACAATGTATGGTAGCCTAGTCATTATGGAAGGTAGTCTGTTGTCGATATTTTAGTTACTCCAATGGATGGTAGCCTAGTCATTATGGAAGGTAGTCTGTTGTCGAGATTTTTGTTACTCCAATGCATGGTAACCTTGTCATTATGGAAGGTAGTCTATTGTCGATATTTTTTTACTCCAATGGATGGTAGCCTTGTCATTATGGAAGATAGTATGTTGTCGAGATTTTTGTTATTCCAATGGATGGTAGCCTTGTCATTATGGTAGGTAGTATTTTGTTGATATCTTTGTTACTCCAGTGGATGGTAGCCTTGGCATTATGGAAGGTAGTCTGTTGTCAATATCTTTATTATACCAATGGATGGTAGCCTAGTCATTATGAAAGGTAATCTTTTGTCGGGATTTTTTTAACTCCAATGGATGGTAGCCTTGTCATTATGGAAGGTAGTATGTTGTCGAGATTTTTGTTATTCCAATGGTTGGTAGCTTTGTCATTATGAAATGTAGTCTGTTGTCGATATCTTTGTTACTCTAATGGATGGTAGCCTAGTAATTAGGGAGGGTAGTCTGTTGTCGATATTTTTGTTACTCCAATGGATGGTAGCCTAGTAATTATGGAAGATAGTATGTTGTCGAGATTTTTGTTACTCTATAGGTTGATAGCCTTGTCATTATGGAAGGTAGGTTGTTGTCGATATATTTGTTACTCCAATGGATGGTAGCCTAGTCATTATGAAAGGTAGTCTGTTGTCGAGATTTTTGTTACTCCAATGGATGGTAGCCTTGTCATTATGGATGGTAGTATGTTGTCGAGATTTTTGTTATTCCAATGGATGGTAGCCCTGTCATTATGAAAGGTAGTCTGTTGTCGATATCTTTGTTACTCCAATGGATAGTAGCCTAGTCATTAGGGAAGGTAGTGTGTTGTCGAGATTTTTGTTACTCCAATGGATGGTAGCCTAGTCATTATGGAAGATAGTATGTTGTCGAGATTTTTGTTACTCCAATGAATGATAGCCTTGTAATTATGGAAGGTAGTCTGTTGTCGAGATTTTTGTTACTCCAATGGATGGTAGCCTTGTTATTATGGAAGGTAGTTTGTCATTGTGATTTTTGTTACTCCTATGGATGGTAGCCTTCTCATTATGGAAGGTAGTCTATTGTTCATATTTTTGTTACTACAATGTATGGTACCCTAGTCATTATGGAAGGTAGTCTTTTGTCGTGATTTTAGTTACTCCAATGGATGGTATCCTAGTCATTATGGAAGGTAGTCTGTTGTCGAGATTTTTGTTACTCCAATGGATGATAGCCTTGTTATTATGGAAGGAAGGTTGTTGTCGATATATTTGTTACTCCAATGGATGGTAGCCTAGTCATTATGAAAGGTAGTCTATTGTCGAGATTTTTTTTACTCCAATGGATGGTAGCCTTGTCATTATGGATGGTAGTATGTTGTCGAGATTTTTGTTATTCCAATGAATGGTAGCCTTGTCATTATGAAAGGTAGTCTGTTGTCGATATCTTTGTTACTCCAATGGATAGTAGCCTATTCATTAGGGAAGGTAGTGTGTTGTCTAGATTTTTGTTACTCCAATGGATGGTAGCCTAGTCATTATGGAAGATAGTCTGTTGTCGAGATTTTTGTTACTCCAATGAATGATAGCCTTGTCATTATGGAAGGTAGTTTGTCATTATGATTTTTGTTACTCCTATGGATGGTAACCTTCTCATTATGGAAGGTACTCTATTGTTCAGATTTTCGTTACTACAATGTATGGTAGCCTAGTCATTATGGAAGGTAGTCTGTTGTCGAGATTTTAGTTACTCCAATGGATGGTAGCCTAATCATTATGGAAGGTAGTCTGTTGTTGAGATTTTTGTTACTCCAATGGATGGTAGCCTTGTCATTATTGAAGGTAGTCTATTGTCGATATTTTCTTACTCCAATGGATGGTAGCCTTGTCATTATGGAAGATAGTATGTTGTCGAGATTTTTGTTATTCCAACGGATGGTAGCCTTGTCATTATGGTAGGTAGTATTTTGTTGATATCTTTGTTACTCCAGTGGATGGTAGCCTTGTCATTACGGAAGGTAGTCTGTTGTCAATATCTCTATTACTCTAATGGATGGTAGCCTAGTCATTATGAAAGGTAATCTATTGTCGAGATTTTTTTTACTCCAATGGATGGTAGACTTGTCATTATGGAAGGTAGTATGTTGTCGAGATTTTTGTTATTCCAATGGTTGGTAGCTTTGTCATTATGAAAGGTAGTCTGTTGTCGATATCTTTGTTACTCCAATGGATGGTAGCCTAGTCATTAGGGAAGGTAGTGTGTTGTCGAGATTTTTGTTACTCCAATGGATGGTAGCCTAGTCATTATGGAAGATAGTCTGTTGTCGAGATTTTTGTTACTCCAATGAATGATAGCCTTGTCATTATGGAAGGTAGTCTGTTGTCGAGATTTTTGTTACTCCAATGGATGGTAGCCTTGTTATTATGGAAGGTAGTTTGTCATTGTGATTTTTGTTACTCCTATGGATGTTAACCTTCTCATTATGGAAGGTACTCTATTGTTCAGATTTTCGTTACTACAATGTATGGTAGCCTAGTCATTATGGAAGGTAGTCTGTTGTCGATATTTTAGTTACTCCAATGGATGGTAGCCTAGTCATTATGGAAGGTAGTCTGTTGTCGAGATTTTTGTTACTCCAATGCATGGTAACCTTGTCATTATGGAAGGTAGTCTATTGTCGATATTTTTTTACTCCAATGGATGGTAGCCTTGTCATTATGGAAGATAGTATGTTGTCGAGATTTTTGTTATTCCAATGGATGGTAGCCTTGTCATTATGGTAGGTAGTATTTTGTTGATATCTTTGTTACTCCAGTGGATGGTAGCCTTGGCATTATGGAAGGTAGTCTGTTGTCAATATCTTTATTATACCAATGGATGGTAGCCTAGTCATTATGAAAGGTAATCTTTTGTCGGGATTTTTTTAACTCCAATGGATGGTAGCCTTGTCATTATGGAAGGTAGTATGTTGTCGAGATTTTTGTTATTCCAATGGTTGGTAGCTTTGTCATTATGAAATGTAGTCTGTTGTCGATATCTTTGTTACTCTAATGGATGGTAGCCTAGTAATTAGGGAAGGTAGTCTGTTGTCGATATTTTTGTTACTCCAATGGATGGTAGCCTAGTAATTATGGAAGATAGTATGTTGTCGAGATTTTTGTTACTCTATAGGTTGATAGCCTTGTCATTATGGAAGGTAGGTTGTTGTCGATATATTTGTTACTCCAATGGATGGTAGCCTAGTCATTATGAAAGGTAGTCTGTTGTCGAGATTTTTGTTACTCCAATGGATGGTAGCCTTGTCATTATGGATGGTAGTATGTTGTCGAGATTTTTGTTATTCCAATGGATGGTAGCCTTGTCATTATAAAAGGTAGTTTGTTGTTGATATCTTTGTTACTCCAATGGATAGTAGCCTAGTCATTAGGGAAGGTAGTGTGTTGTCGAGATTTTTGTTACTCCAATGGATGGTAGCCTAGTCATTATGGAAGATAGTATGTTGTCGAGATTTTTGTTACTCCAATGAATGATAGCCTTGTCATTATGTAAGGTAGTCTGTTGTCGAGATTTTTGTTACTCCAATGGATGGTAGCCTTGTTATTATGGAAGGTAGTTTGTCATTGTGATTTTTCTTACTCCTATGGATGGTAGCCTTCTCATTATGGAAGGTAGTCTATTGTTCGTATTTTTGTTACTACAATGTATGGTAGCCTAGTCATTATGGAAGGTAGTCTTTTGTCGTTATTTTAGTTACTCCAATAGATGGTAGCCTAGTCATTATGGAAGATAGTCTGTTGTCGAGATTTTTGTTACTCCAATGGATGATAGCCTTGTTATTATGGAAGGAAGGTTGTTGTCGATATATTTGTTACTCCAATGGATGGTATCCTAGTCATTATGAAAGGTAGTCTATTGTCGAGATTTTTTTTACTCCAATGGATGGTAGCCTTGTCATTATGGATGGTAGTATGTTGTCGAGATTTTTGTTATTCCAATGGATGGTAGCCTTGTCATTATGAAAGGTAGTCTGTTGTCGATATCTTTGTTACTCCAATGGATAGTAGCCTATTCATTAGGGAAGGTAGTGTGTTGTCTAGATTTTTGTTACTCCAATGGATGGTAGCCTAGTCATTATGGAAGATATTCTGTTGTCGAGATTTTTGTTACTCCAATGAATGATAGCCTTTTTATTATGGAAGGTAGTCTGTTGTCGAGATTTTTGTTACTCCAATGGATGGTAGCCTTGTTATTATGGAAGGTAGTTTGTCATTGTGATTTTTGTTACTCCTATGGATGGTAACCTTCTCATTATGGAAGGTACTCTATTGTTCAGATTTTCGTTACTACAAAGTATGGTAGCCTAGTCATTATGGAAGGTAGTCTGTTGTCGAGATTTTAGTTACTCCAATGGATGGTAGCCTAATCATTATGGAAGGTAGTCTGTTGTTGAGATTTTTGTTACTCCAATGGATGGTAGCCTTGTCATTATTGAAGGTAGTCTATTGTCGATATTTTCTTACTCCAATGGATGGTAGCCTTGTCATTATGGAAGATAGTATGTTGTCGAGATTTTTGTTATTCCAACGGATGGTAGCCTTGTCATTATGGTAGGTAGTATTTTGTTGATATCTTTGTTACTCCAGTGGATGGTAGCCTTGTCATTATGGAAGGTAGTCTGTTGTCAATATCTTTATTACTCTAATGGATGGTAGCCTAGTCATTATGAAAGGTAATCTATTGTCGAGATTTTTTTTACTCCAATGGATGGTAGCCTTGTCATTATGGAAGGTAGTATGTTGTCGAGATTTTTGTTATTCCAATGGTTGGTAGCTTTGTCATTATGAAAGGTAGTCTGTTGTCGATATCTTTGTTACTCCAATGGATGGTAGCCTAGTCATTAGGGAAGGTAGTGTGTTGTCGATATTTTTGTTACTCCAATGGATGGTAGCCTAGTCATTATGGAAGATAGTCTGTTGTCGAGATTTTTGTTACTCCAATGAATGATAGCCTTGTCATTATGGAAGGTAGTCTGTTGTCGAGATTTTTGTTACTCCAATGGATGGTAGCCTTGTTATTATGGAAGGTAGTTTGTCATTGTGATTTTTGTTACTCCTATGGATGGTAACCTTCTCATTATGGAAGGTACTCTATTGTTCAGATTTTCGTTACTACAATGTATGGTAGCCTAGTCATTATGGAAGGTAGTCTGTTGTCGATATTTTAGTTACTCCAATGGATGGTAGCCTAGTCATTATGGAAGGTAGTCTGTTGTCGAGATTTTTGTTACTCCAATGCATGGTAGCCTTGTCATTATGGAAGGTAGTCTATTGTCGATATTTTTTTACTCCAATGGATGGTAGCCTTGTCATTATGGAAGATAGTATGTTGTCGAGATTTTTGTTATTCCAATGGATGGTAGCCTTGTCATTATGGTAGGTAGTATTTTGTTGATATCTTTGTTACTCCAGTGGATGGTAGCCTTGGCATTATGGAAGGCAGTCTGTTGTATATATCTTTATTATACCAATGGATGGTAGCCTAGTCATTATGAAAGGTAATCTATTGTCGAGATTTTTTTTACTCCAATGGATGGTAGCCTTGTCATTATGGAAGGTAGTATGTTGTCGAGATTTTTGTTATTCCAATGGTTGGTAGCTTTGTCATTATGAAAGGTAGTCTGTTGTCGATATCTTTGTTACTCTAATGGATGGTAGCCTAGTAATTAGGGAAGGTAGTCTGTTGTCGATATTTTTGTTACTCCAATGGATGGTAGCCTAGTAATTATGGAAGATAGTCTGTTGTCGAGATTTTTGTTACTCTAATGGTTGATAGCCTTGCCATTATGGAAGGTAGGTTGTTGTCGATATATTTGTTACTCCAATGGATGGTAGCCTAGTCATTATGAAAGGTAGTATGTTGTCGAGATTTTTGTTACTCCAATGGATGGTAGCCTTTTTATTATGGAAGGTAGTCTGTTGTCGAGATTTTTGTTACTCCAATGGATGGTAGCCTTGTTATTATGGAAGGTAGTTTGTCATTGTGATTTTTGTTACTCCTATGGATGGTAACCTTCTCATTATGGAAGGTACTCTATTGTTCAGATTTTCGTTACTACAATGTATGGTAGCCTAGTCATTATGGAAGGTAGTCTGTTGTCGAGATTTTAGTTACTCCAATGGATGGTAGCCTAATCATTATGGAAGGTAGTCTGTTGTTGAGATTTTTGTTACTCCAATGGATGGTAGCCTTGTCATTATTGAAGGTAGTCTATTGTCGATATTTTTTCTTACTCCAATGGATGGTAGCCATGTCATTATGGAAGATAGTATGTTGTCGAGATTTTTGTTATTCCAACGGATGGTAGCCTTGTCATTATGGTAGGTAGTATTTTGTTGATATATATGTTACTCCAGTGGATGGTAGCCTTGTCATTATGGAAGGTAGTCTGTTGTCAATATCTTTATTACTCTAATGGATGGTAGCCTAGTCATTATGAAAGGTAATCTATTGTCGAGATTTTTTTTACTCCAATGGATGGTAGCCTTGTCATTATGGAAGGTAGTATGTTGTCGAGATTTTTGTTATTCCAATGGTTGGTAGCTTTGTCATTATGAAAGGTAGTCTGTTGTCGATATCTTTGTTACTCCAATGGATGGTAGCCTAGTCATTAGGGAAGGTAGTGTGTTGTCTAGATTTTTGTTACTCCAATGGATGGTAGCCTAGTCATTATGGAAGATAGTTTGTTGTCGAGATTTTTGTTACTCCAATGAACGATAGCCTTGTCATTATGGAAGGTAGTCTGTTGTCGAGATTTTTGTTACTCCAATGGATGGTAGCCTTGTTATTATGGAAGGTAGTTTGTCATTGTGATTTTTGTTACTCCTATGGATGGTAACCTTCTAATTATGGAAGGTACTCTATTGTTCAGATTTTCGTTACTACAATGTATGGTAGCCTAGTCATTATGGAAGGTAGTCTGTTGTCGATATTTTAGTTACTCCAATGGATGGTAGCCTAGTCATTATGGAAGGTAGTCTGTTGTCGAGATTTTTGTTACTCCAATGCATGGTAGCCTTGTCATTATGGAAGGTAGTCTATTGTCGATATTTTTTTACTCCAATGGATGGTAGCCTTGTCATTATGGAAGATAGTATGTTGTCGAGATTTTTGTTATTCCAACGGATGGTAGCCTTGTCATTATGGTAGGTAGTATTTTGTTGATATCTTTGTTACTCCAATGGTTGGTAGCTTTGTCATTATGAAAGGTAGTCTGTTGTCGATATCTTTGTTACTCTAATGGATGGTAGCCTAGTAATTAGGGAAGGTAGTCTGTTGTCGATATTTTTGTTACTCCAATGGATGGTAGCCTAGTAATTATGGAAGATAGTCTGTTGTCGAGATTTTTGTTACTCTAATTGTTGATAGCCTTGTCATTATGGAAGGTAGGTTGTTGTCGATATATTTGATACTCCAATGGATGGTAGCCTAGTCATTATGAAAGGTAGTCTGTTGTCAAGATTTTTGTTACTCCAATGGATGGTAGCCTTGTCATTATGGATGGTAGTATGTTGTCGAGATTTTTGTTATTCCAATGGATGGTAGCCTTGTCATTATAAAAGGTAGTTTGTTGTTGATATCTTTGTTACTCCAATGGATAGTAGCCTAGTCATTAGGGAAGGTAGTGTGTTGTCGAGATTTTTGTTACTCCAATGGATGGTAGCCTAGTCATTATGGAAGATAGTATGTTGTCGAGATTTTTGTTACTCCAATGAATGATAGCCTTGTCATTATGGAAGGTAGTCTGTTGTCGAGATTTTTGTTACTCCAATGGATGGTAGCCTTGTTATTATGGAAGGTAGTTTGTCATTGTGATTTTTCTTACTCCTATGGATGGTAACCTTCTCATTATGGAAGGTACTCTACTGTTCAGATTTTCGTTACTACAATGTATGGTAGCCTAGTCATTATGGAAGGTAGTCTGTTGTCGAGATTTTAGTTACTCCAATGGATGGTAGCCTAATCATTATGGAAGGTAGTCTGTTGTTGAGATTTTTGTTACTCCAATGGATGGTAGCCTTGTCATTATTGAAGGTAGTCTATTGTCGATATTTTTTCTTACTCCAATGGATGGTAGCCATGTCATTATGGAAGATAGTATGTTGTCGAGATTTTTGTTATTCCAACGGATGGTAGCCTTGTCATTATGGTAGGTAGTATTTTGTTGATATATATGTTACTCCAGTGGATGGTAGCCTTGTCATTATGGAAGGTAGTCTGTTGTCAATATCTTTATTACTCTAATGGATGGTAGCCTAGTCATTATGAAAGGTAATCTATTGTCGAGATTTTTTTTACTCCAATGGATGGTAGCCTTGTCATTATGGAAGGTAGTATGTTGTCGAGATTTTTGTTATTCCAATGGTTGGTAGCTTTGTCATTATGAAAGGTAGTCTGTTGTCGATATCTTTGTTACTCCAATGGATGGTAGCCTAGTCATTAGGGAAGGTAGTGTGTTGTCTAGATTTTTGTTACTCCAATGGATGGTAGCCTAGTCATTATGGAAGATAGTCTGTTGTCGAGATTTTTGTTACTCCAATGAACGATAGCCTTGTCATTATGGAAGGTAGTCTGTTGTCGAGATTTTTGTTACTCCAATGGATGGTAGCCTTGTTATTATGGAAGGTAGTTTGTCATTGTGATTTTTGTTACTCCTATGGATGGTAACCTTCTAATTATGGAAGGTACTCTATTGTTCAGATTTTCGTTACTACAATGTATGGTAGCCTAGTCATTATGGAAGGTAGTCTGTTGTCGATATTTTAGTTACTCCAATGGATGGTAGCCTAGTCATTATGGAAGGTAGTCTGTTGTCGAGATTTTTGTTACTCCAATGCATGGTAGCCTTGTCATTATGGAAGGTAGTCTATTGTCGATATTTTTTTACTCCAATGGATGGTAGCCTTGTCATTATGGAAGATAGTATGTTGTCGAGATTTTTGTTATTCCAACGGATGGTAGCCTTGTCATTATGGTAGGTAGTATTTTGTTGATATCTTTGTTACTCCAATGGTTGGTAGCTTTGTCATTATGAAAGGTAGTCTGTTGTCGATATCTTTGTTACTCTAATGGATGGTAGCCTAGTAATTAGGGAAGGTAGTCTGTTGTCGATATTTTTGTTACTCCAATGGATGGTAGCCTAGTAATTATGGAAGATAGTCTGTTGTCGAGATTTTTGTTACTCTAATTGTTGATAGCCTTGTCATTATGGAAGGTAGGTTGTTGTCGATATATTTGATACTCCAATGGATGGTAGCCTAGTCATTATGAAAGGTAGTCTGTTGTCAAGATTTTTGTTACTCCAATGGATGGTAGCCTTGTCATTATGGATGGTAGTATGTTGTCGAGATTTTTGTTATTCCAATGGATGGTAGCCTTGTCATTATAAAAGGTAGTTTGTTGTTGATATCTTTGTTACTCCAATGGATAGTAGCCTAGTCATTAGGGAAGGTAGTGTGTTGTCGAGATTTTTGTTACTCCAATGGATGGTAGCCTAGTCATTATGGAAGATAGTATGTTGTCGAGATTTTTGTTACTCCAATGAATGATAGCCTTGTCATTATGGAAGGTAGTCTGTTGTCGAGATTTTTGTTACTCCAATGGATGGTAGCCTTGTTATTATGGAAGGTAGTTTGTCATTGTGATTTTTCTTACTCCTATGGATGGTAACCTTCTCATTATGGAAGGTACTCTACTGTTCAGATTTTCGTTACTACAATGTATGGTAGCCTAGTCATTATGGAAGGTAGTCTGTTGTCGAGATTTTAGTTACTACAATGTATGGTAGCCTAGTCATTATGGAAGGTAGTCTTTTGTCGTTATTTTAGTTACTCCAATGGATGGTAGCCTAGTCATTATGGAAGATAGTCTGTTGTCGAGATTTTTGTTACTCCAATGGATGATAGCCTTGTTATTATGGAAGGAAGGTTGTTGTCGATATATTTGTTACTCCAATGGATGGTATCCTAGTCATTATGAAAGGTAGTCTATTGTCGAGATTTTTTTTACTCCAATGGATGGTAGCCTTGTCATTATGGATGGTAGTATGTTGTCGAGATTTTTGTTATTCCAATGGATGGTAGCCTTGTCATTATGAAAGGTAGTCTGTTGTCGATATCTTTGATACTCCAATGGATAGTAGCCTATTCATTAGGGAAGGTAGTGTGTTGTCTAGATTTTTGTTACTCCAATGGATGGTAGCCTAGTCATTATGGAAGATATTTTGTTGTCGAGATTTTTGTTACTCCAATGAATGATAGCCTTGTCATTATGGAAGGTAGTCTGTTGTCGAGATTTTTGTTACTCCAATGGATGGTAGCCTTGTTATTATGGAAGGTAGTTTGTCATTGTGATTTTTGTTACTCCTATGGATGGTAACCTTCTCATTATGGAAGGTACTCTACTGTTCAGATTTTCGTTACTACAATGTATGGTAGCCTAGTCATTATGGAAGGTAGTCTGTTGTCGAGATTTTAGTTACTCCAATGGATGGTAGCCTAATCATTATGGAAGGTAGTCTATTGTCGAGATTTTTGTTACTCCAATGGATGGTAGCCTTGTCATTATGGAAGGTAGTCTATTGTCGATATTTTTTTACTCCAATGGATGGTAGCCTTGTCATTATGGAAGATAGTATGTTGTCGAGATTTTTGTTATTCCAACGGATGGTAGCCTTGTCATTATGGTAGGTAGTATTTTGGTGATATCTTTGTTACTCCAGTGGATGGTAGCCTTGTCATTATGGAAGGTAGTCTGTTGTCAATATCTTTATTACTCTAATAGATGGTAGCCTAGTCATTATGAAAGGTAATCTATTGTCGAGATTTTTTTTACTCCAATGGATGGTAGCCTTGTCATTATGGAAGGTAGTATGTTGTCGAGATTTTTGTTATTCCAATGGTTGGTAGCTTTGTCATTATGAAAGGTAGTCTGTTGTCGATATCTTTGTTACTCCAATGAATGGTAGCCTAGTCATTAGGGAAGGTAGTGTGTTGTCGAGATTTTTGTTACTCCAATGGATGGTAGCCTAGTCATTATGGAAGATAGTCTGTTGTCGATAATTTTGTTACTCCAATGAATGATAGCCTTGTCATTATGGAAGGTAGTCTGTTGTCGAGAATTTTGTTACTCCAATGGATGGTAGCCTTGTTATTATGGAAGGTAGTTTGTCATTGTGATTTTTGTTACTCCTATGGATGGTAACCTTCTCATTATGGAAGGTACTCTATTGTTCAGATTTTCGTTACTACAATGTATGGTAGCCTAGTCATTATGGAAGGTAGTCTGTTGTCGATATTTTAGTTACTCCAATGGATGGTAGCCTAGTCATTATGGAAGGTAGTCTGTTGTCGAGATTTTTGTTACTCCAATGCATGGTAGCCTGGTCATTATGGAAGGTAGTCTATTGTCGATATTTTTTTACTCCAATGGATGGTAGCCTTGTCATTATGGAAGATAGTATGTTGTCGAGATTTTTGTTATTCCAACGGATGGTAGCCTTGTCATTATGGTAGGTAGTATTTTGTTGATATCTTTGTTACTCCAGTGGATGGTAGCCTTGTCATTATGGAAGGTAGTCTGTTGTCAATATCTTTATTATACCAATGGATGGTAGCCTAGTCATTATGAAAGGTAATCTATTGTCGAGATTTTTTTTACTCCAATGGATGGTAGCCTTGTCATTATGGAAGGTAGTATGTTGTCGAGATTTTTGTTATTCCAATGGTTGGTAGCTTTGTCATTATGAAAGGTAGTCTGTTGTCGATATCTTTGTTACTCTAATGGATGGTAGCCTAGTAATTAGGGAAGGTAGTCTGTTGTCGATATTTTTGTTACTCCAATGGATGGTAGCCTAGTAATTATGGAAGATAGTCTGTTGTCAAGATTTTTGTTACTCCAATGGATGATAGCCTTGTCATTATGGAAGGTAGGTTGTTGTCGATATATTTGTTACTCCAATGGATGGTAGCCTAGTCATTATGAAAGGTAGTCTGTTGTCGAGATTTTTGTTACTCCAATGGATGGTAGCCTTGTCATTATGGAAGGTAGTCTATTGTTCAGATTTTTGTTACTACAATGTATGGTAGCCTTGTCATTATGGAAGGTAGTCTATTGTCGTTATTTTTTTACTCCAATGGATGGTAGCCTTGTCATTATGGAAGATAGTATGTTGTCGAGATTTTTGTTATTCCAACGGATGGTAGCCTTGTCATTATGGTAGGTAGTATTTTGTTGATATCTTTGTTACTCCAGTGGATGGTAGCCTTGTCATTATGGAAGGTAGTCTGTTGTCAATATCTTTATTACTCTAATGGATGGTAGCCTAGTCATTATGAAAGGTAATCTATTGTCGAGATTTTTTTTACTCCAATGGATGGTAGCCTTGTCATTATGGAAGGTAGTATGTTGTCGAGATTTTTGTTATTCCAATGGTTGGTAGCTTTGTCATTATGAAAGGTAGTCTGTTGTCGATATCTTTGTTACTCCAATGGATGGTAGCCTAGTCATTAGGGAAGGTAGTGTGTTGTCGAGATTTTAGTTACTCCAATGGATGGTAGCCTAGTCATTATGGAAGATAGTCTGTTGTCGAGATTTTTGTTACTCCAATGAATGATAGCCTTGTCATTATGGAAGGTAGTCTGTTGTCGAGATTTTTGTTACTCCAATGGATGGTAGCCTTGTTATTATGGAAGGTAGTTTGTCATTGTGATTTTTGTTACTCCTATGGATGGTAACCTTCTCATTATGGAAGGTACTCTATTGTTCAGATTTTCGTTACTACAATGTATGGTAGCCTAGTCATTATGGAAGGTAGTCTGTTGTCGATATTTTAGTTACTCCAATGGATGGTAGCCTAGTCATTATGGAAGGTAGTCTGTTGTCGAGATTTTTGTTACTCCAATGCATGGTAGCCTGGTCATTATGGAAGGTAGTCTATTGTCGATATTTTTTTACTCCAATGGATGGTAGCCTTGTCATTATGGAAGATAGTATGTTGTCGAGATTTTTGTTATTCCAACGGATGGTAGCCTTGTCATTATGGTAGGTAGTATTTTGTTGATATCTTTGTTACTCCAGTGGATGGTAGCCTTGTCATTATGGAAGGTAGTCTGTTGTCAATATCTTTATTATACCAATGGATGGTAGCCTAGTCATTATGAAAGGTAATCTATTGTCGAGATTTTTTTTACTCCAATGGATGGTAGCCTTGTCATTATGGAAGGTAGTATGTTGTCGAGATTTTTGTTATTCCAATGGTTGGTAGCTTTGTCATTATGAAAGGTAGTCTGTTGTCGATATCTTTGTTACTCTAATGGATGGTAGCCTAGTAATTAGGGAAGGTAGTCTGTTGTCGATATTTTTGTTACTCAAATGGATGGTAGCCTAGTAATTATGGAAGATAGTCTGTTGTCGAGATTTTTGTTACTCCAGTGGATGATAGCCTTGTCATTATGGAAGGTAGGTTGTTGTCGATATATTTGTTACTCCAATGGATGGTAGCCTAGTCATTATGAAAGGTAGTCTGTTGTCGAGATTTTTGTTACTCCAATGGATGGTAGCCTTGTCATTATGGAAGGTAGTCTATTGTTCAGATTTTTGTTACTACAATGTATGGTAGCCTTGTCATTATGGAAGGTAGTCTATTGTCGATATTTTTTTACTCCAATGGATGGTAGCCTTATCATTATGGAAGATAGTATGTTGTCGAGATTTTTGTTATTCCAACGGATGGTAGCCTTGTCATTTTGGTAGGTAGTATTTTGTTGATATCTTTGTTACTCCAGTGGATGGTAGCCTTGTCATTATGGAAGGTAGTCTGTTGTCAATATCTTTATTACTCTAATGGATGGTAGCCTAGTCATTATGAAAGGTAATCTATTGTCGAGATTTTTTTTACTCCAATGGATGGTAGCCTTGTCATTATGGAAGGTAGTATGTTGTCGAGATTTTTGTTATTCCAATGGTTGGTAGCTTTGTCATTATGAAAGGTAGTTTGTTGTCGATATCTTTGTTACTCCAATGGATGGTAGCCTAGTCATTAGGGAAGGTAGTGTGTTGTCGAGATTTTTGTTACTCCAACGAATGATAGCCTTGTCATTATGGAAGGTAGTCTGTTGTCGAGATTTTTGTTACTCCAATGGATGGTAGCCTTGTTATTATGGAAGGTAGTTTGTCATTGTGATTTTTGTTACTCCTATGGATGGTAACCTTCTCATTATGGAAGGTACTCTATTGTTCATATTTTCGTTACTACAATGTATGGTAGCCTAGTCATTATGGAAGGTAGTCTGTTGTCGATATTTTAGTTACTCCAATGGATGGTAGCCTAGTCATTATGGAAGGTAGTCTATTGTCGATATTTTTGTTACTCTAATGCATGGTAGCCTTGTCATTATGGAAGGTAGTCTATTGTCGATATTTTTTTACTCCAATGGATGATAGCCTTGTCATTATGGAAGATAGTATGTTGTCGAGATTTTTGTTATTCCAACGGATGGTAGCCTTGTCATTATGGAAGGTAGTATGTTGTCGAGATTTTTGTTATTCCAATGGTTGGTAGCTTTGTCATTATGAAAGGTAGTTTGTTGTCGATATCTTTGTTACTCTAATGGATGGTAGCCTAGTAATTAGGGAAGGTAGTCTGTTGTCGATATTTTTGTTACTCCAATGGATGATAGCCTTGTCATTATGGAAGGTAGGTTGTTGTCGATATATTTGTTACTCCAATGGATGGTAGCCTAGTCATTATGAAAGGTAGTCTGTTGTCGAGATTTTTGTTACTCAAATGGATGGTAGCCTTGTCATTATGGAAGGTAGTCTATTGTCGATATTATTTTACTCCAATGGATGGTAGCCTTGTCATTATGGAAGATAGTATGTTGTCGAGATTTTTGTTATTCCAACGGATTGTAGCCTTGCCATTATGGTAGGTAGTATTTTGTTGATATCTTTGTTACTGCAGTGGATGGTAGCCTTGTTATTAAGGAAGGTAGTCTGTTGTCAATATCTTTATTATTCCAATGGATGGTAGCCTAGTCATTATGAAAGGTAATCTATTGTCGAGATTTTTTTTACTCCAATGGATGGTAGCCTTGACATTATGGAAGGTAGTATGTTGTCGAGATTTTTGTTATTCCAATGGTTGGTAGCTTTGTCATTATGAAAGGTAGTTTGTTGTCGATATCTTTGTTACTCCAATGGATGGTAGCCTAGTAATTAGGGAAGGTAGTCTGTTGTCGATATTTTTGTTACTCCAATGGATGGTAGCCTAGTAATTATGGAAGATAGTCTGTTGTCGAGATTTTTGTTACTCCAATGGATGATAGCCTTGTCATTATGGAAGGTAGGTTGTTGTCGATATATTTGTTACTCCAATGGATGGTAGCCTAGTCATTATGAAAGGTAGTCTATTTTCGAGATTTTTTTTACTCCAATGGATGGTAGCCTTGTCATTATGGAAGGTAGTATGTTGCCGAGATTTTTGTTATTCCAATGGATAGTAGCATTGTCATTATGAAAGGTAGTTTGTTGTCGATATCTTTGTTACTCCAATGGATAGTAGCCTAGTTATTACGGAAGGTATTGTGTTGTCGAGATTTTTGTTACTCCAATGGATGGTAGCCTAGTCATTATGGAAGATAGTATGTTGTCGAGATTTTTGTTACTCCAATGGATGATAGCCTTGTCATTATAGAAGGTAGTCTATTGTCGAGATTTTTATTACTCCAATGGATGGTAGCCTTGTTTATATGGAAGGTAGTTTGTCATTTTGATTTTTGTTACTCCTATGGATGGTAGCCTTCTCATTATGGAAGGTAGTCTATTATTCAGATTTTTGTTACTAAAATGTATGGTAGCCTAGTCATTATGGAAGGTACTCTGTTGTCGAGATTTTAGTAACTCCAATGGATGGTAGCCTAGTCATTATTGAAGGTAGTCTGTTGTCGAGATTTTTGTTATTCCAATGGATGGTAGCCTTGTCATTATGAAAGGTAGTCTATTGTTGAGATTTTTTTACTCCAATGGATGGTAGCCTTGTCATTATGGAAGATAGTATGTTGTCGAGATTTTTGTTATTCCAATGGATGGTACCCTTGTCATTATGAAAGGTAGTCTATTGTCGATATTTTTTTTACTCCAATGGATGGTAGCCTTGTCATTATGAAAGGTAGTCTGTTGTCGAGATTTTTGTTACTCCAATGGATGGTAGCCTTGTCATTATGGAAGGTAGTATTTTGTTGATATCTTTGTTACTCCAATGGATGGTAGCCTTGTCATTATGGAAGGTAGTCTGTTGTCGATATCTTTGTTACTCCAATGGATGGTAGCCTAGTCATTATAAAAGGTAGTCTATTGTCGAGATTTTTTTTACTCCAATGGATGGTAGCCTTGTCATTATGGAAGGTAGTATGTTGTCGAGATTTTTGTTATTCCAATGGATGGTAGCCTTGTCATTATGAAAGGTAGTCTGTTGTCGATATCTTTGTTACTCCAATGGATAGTGGCCTAGTCATTAGGGAAGGTAGTGTGTTGTCGAGATTTTTGTTACTCCAATGGATGGTAGCCTAGTCATTATGGAAGTTTGTCTGTTGTCGAAATTTTTGTTACTCCAATAAATGATAGCCTTGTCATTATGGAAGGTAGTCTGTTGCGATATATTTGTTACTCCAATGGATGGTAGCCTAGTCATTATGAAAGGTAGTCTATTGTCGAGATTTGTTTTACTCCAATGGATGGTAGCCTTGTCATTATGGATGGTAGTATGTTGTCAAGATTTTTGTTATTCCAATGGATGGTAGCCTTGTCATTATGAAAGGTAGTCTGTTGTCGATATCTTTGTTACTCCAATGGATAGTAGCCTAGTCATTAGGGAAGGTAGTGTGTTGTCTAGATTTTTGTTACTCCAATGGATGGTAGCCTAGTCATTATGGAAGTTAGTCTGTTGTCGAAATTTTTGTTACTCCAATGAATGATAGCCTTGTCATTATGGAAGGTAGTCTGTTGTCGAGATTTTTGTTACTCCAATGGATGGTAGCCTTGTTATTATGGAAGGTAGTTTGTCATTGTGATTTTTGTTACTCCTATGGATGGTAACCTTCTCATTATGGAAGGTACTCTATTGTTCATATTTTCGTTACTACAATGTATGGTAGCCTAGTCATTATGGAAGGTAGTATTTTGTTGATATCTTTGTTACTCCAGTGGATGGTAGCCTTGTCATTATGGAAGGTAGTCTGTTGTCAATATCTTTATTACTCCAATGGATGGTAGCCTAGTCATTATGAAAGGTAGTCTATTGTCGAGATTTTTTTTACTCCAATGGATGGTAGCCTTGTCATTATGGAAGGTAGTATGTTGTCGAGATTTTTGTTATTCCAATTGTTGGTAGCTTTGTCATTATGAAAGGCAGTCTATTGCCGATATCTTTGTTACTAAAATGGATGGTAGCCTAGTAATTAAGGAAGGTAGTTTGTTATCGATATATTTTTTACTCCAATGGATGGTAGCCTAGTCATTATGAAAGATAGTCTGTTGTCGAGATTTTTTTACTCCAATGGATGGTAGCCTTGTCATTATTGAAGGTAGTATGTTGTCGAGATTTTTGTTATTCCAATGGATAGTAGCCTTGTCATTATGAAAGGTAGTTTGTTGTCGATATCTTTGTTACTCCAATGGATAGTAACCTAGTCATTACGGAAGGTAGTGTGTTGTCGAGATTTTTGTTACTCCAATGGATGGTAGTCTTGTCATTATGGAAGATAGTATGTTGTCGAGATTTTTGTTACTCCAATGGATGATAGCCTTGTCATTATGGAAGGTAGTCTATTGTCGAGATTTTTATTACTCCAATGGATGGTAGCCTTGTTATTATGGAAGGTAGTTTGTCATTTTGATTTTTGTTACTCCTATGGATGGTAGCCTTCTCATTATGGAAGGTAGTCTATTGTTCAGATTTTTGTTACTACAATGTATGGTAGCCTAGTCATTATGGAAGGTAGTCTATTGTCGAGATTTTAGTTACTCCAATGGATGGTAGCCTAGTCATTATGGAAGGTAGTCTGTTGTCGAGATTTTTGTTATTCCAATGGATGGTAGCCTTGTCATTATGAAAGGTAGTCTATTGTTGAGATTTTTTTACTCCAATGGATGGTAGCCTTGTCATTATGGAATATAGTATGTTGTCGAGATTTTTGTTATTCAAATGGATGGTACCCTTGTCATTATGAAAGGTAGTCTATTGTCGATATTTTTTTTACTCCAATGGATGGTAGCCTTGTCATTATGGAAGGTAGTCTGTTGTCGAGATTTTTGTTACTCCAATGGATGGTAGCCTTGTCATTATGGAAGGTAGTATTTTGTTGATATCTTTGTTACTCCAATGGATGGTAGCCTTGTCATTATGGAAGGTAGTCTGTTGTCGATATCTTTGTTACTCCAATGGATGGTAGGCTAGTAAAGGTAGTCTATTGTCGAGATTTTTTTACTCCAATTGATGGTAGCCTTGTCATTATGGAAGGTAGTATGTTGTCGAGATTTTTGTTATTCCAATGGATGGTAGCCTTGTCATTATGAAAGGTAGTCTGTTGTCGATATCTTTGTTTCTCCAATGGATAGTAGCCTAGTCATTAGGGAAGGTAGTTTGTTGTCGAGATTTTTGTTACTCCAATGGATGGTAGCCTAGTCATTATGGTAGTTAGTCTGTTGTCGAGATTTTTGTTACTCCAATGAATGATAGCCTTGTCATTATGGAAGGTAGTCTGTTGTCGAGATTTTTGTTACTCCAATGGATGGTAGCCTTGTTATTATGGAAGGTAGTTTGTCATTGTGATCTTTGTTACTCCTATGGATGGTAGCCTAGTAATTAGGGAAGGTAGTCTGTTGTCGAGATTTTTGTTACTCCAATGGATGGTAGCCTAGTCATTATGGAAGATAGTCTGTTGTCGAGATTTTTGTTACTCCAATGGATGATAGCCTTGTCATTATGGAAGGTAGGCTGTTGTCGATATATTTGTTACTCCAATGGATGGTAGCCTAGTCATTATGAAAGGTAGTCTATTATCGTGATTTGTTTTACTCCAATGGATGGTAGCCTTGTCATTATGGATGGTAGTATGTTGTCGAGATTTTTGTTATTCCAATGGATGGTAGCCTTGTCATTATGAAAGGTAGTCTGTTGTCGATATCTTTGTTACTTCAATGGATAGTATCCTAGTCATTAGGGAAGGTAGTGTGTTGTCGAGATTTTTGTTACTCCAATGGATGGTAGCCTAGTCATTATGGAAGTTAGTCTATTGTCGAGATTTTTCTTACTCCAATGAATGATAGCCTTATCATTATGGAAGGTAGTCTGTTGTCGAGATTTTTGTTACTCCAATGGATGGTAGCCTTGTTATTATGGAAGGTAGTTTGCCATTGTGATTTTTGTTACTCCTATGGATGGTAACCTTCTCATTATGGAAGGTACTCTATTGTTCATATTTTCGTTACTACAATGTATGGTAGCCTAGTCATTATGGAAGGTAGTATTTTGTTGATATCTTTGTTACTCCAGTGGATGGTAGCCTTGTCATTATGGAAGGTAGTCTATTGTCAATATCTTTACTACTCCAATGGATGGTAGCCTAGTCATTATGAAAGGTAATCTATTGTCGAGATTTTTTTTACTCCAATTGATGGTAGCCTTGTCATTATGGAAGGTAGTATGTTGTCGAGATTTTTGTTATTCCAATGGTTGGTAGCTTTGTCATTATGAAAGGTAGTCTATTGTCGATATCTTTGTTAATCCAATGGATGTTAGCCTAGTAATTAAGGAAGGTAGTCTGTTGTCGAGATTTTTGTTACTCCAATGGATGGTAGCCTAGTAATTATGGAAGATAGTCTGTTGTCGAGATTTTTGTTACTCCAATGGATGATAGCCTTGTCATTATGGAAGGTAGGTTGTTGTCGATATATTTTTTACTCCAATAGATGGTAGCATAGTCATTATGAAAGGTAGTCTCTTGTCGAGATTTTTTTTACTCCAATGGATGGTAGCCTTGTCATTATTGAAGGTAGTATGTTGTCGAGATTTTTGTTATTCCAATGGATAGTAGCCTTGTCATTACGAAAGGTAGTTTGTTGTCGATATCTTTGTTACTCCAATGGATAGTAGCCTAGTCATTACGGAAGGTAGTGTGTTGTCGAGATTTTTGTTACTCCAATGGATGGTAGCCTTGTCATTATGGAAGATAGTATGTTGTCGAGATTTTTGTTACTCCAATGGATGATAGCCTTGTCATTATGGAAGGTAGTCTATTGTCGAGATTTTTATTACTCCAATGGATGGTAGCCTTGTTATTATGGAAGGTAGTTTGTCATTTTGATTTTTGTTACTCCTATGGATGGTAGCCTTCTCATTATGGAAGGTAGTCTATTGTTCAGATTTTTGTTACTACAATGTATGGTAGCCTAGTCATTATGGAAGGTAGCCTGTTGTCGAGATTTTTGTTAATCCAATGGATGGTAGCCTTGTCATTATGAAAGGTAGTCTATTGTTGATATTTTTTTTACTCCAATGGATGGTAGCCTTGTCATTATGGAATATAGTATGTTGTCGAGATTTTTGTTATTCCAATGGATGGTACCCTTGTCATTATGAAAGGTAGTCTATTGTCGATATTTTTTTACTCCAATGGATGGTAGCCTTGTCATTATGGAAGGTAGTCTGTTGTCGAGATTTTTGTTACTCCAATGGATGGTAGCCTTGTCATTATGGAAGGTAGTATTTTGTTGATATCTTTGTTACTCCAATGGATGGTAGCCTTGTCATTATGGAAGGTAGTCTGTTGTCGATATCTTTGTTACTCCAATGGATGGTAGCCTAGTAAAGGTAGTCTATAGTCGAGATTTTTTTTACTCCAATGGATGGTAGCCTTGTCATTATGGAAGGTAGTATGTTATCGAGATTTTTGTTATTCCAATGGATGGTAGCCTTGTCATTATGAAAGGTAGTCTGTTGTCAATATCTTTGTTTCTCCAATGGATAATAGCCTAGTCATTAGGGAAGGTAGTGTGTTGTCGAGATTTTTTGTTACTCCAATGGATGGTAGCCTAGTCATTATGGTAGTTAGTCTGTTGTCGAGATTTTTGTTACTCCAATGAATGATAGCCTTGTCATTATGGAAGGTAGTCTGTTGTCGAGATTTTTGTTACTCCAATGGATGGTAGCCTTGTCATTATGAAAGGTAGTCTGTTGTCGATATCTTTGTTACTCCAATGGATAGTAGCCTAGTCATTAGGGAAGGTAGTGTGTTATCGAGATTTTTGTTACTCCAATGGATGGTAGCCTAGTCATTATGGAAGTTAGTCTGTTGTCGAGATTTTTGTTACTCCAATGAATGATAGCCTTGTCATTATGGAAGGTAGTCTGTTGTCGAGATTTTTGTTACTCCAATAGATGGTAGCCTTGTTATTATGGAAGGTAGTTTGTCATTGTGATTTTTGTTACTCCTATGGATGGTAACCTTCTCATTATGGAAGGTACTCTATTGTTCAGATTTTCGTTACTACAATGTATGGTAGCCTAGTCATTATGGAAGGTAGTATTTTGTTGATATCTTTGTTACTCCAGTGTATGGTAGCCTTGTCATTATGGAAGGTAGTCTGTTGTCAATATCTTTATTACTCCAATGGATGGTAGCCTAGTCATTATGAAAGGTAATCTATTGTCGAGATTTTTTTTACTCCAATGGATGGTAGCCTTGTCATTATGGAAGGTAGTATGTTGTCGAGATTTTTGTTATTCCAATGGATGGTAGCCTTGTCATTATGAAAGGTAGTCTGTTGTCGATATCTTTGTTTCTCCAATGGATAGTAGCCTAGTCATTAGGGAAGGTAGTGTGTTGTCGAGATTTTTGTTACTCCAATGGATGTTAGCCTAGTCATTATGGTAATTAGTCTGTTGTCGAGATTTTTGTTACTCCAATGAATGATAGCCTTGTCATTATGGAAGGTAGTCTGTTGTCGAGATTTTTGTTACTCCAATGGATGGTAGCCTTGTTATTATGGAAGGTAGTTTGTCATTGTGATCTTTGTTACTCCTATGGATGGTAGCCTAGTAATTAGGGAAGGTAGTCTGTTGTCGAGATTTTTGTTACTCCAATGGATGGTAGCCTAGTCATTATGGAAGATAGTCTGTTGTCGAGATTTTTGTTACTCCAATGGATGATAGCCTTGTCATTATGGAAGGTAGGCTGTTGTCGATATATTTGTTACTCCAATGGATGGTAGCCTAGTCATTATGAAAGGTAGTCTATTATCGTGATTTGTTTTACTCCAATGGATGGTAGCCTTGTCATTATGGATGGTAGTATGTTGTCGAGATTTTTGTTATTCCAATGGATGGTAGCCTTGTCATTATGAAAGGTAGTCTGTTGTCGATATCTTTGTTACTTCAATGGATAGTAGCCTAGTCATTAGGGAAGGTAGTGTGTTGTCGAGATTTTTGTTACTCCAATGGATGGTAGCCTAGTCATTATGGAAGTTAGTCTATTGTCGAGATTTTTCTTACTCCAATGAATGATAGCCTTATCATTATGGAAGGTAGTCTGTTGTCGAGATTTTTGTTACTCCAATGGATGGTAGCCTTGTTATTATGGAAGGTAGTTTGCCATTGTGATTTTTGTTACTCCTATGGATGGTAACCTTCTCATTATGGAAGGTACTCTATTGTTCATATTTTCGTTACTACAATGTATGGTAGCCTAGTCATTATGGAAGGTAGTATTTTGTTGATATCTTTGTTACTCCAGTGGATGGTAGCCTTGTCATTATGGAAGGTAGTCTGTTGTCAATATCTTTACTACTCCAATGGATGGTAGCCTAGTCATTATGAAAGGTAATCTATTGTCGAGATTTTTTTTACTCCAATTGATGGTAGCGTTGTCATTATGGAAGGTAGTATGTTGTCGAGATTTTTGTTATTCCAATGGTTGGTAGCTTTGTCATTATGAAAGGTAGTCTATTGTCGATATCTTTGTTAATCCAATGGATGTTAGCCTAGTAATTAAGGAAGGTAGTCTGTTGTCGAGATTTTTGTTACTCCAATGGATGGTAGCCTAGTAATTATGGAAGATAGTCTGTTGTCGAGATTTTTGTTACTCCAATGGATGATAGCCTTGTCATTATGGAAGGTATGTTGTTGTCGATATATTTTTTACTCCAATAGATGGTAGCATAGTCATTATGAAAGGTAGTCTCTGGTCGAGATTTTTTTTACTCCAATGGATGGTAGCCTTGTCATTATTGAAGGTAGTATGTTGTCGAGATTTTTGTTATTCCAATGGATAGTAGCCTTGTCATTACGAAAGGTAGTTTGTTGTCGATATCTTTGTTACTCCAATGGATAGTAGCCTAGTCATTACGGAAGGTAGTGTGTTGTCGAGATTTTTGTTACTCCAATGGATGGTAGCCTTGTCATTATGGAAGATAGTATGTTATCGATATTTTTGTTACTCCAATGGATGATAGCCTTGTCATTATGGAAGGTAGTCTATTGTCGAGATTTCTATTACTCCAATGGATGGTAGCCTTGTTATTATGGAAGGTAGTTTGTCATTTTGATTTTTGTTACTCCTATGGATGGTAGCCTTCTCATTATGGAAGGTAGTCTATTGTTCAGATTTTTGTTACTACAATGTATGGTAGCCTAGTCATTATGGAAGGTAGTCTATGGTCGAGATTTTAGTTACTCCAATGGATGGTAGCCTAGTCATTATGGAAGATAGTCTGTTGTCGAGATTTTTGTTAATCCAATGGATGGTAGCCTTGTCATTATGAAAGGTAGTCTATTGTTGATATTTTTTTTACTCCAATGGATGGTAGCCTTGTCATTATGGAATATAGTATGTTGTCGAGATTTTTGTTATTCCAATGGATGGTACCCTTGTCATTATGAAAGGTAGTCTATTGTCGATATTTTTTTTACTCCAATGGATGGTAGCCTTGTCATTATGGAAGGTAGTCTGTTGTCGAGATTTTTGTTACTCCAATGGATGGTAGCCTTGTCATTATGGAAGGTAGTATTTTGTTGATATCTTTGTTACTCCAATGGATGGTAGCCTTGTCATTATGGAAGGTAGTCTGTTGTCGATATCTTTGTTACTCCAATGGATGGTAGCCTAGTAAAGGTAGTCTATTGTCGAGATTTTTTTTACTCCAATGGATGGTAGCCTTGTCATTATGGAAGGTAGTATGTTGTCGAGATTTTTGTTATTCCAATGGATGGTAGCCTTGTCATTATGAAAGGTAGTCTGTTGTCGATATCTTTGTTTCTCCAATGGATAATAGCCTAGTCATTAGGGAAGGTAGTGTGTTGTCGAGATTTTTTGTTACTCCAATGGATGGTAGCCTAGTCATTATGGTAGTTAGTCTGTTGTCGAGATTTTTGTTACTCCAATGAATGATAGCCTTGTCATTATGGAAGGTAGTCTGTTGTCGAGATTTTTGTTACTCCAATGGATGGTAGCCTTGTCATTATGAAAGGTAGTCTGTTGTCGATATCTTTGTTACTCCAATGGATAGTAGCCTAGTCATTAGGGAAGGTAGTGTGTTATCGAGATTTTTGTTACTCCAATGGATGGTAGCCTAGTCATTATGGAAGTTAGTCTGTTGTCGAGATTTTTGTTACTCCAATGAATGATAGCCTTGTCATTATGGAAGGTAGTCTGTTGTCGAGATTTTTGTTACTCCAATAGATGGTAGCCTTGTTATTATGGAAGGTAGTTTGTCATTGTGATTTTTGTTACTCCTATGGATGGTAACCTTCTCATTATGGAAGGTACTCTATTGATCAGATTTTCGTTACTACAATGTATGGTAGCCTAGTCATTATGGAAGGTAGTATTTTGTTGATATCTTTGTTACTCCAGTGTATGGTAGCCTTGTCATTATGGAAGGTAGTCTGTTGTCAATATCTTTATTACTCCAATGGATGGTAGCCTAGTCATTATGAAAGGTAATCTATTGTCGAGAATTTTTTTACTCCAATGGATGGTAGCCTTGTCATTATGGAAGGTAGTATGTTGTCGAGATTTTTGTTATTCCAATGGTTGGTAGCTTTGTCATTATGAAAGGTAGTCTGTTGTCGATATCTTTGTTACTCCAATGGATGGTAGCCTAGTAATTAGGGAAGGTAGTCTGTTGTCGAGATTTTTGTTACTCCAATGGATGGTAGCCTAGTAATTATGGAAGATAGTCTGTTGTCGAGATTTTTGTTACTCCAATGGATGATAGCCTTGTCATTATAGAAGGTAGGTTGTTGTCGATATATTTTTTACTCCAATGGATGGTAGCCTAGTCATTATGAAAGGTAGTCTATTGTCGAGATTTTTTTTACTCCAATGGATGGTATACTTGTCATTATGGAAGGTAGTATGTTGTCGAGATTTTTGTTATTCCAATGGATAGTAGCCTTGTCATTATGAAAGGTATTTAGTTGTCGATATCTTTGTTACTCCAATGGATAGTAGCCTAGTCATTACGGAAGTTAGTGTGTTGTCGAGATTTTTGTTACTCCAATGGATGGTAGCCTAGTCATTATGGAAGATAATATGTTGTCGAGATTTTTGTTACTCCAATGGATGATAGCCTTGTCATTATGGAAGGTAGTCTCTTGTCGAGATTTTTATTACTCCAATGGATGGTAGCCTTGTTATTATGGAAGGTAGTTTGTCATTTTGATTTTTGTTACTCCTATGGATGGTAGCCTTCTCATTATGGAAGGTAGTCTATTGTTCAGATTTTTGTTAGTACAATGTATGGTAGCCTAGTCATTATGGAAGGTAGTATGTTGTCGAGATTTTTGTTATTCCAATGGATGGTAGCCTTGTCATTATGAAAGGTAATCTATTGTTGATATCTTTGTTACTCCAATGGATAGTAGCCTAGTCATTAGGAAAGGTAGTGTGTTGTCGAGATTTTTGTTACTCCAATGGATGGTAGCCTAGTCATTATGGAAGTTAGTTTGTTGTCGAGATTTTTGTTACTCCACTGAATGATAGCCTTGTCATTATGGAAGGTAGTCTGTTGTCGAGATTTTTGTTACTCCAATGGATTGTAGCCTTGTTATTATGGAAGCGAGTTTGTCATTGTGATCATTGTTACTCCTATGGATGGTAGCCTAGTAATTAGGGAAGGTAGTTTGTTGTCGAGATTTTTGTTACTCCAATGAATGATAGCCTTGTCATTATGGAAGGTAGTCTGTTGTCGAGATTTTTGTTACTCCAATGGATGTTATCCTTGTTATTATGGAAGGTAGTTTGTCATTGTGATCTTTGTTACTCCTATGGATGGTAGCCTAGTAATTAGGGAAGGTAGTCTGTTGTCGAGATTTTTGTTACTCCAATGGATGGTAGCCTAGTCATTAAGGAAGATAGTCTGTTGTCGAGATTTTTGTTACTCCAATGGATGATAGCCTTGTCATTATGGAAGGTAGGCTGTTGTCGATATATTTGTTACTCTAATGGATGGTAGGCTAGTCATTATGAAAGGTAGTCTATTATCGTGATTTGTTTTACTCCAATGGATGGTAGCCTTGTCATTATGGACGGTAGTATGTTGTCGAGATTTTTGTTATTCCAATGGATGGTAGCCTTGTCATTATGAAAGGTAGTCTGTTGTTGAGATTTTAGTTACTCCAATGGATGGTAGCCTAGTCATTAGGGAAGGTAGTCTGTTGTCGAGATTTTTGTTACTCCAATGGATGATAGCCTTGTCATTATTGAAGGTAGGCTATTGTCGATATATTTGTTACTCCAATGGATGGTAGCATAGTCAATATGAAAGGTAGTCTATTGTCGAGATTTGTTTTACTCCAATGGATGGTAGCCTTGTCATTATGGATGGTAGTATGTTGTCGAGATTTTTGTTATTCCAATGGATGGTAGCCTTATCATTATGAAAGGTAGTCTGATGTTGATATCTTTGTTACTCCAATGGATAGTAGCCTAGTCATTAGGGAAGGTAGTGTGTTGTCGAGATTTTTGTTACTCCAATGGATGGTAGCCTAGTTATTATGGAAGTTAGTATGTTGTCGAGATTTTTGTTACTCCAATGAATGATAGCCTTGTCATTATGGAAGGTAGTCTGTTGTCGAGATTTTTGTTACTCCAATGGATGGTAGCCTTGTTATTATGGAAGGTAGTTTGTCATTGTGATTTTTGTTACTCCTATGGATGGTAACCTTCTCATTATGGAAGGTACTCTATTGTTCAGATTTTCGTTACTACAATGTATGGTAGCCTAGTCATTATGGAAGGTAGTATTTTGTTGATATCTTTGTTACTCCAGTGGATGGTAGCCTTGTCATTATGGAAGGTAGTCTGTTGTCAATATCTTTATTACTCCAATGGATGGTAGACTAGTCATTATGAAAGGTAATCTATTGTCGAGATTTTTTTTACTCCAATGGATGGTAGCCTAGTAATTAGGGAAGGTAGTCTGTTGTCGAGATTTTTGTTACTCCAATGGATGGTAGACTAATAATTATGGACGATAGTCTGTTGTCGAGATTTTTGTTACTCCAATGGATGATAGCCTTGTCATTATGGAAGCTAGGTTCTTGTCGATATATTTTTTACTCCAATGGATGGTAGCCTAGTCATTATGAAAGGTAGTCTATTGTCGAGATTTTTTTTACTCCAATGGATGGTATACTTGTCATTATGGAAGGTAGTATGTTGTCGAGATTTTTGTTATTCCAATGGTTGGTAGCTTTGTCATTATGAAAGGTAGTCAGTTGTCGATATCTTTGTTACTCCAATGGATGGTAGCCTAGTAATTAGGGAAGGTAGTCTTCTGTCGAGATTTTTGTTACTCCAATGGATGGTAGCCTAGTAATTATGGAAGATAGTCTGTTGTTGAGATTTTTGTTACTCCAATGGATGATAGCCTTGTCATTATAGAAGGTAGGTTGTTGTCGATATATTTTTTACTCCAATGGATGGTAGCCTAGTCATTATGAAAGGTAGTCTATTGTCGAGATTTTTTTTACTCCAATGGATGGTATACTTGTCATTATGGAAGGTAGTATGTTGTCGAGATTTTTGTTATTCCAATGGATAGTAGCCTTCTCATTATGAAAGGTATTTAGTTGTCGATATCTTTGTTACTCCAATGGATAGTAGCCTAGTCATTACGGAAGTTAATGTGTTGTCGAGATTTTTGTTACTCCAATGGATGGTAGCCTAGTCATTATGGAAGATAATATGTTGTCGAGGTTTTTGATTACTCTAATGGATGATAGCCTTGTCATTATGTAAGGTAGTCTCTTGTCAAGATTTTTATTACTCCAATGGATGGTAGCCTTGTTAATATGGAAGGTAGTTTGTCATTTTGATTTTTGTTACTCCTATGGATGGTAGCCTTCTCATTATGGAAGGTAGTCTATTGTTCAGATTTTTGTTAGTACAATGTATGGTAGCCTAGTCATTATGGAAGGTAGTATGTTGTCGAGATTTTTGTTATTCCAATGGATGGTAGCCTTGTCATTATGAAAGGTAATCTGTTGTCGATATCTTTGTTACTCCAATGGATAGTAGCCTAGTCATTAGGAAAGGTAGTGTGTTGTCGAGATTTTTGTTACTCCAATGGATGGTAGCCTAGTCATTATCGAAGTTAGTTTGTTGTCGAGATTTTTGTTACTCCAATGAATGATAGCCTTGTCATTATGGAAGGTAGTCTGTTGTCGAGATTTTTGTTACTCCAATGGATTGTAGCCTTGTTATTATGGAAGCGAGTTTGTCATTGTGATCATTGTTACTCCTATAGATGGTAGCCTAGTAATTAGGGAAGGTAGTTTGTTGTCGAGATTTTTGTTACTCCAATGAATGATAGCCTTGTCATTATGGAAGGTAGTCTGTTGTCGAGATTTTTGTTACTCCAATGGATGGTATCCTTGTTATTATGGAAGGTAGTTTGTCATTGTGATCTTTGTTACTCCTATGGATGGTAGCCTAGTAATTAGGGAAGGTAGTCTGTTGTCGAGATTTTTGTTACTCCAATGGATGGTAGCCTAGTCATTAAGGAAGATAGTCTATTGTCGAGATTTTTGTTACTCCAATGGATGATAGCCTTGTCATTATGGAAGGTAGGCTGTTGTCGATATATTTGTTACTCTAATGGATGGTAGGCTAGTCATTATGAAAGGTAGTCTATTATCGTGATTTGTTTTACTCCAATGGATGGTAGCCTTGTCATTATGGATGGTAGTATGTTGTCGAGATTTTTGTTATTCCAATGGATGGTAGCCTTGTCATTATGAAAGGTAGTCTGTTGTTGAGATTTTAGTTACTCCAATGGATGGTAGCCTAGTCATTAGGGAAGGTAGTCTGTTGTCGAGATTTTTGTTACTCCAATGGATGATAGCCTTGTCATTATTGAAGGTAGGCTGTTGTCGATATATTTGTTACTCCAATGGAGGGTAGCATAGTCAATATGAAAGGTAGTCTATTGTCGAGATTTGTTTTACTCCAATGGATGGTATACTTGTCATTATGGAAGGTAGTATGTTGTCGAGATTTTTGTTATTCCAATGGATGGTAGCCTTGTCATTATGAAAGGTAGTTTGTTGTCGATATCTTTGTTACTCCAATGGATAGTAGCCTAGTCATTACGGAAGGTAGTGTGTTGTCGAGATTTTTGTTACTCCAATGGATGGTAGCCTAGTCATTATGGAAGATAGTATGTTGTCGAGATTTTTGTTACTCCAATGAATGATAGCCTTGTCATTATGGAAGGTAGTCTGTTGTCGAGATTTTTGTTACTCCAATGGATGGTAGCCTTGTTATTATGGAAGGTAGTTTGTCAGTGTGATTTTTGTTACTCCTATGGATGGTAACCTTCTCATTATGGAAGGTACTCTATTGTTCAGATTTTCGTTACTACAATGTATGGTAGCCTAGTCATTATGGAAGGTAGTATTTTGTTGATATCTTTGTTACTCCAGTGGATGGTAGCCTTGTCATTATGGAAGGTAGTTTGTTGTCAATATCTTTATTACTCCAATGGATGGTAGACTAGTCATTATGAAAGGTAATCTATTGTCGAGATTTTTTTTACTCCAATGGATGGTAGCCTTGTCATTATGGAAGGTAGTATGTTGTCGAGATTTTTGTTATTCCAATGGTTGGTAGCTTTGTCATTATGAAAGGTAGTCTGTTGTCGATATCTTTGTTCCTCCAATGGATGGTAGCCTAGTAATTAGGGAAGGTAGTCTGTTGTCGAGATTTTTGTTACTCCAATGGATGGTAGCCTAATAATTATGGACGATAGTCTGTTGTCGAGATTTTTGTTACTCCAATGGATGATAGCCTTGTCATTATGGAAGGTAGGTTGTTGTCGATATATTTTTTACTCCAATGGATGGTAGCCTAGTCATTATGAAAGGTAGTCTATTATCGAGATTTTTTTTACTCCAATTGATGGTATACTTGTCATTATGGAAGGTAGTATGTTGTCGAGATTTTTGTTATTCCAATGGATAGTAGCCTTGTCATTATGAAAGGTAGTTTGTTGTCGATATCTTTGTTACTCCAATGGATAGTAGCCTAGTCATTACGGAAGGTAGTGTGTTGTCGATATTTTTGTTACTCCAATGGATGGTAGCCTAGTCATTATGGAAGATAGTATGTTGTCGAGATTTTTGTTACTCCAATGGATGATAGCCTTGTCATTATAAAAGGTAGTCTATTGTCGATATTTTTTTTACTCCAATGGATGGTAGCCTTGTCATTATGGAAGGTAGTCTGTTGTCGAGATTTTTTTTACTCCAATGGATGGTAGCCTTGTCATTATGGAAGGTAGTATTTTGTTGATATCTTTGTTACTCCAATGGATGGTAGCCTTGTCATTATGGAAGGTAGTCTGTTGTCGATATCTTTGTTACTCCAACGGATGGTAGCCTAGTCATTATAAAAGGTAGTCTATTGTCGAGATTTTTTTTCTCCAATGGATGATAGCCTTGTCATTATGGAAGGTAGTATGTTGTCGAGATTTTTGTTATTCCTATGGATGGTTGCCTTGTCATTATGAAAGGTAGTCTGTTGTCGATATCATTGTTACTCCAATGGATAGTAGCCTAGATATTAGGGAAGGTAGTGTGTTGTCGAGATTTTTGTTACTCCAATGGATGGTAGCCTAGTCATTATGGAAGTTAGTCTGTTGTCGAGATTTTTGTTACTCCAATGAATGATAGCCTTGTCATTATGGAAGGTAGTCTGTTGTCGAGATTTTTGTTACTCCAATGGATGGTAGCCTTGTTATTATGGAAGGTAGTTTGTCATTGTGATTTTTGTTACTCCTATGGATGGTAACCTTCTCATTATGGAAGGTACTCTATTGTTAATGTTTTCGTTACTACAATGTATGGTAGCCTAGTCATTATGGAAGGTAGTATGTTGTCGAGATTTTTGTTATTCCAATGGTTGGTAGCTTTGTCATTATGAAAGGTAGTCTGTTATCGATATCTTTGTTACTCCAATGGATGGTAGCCTAGTAATTATGGAAGATAGTCTGTTGTCGAGATTTTTGTTACTCCAATGGATGATAGCCATGTCATTATGGAAGGTAGGTTGTTGTCGATATATTTTTTACTCCAATGGATGGTAGCCTAGTCATTATGAAAGGTAGTCTATTGTCGAGATTTTTTTTACTCCAATGGATGGTAGCCTTGTCATTATGGAAGGTAGTATGTTGTCGATATTTTTGTTATTCCAATGGATAGTAGCCTTGTCATTATGGAAGGTAGTATGTTGTCGATATCTTTGTTACTCCAATGGATAGTAGCCTAGTCATTACGGAAGGTAGTGTGTTGTCGAGATTTTTTTTACTCCAATGGATGGTAGCCTAGTCATTATGGAAGATAGTATGTTGTCGAGATTTTTGTTACTCCAATGGATGATAGCCTTGTCATTATGGAAGGTAGTCTATTGTCGAGATTTTTATTACTCCAATGGATGGTAGCCTTGTTATTATGGAAGGTAGTTTGTCATTTTGATTTTTGTTACTCCTATGGATGGTAGCCTTCTCATTATGGAAGGTAGTCTATTATTCAGATTTTTGTTACTACAATGTATGGTAGCCTAGTCATTATGGAAGCTAGTCTATTGTCGAGATTTTAGTTACTCCAATGGATGGTAGCCTAGTCATTATGGAAGGTAGTCTGTTGTCGAGATTTTTGTTATTCCAATGGATGGTAGCCTTGTCATTATGAAAGGTAGTCTATTGTTGAGATTTTTTTTACTCCAATGGATGGTAGCCTTGTCATTATGGAAGGTAGTCTGTTGTCGAGATTTTTATTACTCCAATGGATGGTAGCCTTGTCATTATGGAATGTAGTATTTTGTTGATATCTTTGTTACTCCAATGGATGGTAGCCTTGTCATTATGGAAGGTAATCTGTTGTCGATATCTTTGTTACTCCAATGGATGGTAGCCTAGTAAAGGTAGTCTGTTGTCGAGATTTATTTTACTCCAATGGATGGTAGCCTTGTCATTATGGAAGGTAGTATGTTGTCGAGATTTTTGTTATTCCAATGGATGGTAGCCTTGTCATTATGAAAGGTAGTGTGTTGTCGAGATTTTTGTTACTCCAATGGATGGCAGCCTAGTCATTATGGAAGTTAGTCTATTGTCGAGATTTTTGTTACTCCAATGAATGATAGCCTTGTCATTATGGAAGGTAGTCTGTTGTCGAGATTTTTGTTACTCCAATGGATGGTAGCGTTGTTATTATGGAAGGTAGTTTGTCATTGTGATCTTTGTTACTCCTATGGATGGTAGCCTAGTAATTAGGGAAGGTAGTCTGTTGTCGAGATTTTTGTTACTCCAATGGATGGTAGCCTAGTCATTATGGAAGATAGTCTGTTGTCGAGATTTTTGTTACTCCAATGGATGATAGCCTTGTTATTATGGAAGGTAGGCTGTTGTCGATATATTTGTTACTCCAATGGATGGTAGCCTAGTCATTATGAAAGGTAGTCTATTGTCGAGATTTGTTTTACACCAATGGATGGTAGCCTTGTCATTATGGATGGTAGTATGTTGTCGAGATTTTTGTTATTCCAATGGATGGTAGCCTTGTAATTATGAAAGGTAGTCTGTTGTTGAGATTTTAGTTACTCCAATGGATGGTAGCCTAGTCATTAGGGAAGGTAGTCTTTTGTCGATATTTTTGTTACTCCAATGGATGATAGCCTTGTCATTATGGAAGGTAGGCTGTTGTCGATATATTTGTTACTCCAATGGATGGTAGCCTAGTCATCATGAAAGGTAGTCTATTGTCGAGATTTGTTTTACTCCAATGGATGGTAGCCTTGTCATTATGGATGGTAGTATGTTGTCGAGATTTTTGTTATTCCAATGGATGGTAGCCTTGTCATTATGAAAGGTAGTCTGTTGTCGATATCTTTGTTACTCCAATGGATAGTAGCCTAGTCATTAGGGAAGGTAGTGTGTTGTCGAGATTTTTGTTACTCCAATGGATAGTAGCCTAGTCATTATGGAAGGTAGTGTGTTGTCGAGATTTTTGTTACTCCAATGGATGGTAGCCTAGTCATTATGGAAGATAGTATGTTGTCGAGATTTTTGTTAGTCCAATGGATGATAGCCTTGTCATTATGGAAGGTAGTCTGTTGTCGAGATTTTTATTACTCCAATGGATGGTAGCCTTGTTATTATGGAAGGTAGTTTGTCATTTTGATTTTTGTTACTCCTATGGATGGTAGCCTTCTCATTATGGAAGGTAGTCTATTGTTCAGATTTTTGTTACTACAATGTATGGTAGCCTAGTCATTATGGAAGGTAGTCTATTGTCGAGATTTTAGTTACTCCAATGGATGGTAGCCTAGTCATTATGGAAGGTAGTCTGTTGTCGAGATTTTTGTTATTCCAATGGATTATAGCGTTGTCATTATGAAAGGTAGTCTATTGTCGAGATTTTTTTTACTGCAATGGATGGTAGCCTTGTCATTATGGAAGATAGTATGTTGTCAAGATTTTTGTTATTCCAATGGATGGTACCCTTGTCATTATGAAAGGTAGTCTATTGTCGATATTTTTTTTACTCCAATGGATGGTAGCCTTGTCATTATGGAAGGTAGTTTGTTGTCGAGATTTTTGTTACTCCAATGGATTGTAGCCTTGTCATTATGGAAGGTAGTATTTTGTTGATATCTTTGTTACTCCAATGGATGGTAGCCTTGTCATTATGGAAGGTAGTCTGTTGTCGATATCTTTGTTACTCCAATGGATGGTAGCCTAGTCATTATAAAAGGTAGTCTATTGGCGAGATTTTTGTTACTCCAATGGATGGTAGCCTTGTCATTATGGAAGGTAGTATGTTGTCGAGATTTTTGTTATTCCTATGAATGGTAGCCTTGTCATTATGAAAGGTAGTCTGTTGTCGATATCTTTGTTACTCCAATGGATAGAAGCCTAGTCATTAGGGAAGGTAGTGTGTTGTCGAGATTTTTGTTACTCCAATGGATGGTAGCCTAGTCATTATGGAAGTTAGTCTGTTGTCGAGATTTTTGTTACTCCAATGGATGGTAGCCTTGTTATTATGGAAGGTAGTTTGTCATTGTGATTTTTGTTACTCCTATGGATGGAAACCTTCTCATTATGGAAGGTACTCTATTGTTCATATTTTCGTTAATAAAATGTATGGTAGCCTAGTCATTATGGAAGGTAGTATGTTGTCGAGATTTTTGTTATTCCAATGGTTGGTAACTTTGTCATTATGAAAGGTAGTCTGTTGTCGATATCTTTGTTACTCCAATGGATGGTAGCCTTGTCATTATGGATGGTAGTATGTTGTCGAGATTTTTGTTATTCCAATGGATGGTAGCCTTGTCATTATGAAAGGTAGTCTGTTGTCGATATCTTTGTTACTCCAATGGATAGTAGCCTAGTCATTAGGGAAGGTAGTGTGTTGTCGAGATTTTTGTTACTCCAATGGATAGTAGCCTAGTCATTATGGAAGGTAGTGTGTTGTCGAGATTTTTGTTACTCCAATGGATGGTAGCCTAGTCATTATGGAAGATAGTATGTTGTCGAGATTTTTGTTAGTCCAATGGATGATAGCCTTGTCATTATGGAAGGTAGTCTGTTGTCGAGATTTTTATTACTCCAATGGATGGTAGCCTTGTTATTATGGAAGGTAGTTTGTCATTTTGATTTTTGTTACTCCTATGGATGGTAGCCTTCTCATTATGGAAGGTAGTCTATTGTTCAGATTTTTGTTACTACAATGTATGGTAGCCTAGTCATTATGGAAGGTATTCTATTGTCGAGATTTTAGTTACTCCAATGGATGGTAGCCTAGTCATTATGGAAGGTAGTCTGTTGTCGAGATTTTTGTTATTCCAATGGATTATAGCGTTGTCATTATGAAAGGTAGTCTATTGTCGAGATTTTTTTTACTGCAATGGATGGTAGCCTTGTCATTATGGAAGATAGTATGTTGTCAAGATTTTTGTTATTCCAATGGATGGTACCCTTGTCATTATGAAAGGTAGTCTATTGTCGATAGTTTTTTTACTCCAATGGATGGTAGCCTTGTCATTATGGAAGGTAGTTTGTTGTCGAGATTTTTGTTACTCCAATGGATGGTAGCCTTGTCATTATGGAAGGTAGTATTTTGTTGATATCTTTGTTACTCCAATGGATGGTAGCCTTGTCATTATGGAAGGTAGTCTGTTGTCGATATCTTTGTTACTCCAATGGATGGTAGCCTAGTCATTATAAAAGGTAGTCTATTGGCGAGATTTTTGTTACTCCAATGGATGGTAGCCTTGTCATTATGGAAGGTAGTATGTTGTCGAGATTTTTGTTATTCCTATGAATGGTAGCCTTGTCATTATGAAAGGTAGTCTGTTGTCGATATCTTTGTTACTCCAATGGATAGTAGCCTAGTCATTAGGGAAGGTAGTGTGTTGTCGAGATTTTTGTTACTCCAATGGATGGTAGCCTAGTCATTATGGAAGTTAGTCTGTTGTCGAGATTTTTGTTACTCCAATGGATGGTAGCCTTGTTATTATGGAAGGTAGTTTGTCATTGTGATTTTTGTTACTCCTATGGATGGAAACCTTCTCATTATGGAAGGTACTCTATTGTTCATATTTTCGTTAATACAATGTATGGTAGCCTAGTCATTATGGAAGGTAGTATGTTGTCGAGATTTTTGTTATTCCAATGGTTGGTAACTTTGTCATTATGAAAGGTAGTCTGTTGTCGATATCTTTGTTACTCCAATGGATGGTAGCCTAGTAATTAGGGAAGGTAGTCTGCTGTCGAGATTTTTGTTACTCCAATGGATGGTAGCCTAGTAATTATGGAAGATAGTCTGTTGTCGAGATTTTTGTTACTCAAAATGGATGATAGCCATGTCATTATGGAAGGTAGGTTGTTGTCGATATATTTTTTACTCCAATGGATGGTAGCCTAGCCATTATGAAAGGTAGTCTATTGTCGAGATTTTTTTACTCCAATGGATGGTAGCCTTTTCATTATGGAAGGTAGTATGTTGTCGAGATTTTTGTTATTTCAATGGATAGTGGCCTTGTCATTATGAAAGGTAGTTTGTTGCCGATATCTTTTTTACTCCAATGGATAGTAGCCTAGTCATTACAGAAGGTAGTGTGTTGTCGAGATTTTTGTTACTCCAATGGATGGTAGCCTAGTCATTATGGAAGATAGTATGTTGTCGAGATTTTTGTTACTCCAATGGATGATAGCCTTGTCATTATGGAAGGTAGTCTATTGTCGAGATTTTTATTACTCCAATGGATGGTAGCCTTGTTATTATGGAAGGTAGTTTGTCATTTTGAATTTTGTTACTCCTATGGATGGTAGCCTTCTCATTATGGAAGGTAGTCTATTGTTCAGATTTTTGTTACTACAATGTATGGTAGCCTAGTCATTATGGAAGGTAGTCTATTGTCGAGATTTTAGTTACTCCAATGGATGGTAGCCTAGTTATTATGGAAGGTAGTCTGTTGTCGAGATTTTTGTTATTCCAATGGATGGTAGCCTTGTCATTATGAAAGGTAGTCTATTGTTGAGATTTTTTTTACTCCAATGGATGGTAGCCTTGTCATTATGGAAGGTAGTATTTTGTTATTATCTTTGTTACTCCAATGGATGGTAGCCTTGTCATTATGGAAGGTAGTATGTTGTCGATATCTTTGTTACTCCTATGGATGGTAGCCTAGTAAAGGTAGTCTATTGTCGAGATTTTTTTTACTCCAATGGATGGTAGCCTTGTCATTATGGAAGGTAGTATGTTGTCGAGATTTTTGTTATTCCAATGGATGGTAGCCTAGTCATTATGAAAGGTAGTCTGTTGTCGATATCTTTGTTTCTCCAATGGATAGTAGCCTAGTCATTAGGGAAGGTAGTGTGTTGTCGAGATTTTTGTTACTCCAATGGATGGCAGCCTACTCATTACTGAAGTTAGTCTGTTGTCGAGATTTTTGTTACTCCAATGAATGATAGCCTTGTCATTATGGAAGGTAGTCTGTTGTCGAGATTTTTGTTACTCCAATGGTTGGTAGCCTTGTTATTATGGAAGGTAGTTTGTCATTGTGATCTTTGTTACTCCTATGGATGGTAGCCTAGTAATTAGGGAATGTAGTCTGTTGTCGAGATTTTTGTTACTCCAATGGATGGTAGCCTAGTCATTATGGTAGATAGTCTGTTGTCGAGATTTTTGTTACTCCAATGGATGATAGCCTTGTCATTATGGAAGGTGGGCTGTTGTCGATATATTTGTTACTCCAATGGATGGTAGCCTAGTCATTATGAAAGGTAGTCTATTGTCGAGATTTGTTTTACTCCAATGGATGGTAGCCTTGTCATTATGGATGGTAGTATGTTGTCGAGATTTTTGTTATTCCAATGGATGGTAGCCTTGTCATTATGAAAGGTAGTCTGTTGTTGAGATTTTAGTTACTCCAATGGATGGTAGCCTATTCATTAGGGAAGGTAGTCTGTTGTCGAGATTTTTGTTACTCCAATGGATGATAGCCTTGTCATTATGGAAGGTAGGCTGTTGTCGATATATTTGTTACTCCAATGGATGGTAGCCTAGTCATTATGAAAGGTAGTCTATTGTCGAGATTTTTTTTACTCCAATGGATGGTAGCCTTGTCATTATGGAAGGTAGTATGTTGTCGAGATTTTTGTTACTCCAATGGATGGTAGCCTTGTTATTATGGAAGGTAGTATTTTGTTGATATCTTTGTTACTCCAATGGATGGTAGCCTTGTCATTATGGAAGGTAGTCTGTTGTCGATATCTTTGTTACTCCAATGGATGGTAGCCTAGTCATTATAAAAGGTAGTCTATTGTCGAGATTTTTTTTACTCCAATGGATGGCAGCCTTGTCATTATGGAAGGTAGTATGTTGTCGAGATTTTTGTTATTCCAATGGATGGTAGCCTTGTCATTATGAAAGGTATTCTGTTGTCGATATCTTTGTTACTCTAATGGATAGTAGCCTAGTCATTAGGGAAGGTAGTGTGTTGTCGCGATTTTTGTTACTCCAATGGATGGTAGCCTAGTCATTATGGAAGTTAGTCTGTTGTCGAGATTTTTGTTACTCTAATGAATGATAGCCTTGTCGTTATGGAAGGTAGTCTGTTGTTGAGATTTTCGTTACTCCAATGGATGGTAGCCTTGTTATTATGGAAGGTAGTATGTCATTGTGATCTTTGTTACTCCTATGGATAGTAGCCTAGTAATTAGGGAAGGTAGTCTGTTGTCGAGATTTTTGTTACTCCAATGGATGGTAGCCTAATCATTATGGAAGATAGTCTTTTGTCGAGATTTTTGTTACTCAAATGGATGATAGCCTTGTCGTTATGGAAGGTAGGCTGTTGTCGATATATTTGTTACTCCAATGGATGGTAGCCTAGTCATTATGAAAGGTAGTCTATTGTCGAGATTTGTTTTACTCCAATGGATGGTAGCCTTGTCATTATGGCTGGTAGTATGTTGTCAAGATTTTTGTTATTCCAATGGATGGTAGCCTTGTCATTATGAAAGGTTGTCTGTTGTCGAGATTTTAGTTACTCCAATGGATGGTAGCCTAGTCATTAGGGAAGGTAGTCTGTTGTCGAGATTTTTGTTACTCCAATGGATGGTAGCCTTGTCATTATGGAAGGTAGTCTATTGTCGATATTTTTTTTACTCCAATGGATGGTAGCCTTGTCATTATGGAAGATAGTATGTTGTCGAGATTTTTGTTATTCCAACGGATTGTAGCCTTGTCATTATGGTAGGTAGTATTTTGTTGATATCTTTGTTACTCCAGTGGATGGTAGCCTTGTCATTATGGAAGGTAGTCTGTTGTCAATATCTTTATTACTCCAATGGATGGTAGCCTAGTCATTATAAAAGGTAATCTATTGTCGAGATTTTTTTTACTCCAATTGATGGTAGCCTTGTCATTATGGAAGGTAGTATGTTGTCGAGATTTTTGTTATTCCAATGGTTGGTAGCTTTGTCATTATGAAAGGTAGTCTGTTGTCGATATCTTTGTTACTCCAATGGATGGTAGCCTAGTAATCATGGAAGGTAGTCTGTTGTCGAGATTTTTGTTACTCCAATGGATGGTAGCCTAGTAATTATGGAAGATAATCTATTGTCGAGATTTTTGTTACTCCAATGGATGATAGCCATGTCATTACGGAAGGTAGGTTTATGTCGATATATTTTTTACTCCAATGGATGGTAGCCTAGTCATTATGAAAGGTAGTCTATTGTCGAGATTTTTTTTACTCCAATGGATGGTAGCCTTGTCATTATGGAAGGTAGTATGTTGTCGAGATTTTTGTTATTCCAATGGATAGTAGCCTTGTCATTATGAAAGGTAGTTTGTTGTCGATATCTTTGTTACTCCAATGGATAGTAGCCTAGTCATTACGGAAGGTAGTGTGTTGTCGAGATTTTTGTTACTCCAATGGATGGTAGCCTAGTCATTATGGAAGGTAGTCTATTATCGAGATTTTTATTACTCCAATGGATGGTAGCCTTGTTATTATAGAAGGTAGTTTGTCATTTTGATTTTTGTTACTCCTATGGATGGTAGCCTTCTCATTATGGAAGGTAGTCTATTGTTCAGATTTTTGTTACTACAATGTATGGTAGCCTAGTCATTATGGAAGGTAGTCTATTGTCGAGATTTTAGTTACTCCAATGGATGGTAGCCTAGTCATTATGGAAGGTAGTCTATTGTCGATATTTTTGTTATTCCAATGGATGGTAGCCTTGTCATTATGAATGGTAGTCTATTTTTGAGATTTTTTTTACTCCAATGGATGGTAGCCTTGTCATTATGGAAGGTAGTCTGTTGTCGAGATTTTTGTTACTCCAATGGATGGTAGCCTTGTCATTATGGAAGGTAGTATTTTGTTGATATCTTTGTTACTCCAATGGATGGTAGCCTTTTCATTATGGAAGGTAGTCTATTGTCGATATCTTTGTTACTCCAATGGATGGTAGCCTAGTAAAGGTAGTCTATTATCGAGATTTTTTTTACTCCAATGGATGGTAGCCTTGTCATTATGGAAGGTAGTATGTTGTCGAGATTTTTGTTATTCCAATGGATGGTAGCCTTGTCATTATGAAAGGTAGTCTGTTGTCGATATCTTTGTTTCTCCAATGGATAGTAGCCTAGTCATTAGGGAAGGTAGTGTGTTGTCGAGATTTTTGTTACTCCAATGGATGGCAGCCTAGTCATTATGGAAGTTAGTTTTTTGTCGAGATTTTTGTTACTCCAATGAATGATAGCCTTGTCATTATGGAAGGTAGTCTGTTGTTGAGATTTTTGTTACTCCAATGGATGGTAGACTTGTTATTATGGAAGGTAGTTTGTCATTGTGATCTTTGTTACTCCTATGGATGGTAGCCTAGTAATTAGGGAAGGTAGTCTGTTGTCGAGATTTTTGTTACTCCAATGGATGGTAGCCTAGTCATTATGGAAGATAGTCTGTTGACGAGATTTTTGTTACTCCAATGGATGATAGCCTTGTCATTATGGAAGGTAGGCTGTTGTCGATATATTTGTTACTCCAATGGATGGTAGCCTAGTCATTATGAAAGGTAGTCTATTGTCGAGATTTGTTTTACTCCAATGGATGGTAGCCTTGTCATTATGGATGGTAGTATGTTGTCGAGATTTTTGTTATTCCAATGGATGGTAGCCTTGTCATTATGAAAGGTAGTCTGTTGTTGAGATTTTAGTTACTCCAATGGATGGTAGCCTAGTCATTAGGGAAGGTAGTCTGTTGTCGAGATTTTTGTTACTCTAATGGATGATAGCCTTGTCATTATGGAAGGTAGGTTGTTGTCGATATATTTGTTACTCCAATGGATGGTAGCCTTGTCATTATGGATGGTAGTATGTTGTCGAGATTTTTGTTATTCCAATGGATGGTAGCCTTGTCATTATGAAAGGTAGTCTGATGTCGATATCTTTGTTACTCCAATGGATAGTAGCCTAGTCATTAGGGAAGGTAGTGTGTTGTCGAGATTTTTGTTACTCCAATGGATGGTAGCCTAGTCATTATGGAAGTTAGTCTGTTGTCGAGATTTTTGTTACTCCAATGGATGGTAGCCTTGTCATTATGGAAGGTAGTATGTTGTCGAGATTTTTGTTATTCCAATGGATGGTAGCCTAGTCATTATGAAAGTTAGTTTGTTGTCGATATCTTTGTTACTCCAATGGATAGTAGCCTAGTCATTAGAGAAGGTAGTGTGTTGTCGAGATTTTTGTTACTCCAATGGATGGTAGCCTAGTCATTATGGAAGTTAGTCTGTTGTCGAGCTTTTTGTTACTCTAATGAATGATAGCCTTGTCATTATGGAAGGTAGTCTGTTGTCGAGATTTTTGTTACTCCAATGGATGGTAGCCTTGTTATTATTTAAGGTAGTTTGTCATTCTGATCTTTGTTACTCCTATGGATGGTAGCCTAGTAATTAGGGAAGGTAGTCTGTTGTCGAGATTTTTGTTACTCCAAAGGATGGTAGCCTAGTCATTATGGAAGATAGTCTGTTGTCGAGATTTTTGTTACTCCAATGGATGATAGCCTTGTCATTATGGAAGGTAGGCTGTTGTCGATATATTTGTTACTCCAATGGATGGTAGCCTAGTCATTATGAAAGGTAGTCTATTGTCGAGATTTGTTTTACTCCAATGGATGGTAGCCTTGTCATTATGGATGGTAGTATGTTGTCGAGATTTTTGTTATTCCAATGGATGGTAGCCTTGTCATTATGAAAGGTAGTCTGTTGTCGAGATTTTAGTTACTCCAATGGATGGTAGCCTAGTCATTAGGGAAGGTAGTCTGTTGTCGAGATTTTTGTTACTCCAATGGATGGTAGCCTTGTCATTATGGAAGGTAGTCTATTATCGATATTTTTTTTACTCCAATGGATGGTAGCCTTGTCATTATGGAAGATAGTATGTTGTCGAGATTTTTGTTATTCCAACGGATTGTAGCCTTGTCATTATGGTAGGTAGTATTTTGTTGATATCTTTGTTACTCTAGTGGATGGTATCCTTGTCATTATGGAAGGTAGTTTGTTGTCAATATCTTTATTACTCCAATGGATGGTAGCCTAGTCATTATAAAAGGTAATCTATTGTCGAGATTTTTTTTACTCCAATGGATGGTAGCCTTGTCTGTAACACCCTCTAAAACCCCGAATAAATTTTCGCAAATATTAAAATCATAATTTCAGAGTACATGTATAATCGAGGATGCTACAATTCTCTTTTAATAAAACAAATTCCTGTCATGCATAACGTAGTAGTAACTCATACATATTTACACAGCAGAATAATTCAATTAATAAAATCAATGTTATAATATTTTCAAAATCATCAGGGATTAACACCTTGAAAATGTCAACGTCATATTATAACAAAACATAAGGAATTAAACGAGTCTGATTAAAACAGCTCGACAAACAAACGTTCCCGGAGTTACAACTATCAGAGCATGACCCGGACAATACTAAAACGAAAATAAACTAGAAACGACGAGCCTTCGCCAAGCACCTGAACGAAGCTCCTCAATCTGAAATATTCAACAGTAAGGGTGAGCATCTCAATTATACATTTGATTATACGTTCATAACAACCAATTCAGGAAACCATAAGCATCACCCAACAATTAGCATATTTCATAGTTTACAAAAATCTTTACAATTCATATACCCATAATATATTATTTTTCATATTTGCAATTAACATCAAACATCGTCAACAATTTAGCAACCATACGTGCCTACAAACAATCAAATACAACATTGGAAAAATCATCCATTCATGTTATATTCAAGGTAATGCAACACACCCATGCATGTGGTACCACTTTACCGCCCCATTAAATCTCGGGTCACGGATAACTCACCGTTCCATTATATCGCGGACACGGCTACCACCTCAACGTTCCATTAAATCGCGGACACGTATATTGGCCACCATGTTAATTCCACACAATGGGAATTAACAAATGCAACATGATATGTAAGTATGTAACACTCAGCATACTATGAACATCAATCAACATATCATGCACATCAACAACATCAATCATAACTGGATATGGATAGCATGTAATCACTCAGCATACTATTTAAACATCAATCATATCAAGTCATATCATAATTCATGCTCGATAACATTATCCAAAAGCATGACAATAAAATCCACAATAACGCACAGAAAACAAAATTCAGAAAATCAACACAGCAACATCAACACGGGTGCCCGTGTTGTGCAACACGGCCCGTGTTGTAAAATATCCAGAAAACACATTTTTTTTTCTCATTACAGGGGACCAACACGGGTACCCGTGTTGTGCAACACGGCCCGTGTTGTAATGTGTCCAGAAAACACATTACTTTACCAACACAGAAGAGAAACACGGGTGCCCGTGTTGTGCAACACGGCCCGTGTTGCTGAGCGCGTACAGAATTTTCCTGTACCTGTAGCAGCTCAGAACAGCAGCCAAACGCGGGAAAATGCCAGCCAAAACGCGCATTTCGGTACCTAACGACATCAATTTTGTATAATTCAAAACAACACCTCAATTTCCTAATTACCAACCATCATTATAGTAACCTTAGAAGTGATTAGTCGTTCATTTTGGGGAAATCTGCTAACATTGGGGTTATCCCTATAACTTCTAAGGTAAATTCACGATCATGCAGATATACTCCCAATCCACCATTAGGAACCTAAAATCGTTAATTGATTTCATAAAATTGAGAACCTAAACCCTCTTTAACAAAGTTCAATCCTAAGGGTATCGATCCCTACTAACATCTAACAATTGGGGTTTTTCCCTACGATTATCCAAATCAACCGTACATAAACCCATAAACAAAGGTAAATCGAGTAATAGCCCCCCTTACCTTATCAATTAGCAGCTTTGAACTTTTTGAGCGATGTTCTTCGTTCTTCGTTCTTCGTACCTTCAGAGCGCTGCTTCCCAAAATCCCAACTTCTGTGTTATCGTGAATAATGAGAAAAAAATAACTTGAGTTCCAAAACATATCCTTACTTCTTTTGCACCCCCACTCTTTACTAACAACATCCAAGCCCAATAACTTAAAAGAAATCCATATTTCTTATTTCTTTTATTTTCCTCCATATTTCAAAATAAATAATTCCTTTTTATTTTATTAATTCTAATAAAATAATTTCCCAAATTTAAATTAATCAAATAATTGAAACTGGGGTGTTACAACTCTCCCCCACTAAAAGAGTTTTCGTCCTCGAAAACATACCTTAGACGAACAGTTCCGGATAAGCCTCTTTCATCTGGCTCTCCAGCTCCCAAGTGATATTTCCATCTGCTGGACCTCCCCAAGCAACCTTCACTAATGCTATCTCTTTACCTCTTAACTGTTTCACTTCCCGATCTTCTATCCTCATAGGCAATGTTTCTACTGTCAGGTTATCTCTCACCTGTACATCATCTATTTGGATTACATGAGATGGGTCTGGAATGTATCTCCTCAGCTGAGAAACATGAAAAACATCATGCAAATTCGCAAGTCTCGGAGGTAAAGCAATACGATAAGCAACTTCTCCAACTCTTTCCGTAATCTGAAACGCACCAATAAAACGCGGAGTCAACTTCTTAGATTTCAACGCTCGACCAATACCCGTCATCGGAGTAACTCTCATAAACACATGATCTCCAGCACTGAATTCTAAATTCTTTCTCCTCTTATCATGATAACTCTTCTGACGACTCTGAGAAGCTCTCATCTTCTCTTGAATCAATTTGATCTTTTCAGCAGTCTGCTGAACAATCTCTGGCCCAATTACCGAACTCTCTCCAGATTCATACCAACACAAAGGTGTTCTACACCGTCTACCATACAATGCCTCAAACGGAGCCATGCCAATACTCGAATGGTAACTATTGTTATAAGTAAATTCAATCAATGGCAAATAGCTATCCCAAGCTCCACCCTTCTCTAAAACACAAGCACGCAATAAATCTTCTAACGATTGAATCGTCCTCTCCGTCTGTCCATCAGTCTGAGGATGGTAAGCTGAACTCAACCTCAATTTAGTACCCAAAGCCTTCTGCAATCCTTCCCAAAATTTCGAAGTGAATCTCGGATCTCTATCTGACACAATACTAGAAGGAACTCCATGCAAACTCACTATTTTCTCAATATATAACTGTGCCAATCTCTCCATTGAGTAATCCATTCGCACCGGTATAAAATGAGCAGACTTAGTCAGTCTATCCACAACGACCCATATCGCTTCACAATTCATAGGAGTCCTCGACAACCCAGATACAAAATCCATAGAAATATTATCCCACTTCCATTCTGGAATAAACATTGGTTGCATAAATCCAGACGGCTTCTGATGCTCAATCTTCGATTTCTGACAGATTAAACATGCATACACAAATTCAGCTATTTCCTTTTTCATTCCCGGCCACCAAAACAATTTCTTCAAATCATGATACATTTTCGTGGCACCCGGATGAATACTCATCCCACTGCGATGTCCTTCCTCTAATATACTCTTCTTGATTACTGCGACATCAGGAACACAAACTCTATCGCCAAATCTCATAACATCATTTTCATCAATTCTAAATTCACCACCTTGATCTTGGTTGAGCAATGTCAATTTATCAACTAAATTAACATCAGATTTCTGCCCGATCCTGATCTCTTCTAGAATACCACTAGTAAGTTTCAACATACCCAAACAAACACACTTCGGAGTACTTTCACAAACTAAACTCAAATCTCGGAATTGTTCAATTAAATCCAATTCACGAACCATCATCAGAGACATATGCAAGGATTTCCTGCTCAAAGCATCCGCAACCACATTTGCCTTACCAGGATGGTAATTCAAACCAAAATCATAATCTTTGAGAAATTCCAACCACCTTCTTTGCCTCATATTGAGCTCTTTCTGATCGAAAAGATACTTCAAACTCTTATGATCGCTATACACTTCAAATCTCGAACCATACAGATAATGTCTCCACAATTTCAAGACAAACACAACTGCTGCCAACTCTAAATCATGAGTAGGATAGTTCCTTTCATGAACCTTCAACTGTCTCGAAGCATACGCAACTACCTGCTGATTCTGCATTAAAACACCACCTAAACCCAACAGAGATGCATCGCAATAGACCAGAAAAGATTCCACTGGATTCGGCAAAATCAGAATAGGAGCACTAGTCAATCTCCGCTTCAATTCTTGGAAACCTTTCTCACAATCAGAATCCTAAATAAACGCTTGTCCTTTACGAGTCAATTTCGTCAATGGCAATGCTAACTTTGAGAATCCTTCGATAAACTTTCTGTAATAACCTGCAAGACCAAGGAAACTTCTGATTTCAGAAACAGTCTTCGGCGCTTCCCACTGAGATACTGCTTCTACTTTTGTAGGATCCACTGCAATACCATTCTTAGAAATCACATGTCCAAGAAAACTAACTTCACCCAGCCAGAACTCACATTTGGACAACTTTGCATACAACTTCCTATCTTTCAACAACTCTAACACAATTCTAAGATGTTCCGCATGCTCTTTGTCATTCTTGGAATAAATCAGAATGTCATCAATAAAAACCACAACAAACTTATCCAGATACGGATGAAAAATCCTGTTCATATATTCCATGAAAACACCAGGTGCATTAGTAACCCCGAACGGCATAACAGAATATTCATAATGCCCATACCTCGTTCGAAAAGCAGTCTTTTGAACATCTTCCGCTTTCACACGAATCTGATGATATCCAGATCTCAAGTCAATCTTACTGAATACACTGGCTCCAATTAGCTGATCCATTAAATCATCAATCCTCGGTAACGGGTACCGATTCTTAATGGTTACCTTGTTCAATTGCCTGTAATCAACACACAGTCTCATAGAACCTTCTTTCTTCTTGACCAACAATACCGGAGCACCCCAAGGTGAAACACTTGGACGAATAAACTTCTTCTCCAGTAAATCTTCCAACTGACTCTTCAATTCAGCCAACTCAGACGCAGACATACGATATGGCGCCATCGACACCGGTCTCGTACCAGGAATCAAATCTATAGAGAATTCCACTTCTCTCTCTGGAGGTAACTCACCAACATCATCCGGAAAGACTTCTGGAAAATCACACACCACTGGCAATTCCCCACTCCTGACCTTTCCTGTTGCATCTAACGAAGCAAGTAACATAAACACATTAGCACCGTCCTCCATTGCTTCTTGTACCTGCCTAGCAGTCATAGTCAAGTTCTCGACACCAACTGCTTCTGGAAAAATCATCGTCTTAGCAAGGCAGTTCAGATGAACCCGGTTGAATTCCAATAAGTTCATCCCAAGGATGATATCAATTTGTTCGAGCGGTAGGCACACTAAATCCATACCGAAACCTCTACCAAAAATCTCAATAGGACAATTCCTACATACAAGTGAAGTTGTCACTGAACCCGATGCAGGAGTATCAACAACCATGCTACCTCGCATACCAGATATGTCCAGTTTCAACCTCTCAGCACGATCCAAAGAAATGAAAGAATGAGTTGCACCAGTATCAATAATTGCAACTAAAGGTGTGCCATGAATAAAACACGTACCTTTAATCAATCGATCCTCTGGAGTAGTCTCAGATCCAGACAAAGCGAACACTTTTCCACCTGACTGATCCTTCCTAGGCTTAGGACACTGCGGACGAATGTGACCTTCTTCGCCACAATTGTAACAAGTAACAGACTTCCCTTTGCAATCAATAGACAAATGACCAGCCTTTCCACATTTATAGCACTTCTTCTCATCACTCTTGCAATCTCGAATGTGGTGACCAGACTCACCACACCTGTAGCATCTGATAGGAGCCTTAGAATCTCCCCCACTAGGCCTTTTCCAACCACCCGATTTCTGATTATCTCTACCATATGGCTTGCCACGGTCCATATGTTGCTTTCCTCTTTTATCAACAGCCCCACGAGAGTGAGACGACCTATTCTTGGTAATATCTTCTTCCAGGATTCTGCTACAATCCACCAGATCAGAAAATCTACGAATACGCTGGTACCTGATTCCCTGCTTAATCTCATCTCGGAGACCATTCTAAAATTTGATACATTTAGAGAATTCTCCAGCCTCATCATTGTTGTAGTGAGCATAATACTTTGCCAGATCAGTGAACTTAGTAGCATACTCACTAACAGTCAGATTGCCCTGCTTAAGCTCCAAAAACTCAATTTCCTTTCTTCCCCGAACATCTTCAGGAAAGTACCTCCTCAGAAAAGCTCTTCTGAAGTTAGCCCAAGTCAGTGCCTCTCCATCCTGAACCATCTCGGTCCTTGTGGCAACCCACCAGTCGTCGGCCTCTTCTGCCAACATATGCGTACCATATGTGACCTTCAGATCTTCAGCACAATCAATCACACGGAAAATCCTTTCGATTTCCTTTAGCCACTTCTGAGCACCTTCAGGGTCATGTGTACCTTTGAACAACGGAGGATTGTTCCTTTGGAAATTTCCCAATTGCCTATCAGCACCAATCACGCCTCCAGTTGGGTTTCCAGCAAGTACACCAGCTAACATCCCCAAAGCCTCAGCTAGTGCAGCATCATTTCGTCCGTTACCTCTTCCAGCCATGTTCCTGAGAATCAAAACATACTCTTCATCAGAATACAGTATCGACAGTGTTACCTTACACTAATCGCATATAAAAGGGATGACTGACTCAAGACTCTGGTCGCAACGACCGACTATGCTCTGATACCACTATTGTAACACCCTCTAAAACCCCGAATAAATTTTCGCAAATATTAAAATCATAATTTCAGAGTACATGTATAATCGAGGATGCTACAATTCTCTTTTAATAAAACAAATTCCTGTCATGCATAACGTAGTAGTAACTCATACATGTTTACACAGCGGAATAATTTAATTAATAAAATCAATGTTATAATATTTTCAAAATCATCAGGGATTAACACCTGGAAAATGTCAACGTCATATTATAACAAAACATAAGGAATTAAACGAGTCTGATTAAAACAGCTCGACAAACAAACGTTCCCGGAGTTACAACTATCAGAGCATGACCCGGACAATACTAAAACGAAAATAAACTAGAAACGACGAGCCTTCGCCAAGCACCTGAACGAAGCTCCTCAATCTGAAATATTCAACAGTAAGGGTGAGCATCTCAATTATACATTTGATTATACATTCATAACAACCAATTCAGGAAACCATAAGCATCACCCAACAATTAGCATATTTCATAGTTTACAAAAATCTTTACAATTCATATAACCATAATATATTATTTTTCATATTTGCAATTAACATCAAACATCGTCAACAATTTAGCAACCATACGTGCCTACAAACAATCAAATACAACATTGGAAAAATCATCCATTCATGTTATATTCAAGGTAATGCAACACACCCATGCATGTGGTACCACTTTACCGCCCCATTAAATCTCGGGTCACGGATAACTCACCGTTCCATTATATCGCAGACACGGCTACCACCTCAACGTTCCATTAAATCGCGGACACGTATATTGGCCACCATGTTAATTCCACACAATGGGAATTAACAAATGCAACATGATATGTAAGTATGTAAGACTCAGCATACTATGAACATCAATCAACATATCATGCACATCAACAACATCAATCATAACAGGATATGGATAGCATGTAATCACTCAGCATACTATTTAAACATCAATCATATCAAGTCATATCATAATTCATGCTCGATAACATTATCCAAAAGCATGACAATAAAATCCACAATAACGCACAGAAAACAAAATTCAGAAAATCAACACAGCAGCATCAACACGGGTGCCCGTGTTGTGCAACACGGCCCGTGTTGTAACATATCCAGAAAACACATTTTTTTTTTATCATTACAGGGGACCAACACGGGTACCCGTGTTGTGCAACACGGCCCGTGTTGTAATGTGTCCAGAAAACACATTACTTTACGAACACAGAAGAGCAACACGGGTGCCCGTGTTGTGCAACACGGCCCGTGTTGCTGAGCGCGTACAGAATTTTCCTGTACCTGTAGCAGCTCAGAACAGCAGCCAAATGCGGGAAAATGCCAGCCAAAACGCGCATTTCGATACCTAACGACATCGATTTTGTATAATTCAAAACAACACCTCAATTTCCTAATTACCAACAATCATTATAGTAACCTTAGAAGTGATTAGTCGTTCATTTTGGGGAAATCTGCTAACATTGGGGTTATCCCTATAACTTCTAAGGTAAATTCACGATCATGCAGATATACTCCCAATCCACCATTAGGAACCTAAAATCGTTAATTGATTTCATAAAATTGAGAACCTAAACCCTCTTTAACAAAGTTCAATCCTAAGGGTATCGATCCCTACTAACATCTAACAATTGGGGTTTTTCCCTACGATTACCCAAATCAACCGTACATAAACCCATAAACAAAGGTAAATCGAGTAATAGCCCCCCTTACCTTATCAATTAGCAGCTTTGAACTTTTTGAGCGATGTTCTTCGTTCTTCGTTCTTCATACCTTCAGAGCTCTGCTTCCCAAAATCCCAACTTCTGTGTTATCGTGAATAATGAGAAAAAAATAACTTGAGTTCCAAAACATATCCTTACTTCTTTTGCACCCCCACTCTTTACTAACAACATCCAAGCCCAATAACTTAAAAGAAATCCATATTTCTTATTTCTTTTATTTTCCTCCATATTTCAAAATAAATAATTCCTTTTTATTTTATTAATTCTAATAAAATAATTTCCCAAATTTAAATAAATCAAATAATTGAAACTGGGGTGTTACATTGTCATTATGGAAGGTAGTATGTTGTCGAGATTTTTGTTATTCCAATGGTTGGTAGCTTTGTCATTATGAAAGGTAGTCTGTTGTCGATATCTTTGTTACTCCAATGGATAGTAGCCTAGTAATTAGGGAAGGTAGTCTGTTGTCGAGAATTTTGTTACTCAAATGGATGGTAGCCTAGTAATTATGGAAGATAGTCTGTTGTCGAGATTTTTGTTACTCCAATGGATGATAGCCTTGTCATTATGGAAGGTAGGTTGTTGTCGATATATTTTTTACTCCAATGGATGGTAGCCTAGTCATTATGAAAGGTAGTCTATTGTCGAGATTTTTTTTACTCCAATGGATGGTAGCCTTGTCATTATGGAAGTTAGTATGTTGTCTAAATTTTTGTTATTCCAATGGATGTTAGCCTTGTCATTATGAAAGGTAGTCTGTTGTCGATATCTTTGTTACTCCAATGGATAGTAGCCTAGTCATTACAGAAGGTAGTGTGTTGTCGAGATTTTTGTTACTCCAATGGATGGTAGCCTAGTCATTATGGAAGATAGTCTGTTGTCGAGATTTTTATTACTCCAATGGATGATAGCCATGTCATTACGGAAGGTAGGTTGATGTCGATATATTTTTTACTCCAATGGATGGTAGCCTAGTCATTATGAAAGGTAGTATGTTGTCGAGATTTTTGTTATTCCAATGGATGGTAGCCTTGTCATTATGAAAGGTAGTTTGTTGTCGATATCTTTGTTTCTCCAATGGATAGTAGCCTAGTCATTAGGGAAGGTAGTGTGTTGTCGAGATTTTTGTTACTCCAATGGATGGCAGCCTAGTCATTATGGAAGTTAGTTTGTTGTTGAGATTTTTGTTACTACAATGAATGATAGCCTTGTCATTATGGAAGGTAGTCTGTTGTTGAGATTTTTGTTACTCCAATGGATGGTAGACTTGTTATTATGGAAGGTAGTTTGTCATTGTGATCTTTGTTACTCCTATGGATGGTAGCCTAGTAATTAGGGAAGGTAGTCTGTTGTCGAGATTTTTGTTACTCCAATGGTAGGTAGCCTAGTCATTATGGAAGATAGTCTATTGTCGATATTTTTGTTACTCTAATGGATGATAGCCTTGTCATTATGGAAGGTAGGTTGTTGTCGATATATTTGTTACTCCAATGGATGGTAGCCTAGTCATTATGAAAGGTAGTCTATTGTCGAGATTTGTTTTACTCCAATGGATGGTAGCCTTGTCATTATGGATGGTAGTATGTTGTCGAGATTTTTGTTATTCCAATGGATGGTAGCCTTGTCATTATGAAAGGTAGTCTGATGTCGATATCTTTGTTACTCCAATGGATAGTAGCCTAGTCATTAGGGAAGGTAGTGTGTTGTCGAGATTTTTGTTACTCCAATGGATGGTAGCCTAGTCATTATGGAAGTTAGTCTGTTGTCGAGATTTTTGTTACTCCAATGGATGGTAGCCTTGTCATTATGGAAGGTAGTATGTTGTCGAGATTTTTGTTATTCCAATGGATGGTAGCCTAGTCATTATGAAAGGTAGTCTGTTGTCGATATCTTTGTTACTCCAATGGATAGTAGCCTAGTCATTAGGGAAGGTAGTGTGTTGTCGAGATTTTTGTTACTCCAATGGATGGTAGCCTAGTCATTATGGAAGTTAGTCTGTTGTCGAGATTTTTGTTACTCTAATGAATGATAGCCTTGTCATTATGGAAGGTAGTCTGTTGTCGAGATTTTTGTTACTCCAATGGATGGTAGCCTTGTTATTATTTAAGGTAGTTTGTCATTCTGATCTTTGTTACTCCTATGGATGGTAGCCTAGTAATTAGGGAAGGTAGTCTGTTGTCGAGATTTTTGTTACTCCAAAGGATGGTAGCCTAGTCATTATGGAAGATAGTCTGTTGTCGAGATTTTTGTTACTCCAATGGATGATAGCCTTGTCATTATGGAAGGTAGGCTGTTGTCGATATATTTGTTACTCCAATGGATGGTAGCCTAGTCATTATGAAAGGTAGTCTATTGTCGAGATTTGTTTTACTCCAATGGATGGCAGCCTTGTCATTATGGATGGTAGTATGTTGTCGAGATTTTTGTTATTCCAATGGATGGTAGCCTTGTCATTATGAAAGGTAGTCTGTTGTCGAGATTTTAGTTACTCCAATGGATGGTAGCCTAGTCATTATGGAAGGTAGTCTGTTGTCGAGATTTTTGTTACTCCAATAGATGGTAGCCTTGTCATTATGGAAGGTAGTCTATTGTCGATATTTTTTTTACTCCAATGGATGGTAGCCTTGTCATTATGGAAGATTGTATGTTGTCGAGATTTTTGTTATTCCAACGGATTGTAGCCTTGTCATTATGGTAGGTAGTATTTTGTTGATATCTTTGTTACTCCAGTGGATGGTATCCTTGTCATTATGGAAGGTAGTCTGTTGTCAATATCTTTATTACTCCAATGGATGGTAGCCTAGTCATTATAAAAGGTAATCTATTGTCGAGATTTGTTTTACTCCAATGGATGGTAGCCTTGTCATTATGGAAGGTAGTATGTTGTCGAGATTTTTGTTATTCCAATGGTTGGTAGCTTTGTCATTATGAAAGGTAGTCTGTTGTCGATATCTTTGTTACTCCAATGGATAGTAGCCTATTAATTAGGGAAGGTAGTCTGTTGTCGAGATTTTTGTTACTCAAATGGATGGTAGCCTAGTAATTATGGAAGATAGTCTGTTGTCGAGATTTTTGTTACTCCAATGGATGATAGCCTTGTCATTATGGAAGGTAGGTTGTTGTCGATATATTTTTTACTCCAATGGATGGTAGCCTAGTCATTATGAAAGGTAGTCTATTGTCGAGATTTTTTTTACTCCATTGGATGGTAGCCTTGTCATTATGGAAGGTAGTATGTTGTCTAGATTTTTGTTATTCCAATGGATGTTAGCCTTGTCATTATGAAAGGTAGTTTGTTGTCGATATCTTTGTTACTCCAATGGATAGTAGCCTAGTCATTACAGAAGGTAGTGTGTTGTCGAGATTTTTGTTACTCCAATGGATGGTAGCCTAGTCATTATGGAAGATAGTCTGTTGTTGAGATTTTTGTTACTCCAATGGATGATAGCCTTGTCGTTATGGAAGGTAGTCTGTTGTCGAGATTTTTGTTACTCCAATGGATGGTAGCCTTGTTATTATGGAAGGTAGTTTGTCATTGTGATCTTTGTTACTCCTATGGATGGTAGCCTTCTCATTATGGAAGGTAGTCTATTGTTCAGATTTTTGTTACTACAATGTATGGTAGCCTAGTCATTATGGAAGGTAGTGTGTTGTCGATATTTTAGTTACTCCAATGGATGGTAGCCTATTCATTATGAAAGGTAGTCTATTGTCGAAATTTTTTGTACTCCAATGGATGGTAGCCTTGTCATTATGGAAGGTTATCTGTTGTCGAGATTTTTGTTACTCCAACGGATGGTAGCTTTGCCATTATGGAAGGTAGTATTTTGTTGATATCATTGTTACTCCAATGGATGGTAGCCTTGTAATTATGGAAGGTAGTCTGTTGTCGATATCTTTGTTAGTCCAATGGATGGTAGCCTAGTCATTATAAAAGGTAGTATATTGTCGAGATTTTTTTTACTCCAATGGATGGTAGCCTTGTCATTAAGGAAGGTAGTATGTTGTCGAGATTTTTGTTATTCCAATGGATGGTAGCCTTGTCATTATGAAAGGTAGTCTGTTGTCGATATCTTTGTTACTCCAATGGATAGTACCCTAGTCATTAGGAAAGGTAGTGTGTTGTCGAGATTTTTGTTACTCCAATGGATGATAGCCTTGTCATTATGGAAGGTAGGCTGTTGTCGATATATTTGTTACTCCAATGGATGGTAGCCTAGTCATTATGAAAGGTAGTCTATTGTCGAGATTTGTTTTACTCCAATGGATGCTAGCCTTGTCATTATGGATGGTAGTATGTTGTCGAGATTTTTGTTATTCCAATGGATGGTAGACTTGTCATTATGAAAGGTAGTATGTTGTCGATATCTTTGTTACTCCAATGGATAGTAGCCTAGTCATTAGGGAAGGTAGTGTGTTGTCGAGATTTTTGTTACTCCAATGGATGGTAGCCTAGTTATTATGGAAGTTAGTCTGTTGTCGAGATTTTTGTTACTCCAATGAATGATAGCCTTCTCATTATGGAAGGTAGTCTGTTGTCGAGATTGTTACTCCAATGGATGGTAGCCTAGTAATTAGGGAAGGTAGTCTGTTGTCGAGATTGTTACTCCAATGGATGGTAGCCTAGTAATAATGGAAGATAGTCTGTTGTCGAGATTTTTGTTACTCCAATGGATGATAGCCTTGTCATTATGGAAGGTAGGTTGTTGTCGATATATTTGTTACTCCAATGGATGGTAGCCTAGTCATTATGAAAGGTAGTCTATTGTCGAGATTTTATTTACTCCAATGGATGGTAGCCTTGTCATTATGGAAGGTAGTATGTTGTCGAGATTTTTGTTATTCCAATTGATAGTAGCCTTGTCATTATGAAAGGTAGTTTGTTGTTGATATCTTTGTTACTCCAATGGATGGTAGCCTTGTCATTATGGAAGGTAGTATGTTGTCGAGATTTTTGTTATTCCAATGGTTGGTAGCTTTGTCATTACGAAAGGTAGTCTGTTGACGATATCTTTGTTACTCCAATGGATAGTAGCCTAGTCATTAGGGAAGGTAGTGTGTTGTCGAGATTTTTATTACTCCAATGGATGGTAGCCTTGTTATTATGGAAGGTAGTTTGTCATTTTGATTTTTGTAACTCCTATGGATGGTAGCCTTCTCATTATGGAAGGTAGTCTATTGTTCAGATTTTTGTTACTACAATGTATGGTAGCCTAGTCATTATGGAAGGTAGTCTGTTGTCGAGATTTTAGTTACTCCAATGGATGGTAGCCTAGTCATTATGGAAGGTAGTCTGTTGTCGAGATTTTTGTTATTCAAATGGATGGTACCCTTGTCATTATGAAAGGTAGTCTATTATCGATATTTTTTTTACTCCAATGGATGTTAGCCTTGTCATTATGGAAGGTAGTCTGTTGTCGAGATTTTTGTTACTCCAATGGATGGTAGCCTTGTCATTATGGAAGGTAGTATTTTGTTGATATCTTTGTTACTCCAATGGATGGTAGCCTTGTCATTATGGAAGGTAGTCTGTTGTCGATATCTTTGTTACTCCAATGGATGGTAGCCTAGTCATTATAAGAGGTAGTCTATTGTCGAGATTTTTTTTACTCCAATGGATGGTAGCCTTGTCATTATGGATGGTAGTATGTTGTCGAGATTTTTGTTATTCCAATGGATGGTAGCCTTGTCATTATGAAAGGTAGTCTATTGTCGATATCTTTATTACTCCAATGGATAGTAGCCTAGTCATTAGGGAAGGTAGTGTGTTGTCGAGATTTTTATTACTCCAATGGATGGTAGCCTAGTCATTATGGAAGTTAGTCTGTTGTCGAGATTTTTGTTACTCCAATGAATGATAGCCTTGTCATTATGGAAGGTAGTCTGTTGTCGAGATTTTTGTTACTCCAATGGATGGTAGCCTTGTTATTATGGAAGTTAGTTTGTCATTGTGATTTTTATTTTTCCTATGGATGGTAACCTTCTCATTATGGAAGGTACTCTATTGTTCATATTTTCGTTACTACAATGTATGGTAGCCTAGTCATTATGGAAGGTAGTCTGTTGTCGAGATTTTAGTTACTCCAATGGATGGTAGCCTAGTCATTATGGAAGGTAGTCTGTTGTCGAGATTTTTGTTACTCCAATGGATGGTAGCCTTGTCATTATGGAAGGTAGTCTATTGTCGATATTTTTTTTACTCCAATGGATGGTAGCCTTGTCATTATGGAAGATAGTATGTTGTCGAGATTTTTGTTATTCCAACGGATGGTAGCCTTGTCATTATGGTAGGTAGTATTTTGTTGATATCTTTGTTACTCTAGTGGATGGTAGCCTTGTCATTATGAAAGGTATTCTGTTGTCGATATCTTTGTTACTCCAATGGATGGTAGCCTAGTCATTATGAAATGTAGTCTAATGTCGAGATTTTTTTTACTCCAATGGATGATAGCCTTGTCATTATGGAAGGTAGGCTGTTGTCGATATATTTGTTACTACAATGGATTGTAGCCTAGTCATTATGAAAGGTAGTGTATTGTCGAGATTTTTTTTACTCCAATGGATGGTAGCCTTGTCATTAAGGAAGGTAGTATGTTGTCGAGATTTTTGTTATTCCAATGGATGGTAGCCTTGTCATTATGAAAGGTAGTCTGTTGTCGATATCTTTGTTACTCCAATGGATAGTACCCTAGTCATTAGGGAAGGTAGTGTGTTGTCGAGATTTTTGTTACTCCAATGGATGATAGCCTTGTCATTATGGAAGGTAGGCTGTTGTCGATATATTTGTTACTCCAATGGATGGTAGCCTAGTAATTATGAAAGGTAGTCTATTGTCGAGATTTGTTTTACTCCAATGGATGGTAGCCTTGTCATTATGGATGGTAGTATGTTGTCGAGATTTTTGTTATTCCAATGGATGGTAGACTTGTCATTATGAAAGGTAGTCTGTTGTCGATATCTTTGTTACTCCAATGGATAGTAGCCTAGTCATTAGGGAAGGTAGTGTGTTGTCGAGATTTTTGTTACTCCAATGGATGGTAGCCTAGTTATTATGGAAGTTAGTCTGTTGTCGAGATTTTTGTTACTCCATTGAATGATAGCCTTGTCATTATGGAAGGTAGTTTGTTGTCGAGATTGTTACTCCAATGGATGGTAGCCTAGTAATTAGGGAAGGTAGTCTGTTGTCGAGATTGTTACTCCAATGGATGGTAGCCTAGTAATAATGGAAGATAGTCTGTTGTCGAGATTTTTGTTACTCCAATGGATGATAGCCTTGTCATTATGGAAGGTAGGTTGTTGTCGATATATTTGTTACTCCAATGGATGGTAGCCTAGTCATTATGAAAGGTAGTCTATTGTCGAGATTTTATTTACTCCAATGGATGGTAGCCTTGTCATTATGGAAGGTAGTATGTTGTCGATATTTTTGTTATTCCAATTGATAGTAGCCTTGTCATTATGAAAGGTAGTTTGTTGTTGATATCTTTGTTACTCCAATGGATGGTAGCCTTGTCATTATGGAAGGTAGTATGTTGTCGAGATTTTTGTTATTCCAATGGTTGGTAGCTTTGTCATTACGAAAGGTAGTCTGTTGTCGATATCTTTGTTACTCCAATGGATAGTAGCCTAGTCATTAGGGAAGGTAGTGTGTTGTCGAGATTTTTATTACTCCAATGGATGGTAGCCTTGTTATTATGGAAGGTAGTTTGTCATTTTGATTTTTGTAACTCCTATGGATGGTAGCCTTCTCATTATGGAAGGTAGTCTATTGTTCAGATTTTTGTTACTACAATGTATGGTAGCCTAGTCATTATGGAAGGTAGTCTGTTGTCGAGATTTTAGTTACTCCAATGGATGGTAGCCTAGTCATTATGGAAGGTAGTCTGTTGTCGAGATTTTTGTTATTCAAATGGATGGTACCCTTGTCATTATGAAAGGTAGTCTATTATCGATATTTTTTTTACTCCAATGGATGGTAGCCTTGTCATTATGGAAGGTAGTCTGTTGTCGAGATTTTTGTTACTCCAATGGATGGTAGCCTTGTCATTATGGAAGGTAGTATTTTGTTGATATCTTTGTTACTCCAATGGATGGTAGCCTTGTCATTATGGAAGGTAGTCTGTTGTCGATATCTTTGTTACTCCAATGGATGGTAGCCTAGTCATTATAAAAGGTAGTCTATTGTCGAGATTTTTTTTACTCCAATGGATGGTAGCCTTGTCATTATGGATGGTAGTATGTTGTCGAGATTTTTGTTATTCCAATGGATGGTAGCCTTGTCATTATGAAAGGTAGTCTGTTGTCGATATCTTTATTACTCCAATGGATAGTAGCCTAGTCATTAGGGAAGGTAGTGTGTTGTCGAGATTTTTATTACTCCAATGGATGGTAGCCTAGTCATTATGGAAGTTAGTCTGTTGTCGAGATTTTTCTTACTCCAATGAATGATAGCCTTGTCATTATGGAAGGTAGTCTGTTGTCGAGATTTTTGTTACTCCAATGGATGGTAGCCTTGTTATTATGGAAGTTAGTTTGTCATTGTGATTTTTATTTTTCCTATGGATGGTAACCTTCTCATTATGGAAGGTACTCTATTGTTCAGATTTTAGTTACTACAATGTATGGTAGCCTAGTCATTATGGAAGGTAGTCTGTTGTCGAGATTTTAGTTACTCCAATGGATGGTAGCCTAGTCATTATGGAAGGTAGTCTGTTGTCGAGATTTTTGTTACTCCAATGGATGGTAGCCTTGTCATTATGGAAGGTAGTCTATTGTCGATATTTTTTTTACTCCAATGGATGGTAGCCTTGTCATTATGGAAGATAGTATGTTGTCGAGATTTTTGTTATTCCAACGGATGGTAGCCTTGTCATTATGGTAGGTAGTATTTTGTTGATATCTTTGTTACTCTAGTGGATGGTAGCCTTGTCATTATGAAAGGTAGTCTGTTGTCGATATCTTTGTTACTCCAATGGATGGTAGCCTAGTCATTATGAAATGTAGTCTAATGTCGAGATTTTTTTTACTCCAATGGATGATAGCCTTGTCATTATGGAAGGTAGGCTGTTGTCGATATATTTGTTACTACAATGGATGGTAGCCTAGTCATTATGAAAGGTAGTGTATTGTCGAGATTTTTTTTACTCCAATGGATGGTAGCCTTGTCATTATGGAAGGTAGTATGTTGTCTAGATTTTTGTTATTCCAATGGATGTTAGCCTTCACATTATGAAAGGTAGTCTGTTGTCGATATCTTTGTTACTCCAATGGATAGTAGCCTAGTCATTACGGAAGGTAGTGTGTTGTCGAGATTTTTGTTACTCCAATGGATGGTAGCCTAGTCATTATGGAAGGTAGTCTGTTGTCGAGATTTTTTTTACTCCAATTGATGGTAGCCTTGTCATTATGGAAGGTAGTATGTTGTCGATATTTTTTTTACTCCAATGGATGGAAGACTTGTCATTATGGAAGATAGTATGTTGTCGAGATTTTTGTTATTCAAACGGATGGTAGCCTTGTCATTATGGTAGGTAGTATTTTGTTGATATCTTTGTTACTCCAGTGGATTGTAGCCTTGTCATTATGGAAGTTAGTATGTTGTCAATATCTTTATTACTCCAATGGATGGTAGCCTAGTCATTATGAAAGGTAATATATTGTCGAGATTTTATTTACTCCAATGGATGGTAGCCTTGTCATTATGGAAGGTAGTATGTTGTCGAGATTTTTGTTATTCCAATGGTTGGTAGCTTTGTCATCATGAAAGGTAGTCTGTTGTCGATATCTTTGTTACTCCAATGGATGGTAGCCTAGTCATTATGGAAGTTAGTCTGTTGTCGAGATTTTTGTTACTCCAATGAACGATAGCCTTGTCATTATGGAAGGTAGTCTGTTGTCGAGATTTTTGTTACTCCAATGGATGGTAGCCTTGTTATTATGGAAGGTAGTTTGTCATTGTGATTTTTATTTTTCCTATGGATGGTAACCTTCTCATTATGGAAGGTACTCTATTGTTCAGATTTTCGTTACTACAATGTATGGTAGCCTAGTCATTATGGAAGGTAGTCTGTTGTCGAGATTTTAGTTACTCCAATGGATGGTAGCCTAGTCATTATGGAAGGTAGTCTATTGTCGAGATTTTTGTTACTCTAATAGATGGTAGCCTTGTCATTATGGAAGGTAGTCTATTGTCGATATTTCTTTTTCTCCAATGGATGGTAGCCTTGTCATTATGGAAGATAGTATGTTGTCGAGATTTTTGTTATTCCAAAGGATGGTAGCCTTGTCATTATGGTAGGTAGTATTTTGTTGATATCTTTGTTACTCCAGTGGATGGTAGCCTTGTCATTATGAAAGGTAGTCTGTTGTCGATATCTTTGTTACTCCAATGGATGGTAGCCTAGTCATTATGAAAGGTAGTCTTTTGTCGAGATTTTTTTTACAGCAATGGATGATAGCCTTGTCATTATGGAAGGTAGGCTGTTGTCGATATATTTGTTACTCCAATGGATGGTAGCCTAGTCATTATGAAAGGTAGTCTATTGTCGAGATTTTTTTTACTCCAATGGATGGTAGCCTTGTCATTATGGAAGGTAGTATGTTGTCTAGATTTTTGTTATTCTAATGGATGTTAGCCTTCACATTATGAAAGGTAGTCTGTTGTCGATATCTTTGTTACTCCAATGGATAGTAGCCTAGTCATTATGGAAGGTAGTGTGTTGTCGAGATTTTTGTTACTCCAATGGATGGTAGCCTAGTCATTATGGAAGATAGTCTGTTGTCGAGATTTTTGTTATTCCAATGGATGTTAGCCATGTCATTGTAATTTTTGTTACACCTATGGATGGTAACCTTCTCATTATGGAAGGTACTCTGTTGTTCAGATTTTCGTTACTACAATGTATGGTAGCCTAGTCATTATGGAAGGTAGTCTGTTGTCGAGATTTTAGTTACTCCAATGGATGGTAGTTTTGTCATTATGAAAGGTAGTCTGTTGTCGATATCTTTGTTACCACAATGGATGGTAGCCTAGTAATTAGGGAAGGTACTGTGTTGTCGAGATTTTTGTTTCTCCAATGAATGGTAGCCTAGTCATTTTGGAAGATAGTTTTTTGTCGAGATTTTTGTTACTCCAATGGATGATAGCCTTGTCATTATGGAAGGTAGTCTGTTGTCTATATATTTGTTACTCCAATGGATGGTAGCCTTGTTATTATGGAAGGTAGTTTGTCATTGTGATTTTTGTTACTCCTATGGATGGTAACCTTCTCATTATGGAAGGTACTCTATTGTTCATATTTTCGTTACTATAATGTATGGTAGCCTAGTCATTATGGAAGGTTGTCTGTTGTCGAGATTTTAGTTACTCCAATGGATGGTAGCCTAGTCATTATGGAAGGTAGTTTGTTGTCGAGATTTTTTTTACTCCAATGGATGGTAGCCTTGTTATTATGGAAGGTAGTATGTTGTCGATATTTTTTTTACTCCAATGGATGGTAGCCTTGTCATTATGGAAGATAGTATGTTGTCGAGATTTTTGTTATTCCAACGGATGGTAGCCTTGTCATTATGGTAGGTAGTATTTTGTTGATATCTTTGTTACTCCAATGGATGGTATCCTTGTCATTATGGAAGTTAGTATGTTGTCAATATCTTTATTACTCCAATGGATGGTAGCCTAGTCATTATGAAAGGTAATCTATTGTCGAGATTTTTTTTACTCCAATGGATGGTAGCCTTGTCATTATGGAAGGTAGTATGTTGTCGAGATTTTTGTTATTCCAATGGTTGGTAGCTTTGTCATTATGAAAGGTAGTCGGTTGTCGATATCTTTGTTACTCCAATGGATGATAGCCTAGTAATTAGGGAAGGTAGTCTGTTGTCGAGATTTTTGTTACTCCAATGGATGGTAGCCTAGTAATTATGGAAGATAGTCTGTTGTCGAGATTTTTGTTACTCCAATGGATGATAGCCTTGTCATTATGGAAGGTAGGCTGTTGTCGATATATTTGTTACTCCAATGGATGGTAGCCTAGTCATTATGAAAGGTAGTCTATTGTCGAGAATTTTTTTACTCCAATGGATTGTAGCCTTGTCATTATGGAAGGTAGTATGTTGTCGAGATTTTTGTTATTCCAATGGATGGTAGCCTTGTCATTATGAAAGGTAGTCTGTTGTCGATATCTTTGTTACTCCAATGGATAGTAGCCTAGTCATTACGGAAGGTAGTGTGTTGTCGAGATTTTTGGTACTCCAATGGATGGTAGCCTAGTCATTATGGAAGATAGTCTGTTGTCGAGATTTTTGTTACTCCAATGGATGATAGCCTTGTCATTATGGAAGGTAGTCTGTTGTCGAGATTTTTGTTACTCCAATGGATGGTAGCCTTGTTATTATGGAAGGTAGTTTGTCATTGTGATTTTTGTTACTCCTATGGATGGTAGCCTTCTCATTATGGAAGGTAGTCTATTGTTCAGATTTTTGTTACTACAATGTATGGTAGCCTAGTCATTATGGAAGGTAGTTTGTTGTCGAGATTTTAGTTACTCCAATGGATGGTAGCCTAGTCATTATGGAAGGTAGTCTGTTGTCGAGATTTTTGTTATTCCAATGGATGGTAGCCTTGTCATTATGAAAGGTAGTCTATTGTTGAGATTTTTTTTACTCCAATGGATGGTAGCCTTGACATTATGGAAGGTAGTCTGTTGTCGAGATTTTTGTTACTCCAATGGATGGTAGCCTTGTCATTATGGAAGGTAGTATTTTGTTGATATCTTTTTTACTCCAATAGATGGTAGCCTTGTCATTATGGAAGGTAGTCTGTTGTCGATATCTTTGTTACTCCAATGGATGGTAGCCTAGTAATTAGGGAAGGTAGTCTTTTGTCGAAATTTTTGTTACTCCAATGGATGGTAGCCTAGTCATTATGGAAGATAGTCTGTTGTTGAGATTTTTGTTACTCCAATGGATGATAGCATTGTCATTGTGGAATGTAGGCTGTTGTCGATATATTTGTTACTCCAATGGATGGTAGCCTAGTCATTATGAAAGGTAGTCTATTATCGAGATTTTTTCTACTCCAATGGATGGTACCCCTGTCATTATGGAAGGTAGTATGTTATCGAGATTTTTGTTATTCCAATGGATGGTAGCCTTGTCATTATGAAAGGTAGTCTGTTATCGATATCTTTGTTATTCCAATGGATAGTAGCCTGGTCATTAGGGAAGGTAGTGTGTTGTCGAGATTTTAGTTACTCCAATAGATGGTAGCCTAGTCATTATGGAAGGTAGTCTGTTGTCGAGATTTTTGTTATTCCAATGGATGGTAGCCTAGTCATTATGGAAGATAGTCTGTTGTCGAGATTTTTGTTACTCCAATGGATGATAGCCTTGTCATTATGGAAACTAGTCTATTGTCGAGATTTTTGTTACGACAATGGATGGTAGCCTTGCTATTATGGAAGGTAGTTTGTCATTGTGATTTTTGTTACTCCTATGGATGGTAGCCTTCTCATTATGGAAGGTAGTCTATTGTTCATATTTTTGTTACTACAATGTATGGTAGCCTAGTCATTATGGAAGGTAGTCTGTTGTCGAGATTTTAGTTACTCCAATGGATGGTAGCCTAGTCATTATGGAAGGTAGTCTGTTGTCGAGATTTTTGTTATTCCAATGGATGGTTGCCTTGTCATTATGAAAGGTACTCTATTGTTGAGATTTTTTTTACTCCAATGGATGGTAGCCTTGTTATTATGGAAGGTAGTCTGTTGTCGAGATTTTTGTTACTCCAATGGATGGTAGCCTTGTCATTATGGAAGGTAGTATTTTGTTGATATCTTTTTTACTGCAATGGATGGTAGCCTTGTCATTATGGAAGGTAGTCTGTTGTCGATATCTTTGTTACTCCAATGGATGGTAGCCTAGTCATTATGAAAGGTAGTCTATTGTCGAGATTTTTTTTACTCCAATGGATGGTAGCCTTGTCATTATGGAAGGTAGTATGTTGTCGAGATTTTTGTTATTCCAATGGATGGTAGCTTTGTCATTATGAAAGGTAGTTTGTTGTCGATATCTTTGTTACTCCAATGGATGGTAGCCTAGTAATTAGGGAAGGTAGTATGTTGTCGAGATTTTTGTTACTCCAATGGATGGTAGCCTAGTCATTATTGAAGATAGTCTGTTGTCGAGATTTTTTTACTCCAATGGATGATAGCCTTGTCATTATGGAATGTAGGCTATTGTCGATATATTTGTTACTCCAATGGATGGTAGCCTAGTCATTATGAAAGGTAGTCTATTATCGAGATTTTTTTTACTCCAATGGATGGTAGCCTTGTCATTATGGAAGGTAGTATGTTGTCGAAATTTTTGTTATTCCAATGGATGGTAGCCTTGTCATTATAAAAGGTAGTTTGTTATCGATATCTTCGTTATTCCAATGGATAGTAGCCTTGTCATTAGGGAAGGTAGTGTGTTGTCTAGATTTTTGTTACTCCAATGGATGGTAGCCTAGTCATTATGGAAGATAGTCTGTTGTCGAGATTTTTGTTACTCCAATGAATGATAGCCTTGTCATTATGGAAGGTAGTCTGTTGTCGAGATTTTTGTTACTCCAATGGATGGTAGCCTTGTCATTATGGAAGGTAGTTTGTCATTGTGATTTTTGTTACTCCTATGGATGGTAGCCTTGTCATTATGAAAGGTAGTCTGTTATCGATATCTTTGTTATTCCAATGGATAGTAGCCTGGTCATTAGGGAAGGTAGTGTGTTGTCCAGATTTTTGTTACTCCAATGGATGGTAGCCTACTCATTATGGAAGATAGTCTGTTGTCGAGATTTTTGTTACTCCAATAAATGATAGCCTTGTCATTATGGAAGGTAGTCTGTTGTCGAGATTTTTGTTACTCCAATGGATGGTAGCCTTGTTATTATGGAAGGTAGTTTGTCATTGTGATTTTTGTTACTGCTATGGATGGTAGCCTTCTCATTATGGAAGGTACTCTATTGTTCAGATTTTCGTTACTACAATGTATGGTAGCCTAGTCATTAATGAAGGTAGTCTGTTGTCGAGATTTTTGTTATTCCAATGGATGGCACCCTTGTCATTATGAAAGGTAGTCTATTGTCGATATTTTTTTTACTCCAATGGATGGTAGCCTTGTCATTATGGAAGGTAGTCTGTTGTCTAGATTTTTGTTACTCCAATGGATGGTAGCCTTGTCATTATGGAAGGTAGTATTTTGTTGATATCTTTGTTACTCTAGTGGATGGTAGCCTTGTTATTATGGAAGGTAGTCTATTGTCGATATTTTTTTACTCCAATGGATGGTAGCCTTGTCATTATCGAAGGTAGTATGCTGTCGAGATTTTTGTTATTACAATGGTTGGTAGCTTTTTCATTATAAAAGGTAGTCTATTGTCGATATCTTTGTTACTCCAATGGATGGTAGCCTAGTAATTAGGGAAGGTAGTCTGTTGTCGAGATTTTTGTTACTCCAATGGATGGTAGCCTAGTCATTATAGAAGGTAGTCTGTTGTGGAGATTTTTGTTACTCCAATGGATGATAGCCTTGTCATTATGGAAGGTAGGTTGTTGTCGATATATTTGTTACTCCAATGGATGGTAGCCTAGTCATTATGAAAGGTAGTCTATTTTCGAGATTTTTGTTATTCCAATGGATGGTAGCCTTGTCATTATGAAAGGTAGTGTGTTGTTGATATCTTTGTTACTCCAATTGATAGTAGCCTAGTCATTAGGGAAGGTAGTGCGCTGTCTTGATTTTTGTAACTCCAATGGATGGTAGCCTAGTCATTATGGAAGATAGTCTGTTGTCGAGATTTTTGTTACTACAATGGATGATAGCCTTGTCATTATGGAAGGTAGTCTATTGTCGAGATTTTTGTTACTCCAATGGATGGTAGCCTTCTTATTATGGAAGAAAATTTGTCATTGTGATTTTTGTTACTCCTATGGATGGTAGCCTAGTAATTAGGGAAGGTAGTCTGTTGTCGAGATTTTTGTTACTACAATGTATGGTAGCCTAGTCATTACAGAAGGTAGTCTGTTGTCGAGATTTTAGTTACTCCAATGGATGGTAGCCTAGTCATTATGGAAGGTAGTCTGTTGTCGAGATTTTTGTTACTCCAATGGATGATAGCCTTGTCATTATGGAAGATAGTCTATTGTCGAGATTTTTTTTACTCCAATGGATGGTAGCCTTGTCATTATGGAAGATAGTATGTTGTCGAGAGTTTTGTTATTCCAATGGATGGTAGCCTTGTCATTATGAAAGGTAGTTTGTTATCGATATCTTTGTTATTCCAATGGATAGTAGCCTGGTCATTAGGGAAGGTAGTCTGTTGTCTAGATTTTTGTTACTCCAATGGATGGTAGCCTAGTCATTATGGAAGATAGTCGGTTGTCGAGATTTTTGTTACTCCAATGAATGATAGCCTTGTCATTATGGAAGGTAGTCTGTTGTCGAGATTTTTGTTACTCCAATGGATGGTACCCTTGTCATTATGGAAGGTAGTTTGTCATTGTGATTTTTGTTACTCCTATGGATGGTAGCCTTGTCATTATGAAAGGTAGTCTGTTATCGATATCTTTGTTATTCCAATGGATAGTAGCCTGGTCATTAGGGAAGGTAGTGTGTTGTCCAGATTTTTGTTACTCCAATGGATGGTAGCCTAGTCATTATGGAAGATAGTCTATTGTCGAGATTTTTGTTACTCCAATGAATGATAGCCTTGTCATTATGGAAACTAGTCTATTGTCGAGATTTTTGTTACGACAATGGATGGTAGCCTTGCTATTATGGAAGGTAGTTTGTCATTGTGATTTTTGTTACTCCTATGGATGGTAGCCTTCTCATTATGGAAGGTAGTCTATTGTTCATATTTTTGTTACTACAATGTATGGTAGCCTAGTCATTATGGAAGGTAGTCTGTTGTCGAGATTTTAGTTACTCCAATGGATGGTAGCCTAGTCATTATGGAAGGTAGTCTGTTGTCGAGATTTTTGTTATTCCAATGGATGGTTGCCTTGTCATTATGAAAGGTACTCTATTGTTGAGATTTTTTTTACTCCAATGGATGGTAGCCTTGTTATTATGGAAGGTAGTCTGTTGTCGAGATTTTTGTTACTCCAATGGATGGTAGCCTTGTCATTATGGAAGGTAGTATTTTGTTGATATCTTTTTTACTGCAATGGATGGTAGCCTTGTCATTATGGAAGGTAGTCTGTTGTCGATATCTTTGTTACTCCAATGGATGGTAGCCTAGTCATTATGAAAGGTAGTCTATTGTCGAGATTTTTTTTACTCCAATGGATGGTAGCCTTGTCATTATGGAAGGTAGTATGTTGTCGAGATTTTTGTTATTCCAATGGATGGTAGCCTAGTAATTAGGGAAGGTAGTCTGTTGTCGAGATTTTTGTTACTCCAATGGATGGTAGCCTAGTCATTATAGAAGGTAGTCTGTTGTGGAGATGTTTGTTACTCCAATGGATGATAGCCTTGTCATTATGGAAGGTAGGTTGTTGTCGATATATTTGTTACTCCAATGGATGGTAGCCTAGTCATTATGAAAGGTAGTCTATTTTCGAGATTTTTGTTATTCCAATGGATGGTAGCCTTGTCATTATGAAAGGTAGTGTGTTGTTGATATCTTTGTTACTCCAATTGATAGTAGCCTAGTCATTAGGGAAGGTAGTGCGTTGTCTTGATTTTTGTAACTCCAATGGATAATAGCCTAGTCATTATGGAAGATAGTCTGTTGTCGAGATTTTTGTTACTACAATGGATGATAGCCTTGTCATTATGGAAGGTAGTCTATTGTCGAGATTTTTGTTACTCCAATGGATGGTAGCCTTCTTATTATGGAAGAAAATTTGTCATTGTGATTTTTGTTACTCCTATGGATGGTAGCCTAGTAATTAGGGAAGGTAGTCTGTTGTCGAGATTTTTGTTACTACAATGTATGGTAGCCTAGTCATTACAGAAGGTAGTCTGTTGTCGAGATTTTAGTTACTCCAATGGATGGTAGCCTAGTCATTATGGAAGGTAGTCTGTTGTCGAGATTTTTGTTACTCCAATGGATGATAGCCTTGTCATTATGGAAGATAGTCTATTGTCGAGATTTTTTTTACTCCAATGGATGGTAGCCTTGTCATTATGGAAGATAGTATGTTGTCGAGAGTTTTGTTATTCCAATGGATGGTAGCCTTGTCATTATGAAAGGTAGTTTGTTATCGATATCTTTGTTATTCCAATGGATAGTAGCCTGGTCATTAGGGAAGGTAGTGTGTTGTCTAGATTTTTGTTACTCCAATGGACGGTAGCCTAGTCATTATGGAAGATAGTCGGTTGTCGAGATTTTTGTTACTCCAATGAATGATAGCCTTGTCATTATGGAAGGTAGTCTGTTGTCGAGATTTTTGTTACTCCAATGGATGGTACCCTTGTCATTATGGAAGGTAGTTTGTCATTGTGATTTTTGTTACTCCTATGGATGGTAGCCTTGTCATTATGAAAGGTAGTCTGTTATCGATATCTTTGTTATTCCAATGGATAGTAGCCTGGTCATTAGGGAAGGTAGTGTGTTGTCCAGATTTTTGTTACTCCAATGGATGGTAGCCTAGTCATTATGGAAGATAGTCTGTTGTCGAGATTTTTGTTACTCCAATGAATGATAGCCTTGTCATTATGGAAGGTAGTCTGTTGTCGAGATTTTTGTTACTCCAATGGATGGTAGCCTTGTTATTATGGAAGGTAGTTTGTCATTGTGATTTTTGTTACTGCTATGGATGGTAGCCTTCTCATTATGGAAGGTACTCTATTGTTCAGATTTTCGTTACTACAATGTATGGTAGCCTAGTCATTATGGAAGGTAGTCTGTTGTCGAGATTTTTGTTATTCCAATGGATGGCACCCTTGTCATTATGAAAGGTAGTCTATTGTCGATATTTTTTTTAATCCAATGGATGGTAGCCTTGTCATTATGGAAGGTAGTCTGTTGTCTAGATTTTTGTTACTCCAATGGATGGTAGCCTTGTCATTATGGAAGGTAGTATTTTGTTGATATCTTTGTTACTCTAGTGGATGGTAGCCTTGTCATTATGGAAGGTACTCTGTTGTCGATATCTTTGTTACTCCAATGGATGGTAGCCTAGTCATTATGAAAGGTAATCTATTGTCGAGATTTTTTTACTCCAATGGATGGAAGCGTTGTCATTATCGAAGGTAGTATGCTGTCGAGATTTTTGTTATTACAATGGTTGGTAGCTTTGTCATTATAAAAGGTAGTCTGTTGTCGATATCTTTGTTACTCTAGTGGATGGTAGCCTAGTAATTAGGGAAGGTAGTCTATTGTCGAGATTTTTGTTACTCCAATGGATGGTAGCCTAGTCATTATATAAGGTAGTCTGTTGTGGAGATTTTTGTTACTCCAATGGATGATAGCCTTGTCATTATGGAAGGTAGGTTGTTGTCGATATATTTGTTACTCCAATGGATGGTAGCCTAGTCATTATGAAAGGTAGTCTATTTTCGAGATTTTTGTTATTCCAATGGATGGTAGCCTTGTCATTATGAAAGGTAGTGTGTTGTTGATATCTTTGTTACTCCAATCGATAGTAGCTTAGTCATTAGGGAAGGTAGTGTGTTGTCGTGATTTTTGTAACTCCAATGGATGGTAGCCTAGTCATTATGGAAGATAGTCTGTTGTCGATATTTTTGTTACTCCAATTGATGATAGCCTTGTCATTATGGAAGGTAGTCTATTGTCGAGATTATTGTTACTCCAATGGATGGTACCCTTCTTATTATGGAAGGAAATTTGTCATTGTGATTTTTGTTACTCCTATGGATGGTAGCCTTCTCATTATGGAAGGTAGTCTATTGTTCAGATTTTTGTTACTAGAATGTATGATAGCCTAGTCATTACAGAAGGTAGTCTGTTGTCGAGATTTTAGTTACTCCAATGGATGGTAGCCTAGTCATTATGGAAGGTAGTCTGTTGTCGAGATTTTTGTTACTCCAATGGATGGTAGCCTTGTCATTATGGAAGATAGTCTATTGTCGAGATTTTTTTTACTCCAATGGATGGTAGCCTTGTCATTATGGAAGATAGTATGTTGTCGAGAGTTTTGTTATTCCAACGGATGGTAGCCTTGTCATTATGCTAGGTAGTATTTTGTTGATATCTTTGTTACTCTAGTGGATGGTATCCTTGTCATTATGGAAGTTAGTATGTTGTCAATATCTTTATTACTCTAATGGATGGTAGCCTAGTCATTATGAAAGGTAATATATTGTCGAGATTTTTTTTACTCCAATGGATGGTAGCCTTGTCATTATGGAAGGTAGTATGTTGTCGAGATTTTTGTTATTCCAATGGTTGGTAGCTTTGTCATTATGAAAGGTAGTCTGTTGTCGATATCTTTGTTACTCCAATGGATGATAGCCTAGTAATTAGGGAAGGTAGTCTGTTGTCGAGATTTTTGTTACTCCAATGGATGGTAGCCTAGTAATTATGGAAGATAGTCTGTTGTCGAGATTTTTGTTACTCCAATGGATGATAGCCTTGTCATTATGGAAGGTAGGCTGTTGTCTATATATTTGTTACTCCAATGAATGGTAGCCTGGTCATTATGAAAGGTAGTCTATTGTCGAGAATTTTTTTACTCCAATGGATGGTAGCCTTGTCATTATGGAAGGTAGTATGTTGTCGAGATTTTTGTTATTCCAATGGATGGTAGCCTTGTCATTATGAAAGGTAGTATGTTGTCGATATCTTTGTTACTCCAATGTATAGTAGCCTAGTCATTACGGAAGGTAGTGTGCTGTCGAGATTTTTTGTACTCTAATGGATGGTAGCCTAGTCATTATGGAAGATAGTCTGTTGTCGAGATTTTTGTTACTCCAATGGATGATAGCCTTGTCATTATGGAAGGTAGTCTGTTGTCGAGATTTTTGTTACTCCAATGGATGGTAGCCTTGTTATTATGGAAGGTAGTTTGTCATTGTGAATTTTGTTACTCCTATGGATGGTAGCCTTCTCATTATGGAAGGTAGTCTATTGTTCAGATTTTTGTTACTACAATGTATGGTAGCCTAGTCATTATGGAAGGTAGTTTGTTGTCGAGATTTTACTTACTCCAATGGATGGTAGCCTAGACATTATGGAAGGTAGTCTGTTGTCGAGATTTTTGTTATTCCAATGGATGGTAGTCTTGTCATTATGAAAGGTAGTCTATTGTTGAGATTTTTTTTACTCCAATGGATGGTAGCCTTGACATTATGGAAGGTAGTCTGTTGTCGAGATTTTTGTTACTCCAATGGATGGTAGCCTTGTCATTATGGAAGGTAGTATTTTGTTGATATCTTTTTTACTCCAATAGATGGTAGCCTTGTCATTATGGAAGGTAGTCTGTTGTCGATATCTTTATTACTCCAATGGATGGTAGCCTAGTAATTAGGGAAGGTAGTCTATTGTCGAAATTTTTGTTACTCCAATGGATGGTAGCCTAGTCATTATTGAAGATAGTCTGTTGTTGAGATTTTTGTTACTCCAATGGATGATAGCCTTGTCATTATGGAATGTAGGTTGTTGTCGATATATTTGTTTCTCCAATGGATGGTAGCCTAGTCATTATGAAAGGTAGTCTATTATCGATATTTTTTCTACTCCAATGGATGGTACCCCTGTCATTATCAAAGGTAGTATGTTATCGAGATTTTTGTTATTCCAATGGATGGTAGCCTTGTCATTATGAAAGGTAGTCTGTTATCGATATCTTTGTTATTCCAATGGATAGTAGCCTGATCATTAGGGAAGGTAGTGTGTTGTCGAGATTTTAGTTACTCCAATGGATGGTAGCCTAGTCATTGTGGAAGGTAGTCTGTTGTCGAGATTTTTGTTATTCCAATGGATGGTAGCCTAGTCATTATGGAAGATAGTCTGTTGTCGAGATTTTTGTTACTCCAATGGATGATAGCCTTGTCATTATGGAAACTAGTCTATTGTCGAGATTTTTGTTACGACAATGGATGGTAGCCTTGTTATTATGGAAGGTAGTTTGTCATTGTGATTTTTGTTACTCCTATGGATGGTAGCCTTCTCATTATGGAAGGTAGTCTATTGTTCAGATTTTTGTTACTACAATGTATGGTAGCCTAGTCATTATGGAAGGTAGTCTGTTGTCGAGATTTTAGTTACTCCAATGGATGGTAGCCTAGTCATTATGGAAGGTAGTCTGTTGTCGAGATTTTTGTTATTCCAATGGATGGTTGCCTTGTCATTATGAAAGGTACTCTATTGTTGAGATTTTTTTTACTCCAATGGATGGTAGCCTTGTCATTATGGAAGGTAGTCTGTTGTCGAGATTTTTGTTACTCCAATGGATGGTAGCCTTGTCATTATGGAAGGTAGTATTTTGTTGATATCTTTTTTACTGCAATGGATGGTAGCTTTGTAATTATGGAAGGTAGTCTGTTGTCGATATCTTTGTTACTCCAATGGATGGTAGCCTCGTCATTATGAAAGGTAGTCTATTGTCGAGATTTTTTTTACTCCAATGGATGGTAGCCTTGTCATTATGGAAGGTAGTATGTTGTCGAGATTTTTGTTATTCCAATGGATGGTAGCTTTGTCATTATGAAAGGTAGTTTGTTGTCGATATCTTTGTTACTCCAATGGATGGTAGCCTAGTAATTAGGGAAGGTAGTCTGTTGTCGAGATTTTTGTTACTCCAATGGATGGTAGCCTAGTCATTATTGAAGATAGTCTGTTGTCGAGATTTTTTTACTCCAATGGATGATAGCCTTGTCATTATGGAATGTAGGCTATTGTCGATATATTTGTTACTCCAATGGATGGTAGCCTAGTCATTATGAAAGGTAGTCTATTATCGAGATTTTTTTTACTCCAATGGATGGTAGCCTTGTCATTATGGAAGGTAGTATGTTGTCGAGATTTTTGTTATTCCAATGGATGGTAGCCTTGTCATTATGAAAGGTAGTTTGTTATCGATATCTTTGTTATTCTAATGGATAATAGCCTGGTCATTAGGGAAGGTAGTGTGTTGTCTAGATTTTTGTTACTCCAATGGATGGTAGCCTAGTCATTATGGAAGATAGTCTGTTGTCGAGATTTTTGTTACTCCAATGAATGATAGCCTTGTCATTATGGAAGGTAGTCTGTTGTCGAGATTTTTGTTACTCCAATGGATGGTAGCCTTGTTATTATGGAAGGTAGTTTGTCATTGTGATTTTTGTTACTCCTATGGATGGTAGCCTTCTCATTATGGAAGGTAGTCTATTGTTCAGATTTTTGTTACTACAATGTATGGTAGCCTAGTGATTATGGAAGGTAGTTTGTTGTCGAGATTTTAGTTACTCCAATGGATGGTAGCCTAGACATTATGGAAGGTAGTCTGTTGTCGAGATTTTTGTTATTCCAATGGATGGTAGTCTTGTCATTATGAAAGGTAGTCTATTGTTGAGGTTTTTTTTACTCCAATGGATGGTAGCCTTGACATTATGGAAGGTAGTCTGTTGTCGAGATTTTTGTTACTCCAATGGATGGTAGCCTTGTCATTATGGAAGGTAGTATTTTGTTGATATCTTTTTTACTCCAATTGATGGTAGCCTTGTCATTATGGAAGGTAGTCTGTTGTCGATATCTTTGTTACTCCAATGGATGGTAGCCTAGTAATTAGGGAAGGTAGTCTATTGTCGAAATTTTTGTTACTCCAATGGATGGTAGCCTAGTCATTATGGAAGATAGTTTGTTGTTGAGATTTTTGTTACTCCAATGGATGATAGCCTTGTCATTATGGAATGTAGGCTGTTGTCGATATATTTGTTACTCCAATGGATGGTAGCCTAGTCATTATGAAAGGTAGTCTATTATCGAGATTTTTTCTACTCCAATGGATGGTACCCTTGTCATTATCGAAGGTAGTATGTTATCGAGATTTTTGTTATTCCAATGGATGGTAGCCTTGTCATTATGAAAGGTAGTCTATTATCGATATCTTTGTTATTCCAATGGATAGTAGCCTGGTCATTAGGGAAGGTAGTGTGTTGTCGAGATTTTAGTTACTCCAATGGATGGTAGCCTAGTCATTATGGAAGGTAGTCTGTTGTCGAGATTTTTGTTATTCCAATGGATGGTAGCCTAGTCATTATGGAAGATAGTCTGTTGTCGAGATTTTTGTTACTCCAATGGATGATAGCCTTGTCATTATGGAAACTAGTCTATTGTCGAGATTTTTGTTACGACAATGGATGGTAGCCTTGTTATTATGGAAGGTAGTTTGTCATTGTGATTTTTGTTACTCCTATGGATGGTAGCCTTCTCATTATGGAAGGTAGTCTATTGTTCAGATTTTTGTTACTACAATGTATGGTAGCCTAGTCATTATGGAAGGTAGTCTGTTGTCGAGATTTTAGTTACTCCAATGGATGGTAGCCTAGTCATTATGGAAGGTAGTCTGTTGTCGAGATTTTTGTTATTCCAATGGATGGTTGCCTTGTCATTATGAAAGGTACTCTATTGTTGAGATTTTTTTTACTCCAATGGATGGTAGCCTTGTCATTATGGAAGGTAGTCTGTTGTCGAGATTTTTGTTACTCCAATGGATGGTAGCCTTGTCATTATGGAAGGTAGTATTTTGTTGATATCTTTTTTACTGCAATGGATGGTAGCCTTGTCATTATGGAAGGTAGTCTGTTGTCGATATCTTTGTTACTCCAATGGATGGTAGCCTCGTCATTATGAAAGGTAGTCTATTGTCGAGATTTTTTTTACTCCAATGGATGGTAACCTTGTCATTATGGAAGGTAGTATGTTGTCGAGATTTTTGTTATTCCAATGGATGGTAGCTTTGTCATTATGAAAGGTAGTTTGTTGTCGATATCTTTGTTACTCCAATGGATAGTAGCCTGGTCATTAGGGAAGGTAGTGTGTTGTCTAGATTTTTGTTACTCCAATGGATGGTAGCCTAGTCATTATGGAAGATAGTCTGTTGTCGAGATTTTTGTTACTCCAATGAATGATAGCCTTGTCATTATGGAAGGTAGTCTGTTGTCGAGAGTTTTGTTACTCCAATGGATGGTAGCCTTGTCATTATGGAAGGTAGTTTGTCATTGTGATTTTTGTTACTCCTATGGATGGTAGCCTTGTCATTATGAAAGGTTGTCTGTTATTGAAATCTTTGTTATTCCAATGGATAGTAGCCTGGTCATTAGGGAAGGTAGTGTGTTGTCCAGATTTTCGTTACTCCAATGGATGATAGCCTAGTCATTATGGAAGATAGTCTGTTGTCGAGATTTTTGTTACTCCAATGAATGATAGCCTTGTCATTATGGAAGGTAGTCTATTGTCGAGATTTTTGTTACTCCAATGGATGGTAGCCTTGTTATTATGGAAGGTTGTTTGTCATTGTGATTTTTGTTACTGCTATGGATGGTAGCCTTCTCATTATGGAAGGTACTCTATTGTTCAGATTTTCGTTACTACAATGTATGGTAGCCTAGTCATTATGGAAGGTAGTCTGTTGTTGAGATTTTTGTTATTCCAATGGATGACACCCTTGTCATTATGAAAAGTAGTCTATTGTCGATATTTTTTTTACTCCAATGGATTGTAGCCTTGTCATTATGGAAGGTAGTCTGTTGTCTAGATTTTTGTTACTCCAATGGATGGTAGCCTTGTCATTATGGAAGGTAGTATTTTGTTGATATCTTTGTTACTCTAGTGGATGGTAGCCTTGTCATTATGGAAGGTAGTCTGTTGTCGATATCTTTGTTACTCCAATGGATGGTAGCCTAGTCATTATGAAAGGTAATCTATTGTCGAGATTTATTTACTCCAATGGATGGTAGCCTTGTCATTATGGAAGATAGTATGTTGTCGAGAGTTTTGTTATTCCAACGGATGGTAGCCTTGTCATTATGCTAGGTAGTATTTTGTTGATATCTTTGTTACTCTAGTGGATGGTATCCTTGTCATTATGGAAGTTAGTATGTTGTCAATATCTTTATTACTCTAATGGATGGTAGCCTAGTCATTATGAAAGGTAATATATTGTCGAGATTTTTTTTACTCCAATGGATGGTAGCCTTGTCATTATGGAAGGTAGTATGTTGTCGAGATTTTTGTTATTCCAATGGTTGGTAGCTTTGTCATTATGAAAGGTAGTCTGTTGTCGATATCTTTGTTACTCCAATGGATGATAGCCTAGTAATTAGGGAAGGTAGTCTGTTGTCGAGATTTTTGTTACTCCAATGGATGGTAGCCTAGTAATTATGGAAGATAGTCTGTTGTCGAGATTTTTGTTACTCCAATGGATGATAGCCTTGTCATTATGGAAGGTAGGCTGTTGTCGATATATTTGTTACTCCAATGAATGGTAGCCTGGTCATTATGAAAGGTAGTCTATTGTCGAGAATTTTTTTACTCCAATGGATGGTAGCCTTGTCATTATGGAAGGTAGTATGTTGTCGAGATTTTTGTTATTCCAATGGATGGTAGCCTTGTCATTATGAAAGGTAGTATGTTGTCGATATCTTTGTTACTCCAATGTATAGTAGCCTAGTCATTACGGAAGGTAGTGTGCTGTCGAGATTTTTTGTACTCTAATGGATGGTAGCCTAGTCATTATGGAAGATAGTCTGTTGTCGAGATTTTTGTTACTCCAATGGATGATAGCCTTGTCATTATGGAAAGTAGTCTGTTGTCGAGATTTTTGTTACTCCAATGGATGGTAGCCTTGTTATTATGGAAGGTAGTTTGTCATTGTGATTTTTGTTACTCCTATGGATGGTAGCCTTCTCATTATGGAAGGTAGTCTATTGTTCAGATTTTTGTTACTACAATGTATGGTAGCCTAGTCATTATGGAAGGTAGTTTGTTGTCGAGATTTTACTTACTCCAATGGATGGTAGCCTAGACATTATGGAAGGTAGTCTGTTGTCGAGATTTTTGTTATTCCAATGGATGGTAGTCTTGTCATTATGAAAGGTAGTCTATTGTTGAGATTTTTTTTACTCCAATGGATGGTAGCCTTGACATAATGGAAGGTAGTCTGTTGTCGAGATTTTTGTTACTCCAATGGATGGTAGCCTTGTCATTATGGAAGGTAGTCTTTTGTTGATATCTTTTTTACTCCAATAGATGGTAGCCTTGTCATTATGGAAGGTAGTCTATTGTCGATATCTTTATTACTCCAATGGATGGTAGCCTAGTAATTAGGGAAGGTAGTCTATTGTCGAAATTTTTGTTACTCCAATGGATGGTAGCCTAGTCATTATTGAAGATAGTCTGTTGTTGAGATTTTTGTTACTCCAATGGATGATAGCCTTGTCATTATGGAATGTAGGCTGTTGTCGATATATTTGTTACTCCAATGGATGGTAGCCTAGTCATTATGAAAGGTAGTCTATTATCGATATTTTTTCTACTCCAATGGATGGTACCCCTGTCATTATCGAAGGTAGTATGTTATCGAGATTTTTGTTATTCCAATGGATGGTAGCCTTGTCATTATGAAAGGTAGTCTGTTATCGATATCTTTGTTATTCCAATGGATAGTAGCCTGGTCATTAGGGAAGGTAGTGTGTTGTCGAGATTTTAGTTACTCTAATGGATGGTAGCCTAGTCATTGTGGAAGGTAGTCTGTTGTCGAGATTTTTGTTATTCCAATGGATGGTAGCCTAGTCATTATGGAAGATAGTCTGTTGTCGAGATTTTTGTTACTCCAATGGATGATAGCCTTGTCATTATGGAAACTAGTCTATTATCGAGATTTTTGTTACGACAATGGATGGTAGCCTTGTTATTATGGAAGGTAGTTTGTCATTGTGATTTTTGTTACTCCTATGGATGGTAGCCTTCTCATTATGGAAGGTAGTCTATTGTTCAGATTTTTGTTACTACAATGTATGGTAGCCTAGTCATTATGGAAGGTAGTCTGTTGTCGAGATTTTAGTTACTCCAATGGATGGTAGCCTAGTCATTATGGAAGGTAGTCTGTTGTCGAGATTTTTGTTATTCCAATGGATGGTTGCCTTGTCATTATGAAAGGTACTCTATTGTTGAGATTTTTTTTACTCCAATGGATGGTAGCCTTGTCATTATGGAAGGTAGTCTGTTGTCGAGATTTTTGTTACTCCAATGGATGGTAGCCTTGTCATTATGGAAGGTAGTATTTTGTTGATATCTTTTTTACTGCAATGGATGGTAGCCTTGTCATTATGGAAGGTAGTCTATTGTCGATATCTTTGTTACTCCAATGGATGGTAGCCTCGTCATTATGAAAGGTAGTCTATTGTCGAGATTTTTTTTACTCCAATGGATGGTAACCTTGTCATTATGGAAGGTAGTATGTTGTCGAGATTTTTGTTATTCCAATGGATGGTAGCTTTGTCATTATGAAAGGTAGTTTGTTGTCGATATCTTTGTTACTCCAATGGATAGTAGCCTGGTCATTAGGGAAGGTAGTGTGTTGTCTAGATTTTTGTTACTCCAATGGATGGTAGCCTAGTCATTATGGAAGATAGTCTGTTGTCGAGATTTTTGTTACTCCAATGAATGATAGCCTTGTCATTATGGAAGGTAGTCTGTTGTCGAGAGTTTTGTTACTCCAATGGATGGTAGCCTTGTCATTATGGAAGGTAGTTTGTCATTGTGATTTTTGTTACTCCTATGGATGGTAGCCTTGTCATTATGAAAGGTTGTCTGTTATTGATATCTTTGTTATTCCAATGGATAGTAGCCTGGTCATTAGGGAAGGTAGTGTGTTGTCCAGATTTTCGTTACTCCAGTGGATGATAGCCTAGTCATTATGGAAGATAGTCTGTTGTCGAGATTTTTGTTACTCCAATGAATGATAGCCTTGTCATTATGGAAGGTAGTCTATTGTCGAGATTTTTGTTACTCCAATGGATGGTAGCCTTGTTATTATGGAAGGTTGTTTGTCATTGTGATTTTTGTTACTGCTATGGATGGTAGCCTTCTCATTATGGAAGGTACTCTATTGTTCAGATTTTCGTTACTACAATGTATGGTAGCCTAGTCATTATGGAAGGTAGTCTGTTGTTGAGATTTTTGTTACTCCAATGGATGGTAGCCTAGTCATTATGGAAGGTAGTCTGTTGTCTAGATTTTTGTTACTCCAATGGATGGTAGCCTTGTCATTATGGAAGGTAGTATTTTGTTGATATCTTTGTTACTCTAGTGGATGGTAGCCTTGTCATTATGGAAGGTAGTCTGTTGTCGATATCTTTGTTACTCCAATGGATGGTAGCCTAGTCATTATGAAAGGTAATCTATTGTCGAGATTTTTTTACTCCAATGGATGGTAGCCTTGTCATTATCGAAGGTAGTATGCTGTCGAGATTTTTGTTATTACAATGGTTGGTAGCTTTGTCATTATAAAAGGTAGTCTGTTGTCGATATCTTTGTTACTCCAATGGATGGTAGCCTAGTAATTAGGGAAGGTAGTCTGTTGTCGAGATTTTTGTTACTCCAATGGATGGTAGCCTAGTCATTATAGAAGGTAGTCTGTTGTGGAGATTTTTGTTACTCCAATGGATGATAGCCTTGTCATTATGGAAGGTAGGTTGTTGTCGATATATTTGTTACTCCAATGGATGGTATCCTAGTCATTATGAAAGGTAGTCTATTTTCGAGATTTTTGTTATTCCAATGGATGGTAGCCTTGTCATTATGAAAGGTAGTGTGTTGTTGATATCTTTGTTACTCCAATGGATAGTAGCCTCGTCATTAGGGAAGGTAGTGTGTTGTCTTGATTTTTGTAACTCCAATGGATGGTAGCCTAGTCATTATGGAAGATAGTCTGTTGTCGAGATTTTTGTTACTCCAATGGATGATAGCCTTGTCATTATGGAAGGTAGTCTATTGTCGAGATTTTTGTTACTCCAATGGATGGTAGCCTTCTTATTATGGAAGGAAATTTGTCATTGTGATTTTTGTTACTCCTATGGATGGTAGCCTTCTCATTATGGAAGGTAGTCTATTGTTCAGATTTTTGTTACTACAATGTATGGTAGCCTAGTCATTACAGAAGGTAGTCTGTTGTCGAGATTTTAGTTACTCCAATGGATGGTAGCCTAGTCATTATGGAAGGTAGTCTGTTGTCGAGATTTTTGTTACTCCAATGGATGGTAGCCTTGTCATTATGGAAGATAGTCTATTGTCGAGATTTTTTTTACTCCAATGGATGGTAGCCTTGTCATTATGGAAGATAGTATGTTGTCGAGAGTTTTTTTATTCCAATGGATGGTAGCCTTGTCATTATGAAAGGTAGTCTATTGTCGAGATTTTTTTTACTCCAATGGATGGTAGCCTTGTCATTATGGAAGGTAGTCTATTGTCGAGATTTTTGTTACTCCTATGGATGGTAGCCTTGTCATTATGGAAGGTAGTCTATTGTTAAGATTTTCGTTACTACATTGTATGGTAGCCTAGTCATTATGGAAGGTAGTCTGTTGTCGATATTTTAGTTACTCCAATGGATGGTAGCCTAGTCATTATGGAAGGTAGTCTGTTGTCGAGATTTTTGTTATTCCAATGGATGGTTGCCTTGTCATTATGAAAGGTACTCTATTGTTGAGATTTTTTTTACCCCAATGGATGGTAGCCTTGTCATTATGGAAGGTAGTCTGTTGTCGAGATTATTGTTATTCCAATGGATGGTAGCCTAATCATTATGAAAGGTAGTTTGTTGTCGATATCTTTGTTACTCCAATGGATGGTAGCCTTCTCATTATGGAAGGTAGTCTATTGTTCATATTTTTGTTACTACAATGTATGGTAGCCTAGTCATTACAGAAGGTAGTCTGTTGTCGAGATTTTAGTTACTCCAATGGATGGTAGCCTAGTCATTATGGAAGGTAGTCTGTTGTCGAGATTTTTGTTACTCCAATGGATGGTAGCCTTGTCATTATGGAAGATAGTCTATTGTCGAGATTTTTTTTACTCCAATGGATGGTAGCCTTGTCATTATGGAAGATAGTATGTTGTCGAGAGTTTTTTTATTCCAATGGATGGTAGCCTTGTCATTATGAAAGGTAGTCTATTGTCGAGATTTTTTTTACTCCAATGGATGGTAGCCTTGTCATTATGGAAGGTAGTCTATTGTCGAGATTTTTGTTACTCCTATGGATGGTAGCCTTGTCATTATGGAAGGTAGTCTATTGTTAAGATTTTCGTTACTACATTGTATGGTAGCCTAGTCATTATGGAAGGTAGTCTGTTGTCGATATTTTAGTTACTCCAATGGATGGTAGCCTAGTCATTATGGAAGGTAGTTTGTTGTCGAGATTTTTGTTATTCCAATGGATGGTTGCCTTGTCATTATGAAAGGTACTCTATTGTTGAGATTTTTTTTACCCCAATGGATGGTAGCCTTGTCATTATGGAAGGTAGTCTGTTGTCGCGATTATTGTTATTCCAATGGATGGTAGCCTAGTCATTATGAAAGGTAGTCTGTTGTCGATATCTTTGTTACTCCAATGGATGGTAGCCTAGTCATTAGGGAAGGTCGTCTTTTGTCGAGATTTTTGTTACTCCAATGGATGCTAGCCTAGTCATTATGGAAGATAGTTTGTTGTCGATATTTTTGTTACTCCAATGGATGATAGCCTTGTCAATATGAAGGTAGTCTGTTGTCGAGATTTTTGTTACTCCAATGGATGGTAGCCTTGTCATTATGGAAGGTAGTCTATTGTTAAGATTTTCGTTACTACAATTTTTGGTAGCCTAAACATTATGGAAGGTAGTCTGTTGTCGAGATTTTAGTTACTCCAATGGATGGTAGCCTAGTCATTATGGAAGGTAGTCTATTGTCAAGATTTTTGTTACTCCAATGGATGGTAGCCTTGTCATTATGGAAGGTAGTATGTTGTCAAGATTTTTGTTAATCCAATGGATGGTAGCCTTGTCATTATGGAAGGTAGTCTATTGTTCAGATTTTTGTTACTACAATGTATGGTAGCCTTGTCGTTATGGTAGGTAGTCTGTTGTCGAGATTTTTGTTACTCTATTGGATGGTAGCCATGTCATTTTGGAAGTTAGTCTGTTGTCAAGACTTTTGTTTTTCCAAAGGATGGTAGCCTAGTCATTATGGAAGGTAATCTGTTTTTGAGATTTTTGATACTCCGATGGATGGTAGCCTTGTCATTATGGAAGGTAGTCTGTTAACGAGATTTTTGTTACTCCAATGGATGGTATCCTTGTTATTATGGAAGGTAGTCTGTCATTGTGATTTTTGTTACTCCTATGGATGGTAGCCTTCTCATTATGAAAGGTAGTCTGTTGTCGAGATTTTTGTTACTCCAATGGATGGTAGCCTTGTCATTATGGAAGGTAGTATTTTGTTGATATCTTTGTTACTCCAATGGATGGTAGCCTTGTCATTATGGAAGGTAGTCAGTTTTCGATATCTTTGTTACTCCAATGGATGGTAGCCTAGTCATTATGAAAGGTAGTCTATTGTCGAGATTTTTGTTACTCCAATGCATGGTAGCCTAGTCATTATGGAAGATAGTATGTTGTCGAGATTTTTGAAACTCCAATGGATGATAGCCTTGTCATTATGGAAGGTAGGCTGTTGTCGATATATTTGTTACTCCAATGGATGGTAGCCTAGTCATTATGAAAGGTAGTCTATCGTCGATATTTTTTTTACTCCAATGGATGGTAGCCTTGTCATTTTGGAAGGTAGTATGTTGTCGAGATTTTTGTTATTCCAATGGATGGTAGCCTTGTTATTATGAAAGGTAGTCTTTTATCGATATCTTTTTTATTCCAATGGATAATAGCCTGGTCATTAGGGAAGTTAGTCTATTGTTCATATTTTCGTTGCTCCAATGCATGGTAGCCTAGTCATTATGGAAGATAGTCTGTTGTCGAGATTTTTGTTACTCCAATGGATGATAGCCTTGTCATTATGGAAGCTAGTCTGTTGTCGAGATTTTTGTTACTCCAATGGATGGTAGCCTAGTCATTATGGAAGGTAGTCTATTGTCGAGATTTTAGTTACTCCAATGGATGGTAGCCTAGTCATTATGGAAGGTAGTCTGTTGTCGAGATTTTTGTTACTCCAATGGATGGTAGCCTTGTCATTATGGAAGGTAGTCTATTGTCGAGATTTTTTTTACTCCAATGGATGGTAGCCTTGTCATTATGGAAGATAGTATGTTGTCGAGATTTTTGTTATTCCAATGGATGGTAGCCTTGTCATTATGAAAGGTAGTCTATTGTCGATATCTTTGTTACTCCAATGGATGGTAGCCTAGTCATTAGGGAAGGTCATCTTTTGTCGAGATTTTTGTTACTCCAATGGATGGTAGCCTAGTCATTATGGAAGATAGTCTGTTGTCGAGATTTTTGTTACTCCAATGGATGATAGCCTTGTCAATATGAAGGTTGTATGTTGTCGAGATTTTTGTTACTCCAATGGATGATAGCCTTGTCATTATGGAAGGTAGTCTGTCATTGTGATTTTTGTTACTCCTATGGATGGTAGCCTTGTCATTATGGAAGGTAGTCTATTGTTAAGATTTTCGTTACTACATTGTATGGTAGCCTAGTCATTATGGAAGGTAGTCTGCTGTCGAGATTTTAGTTACTCCAATGGATGGTAGCCTAGTCATTATGGAAGGTAGTCTGTTGTCGAGATTTTTGTTACTCCAATGGATGGTAGCCTTGTCATTATGGAAGGTAGTATGTTGTCAAGATTTTTGTTAATCCAATGGATGGTAGCCTTGTCATTATGGAAGATATTATGTTGTCGAGATTTTTGTTATTCCAATGGATGGTAGCCTTGTCATTATGAATGGTAGTCTGTTGTCGATATCTTTGTTACTCCAATGGATGGTAGCCTAGTCATTAGGGAAGGTCGTCTGTTGTCGAGATTTTTGTTACTCCAATGGATGGTAGCCTAGTCATTATGGAAGATAGTCTGTTGTCGAGATTTTTGTTACTCCAATGGAAGGTAGCCTTGTCATTATGGAAGGTAGTTAGTCATTGTGATTTTTGTTTCTCCAATGGATGGTAGCCTTCTCATTATGGAAGGTAGTATGTTGTCGATATCTTTGGTACTCCAATGGATGGTAGCCTATTCATTATGGAAGGTTGTTTGTTGTCGAGATTTTCTTTACTCCAATGGAGGGTAGCCTTGTCATTATGGAAGGTAGTATGTTGTCAAGATTTTTGTTACTCCAATGGATGGTAGCCTTGTCATTATTGAAGGTAGTATGTTGTCGATATCTTTGTTACTCCAATGGATGGTAGCCTTGTCATCATGGAAGGTAGTCTGTTGTCGATATCTTTGTTACTCCAATGGATGGTAGGCTAGTCATTATGGAAGGTAACCTATTGTCGATATTTTTGTTACTCCAATGGATGGTATCCTTGTCATTAAGAAAGGTAATATGTCGTCGATATTTTTGTTATTCTAATGGATGGTAGCCTTGTCATTATGAAAGGTAGTTTGTTTTCGATATCTTTGTTACTCCAATGGATGGTAGCCTAGTCATTTTAGAAGGTAGTCGATTTTCAAGATTTTTGTTACTCCAATGGATGGTAGCCTTGTCATTATGAAAGGTAGTCTATTATCGAGATTTTTGTTACAATAATGGTTTGTAGCCTTGTCATTATGGAAGGTAGTCTGCTGTCAAGATTTTTGTTACTTTAATAAATGGTAGCCTTGTCATTATGAAAGGTAGTCTATTGTCGAGATTTTTGTTACAACAATGGTTTGTAGACTTATAATTATAGAAGGTAGTATGTTGTCGAGATTTTTGTTATTCCAATGGATGGTAGCCTTGTCATTATGAAAGGTAGTCTATTGTCGATATCTTTGTTACTCCAATGGATGGTAGCCTAGTCATTATGGAAGGTAGTCTGTTGTCAAGATTTTTGTTACTCCAATGGATGGTAGCCTTGTCATTATGGAAGGTAGTCTATTGTCGATATTTTTGTTACTCTAATGGATGGTAGCCTTGTCATTATGGAAGGTATTCTTTCATTGTGATATTTGTTATTCCAATGGATGGTAGCCTTGTCATTATGGAAGGTAGTCTGTTCTCGAGATTTTTGTTACTCTAATGGATGGTAGCCTTGTCATTATGGAAGGTAGTCTTTTATTCAGATTTTTTTTACTACAATGTATGGAAGCCTTGACATTATAGAAGGTAGTCTGTTGTCGAGATTTTTGTTACTCCATTGGATGGTAGCCTTGTCATTATGGAAGTTAGTCTATTGTCGAGATTTTTGTTAATCTAATGGATGGTAGCCTAGTCGTTATGGAAGGTAGTCTATTTTCGAGATTTTTGTTACTCCAATGGATGGTAGCCTAGTCATTATGGAAGGTAGTATGTTATCGATATTTTTGTTACTCCAATGGAGGGTAGCCTTGTCATTATGGAAGATAGTATGTTGTCAAGATTTTTGTTACTCCAATGGATGGTAGCCTTGTCATTATTGAAGGTAGTATGTTGTCGATATCTTTGTTACTCCAATGGATGGTAGCCTTGTCATTATGGAAGGTAGTCTGTTGTCGATATCTTTGTTACTCTAATGGATGGTAGCCTAGTCATTATGGAAGGTAACCTATTGTCGAGATTTTTGTTACTCCAATGGATGGTATCCTTGTCATTATGAAAGGTAATATGTTGTCGAGATTTTTGTTATTCCAATGGATGGTAGCCTTGTCATTTTGAAAGGTAGTTTGTTGTCGATATCTTTGTTACTCTAATAGATGGTAGCCTAGTCATTTTAGAAGGTAGTCGATTTTCAAGATTTTTGATACTCCAATGGATGGTAGCCTTGTCATTATGGAAGGTAGTCTGGTGTCGAGATTTTTGTTACTTTAATGGATGGTAGGCTAGTCATTATGAAAGGTAGTCTATTGTCGATATTTTTGTTACAACAATGGTTTGTAGCCTTGTAATTATAGAAGGTAGTATGTTGTCGATATCTTTGTTACTCCAATGCATGGTAGCCTAGTCATTATGGAAGGTAGTTTGTTGTCGAGATTTTTGTTACTCCAATGGATGGTAGCCTTGTCATTATGGAAGGTAGTCTATTGTCGATATTTTTGTTACTCTAATGGATGGAAGCCTTGTCATTATGGAAGGTATTCTTTCATTGTGATTTTTGTTACTCCAATGGGTGGTAGCCTTGTCATTATGGAAAGTAGTCTGTTGTCGAGATTTTTGTTACTCTAATGGATGGTAGCCTTGTCATTATGGAAGGTAGTATGTTGCTGATATCTTTGTTACTCCAATGAATGGTAGCCTCATCATTATGGAAGGTAGTCTATTGTCGATATCTTTGTTACTCCAATGGATGGTAGCCTAGTCATTATGGAAGGTAGTATGTTGTCAAGATTTTTGTTACTCCAATGGATGGTAGCCTTGTCATTATTGAAGGTAGTACGTTGTCGATATCTTTGTTACTCCAATGGATGGTAGCCTTGTCATCATGGAAGGTAGTCTGTTGTCGATATCTTTGTTACTCCAATGGATGGTAGCCTAGTCATTATGGAAGGTAACCTATTGTCGAGATTTTTGTTACTCCAATGGATGGTATCCTTGTCATTATGAAAGGTAATATGTTGTCCAGATTTTTGTTATTCCAATGGATGGTAGCCTTGTCATTATGAAAGGTAGTTTGTTTTCGATATCTTTGTTACTCCAATGGATGGTAGCCTAGTCATTTTTGAAGGTAGTCGATTTTCAAGATTTATGTTACTCCAATGGATGGTAGCCTTGTCATTATGGAAGGTAGTCTGCTATCAAGATTTTTGTTACTTTAATGGATTGTAGCCTTGTCATTATGAATGGTAGTCTATTGTCGAGATTTTTGTTACAACAATGGTTTGTAGCATTGTAATTATAGAAGGTAGTATGTTGTCGATATCTTTGTTACTCCAATGGATGGTAGCCTCATCATTATGGAAGGTAGTCTACTGTCGATATCTTTGTTACTCCAATGGATGGTAGCCTAGTCATTATGGAAGGTAGCCTATTATCGATATTTTTCTTACTCCAATGGATGGTAGCCTTGCCATTATGGAAGGTATTATGTTGTCAAGATTTTTGTTACTCCAATGTATGGTAGCCTTGTCATTATGGAAGGTACTATGTCATTGTGATTTTTGTTACTCCTATGGATGGTAGCCTTGTCATTATGGAAGGTAGTCTATTGTTTAGATTTTGGTTAATACAATGTATGGTAGCCTTGTCATTATGGAAGGTAGTCTGTTGTCGAGATTTTTGTTACGCTATTGGATGGTAGCCATGTCATTATGGAAGTTAGTAGGTTGTCGAGATTTTGGTTTTTCCAATGGATGGTAGCCTAGTCATTATGGAAGGTAGTCTATTTTTGAGATTTTTGTTACTCCGATCGATGGTAGCCTTGTCATTATGGAAGGTAGTATGTTGTCGAGATTTTTGTTACTCCAATGGATGGTAGCATTGTCATTATGGAAGGTAGTCTCTTATTGATATTTTTGATACTCCAATGGATGGTATCCTTGTCATTATGAAAGGTAATATGTTGTCGAGATTTTTGTTATTCCAATGGATGGTAGCCTTGTCATTTTGAAAGGTAGTTTGTTGTCGATATCTTTGTTACTCTAATAGATGGTAGCCTAGTCATTTTAGAAGGTAGTCGATTTTCAAGATTTTTGATACTCCAATGGATGGTAGCCTTGTCATTATGGAAGGTAGTCTGGTGTCGAGATTTTTGTTACTTTAATGGATGGTAGGCTAGTCATTATGAAAGGTAGTCTATTGTCGATATTTTTGTTACAACAATGGTTTGTAGCCTTGTAATTATAGAAGGTAGTATGTTGTCGATATCTTTGTTACTCCAATGCATGGTAGCCTAGTCATTATGGAAGGTAGTTTGTTGTCGAGATTTTTGTTACTCCAATGGATGGTAGCCTTGTCATTATGGAAGGTAGTCTATTGTCGATATTTTTGTTACTCTAATGGATGGAAGCCTTGTCATTATGGAAGGTATTCTTTCATTGTGATTTTTGTTACTCCAATGGGTGGTAGCCTTGTCATTATGGAAAGTAGTCTGTTGTCGAGATTTTTGTTACTCTAATGGATGGTAGCCTTGTCATTATGGAAGGTAGTATGTTGCTGATATCTTTGTTACTCCAATGAATGGTAGCCTCATCATTATGGAAGGTAGTCTATTGTCGATATCTTTGTTACTCCAATGGATGGTAGCCTAGTCATTATGGAAGGTAGTATGTTGTCAAGATTTTTGTTACTCCAATGGATGGTAGCCTTGTCATTATTGAAGGTAGTACGTTGTCGATATCTTTGTTACTCCAATGGATGGTAGCCTTGTCATCATGGAAGGTAGTCTGTTGTCGATATCTTTGTTACTCCAATGGATGGTAGCCTAGTCATTATGGAAGGTAACCTATTGTCGAGATTTTTGTTACTCCAATGGATGGTATCCTTGTCATTATGAAAGGTAATATGTTGTCCAGATTTTTGTTATTCCAATGGATGGTAGCCTTGTCATTATGAAAGGTAGTTTGTTTTCGATATCTTTGTTACTCCAATGGATGGTAGCCTAGTCATTTTTGAAGGTAGTCGATTTTCAAGATTTATGTTACTCCAATGGATGGTAGCCTTGTCATTATGGAAGGTAGTCTGCTATCAAGATTTTTGTTACTTTAATGGATTGTAGCCTTGTCATTATGAATGGTAGTCTATTGTCGAGATTTTTGTTACAACAATGGTTTGTAGCATTGTAATTATAGAAGGTAGTATGTTGTCGATATCTTTGTTACTCCAATGGATGGTAGCCTCATCATTATGGAAGGTAGTCTACTGTCGATATCTTTGTTACTCCAATGGATGGTAGCCTAGTCATTATGGAAGGTAGCCTATTATCGATATTTTTCTTACTCCAATGGATGGTAGCCTTGCCATTATGGAAGGTATTATGTTGTCAAGATTTTTGTTACTCCAATGTATGGTAGCCTTGTCATTATGGAAGGTACTATGTCATTGTGATTTTTGTTACTCCTATGGATGGTAGCCTTGTCATTATGGAAGGTAGTCTATTGTTTAGATTTTGGTTAATACAATGTATGGTAGCCTTGTCATTATGGAAGGTAGTCTGTTGTCGAGATTTTTGTTACGCTATTGGATGGTAGCCATGTCATTATGGAAGTTAGTAGGTTGTCGAGATTTTGGTTTTTCCAATGGATGGTAGCCTAGTCATTATGGAAGGTAGTCTATTTTTGAGATTTTTGTTACTCCGATCGATGGTAGCCTTGTCATTATGGAAGGTAGTATGTTGTCGAGATTTTTGTTACTCCAATGGATGGTAGCATTGTCATTATGGAAGGTAGTCTCTTATTGATATTTTTGATACTCCAATGGATGGTACCTTTGTCATTATGGAAGGTAATATGTTGTCGAGATTTTTGTTACTACAATGGTTTGTAGCCTTGTCATTATGGAAAGTAGTATGTTGTCGATATCTTTGGTACTCCAATGGATGGTAGCCTATTCATTATGGAAGGTAGTCTGTTGTCAAGATTTTTGATACTCCAATGGATGGTAGCCTTGTCATTATGGAAGGTAGTCTGGTGTCGAGATTTTTGTTACTTTAATGGATGGTAGCCTAGTCATTATGAAAGGTAGTCTATTGTCGATATTTTTGTTACAACAATGGTTTGTAGCCTTGTAATTATAGAAGGTAGTATGTTGTCGATATCTTTGTTACTCCAATGGATGGTAGCCTCATCATTATGGAAGGTAGTCTACTGTCGATATCTTTGTTACTCCAATGGATGGTAGCCTAGTCATTATGGAAGGTAGCCTATTATCGATATTTTTCTTACTCCAATGGATGGTAGCCTTGCCATTATGGAAGGTATTATGTTGTCAAGATTTTTGTTACTCCAATGTATGGTAGCCTTGTCATTATGGAAGGTACTATGTCATTGTGATTTTTGTTACTCCTATGGATGGTAGCCTTGTCATTATGGAAGGTAGTCTATTGTTTAGATTTTGGTTAATACAATGTATGGTAGCCTTGTCATTATGGAAGGTAGTCTGTTGTCGAGATTTTTGTTACGCTATTGGATGGTAGCCATGTCATTATGGAAGTTAGTAGGTTGTCGAGATTTTGGTTTTTCCAATGGATGGTAGCCTAGTCATTATGGAAGGTAGTCTATTTTTGAGATTTTTGTTACTCCGATCGATGGTAGCCTTGTCATTATGGAAGGTAGTATGTTGTCGAGATTTTTGTTACTCCAATGGATGGTAGCATTGACATTATGGAAGGTAGTCTCTTATTGATATTTTTGATACTCCAATGGATGGTACCTTTGTCATTATGGAAGGTAATATGTTGTCGAGATTTTTGTTACTACAATGGTTTGTAGCCTTGTCATTATGGAAAGTAGTATGTTGTCGATATCTTTGGTACTCCAATGGATGGTAGCCTATTCATTATGGAAGGTAGTCTGTTGTCAAGATTTTTGATACTCCAATGGATGGTAGCCTTGTCATTATGGAAGGTAGTCTGGTGTCGAGATTTTTGTTACTTTAATGGATGGTAGCCTAGTCATTATGAAAGGTAGTCTATTGTCGATATTTTTGTTACAACAATGGTTTGTAGCCTTGTAATTATAGAAGGTAGTATGTTGTCGATATCTTTGTCACTCCAATGGATGGTAGCCTAGTCATTATGGAAGGTAGTTTGTTGTCAAGATTTTTGTTACTCCAATGGATGGTAGCCTTGTCATTATGGAAGGTAGTCTATTGTCGATATTTTTGTTACTCTAATGGATGGTAGCCTTGTCATTATGGAAGGTATTCTTTCATTGTGATTTTTGTTACTCCAATGGGTGGTAGCCTTGTCATTATGGAAAGTAGTCTGTTGTCGAGATTTTTGTTACTCTAATGGATGGTAGCCTTGTCATTATGGAAGGTAGTATGTTGCCGATATCTTTGTTACTCCAATGAATGGTCGCCTCATCATTATGGAAGGTAGTCTATTGTCGATATCTTTGTTACTCCAATGGATGGTAGCCTAGTCATTATGGAAGGTAGTCTGTTATCAATATTTTTGTTACTCTAATGGATGGTAGCCTTGCCATTATGGAAGGTATTATGTTGTCAAGATTTTTGTTACTCCAATGGATGGTAGCCTTGTCATTATGGAAGGTACTATGTCATTGTGATTTTTGTTACTCCTATGGATGGTAGCCTTGTCATTATGGAAGGTAGTCTATTGTTCAGATTTTTGTTACTACAATTTATGGTAGCCTTGTCATTATGGAATGTAGTCTGTTGTCGAGATTTTTGTTACTCTATTGGATGGTAGCCATGTAATTATAGAAGTTAGTATGTTGTCGAGATTTTGGTTTTTCCAATGGATGGTAGCCTAGTCATTATGGAAGGTAGTCTATTTTTGAGATTTTTGTTACTCCGATCGATGGTAGCCATGTCATTATGGAAGGTAGTATGTTGTCGAGATTTTTGTTACTACAATGGATGGTTGCATTGTCATTATGGAAGGCAGTCTCTTATTGATAATTTTGATACTCCAATGGATGGTAGCCTTGTCATTATGGAAGGTAGTATGTTGTCGAGATTTTTGTTACTACAATGGTTTGTAGCCTTGTCATTATGGAAGGTAGTATGTTGTCGATATCTTTGGTACTCCAATGGATGGTAGCCTATTCATTATGGAAGGTAGTCTGTTGTCGAGATTTTCACTACTCCAATGGAGGGTAGCCTTGTCATTATGGAAGGTAGTATGTTGTCAAGATTTTTGTTACTCCAATGGATGGTAGCCTTGTCATTATTGAAGGTAGTACGTTGTCGATATCTTTGTTACTCCAATGGATGGTAGCCTTGTCATCATGGAAGGTAGTCTGTTGTCGATATCTTTGTTACTCCAATGGATGGTAGCCTAGTCATTATGGAAGGTAACCTATTGTCGAGATTTTTGTTACTCCAATGGATGGTATCCTTGTCATTATGAAAGGTAATATGTTGTCCAGATTTTTGTTATTCCAATGGATGGTAGCCTTGTCATTATGAAAGGTAGTTTGTTTTCGATATCTTTGTTACTCCAATGGATGGTAGCCTAGTCATTTTTGAAGGTAGTCGATTTTCAAGATTTATGTTACTCCAATGGATGGTAGCCTTGTCATTATGGAAGGTAGTCTGCTATCAAGATTTTTGTTACTTTAATGGATTGTAGCCTTGTCATTATGAATGGTAGTCTATTGTCGAGATTTTTGTTACAACAATGGTTTGTAGCATTGTAATTATAGAAGGTAGTATGTTGTCGATATCTTTGTTACTCCAATGGATGGTAGCCTAGTCATTATGGAAGGTAGTATGTTGTCGAGATTTTTGTTACTCCAATGGATGGTAGCCTTGTCATTATGGAAGGTAGTCTATTGTCGATATTTTTATTACTCTAATGGATGGTATCCTTGTCATTATGGAAGGTATTCTTTCATTGTGATTTTTGTTACTCCAATGGATGGTAGCCTTTTCATTATGGAAGGTAGTTTGTTGTCGAGATTTTTGTTACTCTAATGGATGGTAGCCTTGTCATTATGGAAGGTAGTATGTTGTCGATATCTTTGTTACTCCAATGGGTGGTAGCCTCATCATTATGGAAGGTAGTCTACTATCGATATCTTTGTTACTCCAATGGATGGTAGCCTATTCATTATGGAAGGTAGCCTATTATTGATATTTTTGTTACTCCAATGGATGGTAGCCTTGCCATTATGGAAGGTATTATGTTGTCAAGATTTTTGTTACTCCAATGAATGGTAGCCTTGTCATTATGGAAGGTACTATGTCATTGTGATTTTTGTTACTCCTATGGATGGTAGCCTTGTCATTATGGAAGGTAGTCTATTGTTCAGATTTTTGTTAATACAATGTATGGTAGCCTTGTCATTATGGAAGGTAGTCTGTTGTCGAGATTTTTGTTACTCTATTGGATGGTAGCCATGTCATTATGGAAGTTAGTATGTTGTCGAGATTTTGGTTTTTCCAATGGATGGTAGCCTAGTCATTATGGAAGGTAGTTTATTTTTGAGATTTTTGTTACTCCGATCGATGGTAGCCATGTCATTATGGAAGGTAGTATGTTGTCGAGATTTTTGTTACTACAATGGATGGTTGCATTGTCATTATGGAAGGCAGTCTCTTATTGATAATTTTGATACTCCAATGGATGGTAGCCTTGTCATTATGGAAGGTAGTATGTTGTCGAGATTTTTGTTACTACAATGGTTTGTAGCCTTGTCATTATGGAAGGTAGTATGTTGTCGATATCTTTGGTACTCCAATGGATGGTAGCCTATTCATTATGGAAGGTAGTCTGTTGTCGAGATTTTCACTACTCCAATGGAGGGTAGCCTTGTCATTATGGAAGGTAGTATGTTGTCAAGATTTTTGTTACTCCAATGGATGGTAGCCTTGTCATTATTGAAGGTAGTACGTTGTCGATATCTTTGTTACTCCAATGGATGGTAGCCTTGTCATCATGGAAGGTAGTCTGTTGTCGATATCTTTGTTACTCCAATGGATGGTAGCCTAGTCATTATGGAAGGTAACCTATTGTCGAGATTTTTGTTACTCCAATGGATGGTATCCTTGTCATTATGAAAGGTAATATGTTGTCCAGATTTTTGTTATTCCAATGGATGGTAGCCTTGTCATTATGAAAGGTAGTTTGTTTTCGATATCTTTGTTACTCCAATGGATGGTAGCCTAGTCATTTTTGAAGGTAGTCGATTTTCAAGATTTATGTTACTCCAATGGATGGTAGCCTTGTCATTATGGAAGGTAGTCTGCTATCAAGATTTTTGTAACTTTAATGGATTGTAGCCTTGTCATTATGAATGGTAGTCTATTGTCGAGATTTTTGTTACAACAATGGTTTGTAGCATTGTAATTATAGAAGGTAGTATGTTGTCGATATCTTTGTTACTCCAATGGATGGTAGCCTAGTCATTATGGAAGGTAGTATGTTGTCGAGATTTTTGTTACTCCAATGGATGGTAGCCTTGTCATTATGGAAGGTAGTCTATTGTCGATATTTTTATTACTCTAATGGATGGTATCCTTGTCATTATGGAAGGTATTCTTTCATTGTGATTTTTGTTACTCCAATGGATGGTAGCCTTTTCATTATGGAAGGTAGTTTGTTGTCGAGATTTTTGTTACTCTAATGGATGGTAGCCTTGTCATTACGGAAGGTAGTATGTTGTCGATATCTTTGTTACTCCAATGGATGGTAGCCTCATCATTATGGAAGGTAGTCTACTGTCGATATCTTTGTTACTCCAATGGATGGTAGCGTATTCATTATGGAAGGTAGCCTATTATCGATATTTTTGTTACTCCAATGGATGGTAGCCTTGCCATTATGGAAGGTATTATGTTGTCAAGATTTTTGTTACTCCAATGTATGGTAGCCTTGTCATTATGGAAGGTACTATGTCATTGTCATTTTTGTTACTCCTATGGATGGTAGCCTTGTCATTATGGAAGGTAGTCTATTGTTCAGATTTTTGTTAATACAATGTATGGTAGCCTTGTCATTATGGAAGGTAGTCTGTTGTCGAGATTTTTGTTACTCTATTGGATGGTAGCCATGTCATTATGGAAGTTAGTATGTTGTCGAGATTTTGGTTTTTCCAATGGATGGTAGCCTAGTCATTATGGAAGGTAGTCTATTTTTGAGATTTTTGTTACTCCGATCGATGGTAGCCATGTCATTATGGAAGGTAGTATGTTGTCGAGATTTTTGTTACTACAATGGATGGTTGCATTGTCATTATGGAAGGCAGTCTCTTATTGATAATTTTGATACTCCAATGGATGGTAGCCTTGTCATTATGGAAGGTAGTATGTTGTCGAGATTTTTGTTACTACAATGGTTTGTAGCCTTGTCATTATGGAAGGTAGTATGTTGTCGATATCTTTGGTACTCCAATGGATGGTAGCCTATTCATTATGGAAGGTAGTCTGTTGTCGAGATTTTCACTACTCCAATGGAGGGTAGCCTTGTCATTATGGAAGGTAGTATGTTGTCAAGATTTTTGTTACTCCAATGGATGGTAGCCTTGTCATTATTGAAGGTAGTACGTTGTCGATATCTTTGTTACTCCAATGGATGGTAGCCTTGTCATCATGGAAGGTAGTCTGTTGTCGATATCTTTGTTACTCCAATGGATGCTAGCCTAGTCATTATGGAAGGTAACCTATTGTCGAGATTTTTGTTACTCCAATGGATGGTATCCTTGTCATTATGAAAGGTAATATGTTGTCCAGATTTTTGTTATTCCAATGGATGGTAGCCTTGTCATTATGAAAGGTAGTTTGTTTTCGATATCTTTGTTACTCCAATGGATGGTAGCCTAGTCATTTTTGAAGGTAGTCGATTTTCAAGATTTATGTTACTCCAATGGATGGTAGCCTTGTCATTATGGAAGGTAGTCTGCTATCAAGATTTTTGTTACTTTAATGGATTGTAGCCTTGTCATTATGAATGATAGTCTATTGTCGAGATTTTTGTTACAACAATGGTTTGTAGCATTGTAATTATAGAAGGTAGTATGTTGTCGATATCTTTGTTACTCCAATGGATGGTAGCCTAGTCATTATGGAAGGTAGTATGTTGTCGAGATTTTTGTTACTCCAATGGATGGTAGCCTTGTCATTATGGAAGGTAGTCTATTGTCGATATTTTTATTACTCTAATGGATGGTATCCTTGTCATTATGGAAGGTATTCTTTCATTGTGATTTTTGTTACTCCAATGGATGGTAGCCTTTTCATTATGGAAGGTAGTCTGTTGTCGAGATTTTTGTTACTCTAATGGATGGTAGCCTTGTCATTATGGAAGGTAGTATGTTGTCGATATCTTTGTTACTCCAATGGATGGTAGCCTCATCATTATGGAAGGTAGTCTACTGTCGATATCTTTGTTACTCCAATGGATGGTAGCCTATTCATTATGGAAGGTAGCCTATTATCGATATTTTTGTTACTCCAATGGATGGTAGCCTTGCCATTATGGAAGGTATTATGTTGTCAAGATTTTTGTTACTCCAATGTATGGTAGCCTTGTCATTATGGAAGGTACTATGTCATTGTCATTTTTGTTACTCCTATGGATGGTAGCCTTGTCATTATGGAAGGTAGTCTATTATTCAGATTTTTGTTAATACAATGTATGGTAGCCTTGTCACTATGGAAGGTAGTCTGTTGTCGAGATTTTTGTTACTCTATTGGATGGTAGCCATGTCATTATGGAAGTTAGTATGTTGTCGAGATTTTGGTTTTTCCAATGGATGGTAGCCTAGTCATTATGGAAGGTAGTCTATTTTTGAGATTTTTGCTACTCCGATCGATGGTAGCCTTGTCATTATGGAAGGTAGTATGTTGTCAAGATTTTTGTTACTCCAATGGATGGTAGCATTGTCATTATGGAAGGTAGTCTCTTATTGATATTTTTGATACTCCAATGGATGGTACCCTTGTCATTATGGAAGGTAATATGTTGTCGAGATTTTTGTTACTACAATGGTTTGTAGCCTTGTCATTATGGAAAGTAGTATGTTGTCGATATCTTTGGTACTCCAATGGATGGTAGCCTATTCATTATTGAAGGTAGTCTGTTGTCGAGATTTTCGTTACTCCAATGGAGGGTAGCCTTGTCATTATTGAAGGTAGTATGTTGTCGATATCTTTGTTACTCCAATGGATGGTAGCCTTGTCATCATGGAAGGTAGTCTGTTGTCGATATCTTTGTTACTCCAATGGATGGTAGCCTAGTCATTATGGAAGGTAACCTATTGTCGAGATTTTTGTTACTCCAATGGATGGTATCCTTGTCATTATGAAAGGTAATATGTTGTCGAGATTTTTGTTATTCCAATGGATGGTAGCCTTGTCATTATGAAAGGTAGTTTGTTTTTGATATCTTTGTTACTCCAATGGATGGTAGCCTTGTCATTATGGAAGGTAGTCTGCTGTTAAGATTTTTGTTACTTTAATGGATGGTAGCCTTGTCATTATGAAAGGTAGTCTATTGTCGAGATTTTTGTTACAACAATGGTTTGTAGCCTTGTAATTATAGAAGGTAGTATGTTGTCGATATCTTTGTTACTCCAATGGATGGTAGCCTAGTCATTATGGAAGGTAGTCTGTTGTCGAGATTTTTGTTACTCCAATGGATGGTAGCCTTTCCATTATGGAAGGTAGTCCATTATCGATATTTTTGTTACTCTAATGGATGGTAGCCTTGTCATTATGGAAGGTATTCTTTCATTGTGATATTTGTTACTCCAATGGATGGTAGCCTTGTCATTATGGAAGGTAGTCTATTGTCGAGATTTTTGTAACTCTAATGGATGGTAGCCTTGTCATTATGGAAGGTAGTCTGCTGTCGAGATTTTTGTTACTTTAATGGATGGTAGCCTAGTCATTATGAAAGGTATTCTATTGTCGAGATTTTTGTTACAATAATGTTTTGTAGCCTTGTAATTATAGAAGGTAGTATGTTGTCGATATCTTTGTTACTCCAATGGATGGTAGCTTAGTCATTATGGAAGGTAGTCTGTTGTCGAGATTTTTGTTACTCCAATGGATGGTAGCCATGTCATTATGGAAGGTAGTCTATTTTTGATATTTTTTTTACTCTATTGGATGGTAGCCTTGTCATTATGGAAGGTATTCTTTCATTGTGATTTGTGTTACTCCAATGGATGGTAGCCTTGTCATTATGGAAGGTAGTCTATTGTCGAGATTTTTGTAACTCTAATGGATGGTAGCCTTGTCATTATGGAAGGAAGTATGTTGTCGATATCTTTGTTACTCCAATGGATGGTAGCCTCATCATTATGGAAGGTAGTCTATTATCTATATCTTTGTAACTCCAATGGATGGTAGCCTAGTCATTATGGAAGGTAACCTATTGTCGAGATTTTTGTTACTCCAATGGATGGTATCCTTGTCATTATGAAAGGTAATATGTTGTCGAGATTTATGTTATTCCAATGGATGGTAGCCTTGTCATTATGAAAGGTAGTTTGTTGTCGATATCATTGTTACTCCAATGGATGGTAGCCTTGTCATTTTAGAAGGTAGTCTATTTTCATGTTTTTTGTTACTCCAATGGATGGTAGCCTTGTCATTATGGAAGGTAGTTTATTGTCGATATTTTTGTTACTCTAATGGATGGTATCCTTGTCATTATGGAAGGTATTCTTTCATTGTGATTTTTGTTACTCCAATGGATGGTAGCCTTGTCATTATGGAAGGTAGTCTATTGTCGAGATTTTTGTAACTCTAATGGATGGTAGCCTTGTCATTATGGAAGGAAGTATGTTGTCGATATCTTTGTTACTCCAATGGATGGTAGCCTCATCATTCTGGAAGGTAGTCTATTATCTATATCTTTGTTACTCCAATGGATGGTAGCCTAGTCATTATGGAAGGTAACCTATTGTCGAGATTTTTGTTACTCCAATGGATGGTATCCTTGTCATTATGAAAGGTAATATGTTGTCGAGATTTTTGTTATTCCAATGGATGGTAGCCTTGTCATTATGAAAGGTAGTTTGTTGTCGATATCATTGTTACTCCAATGGATGGTAGCCTTGTCATTTTAGAAGGTAGTCGATTTTCAAGATTTTTGTTACTCCAATGGATGGTAGCCTTGTCATTATGGAAGGTAGTTTATTGTCGATGTTTTTGTTACTCTAATGGATGGTATCCTTGTCATTATGGAAGGTATTCTTTCATTGTGATTTTTGTTACTCCAATGGATGGTAGCCTTGTCATTATGGAAGGTAGTCTGTTGTCGAGATTTTTGTTACTCTAATGGATGGTAGCCTTGTCATTATGGAAGGTAGTATGTTGTCGATATCTTTGTTACTCCAATGGATGGTAGCCTCATCATTATGGAAGGTAGTCTACTGTCGATATCTTTGTTACTCCAATGGATGGTAGCCTAGTCATTATGGAAGGTAGCCTATTATCGATATTTTTGTTACTCCAATGGATGGTAGCCTTGCCATTATGGAAGGTATTATGTTGTCAAGATTTTTGTTACTCCAATGTATGGTAGCCTTGTCATTATGGAAGGTACTATGTCATTGTGATTTTTGTGACTCCTATGGATGGTAGCCTTGTCATTATGGAAGGTAGTCTATTGTTCAGATTTTTGTTAATACAATGTATGGTAGCCTTGTAATTATGGAAGGTAGTCTGTTGTCGAGATTTTTGTTACTCTATTGGATGGTAGCCATGTCATTATGGAAGTTAGTATGTTGTCGAGATTTTGGTTTTTCCAATGGATGGTAGCCTAGTCATTATGGAAGGTAGTCTATTTTTGAGATTTTTTTTACTCCCATCGATGGTAGCCTTGTCATTATGGAAGGTAGTATGTTGTCGAGATTTTTGTTACTCCAATGGATGGTAGCATTGTCATTATGGAAGGTAGTCTCTTATTGATATTTTTGATACTCCAATGGATGGTACCCTTGTCATTATGGAAGGTAATATGTTGTCGAGATTTTTGTTACTACAATGGTTTGTAGCCTTGTCATTATGGAAAGTAGTATGTTGTCGATATCTTTGGTACTCCAATGGATGGTAGCCTATTCATTATGGAAGGTAGTCTGTTGTCGAGATTTTCGTTACTCCAATGGAGGGTAGCCTTGTCATTATTGAAGGTAGTATGTTGTTGATATCTTTGTTACTCCAATGGATGGTAGCCTTGTCATCATGGAAGGTAGTCTGTTGTCGATATCTTTGTTACTCCAATCGATGGTAGCCTAGTCATTATGGAAGGTAACCTATTGTCGAGATTTTTGTTACTCCAATGGATGGTATCCTTGTCATTATGAAAGGTAATATGTTGTCGAGATTTTTGTTATTCCAATGGATGGAAGCCTTGTCATTATGAAATGTAGTTTGTTTTCGATATCTTTGTTACTCCAATGGATGGTAGCCTAGTTATTTTAGCAGGTAGTCGATTTTCAATATTTTTGTTACTCCAATGGATGGTAGCCTTGTCATTATGGAAGGTAGTATGCTGTTAAGATTTTTGTTACTTTAATGGATGGTAGCCTTGTCATTATGAAAGGTAGTCTATTGTCGAGATTTTTGTTACAACAATGGTTTGTAGCCTTGTAATTATAGAAGGAAGTATGTTGTCGATATCTTTGTTACTCCAATGGATAGTAGCCTAGTCATTATGGAAGGTAGTCTGTTGTCGAGATTTTTGTTACTCTAATGGATGGTAGCCTTTCCATTATGGAAGGTAGTGTATTATCGATATTTTTGTTACTCTAATGGATGGTAGCCTTGTCATCATGGAAGGTATTCTTTCATTGTGATATTTGTTACTCCAATGGATGGTAGCCTTGTCATTATGGAAGGTAGTTTGTTGTCGAGATTTTTGTTACTCTAATGGATGGTAGCCTTGTCATTATGGAAGGTACTCTATTATTCATATTTTTGTTACTACAATGTATGGAAGCCTTGTCATTATAGAAGGTAGTCTGTTGTCGAGATTTTTGTTACTCCATTGGATGGTAGCCTTGTCATTATGGAAGTTAGTCTGTTGACGAGATTTTTGTTAATCTAATGGATGGTAGCCTAGTCATTATGGAAGGTAGTCTGTTTTCGAGATTTTTGTTACTCCAATGGATGGTAGCCTAGTCATTATGGAAGGTAGTCTGTTATCGATATTTTTGTTACTCCAATGGAGGGTAGCCTTGTCATTATGGAAGGTAGTATGTTGTCAAGATTTTTGTTACTCCAATGGATGGTAGCCTTGTCATTATTGAAGGTAGTATGTTGTTGATATCTTTGTTACTCCAATGGATGGTATCCTTGTCATTTTGGAAGGTAGTCTGTTGTCGATACCTTTGTTACTCCAATGGATGGTAGCCTAGTCATTATGGAAGGTAACCTATTGTCGAGATTTTTGTTACTCCAATGGATGGTATCCATGTCATTATGAAAGGTGATATGTTGTCGAGATTTTTGTTATTCCAATGGATGGTAGCCTTGTCATTTTGAAAGGTAGTTTGTTGTCGATATCTTTGTTACTCCAATGGATGGTAGCCTAGTCATTTTAGAAGGTAGTCGATTTTCAAGATTTTTGATACTCTAATGGATGGTAGCCTTGTCATTATGGAAGGTAGTCTGCTGTCGAGATTTTTGTTACTTTAATGGATGGTATCCTAGTCATTATGAAAGGTAGTCTATTGTCGAGATTTTTGTTACAATAATGGTTTGTAGCCTTGTAATTATAGAAGGTAGTATGTTGTCGATATCTTTGTTACTCCAATGGATGGTAGCCTAGTCATTATGGAAGGTAGTCTGTTGTCGAGATTTTTGTTACTCCAATGGATGGTAGCCTTGTCATTATGGAAGGTAGTCTATTGTCGATATTTTTGTTACTCTAATGGATGGTAGCCTTGTCATTATGGAAGGTATTCTTTCATTGTGATTTTTGTTACTCCAATGGATGGTAGCCTTGTCATTATGGAAGGTAGTCTGTTGTCGAGATTTTTGTTAGTCTAATGGATGGTAGCCTTGTCATTATGGAAGGTAGTCTTTTGTTCAGATTTTTGTTACTACAATGTATGGAAGCCTTGTCATTATAGAAGGTAGTCTGTTGTCGAGATTTTTGTTAATCCAATGGATGGTAGCCTAATCATTATGGAAGGTAGTTTGTTTTCGATATTTTTGTTACTCCAATGGATGGTAGCCTAGTCATTATGGAAGGTAGTCTGTTATCGATATTTTTGTTACTCCAATTGATGGTAGCCTTGCCATTATGGAAGGTATTATGTTGTCAAGGTTTTTGTTACTCCAATGGATGGTAGCCTTGTCATTATGAAAGGTAGTATGTCATTGTGATTTTTCTTACCCCTTTGGATGGTAGCCTTGTCATTATGGAAGGTAGTCTATTGTTCAGATTTTTGTTACTACAATTTATGGTAGCCTTGTCATTATGGAAGGTAGTCTGTTGTTGAGATTTTTGTTACTCTATTGGATTGTAGCCATGTCATTATGGAAGTTAGTATGTTTTCGAGATTTTGGTTTTTCCAATGGATGGTAGCCTAGTCATTATGGAAGGTAGTCTATTTTTGAGATTTTTGTTACTCCGATGGATGGTAGCCTTGTCATTATGGAAGGTAGTATGTTGTCGAGATTTTTGTTACTCCAATGGATGGTAGCATTGTCATTATGGAAGGTAGTCTCTTGTTGATATTTTTGATACTCCAATGGATGGTAGCCTTTTCATTATGGAAGGTAGTATGTTGTCGATATTTTTGGTACTACAAGGGTTTGTAGCCTTGTCATTATGGAAGGTAGTATGTTGTCGATATCTTTGGTACTCCAATGGATGGTAGCCTATTCATTATGGAAGGTATTCTGTTGTCGAGATTTTCGTTACTCCAATGGAGGGTAGCCTTGTCATTAGGGAAGGTAGTATGTTGTCAAGATTTTTGTTACTCCAATGGATGGTAGCCTTGTCATTATGGAAGGTAGTATGTTGTCGATATCTTTGTTACTCCAATGGATGGTATCCTTGTCATTATGGAAGGTAGTCTGTTGTCGATATCTTTGTTACTCCAATGGATAGTAGCCTAGTCATTATGGAAGGTAACCTATTGTCGAAATTTTTGTTACTCCAATGGATGGTATCCATGTCATTATGAAAGGTAATATGTTGTCGAGATTTTTGTTATTCCAATGGATGGTAGCCTTGTCATTATGAAAGGTAGTTTGTTGTCGAAATCTTTGTTACTCTAATGGATGATAGCCTATTCATTTTAGAAGGTAGTCGATTTTCGAGATTTTTGTTACTCCAATGGATGGTAGCCTTAAAATTATGGAAGGTAGTCTGCTGTCGAGATTTTTGTTACTTTAATGGATGGTAGCCTTGTCATTATGAAAGGTAGTCTATTGTCCAGATTTTTGTTACAACAATGGTTTGTAGCCTTGTAATTATAGAAGGTAGTATGTTGCTCATATCTTTGTTACTCCAATGGATGGTAGCCTAGTCATTATGGAAGGTAGTCTGTTGTCGAGATTTTTGTTACTCCAATGGATGGTAGCCTTGTCATTATGGAAGGTAGTCTATTGTCGATATTTTTGTTACTCTAATGGATGGTAGCCTTGTCATTATGGAAGGTATTCTTTCATTGTGATTTTTGTTACTCTAATGGATGGTAGCCTTGTCATTATAGAAGGTAGTCTGTTGTCGAGATTTTTGTTACTATATTGGATGGTAGCCTTGTCATTATGGAAGATAGTCTGTTGTCGAGATTTTTGTTAATATAATGGATGGTAGCCTAGTCATTATGGAAGGTAGTCTGTTTTCGAGATTTTTGTTACTCCAATGGATGGTAGCCTAGTCATTATAGAAGGTAGTCTGTTATCGAGATTTTTGTTACTCCAATGGATGGTAGCCTTGCCATTATGGAAGGTTTTATGTTGTCAAATTTTTGTTACTCCAATGGATGGTAGCCTTGTCATTATGGAAGGTAGTATGTCATTGTGATTTTTGTTACTCCTATGGATGGTAGCCTTGTCATTATGGAAGGTAGTCTATTGTTCAGATTTTTGTTACTACAATGTATGGTAGCCTTGTCATTATGAAAGGTAGTCTGTTGTCGAGATTTTTATTACTCTATTGGATGGTAGCCATGTCATTATGGAAGTTAGTATGTTGTCGAGATTTTGGTTTTTCCAATGGATGGTAGCCTAGTCATTATGGAAGGTAGTCTATTTTTGAGATTTTTGTTACTCCGATGGATGGTAGTCTTGTCATTATGGAAGGTAGTCTCTTGTTGATATTTTTGATACTCCAATGGATGGTAGCCTTGTCATTATGGAAGGTAGTATGTTGTCGATATCATTGGTACTCCAATGGATGGTAGCCTATTCATTATGGAAGGTAGTCTGTTTTCGAGATTTTTGTTACTCCAATGGAGGGTAGCCTTGTCATTATGGAAGGTAGTCTGTTGTTAAGATTTTTGTTACTCCAATGGATGGTAGCCTTGTCATTATGAAAGGTAGTATGTTGTCGATATCTTTGTTAATCCAATGGATGGTAGCCTTGTCATTATGGAAGGTAACATATTGTCGAGATTTTTGTTACTCCAATGGATGGTAGTCTTGTCATTATGAAAGGTAATATGTTGTCGAGATTTTTGTTATTCCAATGGATGGTAGCTTATCATTATGAAAGGTAGTTTGTTGTCGATATCTTTGTTACTCCAATGGATGGTAGCCTAGTCATTATGGAAGGTAGTTTATTGTCGAGATTTTTGTTACTCCAATGGATGGTAGCCTAGTCATTATGGAAGGTAGTTTGTTGTCGAGATTTTTGTTACTCCAATGGATGATAGCCTTGTCATTATGGAATGTAGTCTGTTGTTGAGATTTTTGTTACTCCAATTGATGATAGCCTAGTCATTATGGAAGGTAGTCTATTTTCGCGATTTTTGTTACTCCAATGGATGGTAGCCTTGTAATTATGGAAGGTAGTTTGTTGTCGAGATTTTTGTTACTCTAATGGATGGTATCCTTGTCATTATGGAAGGTAGTCTATTGTCGAGATTTTTGTTACTACAATGGTTTATAGCCTTGTCATTATGGAAGGTAGTATGTTGTCGATATCTTTGTTACTCCAATGGATGCTAGCGTTCTCATTATGGAAGGTAGTCTATTGTCGATATTTTTGTTACTCCAATGGATGGTAGCCTTGCCATTATGGAAGGAATTCTCTTGTCGAGATTTTTGTTACTCCATTTGATGGTAGCCTTGTCATTATGGAAGGTAGTCTTTTGTCATGATTTTTGTTATTCTAATGGATGGTAGACTTGTCATTATGTAAGGAAGTATGTTGTCATGATTTTTGTTACTCCAATGGATGATAGCCTTGTAATTATTGAAGGTAGTCTATTGTCGAGATTTTTGTTATTCCAATGGATGGTAGCCTTGTAATTATGGAAGGTTGTCTGGTTTCGTGATTTTTGTTACTCCGATGGTTGGTAGCCTAGTCATTATGGAAGGTAGTTTGTTTTTGAGATTTTTGTTACTCCAATGGATGGTAGCGTAGTCATTATGGAAGGTAGCCTGTTGTCGAGATTTTCGTTACTCCAATGGCTGGTAGCCTTGTCAGTATGGAAGGTAGTCTATTGTCGTGATTTTTGTTACTCCAATTGATGGTAGCCTTGTCATTATGGAAGGTAGTATTTTGTCGATATCTTTGTTACTCCAGTGGATGGTAGCCTTGTCATTATGGAAGGTAGTATGTTGTCGATATCATTGGTACTCCAATGGATGATAGCCTATTCATTATGGAAGGTAGTCTGTTGTCGAGATTTTTGTTACCCCAATGGAGGGTAGCCTTGTCATTATGAGAGGGAAGTCTGTTGTCAAGATTTTTGTTACTCCAATGGATGGTAGCCTTGTCATTATGGAAGGTAGTATGTTGTCGATATCTTTGTTACTCCAATGGATGGTAGCCTTGTCATTATGGAAGGTAGTCTGTTGTCGATATCTTTGTTACTCCAACGGATGGTAGCCTAGTCATTATGGAAGGTAACATATTGTCAAGATTTTTGTTACTCCAATGGATGGTAGTCTTGTCATTATGAAAGGTAATATGTTGTCGAGATTTTTGTTATTCCAATGGATGGTAGCTTGTCATTATGGAAGGTAGTCTGCTGTCGAGATTTTTGTTACTTTAATGGATGGTAGCCTTGTCATTATGAAAGGTAGTCTATTGTCGAGATTTTTGTTACAACAATGGTTTGTAGCCTTGTAATTATAAAAGGTAGTATGTTGCTCATATCTTTGTTACTCCAATGGATGATAGCCTTGTCATTATGGAATGTAGTCTGTTGTTGAGATTTTTGTTACTCCAATTGATGGTAGCCTAGTCATTATGGAAGGTAGTCTATTTTCGAGATTTTTGTTACTCCAATGGATGGTAGCCTTGTCATTATGGAAGGTAGTCTATTGTCGATATTTTTGTTACTCTAATGGATGGTAGCCTTGTCATTATGGAAGGTATTCTTTCATTGTGATTTTTGTTACTCTAATGGATGGTAGCCTTGTCATTATAGAAGGTAGTCTATTGTCGAGATTTTTGTTACTATATTGGATGGTAGCCTTGTCATTATGGAAGATAGTCTGTTGTCGAGATTTTTGTTAATATAATGTATGGTAGCCTAGTCATTATGGAAGGTAGTCTATTTTCGAGATTTTTGTTACTCCAATGGATGGTAGCCTAGTCATTATAGAAGGTAGTCTGTTATCGAGATTTTTGTTACTCCAATGGATGGTAGCCTTGCCATTATGGAAGGTATTATGTTGTCAAATTTTTGTTACTCCAATGGATGGTAGCCTTGTCATTATGGAAGGTAGTCTATTGTTCAGATTTTTGTTACTACAATGTATGGTAGCCTTGTCATTATGAAAGGTAGTCTGTTGTCGAGATTTTTGTTACTCTATTGGATGGTAGCCATGTAATTATAGAAGTTAGTATGTTGTCGAGATTTTGGTTTTTCCAATGGATGGTAGCCTAGTCATTATGGAAGGTAGTCTATTTTTGAGATTTTTGTTACTCCGATGGATGGTAGTCTTGTCATTATGGAAGGTAGTCTCTTGTTGATATTTTTGATACTCCAATGGATGGTAGCCTTGTCATTATGGAAGGTAGTATGTTGTCGATATCATTGGTACTCCAATGGATGGTAGCCTATTCATTATGGAAGGTAGTCTGTTTTCGAGATTTTTGTTACTCCAATGGAGGGTAGCCTTGTCATTATGGAAGGTAGTCTGTTTTCAAGATTTTTGTTACTCCAATGGATGGTAGCCTTGTCATTATGGAAGGTAGTATGTTGTCGATATCTTTGTTACTCCAATGGATGGTAGCCTTGTCATTATGGAAGGTAGTGTGTTGTCGATATCTTTGTTACTCCAACGGATGGTAGCCTAGTCATTATGGAAGGTAACATGTTGTCAAGATTTTTGTTACTCCAATGGATGGTAGTCTTGTCATTATGAAAGGTAGTTTGTTGTCGATATCTTTGTTACTCCAATGGATGGTAGCCTAGTCATTATGGAAGGTAGTCTGTTATCGAGATTTTTGTTACTCCAATGGATGGTAGCCTAGTCATTATGGAAGGTAGTTTGTTGTCGAGATTTTTGTTACTCCAATGGATGATAGCCTTGTCATTATGGAATGTAGTCTGTTGTTGAGATTTTTGTTACTCCAATTGATGGTAGCCTAGTCATTATGGAAGGTAGTCTATTTTCGAGATTTTTGTTACTGCAATGGATGGTAGCCTTGTAATTATGGAAGGTAGTTTGTTGTCGAGATTTTTGTTACTCTAATGGATGGTATCCTTGTCATTATGGAAGGTAGTCTATTGTCGAGATTTTTGTTACTACAATGGTTTATAGCCTTGTCATTATGGAAGGTAGTATGTTATCGATATCTTTGTTACTCCAATGGATGGTAGCCTAGTCATTATGGAAGGTAGTCTATTGTCGAGATTTTCATTACTCTAATGGATGCTAGCGTTCTCATTATGGAAGGTAGTCTATTGTCGATATTTTTGTTACTCCAATGGATGGTAGCCTTGCCATTATGGAAGGAATTCTCTTGTCGAGATTTTTGTTACTCCATTGGATGGTAGCCTTGTCATTATGGAAGGTAGTCTTTTGTCATGATTTTTGTTATTCTAATGGATGGTAGACTTGTCATTATGTAAGGAAGTATGTTGTCATGATTTTTGTTACCTCCAATGGATGATAGCCTTGTAATTATGGAAGGTAGTCTATTGTCGAGATTTTTGTTATTCCGATGGATGGTAGCCTTGTAATTATGGAAGGTAGTTTGTTTTCGTGATTTTTGTTACTCCGATGGTTGGTAGCCTAGTCATTATGGAAGGTAGTCTGTTTTTGAGATTTTTGTTACTCCAATGGATGGTAGCGTAGTAATTATGGAAGGTAGTATGTTATCGAGATTTTGGTTTTTCCAATGGATGGTAGCCTAGTCATTATGGAAGGTAGTCTATTTTTGAGATTTTTGTTACTCCGATGGATGGTAGTCTTGTCATTATGGAAGGTAGTCTCTTGTTGATATTTTTGATACTCCAATGGATGGTAGCCTTGTCATTATGGAAGGTAGTATGTTGTCGATATCATTGGTACTCCAATGGATGGTAGCCTATTCATTATGGAAGGTAGTCTGTTTTCGAGATTTTTGTTACTCCAATGGAGGGTAGCCTTGTCATTATGGAAGGTAGTCTGTTGTCAAGATTTTTGTTACTCCAATGGATGGTAGCCTTGTCATTATGGAAGGTAGTATGTTGTCGATATCTTTGTTACTCCAATGGATGGTAGCCTTGTCATTATCGAAGGTAGTCTGTTGTCGATATCTTTGTTACTCCAACGGATGGTAGCCTAGTCATTATGGAAGGTAACATATTGTCAAGATTTTTATTACTCCAATGGATGGTAGTCTTGTCATTATGAAAGGTAATATGTTGTCGAGATTTTTGTTATTCCAATGGATGGTAGCTTGTCATTATGAAAAGTAGTTTGTTGTCGATATCTTTGTTACTCCAATGGATGGTAGCCTAGTCATTATGGAAGGTAGTCTGTTGTCGAGATTTTTGTTACTCCAATGGATGGTAGCCTAGTCATTATGGAAGGTAGTTTGTTGTCGAGATTTTTGTTACTCCAATGGATGATAGCCTTGTCATTATGCAATGTAATGTGTTGTTGAGATTTTTGTTACTCCAATTGATGGTAGCCTAGTCATTATGGAAGGTAGTCTATTTTCGAGATTTTTGTTACTCCAATGGATGGTAGCCTTGTAATTATGGAAGGTAGTTTGTTGTCGAGATTTTTGTTACTCTTATGGATGGTATCCTTGTCATTATGGAAGGTAGTCTATTGTCGAGATTTTTGTTACTACAATGGTTTATAGCCTTGTCATTATGGAAGGTAGTATGTTATCGATATCTTTGTTACTCCAATGGATGGTAGCCTAGTCATTATGGAAGGTAGTCTATTGTCGAGATTTTCATTACTCTAATGGATGCTAGCGTTCTCATTATGGAAGGTAGTCTATTGTCGATATTTTTGTTACTCCAATGGATGGTAGCCTTGCCATTATGGAAGGAATTCTCTTGTCGAGATTTTTGTTACTCCATTGGATGGTAGCCTTGTCATTATGGAAGGTAGTCTTTTGTCATGATTTTTGTTATTCTAATGGATGGTAGACTTGTCATTATGTAAGGAAGTATGTTGTCATGATTTTTGTTACTCCAATGGATGATAGCCTTGTAATTATGGAAGGTAGTCTATTGTCGAGATTTTTGTTATTCCGATGGATGGTAGCCTTGTAATTATGGAAGGTAGTCTGTTTTCGTGATTTTTGTTACTCCGATGGTTGGTAGCCTAGTCATTATGGAAGGTAGTCTGTTTTTGAGATTTTTGTTACTCCAATGGATGGTAGCGTAGTAATTATGGAAGGTAGTATGTTATCGAGATTTTGGTTTTTCCAATGGATGGTAGCCTAGTCATTATGGAAGGTAGTCTATTTTTGAGATTTTTGTTACTCCGATGGATGGTAGTCTTGTCATTATGGAAGGTAGTCTCTTGTTGATATTTTTGATACTCCAATGGATGGTAGCCTTGTCATTATGGAAGGTAGTATGTTGTCGATATCATTGGTACTCCAATGGATGGTAGCCTATTCATTATGGAAGGTAGTCTGTTTTCGAGATTTTTGTTACTCCAATGGAGGGTAGCCTTGTCATTATGGAAGGTAGTCTGTTGTCAAGATTTTTGTTACTCCAATGGATGGTAGCCTTGTCATTATGGAAGGTAGTATGTTGTCGATATCTTTGTTACTCCAATGGATGGTAGCCTTGTCATTATCGAAGGTAGTCTGTTGTCGATATCTTTGTTACTCCAACGGATGGTAGCCTAGTCATTATGGAAGGTAACATATTGTCAAGATTTTTATTACTCCAATGGATGGTAGTCTTGTCATTATGAAAGGTAATATGTTGTCGAGATTTTTGTTATTCCAATGGATGGTAGCTTGTCATTATGAAAAGTAGTTTGTTGTCGATATCTTTGTTACTCCAATGGATGGTAGCCTAGTCATTATGGAAGGTAGTCTGTTGTCGAGATTTTTGTTACTCCAATGGATGGTAGCCTAGTCATTATGGAAGGTAGTTTGTTGTCGAGATTTTTGTTACTCCAATGGATGATAGCCTTGTCATTATGCAATGTAATGTGTTGTTGAGATTTTTGTTACTCCAATTGATGGTAGCCTAGTCATTATGGAAGGTAGTCTATTTTCGAGATTTTTGTTACTCCAATGGATGGTAGCCTTGTCATTATGGAAGGTAGTATGTTGTCGATATCTTTGTTACTCCAATGGATGGTAGCCTTGTCATTATCGAAGGTAGTCTGTTGTCGATATCTTTGTTACTCCAACGGATGGTAGCCTAGTCATTATGGAAGGTAACATATTGTCAAGATTTTTATTACTCCAATGGATGGTAGTCTTGTCATTATGAAAGGTAATATGTTGTCGAGATTTTTGTTATTCCAATGGATGGTAGCTTGTCATTATGAAAGGTAGTTTGTTGTCGATATCTTTGTTACTCCAATGGATGGTAGCCTAGTCATTATGGAAGGTAGTCTGTTGTCGAGATTTTTGTTACTCCAATGGATGGTAGCCTAGTAATTATGGAAGGTAGTTTGTTGTCGAGATTTTTGTTACTCCAATGGATGATAGCCATGTCATTATGCAATGTAGTCTGTTGTTGAGATTTTTGTTACTCCAATTGATGGTAGCCTAGTCATTATGGAAGGTAGTCTATTTTCGAGATTTTTGTTACTCCAATGGATGGTAGCCTTGTAATTATGGAAGGTAGTTTGTTGTCGAGATTTTTGTTACTCTAATGGATGGTATCCTTATCATTATGGAAGGTAGTCTATTGTCGAGATTTTTGTTACTACAATGGTTTATAGCCTTGTCATTATGGAAGGTAGTATGTTGTCGATATCTTTGTTACTCCAATGGATGGTAGCCTAGTCATTATGGAAGGTAGTCTATTGTCGAGATTTTCATTACTCTAATGGATGCTAGCGTTCTCATTATGGAAGGTAGTCTATTGTCGATATTTTTGTTACTCCAATGGATGGTAGCCTTGCCATTATGGAAGGAATTCTCTTGTCGAGATTTTTGTTACTCCATTGGATGGTAGCCTTGTCATTATGGAAGGTAGTCTTTTGTCATTATTTTTGTTATTCTAATGGATGGTAGACTTGTCATTATGTAAGGAAGTATGTTGTCATGATCTTTGTTACTCCAATGGATGATAGCCTTGTAATTATGGAAGGTAGTCTATTGTCGAGATTTTTGTTACTCCATTGGATGGTAGCCTTGTCATTATGGAAGGTAGTCTTTTGTCATGATTTTTGTTATTCTAATGGATGGTAGACTTGTCATTATGTAAGGAAGTATGTTGTCATGATTTTTGTTACTCCAATGGATGATAGCCTTGTAATTATGGAAGGTAGTCTATTGTCGAGATTTTTGTTATTCCGATGGATGGTAGCCTTGTAATTATGGAAGGTAGTCTGTTTTCGTGATTTTTGTTACTCCGATGGTTGGTAGCCTAGTCATTATGGAAGGTAGTCTGTTTTTGAGATTTTTGTTACTCCAATGGATGGTAGCGTAGTAATTATGGAAGGTAGTATGTTATCGAGATTTTGGTTTTTCCAATGGATGGTAGCCTAGTCATTATGGAAGGTAGTCTATTTTTGAGATTTTTGTTACTCCGATGGATGGTAGTCTTGTCATTATGGAAGGTAGTCTCTTGTTGATATTTTTGATACTCCAATGGATGGTAGCCTTGTCATTATGGAAGGTAGTATGTTGTCGATATCATTGGTACTCCAATGGATGGTAGCCTAGTCATTATGGAAGGTAGTCTGTTTTCGAGATTTTTGTTACTCCAATGGAGGGTAGCCTTGTCATTATGGAAGGTAGTCTGTTGTCAAGATTTTTGTTACTCCAATGGATGGTAGCCTTGTCATTATGGAAGGTAGTATGTTGTCGATATCTTTGTTACTCCAATGGATGGTAGCCTTGTCATTATCGAAGGTAGTCTGTTGTCGATATCTTTGTTACTCCAACGGATGGTAGCCTAGTCATTATGGAAGGTAACATATTGTCAAGATTTTTATTACTCCAATGGATGGTAGTCTTGTCATTATGAAAGGTAATATGTTGTCGAGATTTTTGTTATTCCAATGGATGGTAGCTTGTCATTATGAAAAGTAGTTTGTTGTCGATATCTTTGTTACTCCAATGGATGGTAGCCTAGTCATTATGGAAGGTAGTCTGTTGTCGAGATTTTTGTTACTCCAATGGATGGTAGCCTAGTCATTATGGAAGGTAGTTTGTTGTCGAGATTTTTGTTACTCCAATGGATGATAGCCTTGTCATTATGCAATGTAATGTGTTGTTGAGATTTTTGTTACTCCAATTGATGGTAGCCTAGTCATTATGGAAGGTAGTCTATTTTCGAGATTTTTGTTACTCCAATGGATGGTAGCCTTGTAATTATGGAAGGTAGTTTGTTGTCAAGATTTTTGTTACTCTTATGGATGGTATCCTTGTCATTATGGAAGGTAGTCTATTGTCGAGATTTTTGTTACTACAATGGTTTATAGCCTTGTCATTATGGAAGGTAGTATGTTATCGATATCTTTGTTACTCCAATGGATGGTAGCCTAGTCATTATGGAAGGTAGTCTATTGTCGAGATTTTCATTACTCTAATGGATGCTAGCGTTCTCATTATGGAAGGTAGTCTATTGTCGATATTTTTGTTACTCCAATGGATGGTAGCCTTGCCATTATGGAAGGAATTCTCTTGTCGAGATTTTTGTTACTCCATTGGATGGTAGCCTTGTCATTATGGAAGGTAGTCTTTTGTCATGATTTTTGTTATTCTAATGGATGGTAGACTTGTCATTATGTAAGGAAGTATGTTGTCATGATTTTTGTTACTCCAATGGATGATAGCCTTGTAATTATGGAAGGTAGTCTATTGTCGAGATTTTTGTTATTCCGATGGATGGTAGCCTTGTAATTATGGAAGGTAGTCTGTTTTCGTGATTTTTGTTACTCCGATGGTTGGTAGCCTAGTCATTATGGAAGGTAGTCTGTTTTTGAGATTTTTGTTACTCCAATGGATGGTAGCGTAGTAATTATGGAAGGTAGTATGTTATCGAGATTTTGGTTTTTCCAATGGATGGTAGCCTAGTCATTATGGAAGGTAGTCTATTTTTGAGATTTTTGTTACTCCGATGGATGGTAGTCTTGTCATTATGGAAGGTAGTCTCTTGTTGATATTTTTGATACTCCAATGGATGGTAGCCTTGTCATTATGGAAGGTAGTATGTTGTCGATATCATTGGTACTCCAATGGATGGTAGCCTATTCATTATGGAAGGTAGTCTGTTTTCAAGATTTTTGTTACTCCAATGGAGGGTAGCCTTGTCATTATGGAAGGTAGTCTGTTGTCAAGATTTTTGTTACTCCAATGGATGGTAGCCTTGTCATTATGGAAGGTAGTATGTTGTCGATATCTTTGTTACTCCAATGGATGGTAGCCTTGTCATTATCGAAGGTAGTCTGTTGTCGATATCTTTGTTACTCCAACGGATGGTAGCCTAGTCATTATGGAAGGTAACATATTGTCAAGATTTTTATTACTCCAATGGATGGTAGTCTTGTCATTATGAAAGGTAATATGTTGTCGAGATTTTTGTTATTCCAATGGATGGTAGCTTGTCATTATGAAAAGTAGTTTGTTGTCGATATCTTTGTTACTCCAATGGATGGTAGCCTAGTCATTATGGAAGGTAGTCTGTTGTCGAGATTTTTGTTACTCCAATGGATGGTAGCCTAGTCATTATGGAAGGTAGTTTGTTGTCGAGATTTTTGTTACTCCAATGGATGATAGCCTTGTCATTATGCAATGTAATGTGTTGTTGAGATTTTTGTTACTCCAATTGATGGTAGCCTAGTCATTATGGAAGGTAGTCTATTTTCGAGATTTTTGTTACTCCAATGGATGGTAGCCTTGTCATTATGGAAGGTAGTATGTTGTCGATATCTTTGTTACTCCAATGGATGGTAGCCTTGTCATTATCGAAGGTAGTCTGTTGTCGATATCTTTGTTACTCCAACGGATGGTAGCCTAGTCATTATGGAAGGTAACATATTGTCAAGATTTTTATTACTCCAATGGATGGTAGTCTTGTCATTATGAAAGGTAATATGTTGTCGAGATTTTTGTTATTCCAATGGATGGTAGCTTGTCATTATGAAAGGTAGTTTGTTGTCGATATCTTTGTTACTCCAATGGATGGTAGCCTAGTCATTATGGAAGGTAGTCTGTTGTCGAGATTTTTGTTACTCCAATGGATGGTAGCCTAGTAATTATGGAAGGTAGTTTGTTGTCGAGATTTTTGTTACTCCAATGGATGATAGCCATGTCATTATGCAATGTAGTCTGTTGTTGAGATTTTTGTTACTCCAATTGATGGTAGCCTAGTCATTATGGAAGGTAGTCTATTTTCGAGATTTTTGTTACTCCAATGGATGGTAGCCTTGTAATTATGGAAGGTAGTTTGTTGTCGAGATTTTTGTTACTCTAATGGATGGTATCCTTATCATTATGGAAGGTAGTCTATTGTCGAGATTTTTGTTACTACAATGGTTTATAGCCTTGTCATTATGGAAGGTAGTATGTTGTCGATATCTTTGTTACTCCAATGGATGGTAGCCTAGTCATTATGGAAGGTAGTCTATTGTCGAGATTTTCATTACTCTAATGGATGCTAGCGTTCTCATTATGGAAGGTAGTCTATTGTCGATATTTTTGTTACTCCAATGGATGGTAGCCTTGCCATTATGGAAGGAATTCTCTTGTCGAGATTTTTGTTACTCCATTGGATGGTAGCCTTGTCATTATGGAAGGTAGTCTTTTGTCATGATTTTTGTTATTCTAATGGATGGTAGACTTGTCATTATGTAAGGAAGTATGTTGTCATGATTTTTGTTACTCCAATGGATGATAGCCTTGTAATTATGGAAGGTAGTCTATTGTCGAGATTTTTGTTATTCCGATGGATGGTAGCCTTGTAATTATGGAAGGTAGTCTGTTTTCGTGATTTTTGTTACTCCGATGGTTGGTAGCCTAGTCATTATGGAAGGTAGTCTGTTTTTGAGATTTTTGTTACTCCAATGGATGGTAGCGTAGTAATTATGGAAGGTAGTATGTTATCGAGATTTTGGTTTTTCCAATGGATGGTAGCCTAGTCATTATGGAAGGTAGTCTATTTTTGAGATTTTTGTTACTCCGATGGATGGTAGTCTTGTCATTATGGAAGGTAGTCTCTTGTTGATATTTTTGATACTCCAATGGATGGTAGCCTTGTCATTATGGAAGGTAGTATGTTGTCGATATCATTGGTACTCCAATGGATGGTAGCCTATTCATTATGGAAGGTAGTCTGTTTTCGAGATTTTTGTTACTCCAATGGAGGGTAGCCTTGTCATTATGGAAGGTAGTCTGTTGTCAAGATTTTTGTTACTCCAATGGATGGTAGCCTTGTCATTATGGAAGGTAGTATGTTGTCGATATCTTTGTTACTCCAATGGATGGTAGCCTTGTCATTATCGAAGGTAGTCTGTTGTCGATATCTTTGTTACTCCAACGGATGGTAGCCTAGTCATTATGGAAGGTAACATATTGTCAAGATTTTTATTACTCCAATGGATGGTAGTCTTGTCATTATGAAAGGTAATATGTTGTCGAGATTTTTGTTATTCCAATGGATGGTAGCTTGTCATTATGAAAAGTAGTTTGTTGTCGATATCTTTGTTACTCCAATGGATGGTAGCCTAGTCATTATGGAAGGTAGTCTGTTGTCGAGATTTTTGTTACTCCAATGGATGGTAGCCTAGTCATTATGGAAGGTAGTTTGTTGTCGAGATTTTTGTTACTCCAATGGATGATAGCCTTGTCATTATGCAATGTAATGTGTTGTTGAGATTTTTGTTACTCCAATTGATGGTAGCCTAGTCATTATGGAAGGTAGTCTATTTTCGAGATTTTTGTTACTCCAATGGATGGTAGCCTTGTCATTATGGAAGGTAGTATGTTGTCGATATCTTTGTTACTCCAATGGATGGTAGCCTTGTCATTATCGAAGGTAGTCTGTTGTCGATATCTTTGTTACTCCAACGGATGGTAGCCTAGTCATTATGGAAGGTAACATATTGTCAAGATTTTTATTACTCCAATGGATGGTAGTCTTGTCATTATGAAAGGTAATATGTTGTCGAGATTTTTGTTATTCCAATGGATGGTAGCTTGTCATTATGAAAGGTAGTTTGTTGTCGATATCTTTGTTACTCCAATGGATGGTAGCCTAGTCATTATGGAAGGTAGTCTGTTGTCGAGATTTTTGTTACTCCAATGGATGGTAGCCTAGTAATTATGGAAGGTAGTTTGTTGTCGAGATTTTTGTTACTCCAATGGATGATAGCCATGTCATTATGCAATGTAGTCTGTTGTTGAGATTTTTGTTACTCCAATTGATGGTAGCCTAGTCATTATGGAAGGTAGTCTATTTTCGAGATTTTTGTTACTCCAATGGATGGTAGCCTTGTAATTATGGAAGGTAGTTTGTTGTCGAGATTTTTGTTACTCTAATGGATGGTATCCTTATCATTATGGAAGGTAGTCTATTGTCGAGATTTTTGTTACTACAATGGTTTATAGCCTTGTCATTATGGAAGGTAGTATGTTGTCGATATCTTTGTTACTCCAATGGATGGTAGCCTAGTCATTATGGAAGGTAGTCTATTGTCGAGATTTTCATTACTCTAATGGATGCTAGCGTTCTCATTATGGAAGGTAGTCTATTGTCGATATTTTTGTTACTCCAATGGATGGTAGCCTTGCCATTATGGAAGGAATTCTCTTGTCGAGATTTTTGTTACTCCATTGGATGGTAGCCTTGTCATTATGGAAGGTAGTCTTTTGTCATTATTTTTGTTATTCTAATGGATGGTAGACTTGTCATTATGTAAGGAAGTATGTTGTCATGATCTTTGTTACTCCAATGGATGATAGCCTTGTAATTATGGAAGGTAGTCTATTGTCGAGATTTTTGTTACTCCATTGGATGGTAGCCTTGTCATTATGGAAGGTAGTCTTTTGTCATGATTTTTGTTATTCTAATGGATGGTAGACTTGTCATTATGTAAGGAAGTATGTTGTCATGATTTTTGTTACTCCAATGGATGATAGCCTTGTAATTATGGAAGGTAGTCTATTGTCGAGATTTTTGTTATTCCGATGGATGGTAGCCTTGTAATTATGGAAGGTAGTCTGTTTTCGTGATTTTTGTTACTCCGATGGTTGGTAGCCTAGTCATTATGGAAGGTAGTCTGTTTTTGAGATTTTTGTTACTCCAATGGATGGTAGCGTAGTAATTATGGAAGGTAGTATGTTATCGAGATTTTGGTTTTTCCAATGGATGGTAGCCTAGTCATTATGGAAGGTAGTCTATTTTTGAGATTTTTGTTACTCCGATGGATGGTAGTCTTGTCATTATGGAAGGTAGTCTCTTGTTGATATTTTTGATACTCCAATGGATGGTAGCCTTGTCATTATGGAAGGTAGTATGTTGTCGATATCATTGGTACTCCAATGGATGGTAGCCTATTCATTATGGAAGGTAGTCTGTTTTCGAGATTTTTGTTACTCCAATGGAGGGTAGCCTTGTCATTATGGAAGGTAGTCTGTTGTCAAGATTTTTGTTACTCCAATGGATGGTAGCCTTGTCATTATGGAAGGTAGTATGTTGTCGATATCTTTGTTACTCCAATGGATGGTAGCCTTGTCATTATCGAAGGTAGTCTGTTGTCGATATCTTTGTTACTCCAACGGATGGTAGCCTAGTCATTATGGAAGGTAACATATTGTCAAGATTTTTATTACTCCAATGGATGGTAGTCTTGTCATTATGAAAGGTAATATGTTGTCGAGATTTTTGTTATTCCAATGGATGGTAGCTTGTCATTATGAAAAGTAGTTTGTTGTCGATATCTTTGTTACTCCAATGGATGGTAGCCTAGTCATTATGGAAGGTAGTCTGTTGTCGAGATTTTTGTTACTCCAATGGATGGTAGCCTAGTCATTATGGAAGGTAGTTTGTTGTCGACATTTTTGTTACTCCAATGGATGATAGCCTTGTCATTATGCAATGTAATGTGTTGTTGAGATTTTTGTTACTCCAATTGATGGTAGCCTAGTCATTATGGAAGGTAGTCTATTTTCGAGATTTTTGTTACTCCAATTGATGGTAGCCTTGTAATTATGGAAGGTAGTTTGTTGTCAAGATTTTTGTTACTCTTATGGATGGTATCCTTGTCATTATGGAAGGTAGTCTATTGTCGAGATTTTTGTTACTACAATGGTTTATAGCCTTGTCATTATGGAAGGTAGTATGTTATCGATATCTTTGTTACTCCAATGGATGGTAGCCTAGTCATTATGGAAGGTAGTCTATTGTCGAGATTTTCATTACTCTAATGGATGCTAGCGTTCTCATTATGGAAGGTAGTCTATTGTCGATATTTTTGTTACTCCAATGGATGGTAGCCTTGCCATTATGGAAGGAATTCTCTTGTCGAGATTTTTGTTACTCCATTGGATGGTAGCCTTGTCATTATGGAAGGTAGTCTTTTGTCATGATTTTTGTTATTCTAATGGATGGTAGACTTGTCATTATGTAAGGAAGTATGTTGTCATGATTTTTGTTACTCCAATGGATGATAGCCTTGTAATTATGGAAGGTAGTCTATTGTCGAGATTTTTGTTATTCCGATGGATGGTAGCCTTGTAATTATGGAAGGTAGTCTGTTTTCGTGATTTTTGTTACTCCGATGGTTGGTAGCCTAGTCATTATGGAAGGTAGTCTGTTTTTGAGATTTTTGTTACTCCAATGGATGGAAGCGTAGTAATTATGGAAGGTAGTATGTTATCGAGATTTTGGTTTTTCCAATGGATGGTAGCCTAGTCATTATGGAAGGTAGTCTATTTTTGAGATTTTTGTTACTCCGATGGATGGTAGTCTTGTCATTATGGAAGGTAGTCTCTTGTTGATATTTTTGATACTCCAATGGATGGTAGCCTTGTCATTATGGAAGGTAGTATGTTGTCGATATCATTGGTACTCCAATGGATGGTAGCCTATTCATTATGGAAGGTAGTCTGTTTTCGAGATTTTTGTTACTCCAATGGAGGGTAGCCTTGTCATTATGGAAGGTAGTCTGTTGTCAAGATTTTTGTTACTCCAATGGATGGTAGCCTTGTCATTATGGAAGGTAGTATGTTGTCGATATCTTTGTTACTCCAATGGATGGTAGCCTTGTCATTATCGAAGGTAGTCTGTTGTCGATATCTTTGTTACTCCAACGGATGGTAGCCTAGTCATTATGGAAGGTAACATATTGTCAAGATTTTTATTACTCCAATGGATGGTAGTCTTGTCATTATGAAAGGTAATATGTTGTCGAGATTTTTGTTATTCCAATGGATGGTAGCTTGTCATTATGAAAGGTAGTTTGTTGTCGATATCTTTGTTACTCCAATGGATGGTAGCCTAGTCATTATGGAAGGTAGTCTGTTGTTGAGATTTTTGTTACTCCAATGGATGGTAGCCTAGTCATTATGGAAGGTAGTCTATTTTCGAGATTTTTGTTACTCCAATGGATGGTAGCCTTGTAATTATGGAAGGTAGTTTGTTGTCGAGATTTTTGTTACTCTAATGGATGGTATCCTTGTCATTATGGAATGTAGTCTATTGTCGAGATTTTTGTTACTACAATGGTTTATAGCCTTGTCATTATGGAAGGTAGTATGTTGTCGATATCTTTGTTACTCCAATGGATGGTAGCCTAGTCATTATGGAAGGTAGTCTATTGTCGAGATTTTCATTACTCTAATGGATGCTAGCGTTCTCATTATGGAAGGTAGTCTATTGTCGATATTTTTGTTACTCCAATGGATGGTAGCCTTGCCATTATGGAAGGAATTCTCTTGTCGAGATTTTTGTTACTCCATTGGATGGTAGCCTTGTCATTATGGAAGGTAGTCTTTTGTCATTATTTTTGTTATTCTAATGGATGGTAGACTTGTCATTATGTAAGGAAGTATGTTGTCATGATCTTTGTTACTCCAATGGATGATAGCCTTGTAATTATGGAAGGTAGTCTATTGTCGAGATTTTTGTTATTCCAATGGATGGTAGCCTTGTAATTATGGAAGGTAGTCTGTTTTCGTGATTTTTGTTACTCCGATGGTTGGTAGCCTAGTCATTATGGAAGGTAGTCTGTTTTTGAGATTTTTGTTACTCCAATGGATGGTAGCGTAGTCATTATGGAAGGTAGCCTATTGTCGAGATTTTCGTTACTCCAATGGATGGTAGCCTTGTCAGTATGGAAGGTAGTCTATTGTCGTGATTTTTGTTACTCCAATTGATGGTAGCCTTGTCATTATGGAAGGTAGTATTTTGTCGATATCTTTGTTACTCCAGTGGATGGTAGCCTTGTCATTATGGAAGGTAGTATGTTGTCGATATCATTGGTACTCCAATGGATGGTAGCCTATTCATTATGGACGGTAGTCTGTTGTCGAGATTTTTGTTACTCCAATGGAGGGTAGCCTTGTCATTATGGAAGGTAGTCGGTTGTCAAGATTTTTGTTACTCCAATGGATGGTAGCCTTGTCATTATGGAAGGTAGTATGTTGTCGATATCTTTGTTACTCCAATGGATGGTAGCCTTGTCATTATGGAAGGTAGTCTGTTGTCGATATCTTTGTTACTCCAACGGATGGTAGCCTAGTCATTATGGAAGGTAACATATTGTCAAGATTTTTGTTACTCCAATGGATGGTAGTCTTGTCATTATGAAAGGTAATATGTTGTCGAGATTTTTGTTATTCCAATGGATGGTAGCTTGTCATTATGAAAGGTAGTTAGTTGTCGATATCTTTGTTACTCCAATGGATGGTAGCCTAGTCATTATGGAAGGTAGTCTGTTGTCGAGATTTTTGTTACTCCAATGGATGGTAGCCTAGTCATTATGGAAGGTAGTTTGTTGTCGAGATTTTTGTTACTCCAATGGATGATAGCCTTGTCATTATGGAATGTAGTCTGTTGTTGATATTTTTGTTACTCCAATTGATGGTAGCCTAGTCATTATGGAAGGTAGTCTATTTTCGAGATTTTTGTTACTCCAATGGATGCTAGCCTTGTCATTATGGAAGGTAGTCTGCTGTCGAGATTTTTGTTACTTTAATGGATGGTAGCCTTGTCATTATGAAAGGTAGTCTATTGTCGAGATTTTTGTTACAACAATGGTTTGTAGCCTTGTAATTATAGAAGGTAGTATGTTGCTCATATCTTTGTTACTCCAATGGATGGTAGCCTAGTCATTATGGAAGGTAGTGTGTTGTCGAGATTTTTTTTACTCCAATGGATGGTAGCCTTGTCATTATGGAAGGTAGTCTATTGTCGATATTTTTGTTACTCTAATGGATGGTAGCCTTGTCATTATGGAAGGTATTCTTTCATTGTGATTTTTGTTACTCTAATGGATGGTAGCCTTGTAATTATAGAAGGTAGTCTGTTGTCGAGATTTTTGTTACTATATTGGATGGTAGCCTTGTCATTATGGAAGATAGTCTGTTGTCGAGATTTTTCTTAATATAATGTATGGTAGCCTAGTCATTATGGAAGGTAGTCTGTTTTCGAGATTTTTGTTACTCCAATGGATGGTAGCCTAGTCATTATAGAAGGTAGTCTGTTATCGAGATTTTTGTTACTCCAATGGATGGTAGCCTTGCCATTATGGAAGGTATTATGTTGTCAAATTTTTGTTACTCCAATGGATGGTAGCCTTGTCATTATGGAAGGTAGTATGTCATTGTGATTTTTGTTACTCCTATGGATGGTAGCCTTGTCATTATGGAAGGTAGTCTATTGTTCAGATTTATGTTACTACAATGTATGGTAGCCTTGTCATTATGAAAGGTAGTCTGTTGTCGAGATTTTTGTTACTCTATTGGATGGTAGCCATGTCATTATGGAAGTTAGTATGTTGTCGAGATTTTGGTTTTTCCAATGGATGGTAGCCTAGTCATTATGGAAGGTAGTCTATTTTTGAGATTTTTGTTACTCCGATGGATGGTAGTCTTGTCATTATGGAAGGTAGTCTCTTGTTGATATTTTTGATACTCCAATGGATGGTAGCCTTGTCATTATGGAAGGTAGTATGTTGTCGATATCATTGGTACTCCAATGGATGGTAGCCTATTCATTATGGAAGGTAGTCTGTTTTCGAGATTTTTGTTACTCCAATGGAGGGTAGCCTTGTCATTATGGAAGGTAGTCTGTTGTCAAGATTTTTGTTACTCCAATGGATGGTAGCCTTGTCATTATGGAAGTTAGTATGTTGTCGATATCTTTGTTACTCCAATGGATGGTAGCCTTGTCATTATGGAAGGTAGTATGTTGTCGATATCTTTGTTACTCCAACGGATGGTAGCCTAGTCATTATGGAAGGTAACATGTTGTCAAGATTTTTGTTACTCCAATGGATGGTAGTCTTGTCATTATGAAAGGTAATATGTTGTCGAGATTTTTGTTATTCCAATGGATGGTAGCTTGTCATTATGAAAGGTAGTTTGTTGTCGATATCTTTGTTACTCCAATGGATGGTAGCCTAGTCATTATGGAAGGTAGTCTGTTGTCGAGATTTTTGTTACTCCAATGGATGGTAGCCTAGTCATTATGGAAGGTAGTTTGTTGTCGAGATTTTTGTTACTCCAATGGATGATAGCCTTGTCATTATGGAATGTAGTCTGTTGTTGAGATTTTTGTTACTCCAATTGATGGTAGCCTAGTCATTATGGAAGGTAGTCTATTTTCGAGATTTTTGTTACTCCAATGGATGGTAGCCTTGTAATTATGGAAGGTAGTTTGTTGTTGAGATTTTTGTTACTCTAATGGATGGTATCCTTGTCATTATGGAAGGTAGTCTATTGTCGAGATTTTTGTTACTACAATGGTTTATAGCCTTGTCATTATGGAAGGTAGTATGTTGTCGATATCTTTGTTACTCCAATGGATGGTAGCCTAGTCATTATGGAAGGTAGTCTATTGTCGAGATTTTCATTACTCTAATGGATGCTAGCGTTCTCATTATGGAAGGTAGTCTATTGTCGATATTTTTGTTACTCCAATGGATGGTAGCCTTGCCATTATGGAAGGAATTCTCTTGTCGAGATTTTTGTTACTCCATTGGATGGTAGCCTTGTCATTATGGAAGGTAGTCTTTTGTCATGATTTTTGTTATTCTAATGGATGGTAGACTTGTCATTATGTAAGGAAGTATGTTGTCATGATTTTTGTTACTCCAATGGATGATAGCCTTGTAATTATGGAAGGTAGTCTATTGTCGAGATTTATGTTATTCCAATGGATGGTAGCCTTGTAATTATGGAAGGTAGTCTGTTTTCGTGATTTTTGTTACTCCGATGGTTGGTAGCCTAGTCATTATGGAAGGTAGTCTGTTTTTGAGATTTTTGTTACTCCAATGGATGGTAGCATAGTCATTATGGAAGGTAGCCTGTTGTCGAGATTTTCGTTACTCCAATGGATGGTAGCCTTGTCAGTATGGAAGGTAGTCTATTGTCGTGATTTTTGTTACTCCAATTGATGGTAGCCTTGTCATTATGGAAGGTAGTATTTTGTCGATATCTTTGTTACTCCAGTGGATGGTAGCCTTGTCATTATGGAAGGTAGTATGTTGTCGATATCATTGGTACTCCAATGGATGGTAGCATATTCATTATGGAAGGTAGTCTGTTGTCGAGATTTTTGTTACTCCAATGGAGGGTAGCCTTGTCATTATGGAAGGTAGTATGTTGTCAAGATTTTTGTTACTCCAATGGATGGTAGCCTTGTCATTATGGAAGGTAGTATGTTGTCGATATCTTTGTTACTCCAATGGATGGTAGCCTTGTCATTAAGGAAGGTAGTCTGTTGTCGATATCTTTGTTACTCCAACGGATGGTAGCCTAGTCATTATGGAAGGTAACATATTGTCAAGATTTTTGTTACTCCAATGGATGGTAGTCTTGTCATTATGAAAGGTAATATGTTGTCGAGATTTTTTTTATTCCAAAGGATGGTAGCTTGTCATTATGAAAGGTAGTTTGTTGTCGATATCTTTGTTACTCCAATGGATGGTAGCCTAGTCATTATGGAAGGTAGTCTGTTGTCGAGATTTTTGTTACTCCAATGGATGGTAGCCTAGTCATTATGGAAGGTAGTTTGTTGTCGAGATTTTTGTTACTCCAATGGATGATAGCCTTGTCATTATGGAATGTAGTCTGTTGTTGAGATTTTTGTTACTCCAATTGATGGTAGCCTAGTCATTATGGAAGGTAGTCTATTTTCGAGATTTTTGTTACTCCAATGGATGGTAGCCTTGTAATTTTGGAAGGTAGTTTGTTGTTGAGATTTTTGTTACTCTAATGGATGGTATCCTTGTCATTATGGAAGGTAGTCTATTGTCGAGATTTTTGTTACTACAATGGTTTATAGCCTTGTCATTATGGAAGGTAGTATGTTGTCGATATCTTTATTACTCCAATGGATGGTAGCCTAGTCATTATGGAAGGTAGTCTATTGTCGAGATTTTCATTACTCTAATGGATGCTAGCGTTCTCATTATGGAAGGTAGTCTATTGTCGATATTTTTGTTACTCCAATGGATGGTAGCCTTGCCATTATGGAAGGAATTCTCTTGTCGAGATTTTTGTTACTCCATTGGATGGTAGCCTTGTCATTATGGAAGGTAGTCTTTTGTCATGATTTTTGTTATTCTAATGGATGGTAGACTTGTCATTATGTAAGGAAGTATGTTGTCATGATTTTTGTTACTCCAATGGATGATAGCCTTATAATTATGGAAGGTAGTCTATTGTCGAGATTTTTGTTATTCCAATGGATGGTAGCCTTGTAATTATGGAAGGTAGTCTGTTTTCGTGATTTTTGTTACTCCGATGGTTGGTAGCCTAGTCATTATGGAAGGTAGTCTGTTTTTGAGATTTTTGTTACTCCAATGGATGGTAGCGTAGTCATTATGGAAGGAGCCTGTTGTCGAGATTTTCGTTACTCCAATGGATGGTAGCCTTGTCAGTATGGAAGGTAGTCTATTGTCGTGATTTTTGTTACTCCAATTGATGGTAGCCTTGTCATTATGGAAGGTAGTATTTGGTCGATATCTTTGTTACTCCAGTGGATGGTAGCCTTGTCATTATGGAAGGTAGTATGTTGTCGATATCATTGGTACTCCAATGGATGGTAGCCTATTCATTATGGAAGGTAGTCTGTTGTCGAGATTTTTGTTACTCCAATGGAGGGTAGCCTTGTCATTATGGAAGGTAGTCTGTTGTCAAGATTTTTGTTACTCCAATGGATGGTAGCCTTGTCATTATGGAAGGTAGTATGTTGTCGATATCTTTGTTACTCCAATGGATGGTAGCCTTGTCATTATGGAAGGTAGTTTGTTATCGATATCTTTGTTACTCCAACGAATGGTAGCCTAGTCATTATGGAAGGTAACATATTGTCAAGATTTTTGTTACTCCAATGGATGGTAGTCTTGTCATTATGAAAGGTAATATGTTGTCGAGATTTTTGTTATTCCAATGGATGGTAGCTTGTCATTATGAAAGGTAGTTTGTTGTCAATATCTTTGTTACTCCAATGGATGGTATCCTAGTCATTATTGAAGGTAGTCTGTTGTCGAGATTTTTGTTACTCCAATGGATGGTAGCCTAGTCATTATGGAAGGTAGTTTGTTATCGAGATTTTTGTTACTCCAATGGATGATAGCCTTGTCATTATGGAATGTAGTCTGTTGTTGAGATTTTTGTTACTCCAATTGATGGTAACCTAGTCATTATGGAAGGTAGTCTATTTTCGAGATTTTTGTTACTCCAATGGATGGTAGCCTTGTAATTATGGTAGGTAGTTTGTTGTCGAGATTTTTGTTACTCTAATGGATGGTATCCTTGTCATTATGGAAGGTAGTCTATTGTCGAGATTTTTGTTACTACAATGGTTTATAGACTTGTCATTATGGAAGGTAGTATGTTGTCGATATCTTTGTTACTCCAATGGATGGTAGCCTAGTCATTATGGAAGGTAGTCTATTGTCGAGATTTTCGTTACTCTAATGGATGCTAGCGTTCTCATTATGGAAGGTAGTCTATTGTCGATATTTTTGTTACTCCAATGGATGGTAGCCTTGCCATTATGGAAGGAATTCTCTTGTCGAGATTTTTGTTATTCCATTGGATGGTAGCCTTGTCATTATGCAAGGTAGTCTTTTGTCATGATTTTTGTTATTCTAATGGATGGTAGACTTGTCATTATGTAAGGAAGTATGTTGTCATGATTTTTGTTACTCCAATGGATGATAGCCTTGTAATTATGGAAGGTAGTCTATTGTCGAGATTTTTGTTATTCCAATGGATGGTAGCCTTGTAATTATGGAAGGTAGTCTGTTTTCGTGATTTTTGTTATTCCGATGGTTGGTAGCCTAGTCATTATGGAAGGTAGTCTGTTTTTGAGATTTTTGTTACTCCAATGGATGGTAGCGTAGCCATTATGGAAGGTAGCCTGTTGTCGAGATTTTCGTTACTCCAATGGATGGTAGCCTTTTCAGTATGGAAGGTAGTCTATTGTCGTGATTTTTGTTACTCCAATTGATGGTAGCCTTGTCATTATGGAAGGTAGTATTTTGTCGATATCTTTGTTACTCCAGTGGATGGTAGCCTTGTCATTATGGAAGGTAGTTTGTTGTCGATATCTTTGTTACTCCAATGGATTGTAGCCTAGCCTTGTCATTATGGAAGGTAGTATGTTGTCGAGATTTTGGTTATTCCAATGGATGGTAGCCTTGTCATTATGGAAGGTAGTCTATTGTTCAGATTTTTGTTACTAAAATCTATGGTAGCCTTGTCATTATTGAAGGTAGTCTGTTGTCGATATTTTTGTTACTCCATTGGATGGTAGCCTTGTCATTATGGAAGATATTCTGTTGTCGAGATTTTTGTTATTCTAATGGATGGTAGCCTTGTCGTTATAGAAGGTAGTCTGTTGTCGAGATTTTTGTTACTCTAATGGATGGTAGCATTGTCATTATGGAAGGTAGTCTTTTGTTCATATTTTTGTTACAACAATGTATGGAAGCCTTGTCATTATAGAAGGTAGTCTGTTGTCGAGATTTTTGTTACTCCATTGGATGATAGCCTTGTCATTATGGAAGTTAGTTTGTTGTCGAGATTTTTGTTATTCCAATGGATGGTAGCCTAGTCATTATTGATGGTAGTCTGTTTTCGAGATTTTTTTTACACCAATGGATGGTAGCCTAGTCATTATTGAAGGTAGTCTGTTATCGAGATTTTTGTTACTCCAATGGATGGTAGCCTTGCCATTATGGAAGGTATTATGTTGTCAAGATTTTAGTTACTCCAATGGATGGTAGCCTTGTCATTATGGAAGATAGTATGTTGTCGATATCTTTTTTACTCCAATGGATGGTAGCCTAGTCATTTTGGAAGGTAGTCTGTTGTCGAGATTTTTGTTACTCCAATGGATGGTAGCCATTTCATTATGGAAGGCAGTATGTCATTGTGATTTTTGTTACTTCTATGGATGGTAGCCTTGTCATTATGGAAGGTAGTCTATTGTTGAGATTTTTGTTACTACAATGTATGGTAGCCTTGTCATTATGGAAGGTAGTCTGTTGTCGAGATTTTTGTTACTCGATTGGATGGTAGCCATGTCATTATGAAACTTAGTCTGTTGTCGAGATTTTGGTTTTTCCAATGGATGGTATCCTAGTCATTATGGAAGGTAGTCTGTTTTTGAGATTTTTGTTACTCCGATGGATGGTAGCCTTGTCATTATGGAAGGTAGTCTGTTGTCGAGATTTTTGTTACTCCAATGGATGGTAGCATTGTCATTATGGAAGGTAGTCTCTTGTTGATATTTTTGATACTCCAATGGATGGTAGCCTTGTCATTATTGAAGTTAGTATGTTGTCGAGATTTTTGTTACTACAATGGTTTGTAGCCTTGTCATTATGGAAGGTAGTATGTTGGCGATATCTTTGGTACTCCAATGGATGGTAGCCTATTCATTATGGTAGGTAGTCTGTTGTCGAGATTTTCGTTACTCCAATGGAGGGTAGCCTTGTCATTATGGAAGGTAGTTTGTTGTCAAGATTTTTGTTACTCCAATGGATGTTAGCCTTGTCATTATGGAAGGTAGTATGTTATCGATATCTTTGTTACTCCAATGGATGGTAGCCCTGTTATTATGGAAGGTAGTCTGTTGTCGAGATTTTAGTTACTCTAATGGATGGTAGCCTTTTCATTATCGAAGGTATTCTTTCATTGTGATTTTTGTTACTCCAATGGATGGTAGCCTTGTCATTATGGAAGGTAGTGTTTTGTTGGGATTTTTGTTACTCTAATGGATGGTAGCCTTCTCATTATGGAAAGTAGTCTTTTGTTCAGATTTTTGTTACTACAATGTATGGAAGGCTTGTCATTATAGAAGGTAGTCTGTTGTTGAGACTTTTGTTACTCCATTGGATGGTAGCCTTGTCATTAGGGAAGTTAGTCTGTTGTCAAGATTGTTGTTATTCCAATGGATGGTAGCCTAGTCATTATGGAAGGTTGTCTGTTGTTGAGATTTTTGTTACTCCAATGGATGGTAGCCTTACCATTATGGAAGGTATTATGTTGTCAAGATTTTTGTTACTCCAATGGATGGTAGCCTTGTAATTATGGAAGGTAGTATGTCATTGTGATTTTTGTTACTCCTATGGATGGTAGCCTTGTCATTATGGAAGGTAGTCTATTGTTCAGATTTTTGTTACTACAATGTATGGTAGCCTTGTCATTATGGAAGGTAGTCTATTGTCGAGATTTTTGTTGCTCTATTGGATGGTAGCCATGTCATTATGGAAGTTAGTCTATTGTCGAGATTTTTGTTTTTCCAATGGATGGTAGCCTAGTCATTATGGAAGGTAGTCTATTTTTGAGATTTTTGTTACTCTGATGGATGGTAGCCTTGTCATTATGGATGGTAGTCTATTGTCGAGATTTTTGTTACTCCAATGGATGGTAGCATTGTCATTATGGAAGGTAGTCTCTTGTTGATATTTTTGATACTCCAATGGATGGTAGCCTTGTCATTATGGAAGGTAGTATGTTGTCGAGATTTTTGTTACTACAATGGTTTGTAGCCTTGTCATTATGGAAGGTAGTATGTTGTCGATATCTTTGGTAGTCCAATGGATGGTAGCCTATTCATTATGGAAGATAGTCTGTTCTCGACATTTTCGTTACTCCAATGGAAGATAGCCTTGTCATTATGGAAGGTAGTATGTTGTCAAGATTTTTGTTACTCCAATGGATGGTAGCCTTGTCATTATGGAAGGTAGTATGTTGTCGATATCTTTGTTACTCCAGTGGATGGTAGCCTTGTCATTATGGAAAGTAGTTTGTTGTCGATATCTTTGTTACTCTAATGGATGGTAGCCTAGTCATTATGGAAGGTAGTCTATTGTCTAGATTTTTGTTACTCTAATGGATGGTAGCCTTGTCCTTATGAAAAGTAGTTTTTGTTCAGATTTTTGTTACTACAATGTATGGAAAGCTTGTCATTATAGAAGGTAGTCTGTTGTCGAGATTTTTGTTACTCCATTGGATTGTAGCCTTGTCATTAGGGAAGTTAGTCTATTGTCGAGATTGTTGTTATTCTAATGGATGGTAGCCTAGTCATTATTGAAGGTAGTCTGTTTTCGAGATTTTTGTTACACCAATGGATGGTAGCCTAGTCATTATGGAAGGTAGTCTGTTATCGAGATTTTTGTTACTCCAATGGATGGTAGCCTTGCCATTATGGTAGGTATTATGTTGTCACGATTTTAGTTACTCCAATGGATGGTAGCCATGTCATTATGGAAGGTAGTATGTCATTGTGATTTTTGTTACTCCTATGGATGGTAGCCTTGTCATTATGGAATGTAGTCTATTGTTGAGATTTTTGTTACTACAATGTATGGTAGCCTTGTCATTATGGAAGGTAGTCTGTTGTCGAGATTTTTGTTCTCGATTGGATGGTAGCCATGTCATTATGGAAGTTAGTCTGTTGTTGATATTTTTGATACTCCAATGGATGATAGCCTTGTCATTATTGAAGTTAGTATGTTGTCGAGATTTTTGTTACTACAATGGTTTGTAGCCTTGTCATTATGGAAGGTAGTATGTTGGCGATATCTTTGGTACTCCAATGGATGGTAGCCTATTCATTATGGTAGGTAGTCTGTTGTCGATATTTTCGTTACTCCAATGGAGGGTAGCCTTGTCATTATGGAAGGTAGTTTGCTGTCAAGATTTTTGTTACTCCAATGGATGTTAGCCTTGTCATTATGGAAGGTAGTTTGTTGTCGATATCTTTGTTACTCCAATGGATGGTAGCCCTGTTATTATGGAAGGTAGTATGTTGTCGAGATTTTTGTTACTCTAATGGATGGTAGCCTTGTCATTATCGAAGGTATTCTTTCATTGTGATTTTTGTTACTCCAATGGATGATAGCCTTGTCATTATGGAAGGTATTCTGTTGTTGGGATTTTTGTTACTCTAATGGATGGTAGCCTTCTCATTATGGAAAGTAGTCTTTTGTTAAGATTTTTGTTACTACAATGTATGGAAGGCTTGTCATTATAGAAGGTAGTCTGTTGTCGAGACTTTTGTTACTCCATTGGATGGTAGCCTTGTCATTAGGGAAGTTAGTCTGTTTTTAAGATTGTTGTTATTCCAATGGATGGTAGCCTAGTCATTATGGAAGGTAGTCTATTTTTGATATTTTTGTTACTCTAATGGATGGTAGCCTAGTCATTATTGAAGGTAGTCTGTTGTCGAGATTTTTGTTACTCCAATGGATGGTAGCCTTACCATTATGGAAGGTATTATGTTGTCAAGATTTTTGTTACTCCATTAGATGGTAGCCTTGTCATTATGGAAGGTAGTATGTCATTGTGATTTTTGTTACTCCTATGGATGGTAGCCTTGTCATTATGGAAGGTAGTCTATTGTTCAGATTTTTGTTACTACAATGTATGGTAGCCTTGTCATTATGGAAGGTAGTCTGTTGTCGAGATTTTTGTTGCTCTATTGGATGGTAGCCATGTCATAATGAAAGTTAGTCTATTGTCGAGATTTTTGTTTTTCCAATGGATGGTAGCCTAGTCATTATGGAAGGTAGTCTGTTTTTGAGATTTTTGTTACTCTGATGGATGGTAGCCTTATCATTATGGATGGTAGTCTATTATCGAGACTTTTGTTACTCCAATGGATTGTAGCATTGTCATTATGGAAGGTAGTCTCTTGTTGATATTTTTGATACTCTAATGGATGTTAGCCTTGTCATTATGGAAGGTAGTATGTTGTCGAGATTTTTGTTACTACAATGGTTTGTAGCATTGTCATTATGGAATGTAGTATGTTGTCGATATCTTTGGTACTCCAATGGATGGTAGCCTATTCATTATGGAAAGTAGTCTGTTGTCGAGATTTTCGTTACTCCTATGGAGGATAGCCTTGTCATTATGGAAGGTAGTATGTTGTCAAGATTTTTATTACTCCAATGGATGGTAGCCTTTTCATTATGGAAGGTAGTATGTTGTCGATATCTTTGTTACTCCAGTGGATGGTAGCCTTGTCATTATGGAAAGTAGTCTGTTGTCGATATCTTTGATACTCTAATGGATGGTAGCGTAGTCATTATGGAAGATAGTCTATTGTCTAGATTTTTGTTACTCCAATGGATGGTAGCCTTGTCATTATGAAAGGTAGTATTTTGTTCATATTTGTGTTACTACAATGTATGGAAGGCTTGTCATTATAGAAGGTAGTCTGTTGTCAAGATTTTTGTTACTCTAATGGATGTTAGCCTTGTCATTATGGAAGGTAGTCTTTTGTTCAGATTTTTGTTACTCCAATGAATGGTAGCCTTGTCATTATGGAAGGTAGTCTGTTGTCGGGATTTTTGTTACTCTAATGGATGGTAGCCTTCTCATTATGGAAAGTAGTCTTTTGTTCAGATTTTTGTTACTACAATGTATGGAAGGCTTGTCATTATAGAAGGTAGTCTGTTGTCGAGATTTTTGTTACTCCATTGGATGGTAGCCTTGTCATTAGGGAAGTTAGTCTATTGTCGAGATTGTTGTTATTCCAATGGATGGTAGCCTAGTCATTATTGAAGGTAGTCTGCTTTCGAGATTTTTGTTACACCAATGGATGGTAGCCTTGCCATTATGGAAGGTATTATGTTGTCAAGATTTTAGTTACTCCAATGGATGGTAGCCATGTCATTATGGAAGGTAGTATGTCATTGTGATTTTTGTTACTCCTATGGATGGTAGCCTTGTCATTATGGAAGGTAGTCTATTGTTGAGATTTTTGTTACGACAATGTATGTTAGCCATGTCATTATGGAAGTTAGTCTGTTGTCGAGATTTTGGTTTTTCCAATGGATGGTAGCCTAGTCATTATGGAAGGTAGTCTGTTTTTGAGATTTTTGTTACTCCGATGGATGGTAGCCTTGTCATTATGGAAGGTAGTATGTTGTCGAGATTTTTGTTACTCCAATGGATGGTAGCATTGTCATTATGGAAGGTAGTCTCTTGTTGATATTTTTGATACTCCAATTGATGGTAGCCTTGTCATTATTGAAGTTAGTATGTTGTCGAGATTTTTGTTACTACAATGGTTTGTAGCCTTGTCATTATGGAAGGTATTATGTTGGCGATATCTTTGGTACTCCAATGGATGGTAGCCTATTCATTATGGTAGGTAGTCTGTTGTCGAGATTTTCGTTACTCCAATGGAGGGGAGCCTTGTCATTATGGAAGGTAGTTTGTTGTCAAGATTTTTATTACTCCAATGGATGGTAGCCTTGTCATTATGGAAGGTAGTATGTTGTCGATATCTTTTTTACTCTAGTGGATGGTAGCCTTGTCATTATGGAAAGTAGTTTGTTGTCGATATCTTTGATACTCTAATGGATGGTAGCGTAGTCATTATGGAAGGTAGTCTATTGTCTAGATTTTTGTTACTCCAATGGACGGTAGCCTTGTCATTATGAAAGGTAGTCTTTTGTTCAGATTTGTGTTACTACAATGTATGGAAGGCTTGTCATTATAGAAGGTAGTCTGTTGTCGAGATTTTTGTTACTCTAATGGATGGTAGCCTTGTCATTATGGAAGGTAGTCTTTTGTTCAGATTTTTGTTACTCCAATGGATGGTAGCCTTGTCATTATGGAAGGTAGTCTGTTGTCGGGATTTTTGTTACTCTAATGGATGGTAGCCTTCTCATTATGGAAAGTAGTCTTTTGTTCATATTTTTGTTACTACAATTAATGGAAGGCTTGTCATTTTAGAAGGTAGTCTATTGTCGAGATTTTTGTTACTCCATTGGATGGTAGCCTTGTCATTAGGGAAGTTAGTCTATTGTCGAGATTGTTGTTATTCCAATGGATGGTAGCCTAGTCATTATTGAAGGTAGTCAGCTTTCGAGATTTTTGTTACACCAATGGATGGTAGCCTAGTCATTATGGAAGGTAGTCTATTATCGAGATTTTTGTTACTCCAATGGATGGTAGCCTTGCCATTATAGAAGGTATTATGTTGTCAAGATTTTAGTTACTCCAATGGATGGTAGCCATGTCATTATGGAAGGTAGTATGTCATTGTGATTTTTGTTACTCCTATGGATGGTAGCCTTGTCATTATGGAAGGTAGTCTATTGTTGAGATTTTTGTTACTACAATGTATGGTAGCCATGTCATTATGGAAGTTAGTCTGTTGTCGAGATTTTGGTTTTTCCAATGGATGGTAGCCTAGTCATTATGGAAGGTAGTCTGTTTTTGAAATTTTTGTTACTCCGATGGATGGTAGCCTTGTCATTATGGAAGGTAGTCTGTTGTCGAGATTTTTGTTACTCCAATGGATGGTAGCATTGTCATTATGGAAGGTAGTCTCTTGTTGATATTTTTGATACTCCAATGGATGGTAGCCTTGTCATTATTGAAGTTAGTATGTTGTCGAGATTTTTGTTACTACAATGATTTGTAGCCTTGTCATTATGGAAGGTAGTATGTTGGGGATATCTTTGGTACTCCAATGGATGGTAGCCTATTCATTATGGTAGGTAGTCTGTTGTCGAGATTTTTGTTACTCCAATGGAGGGGAGCCTTGTCATTATGAAAGGTAGTTTGTTGTCAAGATTTTTGTTACTCCAATGGATGTTAGCCTTGTCATTATGAAAGGTAGTATGTTGTCGATATCTTTGTTACTCCAATGGATGGTAGCCCTGTTATTATGGAAGGTAGTGTGTTGTCGAGATTTTTGTTACTCTAATGGATGGTAGCCTTGTCATTATCGAAGGTATTCTTTCGTTGTGATTTTTGTTACTCCAATGGATGGTAGCCTTCTCATTATGGAAAGTAGTCTTTTGTTCAGATTTTTGTTACTACAATGTATGGAAGGCTTGTCATTATAGAAGGTAGTCTGTTTTCGAGACTTTTGTTACTCCATTGGATGGTAGCCTTGTGATTAGGGAAGTTAGTCTGTTTTCAAGATTCTTGTTATTCCAATGGATGGTAGCCTAGTCATTATGGAAGGTAGTCTGTTTTCGAGATTTTTTTTACTCCAATGGATGGTAGCCTAGTCATTATGGAAGGTAGTCTGTTGTCGAGATTTTTGTTACTCCAATGGATAGTAGCCTTACCATTATGGAAGGTATTATGTTGTCAACATTTTTGTTACTCCAATGGATGGTAGCCTTGTCATTATGGAAGGTAGTATGTCATTGTGAATTTTGTTACTCCTATGAATGGTAGCCTTGTCATTATGGAAGGTAGTCTATTGTTCAGATTTTTGTTACTACAATGTATGGTAGCCTTGTCATTATGGAGGGTAGTCTGTTGTCGAGATTTTTGTTGCTCTATTGGATGGTAGCCATGTCATTATGGAAGTTAGTTTATTGTCGAGATTTTTGTTTTTCCAATAGATGGTAGCCTAGTCATTATGGAAGGTAGTTTGTTTTTGAGATTTTTGTTACTCTGATGGATGGTAGCCTTGTCATTATGGATGGTAGTCTATTGTCGAGATTTTTGTTACTCCAATGGATGGTAGCATTGTCATTATGGAAGGTAGTCTCTTGTTGATATTTTTGATACTCCAATGGATGGTAGCCTTGTCATTATGGAAGGTAGTATGTTGTCGAGATTTTTGTTACTACAATGGTTTGTAGCCTTGTCATTATGGAATGTAGTATGTTATCGATATCTTTGGTACTCCAATGGATGGTAGCCTATTCATTATGGAAGGTAGTCTGTTGTCGAGATTTTCGTTACTCCAATGGAGGATAGCCTTGTCATTATGGAAGGTAGTATGTTGTCAAGATTTTTGTTACTCCAATGGATGGTAGCCTTGTCATTATGGAAGGTAGTATGTTGACGATATCTTTGTTACTCCAGTGGATGGTAGCCTTGTCATTATGGAAAGTAGTCTGTTGTCGATATCTTTGTTACTCTAATGGATGGTAGCCTAGTCATTATGGAAGGTAGTCTATTGTCTAGATTTTTGTTACTCCAATGGATGGTAGCCTTGTCATTATGAAAGGTAGTCTTTTGTTCAGATTTGTGTTACTACAATGTATGGAAGACTTGTCATTATAGAAGGTAGTCGGTTGTCGAGATTTTTGTTACTCTAATGGATGGTAGCCTTGTCATTATGGAAGGTAGTCTTTTGTTCATATTTTTGTTACTCCAATGGATGGTAGCCTTGTCATTATGGATGGTAGTCTATTGTCGAGATTTTTGTTACTCCAATGGATGGTAGCATTGTCATTATGGAAGGTAGTCTCTTGTTGATATTTTTGATACTCCAATGGATGGTAGCCTTGTCATTATAGAAGGTAGTCTGTTGTTGAGATTTTTGTTACTCCATTGGATGGTAGCCTTGTCATTATGGAAGGTAGTCTGTTGTCGAGATTTTTGTTACTCCAATGAATGGTAGCACTGTCATTATGGAAGGTAGTCTCTTGTTGATATTTTTGATACTCCAATGGATAATAGCCTTGTCATTTTGGAAGGTAGTATGTTGTCTAGATTTTTGTTACTACAATGGTTTGTCGCCTTGTCATTATGGAAATTAGTATGTTGTCGATATCTTTGGTACTCCAATGGATGGTAGCCTATTCATTATGGATGGTAGTCTGTTGTCGATATTTTTGTTACTCCAATGCATGGTAGCCTAGTCATTATGGAAGGTAGTCTGTTGTCAAGATTTTTGTTACTCCAATGAATTGTAGCCTTGTCATTATGGAAGGTAGTATGTTGTCGATATCTTTGTTACTCCAGTGGATGGTAGCCTTGTCATTATGGAAGGCAGTCTGTTGTCGAGATTTTTGTTTTTCCAATGGATGGTAGCCTAGTCATTATGGAACGTAGTCTATTTTTGAGATTTTTGTTACTCTGATGGATGGTAGCCTAGTCATTATGGAAGGTAGTCTATTGTTCAGATTTTTGTTACTACAATGTATGGTATCCTTGTCATTATGCAAGGTAGTCTGTTGTCGATATTTTTGTTGCTCTATTGGATGGTAGCCATGTCATTATGGAAGTTAGTCTATTGTCGAGATTTTTGTTTTTCCAATGGATGGTAGCCTAGTCATTATGGAAGGTAGTTTGTTTTTGAGATTTTTGTTACTCTGATGGATGGTAGCCTTGTCATTATGGAAGGTAGTCTGTTGTCGAGATTTTTGTTACTCCAATGAATGGTAGGATTGTCATTATGGAAGGTAGTCTCTTGTTGATATTTTTGATATTCCAATGGATGGTAGCCTTATCATTATGGAAGGTAGTACGTTGTCGAGATTTTTGTTACCACAATGGTTTGTAGCCTTGTCATTATGGAAATTAGTATGTTGTCGATATCTTTGGTACTCCAATGGATGGTAGCCTATTCATTATGGAAGGTAGTCTGTTGTCGATATCTTTGTTACTCCAGTGGATGGTAGCCTTGTCATTATGGAAGGTAGTCTGTTGTCGATATCTTTGTTACTCCAATGGATGGTAGCCTAGTCATTATGGAAGGTAGTCTATTGTCCAGATTTTTGTTACTCCAATGGATGATAGCCTTGTCATTATGGAAGGTTGTATGTTGTTGAGATTTTTGTTACTGTAATGGATGGTAGCCTTGTCATTATGGAAGGTAGTCTTTTGTTCAGATTTTTGTTACTACAATGTATTGAAGGCTTGTCATTATAGAAGGTAGTCTGTTGTCTAGATTTTTGTTACTCTAATGGATGGTAGCCTTCTCATTATGGAAGGTAGTCTTTTGTTCAGATTTTTGTTACTACAATGTATGGAAGGCTTGTCATTATAGAAGGTAGTTTGTTGTCGAGATTTTTATTATTCCAATGGATGGTAGCCTAGTCATTATGGAAGGTAGTCTGTTTTTGAGATTTTTGTTACTCCAATGGATGGTAGCCTAGTCATTATGGAACGTAGTTTGTTGTCGAGATTTTTGTTACTCCAGTGGATGGTAGCCGTGCCATTATGGAAGGTATTATGTTGTCAAGATTTTTGTTACTCCAATGGATGGTAGCCTTGTCATTATGGAAGGTAGTATGTCATTGTGATTTTTGGTACTCCTATGGATGGTAGCCTTGTCATTATGGAAGGTACTCTATTGTTCAGATTTTTTTTACTACAATGTATGGTAGCCTTGTCATTACGGAAGGTACTCTGTTGTCGATATTTTTGTTACTTTATTGGATGGTAGCCATTTCATTATGGAACTTAGTCTGTTGTGGAGACTTTTGTTTTTCCAATGGATAGTAGCCTAGTCCTTATGGAAGGTAGCCTGTTTTTGAGATTTTTGTTACTCTGATGGATGGTAGCCTTGTCATTATGGAAGGTAGTATGTTGTCGAGATTTTTGTTACTCCAATGGTTTGTAGCCTTGTCATTATGTAAGGTAGTATGTTGTCGATATATTTGGTACTCCAATGGATGGTAGCCTTTTCATAATGGAAGGTAGTCTGTTGTCGAGGTTTTTGTTACTCCAATGGATGGTAGCCTTCTCATTATGGAAGGTAGTATGTTGTCGATATCTTTGTTATTTCAGTGGATGGTAGCCTTGTCATTATGGAAGGTAGTTTGTTGTTGATATCTTTATTACTCCAATGGATGGTAGCCTAGTCATTATGGAAGGTAGTCTATTGTCGAGATTTTTGTTACTCCAATGGATGATAGCCTTGTCACTATGGATAGTAGTATGTTGTCAAGAATTTTGTTATTCCAATGGATGGCAGCCTTGTCATTATGAAAGGTAGTTTGTTTTCGATATCTTTGTTACTCCAACGGATGGTAGCCTAGACATTATGGAAGGTAGGCTGTTGTCGAGATTTTTGTTACTCCAATGGATGGTAGCCTTGCCATTATGGAAGTAAGTCTCTTGACGTGATTTTTGTTACTCCATTGGATGGCAGCCTTGTCATTATGGAAGGTAGTATGTTGTCATGATTTGTGTTATTCCAATGGATGGTAGACTTGTCATTATGGAAGGAAGTTTGTTGTCATGATTTTTGTTACTCCAATGGATGATAGCCTTGTCATTATGGAAGGAAGTTTGTTGTCATAATTTTTGTTAATCCAATGGATGATAGCCTTGTAATTAGGGAAGGTAGTCTGTTGTCGATATCTTTGTTACTCCAATGGATGGTAGCCTAGTCATTGTGGAATGTAGTCTATTGTCGAGATTTTCGTTACTCTAATGGATGCTAGCCTTGTCATTATGGAAGGTAGTCTGTTGTCATGATTTTTGTTACTCCAATTGATGGAAGCCTTGTCATTATGGAAGGTAGTATTTTGTCGATATCTTTGTTACTCCAATGGATGGTAGCCTAGTCATTATGAAAGGTAGTCTATTGTCGAGATTTTTGTTACTCCAATGGATGCTAGCCTAGTCATTATGGAAGATAGTCTGTGGTCGAGATTTTTGTTACTCCAATGGATGATAGCCTTGTCATTATGGAAGGTAGTCTTTTGTTCAGATTTTTGTTACTACAATGTATGGAAGTCTTGTCATTATAGAAGGTAGTCTGTTGCCGAGATTTTTGTTACTCCATTGGATGATAGCCTTGTCATTAGGGAAGTTCGTCTGTTGTCGAGATTTTCGTTATTCCAATGGAGGGTAGCCTTGTCATTATGGAAGGTAGTTTTTTGTCAAGATTTTTGTTACTCCAATGGATGGTAGCCTTGTCATTTTGGAAGGTAGTATGTTGTCGATATCTTTGTTACTCCAGTGGATGGTAGCCTTGTCATTATGGAAGGTAGTCTGTTGTCGATATCTTTGTTACTCCAATGGATGGTAGCCTAGTCATTATGGAAGGTAGTCTATTGTCCAAATTTTTGTTACTCCAATGGATGGTAGCCTTGTCATTATGGAAGTTTGTATGTTGTAGAGATTTTTGTTACTCTACTGGATGGTCGCCTTGTCATTATAGAAGGTAGTCTTTTGTTCAGATTTGTGTTACTACAATGTAGAAAGGCTTGTCATTATAGAAGGTAGTCTGTTGTCGAGATTTTTGTTACTCTAATGGATGGTAGCCTTGTCATTATGGAAGGTAGTCTTTTGTTCATATTTTTGTTACTATAATGTATGGTAGCCTTGTCATTATGGAAGGTAGTCTGTTGTCGATATTTTTGTTTCTCTATTGGATGGTAGCCATGTCATTATGGAAGTTAGTATGTTGTCGAGATTTTTTTTCCAATGGATGGTAGCCTAGTAATTATGGAAGGTAGTTTGTTTTTGAGATTTTTGTTACTCTGATGGATGGTAGCCTAATCATTATGGAAGGTAGTCTGTTGTCGAGATTTTTGTTACTCCAATGGATGGTAGCCTTGCCATTATGGAAGGTATTATGTTGTCAAGATTGTTGTTACTCCAATGGATGGTAGCCTTGTCATTATGGAAGGTAGTATGTCATTGTGATTTTTGTTACTCCTATGGATGGTAGCCTTGTCATTATGGATTGTAGTCTATTGTTCAGATTTTTTTTACTACAATGTATGGTAGTCGTGTCATTACAGAAGGTTTTTTGTTATCGATATTTTTGTTACTCTATTGGATGGTAGCAATTTCATTATGGAAGTTAGTTTGTTGTCGAGATTTTTATTTTTCCAATGGATGGAAGCCTAGTCATTATGGAAGGTAGTCTGTTTTTGAGATTTTTGTTACTCTGATGGATGGTAGCCTTGTCATTATGGAAGGTAGTATGTTGTCGAGATTTTTGTTACTCCAATGGTTTGTAGCCTTGTCATTATGGAAGGTAGTATGTTGTCGATATCTTTGGTACTCCAATGGATGGTAGCCTATTCATTATGGAAGGTAGTCTGTTGTCGAGATTTTCGTTACTCCAGTGGAGGGTAGCCTTGTCATTATGGAAGGTAGTCTGTTGTCAAGATTTTTGTTACTCCAATGGATGGTAGCCTTCTCTATATGGAAGGTAGTATGTAGTCGATATCTTTGTTACTCCAGTGGATGGAAGCCTTGTCATTATGGAAGGTAGTTTGTGGTCGATATCTTTGTTACTCCGATGGTAGCCTAGTCATTATGGAAGGTAGTCTATTGTCGAGATTTTTGTTACTCCAATGGATGGTAGCCTTGTCACTATGGATAGTAGAATGTTTTCGAGATTTTGTTATTCCAATGGATGGCAGCCTTGTCATTATGAAAGGTAGTTTGTTGTCGATATCTTTGTTACTCCAATGGATGGTAGCCTAGCCATTATGGAAGGTAGTCTGTTGTCGACATTTTTGTTACTCCAATGGATGGTAGCCTTGCCATTATGGAAGGAAGTCTCTTGTAAATATTTTTGTTACTCCATTTGATGGTAGCCTTGTCATTATGGAAGGTAGTCTGTTGTCATGATTTGTGTTATTCCAATGGATGGTAGACTTGTCATTATGGAAGGAAGTTTGTTGTCATGATTTTTGTTACTCCAAAGGATGATAGCCTTGTCATTATGGAAGGAAGTCTGTTGTCATGATTTTTGTTACTCCAATGGATGATAGCCTTGTAATTAGGGAAGGTAGTATGTTTTCGATATCTTTGTTACTCGAATGGATGGTAGCCTAGTCATTATGGAAGGTAGTCTATTGTCGATATTTTCGTTACTCTAATGGATGCTAGCCTAGTCATTATGGAAGCTAGTCTATTGTCGAGATTTTTGTTACTCCAATGGATGGTAGCCTTTCCATTATGGAAGGAAGTCTCTTGCCGAGATTTTTTTTACTCCATTGGATGGTAGCCTTGTCATTATGGAAGGTAGTATGTTTTCATGATTTTTGTTATTACAATGGATGGTAGACTTGTCATTATGGAAGGAAGTCTGTTGTCATGATTTTTGTTACTCCAATGGATGATAGCCTTGTAATTATGGAAGGTAGTCTGTTTTCGAGATTTTTGTTATTCCAATGGATGGTAGCCTTGTAATTATGGAAGGTAGGCTGTTTTCATGATTTTTATTACTCCGATGGTTGGTAGCCTTGTCATTATGGAAGGTAGTATGTTGTCGATATCTTTGTTACTCCAATGGATGGTAGCCTAGTCATTATGGAAGGTAGCCTATTGTCGATATTTTCGTTACTCAAATGGAAGGTAGCCTAGTCATTATGAAAGGTAGTCTATTGTCGAGATTTTTGTTACTCCAATGGATGGTATCCTTGTCATTATGGAAGTTTGTATGTTGTAGAGATTTTTGTTACTCTACTGGATGGTCGCCTTGTCATTATGGAAGGTAGTCTTTTGTTCAGATTTGTGTTACTACAATGTATGGAAGGCTTGTCATTATAGAAGGTAGTCTGTTGTCGAGATTTTTGTTACTCTAATGGATGGTAGCCTTGTCATTATGGAAGGTAGTCTTTTGTCGATATTTTTGTTTCTCTATTGGATGGTAGCCATGTCATTATGGAAGTTAGTATGTTGTAGAGATTTTTTTTTTCCAATGGATGGTAGCCTAGTAATTATGGAAGGTAGTTTGTTTTTGAGATTTTTGTTACTCTGATGGATGGTAGCCTAATCATTATGGAAGGTAGTCTGTTGTCGAGATTTTTGTTACTCCAATGGATCGTAGCCTTGCCATTATGGAAGGTATTATGTTGTCAAGATTGTTGTTACTCCAATGGATGGTAGCCTTGTCATTATGGAAGGTAGTATGTCATTGTGATTTTTGTTACTCCTATGGATGGTAGCCTTGTCATTATGGATTGTAGTCTATTGTTCAGATTTCTTTTACTACAATGTATGGTAGTCGTGTCATTACAGAAGGTTTTTTGTTATCGATATTTTTGTTACTCTATTGGATGGTAGCAATTTCATTATGGAAGTTAGTTTGTTGTCGAGATTTTTATTTTTCCAATGGATGGTAGCCTAGTCATTATGGAAGGTAGTCTGTTTTTGAGATTTTTGTTACTCTGATGGATGGTAGCCTTGTCATTATGGAAGGTAGTATGTTGTCGAGATTTTTGTTACTCCAATGGTTTGTAGCCTTGTCATTATGGAAGGTAGTATGTTGGCGATATCTTTGGTACTCCAATGGATGGTAGCCTATTCATTATGGAAGGTAGTCTGTTGTCGGGATTTTCGTTACTCCAGTGGAGGGTAGCCTTGTCATTATGGAAGGTAGTCTGTTGTCAAGATTTTTGTTACTCCAATGGATGGTAGCCTTCTCTTTATGGAAGGTAGTATGTAGTCGATATCTTTGTTACTCCAGTGGATGGAAGCCTTGTCATTATGGAAGGTAGTTTGTTGTCGATATCTTTGTTACTCCAATGGATGGTAGCCTAGTCATTATGGAAGGTAGTCTATTGTCGAGATTTTTGTTACTCCAATGGATGGTAGCCTTGTCACTATGGATAGTAGAATGTTTTTGAGATTTTGTTATTCCAATGGATGGCAGCCTTGTCATTATGAAAGGTAGTTTGTTGTCGATATCTTTGTTACTCCAATGGATGGTAGCCTAGCCATTATGGAAGGTAGTCTGTTGTCGACATTTTTGTTACTCCAATGGATGGTAGCCTTGCCATTATGGAAGGAAGTCTCTTGTCGAGATTTTTGTTACTCCATTTGATGGTAGCCTTGTCATTATGGAAGGTAGTCTGTTGTCATGATTTGTGTTATTCCAATGGATGGTAGACTTGTCATTATGGAAGGAAGTTTGTTGTCAAGATTTTTGTTACTCCAATGGATGATAGCCTTGTCATTATGGAAGGAAGTCTGTTGTCATGATTTTTGTTACTCCAATGGATGATAGCCTTGTAATTAGGGAAGGTAGTATGTTGTCGATATCTTTGTTACTCGAATGGATGGTAGCCTAGTCATTATGGAAGGTAGTCTATTGTCGAGATTTTCGTTACTCTAATGGATGCTAGCCTTGTCATTATGGAAGCTAGTCTATTGTCGAGATTTTTGTTACTCCAATGGATGGTAGCCTTTCCATTATGGAAGGAAGTCTCTTGCCGAGATTTTTGTTACTCCATTGGATGGTAGCCTTGTCATTATGGAAGGTAGTATGTTTTCATGATTTTTGTTATTACAATGGATGGTAGACTTGTCATTATGGAAGGAAGTCTGTTGTCATGATTTTTGTTACTCCAATGGATGATAGCCTTGTAATTATGGAAGGTAGTCTGTTTTCGAGATTTTTGTTATTCCAATGAATGGTAGCCTTGTAATTATGGAAGGTAGGCTGTTTTCATGATTTTTATTACTCCGATGGTTGGTAGCCTTGTCATTATGGAAGGTAGTATGTTGTCGATATCTTTGTTACTCCAATGGATGGTAGCCTAGTCATTATGGAAGGTAGCCTATTGTCGATATTTTCGTTACTCAAATGGAAGGTAGCCTAGTCATTATGAAAGGTAGTCTATTGTCGAGATTTTTGTTACTCCAATGGATGGTAGCCTAGTCATTATGGAAGATAGTCTGTTGTCGAGATTTTTGTTACTCCAATGGATGATAGCCTTGTCATTATGGAAGGTAGTCTGTTGTCAAGATTTTTGTTACTCCAATGGATGGTAGCCTTGTCATTATGGAAGGTAGTCTATCATTGTGATTTTTGTTACTCCTATGGATGGTAGCCTTGTCATTATGGAAGGTAGTCTATTGTTCAGATATTTGTTACTACAATGTATGGTAGCCTAGTCATTATGGAAGGTACTCTATTGTCGAGATTTTAGTTACTCCAATGGATGTTAGCCTAGTCATTAAAGAAGGTAGTCTGTTGTCGAGATTTTAGTTACTCCATTGGATGGTAGCCTTGTCATTATGGAAGGTAGTCTGTTGTCGTGATTTTTGTTACTCCAATGGATGGTAGCCTTGTCATTATGGAAGGTAGTATGTTATCGAGATTTTTTTTAATCCAATGGATGGTAGCCTTGACATTATGGAAGGTATTCTATTGTTCAGATTTTTGTTACTACAATGTATGGTAGCCTTGTCATTATGGTAGGTAGTCTGTTGTCGAGATTTTTGTTTTTTCAATGGATGGTAGCCTAGTAATAATGGAAGGTAGTATGTTGTCGATATCTTTGTTACTCCAATGGATGGTAGCCTTGTCATTATGGAAAGCAGTTTGTTGTTCATATCTTTGTTACTCCAATGGATGGTAGCCTAATCATTATGGAAGGTAGTCTGTTGTCGAGATTTTTGTTACTCCAATGGATGGTAGCATTGTCATTATGGAACGTAGTCTGTTGTCGTGATTTTTTTTACTCCAATGCAAGGTTGCCTTGTCATTATGGAAGGTAGTCTTTTGTTGATATCTTTGTTACTTCAATGGATGACAGCCTAGTCATTATGGAAGGTAGTTTATTGTCGAGATGTTTGTTACTCCAATGGATGGTAGCCTTGTCATTATGGAAGGTAGTACGTTGTCGAGATTTTTGTTATTCCAATGGATGGTAGCCTTGTCATTATGAAAGGTAGTCTATTGTTCAGATATTTGTTACTCTATTGGATGTTAGTCATGTCTTTATGGTAGTTAGCCTATTGTCGAGATTTTTGTTTTTCCAATGGATGGTATCCTAGACATTATGGAAGGCAGTCTGTTTTTGAGGTTTTTGTTACTCCGAAGGATGGTAGCCTTGTCATTATGGAAGATAGTTTGTTGGCGAGATTTTTGTTACTCCAATGGATGGTAGGATTGTCATTATGGAAGGTAGTCTCTTGTTGATATTTTTAATACTCCAATGGATGATAGCCTTGTCATTATGCAAGGTAGTCTGTCATTGTAATTTTTGTTACTCCTATGGATGGTAGCCTTGTCATTATGGAAGGTAGTCTATTGTTTAAATTTTTGTTAATACAATGTATGGTAGCCTTGTCATTATGGAAGGTAGTCTTTTGTCGAGATTTTTGTTACTCCGATGGTTGGTAGCCTTGTCATTATGGAAGGTAGTATGTTGTCGATATCTTTGTTACTCCAATGGATGGTAGCCTAGTCATTATGGAAGGTAGCCTGTTGTAGATATTTTCATTACTCCGATGGAAGGTAGCCTTGTCAGTATGGAAGGTAGTCTATTGTCGAGATTGTTGTTATTCCAATGGATGGTAGCCTAGTCATTATGGAAGGTAGTATGTTTTCAAGATTTTTGTTACTCCAATGGATTGTAGCCTAGTCATTATGGAAGGTAGTCTGTTGTCGAGATTTTTGTTACTCCAATGGATGGTATCCTTGCCATTATGGAAGGTATTATGTTGTCAAGATTTTTGTTACTCCAATGGATGGTAGCCCTGTCATTATGGAAAGTAGTCTGTTGTCGATATTTTTGTTGCTTTATTGGATGGTAGCCATGTCATTATGGAAGTTAGTCTGTTGTCGAGATTTTTGTTTTTCCAATGGATGGTAGCCTAGTCATTATGGAAGGTAGTCTGTTTTTGAGATTTTTATTACTCTGATGGATGGTAGCCTTGTCATTATGGAAGGTAGTATGTTGTCGAGATTTTTGTTACTCCAATGGTTTGTAGCCTTGTCATTATGGAAGGTAGTATGTTGTCGATATCTTTGGTACTCCAATGGATGGTAGCCTATTCATTATGGAAGGTAGTCTGTTGTCGAGATTTTCGTTACTCCAATGGAGGGTAGCCTTGTCATTATGGAAGGTAGTCTATCTTCAAGATTTTTGTTACTCCAATGGATGGTAGCCTTCTCATTATGGAAGGTAATATGTTGTCGATATCTTTGTTACTCCAGTCGATGGTAGCCTTGTCATTATGGAAGGTAGTCTGTTGTCGATATCTTTCTTACTCCAATGGATGGTGGCCTAGTCATTATGGAAGGTAGTCTATTGTCGATATTTTTGTTACTCCATTTTATGGTAGCCTTGTCATTTTGGAAGGTAGTCTGTTGTCATGATTTGTGTTATTCCAATGGATGGTAGACTTGTCATTATGGAAGGAAGTTTGTTGTCATGTTTTTTTTTACTCCAATGGATGATAGCCTTGTCATTATGGAAGGAAGTCTGTTGTCATGATTTTTGTTACTCCAATGGATGATAGTCTTGTAATTAGGGAAGGTAGTCTGTTGTCGATATCTTTGTTACTCCAATGGATGGTAGCCTAGTCATTATGGAAGGTAGTCTATTGTCGAGATTTTCGTTACTCTAATGGATGCTAGCCTTGTCATTATGGAAGGTAGTCTATTGTCGAAATTTTTGTTACTCCAATGGATGGTAGCCTTGCCATTATGGAAGGAAGTCTCTTGCCGAGATTTTTGTTACACCATTGGATGGTAGCATTGTCATTATGGAAGGTAGTATGTTTTCATGATTTTTGTTATTCCAATGGATGGTAGTCTTGTCATTATGGAAGGAAGTCTGTTTTCGAGATTTTTGTTATTCCAATGGATGGTAGCATTGTAATTATGGAAGGTAGGCTGTTTTCATGATTTTTATTACTCCGATGGTTGGTAGCCTTTTCATTATGGAAGGTAGTATGTTGTCGATATCTTTGTTACTCCAATGGAAGGTAGCCTTGTCAGTATGGAAGGTAGTCTGTTGTCGTGATTTTTGTTACTCCAATTGATGGTAGCCTTGTCATTATGTAAGGTAGTTTGTTGTCGAGATTTTTGTTACTCCAATGGATGGTAGCCTAGTCATTATGAAAGGTAGTCTATTGTCGAGATTTTTATTACTCCAATGGATGGTAGCCTAGTCATTATGGAAGATAGTCTGTTGTCGATATTTTTGTTACTCCAATGGGTGATAGCCTTGTCATTATGGAAGGTAGTCTGTTGTCGAGATTTTTGTTACTCCAATGGATGGTAGCCTTGTCATTATGGAAGGTAGTCTGTCATTGTGATTTTTGTTACTTCTATGGATGGTAGCCTTGTCATTATGGATGGTAGTCTATTGTTTAAATTTTTGTTAATACAATGTATGGTAGCCTTGTCATTATGGAAGGTAGTCTTTTGTCGAGATTTTTGTTACTCCGATGGTTGGTAGCCTTGTCATTATGGAAGGTAGTCTATTGTTTAAATTTTTGTTAATACAATGTATGGTAGCCTTGTCATTATGGAAGGTAGTCTTTTGTCGAGATTTTTGTTACTCCGATGGTTGTTAGCCTTGTCATTATGGAAGGTAGTATGTTGTCGATATCTTTGTTACTCCAATGGATGGTAGCCTAGTCGTTATGGAAGGTAGCCTGTTGTAGATATTTTCATTACTCCGATGGAAGGTAGCCTTGTCAGTATGGAAGTGGGTCTATTGTCGAGATTGTTGTTATTCCAATGGATGGTAGCCTAGTCATTATGGAAGGTAGTATGTTTTCAAGATTTTTGTTACTCCAATGGATTGTAGCCTAGTCATTATGGAAGGTAGTCTGTTGTCGAGATTTTTGTTACTCCAATGGATGGTATCCTTGCCATTATGGAAGGTATTATGTTGTCAAGATTTTTGTTACTCCAATGGATGGTAGCCCTGTCATTATGGAAGGTAGTATGTCATTGTGATTTTTGTTACTCCTATGGATGGTAGCCTTGTCATTATGGAAGGTAGTCTATTGTTCAGATTTTTGTTACTACAATGTATGGTAGCCTTTTCATTATGGAAAGTAGTCTGTTGTCGATATTTTTGTTGCTCTATTGGATGGTAGCCATGTCATTATGGAAGTTAGTCTGTTGTCGAGATTTTTGTTTTTCCAATGGATGGTAGACTAGTCATTATGGAAGGTAGTCTGTTTTTGAGATTTTTATTACTCTGATGGATGGTAGCCTTGTCATTATGGAAGGTAGTATGTTGTCAAGATTTTTGTTACTCCAATGGTTTGTAGCCTTGTCATTATGGAAGGTAGTATGTTGTCGATATCTTTGGTACTCCAATGGATGGTAGCCTATTCATTATGGAAGGTAGTCTGTTGTCGAGATTTTCGTTACTCCAATGGAGGGTAGCCTTGTCATTATGGAAGGTAGTCTTTCTTCAAGATTTTTGTTACTCCAATGGATGGTAGCCTTCTCAATATGGAAGGTAATATGTTGTCGATATCTTTGTTACTCCAGTCGATGGTAGCCTTGTCATTATGGAAGGTAGTCTGTTGTCGATATCTTTCTTACTCCAATGGATGGTGGCCTAGTCATTATGGAAGGTAGTCTATTGTCGATATTTTTGTTACTCCATTTGATGGTAGCCTTGTCATTTTGGAACGTAGTCTGTTGTCATGATTTGTGTTATTCCAATGGATGGTAGACTTGTCATTATGGAAGGAAGTTTGTTGTCATGTTTTTTTTTTACTCCAATGGATGATAGCCTTGTCATTATGGAAGGAAGTCTGTTGTCATGATTTTTGTTACTCCAATGGATGATAGTCTTGTAATTAGGGAAGGTAGTCTGTTGTCGATATCTTTGTTACTCCAATGGATGGTAGCCTAGTCATTATGGAAGGTAGTCTATTGTCGAGATTTTCGTTACTCTAATGGATGCTAGCCTTGTCATTATGGAAGGTAGTCTATTGTCGAAATTTTTGTTACTCCAATGGATGGTAGCCTTGCCATTATGGAAGGAAGTCTCTTGCCGAGATTTTTGTTACACCATTGGATGGTAGCATTGTCATTATGGAAGGTAGTATGTTTTCATGATTTTTGTTATTCCAATGGATGGTAGTCTTGTCATTATGGAAGGAAGTCTGTTTTCGAGATTTTTGTTATTCCAATGGATGGTAGCATTGTAATTATGGAAGGTAGGCTGTTTTCATGATTTTTATTACTCCGATGGTTGGTAGCCTTGTCATTATGGAAGGAGGTATGTTGTCGATATCTTTGTTACTCCAATGGAAGGTAGCCTTGTCAGTATGGAAGGTAGTCTGTTGTCGTGATTTTTGTTACTCCAATTGATGGTAGCGTTGTCATTATGTAAGGTAGTTTGTTGTCGAGATTTTTGTTACTCCAATGGATGGTAGCCTAGTCATTATGAAAGGTAGTCTATTGTCGAGATTTTTGTTACTCCAATGGATGGTAGCCTAGTCATTATGGAAGATAGTCTGTTGTCGAGATTTTTGTTACTCCAATGGGTGATAGCCTTGTCATTATGGAAGGTAGTCTGTTGTCGAGATTTTTGTTACTCCAATGGATGGTAGCCTTGTCATTATGGAAGGTAGTCTGTCATTGTGATTTTTGTTACTCTTATGGATGGTAGCCTTGTAATTATGGATGGTAGTCTTGTCATTATGGAAGGTATTCTATTGTTCAGATATTCGTTACTACAATGTATGGTATCCTAGTCATTATGGAAGGTAGTCTGTTGTCGAGATTTTAGTTACTCTAATGGATGGTAGCCTAGTCATTATAGAAGGTAGTCTGTTGTCGAGATTTTAGTTACTCCAATGGATGGTAGCCTTGTCATTATGGAAGGTAGTATGTTGTTCATATCTTTGTTACTCCAATGGATGGTAGCCTAATCAATATGGAAGGTAGTCTGTTGTCGAGATTTTTGTTACTCCAATGGATGGTAGCGTTGTCATTATGGAAGGTAGTCTGTTGTCGTGATTTTTGTTACTCCAATGGAAGGTAGCCTTGTCATTATGGAAGGTAGTCTTTTGTTGATATCATTGTTACTCCAATGGATGGTAGCCTAGTCATTATGGAAGGTAGTTTATTGTCGAGATTTTTGTTACTCCAATGGATGGTAGCCTTGTCATTATGGAAGGTAGTACGTTGTCGAGATTTTTTTTATTCCAATGGATGGTATCCTTGTCATTATGAAAGGTAGTCTGTTGTCGATATCTTTGTTAGTCCAATGGATGGTAGCCTAATCATTATGGAAGGTAGTCTGTTGTTTAGATTTTTGTTACTCCAATGGATGATAGCCTTGTCATTATGGAAGGTACTCTGTTGTCGATATTTTTGTTACTCCAATTGATGGTAGCCTTGTCATTATAGAAGGTATTCTGTCATTGTGATTTTTGTTACTCCTATGAATGGTAGTCTTGTCATTATGGAAGGTAGTCTATTGTTCAGATTTTTGTTACTAAAATGTATGGTAGCCTTGTCATTATGGAAGGTAGTCTGTTGTCGAGTATTTTGTTACTCCATTGGATGGTAGCCTTGTCATTATAGAAGATAGTCTGTTGTCGAGATTTGAGTTATTCCAATGGATTGTAGCCTAGTAATTATGGAAGGTAGTCTATTTTCGAGATTCTTGTTACTCCAATGGATGGTAGCCTTGTCATTATGGAAGGTAGTCTGATGTCGAGATTTTTGTTACTCGAATGGATGGTAGCCTTGTCATTATGGAAGGTAGTCTATTGTCGAGATTCTTGTTACTCCAATGGATGGTAGCCTTGCCATTATGGAAGGTATTATGTTGTCAAGATTTTTGTTACTCCAATGGATGATAGCCTTGTCATTATGCAAGGTAGTCTGTCATTGTGATTTTTGTTACTCCTATGGATTGTAGCCTTGTCATTATGGAAGGTAGTCTATTGTTCAGATATTTGTTACTCTATTGGATGTTAGTCATGTCATTATGGAAGTTAGCCTGTTGTCGAGATTTTTGTTTTTCCAATGGATGGTATCCTAGACATTATGGAAGGCAGTCTGTTTTTGAGGTTTTTGTTACTCCGATGGATGGTAGCCTTGTCATTATGGAAGATAGTCTGTTGGCGAGATTTTTGTTACTCCAATGGATGGTAGCATTGTTATTATGGAAGGTAGTCTCTTGTTGATATTTTTAATACTCCAATGGATGATAGCCTTGTCATTATGCAAGGTAGTCTGTCATTGTGATTTTTGTTACTCCTATGGATGGTAGCATTGTCATTATGGAAGGTAATTTATTGTTCAGATTTTTGTTAATACAATGTATGGTAGCCTTGTCATTATGGAAAGTAGTCTTTTATCGAGATTTTTTTTACTCTATTGGATGGTAGTCATGTCATTATGGAAGTTAGCCTTTTGTCGAGATTTTTATTTTTCACATGGATGGTAGCCTAGTCATTATAGAAGGCAGTCTGTTTTTTGAGGTTTTTGTTACTCCGATGGATGGTAGCCTTGTCATTATGGAAGGTAGTCTGTTGGCGAGATTTTTGTTACTACAATGGTTTATAGCCATGTCATTATGGAAGGTAGTATGTTATCGATATCTTTAGTACTCCAATGGATGGTAGCATATTCATTATGGAAGGTAGTCTATTTTCAAGATTTTCGTTAATCCAATGAAGGGTAGCCTTGTCATTATGGAAGGTAGTCTATTGTCGTGATTTTTGTTACTCCAATGGATGGTATCCTAGTCATTATGGAAGGTAGTCTGTTTTCGAGATTTTTTTTACTCCAACGGTTGGTAGCCTTGTCATTATGAAAGGTAGTTTGTTGTCGATATCTTTGTTACTCCAATGGATGGTAGCCTAGTCATTATGGAAGGTAGTCTGTTGTCGAGATTTTTGTTACTCCAATGGATGATAGCCTTGTCATTATGGAAGGTAGTCTATTGTCGAGATTTTTGTTACTCCAATTGATGGTAGCCTTGTCATTATGGAAGGTATTCTGTCATTGTGATTTTTGTTACTCCTATGAATGGTAGTCTTGTCATTATGGAAGGTAGTCTATTGTTCAGATTTTTGTTACTAAAATGTATGGTAGCCTTGTCATTATGGAAGGTAGTCTGTTGTCGAGAATTTTGTTACTCCATTGGATGGTAGCCTTGTCATTATAGAAGATAGTCTGTTGTCGAGATTTGAGTTATTCCAATGGATTATAGCCTAGTCATTATGGAAGGTAGTCTATTTTCGAGATTCTTGTTACTCCAATGGATGGTAGCCTTGTCATTATGGAAGGTAGTTTGCTGTCGAGATTTTTGTTACTCTAATGGATGGTAGCCTTGTCATTATGGAAGGTAGTCTATTGTCGAAATTTTTATTACTACAATGGTTTGTAGCCTTGTCATTATGGAAGGTAGTATGTTGTCGATATCTTTGTTACTCCAATGGATGGAAGCCTAGTCATTATAGAAGGTAGTCTGTTGTCGAGATTTTTGTTACTCCAATGGATGGTAGCCTTATCATTATAGAAGGTAGTCTTTTGTAGATATTTTTGTTACTCTAATGGATGGTAGCCATGTCATTATGGAAGGTATTCTATAATTGTTATTTTTGTTACTCCTATTGATGGTAGCCTTGTCATTATGGAAGGTAGGCTTTTGTTCAGATTTTTGTTACTAAAATGTATGGCAGCCTTGTCATTATAAAAGGTAGTCTGTTGTCTAGACTTTTGTTACTCCATTGGATGGTAGCCTTGTGATTATGGAATTAGTCTGTTATCGAGATTTTTGTAATTCCAATGGATGTTAGCCTAGTCATTATGGAAGGTAGTATGTTTTCGAGATTTTTGTTACTCCAATGGATGCTAGCCTAGTCATTATGGAAGGTAGTCTGTTGTCGATATATTTGTTACTCCAATGGATGGTAGCCTTGCCATTATGGAAGGTATTATGTTGTCAAGATTTTTGTTACTCCAATGGATGATAGCCTTGTCATTATGCAAGGTAGTCTATCATTGTGATTTTTGTTACTCCTATGGATGGTAGCCTTGACATTATGCAAGGTAGTCTATTGTTCAGATTTTTGTTAATACAATGTATGGTAGCCTTGTAATTATGGAAGGCAATCTTTTGTTGAGATTTTTGTTACTCTATTGGATGTTAGTCATGTCATTATGGAAGTTAGCCTGTTGTCGATATTTTTGTTTTTCCAATGGATGGTATCGTAGACATTATGGAAGGCAGTCTGTTTTTGAGGTTTTTGTTACTCCGATGGATGGTAGCCTTGTCATTATGGAAGATAGTCTGTTGGCGAGATTTTTGTTACTCCAATGGATGGTAGCATTGTCATTATGGAAGGTAGTCTCTTGTTGATATTTTTAATACTCCAATGGATGATAGCCTTGTCATTATGCAAGGTAGTCTGTCATTGTGATTTTTGTTACTCCTATGGATGGTAGCCTTGTCATTATGGAAGGTAGTCTATTGTTCAGATTTTTGTTAATACAATGTATGGTAGCCTTGTCATTATGGAAGGTAGTCTTTTGTCGAGATTTTTGTTACTCTATTTGATGGTACTCATGTCATTATGGAAGTTAGCCTGTTGTCGAGATTTTTGTTTTTCCAATGGATGGTAGCCTAGTCATTATTGAAGGCTGTCTATTTTTGAGGTTTTTGTTACTCCGATGGATGGTAGCCTTGTCATTATGGAAGGTAGTCTGTTGGCGAGATTTTTGTTACTCCAATGGATGGTAGCATTTTCACAATGGAAGGTAGGCTCTTGTTGATATTTTTAATACTCCAATGGATGGTAGCCTTGTCATTATGGAAGATAGTCTGTTGGCGAGATTTTTGTTACTCCAATGGATGGTAGCATTGTCATTATGGAAGGTAGTCTCTTGTTGATATTTTTAATACTCCAATGGATCATAGCCTTGTCATTATGCAAGGTAGTCTGTCATTGTGATTTTTGTTACTCCTATGGATGGTAGCCTTGTCATTATGGAAGGTAGTATGTTGTCGATATCTTTGGTACTCCAATGGATGGTAGCATATTCATTATAGAAAGTAGACTGTTTTCAAAATTTCATTAATCCAATGGACGATATCCTTGTCATTATGGAAGGTAGTCTGTTGTCGAGATTTTTGTTACTCCAATGGATGGTATCCTAGTCATTATGGACGGTAGTCTGTTGTCGAGATTTTTGTTACTCCAACGGATGGCAGCCTTGTCATTATGGAAGGTAGTCTGTTGTTGATATCTTTGTTACTCCAATGGATGGTAGCCTAGTCATTATGGAAGGTAGTTTATTGTGGAGATTTTTGTTACTCCAATGGATGGTAGCCTTGTCATTATGGAAGGTAGTATGTTGTCGAAATTTTTGTTATTCCAATGGATGGTAGCCTTGTCATTATGAAAGGTAGTTTGTTGTCGATATCTTTGTTACTCCAATGGATGGTAGCCTAGTCATTATGGAAGGTAGTCTGTTGTCGAGATTTTTGTTACTCCAATGGATGATAGCCTTGTCATTATGGAAGGTAGTCTATTGTCGAGATTTTTGTTACTCCAATTGATGGTATCCTTGTCATTACGGAAGGTATTCTGTCATTGTAATTTTTGTTACTCCTATGAATGGTAGTCTTGTCATTATGGAAGGTAGTCTATTGTTCAGATTTTTGTTACTAAAATGTATGGTAGCCTTGTCATTATGGAAGGTAGTCTATTGTCGAGAATTTTGTTACTCCATTGGATGGTAGCCTTGTCATTATAGAAGATAGTTTGTTGTCGAGATTTGAGTTATTCCAATGGATTGTAGCCTAGTCATTATGGAAGGTAGTCTATTTTGGAGATTCTTGTTACTCCAATGGATGGTAGCCTTGTCATTATGGAAGGTAGTCTGCTGTCGATATTTTTGTTACTCTAATGGATGGTAGCCTTGTCATTATGGAAGGTAGTCTATTGTCGAGATTTTTGTAACTACAATGGTTTGTAGCCTTGTCATTATGGAAGATAGTATGTTGTCGATATCTTTGTTACTCCAATGGATGGAAGCCTAGTCATTATGGAGGGTAGTCTATTATCGAGATTTTTGTTACTCCAATGGATGGTAGCCTTGTCATTATGGAAGGTAGTCTGTTGTCGAGATTTTTATTACTCTAATAGATGGTAGCCATGTCATTATGGAAGGTATTCTATAATTGTGATTTTTGTTACTCCTATTGATGGTAGCCTTGTCATTATGGAAGGTACGCTTTTGTTCAGATTTTTGTTACTACAATGTATGGAAGCCTTGTCATTATAAAAGGTAGTCTGTTATCTAGACTTTTGTTACTCCATTGGATGGTAGCCTTGTCCTTATGAAGGTTAGTCTGTTGTCGAGATTTCTGTAATTCCAATGGATGTTAGCCTAATCATTATGGAAGGTAGTCTGCTTTCGAGATTTTTGTTACTCCAATGGATGCTAGCCTAGTCATTATGGAAGGTAGTCTATTGTCGATATTTTTGTTACTCCAATGGATGGGAGCCTTGCCATTATGGAAGGTATTATGTTGTCAAGATTTTTGTTACTCCAATGGGTGATAGCCTTGTCATTATGCAAGGTAGTCTGTCATTGTGATTTTTGTTACTCCTATGGATGGTAGCCTTGTCATTATGGAAGGTAGTATGTTGTCGATATCTTTGGTACTCCAATGTATGGTAGCATATTAATTATAGAAGGTAGTCTGTTTTCAAGATTTTCGTTAATCCAATGGAGGGTAGCCTTGTCATTATGGAAGGTAGTCTGTTGTCGAGATTTTTGTTACTCCAATGGATGGTATCCTAGTCATTATGGAAGGTAGTCTGTTGTCGAGATTTTTGTTACTCCAACGGATGGTAGCCTTGTCATTATGGAAGGTAGTCTGTTGTTGATATCTTTGTTACTCCAATGGATGGTAGCCTAGTCATTATGGAAGGTAGTTTATTGTCGAGATTTTTGTTACTCCAATGGATGGTAGCCTTGTCATTATGGAAGGTAGTATGTTGTCGAGATTTTTGTTATTCCAATGGATGGTAGCCTTGTCATTATGAAAGGTAGTCTGTTGTCGATATCTTTTTTACTCCAATGGATGGTAGCCTAGTCATTATGGAAGGTAGTCTGTTGTCGAGATTTTTATTACTCCAATGGATGATAGCCTTGTCATTATGGAAGGTAGTCTATTTTCGAGATTTTTGTTACTCCAATTGATGGTAGCCTTGTCATTATGGAAGGTATTCTGTCATTGTGATTTTTGTTACTCCTATGAATGGTAGTCTTGTCATTATGGAAGGTAGTCTATTGTTCAGATTTTTGTTACTAAAATGTATGGTAGCCTTGTCATTATGGAAGGTAGTCTGTTGTCGAGAATTTTGTTACTCCATTGGATGGTAGCCTTGTCATTATAGAAGATAGTCTGTTGTCGAGATTTGAGTTATTCCAATGGATTGTAGCCTAGTCATTATGGAAGGTAGTCTATTTTGGAGATTCTTGTTACTCCAATGGATGGTAGCCTTGTCATTATGGAAGGTAGTTTGCTGTCGAGATTTTTGTTACTCTAATGGATGGTAGCCTTGTCATTATGGAAGGTAGTCAATTGTCGAGATTTTTATTACTACAATGGTTTGTAGCCTTGTCATTATGGAAGGTAGTATGTTGTCGATATCTTTGTTACTCCAATGGATGGAAGCCTAGTCATTATAGAAGGTAGTCTGTTGTCGAGATTTTTGTTACTCCAATGGATGGTAGCCTTATCATTATAGAAGGTAGTCTTTTGTCGATATTTTTGTTACTCTAATGGATGGTAGCCATGTCATTATGGAAGGTATTCTATAATTGTTATTTTTGTTACTCCTATTGATGGTAGCCTTGTCATTATGGAAGGTAGGCTTTTGTTCAGATTTTTGTTACTACAACGTATGGAAGCCTTGTCATTATAAAAGGTAGTCTGTTGTCTAGACTTTTGTTACTCCATTGGATGGTAGCCTTGTGATTATGGAAGTTAGTCTGTTATCGAGATTTTTGTAATTCCAATGGATGTTAGCCTAGTCATTATGGAAGGTAGTATGTTTTCGAGATTTTTGTTACTCCAATGGATGCTAGCCTAGTCATTATGGAAGGTAGTCTGTTGTCGATATTTTTGTTACTCCAATGGATGGTAGCCTTGCCATTATGGAAGGTATTATGTTGTCAAGATTTTTGTTACTCCAATGGATGATAGCCTTGTCATTATGCAAGGTAGTCTATCATTGTGATTTTTGTTACTCCTATGGATGGTAGCCTTGACATTATGCAAGGTAGTCTATTGTTCAGATTTTTGTTAATACAATGTACGGTAGCCTTGTAATTATGGAAGGCAATCTTTTGTTGAGATTTTTGTTACTCTATTGGATGTTAGTCATGTCATTATGGAAGTTAGCCTGTTGTCGATATTTTTGTTTTTCCAATGGATGGTATCCTAGACATTATGGAAGGCAGTCTGTTTTTGAGGTTTTTGTTACTCCGATGGATGGTAGCCTTGTCATTATCGAAGATAGTCTGTTGGCGAGATTTTTGTTACTCCAATGGATGGTAGCATTGTCATTATGGAAGGTAGTCTCTTGTTGATATTTTTAATACTCCAATGGATGATAGCCTTGTCATTATGCAAGGTAGTCTGTCATTGTGATTTTTGTTACTCCTATGGATGGTAGCCTTGTCATTATGGAAGGTAGTATGTTGTCGATATCTTTGGTACTCCAATGGATGGTAGCATATTCATTATAGAAGGTAGTCTGTTTTCAAAATTTCATTAATCCAATGGACGATAGCCTTGTCATTATGGAAGGTAGTCTGTTGTCGAGATTTTTGTTACTCCAATGGATGGTATCCTAGTCATTATGGAAGGTAGTCTGTTGTCGAGATTTTTGTTACTCCAATGGATGGCAGCCTTGTCATTATGGAAGGTAGTCTGTTGTTGATATCTTTGTTACTCCAATGGATGGTAGCCTAGTCATTATGGAAGGTAGTTTATTGTGGAGATTTTTGTTACTCCAATGGATGGTAGCCTTGTCATTATGGAAGGTAGTATGTTGTCGAGATTTTTGTTATTCCAATGGATGGTAGCCTTGTCATTATGAAAGGTAGTCTGTTGTCGATATCTTTGTTACTCCAATGGATGGTAGCCTAGTCATTATGGAAGGTAGTCTGTTGTCGAGATTTTTGTTACTCCAATGGATCATAGCCTTGTCATTATGGAAGGTAGTCTATTGTCGAGATTTTTGTTACTCCAATTGATGGTATCCTTGTCATTATGGAAGGTATTATGTCATTGTAATTTTTGTTACTCCTATGAATGGTAGTCTTGTCATTATGGAAGGTAGTCTATTGTTCAGATTTTTGTTAGTAAAATGTATGGTAGCCTTGTCATTATGAAAGGTAGTCTATTGTCGAGAATTTTGTCACTCCATTTGATGGTAGCCTTGTCATTATAGAAGATAGTCTGTTGTCGTGATTTGAGTTATTCCAATGGATTGTAGCCTAGTCATTATGGAAGGTAGTCTATTTTCGAGATTCTTGTTACTCCAATGGATGGTAGCCTTGTCATTATGGAAGGTAGTATGTTGTCGATATCTTTGTTACTCCAATGGATGGAAGCCTAGTCATTATGGAAGGTAGTCTGTTATCGAGATTTTTGTTACTCCAATGGATGATATCCTTGTCATTATGGAAGGTAGTCTGTTGTCGAGATTTTTGTTACTCTAATAGATGGTAGCCATGTCATTATGGAAGGTATTCTATAATTGTGACTTTTGTTACTCCTATTGATGGTAGCCTTGTCATTATGGAAGGTAGGCTTTTGTTCAGATTTTTGTTACTACAACGTATGGAAGCCTTGTCATTATAAAAGGTAGTCTGTTGTCTAGACTTTTGTTACTCCATTGGATGGTAGCCTTGTGATTATGGAAGTTAGTCTGTTATCGAGATTTTTGTAATTCCAATGGATGTTAGCCTAGTCATTATGGAAGGTAGTATGTTTTCGAGATTTTTGTTACTCCAATGGATGCTAGCCTAGTCATTATGGAAGGAAGTCTGTTGTCGATATTTTTGTTACTCCAATGGATGGTAGCCTTGCCATTATGGAAGGTATTATGTTGTCAAGATTTTTGTTACTCCAATGGATGATAGCCTTGTCATTATGCAAGGTAGTCTATCATTGTGATTTTTGTTACTCCTATGGATGGTAGCCTTGACATTATGCAAGGTAGTCTATTGTTCAGATTTTTGTTAATACAATGTACGGTAGCCTTGTAATTATGGAAGGCAATCTTTTGTTGAGATTTTTGTTACTCTATTGGATGTTAGTCATGTCATTATGGAAGTTAGCCTGTTGTCGATATTTTTGTTTTTCCAATGGATGGTATCCTAGACATTATGGAAGGCAGTTTGTTTTTGAGGTTTTTGTTACTCCGATGGATGGTAGCCTTGTCATTATCGAAGATAGTCTGTTGGCGAGATTTTTGTTACTCCAATGGATGGTAGCATTGTCATTATGGAAGGTAGTCTCTTGTTGATATTTTTAATACTCCAATGGATGATAGCCTTGTCATTATGCAAGGTAGTCTGTCATTGTGATTTTTGTTACTCCTATGGATGGTAGCCTTGTCATTATGGAAGGTAGTATGTTGTCGATATCTTTGGTACTCCAATGGATGGTAGCATATTCATTATAGAAGGTAGTCTGTTTTCAAAATTTCATTAATCCAATGGACGATAGCCTTGTCATTATGGAAGGTAGTCTGTTGTCGAGATTTTTGTTACTCCAATGGATGGTATCCTAGTCATTATGGAAGGTAGTCTGTTGTCGAGATTTTTGTTACTCCAATGGATGGCAGCCTTGTCATTATGGAAGGTAGTCTGTTGTTGATATCTTTGTTACTCCAATGGATGGTAGCCTAGTCATTATGGAAGGTAGTTTATTGTGGAGATTTTTGTTACTCCAATGGATGGTAGCCTTATCATTATGGAAGGTAGTATGTTGTCGAGATTTTTGTTATTCCAATGGATGGTAGCCTTGTCATTATGAAAGGTAGTCTGTTGTCGATATCTTTGTTACTCCAATGGATGGTAGCCTAGTCATTATGGAAGGTAGTCTGTTGTCGAGATTTTTGTTACTCCAATGGATCATAGCCTTGTCATTATGGAAGGTAGTCTATTGTCGAGATTTTTGTTACTCCAATTGATGGTATCCTTGTCATTATGGAAGGTATTCTGTCATTGTAATTTTTGTTACTCCTATGAATGGTAGTCTTGTCATTATGGAAGGTAGTCTATTGTTCAGATTTTTGTTAGTAAAATGTATGGTAGCCTTGTCATTATGAAAGGTAGTCTATTGTCGAGAATTTTGTCACTCCATTTGATGGTAGCCTTGTCATTATAGAAGATAGTCTGTTGTCGTGATTTGAGTTATTCCAATGGATTGTAGCCTAGTCATTATGGAAGGTAGTCTATTTTCGAGATTCTTGTTACTCCAATGGATGGTAGCCTTGTCATTATGGAAGGTAGTATGTTGTCGATATCTTTGTTACTCCAATGGATGGAAGCCTAGTCATTATGGAAGGTAGTCTGTTATCGAGATTTTTGTTACTCCAATGGATGATATCCTTGTCATTATGGAAGGTAGTCTGTTGTCGAGATTTTTGTTACTCTAATAGATGGTAGCCATGTCATTATGGAAGGTATTCTATAATTGTGACTTTTGTTACTCCTATTGATGGTAGCCTTGTCATTATGGAAGGTAGGCTTTTCTTCAGATTTTTGTTACTACAACGTATGGAAGCCTTGTCATTATAAAAGGTAGTCTGTTGTCTAGACTTTTGTTACTCCATTGGATGGTAGCCTTGTGATTATGGAAGTTAGTCTGTTATCGAGATTTTTGTAATTCCAATGGATGTTAGCCTAGTCATTATGGAAGGTAGTATGTTTTCGAGATTTTTGTTACTCCAATGGATGCTAGCCTAGTCATTATGGAAGGAAGTCTGTTGTCGATATTTTTGTTACTCCAATGGATGGTAGCCTTGCCATTACGGAAGGTATTATGTTGTCAAGATTTTTGTTACTCCAATGGATGATAGCCTTGTCATTATGCAAGGTAGTCTATCATTGTGATTTTTGTTACTCCTATGGATGGTAGCCTTGACATTATGCAAGGTAGTCTATTGTTCAGATTTTTGTTAATACAATGTACGGTAGCCTTGTAATTATGGAAGGCAATCTTTTGTTGAGATTTTTGTTACTCTATTGGATGTTAGTCATGTCATTATGGAAGTTAGCCTGTTGTCGATATTTTTGTTTTTCCAATGGATGGTATCCTAGACATTATGGAAGGCTGTCTGTTTTTGAGGTTTTTGTTACTCCGATGGATGGTAGCCTTGTCATTATCGAAGATAGTCTGTTGGCGAGATTTTTGTTACTCCAATGGATGGTAGCATTGTCATTATGGAAGGTAGTCTCTTGTTGATATTTTTAATACTCCAATGGATGATAGCCTTGTCATTATGCAAGGTAGTCTGTCATTGTGATTTTTGTTACTCCTATGGATGGTAGCCTTGTCATTATGGAAGGTAGTATGTTGTCGATATCTTTGGTACTCCAATGGATGGTAGCATATTCATTATAGAAGGTAGTCTGTTTTCAAAATTTCATTAATCCAATGGACGATAGCCTTGTCATTATGGAAGGTAGTCTGTTGTCGAGATTTTTGTTACTCCAATGGATGGTATCCTAGTCATTATGGAAGGTAGTCTGTTGTCGAGATTTTTGTTACTCCAATGGATGGCAGCCTTGTCATTATGGAAGGTAGTCTGTTGTTGATATCTTTGTTACTCCAATGGATGGTAGCCTAGTCATTATGGAAGGTAGTTTATTGTGGAGATTTTTGTTACTCCAATGGATGGTAGCCTTGTCATTATGGAAGGTAGTATGTTGTCGAGATTTTTGTTATTCCAATGGATGGTAGCCTTGTCATTATGAAAGGTAGTCTGTTGTCGATATCTTTGTTACTCCAATGGATGGTAGCCTAGTCATTATGGAAGGTAGTCTGTTGTCGAGATTTTTGTTACTCCAATGGATCATAGCCTTGTCATTATGGAAGGTAGTCTATTGTCGAGATTTTTGTTACTCCAATTGATGGTATCCTTGTCATTATGGAAGGTATTCTGTCATTGTAATTTTTGTTACTCCTATGAATGGTAGTCTTGTCATTATGGAAGGTAGTCTATTGTTCAGATTTTTGTTAGTAAAATGTATGGTAGCCTTGTCATTATGAAAGGTAGTCTATTGTCGAGAATTTTGTCACTCCATTTGATGGTAGCCTTGTCATTATAGAAGATAGTCTGTTGTCGTGATTTGAGTTATTCCAATGGATTGTAGCCTAGTCATTATGGAAGGTAGTCTATTTTCGAGATTCTTGTTACTCCAATGGATGGTAGCCTTGTCATTATGGAAGGTAGTATGTTGTCGATATCTTTGTTACTCCAATGGATGGAAGCCTAGTCATTATGGAAGGTAGTCTGTTATCGAGATTTTTGTTACTCCAATGGATGATATCCTTGTCATTATGGAAGGTAGTCTGTTGTCGAGATTTTTGTTACTCTAATAGATGGTAGCCATGTCATTATGGAAGGTATTCTATAATTGTGACTTTTGTTACTCCTATTGATGGTAGCCTTGTCATTATGGAAGGTAGGCTTTTCTTCAGATTTTTGTTACTACAATGTATTGAAGCCTTGTCATTATAAAAGGTAGTCTGTTGTCTAGATTTTTGTTACTCCATTGGATGGTAGACTTGTCATTATGGAAGTTAGTCTATTGTCTAGATTTTTGTTACTCCATTGGATGGTAGCATAGTCATTATGGAAGGTAGTCTGTTTTGGAGATTTTTGTTACTCCAATGGATGCTGGCCTAGTCATTATGGATGGTAGTCTATTGTCGAGATTTTTGTTACTCCAATGGATGGTAGCCTTGCCATTATGGAAGGTATTATGTTGTCAAGATTTTTGTTACTCCAATGGATGATAGCCTTGTCATTATGCAAGGTAGTCTGTCATTGTGATGTTTGTTACTCCTATGGATGGTAGCCTTGTCATTATGGAAGGTAGTCTATTGTTCAGATATTTGTTACTCTATTGGATGTTAGTCATGTCATTATGGAAGTTAGCCTGTTGTCGAGATTTTTGTTTTTCCAATGGATGGTATCCTAGACATTATGGAAGGCAGTCTGTTTTTGAGGTTTTTGTTACTCCGATGGATGGTAGCCTTGTCATTATGGAAGATAGTTTGTTGGCGAGATTTTTGTTACTCCAATGGATGGTAGCATTGTTATTATGGAAGGTAGTCTCTTGTTGATATTTTTAATACTCCAATGGATGATAGCCTTGTCATTATGCAAGGTAGTCTGTCATTGTGATTTTTGTTACTCCTATGGATGGTAGCCTTGTCATTATGGAAGGTAGTTTATTGTTCAGATTTTTGTTAATACAATGTATGGTAGCCTTGTCATTATGGAAAGTAGTCTTTTATCGAGATTCTTGTTACTCTATTGGATGGTAGTCATGTCATTATGGAAGTTAGCCTTTTGTCGAGATTTTTATTTTTCCAATGGATGGTAGCCTAGTCATTATAGAAGGCAGTCTGTTTTTGAGGTTTTTGTTACTCCGATGGATGGTAGCCTTGTCATTATGGAAGGTAGTCTGTTGGCGAGATTTTTGTTACTACAATGGTTTATAGCCATGTCATTATGGAAGGTAGTATGTTATCGATATCTTTAGTACTCCAATGGATGGTAGCATATTCATTATGGAAGGTAGTCTATTTTCAAGATTTTCGTTAATCCAAGGGAGGGTAGCCTTGTCATTATGGAAGGTAGTCTATTGTCGAGATTTTTGTTACTCCAATGGATGGTATCCTAGTCATTATGGAAGGTAGTCTATTTTCGAGATTTTTGTTACTCCAACGGATGGTAGCCTTGTCATTATGGAAGGTAGTTTGTTGTTGATATCTTTGTTACTCCAATGGATGGTAGCCTAGTCATTATGGAAGGTAATCTATTGTCGAGATTTTTGTTACTCCAATGGATGGTAGCCTTGTCATTATGGAAGGTAGTATGTTGTCGAGATTTTTGTTATTCCAATGGATGGTAGCCTTGTCATTATGAAAGGTAGTTTCTTGTCGATATCTTTGTTACTCCAATGGATGGTAGCCTAGTCATTATGGAAGGTAGTCTGTTGTAGAGAATTTTGTTACTCCAATGGATGATAGCCTTGTCATTATGGAAGGTAGTCTATTGTCGAGATTTTTGTTACTCCAATTGATGGTAGCCTTGTCATTATGGAAGGTATTCTGTCATTGTGATTTTTGTTACTCCTATGAATGGTAGTCTTGTCATTATGAAAGGTAGTCTATTGTTCAGATTTTTGTTACTAAAATGTATGGTAGCCTTGTCATTATGGAAGGTAGTCTGTTGTCGAGAATTTTGTTACTCCATTGGATGGTAGCCTTGTCATTATAGAAGATAGTCTGTTGTCGAGATTTGAGTTATTCCAATGGATTGTAGCCTAGTCATTATGAAAGGTAGTCTATTTTGGAGATTCTTGTTACTCCAATGGATGGTAGCCTTGTCATTATGGAAGGTAGTTTGCTGTCGAGATTTTTGTTACTCTAATGGATGGTAGCCTTGTCATTATGGAAGGTAGTCTATTGTCGGGATTTTTATTACTACAATGGTTTGTAGCCTTGTCATTATGGAAGGTAGTATGTTGTCGATATCTTTGTTACTCTAATGGATGGAAGCCTAGTCATTATAGAAGGTAGTCTGTTATCGAGATTTTTGTTACTCCAATGGATGGTAGCCTTGTCATTATGGAAGGTAGTCTTTTGTCGATATTTTTGTTACTCTAATGGATGGTAGCCATGTCATTATGGAAGGTATTCTATAATTGTAATTTTTGTTACTCCTATTGATGGTAGCCTTGTCATTATGGAAGGTAGGCTTTTGTTCAGATTTTTGTTACTACAATGTATGGAAGCCTTGTCATTATAAAAGGTAGTATGTTGTCTAGACTTTTGTTACTCCATTGGATGGTAGCCTTGTGATTATTGAAGTTAGTCTGTTATCGAGATTTTTGTAATTCCAATGGATGTTAGCCTAGTCATTATGGAAGGTAGTATGTTTTCGAGATTTTTGTTACTCCAATGGATGCTAGCCTAGTCATTATGGAAGGTAGTCTGTTGTCGATATTTTTGTTACTCCAATGGATGGTAGCCTTGCCATTATGGAAGGTATTATGTTGTCAAGATTTTTGTTACTCCAATGGATGATAGCCTTGTCATTATGCAAGGTAGTCTGTCATTGTGATTTTTGTTACTCCTATGGATGGTAGCCTTGACATTATGCAAGGTAGTCTATTGTTCAGATTTTTGTTAATACAATGTATGGTAGCCTTGTAATTATGGAAGGCAATCTTTTGTTGAGATTTTTGTTATTCTATTGGATGTTAGTCATGTCATTATGGAAGTTAGCCTGTTGTCGATATTTTTGTTTTTCCAATGGATGGTATCCTAGACATTATGGAAGGCAGTTTGTTTTTGAGGTTTTTGTTACTCCGATGGATGGTAGCCTTGTCATTATGGAAGATAGTCTGTTGGCGAGATTTTTTTTACTCCAATGGATGGTAGCATTGTCATTATGGAAGGTAGTCTCTTGTTGATATTTTTAATACTCCAATGGATGATAGCCTTGTCATTATGCAAGGTAGTTTGTCATTGTGATTTTTGTTACTCCTATGGATGGTAGCCTTGTCATTATGGAAGGTAGTCTATTGTTCAGATTTTTGTTAATACAATGTATGGTAGCCTTGTCATTATGGAAGGTAGTCTTTTGTCGAGATTTTTGTTACTCTATTGGATGGTACTCATGTCGTTATGGAAGTTAGCCTGTTGTCGAGATTTTTGTTTTTCCAATGGATGGTAGCCTAGTCATTATTGAAGGCTGTCTATTTTTGAGGTTTTTGTTACTCCGATGGATGGTAGCCTTGTAATTATGGAAGGTAGTCTGTTGGCGAGATTTTTGTTACTCCAATGGATGGTAGCATTTTCACAATGGATGGTAGCCTTGTCATTTTAGTACGTTGTCGAGATTTTTGTTTTTCCAATGGATTGTAGCCTTGTCATTATGGAAGGTAGTATGTTGTCGATATCTTTGGTACTCCAATGGATGGTAGCCTATTCATTATAGAAGGTAGTCTATTTTCAGGATTTTCGTTACTCCAATGGAGGGTAGCCTTGTCATTATGGAAGGTAGTCTGTTGTCGAGATTTTTGTTACTCCTATGGATGGTATCTTAGTCATTATGGAAGGTAGTTTGTGGTCGAGATTTTTGTTACTCCAATGGATGATAGCCATGCCATTATGGAAGGTAGTATGTTGTCGAGATTTTTGTTACTCCAATTGATGGTAGCCTTGTCATTAGGGAAGGTATTATGTCATTGTGATTTTTTTTACTCCTATGAATGGTAGCCTTGTCATTATGGAAGGTAGTCTATTGTTCAGATTTTTGTTACTAAAATGTATGGTAGCCTTGTCATTATGGAAGGTAGTCTATTGTCGAGAATTTTGTTACTCCATTGGATGGTAGCCTTGTCATTATAGAAGATAGTCTGTTGTGGAGATTTTTGTTATTCCAATGGATTGTAGCCTAGTCATTATGGAAGGTAGTCTATTTTCGAGATTTTTCTTACTCCAATGGATGGTAGCCTTGTCATTATGGAAGGTAGTCTGTTGTCGAAATTTTTCTTACTCTAATGGATGGTAGCCTTGTCATTATGGAAGGTAGTCTATTGGCGAGATTTTTGTTACTACAAGGTTTGTAGCCTTTTCATTATGGAAGGTAGTATGTTGTCGATATCTTTGTTACTCTAATGGATGGAAGCCTAGTCATTATGGAAGGTAGTCTGTTGTTGAAATTTTTGTTACTCCAATGGATGGTATCCTTGTCATTATGGAAGGTAGTCTGTTGTCGAGATTTTTGTTACTCTAATGGATGGTAGCCTTGTCATTATGGAAGGTATTCTATTATTGTGATTTTTTTACTCCTATTGATGGTAGCCTTGTCATTATGGAAGGTAGGCTTTTGTTCAGATTTTAGTTACTACAATGTATGGAAGCCTTGTCATTATAGAAGGTAGTCTGTTGTCTAGATTTTTGTTACTCCATTGGATGGTAGCCTTGTCATTATGGAAGTTAGTCTGTTGTCGAGATTTTTGTTATTCCAATGGATGGTAGCCTAGTCATTATGGAAGGTAGTCTATTTTCGAGATTTTTTTTACTCTAGTGGATGCTGGCCTAGTCATTATGGAAGGTAGTCTGTTGTCAAGATTTTTGTTACTCGAATGGATGGTAGCCTTGCCATTACGGAAGGTATTATGTTGTCAAGATTTTTGTTACTCCAATGGATGATAGCCTTGTCATTATGCAAGGTAGTCTGTCATTGTGTTTTTTGTTACTCCTATGGATGGTAGCCTTGTCATTATGGAAGGTAGTCTATTGTTCAGATATTTGTTACTACAATGTATGGTAGCCTTGTCATTATGGAAGGTAGTCTTTTGTTGAGATTTTTGTTACTCTATTTGATGGTAGTCATGTCATTATGGAAGTTAGCCTGTTGTCGAGATTTTTGTTTTTCCATTGGATGGTAGCCTATTCATTATAGAAGGTAGTCTATTTTCAGGATTTTCGTTACTCCAATGGAGGGTAGCCTTGTCATTTGGAAGGTAGTGTGTTGTCGAGATTTTTGTTACTCCAATGGATGGTATCCTAGTCATTAAGGAAGGTAGTCTGTTGTCGAGATTTTTGTTACTCTAATGGATGACAGCCTTGTCATTATGGAAGGTAGTATGTTGTCGAGATTTTCGTTACTCTAATTGATTGTAGCCTTGTCATTATGGAAGGTATTCTGTCATTGTGATTTTTGTTACTCCTATGAATGGTAGCCTTGTCATTATGGAAGGTAGTCTATTATTCAGATTTTTGTTACTAAATGTATGGTAGCCTTGTCATTATGGAAGGTAGTCTGTTGTCGAGAATTTTGTTACTCCATTGGATTGTAGCCTTGTCATTATAGAAGATAGTCTGTTGTGGAGATTTTTGTTATTCCAATGGATTGTAGCCTGGTCATTATGGAAGGTAGTCTATTTTCGAGATTTTTGTTACTCCAATGGATGGTAGCCTTGTCATTATGGAAGGTAGTCTGTTGTCGAGATTTTTGTTACTCTAATGGATGGTAGCCTTGTCATTACGGAAGGTAGTCTATTGTCGAGATTTTTGTTACTACAATGGTTTGTAGCCTTTTCATTATGGAAGGTATTATGTTGTCGATATCTTTGTTACTCTAATGGATGGAAGCCTATTCATTATGAAAGGTAGTCTGTTGTTGAAATTTTTGTTACTCTAATGGATGGTATCCTTGTCATTATGGAAGGTAGTCTGTTGTCGAGATTTTTGTTAATCTAATGGATGGTAGCCTTGTCATTATGGAAGGTATTCTATTATTGTGATTTTTGTTACTCCTATTGATGGTAGCCTTGTCATTATGGAAGGTAGGCTTTTGTTCAGATTTTTGTTACTACAATGTATGGAAGCCTTGTCATTATAGAAGGTAGTCTGTTGTCTAGATTTTTGTTACTCCATTGGATGGTAGCCTTGTCATTATGGAAGTTAGTCTGTTATCGAGATTTTTGTTATTCCAATGGATGGTAGCCTAGTCATTATGGAAGGTAGTCTATTTTCGAGATTTTTGTTACTCTAGTGGATGCTGGCCTAGTCATTATGGAAGGTAGTCTGTTGTCAAGATTTTTGTTACTCGAATGGATGGTAGCCTTGCCATTACGGAAGGTATTATGTTGTCATGATTTTTGTTACTCCAATGGATGATAGCCTTGTCATTATGCAAGGTAGTCTGTCATTGTGTTTTTTGTTACTCCTATGGATGGAAGGTAGTCTATTGTTCAGATATTTGTTACTACAATGTATGGTAGCCTTGTCATTATGGAAGGTAGTCTTTTGTTGAGATTTTTGTTACTCTATTTGATGGTAGTCATGTCATTATGGAAGTTAGCCTGTTGTCGAGATTTTTGTTTTTCCATTGGATGGTAGCCTATTCATTATAGAAGGTAGTCTATTTTCAAGATTTTCGTTACTCCAATGGAGGGTAGCCTTGTCATTTGGAAGGTAGTCTGTTGTCGAGATTTTTGTTACTCCAATGGATGGTATCCTAGTCATTATGGAAGGTAGTTTATTGTCGAGATTTTTGTTACTCCAATGGATGATAGCCTTGTCATTATGGAAGGTAGTCTGTTGTCGAGATTTTCGTTACTCCAATTGATTGTAGCCTTGTCATTATGGAAGGTATTCTGTCATTGTGATTTTTTTTACTCCTATGAATGGTAGCCTTGTCATTATGGAAGGTAGTCTATTGTTCAGATTTTTGTTACTAAAATGTATGGTAGCCTTGTCATTATGGAAGGTAGTCTGTTGTCGAGAATTTTGTTACTCCATTGGATGGTAGCCTTGTCATTATAGAAGATAGTCTGTTGTGGAGATTTTTGTTATTCCAATGGATTGTAGCCTAGTCATTATGGAAGGTAGTCTATTTTCGAGATTTTTGTTACTCCAATGGATGGTAGCCTTGTCATTATTGAAGGTAGTCTGTTGTCGAGATTTTTGTTACTCTAATGGATGGTAGCCTTGTCATTATGGAAGGTAGTCTATTGTCGAGATTTTTGTTACTACAATGGTTTGTAGCCTTGTCATTATGGAAGGTAGTATGTTGTCGATATCTTTGTTACTCTAATGGATGGAAGCCTATTCATTATGGAAGGTAGTCTCTTGTCGAAATTTTTGTTACTCCAATGGATGGTATCCTTGTCATTATGGAAGGTAGTCTGTTGTCGAGAATTTTGTTACTCTAATGGATGGTAGCCTTGTCATTATGGAAGGTATTCTATTATTGTGATTTTTGTTACTCCTATTGATGGTAGCCTTGTCATTATGGAAGGTAGGCTTTTGTTCAGATTTTTGTTACTACAATGTATGGGAGACTTGTCCTTATAGAAGGTAGTCTGTTGTCTAGATTTTTGTTACTCCTTTGGATGGTAGCCTTGTCATTATGGAAGTTAGTCTGTTGTCGAGATTTTTGTTATTCCAATGGATGGTAGCCTAGTCATTATGGAAGGTAGTCTGTTTTCGAGATTTTTGTTACTCTAGTGGATGTTGGCCTAGTCATTATGGAAGGTAGTCTGTTGTCAAGATTTTTGTTACTCGAATGGATGGTAGCCTTGCCATTACGGAAGGTATTATGTTGTCAAGATTTTTGTTACTCCAATGGATGATAGCCTTGTCATTATGCAAGGTAGTCTGTCATTGTGTTTTTTGTTACTCCTATGGATGGTAGCCTTGTCATTATGGAAGGTAGTCTATTGTTCAGATATTTGTTACTACAATGTATTGTAGCCTTGTCATTATGGAAGGTATTCTTTTGTCGAGATTTTTGTTACTCTATTATATGGTAGTCATGTCATTATGGAAGTTAGCCTGTTGTCGAGATTTTTGTTTTTCCAATGGATGGTAGCCTATTCATTATAGAAGGTAGTCTATTTTCAAGATTTTCGTTACTCCAATGGAGGGTAGCCTTCTCATTTGGAAGGTAGTCTGTTGTCGAGATTTTTGTTACTCCGATGGATGGTATCCTAGTCATTATGGAAGGTAGTCTGTTGTCGAGATTTTTGTTACTCCAATAGATGGTAGCCTTGTCATTATGGAAGGTATTCTGTCATTGTGATTTTTTTTACTCCTATGAATGGTAGCCTTGTCATTATGGAAGGTAGTCTATTGTTCAGATTTTTGTTACTAAAATGTATGGTAGCCTTTTCATTATGGAAGGTAGTCTGTTGTCGAGAATTTTGTTACTCCATTGGATGGTAGCCTTGTCATTATAGAAGATAGTCTGTTGTGGAGATTTTTGTTATTCCAATGGATTGTATCGTAGTCATTATGGAAGGTAGTCTATTTTCGAGATTTTTGTTACTCCAATGGATGGTAGCCTTGTCATTATGGAAGGTAGTCTGTTGTCGAGATTTTTGTTACTCTAATGGATGGTAGCCTTGTCATTACGGAAGGTAGTCTATTGTCGAGATTTTTGTTACTACAATGGTTTGTAGCCTTTTCATTATGGAAGGTATTATGTTGTCGATATCTTTGTTACTCTAATGGATGGAAGCCTATTCATTATGAAAGGTAGTCTGTTGTTGAAATTTTTGTTACTCTAATGGATGGTATCCTTGTCATTATGGAAGGTAGTCTGTTGTCGAGATTTTTGTTAATCTAATGGATGGTAGCCTTGTCATTATGGAAGGTATTCTATTATTGTGATTTTTGTTACTCCTATTGATGGTAGCCTTGTCATTATGGAAGGTAGGCTTTTGTTCAGATTTTTGTTACTACAATGTATGGAAGCCTTGTCATTATAGAAGGTAGTCTGTTGTCTAGATTTTTGTTACTCCATTGGATGGTAGCCTTGTCATTATGGAAGTTAGTCTGTTATCGAGATTTTTGTTATTCCAATGGATGGTAGCCTAGTCATTATGGAAGGTAGTCTATTTTCGAGATTTTTGTTACTCTAGTGGATGCTGGCCTAGTCATTATGGAAGGTAGTCTGTTGTCAAGATTTTTGTTACTCGAATGGATGGTAGCCTTGCCATTACGGAAGGTATTATGTTGTCATGATTTTTGTTACTCCAATGGATGATAGCCTTGTCATTATGCAAGGTAGTCTGTCATTGTGTTTTTTGTTACTCCTATGGATGGAAGGTAGTCTATTGTTCAGATATTTGTTACTACAATGTATGGTAGCCTTGTCATTATGGAAGGTAGTCTTTTGTTGAGATTTTTGTTACTCTATTTGATGGTAGTCATGTCATTATGGAAGTTAGCCTGTTGTCGAGATTTTTGTTTTTCCATTGGATGGTAGCCTATTCATTATAGAAGGTAGTCTATTTTCAAGATTTTCGTTACTCCAATGGAGGGTAGCCTTGTCATTTGGAAGGTAGTCTGTTGTCGAGATTTTTGTTACTCCAATGGATGGTATCCTAGTCATTATGGAAGGTAGTTTATTGTCGAGATTTTTGTTACTCCAATGGATGATAGCCTTGTCATTATGGAAGGTAGTCTGTTGTCGAGATTTTCGTTACTCCAATTGATTGTAGCCTTGTCATTATGGAAGGTATTCTGTCATTGTGATTTTTTTTACTCCTATGAATGGTAGCCTTGTCATTATGGAAGGTAGTCTATTGTTCAGATTTTTGTTACTAAAATGTATGGTAGCCTTGTCATTATGGAAGGTAGTCTGTTGTCGAGAATTTTGTTACTCCATTGGATGGTAGCCTTGTCATTATAGAAGATAGTCTGTTGTGGAGATTTTTGTTATTCCAATGGATTGTAGCCTAGTCATTATGGAAGGTAGTCTATTTTCGAGATTTTTGTTACTCCAATGGATGGTAGCCTTGTCATTATTGAAGGTAGTCTGTTGTCGAGATTTTTGTTACTCTAATGGATGGTAGCCTTGTCATTATGGAAGGTAGTCTATTGTCGAGATTTTTGTTACTACAATGGTTTGTAGCCTTGTCATTATGGAAGGTAGTATGTTGTCGATATCTTTGTTACTCTAATGGATGGAAGCCTATTCATTATGGAAGGTAGTCTCTTGTCGAAATTTTTGTTACTCCAATGGATGGTATCCTTGTCATTATGGAAGGTAGTCTGTTGTCGAGAATTTTGTTACTCTAATGGATGGTAGCCTTGTCATTATGGAAGGTATTCTATTATTGTGATTTTTGTTACTCCTATTGATGGTAGCCTTGTCATTATGGAAGGTAGGCTTTTGTTCAGATTTTTGTTACTACAATGTATGGGAGACTTGTCCTTATAGAAGGTAGTCTGTTGTCTAGATTTTTGTTACTCCTTTGGATGGTAGCCTTGTCATTATGGAAGTTAGTCTGTTGTCGAGATTTTTGTTATTCCAATGGATGGTAGCCTAGTCATTATGGAAGGTAGTCTGTTTTCGAGATTTTTGTTACTCTAGTGGATGTTGGCCTAGTCATTATGGAAGGTAGTCTGTTGTCAAGATTTTTGTTACTCGAATGGATGGTAGCCTTGCCATTACGGAAGGTATTATGTTGTCAAGATTTTTGTTACTCCAATGGATGATAGCCTTGTCATTATGCAAGGTAGTCTGTCATTGTGTTTTTTGTTACTCCTATGGATGGTAGCCTTGTCATTATGGAAGGTAGTCTATTGTTCAGATATTTGTTACTACAATGTATTGTAGCCTTGTCATTATGGAAGGTATTCTTTTGTCGAGATTTTTGTTACTCTATTATATGGTAGTCATGTCATTATGGAAGTTAGCCTGTTGTCGAGATTTTTGTTTTTCCAATGGATGGTAGCCTATTCATTATAGAAGGTAGTCTATTTTCAAGATTTTCGTTACTCCAATGGAGGGTAGCCTTCTCATTTGGAAGGTAGTCTGTTGTCGAGATTTTTGTTACTCCGATGGATGGTATCCTAGTCATTATGGAAGGTAGTCTGTTGTCGAGATTTTTGTTACTCCAATAGATGGTAGCCTTGTCATTATGGAAGGTATTCTGTCATTGTGATTTTTTTTACTCCTATGAATGGTAGCCTTGTCATTATGGAAGGTAGTCTATTGTTCAGATTTTTGTTACTAAAATGTATGGTAGCCTTTTCATTATGGAAGGTAGTCTGTTGTCGAGAATTTTGTTACTCCATTGGATGGTAGCCTTGTCATTATAGAAGATAGTCTGTTGTGGAGATTTTTGTTATTCCAATGGATTGTATCGTAGTCATTATGGAAGGTAGTCTATTTTCGAGATTTTTGTTACTCCAATGGATGGTAGCCTTGTCATTATGGAAGGTAGTCTGTTGTCGAGATTTTTGTTACTCTAATGGATGGTAGCCTTGTCATTATGGAAGGTAGTCTATTGTCGAGATTTTTGTTACTACAATGGTTTGTAGCCTTGTCATTATGGAAGGTAGTATGTTGCCGATATCTTTGTTACTCTAATGGATGGAAGCCTAGTCATTATGGAAGGTAGTCTGTTGTCGAAATTTTTGTTACTCCAATGGATGGTAGCCTTGTCATTATGGAAGGTAGTCTGTTGTCGAGATTTTTGTTACTCTAATGGATGGTAGCCTTGTCATTATGGAAGGTATTCTATTATTGTGATTTTTGTTACTCCTATTGATGGTAGCCTTGTCATTATGGAAGGTAGGCTTTTGTTTAGATTTTTGTTACTACAATGTATGGAAGCCTTGTCATTATAAAAGGTAGTCTGTTGTCTAGATTTTTGTTACTCCATTGGATGGTAGCCTTGTCATTATGGAAGTCAGTCTGTTGTCGAGATTTTTGTTATTCCAATGGATGGTAGCCTAGTCATTATGGAAGGTAGTCTGTATTCAAGATTTTTGTTACTCTAGTGGATGTTGGCCTAGTCATTATGGAAGGTAGTCTGTTGTCAAGATTTTTGTTACTCGAATGGATGGTAGCCTTGCCATTACGGAAGGTATTATGTTGTCAAGATTTTTTTTACTCCAATGGATGATAGCCTTGTCATTATGCAAGGTAGTCTGTCATTTTGTTTTTTGTTACTCCTATGGATGGTAGCCTTGTCATTATGGAAGGTAGTCTATTGTTCTGATATTTGTTACTACAATGTATGGTAGCCTTGTCATTATGGAAGCTAGTCTTTTGTCGAGATTTTTGTTACTCTATTTTATGGTAGTCATGTCATTATGGAAGTTAGCCTGTTGTCGAGATTTTTGTTTTTCCAATGGATGGTAGCCTATTCATTATAGAAGGTAGTCTATTTTCAAGATTTTCGTTTCTCCAATGGAGGGTAGCCTTGTCATTTGGAAGGTAGTCTGTTGTCGAGATTTTTGTTACTCCAATTGATGGTATCCTAGTCATTATGGAAGGTAGTCTGTTGTCGAGATTTTTGTTACTCCAATAGATGGTAGCCTTGTCATTATGGAAGGTATTATGTCATTGTGATTTTTTTTACTCCTATGAATGGTAGCCTTGTCATTATGGAAGGTAGTCTATTGTTCAGATTTTTGTTACTAAAATGTATGGTAGCCTTGTCATTATGGAAGGTAGTCTGTTGTCGAGAATTTTGTTACTCCAATGGATTGTAGCCTAGTCATTATGGAAGGTAGTCTATTTTCGAGATTTTTGTTACTTCAATGGATGGTAGCCTTGTCATTATGGAAGGTAGTCTGTTGTCGAGATTTTTGTTACTCTAATGGATGGTAGGCTTGTCATTATGGAAGGTAGTCTATTGTCGAGATTTTTGTTACTACAATGGTTTGTAGCCTTGTCATTATGGAAGGTAGTATGTTGTCGATATTTTTGTTACTCTGATGGATGGAAGCCTAGTGATTATGGAAGGTAGTCTGTTGTCGAAATTTTTGTTACTCCAATGGATGGTAGCCTTGTCATTTTGGAAGGTAGTCTGTTGTCGAGATTTTTGTTACTCTAATGGATGGTAGCCTTGTCATTATGGAAGGTATTCTATTATTGTGATTTTTGTTACTCCTATTAATGGTAGCCTTGTCATTATGGAAGGTAGGCTTTTGTTCAGATTTTTGTTACTACAATGTATGGAAGCCTTGTCATTATAGAAGGTAGTCTGTTGTCTAGATTTTTGTTACTCCATTGGATGGTAGCCTAGTCATTATGGAAGGTAGTCTTGTTAGAACAAAGTTTGAATCTACTACCCTATATTTAAGTTTTGATGATAACAAAGTGAAAAGATATAGTATTTATAAGTTTCATGTATGAACTATCTGCTGCCTAAAATTATTATGTTCTGACTTGCAGATACTCTGATTGATATAAGCAAGATCACATCTATTCAGCATCAGAACTTGATTTCAGACACCAGCATCAGAAGTTGCTAGATCAGAACGTCAAAATCAGATGATCAACTCACGTACATGCTGAAGCCTGATGAACAAGACTGCGCTCAACACTCTGATACAGAAACACAATAGTTCATCAGCAGCGAAGCAGAGTCAGAATGAGCCAAGCCAGAACTTGCATTAAGTAAGCAACGGTACTGTGCATTGAAAGCAAATTAATTCCAACGGCCTCATTCCAGACAAGATCTGCTCAATAAGGAAAGTTTGTTATTAGCATTGAATCAAGAATATTGCATCCAACGTTCATCATCTCAGTGCTATATAAACAAGGCTTTGAAGATTGAAATGGTTAATGCTCTCCAATCTCTACACGCACAAAAGCTGAACCATAATCTTCGTCCTATCAATTTTGCTAAACCACACACTCTGATATTCCATTACTGTTTAGCAATCTAGTTTCTAAGCTTCAATTTGTGTATACATCACAGTTGTGATAAAGTTTTGTAGAAAACATCCACACACATAGTTTTATCTCTTTGTAAGAAAGTGTTACCTTGACAAACCGGGTTGTGGTTTGAATCAAGAAGGCTTTAGCAGTTGTTAAAGCAGTCTGTAATATTCAGTTGAATATAGTGGATTAAGTCCTCGTTGGAGAGAGGCAAAATCACCTTGACGGGTGGACTGGAGTAGTTTGAGATCAAACGAACCAGGATAAAAATATCTTGTTCATTGCTTTAGATTTCAGTTTTACAATTCAACCCCCCCTTCTTGTGTTTTTCACCACTTCAATTGGCATCAGAGCGCCTGGTTCTGAGCTAAAACACTTAACCGTGTCAGTACAAGATCCAGCGTCAGAAAAACACAAATGGCAGGAAACAATTCTCACATCAGCAATGACAACAATGAGGACAGAGACAGATTCAGTGGCAAACCTCCAGTCTTTGATGGAGAAAACTTTGATTACTGGAAAGACAGAATTGAAAGCTTCTTTCTGGCACATGATGCTGATCTGTGGGATATGGTGACAGATGGATACACGCACCCTGTGAATGCAAGTGGTCAGAAGATTGATAGAAAAACAATGTCTGATCAACAAAAGCGTGACTTCAAGAATCACCACAAGGCCAGAACCATCCTCCTCAGTGCCATCTCCTATACTGAGTATGAAAAGATCTCCAACAGAGACACAGCAAAAAATATCTTTGATTCTCTCAGAATGACGCATGAGGGCAACGTTTAGGTCAAAGAAACAAAAGCTCTGGCGCTCATTCAGAAGTATGAGGCGTTCAAAATGGAAGAATCTGAATCCATTGAAACTATGTTCTCTAGATTCCAGATTCTGGTAGCTGGTCTCAAAGTTCTGGACAAAGGATACTCTACTGCTGACCATGTCAAGAAAATCGTCAGAAGTTTACCCAAGCAGTGGAGGCCTATGGTTACTGCTCTGAAGCTAGCTAAAGATCTCAACAAAATCACTCTGGAGGAACTTATCAGCTCCCTCAGAAGTCATGAGATAGAGCTAGAAGCTGATGAGCCTCAGAAGCAAGGTAAGCCTTTAGCATTAAAATCTAACAGAAAATTTGAGTCTAAAGTTTTACAGGCAGTTGAAGAAACATCTGATGGATCCTCATCAAAAGAAGATGAACTTTCCCTTCTCTCCAGAAGAGTAAATCAACTGTGGAAGCAAAGACAAAGGAAGTTCAGGAATCCCAGAAGATCTGATCAGAACGAGCCTTCTTCCAGATACAGAAGGACAGATTCTTCCTTTGGATACAGAAGATCTGAAGGCTCCTCCAGTAGCAAAAAGCCAAACACCAAAGACATCATCTGCTATGAGTGCAACGAGCAAGGACACTATAAGAGTGACTGCCCAAAGCTTCAGAGGGAAAAGCCCAAAAAGAAGTTTGGAAGAGAGAAGAAGAAAAGTATCATGGCTACATGGGATGACTCTGACTCGTCTGAAGCTGACCTAGAATCAGATGATGAAAGGGCAAACATAGCTCTCATGGCTAACATTTCAGAAGATAGTGAAGCTTCTGAATCAGACTCAGAATCAGACACTGAAGAGGTATTTCCTAACTTTGCTGTTAACTTTACAAAGGCTGAACTTGCTGAAAGCCTTAATGAAATTCTGGAACGCTATCAGCAAATTAGAGCTAAATTCAGAGACCTGAAAAGGAATCTTGAATCTGACTCTAATAAGTCTGAGATCCTCAAATTGGAAAATTCTGAGCTGAGAGATAAGATTTCAAAATTAGAAAACACTTTACAAAACTCTCATAAGAAACCAATTTCTGAAACTCCCAGCAATGCTGATGAGATCATCAAGGAGTATGATCACAGTTTCCAGAAGTTCCTAGCTAAAAGCATAGATAGAAGCAGAATGGCTTCAATGATCTATGGAGTTAGCAGAAACGGCAGGAAAGGAATAGGATACCTAGGTAAGGTTCCTACACCAAAGAATGTCATGGACTTAACCATTAAACACACTCCTCTGAATTCACACTTTGTGTATGGTCACACACATGATATCAAATATACTAGCAGTAAGCACTCTGTGAAACCAAAATTCAACCAGAGTTTTGGTAAAACTAACAAATCAGGACCCAAGAAAATCTGGGTACCTAAGGATAAAATAATACATGTTGCAGATATCTTTAGCAGCAAGTCAGAAACACCAGTCATGGTACCTGGACTCTGGCTGCTCACGACACATGACGGGAAGAAGGCATATGTTCCAAAGCCTTGAACTTAAGCCTGGAGGCCACGTTGGCTTTGGAAGCAATCAGAGGGGAAAGATAATTGGCTCTGGAACTGTAGGTAATGGAAATATTCCCTCTATTAATAATGTTCTGCTAGTAGATGGATTGATGCATAATCTGTTATCCATAAGTCAATTAAGTGATAACGGTTATGATATAATCTTTAATCAAAAATCATGTAAAGCTGTTAGTCAGAAAGATGGGACTATCCTAGTCACTATGGAAGGTAGTCTGTTGTCGAGATTTTTGTTACTCCAATGGATGATAGCCTAGTCACTATGGAAGGTAGTCTGTTGTCGAGATTTTTGTTACTCCAATGGATGATTGCCTTGTCATTATGGAAGGTAGGTTGTTGTCGAGAATTTTGTTACTCCATTGGATGGTAGCCTTGTCATTATAGAAGATAGTTTGTTGTCGAGATTTTTGTTGTTCCAATGGATGGTAGCCTTCCCATTATGGAAGGTATTATGTTGTCAAGATTTTTGTTATTCCAATGGATGATAGCCTTGTCATTATGCAAGGTAGTCTGTCATTATGATTTTTGTTACTCCTATGGATGGTAGCCTTGTCATTATGGAAGGTAGTCTATTGTTCAGAATTTTGTTAATACAATGTATGGTAGCCTTGTCATTATGGAAGGTAGTCTTTTGTCGAGATTTTTGTTACTCTATTGGATGGTAGTCATGTCATTATGGAAGTTAGCCTGTTGTCGAGATTTTTGTTTTTCCAATGGATGGTAGCCTAGTCATTATTGAAGGCAGTCTATTTATGAGGTTTTTGTTACTCCGATGGATAGTAGCCTTATCATTATGGAAGGTAGTTTGTTGTCGGGATTTTTGTTACTCGAATGGATGCTGGCATTGTCAGTCTATAAGGTAGTCTCTTGTTGATATTTTTAATACTCCAATGGATGGTATCCTTGTCATTATGGAAGGTAGTATTTTGTCGTGATTTTTGTTACTACAATGGTTCGTAGCCTCTTCATTATGGAAGGTAGTATGTTGTAGATATCTTTGGTACTCCAATGGATGGTAGCCTATTCATTATGGAAGGTAGTTTGTTTTCAAGATTTTCGTTACTCCAATGGAGGGTAGCCTTGGCATTATGGAAGGTAGTATGTTGTTGATATTTTTGTTACTCCAATGGATGGTATCCTAGTCATTATGGAAGGTAGTTTGTTGTCGAGATATTTGTTACTCCAAAGGATGGTGGCCTCATCATTTTGAAAGGTAGTCTGTTGTCGAGATTTTTGTTACTCTAATGGATGGTAGCCTTGTCATTATGGAAGGTATTCTATTATTGTGATTTTTGTTACTCCTATTGATGGTAGCCTTGTCATTATGGAAGGTAGGCTTTTCTTCAGATTTTTGTTACTACAATGTATGGAAGCCTTGTCATTATAGAAGGTAGTCTGTTGTCTAGATTTTTGTTACTGCATTGGATGGTAGCCTTGTCATTATGGAAGTTAGTCTGTTGTCGAGATTTTTATAATTCCAATGGATGGTAGCCTAGTCATTATGGAAGGTAGTATGTTTTCGAGATTTTTGTTACTCCAATGGATGCTAGCCTAGTCATTATGGAAGGTAGTCTATTGTCGAGATTTTTGTTACTCCAATGGATGGTAGCCTTGCCATTATGGAAGGTAGTCTGTTGTCAATATTTTTGTTACTCCAACGGATGATAGCCTTGTCATTATGCAAGCTAGTCTATCATTTTGATTTTTGTTACTCCTATTGATGGTAGCCTTGTCATTATGGAAGGTAGGCTTTTGTTCAGATTTTTGTTACTACAATGTATGGAAGCCTTGTCAATAAATAGGGTAGTCTGTTGTCTAGATTTTTGTTACTCCATTGGATGGTAGCCTTATCATTATGGAAGTTAGTCTGTTGTGGAGATTTTTGTTATTCCAATGGATGGTAGCAAAGTCATTATGGAAGGTAGTTTGTTTTTGAGATTTTTGTTACTCCAATGGATGCTAGCCTAGTCATTATGGAAGGTAGTCTGTTGTCGAGATTTTTGTTACTCCAATGGATGGTAGCCTTACCATTATGGAATGTATTATGTCGTCAAGATTTTTGTTACTCCAATGGATGATAGCCTTGTCATTATGGAACGTAGTCTATTGTTCAGATTTTTGTTACGACAATGTATGGTAGCCTTGTCATTATGGAAGGTAGTCTTTTGTCAGGATTTTTGTTTCTCTATTGGATGGTAGTCATGTCATTATGGAAGTTACCCTATTGTCGATATTTTTGTTTTTCCAATTGATGGTAGCCTAGTCATTATGGATGGCAGTATGTTTTTGAGGTTTTTGTTACTCCGATGGATGGTAGCCTTGTCATTATGGAAGGTAGTCTATTGTCGAGATTTTTGTTACTCCAATGGATGGTAGCATTGTCATTATGGAAAGTAGTATGTTGTCGAGATTTTTGTTACTACAATGGTTTGTAGCCTTGTCATTATGGAAGGTAGTATGTTGTCGATATCTATGGTACTCCAATGGATGGTAGCCCATTCATTATGGAAGGTAGTCTGTTTTCAAGATTTTCGTTACTCCAATGGAAGGTAGCCTTGTCATTATGGAAAGTAGTCTGTTGTCAAGATTTTTGTTACTCCAATGGATGGTAGCCTAGTCATTATGGAAGGTAGTCTGTTGTTGAGATTTTTGTTACTCCAATGGATAATAGCCTTGTCATTATGGAAGGTAGTCTGTTGTCGAGATTTTTGTTACTCCAATTGATGGTAGCCTTGTCATTATGGAAGGTATTCTTTCATTGTGATTTTTGTTACTCCTATAAATGGTAGCCTTGTCATTATAGAAGGTAGTGTATTGTCAGATTTTTTTTACTAAAATGTATGGTAGCCTTGTCATTATGGAAGGTAGTCTGTGGTCGAGAATTTTGTTAATCTATTGGATGGTAGCCTTGTCATTATAGAAGATAGTCTGTTGTCGTGATTTTTGTTATTCCAATGGATTGTAGCCTAGTCATTATGAAAGGTAGTCTATTTTCGAGATTTTTGTTACTCTAATAGATGGTAGCCTTGTCATTATGGAAGGTAGGCTTTTGTTTAGATTTTTGTTACTACAATGTATGGAAGCCTTGTCATTATAGAAGGTAGTCTGTTGTCTAGATTTTTGTTACTCCATTGGATGGTAGCCTTGTCATTATGGAAGTTAGTCTGTTGTCGATATTTTTGTTATTCCAATGGATGGTAGTCTAGTCATTATGTAAGGTAGTTTGTTTTCGAGATTTGTGTTACTCCAATGGATGCTAGCCTAGTCATTATGGAAGGTAGTCTGTTTTCGTGATTTTTGTTACTCCGATGGTTGGTAGCCTTGTCATTATGGAAGTTAGTCTGTTGTCGATATTATTGTTATTCCAATGGATGGTAGTCTAGTCATTATGTAAGGTAGTTTGTTTTCGATATTTTTGTTACTCCAATGGATGGTAGCCTTGTCAGTATGGAAGGTAGTCTGTTGTCGTGATTTTTGTTACTCCAATTGATGGTATTCTTGTCATTATGGAAGGTAGTCTATTGTCGAGATTTTTTTTACTCCAATGGATGGTAGCCTTGTCATTATGAAAAGTAGTATGTTTTCGAGATTTTTGTTATTCCAATGGATGGTAGCTTTATCATTATGAAAGGTAGTTTGTTGTCGATATCTTTGTTACTCCAATGGATGGTAGCCTAGTAATTAGGGAAGGTAGTCTGTTGTCGAGATTTTTTTTACTCCAATGGATGGTAGCCTAGTCATTATGGAAGATAGTGTGTTGTCGAGATTTGTTTTACTCCAATGGATAGTAGCCTTGTCATTATGGAAGGTAGTATGTTGTCGAGATTTTTGTTATTCCAATGGATGGTAGCCTTGTCATTATGAAAGGTAGTCTGTTGTCGATATCTTTGTTACTCCAATGGATAGAAGCCTAGTCATTAGGGAAGGTAGTGTGTTGTCGAGATTTTTGTTACTCCAATGGATGGTAGCCTAGTCGTTATGGAAGATAGTCTGTTGTCGATATTTTTGTTACTCCAATGCATGATTGCCTTGTCATTATGGAAGGTAGTCTGTTGTCGAGATTTTTGTTACTCCAATGGATGGTAGCCTTGTTATTATGGAAGGTAGTTTTTCATTGTGATTTTTGTTACTCCTATGGATGGTAGCCTTCTCATTATGGAAGGTAGTCTATTGTTCAGATTTTGGTTACTACAATGTATGGTAGCCTAGTCATTATGGAAGGTAGTCTGTTGTCAAGATTTTAGTTACTCCAATGGATGGTAGCCTAGTCATTATGGAAGGTAGTCTGTTGTCGATATTTTTGTTACTCCAATGGATTGTAGCCTTGTCATTATGGAAGGTGGTCTATTGTAGACATTTTTTCACTCCAATGGATTGTAGGCTTGTCATTATGGAAGATCGTATGTTGTCGAGATTTTTGTTATTCCAATGGATGGTAGCCTTGTCATCATGAAAGGTAGTCTATTCTCGACATTTGTTTACTCCAATGGATGGTAGCCTTGTCATTATGAAAGGTAGACTATTATCGAGATTTTTGTTACTCCAATGGATGGTAGCCTTGTGATTATGAAAGGTTGTCTGTTGTCAAGATTTTTGTTACTCAAATGGATGGTAGCCTTATCATTATGGAAGGTAGTCTGTTGTCGAGATTTTTGTTACTCCAATGGATGGTAGCCTTTTCATTATGTAAGGTTGTATGTTTTCGAGATTTTTGTTAATCCAATGGATGGTAGCCTTGTCATTATGGAAGGTAGTCTATTGTTCAGATTTTTGTTACTACAATGTATGGTAGCCTTGTCATTATGGTAGGTAGTCTGTTGTCGAGATTTTTGTTACTTTATTGAATGATAGCCATGTCATTATGGGAGGTAGTCAGTTGTCGATATTTTTGTTTCTCCAATGGATGGTAGCCTAGTAATTATTGAAGGTAGTCTATTATCGAGATGTTTGTTACTCTAATGGATGGTAGCCTTGTCATTATGGAAGGTAGTCTGTTGTCGAGATTTTTGTTACTCCAATGGATGGTAGCCTTGTCATTATGGAAGGTAGTATTTTGTTGATATCTTTGTTACTCCAATGGATGGTAGCCTTGTCATTATGGAAGGTAATTTGTTGTCGATATCTTTGTTACTCCAATGGATGGTAGCCTAGTTATTATGAAAGGTAGTCTATTGTCGAGATTTTTTTTACTCTAATGGATGATAGCCTTGTCATTATGGAAGGTAGTCTGTTGTTGAGATTTTTGTTACTCCAATGGATGGTAGCCTTGTCATTATGGAAGGTAGTATTTTGTTGATATCTTTGTTACTCCAATGGATGGTAGCCTTGTCATTATGGAAGGTAATCTGTTGTCGATATCTTTGTTACTCCAATGGATGGTAGCCTAGTAATTATGAAAGGTAGTCTATTGTCGAGATTTTTTTTACTCCAATGGATGGTAGCCTTGTCATTATGGAAGGTAGTATGTTGTCGAGATTTTTGTTATTCCAATGGATGGTAGCTTTGTCATTATGAAAGGTATTCTGTTGTCGATGTCTTTGTTACTCCAATGGATGGTAGCCTAGTAATTAGGGAAGGTAGTCTGTTGTCGATATTTTTGTTACTCCAATGGATGCTAGCTTAGTCATTATGGAAGGTAGTCTGTTTTCATGATTTTTGTTTCTCCGATGGTTGGTAGCCTTGTCATTATGGAAGGTAGTATGTTGTCGATATCTTTGTTACTCCGATGGATGGTAGTCTAGTCATTATGCAAGGTAGCATGTTGTCGAGATTACCGTTACTCCAATGGATGGTAGTCTTGTCAGTATGGAAGGTAGTCTGTTGTCGTGATTTTTGTTACTCCAATTGATGGTAGCCTTGTCATTATGGAAGGTAGTCTATTGTCGAGATTTTTTTTACTCCAATGGATGGTAGCCTTGTCATTATGGAAAGTAGTATGTTTTCGAGATTTTTGTTATTCCAATGGATGGTAGCTTTGTCATTATGAAAGGTAGTCTGTTGTCGATATCTTTGTTACTCCAATGGATGGTAGCCTAGTAATTAGGGAAGGTAGTCTGTTGTAGAGATTTTTGTTACTCCAATGGATGGTAGCCTAGTCATTATGGAAGATAGTCTGTTGTCAAGATTTTTGTTACTCCAATGGATGATAGCCTTGTCATTATGGAAGGTAGGCTATTGTCGATATATTTGTTACTCCAATGGATGGTATCCTAGTCATTATGAAAGGTAGTCTATTGTCGAGATTTGTTTTACTCCAATGGATAATAGCCTTGTCATTATGGAAGGTAGTATGTTGTCGAGATTTTTGTTATTCCAATGGATGGTAGCCTTGTCATTATGAAAGGTAGTCTGTTGTCGATATCTTTGTTACTCCAATGGATAGAAGCCTAGTCATTAGGGAAGGTAGTGTGTTGTCGAGATTTTTGTTACTCCAATGGATGGTAGCCTAGTCATTATGGAAGATAGTCTGTTGTCGATATTTTTGTTACTCCAATGGATGATTGCCTTGTCATTATGGAAGGTACTCTGTTGTCGAGATTTTTGTTACTCCAATGGATGGTAGCCTTGTTATTATGGAAGGTAGTTTGTCATTGTGATTTTTGTTACTCCTATGGATGGTAGCCTACTCATTATGGAAGGTAGTCTATTGTTCAGATTTTCGTTACTACAATGTATGGTAGCCTAGTCATTATGGAAGGTAGTATGTTGTCAAGATTTTAGTTACTCCAATGGATGGTAGCCTAGTCATTATGGAAGGTAGTCTGTTGTCGAGATTTTTGTTACTCCAATGGATTGTAGCCTTGTCATTATGGAAGGTGGTCTATTGTAGACATTTTTTTTACTCCAATGGATTGTAGGGTTGTCATTATGGAAGATAGTATGTTGTCGAGATTTTGGTTATTCCAATGGATGGTAGCCTTGTCATTATGAAAGGTAGTCTATTGTCGACATTTTTTTTACTCCAATGGATGGCAGCCTTGTCATTATGGAAGGTAGACTATTGTCGAGATTTTTGTTACTCCAATGGATGGTAGCCTTGTCATTATGAAAGGTAGTCTGTTGTCGAGATTTTTGTTACTCTAATGGATGGTAGCCTTATCATTATGGAAGGTAGTTTGTCGTCGTGATTTTTGTTACTCCAATGGATGGTAGCCTTTTCATTATGTAAGGTTGTATGTTGTCGAGATTTTTGTTAATCCAATGGATGGTAGCCTTGTCATTATGGAAGGTAGTCTATTGTTCAGATTTTTGTTACTACAATGTATGGTAGCCTTGTCATTATGGTAGGTAGTCTGTTGTCGAGATTTTTGTTACTTTATTGAATGGTAGCCATGTCATTATGGAAGGTAGTCAGTTGTCGAGATTTTTGTTACTCCAATGGATGGTAGCCTAGTAGTTATGGAAGGTAGTCTATTGTCGAGATGTTTGTTACTCTAATGGATGATAGCCTTGTCATTATGGAAGGTAGTCTATTGTCGAGATTTTTGTTACTCCAATGGATGGTAGCCTTGTCATTATGGAAGGTAGTATTTTGTTGATATCTTTGTTACTCCAATGGATGGTATCCTTGTCATTATGGAAGGTAATCTATTGTCGATATCTATGTTACTCCAATGGATGGTAGCCTAGTCATTATAAAAGGTAGTCTATTGTCGAGATTTTTTTTACTCCAACGGATGGTAGCCTTGTCATTATGGAAGGTAGTATGTTGTCGAGATTTTTGTTATTCCAATGGATGGTAGCTTTGTCATTATGAAAGGTATTCTGTTGTCGATGTCTTTGTTACTCCAATGGATGGTAGCCTAGTAATTAGGGAAGGTAGTCTGTTGTCGATATTTTTGTTACTCCAATGGATGGTAGCCTAGTCATTATGGAAGATAGTCTGTTGTCGAGATTTTTGTTACTCCAATGGATGATAGCCTTGTCATTGTGAAAGGTAGGCTGTTGTCAATATATTTGTTACTCCAATGGATGGTAGCCTAGTCATTATGAAAGGTAGTCTATTGTCGAAATTTTTTTTACTCCAATGGATGGTAGCCTTGTGATTATGGATGGTAGTATGTTGTCGAGATTTTTGTTATTCCATTGGATGGTAGCCTTGTGATTATGAAAGGTAGTCTGCTGTCGATATCTTTGTTACTCCAATGGATAGTAACCTAGTCATTAGGGAAGGTAGTGTGTCATCGAGATTTTTGTTACTCCAATGGATGGTAGCCTAGTCATTATGGAAGATAGTCTGTTGTCGAGATTTTTGTTACTCCAAAGGATCATAGCCTTGTCATTATGGAAGATAGTATGTTGTCGAGATTTTTGTTATTCCAATGGATGGTAGCCTTGTCATTATGAAAGGTAGTCTATTGTCGAGATTTTTTTTACTCCAATGGATGGTAGCCTTGTCATTATGGAAGGTAGTCTGTTATCGAGATTTTTGTTACTCCAATTGATCGTAGCCTTGTCATTATGGAAGGTAGTATTTTGTTGATATCTTTGTTACTCCAATGGATGGTAGCCTTGACATTATGGAAGGTAGTCTGTTGTCGATATCTTTGTTACTCCAACGGATGGTAGCCTAGTAATTTAGGATGGTAGTCTATTGTCGAGATTTTTGTTACTCCAATGGATGGTAGCCTAGTCATTATGGAAGAGAGTTTGTTGTCAAGATTTTCGTTACTCCAATGGATGATAGCCTTGTCATTATAGAAGGTAGGCTGTTGTCGATATATTTGTTACTCCAATGGACGGTAGCCAAGTCATTATGAAAGGTAGTCTTTTGTCGAGATTTTTTTTACTCCAATGGATGGTAGCCTTGTCATTATGGAAGGTAGTATGTTGTCTAGATTATTGTTATTCCAATGGATGGTAGCCTTGTCATTATGAAATGTAGTCTGTTATCGATATCTTTGTTATTCCAATGGATAATAGCCTGGTCATTAGGCAAGTTAGTGTGTTGTGGATATTTTTGTTACTCCAATGGATGGTAGCCTTGTCATTATGGAAGGTAGTATTTTGTTGAAATATTTGTTACTCCAATGGATGGTAGCCTTGTCATTATGGAAGGTAGTCTGTTGTCGATATCTTTGTTACTCCAATGGATGGTAGCCTAGTCATTATGAAAGGTAGTCTATTGTTGAGATTTTTTTTACTCCAATGGATGGTAGCCTTGTCATTATGGAAGGTAGTATGTTGTCGAGATTTTTGTTATTCCAATGGATGGTATCTTTGTCATTATGAAAGGTAGTATGTTGTCGATATCTTTGTTTTTCCAATGGATAGTAGCCTGGTCATTAGGGAAGTTAGTGTGTTGTCGAGATTTTTGTTACACCAATGGATGGTAGCCTAGTCATTACGGAAGATAGTCTGTTGTCGAGATTTTTGTTACTCCAATGGATGGTAGCCTAGTCATTATGGAAGATAGTCTATTGTCGAGATTTTTGTTACTCCAGTGGATGATAGCCTTGTCATTATGGAAGGTAGGTTGTTGTCGATATATTTGTTACTCCAATGGATGATAGCCTAGTCATTATGAAAGGTAGTCTTTTGTCGAGATTTTTTTTACTCCAATGGATGGTAGCCTTATCATTATGGAAGGTAGTATGTTGTCGAGATTTTTGTTATTCCAATGGATGGTAGCCTTGTCATTATGAAAGGTAGTCTGTTATCGATATCTTTGTTATTCCAATGGATAGTAGCCTGGTCATTAGGGAAGTTAGTGTGTTGTCGAGATTTTTGTTACACCAATGGATGGTAGCCTAGTCATTATGGAAGATAGTCTGTTGTCGAGATTTTTGTTACTCCAATGGATGATAGCCTTGTCATTATGGAAGGTAGTCTGTTGTCGAGATTTTTGTTACTCCAATGGATGGTAGCCTTGTTATTATGGAAGGTAGTTTGTCATTGTGATTTTTGTTACTCCTATGGATGGTAGCCTTCTCATTATGGAAGGTAGTCTATTGTTCAGATTTTTGTTACTACAATGTACGGTAGCCTAGTCATTACGGAAGGTAGTCTGTTGTCAAGATTTTAGTTACTCCAATGGATGGTAGCCTAGTCATTATGGAAGGTAGTCTGTTGTCAAGATTTTTGTTACTCCAATGGATGATAGCCTAGTCATTATGAAAGGTAGTCTGTTGTTGAGATTTTTTTTACTCCAATGGATGGTAGCCTTGTCATTATGGAAGGTAGTATGTTGTCAGGATTTTTGTTATTCCAATGGATGGTATCTTTGTCATTATGAAAGGTAGTATGTTGTCGATATCTTTGTTACTCCAATGGATGGTAGCCTAGTAATTAGGGATGGTAGTCTGTTGTCGAGATTTTTGTTACTCCAATGGATGGTAGCCTAGTCATTATGGAAGATAGTCTGTTGTCGAGATTTTTGTTACTCCAATGGATGATAGCCTTGTCATTATGGAAGGTAGGTTGTTGTCGATATATTTGTTACTCCAATGGATGGTAGCCTAGTCATTATGAAAGGTAGTCTTTTGTCGAGATTTTTTTTACTCCAATGGATGGTAGCCTTGTCATTATGGAAGGTAGTATGTTGTCGTGATTTTTGTTATTCCAATGGATGGTAGCCTTGTCATTATGAAAGGTAGTCTGTTATCGATATCTTTGTTATTCCAATGGATAGTAGCCTGGTCATTAGGGAAGTTAGTGTGTTGTCGATATTTTTGTTACTCGAATGGATGGTAGCCTTGTCATTATGGAAGGTAGTATTTTGTTGATATCTTTGTTACTCCAATGGATGGTAGCCTTTTTATTATGGAAGGTAGTCTATTATCGATATCTTTGTTACTCCAATGGATGGTAGCCTAGTCATTATGAAAGGTAGTCTATTGTTGAGATTTTTTTTACTCCAATAGATGGTAGCCTTGTCATTATGGAAGGTAGTATGTTATCGAGATTTTTGTTATTCCAATGGATGGTATCTTTGTCATTATGAAAGGTAGTATGTTGTCGATATCTTTGTTACTCTAATGGATGGTAGCCTAGTAATTAGGGATGGTAGTCTGTTGTCGAGATTTTTGTTACTCCAATGGATGGTAGCCTTGTCATTATGGAAGGTAGTATGTTGTCGAGATTTTTGTTATTCCAATGGATGGTAGCCTTGTCATTATGAAAGGTAGTCTTTTATCGATATCTTTGTTATTCCAATGGATAATAGCCTGGTCATTAGGGAAGTTAGTGTGTTGTCGATATCTTTGTTACTCCAATGGATGGTAGCCTAGTAATTAGGGAAGGTAGTCTGTTGTCGAGATTTTTTTTACTCCAATGGATGATAGCCTTGTCATTATGGAAGGTAGTCTGTTGTCGAGATTTTTGTTACTCCAATGGATGGTAGCCTTGTTATTATGGAAGGTAGTTTTTCATTGTGATTTTTGTTACTCCTATGGATGGTAGCCTTCTCATTATGGAAGGTAGTCTATTGTTCAGATTTTTGTTACTATAATGTATGGTAGCCTAGTCATTATGGAAGGTAGTATGTTGTCGAGATTTTAAGTACTCCAATGGATGGTAGCCTAGTCATTATGGAAGGTAGTCTGTTGTCAAGATTTTTGTTACTCAAATGGATGGTAGCCTTGTCATTATGGAAAGTAGTCTATTGTCGATATTTTTTTTACTCCAATGGATGGTAGCCTTGTCATTATGGAAGGTAGTATGTTATCGAGATTTTTGTTATTCCAATGGATGGTATCTTTGTCATTATGAAAGGTAGTATGTTGTCGATATCTTTGTTACTCCAATGGATGGTAGCCTAGTAATTAGGGATGGTAGTCTGTTGTCGAGATTTTTTTTACTCCAATGGATGGTAGCGTAGTCATTATGGAAGATAGTCTGTTGTCGAGACTTTTGTTACTCCAATGGATGATAGCCTTGTCATTATGGAAGGTAGGCTGTTGTCGATATATTTGTTACTCCAATGGATGCTAGCCTAGTCATTATAAAAGGTAGTTATTTGTCGAGATTTTTTTTACTCCAATGGATGGTAGCCTTGTCATTATGGAAGGTAGTATGTTGTCGAGATTTTTGTTATTCCAATGGATGGTAGCCTTGTCATTATGAAAGGTAGTTTGTTATCGATATCTTTGATATTCCAATGGAAAGTAGCCTGGTCATTAGGGAAGTTAGTGTGTTGTCGATATTTTTGTTACTCCAATGGATGGTAGCCTAGTCATTATGGAAGATAGTCTGTTTACGAGATTTTTGTTACTCCAATGGATGATAGCCTTGTCATTATGGAAGGTAGTCTATTGTCGAGATTTTTGTTACTCCAATGTATGGTAGCCTAGTCATTATGAAAGGTAGTCTTTTGTCGAGATTTTTTTTACACTAATGGATGGTAGCCTTGTCATTATGGAAGGTAGTATGTTGTCTAGATTTTTGTTATTCCAATGGATGGTAGCCTTGTCATTATGAAAGGTAGTCTTTTATCGATATCTTTGTTATTCCAATGGATAGTAGCCTGGTCATTAGGGAAGTTAGTGTGTTGTCGATATTTTTGTTACTCCAATGGATGGTAGCCTAGTCATTATGGAAGATAGTCTGTTGTCGAGATTTTTTTTACTCCAATGGATGATAGCCTTGTCATTATGGAAGGTAGTCTGTTGTCGAGATTTTTGTTACTCCAATGGATGGTAGCTTTGTTATTATGGAAGGTAGTTTGTCATTGTGATTTTTGTTACTCCTATGGATGGTAGCCTTCTCATTATGGAAGGTAGTCTATTGTTCAGATTTTTGTTACAACAATGTATGGTAGCGTAGTCATTATGGAAGGTAGTATGTTGTCGAGATTTTAAGTACTCCAATGGATGGTAGCCTAGTCATTATGGAAGGTAGTTTGTTGTCAAGATTTTTGTTACTCCAATGGATGGTAGCCTTGTCATTATGGAAAGTAGTCTATTGTCGATATTTTTTTTACTCCAATGGATGGTAGCCTTGTCATTATGGAAGATAGTATGTTGTCGAGATTTTTGTTATTCCAATGGATGGTAGCCTTGTCATTATGAAAGGTAGTCTATTGTCGAGATTTTTTTTACTCCAATGGATGGTAGCCTTGTCATTATGGAAGGTAGTTTGTTGTCGAGATTTTTGTTACTCCAATGGATGGTAGCCTTGTCATTATGGAAGGTAGTATTTTGTTGATATCTTTGTTACTCCAATGGATGGTAGCCTTCTCATTATGGAAGGTAATCTTTTGTCAATATCTTTGTTACTCCAATGGATGGTAGCCTAGTCATTATGAAAGGTAGTCTATTGTCGAGATTTTTTTTACTCCAATGGATGGTAGCCTTGTCATTATGAAGGTAGTATGTTGTCGAGATTTTTGTTATTCCAATGGATGGTAGCTTTGTCATTATGAAAGGTAGTATGTTGTCGATATCTTTGTTACTCCAATGGATGGTAGCCTAGTAATTAGGGAAGGTAGTCTGTTGTCGATATATTTGTTACTCCAATGGATGGTAGCCTAGTCATTATGAAAGGTAGTCTATTGTCGAGATTTTTTTTACTCCAATGGATGGTAGCCTTGTCATTATGGAAGGTATTATGTTGTCGAGATTTTTGTAATTCCAATGGATGGTAGCCTTGTCATTATGAAAGGTATTCTATTATCGATATCTTTGTTATTCAAATGGATAGTATCCTGGTCATTAGGGAAATTAGTGTGATGTCGAGATTTTTTTTACTCCAATGGATGGTAGCCTAGTCATTATGGAAGATAGTCTGTTGTCGAGATTTTTATTACTCCAATGGATGATAGCCTTGTCATTATGGAAGCTAGTATGTTGTCGAGATTTTTGTTACTCCAATTGATGGTAGCCTTGTTATTATGGAAGGTAGTCTGTCATTATGATTTTTGTTACTCTTATGGATGGTAGCCTTCTCATTATGGAAGGTAGTCTATTGTTCAGATTTTCGTTACTACAATGTATGGTAGCCTAGTCTTTATGGAAGGTCGTCTATTGTCGAGATTTTAGTTCCTCCAATGGATGGTAGCCTAGTCATTATGGAAGGTAGTCTGTTGTCGAGATTTTTGTTATTCCAATGGATGGTACCCTTGTCATTATGAAAGGTAGTCTATTGTCGAGATTTTTTTTACTCCAATGGATGGTAGCCTTGTCATTATGGAAGGTAGTCTGTTGTCGAGATTTTTGTTACTCCAATGGATGGTAGCCTAGTCATTATGGAAGATAGTCTGTTGTCGAGATTTTTTATTCTCCAATGGATGATAGCCTTGTCATTATGCAAGGTAGGCTGTTGTCGATATATTTGTTACTCCAATGGATGGTAGCCTAGTCATTATGAAAGGTAGTCTATTGTCGAGATTTTTTTTACTCCAATGGATGGTAGCCTTGTCATTATGGAAGGTAGTATGTTGTCGAGATTTTTGTTATTCCAATGGATGGTAGCCTTGTCATTATGAAAGGTAGTCTGTTATCGATATCTTTGTTATTCCAATGGATAGTATCCTGGTCATTAGGGAAATTAGTGTGATGTCGAGATTTTTGTTACTCCAATGGATGGTAGCCTAGTCATTATGGAAGATAGTCTGTTGTCGAGATTTTTGTTACTCCAATGGATGATAGCCTTGTCATTATGGAAGGTAGTCTATTGTCGTGATTTTTGTTACTCCAATTGATGGTAGCCTTGTTATTATGGAAGGTAGTCTGTCATTGTGATTTTTTTTACTCCAATGGATGGTAGCCTTCTCATTATGGAAGGTAGTCTATTGTTCAGATTTTCGTTACTACAATGTATGGTAGCCTAGTCTTTATGGAAGGTAGTCTATTGTCGAGTTTTTAGTTACTCCAATGGATGGTAGCCTAGTCATTATGGAAGGTAGTCTGTTGTCGAGATTTTAGTTACTCCAATGGATGGTAGCCTTGTCATTATGGAAGGTAGTCTATTGTTGAGATTTTTTTTACTCCAATGGATGGTAGCCTTGTCATTATGGAAGATTGTATGTTGTCGATATTTTTTATTATTCCAATGGATGGTACCCTTGTCATTATGAAAGGTAGTCTATTGTCGAGATTTTTTTTACTCCAATGGATGGTAGCCTTGTCATTATGGAAGGTAGTCTGTTGTCGAGATTTTTGTTTCTCCAATGGATGGTAGCCTAGTCATTATGGAAGATAGTCTGTTGTCGAGATTTTTGTTATTCCAATGGATGATAGCCTTGTCATTATGGAAGCTAGTCTGTTGTCGAGATTTTTGTTACTCCAATTGATGGTAGCCTTGTTATTATGGAAGGTAGGCTGTTGTCGATATATTTGTTACTCCAATGGATGGTAGCCTAGTCATTATGAAAGGTAGTCTATTGTCGAGATTTTTTTACTCCAATGGATGGTAGCCTTGTCATTATGGAAGGTAGTATGTTGTCGAGATTTTTGTTATTCCAATGGATGGTAGCTTTTTTATTATGAAAGGTAGTATGTTGTCGATATCTTTGTTACTCCAATGGATGGTAGCCTTGTAATTAGGGATGGTAGTCTGTTGTTGAGATTTTTGTTACTCCAATGGATGGTTGCCTAGTCATTATGGAAGACAGTCTGTTGTCGAGATTTTTGTTACTCCAATGGATGATAGCCTTGTCATTATGGAAGGTAGGCTGTTGTCGATATATTTGTTACTCCAATGGATGGTAGCCTAGTCATTATGAAAGGTAGTCTATTGTCGAGATTTTTTTTACTCCAATGGATGGTAACCTTGTCATTATGGAAGGTAGTATGTTGTCGAGATTTTTGTTATTCCAATGGATGGTAGGCTGTTATCGAGATTTTTGTTATTCCAATGGATAATAGCCTGGTCATTATCGAAGGTAGTCTGTTGTCGAGATTTTTGTTACTTCCATGGATGGTAGCGTTGTTATTATGGAAGGTAGTTTGTCATTGTGATTTTTGTTACTCCTATGGATGGTAGACTTCTCATTATGGAAGGTAGTCTATTGTTCAGATTTTTGTTACTACAATGTATGGTAGCCTAGTCATTATGGAAGGTAGGCTGTTGTCGAGATATTAGTTACTCCAATGGATGGTAGCCTAGTCATTATGGAAGGTAGTCTGTTGTCAAGATTTTTGTTACTCCAATGGATGGTAGCCTTGTCATTATGGAAGGTAGTCTATTGTCGATATTTTTTTACTCCAATGGATGGTAGCCTTGTCATTATGGAAGATAGTATGTTGTTGATATTTTTGTTATTCCAATGGATGGTAGCCTTGTCTTTATGAAAGGTAGTCTATTGTCGAGATTTTTTTTACTCCAACGGATGGTAGCCTTGTCATTGTGGAAGGTGGTCTATTGTCGAGGTTTTTGTTACTCCAATGGATGGTAGCCTTGTCATTATGGAAGGTAGTATTTTGTTGATATCTTTGTTACTCCAATGGATGGTAGCCTTGTCATTATGGAAGGTAGTCTGTTGTCGATATCTTTGTTACTCCAATGGATGTTAGCCTAGTCATTATGAAAGGTAGTCTATTGTCGAGAATTTTTTTACTCCAATGGATGGTTGCCTTGTCATTATGGAAGGTAGTATGTTGTCGAGATTTTTGTTATTCCAATGGATGGTAGCTTTGTCATTATGAATGGTAGTATGTTGTCTATATCTTTGTTACTCCAATGGATGGTAGCCTAGTAATTAGGGAAGGTTGTCTGTTGTTGAGATTTTTGTTACTCCAACGGATGGTAGCCTAGTCATTATGGAAGATAGTCTATTGTAGAGATTTTTGTTACTCCAATGGATGATAGCCTTGTCATTATGGAAGGTAGGCTGTTGTCGATATATTTGTTACTCCAATGGATGGTAGCCTAGTCATTATGAAAGGTAGTCTATTGTCGAGATTTTTTTTACTCTAATTGATGGTAGCGTTGTCATTATGGAAGGTAGTATGTTGTCAAGATTTTTGTTATTCCAATGGATGGTAGCCTTGTCATTATGAAAGGTAGTCTGTTATCGATATCTTTGTTATTCCAATGGATAGTAGCCTGGTCATTAGGGAAGTTAGTGTGTTGTCAATATTTTTGTTACTCCAATGGATGGTAGCCTAGTCATGATGGAAGATAGTCTGTTTTCGAGATTTTTGTTACTCCAATGGATGATAGCCTTGTCATTATGGAAGCTAGTCTGTTGTCGAGATTTTTGTTACTCCAATTGATGGTAGCCTTGTTATTATGGAAGGTAGTCTGTCATTGTGATTTTTGTTACTCCTATGGATGGTAGCCTTATCATTATGGAAGGTAGTCTATTGTTCAGATTTTCATTACTACAATGTATGGTAGCCTTGTCATTATGGAAGGTAGTCTTTTGTCGAGATTTTTGTTACTCCAATGGATGGTAGCCTTGTCATTATGTAAGGTAGTCTATTGTCGAGATTTTTTTTACTCCAATGGATGGTAGCCTTGTCATTATGGAAGATAGTATGTTGTCGAGATTTTTGTTATTCCAATGGATGGTAGCCTTGTTATTATGAAAGGTAGTCTGTTGTCGATATCTTTGTTACTCCAATGGATGGTAGCATTGTCATTAGGGAAGGTAGTCGGTTGTCGAGATTTCCGTTACTACAATGTATGGTAGCCTAGTCATTATGGAAGGTAGTCTGTTGTCGAGATTTTAGTTACTCCAATGGATGATAGCCTTGTCAATATGAAGGTAGTCTATTGTCGATATTTTTGTTACTCCAATGGATGGTAGCCTTGTCATTATGGAAGGTAGTATGTTATCAAGATTTTTGTTAATCCAATGGATGGTAGCCATGTCATTACGTAAGGTAGTCTATTGTTCAGATTTTTGTTACTACAGTGTATGGTAGCCTTGTCAATATGGTAGGTAGTCTATTGTCGAGATTTTTGTTACTCTATTGGATGGTAGCCATGTCATTTTGAAAGTTAGTCTGTTGTCAAGACTTTTGTTTTTCCAATGGATGGTAGCCTAGTCATTATGGAAGGTATTTGTTTTTGAGATTTTTGATACTCCGATGGATGGTAGCCTTGTCATTATGGAAGGTAGTCTTTTGTCGAGATTTTTGTTACTCCAATGGATGATAGCGTTGTCATTATGGAAGGTAGTATGTTGTCGTGATTTTTGTTACTCCAATGGATGGTAGCCTTGTCATTATGGAAGGTAGTATGTTGTCGATATCTTTGTTACTATAATGGATGGTAGCCTTGTCATTATGAAAGGTTGTTTGTTGCCGAGATTTTTGTTACTCCAATGGATGGTAGCCTTGTTATTATGGAAGGTAGTCTGTCATTGTGATTTTTGTTACTCCTATGGATGGTAGCCTTCTCATTATGGAAGGTAGTCTGTTGTCGAGATTTTTATTACTCCAATGGATTGTAGCCTTGTCATTATGGAAGGTAGTATTTTGTTGATATCTTTGTTACTCCAATGGATGGTAGCCTTATCATTATGGAAGGTAGTATGTTATCGATATCTTTGTTACTCCAATGGATGGTAGCCTAGTCATTATGGAAGGTAGTATGTTGTCGAGATTTTTGTTATTCCAATGGATGGTAGCCTTGTCATTATGGAAGGTAGTATGTTGTCGAGATTTTTGTTATTCCAATGGATGATAGCTTTGCATTATGAAAGGTAGTCTGTTGTCGATATCTTTGTTACTCCAATGGATGGTAGCCTAGTAATTCGGGAAGGTAGTCTGTTGTCCAGATTTTTCTTACTCAAATGGATGGTAGCCTAGTCATTATGGAAGATAGTTTGTTGTCGAGATTTTTGTTACTTCAATGGATGATAGCCTTGTCATTATGGATGGTAGGCTGTTGTCGATATATTTGTTACTCCAATGGATGGTAGCCTTGTCATTATGGAAGGTAGTATGTTGTCGAGATTTTTGTTATTCCAGTGGATGGTAGCCTTGTCATTATGAAAGGTAGGCTATTATCGATATCTTTGTTATTCCAATGGATAATAGCCTGGTCATTAGGGAAGTTAGTGTGTTGTCGAGATTTTTGTTACTCCAATGGATGGTAGCCTAGTGATTATGGAAGATAGTCCGTTGTCGAGATTTTTGTTACTCCAATGGATGATAGCCTTGTCATTATGGAAGGTAGTCCGTTGTCGAGATTTTTGTTACTCCCATGGATGGTAGCATTGTTATTATGGAAGGTAGTTTTTCATTGTGATTTTTGTTACTCCTATGGATGGTAGACTTCTCATTATGGAAGGTAGTCTATTGTTCAGATTTTTGTTACTACAATGTATGGTAGCCTAGTCATTATGGAAGGTAGTCTGTTGTTGAGATTTTAGTTACTCCAATGGATGGCAGCCTAGTCATTATGGAAGGTAGTCTGTTGTCAAGATTTTTGTTACTCCAATGGATGGTAGCCTTGTCATTATGGAAGGTAGTCTATTGTCGATATTTTTTTTACTCCAATGGATGGTAGCCTTTTCATTATGGAAGATAGTATTTGGTCGAGATTTTTGTTATTCCAATGGATGGTAGCCTTGTCATTATGGAAGGTAGTCTGTGGTCGATATCTTTGTTACTCCAATGGATGTTAGCCTAGTCATTATGAAAGGTAGTCTATTGTCGAGAATTTTTTTACTCCAATGGATGGTTGCCTTGTCATTATGGAAGGTAGTATGTTGTCGAGATTTTTGTTATTCCAATGGATGGTAGCTTTGTCATTATGAAAGGTAATATGTTGTCAATATCTTTGTTACTCCAATGGATGGTAGCCTAGTAATTTGGGAAGGTAGTCTGTTGTGGAGATTTTTGTTAATCCAACGGATGGTAGCCTTGTCATTATGGAAGGTAGTATGTTGTCGAAATTTTTATTACACCAATGGATGTTAGCCTTGTCATTATGTAAGGTAGTCTTTTGTTAATATTTTTGTTACTCCAATGGATGGTAGCCTTGTCATTATGGAAAGTAGTCTGTTGCCTAGATTTTTTTTACTCTAAAGGATGGTAGCCTTGTCATTATGGAAGGTAGTATGTTGTCAAGATTTTTGTTATTCCAATGGATGGTAGCCTTGTCATTATGAAAGGTAGTCTGTTATCAATATCTTTGTTATTCCAATGGATAGTAGCCTGGTCATTAGGGAAGTTAGTGTGTTGTCGAGATTTTTGTTACTCCAATGGATGGTAGCCTTCTCATTATGGAAGGTAGTCTATTGTTCAGATTTTTGTTACTACAATGTATGGTAGCCTAGTCATTATGGAAGGTAGTATGTTGTCGATATTTTAAGTACTCCAATGGATGGTAGCCTAGTCATTATGGAAGGTAGTCTGTTGTCAAGATTTTTGTTACTCAAATGGATGGTAGCCTTGTCATTATGGAAAGTAGTCTATTGTCGATATTTTTTTTACTCCAATGGATGGTAGCCTTGTCATTATGGAAGATAGTATGTTGTCGAGATTTTTGTTATTCCAATGGATGGTATCTTTGTCATTATGAAAGGTAGTATGTTGTCGATATCTTTGTTACTCCAATGGATGGTAGCCTAGTAATTAGGGATGGTAGTCTGTTGTCGAGATTTTTGTTACTCCAATGGATGGTAGCCTTGTCATTATGGAAGGTAGTATTTTGTTGATATCTTTGTTACTCCAATGGATGGTAGCCTTGTCTTTATGGAAGGTGCTCTGTTGTCGATATCTTTGTTACTCCAATGGATGGTAGCCTAGTCATTATGAAAGGTAGTCTATTGTTGAGATTTTTTTACTCTAATAGATGGTAGCCTTGTCATTATGGAAGGTAGTATGTTATCGAGATTTTTGTTATTCCAATGGATGGTATCTTTGTCATTATGAAAGGTAGTATGTTGTCGATATCTTTGTTACTCCAATGGATGGTAGCCTAGTAATTAGGGATGGTAGTCTGTTGTCGAGATTTTTGTTACTCCAATGGATGGTAGCGTAGTCATTATGGAAGATAGTCTGTTGTCGAGACTTTTGTTACTCCAATGGATGATAGCCTTGTCATTATGGAAGGTAGGCTGTTGTCGATATATTTGTTACTCCAATGGATGCTAGCCTAGTCATTATAAAAGGTAGTTATTTGTCGAGATTTTTTTTACTCCAATGGATGGTAGCCTTGTCATTATGGAAGGTAGTGTGTTGTCGATATTTTTGTTACTCCAATGGATGGTAGCCTTGTCATTATGGAAGATAGTCTGTTTACGAGATTTTTGTTACTCCAATGAATGATAGCCTTGTCATTATGGAAGGTAGTCTGTTGTCGAGATTTTTGTTACTCCAATGTATGGTAGCCTAGTCATTATGAAAGGTAGTCTTTTGTCGAGATTTTTTTTACACTAATGGATGGTAGCCTTGTCATTATGGAAGGTAGTATGTTGTCTAGATTTTTGTTATTCCAATGGATGGTAGCCTTGTCATTATGAAAGGTAGTCTTTTATCGATATCTTTGTTATTCCAATGGATAGTAGCCTGGTCATTAGGGAAGTTAGTGTGTTGTCGATATTTTTGTTACTCCAATGGATGGTAGCCTAGTCATTATGGAAGATAGTCTGTTGTCGAGATTTTTTTTACTCCAATGGATGATAGCCTTGTCATTATGGAAGGTAGTCTGTTGTCGAGATTTTTGTTACTCCAATGGATGGTAGCCTTGTTATTATGGAAGGTAGTTTGTCATTGTGATTTTTGTTACTCCTATGGATGGTAGCCTTCTCATTATGGAAGGTAGTCTATTGTTCAGATTTTTGTTACTACAATGTATGGTAGCGTAGTCATTATGGAAGGTAGTATGTTGTCGAGATTTTAAGTACTCCAATGGATGGTAGCCTAGTCATTATGGAAGGTAGTCTGTTGTCAAGATTTTTGTTACTCCAATGGATGGTAGCCTTGTCATTATGGAAAGTAGTCTATTGTCGATATTTTTTTTACTCCAATGGATGGTAGCCTTGTCATTATGGAAGATAGTATGTTGTCGAGATTTTTGTTATTCCAATGGATGGTAGCCTTGTCATTATGAAAGGTAGTCTATTGTCGAGATTTTTTTTACTCCAATGGATGGTAGCCTTGTCATTATGGAAGGTAGTTTGTTGTCGAGATTTTTGTTACTCCAATGGATGGTAGCCTTGTCATTATGGAAGGTAGTATTTTGTTGATATCTTTGTTACTCCAATGGATGGTAGCCTTCTCATTATGGATGGTAATCTTTTGTCAATATCTTTGTTACTCCAATGGATGGTAGCCTAGTCATTATGAAAGGTAGTATGTTGTCGAGATTTTTGTTATTCCAATGGATGGTAGCTTTGTCATTATGAAAGGTAGTATGTTGTCGATATCTTTGTTACTCCAATGGATGGTAGCCTAGTAATTAGGGAAAGTATTCTGTTGTCGATATATTTGTTACTCCAATGGATGGTAGCCTAGTCATTATGAAAGGTAGTCTATTGTCGAGATTTTTTTACTCCAATGGATGGTAGCCTTGTCATTATGGAAGGTAGTATGTTGTCGAGATTTTTGTTATTCCAATGGATGGTAGCCTTGTCATTATGAAAGGTAGTCTGTTATCGATATCTTTGTTATTCCAATGGATAGTATCCTGGTCATTAGGGAAATTAGTGTGATGTCGAGATTTTTGTTACTCCAATGAATGGTAGCCTAGTCATTATGGAAGATAGTCTGTTGTCGAGATTTTTGTTACTCCAATGGATGATAGCCTTGTCATTATGGAAGGTAGTCTATTGTCGTGATTTTTGTTACTCCAATTGATGGTAGCCTTGTTATTATGGAAGGTAGTCTGTCATTGTGATTTTTGTTACTCCAATGGATGGTAGCCTTCTCATTATGGAAGGTAGTCTATTGTTCAGATTTTCGTTACTACAATGTATGGTAGCCTAGTCTTTATGGAAGGTAGTCTATTGTCGAGTTTTTAGTTACTCCAATGGATGGTAGCCTAGTCATTATGGAAGGTAGTCTGTTGTCGAGATTTTAGTTACTCCAATGGATGGTAGCCTTGTCATTATGGAAGGTAGTCTATTGTTGAGATTTTTTTTACTCCAATGGATGGTAGCCTTGTCATTATGGAAGATTGTATGTTGTCGAGATTTTTTATTATTCCAATGGATGGTAGCCTTGTCATTATGGAAGGTAGTCTGTTGTCGAGATTTTTGTTTCTCCAATGGATGGTAGCCTAGTCATTATGGAAGATAGTCTGTTGTCGAGATTTTTATTACTCCAATGGATGATAGCCTTGTCATTATGGAAGGTAGGCTGTTGTCGATATATTTGTTACTCCAATGGATGGTAGCCTAGTCACTATGAAAGGTAGTCTATTGTCGAGATTTTTTTTACTCCAACGGATGGTAGCCTTCTCATTATGGAAAGTAGTATGTTGTCGAGATTTTTGTTATTCCAATGGATGGTAGCCTTGTCATTATGAAAGGTAGTCTGTTATCGATATCTTTGTTATTCCAATGGATAGTATCCTGGTCATTAGGGAAATTAGTGTAATGTCAAGATTTTTGTTACTCCAATGGATGGTAGCCTAGTCATTATGGAAGATAGTCTGTTGTCAAGATTTTTGTTACTCCAATGGATGATAGCCTTGTCATTATGGAAGCTAGTCAGTTGTCGAGATTTTTGTTACTCCAATTGATGGTAGCCTTGTTATTATGGAAGGTAGGTTGTTGTCGATATATTTGTTACTCCAATGGATGGTAGCCTAGTCATTATGAAAGGTAGTCTATTGTCGAGATTTTTTTACTCCAATGGATGGTAGCCTTGTCATTATGGAAGGTAGTATGTTGGCGAGATTTTTGTTACTCCAATGGATGGTAGCCTTGTCATTATGGAAGGTAGTATTTTGTTGATATCTTTGTTACTCCAATGGATGGTAGCCTTGTCATTATGGAAGGTATTCTGTTGTCGATATCTTTGTTACTCCAACGGATGGTAGCCTAGTCATTATGAAAGGTAGTCTATTATCGAGATTTTTTTACTCCAATGGATGGTAGCCTTGTCATTATGGAAGGTAGTATGTTGTCGAGATTTTTGTTATTCCAGTGGATGGTAGGCTGTTATCGAGATTTTTGTTATTCCAATGGATAATAGCCTGGTCATTATCGAAGGTAGTCTGTTGTCGAGATTTTTGTTACTTCCATGGATGGTAGCGTTGTTATTATGGAAGGTAGTTTGTCATTGTGATTTTTGTTACTCCTATGGATGGTAGACTTCTCATTATGGAAGGTAGTCTATTGTTCAGATTTTTGTTACTACAATGTATGGTAGCCTAGTCATTATGGAAGGTAGTCTGTTGTCGAGATTTTAGTTACTCCAATGGATGGTAGCCTAGTCATTATGGAAGGTAGTCTGTTGTCAAGATTTTTGTTACTCCAATGGATGGTAGCCTTGTCATTATGGAAGGTAGTCTATTGTCGATATTTTTTTACTCCAATGGATGGTAGCCTTGTCATTATGGAAGATAGTATGTTGTTGATATTTTTGTTATTCCAATGGATGGTAGCCTTGTCTTTATGAAAGGTAGTCTATTGTCGAGATTTTTTTTACTCCAAGGGATGGTAGCCTTGTCATTATGGAAGGTGGTCTATTGTCGAGGTTTTTGTTACTCCAATGGATGGTAGCCTTGTCATTATGGAAGGTAGTATTTTGTTGATATCTTTGTTACTCCAATGGATGGTAGCCTTGTCATTATGGAAGGTAGTCTGTTGTCGATATCTTTGTTACTCCAATGGATGTTAGCCTAGTCATTATGAAAGGTAGTCTATTGTCGAGAATTTTTTTACTCCAATGGATGGTTGCCTTGTCATTATGGAAGGTAGTATGTTGTCGAGATTTTTGTTCTTCCAATGGATGGTAGCTTTGTCATTATGAATGGTAGTATGTTGTCTATATCTTTGTTACTCCAATGGATGGTAGCCTAGTAATTAGGGAAGGTTGTCTGTTGTTGAGATTTTTGTTACTCCAACGGATGGTAGCCTAGTCATTATGGAAGATAGTCTATTGTAGAGATTTTTGTTACTCCAATGGATGATAGCCTTGTCATTATGGAAGGTAGGCTGTTGTCGATATATTTTTTACTCCAATGGATGGTAGCCTAGTCATTATGAAAGGTAGTCTATTGTCGAGATTTTTTTTACTCTAATTGATGGTAGCGTTGTCATTATGGAAGGTAGTATGTTGTCAAGATTTTTGTTATTCCAATGGATGGTAGCCTTGTCATTATGAAAGGTAGTCTGTTGTCTATATCTTTGTTACTCCAATGGATGGTAGCCTAGTAATTAGGGAAGGTTGTCTGTTGTTGAGATTTTTGTTACTCCAACGGATGGTAGCCTAGTCATTATGGAAGATAGTCTATTGTAGAGATTTTTGTTACTCTAATGGATGATAGCCTTGTCATTATGGAAGGTAGGCTGTTGTCGATATATTTTTTACTCCAATGGATGGTAGCCTAGTCATTATGAAAGGTAGTCTATTGTCGAGATTTTTTTTACTCTAATTGATGGTAGCGTTGTCATTATGGAAGGTAGTATGTTGTCAAGATTTTTGTTATTCCAATGGATGGTAGCCTAGTCATTATGAAAGGTAGTCTGTTATCGATATCTTTGTTATTCCAATGGATAGTAGCATTGTAATTAGGGAAGTTAGTGTGTTGTCGAGATTTTTGTTACTCCAATGGATGGTAGCCTAGTCATTATGGAAGATAGTCTGTTGTCGAGATTTTTGTTACTTCAATGGATGATAGCCTTTTCATTATGGAAGCTAGTCTGTTGTCGAGATTTTTGTTACTCCAATTGATGGTAGCCTTGTTATTATGGAAGGTAGTCTGTCATTGTGATTTTTTTTACTCCTATGGATGGTAGCCTTATCATTATGGAAGGTAGTCTATTGTTCAGATTTTCATTACTATAATGTATGGTAGCCTTGTCATTATGGAAGGTAGTCTTTTTTCGAGATTTTTGTTACTCCAATGGATGGTAGCCTTGTCATTATGTAAGGTAGTCTATTGTCGAGATTTTTTTTACTCCAATGGATGGTAACCTTGTCATTATGGAAGATAGTATGTTGTCGAGATTTTTGTTATTCCAATGGATGGTAGCCTTGTCATTATGAAAGGTAGTCTGTTATCGATATCTTTGTTACTTCAATGGATGGTAGCCTTGTCATTAGGGAAGGTAGTCGGTTGTCGAGATTTCCGTTACTACAATGTATGGTAGCCTAGTCATTATGGAAGGTAGTCTGTTGTCGAGATTTTAGTTACTCCAATGGATGATAGCCTTGTCAATATGAAGGTAGTCTATTGTCGAGATTTTTGTTACTCCAATGGATGGTAGCCTTGTCATTATGTAAGGTAGTATGTTATCAAGATTTTTGTTAATCCAATGGATGGTAGCCATGTCATTATGTAAGGTAGTCTATTGTTCAGATTTTTGTTACTACAGTGTATGGTAGCCTTGTCAATATGGTAGGTAGTCTATTGTCAAGATTTTTGTTACTCTATTAGATGGTAGCCATGTCATTTTGAAAGTTAGTCTGTTGTCAAGACTTTTGTTTTTCCAATGGATGGTAGCCTAGTCATTATGGAAGGTATTTGTTTTTGAGATTTTTGATACTCCGATGGATGGTAGCCTTGTCATTATGGAAGGTAGTCTTTTGTCGAGATTTTTGTTACTCCAATGGATGATAGCGTTGTCATTATGGAAGGTAGTATGTTGTCGTGATTTTTGTTACTCCAATGGATGGTAGCCTTGTCATTATGGAAGGTAGTATGTTGTCGATATCTTTGTTACTATAATGGATGGTAGCCTTGTCATTATGAAAGGTTGTTTGTTGCCGAGATTTTTGTTACTCCAATGGATGGTAGCCTTGTTATTATGGAAGGTAGTCTGTCATTGTGAGTTTTGTTACTCCTATGGATGGTAGCCTTCTCATTATGGAAGGTAGTCTGTTGTCGAGATTTTTATTACTCCAATGGATTATAGCCTTGTCATTATGGAAGGTAGTATTTTGTTGATATGTTTGTTACTCCAATGGATGGTAGCCTTATCATTATGGAAGGTAGTATGTTATCGATATCTTTGTTACTCCAATGGATGGTAGCCTAGTCATTATGGAAGGTAGTATGTTGTCGAGATTTTTGTTATTCCAATGGATGGTAGCCTTGTCATTATGGAAGGTAGTATGTTGTCGAGATTTTTCTTATTCCAATGGATGGTAGCTTTGCATTATGAAAGGTAGTCTGTTGTCGATATCTTTGTTACTCCAATGGATGGTAGCCTAGTAATTCGGGAAGGTAGTCTGTTGTCCAGATTTTTCTTACTCAAATGGATGGTAGCCTAGTCATTATGGAAGATAGTTTGTTGTCGAGATTTTTGTTACTTCAATGGATGATAGCCTTGTCATTATGGATGGTAGGCTGTTGTCGATATATTTGTTACTCCAATGGATGGTAGCCTAGTCATTATGAAAGGTAGTCTATTGTCGAGATTTTTTTTACTCCAATGGATGGTAGCCTTGTCATTATGGAAGGTAGTATGTTGTCGAGATTTTTGTTATTCCAGTGGATGGTAGCCTTGTCATTATGAAAGGTAGGCTATTATCGATATCTTTGTTATTCCAATGGATAATAGCCTGGTCATTAAGGAAGTTAGTGTGTTGTCGAGATTTTTGTTACTCTAATGGATGGTAGCCTAGTGATTATGGAAGATAGTTTGGTATCGAGATTTTTGTTATTCCAATGGATGATAGCCTTGTCATTATGGAAGGTAGTCCGTTGTCGAGATTTTTGTTACTCCCATGGATGGTAGCATTGTTATTATGGAAGGTAGTTTGTCATTGTGATTTTTGTTACTCCTATGGATGGTAGACTTCTCATTATGGAAGGTAGTCTATTGTTCAGATTTTTGTTACTACAATGTATGGTAGCCTAGTCATTATGGAAGGTAGTCTGTTGTCGAGATTTTACTTACTCCAATGGATGGCAGCCTAGTCATTATGGAAGGTAGTCTGTTGTCAAGATTTTTGTTACTCCAATGGATGGTAGCCTTGTCATTATGGAAGGTAGTCTATTGTCGAAATTTTTTTTACTCCAATGGATGGTAGCCTTTTCATTATGGAAGATAATATTTGGTCTAGATTTTTGTTATTCCAATGGATGGTAGCCTTGTCATTATGGAAGGTAGTCTGTGGTCGATATCTTTGTTACTCCAATGGATGTTAGCCTAGTCATTATGAAAGGTAGTCTATTGTCGAGAATTTTTTTACTCCAATGGATGGTTGCCTTGTCATTATGGAAGGTAGTATGTTGTCGAGATTTTTGTTATTCCAATGGATGGTAGCTTTGTCATTATGAAAGGTAATATGTTGTCAATATCTTTGTTACTCCAATGGATGGTAGCCTAGTAATTTGGGAAGGTAGTCTGTTGTTGAGATTTTTGTTAATCCAATGGATGGTAGCCTTGTCATTATGGAAGGTAGTATGTTGTCGAAATTTTTATTACACCAATGGATGTTAGCCTTGTTATTAATTAAGGTAGTCTTTTGTTAATATTTTTGTTACTCCAATGGATGGTAGCCTTGTCATTATGGAAAGTAGTGTGTTGCCTAGATTTTTTTTACTCTAAAGGATGGTAGCCTTGTCATTATGGAAGGTAGTATGTTGTCAAGATTTTTGTTATTCCAATGGATGGTAGCCTTGTCATTATGAAAGGTAGTCTGTTATCAATATCTTTGTTATTCCAATGGATAGTAGCCTGGTCATTAGGGAAGTTAGTATGTTGTCGAGATTTTTGTTACTCCAATGGATGGTAGCCTAGTCATTATGGAAGATAGTCTGTTGTCGAGATTTTTGTTACTCCAATGGATGATAGCCTTGTCATTATGGAAGCTAGTCTGTTGTCGAGATTTTTGTTACTCCAATTGATGGTAGCCTTGTTATTATGGAAGGTAGTCTATCATTGTGATTTTTGTTACTCCTATTGATGGTAGCCTTATCATTATGGAAAGTAGTCTATTGTTCAGATTTTCATTACTACAATGTATGGTAGCCTTGTCATTATGGAAGGTAGTCTATTGTCGAGATTTTTGTTACTCCAATGGATGGTAGCCTTGTCATTATGGAAGGTAGTCTATTGTCGAGATTTTTTTTACTCCAATGGATGGTATCCTTGTCATTATGGAAGATAGTATGTTGTCGAGATTTTGGTTATTCCAATGGATGGTAGCCTTGTCATTATGAAAGTTAGTCTGTTGTCGATATCTTTGTTACTCCAATGGATGGTAGCCTTGTCATTAGGGAAGGTAGTCGGTTGTCCATATTTTCGTTACTACAATGTATGGTAGCCTAGTCATTATGGAAGGTAGTCTGTTGTCGAGATTTTAGTTACTCTATTGGATGATAGCCTTGTCAATATGAAGGTAGTCTGTTGTCGAGATTTTTGTTACTCCAATGGTTGGTAGCCTTGTCATTATGTAAGGCAGTCTATTGTTCAGATTTTTGTTACTACAGTGTATGGTAGCCTTGTCAATATGGTAGGTAGTCTATTGTCGAGATTTTTGTTACTCTATTGGATGGTAGCCTAGTCATTATGGAAGGTAGTCTGTTGTCGAGATTTTTGTTACTCCAATGGATGGTAGCCTAGTCATTATGGAAGGTAGTCTGTTGTCGAGATTTTTGTTATTCCAATGAATGGTAGCCTTGTCATTATGGAAGGTAGTATGTTGTCGAGATTTTTGTTATTCCAATGGATGGTAGCTTTGCATTATGAAAGGTAGTCTGTTGTCGATATCTTTGTTACTCCAATGGATGGTAGCCTAGTAATTAGGGAAGGTAGTCTGTTGTCGAGATTTTTGTTACTCCAATGGATGGTAGCCTAGTCATTATGGAAGATTGTTTGTTGTCGAGATTTTTGTTACTCCAATGGATGATAGCCTTGTCATTATGGTTGGTAGGCTGTTGTCGATATATTTGTTACTCCAATGGATGGTAGCCTAGTCATTATGAAAGGTAGTCTATTGTCGAGATTTTTTTTACTCCAATGGATGGTAGCCTTGTCATTATGGAAGGTAGTATGTTGTCGAGCTTTTGGTTATTCCAATGGATGGTAGCCTTGTCATTATGAAAGGTAGTCTATTGTCGATATCTTTGTTACTCCAATGGATGGTAGCCTTGTCATTAGGGAAGGTAGTCGGTTGTCCATATTTTCGTTACTACAATGTATGGTAGCCTAGTCATTATGGAAGGTAGTCTGTTGTCGAGATTTTAGTTACTCCAATGGATGATAGCCTTGTCAATATGAAGGTAGTCTGTTGTCGAGATTTTTGTTACTCCAATGGATGGTAGCCTTGTCATTATGGAAGGTAGTATGTTATCAAGATTTTTGTTAATCCAATGGATGGTAGCCTTGTCATTATATAAGGCAGTCTATTGTTCAGATTTTTGTTACTACAGTGTATGGTAGCCTTGTCAATATGGTAGGTAGTCTATTGTCGAGATTTTTGTTACTCTATTGGATGGTAGTCTAGTCATTATGGAAGGTAGTCTGTTGTCGAGATTTTTGTTACTCCAATGGATGGTAGCCTAGTCATTATGGAAGGTAGTCTGTTGTCGAGATTTTTGTTATTCCAATGGATGGTAGCCTTGTCATTTTGGAAGGTAGTATGTTGTCGAGATTTTTGTTATTCCAATGGATGATAGCTTTGCATTATGAAAGGTAGTCTGTTGTCGATATCTTTGTTACTCCAATGGATGGTAGCCTAGTAATTAGGGAAGGTAGTCTGTTGTCGAGATTTTTGTTACTCCAATGGATGGTAGCCTAGTCATTATGGAAGATAGTTTGTTGTCGAGATTTTTGTTACTCCAATGGATGATAGCCTTGTCATTATGGTTGGTAGGCTGTTGTCGATATATTTGTTACTCCAATGGATGGTAGCCTAGTCATTATGAAAGGTAGTCTATTGTCGAGATTTTTTTTACTACAATGGATGGTAGCCTTGTCATTATGGAAGGTAGTATGTTGTCGAGATTTTGGTTATTCCAATGGATGGTAGCCTTGTCATTATGAAAGGTAGTCTGTTGTCGATATCTTTGTTACTCCAATGGATGGTAGCCTTGTCATTAGGGAAGGTAGTCGGTTGTCCATATTTTCGTTACTACAATGTATGGTAGCCTAGTCATTATGGAAGGTAGTCTGTTCTCGAGATTTTAGTTACTCCAATGGATGATAGCCTTGTCAATATGAAGGTAGTCTGTTGTCGAGATTTTTGTTACTCCAATGGATGATAGCCTTGACATTATGGAAGGTAGTATGTTATCAAGATTTTTGTTAATCCAATGGATGGTAGCCTTGTCATTATGTAAGGCAGTCTATTGTTCAGATTTTTGTTACTACAGTGTATGGTAGCCTTGTCAATATGGTAGGTAGTCTATTGTCGAGATTTTTGTTACTCTATTGGATGGTAGCCTAGTCATTATGGAAGGTAGTTTGTTGTCGATATTTATGTTACTCCAATGGATGGTAGCCTAGTCATTATTGAAGGTAGTCTGTTGTCGAGATTTTTGTTATTCCAATGGATGGTAGCCTTGTCATTATGGAAGGTAGTATGTTGTCGAGATTTTTGTTATTCCAATGGATGGTAGCTTTGCATTATGAAAGGTAGTCTGTTGTCGATATCTTTGTTACTCCAATGGATCGTAGCCTAGTAATTAGGGAAGGTAGTCTGTTGTCGAGATTTTTGTTACTCCAATGGATGGTAGCCTAGTCATTATGGAAGATAGTTTGTTGTCGAGATTTTTGTTACTCCAATGGATGATAGCCTTGTCATTATGGTTGGTAGGCTGTTGTCGATATATTTGTTACTCCAATGGATGGTAGCCTAGTCATTATGAAAGGTAGTCTATTGTCTAGATTTTTTTTACTCCAATGGATGGTAGCCTTGTCATTATGGAAGGTAGTATGTTGTCGAGATTTTTGTTATTCCAATGGATGGTAGCCTTGTCATTAAGAAAGGTAGTCTGTTGTCGATATCTTTGTTACTCCAATGGATAGTAGCCTAGTCATTAGGGAAGGTAGTGTGTTGTCGAGATTTTTGTTATTCCAATGGATGGTAGCCTAGTCATTATGGAAGATATTCTTTTGTTGAGATTTTTGTTACTCCAATGGATGATAGCCTTGTCATTATGGAAGGTAGTCTGTGGTCGAGATTTTTGTTACTCCAATGGATGGTAGGCTTGTTATTATAGAAGGTAGTCTGTCATTGTGATTTTTGTTACTCCTATGGATGGTAGCCTTGTAATTATGGAAGGTAGTCTATTGTTCAGATTTTCGTTACTACAATGTATGGTAGCCTAGTCATTATGGAAGGTAGTCTGTTGTCAAGATTTTAGTTACTCCAATGGATGGTAGCCTAGTCATTATGGAAGGTAGTATGTTGTCGAGATTTCTGTTACTCCAATGGATGGTAGCCTTGTCATTATGGAAGGTAGTCTGTTGTCGAGATATTTTGTTACTCTAACGGATGGTAGCCTTGTCATTATGGAAGGTAGTCTGTCGTCGTGATTTTTGTTACTCCAATGGATGGTAGCCCTGTCATTATGGAAGTTTGTATGTTGTCAAGATTTTTGTTAATCCAATGGATGGTAGCTTTATCATTATGGAAGGTAGTATATTGTTCAGATTTTTGTTACTACAATGTATGGTAGCCATGTCATTTTGGAAGTTAGTCTGTTGTCAAGAATTTTATTTTTCCAATGGATGGTAGCCTAGTCAGTATGAAAGGTAGTCTATTTTTTATATTTTTGATACTTCGATGGAGGTTAGCCTTGTCATTATGGAAGGTAGTCTGTTGTCATGATTTTTGTTACTCCAATGTATGGTAGCCTTGTCATTATGGAAGGTAGTATGTTGTCGATATCTTTGTTACTCCAATGGATGGTAGCCTTGTCATTATGGAAGGTAGTCGGTTGTCGATATCTTTGTTACTCAAATGGATGGTAGCCTAGTCATTATGGAAGGTAGTATATTGTCGAGATTTTTATTACTCCAATGGATGGTAGCCTTGTCATTATGGAAGGTAGTATGTTGTCGAGATTTTTGTTATTCCAATGGATGGTAGCCTAGTCAATATGAAAGGTAGTCTGTTGTCGATATTTTTGTTACTCCAATTGATGGTAGCCTTGTCATTATGGAAGGAAGTATGTTGTCGAGATTTTTGCTAATCCAATGGATGGTAGCCTTGTCATTATGGAAGGTATTCTATTGTTCAGATTTTTGTTACTAAAATGTATGGTAGCCTTGTAATTATGGTAGGTAGTATGTTGTCGAAAATTTGTTACTCTATTTGATGGTAGCCATGTCATTATGGATGTTAGTCTGTTGTCGAGATTTTTGTTTTTCCAATGGATGGTAGCTTAGTCATTATGGAAGGTAGTCTGTTTTTGAGATTTTTGTTACTCCGATGGATGGTAGCCTTGTCATTTTGGAAGGTAGTCTGTTGTCGAGATTTTTGTTACTCCAATGAATGGTAGCCTTGTCATTATGGAAGGTAGTATTTTGTTGATATCTTTGTTACTCCAATGGATGGTAGCCTTGTAATTATGGAAGTTAGTCTGTTGTCGATATCTTTGTTACTCCAATGGATGGTAGCCTAGTCATTATGAAAGGTAGTCTATTGTCGAGATTTTTGTTACTCCAATGGATGGTAGCCTTGTCATTATGGAAGGTAGTATGTTGTCGAGATTTTTGTTATTCCAATGGATTGTAGCCTTGTCATTATGAAAGGTAGTCTATTGTCGAGATTTTTTTTACTCCAATGGATGGTAGCCTTGTCATTATGGAAGCTAGTCTGTTTTCGAGATTTTTGTTACTCCAATGGATGGTAGCCTTGTCATTATGGAAGGTAGTATGTTGTCGATATATTTGTTACTCCAATGGATAGTAGCCTAGTAATTAGGGAAGGTAGTCTGTTGTCGAGATTTTTGTTACTCCAATGGATGGTAGCCTAGTCATTATGGAAGATAGTTTGTTGTCGAGATTTTTGTTACTCCAATGGATGATAGCCTTGTCATTATGGAAGGTAGGCTGTTGTCTATATATTTGTTACTCCAATGGATGGTAGCCTAGTCATTATGAAAGGTAGTCTATTGTCGAGAATTTTTTTACTCCAATGGATGGTAGCCTTCTCATTATGGAAGGTAGCATGTTGTCGAGATTTTTGTTATTCCAATGGATGGTAGCCTTGTCACTATGAAAGGTAGTCTGTTATCGATATCTTTGTTATTCCAATGGATAGTAGCCTGGTCATTAGGGAAGTTAGTGTGTTGTCGAGATTTTTGTTACTCTAATGGATGGTAGCCTAGTCATTATGGAAGATAGTTTGTTGTCGAGATTTTTGTTACTCCAATGGATGATAGCCTTGTCATTATGGAAGCTAGTCTGTTGTCGAGATTTTTGTTACTCCAGTTGATGGTAGCCTTGTTATTATGGAAGGTAGTCTGTCATTGTGATTTTTGTTACTCCTATGGATGGTAGCCTTCTCATTATGGAAGGAAGTCTATTGTTCAGATTTTCGTTACTACAATGTATGGTAGCCTAGTCTTTATGGAAGGTAGTCTATTGTCGAGATTTTAGTTACTCCAATGGATGGTATCCTAGTCATTATGGAAGGTAGTCTGTTGTCGAGATTTTTGTTACTCCAATGGATGGTAGCCTTGTCATTATGGAAGGTAGTCTATTGTCGAGATTTTTTTTACTCCAATGGATGGTAGCCTTGTCATTATGGAAGATAGTATGTTGTCGAGATTTTTGTTATTCCAATGGATGGTAGCCTTGTCATTATGAAAGTTAGTCTGTTGTCGATATCTTTGTTACTCCAATGGATGGTAGCCTTGTCATTAGGGAAGGTAGTCTGTTGTCGAGATTTTCATTACTACAATGTAAGGTAGCCTAGTCATTATGGAAGTTAGTCTGTGGTCAAGACTTTTGTTTTTCCAATGGATGGTAGCCTAGTCATTATGGAAGGTAGTCTGTTTCTGAGATTTTTGATACTCCGATGCATTGTAGCCTTATCATTACGGAAGTTAGTCTGTTGTCGAGATTTTTGTTCCTCCAATGGATGGTAGCATTGTCATTATGGAAGGTAGTCGGTTGTCGTGATTTTTGTTACTCCAATGGATGGTAGCCTTGTCATTATGGAAGGTAGTATGTTGTCGATATCTTTGTTACTCCAATGGATGGAAGCCTTGTCATTATGAAAGGTTGTTTGTTGCCAAGATTTTTGTTACTCCAATGGATGGTAGCCTTATTATTATGGACGGTAGTCTGTCATTGTGATTTTTGTTACTCCTATGGATGGTAGCCTTCTCATTATGGAAGGTAGTCTGTTGTCGAGATTTTTGTTACTCCATTGGATGGTAGCCTTGTCATTATGGAAGGTAGTATTTTGTTGATATCTTTGTTACTCCAATGGATGGTAGCCTTGTCATTATGGAAGGTAGTATGTTATCGATATCTTTGTTACTCCAATGGATGGTAGCCTAGTCATTATGGAATGTAGTATGTTTTCGAGATTTTTGTTATTCCAATGGATGTTAGCCTTGTCATTATGGAAGGTAGTATGTTGTCGAGATTTTTGTTATTCCAATGGATGGTAGCTTTGCATTATGAAAGGTAGTCTGTTGTCGATATCTTTGTTACTCCAATGGATGGTAGCCTAGTAATTAGGGAAGGTAGTTTGTTGTCGAGATTTTTGTTACTCCAATGGATGGTAGCCTAGTCATTATGGAAGATAGTTTGTTGTCGAGATTTTTGTTACTCCAATGGATGATAGCCTTGTCATTATGGAAGGTAGGCTGTTGTCGATATATTTGTTACTCCAATGGATGGTAGCCTAGTCATTATGACAGGTAGTCTATTGTCGATATTTTCTTTACTCCAATAGATGGTAGCCTTGTCATTATGGAAGGTAGTCTGTTGTCGAGATTTTTGGTACTCCATTGGATGGTAGCCTTGTCATTATGGAAGGTAGTATTTTGTTGATATCTTTGTTACTCCAATGGATGGTAGCCTTGTCATTATGGAAGGTAGTATGTTATCGATATCTTTGTTACTCCAATGGATGGTAGCCTAGTCATTACGGAATGTAGTATGTTGTCGAGATTTTTGTTATTCCAATGGATGTTAGCCTTGTCATTATGGAAGGTAGTATGTTGTCGAGATTTTTGTTATTCCAATGGATGGTAGCTTTGCATTATGAAAGGTAGTCTGTTGTCGATATCTTTGTTACTCCAATGGATGGTAGCCTAGTAATTAGGGAAGGTAGTTTGTTGTCGAGATTTTTGTTACTCCAATGGATGGTAGCCTAGTCATTATGGAAGATAGTCTGTTGTCGAGATTTTTGTTACTCCAATGGATGATAGCCTTATCATTATGGAAGGTAGGCTGTTGTCGATATATTTGTTACTCCAATGGATGGTAGCCTAGTCATTATGAAAGGTAGTCTATTGTCGAGATTTTCTTTACTCCAATGGATGGTAGCCTTGTCATTATGGAAGGTAGTATGTTGTCGAAATTTTTGTTATTCCAATGGATGGTAGCCTTGTCATTATGAAAGGTAGTCTGTTGTCGATATCTTTGTTACTCCAATGGATAGTAGCCTTGTCATTAGGGACGGTAGTGTGTTGTCGATATTTTTGTTACTCCAATGGAAGGTAGCCTAGTCATTATGGAAGATAGTCTGTTGTGGAGATTTTTGTTACTCCAATGGATGATAGCCTTGTCATTATGGAAGGTAGTCTGTTGTCGAGATTTTTGTTACTCCAATGGATGGTAGGCTTGTTATTATAGAAGGTAGTCTGTCATTGTGATTTTTGTTACTCCTATGGATGGTAGCCTTGTCATTATGGAAGGTAGTCTATTGTTCAGATTTTTGTTACTACAAGGTATATTAGCCTAGTCATTATGGAAGGTAGTCTGTTGTCAAGATTTTAGTTACTCCAATGGATGGTAGCCTAGTCATTATGGAAGGTAGTCTGTTGTCGAGATTTTTGTTACTCCAATGGATGATAGCCTTGTCATTATGGAAGGTAGTTTGTTGTCGAGATATTTTGATACTCTAACGGATGGTAGCCTTGTCACTATGGAAGGTAGTCTATCGTCGTGATTTTTGTTACTCCAATGGATGGTAGCCTTGTCATTATGGAAGGTAGTATGTTGTCAAGATTTTTGTTAATCCAATGGATGGTAGACTTGTCATTATGGAAGGTAGTATATTGTTCAGATTTTTGTTACTACAATGTATGGTAGCCGTGTCATTATGGTAGGTAGTCTGTTGTCGATATTTTTGTTACTCTATTGGATGGTAGCCATGTCATTTTGGAAGTTAGTCTGTTGTCAAGACTTATATTTTTCCAATGGATGGTAGCCCTGTCATTATGAAAGGTAGTCTATTTTTGAGATTTTTGATACTCCGATGGAGGGTAGCCTTGTCATTATGGAAGGTAGTCTGTTGTCGAGATTTTTGTTACTCCAATGGATGGTAGAGTTGTCATTATGGAAGGTAGTCTATTGTCATGATTTTTGTTACTCCAATGGATGGTAGCCTTGTCATTATGGAAGGTAGTATGTTGTCGATATCTTTGCTACTCCAATGGATGGTAGCCTTGTCATTATGGAAGGTAGTCGGTTGCCGATATCTTTGTTACTCAAATGGATGGTAGCCTAGTCATTATGGAAGGTAGTATATTGTCGAGATTTTTATTACTCCAATGGATGGTAGCCTTGTCATTATGGAAGGTAGTATGTTGTCAAGATTTTTATTATTCCAATGCATGGTAGCCTAGTCAATATGGAAGGTAGTCTGTTGTTGAGATTTTTGTTACTCTAATGGATGGTAGCCTTGTCATTATGGAAGGTAGACTGTTGTCGTGATTTTTGTTACTCCAATTGATGGTAGCCTTGTCATTATGGAAGGTAGTATGTTGTCGAGATTTTTGTTAATCCAATGAATGGTAGCCTTGTCATTATGGAAGGTATTCTATTGTTCAGATTTTTGTTACTAAAATGTATGGTAGCCTTGTAATTATGGTAGGTAGTATGTTGTCGAAATATTTGTTACTCTATTCGATGGTAGCCATGTCATTATGGATGTTAGTCTGTTGTCGAGATTTTTGTTTTTCCAATGGATGGTAGCTTAGTCATTATGGAAGGTAGTATGTTTTTGAGATTTTTGTTACTCCGATGGATGGTAGCGTTGTCATTATGGAAGGTAGTCTGTTGTCGTGATTTTTGTTACTCCAATGGATGGTAGCCTTACCATTATGGAAGGTAGTATGTTGTCGATATCTTTGTTACTCCAATGGATGGTAGCCTTGTCATTATGGAAGGTAGTATGTTGACGATATCTTTGTTACTCCAATGGATGGTAGCCTTGTCATTATGGAAGGTAGTCGGTTGCCGATATCTTTGTTACTCAAATGGATGGTAGCCTAGTCATTATGGAAGGTAGTATATATTCGAGATTTTTATTACTCCAATGGATGGTAGCCTAGTCATTATGGAAGGTAGTATGTTGTCGAGATTTTTGTTATTCCAATGGATGGTAGCCTAGTCAATATGGAAGGTAGTCTGTTGTCGATATTTTTGTTACTCCAATGTATGGTAGCCTAGTCATTATGGAAGGTAGTCTGTTGTCGTGATTTTTGTTACTCCAATGGATGATAGCCTTGTCATTATGGAAGGTAGTCTATTGTTCAGATTTTCGTTACTACAATATATGGTAGCCTAGTCATTATGGAAGGTAGTCTGTTGACGAGATTTTAGTTACTCCAATGGATGGTAGCCTTGTCATTATGGAAAGTAGTCTGTTGTTGAGATTTTTGTTACTCTAATGGATGGTAGCCTTGTCATTATGGAAGGTAGACTATTGTCGTGATTTTTGTTACTCCAATTGATGGTAGCCTTGTCATTATGGAAGGTAGTATGTTGTCGAGATTTTTGTTAATCCAATGGATGGTAGCTTTGTCATTATGGAAGGTATTCTATTGTTCAGATTTTTGTTACTAAAATGTATGGTAGCCTTGTAATTATGGTAGGTAGTATGTTGTCGAAATATTTGTTACTCTATTCGATGGTAGCCATGTCATTATGGATGTTAGTCTGTTGTCGAGATTTTTGTTTTTCCAATGGATGGTAGCTTAGTCATTATGGAAGGTAGTCTATTTTTGAGATTTTTGTTACTCCGATGGATGGTAGCGTTGTCATTATGGAAGGTAGTCTGTTGTCGTGATTTTTGTTACTCCAATGGATGGTAGCCTTACCATTATGGAAGGTAGTATGTTGTCGATATCTTTGTTACTCCAATGGATGGTAGCCTTGTCATTATGGAAGGTAGTATGTTGTCGAGATTTTTGTTATTCCAATGGATGGTAGCCTTGTCATTATGGATGGTAGGCTGTTGTCGATATATTTGTTACTCCAATGGATGGTAGCCTTGTCATTTTGGAAGGTAGTCTATTGTCGAGATTTTTGTTACTCCAATGAATGGTAGCCTTGTCATTATGGAAGGTAGTATTTTGTTGATATCTTTGTTACTCCAATGGATGGTAGCCTTGTCATTATGGAAGTTAGTCTGTTGTCGATATCTTTGTTACTCCAATGGATGGTAGCCTAGTCATTATGAAAGGTAGTCTATTGTCGAGATTTTTTTTACTCCAATGGATGGTAGCCTTGTCATTTTGGAAGGTAGTATGTTGTCGAGATCTTTGTTATTCCAATGGATGGTAGCTTTGTCATTATGAAAGGTAGTATGTTGTTGATATCTTTGTTACTCCAATGGATGATAGCCTAGTAATTAGGGAAGGTAGTTTGTTGTCAAGATTTTTGTTTATCTAATGGATGGTAGCCTAGTCATTATGGAAGGTAGTCTGTTTTTGAGATTTTTGTTACTCCGATGGATGGTAGCCTTGTAAATATGGAAGGTAGTCTATTGTCGATATTTTTGTTACTCCAATGGATGGTAGCATTGTCATTATGGAAGGTAGTCTGTTGTCGTGATTATTGTTACTCCAATGGATGGTAGCCTTGTCATTATGGAAGGTACTATGTTGTCGATATCTTTGTTACTCCAATGGATGGTAGCCTTGTCATTATGGAAGGTAGTATGTTGTCGAGATTTTTGTTATTCCAATGGATGGTAGCCTTGTCATTATGAAAGGTAGTCTATTGTCGAGATTTTTTTTACTCCAATGGATGGTAGCCTTGTCATTATGGAAGCTAGTACGTTTTTCGAGATTTTTGTTACTCCAATGGATTGTAGCCTTGTCATTATGGAAGGTAGTATTTTGTTGATATCTTTGTTACTCCAATGGATGGTAGCCTTGTCATTATGGAAAGTAGTCTGTTGTCGATATCTTTGTTACTCCAATGGATGTTAGCCTAGTCATTATGAAAGGTAGTCTATTGTCGAGATTTTTTTTACTCCAATGGATGGTAGCCTTATCATTTTGGAAGGTAGTATGTTGTCGAGATTTTTGTTATTCCAATGGATGGTAGCTTTGTCATTATGAAAGGTAGTATGTTGTCGATATCTTTGTTACTCCAATGGATGATAGCCTAGTAATTAAGGAAGGTAGTCTGTTGTCAAGATTTTTGTTACTCCAATGGATGGTAGCCTAGTCATTATGGAAGGTAGTCTGTTTTTGAGATTTTTGTTACTCCGATGGATGGTAGCCTTGTAAATATGGAAGGTAGTCTGTTGTCGATATTTTTGTTACTCCAATGGATGGTAGCATTGTCATTATGGAAGGTAGTCTGTTGTCGTGATTTTTGTTACTCCAATGGATGGTAGCCTTGTCATTATGGAAGGTACTATGTTGTCGATATCTTTGTTACTCCAATGGATGGTAGCCTTGTCATTATGGAATGTAGTATGTTGTCGAGATTTTTGTTATTCCAATGGATGGTAGCCTTGTCATTATGAAAGGTAGTCTATTGTCGAGATTTTTTTTACTCCAATGGATGGTAGCCTTGTCATTATGGAAGCTAGTCTGTTTTCGAGATTTTTGTTACTCCAATGGATGGTAGCCTTGTCATTATGGAAGGTAGTATTTTGTTGATATCTTTGTTACTCCAATGGATGGTAGCCTTGTCATTATGGAAGGTAGTCTGTTGTCGATATCTTTGTTACTCCAATGGATGGTAGCCTAGTCATTATGAAAGGTAGTCTATTGTCGAGATTTTTTTTACTCCAATGGATGGTAGCCTTGTCATTATGGAATGTAGTATGTTGTCGAGATTTTTGTTACTCCAATGGATGGTAGCCTTGTCATTATGGAAGGTAGTATGTTGTCGATATATTTGTTACTCCAATGGATGGTAGCCTAGTAATTAGGGAAGGTAGTCTGTTGTCGAGATTTTTGTTACTCCAATGGATGGTAGCCTAGTCATTATGGAAGATAGTTTGTTGTCGAGATTTTTGTTACTCTAATGGATGATAGCCTTGTCATTATGGAAGGTAGGCTGTTGTCGATATATTTGTTACTCCAATGGATGGTAGCCTAGTCATTATGAAAGGTAGTCTATTGTCGAGAATTGTTTTACTCCAATGGATGGTAGCCTTCTCATTATGGAAGGTAGTATGTTGTCGAGATTTTTGTTATTCCAATGGATGGTAGCCTTGTCATTATGAAAGATAGTTTGTTGTCGAGATTTTTGTTACTCCAATGGATGATAGCCTTGTCATTATGGAAGCTAGTCTGTTGTCATGATTTTTGTTACTCCAATTGATGGTAGCCTTGTTATTATGGAAGGTAGTCTGTCATTGTGATTTTTGTTACTCCTATGGATGGTAGCCTTCTCATTATGGAAGGAAGTCTATTGTTCAGATTTTCGTTACTACAATGTATGGTAGCCTAGTCTTTATGGAAGGTAGTCCATTGTCGAGATTTTAGTTACTCCAATGGATGGTATCCTAGTCATTATGGAAGGTAGTCTGTTTTCGAGATTTTTGTTACTCCAATGGATGGTAGCCTTGTCATTATGGAAGGTAGTCTATTGTCGAGATTTTTTTTACTCCAATGGATGGTAGCCTTGTCATTATGGAAGATAGTATGTTGTCGAGATTTTTGTTATTCCAATGGATGGTAGCCTTGTCATTATGAAAGTTAGTCTGTTGTCGATATCTTTGTTACTCCAATGGATGGTAGCCTTGTCATTAGGGAAGGTAGTCTATTGTCGAGATTTTCGTTACTACAATGTATGGTAGCCTAGTCATTATGGAAGGTAGTCTGTTGTCGAGATTTTAGTTACTCCAATGGATGATAGCCTTGTCAATATGAAGGTAGTCTGTTGTCGAGATTTTTGTTACTCCAATGGATGGTAGCCTTGTCATTATGGAAGATAGTATGTTGTCAAGATTTTTGTTAATCCAATGGATGGTAGCCTTGTCATTTTGTTAGGTAGTCTATTGTTCAGATTTTTGTTACTACAATGTATGGTAGCCTTGTCATTATGGTAGGTAGTCTATTGTTAAGATTTTTGTTACTCTATTGGATTGTAGCCATGTCATTTTGGAAGTTAGTCTGTGGTCAAGACTTTTGTTTTTCCAATGGATGGTAGCCTAGTCATTATGGAAGGTAGTCTGTTTTTGAGATTTTTGATACTCCGATGGATGGTAGCCTTGACATTATGGAAGGTTGTCTGTGGTCGAGATTTTTGTTACTCCAATGGATGGTAGCATTGTCATTATGGAAGGTAGTCTGTTGTCGTGATTTTTGTTACTTCAATGGATGGTAGCCTTGTCATTATGGAAGGTATTATGTTGTCGATATCTTTGTTACTCCAATTGATGGTAGCCTTGTCATTATGAAAGGTTGTTTGTTGTCGAGATTTTTGTTACTCCAATGGATGGTAGCCTTGTTATTATGGAAGGTAGTCTGTCATTGTGATTTTTGTTACTCCTATGGATGGTAGCCTTCTCATTATGGAAGGTAGTCTATTGTCGAGATTTTTGTTACTCCAATGGATGGTAGCCTTGTCATTATGGAAGGTAGTATTTTGTTGATATCTTTGTTACTCCAATGGATGGTAGCCTTGTCATTTTGGAAGGTAGTATGTTCTCGATATCTTTGTTACTCCAATGGATGGTAGCCTAGTCATTATGGAAGGTAGTATGTTGTTGATATTTTTGTTATTCCAATGGATGGTAGCCTTGTCATTATGGAAGGTAGTACGTTGTCGAGATTTTTCTTATTCCAATGGATGGTAGCTTTGTCATTATGAAAGGTAGTCTGTTGTCGATATCCTTGTTACTCCAATGGATGGTAGCCTAGTAATTAGGGAAGGTAGTCTGTTGTTGAGATTTTTGTTACTCCAATGGATGGTAGCCTAGTCATTATGGAAGGTAGGCTGTTGTCGATATCTTTGTTACTCCAATGGATGGTAGCCTAGTCATTATGGAAGTTAGTATGTTGTCGAGATTTTTGTTATTCCAATGGATGGTAGCCTTGTCATTATGGAAGGTAGTATGTTGTCGAGATTTTTGTTATTCCAATGGATGGTAGCTTTGCATTATGAAAGGTAGTCTGTTGTCGATATCTTTGTTACTCCAATGGATGGTAGCCTAGTAATTAGGGAAGGTAGTTTGTTGTCGAGATTTTTGTTACTCCAATGGATGGTAGCCTAGTCATTATGGAAGATAGTCTATTGTCGAGATTTTTGTTACTCCAATGGATGATAGCCTTGTCATTATGGAAGGTACTTTGTTGTCATGATTTTTGTTACTCCAATGGATGGTAGCCTTGTCATTATGGAAGGTAGTATGTTGTCGATATCTTTGTTACTCCAATGGATGGTAGCCTTGTCATTATGAAAGGTTTTTTGTTGCCGAGATTTTTGTTACTCCAATGGATGGTATCCTTATTATTATGGACGGTAGTCTGTCATTGTGATTTTTGTTACTCCTATGGATGGTAGCCTTCTCATTATGGAAGGTAGTCTGTTGTCGAGATTTTTGTTACTCCAATGGATGGTAGCCTTGTCATTATGGAAGGTAGTATTTTGTTGATATCTTTGTTACTCCAATGGATGGTAGCCTTGTCATTATGGAAGGTAGTATGTTATCGATATCTTTGTTACTCCAATGGATGGTAGCCTTGTCATTATGGAAGGTAGTATGTTGTCGAGATTTTTGTTATTCCAATGGATGGTAGCCTTGTCATTATGAAAGGTAGTCTGTTGTCGATATCTTTGTTACTCCAATGGATAGTAGCCTAGTCATTAGGGAAGGTAGTGTGTTGTCGAGATTTTTGTTACTCCAATGGATGGTAGCCTAGTCATTATGGAAGATAGTCTGTTGTCAAGATTTTTGTTACTCCAATGGATGATAGCCTTGTCATTATGGAAGGTAGTCTGTTGTCGAGATTTTTGTTACTCCAATGGATGGTAGGCTTGTTATTATAGAAGGTAGTTTGTCATTGTGATTTTTGTTACTCCTATGGATGGTAGTCTTGTCATTATGGAAGGTAGTCTATTGTTCAGATTTTTGCTACTACAAGGTATGGTAGCCTAGTCATTATGGAAGGTAGTCTGTTGTCAAGATTTTAGTTACTCCAATGGATGGTAGCCTAGTCATTATGGAAGGTAGTCTGTTGTCGAGATTTTTGTTACTCCAATGGATGGTAGCCTTGTCATTATGGAAGGTAGTCTGTTGTCGAGATATTTTGATACTCTAACGGATGGTAGCCTTGTCACTATGGAAGGTAGTCTATCGTCATGATTTTTGTTACTCCAATGGATGGTAGCCTTGTCATTATGGAAGGTAGTATGTTGTCGATATCTTTGTTACTCCAATGGATGGAAGCCTTGTCATTATGAAAGGTTGTTTGTTGCCGAGATTTTTGTTACTCCAATGGATGGTAGCCTTATTATTATGGACGGTAGTCTGTCATTGTGATTTTTGTTACTCCTATGGATGGTAGCCTTCTCATTATGGAAGGTAGTCTGTTGTCGAGATTTTTGTTACTCCATTGGATGGTAGCCTTGTCATTATGGAAGGTAGTATTTTGTTGATATCTTTGTTACTCTAATGGATGGTAGCCTTGTCATTATGGAAGGTAGTATGTTATCGATATCTTTGTTACTCCAATGGATGGTAGCCTAGTCATTATGGAATGTAGTATGTTGTCGAGATTTTTGTTATTCCAATGGATGTTAGCCTTGTCATTATGGAAGGTAGTATGTTGTCGAGATTTTTGTTATTCCAATGGATGGTAGCTTTGCATTATGAAAGGTAGTCTGTTGTCAATATCTTTGTTACTCCAATGGATGGTAGCCTAGTAATTAGGGAAGGTAGTTTGTTATCGAGATTTTTGTTACTCCAATGGATGGTAGCCTAGTCATTATGGAAGATAGTCTGTTGTCGAGATTTTTGATAATCCAATGGATGATAGCCTTGTCATTATGGAAGGTAGGCCGTTGTCGATATATTTGTTACTCCAATGGATCGTAGCCTAGTCATTATGAAAGGTAGTCTATTGTCGAGATTTTCTTTACTCCAATGGATGGTAGCCTTGTCATTATGGAAGGTAGTATGTTGTCGAGATTTTTGTTATTCCAATGGATGGTATCCTTGTCATTATGAAAGGTAGTCTGTTGTCGATATCTTTGTTACTCCAATGGATAGTAGCCTTGTCATTAGGGACGGTAGTGTGTTGTCGAGATTTTTGTTACTCCAATGGATGGTAGCCTAGTCATTATGGAAGATAGTCTGTTGTCGAGATTTTTGTTACTCCAATGGATGATAGCCTTGTCATTATGGAAGGTAGTCTGTTTTCGAGATTTTTGTTACTCCAATGGATGGTAGGCTTGTTATTATAGAAGGTAATCTGTCATTGTGATTTTTGTTACTCCTATGGATGGTAGCCTTGTCATTATGGAAGGTAGTCTATTGTTCAGATTTTTGTTACTACAAGGTTTATTAGCCTAGTCATTATGGAAGGTAGTCTATTGTCAAGATTTTAGTTACTCCAATGGATGGTAGCCTAGTCATTATGGAAGGTAGTCTGTTGTCGAGATTTTTGTTACTCCAATGGATGGTAGCCTTGTCATTATGGAAGGTAGTATTTTGTTGATATCTTTGTTACTCCAATGGATGGTAGCCTTGTCATTATGGAAGTTAGTTTGTTGTCGATATCTTTGTTACTCCAATGGATGGTAGCCTAGTCATTATGATAGGTAGTCTATTGTCGAGATTTTTTTTACTATAATGGATGGTAGCCTTGTCATTTTGGAAGGTAGTATGTTGTCGAGATCTTTGTTATTCCAATGGATGGTAGCTTTGTCATTATGAAAGGTAGTATGTTGTTGATATCTTTGTTACTCCAATGGATGATAGCCTAGTAATTAGGGAAGGTAGTTTGTTGTCAAGATTTTTGTTACTCTAATGGATGGTAGCCTAGTCATTATGGAAGGTAGTCTGTTTTTGAGATTTTTGTTACTCCGATGGATGGTAGCCTTGTAAATATGGAAGGTAGTCTATTGTCGATATTTTTGTTACTCCAATGGATGGTAGCATTGTCATTATGGAAGGTAGTCTGTTGTCGTGATTTTTGTTACTCCAATGGATGGTAGCCTTGTCATTATGGAAGGTACTATGTTGTCGATATCTTTGTTACTCCAATGGATGGTAGCCTAGTCATTATGGAAGGTAGTATGTTGTTGATATTTTTGTTATTCCAATGGATGGTAGCCTTGTCATTATGGAAGGTAGTACGTTGTCGAGATTTTTCTTATTCCAATGGATGGTAGCTTTGTCATTATGAAAGGTAGTCTGTTTTCGATATCCTTGTTACTCCAATGGATGGTAGCCTAGTAATTAGGGAAGGTAGTCTGTTGTTGAGATTTTTGTTACTCCAATGGATGGTAGCCTAGTCATTATGGAAGGTAGGCTGTTGTCGATATCTTTGTTACTCCAATGGATGGTAGCCTAGTCATTATGGAAGTTAGTATGTTGTCGAGATTTTTGTTATTCCAATGGATGGTAGCCTTGTCATTATGGAAGGTAGTATGTTGTCGAGATTTTTGTTATTCCAATGGATGGTAGCTTTGCATTATGAAAGGTAGTCTGTTGTCGATATCTTTGTTACTCCAATGGATGGTAGCCTAGTAATTAGGGAAGGTAGTTTGTTGTCGAGATTTTTGTTACTCCAATGGATGGTAGCCTAGTCATTATGGAAGATAGTCTATTGTCGAGATTTTTGTTACTCCAATGGATGATAGCCTTGTCATTATGGAAGGTACTTTGTTGTCATGATTTTTGTTACTCCAATGGATGGTAGCCTTGTCATTATGGAAGGTAGTATGTTGTCGATATCTTTGTTACTCCAATGGATGGTAGCCTTGTCATTATGAAAGGTTTTTTGTTGCCGAGATTTTTGTTACTCCAATGGATGGTATCCTTATTATTATGGACGGTAGTCTGTCATTGTGATTTTTGTTACTCCTATGGATGGTAGCCTTCTCATTATGGAAGGTAGTCTGTTGTCGAGATTTTTGTTACTCCAATGGATGGTAGCCTTGTCATTATGGAAGGTAGTATTTTGCTGATATCTTTGTTACTCCAATGGATGGTAGCCTTGTCATTATGGAAGGTAGTATGTTATCGATATCTTTGTTACTCCAATGGATGGTAGCCTTGTCATTATGGAAGGTAGTATGTTGTCGAGATTTTTGTTATTCCAATGGATGGTAGCCTTGTCATTATGAAAGGTAGTCTGTTGTCGATATCTTTGTTACTCCAATGGATAGTAGCCTAGTCATTAGGGAAGGTAGTGTGTTGTCGAGATTTTTGTTACTCCAATGGATGGTAGCCTAGTCATTATGGAAGATAGTCTGTTGTCAAGATTTTTGTTACTCCAATGGATGATAGCCTTGTCATTATGGAAGGTAGTCTGTTGTCGAGATTTTTGTTACTCCAATGGATGGTAGGCTTGTTATTATAGAAGGTAGTTTGTCATTGTGATTTTTGTTACTCCTATGGATGGTAGTCTTGTCATTATGGAAGGTAGTCTATTGTTCAGATTTTTGCTACTACAAGGTATGGTAGCCTAGTCATTATGGAAGGTAGTCTGTTGTCAAGATTTTAGTTACTCCAATGGATGGTAGCCTAGTCATTATGGAAGGTAGTCTGTTGTCGAGATTTTTGTTACTCCAATGGATGGTAGCCTTGTCATTATGGAAGGTAGTCTGTTGTCGAGATATTTTGATACTCTAACGGATGGTAGCCTTGTCACTATGGAAGGTAGTCTATCGTCATGATTTTTGTTACTCCAATGGATGGTAGCCTTGTCATTATGGAAGGTAGTATGTTGTCGATATCTTTGTTACTCCAATGGATGGAAGCCTTGTCATTATGAAAGGTTGTTTGTTGCCGAGATTTTTGTTACTCCAATGGATGGTAGCCTTATTATTATGGACGGTAGTCTGTCATTGTGATTTTTGTTACTCCTATGGATGGTAGCCTTCTCATTATGGAAGGTAGTCTGTTGTCGAGATTTTTGTTACTCCATTGGATGGTAGCCTTGTCATTATGGAAGGTAGTATTTTGTTGATATCTTTGTTACTCTAATGGATGGTAGCCTTGTCATTATGGAAGGTAGTATGTTATCGATATCTTTGTTACTCCAATGGATGGTAGCCTAGTCATTATGGAATGTAGTATGTTGTCGAGATTTTTGTTATTCCAATGGATGTTAGCCTTGTCATTATGGAAGGTAGTATGTTGTCGAGATTTTTGTTATTCCAATGGATGGTAGCTTTGCATTATGAAAGGTAGTCTGTTGTCGATATCTTTGTTACTCCAATGGATGGTAGCCTAGTAATTAGGGAAGGTAGTTTGTTGTCGAGATTTTTGTTACTCCAATGGATGGTAGCCTAGTCATTATGGAAGATAGTCTGTTGTCGAGATTTTTGATAATCCAATGGATGATAGCCTTGTCATTATGGAAGGTAGGCCGTTGTCGATATATTTGTTACTCCAATGGATCGTAGCCTAGTCATTATGAAAGGTAGTCTATTGTCGAGATTTTCTTTACTCCAATGGATGGTAGCCTTGTCATTATGGAAGGTAGTATGTTGTCGAGATTTTTGTTATTCCAATGGATGGTATCCTTGTCATTATGAAAGGTAGTCTGTTGTCGATATCTTTGTTACTCCAATGGATAGTAGCCTTGTCATTAGGGACGGTAGTGTGTTGTCGAGATTTTTGTTACTCCAATGGATGGTAGCCTAGTCATTATGGAAGATAGTCTGTTGTCGAGATTTTTGTTACTCCAATGGATGATAGCCTTGTCATTATGGAAGGTAGTCTGTTTTCGAGATTTTTGTTACTCCAATGGATGGTAGGCTTGTTATTATAGAAGGTAATCTGTCATTGTGATTTTTGTTACTCCTATGGATGGTAGCCTTGTCATTATGGAAGGTAGTCTATTGTTCAGATTTTTGTTACTACAAGGTTTATTAGCCTAGTCATTATGGAAGGTAGTCTATTGTCAAGATTTTAGTTACTCCAATGGATGGTAGCCTAGTCATTATGGAAGGTAGTCTGTTGTCGAGATTTTTGTTACTCCAATGGATGGTAGCCTTGTCATTATGGAAGGTAGTATTTTGTTGATATCTTTGTTACTCCAATGGATGGTAGCCTTGTCATTATGGAAGTTAGTTTGTTGTCGATATCTTTGTTACTCCAATGGATGGTAGCCTAGTCATTATGATAGGTAGTCTATTGTCGAGATTTTTTTTACTATAATGGATGGTAGCCTTGTCATTTTGGAAGGTAGTATGTTGTCGAGATCTTTGTTATTCCAATGGATGGTAGCTTTGTCATTATGAAAGGTAGTATGTTGTTGATATCTTTGTTACTCCAATGGATGATAGCCTAGTAATTAGGGAAGGTAGTTTGTTGTCAAGATTTTTGTTACTCTAATGGATGGTAGCCTAGTCATTATGGAAGGTAGTCTGTTTTTGAGATTTTTGTTACTCCGATGGATGGTAGCCTTGTAAATATGGAAGGTAGTCTATTGTCGATATTTTTGTTACTCCAATGGATGGTAGCATTGTCATTATGGAAGGTAGTCTGTTGTCGTGATTTTTGTTACTCCAATGGATGGTAGCCTTGTCATTATGGAAGGTACTATGTTGTCGATATCTTTGTTACTCCAATGGATGGTAGCCTAGTCATTATGGAAGGTAGTATGTTGTTGATATTTTTGTTATTCCAATGGATGGTAGCCTTGTCATTATGGAAGGTAGTACGTTGTCGAGATTTTTCTTATTCCAATGGATGGTAGCTTTGTCATTATGAAAGGTAGTCTGTTGTCGATATCCTTGTTACTCCAATGGATGGTAGCCTAGTAATTAGGGAAGGTAGTCTGTTGTTGAGATTTTTGTTACTCCAATGGATGGTAGCCTAGTCATTATGGAAGGTAGGCTGTTGTCGATATCTTTGTTACTCCAATGGATGGTAGCCTAGTCATTATGGAAGTTAGTATGTTGTCGAGATTTTTGTTATTCCAATGGATGGTAGCCTTGTCATTATGGAAGGTAGTATGTTGTCGAGATTTTTGTTATTCCAATGGATGGTAGCTTTGCATTATGAAAGGTAGTCTGTTGTCGATATCTTTGTTACTCCAATGGATGGTAGCCTAGTAATTAGGGAAGGTAGTTTGTTGTCGAGATTTTTGTTACTCCAATGGATGGTAGCCTAGTCATTATGGAAGATAGTCTATTGTCGAGATTTTTGTTACTCCAATGGATGATAGCCTTGTCATTATGGAAGGTACTCTGTTGTCATGATTTTTGTTACTCCAATGGATGGTAGCCTTGTCATTATGGAAGGTAGTATGTTGTCGATATCTTTGTTACTCCAATGGATGGTAGCCTTGTCATTATGAAAGGTTTTTTGTTGCCGAGATTTTTGTTACTCCAATGGATGGTATCCTTATTATTATGGACGGTAGTCTGTCATTGTGATTTTTGTTACTCCTATGGATGGTAGCCTTCTCATTATGGAAGGTAGTATGTTGTCGAGATTTTTGTTACTCCAATGGATGGTAGCCTTGTCATTATGGAAGGTAGTATTTTGTTGATATCTTTGTTACTCCAATGGATGGTAGCCTTGTCATTATGGAAGGTAGTATGTTATCGATATCTTTGTTACTCCAATGGATGGTAGCCTTGTCATTATGGAAGGTAGTATGTTGTCGAGATTTTTGTTATTCCAATGGATGGTAGCCTTTTCATTATGAAAGGTAGTCTATTGTCGATATCTTTGTTACTCCAATGGATAGTAGCCTAGTCATTAGGGAAGGTAGTGTGTTGTCGAGATTTTTGTTACTCCAATGGATGGTAGCCTAGTCATTATGGAAGATAGTCTGTTGTCAAGATTTTTGTTACTCCAATGGATGATAGCCTTGTCATTATGGAAGGTAGTCTGTTGTCGAGATTTTTGTTACTCCAATGGATGGTAGGCTTGTTATTATAGAAGGTAGTCTGTCATTGTGATTTTTGTTACTCCTATGGATGGTAGTCTTGTCATTATGGAAGGTAGTCTATTGTTCAGATTTTTGCTACTACAAGGTATGGTAGCCTAGTCATTATGGAAGGTAGTCTGTTGTCAAGATTTTAGTTACTCCAATGGATGGTAGCCTAGTCATTATGGAAGGTAGTCTGTTGTCGAGATTTTTGTTACTCCAATGGATGGTAGCCTTGTCATTATGGAAGGTAGTCTGTTGTCGAGATATTTTGATACTCTAACGGATGGTAGCCTTGTCACTATGGAAGGTAGTCTATCGTCATGATTTTTGTTACTCCAATGGATGGTAGCCTTGTCATTATGGAAGGTAGTATGTTGTCGATATCTTTGTTACTCCAATGGATGGAAGCCTTGTCATTATGAAAGGTTGTTTGTTGCCGAGATTTTTGTTACTCCAATGGATGGTAGCCTTATTATTATGGACGGTAGTCTGTCATTGTGATTTTTGTTACTCCTATGGATGGTAGCCTTCTCATTATGGAAGGTAGTCTGTTGTCGAGATTTTTGTTACTCCATTGGATGGTAGCCTTGTCATTATGGAAGGTAGTATTTTGTTGATATCTTTGTTACTCTAATGGATGGTAGCCTTGTCATTATGGAAGGTAGTATGTTATCGATATCTTTGTTACTCCAATGGATGGTAGCCTAGTCATTATGGAATGTAGTATGTTGTCGAGATTTTTGTTATTCCAATGGATGTTAGCCTTGTCATTATGGAAGGTAGTATGTTGTCGAGATTTTTGTTATTCCAATGGATGGTAGCTTTGCATTATGAAAGGTAGTCTGTTGTCGATATCTTTGTTACTCCAATGGATGGTAGCCTAGTAATTAGGGAAGGTAGTTTGTTGTCGAGATTTTTGTTACTCCAATGGATGGTAGCCTAGTCATTATGGAAGATAGTCTGTTGTCGAGATTTTTGATAATCCAATGGATGATAGCCTTGTCATTATGGAAGGTAGGCCGTTGTCGATATATTTGTTACTCCAATGGATCGTAGCCTAGTCATTATGAAAGGTAGTCTATTGTCGAGATTTTCTTTACTCCAATGGATGGTAGCCTTGTCATTATGGAAGGTAGTATGTTGTCGAGATTTTTGTTATTCCAATGGATGGTAGCCTTGTCATTATGAAAGGTAGTCTGTTGTCGATATCTTTGTTACTCCAATGGATAGTAGCCTTGTCATTAGGGACGGTAGTGTGTTGTCGAGATTTTTGTTACTCCAATGGATGGTAGCCTAGTCATTATGGAAGATAGTCTGTTGTTGAGATTTTTGTTACTCCAATGGATGATAGCCTTGTCATTATGGAAGGTAGTCTGTTTTCGAGATTTTTGTTACTCCAATGGATGGTAGGCTTGTTATTATAGAAGGTAATCTGTCATTGTGATTTTTGTTACTCCTATGGATGGTAGCCTTGTCATTATGGAAGGTAGTCTATTGTTCAGATTTTTGTTACTACAACGTTTATTAGCCTAGTCATTATGGAAGGTAGTCTATTGTCAAGATTTTAGTTACTCCAATGGATGGTAGCCTAGTCATTATGGAAGGTAGTCTGTTGTCGAGATTTTTGTTACTCTAATGGATGGTAGCCTTGTCATTATGGAAGGTAGTATTTTGTTGATATCTTTGTTACTCCAATGGATGGTAGCCTTGTCATTATGGAAGTTAGTCTGTTGTCGATATCTTTGTTACTCCAATGGATGGTAGCCTAGTCATTATGATAGGTAGTCTATTGTCGAGATTTTTTTTACTATAATGGATGGTAGCCTTGTCATTTTGGAAGGTAGTATGTTGTCGAGATCTTTGTTATTCCAATGGATGGTAGCTTTGTCATTATGAAAGGTAGTATGTTGTTGATATCTTTGTTACTCCAATGGATGATAGCCTAGTAATTAGGGAAGGTAGTTTGTTGTCAAGATTTTTGTTACTCTAATGGATGGTAGCCTAGTCATTATGGAAGGTAGTCTGTTTTTGAGATTTTTGTTACTCCGATGGATGGTAGCCTTGTAAATATGGAAGGTAGTCTATTGTCGATATTTTTGTTACTCCAATGGATGGTAGCATTGTCATTATGGAAGGTAGTCTGTTGTCGTGATTTTTGTTACTCCAATGGATGGTAGCCTTGTGATTATGGAAGGTACTATGTTGTCGATATCTTTGTTACTCCAATGGATGGTAGCCTTGTCATTATGGAAGGTAGTATGTTGTCGAGATTTTTGTTATTCCAATGGAAGGTAGCCTTGTCATTATGAAAGGTAGTCTATTGTCGAGATTTTTTTTACTCCAATGGATGGTAGCCTTGTCATTATGGAAGCTATTACGTTTTTCGAGATTTTTGTTACTCCAATGGATTGTAGACTTGTCATTATGGAAGGTAGTATTTTGTTGATATCTTTGTTACTCCAATGGATGGTAGCCTTGTCATTATGGAAAGTAGTCTGTTGTCGATATCTTTGTTACTCCAATGGATGTTAGCCTAGTCATTATGAAAGGTAGTCTATTGTCGAGATTTTTTTTACTCCAATGGATGGTAGCCTTATCATTTTGGAAGGTAGTATGTTGTCGAGATTTTTGTTATTCCAATGGATGGTAGCTTTGTCATTATGAAAGGTAGTATGTTGTCGATATCTTTGTTACTCCAATGGATGATAGCCTAGTAATTAAGGAAGGTAGTCTGTTGTCAAGATTTTTGTTACTCCAATGGATGGTAGCCTAGTCATTATGGAAGGTAGTCTGTTTTTGAGATTTTTGTTACTCCGATGGATGGTAGCCTTGTAAATATGGAAGGTAGTCTGTTGTCGATATTTTTGTTACTCCAATGGATGGTAGCATTGTCATTATGGAAGGTAGTCTGTTGTCGTGATTTTTGTTACTCCAATGGATGGTAGCCTTGTCATTATGGAAGGTACTATGTTGTCGATATCTTTGTTACTCCAATGGATGGTAGCCTTGTCATTATGGAATGTAGTATGTTGTCGAGATTTATTGTTATTCCAATGGATGGTAGCCTTGTCATTATGAAAGGTAGTCTATTGTCGAGATTTTTTTTACTCCAATGGATGGTAGCCTTGTCATTATGGAAGCTAGTCTGTTTTCGAGATTTTTGTTACTCCAATGGATGGTAGCCTTGTCATTATGGAAGGTAGTATTTTGTTGATATCTTTGTTACTCCAATGGATGGTAGCCTTGTCATTATGGAAGGTAGTCTGTTGTCGATATCTTTGTTACTCCAATGGATGGTAGCCTAGTCATTATGAAAGGTAGTCTATTGTCGAGATTTTTTTTACTCCAATGGATGGTAGCCTTGTCATTATGGAATGTAGTATGTTGTCGAGATTTTTGTTACTCCAATGGATGGTAGCCTTGTCATTATGGAAGGTAGTATGTTGTCGATATATTTGTTACTCCAATGGATGGTAGCCTAGTAATTAGGGAAGGTAGTCTGTTGTCGAGATTTTTGTTACTCCAATGGATGGTAGCCTAGTCATTATGGAAGATAGTTTGTTGTCGAGATTTTTGTTACTCCAATGAATGGTAGCCTTGTCATTTTGGAAGGTAGTCTGTTGTCGAGATTTTTGTTACTCCAATGGATGGTAGCCTTGTCACTATGGAAGGTAGTCTATCGTCGTGATTTTTGTTACTCCAATGGATGGTATCCTTGTCATTATGGAAGGTAGTATGTTTTCAAGATTTTTGTTAATCCAATGGATGGTAGACTTGTCATTATGGAAGGTAGTATATTGTTCAGATTTTTGTTACTACAATGTATGGTAGCCTTGTCATTATGGTAGGTAGTCTGTTGTCGATATTTTTGTTACTCTATTGGATGGTAGCCATGTCATTTTGGAAGTTAGTCTGTTGTCAAGACTTATATTTTTCCAATGGATGGTAGCCCTGTCATTATGAAAGGTAGTCTATTTTTGAGATTTTTGATACTCCGATGGAGGGTAGCCTTGTCATTTTGGAAGGTAGTCTGTTGTCGAGATTTTTGTTACTCCAATGGAAGGTAGAGTTGTCATTATGGAAGGTAGTCTGTTGTCATGATTTTTGATTCTCCAATGGATGGTAGCCTTGTCATTATGGAAGGTAGTATGTTGTCGATATCTTTGTTACTCCAATGGATGGTAGCCTTGTCATTATGGAAGGTAGTCAGTTGTCGATATCTTGGTTACTCAAATGGATGGTAGCCTAGTCATTATGGAAGGTAGTCTATTGTCGAGATTTTTGTTACTCCAATGGATGGTAGCCTTGTCATTATGGAAGGTAGTATGTTGTCGAGATTTTTGTTATTCCAATGGATGGTAGCCCAGTCAATATGGAAGGTAGTCTATTGTCGATATTTTTGTTACTCCAATGGATGGTAGCCTAGTCATTATGGAAGGTAGTCTGTTGTCGAGATTTTTGTTACTCAAATGGATGATAGCCTTGTCAATATGGAAGGTAGTCTATTATTCAGATTTTCGTTACTATAATGTATGGTAGCCTAGTCATTATGGAAGGTAGTCTGTTGTCAAGATTTTAGTTACTCCAATGGATGGTAGCCTAGTCATTATGGAATGTAGTCTGTTGTCGAGTTTTTTGTTACTCCAATGGATGGTAGCCTTGTCATTATTGAAGGTAGACTGTTGTTGAGATTTTTGTTACTGTAATGGATGGTAGCCTTGTCATTATGGAAGGTAGTCTGTTGTCGTGATTTTTGTTACTCCAATTGATGGTAGCCTTGTCATTATGGAAGGTAGTATGTTATCGAGATTTTTGTTAATCCAATGGATGGTAGCCTTGTCATTATGGAAGGTATTCTATTGTTCAGATTTTTCTTACTAAAATGTATGGTAGCCTTGTAATTATGGTAGGTAGTATGTTGTCGACATATTTGTTACTCTATTCGATGGTAGCCATGTCATTATGGATGTTAGTCTGTTGTCGAGATTTTTGTTTTTCAAATGGATGGTAGTCTTGTCCTTATGGAAGGTAGTATTTTGTTGATATCTTTGTTTCTCCAATGGATGGTAGCCTTGTCATTATGGAAGGTAGTCTGTTGTCGATATCTTTGTTACTCCAATGGATAGTAGCCTAGTCATTAGGGAAGGTAGTGTGTTGTCGAGATTTTTGTTACTCCAATGGATGGTAGCCTAGTCATTATGGAAGATAGTCTGTTGTCAAGATTTTTGTTACTCCAATGGATGATAGCCTTGTCATTATGGAAGGTAGTCTGTTGTCGAGATTTTTGTTACTGCAATGGATGGTAGGCTTGTTATTATAGAAGGTAGTCTGTCATTGTGATTTTTGTTACTCCTATGGATGGTAGTCTTGTCATTATGGAAGGTAGTCTATTGTTCAGATTTTTGCTACTACAAGGTATGGTAGCCTAGTCATTATGGAAGGTAGTCTGTTGTCAAGATTTTAGTTACTCCAATGGATGGTAGCCTAGTCATTATGGAAGGTAGTCTGTTGTCGAGATTTTTGTTACTCCAATGGATGGTAGCCTTGTCATTATGGAAGGTAGTCTGTTGTCGAGATATTTTGATACTCTAACGGATGGTAGCCATGTCACTATGGAAGGTAGTCTATCGTCGTGATTTTTGTTACTCCAATGGATGGTAGCCTTGTCATTATGGAAGGTAGTATGTTGTCGATATCTTTGTTACTCCAATGGATGGAAGCCTTGTCATTATGAAAGGTTGTTTGTTGCTGAGATTTTAGTTACTCCAATGGATGGTAGCCTTATTATTATGGACGGTAGTCTGTCATTGTGATTTTTGTTACTCCTATGGATGGTAGCCTTCTCATTATGGAAGGTAGTCTGTTGTCGAGATTTTTGTTACTCCATTGGATGGTAGCCTTGTCATTATGGAAGGTAGTATTTTGTTGATATCTTTGTTACTCCAATGGATGGTAGCCTTGTCATTATGGAAGGTACTATGTTATCGATATCTTTGTTACTCCAATGGATGGTAGCCTAGTCATTATGGAATGTAGTATGTTGTCGAGATTTTTGTTATTCCAATGGATGTTAGCCTTGTCATTATGGAAGGTAGTATGTTGTCGAGATTTTTGTTATTCCAATGGATGGTAGCTTTGCATTATGAAAGGTAGTTTGTTGTCGATATCTTTGTTACTCCAATGGATGGTAGCCTAGTAATTAGGGAAGGTAGTTTGTTGTCGAGATTTTTGTTACTCCAATGGATGGTAGCCTAGTCATTATGGAAGATAGTCTGTTGTCGAGATTTTTGATACTCCAATGGATGATAGCCTTGTCATTATGGAAGGTAGGCTGTTGTCGATATATTTGTTACTCCAATGGATGGTAGCCTAGTCATTATGAAAGGTAGTCTATTGTCGAGATTTTCTTTACTCCAATGGATGGTAGCCTTGTCATTATGGAAGGTAGTATGTTGTCGAGATTTTTGTTATTCCAATGGATGGTAGCCTTGTCATTATGAAAGGTAGTCTGTTGTCGATATCTTTGTTACTCCAATGGATAGTAGCCTTGTCATTAGGGACGGTAGTGTGTTGTCGAGATTTTTGTTACTCCAATGGATGGTAGCCTAGTCATTATGGAAGATAGTCTGTTGTCGAGATTTTTGTTACTCCAATGGATGATAGCCTTGTCATTATGGAAGGTAGTCTGTTTTCGAGATTTTTGTTACTCCAATGGATGGTATGCTTATTATTATAGAAGGTAGTCTGTCATTGTGATTTTTGTTACTCCTATGGATGGTAGCCTTGTCATTATGGAAGGTAGTCTATTGTTCAGATTTTTGTTACTACAAGGTATATTAGCCTAGTCATTATGGAAGGTAGTCTATTGTCAAGATTTTAGTTACTCCAATGGATGGTAGCCTAGTCATTATGGAAGGTAGTCTGTTGTCGAGATTTTTGTTAATCCAATGGATGGTAGCCTTGTCATTATGGAAGCTAGTCTGTTGTCGAGATATTTTGATACTCTAACGGATGGTAGCCTTGTCACTATGGAAGGTAGTCTATCGTCATGATTTTTGTTACTCCAATGGATGGTAGCCTTGTCATTATGGAAGTTAGTATGTTGTCAAGATTTTTGTTAATCCAATAGATGGTAGACTTGTCATTATGGAAGGTAGTATAATGTTCATATTTTTGTTACTACAATGTATGGTAGCCTTGTCATTATGGTAGGTAGTCTGTTGTCGATATTTTTGTTACTCTATTGGATGGTAGCCATGTCATTTTGGAAGTTAGTCTGTTGTCAAGACTTATATTTTTCCAATGGATGGTAGCCTTGTCATTATGAAAGGTAGTCTATTTTTGAGATTTTTGATACTCCGATGGAGGGTAGCCTTGTCATTTTGGAAGGTAGTCTGTTGTCGAGATTTTTGTTACTCCAATGGAAGGTAGAGTTGTCATTATGGAAGGTAGTTTGTTGTCATGATTTTTGTTTCTCCAATGGATGGTAGCCTTGTCATTATGGAAGGTAGTATGTTGTCGATATCTTTGTTACTCCAATGGATGGTAGCCTTGTCATTATGGAAGGTATTCTATTGTTCAGATTTTTCTTACTAAAATGTATGGTAGCCTTGTAATTATGGTAGGTAGTATGTTGTCGACATATTTGTTACTCTATTCGATGGTAGCCATGTCATTATGGATGTTAGTCTTTTGTCGAGATTTTTGTTTTTCAAATGGATGGTAGTCTTGTCATTATGGAAGGTAGTATTTTGTTGATATCTTTGTTACTCCAATGGATGGTAGCCTTGTCATTATGGAAGGTAGTCTGTTGTCGATATCTTTGTTACTCCAATGGATAGTAGCCTAGTCATTAGGGAAGGTAGTGTGTTGTCGAGATTTTTGTTACTCCAATGGATGGTAGCCTAGTCATTATGGAAGATAGTCTGTTGTCAAGATTTTTGTTACTCCAATGGATGATAGCCTTGTCATTATGGAAGGTAGTCTGTTGTCGAGATTTTTGTTACTCCAATGGATGGTAGGCTTGTTATTATAGAAGGTAGTCTGTCATTGTGATTTTTGTTACTCCTATGGATGGTAGTCTTGTCATTATGGAAGGTAGTCTATTGTTCAGATTTTTGCTACTACAAGGTATGGTAGCCTAGTCATTATGGAAGGTAGTCTGTTGTCATGATTTTAGTTACTCCAATGGATGGTAGCCTAGTCATTATGGAAGGTAGTCTGTTGTCGAGATTTTTGTTACTCCAATGGATGGTAGCCTTGTCATTATGGAAGGTAGTCTGTTGTCGAGATATTTTGATACTCTAACGGATGGTAGCCTTGTCACTATGGAAGGTAGTCTATCGTCGTGATTTTTGTTACTCCAATGGATGGTAGCCTTGTCATTATGGAAGGTAGTATGTTGTCGATATCTTTGTTACTCCAATGGATGGAAGCCTTGTCATTATGAAAGGTTGTTTGTTGCCGAGATTTTAGTTACTCCAATGGATGGTAGCCTTATTATTATGGACGGTAGTCTGTCATTGTGATTTTTGTTACTCCTATGGATGGTAGCCTTCTCAATATGGAAGGTAGTCTATTGTCAAGATTTTTGTTACTCCATTGGATGGTAGCCTTGTCATTATGGAAGGTAGTATTTTGTTGATATCTTTGTTACTCCAATGGATGGTAGCCTTGTCATTATGGAAGGTAGTATGTTATCGATATCTTTGTTACTCCAATGGATGGTAGCCTAGTCATTATGGAATGTAGTATGTTGTCCAGATTTTTGTTATTCCAATGGATGTTAGCCTTGTCATTATGGAAGGTAGTATGTTGTCGAGATTTTTGTTATTCCAATGGCTGGTAGCTTTGCATTATGAAAGGTAGTCTGTTGTCGATATCTTTGTTACTCCAATGGATGGTAGCCTAGTAATTAGGGAAGGTAGTTTGTTGTCGAGATTTTTGTTACTCCAATGGATGGTAGCCTAGTCATTATGGAAGATAGTCTGTTGTCGAGATTTTTGATACTCCAATGGATGATAGCCTTGTCATTATGGAAGGTAGGCTGTTGTCGATATATTTGTTACTCCAATGGATGGTAGCCTAGTCATTATGAAAGGTAGTCTATTGTCGAGATTTTCTTTACTCCAATGGATGGTAGCCTTGTCATTATGGAAGGTAGTATGTTGTCGAGATTTTTGTTATTCCAATGGATGGTAGCCTTGTCATTATGAAAGGTAGTCTGTTGTCGATATCTTTGTTACTCCAATGGATAGTAGCCTTGTCATTAGGGACGGTAGTGTGTTGTCGAGATTTTTGGTACTCCAATGGATGGTAGCCTAGTCATTATGGAAGATAGTCTGTTGTCGAGATTTTTGTTACTCCAATGGATGATAGCCTTGTCATTATGGAAGGTAGTCTGTTTTCGAGATTTTTGTTACTCCAATGGATGGTAGGCTTGTTATTATAGAAGGTAGTCTGTCATTGTGATTTTTGTTACTCCTATGGATGGTAGCCTTGTCATTATGGAAGGTAGTCTATTGTTCAGATTTTTGTTACTAAAAGGTATATTAGCCTAGTCATTATGGAAGGTAGTCTGTTGTCAAGATTTTAGTTACTCCAATTGATGGTAGCCTAGTCATTATGGAAGGTAGTCTGTTGTCGAGATCTTTGTTACTCCAATGGATGGTAGCCTTGTCATTATGGAAGGTAGTCGGTTGTTGATATCTTGGTTACTCAAATTGATGGTAGCCTAGTCATTATGGAAGGTAGTCTATTGTCGAGATTTTTGTTACTCCAATGGATGGTAGCCTTTTCATTATGGAAGGTAGTATGTTGTCGAGATTTTTGTTATTCCAATGGATGGTAGCCCAGTCAATATGGAAGGTAGTCTATTGTCGATATTTTTGTTACTCCAATGGATGGTAGCCTAGTCATTATGGAAGGTAGTCTGTTGTCGAGATTTTTGTTACTCAAATGGATGATAGCCTTGTCAATATGGAAGGTAGTATATTATTCAGATTTTCGTTACTATAATGTATGGTAGCCTAGTCATTATGGAAGGTAGTCTGTTGTCAAGATTTTAGTTACTCCAATGGATGGTAGCCTAGTCATTATGGAAGGTAGTCTGTTGTCGAGATTTTTGTTACTCCAATGGATGGTAGCCTTGTCATTATTGAAGGTAGTCTGTTGTTGAGATTTTTGTTACTGTAATGGATGGTAGCCTTGTCATTATGGAAGGTAGTCTGTTGTCGTGATTTTTGTTACTCCAATTGATGGTAGCCTTGTCCTTATGGAAGGTAGTATGTTGCCGAGATTTTTGTTAATCCAATGGATGGTAGCCTTGTCATTATGGAAGGTATTCTATTGTTCAGATTTTTCTTACTAAAATGTATGGTATCCTTGTAATTATGGTAGGTAGTATGTTGTCGACATATTTGTTACTCTATTCGATGGTAGCCATGTCATTATGGATGTTAGTCTGTTGTCAAGATTTTTGTTTTTCAAATGGATGGTAGTCTTGTCATTATGGAAGGTAGTATTTTGTTGATATCTTTGTTACTCCTATGGATGGTAGCCTTGTCATTATGGAAGGTAGTCTGTTGTTGATATCTTTGTTACTCCAATGGATGGTAGCCTAGTCATTATGAAAGGTAGTTTATTGTCGAGATTTTTTTTACTCCAATGGATGGTAGCCTTGTCATTTTGGAAAGTAGTCTGTTGTCGAGATTTTTGTTACTCCAATGGATGGTAGCCTTGTCATTATGGAAGGTAGTATTTTGTTGATATCTTTGTTACTCCAATGGATGGTAGCTTTGTCATTATGAAAGGTAGTATGTTGTCGATATCTTTGTTACTCCAATGGATGATAGCCTAGTAATTAGGGAAGGTAGTCTGTTGTCGAGATTTTTGTTACTCCAATGGATGGTAGCCTAGTCATTATGGAAGGTAGTCTATTTTTGAGATTTTTGTTACTCCGATGGATGGTAGCCTTGTAAATATGGAAGGTAGTCTGTTGTCGAGATTTTTGTTACTCCAATCGATGGTAGTGTTGTCATTATGGAAGGTAGTCTGTTGTCGTGATTTTTGTTACTCCAATGGATGGTAGCCTTGTCATTATGGAAGGTAGTATGTTGTCGATATCTTGTTACTCCAATGGATGGTAGCCTTGTCATTATGGAAGGTAGTATGTTGTCGAGATTTTTGTTATTCCAATGGATGGTAGCCTTGTCATTATGAAAAGTAGTCTATTGTCGAGATTTTTTTACTCCAATGGATGGTAGCCTTGTCATTTTGGAAGGTAGTCTGTGTCGAGATTTTTGTTACTCCAATGGATGGTAGTCTTGTCATTATGGAAGGTAGTATTTTGTTGATATCTTTGTTACTCCAATGGATGGTAGCCTTGTCATTATGGAAGGTAGTCTGTTGTTGATATCTTTGTTACTCCAATGGATGGTAGCCTAGTCATTATGAAAGGTAGTTTATTGTCGAGATTTATTTTACTCCAATGGATGGTAGCCTTGTCATTTTGGAAAGTAGTCTGTTGTCGAGATTTTTGTTACTCCAATGGATGGTAGCCTTGTCATTATGGAAGGTAGTATTTTGTTGATATCTTTGTTACTCCAATGGATGGTAGCTTTGTCATTATGAAAGGTAGTATGTTGTCGATATCTTTGTTACTCCAATGGATGATAGCCTAGTAATTAGGGAAGGTAGTCTGTTGTCGAGATTTTTGTTACTCCAATGGATGGTAGCCTAGTCATTATGGAAGGTAGTCTGTTTTTGAGATTTTTGTTACTCCGATGGATGGTAGCCTTGTAAATATGGAAGGTAGTCTGTTGTCGAGATTTTTGTTACTCCAATGGATGGTAGCGTTGTCATTATGGAAGGTAGTCTGTTGTCGTGATTTTTGTTACTCCAATGGATGGTAGCCTTGTCATTATGGAAGGTAGTATGTTGTCGATATCTTTGTTACTCCAATGGATGGTAGCCTTATCATTATGGAAGGTAGTATGTTGTCGAGATTTTTGTTATTCTAATGGATGGTAGCCTTGTCATTATGAAAGGTAGTCTATTGTCGAGATTTTTTTTACTCCAATGGATGGTAGCCTTGTCATTAAGAAAGGTAGTCTATTGTATAGATTTTTGTTACTCCAATGGATGGTAGCCTTGTCATTATGGAAGGTAGTATTTTGTTGATATCTTTGTTACAACAATGGATGGTAGCCTTGTTATTAGGGAAGGTAGTTTGTTGTCGATAGGTTTTTTACTCCAATGGTTGGTAGCCTAGTCATTATGAAAGGTAGTCTATTGTCGAGATTTTTTTTACTCCAATGGATGGTAGCCTTGTCATTATGGAAGGTAGTATGTTGTCGAGATTTTTGTTATTCCAATGGATGGTAGCTTTGTCATTATGACAGGTAGTATGTTGTCGATATCTTTGTTACTCCAATGGATGGTAGCCTAGTAATTAGGGAAGGTAGTCTATTGTCGAGATTTTTGTTACTCCAATGGTTGGTAGCCTAGTCATTATGGAAGATAGTCTGTTGTCGACATTTTTGTTACTCCAATGGATGATAGCCTTGTCATTATGGAAGGTAGGTTGTTGTCGATATATTTGTTACTCCAATGGATGGTAGCCTAGTCATTATGAAAGGTATTCTATTGTCGAGATTTTTGTTACTCCAATGGATGGTAGCCTTGTCATTATGGAAGGTAGTATGTTGTCGAGATTTTTGTTATTCCAATGGATGGTAGCCTTGTCATTATGAAAGGTAGTCTGTTATCGATATCTTTGTTATTCCAATGGATAGTAGCTGTGTCATTAGGGAAGTTAGTTTGTTGTCGAGATTTTTGTTACTCCAATGGATGGTAGCCTAGTCATTATGAAAGATTGTCTGTTGTCGAGATTTTTGTTACTCCAATGGATGATAGCCTTGTCATTATGGAAGCTAGTCTATTGTCGAGATTTTTGTTACTCCAATTGATAGTAGCCTTGTTATTATGGAAGGTAGTCTGTCATTGTGATTTTTGTTACTCCTATGGATGGTAGCCTTCTCATTATATGGTAGCCTACAAAGTATGGTAACCCAGTCTTTATGGAAGGTAGTCTATTGTCAATATTTTAGTTACTCCAATGGATGGTAGCCTAGTCATTATGGAAGGTAGTCTGTTGTCGAGATTTTTGTTACTCCAATGGATGGCAGCCTTGTCATTATGGAAGGTAGTCTATTGTTCAGATTGTTTTTACTCCAATGTATGGTAGCCTTGTCATTATGGAAGATAGTATGTTGTCGAGATTTTTGTTTTACCAATGGATGGTAGCTTTGTCATTATGAAAATTAGTCTGTTGTCGATATCTTTGTTACTCCAATGGATGGTAGCCTTGTCATTAGGGAAGGTAGTCTGTTGTCGAGATTTTCGTTACTACAATGTATGGTAGCCTAGTCATTATGGAAGGTAGTCTGTTGTCGAGATTTTAGTTACTCCAATGGATGATAGCCTTGTCAATATGAAGGTAGTCTGTTGTCGAGATTTTTGTTACTCCAATGGATGGTAGCATTGTAATTATGGAAGGTAGTCTATTGTCGTGATTTTTGTTACTCCAATGGATGGTAGCCTTGTCATTATGGAAAGTAGTATGTTGTCGATATCTTTGTTACTCCAATGGATGGTAGCCTTGTCATTATGAAAGGTTGTTTGTTGTCCAAATTTTTGTTACTCCAATGGATGGTAGCCTTGTTATTATGGAAGGTAGTATGTCATTGTGATTTTTGTTACTCCTATGGATGGTAGCCTTCTCATTATGGAAGGTAGTCTATTGTCGAGATTTTTGTTACTCCAATGGATGGTAGCCTTGTCATTATGGAAGGTAGTATTTTGTTGATATCTTTGTTACTCTAATGGATGGTAGCCTTGTCATTATGGAAGGTAGTATGTTGTTGTGATTTTTGTTATTCCAATGGATGGTAGCCTTGTCATTATGGAAGGTAGTATGTTGTCGAGATTTTTGTTATTCCAATGGATGGTAGCTTTGTCATTATGAAAGGTAGTCTGTTGTCGATATCTTTGTTACTCCAATGGATGGTAGCCTAGTAATTAGGGAAGGTAGTATGTTGTCGAGATTTTTGTTACTCCAATGGATGGTAGCCTAGTCATTATGGAAGGTAGGTTGTTATCGATATATTTGTAACTCCAATGGACGGTAGCCTAGTAATTATGAATGGTAGTCTATTGTCGAGATTTTTTTTACTCCAATGGATGGTAGCCTTGTCATTATGGAAGGTAGTATGTTGTCGAGATTTTTGTTATTCCAATGGATGGTAGCCTTGTCATTATGAAAGGTAGTCTGTTGTCGATATCTTTGTTACTCCAATGGATAATAGCCTAGTCATTAGGGAAGGTAGTGTGTTGTCGAGATTTTTGTTACTCTAATGGATGGTAGCCTAGACCTTATGGAAGATAGTTTGTTGTCGAGATTTTTGTTACTCCAATGGATGATAGCCTTGTCATTATGGAAGGTAGTCTGTTATCGAGATTTTTGTTACTCCAATCGATGGTAGGCTTGTTATTATAGAAGGTAGTCTGTCATTGTGATTTTTGTTACTCGTATGGATGGTAGCCTTGTCATTATGGAAGGTAGTCTATTGTTCAGATTTTCGTTACTACAATGTATGGTAGCCTAGTCATTATGGAAGGTAGTATGTTGTCAATATTTTAGTTACTCCAATGGATGGTAGCCTAGTCATTATGGAAGGTAGTATGTTGACAATATTTTAGTTACTCCAATGGATGGTAGCCTAGTCATTATGGAAGGTAGTATGTTGTCGAGATTTTTGTTACTCCAATGGATGGTAGCGTTGTCATTATGGAAGGTAGTCTGTTGTCGAGATATTTTGTTACTCTAATGGATGGTATCCTTGTCATTATGGAAGGTAGTCTGTCGTCTTGATTTTTGTTACTCCAATGGATGGTAGCCTTGTCATTATGGAAGGTAGTATGTTGTCCAGATTTTTGTTAATCCAATGGATGGTAGCCTTGTCATTATGGAAGGTAGTATATTGTTCAGATTTTTGTTACTACAATGTATGGTAGCCTTGTCATTATGGTAGGTAGTCTGTTGTCGAGATTTTTGTTACTCTATTGGATGGTAGCCATGTCATTTTAGAAGTTAGTCTGTTGTCGAGACTTTTATTTTTCCAATGGATGGTAGCCTAGTCATTATGAAAGGTAGTCTGTTTTTGAGATTTTTGATACTCTGATGGAGGGTAGCCTTGTCATTATGGAAGGTAGTCTGTTGTCGAGATTTTTGTTACTCCAATGGATGGTAGAGTTGTCATTATGGAAGGTAGTCTGTTGTCATGATTTTTGTTACTCCAATGGATGTTAGCCTTGTCATTATGGAAGGTAGTATGTTGTCGATATCTTTGTTACTCCAATGGATGGTAGCCTTGTTATTATGGAAGGTAGTCTGTTGTCGATATCTTTGTTAGTCAAATGGATGGTAGCCTTGTCATTATGAAAGGTAGTCTGTTGTCGATATCTTTGTTACTCCAATGGATGGTAGCCTTTTCATTATGGAAGGTAGTATGTTGTCGATATTTTTTTTACTCCAATGCATGGTAGCCTAGTCATTATGGAAGGTAGTATGTTGTTGAGATTTTTGTTATTCCAATGGATGGTAGCCTTGTCATTATGGAAGGTCGTATGTTGTCGAGATTTTTGTTATTCAAATGGATGGTAGCTTTGATATTATGAAAGGTAGTCTGTTGTCGATATCTTTGTTACTCCAATAGATGGTAGCCTAGTAATTAGGGAAGGTAGTCTGTTGTCGAGATTTTTGTTACTCCAATGGATGGTAGCCTAGTCATTATGGAAGGTAGGTTGTTGTCGATATATTTGTTACTCCAATGGATGGTAGCCTAGTCATTATGAAAGGTAGTCTATTGTCGAGATTTTTTTTACTCCAATGGATGGTAACCTTGTCATTATGGAAGGTAGTATGTTGTCGAGATTTTTTTTATTCCAATGGATGGTAGCCTTGTCATTATGAAAGGTAGTTTGTTGTCGATATCTTTGTTACTACAATGGATAATAGCCTAGTCATTAGGGAAGGTAGTGTGTTGTCGATATTTTTGTTACTCCAATGGATGGTAGCCTAGTCATTATGGAAGATAGTCTGTTGTCGAGATTTTTGTTACTCCAATGGATGATAGCCTTGTCATTATGGAAGGTAGTCTGTTGTCGTGATTTTTGTTACTCCAATGGATGGTAGGCTTGTTATTATAGAAGGTAGTCTGTCATTGTGATTTTTGTTACTCCTATGGATGGTAGCCTTGTCATTATGGAAGGTAGTCTATTGTTCAGATTTTCGTTACTACAATGTATGGTAGCCTAGTCATTATGGAAGGTAGTATGTTGTCAAGATTTTAGTTACTCCAATGGATGGTAGCCTAGTCATTATGGAAGGTAGTCTATTGTCGAGATTTTTGTTACTCCAATGGATGGTAGCCTTGTCATTATGGAAGGTAGTCTGTTGTCGAGATATTTTGTTACTCTAATGGATGGTAGCCTTGTCATTATGGAAGGTAGTTTATCGTTGTGATTTTTGTTACTCCAATGGATGGTAGCCTTGTCATTATGGAAGGTAGTATGTTGTCAAGATTTTTGTTAATCCAATGGATGGTAGCCTTGTCATTATGGAAGGTAGTATATTGTTCAGATTTTTGTTACTACAATGTATGGTAGCCTTGTCATTCTGGTAGGTAGTCTGTTGTCGAGATTTTTGTTACTCTATTGGATGGTAGCCATGTCATTTTGGAAGTTAGTCTGTTGTCAAGACTTTTACTTTTCCAATGGAATGTAGTCTAGTCATTATGAAAGGTAGTCTATTTATGAGATTTTTGATACTCCGATGGAGGGTAGCCTTGTCATTATGGAAGGTAGTCTGTTGTCGAGATTTTTGTTACTCCAATGGATGGTAGAGTTGTCATTATGGAAGGTAGTCTGTTGTCATGATTTTTGTTACTCCAATGGATGGTAGCCTTTTCATTATGGAAGGTAGTATGTTGTCGACATCTTTGTTACTCCAATGGATGGTAGCCTTGTCATTATGGAAGGTAGTATGTTGTCGATATATTTGTTACTCAAATGGATGGTAGCCTAGTCATTATGGAAGGTAGTCTATTGTCGAAATTTTTGTTACTCCAATGAATGGTAGCCTTGTCATTATGGAAGGTAGTATGTTGTCGAGATTTTTGTTATTCCAATGGATGGTAGCCTAGTCAATATGGAAGGTAGTCTGTTGTCAATGTTTTTGTTACTCCAATGGATGGTAGCCTTATTATTATGGAAGGTAGTCTGTTGTCGAGATTTTTGTTACTCCAATGGATGATAGCCTTGTCATTATGGAAGGTAGTCTATTGTTCAGATTTTCGTTACTACAATGTATGGTAGCCTAGTCATTATGGAAGGTAGTCTGTTGTCAAGATTTTAGTTACTCCAATGGATGGTAGCCTAGTCGTTATGGAAGGTAGTCTTTTGTCGAGATTTTTCTTACTCCAATGGATGGTTGCCTTGTCATTATGGAAGGTAGTCTCTTGTCGAGATTTTTGTTACTCTAATGGATGGTAGCCTTGTCATTATGGAAGGTAGTCTGTTGTCGTGATTTTTGTTACTCCAATGGATGGTAGCCTTGTCATTATGTAAGGTAATATGTTGTCAAGATTTTTGTTAATCTAATGGATGGTAGCCTTGTCAGTATGCAAGGTATTCTATTGTTCAGATTTTTGTTACTAGAATGTATGGTAGCCTTGTATTATGGTAGGTAGTATGTTGTCGACATATTTGTTACTCTATTCGATGGTAGCCATCTCATTATGGATGTTAGTCTGTTGTTGAGATTTTTGTTTTTCCAATGGATGGTAGCCTAGTCATTATGCAAGGTAGTCTGTTTTTGAGATTTTTGTTACTCCGATGGATGGTAGCCTTGTAAATATGGAAGGTAGTCTGTTGTCGAGATTTTTGTTGCTCTAATGGATGGTAGCGTTGTCATTATGGAAGGTAGTCTGTTGTCGTGATTTTAGTTACTCTAATGGATGGTAGCCTTGTCATTATGGAAGGTAGTATGTTGTCGATATCTTTGTTACTCCAATGGATGGTAGCCTTGTCATTATGGAAGGTAGTATGTTGTCGAGATTTTTGTTATTCCAATGGATGGTAGCCTTGTCAATATGAAAGGTAGTTTTTTGTCGATATCTTTGTTACTCCAATGGATGGTAGCCTTGTCATTATGGAAGGTAGTATGTTGTCGAGATTTTTGTTACTCCAATGGATGGTAGCCTTGTCATTATGGAACGTACTCTGTTGTAGATATTTTTGTTACTCCAATGGATGGTAGCCTTGTCATTATGGAAGGTAGTATGTTGTCGAGATTTTTGTTATTCCAATGGATGGTAGCCTTGTCATTATGAAAGGTAGTTTTTTCTCGATATCTTTGTTACTCCAATGGATGGTAGCCTTGTCATTATGGAAGGTAGTATGTTGTCGAGATTTTTGTTACTCCAATGGATGGTAGCCTTGTCATTATGGAAGGTATTTTGTCATTGTGATTTTTGTTACTCCTATGAATGGTAGCCTTTTCATTATGGAAGGTAGTCTATTGTTCAGATTTTTGTTACTAAAATGTATGGTAGCATTGTCATTATGGAAGGTAGTTTGTTGTCGAGATTTTTGTTACTCCAATGGATGGTAGCCTTGTCATTATGGAAGGTAGTATGTTGTCGATATCTTTGTTACTCCAATGGATGGTAGCCTTGTCATTATGGAAGGTAGTCTGTTGTCGATATCTTTGTTACTCAAATGGATGGTAGCCAAGTCATTATGGAAGGTAGTCAATTGTCGAGATTTTTGTTACTCCAATGGATGGTAGCCTTGTCATTATGGAAGGTAGTATGTTGTCGAGATTTTTGTTATTCCAATGGATGGTAGCCTAGTCAATATGGAAGGTAGTCTGTTTCGATATTTTTGTTACCCCAATGGATGGTAGCCTAGTCATTATGGAAGGTAGTCTGTTGTCAAGATTTTTGTTACTCCAATGGATGATAGCCTTGTCATTATGGAAGGTAGTCTATTGTTCAGATTTTCGTTACTATAATGTATGGTAGCCTAGTCATTATGGAAGGTAGTCTGTTGTCGAGATTTTAGTTACTCCAATGGATGGTAGCCTAGTCATTATGGAAGGTAGTCTTTTGTCGAGATATTTGTTACTCCAATGGATGGTAGCCTTGTCATTATGGAAGGTAGTCTGTTGTCGAGATTTTTGTTACTCTAATGGATGGTAGCCTTGTCATTATGGAAGGTAGTCTGTTGTCGTGATTTTTGTTACTCCAATGGATGGTAGCCTTGTCATTATGGAAGGTAGTATGTTGTCGAGATTTTTGTTAATCCAATGGATGGTAGCCTTGTCATTATGGAAGGTATTCTATTGTTCAGATTTTTGTTACTAGAATGTATGGTAGCCTTGTATTATGGTAGGTAGTATGTTGTCGACATATTTCTTACTCTATTCGATGGTAGCCATGTCATTATGGATGTTAGTCTGTTGTTGAGATTTTTGTTTTTCCAATGGATGGTAGCCTAGTCATTATAGAAGGTAGTCTGTTTTTGAGATTTTTGTTACTCCGATGGATGGTATCCTTGTAAATATGGAAGGTAGTCTGTTGTCGAGATTTTTGTTACTCTAATGGATGGTAGCGATGTCATTATGGAAGGTAGTCTGTTGTCGTGATTTTTGTTACTCCAATGGATGGTAGCCTTGTCATTATGGAAGGTAGTATGTTGTCGATATCTTTGTTACTCCAATGGATGGTAGCCTTGTCATTATGGAAGGTAGTATGTTGTCGAGATTTTTGTTATTCCAATGGATGGTAGCCTTGTCATTGTGAAAGGTAGTTTTTTGTCGATATCTTTGTTACTCCAATGGATGATAGCCCTGTCATTATGGATGGTAGTCTGTTGTCGAGATTTTTGTTACTCCAATGGACGGTAGCCTTGTCATTATGGAAGGTATTTTGTCATTGTGATTTTTGTTACTCCTATGAATGGTAGCCTTGTCATTATGGAAGGTAGTCAATTGTTCAGATTTTTGTTACTAAAATGTATGGTAGCATTGTCATTATGGAAGGTAGTCTGTTGTCGAGATTTTTGTTACTCCATTGGATGGTAGCCTTGTCATTTTGGAAGATAGTCTATTGTCGAGATTTTTGTTATTCCAATGGATTCTAGCCTAGTCATTATGGAAGGTAGTCTATTTTGGATATTTTTGTTACTCCAATGAATGGTAGACTTGTTATTATGTAAGGTAGTCTGTTGTCGAGATATTTGTTACTCTAATGGATGGTAGCCTTGTCATTATGGAAGGTAGTCTATTGTCGAGATTTTTGTTACTACAATGGTTTGTAGCCTTGTTATTATGGAAGGTAGTATGTTGTTGATATCTTTGTTAATCCAATGGATGGTAGCCTAGTCATTATGGAAGGTAGTCTGTTGTCGAGATTTTTGTTACTCCAATGGATGGTAGCATTGTCATTATGGAAGGTAGTCTGTTGTCGAGATTTTTGTTACTCCATTGGATGGTAGCCTTGTCATTCTGGAAGATAGTCTGTTGTCGAGATTTTTGTTATTCCAATGGATTCTAGCCTAGTCATTATGGAAGGTAGTCTATTTTCGATATTTTTGTTACTCCAATGAATGGTAGACTTGTTATTATGTAAGGTAGTCTGTTGTCGAGATATTTGTTACTCTAATGGATGGTAGCCTTGTCATTATGGAAGGTAGTCTATTGTCGAGATTTTTGTTACTACAATGGTTTGTAGCCTTGTTATTATGGAAGGTAGTATGTTGTTGATATCTTTGTTAATCCAATGGATGGTAGCCTAGTCATTATGGAAGGTAGTCTGTTGTCGAGATTTTTGTTACTCCAATGGATGGTAGCCTTGTCATTATGGAAGGTAGTCTTTTGTCGAGATTTTTGTTACTCTAATGGATGGTAGCCTTGTTATTATGGAAGGTATTCTTTCATTGTGATTTTTGTTACTCCTATTGATGGTAGCCTTGTCATTATGGAAGGTTGTCTTTTGTTCAGAAATTTGTTACTACAATGTATCGAACCCTTATCATTATAGAAGGTAGTCTGTTGTCGAGATATTTGTTATTCCAATGGATGGTAGCCTAATCATTATGGAAGGTCGTCTATTTTCGATATTTTTGTTACTCCAATGGATGGTAGCCTTGTCATTATGGAAGGTAGTATGTTGTCGAGATTTTTATTACTCCAAAGGATGGTAGCCTTGTCATTATGGAAGGTAGTCTATTGTCGAGGTTTATGTTACTCCAATGAATGGTAGCCTTGTCATTATGGAAGGTAGTTTGTTGTCGATATCTTTGTTACGCTAATGGATGGTAGCCTAGCCATTATGGAAGGTAGTATGTTGTCGAAATTTTTGTTACTCCAATGGATGGTAGCCTTGTAATTACGGAAAGTTGTGTGTTGTCTAGATTTTTGTTATTCTAATGGATGGTAGCCTTGTCATTATGAAAGGTAGTCTGTTGTCGAGATTTTTGTTACTCCATTGGATGGTAGCCTTGTCATTATGGAAGTTAATCTGTTGTCGAGATTTTTGTTATTCCAATGGATGGTAGCCTAGTCATTATGGAAGGTAGTCTATTTTCGAGATTTTTGTTACTCCAATGGATGGTTGCCTTGTCATTATGGAAGGTAGTCTGTTGTAGAGATTTTTGTTATTCCAATGGATGGTAGCCTTGTCATTATGGAAGGTTGTCTGTTATCGATATTTTTGTTACTCCAGTGGATGGTAGCCTTGTCATTATGGAAGGTAGTCTGTTATTGTAATTTTTGTTACTCAAACGGATGGTAGCCTTGTCATTATGGAAGGTAGTATGTTGTCGAGATTTTTGTAACTCCAAAGGATGGTAGCCTTGTCATTATGGAAGGTAGTCTGTTGTCGATATCTTTGTAACTCTAATGGATGGTAGCCTAGTCAATATGGAAGGTAGTATGTTGTCGATATTTTTGTTACTCCAATGGATGGTAACCTTGTCATTATGGAAAGTAGTTTGTTGTCGAGATTTTTGTTATTCCAATGGATGGTAGCCTTCTAATTATGGATGGTAGTCTATTATCGAGATTTTTGTTACTCCATTGGATGGTAGCCATGTCATTTTTGAAGGTAGTCTGTTGTCGAGATTTTTAATACTCCAATGGATGGTAGCCTTGTCATTATGGAAGGTAGTCTTTCGTTGTGATTTTTGTTACTCCAATGGATGGTAGCCATGTCATTATGGAAGGTGGTCTATTGTTCATATTTTTGTTACTCCAATGTATGTTAGCCTAATCATTATGGAAGGTAGTCTATTTTGATATTTTTGTTACTCCAATGGATGGTAGAGATGTCATTATGGAAGGTAGTTTCTTGTCGATATCTTTGTTACTCTAATGGATGGTAGCCTAGTCATTATGGAAGGTAGTATGTTGTCGAGATTTTTGTTACTCCAATGGATGGTAGCCTTGTCATTATGGAAGGTAGTCTGTTATTGTAATTTTTGTTACTCCAATGGATGGTAGCCTTGTCCTTATGGAAGGTAGTATGTTATCGAGAATTTTGTTACTCCAAAGTATGGTAGCCTTGTAATTATGGAAGGTAGTCTATTATCGAGATTTTTGTTACTCCAATGGATGCTAGCCTTATCATTATGGAAGGTAGTCTGTTGTCGAGATTTTTAATACTCCAATGGATGGTAGCCTTGTCATTATGGAAGGTAGTTTGTGGTTGTGATTTTTGTTACTCCAATAGATGGTAGCCATGTCATTATGGAAGGTAGTCTATTGTTCATATTTTTGTTACTACAATGTATGTTAGCCTTGTCATTATGGAAGGTAGTCTGTTGTCGATATTTTTGTTACTCCATTGGATGGTAGCCTTGTCATTATGGAAGGTAGTATGTTGTCGAGATTTTTGTTATTCCAATGGATGGTAGCCTAGTCAATATGGAAGGTAGTATGTTGTCGATATTTTTGTTACCCTAATGGATGGTAGCCTAGTCATTATGGAAGGTAGTCTGTTGTCAAGATTTTTGTTAGTCCAATGGATAATAGCCTTGTCATTATGGAAGGTAGTCTATTGTTCAGATTTTCGTTACTATAATGTATGGTAGCCTAGTCATTATGGAAGGTAGTCTGTTGTCGAGATTTTAGTTACTCCAATGGATGGTAGCCTAGTCATTATGGAAGGTAGTCTTTTGTCGAGATTTTTGTTACTCCAATGGATGGTAGCCTTGTCATTATGGAAGGTAGTCTGTTGTCGAGATTTTTGTTACTCTAATGGATGGTAGCCTTGTCATTATGGAAGGTAGTCTGTTGTCGTGATTTTTGTTACTCCAATGGATGGTAGCCTTGTCATTATGGAAGGTAGTATGTTGTCGAGATTTTTGTTAATCCAATGGATGGTAGCCTTGTCATTATGGAAGGTATTATATTGTTCAGATTTTTGTTACTAGAATGTATGGTAGCCTTGTTTTATGGTAGGTAGTATGTTGTCGACATATTTCTTACTCTATTCGATGGTAGCCATGTCATTATGGATGTTAGTCTGTTGTTGAGATTTTTGTTTTTCCAATGGATGGTAGCCTAGTCATTATAGAAGGTAGTTTGTTTTTGAGATTTTTGTTACTCCGATGGATGGTATCCTTGTAAATATGGAAGGTAGTCTGTTGTCGAGATTTTTGTTACTCTAATGGATGGTAGCGATGTCATTATGGAAGGTAGTCTGTTGTCGTGATTTTTGTTACTCCAATGGATGGTAGCCTTGTAATTATGGAAGGTAGTATGTTGTCGATATCTTTGTTACTCCAATGGATGGTAGCCTTGTCATTATGGAAGGTAGTATGTTGTCGAGATTTTTGTTATTCCAATGGATGGTAGCCTTGTCACTATGAAAGGTAGTTTTTTGTCGATATCTTTGTTACTACAATGGATGATAGCCCTGTCATTATTGATGGTAGTCTGTTGTCGAGATTTTTGTTACTCCAATGGACGGTAGCCTTGTCATTATGGAAGGTATTTTGTCATTGTGATTTTTGTTACTCCTATGAATGGTAGCCTTGTCATTATGGAAGGTAGTCTATTGTTAAGATTTTTGTTACTAAAATGTATGGTAGCATTGTCATTATGGAAGGTAGTCTGTTGTCGAGATTTTTGTTACTCCATTGGATGGTAGCCTTGTCATTCTGGAAGGTAGTCTGTTGTCGAGATTTTTGTTATTCCAATGGATTCTAGCCTAGTCATTATGGAAGGTAGTCTATTTTCGATATTTTTGTTACTCCAATGGATGGTAGACTTGTTATTATGTAAGGTAGTCTGTTGTCGAGATATTTGTTACTCTAATGGATGGTAGCCTTGTCATTATGGAAGGTAGTCTATTGTCGAGATTTTTGTTACTACAATGGTTTGTAGCCTTGTTATTATGGAAGGTAGTATGTTGTTGATATCTTTGTTAATCCAATGGATGGTAGCCTAGTTATTATGGAAGGTAGTCTGTTGTCGAGATTTTTGTTACTCCAATGGATGGTAGCCTTGTCATTATGGAAGGTAGTCTTTTGTCGAGATTTTTGTTACTCTAATGGATGGTAGCCTTGTTATTATGGAAGGTATTCTTTCATTGTGATTTTTGTTACTCCTATTGATGGTAGCCTTGTCATTATGGAAGGTAGTCTTTTGTTCAGAAATTTGTTACTACAATGTATCGAACCCTTATCATTATAGAAGGTAGTCTGTTGTCGAGATATTTGTTATTCCAATGGATGGTAGCCTAATCATTATGGAAGGTCGTCTATTTTCGATATTTTTGTTATTCCAATGGATGGTAGCCTTGTCATTATGGAAGGTAGTATGTTGTCGAGATTTTTATTACTCCAAAGGATGGTAGCCTTGTAATTATGGAAGGTAGTCTATTGTCGAGATTTTTGTTACTCCAATGGATGGTAGCCTTGTCATTATGGAAGGTAGTTTGTTGTCGATATCTTTGTTACTCTAATGGATGGTAGCCTAGTCATTATGGAAGGTAGTATGTTGTCGAGATTTTTGTTACTCCAATGGATGGTAGCCTTGTAATTACGGAAAGTAGTGTGTTGTCTAGATTTTTGTTATTCTAATGGATGGTAGCCTTGTCATTATGAAAGGTAGTCTGTTGTCGAGATTTTTGTTACTCCATTGGATGGTAGCCTTGTCATTATGGAAGTTAATCTGTTGTCGAGATTTTTGTTATTCCAATGGATGGTAGCCTAGTCATTATGGAAGGTAGTCTATTTTCGAGATTTTTGTTACTCCAATGGATGGTTGCCTTGTCATTATGGAAGGTAGTCTGTTGTAGAGATTTTTGTTATTCCAATGGATGGTAGCCTTGTCATTATGGAAGGTTGTCTGTTATTGATATTTTTGTTACTCCAATGGATGGTAGCCTTGTCATTATGGAAGGTAGTCTGTTATTGTAATTTTTGTTACTCAAACGGATGGTAGCCTTGTCATTATGGAAGGTAGTATGTTGTCGAGATTTTTGTAACTCCAAAGGATGGTAGCCTTGTCATTATGGAAGGTAGTCTGTTGTCGATATCTTTGTAACTCTATTGGATGGTAGCCTAGTCAATATGGAAGGTAGTATGTTGTCGATATTTTTGTTACTCTAATGGATGGTAACCTTGTCATTATGGAAAGCAGTTTGTTGTCGAGATTTTTGTTATTCCAATGGATGGTAGCCTTCTAATTATAGATGGTAGTCTATTATCGAGATTTTTGTTACTCCATTGGATGGTAGCCTTGTCATTTTTGAAGGTAGTCTGTTGTCGAGATTTTTAATACTCCAATGGATGGTAGCCTTGTCATTATGGAAGGTAGTCTTTCGTTGTGATTTTTGTTACTCCAATGGATGGTAGCCATGTCATTATGGAAGGTGGTCTATTGTTCAGATTTTTGTTACTCCAATGTATGTTAGCCTAATCATTATGGAAGGTAGTCTATTTTTATAATTTTGTTACTCCAATGGATAGTAGCCTTGTCATTCTGGAAGGTCGTTTGTTGTCGATATCTTTGTTACTCTAATGGATGGTAGCCTAGTCATTATGGAAGGTAGTATGTTGTCGAGATTTTTGTTACTCCAATGGATGGTAGCCTTGTCATTATGGAAGGTAGTCTGTTATTGTAATTTTTGTTACTCCAATGGATGGTAGCCTTGTCCTTATGGAAGGTAGTATGTTATCGAGATTTTTGTTACTCCAAAGGATGGTAGCCTTGTAATTATGGAAGGTAGTCTATTATCGAGATTTTTGTTACTCCAATGGATGCTAGCCTTATCATTATGGAAGGTAGTCTGTTGTCGAGATTTCTAATACTCCAATGGATGGTAGCCTTGTCATTATGGAAGGTAGTTTGTGGTTGTGATTTTTGTTACTCCAATAGATGGTAGCCATGTCATTATGGAAGGTAGTCTATTGTTCATATTTTTGTTACTACAATGTATGTTAGCCTTGTCATTATGGAAGGTAGTCTGTTGTCGATATTTTTGTTACTCCATTGGATGGTAGCCTTGTCATTATGGAAGTAAGTCTGTTGTCGGGATTTTTGTTACTCCAATGGATTGTAGCCTTGTCATTATGAAAGGTAGTTTGTTGTCGATATCTTTGTTACTCCAATGGATGGTAGCCTAATCATTATGGAAGGTAGTCTATTTTGATATTTTTGTTACTCCAATGGATGGTAGCCTTATCATTATGGAAGGTAGTTTGTTGTCGATATCATTGTTACTCTAATGGATGGTAGCCTAGTCATTATGGAAGGTAGTATGTTATCGAGATTTTTGTTACTCCAATGGATGGTAGCCTTAGCATTATGGAAAGAAGTGTGTTGTCGAGATTTTTGATATTCTAATGGATGGTAGCCTTGTCATTATGGAAGGTAGTATGTTGTCGACATTTTTATTACTCTAAAGGATGTTAGCCTTCTAATTATGGAAGGTAGTCTATTATCGAGATTTTTGTTACTCCAATGGATGGTAGCCTTGTCATTATGGAAGGTAGTCTGTTTTCGAGATTTTTAATACTCCAATGGATGGTAGCCTTGTCATTATGGAAGGTAGTCTGTCGTTGTGATTTTTGTTACTCCAACGGATGGTAGCCTTGTCATTATGGAAGGTAGTCTATTGTTCATATTTTTGTTACTACGATGTATGTTAGCCTTGTCATTATGGAAGGTAGTCTGTTGTCGATATTTTTGTTACTCCATTGGATGGTAGCCTTGTCGTTATGGAAGTAAGTCTGTTGTCGGGATTTTTGTTACTCCAATGGATCGTAGCCTTGTCATTATGAAAGGTAGTTTGTTATCGATATCTTTGTTACTCCAATGGATGGTAGCCTAATCATTATGGAAGGTAGTCTATTTTGATATTTTTGTTACTCCAATGGATGGTAGCCTTGTCATTATGGAAGGTAGTCTGTTGTCGAGATTTTTGTTACTACGATGTATGGTAGCCTTGTCATTATGGAAGGTATATTGTCGTTGTGATTTTTGTTACTCCTATGAATGGTAGCCTTGTCATTATGGAAGTTAGTCTATTGTTTAGATTTTTGTTACTAATATGTATGGTAGCATTGTCATTATGGAAGGTAGTCTGTTGTCGAGATTTTTGTTACTCCATTGGATGGTAGCCTTGTCATTCTGGAAGATAGTTAGTTGTCGAGATTTTTTTATTCCAATGGGTTGTAGCCTAGTCATTATGGAAGGTAGTCTATTTTCGATATTTTTGTTACTCCAATGGATGGTAGACTTTTCATTATGTAAGGTAGTCTGTTGTCGAGATATTTGTTACTCTAATGGATGGTAGCCTTGTCATTATGGAAGGTAGTCTATTGCCGAGATTTTTGTTACTACATTGGTTTGTAGCCTTGTCATTATGGAAGGTAGTATGTTGTTGATATCTTTGTTAATCCAATGGATGGTATCCTAGTCATTATGGAAGGTAGTCTATTGTCGAGATTTTTGTTACTCCAATGGATGGTAGCCTTGTCATTATGGAAGGTAGTCTTTTGTCGAGATTTTTGTTACTCTAATGGATGGTAGCCTTGTTATTATGGAAGGTATTCTTTCATTGTGATTTTTGTTACTTCTATTGATGGTAGCCTTGTCATTATGGAAGGTAGTCTTTTGTCGAGATTTTTGTTACTCCAATGGATGGTAGCCTTGTCATTATGGAAGGTAGTTTGTTGTCGATATCTTTGTTACTCTAATTGATGGTAGCCTTGTCATTATGGAAGGTAGTCTGTCGTTGTGATTTTTGTTACTCCAAAGGATGGTAGCCTTGTAATTATGGAACATAGTCTATTATCGAGATTTTTGTTACTCCAATGGATGCTAGTCTTATCATTATGGAAGGTAGTCTGTTGTCGAGATTTTTAATACTCCAATGGATGGTAGCCTTGTCATTATGGAAGGTAGTTTGTGGTTGTGATTTTTGTTACTCCAATAGATGGTAGCCATGTCATTATGGAAGGTAGTCTATTGTTCATATTTTTGTTACTACAATGTATGTTAGCCTTGTCATTATGGAAGGTAGTTTGTTGTCGATATTTTTGTTACTCCATTGGATGGTAGCCTTGTCATTATGGAAGTAAGTCTGTTGTCGGGATTTTTGTTACTCCAATGGATTGTAGCCTTGTCATTATGAAAGGTAGTTTGTTGTCTATATCTTCGTTACTCCAATGGATGGTAGCCTAATCATTATGGAAGGTAGTCTATTTTGATATTTTTGTTACTCCAATGGATGGTAGCCTTGTCATTATGGAAGGTAGTCTGTTTTCGAGATATTTAATACTCCAATGGATGGTAGCCTTGTCATTATGGAAGGTAGTCTGTCGTTGTGATTTTTGTTACTCCAACGGATGGTAGCCTTGTCATTATGGAAGGTAGTCTGTTATCGAGATTTTTGTTACTCCAATGGATGGTAGGCTTGTTATTATAGAAGGTAGTCTGTCATTGTGATTTTTGTTACTCGTATGGATGGTAGCCTTGTCATTATGGAAGGTAGTCTATTGTTCAGATTTTCGTTACTACAATGTATGGTAGCCTAGTCATTATGGAAGGTAGTATGTTGTCAATATTTTAGTTACTCCAATGGATGGTAGCCTAGTCATTATGGAAGGTAGTATGTTGACAATATTTTAGTTACTCCAATGGATGGTAGCCTAGTCATTATGGAAGGTAGTATGTTGTCGAGATTTTTGTTACTCCAATGGATGGTAGCGTTGTCATTATGGAAGGTAGTCTGTTGTCGAGATATTTTGTTACTCTAATGGATGGTATCCTTGTCATTATGGAAGGTAGTCTGTCGTCTTGATTTTTGTTACTCCAATGGATGGTAGCCTTGTCATTATGGAAGGTAGTATGTTGTCCAGATTTTTGTTAATCCAATGGATGGTAGCCTTGTCATTATGGAAGGTAGTATATTGTTCAGATTTTTGTTACTACAATGTATGGTAGCCTTGTCATTATGGTAGGTAGTCTGTTGTCGAGATTTTTGTTACTCTATTGGATGGTAGCCATGTCATTTTAGAAGTTAGTCTGTTGTCGAGACTTTTATTTTTCCAATGGATGGTAGCCTAGTCATTATGAAAGGTAGTCTGTTTTTGAGATTTTTGATACTCTGATGGAGGGTAGCCTTGTCATTATGGAAGGTAGTCTGTTGTCGAGATTTTTGTTACTCCAATGGATGGTAGAGTTGTCATTATGGAAGGTAGTCTGTTGTCATGATTTTTGTTACTCCAATGGATGTTAGCCTTGTCATTATGGAAGGTAGTATGTTGTCGATATCTTTGTTACTCCAATGGATGGTAGCCTTGTTATTATGGAAGGTAGTCTGTTGTCGATATCTTTGTTAGTCAAATGGATGGTAGCCTTGTCATTATGAAAGGTAGTCTGTTGTCGATATCTTTGTTACTCCAATGGATGGTAGCCTTTTCATTATGGAAGGTAGTATGTTGTCGATATTTTTTTTACTCCAATGCATGGTAGCCTAGTCATTATGGAAGGTAGTATGTTGTTGAGATTTTTGTTATTCCAATGGATGGTAGCCTTGTCATTATGGAAGGTCGTATGTTGTCGAGATTTTTGTTATTCAAATGGATGGTAGCTTTGATATTATGAAAGGTAGTCTGTTGTCGATATCTTTGTTACTCCAATAGATGGTAGCCTAGTAATTAGGGAAGGTAGTCTGTTGTCGAGATTTTTGTTACTCCAATGGATGGTAGCCTAGTCATTATGGAAGGTAGGTTGTTGTCGATATATTTGTTACTCCAATGGATGGTAGCCTAGTCATTATGAAAGGTAGTCTATTGTCGAGATTTTTTTTACTCCAATGGATGGTAACCTTGTCATTATGGAAGGTAGTATGTTGTCGAGATTTTTTTTATTCCAATGGATGGTAGCCTTGTCATTATGAAAGGTAGTTTGTTGTCGATATCTTTGTTACTACAATGGATAATAGCCTAGTCATTAGGGAAGGTAGTGTGTTGTCGATATTTTTGTTACTCCAATGGATGGTAGCCTAGTCATTATGGAAGATAGTCTGTTGTCGAGATTTTTGTTACTCCAATGGATGATAGCCTTGTCATTATGGAAGGTAGTCTGTTGTCGTGATTTTTGTTACTCCAATGGATGGTAGGCTTGTTATTATAGAAGGTAGTCTGTCATTGTGATTTTTGTTACTCCTATGGATGGTAGCCTTGTCATTATGGAAGGTAGTCTATTGTTCAGATTTTCGTTACTACAATGTATGGTAGCCTAGTCATTATGGAAGGTAGTATGTTGTCAAGATTTTAGTTACTCCAATGGATGGTAGCCTAGTCATTATGGAAGGTAGTCTATTGTCGAGATTTTTGTTACTCCAATGGATGGTAGCCTTGTCATTATGGAAGGTAGTCTGTTGTCGAGATATTTTGTTACTCTAATGGATGGTAGCCTTGTCATTATGGAAGGTAGTTTATCGTTGTGATTTTTGTTACTCCAATGGATGGTAGCCTTGTCATTATGGAAGGTAGTATGTTGTCAAGATTTTTGTTAATCCAATGGATGGTAGCCTTGTCATTATGGAAGGTAGTATATTGTTCAGATTTTTGTTACTACAATGTATGGTAGCCTTGTCATTCTGGTAGGTAGTCTGTTGTCGAGATTTTTGTTACTCTATTGGATGGTAGCCATGTCATTTTGGAAGTTAGTCTGTTGTCAAGACTTTTACTTTTCCAATGGAATGTAGTCTAGTCATTATGAAAGGTAGTCTATTTATGAGATTTTTGATACTCCGATGGAGGGTAGCCTTGTCATTATGGAAGGTAGTCTGTTGTCGAGATTTTTGTTACTCCAATGGATGGTAGAGTTGTCATTATGGAAGGTAGTCTGTTGTCATGATTTTTGTTACTCCAATGGATGGTAGCCTTTTCATTATGGAAGGTAGTATGTTGTCGACATCTTTGTTACTCCAATGGATGGTAGCCTTGTCATTATGGAAGGTAGTATGTTGTCGATATATTTGTTACTCAAATGGATGGTAGCCTAGTCATTATGGAAGGTAGTCTATTGTCGAAATTTTTGTTACTCCAATGAATGGTAGCCTTGTCATTATGGAAGGTAGTATGTTGTCGAGATTTTTGTTATTCCAATGGATGGTAGCCTAGTCAATATGGAAGGTAGTCTGTTGTCAATGTTTTTGTTACTCCAATGGATGGTAGCCTTATTATTATGGAAGGTAGTCTGTTGTCGAGATTTTTGTTACTCCAATGGATGATAGCCTTGTCATTATGGAAGGTAGTCTATTGTTCAGATTTTCGTTACTACAATGTATGGTAGCCTAGTCATTATGGAAGGTAGTCTGTTGTCAAGATTTTAGTTACTCCAATGGATGGTAGCTTAGTCGTTATGGAAGGTAGTCTTTTGTCGAGATTTTTCTTACTCCAATGGATGGTTGCCTTGTCATTATGGAAGGTAGTCTCTTGTCGAGATTTTTGTTACTCTAATGGATGGTAGCCTTGTCATTATGGAAGGTAGTCTGTTGTCGTGATTTTTGTTACTCCAATGGATGGTAGCCTTGTCATTATGTAAGGTAATATGTTGTCAAGATTTTTGTTAATCTAATGGATGGTAGCCTTGTCAGTATGCAAGGTATTCTATTGTTCAGATTTTTGTTACTAGAATGTATGGTAGCCTTGTATTATGGTAGGTAGTATGTTGTCGACATATTTGTTACTCTATTCGATGGTAGCCATCTCATTATGGATGTTAGTCTGTTGTTGAGATTTTTGTTTTTCCAATGGATGGTAGCCTAGTCATTATGCAAGGTAGTCTGTTTTTGAGATTTTTGTTACTCCGATGGATGGTAGCCTTGTAAATATGGAAGGTAGTCTGTTGTCGAGATTTTTGTTGCTCTAATGGATGGTAGCGTTGTCATTATGGAAGGTAGTCTGTTGTCGTGATTTTAGTTACTCTAATGGATGGTAGCCTTGTCATTATGGAAGGTAGTATGTTGTCGATATCTTTGTTACTCCAATGGATGGTAGCCTTGTCATTATGGAAGGTAGTATGTTGTCGAGATTTTTGTTATTCCAATGGATGGTAGCCTTGTCAATATGAAAGGTAGTTTTTTGTCGATATCTTTGTTACTCCAATGGATGGTAGCCTTGTCATTATGGAAGGTAGTATGTTGTCGAGATTTTTGTTACTCCAATGGATGGTAGCCTTGTCATTATGGAACGTACTCTGTTGTAGATATTTTTGTTACTCCAATGGATGGTAGCCTTGTCATTATGGAAGGTAGTATGTTGTCGAGATTTTTGTTATTCCAATGGATGGTAGCCTTGTCATTATGAAAGGTAGTTTTTTCTCGATATCTTTGTTACTCCAATGGATGGTAGCCTTGTCATTATGGAAGGTAGTATGTTGTCGAGATTTTTGTTACTCCAATGGATGGTAGCCTTGTCATTATGGAAGGTATTTTGTCATTGTGATTTTTGTTACTCCTATGAATGGTAGCCTTTTCATTATGGAAGGTAGTCTATTGTTCAGATTTTTGTTACTAAAATGTATGGTAGCATTGTCATTATGGAAGGTAGTTTGTTGTCGAGATTTTTGTTACTCCAATGGATGGTAGCCTTGTCATTATGGAAGGTAGTATGTTGTCGATATCTTTGTTACTCCAATGGATGGTAGCCTTGTCATTATGGAAGGTAGTCTGTTGTCGATATCTTTGTTACTCAAATGGATGGTAGCCAAGTCATTATGGAAGGTAGTCAATTGTCGAGATTTTTGTTACTCCAATGGATGGTAGCCTTGTCATTATGGAAGGTAGTATGTTGTCGAGATTTTTGTTATTCCAATGGATGGTAGCCTAGTCAATATGGAAGGTAGTCTGTTTCGATATTTTTGTTACCCCAATGGATGGTAGCCTAGTCATTATGGAAGGTAGTCTGTTGTCAAGATTTTTGTTACTCCAATGGATGATAGCCTTGTCATTATGGAAGGTAGTCTATTGTTCAGATTTTCGTTACTATAATGTATGGTAGCCTAGTCATTATGGAAGGTAGTCTGTTGTCGAGATTTTAGTTACTCCAATGGATGGTAGCCTAGTCATTATGGAAGGTAGTCTTTTGTCGAGATATTTGTTACTCCAATGGATGGTAGCCTTGTCATTATGGAAGGTAGTCTGTTGTCGAGATTTTTGTTACTCTAATGGATGGTAGCCTTGTCATTATGGAAGGTAGTCTGTTGTCGTGATTTTTGTTACTCCAATGGATGGTAGCCTTGTCATTATGGAAGGTAGTATGTTGTCGAGATTTTTGTTAATCCAATGGATGGTAGCCTTGTCATTATGGAAGGTATTCTATTGTTCAGATTTTTGTTACTAGAATGTATGGTAGCCTTGTATTATGGTAGGTAGTATGTTGTCGACATATTTCTTACTCTATTCGATGGTAGCCATGTCATTATGGATGTTAGTCTGTTGTTGAGATTTTTGTTTTTCCAATGGATGGTAGCCTAGTCATTATAGAAGGTAGTCTGTTTTTGAGATTTTTGTTACTCCGATGGATGGTATCCTTGTAAATATGGAAGGTAGTCTGTTGTCGAGATTTTTGTTACTCTAATGGATGGTAGCGATGTCATTATGGAAGGTAGTCTGTTGTCGTGATTTTTGTTACTCCAATGGATGGTAGCCTTGTCATTATGGAAGGTAGTATGTTGTCGATATCTTTGTTACTCCAATGGATGGTAGCCTTGTCATTATGGAAGGTAGTATGTTGTCGAGATTTTTGTTATTCCAATGGATGGTAGCCTTGTCATTGTGAAAGGTAGTTTTTTGTCGATATCTTTGTTACTCCAATGGATGATAGCCCTGTCATTATGGATGGTAGTCTGTTGTCGAGATTTTTGTTACTCCAATGGACGGTAGCCTTGTCATTATGGAAGGTATTTTGTCATTGTGATTTTTGTTACTCCTATGAATGGTAGCCTTGTCATTATGGAAGGTAGTCAATTGTTCAGATTTTTGTTACTAAAATGTATGGTAGCATTGTCATTATGGAAGGTAGTCTGTTGTCGAGATTTTTGTTACTCCATTGGATGGTAGCCTTGTCATTTTGGAAGATAGTCTATTGTCGAGATTTTTGTTATTCCAATGGATTCTAGCCTAGTCATTATGGAAGGTAGTCTATTTTGGATATTTTTGTTACTCCAATGAATGGTAGACTTGTTATTATGTAAGGTAGTCTGTTGTCGAGATATTTGTTACTCTAATGGATGGTAGCCTTGTCATTATGGAAGGTAGTCTATTGTCGAGATTTTTGTTACTACAATGGTTTGTAGCCTTGTTATTATGGAAGGTAGTATGTTGTTGATATCTTTGTTAATCCAATGGATGGTAGCCTAGTCATTATGGAAGGTAGTCTGTTGTCGAGATTTTTGTTACTCCAATGGATGGTAGCATTGTCATTATGGAAGGTAGTCTGTTGTCGAGATTTTTGTTACTCCATTGGATGGTAGCCTTGTCATTCTGGAAGATAGTCTGTTGTCGAGATTTTTGTTATTCCAATGGATTCTAGCCTAGTCATTATGGAAGGTAGTCTATTTTCGATATTTTTGTTACTCCAATGAATGGTAGACTTGTTATTATGTAAGGTAGTCTGTTGTCGAGATATTTGTTACTCTAATGGATGGTAGCCTTGTCATTATGGAAGGTAGTCTATTGTCGAGATTTTTGTTACTACAATGGTTTGTAGCCTTGTTATTATGGAAGGTAGTATGTTGTTGATATCTTTGTTAATCCAATGGATGGTAGCCTAGTCATTATGGAAGGTAGTCTGTTGTCGAGATTTTTGTTACTCCAATGGATGGTAGCCTTGTCATTATGGAAGGTAGTCTTTTGTCGAGATTTTTGTTACTCTAATGGATGGTAGCCTTGTTATTATGGAAGGTATTCTTTCATTGTGATTTTTGTTACTCCTATTGATGGTAGCCTTGTCATTATGGAAGGTTGTCTTTTGTTCAGAAATTTGTTACTACAATGTATCGAACCCTTATCATTATAGAAGGTAGTCTGTTGTCGAGATATTTGTTATTCCAATGGATGGTAGCCTAATCATTATGGAAGGTCGTCTATTTTCGATATTTTTGTTACTCCAATGGATGGTAGCCTTGTCATTATGGAAGGTAGTATGTTGTCGAGATTTTTATTACTCCAAAGGATGGTAGCCTTGTCATTATGGAAGGTAGTCTATTGTCGAGGTTTATGTTACTCCAATGAATGGTAGCCTTGTCATTATGGAAGGTAGTTTGTTGTCGATATCTTTGTTACGCTAATGGATGGTAGCCTAGCCATTATGGAAGGTAGTATGTTGTCGAAATTTTTGTTACTCCAATGGATGGTAGCCTTGTAATTACGGAAAGTTGTGTGTTGTCTAGATTTTTGTTATTCTAATGGATGGTAGCCTTGTCATTATGAAAGGTAGTCTGTTGTCGAGATTTTTGTTACTCCATTGGATGGTAGCCTTGTCATTATGGAAGTTAATCTGTTGTCGAGATTTTTGTTATTCCAATGGATGGTAGCCTAGTCATTATGGAAGGTAGTCTATTTTCGAGATTTTTGTTACTCCAATGGATGGTTGCCTTGTCATTATGGAAGGTAGTATGTTGTAGAGATTTTTGTTATTCCAATGGATGGTAGCCTTGTCATTATGGAAGGTTGTCTGTTATCGATATTTTTGTTACTCCAGTGGATGGTAGCCTTGTCATTATGGAAGGTAGTCTGTTATTGTAATTTTTGTTACTCAAACGGATGGTAGCCTTGTCATTATGGAAGGTAGTATGTTGTCGAGATTTTTGTAACTCCAAAGGATGGTAGCCTTGTCATTATGGAAGGTAGTCTGTTGTCGATATCTTTGTAACTCTAATGGATGGTAGCCTAGTCAATATGGAAGGTAGTATGTTGTCGATATTTTTGTTACTCCAATGGATGGTAACCTTGTCATTATGGAAAGTAGTTTGTTGTCGAGATTTTTGTTATTCCAATGGATGGTAGCCTTCTAATTATGGATGGTAGTCTATTATCGAGATTTTTGTTACTCCATTGGATGGTAGCCATGTCATTTTTGAAGGTAGTCTGTTGTCGAGATTTTTAATACTCCAATGGATGGTAGCCTTGTCATTATGGAAGGTAGTCTTTCGTTGTGATTTTTGTTACTCCAATGGATGGTAGCCATGTCATTATGGAAGGTGGTCTATTGTTCATATTTTTGTTACTCCAATGTATGTTAGCCTAATCATTATGGAAGGTAGTCTATTTTGATATTTTTGTTACTCCAATGGATGGTAGAGATGTCATTATGGAAGGTAGTTTCTTGTCGATATCTTTGTTACTCTAATGGATGGTAGCCTAGTCATTATGGAAGGTAGTATGTTGTCGAGATTTTTGTTACTCCAATGGATGGTAGCCTTGTCATTATGGAAGGTAGTCTGTTATTGTAATTTTTGTTACTCCAATGGATGGTAGCCTTGTCCTTATGGAAGGTAGTATGTTATCGAGAATTTTGTTACTCCAAAGTATGGTAGCCTTGTAATTATGGAAGGTAGTCTATTATCGAGATTTTTGTTACTCCAATGGATGCTAGCCTTATCATTATGGAAGGTAGTCTGTTGTCGAGATTTTTAATACTCCAATGGATGGTAGCCTTGTCATTATGGAAGGTAGTTTGTGGTTGTGATTTTTGTTACTCCAATAGATGGTAGCCATGTCATTATGGAAGGTAGTCTATTGTTCATATTTTTGTTACTACAATGTATGTTAGCCTTGTCATTATGGAAGGTAGTCTGTTGTCGATATTTTTGTTACTCCATTGGATGGTAGCCTTGTCATTATGGAAGGTAGTATGTTGTCGAGATTTTTGTTATTCCAATGGATGGTAGCCTAGTCAATATGGAAGGTAGTATGTTGTCGATATTTTTGTTACCCTAATGGATGGTAGCCTAGTCATTATGGAAGGTAGTCTGTTGTCAAGATTTTTGTTAGTCCAATGGATAATAGCCTTGTCATTATGGAAGGTAGTCTATTGTTCAGATTTTCGTTACTATAATGTATGGTAGCCTAGTCATTATGGAAGGTAGTCTGTTGTCGAGATTTTAGTTACTCCAATGGATGGTAGCCTAGTCATTATGGAAGGTAGTCTTTTGTCGAGATTTTTGTTACTCCAATGGATGGTAGCCTTGTCATTATGGAAGGTAGTCTGTTGTCGAGATTTTTGTTACTCTAATGGATGGTAGCCTTGTCATTATGGAAGGTAGTCTGTTGTCGTGATTTTTGTTACTCCAATGGATGGTAGCCTTGTCATTATGGAAGGTAGTATGTTGTCGAGATTTTTGTTAATCCAATGGATGGTAGCCTTGTCATTATGGAAGGTATTATATTGTTCAGATTTTTGTTACTAGAATGTATGGTAGCCTTGTTTTATGGTAGGTAGTATGTTGTCGACATATTTCTTACTCTATTCGATGGTAGCCATGTCATTATGGATGTTAGTCTGTTGTTGAGATTTTTGTTTTTCCAATGGATGGTAGCCTAGTCATTATAGAAGGTAGTTTGTTTTTGAGATTTTTGTTACTCCGATGGATGGTATCCTTGTAAATATGGAAGGTAGTCTGTTGTCGAGATTTTTGTTACTCTAATGGATGGTAGCGATGTCATTATGGAAGGTAGTCTGTTGTCGTGATTTTTGTTACTCCAATGGATGGTAGCCTTGTAATTATGGAAGGTAGTATGTTGTCGATATCTTTGTTACTCCAATGGATGGTAGCCTTGTCATTATGGAAGGTAGTATGTTGTCGAGATTTTTGTTATTCCAATGGATGGTAGCCTTGTCACTATGAAAGGTAGTTTTTTGTCGATATCTTTGTTACTCCAATGGATGATAGCCCTGTCATTATTGATGGTAGTCTGTTGTCGAGATTTTTGTTACTCCAATGGACGGTAGCCTTGTCATTATGGAAGGTATTTTGTCATTGTGATTTTTGTTACTCCTATGAATGGTAGCCTTGTCATTATGGAAGGTAGTCTATTGTTAAGATTTTTGTTACTAAAATGTATGGTAGCATTGTCATTATGGAAGGTAGTCTGTTGTCGAGATTTTTGTTACTCCATTGGATGGTAGCCTTGTCATTCTGGAAGGTAGTCTGTTGTCGAGATTTTTGTTATTCCAATGGATTCTAGCCTAGTCATTATGGAAGGTAGTCTATTTTCGATATTTTTGTTACTCCAATGGATGGTAGACTTGTTATTATGTAAGGTAGTCTGTTGTCGAGATATTTGTTACTCTAATGGATGGTAGCCTTGTCATTATGGAAGGTAGTCTATTGTCGAGATTTTTGTTACTACAATGGTTTGTAGCCTTGTTATTATGGAAGGTAGTATGTTGTTGATATCTTTGTTAATCCAATGGATGGTAGCCTAGTTATTATGGAAGGTAGTCTGTTGTCGAGATTTTTGTTACTCCAATGGATGGTAGCCTTGTCATTATGGAAGGTAGTCTTTTGTCGAGATTTTTGTTACTCTAATGGATGGTAGCCTTGTTATTATGGAAGGTATTCTTTCATTGTGATTTTTGTTACTCCTATTGATGGTAGCCTTGTCATTATGGAAGGTAGTCTTTTGTTCAGAAATTTGTTACTACAATGTATCGAACCCTTATCATTATAGAAGGTAGTCTGTTGTCGAGATATTTGTTATTCCAATGGATGGTAGCCTAATCATTATGGAAGGTCGTCTATTTTCGATATTTTTGTTATTCCAATGGATGGTAGCCTTGTCATTATGGAAGGTAGTATGTTGTCGAGATTTTTATTACTCCAAAGGATGGTAGCCTTGTAATTATGGAAGGTAGTCTATTGTCGAGATTTTTGTTACTCCAATGGATGGTAGCCTTGTCATTATGGAAGGTAGTTTGTTGTCGATATCTTTGTTACTCTAATGGATGGTAGCCTAGTCATTATGGAAGGTAGTATGTTGTCGAGATTTTTGTTACTCCAATGGATGGTAGCCTTGTAATTACGGAAAGTAGTGTGTTGTCTAGATTTTTGTTATTCTAATGGATGGTAGCCTTGTCATTATGAAAGGTAGTCTGTTGTCGAGATTTTTGTTACTCCATTGGATGGTAGCCTTGTCATTATGGAAGTTAATCTGTTGTCGAGATTTTTGTTATTCCAATGGATGGTAGCCTAGTCATTATGGAAGGTAGTCTATTTTCGAGATTTTTGTTACTCCAATGGATGGTTGCCTTGTCATTATGGAAGGTAGTCTGTTGTAGAGATTTTTGTTATTCCAATGGATGGTAGCCTTGTCATTATGGAAGGTTGTCTGTTATTGATATTTTTGTTACTCCAATGGATGGTAGCCTTGTCATTATGGAAGGTAGTCTGTTATTGTAATTTTTGTTACTCAAACGGATGGTAGCCTTGTCATTATGGAAGGTAGTATGTTGTCGAGATTTTTGTAACTCCAAAGGATGGTAGCCTTGTCATTATGGAAGGTAGTCTGTTGTCGATATCTTTGTAACTCTATTGGATGGTAGCCTAGTCAATATGGAAGGTAGTATGTTGTCGATATTTTTGTTACTCTAATGGATGGTAACCTTGTCATTATGGAAAGCAGTTTGTTGTCGAGATTTTTGTTATTCCAATGGATGGTAGCCTTCTAATTATAGATGGTAGTCTATTATCGAGATTTTTGTTACTCCATTGGATGGTAGCCTTGTCATTTTTGAAGGTAGTCTGTTGTCGAGATTTTTAATACTCCAATGGATGGTAGCCTTGTCATTATGGAAGGTAGTCTTTCGTTGTGATTTTTGTTACTCCAATGGATGGTAGCCATGTCATTATGGAAGGTGGTCTATTGTTCAGATTTTTGTTACTCCAATGTATGTTAGCCTAATCATTATGGAAGGTAGTCTATTTTTATATTTTTGTTACTCCAATGGATAGTAGCCTTGTCATTCTGGAAGGTCGTTTGTTGTCGATATCTTTGTTACTCTAATGGATGGTAGCCTAGTCATTATGGAAGGTAGTATGTTGTCGAGATTTTTGTTACTCCAATGGATGGTAGCCTTGTCATTATGGAAGGTAGTCTGTTATTGTAATTTTTGTTACTCCAATGGATGGTAGCCTTGTCCTTATGGAAGGTAGTATGTTATCGAGATTTTTGTTACTCCAAAGGATGGTAGCCTTGTAATTATGGAAGGTAGTCTATTATCGAGATTTTTGTTACTCCAATGGATGCTAGCCTTATCATTATGGAAGGTAGTCTGTTGTCGAGATTTCTAATACTCCAATGGATGGTAGCCTTGTCATTATGGAAGGTAGTTTGTGGTTGTGATTTTTGTTACTCCAATAGATGGTAGCCATGTCATTATGGAAGGTAGTCTATTGTTCATATTTTTGTTACTACAATGTATGTTAGCCTTGTCATTATGGAAGGTAGTCTGTTGTCGATATTTTTGTTACTCCATTGGATGGTAGCCTTGTCATTATGGAAGTAAGTCTGTTGTCGGGATTTTTGTTACTCCAATGGATTGTAGCCTTGTCATTATGAAAGGTAGTTTGTTGTCGATATCTTTGTTACTCCAATGGATGGTAGCCTAATCATTATGGAAGGTAGTCTATTTTGATATTTTTGTTACTCCAATGGATGGTAGCCTTATCATTATGGAAGGTAGTTTGTTGTCGATATCATTGTTACTCTAATGGATGGTAGCCTAGTCATTATGGAAGGTAGTATGTTATCGAGATTTTTGTTACTCCAATGGATGGTAGCCTTAGCATTATGGAAAGAAGTGTGTTGTCGAGATTTTTGATATTCTAATGGATGGTAGCCTTGTCATTATGGAAGGTAGTATGTTGTCGACATTTTTATTACTCTAAAGGATGTTAGCCTTCTAATTATGGAAGGTAGTCTATTATCGAGATTTTTGTTACTCCAATGGATGGTAGCCTTGTCATTATGGAAGGTAGTCTGTTTTCGAGATTTTTAATACTCCAATGGATGGTAGCCTTGTCATTATGGAAGGTAGTCTGTCGTTGTGATTTTTGTTACTCCAACGGATGGTAGCCTTGTCATTATGGAAGGTAGTCTATTGTTCATATTTTTGTTACTACGATGTATGTTAGCCTTGTCATTATGGAAGGTAGTCTGTTGTCGATATTTTTGTTACTCCATTGGATGGTAGCCTTGTCGTTATGGAAGTAAGTCTGTTGTCGGGATTTTTGTTACTCCAATGGATCGTAGCCTTGTCATTATGAAAGGTAGTTTGTTATCGATATCTTTGTTACTCCAATGGATGGTAGCCTAATCATTATGGAAGGTAGTCTATTTTGATATTTTTGTTACTCCAATGGATGGTAGCCTTGTCATTATGGAAGGTAGTCTGTTGTCGAGATTTTTGTTACTACGATGTATGGTAGCCTTGTCATTATGGAAGGTATATTGTCGTTGTGATTTTTGTTACTCCTATGAATGGTAGCCTTGTCATTATGGAAGTTAGTCTATTGTTTAGATTTTTGTTACTAATATGTATGGTAGCATTGTCATTATGGAAGGTAGTCTGTTGTCGAGATTTTTGTTACTCCATTGGATGGTAGCCTTGTCATTCTGGAAGATAGTTAGTTGTCGAGATTTTTTTATTCCAATGGGTTGTAGCCTAGTCATTATGGAAGGTAGTCTATTTTCGATATTTTTGTTACTCCAATGGATGGTAGACTTTTCATTATGTAAGGTAGTCTGTTGTCGAGATATTTGTTACTCTAATGGATGGTAGCCTTGTCATTATGGAAGGTAGTCTATTGCCGAGATTTTTGTTACTACATTGGTTTGTAGCCTTGTCATTATGGAAGGTAGTATGTTGTTGATATCTTTGTTAATCCAATGGATGGTATCCTAGTCATTATGGAAGGTAGTCTATTGTCGAGATTTTTGTTACTCCAATGGATGGTAGCCTTGTCATTATGGAAGGTAGTCTTTTGTCGAGATTTTTGTTACTCTAATGGATGGTAGCCTTGTTATTATGGAAGGTATTCTTTCATTGTGATTTTTGTTACTTCTATTGATGGTAGCCTTGTCATTATGGAAGGTAGTCTTTTGTCGAGATTTTTGTTACTCCAATGGATGGTAGCCTTGTCATTATGGAAGGTAGTTTGTTGTCGATATCTTTGTTACTCTAATTGATGGTAGCCTTGTCATTATGGAAGGTAGTCTGTCGTTGTGATTTTTGTTACTCCAAAGGATGGTAGCCTTGTAATTATGGAACATAGTCTATTATCGAGATTTTTGTTACTCCAATGGATGCTAGTCTTATCATTATGGAAGGTAGTCTGTTGTCGAGATTTTTAATACTCCAATGGATGGTAGCCTTGTCATTATGGAAGGTAGTTTGTGGTTGTGATTTTTGTTACTCCAATAGATGGTAGCCATGTCATTATGGAAGGTAGTCTATTGTTCATATTTTTGTTACTACAATGTATGTTAGCCTTGTCATTATGGAAGGTAGTTTGTTGTCGATATTTTTGTTACTCCATTGGATGGTAGCCTTGTCATTATGGAAGTAAGTCTGTTGTCGGGATTTTTGTTACTCCAATGGATTGTAGCCTTGTCATTATGAAAGGTAGTTTGTTGTCTATATCTTTGTTACTCCAATGGATGGTAGCCTAATCATTATGGAAGGTAGTCTATTTTGATATTTTTGTTACTCCAATGGATGGTAGCCTTGTCATTATGGAAGGTAGTCTGTTTTCGAGATATTTAATACTCCAATGGATGGTAGCCTTGTCATTATGGAAGGTAGTCTGTCGTTGTGATTTTTGTTACTCCAACGGATGGTAGCCTTGTCATTATGGAAGGTAGTCTATTGTTCATATTTTTGTTACTACGATGTATGTTAGCCTTGTCATTATGGAAGGTAGTCTGTTGTCGATATTTTTGTTACTCCATTGGATGGTAGCCTTGTCATTATGGAAGTAAGTCTGTTGTCGGGATTTTTGTTACTCCAATGGATCGTAGCCTTGTCATTATGAAAGGTAGTTTGTTATCGATATCTTTCTTACTCCAATGGATAGTAGCCTAATCATTATGGAAGGTAGTCTATTTTGATATTTTTGTTACTCCAATGGATGGTAGCCTTGTCATTATGGAAGGTAGTTTCTTGTTGATATCTTTGTTACTCTAATGGATGGTAGCCTAGTCATTATGGAAGTTAGTATGTTGTCGAGATTTTTGTTACTCCAATTGATGGTAGCCTTGGCATTATGGAAAGAAGTGTGTTGTCGAGATTTTTGTTATTCTAATGGATGGTAGCCTTGTCATTATGAAAGGTAGTCTGTTGTCGATATCTTTGTTACTCCAATGGATGGTAGCCTAATCATTATGGAAGGTAGTCTATTTTGATATTTTTGTTACTCCAATGGACGGTAGCCTTGTCATTATGGAAGGTAGTATGTTGTAGAGATTTTTATTACTCTAAAGGATGGTAGCCTTCTAATTATGGAAGGTAGTCTATTATCGAAATTTTTGTTACTCCAATGGATGGTAGCCTAGTCATTATGGAAGGTAGTCTGTCGTTGTGATTTTTGTTACTCCAACGGATGGTAGCCTTCTCATTATGGAAGGTAGTCTGTCGTTGTGATTTTTTTACTCCAACGGATGGTAGCCTTGTCATTATGGAAGGTAGTCTGCTGTCGAGATTTTTGTTACTACGATGTATGGTAGCCTTGTCATTATGGAAGGTATATTGTCATTGTGATTTTTGTTACTCCTATGAATGGTAGCCTTGTCATTATGGAAGTTAGTCTATTGTTTAGATTTTTGTTACTAATATGTATGGTAGCATTGTCATTATGGAAGGTAGTCTGTTGTCGAGATCTTTGTTACTCCATTGGATGGTAGCCTTGTCATTCTGGAAGATAGTCAGTTGTCGAGATTTTTTTATTCCAATGGATTGTAGCCTAGTCATTATGGAAGGTAGTCTATTTTCGATATTTTTGTTACTCCAATGGATGGTAGACTTGTCATTATGTAAGGTAGTCTGTTGTCGAGATATTTGTTACTCTAATGGATGGTAGCCTTGTCATTATGGAAGGTAGTCTATTGCCGAGATTTTTGTTACTACAATGGTTTGTAGCCTTGTCATTATGGAAGGTAGTATGTTGTTGATATCTTTGTTAATCCAATGGATGGTATCCTAGTCATTATGGAAGGTAGTCTGTTGTCGAGATTTTTGTTACTCCAATGGATGGTAGCCTTGTCATTATGGAAGGTAGTCTTTTGTCGAGATTTTTGTTACTCTAATGGATGGTAGCCTTGTTATTATGGAAGGTATTCTTTCATTGTGATTTTTGTTACTCCTATTGATGGTAGCCTTGTCATTATGGAAGGTAGTCTGTTGTCGAGATTTTTATTACTCCAAAGGATGGTAGCCTTGTCATTATGGAAGGTAGTCTATTGTCGAGATTTTTGTTACTCCAATGGATGGTAGCCTTGTCATTATGGAAGGTAGTTTGTTGTCGATATCTTTGGTACTCTAATTTATGGTAGCCTTGTCATTATGGAAGGTAGTCTGTCGTTGTGATTTTTGTTACTCCAAAGGATGGTAGCCTTGTAATTATGGAAGGTAGTCTATTATCGAGATTTTTGTTACTCCAATGGATGCTAGCCTTATCATTATGGAAGGTAGTCTGTTGTCGAGATTTTTAATACTCCAATGGATGGTAGCCTTGTCATTACGGAAGGTAGTTTGTGGTTGTGATTTTTGTTACTCCAATAGATGGTTGCCATGTCATTATGGAAGGTAGTCTATTGTTCATATTTTTGTTACTACAATGTATGTTAGCCTTGTCATTATGGAAGGTAGTCTGTTGTCGATATTTTTGTTACTCCATTGGATGGTAGCCTTGTCATTATGAAAGGTAGTTTGTTGTCGATATCTTTGTTACTCCAATGGATGGTAGCCTAATCATTATAGAAGGTAGTCTATTTTGATATTTTTGTTACTCCAATGGATGGTAGCCTTGTCATTATGGAAGGTAGTTTGTTGTCGATATCATTGTTACTCTAATGGATGGTAGCCTAGTCATTATGGAAGGTAGTATGTTGTCGAGATTTTTGTTACTCCAATGGATGGTAGCCTTAGCATTATGGAAAGAAGTGTGTTGTCGAGATTTTTGTTATTCTAATGGATGGTAGCCTTGTCATTATGGAAGGTAGTATGTTGTCGACATTTTTATTACTCTAAAGGATGTTAGCCTTCTAATTATGGAAGGTAGTCTATTATCGAGATTTTTGTTACTCCAATGGATGGTAGCCTTGTCATTATGGAAGGTAGTCTGTTTTCGAGATTTTTAATACTCCAATGGATGGTAGCCTTGTCAATATGGAAGGTAGTCTGTCGTTGTGATTTTTGTTACTCCAACAGATGGTAGCCTTGTCATTATGGAAGGTAGTCTATTATTCATATTTTTGTTACTACGATGTATGTTAGCCTTGTCATTATGGAAGGTAGTCTGTTGTCGATATTTTTGTTACTCCATTGGATGGTAGCCTTGTCATTATGGAAGTAAGTCTGTTGTCCGGATTTTTGTTACTCCAATGGATGGTAGCCTTGTCATTATGAAAGGTAGTTTGTTATCGATATCTTTGTTACTCCAATGGATGGTAGCCTAGTCATTATGGAAGGTAGTCTATTTTGATATTTTTGTTACTCCAATGGATGGTAGCCTTGTCATTATCGAAGGTAGTTTCTTGTTGATATCTTTGTTACTCTAATGGATGGTAGCCTAGTCATTATGGAAGGTAGTATGTTGTCGAGATTTTTGTTACTCCAATTGATGGTAGCCTTGGCATTATGGAAAGAAGTGTGTTGTCGAGATTTTTGTTATTCTAATGGATAGTAGCCTTGTCATTATGAAAGGTAGTCTGTTGTCGATATCTTTGTTACTCCAATGGATGGTAGCCTAATTATTATGGAAGGTAGTCTATTTTGATATTTTTGTTACTCCAATGGACGGTAGCCTTGTCATTATGGAAGGTAGTATGTTGTAGAGATTTTTATTACTCTAAAGGATGGTAGCCTTCTAATTATGGAAGGTAGTCTATTATCGAAATTTTTGTTACTCCAATGGATGGTAGCCTAGTCATTATGGAAGGTAGTCTGTCGTTGTGATTTTTGTTACTCCAACGGATGGTAGCCTTGTCATTATGGAAGGTAGTCTGTCGTTGTGATTTTTTTACTCCAACGGATGGTAGCCTTGTCATTATGGAAGGTAGTCTGTTGTCGAGATTTTTGTTACTACGATGTATGGTAGCCTTGTCATTATGGAAGGTATATTGTCATTGTGATTTTTGTTACTCCTATGAATGGTAGCCTTGTCATTATGGAAGTTAGTCTATTGTTTAGATTTTTGTTACTAATATGTATGGTAGCATTGTCATTATGGAAGGTAGTCTGTTGTCGAGATTTTTGTTACTCCATTGGATGGTAGCCTTGTCATTCTGGAAGATAGTCAGTTGTCGAGATTTTTTTATTCCAATGGATTGTAGCCTAGTCATTATGGAAGGTAGTCTATTTTCGATATTTTTGTTACTCCAATGGATGGTAGACTTGTCATTATGTAAGGTAGTCTAGTGTCGAGATATTTGTTACTCTAATGGATGGTAGCCTTGTCATTATGGAAGGTAGTCTATTGCCGAGATTTTTGTTACTACAATGGTTTGTAGCCTTGTCATTATGGAAGGTAGTATGTTGTTGATATCTTTGTTAATCCAATGGATGGTATCCTAGTCATTATGGAAGGTAGTCTGTTGTCGAGATTTTTGTTACTCCAATGGATGGTAGCCTTGTCATTATGGAAGGTAGTCTTTTGTCGAGATTTTTGTTACTCTAATGGATGGTAGCCTTGTTATTATGGAAGGTATTCTTTCATTGTGATTTTTGTTGCTCCTATTGATGGTAGCCTTGTCATTATAGAAGGTAGTTTGTTGTCGATATCTTTGTTACTCTAATTGATGGTAGCCTTGTCATTATGGAAGGTAGTCTGTCGTTGTGATTTTTGTTACTCCAAAGGATGGTAGCCTTGTAATTATGGAAGGTAGTCTATTATCGAGATTTTTGTTACTCCAATGGATGCTAGCCTTATCATTATGGAAGGTAGTCTGTTGTCGAGATTTTTAATACTCCAATGGATGGTAGCCTTGTCATTATGGAAGGTAGTTTGTGGTTGTGATTTTTGTTACTCCAATAGATGGTAGCCATGTCATTATGGAAGGTAGTCTATTGTTCATATTTTTGTTACTACAATGTATGTTAGCCTTGTCATTATGGAAGGTAGTCTGTTGTCGATATTTTTGTTACTCCATTGGATGGTAGCCTTGTCATTATGGAAGTAAGTCTGTTGTCGGGATTTTTGTTACTCCAATGGATTGTAGCCTTGTCATTATGAAAGGTAGTTTGTTGTCGATATCTTTGTTACTCCAATGGATGGTAGCCTAATCATTATGGAAGGTAGTCTATTTTGATATTTTTGTTACTCCAATGGATGGTAGCCTTGTCATTATGGAAGGTAGTCTGTTTTGGAGATTTTTAATACTCCAATGGATGGTAGCCTTGTCATTATGGAAGGTAGTCTGTCGTTGTGATTTTTGTTACTCCAACGGATGGTAGCCTTGTCATTATGGAAGGTAGTCTATTGTTCATATTTTTGTTACTACGATGTATGTTAGCCTTGTCATTATGGAAGGTAGTCTGTTGTCGATATTTTTGTTACTCCATTGGATGGTAGCCTTGTCATTATGGAAGTAAGTCTGTTGTCGGGATTTTTGTTACTCCAATGGATCGTAGCCTTGTCATTATGAAAGGTAGTTTGTTATCGATATCTTTGTTACTCCAATGGATGGTAGCCTAATCATTATGGAAGGTAGTCTATTTTGATATTTTTGTTACTCCAATGGATGGTAGCCTTGTCATTATGGAAGGTAGTTTCTTGTTGATATCTTTGTTACTCTAATGGATGGTAGCCTAGTCATTATGGAAGGTAGTATGTTGTCGAGATTTTTGTTACTCCAATTGATGGTAGCCTTGGCATTATGGAAAGAAGTGTGTTGTCGAGATTTTTGTTATTCTAATGGATGGTAGCCTTGTCATTATGAAAGGTAGTCTGTTGTCGATATCTTTGTTACTCCAATGGTTGGTAGCCTAATCATTATGGAAGGTAGTCTATTTTGATATTTTTGTTACTCCAATGGACGGTAGCCTTGTCTTTATGGAAGGTAGTATGTTGTAGAGATTTTTATTACTCTAAAGGATGGTAGCCTTCTAATTATGGAAGGTAGTCTATTATCGAAATTTTTGTTACTCCAATGGATGGTAGCCTAGTCATTATGGAAGGTAGTCTGTCGTTGTGATTTTTGTTACTCCAACGGATGGTAGCCTTGTCATTATGGAAGGTAGTCTGTCGTTGTGATTTTTTTACTCCAATAGATGGTAGCCTTGTCATTATGGAAGGTAGTCTGTTGTCGAGATTTTTGTTACTACGATGTATGGTAGCCTTGTCATTATGGAAGGTATATTGTCATTGTGATTTTTGTTACTCCTATGAATGGTAGCCTTGTCATTATGGGAGTTAGTCTATTGTTTAGATTTTTGTTACTAATATGTATGATAGCATTGTCATTATGGAAGGTAGTCTGTTGTCGAGATTTTTGTTACTCCATTGGATGGTAGCCTTGTCATTCTGGAAGATAGTCAGTTGTCGAGATTTTTTTATTCCAATGGATTGTAGCCTAGTCATTATGGAAGGTAGTCTATTTTCGATATTTTTGTTACTCCAATGGATGGTAGACTTGTCATTATGTAAGGTAGTCTGTTGTCGAGATATTTGTTACTCTAATGGATGGTAGCCTTGTCATTATGGAAGGTAGTCTATTGCCGAGATTTTTGTTACTACAATGGTTTGTAGCCTTGTCATTATGGAAGGTAGTATGTTGTTGATATCTTTGTTAATCCAATGGATGGTATCCTAGTCATTATGGAAGGTAGTCTGTTGTCGAGATTTTTGTTACTCCAATGGATGGTAGCCTTGTCATTATGGAAGGTAGTCTTTTGTCGAGATTTTTGTTACTCTAATGGATGGTAGCCTTGTTATTATGGAAGGTATTCTTTCATTGTGATTTTTGTTACTCCTATTGATGGTAGCCTTGTCATTATAGAAGGTAGTTTGTTGTCGATATCTTTGTTACTCTAATTGATGGTAGCCTTGTCATTATGGAAGGTAGTCTGTCGTTGTGATTTTTGTTACTCCAAAGGATGGTAGCCTTGTAATTATGGAAGGTAGTCTATTATCGAGATTTTTGTTACTCCAATGGATGCTAGCCTTATCATTATGGAAGGTAGTCTGTTGTCGAGATTTTTAATACTCCAATGGATGGTAGCCTTGTCATTATGGAAGGTAGTTTGTGGTTGTGATTTTTGTTACTCCAATAGATGGTAGCCATGTCATTATGGAAGGTAGTCTATTGTTCATATTTTTGTTACTACAATGTATGTTAGCCTTGTCATTATGGAAGGTAGTCTGTTGTCGATATTTTTGTTACTCCATTGGATGGTAGCCTTGTCATTATGGAAGTAAGTCTGTTGTCGGGATTTTTGTTACTCCAATGGATTGTAGCCTTGTCATTATGAAAGGTAGTTTGTTGTCGATATCTTTGTTACTCCAATGGATGGTAGCCTAATCATTATGGAAGGTAGTCTATTTTGATATTTTTGTTACTCCAATGGATGGTAGCCTTGTCATTATGGAAGGTAGTCTGTTTTCGAGATTTTTAATACTCCAATGGATGGTAGCCTTGTCATTATGGAAGGTAGTCTGTCGTTGTGATTTTTGTTACTCCAACGGATGGTAGCCTTGTCATTATGGAAGGTAGTCTATTGTTCATATTTTTGTTACTACGATGTATGTTAGCCTTGTCATTATGGAAGGTAGTCTGTTGTCGATATTTTTGTTACTCCATTGGATGGTAGCCTTGTCATTATGGAAGTAAGTCTGTTGTCGGGATTTTTGTTACTCCAATGGATCGTAGCCTTGTCATTATGAAAGGTAGTTTGTTATCGATATCTTTGTTACTCCAATGGATGGTAGCCTAATCATTATGGAAGGTAGTCTATTTTGATATTTTTGTTACTCCAATGGATGGTAGCCTTGTCATTACGGAAGGTAGTTTCTTGTTGATATCTTTGTTACTCTAATGGATGGTAGCCTAGTCATTATGGAAGGTAGTATGTTGTCGAGATTTTTGTTACTCCAATTGATGGTAGCCTTGGCATTATGGAAAGAAGTGTGTTGTCGAGATTTTTGTTATTCTAATGGATGGTAGCCTTGTCATTATGAAAGGTAGTCTGTTGTCGATATCTTTGTTACTCCAATGGATGGTAGCCTAATCATTATGGAAGGTAGTCTATTTTGATATTTTTGTTACTCCAATGGACGGTAGCCTTGTCATTATGGAAGGTAGTATGTTGTAGAGATTTTTATTACTCTAAAGGATGGTAGCCTTCTAATTATGGAAGGTAGTCTATTATCGAAATTTTTGTTACTCCAATGGATGGTAGCCTAGTCATTATGGAAGGTAGTCTGTCGTTGTGATTTTTGTTACTCCAACGGATGGTAGCCTTGTCATTATGGAAGGTAGTCTGTCGTTGTGATTTTTTTACTCCAACGGATGGTAGCCTTGTCATTATGGAAGGTAGTCTGTTGTCGAGATTTTTGTTACTACGATGTATGGTAGCCTTGTCATTATGGAAGGTATATTGTCATTGTGATTTTTGTTACTCCTATGAATGGTAGCCTTGTCATTATGGAAGTTAGTCTATTGTTTAGATTTTTGTTACTAATATGTATGGTAGCATTGTCATTATGGAAGGTAGTCTGTTGTCGAGATTTTTGTTACTCCATTGGATGGTAGCCTTGTCATTCTGGAAGATAGTCAGTTGTCGAGATTTTTTTATTCCAATGGATTGTAGCCTAGTCATTATGGAAGGTAGTCTATTTTCGATATTTTTGTTACTCCAATGGATGGTAGACTTGTAATTATGTAAGGTAGTCTATTGTCGAGATATTTGTTACTCTAATGGATGGTAGCCTTGTCATTATGGAAGGTAGTCTATTGCCGAGATTTTTGTTACTACAATGGTTTGTAGCCTTGTCATTATGGAAGGTAGTATGTTGTTGATATCTTTGTTAATCCAATGGATGGTATCCTAGTCATTATGGAAGGTAGTCTGTTGTCGAGATTTTTGTTACTCCAATGGATGGTAGCCTTGTCATTATGGAAGGTAGTCTTTTGTCGAGATTTTTGTTACTCTAATGGATGGTAGCCTTGTTATTATGGAAGGTATTCTTTCATTGTGATTTTTGTTACTCCTATTGATGGTAGCCTTGTCATTATGGAAGGTAGTCTGTTGTCGAGATTTTTATTACTCCAAAGGATGGTAGCCTTGTCATTATGGAAGGTAGTCTATTGTCGAGATTTTTGTTACTCCAATGGATGGTAGCCTTGTCATTATGGAAGGTAGTTTGTTGTCGATATCTTTGGTACTCTAATTTATGGTAGCCTTGTCATTATGGAAGGTAGTCTGTCGTTGTGATTTTTGTTACTCCAAAGGATGGTAGCCTTGTAATTATGGAAGGTAGTCTATTATCGAGATTTTTGTTACTCCAATGGATGCTAGCCTTATCATTATGGAAGGTAGTCTGTTGTCGAGATTTTTAATACTCCAATGGATGGTAGCCTTGTCATTATGGAAGGTAGTTTGTGGTTGTGATTTTTGTTACTCCAATAGATGGTAGCCATGTCATTATGGAAGGTAGTCTATTGTTCATATTTTTGTTACTACAATGTATGTTAGCCTTGTCATTATGGAAGGTAGTCTGTTGTCGATATTTTTGTTACTCCATTGGATGGTAGCCTTGTCATTATGGAAGTAAGTCTGTTGTCGGGATTTTTGTTACTCCAATGGATTGTAGCCTTGTCATTATGAAAGGTAGTTTGTTGTCGATATCTTTGTTACTCCAATGGATGGTAGCCTAATCATTATGGAAGGTAGTCTATTTTGATATTTTTGTTACTCCAATGGATGGTAGCCTTGTCATTATGGAAGTTAGTCTGTTTTCGATATCATTGTTACTCTAATGGATGGTAGCCTAGTCATTATGGAAGGTAGTATGTTGTCGAGATTTTTGTTACTCCAATGGATGGTAGCCTTAGCATTATGGAAAGAAGTGTGTTGTCGAGATTTTTATTATTCTAATGGATGGTAGCCTTGTCATTATGGAAGGTAGTATGTTGTCGACATTTTTATTACTCTAAAGGATGTTAGCCTTCTAATTATGGAAGGTAGTCTATTATCGAGATTTTTGTTACTCCAATGGATGGTAGCCTTGTCATTATGGAAGGTAGTCTGTTTTCGAGATTTTTAATACTCCAATGGATGGTAGCCTTGTCATTATGGAAGGTAGTCTGTCGTTGTGATTTTTGTTACTCCAACGGATGGTAGCCTTGTCATTATGGAAGGTAGTCTATTATTCATATTTTTGTTACTACGATGTATGTTAGCCTTGTCATTATGGAAGGTAGTCTGTTGTCGATATTTTTGTTACTCCATTGGATGGTAGCCTTGTTATTATGGAAGTAAGTCTGTTGTCCGGATTTTTGTTACTCCAATGGATGGTAGCCTTGTCATTATGAAAGGTAGTTTGTTATCGATATCTTTGTTACTCCAATGGATGGTAGCCTAATCATTATGGAAGGTAGTCTATTTTGATATTTTTGTTACTCCAATGGATGGTAGCCTTGTCATTATGGAAGGTAGTTTCTTGTTGATATCTTTGTTACTCTAATGGATGGTAGCCTAGTCATTATGGAAGGTAGTATGTTGTCGAGATTTTTGTTACTCCAATTGATGGTAGCCTTGGCATTATGGAAAGAAGTGTGTTGTTGAGATTTTTGTTATTCTAATGGATAGTAGCCTTGTCATTATGAAAGGTAGTCTGTTGTCTGTATCTTTGTTACTCCAATGGATGGTAGCCTAATCATTATGGAAGGTAGTCTATTTTGATATTTTTGTTACTCCAATGGATGGTAGCCTTGTCATTATGGAAGGTAGTATGTTGTAGAGATTTTTATTACTCTAAAGGATGGTAGCCTTCTAATTATGGAAGGTAGTCTATTATCGAGATTTTTGTTACTCCAATGGATGGTAGCCTAGTCATTATGGAAGGTAGTCTGTCGTTGTGATTTTTATTACTCCAACGGATGGTAGCCTTGTCATTATGGAAGGTAGTCTGTCGTTGTGATTTTTTTTACTCCAACGGATGGTAGCCTTGTCATTATGGAAGGTAGTCTGTTGTCGAGATTTTTGTTACTACAATGTATGGTAGCCTTGTCATTATGGAAGGTATATTGTCATTGTGATTTTTGTTACTCCTATGAATGGTAGCCTTTTCATTATGGAAGTTAGTCTATTGTTTAGATTTTTGTTACTAATATGTATGGTAGCATTGTCATTATGGAAGGTAGTCTGTTGTCGAGATTTTTGTTACTCCATTGGATGGTAGCCTTGTCATTCTGGAAGATAGTCAGTTTTCGAGATTTTTTTATTCCAATGGATTGTAGCCTAGTCATTATGGAAGGTAGTCTATTTTCGATATTTTTGTTACTCCAATGGATGGTAGACTTGTCATTATGTAAGGTAGTCTGTTGTCGAGATATTTGTTACTCTAATGGATGGTAGCCTTGTCATTATGGAAGGTAGTCTATTGCCGAGATTTTTGTTACTACAATGGTTTGTAGCCTTGTCATTATGGAAGGTAGTATGTTGTTGATATCTTTGTTAATCCAATGGATGGTATCCTAGTCATTATGGAAGGTAGTCTGTTGTCGAGATTTTTGTTACTCCAATGGATGGTAGCCTTGTCATTATAGAAGGTAGTCTTTTGTCGAGATTTTTGTTACTCTAATGGATGGTAGCCTTGTTATTATGGAAGGTATTCTTTCATTGTGATTTTTGTTACTCCTATTGATGGTAGCCTTGTCATTATGGAAGGTAGTCTGTTGTCGAGATTTTTATTACTCCAAAAGATGGTAGCCTTGTCATTATGGAAGGTAGTCTATTGTCGAGATTTTTGTTACTCCAATGGATGGTAGCCTTGTCATTATGGAAGGTAGTTTTTTGTCGATATCTTTGTTACTCTAATTGATGGTAGCCTTGTCATTATGGAAGGTAGTATGTTGTCGAGATTTTTGTTACTCCAATGGATGGTAGCCTTGTCATTACGGAAAGTAGTGTGTTGTCTGGATTTTTGTTACTCCAATGGATGGTAGCCTAATCATTATGGAAGGTAGTCTATTTTGATATTTTTGTTACTCCAATGGATGGTAGCCTTGTCATTATGGAAGGTAGTTTCTTGTTGATATCTTTGTTACTCTAATGGATGGTAGCCTAGTCATTATGGAAGGTAGTATGTTGTCGAGATTTTTGTTACTCCAATGGATGGTAGCCTTGGCATTATGGAAAGAAGTGTGTTGTCGAGATTTTTGTTATTCTAATGGATGGTAGCCTTGTCATTATGAAAGGTATTCTGTTGTCGATATCTTTGTTACTCCAATGGATGGTAGCCTAATCATTATGGAAGGTAGTCTATTTTGATATTTTTGTTACTCCAATGGATGGTAGCCTTGTCATTATGGAAGGTAGTATGTTGTCGAGATTTTTATTACTCTAGAGGATGGTAGCCTTCTAATTATGGAAGGTAGTCTATTGTCGAGATTTTTGTTACTCCAATGGATGGTAGCCTAGTCATTATGGAAGGTAGTCTGTTGTCGAGATTTTTGTTACTACGATGTATGGTAGCCTTGTCATTATGGAAGGTATTTTGTCATTGTGATTTTTGTTACTCCAATGAATGGTAGCCTTGTCAATATGGAAGGTAGTCTATTGTTTAGATTTTTGTTAATAAAATGTATGGTAGAATTGTCATTATGGAAGGTAGTCTGTTGTCGAGATTTTTGTTACTCCATTGGATGGTAGCCTTGTCATTCTGGAAGATAGTCAGTTGTCGAGATTTTTTTATTCCAATGGATTGTAGCCTAGTCACTATGGAAGGTAGTCTATTTTCGATATTTTTGTTACTCCAATGGATGGTAAACTTGTCATTATGTAAGGTAGTCTGTTGTCGAGATATTTGTTACTCTAATGGATGGTAGCCTTGTCATTATGGAAGGTAGTCTATTGCCGAGATTTTTGTTACTACAATGGTTTGTAGCCTTGTCATTATGGAAGTTAGTATGTTGTTGATATCTTTGTTAATCCAATGGATGGTATCCTAGTCATTATGGAAGGTAGTCTGTTGTCGAGATTTTTGTTACTCCAATGGATGGTAGCCTTGTCATTATGGAAGGTAGTCTTTTGTCGAGGTTTTTGTTACTCTAATGGATGGTAGCCTTGTTATTATGGAAGATATTCTTTCATTGTGATTTTTGTTACTCCTATTGATGGTAGCCTTGTCATTATGGAAGGTAGTCTGTTGTCGAGATTTTTATTACTCCAAAGGATGGTAGCCTTGTCATTATGGAAGGTAGTCTATTGTCGAGATTTTTGTTACTCCAATGGATGGTAGCCTTGTCATTATGGAAGGTAGTTTGTTGTCGATATCTTTGTTACTCTAATTGATGGTAGCCTAGTCATTATGGAAGGTAGTATGTTGTCGAGATTTTTGTTACTCCAATGGATGGTAGCCTTGTCATTACGGAAAGTAGTGTGTTGTCTAGATTTTTGTTATTCTAATGGATGGTAGCCTTGTCATTATGAAAGGTAGTCTGTTGTCGAGATTTTTGTTACTCCATTGGATGGTAGCCTTGTCATTATGGAAGTTAGTCTGTTGTCGAGATTTTTGTTATTCCAATGGATGGTAGCCTAGTCATTATGGAAGGTAGTCTATTTTCGAGATTTTTGTTACTCCAATGGATGGATGCCTTGTCATTATGGAAGGTAGTCTGTTGTAGAGATATTTGTTATTCCAATGGATGGTAGCCTTGTCATTATGGAAGGTTGTCTGTTATCGATATTTTTGTTACTCCAATGGATGGTAGCCTTGTCATTATGGAAGGTATTCTATTGTTCAGATTTTTGTTACTAGAATGTATGGTAGCCTTGTATTATGGTAGGTAGTATGTTGTCGACATATTTCTTACTCTATTCGATGGTAGCCATGTCATTATGGATGTTAGTCTGTTGTTGAGATTTTTGTTTTTCCAATGGATGGTAGCCTAGTCATTATAGAAGGTAGTCTGTTTTTGAGATTTTTGTTACTCCGATGGATGGTATCCTTGTAAATATGGAAGGTAGACTGTTGTCGAGATTTTTGTTACTCTAATGGATGGTAGCGATGTCATTATGGAAGGTAGTCTGTTGTCGTGATTTTTGTTACTCCAATGGATGGTAGCCTTGTCATTATGGAAGGTAGTATGTTGTCGATATCTTTGTTACTCCAATGGATGGTAGCCTTGTCATTATGGAAGGTAGTATGTTGTCGAGATTTTTGTTATTCCAATGGATGGAAGCCTTGTCATTATGAAAGGTAGTTTTTTGTTGATATCTTTGTTACTCCAATGGATGATAGCCCTGTCATTATGGATGGTAGTCTCTTGTCGAGATTTTTGTTACTCCAATGGACGGTAGCCTTGTCATTATGGAAGGTATTTTGTCATTGTGATTTTTGTTACTCCTATGAATGGTAGCCTTGTCATTATGGAAGGTAGTCTATTGTTCAGATTTTTGTTACTAAAATGTATGGTAGCATTGTCATTATGGAAGGTAGTCTGTTGTCGAGATTTTTGTTACTCCATTGGATGGTAGCCTTGTCATTCTGGAAGATAGTCTGTTGTCGAGATTTTTGTTATTCCAATGGATTCTAGCCTAGTCATTATGGAAGGTAGTCTATTTTCGATATTTTTGTTACTCCAATGGATGGTAGACTTGTTATTATGTAAGGTAGTCTGTTGTCTAGATATTTGTTACTCTAATGGATGGTAGCCTTGTCATTATGGAAGGTAGTCTATTGTCGAGATTTTTGTTACTACAATGGTTTGTAGCCTTGTTATTATGGAAGGTAGTATGTTGTTGATATCTTTGTTAATCCAATGGATGGTAGCCTAGTCATTATGGAAGGTAGTCTGTTGTCGAGATTTTTGTTACTCCAATGGATGGTAGCCTTGTCATTATGGAAGGTAGTCTTTTGTCGAGATTTTTGTTACTCTAATGGATGGTAGCCTTGTTATTATGGAAGGTATTCTTTCATTGTGATTTTTGTTACTCCTATTGATGGTAGCCTTGTCATTATGGAAGGTAGTCTTTTGTTCAGAAATTTGTTACTACAATGTATCGAACCCTTATCATTATAGAAGGTAGTCTGTTGTCGAGCTATTTGTTATTCCAATGGATGGTAGCCTAATCATTATGGAAGGTCGTCTATTTTCGATATTTTTGTTACTCCAATGGATGGTATCCTTGGTATTATGGAAGGTAGTATGTTGTCGAGATTTTTATTACTCCAAAGGATGGTAGCCTTGTCATTATGGAAGGTAGTCTATTGTCGAGATTTATGTTACTCCAATGGATGGTAGCCTTGTCATTATGGAAGGTAGTTTGTTGTCGATATCTCTGTTACTCTAATGGATGGTAGCCTAGTCATTATGGAAGGTAGTATGTTGTCGAGATTTTTGTTACTCCAATGGATGGTAGCCTTGTAATTACGGAAAATAGTGTGTTGTCTAGATTTTTGTTATTCTAATGGATGGTAGCCTTGTCATTATGAAAGGTAGTCTGTTGTCGAGATTTTTGTTACTCCATTGGATGGTAGCCTTGTCATTATGGAAGTTAATCTGTTGTCGAGATTTTTGTTATTCCAATGGACGGTAGCCTAGTCATTATGGAAGGTAGTCTATTTTCGAGATTTTTGTTACTCTAATGGATGGTTGCCTTGTCATTATGGAAGGTAGTATGTTGTAGAGATTTTTGTTATTCCAATGGATGGTAGCCTTGTCATTATGGAAGGTTGTCTGTTATCGATATTTTTGTTACTCCAATGGATGGTAGCCTTGTCATTATGGAAGGTAGTTTGTTATTGTAATTTTTGTTACTCAAACGGATGGTAGCCTTGTCATTATGGAAGGTAGTATGTTGTCGAGATTTTTGTAACTCCAAAGGATGGTAGCCTTGTCATTATGGAAGGTAGTCTGTTGTCGATATCTTTGTAACTCTAATGGATGGTAGCCTAGTCAATATGGAAGGTAGTATGTTTTCTATATTTTTGTTACTCCAATGGATGGTAACCTTGTCATTATGGAAAGTAGTTTGTTGTCGAGATTTTTGTTATTCCAATGGATGGTAGCCTTCTAATTATGGATGGTAGTCTATTATCGAGATTTTTGTTACTCCATTGGATGGTAGCCTTGTCATTTTGGAAGGTAGTCTGTTGTCGAGATTTTTAATACTCCAATGGATGGTAGCCTTGTCATTATGGAAGGTAGTCTTTCGTTGTGATTTTTGTTACTCCAATGGATGGTAGCCATGTCATTATGGAAGGTGGTCTATTGTTCAGATTTTCGTTACTCCAATGTATGTTAGCCTAATCATTATGGAAGGTAGTCTATTTTGATATTTTTGTTACTCCAATGGATGGTAGCCTTGTCATTATGGAAGGTAGTTTGTTGTCGATATCTTTGTTACTCTAATGGATGGTAGCCTAGTCATTATGGAAGGTAGTATGTTGTCGAGATTTTTGTTACTCCAATGGATGGTAGCCTTGTCATTATGTAAGGTAGTCTGTTATTGTAATTTTTGTTACTCCAATGGATGGTAGACTTGTCCTTATGGAAGGTAGTATGTTATCGAGATTTTTGTTACTCCAAAGGATGGTAGCCTTGTAATTATGGAAGGTAGTCTATTATCGAGATTTTTGTTACTCCAATGGATGCTAGCCTTATCATTATGGAAGGTAGTCTGTTGTCGAGATTTTTAATACTCCAATGGATGGTAGCCTTGTCATTATGGAACGTAGTTTGTGGTTGTGATTTTTGTTACTCCAACAGATGGTAGCCATGTCATTATGGAAGGTAGTCTATTGTTCATATTTTTGTTACTACAATGTATGTTAGCCTTGTCATTATGGAAGGTAGTCTGTTATCGATATTTTTGTTACTCCATTGGATGGTAGCCTTGTCATTATGGAAGTAAGTCTGTTGTCGGGATTTTTGTTACTCCAATGGATGGTAGCCTTGTCATTATGAAAGGTAGTTTGTTGTCGATATCTTTGTTACTCCAATGGATGGTAGCCTAATCATTATGGAAGGTAGTCTATTTTGATATTTTTGTTACTCCAATGGATGGTAGCCTTGTCATTATGGAAGGTAGTTTGTTATCGATATCATTGTTACTCTAATGGATGGTAGCCTAGTCATTATGGAAGGTAGTATGTTGTCGAGATTTTTGTTACTCCAATGGATGGTAGCCTTGGCATTATGGAAAGAAGTGTGTTGTCGAGATTTTTGTTATTCTAATGGATGGTAGCCTTGTCATTATGAAAGGTAGTCTGTTGTCGATATCTTTGTTACTCCAATGGATGGTAGCCTAATCATTATGGAAGGTAGTCTATTTTGATATTTTTGTTACTCCCATGGATGGTAGCCTTGTCATTATGGAAGGTAGTATGTTGTCGAGATTTTTATTACTCTAAAGGATGGTAGCCTTCTAATTATGGAAGGTAGTCTATTATAGAGATTTTTGTTACTCCAATGGATGGTAGCCTAGTCATTATGGAAGGTAGTCTGTCGTTGTGATTTTTGTTACTCCAACGGATGGTAGCCTTGTCATTATGGAAGGTAGTTTGTCGTTGTGATTTTTGTTACTCCAACGGATAGTAGACTTGTCATTATGGAAGGTAGTCTGTTGTCGAGATTTTTGTTACTACGATGTATGGTAGCCTTGTCATTATGGAAGGTATTTTGTCATTGTGATTTTTGTTTCTCCTATGAATGGTATCCTTGTCATTATGGAAGGTAGTCAGTTGTCGAGATTTTTTTATTCCAATGGATTGTAGCCTAGTCATTATGGAAGGTAGTCTATTTTCGATATTTTTGTTACTCCAATGGATGGTAGACTTGTCATTATGTAAGGTAGTCTGTTGTCGAGATATTTGTTACTCTAATGGATGGTAGCCTTGTCATTATGGAAGGTAGTCTATTGCCGAGATTTTTGTTACTACAATGGTTTGTAGCCTTGTCATTATGGAAGGTAGTATGTTGTTGATATCTTTGTTAATCCAATGGATGGTATCCTAGTCATTATGGAAGGTAGTCTGTTGTCGAGATTTTTGTTACTCCAATGGATGGTAGCCTTGTCATTATGGAAGGTAGTCTTTTGTCGAGATTTTTGTTACTCTAATGGATGGTAGCCTTGTTATTATGGAAGGTATTCTTTCATTGTGATTTTTGTTACTCCTATTGATGGTAGCCTTGTCATTATGGAAGGTAGTCTGTTGTCGAGATTTTTATTACTCCAAAGGATGGTAGCCTTGTCATTATGGAAGGTAGTCTATTGTCGAGATTTTTGTTACTCCAATGGATGGTAGCCTTGTCATTATGGAAGGTAGTTTGTTGTCGATATCTTTGTTACTCTAATTGATGGTAGCCTTGTCATTATGGAAGGTAGTATGTTGTCGAGATTTTTGTTACTCCAATGGATGGTAGCCTTGTCATTACGGAAAGTAGTGTGTTGTCTAGATTTTTGTTACTCCAATGGATGGTAGCCTTGTCATTATGAAAGGTAGTTTGTTATCGATATCTTTGTTACTCCAATGGATGGTAGCCTAATCATTATGGAAGGTAGTCTATTTTTATATTTTTGTTACTCCAATGGATGGTAGCCTTGTCATTATGGAAGGTAGTTTCTTGTTGATATCTTTGTTACTCTAATGCATGGTAGCCTAGTCATTATGGAAGGTAGTATGTTGTCGAGATTTTTGTTACTCCAATGGATGGTAGCCTTGGCATTATGGAAAGAAGTGTGTTGTCGAGATTTTTGTTATTCTAATGGATGGTAGCCTTGTCATTATGAAAGGTAGTCTGTTGTCGATATCTTTGTTACTCCAATGGATGGTAGCCTAATCATTATGGAAGGTAGTCTATTTTGATATTTTTCTTACTCCAATGGATGGTAGCCTTGTCATTATGGAAGGTAGTATGTTGTCGAGATGTTTATTACTCTAAAGGATGGTAGCCTTCTAATTATGGAAGGTAGTCTATTGTCGAGATTTTTGTAACTCCAATGGATGGTAGCCTAGTCATTATGGAAGGTAGTCTGTTGTCGAGATTTTTGTTACTACGATGTATGGTAGCCCTGTCATTATGGAAGGTATTTTGTCATTGTGATTTTTGTTACTCCAATGAATGGTAGCCTTGTCAATATGGAAGGTAGTCTATTGTTTAGATTTTTGTTAATAAAATGTATGGTAGAATTGTCATTATGGAAGGTAGTTTGTTGTCGAGATTTTTGTTACTCCATTGGATGGTAGCCTTGTCATTCTAGAAGATAGTCAGTTGTCGAGATTTTTTTATTCCAAGGGATTGTAGCCTAGTCACTATGGAAGGTAGTCTATTTTCGATATTTTTGTTACTCCAATGGATGGTAGACTTGTCATTATGTAAGGTAGTCTGTTGTCGAGATATTTGTTACTCTAATGGATGGTAGCCTTGTCATTATGGAAGGTAGTCTATTGCCGAGATTTTTGTTACTACAATGGTTTGTAGCCTTGTCATTATGGAAGGTAGTATGTTGTTGATATCTTTGTTAATCCAATGGATGGTATCCTAGTCATTATGGAAGGTAGTCTGTTGTCGAGATTTTTGTTACTCCAATGGATGGTAGCCTTGTCATTATGGAAGGTAGTCTTTTGTCGAGGTTTTTGTTACTCTAATGGATGGTAGCCTTGTTATTATGGAAGATATTCTTTCATTGTGATTTTTGTTACTCCTATTGATGGTAGCCTTGTCATTATGGAAGGTAGTCTGTTGTCGAGATTTTTATTACTCCAAAGGATGGTAGCCTTGTCATTATGGAAGGTAGTCTATTGTCGAGATTTTTGTTACTCCAATGGATGGTAGCCTTGTCATTATGGAAGGTAGTTTCTTGTCGATATCTTTGTTACTCTAATTGATGGTAGCCTAGTCATTATGGAAGGTAGTATGTTGTCGAGATTTTTGTTACTCCAATGGATGGTAGCCTTGTCATTACGGAAAGTAGTGTGTTGTCTAGATTTTTGTTATTCTAATGGATGGAAGCCTTGCCATTATGAAAGGTAGTCTGTTGTCGAGATTTTTGTTACTCCATTGGATGGTAGCCTTGTCATTATGGAAGTTAGTCTGTTGTCGAGATTTTTGTTATTCCAATGGATGGTAGCCTTGTCATTATGGAAGGTAGTCTGTTGTAGAGATATTTGTTATTCCAATGGATGGTAGCCTTGACATTATGGAAGGTTGTCTGTTATCGATATTTTTGTTACTCCAATGGATGGTAGCCTTGTCATTATGGAAGGTATTCTATTGTTTAGATTTTTGTTACTAGAATGTATGGTAGCCTTGTATTATGGTAGGTAGTATGTTGTCCACATATTTCTTACTCTATTCGATGGTAGCCATGTCATTATGGATGTTAGTCTGTTGTTGAGATTTTTGTTTTTCCAATGGATGGTAGCCTAGTCATTATAGAAGGTAGTCTGTTTTTGAGATTTTTGTTACTCCGATGGATGGTATCCTTGTAAATATGGAAGGTAGTCTGTTGTCGAGATTTTTGTTACTCTAATGGATGGTAGCGATGTCATTATGGAAGGTAGTCTGTTGTCGTGATTTTTGTTACTCCAATGGATGGTAGCCTTGTCATTATGGAAGGTAGTATGTTGTCGATATCTTTGTTACTCCAATGGATGGTAGCCTTGTCATTATGGAAGGTAGTATGTTGTTGAGATTTTTGTTATTCCAATGGATGGAAGCCTTGTCATTATGAAAGGTAGTTTTTTGTTGATATCTTTGTTACTCCAATGGATGATAGCCCTGTCATTATGGATGGTAGTCTCTTGTCGATATTTTTGTTACTCCAATGGACGGTAGCCTTGTCATTATGGAAGGTATTTTGTCATTGTGATTTTTGTTTCTCCTATGAATGGTAGCCTTGTCATTATGGAAGGTAGTCTATTGTTCAGATTTTTGTTACTAAAATGTATGGTAGCATTGTCATTATGGAAGGTAGTCTGTTGTCGAGATTTTTGTTACTCCATTGGATGGTAGCCTTGTCATTCTGGAAGATAGTCAGTTGTCGAGATTTTTTTATTCCAATGGATTGTAGCCTAGTCATTATGGAAGGTAGTCTATTTTCGATATTTTTGTTACTCCAATGGATGGTAGACTTGTCATTATGTAAGGTAGTCTGTTGTCGAGATATTTGTTACTCTAATGGATGGTAGCCTTGTCATTATGGAAGGTAGTCTATTGCCGAGATTTTTGTTACTACAATGGTTTGTAGCCTTGTCATTATGGAAGGTAGTATGTTGTTGATATCTTTGTTAATCCAATGGATGGTATCCTAGTCATTATGGAAGGTAGTCTGTTGTCGAGATTTTTGTTACTCCAATGGATGGTAGCCTTGTCATTATGGAAGGTAGTCTTTTGTCGAGATTTTTGTTACTCTAATGGATGGTAGCCTTGTTATTATGGAAGGTATTCTTTCATTGTGATTTTTGTTACTCCTATTGATGGTAGCGTTGTCATTATGGAAGGTAGTCTATTGTCGAGATTTTTGTTACTCCAATGGATGGTAGCCTTGTCATTATGGAAGGTAGTTTGTTGTCGATATCTTTGTTACTCTAATTGATGGTAGCCTTGTCATTATGGAAGGTAGTATGTTGTCGAGATTTTTGTTACTCCAATGGATGGTAGCCTTGTCATTACGGAAAGTAGTGTGTTGTCTAGATTTTTGTTACTCCAATGGATGGTAGCCTTGTCATTATGAAAGGTAGTTTGTTATCGATATCTTTGTTACTCCAATGGATGGTAGCCTAATCATTATGGAAGGTAGTCTATTTTTATATTTTTGTTACTCCAATGGATGGTAGCCTTGTCATTATGGAAGGTAGTTTCTTGTTGATATCTTTGTTACTCTAATGCATGGTAGCCTAGTCATTATGGAAGGTAGTATGTTGTCGAGATTTTTGTTACTCCAATGGATGGTAGCCTTGGCATTATGGAAAGAAGTGTGTTGTCGAGATTTTTGTTATTCTAATGGATGGTAGCCTTGTCATTATGAAAGGTAGTCTGTTGTCGATATCTTTGTTACTCCAATGGATGGTAGCCTAATCATTATGGAAGGTAGTCTATTTTGATATTTTTCTTACTCCAATGGATGGTAGCCTTGTCATTATGGAAGGTAGTATGTTGTCGAGATGTTTATTACTCTAAAGGATGGTAGCCTTCTAATTATGGAAGGTAGTCTATTGTCGAGATTTTTGTAACTCCAATGGATGGTAGCCTAGTCATTATGGAAGGTAGTCTGTTGTCGAGATTTTTGTTACTACGATGTATGGTAGCCTTGTCATTATGGAAGGTATTTTGTCATTGTGATTTTTGTTACTCCAATGAATGGTAGCCTTGTCAATATGGAAGGTAGTCTATTGTTTAGATTTTTGTTAATAAAATGTATGGTAGAATTGTCATTATGGAAGGTAGTTTGTTGTCGAGATTTTTGTTACTCCATTGGATGGTAGCCTTGTCATTCTAGAAGATAGTCAGTTGTCGAGATTTTTTTATTCCAAGGGATTGTAGCCTAGTCACTATGGAAGGTAGTCTATTTTCGATATTTTTGTTACTCCAATGGATGGTAGACTTGTCATTATGTAAGGTAGTCTGTTGTCGAGATATTTGTTACTCTAATGGATGGTAGCCTTGTCATTATGGAAGGTAGTCTATTGCCGAGATTTTTGTTACTACAATGGTTTGTAGCCTTGTCATTATGGAAGGTAGTATGTTGTTGATATCTTTGTTAATCCAATGGATGGTATCCTAGTCATTATGGAAGGTAGTCTGTTGTCGAGATTTTTGTTACTCCAATGGATGGTAGCCTTGTCATTATGGAAGGTAGTCTTTTGTCGAGGTTTTTGTTACTCTAATGGATGGTAGCCTTGTTATTATGGAAGATATTCTTTCATTGTGATTTTTGTTACTCCTATTGATGATAGCCTTGTCATTATGGAAGGTAGTCTGTTGTCGAGATTTTTATTACTCCAAAGGATGGTAGCCTTGTCATTATGGAAGGTAGTCTATTGTCGAGATTTTTGTTACTCCAATGGATGGTAGCCTTGTCATTATGGAAGGTAGTTTCTTGTCGATATCTTTGTTACTCTAATTGATGGTAGCCTAGTCATTATGGAAGGTAGTATGTTGTCGAGATTTTTGTTACTCCAATGGATGGTAGCCTTGTCATTACGGAAAGTAGTGTGTTGTCTAGATTTTTGTTATTCTAATGGATGGAAGCCTTGCCATTATGAAAGGTAGTCTGTTGTCGAGATTTTTGTTACTCCATTGGATGGTAGCCTTGTCATTATGGAAGTTAGTCTGTTGTCGAGATTTTTGTTATTCCAATGGATGGTAGCCTTGTCATTATGGAAGGTAGTCTGTTGTAGAGATATTTGTTATTCCAATGGATGGTAGCCTTGACATTATGGAAGGTTGTCTGTTATCGATATTTTTGTTACTCCAATGGATGGTAGCCTTGTCATTATGGAAGGTATTCTATTGTTTAGATTTTTGTTACTAGAATGTATGGTAGCCTTGTATTATGGTAGGTAGTATGTTGTCCACATATTTCTTACTCTATTCGATGGTAGCCATGTCATTATGGATGTTAGTCTGTTGTTGAGATTTTTGTTTTTCCAATGGATGGTAGCCTAGTCATTATAGAAGGTAGTCTGTTTTTGAGATTTTTGTTACTCCGATGGATGGTATCCTTGTAAATATGGAAGGTAGTCTGTTGTCGAGATTTTTGTTACTCTAATGGATGGTAGCGATGTCATTATGGAAGGTAGTCTGTTGTCGTGATTTTTGTTACTCCAATGGATGGTAGCCTTGTCATTATGGAAGGTAGTATGTTGTCGATATCTTTGTTACTCCAATGGATGGTAGCCTTGTCATTATGGAAGGTAGTATGTTGTTGAGATTTTTGTTATTCCAATGGATGGAAGCCTTGTCATTATGAAAGGTAGTTTTTTGTTGATATCTTTGTTACTCCAATGGATGATAGCCCTGTCATTATGGATGGTAGTCTCTTGTCGATATTTTTGTTACTCCAATGGACGGTAGCCTTGTCATTATGGAAGGTATTTTGTCATTGTGATTTTTGTTTCTCCTATGAATGGTAGCCTTGTCATTATGGAAGGTAGTCTATTGTTCAGATTTTTGTTACTAAAATGTATGGTAGCATTGTCATTATGGAAGGTAGTCTGTTGTCGAGATTTTTGTTACTCCATTGGATGGTAGCCTTGTCATTCTGGAAGATAGTCAGTTGTCGAGATTTTTTTATTCCAATGGATTGTAGCCTAGTCATTATGGAAGGTAGTCTATTTTCGATATTTTTGTTACTCCAATGGATGGTAGACTTGTCATTATGTAAGGTAGTCTGTTGTCGAGATATTTGTTACTCTAATGGATGGTAGCCTTGTCATTATGGAAGGTAGTCTATTGCCGAGATTTTTGTTACTACAATGGTTTGTAGCCTTGTCATTATGGAAGGTAGTATGTTGTTGATATCTTTGTTAATCCAATGGATGGTATCCTAGTCATTATGGAAGGTAGTCTGTTGTCGAGATTTTTGTTACTCCAATGGATGGTAGCCTTGTCATTATGGAAGGTAGTCTTTTGTCGAGATTTTTGTTACTCTAATGGATGGTAGCCTTGTTATTATGGAAGGTATTCTTTCATTGTGATTTTTGTTACTCCTATTGATGGTAGCCTTGTCATTATGGAAGGTAGTCTGTTGTCGAGATTTTTATTACTCCAAAGGATGGTAGCGTTGTCATTATGGAAGGTAGTCTATTGTCGAGATTTTTGTTACTCAAATGGATGGTAGCCTTGTCATTATGGAAGGTAGTTTATTGTCGATATCTTTGTTACTCTAATTGATGGTAGCCTTGTCATTATGGAAGGTAGTCTGTCGTTGTGATTTTTGTTACTCCAACGGATGGTAGCCTTGTCATTATGGAAGGTAGTCTATTCTTCATATTTTTGTTACTACGATGTATGGTAGCCTTGTGATTATGGAAGGTAGTCTGTTGTCGCGATTTTTGTTACTCCAATGGATGGTAGCCTTGTCATTATGGAAGGTAGTTTGTCGTTGTGATTTTTGTTACTCCAATAGACGGTAGCCATGTCATTATGGAAGGTAGTCTATTGTCATTATTTTTGTTAGTACAATGTATGTTAGCCTTATCATTATGGAAGGTAGTCTGTTGTCGATATTTTTGTTACTCCATTGGATGGTAGCCTTGTCATTATGGAAGTAAGTCTGTTGTCGGGATTTTTGTTACTCCAATGGATGGTAGCCTTGTCATTATGAAAGGTAGTTTGTTATCGATATCTTTGTTACTCCAATGGATGGTAGCCTAATCAATATGGAAGGTAGTCTATTTTGATATTTTTGTTACTCCAATAGATGGTAGCCTTGTCATTATGGAAGGTATTTTCTTGTTGATATCTTTGTTACTCTAATGGATGGTAGCCTAGTCATTATGGAAGGTAGTATGTTGTCGAGATTTTTGTTACTCCAATGGATGGTAGCCTTGGCATTATGGAAAGAAGTGTGTTGTCGAGATTTTTGTTATTCTAATGGATGGTAGCCTTGTCATTATGAAAGGTAGTCTGTTGTCGAGATTTTTATTACTCTAAAGGATGGTAGCCTTCTAATTATGGAAGGTAGTCTATTATCGAGATTTTTGTTACTACAATGGATGGTAGCCTAGTCATTATGGAAGGTAGTCTGTCGTTGTGATTTTTGTTATTCTAACGGATGGTAGCCTTGTCATTATGGAAGGTAGTCTGTCGTTGTGATTTTTGTTACTCCAACGGATGGTAGCCTTGTCATTATGGAAGGTAGTCTATTTTGATATTTTTGTTACTCCAATGGATGGTAGCCTAATCATTATGGAAGGTAGTCTATTTTGATATTTTTGTTACTCCAATGGATGGTAGCCTTGTCATTATGGAAGGTAGTATGTTGTCGAGATTTTTATTACTCTAAAGGATGGTAGCCTTCTAATTATGGAAGGTAGTCTGTTGTCGAGATTTTTGTTACTCCAATGGATGGTAGCCTTGTCATTATGGAAGGTAGTCTTTTTTCGAGATTTTTGTTACTCTAATGGATGGTAGCCTTGTTATTATGGAAGGTATTCTTTCATTGTGATTTTTGTTACTCCTATTGATGGTAGCCTTGTCATTATGGAAGGTAGTCTGTTGTCGAGATTTTTATTACTCCAAAGGATAGTTGCCTTGTCATTATGGAAGGTAGTCTATTGTCGAGATTTTTGTTACTCCAATGGATGGTAGCCTTGTCATTATGGAAGGTAGTTTGTTGTCGATATCTTTGTTACTCTAATTGATGGTAGCCTAGTCATTATGGAAGGTAGTATGTTGTCGAGATTTTTGTTACTCCAATGGATGGTAGCCTTGTCATTACGGAAAGTAGTGTGTTGTCTAGATTTTTGTTATTCTAATGGATGGTAGCCGTTTCATTATGAAAGGTAGTCTGTTGTCGAGATTTTTGTTACTCCATTGGATGGTAGCCTTGTCATTATGGAAGTTAGTCTGTTGTCGAGATTTTTGTTATTCCAATGGATGGTAGCCTAGTCATTATGGAAGGTAGTCTATTTTCGAGATTTTTGTTACTCCAATGGATGGTTGCCTTGTCATTATGGAAGGTAGTCTGTTGTAGAGATATTTGTTATTCCAATGGATGGTAGCCTTGTCATTATGGAAGGTAGTCTGTTATTGTAATTTTTGTTACTCAAACGGATGGTAGCCTTGTCATTATGGAAGGTAGTATGTTGTCGAGATTTTTGTTACTCCAAGGGATGGTAGCCTTGTCATTATGGAAGGTAGTCTGTTGTCGATATCTTTGTAACTTTAATGGATGGTAGCCTAGTCAATATGGAAGGTAGTATGTTGTCGATATTTTTGTTACTCCAATCGATGGTAACCTTATCATTATGGAAAGTAGTTTGTTGTCGAGATTTTATGTTATTCCAATGGATGGTAGCCTTGTCATTATGAAAGGTAGTCTATTGTCGAGATTTTTGTTACTCCAAAGGATGGTAGCCTTCTAATTATAGATGGTAGTCTATTATCGAGATTTTTGTTACTCCATTGGATGGTAGCCTTGTCATTTTGGAAGGTAGTCTGTTGTCGAGATTTTTGTTACTCCAATGGATGGTAGCCTTGTCCTTATGGAAGGTAGTATGTTATCGAGATTTTTGTTACTCCAAAGGATGGTAGCCTTGTAATTATGGAAGGTAGTCTATTATCGAGATTTTTGTTACTCCAATGGATGCTAGCCTTATCATTATGGAAGGTAGTCTGTTGTCGAGATTTTTAATACTCCAATGGATGGTAGCCTTGTCATTATGGAAGGTAGTTTGTGGTTGTGATTTTTGTTACTCCAACAGATGGTAGCCATGTCATTATGGAAGGTAGTCTATTGTTTATATTTTTGTTACTACAATGTATGTTAGCCTTGTCATTATGGAAGGTAGTCTGTTATCGATATTTTTCTTACTCCATTGGATGGTAGCCTTGTCATTATGGAAGTAAGTCTGTTGTCGGGATTTTTGTTACTCCAATGGATGGTAGCCTTGTCATTATGAAAGGTAGTTTGTTGTCGATATCTTTGTTACTCCAATGGATGGTAGCCTAATCATTATGGAAGGTAGTCTATTTTGATATTTTTGTTACTCCAATGGATGGTAGCGTTGGCATTATGGAAAGAAGTGTGTTGTCGAGATTTTTGTTATTCTAATGGATGGTAGCCTAGTCATTATGGAAGATAGTCTGTTGTCGATATCTTTGATACTCCAATGGATGGTAGCCTAATCATTATGGAAGGTAGTCTATTTTGATATTTTTGTTACTCCAATGGATGGTAGCCTTGTCATTATGGAAGGTAGTATGTTGTCGAGATTTTTATTACTCTAAAGGATGGTAGCCTTCTAATTATGGAAGGTAGTCTATTATAGAGATTTTTGTTACTCCAATGGATGGTAGCCTAGTCATTATGGAAGGTAGTCTGTCGTTGTGATTTTTGTTACTCCAACGGATGGTAGCCTTGTCATTATGGAAGGTAGTTTGTCGTTGTGATTTTTGTTACTCCAACGGATAGTAGACTTGTCATTATGGAAGGTAGTCTGTTGTCGAGATTTTTGTTACTACGATGTATGGTAGCCTTGTCATTATGGAAGGTATTTTGTCATTGTGATTTTTGTTTCTCCTATGAATGGTAGCCTTGTCATTATGGAAGGTAGTCTATTGTTTAGATTTTTGTTACTAATATGTATGGTAGCATTGTCATTCTGGAAGATAGTCAGTTGTCGAGATTTTTTTATTCCAATGGATTGTAGCCTAGTCATTATGGAAAGTAGTCTATTTTCGATATTTTTGTTACTCCAATGGATGGTAGACTTGTCATTATGTAAGGTAGTCTGTTGTCGAGATATTTGTTACTCTAATGGATGGTAGCCTTGTCATTATGGAAGGTAGTCTATTGCCGAGATTTTTGTTACTACAATGGTTTGTAGCCTTGTCATTATGGAAGGTAGTATGTTGTTGATATCTTTGTTAATCCAATGGATGGTATCCTAGTCATTATGGAAGGTAGTCTGTTGTCGAGATTTTTGTTACTCCAATGGATGGTAGCCTTGTCATTATGGAAGGTAGTCTTTTGTCGAGATTTTTGTTACTCTAATGGATGGTAGCCTTGTTATTATGGAAGGTATTCTTTCATTGTGATTTTTGTTACTCCTATTGATGGTAGCCTTGTCATTATGGAAGGTAGTCTGTTGTCGAGATTTTTATTACTCCAAAGGATGGTAGCGTTGTCATTATGGAAGGTAGTCTATTGTCGAGATTTTTGTTACTCAAATGGATGGTAGCCTTGTCATTATGGAAGGTAGTTTATTGTCGATATCTTTGTTACTCTAATTGATGGTAGCCTTGTCATTATGGAAGGTAGTCTGTCGTTGTGATTTTTGTTACTCCAACGGATGGTAGCCTTGTCATTATGGAAGGTAGTCTATTCTTCATATTTTTGTTACTACGATGTATGGTAGCCTTGTGATTATGGAAGGTAGTCTGTTGTCGCGATTTTTGTTACTCCAATGGATGGTAGCCTTGTCATTATGGAAGGTAGTTTGTCGTTGTGATTTTTGTTACTCCAATAGACGGTAGCCATGTCATTATGGAAGGTAGTCTATTGTCATTATTTTTGTTAGTACAATGTATGTTAGCCTTATCATTATGGAAGGTAGTCTGTTGTCGATATTTTTGTTACTCCATTGGATGGTAGCCTTGTCATTATGGAAGTAAGTCTGTTGTCGGGATTTTTGTTACTCCAATGGATGGTAGCCTTGTCATTATGAAAGGTAGTTTGTTATCGATATCTTTGTTACTCCAATGGATGGTAGCCTAATCAATATGGAAGGTAGTCTATTTTGATATTTTTGTTACTCCAATAGATGGTAGCCTTGTCATTATGGAAGGTATTTTCTTGTTGATATCTTTGTTACTCTAATGGATGGTAGCCTAGTCATTATGGAAGGTAGTATGTTGTCGAGATTTTTGTTACTCCAATGGATGGTAGCCTTGGCATTATGGAAAGAAGTGTGTTGTCGAGATTTTTGTTATTCTAATGGATGGTAGCCTTGTCATTATGAAAGGTAGTCTGTTGTCGAGATTTTTATTACTCTAAAGGATGGTAGCCTTCTAATTATGGAAGGTAGTCTATTATCGAGATTTTTGTTACTCCAATGGATGGTAGCCTAGTCATTATGGAAGGTAGTATGTCGTTGTGATTTTTGTTATTCCAACGGATGGTAGCCTTGTCATTATGGAAGGTAGTCTGTCGTTGTGATTTTTGTTACTCCAACGGATGGTAGCCTTGTCATTATGGAAGGTAGTCTATTTTGATATTTTTGTTACTCCAATGGATGGTAGCCTAATCATTATGGAAGGTAGTCTATTTTGATATTTTTGTTACTCCAATGGATGGTAGCCTTGTCATTATGGAAGGTAGTATGTTGTCGAGATTTTTATTACTCTAAAGGATGGTAGCCTTCTAATTATGGAAGGTAGTCTGTTGTCGAGATTTTTGTTACTCCAATGGATGGTAGCCTTGTCATTATGGAAGGTAGTCTTTTTTCGAGATTTTTGTTACTCTAATGGATGGTAGCCTTGTTATTATGGAAGGTATTCTTTCATTGTGATTTTTGTTACTCCTATTGATGGTAGCCTTGTCATTATGGAAGGTAGTCTGTTGTCGAGATTTTTATTACTCCAAAGGATGGTTGCCTTGTCATTATGGAAGGTAGTCTATTGTCGAGATTTTTGTTACTCCAATGGATGGTAGCCTTGTCATTATGGAAGGTAGTTTGTTGTCGATATCTTTGTTACTCTAAATGATGGTAGCCTAGTCATTATGGAAGGTAGTATGTTGTCGAGATTTTTGTTACTCCAATGGATGGTAGCCTTGTCATTACGGAAAGTAGTGTGTTGTCTAGATTTTTGTTATTCTAATGGATGGTAGCCGTTTCATTATGAAAGGTAGTCTGTTGTCGAGATTTTTGTTACTCCATTGGATGGTAGCCTTGTCATTATGGAAGTTAGTCTGTTGTCGAGATTTTTGTTATTCCAATGGATGGTAGCCTAGTCATTATGGAAGGTAGTCTATTTTCGAGATTTTTTTTACTCCAATGGATGGTTGCCTTGTCATTATGGAAGGTAGTCTGTTGTAGAGATATTTGTTATTCCAATGGATGGTAGCCTTGTCATTATGGAAGGTAGTCTGTTATTGTAATTTTTGTTACTCAAACGGATGGTAGCCTTGTTATTATGGAAGGTAGTATGTTGTCGAGATTTTTGTTACTCCAAGGGATGGTAGCCTTGTCATTATGGAAGGTAGTCTGTTGTCGATATCTTTGTAACTTTAATGGATGGTAGCCTAGTCAATATGGAAGGTAGTATGTTGTCGATATTTTTGTTACTCCAATCGATGGTAACCTTATCATTATGGAAAGTAGTTTGTTGTCGAGATTTTATGTTATTACAATGGATGGTAGCCTTGTCATTATGAAAGGTAGTCTATTGTCGAGATTTTTATTACTCCAAAGGATGGTAGCCTTCTAATTATAGATGGTAGTCTATTATCGAGATTTTTGTTACTCCATTGGATGGTAGCCTTATCATTTTGGAAGGTAGTCTATTGTCGAGATTTTTGATACTCCAATGGATGGTAGCCTTGTCATTATGGAAGGTAGTCTTTCGTTGTAATTTTTGTTACTCCAATGGATGGTAGCCATGTCATTATGGAAGGTGGTCTATTGTTCAGATTTTTGTTACTCCAATGTATGTTAGCCTAATCATTATGGAAGGTAGTCTATTTTGATATTTTTATTACTCCAATGGATGGTAGCCTTGTCATTACGGAAGTTAGTTTGTTTTCGATATCTTTGTTACTCTAATGGATGGTAGCCTAGTCATTATGGAAGGTAGTATGTTGTCGAGATTTTTGTTACTCCAATGGATGGTAGCCTTGTTATTATGGAAGGTAGTCTGTTATTGTAATTTTTGTTACTCCAAAGGATGGTAGCCTTGTCCTTATGGAAGGTAGTATGTTATCGAGATTTTTGTTACTCCAAAGGATGGTAGCCTTATAATTATGGAAGGTTGTCTATTATCGAGATTTTTGTTACTCCAATGGATGCTAGCCTTGTCATTATGGAAGGTAGTCTGTTGTCGAGATTTTTAATACTCCAATGGATGGTAGCCTTGTCATTATGGAAGGTAGTTTGTGGTTGTGATTTTTGTTACTCCAATAGATGGTAGCCATGTCATTACAGAAGGTTGTCGATTGTTCATATTTTTGTTACTACAATGTATGTTAGCCTTGTCATTATGGAAGGTAGTCTGTTGTCGATATTTTTGTTACTCCATTGGATGGTAGCCTTGTCATTATGGAAGTAAGTTTGTTGTCGGGATTTTTGTTACTCCAATGGATGGTAGCCTTGTCATTATGAAAGGTACTTTGTTGTCGATATCTTTGTTACTCCAATGGATGGTAGCCTAATCATTATGGAAGGTAGTCTATTTTGATATTTTTGTTACTCCAATGGATGGTAGCCTTGTCATTATGGAAGGTAGTTTGTTGTCGATATCATTGTTACTCTAATGGATTGTAGCCTAGTCATTATGAAAGGTAGTCTGTTGTCGATATCTTTTTACTCCAATGGATGGTAGCCTAATCATTATGGAAGGTATTCTATTTTGATATTTTTGTTACTCCAATGGATGGTAGCCTTGTCATTATGGAAGGTAGTATGTTGTCGAGATTTTTATTACTCTAAAGGATGGTAGCCTTCTAATTATAGAAGGTTGTCTATTATCGAGATTTTTGTTACTCCAATGGATGATAGCCTTGTCATTATGGAAGGTAGTCTGTTTTCGAGATTTTTAATACTCCAATGGATGGTAGCCTTGTCATTATGGAAGGTAGTCTGTCGTTGTGATTTTTCTTACTCCAACGGATGGTAGCCTTGTCATTATGGAAGGTAGTCTATTGTTCATATTTTTGTTACTACGATGTATGGTAGCCTTGTCATTATGGAAGGTAGTCTATTGTCGAGATTTTAGTTACTCCAATGGATGGTAGCCTTGTCATTATGGAAGGTAGTTTGTCGTTGTGATTTTTGTTACTCCAATAGATGGTAGCCATGTCATTATGGAAGGTAGTCTATTGTCATTATTTTTGTTAGTACAATGTATGTTAGCCTTGTCATTATGGAAGGTAGTCTGTTGTCGATATTTTTGTTACTCCATTGGATGGTAGCCTTGTCATTATGGAAGTAAGTTTGTTGTCGGGATTTTTGTTACTCCAATGGATGGTAGCCTTGTCATTATGAAAGGTAGTTTGTTTTCGATATCTTTGTTACTCCAATGGATGGTAGCCTAATCATTATGGAAGGTAGTCTATTTTGATATTTTTGTTACTCTAATGGATGGTAGCCTTGTCATTATGGAAGGTAGTTTGTTGTCGATATCTTTGTTACTCTAATGGATGGTAGCCTAGTCATTATGGAAGGTAGTATGTTGTCGATATTTTTGTTAATCTAATGGATGGTAGCCTTGGCATTATGGAAAGAAGTGTGTTGTCGAGATTTTTGTTATTCTAATGGATGGTAGCCTTGTCATTATGAAAGGTAGTCTATTGTCGATATCTTTGTTACTCCAATGGATGGTAGCCTAATCATTATGAAAGGTAGTCTATTTTGATATTTTTGTTACTCCAATGGATGGTAGCCTTGTCATTATGGAAGGTAGTATGTTGTCGAGATTTTTATTACTCTAAAGGATGGTAGCTTCTAATTATGGAAGGTAGTCTATTATCGAGATTTTTGTTACTCCAATGGATGGTAGCCTTGTCATTATGGAAGGTACTCTTTTTCGAGATTTTTAATACTCCAATGGATGGTAGCCTTGTCATTATGGAAGGTAGTTTGTCGTTGTGATTTTTGTTACTCCAACGGATGGTAGCCTTGTCATTATGGAAGGTAGTCTATTGTTCATATTTTTGTTACTATGATGTATGGTAGCCTTGTCATTATGGAAGGTAGTCTGTTGTCGAGATTTTTGTTACTCCAATGGACGGTAGCCTTGTCATTATGGAAGGTATTTTGTCATTGTGATTTTTGTTACTCCTATGAATGGTAGCCTTGTCATTATGGAAGGTAGTCTATTGTTCAGATTTTTGTTACTAAAATGTATGGTAGCATTGTCATTATGGAAGGTAGTCTGTTGTCGAGATTTTTGTTACTCCATTGGATGGTAGCCTTGTCATTCTGGAAGATAGTCAGTTGTCGAGATTTTTTTTATTCCAATGGATTGTAGCCTAGTCATTATGGAAGGTAGTCTATTTTCGATATTTTTGTTACTCTAATGGATGGTAGACTTGTCATTATGTAAGGTAGTCTGTTGTCGAGATATTTGTTACTCTAATGGATGGTAGCCTTGTCATTATGGAAGGTAGTCTATTGTCGAGATTTTTGTTACTACAATGGTTTGTAGCCTTGTCATTATGGAAGGTAGTATGTTGTTGATATCTTTGTTAATCCAATGGATGGTAGCCTAGTCATTATGGAAGGTAGTCTGTTGTCGATATTTTTGTTACTCCAATGGATGGTAGCCTTGTCATTATGGAAGGTAGTCTTTTGTCGAGATTTTTGTTACTCTAATGGATGGTAGCCTTGTTATTATGGAAGGTATTCTTTCATTGTAATTTTTGTTACTCCTATTGATGGTAGCCTTGTCATTATGGAAGGTAGTCTTTTGTTCATAAATTTGTTACTACAATGTATCGAACCCTTATCATTATAGAAGGTAGTCTGTTGTCGAGATTTTTGTTATTCCAATGGATGGTAGCCAAATCATTATGGAAGGTAGTCTATTTTAGATATTTTTGTTACTCCAATGGATGGTAGCCTTGTCATTATGGAAGGTAGTATGTTATCGAGATTTTTATTACTCCAAAGGATGGTAGCCTTGTCATTATGGAAGGTAGTCTATTGTCGAGATTTTTGTTACTCCAATGGATGGTAGCCTTGTCATTATGGAAGGTAGTTTGTTGTCGATATCTTTGTTACTCTAAAGGATGGTAGCCTAGTCTTTATGGAAGGTAGTATGTTGTCGATATTTTTGTTACTCCAATGGATGGTAGCCTAGTCATTATGAAAGGTAGTCTGTTGTCGAGATTTTTGTTACTCCATTAGATGGTAGCCTTGTCATTATGGAAGGTAGTCTGTTGTCGAGATTTTTGTTATTCCAATGGATGTTAGCCTAGTCATTATGGAAGGTAGTCTATTTTCGAGATTTTTGTTACTCAAATGGATGGTTGCCTTGTCATTATGGAAGGTAGTCTGATGTAGAGATTTTTTTTATTCCAATGGATGGTAGCCTTGTCATTATGGAAGGTTGTCTATTATCGATATTTTTGTTACTCCAATGGATGGTAGCCTTGTCATTATGGAAGGTAGTCTGTTATTGTAATTTTTGTTACTCCAACGGATGGTAGCCTTGTCATTATGGAAGGTAGTATGTTGTCGAGATTTTTGTTACTCCAAAGGATGGTAGCCTTGTCATTATGGAAGGTATTCTGTTGTCGATATCTTTGTAACTCTAATGGATGGTTGCCTAGTCATTATGGAAGGTAGTATGTTGTCGATATTTTTGTTACTCCAATGGATGGTAGCCTTGTTATTATGGAAAGTAGTCCGTTGTCGAGATTTTTGTTATTCCAATAGATGGTAGCCTTGTCATTATGAAAGGTAGTCTATTGTCGAGATTTTTGTTACTCCAAAGGATGGTAGCCTTCTAATTATGGATGGTAGTCTATTATCGAGATTTTTGTTACTCCAATGGATGGTAGCCTTCTCATTTTGGAAGGTAGTCTGTTGTCGAGATTTTTAATACTCCAATGGATTGTAGCCTTGTCATTATGGAAGGTAGTCTTTCGTTGTGATTTTTGTTACTCCAATGAAGGGTAGCCATGTCATTATGGAAGGTGGTCTATTGTTCAGAAATTTGTTACTCCAATGTATGTTAGCCTAATCATTATGGAAGGTAGTCTATTTTGATATTTTTGTTACTACAATGGATGGTAGCCTTGTCATTATGGAAGGTAGTTTGTTGTCGATATCTTTGTTACTCTAATGGATGGTAGCCTAGTCATTATGGAAGGTAGTATGTTGTCGAGATTTTTGTTACTCCAATGGACGGTAGCCTTGTCATTATGGAAGGTAGTCTGTTATTGTAATTTTTGTTACTCCAATGGATGGTAGCCTTGTCCTTATGGAAGGTAGTATGTTATCGAGATTTTTGTTACTCCAAAGGATGGTAGCCTTATAATTATGGAAGGTAGTCTATTATCGAGATTTTTGTTACTCCAATGGATGCTAGCCTTGTCATTATGGAAGGTAGTCTGTTGTAGATATTTTTAATACTCCAATAGATGGTAGCCTTGTCATTATGGAAGGTAGTCTGTTGTCGATATTTTTGTTACTCCATTGGATGGTAGCCTTGTCATTATAGATGTAAGTCTGTTGTCGGGATTTTTGTTACTCCAATGGATGGTAGCCTTTTCATTATCAAAGGTAGTTTGTTGTCGATATCTTTGTTACTCCAATGACTGGTAGCCTAATCATTATGGAAGGTAGTCTATTTTGATATTTTTGTTCCTCCAATGGATGGTAGCCTTGTCATTATGGAAGGTAGTTTGTTGTCGATATATTTGTTATTCTAATGGATGGTAGCCTAGTCATTATGGAGGGTAGTATGTTGTCGAGATTTTTGTTACTCCAATGGATCGTAACCTTGGCATTATGGAAAGAAGTGTGTTGTCGAGATTTTTGTTATTCTAATGGATGGTAGCCTTGTCATTATGAAAGGTAGTCTATTGTCGATATCTTTGTTACTCCAATGGATGGTAGCCTAATCATTATGGAAGGTAGTCTATTTTGATATTTTTGTTACTCCAATGGATGGTAGCCTTGTCATTATGGAAGGTAGTATGTTGTCGAGATTTTTATTACTCTAAAGGATGGTAGCCTTCTAATTATGGAAGGTAGTCTATTATCGAGATTTTTGTTACTCTAATGGATGGTAGCCTTGTCATTATGGAAAGTAGTCAGTTTTCAAGATTTTTAATACTCCAATGGATGGTAGCCTTGTCATTATGGAAGGTATTTTGTCGTTGTGATTTTTGTTACTCCAACGGATGGTAGCCTTGTCATTATGGAAGGTAGTCTATTGTTCATATTTTTGTTACTACGATGTATGGTAGCCTTGGCATTATGGAAAGTAGCGTGTTGTCGAGATTTTTGTTATTCTAATGGATGGCAGCCTTGTCATAATGAAAGGTAGTCTGTTGTCGATATCTTTGTTACTCCAATGGATGGTAGCCTAATCATTATGGAAGGTAGTCTATTTTGATATTTTTGTTACTCCAATGGATGGTAGCCTTGTCATTATGGAAGGTAGTTTGTTGTCGATATCTTTGTTACTCTAATGGATTGTAGCCTAGTCATTACGGAAGGTAGTATGTTGTCGAGATTTTTGTTACTCCAATGGATGGTAGCCTTGACATTATGGAAGGTAGTTTGTTGTCGATATCTTTGTTACTCTAATGGATGGTAGCCTAGTCATTATGGAAGGTAGTATGTTGTCGAGATTTTTGTTACTCCAATGGATGGTAGCCTTGGCATTATAGAAAGAAGTGTGTTGTCGAGATTTTTGTTAATCTAATGGATGGTAGCCTTATCATTATGAAAGGTAGTCTGTTGTCGACATCTTTGTTACTCCAATGGATGGTAGCCTAATCATTATGGAAGGTACTCTATTTTGATATTTTTGTTACTCCAATGGATGGTAGCCTTGTCATTATGGAGGGTAGTATGTTGTCGAGATTTTTGTTACTCCAGTGGATGGTAGCCTTGTCATTATGGAAGGTAGTCTGTTTTCGAGATTTTTAATACTCCAATGGATGGTAGCCTTGTCATTATGGAAGGTAGCATGTCGTTGTGATTTTTGTTACTTCAACGGATGGTAGCCTTGTCATTATGGAAGGTAGTCTATTGTTCATATTTTTGTCACTACGATGCATGGTAGCCTTGTCATTATGGAAGGGAGTCTATTGTCGAGATTTTTGTTACTCCATTGGATGGTAGCCTTGTCATTATAGAAGTAAATATGTTGTCGGGATTTTTGTTACTCCAATGGATGGTAGCCTTGTCATTATGAAAGGTAGTTTGTTATCGATATCTTTGTTACTCCAATGGATGGTAGCCTAATCATTATGGAAGGTAGTCTATTTTGATATTTTTGTTACTCCAATGGATGGTAGCCTTGTCATTATGGAAGGTAGTTTGTTGTCGATATATTTGTTACTCTAATGGATGGTAGCCTAGTGATTATGGAGGGTAGTATGTTGTCGAGATTTTTGTTACTCCAATGGATGGTAACCCTGGCATTATGGAAAGAAGTGTGTTGTCGAGATTTTTGTTATTCTAATGGATGGTAGACTTGTCATTATGAAAGGTAGTCTGTTGTCGATATCTTTGTTACTCCAATGGATGGTAGCCTAATCATTATGGAAGGTAGTCTATTTTGATTTTTTTGTTACTCCAATGGATGGTAGCCTTGTCATTATGGAAGGTAGTATGTTGTCGAGATTTTTATTACTCTAAAGGATGGTAGCCTTCTAATTATGGAAGGTAGTCTATTATCGAGATTTTTGTTACTCCAATGGATGGTAGCCTTGTCATTATGGAAAGTAGTCTCTTTTCGAGATTTTTAATACTCCAATGGATGGTAGCCTTGTCATTATGGAAGGTATTTTGTCGTTGTGATTTTTGTTACTCCAACGGATGGTAGCCTTGTCATTATGGAAGGTAGTCTATTGTTCATATTTTTGTTACTACGATGTATGGTAGCCTTGGCATTATGGAAAGTAGCGTGTTGTCGAGATTTTTGTTATTCTAATGGATGGCAGCCTTGTCATTATGAAAGGTAGTCTGTTGTCGATATCTTTGTTACTCCAATGGATGGTAGCCTAATCATTATGGAAGGTAGTCTATTTTGATATTTTTGTTACTCCAATGGATGGTAGCCTTGTCATTATGGAAGGTAGTTTGTTGTCGATATCTTTGTTACTCTAATGGATTGTAGCCTAGTCATTACGGAAGGTAATATGTTGTCGAGATTTTTGTTACTCCAATGGATGGTAGCCTTGACATTATGGAAGGTAGTTTGTTGTCGATATCTTTGTTACTCTAATGGATGGTAGCCTAGTCATTATGGAAGGTAGTATGTCGTCGAGATTTTTGTTACTCCAATGGATGGTAGCCTTGGCATTATAGAAAGAAGTGTGTTGTCGAGATTTTTGTTATTCTAATGGATGGTAGCCTTATCATTATGAAAGGTAGTCTGTTGTCGATATCTTTGTTACTCCAATGGATGGTAGCCTAATCATTATGGAAGGTACTCTATTTTGATATTTTTGTTACTCCAATGGATGGTAGCCTTGTCATTATGGAGGGTAGTATGTTGTCGAGATTTTTGTTACTCCAATGGATGGTAGCCTTGTCATTATGGAAGGTAGTCTGTTTTCGAGATTTTTAATACTCCAATGGATGGTAGCCTTGTCATTATGGAAGGTAGTCTGTCGTTGTGATTTTTGTTACTCCAACGGATGGTAGCCTTGTCATTATGGAAGGTAGTCTATTGTTCATATTTTTGTCACTACGATGTATGGTAGCCTTGTCATTATGGAAGGGAGTCTATTGTCGAGATTTTTGTTACTCCATTGGATGGTAGCCTTGTCATTATAGAAGGAAATATGTTGTCTGGATTTTTGTTACTCCAATGGATGGTAGCCTTGTCATTATGAAAGGTAGTTTGTTGTCGATATCTTTGTTACTCCAATGGATGGTAGCCTAATCATTATGGAAGGTAGTCTATTTTGATATTTTTGTTACTCCAATGGATGGTAGCCTTGTCATTATGGAAGGTAGTTTGTTGTCGATATATTTGTTACTCTAATGGATGGTAGCCTAGTCATTATGGAGGGTAGTATGTTGTCGAGATTTTTGTTACTCCAATGGATGGTAACCTTGGCATTATGGAAAGAAGTGTGTTGTCGAGATTTTTGTTATTCTAATGGATGGTAGCCTTGTCATTATGAAAGGTAGTCTGTTGTCGATATCTTTGTTACTCCAATGGATGGTAGCCTAATCATTATGGAAGGTAGTCTATTTTGATATTTTTGTTAATCCAATGGATGGTAGCCTTGTCATTATGGAAGGTAGTATGTTGTCGAGATTTTTATTACTCTAAAGGATGGTAGCCTTCTAATTATGGAAGGTAGTCTATTATCGAGATTTTTGTTACTCCAATGGATGGTAGCCTTGTCATTATGGAAAGTAGTTTGTTTTCGAGATTTTTAATACTCCAATGGATGGTAGCCTTGTCATTATGGAAGGTATTTTATCGTTGTGATTTTTGTTACTCCAACGGATGGTAGCCTTGTCATTATGGAAGGTAGTCTATTGTTCATATTTTTGTTACTACGATGTATGGTAGCCTTGTCATTATGGAAAGTAGCGTGTTGTCGATATTTTTGTTATTCTAATGGATGGAAGCCTTGTCATTATGAAAGGTAGTCTATTGTCGATATCTATGTTACTCCAATGGATGGTAGCCTAATCATTATGGAAGGTAGTCTATTTTGATATTTTTGTTACTCCAATGGATGGTAGCCTTGTCATTATGGAAGGTAGTTTGTTGTCGATATCTTTGTTACTCTAATGGATTGTAGCCTAGTCATTACGGAAGGTAGTATGTTGTCGAGATTTTTGTTACTCCAATGGATGGTAGCCTTGACATTATAGAAAGAAGTGTGTTGTCGAGATTTTTGTTACTCCAATGGATGGTAGCCTTGGCATTATAGAAAGAAGTGTGTTGTCGAGATTTTTGTTATTCTAATGGATGGTAGCCTTATCATTATGAAAGGTAGTCTGTTGTCGATATCTTTGTTACTCCAATGGATGGTAGCCTAATCATTATGGAAGGTACTCTATTTTGATATTTTTGTTACTCCAATGGATGGTAGCCTTGTCATTATGGAGGGTAGTATGTTGTCGAGATTTTTGTTACTCCAATGGATGGTAGCCTTGTCATTATGGAAGGTAGTCTGTTTTCGAGATTTTTAATACTCCAATGGATGGTAGCCTTGTCATTATGGAAGGTAGTCTGTCGTTGTGATTTTTGTTACTCCAACGGATGGTAGCCTTGTCATTATGGAAGGTAGTCTATTGTTCATATTTTTGTCACTACGATGTATGGTAGCCTTGTCATTATGGAAGGGAGTCTATTGTCGAGATTTTTGTTACTCCATTGGATGGTAGCCTTGTCATTATAGAAGTAAATATGTTGTCGGGATTTTTTTACTCCAATGGATGGTAGCCTTGTCATTATGAAAGGTAGTTTGTTGTCGATATCTTTGTTACTCCAATGGATGGTAGCCTAATCATTATGGAAGGTAGTCTATTTTGATATTTTTGTTACTCCAATGGATGGTAGCCTTGTCATTATGGAAGGTAGTTTGTTGTCGATATATTTGTTACTCTAATGGATGGTAGCCTAGTCATTATGGAAGGTAGTATGTTGTCGAGATTTTTGTTACTCCAATGGATGGTAACCTTGGCATTATGGAAAGAAGTGTGTTGTCGAGATTTTTGTTATTCTAATGGATGGTAGGCTTGTCATTATGAAAGGTAGTCTGTTGTCGATATCTTTGTTACTCCAATGGATGGTAGCCTAATCATTATGGAAGGTAGTCTATTTTGATATTTTTGTTACTCCAATGGATGGTAGCCTTGTCATTATGGAAGGTAGTATGTTGTCGAGATTTTTATTACTCTAAAGGATGGTAGCCTTCTAATTATGGAAGGTAGTCTATTATCGAGATTTTTGTTACTCCAATGGATGGTAGCCTTGTCATTATGGAAAGTAGTCTGTTTTCGAGATTTTTAATACTCCAATGGATGGTAGCCTTGTCATTATGGAAGGTATTTTATCGTTGTGATTTTTGTTACTCCAACGGATGGTAGCCTTGTCATTATGGAAGGTAGTCTATTGTTCATATTTTTGTTACTACGATGTATGGTAGCCTTGTCATTATGGAAAGTAGTGTGTTGTCGATATTTTTGTTATTCTAATGGATGGAAGCCTTGTCATTATGAAAGGTAGTCTATTGTCGATATCTATGTTACTCCAATGGATGGTAGCCTAATCATTATGGAAGGTAGTCTATTTTTATATTTTTGTTACTCCAATGGATGGTAGCCTTGTCATTATGGAAGGTAGTTTGTTGTCGATATCTTTGTTACTCCGATGGATGGTAGCCTAATCATTATGGAAGGTAGTCTATTTTGATATTTTTGTTACTCCAATGGATGGTAGCCTTGTCATTATGGAAGGTAGTTTGTTGTCGATATATTTGTTATTCTAATGGATGGTAGCCTAGTCATTATGGAGGGTAGTATGTTGTCGAGATTTTTGTTACTCCAATGGATCGTAACCTTGGCATTATGGAAAGAAGTGTGTTGTCGAGATTTTTGTTATTCTAATGGATGGTAGCCTTGTCATTATGAAAGGTAGTCTGTTGTCGATATCTTTGTTACTCCAATGGATGGTAGCCTAATCATTATGGAAGGTAGTCTATTTTGATATTTTTGTTACTCCAATGGATGGTAGCCTTGTCATTATGGAAGGTAGTATGTTGTCGAGATTTTTATTACTCTAAAGGATGGTAGCCTTCTAATTATGGAAGGTAGTCTATTATCGAGATTTTTGTTACTCCAATGGATGGTAGCCTTGTCATTATGGAAAGTAGTCTGTTTTCGAGATTTTTAATACTCCAATGGATGGTAGCCTTGTCATTATGGAAGGTATTTTATCGTTGTGATTTTTGTTACTCCAACGGATGGTAGCCTTGTCATTATGGAAGGTAGTCTATTGTTCATATTTTTGTTACTACGATGTATGGTAGCCTTGTCATTATGGAAAGTAGTGTGTTGTCGATATTTTTGTTATTCTAATGGATGGAAGCCTTGTCATTATGAAAGGTAGTCTATTGTCGATATCTATGTTACTCCAATGGATGGTAGCCTAATCATTATGGAAGGTAGTCTATTTTTATATTTTTGTTACTCCAATGGATGGTAGCCTTGTCATTATGGAAGGTAGTTTGTTGTCGATATCTTTGTTACTCCAATGGATGGTAGCCTAATCATTATGGAAGGTAGTCTATTTTGATATTTTTGTTACTCCAATGGATGGTAGCCTTGTCATTATGGAAGGTAGTTTGTTGTCGATATATTTGTTATTCTAATGGATGGTAGCCTAGTCATTATGGAGGGTAGTATGTTGTCGAGATTTTTGTTACTCCAATGGATCGTAACCTTGGCATTATGGAAAGAAGTGTGTTGTCGAGATTTTTGTTATTCTAATGGATGGTAGCCTTGTCATTATGAAAGGTAGTCTGTTGTCGATATCTTTGTTACTCCAATGGATGGTAGCCTAATCATTATGGAAGGTAGTCTATTTTGATATTTTTGTTACTCCAATGGATGGTAGCCTTGTCATTATGGAAGGTAGTATGTTGTCGAGATTTTTATTACTCTAAAGGATGGTAGCCTTCTAATTATGGAAGGTAGTCTATTATCGAGATTTTTGTTACTCCAATGGATGGTAGCCTTGTCATTATGGAAACTAGTCAGTTTTCAAGATTTTTAATACTCCAATGGATGGTAGCCTTGTCATTATGGAAGGTATTTTGTCGTTGTGATTTTTGTTACTCCAACGGATGGTAGCCTTGTCATTATGGAAGGTAGTCTATTGTTCATATTTTTGTTACTACGATGTATGGTAGCCTTGGCATTATGGAAAGTAGCGTGTTGTCGAGATTTTTGTTATTCTAATGGATGGCAGCCTTGTCATAATGAAAGGTAGTCTGTTGTCGATATCTTTGTTACTCCAATGGATGGTAGCCTAATCATTATGGAAGGTAGTCTATTTTGATATTTTTGTTACTCCAATGGATGGTAGCCTTGTCATTGTGGAAGGTAGTTTGTTGTCGATATCTTTGTTACTCTAATGGATTGTAGCCTAGTCATTACGGAAGGTAGTATGTTGTCGAGATTTTTGTTACTCCAATGGATGGTAGCCTTGACATTATGGAAGGTAGTTTGTTGTCGATATCTTTGTTACTCTAATGGATGGTAGCCTAGTCATTATGGAAGGTAGTATGTTGTTGAGATTTTTGTTACTCCAATGGATGGTAGCCTTGGCATTATAGAAAGAAGTGTGTTGTCGAGATTTTTGTTATTCTAATGGATGGTAGCCTTATCATTATGAAAGGTAGTCTGTTGTCGATATCTTTGTTACTCCAATGGATGGTAGTCTAATCATTATGGAAGGTACTCTATTTTGATATTTTTGTTACTCCAATGGATGGTAGCCTTGTCATTATGGAGGGTAGTATGTTGTCGAGATTTTTGTTACTCCAATGGATGGTAGCATTGTCATTATGGAAGGTAGTCTGTTTTCGAGATTTTTAATACTCCAATGGATGGTAGCCTTGTCATTATGGAAGGTAGTCTGTCGTTGTGATTTTTGTTACTCCAACGGATGGTAGCCTTGTCATTATGGAAGGTAGTCTATTGTTCATATTTTTATCACTACGATGTATGGTAGCCTTGTCATTATGGAAGGGAGTCTATTGTCGAGATTTTTGTTACTCCATTGGATGGTAGCCTTGTCATTATAGAAGTAAATATGTTGTCGGGATTTTTGTTACTCCAATGGATGGTAGCCTTGTCATTATGAAAGGTAGTTTGTTGTCGATATCTTTGTTACTCCAATGGATGGTAGCCTAATCATTATGGAAGGTAGTCTATTTTGATATTTTTGTTACTCCAATGGATGGTAGCCTTGTCATTATGGAAGGTAGTTTGTTGTCGATATATTTGTTACTCTAATGGATGGTAGCCTAGTCATTATGGAGGGTAGTATGTTGTCGAGATTTTTGTTACTCCAATGGATGGTAACCTTGGCATTATGGAAAGAAGTGTGTTGTCGAGATTTTTGTTATTCTAATGGATGGTAGCCTTGTCATTATGAAAGGTAGTCTGTTGTCGATATCTTTGTTACTCCAATGGATGGTAGCCTAATCATTATGGAAGGTAGTCTATTTTGATTTTTTTGTTACTCCAATGGATGGTAGCCTTGTCATTATGGAAGGTAGTATGTTGTCGAGATTTTTATTACTCTAAAGGATGGTAGCCTTCTAATTATGGAAGGTAGTCTATTATCGAGATTTTTGTTACTCCAATGGATGGTAGCCTTGTCATTATGGAAGGTATTTTATCGTTGTGATTTTTGTTACTCCAACGGATGGTAGCCTTGTCATTATGGAAGGTAGTCTATTGTTCATATTTTTGTTACTACGATGTATGGTAGCCTTGTCATTATGGAAAGTAGCGTGTTGTCGATATTTTTGTTATTCTAATGGATAGAAGCCTTGTCATTATGAAAGGTAGTCTATTGTCGATATCTATGTTACTCCAATGGATGGTAGCCTAATCATTATGGAAGGTAGTCTATTTTGATATTTTTGTTACTCCAATGGATGGTAGCCTTGTCATTATGGAAGGTAGTTTGTTGTCGATATCTTTGTTACTCTAATGGATTGTAGCCTAGTCATTACGGAAGGTAGTATGTTGTCGAGATTTTTGTTACTCCAATGGATGGTAGCCTTGACATTATGGAAGGTAGTTTGTTGTCGATATCTTTGTTACTCTAATGGATGGTAGCCTAGTCATTATGGAAGGTAGTATGTTGTCGAGATTTTTGTTACTCCAATGGATGGTAGCCTTGGCATTATAGAAAGAAGTGTGTTGTCGAGATTTTTGTTATTCTAATGGATGGTAGCCTTATCATTATGAAAGGTAGTCTGTTGTCGATATCTTTGTTACTCCAATGGATGGTAGCCTAATCATTATGGAAGGTACTCTATTTTGATATTTTTGTTACTCCAATGGATGGTAGCCTTGTCATTATGGAAGGTAGTCTGTTTTCGAGATTTTTAATACTCCAATGGATGGTAGCCTTGTCATTATGGAAGGTAGTCTGTCGTTGTGATTTTTGTTACTCCAACGGATGGTAGCCTTGTCATTATGGAAGGTAGTCTATTGTTCATATTTTTGTCACTACGATGTATGGTAGCCTTGTCATTATGGAAGGGAGTCTATTGTCGAGATTTTTGTTACTCCATTGGATGGTAGCCTTGTCATTATAGAAGTAAATATGTTGTCGGGATTTTTTTACTCCAATGGATGGTAGCCTTGTCATTATGAAAGGTAGTTTGTTGTCGATATCTTTGTTACTCCAATGGATGGTAGCCTAATCATTATGGAAGGTAGTCTATTTTGATATTTTTGTTACTCCAATGGATGGTAGCCTTGTCATTATGGAAGGTAGTTTGTTGTCGATATATTTGTTACTCTAATGGATGGTAGCCTAGTCATTATGGAGGGTAGTATGTTGTCGAGATTTTTGTTACTCCAATGGATGGTAACCTTGGCATTATGGAAAGAAGTGTGTTGTCGAGATTTTTGTTATTCTAATGGATGGTAGCCTTGTCATTATGAAAGGTAGTATGTTGTCGATATCTTTGTTACTCCAATGGATGGTAGCCTAATCATTATGGAAGGTAGTCTATTTTGATTTTTTTGTTACTCCAATGGATGGTAGCCATGTCATTATGGAAGGTAGTATGTTGTCGAGATTTTTATTACTCTAAAGGATGGTAGCCTTCTAATTATGGAAGGTAGTCTATTATCGAGATTTTTGTTACTCCAATGGATGGTAGCCTTGTCATTATGGAAAGTAGTCTGTTTTCGAGATTTTTAATACTCCAATGGATGGTAGCCTTGTCATTATGGAAGGTATTTTATCGTTGTGATTTTTGTTACTCCAACGGATGGTAGCCTTGTCATTATGGAAGGTAGTCTATTGTTCATATTTTTGTTACTACGATGTATGGTAGCCTTGTCATTATGGAAAGTAGCGTGTTGTCGATAGTTTTGTTATTCTAATGGATGGAAGCCTTGTCATTATGAAACGTAGTCTATTGTCGATATCTATGTTACTCCAATGGATGGTAGCCTAATCATTATGGAAGGTAGTCTATTTTGATATTTTTGTTACTCCAATGGATGGTAGCCTTGTCATTATGGAAGGTAGTTTGTTGTCGATATCTTTGTTACTCTAATGGATTGTAGCCTAGTCATTACGGAAGGTAGTATGTTGTCGAGATTTTTGTTACTCCAATGGATGGTAGCCTTGACATTATGGAAGGTAGTTTGTTGTCGATATCTTTGTTACTCTAATGGATGGTAGCCTAGTCATTATGGAAGGTAGTATGTTGTCGAGATTTTTGTTACTCCAATGGATGGTAGCCTTGGCATTATAGAAAGAAGTGTGTTGTCGAGATTTTTGTTATTCTAATGGATGGTAGCCTTATCATTATGAAAGGTAGTCAGTTGTCGATATCTTTGTTACTCCAATGGATGGTATCCTAATCATTATGGAAGGTACTCTATTTTGATATTTTTGTTACTCCAATGGATGGTAGCCTTGTCATTATGGAGGGTAGTATGTTGTCGAGATTTTTGTTACTCCAATGGATGGTAGCCTTGTCATTATGAAAGGTAGTCTGTTTTCGAGATTTTTAATACTCCAATGGATGGTAGCCTTGTCATTATGGAAGGTAGTCTGTCGTTGTGATTTTTGTTACTCCAACGGATGGTAGCCTTGTCATTATGGAAGGTAGTCTATTATTCATATTTTTGTCACTACGATGTATGGTAGCCTTGTCATTATGGAAGGTAGTCTATTGTCGAGAATTTTGTTACTCCATTGGATGGTAGCCTTGTCATTATGGAAGTTAGTCTGTTGTCGAGATTTTTGTTATTCCAATGGATGGTAGCCTAGTCATTATGGAAGGTAGTCTATTTTCGTGATTTTTATTACTCCAATGGATGATAGCCTTGTCATTATGGAAGGTAGTATGTTGTCGAGATTTTTGTTAATCCAATGGATGGTAGCCTTGTCATTATGGAAGGTAGTTTGTTGTCGATATCTTTGTTACTCTAATGGATTGTAGCCTAGTCATTATGGAAGGTAATAAGTTGTCGAGATTTTTGTTACTCCAATGGATGGTAGCCTTGTCATTATGGAAAGTAGTGTGTTATTGAGATTTTTGTTATTCTAATGGATGATAGCCTTGTCATTATGAAAGGTAGTCTGTTGTCGAGATATTTGTTACTCCATTGGATGGTAGCCTTGTCATTATGGAAGTTAGTTTGTTGTTGAGATTTTTGTTACTCCAATGGATGGTAGCCTAGTCAATATGGAAGGTAGTCTATTTTCAAGATTTTTGTTACTCCAATGGATGGTTGCCTTGACATTATGGAAGGTAGTGTGTTGTCGAGATTTTTGTTATTCCAATGGATGATAGCCTTGTCATTATGGAAGGTTGTGAGTTATCGATATTTTTGTTACTCCAAAGGATGGTAGCCTTGTAATTATGGAAGGTAGTCTATTATCGAGATTTTTGTTACTCCAATGGATGCTAGCCTTGTCATTATGGAAGGTAGTCTATTGTCGATATTTTTGTTAATCCATTGGATGGTAGCCTTGTCATTATGGATGCTAGTCTGTTGTCGAGATTTTTGTTACTCCAATGGATGGTAACCTTGGCATTATGGAAAGAAGTGTGTTGTCGAGATTTTTGTTATTCTAATGGATGGTAGCCTTGTCATTATGAAAGGTAGTCTGTTGTCGATATCTTTGTTACTCCAATGGATGGTAGCCTAATCATTATGGAAGGTAGTCTATTTTGATATTTTTGTTACTCCAATGGATGGTAGCCTTGTCATTATTGAAGGTAGTATGTTGTCGAGATTTTTATTACTCTAAAGGATGGTAGCCTTCTAATTATGGAAGGTAGTCTATTATCGAGATTTTTGTTACTCCAATGGATGGTAGTCTTGTCATTATGGAAAGTAGTCTATTTTCGAGATTTTTAATACTCCAATGGATGGTAGCCTTGTCATTATGGAAGGTATTTTATCGTTGTTATTTTTGTTACTCCAACGGATGGTAGCCTTGTCATTATGGAAGGTAGTCTATTATTCATATTTTTGTTACTACGATGTATGGTAGCCTTGTCATTATGGAAAGTAGCGTGTTGTCGATATTTTTGTTATTCTAATGGATGGAAGCCTTGTCATTATGAAAGGTAGTCTATTGTCGATATCTATGTTACTCCAATGGATGGTAGCCTAATCATTATGGAAGGTAGTCTATTTTTATATTTTTGTTACTCCAATGGATGGTAGCCTTGTCATTATGGAAGGTGGTTTGTTGTCGATATCTTTGTTACTCTAATGGATTGTAGCCTAGTCATTACGGAAGGTAGTATGTTGTCAAGATTTTTGTTACTCCAATGGATGGTAGCCTTGACATTATGGAAGGTAGTTTGTTGTCGATATCTTTGTTACTCTAAGGGATGGTAGCCTAGTCATTATGGAAGGTAGTATGTTGTCGAGATTTTTGTTACTCCAATGGATGGTAGCCTTGGCATTATAGAAAGAAGTGTGTTGTCGAGATTTTTGTTATTCTAATGGATGGTAGCCTTATCATTATGAAAGGTAGTCAGTTGTCGATATCTTTGTTTCTCCAATGGATGGTAGCCTAATCATTATGGAAGGTACTCTATTTTGATATTTTTGTTACTCCAATGGATGGTAGCCTTGTCATTATGGAGGGTAGTATGTTGTCGAGATTTTTGTTACTCCAATGGATGGTAGCCTTGTCATTATGGAAGGTAGTCTGTTTTCGAGATTTTTAATACTCCAATGGATGGTAGCCTTGTCATTATGGAAGGTAGTCTGTCGTTGTGATTTTTGTTACTCCAACGAATGGTAGCCTTGCATTATGGAAGGTAGTCTATTATTCATATTTTTGTCACTACTATGTATGGTAGCCTTGTCATTATGGAAGGTAGTCTATTGTCGAGATTTTTGTTACTCCATTGGATGGTAGCCTTGTCATTATGGAAGTTAGTCTGTTGTCGAGATTTTTGTTATTCCAATGGATGGTAGCCTAGTCATTATGGAAGGTAGTCTATTTTCGTGATTTTTATTACTCCAATGGATGGTAGCCATGTCATTATGGAAGGTAGTATGTTGTCGAGATTTTTGTTAATCCAATGGATGGTAGCCTTGTCATTATGGAAGGTAGTTTGTTGTCGATATCTTTGTTACTCTAATGGATTGTAGCCTAGTCATTATGGAAGGTAATATGTTGTCGAGATTTTTGTTACTCCAATGGATGGTAGCCTTGTCATTATGGAAAGTAGTGTGTTATTGAGATTTTTGTTATTCTAATGGATGGTAGCCTTGTTATTATGAAAGGTAGTCTGTTGTCGAGATTTTTGTTACTCCATTGGATGGTAGCCTTGTCATTATGGAAGTTAGTTTGTTGTTGAGATTTTTGTTACTCCAATGGATGGTAGCCTAGTCATTATGGAAGGTAGTCTATTTTCGAGATTTTTGTTACTCCAATGGATGGTTGCCTTGACATTATGGAAGGTAGTGTGTTGTCGAGATTTTTGTTATTCCAATGGATGATAGCCTTGTCATTATGGAAGGTTGTGAGTTATCGATATTTTTGTTACTCCAAAGGATGGTAGCCTTGTAATTATGGAAGGTAGTCTATTATCGAGATTTTTGTTACTCCAATGGATGCTAGCCTTGTCATTATGGAAGGTAGTCTGTTGTCGATATTTTTGTTAATCCATTGGATGGTAGCCTTGTCATTATGGATGCTAGTCTGTTGTCGAGATTTTTTTTACTCCAATGGATGGTAACCTTGGCATTATGCAAAGAAGTGTGTTGTCGAGATTTTTGTTATTCTAATGGATGGTAGCCTTGTCATTATGAAAGGTAGTCTGTTGTCGATATCTTTGTTACTCCAATGGATGGTAGCCTAATCATTATGGAAGGTAGTCTATTTTGATATTTTTGTTACTCCAATGGATGGTAGCCTTGTCATTATGGAAGGTAGTATGTTGTCGAGATTTTTATTACTCTAAAGGATGGTAGCCTTCTAATTATGGAAGGTAGTCTATTATCGAGATTTTTGTTACTCCAATGGATGGTAGCCTTGTCATTATGGAAAGTAGTCAGTTTTCGAGATTTTTAATACTCCAATGGATGGTAGCCTTGTCATTATGGAAGGTATTTTATCGTTGTGATTTTTGTTACTCCAACGGATGGTAGCCTTGTCATTATGGAAGGTAGTCTATTGTTCATATTTTTGTTACTACGATGTATGGTAGCCTTGTCATTATGGAAAGTAGCGTGTTGTTGATATTTTTGTTATTCTAATGGATGGAAGCCTTGTCATTATGAAAGGTAGTCTATTGTCGATATCTATGTTACACCAATGGATGGTAGCCTAATCATTATGGAAGGTAGTCTATTTTTATATTTTTGTTACTCCAATGGATGGTAGCCTTGTCATTATGGAAGGTAGTTTGTTGTCGATATCTTTGTTACTCTAATGGATTGTAGCCTAGTCATTACGGAAGGTAGTATGTTGTCGAGATTTTTGTTACTCCAATGGATGGTAGCCTTGACATTATGGAAGGTAGTTTGTTGTCGATATCTTTGTTACTCTAATGGATGGTAGCCTAGTCATTATGGAAGGTAGTATGTTGTCGAGATTTTTGTTACTCCAATGGATGGTAGCCTTGGCATTATAGAAAGAAGTGTGTTGTCGAGATTTTTGTTATTCTAATGGATGGTAGCCTTATCATTATGAAAGGTAGTCAGTTGTCGATATCTTTGTTACTCCAATGGATGGTAGCCTAATCATTATGGAAGGTACTCTATTTTGATATTTTTGTTACTCCAATGGATGGTAGCCTTGTCATTATGGAGGGTAGTATGTTGTCGAGATTTTTGTTACTCCAATGGATGGTAGCCTTGTCATTATGGAAGGTAGTCTGTTTTCGAGATTTTTAATACTCCAATGGATGGTAGCCTTGTCATTATGGAAGGTAGTCTGTCGTTGTGATTTTTGTTACTCCAACGGATGGTAGCCTTGTCATTATGGAAGGTAGTCTATTATTCATATTTTTGTCACTATGATGTATGGTAGCCTTGTCATTATGGAAGTTAGTCTGTTGTCGAGATTTTTGTTATTCCAATGGATGGTAGCCTAGTCATTATGGAAGGTAGTCTATTTTCGTGATTTTTATTACTCCAATGGATGGTAGCCTTGTCATTATGGAAGGTAGTATGTTATCGAGATTTTTGTTAATCCAATGGATGGTAGCCTTGTCATTATGGAAGGTAGTTTGTTGTCGATATCTTTGTTACTCTAATGGATTGTAGCCTAGTCATTATGGAAGGTAATAAGTTGTCGAGATTTTTGTTACTCCAATGGATGGTAGCCTTGTCATTATGGAAAGTAGTGTGTTATTGAGATTTTTGTTATTCTAATGGATGGTAGCCTTGTCATTATGAAAGGTAGTCTGTTGTCGAGATTTTTGTTACTCCATTGGATGGTAGCCTTGTCATTATGGAAGTTAGTTTGTTGTTGAGATTTTTGTTACTCCAATGGATGGTAGCCTAGTCATTATGGAAGGTAGTCTATTTTCGAGATTTTTGTTACTCCAATGGATGGTTGCCTTGACATTATGGAAGGTAGTGTGTTGTCGAGATTTTTGTTATTCCAATGGATGATAGCCTTGTCATTATGGAAGGTTGTGAGTTATCGATATTTTTGTTACTCCAAAGGATGGTAGCCTTGTAATTATGGAAGGTAGTCTATTATCGAGATTTTTGTTACTCCAATGGATGCTAGCCTTGTCATTATGGAAGGTAGTTTGTTGTCGATATTTTTGTTAATCCATTGGATGGTAGCCTTGTCATTATGGATGCTAGTCTGTTGTCGATATTTTTGTTACTCTAATGGATGGTAACCTTGTCATTATGAAAGGTAGTCTGTTGTCGATATCTTTGTGACTCCAATGGATGGTAGCCTAATCATTATGGAAGGTAGTCTATTTTGATATTTTTGTTACTCCAATGGATGGTAGCCTTGTCATTATGGAAGGTAGTATGTTGTCGAGATTTTTATTACTCTAAAGGATGGTAGCCTTCTAATTATGGAAGGTAGTCTATTATCGAGATTTTTGTTACTCCAATGGATGGTAGCCTTGTCATTATGGAAAGTATTCTGTTTTCGAGATTTTTAATACTCCAATGGATGGGAGCCTTGTCATTATGGAAGGTAGTCTGTTTTCGAGATTTTTAATACTCCAATGGATGGTAGCCTTGTTATTATGGAAGGTAGTCTGTCGTTGTGATTTTTGTTACTCCAACGGATGGTAGCCTTGTCATTATGGAAGGTAGTCTATTATTCATATTTTTGTCACTACGATGTATGGTAGCCTTGTCATTATGGAAGGTAGTCTATTGTCGAGATTTTTGTTACTCCATTGGATGGTAGCCTTGTCATTATGGAAGTTAGTCTGTTGTCGAGATTTTTGTTATTCCAATGGATGGTAGCCTAGTCATTATGGAAGGTAGTCTATTTTCGTGATTTTTATTACTCCAATGGATGGTAGCCTTGTCATTATGGAAGGTAGTATGTTGTCGAGATTTTTGTTAATCCAATGGATGGTAGCCTTGTCATTATGGAAGGTAGTTTGTTGTCGATATCTTTGTTACTCTAATGGATTGTAGCCTAGTCATTATGGAAGGTAATATGTTGTCGAGATTTTTGTTACTCCAATGGATGGTAGCCTTGTCATTATGGAAAGTAGTGTGTTATTGAGATTTTTGTTATTCTAATGGATGGTAGCCTTGTTATTATGAAAGGTAGTCTGTTGTCGAGATTTTTGTTACTCCATTGGATGGTAGCCTTGTCATTATGGAAGTTAGTTTGTTGTTGAGATTTTTGTTACTCCAATGGATGGTAGCCTAGTCATTATGGAAGGTAGTCTATTTTCGAGATTTTTGTTACTCCAATGGATGGTTGCCTTGACATTATGGAAGGTAGTGTGTTGTCGAGATTTTTGTTATTCCAATGGATGATAGCCTTGTCATTATGGAAGGTTGTGAGTTATCGATATTTTTGTTACTCCAAAGGATGGTAGCCTTGTAATTATGGAAGGTAGTCTATTATCGAGATTTTTGTTACTCCAATGGATGCTAGCCTTGTCATTATGGAAGGTAGTCTGTTGTCGATATTTTTGTTAATCCATTGGATGGTAGCCTTGTCATTATGGATGCTAGTCTGTTGTCGAGATTTTTTTTACTCCAATGGATGGTAACCTTGGCATTATGCAAAGAAGTGTGTTGTCGAGATTTTTGTTATTCTAATGGATGGTAGCCTTGTCATTATGAAAGGTAGTCTGTTGTCGATATCTTTGTTACTCCAATGGATGGTAGCCTAATCATTATGGAAGGTAGTCTATTTTGATATTTTTGTTACTCCAATGGATGGTAGCCTTGTCATTATGGAAGGTAGTATGTTGTCGAGATTTTTATTACTCTAAAGGATGGTAGCCTTCTAATTATGGAAGGTAGTCTATTATCGAGATTTTTGTTACTCCAATGGATGGTAGCCTTGTCATTATGGAAAGTAGTCAGTTTTCGAGATTTTTAATACTCCAATGGATGGTAGCCTTGTCATTATGGAAGGTATTTTATCGTTGTGATTTTTGTTACTCCAACGGATGGTAGCCTTGTCATTATGGAAGGTAGTCTATTGTTCATATTTTTGTTACTACGATGTATGGTAGCCTTGTCATTATGGAAAGTAGCGTGTTGTTGATATTTTTGTTATTCTAATGGATGGAAGCCTTGTCATTATGAAAGGTAGTCTATTGTCGATATCTATGTTACACCAATGGATGGTAGCCTAATCATTATGGAAGGTAGTCTATTTTTATATTTTTGTTACTCCAATGGATGGTAGCCTTGTCATTATGGAAGGTAGTTTGTTGTCGATATCTTTGTTACTCTAATGGATTGTAGCCTAGTCATTACGGAAGGTAGTATGTTGTCGAGATTTTTGTTACTCCAATGGATGGTAGCCTTGACATTATGGAAGGTAGTTTGTTGTCGATATCTTTGTTACTCTAATGGATGGTAGCCTAGTCATTATGGAAGGTAGTATGTTGTCGAGATTTTTGTTACTCCAATGGATGGTAGCCTTGGCATTATAGAAAGAAGTGTGTTGTCGAGATTTTTGTTATTCTAATGGATGGTAGCCTTATCATTATGAAAGGTAGTCAGTTGTCGATATCTTTGTTACTCCAATGGATGGTAGCCTAATCATTATGGAAGGTACTCTATTTTGATATTTTTGTTACTCCAATGGATGGTAGCCTTGTCATTATGGAGGGTAGTATGTTGTCGAGATTTTTGTTACTCCAATGGATGGTAGCCTTGTCATTATGGAAGGTAGTCTGTTTTCGAGATTTTTAATACTCCAATGGATGGTAGCCTTGTCATTATGGAAGGTAGTCTGTCGTTGTGATTTTTGTTACTCCAACGGATGGTAGCCTTGTCATTATGGAAGGTAGTCTATTATTCATATTTTTGTCACTATGATGTATGGTAGCCTTGTCATTATGGAAGTTAGTCTGTTGTCGAGATTTTTGTTATTCCAATGGATGGTAGCCTAGTCATTATGGAAGGTAGTCTATTTTCGTGATTTTTATTACTCCAATGGATGGTAGCCTTGTCATTATGGAAGGTAGTATGTTATCGAGATTTTTGTTAATCCAATGGATGGTAGCCTTGTCATTATGGAAGGTAGTTTGTTGTCGATATCTTTGTTACTCTAATGGATTGTAGCCTAGTCATTATGGAAGGTAATAAGTTGTCGAGATTTTTGTTACTCCAATGGATGGTAGCCTTGTCATTATGGAAAGTAGTGTGTTATTGAGATTTTTGTTATTCTAATGGATGGTAGCCTTGTCATTATGAAAGGTAGTCTGTTGTCGAGATTTTTGTTACTCCATTGGATGGTAGCCTTGTCATTATGGAAGTTAGTTTGTTGTTGAGATTTTTGTTACTCCAATGGATGGTAGCCTAGTCATTATGGAAGGTAGTCTATTTTCGAGATTTTTGTTACTCCAATGGATGGTTGCCTTGACATTATGGAAGGTAGTGTGTTGTCGAGATTTTTGTTATTCCAATGGATGATAGCCTTGTCATTATGGAAGGTTGTGAGTTATCGATATTTTTGTTACTCCAAAGGATGGTAGCCTTGTAATTATGGAAGGTAGTCTATTATCGAGATTTTTGTTACTCCAATGGATGCTAGCCTTGTCATTATGGAAGGTAGTCTGTTGTCGATATTTTTGTTAATCCATTGGATGGTAGCCTTGTCATTATGGATGCTAGTCTGTTGTCGATATTTTTGTTACTCTAATGGATGGTAACCTTGTCATTATGAAAGGTAGTCTGTTGTCGATATCTTTGTGACTCCAATGGATGGTAGCCTAATCATTATGGAAGGTAGTCTATTTTGATATTTTTGTTACTCCAATGGATGGTAGCCTTGTCATTATGGAAGGTAGTATGTTGTCGAGATTTTTATTACTCTAAAGGATGGTAGCCTTCTAATTATGGAAGGTAGTCTATTATCGAGATTTTTGTTACTCCAATGGATGGTAGCCTTGTCATTATGGAAAGTATTCTGTTTTCGAGATTTTTAATACTCCAATGGATGGGAGCCTTGTCATTATGGAAGGTAGTCTGTTTTCGAGATTTTTAATACTCCAATGGATGGTAGCCTTGTTATTATGGAAGGTAGTCTGTCGTTGTGATTTTTGTTACTCCAACGGATGGTAGCCTTGTCATTATGGAAGGTAGTCTATTATTCATATTTTTGTCACTACGATGTATGGTAGCCTTGTCATTATGGAAGGTAGTCTATTGTCGAGATTTTTGTTACTCCATTGGATGGTAGCCTTGTCATTATGGAAGTTAGTCTGTTGTCGAGATTTTTGTTATTCCAATGGATGGTAGCCTAGTCATTATGGAAGGTAGTCTATTTTCGTGATTTTTATTACTCCAATGGATGGTAGCCTTGTCATTATGGAAGGTAGTATGTTGTCGAGATTTTTGTTAATCCAATGGATGGTAGCCTTGTCATTATGGAAGGTAGTTTGTTGTCGATATCTTTGTTACTCTAATGGATTGTAGCCTAGTCATTATGGAAGGTAATAAGTTGTCGAGATTTTTGTTACTCCAATGGATTGTAGCCTTGTCATTATGGAAAGTAGTGTGTTATTGAGATTTTTGTTATTCTAATGGATGGTAGCCTTGTCATTATGAAAGGTAGTCTGTTGTCGAGATTTTTGTTACTCCATTGGATGGTAGCCTTGTCATTATGGAAGTTAGTTTGTTGTTGAGATTTTTGTTACTCCAATGGATGGTAGCCTAGTCATTACGGAAGGTAGTCTATTATCGAGATTTTTGTTACTCCAATGGATGGTTGCCTTGACATTATGGAAGGTAGTGTGTTGTCGAGATTTTTGTTATTCCAATGGATGATAGCCTTGTCATTATGGAAGGTTGTGAGTTATCGATATTTTTGTTACTCCAAAGGATGGTAGCCTTGTAATTATGGAAGGTAGTCTATTATCGAGATTTTTGTTGCTCCAATGGATGCTAGCCTTGTCATTATGGAAGGTAGTCTGTTGTCGATATTTTTGTTAATCCATTGGATGGTAGCCTTGTCATTATAGATGCTAGTCTGTTGTCGATATTTTTGTTACTCTAATGGATGGTAACCTTGTCATTATGAAAGGTAGTCTGTTGTCGATATCTTTGTGACTCCAATGGATGGTAGCCTAATCATTATGGAAGGTAGTCTATTTTGATATTTTTGTTACTCCAATGGATGGTAGCCTTGTCATTATGGAAGGTAGTATGTTGTCGAGATTTTTATTACTCTAAAGGATGGTAGCCTTCTAATTATGGAAGGTAGTCTATAATCGAGATTTTTGTTACTCCAATGGATGGTAGCCTTGTCATTATGGAAAGTAGTCTGTTTTCGAGATTTTTAATACTCCAATGGATGGGAGCCTTGTCATTATGGAAGGTATTTTATCGTTGTGATTTTTGTTACTCCAACGGATGGTAGCCTTGTCATTATGGAAGGTAGTCTATTGTTCATATTTTTGTTACTACGATGTATGGTAGCCTTGTCATTATGGAAAGTAGCGTGTTGTCGATATTTTTGTTATTCTAATGGATGGCAGCCTTGTCATTATGAAAGGTAGTTTATTGTCGATATCTATGTTACTCCAATGGATGGTAGCCTAATCATTATGGAAGGTAGTCTATTTTGATATTTTTGTTACTCCAATGGATGGTAGCCTTGTCATTATGGAAGGTAGTTTGTTTTCGATATCTTTGTTACTCTAATGGATTGTAGCCTAGTCATTACGGAAGGTAGTATGTTGTCGAGATTTTTGTTACTCCAATGGATGGTAGCCTTGACATTATGGAAGGTAGTTTGTTGTCGATATCTTTGTTACTCTAATGGATGGTAGCCTAGTCATTATGGAAGGTAGTATGTTGTCGAGATTTTTGTTACTCCAATGGATGGTAGCCTTGGCATTATAGAAAGAAGTGTGTTGTCGAGATTTTTGTTATTCTAATGGATGGTAGCCTTATCATTATGAAAGGTAGTCTGTTGTCGATATCTTTGTTACTCCAATGGATGGTAGCCTAATCATTATAGAAGGTACTATATTTTGATATTTTTGTTACTCCAATGGATGGTAGCCTTGTCATTATGGAGGGTAGTATGTTGTCGAGATTTTTGTTACTCCAATGGATGGTAGCCTTGTCATTATGGAAGGTAGTCTGTTTTCGAGATTTTTAATACTCCAATGGATGGTAGCCTTGTCATTATGGAAGGTAGTATGTCGTTGTGATTTTTGTTACTCCAACGGATGGTAGCCTTGTCATTATGGAAGGTAGTCTATTTTCGTGATTTTTATTACTCCAATGGATGGTAGCCTTGTCATTATGGAAGGTAGTATGTTGTCGAGATTTTTGTTAATCCAATGGATGGTAGCCTTGTCATTATGGAAGGTAGTTTGTTGTCGATATCTTTGTTACTCTAATGGATTGTAGCCTAGTCATTATGGAAGGTAATATGTTGTCGAGATTTTTGTTACTCCAATGGATGGTAGCCTTGTCATTATTGAAAGTAGTGTGTTATTGAGATTTTTGTTATTCTAATGGATGGTAGCCTTGTCATTATGAAAGGTAGTCTGTTGTTGAGATTTTTGTTACTCCATTGGATGGTATCCTTGTCATTATGGAAGTTAGTTTGTTGTTGAGATTTTTGTTACTCCATTGGATGGTAGCCTTGTCATTATGGAAAGTAGTGTGTTGACGATACTTTTGTTATTCTAATGGATGGTAGCCTTGTCATTATGAAAGGTAGTCTATTATCGATATCTATGTTACTCCAATGGATGGTAGCGTAATCATTATGGAAGGTAGTCTATTTTGATATTTTTGTTACTCCAATGGATGGTAGACTTGTCGTTATGGAAGTTAGTTTGTTGTCGATATCTTTGTTACTCTAATGGATAGTAGCCTAGTCATTATGGAAGGTAGTATGTTGTCGAGATTTTTGTTACTCCAATGGATGGTAGCCTTGTCATTATGGAAGGTAGTTTGTTATCGATATCTTTGTTACTCTAATGGATTGTAGCCTAGTCATTATAGAAGGTAGTATGTTGTCGATATTTTTGTTACTCCAATGGATGGTAGCCTTGGCATTATGGAAGGTAGTCTATTGTTCATATTTTTGTTACTACGATGTATGGTAGCCTTGTCATTATGGAAAGAAGTGTGTTGTCGATATTTTTGTTATTCTAATGGATGGTAGCCTTGTCATTATGAAAGGTAGTCTATTGTCGATATTTATGTTACTCCAATGGATGGTAGCCTAATCATTATGGAAGGTAGTCTATTTTGATATTTTTGTTACTCCAATGGATGGTAGCCTAGTCATTATGGAAGGTAGTATGTTGTCGAGATTTTTGTTACTCCAATGGATGGTAGCCTTGTCATTATGGAAGGTATTTTGTTGTCGATAACTTTGTTACTCTAATGGATGGTAGCCTAGTCATTATGGAAGGTAGTATGTTGTCGAGATTTTTGTTACTCCAATGGATGGTAGCCTTGGCATTATGGAAACAAGTGTGTTGTCGAGATTTTTGTTATTCTAATGCATGCTAGCCTTGTCATTATGAAAGGTAGTGTGTTGTCGATATCTTTGTTACTCCAATGGATGGTAGCCTAATCATTATGTAAGGTAGTCTATTTTGATATTTTTGTTACTCCAATGGATGGTAGCCTTGTCATTATGGAAGGTAGTATGTTGTCGAGATTTTTATTACTCCAAAGGAAGGTAGCCTTCTAATTATGGAAGGTAGTCTATTATCGAGATTTTTGTTACTCCAATTGATGGTAGCCTTGTCAATATGGAAGGTAGTCTGTTTTCGAGATTTTTAATACTCCAATGGATGGTAGCCTTGTCATTATGGAAGGTAGTTAGTCATTGTGATTTTTGTTACTCCAACAGATGGTAGCCTAGTCATTATGGAAGGTAGTCTATTGTTCATAATTTTTTTACTACAATGTATGGTAGCCTTGTCATTATGGAAGGTATTCTATTGTCGAGATTTTTGTTACTCCATTGGATGGTAGCCTTGTCATTATGGAAGTTAGTCTGTTGTTTAGATTTTTGTTATTCCAATGGATGGTAGCCTTGTCATTATGGAAGGTAGTATGTTGTCGAGATTTTTGTTACTCCAATGGATGGTAGCCTTATCATTATGGAAGGTAGTTTGTTGTCGATATCTTTGTTACTCTAATGGATGGTAGCCTAGTCATTATGGAAGGTAGTATGTTGTCGAGATTTTTGTTACTCCAATGGATGGTAGCCTTGTCGTTATGGAAAGTAGTGTGTTGTCGAGATTTTTGTTATTCTAATGGATGGTAGCCTTGTCATTATGAAAGGTAGTCTGTTGTCGAGATTTTTGTTACTCCATTGGATGGTAGCCTTGTCATTATGGAAGTTAGTTTGTTGTTAAGATTTTTGTTATTCCAATGGATGGTAGCCTAGTCATTATGGAAGGAAGTCTATTTTTGAGATTTTTGTTACTCCAATGGATGGTTGCCTTGTCATTATGGAAAGTAGTCTGTTGTCGAGATTTTTATTACTCCAATGGATGGTAGCCTTGTCATTATGGAATGTAGTATGTTGTCGACATTTTTGTTACTCCAAAGGATGGTAGCCTTGTAATTATGGAAGGTAGTCTATTATCGAGATTTTTGTTACTCCAATGGATGCTAGCCTTGTCATTATGGAAGGTAGTTTGTTGTCGAGATTTTTAATACTCCAATGGATGGTAGCCTTGTCATTATGGAAGGTAGTATGTCGTTGTGATTTTTGTTACTCCAATAGATGGTAGCCATGTCATTATGGAAGGTAGTCTATTGTTCATATTTTTGTTACTACAATGTATGGTAGCCTTGTCAGTATGGAAGGTACTCTGTTGTCGATATTTTTGTTAATCCATTGGATGGTAGCCTTGTCATTATGGAAGTTAGTCTATTGTCGAGATTTTTGTTACTCCAATGGATGGTAACCTTGTCATTATGAAAGGTAGTCTGTTGTCGATATCTTTGTTACTCCAATGGATGGTAGCCTAATCATTATGGAAGGTAGTCTATTTTGATATTTTTGTTACTCCATTGGATGGTAGCCTTGTCATTATGGAAGGTAGTTTGTTGTCGATATCTTTGTTACTCTAATGGATGGTAGCCTAGTCATTATGGAAGGTAGTATGTTGTCGGGATTTTTGTTACTCCAATGGATGGTAGCCTTGGCATTATGGAAAGAAGTGTGTTGTCGAGATTTTTTATATTCTAATGCATCGTAGCCTTGTCATTATGAAAGGTAGTCTGTTGTCGATATCTTTGTTACTCCAATGGATGGTAGCCTAATCATTATGGAAGGTAGTCTATTTTGATATTTTTGTTACTCAAATGGATGGTAGCCTTGTCAATATGGAAGGTAGTATGTTGTCGAGATTTTTATTACTCCAAAGGAAGGTAGCCTTCTAATTATGGAAGGTAGTCTATTATCGAGATTTTTGTTACTCCGATTGATGGTAGCCTTGTCAATATGGAAGGTAGTCTCTTTTCGAGATTTTTAATACTCCAATGGATGGTAGCCTTGTCATTATGGAAGGTAGTCAGTCATTGTGATTTTTGTTACTCCAACGAATGGTACCCTTGTCATTATGGAAGGTAGTCTATTGTTCATAATTTTTTTACTACGATGTATGGTAGCCTTGTCATTATGGAAGGTATTCTGTTGTCGAGATTTTTGTTACTCCATTGGATGGTAGCCTTGTCATTATGGAAGTTAGTATGTTGTTGAGATTTTTGTTATTCCAATGGATGGTAGCCTAGTCATTATGGAAGGTAGTCTATTTTCGTGATTTTTGTTACTCCAATGGATGGTAGCCTTGTCATTATGGAAGGTAGTATGTTGTCGAGATTTTTGTTACTCCAATGGATGGTAGCCTTATCATTATGGAAGGTAGTTTATTTTCGATATTTTTGTTACTCTAATGGATGGTAGCCTAGTCATTATGGAAGGTAGTATGTTGTCGTGATTTTTGTTACTCCAATGGATGGTAGCCTTGTCATTATGGAAAGTAGTGTGTTGTCGAGATTTTCGTTATTCTAATGGATGGTAGCCTTGTCATTATTAAAGGTAGTTTGTTGTCCAGATTTTTGTTACTCCATTGGATGGTAGCCTTGTCATTATGGAAGTTAGTTTGTTGTTGAGATTTTTGTTATTCCAATGGATGGTAGCCTAGTCATTATGGAAGGAAGTCTATTTTCGAGATTTTTGTTACTCCAATGGATGGTTGCCTTGTCATTATGGAAAGTAGTCTATTGTCGAGATTTTTGTTATTCCAATGGATGGTAGCCTTGTCATTATGGAAGGTTGTTACTTATCGATATTTTTGTTACTCCAATGGATGGTAGCCTTGTCATTATGGAAGGTAGTCTCTTATTGTAATTTTTATTACTCCAATGGATTGTAGCCTTGTCATTATGGAATGTAGTATGTTGTCGACATTTTTGTTACTCCAAAGGATGGTAGCCTTGTAATTATGGAAGGTAGTCTACTATCGAGATTTTTGTTACTCCAATGGATGCTAGCCTTGTCATTATGGAAGGTAGTCTGTTGTCGAGATTTTTAATACTCCAATGTATGGTAGCCTTGTCATTATGGAAGGTAGTCTGTCGTTGTGATTTTTGTTACTCCAATAGATGGTAGCCATGTCATTATGGAAGGTAGTCTATTGTTCATATTTTTGTTACTACAATGTATGGTAGCCTTGTCATTATGGAAGGTAGTTTGTTGTCGATATTTTTTTAAATCCATTGGATGGTAGCCTTGTCATTATGGAAGTTAGTCTATTGTCGATATCTTTGTTACTCCAATGGATGGTAGCCTAATCATTATGGAAGGTAGTCTATTTTGATATTTTTGTTACTCCATTGGATGGTATCCTTGTCATTATGGAAGGTAGTTTGTTGTCGATATCTTTGTTACTCTAATGGATGGTAGCCTAGTCATTATGGAAGGTAGTATGTTGTCGAGATTTTTGTTACTCCAATGGATGGTAGCCTTGTCATTATGGAAAGTAGTGTGTTGTCGATATTTTTGTTATTCTAATGGATGGTAGCCTTGTCATTATGAAAGGTAGTCTGTTGTCGATATCTATGTTACTCCAATGGATGGTAGCCTAATCATTATGGAAGGTAGTCTATTTTGATATTTTTGTTACTTCAATGGATGGTAGCCTTGTCATTATGGAAGGTAGTATGTTGTCGAGATTTTTATTACTCCAAAGGATGGCAGCCTTGTCATTATGAAAGGTAGTCTATTGTCGAGATTTTTGTTACTCCAATGGATGGTAGCCTTGTAATTATGGATGGTAGTCTATTATCGAGATTTTTGTTACTCCAATGGATGGTAGCCTTGTCATTTTGGAAGGTAGTCAGTTGTCGAGATTTTTAATACTCTAATGGATGGTAGCCTTGTCATTATGGAAGGTAGTCTGTCCTTGTGATTTTGGTTACTCCAACTGATGGTAGCCTTGTCGTTATGGAAGGTAGTCTATTGTTCATATTTTTTTACTACGATGTATGGTATCCTTGTCATTATGGAAGGTAGACTGTTGTCGAGATTTTTGTTACTCCATTGTATGGTAGCCTTGTCATTATGGAAGTTAGTCTGTTGTCGAGATTTTTGTTATTCCAAGGATGGTAGCCTAGTCATTATGGAAGGTAGTCTATTTTCGTGATTTTTGTTACTCCAATGGATGGTAGCCTTGTCATTATGGAAGGTAGTATGTTGTCGATATTTTTGTTACTCCAATGGATGGTAGCCTTGTCATTATAGAAGGTAGTTTGTTGTCGATATCTTTGTTACTCTAATGGATGGTAGCCTAGTCATTATGGAAAGTAGTGTGTTGTCGAGATTTTTGTTATTCTAATGGATGGTAGCCTTGTCATTATGAAAGGTAGTCTATTTTCGAGATTTTTGTTACTCCATTGGATGGTAGCCTTGTCATTATGGAAGGTAGTCTATTTTTATATTTTTGTTACTCCAATGGATGGTAGCCTTGTCATTATGGAAGGTAGTATGTTGTCAAGATTTTTATTACTCCAAAGGATGGGAGCCTTCTAATTATGGAAGGTAGTCTATTATCGAGATTTTTGTTACTCCAATGGATGGTGGCCTTGTCATTATGGAGGGTAGTCTGTTGTCGAGATTTTTAATACTCCAATGTATGGTAGCCTTGTCATTATGGAAGGTAGTCTGTCGTTGTGATTTTTGTTACTCCAATAGATGGTAGCCATGTCATTATGGAAGGTAGTCTATTGTTCATATTTTTGTTACTACAATGTACGGTAGCCTTGTCATTATGGAAGGTAGTCTGTTGTCGATATTTTTGTTAATCCATTGGATGGTAGCCTTGTCATTATGGAAGTTAGTCTATTGTCGAGATTTTTGTTACTCCAATGGATGGTAACCTTGTCATTATGAAAGGTAGTCTGTTGTCGATATCTTTGTTACTCCAATGGATGGTAGCCTAATCATTATGGAAGGTAGTCTATTTTGATATTTTTGTTACTCCATTGGATGGTATCCTTGTCATTATGGAAGGTAGTTTGTTGTCGATATCTTTGTTACTCTAATGGATGGTAGCCTAGTCATTATGGAAGGTAGTATGTTGTCGAGATTTTTGTTACTCCAATGGATGGTAGCCTTGTCATTATGGAAAGTAGTGTGTTGTCGATATTTTTGTTATTCTAATGGATGGTAGCCTTGTCATTATGAAAGGTAGTCTGTTGTCGATATCTATGTTACTCCAATGGATGGTAGCCTAATCATTATGGAAGGTAGTCTATTTTGATATTTTTGTTACTCCAATGGATGGTAGCCTTGTCATTATGGAAGGTAGTATGTTGTCGAGATTTTTATTACTCCAAAGGATGGCAGCCTTGTCATTATGGAAGGTAGTCTATTGTCGATATCTTTGTTACTCCAATGGATGTTAGCCTTGTCATTTTGGAAGGTAGTCTGTTGTCGAGATTTTTAATACTCTAATGGATGGTAGCCTTGTCATTATGGAAGGTAGTATGTCCTTGTGATTTTGGTTACTCCAACGGATGGTAGCCTTGTCATTATGGAAGGTAGTCTATTGTTCATAATTTTTTACTATGATGTATGGTATCCTTGTCATTATGGAAGGTAGTCTGTTGTCGAGATTTTTGTTACTCCATTGGATGGTAGCCTTGTCATTATGGAAGTTAGTATGTTGTCGAGATTTTTGTTATTCCAATGGATGGTAGCCTAGTCATTATGGAAGGTAGTCTATTTTCGAGATTCTTGTTACTCCAATGGATGGTAGTCTTGTCATTATGGAAAGTAGTGTGTTGTCGAGATTTTTGTTATTCTAATGGATGGTAGCCTTGTCATTATGGAAGGTTGTCTGATGTCGATATTTTTGTTACTCCAATAGATGGTAGCCTTTTCTTTATGGAAGGTAGTCTGTTATTGTAATTTTTGTTACTCCAACGGATGGTAGCCTTGTCATTATGGAAGGTAGTATGTTGTCCAGATTTTTGTTACTCCAAATGATGGTAGCCTTATCATTATGGAAGGTAGTCTGTTGTCGATATCTTTGTAACTATAATGGATGGTAGCCTAGTCATTATGGAAGGTAGTATGTTATCGATATTTTTGTTACTCCAATGGATGGTAGCCTTTTCATTATGGAAAGTAGTCTGTTGTCGAGATTTTTGTTATTCCAATGGATGGTAGCCTTGTCATTATGAAAGGTAGTCTATTGTCGAGATTTTTGTTACTCCAAAGGATGGTTGCCATGTCATTATGGAAGCTGGTCTATTGTTCAGATTTTTGTTACTACAATGTATGGTAGCCTTGTCATTATGGAAGGTAGTTTGTTGTCGATATTTTTGTTACTCCATTGGATGGTAGCCTTGTCATTAGGAAGTTAGTCTGTTGTCGAGATTTTTGTTATTCCAATGGATGGTAGCCTAGTCATTATGGAAGGTAGTCTATTTTCGAGATTTTTGTTACTCCAGTGGATGGTAGCCTTGTCATTATGGAAGGTAGTCTATTTTCAAGATTTTTGTTACTCCAATGGATGGTAGCCTTGTCATTATGGAAGGTAGTATGTTTTCGAGATTTTTGTTACTCCGAAGGATGGTAGCCTAGTCATTATGAAAGGTTGTCTGTTATCGATATTTTTGTTACTCCAATGGATGGTAGCCTTGTCATTATGGAAGGTAGTCTGTTATTGTAATTTTTGTTACTCCAATGGATGGTAGCCTTGTAATTATGGAAGGTAGTATGTTATCGAGATTTTTGTTACTTCAAAGGATGGTAGCCTTGTAATTATGGAAGGTAGTCTATTATCGAGATTTTTGTTACTCCAATGGATGCTAGTCTTGTCATAATGGAAGGTAGTATGTTGTCTAGATTTTTAATACTCCAATGGATGGTAGCCTTGTCATTATGGAAGGTAGTTTGTCGTTGTGATTTTTGTTACTCCAATAGATGGTAGCCATGTCATTATAGAAGGTAGTCTATTCTTCTAATTTTTGTTACTACAATGTATGTTAGCCTTGTCATTATGGAAGGTAGTCTGTTGTCAATATTTTTGTTACTCCATTGGATGGTAGCCTTATCATTATGGAAGTAAGTCTGTTGTCGAGATTTTAGTTACTCCAATGGATGGTAGCCTTGTCATTATGAAAGGTAGTCTGTTGTCGATATCTTTGTTACTCCAATGGATGGTAGCCTAATCATTATGAAAGATAATCTATTTTGATATTTTTGTTACTCCAATGGATGGTAGCCTTGTCATTATGGAAGGTAGTTTGTTGTCGATATCTTTGTTACTCTAATGGATGGTAGCATAGTCATTATGGAATGTAGTATGTTGTCGAGATTTTTGTTACTCCAATGGATGGTAGCCTTGTCATTATGGAAGGTAGTGTGTTGTGGAGATTTTTGTTATTCTAATGGATGGTAGCCTTGTCATTATGAAAGGTAGTCTGTTGTCGAGATTTTTGTTACTCCATTGGATGGTAGCCTTGTCATTATGGAAGGTAGTATGTTTTCGAGATTTTTGTTACTCCGAAGGATGGTAGCCTAGTCATTATGAAAGGTTGTCTGTTATCGATATTTTTGTTACTCCAATGGATGGTAGCCTTGTCATTATGGAAGGTAGTCTGTTATTGTAATTTTTGTTACTCCAATGGATGGTAGCCTTGTAATTATGGAAGGTAGTATGTTATCGAGATTTTTGTTACTTCAAAGGATGGTAGCCTTGTAATTATGGAAGGTAGTCTATTATCGAGATTTTTGTTACTCCAATGGATGCTAGTCTTGTCATAATGGAAGGTAGTATGTTGTCTAGATTTTTAATACTCCAATGGATGGTAGCCTTGTCATTATGGAAGGTAGTTTGTCGTTGTGATTTTTGTTACTCCAATAGATGGTAGCCATGTCATTATAGAAGGTAGTCTATTCTTCTAATTTTTGTTACTACAATGTATGTTAGCCTTGTCATTATGGAAGGTAGTCTGTTGTCAATATTTTTGTTACTCCATTGGATGGTAGCCTTATCATTATGGAAGTAAGTCTGTTGTCGAGATTTTAGTTACTCCAATGGATGGTAGCCTTGTCATTATGAAAGGTAGTCTGTTGTCGATATCTTTGTTACTCCAATGGATGGTAGCCTAATCATTATGAAAGATAATCTATTTTGATATTTTTGTTACTCCAATGGATGGTAGCCTTGTCATTATGGAAGGTAGTTTGTTGTCGATATCTTTGTTACTCTAATGGATGGTAGCATAGTCATTATGGAATGTAGTATGTTGTCGAGATTTTTGTTACTCCAATGGATGGTAGCCTTGTCATTATGGAAAGTAGTGTGTTGTGGAGATTTTTGTTATTCTAATGGATGGTAGCCTTGTCATTATGAAAGGTAGTCTGTTGTCGAGATTTTTGTTACTCCATTGGATGGTAGCCTTGTCATTATGGAAGGTAGTCTATTTTGATATTTTTGTTACTCCAATGGATGGTAGCCTTGTCATTATGGAAGGTAGTATGTTGTCGAGATTTTTATTACTCCAAAGGATGGGAGCCTTCTAATTATGGAAGGTAGTCTATTATCGAGATTTTTGTTACTCCAATGGATGGTGGCCTTGTCATTATGGAGGGTAGTCTGTTGTCGAGATTTTTAATACTCCAATGTATGGTAGCCTTGTCATTATGGAAGGTAGTCTGTCGTTGTGATTTTTGTTACTCCAATAGATGGTAGCCATGTCATTATGGAAGGTAGTCTATTGTTCATATTTTTGTTACTACAATGTACGGTAGCCTTGTCATTATGGAAGGTAGTCTGTTGTCGATATTTTTGTTAATCCATTGGATGGTAGCCTTGTCATTATGGAAGTTAGTCTATTGTCGAGATTTTTGTTACTCCAATGGATGGTAACCTTGTCATTATGAAAGGTAGTCTGTTGTCGATATCTTTGTTACTCCAATGGATGGTAGCCTAATCATTATGGAAGGTAGTCTATTTTGATATTTTTGTTACTCCATTGGATGGTATCCTTGTCATTATGGAAGGTAGTTTGTTGTCGATATCTTTGTTACTCTAATGGATGGTAGCCTAGTCATTATGGAAGGTAGTATGTTGTCGAGATTTTTGTTACTCCAATGGATGGTAGCCTTGTCATTATGGAAAGTAGTGTGTTGTCGATATTTTTGTTATTCTAATGGATGGTAGCCTTGTCATTATGAAAGGTAGTCTGTTGTCGATATCTATGTTACTCCAATGGATGGTAGCCTAATCATTATGGAAGGTAGTCTATTTTGATATTTTTGTTACTCCAATGGATGGTAGCCTTGTCATTATGGAAGGTAGTATGTTGTCGAGATTTTTATTACTCCAAAGGATGGCAGCCTTGTCATTATGGAAGGTAGTCTATTGTCGATATCTTTGTTACTCCAATGGATGTTAGCCTTGTCATTTTGGAAGGTAGTCTGTTGTCGAGATTTTTAATACTCTAATGGATGGTAGCCTTGTCATTATGGAAGGTAGTATGTCCTTGTGATTTTGGTTACTCCAACGGATGGTAGCCTTGTCATTATGGAAGGTAGTCTATTGTTCATAATTTTTTACTATGATGTATGGTATCCTTGTCATTATGGAAGGTAGTCTGTTGTCGAGATTTTTGTTACTCCATTGGATGGTAGCCTTGTCATTATGGAAGTTAGTATGTTGTCGAGATTTTTGTTATTCCAATGGATGGTAGCCTAGTCATTATGGAAGGTAGTCTATTTTCGAGATTCTTGTTACTCCAATGGATGGTAGTCTTGTCATTATGGAAAGTAGTGTGTTGTCGAGATTTTTGTTATTCTAATGGATGGTAGCCTTGTCATTATGGAAGGTTGTCTGATGTCGATATTTTTGTTACTCCAATAGATGGTAGCCTTTTCTTTATGGAAGGTAGTCTGTTATTGTAATTTTTGTTACTCCAACGGATGGTAGCCTTGTCATTATGGAAGGTAGTATGTTGTCCAGATTTTTGTTACTCCAAATGATGGTAGCCTTATCATTATGGAAGGTAGTCTGTTGTCGATATCTTTGTAACTATAATGGATGGTAGCCTAGTCATTATGGAAGGTAGTATGTTATCGATATTTTTGTTACTCCAATGGATGGTAGCCTTTTCATTATGGAAAGTAGTCTGTTGTCGAGATTTTTGTTATTCCAATGGATGGTAGCCTTGTCATTATGAAAGGTAGTCTATTGTCGAGATTTTTGTTACTCCAAAGGATGGTTGCCATGTCATTATGGAAGCTGGTCTATTGTTCAGATTTTTGTTACTACAGTGTATGGTAGCCTTGTCATTATGGAAGGTAGTTTGTTGTCGATATTTTTGTTACTCCATTGGATGGTAGCCTTGTCATTAGGAAGTTAGTCTGTTGTCGAGATTTTTGTTATTCCAATGGATGGTAGCCTAGTCATTATGGAAGGTAGTCTATTTTCGAGATTTTTGTTACTCCAGTGGATGGTAGCCTTGTCATTATGGAAGGTAGTCTATTTTCAAGATTTTTGTTACTCCAATGGATGGTAGCCTTGTCATTATGGAAGGTAGTATGTTTTCGAGATTTTTGTTACTCCGAAGGATGGTAGCCTAGTCATTATGAAAGGTTGTCTGTTATCGATATTTTTGTTACTCCAATGGATGGTAGCCTTGTCATTATGGAAGGTAGTCTGTTATTGTAATTTTTGTTACTCCAATGGATGGTAGCCTTGTAATTATGGAAGGTAGTATGTTATCGAGATTTTTGTTACTTCAAAGGATGGTAGCCTTGTAATTATGGAAGGTAGTCTATTATCGAGATTTTTGTTACTCCAATGGATGCTAGTCTTGTCATAATGGAAGGTAGTATGTTGTCTAGATTTTTAATACTCCAATGGATGGTAGCCTTGTCATTATGGAAGGTAGTTTGTCGTTGTGATTTTTGTTACTCCAATAGATGGTAGCCATGTCATTATAGAAGGTAGTCTATTCTTCTAATTTTTGTTACTACAATGTATGTTAGCCTTGTCATTATGGAAGGTAGTCTGTTGTCAATATTTTTGTTACTCCATTGGATGGTAGCCTTATCATTATGGAAGTAAGTCTGTTGTCGAGATTTTAGTTACTCCAATGGATGGTAGCCTTGTCATTATGAAAGGTAGTCTGTTGTCGATATCTTTGTTACTCCAATGGATGGTAGCCTAATCATTATGAAAGATAATCTATTTTGATATTTTTGTTACTCCAATGGATGGTAGCCTTGTCATTATGGAAGGTAGTTTGTTGTCGATATCTTTGTTACTCTAATGGATGGTAGCATAGTCATTATGGAATGTAGTATGTTGTCGAGATTTTTGTTACTCCAATGGATGGTAGCCTTGTCATTATGGAAAGTAGTGTGTTGTGGAGATTTTTGTTATTCTAATGGATGGTAGCCTTGTCATTATGAAAGGTAGTCTGTTGTCGAGATTTTTGTTACTCCATTGGATGGTAGCCTTGTCATTATGGAAGGTAGTCTATTTTGATATTTTTGTTACTCCAATGGATGGTAGCCTTGTCATTATGGAAGGTAGTATGTTGTCGAGATTTTTATTACTCCAAAGGATGGGAGCCTTCTAATTATGGAAGGTAGTCTATTATCGAGATTTTTGTTACTCCAATGGATGGTGGCCTTGTCATTATGGAGGGTAGTCTGTTGTCGAGATTTTTAATACTCCAATTGATGGTAACCTTGTCATTGTGGAAGGTAGTCTGTCGTTGTGATTTTTGTTACTCCAACGGATGATAGCCTTGTCATTATGGAAGTTAGTCTGTTGTCGAGAGTTTTGTTATTCCAATGGATGGTAGCCTAGTCATTATGGAAGGTAGTCTATTTTTGTGATTTTTGTTACTCCGATGGATGGTAGCCTTGTCATTATGGAAGGTAGTATGTTATCGAGATTCTTGTTACTCCAATGGATGGTAGCCTTGTCATTATGGAAGGTAGTTTATTGTCGATATCTTTGTTACTCTAATGGTAGGTAGCCTAGTCATTATGGAAGGTAGTATGTTGTCGAGATTCTTGTTACTCCAATGGATGGTAGCCTTGTTATTATGGAAAGTAGTGTGTTGTCGAGATTTTTGTTATTCTAATGGATGGTAGCCTTGTCATTATGGAAGGTTGTCTGTTGTCGATATTTTTGTTACTCCAATGGATGGTAGCCTTTTCATTATGGAAGGTAGTCTTTTATTGTAATTTTTGTTACTCCAACGGATGGTAGCCTTGTCATTATGGAAGGTAGTATGTTGTCCAGATTTTTGTTACTCCAAAGGATGGTAGCCTTGTCATTATGGAAGGTAGTCTGTTGTCGATATCTTTGTAACTCTAATGGATGGTAGCCTAGTCATTATGGAAGGTAGTATGTTGTCGATATTTTTGTTACTCCAATGGATGGTAGCCTTGTAATTATAGAAGGTAGTTTGTTGTCGATATCTTTGTTACTCTAATGGATGGTAGACTTGTCATTATGAAAGGTAGTCTGTTGTCGAGATTTTTGTTACTCCAAAGGATGGTAGCCTTGTAATTATGGATGGTAGTCTGTTATCGAGATTTTTGTTACTCCAATGGATGGTAGCCTTGTCATTTTGGAAGGTAGTCTGTTGTCGAGATTTTTAATACTCCAATGGATGGTAGCCTTGTCATTATGGAAGGTAGTCTGTTGTTGAGATTTTTAATACTCCAATGGATGGTAGCCTTGTCATTATGGAAGGTAGTCTTTCGTTGTGATTTTTGTTACTTCAAAGGATGGTAGCCATGTCTTTATGGAAGGTGGTCTATTGTTCAGATTTTTGTTACTACAATGTATGGTAGCCTTGACATTATGGAAGGTAGTTTGTTGTCGAGATTTTTGTTACTCCATTGGATGGTAGCATTGTCATTAGGAAGTTAGTATATTGTTGAGATTTTTGTTATTCCAATGGATGGTAGCCTAGTCAATACGGAAGGTAGTCTATTTTCGAGATTTTTGTTACTCCAGTGGATGGTAGCCTTGTCATTATGGAAGGTAGTCTATTTTCAAGATTTTTGTTACTCCAATGGATAGTAGCCTTGTCATTATGGAAGGTAGTATGTTTTCGAGATTTTTGTTACTCCGAAGGATGGTAGCCTAGACATTATGAAAGCTAGTCTGTTGTCGAGATTTTTGTTATTTCAAGGGATGGTAGCCTTGTCATTATGGAAGGTTGCTTTTTTCGAGATTTTTGTTACTCAAATGGATTGTAGCCTTGTCATTATGGAAGGTAGTATGTTGTCGATATTTTTGTTACTCCAAAGGATGGTAGCCTTGTCATTATGGAAGGTTGTCTGTTATCGATATTTTTGTTACTCCAATGGATGGTAGCCTTGTCATTATGGAAGGTAGTCTGTTATTGTAATTTTTGTTACTCCAATGGATGGTAGCCTTGTAATTATGGAAGGTAGTATGTTATCGAGATTTTTGTTACTTCAAAGGATGGTAGCCTTGTAATTATGGAAGGTAGTCTATTGTTCAGATTTTTGTTACTACAATGTATGGTAGCCTTGTCATTATGGAAGGTAGTTTGTTGTCGAGATTTTTGTTACTTCATTGGATGGTAGCCTTGTCATTAGGAAGTTAGTATGTCGTCGAGATTTTTGTTATTACAATGGATGGTAGCCTAGTCATTATGGAAGGTAGTCTATTGTTCATATTTTTGTTACTACAATGTATGTTAGCCTTGTCATTATGGAAGGTAGTCTGTTGTCGATATTTTTGTTACTACATTGGATGGTAGCCTTATCATTATGGAAGTAAGTCTGTTGTCGAGATTTTAGTTACTCCAATGGATGGTAGCCTTTTCATTATGAAAGGTAGTATGTTGTCGATATCTTTGTTACTCCAATGGATGGTAGCCTAATCATTATGGAAGATAATCTATTTTGATATTTTTGTTACTCGAATGGATTGTAGCCTTGTCATTATGGAAGGTAGTTTGTTGTCGATATCTTTGTTACTCTAATGGATGGTAGCCTAGTCATTATGGAATGTAGTATGTTTTCGAGATTTTTGTTACTCCAATGGATGGTAGCCTTGTCATTATGGAAAGTAGTGTGTTGTGGAGATTTTTTTTATTCTAATGGATGGTAGCCTTGTCATTATGAAAGGTAGTCTGTTGTCGATATCTTTGTTACTCCAATGGATGGTAGCCAAATCATTATGGAAGGTAGTCTATTTTGATATTTTTGTTACTCCAATGGATGGTAGCCTTGTCATTATGGAAGGTAGTATGTTGTCGAGATTTTTATTACTCCAAAGGATGGTAGCGTTCTAATTATGGAAGGTAGTCTATTATCGATATTTTTGTTACTCCAATGGATGGTGGCCTTGTCATTATGGAGGGTAGTCTGTTTTCGGGATTTTTAATACTCCAATGGATGGTAGCCTTGTCATTATGAAAGGTAGATTGTCGTTGTGATTTTTGTTACTCCAACGGATGGTAGCCTTGTCATTATTGAAGTTAGTCTGTTGTCGAGAGTTTTGTTATTATAATGGATGGTATCCTAGTCATTATGGAAGGTAGTCTATTTTTGTGATTTTTATTACTCCGATGGATGGTAGCCTTGTCATTATGGAAGGTAGTATGTTGTCGAGATTCTTGTTACTCCAATGGATGGTATCCTTGTCATTATGGAAGGTAGTTTATTGTCGATATCTTTGTTACTCTAATGGATGGTAGCCTAGTCATTATGGAAGGTAGTATGTTATCGAGATTCTTGTTACTCCAATGGATGTTAGCCTTGTCATTATGGAAAGTAGTGTGTTGTCGAGATTTTTGTTATTCTAATGGATGGTAGCCTTGTCATTATGAAAGGTAGTCTGTTGTCGAGATTTTTGTTACTCCATTGGATGGTAGCCTTGTCATTATGGAAGTTAGTCTGTTGTCAAGATTTTTGTTATTTCAATGGATGGTAGCCAAGTCATTATGGAAGGTAGTCTATTTTCGAGATTTTTGTTACTCCAATGGATGGTTGCCTTGTCATTATGGAAGGTAGTATGTTGTTGATATTTTTGTAACTCCAATGGATGGTAGCCTTGTCATTATGGAAGGTAGTTTGTTGCCGATATCTTTGTTACTCTAATGGATGGTAGCCTAGTCATTATGGAAGGTAGTATGTTGTCGAGATTTTTGTTACTCCATTGGATGGTAGCCTTGTCATTATGGAAAGTAGTGTGTTGTCGAGATTTTTGTTATTCTAATGGATGGTAGCCTTGTCATTATGAAAGGTAGTCTGTTGTCGAGATTTTTGTTACTCCATTGGATGGTAGCCTTGTCATTATGGAAGGTAGTCTATTTTGATATTTTTGTTACTCCAATGGATGGTAGCCTTGTCATTATGGAAGGTAGTATGTTGTTAAGATTTTTATTACTCCAAAGGATGGTAGCCTTCTAATTATGGAAGGTAGTCTATTGTTCAGATTTTTGTTACTACAATGTATGGTAGCCTTGACATTATGGAAGGTAGTTTGTTGTCGAGATTTTTGTTACTCCAATGGATGGTAACCTTGTCATTATGGAAGGTAGTCTGTCGTTGTGATTTTTGTTACTCCAACGGATGATAGCCTTGTCATTATGGAAGTTAGTCTGTTGTCGAGCTTTTTGTTACTCCAGTGGATGGTAGCCTTGTCATTATGGAAGGTAGTCTACTTTCAAGATTTTTGTGACTCCAATGGATGGTAGCCTTGTCATTATGGAAGGTAGTATGTTTTCGAGATTTTTGTTACTCCGAAGGATGGTAGCGTAAACATTATGAAAGCTAGTGTGTTGTCGAGATTTTTGTTATTTCAAAGGATGGTAGCCTTGTCATTATGGAAGGTTGCTTTTTTCGAGATTTTTGTTACTCAAATGGATTGTAGCCTTGTCATTATGGAAGGTTGTATGTTGTCGATATTTTTGTTACTCCAAAGGATGGTAGCCTTGTCATTATGGAAGGTTGTCTGTTATCGATATTTTTGTTACTCCAATGGATGGTAGCCTTGTCATTATGGAAGGTAGTCTGTTATTGTAATTTTTGTTACTCCAATGGATGGTAGCCTTGTAATTATGGAAGGTAGTATGTTATCGAGATTTTTGTTACTTCAAAGGATGGTAGCCTTGTAATTATGGAAGGTAGTCTATTGTTCAGATTTTTGTTACTACAATGTATGGTAGCCTTGTCATTATGGAAGGTAGTTTGTTGTCGAGATTTTTGTTACTTCATTGGATGGTAGCCTTGTCATTAGGAAGTTAGTATGTCGTCGAGATTTTTGTTATTACAATGGATGGTAGCCTAGTCATTATGGAAGGTAGTCTATTGTTCATATTTTTGTTACTACAATGTATGTTAGCCTTGTCATTATGGAAGGTAGTCTGTTGTCGATATTTTTGTTACTACATTGGATGGTAGCCTTATCATTATGGAAGTAAGTCTGTTGTCGAGATTTTAGTTACTCCAATGGATGGTAGCCTTTTCATTATGAAAGGTAGTATGTTGTCGATATCTTTGTTACTCCAATGGATGGTAGCCTAATCATTATGGAAGATAATCTATTTTGATATTTTTGTTACTCGAATGGATTGTAGCCTTGTCATTATGGAAGGTAGTTTGTTGTCGATATCTTTGTTACTCTAATGGATGGTAGCCTAGTCATTATGGAATGTAGTATGTTTTCGAGATTTTTGTTACTCCAATGGATGGTAGCCTTGTCATTATGGAAAGTAGTGTGTTGTGGAGATTTTTTTTATTCTAATGGATGGTAGCCTTGTCATTATGAAAGGTAGTCTGTTGTCGATATCTTTGTTACTCCAATGGATGGTAGCCAAATCATTATGGAAGGTAGTCTATTTTGATATTTTTGTTACTCCAATGGATGGTAGCCTTGTCATTATGGAAGGTAGTATGTTGTCGAGATTTTTATTACTCCAAAGGATGGTAGCGTTCTAATTATGGAAGGTAGTCTATTATCGATATTTTTGTTACTCCAATGGATGGTGGCCTTGTCATTATGGAGGGTAGTCTGTTTTCGGGATTTTTAATACTCCAATGGATGGTAGCCTTGTCATTATGAAAGGTAGATTGTCGTTGTGATTTTTGTTACTCCAACGGATGGTAGCCTTGTCATTATTGAAGTTAGTCTGTTGTCGAGAGTTTTGTTATTATAATGGATGGTATCCTAGTCATTATGGAAGGTAGTCTATTTTTGTGATTTTTATTACTCCGATGGATGGTAGCCTTGTCATTATGGAAGGTAGTATGTTGTCGAGATTCTTGTTACTCCAATGGATGGTATCCTTGTCATTATGGAAGGTAGTTTATTGTCGATATCTTTGTTACTCTAATGGATGGTAGCCTAGTCATTATGGAAGGTAGTATGTTATCGAGATTCTTGTTACTCCAATGGATGTTAGCCTTGTCATTATGGAAAGTAGTGTGTTGTCGAGATTTTTGTTATTCTAATGGATGGTAGCCTTGTCATTATGAAAGGTAGTCTGTTGTCGAGATTTTTGTTACTCCATTGGATGGTAGCCTTGTCATTATGGAAGTTAGTCTGTTGTCAAGATTTTTGTTATTTCAATGGATGGTAGCCAAGTCATTATGGAAGGTAGTCTATTTTCGAGATTTTTGTTACTCCAATGGATGGTTGCCTTGTCATTATGGAAGGTAGTATGTTGTTGATATTTTTGTAACTCCAATGGATGGTAGCCTTGTCATTATGGAAGGTAGTTTGTTGCCGATATCTTTGTTACTCTAATGGATGGTAGCCTAGTCATTATGGAAGGTAGTATGTTGTCGAGATTTTTGTTACTCCATTGGATGGTAGCCTTGTCATTATGGAAAGTAGTGTGTTGTCGAGATTTTTGTTATTCTAATGGATGGTAGCCTTGTCATTATGAAAGGTAGTCTGTTGTCGAGATTTTTGTTACTCCATTGGATGGTAGCCTTGTCATTATGGAAGGTAGTCTATTTTGATATTTTTGTTACTCCAATGGATGGTAGCCTTGTCATAATGGAAGGTAGTATGTTGTTAAGATTTTTATTACTCCAAAGGATGGTAGCCTTCTAATTATGGAAGGTAGTCTATTATCGAGATTTTTGTTACTCCAATGGATGGTGGCCTTGTCATTATGGAGGGTAGTCTGTTTTCGAGATTTTTTATACTCCAATGGATGGTAACCTTGTCATTATGGAAGGTAGTCTGTCGTTGTGATTTTTGTTACTCCAACGGATGATAGCCTTGTCATTATGGAAGTTAGTCTGTTGTCGAGCTTTTTGTTACTCCAGTGGATGGTAGCCTTGTCATTATGGAAGGTAGTCTACTTTCAAGATTTTTGTGACTCCAATGGATGGTAGCCTTGTCATTATGGAAGGTAGTATGTTTTCGAGATTTTTGTTACTCCGAAGGATGGTAGCGTAAACATTATGAAAGCTAGTGTGTTGTCGAGATTTTTGTTATTTCAAAGGATGGTAGCCTTGTCATTATGGAAGGTTGCTTTTTTCGAGATTTTTGTTACTCAAATGGATTGTAGCCTTGTCATTATGGAAGGTTGTATGTTGTCGATATTTTTGTTACTCCAAAGGATGGTAGCCTTGTCATTATGGAAGGTTGTCTGTTATCGATATTTTTGTTACTCCAATGGATGGTAGCCTTGTCATTATGGAAGGTAGTCTGTTATTGTAATTTTTGTTACTCCAATGGATGGTAGCCTTGTAATTATGGAAGGTAGTATGTTATCGACATTTTTGTTACTACAATGTATGGTAGCCTTGTCATTATGGAAGGTAGTTTGTTGTCGAGATTTTTGTTACTCCATTGGATGGTAGCCTTGTCATTAGGAAGTTAGTATGTCGTTGAGATTTTTGTTATTCCAATGGATGGTAGCCTAGTCATTATGGAAGGTAGTCTATTGTTCATATTTTTGTTACTACAATGTATGTTAGCCTTGTCATTATGGAAGGTAGTCTGTTGTCGATATTTTTGTTACTTTATTGGATGGTAGCCTTATCATTATGGAAGTAAGTCTGTTGTCGAGATTTTAGTTACTCCAATGGATGGTAGCCTTGTCATTATGAAAGGTAGTCTGTTGTCGATATCTTTGTTACTCCAATGGATGGTAGCCTAATCATTATGGAAGATAATCTATTTTGATATTTTTGTTACTCCAATGGATGGTAGCCTTGTCATTATGGAAGGTAGTTTGTTGTCGATATCTTTGTTACTCTAATGGATGGTAGCCTAGTCATTATGGAATGTAGTATGTTTTCGAGATTTTTCTTACTCCAATGGATGGTAGCCTTGTCATTATGGAAAGTAGTGTGTTGTCGAGATTTTTGTTATTCTAATGGATGGTAGCCTTGTCATTATGAAAGGTAGTCTGTTGTCGATATCTTTGTTACTCCAATGGATGGTAGCCAAATCATTATGGAAGGTAGTCTATTTTCATATTTTTGTTACTCCAATGGATGGTAGCCTTGTCATTATGGAAGGTAGTATGTTGTCGAGATTTTTATTACTCCAAAGGATGGTAGCCTTCTAATTATGGAAGGTAGTCTATTATCGAGATTTTTGTTACTCCAATGGATGATGGCCTTGTCATTATGGAAGTTAGTCTGTTGTCGAGATTTTTGTTATTTCAATGGATGGTAGCCTAGTCATTATGGAAGGTAGTCTATTTTCGAGATTTTTGTTACTCCAATGGATGGTTGCCTTGTCATTATGGAAGGTAGTCTGTTGTCGAGATTTTTGTTAATCCAATGGATGGTAGGCTTGTCATTACGGAAGTTAGTCTGTTGTCGATATTTTTGTTATTTCAATGGATGGTAGCCTTCTAATTATGGAAGGTAGTCTATTATCGAGATTTTTGTTACTCCATTGGATGGTAGCCTTGTCATTATGGAAGTTAGTCTGTTGTCGAGATTTTTGTTATTTCAATGGATGGTAGCCTAGTCATTATGGAAGGTAGTCTATTTTCGAGATTTTTGTTACTCCAATGGATGGTTGCCTTGTCATTATGGAAGGTAGTCTGTTGTCGAGATTTTTGTTAATCCAAAGGATGGTAGGCTTGTCATTATGGAAGGTTGTCTGTTATCGATATTTTTGTTACTCCAATGGATGGTAGCCTTGACATTATGGAAGGTAGTCTGTTATTGTAATTTTTGTTACTCCAACAGATGATAGCCTTGTCATTATGGAAGGTAGTATGTTGTCGAGATTTTTGTTACTCCAAAGGATGGCAGCCTTGTCATTATGCAAGGTAGTCTGTTGTCGATGTCTTTGTAACTCAACTGGATGGTAGCCTAGTCATTATGGAAGGTAGTATGTTGTCGATATTTTTGTTACTCCAATGGATGGTAGCCTTTTCATTATGGAAAGTAGTTTGTTGTCGAGATTTTTGTTATTCCAATGGATGGTAGCCTTGTCATTATGAAAGGTAGTCTGTTGTCGATATCTTTGTTACTCCAATGGATGGTAGCCAAATCATTATGGAAGGTAGTCTATTTTCATATTTTTGTTACTCCAATGGATGGTAGCCTTGTCATTATGGAAGGTAGTATGTTGTCGAGATTTTTATTACTCCAAAGGATGGTAGCCTTCTAATTATGGAAGGTAGTCTATTATCGAGATTTTTGTTACTCCAATGGATGATGGCCTTGTCATTATGGAAGTTAGTCTGTTGTCGAGATTTTTGTTATTTCAATGGATGGTAGCCTAGTCATTATGGAAGGTAGTCTATTTTCGAGATTTTTGTTACTCCAATGGATGGTTGCCTTGTCATTATGGAAGGTAGTCTGTTGTCGAGATTTTTGTTAATCCAATGGATGGTAGGCTTGTCATTACGGAAGTTAGTCTGTTGTCGATATTTTTGTTATTTCAATGGATGGTAGCCTTCTAATTATGGAAGGTAGTCTATTATCGAGATTTTTGTTACTCCATTGGATGGTAGCCTTGTCATTATGGAAGTTAGTCTGTTGTCGAGATTTTTGTTATTTCAATGGATGGTAGCCTAGTCATTATGGAAGGTAGTCTATTTTCGAGATTTTTGTTACTCCAATGGATGGTTGCCTTGTCATTATGGAAGGTAGTCTGTTGTCGAGATTTTTGTTAATCCAATGGATGGTAGGCTTGTCATTATGGAAGGTTGTCTGTTATCGATATTTTTGTTACTCCAATGGATGGTAGCCTTGACATTATGGAAGGTAGTCTGTTATTGTAATTTTTGTTACTCCAACAGATGGTAGCCTTGTCATTATGGAAGGTAGTATGTTGTCGAGATTTTTGTTACTCCAAAGGATGGCAGCCTTGTCATTATGCAAGGTAGTCTGTTGTCGATGTCTTTGTAACTCTAATGGATGGTAGCCTAGTCATTATGGAAGGTAGTATGTTGTCGATATTTTTGTTACTCCAATGGATGGTAGCCTTTTCATTATGGAAAGTAGTCTGTTGTCGAGATTTTTGTTATTCCAATGGATGGTAGCCTTGTCATTATGAAAGGTAGTCTATTGTCGAGATTTTTGATACTCCAAAGGATGCTAGCCTTGTAATTATGGAAGGTAGTCTATTATCGAGATTTTTGTTACTCCAATGGATGGTAGCCTTGTCATTTTCGAAGGTAGTCTGCTGTCGATTTTTTTAATACTCCAATGGATGGTAGCCTTGTCATTATGGAAGGTAGTCTTTCGTTGTGATTTTTGTTACTCCAATGGATGGTAGCCATGTCATTATGGAAGGTGGTCTATTGTTCAGATTTTTGTTACTACAATGTATGGTAGCCTTGTCATTATGGAAGGTAGTTTGTTGTCGAGATTTTTGTTACTCCATTAGATGGTAGCCTTGTCATTAGAAAGTTAGTCTGTTGTCGAGATTTTTGTTATTCCAATGGATGGTAGCCTAGTCATTTTGGAAGGTAGTCTATTTTCGAGATTTATGTTACTCTAGTGGATGGTAGCCTTGTCATTATGGAAGGTAGTCTATTTTCAAGATTTTTGTTACTCCAATGGATGGTAGCCTTGTCATTATGGAAGGTAGTCTGTTGTCGAGATTTTTAATACTCCAATGGATGGTAGCCTTGTCATTATGGAAGGTAGTTTGTCGTTGTGATTTTTGTTACTCCAATAGATGGTAGCCATGTCATTATAGAAGGTAGTCTATTGTTCATATTTTTGTTACTACAATGTATGTTAGCCTTGTCATTATGGAAGGTAGTCTGTTGTCGATATTTTTGTTACTCCATTGGATGGTAGCCTTATCATTATGGAAGTAAGTCTGTTGTTGAGATTTTAGTTACTCCAATGGATGGTAGCCTTGTAATTATGAAAGGTAGTCTGTTATCGATATCTTTGTTACTCCAATGGATGGTAGCCTAATCATTATGGAAGATAGTCTATTTTGATATTTTTGTTACTCCAATGGATGGTAGCCTTGTCATTATGGAAGGTAGTTTGTTGTCGATATCTTTGTTACTCTGATGGATGGTAGCCTAGTCATTATGGAAGGTAGTATGTTGTCGAGATTTTTGTTACTCCAATGGATGGTAGCCTTGTCATTATGGAAAGTAGTGTGTTGTCGAGATTTTTGTTATCCTATTTGATGGTAGCCTTGTCATTATGAAAGGTAGTCTGTTGTCGATATCTTTGTTACTCCAATGGATGGTAGCCTAATCATTATGGAAGGTAGTCTATTTTGATATTTTTGTTACTCCAATGGATGGTAGCCTTGTCATTATAGAAGGTAGTATGTTGTCGAGATTTGTATTACTCCAAAGGATGGTAGCCTTCTAATTATGGAAGGTAGTCTATTATCGAGATTTTTGTTACTCCAATGGATGGTGGCCTTGTCATTATGGAGGGTAGTCTGTTTTCGAGATTTTTAATACTCCAATGGATGGTAGCCTTGTCATTATAGAAGGTAGTCTGTCGTTGTGATTTTTGTTACTCCAAAGGATGGTATCCTTGTCATTATGGATGTTATTCTTTTGTCAAGAGTTTTGTTATTCCAATGGATGGTAGCCTAGTCATTATGGAAGGTAGTCTATTTTTGTGATTTTTGTTACTCCAATGGATGGTTGCCTTGTCATTATGGAAGGTAGTATGTTATCGAGATTCTTGTTACTCCAATGGATGGTAGCCTTGTAATTATGGAAGGTTGTCTGTTGTCGATATTTTTGTTACTCTAATGGATGGTAGCCTTGTCATTATGGAAGGTAGTATGTTGTCGAGATTTTTGTTACTCCAACGGAAGGTAGCCTTGTCATTATGGAAGGTAGTATGTCGTCGAGATTCTTGTTACTCCAATGGATGGTAGCCTTGTCATTATGGAAGGTATTCTGTTGTCGATATCTTTGTAACTCTAATGGATGGTAGCCTAGTCATTATGGAAGGTAGTATCTTGTCGATATTTTTGTTACTCCAATGGATGGTAGCCTTTTCATTATGGAAAGTAGTCTGTTGTCGAGATTTTTGTTATTCCAATGGATGGTAGCCTTGTCATTATGAAAGGTAGTCTATTGTCGAGATTTTTGATACTCCAAAGGATGGTAGCCTTGTAATTATGGATGGTAGTCTATTATCGAGATTTTTGTTACTCCAATGGATGGTAGCCTTGTCATTTTGGAAGGTAGTCTGTTGTCGAGATTTTTAATACTCCAATGGATGGTAGCCTTGTCATTATGAAAGGTAGTCTTTCGTTGTGATTTTGTTACTCCAATGGATGGTAGCCCTTTCATTATGGAAGGTGGTCTATTGTTCAGATTTTTGTTACTACAATGTATGGTAGCCTTGTCATTATGGAAGGTAGTTTGTTGTCGAGATTTTTGTTACTCCATTGGATGGTAGCCTTGTCATTAGGAAGTTAGTCTATTGTAGAGATTTTTGTTATTCCAATGGATGGTAGCCTAGTCATTATGGAAGGTAGTCTATTTTCGAGATTTTTGTTACTCCAGTGGATGGTAGCCTTGTCATTATGGAAGGTAGTCTATTTTCGAGATTTTTTTTACTCCAATGGATGGTAGCCTTATCATTATGGAAGGTAGTATGTTTTCGAGATTTTTGTTACTCCGAAGGATGGTAGCCTAGTCATTATGAAAACTAGTATGTTGTCGAGATTTTTGTTATTTGAAAGGATGGTAGACTTGTCATCATGGAAGGTTGCTTTTTTCGATATTTTTGTTACTCAAATGGATTGTAGCCTTGTCATTATGGAAGGTAGTATGTTGTCGAGATTTTTGTTACTCCAAAGGATGGTAGCCTTGTCATTATGGAAGGTTGTCTGTTATCGATATTTTTGTTACTCCAATGGATGGTAGCCTTGTCATTATGGAAGGTAGTCTGTTATTGTAATTTTTGTTACTCCAATGGATGGTAGCCTTGTCATTATGGAAGGTAGTATGTTATCGAGATTTTTGTTACTTCAAAGGATGGTAGCCTTGTAATTATGGAAGGTAGTCTATTATCGAGATTTTTGTTACTCCAATGGATGCTAGCCTTGTCATTATGGAAGGTAGTCTGTTGTCGATATTTTTAATACTCCAATGGATGGTAGCCTTGTCATTATGGAAGGTAGTTTGTCGTTGTGATTTTTGTTACTCCAATAGATGGTATCCATGTCATTATGGAAGGTAGTCTATTGTTCATATTTTTGTTACTACAATGTATGTTAGCCTTGTCATTATGGAAGGTAGTTTGTTGTCGATATTTTTGTTACTCCATTGGATGGTAGCCTTGTCATTATGGAAGTAAGTCTGTTGTCGAGATTTTAGTTACTCCAATGGATGGTAGCCTTGTCATTATGAAAGGTAGTCTGTTGTCGATATCTTTGTTACTCCAATGGATGGTAGCCTAATCATTATGGAAGATAGTCTATTTTGATATTTTTGTTACTCCAATGGATGGTAGCCTTGTCATTATGGAAGGTAGTTTGTTGTCGATATCTTTGTTACTCTAATGGATGGTAGCCTAATCATTATGGAAGGTATTATGTTGTCGAGATTTTTGTTACTCCAATGGATGGTAGCCTTGTCATTATGGAAAGTAGTGTGTTGTCGAGATTTTTGTTATACTAATGGATGGTAGCCTTGTCATTATGAAAGGTAGTCTGTTGTCGATATCTTTGTTACTCCAATGGATGGTAGACTAATCATTATGGAAGGTAGTCTATTTTGATATTTTTGTTACTCCAATGGATGGTAGCCTTGTCATTATGGAAGGTAATATGTTGTCGAGATTTTTATTACTCCAAAGGATGGTAGCCTTCTAATTATGGAAGGTAGTCAATTATCGAGATTTTTGTTACTCCAATGGATGGTGGCCTTGTCATTATGGAGGGTAGTCTGTTTTCGAGATTTTTAATACTCCAATGGATGGTAGCCTTGTCATTATGGAAGGTAGTCTATCGTTGTGATTTTTGTTACTCCAACGGATGGTAGCCTTGTCATTATGGAAGTTAGTCTGTTGTCAAGAGTTTTGTTATTCCAATGGATGGTAGCCTAGTCATTATGGAAGGTAGTCTATTTTTGTGGTTTTTGTAACTCCGATGGATGGTAGCCTTGTCATTATGGAAGGTAGTCTGTTGTCGAGATTATTGTTATTTCAATGGATGGTAGCCTTGTCATTATGGAAGGTTGTCTGTTATCGATATTTTTGTTACTCCAATGGATGGTAGCCTAGTCATTATGGAATGTAGTATGCTGTCGAGATTCTTATTACTCCAATGGATGGTAGCCTTGTCATTATGGAAAGTAGTATGTTATCGAGATTCTTGTTACTCCAATGGATGGTAGCCTTGTCATTATGGAAGGTAGTTTATTGTCGATATCTTTGTTACTCTAATGGATGGTAGCCTAGTCATTATGGAAGGTAGTATGTTGTCGAGATTCTTGTTACTCCAATGGATGGTAGCCTTGTCATTATGGAAAGTAGTGTGTTGTCGAGATTTTTGTTATTCTAATGGATGGTAGCCTTGTCATTATGAAAGGTAGTCTGTTGTCGAGATTTTTGTTACTCCATTGGATGGTAGCCTTGTCATTATGGAAGTTAGTCTGTTGTCGAGATTTTTGTTATTCCAATGGATGGTAGCCTAGTAATTATGGAAGGTAGTCTATTTTCGAGATTTTTGTTACTCCAATGGACGGTTGCCTTGTCATTATGGAAGGTAGTTTGTTGTCGAGATTATTGTTATTCCAATGGATGGTAGCCTAGTCATTATGGAAGGTAGTCTATTTTCGAGATTTTTGTTACTCCAATGGATGGTAGCCTTGTCATTATGGAAGGTTGTCTGTTGTCGTTATCTTTGTAACTCTAATGGATGGTAGCCTAGTCATTATGGAAGGTAGTATGTTGTCGATATTTTTTTTACTCCAATGATTGGTAGCCTTTTCATTATGGAAAGTAGTCTGTTGTCGAGATTTTTGTTATTCCAATGGATGGTAGCCTTGTCATTATGAAAGGTAGTCTATTGTCGAGATTTTTGATACTCCAAAGGATGGTAGCCTTGTAATTATGGATGGTAGTCTATTATCGAGATTTTTGTAACTCCAATGGATGGTAGCCTTGTCTTTTTGGAAGGTAGTCTGTTGTCGAGATTTTTAATACTCCAATGGATGGTAACCTTGTCATTATGGAAGGTAGTCTTTCGTTTTGATTATTGTTACTCCAATGGATGGTAGCCTTGTCATTATGGAAGGTGGTCTATTGTTCAGATTTTTGTTACTACAATGTATGGTAGCCTTGTCATTATGGAAGGTAGTTTGTTGTCGATATTTTTGTTACTCCATTGGATGGTAGCCTTTTCATTATGGAAAGTAGTCTGTTGTCGAGATTTTTGTTTTTCCAATGGATGGTAGCCTTGTCATTATGAATGGTAGTCTATTGTCGAGATTTTTGTTACTCCAAAGGATGGTAGCCTTATAATTATGGATGGTAGTCTATTATCGAGATTTTTGTTACTCCAATGGATGGTAGCCTTGTCATTTTGGAAGGTAGTCTATTGTCGAGATTTTTAATACTCTAATGGATGGTAGCCTTGTCATTATGGAAGGTAGTCTGTCTTTGTGATTTTTGTTACTCCAACGTATGGTAGCCTTGTCATTATGGAAGGTAGTCTATTGTTCATTTTTTTTTACTACGATGTATGGTAGCCTTGTCATTATGGAAGGTAGTCTTTTGTCGAGATTTTTGTTACTCCATTGGATGGTAGCCTTGTCATTATGGAAGTTAGTCTGTTGTCGAGATTTTTGTTATTCTAATGGATGGTAGCCTAGTCATTATGGAAGGTAGTCTATTTTCGTGATTTTTGTTACTCCAATGGATGGTAGCCTTGTCATTATGGAAGCTAGTATGTTGTCGATATTTTTGTTACTCCAATGGATGGTAGCCTTGTCATTATGGAAGGTAGTTTGTTGTCGATATCTTTGTTACTCTAATGGATGGTAGCCTAGTCATTATGGAAGGTAGTATGTTGTCGAGATTTTTGTTACTCCAATGGATGGTAGCCTTGTCATTATGGACAGTAGTGTGTTATCGAGATTTTTGTTATTCTAATTAATGGTAGCCTTGTCATTATCAAAGGTAGTCCGTTGTCGAGATTTTTGTTACTCCATTGGATGGTAGCCTTGTCATTATGGAAGGTAGTCTATTTTGATATTTTTGTTACTCCAATGGATGGTAGCCTTGTCATTATGGAAGGTAGTATGTTGTCGAGATTTTTATTACTCCAAAGGATGGTAGCCTTCTAATTATGGAAGGTAGTCTATTATCGAGATTTTTGTTACTCCAATGGATGGTGGCCTTGTCATTATGGAGGGTTGTCTGTTTTCGAGATTTTTAATACTCCAATGGATGGTAGCCTTGTCATTATGGAAGGTAGTCTGTCGTTGTGATTTTTGTTACTCCAACGGATGGTAGCCTTGTCATTATGGAAGTTAGTCTGTTGTCGAGAGTTTTGTTACTCCAATGGATGGTAGCCTTGTCATTATGGAAGGTAGTCTGTTGTCGTTATCTTTGTAACTCTAATGGATGGTAGCCTAGTCATTATGGAAGGTAGTATGTTGTCGATATTTTTGTTACTCCAATGATTGGTAGCCTTTTCATTATGGAAAGTAGTCTGTTGTTGAGATTTTTATTATTCCAATGGATGGTAGCCTTGTCATTATGAAAGGTAGTCTATTGTCGAGATTTTTGATACTCCAAAGGATGGTAGCCTTGTAATTATGGATGGTAGTCTATTATCGAGATTTTTGTTACTCCAATGGATGGTAGCCTTGTCTTTTTGGAAGGTAGTCTGTTGTCGAGATTTTTAATACTCCAATGGATGGTAGCCTTGTCATTATGGAAGGTAGTCTTTCGTTGTGATTATTGTTACTCCAATGGATGGTAGCCTTGTCATTATGGAAGGTGGTCTATTGTTCAGATTTTTGTTACTACAATGTATGGTAGCCTTGTCATTATGGAAGGTAGTTTGTTGTCGATATTTTTTTTACTCCATTGGATGTTAGCCTTTTCATTATGGAAAGTAGTCTGTTGTCGAGATTTTTGTTATTCCAATGGATGGTAGCCTTGTCATTATGAAAGGTTGTCTATTGTCGAGATTTTTGTTACTCCAAAGGATGGTAGCCTTATAATTATGGATGGTAGTCTATTATCGAGATTTTTGTTACTCCAATGGATGGTAGCCTTGTCATTTTGGAAGGTAGTCTATTGTCGAGATTTTTAATACTCTAATGGATGGTAGCCTTGTCATTATGGAAGGTAGTCTGTCTTTGTGATTTTTGTTACTCCAACGGATGGTAGCCTTGTCATTATGGAAGGTAGTCTATTGTTCATGTTTTTTTTACTACGATGTATGGTAGCCTTGTCATTATGGAAGGTAGTCTCTTGTCGATATTTTTGTTACTCCATTGGATGGTAGCCTTGTCATTATGGAAGGTATTTTGTTGTCGATATCTTTGTTACTCTAATGAATGGTAGCCTAGTCATTATGGAAGGTAGTATGTTGTCGAGATTTTTGTTACTCCAATGGATGGTAGCCTTGTAATTATGGAAGGTAGTTTATTGTCGATATCTTTGTTACTCTAATGGATGGTAGCCTAGTCATTATGGAAGGTAGTATGTTGTCGAGATTCTTGTTACTCCATAGGATGGTAGCCTTGTCATTATGGAAAGTAGTATGTTATCGAGATTCTTGTTACTCCAATGGATGGTAGCCTTGTCATTATGGAAGGTAGTTTATTGTCGATATCTTTGTTACTCTAATGGATGGTAGCCTAGTCATTATGGAAGGTAGTATGTTATCGAAATTCTTGTTACTCCAATGGATGGTAGCCTTGTCATTATGGAAGGTAGTCTATTTTCGAGATTTTTGTTACTCAAATGGATTGTAGCCTTGTCATTTTGGAAGGTAGTATGTTGTCGAGATTTTTGTTACTCCTAAGGATGGTAGCCTTGTCATTAAGGAAGGTTGTCTGTTATCGATATTTTTGTTACTCCAATGGATGGTAGCCTTGTCATTAAGGAAGGTAGTATGTTATCGACATTTTTGTTATTTCAAAGGATGGTAGCCTTGTAATTATGGAAGGTAGTCTATTATCGAGATTTTTGTTACTCCAATGGATGGTAGCCTTGTCATTATGGAAGGTAGTTTGTCGTTGTGATTTTTGTTACTCCAATAGATGGTAGCCATGTCATTATGGAAGGTAGTCTATTGTTCATATTTTTATTACTACAATGTATGTTAGCCTTGTCATTATGAAAGGTAGTCTGTTGTCGATATTTTTGTTACTCCATTGGATGGTAGCCTTGTCATTATGGAAGTAAGTCTGTTGTCGAGATTTTAGTTACTCCAATGGATGGTAGCCTTGTCATTATGAAAGGTAGTCTGTTGTCGATATCTTTGTTACTCCAATGGATGGTAGCCTAATCATTATGGAAGATAGTCTATTTTGATATTTTTGTTACTCCAATGGATGGTAACCTTGTCATTATGGAAGGTATTATGTTATCGAGATTCTTGTTACTCCAATGGATGGTAGCCTTGTCATTATGGAAGGTAGTTTATTATCGATATCTTTGTTACTCTAATGGATGGTAGCCTAGTCATTATGGAAGGTAGTATGTTATCGATATTCTTGTTACTCCAATGGATTGTAGCCTTGTCATTATGGAAAGTAGTGTGTTGTCGAGATTTTTGTTATTCTAATGGATGGTAGCCTTGTCATTATGAAAGGTAGTCTGTTGTCGAGATTTTTGTTATTCCATTGGATGGTAGCCTTGTCATTATGTAAGTTAGTCTGTTGTCGAGATTTTTGTTATTCCAATGGATGGTAGCCTAGTCATTATGGAAGGTAGTCTATTTTCGAGATTTTTGTTACTCCAATGGATGGTAGCCTTGTCATTATGGAAGGTAGTATGTTTTCGAGATTTTTGTTACTCCGAAGGATGGTAGCCTAGTCATCATGAAAGCTAGTCTATTGTCGAGATTTTTGTTATTTGAAAGGATGGTAGCTTTGTCATTATAGAAGGTTGCTTTTTTCAAGATTTTTGTTACTCAAATGGATTGTAGCCTTGTCATTATGGGAGGTAGTATGTTGTCGAGATTTTTGTTACTCCTAAGGATGGTAGCCTTGTCATTATGGAAGGTTGTCTGTTATCGATATTTTTGTTACCCCAATGGATGGTAGCCTTGTCATTATGGAAGGAAGTCTGTTATTGTAATTTTTGTTACTCCAATGGATGGTGGCCTTGTCATTAAGGAAGGTAGTATGTTATCGACATTTTTGTTACTTCAAAGGATGGTAGCCTTGTAATTATGGAAGGTAGTCTATTATCGATATTTTTGTTACTCCAATGGATGCTAGCTTTGTCATTATGGAAGGTAGTCTGTTGTCGAGATTTTTAATACTCCAATTGATGGTAGCCTTGTCATTATGGAAGGTAGTTTGTCGTTGTGATTTTTGTTACTCCAATAGATGGTAGCCATGTCATTATGGAAGGTAGTCTACTGTTCATATTTTTGTTACTACAATATATATTAGCCTTGTCATTATGGAAGGTAGTCTGTTGTCGATATTTTTGTTACTCCATTGGATGGTAGCCTTGTCATTATGGAAGTAAGTCTGTTGTCGAGATTTTAGTTACTCCAATGGATGGTAGCCTTGTTATTATGAAAGGTAGTCTGTTGTCGATATCTTTGTTACTCCAAAGGATGGTAGCCTTGTAATTATGGATGGTAGTCTATTATCGAGATTTTTGTTACTCCAATGGATGGTAGCCTTGTCATTTTGGAAAGTAATCTGTTGTCGAGATTTTTAATACTCCAATGGATGGTAGCCTTGTCATTATGGAAGGTAGTCTTTCGTTGTGATTTTTGTTACTCTAATGGATGGTAGCCATGTCATTATGGAAGGTGGTCTATTGTTCAGATTTTTGTTACTACAATGTATGGTAGCCTTGTCATTATGGAAGGTAGTTTGGTGTCGAGATTTTTGTTACTCCATTAGATGGTAGCCTTGTCATTAGGAAGTTAGTCTGTTGTCGAGATTTTTGTTATTCCAATGGATAGTAGCCTATTCATTATGGAAGGTAGTCTGTTGTCGATATCTTTGTTACTCCAATGGATGGTAGCCTAATCATTATGGAAGATAGTCTATTTTGATATTTTTGTTACTCCAATGGATGGTAGCCTTGTCATTATGGAAGGTAGTATGTTATCGAGATTCTTGTTACTCCAATGGATGGTAGCCTTCTCATTATGGAAGGTAGTTTATTATCGATATCTTTGTTACTCTAATGGATGGTAGCCTAGTCATTATGGAAGGTAGTATGTTGTCGATATTCTTGTTACTCCAATGGATGGTAGCCTTGTCATTATGGAAAGTAGTGTGTTGTCGAGATTTTTGTTATTCTAATGGATGGTAGCCTTGTCATTATGAAAGGTAGTCTGTTGACGAGATTTTTGTTACTCCATTGGATGGTAGCCTTGTCATTATGTAAGTTAGTCTGTTGTCAAGATTTTTGTTATTCCAATGGATGGTAGCCTAGTCATTATGGAAGGTAGTCTATTTTCGAGATTTTTGTTACTCCAATGGATGGTTGCCTTGTCATTATGGAAGGTAGTCTGTTGTCGAGATTATTGTTATTCCAATGGATGGTAGCCTTGTCATTATCGAAGGTTGTCTGTTATCGATATTTTTGTTACTCCAATGGATGGTAGCCTTGTCATTATGGAAGGTAGTCTGTTATTGTAATTTTTGTTACTCCAACGGATGGTAGCCTTGTCATTATGGAAGGTAGTATGTTGTCGAGATTTTTGTTACTCCAAAGGATGGTAGCCTTGTCATTATGGAAGGTAGTCTGTTGTCGATATCTTTGTAACTCTAATGGATGGTAGCCTAGTCATTATGGAAGGTAGTATGTTGTCGATATTTTTGTTACTCCAATGGATGGTAGCCTTTTCTTTATGGAAAGTAGTCTGTTGTCGAGATTTTTGTTATTCCAATGGATGGTAGCCTTGCCATTATGAAAGGTAGTCTATTGTCGAGATTTTTGTTACTCCAAAGGATGGTAGCCTTGTAATTATGGATGGTAGTCTATTATCGAGATTTTTGTTACTCCAATGGATGGTAGCCTTGTCATTTTGGAAGGTAGTCTGTTGTCGAGATTTTTAATACTCCAATGGATGGTAGCCTTGTCATTATGGAAGGTAGTCTTTCGTTGTGATTTTTGTTACTCCAATGGATGGTAGCCATGTCATTATGGAAGGTGGTCTATTATTCAGATTTTTGTTAGTACAATGTATGGTAGCCTTGTCATTATGGAAGGTAGTCTATTTTCGAGATTTTTGTTACTCAAATGGATTGTAGCCTTGTCATTTTGGAAGGTAGTATGTTGTCGAGATTTTTGTTACTCCTAAGGATTGTAGCCTTGTCATTATGGAAGGTTGTCTGTTATCGATATTTTTGTTACTCCAATGGATGGTAGCCTTGTCATTAAGGAAGGTAGTATGTTATCGACATTTTTGTTATTTCAAAGGATGGTAGCCTTGTAATTATGGAAGGTAGTCTATTATCGAGATTTTTGTTACTCCAATGGATGGTAGCCTTGTCATTATGGAAGGTAGTTTGTCGTTGTGATTTTTGTTACTCCAATAGATGGTAGCCATGTCATTATGGAAGGTAGTCTATTGTTCATATTTTTATTACTACAATGTATGTTAGCCTTGTCATTATGAAAGGTAGTCTGTTGTCGATATTTTTGTTACTCCATTGGATGGTAGCCTTGTCATTATGGAAGTAAGTCTGTTGTCGAGATTTTAGTTACTCCAATGGATGGTAGCCTTGTCATTATGAAAGGTAGTCTGTTGTCGATATCTTTGTTACTCCAATGGATGGTAGCCTAATCATTATGGAAGATAGTCTATTTTGATATTTTTGTTACTCCAATGGATGGTAACCTTGTCATTATGGAAGGTATTATGTTATCGAGATTCTTGTTACTCCAATGGATGGTAGCCTTGTCATTATGGAAGGTAGTTTATTATCGATATCTTTGTTACTCTAATGGATGGTAGCCTAGTCATTATGGAAGGTAGTATGTTGTCGATATTCTTGTTACTCCAATGGATTGTAGCCTTGTCATTATGGAAAGTAGTGTGTTGTCGAGATTTTTGTTATTCTAATGGATGGTAGCCTTGTCATTATGAAAGGTAGTCTGTTGTCGAGATTTTTGTTATTCCATTGGATGGTAGCCTTGTCATTATGTAAGTTAGTCTGTTGTCGAGATTTTTGTTATTCCAATGGATGGTAGCCTAGTCATTATGGAAGGTAGTCTATTTTCGAGATTTTTGTTACTCCAATGGATGGTAGCCTTGTCATTATGGAAGGTAGTATGTTTTCGAGATTTTTGTTACTCCGAAGGAAGGTAGCCTAGTCATCATGAAAGCTAGTCTATTGTCGAGATTTTTGTTATTTGAAAGGATGGTAGCCTTGTCATTATGGAAGGTTGCTTTTTTCAAGATTTTTGTTACTCAAATGGATTGTAGCCTTGTCATTATGGGAGGTAGTATGTTGTCGAGATTTTTGTTACTCCTAAGGATGGTAGCCTTGTCATTATGGAAGGTTGTCTGTTATCGATATTTTTGTTACCCCAATGGATGGTAGCCTTGTCATTATGGAAGAAAGTCTGTTATTGTAATTTTTGTTACTCCAATGGATGGTGGCCTTGTCATTAAGGAAGGTAGTATGTTATCGACATTTTTGTTACTTCAAAGGATGGTAGCCTTGTAATTATGGAAGGTAGTCTATTATCGATATTTTTGTTACTCCAATGGATGCTAGCTTTGTCATTATGGAAGGTAGTCTGTTGTCGAGATTTTTAATACTCCAATTGATGGTAGCCTTGTCATTATGGAAGGTAGTTTGTCGTTGTGATTTTTGTTACTCCAATAGATGGTAGCCATGTCATTATGGAAGGTAGTCTACTGTTCATATTTTTGTTACTACAATATATATTAGCCTTGTCATTATGGAAGGTAGTCTGTTGTCGATATTTTTGTTACTCCATTGGATGGTAGCCTTGTCATTATGGAAGTAAGTCTGTTGTCGAGATTTTAGTTACTCCAATGGATGGTAGCCTTGTTATTATGAAAGGTAGTCTGTTGTCGATATCTTTGTTACTCCAAAGGATGGTAGCCTTGTAATTATGGATGGTAGTCTATTATCGAGATTTTTGTTACTCCAATGGATGGTAGCCTTGTCATTTTGGAAAGTAGTCTGTTGTCGAGATTTTTAATACTCCAATGGATGGTAGCCTTGTCATTATGGAAGGTAGTCTTTCGTTGTGATTTTTGTTACTCTAATGGATGGTAGCCATGTCATTATAGAAGGTGGTCTATTGTTCAGATTTTTGTTACTACAATGTATGGTAGCCTTGTCATTATGGAAGGTAGTTTGGTGTCGAGATTTTTGTTACTCCATTGGATGGTAGCCTTGTCATTAGGAAGTTAGTCTGTTGTCGAGATTTTTGTTATTCCAATGGATAGTAGCCTATTCATTATGGAAGGTAGTCTGTTGTCGATATCTTTGTTACTCCAATGGATGGTAGCCTAATCATTATGGAAGATAGTCTATTTTGATATTTTTGTTACTCCAATGGATGGTAGCCTTGTCATTATGGAAGGTAGTATGTTATCGAGATTCTTGTTACTCCAATGGATGGTAGCCTTCTCATTATGGAAGGTAGTTTATTATCGATATCTTTGTAACTCTAATGGATGGTAGCCTAGTCATTATGGAAGGTAGTATGTTGTCGATATTCTTGTTACTCCAATGGATGGTAGCCTTGTCATTATGGAAAGTAGTGTGTTGTCGAGATTTTTGTTATTCTAATGGATGGTAGCCTTGTCATTATGAAAGGTAGTCTGTTGACGAGATTTTTGTTACTCCATTGGATGGTAGCCTTGTCATTATGTAAGTTAGTCTGTTGTCAAGATTTTTGTTATTCCAATGGATGGTAGCCTGGTCATTATGGAAGGTAGTCTATTTTCGAGATTTTTGTTACTCCAATGGATGGTTGCCTTGTCATTATGGAAGGTAGTCTGTTGTCGAGATTATTGTTATTCCAATGGATGGTAGCCTTGTCATTATCGAAGGTTGTCTGTTATCGATATTTTTGTTACTCCAATGGATGGTAGCCTTGTCATTATGGAAGGTAGTCTGTTATTGTAATTTTTGTTACTCCAACGGATGGTAGCCTTGTCATTATGGAAGGTAGTATGTTGTCGAGATTTTTGTTACTCCAAAGGATGGTAGCCTTGTCATTATGGAAGGTAGTCTGTTGTCGATATCTTTGTAACTCTAATGGATGGTAGCCTAGTCATTATGGAAGGTAGTATTTTGTCGATATTTTTGTTACTCCAATGGATGGTAGCCTTTTCATTATGGAAAGTAGTCTGTTGTCGAGATTTTTGTTATTCCAATGGATGGTAGCCTTGCCATTATGAAAGGTAGTCTATTGTCGAGATTTTTGTTACTCCAAAGGATGGTAGCCTTGTAATTATGGATGGTAGTCTATTATCGAGATTTTTGTTACTCCAATGGATGGTAGCCTTGTCATTTTGGAAGGTAGTCTGTTGTCGAGATTTTTAATACTCCAATGGATGGTAGCCTTGTCATTATGGAAGGTAGTCTTTCGTTGTGATTTTTGTTACTCCAATGGTTGGTAGCCATGTCATTATGGAAGGTGGTCTATTATTCAGATTTTTGTTACTACAATGTATGGTAGCCTTGTCATTATGGAAGGTAGTTTGTTGTCGAGATTTTTGTTACTCCATTAGATGGTAGCCTTGTCATTAGGAAGTTAGTCTGTTGTCGAGATATTTGTTATTCCAATGGATGGTAGCTTAGTCATTATGGAAGGTAGTCTGTTGTCGATATCTTTGTTACTCCAATGGATGGTAGCCTAATCATTATGGAAGATAGTCTATTTTGATATTTTTGTTACTCCAATGGATGGTAGCCTTGTCATTATGGAAGGTAGTATGTTATCGAGATTCTTGTTACTCCAATGGATGGTAGCCTTGTCATTATGGAAGGTAGTTTATTATCGATATCTTTGTTACTCTAATGGATGGTAGCCTAGTCATTATGGAAGGTAGTATGTTGTCGATATTCTTGTTACTCCAATGGATGGTAGCCTTGTCATTATGGAAAGTAGTGTGTTGTCGAGATTTTTGTTATTCTAATGGATGGTAGCCTTGTCATTATGAAAGGTAGTCTGTTGACGAGATTTTTGTTACTCCATTGGATGGTAGCCTTGTCATTATGTAAGTTAGTCTGTTGTCGAGATTTTTGTTATTCCAATGGATGGTAGCCTAGTCATTATGGAAGGTAGTCTATTTTCGAGATTTTTGTTACTCCAATGGATGGTTGCCTTGTCATTATGGAAGGTAGTCTGTTGTCGAGATTATTGTTATTCCAATGGATAGTAGCCTTGTCATTATCGAAGGTTGTCTGTTATCGATATTTTTGTTACTCCAATGGATGGTAGCCTTGTCATTATGGAAGGTAGTCTGTTATTGTAATTTTTGTTACTCCAACGGATGGTAGCCTTGTCATTATGGAAGGTAGTATGTTGTCGAGATTTTTGTTACTCCAAAGGATGGTAGCCTTGTCATTATGGAAGGTAGTCTGTTGTCGATATCTTTGTAACTCTAATGGATGGTAGCCTAGTCATTATGGAAGGTAGTATGTTGTCGATATTTTTGTTACTCCAATGGATGGTAGCCTTTTCATTATGGAAAGTAGTCTGTTGTCGAGATTTTTGTTATTCCAATGGATGGTAGCCTTGTCATTATGAAAGGTAGTCTATTGTCGAGATTTTTGTTACTCCAAAGGATGGTTGCCCTGTAATTATGGATGGTAGTCTATTATCGAGATTTTTGTTACTCCAATGGATGGTAGCCTTAGCATTTTGGAAGGTAGTCTGTTGTCGAGATTTTTAATACTCCAATGGATGGTAGCCTTGTCATTATGGAAGGTACTCTTTCGTTGTGATTTTTGTTACTCCAATGGATGGTAGCCATGTCATTATGGAAGGTGGTCTATTGTTCAGATTTTTGTTACTACAATGTATGGTAGCCTTGTCATTATGGAAGGTAGTTTGTTGTCGAGATTTTTGTTACTCCATTGGATGGTAGACTTGTCATTAGGAAGTTAGTCTGTTGTCGAGATTTTTGTTATTCCAATGGATGGTAGCCTAGTCATTATGGAAGGTAGTATATTTTCGATATCTTTGTTACTTTAGTGGATGGTAGCCTTGTCATTATGGAAGATAGTCTATTTTGATATTTTTGTTACTCCAATGGATGGTAGCCTTGTCATTATGGAAGGTAGTATGTTATCGAGATTCTTGTTACTCCAATGGATGGTAGCCTTGTCATTATGGAAGGTAGTTTATTATCGATATCTTTGTTACTCTAATGGATGGTAGCCTAGTCATTATGGAAGGTAGTATGTTGTCGATATTCTTGTTACTCCAATGGATGGTAGCCTTGTCATTATGGAAAGTAGTGTGTTGTCGAGATTTTTGTTATTCTAATGGATGGTAGCCTTGTCATTATGAAAGGTAGTCTGTTGACGAGATTTTTGTTACTCCATTGGATCGTAGCCTTGTTATTATGTAAGTTAGTCTGTTGTCGAGATTTTTGTTATTCCAATGGATGGTAGCCTAGTCATTATGGAAGGTAGTCTATTTTCGAGATTTTTGTTACTCCAATGGATGGTTGCCTTGTCATTATGGAAGGTAGTCTGTTGTCGAGATTATTGTTATTCCAATGGATAGTAGCCTTGTCATTATCGATGGTTGTCTCTTATTGATACTTTTGTTACTCCAATGGATGGTAGCCTTGTCATTATGGAAGGTAGTCTGTTATTGTAATTTTTGTTACTCCAACGGATGGTAGCCTTGTCATTATGGAAGGTAGTATGTTGTCGAGATTTTTGTTACTCCAAAGGATGGTAGCCTTGTCATTATGGAAGGTAGTCTGTTGTCGATATCTTTGTAACTCTAATGGATGGTAGCCTAGTCATTATGGAAGGTAGTATGTTGTCGATATTTTTGTTACTCCAATGGATGGTAGCCTTTTCATTATGGAAAGTAGTCTGTTGTCGAGATTTTTGTTATTCCAATGGATGGTAGCCTTGTCATTATGAAAGGTAGTCTATTGTCGAGATTTTTGTTACTCCAAAGGATGGTTGCCCTGTAATTATGGATGGTAGTCTATTATCGAGATTTTTGTTACTCCAATGGATGGTAACCTTGTCATTTTGGAAGGTAGTCTGTTGTCGAGATTTTTAATACTCCAATGGATGGTAGCCTTGTCATTATGGAAGGTACTCTTTCGTTGTGATTTTTGTTACTCCAATGGATGGTAGCCATGTCATTATGGAAGGTGGTCTATTGTTCAGATATTTGTTACTACAATGTATGGTAGCCTTGTCATTATGGAAGGTAGTTTGTTGTCGAGATTTTTGTTACTCCATTGGATGGTAGACTTGTCATTAGGAAGTTAGTCTGTTGTCGAGATTTTTGTTATTCCAATGGATGGTAGCCTAGTCATTATGGAAGGTAGTATATTTTCGATATTTTTGTTACTTTAGTGGATGGTAGCCTTGTCATTATGGAAGGTAGTATGTTTTCGAGATTTTTGTTACTCCAAAGGATGGTAGCCTAGTCATTATGAAAGCTAGTATGTTGTCGAGATTTTTGTTATTTGAAAGGATGGTAGCCTTGTCATTATGGAAGCTTGCTTTTTTCGAGATTTTTGTTACTCAAATGGATTGTAGCCTTGTCATTATGGAAGGTAGTATGTTGTCGAGATTTTTGTTACTCCAAAGGATGGTAGCCTTGTCATTATGGAAGGTTGTCTGTTATCGATATTTTTGTTACTCCAATGGATGGTAGCCTTGTCATTATGGAAGGTAGTCTGTTATTGTAATTTTAGTTACTCCAATGGATGGTAGCCTTGTCATTATGGAAGGTAGTATGTTATCGATATTTTTGTTACTTCAAAGGATGGTAGCCTTTTAATTATGGAAGGTAGTCTATTATCGAGATTTTTGTTTCTCCAATGGATACTAGCCTTGTCATTATGAAAGGTAGTCTGTGGTCGAGATTTTTAATACTCCAATGGATGGTAGCCTTGTCATTATGGAAGGTAGTTTGTCGTTGTGATTTTTGTTACTCCAATAGATGGTAGCCATGTCATTATAGAAGGTAGTCTATTGTTCATATTTTTGTTACTACAATGTACGTTAGCCTTGTCATTATGGAAGGTAGTTTGTTATCGATATTTTTGTTACTCCATTGGATGGTAGCCTTTTCATTATATAAGTAAGTCTGTTGTCGAGATTTTAGTTACTCCAATGGATGGTAGCCTTGTCATTATGAAAGGTAGTCTGTTGTCGATATCTTGGTTACTCCAATGGATGGTAGCCTAATCATTATGGAAGATAGTCTATTTTGATATTTTTGTTACTCCAATGGATGGTAGCCTTGTCATTATGGAAGGTAGTTTGTTGTCGATATCTTTGTTACTCTAATGGATGGTAGCCTAGTCATTATGGAAGGTAGTATGTTGTCGAGATTTTTGTTACTCCAATGGTTGGTAGCCTTTTCATTATGGAAAGTAGTGTGTTGTCGAGATTTTTGTTATTCTAATGGATGATAGCCTTGTCATTATGAAAGGTAGCCTTGTCATTATGGAAGGTAGTCTTTCGTTGTGATTTTTGTTACTCCAATGGATGGTAGCCATGTCATTATGGAAGGTGGTCTATTGTTCAGATTTTTGTTACTACAATGTATGGTAGCCTTGTCATTATGGAAGGTAGTTTGTTGTCGAGATTTTTGTTACTCCATTGGATGGTAGCCTTGTCATTAGGAAGTTAGTCTGTTGTCGAGATTTTTGTTATTCCAATGGATGGTAGCCTAGTCATTATGGAAGGTAGTCTGTTGTCGATATCTTTGTTACTCCAATGGATGGTAGCCTAATCATTATGGAAGATAGTCTATTTTGATATTTTTGTTACTCCAATGGATGGTAGCCTTGTCATTATGGAAGGTAGTATGCTATCGAGATTCTTGTTACTCCAATGGATGGTAGCCTTGTCATTATGGAAGGTAGTTTATTATCGATATCTTTGTTACTCTAATGGATGGTAGCCTAGTCATTATGGAAGGTAGTATGTTGTCGATATTCTTGTTACTCCAATGGATGGTAGCCTTGTCATTATGGAAAGTAGTGTGTTGTCGAGATTTTTGTTATTCTAATGGATGGTAGCCTTGTCATTATGAAAGGTAGTCTGTTGTCGAGATTTTTGTTACTCCATTGGATGGTAGCCTTGTCATTATGTAAGTTAGTCTGTTGTCGAGATTTTTGTTATTCCAATGGATGGTAGTCTAGTCATTATGGAAGGTAGTCTATTTTCGAGATTTTTGTTACTCCAATGGATGGTTGCCTTGTCATTATGGAAGGTAGTTTGTTGTCGAGATTATTGTTATTCCAATGGATAGTAGCCTTGTCATTATCGAAGGTTGTCTGTTATTGATATTGTTGTTACTCCAATGGATGGTAGCCTTGTCATTATGGAAGGTAGTCTGTTATTGTAATTTTTGTTACTCCAACGGATGGTAGCCTTGTCATTATGGAAGGTAGTATGTTGTCGAGATTTTTGTTACTCCAAAGGATGGTAGCCTTGTCATTATGGAAGGTAGTCTGTTGTCGATATCTTTGTAACTCTAATTGATGGTAGCCTAGTCATTATGGAAGGTAGTCTATTTTGATATTTTTGTTACTCCAATGGATGGTAGCCTTGTCATTATGGAAGGTAGTTTGTTGTCGATATCGTTGTTACTCTAATGGATGGTAGCTTAGTCATTATGGAAGGTAGTATGTTGTCGTGATTTTTGTTACTCCAATGGATGGTAGCCTTGTCATTATGGAAAGTAGTGTGTTGTCGAGATTTTTGTTATTCTAATGGATGGTAGCCTTGTCATTATGAAAGGTAGTCTGTTGTCGATATATTTGTTACTCAAATGGATGGTAGCCTAATCATTATGGAAGGTAGTCTATTTTGATATTTTTGTTACTCCAATGGATGGTAGCCTTGTCATTATGGAAGGTAGTATGTTTTCGAGATTTTTATTACTCCAAAGGATGGTAGCCTTGTCATTATGGAAGGTAGTCTATTGTCGAGATTTTTGTTACTCCAATGGACGGTTGCCTTGTCATTATGGAAGGTAGTTTGTTGTCGATATCTTTGTTACTTTAATGGATGGTAGCCAAGTCATTATGGAAGGTAGTTTGTTGTCGATATCTTTGTTACTCCAATGGATGTTAGCCTTGTCATTATGGAAGTTAGTCTGTTGTCGAGATTTTTGTTATTCCAATGCATGGTAGCCTAGTCATTTTGGAAGGTAGTCTATTTTCGAGATTTTTGTTTCTCCAATGGATGGTTGCCTTGTCATTATGGAAGGTAGTCTGTTGTCGAGATTTTTGTTATTCCAATGGATGGTAGCCTTGTCATTATGGAAGGTTGTCTGTTATCGTTAGTTTTGTTACTCCAATCGATGGTAGCCTTGTCATTATGGAAGGTAGTCTGTTATTGTAATTTTTGTTACTCCAACGGATGGTAGCCTTGTCATTATGGAAGGTAGTATGTTGTCGAGATTTTTGTTACTCCAAAGGATGGTAGCCTTGTCATTATGGAAGGTAGTCTGTTGTCGATATCTTTGTAACTCTAATGGATGGTAGCCTAGTCATTATGGAAGGTAGTCTATTTTGATATTTTTGTTACTCCAATGGATGGTAGCCTTGTCATTATGGAAGGTAGTTTGTTGTCGATATCATTGTTACTCTAATGGATGGTAGCTTAGTCATTATGGAAGGTAGTACGTTGTCGAGATTTTTGTTACTCCAATGGATGGTAGCCTTGTCATTATGGAAAGTAGTGTGTTGTCGAGATTTTTGTTATTCTAATGGATGATAGCCTTGTCATTATGAAAGGTAGTATGTTGTCGATATATTTGTTACTCCAATGGATGGTAGCCTAATCATTATGGAAGGTAGTCTATTTTGATATTTTTGTTACTCCAATGGACGGTTGCCTTGTCATTATGGAAGGTAGTTTGTTGTCGATATCTTTGTTACTTTAATGGATGGTAGCCTAGTCATTATGGAAGGTAGTTTGTTGTCGATATCTTTGTTACTCCAATGGATGTTAGCCTTGTCATTATGGAAGTTAGTCTGTTGTCGAGATTTTTGTTATTCCAATGGATGGTAGCCTAGTCATTTTGGAAGGTAGTCTATTTTCGAGATTTTTGTTTCTCCAATGGATGGTTGCCTTGTCATTATGGAAGGTAGTCTGTTGTCGAGATTTTTGTTATTCCAATGGATGGTAGCCTTGTCATTATGGAAGGTTGTCTGTTATCGTTAGTTTTGTTACTCCAATCGATGGTAGCCTTGTCATTATGGAAGGTAGTCTGTTATTGTAATTTTTGTTACTCCAATGGATGGTAGCCTTGTCATTATGGAAGGCAGTATGTTGTCGAGATTTTTGTTACACCAAAGGATGGTAGCCTTGTAATTATGGAAGGTAGTCTATTATCGAGATTTTTCTTACTCCAATATATGCTAGCCTTGTCATTATGGAAGGTAGTCTGTTGTCGAGATTTTTAATACTTCAATGGATGGTAGCCTTGTCATTATGGAAGGTAGTCTATTGTTCATATTTTTGTTACTGCAATGTATGGTATCCTTGTCATTATGGAAGGTAGTCTGTTGTCGATATTTTTGTTACTCCATTGGATGGTAGCCTTGTCATTATGGAAGTTAGTCTGTTGTCGATATTTTTGGTATTCTAATGGATGGTAGCCTTGTCATTATGAAAGGTAGTTTGTTGTCGATATCTTTGTTACTCTAATGGATGGTAGCCTAATCATTATGGAAGGTAGTCTATTTTGATATTTTTGTTACTCCAATGGATGGTAGCCTTGTCATTATGGAAGGTAGTTTGTTGTCGATATCTTTGTTACTCTAATGGATGGTAGCCTAGTCATTATGGAAGGTAGTATGTTGTCGAGATTTTTGTTACTCCAATGGATGGTAGCCTTGTCATTATGGAAGGTAGTTTGTTGTCGATATCTTTTTACTCTAATGGATGGTAGCCTAGTCATTATGGAAGGTAGTATGTTGTCGAGATTTTTGTTACTCCAATGGATGGTAGCCTTGTCATTATGGAAAGTAGTGTGTTGTGGAGATTTTTGTTATTCTAATGGATGGTTGCCATGTCATTGTGAAAGGTAGTCTGTTGTCGATATCTTTGTTACTCAAATGTATAGTAGCCTAATCATTATGGAAGGTAGTCTATTTTGATATTTTTGTTACTCCAATGGATGGTAGCCTTGTCATTATGGAAGGTAGTTTGTTGTCGATATCTTTGTTACTCTAATGGATGGTAGCCTAGTCATTATGGAAGGTAGTATGTTGTCGAGATTTTTGTTACTCCAATGGATGGTAGCCTTGTCATTATGGAAAGTAGTGTGTTGTGGAGATTTTTGTTATTCTAATGGATGGTTGCCTTGTCATTATGAAAGGTAGTCTGTTGTCGATATCTTTGTTACTCAAATGTATAGTAGCCTCATCATTATGGAAGGTAGTCTATTTTGATATTTTTGTTACTCCAATGAATGGTAGCCTTGTCATTATGGAAGGTAGTATGTTGTCGAGATTTTGATTACTCCAAAGGATGGTAGCCTTGTCATTATGAAAGGAAGTCTATTGTCAATATCGTTGTCACTCCAATGGATGGTAGCCTAATCATTATGGAAGGTAGTCTATTTTTATATTTTTGTTACTCCAATGGATGGTAGCCTTGTCATTATGGAAGGTAGTTTGTTGTCGATATCTTTGTTACTCTAATGGATGGTAGCCTAGTCATTATGGAAGGTAGTATGTTGTCGAGATTTTTGTTACTCCAATGGATGGTAGCCTTGTGATTATGGAATGTAGTGTGTTGTCGATATTTTTGTTATCCTAATGGATGGTAGCCTTGTCATTATGAAAGGTAGTCTGTTGTCGATATCTTTGTTACTCCAATGGATGGTAGCCGATTCATTATGGAAGGTAGTCTATTTTGATATTTTTGTTACTCTAATGGATGGTAGCCTTGTCATTATGGAAGGTAGTATGTTGTCGAGATTTTTATTACTCCAAAGGATGGTAGCCTTGTCATTATGGAAGGTAGTCTATTGTCGAGATTTTTGTTACTCCAATGGATGGTAGCCTTGTCATTATGGAAGGTAGTTTGTTGTCGATATCTATGTTACTCTAATGGATGGTAGCCTAGTCATTATGGAAGGTAGTATGTTGTCGATATTCTTGTTACTCCAATGGATGGTAGCCTTGTCATTATGGAAAGTAGTGTGTTGTCGAGATTTTTGTTATTCTAATGGATGGTAGCCTTGTCATTATGAAAGGTAGTCAGTTGTCGAGATTTTTGTTACTCCAATGGATGGTAGCCTTGATATTATAGAAGGTAGTTTGTTGACGATATCGTTGTTACTCTAATGAATGGTAGCCTAGTAATTATGGAAGGTAGTATGTTGTCGAGATTTTTGTTACTCCAATGGATGGTAGCCTTGTGATTATGGAAAGTAGTGTGTTGTCGAGATTTTTGTTATTCTAATGGATGGTAGCCTTGTCATTATGAAAGGTAGTCTATTGTCGATATCTTTGTTACTCCGATGGATGGTAGCCTAATCATTATAGAAGGTAGTCTATTTTGATATTTTTGTTACTCTAATGGATGGTAGCCTTGTCATTATGGAAGGTAGTATGTTGTCGAGATTTTTATTACTCCAAAGGATGGTAGCCTTGTCATTATGGAAGGTAGTCTATTGTCGAGATTTTTGTTACTCCAATGGATGGTAGCCTTGTCATTATGGAAGGTAGTTTGTTGTCGATATCTTTGTTACTCTAATGGATGGTAGCCTAGACATTATGGAAGGTAGTATGTTGTCGAGATTTTTGTTACTCCAATGGATGGTAACCTTGTCATTATGGAAAGTAGTGTGTTGTCGAGATTTTTGTTATTCTAATGGATGGTAGCCTTGTCATTATAAAAGGTAGTCTATTGTCGATATCTTTGTTACTCCAAAGGATGGTAGCCTAATCATTATGGAAGGTAGTCTATTTTGATATTTTTGTTACTCTAATGGATGGTAGCCTTGTCATTATGGAAGGTAGTATGTTGTCGAGATTTTTATTACTCCAAAGGATGGTAGCCTTGTCATTATGGAAGGTAGTCTATTGTCGAGATTTTTGTTACTCCAATGGATGGTAGCCTTGTCATTATGGAAGGTAGTTTGTTGTCGATATCTTTGTTACTCTAATGGATGGTAGCCTAGACATTATGGAAGGTAGTATGTTGTCGAGATTTTTGTTACTCCAATGGATGGTAACCTTGTCATTATGGAAAGTAGTGTGTTGTCGAGATTTTTGTTATTCTAATGGATGGTAGCCTTGTCATTATGAAAGGTAGTCTGTTGTCGAGATTTTTGATACTCCAATGGATGGTAGCCTTGTCATTATGGAAGGTAGTCTATTTTCGAGATTTTTGTTACTCCAATGGATGGTTGCCTTGTAATTATGGAAGGTAGTCTGTTGTCGAGATTTTTTGTTATTCCAATGGATGGTAAGCTTGTCATTATGGAAGGTTGTCTGTTATCGATATTTTTGTTACTCCAATGGATGGTAGCCTTGTCATTATGGAAGGTAGTCTGTTATTGTAATTTTTATTAATCCAATGGATTGTAGCCTTGTCATTATGGAAGGTAGTATGTTGTCGAGATTTTTGTTACTCCAAAGGATGGTAGCCTTGTAATTATGGAAGGTAGTCTATTATCGAGATTTTTGTTACTCCAATGGATGCTAGCCTTGTCATTATGGAAGGTAGTTTGTTGTCGATATTTTTAATACTCCAATGGATGGTAGCCTTGTCATTATTGAAGGTAGTCTATCATTGTGATTTTTGTTACTCCAATAGATGGTAGCCATGTCATTATGGAAGGTAGTCTATTGTTCATATTTTTGTTACTACAATGTACGGTGGCCTTGTCATTATGGAAGGAAGTTTGTTGTCGATATTTTTGTTACTCCATTGGATGGTAGCCTTGTCATTATGGAAGCTAGTCTGTTGTCGAGATTTTTGTTACTCTAATGGATGGTAACCTTGTCATTATGAAAGGTAGTTTGTTGTCGATATCTTTGTTACTTCAATGGATGGTAGCCTAATCATTATAGAAGGTAGTCAATTTTGATATTTTTGTTACTCCAATGGATGGTAGCCTTGTCATTATAGAAGGTAGTTTGTTGTCGATATCTTTGTTACTCTAATGAATGGTAGCCTAGTCATTATGGAAGGTAGTATGTTGTCGAGATTTTTGTTACTCCAATGGATGGTAGCCTTATGATTATGGAAAGTAGTGTGTTGTCGAGATTTTTGTTATTCTAATGGATGGTAGCCTTGTCATTATGAAAGGTAGTCTGTTGTCGATATCTTTGTTACTCCGATGGATGGTAGCCTAATCATTATGGAAGGTAGTCTATTTTGACATTTTTGTTACTCCAATGGATGGTAGCCTTGTCATTATGGAAGGTAGTATGTTGTCGAGATTTTTATTACTCCAAAGGATGGTAGCCTTGTCATTATGGAAGGTAGTCAATTGTCGAGATTTTTGTTACTCCAATGGATGGCAGCCTTGTCATTATGGAAGGTAGTTTGTTGTCGATATCTTTGTTACTCTAATGGATGGTAGCCTAGTCATTATGGAAGGTAGTATGTTGTCGAGATTTTTGTTACTGCAATGGATGGTAACCTTGTCATTATGAAAGGTAGTTTGTTGTCGATATCTTTGTTACTCCAATGGATGGTAGCCTAATCATTATAGAAGGTAGTCAATTTTGATATTTTTGTTACTCCAATGGATGGTAGTCTTGTCATTATAGAAGGTAGTTTGTTGACGATATCGTTGTTACTCTAATGAATGGTAGCCTAGTAATTATGGAAGGTAGTATGTTGTCGAGATTTTTGTTACTCCAATGGATGGTAGCCTTGGGATTATGGAAAGTAGTGTGTTGTCGAGATTTTTGTTATTCTAATGGATGGTAGCCTTGTCATTATGAAAGGTAGTCTATTGTCGATATCTTTGTTACTCCGATGGATGGTAGCCTAATCATTATGGAAGGTAGTCTATTTTGATATTTTTGTTACTCTAATGGATGGTAGCCTTGTCATTATGGAAGGTAGTATGTTGTCGAGATTTTTATTACTCCAAAGGATGGTAGCCTTGTCATTATGGAAGGTAGTCTATTGTCGAGATTTTTGTTACTCCAATGGATGGTAGCCTTGTCATTATGGAAGGTAGTTTGTTGTCGATATCTTTGTTACTCTAATGGATGGTAGCCTAGACATTATGGAAGGTAGTATGTTGTCGAGATTTTTGTTACTCCAATGGATGGTAACCTTGTCATTATGGAAAGTAGTGTGTTGTCGAGATTTTTGTTATTCTAATGGATGGTAGCCTTGTCATTATGAAAGGTAGTCTGTTGTCGATATTTTTGTTACTCCAATGGATGGTAGCCTTGTCATTATGGAAGGTAGTCTATTTTCGAGATTTTTGTTACTCCAATGGATGGTTGCCTTGTCATTATGGAAGGTAGTCTGTTGTCGAGATTTTTTGTTATTCCAATGGATGGTAACCTTGTCATTATGGAAGGTTGTCTGTTATCGATATTTTTGTTACTCCAATGGATGGTAGCCTTGTCATTATGGAAGGTAGTCTGTTATTGTAATTTTTATTAATCCAATGGATTGTAGCCTTGTCATTATGGAAGGTAGTATGTTGTCGGGATTTTTGTTACTCCAAAGGATGGTAGCCTTGTAATTATGGAAGGTAGTCTATTATCGAGATTTTTGTTACTCCAATGGATGCTAGCCTTGTCATTATGGAAGGTAGTTTGTTGTCGATATTTTTAATACTCCAATGGATGGTAGCCTTGTCATTATTGAAGGTAGTCTATCATTGTGATTTTTGTTACTCCAATAGATGGTAGCCATGTCATTATGGAAGGTAGTCTATTGTTCATATTTTTGTTACTACAATGTACGGTAGCCTTGTCATTATGGAAGGAAGTTTGTTGTCGATATTTTTGTTACTCCATTGGATGGTAGCCTTGTCATTATGGAAGCTAGTTTGTTGTCGAGATTTTTGTTACTCCAATGGATGGTAACCTTGTCATTATGAAAGGTAGTTTGTTGTCGATATCTTTGTTACTCCAATGGATGGTAGCCTAATCATTATAGAAGGTAGTCAATTTTGAGATTTTTGTTACTCCAATGGATGGTAGCCTTGTCATTATAGAAGGTAGTTTGTTGTCGATATCTTTGTTACTCTAATGAATGGTAGCCTAGTCATTATGGAAGGTAGTATGTTGTCGAGATTTTTGTTACTCCAATGGATGGTAGCCTTGTGTTTATGGAAAGTAGTGTGTTGTCGAGATTTTTGTTATTCTAATGGATGGTATCCTTGTCATTATGAAAGGTAGTCTGTTGTCGATATCTTTGTTACTCCGATGGATGGTAGCCTAATCATTATGGAAGGTAGTCTATTTTGATATTTTTGTTACTCCAATGGATGGTAGCCTTGTCATTATGGAAGGTAGTATGTTGTCGACATTTTTATTACTCCAAAGGATGGTAGCCTTGTCATTATGGAAGGTAGTCAATTGTCGAGATTTTTGTTACTCCAATGGATGGTAGCCTTGTCATTATGGAAGGTAGTTTTTTGTCGATATCTTTGTTACTCTAATGGATGGTAGCCTAGTCATTATGGAAGGTAGTATGTTATCGAGATTTTTATTACTCCCAAGGATGGTAGCCTTGTCATTATGGAAGGTAGTCAATTGTCGAGATTTTTGTTACTCCAATGGATGGTAGCCTTGTCATTATGGAAGGAAGTTTGTTGTCGATATCTTTGTTACTCTAATGGATGGTAGCCTAGTCATTATTGAAGGTAGTATGTTGTCGATATTTTTGTTACTCCAATGGATGGTAGCCTTGTCATTATGGAAAGTAGTGTGTTGTCGAGATTTTTGTTATTCTAATAGATGGTAGCCTTGTCATTATGAAAGGTAGTTTGTTGTCGAGATTTTTGTTACTCCATTGGATGGTAGCCTTGTCATTATGGAAATTAGTCTGTTGTCGATATTTTTGTTATTCCAATGGATGGTAGCCTAGTCAATATGGAAGGTAGTCTATTTTCTAGATTTTTGTAACTCCAATGGATGGTTGCCTTGTCATTATGGAATGTAGTCTGTGGTCGAGATTTTTGTTATTCGAATGGATGGTAGCCTTGTCATTATGGAAGGTTTTCTATTATCGATATTTTTGTTACTCCAATGGATGGTAGCCTTGTCATTATGGAAGGTAGTCTATTATTGTAATTTTTGTTACTCCAATGGATGGTAGCCTTGTCATTATAGAAGGTAGTATGTTGTCGATATTTTTGTTACTCCAAAGGATGGCAGCCTTGTAATTATGGAAGGTAGTCTATTATCGAGATTTTTGTTACTCCAATGGATGCTAGCCTTTCCATTATGGAAGGTAGTCTGTCGTTGTGATTTTTAATACTCCAATGGATGGTAGCCTTTTCATTATGGAAGGTAGTCTATCGTTATGATTTTTGTTACTCCAATAGATGGTAGCCATGTAATTATGGAAGGTAGTCTATTGTTCATATTTTTGTTACTACAATGTATGGTAGCCTTGTCATTATGGAAGGTAGTCTGTTGTCGATATTTTTGTTACTCCATTGGAATGGTAGCCTTTTCATTATGAAAGTTAGTCTATTGTCGATATTTTTGTTATTTTAATGGATGGTAGCCTTATCATTATGAAAGGTAGTTTGTTGTCGATATCTTTGTTACTCCAAAGGATGGTAGCCTAATCATTATGGAAGGTAGTCTATTTTGATATTTTTGTTACTCCAATGGATGGTAGCCTTGTCATTATGGAAGGTAGTTTGTTGTCGGTATCTTTGTTACTTTAAGGGATGGTAGCCTAGCCATTATAGAAGGTAGTATGTTGTGGAGATTTTTGTTACTCCAATGGATGGTAGCCTTGTCATTATGGAAGGTAGTTTGTTGTCGATATCTTTGTTACTCTAATGGATTGTAGCCTAGTCATTATGGAAGGTAGTATGTTGTCGAGATTTTTGTTACCCCAATGGATGGTAGCCTTGTCATTATGGAAAGTAGTGTGTTGTCGAGATTTTTGTTATTCTAATGGATGGTAGCCTTGTCATTATGAAAGGTAGTCTGTTGTTGAGATTTTTGTTACTCCATTGGATGGTAGCCTTGGCATTATGGAAGTTAGTCTGTTGTCAAGATTTTTGTTATTCCAACGGATGGTAGCCTAGTCATTATGGAAGGTAGTCTATTTTCGAGATTTTTGTTACTCCAATGGATGGTTGCCTTGTCATTATGGAAGGTAGTATGTTGTCGAGATTTTTGTTATTCCAATGGATGGTAGCCTTGTCATTATGGAAGGTTGTCTGTTATCGATATTTTTGTTACTCCAATGGATGGTAGCCTTGTCATTATGGAAGGTAGTTTGTTATTGTAATTTTTGTTACTCCAATGGATGGTAGCCTTGTCATTATGGAAGGTAGTATGTTGTCGAGATTTTTCTTACTCCAAAGGATGGTAGCCTTGTAATTATGGAAGGTAGTCTATTATCGAGATTTTTGTTACTCCAATGCATGCTAGCCTTGTCATTATGGAAGGTAGTCTGTTGTCGAGATTTTTAATACTCCAATGGATGGTAGCCTTGTCACTATGGAAGTTAGTTTGTCGTTGTGATTTTTGTTACTCCAAAAGATGATAGCCATGTCATTATGGAAGGTAGTCTATTGTTCATATTTTTGTTACTACAATGTATGATAGCCTTGTCATTATGGAAGTTAGTCTGTTGTCGAGATTTTTGTTACTCCAATGGATGGTAGCCTTGTCATTATGAAAGGTAGTCTGTTGTCGATAACTTTGTTACTCCAATGGATGGTAGCCTAATCATTATGGAAGGTAGTCTTTTTTTATATTTTTGTTACTCCAATGGATGGTAGCCTTGTCATTATGGAAGGTAGTTTGTTGTCGATATCTTTGTTACTCTAATGGATGGTAGCCTAGTCATTATGGAAGGTAGTATGTTGTTGATATTTTTGTTACTCCAATGGATGGTAGCCTAGTCATTATGGAAGTTAGTATGTTGTCGAGATTTTTGTTACTCCAATGGATGGTAGCCTTGTCATTATGGAAGGTAGTTTGTTGTCGATATCTCTGTTACTCCAATGGACGGTAGCCTAGTCATTATGAAAGGTAGTCTGTTGTCGAGGTTTTTGTTAATCCAAAGGATGGTTGCCTTGTCATTATGGAAGGTTATCTGTTTTCGAGATTTTTGTTACTCCAATGGATGGTAGCCTTGTCATTATGGAAGGTAGTATGTTGTCGATATTTTTGTTACTCCAAAGGATGGTAGCCTTGTCATTATGGAATGTTGTCTATTATCGATATTTTTGTTACTCCAATGGATGGTAGAATTGTCATTATGTAAGGTAGTCTGTTGTTGAGATTTTTAATACTCCAATGGATGGTAGCCTTGTCATTATGGAAGGTAGTTTGTCGTTGTGATTTTTGGTACTCCAATAGATGATAGCCATCTCATTATGAAAGGTAGTCTATTGTTCAGATTTTTGTTACTACAATGTTTGGTAGCCTTGTCATTATGGAAGGTAGTCTGTAGTCGAGATTTTTGTTACTCCATTGGATAGTAGCCTTGTCATTATGGAAGGTAGTCTGTTGTCGAGATTTTTGTTATTCCAATGGATGGTAGCCTTGTCATTATGGAAGGTAGTCTATTTTCGATATTTTTGTTACTCCAATGGATGGTAGCCTTGACATTATGAAAGGTAGTCTGTTGTCGATATCTTTGTTACTCCAATAGATGGTAGCCTAATCATTATAGAAGGTAGTCTATTGTGATATTTTTGTTACTCCAATGGATGGTAGCCTTGTCATTATGGAAGGTAGTTTATTTTTGAGATTTTTGTTATTCCAATGGATGGTAGCCTTGTAATTATGGAAGGTAGTATGTTCTCGAGATTTTTAATACTCCAATTGATAGTAGCCTTGTCATTATGGAAGGTAGTCTGTCGTTGTGATTTTTGTTACTCCAATGGATGTTAGCCTTGTCATTATGGAAGGTAGTCTGTTGTCGAGATTTTTGTTACTCCATTGGATGTTACCCTTGTCATTATGGAAGTTAGTCTATTGTCGGGATTTTTGTTATTCCAATGGTTGGTAGCCTAGTCATTATGGAAGGTAGTCTATTTTCGAGATTTTGTTACTCCAATGGATGGTAGCCTTGTCATTATGGAAGGTAGTCTGTTGTGGATATTTTTGTTACTCCAATGGATGGTAGCCTTGTCATTATGGAAGGTAGTTTGTTGTCGATATCTTTGTTACTCTAATTGATGGTAGCCTAGTTATTATGGAAGGTAGTATGTTGTCGATATTTTTGTTACTCCAATGGATGGTAGCCTTGTCATTATGGAAAGTAGTGTGATGTCGAGATTTTTGTTATTCTAATGAATGGTAGCCTTGTCGTTATGAAAGGTAGTTTGTTGTCGATATTTTTGTTACTCCATTAGATGGTAGCCTATTCATTATGGAAGTAAGTTTGTTGTCGAGATTTTTGTTATTCCAATGGATGGTAGCCTAGTCATTATGGAAGGTAGTCTATTTTCGAGATTTTTGTTACTCCAATGGATGGTTGCCTTATCATTATGGAAGGTAGTCTCTTGTCGAGATTTTTGTTATTCTAATGGATGGTAGCCTAGTCATTATGGAAGGTAGTCTATTTTCGATATTTTTGTTACTCCAATGGATGGTAGCCTTGTCATTATGAAAGGCAGTCTGTTGTCGATATCTTTGTAACTCTAATTGATGGTTGCCTAATCATTATGGAAGGTAGTCTATTTTGATATTTTTGTTACTCCAATGGATGGTAGCCTTGTCATTATGGAAGGTAGTATGTTGTCGAGATTTTTGTTACTCCAATGGATGTTAGCCTTGTCATTATGGAAGGTAGTTTGTTGTCGATATCTTTGTTACTCCAATGGATGGTAGCCTTGTCATTATGGAAGGTAGTTTGTCGTTGTGATTTTTGGTACTCCAATAGATGATAGCCATCTCATTATGAAAGGTAGTATAGTGTTCATATTTTTGTTACTATAATGTTTGGTATCCTTGTCATTATGGAAGGTAGTCTGTAGTCGAGATTTTTGTTACTCCATTGGATGGTAGCCTTCTTATTATGGAAGTTAGTTTGTTGTCGATATTTTTGTTATTCAAATGGATGGTAGCCTAGTCATTATGGAAGGTAGTCTATTATCGAGATTTTTGTTACTCCAATGGATGGTAGCCTTGTCATTATGGAAGGTAGTCTGTTGTGGAGATTTTTGTTACTCCAATGGATGGTAGCCTTGTAATTATGGAAGGTAGTTTGTTGTCGATATCTTTGTTACTCTAATGGATGGTAGCCTAGTTATTATGGAAGGTAGTATGTTGTCGAGATTTTTGTTACTCCAATGGATGGTAGCCTTGTCATTATGGAAAGTAGTGTGATGTCGAGATTTTTGTTATTCTAATGGATGGTAGCATTGTCGTTATGAAAGGTAGTTTGTTGTTGATATTTTTGTTACTCCATTAGATGGTAGCCTTGTCATTATGGAAGTAAGTCTGTTGTCGAGATTTTTGTTATTCCAATGGATGGTAGCCTAGTCATTATGGAAGGTAGTCTATTTTCGAGATTTTTGTTACTCCAATGGATGGTTGCCTTGTCATTATGGAAGGTAGTCTCTTGTCGAGATTTTTGTTATTCTAATGGATGGTAGCCTAGTCATTATGGAAGGTAGTCTATTTTCGATATTTTTGTTACTCCAATGGATGGTAGCCCTGTCATTATGAAAGGCAGTCTGTTGTCGATATCTTTGTAACTCTAATTGATGGTTGCCTAATCATTATGGAAGGTAGTCTATTTTAATATTTTTGTTACTCCAATGGATGGTAGCCTTGTCATTATGGAAGGTAGTATGTTGTCGAGATTTGTCTTACTCCAATGGATGTTAGCCTTGTCATTATAGAAGGTAGTTTGTTGTCAATAACTTTGTTACTCCAATGGATGGTAGCCTTGTCATTATGGAAGGTAGTTTGTCGTTGTGATTTTTGGTACTCCAATAGATGATAGCCATCTCATTATGAAAGGTAGTCTATTGTTCATATTTTTGTTACTACAATGTTTGGTAGCCTTGTCATTATGGAAGGTAGTCTGTAGTCTAGATTTTTGTTACTCCATTGGATGGTAGCCTTGTCATTATGGAAGTTAGTTTGTTGTCGATATTTTTGTTATTCAAATGGATGGTAGCCTAGTCATTATGGAAGGTAGTCTATTTTCGAGATTTTTGTTACTCCAATGGATGGTAGCCTTGTCATTATGGAAGGTAGTCTGTTGTGGAGATTTTTGTTACTCCAATGGATGGTAGCCTTGTCATTATGGAAGGTAGTTTGTTGTCGATATCTTTGTTACTCTAATGGATGGTAGCCTAGTTATTATGGAAGGTAGTATGTTTTCGAGATTTTTGTTACTCCAATGGATGGTAGCCTTGTCATTATGGAAAGTAGTGTGATGTCGAGATTTTTGTTATTCTTTATTGATGGTAGCCTTGTCGTTATGAAAGGTAGTTTGTTGTCGATATTTTTTTTACTCCATTAGATGGTAGCCTTGTCATTATGGAAGTATGTCTTTTGTCGAGATTTTTGTTATTCCAATGGATGGTAGCCTAGTCATTATGGAAGGTAGTCTATTTTCGAGAATTTTGTTACTCCAATGGATGGTTGCCTTGTCATTATGGAAGGTAGTCTCTTGTCGAATGGATGGTAGCCTTGTCATTATGAAAGGTAGTCTGTTGTCGATATGTTTGTTTCTCTAATTGATGGTTTCCTAATCATTATGGAAGGTAGTCTATTTTGATATTTTTGTTACTCCAATGGATGGTAGCCTTGTCATTATGGAAGTTAGTATGTTGTCGAGATTTTTGTTACTCCAATGGATGGTAGCCTTGTCATTATGGAAGGTAGTTTGTTGTCGATATCTCTGTTACTCCAATGGACGGTAGCCTAGTCATTATGAAAGGTAGTCTGTTGTCGAGATTTTTGTTAATCCAAAGGATGGTTGCCTTGTCATTATGGAAGGTTATCTGTTTTCGAGATTTTTGTTACTCCAATGGATGGTAGCCTTGTCATTATGGAAGGTAGTATATTGTCGATATTTTTGTTACTCCAAAGGATGGTAGCCTTGTCATTATGGAATGTTGTCTATTATCGAGATTTTTGTTACTCCAATGGATGGTAGAATTGTCATTATGTAAGGTAGTATGTTGTTGAGATTGTTAATACTCCAATGGATGGTAGCCTTGTCATTATGGAAGGTAGTTTGTTGTTGTGATTTTTGGTACTCCAATAGATGATAGCCATCTCATTATGAAAGGTAGTCTATTGTTCAGATTTTTGTTACTACAATGTTTGGTAGCCTTGTCATTATGGAAGGTAGTCTGTAGTCGAGATTTTTGTTACTCCATTGGATGGTAGCCTTGTCATTATGGAAGTTAGTCTGTTGTCGAGATTTTTGTTATTCAAATGGATGGTAGCCTAGTCATTATGGAAGGTAGTCTGTTGTCGAGATTTTTGTTACTCCATTGGATGTTACCCTTGTCATTATGGAAGTTAGTCTGTTGTCGGGATTTTTGTTATTCCAATGGATGGTAGCCTAGTCATTATGGAAGGTAGTCTATTTTCGAGATTTTTGTTACTCCAATGGATGGTAGCCTTGTCATTATGAAAGGTAGTCTATTGTCGACATCTTTGTTACTCCAATGGATGGTAGCCTAATCATTATGGAAGGTAGTCTATTGTCGATATTCTTAATACCCCAATGGATGGTAGCCTTGTCATTATGGAAGGTAGTTTGTCGTTGTGATTTTTGGTACTCCAATAGATGATAGCCATCTCATTATGAAAGGTAGTCTATTATTCAGATTTTTGTTACAACACTGTTTGGTAGCCTTGTCATTATGGAAGGTAGTCTGTAGTCGAGATTTTTGTTACTCCATTGGATGGTAGCCTTATCATTTTGGAAGTTAGTCTGTTTTCGAGATTTTTGTTATTCAAATGGATGGTAGCCTAGTCATTATGGAAGGTAGTCTATTTTCGAGATTTTTGTTACTCCAATGGATGGTAGCCTTGTCATTATGAAAGGTAGTCAATTGTCGACATCTTTGTTACTCCAATGGATGGTAGCCTAATCATTATGGAAGGTAGTCTGTTGTCGATATTCTTAATACCCCAATGGATGGTAGCCTTGTCATTAAGGAAGGTAGTCTATCGTTGTGATTTTTGTTACTCCAATGGATGGTAGCCTTTTCATTATGAAAGGTAGTCTATTGTTCATATTTTTGTTACTATGATGTATGGTAGCCTTGTCATTATGGAAGGTAGTCTGTTGTCGAGATTTTTGTTACTCCATTGGATGGTAGCCTTGTCATTATGGAAGTTAGCTTGTTGTCGATATTTTTGTTACTCCAATGGATGGTAGCCTTGTCATTATGGAAGGTAGTTTGTTGTTGATATCTTTTTTACTCCAATGGATGGTAGCCTAGTCATTATGAAAGGTAGTCTGTTGTCGAGATTATTGTTAATCCAAAGGATGGTTGCCTTGTCATTATGGCAGGTTGTCTGTTTTCGAGATTTTTGTTACTCCAATGGATGGTAGCCTTGTCATTATGGAAGGTAGTTTGTTGTCGAGATTTTTGTTACTCCAAAGGATGGTAGCGTTGTCATTATGGAAGGTTGTCTATTATCGAGATTTTTGTTACTCCAATGGATGGTAGCCTTGTCATTATGGAAGGTAGTCTGTGGTTGTAATTTTTGTTACTCCAATGGATGGTAGCCTTGTCATTATGGAAGGTAGTATGTTGTCGATATTTTTGTTACTCCAAAGGATAGTAGCCTTGTAATTATGGAAGGTAGTTTATTATCGAGATTTTTGTTACTCCAATGGATGGTAGAATTGTCATTATGTAAGGTAGTCTATTGTTGAGATTTTTAATACTCCAATGGATGGTAGCCATCTCATTATGAAAGGTAGTTTTTCGTTGTGATTTTTGGTACTCCAATAGATGATAGCCATCTCATTATGAAAGGTAGTCTATTGTTCATATTTTTGTTACTACAATGTTTGGTAGCCTTGTCATTATGGAAGGTAGTCTGTAGTAGAGATTTTTGTTACTCCATTGGATGGTAGCCTTGTCATTATGGAAGTTATTTTGTTGTCGATATTTATGTTATTCAAATGGATGGTAGCCTAGTCATTATGGAAGGTAGTCTATTTTCAAGATTTTTGTTACTCCAATGGATGGTAGCCTTGTCATTATGAAAGGTAGTCTATTGTCGACATCTTTGTTACTCCAATGGATGGTAGCCTAATCATTATGGAAGGTAGTCTGTTGTCGATATTCTTAATACCCCAATGGATGGTAGCCTTGTCATTATGGAAGGTAGTTTGTCGTTGTGATTTTTGGTACTCCAATAGATGATAGCCATCTCATTATGAAAGGTAGTCTATTATTCATATTTTTGTTACTACAATGTTTAGTAGCCTTGTGATTATGGAAGGTAGTCTGTAGTCGAGATTTTGGTTACTCCATTGGATGGTAGCCTAGTCATTATGGAAGTTAGTCTGTTGTCGAGATTTTTGTTATTCAAATGGAGGGTAGCCTAGTCATTATGGAAGGTAGTCTATTTTCGAGATTTTTGTTACTCCAATGGATGGTAGCCTTGTCATTATGAAAGATAGTCTATTGTCGACATCTTTGTTACTCCAATGGATGGTAGCCTAATCATTATGGAAGGTAGTCTGTTGTCGATATTCTTAATACCCCAATGGATGGTAGCCTTGTCATTAAGGAAGGAAGTCTGTCGTTGTGATTTTTGTTACTCCAATGGATGGTAGCCTTTTCATTATGGAAGGTAGTCTATTGTTCATATTTTTGTTACTATGATGTATGGTAGCCTTGTCATTATGGAAGGTAGTCTGTTGTCGAGATTTTTGTTACTCCATTGGATGGTAGCCTTCTCATTATGGAAGTTAGCTTGTTGTCGATATTTTTGTTATTCTAATGGATGGTAGCCTAGTCATTATGGAAGGTAGTTTATTTTCGAGATTTTTGTTACTCCAATGGATTGTAGCCTTGTCATTATGAAAGGTAGTTTTTTGTCGATATCTTTGTTACTCCAATGGATGGTAGCCTAATCATTATGGAAGGTAGTCTATTTTGATATTTTTGTTACTCCAATGGATGGTAGCCTTGTCATTACGGAAGTTTGTCTGTTATCGATATTTTTGTTACTCCAATTGATGGTAGCCTTGTCATTATGGAAGGTAGTATGTTGTCGAGATTTTTGGTACTCCATTGGATGGTAGCCTTGTCAATATGGAAGTTAGTCTGTTGTCGAGATTTTTGTTATTCCAATGGATGGTAGCCTAGTCATTATGGAAGGTAGTCTACTTTCGATATTTTTTTTAATCCAATGGATGGTAGCCTTGTCATTATGGAAGGTAGTTTGTTGTCGATATCTTTGTTGCTCTAATGGATGGTAGCCTAGTCATTATGGAAGGTAGTATGTTGTCGAGATTTTTGTTACTCCAATGGATGGTAGCCTAGTCATTATGGAAGGTAGTCTATTTTCGAGATTTTTGTTACTCCAATGGATGGTAGCCTTGACATTATGAAAGGTAGTTTGTTATCGATATTTTTGTTACTCCAATGGATGGCAGCCTTGTCATTATGGATGGTAGTTTGTTGTCGATATCTTTATTACTCTAATGGATGGTAGCCTAGTCATTATGGAAGGTAGTATGTTGTCGAGATTTTTATTACTCCAATGGATGGTAGCCTTGTCATTATGGAAAGTAGTGTGTTGTCGAGATTTTTGTTATTCTAATGGATGGTAGCCTTGTCATTATGAATGGTAGTCTATTGTCGAGATTTTTGTTACTACATTGGATGGTAGCCTTGTCATTATGGAAGGTAGTCTGTTGTCGAGATTTTTGTTATTCCAATGGATGGTAGCCTAGTCATTATGGAAGGTAGTCTACTTTCGATATTTTTGTTACTCCAATGGATGGTAGCCTTGACATTATGAAAGGTAGTCTGTTGTCGATATCTTTGTTACTCCAATGGATTGTAGCCTAATCATTATGGAAGGTAGTCTATTTTGATATTTTTGTTACTCTAATGGATGGTAGCCTTGTCATTATGGAAGGTAGTATGTTGTCGATATTTTTATTACTCCAACGGATGGTAGCCTTCTAATTATGGAAGGTAGTCTATCATCGAGATTTTTGTTACTCCAACTGATGGTAGCCTTGTTATTATGAAAGGTAGTCCGTTGTCGAGATTTTTAATACTCCAATGGATGGTAGCCTTGTCATTATGGAAAGTAGTCTGTCATTGTGATTTTTGTTACTCCAATGGATTGTAGCCTTGTCATTATGGAAGGTAGTCTATTGTTCATATTTTTTTTACTACGATGTATGGTAGCCTTGTCATTATGGAAGGTAGTCTGTTGTCGAGATTTTTGTTACTCCAATGGATGGTAGCCTTGTCATTATGAAAGGTAGTCTGTTGTCGATATCTTTGTTACTCCAATAGATGGTAGCCTAATCATTATGGAAGGTAGTCTATTTTTATATTTTTGTTACTCCAATGGATGGTAGCCTTGTCATTATAGAAGGTAGTTTGTTGTCGATATCTTTGTTACTCTAATGGATGGTAGCCTAGTCATTATGGAAGGTAGTATGTTGTCGAGATTTTTGTTACATCAATGGATGGTAGCCTTGTGATTATGGAAAGTAGTGTGTTGTCGATATTTTTGTTATTCTAATGGATGGTAGCCTTGTCATTATGAAAGGTAGTTTGTTGTCGATATCTTTGTTACTCCAATGGATGGTAGCCTAATCATTATGGAAGGTAGTCTATTTTGATATTTTGGTTACTCCAATGGATGGTAGCCTTGTCATTATGGAAGGTAGTATGTTGTCGAGATTTTGATTACTCCAAAGGATGGTATCCTTGTCATTATGAAAGGTAGTTTCTTGTCAATATCTTTGTTACTCCAATGGATGGTAGCCTAATCATTATGAAAGGTAGTCTATTTTTCTATTTTTATTACTCCAATGGATGGTAGCCTTGTCATTATGGAAGGTAGTTTGTTGTCGATATCTTTTTTACTCTAATGGATGGTAGCCTAGTCATTATGGAAGGTAGTATGTTGTCGAGATTTTTGTTACTCCAATGGATGGTAGCCTTGTCATTATGGAAAGTAGTGTGTTGTCGAGATTTTTGTTATTCTAATGGATGGTAGCCTTGTCATTATGAATGGTAGTCTGTTGTCGAGATTTTTGTTACTCCATTGGATGGTAGCCTTGTCATTATGGAAGTTAGTCTGTTGTCGAGATTTTTGTTATTCCAATGGATGTTAGCCTAGTCATTATGGAAGGTACTCTATTTTCGAGATTTTTGTTACTCCAATGGATGGTAGCCTTGTCATTATGGAAGGTAGTCTGTTGTCGAGATTTTTGTTATTCCAATGCATGGTAGCCTAGTCATTATGGAAGGTAGTCTATTTTCGAGATTTTTGTTACTCCAATGGATGGTAGCCTTGACATTATGAAAGGTAGTCTATTGTCGATATTTTTGTTACTCCAATGGATGGCAGCCTTGTCATTATGGAAGGTAATTTGTTGTCGATATCTTTATTAATCTAATGGATGGTAGGCTAGTCATTATGGAAGGTAGTATGTTGTCGAGATTTTTGTTATTCCAATGGATGGTAGCCTTGTCATTATGGAAAGTAGTGTGTTGTCGAGATTTTTGTTATTCTAATGGATGGTAGCCTTGTCAATATGAATGGTAGTCTATTGTCGAGATTTTTGTTACTCCATTAGATGGTTGCCTTGTCATTATGGAAGGTGGTCTGTTGTCGAGATTTTTGTTATTCCAATGGATGGTAGCCTAGTGATTATGGAAGGTAGTCTACTTTCGATATTTTTGTTACTCCAATGGATGGTAGCCTTGACATTATGAAAGGTAGTCTGTTGTCGATATCTTTTTTACTCCAATGGATGGTAGCCTAATCATTATGGAAGGTTATCTATTTTGATATATTTGTTACTCCAATGGATGGTAGCCTTGTCATTATGGAAGGTAGTATGTTGCCGATATTTTTATTACTCCAACGGATGGTAGCCTTCTAATTATGGAAGGTAGTCTATCATCGAGATTTTTGTTACTCTAACTGATTGTAGCCTTGTCATTATGGAAGGTAGTCCGTTGTCGATATTTTTAATACTCCAATGGATGGTAGCCTTGTCATTATGGAAGGTAGTCTGTCATTGTGAGTTTTGTTACTCCAATGGATGGTAGCCTTGTCATTATGGAAGGTAGTCTATTGTTCATATTTTTGTTACTACGATGTATGGTAGCCTTGTCATTATGGAAGGTAGTCTGTTGTCGATATCTTTGTTACTCCAATGGATGGTAGCCTAATCATTATGGAAGGTAGTCTATTTTTATATTTTTGTTACTCCAATGGATGGTAGCCTTGTCATTATGGAAGGTAGTTTGTTGTCGATATCCTTGTTACTCTAATGGATGGTAGCCTAGTCATTATGGAAGGTAGTATGTTGTCGAGATTTTTGTTACTCCAATGGATGGTAGCCTTGTGATTATGGAAAGTAGTGTGTTGTCGATATTTTTGTTATTCTAATGGATGGTAGCCTTGTCATTATGAAAGGTAGTTTGTTGTCGATATCTTTGTTACTCCATTGGATGGTAGCCTAATCATTATGGAAGGTAGTCTATTTTGATATTTTGGTTACTCCAATGGATGGTAGCCTTGTCATTATGGAAGGTAGTATGTTGTCGAGATTTTGATTACTCCAAAGGATGGTAGCCTTGTTATTATGAAAGGTAGTTTGATGTCAATATCTTTGTTACTCCAATGGATGGTAGCCTAATCATTATGGAAGGTAGTCTATTTTTCTATTTTTGTTACTCCAATGGATGGTAGCCTTGTCATTATGGAAGGTAGTTTGTTATCGATATCTTTGTTACTCTAATGGATGGTAGCCTAGTCATTATGAATGGTAGTCTGTTGTCGAGATTTTTGTTACTCCAATGGATGGTAGCCTTGTCATTATGGAAAGTAGTGTGTTGTCGAGATTTTTGTTATTCTAATGGATGGTAGCCTTGTCATTATGAATGGTAGTCTGTTGTCGAGATTTTTGTTACTCCATTGTATGGTAGCCTTGTCATTATGGAAGTTAGTTTGTTGTCGAGATTTTTCTTATTCCAATGGATGTTAGCCTAGTCATTATGGAAGGTAGTCTATTTTTGAGATTTTTGTTACTCCAATGGATGGTAGCCTTGTCATTATGGAAGGTAGTCTGTTGTCGAGATTTTTGTTATTCCAATGGATGGTAGCCTAGTCATTATGGAATCTATTTTCGAGATTTTTGTTACTCCAATGGATGGTAGCCTTGACATTATGAAAGGTAGTCTGTTGTCGATATTTTTGTTACTCCAATGGATGGCAGCCTTGTCATTATGGAAGGTAATTTGTTGTCGATATCTTTATTACTCTAATGGATGGTAGCCTAGTCATTATGGAAGGTAGTATGTTGTCGAGATTTTTGTTACTCCAATGGATGGTGGCCTTGTCATTATGGAAAGTAGTGTGTTGTCGAGATTTTTGTTATTCTAATGGAAGGTAGCCTTGTCATTACGAATCGTAGTCTATTATCGAGATTTTTGTAACTCCATTAGATGGTAGCCTTGTCATTATGGAAGGTAGTCAGTAGTCGAGATTTTTGTTATTCCAATGGATGGTAGCCTAGTCATTATGGAAGGTAGTCTACTTTCGATATTTTTGTTACTCCAATGGATGGTAGCCTTGACATTATGAAAGGTAGTCTGTTGTCGATATCTTTATTACTCCAATGGATGGTAGCCTAATCTTTATGGAAGGTTGTCTATTTTGATATTTTTGTTACTCCAATGGATGGTAGCCTTGTCATTATGGAAGGTTGTATGTTGTCGATATTTTTATTACTCCAATGGATGGTAGCCTTCTAATTAAGGAAGGTAGTCTATCATCGATATTTTTGTTACTCTAACTGATGGTAGCCTTGTCATTATGGAAGGTAGTCTGTTGTTCATATTTTTGTTACTACGATGTATGGTAGCCTTGTCATTATGGAAGGTAGTCTGTTGTCGAGATTTTTGTTACTCCAATGGATGGTAGCCTTGTCATTATGAAAGGTAGTCTGTTGTCGATATCTTTGTTACTCCAATGGATGGTAGCCTAATCATTATGGAAGGTAGTCTATTTTTATATTTTTGTTACTCCAATGGATGGTAGCCTTGTCATTATGGAAGGTAGTTTGTTCCCAATTCTTTGTTACTCTAATGGATGGTAGCCTAGTCATTATGGAAGGTAGTATGTTGTCGAGATTTTTGTTACTCCAATGGATGGTAGCCCTGTGATTATGGAAAGTAGTGTGTTGTTGATATTTTTGTTATTCTAATGGATAGTAGCCTTGTCATTATGAAAGGTAGTTTGTTGTCGATATCTTTGTTACTCCAATGGATGGTAGCCTAATCATTATGGAAGGTTGTCTATTTTGATATTTTGGTTACTCCAATGGATGGTAGCCTTGTCATTATGGAAGGTAGTATGTTGTCGAAATTTTGATTACTCCAAAAGATGGTAGCCTTGTCATTATGAAAGGTAGTTTGTTGTCAATATCTTTGTTACTCCAATGGATGGTAGCCTAATCATTATGGAAGGTAGTATATTTTTATATTTTTGTTACTCCAATGGATGGTAGCCTTGTCATTATAGAAGGTAGTTTGTTGTCGATATCTTTGTTACTCTAATGGATGGTAGCCTAGTCATTATGGAAGGTAGTATGTTGTCGAGATTTTTGTTACTCCAATGGATGGTAGCCTTGTCATTATGGAAAGTAGTGTGTTGTCGAGATTATTGTTATTCTAATAGATGGTAGCCTTGTAATTATGAATGGTAGTCTGTTGTCGATATTTTTGTTACTCCATTGGATGGTAGCCTTGTCATTTTGGAAGTTAGTCTGTTGTCGAGATTTTTGTTATTCCAATGGATGTTAGCCTAGTCATTGATGAAGGTAGTCTATTTTTGAGATTTTTGTTACTCCAATGGATGGTAGCCTTGTCTTTATGGAAGGTAGTCTGTTGTCGAGAATTTTTGTTACTCCATTGGATGGTAGCCTTGACATTATGAAAGGTAGTCTGTTGTCAATATTTTTGTTACTCCAATGGATGGCAGCCTTTTCATTATGGAAGGTAGTTTTTTGTCGATATCTTTATTACTCTAATGGATGGTAGCCTAGTCATTATGGAAAGTAGTATGTTGTCGAGATTTTTTTTACTCCAATGGATGGTAGCCTTGTCATTATGGAAAGTAGTGTGTTGTCGAGATTTTTGTTATTCTAATGGATGGTAGCCTTGTCATTATGAATGGTAGTCTATTGTCGAGATTTTTGTTACTCCATTGGATGGTAGCCTTGTCATTATGGAAGGTAGTCTGTTGTCGATATTTTTGTTATTCCAATGGATGGTAGCCTAGTCATTATGAAAGGTAGTCTACTTTCAATATTATTGTTACTCCAATGGATGGTAGCCTTGACATTATGAAAGGTAGTCTGTTGTCGATATCTTTGTTACTCCAATGGATGGTAGCCTAATCATTATGGAAGGTAGTCTATTTTGATATTTTTGTTACTCCAATGGATTGTAGCCTTGTCATTATGGAAGGTAGTATGTTTTCGATATTTTTATTACTCCAACGGATGGTAGCCTTCTAATTATGGAATGTAGTCTATCATCGAGATTTTTATTACTCCATCTGATGGTAGCCTTGTCATTATGGAAGGTAGTCTGTTGTCGAGATTTTTAATACTCCAATGGATGGTAGCCTTGTCATTATTGAAGGTAGTCTGTCATGGTGATTTTTTTTACTCCAGTGGATGGTAGCCTTGTCATTATGGAAGGTAGTCTATTGTTCATATTTTTGTTACTACGATGTATGGTAGCCTTGTCATTATGGAAGGTAGTCTGTTGTCAAGATTTTTGTTACTCCAATGGATGGTAGCCTTGTCATTATGAAAGGTAGTCTGTTGTCTATATCTTTGTTACTCCAATGGATGGTAGCCTAATCATTATGGAAGGTAGTCTATTTTTATATTTTTGTTACTCCAATGGATGGTAGCCTTGTCATTATGGAAGGTAGTTTGTTGTCGATATCTTTGTTACTCTAATGGATGGTAGCCTAGTCATTTTGGAAGGTAGTATGTTGTTGAGATTTTTGTTACTCCAATGGATGGTAGCCTTGTCATTATGGAAAGTAGTGTGTTGTCGAGATTTTTGTTATTCTAATGGATGGTAGCCTTGTCATTATGAAAGGTAGTTTGTTGTTGATATCTTTGTTACTCCAATGGATGGTAGCCTAATCATTTTGGAAGGTAGTATGTTGTCGAGATTTTGATTACTCCAAAGGATGGTAGCCTTGTCATTATGAAAGGTAGTCTATTGTCAATATCTTTGTTACTCCAATGGATGGTAGCCTAATCATTATGGAAGGTAGTCTATTTTTATATTTTTGTTACTCCAATGGATGGTAGCCTTGTCATTATGGAAGGTAGTTTATTGTCGATATCTTTCTTACTCTAATGGATGGTAGCCTAGTAATTATGGAAGGTAGTATGTTGTCCAGATTTTGATTACTCCAAAGGATGGTAGCCTTGTCATTTTGAAAGGTAGTCTGTTTTCAATATCTTTGTAACTCCAATGGATGGTAGCTTAATCATTATGGAAGGTAGTCTATTTTTATATTTTTGTTACTCCAATGGATGGTAGCCTTGTCATTATGGAAGGTAGTTTGTTATCGATATCTTTGTTACTCCAATAGATGGTAGCCTAGTCATTATGGAAGGTAGTATGTTGTCGAGATTTTGATTACTCCAAAGGATGGTAGCCTTGTCATTATGAAAGGTAGTCTGTTGTCAATATCTTTGTTACTCCAATGGATGGTAGCCTAATCATTATGGAAGGTAGTCTATTTTTATATTTTTTTACTCCAATAGATGGTAGCCTTGTCATTATGGAAGGTAGTCTATTGTTCATATTTTTGTTTCTACAATGTATGGTAGCCTTGTCATTATGGAAGGTAGTCTGTTGTCGATATTTTTGTTACTCCATTGGATGGTAGCCTTATCATTATGGAAGTTAGTCTGTTGTTGAGATTGTTGTTACTCCAATGGATGGTAGCCTTGTCATTATGAAAGGTAGTCTGTTGTCAATATCTTTGTTACTCCAATGGATGGTAGCCTAATCATTATGGAAGGTAGTCTATTTTTATATTTTTTTTACTCCGATAGATGGTAGCCTTGTCATTATGGAAGGTAGTTTGTTGTCGATATCTTTATTACTCTAATGGATGGTAGCCTAGTCATTATGGAAGGTAGTATGTTGTCGTGATTTTTGTTACTCCAATGGATGGTAGCCTTCTGATTATGGAAAGTAGTGTGTTGTCGATATTTTTGTTATTCTAATAGATGGTAGCCTTGTCATTATGAAAGGTAGTTTGTTATCGATATCTTTGTTACTCCAATGGTTTGTAGCCTTGTCATTATGGAAGGTAATCTATTGTTGAGATTTTTGTTACTCTAATGGATGGTATCCTAGTCTTTATGGAAGGAAGTATGTTGTCGAGTTTTTGGTTACTCCAATGGATGGTAGCCTTGTCATTATGGAAAGTAGTGTGTTGTCGAGATATTTGTTATTCTAATGGATGGTAGCCTTGTCATTATGAAAGGTAGTCTGTTGTCGATTTCTTTGTTACTCCAATGGATGGTAGCCTAGTCATTATGAAAGGTAGTCTGTTGTCAAGATTTTTGTTAATCCAAAGGATGGTTGCCTTGTCATTATGGTAGGTTGTCTGTTTTCGAGATTTTTATTACTCCAATGGATGGTAGCCTTGTCATTATGGAAGGTAGTATGTTGTCGAGATTTTTGTTACTCCAAAGGATGGTAGCCTTGTCATTATTGAAGGTTGTCTATTATCGAGATTTTTGTTACTCCATTGGATGGTTGCCTTGTCATTATGGAAGGTAGTCTGTTGTTGTAATTTTTGTTACTCCAATGGATGGTAGCCTTGTCATTATGGAAGGTAGTATGTTGTCGATATTTTTTTTACTCCAAAGGATGGTAGCCTTGTAATTATGGAAGGAAGTCTATTATCGAGATTTTTGTTACTCCAATGGATAGTAGAATTGTCATTATGGAAGGTAGTCTGTTGTCGAGATTTTTAATACTTCAATGGATGGTAGCCTTATCATTATGGAAGGTAGTCTTTCATTTTTATTTTTGTTACTCCAATGGATGGTAGCCTGGTCATTATGGAAGGTAGTCTGTTGTCGTGATTTTTTATTACTCCATTGGATGGTAGCCTTATCATTATGGAAGTTAGTCTGTTGTCGAGATTTTTGTTACTCTAATGGATGGTAGCCTAGTCATTATGAAAGGTAGTATGTTGTCGATATCTTTGTTACTCCAATAGATGGTAGCCTAATCATTATGGAAGGTAGTCTATTTTGATATTTTTGTTACTCCAATGGATGGTAGCCTTGTCATTATGGAAGGTAGTTTATTTTCGAGATTTTTGTTACTCCAATGGATGGTAGCCTTGTAATTATGGAAGGTAGTCTGTTGTCGAGATTTTTAATACTCCAATGGATGGTAGCCTTGTCATTATGGAAGGTAGTCTGTCGTTGTGATTTTTGTTACTCCAATGGATGGTAGCCTTGTCATTATGGAAGGTAGTCTGTTGTCGAGATTTTTGTTACTCCATTGGATGGTACCCTTGTCATTATGGAAGCTAGTCTGTTGTCGAGATTTTTGTTATTCCAATGGATGGTAGCCTAGTCATTATGGAAGGTAGTCTATTTTCGAGATTTTTGTTACTCCAATGGATGGTAGCCTTGTCATTATGGAAGGTAGTCTGTTGTCGAGATTGTTGTTACTCCAATGGATGGTAGCCTTGTCATTATGGAAGGTAGTTTGTTGTCAATATCTTTGTTACTCTAATGGATGGTAGCCTTGTAATTATGGAAAGTAGTGTGTTGTCGAGATTTTTTTTATTCTAATGGATCGTAGCCTTGTCATTATGAATGGTAGTTTGTTGTCGAGATTTTTGTTACTCCATTGGATGGTAGCCTTGTCATTATGGAAGTTAGTCTGTTGTCGAGATTTTTGTTATTCCAATGGATGTTAGCCTAGTCATTATGGAAGGTAGTCTATTTTCGAGATTTTTGTTACTCCAATGGATGATAGCCTTGACATTATGAAAGGTAGTCTGTTGTCGATATTTTTGTTACTCCAATGGATGGCATCCTTGTCATTATGGAAGGTAGTTTGTTGTCGATATCTTTGTTACTCTAATGGATGGTAGCCTAGTCATTATGGAAGGTAATATGTTGTCGAGATTTTTGTTACTCCAATGGATGGTAGCCTTGTCATTATAGAGAGTAGTGTGTTGTCGAGATTTTTGTTATTCTAATGGATGGTAGCCTTGTCATTATGAATGGTAGTCTGTTGTCGATATCTTTGTTACTCTAATGGATGGTAGCCTAGTCATTATGGAAAGTAGTCTATTTTCAATATTTTTGTTACTCCAATGGATGGTAGCCTTGTCATTATGGAAGTTAGTCTGTTGTCGACATTTTTGTTATTCCAATGGATGTTAGCCTAGTCATTATGGAAGGTAGTCTATTTTCGAGATTTTTGTTACTCCAATGGATGATATCCTTGACATTATGAAAGGTAGTTTGTTGTCGATATATTTGTTACTCCAATGGATGGCTTCCTTGTCATTATGGAAGGTAGTTTGTTGTCGATATCTTTGTTACTCTAATGGATGGTAGCCTAGTCATTATGGAAGGTAGTATGTTGTCAAGATTTTTGTTACTCCAATGGATGGTAGCCTTGTCATTATAGAAAGTAGTGTGTTGTCTAGATTTTTGTTATTCTAATGGATGGTAGCCTTGTCATTATGAATGGTAGTCTGTTGTCGAGGTTTTTGTTACTCCATTGGATGGTAGCCTTGTCATTATGGAAGGTAGTCTGTTGTCGAGATTTTTGTTATTCCAATGGATGGTAGCCTAGTCATTATGGAAGGTAGTCTATTTTCGATATTTTTGTTACCCCAATGGATGGTAGCCATGACATTATGAAAGGTAGTCTGTTGTCGATATCTTTGTTACTCCAATAGATGGTAGCCTAATCATTATGGAAGGTAGTTTATTTTGATATTTTTGTTACTCCAATGGATGGTAGCCTTGTCATTATGGAAGGTAGTCTGTTGTCGAGATTTTTAATACTCCAATGGATGGTAGCCTTGTCATTATGGAAGGTAGTCTGTTGTTGTGATTTTTGTTACTCCAATGGATGGTAGCCTTGTCATTACGGAAGGTAGTCTGTTGTCGAGATTTTTGTTACTCCATTGGATGGTACCCTTGTCATTATGGAAGTTAGTATGTTGTCGAGATTTTTGTTATTCCAATGGATGGTAGCCTAGTCATTATGGAAGGTAGCCTATTTTCGAGATTTTTGATACTCCAATGGATGGTAGCCTTGTCATTATGGAAGGTAGTCTGTTGTCGAGATTTTTGTTACTCCAATGGATGGTAGCCATGTCATTATGGAAGGTAGTTTGTTGTCGATATCTTTGTTACTCTAATGGATGGTAGCCTAGTCATTAAGGAAGGTAGTATGTTGTCGAGATTTTTGTTACTCCAATGGATGGTAGCCTAGTCATTATGGAAAGTAGTGTGATGTCGAGATTTTTGTTATTCTAATGGATGGTAGCCTTATCGTTATGAAAGGTAGTCTGTTATCGAGATTTTTGTTACTCCATTAGATGGTAGCCTTGTCATTATGGAAGTAAGTCTGTTGTCGAGATTATTGTTATTCCAATGGATGGTAGCCTAGTCATTATGGAAGGTAGTCTATTTTCGAGATTTTTGTTACTCCAATGGATGTTTGCCTTGTCATTATGGAAGGTAGTCTGTTGTCGATATTTTTGTTATTCTAATGGATGGTAGCCTAGTCATTATGGAAGGTAGTCTATTTTCGAGATTTTTGTTACTCCAATGGATGGTAGCCTTGTCATTATGAAAGGTAGTCTATTGTCGACATCTTTGTTACTCCAATGGATGGTAGCCTAATCATTATGGAAGGTAGTCTGTTGTCGATATTTTTAATACCCCAATGGATGGTAGCCTTGTCATTAAGGAAGGTAGTCTGTCGTTGTGATTTTTGTTACTCCAATGGATGGTAGCCTTTTCATTATGGAAGGTAGTCTATTGTTCATATTTTAGTTACTATGATGTATGGTAGCCTTTTCATTATGGAAGGTAGTCTGTTGTCGAGATTTTTGTTACTCCATTGGATGGTAGCCTTGTCATTATGGATGTTAGCTTGTTGTCGAGATTTTTGTTATTCCAATGGTTGTAGCCTAGTCATTATGGAAGGTAGTTTATTTTCGAGATTTTTGTTACTCCAATGGATGGTAGCCTTGTCATTATGAAAGGTAGTTTTTTGTCGATATCTTTGTTACTCCAATGGATGGTAGCCTAATCATTATGGAAGGTAGTCTATTTTGATATTTTTGTTACTCTTATGGATGGTAGCCTTGTCATTATGGAAGGTTGTCTCTTATCGATATTTTTGTTACTCCGATGGATGGTAGCCTTGTCATTATGGAAAGTAGTCTCTTGTTGTAATTTTTGTTACTCCAATAGATGGTAGCCTTGTCATTATGGAAGGTAGTATGTTGTCGAGATTTTTGTTACTCCATTGGATGGTAGCCTTGTCATTATGGAAGTTAGTCTGTTGTCGAGATTTTTGTTATTCCAATGGATGTTAGCCTAGTCATTATGGAAGGTAGTCTATTTTCGAGAATTTTGTTACTCCAATGAATTTCAGCCTTGTTATTATGGAAGGTAGTCTGTTGTCGATATTTTTGTTACTCCAATGGATGGTAGCCTTGTCATTATGGAAGGTAGTTTGTTGTCGAAATCTTTCTTACTCTAATGGATGGTAGCCTAGTCATTATGGAAGGTAGTGTGTTGTCGAGATTTTTGTTACTCCAATGGATGGTGGCCTTGTCATTATGGAAAGTAGTGTGTTGTCGAGATTTTTGTTATTCTAATGGAAGGTAGCCTTGTCATTACGAATCGTAGTCTATTATCGAGATTTTTGTAACTCCATTAGATGGTAGCCTTGTCATTATGGAAGGTAGTCTGTAGTCGAGATTTTTGTTATTCCAATGGATGGTAGCCTAGTCATTATGGAAGGTAGTCTACTTTCGATATTTTTGTTACTCCAATGGATGGTAGCCTTGACATTATGAAAGGTAGTCTGTTGTCGATATCTTTGTTACTCCAATGGATGGTAGCCTAATCTTTATGGAAGGTTGTCTATTTTGATATTTTTGTTACTCCAATGGATGGTAGCCTTGTCATTATGGAAGGTAGTATGTTGTCGATATTTTTATTACTCCAATGGATGGTAGCCTTCTAATTAAGGAAGGTAGTCTATCATCGATATTTTTGTTACTCTAACTGATGGTAGCCTTGTCATTATGGAAGGTAGTCTGTTGTTCATATTTTTGTTACTACGATGTATGGTAGCCTTGTCATTATGGAAGGTAGTCTGTTGTCGAGATTTTTGTTACTCCAATGGATGGTAGCCTTGTCATTATGAAAGGTAGTCTGTTGTCGATATCTTTGTTACTCCAATGGATGGTAGCCTAATCATTATGGAAGGTAGTCTATTTTTATATTTTTGTCACTCCAATGGATGGTAGCCTTGTCATTATGGAAGGTAGTTTGTTCCCAATTCTTTGTTACTCTAATGGATGGTAGCCTAGTCATTATGGAAGGTAGTATGTTGTCGAGATTTTTGTTACTCCAATGGATGGTAGCCCTGTGATTATGGAAAGTAGTGTGTTGTCGATATTTTTGTTATTCTAATGGATAGTAGCCTTGTCATTATGAAAGGTAGTTTGTTGTCGATATCTTTGTTACTCCAATGGATGGTAGCCTAATCATTATGGAAGGTTGTCTATTTTGATATTTTGGTTACTCCAATGGATGGTGGCCTTGTCATTATGGAAGGTAGTATGTTGTCGAAATTTTGATTACTCCAAAAGATGGTAGCCTTGTCATTATGAAAGGTAGTTTGTTGTCAATATCTTTGTTACTCCAATGAATGGTAGCCTAATCATTATGGAAGGTAGTATATTTTTATATTTTTGTTACTCCAATGGATGGTAGCCTTGTCATTATAGAAGGTAGTTTGTTGTCGATATCTTTGTTACTCTAATGGATGGTAGCCTAGTCATTATGGAAGGTAGTATGTTGTCGAGATTTTTGTTACTCCAATGGATGGTAGCCTTGTCATTATGGAAAGTAGTGTGTTGTCGAGATTATTGTTATTCTAATAGATGGTAGCCTTGTAATTATGAATGGTAGTCTGTTGTCGATATTTTTGTTACTCCATTGGATGGTAGCCTTGTCATTTTGGAAGTTAGTCTGTTGTCGAGATTTTTGTTATTCCAATGGATGTTAGCCTAGTCATTGTGGAAGGTAGTCTATTTTTGAGATTTTTGTTACTCCAATGGATGGTAGCCTTGTCTTTATGGAAGGTAGTCTGTTGTCGAGAATTTTGTTATTCCAATGGATGGTAGCCTAGTCATTATGGAAGGTAGTCTATTTTCGAGATTTTTGTTACTCCAATGGATGGTAGCCTTGACATTATGAAAGGTAGTCTGTTGTCGATATTTTTGTTACTCCAATGGATGGCAGCCTTTTCATTATGGAAGGTAGTTTTTTGTCGATATCTTTATTACTCTAATGGATGGTAGCCTAGTCATTATGGAAAGTAGTATGTTGTCGAGATTTTTGTTACTCCAATGGATGGTAGCCTTGTCATTATGGAAAGTAGTGTGTTGTCGAGATTTTTGTTATTCTAATGGATGGTAGCCTTGTCATTATGAATGGTAGTCTATTGTCGAGATTTTTGTTACTCCATTGGATGGTAGCCTTGTCATTATGGAAGGTAGTCTGTTGTCGATATTTTTGTTATACCAATGGATGGTAGCCTAGTCATTATGGAAGGTAGTCTACTTTCAATATTATTGTTACTCCAATGGATGGTAGCCTTGACATTATGAAAGGTAGTCTGTTGTCGATATCTTTGTTACTCCAATGGATGGTAGCCTAATCATTATGGAAGGTAGTCTATTTTGATATTTTTGTTACTCCAATGGATTGTAGCCTTGTCATTATGGAAGGTAGTATGTTGTCGATATTTTTATTACTCCAACGGATGGTAGCCTTCTAATTATGGAATGTAGTCTATCATCGAGATTTTTATTACTCCATCTGATGGTAGCCTTGTCATTATGGAAGGTAGTCTGTTGTCGAGATTTTTAATACTCCAATGGATGGTAGCCTTGTCATTATTGAAGGTAGTCTGTCATGGTGATTTTTTTTACTCCAGTGGATGGTAGCCTTGTCATTATGGAAGGTAGTCTATTGTTCATATTTTTGTTACTACGATGTATGGTAGCCTTGTCATTATGGAAGGTAGTCTGTTGTCAAGATTTTTGTTACTCCAATGGATGGTAGCCTTGTCATTATGAAAGGTAGTCTGTTGTCTATATCTTTGTTACTCCAATGGATGGTAGCCTAATCATTATGGAAGGTAGTCTATTTTTATATTTTTGTTACTCCAATGGATGGTAGCCTTGTCATTATGGAAGGTAGTTTGTTGTCGATATCTTTGTTACTCTAATGGATGGTAGCCTAATCATTATGGAAGGTAGTCTATTTTGATATTTTTGTTACTCCAATGGATTGTAGCCTTGTCATTATGGAAGGTAGTATGTCGTCGATATTTTTATTACTCCAACGGATGGTAGCCTTCTAATTATGGAAGGTAGTCTATCATCGAGATTTTTATTACTCCAACTGATGGTAGCCTTGTCATTATGGAAGGTAGTCTGTCATGGTGATTTTTTTTACTCCAATGGATGGTAGCCTTGTCATTATGGAAGGTAGTCTATTGTTCATATTTTTGTTACTACGATGTATGGTAGCCTTGTCATTATGGAAGGTAGTCTGTTGTCGAGATTTTTGTTACTCCAATGGATGGTAGCCTTGTCATTATGAAAGGTAGTTTGTTGTCTACATCTTTGTTACTCCAATGGATGGTAGCCTAATCATTATGGAAGGTAGTCTATTTTTATATTTTTGTTACTCCAATGGATGGTAGCCTTGTCATTATGGAAGGTAGTTTGTTGTCGATATCTTTGTTACTCTAATGGATGGTAGCCTAGTCATTATGGAAGGTAGTATGTTGTTGAGATTTTTGTTACTCCAATGGATGGTAGCCTTGTGATTATGGAAAGTAGTGTGTTGTCGATATTTTTGTTATTCTAATGGATGGTAGCCTTGTCATTATGAAAGGTAGTTTGTTGTTGATATCTTTGTTACTCCAATGGATGGTAGCCTAATCATTTTGGAAGGTAGTATGTTGTCGAGATTTTGATTACTCCAAAGGATGGTAGCCTTGTCATTATGAAAGGTAGTCTATTGTCAATATCTTTGTTACTCCAATGGATGGTAGCCTAATCATTATGGAAGGTAGTCTATTTTTATATTTTTGTTACTCCAATGGATGGTAGCCTTGTCATTATGGAAGGTAGTTTATTGTCGATATCTTTCTTACTCTAATGGATGGTAGCCTAGTCATTATGGAAGGTAGTATGTTGTCCAGATTTTGATTACTCCAAAGGATGGTAGCCTTGTCATTTTGAAAGGTAGTCTGTTTTCAATATATTTGTAACTCCAATGGATGGTAGCTTAATCATTATGGAAGGTAGTCTATTTTTATATTTTTGTTACTCCAATGGATGGTAGCCTTGTCATTATGGAAGGTAGTTTGTTATCGATATCTTTGTTACTCCAATAGATGGTAGCCTAGTCATTATGGAAGGTAGTATGTTGTCGAGATTTTGATTACTCCAAAGGATGGTAGCCTTGTCATTATGAAAGGTAGTCTGTTGTCAATATCTTTGTTACTCCAATGGATGGTAGCCTAATCATTATGGAAGGTAGTCTATTTTTATATTTTGTTACTCCAATAGATGGTAGCCTTGTCATTATGGAAGGTAGTCTATTGTTCATATTTTTGTTTCTACAATGTATGGTAGCCTTGTCATTATGGAAGGTAGTCTGTTGTCGATATTTTTGTTACTCCATTGGATGGTAGCCTTATCATTATGGAAGTTAGTCTGTTGTTGAGATTGTTGTTACTCCAATGGATGGTAGCCTTGTCATTATGAAAGGTAGTCTGTTGTCAATATCTTTGTTACTCCAATGGATGGTAGCCTAATCATTATGGAAGGTAGTCTATTTTTATATTTTTTTTACTCCGATAGATGGTAGCCTTGTCATTATGGAAGGTAGTTTGTTGTCGATATCTTTATTACTCTAATGGATGGTAGCCTAGTCATTATGGAAGGTAGTATGTTGTCGTGATTTTTGTTACTCCAATGGATGGTAGCCTTCTAATTATGGAAAGTAGTGTGTTGTCGATATTTTTGTTATTCTAATAGATGGTAGCCTTGTCATTATGAAAGGTAGTTTGTTATCGATATCTTTGTTACTCCAATGGTTTGTAGCCTTGTCATTATGGAAGGTAATCTATTGTTGAGATTTTTGTTACTCTAATGGATGGTATCCTAGTCTTTATGGAAGGAAGTATGTTGTCGAGTTTTTGGTTACTCCAATGGATGGTAGCCTTGTCATTATGGAAAGTAGTGTGTTGTCGAGATATTTGTTATTCTAATGGATGGTAGCCTTGTCATTATGAAAGGTAGTCTGTTGTCGATTTCTTTGTTACTCCAATGGATGGTAGCCTAGTCATTATGAAAGGTAGTCTGTTGTCAAGATTTTTGTTAATTATGGAAGGTAGTATGTTGTCGAGATTTTTGTTACTCCAATGGATGGTAGGTTGTCTGTTTTCGAGATTTTTATTACTCCAATGGATGGTAGCCTTGTCATTATGGAAGGTAGTATGTTGTCGAGATTTTTGTTACTCCAAAGGATGGTAGCCTTGTCATTATCGAAATTTTTCTATTATCGAGATTTTTGTTACTCCATTGGATGGTTGCCTTGTCATTATGGAAGGTAGTCAGTTGTTGTAATTTTTGTTACTCCAATGGATGGTAGCCTTGTCATTATGGAAGGTAGTATGTTGTCGATATTTTTTTTACTCCAAAGGATGGTAGCCTTGTAATTATGGAAGGAAGTCTATTATCGAGATTTTTGTTACTCCAATGGATAGTAGAATTGTCATTATGGAAGGTAGTCTGTTGTCGAGATTTTTAATACTTCAATGGATGGTAGCCTTATCATTATGGAAGGTAGTCTTTCATTTTTATTTTTGTTACTCCAATGGATGGTAGACTGGTCATTATGGAAGGTAGTATGTTGTCGTGATTTTTTATTACTCCATTGGATGGTAGCCTTATCATTATGGAAGTTAGTCTGTTGTCGAGATTTTTGTTACTCTAATGGATGGTAGCCTAGTCATTATGAAAGGTAGTATGTTGTCGATATCTTTGTTACTCCAATAGATGGTAGCCTAATCATTATGGAAGGTAGTCTATTTTGATATTTTTGTTACTCCAATGGATGGTAGCCTTGTCATTATGGAAAGTAGTCTATTTTCAATATTTTTGTTACTCCAATGGATGGTAGCCTTGTCATTATGGAAGTTAGTCTGTTGTCGAGATTTTTGTTATTCCAATGGATGTTAGCCTAGTCATTATGGAAGGTAGTCTATTTTCGAGATTTTTGTTACTCCAATGGATGATATCCTTGACATTATGAAAGGTAGTTTGTTGTCGATATTTTTGTTACTCCAATGGATGGCATCCTTGTCATTATGGAAGGTAGTTTGTTGTCGATATCTTTGTTACTCTAATGGATGGTAGCCTAGTCATTATGGAAGGTAGTATGTTGTCAAGATTTTTGTTACTCCAATGGATGGTAGCCTTGTCATTATAGAAAGTAGTGTGTTGTCTAGATTTTTGTTATTCTAATGGATGGTAGCCTTGTCATTATGAATGGTAGTCTGTTGTCGAGGTTTTTGTTACTCCATTGGATGGTAGCCTTGTCATTATGGAAGGTAGTCTGTTGTCGAGATTTTTGTTATTCCAATGGATGGTAGCCTAGTCATTATGGAAGGTAGTCTATTTTCGATATTTTTGTTACCCCAATGGATGGTAGCCATGACATTATGAAAGGTAGTCTGTTGTCGATATCTTTGTTACTCCAATAGATGGTAGCCTAATCATTATGGAAGGTAGTTTATTTTGATATTTTTGTTACTCCAATGGATGGTAGCCTTGTCATTATGGAAGGTAGTCTGTTGTCGAGATTTTTAATACTCCAATGGATGGTAGCCTTGTCATTATGGAAGGTAGTCTGTTGTTGTGATTTTTGTTACTCCAATGGATGGTAGCCTTGTCATTACGGAAGGTAGTCTGTTGTCGAGATTTTTGTTACTCCATTGGATGGTACCCTTGTCATTATGGAAGTTAGTATGTTGTCGAGATTTTTGTTATTCCAATGGATGGTAGCCTAGTCATTATGGAAGGTAGCCTATTTTCGAGATTTTTGATACTCCAATGGATGGTAGCCTTGTCATTATGGAAGGTAGTCTGTTGTCGAGATTTTTGTTACTCCAATGGATGGTAGCCATGTCATTATGGAAGGTAGTTTGTTGTCGATATCTTTGTTACTCTAATGGATGGTAGCCTAGTCATTAAGGAAGGTAGTATGTTGTCGAGATTTTTGTTACTCCAATGGATGGTAGCCTAGTCATTATGGAAAGTAGTGTGATGTCGAGATTTTTGTTATTCTAATGGATGGTAGCCTTATCGTTATGAAAGGTAGTCTGTTATCGAGATTTTTGTTACTCCATTAGATGGTAGCCTTGTCATTATGGAAGTAAGTCTGTTGTCGAGATTATTGTTATTCCAATGGATGGTAGCCTAGTCATTATGGAAGGTAGTCTATTTTCGAGATTTTTGTTACTCCAATGGATGTTTGCCTTGTCATTATGGAAGGTAGTCTGTTGTCGATATTTTTGTTATTCTAATGGATGGTAGCCTAGTCATTATGGAAGGTAGTTTATTTTCGAGATTTTTGTTACTCCAATGGATGGTAGCCTTGTCATTATGAAAGGTAGTCTATTGTCGACATCTTTGTTACTCCAATGGATGGTAGCCTAATCATTATGGAAGGTAGTCTGTTGTCGATATTTTTAATACCCCAATGGATGGTAGCCTTGTCATTAAGGAAGGTAGTCTGTCGTTGTGATTTTTGTTACTCCAATGGATGGTAGCCTTTTCATTATGGAAGGTAGTCTATTGTTCATATTTTAGTTACTATGATGTATGGTAGCCTTTTCATTATGGAAGGTAGTCTGTTGTCGAGATTTTTGTTACTCCATTGGATGGTAGCCTTGTCATTATGGATGTTAGCTTGTTGTCGAGATTTTTGTTATTCCAATGGTTGTAGCCTAGTCATTATGGAAGGTAGTTTATTTTCGAGATTTTTGTTACTCCAATGGATGGTAGCCTTGTCATTATGAAAGGTAGTTTTTTGTCGATATCTTTGTTACTCCAATGGATGGTAGCCTAATCATTATGGAAGGTAGTCTATTTTGATATTTTTGTTACTCTTATGGATGGTAGCCTTGTCATTATGGAAGGTTGTCTGTTATCGAGATTTTTGTTACTCCGATGGATGGTAGCCTTGTCATTATGGAAAGTAGTCTCTTGTTGTAATTTTTGTTACTCCAATAGATGTTAGCCTTGTCATTATGGAAGGTAGTATGTTGTCGAGATTTTTGTTACTCCATTGGATGGTAGCCTTGTCATTATGGAAGTTAGTCTGTTGTCGAGATTTTTGTTATTCCAATGGATGTTAGCGTAGTCATTATGGAAGGTAGTCTATTTTCGAGAATTTTGTTACTCCAATGAATTTCAGCCTTGTTATTATGGAAGGTAGTCTGTTGTCGATATTTTTGTTACTCCAATGGATGGTAGCCTTGTCATTATGGAAGGTAGTTTGTTGTCGAAATCTTTCTTACTCTAATGGATGGTAGCCTAGTCATTATGGAAGGTAGTATGTTGTCGAGATTTTTGTTACTCCAATGGATGGTAGCCTTGTCACTATGGAAAGAAGTGTGTTGTCGAGATTTTTGTTATTCTAATGGATGGTAGCCTTGTCATTATGAATGGTAGTTTTTTGTCGAGATTTTTGTTACTCCATTGGATGGTAGCCTTGTCATTATGGAAGTTAGTCTGTTGTCGAGATTTTTGTTATTCCAATGGATGTTAGCCTAGTCATTATGGATGGTAGTCTATTTTTGAGATTTTTGTTACTCCAATGGATGATAGCCTTGACATTATGAAAGGTAGTCTGTTGTCGATATTTTTGTTACTCCAATGGATGACATCCTTGTCATTATGGAAGGTAGTTTGTTGTCGATATCTTTGTTACTCTAATGGATGGTAGCCTAGTCATTATGGAAGGTAGTATGTTGTCGAGATTTTTGTTACTCCAATGGATGGTAGCCTTGTCATTATAGAAAGTAGTGTGTTGTCGAGATTTTTGTTATTCTAATGGATGGTAGCCTTGACATTATGAATGGTATTCCGTTGTCGAGATTTTTGTTACTCCATTGGATGGTAGCCTTGTCATTATGGAAGGTAGTCTGTTGTCGAGATTTTTGTTATTCCAATGGATGGTAGCCTAGTCATTATGGAAGGTAGTCTATTTTCGATATTTTTGTTACTCCAATGGATGGTAGCCTTGACATTATGAAAGGTAGTCAGTTGTCGATATCTTTGTTACTCCAATAGATGGTAGCCTAATCATTATGGAAGGTAGTCTATTTTGATATTTTTGTTATTCCAATGGATGGTAGCCTTGTCATTATGGAAGGTAGTTTATTTTTGAGATTTTTGTTACTCCAGTGGATGGTAGCCTTGTAATTATGGAAGGTAGTCTGTTGTCGAGATTTTTAATACTCCAATGGATGGTAGCCTTGTCATTATATAAGGTAGTCTATCATTGTGATTTTTGTTACTCCAATGGATGGTAGCCTTGTCATTATGGAAGGTAGTCTGTTGTCGAGATTTTTGTTACTCCATTGGATGGTACCCTTGTCATTATGGAAGTTAGTATGTTGTCGAGATTTTTGTTATTCCAATGGATGGTAGCCTAGTCATTATGGAAGGTAGTCTATTTTCGAGTTTTTTGATACTCCAATGGATGGTAGCCTTTTCATTATGGAAGGTAGTCTGTTGTCGAGATTTTTGTTACTCCAATGGATGGTAGCCTTGTCATTATGGAAGGTAGTTTGTTGTCGATATCTTTGTTACTCTAATGGATGATAGCCTAGTCATTAAGGAAGGTAGTATGTTGTCGAGATTTTTGTTACTCCAATGGATGGTAGCCTTGTCATTATGGAAAGTAGTGTGATGTCGAGATTTTTGTTATTCTAATGGATTGTAGCCTTGTCGTTATGAAAGGTAGTCTGTTGTCGATATCTTTGTTACTCCATTAGATGGTAGCCTAGTCATTATGGAAGTAAGTCTGTTGTCGAGATTATTGTTATTCCAATTGATGGTAGCCTAGTCATTATGGAAGGTAGTCTATTTTCGAGATTTTTGTTACTCCAATGGATGGTTGCCTTGTCATTATGGAAGGTAGTCTCTTGTCGAGATTTTTGTTATTCTAATGGATGCTAGCCTAGTCATTATGGAAGGTAGTCTATTTTCGAGATTTTTGTTACTCTAATGGATGGTAGCCTTGTCATTATGAAAGGTAGTCTGTTGTCGATATCTTTGTTACTCCAATTGATGGTTTCCTAATCATTATGGAAGGTAGTCTATTTTGATATTTTTGTTACTCCAATGGATGGTAGCCTTGTCATTATGGAAGGTAGTATGTTGTCGAGATTCTTGTTACTCCAATGGATGGTAGCCTTGTCATTATGGAAGGTAGTTTGTTGTCGATATCTTTGTTACTCCAATGGATGGTAGCCTTGTCATTATGAAAGGTAGTCTGTTGTCGAGATTTTTGTTAATCCAAAGGATGGTTGCCTTGTCTTTATGGCAGGTTGTGTGTTTTCGAGATTTTTGTTACTCCAATGGATTGTAGCCTTGTCATTATGGAAGGTAGTATGTTGTCGATATTTTTTTTACTGCAAAGGATGGTAGCCTTGTAATTATGGAACGTAGTCTATTATCGAGATTTTTGTTACTCCAATGGATGGTAGAATTGTCATTATGTAAGGTAGTCTGTTGTTGAGATTTTTGTTACTACATTGTTTGTTAGCCTTGTCATTATGGAAGGTAGTTTGTCGTTGTGATTTTTGGTACTCCAATAGATGATAGCCATGTCATTATGGAAGTTAGTCTGTTGTCGAGATTTTTGTTATTGCAATGGATGGTAGCCTAGTAATTATGGAAGGTAGTCTATTTTCAAGATTTTTGTTACACCAATGGATGGTAGCCTTGTCATTATGGAAGGTAGTATGTTGTTGATATTTTTAATACCCCAATGGATGGTAGCCTTGTCATTAAGGAAGGTAGTTTGTCGTTGTGATTTTTGATACTCCAATGGATGGTAGCCTTTTCATTATGGAAGGTAGTCTATTGTTCATATTTTTGTTACTATGATGTATGGTAGCCTTGTCATTATGGAAGGTAGTCTGTTGTCGAGATTTTTGTTACTCCATTGGATGGTAGCCTTGTCTTTATGGAAGTTAGCTTGTTGTCGAGATTTTTGTTATTCCAGTGGATGGTAGCCTAGTCATTATGGAAGGTTGTTTATTTTCGAGATTCTTGTTACTCCAATGGATGGTAGCCTTGTCATTATGAAAGGTAGTTTTTTGTCGATATCTTTTTTACTCCAATGGATGATAGCATAATCATTATGGAAGGTAGTCTATTTTGATATTTTTGTTACTCCAATGGATGGTAGCCTTGTCATTATGGAAGGTTGTCTGTTATCGAGATTTTTGTTACTCCGATGGATGGTAGCCTTGTCATTATTGAAGGTAGTCTGTTGTTGTAATTTTTGTTACTCCAATAGATGGTAGCCTTGTCATTATGGAAGGTAGTATGTTGTCGAAATTTTTGTTACTCCATTGGATGGTAGCCTTGTCATTATGGAAGTTAGTCTGTTGTCGAGATTTTTGTTATTACAATGGATGGTAGCCTAGTTATTATGGAAGGTAGTCTATTTTCGAGATTTTTGTTACTCCAATGAATTGCGGCCTTGACATTATGAAAGGTAGTCTGTTATCGATATTTTTGTTACTGCAATGGATGGAAGCCTTGTCATTATGGAAGGTTGTTTGTTGTCGAATCTTTGTTACTCTAATGGATGGTAGCCTAGTCGTTATGGAAGGTAGTATGTTGTCGAGATTTTTGTTACTCCAATGGATGTAGCCTTGTCATTAAGGAAAGTAGTGTGTTGTCGAGATATTTGTTAGTCTAATGGATGGTAGCCTTGTCATTATGAATGGTAGTCTGTTGTCGAGATTTTTGTTACTCCATTGGATGGTAGCCTTGTCATTATTGAAGGTACTCTGTTGTCGAGATTTTTGTTATTCCAATGGATGATAGCCTAGTCATTATGGAAGGTAGTCTATTTTCGATATTTTTGTTACTCCAATGGAGGGTAGCCTTGACATTATGAAAGGTAGTCTGTTGTCGATATCTTTGTTACTCCAATGGATGGTAGCCTAATCATTATGGAAGGTAGTCTATTTTGATATTTTTGTTACTCCAATGGATGGTAACCTTGTCATTATGGAAGGTAGTCTGTTGTCGAGATTTTTAATACTCCAATGGATCGTAGCCTTGTCATTATGGAAGGTAGTATGTCGTTGTGATTTTTGTTACTCCAATGGATGGTAGCCTTGTCATTATGGAAGGTAGTATATTGTTCATATTTCTGTTACTACGATGTATGGTAGCCTTGTCATTATGGAAGGTAGTCTGTTGTCGAGATTTTTGTTACTCCATTGGATGGTAGCCTTGTCATTATGGAAGTTAGTCTGTTGTCGAGATTTTTGTTATTCCAATGGATAGCCTAGTCATTATGGAAGGTAGTATATTTTCGAGATTTTTGTTACTCCAATTGATGGTAGCCTTGTCATTATGGAAGATAGTTTGTTGTCGAGATTTTTGTTACTCCAATGGATGGTAGCCTTGTCATTATGGAAGGTAGTTTGTTGTCGATATCTTTGTTACTCTAATGGATGGTAGCCTAGTCATTATGGAAGGTAGTATGTTGTCGAGTTTTTGGTTACTCCAACGGATGGTAGCCTTATCATTATGGAGAGTAGTGTGTTGTCGAGATTTTTGTTATTCTAATGGATGGTAGACTTGTCATTATGAAAGGTAGTCTGTTGTCGACATCTTTGTTACTCCAATGGATGGTAGCCTAGCCATTATGAAAGGTAGTCTGTTGTCGAGATTTTTGTTAATCCAAAGGATGGTAGCCTTGTCGTAATGGCAGGTTGTCTATTTTCGAAATTTTTGTTACTCCAATGGATGGTTACCTTGTCATTATGGAAGGTAGTCTATTTTTATATTTTTTTTACTCCAATGGATGGTAGCCTTGTCATTATGGAAGGTAGTATGTTGTCGAGATTTTTGTTACTCCAATGGATGATAGCCTTGTCATTATGGAAGGTAGTTTGTTGTCGATATCTTTGTTACTCTAATGGATGGTAGCCTGGTCATTATGGAAGGAATTATGGTGTCGAGTTTTTGGTGACTCCAATGGAAGGTAGCCTTGTCATTATGGAAGGTAGTCTGTTGTCGAGATTTTTGTTATTCTAATGGATGGTTGTCTATTTTCGAGATTTTAGTTACTCCAATGGATGTAGCCTTGTCATTATGGAAGGTAGTCTGTTGTCGAGGTTTTTGTTATTCCAATGGATGGAAGCCATGTCATTATAGAAGGTAGTCTATTTTCAAGATTTTTGTTACTCCAATGGATGGTAGCCTTATCATTATGAAAGGTAGTTTGTTGTCGATATCATTGTTACTCCGATTGATGGTAGCCTAATCATTATGGAAGGTAGTCTATTTTGATATTTTTGTTACTCCAATGGATGGTATCCTTGTCATTATGGAAGGTAGTATGTTGTCGAGATTTTTATTACTCCAAAGGATGGTAGCCTTCTAATTATGGAAGGAAGTCTATTTTCGAGATTTTTGTTACTCCAATGGATGGTAGCCTTCTCATTATGGAAGGTAGTATGTTGTCGAGATTTTTGTTACTCCAATGGATGGTAGCCTTGTTATTATGGAAGGTAGTTTGTTGTCGATATATTTGTTACTCTAATGGATGGTATCCTAGTAATTATGGAAGGTAGTATCTTGTCGAGTTTTTGGTGATTCCAATGGATGGTAGCCTTGTCATTATGGAAGGTAGACTATTGTCGAGATTTTTGTTATTCCAATGGATGGTAGTCTATTTTCGAGATTTTTGTTACTCCAGTGGATGGTAGCCTTGTCATTATGGAAGGTAGTTTGTTGTCGAGAATTTTGTTATTCTAATGGATGGTAGCGTATTCATTATGGAAGGTAGTCTATTTTCAAGATTTTTGTTACTTCAATGGATGGTAGCCTTGTGATTATGAAAGGTAGTCTGTTGTCGATATCATTGTTACTCCAATGGATGGTAGCCTAATCATTATGGAAGGTAGTCTATTTTGATATTTTTGTTACTCCAATGGATGGTAGCCTTGTCATTATGGAAGGTAGTATGTTGTCGAGATTTTTATTACTCCAAAGGATGGTAGCCTTCTAATTATGGAAGGTAGTATATTATCGAGATTTTTGTTACTCCAATGGATGGTAGCCTTTTCATTATGGAATGTAGTATGTTGTCGAGATTTTTAATACTCCAATGGATGGTAGACTTGTCATTATGGAAGGTAGTTTGTGGTTGTGATTTTTGTTACTCCAATGGATGGTAGCCTTGTCACTATGGAAGGTAGTCTATTGTTCATATTTTTGTTACTACGATGTATGGTAGCCTTGTCATTATGGAAGGTAGTCTGTTGTCAAGATTTTTGTTACTCCATTTCATGGTAGCCTTGTCATTTTGGAAGTTATTCTGTTGTCGAGATTTTTGTTATTCCAATGGATGGTAGCCTAGTCATTATTGAAGGTAGTCTATTTTGGAGACTTTTGTTACTCCTTTGGATGGTAGCCTTATCATTATGGAAGGTAGTCTGTTGTTAAGATTTTTGTTACTCCGATGGATGGTATCCTTGTCATTATGGAAGGTAGTTTGTTGTCGATATCTTTGTTACTCTAATGGATGGTAGCCTAGTCATTATGGAAGGTAGTATGTTGTCGAGATTTTTGTTACTCCAATGGATGGTAGCCTTGTAATTATGGAATGTAGTGTGTTGTCGAGATTTTTGTTATTCTAATGGATGGTAGCCTTGTTATTATGAATGGTAGTCTGTTGTCGAGATTTTTGTTACTCCATTGGATGGTAGCCTCATCATTATCGAAGTTAGTCTGTTGTCGAGATTTTTTTTATTCCAATGGATGTTAGCCTAGTCATTATGGAAGGTAGTCTATTTTCGAGATTTTTGTTACTCCAATGGATGGTAGCCTTGTCATTATGGAAGGTAGTCTGTTGTCGAGATTTTTGTTATTCCAATGGATGGTAGCCTAGTCATTATGGAAGGTAGTCTATCTTCTAGATTTTTGTTACTCTAATGGATGGTAGCCTTAACATTATGAAAGGTAGGCTGTTGTCGATATCTTTGTTACTCCAATGGATGGTAGTCTAATCATTATGGAAGGTAGTCTATTTTGATATTTTTGTTAATCCAATGGATGGTAGCCTTGTCATTATGGAAGGTAGTATGTTGTCGAGATTTTTATTACTCCAAAGGATGGTAGCCTTCTAATTATGGAAGGTAGTCTATTATCGAGATTTTTGTTACTACAACTGATGGTAGCCTTGTCATTATGGAAGGTAGTCTGTTGTCGAGATTTTTAATACTCCAATGGATGGTAGCCTTGTCATTATGGAAGGTAGTCTATCGTTGTGATTTTTGTTACTCCAATGGATGGTAGCCTTGTCATTATGGAAGGTAGTCTATTGTTCATATTTTTGTTACTACGATGTATGGTAGCCTTGTCATTATGGAAGGTAGTCTGTTGTCGAGATTTTTGTTACTCCATTGGATGGTAGCCTTGTTATTATGGAAGTTAGTCTGTTGTCGAGATTTTTGTTATTCCAATGGATAGCCTAGTCATTATGGAAGGTAGTCTATTTTCGAGATTTTTGTTACTCCAATTGATGGTAGCCTTGTCATTATGGCAGATAGTTTGTTGTCGAGATTTTTGTTACTCCAATGGATGGTAGCCTTGTCATTATGGAAGGTAGTTTGTTGTCGATATCTTTGTTACTCTAATGGATGGTAGCGTAGTCATTATGGAAGGTAGTATGTTGTCCAGTTTTTGGTTACTCCAACGGATGGTAGCCTTGTCATTATGGAATGTAGTGTGTTGTCGAGATTTTTGTTATTCTAATGGATGGTAGCCTTGTCATTATGAAAGGTAGTCTGTTGTCGACATCTTTGTTACTCCAATGGATGGTAGCGTAGCCATTATGAAAGGTAGTCTGTTTTCGAGATTTTTGTTAATCCAAAGGATGGTAGCCTTGTCATTATGGCAGGTTGTCTGTTTTCGAAATTTTTGTTACTCCAATGGATGGTTACCTTGTCATTATGGAAGGTAGTCTATTTTGATATTTTTGTTACTCCAATGTATGGTAGCCTTGTCATTATGGAAGGTAGTATGTTGTCGAGATTTTTATTACTACAAAGGATGGTAGCCTTCTAATTATGGAAGGTAGTCTATTATCGAGATTTTTGTTACTCCAATGGATGGTAGCCTTTTCATTATGGAAGGTAGTATGTTGTCGAGATTTTTAATACTCCAATGGATGGTAGCCTTGTCATTATGGAAGGTAGTTTGTGGTAGTGATTTTTGTTACTCCTATGGATGGTAGCCTTGTCACTATGGAAGGTAGTTTATTGTTCATATTTTTGTTACTACGATGTATGGTAGCCTTGTCATTATTGAAGGTAGTCTGTTGTCAAGATTTTTGTTACTCCATTGCATGGTAGCCTTGTCATTATGGAAGTTATTCTGTTGTCGAGATTTTTGTTATTCCAATGGATGGTAGCCTAGTCATTATGGAAGGTAGTCTATTTTCGAGATTTTTGTTACTCCAATGGATGGTAGCCTTATCATTATGGAAGGTAGTCTGTTGTCAAGATTTTTGTTACTCCATTGGATGGTAGCCTTGTCATTATGGAAGGTAGTTTGTTGTCGATATCTTTGTTACTCTAAGGGATGGTAGCGTAGTCATTATGGAAGGTAGTATGTTGTCGAGATTTTTGTTACTCCAAAGGATGGTAGCCTTGTCATTATGGAAAGTAGTGTGTTGTCCAGATTTTTGTTATTCTAATGGATGGTAGCCTTGTCATTATGAATGGTAGTCTATTGTCAAGATTTTTGTTACTCCATTGGATGGTAGCCTTATTATTATCGAAGTTAGTCTGTTGTCGAGATTTTTGTTATTCCAATGGATGTTAGCCTAGTCATTATGGAAGGTATTCTATTTTCGAGATTTTTGTTACTCCAATGGATGGTAGCCTTGTCGTTATGGAAGGTAGTCTGTTGTCGAGATATTTGTTATTCCAATGGATGGTAGCCTAGTCATTATGGAATGTAGTCTATTTTCGAGATTTTTGTTACTCTAATGGATGGTAGCCTTAACATTATGAAAGGTAGGTTGTTGTCGATATCTTTGTTACTCCAATGGATGGTAGCCTAATCATTATGGAAGGTAGTCTATTTTGATATTTTTGTTACTCCAATGGATGGTAGCCTTGTCATTATGGAAGGTAGTATGTTGTCGACATTTTTATAACTCCAAAGGATGGTAGCCTTCTAATTATGGAAGGTAGTCTATTATCGAGATTTTTGTTACTCCAATGGATGGTAGCCTTGTCATTATGGAAGGTAGTCTGTTGTCGAGATTTTTAATACTCCAATGGATGGTAGCCTTATCATTATGGAAGGTAGTCTGTCGTTGTGATTTTTGTTACTCCAATGGATGGTAGCCTTGTCACTATGGAAGGTAGTATATTGTTCATATTTTTGTTACTACGATGTATGGTAGCCTTGTCATTATGGAAGTTATTCTGTTCTCGAGATTTTTGTTATTCCAATGGATGGTAGCCTAGTCATTATGGAAGGTAGTCTATTTTCGATATTTTTGTTACTCCAATGGATGGTAGCCTTATCATTATGGAAGGTAGTCTCTTGTCAAGATTTTTGTTACTCCAATGGATGGTAGCCTTGTCATTATGGAAGGTAGTTTGTTGTCGATATCTTTGTTACTCTAATGGATGGTAGCCTAGTCATTATGGAAGGTAGTATGTTGTCGAGATTTTTGTTACTCCAATGGATGGTAGCCTTGTCATTATGAAATGTAGTGTGTTGTCGAGATTTTTGTTATTCTAATGGATGGTAGCCTTGTTATTATGAATGGTAGTCTGTTGTCGAGATTTTTGTTACTCCATTGGATGGTAGCCTTATCATTATCGAAGTTAGTCTGTTGTCGATATTTTTTTTATTCCAATGGATGTTAGCCTAGTCATTATGGAAGGTAGTCTATTTTCGAGATTTTTGTTACTCCAATGGATGGTAGCCTTGTCATTATGGAAGGTAGTCTGTTGTCGAGATTTTTGTTATTCCAATGGATGGTAGCCTAGTCATTATGGAAGGTAGTCTATCTTTTAGATTTTTGTTACTCTAATGGATGGTAGCCTTAACATTATGAAAGGTAGGCTGTTGTCGATATCTTTGTTACTCCAATGGATGGTAGCCTAATCATTATGGAAGGTAGTCTATTTTGATATTTTTGTTAATCCAATGGATGGTAGCCTTGTCATTATGGAAGGTAGTATGTTGTCGAGATTTTTATTACTCCAAAGGATGGTAGCCTTCTAATTATGGAAGGTAGTCTATTATCGAGATTTTTGTTACTACAACTGATGGTAGCCTTGTCATTATGGAAGGTAGTCTGTTGTCGAGATTTTTAATACTCCAATGGATGGTAGCCTTGTCATTATGGAAGGTAGTCTATCGTTGTGATTTTTGTTACTCCAATGGATGGTAGCCTTGTCATTATGGAAGGTAGTCTATTGTTCATATTTTTGTTACTACGATGTATGGTAGCCTTGTCATTATGGAAGGTAGTCTGTTGTCGAGATTTTTGTTACTCCATTGGATGGTAGCCTTGTTATTATGGAAGTTAGTCTGTTGTCGAGATTTTTGTTATTCCAATGGAAAGCCTAGTCATTATGGAAGGTAGTCTATTTTCGAGATTTTTGTTACTCCAATTGATGGTAGCCTTGTCATTATGGAAGATAGTTTGTTGTCGAGATTTTTGTTACTCCAATGGATGGTAGCCTTGTCATTATGGAAGGTAGTTTGTTGTCAATATCTTTGTTACTCTAATGGATGGTAGCGTAGTCATTATGGAAGGTAGTATGTTGTCCAGTTTTTGGTTACTCCAACGGATGGTAGCCTTGTCATTATGGAATGTAGTGTGTTGTCGAGATTTTTGTTATTCTAATGGATGGTAGCCTTGTTATTATGAAAGGTAGTCTGTTGTCGACACTTTGTTACTCCAATGGATGGTAGCGTAGCCATTATGAAAGGAATTCTGTTTTTGAGATTTTTGTTAATCCAAAGGATGGTAGCCTTGTCACTATGGCAGGTTGTCTGTTTTCGAAATTTTTGTTACTCCAATGGATGGTTACCTTGTCATTATGGAAGGTAGTCTATTTTGATATTTTTGTTACTCCAATGTATGGTAGCCTTGTCATTATGGAAGGTAGTATGTTGTCGAGATTTTTATTACTACAAAGGATGGTAGCCTTCTAATTATGGAAGGTAGTCTATTATCGAGATTTTTGTTACTCCAATGGATGGTAGCCTTTTCATTATGGAAGGTAGTATGTTGTCGAGATTTTTAATACTCCAATGGATGGTAGCCTTGTCATTATGGAAGGTAGTTTGTGGTAGTGATTTTTGTTACTCCTATGGATGGTAGCCTTGTCACTATGGAAGGTAGTCTATTGTTAATATTTTTGTTACTACGATGTATGGTAGCCTTGTCATTATTGAAGGTAGTCTGTTGTCAAGATTTTTGTTACTCCATTGCATGGTAGCCTTGTCATTATGGAAGTTATTCTGTTGTCGAGATTTTTGTTATTCCAATGGATGGTAGCCTAGTCATTATGGAAGGTAGTCTATTTTCGAGATTTTTGTTACTCCAATGGATGGTAGCCTTATCATTATGGAAGGTAGTCTCTTGTCAAGATTTTTGTTACTCCAATGGATGGTAGCCTTGTCATTATGGAAGGTAGTTTGTTGTCAATATCTTTGTTACTCTAATGGATGGTAGCGTAGTCATTATGGAAGGTAGTATGTTGTCCAGTTTTTGGTTACTCCAACGGATGGTAGCCTTGTCATTATGGAATGTAGTGTGTTGTCGAGATTTTTGTTATTCTAATGGATGGTAGCCTTGTTATTATGAAAGGTAGTCTGTTGTCGACACTTTGTTACTCCAATGGATGGTAGCGTAGCCATTATGAAAGGAAGTCTGTTTTCGAGATTTTTGTTAATCCAAAGGATGGTAGCCTTGTCACTATGGCAGGTTGTCTGTTTTCGAAATTTTTGTTACTCCAATGGATGGTTACCTTGTCATTATGGAAGGTAGTCTATTTTGATATTTTTGTTACTCCAATGTATGGTAGCCTTGTCATTATGGAAGGTAGTATGTTGTCGAGATTTTTATTACTACAAAGGATGGTAGCCTTCTAATTATGGAAGGTAGTCTATTATCGAGATTTTTGTTACTCCAATGGATGGTAGCCTTTTCATTATGGAAGGTAGTATGTTGTCGAGATTTTTAATACTCCAATGGATGGTAGCCTTGTCATTATGGAAGGTAGTTTGTGGTAGTGATTTTTGTTACTCCTATGGATGGTAGCCTTGTCACTATGGAAGGTAGTCTATTGTTAATATTTTTGTTACTACGATGTATGGTAGCCTTGTCATTATTGAAGGTAGTCTGTTGTCAAGATTTTTGTTACTCCATTGCATGGTAGCCTTGTCATTATGGAAGTTATTCTGTTGTCGAGATTTTTGTTATTCCAATGGATGGTAGCCTAGTCATTATGGAAGGTAGTCTATTTTCGAGATTTTTGTTACTCCAATGGATGGTAGCCTTATCATTATGGAAGGTAGTCTCTTGTCAAGATTTTTGTTACTCCAATGGATGGTAGCCTTGTCATTATGGAAGGTAGTTTGTTGTCGATATCTTTGTTACTCTAATGGATGGTAGCCTAGTCATTATGGAAGGTAGTATGTTGTCGAGATTTTTGTTACTCCAATGGATGGTAGCCTTGTCATTATGAAATGTAGTGTGTTGTCGAGATTTTTGTTATTCTAATGGATGGTAGCCTTGTTATTATGAATGGTAGTCTGTTGTCGAGATTTTTGTTACTCCATTGGATGGTAGCCTTATCATTATCGAAGTTAGTCTGTTGTCGATATTTTTTTTATTCCAATGGATGTTAGCCTAGTCATTATGGAAGGTAGTCTATTTTCGAGATTTTTGTTACTCCAATGGATGGTAGCCTTGTCATTATGGAAGGTAGTCTGTTGTCGAGATTTTTGTTATTCCAATGGATGGTAGCCTAGTCATTATGGAAGGTAGTCTATCTTTTAGATTTTTGTTACTCTAATGGATGGTAGCCTTAACATTATGAAAGGTAGGCTGTTGTCGATATCTTTGTTACTCCAATGGATGGTAGCCTAATCATTATGGAAGGTAGTCTATTTTGATATTTTTGTTAATCCAATGGATGGTAGCCTTGTCATTATGGAAGGTAGTATGTTGTCGAGATTTTTATTACTCCAAAGGATGGTAGCCTTCTAATTATGGAAGGTAGTCTATTATCGAGATTTTTGTTACTACAACTGATGGTAGCCTTGTCATTATGGAAGGTAGTCTGTTGTCGAGATTTTTAATACTCCAATGGATGGTAGCCTTGTCATTATGGAAGGTAGTCTATCGTTGTGATTTTTGTTACTCCAATGGATGGTAGCCTTGTCATTATGGAAGGTAGTCTATTGTTCATATTTTTGTTACTACGATGTATGGTAGCCTTGTCATTATGGAAGGTAGTCTGTTGTCGAGATTTTTGTTACTCCATTGGATGGTAGCCTTGTTATTATGGAAGTTAGTCTGTTGTCGAGATTTTTGTTATTCCAATGGAAAGCCTAGTCATTATGGAAGGTAGTCTATTTTCGAGATTTTTGTTACTCCAATTGATGGTAGCCTTGTCATTATGGAAGATAGTTTGTTGTCGAGATTTTTGTTACTCCAATGGATGGTAGCCTTGTCATTATGGAAGGTAGTTTGTTGTCAATATCTTTGTTACTCTAATGGATGGTAGCGTAGTCATTATGGAAGGTAGTATGTTGTCCAGTTTTTGGTTACTCCAACGGATGGTAGCCTTGTCATTATGGAATGTAGTGTGTTGTCGAGATTTTTGTTATTCTAATGGATGGTAGCCTTGTTATTATGAAAGGTAGTCTGTTGTCGACACTTTGTTACTCCAATGGATGGTAGCGTAGCCATTATGAAAGGTAGTCTGTTTTCGAGATTTTTGTTAATCCAAAGGATGGTAGCCTTGTCACTATGGCAGGTTGTCTGTTTTCGAAATTTTTGTTACTCCAATGGATGGTTACCTTGTCATTATGGAAGGTAGTCTATTTTGATATTTTTGTTACTCCAATGTATGGTAGCCTTGTCATTATGGAAGGTAGTATGTTGTCGAGATTTTTATTACTACAAAGGATGGTAGCCTTCTAATTATGGAAGGTAGTCTATTATCGAGATTTTTGTTACTCCAATGGATGGTAGCCTTTTCATTATGGAAGGTAGTATGTTGTCGAGATTTTTAATACTCCAATGGATGGTAGCCTTGTCATTATGGAAGGTAGTTTGTGGTAGTGATTTTTGTTACTCCTATGGATGGTAGCCTTGTCACTATGGAAGGTAGTCTATTGTTAATATTTTTGTTACTACGATGTATGGTAGCCTTGTCATTATTGAAGGTAGTCTGTTGTCAAGATTTTTGTTACTCCATTGCATGGTAGCCTTGTCATTATGGAAGTTATTCTGTTGTCGAGATTTTTGTTATTCCAATGGATGGTAGCCTAGTCATTATGGAAGGTAGTCTATTTTCGAGATTTTTGTTACTCCAATGGATGGTAGCCTTATCATTATGGAAGGTAGTCTCTTGTCAAGATTTTTGTTACTCCAATGGATGGTAGCCTTGTCATTATGGAAGGTAGTTTGTTGTCGATATCTTTGTTACTCTAATGGATGGTAGCCTAGTCATTATGGAAGGTAGTATGTTGTCGAGATTTTTGTTACTCCAATGGATGGTAGCCTTGTCATTATGAAATGTAGTGTGTTGTCGAGATTTTTGTTATTCTAATGGATGGTAGCCTTGTTATTATGAATGGTAGTCTGTTGTCGAGATTTTTGTTACTCCATTGGATGGTAGCCTTATCATTATCGAAGTTAGTCTGTTGTCGATATTTTTTTTATTCCAATGGATGTTAGCCTAGTCATTATGGAAGGTAGTCTATTTTCGAGATTTTTGTTACTCCAATGGATGGTAGCCTTGTCATTATGGAAGGTAGTCTGTTGTCGAGATTTTTGTTATTCCAATGGATGGTAGCCTAGTCATTATGGAAGGTAGTCTATCTTTTAGATTTTTGTTACTCTAATGGATGGTAGCCTTAACATTATGAAAGGTAGGCTGTTGTCGATATCTTTGTTACTCCAATGGATGGTAGCCTAATCATTATGGAAGGTAGTCTATTTTGATATTTTTGTTAATCCAATGGATGGTAGCCTTGTCATTATAGAAGGTAGTATGTTGTCGAGATTTTTATTACTCCAAAGGATGGTAGCCTTCTAATTATGGAAGGTAGTCTATTATCGAGATTTTTGTTACTACAACTGATGGTAGCCTTGTCATTATGGAAGGTAGTCTGTTGTCGAGATTTTTAATACTCCAATGGATGGTAGCCTTGTCATTATGGAAGGTAGTCTATCGTTGTGATTTTTGTTACTCCAATGGATGGTAGCCTTGTCATTATGGAAGGTAGTCTATTGTTCATATTTTTGTTACTACGATGTATGGTAGCCTTGTCATTATGGAAGGTAGTCTGTTGTCGAGATTTTTGTTACTCCATTGGATGGTAGCCTTGTTATTATGGAAGTTAGTCTGTTGTCGAGATTTTTGTTATTCCAATGGAAAGCCTAGTCATTATGGAAGGTAGTCTATTTTCGAGATTTTTGTTACTCCAATTGATGGTAGCCTTGTCATTATGGAAGATAGTTTGTTGTCGAGATTTTTGTTACTCCAATGGATGGTAGCCTTGTCATTATGGAAGGTAGTTTGTTGTCAATATCTTTGTTACTCTAATGGATGGTAGCGTAGTCATTATGGAAGGTAGTATGTTGTCCAGTTTTTGGTTACTCCAACGGATGGTAGCCTTGTCATTATGGAATGTAGTGTGTTGTCGAGATTTTTGTTATTCTAATGGATGGTAGCCTTGTTATTATGAAAGGTAGTCTGTTGTCGACACTTTGTTACTCCAATGGATGGTAGCGTAGCCATTATGAAAGGTAGTCTGTTTTCGAGATTTTTGTTAATCCAAAGGATGGTAGCCTTGTCATTATGGCAGGTTGTCTGTTTTCGAAATTTTTGTTACTCCAATGGATGGTTACCTTGTCATTATGGAAGGTAGTCTATTTTGATATTTTTGTTACTCCAATGTATGGTAGCCTTGTCATTATGGAAGGTAGTATGTTGTCGAGATTTTTATTACTACAAAGGATGGTAGCCTTCTAATTATGGAAGGTAGTCTATTATCGAGATTTTTGTTACTCCAATGGATGGTAGCCTTTTCATTATGGAAGGTAGTATGTTGTCGAGATTTTTAATACTCCAATGGATGGTAGCCTTGTCATTATGGAAGGTAGTTTGTGGTAGTGATTTTTGTTACTCCTATGGATGGTAGCCTTGTCACTATGGAAGGTAGTCTATTGTTAATATTTTTGTTACTACGATGTATGGTAGCCTTGTCATTATTGAAGGTAGTCTGTTGTCAAGATTTTTGTTACTCCATTGCATGGTAGCCTTGTCATTATGGAAGTTATTCTGTTGTCGAGATTTTTGTTATTCCAATGGATGGTAGCCTAGTCATTATGGAAGGTAGTCTATTTTCGAGATTTTTGTTACTCCAATGGATGGTAGCCTTATCATTATGGAAGGTAGTCTGTTGTCAAGATTTTTGTTACTCCATTGGATGGTAGCCTTGTCATTATGGAAGGTAGTTTGTTGTCGATATCTTTGTTACTCTAAGGGATGGTAGCGTAGTCATTATGGAAGGTAGTATGTTGTCGAGATTTTTGTTACTCCAAAGGATGGTAGCCTTGTCATTATGGAAAGTAGTGTGTTGTCGAGATTTTTGTTATTCTAATGGATGGTAGCCTTGTCATTATGAATGGTAGTCTATTGTCAAGATTTTTGTTACTCCATTGGATGGTAGCCTTATTATTATCGAAGTTAGTCTGTTGTCGAGATTTTTGTTATTCCAATGGATGTTAGCCTGGTCATTATGGAAGGTATTCTATTTTCGAGATTTTTGTTACTCCAATGGATGGTAGCCTTGTCGTTATGGAAGGTAGTCTGTTGTCGAGATATTTGTTATTCCAATGGATGGTAGCCTAGTCATTATGGAATGTAGTCTATTTTTGAGATTTTTGTTACTCTAATGGATGGTAGCCTTAACATTATGAAAGGTAGGCTGTTGTCGATATCTTTGTTACTCCAATGGATGGTAGCCTAATCCTTATGGAAGGTAGTCTATTTTGATATTTTTGTTACTCCAATGGAAGGTAGCCTTGTCATTATGGAAGGTAGTATGTTGTCTAGATTTTTATAACTCCAAAGGATGGTAGCCTTCTAATTATGGAAGGTAGTCTATTATCGAGATTTTTTTTACTCCAATGGATGGTAGCCTTGTCATTATGGAAGGTAGTCTGTTGTCGAGATTTTTAATACTCCAATGGATGGTAGCCTTATCATTATGGAAGGTAGTCTATCGTTGTGATTTTTGTTACTCCAATGGATGGTAGCCTTGTCACTATGGAAGGTAGTCTATTGTTCATATTTTTGTTACTATGATGTATGGTAGCCTTGTCATTATGAAAGGTAGTCTGTTGTCAAGATTTTTGTTACTCCATTGCATGGTAGCCTTGTCATTATGGAAGTTATTCTGTTCTCGAGATTTTTGTTATTCCAATGGATGGTAGCCTAGTCATTATGGAAGGTAGTCTGTTTTCGAGATTTTTGTTACTCTAAAGGATGGTAGCCTTAACATTATGAAAGGTAGGCTGTTGTCGATATCTTTGTTACTCCAATGGATGGTAGCCTAATCATTATGGAAGGTAGTCTATTTTGATATTTTTGATACTCCAATGGATGGTAGCCTTGTCATTATGGAATGTAGTATGTTGTCGATATTTTTATAACTCCAAAGGATGGTAGCCTTCTAATTATGGAAGGTAGTCTATTATCGAGATTTTTGTTACTCCAATGGATGGTAGCCTTGTCATTATGGAAGGTAGTCTGTTGTCCAGATTTTTAATACTCCAATGGATGGTAGCCTTATCATTATGGAAGGTAGTCTGTCGTTGTGATTTTTGTTACTCCAATGGATGGTAGCCTTGTCACTATGGAAGGTAGTATATTGTTAATATTTTTGTTACTACGATGTATGGTAGCCTTGTCATTATGGAAGGTAGTCTGTTGTCAAGATTTTTGTTACTCCATTGCATGGTAGCCTTGTCATTATGGAAGTTATTCTGTTCTCGAGATTTTTGTTATTCCAATGGATGGTAGCCTAGTCATTATGGAAGGTAGTCTATTTTCGAGATTTTTGTTACTCCAATGGATGGTAGCCTTATCAATATGGAAGGTAGTCTGTTGTCAATATTTTTGTTACTCCAATGGATGGTAGCCTTGTCATTATGGAAGGTAGTTTGTTGTCGATATCTTTATTAATCTAATGGATGGTAGCCTTGTCATTATGGAAAGTAGTGTGTTGTCAAGATTTTTGTTATTCTAATGGATGGTAGCCTTATCATTATGGAAGGTAGTATGTTGTCGAGATTTTTAATACTCCAATGGATGGTAGCCTTGTCATTATGGATGGTAGTTTGTGGTTGTGATTTTTGTTACTCCAATGGATGGTAGCCTTGTGACTATGGAAGATAGTCTATTGTTCATATTTTTGTTACTACGATGTATGGTAGCCTTGTCATTATGGAAGGTAGTATGTTGTCAAGATTTTTGTTACTCCATTGCATGGTAGCCTTGTCATTATGGAAGTTATTCTGTTGTCGAGATTTTTGTTATTCCAATGGATGGTAGCCTAGTCATTATGGAAGGTAGTCTATTTTCGAGATTTTTGTTACTCCAATGGATGGTAGCCTTGTCATTATGGAAGGTAGTCTGTTGTCGAGATTTTTGTTATTCCAATGGATGGTAGCCTAGTCATTATGGAATGTAGTCTATTTTCGAGATTTTTGTTACTCTAATGGATGGTAGCCTTAACATTATGAAAGGTAGGCTGTTGTCGATATCTTTGTTACTCCAATGGATGGTAGCCTAATCCTTATGGAAGGTAGTCTATTATGATATTTTTGTTACTCCAATGGATGTTAGCCTTGTCATTATGGAAGGTAGTATGTTATCGAGATTTTTATAACTCCAAAGGATGGTAGCCTTCTAATTATGGAAGGTAGTCTATTATCGAGATTTTTGTTACTCCAATGGATGGTAGCCTTATCATTATGGAAGGTAGTCTGTTGTCGAGATTTTTAATACTCCAATGGATGGTAGCCTTATCGTTATGGAAGGTAGTCTGTCGTTGTGATTTTTGTTACTCCAATGGATGGTAGCCTTGTCACTATGGAAGGTAGTATATTGTTCATATTTTTGTTACTACGATGTATGGTAGCCTTGTCATTATGGAAGTTATTATGTTCTCGATATTTTTGTTATTCCAATGGATGGTAGCCTAGTCATTATGGAAGGTAGTCTATTTTCAAGATTTTTGTTACTCCAATGGATGGTAGCCTTATCAATATGGAAGGTAGTCTGTTGTCAAGATTTTTGTTACTCCAATGGATGGTAGCCTTGTCATTATGGAAGTTATTTTGTTCTCGAGATTTTTGTTATTCCAATGGATGGTAGCCTAGTCATTATGGAAGGTAGTCTATTTTCGAGATTTTTGTTACTCCAATGCATGGTAGCCTTATCATTATGGAAGGTAGTCTGTTGTCAAGATTTTTGTTACTCCAATGGATGGTAGCCTTGTCATTATGGAAGGTAGTTTGTTGTCGATATCTTTGTTATTCTAATGGATGGTAGTCTTGTCATTATGAATGGTAGTCTGTTGTCGAGATTTTTGTTACTCCATTGGATGGTAGCCTTATCATTATCGAAGTTAGTCTGTTGTCGAGATTTTTGTTATTCCAATGGATGTTAGCCTAGTCATTATGGAAGGTAGTCTATTTTTGAGATTTTTGTTACTCCAATGTATGGTAGCCTTGTCATTATGGAAGGTAGTCTGTTGTCGAGATTTTTGTTATTCCAATGGAAGGTAGCCTAGTCATTATGGAAGGTAGTCTATTTTCTAGATTTTTATTACTCTAATGGATGGTAGCCTTAACATTATGAAAGGTAAGCTGTTGTCGATATCTTTGTTACTCCAATGGATGGTAGCCTAATCATTATGGAAGGTAGTCTATTATGATATTTTTGTTAATCCAATGGATGGTAGCCTTGTCATTATGGAAGGTAGTATGTTGTCGAAATTTTTATTACTCCAAAGGATGGTAGCCTTCTAATTATGGAAGGTAGTCTATTATCGAGATTTTTGTTACTACAACTGATGGTAGCCTTTTCATTATGGAAGGTAGTCTGTTGTCGAGATTTTTAATACTCCAATGGATGGTAGCCTTGTCATTATGGATGGTAGTCTATCGTTGTGATTTTTGTTACTCCAATGGATGGTAGCCTTGTCATTATGGAAGGTAGTCTATTGTTCATATTTTTGTTACTACGGTGTATGGTAGCCTTGTCATTATGGAAGGTAGTCTGTTGTCGAGATTTTTGTTACTCCATTGGATGGTAGCCTTGTTATTATGGAAGTTAGTATGTTATCGAGATTTTTGTTATTCCAATGGATAGCCTAGTCATTATGGAAGGTAGTCTATTTTCGAGATTTTTGTTACTCCAATTGATGGTAGCCTTGTCATTATGGAAGGTAGTTTGTTGTCGAGATTTTTGTTACTCCAATGGATGGTAGCCTTGTCATTATGGAAGGTAGTTTGTTGTCGATATCTTTGTTACTCTAATGGATGGTAGCGTAGTCATTATGGAAGGTAGTATGTTGTCCAGTTTTTGGTTACTCCAACGGATGGTAGCCTTGTCATTATGGAATGTAGTGTGTTGTCGAGATTTTTGTTATTCTAATGGATGGTAGACTTGTCATTATGAAAGGTAGTCTGTTGTCGACATCTTTATTACTCCAATGGATGGTAGCGTAGCCATTATGAAAGGTAGTCTGTTTTCGAGATTTTTGTTAATCCAAAGGATGGTAGCCTTGTCATTATGGCAGGTTGTCTGTTTTCGAAATTTTTGTTACTCCAATGGATGGTTACCTTGTCATTATGGAAGGTAGTCTATTTTGATATTTTTGTTACTCCAATGTATGGTAGCTTTGTCATTATGGAAGGTAGTATGTTGTCGAGATTTTTATTACTACAAAGGATGGTAGCCTTCTAATTATTGAAGGTAGTCTATTATCGAGATTTTTGTTACTCCAATGGATGGTAGCCTTAACATTATGAAAGGTAGGCTGTTGTCGATATTTTTAATACTCCAATGGATGGTAGCCTTGTCATTATGGAAGGTAGTTTGTGGTTGTGATTTTTGTTACTCCAATGGATGGTAGCCTTGTCACTATGGAAGGTAGTCTATTGTTCATATTTTTGTTACTACGATGTATGGTAGCCTTGTCATTATGGAAGGTAGTCTGTTGTCAAGATTTTTGTTACTCCATTGCATGGTAGCCTTGTCATTATGGAAGTTACTTTGTTGTCGAGATTTTTGTTATTCCAATGGATGGTACCCTAGTAATTATGGAAGGTAGTCTATTTTCGAGATTTTTGTTACTCCAATGGATGGTAGCCTTATCATTATGGAAGGTAGTCTGTTGTCAAGATTTTTGTTACTCCAATGGATGGTAGCCTTGTCATTATGGAAGGTAGTTTGTTATTGATATCTTTGTTACTCTAATGGATGGTAGCCTAGTCATTATGGAAGGTAGTATGTTGTCGAGATTTTTGTTACTCCAAAGGATGGTAGCCTTGTCATTATGGAAAGTAGTGTGTTGTCGAGATTTTTGTTATTCTAATGGATGGTAGCCTTGTCATTATGAATGGTAGTCTATTGTCGAGATTTTTGTTACTCCATTGGATGGTAGCCTTATTATTATCGAAGTTAGTCTGTTGTCGAGATTTTTGTTATTCCAATGGATGTTAGCCTAGTCATTATGGAAGGTAGTCTATTTTCGAGATTTTTCTTACTCCAATGGATGGTAGCCTTGTCATTATGGAAGGTAGTCTGTTGTCGAGATTTTTGTTATTCCAATGGATGGTAGCCTAGTCATTATGGAAGGTAGTCTATTTTCGAGATTTTTGTTACTCTAAAGGATGGTAGCCTTAACATTATGAAAGGTAGGCTGTTGTCGATATCTTTGTTACTCCAATGGATGGTAGCCTTGTCATTATGAAAGGTAGTATGTTGTCGAGATTTTTATAACTCCAAAGGATGGTAGCCTTCTAATTATGGAAGGTAGTCTATTATCGAAATTTTTGTTACTCCAATGCATGGTAGCCTTGTCATTATGGAAGGTAGTCTGTTGTCGAGATTTTTAATACTCCAATGGATGGTAGCCTTATCATTATGGAAGGTAGTCTGTCGTTGTGATTTTTGTTACTCCAATGGATGGTAGCCTTGTCACTATGGAAGGTAGTATATTGTTCATATTTTTGTTACTACGATGTATGGTAGCCTTGTCATTATGGAAGGTAGTCTGTTGTCAAGATTTTTGTAACTCCATTTCATGGTATCCTTGTCATTATGGAAGTTATTTTGTTCTCGAGGTTTTTATTATTCCAATGGATGGTAGCCTAGTCATTATGGAAGGTAGTCTTTTTTCGAGATTTTTGTTACTCCAATGCATGGTAGCCTTATCATTATGGAAGGTAGTCTGTTGTCAAGATTTTTGTTACTCCAATGGATGGTAGCCTTGTCATTATGGAAGGTAGTTTGTTGTCGATATCTTTGTTATTCTAATGGATGGTAGCCTTGTCATTATGAATGGTAGTCTGTTGTCGAGATTTTTGTTACTCCATTGGATGGTAGCCTTATCATTATCGAAGTTAGTCTGTTGTCGAGATTTTTGTTATTCCAATGGATGTTAGCCTAGTCATTATGGAAGGTAGTCTATTATCGAGATTTTTGTTACTCTAATGGATGGTAGCCTTAACATTATGAAAGGTAGGCTATTGTCGATATCTTTGTTACTCCAATGGATGGTAGCCTAATCATTATGGAAGGTAGTCTATTTTGATATTTTTGTTAATCCAATGGATGGTAGCCTTGTCATTATGGAAGGTAGTATGTTGTCGAGATTTTTATTACTCCAAAGGATGGTAGCCTTCTAATTATGGAAGGTAGTCTATTATCGAGATTTTTGTTACTCCAACTGATGGTAGCCTTGTCATTATGGAAGGTAGTCTGTTGTCGAGATTTTTAATACTCCAATGGATGGTAGCCTTGTCATTATGGAAGGTAGTCTATCGTTGTGATTTTTGTTACTCCAATGGATGGAAGCCTTGTCATTATGGAAGGTAGTCTATTGTTCATATTTTTGTTACTACGATGTATGGTAGCCTTGTCATTATGGAAGGTAGTCTGTTGTCGAGATTTTTGTTACTCCATTGGATGGTAGCCTTGTTATTATGGAAGTTAGTATGTTATCGAGATTTTTGTTATTCCAATGGATAGCCTAGTCATTATGGAAGGTAGTCTATTTTCGAGATTTTTGTTACTCCAATTGATGGTAGCCTTGTCATTATGGAAGATAGTTTGTTGTCGAGATTTTTATTACTCCAATGGATGGTAGCCTTGTCATTATTGAAGGTAGCTTGTTGTCGATATCTTTGTTACTCTAATGGATGGTAGCCTAGTCATTATGGAAGGTAGTATGTTTTCCAGTTTTTGGTTACTCCAACGGATGGTAGCCTTGTCATTATGGAATGTAGTGTGTTGTCGAGATTTTTGTTATTCTAATGGATGGTAGACTTGTCATTATGAAAGGTAGTCTGTTGTCGACATCTTTATTACTCCAATGGATGGTAGCGTAGCCATTATGAAAGGTAGTCTGTTTTCGAGATTTTTGTTAATCCAAAGGATGGTAGCCTTGTCATTATGGCAGGTTGTCTGTTTTCGAAATTTTTGTTACTCCAATGGATGGTTACCTTGTCATTATGGAAGGTAGTCTATTTTGATATTTTTGTTACTCCAATGTATGGTAGCTTTGTCATTATGGAAGGTAGTATGTTGTCGAGATTTTTATTACTACAAAGGATGGTAGCCTTCTAATTATTGAAGGTAGTCTATTATCGAGATTTTTGTTACTCCAATGGATGGTAGCCTTAACATTATGAAAGGTAGGCTGTTGTCGATATTTTTAATACTCCAATGGATGGTAGCCTTGTCATTATGGAAGGTAGTTTGTGGTTGTGATTTTTGTTACTCCAATGGATGGTAGCCTTGTCACTATGGAAGGTAGTCTATTGTTCATATTTTTGTTACTACGATGTATGGTAGCCTTGTCATTATGGAAGGTAGTCTGTTGTCAAGATTTTTGTTACTCCATTGCATGGTAGCCTTGTCATTATGGAAGTTACTTTGTTGTCGAGATTTTTGTTATTCCAATGGATGGTACCCTAGTAATTATGGAAGGTAGTCTATTTTCGAGATTTTTGTTACTCCAATGGATGGTAGCCTTATCATTATGGAAGGTAGTCTGTTGTCAAGATTTTTGTTACTCCAATGGATGGTAGCCTTGTCATTATGGAAGGTAGTTTGTTATTGATATCTTTGTTACTCTAATGGATGGTAGCCTAGTCATTATGGAAGGTAGTATGTTGTCGAGATTTTTGTTACTCCAAAGGATGGTAGCCTTGTCATTATGGAAAGTAGTGTGTTGTCGAGATTTTTGTTATTCTAATGGATGGTAGCCTTGTCATTATGAATGGTAGTCTATTGTCGAGATTTTTGTTACTCCATTGGATGGTAGCCTTCTTATTATCGAAGTTAGTCTGTTGTCGAGATTTTTGTTATTCCAATGGATGTTAGCCTAGTCATTATGGAAGGTAGTCTATTTTCGAGATTTTTCTTACTCCAATGGATGGTAGCCTTGTCATTATGGAAGGTAGTCTGTTGTCGAGATTTTTGTTATTCCAATGGATTGTAGCCTAGTCATTATGGAAGGTAGTCTATTTTCGAGATTTTTGTTACTCTAAAGGATGGTAGCCTTAACATTATGAAAGGTAGGCTGTTGTCGATATCTTTGTTACTCCAATGGATGGTAGCCTTGTCATTATGAAAGGTAGTATGTTGTCGAGATTTTTATAACTCCAAAGGATGGTAGCCTTCTAATTATGGAAGGTAGTCTATTATCGAAATTTTTGTTACTCCAATGCATGGTAGCCTTGTCATTATGGAAGGTAGTCTGTTGTCGAGATTTTTAATACTCCAATGGATGGTAGCCTTATCATTATGGAAGGTAGTCTGTCGTTGTGATTTTTGTTACTCCAATGGATGGTAGCCTTGTCACTATGGAAGGTAGTATATTGTTCATATTTTTGTTACTACGATGTATGGTAGCCTTGTCATTATGGAAGGTAGTCTGTTGTCAAGATTTTTGTAACTCCATTTCATGGTATCCTTGTCATTATGGAAGTTATTTTGTTCTCGAGGTTTTTATTATTCCAATGGATGGTAGCCTAGTCATTATGGAAGGTAGTCTTTTTTCGAGATTTTTGTTACTCCAATGCATGGTAGCCTTATCATTATGGAAGGTAGTCTGTTGTCAAGATTTTTGTTACTCCAATGGATGGTAGCCTTGTCATTATGGAAGGTAGTTTGTTGTCGATATCTTTGTTATTCTAATGGATGGTAGCCTTGTCATTATGAATGGTAGTCTGTTGTCGAGATTTTTGTTACTCCATTGGATGGTAGCCTTATCATTATCGAAGTTAGTCTGTTGTCGAGATTTTTGTTATTCCAATGGATGTTAGCCTAGTCATTATGGAAGGTAGTCTATTATCGAGATTTTTGTTACTCTAATGGATGGTAGCCTTAACATTATGAAAGGTAGGCTATTGTCGATATCTTTGTTACTCCAATGGATGGTAGCCTAATCATTATGGAAGGTAGTCTATTTTGATATTTTTGTTAATCCAATGGATGGTAGCCTTGTCATTATGGAAGGTAGTATGTTGTCGAGATTTTTATTACTCCAAAGGATGGTAGCCTTCTAATTATGGAAGGTAGTCTATTATCGAGATTTTTGTTACTCCAACTGATGGTAGCCTTGTCATTATGGAAGGTAGTCTGTTGTCGAGATTTTTAATACTCCAATGGATGGTAGCCTTGTCATTATGGAAGGTAGTCTATCGTTGTGATTTTTGTTACTCCAATGGATGGAAGCCTTGTCATTATGGAAGGTAGTCTATTGTTCATATTTTTGTTACTACGATGTATGGTAGCCTTGTCATTATGGAAGGTAGTCTGTTGTCGAGATTTTTGTTACTCCATTGGATGGTAGCCTTGTTATTATGGAAGTTAGTATGTTATCGAGATTTTTGTTATTCCAATGGATAGCCTAGTCATTATGGAAGGTAGTCTATTTTCGAGATTTTTGTTACTCCAATTGATGGTAGCCTTGTCATTATGGAAGATAGTTTGTTGTCGAGATTTTTATTACTCCAATGGATGGTAGCCTTGTCATTATTGAAGGTAGCTTGTTGTCGATATCTTTGTTACTCTAATGGATGGTAGCCTAGTCATTATGGAAGGTAGTATGTTTTCCAGTTTTTGGTTACTCCAACGGATGGTAGCCTTGTCATTATGGAATGTAGTGTGTTGTCGAGATTTTTGTTATTCTAATGGATGGTAGACTTGTCATTATGAAAGGTAGTCTGTTGTCGACATCTTTATTACTCCAATGGATGGTAGCGTAGCCATTATGAAAGGTAGTCTGTTTTCGAGATTTTTGTTAATCCAAAGGATGGTAGCCTTGTCATTATGGCAGGTTGTCTGTTTTCGAAATTTTTGTTACTCCAATGGATGGTTACCTTGTCATTATGGAAGGTAGTCTATTTTGATATTTTTGTTACTCCAATGTATGGTAGCTTTGTCATTATGGAAGGTAGTATGTTGTCGAGATTTTTATTACTACAAAGGATGGTAGCCTTCTAATTATTGAAGGTAGTCTATTATCGAGATTTTTGTTACTCCAATGGATGGTAGCCTTAACATTATGAAAGGTAGGCTGTTGTCGATATTTTTAATACTCCAATGGATGGTAGCCTTGTCATTATGGAAGGTAGTTTGTGGTTGTGATTTTTGTTACTCCAATGGATGGTAGCCTTGTCACTATGGAAGGTAGTCTATTGTTCATATTTTTGTTACTACGATGTATGGTAGCCTTGTCATTATGGAAGGTAGTCTGTTGTCAAGATTTTTGTTACTCCATTGCATGGTAGCCTTGTCATTATGGAAGTTACTTTGTTGTCGAGATTTTTGTTATTCCAATGGATGGTACCCTAGTAATTATGGAAGGTAGTCTATTTTCGAGATTTTTGTTACTCCAATGGATGGTAGCCTTATCATTATGGAAGGTAGTCTGTTGTCAAGATTTTTGTTACTCCAATGGATGGTAGCCTTGTCATTATGGAAGGTAGTTTGTTATTGATATCTTTGTTACTCTAATGGATGGTAGCCTAGTCATTATGGAAGGTAGTATGTTGTCGAGATTTTTGTTACTCCAAAGGATGGTAGCCTTGTCATTATGGAAAGTAGTGTGTTGTCGAGATTTTTGTTATTCTAATGGATGGTAGCCTTGTCATTATGAATGGTAGTCTATTGTCGAGATTTTTGTTACTCCATTGGATGGTAGCCTTCTTATTATCGAAGTTAGTCTGTTGTCGAGATTTTTGTTATTCCAATGGATGTTAGCCTAGTCATTATGGAAGGTAGTCTATTTTCGAGATTTTTCTTACTCCAATGGATGGTAGCCTTGTCATTATGGAAGGTAGTCTGTTGTCGAGATTTTTGTTATTCCAATGGATTGTAGCCTAGTCATTATGGAAGGTAGTCTATTTTCGAGATTTTTGTTACTCTAAAGGATGGTAGCCTTAACATTATGAAAGGTAGGCTGTTGTCGATATCTTTGTTACTCCAATGGATGGTAGCCTTGTCATTATGAAAGGTAGTATGTTGTCGAGATTTTTATAACTCCAAAGGATGGTAGCCTTCTAATTATGGAAGGTAGTCTATTATCGAAATTTTTGTTACTCCAATGCATGGTAGCCTTGTCATTATGGAAGGTAGTCTGTTGTCGAGATTTTTAATACTCCAATGGATGGTAGCCTTATCATTATGGAAGGTAGTCTGTCGTTGTGATTTTTGTTACTCCAATGGATGGTAGCCTTGTCACTATGGAAGGTAGTATATTGTTCATATTTTTGTTACTACGATGTATGGTAGCCTTGTCATTATGGAAGGTAGTCTGTTGTCAAGATTTTTGTAACTCCATTTCATGGTATCCTTGTCATTATGGAAGTTATTTTGTTCTCGAGGTTTTTATTATTCCAATGGATGGTAGCCTAGTCATTATGGAAGGTAGTCTTTTTTCGAGATTTTTGTTACTCCAATGCATGGTAGCCTTATCATTATGGAAGGTAGTCTGTTGTCAAGATTTTTGTTACTCCAATGGATGGTAGCCTTGTCATTATGGAAGGTAGTTTGTTGTCGATATCTTTGTTATTCTAATGGATGGTAGCCTTGTCATTATGAATGGTAGTCTGTTGTCGAGATTTTTGTTACTCCATTGGATGGTAGCCTTATCATTATCGAAGTTAGTCTGTTGTCGAGATTTTTGTTATTCCAATGGATGTTAGCCTAGTCATTATGGAAGGTAGTCTATTATCGAGATTTTTGTTACTCTAATGGATGGTAGCCTTAACATTATGAAAGGTAGGCTATTGTCGATATCTTTGTTACTCCAATGGATGGTAGCCTAATCATTATGGAAGGTAGTCTATTTTGATATTTTTGTTAATCCAATGGATGGTAGCCTTGTCATTATGGAAGGTAGTATGTTGTCGAGATTTTTATTACTCCAAAGGATGGTAGCCTTCTAATTATGGAAGGTAGTCTATTATCGAGATTTTTGTTACTCCAACTGATGGTAGCCTTGTCATTATGGAAGGTAGTCTGTTGTCGAGATTTTTAATACTCCAATGGATGGTAGCCTTGTCATTATGGAAGGTAGTCTATCGTTGTGATTTTTGTTACTCCAATGGATGGAAGCCTTGTCATTATGGAAGGTAGTCTATTGTTCATATTTTTGTTACTACGATGTATGGTAGCCTTGTCATTATGGAAGGTAGTCTGTTGTCGAGATTTTTGTTACTCCATTGGATGGTAGCCTTGTCATTATGGAAGTTAGTCTGTTGTCGAGATTTTTGTTATTCCAATGGATAGCCTAGTCATTATGGAAGGTACTCTATTTTCGAGATTTTTGTTACTCCAATTGATGGTAGCATTGTCATTATGGAAGATAGTTTGTTGTCGAGATTTTTGTTACTCCAATGGATGGTAGCCTTGTCATTATTGAAGGTAGCTTGTTGTCGATATCTTTGTTACTCTAATGGATGGTAGCCTAGTCATTATGGAAGGTAGTATGTTTTCCAGTTTTTGGTTACTCCAACGGATGGTAGCCTTGACATTATGGAATGTAGTGTGTTGTCGAGTTTTTTGTTATTCTAATGGATGGTAGCCTTGTCATTATGAAAGGTAGTCTGTTGTCGACATCTTTGTTACTCCAATGGATGGTAGCCTAGCCATTATGAAAGGTAGTCTGTTTTCGAGATTTTTGTTAATCCAAAGGATGGTAGCCTTGTCATTATGGCAGGTTGTCTGTTTTCGAAATTTTTGTTACTCCAATGGATGGTTACCTTGTCATTATGGAAGGTAGTCTATTTTGATATTTTTGTTACTCCAATGGATGGTAGCCTTGTCATTATGGAAGGTAGTATGTTGTCGAGATTTTTATTACTACAAAGGATGGTAGCCTTCTAATTATGGAAGGTAGTCTATTATCGAGATTTTTGTTACTCTAATGGATGGTAGGCTTGTCATTATGGAAGGTAGTTTGTTGTCGATATCTTTGTTACTCCAATGGATGGTAGCCTAATCATTATGGAAGGTAGTCTATTTTGATATTTTTGTTAATCCAATGGATGGTAGCCTTGTCATTATGGAAGGTAGTATGTTGTCGAGATTTTTATTACTCCAAAGGATGGTAGCCTTCTAATTATGGAAGGTAGTCTATTATCGAGATTTTTGTTACTCCTACTGATGGTAGCCTTGTCATTATGGAAGGTAGTCTGTTGTCGAGATTTTTAATACTCCAATGGATGGTAGCCTTGTCATTATGGAAGGTAGTCTATCATTGTGATTTTTGTTACTCCAATGGATGGTAGCCTTGTCATTATGGAAGGTAGTCTATTGTTCATATTTTTGTTACTACGATGTATGGTAGCCTTGTCATTATGGAAGGTAGTCTGTTGTCAAGATTTTTGTTACTCCATTAGATGGTAGCCTTGTCATTATGGAAGTTAGTCTGTTGTCGAGATTTTTGTTATTCCAATGGATAGCCTAGTCATTATGGAAGGTAGTCTATTTTCGAGATTTTTGTTTCTCCAATTGATGGTAGCCTTGTCATTATGGAAGATAATTTGTTGTCGAGACTTTTGTTACTCCAATGGATGGTAGCCTTGTCATTATGGAAGGTAGTTTGTTGTCAAGATTTTTGTTACTCCATTGGATGGTAGCCTTGTCATTATGGAAGTTAGTCTGTTGTCGAGATTTTTGTTATTCCAATGGATAGCCTAGTCATTATGGAAGGTAGTCTATTTTCGAGATTTTTGTTTCTCCAATTGATGGTAGCCTTTTCATTATGGAAGATAGTTTGTTATCGAGATTTTTGTTACTCCAATGGATGGTAGCCTTGTCATTATGGAAGGTAGTTTGTTGTCGATATCTTTGTTACTCTAATGGATGGTAGCCTAGTCATTATGGAAGGTAGTATGTTGTCCAGTTTTTGGTTACTCCAACGGATGGTAGCCTTGACATTATAGAATGTAGTGTGTTGTCGAGATTTTTGTTATTCTAATGGATGGTAGCCTTGTCATTATGAAAGGTAGTCTGTTGTCGACATCTTTGTTACTCCAATGGATGGTAGCCAAGCCATTATGAAAGGTAGTCTGTTTTCGAGATTTTTGTTAATCCAAAGGATGGTAGCCTTGTCAATATGGCAGGTTGTCTGTTTTTGAAATTTTTGTTACTCCAATGGATGGTTACCTTGTCATTATGGAAGGTAGTCTATTTTGATATTTTTGTTACTCTAATGGATGGTAGCCTTGTCATTATGGAAGGTAGTATGTTGTCGAGATTTTTATTACTCCAAAGGATGGTAGCATTCTAATTATGGAAGGTAGTCTATTATCGAGATTTTTGTTACTTTAATGGATGGTAGCCTTGTCATTATGGAAGGTAGTCTGTTGTCTAAATTTTTGTTACTCCATTGGATGGTAGCCTTGTCATTATGGAAGTTAGCCTATTGTCGAGATTTTTGTTATTCCAATGGATAGCCTAGTCATTATGGAAGGTAGTCTATTTTCGAGATTTTTGTTACTCCAATTGATGGTAGCCTTGTCATTATGGAAGATGGTCTATTATCGAGATTTTTGTTACTCCAATGGATGGTAGCCTTGTCATTATGGAAGGTAGTTTGTTGTTGATATCTTTGTTACTCTAATGGATGGTAGCCTAGTCATTATGGAAGGTAGTATATTGTCCAGTTTTTGGTTACTCCAACGGATGGTAGCCTTGTCATTATGGAATGTAGTGTGTTGTCGAGATTTTTGTTATTCTAATGGATGGTAGCCTTGTCATTATGAAAGGTAGTCTGTTGTCGACATCTTTGTTACTCCAATGGATGGTAGCCTAGCCATTATGAAAGGTAGTTTGTTTTCGAGATTTTTGTTAATCCAAAGGATGGTAGCCTTGTCATTATGGCAGGTTGTCTGTTTTCGAAATTTTTGTTACTCCAATGGATGGTTACCTTGTCATTATGGAAGGTAGTCTATTTTGATATTTTTGTTACTCCAATGGATGGTAGCCTTGTCATTATGGAAGGTAGTATGTTGTCGAGATTTTTATTACTACAAAGGATGGTAGCCTTCTAATTATGGAAGGTAGTCTATTATCGAGATTTTTGTTACTCTAATGGATGGTAGGGCTGTCATTATGGAAGGTAGTTTGTTGTCGATATCTTTGTTACTCCAATGGATGGTAGCCTAATCATTATGGAAGGTAGTCTATTTTGATATTTTGTTAATCCAATGGATGGTAGCCTTGTCATTATGGAAGGTAGTATGTTGTCGAGATTTTTATTACTCCAAAGGATGGTAGCCTTCTAATTATGGAAGGTAGTCTATTATCGAGATTTTTGTTACTCCAATGCATGGTAGCCTTGTCATTATGGAAGGTAGTCTGTTGTCGAGATTTTTAATACTCCAATGGATGGTAGCCTTATCATTATGGAAGGTAGTCTGTCGTTGTGATTTTTGTTACTCCAATGGATGGTAGCCTTGTCACTATGGAAGGTAGTATATTGTTCATATTTTTGTTACTACGATGTATGGTAGCCTTGTCATTATGGAAGGTAGTCTGTTGTCAAGATTTTTGTTACTCCATTGCATGGTTTCCTTGTCATTATGGAAGTTATTTTGTTCTCGAGATTTTTGTTATTCCAATGGATGGTAGCCTAGTCATTATGGAAGGTAGTCTATTTTCGAGATTTTTGTTACTCCAATGCATGGTAGCCTTATCATTATGGAAGGTAGTCTGTTGTCAAGATTTTTGTTACTCCAATGGATGGTAGCCTTGTCATTATGGAAGGTAGTTTGTTGTCGATATCTTTGTTATTCTAATGGATGGTAGCCTTGTCATTATGAATGGTAGTCTGTTGTCGAGATTTTTGTTACTCCATTGGATGGTAGCCTTATCATTATCGAAGTTAGTCTGTTGTCGAGATTTTTGTTATTCCAATGGATGTTAGCCTAGTAATTATGGAAGGTAGTCTATTTTCGAGATTTTTGTTACTCCAATGGATGGTAGCCTTGTCATTATGGAAGGTAGTCTGTTGTCGAGATTTTTGTTATTCCAATGGATGGTAGCCTAGTCATTATGGAAGGTAGTCTATTATCGAGATTTTTGTTACTCTAATGGATGGTAGCCTTAACATTATGAAAGGTAGGCTATTGTCGATATCTTTGATACTCCAATGGATGGTAGCCTAATCATTATGGAAGGTAGTCTATTTTGATATTTTTGTTAATCCAATGGATGGTAGCCTTGTCATTATGGAAGGTAGTATGTTGTCGAGATTTTTATTACTCCAAAGGATGGTAGCCTTCTAATTATGGAAGGTAGTCTATTATCGAGATTTTTGTTACTCCAACTGATGGTAGCCTTGTCATTATGGAAGATAGTCTGTTGTCGAGATTTTTAATACTCCAATGGATGGTATCCTTGTCATTATGGAAGGTAGTCTATCATTGTGATTTTTGTTACTCCAATGGATGGAAGCCTTGTCATTATGGAAGGTAGTCTATTGTTCATATTTTTGTTACTACGATGTATGGTAGCCTTGTCATTATGGAAGGTAGTCTGTTGTCGAGATTTTTGTTACTCCATTGGATGGTAGCCTTGTCATTATGGAAGTTAGTCTGTTGTCGATATTTTTATTATTCCAATGGATAGCCTAGTCATTATGGAAGGTAGTCTATTTTCGAGATTTTTGTTACTCCAATTGATGGTAGCATTGTCATTATGGAAGATAGTTTGTTGTCGAGATTTTTTTTACTCCAATGGATTGTAGCCTTGTCATTATTGAAGGTAGTTTGTTGTCGATATCTTTGTTACTCTAATGGATGGTAGCCTAGTCATTATGGAAGGTAGTTTGTTTTCCAGTTTTTGGTTACTCCAACGGATGGTAGCCTTGACATTATGGAATGTAGTGTGTTGTCGAGATTTTTGTTATTCTAATGGATGGTAGCCTTGTCATTATGAAAGGTAGTCTGTTGTCGACATCTTTGTTACTCCAATGGATGGTAGCCTAGCCATTATGAAAGGTAGTCTGTTTTCGAGATTTTTGTTAATCCAAAGGATGGTAGCCTTGTCATTATGGCAGGTTGTCTGTTTTCGAAATTTTTGTTACTCCAATGGATGGTTACCTTGTCATTATGGAAGGTAGTCTATTTTGATATTTTTGTTACTCCAATGGATGGTAGCCTTGTCATTATGGAAGGTAGTATGTTGTCGAGATTTTTATTACTACAAAGGATGGTAGCCTTCTAATTATGGAAGGTAGTCTATTATCAAGATTTTTGTTACTCCAATGGATGGTAGCCTTGTCATTATGGAAGGTAGTCTTTTGTCGAGATTTTTGTTACTCCATTGGATGGTAGACTTCTCATTATGGAAGTTAGCCTGTTGTCGAGATTTTTGTTATTCCAATGGATAGCCTAGTCATTATGGAAGGTAGTCTATTTTCGAGATTTTTGTTACTCCAATTGATGGTAGCCTTGTCATTATGGAAGATAGTCTATTATCGAGATTTTTGTTACTACAATGGATGGTAGCCTTGTCATTATGGAAGGTAGTTTGTTGTCGATATCTTTGTTACTCTTATGGATGGTAGCCTAGTCATTATGGAAGGTAGTATATTGTCCAGTTTTTGGTTACTCCAACGGATGGTAGCCTTGTCATTATGGAATGTAGTGTGTTGTTGAGATTTTTGTTATTCTAATGGATGGTAGCCTTGTCATTATGAAAGGTAGTCTGTTGTCGACATCTTTGTTACTCCAATGGATGGTAGCCTAGCCATTATGAAAGGTAGTTTGTTTTCGAGATTTTTGTTAATCCAAAAGATGGTAGCCTTGTCATTATGGCAGGTTGTCTGTTTTCGAAATTTTTGTTACTCCAATGGATGGTTACCTTGTCATTATGGAAGGTAGTCTATTTTGATATTTTTGTTACTCCAATGGGTGGTAGCCTTGTCATTATGGAAGGTAGTATGTTGTCGAGATTTTTATTACTACAAAGGATGGTAGCCTTCTAATTATGGAAGGTAGTCTATTATCGAGATTTTTGTTACTCTAATGGATGGTAGGCTTGTCATTATGGAAGGTAGTTTGTTGTCGATATCTTTGTTACTCCAATTGATGGTAGCCTAATCATTATGGAAGGTAGTCTATTTTGATATTTTTGTTAATCCAATGGATGGTAGCCTTGTCATTATGGAAGGTAGTTTGTTGTCGAGATTTTTATTACTCCAAAGGATGGTAGCCTTCTAATTATGGAAGGTAGTCTATTATCGAGATTTTTGTTACTCCAACTGATGGTAGCCTTGTCATTATGGAAGGTAGTCTGTTGTCGAGATTTTTAATACTCCAATGGATGGTAGCCTTGTCATTATGGAAGGTAGTCTATCATTGTGATTTTTGTTACTCCAATGGATGGTAGCCTTGTCATTATGGAAGGTAGTCTATTGTTCATATTTTTGTTACTACGATGTATGGTAGCCTTGTCATTATGGAAGGTAGTCTGTTGTCAAGATTTTTGTTACTCCATTAGATGGTAGCCTTGTCATTATGAAAGTTAGTCTGTTGTCGAGATTTTTGTTATTCCAATGGATAGCCTAGTCATTATGGAAGGTAGTCTATTTTCGAGATTTTTGTTACTCCAATTGATGGTAGCCTTGTCATTATGGAAGATAGTTTGTTGTCGAGATTTTTGTTACTCCAATGGATGGTAGCCTTGTCATTATGGAAGGTAGTTTGTTGTCGATATCTTTGTTACTCTAATGGATGGTAGCGTAGTCATTATGGAAGTTAGTATGTTGTCCAGTTTTTGGTTACTCCAACGGATGGTAGCCTTGTCATTATGGAATGTAGTGTGTTGTCGAGATTTTTGTTATTCTAATGGATGGTAGCCTTGTCATTATGAAAGGTAGTCTGTTGTCGACATCTTTGTTACTCCAATGGATGGTAGCGTAGCCATTATGAAAGGTAGTCTGTTTTTGAGATTTTTGTTAATCCAAAGGATGGTAGCCTTGTCATTTAGGCAGGTTGTCTGTTTTCGAAATTTTTGTTACTCCAATGGATGGTTACCTTGTCATTATGGAAGGTAGTCTATTTTGATATTTTTGTTACTCCAATGTATGGTAGCCTTGTCATTATGGAAGGTAGTATGTTGTCGAGATTTTTATTACTACAAAGGATGGTAGCCTTCTAATTATGGAAGGTAGTCTATTATCGATATTTTTGTTACTCTAATGGATGGTAGCCTTAACATTATGAAAGGTAGGCTGTTGTCGATATCTTTGTTACTCTAAAGGATGGTAGCCTAATCATTATGGAAGGTAGTCTATTTTTATATTTTTGTTAATCCAATGGATGGTAGCCTTGTCATTATGGAAGGTAGTATGTTGTCGAGATTTTTATTACTCCAAAGGATGGTAGCCTTCTAATTATGGAAGGTAGTCTATTATCGAGATTTTTGTTACTCCAACTGATGGTAGCCTTGTCATTATGGAAGGTAGTCTCTTGTCGATATTTTTAATACTCCAATGGATGGTATCCTTGTCATTATGGAAGGTAGTCTATCGTTGTGATTTTTGTTACTCCAATGGATGGGAGCCTTGTCATTATGGAAGGTAGTCTATTGTTCATATTTTTGTTACTACGATGTATGGTAGCCTTGTCATTATGGAAGGTAGTCTGTTGTCGAGATTTTTGTTACTCCATTGGATGGTAGCCTTGTCATTATGGAAGTTAGTCTGTTGTCGAGATTTTTGTTATTCCAATGGATAGCCTAGTCATTATGGAAGGTAGTCTATTTTCGAGATTTTTGTTACTCCAATTGATGGTAGCCTTGTCATTATGGAAGATAGTTTGTTGTCGAGATTTTTGTTACTCCAATGGATGGTAGCCTTGTCATTATTGAAGGTAGTTTGTTGTCGATATCTTTGTTACTCTAATGGATGGTAGCCTAATCATTATGGAAGGAATTATGTTGTCCAGTTTTTGGTTACTCCAACGGATGGTAGCCTTGACATTATGGAATGTAGTGTGTTGTCGAGATTTTTGTTATTCTAATGGATGGTAGCCTTGTCATCATGAAAGGTAGTCTATTGTCGACATCTTTGTTACTCCAATGGATGGTAGCCTAGCCATTATGAAAGGTAGTCTGTTTTCGAGATTTTTGTTAATCCAAAGGATGGTAGCCTTGTCATTATGGCAGGTTGTCTGTTTTCGAAATTTTTGTCACTCCAATGGATGGTTACCTTGTCATTATGGAAGGTAGTATGTTGTCGAGTTTTTATTACTCCAAAGGATGGTAGCCTTCTAATTATGGAAGGTAGTCTATTATCGAGATTTTTGTTACTCCAATGGATGGTAGCCTTGTAATTATGGAAGGTAGTCTGTTGTCGAGATTTTTGTTACTCCATTGGATGGTAGCCTTGTCATTATGGAAGTTTGCCTGTTGTCGAGATTTTTGTTATTCCAATGGATAGCCTAGTCATTATGGAAGGTAGTCTATTTTCGAGATTTTTGTTACTCCAATTGATGGTAGCCTTGTCATTATGGAAGATAGTCTATTATCGAGATTTTTTTTACTCCAATGGATGGTAGCCTTGTCATTATGGAAGGTAGTTTGTTGTCGATATCTTTGTTACTCTAATGGATGGTAGCCTAGTCATTATGGAAGGTAGTATATTGTCCAGTTTTTGGTTACACCAACGGATGGTAGCCTTGTCATTATGGAATGTAGTGTGTTGTCGAGATTTTTGTTATTCTAATGGATGGTAGCCTTGTCATTTGAAAGGTAGTCTGTTGTCGACATCTTTGTTACTCCAATGGATGGTAGCCTAGCCATTATGAAAGGTAGTTTTTTTTCGAGATTTTTGTTAATCCAAAGGATGGTAGCCTTGTCATTATGGCAGGTTATCTGTTTTCGAAATTTTTGTTACTCCAATGGATGGTTACCTTGTCATTATGGAAGGTAGTCTACTTTGATAATTTTGTTACTCCAATGTATGGTAGCCTTGTCATTATGGAAGGTAGTATGTTGTCGAGATTTTTATTACTACAAAGGATGGTGGCCTTCTAATTATGGAAGGTAGTCTATTATCGAGATTTTTGTTACTCTAATGGATGGTAGCCTTAACATTATGAAAGGTAGGTTGTTGTCGATATCTTTGTTACTACAATGGATTGTAGCCTAATCATTATGGAAAGTAGTCTATTTTGATATTTTTGTTAATCCAATGGATGGTAGCCTTGTCATTATGGAAGGTAGTATGTTGTCGAGATTTTTATTACTCCAAAGGATGGTAGCCTTCTAATTATGGAAGGTAGTCTATTATCGAGATTTTTGTTACTCCAACTGATGGTAGCCTTGTCATTATGGAAGGTAGTCTGTTGTCAAAATTTTTAATACTCCAATGGATGGTAGCCTTGTCATTATGGAAGGTAGTCTATCGTTGTGATTTTTGTTACTCCAATGGATGGTAGCCTTGTCATTATGGAAGGTAGTCTATTGTTCATATTTTTGTTACTACGATGTATGGTAGCCTTGTCATTATGGAAGGTAGTCTGTTGTCGAGATTTTTGTTACTCCATTGGATGGTAGCCTTGTCATTGTGGAAGTTAGTCTCTTGTCGAGATTTTTGTTATTCCAATGGATAGCCTAGTCATTATGGAAGGTAGTCTATTTTCGAGATTTTTGTAACTCTAATTGATGGTAGCCTTGTCATTATGGAAGATAGTCTGTTGTCGAGATTTTTTTTACTCCAATGGATGGTAGCCTTGTCATTATGGAAGGTAGTTTGTTGTCGATATCTTTTTTACTCTAATGGATGGTAGCCTAGTCATTATGGATGGTAGTATGTTGTCCAGTTTTTGGTTACTCCAACGGATGGTAGCCTTGACATTATGGAATGTAGTGTGTTGTCGAGATTTTTGTTATTCTAATGGATGGTAGCCTTGTCATTATGAAAGGTAGTCTGTTGTCGACATCTTTGTTACTCCAATGGATGATAGCCAAGCCATTATGAAAGGTAGTCTGTTTTCGAGATTTTTGTTAATCCAAAGGATGGTAGCCTTGTCATTATGGCAGGTTGTCTGTTTTCGAAATTTTTGTTACTCCAATGGATGGTTACCTTGTCATTATGGAAGGTAGTCTATTTTGATATTTTTGTTACTCCAATGGATGGTAGCCTTGTCATTATGGAAGGTAGTATGTTGTCGAGATATTTATTACTCCAAAGGATGGTAGCCTTCTAATTATAGAAGGTAGTCTATTATCGAGATTTTTGTTACTCCAATGGATGGTAGCCTTGTCATTATGGAAGGTAGTCTGTTGTCTAGATTTTTGTTACTCCATTGGATGGTAGCCTTGTCATTATGGAATTTAGCCTGTTGTCGAGATTTTTGTTATTCCAATGGATAGCCCAGTCATTATGGAAGGTAGTCTATTTTCGAGATTTTTGTTACTCCAATTGATGGTAGCCTTGTCATTATGGAAGGTAGTTTGTTGTCGATATCTTTGTTACTCTAATGGATGGTAGCCTAGTCATTATGGAAGGTAGTATATTGTCCAGTTTTTGGTTACTCCAACGGATGGTAGCCTTGTCATTATGGAATGTAGTGTGTTGTCGAGATTTTTGTTATTCTAATGGATGGTAGCCTTGTCATTATGAAAGGTAGTCTGTTGTCGACATCTTTGTTACTCCAATGGATGGTAGCCTAGCCATTATGAAAGGTAGTTTGTTTTCGAGATTTTTGTTAATCCAAAGAATGTTAGCCTTGTCATTATGGCAGGTTGTCTGTTTTCGAAATTTTTGTTACTCCAATGGATGGTTACCTTGTCATTATGGAAGGTAGTCTATTTTGATAATTTTGTTACTCCAATGTATGGTAGCCTTGTCAGTATGGAAGGTAGTATGTTGTCGAGATTTTTATTACTACAAAGGATGGTGGCCTTCTAATTATGGAAGGTAGTCTATTATCGAGATTTTTGTTACTCTAATGGATGGTAGCCTTAACATTATGAAAGGTAGGCTGTTGTCGATATCTTTGTTACTACAATATTTGTAGCCTAATCATTATGGAAGGTAGTCTATTTTGATATTTTTGTTAATCCAATGGATGGTAGCCTTGTCATTATGGAAGGTAGTATGTTGTCGAGATTTTTATTACTCCAAAGGATGGTAGCCTTCTAATTATGGAAGGTAGTCTATTATCGAGATTTTTGTTACTCCAACTGATGGTAGCCTTGTCATTATGAAAGGTAGTCTGTTATCGAGATTTTTAATACTCCAATGGATGGTAGCCTTGTCATTATGGAAGGTAGTCTATCGTTGTGATTTTTGTTACTCCAATGGATGGTAGCCTTGTCATTATGGAAGGTAGTCTATTGTTCATATTTTTGTTACTACGATGTATGGTAGCCTTGTCATTATGGAAGGTAGTCAGTTGTCGAGATTTTTGTTACTCCATTGGATGGTAGCCTTGTCATTATGGAAGTTAGTCTGTTGTCGAGATTTTTGTTATTCCAATGGATAGCCTAGTCATTATGGAAGGTAGTCTATTTTCGAGATTTTTGTAACTCCAATTGATGGTAGCCTTTTCATTATGGAAGATAGTTTGTTGTCGAGATTTTTGTTACTCCAATGGATGGTAGCCTTGTCATTATGGAAGGTAGTTTATTGTCGATATCTTTGTTACTCTAATGGATGGTAGCCTAGTCATTATGGAAGGTAGTATGTTGTCCAGTTTTTGGTTACTCCAACGGATGGTAGCCTTGACATTATGGAATGTAGTGTGTTGTCGAGATTTTTGTTATTCTAATGGATGGTAGCCTTGTCATTATGAAAGGTAGTCTGTTGTCAACATCTTTGTTACTCCAATGGATGGTAGCCTAGCCATTATGAAAGGTAGTCTGTTTTCGAGATTTTTGTTAATCCAAAGGATGGTAGCCTTGTCATTATGGCAGGTTGTCTGTTTTCGAAATTTTTGTTACTCCAATGGATGGTTACCTTGTCATTATGGAAGGTAGTCTATTTTGATATTTTTGTTACTCCAATGGATGGTAGCCTTGTCATTATGGAAGGTAGTATGTTGTCGAGATTTTTATTACTCCAAAGAATGGTAGCCTTCTAATTATGGAAGGTAGTCTATTAACGAGATTTTTGTTACTCCAATGGATGGTAGCCTTCTCATTATGGAAGGTAGTTTGTTGTCGATATTTTTGTTACTCCGTTGGATGGTAGCCTTGTCATTATGGAAGTTAGTCTGTTGTCGATATATTTGTTATTCTAATGGATAGCCTAGTCATTATGGAAGGTAGTCTATTTTCGAGATTTTTGTTACTCCAATTGATGGTAGCCTTGTCATTATGGAAAATAGTCTATTATCGAGATTTTTGTTACTCCAATGGATGGTAGCCTTGTCATTATGGAAGGTAGTTTGTTGTCGATATCTTTGTTACTCTAATGGATGGTAGCCTAGTCATTATGGAAGGTAGTATGTTGTCCAGTTTTTGGTTACTCCAACGGATGGTAGCCTTGTCATTATGGAATGTAGTGTGTTGTCGATATTTATGTTATTCTAATGGATGGTAGCCTTGTTATTATGAAAGGTAGTCTATTGTCGACATCTTTGTTACTCCAATGGATGGTAGCCTAGCCAATATGAAAGGTAGTTTGTTTTCGAGATTTTTGTTAATCCTTAGGATGGTAGCCTTGTCATTATGGCAGGTTGTCTGTTTTCGAAATTTTTGTTACTCCAATGGATGGTTACCTTGTCATTAGGGAAGGTAGTCTATTTTGATAATTTTGTTACTCCAATGTATGGTAGCCTTGTCATTATGGAAGGTAGTATGTTGTCGAGATTTTTATTACTACAAAGGATGGGGGCCTTCTAATTATGGAAGGTAGTCTATTATCGAGATTTTTGTTACTCTAATGGATGGTAGCCTTAACATTATGAAAGGTGGGCTGTTGTCGATATCTTTGTTACTCCAATGGATTGTAGCCTAATCATTATGGAAGGTAGTCTATTTTGATATTTTTGTTACTCCAATGTATGGTAGCCTTGTCATTATGGAAGGTAGTATGTTGTCGAGATTTTTATTACTCCAAAGGATGGTAGCCATCTAATTATGGAAGGTAGTCTATTATCGAGATTTTTGTTACTCCAATGGATGGTAGCCTTGTCATTATGGAAGGTAGTCTGTTGTCGATATTTTTGTTACTCCATTGGATGGTAGCCTTGTCATTATGGAAGTTAGTCTGTTGTCGAGATTTTTGTTATTCCAATGGATAGCCTAGTCATTATGGAAGGTAGTCTATTTTCGAGATTTTTGTTACTCCAATTGATGGTAGCCTTGTCATTATGGAAAATAGTCTATTATCGAGATTTTTGTTACTCCAATGGATGGTAGCCTTGTCATTATGGAAGGTAGTTTGTTGTCGATATCTTTGTTACTCTAATGAATGGTAGCCTAGTCATTATGGAAGGTAGTATGTTATCCAGTTTTTGGTTACTCCAACGGATGGTAGCCTTATCATTATGGAATGTAGTGTGTTGTCGAGATTTTTGTTATTCTAATGGATGGTAGCCTTGTCATTATGAAAGGTAGTCTGTTGTCGACATCTTTGTTACTCCAATGGATGGTAGCCTAGCCAATATGAAAGGTAGTTTGTTTTCGAGATTTTTGTAAATCCAAAGGATGGTAGCCTTGTCATTATGGCAGGTTGTCTGTTTTCGAAATTTTTGTTACTCCAATGGATGGTTACCTTGTCATTAGGGAAGGTAGTCTATTTTGATAATTTTGTTACTCCAATGTATGGTAGCCTTGTCATTATGGAAGGTAGTATGTTGTCAATATTTTAAATACTCCAATAGATGGTATCCTTGTCATTATGGAAGGTAGTTTATCATTGTGATTTTTGTTACTCCAATGGATGGTAGCCTTGTCATTATGGAAGGTAGTCTATTGTTCATATTTTTGTTACTACGATGTATGGTAGCCTTGTCATTATGGAAGGTAGTCTGTTGTCGAGATTTTTGTTACTCCATTGGATGGTAGCCTTGTCATTATGGAAGTTAGTCTGTTGTCGAGATTTTTGTTATCCAATGGATAGCCTAGTCATTATGGAAGGTAGTCTATTTTCGAGAATTTTGTTACTCCAATTGATGGTAGCCTTTTCATTATGGAAGATAGTTTGTTGTCGAGATTTTTGTTACTCCAATGGATGGTAGCCTTGTCATTATGGAAGTTAGTTTGTTGTCGATATCTTTGTTACTCTAATGGATGGTAGCCTAGTCATTATGGAAGGCAGTATGTTGTCCAGTTTTTGGTTACTCCAACGGATGGTAGCCTTGACATTATGGAATGTAGTGTGTTGTCGAGATTTTTGTTATTCTAATGGATGGTAGCCTTGTCATTATGAAAGGTAGTCTGTTGTCGACATCTTTGTTACTCCAATGGATGGTAGCCTAGCCATTATGAAAGGTAGTCTGTTTTCGAGATTTTTGTTAATCCAAAGGATGGTAGCCTTGTCAATATGGCAGGTTGTCTGTTTTCGAAATTTTTGTTACTCCAATGGATGGTTACCTTATCATTATGGAAGGTAGTCTATTTTGATATTTTTGTTACTCCAATGGATGGTAGCTTTGTCATTATGGAAGGTAGTATGTTGTCGAGATTTTTATTACTCCAAAGGATGGTAGCCTTCTAATTATGGAAGGTAGTCTATTATCGAGATTTTTATTACTCCAATGGATGGTAGCCTTGTCATTATGGAAGGTAGTCTGTTGTTGATATTTTTGTTACTCCATTGGATGGTAGCCTTGTCATTATGGAAGTTAGTCTGTTGTCGAGATTTTTGTTATTCTAATGGATAGCCTAGTCATTATGGAAGGTAGTCTATTTTCGAGATTTTTGTTACTCCAATTGATGGTAGCCTTGTCATTATGGAAAATAGTCTATTATCGAGATTTTTGTTACTCCAATGGATGGTAGCCTTGTCATTATGGAAGGTAGTTTGTTGTCGATATCTTTGTTACTCTAATGGATGGTAGCCTAGTCATTATGGAAGGTAGTATGTTGTCCAGTTTTTGGTTACTCCAACGGATGGTAGCCTTGTCATTATGGAATGTAGTGTGTTGTCGAGATTTATGTTATTCTAATGGATGGTAGCCTTGTCATTATGAAAGGTAGTCTGTTGTCGACATCTTTGTTACTCCAATGGATGGTAGCCTAGCCAATATGAAAGGTAGTTTGTTTTCGAGATTTTTGTTAATCCAAAGGATGGTAGCCTTGTCATTATGGCAGGTTGTCTGTTTTCGAAATTTTTGTTACTCCAATGGATGGTTACCTTGTCATTATGGAAGGTAGTCTATTTTGATAATTTTGTTACTCCAATGTATGGTAGCCTTGTCATTATGGAAGGTAGTATGTTGTCGAGATTTTTATTACTACAAAGGATGGTGGCCTTCTAATTATGGAAGGTAGTCTATTATCGAGATTTTTGTTACTCTAATGGATGGTAGCCTTAACATTATGAAAGGTGGGCTGTTGTCGATATCTTTGTTACTCCAATGGATTGTAGCCTAATCATTATGGAAGGTAGTCTATTTTGATATTTTTGTTAATCCAATGGATGGTAGCCTTGTCATTATGGAAGGTAGTATGTTGTCGAGATTTTTATTACTCCAAAGGATGGTAGCCTTCTAATTATGGAAGGTAGTCTATTATCGAGATTTTTGTTACTCCAATGGATGGTAGCCTTGTCATTATGGAAGGTAGTCTTTTGTCGATATTTTTGTTACTCCATTGGATGGTAGCCTTGTCATTATGGAAGTTAGTCTGTTGTCGAGATTTTTGTTATTCCAATGGATAGCCTAGTCATTTTGGAAGGTAGTCTATTTTCGAGATTTTTGTTACTCCAATTGATGGTAGCCTTGTCATTATGGAAAATAGTCTATTATCGAGATTTTTGTTACTCCAATGGATGGTAGCCTTGTCATTATGGAAGGTAGTTTGTTGTCGATATCTTTGTTACTCTAATGAATGGTAGCCTAGTCATTATGGAAGGTAGTATGTTGTCCAGTTTTTGGTTACTCCAACGAATGGTAGCCTTATCATTATGGAATGTAGTGTGTTGTCGAGATTTTTGTTATTCTAATGGATGGTAGCCTTGTAATTATGAAAGGTAGTCTGTTGTCGACATCTTTGTTACTCCAATGGATGGTAGCCTAGCCAATATGAAAGGTAGTTTGTTTTCGAGATTTTTGTAAATCCAAAGGATAGTAGCCTTGTCATTATGGCAGGTTGTCTGTTTTCGAAATTTTTGTTACTCCAATGGATGGTTACCTTGTCATTAGGGAAGGTAGTCTATTTTGATAATTTTGTTACTCCAATGTATGGTAGCCTTGTCATTATGGAAGGTAGTATGTTGTCGAGATTTTTATTACTACAAAGGATGGGGGCCTTCTAATTATGGAAGGTAGTCTATTATCGAGATTTTTGTTACTCTAATGGATGGTAGCCTTAACATTATGAAAGGTGGGTTGTTGTCGATATCTTTGTTACTCCAATGGATTGTAGCCTAATCATTATGGAAGGTAGTCTATTTTGATATTTTTGTTAATCCAATGTATGGTAGCCTTGTCATTATGGAAGGTAGTATGTTGTCGAGATTTTTATTACTCCAAAGGATGGTAGCCTTCTAATTATGGAAGGTAGTCTATTATCGAGATTTTTGTTACTCCAATGGATGGTAGCCTTGTCATTATGGAAGGTAGTCTGCTGTCGATATTTTTGTTACTCCATTGGATGATAGCCTTGTCATTATGGAAGTTAGTCTGTTGTCGAGATTTTTGTTATTCCAATGGATAGCCTAGTCATTATGGAAGGTAGTCTATTTTCGAGAATTTTGTTACTCCAATTGATGGTAGCCTTGTCATTATGGAAAATAGTCTATTATCGAGATTTTTGTTACTCCAATGGATGGTAGCCTTGTCATTATGGAAGGTAGTTTATTGTCGATATCTTTGTTACTCTAATGAATGGTAGCCTAGTCATTATGGAAGGTAGTATGTTGTCCAGTTTTTGGTTACTCCAACGGATGGTATCCTTATCATTATGGAATGTAGTGTGTTGTCGAGATTTTTGTTATACTAATGGATGGTAGCCTTTCCATTATGAAAGGTAGTCTGTTGTCGACATCTTTGTTACTCCAATGGATGGTAGCCTAGCCAATATGAAAGGTAGTTTGTTTTCGAGATTTTTGTAAATCTAAAGGATGGTAGCCTTGTCATTATGGCAGGTTGTCTGTTTTCGAAATTTTTGTTACTCCAATGGATGGTTACCTTGTCATTAGGGAAGGTAGTCTATTTTGATAATTTTGTTACTCCAATGTATGGTAGCCTTCTCATTATGGAAGGTAGTATGTTGTCGAGATTTTTATTACTACAAAGGATGGTGGCCTTCTAATTATGGAAGGTAGTCTATTATCAAGATTTTTGTTACTCTAATGGATGGTAGCCTTAACATTATGAAAGGTGGGCTGTTGTCGATATCTTTGTTACTCCAATGGATTGTAGCCTAATCATTATGGAAGGTAGTCTATTTTGATATTTTTGTTAATCTAATGGATGGTATCCTTGTCATTATGGAAGGTAGTATGTTGTCGAGATTTTTATTACTCCAAAGGATGGTAGCCTTCTAATTATGGAAGGTAGTCTATTATCGAGATTTTTGTTACTCCAATGGATGGTAGCCTTGTCATTATGGAAGGTAGTTTGTTGTCGATATCTTTGTTACTCTAATGGATGGTAGCCTAGTCATTATGGAAGGTAGTATGTTGTCCAGTTTTTGGTTACTCCAACGGATGGTAGCCTTGTCATTATGGAATGTAGTGTGTTGTCGAGATTTTTGTTATTCTAATGGATGGTAGCCTTGTCATTATGAAAGGTAGTCTGTTGTCGACATCTTTGTTACTCCAATGGATGGTAGCCTAGCCAATATGAAAGGTAGTTTGTTTTCGAGATTTTTGTTAATCCAAAGGATGGTAGCCTTGTCATTATGGCAGGTTGTCTGTTTTCGAAATTTTTGTTACTCCAATGGATGGTTACCTTGTCATTATGGAAGGTAGTCTATTTTGATAATTTTGTTACTCCAATGTATGGTAGCCTTGTCATTATGGAAGGTAGTATGTTGTCGAGATTTTTATTACTACAAAGGATGGTGTCCTTCTATTTATGGAAGGTAGTCTATTATCGAGATTTTTGTTACTCTAATGGATGGTAGCCTTAACATTATGAAAGGTGGGCTGTTGTCGATATCTTTGTTACTCCAATGGATTGTAGCCTAATCATTATGGAAGGTAGTCTATTTTGATATTTTTGTTAATCAAATGGATGGTAGCCTTGTCATTATGGAAGGTAGTATGTTGTCGAGATTTTTATTACTCCAATGGATGGTAGCCTAGCCATTATGAAAGGTAGTCTGTTTTCGAGATTTTTGTTAATCCAAAGGATGGTAGCCTTGTCATTATGGCAGGTTGTCTGTTTTCGAAATTTTTGTTACTCCAATGGATGGTTACCTTATCATTATGGAAGGTAGTCTATTTTGATATTTTTGTTACTCCAATGGATGGTAGCCTTGTCATTATGGAAGGTAGTATGTTGTCGAGATTTTTATTACTCCAAAGGATGGTAGCCTTCTAATTATGGAAGGTAGTCTATTATCGAGATTTTTGTTACTCCAATGGATGGTAGCCTTGTCATTATGGAAGGTAGTCTGTTGTTGATATTTTTGTTACTCCATTGGATGGTAGCCTTGTCATTATGGAAGTTAGTCTGTTGTCGAGATTTTTGTTATTCTAATGGATAGCCTAGTCATTATGGAAGGTAGTCTATTTTCGAGATTTTTGTTACTCCAATTGATGGTAGCCTTGTCATTATGGAAAATAGTCTATTATCGAGATTTTTGTTACTCCAATGGATGGTAGCCTTGTCATTATGGAAGGTAGTTTGTTGTCGATATCTTTGTTACTCTAATGGATGGTAGCCTAGTCATTATGGAAGGTAGTATGTTGTCCAGTTTTTGGTTACTCCAACGGATGGTAGCCTTGTCATTATGGAATGTAGTGTGTTGTCGAGATTTATGTTATTCTAATGGATGGTAGCCTTGTCATTATGAAAGGTAGTCTGTTGTCGACATCTTTGTTACTCCAATGGATGGTAGCCTAGCCAATATGAAAGGTAGTTTGTTTTCGAGATTTTTGTTAATCCAAAGGATGGTAGCCTTGTCATTATGGCAGGTTGTCTGTTTTCGAAATTTATGTTACTCCAATGGATGGTTACCTTGTCATTATGGAAGGTAGTCTATTTTGATAATTTTGTTACTCCAATGTATGGTAGCCTTGTCATTATGGAAGGTAGTATGTTGTCGAGATTTTTATTACTACAAAGGATGGTGGCCTTCTAATTATGGAAGGTAGTCTATTATCGAGATTTTTGTTACTCTAATGGATGGTAGCCTTAACATTATGAAAGGTGGGCTGTTGTCGATATCTTTGTTACTCCAATGGATTGTAGCCTAATCATTATGGAAGGTAGTCTATTTTGATATTTTTGTTAATCCAATGGATGGTAGCCTTGTCATTATGGAAGGTAGTATGTTGTCGAGATTTTTATTACTCCAAAGGATGGTAGCCTTCTAATTATGGAAGGTAGTCTATTATCGAGATTTTTGTTACTCCAATGGATGGTAGCCTTGTCATTATGGAAGGTAGTCTGTTGTCGATATTTTTGTTACTCCATTGGATGGTAGCCTTGTCATTATGGAAGTTAGTCTGTTGTCGAGATTTTTGTTATTCCAATGGATAGCCTAGTCATTATGGAAGGTAGTCTATTTTCGAGATTTTTGTTACTCCAATTGATGGTAGCCTTATCATTATGGAAAATAGTCTATTATCGAGATTTTTGTTACTCCAATGGATGGTAGCCTTGTCATTATGGAAGGTAGTTTGTTGTCGATATCTTTGTTACTCTAATGAATGGTAGCCTAGTCATTATGGAAGGTAGTATGTTGTCCAGTTTTTGGTTACTCCAACGGATGGTAGCCTTATCATTATGGAATGTAGTGTGTTGTCGAGATTTTTGTTATTCTAATGGATGGTAGCCTTGTAATTATGAAAGGTAGTCTGTTGTCGACATCTTTGTTACTCCAAAGGATGGTAGCCTAGCCAATATGAAAGGTAGTTTGTTTTAGAGATTTTTGTAAATCCAAAGGATGGTAGCCTTGTCATTATGGCAGGTTGTCTGTTTTCGAAATTTTTGTTACTCCAATGGATGGTTACCTTGTCATTAGGGAAGGTAGTCTATTTTGATAATTTTGTTACTCCAATGTATGGTAGCCTTGTCATTATGGAAGGTAGTATGTTGTCGAGATTTTTATTACTACAAAGGATGGGGGCCTTCTAATTATGGAAGGTAGTCTATTATCGAGATTTTTGTTACTCTAATGGATGGTAGCCTTAACATTATGAAAGGTGGGTTGTTGTCGATATCTTTGTTACTCCAATGGATTGTAGCCTAATCATTATGGAAGGTAGTCTATTTTGATATTTTTGTTAATCCAATGTATGGTAGCCTTGTCATTATGGAAGGTAGTATGTTGTCGAGATTTTTATTACTCCAAAGGATGGTAGCCTTCTAATTATGGAAGGTAGTCTATTATCGAGATTTTTGTTACTCCAATGGATGGTAGCCTTGTCATTATGGAAGGTAGTCTGTTGTCGATATTTTTGTTACTCCATTGGATGGTAGCCTTGTCATTATGGAAGTTAGTCTGTTGTCGAGATTTTTGTTATTCCAATGGATAGCCTTGTCATTATGGAAGGTAGTTTATTGTCGATATCTTTGTTACTCTAATGAATGGTAGCCTAGTCATTATGGAAGGTAGTATGTTGTCCAGTTTTTGGTTACTCCAACGGATGGTATCCTTATCATTATGGAATGTAGTGTGTTGTCGAGATTTTTGTTATGCTAATGGATGGTAGCCTTTCCATTATGAAAGGTAGTCTGTTGTCGACATCTTTGTTACTCCAATGGATGGTAGCCTAGCCAATATGAAAGGTAGTTTGTTTTCAAGATTTTTGTAAATCTAAAGGATGGTAGCCTTGTCATTATGGCAGGTTGTCTGTTTTCGAAATTTTTGTTACTCCAATGGATGGTTACCTTGTCATTACGGAAGGTAGTCTATTTTGATAATTTTGTTACTCCAATGTATGGTAGCCTTCTCATTATGGAAGGTAGTATGTTGTCGAGATTTTTATTACTACAAAGGATGGTGGCCTTCTAATTATGGAAGGTAGTCTATTATCAAGATTTTTTTTACTCTAATGGATGGTAGCCTTAACATTATGAAAGGTGGGCTGTTGTCGATATCTTTGTTACTCCAATGGATTGTAGCCTAATCATTATGGAAGGTAGTCTATTTTGATATTTTTGTTAATCTAATGGATGGTATCCTTGTCATTATGGAAGGTAGTATGTTGTCGAGATTTTTATTACTCCAAAGGATGGTAGCCTTCTAATTATGGAAGGTAGTCTATTATCGAGATTTTTGTTACTCCAATGGATGGTAGCCTTGTCATTATGGAAGGTAGTTTGTTGTCGATATCTTTGTTACTCTAATGGATGGTAGCCTAGTCATTATGGAAGGTAGTATGTTGTCCAGTTTTTGGTTACTCCAACGGATGGTAGCCTTGTCATTATGGAATGTAGTGTGTTGTCGAGATTTTTGTTATTCTAATGGATGGTAGCCTTGTCATTATGAAAGGTAGTCTGTTGTCGACATCTTTGTTACTCCAATGGATGGTAGCCTAGCCAATATGAAAGGTAGTTTGTTTTCGAGATTTTTGTTAATCCAAAGGATGGTAGCCTTGTCATTATGGCAGGTTGTCTGTTTTCGAAATTTTTGTTACTCCAATGGATGGTTACCTTGTCATTATGGAAGGTAGTCTATTTTGATAATTTTGTTACTACAATGTATGGTAGCCTTGTCATTATGGAAGGTAGTATGTTGTCGAGATTTTTATTACTACCAAGGATGGTGGCCTTCTAATTATGGAAGGTAGTCTATTATCGAGATTTTTGTTACTCTAATGGATGGTAGCCTTAACATTATGAAAGGTGGGCTGTTGTCGATATCTTTGTTACTCCAATGGATTGTAGCCTAATCATTATGGAAGGTAGTCTATTTTGATATTTTTGTTAATCCAATGGATGGTAGCCTTGTCATTATGGAAGGTAGTATGTTGTCGATATTTTTATTACTCCAAAGGATGGTGGCCTTCTAATTATGGAAGGTAGTCTATTATCGAGATTTTTGTTACTCCAATGGATGGTAGCCTTGTCATTATGGAAGGTAGTCTGTTGTCGATATTTTTGTTACTCCATTGGATGGTAGCCTTGTCATTATGGAAGTTAGTCTGTTGTCGAGATTTTTGTTATTCCAATGGATAGCCTAGTCATTATGGAAGGTAGTCTATTTTCGAGATTTTTGTTACTCCAATTGATGGTAGCCTTGTCATTATGGAAAATAGTCTATTATCGAGATTTCTGTTACTCTAATGGATGGTAGCCTTGTCATTATGGAAGGTAGTTTGTTATCGATATCTTTGTTACTCTAATGAATGGTAGCCTAGTCATTATGGAAGGTAGTATGTTGTCCAGTTTTTGGTTACTCCAACGGATGGTAGCCTTATCATTATGGAATGTAGTGTGTTGTCGAGATTTTTGTTATTCTAATGGATGGTAGCCTTGTCATTATGAAAGGTAGTCTGTTCTCGACATCTTTGTTACTCCAACGGATGGTAGCGTAGCCATTATGAAAGGTAGTCTGTTTTCGAGATTTTTGTTAATCCAAAGGATGGTAGCCTTGTCATTAAGGCAGGTTGTCTGTTTTCGAAATTTTTGTTACTCCAATGGATGGTTACCTTGTCATTATGGAAGGTAGTCTATTTTGATATTTTTGTTACTCCAATGTATGGTAGCCTTGTCATTATGGAAGGTAGTATGTTGTCGAAATTTTTATTACTACCAAGGATGGTGGCCTTCTAATTATGGAAGGTAGTCTATTATCGAGATTTTTGTTACTCTAATGGATGGTAGCCTTAACATTATGAAAGGTGGGCTGTTGTCGATATCTTTGTTACTCCAATGGATTGTAGCCTAATCATTATGGAAGGTAGTCTATTTTAATATTTTTGTTAATCCAATGGATGGTAGCCTTGTCATTATGGAAGGTAGTATGTTGTCGAGATTTTTATTACTCCAAAGGATGGTAGCCTTCTAATTATGGAAGGTAGTCTATTATCGAGATTTTTGTTACTCCAATGGATGGTAGCCTTGTCATTATGGAAGGTAGTTTGTTGTCGATATTTTTGTTACTCCATTGGATGGTAGCCTTGTCATTATGGAAGTAAGTCTGTTGTCGAGATTTTTGTTATTCCAATGGATAGCCTAGTCATTATGGAAGGTAGTCTATTTTCGAGATTTTTGTTACTCCAATTGATGGTAGCCTTGTCATTATGGAAAATAGTCTATTATCGAGATTTTTGTTACTCTAATGGATGGTAGCCTTGTCATTTCGGAAGGTAGTTTGTTGTCGATATCTTTGTTACTCTAATGAATGGTAGCCTAGTCATTATGGAAGGTAGTATGTTGTCCAGTTTTTTGTTACTCCAACGGATGGTAGCCTTATCATTATGGAATGTAGTGTGTTGTCGAGATTTTTGTTATTCTAATGGATGGTAGCCTTGTCATTATGAAAGGTAGTCTGTTGTCGACATCTTTGTTACTCCAATGGATGGTAGCGTAGCCATTATGAAAGGTAGTCTGTTTTCGAGATTTTTGTTAATCCAAAGGATGGTAGCCTTGTCATTATGGCAGGTTGTCTGTTTTCGAAATTTTTGTTACTCCAATGGATGGTTACCTTGTCATTATGGAAGGTAGTCTATTTTGATATTTTTGTTACTCCAATGTATGGTAGCCTTGTCATTATGGAAGGTAGTATGTTGTCGAGATTTTTATTACTACAAAGGATGGTGGCCTTCTAATTATGGAAGGTAGTCTATTATCGAGATTTTTGTTACTCTAATGGATGGTAGCCTTAACATTATGAAAGGTGGGCTGTTGTCGATATCTTTGTTACTCCAATGGATTGTAGCCTAATCATTATGGAAGGTAGTCTATTTTGATATTTTTGTTAATCCAATGGATGGTAGCCTTGTCATTATGGAAGGTAGTATGTTGTCGAGATTTTTATTACTCCAAAGGATGGTAGCCTTCTAATTAAGGAAGGTAGTTTATTATCGAGATTTTTGTTACTCCAATGGATGGTAGCCTTGTCATTATGGAAGGTAGTCTGTTGTCGATATTTTTGTTACTCCATTGGATGGTAGCCTTGTCCTTATGGAAGTTAGTCTGTTGTCGAGATTTTTGTTATTCCAATGGATAGCCTAGTCATTATGGAAGGTAGTCTATTTTCGAGATTTTTGTTACTCCAATTGATGGTAGCCTTGTCATTATGGAAAATAGTCTATTATCGAGATTTTTGTTACTCTAATGGATGGTAGCCTTGTCATTATGGAAGGTAGTTTGTTGTCGATATCTTTGTTACTCTAATGAATGGTAGCCTAATCATTATGGAAGGTAGTATGTTGTCCAGTTTTTGGTTACTCCAACGGATGGTAGCCTTATCATTATGGAATGTAGTGTGTTGTCGAGATTTTTGTTATTCTAATGGATGGTAGCCTTGTCATTATGAAAGGTAGTCTGTTCTCGACATCTTTGTTACTCTAACGGATGGTAGCGTAGCCATTATGAAAGGTAGTCTGTTTTCGAGATTTTTGTTAATCCAAAGGATGGTAGCCTTGTCATTAAGGCAGGTTGTCTGTTTTCGAAATTTTTGTTACTCCAATGGATGGTTACCTTGTCATTATGGAAGGTAGTCTATTTTGATATTTTTGTTACTCCAATGTATGGTAGCCTTGTCATTATGGAAGGTAGTATGTTGTCGAGATTTTTATTACTACCAAGGATGGTGGCCTTCTAATTATGGAAGGTAGTCTATTATCGAGATTTTTGTTACTCTAATGGATGGTAGCCTTAACATTATGAAAGGTGGGCTGTTGTCGATATCTTTGTTACTCCAATGGATTGTAGCCTAATCATTATGGAAGGTAGTCTATTTTGATATTTTTGTTAATCCAATGGATGGTAGCCTTGTCATTATGGAAGGTAGTATGTTGTCGATATTTTTATTACTCCAAAGGATGGTGGCCTTCTAATTATGGAAGGTAGTCTATTATCGAGATTTTTGTTACTCCAATGGATGGTAGCCTTGTCATTATGGAAGGTAGTCTGTTGTCGATATTTTTGTTACTCCATTGGATGGTAGCCTTGTCATTATGGAAGTTAGTCTGTTGTCGAGATTTTTGTTATTCCAATGGATAGCCTAGTCATTATGGAAGGTAGTCTATTTTCGAGATTTTTGTTACTCCAATTGAACGTAGCCTTATCATTATGGAAAATAGTCTATTATCGAGATTTTTGTTACTCTAATGGATGGTAGCCTTGTCATTATGGAGGGTAGTTTGTTGTCGATATCTTTGTTACTCTAATGAATGGTAGCCTAGTCATTATGGAAGGTAGTATGTTGTCCAGTTTTTGGTTACTCCAACGGATGGTAGCCTTATCATTATGGAATGTAGTGTGTTGTCGAGATTTTTGTTATTCTAATGGATGGTAGCCTTGTCATTATGAAAGGTAGTCTGTTGTCGACACCTTTGTTACTCCAATGGATGGTAGCGTAGCCATTATGAAAGGTAGTCTGTTTTCGAGATTTTTGTTAATCCAAAGGATGGTAGCCTTGTCACTATGGCAGGTTGTCTGTTTTCGAAATTTTTGTTACTCCAATGGATGGTTACCTTGTCATTATGGAAGGTAATCTATTTTGATATTTTTGTTACTCCAATGTATGGTAGCCTTGTCATTATGGAAGGTAGTATGATGTCGAGATTTTTATTACTACAAAGGCTTGTGGCCTTCTAATTATGGAAGGTAGTCTATTATCGAGATTTTTGTTACTCTAATGGATGGTAGCCTTAACATTATGAAAGGTGGGCTGTTGTCGATATCTTTGTTACTCCAATGGATTGTAGCCTAATCATTATGGAAGGTAGTCTATTTTGATATTTTTGTTAATCCAATGGATGGTAGCCTTGTCATTATGGAAGGTAGTATGTTGTCGAGATTTTTATTACTCCAAAGGATGGTAGCCTTCTAATTATGGAAGGTAGTCTATTATCGAGATTTTTGTTACTCCAATGGATGGTAGCCTTGTCATTATGGAAGGTAGTCTGTTGTCGATATTTTTGTTACTCCATTGGATGGTAGCCTTGTCATTATGGAAGTTAGTCTGTTGTCGAGATTTTTGTTATTCCAATGGATAGCCTAGTCATTATGGAAGGTAGTCTATTTTCGAGATTTTTGTTACTCCAATTGATGGTAGCCTTGTCATTATGGAAAATAGTCTATTATCGAGATTTTTGTTACTCTAATGGATGGTAGCCTTGTCATTATGGAAGGTAGTTTGTTGTCGATATATTTGTTACTCTAATGAATGGTAGCCTAGTCATTATGGAAGGTAGTATGTTGTCCAGTTTTTGGTCACTCCAACGGGTGGTAGCCTTATCATTATGGAATGTAGTGTGTTGTCGAGATTTTTGTTATTCTAATGGATGGTAGCCTTGTCATTATGAAAGGTAGTCTGTTGTCGACATCTTTGTGACTCCAATGGATGGTAGCGTAGCCATTATGAAAGGTAGTCTGTTTTCGAGATTTTTGTTAATCCAAAGGATGGTAGCCTTGTCATTATGGCAGGTTGTCTGTTTTCGAAATTTTTGTTACTCCAATGGATGGTTACCTTGTCATTATGGAAGGTAGTCTATTTTGATATTTTTGTTACTCCAATGTATGGTAGCCTTGTCATTATGGAAGGTAGTATGTTGTCGAGATTTTTATTACTACAAAGGATGGTGGCCTTCTAATTATGGAAGGTAGTCTATTATCGAGATTTTTGTTACTCTAATGGATGGTAGCCTTAACATTATGAAAGGTGGGCTGTTGTCGATATCTTTGTTACTCCAATGGATTGTAGCCTAATCATTATGGAAGGTAGTCTATTTTGATATTTTTGTTAATCCAATGGATGGTACCCTTGTCATTATGGAAGGTAGTATGTTGTCGAGATTTTTATTACTCCAAAGGATGGTAGCCTTCTAATTATGGAAGGTAGTCTATTATCGAGATTTTTGTTACTCCAATGGATGGTAGCCTTGTCATTATGGAAGGTAGTCTGTTGTCGATATTTTTGTTACTCCATTGGATGGTAGCCTTGTCATTATGGAAGTTAGTCTGTTGTCGAGATTTTTGTTATTCCAATGGATAGCCTAGTCATTATGGAAGGTAGTCTATTTTCGAGATTTTTGTTACTCCAATTGATGGTAGCCTTGTCATTATAGAAAATAGTCTATTATCGAGATTTTTGTTACTCTAATGGATGGTAGCCTTGTCATTATGGAAGGTAGTTTGTTGTCGATATCTTTGTTACTCTAATGAATGGTAGCCTAGTCATTATGGAAGGTAGTATGTTGTCCAGTTTTTGGTTACTCCAACGGATGGTAGCCTTATCATTATGGAATGTAGTGTGTTGTCGAGATTTTTGTTATTCTAATGGATGGTAGCCTTGTCATTATGAAAGGTAGTCTGTTGTCGACACCTTTGTTACTCCAATGGATGGTAGCGTAGCCATTATGAAAGGTAGTCTGTTTTCGAGATTTTTGTTAATCCAAAGGATGGTAGCCTTGTCACTATGGCAGGTTGTCTGTTTTCGAAATTTTTGTTACTCCAATGGATGGTTACCTTGTCATTATGGAAGGTAATCTATTTTGATATTTTTGTTACTCCAATGTATGGTAGCCTTGTCATTATGGAAGGTAGTATGTTGTCGAGATTTTTATTACTACAAAGGCTTGTGGCCTTCTAATTATGGAAGGTAGTCTATTATCGAGATTTTTGTTACTCTAATGGATGGTAGCCTTAACATTATGAAAGGTGGGCTGTTGTCGATATCTTTGTTACTCCAATGGTTTGTAGCCTAATCATTATGGAAGGTAGTCTATTTTGATATTTTTGTTAATCCAATGGATGGTAGCCTTGTCATTATGGAAGGTAGTATGTTGTCGAGATTTTTATTACTCCAAAGGATGGTAGCCTTCTAATTATGGAAGGTAGTCTATTATCGAGATTTTTGTTACTCCAATGGATGGTAGCCTTGTCATTATGGAAGGTAGTCTGTTGTCGATATTTTTGTTACTCCATTGGATGGTAGCCTTGTCATTATGGAAGTTAGTCTGTTGTCGAGATTTTTGGTATTCCAATGGATAGCCTAGTCATTATGGAAGGTAGTCTATTTTCGAGATTTTTGTTACTCCAATTGATGGTAGCCTTGTCATTATGGAAAATAGTCTATTATCGAGATTTTTGTTACTCTAATGGATGGTAGCCTTGTCATTATGGAAGGTAGTTTGTTGTCGATATCTTTGTTACTCTAATGAATGGTAGCCTAGTCATTATGGAAGGTAGTATGTTGTCCAGTTTTTGGTTACTCCAACGGATGGTAGCCTTATCATTATGGAATGTAGTGTGTTGTCGAGATTTTTGTTATTCTAATGGATGGTAGCCTTGTCATTATGAAAGGTAGTCTGTTGTCGACATCTTTGTGACTCCAATGGATGGTAGCGTAGCCATTATGAAAGGTAGTCTGTTTTCGAGATTTTTGTTAATCCAAAGGATGGTAGCCTTGTCATTATGGCAGGTTGTCTGTTTTTGAAATTTTTGTTACTCCAATGGATGGTTACCTTGTCATTATGGAAGGTAGTCTATTTTGATATTTTTGTTACTCCAATGTATGGTAGCCTTGTCATTATGGAAGGTAGTATGTTGTCGAGATTTTTATTACTACAAAGGATGGTGGCCTTCTAATTATGGAAGGTAGTCTATTATCGAGATTTTTGTTACTCTAATGGATGGTAGCCTTAACATTATGAAAGGTGGGCTGTTGTCGATATCTTTGTTACTCCAATGGATTGTAGCCTAATCATTATGGAAGGTAGTCTATTTTGATATTTTTGTTAATCCAATGGATGGTAGCCTTGTCATTATGGAAGGTAGTATGTTGTCGAGATTTTTATTACTCCAAAGGATGGTAGCCTTCTAATTATGGAAGGTAGTCTATTATCGAGATTTTTGTTACTCCAATGGATGGTAGCCTTGTCATTATGGAAGGTAGTCTGTTGTCGATATTTTTGTTACTCCATTGGATGGTAGCCTTGTCATTATGGAAGTTAGTCTGTTGTCGAGATTTTTTGTTTATTCCAATGGATAGCCTAGTCATTATGGAAGGTAGTCTATTTTCGAGATTTTTGTTTCTCCAATTGATGGTAGCCTTGTCATTATGGAAAATAGTCTATTATCGAGATTTTTGTTACTCTAATGGATGGTAGCCTTGTCATTATGGAAGGTAGTTTGTTATCGATATCTTTGTTACTCTAATGAATGGTAGCCTAGTCATTATGGAAGGTAGTATGTTGTCCAGTTTTTGGTTACTCCAACGGATGGTAGCCTTATCATTATGGAATGTAGTGTGTTGTCGAGATTTTTGTTATTCTAATGGATGGTAGCCTTGTCATTATGAAAGGTAGTCTGTTGTCGACATCTTTGTGACTCCAATGGATGGTAGCGTAGCCATTATGAAAGGTAGTTTGTTTTCGAGATTTTTGTTAATCCAAAGGATGGTAGCCTTGTCATTATGGCAGGTTGTCTGTTTTCGAAATTTTTGTTACTCCAATGGATGGTTACCTTGTCATTATGGAAGGTAGTCTATTTTGATATTTTTGTTACTCCAATGTATGGTAGCCTTGTCATTATGGAAGGTAGTATGTTGTCGAGATTTTTATTACTACAAAGGATGGTGGCCTTCTAATTATGGAAGGTAGTCTATTATCGAGATTTTTGTTACTCTAATGGATGGTAGCCTTAACATTATGAAAGGTGGGTTGTTGTCGATATCTTTGTTACTCCAATGGATTGTAGCCTAATCATTATGGAAGGTAGTCTATTTTGATATTTTTGTTAATCCAATGGATGGTAGCCTTGTCATTATGGAAGGTAGTATGTTGTCGAGATTTTTATTACTCCAAAGGATGGTAGCCTTCTAATTATGGAAGGTAGTCTATTATCGAGATTTTTGTTACTCCAATGGATGGTAGCCTTGTCATTATGGAAGGTAGTCTGTTGTCGATATTTTTGTTACTCCATTGGATGGTAGCCTTGTCATTATGGAAGTTAGTCTGTTGTCGAGATTTTTTGTTTATTCCAATGGATAGCCTAGTCATTATGGAAGGTAGTCTATTTTCGAGATTTTTGTTTCTCCAATTGATGGTAGCCTTGTCATTATGGAAAATAGTCTATTATCGAGATTTTTGTTACTCTAATGGATGGTAGCCTTGTCATTATGGAAGGTAGTTTGTTGTCGATATCTTTGTTACTCTAATGAATGGTAGCCTAGTCATTATGGAAGGTAGTATGTTGTCCAGTTTTTGGTTACTCCAACGGATGGTAGCCTTATCATTATGGAATGTAGTGTGTTGTCGAGATTTTTGTTATTCTAATGGATGGTAGCCTTGTCATTATGAAAGGTAGTCTGTTGTCGACATCTTTGTGACTCCAATGGATGGTAGCGTAGCCATTATGAAAGGTAGTTTGTTTTCGAGATTTTTGTTAATCCAAAGGATGGTAGCCTTGTCATTATGGCAGGTTGTCTGTTTTCGAAATTTTTGTTACTCCAATGGATGGTTACCTTGTCATTATGGAAGGTAGTCTATTTTGATATTTTTGTTACTCCAATGTATGGTAGCCTTGTCATTATGGAAGGTAGTATGTTGTCGAGATTTTTATTACTACAAAGGATGGTGGCCTTCTAATTATGGAAGGTAGTCTATTATCGAGATTTTTGTTACTCTAATGGATGGTAGCCTTAACATTATGAAAGGTGGGCTGTTGTCGATATCTTTGTTACTCCAATGGATTGTAGCCTAATCATTATGGAAGGTAGTCTATTTTGATATTTTTGTTAATCCAATGGATGGTAGCCTTGTCATTATGGAAGGTAGTATGTTGTCGAGATTTTTATTACTCCAAAGGATGGTAGCCTTCTAATTATGGAAGGTAGTCTATTATCGAGATTTTTGTTACTCCAATGGATGGTAGCCTTGTCATTATGGAAGGTAGTCTGTTGTCGATATTTTTGTTACTCCATTGGATGGTAGCCTTGTCATTATGGAAGTTAGTCTGTTGTCGAGATTTTTTGTTTATTCCAATGGATAGCCTAGTCATTATGGAAGGTAGTCTATTTTCGAGATTTTTGTTTCTCCAATTGATGGTAGCCTTGTCATTATGGAAAATAGTCTATTATCGAGATTTTTATTACTCTAATGGATGGTAGCCTTGTCATTATGGAAGGTAGTTTGTTGTCGATATCTTTGTTACTCTAATGAATGGTAGCCTAGTCATTATGGAAGGTAGTATGTTGTCCAGTTTTTGGTTACTCCAACGGATGGTAGCCTTATCATTATGGAATGTAGTGTGTTGTCGAGATTTTTGTTATTCTAATGGATGGTAGCCTTGTCATTATGAAAGGTAGTCTGTTGTCGACATCTTTGTGACTCCAATGGATGGTAGCGTAGCCATTATGAAAGGTAGTTTGTTTTCGAGATTTTTGTTAATCCAAAGGATGGTAGCCTTGTCATTATGGCAGGTTGTCTGTTTTCGAAATTTTTGTTACTCCAATGGATGGTTACCTTGTCATTATGGAAGGTAGTCTATTTTGATATTTTTGTTACTCCAATGTATGGTAGCCTTGTCATTATGGAAGGTAGTATGTTGTCGAGATTTTTATTACTACAAAGGATGGTGGCCTTCTAATTATGGAAGGTAGTCTATTATCGAGATTTTTGTTACTCTAATGGATGGTAGCCTTAACATTATGAAAGGTGGGCTGTTGTCGATATCTTTGTTACTCCAATGGATTGTAGCCTAATCATTATGGAAGGTAGTCTATTTTGATATTTTTGTTAATCCAATGGATGGTAGCCTTGTCATTATGGAAGGTAGTATGTTGTCGAGATTTTTATTACTCCAAAGGATGGTAGCCTTCTAATTATGGAAGGTAGTCTATTATCGAGATTTTTGTTACTCCAATGGATGGTAGCCTTGTCATTATGGAAGGTAGTCTGTTGTCGATATTTTTGTTACTCCATTGGATGGTAGCCTTGTCATTATGGAAGTTAGTCTGTTGTCGAGATTTTTTGTTTATTCCAATGGATAGCCTAGTCATTATGGAAGGTAGTCTATTTTCGAGATTTTTGTTTCTCCAATTGATGGTAGCCTTGTCATTATGGAAAATAGTCTATTATCGAGATTTTTGTTACTCTAATGGATGGTAGCCTTGTCATTATGGAAGGTAGTTTGTTGTCGATATCTTTGTTACTCTAATGAATGGTAGCCTAGTCATTATGGAAGGTAGTATGTTGTCCAGTTTTTGGTTACTCCAACGGATGGTAGCCTTATCATTATGGAATGTAGTGTGTTGTCGAGATTTTTGTTATTCTAATGGATGGTAACCTTGTCATTATGAAAGGTAGTCTGTTGTCGACATCTTTGTGACTCCAATGGATGGTAGCATAGCCATTATGAAAGGTAGTTTGTTTTCGAGATTTTTGTTAATCCAAAGGATGGTAGCCTTGTCATTATGGCAGGTTGTCTGTTTTCGAAATTTTTGTTACTCCAATGGATGGTTACCTTGTCATTATGGAAGGTAGTCTATTTTGATATTTTTGTTACTCCAATGTATGGTAGCCTTGTCATTATGGAAGGTAGTATGTTGTCGAGATTTTTATTACTACAAAGGATGGTGGCCTTCTAATTATGGAAGGTAGTCTATTATCGAGATTTTTGTTACTCTAATGGATGGTAGCCTTAACATTATGAAAGGTGGGCTGTTGTCGATATCTTTGTTACTCCAATGGATTGTAGCCTAATCATTATGGAAGGTAGTCTATTTTGATATTTTTGTTAATCCAATGGATGGTAGCCTTGTCATTATGGAAGGTAGTATGTTGTCGAGATTTTTATTACTCCAAAGGATGGTAGCCTTCTAATTATGGAAGGTAGTCTATTATCGAGATTTTTGTTACTCCAATGGATGGTAGCCTTGTCATTATGGAAGGTAGTCTGTTGTCGATATTTTTGTTACTCCATTGGATGGTAGCCTTGTCATTATGGAAGTTAGTCTGTTGTCGAGATTTTTGTTATTCCAATGGATAGCCTAGTCATTATGGAAGGTAGTCTATTTTCGAGATTTTTGTTACTCCAATTGATGGTAGCCTTGTCATTTTGGAAAATAGTCTATTATCGAGATTATTGTTACTCTAATGGATGGTAGCCTTGTCATTATGGAAGGTAGTTTGTTGTCGATATCTTTGTTACTCTAATGAATGGTAGCCTAGTCATTATGGAAGGTAGTATGTTGTCCAGTTTTTGGTTACTCCAACGGATGGTAGCCTTATTATTATGGAATGTAATGTGTTGTCGAGATTTTTGTTATTCTAATGGATGGTAGCCTTGTCATTATGAAAGGTAGTCTGTTGTCGACATCTTTGTTACTCCAATGGATGGTAGCGTAGCCATTATGAAAGGTAGTCTGTTTTCGAGATTTTTGTTAATCCAAAGGATGGTAGCCTTGTCATTATGGCAGGTTGTCTGTTTTCGAAATTTTTGTTACTCCAATGGATGGTTACCTTGTCATTATGGAAGGTAGTCTATTTTGATATTTTTGTTACTCCAATGTATGGTAGCCTTGTCATTATGGAATGTAGTATGTTGTCTAGATTTTTATTACTACAAAGGATGGTGGCCTTCTAATTATGGAAGGTAGTCTATTATCGAGATTTTTGTTACTCTAATGGATGGTAGCCTTAACATTATGAAAGGTGGGCTGTTGACGATATCTTTGTTACTCCAATGGATTGTAGCCTAATCATTATGGAAGGTAGTCTATTTTGATATTTTTGTTAATCCAATGGATGGTAGCCTTGTCATTATGGAAGGTAGTATGTTGTCGAGATTTTTATTACTCCAAAGGATGGTAGCCTTCTAATTATGGAAGGTAGTCTATTATCGAGATTTTTGTTACTCCAATGGATGGTAGCCTTGTCATTATGGAAGGTAGTCTGTTGTCGATATTTTTGTTACTCCATTGGATGGTAGCCTTGTCATTATGGAAGTTAGTCTGTTGTCGAGATTTTTGTTATTCCAATGGATAGCCTAGTCATTATGGAAGGTAGTCTATTTTCGAGATTTTTGTTACTCCAATTGATGGTAGCCTTGTCATTATGGAAAATAATCTATTATCGAGATTTTTGTTACTCCAATGGATGGTAGCCTTGTCATTATGGAAGGTAGTTTGTTGTCGATATCTTTGTTACACTAATGAATGGTAGCCTAGTCATTATGGAAGGTAGTATGTTGTCCAGTTTTTGGTTACTCCAACGGATGGTAGCCTTATCATTATGGAATGTAGTGTGTTGTCGAGATTTTTGTTATTCTAATGGATGGTAGCCTTGTCATTATGAAAGGTAGTCTGTTGTCGACATCTTTGTTACTACAATGGATGGTATCGTAGCCATTATGAAAGGTAGTCTGTTTTCGAGATTTTTGTTAATCCAAAGGATGGTAGCCTTGTCATTATGCAGGTTGTCTGTTTTCGAAATTTTTGTTACTCCAATGGATGGTTACCTTGTCATTATGGAAGGTAGTCTATTTTGATATTTTTGTTACTCCAATGTATGGTAGCCTTGTCATTATGGAAGGTAGTATGTTGTCGAGATTTTTATTACTACAAAGGATGGTGGCCTTCTAATTATGGAAGGTAGTCTATTATCGAGTTTTTTGTTACTCTAATGGATGGTAGCCTTAACATTATGAAAGGTGGGCTCTTGTCGATATCTTTGTTACTCCAATGGATGGTAGCCTAATCATTATGGAAGGTAGTCTATTTTGATATTTTTGTTAATCCAATGGATGGTAGCCTTGTCATTATGGAAGGTAGTATGTTGTCGAGATTTTTATTACTCCAAAGGATGGTAGCCTTCTAATTATGGAAGGTAGTCTATTATCGAGATTTTTGTTACTCCAACTGATGGTAGCCTTGTCATTATGGAAGGTAGTCTCTTGTCGATATTTTTAATACTCCAATGGATGGTATCCTTGTCATTATGGAAGGTAGTCTATCGTTGTGATTTTTGTTACTCCAATGGATGGTAGCCTTGTCATTATGGAAGGTAGTCTATTGTTCATATTTTTGTTACTACGATGTATGGTAGCCTTGTCATTATGGAAGGTAGTCTGTTGTCGAGATTTTTGTTACTCCATTGGATGGTAGCCTTGTCATTATGGAAGTTAGTCTGTTGTCGAGATTTTTGTTATCTAATGGATAGCCTAGTCATTATGGAAGGTAGTCTATTTTCGAGAATTTTGTTACTCCAATTGATGGTAGCATTTTCATTATGGAAGATAGTCTGTTGTCGAGATTTTTGTTACTCCAATGGATGGTAGCCTTGTCATTATGGAAGGTAGTTTGTTGTCGATATCTTTGTTACTCTAATGGATGGTAGCCTAGTCATTATGGAAGGTAGTATGTTGTCCAGTTTTTGGTTACTCCAATGGATGGTAGCCTTGACATTATGGAATGTAGTGTGTTGTCGAGATTTTTGTTATTCTAATGGATGGTAGCCTTGTCATTATGAAAGGTAGTCTGTTGTCGACATCTTTGTTACTCCAATGGATGGTAGCCTAGCCATTATGAAAGGTAGTCTGTTTTCGAGATTTTTGTTAATCCAAAGGATGGTAGCCTTGTCATTATGGCAGGTTGTCTGTTTTCGAAATTTTTGTTACTCCAAAGGATGGTAGCCTTCTAATTATGGAAGGTAGTCTATTATCGAGATTTTTGTTACTCCAATGGATGGTAGCCTTGTAATTATGGAAGGTAGTCTGTTGTCGATATTTTTGTTACTCCATTGGATGGTAGCCTTGTCATTATGGAAGTTAGTCTATTGTCGAGATTTTTGTTATTCCAATGGATAGCCTAGTCATTATGGAAGGTAGTATGTTGTCGAGATTTTTATTACTCCAAAGGATGGTAGCCTTCTAATTATGGAAGGTAGTCTATTATCTACATTTTTGTTACTCTAACTGATGGTAGCCTTGTCATTATGGAAGGTAGTCTGTTGTCGAGATTTTTAATACTCCAATGGATGGTAGCCTTGTCATTATGGAAGGTAGTCTGTCGTTAAGATTTTTGTTACTCCAATGGATGGTAGCCTTGTCATTATGGAAGGTAGTCTATTTTCGTGATTTGTGTTACTCTAATTGATGGTAGCCTTGTCATTATGGAAGATAGTTTGTTGTCGAGATTTTTGTTACTCCAATGGATGGTAGCCTTGTCATTATGAAAGGTAGTTTGTTGTCGATATCTTTGTTACTCTAATGGATGGTAACCTAGTCATTATGGAAGGTAGTATGTTGTCCAGTTTTTGGATACTCCAACGGATGGTAGCCTTGTTATTATGGAAAGTAGTGTGTTGTCGAGATTTTTGTTATTCTAATGGATGGTAGCCTTGTCATTATGAAAGGTAGTCTGTTGTCGACATCTTTGTTACTCCAATGGATGGTAGCCTAGCCATTATGAAAGGTAGTCTGTTTTCGAGATTTTTGTTAATCCAAAGGATGGTAGCCTTGTCATTATGGCAGGTTGTATGTTTTCGAAATTTTTGTTACTCCAATGGATGGTTACCTTGTCATTACGGAAGGTAGTCTATTTTGATATTTTTGTTACTCCAATGGATGGTAGCCGAGTCATTGTGGAAGGTAGTCTATTTTCTATATTTTTTTTACTCCAATGGATGGTAGCCTTGTCATTATGGAAGGTAGTCTGTTTTCGAGATTTTTGTTACTCCAATGGATGGTAGCCTTATCATTATGGAAGGTAGTTTGTTGTCGATATCTTTGTTACTCTAATGGATGGTAGCCTGGTCATTATGGAAGGCATTATGTTGTCGAATTTTTGGTGACTCCAATGGATGGTAGCCTTGTCATTATGAAAGGTAGTCTGTTGTCGAGATTTTTGTTTTTCCAATGGATGGTAGTCTATTTTCAAGATTTTTGTTACTCCAATGGATGGTAGCCTTGTCATTATGGAAGGTAGTCTGTTGTCGAGATTTTTGTTATTCCAATGGATGGTAGCCTAGTCATTATAGAAGGTAGTTTATTTTCAAGATTTTTGTTACTCCAATGGATGGTAGCCTTGTCATTATGAAAGGTAGTCTGTTGTCGATATCATTGTTACTCCAATGGATGGTAGCCTTGTCATTATGGAAGGTAGTCTATTGTTCATATTTTTGTTACTACGATGTATGGTAGCCTTGTCATTATGGAAGGTAGTTTGTTGTTGATATCTTTGTTACTCTAATGGATGGTAGCCTGGTCATTATGGAAGGCATTATGTTGTCGAGTTTTTGGTGACTCCAATGGATTGTAGCCTTGTCATTATGAAAGGTAGTCTGTTGTCAAGATTTTTTTTATTCCAATGGATGGTAGTCTATTTTTGACATTTTTGTTACTCCAATGGATGGTACCCTTGTCATTATGGAAGGTAGTCTATTGTCGAGATTTTTGTTATTCCAATGGATGGTAGCCTAGTCATTATGGAAGGTAGTCTATTTTCGAGATTTTTGTTACTCTAATGGATGGTAGCCTTAACATTATGAAAGGTAGGTTGTTTTCGATATCTTTGTTACTCCAATGGATGGTAGCCTAATCATTATGGAAGGTAGTCTATTTTGATATTTTTTTACTCCAATGGATGGTAGCCTTGTCATTATGGAAGGTAGTATGTTGTCGAGATTTTTATTACACCAAAGGATGGTAGCCTTCTAATTATGGAAGGTAGTCTATTATCTACATTTTTGTTACTCTAACTGATGGTAGCCTTGTCATTATGGAAGGTAGTCTGTTGTCGAGATTTTTAATACTCCAATGGATGGTAGCCTTGTCATTATGGAAGGTAGTCTGTCGTTAAGATTTTTGTTACTCCAATGGATGGTAGCCTTGTCATTATGGAAGGTAGTCTATTATTCATATTTTTGTTACTACGATGTATGGTAGCCTTGTCATTATGGAAGGTAGTCTGTTGTCGAGATTTTTGTTACTCCATTGGATGGTAGCCTTGTCATTATGGAAGTTAGTCTGTTGTCGAGATTTTTGTTATTCCAATGGATAGCCTAGTCATTATGGAAGGTAGTCTATTTTCGAGATTTGTGTTACTCCAATTGATGGTAGCCTTTTCATTATGGAAGATAGTTTGTTGTCGAGATTTTTGTTACTCCAATGGATGGTAGCCTTGTCATTATGAAAGGTAGTTTGTTGTCGATATCTTTGTTACTCTAATGGATAGTAACCTAGTCATTATGGAAGGTAGTATGTTGTCCAGTTTTTGGATACTCCAACGGATGGTAGCCTTGTTATTATGGAAAGTAGTGTGTTGTCGAGATTTTTGTTATTCTAATGGATGGTAGCCTTGTCATTATGAAAGGTAGTCTGTTGTCGACATCTTTGTTACTCCAATGGATGGTAGCCTAGCCATTATGAAAGGTAGTCTGTTTTCGAGATTTTTGTTAATCCAAGGGATGGTAGCCTTGTCATTATGGCAGGTTGTCTGTTTTCGAAATTTTTGTTACTCCAATGGATGGTTACCTTGTCATTACGGAAGGTAGTCTATTTTGATATTTTTGTTACTCCAATGGATGGTAGCCTAGTCATTGTGGAAGGTAGTCTATTTTCGTATATTTTTTTTACTCCAATGGATGGTAGCCTTGTCATTATGGAAGGTAGTCTGTTTTCGAGATTTTTGTTACTCCAATGGATGGTAGCCTTGTCATTATGGAAGGTAGTTTGTTGTCGATATCTTTGTTACTCTAATGGATGGTAGCCTGGTCATTATGGAAGGCATTATGTTGTCGAATTTTTGGTGACTCCAATGGATGGTAGCCTTGTCATTATGAAAGGTAGTCTGTTGTCGAGATTTTTGTTATTCCAATGGATGGTAGTCTATTTTCAAGATTTTTGTTACTCCAATGGATGGTAGCCTTGTCATTATGGAAGGTAGTCTGTTGTCCAGATTTTTGTTATTCCAATGGATGGTAGCCTAGTCATTATAGAAGGTAGTTTATTTTCAAGATTTTTGTTACTCCAATGGATGGTAGCCTTGTCATTATGAAAGGTAGTCTATTGTCGACATCATTGTTACTCCAATGGATGGTAGCCTTGTCATTATGGAAGGTAGTCTATTATTCATATTTTTGTTACTACGATGTATGGTAGCCTTGTCATTATGGAAGGTAGTTTGTTGTTGATATCTTTGTTACTCTAATGGATGGTAGCCTGGTCATTATGGAAGGCATTATGTTGTCGAGTTTTTGGTGACTCCAATGGATTCTAGCCTTGTCATTATGAAAGGTAGTATGTTGTCAAGATTTTTGTTATTCCAATGGATGGTAGTCTATTTTCGACATTTTTGTTACTCCAATGGATGGTACCCTTGTCATTATGGAAGGTAGTCTGTTGTCGAGATTTTTGTTATTCCAATTGATGGTAGCCTAGTCATTATGGAAGGTAGTCTATTTTCAAGATTTTTGTTACTCTAATGGATGGTAGCCTTAACATTATGAAAGGTAGGCTGTTTTCGATATCTTTGTTACTCCAATGGATGGTAGCCTAATCATTATGGAAGGTAGTCTATTTTGATATTTTTTTTACTCCAATGGATGGTAGCCTTGTCATTATGGAAGGTAGTATGTTGTCGAGATTTTTATTACTCCAAAGGATGGTAGCCTTCTAATTATGGAAGGTAGTCTATTATCTACATTTTTGTTACTCTAACTGATGGTAGCCTTGTCATTATGGAAGGTAGTCTGTTGTCGAGATTTTTAATACTCCAATGGATGGTAGCCTTGTCATTATGGAAGGTAGTCTGTCGTTAAGATTTTTGTTACTCCAATGGATGGTAGCCTTGTCATTATGGAAGGTAGTCTATTATTCATATTTTTGTTACTACGATGTATGGTAGCCTTGTCATTATGGAAGGTAGTCTGTTGTCGAGATTTTTGTTACTCCATCTGATGGTAGCCTTGTCATTATGGAAGTTAGTCTGTTGTCGAGATTTTTGTTATTCCAATGGATAGCCTAGTCATTATGGAAGGTAGTCTATTTTCGAGATTTGTGTTACTCCAATTGATGGTAGCCTTGTCATTATGGAAGATAGTTTGTTGTCGAGATTTTTGTTACTCCAATGGATGGTAGCCTTGTCATTATGAAATGTAGTTTGTTGTCGATATCTTTGTTACTCTAATGGATGGTAACCTAGTCATTATGGAAGGTAGTATGTTGTCCAGTTTTTGGATACTCCAACGGATGGTAGCCTTGTTATTATGGAAAGTAGTGTGTTGTCGAGATTTTTGTTATTCTAATGGATGGTAGCCTTGTCATTATGAAAGGTAGTCTGTTGTCGACATCTTTGTTACTCCAATGGATGGTAGCCTAGCCATTATGAAAGGTAGTCTGTTTTTGATATTTTTGTTAATCCAAAGGATGGTAGCATTGTCATTATGGCAGGTTGTCTGTTTTCGAAATTTTTGTTACTCCAATGGATGGTTACCTTGTCATTACGGAAGGTAGTCTATTTTGATATTTTTGTTACTCCAAAGGATGGTAGCCTAGTCATTGTGGAAGGTAGTCTATTTTCTATATTTTTTTTACTCCAATGGATGGTAGCCTTGTCATTATGGAAGGTAGTCTGTTTTTGAGATTTTTGTTACTCCAATGGATGGTAGCCTTGTCATTACGGAAGGTAGTTTGTTGTCGATATCTTTGTTACTCTAATGGATGGTAGCCTGGTCATTATGGAAGGCATTATGTTGTCGAATTTTTGGTGACTCCAATGGATGGTAGCCTTGTCATTATGAAAGGTAGTCTGTTGTCGAGATTTTTGTTATTCCAATGGATGGTAGTCTATTTTCAAGATTTTTGTTACTCCAATGGATGGTAGCCTTGTCATTATGGAAGGTAGTCTGTTGTCCAGATTTTTGTTATTCCAATGGATGGTAGCCTAGTCATTATAGAAGGTAGTTTATTTTCAAGATTTTTGTTACTCCAATGGATGGTAGCCTTGTCATTATGAAAGGTAGTCTATTGTCGACATCATTGTTACTCCAATGGATGGTAGCCTTGTCATTATGGAAGGTAGTCTATTATTCATATTTTTGTTACTACGATGTATGGTAGCCTTGTCATTATGGAAGGTAGTTTGTTGTTGATATCTTTGTTACTCTAATGGATGGTAGCCTGGTCATTATGGAAGGCATTATGTTGTCGAGTTTTTGGTGACTCCAATGGATTCTAGCCTTGTCATTATGAAAGGTAGTATGTTTTCAAGATTTTTGTTATTCCAATGGATGGTAGTCTATTTTCGACATTTTTGTTACTCCAATGGATGGTACCCTTGTCATTATGGAAGGTAGTCTGTTGTCGAGATTTTTGTTATTCCAATGGATGGTAGCCTAGTCATTATGGAAGGTAGTCTATTTTCAAGATTTTTGTTACTCTAATGGATGGTAGCCTTAACATTATGAAAGGTAGGCTGTTTTCGATATCTTTGTTACTCCAATGGATGGTAGCCTAATCATTATGGAAGGTAGTCTATTTTGATATTTTTTTTACTCCAACGGATGGTAGCCTTGTCATTATGGAAGGTAGTATGTTGTCGAGATTTTTATTACTCCAAAGGATGGTAGCCTTCTAATTATGGAAGGTAGTCTATTATCTACATTTTTGTTACTCTAACTGATGGTAGCCTTGTCATTATGGAAGGTAGTCTGTTGTCGAGATTTTTAATACTCCAATGGATGGTAGCCTTGTCATTATGGAAGGTAGTCTGTCGTTAAGATTTTTGTTACTCCAATGGATGGTAGCCTTGTCATTATGGAAGGTAGTCTATTATTCATATTTTTGTTACTACGATGTATGGTAGCCTTGTCATTATGGAAGGTAGTCTGTTGTCGAGATTTTTGTTACTCCATTGGATGGTAGCCTTGTCATTATGGAAGTTAGTCTGTTGTCGAGATTTTTGTTATTCCAATGGATAGCCTAGTCATTATGGAAGGTAGTCTATTTTCGAGATTTGTGTTACTCCAATTGATGGTAGCCTTGTCATTATGGAAGATAGTTTGTTGTCGAGATTTTTGTTACTCCAATGGATGGTAGCCTTGTCATTATGAAAGGTAGTTTGTTGTCGATATCTTTGTTACTCTAATGGATGGTAACCTAGTCATTATGGAAGGTAGTATGTTGTCCAGTTTTTGGATACTCCAACGGATGGTAGCCTTGTTATTATGGAAAGTAGTGTGTTGTCGAGATTTTTGTTATTCTAATGGATGGTAGCCTTGTCATTATGAAAGGTAGTCTGTTGTCGACATCTTTGTTACTCCAATGGATGGTAGCCTAGCCATTATGAAAGGTAGTCTGTTTTCGATATTTTTGTTAATCCAAAGGATGGTAGCCTTGTCATTATGGCAGGTTGTCTGTTTTCGAAATTTTTGTTACTCCAATGGATGGTTACCTTGTCATTACGGAAGGTAGTCTATTTTGATATTTTTGTTACTCCAATGGATGGTAGCCTAGTCATTGTGGAAGGTAGTCTATTTTCTATATTTTTTTACTCCAATGGATGGTAGCCTTGTCATTATGGAAGGTAGTCTGTTTTCGAGATTTTTGTTACTCCAATGGATGGTAGCCTTGTCATTATGGAAGGTAGTTTGTTGTCGATATCTTTGTTACTCTAATGGATGGTAGCCTGGTCATTATGGAAGGCATTATGTTGTCGAATTTTTGGCGACTCCAATGGATGGTAGCCTTGTCATTATGAAAGGTAGTCTGTTGTCGAGATTTTTGTTATTCCAATGGATGGTAGTCTATTTTCAAGATTTTTGTTACTCCAATGGATGGTAGCCTTGTCATTATGGATGGTAGTCTGTTGTCCAGATTTTTGTTATTCCAATGGATGGTAGCCTAGTCATTATAGAAGGTAGTTTATTTTCAAGATTTTTGTTACTCCAATGGATGGTAGCCTTGTCATTATGAAAGGTAGTCTGTTGTCGACATCATTGTTACTCCAATGGATGGTAGCCTTGTCATTATGGAAGGTAGTCTATTGTTCATATTTTTGTTACTACGATGTATGGTAGCCTTGTCATTATGGAAGGTAGTTTGTTGTTGATATCTTTGTTACTCTAATGGATGGTAGCCTGGTCATTATGGAAGGCATTATGTTGTCGAGTTTTTGGTGACTCCAATGGATTCTAGCCTTGTCATTATGAAAGCTAGTATGTTGTCAAGATTTTTGTTATTCCAATGGATGGTAGTCTATTTTCGACATTTTTGTTACTCCAATGGATAGTACCCTTGTCATTATGGAAGGTAGTCTGTTGTCGAGATTTTTGTTATTCCAATGGATGGTAGCCTAGTCATTATGGAAGGTAGTCTATTTTCGAGATTTTTGTTACTCTAATGGATGGTAGCCTTAACATTATGAAAGGTAGGCTGTTTTCGATATCTTTGTTACTCCAATGGATGGTAGCCTAATCATTATGGAAGGTAGTCTATTTTGATATTTTTTTTACTCCAATGGATGGTAGCCTTGTCATTATGGAAGGTATGTTGTCGAGATTTTTATTACTCCAAAGGATGGTAGCCTTCTAATTATGGAAGGTAGTCTATTATCTACATTTTTGTTACTCTAACTGATGGTAGCCTTGTCATTATGGAAGGTAGTCTGTTGTCGAGATTTTTAATACTCCAATGGATGGTAGCCTTGTCATTATGGAAGGTAGTCTGTCGTTAAGATTTTTGTTACTCCAATGGATGGTAGCCTTGTCATTATGGAAGGTAGTCTATTATTCATATTTTTGTTACTACGATGTATGGTAGCCTTGTCATTATGGAAGGTAGTCTGTTGTCGAGATTTTTGTTACTCCATTGGATGGTAGCCTTGTCATTATGGAAGTTAGTCTGTTGTCGAGATTTTTGTTATTCCAATGGATAGCCTAGTCATTATGGAAGGTAGTTTATTTTCGAGATTTGTGTTACTCCAATTGATGGTAGCCTTGTCATTATGGAAGATAGTTTGTTGTCGAGATTTTTGTTACTCCAATGGATGGTAGCCTTGTCATTATGAAAGGTAGTTTGTTGTCGATATCTTTGTTACTCTAATGGATGGTAACCTAGTCATTATGGAAGGTAGTATGTTGTCCAGTTTTTGGATACTCCAACGGATGGTAGCCTTGTTATTATGGAAAGTAGTGTGTTGTCGAGATTTTTGTTATTCTAATGGATGGTAGCCTTGTCATTATGAAAGGTAGTCTGTTGTCGACATCTTTGTTACTCCAATGGATGGTAGCCTAGCCATTATGAAAGGTAGTCTGTTTTCGAGATTTTTGTTAATCCAAAGGATGGTAGCCTTGTCATTATGGCAGGTTGTCTGTTTTCGAAATTTTTGTTACTCCAATGGATGGTTACCTTGTCATTACGGAAGGTAGTCTATTTTGATATTTTTGTTACTCCAATGGATGGTAGCCTAGTCATTGTGGAAGGTAGTCTATTTTCTATATTTTTTTTACTCCAATGGATGGTAGCCTTGTCATTATGGAAGGTAGTGTGTTTTCGAGATTTTTGTTACTCCAATGGATGGTAGCCTTGTCATTATGGAAGGTAGTTTGTTGTCGAGATCTTTGTTACTCTAATGGATGGTAGCCTGGTCATTATGGAAGGCATTATGTTGTCAAATTTTTGGTGACTCCAATGGATGGTAGCCTTGTCATTATGAAAGGTAGTCTGTTGTCGAGATTTTTGTTATTCCAATGGATGGTAGTCTATTTTCAAGATTTTTGTTACTCCAATGGATGGTAGCCTTGTCATTATGGAAGGTAGTCTGTTGTCGAGATTTTTGTTATTACAATGGATGGTAGCCTAGTCATTATAGAAGGTAGTTTATTTTCAAGATTTTTGTTACTCCAATGGATGGTAGCCTTGTCATTATGAAAGGTAGTCTGTTGTCGATATCATTGTTACTCCAATGGATGGTAGCCTTGTCATTATGGAAGGTAGTCTATTGTTCATATTTTTGTTACTACGATGTATGGTAGCCTTGTCATTATGGAAGGTAGTTTGTTGTAGATATCTTTGTTACTCTAATGGATGGTAGCCTGGTCATTATGGAAGGCATTATGTTGTCGAGTTTTTGGTGACTCCAATGGATTGTAGCCTTGTCATTATGAAAGGTAGTCTGTTGTGAAGATTTTTGTTATTCCAATGGATGGTAGTCTATTTTCGACATTTTTGTTACTCCAATGGATGGTACCCTTGTCATTATGGAAGGTAGTCTGTTGTCGAGATTTTTGTTATTCCAATGGATGGTAGCCTAGTCATTATGGAAGGTAGTCTATTTTCGAGATTTTTGTTACTCTAATGGATGGTAGCCTTAACATTATGAAAGGTAGGCTGTTTTCGATATCTTTGTTACTCCAATGGATGGTAGCCTAATCATTATGGAAGGTAGTCTATTTTGATATTTTTTTTACTCCAATGGATGGTAGCCTTGTCATTATGGAAGGTAGTATGTTGTCGAGATTTTTATTACTCCAAAGGATGGTAGCCTTCTAATTATTAAAGGTAGTCTATTATCTACATTTTTGTTACTCTAACTGATGGTAGCCTTGTCATTATGGAAGGTAGTCTGTTGTCGAGATTTTTAATACTCCAATGGATGGTAGCCTTGTCGTTATGGAAGGTAGTCTGTCGTTAAGATTTTTGTTACTCCAATGGATGGTAGCCTTGTCATTATGGAAGGTAGTCTATTATTCATATTTTTGTTACTACGATGTATGGTAGCCTTGTCATTATGGAAGGTAGTCTGTTGTCGAGATTTTTGTTACTCCATTGGATGGTAGCCTTGTCATTATGGAAGTTAGTCTGTTGTCGAGATTTTTGTTATTCCAATGGATAGCCTAGTCATTATGGAAGGTAGTATATTTTCGAGATTTGTGTTACTCCAATTGATGGTAGCCTTGTCATTATGGAAGATAGTTTGTTGTCGAGATTTTTGTTACTCCAATGGATGGTAGCCTTGTCATTATGAAAGGTAGTTTGTTGTCGATATCTTTGTTACTCTAATGGATGGTAACCTAGTCATTATGGAAGGTAGTATGTTGTCCAGTTTTTGGATACTCCAACGGATGGTAGCCTTGTTATTATGGAAAGTAGTGTGTTGTCGAGATTTTTGTTATTCTAATGGATGGTAGCCTTGTCATTATGAAAGGTAGTCTGTTGTCGACATCTTTGTTACTCCAATGGATGGTAGCCTAGCCATTATGAAAGGTAGTCTGTTTTCGAGATTTTTGTTAATCCAAAGGATGGTAGCCTTGTCATTATGGCAGGTTGTCTGTTTTCGAAATTTTTGTTACTCCAATGGATGGTTACCTTGTCATTACGGAAGGTAGTCTATTTTGATATTTTTGTTACTCCAATGGATGGTAGCCTAGTCATTGTGGAAGGTAGTCTATTTTCTATATTTTTTTTACTCCAATGGATGGTAGCCTTGTCATTATGGAAGGTAGTGTTTTTTCGAGATTTTTGTTACTCCAATGGATGGTAGCCTTGTCATTATGGAAGGTAGTTTGTTGTCGATATCTTTGTTACTCTAATGGATGGTAGCCTGGTCATTATGGAAGGCATTATGTTGTCAAATTTTTGGTGACTCCAATGGATGGTAGCCTTGTCATTATGAAAGGTAGTCTGTTGTAGAGATTTTTGTTATTCCAATGGATGGTAGTCTATTTTCAAGATTTTTGTTACTCCAATGGATGGTAGCCTTGTCATTATGGAAGGTAGTCTGTTGTCGAGATTTTTGTTATTACAATGGATGGTAGCCTAGTCATTATAGAAGGTAGTTTATTTTCAAGATTTTTGTTACTCCAATGGATGGTAGCCTTGTCATTATGAAAGGTAGTCTGTTGTCGATATCATTGTTACTCCAATGGATGGTAGCCTTGTCATTATGGAAGGTAGTCTATTGTTCATATTTTTGTTACTACGATGTATGGTAGCCTTGTCATTATGGAAGGTAGTTTGTTGTAGATATCTTTGTTACTCTAATGGATGGTAGCCTGGTCATTATGGAAGGCATTATGTTGTCGAGTTTTTGGTGACTCCAATGGATTGTAGCCTTGTCATTATGAAAGGTAGTCTGTTGTGAAGATTTTTGTTATTCCAATGGATGGTAGTCTATTTTCGACATTTTTGTTACTCCAATGGATGGTACCCTTGTCATTATGGAAGGTAGTCTGTTGTCGAGATTTTTGTTATTCCAATGGATGGTAGCCTAGTCATTATGGAAGGTAGTCTATTTTCGAGATTTTTGTTACTCTAATGGATGGTAGCCTTACCATTATGAAAGGTAGGCTGTTTTCGATATCTTTGTTACTCCAATGGATGGTAGCCTAATCATTATGGAAGGTAGTCTATTTTTGATATTTTTTTTACTCCAATGGATGGTAGCCTTGTCATTATGGAAGGTAGTATGTTGTCGAGATTTTTATTACTCCAAAGGATGGTAGCCTTCTAATTATTAAAGGTAGTCTATTATCTACATTTTTGTTACTCTAACTGATGGTAGCCTTGTCATTATGGAAGGTAGTCTGTTGTCGAGATTTTTAATACTCCAATGGATGGTAGCCTTGTCATTATGGAAGGTAGTCTGTCGTTAAGATTTTTGTTACTCCAATGGATGGTAGCCTTGTCATTATGGAAGGTAGTCTATTATTCATATTTTTGTTACTACGATGTATGGTAGCCTTGTCATTATGGAAGGTAGTCTGTTGTCGAGATTTTTGTTACTCCATTGGATGGTAGCCTTGTCATTATGGAAGTTAGTCTGTTGTCGAGATTTTTGTTATTCTAATGGATAGCCTAGTCATTATGGAAGGTAGTATATTTTCGAGATTTGTGTTACTCCAATTGATGGTAGCCTTGTCATTATGGAAGATAGTTTGTTGTCGAGATTTTTGTTACTCCAATGGATGGTAGCCTTGTCATTATGAAAGGTAGTTTGTTGTCGATATCTTTGTTACTCTAATGGATGGTAACCTAGTCATTATGGAAGGTAGTATGTTGTCCAGTTTTTGGATACTCCAACGGATGGTAGCCTTGTTATTATGGAAAGTAGTGTGTTGTCGAGATTTTTGTTATTCTAATGGATGGTAGCCTTGTCATTATGAAAGGTAGTCTGTTGTCGACATCTTTGTTACTCCAATGGATGGTAGCCTAGCCATTATGAAAGGTAGTCTGTTTTCGAGATTTTTGTTAATCCAAAGGATGGTAGCCTTGTCATTATGGCAGGTTGTCTGTTTTCGAAATTTTTGTTACTCCAATGGATGGTTACCTTGTCATTACGGAAGGTAGTCTATTTTGATATTTTTGTTACTCCAATGGATGGTAGCCTAGTCATTGTGGAAGGTAGTCTATTTTCTATATTTTTTTTACTCCAATGGATGGTAGCCTTGTCATTATGGAAGGTAGTGTTTTTTCGAGATTTTTGTTACTCCAATGGATGGTAGCCTTGTCATTATGGAAGGTAGTTTGTTGTCGATATCTTTGTTACTCTAATGGATGGTAGCCTGGTCATTATGGAAGGCATTATGTTGTCAAATTTTTGGTGATTCCAATGGATGGTAGCCTTGTCATTATGAAAGGTAGTCAGTTGTAGAGATTTTTGTTATTCCAATGGATGGTAGTCTATTTTCAAGATTTTTGTTACTCCAATGGATGGTAGCCTTGTCATTATGGAAGGTAGTCTGTTGTCGAGATTTTTGTTATTCCAATGGATGGTAGCCTATTCATTATAGAAGGTAGTTTATTTTCAAGATTTTTGTTACTCCAATGGATGGTAGCCTTGTCATTATGAAAGGTAGTCTGTTGTCGATATCATTGTTACTCCAATGGATGGTAGCCTTGTCATTATGGAAGGTAGTCTATTGTTCATATTTTTGTTACTACGATGTATGGTAGCCTTGTCATTATGGAAGGTAGTTTGTTGTAGATATCTTTGTTACTCTAATGGATGGTAGCCTGGTCATTATGGAAGGCATTATGTTGTCGAGTTTTTGGTGACTCCAATGGATAGTAGCCTTGTCATTATGAAAGGTAGTCTGTTGTCAAGATTTTTGTTATTCCAATGGATGGTAGTCTATTTTCAACATTTTTGTTACTCCAATGGATGGTACCCTTGTCATTATGGAAGGTAGTCTGTTGTCGAGATTTTTGTTATTCCAATGGATGGTAGCCTACTCATTATGGAAGGTAGTCTATTTTCGAGATTTTTGTTACTCTAATGGATGGTAGCCTTAACATTATGAAAGGTAGGCTGTTTTCGATATCTTTGTTACTCCAATGGATGGTAGCCTAATCATTATGGAAGGTAGTCTATTTTGATATTTTTTTTACTCCAATGGATGGTAGCCTTGTCATTATGGAAGGTAGTATGTTGTCGAGATTTTTATTACTCCAAAGGATGGTAGCCTTCTAATTATTAAAGGTAGTCTATTATCTACATTTTTGTTACTCTAACTGATGGTAGCCTTGTCATTATGGAAGGTAGTCTGTTGTCGAGATTTTTAATACTCCAATGGATGGTAGCCTTGTCATTATGGAAGGTAGTCTGTCGTTAAGATTTTTGTTACTCCAATGGATGGTAGCCTTGTCATTATGGAAGGTAGTCTATTATTCATATTTTTGTTACTACGATGTATGGTAGCCTTGTCATTATGGAAGGTAGTCTGTTGTCGAGATTTTTGTTACTCCATTGGATGGTAGCCTTGTCATTATGGAAGTTAGTCTGTTGTCGAGATTTTTGTTATTCCAATGGATAGCCTAGTCATTATGGAAGGTAGTCTATTTTCGAGATTTGTGTTACTCCAATTGATGGTAGCCTTGTCATTATGAAAGGTAGTTTATTGTCGATATCTTTGTTACTCTAATGGATGGTAACCTAGTCATTATGGAAGGTAGTATGTTGTCCAGTTTTTGGATACTCCAACGGATGGTAGCCTTGTTATTATGGAAAGTAGTGTGTTGTCGAGATTTTTGTTATTCTAATGGATGGTAGCCTTGTCATTATGAAAGGTAGTCTGTTGTCGACATCTTTGTTACTCCAATGGATGGTAGCCTAGCCATTATGAAAGGTAGTCTGTTTTCGAGATTTTTGTTAATCCAAAGGATGGTAGCCTTGTCATTATGGCAGGTTGTCTGTTTTCGAAATTTTTGTTACTCCAATGGATGGTTACCTTGTCATTACGGAAGGTAGTCTATTTTGATATTTTTGATACTCCAATGGATGGTAGCCTTGTCATTATGGAAGGTAGTATGTTATCGAGATTTTTATTACTACAAAGGATGGTAGCCTTCTAATTATGGAAGGTAGTCTATTATCGAGATTTTTGTTACTCCAATGGATGGTAGCCTTATCATTATGGAAGGTAGTCTGTTGTCGAGATTTTTAATACTCCAATGGATGGTAGCCTTGTCATTATGGAAGGTAGTCTATCGTTGTGATTTTTGTTACTCCAATGGATGGTAGCCTTGTCATTATGGAAGGTAGTCTATTGTTCATATTTTTGTTACTACGATGTATGGTAGCCTTGTCATTATGGAAGGTAGTATGTTATCGAGATTTTTGTTAGTCCATTGGATGATAGCCTTGTCATTATGGAAGTTAGTCTGTTGTCGAGATTTTTGTTATTCCAACGGATGGTAGCCTAGTCATTATGGAAGGTAGTCTATTTTCTATATTTTTTTTACTACAATGGATGGTAGCCTTGTCATTATGGAAGGTAGTTTGTTGTCGATATCTTTGTTACTTTAATGGATGGTAGCCTGGTCATTATGGAAGGCATTATGTTGTCGAGTTTTTGGTGACTCTAATGGATGGTAGCCTTGTCATTATGAAAGGTAGTCTGTTGTCGAGATTTTTGTTATTCCAATGGATGGTAGTCTATTTTCGATATTTTTGTTACTCCAATGGATGGTAGCCTTGTCATCATGGAAGGTAGTATGTTGTCAAGATTTTTATTACTCCAATGGATGGTAGACTTCTAATTATGGCAGGTAGTCTATTATCGAGATTTTTGTTACTCCAATGGATGGTAGCCTTATCATTATGGAAGGTAGTCTGTTGTCGAGATTTTTAATACTCCAATGGATGGTAGCCTTGTCATTATTGAAGGTAGTCTATCATTGTGATTTTTGTTACTCCAATGGATGGTAGCCTTGTCATTAAGGAAGGTAGTCCGTTGTCGAGATTTTTGTTAGTCCATTGGATGGTAGCCTTGTCATTATGGAAGTTAGTCTGTCGTCGAGATTTTTCTTATTCCAATGGATGGTAGCCTAGTCATTATGGAAGGTAGTCTATTTTCTATATTTTTTTTACTCCAATGGATGGTAGCCTTGTCATTATTGAATGTAGTCTGTTGTCGAGATTTTTGTTACTCCAATGGATGGTAGCCTTGTCATTATGGAAGGTAGTTTGTTGTCGATATCTTTGTTACTCTAATGGATGGTAGCCTGGTCATTATGGAAGGCATTATGTTGTCGAGTTTTTGGTGACTCCAATGGATGGTAGCCTTGTCAATATGAAAGGTAGTCTGTTGTCGAGATTTTTGTTATTCCAATGGATGGTAGTCTATTTTCAAGATTTTTGTTACTCCAATGGATGGTAGCCTTGTCATTATGGAAGGTAGTCTGTTGTCGAGATTTTTGTTATTCCAATGGATGGTAGCCTAGTCATTATGGAAGGTAGTCTGTTGTCGATATTTTTGTTATTCCAATGGATGGTAGCCTAATCATTATAGAAGGTAGTTTATTTTCAAGATTTTTGTTACTCCAATGGATGGTAGCCTTGTCATTATGAAAGGTAGTATGTTGTCGATATCATTGTTACTCCAATGGATGGTAGCCTTGTCATTATGGAAGGTAGTCTATTGTTCATATTTTTGTTACTACGATGTATGGTAGCCTTGTCATTATGGAAGGTAGTCTGTTGTCGAGATTTTTGTTATTCTAATGGATGGTAGCCTTGTCATTATGAAAGGTAGTCTGTTGTCGACATCTTTGTTACTCCAATGGATCGTAGCCTAGGCATTATGAAAGGTAGTCTGTTTTCGAGATTTTTGTTAATCCAAAGGATGGTAGCCTTGTCATTATGGCAGGTTGTCTGTTTTCGAAATTTTTGTTACTCCAATGGATGGTAGCTCTGTCATTATGGAATGTAGTATGTTGGCGAGATTTTTATTACTCCAAAGGATGGTAGCCTTCTAATTATGGAAGGTAGTCTATTATCAAGATTTTTGTTACTCCAATGGATGGTAGCCTTATCATTATGGAAGGTAGTCTGTTGTCGAGATTTTTAATACTCCAATGGATGGTAGCCTTGTCATTATGGAAGGTAGTCTGTTGTCGAGATTTTTGTTAGTCCATTGGATGGTAGCCTTGTCATTATGGAAGTTAGTCTGTTGTCGAGATTTTTGTTATTCCAATGGATGGTAGCCTAGTCATTGTGGAAGGTAGTCTATTTTCTATATTTTTTTTACTCCAATGGATGGTAGCCTTGTCATTATGGAAGGTAGTCTGTTTTCGAGATTTTTGTTACTCCAATGGATGGTAGCCTTGTCATTATGGAAGGTAGTTTGTTGTCGATGTCTTTGTTACTCTAATGGATGGTAGCCTGGTCATTATGGAAGGCATTATGTTGTCGAATTTTTGGTGACTCCAATGGATGGTAGCCTTGTCATTATGAAAGGTAGTCTGTTGTCGAGTTTTTGTTATTCCAATGGATGGTAGTCTATTTTCAAGATTTTTGTTACTCCAATGGATGGTAGCCTTGTCATTATGGAAGGTAGTTTGTTGTCGAGATTTTTGTTATTCCAATGGATGGTAGCCTAGTCATTATAGAAGGTAGTTTATTTTCAAGATTTTTGTTACTCCAATGGATGGTAGCCTTGTCATTATGAAAGGTAGTCTGTTGTCGATATCATTGTTACTCCAATGGATGGTAGCCTTGTCATTATGGAAGGTAGTCTATTGTTCATATTTTTGTTACTACGATGTATGGTAGCCTTGTCATTATGGAAGGTAGTCTGTTGTCGAGATTTTTGTTAGTCCATTGGATGGTAGCCTTGTCATTATGGAAGTTAGTCTGTTGACGAGATTTTTGTTATTCCAATGGATGGTAGCCTAGTCATTTTGGAAGGTAGTCTATTTTCTATATTTTTTTACTCCAATGGATGGTAGCCTTGTCATTATGGAAGGTAGTCTGTTGTCGAGATTTTTGTTACTCCAATGGATGGTAGCCTTGTCATTATGGAAGGTAGTTTGTTGTCGATATCTTTGTTACTCTAATGGATGGTAGCCTGGTCATTATGGAAGGCATTATGTTGTCGAGTTTTTGGTGACTCCAATGGATGGTAGCCTTGTCATTATGAAAGGTAGTCTGTTGTCGAGATTTTTGTTATTCCAATGGATGGTAGTCTATTTTCAAGATTTTTGTTACTCTAATGGATGGTAGCCTTGTCATTATGGAAGGTAGTCTGTTGTCGAGATTTTTGTTATTCCAATAGATGGTAGCCTAGTCATTATAGAAGGTAGTTTATTTTCAAGATTTTTGTTACTCCAATGGATGGTAGCCTTGTCATTATGAAAGGTAGTCTGTTGTCGATATCATTGTTACTCCAATGGATGGTAGCCTTGTCATTATGGAAGGTAGTCTATTGTTCATATTTTTGTTACTACGATGTATGGTAGCCTTGTCATTATGGAAGGTAGTCTGTTGTCGAGATTTTTGTTAGTCCATTGGATGGTAGCCTTGTCATTATGGAAGTTAGTCTGTTGTCGAGATTTTTGTTATTCCAATGGATGGTAGCCTAGTCATTATGGAAGGTAGTCTATTTTCTATATTTTTTTTACTCCAATGGATGGTAGCCTTGTCATTATGGAATGTAGTCTGTTGTCGAGATTTTTGTTACTCCAATGGATGGTAGCCTTGTCATTATGGAAGGTAGTTTGTTGTCGATATCTTTGTTACTCTAATGGATGGTAGCCTGGTCATTATGGAAGGCATTATGTTGTCGAGTTTTTGGTGACTCCAATGGATGGTAGCCTTGTCATTATGAAAGGTAGTCTGTTGTCGAGATTTTTGTTATTCCAATGGATGGTAGTCTATTTTCAAGATTTTTGTTACTCCAGTGGATGGTAGCCTTGTCATTATGGAAGGTAGTCTGTTGTCGAGATTTTTGTTATTCCAATGGATGGTAGCCTAGTCATTATAGAAGGTAGTTTATTTTCAAGATTTTTGTTACTCCAATGGATGGTAGCCTTGTCATTATGAAAGGTAGTATGTTGTCGATATCATTGTTACTCCAATGGATGGTAGCCTTGTCATTATGGAAGGTAGTCTATTGTTCATATTTTTGTTACTACGATGTATGGTAGCCTTGTCATTATGGAAGGTAGTCTGTTGTCGAGATTTTTGTTATTCTAACGGATGGTAGCCTTGTCATTATGAAAGGTAGTCCGTTGTCGACATCTTTGTTCCTCCAATGGATGGTAGCCTAGGCATTATGAAAGGTAGTCTGTTTTCGAGATTTTTGTTAATCCAAAGGATGGTAGCCTTGTCAGTATGGCAGGTTGTCTGTTTTCGAAATTTTTGTTACTCCAATGGATGGTTACCTTGTCATTATGGAAGGTAGTCTATTTTGATATTTTTGTAACTCCAATGGATGGTAGCCTTGTCATTATGGAAGGTAGTATGTTGTCGAGATTTTTATTACTCCAAAGGATGGTAGCCTTCTAATTATGGAAGGTAGTCTATTATCGAGATTTTTGTTACTCCAATGGATGGTAGCCTTATCATTATGGAAGGTAGTCTATTGTCGAGATTTTTAATACTCCAATGGATGGTAGCCTTTTCATTATGGAAGGTAGTCTGTTGTCGAGATTTTTGTTAGTCCATTGGATGGTAGCCTTGTCATTATGGAAGTTAGTCTGTTGTCGAGATTTTTGTTATTCCAATGGATGGTAGCCTAGTCATTGTGGAAGGTAGTCTATTTTCTAAATTTTTTTTACTCCAATGGATGGTAGCCTTGTCATTATGGAAGGTAGTCTGTTTTCGAGATTTTTGTTACTCCAATGGATGGTAGCCTTGTCATTATGGAAGGTAGTTTGTTGTCGATATCTTTGTTACTCTAATGGATGGTAGCCTGGTCATTATGGAAGGCATTATGTTGTTGAATTTTTGGTGACTCCAATGGATGGTAGCCTTCTCATTATGAAAGGTAGTCTGTTGTCGAGATTTTTGTTATTCCAATGGATGGTAGTCTATTTTCAAGGATTTTGTTACTCCAATGGATGGTAGCCTTGTCATTATGGAAGGTAGTCTGTTGTCGAGATTTTTGTTATTCCAATGGATGGTAGCCTAGTCATTATGGAAGGTAGTCTGTTGTCGATATTTTTGTTATTCCAATGGATGGTAGCCTAGTCATTATAGAAGGTAGTTTATTTTCAAGATTTTTGTTACTCCAATGGATGGTAGCCTTGTCATTATGAAAGGTAGTATGTTGTCGATATCATTGTTACTCCAATGGATGGTAGCCTTGTCATTATGGAAGGTAGTCTATTGTTCATATTTTTGTTACTACGATGTATGGTAGCCTTGTCATTATGGAAGGTAGTCTGTTGTCGAGATTTTTGTTATTCTAATGGATGGTAGCCTTGTCATTATGAAAGGTAGTCTGTTGTCGACATCTTTGTTACTCCAATGGATCGTAGCCTAGGCATTATGAAAGGTAGTCTGTTTTCGAGATTTTTGTTAATCCAAAGGATGGTAGCCTTGTCATTATGGCAGGTTGTCTGTTTTCGAAATTTTTGTTACTCCAATGGATGGTAGCTCTGTCATTATGGAATGTAGTATGTTGGCGAGATTTTTATTACTCCAAAGGATGGTAGCCTTCTAATTATGGAAGGTAGTCTATTATCAAGATTTTTGTTACTCCAATGGATGGTAGCCTTATCATTATGGAAGGTAGTCTGTTGTCGAGATTTTTAATACTCCAATGGATGGTAGCCTTGTCATTATGGAAGGTAGTCTGTTGTCGAGATTTTTGTTAGTCCATTGGATGGTAGCCTTGTCATTATGGAAGTTAGTCTGTTGTCGAGATTTTTGTTATTCCAATGGATGGTAGCCTAGTCATTGTGGAAGGTAGTCTATTTTCTATATTTTTTTACTCCAATGGATGGTAGCCTTGTCATTATGGAAGGTAGTCTGTTTTCGAGATTTTTGTTACTCCAATGGATGGTAGCCTTGTCATTATGGAAGGTAGTTTGTTGTCGATGTCTTTGTTACTCTAATGGATGGTAGCCTGGTCATTATGGAAGGCATTATGTTGTCGAATTTTTGGTGACTCCAATGGATGGTAGCCTTGTCATTATGAAAGGTAGTCTGTTGTCGAGTTTTTGTTATTCCAATGGATGGTAGTCTATTTTCAAGATTTTTGTTACTCCAATGGATGGTAGCCTTGTCATTATGGAAGGTAGTATGTTGTCGAGATTTTTGTTATTCCAATGGATGGTAGCCTAGTCATTATAGAAGGTAGTTTATTTTCAAGATTTTTGTTACTCCAATGGATGGTAGCCTTGTCATTATGAAAGGTAGTCTGTTGTCGATATCATTGTTACTCCAATGGATGGTAGCCTTGTCATTATGGAAGGTAGTCTATTGTTCATATTTTTGTTACTACGATGTATGGTAGCCTTGTCATTATGGAAGGTAGTCTGTTGTCGAGATTTTTGTTAGTCCATTGGATGGTAGCCTTGTCATTATGGAAGTTAGTCTGTTGTCGAGATTTTTGTTATTCCAATGGATGGTAGCCTAGTCATTTTGGAAGGTAGTCTATTTTCTATATTTTTTTACTCCAATGGATGGTAGCCTTGTCATTATGGAAGGTAGTCTGTTGTCGAGATTTTTGTTACTCCAATGGATGGTAGCCTTGTCATTATGGAAGGTAGTTTGTTGTCGATATCTTTGTTACTCTAATGGATGGTAGCCTGGTCATTATGGAAGGCATTATGTTGTCGAGTTTTTGGTGACTCCAATGGATGGTAGCCTTGTCATTATGAAAGGTAGTCTGTTGTCGAGATTTTTGTTATTCCAATGGATGGTAGTCTATTTTCAAGATTTTTGTTACTCCAGTGGATGGTAGCCTTGTCATTATGGAAGGTAGTCTGTTGTCGAGATTTTTGTTATTCCAATGGATGGTAGCCTAGTCATTATAGAAGGTAGTTTATTTTCAAGATTTTTGTTACTCCAATGGATGGTAGCCTTGTCATTATGAAAGGTAGTATGTTGTCGATATCATTGTTACTCCAATGGATGGTAGCCTTGTCATTATGGAAGGTAGTCTATTGTTCATATTTTTGTTACTACGATGTATGGTAGCCTTGTCATTATGGAAGGTAGTCTGTTGTCGAGATTTTTGTTATTCTAACGGATGGTAGCCTTGTCATTATGAAAGGTAGTCTGTTGTCGACATCTTTGTTCCTCCAATGGATGGTAGCCTAGGCATTATGAAAGGTAGTCTGTTTTCGAGATTTTTGTTAATCCAAAGGATGGTAGCCTTGTCAGTATGGCAGGTTGTCTGTTTTCGAAATTTTTGTTACTCCAATGGATGGTTACCTTGTCATTATGGAAGGTAGTCTATTTTGATATTTTTGTTACTCCAATGGATGGTAGCCTTGTCATTATGGAAGGTAGTATGTTGTCGAGATTTTTATTACTCCAAAGGATGGTAGCCTTCTAATTATGGAAGGTAGTCTATTATCGAGATTTTTGTTACTCCAATGGATGGTAGCCTTATCATTATGGAAGGTAGTCTATTGTCGAGATTTTTAATACTCCAATGGATGGTAGCCTTTTCATTATGGAAGGTAGTCTGTTGTCGAGATTTTTGTTAGTCCATTGGATGGTAGCCTTGTCATTATGGAAGTTAGTCTGTTGTCGAGATTTTTGTTATTCCAATGGATGGTAGCCTAGTCATTGTGGAAGGTAGTCTATTTTCTAAATTTTTTTTACTCCAATGGATGGTAGCCTTGTCATTATGGAAGGTAGTCTGTTTTCGAGATTTTTGTTACTCCAATGGATGGTAGCCTTGTCATTATGGAAGGTAGTTTGTTGTCGATATCTTTGTTACTATAATGGATGGTAGCCTGGTCATTATGGAAGGTAGTCTGTTGTCGAGATTTTTGTTATTCCAATGGATGGTAGTCTATTTTCAAGGATTTTGTTACTCCAATGGATGGTAGCCTTGTCATTATGGAAGGTAGTCTGTTGTCGAGATTTTTGTTATTCCAATGGATGGTAGCCTAGTCATTATAGAAGGTAGTTTATTTTCAAGATTTTTGTTACTCCAATGGATGGTAGCCTTGTCATTATGAAAGGTAGTCTGTTGTCGATATCATTGTTACTCCAATGGATGGTAGCCTTGTCATTATGGAAGGTAGTCTAATTTGATATTTTTGTTACTCCAATGGATGGTAGCCTTGTCATTATGGAAGGTAGTATGTTGTCGAGATTTTTATTACTCCAAAGGATGGTAGCCTTCTAATTATGGAAGGTAGTCTATTATTGAGATTTTTGTTACTCCAATGGATGGTAGCCTTGTCATTATGGAAGGTAGTCTGTTGTCGAGATTTTTAATACTCCAATGGATGGTAGCCTTATCATTATGGAAGGTAGTTTGTCGATGTGATTTTTGTTACTCCAATGGATGGTAGCCTTGTCACTATGGAAGGTAGTCTATTGTTCATATTTTTATTACTACGGTGTATGGTAGCCTTGTCATTATGGAAGGTAGTCTGTTGTCGAGATTTTTTTTACTCCATTTGATGGTAGCCTTGTCATTATGGAAGTTAGTCTGTTCTCGAGATTTTTGTTATTCCAATGGATGGTAGCCTAGTCATTACGGAAGGTAGTCTATTTTCGAGATTTTTGTTACTCTAATGGATGGTAGCCTTGTCATTATGGAAGGTAGTCTGTTGTCGAGATTTTTGTTACTCCAATGGATGGTAGCCTTATCATTATGGAAGGTAGTTTGTTGTCGATATCTTTGTTACTCTAATGGATGGTAGCCTAGTCATTATGGAAGGTAGTATGTTTTCGAGTTTTTGGTAACTCCAATGGATAATAGCCTTGTCATTATGGAAGGTTGTCTGTTGTCGAGATTTTTGTTATTCCAATGGATGGTAGTCTATTTTCTAGATTTTTGTTACTCCAATGGATGGTAGCCTTGTCATTATGGAAGGTAGTCTGTTGTCGACATTTTTGTTATTCCAATGGATGGTAGCCTATTTATTATGGAAGGTAATCTATTTTCAAGATTTTTATTACTACAATGGATGGTAGGCTTGTCATTATGAAAGGTAGTCTGTTGTCGATATCATTGTAACTCCAATGGATGGTAGCCTAATCATTATGGAAGGTAGTCTATTTTGATATTTTTGTTACTCCAATGGATGGTAGCCTTGTCATTATGGAAGGTAGTATGTTGTTGAGATTTTTATTACTCCAAAGGATGGTAGCCTTCTAATTATGGAAGGTTGTCTATTATCGAGATTTTTGTTACTCCAATGGATGGTAGCCATATCATTATGGAAGGTAGTCTGTCTTTGTGATTTTTGTTACTCCAATGGATGGTAGCCTTGTCACTATGGAAGGTAGTGTTTTGTTCATATTTTTGTTACTATGATGTATGGTAGCCTTGTCATTATGGAATGTAGTCTATTGTCATGATTTTTGTTACTCCATTGGATGGTAGCCTTGTCTTTATGGAAGTTAGTCTGTTGTCGAGATTTTTGTTATTCCAATGGATGGTAGCCTTGTCATTATGGAAGGTAGTCTGTTGTCAAGATTTTTGTTACTCCAATGAATGGTTTCCTTGTCATTATGGAAGGTAGTTTGTTGTCGATATCCTTGTTACTATAATGGATGGTAGCCTAGTCATTATGGAAGGTAGTATGTTGTCGAGTTTTTGGTTACTCCAATGGATGGTAGCCTTGTCATTATGGAAGGTAGTCTGTTTTCGTAATTTTTGTTACTCCAATGGATGGTAGCCTTTTCATTATGGAAGGAAGTATGTTGTCGAGATTTTTGTTACTCCAAAGGATGGTAGCCTTGTCATTATGGAACGTTGTCTGTTATCAAGATTTTTGTTACTCCAATGGATGGTTACCTTGTCATTATGGAAGGTAGTCTATTTTGATATTTTTGTTACTTTAATGGATGGTAGCCTTGTCATTATGGAAGGTAGTATGTTGTCGAGATTTTTATTACTCCAAAGGATGGTAGCCTTCTAATTATGGAAGGTAGTCTATTATCGATATTTTTGTTACTCCAATGGATGGTAGCCTTGTCATTATGGAACGTAGTCTATTGTCGATATTTTTAATACTCCAATGCATGGTAGCCTTCTCATTTTGGAAGGTAGTCTGTCGTTGTGATTTTTGTTACTCCAATGGATGGTAGCCTTGTCATTATGGAAGGTAGTCTATTGTTCATATTTTTGTTACTACGATGTATGGTAGCCTGGTCATTATGGAAGGTAGTCTGTTGTCGAGATTTTTGTTACTCCATTGGATGGTAGCCTTGTCATTATGGAAGTTAGTCTGTTGTCGAGATTTTTGTTATTCCAATGGATGGTAGCCTAGTCATTATGAAAGGTAGTCTATTTTCGAGATTTTTGTTACTCTAATGGATGGTAGCCTTGTCGTTATTTAAGGTAGTCTGTTGTCGAGATTTTTGTTACTCTAATGGATGGTAGCCTAGTCATTATGGAAGGTAGTATGTTGTCGAGTTTTTGGTGACTCCAATGGATGGTAGCCTTGTAATTATGGAAAGTAGTGTGTTGTCGAGATTTTTGTTATTCTAATGGATGGTAGCCTTGTCATTATGAAAGGTAGTCTATTGTCGATATCTTTGTTACTCCAACGGATGGTAGCCTAGTCATTAGGAAAGGTAGTCTATTTTGATATTTTTGTTAATCCAATGGATGGTAGCCTTGTCATTATGGAAGGTAGTATGTTGTCGATATTTTTATTACTCTAAAGGATGGTAGCCTTCTAATTATAGAAGGTAGTCTATTATCGAGATTTTTGTTACTCCATTGGATGGTAGCCTTGTCATTATGGAAGGTAGTATGTTGTCGAGATTTTTAATACTCCAATGTATGGTAGCCTTGTCATTATGGAAGGTAGTCTGTCGTTGTGATTTTTGTTACTCCAATGGATGGTAGCCTTGTCATTATGGAAGGTAGTCTATTGTTCATATTTTGGTTACTCTGATGTATGGTAGCCTTGTCATTATGGAAGGTAGTCTGTTGTCGAGATTTTTGTTACTCCATTGGATGGTAGCCTAGTCATTATGGAAGGTAGTCTGTTGTCAATTTTTTTCTTACTCCAAAGGATGGTCGCCTTGTAATTATGGAAGGTAGTATGTTGTCGAGATTTTTGTAACTCCAATGGATGGTAGCATTATCATTATGTAAGGTAGTCTGTTGTTGAGATTTTTAATACTGCAATGGATGGTAGCCTTGTCATTATGGAAGGTAGTTTGTCGTTGTGATTTTTGGTACTCCAATAGATGGTAGCCATCTCATTATGAAAGGTAGTCTATTGTTCAGATTTTTGTTACTACAATGTATGGTAGCCTTGTCATTATGGAAGGTAGTCTTGAGTCGAGATTTTTGTTAGTCCATTGGATGGTAGCCTTGTCATTATGGAAGTTAGTCTATTGTCGAGATTTTTTTTATTCCAATGGATGGTAGCCTAGTCATTATGGAGGGAAGTCTATTTTCGAGATTTTTGTTACTCCAATGGATGGTAGCCTAGTCATTATGAAAGGTAGTCTGTTGTCGATATCTTTGTTACTCCAATGGATAGTAGCCTAATCATTATGGAAGGTATTCTATTTTGAAATTTTTGTTACTCCAATGGATGGTAGCCTTGTTATTATAGAAGGTAGTATGTTGTCGAGATTTTTATTACTCCAAAGGATGGTAGCCTTCTAATTATGGAAGGTAGTCTATTATCGAGGTTTTCGTTACTCCAATGGATGGAAGACTTGTCATTATGGAAGGTAGTCTGTTGTCGAGATTTTTAATACTCCATTGGATCATAGCCTTGTCATTATGGAAGGTAGTCTGTCGTTGTGATTTTTGTTACTCCAATGGATGGTAGCCTTGTCATTATGGAAGGTAGTCTGTCGTTGTGATTTTTGTTACTCCAATGGATGGTAGCCTTGTCATTATGGAAGGTAGTCTATTGTTCATATTTTGGTTACTCTGATGTATGGTAGCCTTGTCATTATGGAAGGTAGTCTGTTGTCGAGATTTTTGTTACTCCATTGGATGGTAGCCTAGTCATTATGGAAGGTAGTCTGTTGTCGATATTTTTCTTACTCCAAAGGATGGTCGCCTTGTAAATATGGAAGGTAGTCTGTTGTCGAGATTTTTGTAACTCCAATGGATGGTAGCATTATCATTATGTAAGGTAGTCTGTTGTTGAGATTTTTAATACTGCAATGGATGGTAGCCTTGTCATTATGGAAGGTAGTTTGTCGTTGTGATTTTTGGTACTCCAATAGATGGTAGCCATCTCATTATGAAAGGTAGTCTATTGTTCAGATTTTTGTTACTACAATGTATGGTAGCCTTGTCATTATGGAAGGTAGTCTTGAGTCGAGATTTTTGTTAGTCCATTGGATGGTAGACTTGTCATTATGGAAGTTAGTCTATTGTTGAGATTTTTTTTATTCCAATGGATGGTAGCCTAGTCATTATGGAAGGAAGTCTATTTTCGAGATTTTTGTTACTCCAATGGATGGTAGCCTAGTCATTATGAAAGGTAGTCTGTTGTCGATATCTTTGTTACTCCAATGGATAGTAGCCTAATCATTATGGAAGGTATTCTATTTTGAAATTTTTGTTACTCCAATGGATGGTAGCCTTGTCATTATAGAAAGTAGTATGTTGTCGAGATTTTTATTACTCCAAAGGATGGTAGCCTTCTAATTATGGAAGGTAGTCTATTATCGAGGTTTTCGTTACTCCAATGGATGGAAGACTTGTCATTATGGAAGGTAGTCTGTTGTAGAGATTTTTAATACTCCATTGGATCATAGCCTTGTCATTATGGAAGGTAGTCTGTCGTTGTGATTTTTGTTACTCCAATGGATGGTAGCCTTGTCATTATGGAAGGTAGTCTATTGTTCATATTTTTGTTTCTATGATGTATGGTAGCCTTGTCATTATGGAAGGTAGTCTGTTGTCGAGATTTTTGTTACTCCATTGGATGGTAGCCTTATCATTATGGAAGTTAGACTGTTGTCGAGATTTTTGTTACTCCAATGGATGGTAGCCTTGTCATTATGAAAGCTAGTCTATTGTCGATATCTTTGTTACTCCAAAGGATGGTAGCCTAGTCATTATGAAAGGTAGTCTGTTGTCGAGATTTTTGTTAATCCAAAGGATGGTAGCCTTGTCATTATGGTAGGTTGTCTGTTTTCGTAAATTTTGTTACTCCAATGGATGGTAGCCTTGTCATTATGGAAGGAAGTATATTTTCAAGATTTTTGTTACTCCAAAGGATGGTAGCCTTGTCATTATGGAAGGTTGTCTGTTATCAAGATTTTTGTTACTCCAATGGATGGTTACCTTGTCATTATCGAAGGTAGTCTATTTTGATATTTTTGTTACTCTAATGGATGGTAGCCTTGTCATTATGGAAGGTAGTATGTTGTCGAGATTTTTATTACTCCAAAGGATGGTAGCCTTCTAATTATGGAAGGTAGTCTATTATCGAGATTTTTGTTACTCCAATGGATGGTAGCCTTGTCATTATGGAAGGTAGTCTATTGTCGATATTTTTAATACTCCAATGGATGGTAGCCTTCTCATTTTGGAAGGTAGTCTGTCGTTGTGATTTTTGTTACTCCAATGGATTGTAGCCTTGTCATTATGGAAGGTAGTCTATTGTTCATATTTTTGTTACTACAATGTATAATAGCCTGGTCATTATGGAAGGTAGTCTGTTGTCGATATTTTTGTTACTTCATTGGATGGTAGCCTTGTCATTATGGAAGTTAGTCTGTTGTCGAGATTTTTGTTATTCCAAAGGATGGTAGCCTAGTCATTATGAAAGGTAGTCTATTTTCGAGATTTTTATTACTCTAATGGATGGTAGCCTTGTCGTTATGGAAGGTAGTCTGTTGTCGACATTTTTGTTACTCTAATGGATGGTAGCCTAGTCATTATGGAAGGTAGTATGTTGTCGAGTTTTTGGTGACTCCAATGGATGGTAGCCTTGTAGTTATGGAAAGTAGTGTGTTGTCGAGATTTTTGTTATTCTAATGGATGGTAGCCTTGTCATTATGAAAGGTAGTCTATTGTCGATATCTTTGTTACTCCAACGGATGGTAGCCTAGTCATTATGAAAGGTAGTCTGTTGCCGAGATTTTTGCTAATCCAAAGGATGGTAGCCTTGTCATTATGGCAGGTTGTCTGTTTTCGATATTTTTGTTACTCCAATGGATGGCAGCCTTCTCATTATGGAAGGTAGTATGTTGTCGAGATTTTTATTACTCCAATGGATGGTAGCCTTCTAATTATGGAAGGTAGTCTATTATCGAGAATTTTGTTACTCCAATGGATGGTAGCCTTGTCATTATGGAAGGTAGTCTGTTGTCGAGATTTTTAATACTCCAATGGATGGTAGCCTTGTCATTATGGAAGGTAGTCTGTCGTTGTGATTTTTGTTACTCCAATGGATGGTAGCCTTGTCATTATGGAAGGTAGTCTATTGTTCATATTTTTGTTACTATGATGTATGGTAGCCTTGTCATTATGGAAGGTAGTCTGTTGTCGAGATTTTTGTTACTCCATTGGATGGTAGCCTTGTCATTATGGAAGTTAGTCTGTAGTCAAGATTTTTGTTATTCCATTGGATGGTAGCCTAGTCATTATGGAAGGTAGTCTATTTTCGAGATTTTTGTTACTCCAATGGATGGTAGCCTTGTCATTTTGGAAGGTAGTTTGTGGTCAAGATTTTTGTTACTCCAATGGATGTTAGCCTTGTCATTATGGAAGGTAGTTTGTTGTCGATATCTTTGTTACTCTAATGGATGGTAGCCTAGTCATTATGGATAGTAGTATGTTGTCGAGTTTTTGGTGACTCCAATGGATGGTAGCGTTGTCATTATGGAAAATAGTGTGTTGTCGAGATTTTTGTTATTCTAATGGATGGTAGCCTTGTCATTATGAAAGGTAGTCAGTTTTCGATATCATTGTTACTCCAATGGAATGTAGCCTAGTCATTATGAAAGGTAGTCTGTTGTCGAGATTTTTGTTAATCCAAAGGATGGTAGCCTCGTCATTATGGCAGGTTATCTGTTTTCGAGATTTTTGTTACTCCAGTGGATGGTAGCCTTGTCATTATGGAAGGTAGTATGTTGTCGAGATTTTTGTTACTCCAAAGGATGATAGCCTTGTCATTATGGAAGGTCTTCTGTTGTTGTAATTTTTGTTACTCCAATGGACGGTAGCCTTGTCATTATGGAAGGTAGTATGTTGTCGATATTTTTCTTTCTCCAAAGGATGGTCGCCTTGTAATTATGGAAGGTAGTCTATTATCGAGATTTTTGTTACTCCAATGGATGGTAGCATTGTCATTATGTAAGGTAGTCTGTTGTTGAGATTTTTAATACTGCAATGGATGGTAGGCTTGTCATTATGGAAGGTAGTTTGTCGTTTTGATTTTTGGTACTCCAATAGATGGTAGCCATCTCATTATGAAAGGTAGTCTATTGTTCAGATTTTTGTTACTACAATGTATGGTAGCCTTGTCATTATGGAAGGTAGTCTGTAGTCGAGATTTTTGTTACTCCATTGGATAGTAGCCTTGTCATTATAGAAGTTAGTCTATTTTCGTGATTTTTGTTATTCCAATGGATGGTAGCCTAGTCATTATGGAAGTAGTCTATTTTCGAGATTTTTGTTACTCCAATGGATGGTAGCCTTGTCATTATGAAAGGTAGTCTGTTGTCGATATCTTTGTTACTCCAAAGGATAGTAGCCTAATCATTATGGAAGGTATTCTATTTTGATATTTTTGTTACTCCAATGGATGGTAGCCTTGTCATTATAGAAGGTAGAATGTTGTCGAGATTTTTACTACTCTAAAGGATGGTAGCCTTCTAATTATGGAAGGTAGTCTATTATCGAGGTTTTTGTTACTCCAATGGATGGAAGACTTGTCATTATGGAAGGTAGTTTGTTGTCGAGTTTTTTAATACTCCATTGGATGGTAGCCTTGTCATTATGGAAGGTAGTCTGTCGTTGTGATTTTTGTTACTCCAATGGATGGTAACCTTGTAACTATGGAAGGTAGTCTATTGTTCATATTGTTGTTACTACGATGTATGGTATCCTTGTCATTATGGAAGGTAGTATGTTGTCGAGATTTTTGTTACTCCATTGGATGGTAGCCTTGTCATTATGGAAGTTAGACTGTTGTCGAGATTTTTATTATTCCAATGGATGGTAGCCTAGTCATTATGGAAAGTAGTCTATTTTTGAGATTTTTGTTACTCCAATGGATGGTAGCCTTGTCATTATGGAAGGTAGTATGTTGTCAAGATCTTTGTTACTCCAATGGATGGTAGCTTTGTCATTACGGAAGGTAGTTTGTTGTCGATATCTTTGCTACTCTAATGGATGGTAGCCTTGTCATTATGGAAGGTAGTATGTTGTCGAGTTTTTGGTTACTCCAATGGATGGTAGCCTTGTCATTATGGAAAGTAGTGTGTTGTCGAGATTTTTGTTATTCTATTGGATGGTAGCCTTTTCATTGTGAAAGGTAGTCTGTTGTCGATATCTTTGTTACTTCAAGGGATGGTAGCCTAGTCATTATGAAAGGTAGTCTGTTGTCGAGCTTTTTGTTAATCCAAAGGATGGTAGCCTTGTCATCTTGGTAGGTTGTCTGTATTCGAGATTTTTGTTACTCCAATGGATGGTAGCCTTGCCATTATAGAAGGTAGTATGTTGTTCAGAGTTTTGTTACTCCAAAGGATGGTAGCCTTGTCATTAAGGAAGGTTGTTTGTTCTCATGATTTTTGTTACTCCAATGGATGGTTACCTTGTCATTATGGAACGTAGTCTATTTTGATATTTTTGTTACTCCAATGGATGGTAGCCTTGTCATTATGGAAGGTAGTATGTTGTCGAGATTTTTATTACTCCAAAGGATGGTAGCCTTCTAATTATGGAAGGTAGTCTATTATCGAGATTTTTGTTACTCCAATGGATGGTAGCCTTTTCATTATGGAAGGAAGTCTGTTGTCGTTATTTTTAATACTCCAATGGATGGTAGCCTTGTCATTATGGAAGGTAGTCTGTCGTTGTGATTTTTGTTACTTCAATGGATGGTGGCCTTGTCATTATGGAAGGTAGTCTATTGTTCATATTTTTGTTACTTCAATGGATGGTAGCCTTGTCATTATGGAAGGTAGTCTATTGTTCATATTTTTGTTACTATGATGTATGGTAGCCTTGTCATTATGGAAGGTAGTCTATTGTCGAGATTTTTGTTACTCCATTGGATGTTAGCCTTGTCATTATGGAAGTTAGTCTGTTGTCGAGATTTTTGTTATTCCAATGGATGGTAGCCTAGTCATTATGGAAGGTATTCTATTTTCGAGATTTTTGTTACTCCAATGGATGGTAGCCTTGTCATTATGGAAGGTAGTCTGTTGTCGAGATTTTTGTTACTCTAATGGATGGTAGCCTTGTCATTATGGAAGGTAGTTTGTTGTCGATATCTTTGTTACTCTAATGGATGGTAGCCTAGTCATTATGGAAGGTAGTATGTTGTCGAGTTTTTGGTTACTCCAATGGATGGTAGCCTTGTCATTATGGAAAGTAGTGTGTTGTCGAGATTTTTTATTATTCTAATGGATGGTAGCCTTGTCATTATGAAAGGTAGTCTGTTGTCGATATCTTTGTTACTCCAACGGATGGTAGCCTAGTCATTATGAAAGGTAGTCTGTTTTCGAGATTTTTGTTAATCCAAAGGATGGTAGCCTTGTCATTATGGTAGGTTGTCTGTTTTCGAGATTTATTTTACTCCAATGGATGGTAGCCTTGTCATTATGGAAGGTAATGTGTTGTCGATATTTTTGTTAATCCAAAGGATGGTAGCCTTGTCATTATGGAAGGTAGTATGTTGTCGAGATTTTTGTTACTCCAAAGGATGGTAGCTTTGTCATTATCGAAGGTTGTCTGTTATCAAGATTTTTGTTACTCCGATGGATGGTTACCTTGTCATTATGGAAGGTAGTCTATTTTGATATTTTTGTTACTCCAATGGATGGTAGCCTTGTCATTATGGAAGGTAGTATGTTGTCGAGATTTTTATTACTCCAAAGGATGGTAGCCTTCTAATTATGGAAGGTAGTCTATTATCGAGATTTTTCTTACTCCAATGGATGGTAGCCTTGTCATTATGGAAGGTAGTCTGTTGACGAGATTTTTAATACTCCAATGGATGGTAGCCTTATCATTATGGAAGGTAGTTTGTCGTTGTGATTTTTGTTACTCCAATGGATGGTAGCCTTGTCATTATGGAAGGTTGTGTATTGTTCATATTTTTGTTACTACGATGTATGGTAGCCTTGTTATTATGGAAGGTAGTCTGTTGTCGAGATTTTTGTTACTCCATTGGATGATAGCCTTGTCATTATTGAAGTTAGTCTGTTGTCGAGATTTTTGTTATTCCAATGGATGGTAGCCTAGTCATTATGGAAGGTAGTCTATTTTCGAGATTTTTGTTACTCCAATGGATGGTAGCCTTTTCATTATGGAAGGTAGTCTATTGTCAAGATTTTTGTTACTCCAATGGATGGTAGACTTGTCATTATGGAAGGTAGTTTGTTGTCGATATCTTTGTTACTCTAATGGATGGTAGCCTAGTCATTATGGAAGGTAGTATGTTGTTCGAGTTTTAGGTGACTCCAATGGATGGTAGCCTTGTCATTATGGAAAGTAGTGTGTTGTCGAGATTTTTGTTATTCTAATGGATGGTAGCCTTGTCATTATGAAAGGTAGTCTGTTGTCGATATCTTTGTTACTCCAACAGATGGTAGCCTAGTCATTATGAAAGGTAGTCTGTTGTCGAGATTTTTGTTAATCCAAAGGATGGTAGCCTTGTCATTATGGCAGGTTGTTTGTTTTCGAGATTTTTGTTACTCCAATTGATGGTAGCATTGTCATTATGGAAGGTAGTATGTTGTCGAGATTTTTGTTACTCCAAAGGATGGTAGCCTTGTAATTATGGAAGGTTGTCTGTTATCGAGATTTTTGTTACTCCAATGGATGGTAGCCTTGTCATTATGGAAGGTCGTTTGTTGTTGTAATTTTTGTTACTCCAATGGATGGTAACCTTGTCATTATGGAAGGTAGTATGTTGTCGATATTTTTGTTACTCCAAAGGATGGTAGCCTTGTTATTATGGAAGGTAGTCTATTATCGAGATTTTTTTTACTCCAATGGATGGTAGCATTGTCATTATGTAAGGTAGTCTGTTGTTGAGATTTTTAATACTCCAATGGATGGTAGCCTTGTCATTATGGAAGGTAGTTTGTCGTTGTGATTTTTGGTACTCCAATAGATGGTAGCCATCTCATTATGAAAGGTAGTCTATTGTTCATATTTTTGTTACTACAATGTATGGTAGCCTTGTCATTATGGAAGGTAGTCTGTAGTCGAGATTTTTTTTACTCCATTGGATGGTATCCTTGTCATTATGGAAGTTAGTATGTTGTCGAGATTTTTGTTATTCCAATGGATGGTATCCTAGTCATTATGGAAGGTAGTCTATTTTCGAGATTTTTGTTACTCCAATGGATGGTAGCCTTGTGATTATGAAAGCTAGTTTGTTGTCGATATCTTTGTTACTCCAATTGATGGTAGCCTAATCATTATGGAAGGTAGTCTATTTCGATATTTTTGTTACTCCAATGGATAGTAGCCTTTTCATTATGGAAGGTAGTATGTTGTCGAGATTTTTATTACTCCAAAGGATGGTAGCCTTCTAATTATGGAAGGTAGTCTATTATAGAGATTTTTGTTACTCCGATGGATGGTAGCCTTGTCATTATAGAAGGTAGTCTGTTGTCGAGATTTTTAATACTCCAATGGATGGTAGCCTTGTCATTATGGAAGGTAGTTTGTCGTTGTGATTTTTGTTACACTAATGGGTGGTAGCCTTGTCATTATGGAAGGTAGTCTATTGTTCATATTTTGGTTACTACGATGTATGGTAGCCTTGTCATTATGGAAAATAGTCTGTTGTCGAGATTTTTGTTACTCCATTGGATGGTAGCCTTGTCATTATGGAAGTTAGTCAGTTGTCGAGATTTTTGTTATTCCAATGGATGGTAGCCTAGTCATTATGGAAGGTAGTCTATTTTTGAGATTTTTGTTACTCCAATGGATGGTAGCCTTGTCATTATGGAAGGTAGTCTGTTGTCGATATTTTTGTTACTCCAATGGATGGTAGCCTTGTCATTATGGAAGGTAGTTTGTTGTCGATATCTTTGTTACTCTAATGGATGGTAGCCTAGTCATTATGGAAGGTAGTATGTTGTCGAGTTTTTGGTGACTCCAATGGATGGTAGCCTTGTCATTATGGAAAGTAGTGTGTTGTCGAGATTTTTGTTATTCTAATGGATGCTAGCCTTGTCAGTATGAAAGGTAGTCTGTTGTCGATATCTTTGTTACTCCAACGGATGGTAGCCTAGTCATTATGAAAGGTAGTCTGTTGTCGAGATTTTTGTTAATCCAAAGGATGGTAGCCTTGTCGTTATGGCAGGTTGTCTGTTTTCGAGTTTTTTGTTACTCCAATGGATGGAAGCATTGTCATTATGGAAGATAGTATGTTGTCGAGATTATTGTTACTCCAAAGGATGGTAGCCTTGTCATTATGGAAGGTCGTCTATTGTTGTAATTTTTGTTACTCCAATGGATGGTAACCTTGTCATTATGGAAGGTAGTATGTTGTCGATATTTTTGTTACTCCAAAGGATGGTAGCCTTGTAATTGTGGAAGGTAGTCTATTATCGAGATTTTTGTTACTCCAATGGATGGTAGCATTGTCATTATGTAAGGTAGTCTGTTGTTGAGATTTTTAATACTCCAATGGATGGTAGCTTTGTCAATATGGAAGGTAGTTTGTCGTTGTGATTTTTGGTACTCCAATAGATGGTAGCCATCTCATTATGAAAGGTAGTCTATTGTTCAGATTTTTGTTACTCCAACGGATGGTAGCCTAGTCATTATGAAAGGTAGTCTGTTGTCGAGATTTTTGTTAATCCAAAGGATGGTAGCCTTATCATTATGGCAGGTTGTCTGTTTTCGAGATTTTTGTTACTCCAATGGATGGTAGCGTTGTCATTATGGAAGGTAGTATGTTGTCGAGATTTTTGTTACTCCAAAGGATGGTAGCCTTGTCTTTATGGAAGGTTATCTGTTATCGAGATTTTTGTTACTCCAATGGATGGTAGCCTTGTCATTATGGAAGGTCGTTTGTTGTTGTAATTTTTGTTACTCCAATGGATGGTAACCTTGTCATTATGGAAGGTAGTATGTTGTAGATATTTTTGTTATTCAAATGGATGGTATCCTTGTCATTATGGAGGGTAGTCTGTTGTCGAGATTTTGTTTACTCCAAGGGATGGTATCCTTGTCATTATGGAAAGTAGTATGTTGTAGATATTTATGTTACTCCAATGGATGGTATCCTTGTCATTATGGAAGGTAGTTTGTAGTCGAGATTTTTGTTACTCCAATGGATGGTAGCCTTGTCATTATGGAACGTAGTCGGTTGTCGAGATTTTTGTTACTCCAATGGATGGTGCCTTGTCATTACGGAACGTAGTATGTTGTAGATATTTCTGTTACTGAAATGGATGGTAGCCTTGTCATTATGGAAGGTAGTTTGTTGTCGAGATTTTTGTTACTCTAATGGATGGTAGCCTTGTCATTATGGAAGGTAGTCTATTGTCGACATTTTTGTCAATTCAATAGATGGTAGCCTTGCCATTATGGAAGGTAGTTTGATGTCGAGATTTTTGTTACTCCAATGGATGGTAGCCTTGTCATTATGGAAGGTAGTCTGTTGTCGAGGTTTTTTTTAATTCAATAGATGGTAGCCCTGTCGTTATGGAAGGTAGTATGTTGATGAGATTTTTGTTACTCCAATGGATGGTAGCCTTGTCATTATTGAACATAGTCGTTTGTTGAGATTTTTTTTACTCCAATGGATGGTAGCCTTGTCATTATGGAACGTAGTATGTTGTAGATATTTCTGTTACTGAAATGGATGGTAGCCTTGTCATTATGGAAGGTAGTTTAATGTCGAGATTTTTGTTACTCCAATGGATGGTAGCCTTGTAATTATGGAAGGTAGTCTGTTGTCGAGATTTTTGTTAACTCAATAGATGGTAGCCTTGCCATTATGGAAGGTAGTCTGTTGTCGAGATTTTTGTTACTCCAATGGATGGTAGCCTTGTCATTATGGAAGGTAGTCTGTTGTCGAGATTTTTGTTAATTCAATAGATGCTAGCCTTGTCATTTTGGAAGGTAGTCTATTGTCGAGATTTTTGTTACTCCAATGGATTATAACCTTGTCATTATGGAACATAGTCGGTTGTCGAGATTTTTGTTACTCCAATGGATGGTAGACTTGTCATTATGGAATGTAGTATGTTGTAGATATTTTTGTTACTGAAATGGATGGTAGCCTTGTCATTATGGAAGGTAGTTTGTTGTCGATATTTTTGATACTCCAATGGATGGTAGCCTTGTCATTATGGAAGGTAGTCTCTTGTCGAGATTTTTGTTAATTCAATAGATGGTAGCCTTGCCATTATGGAAGGTAGTTTGTTGTCGAGATTTTTGTTACTCCAATGGATGGTAGCCTTGTCATTATGGAAGGTAGTCTGTTGTCGATATTTTTGTTAATTCAATAGATGGTAGCCTTGCCATTATGGAAGGTAGTTTGATGTCGAGATTTTTGTTACTCCAATGGATGGTAGCCTTGTCATTATGGAAGGTAGTCTGTTGTCGAGATTTTTGTTAATTCAATAGATGGTAGCCCTGTCGTTATGGAAGGTAGTCTGTTGACGAGATTTTTGTTACTCCAATGGATGGTAGCCTTGTCATTATGGAATCTAATTTGTTGTCGAGATTTTTGTTACTCCAATGGATGGTAGCCTTGTCATTATTGAACATAGTCGTTTGTTGAGATTTTTTTTACTCCAATGGATGGTAGCCTTGTCATTATGGAACGTAGTATGTTGTAGATATTTCTGTTACTGAAATTGATGGTAGCCTTGTCATTATGGAAGGTAGTTTATTGTCGAGATTTTTGTTACTCCAATGGATGATAGCCTTGTAATTATGGAAGGTAGTCTGTTGTCGAGATTTTTGTTAATTCAATAGATGGTAGCCTTGCCATTATGGAAGGTAGTTTGTTGTCGAGATTTTTGTTACTCCAATGGATGGTAGCCTTGTCATTATGGAAGGTAGTCTGTTGTCGAGATTTTTGTTAATTCAATAGATGGTAGCCTTGTCATTTTGGAAGGTAGTCTATTGTCGAGATTTTTGTTACTCCCATGGATTATAGCCTTGTCATTATGGAACATAGTTGGTTGTCGAGATTTTTGTTACTCCAATGGATGGTAGACTTGTCATTATGGAACGTAGTATGTTGTAGATATTTTTGTTACTGAAATGGATGGTAGCCTTGTACTTATGGAAGGTAGTTTGTTGTCGAGATTTTTGATACTCCAATGGATGGTAGCCTTGTCATTATGGAAGGTAGTCTCTTGTCGAGATTTTTGTTAATTCAATAGATGGTAGCCTTGTCATTAAGGAAGGTAGTCTGTTGACGATATTTTGGTTACTCCAATGGATGGTAGCCTTGTCATTATGGAATCTAATCTGTTGTCGAGATTTTTGTTACTCCAATGGATGATAGCCTTGTCATTATGGAACGTAGTCGGTTGTTAAGATTTTTATTACTCCAATGGATGGTAGCCTTGTCATTATGGAACGTAGTATGTTGTAGATATTTCTATTACTAAAATGGATGGTAGCCTTGTCATTATGGAAGGTAGTTTATTGTCGAGATTTTTGTTACTCCAATGGATGGTAGCCTTGTTATTATGGAAGGTAGTCTGTTGTTGAGATTTTTGTTAATTCAATAGATGGTAGCCTTGCCATTATGGAAGGTAGTCTGTTGTCGAGATTTTTGTTACTCCAATGGATGGTAGCCTTGTCATTATGCAAGGTAGTCTATTGACGAGATTTTTTTTACTCCAATGGATGGTAGCCTTGTCATTATGGAAGCTAGTCTGTTGTCGATATTTTTGTTACTCCAATGGATGTAGCCTTATCATTATGGAACGTAGTCGGTTGTCGAGATTTTTGTTACTCCAATGGATGGTAGCCTTGTCATTTTGGAACATAGTATGTTGTATATATTTCTGTTACTCCAATTGATGGTAGCCTTGTCATTATGGAAGGTAGTTTGTTGTCGAGATTTTTGTTACTCCAATGGATGGTAGACTTGTCATTATGGAAGGTAGTCTGTTGTCGAGATTTTTGTTAATTCAATAGGTAATAGCCTTGCCATTATGGAAGGTAGTCTCTTTTAGAGATTTTTGTTACTCCAATGGATGGTAGCCTTATCATTATGGAAGGTAGTCTGTTGTCGAGATTTTTGTTAATTCAATAGATGGTAGCCTTGTCATTATGGAAGGTAGTCTGTTGACGGGATTTTTGTTACTCCAATGGATGGTAGCCTTGTCATTATGGAAGCTAGTCTGTTGTCGAGATTTTTGTTACTCCAATGGATGGTAGCCTTGTCATTATGGAACGTAGTCGGTTGTCGAGATTTTTGTTACTCCAATGGATGGTAGCCTTGTCATTATGGAACATAGTATGTTGTAGATATTTCTATTACTGAAATGGATGGTAGCCTTGTCATTTTGGAAGGTAGTTTGTTGTAGATATTTATGTTACTCCAATGGATGGTAGCCTTGTCATTATGGAATGTAGTTTGTTGTCGAGATTTTTGTTACTCCAATGGATTGTAGCCTTGTCATTATGGAAGATAGTATGTTGTCGAGATTTTTGTTAATTCAATATATGGTAGCCTTGCCATTATGGAAGGTAGTCTGTTGTCGAGGTTTTTGTTACTCCAATGGATGGTAGCCTTGTCATTATGGAAGGTAGTCTGTTGTCGAGATTTTTGTTACTCCAATGGATGGTAGCCTTGTCATTATAGAAGGTAGTTTTTTGTCGATATTTTTGTTACTCCAATGGATGGTAGCCTTGTCATTATGGAAGGTAGTCTGTTGTCGAGATTTTTGTTAATTCAATAGAAGATAGTCTTGCCATTATAGAAGGTAGTCTGTTGTCGAGATTTTTGTTACTCCAATGAATGGTAGCCTTGTTATTATGCAAGGTAGTCTGTTGTCGAGATTTTTGTTACTCCAATTAATGGTAGCCTTGTCTTTATGGAAGGTAGTGTGTTGTCGAGATTTTTGTTACTCTAATGGATGATAGCCTTGTCATTATGTAAGGTTGTCTGTTGTTGAGATTTTTTTACTCCAATGGATGGTACCCTTGTCATTATGGAACGTAGTATGTTGTAGATATTTTTCTTATTCCAATGGATGGAAGACTTGTCATTATGGAAGGTTGTCTGTTCTCGAGATATTTGTTACTCCAATGGATGGTATCCTTGTCATTATGGAACGTAGTATGTTGTAGATATTTCTGTTACTCCAATGGATGGTAGCCTTGTCATTATGGAAAGTAGTTTGTTGTCGAGATTTTTGTTACTCCAATGGATGGTAGCCTTGTCATTATAGAAGGTAGTCTATTGTCGAGATTTTTGTTAATTCAATAGATGGAAACCTTGTCATTATGGAAGGTAGTCTGTTGACGAGATTTTTGTTACTCCAATGGTTGGTAGCCTTGTCATTATGGAAGCTAGTCTGTTGTCGAGATTTTTGTTACTCCAATGGATGGTAGCCTTATCATTATGGAACGTAGTCGGTTGTCGAGATTTTTGTTATTCCAATGGATGGTAGCCTTGTCATTATGGAACGTAGTATGTTGTAGATATTTCTGTTACTCCAATTAATGGTAGCCTTGTCATTATGGAAGGTAGTTTGTTGTCGAGATTTTTGTTACTCCAATGGATGGTAGACTTGTCATTATGGAAGATTGTTTGTTGTCGAGATTTTTGTTAATTCAATAGATAATAGCCTTGCCATTATGGAAGGTAGTCTGTTGTCGAGATTTTTGTTAATTCAATAGATGGTAGCCTTGTCATTATGGAAGGTTGTCTGTTGACGGGATTTTTGTTACTCCAATGGATGGTAGCCTTGTCATTATGGAAGCTAGTCTGTTGTCGATATTTTTGTTACTCCAATGGATGGTAGCCTTGTCATTATGGAACGGAGTCGGTTGTCGAGATTTTTGTTACTCCAATGGATGGTAGCCTTGTCATTATGGAACGTAGTATGTTGTAGATATTTCTGTTACTGAAATGGATGGTAGCCTTGTCATTATGGAAGGTAGTTTGTTGGAGATATTTATGTTACTCCAATGGATGGTAGCCTTGTCATTATGGAAGGTAATTTGTTGTCGAGATTTTTGTTACTCCATTGGATGGTAGCCTTGTCATTATGGAAGATAGTCTGTTGTCGAGATTTTTGTTAATTCAATATATGGTAGCCTTGCCATTATGGAAGGTAGTCTGTTGTCGAGATTTTTATTACTCCAATGGATGGTAGCCTTGTCATTATGGAAGGTAGTCTGTTGTCGAGATTTTTGTTAATTCAATAGATGGTAGCCTTGTCATTATGGAAGGTAGTCTATTGACGGGATTTTTGTTACTCCAATGGATGGTAGCCTTGTCATTATGGAACGTAGTCGGTAGTCGAGATATTTGTTACTCCAATGGATGGTAGCCTTGTCATTATGGAACGTAGTATGTTGTAGATATTTCTGTTACTGAAATGGATGGTAGCCTTGCCATTATGGAATCTAGTCTGTTGTCGAGATTTTTGTTACTCCAATGGATGGTAGCCTTGTCATTATGAAATCTAATCTATCGTCCAGATTTTTGTTACTCCAATGGATGGTAGCCTTGTCATTATGGAACATAGTCGGTTGTTGAGATTTTTTTTACTCCAATGGATGGTAGCCTTGTCATTATGGAATGTAGTATGTTGTAGATATTTCTATTACTGAAAGTGATGGTAGCCTTGTCATTATGGAAGGTAGTCTGTTGTCGAGATTTTTGTTACTCCAATGGATGGTAGCCATGTCATAATGGAAGGTAGTCTGTTGTCGAGATTTTTGTTAATTCAATAGATGGTAGCCTTGCCATTATGGAAGGTAGTCGGTTGTCGAGATTTTTGTTACTCCAATGGATGGTAGCCTTGTCATTATGGAAGGTAGTCTGTTGTCGAGATTTTTGTTAATTCAATAGATGGTAGCCTTGTCATTATGGAAGGTAGTCTGTTGACGGGATTTTTGTTACTCCAATGGATGGTAGCCTTATCATTATGGAAGCTAGTCTGTTGTCGAGATTTTTGTTATTCCAATGGATGGTAGCCTTGTCATTATGGAACGTAGTCGGGTGTCGATATTTTTGTTACTCCAATGGATGGCAACCTTGTCATTATGGAACGTAGTGTGTTGTCGAGATTTTTGTTACTCTAATGGATGATAGCCTTGTCATTATGTAAGGTAGTCAGTTGTTGTGATTTTTTTTACTCCAATGGATGGTAGCCTTGTCATTATGGAACGTAGTATGTTGTAGATATTTTTGATATAACAATGGATGGTAGCCTTATCATTATGGAGGGTAGTATGTTGTCGAGATTTTTGTTACTCCAATGGATGGTATCCTTGTCATTATGGAACGTAGTATGTTGTAGATATTTCTGTTACTCCAATGGATGGTAGCCTTGTCATTATGGAAGGTAGTTTGTAGTCGATATTTTTGTTACTCCAATGGATGGTAGCCTTGTCATTATGGAAGGTAGTCTATTGTCGATATATTTGTTAATTCAATAGATGGTAGCCTTGTCATTATGGAAGGTAGTCTGTTTACGAGATTTTTGTTACTCCAATGGATGGTAGCCTTGTCATTATGGAACGTAGTCGGTTTTCGAGATTTGTGTTACTCCAATGGATGGTAGCCTTGTCATTATGGAACGTAGTATGTTGTAGATATTTCTGTTACTGAAATGGATGGTAGCCTTCCATTATGGAAGGTAGTTTGTTGTCGAGATTTTTGTTACTCCAATGGATGGTAGCCTTGTCATTATGGAACGTAGTATGTTGTAGATATTTCTGTTACTGAACTGGATTGTAGCCTTGTCATTGTGGAAGGTAGTTTGTTGTAGATATTTATGTTACTCCAATGGATGGTAGCCTTGTCATTATGGAAGGTAGTTTGTTGTCGAGATTTTTGTTACTCCAATGGATGATAGCCTTGTCATAATGGAAGGTAGTCTGTTGTCGAGATTTTTGTTAATTCAATAGATGGTAGCCTTGTCATTATGGAAGGTAGTCTGTTGTCGAGATATTTTTTACTCCAATGGATGGTAGGCTTGTCATTATGGAAGGTAGTCTGTTGTCGAGATTTTTGTTACTCTAATGGATGGAATCCTTGTCATTATGGAACGTAGTATGTTGTAGATATTTCTGTTACTGAAATGGATGGTAGCCTTGTCATTATGGAAGGTAGTTTGTTGTCGAGATTTTTGTTACTCCAATGGATGGTAGCCTTGTCATAATGGAAGGTAGTCTGTTGTCGAGATTTTTGTTAATTCAATAGATGGTAGCCTTGCCATTATGGAAGGTAGTCTGTTGTCGAGATTTTTGTTACTCCAATGGATGGTAGCCTTGTCATTATGGAAGGTAGTCTGTTGTCGAGATTTTTGTTAATTCAATAGATGGTAGCCTTGTCATTATGGAAGGTAGTCTGTTGACGGGATTTCTGTTACTCCAATGGATGGTAGCCTTGTCATTATGGAACGTAGTCGGTTGTCGAGATTTTTGTTACTCCAATGGATGGTAGCCTTGTCATTATGGAACGTAGTATGTTGTAGATGTTTCTGTTACTCCGATTGATGGTAGCCTTGTCATTACGGAAGGTAGTTTGTTGTCGAGATTTTTGTTACTCCAATGGATGGTAGACTTGTCATTATGGAGGGTAGTTTGTTGTCGAGATTTTTGTTAATTCAATAGATAATAGCCTTGCCATTATGGAAGGTAGTCTATTGTCGAGATTTTTGTTAATTCAATAGATGGTAGCCTTGTCATTATGGAAGGTTGTCTGTTGACGGGATTTTTGTTACTCCAATGGATGGTAGCCTTGTCATTATGGAAGCTAGTCAGTTGTCGATATTTTTGTTACTCCAATGGATGGTAGCCTTGTCATTATGGAACGGAGTCGGTTGTCGAGATTTTTGTTACTCCAATGGATGGTAGCCTTGTCATTATGGAACGTAGTATGTTGTAGATATTTCTGTTACTGAAACGGATGGTATCCTTGTCATTATGGAAGGTAGTTTGTTGTAGATATTTATGTTACTCCAATGGATGGTAGCCTTGTCATTATGGAAGGTAATTTGTTGTCGAGATTTTTGTTACTCCAATCGATGGTAGCCTTGTCATTATGGAAGATAGTCTGTTGTCGAGATTTTTGTTAATTCAATATATGGTAGCCTTGCCATTATGGAAGGTAGTCTGTTGTCGAGATTTTTATTACTCCAATGGATGGTAGCCTTGTCATTATGGAAGGTAGTCTGTTGTCGAGATTTTTGTTAATTCAATAGATGGTAGCCTTGTCATTATGGAAGGTAGTCTATTGACGGGATTTTTGTTACTCCAATGGATGGTAGCCTTGTCATCATGGAACGTAGTCGGTTGTCGAGATTTTTGTTACTCCAATGGATGGTAGCCTTGTCATTATGGAACGTAGTATGTTCTAGATATTTCTGTTACTAAAATGGATGGTAGCCTTGTCATTATGGAAGGTAGTTTATTGTCGAGATTTTTGTTACTCCAATGGATGGTAGCCTTGCCATTATGGAAGGTAGTCTGTTGTAGAGATTTTTGTTACTCCAATGGATGGTAGCCTTGTCATTATGGAAGGTAGTCTGTTGTCGAGATTTTTGTTAATTCATTAGATGGTAGCCTTGTCATTATGGAAGGTAGTCTGTTGACGGGATTTTTGTTACTCTAATGGATGGTAGCCTTGTCATTATGGAATCTAGTCTGTTGTCGAGATTTTTGTTACTCCAATGGATGGTAGCCTTGTCATTATGAAATCTAATCTATCGTCGAGATTTTTGTTACTCCAATGGATGGTAGCCTTGTCATTATGGAACGTAGTCGGTTGTTGAGATTTTTTTTACTCCAATGGATGGTAGCCTTGTCATTATGGAACGTAGTATGTTGTAGATATTTCTATTACTGAAAGTGATGGTAGCCTTGTCATTATGGAAGGTAGTCTGTTGTCGAGATTTTTGTTACTCCAATGGATGGTAGCCATGTCATAATGGAAGGTAGTCTGTTGTCGAGATTTTTGTTAATTCAATAGATGGTAGCCTTGCCATTATGGAAGGTAGTCGGTTGTCGAGATTTTTGATACTCCAATGGATGGTAGCCTTGTCATTATGGAAGGTAGTCTGTTGTCGAGATTTTTGTTAATTCAATAGATGGTAGCCTTGTCATTATGGAAGGTAGTCTGTTGACGGGATTTTTGTTACTCCAATGGATGGTAGCCTTATCATTATGGAAGCTAGTCTGTTGTCGAGATTTTTGTTATTCCAATGGATGGTAGCCTTGTCATTATGGAACGTAGTCGGTTGTCGATATTTTTGTTACTCCAATGGATGGCAACCTTGTCATTATGGAACGTAGTGTGTTGTCGATATTTTTGTTACTCTAATGGATGATAGCCTTGTCATTATGTAAGGTAGTCAGTTGTTGTGATTTTTTTTACTCCAATGGATGGTAGCCTTGTCATTATGGAACGTAGTATGTTGTAGATATTTTTGATATAACAATGGATGGTAGCCTTATCATTATGGAGGGTAGTATGTTGTCGAGATTTTTGTTACTCCAATGGATGGTATCCTTGTCATTATGGAACGTAGTATGTTGTAGATATTTCTGTTACTCCAATGGATGGTAGCCTTGTCATTATGGAAGGTAGTTTGTAGTCGATATTTTTGTTACTCCAATGGATGGTAGCCTTGTCATTATGGAAGGTAGTCTATTGTCGATATTTTTGTTAATTCAATAGATGGTAGCCTTGTCATTATGGAAGGTAGTCTGTTGACGAGATTTTTGTTACTCCAATGGATGGTAGCCTTGTCATTATGGAACGTAGTCGGTTTTCGAGATTTTTGTTACTCCAATGGATGGTAGCCTTGTCATTATGGAACGTAGTATGTTGTAGATATTTTTGTTACTGAAATGGATGGTAGCCTTGTCATTATGGAAGGTAGTTTGTTGTCGAGATTTTTGTTACTCCAATGGATGGTAGCCTTGTCATAATGGAAGGTAGTCTGTTGTCGAGATTTTTGTTAATTCAAGAGATGGTAGCCTTGCCATTATGGAAGGTAGTCTGTTGTCGAGATTTTTGTTACTCCAATGGATGGTAGCCTTGTCATTATGGAAGGTAGTCTGTTGTCGAGATTTTTGTTAATTCAATAGATGGTAGCCTTGTCATTATGGAAGGTAGTCTGTTGACGGGATTTCTGTTACTCCAATGGATGGTAGCCTTGTCATTATGGAAGCTAGTCTGTTGTCGAGATTTTTGTTACTCCAATGGATGGTAGCCTTGTCATTATGCAAGGTAGTATGTTGACGAGAATTTTTTTACTCCAATGGATGATAGCCTTGTCATTATGGAATCTAATCTGTTGTCGAGATTTTTGTTACTCCAATGGATGGTAGCCTTGTCATTATGGGGCGTAGTCGGTTGTTGAGATTTTTTTTACTCCAATGGATGGTAGCCTTATCATTATGGAACGTATTATTTTGTAGATATTTATGTTACTGAAATGGATGGTAGCCTTGTCATTATGGAAGGTAGTTTATTGTCGAGATTTTTATTACTCCAATGGATGGTAGCCTTGTCATTATGGAAGGTAGTCTGTTGTCGATATTTTTGTTAATTCAATAGATGGTAGCCTTGCCATTATGGAAGGTAGTCTATTGTCGAGATTTTTGTTAATTCAATAGATGGTAGCCTTGTCATTATGGAAGGTTGTCTGTTGACGGGATTTTTGTTACTCCAATGGATGGTAGCCTTGTCATTATGGAAGCTAGTCAGTTGTCGATATTTTTGTTACTCCAATGGATGGTAGCCTTGTCATTATGGAACGGAGTCGGTTGTCGAGATTTTTGTTACTCCAATGGATGGTAGCCTTGTCATTATGGAACGTAGTATGTTGTAGATATTTCTGTTACTGAAACGGATGGTATCCTTGTCATTATGGAAGGTAGTTTGTTGTAGATATTTATGTTACTCCAATGGATGGTAGCCTTGTCATTATGGAAGGTAATTTGTTGTCGAGATTTTTGTTACTCCAATCGATGGTAGCCTTGTCATTATGGAAGATAGTCTGTTGTCGAGATTTTTGTTAATTCAATATATGGTAGCCTTGCCATTATGGAAGGTAGTCTGTTGTCGAGATTTTTATTACTCCAATGGATGGTAGCCTTGTCATTATGGAAGGTAGTCTGTTGTCGAGATTTTTGTTAATTCAATAGATGGTAGCCTTGTCATTATGGAAGGTAGTCTATTGACGGGATTTTTGTTACTCCAATGGATGGTAGCCTTGTCATCATGGAACGTAGTCGGTTGTCGAGATTTTTGTTACTCCAATGGATGGTAGCCTTGTCATTATGGAACGTAGTATGTTCTAGATATTTCTGTTACTAAAATGGATGGTTGCCTTGTCATTATGGAAGGTAGTTTATTGTCGAGATTTTTGTTACTCCAATGGATGGTAGCCTTGCCATTATGGAAGGTAGTCTGTTGTAGAGATTTTTGTTACTCCAATGGATGGTAGCCTTGTCATTATGGAAGGTAGTCTGTTGTCGAGATTTTTGTTAATTCATTAGATGGTAGCCTTGTCATTATGGAAGGTAGTCTGTTGACGGGATTTTTGTTACTCTAATGGATGGTAGCCTTGTCATTATGGAATCTAGTCTGTTGTCGAGATTTTTGTTACTCCAATGGATGGTAGCCTTGTCATTATGAAATCTAATCTATCGTCGAGATTTTTGTTACTCCAATGGATGGTAGCCTTGTCATTATGGAACGTAGTCGGTTGTTGAGATTTTTTTTACTCCAATGGATGGTAGCCTTGTCATTATGGAACGTAGTATGTTGTAGATATTTCTATTACTGAAAGTGATGGTAGCCTTGTCATTATGGAAGGTAGTCTGTTGTCGAGATTTTTGTTACTCCAATGGATGGTAGCCATGTCATAATGGAAGGTAGTCTGTTGTCGAGATTTTTGTTAATTCAATAGATGGTAGCCTTGCCATTATGGAAGGTAGTCGGTTGTCGAGATTTTTGATACTCCAATGGATGGTAGCCTTGTCATTATGGAAGGTAGTCTGTTGTCGAGATTTTTGTTAATTCAATAGATGGTAGCCTTGTCATTATGGAAGGTAGTCTGTTGTCGAGATTTTTGTTATTCCAATGGATGGTAGCCTTGTCATTATGGAACGTAGTCGGTTGTCGATATTTTTGTTACTCCAATGGATGGCAACCTTGTCATTATGGAACGTAGTGTGTTGTCGATATTTTTGTTACTCTAATGGATGATAGCCTTGTCATTATGTAAGGTAGTCAGTTGTTGTGATTTTTTTTACTCCAATGGATGGTAGCCTTGTCATTATGGAACGTAGTATGTTGTAGATATTTTTGATATAACAATGGATGGTAGCCTTATCATTATGGAGGGTAGTATGTTGTCGAGATTTTTGTTACTCCAATGGATGGTATCCTTGTCATTATGGAACGTAGTATGTTGTAGATATTTCTGTTACTCCAATGGATGGTAGCCTTGTCATTATGGAAGGTAGTTTGTAGTCGATATTTTTGTTACTCCAATGGATGGTAGCCTTGTCATTATGGAAGGTAGTCTATTGTCGATATTTTTGTTAATTCAATAGATGGTAGCCTTGTCATTATGGAAGGTAGTCTGTTGACGAGATTTTTGTTACTCCAGTGGATGGTAGCCTTGTCATTATGGAACGTAGTCGGTTTTCGAGATTTTTGTTACTCCAATGGATGGTAGCCTTGTCATTATGGAACGTAGTATGTTGTAGATATTTTTGTTACTGAAATGGATGGTAGCCTTGTCATTATGGAAGGTAGTTTGTTGTCGAGATTTTTGTTACTCCAATGGATGGTAGCCTTGTCATAATGGAAGGTAGTCTGTTGTCGAGATTTTTGTTAATTCAAGAGATGGTAGCCTTGCCATTATGGAAGGTAGTCTGTTGTCGAGATTTTTGTTACTCCAATGGATGGTAGCCTTGTCATTATGGAAGGTAGTCTGTTGTCGAGATTTTTGTTAATTCAATAGATGGTAGCCTTGTCATTATGGAAGGTAGTCTGTTGACGGGATTTCTGTTACTCCAATGGATGGTAGCCTTGTCATTATGGAAGCTAGTCTGTTGTCGAGATTTTTGTTACTCCAATGGATGGTAGCCTTGTCATTATGCAAGGTAGTATGTTGACGAGAATTTTTTTACTCCAATGGATGATAGCCTTGTCATTATGGAATCTAATCTGTTGTCGAGATTTTTGTTACTCCAATGGATGGTAGCCTTGTCATTATGGGGCGTAGTCGGTTGTTGAGATTTTTTTTACTCCAATGGATGGTAGCCTTATCATTATGGAACGTATTATTTTGTAGATATTTATGTTACTGAAATGGATGGTAGCCTTGTCATTATGGAAGGTAGTTTATTGTCGAGATTTTTATTACTCCAATGGATGGTAGCCTTGTCATTATGGAAGGTAGTCTGTTGTCGATATTTTTGTTAATTCAATAGATGGTAGCCTTGCCATTATGGAAGGTAGTCTATTGTCGAGATTTTTGTTAATTCAATAGATGGTAGCCTTGTCATTATGGAAGGTTGTCTGTTGACGGGATTTTTGTTACTCCAATGGATGGTAGCCTTGTCATTATGGAAGCTAGTCAGTTGTCGATATTTTTGTTACTCCAATGGATGGTAGCCTTGTCATTATGGAACGGAGTCGGTTGTCGAGATTTTTGTTACTCCAATGGATGGTAGCCTTGTCATTATGGAACGTAGTATGTTGTAGATATTTCTGTTACTGAAACGGATGGTATCCTTGTCATTATGGAAGGTAGTTTGTTGTAGATATTTATGTTACTCCAATGGATGGTAGCCTTGTCATTATGGAAGGTAATTTGTTGTCGAGATTTTTGTTACTCCAATCGATGGTAGCCTTGTCATTATGGAAGATAGTCTGTTGTCGAGATTTTTGTTAATTCAATATATGGTAGCCTTGCCATTATGGAAGGTAGTCTGTTGTCGAGATTTTTATTACTCCAATGGATGGTAGCCTTGTCATTATGGAAGGTAGTCTGTTGTCGAGATTTTTGTTAATTCAATAGATGGTAGCCTTGTCATTATGGAAGGTAGTCTATTGACGGGATTTTTGTTACTCCAATGGATGGTAGCCTTGTCATCATGGAACGTAGTCGGTTGTCGAGATTTTTGTTACTCCAATGGATGGTAGCCTTGTCATTATGGAACGTAGTATGTTCTAGATATTTCTGTTACTAAAATGGATGGTAGCCTTGTCATTATGGAAGGTAGTTTATTGTCGAGATTTTTGTTACTCCAATGGATGGTAGCCTTGCCATTATGGAAGGTAGTCTGTTGTAGAGATTTTTGTTACTCCAATGGATGGTAGCCTTGTCATTATGGAAGGTAGTCTGTTGTCGAGATTTTTGTTAATTCATTAGATGGTAGCCTTGTCATTATGGAAGGTAGTCTGTTGACGGGATTTTTGTTACTCTAATGGATGGTAGCCTTGTCATTATGGAATCTAGTCTGTTGTCGAGATTTTTGTTACTCCAATGGATGGTAGCCTTGTCATTATGAAATCTAATCTATCGTCGAGATTTTTGTTACTCCAATGGATGGTAGCCTTGTCATTATGGAACGTAGTCGGTTGTTGAGATTTTTTTTACTCCAATGGATGGTAGCCTTGTCATTATGGAACGTAGTATGTTGTAGATATTTCTATTACTGAAAGTGATGGTAGCCTTGTCATTATGGAAGGTAGTCTGTTGTCGAGATTTTTGTTACTCCAATGGATGGTAGCCATGTCATAATGGAAGGTAGTCTGTTGTCGAGATTTTTGTTAATTCAATAGATGGTAGCCTTGCCATTATGGAAGGTAGTCGGTTGTCGAGATTTTTGATACTCCAATGGATGGTAGCCTTGTCATTATGGAAGGTAGTCTGTTGTCGAGATTTTTGTTAATTCAATAGATGGTAGCCTTGTCATTATGGAAGGTAGTCTGTTGTCGAGATTTTTGTTATTCCAATGGATGGTAGCCTTGTCATTATGGAACGTAGTCGGTTGTCGATATTTTTGTTACTCCAATGGATGGCAACCTTGTCATTATGGAACGTAGTGTGTTGTCGATATTTTTGTTACTCTAATGGATGATAGCCTTGTCATTATGTAAGGTAGTCAGTTGTTGTGATTTTTTTTACTCCAATGGATGGTAGCCTTGTCATTATGGAACGTAGTATGTTGTAGATATTTTTGATATAACAATGGATGGTAGCCTTATCATTATGGAGGGTAGTATGTTGTCGAGATTTTTGTTACTCCAATGGATGGTATCCTTGTCATTATGGAACGTAGTATGTTGTAGATATTTCTGTTACTCCAATGGATGGTAGCCTTGTCATTATGGAAGGTAGTTTGTAGTCGATATTTTTGTTACTCCAATGGATGGTAGCCTTGTCATTATGGAAGGTAGTCTATTGTCGATATTTTTGTTAATTCAATAGATGGTAGCCTTGTCATTATGGAAGGTAGTCTGTTGACGAGATTTTTGTTACTCCAGTGGATGGTAGCCTTGTCATTATGGAACGTAGTCGGTTTTCGAGATTTTTGTTACTCCAATGGATGGTAGCCTTGTCATTATGGAACGTAGTATGTTGTAGATATTTTTGTTACTGAAATGGATGGTAGCCTTGTCATTATGGAAGGTAGTTTGTTGTCGAGATTTTTGTTACTCCAATGGATGGTAGCCTTGTCATAATGGAAGGTAGTCTGTTGTCGAGATTTTTGTTAATTCAAGAGATGGTAGCCTTGCCATTATGGAAGGTAGTCTGTTGTCGAGATTTTTGTTACTCCAATGGATGGTAGCCTTGTCATTATGGAAGGTAGTCTGTTGTCGAGATTTTTGTTAATTCAATAGATGGTAGCCTTGTCATTATGGAAGGTAGTCTGTTGACGGGATTTCTGTTACTCCAATGGATGGTAGCCTTGTCATTATGGAAGCTAGTCTGTTGTCGAGATTTTTGTTACTCCAATGGATGGTAGCCTTGTCATTATGCAAGGTAGTATGTTGACGAGAATTTTTTTACTCCAATGGATGATAGCCTTGTCATTATGGAATCTAATCTGTTGTCGAGATTTTTGTTACTCCAATGGATGGTAGCCTTGTCATTATGGGGCGTAGTCGGTTGTTGAGATTTTTTTTACTCCAATGGATGGTAGCCTTATCATTATGGAACGTATTATTTTGTAGATATTTATGTTACTGAAATGGATGGTAGCCTTGTCATTATGGAAGGTAGTTTATTGTCGAGATTTTTATTACTCCAATGGATGGTAGCCTTGTCATTATGGAAGGTAGTCTGTTGTCGATATTTTTGTTAATTCAATAGATGGTAGCCTTGCCATTATGGAAGGTAGTCTATTGTCGAGATTTTTGTTAATTCAATAGATGGTAGCCTTGTCATTATGGAAGGTTGTCTGTTTACGGGATTTTTGTTACTCCAATGGATGGTAGCCTTGTCATTATGGAAGCTAGTCAGTTGTCGATATTTTTGTTACTCCAATGGATGGTAGCCTTGTCATTATGGAACGGAGTCGGTTGTCGAGATTTTTGTTACTCCAATGGATGGTAGCCTTGTCATTATGGAACGTAGTATGTTGTAGATATTTCTATTACTGAAAGTGATGGTAGCCTTGTCATTATGGAAGGTAGTCTGTTGTCGAGATTTTTGTTACTCCAATGGATGGTAGCCATGTCATAATGGAAGGTAGTCTGTTGTCGAGATTTTTGTTAATTCAATAGATGGTAGCCTTGCCATTATGGAAGGTAGTCGGTTGTCGAGATTTTTGATACTCCAATGGATGGTAGCCTTGTCATTATGGAAGGTAGTCTGTTGTCGAGATTTTTGTTAATTCAATAGATGGTAGCCTTGTCATTATGGAAGGTAGTCTGTTGTCGAGATTTTTGTTATTCCAATGGATGGTAGCCTTGTCATTATGGAACGTAGTCGGTTGTCGATATTTTTGTTACTCCAATGGATGGCAACCTTGTCATTATGGAACGTAGTGTGTTGTCGATATTTTTGTTACTCTAATGGATGATAGCCTTGTCATTATGTAAGGTAGTCAGTTGTTGTGATTTTTTTTACTCCAATGGATGGTAGCCTTGTCATTATGGAACGTAGTATGTTGTAGATATTTTTGATATAACAATGGATGGTAGCCTTATCATTATGGAGGGTAGTATGTTGTCGAGATTTTTGTTACTCCAATGGATGGTATCCTTGTCATTATGGAACGTAGTATGTTGTAGATATTTCTGTTACTCCAATGGATGGTAGCCTTGTCATTATGGAAGGTAGTTTGTAGTCGATATTTTTGTTACTCCAATGGATGGTAGCCTTGTCATTATGGAAGGTAGTCTATTGTCGATATTTTTGTTAATTCAATAGATGGTAGCCTTGTCATTATGGAAGGTAGTCTGTTGACGAGATTTTTGTTACTCCAGTGGATGGTAGCCTTGTCATTATGGAACGTAGTCGGTTTTCGAGATTTTTGTTACTCCAATGGATGGTAGCCTTGTCATTATGGAACGTAGTATGTTGTAGATATTTTTGTTACTGAAATGGATGGTAGCCTTGTCATTATGGAAGGTAGTTTGTTGTCGAGATTTTTGTTACTCCAATGGATGGTAGCCTTGTCATAATGGAAGGTAGTCTGTTGTCGAGATTTTTGTTAATTCAAGAGATGGTAGCCTTGCCATTATGGAAGGTAGTCTGTTGTCGAGATTTTTGTTACTCCAATGGATGGTAGCCTTGTCATTATGGAAGGTAGTCTGTTGTCGAGATTTTTGTTAATTCAATAGATGGTAGCCTTGTCATTATGGAAGGTAGTCTGTTGACGGGATTTCTGTTACTCCAATGGATGGTAGCCTTGTCATTATGGAAGCTAGTCTGTTGTCGAGATTTTTGTTACTCCAATGGATGGTAGCCTTGTCATTATGCAAGGTAGTATGTTGACGAGAATTTTTTTACTCCAATGGATGATAGCCTTGTCATTATGGAATCTAATCTGTTGTCGAGATTTTTGTTACTCCAATGGATGGTAGCCTTGTCATTATGGGGCGTAGTCGGTTGTTGAGATTTTTTTTACTCCAATGGATGGTAGCCTTATCATTATGGAACGTATTATTTTGTAGATATTTATGTTACTGAAATGGATGGTAGCCTTGTCATTATGGAAGGTAGTTTATTGTCGAGATTTTTATTACTCCAATGGATGGTAGCCTTGTCATTATGGAAGGTAGTCTGTTGTCGATATTTTTGTTAATTCAATAGATGGTAGCCTTGCCATTATGGAAGGTAGTCTATTGTCGAGATTTTTGTTAATTCAATAGATGGTAGCCTTGTCATTATGGAAGGTTGTCTGTTTACGGGATTTTTGTTACTCCAATGGATGGTAGCCTTGTCATTATGGAAGCTAGTCAGTTGTCGATATTTTTGTTACTCCAATGGATGGTAGCCTTGTCATTATGGAACGGAGTCGGTTGTCGAGATTTTTGTTACTCCAATGGATGGTAGCCTTGTCATTATGGAACGTAGTATGTTGTAGATATTTCTGTTACTGAAACGGATGGTATCCTTGTCATTATGGAAGGTAGTTTGTTGTAGATATTTATGTTACTCCAATGGATGGTAGCCTTGTCATTATGGAAGGTAATTTGTTGTCGAGATTTTTGTTACTCCAATCGATGGTAGCCTTGTCATTATGGAAGATAGTCTGTTGTCGAGATTTTTGTTAATTCAATATATGGTAGCCTTGCCATTATGGAAGGTAGTCTGTTGTCGAGATTTTTATTACTCCAATGGATGGTAGCCTTGTCATTATGGAAGGTAGTCTGTTGTCGAGATTTTTGTTAATTCAATAGATGGTAGCCTTGTCATTATGGAAGGTAGTCTATTGACGGGATTTTTGTTACTCCAATGGATGGTAGCCTTGTCATCATGGAACGTAGTCGGTTGTCGAGATTTTTGTTACTCCAATGGATGGTAGCCTTGTCATTATGGAACGTAGTATGTTCTAGATATTTCTGTTACTAAAATGGATGGTAGCCTTGTCATTATGGAAGGTAGTTTATTGTCGAGATTTTTGTTACTCCAATGGATGGTAGCCTTGCCATTATGGAAGGTAGTCTGTTGTAGAGATTTTTGTTACTCCAATGGATGGTAGCCTTGTCATTATGGAAGGTAGTCTGTTGTCGAGATTTTTGTTAATTCATTAGATGGTAGCCTTGTCATTATGGAAGGTAGTCTGTTGACGGGATTTTTGTTACTCTAATGGATGGTAGCCTTGTCATTATGGAATCTAGTCTGTTGTCGAGATTTTTGTTACTCCAATGGATGGTAGCCTTGTCATTATGAAATCTAATCTATCGTCGAGATTTTTGTTACTCCAATGGATGGTAGCCTTGTCATTATGGAACGTAGTCGGTTGTTGAGATTTTTTTTACTCCAATGGATGGTAGCCTTGTCATTATGGAACGTAGTATGTTGTAGATATTTCTATTACTGAAAGTGATGGTAGCCTTGTCATTATGGAAGGTAGTCTGTTGTCGAGATTTTTGTTACTCCAATGGATGGTAGCCATGTCATAATGGAAGGTAGTCTGTTGTCGAGATTTTTGTTAATTCAATAGATGGTAGCCTTGCCATTATGGAAGGTAGTCGGTTGTCGAGATTTTTGATACTCCAATGGATGGTAGCCTTGTCATTATGGAAGGTAGTCTGTTGTCGAGATTTTTGTTAATTCAATAGATGGTAGCCTTGTCATTATGGAAGGTAGTCTGTTGACGGGATTTTTGTTACTCCAATGGATGGTAGCCTTATCATTATGGAAGCTAGTCTGTTGTCGAGATTTTTGTTATTCCAATGGATGGTAGCCTTGTCATTATGGAACGTAGTCGGTTGTCGATATTTTTGTTACTCCAATGGATGGCAACCTTGTCATTATGGAACGTAGTGTGTTGTCGATATTTTTGTTACTCTAATGGATGATAGCCTTGTCATTATGTAAGGTAGTCAGTTGTTGTGATTTTTTTTACTCCAATGGATGGTAGCCTTGTCATTATGGAACATAGTATGTTGTAGATATTTTTGATATAACAATGGATGGTAGCCTTATCATTATGGAGGGTAGTATGTTGTCGAGATTTTTGTTACTCCAATGGATGGTATCCTTGTCATTATGGAACGTAGTATGTTGTAGATATTTCTGTTACTCCAATGGATGGTAGCCTTGTCATTATGGAAGGTAGTTTGTAGTCGATATTTTTGTTACTCCAATGGATGGTAGCCTTGTCATTATGGAAGGTAGTCTATTGTCGATATTTTTGTTAATTCAATAGATGGTAGCCTTGTCATTATGGAAGGTAGTCTGTTGACGAGATTTTTGTTACTCCAATGGATGGTAGCCTTGTCATTATGGAACGTAGTCGGTTTTCGAGATTTTTGTTACTCCAATGGATGGTAGCCTTGTCATTATGGAACGTAGTATGTTGTAGATATTTTTGTTACTGAAATGGATGGTAGCCTTGTCATTATGGAAGGTAGTTTGTTGTCGAGATTTTTGTTACTCCAATGGATGGTAGCCTTGTCATAATGGAAGGTAGTCTGTTGTCGAGATTTTTGTTAATTCAAGAGATGGTAGCCTTGCCATTATGGAAGGTAGTCTGTTGTCGAGATTTTTGTTACTCCAATGGATGGTAGCCTTGTCATTATGGAAGGTAGTCTGTTGTCGAGATTTTTGTTAATTCAATAGATGGTAGCCTTGTCATTATGGAAGGTAGTCTGTTGACGGGATTTCTGTTACTCCAATGGATGGTAGCCTTGTCATTATGGAAGCTAGTCTGTTGTCGAGATTTTTGTTACTCCAATGGATGGTAGCCTTGTCATTATGCAAGGTAGTATGTTGACGAGAATTTTTTACTCCAATGGATGATAGCCTTGTCATTATGGAATCTAATCTGTTGTCGAGATTTTTGTTACTCCAATGGATGGTAGCCTTGTCATTATGGGGCGTAGTCGGTTGTTGAGATTTTTTTTACTCCAATGGATGGTAGCCTTATCATTATGGAACGTATTATTTTGTAGATATTTATGTTACTGAAATGGATGGTAGCCTTGTCATTATGGAAGGTAGTCTGTTGTCGAGATTTTTGTTAATTCAATAGATGGTAGCCTTGCCATTATGGAAGGTAGTCTGTTGTCGAGATTTTTGTTACTCCAATGGATGGTAGCCTTGTCATTATGGAAGGTAGTCTGTTGTTGAGATTTTTGTTAATTCAATAGATGGTAGCCTTGTCATTATGGAAGGTAGTCTGTTGACGGGATTTCTGTTACTCCAATGGATGGTAGCCTTGTCATTATGGAAGCTACTCTGTTGTCGAGATTTTTGTTACTCCAATGGATGGTAGCCTTTTCATTATAGAAGGTAGTTTGTTGTCGAGATTTTTGTTACTCCAATGGATGGTAGCCTTGTCATCATGGAAGGTAGTCAGTTGTCGAGATTTTTGTTAATTCAATAGATGGTAGCCTTGCCATTATGGAAGGTAGTCTGTTGTCGAGATTTTTGTTACTCCAATGGATGGTAGCCTTGTCATTATGGAAGGTAGTCTGTTGTTGAGATTTTTGTTAATTCAATAGATGGTAGCCTTGTCATTATGGAAGGTAGTCTGTTGACGGGATTTCTGTTACTCCAATGGATGGTAGCCTTGTCATTATGGAAGCTACTCTGTTGTCGAGATTTTTGTTACTCCAATGGATGGTAGCCTTTTCATTATAGAAGGTAGTTTGTTGTCGAGATTTTTGTTACTCCAATGGATGGTAGCCTTGTCATCATGGAAGGTAGTCAGTTGTCGAGAATTTTGTTACTCCAATGGATGGCGGCCTTGACATTATGGAACGTAGTATGTTGTAGATATTTTTGTTATTCCAATGGATGGTAGCCTTGTCATTATGGAACGTATTATTTTGTAGATATTTATGTTACTGAAATGGATGGTAGCCTTGTCATTATGGAAGGTAGTTTATTGTCGAGATTTTTATTACTCCAATGGATGGTAGCCTTGTCATTATGGAAGGTAGTCTGTTGTCGATATTTTTGTTAATTCAATAGATGGTAGCCTTGCCATTATGGAAGGTAGTCTGTTGTCGAGATTTTTGTTACTCCAATGGATGGTAGCCTTGTCATTATAGAAGGTAGTCTGTTGTCGAGATTTTTGATACTCCAATGAATGGTAGCCTTGTCATTATGGAAGGTAGTATGTTGTCGAGATTTTTGTTACTCCAATGGATGGTAGCCTTTTCATTATAGAAGGTAGTTTGTTGTCGAGATTTTTGTTACTCCAATGGATGGTAGCCTTGTCATCATGGAAGGTAGTCAGTTGTCGAGAATTTTGTTACTCCAATGGATGGCGGCCTTGACATTATGGAACGTAGTATGTTGTAGATATTTTTGTTATTCCAATGGATGGTAGCCTTGTCATTATGGAAGGTAGTCTGTTGTCGAGATTTTTGTTACTCCAATGGATGGTATCCTTGTCATTATGGAACATAGTATGTTGTAGATATTTCTGTTACTCCAATGGATGGTAGCCTTGTCATTATGGAAGGTAGTCTGTTGTCAATATTTTTGTTACTCCAATGGATGGTAGCCTTGTCATTATGGAAGGTAGTTTGTTGTCGAGATTTTTGTTACTCCAATGGATGGTAGCCTTGTCATTATGGAAGGTAGTTTGTTGTCGAGATTTTTGTTACTCCAATGGATGGTAGCCTTGTCATTATGGAACGTAGTATGTTGTAGATATTTCTGTTACTGAAATGGATTGTAGCCTTGTCATTGTGGAAGGTAGTTTGTTGTAGATATTTATGTTACTCCAATGGATGGTAGCCTTGTCATTATGGAAGGTAGTTTGTTGTCGAGATTTTTGTTACTCCAATGGATGATAGCCTTGTCATAATGGAAGGTAGTCTGTTGTCGAGATTTTTGTTAATTCAATAGATGGTGTGATACGGTGGGAGAACTGACTAGTGTTTTGCGTTCGTATTCGCACTTGTGCGGTTGAGCAAGAGTCGCCACCGACTTTTTATTTTATCCTAAAGGAAAGGTTAAAAAAGCACAGCAAAAACCTTTTGAGATATTTCGTGGGTTCGGGGGGTAGATTATGAAAAGGGAAGGTGTTAGCACCCTTTTCATCCATGGTTATCCATGGGCTCTTAGTTACTTGGTTTTTTAGATCACTTGCCTTGTTTTTCGATTGCTTTGAAAATGGTGTGTGTGTGGGTGCTTTTTGAAAATGTTTTAGAAAAAGATGCCTTGTTTTAGGCAACTAATGTATTTGACTCGTGTTTGAGTGTTTTACAAAAGTGTGAATCTTTTCGAAAAGATGTTTTCAAATGTTTTTGAGAGTTTGTTTGAAAGTGTTGTGGATTGTGGTTTTTGAAAAGAAGGCAAGTGTTTTTGCAAGTTTGATCTCAAGTAACTAAGAGTTATGTCTACCTTATTGTACTCAAAGGTTTTTGTTATGTTTTAACCCCTTTTAACAATTTTGTTCCACCATTGAAATTGATGGGCAATCTTGCGTTTAGGAAGTTTATTCGGGACGGGCACGGGTCATCGCATAGACCATGAATGCAATGATGCCAAGTGTCTTTGGCAATTTGTTTTGAAGGGACTATGATCATTCCGTTTAGGCAACTTTCGAAAGCGTCATCGAGGGACTTATGATCATTTGATTTTGTTTTGCCAAAGACATTCGACGTGCAAGCATGGCCCATTTTGGAAGGCAACATGTGGGATTACCCTAGGGGGTGCAAGTGTGATTGTGTATTAATTACATGCATTTGTCTTGTATTAGGTTATCTAGCGTTTGATTTTATGTACATACAAACCCTAGGTCTAACCATGGTATAATTGAAAACTGTAAATTGCGGAATATAAATCTACGCTATTACAAAATAATGTCCGGGAGTGGGGGTATAAATGTACAAGGGGATGAGACTTATAGTACCCAATAATTTACAACCAAATCGAATGTGCGATCAAAATGAATATCAAATATACAAATATAAGATAAAGTGTGTATAGGGCAATATATTGTGTGAGTGCAAATGTATATGTATTGTGTAAATGTAAATATGTACAAGTGCGAAATGTGAAGTTGAGCCGCATTAGGGTTTTGACCTAGATATACGTTTTAATCTGTATTTTGATTTATATGTTAATTATGTACAAAAAGAATGTTAAAAAAAGTTTAATTTTAATTACGTATAATATGTACAAACATGTTTTAATTAAAAGAGGTATTTTCAATTTAATTATGTACAAAAAGTATTTGGTTATTTTATATGCAAATGTGTATTAAGAAAATATTTTCAAATTTAACTTATATGATATGTACAAATATATTTCAAAAAAATGTTTTTTTAGTTAATTGTGTATAAAAGTATTTAGATTAAGTTAGTATGTTTAACGATATTAAGAAATAAATTGTATATGTTTTAGAAACAATGAAATAATTGAGTTAGTATATAAAAGAGTAAATATTGTTTTTTATTATAAGAATGAAAAGAATTAGTGTTTTATAAAATAAGATTAGTATTAGAAAATGAGGTGATTTCTTGTTGGGCTTCAGAGGAGATTAGCAGCGGGTCTGGCCCAAGGTTTTGAAACAGAATTAGGGTTAGGCCATTGTTTCAGTTGGGAACGAAATTAGGGTTCGTCAGCAGCGGCGCGTTCGTGGTATTCGTCTTCTCCGATTAGCGATTTCTGAGCGTTTTCTCCGGCCACCAACATCACCCTCCACATCTTTCTTCCCTCCAAGGCACGGTTTTGGCGCTCTTGACCTTAAGGTTTGATTACAATGCCTCATATTTTTATCTCCTTTTTTATGAATTTGTGTTTCAATTTGGGTTCTGATTTCCGACTTTGTACCGTTATGATGTGGTGAAGAGGAAAGAGGGAGAAGATTGCTACCTGCTTTTGGAGATGGAGGAGAGAAGAAAGGGGTGATGCTTCAGGAGGCCGGAACGGCGGTGATAGAGCTTGCTTGGACGCCTTCTTGGTAACTTCGTTCCTTGCTATTTATGATTTAAGGTTTTGATGATGATATGTACTGAGAAGCCTTCTTAAGATTCACTTTTCTTTTTCTCTTCTTCTTCCACTGTGTGTTGATCTTGGGAATTTGCTTGAGTATTATTGCCTGAGTATCTTTACCTCTTCCACTTTCGTGTTGCCTTTTGGATTTGTATGTTTCCTGAGATGCTGCCTTGATGTGTTTCACTGAGTTTCTTTTTTCTGATTTGCCTATGAAGAAGCTTGCTTCTGAGGCTCTCTTGATGCTTGTGAATTGTTGCCTTGATTATCTTGAATGATTTTGAACAGATATTGCCTTGAGTGATTTTGAACAATTATTGCCTTGAGATTGGGTTGCCCTTTGAATTGTTGCCTATGATGAATCCACTTCTGAGGCTTGGTGTTGGATGTTGCCTCTGGTTCTAAGGATAGCACAGCCTCTTGATATTTTTTGACAATGTTCTTGAATGGCCAGAACTGTTAGTTATTGACAGTATGTTGGGGTGTTTGACAGGCTCTTGAGGTTTGGATGTGTTTGAATGCTTTTTGTATATTTTCTTCTATTCTCACCCTCTTCACTTCTGAACTGAGTTTTGCTTTGTATTTTCTGATGATGAGTATGGTTGTTAGTATATCTTTTCTTTCTATCCTGCTATGCTGGTATATGTTTGGGTATGTGAGAGTTTTTTATGGTTATGACTGATGCTAGCAGGTTTCTTTTGCAAAGTTATTGTATTAGCAGGTTTCTTTTGCAAAGTTATGGTGTTTTTGACAGGGTTGGTTTTGGATGATGGTTTGGGTTCTGGAAAGTAGTGATTGTATGTTTGCTTATCTTAACCTCTCTTTTTTCTCTCTTGGTATTGGCTTGGCCTGCTTGTCTATTATGCAGAGTTGTGCTTAGTTTGTATCTCTTTTCTTCTCTCTAACCTGCTATGCTGCTATATTGAACTGTCTTCTGAGTTGGCTCCTGATTTTGCTATGCCTGCTGAACTGCTATGCCTGCTGAACTGCTATGCCTGCTGAACTGCTATTGAATTGTCTAACCCTGCCTGCTTCCTTTATCTCTCTTTACCTCTCTCTTTACAGTACAATTTAAGAATTTTATAATGTTTATTGTACTTTTCTGAAGGGGCTATGACTAGGGAAATGATGAAAAAGATTACTTGCATTTCACATTTTGCATCTTTATCTTTTTGACAATTTATGTGTGCTGACTTCCTTTTCCTTGATATCTTGGCTAAAAATCTTTCCATGACAGCTTGTATGCTTTCTTGATTTTCTTAGAGTGGACTTTGTTTTGGATGGAAAGTTTGGATTGAACTTTTCAGTTTAGTTTGGATTTGAACTTGAATTTCTATGCAGCTTAAAAATTGTAACTTATGCATTTTTGACATTTGCATTTCATGAGATAAAATAATCTTCCCTCTCTGTGAACCGGGAGAAATCCCGTGATTTGCAGAGAGGGCAACTGATCCCAGTCAGTGGCCCCTAATGATGAGCACTTTTACTGTCTTTGAATTAACTACTTTCTGACTTTTCTCGTTCTTTTTGCAGATGAAAAATGGAATACCGGAGCGGAGTGAGGCACGAAGAATATTTAGAAAATAGGATAGTTTTTTACTCTATGTAATATTTAAATTAAATGTAAATTATTGTTTGTAACAACAATTTGTAAATAATTCAAATATCAATAAAAATCCAAATTATCCAATTGGTTCCATTTTCTTTATTGCTTATTTATTTATTTAAAATTCTTAGAATTAAAACAATTGAAAAATAAATTCAATCATTTAATTTCAGAATAATAAATAACTAAAATAAAACAAACATTGATCCAATAAATCTGTCTTATTCAACATCCAAAGCAAAGCAGCAATCGATCCAAATAGACTGATCAAATACACAAACACTGTGAATCCAATACTGCATCTGGTATATGACTGGCCCAATCAAAACGTACTGAATTCAAACCACTGTCTCTTCTGCTGATTAAACCAAGATAACGCGAATTTTAATCCGAATCTTGAAATAAACCGCAAAGTGTTGTGGAATTTAAATTCCTCTGAGAATATGCCCATAAAACCCTAATTCCTGATTAAATGCCAAATCACGCTCGCTTGATCAAAATTGAACCAAAAATCAATCAAACCCTAAGCCCACTGTATGAAACAATTCAGAGCTCTGAAAATCAGTAAAAACCCTAGTTTTGCTTGACTGTTAAGAAAAGTCCGTTTGTCCGATTCTTGAGTCAGTTTGAGAAGTCAGGAAATATTTGAAGCCGAGATTTCTTGGGGAAAAGCGCGAGGGCAAATTTTGGGGTACAACAGTTGCCCCTGTTCAATCTTCTTTGACCTGAAGAGTTAGATTGGCAAGTTTGCCTTTCGCGACTTGAAGGTAAAAGGAGATTGAACACTAATGTGCCCAGTAAATTTGCGCTCGTCGATGCGACGGTGGAGGTGAATGGGCTTAAAGATGCCATTTGGTGATGGGCTTAAAGATGCCATCTGGTGCGAGAGAATTTTGTTGGGGGATGGGCTTAGAGATGCCATCTGAGAATGGGCTTACACATGCCATTCGGCGACTGCTGGTAGGAGGATGGGCTTATAGATGCCATATGGTGATGTTGAACTGTACGTCATTGGTAAGTGGACGAGTATCAGAAGGGCATCCCTGCTTTGGGACATCTCTGAATTGGGGTCTGAACAAGCAACAGATTGATGTCCGTGTCTGGAGAGTCTGTAAACTATTTTCAGGAGTTGGGACTGAACAAGCAATGGAGCAGCATCCGTTGTTTGGAAGCGTCCGTAACCTATTTTAAAAAATTGAGAAGAGTCTGAATCAGTCGGTAGATTGACCTCCGTTGTAGGGAAGAATCTGTAAACTGTCTTCAAAAGATTGAGAAGAGTCTGAACAAATCGGTAGATTGACATCCGTTGCAGGGAAGAATCCGTAAACTTGTTTCAGAAGTTGAGAAGTTGAAGAGGAACCAGTGTAAGGTTTCTGCTGATGCGTCTGAAGGATCTGGAATAAGTATCAGAATGTCGCCGTGTCCGGGTCACATCTGAACTATTTCTGGATGAATCCTGGGAGTTGATCTGTGTCTGTCGACTGATCTTACCTGAAAAGGTGAAGGGTTAGTTGTATGCAATGTTATGATGCATGATGCAATGCATGTGACATTTTATGATATGAATGTAATGAGTGCACATGTAAGCTGATGAGCTAATCTTGCCAAGGATACATGATTCCGAGATGGCCGAAGATAAAAGCGTCTTGACTGCTGCCGGGGAAAATAAATCCTTGGCTGTCGCTGGGGAAGAGGATTCCTGATGACCTCTACTGGGGAGCTCCAACTAGTAGACTCATGCCGGGGAGACCAGATTGAGAATCCTTGGCTTGATGAGAGGTAACCCTGGAGACTTCACTGGGGAACTCAAGATTGCTTCCTTAAAACTCTGTGGGGAGAAGGTTTAAAAGTCTGACTTTGCTGGGGGTTGAAGGAACTCCGTTGGGGATAGGGAGAATTTTGGCGAGCGCGATCTTCCGTGGTGGTTAGCTTTGAGAAGAATCTGAACAAGCGATAGGTTATCCTCCGTTTACTTGGAGAAACCGTGAACTGTTTTCAGAAATCTTGAGGTTGAATCAGCAATAGAACAACATCCGTTGTTGGGAAGCGTCCGTAAACTAAATTCAAAGGTTGTATCTGAACAAGTTGATAGATTAACATCCGTTGTTGGGATGAATCCATGAACTGTTTTCAGAAGTCTGGATAAGAATCTGAACAAGTCGGTAGATTGGCGTCCGTTGTTGGGAAGAATCCGTAAACTGTTTTCAGAAGTCTGGATAAGAATCTGAACAAGTCGGTAGATTGGCGTCCGTTGTTGGGAAGAATCCGTAAACTGTTTTCAGAAGTCTTGATAAGGAATCAGCAATAGAACAACATCCGTTGTTGGGAAGCGTCCGTAAACTAAATTCGAAGGTTGCATCTGAACAAGCTGATAGATTAACATCCGTTACTTGGGAAGAATCCATGAACTGTTTTCAGAAGTCTTGAGAAGAATCTAAACAAGTGATAGGTTAACATCCGTTTACTTGGAGAACCCGTGAACTGTTTTCAGAAGTCTTGAGGTCGAATTAGCAAAAGAGCAGCATCCGTTGTTGGGAAGCGTCCGTAAACTAAATTCGAAGGTTGCATCTGAACAAGCTGATAGATTAACATCCGTTACTTGGGAAGAATCCATAAACTGTTTTCAGAAGTCTTGAGAAGAATCTGAATAAGTGATAGGTTAACATCCGTTTACTTGGAGAACCCGTGAACTGTTTTCAGAAGTCTTGAAGAGGAACCGGTGTAGGGCTTCCTGATGATGAGCTTGCGTAGAACCGCATCAGTTTTGAACACTTTTGACATTCGAATGTCCCAAGTGGTGATGTAGATAAAATCCTGGTTTATTACAGGTGTTGGTCTACAATCAGTCGTTCACAGATGTTTCCTGGGTTGTTGCAGGTGTTGATCTGGAATTCTTCAGACATGCCCTGGCTGGATACAGGAGTCGAATCTGGAATAGGTGATAGTTGATAGATATGCCCTGGCAGGATACAGGAGTCGAATCTTCAAACTCTTCAGACATGCCCTGGCCGGATACAGGAATCGAGTCTGGAAATGTAATCAACAGATATGCCCTGGCTGGATACAGGGGTCGAATCTGGAAATAGTCGTCAACAGATATGCCCTGGCTGGATACAGGAATCGAATCTTCGAACTCTTCAGACGTGCCCTGGCTAGATACAGGAATCGAGTCTGGAAATGTAATCAACAGATATGCCCTGGCTGGATACAGGAGTCGAATCTGGAAATAGTCGTCAACAGATATGCCCTGGCTGGATACAGGAATCGAATCTTCGAACTCTTCAGACGTGCCCTGGCTAGATACAGGAATCGAGTCTGGAAATGTAATCAACAGATATGCCCTGGCTGGATACAGGAGTCGAATCTGGAAATATTGGAGTTGATGTGTTGAACACTTTTGACATTCGAATGCCCCAAGTGGTGAAGAAGGAGTCTTGAATCAGATTACTCTGCATATTGAGAGATTTCTTGAAATCTTGACTGGACTGCCCCAGGTTAATTGAACTTTGAAAGATCTGTTGGACCTTGACTGGACTGCCCCAGGTTAATTGGATTGCGACATGTCATGCCCCTTGTTGATAGGAGATTTGTAATGGAAGTGTTATTCTCTTGAAGTGATTTTGACTTACTGAGAGAGTTTTCGTTCCTCTGAACATTCGCTGTATGAATTTCTTCGCTGTCAAATAAAAGGGTCAAATGCAGACAGTGATATTCGAATAACGCAAAGTTTATGTTTGTCTTTGAATATTTTGAAAAAATGCGTTTTTAGCAGAAAACTTTTCATAAGACAAGTTAACACAAGACTTAGAGCAAACCCCTACAGGAGTCAGGATACCTTTTTGTAACAGTATGCTTTCGAACTAACACATGCTTCAATTAGGACTTTTGAAGGGTTGTAACGTGGCCTGGTTCACGGTTTAAGAAACAAAGGATATAGGCTCAAAGTGTATTTGTACCCACCCGCTCTTCGTGATGTTCTTCAACCTAAGCTCAGTTAATTGTGCGTCGCACTCTGTTTTGAGTTCGGAACGACTTTTGGGCGATGGTTCACCGGTTTGAATTTTTGGGAGACAGTCATCATCTCTTTTTCTTTTTCAACACTTTTCATGTTGTTGAGGGTTTTGTAATGACCTCACTATTTTGATTTTGATTTGTTATCCCTAACTTTTGCCTGACTGTTACCGTTTTCGGGATTACTGTCAGCGGGATGCCCCAGCTTTCTTAAGCCTCCTTCATAGGTTCTTGCTCAGTGGGCTTCTCTCTTTTGAGAGATTGACTGTCTATGTGATAGGGAACCACCCTTGTCTTTTGATTCCAAAGGAATGCTTTCTTTTTCGACGTCGTTCGTTGTGTTACGAACCGAGAGTTTGCGACTTCAATGCGCATTTTCTTTTGAATTAACTGAGATACTACCCTGCTCCAGGTTTATATCAAAGGTTTTGATTGTTTAGAACGGGAAACTCCTGCTTCTTTGGCTCGAAGGGGTTGACTAGGGATTAACTTCCTTATAACTCCAGTGTTTGGGAATTGAAAGAAATGCCTGTACATCATCAGCAAGGTCTGTTCAAAAGCATACTGTATAAGATCACGGTATTGTTTCGTCATCCTCCCTCTAAAGGCTTGCAGCTTTTTATCAAGAGTCAAATATCATAAAGAAAAGCATAAGAGTAGTGAAACGAATGGATGAATTCAAGACAAACATATGCAATGCATTAATGAAAACAGAGTTTAACATCAACAAATAATTGTTTTGACAGTAAAAGAAATTACAACTTTGAAAATTCAAAAAGAAGCAAAAGTCTTTCAGCTTCGAGCCTCGTCACTTCAAGCGGAGAACCCTTCAACGGAAGATCTTCATCTCGCCGTCTGGCATGAATTCCAGCACCCCAATGTTAATCAGATCTTGAATCTTATTCTTCAAGGCCCAACAGTCGTTGGTACTGTGCCCCGGGCTACAGGAGTGGTAAACACAAAATTCGTCGGGATTAAAGCGAGGAGAGAAGATATTGAGCTTCTGAGGAGGGTCCTTTACTGTGAGCAAATTGACCTCCAACAGGCGCTTCAGTATGAAGAAAGATGGTATTTCAGTCTCCGTAAACTGTCTTCCTGACTTTTCTTGTTTACGCCGATTGCCCCGCTGACGCTGGCGAGGTTGTTGATGGGTTTGTGACCCTGAAGCTAGCAGAGGAGCTTTCCCCTTGTCTTCTTGGGTGGATGGAGGCTGAGCGGTGACCTGCTCTTCGACCTCAGATGTTTGCCCCAGTTGGTTGTTTGGAAGCAGTTAGCAGACCAGAACTCTGAGTTCCTCTTGTCTTTGAGATAGGTCTTGGATGAGAGCCATCTGGCCCACCAAATATCCCATCACTTGGGTCCTCAGTGTCGTCAGATCAAACTGCAGCTCCGCAATCTGATCACTCCTGTCATTGTTGGAATTCCCCAAGTCCTTGGTGAGGAGAGCTTTCATCTCTTCTTGCCCCAGAGACAAGTTCATGAACATCTCCTGCAGCTGAGCAGTCTGGTCTTGGATGTCTTTGACAGACCGTTCTAGAGCCATCTCTTGCTGAAATAAACAGCAGGAGAGTAAGGAAACCTGAAAAAAGGAAAGTTTGTCAAAATGCAATGCATGATATGTGGATGCATGTTTTCAAGGATCTCTTGGGGTAAACACAAGAAGAACGTTAGAGGTTGAACTCTGCTCCTGGATTGGAGAGCCCTGTACCGGTGGACGTCCTTCTACTAGAATCAAGCTCACCATGTCGAGTGGGTCATAGCCGCTGATTCAAGTTGTGGCACTTGAACTTTGACTGGATTGGTTAGAGGAGAGACCTCTGCTCCTTGATAGATGTCTGGTTCAACGTAACCCTGCATTAACAGAACCCTCGAGATCCTTGAAATGGTTATTGAAAATGCTAAAATGCTATGGTATGATGTTATGGTGTTATGTACATGTATGCACAAACAAGTAAGTGTATATACAGGCAAGCAATATTCACACAAAGCACACAAGGCCTTAGGTTTAGGCTTGCATGAGGTTCAGGTACTACCCTCTTTCAGTTTGTTGGTTAACACCTGTCCTATCAAAAGTAACCGGGTTCTAGAGGTCCCAATATCACTGGATTGCTTTCATTGTTCATCGTTTCGATTTAGCCACTGACTGGCGATTAAAATATCCCAAGAAAACAACCCTCAATTGAGTGTAGTATCGAGTATCAACCGACTTCGGAGTACACCAAAGTAGTCATCTCACTACCCTAAAGAGGCCAAGATGGTCAATTAAGGTTCTAAGGTCAGTTGATGCTTCACGACACCACATGGAGGCCCCGTACTCTCCTTGATTGACTCAAGGGTTACCGGTACACACCAAAGTGCCACATCAACGTAGCAGACTGCTTCAACCATGTCGGTATACCCCGCACAGTTCCCTCACAGCCTTGTTGCTACCTAAAAGGGTTTCCCCAGATCCGGTTTAGGATCTATAAAACTCCGATACAATGCCCACAAATGTAAAAGCAAACAAAGCAATCAATTGAAAACAAAAGTGATCTAAACCCTAAGGTAACCCCACTTTTAAATATCCCCAGCAGAGTCGCCAGTTCTGTGATACGGTGGGAGAACTGACTAGTGTTTTGCATTCGTATTTGCACTTATGCGGTTGAGCAAGAGTCGCCACCGACTTTTTATTTTATCCTAAAGGAAAGGTTAAAAAAGCACAGCAAAAACCTTTTGAGATATTTCGTGGGTTCGGGGGGTAGATTATGAAAAGGGAAGGTGTTAGCACCCTTTTCATCCATGGTTATCCATGGGCTCTTAGTTACTTGGTTTTTTAGATCACTTGCCTTGTTTTTCGATTGCTTTGAAAATGGTGTGTGTGTGGGTGCTTTTTGAAAATGTTTTAGAAAAAGATGCCTTGTTTTAGGCAACTAATGTATTTGACTCGTGTTTGAGTGTTTTACAAAAGTGTGAATCTTTTCGAAAAGATGTTTTCAAATGTTTTTGAGAGTTTGTTTGAAAGTGTTGTGGATTGTGGTTTTTGAAAAGAAGGCAAGTGTTTTTGCAAGTTTGATCTCAAGTAACTAAGAGTTATGTCTACCTTATTGTACTCAAAGGTTTTTGTTATGTTTTAACCCCTTTTAACAATTTTGTTCCACCATTGAAATTGATGGGCAATCTTGCGTTTAGGAAGTTTATTCGGGACGGGCACGGGTCATCGCATAGACCATGAATGCAATGATGCCAAGTGTCTTTGGCAATTTGTTTTGAAGGGACTATGATCATTCCGTTTAGGCAACTTTCGAAAGCGTCATCGAGGGACTTATGATCATTTGATTTTGTTTTGCCAAAGACATTCGACGTGCAAGCATGGCCCATTTTGGAAGGCAACATGTGGGATTACCCTAGGGGGTGCAAGTGTGATTGTGTATTAATTACATGCATTTGTCTTGTATTAGGTTATCTAGCGTTTGATTTTATGTACATACAAACCCTAGGTCTAACCATGGTATAATTGAAAACTGTAAATTGCGGAATATAAATCTACGCTATTACAAAATAATGTCCGGGAGTGGGGGTATAAATGTACAAGGGGATGAGACTTATAGTACCCAATAATTTACAACCAAATCGAATGTGCGATCAAAATGAATATCAAATATACAAATATAAGATAAAGTGTGTATAGGGCAATATATTGTGTGAGTGCAAATGTATATGTATTGTGTAAATGTAAATATGTACAAGTGCGAAATGTGAAGTTGAGCCGCATTAGGGTTTTGACCTAGATATACGTTTTAATCTGTATTTTGATTTATATGTTAATTATGTACAAAAAGAATGTTAAAAAAAGTTTAATTTTAATTACGTATAATATGTACAAACATGTTTTAATTAAAAGAGGTATTTTATATTTAATTATGTACAAAAAGTATTTGGTTATTTTATATGCAAATGTGTATTAAGAAAATATTTTCAAATTTAACTTATATGATATGTACAAATATATTTCAAAAAAATGTTTTTTTAGTTAATTGTGTATAAAAGTATTTAGATTAAGTTAGTATGTTTAACGATATTAAGAAATAAATTGTATATGTTTTAGAAACAATGAAATAATTGAGTTAGTATATAAAAGAGTAAATATTGTTTTTTATTATAAGAATGAAAAGAATTAGTGTTTTATAAAATAAGATTAGTATTAGAAAATGAGGTGATTTCTTGTTGGGCTTCAGAGGAGATTAGCAGCGGGTCTGGCCCAAGGTTTTGAAACAGAATTAGGGTTAGGCCATTGTTTCAGTTGGGAACGAAATTAGGGTTCGTCAGCAGCGGCGCGTTCGTGGTATTCGTCTTCTCCGATTAGCGATTTCTGAGCGTTTTCTCCGGCCACCAACATCACCCTCCACATCTTTCTTCCCTCCAAGGCACGGTTTTGGCGCTCTTGACCTTAAGGTTTGATTACAATGCCTCATATTTTTATCTCCTTTTTTATGAATTTGTGTTTCAATTTGGGTTCTGATTTCCGACTTTGTACCGTTATGATGTGGTGAAGAGGAAAGAGGGAGAAGATTGCTACCTGCTTTTGGAGATGGAGGAGAGAAGAAAGGGGTGATGCTTCAGGAGGCCGGAACGGCGGTGATAGAGCTTGCTTGGACGCCTTCTTGGTAACTTCGTTCCTTGCTATTTATGATTTAAGGTTTTGATGATGATATGTACTGAGAAGCCTTCTTAAGATTCACTTTTCTTTTTCTCTTCTTCTTCCACTGTGTGTTGATCTTGGGAATTTGCTTGAGTATTATTGCCTGAGTATCTTTACCTCTTCCACTTTCGTGTTGCCTTTTGGATTTGTATGTTGCCTGAGATGCTGCCTTGATGTGTTTCACTGAGTTTCTTTTTTCTGATTTGCCTATGAAGAAGCTTGCTTCTGAGGCTCTCTTGATGCTTGTGAATTGTTGCCTTGATTATCTTGAATGATTTTGAACAGATATTGCCTTGAGTGATTTTGAACAATTATTGCCTTGAGATTGGGTTGCCCTTTGAATTGTTGCGTATGATGAATCCACTTCTGAGGCTTGGTGTTGGATGTTGCCTCTGGTTCTAAGGATAGCACAGCCTCTTGATATTTTTTGACAATGTTCTTGAATGGCCAGAACTGTTAGTTATTGACAGTATGTTGGGGTGTTTGACAGGCTCTTGAGGTTTGGATGTGTTTGAATGCTTTTTGTATATTTTCTTCTATTCTCACCCTCTTCACTTCTAAACTGAGTTTTGCTTTGTATTTTCTGATGATGAGTATGGTTGTTAGTATATCTTTTCTTTCTATCCTGCTATGCTGGTATATGTTTGGGTATGTGAGAGTTTTTTATGGTTATGACTGATGCTAGCAGGTTTCTTTTGCAAAGTTATTGTATTAGCAGGTTTCTTTTGCAAAGTTATGGTGTTTTTGACAGGGTTGGTTTTGGATGATGGTTTGGGTTCTGGACAGTAGTGATTGTATGTTTGCTTATCTTAACCTCTCTTTTTTCTCTCTTGGTATTGGCTTGGCCTGCTTGTCTATTATGCAGAGTTGTGCTTAGTTTGTATCTCTTTTCTTCTCTCTAACCTGCTATGCTGCTATATTGAACTGTCTTCTGAGTTGGCTCCTGATTTTGCTATGCCTGCTGAACTGCTATGCCTGCTGAACTGCTATGCCTGCTGAACTGCTATTGAACTGTCTAACCCTGCCTGCTTCCTTTATCTCTCTTTACCTCTCTCTTTACAGTACAATTTAAGAATTTTATAATGTTTATTGTACTTTTCTGAAGGGGCTATGACTAGGGAAATGATGAAAAAGATTACTTGCATTTCACATTTTGCATCTTTATCTTTTTGACAATTTATGTGTGCTGACTTCCTTTTCCTTGATATCTTGGCTAAAAATCTTTCCATGACAGCTTGTATGCTTTCTTGATTTTCTTAGAGTGGACTTTGTTTTGGATGGAAAGTTTGGATTGAACTTTTCAGTTTAGTTTGGATTTGAACTTGAATTTCTATGCAACTTAAAAATTGTAACTTATGCATTTTTGACATTTGCATTTCATGAGATAAAATAATCTTCCCTCTCTGTGAACCGGGAGAAATCCCGTGATTTGCAGAGAGGGCAACTGATCCCAGTCAGTGGCCCCTAATGATGAGCACTTTTACTGTCTTTGAATTAACTACTTTCTGACTTTTCTCGTTCTTTTTGCAGATGAAAAATGGAATACCGGAGCGGAGTGAGGCACGAAGAATATTTAGAAAATAGGATAGTTTTTTACTCTATGTAATATTTAAATTAAATGTAAATTATTGTTTGTAACAACAATTTGTAAATAATTCAAATATCAATAAAAATCCAAATTATCCAATTGGTTCCATTTTCTTTATTGCTTATTTATTTATTTAAAATTCTTAGAATTAAAACAATTGAAAAATAAATTCAATCATTTAATTTCAGAATAATAAATAACTAAAATAAAACAAACATTGATCCAATAAATCTGTCTTATTCAACATCCAAAGCAAAGCAGCAATCGATCCAAATAGACTGATCAAATACACAAACACTGTGAATCCAATACTGCATCTGGTATATGACTGGCCCAATCAAAACGTACTGAATTCAAACCACTGTCTCTTCTGCTGATTAAACCAAGATAACGCGAATTTTAATCCGAATCTTGAAATAAACCGCAAAGTGCTGTGGAATTTAAATTCCTCTGAGAATATGCCCATAAAACCCTAATTCCTGATTAAATGCCAAATCACGCTCGCTTGATCAAAATTGAACCAAAAATCAATCAAACCCTAAGCCCACTGTATGAAACAATTCAGAGCTCTGAAAATCAGTAAAAACCCTAGTTTTGCTTGACTGTTAAGAAAAGTCCGTTTGTCCGATTCTTGAGTCAGTTTGAGAAGTCAGGAAATATTTGAAGCCGAGATTTCTTGGGGAAAAGCGCGAGGGCAAATTTTGGGGTACAACAGATGGTAGCCTTGTCATTATGGAAGGTAGTCTGTTGTCGAGATATTTTTTACTCCAATGGATGGTAGGCTTGTCATTATGGAAGGTAGTCTGTTGTCGAGATTTTTGTTACTCTAATAGATGGAATCCTTGTCATTATGGAACGTAGTATGTTGTATATATTTTTGTTACTGAAATGGATGGTAGCCTTGTCATTATGGAAGGTAGTTTGTTGTCGAGATTTTTGTTACTCCAATGGATGGTAGCCTTGTCATAATGGAAGGTAGTCTGTTGTCGAGATTTTTGTTAATTCAATAGATGGTAGCCTTGCCATTATGGAAGGTAGTCTGTTGTCGAGATTTTTGTTACTCCAATGGATGGTAGCCTTGTCATTATGGAAGGTAGTCTGTTGTTGAGATTTTTGTTAATTCAATAGATGGTAGCCTTGTCATTATGGAAGGTAGTCTGTTGACGGGATTTCTGTTACTCCAATGGATGGTAGCCTTGTCATTATGGAAGCTACTCTGTTGTCGAGATTTTTGTTACTCCAATGGATGGTAGCCTTTTCATTATAGAAGGTAGTTTGTTGTCGAGATTTTTGTTACTCCAATGGATGGTAGCCTTGTCATCATGGAAGGTAGTCAGTTGTCGAGAATTTTGTTACTCCAATGGATGGCGGCCTTGACATTATGGAACGTAGTATGTTGTAGATATTTTTGTTATTCCAATGGATGGTAGCCTTGTCATTATGGAACGTATTATTTTGTAGATATTTATGTTACTGAAATGGATGGTAGCCTTGTCATTATGGAAGGTAGTTTATTGTCGAGATTTTTATTACTCCAATGGATGGTAGCCTTGTCATTATGGAAGGTAGTCTGTTGTCGATATTTTTGTTAATTCAATAGATGGTAGCCTTGCCATTATGGAAGGTAGTCTGTTGTCGAGATTTTTGTTACTCCAATGGATGGTAGCCTTGTCATTATAGAAGGTAGTCTGTTGTCGAGATTTTTGATACTCCAATGAATGGTAGCCTTGTCATTATGGAAGGTAGTATGTTGTCGAGATTTTTGTTACTCCAATGGATGGTAGCCTTTTCATTATAGAAGGTAGTTTGTTGTCGAGATTTTTGTTACTCCAATGGATGGTAGCCTTGTCATCATGGAAGGTAGTCAGTTGTCGAGAATTTTGTTACTCCAATGGATGGCGGCCTTGACATTATGGAACGTAGTATGTTGTAGATATTTTTGTTATTCCAATGGATGGTAGCCTTGTCATTATGGAAGGTAGTCTGTTGTCGAGATTTTTGTTACTCCAATGGATGGTATCCTTGTCATTATGGAACATAGTATGTTATAGATATTTCTGTTACTCCAATGGATGGTAGCCTTGTCATTATGGAAGGTAGTTTGTTGTCGAGATTTTTGTTACTCGAATGGATGGTAGCCTTGTCATTATGGAAGGTAGTTTGTTGTCGAGATTTTTGTTATTTCAATAAATGGTAGCCTTGTCATTATGGAAGGTAGTATGTTGACGAGATTTTTGTTACTCCAATGGATGATAGCCTTGTCATTATGGAATCTAATCTGTTGTCGAGATTTTTGTTACTCCAATGGATGGTAGCCTTGTCATTATGGAGCGTAGTCGGTTGTTGAGATTATTTTTACTCCAATGGATGGTAGCCTTTTCATTATGGAACATAGTATTTTGTAGATATTTATGTTACTGAAATGGGTGGTAGCCTTGTCATTATGGAAGGTAGTTTATTGTCGAGATTTTTGTTACTCCAATGGATGGTAGCCATGTCATTATGGAAGGTAGTCTGTTGTCGAGATTTTTGTTAATTCAATAGATGGTAGCCTTGCCATTAAGGAAGGTAGTCTATTGTCGAGATTTTTGTTACTCCAATGGATGGTAGCCTTGTCATTATGGAAGGTAGTCTGTTGTCGAGATTTTTGAAACTCCAATGAATGGTAGCCTTGTCATTATGGAAGGTAGTATGTTGTCGAGATTTTTGTTACTCCAATGGATGGTAGCCTTTTCATTATAGAAGGTAGTCTGTTGTAGAGATTTTTGTTACTCCAATGGATGGTAGCCTTGTCATTATGGAAGGTAGTCAGTTGTCGTGAATTTTGTGACTCCAATGGATGGCGGCCTTGTCATTATAGAAGGTAGTGTGTTGTTGAGATTTTTGTTACTCTAATGGATGATAGCCTTGTCATTATGTAAGGTAATCTGTTGTCGAGATTTTTTTTACTCCAATGGATGGTAGCCTTGACATTATGGAACTAGTATGTTGTAGATATTTTTGTTATTCCAATGGATGGTAGCCTTTTCATTATGGAAGGTAGTCTGTTGTCGAGACTTTTGATACTCCAATGGATGGTATCCTTGTCATTATGGAACGTAGTATGTTGTAGATATTTCTGTTACTCCAATGGATGGTAGCCTTGTCATTATTGAAGGTAGTTTGTTGTCGAGATTTTTGTTACTCCAAGGGATGGTAGCCTTGTCATTATGGAAGGTAGTCTGTTGTCGAGATTTTTTTTAATTCAATATATGATAGCCTTGTCATTATGGAAGGTAGTCTTTTGACCATATTTTTGTTATTCCAATGGATGGTAGACTTGTCATTATGGAAGGTAGTCTGTTGACGAGATTTTTGTTACTCCAATGGATGGTAGCCTTGTCATTATGGAACGTAGTCGGTTGTCGAGATTTTTGTTACTCCAATGGATGGTAGCCTTGTCATTATGGAACGTAGTATGTTGTAGATATTTATGTTACTGAAATGGATGGTAGCCTTGTCATTATGGAAGGTAGTTTGTTTTCGAGATTTTTGTTACTCCAATGGATGGTAGCCTTGTCAATATGGAAGGAAGTCTGTTGTCGAGATTTTTGTTAATTCAATAGATGGTAGCCTTGTCATTATGGAAGGTAGTATGTTGACGAGATTTTTGTTACTCCAATGGATGGTAGCCTTGTCATTATGGAAGGTAGTCTGTTGTCGAGATTTTTGAAACTCCAATGAATGGTAGCCTTGTCATTATGGAAGGTAGTATGTTGTCGAGATTTTTGTTACTCCAATGGATGGTAGCCTTTTCATTATAGAAGGTAGTCTGTTGTAGAGATTTTTGTTACTCCAATGGATGGTAGCCTTGTCATTATGGAAGGTAGTCAGTTGTCGTGAATTTTGTGACTCCAATGGATGGCGGCCTTGTCATTATAGAAGGTAGTGTGTTGTTGAGATTTTTGTTACTCTAATGGATGATAGCCTTGTCATTATGTAAGGTAATCTGTTGTCGAGATTTTTTTTACTCCAATGGATGGTAGCCTTGACATTATGGAACTAGTATGTTGTAGATATTTTTGTTATTCCAATGGATGGTAGCCTTTTCATTATGGAAGGTAGTCTGTTGTCGAGACTTTTGATACTCCAATGGATGGTATCCTTGTCATTATGGAACGTAGTATGTTGTAGATATTTCTGTTACTCCAATGGATGGTAGCCTTGTCATTATGGAAGGTAGTTTGTTGTCGAGATTTTTGTTACTCCAATGGATGGTAGCCTTATCATTATAGAAGGTAGTCTGTTGTCGAGATTTTTGTTAATTCAATATATGATAGCCTTGTCATTATGGAAGGTAGTCTTTTGACCATATTTTTGTTATTCCAATGGATGGTAGACTTGTCATTATGGAAGGTAGTCTGTTGACGAGACTTTTGTTACTCCAATGGATGGTAGCCTTGTCATTATGGAACGTAGTCGGTTGTCGAGATTTTTGTTACTCCAATTGATGGTAGCCTTGTCATTATGGAACGTAGTATGTTGTAGATATTTCTATTACTGAAATGGATGATAGCCTTGTCATTATGGAAGGTAGTTTGTTGTCGAGATTTTTGTTACTCCAATGGATGGTAGCCTTGTCAATATGGAAGGTAGTCTGTTGTCGAGATTTTTGTTAATTCAATAGATGGTAGCCTTGTCATTATGGAAGGTAGTTTGTTGACGGGATTTTTGTTACTCCAATGGATGGTATGCTTGTCATTATGGAACGTAGTCGGTTTTCGAGATTTTTGTTACTCCAATGGATGGTAGCCTTGTCATTATGGAACGTAGTATGTTCTAGATATTTCTGTTATTGAAATGGATGGTAGCCTTGTCATTATGGAAGGTAGTTTATTGTCGAGATTTTTGTTACTCCAATGGATGGTAGCCTTGCCATTATGGAAGGTAGTCTGTTGTAGAGATTTTTGTTACTCCAATGGATGGTAGCCTTGTCATTATGGAAGGTAGTCTGTTGTCGAGATTTTTGTTAATTCAATAGATGGTAGCCTTGTCATTATGGAAGGTAGTCTGTTGACAGGATTTTTGTTACTCTAATGGATGGTAGCCTTGTCATTATGAAATCTAATCTGTCGTCGAGATTTTTGTTACTCCAATGGATGGTAGCCTTGTCATTATGGAACGTAGTCGGTTGTTGAGATTTTTTTTACTCCAATGGATGGTAGCCTTGTCATTATGGAACGTAGTATGTTGTAGATATTTCTATTACTGAAATGGATGGTAGCCTTGTCATTATGGAAGGTAGTCTGTTGTCGATATTTCTGTTACTCCAATGGATGGTAGCCTTGTCATTATGGAAGGTATTCTGTTGTTGAGATTTTTGTTAATTCAATAGATGGTAGCCTTGCCATTATGGAAGGTAGTCTGTTGTCGAGATTTTTTTTACTCCTATGGATGGTAGCCTTGTCATTATGGAACGTAGTATTTTGTCGAGATTTTTGTTACTCAAATGGATGGTAGCCTTGTCGATATGGAAGGTAGTTTATTGTCGAGATTTTTGTTACTCCAATGGATGGTAGCCTTGTCATTATGGAAGCTAGTCTGTTGTCGAGATTTTTGTTATTCCAATGGATGGTAGCCTTGTCATTATGGAACGTAGTCGGTTGTCGATATTTTTGTTACTCCAATGGATGGAAACCTTGTCATTATGGAACGTAGTGTGTTGTCGAGATTTTTGTTACTCTAATGGATTATAGCCTTGTCATTATGTAAGGTAGTCAGTTGTTGTGATTTTTTTTACTCCAATGGATGGTAGCCTTGTCATTATGGAACGTAGTATGTTGTAGATATTTTTGATATAACAATGGATGGTAGCCTTGTCATTATGGAGGGTAGTATGTTGTCGAGATTTTTGTTACTCCAATGGATCTATCCTTGTCATTATGGAACGTAGTATGTTATAGATATTTCTGTTACTCCAATGGATGGTAGCCTTGTCATTATGGAAGGTAGTTTGTAGTCGAGATTTTTGTTACTCCAATGGATGGTAGCCTTGTCATTATGGAAGGTAGTCTTTTGTCGAGATTTTTGTTAATTCAAGAGATGGTAGCCTTGTCATTATGGAAGGTAGTCTGTTGACGAGATTTTTGTTACTCCAATGGATGGTAGCCTTGTCATTATGGAAGGTAGTCTGTTGTCGAGATTTTTGTTACTCCAATGGATGGTAGCCTTGTCATTATGGAAGGTAGTCTGTTGTCGAGATTTTTGTTAATTCAATAGATGGTAGCCTTGTCATTATGGAAGGTAGTCTGTTGACGGGATTTTTGTTACTCCAATGGATGGTAGCGTTGTCATTATGGAAGCTAGTCTGTTGTTAACATTTTCGTTACTCCAATGGATGGTAGCCTTGTCATTATGGAACGTAGTGTGTTGTCGAGATTTTTGTTACTCTAATGGATGATAGCCTAGTCATTATGTAAGGTAGTGTGTTGTTGAGATTTTTTTTACTTCAATGGATGGTAGCCTTGTCATTATGGAACGTAGTTTGTTGTAGATATTTTTGTTATTCCAATGGATGGTAGCCTTGTCATTATGGAGGGTAGTCTGTTGTCGACATTTTTGTTACTCCAATGGATGGTATCCTTGTCATTATGGAACGTAGTATGTTATAGATATTTCTGTTACTCCAATGGATGGTAGCCTTGTCATTATGGAAGGTAGTTTGTAGTCGAGATTTTTGTTACTCCAATGGATGGTAGCCTTGTCATTATGGAAGGTAGTCTTTTGTCGAGATTTTTGTTAATTCAATAGATGGTAGCCTTGCCATTATGGAAGGTAGTCTGTTGTCGAGATTTTTGTTACTCCAATGGATGGTAGCCTTGTCATTATGGAAGGTAGTCTGTTGTCGAGATTTTTGTTAATTCAATAGATGGTAGCCTTGTCATTATGGAAGGTAGTCTGTTGACGGGATTTCTGTTACTCCAATGGATGGTAGCCTTGTCATTATGGAACGTAGTCGGTTGTCGAGATTTTTGTTACTCCAATGGATGGTAGCCTTGTCATTATGGAACGTAGTATGTTGTAGATATTTCTGTTACTCCAATTGATGGTAGCCTTGTCATTATGGAAGGTAGTCTGTTGTCGAGATTTTTGTTACTCCAATGGATGGTAGACTTGTCATTATGGAAGGTAGTTTGTTGTCGAGATTTTTGTTAATTCAATAGATAATAGCCTTGCCATTATGGAAGGTAGTCTATTGTCGAGATTTTTGTTAATTCAATAGATGGTAGCCTTGTCATTATGGAAGGTTGTCTGTTGACGGGATTTTTGTTACTCCAATGGATGGTAGCCTTGTCATTATGGAAGCTAGTCTGTTGTCGATATTTTTGTTACTCCAATGGATGGTAGCCTTGTCATTATGGAACGGAGTCGGTTGTCGAGATTTTTGTTACTCCAATGGATGGTAGCCTTGTCATTATGGAACGTAGTATGTTGTAGATATTTCTGTTACTGAAATGGATCGTATCCTTGTCATTATGGAAGGTAGTTTGTTGTAGATATTTATGTTACTCCAATGGATGGTAGCCTTGTCATTATGGAAGGTAATTTGTTGTCGAGATTTTTGTTACTCCAATGGATGGTATCCTTGTCATTATGGAAGATAGTCTGTTGTCGAGATTTTTGTTAATTCAATATATGGTAGCCTTGCCATTATGGAAGGTAGTCTGTTGTCGAGATTTTTATTACTCCAATGGATGGTAGCCTTGTCATTATGGAAGGTAGTCTGTTGTCGAGATTTTTGTTAATTCAATAGATGGTAGCCTTGTCATTATGGAAGGTAGTCTATTGACGGGATTTTTGTTACTCCAATGGATGGTAGCCTTGTCATTATGGAACGTAGTCGGTTGTCGAGATTTTTGTTACTCCAATGGATGGTAGCCTTGTCATTATGGAACGTAGTATGTTCTAGATATTTCTGTTACTAAAATGGATGGTAGCCTTGTCATTATGGAAGGTAGTTTATTGTCGAGATTTTTGTTACTCCAATGGATGGTAGCCTTGCCATTATGGAAGGTAGTCTGTTGTAGAGATTTTTGTTACTCCAATGGATGGTAGCCTTGTCATTATGGAAGGTAGTCTGTTGTCGAGATTTTTGTTAATTCATTAGATGGTAGCCTTGTCATTATGGAAGGTAGTTTGTTGACGGGATTTTTGTTACTCTAATGGATGGTAGCCTTGTCATTATGGAATCTAGTCTGTTGTCGAGATTTTTGTTACTCCAATGGATGGTAGCCTTGTCATTATGAAATCTAATCTATCGTCGAGATTTTTGTTACTCCAATGGATGGTAGCCTTGTCATTATGGAACGTAGTCGGTTGTTGAGATTTTTTTTACTCCAATGGATGGTAGCCTTGTCATTATGGAACGTAGTATGTTGTAGATATTTCTATTACTGAAAGTGATGGTAGCCTTGTCATTATGGAAGGTAGTCTGTTGTCGAGATTTTTGTTACTCCAATGGATGGTAGCCATGTCATAATGGAAGGTAGTCTGTTGTCGAGATTTTTGTTAATTCAATAGATGGTAGCCTTGCCATTATGGAAGGTAGTCGGTTGTCGAGATTTTTGTTACTCCAATGGATGGTAGCCTTGTCATTATGGAAGGTAGTCTGTTGTCGAGATTTTTGTTAATTCAATAGATGGTAGCCTTGTCATTATGGAAGGTAGTCTGTTGACGGGATTTTTGTTACTCCAATGGATGGTAGCCTTATCATTATGGAAGCTAGTCTGTTGTCGAGATTTTTGTTATTCCAATGGATGGTAGCCTTGTCATTATGGAACGTAGTCGGTTGTCGATATTTTTGTTACTCCAATGGATGGCAACCTTGTCATTATGGAACGTAGTGTGTTGTCGATATTTTTGTTACTCTAATGGATGATAGCCTTGTCATTATGTAAGGTAGTCAGTTGTTGTGATTTTTTTTACTCCAATGGATGGTAGCCTTGTCATTATGGAACGTAGTATGTTGTAGATATTTTTGATTTAACAATGGATGGTAGCCTTATCATTATGGAGGGTAGTATGTTGTCGAGATTTTTGTTACTCCAATGGATGGTATCCTTGTCATTATGGAACGTAGTATGTTGTAGATATTTCTGTTACTCCAATGGATGGTAGCCTTGTCATTATGGAAGGTAGTTTGTAGTCGATATTTTTGTTACTCCAATGGATGGTAGCCTTGTCATTATGGAAGGTAGTCTATTGTCGATATTTTTGTTAATTCAATAGATGGTATCCTTGTCATTATGGAAGGTAGTCTGTTGACGAGATTTTTGTTACTCCAATGGATGGTAGCCTTGTCATTATGGAACGTAGTCGGTTTTCGAGATTTTTGTTACTCCAATGGATGGTAGCCTTGTCATTATGGAACGTAGTATGTTGTAGATATTTCTGTTACTGAAATGGATGGTAGCCTTGCCATTATGGAAGGTAGTTTGTTGTCGAGATTTTTGTTACTCCAATGGATGGTAGCCTTGTCATTATGGAAGGTAGTCTGTTGTCGAGATTTTTGTTAATTCAATAGATGGTAGCCTTTCCATTATGGAAGGTAGTTTGTTGTCGAGATTTTTGTTACTCCAATGGATGGTAGCCTTGTCATTATGGAACGTAGTATGTTGTAGATATTTCTGTTACTGAAATGGATTGTAGCCTTGTCATTGTGGAAGGTAGTTTGTTGTAGATATTTATGTTACTCCAATGGATGGTAGCCTTGTCATTATGGAAGGTAGTTTGTTGTCGAGATTTTTGTTACTCCAATGGATGATAGCCTTGTCATAATGGAAGGTAGTCTGTTGTCGAGATTTTTGTTAATTCAATAGATGGTAGCCTTGTCATTATGGAAGGTAGTCTGTTGTCGAGATATTTTTTACTCCAATGGATGGTAGGCTTGTCATTATGGAAGGTAGTCTGTTGTCGAGATTTTTGTTACTCTAATGGATGGAATCCTTGTCATTATGGAACGTAGTATGTTGTAGATATTTTTGTTACTGAAATGGATGGTAGCCTTGTCATTATGGAAGGTAGTTTGTTGTCGAGATTTTTGTTACTCCAATGGATGGTAGCCTTGTCATAATGGAAGGTAGTCTGTTGTCGAGATTTTTGTTAATTCAATAGATGGTAGCCTTGCCATTATGGAAGGTAGTCTGTTGTTGAGATTTTTGTTACTCCAATGGATGGTAGCCTTGTCATTATGGAAGGTAGTCTGTTGTCGAGATTTTTGTTAATTCAATAGATGGTAGCCTTGTCATTATGGAAGGTAGTCTGTTGACGGGATTTCTGTTACTCCAATGGATGGTAGCCTTGTCATTATGGAAGCTAGTCTGTTGTCGAGATTTTTGTTACTCCAATGGATGGTAGCCTTGTCATTATGCAAGGTAGTATGTTGACGAGAATTTTTTTACTCCAATGGATGATAGCCTTGTCATTATGGAATCTAATCTGTTGTCGAGATTTTTGTTACTCCAATGGATGGTAGCCTTGTCATTATGGGGCGTAGTCGGTTGTTGAGATTTTTTTTACTCCAATGGATGGTAGCCTTATCATTATGGAACGTATTATTTTGTAGATATTTATGTTACTGAAATGGATGGTAGCCTTGTCATTATGGAAGGTAGTTTATTGTCGAGATTTTTATTACTCCAATGGATGGTAGCCTTGTCATTATGGAAGGTAGTCTGTTGTCGATATTTTTGTTAATTCAATAGATGGTAGCCTTGCCATTATGGAAGGTAGTCTGTTGTCGAGATTTTTGTTACTCCAATGGATGGTAGCCTTGTCATTATAGAAGGTAGTCTGTTGTCGAGATTTTTGATACTCCAATGAATGGTAGCCTTGTCATTATGGAAGGTAGTATGTTGTCGAGATTTTTGTTACTCCAATGGATGGTAGCCTTTTCATTATAGAAGGTAGTTTGTTGTCGAGATTTTTGTTACTCCAATGGATGGTAGCCTTGTCATCATGGAAGGTAGTCAGTTGTCGAGAATTTTGTTACTCCAATGGATGGCGGCCTTGACATTATGGAACGTAGTATGTTGTAGATATTTTTGTTATTCCAATGGATGGTAGCCTTGTCATTATGGAAGGTAGTCTGTTGTCGAGATTTTTGTTACTCCAATGGATGGTATCCTTGTCATTATGGAACATAGTATGTTGTAGATATTTCTGTTACTCCAATGGATGGTAGCCTTGTCATTATGGAAGGTAGTTTGTTGTCGAGATTTTTGTTACTCCAATGGATGGTAGCCTTGTCATTATGGACGGTAGTTTGTTGTCGAGATTTTTGTTATTTCAATAAATGGTAGCCTTGTCATTATGGAAGGTAGTATGTTGACGAGATTTTTGTTACTCCAATGGATGATAGCCTTGTCATTATGGAATCTAATCTGTTGTCGAGATTTTTGTTACTCCAATGGATGGTAGCCTTGTCATTATGGAGCGTAGTCGGTTGTTGAGATTATTTTTACTCCAATGGATGGTAGCCTTTTCATTATGGAACATAGTATTTTGTAGATATTTATGTTACTGAAATGGATGGTAGCCTTGTCATTATGGAAGGTAGTCTGTTGTCGAGATTTTTGAAACTCCAATGAATGGTAGCCTTGTCATTATGGAAGGTAGTATGTTGTCGAGATTTTTGTTACTCCAATGGATGGTAGCCTTTTCATTATAGAAGGTAGTCTGTTGTAGAGATTTTTGTTACTCCAATGGATGGTAGCCTTGTCATTATGGAAGGTAGTCAGTTGTCGTGAATTTTGTGACTCCAATGGATGGCGGCCTTGTCATTATAGAAGGTAGTGTGTTGTTGAGATTTTTGTTACTCTAATGGATGATAGCCTTGTCATTATGTAAGGTAATCTGTTGTCGAGATTTTTTTTACTCCAATGGATGGTAGCCTTGACATTATGGAACTAGTATGTTGTAGATATTTTTGTTATTCCAATGGATGGTAGCCTTTTCATTATGGAAGGTACTCTGTTGTCGAGACTTTTGATACTCCAATGGATGGTATCCTTGTCATTATGGAACGTAGTATGTTGTAGATATTTCTGTTACTCCAATGGATGGTAGCCTTGTCATTATGGAAGGTAGTTTGTTGTCGAGATTTTTGTTACTCCAATGGATGGTAGCCTTATCATTATGGAAGGTAGTCTGTTGTCGAGATTTTTGTTAATTCAATATATGATAGCCTTGTCATTATGGAAGGTAGTCTTTTGACCATATTTTTGTTATTCCAATGGATGGTAGTCTTGTCATTATGGAAGGTAGTCTGTTGACGAGACTTTTGTTACTCCAATGGATGGTAGCCTTGTCATTATGGAACGTAGTCGGTTGTCGAGATTTTTGTTACTCCAATTGATGGTAGCCTTGTCATTATGGAACGTAGTATGTTGTAGATATTTCTATTACTGAAATGGATGGTAGCCTTGTCATTATGGAAGGTAGTTTGTTGTCGAGATTTTTGTTACTCCAATGGATGGTAGCCTTGTCAATATGGAAGGTAGTCTGTTGTCGAGATTTTTGTTAATTCAATAGATGGTAGCCTTGTCATTATGGAAGGTAGTCTGTTGACGGGATTTTTGTTACTCCAATGGATGGTATGCTTGTCATTATGGAACGTAGTCGGTTTTCGAGATTTTTGTTACTCCAATGGATGGTAGCCTTGTCATTATGGAACGTAGTATGTTCTAGATATTTCTGTTATTGAAATGGATGGTAGCCTTGTCATTATGGAAGGTAGTTTATTGTCGAGATTTTTGTTACTCCAATGGATGGTAGCCTTGCCATTATGGAAGGTAGTCTGTTGTAGAGATTTTTGTTACTCCAATGGATGGTAGCCTTGTCATTATGGAAGGTAGTCTGTTGTCGAGATTTTTGTTAATTCAATAGATGGTAGCCTTGTCATTATGGAAGGTAGTCTGTTGACAGGATTTTTGTTACTCTAATGGATGGTAGCCTTGTCATTATGAAATCTAATCTGTCGTCGAGATTTTTGTTACTCCAATGGATGGTAGCCTTGTCATTATGGAACGTAGTCGGTTGTTGAGATTTTTTTTACTCCAATGGATGGTAGCCTTGTCATTATGGAACGTAGTATGTTGTAGATATTTCTATTACTGAAATGGATGGTAGCCTTGTCATTATGGAAGGTAGTCTGTTGTCGATATTTCTGTTACTCCAATGGATGGTAGCCTTGTCATTATGGAAGGTAGTCTGTTGTCGAGATTTTTGTTAATTCAATAGATGGTAGCCTTGCCATTATGGAAGGTAGTCTGTTGTCGAGATTTTTTTTACTCCTATGGATGGTAGCCTTGTCATTATGGAACGTAGTATTTTGTCGAGATTTTTGTTACTCAAATGGATGGTAGCCTTGTCGATATGGAAGGTAGTTTATTGTCGAGATTTTTGTTACTCCAATGGATGGTAGCCTTGTCATTATGGAAGCTAGTCTGTTGTCGAGATTTTTGTTATTCCAATGGATGGTAGCCTTGTCATTATGGAACGTAGTCGGTTGTCGATATTTTTGTTACTCCAATGGATGGAAACCTTGTCATTATGGAACGTAGTGTGTTGTCGAGATTTTTGTTACTCTAATGGATTATAGCCTTGTCATTATGTAAGATAGTCAGTTGTTGTGATTTTTTTTACTCCAATGGATGGTAGCCTTGTCATTATGGAACGTAGTATGTTGTAGATATTTTTGATATAACAATGGATGGTAGCCTTGTCATTATGGAGGGTAGTATGTTGTCGAGATTTTTGTTACTCCAATGGATGGTATCCTTGTCATTATGGAACGTAGTATGTTATAGATATTTCTGTTACTCCAATGGATGGTAGCCTTGTCATTATGGAAGGTAGTTTGTAGTCGAGATTTTTGTTACTCCAATGGATGGTAGCCTTGTCATTATGGAAGGTAGTCTTTTGTCGAGATTTTTGTTAATTCAAGAGATGGTAGCCTTGTCATTATGGAAGGTAGTCTGTTGACGAGATTTTTGTTACTCCAATGGATGGTAGCCTTGTCATTATGGAAGGTAGTCTGTTGTCGAGATTTTTGTTACTCCAATGGATGGTAGCCTTGTCATTATGGAAGGTAGTCTGTTGTCGAGATTTTTGTTAATTCAATAGATGGTAGCCTTGTCATTATGGAAGGTAGTCTGTTGACGGGATTTTTGTTACTCCAATGGATGGTAGCGTTGTCATTATGGAAGCTAGTCTGTTGTTAAGATTTTCGTTACTCCAATGGATGGTAGCCTTGTCATTAAGGAACGTAGTGTGTTGTCGATATTTTTGTTACTCTAATGGATGATAGCCTAGTCATTATGTAAGGTAGTGTGTTGTTGAGATTTTTTTTACTTCAATGGATGGTAGCCTTGTCATTATGGAACGTAGTTTGTTGTAGATATTTTTGTTATTCCAATGGATGGTAGCCTTGTCATTATGGAGGGTAGTCTGTTGTCGACATTTTTGTTACTCCAATGTATGGTATCCTTGTCATTATGGAACGTAGTATGTTGTAGATATTTCTGTTACTCCAATGGATGGTAGCCTTGTCATTATGGAAGGTAGTTTGTAGTCGATATTTTTGTAACTCCTATGGATGGTAGCCTTGTCATTATGGAAGGTAGTCTATTGTCGAGATTTTTGTTAATTCAATAGATGGTAGCCTTGTCATTATGGAAGGTAGTCTGTTGACGAGATTTTTGTTACTCCAATGGATGGTAGCCTTGTCATTATGGAACGTAGTCGGTTGTCGAGATTTTTGTTACTCCAATGGATGGTAGCCTTGTCATTATGGAACGTAGTATGTTGTAGATATTTTTGTTACTGAAATGGATGGTAGCCTTGTCATTATGGAAGGTAGTTTGTTGTCGAGATTTTTGTTACTCCAATGGATGGTAGCCTTGTCATTATGGAAGGTAGTCTGTTGTCGATATTTTTGTTAATTCAATAGATGGTAGCCTTGTCATTATGGAAGGTAGTATGTTGACGAGATTTTTGTTACTCCAATGGATGATAGCCTTGTCATTATGGAATCTAATCTGTTGTCGAGATTTTTGTTACTCCAATGGATGGTAGCCTTGTCATTATGGAACGTAGTCGGTTGTTGAAATTTTTTTTACTCCTATGGATGGTAGCCTTGTCATTATGGAACGTATTATTTTGTAGATATTTCTGTTACTCAAATGGATGGTAGCCTTGTCGATATGGAAGGTAGTTTATTGTCGAGATTTTTGTTACTCCAATGGATGGTAGCCTTGTCATTATGGAAGGTAGTCTGTTGTCGAGATTTTTGTTAATTCAATAGATGGTAGCCTTGCCATTATGGAAGGTAGTCTGTTGTCGAGATTTTTTTTACTCCAATGGATGGTATCCTTGTCATTATGGAAGGTAGTTTGTTGACGAGATTTTTGTTACTCCAATGGATGGTAGCCTTTTCATTATTGAAGGGAGTCTGTTGTCGAGATTTTTGTTACTCCAATGGATGGTAGCCTTGTCGTTATGGAAGGTAGTCAGTTGTCGAGAATTTTGTTACTCCAATGGATGGCGGCCTTGTCATTATGGAAGGTAGTGTGTTGTTGAGATTTTTGTTACTCTAATGGATGATAGCCTTGTTATTATGTAAGGTAGTCTGTTGTCGAGATTTTTTTTACTCCAATAGATGGTAGCCTTGACATTATGGAACGTAGTATGTTGTAGATATTTTTGTTATTCCAATGGATGGTAGCCTTGTCATTATGGAAGGTAGTCTGTTGTCGAGATTTTTGTTACTCCAATGGATGGTATCCTTGTCATTATGGAACGTAGTATGTTGTAGATATTTCTGTTACTCCAATGGATGGCAGCCTTGTCATTATGGAAGGTAGTTTGTTGTCGAGATTTTTGTTACTCCAATGGATGGTAGCCTTGTCATTATGGAAGGTAGTCTGTTGTCGAGATTTTTTGGTAATTCAATAGATGGTAGCCTTGTCATTATGCAAGGTAGTATGTTGACGAGATTTTTGTTACTCCAATGGATGATAGCCTTGTCATTATGGAATCTAATCTGTTGTCGAGATTTTTGTTACTCCAATGGATGGTAGCCTTGTCATTATGGAGCGTAGTCGGTTGTTGAGATTTTTTTTACTCCTATGGATGGTAGCCTTATCATTATGGAACGTAGTATTTTGTAGATATTTATGTTACTGAAATGGATGGTAGCCTTGTCATTATGGAAGGTCGTTTATTGTCGAGATTTTTATTACTCCAATGGATGGTAGCCTTGTCATTATGAAAGGTAGTCTGTTGTCGAGATTTTTGTTACTCCAATGGATAGTAGCCTTGTCATTATGGAAGGTAGTCTGTTGTCGAGATTTTTGATACTCCAATGAATGGTAGCCTTGTCATTATGGAAGGTAGTTTGTGGTCGAGATTTTTGTTACTCCAATGGATGGTAGCCTTGTCATTATGGAAGGTAGTCTGTTGTCGAGATTTTTGTCAATTCAATATATGATAGCCTTGTCATTATGAAAGGTAGTCTTTTGACCATATTTTTGTTATTCCAATGGATGGTAGACTTGTCATTATGGAAGGTAGTCTGTTGACGAGATTTTTGTTACTCCAATGGATGGTAGCCTTGTCATTATGGAACGTAGTCGGTTGTCGAGATTTTTGTTACTCCAATGGATGGTAGCCTTGTCATTATGGAACGTAGTATGTTGTAGATATTTCTGTTACTGAAATGGATGGTAGCCTTGTCATTATTGAAGGTAGTTTGTTGTCGAGATTTTTGTTACTCCAATGGATGGTAGCCTTGTCAATATGGAAGGTAGTCTGTTGTCGAGATTTATGTTAATTCAATAGATGGTAGCCTTGTCATTATGGAAGGTAGTATGTTGACGAGATTTTTGTTACTCCAATGGATTGTAGCCTTGTCATTATGGAATATAATCTGTTGTCATGATTTTTGTTACTCCAATGGATGGTAGCCTTGTCATTATGGAACGTAGTCGGTTGTTAAGATTTTTTTTACTCCAATGGATGGTAGCCTTGTCATTATGGAACATAGTATTTTGTAGATATTTCTGTTACTGAAATGGAGGGTAGCCTTGTCATTATGGAAGGTAGTTTATTTCGAGATTTTTGTTACTCCAATGGATGGTAGCGTTGTCATTATGGAAGGTAGTCTGTTGTCGAGATTTTTGTTAATTCAATAGATGATAGCCTTGCCATTATGGAAGGTAGTCTGTTGTCGAGATTTTTGTTACTCCAATGGATGGTAGCCTTGTCATTTGGAAGGTAGTCTGTTGTCGAGATTTTTGATACTCCAATGAATGGTAGCCTTGTCATTATGGAAGGTAGTATGTTGTCGAGATTTTTGTTACTCCAATGGATGGTAGCCTTTTCATTATAGAAGGTAGTCTGTTGTCCAGATTTTTGTTACTCCAATGGATGGTAGCCTTGTCATCATGGAAGGTAGTCAGTTGTCGAGAATTTTGTTACTCCAATGGATGGCGGCCTTTACATTATGGAACGTAGTATGTTGTAGATATTTTTGTTATTCCAATGGATGGTAGCCTTGTCATTATGGAAGGTAGTCTGTTGTCGAGATTTTTGTTACTCCAGTGGATGGTATCCTTGTCATTATGGAACATAGTATGTTGTAGATATTTCTGTTACTCCAATGGATGCTAGCCTTGTCATTATGGAAGGTAGTTTGTTGTCGAGATTTTTGTTACTCCAATGGATGGTAGCCTTGTCATTATGGAAGGTAGTCTGTTGTCGAGATTTTTGTTAATTCAATAGATGGTAGCCTTGTCATTATGGAAGGTAGTATGTTGACGAGATTTTTGTTACTCCAATGGATGATAGCCTTGTCATTATGGAATCTAATCTGTTGTCGAGATTTTTGTTACTCCAATGAATGGTAGCCTTGTCATTATGGAGCGTAGTCGGTTGTTGAGATTTTTTTTACTCCAATGGATGGTAGCCTTATCATTATGGAACGTAGTATTTTGTAGGTATTTATGTTACTGAAATGGATGGTAGCCTTGTCATTATGGAAGGTAGTTTATTGTCGAGATTTTTGTTACTCCAATGGATGGTAGCCTTGTCATTAGGGAAGGTAGTCTGTTGTCGAGATTTTTGTTAATTCAATAGATGGTAGCCTTGCCATTATGGAAGGTAGTCTATTGTCCAGATTTTTGTTACTCCAATGGATGGTAGCCTTGTCATTATGGAAGGTAGTCTGTTGTCGAGATTTTTGATACTCCAATGAATGGTAGCCTTGTCATTATGGAAGGTAGTATGTTGTCGAGATTTTTGTTACTCCAATGGATGGTAGCCTTTTCATTATAGAAGGTAGTTTGTTGTCGAGATTTTTGTTACTCCAATGGATGGTAGCCTTGTCATTATGGAAGGTAGTCAGTTGTCGTGAATTTTGTTACTCCAATGGATGGCGGCCTTGTCATTATAGAAGGTAGTGTGTTGTTGAGATTTTTGTTACTCTAATGGATGATAGCCTTGTCATTATGTAAGGTAATCTGTTGTCGAGATTTTTTTTACTCCAATGGATGGTAGCCTTGACATTATGGAACGTAGTATGTTGTAGATATTTTTGTTATTCCAATGGATGGAAGCCTTTTCATTATGGAAGGTAGTATGTTGTCGAGATTTTTGTTACTCCAATGGATGGTATCCTTGTCATTATGGAACGTAGTATGTTGTAGATATTTCTGTTACTCCAATGGATGGTAGCCTTGTCATTATGGAAGGTAGTTTGTTGTCGAGATTTTTGTTACTCCAATGGATGGTAGCCTTGTCATTATGGAAGGTAGTCTGTTGTCGAGATTTTTGTTAATTCAATATATGATAGCCTTGTCATTATGGAAGATAGTCTTTTGACCATATTTTTGTTATTTCAATGGATGGTAGACTTGTCATTATGGAAGGTAGTCTGTTGACGAGATTTTTGTTACTCCAATGGATGGTAGCCTTGTCATTATGGAACGTAGTTGGTTGTCGAGATTTTTGTTACTACAATGGATGGTAGCCTTGTCATTATGGAACGTAGTATGTTGTAGATATTTCTGTTACTGAAATGGATGGTAGCCTTGTCATTATGGAAGGTAGTTTGTTGTCGAGATTTTTGTTACTCCAATGGATGGTAGCCTTGTCATAATGGAAGGTAGTTTGTTGTCGAGATTTTTGTTAATTCAATAGATGGTAGCATTTCCATTATGGAAGGTAGTCTGTTGTCGAGATTTTTGTTACTCCAATGGATGGTAGCCTTGTCATTTGGAAGGTAGTCTGTTGTCGAGATTTTTGATACTCCAATGAATGGTAGCCGTGTCATTATGGAAGGTAGTATGCTGTCAAGATTTTTGTTACTCCAATGGATGGTAGCCTTTTCATTATAGAAGGTAGTCTGTTGTCGAGATTTTTGTTACTCCAATGGATGGGAGCCTTGTAATCATGGAAGGTAGTCAGTTGTCGAGAATTTTGTTACTCCAATGGATGGCGGCCTTGTCATTATGGAAGGTAGTGTGTTGTCGAGATTTTTGTTAATTCAATAGATGGTAGCCTTGCCATTATGGAAGGTAGTCTGTTGTCTAGATTTTTGTTACTCCAATGGATGGTAGCCTTGTCATTATGGAAGGTAGTCTGTTGTCGAGATTTTTGATACTCCAATGAATGGTAGCCTTGTCATTATGGAAGGTAGTATGTTGTCGAGATTTTTGTTACTCCAATGGATGGTAGCCTTTTCATTATAGAAGGTAGTCTGTTGTCGAGATTTTTGTTACTCCAATGGATGGTAGCCTTGTCATTATGGAAGGTAGTCAGTTGTCGAGAATTTTGTTACTCCAATGGATGGCGGCCTTGTCATTATGGAAGGTAGTATGTTGTTGAGATTTTTGTTACTCTAATGGATGATAGCCTTGTCATTATCTAAGGTAGTCTGTTGTCGAGATTTTTTTTACTCCAATGGATGTTAGCCTTGACATTATGGAACGTAGTATGTTGTAGATATTTTTGTTATTCCAATGGATGGTAGCCTTGTCATAATGGAAGGTAGTCAGTTGTCGAGATTTTTGTTACTACAATGGATGGTATCCTTGTCATTATGGAACGTAGTATGTTGTATATATTTCTGTTACTCCAATGGATGGTAGCCTTGTCATTATGGAAGGTAGTTTGTAGTCGAGATTTTTGTAACTCCAATGGATGGTAGCCTTGTCATTATGGAAGGTAGTCTATTGTCGAGATTTTTGTTAATTCAATAGATGGTAGCCTTGTCATTATGGAAGGTAGTCTGTTGACGAGATTTTTGTTACTCCAACGGATGGTAGCCTTGTCATTATGGAACATAGTCGGTTGTCGATATTTTTGTTACTCCAATGGATGGTAGCCTTGTCATTATGGAACGTAGTATGTTGTAGATATTTCTGTTACTGAAATGGATGGTAGCCTTGTCATTATGGAAGGTAGTTTGTTGTCGAGATTTTTGTTACTCCAATGGATGGTAGCCTTGTCATTATGGAAGGTAGTCTGTTGTCGAGATTTTTGTTAGTTCAATAGATGGTAGCCTTGTCATTATGAAAGGTAGTATGTTGACAAGATTTTTGTTACTCCAATGGATGGTAGCCTTGTCATTATGGAATCTAATCTGTTGTCGAGATTTTTGTTACTCCAATGGATGGTAGCCTTGTCATTATGGAACGTAGTCGGTTGTTGAGATTTTTTTACTCCAATGGATGGTAGCCTTGTCATTATGGAACATAGTATTTTGTAGATATTTCTGTTACTGAAATGGAGGGTAGCCTTGTCATTATGGAAGGTAGTTTATTTCGAGATTTTTGTTACTCCAATGGATGGTAGCGTTGTCATTATGAAAGGTAGTCTGTTGTCGAGATTTTTGTTACTCCAATGGATAGTAGCCTTGTCATTATGGAAGGTAGTCTGTTGTCGAGATTTTTGATACTCCAATGAATGGTAGCCTTGTCATTATGGAAGGTAGTTTGTGGTCGAGATTTTTGTTACTCCAATGGATGGTAGCCTTGTCATTATGGAAGGTAGTCTGTTGTCGAGATTTTTGTCAATTCAATATATGATAGCCTTGTCATTATGAAAGGTAGTCTTTTGACCATATTTTTGTTATTCCAATGGATGGTAGACTTGTCATTATGGAAGGTAGTCTGTTGACGAGATTTTTGTTACTCCAATGGATGGTAGCCTTGTCATTATGGAACGTAGTCGGTTGTCGAGATTTTTGTTACTCCAATGGATGGTAGCCTTGTCATTATGGAACGTAGTATGTTGTAGATATTTCTGTTACTGAAATGGATGGTAGCCTTGTCATTATTGAAGGTAGTTTGTTGTCGAGATTTTTGTTACTCCAATGGATGGTAGCCTTGTCAATATGGAAGGTAGTCTGTTGTCGAGATTTATGTTAATTCAATAGATGGTAGCCTTGTCATTATGGAAGGTAGTATGTTGACGAGATTTTTGTTACTCCAATGGATTGTAGCCTTGTCATTATGGAATATAATCTGTTGTCATGATTTTTGTTACTCCAATGGATGGTAGCCTTGTCATTATGGAACGTAGTCGGTTGTTAAGATTTTTTTTACTCCAATGGATGGTAGCCTTGTCATTATGGAACATAGTATTTTGTAGATATTTCTGTTACTGAAATGGAGGGTAGCCTTGTCATTATGGAAGGTAGTTTATTTCGAGATTTTTGTTACTCCAATGGATGGTAGCGTTGTCATTATGGAAGGTAGTCTGTTGTCGAGATTTTTGTTAATTCAATAGATGATAGCCTTGCCATTATGGAAGGTAGTCTGTTGTCGAGATTTTTGTTACTCCAATGGATGGTAGCCTTGTCATTTGGAAGGTAGTCTGTTGTCGAGATTTTTGATACTCCAATGAATGGTAGCCTTGTCATTATGGAAGGTAGTATGTTGTCGAGATTTTTGTTACTCCAATGGATGGTAGCCTTTTCATTATAGAAGGTAGTCTGTTGTCCAGATTTTTGTTACTCCAATGGATGGTAGCCTTGTCATCATGGAAGGTAGTCAGTTGTCGAGAATTTTGTTACTCCAATGGATGGCGGCCTTTACATTATGGAACGTAGTATGTTGTAGATATTTTTGTTATTCCAATGGATGGTAGCCTTGTCATTATGGAAGGTAGTCTGTTGTCGAGATTTTTGTTACTCCAGTGGATGGTATCCTTGTCATTATGGAACATAGTATGTTGTAGATATTTCTGTTACTCCAATGGATGCTAGCCTTGTCATTATGGAAGGTAGTTTGTTGTCGAGATTTTTGTTACTCCAATGGATGGTAGCCTTGTCATTATGGAAGGTAGTCTGTTGTCGAGATTTTTGTTAATTCAATAGATGGTAGCCTTGTCATTATGGAAGGTAGTATGTTGACGAGATTTTTGTTACTCCAATGGATGATAGCCTTGTCATTATGGAATCTAATCTGTTGTCGAGATTTTTGTTACTCCAATGAATGGTAGCCTTGTCATTATGGAGCGTAGTCGGTTGTTGAGATTTTTTTTACTCCAATGGATGGTAGCCTTATCATTATGGAACGTAGTATTTTGTAGGTATTTATGTTACTGAAATGGATGGTAGCCTTGTCATTATGGAAGGTAGTTTATTGTCGAGATTTTTGTTACTCCAATGGATGGTAGCCTTGTCATTAGGGAAGGTAGTCTGTTGTCGAGATTTTTGTTAATTCAATAGATGGTAGCCTTGCCATTATGGAAGGTAGTCTATTGTCCAGATTTTTGTTACTCCAATGGATGGTAGCCTTGTCATTATGGAAGGTAGTCTGTTGTCGAGATTTTTGATACTCCAATGAATGGTAGCCTTGTCATTATGGAAGGTAGTATGTTGTCGAGATTTTTGTTACTCCAATGGATGGTAGCCTTTTCATTATAGAAGGTAGTTTGTTGTCGAGATTTTTGTTACTCCAATGGATGGTAGCCTTGTCATTATGGAAGGTAGTCAGTTGTCGTGAATTTTGTTACTCCAATGGATGGCGGCCTTGTCATTATAGAAGGTAGTGTGTTGTTGAGATTTTTGTTACTCTAATGGATGATAGCCTTGTCATTATGTAAGGTAATCTGTTGTCGAGATTTTTTTTACTCCAATGGATGGTAGCCTTGACATTATGGAACGTAGTATGTTGTAGATATTTTTGTTATTCCAATGGATGGAAGCCTTTTCATTATGGAAGGTAGTATGTTGTCGAGATTTTTGTTACTCCAATGGATGGTATCCTTGTCATTATGGAACGTAGTATGTTGTAGATATTTCTGTTACTCCAATGGATGGTAGCCTTGTCATTATGGAAGGTAGTTTGTTGTCGAGATTTTTGTTACTCCAATGGATGGTAGCCTTGTCATTATGGAAGGTAGTCTGTTGTCGAGATTTTTGTTAATTCAATATATGATAGCCTTGTCATTATGGAAGATAGTCTTTTGACCATATTTTTGTTATTTCAATGGATGGTAGACTTGTCATTATGGAAGGTAGTCTGTTGACGAGATTTTTGTTACTCCAATGGATGGTAGCCTTGTCATTATGGAACGTAGTTGGTTGTCGAGATTTTTGTTACTACAATGGATGGTAGCCTTGTCATTATGGAACGTAGTATGTTGTAGATATTTCTGTTACTGAAATGGATGGTAGCCTTGTCATTATGGAAGGTAGTTTGTTGTCGAGATTTTTGTTACTCCAATGGATGGTAGCCTTGTCATAATGGAAGGTAGTTTGTTGTCGAGATTTTTGTTAATTCAATAGATGGTAGCATTTCCATTATGGAAGGTAGTCTGTTGTCGAGATTTTTGTTACTCCAATGGATGGTAGCCTTGTCATTTGGAAGGTAGTCTGTTGTCGAGATTTTTGATACTCCAATGAATGGTAGCCGTGTCATTATGGAAGGTAGTATGCTGTCAAGATTTTTGTTACTCCAATGGATGGTAGCCTTTTCATTATAGAAGGTAGTCTGTTGTCGAGATTTTTGTTACTCCAATGGATGGGAGCCTTGTAATCATGGAAGGTAGTCAGTTGTCGAGAATTTTGTTACTCCAATGGATGGCGGCCTTGTCATTATGGAAGGTAGTGTGTTGTCGAGATTTTTGTTAATTCAATAGATGGTAGCCTTGCCATTATGGAAGGTAGTCTGTTGTCTAGATTTTTGTTACTCCAATGGATGGTAGCCTTGTCATTATGGAAGGTAGTCTGTTGTCGAGATTTTTGATACTCCAATGAATGGTAGCCTTGTCATTATGGAAGGTAGTATGTTGTCGAGATTTTTGTTACTCCAATGGATGGTAGCCTTTTCATTATAGAAGGTAGTCTGTTGTCGAGATTTTTGTTACTCCAATGGATGGTAGCCTTGTCATTATGGAAGGTAGTCAGTTGTCGAGAATTTTGTTACTCCAATGGATGGCGGCCTTGTCATTATGGAAGGTAGTATGTTGTTGAGATTTTTGTTACTCTAATGGATGATAGCCTTGTCATTATCTAAGGTAGTCTGTTGTCGAGATTTTTTTTACTCCAATGGATGTTAGCCTTGACATTATGGAACGTAGTATGTTGTAGATATTTTTGTTATTCCAATGGATGGTAGCCTTGTCATAATGGAAGGTAGTCAGTTGTCGAGATTTTTGTTACTACAATGGATGGTATCCTTGTCATTATGGAACGTAGTATGTTGTATATATTTCTGTTACTCCAATGGATGGTAGCCTTGTCATTATGGAAGGTAGTTTGTAGTCGAGATTTTTGTAACTCCAATGGATGGTAGCCTTGTCATTATGGAAGGTAGTCTATTGTCGAGATTTTTGTTAATTCAATAGATGGTAGCCTTGTCATTATGGAAGGTAGTCTGTTGACGAGATTTTTGTTACTCCAACGGATGGTAGCCTTGTCATTATGGAACATAGTCGGTTGTCGATATTTTTGTTACTCCAATGGATGGTAGCCTTGTCATTATGGAACGTAGTATGTTGTAGATATTTCTGTTACTGAAATGGATGGTAGCCTTGTCATTATGGAAGGTAGTTTGTTGTCGAGATTTTTGTTACTCCAATGGATGGTAGCCTTGTCATTATGGAAGGTAGTCTGTTGTCGAGATTTTTGTTAGTTCAATAGATGGTAGCCTTGTCATTATGAAAGGTAGTATGTTGACAAGATTTTTGTTACTCCAATGGATGGTAGCCTTGTCATTATGGAATCTAATCTGTTGTCGAGATTTTTGTTACTCCAATGGATGGTAGCCTTGTCATTATGGAACGTAGTCGGTTGTTGAGATTTTTTTACTCCAATGGATGGTAGCCTTGTCATTATGGAACATAGTATTTTGTAGATATTTCTGTTACTGAAATGGAGGGTAGCCTTGTCATTATGGAAGGTAGTTTATTTCGAGATTTTTGTTACTCCAATGGATGGTAGCGTTGTCATTATGGAAGTTAGTCTGTTGTCGAGATTTTTGTTAATTCAATAGATGGTTGCCTTGCCATTTTGGAAGGTAGTCTGTTGTCGAGATTTTTGTTACTCCAATGGATGGTAGCCTTGTCATTTGGAAGGTAGTCTGTTGTCGAGATTTTTGATACTCCAATGAATGGTAGCCTTGTCTTTATGGAAGGTAGTCAGTTGTCGAGAATTTTGTTACTCCAATGGATGGCGGCCTTGTCATTATGGAAGGTAGTATGTTGTCGAGATTTTTGTTACTCCAATGGATGGTAGCCTTGTCATCATGGAAGGTAGTCAGTTGTCGAGAATTTTGTTACTCCAATGGATGGCGGCCTTGACATTATGGAACGTAGTATGTTGTAGATATTTTTGTTATTCCAATGGATGGTAGCCTTGTCATTATGGAACGTAGTCGGTTGTTGAGATTTTTTTTACTCCAATGGATGGTAGCCTTGTCATTATGGAACGTAGTATTTTGTAGATATTTCTGTTACTGAAATGGAGGGTAGCCTTGTCATTATGGAAGGTAGTTTATTTCGAGATTTTTGTTACTCCAATGGATGGTAGCGTTGTCATTATGGAAGTTAGTTTGTTGTCGAGATTTTTGTTAATTCAATAGATGGTTGCCTTGCCATTATGGAAGGTAGTCTGTTGTCGAGATTTTTGTTACTCCAATGGATGGTAGCCTTGTCATTTGGAAGGTAGTCTGTTGTCGAGATTTTTGATACTCCAATGAATGGTATCCTTGTCATTATGGAAGGTAGTATGTTGTCGAGATTTTTGTTACTCCAATGGATGGTAGCCTTTTCATTATAGAAGGTAGTCTGTTGTCGAGATTTTTGTTACTCCAATGGATGGTAGCCTTGTCATCATGGAAGGTAGTCAGTTGTTGAGATTTTTGTTACTCCAATGGATGGCGGCCTTGACATTATGGAACGTAGTATGTTGTAGATATTTCTGTTACTCCAATGGATGATAGCCTTGTCATTATGGAAGGTAGTTTGTTGTCGAGATTTTTGTTACTCCAATGGATGGTAGCCTTGTCATTATGGAAGGTAGTCTGTTGTCGAGATTTTTGTTAATTCAATAGATGGTAGCCTTGTCATTATGGAAGGTAGTATGTTGACGAGATTTTTGTTACTCCAATGGATGGTAGCCTTGTCATTATGGAGCGTAGTCGGTTGTTGAGATTTTTTTACTCCAATGGATGGTAGCCTTATCATTATGGAAGGTAGTATTTTGTAGATATTTATGTTACTGAAATGGATGGTAGCCTTGTCATTATGGAAGGTAGTTTATTGTCGAGATTTTTGTTACTCCAATGGATGGTAGCCTTGTCATTATGGAAGGTAGTCTGTTGTCGAGATTTTTGTTAATTCAATAGATGTTAGCCTTGCCATTATGGAAGGTAGTCTATTGTCCATATTTTTGTTACTCCAATGGATGTTAGCCTTGTCATTATGGAAGGTAGTCTATTGTCCAGATTTTTGTTACTCCAATGGATGGTAGCCTTGTCATTATGGAAGGTAGTCTGTTGTCGAGATTTTTGATACTCCAATGAATGGTAGCCTTGTCATTATGGAAGGTAGTATATTGTCGAGATTTTTGTTACTCCAATGGATGGTAGCCTTTTCATTATAGAAGGTAGTCTGTTGTCGAGATTTTTTTTACTCCAATGGATGGTGGCCTTGTCATTATAGAAGGTAGTGTGTTGAGATTTTTGTTACTCTAATGGATGATAGCCTTGTCATTATGTAAGGTAATCTGTTGTCGAGATTTTTTTTACTCCAATGGATGGTAGCCTTGACATTACGGAACGTAGTATGTTGTAGATATTTTTGTTATTCCAATGGATGGTAGCCTTTTCATTATGGAAGGTAGTCTGTTGTCGAGATTTTTGTTACTCCAATGGATGGTATCCTTGTCATTATGGAACGTAGTATGTTGTAGATATTTTTGTTACTCCAATGGATGGTAGCCTTGTTATTATGGAAGGTAGTTTGTTGTCGAGATTTTTGTTACTCCAATGGATGGTAGCCTTGTCATTATGGATGGTAGTCTGTTGTCGAGATTTTTGTTAATTCAATATATGATAGCCTTGTCATTATGGAAGGTAGTCTTTTGACCATATTTTTGTTATTCCAATGGATGGTAGACTTGTCATTATGAAAGGTAGTCTGTTGACGAGATTTTTGTTACTCCAATGGATGGTAGCCTTGTCATTATGGAACGTAGTCGGTTGTCGAGATTTTTGTTACTCCAATGGATGGTAGCCTTGTCATTATGGAACGTAGTATGTTGTAGATATTTCTGTTACTGAAATGGATGGTAGCCTTGTCATTATGGAAGGAAGTTTGTTGTCGAGATTTTTGTTACTCCAATGGATGGTAGCCTTGTCAATATGGAAGGTAGTCTGTTGTCGAGATTTTTGTTAATTCAATAGATGGTAGCCTTGTCATTATGGAAGGTAGTATGTTGACGAGATTTTTGTTACTCCAATGGATGGTAGCCTTGTCATTATGGAAGGTATTCTGTTGTCGAGATTTTTGATACTCCAATGAATGGTAGCCTTGTCATTATGGAAGGTAGTATGTTGTCGAGATTTTTGTTACTCCAATGGATGGTAGCCTTTTCATTATAGAAGGTAGTCTGTTGTCGAGATTTTTGTTACTCCAATGGATGGTAGCCTTGTCATTATGGAAGGTAGTCAGTTTTCGTGAATTTTGTTACTCCAATGGATGGCGGCCTTGTCATTATAGAAGGTAGTGTGTTGTTGAGATTTTTGTTACTCTAATGGATGATAGCCTTGTCATTATGTAAGGTAATCTGTTGTCGAGATTTTTTTTACTCCAATGGATGGTAGCCTTGTCATTATGGAAGGTAGTCTGTTGTCGAGATTTTTGTTACTACAATGGATGGTAGCCTTGTCATTATGGAACGTAGTATGTTGTAGATATTTGTTATTGAAATGGATGGTAGCCTTGTCATTATGGAAGGTAGTTTGTTGTCAAGATTTTTGTTACTCCAATGGATGGTAGCCTTGTCATTATGGAAGGTAGTCTGTTGTCGAGATTTTTGTTAATTCAATATATGGTAGCCTTGTCATTATGGAAGGTAGTATGTTGACGAGATTTTTGTTACTCCAATGGATGGTAGCCTTGTCATTATGGAATCTAATCTGTTGTTGAGATTTTTGTTACTCCAATGGATGGTAGCCTTGTCATTATGGAACGTAGTCGGTTGTTGAGATTTTTTTTACTCCAATGGATGGTAGCCTTGTCATTATGGAACAAAGTATTTTGTAGATATTTCTGTTACTGAAATGGAGGGTAGCCTTGTCATTACGGAAGGTAGTTTATTTAGAGATTTTTGTTACTCCAATGGATGGTAGCCTTGTCATAATGGAAGGTAGTCTGTTGTCGAGATTTTTGTTAATTCAATAGATGGTAGCCTTGCCATTATGGAAGGTTGTCTGTTGTCGAGATTTTTGTTACTCCAATGGATGGTAGCCTTGTCATTTGGAAGGTAGTCTGTTGTCGAGATTTTTGATACTCCAATGAATGGTAGCCTTGTCATTATGGAAGGTAGTATGCTGTCGAGATTTTTGTTACTCCAATGGATGGTAGCCTTTTCATTATAGAAGGTAGTCTGTTGTCGAGATTTTTGTTACTCCAATGGATGGTAGCCTTCTAATCATGGAAGGTAGTCAGTTGTCGAGAATTTTGTTACTCCAATGGATGGCGGCCTTGTCATTATTGAAGGTAGTGTGTTGTCGAGATTTTTGTTAATTCAATAGATGGTAGCCTTGCCATTATGGAAGATAGTCTGTTGTCTAGATTTTTGTTACTCCAATGGATGGTAGCCTTGTCATTATGGAAGGTAGTCTGTTGTCGAGATTTTTGATACTCCAATGAATGGTAGCCTTGTCATTATGGAAGGTAGTATGTTGTCGAGAGTTTTGTTACTCCAATGGATGGTAGCCTTTTCATTATAGAAGGTAGTCTGTTGTCGAGGCTTTTTATACTCCAATGAATGGTAGCCTTGTCATTATGGAAGGTAGTATGTTGTCGAGATTTTTGTTACTCCAATGGATGGTAGCCTTTTCATTATAGAAGGTAGTCTGTTGTTGAGATTTTTGTTACTCCAATGGATGGTAGCCTTGTCATCATGGAAGGTAGTCAGTTGTCGAGAATTTTGTTACTCCAATGGATGGCGGCCTTGACATTATGGAACGTAGTATGTTGTAGATATTTTTGTTATTCCAATGGATGGTAGCCTTGTCATTATGGAAGGTAGTCTGTTGTCGAGATTTTTGTTACTCCAATGGATGGTATCCTTGTCATTATGGAACATAGTATGTTGTAGATATTTCTGTTACTCCAATGGATGGTAGCCTTGTCATTATGGAAGGTAGTTTGTTGTCGAGATTTTTGTTACTACAATGGATGGTAGCCTTGTCATTATGGAAGGTAGTCTGTTGTCGAGATTTTTGTTAATTCAATAGATGGTAGCCTTGTCATTATAGAAGGTAGTATGTTGACGAGATTTTTGTTACTCCAATGGATGATAGCCTTGTCATTATGGAATCTAATCTGTTGTCGAGATTTTTGTTACTCCAATGGATGATAGCCTTGTCATTATGGAGCGTAGTCGGTTGTTGAGATTTTTTTTAATCCAATGGATGGTAGCCTTATCATTATGGAACGTAGTATTTTGTAGATATTTATGTTACTGAAATGGACGGTAGCCTTGTCATTATGGAAGGTAGTTTATTGTCGAGATTTTTGTTACTCCAATGGATGGTAGCCTTGTCATTATGGAAGGTAGTCTGTTGTCGAGATTTTTGTTAATTCAATAGATGGTAGCCTTGTCATTATGGAAGGTAGTCTATTGTCCAGATTTTTGTTACTCCAATTGATGGTAGCCTTGTCATTATGGAAGGTAGTCTGTTGTCGAGATTTTTGTTACTCCAATGGATGGTATCCTTGTCATTATGGAACATAGTATGTTGTAGATATTTCTGTTACTCCAATGGATGGTAGCCTTGTCATTATGGAAGGTAGTTTGTTGTCGAGATTTTTGTTACTCCAATGGATGGTAGCCTTGTCATTATGGAAGGTAGTCTGTTGTCGAGATTTTTGTTAATTCAATAGATGGTAGCCTTGTCATTATGGAAGGTAGTATGTTGACGAGATTTTTGTTACTCCAATGGATGATAGCCTTGTCATTATGGAATCTAATCTGTTGTCGAGATTTTTATTACTCCAATGGATGATAGCCTTGTCATTATGGAGCGTAGTCGGTTGTTGAGATTTTTTTTACTCCAATGGATGGTAGCCTTATCATTATGGAACGTAGTATTTTGTAGATATTTATGTTACTGAAATGGACGGTAGCCTTGTCATTATGGAAGGTAGTTTATTGTTGAGATTTTTGTTACTCCAATGGATGGTAGCCTTGTCATTATGGAAGGTAGTCTGTTGTCGAGATTTTTGTTAATTCAATAGATGGTAGCCTTGTCATTATGGAAGGTAGTCTATTGTCCAGATTTTTGTTACTCCAATTGATGGTAGCCTTGTCATTATGGAAGGTAGTCTGTTGTCGAGATTTTTGATACTCCAATGAATGGTAGCCTTGTCATTATGGAAGGTAGTATGTTGTCGAGATTTTTGTTACTCCAATGGATGGTAGCCTTTTCATTATAGAAGGTAGTCTGTTGTCGAGATTTTTGTTACTCCAATGGATGGTAGCCTTGTCATTATGGAAAGTAGTCAGTTGTCGTGAATTTTGTTACTCCAATGGATGGCGGCCTTGTCATTATATAAGGTAGTGTGTTGTTGAGATTTTTGTTACTCTAATGGATGATAGCCTTGTCATTATGTAAGGTAATCTGTTGTCGAGATTTTTTTTACTCCAATGGATGGTAGCCTTCACATTATGGAACGTAGTATGTTGTAGATATTTTTGTTATTCCAATGGATGGTAGCCTTTTCATTATAGAAGGTAGTCTGTTGTCGAGATTTTTGTTACTCCAATGGATGGTATCCTTGTCATTATGGAACGTAGTATGTTGTAGATATTTCTGTTATTCCAATGGATGGTAGCCTTGTCATTATGGAAGGTAGTCTATTGTCGAGATTTTTGTTACTCCAATGGATGGTAGCCTTGTCATTATGGAACATAGTACGTTGTAGATATTTCTGTTACTCCAATGGATGGTAGCCTTGTCATTATGGAAGGTAGTTTGTTGTCGAGATTTTTGTTACTCCAATGGATGGTAGCCTTGTCATTATGGAAGGTAGTCTGTTGTCGAGATTTTTGTTAATTCAATAGATGGTAGCCTTGTCATTATGGAAGGTAGTATGTTGACGAGATTTTTGTTACTCCAATGGATGATAGCCTTGTCATTATGGAATCTAATCTGTTGTCGAGATTTTTATTACTCCAATGGATGATAGCCTTGTCATTATGGAGCGTAGTCGGTTGTTGAGATTTTTTTTTACTCCAATGGATGGTAGCCTTATCATTATGGAACGTAGTATTTTGTAGATATTTATGTTACTGAAATGGACGGTAGCCTTGTCATTATGGAAGGTAGTTTATTGTCGAGATTTTTGTTACTCCAATGGATGGTAGCCTTGTCATTATGGAAGGTAGTTTGTTGTCGAGATTTTTGTTAATTCAATAGATGGTAGCCTTGTCATTATGGAAGGTAGTCTATTGTCCAGATTTTTGTTACTCCAATTGATGGTAGCCTTGTCATTATGGAAGGTAGTCTGTTGTCGAGATTTTTGATACTCCAATGAATGGTAGCCTTGTCATTATGGAAGGTAGTATGTTGTCGAGATTTTTGTTACTCCAATGGATGGTAGCCTTTTCATTATAGAAGGTAGTCTGTTGTCGAGATTTTTGTTACTCCAATGGATGGTAGCCTTGTCATTATGGAAAGTAGTCAGTTGTCGTGAATTTTGTTACTCCAATGGATGGCGGCCTTGTCATTATATAAGGTAGTGTGTTGTTGAGATTTTTGTTACTCTAATGGATGATAGCCTTGTCATTATGTAAGGTAATCTGTTGTCGATATTTTTTTTACTCCAATGGATGGTAGCCTTCACATTATGGAACGTAGTATGTTGTAGATATTTTTGTTATTCCAATGGATGGTAGCCTTTTCATTATGGAAGGTAGTCTGTTGTCGAGATTTTTGTTACTCCAATGGATGGTATCCTTGTCATTATGGAACGTAGTATGTTGTAGATATTTCTGTTACTCCAATGGATGGTAGCCTTGTCATTATGGAAGGTAGTTTGTTGTCGAGATTTTTGTTACTCCAATGGATGGTAGCCTTGTCATTATGGAAGGTAGTCTGTTGTCGAGATTTTTGTTAATTCAATATATGATAGCCTTGTCATTATGGAAGGTAGTCTTTTGACCATATTTTTGTTATTCCAATGGATGGTAGACTTGTCATTATGGAAGGTAGTCTGTTGACGAGATTTTTGTTACTCCAATGGATGGTAGCCTTGTCATTATGGAACGTAGTCGGTTGTCGAGATTTTTGTTACTCCAATGGATGGTAGCCTTGTCATTATGGAACGTCGTATGTTGTAGATATTTCTGTTACTGAAATGGACGGTAGCCTTGTCATTATGGAAGGTAGTTTGTTGTCGAGATTTTTGTTACTCCAATGGATGGTAGCCTTGTCATTATGGAAGGTAGTCTGTTGTCGAGATTTTTGTTAATTCAATAGATGGTAGCCTTGTCATTATGGAAGGTAGTCTATTGTCCAGATTTTTGTTACTCCAATTGATGGTAGCCTTGTCATTATGGAAGGTAGTCTGTTGTCGAGATTTTTGATACTCCAATGAATGGTAGCCTTGTCATTATGGAAGGTAGTATGTTGTCGAGATTTTTGTTACTCCAATGGATGGTAGCCTTTTCATTATAGAAGGTAGTCTGTTGTCGAGATTTTTGTTACTCCAATGGATGGTAGCCTTGTCATTATGGAAAGTAGTCAGTTGTCGTGAATTTTGTTACTCCAATGGATGGCGGCCTTGTCATTATATAAGGTAGTGTGTTGTTGAGATTTTTGTTACTCTAATGGATGATAGCCTTGTCATTATGTAAGGTAATCTGTTGTCGATATTTTTTTTACTCCAATGGATGGTAGCCTTCACATTATGGAACGTAGTATGTTGTAGATATTTTTGTTATTCCAATGGATGGTAGCCTTTTCATTATGGAAGGTAGTCTGTTGTCGAGATTTTTGTTACTCCAATGGATGGTATCCTTGTCATTATGGAACGTAGTATGTTGTAGATATTTCTGTTACTCCAATGGATGGTAGCCTTGTCATTATGGAAGGTAGTTTGTTGTCGAGATTTTTGTTACTCCAATGGATGGTAGCCTTGTCATTATGGAAGGTAGTCTGTTGTCGAGATTTTTGTTAATTCAATATATGATAGCCTTGTCATTATGGAAGGTAGTCTTTTGACCATATTTTTGTTATTCCAATGGATGGTAGACTTGTCATTATGGAAGGTAGTCTGTTGACGAGATTTTTGTTACTCCAATGGATGGTAGCCTTGTCATTATGGAACGTAGTCGGTTGTCGAGATTTTTGTTACTCCAATGGATGGTAGCCTTGTCATTATGGAACGTCGTATGTTGTAGATATTTCTGTTACTGAAATGGATGGTAGCCTTGTCATTATGGAAGGTAGTTTGTTGTCGAGATTTTTGTTACTCCAATGGATGGTAGCCTTGTCAATATGGAAGGTAGTCTGTTGTCGAGATTTTTGTTAATTCAATAGATGGTAGCCTTGTCATTATGGAAGGTAGTATGTTGACGAGATTTTTGTTACTCCAATGGATGGTAGCCTTGTCATTATGGAAGGTATTCTGTTGTCGAGATTTTTGATACTCTAATGAATGGTAGCCTTGTCATTATGGAAGGTAGTATGTTGTCGAGATTTTTGTTACTCCAATGGATGGTAGCCTTTTCATTATAGAAGGTAGTCTGTTGTCGAGATTTTTGTTACTCCAATGGATGGTAGCCTTGTCATTATGGAAGGTAGTTTGTTGTCGAGATTTTTGTTAATTCAATATATGATAGCCTTGTCATTATGGAAGGTAGTCTTTTGACCATATTTTTGTTATTCCAATGGATGGTAGACTTGTCATTATGAAAGGTAGTCTGTTGACGAGATTTTTGTTACTCCAATGGATGGTAGCCTTGTCATTATGGAACGTAGTCGGTTGTCGAGATTTTTTTTACTCCAATGGATGGTAGCCTTGTCATTATGGAACGTAGTATGTTGTAGATATTTCTGTTACTGAAATGGATGGTAGCCTTGTCATTATGGAAGGAAGTTTGTTGTCGAGATTTTTGTTACTCCAATGGATGGTAGCCTTGTCAATATGGAAGGTAGTCTGTTGTCGAGATTTTTGTTAATTCAATATATGGTAGCCTTGTCATTATGGAAGGTAGTATGTTGACGAGATTTTTGTTACTCCAATGGTTGGTAGCCTTGTCATTATGGAAGGTATTCTGTTGTCGAGATTGTTGATACTCCAATGAATGGTAGCCTTGTCATTATGGAAGGTAGTATGTTGTCGAGATTTTTGTTACTCCAATGGATGGTAGCCTTTTCATTATACAAGGTAGTCTGTTGTCGAGATTTTTGTTACTCCAATGGATGGTAGCCTTGTCATTATGGAAGGTAGTCAGTTTTCGTGAATTTTGTTACTCCAATGGATGGCGGCCTTGTCATTATAGAAGGTAGTGTGTTGTTGAGATTTTTGTTACTCTAATGGATGATAGCCTTGTCATTATGTAAGGTAATCTGTTGTCGAGATTTTTTTTACTCCAATGGATGGTAGCCTTGTCATTATGGAAGGTAGTCTGTTGTCGAGATTTTTGTTACTACAATGGATGGTAGCCTTGTCATTATGGAACGTAGTATGTTGTAGATATTTCTGTTACTGAAATGGATGGTAGCCTTGTCATTATGGAAGGTAGTTTGTTGTCAAGATTTTTGTTACTCCAATGGATGGTAGCCTTGTCATTATGGAAGGTAGTCTGTTGTCGAGATTTTTGTTAATTCAATAGATGGTAGCCTTGTCATTATGGAAGGTAGTATGTTGACGAGATTTTTGTTACTCCAATGGATGGTAGCCTTCTCATTATGGAATCTAATCTGTTGTCGAGATTTTTGTTACTCCAATGGATGGTAGCCTTGTCATTATGGAACGTAGTCGGTTGTTGAGATTTTTTTTACTCCAATGGATGGTAGCCTTGTCATTATGGAACAAAGTATTTTGTAGATATTTCTGTTACTGAAATGGAGGGTAGCCTTGTCATTACGGAAGGTAGTTTATTTCGAGATTTTTGTTACTCCAATGGATGGCGGCCTTGTCATAATGGAAGGTAGTCTGTTGTCGAGATTTTTGTTAATTCAATAGATGGTAGCATTGCCATTATGGAAGGTAGTCTGTTGTCGAGATTTTTGTTACTCCAATGGATGGTAGCCATGTCATTTGGAAGGTAGTCTATTGTCGAGATTTTTGATACTCCAATGAATGGTAGCCTTGTCATTATGGAAGGTAGTATGCTGTCGAGATTTTTGTTACTCCAATGGATGGTAGCCTTTTCATTATAGAAGGTAGTCTGTTGTCGAGATTTTTGTTACTCCAATGGATGGTAGCCTTCTAATCATGGAAGGTAGTCAGTTGTCGATATTTTTGTTACTCCAATGGATGGTAGCCTTTTCATTATAGAAGGTAGTCTATTGTCGAGATTTTTGTTACTCTAATGGATGGTAGCCTTGTCATCATGGAAGGTAGTCAGTTGTCGAGAATTTTGTTACTCCAATGGATGGCGGCCTTGACATTATGGAACGTAGTATGTTGTAGATATTTTTGTTATTCCAATGGATGGTAGCCTTGTCATTATGGAAGGTAGTCTGTTGTCGAGATTTTTGTTACTCCAATGGATGGTATCCTTGTCATTATGGAACATAGTATGTTGTAGATATTTCTGTTACTCCAATGGATTGTAGCCTTGTCATTATGGAAGGTAGTTTGTTGTCGAGATTTTTGTTACTCCAATGGATGGTAGCCTTGTCATTATGGAAGGTAGTCTGTTGTCGAGATTTTTGTTAATTCAATAGATGGTAGCCTTGTCATTATGGAAGGTAGTATGTTGACGAGATTTTTGTTACTCCAATGGATGATAGCCTTGTCATTATGGAATCTAATCTGTTGTCGAGATTTTTGTTACTCCAATGGATGATAGCCTTGTCATTATGGAGCGTAGTCGGTTGTTGAGATTTTTTTTACTCCAATGGATGGTAGCCTTATCATTATGGAACATAGTATTTTGTAGATATTTATGTTACTGAAAAGGACGGTAGCCTTGTCATTATGGAAGGTAGTTTATTGTCGAGATTTTTGTTACTCCAATGGATGGTAGCCTTGTCATTATGGAAGGTAGTCTGTTGTCGAGATTTTTGATACTCCAATGAATGGTAGCCTTGTCATTATGGAAGGTAGAATGTTGTCGAGATTTTTGTTACTCCAATGGATGGTAGCCTTTTCATTATAGAAGGTAGTCTGTTGTCGAGATTTTTGATACTCCAATGAATGGTAGCCTTGTCATTATGGAAGGTAGTATGTTTTCGAGATTTTTGTTACTCCAATGGATGGTAGCCTTTTCATTATAGAAGGTAGTCTGTTGTCGAGATTTTTTTTACTCCAATGGATGGTAGCCTTGTCATCATGGAAGGTAGTCAGTTGTCGAGAATTTTGTTACTCCAATGGATGGCGGCCTTGACATTATGGAACGTAGTATGTTGTAGATATTTTTGTTATTCCAATGGATGGTAGCCTTGTCATTATGGAAGGTAGTCTGTTGTCGAGATTTTTGTTACTCCAATGGATGGTATCCTTGTCATTATGGAACATAGTATGTTGTAGATATTTCTGTTACTCCAATGGATGGTAGCCTTGTCATTATGGAAGGTAGTTTGTTGTCGAGATTTTTGTTACTCCAATGGATGGTAGCCTTGTCATTATGGAAGGTAGTCTGTTGTCGAGATTTTTGTTAATTCAATAGATGGTAGCCTTGTCATTATGGAAGGTAGTATGTTGACGAGATTTTTGTTACTCCAATGGATGATAGCCTTGTCATTATGGAATCTAATCTGTTGTCGAGATTTTCATTACTCCAATGGATGATAGCCTTGTCATTATGGAGCGTAGTCGGTTGTTGAGATTTTTTTTACTCCAATGGATGGTAGCCTTATCATTATGGAACGTAGTATTTTGTAGATATTTATGTTACTGAAATGGACGGTAGCCTTGTCATTATGGAAGGTAGTTTATTGTCTTGATTTTTGTTACTCCAATGGATGGTAGCCTTGTCATTATGGAAGGTAGTCTGTTGTCGAGATTTTTGTTAATTCAATAGATGGTAGCCTTGTCATTATGGAAGGTAGTCTATTGTCCAGATTTTTGTTACTCCAATTGATGGTAGCCTTGTCATTATGGAAGGTAGTCTGTTGTCGAGATTTTTGATACTCCAATGAATGGTAGCCTTGTCATTATGGAAGGTAGTATGTTGTCGAGATTTTTGTTACTCCAATGGATGGTAGCCTTTTCATTATAGAAGGTAGTCTGTTGTCGAGATTTTTGTTACTCCAATGGATGGTAGCCTTGTCATTATGGAAAGTAGTCAGTTGTCGTGAATTTTGTTACTCCAATGGATGGCGGCCTTGTCATTATATAAGGTAGTGTGTTGTTGAGATTTTTGTTACTCTAATGGATGATAGCCTTGTCATTATGTAAGGTAATCTGTTGTCGAGATTTTTTTTACTCCAATGGATGGTAGCCTTCACATTATGGAACGTAGTATGTTGTAGATATTTTTGTTATTCCAATGGATGGTAGCCTTTTCATTATGGAAGGTAGTCTGTTGTCGAGATTTTTGTTACTCCAATGGATGGTTACCTTGTCATTATGGAACGTAGTATGTTGTAGATATTTCTGTTACTCCAATGGATGGTAGCCTTGTCATTATGGAAGGTAGTTTGTTGTCGAGATTTTTGTTACTCCAATGGATGGTAGCCTTGTCATTATGGAAGGTAGTCTGTTGTCGAGATTTTTGTTAATTCAATATATGATAGCCTTGTCATTATGGAAGGTAGTCTTTTGACCATATTTTTGTTATTCCAATGGAAGGTAGACTTGTCATTATGGAAGGTAGTCTGGTGACGAGATTTTTGTTACTCCAATGGATGGTAGCCTTCTAATCATGGAAGGTAGTATGTTGTCGAGATTTTTGTTACTCCAATGGATGGTAGCCTTTTCATTATAGAAGGTAGTCTGTTGTCGAGATTTTTGATACTCCAATGAATGGTAGCCTTGTCATTATGGAAGGTAGTATGTTGTCGAGATTTTTGTTACTCCAATGGATGGTAGCCTTTTCATTATAGAAGGTAGTCTGTTGTCGAGATTTTTGTTACTCCAATGGATGGTAGCCTTGTCATCATGGAAGGTAGTCAGTTGTCGAGAATTTTGTTAGTCCAATGGATGGCGGCCTTGACATTATGGAACGTAGTATGTTGTAGATATTTTTCTTATTCCAATGGATGGTAGCCTTGTCATTATGGAAGGTAGTCTGTTGTCGAGATTTTTGTTACTCCAATGGATGGTATCCTTGTCATTATGGAACATAGTATGTTGTAGATATTTCTGTTACTCCAATGGATAGTAGCCTTGTCATTATGGAAGGTAGTTTGTTGTCGAGATTTTTGTTACTCCAATGGATGGTAGCCTTGTCATTATGGAAGGTAGTCTGTTGTCGAGATTTTTGTTAATTCAATAGATGGTAGCCTTGTCATTATGGAAGGTAGTATGTTGACGAGATTTTTGTTACTCCAATGGATGATAGCCTTGTCATTATGGAATCTAATCTGTTGTAGAGATTTTTGTTACTCCAATGGATGATAGCCTTGTCATTATGGAGCGTAGTCGGTTGTTGAGATTTTTTTTACTCCAATGGATGGTAGCCTTATCATTATGGAACGTAGTATTTTGTAGATATTTATGTTACTGAAATGGACGGTAGCCTTGTCATTATGGAAGGTAGTTTATTGTCGAGATTTTTGTTACTCCAATGGATGGTAGCCTTGTCATTATGGAAGGTAGTCTGTTGTCGAGATTTTTGATACTCCAATGAATGGTAGCCTTGTCATTATGGAAGGTAGTATGTTGTCGAGATTTTTGTTACTCCAATGGATGGTAGCCTTTTCATTAAAGAAGGTAGTCTGTTGTCGAGATTTTTGATACTCCAATGAATGGTAGCCTTGTCATTATGGAAGGTAGTATGTTTTCGAGATTTTTGTTACTCCATTGGATGGTAGCCTTTTCATTATAGAAGGTAGTCTGTTGTCGAGATTTTTGTTACTCCAATGGATGGTAGCTTTGTCATCATGGAAGGTAGTCAGTTGTCGAGAATTTTGTTACTCCAATGGATGGCGGCCTTGACATTATGGAACGTAGTATGTTGTAGATATTTTTGTTATTCCAATGGATGGTAGCCTTGTCATTATGGAAGGTAGTCTGTTGTCAAGATTTTTGTTACTCCAATGGATGGTATCCTTGTCATTATGGAACATAGTATGTTGTAGATATTTCTGTTACTCCAATGGATGGTAGCCTTGTCATTATGGAAGGTAGTTTGTTGTCGAGATTTTTGTTACTCCAATGGATGGTAGCCTTGTCATTATGGAAGGTAGTCTGTTGTCGAGATTTTTGTTAATTCAATAGATGGTAGCCTTGTCATTATGGAAGGTAGTATGTTGACGAGATTTTTGTTACTCCAATGGATGATAGCCTTGTCATTATGGAATCTAATCTGTTGTCGAGATTTTTGTTACTCCAATGGATGATAGCCTTGTCATTATGGAGCGTAGTCGGTTGTTGAGATTTTTTTTACTCCAATGGATGGTAGCCTTATCATTATGGAACGTAGTATTTTGTAGATATTTATGTTACTGAAATGGACGGTAGCCTTGTCATTATGGAAGGTAGTTTATTGTCGAGATTTTTGTTACTCCAATGGATGGTAGCCTTGTCATTATGGAAGGTAGTCTGTTGTCGAGATTTTTGTTAATTCAATAGATGGTAGCCTTGCCATTATGGAAGTAGTCTATTGTCCAGATTTTTGTTACTCCAATTGATGGTAGCCTTGTCATTATGGAAGGTAGTCTGTTGTCGAGATTTTTGATACTCCAATGAATGGTAGCCTTGTCATTATGGAAGGTAGTATGTTGTCGAGATTTTTGTTACTCCAATGGATGGTAGCCTTTTCATTATAGAAGGTAGTCTGTTGTCGAGATTTTTGTTACTCCAATGGATGGTAGCCTTGTCATTATGGAAAGTAGTCAGTTGTCGTGAATTTTGTTACTCCAATGGATGGCGGCCTTGTCATTATATAAGGTAGTGTGTTGTTGAGATTTTTGTTACTCTAATGGATGATAGCCTTGTCATTATGTAAGGTAATCTGTTGTCGAGATTTTTTTTACTCCAATGGATGGTAGCCTTCACATTATGGAACGTAGTATGTTGTAGATATTTTTGTTATTCCAATGGATGGTAGCCTTTTCATTATGGAAGGTAGTCTGTTGTCAAGATTTTTGTTACTCCAATGGATGGTATCCTTGTCATTATGGAACGTAGTATGTTGTAGATATTTCTGTTACTCCAATGGATGGTAGCCTTGTCATTATGGAAGGTAGTTTGTTGTCGAGATTTTTGTTACTCCAATGGATGGTAGCCTTGTCATTATGGAAGGTAGTCTGTTGTCGAGATTTTTGTTAATTCAATATATGATAGCCTTGTCATTATGGAAGGTAGTCTTTTGACCATATTTTTGTTATTCCAATGGATGGTAGACTTGTCATTATGGAAGGTAGTCTGTTGACGAGATTTTTGTTACTCCAATGGATGGTAGCCTTGTCATTATGGAACGTAGTCGGTTGTCGAGATTTTTGTTACTCCAACGGATGGTAGCCTTGTCATTATGGAACGTCGTATGTTGTAGATATTTCTGTTACTGAAATGGATGGTAGCCTTGTCATTATGGAAGGTAGTTTGTTGTCGAGATTTTTGTTACTCCAATGGATGGTAGCCTTGTCAATATGGAAGGTAGTCTGTTGTCGAGATTTTTGTTAATTCAATAGATGGTAGCCTTGCCATTATGGAAGTAGTCTATTGTCCAGATTTTTGTTACTCCAATTGATGGTAGCCTTGTCATTATGGAAGGTAGTCTGTTGTCGAGATTTTTGATACTCCAATGAATGGTAGCCTTGTCATTATGGAAGGTAGTATGTTGTCGAGATTTTTGTTACTCCAATGGATGGTAGCCTTTTCATTATAGAAGGTAGTCTGTTGTCGAGATTTTTGTTACTCCAATGGATGGTAGCCTTGTCATTATGGAAAGTAGTCAGTTGTCGTGAATTTTGTTACTCCAATGGATGGCGGCCTTGTCATTATATAAGGTAGTGTGTTGTTGAGATTTTTGTTACTCTAATGGATGATAGCCTTGTCATTATGTAAGGTAATCTGTTGTCGAGATTTTTTTTACTCCAATGGATGGTAGCCTTCACATTATGGAACGTAGTATATTGTAGATATTTTTGTTATTCCAATGGATGGTAGCCTTTTCATTATGGAAGGTAGTCTGTTGTCAAGATTTTTGTTACTCCAATGGATGGTATCCTTGTCATTATGGAACGTAGTATGTTGTAGATATTTCTGTTACTCCAATGGATGGTAGCCTTGTCATTATGGAAGGTAGTTTGTTGTCGAGATTTTTGTTACTCCAATGGATGGTAGCCTTGTCATTATGGAAGGTAGTCTGTTGTCGAGATTTTTGTTAATTCAATATATGATAGCCTTGTCATTATGGAAGGTAGTCTTTTGACCATATTTTTGTTATTCCAATGGATGGTAGACTTGTCATTATGGAAGGTAGTCTGTTGACGAGATTTTTGTTACTCCAATGGATGGTAGCCTTGTCATTATGGAACGTAGTCGGTTGTCGAGATTTTTGTTACTCCAACAGATGGTAGCCTTGTCATTATGGAACGTCGTATGTTGTAGATATTTCTGTTACTGAAATGGATGGTAGCCTTGTCATTATGGAAGGTAGTTTGTTGTCGAGATTTTTGTTACTCCAATGGATGGTAGCCTTGTCAATATGGAAGGTAGTCTGTTGTCGAGATTTTTGTTAATTCAATAGATGGTAGCCTTGTCATTATGGAAGGTAGTATGTTGACGAGATTTTTGTTACTCCAATGGATGGTAGCCTTGTCATTATGGAAGGTATTCTGTTGTCGAGATTTTTGATACTCCAATGAATGGTAGCCTTGTCATTATGGAAGGTAGTATGTTGTCGAGATTTTTGTTACTCCAATGGATGGTAGCCTTTTCATTATAGAAGGTAGTCTGTTGTCGAGATTTTTGTTACTCCAATGGATGGTAGCCTTGTCATTATGGAAGGTAGTCAGTTGTCGTGAATTTTGTTACTCCAATGGATGGCGGCCTTGTCATTATAGAAGGTAGTGTGTTGTTGCGATTTTTGTTACTCTAATGGATGATAGCCTTGTCATTATGTAAGGTAATTTGTTGTCGAGATTTTTTTTACTCCAATGGATGGTAGCCTTGTCATTATGGAAGGTAGTCTATTGTCGAGATTTTTGTTACTACAATGGATGGTAGCCTTGTCATTATGGAACGTAGTATGTTGTAGATATTTCTGTTACTGAAATGGATGGTAGCCTTTTCATTATAGAAGGTAGTCTGTTGTCGAGATTTTTGTTACTCCAATGGATGGTAGCCTTGTCATTATGGAAGGTAGTCAGTTGTCGTGAATTTTGTTACTCCAATGGATGGCGGCCTTGTCATTATGGAAGGTAGTATGTTGTTGAGATTTTTGTTACTCTAATGGATGATAGCCTTGTCATTATGTAAGGTAATCTGTTGTCGAGATTTTTTTTACTCCAATGGATGGTAGCCTTGTCATTATGGAAGGAAGTCTGTTGTCGAGATTTTTGTTACTACAATGGATGGTAGCCTTGTCATTATGGAACGTAGTATGTTGTAGATATTTCTGTTACCGAAATGGATGGTAGCCTTGTCATTATGGAAGGTAGTTTGTTGTCGAGATTTTTGTTACTCCAATGGATGGTAGCCTTGTCATTATGGAAGGTAGTCTGTTGTCGAGATTTTTGTTAATTCAATAGATGGTAGCCTTGTCATTATGGAAGGTAGTATGTTGACGAGATTTTTGTTACTCCAATGGATGGTAGCCTTCTCATTATGGAATCTAATCTGTTGTCGAGATTTTTGTTACTCCAATGGATGGTAGCCTTGTCATTATGGAACGTAGTCGGTTGTTGAGATTTTTTTTACTCCAATGGATGGTAGCCTTGTCATTATGGAAAGTAGTCAGTTGTCGTGAATTTTGTTACTCCAATGGATGGCGGCCTTGTCATTATATAAGGTAGTGTGTTGTTGAGATTTTTGTTACTCTAATGGATGATAGCCTTGTCATTATGTAAGGTAATCTGTTGTCGAGATTTTTTTTACTCCAATGGATGGTAGCCTTCACATTAGGGAACGTAGTATGTTGTAGATATTTTTGTTATTACAATGGATGGTAGCCTTTTCATTATGGAAGGTAGTCTGTTGTCGAGATTTTTGTTACTCCAATGGATGGTATCCTTGTCATTATGGAACGTAGTATGTTGTAGATATTTCTGTTACTCCAATGGATGGTAGCCTTGTCATTATGGAAGGTAGTTTGTTGTCGAGATTTTTGTTACTCCAATGGATGGTAGCCTTGTCATTATGGAAGGTAGTCTGTTGTCGAGATTTTTGTTAATTCAATATATGATAGCCTTGTCATTATGGAAGGTAGTCTTTTGACCATATTTTTGTTATTCCAATGGATGGTAGACTTGTCATTATGGAAGGTAGTCTGTTGACGAGATTTTTGTTACTCCAATGGATGGTAGCCTTGTCATTATGGAACGTAGTCGGTTGTCGATATTTTTGTTACTCCAATGGATGGTAGCCTTGTCATTATGGAACGTCGTATGTTGTAGATATTTCTGTTACTGAAATGGATGGTAGCCTTGTCATTATGGAAGGTAGTTTGTTGTCGAGATTTTTGTTACTCCAATGGATGGTAGCTTTGTCAATATGGAAGGTAGTCTGTTGTCGAGATTTTTGTTAATTCAATAGATGGTAGCCTTGTCATTATGGAAGGTAGTATGTTGACGAGATTTTTGTTACTCCAATGGATGGTAGCCTTGTCATTATGGAAGGTATTCTGTTGTCGAGATTTTTGATACTCTAGTGAATGGTAGCCTTGTCATTATGGAAGGTAGTATGTTGTCGAGATTTTTGTTACTCCAATGGATGGTAGCTATTTCATTATAGAAGGTAGTCTGTTGTCGAGATTTTTGTTACTCCAATGGATGGTAGCCTTGTCATTATGGAAGGTAGTCAGTTGTCGTGAATTTTGTTACTCCAATGGATGGCGGCCTTGTCATTATAGAAGGTAGTGTGTTGTTGAGATTTTTGTTACTCTAATGGATGATAGCCTTGTCATTATGTAAGGTAATCTGTTGTCGAGATTTTTTTTACTCCAATGGATGGTAGCCTTGTCATTATGGAAGGTAGTCTGTTGTCGAGATTTTTGTTACTACAATGGATGGTAGCCTTGTCATTATGGAACGTAGTATGTTGTAGATATTTCTGTTACTGAAATGGATGGTAGCCTTGTCATTATGGAAGGTAGTCTGTTGTCGAGATTTTTGTTAATTCAATAGATGGTAGCCTTGTCATTATGGAAGGTAGTATGTTGACGAGATTTTTGTTACTCCAATGGATGGTAGCCTTCTCATTATGGAATCTAATCTGTTGTCGAGATTTTTGTTACTCCAATGGATGGTAGCCTTGTCATTATGGAACGTAGTCGGTTGTTGAGATTTTTTTTACTCCAATGGATGGTAGCCTTGTCATTATGGAACAAAGTATTTTGTAGATATTTCTGTTACTGAAATGGAGGGTAGCCTTGTCATTACGGAAGGTAGTTTATTTCGAGATTTTTGTTACTCCAATGGATGGTAGCCTTGTCATAATGGAAGGTAGTCTGTTGTCGAGATTTTTATTAATTCAATAGATGGTTGCCTTGCCATTATGGAAGGTAGTCTGTTGTCGAGATTTTTGTTACTCCAATGGATGGTAGCCTTGTCATTTGGAAGGTAGTCTGTTGTCGAGATTTTTGATACTCCAATGAATGGTAGCCTTGTCATTATGGAAGGTAGTATGCTGTCGAGATTTTTGTTACTCCAATGGATGGTAGCCTTTTCATTATAGAAGGTAGTCTGTTGTCGAGATCTTTGTTACACCAATGGATGGTAGCCTTGTAATCATGGAAGGTAGTCAGTTGTCGAGAATTTTGTTACTCCAATGGATGGCGGCCTTGTCATTATGGAAGGTAGTGTGTTGTCGGGATTTTTGTTAATTCAATAGATGGTAGCCTTGCCATTATGGAAGGTAGTCTGTTGTCTAGATTTTTGTTACTCCAATGGATGGTAGCCTTGTCATTATGGAAGGTAGTCTGTTGTCGAGATTTTTGATACTCCAATGAATGGTAGCCTTGTCATTATGGAAGGTAGTATGTTGTCGAGATTTTTGTTACTCCAATGGATGGTAGCCTTTTCATTATAGAAGGTAGTCTGTTGTAGAGATTTTTGTTACTCCAATCGATGGTAGCCTTGTCATTATGGAAGGTAGTCAGTTGTCGAGAATTTTGTTACTCCAATGGATGGCGGCCTTGTCATTATGGAAGGTAGTGTGTTGTTGAGATTTTTGTTACTCTAATGGATGATAGCCTTGTCATTATGTAAGGTAGTCTGTTGTCGAGATTTTTTTTACTCCAATGGATGGTAGCCTTGACATTATGGAACGTAGTATGTTGTAGATATTTTTGTTATTCCAATGGATGGTAGCCTTGTTATTATGGAAGGTAGTCTGTTGTCGAGATTTTTGTTACTACAATGGATGGTATCCTTGTCATTATGGAACGTAGTATGTTGTAGATATTTTTGTTACTCCAATGGATGGTAGCCTTATCATTATGGAAGGTAGTTTATAGTCGAGATTTTTGTAACTCCAATGGATGGTAGCCTTGTCATTATGGAAGGTAGTCTATTGTCGAGATTTTTGTTAATTCAATAGATGGTAGCCTTGTCATTATGGAAGGTAGTCTGTTGACGAGATTTTTGTTACTCCAATGGATGGTAGCCTTGTCATTATGGAACATAGTCGGTTGTCGAGATTTTTGTTACTCCAATGGATGGTAGCCTTGTCATTATGGAACGTAGTATGTTGTAGATATTTCTGTTACTGAAATGGATGGTAGCCTTGTCATTATGGAAGGTAGTTTGTTGTCGAGATTTTTGTTACTCCAATGGATGGTAGCCTTGTCATTATGGAAGGTAGTTTGTTGTCGAGATTTTTGTTAATTCAATAGATGGTAGCCTTGTCATTATGAAAGGTAGTATGTTGACGAGATTTTTGTTACTCCAATGGATGGTAGCCTTGTCATTATGGAATCTAATCTGTTGTCGAGATTTTTGTTACTCCAATGGATGGTAGCCTTGTCATTATGGAACGTAGTCGGTTGTTGAGATTTTTTTTACTCCAATGGATGGTAGCCTTGTCATTATGGAACATAGTATTTTGTAGATATTTCTGTTACTGAAATGGAGGGTAGCCTTGTCATTATGGAAGGTAGTTTATTTCGAGATTTTTGTTACTCCAATGGATGGTAGTGTTGTCATTATGGAAGGTAGTCTGTTTTCGAGATTTTTGTTAATTCAATAGATGGTTGCCTTGCCATTATGGAAGGTAGTCTGTTGTCGAGATTTTTGTTACTCCAATGGATGGTAGCCTTGTCATTTGGAAGGTAGTCTGTTGTCGAGATTTTTGATACTCCAATGAATGGTAGCCTTGTCATTATGGAAGGTAGTATGTTGTCGAGATTTTTGTTACTCCAATGGATGGTAGCCTTTTCATTATAGAAGGTAGTCTGTTGTCGAGATTTTTGTTACTCCAATGGATGGTAGCCTTGTCATCATGGAAGGTAGTCAGTTGTCAAGAATTTTGTTACTCCAATGGATGGCGGCCTTGACATTATGGAACGTAGTATGTTGTAGATATTTTAGTTATTCCAATGGATGGTAGCCTTGTCATTATGGAAGGTAGTCTGTTGTCGAGATTTTTGTTACTCCAATGGATGGTATCCTTGTCATTATGGAACATAGTATGTTGTAGATATTTCTGTTACTCCAATGGATGGTAGCCTTGTCATTATGGAAGGTAGTTTGTTGTCGAGATTTTTGATACTCCAATGAATGGTAGCCTTCTCATTATGGAAGGTAGTATGTTGTCGAGATTTTTGTTACTCCAATGGATGGTAGCCTTTTCATTATAGAAGGTAGTCTGTTGTCGAGATTTTTGTTACTCCAATGGATGGTAGCCTTGTCATTATGGAAGGTAGTCAGTTGTCGGGAATTTTGTTACTCCAATGGATGGCGGCCTTGTCATTATGGAAGGTAGTGTGTTGTTGAGATTTTTGTTACTCTAATGGATGATAGCCTTGTCATTATGTAAGGTAGTCTGTTGTCGAGATTTTTTTTACTCCAATGGATGGTAGCCTTGACATTATGGAAAGTAGTATGTTGTAGATATTTTTGTTATTCTAATGGATGGTAGCCTTGTCATTATGGAAGGTAGTCTGTTGTCGAGATTTTTGTTACTACAATGGATGGTATCCTTGTCATTATGGAACGTAGTATGTTGTAGATATTTCTGTTACTCCAATGGATGGTAGCCTTGTCATTATGGAAGGTAGTTTGTAGTCGAGATTTTTGTAACTCCAATGGATGGTAGCCTTGTCATTATGGAAGGTAGTCTATTGTCGAGATTTTTGTTAATTCAATAGATGGTAGCCTTGTCATTATGGAAGGTAGTCTATTGACGAGATTTCTGTTACTCCAATGGATGGTAGCCTTGTCATTATGGAACATAGTCGGTTGTCGAGATTTTTGTTACTCCAATGGATGGTAGCCTTGTCATTATGGAACGTAGTATGTTGTAGATATTTCTGTTACTGAAATGGATGGTAGCCTTGTCATTATGGAAGGTTGTTTGTTGTCGAGATTTTTGATACTCCAATGGATGGTAGCCTTGTCATTATGGAAGGTAGTCTGTTGTCGAGATTTTTGTTAATTCAATAGATGGTAGCCTTGTCATTATGAAAGGTAGTATGTTGACGAGATTTTTGTTACTCCAATGGATGGTAGCCTTGTCATTATGGAATCTAATCTGTTGTCGAGATTTTTGTTACTCCAATTGATGGTAGCCTTGTCATTATGGAACGTAGTCGGTTGTTGGGATTTTTTTTACTCCAATGGATGGTAGCCTTGTCATTATGGAACGTAGTATTTTGTAGATATTTTTGTTACGGAAATGGAGGGTAGCCTTGTCATTATGGAAGGTAGTTTATTTCGAGATTTTTGTTACTCCAATGGATGGTAGCGTTGTCATCATGGAAGGTAGTCTGTTGTCGAGATTTTTGTTAATTCAATAGATGGTTGCCTTGCCATTATGGAAGGTAGTCTGTTGTCGAGATTTTTGTTACTCCAATGGATGGTAGCCTTGTCATTTGGAAGGTAGTCTGTTGTCGAGATTTTTGATACTCCAATGAATGGTAGCCTTGTCATTATGGAAGGTAGTATGTTGTCGAGATTTTTGTTACTCCAATGGATGGTAGCCTTTTCATTATAGAAGGTAGTTTGTTGTCGAGATTTTTGTTACTCCAATGGATGGCGGCCTTGACATTAAGGAACGTAGTATGTTGTAGATATTTTTGTTATTCCAATGGATGGTAGCCTTGTCATTTTGGAAGGTAGTCTGTTGTCGAGATTTGTGTTACTCCAATGGATGGTATCCTTGTCATTATGGAACATAGTATGTTGTAGATATTTCTGTTACTCCAATGGATGGTAGCCTTGTCATTATGGAAGGTAGTTTGTTGTCGAGATTTTTGTTACTCCAATGGATGGTAGCCTTGTCATTATGGAAGGTAGTCTGTTGTCGAGATTTTTGTTAATTCAATAGATGGTAGCCTTGTCATTATGGAAGGTAGTATGTTGACGAGATTTTTGTTACTCCAATGTTTGATAGCCTTGTCATTATGGAATCTAATCTGTTGTCGACATTTTTGTTACTCCAATGGATGGTAGCCTTGTCATTATGGAGCGTAGTCGGTTGTTGAGATTTTTTTTACTCCAATGGATGGTAGCCTTATCATTATGGAACGTAGTATTTTGTAGATATTTATGTTACTGAAATGGATGGTAGCCTTGTCATTATGGAAGGTAGTTTACTGTCGAGATTTTTGTTACTCCAATGGATGGTAGCCTTGTCATTATGGAAGGTAGTCTGTTGTCGAGATTTTTGTTAATTCAATAGATGGTAGCCTTGCCATTATGGAAGGTTGTCTATTGTCCAGATTTTTGTTACTCCAATGGATGGTAGCCTTGTCATTATGGAAGGTAGTCTGTTGTCGAGATTTTTGATACTCCAATGAATGGTAGCCTTGTCATTATGGAAGGTAGTATGTTGTCGAGATTTTTGTTACTCCAATGGATGGTAGCCTTTTCATTATAGAAGGTAGTCTGTTGTCGAGATTTTTGTTACTCCAATGGATGGTAGCCTTGTCATTATGGAAGGTAGTCAGTTGTCGTGAATTTTGTTACTCCAATGGATGGCGGCCTTGTCATTATAGAAGGTAGTGTGTTGTTGAGATTTTTGTTACTCTAATGGATGATAGCCTTGTCATTATGTAAGGTAATCTGTTGTCGAGATTTTTTTTACTCCAATGGATGGTAGCCTTGATATTATGCAACGTAGTATGTTGTAGATATTTTTGTTATTCCAATGGATGGTAGCCTTTTCATTATGGAAGGTAGTCTGTTGTAGAGATTTTTGTTACTCCAATGGATGGTATCCTTGTCATTATGGAACGTAGTATGTTCTAGATATTTCTGTTACTCCAATGGATGGTAGCCTTGTCATTATGGAAGGTAGTTTGTTGTGGAGATTTTTTTTACTCCAATGGATGGTAGCCTTGTCATTATGGAAGGTAGTCTGTTGTCGAGATTTTTGTTAATTCAATATATGATAGCCTTGTCATTATGGAAGGTAGTCTTTTGACCATATTTTTGTTATTCCAATGGATGGTAGACTTGTCATTATGGAAGGTAGTCTGTTGACGAGATTTTTGTTACTCCAATGGATGGTATCCTTGTCATTATGGAACATAGTATGTTGTAGATATTTCTGTTACTCCAATGGATGGTAGCCTTGTCATTATGGAAGGTAGTTTGTTGTCGAGATTTTTGATACTCCAATGAATGGTAGCCTTCTCATTATGGAAGGTAGTATGTTGTCGAGATTTTTGTTACTCCAATGGATGGTAGCCTTTTCATTATAGAAGGTAGTCTGTTGTCGAGATTTTTGTTACTCCGATGGATGGTAGCCTTGTCATTATGGAAGGTAGTCAGTTGTCGGGAATTTTGTTACTCCAATGGATGGCGGCCTTGTCATTATGGAAGGTAGTGTGTTGTTGAGATTTTTGTTACTCTAATGGATGATAGCCTTGTCATTATGTAAGGTAGTCTGTTGTCGAGATTTTTTTTACTCCAATGGATGGTAGCCTTGACATTATGGAAAGTAGTATGTTGTAGATATTTTTGTTATTCCAATGGATGGTAGCCTTGTCATTATGGAAGGTAGTCTGTTGTCGAGATTTTTGTTACTACAATGGATGGTATCCTTGTCATTATGGAACGTAGTATGTTGTAGATATTTCTTTTACTCCAATGGATGGTAGCCTTGTCATTATGGAAGGTAGTTTGTAGTCGAGATTTTTGTAACTCCAATGGATGGTAGCCTTGTCATTATGGAAGGTAGTCTATTGTCGAGATTTTTGTTAATTCAATAGATGGTAGCCTTGTCATTATGGAAGGTAGTCTGTTGACGAGATTTCTGTTACTCCAATGGATGGTAGCCTTGTCATTATGGAACATAGTCGGTTGTCGAGATTTTTGTTACTCCAATGGATGGTAGCCTTGTCATTATGGAACGTAGTATGTTGTAGATATTTCTGTTACTGAAATGGATGGTAGCCTTGTCATTATGGAAGGTAGTTTGTTGTCGAGATTTTTGATACTCCAATGGATGGTAGCCTTGTCATTATGGAAGGTAGTCTGTTGTCGAGATTTTTGTTAATTCAATAGATGGTAGCCTTGTCATTATGAAAGGTAGTATGTTGACGAGATTTTTGTTACTCCAATGGATGGTAGCCTTGTCATTATGGAATCTAATCTGTTGTCGAGATTTTTGTTACTCCAATTGATGGTAGCCTTGTCATTATGGAACGTAGTCGGTTGTTGAGATTTTTTTTACTCCAATGGATGGTAGCCTTGTCATTATGGAACGTAGTATTTTGTAGATATTTTTGTTACTGAAATGGAGGGTAGCCTTGTCATTATGGAAGGTAGTTTATTTCGAGATTTTTGTTACTCCAATGGATGGTAGCGTTGTCATTATGGAAGGTAGTCTGTTGTCGAGATTTTTGTTAATTCAATAGATGATTGCCTTGCCATTATGGAAGGTAGTCTGTTGTCGAGATTTTTGTTACTCCAATGGATGGTAGCCTTGTCATTTGGAAGGTAGTCTGTTGTCGAGATTTTTGATACTCCAATGAATGGTAGCCTTGTCATTATGGAAGGTAGTATGTTGTCGAGATTTTTGTTACTCCAATGGATGGTAGCCTTTTCATTATAGAAGGTAGTTTGTTGTCGAGATTTTTGTTACTCCAATGGATGGCGGCCTTGACATTAAGGAACGTAGTATGTTGTAGATATTTTTGTTATTCCAATGGATGGTAGCCTTGTCATTATGGAAGGTAGTCTGTTGTCGAGATTTGTGTTACTCCAATGGATGGTATCCTTGTCATTATGGAACATAGTATGTTGTAGATATTTCTGTTACTCCAATGGATGGTAGCCTTGTCATTATGGAAGGTAGTTTGTTGTCGAGATTTTTGTTACTCCAATGGATGGTAGCCTTGTCATTATGGAAGGTAGTCTGTTGTCGAGATTTTTGTTAATTCAATAGATGGTAGCCTTGTCATTATGGAAGGTAGTATGTTGACGAGATTTTTGTTACTCCAATGTTTGATAGCCTTGTCATTATGGAATCTAATCTGTTGTCGACATTTTTGTTACTCCAATGGATGGTAGCCTTGTCATTATGGAGCGTAGTCGGTTGTTGAGATTTTTTTTACTCCAATGGATGGTAGCCTTATCATTATGGAACGTAGTATTTTGTAGATATTTATGTTACTGAAATGGATGGTAGCCTTGTCATTATGGAAGGTAGTTTACTGTCGAGATTTTTGTTACTCCAATGGATGGTAGCCTTGTCATTATGGAAGGTAGTCTGTTGTCGAGATTTTTGTTAATTCAATAGATGGTAGCCTTGCCATTATGGAAGGTTGTCTATTGTCCAGATTTTTGTTACTCCAATGGATGGTAGCCTTGTCATTATGGAAGGTAGTCTGTTGTCGAGATTTTTGATACTCCAATGAATGGTAGCCTTGTCATTATGGAAGGTAGTATGTTGTCGAGATTTTTGTTACTCCAATGGATGGTAGCCTTTTCATTATAGAAGGTAGTCTGTTGTCGAGATTTTTGTTACTCCAATGGATGGTAGCCTTGTCATTATGGAAGGTAGTCAGTTGTCGTGAATTTTGTTACTCCAATGGATGGCGGCCTTGTCATTATAGAAGGTAGTGTGTTGTTGAGATTTTTGTTACTCTAATGGATGATAGCCTTGTCATTATGTAAGGTAATCTGTTGTCGAGATTTTTTTTACTCCAATGGATGGTAGCCTTGACATTATGGAACGTAGTATGTTGTAGATATTTTTGTTATTCCAATGGATGGTAGCCTTTTCATTATGGAAGGTAGTCTGTTGTAGAGATTTTTGTTACTCCAATGGATGGTATCCTTGTCATTATGGAACGTAGTATGTTCTAGATATTTCTGTTACTCCAATGGATGGTAGCCTTGTCATTATGGAAGGTAGTTTGTTGTGGAGATTTTTTTTACTCCAATGGATGGTAGCCTTGTCATTATGGAAGGTAGTCTGTTGTCGAGATTTTTGTTAATTCAATATATGATAGCCTTGTCATTATGGAAGGTAGTCTTTTGACCATATTTTTGTTATTCCAATGGATGGTAGACTTGTCATTATGGAAGGTAGTCTGTTGACGAGGTTTTTGTTACTCCAATGGATGGTAGCCTTGTCATTATGGAACGTAGTCGGTTGTTGAGATTTTTTTTACTCCAATGGATGGTAGCCTTGTCATTATGGAACAAAGTATTTTGTAGATATTTCTGTTACTGAAATGGAGGGTAGCCTTGTCATTACGGAAGGTAGTTTATTTCGAGATTTTTGTTACTCCAATGGATGGTAGCCTTGTCATAATGGAAGGTAGTCTGTTGTCGAGATTTTTGTTAATTCAATAGATGGTTGCCTTGCCATTATGGAAGGTAGTCTGTTGTCGAGATTTTTGTTACTCCAATGGATGGTAGCCTTGTCATTTGGAAGGTAGTCTGTTGTCGAGATTTTTGATACTCCAATGAATGGTAGCCTTGTCATTATGGAAGGTAGTATGCTGTCGAGATTTTTGTTACTCCAATGGATGGTAGCCTTTTCATTATAGAAGGTAGTCTGTTGTCGAGATCTTTGTTACTCCAATGGATGGTAGCCTTGTAATCATGGAAGGTAGTCAGTTGTCGAGAATTTTGTTACTCTAATGGATGGCGGCCTTGTCATTATGGAAGGTAGTGTGTTGTCGAGATTTTTGTTAATTCAATAGATGGTAGCCTTGCCATTATGGAAGGTAGTCTGTTGTCTAGATTTTTGTTACTCCAATGGATGGTAGCCTTGTCATTATGGAAGGTAGTCTGTTGTCGAGATTTTTGATACTCCAATGAATGGTAGCCTTGTCATTATGGAAGGTAGTATGTTGTCGAGATTTTTGTTACTCCAATGGATGGTAGCCTTTTCATTATAGAAGGGAGTCTGTTGTTGAGATTTTTGTTACTCCAATGGATGGTAGCCTTGTCATTATGGAAGGTAGTCAGTTGTCGAGAATTTTGTTACTCCAATGGATGGCGGCCTTGTCATTATGGAAGGTAGTCTGTTGTCGAGATTTTTTTTACTCCAATGGATGGTAGCCTTGACATTATGGAACGTAGTATGTTGTAGATATTTTTGTTATTCCAATGGATGGTAGCCTTGTCATTATGGAAGGTAGTCTGTTGTCGAGATTTTTGTTACTACAATGGATGGCATCCTTGTCATTATGGAACGTAGTATGTTGTAGATATTTCTGTTACTCCAATGGATGGTAGCCTTGTCATTATGGAAGGTAGTTTGTAGTCGAGATTTTTGTAACTCCAATGGATGGTAGCCTTGTCATTATGGAAGGTAGTCTATTGTCGAGATTTTTGTTAATTCAATAGATGGTAGCCTTGTCATTATGGAAGGTAGTCTGTTGACGAGATTTTTGTTACTCCAATGGATGGTAGCCTTGTCATTATGGAACATAGTCGGTTGTCGAGATTTTTGTTACTCCAATGGATGGTAGCCTTGTCATTATGGAACGTAGTATGTTGTAGATATTTCTGTTACTGAAATGGATGGTAGCCTTGTCATTATGGAAGGTAGTTTGTTGTCGAGATTTTTGTTACTCCAATGGATGGTAGCCTTGTCATTATGGAAGGTAGTCTGTTGTCGAGATTTTTGTTAATTCAATAGATGGTAGCCTTGTCATTATGAAAGGTAGTATGTTGACGAGATTTTTGTTACTCCAATGGATGGTAGCCTTGTCATTATGGAATCTAATCTGTTGTCGAGATTTTTGTTACTCCAATGGATGGTAGCCTTGTCATTATGGAACGTAGTCGGTTGTTGAGATTTTTTTTACTCCAATGGATGGTAGCCTTGTCATTATGGAACATAGTATTTTGTAGATATTTCTGTTACTGAAATGGAGGGTAGCCTTGTCATTATGGAAGGTAGTTTATTTCGAGATTTTTGTTACTCCAATGGATGGTAGCGTTGTCATTATGGAAGGTAGTCTGTTGTCGAGATTTTTGTTAATTCAATAGATGGTTGCCTTGCCATTATGGAAGGTAGTCTGTTGTCGAGATTTTTGTTACTCCAATGGATGGTAGCCTTGTCATTTGGAAGGTAGTCTGTTGTCGAGATTTTTGATACTCCAATGAATGGTAGCCTTATCATTATGGAAGGTAGTATGTTGTCGAGATTTTTGTTACTCCAATGGATGGTAGCCTTTTCATTATAGAAGGTAGTCTGTTGTCGAGATTTTTGTTACTCCAATGGATGGTAGCCTTGTCATCATGGAAGGTAGTCAGTTGTCGAGAATTTTGTTACTCCAATGGATGGCGGCCTTGACATTAAGGAACGTAGTATGTTGTAGATATTTTTGTTATTCCAATGGATGGTAGCCTTGTCATTATGGAAGGTAGTCTGTTGTCGAGATTTGTGTTACTCCAATGGATGGTATCCTTGTCATTATGGAACATAGTATGTTGTAGATATTTCTGTTACTCCAATGGATGGTAGCCTTGTCATTATGGAAGGTAGTTTGTTGTCGAGATTTTTGTTACTCCAATGGATGGTAGCCTTGTCATTATGGAAGGTAGTCTGTTGTCGAGATTTTTGTTAATTCAATAGATGGTAGCCTTGTCATTATGGAAGGTAGTATGTTGACGAGATTTTTGTTACTCCAATGTTTGATAGCCTTGTCATTATGGAATCTAATCTGTTGTCGACATTTTTGTTACTCCAATGGATGGTAGCCTTGTCATTATGGAGCGTAGTCGGTTGTTGAGATTTTTTTTACTCCAATGGATGGTAGCCTTATCATTATGGAACGTAGTATTTTGTAGATATTTATGTTACTGAAATGGATGGTAGCCTTGTCATTATGGAAGGTAGTTTACTGTCGAGAATTTTGTTACTCCAATGGATGGTAGCCTTGTCATTATGGAAGGTAGTCTGTTGTCGAGATTTTTGTTAATTCAATAGATGGTAGCCTTGCCATTATGGAAGGTTGTCTATTGTCCAGATTTTTGTTACTCCAATGGATGGTAGCCTTGTCATTATGGAAGGTAGTCTGTTGTCGAGATTTTTGTTACTCCAATGGATGGTAGCCTTGTCATTATGGAACATAGTCGGTTGTCGAGATTTTTGTTACTCCAATGGATGGTAGCCTTGTCATTATGGAACGTAGTATGTTGTAGATATTTCTGTTACTGAAATGGATGGTAGCCTTGTCATTATGGAAGGTAGTTTGTTGTCGAGATTTTTGTTACTCCAATGGATGGTAGCCTTGTCATTATGGAAGGTAGTCTGTTGTCGAGATTTTTGTTAATTCAATAGATGGTAGCCTTGTCATTATGAAAGGTAGTATGTTGACGAGATTTTTGTTACTCCAATGGATGGTAGCCTTGTCATTATGGAATCTAATCTGTTGTCGAGATTTTTGTTACTCCAATGGATGGTAGCCTTGTCATTATGGAACGTAGTCGGTGGTTGAGATTTTTTTTACTCCAATGGATGGTAGCCTTGTCATTATGGAACATAGTATTTTGTAGATATTTCTGTTACTGAAATGGAGGGTAGCCTTGTCATTATGGAAGGTAGTTTATTTCGAGATTTTTGTTACTCCAATGGATGGTAGCGTTGTCATTATGGAAGGTAGTCTGTTGTCGAGATTTTTGTTAATTCAATAGATGGTTGCCTTGCCATTATGGAAGGTAGTTTGTTGTCGAGATTTTTGTTACTCCAATGGATGGTAGCCTTGTCATTTGGAAGGTAGTCTGTTGTCGAGATTTTTGATACTCCAATGAATGGTAGCCTTGTCATTATGGAAGGTAGTATGTTGTCGAGATTTTTGTTACTCCAATGGATGGTAGCCTTTTCATTATAGAAGGTAGTCTGTTGTCGAGATTTTTGTTACTCCAATGGATGGTAGCCTTGTCATCATGGAAGGTAGTCAGTTGTCGAGAATTTTGTTACTCCAATGGATGGCGGCCTTGACATTAAGGAACGTAGTATGTTGTAGATATTTTTGTTATTCCAATGGATGGTAGCCTTGTCATTATGGAAGGTAGTCTGTTGTCGAGATTTGTGTTACTCCAATGGATGGTATCCTTGTCATTATGGAACATAGTATGTTGTAGATATTTCTGTTACTCCAATGGATGGTAGCCTTGTCATTATGGAAGGTAGTTTGTTGTCGAGATTTTTGTTACTCCAATGGATGGTAGCCTTGTCATTATGGAAGGTAGTCTGTTGTCGAGATTTTTGTTAATTCAATAGATGGTAGCCTTTTCATTATGGAAGGTAGTATGTTGACGAGATTTTTGTTACTCCAATGTTTGATAGCCTTGTCATTATGGAATCTAATCTGTTGTCGACATTTTTGTTACTCCAATGGATGGTAGCCTTGTCATTATGGAGCGTAGTCGGTTGTTGAGATTTTTTTTACTCCAATGGATGGTAGCCTTATCATTATGGAACGTAGTATTTTGTAGATATTTATGTTACTGAAATGGATGGTAGCCTTGTCCTTATGGAAGGTAGTTTACTGTCGAGAATTTTGTTACTCCAATGGATGGTAGCCTTGTCATTATGGAAGGTAGTCTGTTGTCGAGATTTTTGTTAATTCAATAGATGGTAGCCTTGCCATTATGGAAGGTTGTCTATTGTCCAGATTTTTGTTACTCCAATGGATGGTAGCCTTGTCATTATGGAAGGTAGTCTGTTGTCGAGATTTTTGTTACTCCAATGGATGGTAGCCTTTTCATTATAGAAGGTAGTCTGTTGTTGAGATTTTTGTTACTCCAATGGATGGTAGCCTTGTCATTATGGAAGGTAGTCAGTTGTCGAGAATTTTGTTACTCCAATGGATGGCGGCCTTGTCATTATGGAAGGTAGTGTGTTGTTGAGATTTTTGTTACTCTAATGGATGATAGCCTTGTCATTATGTAAGGTAGTCTGTTGTCGAGATTTTTTTTACTCCAATGGATGGTAGCCTTGACATTATGGAACGTAGTATGTTGTAGATATTTTTGTTATTCCAATGGATGGTAGCCTTGTCATTATGGAAGGTAGTCTGTTGTCGAGATTTTTGTTACTACAATGGATGGTATCCTTGTCATTATGGAACGTAGTATGTTGTAGATATTTCTGTTACTCCAATGGATGGTAGCCTTGTCATTATGGAAGGTAGTTTGTAGTCGAGATTTTTGTAACTCCAACGGATGGTAGCCTTGTCATTATGGAAGGTAGTCTATTGTCGAGATTTTTGTTAATTCAATAGATGGTAGCCTTGTCATTATGGAAGGTAGTCTGTTGACGAGATTTTTGTTACTCCAATGGATGGTAGCCTTGTCATTATGGAACATAGTCGGTTGTCGAGATTTTTGTTACTCCAATGGATGGTAGCCTTGTCATTATGGAACGTAGTATGTTGTAGATATTTCTGTTACTGAAATGGATGGTAGCCTTGTCATTATGGAAGGTAGTTTGTTGTCGAGATTTTTGTTACTCCAATGGATGGTAGCCTTGTCATTATGGAAGGTAGTCTGTTGTCGAGATTTTTGTTAATTCAATAGATGGTAGCCTTGTAATTATGAAAGGTAGTATGTTGACGAGATTTTTGTTACTCCAATGTTTGATAGCCTTGTCATTATGGAATCTAATCTGTTGTCGACATTTTTGTTACTCCAATGGATGGTAGCCTTGTCATTATGGAGCGTAGTCGGTTGTTGAGATTTTTTTTACTCCAATGGATGGTAGCCTTATCATTATGGAACGTAGTATTTTGTAGATATTTATGTTACTGAAATGGATGGTAGCCTTGTCATTATGGAAGGTAGTTTACTGTCGAGAATTTTGTTACTCCAATGGATGGTAGCCTTGTCATTATGGAAGGTAGTCTGTTGTCGAGATTTTTGTTAATTCAATAGATGGTAGCCTTGCCATTATGGAAGGTTGTCTATTGTCCAGATTTTTGTTACTCCAATGGATGGTAGCCTTGTCATTATGGAAGGTAGTCTGTTGTCGAGATTTTTGTTACTCCAATGGATGGTAGCCTTTTCATTATAGAAGGTAGTCTGTTGTTGAGATTTTTGTTACTCCAATGGATGGTAGCCTTGTCATTATGGAAGGTAGTCAGTTGTCGAGAATTTTGTTACTCCAATGGATGGCGGCCTTGTCATTATGGAAGGTATTGTGTTGTTGAGATTTTTGTTACTCTAATGGATGATAGCCTTGTCATTATGTAAGGTAGTCTGTTGTCGAGATTTTTTTTACTCCAATGGATGGTAGCCTTGTCATTATGGAACGTAGTACGTTGTAGATATTTTTGTTATTACAATGGATGGTAGCCTTGTCATTATGGAAGGTAGTCCGTTGTCGAGATTTTTGTTACTCCAATGGATGGTATCCTTGTCATTATGGAACGTAGTATGTTGTAGATATTTCTGTTACTCCAATGGATGGTAGCCTTGTCATTATGGAAGGTAGTCTGTTGTCGAGATTTTTGTTACTCCAATGGATGGTAGCCTTATCATTATGGAAGGTAGTCTGTTGTCGAGATTTTTGTTATTTCAATAGATGATAGCCTTGTCATTTTGGAAGGTAGTCTTTTGACCATATTTTTGTTATTCAAATGGATGGTAGCCTTGTCATTATGGAAGCTAGTCTATTGTCGAGATTTTTGTTACTCCAATGGATGGCAGCCATGTCATTATGGAAGGTAGTGTGTTGTCGAGATTTTTGTTACTCTAATGGATGATAGACTTGTCATTATGTAAGGTAGTCTGTTGTCGAGATTTTTTTTACTCCAATTGATGGTAGCCTTGTCATTATGGAACGTAGTATGTTAAAGATATTTGGGTTATTCCAATGGATGGTAGCCTTGTCATTATGGAAGGTAGTCTGTTGTCGAGATTTTTGTTACTCTGATGGATGGTATCCTTGTCATTATGGAACATAGTATGTTGTAGATATTTCTATTACTCCAATGGATGGTAGCCTTGTCATTATGGAAGGTAGTTTGTTGTCCAGATTTTTGTTACTCCAATGGATGGTAGCCTTGTCATTATGGAATCTAATCTGTTGTCGAGATTTTTGTTACTCCAATGGATGGTAGCCTTGTCATTATGGAACGTAGTCGGTTGTTGAGATTTTTTTTACTCCAATGGATGGTAGCCTTGTCATTATGGAACATAGTATTTTGTAGATATTTCTGTTACTGAAATGGATGGTAGCCTTGTCATTATGGAAGGTAGTTTATTGTCGAGATTTTTGTTACTCCAATGGATGGTAGCCTTGTCATTATGGAAGGTAGTCTGTTGTCGAGATTTTTGTTAATTCAATAGATGGTAGCCTTGCCATTATGGAAGGTAGTCTGTTGTCGAGATTTTTGTTACTCCAATGGATGGTAGCCTTGTCATTATGGAAGGTAGTCTGTTTTCGATATTTTTGATACTCCAATGAATGGTAGCCTTGTCATTATGGAAGGTAGTATGTTGTCGAGATTTTTGTTACTCCAATGGATGGTACCCTTTTCATTATAGAAGGTAGTCTATTGTCGAGATTTTTGTTACTCCAATGGATGGTAGCCTTGTCATTATGGAAGGTAGTCAGTTTTCGAGAATTTTGTTACTCCAATGTATGGCGGCCTTGTCATTATGGAAGGTAGTGTGTTGTTGAGATTTTTGTTACTCTAATGGATGATAGCCTTGTCATTATGTAAGGTAGTCTGTTGTCCAGATTTTTTTTACTCCAATGGATGGTAGCCTTGACATTATGGAATGTAGTATGTTGTAGATATTTTTGTTTATTCCAATGGATGTTAGCCTTGTCATTATGGAAGGTAGTCTGTTGTCGAGATTTTTGTTACTCCAATGGATGGTATCCTTGTCATTATGGAACGTAGTATGTTGTAGATATTTCTGTTACTCCAATGGACGGTAGCCTTGTCATTATGGAAGCTAGTTTGTTGTCGAGATTTTTGTTACTCCAATGGATGGTAGCCTTGTCATTATGGAAGGTAGTCTGTTGTCGAGATTTTTGTTAATTCAAAATATGATAGCCTTGTCATTATGGAAGGTAGTCTTTTGACCATATTTTTGTTATTCCAATGGATGGTAGCCTTGTCATTATGGAAGCTAGTCTGTTGTCGAGATTTTTGTTACTCCAATGGATTGTAGCCTTATCATTATGGAAGGTAGTCTTTTGTCAATATTTTTGTTACTCCAATGGATGCTAGCCTTGTTATTATGGAACGTAGTCGGTTGTCGAGATTTTTGTTACACCAATGGATGGTAGGCTTGTCATTACGAAAGGTAGGGTGTGGTCGAGATCTTTGTTACTCTAATGGATTGTTGCCTTGTCATTATGGAAGGTAGTTAGTTGTCGAGATTTTTGTTACTCAAATTGATAGTAGCCTTGTCATTATGTAAGGTAGTCTATTTTTGAGATTTTTGTTAGTCCAATGGATGGTAGCCTTGTCATTATGGAAGGTAGTTTGTTATCGAGAATTTCTGTTACTGAAATGGATGGTATCCTTGTCATTATGGAAGGTAGTTTGTTGTCGATAGTTTTTTTACTCATATGGATGGTAGCCTTGTCATTATGGAAGGTAGTCTGTTGTCGAGATTTTTGTTAATTCAATAGATGGTAGCATTGCCATTATGGAAGGTAGTCTGTTGTCGAGATTTTTGTTACTCCAATGGATGCTAGCCTTGTCATTATGGAAGGTAGTCTGTTGTCGAGATTTTTGTTTCTCCAATGGATGGCGGCCTTGTCATTATGGAAGGTAGTGTGTTGTTGAGATTTTTGTTACTCTAATGGATGCTAGCCTTGTCATTATGGAAGGTAGTCTGTTGTCGAGATTTTTGTTACTCCAATGAATGGTAGCCTTGTCATTATGGAAGGTAGTATGTTGTCGAGATTTTTGTTACTCCAATGGATGGTAGCCTTTTCATTATAGAAGGTAATCTGTTGTCGAGATTTTTGTTACTCCAATGGATGGTAGCCTTGTCATTATGGAAGGTAGTCTGTTGTCGAGATTTTTGTTTCTCCAATGGATGGCGGCCTTGTCATCATGGAAGGTAGTGTGTTGTTGAGATTTTTGTTACTCTAATGGATGATAGCCTTGTAATTACGTAAGGTAGTCTGTTGTCGAGATTTTTTTTACTCCAATGGATGGTAGCCTTGTCATTATGGAACGTAGTACGTTGTAGATATTTTTGTTATTACAATGGATGGTAGCCTTGTCATTATGGAAGGTAGTCCGTTGTCGAGATTTTTGTTACTCCAATGGATGGTATCCTTGTCATTATGGAACGTAGTATGTTGTAGATATTTCTGTTACTCCAATGGATGGTAGCCTTGTCATTATGGAAGGTAGTCTGTTGTCGAGATTTTTGTTACTCCAATGGATGGTAGCCTTATCATTATGGAAGGTAGTCTGTTGTCGAGATTTTTGTTATTTCAATAGATGATAGCCTTGTCATTTTGGAAGGTAGTCTTTTGACCATATTTTTGTTATTCAAATGGATGGTAGCCTTGTCATTATGGAAGCTAGTCTATTGTCGAGATTTTTGTTACTCCAATGGATGGCAGCCATGTCATTATGGAAGGTAGTGTGTTGTCGAGATTTTTGTTACTCTAATGGATGATAGACTTGTCATTATGTAAGGTAGTCTGTTGTCGAGATTTTTTTTACTCCAATTGTTGGTAGCCTTGTCATTATGGAACGTAGTATGTTGAAGATATTTGGGTTATTCCAATGGATGGTAGCCTTGTCATTATGGAAGGTAGTCTGTTGTCGAGATTTTTGTTACTCTGATGGATGGTATCCTTGTCATTATGGAACATAGTATGTTGTAGATATTTCTATTACTCCAATGGATGGTAGCCTTGTCATTATGGAAGGTAGTTTGTTGTCAAGATTTTTGTTACTCCAATGGATGGTAGCCTTGTCATTATGGAATCTAATCTGTTGTCGAGATTTTTGTTACTCCAATGGATGGTAGCCTTGTCATTATGGAACGTAGTCGGTTGTTGAGATTTTTTTTACTCCAATGGATGGTAGCCTTGTCATTATGGAACGTAGTATTTTGTAGATATTTCTGTTACTGAAATGGATGGTAGCCTTGTCATTATGGAAGGTAGTTTATTGTCGAGATTTTTGTTACTCCAATGGATGGTAGCCTTGTCATTATGGAAGGTAGTCTGTTGTCGAGATTTTTGTTAATTCAATAGATGGTAGCCTTGCCATTATGGAAGGTAGTCTGTTGTCGAGATTTTTGTTACTCCAATGGATGGTAGCCTTGTCATTATGGAAGGTAGTCTGTTTTCGAGATTTTTGATACTCCAATGAATGGTAGCCTTGTCATTATGGAAGGTAGTATGTTGTCGAGATTTTTGTTACTCCAATGGATGGTAGCCTTTTCATTATAGAAGGTAGTCTATTGTCGAGATTTTTGTTACTCCAATGGATGGTAGCCTTGTCATTATGGAAGGTAGTCAGTTTTCGAGAATTTTGTTACTCCAATGTATGGCGGCCTTGTCATTATGGAAGGTAGTGTGTTGTTGAGATTTTTGTTACTCTAATGGATGATAGCCTTGTCATTATGTAAGGTAGTCTGTTGTCCAGATTTTTTTTACTCCAATGGATGGTAGCCTTGACATTATGGAATGTAGTATGTTGTAGATATTTTTGTTTATTCCAATGGATGTTAGCCTTGTCATTATGGAAGGTAGTCTGTTGTCGAGATTTTTGTTACTCCAATGGATGGTATCCTTGTCATTATGGAACGTAGTATGTTGTAGATATTTCTGTTACTCCAATGGACGGTAGCCTTGTCATTATGGAAGCTAGTTTGTTGTCGAGATTTTTGTTACTCCAATGGATGGTAGCCTTGTCATTATGGAAGGTAGTCTGTTGTCGAGATTTTTGTTAATTCAATATATGATAGCCTTGTCATTATGGAAGGTAGTCTTTTGACCATATTTTTGTTATTCCAATGGATGGTAGCCTTGTCATTATGGAAGCTAGTATGTTGTCGAGATTTTTGTTACTCCAATGGATTGTAGCCTTGTCATTATGGAAGGTAGTCTTTTGTCAATATTTTTGTTACTCCAATGGATGCTAGCCTTGTTATTATGGAACGTAGTCGGTTGTCGAGATTTTTGTTACACCAATGGATGGTAGGCTTGTCATTACGAAAGGTAGGGTGTGGTCGAGATCTTTGTTACTCTAATGGATTGTTGCCTTGTCATTATGGAAGGTAGTTAGTTGTCGAGATTTTTGTTACTCAAATTGATAGTAGCCTTGTCATTATGTAAGGTAGTCTATTTTTGAGATTTTTGTTAGTCCAATGGATGGTAGCCTTGTCATTATGGAAGGTAGTTTGTTATCGAGAATTTCTGTTACTGAAATGGATGGTATCCTTGTCATTATGGAAGGTAGTTTGTTGTCGATAATTTTTTTACTCATATGGATGGTAGCCTTGTCATTATGGAAGGTAGTCTGTTGTCGAGATTTTTGTTAATTCAATAGATGGTAGCCTTGCCATTATGGAAGGTAGTCTGTTGTCGAGATTTTTGTTACTCCAATGGATGCTAGCCTTGTCATTATGGAAGGTAGTCTGTTGTCGAGATTTTTGTTTCTCCAATGGATGGCGGCCTTGTCATTATGGAAGGTAGTGTGTTGTTGAGATTTTTGTTACTCTAATGGATGCTAGCCTTGTCATTATGGAAGGTAGTCTGTTGTCGAGATTTTTGTTACTCCAATGAATGGTAGCCTTGTCATTATGGAAGGTAGTATGTTGTCGAGATTTTTGTTACTCCAATGGATGGTAGCCTTTTCATTATAGAAGGTAATCTGTTGTCGAGATTTTTGTTACTCCAATGGATGGTAGCCTTGTCATTATGGAAGGTAGTCTGTTGTCGAGATTTTTGTTTCTCCAATGGATGGCGGCCTTGTCATCATGGAATGTAGTGTGTTGTTGAGATTTTTGTTACTCTAATGGATGATAGCCTTGTCATTACGTAAGGTAGTCTGTTGTCGAGATTTTTTTTACTCCAATGGATGGTAGCCTTGTCATTATGGAACGTAGTACGTTGTAGATATTTTTGTTATTACAATGGATGGTAGCCTTGTCATTATGGAAGGTAGTCCGTTGTCGAGATTTTTGTTACTCCAATGGATGGTATCCTTGTCATTATGGAACGTAGTATGTTGTAGGTATTTCTGTTACTCCAATGGATGGTAGCCTTGTCATTATGGAAGGTAGTCTGTTGTCGAGATTTTTGTTACTCCAATGGATGGTAGCCTTATCATTATGGAAGGTAGTCTGTTGTCGAGATTTTTGTTATTTCAATAGATGATAGCCTTGTCATTTTGGAACGTAGTCTTTTGACCATATTTTTGTTATTCAAATGGATGGTAGCCTTGTCATTATGGAAGCTAGTCTATTGTCGAGATTTTTGTTACTCCAATGGATGGCAGCCATGTCATTATGGAAGGTAGTGTGTTGTCGAGATTTTTGTTACTCTAATGGATGATAGACTTGTCATTATGTAAGGTAGTCTGTTGTCGAGATTTTTTTTACTCCAATTGATGGTAGCCTTGTCATTATGGAACGTAGTATGTTTAAGATATTTGGGTTATTCCAATGGATGGTAGCCTTGTCATTATGGAAGGTAGTCTGTTGTCGAGATTTTTGTTACTCTGATGGATGGTATCCTTGTCATTATGGAACATAGTATGTTGTAGATATTTCTGTTACTCCAATGGATGGTAGCCTTGTCATTATGGAAGGTAGTTTGTTGTCGAGATTTTTGTTACTCCAATGGATGGTAGCCTTGTCATTATGGAATCTAATCTGTTGTCGAGATTTTTGTTACTCCAATGGATGGTAGCCTTGTCATTATGGAACGTAGTCGGTTGTTGAGATTTTTTTTACTCCAATGGATGGTAGCCTTGTCATTATGGAACGTAGTATTTTGTAGATATTTCTGTTACTGAAATGGATGGTAGCCTTGTCATTATGGAAGGTAGTTTATTGTCGAGATTTTTGTTACTCCAATGGATGGTAGCCTTGTCATTATGGAAGGTAGTCTGTTGTCGAGATTTTTGTTAATTCAATAGATGGTAGCCTTGCCATTATGGAAGGTAGTCTGTTGTCGAGATTTTTGTTACTCCAATGGATGGTAGCCTTGTCATTATGGAAGGTAGTCTGTTTTCGAGATTTTTGATACTCCAATGAATGGTAGCCTTGTCATTATGGAAGGTAGTATGTTGTCGAGATTTTTGTTACTCCAATGGATGGTAGCCTTTTCATTATAGAAGGTAGTCTGTTGTCGAGATTTTTGTTACTCCAATGGATGGTAGCCTTGTCATTATGGAAGGTAGTCAGTTTTCGAGAATTTTGTTACTCCAATGTATGGCGGCCTTGTCATTATGGAAGGTAGTGTGTTGTTGAGATTTTTGTTACTCTAATGGATGATAGCCTTGTCATTATGTAAGGTAGTTTGTTGTCCAGATTTTTTTTACTCCAATGGATGGTAGCCTTGACATTATGGAATGTAGTATGTTGTAGATATTTTTGTTTATTCCAATGGATGTTAGCCTTGTCATTATGGAAGGTAGTCTGTTGTCGAGATTTTTGTTACTCCAATGGATGGTATCCTTGTCATTATGGAACGTAGTATGTTGTAGATATTTCTGTTACTCCAATGGACGGTAGCGTTGTCATTATGGAAGCTAGTTTGTTGTCGAGATTTTTGTTACTCCAATGGATGGTAGCCTTGTCATTATGGAAGGTAGTCTGTTGTCGAGATTTTTGTTAATTCAATATATGATAGCCTTGTCATTATGGAAGGTAGTCTTTTGACCATATTTTTGTTATTCCAATGGATGGTAGCCTTGTCATTATGGAAGCTAGTCTGTTGTCGAGATTTTTGTTACTCCAATGGATTGTAGCCTTGTCATTATGGAAGGTAGTCTTTTGTCAATATTTTTGTTACTCCAATGGATGCTAGCCTTGTTATTATGGAACGTAGTCGGTTGTCGAGATTTTTGTTACACCAATGGATGGTAGGCTTGTCATTACGAAAGGTAGGGTGTGGTCGAGATCTTTGTTACTCTAATGGATTGTTGCCTTGTCATTATGGAAGGTAGTTAGTTGTCGAGATTTTTGTTACTCAAATTGATAGTAGCCTTGTCATTATGTAAGGTAGTCTATTTTTGAGATTTTTGTTAGTCCAATGGATGGTAGCCTTGTCATTATGGAAGGTAGTTTGTTATCGAGAATTTTGTTACTCCAATGGATGGTAGCCTTGTCATTATGGAACGTAATATGTTGTAGATATTTCTGTTACTGAAATGGATGGTAGCCTTGTCATTATGGAAGGTAGTTTGTTGTCGAAATTTTTTTTACTCATATGGATGGTAGCCTTGTCATTATGGAAGGTAGTCTGTTGTCGAGATTTTTGTTAATTCAATAGATGGTAGCCTTGCCATTATGGAAGGTAGTTTGTTGACGGGATTTTTGTTACTCCAATGGATGGTAGCCTTGTCATTATGGAATCTAGTCTGTTGTCAAGATTTTTGTTACTCCAATGGATGGTAGCCTTGTCATTATGGAAGGTAGTCAATTGTCGAGATTTTTGTTTCTCCAATGGATGGCGGCCTTGTCATTATGGAAGGTAGTGTGTTGTTGAGATTTGTGTTACTCTAATGGATGATAGCCTTGTCATTATGTAAGGTAGTCTGTTGTCGAGATTTTTTTTACTCCAATGGATGGTAGCCTTGTCATTATGGAACGTAGTACGTTATAGATATTTTTGTTATCCAAATGGATGGTAGCCTTGTGATTATGGAAGGTAGTCTGTTGTCGAGATTGTTGTTACTCCAATGGATGGTATCCTTGTCATTATGGAATGTAGTATGTTGTAGATATTTCTGTTACTCCAATGGATGGTAGCCTTGTCATTATGGAAGGTAGTTTGTTGTGGAGATTTTTATTACTCCAATGGATGGTAGCCTTATCATTATGGATGGTAGTCTGTTGTCGAGATTTTTGTTAATTCAATAGATGATAGCCTTGTCATTTTGGAAGGTAGTCTTTTGACCATATTTTTGTTATTCCAATGGATGGTAGCCTTGTCATTATGGAAGCTAGTCTGTTGTCGAGATTTTTGTTACTCCAATGGATGGCAGCCATGTCATTATGGAAGGTAGTGTGTTGTCGAGATTTTTGTTACTCTAATGGATGATAGCCTTGTCATTATGTAAGGTAGTCTGTTGTCGAGATTTTTTTTACTCCAATGGATGGTAGCCTTGTCATTATGGAACGTAGTACGTTGTAGATATTTTTGTTATTCAAATGGATGGTAGCCTTGTGATTATGGAAGGTAGTTTGTTGTCGAGATTTTTTTTACTCCAATGGATGGTATCCTTGTCATTATGGAATGTAGTATGTTGTAGATATTTCTGTTACTCCAATGGATGGTAGCCTTGTCATTATGGAAGGTAGTTTGTTGTCGAGATTTTTGTTACTCCAATGGATGGTAGGCTTATCATTATGGAAGGTAGTCTGTTGTCGAGATTTTTGTTAATTCAATAGATGATAGCCTTGTCATTTTGGAAGGTAGTCTTTTGACCATATTTTTGTTATTCCAATGGATGGTAGCCTTGTCATTATGGAAGCTAGTCTGTTGTCGAGACTTTTGTTACTCCAATGGATGGCAGCCATGTCATTATGGAAGGTAGTGTGTTGTCGAGATTTTTGTTACTCTAATGGATGATAGCCTTGTCATTAAGTAAGGTAGTCTGTTGTCGAGATTTTTTTTACTCCAATGGATGGTAGCCTTGTCATTATGGAACGTAGTATGTTGAAGATATTTGTGTTATTCCAATGGATTGTAGCCTTGTCATTATGGAAGGTAGTCTGTTGTCGAGATTTTTGTTACTCTGATGGATGGTATCCTTGTCATTATGGAACATAGTATGTTGTAGATATTTCTGTTACTCCAATGGATGGTAGCCTTGTCATTATGGAAGGTAGTTTGTTGTCGAGATTTTAGTTACTCCAATGGATGGTATCCTTGTCATTATGGAATCTAATCTGTTGTCGAGATTTTTGTTACTCCAATGGATGGTAGCCTTGTCATTATGGAACGTAGTCGGTTGTTGAGATTTTTTTTACTCCAATGGATGGTAGCCTTGTCATTATGGAACGTAGTATTTTGTAGATATTTCTGTTACTGAAATGGATGGTAGCCTTGTCATTATGGAAGGTAGTTTATTGTCGAGATTTTTGTTACTCCAATGGATGGTAGCCTTGTCATTATGGAAGGTAGTCTGTTGTCGAGATTTTTGTTAATTCAATAGATGGTAGCCTTGCCATTATGGAAGGTAGTCTGTTGTCGAGATTTTTGTTACTCCAATGGATGGTAGCCTTGTCATTATGGAAGGTAGTCTGTTTTCGAGATTTTTGATACTCCAATGACTGGTAGCCTTGTCATTATGGAAGGTAGTATGTTGTCGAGATTTTTGTTACTCCAATGGATGGTAGCCTTTTCATTATAGAAGGTAGTCTGTTGTCGAGATTTTTGTTACTCCAATGGATGGTAGCCTTGTCATTATGGAAGGTAGTCTGTTGTCGAGATTTTTGTTACTCCAATGTATGGCGGCCTTGTCATTATGGAAGGTAGTGTGTTGTTGAGATTTCTGTTACTCCAATGGATGGTAGCCTTGTCATTATGGAAGGTAGTTTGTTGTCGGGATTTTTGTTACTCCAATGGATGGTAGCCTTGTCATTATGGAAGGTAGTCTGTTGTCAAGATTTTCGTTAATTCAATATATGATAGCCTTGTCATTATGGAAGGTAGTCTTTTGACCATATTTTTGTTATTCCAATGGATGGTAGCCTTGTCATTATGGAAGCTAGTCTGTTGTCGAGATTTTTGTTACTCGAATGGATGGCAACCTTGTCATTATGGAAGGTAGTGTGTTGTCGAGATTTTTGTTACTCTAATGGATGATAGCCTTTTCATTATGTAAGGTAGTCAGTTGTCGAGATTTATTTTACTCCACTGGTTGGTAGCCTTGTCATTATGGAACGTAGTATGTTGTAGATATTTTTGTTATTCCAATGGATGGTAGCCTTGTCATTATGGAAGGTAGGTTGTTGTCGAGATTTTTGTTACTCCGATGGCTGGTAGCCTTGTCATTATGGAAGGTAGTCTATTGTCGAGATTTTTGTTAATTCAATAGATGGTAGCCTTGTCATTATGGAAGGGAGTCTGTTGTCGAGATTTTTTTTACTCCAATGGATGGTAGCCTTGTCATTATGGAAGGTAGTCTTTTGTCGATATTTTTGTTACTCCAATGGATGCTAGCCTTGTCCTTATGGAACATAGTCGGTTGTCGAGATTTTTGTTACACCAATGGATGGTAGGCTTGTCATTACGAAAGGTAGTGTGTGGTCGAGATCTTTGTTACTCTAATTGATTATAGCCTTATCATTATGGAAGGTATTCAGTTGTCGAGATTTTTGTTACTCAAATTGATAGTAGCCTTGTCATTATGTAAGGTAGTCTGTTTTTGAGATTTTTGTTAGTCCAATGGATGGTAGCCTTGTCATTATGGAAGGTAGTTTGTTGTCGAGAATTTTGTTACTCCAATGGATGGTAGCCTTGTCATTATGGAACGTAGTATGTTGTAGATATTTCTGTTACTGAAATGGATGGTAGCCTTGTCATTATGGAAGGTAGTTTGTTGTCGAGATTTTTTTTACTCATATGGATGGTAGCCTTGTCATTATGGAAGGTAGTCTGTTGTCGAGATTTTTGTTAATTCAATAGATGGTAGCCTTGCCATTATGGAAAGTAGTCTGTTGTCGAGATTTTTGTTACTCCAATGAATGGTAGCCTTGTCATTATGGAAGGTAGTATGTTGTCGAGATTTTTGTTACTTCAAGGGATGGTAGCCTTTTCATTATAGAAGGTAGTCTGTTGTCGAGATTTTTGTTACTCCAATGGATGGTAGCATTGTCATTATGGAAGGTAGTCAGTTGTCGAGATTTTTGTTTCTCCAATGGATGGCGGCCTTGTCATTATGGAAGGTAGTGTGTTGTTGAGATTTTTGTTACTCTAATGGATCATAGGCTTGTCATTATGTAAGGTAGTCTGTTGTCGAGATTTTTTTTACTCCAATGGATGGTAGCCTTGACATTATGGAACATAGTATGTTGTAGATATTTTTGTTATTCCAATGGATGGTAGTCTTGTCATTATGGAAGGTAGTGTGTTGTCGAGATTTTTGTTACTCCATTGGATGGTATCCTTGTCATTATGGAATGTAGTATGTTGTAGATATTTTTGTTACTCCAATGGATGGTAGCCTTGTCATTATGGAAGGTAGTTTGTTGTCGAGATTTTTGTTACTGCAATGGATGGTAGCCTTGTCATTATGGAAGGTAGTCTGTTGTCAAGATTTTTGTTAATTCAATATATGATAGCCTTGTCATTATGGAAGGTAGTCTTTTGACCATATTTTTGGTATTCCAATGGATGGTAGCCTTGTCATTATGGAAGCTAGTCTGTTGTCGAGATTTTTGTTACTCCAACGGATGGCAGCCTTGTCATTATGGAAGGTAGTGTGTTGTCGAGATTTTTGTTACTCTAATGGATGAAAGCCTTGTCATTATGTAAGGTAGTCTGTTGTCGAGATTTTTTTTACTCCAATGGTTGGTAGCCTTGTCATTATGGAACGTAATATGTTGTAGATATTTTTGTTATTCCAATGGATGGTAGCCTTGTCATTATTGAAGGTAGGTTGTTGTCGAGATTTTTGTTACTCCGATGGATGGTAGCCTTATCATTATGGAAGGTAGTCTGTTGTCGAGATTTTTGTTAATTCAATAGATGGTAGCCTTGTCATTATGGAAGGGAGTTTGTTGTCGAGATTATTTTTACTCCAATGGATGGTAGCCTTGTCATTATGGAAGATAGTCTTTTGTCGATATTTTTGTTACTCCAATGGATGCTAGCCTTGTCATTATGGAATGTTGTCGGTTGTCGAGATTTTTAGTACACCAATGTATGGTAGGCTTGTCATTACGAAAGGTAGTGTGTGGTCGATATCTTTGTTACTCTAATGGATTGTAGCCTTGTCATTATGGAAGGTAGTAAGTTGTCGATATTTTTGTTATTCAAATTGATAGTAGCCTTGTCATTATGTAAGGTAGTCTGTTTTTGAGATTTTTGTTAGTCCAATGGATGGTAGCCTTGTCATTATGGAAGGTAGTTTGTTGTCGAGAATTTTGTTACTCCAATGGATGGTAGCCTTGTCATTATGGAACGTAGTATGTTGTAGATATTTCTGTTACTGAAATGGATGGTAGCCTTGTCATTATGGAAGGTAGTTTGTTGTCGAGATTTTTTTTACTCATATGGATGGTAGCCTTGTCATTTTGGAAGGTAGTCTGTTGTCGAGATTTTTGTTACTCCAATGAATGGTAGCCTTGTCATTATGGAAGGTAGTATGTTGTCGAGATTTTTGTTACTCCAATGGATGGTAGCCTATTCATTATAGAAGGTAGTCTGTTGTCGAGATTTTTGTTACTCCAATGGATGGTAGCCATGTCATTATGGAAGGTAGTCAGTTGTCGAGATTTTTGTTTCTCCAATGGATGGCGGCCTTGTCATTATTGAAGGTAGTGTGTTGTTGAGATTTTTGTTACTCTAATGGATGATAGCCTTGTCATTATGTAAGGTAGTGTGTTGTCGAGATTTTTGTTACTCCAATGGATGGTAGCCATGTCATTATGGAAGGTAGTCAGTTGTCGAGATTTTTGTTTCTCCAATGGATGGCGGCCTTGTCATTATGGAAGGTAGTGTGTTGTTGAGATTTTTGTTACTCTAATGGATGATAGCTTGTCATTATGTAAGGTAGTCTGTTGTCGAGATTTTTTTTACTCCAATGAATGGTAGCCTTGTCATTATGGAACGTAGTACGTTGTATATATTTTTGTTATTCAAATGGATGGTAGCCTTGTCATTATGGAAGGTAGTCTGTTGTCGAGATTTTTGTTACTCCAATGGATGGTATCCTTGTCATTATGGAACGTAGTATGTTGTAGATATTTCTGTTACTTTAATGGATTGTAGCCTTGTCATTATGGAAGGTAGTTTGTTGTCGAGATTTTTATTACTCCAATGGATGGTAGCCTTATCATTATGGAAGGTAGTCTGTTGTCGAGATTTTTGTTAATTCAATAGATGATAGCCTTGTCATTTTGGAAGGTAGTCTTTTGACCATATTTTTGTTATTCCAATGGATGGTAGCCTTGTCATTATGGAAGCTAGTCTGTTGTCGAGATTTTTGTTACTCCAATGGATGGCAGCCTTGTCATTATGGAAGGTAGTGTGTTGTCGAGATTTTTGTTACTCTAATGGATGATAGCCTTGTCATTATGTAAGGTAGTCTGTTGTCGAGATTTTTTTTACTCCGATGGTTGGTAGCCTTGTCATTATGGAACGTAGTATGTTGTAGATATTTTTGTTATTCCAATGGATGGTAGCCTTGTCATTATGGAAGGTAGGTTGTTGTCGAGATTTTTGTTACTCCGATGGATGGTAGCCTTGTCATTATGGAAGGTAGACTTTTGTCGATATTTTTGTTACTCTAATGGATGCTAGCCTTGTCATTATGGAATGTTGTCGGTTGTCGAGATTTTTAGTACACCAATGGATGGTAGGCTTGTCATTACGAAAGGTAGTGTGTGGTCGAGATCTTTGTTACTCTAATGGATTGTAGCCTTGTCATTAGGGAAGGTAGTAAGTTGTCGATATTTTTGTTATTCAAATTGATAGTAGCCTTGTCATTATGTAAGGTAGTCTGTTTTTGAGATTTTTATTAGTCCAATGGATGGTAGCCTTGTCATTATGGAAGGTAGTTTGTTGTCGAGAATTTTGTTACTCCAATGGATGGTAGCCTTGTCATTATGGAACGTAGTATGTTGTAGATATTTCTGTTACTGAAATGGATGGTAGCCTTGTCATTATGGAAGGTAGTTTGTTGTCGAGATTTTTTTTACTCATATGGATGGTAGCCTTGTCATTTTGGAAGGTAGTCTGTTGTCGAGATTTTTGTTACTCCAATGAATGGTAGCCTTGTCATTATGGGAGGTAGTATGTTGTCGAGATTTTTGTTACTCCAATGGATGGTAGCCTATTCACTATAGAAGGTAGTCTGTTGTCGAGATTTTTGTTACTCCAATGGATGGTAGCCATGTCATTATGGAAGGTAGTCAGTTGTCGAGATTTTTGTTTCTCCAATGGATGGCGGCCTTGTCATTATTGAAGGTAGTGTGTTGTTGAGATTTTTGTTACTCTAATGGATGATAGCCTTGTCATTATGTAAGGTAGTCTGTTGTCGAGATTTTTGTTACTCCAATGGATGGTAGCCATGTCATTATGGAAGGTAGTCAGTTGTCGAGATTTTTGTTTCTCCAATGGATGGCGGCCTTGTCATTATGGAAGGTAGTGTGTTGTTGAGATTTTTGTTACTCTAATGGATGATAGCTTGTCATTATGTAAGGTAGTCTGTTGTCGAGATTTTTTTTACTCCAATGGATGGTAGCCTTGTCATTATGGAACGTAGTACGTTGTAGATATTTTTGTTACTCCAATGGATGGTATCCTTGTCATTATGGAACGTAGTATGTTGTAGATATTTCTGTTACTCCAATGGATTGTAGCCTTGTCATTATGGAAGGTAGTTTGTTGTCGAGATTTTTGTTACTCCAATGGATGGTAGCCTTATCATTATGGAAGGTAGTCTGTTGTCGAGATTTTTGTTAATTCAATAGATGATAGCCTTGTCATTTTGGAAGGTAGTCTTTTGACCATATTTTTGTTATTCCAATGGATGGTAGCCTTGTCATTATGGAAGCTAGTCTGTTGTCGAGATTTTTGTTACTCCAATGGATGGCAGCCTTGTCATTATGGAAGGTAGTGTGTTGTCGAGATTTTTATTACTCTAATGGATGATAGCCTTGTCATTATGTAAGGTAGTCTGTTGTCGAGATTTTTTTTACTCCAATGGTTGGTAGCCTTGTCATTATGGAACGTAGTATGTTGTAGATATTTTTGTTATTCCAATGGATGGTAGCCTTGTCATTATGGATGGTAGGTTGTTGTCGAGATTTTTGTTACTCCGATGGATGGTAGCCTTGTCATTATGGAATGTAGTATGTTGTAGATATTTCTGTTACTCCAATGGATGGTAGCCTTGTCATTATGGAAGGTAGTCGGTTGTCGAGATTTTTGTTACACCAATGGATGGTAGGCTTGTCATTAGGAAAGGTAGTGTGTGGTTGAGATTTTTGTTAATTCAATATATGATAGCCTTGTCATTATGGAAGGTAGTCTTTTGACCATATTTTTGTTATTCCAATGGATGGTAGCCTTGTCATTATGGAAGCTAGTCTGTTGTCGAGATTTTTGTTATTCCAATGGATGGTAGCCATGTCATTATAGAAGGTAGTCTGTTGTCGAGATTTTTGTTACTCCAATGGATGGCAGCCTTGTCATTATGGAAGGTAGTGTGTTGTCGAGATTTTTGTTACACTAATGGATGATAGCCTTGTCATTATGTAAGGTAGTCTGTTGTCGAGATTTTTTTTACTCCAATGGTTGGTAGCCTTGTCATTATGGAACGTAGTATGTTGTAGATATTTTTGTTATTCCAATGGATGGTAGCCTTGTCATTATGGATGGTAGGTTGTTGTCGAGATTTTTGTTACTCCGATGGATGGTAGCCTTGTCATTATGGAATGTAGTATGTTGTAGATATTTCTGTTACTCCAATGGATGGTAGCCTTGTCATTATGGAAGGTAGTCGGTTGTCGAGACTTTTGTTACACCAATGGATGGTAGGCTTGTCATTAGGAAAGGTAGTGTGTGGTCGAGATTTTTGTTAATTCAATATATGATAGCCTTGTCATTATGGAAGGTAGTCTTTTGACCATATTTTTGTTATTCCAATGGATGGTAGCCTTGTCATTATGGAAGCTAGTCTGTTGTCGAGATTTTTGTTACTCCAATGGATGGTAGCCTTTTCATTATAGAAGGTAGTCTGTTGTCGAGATTTTTGTTACTCCAATGGATGGTAGCCATGTCATTATGGAAGGTAGTCAGTTGTCGAGATTTTTGTTTCTCCAATGGATGGCGGCCTTGTCATTATGGAAGGTAGTGTGTTGTTGAGATTTTTGTTACTCTAATGGATGATAGCCTTGTCATTATGTAAGGTAGTCTGTTGTCGAGATTTTTGTTACTCCAATGGATGGTAGCCATGTCATTATGGAAGGTAGTCAGTTGTGGAGATTTTTGTTTCTCCAATGGATGGCGGCCTTGTCATTATGGAAGGTAGTGTGTTGTTGAGATTTTTGTTACACTAATGGATGATAGCTTGTCATTATGTAAGGTAGTCTGTTGTCGAGATTTTTTTTACTCCAATGGATGGTAGCCTTGTCATTATGGAACGTAGTACGTTGTAGATATTTTTGTTATTCCAATGGATGGTAGCCTTGTCATTATGGAAGGTAGTCTGTTGTCGAGATTTTTGTTACTCCAATGGATGGTATCCTTGTCATTATGGAACGTAGTATGTTGTAGATATTTCTATTACTCCAATGGATTGTAGCCTTGTCATTATGGAAGGTAGTTTGTTGTCGAGATTTTTGTTACTCCAATGGATGGTAGCCTTATCATTATGGAAGGTAGTCTGTTATCGAGATTTTTGTTAATTCAATAGATGATAGCCTTGTCATTTTGGAAGGTAGTCTTTTGACCATATTTTTATTATTCCAATGGATGGTAGCCTTGTCATTATGGAAGCTAGTCTGTTGTCGAGATTTTTGTTACTCCAATGGATGGCAGCCATGTCATTATGGAAGGTAGTGTGTTGTCGAGATTTTTGTTACTCTAATGGATGATAGCCTTGTCATTATGTAAGGTAGTCTGTTGTCGAGATTTTTTTTACTCCAATGGTTGGTAGCCTTGTCATTATGGAACGTAGTATGTTGTAGATATTTTTGTTATTCCAATGGATGGTAGCCTTGTCATTAGGGAAGGTAGTCTGTCGTCGAGATTTTTGTTACTCTGATGGATGGTAGCCTTGTCATTATGGAAGCTAGTTTGTTGTCGAGATTTTTGTTAATTCAATAGATGGTAGCCTTGTCATTATGGAAGGTAGTCTTTTGTCGATATTTTCGTTACTCCAATGGATGCTAGCCTTGTCATTATGGAAGGTAGTCTGCTGTCGAGATTTTTGTTAATTCAATAGATGGTAGCTTTGTCATTATGGAAGGGAGTCTGTTGTCGAGATTTTTTTTACTCCAATGGATGGTAGCCTTGTCATTATGGAACGTAGTCGGTTGTCGAGATTTTTGTTACACCAATGGATGGTAGGCTTGTCATTACGAAAGGTAGTGTGTGGTCGAGATCTTTGTTACTCTAATGGATTGTAGCCTTGTCATTATGGAAGGTAGTCAGTTGTCGATATTTTTGTTACTCAAATTGATAGTAGCCTTGTCATTATGTAAGGTAGTCTGTTTTTGAGATTTTTGTTAGTCCAATGGATGGTAGCCTTGTCATTATGGAAGGTAGTTTGTTGTCGAGAATTTTGTTACTCCAATGGATGGTAGCCTTGTCATTATGGAACGTAGTATGTTGTAGATATTTCTGTTACTGAAATGGATGGTAGCCTTGTCATTATGGAAGGTAGTCTGTTGTCGAGATTTTTTTTACTCATATGGATGGTAGCCTTGTCTTTATGGAAGGTAGTCTATTGTCGAGATTTTTGTTAATTCAATAGATGGTAGCCTTGCCATTATGGAAGGTAGTCTGTTGTCGAGATTTTTGTTACTCCAATGGATGCTAGCCTTGTCATTATGGAAGGTAGTCTGTTGTCGAGATTTTTGTTACTCCAATGAATGGTAGCCTTGTCATTATGGAAGGTAGTATGTTGTCGAGATTTTTGTTACTCCAATGGATGGTAGCCTTGTCATTATGGAAGGTAGTCAATTGTCGATATTTTTGTTTCTCCAATGGATGGTAGCCTTGTCATTATGGAAGGTAGTTTGTTGTCGAGATTTTTGTTACTCCAATGGATGGTATCCTTGTCATTATGGAACGTAGTATGTTGTAGATATTTCTGTTACTCCAATGGATGGTAGCCTAGTCATTATGGAAGGTAGTTTGTTGTTGAGATTTTTGTTACTCCAATGGATGGTAGCCTTATCATTATGGAAGGTAGTCTATTGTCGATATTTTTGTTAATTCAATAGATGATAGCCTTGTCATTTTGGAAGGTAGTCTTTTGACCATATTTTTGTTATTCCAATGGATGGTAGCCTTATCAATATGGAAGCTAGTTTGTTGTCGAGATTTTTGTTACTCCAATGGATGGCAGCCATGTCATTATGGAAGGTAGTGTGTTGTCGAGATTTTTGTTACTCTAATGGATGATAGCCTTGTCATTATGTAAGGTAGTCTATTGTCGAGATTTTTTTTACTCTAATGGATGGTAGCCTTGTCATTATGGAATGTAGTATGTTGAAGATATTTGTGTTATTCCAATGGATGGTAGCCTTGTCATTATGGAAGGTAGTCTGTTGTCGAGATTTTTGTTACTCTGATAGATGGTATCCTTGTCATTATGGAACATAGTATGTTGTAGATATTTTTGTTACTCCAATGGATGGTAGCCTTGTCATTATGGAAGGTAGTTTGTTGTCGAGATTTTTGTTACTCCAATGGATGGTAGCCTTGTCATTATGGAAGGTAGTTTGTTGTCGAGATTTTTTTTACTCAAATGGATGGTAGCCTTATCATTATGGAAGATAGTCTGTTGTCGAGATTTTTGTTACTCCAATGGATGGTAGCTTTGTCATTATGGAAGGTAGTCTTTTGTCGAGATTTTTGTTACTCCAATGGATGCTAGCCTTGTCATTATGGAACGTAGTCGGTTGTCGAGATTTTTGTTACACCAATGGATGGTAGGCTTGTCATTACGAAAGGTAGTGTGTGGTCGAGATCTTTGTTACTCTAATGGATTGTAGCCTTGTCATTATGGAAGGTAGTCACTTGTCGAGATTTTTGTTACTCAAATTGATAGTAGCCTTATCATTATGGAAGGTAGTTTGTTGTAGAGATTTTTGTTACTCCAATGGATGGTAGCCTTGCATTATGGAACGTAGTATGTTGTAGATATTTCTGTTACTGAAATGGATGGTAGCCTTGTCATTATGCAAGGTAGTTTGTTGTCGAGAATTTTTTTACTCAAATGGATGGTAGCCTTGTCATTATGGAAGGTAGTCTGTTGTCGAGATTTTTGTTAATTCAATAGATGGTAGCCTTGCCATTATGGAAGGTAGTCTGTTGTCGAGATTTTTGTTACTCCAATGGATGGCAGCCTTGTCATTATGGAAGGTAGTCTGTTGTCGAGTTTTTGTTACTCCAATGAATGGTAGCCTTGTCGTTATGGAAGGTAGTATGTTGTCGAGATTTTTGTTACTCCAATGGATGGTAGCCTTTTCATTATAGAAGGTAGTCTATTGTCGAAATTTTTGTTACTCCAATGGATGGTAGCCTTTTAATTATAGAAGGTAGTCTGTTGTCGAGATTTTTGTTACTCCAATGGATGGAAGCCTTGTCATTATTAAAGGTAGTCAGTTGTCGAGATTTTTGTTACTCCAATGGATGGAAGCCTTGTCATTATGGAAGGTAGTGTGTTGTCGAGATTTTTGTTATTCTAATGGATGATAGCCTTGTCATTATGGAAGGTAGTCTCTTTTCAATATTTTTGTTACTCCAATGGATGGTATCCTTGTCATTATGGAAGGAAGTATGTTGATCATATTTTTGTTACTCCAATGGATGGTAGCCTTGTCATTATGGAAGGTAGTTTGTTGTCGAGATTTTTGTTACTCCAATGGATGGTAGCCTTGTCATTATGGTAAGTAGTATGTTGTAGATATTTGTTACTGAAATGGATGGTAGCCTTGTCATTATGGAAGGTAGTTTGTTGTCGAGATTTTTATTACTCCAATGGATGGTAGCCTTGTCATTATGGAAGGTAGTCTGTTGTCGAGATTTTTGTTAATCCAATAGATGGTAGTCTTGCCATTATGGAAGGTAGTCTGTTGTCGAGATTTTTGATACTCTAATGGATGGTAGCCTTGTCATTATGGAAGGTAGTCTGTTGTCTAGATTTTTGTTACTCCAATGAATGGTAGCCTGGTCATTATGGAAGGTAGTATATTGTCGACATTTTTGTTACTCCAATGGATTGTAGTCTTTTCATTATAGAAGGTAGTATTTTGTCGAGATTTTTGTTACTCCAATGGATGGTAGCCTTTTCATTATAGAAGGTAGTCTGTTGTCGAGATTTTTGTTACTCCAATGGATGGAAGCCTTTTCATTATTGAAGGTAGCCAGTTGTCGAGATTTTTGTTACTCCAATGGATGGCAGCCTTGTCATTATGGAAGGTAGTGTGTTGTCGAGATTTTTTTTATTCCAATGGATGGTAGCCTTGTCATTATGGAAAGTAGTCTGTTGTCGAGATTTTTTTTACTCCAATGGATGGTAGCCTTGTCATTATGGAACGTAGTATGTTGTAGATATTTTTGTTATTCCAATGGATGGTAGCCTTGTCATTATGGAAGGTAGTCTATTTTCGAGATTTTTGTTACTCCAATGGATGGTATCCTTTTCAGTATGGAATGTAGTATGTTGTAGATATTTCTGTTACTCCAATGGATGGTAGCCTTGTCATTATGGAAAGTAGTTTGTTGTCCAGATTTTTGTTACTCCCATGGATGGTAGCCTTGTCATTATGGAAGGTAGTCTATTGTCGAGATTTTTGTTAATTCAATAGATGGAAACCTTGTCATTATGGAAGGTAGTCTGTTGACGAGATTTTTGTTACTCCAATGGATGGTAGCCTTGTCATTATGGAAGTTAGTCTGTTGTCGAGATTTTTGTTACTCCAATGGATGGTAGCCTTATCATTATGGAACGTAGTCGGTTGTCGAGATTTTTGTTACTCCAATGGATGGTAGCCTTGTCATTATGGAAGGTAGTGTGTTGTCGAGATCTTTGTTACTCTAATGGATTGTAGCCTTGTCATTATGGAAGGTAGTCAGTTGTCGACATTTTTTTACTCAAATTGATAGTAGCCTTGTCAATATGTAAGGTAGTCTATTTTCGAGATTTTTGTTAGTCCAATGGATGGTAGCCTTGTCATGATGGAAGCTAGTCTATTTTTGATATTTTTGTTACTCCAATGGATGGTAGCCTTGTTATTATGGAAGGAAGTATGTTGATCATATTTTTGTTACTCCAATGGATGGTAGCCTTGTCATTATGGAAGGTAGTCTGTTGTCGAGATTTTTTTGTTACTCCAATGGATGGTATCCTTGTCATTATGGAACGTAGTATCTTGTAGGTATTTCTGTTACTCCAATGGATGGTAGCCTTGTCATTATGGAAGGTAGTTTGTTGTCGAGATTTTTGTTACTCCAATGGATGGTAGCCTTATCATTATGGAACGTAGTCGGTTGTCGAGATTTATGTTACTCCAATGGATGGTAGCCTTGTCATTATGGAAGGTAGTATGTTGTCGAGATCTTTGTTACTCTAATGGATTGTAGCCTTGTCATTATGGAAGGTAGTCAATTTTCGAGATTTTTTTTACTCAAATTGTTAGTAGCCTTGTCAATATGTAAGTTAGTCTATTTTCGAGATTTTTGTTAGTCCAATGGATCGTAGCCTTGTCATGATGGAAGCTAGTCTGTTTTTGATATTTTTGTTACTCCAATGGATGGTAGCCTTGTCATTATGGAAGGAAGTATCTTGTAGGTATTTTTGTTACTCCAATGGATGGTAGCCTTGTCATTATGGAAGGTAGTCTGTTGTCGAGATTTTTGTTACTCCAATGGATGGCATCCTTGTCATTATGGAACGTAGTATCTTGTAGTTATTTCTGTTACTCCAATGGATGGTAGCCTTGTCATTATGGAAGGTAGTTTGTTGTCGAGATTTTTGTTACTCCAATGGATGGTAGCCTTGTCATTATGGAAGGTAGTCTGTTGTCGAGATTTTTGATAATCCAATAGATGGTAGTCTAGCCATTATGGAAGGTAGTCTTTTGCCGAGATTTTTGATACTCCAATGGATGGTAGCCTTGTCATTATGGAAGGTAGTCTGTTGTCGAGATTTTTGTTACTCCAATGAATGGTAGCCTTGTCATTATGGAAGGTAGTATGTTGTCGAGAATTTTGTTACTCCAATGGATGGTAGCCTTTTCATTTTAGAAGGTAGTCTGTTGTCGAGATTTTTGTTACTCCAATGGATGGTAGCCTTTTCATTATAGAAGGTAGTTTGTTGTCGAGATTTTTGTTACTCCAATGGATGGAAGCCTTTTCATTATTGAAGGTAGTCAGTTGTCGAGATTTTTGTTACTCCAATGGATGGCAGCCTTGTCATTATGGAAGGTAGTGTGTTGTCGAGATTTTTGTTATTCTAATGGATGATAGCCTTGTCATTATGTAAGGTAGTCTGTTGTCGAGATTATTTTTACTCTAATGGATGGTAGCCTTGTCATTATGGAACGTAGTATGTTGTAGATATTTTTGTTATTCCAATGGATGGTAGCCTTGTCATTATGGAAGGTAGTCTGTTTTCGAGATTTTTGTTACTCCAATGGATGGTATCCTTGTCATTATGGAACGTAGTATGTTGTAGATATTTCAGTTACTCCACTGGATGGTAGCATTGTCATTATGGAAAGTAGTTTGTTGTCCAGATTTTTGTTACTCCCATGGATGGTAGCCTTGTCATTATGGAAGGTAGTCTATTGTCGAGATTTTTGTTAATTCAATAGATGGAAACCTTGTCATTATGGAAGGTAGTCTGTTGACGAGATTTTTGTTACTCCAATGGATGGTAGCCTTGTCATTATGGAAGCTAGTCTGTTGTCGAGATTTTTGTTGCTCCAATGGATGGTAGCCTTATCATTATGGAACATAGTCGAATGTCGAGATTTTTGTTACTCCAATGGATGGTAGCCTTGTCATTATGGAAGGTAGTGTGTTGTCGAGATCTTTGTTACTCTAATGGATTGTAGCCTTGTCATTATGAAAGGTAGTCAGTTGTCGAGATTTTTTGTACTCAAATTTATATTAACCTTATCAATATGTAAGGTAGTCTATTTTCGAGATTTTTGTTAGTCCAATGGATGGTAGCCATGTCATGATGGAAGCTAGTCTGTTTTTGATATTTTTGTTACTCCAATGGATGGTAGCCTTGTCATTATGGAAGGAAGTATGTTGATCAAATTTTTGTTACTCCAATGGATGGTAGCCTTGTCATTATGGAAGGTAGTCTGTTGTCGAGATTTTCGTTACTCCAATGGATGGTATCCTTGTCATTATGGAACGTAGTATCTTGTAGGTATTTCTGTTACTCCAATGGATGGTAGCCTTGTCATTATGGAAGGTAGTTTGTTGTCGAGATTTTTGTTACTCCATCGGATGGTAGCCTTATCATTATGGAACGTAGTCGGTTGTCGAGATTTTTGTTACTCCAATGGATGGTAGCCTTGTCATTATGGAAGGTAGTGTGTTGTCGAGATCTTTGTTACTCTAATGGATTGTAGCCTTGTCATTATAGAAGGTAGTCAGTTGTCGAGATTTTTTTTACTCAAATTGATAGTAGCCTTGTCAATATGTAAGGTAGTCTATTTTCGACATTTTTGTTAGTCCAATGGATGGTAGCCTTGTCATGATGGAAGCTAGTCTGTTTTTGATATTTTTGTTACTCCAATGGATGGTAGCCTTGTCATTATGGAAGGAAGTATGTTGATCAGATTTTTGTTACTCCAATGGATGGTAGCCTTGTCATTATGGAAGGTAGTCTGTTGTCGAGATTTTTGTTACTCCAATGGATGGTATCCTTGTCATTATGGAAGGTAGTATCTTGTAGGTATTTCTGTTACTCCAATGGATGGTAGCCTTGTCATTATGGAAGGTAGTTTGTTGTCAAGATTTTTGTTACTCCAATGGATGGTAGCCTTGTCATTATGGAACGTAGTATGTTGTAGATATTTCTGTTACTGAAATGGATGGTAGCCTTGTCATTAGGAAGGTAGTTTGTTGTCGAGATTTTTATTAGTCCAATGGATGGTAGCCTTGTCATTATGGAAGGTAGTCAGTTGTCGAGATTTTTTTTACTCAAATTGATAGTAGCCTTGTCAATATGTAAGGTAGTCTATTTTTGACATTTTTGTTAGTCCAATGGATGGTAGCCTTGTCATGATGGAAGTTAGTCTGTTTTTGATATTTTTGTTACTCCAATGGATGGTAGCCTTGTCATTATGGAAGGAAGTATGTTGATCAGATTTTGGTTACTCCAATGGATGGTAGCCTTGTCATTATTGAAGGTAGTCTGTTGTCGAGATTTTTGTTACTCCAATGGATGGTATCCTTGTCATTATGGAACGTAGTATCTTGTAGGTATATCTGTTACTCCAATGGATGGTAGCCTTGTCATTATGGAAGGTAGTTTGTTGTCGAGATTTTTGTTACTCCAATGGATGGTAGCCTTTTCATTATAGAAGGTAGTCTGTTGTCGAGATTTTTGTTACTCCAATGGATGGTAGCCTTTTCATTATAGAAGGTAGTTTGTTGTCGAGATTTTTGTTACTCCAATGGATGGAAGCCTTTTCATTATTGAAGGTAGTCAGTTGTCGAGATTTTTGTTACTCCAATGGATGGCAGCCTTGTCATTATGGAAGGTAGTGTGTTGTCGAGATTTTTGTTATTCTAATGGATGATAGCCTTGTCATTATGTAAGGTAGTCTGTTGTCGAGATTTTTTTTACTCTAATGGATGGTAGCCTTGTCATTATGGAACGTAGTATGTTGTAGATATTTTTGTTATTCCAATGGATGGTAGCCTTGTCATTATGGAAGGTAGTCTGTTTTCGAGATTTTTGTTACTCCAATGGATGGTATCCTTGTCATTATGGAACGTAGTATGTTGTAGATATTTATGTTACTCCAATGGATGGTAGCATTGACATTATGGAAAGTAGTTTGTTGTCCAGATTTTTGTTACTCCCATGGATGGTAGCCTTGTCATTATGGAAGGTAGTCTATTGTCGAGATTTTTGTTAATTCAATAGATGGAAACCTTGTCATTATGGAAGGTAGTCTGTTGACGAGATTTTTGTTACTCCAATGGATGGTAGCCTTGTCATTATGGAAGCTAGTCTGTTGTCGAGATTTTTGTTGCTCCAATGGATGGTAGCCTTATCATTATGGAACATAGTCGGTTGTCGAGATTTTTGTTACTCCAATGGATGGTAGCCTTGTCATTATGGAAGGTAGTGTGTTGTCGAGATCTTTGTTACTCTAATGGATTGTAGCCTTGTCATTATGGAAGGTAGTCAGTTGTCGAGATTTTTTTTACTCAAATTTATATTAACCTTATCAATATGTAAGGTAGTCTATTTTCGAGATTTTTGTTAGTCCAATGGATGGTAGCCTTGTCATGATGGAAGCTAGTCTGTTTTTGATATTTTTGTTACTCCAATGGATGGTAGCCTTGTCATTATGGAAGGAAGTATGTTGATCAGATTTTTGTTACTCCAATGGATGGTAGCCTTCTCATTATGGAAGGTAGTCTGTAGTCGAGATTTTTGTTACTCCAATGGATGGTATCCTTGTCATTATGGAACGTAGTATCTTGTATGTATTTCTGTTACTCCAATGGATGGTAGCCTTGTCATTATGGAAGGTAGTTTGTTGTCGAGATTTTTGTTACTCCATCGGATGGTAGCCTTATCATTATGGAACGTAGTCGGTTGTCGAGATTTTTGTTACTCCAATGGATGGTAGCCTTGTCATTATGGAAGGTAGTGTGTTGTCGAGATCTTTGTTACTCTAATGGATTGTAGCCTTGTCATTATCGAAGGTAGTCAGTTGTCGAGATTTTTTTTACTCAAATTGATAGTAGCCTTTTCAATATGTAAGGTAGTCTATTTTCGACATTTTTGTTAGTCCAATGGATGGTAGCCTTGTCATGATGGAAGCTAGTCTGTTTTTGATATTTTTGTTACTCCAATGGATGGTAGCCTTGTCATTATGGAAGGAAGTATGTTGATCAGATTTTTGTTACTCCAATGGATGGTAGCCTTGTCATTATGGAAGGTAGTCTGTTGTCGAGATTTTTGTTACTCCAATGGATGGTATCCTTGTCATTATGGAACGTAGTATCTTGTAGGTATTTCTGTTACTCCAATGGATGGTAGCCTTGTCATTATGGAAGGTAGTTTGTTGTCGAGATTTTTGTTACTCCAATGGATGGTAGCCTTGTCATTATGGAAGGTAGTCTGTTGTCGAGATTTTTGTTACTCCAATGGATGGTAGCCTTGTCATTATGGAACGTAGTATGTTGTAGATATTTCTGTTACTGAAATGGATGGTAGCCTTGTCATTAGGAAGATAGTTTGTTGTCGAGATTTTTATTACTCCAATGGATGGTAGCCTTGTCATTATGGAAGGTAGTCAGTTGTCGAGATTTTTTTTACTCAAATTGATAGTAGCCTTGTCAATATGTAAGGTAGTCTATTTTTGACATTTTTGTTAGTCCAATGGATGGTAGCCTTGTCATGATGGAAGTTAGTCTGTTTTTGATATTTTTGTTACTCCAATGGATGGTAGCCTTGTCATTTGGAAGGAAGTATGTTGATCAGATTTTGGTTACTCCAATGGATGGTAGCCTTGTCATTATGGAAGGTAGTCTGTTGTCGAGATTTTTGTTACTCCAATGGATGGTATCCTTGTCATTATGGAACGTAGTATCTTGTAGGTATTTCTGTTACTCCAATGGATGGTAGCCTTGTCATTATGGAAGGTAGTTTGTTGTCGAGATTTTTGTTACTCCAATGGATGGTAGCCTTGTCATTATGGAAGGTAGTCTGTTGTCGAGATTTTTGTTACTCCAATGGATGGTAGCCTTGTCATTATGGAACGTAGTATGTTGTAGACATTTCTGTTACTGAAATGGATGGTAGCCTTGTCATTAGGAAGATAGTTTGTTGTCGAGATTTTTATTACTCCAATGGATGGTAGCCTTGTCATTATGGAAGGTAGTCAGTTGTCGAGATTTTTTTTACTCAAATTGATAGTAGCCTTGTCAATATGTAAGGTAGTCTATTTTTGACATTTTTGTTAGTCCAATGGATGGTAGCCTTGTCATGATGGAAGTTAGTCTGTTTTTGATATTTTTGTTACTCCAATGGATGGTAGCCTTGTCATTTGGAAGGAAGTATGTTGATCAGATTTTGGTTACTCCAATGGATGGTAGCCTTGTCATTATGGAAGGTAGTCTGTTGTCGAGATTTTTGTTACTCCAATGGATGGTATCCTTGTCATTATGGAACGTAGTATCTTGTAGGTATATCTGTTACTCCAATGGATGGTAGCCTTGTCATTATGGAAGGTAGTTTGTTGTCGAGATTTTTGTTACTCCAATGGATGGTAGCCTTGTCATTATGGAACGTAGAATGTTGTAGATATTTCTGTTACTGAAATGGATGGTAGCCTTGTCATTATGGAAGGTAGTTTGTTGTCGAGATTTTTATTACTCCAATGGATGGTAGCCTTGTCATTATGGAAGGTAGTCTATTGTTGAGATTTTTATTAATCCAATAGATGGTAGTCTTTCCATTATGGAAGGTAGTCTGTTGTCGAGATTTTTGATACCCCAATGGATGGTAGCCTTGTCATTATGGAAGGTAGTCGGTTGTCGAGATTTTTGTTACTCCAATGAATGGTAGCTTTGTCATTATGGAAGATAGTATGTTGTCGAGATTTTTGTTACTCCAATGGATGGTAGCCTTTTCATTATAGAAGGTAGTCTATTGTCGAGATTTTTGTTACTCCAATGGATGGTAGCCTTTTCATTATAGAAGGTAGTCTTTTGTCGAGATTTTCTTTACTCCAATGGATGGAAGCCTTGTCATTATTGAAGGTAGTCAGTTGTCGAGATTTTTGTTACTCCAATGGATGGCAGCCTTGTCATTATGGAAGGTAGTGTGTTGTCGAGATTTTTGTTATTCTAATGGATGATAGCCTTGTCATTATGTAAGGTAGTTTGTTGTCGAGATTTTTTTACTCCAATGGATGGTAGCCTTGTCATTATGGAACGTAGTATGTTGTAGATATTTTTGTTATTCCAATGGATGGTAGCCTTGTCATTATGGAAGGTAGTCTGTTGTCGATATTTTTGTTACTCCAATGGATGGTATCCTTGTCATTATGGAACTTGGTATGTTGTAGATATTTCTGTTATTCCAATGGATGGTAGCCTTGTCATTATGGAAAGTATTTTGTTGTCGAGATTTTTGTTACTCCCATGGATGGTAGCCTTGTCATTATGGAAGGTAGTCTATTGTCGAGATTTTTGTTAATTCAATAAATGGAAACCTTCTCATTATGGAAGGTAGTATGTTGACGAGATTTTTGTTACTCCAATGGATGGTAGCCTTGTCATTATGGAAGCTAGTTTGTTGTCGAGATTTTTGTTTATGGAACGTAGTCGGTTGTCGAGATTTTTGTTACTCCAATGGATGGTAGCCTTGTCATTATGGAAGGTAGTGTGTTGTCGAGATCTTTGTTACTCTAATGGATTGTAGCCTTGTCATTATGGAAGGTAGTCAGTTGTCGAGATTTTTTTTACTCAAATTGATAGTAGCCTTGTCAATATGTAAGGTAGTCTATTTTCAAGATTTTTGTTAGTCCAATGGATGGAAGCCTTGTCATTATGGAAGGTAGTCTGTTGTCGAGATTTTTGTTACTCCAATGGATGGTAGCCTTGTCATTATGGAAGGTAGTTTGTTGTCAAGATTTTTGTTACTCCAATGGATGGTAACCTTGTCTTTATGGAACGTAGTATGTTGTAGGTATTTCTGTTACTCCAATGCATGGTAGCCTTGTCATTATGGAAGGTAGTTTGTTGTCGAGATTTTTGTTACTCCAATGGATGGTAGCCTTGTCATTATGGAACGTAGTATGTTGTAGATATTTCTATTACTGAAATGGATGGTAGCCTTGTCATTATGGAAGGTAGTTTGTTGTCGAGATTTTTATTACTCCAATGGATGGTAGCCTTGTCATTATGGAAGGTAGTCTGTTGTCAAGATTTTTGTTAATTCAATAGATGGTAGTCTTGCCATTATGGAAGGTAGTCTGTTGTCGAGATTTTTGATACTCCAATGGATGGTAGCCTTGTCATTATGGAAGGTAGTCTGTTGTCGAGATTTTTGTTACTCCAATGAATTGTAGCCTTGTCATTATGGAAGGTATTATGTTGTCGAGATTTTTGTTACTCCAATGGATGGTAGCCTTTTCATTATAGAAGGTAGTCTGTTGTCGATATTTTTGTTACTCCAATGGATGGTAGCCTTGTCATTATGGAAGGTAGTCTGTTGTCGAGATTTTTGTTACTCCATTGGATGGTATCCTTGTCATTATGGAACGTAGTATGTTGTCGATATTTCTATTACTCCAACGGATGGTAGCCTTGTCATTATGGAAGGTAGTTTGTTGTCGAGGTTTTTGTTACTCCAATGGATGGTAGCCTTGTCATTATGGAAGGTAGTCTGTTGTCGAAATTTTTGTTAATTCAATAGATGATAGCCTTGTCATTATGGAAGGTAGTCTCTTGTCGAGATTTTTGTTACTCCAATGGATGGCAGCCTTGTCATCATGGAAGGTAGTGTGTTGTCGAGATTTTTGTTACTCTAATGGATGATAGCCTTGTCATTATGTAAGGTAGTCTGTTGTCGAGATATTTTTTACTCCAATGGATGGTAGCCTTGTCATTATGGAACGTAGTATGTTGTAGATATTTTTGTTATTCCAATGGATGGTAGCATTGTCATTATGGAAGGTAGTCTGTTGTCGAGATTTTTGTTACTCCAATGGATGGTATCCTTGTCATTATGGAAGATAGTATGTTGTAGATATTTCTGTTACTCCAATGGATGGTACCCTTGTCATTATGGAAGGTAGTTTGTTGTCGACATTTTTGTTACTCCAATGAATGGTAGCCTTGTCATTATGGAAGGTAGTCTGTTGTCGAGATTTTTTTTACTCCAATGAATGGTAGCCTTGTCATTATGGAAGGTAGTATGTTGTCGAGATTTTTGTTACTCCAATGGATGGTAGCCTTTTCATTATAGAAGGTAGTCTGTTGTCGAGATTTTTGTTACTCCAATGGATGGTAGCCTTGTCATTATGGAAGGTAGTCTATTGTCAAGATTTTTGTTACTCCAATGGATGGTATCCTTGTCATTATGGAAGGTAGTCTGTTGTCGAGATTTCTGTTACTCCAATGGATGGTAGCCTTGTCGTTATGGAAGGTAGTTTGTTGTCGAGATTATTGTTACTCTAATGGATGGTAGCCTTGTCATAAAGGAAGGTAGTATGTTGTCGAGATTTTTATTAATTCAATAGATGATAGCCTTGTCATTATGGAAGGTAGTCTGTTTACCATATTTTTGTTACTCCAATGGATGGTAGCCTTGTCATTATGGAATCTAGTCTCTTGTCGAGATTTTTGTTACTCCAATGGATGGCAGGCTTGTCATTATAGAACGTAATATGTTGTAGATATTTTTGTTATTCCAATGGATGGTAGCCTTGTCATTATGGAAGGTAGTCTGTTGTCGATCTTTTTGTTACTCCAATGGATGGTATCCTTGTCATTATGGAACATAGTATGTTGTAGATATTTGTGTTACTCCAATGGATGGTAGCCTTTCCATTATGGAAGGTAGTTTGTTGTCGACATTTTTGTTACTCCAATGGATGGTAGCCTTGTCATTATGGAAGGTAGTTTGTTGTCGAGATTTTTGTTAATTCAATAGATGGTAGCCTTGTCATTATGGAAGGTAGTCTGTTGTCGAGATTTTTGTTACTCCAATGGATGGAAGCCTTGTCATTATTGAAGGTAGTCAGTTGTCGAGATTTTTGTTACTCCAATGGATGGCAGCCTTGTCATTATGGAAGGTAGTGTGTTGTCGAGATTTTTGTTATTCTAGTGGATGATAGCCTTGACATTATGTAAGGTAGTCTGTTGTCGAGATTTTTTTTACTCCAATGGATGGTAGCCTTGTCATTATGGAACGTAGTATGTTGTAAATATTTTTGTTATTCCAATGGATGGTAGCCTTGTCATTATGGAAGGTAGTTTATTTTCGAGATTTTTGCTACTCCAATGGATGGTATCCTTGTCATTATGGAACATAGTATGTTGTAGATATTTCTGTTACTCCAATTGATGGTAGCCTTGTCATTATAGAAGGTAGTTTGTTGTCGAGATTTTTGTTACTCCAATGGATGGTAGCCTTGTCATTATGGAAGGTAGTCTGTTGTCGAGATTTTTGTTAATTCAATAGATGGTAGCCTTGTCATTATGGAAGGAAGTCTGTTGTTGAGATTTTTGTTACTCCAATGGATGGTAGGCTTGTCATTATGGAAGGTAGTCTGTTGTCGAGATCTTTGTTACTCTAATGGATTGTAGCCTTGTCATTATGGAAGGTAGTCAGTTGTCGAGATTTTTTTTACTCAAATTGATAGTAGCCTTGTCAATATGTAAGGTAGTCTATTTTCGATATTTTTGTTAGTCTAATGGATGGTAGTCTTGTCATGATGGAAGGTAGTCTGTTTTTGATATTTTTGTTACTCCAATGGATTGTAGCCTTGTCATTATGGAAGGAAGTATGTTGATCAGATTTTTGTTACTCCAATGGATGGTAGCCTTGTCATTATGGAATGTAGTCTGTTGTCGAGATTTTTGTTACTCCAATGGATGGTATCCTTGTCATTATGGAACGTAGTATGTTGTAGGTATTTCTGTTACTCCAATGGATGGTAGCCTTGTCATTATGGAAGGTAGTTTGTTGTCGAGATTTTTGTTACTCCAATGGATGGTAGCCTTGTCATTACGGAACGTAGTATGTTGTAGATATTTCTGTTACTGAAATGGATGGTTGCCTTGTCATTATGGAAGGTAGTTTGTTGTCGAGATTTTTGTTACTTAAATGGATGGTAGCCTTGTCATTATGGAAGGTAGTTTGTTGTCGAGATTTTTGTTAATTCAATAGATGGTAGCCTTGCCATTATGGAAGGTAGTCTGTTGTAGATATTTTTGTTACTCCAATGGATGGTAGCCTTGTCACTATGGAAGGTAGTCCGTTGACGAGATTTTTGTTACTCTAATGAATAGTAGCCTTGTCATTATGGAAGGTAGTATGTTGTCGAGATTTTTGTTACTCCAATGGATGGTAGCCTTTTCATTATAGAAGGTAGTCTGTTGTCCAAATTTTTGTTACTCCAATGGATGGTAGCCTTTTCATTATAAAAGGTAGTCTGTTGTCGAGATTTTTGTTACTCCAATGGATGGAAGCCTTGTCATTATTGAAGGTAGTCAGTTGTCGAGATTTTTGTTACTCCAATGGATGGCAGCCTTGTCATTATGGAAGGTAGTGTGTTGTCGAGATTTTTGTTATTCTAATGGATGATAGCCTTGTCATTATGTAAGGTATTCTGTTGTCGAGATTTTTTTTACTCCAATGGATGGTAGCCTTGTCATTATGGAACGTTGTATGTTGTAGATATTTTTGTTATTCCAATGGATGGTAGCCTTGTCATTATGGAAGGTAGTATGTTGTCGAGATTTTTGTTACTCTAATGGATGGTATCCTTGTCATTATGGAACGTAGTATGTTTTAGATATTTCTGTTACTCCAATTGATGGTAGCCTTGTCATTATGGTAGGTAGTTTGTTGTCGATATTTTTGTTACTCCAATGGATGGTACCCTTGTCATTATGGAAGGTAGTCTGTTGTCGAGATTTTTGTTAATTCAATAGATGGTAGCCTTGTCATTATGGAAGGTAATCTGTTGTCGAGATTTTTGTTACTTCAATGGATGGTAGCCTTGTCATTATGGAAGGTAGTCTTTTGTCGAGATTTTTGTTACTCCAATGAATGCTAGCCTTGTCATTATGGAACGTAGTCGGTTCTCGAGATTTTTGTTACACCAATGGATGGTAGGCTTGTCATTACGGAAGGTAGTGTGTTATCGAGATCTTTGTTACTCTAATGGATTTTAGCCTTGTCATTATGGAAGGTAGTCAGTTGTCGAGATTTTTGTTACTCAAATTGATAGTAGCCTTGTCAATATGTAAGGTAGTCTATTTTTGAGATTTTTGTTAGTCCAATGGATGATAGCCTTGTCATGATGTAAGGTAGTCTGTTTTTGATATTTTTGTTACTCCAATGGATGGTAGCCTTGTCATTATGGAAGGAAGTATGTTGATCAGATTTTTGTTACTCCAATGGATGGTAGCCTTGTCATTATGGAATGTAGTCTGTTGTCGAGATTTTTGTTACTCCAATGGATGGTATCCTTGTCATTATGGAACGTAGTATGTTGTAGGTATTTCTGTTACTCAAATGGATGGTAGCCTTGTCATTATGGAAGGTAGTTTGTTGTCGAGATTTTTGTTACTCCAATGGATGGTAGCCTTGTCATTACGGAACGTAGTATGTTGTAGATATTTCTGTTACTGAAATGGATGGTTGCCTTGTCATTATGGAAGGTAGTTTGTTGTCGAGATTTTTGTTACTTAAATGGATGGTAGCCTTGTCATTATGGAAGGTAGTTTGTTGTTGAGATTTTTGTTAATTCAATAGATGGTAGCCTTGCCATTATGGAAGGTAGTCTGTTGTAGATATTTTTGTTACTCCAATGGATGGTAGCCTTGTCACTATGGAAGGTAGTCCGTTGACGAGATTTTTGTTACTCTAATGAATAGTAGCCTTGTCATTATGGAAGGTAGTATGTTGTCGAGATTTTTGTTACTCCAATGGATGGTAGCCTTTTCATTATAGAAGGTTATCTGTTGTCCAAATTTTTGTTACTCCAATGGATGGTAGCCTTTTCATTATAAAAGGTAGTTTGTTGTCGAGATTTTTGTTACTCCAATGGATGGAAGCCTTGTCATTATTGAAGGTAGTCAGTTGTCGAGATTTTTGTTACTCCAATGGATGGCAGCCTTGTCATTATGGAAGGTAGTGTGTTGTCGAGATTTTTGTTATTCTAATGGATGATAGCCTTGTCATTATGTAAGGTATTCTGTTGTCGAGATTTTTTTTACTCCAATGGATGGTAGCCTTGTCATTATGGAACGTTGTATGTTGTAGATATTTTTGTTATTCCAATGGATGGTAGCCTTGTCATTATGGAAGGTAGTATGTTGTCGAGATTTTTGTTACTCCAATGGATGGTATCCTTGTCATTATGGAACGTAGTATGTTTTAGATATTTCTGTTACTCCAATTGATGGTAGCCTTGTCATTATGGTAGGTAGTTTGTTGTCGATATTTTTGTTACTCCAATGGATGGTACCCTTGTCATTATGGAAGGTAGTGTGTTGTCGAGATTTTTGTTAATTCAATAGATGGTAGCCTTGTCATTATGCAAGGTACTCTGTTGTCGAGATTTTTGTTACTTCAATGGATGGTAGCCTTGTCATTATGGAAGGTAGTCTTTTGTCGAGATTTTTGTTACTCCAATGAATGCTAGCCTTGTCATTATGGAACGTAGTCGGTTCTCGAGATTTTTGTTACACCAATGGATGGTAGGCTTGTCATTACGGAAGGTAGTGTGTTATCGAGATCTTTGTTACTCTAATGGATTTTAGCCTTGTCATTATGGAAGGTAGTCAGTTGTCGAGATTTTTGTTACTCAAATTGATAGTAGCCTTGTCAATATGTAAGGTAGTCTATTTTTGAGATTTTTGTTAGTCCAATGGATGGTAGCCTTGTCATGATGTAAGGTAGTCTGTTTTTGATATTTTTGTTACTCCAATGGATGGTAGCCTTGTCATTATGGAAGGAAGTATGTTGATCGGATTTTTGTTACTCCAATGGATGGTAGCCTTTTCATTATGGAAGGTAGTCTATTGTCGAGATTTTTGTTACTCCAATGGATGGTATCTTTGTCATTATGGAACCTAGTATGTTGTAGGTATTTCTGATACTCTACTGGATGGTAGCCTTGTCATTATGAAAGGTAGTTTGTTATCGAGATTTTTGTTACTCCAATGGATGGTAGCCTTTCCATTATGGAAGGTAGTCTGTTTTGGATATTTTTGTTACTCCAATGGATGGTAGCCTTGTCATTATGGAAAGTAGTCTGTTGACGAGATTTTTGTTACTCCAATGAATGGTAGCCTTGTCATTATGGAAGGTAGTATGTTGTCGAGATTTTTGTAACTCCAATGGATGGTAGCCTTTTCATTATAGAAGGTAGTCTGTTGTCGAGATTTTTGTTACTCCAATGGATGGAAGCCTTGTCATTATTGAAGGTAGTCAGTTGTCGAGATTTTTGTTACTCCAATGGATGGCAGCCTTGTCATTATGGAAGGTAGTGTGTTGTCGAGATTTTTGTCATTCTAATGGATGATAGCCTTGTCATTATAAGGTATTATGTTGTCGAGATTTTTTTACTCCAATGGATGGTAGCCTTTTCATTATGGAACGTAGTATGTTGTAGATATTTTTGTTATTCCAATGGATGGTAGCCTTGTCATTATGGAAGGTAGTCTGTTGTCGATATTTTTGTTACTCCAATGGATGGTATCCTTGTCATTATGGAACGTAGTATGTTGTAGATATTTCTGTTACTCCAATTGATGGTAGCCTTGTCATTATGGTAGGTAGTTTGTTGTCGATATTTTTGTTACTCCAATGGATGGTACCCTTGTCATTATGGAAGGTAGTCTGTTGTCGAGATTTTTGTTAATTCAATAGATGGTAGCCTTGACATTATGGAAAGTACTCTGTCGTCGAGATTTTTGTTACTTCAATAGATGGTAGCCTTGTCATTATGGAAGGTAGTCTTTTGTCGAGATTTTTGTTACTCCAATGAATGCTAGCCTTGTCATTATGGAACGTAGTCGGTTGTCGAGATTTTTGTTACACCAATGGATGGTAGGCTTGTCATTACGGAAGGTAGTATGTTATCGAGATCTTTGTTACTCTAATGGATTTTAGCCTTGTCATTATGGAAGGTAGTCAGTTGTCGAGATTTTTGTTACTCAAATTGATAGTAGCCTTGTCAATATGTAAGGTAGTCTATTTTTGAGATTTTTGTTAGTCCAATGGATGGTAGCCTTGTCATGATGGAAGGTAGTCTGTTTTTGATATTTTTGTTACTGCAATGGATGGTAGCCTTGTCATTATGGAAGGAAGTATGTTGATCAGATTTTTGTTACTCCAATGGATGGTAGCCTTGTCATTATGGAAGGTAGTTTGTTGTCGAGATTTTTGTTACTCCAATGGATGGTATCTTTGTCATTATGGAACCTAGTATGTTGTAGGTATTTCTGTTACTCTACTGGATGGTAGCCTTGTCATTATGGAAGGTAGTTTGTTATCGAGATTTTTGTTACTCCAATGGATGGTAGCCTTTCCATTATGGAAGGTAGTCTGTTGTAGATATTTTTGTTACTCCAATGGATGGTAGCCTTGTCATTATGGAAAGTAGTCTGTTGACGAGATTTTTGTTACTCCAATGAATGGTAGCCTTGTCATTATGGAAGGTAGTATGTTGTCGATATTTTTGTAACTCCAATGGATGGTAGCCTTTTCATTATAGAAGGTAGTCTGTTGTCGAGATTTTTGTTACTCCAATGGATGGAAGCCTTGTCATTATTGAAGGTAGTCAGTTGTCGAGATTTTTGTTACTCCAATGGATGGTAGCCTTGTCATTATGGAACGTAGTATGTTGTAGATATTTTTGTTATTCCAATGGATGGTAGCCTTGACATTATGGAAGGTAGTCTGTTGTCGAGATTTTTGTTACTCCAATGGATGGTATCCTTATCATTATGGAACGTAGTATGTTGTAGATATTTCTGTTACTCTAATTGATGGTAGCCTTATCATTATGGAAGGTAGTTTGTTGTCGAGATTTTTGTTACTCCAATGGATGGTAGCCTTGTCATTATGGAAGGTAGTCTGTTGTCGAGATCTTTGTTACTCTAATGGATTGTAGCCTTGTCATTATGGAAGGTAGTCAGTTGTCGAGATTTTTTTTACTCAAATTGATAGTAGCCTTGTCAATATGTAAGGTAGTATATTTTCGATATATTTGTTAGTCCAATGGATGGTAGTCTTGTCATGATGGAAGGTAGTCTGTTTTTGATATTTTTTTTACTCCAATGGATTGTAGCCTTGTCATTATGGAAGGAAGTATGTTGATCATATTTTTGTTACTCCAATGGATGGTAGCCTTGTCATTATGGATGGTAGTCTGTTTTCGAGATTTTTGTTACTCCAATGGATGGTATCCTTGTAATTATGGAACGTAGTATGTTGTAGGTATTTCTGTTACAACAATGGATGGTAGCCTTGTCATTATGGAAGGTAGTTTGTTGTCGAGATTTTTGTTACTCCAATGGATGGTAGCCTTGTCATTATGGAACGTAGTATGTTGTAGAAATTTCTGTTACTGAAATGGATGGTTGCCTTGTCATTATGGAAGGTAGTTTGTTCTCGAGATTTTTGTTACTCAAATGGATGGTAGCCTTGTCATTATGGAAGGTAGTTTGTTGTCGAGATTTTTGTTAATTCAATAGATGGTAGCCTTGCCATTATGGAAGGTAGTCTGTTGTAGATATTTTTGTTACTCCAATGGATGGTAGCCTTGTCATTATGGAAGGTAGTTCGTTGACGAGATTTTTGTTACTCCAATGAATGGTAGCCTTGTTATTATGGAAGGTAGTATGTTGTCGAGATTTTTGTTACTCCAATGGATGGTAGCCTTTTCATTATAAAAGGTAGTATATAGTCCAAATTTTTGTTACTCCAATGGATGGTAGCCTTTTCATTATAAAAGGTAGTCTGTTGTCGAGATTTTTGTTACTCCAATGGATGGAAGCCTTGTCATTATTGAAGGTAGTCAGTTGTCGAGATTTTTGTTACTCCAATGGATGGCAGCCTTGTCATTATGGAAGGTAGTGTGTTGTCGAGATTTTTGTTATTCTAATGGATGATAGCCTTGTCATTATGTAAGGTATTCTGTTGTCAAGATTTTTTTTACTCCAATGGATGGTAGCCTTGTCATTATGGAACGTAGTATGTTTTAGATATTTTTGTTATTCCAATGGATGGTATCCTTGTCATTATGGAAGGTAGTATGTTGTCGAGATTTTTGTTACTCCAATGGATGGTATCCTTGTCATTATGGAACGTAGTATGTTGTAGATATTTCTGTTACTCCAATTGATGGTAGCCTTGTCATTATGGTAGGTAGTTTGTTGTCGATATATTTGTTACTCCTATGGATGGTACCCTTGTCATTATGGAAGGTAGCCTGTTGTCGAGATTTTTGTTAATTCAATAGATGGTAGTCTTGACATTATGGAAGGTAGTCTGTATTCGAGATTTTTGTTACTCCAATGGATGGTAGCCTTGTCATTATGGAAGGTAGTCTTTTGTCTAGATTTTTGTTACTCCAATGGATGCTAGCCTTGTCATTATGGAACGTAGTCGGTTGTCGAGATTTTTGTTACACCAATGGATGGTAGGCTTGTCATTACGGAAGGTAGTGTGTTATCGAGATCTTTGTTACTCTAATGGATTGTAGCCTTGTCATTATGGAAGGTAGTCAATTGTCAATATTTTTGTTACTCAAATTGATAGTAGCCTTGTCAATATTTGAGGTAGTCTATTTTCGAGATTTTTGTTAGTCCAATGGATGGTAGCCTTGTCATGATGGAAGGTAGTCTGTTTTTGATATTTTTGTTACTCCAATGGATGGTAGCCTTGTCATTATGGAAGGAAGTCTGTTGATCAGATTGTTGTTACTCCAATGGATGGTAGCCTTGTCATTATGGAAGGTAGTCTGTTGTCGAGATTTTTGTTACTCAAATGGATGGTAGCCTTGTCATTATGGAAGGTAGTTTGTTGTCGAGATTTTTGTTAATTCAATAGATGGTAGCCTTGCCATTATGGAAAGTAGTTTGTTGTAGATATTTTTGTTACTCCAATGGATGGTAGCCTTGTCATTATGGAAGGTAGTTTGTTGACGAGATTTTTGTTACTCAAATGGATGGTAGCCTTGTCATTATGGAAGGTAGTTTGTTGTCGAGATTTTTGTTAATTCAATAGATGGTAGCCTTGCCATTATGGAAGGTAGTTTGTTGTAGATATTTTTGTTACTCCAATGGACGGTAGCCTTGTCATTATGGAAGGTAGTATGTTGTCGAGATTTTTGTTACTCCAATGGATGGTAGCCTTTTCATTATAAAAGGTAGTCTGTTGTCCAAATTTTTGTTACTCCAATGGATGGTAGCCTTTTCATTATAAAAGGTAGTATGTTGTAGGTATTTCTGTTACTCCAATGGATGGTAGCCTTATCATTATGGAAGGTTGTTTGTTGTCGAGATTTTTGTTACTCCAATGGAAGGTAGCCTTTCCATTATGGAAGGTAGTCTGTTGTAGATATTTTTGTTACTCCAATGGATGGCAGCCTTGTCATTATGGAAGGTATTCTGTTGACGAGATTTTTGTTACTCCAATGAATGGTAGCCTTGTCATTATGGAACGTAGTATGTTGTAGATATTTTTGTTATTCCAATGGATGGAAGCCTTGTCATTATGGAAGGTAGTCTGTTGTCGAGATTTTTGTTACTCCAATGGATGGTAGCCTTGTCATTATGGAACGTAGTATGTTGTAGATATTTCTGTTACTCCAATTGATGGTAGCCTTGTCATTATGGTAGGTAGTTTGTTGTCGATATTTTTGTTACTCCAATGGATGGTACCCTTCTCATTATGGAAGGAAGTCTGTTGTCGAGATTTTTGTTAATTCAATAGATGGTAGCCTTGTCATTATGGAAGGTAGTCTGTTGTCGAGATTTTTGTTACTCCAATGGATGGTAGCCTTGTCATTATGGAAGGTAGTCTTTTGTCGAGATTTTTCTTACTCCAATGGATGCTAGCCTTGTCATTATGGAACGTAGTCGGTTGTCGAGAATTTTGTTACACCAATGGATGGTAGGCTTGTCATTACGGAAGGTAGTGTGTTGTCGAGATCTTTGTTACTCTAATGGATTGTAGCCTTGTCATTATGGAAGGTAGTCAGTTGTCCAGATTTTTGTTACTCAAATTGATAGTAGCCTTGTCAATATGTAAGGTAGTCTATTTTCGATATTTTTGTTAGTCCAATGGATGATAGCCTTGTCATGATGGAAGGTAGTCTGTTTTTGATATTTTTGTTACTCCAATGGATGGTAGCCTTGTCATTATGTAAGGAAGTATGTTGATCAGATTTTTGTTACTCCAATGGATGGTAGCCTTGTCATTATGGAAGGTAGTTTGTTGTCGAGATTTTTGTTACTCCAATGGATGGTATCATTGTCATTTTGGAACCTAGTATGTTGTAGGTATTTCTGTTACTCCAATGGATGGTAGCCTTATCATTATGGAAGGTTGTTTGTTGTCGAGATTTTTGTTACTCCAATGGAAGGTAGACTTTCCATTATGGAAGGTAGTTTGTTGTAGATATTTTTGTTACTCCAATGGATGGTAGCCTTGTCATTATGGAAGGTATTCTGTTGACGAGATTTTTGTTACTCCAATGAATGGTAGCCTTGTCATTATGGAAGGTAGTATGTTGTCGAGATTTTTGTTACTCCAATGGATGGTAGCCTTTTCATTATAGAAGGTAGTCTGTTGTCGAAATTTTTGTTACTCCAATGGATGGTAGACTTTTCGTTGTAGAAGGTAGTCTGTAGTCGAGATTTTTGTTACTCCAATGGATGGAAGCCTTGTCATTATTGAAGGTAGTCAGTTGTCGAGATTTTTGTTACTCCAATGGATGGAAGCCTTGTCATTATGGAAGGTAATGTGTTGTCGAGATTTTTGTCATTCTAATGGATGATAGCTTTGTCATTATGTAAGGTATTCTGTTGTCGAGATTTTTTTTACTCCAATGGATGGTAGCCTTGTCATTATGGAACGTAGTATGTTGTAGATATCTTTGTTATTCCAATTGATGGTAGCCTTGTCATTATGGAAGGTAGTCTGTTGTCGAGATTTTTGTCACTCCAATGGATGGTATCCTTGTCATTATGGAACGTAGTATGTTGTAGATATTTCTGTTACTCCAATTGATGGTAGCCTTGTCATTATGGTAGGTAGTTTGTTGTCGATATTTTTGTTATTCCAATGGATGGTACCCTTGTCATTATGGAAGGTAGTCTGTTGTCGAGATTTTTGTTAATTCAATAGATGGTAGCCTTGTCAATATGGAAGGTAGTCTGTTGTCGAGATTTTTGTTACTCCAATGGATGGTAGCCTTGTCATTATGGAAGGTAGTCTTTTGTCGAGATTTTTCTTACTCCAATGGATGCTGGCCTTGACATTATGGAACGTAGTCGGTTGTCGAGATTTTTGTTACACCAATGGATGGTAGACTTGTCATTACGGAAGGTAGTGTGTTGTCGAGATCTTTGTTACTCTAATGGATTGTAGCCTTGTCATTATGGAAGGTAGTCAGTTGTCGAGATTTTTGTTACTCAAATTGATAGTAGCCTTGTCAATATGTAAGGTAGTCTATTTTCGAGATTTTTGTTACTCCAATGGATGGTAGCCTTGTCATGATGGAAGGTAGTCTGTTTTTGATATTTTTGTTACTCCAATGGAGGGTAGCCTTGTCGTTATGGAAGGAAGTATGTTGATCAGATTTTTGTTACTCCAATGGATGGTAGCCTTGTCATTATGGAAGGTAGTCTGTTGTCGAGATTTTTGTTACTCCAATGGATGGTATCCTTGTCATTATGGAACGTAGTATGTTGTAGGTATTTCTGTTACTCCAATGGATGGTAGCCATGTCATTATGGAAGGTAGTTTGTTGTTGAGATTTTTGTTACTCCAATGGATGGTAGCCTTGTCATTATGGAAGGTAGTTTGTTGTCGAGATTTTTGTTACTCAAATCTATGGTAGCCTTGTCATTATGGAAGGTATTTTGTTGTCGAGATTTTTGTTAATTCAATAGATGGTAGCCTTGCCATTATGGAAGGTAGTCTGTTGTTGAGATTTTTGTTACTCCAATGGATGATAGCCTTGTCATTATGGAATGTAGTCTGTTGTCGAGATTTTTGTTACTCCAATGAATGGTAGCCTTGTCATTATGGAAGGTAGTATGTTGTCGAGATTTTTGTTACTCCAATGGATGGTAGCCTTTTCATTATAGAAGGTAGTCTGTTGTCGAGATTTTTGTTACTCCAATGGATGGTAGCCTTGTCATTATGGTAGGTAGTGTGTTGTCAAGATTTTTGTTACTCCAATGGATGGTATCCTTGTCATTATGGAACGTAGTATGTTGTAGATATTTCTGATACTCCAATGGATGGTAGCCTTTTCATTATGGAAGGTAGTTTGTTGTCGAGATTTTTGTTACTCCAATGGATGGTAGCCTTTTCATTATAGAAGGTAGTGTGTTGTCGAAATTATTGTTACTCCAATGGATGGTAGCCTTTTCATTATAGAAGGTAGTCTGTTGTCGAGATTTTTGCTACTCCAATGGATGGAAGCCTTGTCATTATTGAAGGTAGTCAGTTGTCGAGATTTTTGTTACTCCAATGGATGGAAGCCTTGTCATTATGGAAGGTAGTGTGTTGTCGAGATTTTTGTCATTCTAATGGATGATAGCCTTGTCATTATGTAAGGTATTCTGTTGTCGAGATTTTTTTTACTCCAATGGATGGTAGCCTTGTCATTATGGAACGTAGTATGTTGTAGATATTTTTGTTATTCCAATGGATGGTAGCCTTGTCATTATGGAAGGTAGTCTGTTGTCGAGATTTTTGTTACTCCAATGGATGGTATCCTTGTCATTATGGAACGTAGTATGTTGTAGATATTTCTGTTACTCCAATTGATGGTAGCCTTGTCATTATGGTAGGTAGTTTGTTGTCGATATTTTTGTTACTCCAATGGATGGTACCCTTGTCATTATGGAAGGTAGTCTTTTGTCGAGATTTTTCTTACTCCAATGGATGCTAGCCTTGTCATTATGGAACGTAGTCGGTTGTCGAGAATTTTGTTACACCAATGGATGGTAGGCTTGTAATTACGGAAGGTAGTGTGTTGTCGAGATCTTTGTTACTCTAATGGATTGTAGCCTTGTCATTATGGAAGGTAGTCAGTTGTCGAGATTTTTGTTACTCAAATTGATAGTAGCCTTGTCAATATGTAAGGTAGTCTATTTTCGAGATTTTTGTTAGTCCAATGGATGGTAGCCTTGTCATGATGGAAGGTAGTCTATTTTTGATATTTTTGTTACTCCAATGGATGGTAGCCTTGTCATTATGGAAGGAAGTATGTTGATCAGATTTTTGTTACTCCAATGGATGGTAGCCTTGTCATTATGGAAGGTAGTCTGTTGTCGAGATTTTTGTTACTCCAATGGATGGTATCCTTGTCATTATGGAACGTAGTATGTTGTACGTATTTCTGTTACTCCAATGGATGGTAGCCATGTCATTATGGAAGGTAGTTTGTTGTTGAGATTTTTGTTACTCCAATGGATGGTAGCCTTGTCATTATGGAATGTAGTATGTTGTAGATATTTATGTTACAGAAATGGATGGTAGCCTTGTCATTATGGAAGATAGTTTGTTGTCGAGATTTTTGTTACTCAAATCTATGGTAGCCTTGTCATTATGGAAGGTATTTTGTTGTCGAGATTTTTCTTAATTCAATAGATGGTAGCCTTGCCATTATGGTAGGTAGTCTGTTGTTGAGATTTTTGTTACTCCAATGGATGATAGCCTTGTCATTATGGAATGTAGTCTGTTGTCGAGATTTTTGTTACTCCAATGAATGGTAGCCTTGTCATTATGGAAGGTAATATGTTGTCGAGATTTTTGTTACTCCAATGGATGGTAGCCTTTTCATTATAGAAGGTAGTCTGTTGTCGAGATTTTTGTTACTCCAATGGATGGTAGCCTTGTCATTATGGAAGGTAGTTTGTTGTCAAGATTTTTGTTACTCCAATGGATGGTATCCTTGTCATTATGGAACGTAGTATGTTGTAGATATTTCTGTTACTCCAATGGATGGTAGCCTTTTCATTATGGAAGGTAGTTTGTTGTCGAGATTTTTGTTACTCCAATGGATGGTAGCCTTTTCATTATAGAAGGTAGTCTGTTGTCGAAATTATTGTTACTCCAATGGATGGTAGCCTTTTCATTATAGAAGGTAGTCTATTGTCGAGATTTTTGCTACTCCAATGGATGGAAGCCTTGTCATTATTGAAGGTAGTCAGTTGTCGAGATTTTTGTTACTCCAATGGATGGAAGCCTTGTCATTATGGAAGGTAGTGTGTTGTCGAGATTTTTGTCATTCTAATGGATGATAGCCTTGTCATTATGTAAGGTATTCTGTTGTCGAGATTTTTTTTACTCCAATGGATGGTAGCCTTGTCATTATGGAACGTAGTATGTTGTAGATATTTTTGTTATTCCAATGGATGTTAGCCTTGTCATTATGGAAGGTAGTCTGTTGTCGAGATTTTTGTTACTCCAATGGATGGTATCCTTTTTATTATAGAACGTAGTATGTTGTAGATATTTCTGTTACTCCAATTGATGGTAGCCTTGTCATTATGGTAGGTAGTTTGTTGTCGATATTTTTGTTACTCCAATGGATGGTACCCTTGTCATTATGGAAGGAAGTCTGTCGTCGAGATTTTTGTTAATTCAATAGATGGTAGCCTTGTCATTATGGAAGGTAGTCTGTTGTCGAGATTTTTGTTACTCCAATGGATGTTAGCCTTGTCATTATGGAAGGTAGTCTTTTGTCGAGATTTTTCTTACTCCAATGGATGCTAGCCTTGTCATTATGGAACGTAGTCGGTTGTCGAGAATTTTGTTACACCAATGGATGGTAGGCTTGTAATTACGGAAGGTAGTGTGTTGTCGAGATCTTTGTTACTCTAATGGATTGTAGCCTTGTCATTATGGAAGGTAGTCAGTTGTCGAGATTTTTGTTACTCAAATTGATAGTAGCCTTGTCAATATGTAAGGTAGTCTATTTTCGAGATTTTTGTTAGTCCAATGGATGGTAGCCTTGTCATGATGGAAGGTAGTCTGTTTTTGATATTTTTGTTACTCCAATGGATGGTAGCCTTGTCATTATGGAAGGAAGTATGTTGATCAGATTTTTGTTACTCCAATGGATGGTAGCCTTGTCATTATGGAAGGTAGTCTGTTGTCGAGATTTTTGTTACTCCAATGGATGGTATCCTTGTCATTATGGAACGTAGTATGTTGTAGGTATTTCTGTTACTCCAATGGATGGTAGCCATGTCATTATGGAAGGTAGTTTGTTGTTGAGATTTTTGTTACTCCAATGGATGGTAGCCTTGTCATTATGGAATGTAGTATGTTGTAGATATTTATGTTACAGAAATGGATGGTAGCCTTGTCATTATGGAAGGTAGTTTGTTGTCGAGATTTTTGTTACTCAAATCTATGCTAGCCTTGTCATTATGGAAGGTATTTTGTTGTCGAGATTTTTGTTAATTCAATAGATGGTAGCCTTGCCATTATGGAAGGTAGTCTGTTGTTGAGATTTTTGTTACTCCAATGGATGATAGCCTTGTCATTATGGAATGTAGTCTGTTGTCGAGATTTTTGTTACTCCAATGAATGGTAGCCTTGTCATTATGGAAGGTAGTATGTTGTCGAGATTTTTGTTACTCCAATGGATGGTAGCCTTTTCATTATAGAAGGTAGTCTGTTGTCGAGATTTTTGTTACTCCAATGGATGGTAGCCTTGTCATTATGGAAGGTAGTTTGTTGTCAAGATTTTTGTTACTCCAATGGATGGTATCCTTGTCATTATGGAACGTAGTATGTTGTAGATATTTCTGTTACTCTAATGGATGGTAGCCTTTTCATTATGGAAGGTAGTTTGTTGTCGAGATTTTTGTTACTCCAATGGATGGTAGCCTTTTCATTATAGAAGGTAGTCTGTTGTCGAAATTATTGTTACTCCAATGGATGGTAGCCTTTTCATTATAGAAGGTAGTCTGTTGTCGAGATTTTTGCTACTCCAATGGATGGAAGCCTTGTCATTATTGAAGGTAGTCAGTTGTCGAGATTTTTGTTACTCCAATGGATGGAAGCCTTGTCATTATGGAAGGTAGTGTGTTGTCGAGATTTTTGTCATTCTAATGGATGATAGCCTTGTCATTATGTAAGGTATTCTGTTGTCGAGATTTTTTTTACTCCAATGGATGGTAGCCTTGTCATTATGGAACGTAGTATGTTGTAGATATTTTTGTTATTCCAATGGATGGTAGCCTTGTCATTATGGAAGGTAGTCTGTTGTCGAGATTTTTGTTACTCCAATGGATGGTATCCTTGTCATTATGGAACGTAGTATGTTGTAGATATTTCTGTTACTCCAATTGATGGTAGCCTTGTCATTATGGTAGGTAGTTTGTTGTCGATATTTTTGTTACTCCAATGGATGGTACCCTTGTCATTATGGAAGGAAGTCTGTCGTCGAGATTTTTGTTAATTCAATAGATGGTAGCCTTGTCATTATGGAAGGTAGTCTGTTGTCGAGATTTTTGTTACTCCAATGGATGTTAGCCTTGTCATTATGGAAGGTAGTCTTTTGTCGAGATTTTTCTTACTCCAATGGATGCTAGCCTTGTCATTATGGAACGTAGTCGGTTGTCGAGAATTTTGTTACACCAATGGATGGTAGGCTTGTAATTACGGAAGGTAGTGTGTTGTCGAGATCTTTGTTACTCTAATGGATTGTAGCCTTGTCATTATGGAAGGTAGTCAGTTGTCGAGATTTTTGTTACTCAAATTGATAGTAGCCTTATCAATATGTAAGGTAGTCTATTTTCGAGATTTTTGTTAGTCCAATGGATGGTAGCCTTGTCATTATGTAAGGAAGTATGTTGATCAGATTTTTGTTACTCCAATGGATGGTAGCCTTGTCATTATGGAAGGTAGTCTTTTGTCGAGATTTTTGTTACTCCAATGGATGGTATCATTGTCATTATGGAACCTAGTTTGTTGTAGGTATTTCTGTTACTCCAATGGATGGTAGCCTTATCATTATGGAAGGTAGTTTGTTGTCGAGATTTTTGTTAGTCCAATGGAAGGTAGCCTTTCCATTATGGAAGGTAGTCTGTTGTAGATATTTTTGTTACTCCAATGGATGGTAGCCTTGTCATTATGGAAGGTAGTCTGTTGACGATATTTTTGTTACTCCAATGAATGGTAGCCTTGTCATTATGGAAGGTAGTATGTTGTCGAGATTTTTGTTACTCCAATGGATGGTAGTCTTTTCATTATAGAAGGTAGTATGTTGTCGAAATTTTTGTTACTCCAATGGATGGTAGCCTTTTCGTTATAGAAGGTAGTCTGTTGTCGAGATTTTTGTTACTCCAATGGATGGAAGCCTTGTCATTATTGAAGGTAGTCAGTTGTCGAGATTTTTGTTACTCCAATGGATGGAAGCCTTGTCATTATGGAAGGTAGTGTGTTGTCGAGATTTTTGTCATTCTAATGGATGATAGCCTTGTCATTATGTAAGGTATTCTGTTGTCGAGATTTTTTTTACTCCAATGGATGGTAGCCTTGTCATTATGGAACGTAGTATGTTGTAGATATCTTTTTTATTCCAATGGATGGTAGCCTTGTCATTATGGAAGGTAGTCTGTTGTCGAGATTTTTGTTACTCCAATGGATGGTATCCTTGTCATTATGGAACGTAGTATGTTGTAGATATTTTTGTTACTCCAATGGATGATAGCCTTGTCATTATGGAAGGTAGTCTGTTGTCGAGATTTTTGGTACTCCAATGATTGGTAGCCTTGTCATTATGGAAGGTAGTATGTTGTCGAGATTTTTGTTACTCCAATGGATGGTAGCCTTTTAATTATAGAGGTAGTCTGTTGTCGAGATTTTTGTTACTCCAATGGATGGTAGCCTTGTCATTATGGAAGGTAGTTTGCTGTCAAGATTTTTGTTACTCCAATGGATGGTAGCCATGTCATTATGGAACGTAGTATGTTGTAGATATTTCTGTTACTCCAAATGGATGGTAGCCTTGTCATTATGGAAGGTAGTTTGTTGTCGAGATTTTTGTTACTCCAATGGATGGTAGCCTTGTCATTATGGAAGGTAGTATGTTGTCGATATTTTTGTTAATTCAGTAGATGATAGCCTTGTCATTATGGAAGGTAGTCTGTTGACCATATTTTTGTTACTCCAATGGATGGTAGCCTTGTCATTATGGAAGCTAGTCTCTTGTCGAGATTTTTGTTACTCCAATGGATGGCAGCCTTGTCATTATGGAAGGTAGTGTGTTGTCGAGATTTTTGTTACTCTAATGGATGATAGCCTTGTCATTATGTAAGGTAGTATGTTGTCGAGATATTTTTTACTCCAATGGATGGTAGCCTTGTCGTTATGGAACGTAGTATGTTGTAGATATTTTTGTTTATCCAATGGATGGTAGCCTTGTCATTATGGAAGGTAGTCTGTTGTCGAGATTTTTGTTACTCCAATGGATGGTAGCCTTGTCATTATGGAAGGTAGTTTGTTCTCAAGATTTTTGTTACTCCAATGGATGGTAGCCTTGTCATTATGGAAGGTAGTCTGTTGTCGAGATTTTTGTTAATTCAATAGATGGTAGCCTTGTCATTATGGAAGGTAGTCTATTGTCGATATTTTTTTTACTCCAATGGATGGTAGCCTTGTCATTATGGAACATTGTCGGTTGTCGAGATTTTTGTTACACCAATGGATGGTAGGCTTGTCATTACGAAAGGTAGTGTGTGGTCGAGATCTTTTTTACTCTAATGGATTGTAGCCTTGTCATTATGGAAGGTAGTCAGTTGTCGAGATTTTTGTTACTAAAATTGATAGTAGCCTTGTCGTTATGTAAGGTAGTCTGTTTTTCATATTTTCGTTAGTCCAATGGATGGTTGCCTTGTCATGATGGAAGGTAGTCTGTTTTTGATATTTATATTACTCCAATGGATGGTAGCCTTGTCATTATGGAAGGAAGTATGTTGATCAGATTTTTGTTACTCCAATGGATGGTAGCCTTGTCATTATGGAAGGTAGTCTGTTGTCGAGATTTTTGTTACTCTAATGTATGGTATCCTTGTCATTATGGAACGTAGTATGTTGTAGGTATTTCTGTTACTCCAATGGATGGTAGCCATGTCATTATGGAAGGTAGTTTGTTGTCGATATTTTTGTTACTCCAATGGATGGTAGCCTTGTCATTATGGAACGTAATATGTTGTAGATATATCTGTTACTGAAATGGATGGTAGCCTTGTCATTATTGAAGGTAGTTTTATGTCGAGATTTTTGTTACTCAAATCTATGGTAGCCTTGTCATTATGGAAGGTAGTTTGTTGTCGAGATTTTTGTTAATTCAATAGATGGTAGCCTTGCCATTATGGAAGGTAGTCTGTTGTTGAAATTTTTGTTACTCCAATGGATGATAGCCTTGTCATTATGGAATGTAGTCTGTTGTCGAGATTTTTGTTACTCCAATGAATGGTAGCCTTGTCATTATGGAAGGTAGTGTGTTGTCGAGATTTTTGTTACTCCAATGGATGGTAGCCTTTTAATTATAGAAGGTAGTTTGTTGTCGAGATTTTTGTTACTCCAATGGATGGTAGCCTTTTCATTATAGAAGGTAGTCTGTTGTCGAAATTATTGTTACTCCAATGGATGGTAGCCTTTTCATTATAGAAGGTAGTCTGTTGTCGAGATTTTTGCTACTCCAATGGATGGAAGCCTTGTCATTATTGAAGGTAGTCAGTTGTCGAGATTTTTGTTACTCCAATGGATGGAAGCCTTGTCATTATGGAAGGTAGTGTGTTGTCGAGATTTTTGTCATTCTAATGGATGATAGCCTTGTCATTATGTAAGGTATTCTGTTGTCGAGATTTTTTTTACTCCAATGGATGGTAGCCTTGTCATTATGGAACGTAGTATGTTGTAGATATTTTTGTTATTCCAATGGATGGTAGCCTTGTCATTATGGAAGGTAGTCTGTTGTCGAGATTTTTGTTACTCCAATGGATGGTATCCTTGTCATTATGGAACGTAGTATGTTGTAGATATTTCTGTTACTCCAATTGATGGTAGCCTTGTCATTATGGTAGGTAGTTTGTTGTCGATATTTTTGTTACTCCAATGGATGGTACCCTTGTCATTATGGAAGGAAGTCTGTCGTCGAGATTTTTGTTAATTCAATAGATGGTAGCCTTGTCATTATGGAAGGTAGTCTGTTGTCGAGATTTTTGTTACTCCAATGGATGTTAGCCTTGTCATTATGGAAGGTAGTCTTTTGTCGAGATTTTTCTTACTCCAATGGATGCTAGCCTTGTCATTATGGAACGTAGTCGGTTGTCGAGAATTTTGTTACACCAATGGATGGTAGGCTTGTAATTACGGAAGGTAGTGTGTTGTCGAGATCTTTGTTACTCTAATGGATTGTAGCCTTGTCATTATGGAAGGTAGTCAGTTGTCGAGATTTTTGTTACTCAAATTGATAGTAGCCTTGTCAATATGTAAGGTAGTCTATTTTCGAGATTTTTGTTAGTCCAATGGATGGTAGCCTTGTCATTATGTAAGGAAGTATGTTGATCAGATTTTTGTTACTCCAATGGATGGTAGCCTTGTCATTATGGAAGGTAGTCTGTTGTCGAGATTTTTGTTACTCCAATGGATGGTATCATTGTCATTATGGAACCTAGTTTGTTGTAGGTATTTCTGTTACTCCAATGGATGGTAGCCTTATCATTATGGAAGGTAGTTTGTTGTCGAGATTTTTGTTACTCCAATGGAAGGTAGCCTTTCCATTATGGAAGGTAGTCTGTTGTAGATATTTTTGTTACTCCAATGGATGGTAGCCTTGTCATTATGGAAGGTAGTCTGTTGACGATATTTTTGTTACTCCAATGAATGGTAGCCTTGTCATTATGGAAGGTAGTATGTTGTCGAGATTTTTGTTACTCCAATGGATGGTAGTCTTTTCATTATAGAAGGTAGTCTGTTGTCGAAATTTTTGTTACTCCAATGGATGGTAGCCTTTTCGTTATAGAAGGTAGTCTGTTGTCGAGATTTTTGTTACTCCAATGGATGGAAGCCTTGTCATTATTGAAGGTAGTCAGTTGTCGAGATTTTTGTTACTCCAATGGATGGAAGCCTTGTCATTATGGAAGGTAGTGTGTTGTCGAGATTTTTGTCATTCTAATGGATGATAGCCTTGTCATTATGTAAGGTATTCTGTTGTCGAGATTTTTTTTACTCCAATGGATGGTAGCCTTGTCATTATGGAACGTAGTATGTTGTAGATATCTTTTTTATTCCAATGGATGGTAGCCTTGTCATTATGGAAGGTAGGCTGTTGTCGAGATTTTTGTTACTCCAATGGATGGTATCCTTGTCATTATGGAACGTAGTATGTTGTAGATATTTTTGTTACTCCAATGGATGATAGCCTTGTCATTATGGAAGGTAGTCTGTTGTCGAGATTTTTGGTACTCCAATGATTGGTAGCCTTGTCATTATGGAAGGTAGTATGTTGTCGAGATTTTTGTTACTCCAATGGATGGTAGCCTTTTAATTATAGAGGTAGTCTGTTGTCGAGATTTTTGTTACTCCAATGGATGGTAGCCTTGTCATTATGGAAGGTAGTTTGTTGTCAAGATTTTTGTTACTCCAATGGATGGTAGCCATGTCATTATGGAACGTAGTATGTTGTAGATATTTCTGTTACTCCAAATGGATGGTAGCCTTGTCATTTTGGAAGGTAGTTTGTTGTCGAGATTTTTGTTACTCCAATGGATGGTAGCCTTGTCATTATGGAAGGTAGTATGTTGTCGATATTTTTGTTAATTCAGTAGATGATAGCCTTGTCATTATGGAAGGTAGTCTGTTGACCATATTTTTGTTACTCCAATGGATGGTAGCCTTGTCATTATGGAAGCTAGTCTCTTGTCGAGATTTTTGTTACTCCAATGGATGGCAGCCTTGTCATTATGGAAGGTAGTGTGTTGTCGAGATTTTTGTTACTCTAATGGATGATAGCCTTGTCATTATGTAAGGTAGTATGTTGTCGAGATATTTTTTACTCCAATGGATGGTAGCCTTGTCGTTATGGAACGTAGTATGTTGTAGATATTTTTGTTTATCCAATGGATGGTAGCCTTGTCATTATGGAAGGTAGTCTGTTGTCGAGATTTTTGTTACTCCAATGGATGGTAGCCTTGTCATTATGGAAGGTAGTTTGTTCTCAAGATTTTTGTTACTCCAATGGATGGTAGCCTTGTCATTATGGAAGGTAGTCTGTTGTCGAGATTTTTGTTAATTCAATAGATGGTAGCCTTGTCATTATGGAAGGTAGTCTATTGTCGATATTTTTGTTACTCCAATGGATGGTAGCCTTGTCATTATGGAACATTGTCGGTTGTCGAGATTTTTGTTACACCAATGGATGGTAGGCTTGTCATTACGAAAGGTAGTGTGTGGTCGAGATCTTTTTTACTCTAATGGATTGTAGCCTTGTCATTATGGAAGGTAGTCAGTTGTCGAGATTTTTGTTACTAAAATTGATAGTAGCCTTGTCGTTATGTAAGGTAGTCTGTTTTTCATATTTTCGTTAGTCCAATGGATGGTTGCCTTGTCATGATGGAAGGTAGTCTGTTTTTGATATTTATATTACTCCAATGGATGGTAGCCTTGTCATTATGGAAGGAAGTATGTTGATCAGATTTTTGTTACTCCAATGGATGGTAGCCTTGTCATTATGGAAGGTAGTCTGTTGTCGAGATTTTTGTTACTCTAATGTATGGTATCCTTGTCATTATGGAACGTAGTATGTTGTAGGTATTTCTGTTACTCCAATGGATGGTAGCCATGTCATTATGGAAGGTAGTTTGTTGTCGATATTTTTGTTACTCCAATGGATGGTAGCCTTGTCATTATGGAACGTAATATGTTGTAGATATATCTGTTACTGAAATGGATGGTAGCCTTGTCATTATTGAAGGTAGTTTTATGTCGAGATTTTTGTTACTCAAATCTATGGTAGCCTTGTCATTATGGAAGGTAGTTTGTTGTCGAGATTTTTGTTAATTCAATAGATGGTAGCCTTGCCATTATGGAAGGTAGTCTGTTGTTGAAATTTTTGTTACTCCAATGGATGATAGCCTTGTCATTATGGAAGGTAGTCTGTTGTCGAGATTTTTGTTACTCCAATGAATGGTAGCCTTGTCATTATGGAAGGTAGTGTGTTGTCGAGATTTTTGTTACTCCAATGGATGGTAGCCTTTTAATTATAGAAGGTAGTTTGTTGTCGAGATTTTTGTTACTCCAATGGATGGTAGCCTTTTCATTATAGAAGGTAGTCTGTTGTCGAAATTATTGTTACTCCAATGGATGGTAGCCTTTTCATTATAGAAGGTAGTCTGTTGTCGAGATTTTTGCTACTCCAATGGATGGAAGCCTTGTCATTATTGAAGGTAGTCAGTTGTCGAGATTTTTGTTACTCCAATGGATGGAAGCCTTGTCATTATGGAAGGTAGTGTGTTGTCGAGATTTTTGTCATTCTAATGGATGATAGCCTTGTCATTATGTAAGGTATTCTGTTGTCGAGATTTTTTTTACTCCAATGGATGGTAGCCTTGTCATTATGGAACGTAGTATGTTGTAGATATTTTTGTTATTCCAATGGATGGTAGCCTTGTCATTATGGAAGGTAGTCTGTTGTCGAGATTTTTGTTACTCCAATGGATGGTATCCTTGTCATTATGGAACGTAGTATGTTGTAGATATTTCTGTTACTCCAATTGATGGTAGCCTTGTCATTATGGTAGGTAGTTTGTTGTCGATATTTTTGTTACTCCAATGGATGGTACCCTTGTCATTATGGAAGGAAGTCTGTCGTCGAGATTTTTGTTAATTCAATAGATGGTAGCCTTGTCATTATGGAAGGTAGTCTGTTGTCGAGATTTTTGTTACTCCAATGGATGTTAGCCTTGTCATTATGGAAGGTAGTCTTTTGTCGAGATTTTTCTTACTCCAATGGATGCTAGCCTTGTCATTATGGAACGTAGTCGGTTGTCGAGAATTTTGTTACACCAATGGATGGTAGGCTTGTAATTACGGAAGGTAGTGTGTTGTCGAGATCTTTGTTACTCTAATGGATTGTAGCCTTGTCATTATGGAAGGTAGTCAGTTGTCGAGATTTTTGTTACTCAAATTGATAGTAGCCTTGTCAATATGTAAGGTAGTCTATTTTCGAGATTTTTGTTAGTCCAATGGATGGTAGCCTTGTCATTATGTAAGGAAGTATGTTGATCAGATTTTTGTTACTCCAATGGATGGTAGCCTTGTCATTATGGAAGGTAGTCTGTTGTCGAGATTTTTGTTACTCCAATGGATGGTATCATTGTCATTATGGAACCTAGTTTGTTGTAGGTATTTCTGTTACTCCAATGGATGGTAGCCTTATCATTATGGAAGGTAGTTTGTTGTCGAGATTTTTGTTACTCCAATGGAAGGTAGCCTTTCCATTATGGAAGGTAGTCTGTTGTAGATATTTTTGTTACTCCAATGGATGGTAGCCTTGTCATTATGGAAGGTAGTCTGTTGACGAGATTTTTGTTACTCCAATGAATGGTAGCCTTGTCATTATGGAAGGTAGTATGTTGTCGAGATTTTTGTTACTCCAATGGATGGTAGTCTTTTCATTATAGAAGGTAGTCTGTTGTCGAAATTTTTGTTACTCCAATGGATGGTAGCCTTTTCGTTATAGAAGGTAGTCTGTTGTCGAGATTTTTGTTACTCCAATGGATGGAAGCCTTGTCATTATTGAAGGTAGTCAGTTGTCGAGATTTTTGTTACTCCAATGGATGGAAGCCTTGTCATTATGGAAGGTAGTGTGTTGTCGAGATTTTTGTCATTCTAATGGATGATAGCCTTGTCATTATGTAAGGTATTCTGTTGTCGAGATTTTTTTTACTCCAATGGATGGTAGCCTTGTCATTATGGAACGTAGTATGTTGTAGATATCTTTTTTATTCCAATGGAAGGTAGCCTTGTCATTATGGAAGGTAGTCTGTTGTCGAGATTTTTGTTACTCCAATGGATGGTATCCTTGTCATTACGGAACGTAGTATGTTGCAGATATTTTTGTTACTCCAATGGATGATAGCCTTGTCATTATGGAAGGTAGTCTGTTGTCGAGATTTTTGGTACTCCAATGATTGGTAGCCTTGTCATTATGGAAGGTAGTATGTTGTCGAGATTTTTGTTACTCCAATGGATGGTAGCCTTTTAATTATAGAGGTAGTCTGTTGTCGAGATTTTTGTTACTCCAATGGATGGTAGCCTTGTCATTATGGAAGGTAGTTTGTTCTCAAGATTTTTGTTACTCCAATGGATGGTAGCCTTGTCATTATGGAAGGTAGTCTGTTGTCGAGATTTTTGTTAATTCAATAGATGGTAGCCTTGTCATTATGGAAGGTAGTCTATTGTCGATATTTTTGTTACTCCAATGGATGGTAGCCTTGTCATTATGGAACATTGTCGGTTGTCGAGATTTTTGTTACACCAATGGATGGTAGGCTTGTCATTACGAAAGGTAGTGTGTGGTCGAGATCTTTTTTACTCTAATGGATTGTAGCCTTGTCATTATGGAAGGTAGTCAGTTGTCGAGATTTTTGTTACTAAAATTGATAGTAGCCTTGTCGTTATGTAAGGTAGTCTGTTTTTCATATTTTCGTTAGTCCAATGGATGGTTGCCTTGTCATGATGGAAGGTAGTCTGTTTTTGATATTTATATTACTCCAATGGATGGTAGCCTTGTCATTATGGAAGGAAGTATGTTGATCAGATTTTTGTTACTCCAATGGATGGTAGCCTTGTCATTATGGAAGGTAGTCTGTTGTCGAGATTTTTGTTACTCTAATTTATGGTATCCTTGTCATTATGGAACGTAGTATGTTGTAGGTATTTCTGTTACTCCAATGGATGGTAGCCATGTCATTATGGAAGGTAGTTTGTTGTCGATATTTTTGTTACTCCAATGGATGGTAGCCTTGTCATTATGGAACGTAATATGTTGTAGATATATCTGTTACTGAAATGGATGGTAGCCTTGTCATTATTGAAGGTAGTTTTATGTCGAGATTTTTGTTACTCAAATCTATGGTAGCCTTGTCATTATGGAAGGTAGTTTGTTGTCGAGATTTTTGTTAATTCAATAGATGGTAGCCTTGCCATTATGGAAGGTAGTCTGTTGTTGAAATTTTTGTTACTCCAATGGATGATAGCCTTGTCATTATGGAAGGTAGTCTGTTGTCGAGATTTTTGTTACTCCAATGAATGGTAGCCTTGTCATTATGGAAGGTAGTGTGTTGTCGAGATTTTTGTTACTCCAATGGATGGTAGCCTTTTAATTATAGAAGGTAGTTTGTTGTCGAGATTTTTGTTACTCCAATGGATGGTAGCCTTTTCATTATAGAAGGTAGTCTGTTGTCGAAATTATTGTTACTCCAATGGATGGTAGCCTTTTCATTATAGAAGGTAGTCTGTTGTCGAGATTTTTGCTACTCCAATGGATGGAAGCCTTGTCATTATTGAAGGTAGTCAGTTGTCGAGATTTTTGTTACTCCAATGGATGGAAGCCTTGTCATTATGGAAGGTAGTGTGTTGTCGAGATTTTTGTCATTCTAATGGATGATAGCCTTGTCATTATGTAAGGTATTCTGTTGTCGAGATTTTTTTTACTCCAATGGATGGTAGCCTTGTCATTATGGAACGTAGTATGTTGTAGATATTTTTGTTATTCCAATGGATGGTAGCCTTGTCATTATGGAAGGTAGTCTGTTGTCGAGATTTTTGTTACTCCAATGGATGGTATCCTTGTCATTATGGAACGTAGTATGTTGTAGATATTTCTGTTACTCCAATTGATGGTAGCCTTGTCATTATGGTAGGTAGTTTGTTGTCGATATTTTTGTTACTCCAATGGATGGTACCCTTGTCATTATGGAAGGAAGTCTGTCGTCGAGATTTTTGTTAATTCAATAGATGGTAGCCTTGTCATTATGGAAGGTAGTCTGTTGTCGAGATTTTTGTTACTCCAATGGATGTTAGCCTTGTCATTATGGAAGGTAGTCTTTTGTCGAGATTTTTCTTACTCCAATGGATGCTAGCCTTGTCATTATGGAACGTAGTCGGTTGTCGAGAATTTTGTTACACCAATGGATGGTAGGCTTGTAATTACGGAAGGTAGTGTGTTGTCGAGATCTTTGTTACTCTAATGGATTGTAGCCTTGTCATTATGGAAGGTAGTCAGTTGTCGAGATTTTTGTTACTCAAATTGATAGTAGCCTTGTCAATATGTAAGGTAGTCTATTTTCGAGATTTTTGTTAGTCCAATGGATGGTAGCCTTGTCATTATGTAAGGAAGTATGTTGATCAGATTTTTGTTACTCCAATGGATGGTAGCCTTGTCATTATGGAAGGTAGTCTGTTGTCGAGATTTTTGTTACTCCAATGGATGGTATCATTGTCATTATGGAACCTAGTTTGTTGTAGGTATTTCTGTTACTCCAATGGATGGTAGCCTTATCATTATGGAAGGTAGTTTGTTGTCGAGATTTTTGTTACTCCAATGGAAGGTAGCCTTTCCATTATGGAAGGTAGTCTGTTGTAGATATTTTTGTTACTCCAATGGATGGTAGCCTTGTCATTATGGAAGGTAGTCTGTTGACGAGATTTTTGTTACTCCATTGAATGGTAGCCTTGTCATTATGGAAGGTAGTATGTTGTCGAGATTTTTGTTACTCCAATGGATGGTAGTCTTTTCATTATAGAAGGTAGTCTGTTGTCGAAATTTTTGTTACTCCAATGGATGGTAGCCTTTTCGTTATAGAAGGTAGTCTGTTGTCGAGATTTTTGTTACTCCAATGGATGGAAGCCTTGTCATTATTGAAGGTAGTCAGTTGTCGAGATTTTTGTTACTCCAATGGATGGAAGCCTTGTCATTATGGAAGGTAGTGTGTTGTCGAGATTTTTGTCATTCTAATGGATGATAGCCTTGTCATTATGTAAGGTATTCTGTTGTCGAGATTTTTTTTACTCCAATGGATGGTAGCCTTGTCATTATGGAACGTAGTATGTTGTAGATATCTTTTTTATTCCAATGGATGGTAGCCTTGTCATTATGGAAGGTAGTCTGTTGTCGAGATTTTTGTTATTCCAATGGATGGTATCCTTGTCATTACGGAACGTAGTATGTTGTAGATATTTTTGTTACTCCAATGGATGATAGCCTTGTCATTATGGAAGGTAGTCTGTTGTCGAGATTTTTGGTACTCCAATGATTGGTAGCCTTGTCATTATGGAAGGTAGTATGTTGTCGAGATTTTTGTTACTCCAATGGATGGTAGCCTTTTAATTATAGAGGTAGTCTGTTGTCGAGATTTTTGTTACTCCAATGGATGGTAGCCTTGTCATTATGGAAGGTAGTTTGTTGTCAAGATTTTTGTTACTCCAATGGATGGTAGCCATGTCATTATGGAACATAGTATGTTGTAGATATTTCTGTTACTCCAAATGGATGGTAGCCTTGTCATTATGGAAGGTAGTTTGTTGTCGAGATTTTTGTTACTCCAATGGATGGTAGCCTTGTCATTATGGAAGGTAGTATGTTGTCGATATTTTTGTTAATTCAGTAGATGATAGCCTTGTCATTATGGAAGGTAGTCTGTTGACCATATTTTTGTTACTCCAATGGATGGTAGCCTTGTCATTATGGAAGCTAGTCTCTTGTCGAGATTTTTGTTACTCCAATGGATGGAAGCCTTGTCATTATGGAAGGTAGTGTGTTGTCGAGATTTTTGTTACTCTAATGGATGATAGCCTTGTCATTATGTAAGGTAGTATGTTGTCGAGATATTTTTTACTCCAATGGATGGTAGCCTTGTCATTATGGAACGTAGTATGTTGTAGATATTTTTGTTTATCCAATGGATGGTAGCCTTGTCATTATGGAAGGTAGTCTGTTGTCGAGATTTTTGTTACTCCAATGGATGGTAGCCTTGTCATTATGGAAGGTAGTTTGTTCTCAAGATTTTTGTTACTCCAATGGATGGTAGCCTTGTCATTATGGAAGGTAGTCTGTTGTCGAGATTTTTGTTAATTCAATAGATGGTAGCCTTGTCATTATGGAAGGTAGTCTATTGTCGATATTTTTGTTACTCCAATGGATGGTAGCCTTGTCATTATGGAACATTGTCGGTTGTCGAGATTTTTGTTACACCAATGGATGGTAGGCTTGTCATTACGAAAGGTAGTGTGTGGTCGAGATCTTTGTTACTCTAATGGATTGTAGCCTTGTCATTATGGAAGGTAGTCAGTTGTCGAGATTTTTGTTACTAAAATTGATAGTAGCCTTGTCGTTATGTAAGGTAGTCTGTTTTTCATATTTTCGTTAGTCCAATGGATGGTTGCCTTGTCATGATGGAAGGTAGTCTGTTTTTGATATTTATATTACTCCAATGGATGGTAGCCTTGTCATTATGGAAGGAAGTATGTTGATCAGATTTTTGTTACTCCAATGGATGGTAGCCTTGTCATTATGGAAGGTAGTCTGTTGTCGAGATTTTTGTTACTCTAATGGATGGTATCCTTGTCATTATGGAACGTAGTATGTTGTAGGTATTTCTGTTACTCCAATGGATGGTAGCCATGTCATTATGGAAGGTAGTTTGTTGTCGATATTTTTGTTACTCCAATGGATGGTAGCCTTGTCATTATGGAACGTAATATGTTGTAGATATTTCTGTTACTGAAATGGATGGTAGCCTTGTCATTATTGAAGGTAGTTTTATGTCGAGATTTTTATTACTCAAATCTATGGTAGCCTTGTCATTATGGAAGGTAGTTTGTTGTCGAGATTTTTGTTAATTCAATAGATGGTAGCCTTGCCATTATGGAAGGTAGTCTGTTGTTGAAATTTTAGTTACTCCAATGGATGATAGCCTTGTCATTATGGAAGGTAGTCTGTTGTCGAGATTTTTGTTACTCCAATGAATGGTAGCCTTGTCATTATGGAAGGTAGTGTGTTGTCGAGATTTTTGTTACTCCAATGGATGGTAGCCTTTTAATTATAGAAGGTAGTCTGTTGTCGAGATTTTTGTTACTCCAATGGATGGTAGCCTTGTCATTATGGAAGGTAGTTTGTTGTCAAGAATTTTGTTACTCCAATGGATGGTATCCTTGTCATTATGGAACGTAGTCTGTTGTCAAGATTTTTGTTAATTCAATAGATGGTAGCCTTGTCATTATGGAAGATAGTCTGTTGTCGAGATTTTTGTTACTCGAATGGATGGTAGCCTTGTCATTATGGAAGGTAGTCTTTTGTCGAGATTTTTGTTACTCCAATGGATGCTAGCCTTGTCATTATGGAAGGTAGTTTGTTGTCGAGATTTTTGTTACTCCAATGGATGGTAGCCTTGTCATTATGGAAGGTAGTCTGTTGTCGAGATTTTTGTTAATTCAATAGATGGTAGCCTTGTCATTATGGAAGGTAGTCTGTTGTCGAGATTTTTGTTACTCCAATGGATGGTAGCCTTGTCATTATGGAAGGTAGTCTTTTGTCGAGATTTTTGTTACTCCAATGGATGCTAGCCTTGTCATTATGGAACGTAGTCGGTTGTCGTGATTTTTGTTACACCAATGGATGGTAGGCTTGTCATTACGAAAGGTAGTGTGTGGTCGAGATCTTTGTTACTCTAATGGATTGTAGCCTTGTCATTATGGAAGGTAGTCAGTTGTCGAGATTTTTGTTACTCAAATTGATAGTAGCCTTGTCATTATGAAAGGTAGTCTGTTTTTCATATTTTCGTTAGTCCAATGGATGGTTGCCTTTTCATTATGGAAGGTAGTTTGTTGTCGAGATTTTTGTTACTCCAATGGATGGTAGCCTTGTCATTATGGAACGTAGTATGTTGTAGATATTTCTGTTACTAAAACGGATGGTAGCCTTGTCATTATGGAAGGTAGTGTGTTGTCGAGATTTTTGTTACTCTAATGGATGATAGCCTTGTCATTATGTAAGGTAGTATGTTGTCGAGATATTTTTTACTCCAATGGATGGTAGCGTTGTCATTATGGAACGTAGTATGTTGTAGATATTTTTGTTATTCCAATGGATGGTAGCCTTTTCATTATGGAAGGTAGTCTGTTGTCGAGATTTTTGTTACTCCAATGGATGGTATCCTTGTCATTATGGAACATAGTATGTTGTAGATATTTGTGTTACTCCAATGGATGGTAGCCTTGTCATTATGGAAGGTAGTTTGTTGTCGAGATTTTTGTTACTCCAATGGATGGTAGCCTTGTCATTAAGGTAGTCTGTTGTCGAGATTTTTGTTAATTAAATAGATGGTAGCCTTGTCATTATGGAAGGTAGTCTGTGGTTGAGATTTTTGTTACTCCAATGGATGGTAGCCTTGTCATTATGGAAGGTAGTCTTTTGTCGAGATTTTTGTTACTCCAATGGATTCTAGCCTTGTCATTATGGAACGTAGTCGGTTGTCGAGATTTTTTTTAGACCAATGGATGGTAGGCTTTTCATTATGAAAGGTAGTGTGTGGTCGAGATCTTTCTTACTCTATTGGATTGTAGCCTTGTCATTATGAAAGGTAGTCAGTTGTCGAGATTTTTGTTACTCAAATTGATAATAGCCTTGTCATTATGTAAGGTAGTCTGTTTTTCATATTTTTGTTACTCCAATGGATGGTTGCCTTGTCATTATGGAAGGTAGTCTGTTGTCGAGATTTTTGTTACTCCAATGGATGGTATCCTTGTCATTATGGAACGTAGTATGTTGTAGGTATTTCTGTTACTCCAATGGATGGTAGCCATGTCATTATGGAAGGTAGTTTGTTGTCGAGATTTTTGTTACTCCAATGGATGGTAGCCTTGTCATTATGGAACGTAATATGTTGTAGATATTTCTGTTACTGAAATGGATGGTAGCCTTGTCATTATGGAAGGTAGTTTTATGTCGAGATTTTTGTTACTCAAATCTATGGTAGCCTTGTCATTATGGAAAGTAGTTTGTTGTCGAGATTTTTGTTAATTCAATAGATGGTAGCCTTGCCATTATGGAAGGTAGTCTGTTGTTGAAATTTTTGTTACTCCAATGGATGATAGCCTTGTCATTATGGAAGGTAGTCTGTTGTCGAGATTTTTGTTACTCCAATGAATGGTAGCCTTGTCATTATGGAAGGTAGTATGTTGTCGAGATTTTTGTTACTCCAATGGATGGTAGCCTTTTAATTATAGAAGGTAGTTTGTTGTCGAGATTTTTGTTACTCCAATGGATGGTAGCCTTGTCATTATGGAAGGTAGTTTGTTGTCAAGATTTTTGTTACTCCAATGGATGGTATCCTTGTCATTATGGAACATAGTATGTTGTAGATATTTCTTTTACTCCAATGGATGGTAGCCTTGTCATTATGGAAGGTAGTTTGTTGTCGAGATTTTTGTTACTCCAATGGATGGTAGCCTTGTCATTATGGAAGGTAGTATGTTGTCGATATTTTTGTTAATTCAGTAGATGATAGCCTTGTCATTATGGAAGGTAGTCTGTTGACCATATTTTTGTTACTCCAATGGATGGTAGCCTTGTCATTATGGAAGCTAGTCTCTTGTCGAGATTTTTGTTACTCCAATGGATGGTAGCCTTGTCATTATGGAACGTAGTATGTTGTAGATATTTTTGTTATTCCAATGGATGGTAGCCTTGTCATTATGGAAGGTAGTCTGTTGTCGAGATTTTTGTTACTCCAATGGATGGTAGCCTTGTCATTATGGAAGGTAGTTTATTGTCGATATTTTTGTTACTCCAATGGATGGTAGCCTTGTCATTATGCAAGGTAGTCTGTTGTCGAGATTTTAGTTAATTCAATAGATGGTAGCCTTGTCATTATGGAAGGTAGTCTGTTGTCGAGATTTTTGTTACTCCAATGGATGGTAGCCTTGTCATTATGGAAGGTAGTCTTTTGTCGAGATTTTTGTTACTCCAATGGATGCTAGCCTTGTCATTATGGAACGTAGTCGGTTGTCGAGATTTTTGTTACACCAATGGATGGTAGGCTTGTCATTATGGAAGGTAGTATGTTGTCGAGATTTTTGTTACTCCAATGGATGGTAGTCTTTTCATTATAGAAGGTAGTCTGTTGTCGAAATTTTTGTTACTCCAATGGATGGTAGCCTTTTCGTTATAGAAGGTAGTCTGTTGTCGAGATTTTTGTTACTCCAATGGATGGAAGCCTTGTCATTATTGAAGGTAGTCAGTTGTCGAGATTTTTGTTACTCCAATGGATGGAAGCCTTGTCATTATGGAAGGTAGTGTGTTGTCGAGATTTTTGTCATTCTAATGGATGATAGCCTTGTCATTATGTAAGGTATTCTGTTGTCGAGATTTTTTTTACTCCAATGGATGGTAGCCTTGTCATTATGGAACGTAGTATGTTGTAGATATCTTTTTTATTCCAATGGATGGTAGCCTTGTCATTATGGAAGGTAGTCTGTTGTCGAGATTTTTGTTACTCCAATGGATGGTATCCTTGTCATTACGGAACGTAGTATGTTGTAGATATTTTTGTTACTCCAATGGATGATAGCCTTGTCATTATGGAAGGTAGTCTGTTGTCGAGATTTTTGGTACTCCAATGATTGGTAGCCTTGTCATTATGGAAGGTAGTATGTTGTCGAGATTTTTGTTACTCCAATGGATGGTAGCCTTTTAATTATAGAGGTAGTCTGTTGTCGAGATTTTTGTTACTCCAATGGATGGTAGCCTTGTCATTATGGAAGGTAGTTTGTTGTCAAGATTTTTGTTACTCCAATGGATGGTAGCCATGTCATTATGGAACATAGTATGTTGTAGATATTTCTGTTACTCCAAATGGATGGTAGCCTTGTCATTATGGAAGGTAGTTTGTTGTCGAGATTTTTGTTACTCCAATGGATGGTAGCCTTGTCATTATGGAAGGTAGTATGTTGTCGATATTTTTGTTAATTCAGTAGATGATAGCCTTGTCGTTATGGAAGGTAGTCTGTTGACCATATTTTTGTTACTCCAATGGATGGTAGCCTTGTCATTATGGAAGCTAGTCTCTTGTCGAGATTTTTGTTACTCCAATGGATGGAAGCCTTGTCATTATGGAAGGTAGTGTGTTGTCGAGATTTTTGTTACTCTAATGGATGATAGCCTTGTCATTATGTAAGGTAGTATGTTGTCGAGATATTTTTTACTCCAATGGATGGTAGCCTTGTCATTATGGAACGTAGTATGTTGTAGATATTTTTGTTTATCCAATGGATGGTAGCCTTGTCATTATGGAAGGTAGTCTGTTGTCGAGATTTTTGTTACTCCAATGGATGGTAGCCTTGTCATTATGGAAGGTAGTTTGTTCTCAAGATTTTTGTTACTCCAATGGATGGTAGCCTTGTCATTATGGAAGGTAGTCTGTTGTCGAGATTTTTGTTAATTCAATAGATGGTAGCCTTGTCATTATGGAAGGTAGTCTATTGTCGATATTTTTGTTACTCCAATGGATGGTAGCCTTGTCATTATGGAACATTGTCGGTTGTCGAGATTTTTGTTACACCAATGGATGGTAGGCTTGTCATTACGAAAGGTAGTGTGTGGTCGAGATCTTTGTTACTCTAATGGATTGTAGCCTTGTCATTATGGAAGGTAGTCAGTTGTCGAGATTTTTGTTACTAAAATTGATAGTAGCCTTGTCGTTATGTAAGGTAGTCTGTTTTTCATATTTTCGTTAGTCCAATGGATGGTTGCCTTGTCATGATGGAAGGTAGTCTGTTTTTGATATTTATATTACTCCAATGGATGGTAGCCTTGTCATTATGGAAGGAAGTATGTTGATCAGATTTTTGTTACTCCAATGGATGGTAGCCTTGTCATTATGGAAGGTAGTCTGTTGTCGAGATTTTTGTTACTCTAATGGATGGTATCCTTGTCATTATGGAACGTAGTATGTTGTAGGTATTTCTGTTACTCCAATGGATGGTAGCCATGTCATTATGGAAGGTAGTTTGTTGTCGATATTTTTGTTACTCCAATGGATGGTAGCCTTGTCATTATGGAACGTAATATGTTGTAGATATTTCTGTTACTGAAATGGATGGTAGCCTTGTCATTATTGAAGGTAGTTTTATGTCGAGATTTTTATTACTCAAATCTATGGTAGCCTTGTCATTATGGAAGGTAGTTTGTTGTCGAGATTTTTGTTAATTCAATAGATGGTAGCCTTGCCATTATGGAAGGTAGTCTGTTGTTGAAATTTTTGTTACTCCAATGGATGATAGCCTTGTCATTATGGAAGGTAGTCTGTTGTCGAGATTTTTGTTACTCCAATGAATGGTAGCCTTGTCATTATGGAAGGTAGTGTGTTGTCGAGATTTTTGTTACTCCAATGGATGGTAGCCTTTTAATTATAGAAGGTAGTCTGTTGTCGAGATTTTTGTTACTCCAATGGATGGTAGCCTTGTCATTATGGAAGGTAGTTTGTTGTCAAGAATTTTGTTACTCCAATGGATGGTATCCTTGTCATTATGGAACGTAGTCTGTTGTCAAGATTTTTGTTAATTCAATAGATGGTAGCCTTGTCATTATGGAAGATAGTCTGTTGTCGAGATTTTTGTTACTCGAATGGATGGTAGCCTTGTCATTATGGAAGGTAGTCTTTTGTCGAGATTTTTGTTACTCCAATGGATGCTAGCCTTGTCATTATGGAAGGTAGTTTGTTGTCGAGATTTTTGTTACTCCAATGGATGGTAGCCTTGTCATTATGGAAGGTAGTCTGTTGTCGAGATTTTTGTTAATTCAATAGATGGTAGCCTTGTCATTATGGAAGGTAGTCTGTTGTCGAGATTTTTGTTACTCCAATGGATGGTAGCCTTGTCATTATGGAAGGTAGTCTTTTGTCGAGATTTTTGTTACTCCAATGGATGCTAGCCTTGTCATTATGGAACGTAGTCGGTTGTCGTGATTTTTGTTACACCAATGGATGGTAGGCTTGTCATTACGAAAGGTAGTGTGTGGTCGAGATCTTTGTTACTCTAATGGATTGTAGCCTTGTCATTATGGAAGGTAGTCAGTTGTCGAGATTTTTGTTACTCAAATTGATAGTAGCCTTGTCATTATGAAAGGTAGTCTGTTTTTCATATTTTCGTTAGTCCAATGGATGGTTGCCTTTTCATTATGGAAGGTAGTTTGTTATCGAGATTTTTGTTACTCCAATGGATGGTAGCCTTGTCATTATGGAACGTAGTATGTTGTAGATATTTCTGTTACTAAAACGGATGGTAGCCTTGTCATTATGGAAGGTAGTGTGTTGTCGAGATTTTTGTTACTCTAATGGATGATAGCCTTGTCATTATGTAAGGTAGTATGTTGTCGAGATATTTTTTACTCCAATGGATGGTAGCGTTGTCATTATGGAACGTAGTATGTTGTAGATATTTTTGTTATTCCAATGGATGGTAGCCTTTTCATTATGGAAGGTAGTCTGTTGTCGAGATTTTTGTTACTCCAATGGATGGTATCCTTGTCATTATGGAACATAGTATGTTGTAGATATTTGTGTTACTCCAATGGATGGTAGCCTTGTCATTATGGAAGGTAGTTTGTTGTCGAGATTTTTGTTACTCCAATGGATGGTAGCCTTGTCATTAAGGTAGTCTGTTGTCGAGATTTTTGTTAATTAAATAGATGGTAGCCTTGTCATTATGGAAGGTAGTCTGTGGTTGAGATTTTTGTTACTCCAATGGATGGTAGCCTTGTCATTATGGAAGGTAGTCTTTTGTCGAGATTTTTGTTACTCCAATGGATTCTAGCCTTGTCATTATGGAACGTAGTCGGTTGTCGAGATTTTTTTTAGACCAATGGATGGTAGGCTTTTCATTATGAAAGGTAGTGTGTGGTCGAGATCTTTCTTACTCTATTGGATTGTAGCCTTGTCATTATGAAAGGTAGTCAGTTGTCGAGATTTTTGTTACTCAAATTGATAATAGCCTTGTCATTATGTAAGGTAGTCTGTTTTTCATATTTTTGTTACTCCAATGGATGGTTGCCTTGTCATTATGGAAGGTAGTCTGTTGTCGAGATTTTTGTTACTCCAATGGATGGTATCCTTGTCATTATGGAACGTAGTATGTTGTAGGTATTTCTGTTACTCCAATGGATGGTAGCCATGTCATTATGGAAGGTAGTTTGTTGTCGAGATTTTTGTTACTCCAATGGATGGTAGCCTTGTCATTATGGAACGTAATATGTTGTAGATATTTCTGTTACTGAAATGGATGGTAGCCTTGTCATTATGGAAGGTAGTTTTATGTCGAGATTTTTGTTACTCAAATCTATGGTAGCCTTGTCATTATGGAAAGTAGTTTGTTGTCGAGATTTTTGTTAATTCAATAGATGGTAGCCTTGCCATTATGGAAGGTAGTCTGTTGTTGAAATTTTTGTTACTCCAATGGATGATAGCCTTGTCATTATGGAAGGTAGTCTGTTGTCGAGATTTTTGTTACTCCAATGAATGGTAGCCTTGTCATTATGGAAGGTAGTATGTTGTCGAGATTTTTGTTACTCCAATGGATGGTAGCCTTTTAATTATAGAAGGTAGTTTGTTGTCGAGATTTTTGTTACTCCAATGGATGGTAGCCTTGTCATTATGGAAGGTAGTTTGTTGTCAAGATTTTTGTTACTCCAATGGATGGTATCCTTGTCATTATGGAACATAGTATGTTGTAGATATTTCTTTTACTCCAATGGATGGTAGCCTTGTCATTATGGAAGGTAGTTTGTTGTCGAGATTTTTGTTACTCCAATGGATGGTAGCCTTGTCATTATGGAAGGTAGTATGTTGTCGATATTTTTGTTAATTCAGTAGATGATAGCCTTGTCATTATGGAAGGTAGTCTGTTGACCATATTTTTGTTACTCCAATGGATGGTAGCCTTGTCATTATGGAAGCTAGTCTCTTGTCGAGATTTTTGTTACTCCAATGGATGGTAGCCTTGTCATTATGGAACGTAGTATGTTGTAGATATTTTTGTTATTCCAATGGATGGTAGCCTTGTCATTATGGAAGGTAGTCTGTTGTCGAGATTTTTGTTACTCCAATGGATGGTAGCCTTGTCATTATGGAAGGTAGTTTATTGTCGATATTTTTGTTACTCCAATGGATGGTAGCCTTGTCATTATGCAAGGTAGTCTGTTGTCGAGATTTTAGTTAATTCAATAGATGGTAGCCTTGTCATTATGGAAGGTAGTCTGTTGTCGAGATTTTTGTTACTCCAATGGATGGTAGCCTTGTCATTATGGAAGGTAGTCTTTTGTCGAGATTTTTGTTACTCCAATGGATGCTAGCCTTGTCATTATGGAACGTAGTCGGTTGTCGAGATTTTTGTTACACCAATGGATGGTAGGCTTGTCATTATGGAAGGTAGTATGTTGTCGAGATTTTTGTTACTCCAATGGATGGTAGCCTTTTAATTATAGAAGGTAGTTTGTTGTCGAGATTTTTGTTACTCCAATGGATGGTAGCCTTGTCATTATGGAAGGTAGTTTGTTGTCAAGATTTTTGTTACTCCAATGGATGGTATCCTTGTCATTATGGAACATAGTATGTTGTAGATATTTCTTTTACTCCAATGGATGGTAGCCTTGTCATTATGGAAGGTAGTTTGTTGTCGAGATTTTTGTTACTCCAATGGATGGTAGCCTTGTCATTATGCAAGGTAGTCTGTTGTCGAGATTTTAGTTAATTCAATAGATGGTAGCCTTGTCATTATGGAAGGTAGTCTGTTGTCGAGATTTTTGTTACTCCAATGGATGGTAGCCTTGTCATTATGGAAGGTAGTCTTTTGTCGAGATTTTTGTTACTCCAATGGATGCTAGCCTTGTCATTATGGAACGTAGTCGGTTGTCGAGATTTTTGTTACACCAATGGATGGTAGGCTTGTCATTATGGAAGGTAGTATGTTGTCGAGATTTTTGTTACTCCAATGGATGGTAGCCTTTTAATTATAGAAGGTAGTTTGTTGTCGAGATTTTTGTTACTCCAATGGATGGTAGCCTTGTCATTATGGAAGGTAGTTTGTTGTCAAGATTTTTGTTACTCCAATGGATGGTATCCTTGTCATTATGGAACATAGTATGTTGTAGATATTTCTTTTACTCCAATGGATGGTAGCCTTGTCATTATGGAAGGTAGTTTGTTGTCGAGATTTTTGTTACTCCAATGGATGGTAGCCTTGTCATTATGGAAGGTAGTATGTTGTCGATATTTTTGTTAATTCAGTAGATGATAGCCTTGTCATTATGGAAGGTAGTCTGTTGACCATATTTTTGTTACTCCAATGGATGGTAGCCTTGTCATTATGGAAGCTAGTCTCTTGTCGAGATTTTTGTTACTCCAATGGATGGTAGCCTTGTCATTATGGAACGTAGTATGTTGTAGATATTTTTGTTATTCCAATGGATGGTAGCCTTGTCATTATGGAAGGTAGTCTGTTGTCGAGATTTTTGTTACTCCAATGGATGGTAGCCTTGTCATTATGGAAGGTAGTTTATTGTCGTTATTTTTTTGACTCCAATGGATGGTAGCCTTGTCATTATGCAAGGTAGTCTGTTGTCGAGATTTTAGTTAATTCAATAGATGGTAGCCTTGTCATTATGGAAGGTAGTCTTTTGTCGAGATTTTTGTTACTCCAATGGATGCTAGCCTTGTCATTATGGAACGTAGTCGGTTGTCGAGATTTTTGTTACACCAATGGATGGTAGGCTTGTCATTACGAAAGGTAGTGTGTGGTCGAGATATTTGTTACTCTAATGGATTGTAGCCTTGTCATTATGGAAGGTAGACAGTTGTCGAGATTTTTGTTTCTCAAATTGATAGTAGCCTTGTCATTATGTAAGGTAGTCTATTTTTCATATTTTCGTTAGTCTAATGGATGGTTGCCTTGTCATTACGGAAGGTAGTTTGTTGTCGAGATTTTTGTTACTCCAATGGATGGTAGCCTTGTCATTATGGAAGGTAGTTTGTTGTCGAGATTTTTTTTAATTCAATAGATTGTAGCTTTGCCATTATGGAAGGTAGTCTATTGTCGAGATTTTTGTTACTCCAATGGATGGTAGCCTTATCATTATGGAAGGTAGTCTGTTGACGAGATTTTTGTTACTCCAACGAATGGTAGCATTGTCATTATGGAAGGTAGTATGTTGTCGAGATTTTTGTTACTCCAATGGATGGTAGCCTTTTCATTATAGAAGGTAGTCTGTTGTCGAAATTTTTGTTACTCCAATGGATGGTAGCCTTTTCATTATAGAAGGTAGTCTGTTGTCGAGATTTTTGTTATTCCAATGGATGGTAGCCTTGTCATTATGGAAGGTAGTGTGTTGTCGAGATTTTTGTGTTTCTAATGGATGATAGCTTTGTCATTATGTAAGGTATTCTGTTGTCGAGATTTTTTTTACTCCAATGGATGGTAGCCTTGTCATTATGGAACGTAGTATGTTGTAGATATTTTTGTTATTCCAATGGATGGTAGCCTTGTCATTATGGAAGGTAGGCTGTTGTCGAGATTTTTGTTACTCCAATGGATGGTATCCTTGTCATTATGGAACATAGTATGTGGTAGATATTTCTGTTACTCCAATTGATGGTAGCCTTGTCATTATGGTAGGTAGTTTGTTGTCGATATTTTTGTTACTCCAATGGATGGTACCCTTGTCATTATGGAAGGTAGTCTGTTGTCGATATTTTTGTTAATTCAATAGATGGTAGCCTTGTCATTATGGAAGGTAGTCTGTTTTCGATATTTTTGTTACTCCAATGGATGGTAGCCTTGTCTTTATGGAAGGTATTCTTTTGTCGAGATTTTTGTTACTCCAATGGATGCTAGCCTTGTCATTATGGAACGTAGTCGGTTGTCGAGATTTTTGTTACACCAATGGATGGTAGGCTTGTCATTACGAAAGGTAGTGTGTGGTCGAGATCTTTGTTACTCTAATGGATTGTAGCCTTGTCATTATGGAAAGTAGTCAGTTGTCTAGATTTTTGTTACTCAAATTGATAGTAGCCTTGTCATTATGTAAGGTAGTCTGTTTTTTCATATTTTCGTTAGTCCAATGGATGGTTGCCTTGTCATTATGGAAGGTAGTTTGTTGTCGAGATTTTTGTTACTCCAATGGATGGTAGCCTTGTCATTACGGAACGTAGTATGTTATAGATATTTCTGTTACTGAAATCGATGGTAGCCTTGTCATTATGGAAGGTAGTTTGTTGTCGAGATTTTTGTTACTCAAATGGATGGTAGCCTTGTCATTATGGAAGGTAGTTTGTTGTCGAGATTTTTGTTAATTCAATAGATGGTAGCCTTGCCATTATGGAAGGTAGTCTGTTGTCGAGATTTTTGTTACTCCAATGGATGGTAGCCTTGTCATTATGGAAGGTAGTCTGTTGACAAGATTTTTATTACTCTAATGAATGGTAGCCTTGTCATTATGGAAGGTAGTATGTTGTCGAGATTTTTGTTACTCCAATGGATGGTAGCCTTTTCATTATAGAAGGTAGTCTGTTGTCGAAATCTTTGTTACTCCAATGGATGGTAGCCTTTTCATTATAGCAGGTAGTCTGTTGCCGAGATTTTTGTTACTCCAATGGATGGTAGCCTTTTCATTATAGAAGGTAGTCTGTTGTCGAAATTTTTGTTACTCCAATGGATGCTGGCCTTTTCATTATAGAAGGTAGTCTTTTGTCGAGATTTTTGTTACTCTAACGGATGGAAGCCTTGTCATTATTGAAGGTAGTCAGTTGTCGAGATTTTTGTTACTCTAATGAATGGCAGCCTTGTCATTATGGAAGGTAGTGTGTTGTCGAGATTTTTGTTATTCTAATGGATGATAGCCTTGTCATTATGTAAGGTATTCTGTTGTCGAGATTTTTTTTACTCCAATGGATGGTAGCCTTGTCATTATGGAACATAGTATGTTGTAGATATTTTTGTTATTCCAATGGATAGTAGCCTTGTCATTAAGGAAGGTAGGTTGTTGTCGAGATTTTTGTTACTCCAATGGATGGTATCCTTGTAATTATGGAACGTAGTATGTTGTAGATATTTCTGTTACTCCAATTGATGGTAGCCTTGTCATTATGGTAGGTAGTTTGTTGTCGATATTTTTGTTACTCCAATGGATGGTACCCTTGTCATTATGGAAGGTAGTCTGTTGTCGAGATTTTTGTTAATTCAATAGATTGTAGCCTTGTCATTATGAAAGGTAGTCTGTTGTCGATATTTTTGTTACTCCAATGGATGGTAGCCTTGTCATTATGGAAGGTAGTCTTTTGTCGAGATTTTTGTTACTCCAATGGATGCTAGCCTTGTCATTATGGAACGTAGTCGGTTGTCGAGATTTTTGTTACACCAATGCATGGTAGGCTTGTCATTACGAAAGGTAGTGTGTGGTCGAGATCTTTGTTACTCTAATGGATTGTAGCCTTGTCATTATGAAAGGTAGTCAGTTGTCGAGATTTTTGTTACTCAAATTGATAGTAGCCTTGTCAATATGTAAGATAGTCTGTTTTTCATATTTTCGTTAGTCCAATGGATGGTTGCCTTATAATTATGGAAGGTAGTTTGTTGTCGAGATTTTTGTTACTCCAATGGATGGTAGCCTTGTCATTATGGAACATAGTATGTTGTAGATATTTCTGTTACTGAAATGGATGGTAGCCTTGTCATTATGGAAGGTAGTTTGTTGTCGAGATTTTTGTTACTCAAATGGATGGTAGCCTTGTCATTATGGAAGGTAGTTTGTTGTTGAGATTTTTGTTAATTCAATAGATGGTAGCCTTGCCATTATGGAAGGTAATCTGTTGTCGAGATTTTTGTTACTCCAATGGATGGTAGCCTTGTCATTATGGAAGGTAGTCTGTTGACGAGATTTTTGTTACTCCAATGAATGGTAGCCTTGTCATTATGGAAGGTAGTATGTTGTCGAGATTTTTGTTACTCCAATGGATGGTAGCCTTTTCATTATAGAAGGTAGTCTGTTGTCGAAATTTTTGTTACTCCAATGGATGGTAGCCTTTTCATTATAGAAGGTAGTCTGTTGTCGAGATTTTTGTTACTCCAATGGATGGAAGCCTTGTCATTATTGAAGGTAGTCAGTTGTCGAGATTTTTGTTACTCCAATGGATGGCAGCCTTGTCATTATGGAAGGTAGTGTGTTGTCGAGATTTTTGTTATTCTAATGGATGATAGCCTTGTCATTATGTAAGGTATTATTTTGTCGATATTTTTTTTACACCAATGGATGGTAGCCTTGTCATTATGGAACGTAGTATGTTGTAGATATTTTTTTTATTCCAATGGATGGTAGCCTTGTCATTATGGAAGGTAGGTTGTTGTCGAGATTTTTGTTACTCCAATGGATGGTATCGTTGTCATTATGGAATGTAGTATGTTGTAGATATTTCTGTTACTCCAATTGATGGTAGCCTTGTCATTATGGTAGGTAGTTTGTTGTCGATATTTTTGTTACTCCAATGGATGGTACCCTTGTCATTATGGAAGGTAGTCTGTTGTCGAGATTTTTGTTAATTCAATAGATGGTAGCCTTGTCATTATGGAAGGTAGTATGTTGTCGAGATTTTTGTTACTCCAATGGATGGTAGCCTTTTCATTATAGAAGGTAGTCTGTTGTCGAAATTTTTGTTACTCCAATGGATGGTAGCCTTTTCATTATAGAAGGTAGTCTGTTGCCGAGATTTTTGTTACTCCAATGGATGGTAGCCTTTTCATTATAAAAGGTAGTCTGTTGTCGAAATTTTTGTTACTCCAATGGATGCTGGCCTTTTCATTATAGAAGGTAGTCTTTTGTCGAGATTTTTGTTACTCTAACGGATGGAAGCCTTGTCATTATTGAAGGTAGTCAGTTGTCGAGATTTTTGTTACTCCAATGAATGGCAGCCTTGTCATTATGGAAGGTAGTGTGTTGTCGAGATTTTTGTTATTCTAATGGATGATAGCCTTGTCATTATGTAAGGTATTCTGTTGTCGAGATTTTTTTTACTCCAATGGATGGTAGCCTTGTCATTATGGAACATAGTATGTTGTAGATATTTTTGTTATTCCAATGGATAGTAGCCTTGTCATTAAGGAAGGTAGGTTGTTGTCGAGATTTTTGTTACTCCAATGGATGGTATCCTTGTAATTATGGAACGTAGTATGTTGTAGATATTTCTGTTACTCCAATTGATCTTAGCCTTGTCATTATGGTACGTAGTTTGTTGTCGATATTTTTGTTACTCCAATGGATGGTACCCTTGTCATTATGGAAGGTAGTCTGTTGTCGAGATTTTTGTTAATTCAATAGATTGTAGCCTTGTCATTATGAAAGGTAGTCTGTGGTCGATATTTTTGTTACTCCAATGGATGGTAGCCTTGTCATTATGGAAGGTAGTCTTTTGTCGAGATTTTTGTTACTCCAATGGATGCTAGCCTTGTCATTAAGGAACTTAGTCGGTTGTCGAGATTTTTGTTACACCAATGCATGGTAGGCTTGTCATTACGAAAGGCAGTGTGTGGTCGAGATCTTTGTTACTCTAATGGATTGTAGCCTTGTCATTATGAAAGGTAGTCAGTTGTCGAGATTTTTGTTACTCAAATTGATAGTAGCCTTGTCAATATGTAAGATAGTATGTTTTTCATATTTTCGTTAGTCCAATGGATGGTTGCCTTATAATTATGGAAGGTAGTTTGTTGTCGAGATTTTTGTTACTCCAATGGATGGTAGCCTTGTCATTATGGAACATAGTATGTTGTAGATATTTCTGTTACTGAAATGGATGGTAGCCTTGTCATTATGGAAGGTAGTTTGTTGTCGAGATTTTTGTTACTCAAATGGATGGTAGCCTTGTCATTATGGAAGGTAGTTTGTTGTTGAGATTTTTGTTAATTCAATAGATGGTAGCCTTGCCATTATGGAAGGTAGTCTGTTGTCGAGATTTTCGTTACTCCAATGGATGGTAGCCTTGTCATTATGGAAGGTAGTCTGTTGACGAGATTTTTGTTACTCCAATGAATGGTAGCCTTGTCATTATGGAAGGTAGTATGTTGTCGAGATTTTTGTTACTCCAATGGATGGTAGCCTTTTCATTATAGAAGGTAGTCTGTTGTCGAAATTTTTGTTACTCCAATGGATGGTAGCCTTTTCATTATAGAAGGTAGTCTGTTGTCGATATTTTTGTTACTCCAATGGATGGAAGCCTTGTCATTATTGAAGGTAGTCAGTTGTCGAGATTTTTTTTACTCCAATGGATGGCAGCCTTGTCATTATGGAAGGTAGTGTGTTGTCGAGATTTTTGTTATTCTAATGGATGATAGCCTTGTCATTATGTAAGGTATTATTTTTTCGATATTTTTTTTACTCCAATGGATGGTAGCCTTGTCATTATGGAACGTAGTATGTTGTAGATATTTTTTTTATTCCAATGGATGGTAGCCTTGTCATTATGGAAGGTAGGTTGTTGTCGAGATTTTTGTTACTCCAATGGATGGTATCGTTGTCATTATGGAACGTAGTATGTTGTAGATATTTCTGTTACTCCAATTGATGGTAGCCTTGTCATTATGGTAGGTAGTTTGTTGACGATATTTTTGTTACTCCAATGGATGGTACCCTTGTCATTATGGAAGGTAGTTTGTTGTCGAGATTTTTGTTAATTCAATAGATTGTAGCCTTGTCATTATGGAAGGTAGTTTGTTGTCGAGATTTTTATTACTCCAATGGATGATAGCCTTGTCATTATGGAAGGTAGTCTTTTGTCGAGATTTTTGTTACTCCAATGGATGCTAGCCTTGTCATTATGGAACGTAGTCGGTTGTCGAGATTTTTGTTACACCAATGGATGGTAGGCTTGTCATTACGGAAGGTAGTGTGTTATCGAGATCTTTGTTACTCTAATGGATTGTAGCCTTGTCATTATGGAAGATAGTCAGTTTTCGAGATTTTTGTTACTCAAATTGATAGTAGCCTTGTCAATATGTAAGATAGTCTGTTTTTCATATTTTCGTTAGTCCAATGGATGGTTGCCTTGTCATTATGGAAGGTAGTTTGTTGTCAAGATTTTTGTTACTCCAATGGATGGTAGCCTTGTCATTAGGGAACGTAGTATGTTGTAGATATTTTTGTTACTGAAATGGATGGTAGCCTTGTCATTATGGAAGGTAGTTTGTTGTCGAGATTTTTGTTACTCAAATGGATGGTAGCCTTGTCATTATGGAAGGTAGTTTGTTGTTGAGATTTTTGTTAATTCAATAGATGGTAGCCTTGCCATTATGGAAGGTAGTCTGTTGTCGAGATTTTTGTTACTCCAATGGATGGTAGCCTTGTCATTATGGAAGGTAGTCTGTTGACGAGATTTTTGTTACTCCAATGAATGGTAGCCTTGTCATTATGGAAGGTAGTATGTTATCGAGATTTTTGTTACTCCAATGGATGGTAGCCTTTTCATTATAGAAGGTAGTCTTTTGTCGAGTTTTTTGTTACTCCAATGGATGGAAGCCTTGTCATTATTGAAGGTAGTCAGTTGTCGAGATTTTTGTTACTCCAATGGATGGCAGCCTTGTCATTATGGAAGGTATTGTGTTATCGAGATTTTTGTTATTCTAATGGATGATAGCCTTGTCATTATGTAAGGTATTCTGTTGTCGAGATTTTTTTTACGCCAATGGATGGTATCCTTGTCATTATGGAACGTAGTATGTTGTAGATATTTCTGTTACTCCAATTGATGGTAGCCTTGTCATTATGGTAGGTAGTTTGTTGTCTATATTTTTGTTACTCCAATGGATGGTACCCTTGTCATTATGGAAGGTAGTCTGTTGTCGAGATTTTTGTTAATTCAATAGATGGTAGCCTTGTCATTATGGAAGGTAGTTTGTTGTCGATATTTTTGTTACTCCAATGGATTGTAGCCTTGTCATTATGGAAGGTAGTCTTTTGTCGAGATTTTTGTTACTCCAATGGATGCTAGCCTTGTCATTATGGAACGTAGTCGTTTGTCGAGATTTTTGTTACACCAATGCATGGTAGGCTTGTCATTACGAAAGGTAGTGTGTGGTCGAGATCTTTGTTACTCTAATGGATTGTAGCCTTGTCATTATGGAAGGTAGTCAGTTGTCGAGATTTTTGTTACTCAAATTGATAGTAGCCTTGTCAATATGTAAGATAGTCTGTTTTTCATATTTTCGTTAGTCCAATGGATGGTTGCCTTGTCATTATGGAAGGTAGGTTGTTGTCAATATTTTTGTTACTCCAATGGATGGTAGCCTTGTCATTATGGAACGTAGTATGTTGTAGATATTTCTGTTACTGAAATGGATGGTAGCCTTGTCATTATGGAAGGTAGTTTGTTGTCGAGATTTTTGTTACTCAAATGGATGGTAGCCTTGTCATTATGGAAGGTAGTTTGTTGTTGAGATTTTTGTTAATTCAATAGATGGTAGCCTTGCCATTATGGAAGGTAGTCTGTTGTCGAGATTTTTGTTACTCCAATGGATGGTAGCCTTGTCATTATGGAAGGTAGTCTGTTGACGAGATTTTTGTTACTCCAATGAATGGTAGCCTTGTCATTATGGAAGGTAGTTTGTTGTCGAGATTTTTGTTACTCCAATGGATGGTAGCCTTTTCATTATAGAAGGTAGTCTGTTGTCGAAATTTTTGTTACTCCAATGGATGGTAGCCTTTTCATTATAGAAGGTAGTTTGTTGTCGAGATTTTTTTTACTCCAATGGATGGAAGCCTTGTCATTATTGAAGGTAGTCAGTTGTCGAGATTTTTGTTACTCCAATGGATGGCAACCTTGTCATTATGGAAGGTAGTGTGTTGTCGAGATTTTTTTTATTCTAATGGATGATAGCCTTGTCATTATGTAAGGTATTATTTTGTCGAGATTTTTTTTACTCCAATGGATGGTAGCCTTGTCATTATGGAACGTAGTATGTTGTACATATTTTTGTTATTCCAATGGATGGTAGCCTTGTCATTAAGGAAGGTAGGTTGTTGTCGAGATTTTTGTTACTCCAATGGATGGTATCCTTGTCATTATGGAACGTAGTATGTTGTAGATATTTCTGTTACTCCAATTGATGGTAGCCTTGTCATTATGGTAGGTAGTTTCTTGTCGATATTTTTGTTACTCCAATGGATGGTACCCTTGTCATTATGGAAGGTAGTCTGTTGTCGAGATTTTTGTTAATTCAATAGATTGTAGCCTTGTCATTATGGAAGGTAGTTTGTTGTCGAGATTTTTGTTACTCCAATGGATGATAGCCTTGTCATTATGGAAGGTAGTCTTTTGTCGAGATTTTTGTTACTCCAATGGATGCTAGCCTTGTCATTATGGAACGTAGTCGGTTGGCGAGATTTTTGTTACTCTAATGGATTGTAGCCTTGTCATTATGGAAGGTAGTCAGTTTTCGAGATTTTTGTTACTCAAATTGATAATAGCCTTGTTAATATGTAAGGTAGTCTATTTTCGAGATATTTGTTTGTCCAATGAATGGAAGCCTTGTCATGATGGAAGGTAGTCTGTTTTTGATATTTTTGTTACTCCAATGGATGGTATCCTTGTCATTATGGAAGGAAGTATGTTGATCAGATTTTTGTTACTCCAATGGATGGTAGCCTTGTCATTATGGAAGGTAGTCTGTTGTCGAGATTTTTGTTACTCCAATGGATGGTATCCTTGTCATTATGGAATGTAGTATGTTGTAAGTATTTCTGTTACTCCAATGGATGGTAGCCTTGTAATTATGGAAGGTAGTTTGTTGTCGAGATTTTTGTTACTCCAATGGATGGTAGCCTTGCCATTATGGAAGGTAGTCTGTTGTAGATATTTTTGTTACTCCAATGGATGGTAGCCTTGTCATTATGGAAGGTAGTCTGTTGACGAGATTTTTGTTACTCCAATGAATGGTAGCCTTGTCATTATGGAAGGTAGTATGTTGTCGAGATTTTTGTTACTCCAATGGATGGTAGACTTTTCATTATAGAAGGTAGTCTGTTGTCGAAATTTTTGTTACTCCAATGGATGGTAGCCTTTTCATTATAGAAGGTAGTCTTTTGTCGAGATTTTTGTTACTCCAATGGATGGAAGCCTTGTCATTATTGAAGGTAGTCAGTTGTCGAGATTTTTGGTACTCCAATGGATGGCAGCCTTGTCATTATAGAAGGTATTGTGTTATCGATATTTTTGTTATTCTAATGGATGATAGCCTTGTCATTATGTAAGGTATTCTGTTGTCGAGATTTTTTTTACGCCAATGGATGGTAGCCTTGTCATTATGGAACGTAGTATGTTGTAGATATTTTTGTTATTCCAATGGATGGTAGCCTTGTCATTATGGAAGGTAGTCTGTTGTCGAGATTTTTGTTACTCCAATGGATGGTATCCTTGTCATTATGGAACGTAGTATGTTGTAGATATTTTTGTTACTCCAATTGATGGTATCCTTGTCATTATGGTAGGTAGTTTGTTGTCGATATTTTTGTTACTCCAATGGATGGTACCCTTGTCATTATGGAACGTAGTCTATTGTCGAGATTTTTGTTAATTCAATAGATGGTAGCCTTGTCATTATGGAAGGTAGTCTGTTGTCGAGAATTTTGTTATTCCAATGGATGGCAGCCTTGTCATTATGGAAGGTAGTCTTTTGTCGAGATTTTTGTTACTCCAATGGATGCTAGCCTTGTCATTATGGAACGTAGTCGGTTGTCGAGATTTTTGTAACACCAATGGATGGTAGGCTTGTCATTACGGAAGGTAGTGTGTGGTCGAGATCTTTGTTACTCTAATGGATTGTAGCCTTGTGATTATGGAAGGTAGTCAGTTGTCGAGATTTTTGTTACTCAAATTGATAGTAGCCTTGTCAATATGTAAGGTAGTCTATTTTCGAGATTTTTGTTAGTCCAATGGATGGTAGCCTTGTCATGATGGAAGGTAGTCTGTTTTTGATATTTTTGTTACTCCAATGGATGGTAGGCTTGTCATTATGGAACATAGTATGTTGTAGATATTTTTGTTATTCCAATGGATGGTAGCCTTGTCATTATGGAAGGTAATTTGTTGTCGAGATTTTTGTTACTCCAATGGATAGTATCCTTGTCATTATGGAAGGTAGTTTGTTGTTGAGATTATGTTACTCTAATTCATGGTATCCTTGTCATTACAGAAGGTAGTTCATTGTTGAGATTTTGATTCTCTAATTGATGATAGCCTTGTCATTATGGAAGGTAGTTCATTTTTGAGATTTTGTTACTCTAATGGATGGTATCCTTGTCATTATGGAAGGTTGTTTGTTGTTTAGATATTGTTACTTTAATTCATGGTAGCCTTGTCATTATGGAAAGTAGTTTGTTGTTGAGATTTTGTTACTCCAATGGATGGTAGCCTTGTCATTATAGAAGGTAGTTCGTTGTTGAGATTATGTTACTCTAATTGATGGTATCCTTGTCATTACGGAAGGTAGGTCATTGTTGATATTTTGATTCTCTAATGGATGATAGCCTTGTCATTATGGAAGGTAGTTCATTTTTGAGATTTTGTTACTCTAATGGATGGTATCCTTATCATTATGGAAGGTTGTTCGTTGTTGAGATATTGTTACTTTAATGGATAATAGCCTTTTCATTATGGAATGTAGTTTGTTTTTGAGATTTTCTTACTCCAATGGATGGTAGCCTTGTCATTATGGAAGGTAGTTCATTGTTGAGATTTTGTTACTCCAATGGATGGTAGCCTTGTCATTATGGAAGGTAGTCTGTTGTCGAGATTTTTGTTACTCCAATGGATGGCAGGCTTGTCATTATGGAAGGTAGTTTTTCATGAAGATTTCGGTTACTCCAATGGATGGTAGCCTTGTAATTATGGAAGGTAGTTCGTTGTTAAAATATTGTTATTCCAATGGATGGTAGCATTGTCATTATGGAAGGTACTTTGTTGTTGAGATTTTGTTACTCCGTTGGATGCTAGCCTTGTCGTTATGGGAGGTAGTTCATTTTTGAGATTTTGTTACTCCAATGGATGGTAGCCTTGTCATTAGGGAAGGTAGTCTGTTTTTGATATTTTAGTTACTCCAATGGATGGCAGGCTTGTCATTATGGAAGGAAGTCTATTGATCAGATTTTTGTTACTCCAATAGATGGTAGCCTTGTCATTATGGAAGGTAGTCCGTTGTCGAGATTTTTGTTACTCCAATGGATGGAAGGCTTTTCATTATGGAAGGTAGTTTGTCATGAAGATTTCGGTTACTCCAATTGATGGTAGCCTTGTCATTACGGAAGGTAGTTCGTTGTTGAAATATTGTTACTCGAATAGATGGTAGCCTTGTCATTAAGGAAGGTAGTTTTTTGTTGAGATTTTGTTACTCCGTTGGATGGTAGCCTTGTCGTTATGGGAGGTAGTTCATTTTTGATATTTTGTTACTCCATGGATGGTAGCCTTGTCATTATGGAAGGTAGTTCTTTGTTGAGATTATGTTACTCTAATTGATGGTATCCATGTCATTACGAAAGGTAGTTCATTGTTGAGATTTTGTTTCTCCAATGGATGATAGTCTTGTCATTACTGAAGGTAGTTCATTTTTGAGATTTTGTTACTCCAATGGATGGTAGCCTTGTCATTATGGAAGGTAGTCTGTTGTTGATATTTTAGTTACTCCAATGGATGGCAGGCTTGTCATTATGGAAGGAAGCATGTTGATCAGATTTTTGTTACTCCAATGGATGGTAGCCTTGTCATTATGGAAGGTAGTCTGTTGTCGAGATTTTTGTTACTCCAATGGATGGTAGCCTTGTCATTAAGGAAGGTAGTTCGTTGTTGAAATTTTGTTACTCCAATGGATGGTAGCTTTGTCATTACGGAAGGTAGTTTTTTGTTGAGATTTTGTTACTCCGTTGGATGCTAGCCTTGTCGTAATGGGAGGTAGTTCGTTTTTGAGATTTTGTTACTCCAATGGATGGTAGCCTTGTCATTATGGAAGGTAGTTCGTTGCTGAGATTAAGTTACTCTAATTGATGGTATCCTTGTCATTACGGAAGGTAGCTCATTTTTGAGATTTTGATTCTCTAATGGATTATAGCCTTGTCATTATGGAAGGTAGTTCATTTTTGAGATTTTGTTACTCTAATGGATTGTATCCTTATCATTACGGAAGGTAGTTCAATGTTGAGATTTTGTTTCTCCAATGGATGATAGTCTTGTCATTACGGAAGGTAGTTAATTTTTGAGATTTTGTTACTCCAATGTATGGTAGCCTTGTCATTATGGAAGGTAGTCTGTTGTTGATATTGTAGTTACTCCAATGGATGGCAGGCTTGTCATTATGGAAGGAAGTATGTTGATCAGATTTTTGTTACTCCAATGGACGGTAGCCTTGTCATTATGGAAGGTTGTTCGTTGTTGAGATATTATTACTCTAATTGATGGTATCCTTGTCATTATGGAAGGTAGTTCATTGTTGAGATTTTGTTTCTCCAATGGATGATAGCCTTTTCATTATGGAAGGTAGTTCATTTTTGAGATTTTGTTACTTCAATGGATGGTATCCTTGTCATTATGGAAGGTTGTTCGTTGTTGAGATATTATTACTTTAATTGATGGTAGCCTTGTCATTATGGAAGGTAGTTTGTTGTTGAGATTTTGTTACTCCAATGGATGGTAGCCTTGTCATTATGGGAGGTAGTTCATTTTTGATATTTTGTTACTCCATGGATGGTAGCCTTGTCATTATGGAAGGTAGTTCTTTGTTGAGATTATGTTACTCTAATTGATGGTATCCATGTCATTACGAAAGGTAGTTCATTGTTGAGATTTTGTTTCTCCAATGGATGATAGTCTTGCCATTACTGAAGTTAGTTCATTTTTGAGATTTTGTTACTCCAATGGATGGTAGCCTTGTCATTATGGAAGGTAGTCTGTTGTTGATATTTTAGTTACTCCAATGGATGGCAGGCTTGTCATTATGGAAGGAAGTATGTTGATCAGATTTTTGTTACTCCAATGGATGGTAGCCTTGTCATTATGGAAGGTAGTCTGTTTTCGAGATTTTTGTTACTCCAATGGATGGAAGGATTGTCATTATGGAAGGTAGTTTGTCTTGAAAATTTCGGTTACTCCAATGGATGGTAGCCTTGTCATTAAGGAAGGTAGTTCGTTGTTGAAATTTTGTTACTCCAATGGATGGTAGCTTTGTCATTACGGAAGGTAGTTTTTTGTTGAGATTTTGTTACTCCGTTAGATGCTAGCCTTGTCGTAATGGGAGGTAGTTCGTTTTTGAGATTTTGTTACTCCAATGGATGGTAGCCTTGTCATTATGGAAGGCAGTTCGTTGCTGAGATTATGTTACTCTAATTGATGGTATCCTTGTCATCACGGAAGGTAGCTCATTTTTGAGATTTTGATTCTCTAATGGATTATAGCCTTGTCATTATGGAAGGTAGTTCATTTTTGAGATTTTGTTACTCTAATGGATTGTATCCTTATCATTACGGAAGGTAGTTCAATGTTGAGATTTTGTTTCTCCAATGTATGGTAGCCTTGTCATTATGGAAGGTAGTCTGTTGTTGATATTGTAGTTACTCCAATGGATGGCAGGCTTGTCATTATGGAAGGAAGTATGTTGATCAGATTTTTGTTACTCCAATGGACGGTAGCCTTGTCATTATGGAAGGTTGTTCGTTGTTGAGATATTATTACTCTAATTGATGGTATCCTTGTCATTATGGAAGGTAGTTCATTGTTGAGATTTTGTTTCTCCAATGGATGATAGCCTTTTCATTATGGAAGGTAGTTCATTTTTGAGATTTTGTTACTTCAATGGATGGTATCCTTGTCATTATGGAAGGTTGTTCGTTGTTGAGATATTGTTACTTTAATTGATGGTAGCCTTGTCATTATGGAAGGTAGTTTGTTGTTGAGATTTTGTTACTCCATTGGATGGTAGCCTTGTCATTATGGAAGGTAGTTCATTGTTGAGATTATGTTACTCTAATTGATGGTATCCTTGTCATTACAGAAGGTAGTTCATTGTTGAGATTTTGATTCTCTAATTGATGATAGCCTTGTCATTATGGAAGGTAGTTCATTTTTGAGATTTTTTTACTCTAATGGATGGTATCCTTGTCATTATGGATGGTTGTTTGTTGTTGAGATATTGTTACTTTAATTCATGGTAGCCTTGTCATTATGGAAAGTAGTTTGTTGTTGAGATTTTGTTACTCCAATGGATGGTAGCCTTGTCATTATGGAAGGAAGTTCGTTGTTGAGATTATGTTACTCTAATTGATGGTATCCTTGTCATTACGGCCTTGTCATTACGGAAGGTAGTTCATTGTTGAGATTTTGATTCTCTAATGGATGATAGCTTTGTCATTATGGAAGGTAGTTCATTTTTGAGATTTTGTCACTCTAACGGATGGTATCCTTATCATTATGGAAGGTTGTTCGTTGTTGAGATATTGTTACTTTAATGGATAATAGCCTTGTCATTATGGAATGTAGTTTGTTGTTGATATTTTCTTACTCCAATGGATGGTAGCCTTGTCATTATGGAAGGTAGATCATTGTTGAGATTTTGTTACTCCAATGGATGGTAGCCTTGTCATTATGGAAAGTAGTCTGTTGACGAGATTTTTGTTACTCCAATGGATGGCAGGCTTGTCATTATGGAAGGTAGTTTGTCATGAAGATTTTGGTTACTCCAATGGATGGTAGCCTTGTAATTATGGAAGGTAGTTCGTTGTTGAAATTTTGTTACTCCAATGGATGGTAGCATTGTCATTATGGAAGGTAGTTTATTGTTGAGATTTTGTTACTCTATTGGATGCTAGCCCTGTCGTTATGGGAGGTAGTTATTTTTTTGAGATTTTGTTACTCCAATGGATGGTAGCCTTGTCATTAGGGAAGGTAGTATGTTGTTGATATTTTAGTTACTCCAATGGATGGCAGGCTTGTCATTATGGAAGGAAGTCTGTTGATCATATTTTTGTTACTCCAATGGATGGTAGCCTTGTCATTATGGAAGGTAGTCTGTTGTCGAGATTTTTGTTACTCCAATGGATGGAAGGCTTGTCATTATGGAAGGTAGTTTGTCATGAAGATTTCGGTTACTCCAATTGATGGTAGCCTTGTCATTACGGAAGGTAGTTCGTTGTTGAAATATTGTTACTCCAATAGATGGTAGCCTTGTCATTATGGAAGGTAGTTTTTTGTTGAGATTTTGTTACTCCGTTAGATGGTAGCCTTGTCGTTATGGGAGGTAGTTAATTTTTGATATTTTGTTACTCCATGGATGGTAGCCTTGTCATTATGGAAGGTAGTTCTTTGTGTAGATTATGTTACTCTAATTGATGGTATCCATGTCATTACGAAAGGTAGTTCATTATTGAGATTTTGTTTCTCCAATGGATGATAGTCTTGTCATTACTGAAGGTAGTTCATTTTTGATATTTTGTTACTCTAATGGATGGTAGCCTTGTCATTATGGAAGGTAGTCTATTGTTGATATTTTAGTTACTCCAATGGATGGCAGGCTTATCATTATGGAAGGAAGTATGTTGATCAGATTTTTGTTACTCCAATGGATGGTAGCCTTGTCATTATGGAAGGTAGTCTGTTGTCAAGATTTTTGTTACTCCAATGGATGGAAGGCTTGTCATTATGGAAGGTATTTTGTCATGAAGATTTCGGTTACTCCAATGGATGGTAGCCTTGTCATTAAGGAAGGTAGTTCGTAGTTGAAATTTTGTTACTCCAATGGATGGTAGCCTTGTCATTATGGAAGGTAGTTTGTTGTTGAGATTTTGTTACTCCGTTGGATGCTAGCCTTGTCGTTATGGGAGGTAGTTCATTTTTGAGATTTTGTTACTCCAATGGATGGTATCCTTGTCATTATGGAAGGTAGTTCGTTGCTGAGATTATGTTACTCTAATTGATGGTATCCTTGTCATTACGGAAGGTAGGTCATTGTTGAGATTTTGATTCTCTAATGGATGATAGCCTTATCATTATGGAAGGTAGTTCATTTTTGAGATTTTGTTACTCTAATGGATGGTATCCTTATCATTATGGAAGGTTGTTCGTTGTTGAGATATTTTTACTTTAATGGATAATAGCCTTGTCATTATGGAATGTAGTTTGTTGTTGAGATTTTCTTACTCCAATGGATGGTAGCCTTGTCATTATTGAAGGTAGTTCATTGTTGAGATTTTGTTACTCTAATTGATAGTATCCTTATCATTACGGAAGGTAGTTCAATGTTGAGATTTTGTTTCTCCAATGGATGATAGCCTTGTCATTACGGAAGGTACTTAATTTTTGAGATTTTGTTACTCCAATGGATGGTAGCCTTGTCATTATGGAAGGTAGTATGTTGTTGATATTGTACTTACTCCAATGGATGGCAGGCTTGTCATTATGGAAGGAAGTCTGCTGATCAGATTTTTGTTACTCCAATGGATGGCAGGCTTGTCATTATGGAAGGTAGTTTGTCATAAAGATTTCGGTTACTCCAATTGATGGTAGCCTTGTCATTACGGAAGGTAGTTCGTTGTTGAAATTTTGATAATCCAATGGATTGTAGCCTTGTCATTGTGGAAGGTAGTTTGTTGATGAGATTTTGTTACTCCAATGGATGGTATCCTTTTCATTATGGAAGGTAGTTCGTTGTTTAAATTTTGTTACTCCAATGGATTGTAGCCTTGTCATTATGGAAGGTAGTTCGTTGTTGAGATTTTGTTACTCTAATTCATGGTATCCTTGTCATTACGGAAGGTAGTTCATTGTTGAGATTTTGTTTCTCCAATGGATGATAGCCTTTTCATTATGGAAGGTAGTTAATTTTTGAGATTTTGTTACTTCAATGGATGGTATCCTGGTCATTATGGAAGGTTGTTTGTTGTTGAGATATTGTTACTTTAATTCATGGTAGCCTTGTCATTATGGAAAGTAGTTTGTTGTTGAGATTTTGTTACTCCAATGGATGGTAGCCTTGTCATTATGGAAGGTAGTTCGTTGTGTAGATTATGTTACTCTAATTGATGGTATCCTTGTCATTACGGAAGGTAGTTCATTGTTGAGATTTTGATTCTCTAATGGATGATAGCCTTGTCATTATGGAAGGTAGTTCATTTTTGAGATTTTGTTACCCTAATGGATGTTATCCTTATCATTATGGAAGGTTGTTTGTTGTTGAGATATTGTTACTTTAATGGATAATAGCCTTGTCATTATGGAATGTAGTTTGTTGTTGAGATTTTCTTACTCCAATGGACGGTAGCCTTGTCATTATGGAAGGTAGTTCATTGTTGAGATTTTGTTACTCCAATGGATGGTAGCCTTGTCATTATGGAAGGTAGTCTGTTGTCGAGATTTTTGTTACTTCAATGGATGGCAGGCTTGTCATTATGGAAGGTAGTTTGTCATGAAGATTTCAGTTACTCCAATGGATGGTAGCCTTGTAATTATGGAAGGTAGTTCATTGTTGAAATTTTGTTACACCAATTGATGGTAGCATTGTCATTATGGAAGGTAGTTTGTTGTTGAGATTTTGTTACTCCGTTGGATGCTAGCCTTGTCGTTATGGGAGGTAGTTCATTTTTGAGATTTTGTTACTCCAATGGATGGTAGCCTTGTCTTTATGGAAGGTAGTTCATTGTTGATAATATGTTACTCAAATTGATGGTATCCTTGTCATTACGGAAGGTAGGTCATTGTTGAGATTTTGATTCTCTAATGGATGATAGCCTTGTAATTATGGAAGGTATTTCATTTTTGATATTTGGTTACTCTAATGGATGGTATCCTTATCATTATAGAAGGTTGTTCGTTGTTGAAATTTTGTTACTCCAATGGATGGTAGCCTTGTCATTATGGAAGGTAGTTTGTTGTTGAGATTTTGTTAATCCATTGGATGCTAGCCTTGTCATTATGGAAGGTAGTTTGTTGATGATATTTTGTTACTCCAATGGATGGTAGCCTTGTCATTATGGAAGGTAGTTCGTTGTGGAAATTTTGTTACTCCAATAGATGGTAGCCTTGTTATTACAGAAGGTAGTTCATTATTGAGATTTTGTTTCTCCAATGGATGATAGCCTTGTCATTATGGAAGGTAGTTCATTTTTGAGATTATGTTACTCTAATGGATGGTAGACTCGTCATTATGGAAGGTAGTTCATTGTTGAAATTTTGTTACTCCAATGGATGGTAGCCTTGTGATTATGGAAGGTAGTTTGTTGTTGAGATTTTGTTACTCTAATAGATGGTAGCCATTTCATTATGGAAGGTAGTTCGTTGTTGAGATTTTGTTATTCTAATTGGTGGTATCCTTGTCATTACGGAAGGTAGTTCATTGTTGAAATTTTGATTCTCTAATTGAAGATAGCCTTGTCATTATGGAAGGTAGTTAATTTTTGAGATTTTGTTACTCTAATGGATGGTATCCTTATCATTATGGAAGGTTGTTCGTTGTTGAGATATTGTTACTTTAATGAATGGTAGCCTTGTCATTATGGACGGTAGTTTGGTGTTGTGATTTTGTTACTCCAATGGATGGTAGCCTTGTCATTATGGAAGATAGTTTGTTGTTGAGATTTTGTTACTCTCATTGATGGTATCCTTGTCATTACGAAAGGTAGTTCATTGTTGAGATTTTGTTTCTCCAATGGATGATAGCCTTGTCATTATGGAAGGTAGTTCATTTTTGAGACTTTGTTACTCCACTGGATGGTAGCCTTGTCATTAGGGAAGGTAGTCTGTTGTTGATATTTTAGTTACTCCAATGGATGGCAGGCTTGTCATTATGGAAGGAAGTTTTTTGATCAGATTTTTGTTACTCCAATGGATGGTAGCCTTGTCATTACGGAATGTAGTTCGTTGTTGAAATTTTGTTACTCCAATGGATGGTAGCCTTGTCATTATGGAAAGTAGTTTGTTGTTGAGATTTTGTTACTCTGTTGGATGCTAGCGTTGTCGTTATGGGAGGTAGTTCATTTTTGAGATTTTGTTACTCCAATGGATGGTAGCCATGTCATTATGGAAGGTAGTTTGTTGTTGAGAATATGTTACTCTAATTGATGGTATCCTTGTCATTACGGAAGGTAGCTCACTGTTGAGATTTTGATTCTCTAATGGATGATAGCCTTGTCATTATGGAAGGTAGTTCATTTTTGAGATTTTGTTACTCTAATGGATGGTATCCTTATCATTATGGAAGGTTGTTCGTTGTTGAAATTTTGTTACTCCTATGGATGGTAGCCTTGTCATTATGGAAGGTAGTTTGTTGTTGAGATTTTGTTACTCCATTGGATGCTAGCCTTGTCATTATGTAAGGTAGTTTGTTGATGATTTTTTGTTACTCCAATGGATGGTAGCCTTTTCATTATGGAAGGTAGTTCGTTGTAGAAATTTTTTTATTCCAATGGATGGTAGCCATGTTATTACGGAAGGTAGTTCATTGTTGAGATTTTGTTTCTCCAATGGATGCTAGCCTTGTCATTATGGAAGGTAGTTCATTTTTGAGATTTTGTTACTCCAATGGATGGTAGACTCGTCATTATGGAAGGTAGTTCCTTGTTGAAATTTTTTTACTCCAATGGATGGTAGCCTTGTGATTATGGAAGGTAGTTTGTTGTCGAGATTTTTGTTACTGCAATGGATGGAAGGCTTGTCATTATGGAAGGTAGTTTATCATGGAGATTACGGTTACTCCAATGGATGGTAGAGTTGTCATTATGGAAGGTAGTATGTTGTCGAGATTTCTATTACTCCAATGGATGGTAGCCTTGTCATTATGGAAGGAAGTCCATTGTTCAGATTTTTGATACTCCAATGGATGGCAGGCTTGTCATTATGGAAGGTAGTCTGTCGTGGAGATTTCGGTTACTCCAATGGATGGTAGCCTTGTCATTATGGAAGGTAGTCTATTGTCGATATTTTTGTTACTCTAATTAATTGTAGCCTTGTCATTATGGAATGTAGTCTGTTGTCGAGATTTTTGTTACACCAATGGATGGTAGCCCTGTCATTACGGAAGGTAGTCCGTTGTCGAGATCTTTGTTACTATAATGGATTGTAGCATTGTAATTATGGAAGGTAGTCAGCTGTCGAGATTTTTGTAACTCAAATTGATGGTAGCCTTGGCATTATGTAAGGTAGTCTGTTGTCGAGATTTTTGTTTGTCCAATGGATGGTAGCCTTCTCATGATGAAAGGTAGTCTTTTGTTGATATTTTTGTTACTCCAATGGATGGTAGCCTTGTCATTATGGAAGGAAGTTTGTTGATCAGATTTTTGTTACTCCAATGGATGGTAGCCTTGTCATTATGGAAGGTAGTTTATTGTTGAGATTTTGTTACTCCATTGGATGCTAGCCTTGTCATTATGGAAGGTAGTTCGTTGATGAGATTTTGTTAGTCCAATGGATGGTAGGCTTTTCATTATGGAAGATAGTTCGTTGTTGAAATTTTGTTACTCCAATGGATGGTAGCCTTGCCATTATGGAAGGTAGTGCTTTGTTGAGATTTTGTTACTCTAATTGATGGTGTCCTTGTCATCACAGAAGGAAGTTCATTGTTGAAATTTTGTTACTCCAATGGATGGTAGCCTTGTCATTATGGAAGGTAGTTTGTTGTTGAGATTTTGTTAATCCATTGGATGCTAGCCTTGTCATTATGGAAGGTAGTTTGTTGATGATATTTTGTTACTCCAATGGATGGTAGCCTTGTCATTATGGAAGGTAGTTCGTTGTTGAAATTTTGTTACTCCAATGGATGGTAGCCTTGTTATTATAGAAGGTAGTTCATTATTGAGATTTTGTTTCTCCAATGGATGATAGCCTTGTCATTATGGAAGGTAGTTCATTTTTGAGATTATGTTACTCTAATGGATGGTAGACTCGTCATTATGGAAGGTAGTTCATTGTTGAAATTTGGTTACTACAATGGATGGTAGCCTTGTGATTATGGAAGGTAGTTTGTTGTTGAGATTTTGTTACTCTAATAGATGGTAGCCTTTTCATTATGGAAGGTAGTTCGTTGTTGAGATTTTGTTACTCTAATTGGTGGTATCCTTGTCATTACGGAAGGTAGTTCATTGTTGAAATTTTGATTCTCTAATTGAAGATAGCCTTGTCATTATGGAAGGTAGTTAATTTTTGAGATTTTGTTACTCTAATGGATGGTATCCTTATCATTATGGAAGGTTGTTCGTTCTTGAGATATTGTTACTTTAATGAATGGTAGCCTTGTCATTATGGACGGTAGTTTGGTGTTGTGATTTTGTTACTCCAATGGATGGTAGCCTTGTCATTATGGAAGATAGTTTGTTGTTGAGATTTTGTTACTCTCATTGATGGTATCCTTGTCATTACGAAATGTAGTTCATTGTTGAGATTTTGTTTCTACAATGGATGATAGCCTTGTCATTATGGAAGGTAGTTCATTTTTGAGACTTTGTTACTCCACTGGATGGTAGCCTTGTCATTAGGGAAGGTAGTCTGTTGTTGATATTTTAGTTACTCCAATGGATGGCAGGCTTGTCATTATGGAAGGAAGTTTTTTGATCAGATTTTTGTTACTCCAATGGATGGTAGCCTTGTCATTACGGAATGTAGTTCGTTGTTGAAATTTTGTTACTCCAATGGATGGTAGCCTTGTCATTATGGAAAGTAGTTTGTTGTTGAGATTTTGTTACTCTGTTGGATGCTAGCGTTGTCGTTATGGGAGGTAGTTCATTTTTGAGATTTTGTTACTCCAATGGATGGTAGCCATGTCATTATGGAAGGTAGTTTGTTGTTGAGAATATGTTACTCTAATTGATGGTATCCTTGTCATTACGGAAGGTAGCTCACTGTTGAGATTTTGATTCTCTAATGGATGATAGCCTTGTCATTATGGAAGGTAGTTCATTTTTGAGATTTTGTTCCTCTAATGGATGGTATCCTTATCATTATGGAAGGTTGTTCGTTGTTGAAATTTTGTTACTCCTATGGATGGTAGCCTTGTCATTATGGAAGGTAGTTTGTTGTTGAGATTTTGTTACTCCATTGGATGCTAGCCTTGTCATTATGTAAGGTAGTTTGTTGATGATTTTTTGTTACTCCAATGGATGGTAGCCTTTTCATTATGGAAGGTAGTTCGTTGTAGAAATTTTTTTATTCCAATGGATGGTAGCCATGTTATTACGGAAGGTAGTTCATTGTTGAGATTTTGTTTCTCCAATGGATGCTAGCCTTGTCATTATGGAAGGTAGTTCATTTTTGAGATTTTGTTACTCCAATGGATGGTAGACTCGTCATTATGGAAGGTAGTTCCTTGTTGAAATTTTTTTACTCCAATGGATGGTAGTCTTGTGATTATGGAAGGTAGTTTGTTGTCGAGATTTTTGTTACTGCAATGGATGGAAGGCTTGTCATTATGGAAGGTAGTTTATCATGGAGATTACGGTTACTCCAATGGATGGTAGAGTTGTCATTATGGAAGGTAGTATGTTGTCGAGATTTCTATTACTCCAATGGATGGTAGCCTTGTCATTATGGAAGGAAGTCCATTGTTCAGATTTTTGATACTCCAATGGATGGCAGGCTTGTCATTATGGAAGGTAGTCTGTCGTGGAGATTTCGGTTACTCCAATGGATGGTAGCCTTGTCATTATGGAAGGTAGTTTATTGTCGATATTTTTGTTACTCCAATTAATTGTAGCTATGTCATTATGGAATGTAGTCTGTTGTCGAGATTTTTGTTACACCAATGGATGGTAGCCCTGTCATTACGGAAGGTAGTCCGTTGTCGAGATCTTTGTTACTATAATGGATTGTAGCGTTGTAATTATGGAAGGTAGTCAGCTGTCGAGATTTTTGTAACTCAAATTGATGGTAGCCTTGGCATTATGTAAGGTAGTCTGTTGTCGAGATTTTTGTTTGTCCAATGGATGGTAGCCTTCTCATGATGAAAGGTAGTCTTTTGTTGATATTTTTGTTACTCCAATGGATGGTAGCCTTGTCATTATGGAAGGAAGTTTGTTGATCAGATTTTTGTTACTCCAATGGATGGTAGCCTTTTCATTATGGAAGGTAGTTTATTGTTGAGATTTTGTTACTCCATTGGATGCTAGCCTTGTCATTATGGAAGGTAGTTCGTTGATGAGATTTTGTTAGTCCAATGGATGGTAGGCTTTTCATTATGGAAGATAGTTCGTTGTTGAAATTTTGTTACTCCAATGGATGGTAGCCTTGCCATTATGGAAGGTAGTGCGTTGTTGAGATTTTGTTACTCTAATTGATGGTGTCCTTGTCATCACAGAAGGAAGTTCATTGTTGAAATTTTGTTACTCCAATGGATGGTAGCCTTGTCATTATGGAAGGTAGTTTGTTGTTGAGATTTTGTTAATCCATTGGATGCTAGCCTTGTCATTATGGAAGGTAGTTTGTTGATGATATTTTGTTACTCCAATGGATGGTAGCCTTGTCATTATGGAAGGTAGTTCGTTGTTGAAATTTTGTTACTCCAATGGATGGTATCCTTGTTATTACAGAAGGTAGTTCATTATTGAGATTTTGTTTCTCCAATGGATGATAGCCTTGTCATTATGGAAGGTAGTTCATTTTTGAGATTATGTTACTCTAATGGATGGTAGACTCGTCATTATGGAAGGTAGTTCATTGTTGAAATTTTGTTACTACAATGGATGGTAGCCTTGTGATTATGGAAGGTAGTTTGTTGTTGAGATTTTGTTACTCTAATGGATCGTAGCCTTTTCATTATGGAAGGTAGTTCGTTGTTGAGATTTTGTTACTCTAATTGATGGTATCCTTGTCATTACGGAAGGTAGTTCATTGTTGAGATTTTTTTTCCCCAATGGATGATAGCCTTTTCATTATGGAAGGTAGTACATTTTTGAGATTTTGTTACTTCAATGGATTGTATCTTTGTCATTATGGAAGGTTGTTCGTTGTTGAGATATTGTTACTTTAATTAATGGTAGCCTTGTCATTATGGAAGGTAGTTTGTTGTTGAGATTTTGTTACTCCAATGGATGGTAGCCTTGTCATTATGGAAGGTAGTTCGTTGTTGAGATTATGTTATTCTAATTGATGGTATCCTTGTCATTACAGAAGGTAGTTCATTGTTGAGATTTTGATTCTCTAATTGATGATACCCTTGTTATTATGGAAGGTAGTTAATTTTTGAGATTTTGTTACTCTAATGGATGGTATCCTTATCATTATGGAAGGTTGTTTGTTGTTGAGATATTGTTACTTTAATGAATGGTAGCCTTGTCATTATGGACGGTAGTTTGGTGTTGTGATTTTGTTACTCCAATGGATGGTAGCCTTGTCATTATGGAAGATAGATGGTTGTTGAGATTTTGTTACTCTCATTGATGGTATCCTTGTCATTACGAAAGGTAGTTCATTGTTGAGATTTTGTTTCTCCAATGGATGATAGCCTTGTCATTATGGAAGGTAGTTCATTTTTGAGACTTTGTTACTCCAATGGATGGTAGCCTTGTCATTAGGGAAGGTAGTCTGTTGTTGATATTTTAGTTACTCCAATGGATGGCAGGCTTGTCATTATGGAAGGTAGTCTTTTGATCAGATTTTTGTTACTCCAATGGATGGTAGCCTTATCATTACGGAAGGTAGTTCGTTGTTGAAATTTTGTTACTCCAATGGATGGTAGCCTTGTCATTATGGAAGGTAGTTTGTTGTTGAGATTTTGTTACTCTGTTGGATGCTAGCGTTGTCGTTATGGGAGGTAGTTCATTTTTGAGATTTTGTTACTCCAATGGATGGTAGCCATGTAATTATGGAAGGTAGTTTGTTGTTGAGAATATGTTACTCTAATTGATGGTATCCTTGTCATTACGGAGGGTAGCTCATTGTTGAGATTTTGAGTCTCTAATGGATGATAGCCTTGTCATTATGGAAGGTAGTTCATTTTTGAGATTTTGTTACTCTAATGGATGGTATCCTTATCATTATGGAAGGTTGTTCGTTGTTGAAATTTTGTTACTCCTATGGATGGTAGCCTTGTCATTATGGAAGGTAGTTTGTTGTTGAGATTTTGTTACTCCATTGGATGCTAGCCTTGTCATTATGTAAGGTAGTTTGTTGATGATTTTTTGTTACTCCAATGGATGGTAGCCTTTTCATTATGGAAGGTAGTTCGTTGTTGAAATTTTGTTACTCCAATGGATGGTAGCCATGTTATTATGGAAGGTAGTTCATTGTTGTGATTTAGTTTCTCCAATGGATGCTAGCCTTGTCATTATGGAAGGTAGTTCATTTTAAAGATTTTGTTACTCCAATGGATGGTAGACTCGTCATTATGGAAGGTAGTTCCTTGTTGAAATTTTTTTACTCCAATGGATGGTAGCCTTGTGATTATGGAAGGTAGTTTGTTGTCGAGATTTTTGTTACTGCAATGGATGGAAGGCTTGTCATTATGGAAGGTAGTTTATCATGGATATTACGGTTACTCCAATGGATGGTAGACTTGTCATTGTGGAAGGTAGTATGTTGTCGAGATTTCTATTACTCCAATGGATGGTAGCCTTGTCATTATGGAAGGAAGTCCGTTGTTCAGATTTTTGATACTCCAATGGATGGCAGGCTTGTCATTATGGAAGGTAGTCTGTCGTGGAGATTTCGGTTACTCCAATGGATGGTAGCCTTGTCATTATGGAAGGTAGTCTATTGTCGATATTTTTGTTACTCCAATTAATTGTAGCCTTGTCATTATGGAATGTAGTCTGTTGTCGAGATTTTTGTTACACCAATGGATGGTAGCCCTGTCATTACTGAAGGTAGTCCGTTGTCGAGATCTTTGTTACTATAATGGATTGTAGCGTTGTAATTATGGAAGGTAGTCAGTTGTCGAGATTTTTGTAACTCAAATTGATGGTAGCCTTGGCATTATGTAAGGTAGTCTGTTGTCGAGATTTTTGTTTTTCCAATGGATGGTAGCCTTCTCATGATGAAAGGTAGTCTTTTGTTGATATTTTTGTTACTCCAATGGATGGTAGCCTTGTCATTATGGAAGGAAGTTTGTTGATCAGATTTTTGTTACTCCAATGGATGGTAGCCTTGTCATTATGGAAGGTAGTTTATTGTTGAGATTTTGTTACTCCATTGGATGCTAGCCTTGTCATTATGGAAGGTAGTTCGTTGATGAGATTTTGTTAGTCCAATGGATGGTAGGCTTTTCATTATGGAAGGTAGTTCGTTGTTGAAATTTTGTTACTCCAATGGATGGTAGCCTTGCCATTATGGAAGGTAGTGCGTTGTTGAGATTTTGTTACTCTAATTGATGGTATCCTTGTCATCACGGAAGGTAGGTCATTGTTGAGATCTTGTTTCTCCAATGGATGTTAGCCTTTTCATTATGGAAGGTAGTTCATTTTTGAGATTTTGTTACTTCAATGGATGGTATCCTTGTCATTATGTAAGGTTGTTCGTTGTTGAGATATTGTTACTTTAATTGATGGTAGCCTTGTCATTATGGAAGGTAGTTTGTTGTTGAGATTTTGTTACTCCAATGGATGGTACCCTTGTCATTATGGAAGGAAGTTCTTGTTGAGATTATTTTACTCTAATTGATTGATCCTTGTCATTACGGAAGGTAGTTCATTGTTGAGATTTTGATTCTCCAATGGATGATAGCCTTGTCATTATGGAAGGTAGTTCATTTTTGAGATTTTGTTACTCCAATGGATGGTAGCTTTGTCATTTTGGAAGGTAGTTCATTGTTGATATTTTGTTACTCCAATGGATGGTATCCTTGTCATTATGGAAGGTTCTTCGTTGTTGAGATTTTGTTACTCCAATGAATGGTAGCCTTGTCATTATGGAAGGCAGTTCGTTTTTGAGATTTTGTTACTCCAATGGATGGTAGACTTGTCATTGTGGAAGGTTGTTCGTTGTTGAGATTTTGATAATCCAATGGATTGTAGCCTTGTCATTATGGAAGGTAGTTTGTTGTTCAGATTTTGTTACTCTAATTGATGTTATCCTTTTCATTACGGAAGGTAGTTCATTGTTGAGATTTTTATTCTCTAATGGATGATAGCCTTGTCATTATGGAAGGTAGTTCATTTTTGAGATTTTTTTACTCTAATGGACGGTATCCTTGTCATTATGGAAGGTTGTTCATTGTTGAGATATTGTTACTTTAATGGATGGTAGCCTTGTCATTATGGAAGGTAGTTTGTTGTTGAGATTTTGTTACTCCAATGGATGGTAGCCTTGTGATTATTGAAGGTAGTTCGTTGTTGAGATTTTGTTACTCTAATTGATGGTATCCTTGTCATTACGAAAGGTAGTTCATTGTTGAGATTTTGTTTCTCCAATGGATGATAGCCTTGTCATTATGGAAGGTAGTTCATTTTTGAGATTTTGTTACTCCAATGGATGGTAGCCTTGTAATTATGGAAGGTAGTCTGTTATTGATATTTTAGTTACTCCAATGGATGGCAGGCTTGTCATTATGGAAGGAAGTATGTTGATCAGATTTTTGTTACTCCATTGGATGGTAGCCTTGTCATTATGGAAGGTAGTCTATTGTCGAGATTTTTGTTACTCCAATGGATGGCAGGCTTGTCATTATGGAAGGTAGTTTGTCATGAAGATTTCGGTTACTCCAATGGATGGTAGCCTTGTCATTACGGAAGGTAGTTCGTTGTTGAAATTTTGTTACTCCAATGGATGGTAGCCTTGTCATTATGGAAGGTAGTTTGTTGTTGAGATTTTGTTACTCTGTTGGATGCTAGCGTTGTCGTTATGGGAGGTAGTTCATTTTTGAGATTTTGTTACTCCAATGGATGGTAGCCTTGTCATTATGGAAGGTAGTTTGTTGTTGAGAATATGTTACTCTAATTGATGGTATCCTTGTCATTACGGAAGGTAGCTCATTGTTGAGATTTTGATTCTCTAATGGATGATAGCCTTGTCATTATGGAAGGTAGTCTGTTGATCGGCTTTTTTTTAATCCAATGGATGGTAGCCTTGTCATTATGGAAGGTAGTCTGTTGTCGAGATTTTTGTTACTCCAATGGATGGAAGGCTTGTCATTATGGAAGGTAGTTTATCATGGAGATTATGGTTACTCCAATGGATGGTAGACTTGTCATTATGGAAGGTAGTATGTTGTCGAGACTTCTATTACTCCAATGGATGGTAGCCTTGTCATTATGGAAGGAAGGCCGTTGTTCAGATTTTTGTTACTCCAATGGATGGCAGGCTTGTCATTATGGAAGGTAGTCTGTCGTGGAGATTTCGGTTACTCCAATGGATGGTAGCCTTGTCATTATGGAAGGTAGTATGTTGTCGATATTTTTGTTACTCCAATTGATGGTAGCCCTGTCATTACGGAAGGTAGTCCGTTGTCGACATCTTTGTTACTATAATGGATTATAGCCTTGTAATTATGGAAGGTAGTCAGTTGTCAAGATTTTTGTAACTCAAATTGATGGTAGCCTTGGCATTATGTAAGGTAGTCTATTGTCGAGATTTTTGTTAGTCCAATGGATGATGGCCTTTTCATGATGGAAGGTAGTCTTTTGTTGATATTTTTCTTACTCCAATGGATGGTAGACTTGTCATTATGGAAGGTAGTTCGTTGATGAGATTTTGTTACTCCAATGGATGGTAGCCTTGTCATTATGGAAGGTAGTTTGTTGTTGAGATTTTGTTACTCCATTGGATGCTACCCTTGTCATTATGGAAGGTAGTTCGTTGATGAGATTTTGTTAGTCCAATGGATGGTAGCCTTTTCATTATGGAAGGTAGTTCGTTGTTGAAATTTTGTTACTCCAATGGATGGTAGCCTTGTCATTATGGAAGGTAGTGCGTTATTGAGATTTTGTTACTCTAATTGATGGCATCCTTGTTATCACGGAAGGTAGTTCATTGTTGAGATCTTGTTTCTCCAATGGATGTTAGCCTTTTCATTATGGAAGGTAGTTCATTTTTGAGATTTTGATACTACAATGGATGGTATCCTTGTCATTATGTAAGGTTGTTCGTTGTTGAGATATTGTTACTTTAATTGATGGTAGCCTTGTCATTATGGAAGGTAGTTCATTGTTGAGATTTTGATTCTCCAATGGATGATAGCCTTGTCATTATGGAAGGTAGTTCATTTTTGAGATTTTGTTACTCCAATGGATGGTATCTTTGTCATTATGGAAGGTAGTTCATTGTTCATATTATGTTACTCCAATGGATGGTATCCTTGTCATTATGGAAGGTTCTTCGTTGTTGAGATATTGTTACTTTAATGGATGGTAGCCTTGTCATTATGGAAGGTAGTTTGTTGTTGAGATTTTGTTACTCCAATGAATGGTAGCCTTGTCATTATGGAAGGTAGTTCGTTGTTGAGATTTTGTTACTCCAATGGATGGTAGACTTGTCATTATGGAAGGTAGTTCGTTGTTGAGATTTTGATAATCCAATGGATTGTAGCCTTGTCATTATGGAAGGTAGTTTGTTGTTGAGATTTTGTTACTCTAATTGATGGTATCCTTTTCATTACGGAAGGTTGTTGATTGCTGAGATTTTGATTCTCTAATGGATGATAGCCTTGTCATTATGGAAGGTAGTTCATTTTTGAGATTTTGTTACTCTAATGGATGGTATCCTTGTCATTATGGAAGGTTTTTCGTTGTTGAGATATTGTTACTTTAATGGATGGTAGCCTTGTCATTATGGAAGGTAGTTTGTTGTTGAGATTTTGTTACTCCAATGGATGGTAGCCTTGTCATTATGGAAGGTAGTTCGTTGTTAAGATTTTGTTACTCTAATTGATGGTATCCTTGTCATTACGAAAGGTAGTTCATTGTTGAGATTTTGTTTCTCCAATGGATGATAGCCTTGTCATTATGGAAGGTAGTTCATTTTTGAGATTTTGTTACTCCAATGGATGGTAGCCTTATCATTATGGAAGGTAGTCTGTTATTGATATTTTAGTTACTCCAATGGATGGCAGGCTTGTCATTATGGAAGGAAATTTGTTGATCAGGTTTTTGTTACTCCAATGGATGGTAGCCTTAGCATTATGGAAAGTAGTCTGTTGTCGAGATTTTTGTTACTCCAATGGATGGAAGGCTTGTCATTATTGAAGGTAGTTTATCATGGAGATTACGGTTACTCCAATGGATGGTAGACTTGTCATTATGGAAGGTAGTATGTTGTCGAGATTTCTATTACTCCAATGGATGGTAGGCTTGTCATTATGGAAGGAAGGTCGTTGTTCAGATTTTTGTTACTCCAATGGATGGCAGGCTTGTCATTATGGAAGGTAGTATGTCGTGGAGATTTCGGTTACTCCAATGGATGGTAGCCTTGTCATTATGGAAGGTAGTCTGTTGTCGATATTTTTGTTACTCCAATTGATGGTAGCCCTGTCATTACGGAAGGTAGTCCGTTGTCGACATCTTTGTTACTAAAGGATTGTAGCCTTGTAATTATGGAAGGTAGTCAGTTGTCAAGATTTTTGTAACTCAAATTGATGGTAGCCTTGGCATTATGTAAGGTAGTCTGTTGTCGAGATTTTTGTTAGTCCAATGGATGATGGCCTTCTCATGATGGAAGGTAGCCTTTTGTTGATATTTTTCTTACTCCAATGGATGGTAGACTTGTCATTATGGAAGGTAGTTCGTGGATGAGATTTTGTTACTCCAATGGATGGTAGCCTTGTCATTATGGAAGGTAGTTTGTTGTTGAGATTTTGTTACTCCATTGGATGCTAGCCTTGTCATTATGGAAGGTAGTTCGTTGATGAGATTTTGTTAGTCCAATGGATGGTAACCTTTTCATTATGGAAGGTAGTTCGTTTTTGAGATTTTGTTACTTCAATGGATGGTATCCTATTCATTATGTAAGGTTGTTCGTTGTTGAGATATTGTTACTTTAATTGATGGTAGCCTTGTCATTATGGAAGGTAGTTTGTTGTTGAGATTTTGTTACTCCAATGGATGGTCCCTTGTCATTATGGAAGGTAGTTTGTTGTTGAGATTTTGTTACTCCAATGGATGGTAGCCTTGTCATTATGGAAGGTAATCTGTTATTGATATTTTAGTTACTCCAATGGATGGCAGACTTGTCATTATGGAAGGAAGTCTGTTGATCAGCTTTTTGTTACTCCAATGGATGGTAGCCTTATCATTATGGAAAGTAGTCTGTTGTCGAGATTTTTGTTACTCCAATGGATGGAAGGCTTGTCATTATGGAAGGTAGTTTATCATGGAGATTACGGTTACTCCAATGGATGGTAGACTTGTCATTATGGAAGGTAGTATGTTGTCGAGATTTCTATTACTCCAATGGATGGTAGGCTTGTCATTATGGAAGGAAGGCCGTTGTTCAGATTTTTGTTACTCCAATGGATGGCAGGCTTGTCATTATGGAAGGTAGTCTGTCGTGGAGATTTCGGTTCCTCCAATGGATGGTAGCCTTGTCATTATGGAAGGTAGTCTGTTGTCGATATTTTTGTTACTCCAATTGATGGTAGCCCTGTCATTACGGAAGGTAGTTCGTTGATGGGATTTTGTTAGTCCAATGGATGGTAGCCTTTTCGTTATGGAAGGTAGTTCGTTGTGGAAATTTTGTTACTCCAATGGATGGTAGCCTTGTCATTACAGAAGGTAGTGCATTGTTGAGATTTTGTTACTCTAATTGATGGCATCCTTGTCATCACGGAAGGTAGCTCATTGTTGAGATCTTGTTTCTCCAATGGAGGTTAGCCTTTTCATTATGGAAGGTAGTTCATTTTTGAGATTTTGTTACTTCAATGGATGGTATCCGTGTCATTATGTAAGGTTGTTCGTTGTTGAGATATTGTTACTTTAATTGATGGTAGCCTTGTCATTATGGAAGGTAGTTTGTTGTTGAGATTGTGTTACTCCAATGGATGGTCCCTTGTCATTATGGAAGGTAGTTCGTTGTTGAGATTATGTTACTCTAATTGATGGTATCCTTGTCATTATGGAAGGTAGTTCATTGTTAAGATTTTGATTCTCCAATGGATGATAGCCTTGTCATTATGGAAGGTAGTTCATTTTTGAGATTTTGTTACTCCAATGGATGGTAGCTTCGTCATTATGGTAGGTAGTTTATTGTTGATATTTTGTTACTCCAATGGATGGTATCCTTGTCATTGTGGAAGGTTCTTCGTTGTTGAGATATTGTTACTTTAATGGATGGTAGCCTTGTCATTATGGAAGGTAGTTTGTTGTTGAGATTTTGTTACTCCAAAGAATGGTAGCCTTGTCATTATGGAAGGTAGTTCGTTGTTGAGATTTTGTTACTCCAATGGATGGTAGACTTGTCATTATGGAAGGTAGTTCGTTGTTGAGATTTTGATAATCCAATAGATTGTAGCCTTGTCATTATGGAAATTAGTTTGTTGTTGAGATTTTATTACTCTAATTGATGGTATCCTTTTCATTACGGAAGGTAGTTCATTATTGAGATTTTGATTCTCTAATGGATGATAGCCTTGTCATTATGGAAGGTAGTTGATTTTTGAGATTTTGTTACTCTAATGGATGGTATCCTTGTCATTATGGAAGGTTTATCGTTATTTATATATTGTTACTTTAATGGATGGTAGCCTTGTCATTATGGAAGGTAGTTTGTTGTTGAGATTTTGTTACTCCAATGGATGGTAGCCTTGTCATTATTGAAGGTAGTTCGTTGTTGAGATTTTGTTACTCTAATTGATGGTATCCTTGTCATTACGAAAGGTAGTTCATTGTTGAGATTTTGTTTCTCCAATGGATGATAGCCTTGTCATTATGGAAGGTAGTTCATTTTTGAGATTTTGTTACTCCAATGGATGGTAGCCTTGTCATTATGGAAGGTAGTCTATTATTGATATTTTAGTTACTCCAATGGATGGCAGGCTTGTCATTATGGAAGGAAGTCTGTTGATCAGCTTTTTGTTACTCCAATGGATGGTAGCCTTATCATTATGGAAGGTAGTCTGTTGTCGGGATTTTTGTTACTCCAATGGATGGAAGGCTTGTCATTATGGAAGGTAGTTTATCATGGAGATTACGGTTACTCCAATGGATGGTAGACTTGTCATTATGGAAGGTAGTATGTTGTCGAGATTTCTACTACTCAAATGGATGGTAGCCTTGTCATTATGGAAGCAAGGCCGTTGTTCAGATTTTTGTTACTCCAATGGATGGCAGGCTTGTCATTATGGAAGGTAGTCTGTCGTGGAGATTTCGGTTACTCCAATGGATGGTAGCCTTGTCATTATGGAAGGTAGTCTGTTGTCGATATTTTTGTTACTCCAATTGATGGTAGCCTTGTCATTATGGAATGTAGTTTGTTGTCGATATTTTTGTTACACCAATGGATGGTAGCCCTGTCATTACGGAAGGTAGTCCGTTTTCGACATCTTTGTTACCATAATGGATTGTAGCCTTGTAATTATGGAAGGTAGTCAGTTGTCGAGATTTTTGTAACTCAAATTGTTGGTAGCCTTGGCATTATGTTGTCGAGAATTTTGTTTAGTCCAATGGATGGTAGCCTTATCATGATGGAAGGTAGTCTTTTGTTGATATTTTTCTTACTCCAATGGATGGTAGCCTTGTCATTATGGAAGGAAGTCTGTTGATCAAATTTTTGTTACTCCAATGGATGGTAGCCTTGTCATTATGGAAGGTAGTTTGTTGTTGAGATTTTGTTACTCCATTGGATGCTAGCCTTGTCATTATGGAAGGGAGTTCGTTGATGAGATTTTGTTAGTCCAATGGATGGTAGCCTTTTCATTATGGAAGGTAGTTCGTTGTTGAAATTTTGTTACTCCAAAGGATGGTAGCCTTGTCATTATGGAAGGTAGTGCGTTGTTGAGATTTTGTTACTCTAATTGATGGCATCCTTGTCATCACGGAAGGTAGTTCATTGTTGAGATCTTGTTTCTGCAATGGATGTTAGCCTTTTCATTATGGAAGGTAGTTCATTTTTGAGATTTTGTTACTTCAATGGATGGTATCCTTGTCATTATGTAAGGTAGTCTGTTGTTGAGATTTTTTTTACTCCAATGGATGGCAGGCTTGTCATTATAGAAGGTAGTTTTTCATGAAGATTTCGTTTACTCCAATGGACGGTAGCCTTGTCATTCCGGAAGGTAGTTCGTTGTTGAAATATTTTTTACTCCAATGGATGGTAGCATTGTCATTATGGAAGGTAGTTTGTTGTTGAGATTTTGTTACTCCATTGGATGCTAGCCTTGTCATTATGGAAGGTAGTTCGTTGATTAGATTTTGTTACTCCAATGGATGGTAGCCTTTTCACTATGGAAGGTAGTTCGTTGTTGAAATTTTGTTACTCCAATGGATGGTAGCCTTGTCGTTATGGAAGGTAGTTCATTGTTGAGATTTGGTTACTCCAATGGATGGTAGCCTTGTCATTATGGAAGGAAGCTCGTTGTTGAGATTTTGTTACTCCAATGGATGGTAGCCTTGTCATTATGGAAGCTAGTTCATTTTTGGGATTTGGTTACTCCAATGGATGGTAGCCTTGTTATTATGGAAGGTTGTTCGTTGTTGAAATATTGTTACTTTAATGGATGGTAGCCTTGTCATTATGGAAGGTAGTTTGTTGTTGAGATTTTGTTACTCCAATGGATGGAAGCCTTGGCATTATGGAAGGTAGTTTGTTGATGAGATTTTGTTACTCCAATGGATGGTAGCCTTTTCATTATGGAAGGTAGTTTGTTGTTGAAATTTTGTTACTCCAATGGATGGTAGCCTTGACATTATGGAAGGTAGTTCGTTGTTGAGATTTGGTTACTCCAATGGATGGTAGCCTTGTCATTACGGAAGGTAGTTCGTTGTTGAAATTTTATTACTCCAACGGATGGTAGCCTTGTCATTATGGAAGGTAGTTTGTTGTTGAGATTTTGTTACTCCAATGGATTGTAGCCTTGTCATTATGGAAGGTAGTTCGTTGTTGTGATTTTGTTACTCTAATTGATGGTATCCTTGTCATTATAGAAGGTAGTTCATTGTTGAGATTTTGTTTCTCCAATGGATGATAGCCTTGTCATTATGGATGGTAGTTCATTTTTTAGTTTTTGTTACTCCAATGGATGGTATGCTGTCATTATGGAAGGTTGTTCGTTGTTGAGATATTGTTACTTTAATGGATGGTAGCCTTGTCATTATGGAAGGTAGTTTGTTGTTGAAATTTTGTTACTCCAATGAATGGTAGCCTTGTCATTATGGAAGGTAGTTCGTTGTTGAGAGTCTGTTAATCTAATTAATGGTATCCTTGTCATTATGGAAGGTAGTTCATTGTTGAGATTTTGTTTATCCAATGGATGATAGCCTTGTCATTATGGAAGGTAGTTCATTTTTGAGATTTTGTTACTCCAATGGATTGTAGCTTTGTCATTATGGAAGGTAGTTCATTGTTGTGATTTTGTTACTCCAATGGATGATAGACTTGTCATTGTGGAAGGTAGTTCATTGTTGAGATTTTGTTACTCCAATGGATTGTAGCCATGTCAATATGGAAGGTAGTTCATTGTTGATATTTTGTTACTCCAATGGATGGTAGCCTTGTCATTATAGAAGATAGTTCTTTGTTGAGATTTTTTTACTCCAATGGATGGTATCCTTGTCATTATGGATGGAAGTTTGTTTTTGAGATTTTATTATTCCAATGGATGGTAGCCTTGTCATTATGGAAGGTAGTTCGTTGTTGAGATTTTTTTACTCCAATGGATGGTAGCCTTCTCATTATGGAAGGTAGTTCTTTGTTGAGATTTTGTTACTCCAATGGATGGTAACCTTGTCATTATGGAAGCTTGGTCGTTATTGGGATTTGCTTTCTCCAATGGATGGTAGCCTTGTTATTATGGAAGGTAGATCTTTGTTGAGATTTTGTTATTCCAATGGATGGTAGCTTTGTCATTATGAAAGGCAGTTCGTTGTTGACATTTTATTAATCCAATGGATGGTAGCCTTATCATTATGGAAGGTAGTTCATTGTTAAGATTTTGTTACTCCAATGGATTGTTGCCTTGTCATTATGGAAGGTAGTTTGTTGTTGTGATTTTGATACTGTAATTGATTGTATCCTTGTCATTACGGAAGGTAGTTCATTGTTGAGATTTTGTTTCTCCAATGGATGATAGCCATGTCATTATGGAAGGTAGTTCATTTTTGTGATTTTGTTACTCCAATGGATGGTATCCTAGTCATTATGGAAGGTTGTTCGTTGTTGAGATATTGTTAATTTAATGGATGGTAACATTGCCATTATGGAAGGTAGTTTGTTGTTAAGATTTTGTTAATCCAATGAATGATAGACTTGTACTTATAGAAGGTAGTTCGTTGTTGAGATTTTGTTACTCTAATTGATGGTATCCTTGTCATTACGGAAGGTAGTTCATTGTTGAGATTTTGTTTCTCAAATGGATGATAGCCTTGCCATTATGGAAGGTAATTCATTTTTGAGATTTTGTTATTCCAATGGATGGTATCCTTGTCATTATGGAAGGTTGTTCGTTGTTGAAATATTGTTACTTTAATGGATGGTAGCCTTGTCATTATGGAAGGTAGTTTGCTGTTGAGATTTTGTTACTCCAATGGATGGAAGCCTTGGCATTATGGAAGGTAGTTTGTTGATGAGATTTTGTTACTCCAATGGATGGTAGCCTTTTCATTATGGAAGGTAGTTTGTTGTTGAAATTTTGTTACTCCAATGGATGGTAGCCTTGTCATTATGGAAGGTAGTTCGTTGTTGGGATTTGGTTACTCCAATGGATGGTAGCCTTGTCATTACGGAAGGTAGTTCGTTGTTGAAATTTTATTACTCCAACGGATGGTAGCCTTGTCATTACGGATGGTAGTTCATTGTTGAGATTTTGATTCTCCAATGGATGATAGCCTTGTCATTATGGAAGGTAGTTCATTTTTGAGATTTTGTTACTCCAATGGATGGTAGCTTGGTCATTATGGAAGGTAGTTCATTGTTGAGATTTTGTTACTCCAATGGATGGTAGCCTTGTCATTACGGAAGGTATTTCATTGTTGAAATTTTATTACTCCAATGGATGGTAGCCTTGTCATTATGGAAACTTGGTCGTTATTGGGATTTTGTTACTCCAATGGATGGTAGCCTTGTTATTATGGAAGGTAGTTCATTTTTTAAATTTTGTTATTCCAATGGATGGTAGCTTTGTCATTATGGAAGGTAGTTCGTTGTTGAGATTTTATTAATCCAATGGATGGTAGCCTTGTCATTATGGAAGGTAGTTCGTTGTTGAGATTTTGTTACTCTAATTGATGGTATCCTTGTCATTACGGAAGGTAGTTCGTTCTTGATATTTTGATTCTGCAATGGATGATAGCCTTGTCATTATGGAAGGTAGTTTATTTTTGAGATTTTGTTGCTCCAATGGATGGTAGCTTTGTCATTATGGAAGGTAGTTCATTGTGGAGATTTTGTTACTCCAATGGATGGTAGCCTTGTCATTACGGAAGGTTGTTCGTTGTTAAAATTTTATTACTCCAATGGATGGTAGCCTTGTCATTACGGAAGGTAGTTCATTTTTTAAATTTTGTTACTCCAATGAATGGTAGCCTTGTTACTATGGAAGGTAGTTCATTTTTTAGATTTTGTTATTCCAATGGATGGTAGCTTTGTCATTATGGAAGGTAGTTCGTTGTTGAGATTTTGTTACTTTAATTGATGGTATCCTTGTCATTACGGAAGGTAGTTCGTTGTTAAGATTTTGTTACTCTAATTGATGGTATCCTTGTCATTATGGACGGTAGTTCATTGTTGAGATTTTGATTCTCCAATGGATGATAGCCTTGTCATTATGGAAGGTAGTTCATTTTTGAGATTTTGTTACTCCAATGGATGGTAGCTTTGTCATTATGGAAGGTAGTTCATTGTTGAGATTTTGTTACTCCAATGGATGGTAGCCTTGTCATTACGGAAGGTAGTTCGTTGTTGAAATTTTAATACTCCAATGGATGGTAGCCTTTTCATTATGGAAGGTAGTTCGTTGTTGAAATTTTGTTACTTCAATGGATGGTAGCCTTGTCATTATGGAAGGTAGTTCATTGTTGAGATTTGGTTTCTCCAATGGATGGTAACCTTATCATTATGGAATGTAGTTCTTTGTTTTGATTTTGTTACTCCAATGGATGGTAGCCTTGTTATTATGGAAGCTTGGTCGTTATTGGGATTTTGTTACTCCAATGGATTGTAGCTTTGTCATTATGGAAGGTAGTTTGTTGTTGAGATTTTATTAATTCAATAGATGGTAGCCTTGTCCTTATGGAAGGTAGTTCGTTGTTGAGATTTTGTTACTCCAATGGATGGTAGACTTCTCATTATGGAAGGTAGTTCATTTTTTAGATTTTGTTACTCCAATGGATTGTAGCCTTGTCATTATGGAAGGTAGTTTGTTGTTGTGATTTTGTTACTCTAATTAATGGTATCCTTGTCATTACGGACGATAGTTCATTGTTGAGATTTTGTTTCTCCAATGGATGATAGCCTTGTCATTATGGAAGGTAGTTCATTTTTAAGATTTTGTTACTCCAATGGATGGTATCCATGTCATTATGGAAGTTTGTTCGTTGTTGAGATATTGTTAATTTAATGGATGGTAACCTTATCATTATGGAAGGTAGTTTGTTGTTGAGATTTTGTTACTCCGATGAATGATAGCCTTGTACTTATGGAAGGTAGTTCGTTGTTGATATTTTGTTACTCTAATTGATGGTATCCTTGTCATTACAGAAGGTAGTTTGTTGTTGAGATTTTGTTACTCCAATGGATGATAGCCTTGTCATTATGGAATGTAGTTCATTTTTGAGATTTTGTTACTCCAATGGATGGTATCCTTGTCATTATGAAAGGTTGTTCGTTTTTGAAATATTGTTACTCCAATGTATGGTAGCCTTGTCATTATTGAAGGTAGTTCATTGTTGAGATTTTGTTACTCTAATTAATGGTATCCTTGTTATTACGGACGGTAGTTCATTGTTGAGATTTTGATTCTCCAATGGATGATAGCCTTGTCATTATGGAAGGTACTTCATTTTTGAGATTTTGTTACTCCAATGGATGGTAGCTTTGTCATTATGGAAGGTAGTTCATTGTTGAGATTTTGTTACTCCAATGGATGGTAGCCTTGTCATTACTTAAGGTAGTTCGTTGTTGAAATTTTATTACACCAATGGATGGTAGCCTTGTCATTATGGAAACTTGGTCGTTATTGGGATTTTGTTACTCCAATGAATGGTAGCTTTGTCATTATGGAAGGTAGTTCGTTGTTGAGATTTTGTTACTTTAATTGATGGTATCCTTGTCATTACGGAAGGTAGTTCGTTGTTAAGATTTTGTTACTCTAATTGATGGTATCCTTGTCATTACGGACGGTAGTTCATTGTTGAGATTTTGATTCTCCAATGGATGATAGCCTTGTCATTATGGAAGGTAGTTCATTTTTGAGATTTTGTTACTCCAATGGATGGTAGCTTTGTCATTATGGAAGGTAGTTCATTGTTGAGATTTTGTTACTCCAATGGATGGTAGCCTTGTCATTACGGAAGGTAGTTCGTTGTTGAAATTTTAATACTCCAATGGATGGTAGCCTTTTCATTATGGAAGGTAGTTCGTTGTTGAAATTTTGTTACTTCAATGGATGGTAGCCTTGTCATTATGGAAGGTAGTTCATTGTTGAGATTTGGTTTCTCCAATGGATGGTAACCTTATCATTATGGAATGTAGTTCTTTGTTTTGATTTTGTTACTCCAATGGATGGTAGCCTTGTTATTATGGAAGCTTGGTCGTTGTTGGGATTTTGTTACTCCAATGGATTGTAGCTTTGTCATTATGAAAGGTAGTTTGTTGTTGAGATTTTATTAATTCAATAGATGGTAGCCTTGTCCTTATGGAAGGTAGTTCGTTGTTGAGATTTTGTTACTTTAATGGATGGTAGACTTCTCATTATGGAAGGTAGTTCATTTTTTAGATTTTGTTACTCCAATGGATTGTAGCCTTGTCATTACGGAAGGTAGTTCGTTGTTGTGATTTTGTTACTCTAATTAATGGTATCCTTGTCATTACGGACGGTAGTTCATTGTTGAGATTTTGTTTCTCCAATGGATGATAGCCTTGTCATTATGGAAAGTAGTTCATTTTTAAGATTTTGTTACTCCAATGGATGGTATCCATGTCATTATGGAAGGTTGTTTGTTGATGAGATATTGTTACTTTAATGGATGGTAGCCTTGTCATTATGGAAGGTAGTTTGTTGTTGAGATTTTGTTACTCCAATGAATGGTAGCCTTGTCATTATGGAAGGTAGTTTGTTGTTGAGATTTTGTTACTCCAATGGATGGTAGACTTGTCATTATGGAAGGTAAATTTTTGTTGAGATTTTGTTACTCCAATGGATTGTAGGCTTGTCATTATGGAAGGTAGTTTGTTGTTCAAATTTTGTTACTCCAATGGATTGTAGCCTTGTCATTATGGAAGGTAGTTTGTTGTTGAGATTTTGTTACTCTAATTGATGGTATCATTTTCATTACGGAAGGTAGTTCATTGTTGACATTTTGATTCTCTAATGGATTATAGCCTTGTCATTATGGAAGGTAGTTCATTATTGTGATTTTAATACTGTAATTGATTGTATCCTTGTCATTACGGAAGGTAGTTCATTGTTGAGCTTTTGTTTCTCTAATTGATGATTATCTTGTCATTATGAAAGGTAGTTCATTTTTGAGATTTTGTTACTCCAATGGATGGTATCCTTGTCATTATGGAAGGTTGTTCATTGTTGATATATTGTTACTTTAATGGATGGTAGCCTTGTCATTATGGAAGGTAGTTTGTTGTTGAGATTTTCTTACTCCAGTGGATGGTAGCCTTGTCATTATGGAAGGTAGTTCGTTGTTGAGATTTTGTTACTCTAATTGATGAATCCTTGTCATTACGAAAGGTAGTTCATTGTTGAGATTTTGATTCTCCAATGGATGAAAGCCTTGTTATTATGGAAGGTAGTTCGTTGATGAGATTTTGTTACTCCAATGGATGATAGCCTTTTCATTATGTAAGGTAGTTTGTTGATGAGATTTTGTTACTCCAATGGATGGTAGCCTTTTCATTATGGAAGGTAGTTTGTTGTTGAAATTTTGTTACTGCAATGGATGGTAGCCTTGTCATTATGGAAGGTAGTTCGTTGTTGAGATTTGGTTACTCCAATGGATGGTAGCCTTGTCATTATGGAAGGTAGTTTATTGTTGAGATTTTTTTACTCCAATGGATGGTAGCCTTGTCATTATGGAAGCTAGTTCGTTACTGGGATTTTGTTACTCCAATGGATGGTAGCCTTGTTATTATGGAAGGTAGTTCATTTTTGAGATTTTGTTACTCCAATGGATGGTAGCCTTGTTTTTATGGGAGGTAGTTCATTTTTTAGATTTTGTTATTCCAATGGATGGTTGCTTTGTCATTATGGAAGGTAGTTCGTTGTTGACATTTTATTAATCCAATGGATGGTAGCCTTGTCATTATGGAAGGTAGTTCATTGTTGATATTTTGTTACTCCAATGGATGGTAGACTTGTCATTATGGAAGGTAGTTCATTGTGGAGATTTTGTTACTCCAATGGATTATAGCCTTCTCATTATGGAAGGTAGTTCATTGTTGTGATTTTGATACTGTAATTGATTGTATCTTTGTCATTACGGAAGGTAGTTCATTGTTGAGACTTTGTTTCTCCAATGGATGATAGCCTTGTCATTATGGAAGGTAGTTCATTTTTGAGATTTTGTTACTCCAATGGATGGTATCCTTGTCATTATGCAATGTTGTTCGTTGTTGAGATATTGTTAATTTAATGGATGGTAGCCTTGTCATTATGGAAGGTAGTTCATTGTTGAGATTTTGTTACTCCAATGAATGGTAGCCTTGTACTTATGGATGGTAGTTCATTGTTGATATTTTGTTACTCTAATTGATGGTATCCTTGTCATTACGGAAGGTAGTTCATTGTTGAGATTTTTTTTCTCCAATTGACGATAGCCTTGTCATTATGGAAGGTAGTTCATTTTTGAGATTTTGTTACTCCAATGGATAGTAACTTTGTCATTATAGAAGGTAGTTCATTGTTGAGATTTTGTTACTCCAATGGATGGTAGCCTTGTCATTACGAAAGGTAGTTCGTTGTTGACATTTTATTACTCCAATGGATGCTAGCCTTGACATTATAGAAGGTAGTCTGTTGTTGAGATTTTGTTACTCCAATGGATGGTAGCCTTGTCATTGTGGAAGGTAGTTCGTTGTTGAAATTTTGTTACTCCAATGGATGGTAGCCTTGTCATTGTGGAAGGTAGTTCGTTGTTGAGATTTGGTTTCTCCAATGGATGGTAGCCTTGACATTATGGAAGGCAGTTCTTTGTTGATATTTTGTTACTCCAATGGATGGTAGCCTTTTCATTATGGAAGCTAGGTCGTTATTGGGATTTTGTTACTCCAATGGATGGTAGCCTTGTTATTATGGAAGGTAGTTAGTTGTTGTGATTTTGATACTGTAATTGATTGTATCCTTGTCATTACGGAAGGTAGTTCATTGTTGAGATTTTGTTTCTCCAATGAAGGATAGCCTTGTCGTTATGGAAGGTAGTTCATTTTTGAGATTTTGTTACTCCAATGGATGGTATCCTTGTCATTATGGAAGGTTGTTTGTTGTTGAGATATTGTTAATTTAATGGATGGTAGCCTTCTCATTATGGAAGGTAGTTTGTTTTTGAGATTTTGTTACTCCAATGAATGGTAGCCTTGTACTTATGGAAGCTAGTTTGTTGTTGAGATTTTGTTACTCCAATTGATGGTATCCTTGTCATTACGGAAGGTAGTTCATTGTTGAGATTTTGTTTCTCCAATGGATGATAGACTTGTCATTATGGAAGGTAGATCATTTTTGAGATTTTGTTACTCTAATGGATGGTATCCTTGTCATTATGGAAGGTTGTTCGTTGTTGAGATATTGTTACATTAATGGATGGTAGCCTTGTCATTATGGAAGGTAGTTTGTTGTTGAGATTTTGTTACTCCAATGGATGGTAGCCTTGTACTTATGGAAGGTAGTTCGTTGTTTACATTTTGTTATTCTAATTGATGGTATCCTTGACATTACGGAAGGTAGTTCATTGTTGAGATTTTGTTTCTCCAATGGATGATAGCCTTGTCATTATGGAAGGTAGATCATATTTGAGATTTTGTTACTCCAATGGATGGTATCCTTGTCATTATGGAAGGTTGTTTATTATTGAGATATTGTTACTTTAAGGGATGGTAGCCTTGTCATTATGGAAGGTAGTTTGTTGTTGAGATTTTGTTAGTCCAATGGATGGTAGCCTTGTCATTATGGAAGGTAGTTCTTTGGTGAGATTTCGTTACTCTAATTGATGGTATCTTTGTCATTACAAAAGGTAGTTCATTGTTGAGATTTTGGTTCTCCAATGGATGATAGCCTTGTCATTATGGAAGGTAGTTCATTTTTGAGATTTTGTTATTGCAATGGATAGTAGCTTTGTCATTATGGAAGGAAGTTCATTGTCGAGATTTTGTTACTCCAATGGATGGTAGCCTTGTCATTATGGAAGGTTGTTCATTGTTGATATATTGTTACTTTAATGGATGGTAGCCTTGTCATTATGGAAGGTAGTTTGTTGTTGAGATTTTCTTACTCCAGTGGATGGTAGCCTTGTCATTATGGAAGGTAGTTCGTTGTTGAGATTTTGTTACTCTAATTGATGAATCCTTGTCATTACGAAAGGTAGTTCATTGTTGAGATTTTGATTCTCCAATGGATGAAAGCCTTGTTATTATGGAAGGTAGTTCGTTGATGAGATTTTGTTACTCCAATGGATGATAGCATTTTCATTATGTAAGGTAGTTTGTTGATGAGATTTTGTTACTCCAATGGATGGTAGCCTTTTCATTATGGAAGGTAGTTTGTTGTTGAAATTTTGTTACTGCAATGGATGGTAGCCTTGTCATTATGGAAGGTAGTTCGTTGTTGAGATTTGGTTACTCCAATGGATGGTAGCCTTGTCATTATGGAAGGTAGTTTATTGTTGAGATTTTTTTACTCCAATGGATGGTAGCCTTGTCATTATGGAAGCTAGTTCGTTACTGGGATTTTGTTACTCCAATGGATGGTAGCCTTGTTATTATGGAAGGTAGTTCATTTTTGAGATTTTGTTACTCCAATGGATGGTAGCCTTGTTTTTATGGGAGGTAGTTCATTTTTTAGATTTTGTTATTCCAATGGATGGTTGCTTTGTCATTATGGAAGGTAGTTCGTTGTTGACATTTTATTAATCCAATGGATGGTAGCCTTGTCATTATGGAAGGTAGTTCTTTGTTGATATTTTGTTACTCCAATGGATGGTAGACTTGTCATTATGGAAGGTAGTTCATTGTGGAGATTTTGTTACTCCAATGGATTATAGCCTTCTCATTATGGAAGGTAGTTCATTGTTGTGATTTTGATACTGTAATTGATTGTATCTTTGTCATTACGGAAGGTAGTTCATTGTTGAGACTTTGTTTCTCCAATGGATGATAGCCTTGTCATTATGGAAGGTAGTTCATTTTTGAGATTTTGTTACTCCAATGGATGGTATCCTTGTCATTATGCAATGTTGTTCGTTGTTGAGATATTGTTAATTTAATGGATGGTAGCCTTGTCATTATGGAAGGTAGTTCATTGTTGAGATTTTGTTACTCCAATGAATGGTAGCCTTGTACTTATGGATGGTAGTTCATTGTTGATATTTTGTTACTCTAATTGATGGTATCCTTGTCATTACGGAAGGTAGTCCATTGTTGAGATTTTTTTTCTCCAATTGACGATAGCCTTGTCATTATGGAAGGTAGTTCATTTTTGAGATTTTGTTACTCCAATGGATAGTAACTTTGTCATTATAGAAGGTAGTTCATTGTTTAGATTTTGTTACTCCAATGGATGGTAGCCTTGTCATTACGAAAGGTAGTTCGTTGTTGACATTTTATTACTCCAATGGATGCTAGCCTTGACATTATAGAAGGTAGTCTGTTGTTGAGATTTTGTTACTCCAATGGATGGTAGCCTTGTCATTGTGGAAGGTAGTTCGTTGTTGAAATTTTGTTACTCCAATGGATGGTAGCCTTGTCATTGTGGAAGGTAGTTCGTTGTTGAGATTTGGTTTCTCCAATGGATGGTAGCCTTGACATTATGGAAGGCAGTTCTTTGTTGATATTTTGTTACTCCAATGGATGGTAGCCTTTTCATTATGGAAGCTAGGTCGTTATTGGGATTTTGTTACTCCAATGGATGGTAGCCTTGTTATTATGGAAGGTAGTTAGTTGTTGTGATTTTGATACTGTAATTGATTGTATCCTTGTCATTACGGAAGGTAGTTCATTGTTGAGATTTTGTTTCTCCAATGAAGGATAGCCTTGTCGTTATGGAAGGTAGTTCATTTTTGAGATTTTGTTACTCCAATGGATGGTATCCTTGTCATTATGGAAGGTTGTTTGTTGTTGAGATATTGTTAATTTAATGGATGGTAGCCTTCTCATTATGGAAGGTAGTTTGTTTTTGAGATTTTGTTACTCCAATGAATGGTAGCCTTGTACTTATGGAAGCTAGTTTGTTGTTGAGATTTTGTTACTCCAATTGATGGTATCCTTGTCATTACGGAAGGTAGTTCATTGTTGAGATTTTGTTTCTCCAATGGATGATAGACTTGTCATTATGGAAGGTAGATCATTTTTGAGATTTTGTTACTCAAATGGATGGTATCCTTGTCATTATGGAAGGTTGTTCGTTGTTGAGATATTGTTACATTAATGGATGGTAGCCTTGTCATTATGGAAGGTAGTTTGTTGTTGAGATTTTGTTACTCCAATGGATGGTAGCCTTGTACTTATGGAAGGTAGTTCGTTGTTTACATTTTGTTATTCTAATTGATGGTATCCTTGACATTACGGAAGGTAGTTCATTGTTGAGATTTTGTTTCTCCAATGGATGATAGCCTTGTCATTATGGAAGGTAGATCATATTTGAGATTTTGTTACTCCAATGGATGGTATCCTTGTCATTATGGAAGGTTGTTTATTATTGAGATATTGTTACTTTAAGGGATGGTAGCCTTGTCATTATGGAAGGTAGTTTGTTGTTGAGATTTTGTTAGTCCAATGGATGGTAGCCTTGTCATTATGGAAGGTAGTTCTTTGGTGAGATTTCGTTACTCTAATTGATGGTATCTTTGTCATTACAAAAGGTAGTTCATTGTTGAGATTTTGGTTCTCCAATGGATGATAGCCTTGTCATTATGGAAGGTAGTTCATTTTTGAGATTTTGTTATTGCAATGGATAGTAGCTTTGTCATTATGGAAGGTAGTTCATTGTCGAGATTTTGTTACTCCAATGGATGGTAGCCTTGTCATTACGGAAGGTAGTTCGTTGTTGACATTTTATTACTCCAATGGATGTTAGCCTTGTCATTATGGAAGGTAGTTTGTTGTTGAGATTTTGTTACTCCAATGGATGCTAGCCTTGTCATTATTGAAGGTAGTTCGTTGATGAGATTTTGTTACTTCAATGGATGGTAGCCTTTTCATTATGGAAGGTAGTTCGTTGTTGAAATTTTGTTACTCCAATGGATGGTAGCCTTTTCATTATGGAAGGTAGTTCTCTGTTGAGATTTTGTTACTCCAATGGATGGTAGTCTTGTCATTATGGAAGGTAGTTCGTTATTGTGATTTTAATACTGTAATTGATTGTATCCTTGTCATTATGGAAGGTAGTTCATTGTTGAGATTTTGTTTCTCCAATGGATGATAGCCTTGTCGTTATGGAAGGTAGTTCATTTTTGAGATTTTGTTACTCCAATGGATGGTAGCCTTGTCATTATGGAAGGTTGTTCGTTGTTGAGATTTTGTTACTCCAATAAATGGTAGCCTTGTACTTATGGATGGTAGTTCATTGTTGATATTTTGTTACTCTAATTGATGGTATCCTTGTCATTACGGAAGGTAGTTCATTGTTGAGATTTTGTTTCTCTAATTGATGATAGCCTTGTCATTATGAAAGGTAGTTCATTTTTGAGATTTTGTTACTCCAATGGATGGTATCCTTGTCATTATGGAAGGTTGTTCATTGTTGATATATTGTTGCTTTAATGGATGGTAGCCTTGTCATTATGGAAGGTAGTTTGTTGTTGAGATTTTGTTACTCCAATGGATGGTAGCCTTGTCATTATGGAAGGTAGTTCGTTGTTGAGATTTTGTTACTCTAATTGATGGTATCCTTGTCATTACGAAAGGTAGTTCATTGCTGAGATTTTGATTCTCCAATGGATGAAAGCCTTGTCATTATGGAAGGTAGTTCGTTGATGAGATTTTGTTACTCCAATGGATGATAGCCTTTTCATTATGGAAGGTAGTTCGTTGATGAGATTTTGTTACTCCAATGGATGGTAGCCTTTTCATTATGGAAGGTAGTTTGTTGTGGAAATTTTGTTACTGCAATGGATGGTAGTCTTGTCATTATGGAAGGTAGTTCGTTGTTGAGATTTGGTTACTCCAATGGATGGTAGCCTTGTCATTATGGAAAGTAGTTCATTGTTGAGATTTTTTTACTCCAATGGATGGTAGCCTTGTCATTATGGAAGCTAGTTCGTTACTGGGATTTTGTTACTCTAATGGATGGTAGCCTTGTCATTATGGAAGCTAGTTCATTTTTGAGATTTTGTTACTCCAAAGGATGGTAGGCTTGTCATTATTGAAGGTAGTTCGTTGATGAGATTTTATTACTCCAATGGAAGGTAGTTGGTTGTTGAGATTTTGTTACTCCAATGGATGGTAGACTTGTCATTATGGAAGGTACTTTGTTGTTGAGATTTTGTTACTCCAATGGATTGTAGCTTTGTCATTATGGAAGGTAGTTTGTAGTTGATATTTTGTTACTCTAATTGAGGGTATCCTTTTAATTATGGAAGGTAGTTCATTATTGAGATTTTGATTGTCTAATGGATGATAGCCTTGCCATTATGGAAGGTAGTTCATTTTTGAGATTTTGTTACTCTAATGGATGGTATCCTTGTCATTATGGAAGGTTGTTAGTTGTTGAGATATTGTTACTCCAATGGATGGTAGCCTTGTCATTATGGAAGGTAGTTCGTTATTGACATTTTGTTACTCTAATTGATGGTATCCTTGTCATTACGGAAGGTAGTTAATTGTTGAAATTTTGTTTCTCCAATTGATGATAGCCTTGTCATTATGGAAGGTAGTTCGTTGTTGACATTTGGTTACTCCAATGGATGGTAGCCTTGTCATTATGGAAGGTAGTTCATTGTTGAGATTTTTTTACTCCAATGGATGGTAGCCTTGTCATTATGGAAGGTAGTTCTTTGTTGAGATTTTGTTACTCCAATGGATGGTAGCCTTGTCATTATGGAAGCTTGGTCGTTATTGGGATTTGGTTTCTCCAATGGATGGTAGCCTTGTTATTATGGAAGGTAGATCTTTGTTGAGATTTTGTTACTCCAATGGATTATAGCCTTGTCATTATGGAAGGTAGTTCATTGTTGAGATTTTGTTACTCCAATGGATTGTAGCCATGTCAATATGGAAGGTAGTTCATTGTTGATATTTTGTTACTCCAATGGATGGTAGCCTTGTCATTATAGAAGGTAGTTCTTTGTTGAGATTTTTTTACTCCAATGGATGGTATCCTTGTCATTATGGATGGAAGTTTGTTTTTGAGATTTTATTATTCCAATGGATGGTAGCCTTCTCATTATGGAAGGTAGTTCGTTGGTGAGATTTTTTTACTCCAATGGATGGTAGCCTTCTCATTATGGAAGGTAGTTCTTTGTTGAGATTTTGTTACTCCAATGGATGGTAGCCTTGTCATTATGGAAGCTTGGTCGTTATTGGGATTTGGTTTCTCCAATGGATGGTAGCCTTGTTATTATGGAAGGTAGATCTTTGTTGAGATTTTGTTACTCCAATGGATTATAGCCTTGTCATTATGGAAGGTAGTTCATTATTGTGATTTTAATACTGTAATTGATTGTATCCTTGTCATTACGGAAGGTAGTTCATTGTTGAGCTTTTGTTTCTCTAATTGATGATTATCTTGTCATTATGAAAGGTAGTTCATTTTTGAGATTTTGTTACTCCAATGGATGGTATCCTTGTCATTATGGAAGGTTGTTCATTGTTGATATATTGTTACTTTAATGGATGGTAGCCTTGTCATTATGGAAGGTAGTTTGTTGTTGAGATTTTCTTACTCCAGTGGATGGTAGCCTTGTCATTATGGAAGGTAGTTCGTTGTTGAGATTTTGTTACTCTAATTGATGAATCCTTGTCATTACGAAAGGTAGTTCATTGTTGAGATTTTGATTCTCCAATGGATGAAAGCCTTGTCATTATGGAAGGTAGTTCGTTGATGAGATTTTGTTACTCCAATGGATGATAGCCTTTTCATTATGTAAGGTAGTTTGTTGATGAGATTTTGTTACTCCAATGGATGGTAGCCTTTTCATTATGGAAGGTAGTTTGTTGAAATTTTGTTACTGCAATGGATGGTAGCCTTGTCATTATGGAAGGTAGTTCGTTGTTGAGATTTGGTTACTCCAATGGATGGTAGCCTTGTCATTATGGAAGGTAGTTTATTGTTGAGATTTTTTTACTCCAATGGATGGTAGCCTTGTCATTATGGAAGCTAGTTCGTTACTGGGATTTTGTTACTCCAATGGATGGTAGCCTTGTTATTATGGAAGGTAGTTCATTTTTGAGATTTTGTTACTCCAATGGATGGTAGCCTTGTTTTTATGGGAGGTAGTTCATTTTTTAGATTTTGTTATTCCAATGGATGGTTGCTTTGTCATTATGGAAGGTAGTTCGTTGTTGACATTTTATTAATCCAATGGATGGTAGCCTTGTCATTATGGAAGGTAGTTCTTTGTTGATATTTTGTTACTCCAATGGATGGTAGACTTGTCATTATGGAAGGTAGTTCATTGTGGAGATTTTGTTACTCCAATGGATTATAGCCTTCTCATTATGGAAGGTAGTTCATTGTTGTGATTTTGATACTGTAATTGATTGTATCTTTGTCATTACGGAAGGTAGTTCATTGTTGAGACTTTGTTTCTCCAATGGATGATAGCCTTGTCATTATGGAAGGTAGTTCATTTTTGAGATTTTGTTACTCCAATGGATGGTATCCTTGTCATTATGCAATGTTGTTCGTTGTTGAGATATTGTTAATTTAATGGATGGTAGCCTTGTCATTATGGAAGGTAGTTCATTGTTGAGATTTTGTTACTCCAATGAATGGTAGCCTTGTACTTATGGATGGTAGTTCATTGTTGATATTTTGTTACTCTAATTGATGGTATCCTTGTCATTACGGAAGGTAGTTCATTGTTGAGATTTTTTTTCTCCAATTGACGATAGCCTTGTCATTATGGAAGGTAGTTCATTTTGAGATTTTGTTACTCCAATGCATAGTAGCTTTGTCATTATAGAAGGTAGTTCATTGTTGAGATTTTGTTACTCCAATGGATGGTAGCCTTGTCATTACGAAAGGTAGTTCGTTGTTGACATTTTATTACTCCAATGGATGCTAGCCTTGACATTATAGAAGGTAGTCTGTTGTTGAGATTTTGTTACTCCAATGGATGGTAGCCTTGTCATTGTGGAAGGTAGTTCGTTGTTGAAATTTTGTTACTCCAATGGATGGTAGCCTTGTCATTGTGGAAGGTAGTTCGTTGTTGAGATTTGGTTTCTCCAATGGATGGTAGCCTTGACATTATGGAAGGCAGTTCTTTGTTGATATTTTGTTACTCCAATGGATGGTAGCCTTTTCATTATGGAAGCTAGGTCGTTATTGGGATTTTGTTACTCCAATGGATGGTAGCCTTGTTATTATGGAAGGTAGTTAGTTGTTGTGATTTTGATACTGTAATTGATTGTATCCTTGTCATTACGGAAGGTAGTTCATTGTTGAGATTTTGTTTCTCCAATGAAGGATAGCCTTGTCGTTATGGAAGGTAGTTCATTTTTGAGATTTTGTTACTCCAATGGATGGTATCCTTGTCATTATGGAAGGTTGTTTGTTGTTGAGATATTGTTAATTTAATGGATGGTAGCCTTCTCATTATGGAAGGTAGTTTGTTTTTGAGATTTTGTTACTCCAATGAATGGTAGCCTTGTACTTATGGAAGCTAGTTTGTTGTTGAGATTTTGTTACTCCAATTGATGGTATCCTTGTCATTACGGAAGGTAGTTCATTGTTGAGATTTTGTTTCTCCAATGGATGATAGACTTGTCATTATGGAAGGTAGATCATTTTTGAGATTTTGTTACTCTAATGGATGGTATCCTTGTCATTATGGAAGGTTGTTCGTTGTTGAGATATTGTTACATTAATGGATGGTAGCCTTGTCATTATGGAAGGTAGTTTGTTGTTGAGATTTTGTTACTCCAATGGATGGTAGCCTTGTACTTATGGAAGGTAGTTCGTTGTTTACATTTTGTTATTCTAATTGATGGTATCCTTGACATTACGGAAGGTAGTTCATTGTTGAGATTTTGTTTCTCCAATGGATGATAGCCTTGTCATTATGGAAGGTAGATCATATTTGAGATTTTGTTACTCCAATGGATGGTATCCTTGTCATTATGGAAGGTTGTTTATTATTGAGATATTGTTACTTTAAGGGATGGTAGCCTTGTCATTATGGAAGGTAGTTTGTTGTTGAGATTTTGTTAGTTCAATGGATGGTAGCCTTGTCATTATGGAAGGTAGTTCTTTGGTGAGATTTCGTTACTCTAATTGATGGTATATTTGTCATTACAAAAGGTAGTTCATTGTTGAGATTTTGGTTCTCCAATGGATGATAGCCTTGTCATTATGGAAGGTAGTTCATTTTTGAGATTTTGTTATTGCAATGGATAGTAGCTTTGTCATTATGGAAGGTAGTTCATTGTCGAGATTTTGTTACTCCAATGGATGGTAGCCTTGTCATTACGGAAGGTAGTTCGTTGTTGACATTTTATTACTCCAATGGATGTTAGCCTTGTCATTATGGAAGGTAGTTTGTTGTTGAGATTTTGTTACTCCAATGGATGCTAGCCTTGTCATTATTGAAGGTAGTTCGTTGATGAGATTTTGTTACTTCAATGGATGGTAGCCTTTTCATTATGGAAGGTAGTTCGTTGTTGAAATTTTGTTACTCCAATGGATGGTAGCCTTTTCATTATGGAAGGTAGTTCTCTGTTGAGATTTTGTTACTCCAATGGATGGTAGTCTTGTCATTATGGAAGGTAGTTCGTTATTGTGATTTTAATACTGTAATTGATTGTATCCTTGTCATTACGGAAGGTAGTTCATTGTTGAGATTTTGTTTCTCCAATGGATGATAGCCTTGTCGTTATGGAAGGTAGTTCATTTTTGAGATTTTGTTACTCCAATGGATGGTAGCCTTGTCATTATGGAAGGTTGTTCGTTGTTGAGATTTTGTTACTCCAATAAATGGTAGCCTTGTACTTATGGATGGTAGTTCATTGTTGATATTTTGTTACTCTAATTGATGGTATCCTTGTCATTACGGAAGGTAGTTCATTGTTGAGATTTTGTTTCTCTAATTGATGATAGCCTTGTCATTATGAAAGGTAGTTCATTTTTGAGATTTTGTTACTCCAATGGATGGTATCCTTGTCATTATGGAAGGTTGTTCATTGTTGATATATTGTTGCTTTAATGGATGGTAGCCTTGTCATTATGGAAGGTAGTTTGTTGTTGAGATTTTGTTACTCCAATGGATGGTAGCCTTGTCATTATGGAAGGTAGTTCGTTGTTGAGATTTTGTTACTCTAATTGATGGTATCCTTGTCATTACGAAAGGTAGTTCATTGCTGAGATTTTGATTCTCCAATGGATGAAAGCCTTGTCATTATGGAAGGTAGTTCGTTGATGAGATTTTGTTACTCCAATGGATGATAGCCTTTTCATTATGGAAGGTAGTTCGTTGATGAGATTTTGTTACTCCAATGGATGGTAGCCTTTTCATTATGGAAGGTAGTTTGTTGTGGAAATTTTGTTACTGCAATGGATGGTAGCCTTGTCATTATGGAAGGTAGTTCGTTGTTGAGATTTGGTTACTCCAATGGATGGTAGCCTTGTCATTATGGAAAGTAGTTCATTATTGAGATTTTTTTACTCCAATGGATGGTAGCCTTGTCATTATGGAAGCTAGTTCGTTACTGGGATTTTGTTACTCCAATGGATGGTAGCCTTGTTATTATGGAAGCTAGTTCATTTTTGAGATTTTGTTACTCCAAAGGATGGTAGGCTTGTCATTATTGAAGGTAGTTCGTTGATGAGATTTTATTACTCCAATGGAAGGTAGTTGGTTGTTGAGATTTTGTTACTCCAATGGATGGTAGACTTGTCATTATGGAAGGTACTTTGTTGTTGAGATTTTGTTACACCAATGGATTGTAGCTTTGTCATTATGGAAGGTAGTTTGTAGTTGATATTTTGTTACTCTAATTGAGGGTATCCTTTTAATTATGGAAGGTAGTTCATTATTGAGATTTTGATTGTCTAATGGATGATAGCCTTGCCATTATGGAAGGTAGTTCATTTTTGAGATTTTGTTACTCTAATGGATGGTATCCTTGTCATTATGGAAGGTTGTTAGTTGTTGAGATATTGTTACTTTAATGGATGGTAGCCTTGTCATTATGGAAGGTAGTTTGTTGTTGAGATTTTGTTACTCCAATGGATGGTAGCCTTGTCATTATGGAAGGTAGTTCGTTATTGACATTTTGTTACTCTAATTGATGGTATCCTTGTCATTACGGAAGGTAGTTAATTGTTGAAATTTTGTTTCTCCAATTGATGATAGCCTTGTCATTATGGAAGGTAGTTCGTTGTTGAGATTTGGTTACTCCAATGGATGGTAGCCTTGTCATTATGGAAGGTAGTTCATTGTTGAGATTTTTTTACTCCAATGGATGGTAGCCTTGTCATTATGGAAGGTAGTTCTTTGTTGAGATTTTGTTACTCCAATGGATGGTAGCCTTGTCATTATGGAAGCTTGGTCGTTATTGGGATTTGGTTTCTCCAATGGATGGTAGCCTTGTTATTATGGAAGGTAGATCTTTGTTGAGATTTTGTTACTCCAATGGATTATAGACTTGTCATTATGGAAGGTAGTTCATTATAGTGATTTTAATACTGTAATTGATTGTATCCTTGTCATTACGGAAGGTAGTTCATTGTTGAGATTTTGTTTCTCTAATTGATGATTATCTTGTCATTATGAAAGGTAGTTCATTTTTGAGATTTTGTTACTCCAATGGATGGTATCCTTGTCATTATGGAAGGTTGTTCATTGTTGATATATTGTTACTTTAATGGATGGTAGCCTTGTCATTATGGAAGGTAGTTTGTTGTTGAGATTTTCTTACTCCAGTGGATGGTAGCCTTGTCATTATGGAAGGTAGTTCGTTGTTGAGATTTTGTTACTCTAATTGATGGTATCCTTGTCATTACGAAAGGTAGTTCATTGTTGAGATTTTGATTCTCCAATGGATGAAAGCCTTGTCATTATGGAAGGTAGTTCGTTGATGAGATTTTGTTACTCCAATGGATGATAGCCTTTTCATTATGTAAGGTAGTTTGTTGATGAGATTTTGTTACTCTAATGGATGGTAGCCTTTTCATTATGGAAGGTAGTTTGTTGTTGAAATTTTGTTACTGCAATGGATGGTAGCCTTGTCATTATGGAAGGTAGTTCGTTGTTGAGATTTGGTTACTCCAATGGATGGTAGACTTGTCATTATGGAAGGTAGTTCATTGTTGAGATTTTTTTACTCCAATGGATGGTAGCCTTGTCATTATGGAAGCTAGTTCGTTACTGGGATTTTGTTACTCCAATGGATGGTAGCCTTGTTATTATGGAAGGTAGTTCATTTTTGAGATTTTGTTACTCCAATGGATGGTAGCCTTGTTATTATGGGAGGTAGTACCTTTTTTAGATTTTGTTATTCCAATGGATGGTTTCTTTGTCATTATGGAAGGTAGTTCGTTGTTGACATTTTATTAATCCAATGGATGGTAGCCTTGTCATTATGGAAGGTAGTTCTTTGTTGATATTTTGTTACTCCAATGGATGGTAGACTTGTCATTATGGAAGGTAGTTCATTGTGGAGATTTTGTTACTCCAATGGATTATAGCCTTGTCATTATGGAAGGTAGTTCATTGTTGTGATTTTGATACTGTAATTGATTGTATCTTTGTCATTACGGAAGGTAGTTCATTGTTGAGACTTTGTTTCTCCAATGGATGATAGCCTTGTCATTATGGAAGGTAGTTCATTTTTGAGATTTTGTTACTCCAATGGATGGTATCCTTGTCATTATGCAATGTTGTTCGTTGTTGAGATATTGTTAATTTAATGGATGGTAGCCTTGTCATTATGGAAGGTAGTTCATTGTTGAGATTTTGTTACTCCAATGAATGGTAGCCTTGTACTTATGGATGGTAGTTCATTGTTGATATTTTGTTACTCTAATTGATGGTATCCTTGTCATTACGGAAGGTAGTTCATTGTTGAGATTTTTTTTCTCCAATTGACGATAGCCTTGTCATTATGGAAGGTAGTTCATTTTTGAGATTTTGTTACTCCAATGGATAGTAGCTTTGTCATTATAGAAGGTAGTTCATTGTTGAGATTTTGTTACTCCAATGGATGGTAGCCTTGTCCTTACGAAAGGTAGTTCGTTGTTGACATTTTATTACTCCAATGGATGCTAGCCTTGACATTATAGAAGGTAGTCTGTTGTTGAGATTTTGTTACTCCAATGGATGGTAGCCTTGTCATTGTGGAAGGTAGTTCGTTGTTGAAATTTTGTTACTCCAATGGATGGTAGCCTTGTCATTGTGGAAGGTAGTTCGTTGTTGAGATTTGGTTTCTCCAATGGATGGTAGCCTTGACATTATGGAAGGCAGTTCTTTGTTGAGATTTTGTTACTCCAATGGATGGTAGCCTTTTCATTATGGAAGCTAGGTCGTTATTGGGATTTTGTTACTCCAATGGATGGTAGCCTTGTTATTATGGAAGGTAGTTAGTTGTTGTGATTTTGATACTGTAATTGATTGTATCCTTGTCATTACGGAAGGTAGTTCATTGTTGAGATTTTGTTTCTCCAATGAAGGATAGCCTTGTCGTTATGGAAGGTAGTTCATTTTTGAGATTTTGTTACTCCAATGGATGGTATCCTTGTCATTATGGAAGGTTGTTCGTAGTTGAGATATTGTTAATTTAATGGATGGTAGCCTTCTCATTATGGAAGGTAGTTTGTTTTTGAGATTTTGTTACTCCAATGAATGGTAGCCTTGTACTTATGGAAGCTAGTTTGTTGTTGAGATTTTGTTACTCCAATTGATGGTATCCTTGTCATTACGGAAGGTAGTTCATTGTTGAGATTTTGTTTCTCCAATGGATGATAGACTTGTCATTATGGAAGGTAGATCATTTTTGAGATTTTGTTACTCTAATGGATGGTATCCTTGTCATTATGGAAGGTTGTTCGTTGTTGAGATATTGTTACATTAATGGATGGTAGCCTTGTCATTATGGAAGGTAGTTTGTTGTTGAGATTTTGTTACTCCAATGGATGGTAGCCTTGTACTTATGGAAGGTAGTTCGTTGTTTAGATTTTGTTATTCTAATTGATGGTATCCTTGACATTACGGAAGGTAGTTCATTGTTGAGATTTTGTTTCTCCAATGGATGATAGCCTTGTCATTATGGAAGGTAGATCATATTTGAGATTTTGTTACTCCAATGGATGGTATCCTTGTCCCTATGGAAGGTTGTTTATTATCGAGATATTGTTACTTTAAGGGATGGTAGCCTTGTCATTATGGAAGGTAGTTTGTTGTTGAGATTTTGTTAGTCCAATGGATGGTAGCCTTGTCATTATGGAAGGTAGTTCTTTGGTGAGATTTCGTTACTCTAATTGATGGTATCTTTGTCATTACAAAAGGTAGTTCATTGTTGAGATTTTGGTTCTCCAATGGATGATAGCCTTGTCATTATGGAAGGTAGTTCATTTTTGAGATTTTGTTATTGCAATGGATAGTAGCTTTGTCATTATGGAAGGTAGTTCATTGTCGAGATTTTGTTACTCCAATGGATGGTAGCCTTGTCATTACGGAAGGTAGTTCGTTGTTGACATTTTATTACTCCAATGGATGTTAGCCTTGTCATTATGGAAGGTAGTTTGTTGTTGAGATTTTGTTACTCCAATGGATGCTAGCCTTGTCATTATTGAAGGTAGTTCGTTGATGAGATTTTGTTACTTCAATGGATGGTAGCCTTTTCATTATGGAAGGTAGTTCGTTGTTGAAATTTTGTTACTCCAATGGATGGTAGCCTTTTCATTATGGAAGGTAGTTCTCTGTTGAGATTTTGTTACTCCAATGGATGGTAGTCTTGTCATTATGGAAGGTAGTTCGTTATTGTGATTTTAATACTGTAATTGATTGTATCCTTGTCATTACGGAAGGTAGTTCATTGTTGAGATTTTGTTTCTCCAATGGATGATAGCCTTGTCGTTATGGAAGGTAGTTCTTTTTTGAGATTTTGTTACTCCAATGGATGGTAGCCTTGTCATTACGGAAGGTTGTTTGTTGTTGAGATTTTGTTACTCTAATTGATGATAGCCTTGTCATTATGAAAGGTAGTTCATTTTTGAGATTTTGTTACTCCAATGGATGGTATCCTTGTCATTATGGAAGGTTGTTCGTTGTTGATATATTGTTGCTTTAATGGATGGTAGCCTTGTCATTATGGAAGGTAGTTTGTTGTTGAGATTTTGTTACTCCAATGGATGGTAGCCTTGTCATTATGAAAGGTAGATCGTTGTTGAGATTTTGTTACTCTAATTGATGGTATCCTTGTCATTACGAAAGGTAGTTCATTGTTGAGATTTTGATTCTCCAATGGATGAAAGCCTTGTCATTATGGAAGGTAGTTCGTTGATGGGATTTTTTTACTCCAATGGATGATAGCCTTTTCATTATGGAAGGTAGTTTGTTGATGAGATTTTGTTACTCCAATGGATGGTAGCCTTTTCATTATGGAAGGTAGTTTGTTGTGGAAATTTTGTTACTGCAATGGATGGTAGCCTTGTCATTATGGAAGGTAGTTCGTTGTTGAGATTTGGTTACTCCAATGGATGGTAGCCTTGTCATTATGGAAAGTAGTTCATTGTTGAGATTTTTTTACTCCAATGGATGGTAGCCTTGTCATTATGGAAGCTAGTTCGTTACTGGGATTTTGTTACTCCAATGGATGGTAGCCTTGTTATTATGGAAGCTAGTTCATTTTTGAGATTTTGTTACTCCAAAGGATGGTAGCCTTGTCATTATTGAAGGTAGTTCGTTGATGAGATTTTATTACTCCAATGGAAGGTAGTTGGTTGTTGAGATTTTGTTACTCCAATGGATGGTAGACTTGTCATTATGGAAGGTACTTTGTTGTTGAGATTTTGTTACTCCAATGGATTGTAGCTTTGTCATTATGGAAGGTAGTTTGTAGTTGATATTTTGTTACTCTAATTGAGGGTATCCTTTTCATTACGGAAGGTAGTTCATTATTGAGATTTTGATTGTCTAATGGATGATAGCCTTGCCATTATGGAAGGTAGTTCATTTTTGAGATTTTGTTACTCTAATGGATGGTATACTTGTCATTATGGAAGGTTGTTAGTTGTTGAAATATTGTTACTTTAATGGATGGTAGCCTTGTCATTATGGAAGGTAGTTTGTTGTTGAGATTTTGTTACTCCAATGGATGGTAGCCTTGTCACTATGGAAGGTAGTTCGTTATTGACATTTTGTTACTCTAATTGATGGTATCCTTGTCATTACGGAAGGTAGTTAATTGTTGAAATTTTGTTTCTCCAATTGATGATAGCCTTGTCATTATGGAAGGTAGTTCGTTGTTGATATTTGGTTACTCCAATGGATGGTAGCCTTGTCATTATGGAAGGTAGTTCATTGTTGAGATTTTTTTACTCCAATGGATGGTAGCCTTGTCATTATGGAAGCTAGTTCGTTACTGGGATTTTGTTACTCCAATGGATGGTAGCCTTGTTATTATGGAAGGTAGTTCATTTTTGAGATTTTGTTACTCCAATGGATGGTAGCCTTGTCAATATGGAAGGTAGTTCGTTGATGAGATTTTATTACTCCAATGGATGGTAGTCTTGTCATTATGGAAGGTAGTTCGTTGTTGAGATTTTGTTACTCCAATGGATGGTAGACTTGTCATTATGGAAGGTACTTTGTTGTTGAGATTTTGTTACTCCAATGGATTGTGGCTTTGTCATTATGGAAGGTAGTTTGTAGTTGAGTTTTTGTTACTCTAATTGAGGGTATCATTTTCATTACGGAAGGTAGTTCATTGTTGAGATTTTGATTGTCTAATGGATGATAGCCTTGCCATTATGGAAGGTAGTTCATTTTTGAGATTTTGTTACTCTAATGGATGGTATCCTTGTCATTATGGAAGGTTGTTCGTTGTTGAGATATTGTTACTTTAATGGATGGTAGCCTTGTCATTATGGAAGGTAGTTTGTTGTTGAGATTTTGTTACTCCAATGGAAGGTAGCCTTGTCATTATGGAAGGTAGTTCGTTATTGAGATTTTGTTACTCTAATTGATGGTATCCTTGTCATTACAGAAGGTAGTTCATTGTTGAGATTTTGTTTCTCCAATGGATGATAACCTTGTCGTTATGGAATGTAGTTCATTTTTGAGATTTTGTTACTCCAATGGATGGTATCCTTGTCATTATGGAAGGTTATTCGTTGTTGAGATATTGTTAATTTAATGGATGGTATCCTTGTCATTATGTAAGATAGTTTGTTGTTGAGATTTTGTTACTCCAATAAATGGTAGCCTTGTACTTATGGAAGGTAGTTCATTGTTGATATTTTGTTACTCTAATTGATGGTATCCTTGTCATTAGGGAAGGTAGTTCATTGTTGAGATTTTGTTTCTCCAATTGATGATACCCTTGTCATTATGGAAGGTAGTTCATTTTTGAGATTTTGTTACTCCAATGGATGGTATCCTTGTCATTATGGAAGGTTGTTCATTGTTGATATATTGTTACTTTAATGGATGGTAGCCTTGTCATTATGGAAGGTAGTTTGTTGTTGAGATTTTGTTACTCCAATGGATGGTAGCCTTGTCATTATGGAAGGTAGTTCGTTGTTGAGATTTTGTTTCTCTAATTGATGGTATCCTTGACATTACGAAAGGTAGTTCATTGTTGAGATTTTGAGTCTCCAATGGATGAAAGCCTTGTCATTATAGAAGGTAGTTCATTTTTGAGATTCTGTTACTCCAATGGATGGTAGCTTTATCATTATGAAAGGTAGTTCATTGTTGAGATTTTATTACTCCAACGGATGGTAGCCTTGTCATTACGGAAGGTAGTTCGTTATTGAAATTTTGTTACTCCAATGGATGGTAGCCTTGTCATTAAGGAAGGTATTTTGTTGTTTAGATTTTGTTACTCCAATGGATGCTAGCCTTGTCATTATGGAAGGTAGTTTGTTGATGAGATTTTGTTACTCCAATGGATGGTAGCCTTTTCATTATGGAAGGTAGTTTGTTGTTGAAATTTTGTTACTGCAATGGATGGTAGCCTTGTCATTATGGAAGGTAGTTCGTTGTTGAGATTTGGTTACTCCAATGGATGGTATCCTTGTCATTATGGAAGGTAGTTCGTTGTTGAGATTTGGTTACTCCAATGGATGGTAGCCTTGTCATTATGGAAGGTAGTTCGTTGATGAGATTTTGTTACTCCAATGGATGGTAGCCTTTTCATTATGGAAGCTAGTTCGTTACTGGGATTTTGTTACTCCAACGGATGGTAGCCTTATTATTATGGAAGGTAGTTCATTTTTGAGATTTTGTTACTCCAATGGATGGTAGCCTTGTCATTATGGAAGGTAGTTCGTTGATGAGATTTTATTACTCCAATGGATGGTAGCCTTGTCATTATGGATGGTAGTTCGTTGTTGAGATTTGGTTACTCCAATGGATGGTAGACTTGTCATTATGGAAGGTAGTTCGTTATTGAGATTTTTTTACTCCAATGGATGGTAGCCTTGTCATTATGGAAGCTAGTTCGTTACTGGGATTTTGTTACTCCAATGGATGGTAGCCTTGATATTATGGAAGGTAGTTCATTTTTGAGATTTTGTTACTCCAAAGGATGGTAGCCTTGTCATTATGGAAGGTAGTTCGTTGATGAGATTTTAATACTCCAATGGATGGTAGCCTTGTAATTATGGAAGGTAGTTGGTTGTTGAGATTTTGTTACTCCAATGGATGGTAGACTTGTCATTATGGAAGGTACTTTGTTGTTGAGATTTTGTTACTCAAATGGATTGTAGCTTTGTCATTATGGAAGGAAGATTGTAGTTGAGATTTTGTTACTCTAATTAAGGGTATCCTTTTCATTATGGAAGGTAGTTCATTGTTGAGATTTTGATTGTCTAATGGATGATAGCCTTGCCATTATGGAAGGTAGTTCATTTTTGAGATTTTGTTACTCTAATGGATGGTATCCTTGTCATTATGGAAGGTTGTTCGTTGTTGAGATATTGTTACATTAATGGATGGTAGCCTTGTCATTATGGAAGGTAGTTTGTTGTTGAGATTTTGTTACTCCAATGGATGGTAGCCTTGTCATTATGGAAGGTAGTTCGTTATTGAGATTTTGTTACTCTAATTGATGGTATCCTTGTCATTACGGAAGGTAGTTAATTGTTGAAATTTTGTTTCTCCAATTGATGATAGCCTTGTCATTATGGAAGGTAGTTCGTTGTTGATATTTGGTTACTCCAATGGATGGTAGCCTTGTCATTATGGAAGGTAGTTCATTGTTGAGATTTTTTTACTCCAATGGATGGTAGCCTTGTCATTATGGAAGCTAGTTCGTTACTGGGATTTTGTTACTCCAATGGATGGTAGCCTTGTTATTATGGAAGGTAGTTCATTTTTGAGATTTTGTTACTCCAATGGATGGTAGCCTTGTCAATATGGAAGGTAGTTCGTTGATGAGATTTTATTACTCCAATGGATGGTAGTCTTGTCATTATGGAAGGTAGTTCGTTGTTGAGATTTTGTTACTCCAATGGATGGTAGACTTGTCATTATGGAAGGTACTTTGTTGTTGAGATTTTGTTACTCCAATGGATTGTGGCTTTGTCATTATGGAAGGTAGTTTGTAGTTGAGTTTTTGTTACTCTAATTGAGGGTATCATTTTCATTACGGAAGGTAGTTCATTGTTGAGATTTTGATTGTCTAATGGATGATAGCCTTGCCATTATGGAAGGTAGTTCATTTTTGAGATTTTGTTACTCTAATGGATGGTATCCTTGTCATTATGGAAGGTTGTTCGTTGTTGAGATATTGTTACTTTAATGGATGGTAGCCTTGTCATTATGGAAGGTAGTTTGTTGTTGAGATTTTGTTACTCCAATGGAAGGTAGCCTTGTCATTATGGAAGGTAGTTCGTTATTGAGATTTTGTTACTCTAATTGATGGTATCCTTGTCATTACAGAAGGTAGTTCATTGTTGAGATTTTGTTTCTCCAATGGATGATAACCTTGTCGTTATGGAATGTAGTTCATTTTTGAGATTTTGTTACTCCAATGGATGGTATCCTTGTCATTATGGAAGGTTATTCGTTGTTGAGATATTGTTAATTTAATGGATGGTATCCTTGTCATTATGTAAGATAGTTTGTTGTTGAGATTTTGTTACTCCAATAAATGGTAGCCTTGTACTTATGGAAGGTAGTTCATTGTTGATATTTTGTTACTCTAATTGATGGTATCCTTGTCATTAGGGAAGGTAGTTCATTGTTGAGATTTTGTTTCTCCAATTGATGATACCCTTGTCATTATGGAAGGTAGTTCATTTTTGAGATTTTGTTACTCCAATGGATGGTATCCTTGTCATTATGGAAGGTTGTTCATTGTTGATATATTGTTACTTTAATGGATGGTAGCCTTGTCATTATGGAAGGTAGTTTGTTGTTGAGATTTTGTTACTCCAATGGATGGTAGCCTTGTCATTATGGAAGGTAGTTCGTTGTTGAGATTTTGTTTCTCTAATTGATGGTATCCTTGACATTACGAAAGGTAGTTCATTGTTGAGATTTTGAGTCTCCAATGGATGAAAGCCTTGTCATTATAGAAGGTAGTTCATTTTTGAGATTCTGTTACTCCAATGGATGGTAGCTTTATCATTATGAAAGGTAGTTCATTGTTGAGATTTTATTACTCCAACGGATGGTAGCCTTGTCATTACGGAAGGTAGTTCGTTATTGAAATTTTGTTACTCCAATGGATGGTAGCCTTGTCATTAAGGAAGGTATTTTGTTGTTTAGATTTTGTTACTCCAATGGATGCTAGCCTTGTCATTATGGAAGGTAGTTTGTTGATGAGATTTTGTTACTCCAATGGATGGTAGCCTTTTCATTATGGAAGGTAGTTTGTTGTTGAAATTTTGTTACTGCAATGGATGGTAGCCTTGTCATTATGGAAGGTAGTTCGTTGTTGAGATTTGGTTACTCCAATGGATGGTATCCTTGTCATTATGGAAGGTAGTTCATTGTTGAGATTTTGTTACTCCAATGGATGGTAGCCTTGTCATTATGGAAGCTAGTTCGTTACTGGGATTTTGTTACTCCAATGGATGGTAGCCTTGTCATTATGGAAGGTAGTTTATTTTTGAGATTTTGTTACTCCAATGGATGGTAGCCTTGTCATTATGGAAGGAAGTTCGTTGTTGAGATTTTATTACTCCAATGGATGGTAGCCATGTCATTATGGAAGGTAGTTCGTTGTTGAGATTTTGTTACTCGAATGGATGGTAGACTTGTCATTATGGAAGGTACTTTGTTGTTGAGATTTTGGTACTCCAATGGATTGTAGCTTTGTCATTATGGAAGGTAGTTTTTAGTTGAGATTTTGTTACTCCAATGGATGGTAGACTTGTCATTATGGAAGGTACTTCGTTGTTGAGATTTTGTTACTTCAATGGTTTGTAGCTTTGTCCTTATGGAAGGTAGTTTGTAGTTGAGATTTTGTTACTCTAATTGAGTGTATCCTTTTCATTACGGAAGGTAGTTCATTGTTGAGATTTTCATTCTCTAATGGATGATAGCCTTGCCATTATGGAAGGTAGTTCATTTTTGAGATTTTGTTACACTAATGGATGGTATCCTTGTCATTATGGAAGGTTGTTCGTTGTTGAGATATTGTTACTTTTGGATGGTAGCCTTGTCATTATGGAAGGTAGTTTGTTGTTGAGATTTTGTTACTCCAATGAATTGTAGCCTTGTCATTATGGAAGGTAGTTTGTTGTTGAGATTTTGTTACTCTAATTGATGGTATCCTTGTCATTACGGAAGGTAGTTCATTGTTGAGATTTTGTTTCTCCAATGGATGATAGCCTTGTCATTATGGAAGGTAGTTCATTTTTGAGATTTTGTTACTCTAATGGATGGTATCCTTGTCATTATGGAAGGTTGTTCGTTGTTGAGATATTGTTACTTTAATGGATGCTATCCTTGTCATTATGGAAGGTAGTTTGTTGAAGAGATTTTGTTACTCCAATGGATGGTAGCCTTTTCATTATGGAAGGTAGTTCGTTGTTGAAATTTTGTTACTCCAATGGATGGTAGCCTTGTCATTATGGAAGGTAGTTCGTTGTTGAGATTTGGTTTCTCCAATGGATGGTATCCTTGTCATTATGGAAGGTAGTTCTTTGTTGAGATTTTGTTACTCCAATGGATGGAAGCCTTGTCATTATGGAAGCTAGGTCATAATTGGGATTTTGTTACTCCAATGGATGGTAGCCTTGTTATTATGGAAGGTAGTTCATTTTTTAGATTTTGTTATTCCAATGGATGGTAGCTTTGTCATTATGGAAGGTAGTTCGTTGTTCACATTTTATTAATCCAATGGATGGTAGCCTTGCCATTTTGGAAGGTAGTTCGTTGTTGAGATTTTGTTACTCCAATGGATGGTAGACTTGTCATTATGGAAGGTAGTTCATTGTTGAGATTTTGTTACTCCAATGGATTATAGCCTTGTCATTATGGAAGGTAGTTCGTTGTTGTGATTTTGATACTGTAATTGATGGTATCCTTGTCATTACAGAACGTAGTTCATTATTAAGATTTTGTTTCTCCAATGGATGATAGCCTTGTCGTTATGGAAGGTAGTTCATTTTTGAGATTTTGTTACTCCAATGGATGGTATCCTTGTCATTATGGAAGGTTGTTCATTGTTGAGATATTGTTAATTTAATGGATGGTAGCCTTGTCATTATGGAAGGTAGTTCGTTGTTGAGATTTGGTTACTCCAATGGATGGTAGCCTTGTCATTATGAAAGGTAGTTCATTGTTGAGATTTTGTTACTCCAATGGATGGTAGCCTTGTCATTATGGAAGCTAGTTCGTTACTGGGATTTTGTTACTCCAAAGGATGGTAGCCTTGTCATTATGGAAGGTAGTTCATTTTTGAGATTTTGTTACTCCAATGGATGGTAGCCTTGCCATTATGGAAGGAAGTTCGTTGTTGAGATTTTATTACTCCAATGGATGGTAGCCATGTCATTATGGAAGGTAGTTCGTTGTTGAGATTTTGTTACTCCAATGGATGGTAGACTTGTCATTATGGAAGGTATTTTGTTGTTTAGATTTTGTTACTCCAATGAATGCTAGCCTTGTCATTATGGAAGGTAGTTCGTTGATGATATTTTGTTACTCCAATGGATGGTAGCCTTTTCATTATGGAAGGTAGTTCGTTGTTGAAATTTTGTTATTGCAATGGATGGTAGCCTTGTCATTATGGAAGGTAGTTCGTTGTTGAGATTTGGTTACTCCAATGGATGGTAGCCTTGTCATTATGGAAGGTAGTTCATTGTTGAGATTTTGTTACTCCAATGGATGGTAGCCTTGTCATTATGGAAGCTAGTTCGTTACTGGGATTTTGTTACTCCAATGAATGGTAGCCTTGTTATTATGGAAGGTAGTTCATTTTTGAGATTTTGTTACTCCAATGGATGGTAGCCTTGTCATTATGGAAGGTATTTTGTTGTTTATATTTTGTTACTCCAATGGATGATATCCTTGTCATTATGGAAGGTAGTTCATTGTTGATATTTGGTTTCTCCAATTGATGATAGCCTTGTCATTACGGAAGGTAGTTCATTGTTGAGATTTTGTTTCTCCAATTGATGATAGCCTTGTCATTATGGAAAGTAGTTCATTTTTGAGATTATGTTACTCCAATGGATGGTATCCTTGTCATTATGGAAGGTTGTTCGTTGTTGAGATATTGTTAATTTAATGGATGATAGCTTGTCATTATGGAAGGTAGTTTGTTGTTAAGATTTTGTTACTCCAATGGATGGTAGCCTTGTCATTATGGAAGGTAGTTCATTTTTGAGATTTTGTTACTCCAATGGATGGTAGCCTTGTAATTATGGAAGGAAGTTCGTTGTTGAGATTTAATTACTCCAATGGATGGTAGCCTTGTCATTATGGAAGGTAGTTCGTTGTTGAGATTTTGTTACTCCAATGGATGGTAGACTTGTCAATTTGGAAGGTACTTCGTTGTTGAGTTTTTGTTACTTCAATTGATTGTAGCTTTGTCATTACGGAAGGTAGTTCATTGTTGAAATTTTGTTACTCCAATGGATGGTAGCCTTGTCATTATGGAAGGTATTTTGTTGTTTAGATTTTGTTACACGAATGGATGATAGCCTTGTCATTATGGAAGGTAGTTCATTTTTGTGATTTTGTTAGTCCAATTGATGGTATCCTTGTCATTATGGAAGGTTGTTCGTTGTTGAGATATTGTTACTTTAATGGGTGGTAGCCTTGTCATTATGGAAGGTAGTTTGTTGTTGAAATTTTGTTACTCCAATGAATGGTAGCCTTATACTTATGGAAGGTAGTTCGTTGTTTAGATTTTGTTACTCTAATTGACGGTATCCTTGTCATTACGGAAGGTAGTTCATTGTTGAGATTTTGTTTCTCCACGGATGATAGCCTTGTCATTATGGAAGGTAATTCATTTTTAAGATTTTGTTACTCCAATGGATGGTACCCTTGTCATTATGGAAGGTTGTTTGTTGTTGAGATATGGTTACTTTAATGGATGGTAGCCTTGTCATTATGGAAGGTAGTTTGTTATTGAGATTTTGTTACTCCAATGGATGGTAGCCTTGTCAATATGGAAGGTAGTTCGTTGTTGAGATTTTATTAGTCTAATTGATGGTATCCTTGTCATTACGAAAGGTAGTTCATTGTTGAGATTTTGATTCTCCAATGGATGATAGCCTTGTCATTATGGAAGGTAGTTCATTTATGAGATTTTGTTACTCCAAAGGATGGTAGCCTTGTCATTATGGAAGGTAGTTCATTTTTGAGATTTTGTTACTCCAATGGATGGTAGCCTTGCCATTATGGAAGGAAGTTCGTTGTTGAGATTTTATTACTCCAATGGATGGTAGCCTTGTCATTACGGAAGGTAGTTCGTTGTTGAAATTTTGTTAGTCCAATGGATGGTAGGCTTGTCATTATGGAAGGTATTTTGTTGTTTAGATTTTGTTACTCCAATGGATGATAGCCTTGTCATTATGAAAGGTAGTTTGTTGTCGATATCTTTGTTACTCCAATGGATGGTTGCCTAGTCATTAGGGAAGGTAGTCTGTTGTCGAGATTTTTGTTACTCCAATGGATGATAGCCTTGTCAATATGAAGGTAGTCTGTTGTCGAGATTTTTGTTACTCCAATGGATGGTAGCCTTGTCATTATGGAAGGTAGTGTGTCATTGTGATTTTTGTTACTCCTATGGATGGTAGCCTTGTCATTATGGAAGGTAGTCTATTGTTCAGATTTTTGTTACTATAATTTATGGTAGCCTTGTCATTATGATAGGTAGTCTGTTGTCGAGATTTTTGTTACTCTATTGGATGGTAGCCATGTCATTTTGGAAGTTAGTCTATTGTCAAGATTTTTGTTACTCCAATGGATGGTAGCCTAGTCATTATGGAAGGTAGTCTGTTTTTGAGATTTTTTATACTCCGATGGATGGTAGCCTTGTCATTATAGAAGGTAGTCTGTTGTCGAGATTTTTGTTACTCCAATAGATGGTAGCATTGTCATTATGGAAGGTAGTCTGTTGTCGTGATTTTTGTTACTCCAATGGATGGTAGCCATGTCATTATGGAAGGTAGTATGTTGTCGATATCTTTGTTACTCTAATGGATGGTAGCCTTGTCATTATGAAAGGTAGTCTGTTGTCGAGATTTTTGTTACTCCAATGGATGGTAGCCTTGTTATTATAGAAGATAGTCTGTCATTGTGATTTTTGTTACTCCTATGGATGGTAGCCTTCTCATTATGGAAGGTAGTCTATTGTCGAGATTTTTGTTACTCTAATGGATGGTAGCCTTGTCATTATGGAAGGTAGTTCATTTTTGAGATTTTGTTACTCCAATGGATGGTAGCCTTGTCATTATGGAAGGTAGTCGGTTGTCGTTATCTTTATTACGCCAATGGATGGTAGCCTAGTCATTATTAAAGGTAGTCTATTGTCGAGATTTTTTTTACTCCAATGGATGGTAGCCATGTCATTATGGAAGGTAGTATGTTGTCGAGATTTTTGTTATTCCAATGGATGGTAGCTTTGTCATTATGAAAGGTAGTTTGTTGTCGATATCTTTGTTACTCCAATGGATAGTAGCCTAGTCATTAGGGAAGGTAGTCTGTTGTCGAGATTTTTGTTACTCCAATGGATGGTAGCCTAGTCATTATGGAAGATAGTCTGTTGTTCAGATTTTTGTTACTCCAATGGATGATAGCCTTGTCATTATGGAAGCTAGTCTGTTGCCGAGATTTTTGTTACTCCAATTGATGGTAGCCTTGTTATTATGGAAGGTAGTCTGTCATTGTGATTTTTGTTACTCCTATGGATGGTAGCCTTCTCATTATGGAAGGTAGTCTATTGTTCAGATTTTTGTTACTACAATGTATGGTAGCCTAGTCATTATGAAAGGTAGTCTATTGTCGAGATTTTAGTTACTCCAATGGATGGCATCCTAGTCATTATGGAAGGTAGTCTGTTGTAGAGATTTTGTTACTCCAATGGATGGTAGCCTTGTCATTATGGAAGGTAGTTTGTTGTTGAGATTTTGTTACTCCAATGAATGGTAGCCTTGTACTTATGGAAGGTAGTTCGTTGTTGAGATTTTGTTACTCTAATTGATGGTATCCTTGTCATTACGGAAGGTAGTTCATTGTTGAGATTTTGTTTCTCCAATGGATGATAGCCTTGTCATTATGGAAGGTAGTTCATTTTTGAGATTTTGTTACTCCAATGGATGGTAGACTTGTCATTATGGACGGTATTTCATTGTTGAGATTTTGTTACTCCAATGTATTATAGCCTTGTCATTATGGAAGGTAGTTCGTTGTTGTGATTTTGATACTGTAACTGATGGTATCCTTGTCATTACAGAAGGTAGTTCATTTTTGAGATTTTGTTACTCCAATGGATGGTATCCTTGTCATTATGGAAGGTTGTTCGTTGTTGAGATATTGTTAATTTAATGGATGGTAGCCTTGTCATTATGGAAGATAGTTTGTTGTTGTGATTTTGTTACTACAATAAATGGTAGCCTTGTACTTATGGATGGTAGTGCATTGTTGATATTTTGTTACTCTAATTGATGATACCCTTGTCATTATGGAAGGTAGTTCATTTTTGAGATTTTGTTACTCCAATGGATGGTATCCTTGTCATTATGGAAGGTTGTTCATTGTTGATATATTGTTACTTTAATGGATGGTAGCCTTGTCATTATGGAAGGTAGTTTGTTGTTGAGATTTTGTTACTCCAATGGATGGTAGCCTTGTCATTATGGAAGGTAGTTCGTTGTTAACATTTTGTTTCTCTAATTGATGGTATCCTTGTCATTACGAAAGGTAGTTCATTGTTGAGATTTTGATTCTCCAATGGATGAAAGCCTTGTCATTATGGAAGGTAGTTCGTTGATGAGATTTTGTTACTCCAATGGATGATAGCCTTTTCATTATGTAAGGTAGTTCGTTGATGAGATTTTGTTACTCCAATGGATGGTAGCCTTTTCATTATGTAAGGTAGTTCATTTTTGAGATTCTGTTACTCCAATGGATGGTAGCTTTATCATTATGAAAGGTAGTTCATTGTTGAGATTTTGTTACTCCAACGAATGGTAGCCTTGTCATTATGGAAGGTAGTTCATTATTAAAATTTTGTTACTCCAATGGATGGTAGCCTTGTCATTATGGAAGGTAGTTCATTGTTGAGATTTTGATTCTCCAATGGATGAAAGCCTTGTCATTATGGAAGGTAGTTCGTTGATGAGATTTTGTTACTCCAATGGATGGTAGCCTTTTCATTATGGAAGGTAGTTTATTGTTGAAATTTTGTTACTGCAATGGATGGTAGCCTTGTCATTATGGAAGGTAGTTCGTTGTTGAGATTTGGGTACTCCAATGGATGGTAGCCTTGTTATTATGGAAGGTAGTTCATTGTTGAGATTTTGTTACTCCAATGGATGGTAGCCTTGTCATTATGGAAGCTAGTTCGTTACTGGGATTTTGTTACTCCAATGGATGGTAGCCTTGTCATTATGGAAGGTAGTTCATTTTTAAGATTTTGTTACTCCAATGGATGGTAGCCTTGTCATTATGGAAGGAAGTTCGTTGTTGAGATTTTATTACTCCAATGGATGGTAGCGTTGTCATTATGGAAGGTAGTTCGTTGTTGAGATTTTGTTACTCCAATGGATGGTAGATTTGTCATTATGGAAGGTACTTCGTTGTTGAGATTTTGGTACTCCAATGGATTGTAGCTTTGTCATTATGGAAGGTAGTTTGTAGTTGAGATTTTGTTACTCTAATTGAGGGTATCCTTTTCATTACGGAAGGTAGTTCATTGTTGAGATTTTGTTACTCCAATGGATGGTAGACTTGTCATTATGGAAGGTATTTCATTGTTGAGATTTTGTTACTCCAATGGATTATAGCCTTGTCATTATGGAAGGTAGTTCGTTGTTGTGATTTTGATACTGTAACTGATGGTATCCTTGTCATTACAGAAGGTAGTTCATTGTTGAGATTTTGTTTCTCCAATGGATGATAACCTTGTCGTTATGGAAGGTAGTTCATTTTTGAGATTTTGTTACTCCAATGGATGGTATCCTTGTCATTATGGAAGGTTGTTCGTTGTTGAGATATTGTTAATTTAATGGATGGTAGCCTTGTCATTATGGAAGATAGTTTGTTGTTGAGATTTTGTTACTCCAATAAATGGTAGCCTTGTACTTATGGATGGTAGTTCATTGTTGATATTTTGTTACTCTAATTGATGGTATCCTTGTCATTACGGAAGGTAGTTCATTGTTGAGATTTTGATTCTCCAATGGATGATAGCCTTGTCATTATGGATGGTAGTTCATTTTTGAGATTTTGTTATTCCAATGGATGGTAGCCTTGTCATTACGGAAGGTAGTTCGTTGTTGAAATTTTGTTAGTCCAATGGATGGTAGCCTTGTCATTATGGAAGGTATTTTGTTGTTTAGATTTTGTTACTCCAATGGATGATAGCCTTGTCATTATGAAAGGTAGTTTGTTGTCGATATCTTTGTTACTCCAATGGATGGTTGCCTAGTCATTAGGGAAGGTAGTCTGTTGTCGAGATTTTTGTTACTCCAATGGATGGTAGCCTAGTCATTATGGAAGATAGTCTGTTGTCGATATTTTTGTTACTCCAATGGATGATAGCCTTGTCAATATGAAGGTAGTCTGTTGTCGAGATTTTTGTTACTCCAATGGATGGTAGCCTTGTCATTATGGAAGGTAGTGTGTCATTGTGATTTTTGTTACTCCTATGGATGCTAGCCTTGTCATTATGGAAGGTAGTTCGTTGATGAGATTTTGTTACTCCAATGGATGGTAGCCTTTTCATTATGGAAGGTAGTTTGTTGTTGAAATTTTGTTATTGCAATGGATGGTAGCCTTGTCATTATGGAAGGTAGTTCGTTGTTGAGATTTGGGTACTCCAATGGATGGTAGCCTTGTTATTATGGAAGGTAGTTCATTGTTGAGATTTTGTTACTCCAATGGATGGTAGCCTTGTCATTATGGAAGCTAGTTCGTTACTGGGATTTTGTTACTCCAATGGATGGTAGCCTAGTCATTATGGAAGGTAGTTCATTTTTGAGATTTTGTTACTCCAATGGATGGTAGCCTTGTCATTATGGAAGGAAGTTCGTTGTTGAGATTTTATTACTCCAATGGATGGTAGCCTTGTCATAATGGAAGGTAGTTCGTTGTTGAGATTTTGTTACTCCAATGGATGGTAGATTTGTCATTATGGAAGGTACTTCGTTGTTGAGATTTTGGTACTCCAATGAATTGTAGCTTTGTCATTATGGAAGGTAGTTTATAGTTGAGATTTTGTTACTCTAATTGAGGGTATCCTTTTCATTACGGAAGGTAGTTCATTGTTGAGATTTTGATTCTCTAATGGATGATAGCCTTGCCATTATGGAAGGTAGTTAATTTTTGAGATTTTGTTACTCTAATGGATGGTATCCTTGTCATTATGGAAGGTAGTTCGTTGTTGAGATTTGGTTACTCCAATGGATGGTAGCCTTGTCATTATGGAAGGTAGTTCATTGTTGAGATTTTGTTACTCCAATGGATGGTTGCCTTGTCATTATGGAAGCTAGTTCGTTACTGGGATTTTGTTACTCCAATGGATGGTAGCCTTGTCATTATGGAAGGTACTTCATTTTTGAGATTTTGTTACTCCAATGGATGGTAGACTTGTCATTATGGAAGGTATTTCATTGTTGAGATTTTGTTACTCCAATGGATTATAGCCTTGTCATTATGGAAGGTAGTTCGTTGTTGTGATTTTGATACTGTAACTGATGGTATCCTTGTCATTACAGAAGGTAGTTCACTGTTGAGATTTTGTTTCTCCAATGGATGATAACCTTGTCGTTATGGAAGGTAGTTCATTTTTGAGATTTTGTTACTCCAATGGATGGTATCCTTGTCATTATGGAAGGTTGTTCGTTGTTGAGATATTGTTAATTTAATGGATGGTAGCCTTGTCATTATGGAAGATAGTTTGTTGTTAAGATTTTGTTACTCAATAAATGGTAGCCTTGTACTTATGGATGGTAGTTCATTGTTGATATTTTGTTACTCTAATTGATGGTATCCTTGTCATTACGGAAGGTAGTTCATTGTTGAGATTTTGTTTTTCCAATTGATGATAACATTGTCATTATGGAAGGTAGTTCATTTTTGAGATTTTGTTACTCCAATGGATGGTATCCTTGTCATTATGGAAGGTTGTTCATTGTTGATATATTGTTACTTTAATGGATGGTAGACTTGTCATTATGGAAGGTAGTTTGTTGTTGAGATTTTGTTACTCCAATGGATGGTAGCTTTATCATTATGAAAGGTAGTACATTGTTGAGATTTTGTTACTCCAACGGATGGTAGCCTTGTCATTACGGAAGGTAGTTCGTTATTGAAATTTTGTTACTCCAATGGATGGTAGCCATGTCATTATAGAAGGTAGTTCATTTTTGAGATTCTGTTACTCCAATGGATGGTAGCTTTATCATTATGAAAGGTAGTACATTGTTGAGATTTTGTTACTCCAACGGATGGTAGCCTTGTCATTACGGAAGGTAGTTCGTTATTGAAATTTTGTTACTCCAATGGATGGTAGCCTTGTCATTATGGAAGGTATTTTGTTGTTTAGATTTTGTTACTCCAATGGATGCTAGCCTTGTCATTATGGAAGGTAGTTTGTTGATGAGATTTTGTTACTCCAATGGATGGTAGCCTTTTCATTATGGAAGGTAGTTTGTTGTTGAAATTTTGTTACTGCAATGGATGGTAGCCTTGTCATTATGGAAGGTAGTTCATTGTTGAGATTTGGTTACTCCAATGGATGGTAGCCTTGTCATTATGGAAGGTAGTTCATTGTTGAGATTTTGTTACTCCAATGGATGGTAGCCTTGTCATTATGGAAGCTAGTTCGTTACTGGGATTTTGTTACTCCAATGGATGGTAGCCTTGTCATTATGGAAGGTAGTTCATTTTTGATATTTTGTTACTCCAATGGATGGTAGCCTTGTCATTATGGAAGGAAGTTCGTTGTTGAGATTTTATTACTCCAATGCATGGTAGCCTTGTCATTATGGAAGGTAGTTTGTTATTGAAATTTTGTTACTCCAATGGATGGTAGCCTTGTCAATATGGAAGGTACTTCGTTGTTGAGATTTTATTACTCTAATTGATGGTATCCTTGTCATTACGAAAGGTAGTTCATTGTTGAGATTTTGATTCTCCAATGGATGATAGCCTTGTCATTATGGAAGGTAGTTCATTTTTGAGATTTTGTTATTCCAATGGATGGTAGCCTTGTCATTACGGAAGGTAGTTCGTTGTTGAAATTTTGTTAGTCCAATGGATGGTAGCCTTGTCATTATGGAAGGTATTTTGTTGTTTAGATTTTGTTACTCCAATGGATGATAGCCTTGTCATTATGAAAGGTAGTTTGTTGTCGATATCTTTGTTACTCCAATGGATGGTTGCCTAGTCATTAGGGAAGGTAGTCTGTTGTCGAGATTTTTGTTACTCCAATGGATGGTAGCCTAGTCATTATGGAAGATAGTCTGTTGTCGATATTTTTGTTACTCCAATGGATGATAGCCTTGTCAATATGAAGGTAGTCTGTTGTCGAGATTTTTGTTACTCCAATGGATGGTAGCCTTGTCATTATGGAAGGTAGTGTGTCATTGTGATTTTTGTTACTCCTATGGATGCTAGCCTTGTCATTATGGAAGGTAGTTCGTTGATGAGATTTTGTTACTCCAATGGATGGTAGCCTTTTCATTATGGAAGGTAGTTTGTTGTTGAAATTTTGTTATTGCAATGGATGGTAGCCTTGTCATTATGGAAGGTAGTTCGTTGTTGAGATTTGGGTACTCCAATGGATGGTAGCCTTGTTATTATGGAAGGTAGTTCATTGTTGAGATTTTGTTACTCCAATGGATGGTAGCCTTGTCATTATGGAAGCTAGTTCGTTACTGGGATTTTGTTACTCCAATGGATGGTAGCCTAGTCATTATGGAAGGTAGTTCATTTTTGAGATTTTGTTACTCCAATGGATGGTAGCCTTGTCATTATGGAAGGAAGTTCGTTGTTGAGATTTTATTACTCCAATGGATGGTAGCCTTGTCATAATGGAAGGTAGTTCGTTGTTGAGATTTTGTTACTCCAATGGATGGTAGATTTGTCATTATGGAAGGTACTTCGTTGTTGAGATTTTGGTACTCCAATGAATTGTAGCTTTGTCATTATGGAAGGTAGTTTATAGTTGAGATTTTGTTACTCTAATTGAGGGTATCCTTTTCATTACGGAAGGTAGTTCATTGTTGAGATTTTGATTCTCTAATGGATGATAGCCTTGCCATTATGGAAGGTAGTTAATTTTTGAGATTTTGTTACTCTAATGGATGGTATCCTTGTCATTATGGAAGGTAGTTCGTTGTTGAGATTTGGTTACTCCAATGGATGGTAGCCTTGTCATTATGGAAGGTAGTTCATTGTTGAGATTTTGTTACTCCAATGGATGGTTGCCTTGTCATTATGGAAGCTAGTTCGTTACTGGGATTTTGTTACTCCAATGGATGGTAGCCTTGTCATTATGGAAGGTACTTCATTTTTGAGATTTTGTTACTCCAATGGATGGTAGACTTGTCATTATAGAAGGTATTTCATTGTTGAGATTTTGTTACTCCAATGGATTATAGCCTTGTCATTATGGAAGGTAGTTCGTTGTTGTGATTTTGATACTGTAACTGATGGTATCCTTGTCATTACAGAAGGTAGTTCACTGTTGAGATTTTGTTTCTCCAATGGATGATGACCTTGTCGTTATGGAAGGTAGTTCATTTTTGAGATTTTGTTACTCCAATGGATGGTATCCTTGTCATTATGGAAGGTTGTTCGTTGTTGAGATATTGTTAATTTAATGGATGGTAGCCTTGTCATTATGGAAGATAGTTTGTTGTTAAGATTTTGTTACTCAATAAATGGTAGCCTTGTACTTATGGATGGTAGTTCATTGTTGATATTTTGTTACTCTAATTGATGGTATCCTTGTCATTACGGAAGGTAGTTCATTGTTGAGATTTTGTTTTTCCAATTGATGATAACATTGTCATTATGGAAGGTAGTTCATTTTTGAGATTTTGTTACTCCAATGGATGGTATCCTTGTCATTATGGAAGGTTGTTCATTGTTGATATATTGTTACTTTAATGGATGGTAGACTTGTCATTATGGAAGGTAGTTTGTTGTTGAGATTTTGTTACTCCAATGGATGGTAGCTTTATCATTATGAAAGGTAGTACATTGTTGAGATTTTGTTACTCCAACGGATGGTAGCCTTGTCATTACGGAAGGTAGTTCGTTATTGAAATTTTGTTACTCCAATGGATGGTAGCCATGTCATTATAGAAGGTAGTTCATTTTTGAGATTCTGTTACTCCAATGGATGGTAGCTTTATCATTATGAAAGGTAGTACATTGTTGAGATTTTGTTACTCCAACGGATGGTAGCCTTGTCATTACGGAAGGTAGTTCGTTATTGAAATTTTGTTACTCCAATGGATGGTAGCCTTGTCATTATGGAAGGTATTTTGTTGTTTAGATTTTGTTACTCCAATGGATGCTAGCCTTGTCATTATGGAAGGTAGTTTGTTGATGAGATTTTGTTACTCCAATGGATGGTAGCCTTTTCATTATGGAAGGTAGTTTGTTGTTGAAATTTTGTTACTGCAATGGATGGTAGCCTTGTCATTATGGAAGGTAGTTCATTGTTGAGATTTGGTTACTCCAATGGATGGTAGCCTTGTCATTATGGAAGGTAGTTCATTGTTGAGATTTTGTTACTCCAATGGATGGTAGCCTTGTCATTATGGAAGCTAGTTCGTTACTGGGATTTTGTTACTCCAATGGATGGTAGCCTTGTCATTATGGAAGGTAGTTCATTTTTGAGATTTTGTTACTCCAATGGATGGTAGCCTTGTCATTATGGAAGGAAGTTCGTTGTTGAGATTTTATTACTCCAATGGATGGTAGCCTTGTCATTATGGAAGGTAGTTTGTTATTGAAATTTTGTTACTCCAATGGATGGTAGCCTTGTCAATATGGAAGGTACTTCGTTGTTGAGATTTTATTACTCTAATTGATGGTATCCTTGTCATTACGAAAGGTAGTTCATTGTTGAGATTTTAATTCTCCAATGGATGATAGCCTTGTCATTATGGAAGGTAGTTCATTTTTGAGATTTTGTTATTCCAATGGATGGTAGCCTTGTCATTACGGAAGGTAGTTCGTTGTTGAAATTTTGTTAGTCCAATGGATGGTAGCCTTGTCATTATGGAAGGTATTTTGTTGTTTAGATTTTGTTACTCCAATGGATGATAGCCTTGTCATTATGAAAGGTAGTCTGTTGTCGATATCTTTGTTACTCCAATGGATGGTTGCCTAGTTATTAGGGAAGGTAGTCTGTTGTCGAGATTTTTGTTACTCCAATGGATGGTAGCCTAGTCATTATGGAAGATAGTCTGTTGTCGATATTTTTGTTACTCCAATGGATGATAGCCTTGTCAATATGAAGGTAGTCTGTTGTCGAGATTTTTGTTACTCCAATGGATGGTAGCCTTGTCATTATGGAAGGTAGTGTGTCATTGTGATTTTTTTTACTCCTATGGATGGTAGCCTTGTCATTATGGAAGGTAGTCTATTGTTCAGATTTTTGTTACTATAATTTTTGGTAGCCTTGTCATTATGATAGGTAGTCTGTGTCGAGATTTTTGTTACTCTATTGGATGGTAGCCATGTCATTTTGGAAGTTAGTCTATTGTCAAGATTTTTGTTACTCCAATGGATGGTAGCCTAGTCATTATGGAAGGTAGTCTGTTTTTGAGATTTTTTATACTCCGATGGATGGTAGCCTTGTCATTATAGAAGGTAGTCTGTTGTCGAGATTTTTTGTTACTCCAATGGATGGTAGCGTTGTCATTATGGAAGGTAGTCTGTTGTCGTGATTTTTGTTACTCCAATTGATGGTATCTATGTCATTATGGAAGGTAGTATGTTGTCGATATCTTTGTTACTCCAATGGATGGTAGCCTTGTCATTATGAAAGGTAGTCTGTTGTCGATATTTTTGTTACTCCAATGGATGGTAGCCTTGTTATTATGGAAGATAGTCTGTCATTGTGATTTTTGTTACTCCTATGGATGGTAGCCTTCTCATTATGGAAGGTAGTCTGTTGTCGAGGTTTTGTATCTCCAATGGATGGTAGCCTTGTCATTATGGAAGGTAGTATTTTGTTGATATCTTTGTTACTCCAATGGATGGTAGCCTTGTCATTATGGAAGGTAGTCGGTTGTCGTTATCTTTGTTACTCCAATGGATGGTAGCCTAGTCATTATGAAAGGTAGTCTATTCTCGAGATTTTTTTTTCTCCAATGGATGGTAGCCATGTCATTATGGAAGGTAGTATGTTGTCGAGATTTTTGTTATTCCAATGGATGGTAGCTTTGTCATTATGAAAGGTAGTTTGTTGTCGATATCTTTGTTACTCCAATGGATAGTAGCCTAGTCATTAGGGAAGGTAGTGTGCTGTCGAGATTTTTGTTACTCCAATGGATGGTAGCCTAGTCATTATGGAAGATAGTCTGTTGTTTAGATTTTTGTTACTCCAATGGATGATAGCCTTGTCATTATGGAAGCTAGTTTGTTGCCGAGATTTTTGTTACTCCAATTGATGGTAGCCTTGTTATTATGGAAGGTAGTCTGTCATTGTGATTTTTGTTACTCCTATGGATGGTAGCCTTCTCATTATGGAAGGTAGTCTATTGTTCAGATTTTTGTTACTACAATGTATGGTAGCCTAGTCATTATGGAAGGTAGTCTATTGTCGAGATTTTAGTTACTCCAATGGATGGCAGCCTAGTCATTATGGAAGGTAGTCTGTTGTCGATATTTTTGTTACTCCAATGGATGATAGCCTTGTCAATATGAAGGTAGTCTGTTGTCGAGATTTTTGTTACTCCAATGGATGGTAGCCTTATCAATTTGGAAGGTAGTGTGTCATTGTGATTTTTGTTACTCCTATGGATTGTAGCCTTGTCATTATGGAAGGTAGTCTATTGTTCAGATTTTTGTTACTATAATTTATGGTAGCCTTGTCATTATGATAGGTAGTCTGTTGTCGAGATTTTTGTTACTCTATTGGGTGGTAGCCATGTCATTTTGGAAGTTAGTCCATTGTCAAGATTTTTGTTACTCCAATGGATGGTAGCCTAGTCATTATGGAAGGTAGTCTGTTTTTGAGATTTTTTATACTCCGATGGATGGTAGCCTTGTCATTATAGAAGGTAGTCTGTTGTCGAGATTTTTGTTACTCCAATGGATGGTAGCGTTGTCATTATGGAAGGTAGTCTGTTGTCGTGATTTTTGTTACTCCAATGGATGGTAGCCATGTCATTATGGAAGGTAGTATGTTGTCGATATCTTTGTTTCTCCAATGGATGGTAGCCTTGTCATTATGAAAGGTAGTCTATTGTCGAGATTTTTGTTACTCCAATGGATGGTAGCCTGGTTATTATGGAAGATAGTCTGTCATTGTGATTTTTGTTACTCCTATGGATTGTAGCCTTCTCATTATGGAAGGTAGTCTGTTGTCGAGATTTTTGTTACTCCAATGGATGGTAGCCTTGTCATTATGGAAGGTAGTATTTTGTTGATATGTTTGTTACTCCAATGGATGGTAGCCTTGTCATTATGCAAGGTAGTCGGTTGTCGTTATCTTTGTTACTCCAATGGATGGTAGCCTAGTCATTATGAAAGGTAGTCTATTGTCGAGATTTTTTTTACTCCAATGGATGGTAGCCATGTCATTATGGAAGGTAGTATGTTGTCGAGATTTTTGTTATTCCAAAGGATGGTAGCTTTGTCATTATGAAAGGTAGTCTGTTGTCGATATCTTTGTTACTCCAATGGATAGTAGCCTAGTCATTAGGGAAGGTAGTGTGTTGTCGAGATTTTTGTTACTCCAATGGATGGTAGCCTAGTCATTATGGAAGATAGTCTGTTGTTTAGATTTTTGTTACTCCAATGGATGATAGCCTTGTCATTATGGAAGCTAGTCTGTTGCCGAGATTCTTGTTACTCCAATTGATGGTAGCCTTGTTATTATGGAAGGTAGTCTGTCATTGTGATTTTTGTTACTCCTATGGATGGTAGCCTTCTCATTATGGAAGGTAGTCTATTGTTCAGATTTTTGTTACTACAATGTATGGAATCCTAGTCATTATGGAAGGTAGTCTATTGTCGAGATTTTAGTTACTCCAATGGATGGCAGCCTAGTCATTATGGAAGGTAGTATGTTGTTGAGATTTTGTTACTCCAATGGATGGTAGCCTTGTCATTATGGAAGGTAGTTTGTTGTTGAGATTTTGTTACTCCAATGAATGGTAGCCTTGTACTTATGGAAGGTAGTTCGTTGTTGAGATTTTGTTACTCTAATTGATGGTATCCTTGTCATTACGGAAGGTAGTTCATTGTTGAGATTTTGTTTCTCTAATGAATGATAGCCTTGTCATTATGGAAGGTAGTTCATTTTTGAGATTTTGTTACTCCAATGGATGGTAGACTTGTCATAATGGAAGGTATTTCATTGTTGAGATTTTGTTACTCCAATGTATTATAGCCTTATCATTATGGAAGGTAGTTCGTTGTTGTGATTTTGATACTGTAACTGATGGTATCCTTGTCATTACAGAAGTTAGTTCATTGTTAAGATTTTGTTTCTCCAATGGATGATAACCTTGTCGTTATGGAAGGTAGTTCATTTTTGAGATTTTGTTACTCCAATGGATGGTATCCTTGTCATTATGGAAGGTTGTTCGTTGTTGAGATATTGTTAATTTAATGGATGGTAGCCTTGTCATTATGGAAGATAGTTTGTTGTTGAGATTTTGTTACTACAATAAATGGTAGCCTTGTACTTATGGATGGTAGTTCATTGTTGATATTTTGTTACTCTAATTGATGGTATCCTTGTCATTACGGAAGGTAGTTCATTGTTGAGATTTTGTTTCTCCAATTGATGATACCCTTGTCATTATGGAAGGTAGTTCATTTTTGAGATTTTGTTACTCCAATGGATGGTATCCTTGTCATTATGGAAGGTTGTTCATTGTTGATATATTGTTACTTTAATGGACGGTAGCCTTGTCATTATGGAAGGTAGTTTGTTGTTGAGATTTTGTTACTCCAATGGATGGTAGCCTTGTCATTATGGAAGGTAGTTCGTTGTTGAGATTTTGTTTCTCTAATTGATGGTATCCTTGTCATTACGAAAGGTAGTTCATTGTTGAGATTTTGATTCTCCAATGGATGAAAGCCTTGTCATTATAGAAGGTAGTTCATTTTTGAGATTCTGTTACTCCAATGGATGGTAGCTTTATCATTATGAAAGGTAGTTCATTGTTGAGATTTTGTTACTCCAACAGATGGTAGCCTTGTCATTACGGAAGGTAGTTCGTTATTGAAATTTTGTTACTCCAATGGATGGTTGCCTTGTCATTATGGAAGGTATTTTGTTGTTTAGATTTTGTTACTCTAATTGAGGGTATCCTTTTCATTACGGAAGGTAGTTCATTGTTGAGATTTTGATTCTCTAATGGATGATAGCCTTGCCATTATGGAAGGTAGTTAATTTTTTAGATTTTGTTACTCTAATGGATGGTAACCTTGTCATTATAGAAGGTAGTTCCTTGTTGAGATTTGGTTACTCCAATGGATGGTAGCCTTGTCATTATGGAAGGTAGTTCATTGTTGAGATTTTGTTACTCCAATGGATGGTAGCCTTGTCATTATGGAAGCTAGTTTGTTACTGGGATTTTGTTACTCCAATGGATGGTAGCCTTGTCATTATGGAAGGTAGTTCATTTTTGAGATTTTGTTACTCCAATGGATGGTAGACTTGTCATTATGGAAGGTAGTTCATTGTTGAGATTTTGTTACTCCAATGGATTATAGCCTTGTTATTATGGAAGGTAGTTCGTTGTTGTGATTTTGATACTGTAACTGATGGTATCCTTGTCATTACAGAAGGTAGTTCATTGTTGAGATTTTCTTTCTCCAATGGATGATAACCTTGTCGTTATGGAAGGTAGTTCATTTTTGAGATTTTGTTACTCCAATGGATGGTATCCTTGTCATTATGGAAGGTTGTTCGTTGTTGAGATATTGTTAGTTTAATGGATAGTAGCCTTGTCATTATGGAAGATAGTTTGTTGTTGAGATTTTGTTACTCCAATAAATGGTAGCCTTGTACTTATGGATGGTAGTTCATTGTTGATATTTTGTTACTATAATTGATGGTATCCTTGTCATTACGGAAGGTAGTTCATTGTTGAGATTTTGTTTCTCCAATTGATGATACCCTTGTCATTATGGAAGGTAGTTCATTTTTGAGATTTTGTTACTCCAATGGATGGTATCCTTGTCGTTATGGAAGCTAGTTCGTTATTGGGATTTTGTTACTCCAATGGATGGTAGCCTTGTCATTATGGAAGGAAGTTCGTTGTTGAGATTTTATTACTCCAATGGATGGTAGCCTTGTCATTATGGAAGGTAGTTCGTTGTTGAGAATTTATTACTGCAATGGATGGTAGCCTTGTCATTATGGAAGGTAGTTCGTTTTTGAGATTTGGTTACTCCAATGGATGGTAGCCTTGTCATTATGGAAGGTAGTTCATTGTTGAGATTTTGTGACTCCAATGGATGGTAGCCTAGTCATTATGGAAGCTAGTTCGTTACTGGGATTTTGTTACTCCAATGGATGGTATCCTTGTCATTATGGAAGGAAGTTCGTTGTTGAGATTTTATTACTCCAATGGATGGTAGCCTTGTCATTATGAAAGGTAGTTCGTTGTTGAGATTTTATTACTCCAATGGATGGTAGCCTTGTCATTACGGAAGGTAGTTCGTTGTTGAGATTTTGTTACTCCAATGGATGGTAGACTTGTCATTATGGAAGGTACTTCGTTGTTGAGATTTTGGTACTCCAATGGATTGTAGCTTTGTCATTATGGAAGGTAGTTTGTAGTTTAGATTTTGTTACTCTAATTGAGGGTATCCTTTTCATTACGGAAGGTAGTTCATTGTTGAGATTTTGATTCTCTAATGGATGATAGCCTTGCCATTATGGAAGGTAGTTAATTTTTGAGATTTTGTTACTCTAATGGATGGTATCCTTGTCATTATGGAAGGTAGTTTGTTGTTGAGATTTGGTTACTCCAATGGATGGTAGCCTTGTCATTATGGAAGGTAATTCATTGTTGAGATTTTGTTACTCCAATGGATGGTAGCCTTGTCATTATAGAAGCTAGTTCGTTACTGGGATTTTGTTACTCCAATGGATGGTAGCCTTGTCATTATGGAAGGTAGTTCATTTTTGAGATTTTGTTACTCCAATGGATGGTAGACTTGTCATTATGGAAGGTATTTCATTGTTGAGATTTTGTTACTCCAATGGATTATAGCGTTGTCATTATGGAAGGTAGTTCGTCGTTGTGATTTTGATACTGTAACTGATGGTATCCTTGTTATTACAGAAGGTAGTTCATTGTTGAGATTTTGTTTCTCCAATGGATGATAACCTTGTTGTTATGGAAGGTAGTTCATTTTTGGGATTTTGTTACTCCAATGGATGGTATCCTTGTCATTATGGAAGGTTGTTCGTTGTTGAGATATTGTTAATTTAATGGATGGTAGCCTTGTCATTATGGAAGATAGTTTGTTGTTGAGATTTTGTTACTCCAATAAATGGTATCCTTGTACTTATGGATGGTAGTTCATTGTTGATATTTTGTTACTCTAACTGATGGTATCCTTGTCATTACGGAAGGTAGTTCATTATTGAGATTTTGTTTCTCCAATTGATGATACCCTTGTCATTATGGAAGGTAGTTCATTTTTGAGATTTTGTTACTCCAATGGATGGTATCCTTGTCATTATGGAAGGTTGTTCATTGTTGATATATTGTTACTTTAATGGATGGTAGACTTGTCATTATGGAAGGTAGTTTGTTGTTGAGATTTTGTTAATCCAATGGATGGTAGCCTTGTCATTATGGAAGGTAGTTCATTGTTGAGATTTTGTTTCTCTAATTGATGGTATCCTTGTCATAACGAAAGGTAGTTCATTGTTGAGATTTTGATTCTCCAATGGATGAAAGCCTTGTCATTATAGAAGGTAGTTCATTTTTGAGATTCTGTTACTCCAATGGATGGTAGCTTTATCATTATGAAAGGTAGTTCATTGTTGAGATTTTGTTACTCCAACGGATGGTAGCCTTGTCATTACGGAAGGTAGTTCGTTATTGAAATTTTGTTACTCCAATGGATGGTAGCCTTGTCTTTATGGAAGGTATTTTGTTGTTTAGATTTTGTTACTCCAATAGATGCTAGCCTTGTCATTATGGAAGGTAGTTCGTTGATGAGATTTTGTTACTCCAATGGATGGTAGCCTTTTCATTATGGAAGGTAGTTTGTTGTTGAAATTTTGTTACTGCAATGGATGGTTGCCTAGTCATTATGGAAGGTAGTTCGTTTTTGAGATTTGGTTACTCCAATGGATGGTAGCCTTGTCATTATGGAAGGTAGTTCATTGTTGAGATTCTGTTACTCCAATGGATGGTAGCCTTGTCATTATGGAAGGTAGTTCATTGTTGAGATTCTGTTACTCCAATGGATGGTAGCCTTGTCATTATGGAAGCTAGTTCGTTACTGGGATTTTGTTACTCCAATGGATGGTAGCCTTGTCATTATGGAAGGTAGTTCATTTTTGAGATTTTGTTACTCCAATGGATGGTAGACTTGTCATTATGGAAGGTATTTCATTTTTGAGATTTTGTTACTCCAATGGATTATAGCCTTGTCATTATGGAAGGTAGTTCGTTGTTGTGATTTTGATACTGTAACTGATGGTATCCTTGTTATTACAGAAGGTAGTTCATTGTTGAGATTTTGTTTCTCCAATGGATGATAACCTTGTCGTTATGGAAGGTAGTTCATTTTTGAGATTTTGTTACTCCAATGGATGGTATCCTTGTCATTATGGAAGGTTGTTCGTTGTTGAGATATTGTTAATTTAATGGATGGTAGCCTTGTCATTATGGAAGATAGTTTGTTGTTGAGATTTTGTTACTCCAATAAATGGTAGCCTTGTACTTATGGATGGTAGTTCATTGTTGATATTTTGTTACTCTAACTGATGGTATCCTTGTCATTACAGAAGGTAGTTTATGGTTGAGATTTTGTTTCTCCAATTGATGATACCCTTGTCATTATGGAAGGTAGTTCATTGTTGAGATTTTGTGACTCCAATGGATGGTAGCCTAGTCATTATGGAAGCTAGTTCGTTACTGGGATTTTGTTACTCCAATGGATGGTATCCTTTTCATTATGGAAGGAAGTTTGTTGTTGAGATTTTCTTACTCCAATGGATGGTAGCCTTGTCATTATGAAAGGTAGTTCGTTGTTGAGATTTTATTACTCCAATGGATGGTAGCCTTGTCATTACGGAAGGTAGTTCGTTGTTGAGATTTTGTTACTCCAATGGATGGTAGACTTGTCATTATGGAAGGTACTTCGTTGTTGAGATTTTGGTACTCCAATGGATTGTAGCTTTGTCATTATGGAAGGTAGTTTGTAGTTTAGATTTTGTTACTCTAATTGAGGGTATCCTTTTCATTACGGAAGGTAGTTCATTGTTGAGATTTTGATTCTCTAATGGATGATAGCCTTGCCATTATGGAAGGTAGTTAATTTTTGAGATTTTGTTACTCTAATGGATGGTAACCTTGTCATTATAGAAGGTAGTTCGTTGTTGAGATTTGGTTACTCCAATGGATGGTAGCCTTGTCATTATGGAAGGTAGTTCATTGTTGAGATTTTGTTACTCCAATGGATGGTAGCCTTGTCATTATGGAAGCTAGTTTGTTACTGGGATTTTGTTACTCCAATGGATGGTAGCCTTGTCATTATGGAAGGTAGTTCATTTTTGAGATTTTGTTACTCCAATGGATGGTAGACTTGTCATTATGGAAGGTAGTTCATTGTTGAGATTTTGTTACTCCAATGGATTATAGCGTTGTTATTATGGAAGGTAGTTCGTTGTTGTGATTTTGATACTGTAACTGATGGTATCCTTGTCATTACAGAAGGTAGTTCATTGTTAAGATTTTCTTTCTCCAATGGATGATAACCTTGTCGTTATGGAAGGTAGTTCTTTTTTGAGATTTTGTTACTCCAATGGATGGTATCCTTGTCATTATGGAAGGTTGTTCGTTGTTGAGATATTGTTAGTTTAATGGATAGTAGCCTTGTCATTATGGAAGATAGTTTGTTGTTGAGATTTTGTTACTCCAATAAATGGTAGCCTTGTACTTATGGATGGTAGTTCATTGTTGATATTTTGTTACTATAATTGATGGTATCCTTGTCATTACGGAAGGTAGTTCATTGTTGAGATTTTGTTTCTCCAATTGATGATACCCTTGTCATTATGGAAGGTAGTTCATTTTTGAGATTTTGTTACTCCAATGGATGGTATCCTTGTCGTTATGGAAGCTAGTTCGTTATTGGGATTTTGTTACTCCAATGGATGGTAGCCTTGTCATTATGGAAGGAAGTTCGTTGTTGAGATTTTATTACTCCAATGGATGGTAGCCTTGTCATTATGGAAGGTAGTTCGTTGTTGAGAATTTATTACTGCAATGGATGGTAGCCTTGTCATTATGGAAGGTAGTTCGTTTTTGAGATTTGGTTACTCCAATGGATGGTAGCCTTGTCATTATGGAAGGTAGTTCATTGTTGAGATTTTGTGACTCCAATGGATGGTAGCCTAGTCATTATGGAAGCTAGTTCGTTACTGGGATTTTGTTACTCCAATGGATGGTATCCTTGTCATTATGGAAGGAAGTTCGTTGTTGAGATTTTATTACTCCAATGGATGGTAGCCTTGTCATTATGAAAGGTAGTTCGTTGTTGAGATTTTATTACTCCAATGGATGGTAGCCTTGTCATTACGGAAGGTAGTTCGTTGTTGAGATTTTGTTACTCCAATGGATGGTAGACTTGTCATTATGGAAGGTACTTCGTTGTTGAGATTTTGGTACTCCAATGGATTGTAGCTTTGTCATTATGGAAGGTAGTTTGTAGTTTAGATTTTGTTACTCTAATTGAGGGTATCCTTTTCATTACGGAAGGTAGTTCATTGTTGAGATTTTGATTCTCTAATGGATGATAGCCTTGCCATTATGGAAGGTAGTTAATTTTTGAGATTTTGTTACTCTAATGGATGGTATCCTTGTCATTATGGAAGGTAGTTTGTTGTTGAGATTTGGTTACTCCAATGGATGGTAGCCTTGTCATTATGGAAGGTAATTCATTGTTGAGATTTTGTTACTCCAATGGATGGTAGCCTTGTCATTATAGAAGCTAGTTCGTTACTGGGATTTTGTTACTCCAATGGATGGTAGCCTTGTCATTATGGAAGGTAGTTCATTTTTGAGATTTTGTTACTCCAATGGATGGTAGACTTGTCATTATGGAAGGTATTTCATTGTTGAGATTTTGTTACTCCAATGGATTATAGCGTTGTCATTATGGAAGGTAGTTCGTCGTTGTGATTTTGATACTGTAACTGATGGTATCCTTGTTATTACAGAAGGTAGTTCATTGTTGAGATTTTGTTTCTCCAATGGATGATAACCTTGTTGTTATGGAAGGTAGGTCATTTTTGGGATTTTGTTACTCCAATGGATGGTATCCTTGTCATTATGGAAGGTTGTTCGTTGTTGAGATATTGTTAATTTAATGGATGGTAGCCTTGTCATTATGGAAGATAGTTTGTTGTTGAGATTTTGTTACTCCAATAAATGGTAGCCTTGTACTTATGGATGGTAGTTCATTGTTGATATTTTGTTACTCTAACTGATGGTATCCTTGTCATTACGGAAGGTAGTTCATTATTGAGATTTTGTTTCTCCAATTGATGATACCCTTGTCATTATGGAAGGTAGTTCATTTTTGAGATTTTGTTACTCCAATGGATGGTATCCTTGTCATTATGGAAGGTTGTTCATTGTTGATATATTGTTACTTTAATGGATGGTAGACTTGTCATTATGGAAGGTAGTTTGTTGTTGAGATTTTGTTAATCCAATGGATGGTAGCCTTGTCATTATGGAAGGTAGTTCATTGTTGAGATTTTGTTTCTCTAATTGATGGTATCCTTGTCATAACGAAAGGTAGTTCATTGTTGAGATTTTGATTCTCCAATGGATGAAAGCCTTGTCATTATAGAAGGTAGTTCATTTTTGAGATTCTGTTACTCCAATGGATGGTAGCTTTATCATTATGAAAGGTAGTTCATTGTTGAGATTTTGTTACTCCAACGGATGGTAGCCTTGTCATTACGGAAGGTAGTTCGTTATTGAAATTTTGTTACTCCAATGGATGGTAGCCTTGTCTTTATGGAAGGTATTTTGTTGTTTAGATTTTGTTACTCCAATAGATGCTAGCCTTGTCATTATGGAAGGTAGTTCGTTGATGAGATTTTGTTACTCCAATGGATGGTAGCCTTTTCATTATGGAAGGTAGTTTGTTGTTGAAATTTTGTTACTGCAATGGATGGTTGCCTTGTCATTATGGAAGGTAGTTCGTTTTTGAGATTTGGTTACTCCAATGGATGGTAGCCTTGTCATTATGGAAGGTAGTTCATTGTTGAGATTCTGTTACTCCAATGGATGGTAGACTTGTCATTATGGAAGGTATTTCATTTTTGAGATTCTGTTACTCCAATGGATTATAGCCTTGTCATTATGGAAGGTAGTTCGTTACTGGGATTTTGTTACTCCAATGGATGGTAGCCTTGTCATTATGGAAGGTAGTTCATTTTTGAGATTTTGTTACTCCAATGGATGGTAGACTTGTCTTTATGGAAGGTATTTCATTGTTGAGATTTTGTTACTCCAATGGATTATAGCCTTGTCATTATGGAAGGTAGTTCGTTGTTGTGATTTTGATACTGTAACTGATGGTATCCTTGTTATTACAGAAGGTAGTTCATTGTTGAGATTTTGTTTCTCCAATGGATGATAACCTTGTCGTTATGGAAGGTAGTTCATTTTTGAGATTTTGTTACTGCAATGGATGGTATCCTTGTCATTATGGAAGGTTGTTCGTTGTTGAGATATTGTTAATTTAATGGATGGTAGCCTTGTCATTATGGAAGATAGTTTGTTGTTGAGATTTTGTTACTCCAATAAATGGTAGCCTTGTACTTATGGATGGTAGTTCATTGTTGATATTTTGTTACTCTAACTGATGGTATCCTTGTCATTACAGAAGGTAGTTTATGGTTGAGATTTTGTTTCTCCAATTGATGATACCCTTGTCATTATGGAAGGTAGTTCATTTTTGAGATTTTGTTACTCCAATGGATTGTATCCTTGTCATTATGGAAGGTTGTTCATTGTTGATATATTTTTACTTTAATGGATGGTAGCCTTGTCATTATGGAAGGTAGTTTGTTGTTGAGATTTTGTTAATCCAATGGATGGTAGCCTTGTCATTATGGAAGGTAGTTCATTGTTGAGATTTTGTTTCTCTAATTGATGGTATCCTTGTCATAACGAAAGGTAGTTCATTGTTGAGATTTTGATTCTCCATTGGATGAAAGCCTTGTCATTATAGAAGGTAGTTCATTTTTGAGATTCTGTTACTCTAATGGATGGTAGCTTTATCATTATGAAAGGTAGTTCATTGTTGAGATTTTGTTACTCCAACGGATGGTAGCCTTGTCATTACGGAAGGTAGTTCGTTATTGAAATTTTGTTACTCCAATGGATGGTAGCCTTGTCTTTATGGAAGGTATTTTGTTGTTTAGATTTTATTACTCCAATGGATGCTAGCCTTGTCATTATGGAAGGTAGTTTGTTGATGAGATTTTGTTACTCCAATGGATGGTAGCCTTTTCATTATGGAAGGTAGTTTGTTGTTGAAATTTTGTTACTGCAATGGATGGTAGCCTTGTCATTATGGAAGGTAGTTCGTTTTTGAGATTTGGTTACTCCAATGGATGGTAGCCTTGTCATTATGGAAGGTAGTTCATTGTTGAGATTATGTTACTCCAATGAATGGTAGCCTTGTCATTATGGAAGCTAGTTCGTTACTGGGATTTTGTTACTCCAATGGATGGTAGCCTTGTCATTATGGAAGGTAGTTCATTTTTGAGATTTTGTTACTCCAATGGATGGTAGCCTTGTCATTATGGAAGGAAGTTCGTTGTTGAGATTTTATTACTCCAATGGATGGTAGCCTTGTCATTATGGAAGGTAGTTCGTTGTTGAGATTTTGTTACTCCAATGGATGGTAGACTTGTCATTATGGAAGGTACTTCGTTGTTGAGATTTTGTTACTTCAATGGATTGTAGCTTTGTCATTATGGAAGGTAGTTTGTAGTTGAGATTTTGTTACTCTAATTGAGGGTATCCTTTTCATTACGGAAGGTAGTTCATTGTTGAGATTTTGATTCTCTAATGGATGATAGCCTTGCCATTATGGAAGGTAGTTAATTTTTGAGATTTTGTTACTCTAATGGATGGTATCCTTGTCATTATGGAAGGTTGTTCATTGTTGAGATATTGTTACTTTTGGATGGTAGCCTTGTCATTATGGAAGGTAGTTTGTTTTTGAGATTTTGTTACTCCAATGAATGGTAGCCTTGTCATTATGGAAGGCAGTTCGTTGTTGTGATTTTGTTACTCTAATTGATGGTATCCTTGTCATTATGGAAGGTAGTTCATTGTTGAGATTTTGTTTTGCCAATTGATGATAGCCTTGTCATTATGGAAGGTAGTTCATTTTTGAGATTATGTTACTCCAATGGATGGTATCCTTGTCATTATGGAAGGTTGTTCATGGTTGAGATATTGTTACTTTAATGGATGGTAGCTTTGTCATTATGGAAGGTAGTTTGTTGTTGAGATTGTTTTACTCCAATGGATGGTAGCCTTGTACTTATGGAAGGTAGTTCGTTGTTTAGATTTTGTTACTCTAATTGATGGTATCCTTGTCATTACGGAAGGTAGTTCATTGTTGAGATTTTGTTTCTCCAATGGATGATAGCCTTGACATTATGGAAGATAGTTCATTTTTGAGATTTTGTTACTCTAATGGATGGTATCCTTGTCATTATGGAAGGTAGTTCTTTGTTGAGATTTTGTTACTCCAATGGATGGAAGCCTTGTCATTATGGAAGCTAGGTCATAATTGGGATTTTGTTACTCCAATGGATGGTAGCCTTGTTATTATGGAAGGTAGTTCATTTTTTAGATTTTGTTACTCCAATGGATGGTAGCCTTGTTATTATGGAAGGTTGTTCATTGTTGAGATATTGTTACTTTAATGGATGCTAGCCTTGTCATTATGGAAGGTAGTTCGTTGATGAGATTTTGTTACTCCAATGGATGGTAGCCTTTTCATTATGGAAGGTAGTTCGTTGTTGAAATTTTGTTACTCCAATGGATGGTAGCCTTGTCATTATGGAAGGTAGTTCGTTGTTGAGATTTGGTTTCTCCAATGGATGGTATCCTTGTCAATATGGAAGGTAGTTCTTTGTTGAGATTTTGTTACTCCAATGGATGGAAGCCTTGTCATTATGGAAGCTAGGTCATAATTGGGATTTTGTTACTCCAATGGATGGTAGCCTTGTTATTATGGAAGGTAGTTCATTTTTTAGATTTTGTTATTCCAATGGATGGTAGCTTTGTCATTATGGAAGGTAGTTCGTTGTTGACATTTTATTAATCCAATGGATGGTAGCCTTGTCATTTTGGAAGGTAGTTCGTTGTTGAGATTTTGTTACTCCAATGGATGGTAGACTTGTCATTATGGAAGGTAGTTCATTGTTGAGATTTTGTTACTCCAATGGATTATAGCCTTGTAATTATGGAAGGTAGTTCGTTGTTGTGATTTTGATACTGTAATTGATGGTATCCTTGTCATTACATAACGTAGTTCATTGTTGAGATTTTGTTTCTCCAATGGATGATAGCCTTGTCGTTATGGAAGGTAGTTAATTTTTGAGATTTTGTTACTCCAATGGATGGTATCCTTGTCATTATGAAAGGTTGTTCGTTGTTGAGATCTTGTTTATTTAATGGATGGTAGCCTTGTCATTATGGAAGGTAGTTTGTTGTTGAGATTTTGTTACTCCAATAAATGGTAGCCTTGTACTTATGGAAGGTAGTTCATTGTTGAGATTTTGTTACTCTAATTGATGGTATCCTTGTCATTACGGAAGGTAGTTCATTATTGAGATTTTGTTTCTCCAATTGATGATAGCCTTGTCATTATGGAAGGTAGTTGATTTTTGAGATTATGTTACTCCAATGGATGCTATCCTTGTCATTATGGAAGTTTGTTCGTTGTTGATATATTGTTACTTTAATGGATCGTAGCTTTGTCAATATGGAAGGTAGTTTGTTGTTGAGATTGTGTTACTCCAATGGATGGTAGCCTTGTCATTATGGAAGGTAGTTTGTTGTTGAGAATTTGTTACTCCAATGAATTGTAGCCTTGTACTTATGGAAGGTAGTTCGTTGTTGAGATTTTGTTACTCTAATTAATGGTATCCTTGTCATTACGGAAGGTAGTTCATTGTTGAGATTTTGTTTCTCCAATGGATGATAGCCTTGTCATTATGGAAGATAGTTCATTTTTGAGATTTTGTTACTCTAATGGATGGTATCCTTGTCATTATGGAAGGTTGTTCGTTGTTGAGATATTGTTACTTTAATGGATGCTAGCCTTGTCATTATGGAAGTTAGTTCGTTGATGATATTTTTTTACTCCAATGGATGGTAGCCTTTTCATTATGGAAGGTAGTTCGTTGTTGTAATTTTTTTACTCCAATGGATGGTAGCCTTGTCATTATGGAAGGTAGTTCATTGTTGAGATTTGGTTTCTCTAATGGATGGTATCCTTATCATTATGGAAGGTAGTTCTTTGTTGAGATTTTGTTACTCCAGTGGATGGAAGCCTTGTCATTATGGAAGCTAGGTCATAATTGGGATTTTTTTACTCCAATGGATGGTAGCCTTGTTATTATGGAAGGTAGTTCATTTTTTAGATTTTGTTATTCCAATGGATGGTAGCTTTGTCATTATGGAAGGTAGTTCGTTGTTGACATTTTATTACTCCAATGGATGGTAGCCTTGTCATTATGGAAGGTAGTTCGTTGTTGAGATTTTGTTACTCCAATGGATGGTAGACTTGTCATTATGGAAGGTACTTCGTTGTTGAGATTTTGTTACTTCAATGGATTGTAGCTTTGTCATTATGGAAGGTAGTTTGTAGTTGAGATTTTGTTACTCTAATTGAGGGTATCCTTTTCATTACGGAAGGTAGTTCATTGTTGAGATTTTGATTCTCTAATGGATGATAGCCTTGCCATTATGGAAGGTAGTTAATTTTTGAGATTTTGTTACTCTAATGGATGGTATCCTTGTCATTATGGAAGGTTGTTCATTGTTGAGATATTGTTACTTTTGGATGGTAGCCTTGTCATTATGGAAGGTAGTTTGTTTTTGAGATTTTGTTACTCCAATGAATGGTAGCCTTGTCATTATGGAAGGTAGTTCGTTGTTGTGATTTTGTTACTCTAATTGATGGTATCCTTGTCATTATGGAAGGTAGTTCATTGTTGAGATTTTGTTTTGCCAATTGATGATAGCCTTGTCATTATGGAAGGTAGTTCATTTTTGAGATTATGTTACTCCAATGGATGGTATCCTTGTCATTATGGAAGGTTGTTCATGGTTGAGATATTGTTACTTTAATGGATGGTAGCTTTGTCATTATGGAAGGTAGTTTGTTGTTGAGATTGTTTTACTCCAATGGATGGTAGCCTTGTCATTATGGAAGGTAGTTTGTTGTTGAGATTTTGTTACTCCAATGAATTATAGCCTTGTACTTATGGAAGGTAGTTCGTTGTTTAGATTTTGTTACTCTAATTGATGGTATCCTTGTCATTACGGAAGGTAGTTCATTGTTGAGATTTTGTTTCTCCAATGGATGATAGCCTTGACATTATGGAAGATAGTTCATTTTTGAGATTTTGTTACTCTAATGGATGGTATCCTTGTCATTATGGAAGGTAGTTCTTTGTTGAGATTTTGTTACTCCAATGGATGGAAGCCTTGTCATTATGGAAGCTAGGTCATAATTGGGATTTTGTTACTCCAATGGATGGTAGCCTTGTTATTATGGAAGGTAGTTCATTTTTTAGATTTTGTTACTCCAATGGATGGTAGCCTTGTTATTATGGAAGGTTGTTCATTGTTGAGATATTGTTACTTTAATGGATGCTAGCCTTGTCATTATGGAAGGTAGTTCGTTGATGAGATTTTGTTACTCCAATGGATGGTAGCCTTTTCATTATGGAAGGTAGTTCGTTGTTGAAATTTTGTTACTCCAATGGATGGTAGCCTTGTCATTATGGAAGGTAGTTCGTTGTTGAGATTTGGTTTCTCCAATGGATGGTATCCTTGTCATTATGGAAGGTAGTTCTTTGTTGAGATTTTGTTACTCCAATGGATGGAAGCCTTGTCATTATGGAAGCTAGGTCATAATTGGGATTTTGTTACTCCAATGGATGGTAGCCTTGTTATTATGGAAGGTAGTTCATTTTTTAGATTTTGTTATTCCAATGGATGGTAGCTTTGTCATTATGGAAGGTAGTTCGTTGTTGACATTTTATTAATCCAATGGATGGTAGCCTTGTCATTTTTGAAGGTAGTTCGTTGTTGAGATTTTGTTACTCCAATGGATGGTAGACTTGTCATTATGGAAGGTAGTTCATTGTTGAGATTTTGTTACTCCAATGGATTATAGCCTTGTCATTATGGAAGGTAGTTCGTTGTTGTGATTTTGATACTGTAATTGATGGTATCCTTGTCATTACATAACGTAGTTCATTGTTGATATTTTGTTTCTCCAATGGATGATAGCCTTGTCGTTATGGAAGGTAGTTAATTTTTGAGATTTTGTTACTCCAATGGATGGTATCCTTGTCATTATGAAAGGTTGTTCGTTGTTGAGATCTTGTTTATTTAATGGATGGTAGCCTTGTCATTATGGAAGGTAGTTTGTTGTTGAGATTTTGTTACTCCAATAAATGGTAGCCTTGTACTTATGGAAGGTAGTTCATTGTTGAGATTTTGTTACTCTAATTGATGGTATCCTTGTCATTACGGAAGGTAGTTCATTATTGAGATTTTGTTTCTCCAATTGATGATAGCCTTGTCATTATGGAAGGTAGTTGATTTTTGAGATTATGTTACTCCAATGGATGCTATCCTTGTCATTATGGAAGTTTGTTCGTTGTTGATATATTGTTACTTTAATGGATCGTAGCTTTGTCAATATGGAAGGTAGTTTGTTGTTGAGATTGTGTTACTCCAATGGATGGTAGCCTTGTCATTATGGAAAGTAGTTTGTTGTTGAGAATTTGTTACTCCAATGAATTGTAGCCTTGTACTTATGGAAGGTAGTTCGTTGTTGAGATTTTGTTACTCTAATTAATGGTATCCTTGTCATTACGGAAGGTAGTTCATTGTTGAGATTTTGTTTCTCCAATGGATGATAGCCTTGTCATTATGGAAGATAGTTCATTTTTGAGATTTTGTTACTCTAATGGATGGTATCCTTGTCATTATGGAAGGTTGTTCGTTGTTGAGATATTGTTACTTTAATGGATGCTAGCCTTGTCATTATGGAAGTTAGTTCGTTGATGATATTTTTTTACTCCAATGGATGGTAGCCTTTTCATTATGGAAGGTAGTTCGTTGTTGTAATTTTTTTACTCCAATGGATGGTAGCCTTGTCATTATGGAAGGTAGTTCATTGTTGAGATTTGGTTTCTCTAATGGATGGTATCCTTATCATTATGGAAGGTAGTTCTTTGTTGAGATTTTGTTACTCCAGTGGATGGAAGCCTTGTCATTATGGAAGCTAGGTCATAATTGGGATTTTTTTACTCCAATGGATGGTAGCCTTGTTATTATGGAAGGTAGTTCATTTTTTAGATTTTGTTATTCCAATGGATGGTAGCTTTGTCATTATGGAAGGTAGTTCGTTGTTGACATTTTATTAATCCAATGGATGGTAGCTTTGTCATTTTGGAAGGTAGTTCGTTGTTGAGATTTTGTTACTCCAATGGATGGTAGACTTGTCATTATGGAAGGTAGTTCATTGTTGAGATTTTGTTACTCCAATGGATTATAGCCTTGTCATTATGGAAGGTAGTTCGTTGTTGTGATTTTGATACTATAATTGATGGTATCCTTGTCATTACAGAACGTAGTTCATTGTTGAGATTTTGTTTCTCCAATGGATGATAGCCTTGTCGTTATGGAAGGTAGTTCATTTTTGAGATTTTGTTACTCCAATGGATGGTATCCTTGTCATTATGGAAGGTTGTTCGTTGTTGAGATATTGTTAATTTAATGGATGGTAGCCTTGTCATTATGGAAGGTAGTTTGTTGTTGAGATTTTGTTACTCCAATAAATGGTAGCCTTGTACTTATGGAAGGTAGTTCATTGTTGAGATTTTGTTACTCTAATTGATGGTATCCTTGTCATTACGGAAGGTAGTTCATTATTGAGATTTTGTTTCTCCAATTGATGATAGCCTTGTCATTATGGAAGGTAGTTCATTTTTGAGATTATGTCACTCCAATGGATGGTATCCTTGTCATTATGGAAGGTTGTTCGTTGTTGAGATATTGTTACTTTAATGGATCGTAGCTTTGTCATTATGGAAGGTAGTTTGTTGTTGAGATTGTGTTACTCAAATGGATGGTAGCCTTGTCATTATGGAAGGTAGTTTGTTGTTGAGATTTTGTTACTCCAATGAATTCTAGCCTTGTACTTATGGAAGGTAGTTCGTTGTTGAGATTTTGTTACTCTAATTGATGGTATCCTTGTCATTACGGAAGGTAGTTCATTGTTGAGATTTTGTTTCTCCAATGGATGATAGCCTTGTCATTATGGAAGATAGTTCATTTTTGAGATTTTGTTACTCTAATGGATGGTATTCTTGTCATTATGGAAGGTTGTTCGTTGTTGAGATATTGTTACTTTAATGGATGCTAGCCTTGTCATTATGGAAGGTAGTTCGTTGATGAGATTTTGTTACTCCAATGGATGGTAGCCTTTTCATTATGGAAGGTAGTTCGTTTTTGAAATTTTTTTACTCCAATGGATGGTAGCCTTGTCATTACTGAAGGTAGTTCATTGGTGAGATTTGGTTTCTCCAATGGATGGTATCCTTGTCATTATGGAAGGTAGTTCTTTGTTGAGATTTTGATACTCCAATGGATGGAAGCCTTGTCATTATGGAAGCTAGGATATAATTGGGATTTTGTTACTCCAATGGATGGTAGCCTAGTTATTATGGAAGGTAGTTCATTTTTTAGATTTTGTTATTCCAATGGATGGTAGCTTTGTCATTATGGAAGGTAGTTCGTTGTTGACATTTTATTAATCCAATGGATGGTAGCCTTGTCATTTTGGAAGGTAGTTCGTTGTTGAGATTTTGTTACTCCAATGGATGGTAGACTTGTCATTATGGAAGGTAGTTCATTGTTGAGATTTTGTTACTCCAATGGATTATAGCCTTGTCATTATGGAAGGTAGTTCGTTGTTGTGATTTTGATACTATAATTGATGGTATCCTTGTCATTACAGAACGTAGTTCATTGTTGAGATTTCGTTTCTCCAATGGATGATAGCCTTGTCGTTATGGAAGGTAGTTCATTTTTGAGATTTTGTTACTCCAATGGATGGTATCCTTGTCATTATGGAAGGTTGTTCGTTGTTGAGATATTGTTAATTTAATGGATGGTAGCCTTGTCATTATGGAAGGTAGTTTGTTGTTGAGATTTTGTTACTCCAATAAATGGTAGCCTTGTACTTATGGAAGGTAGTTCATTGTTGAGATTTTGTTACTCTAATTGATTGTATCCTTGTCATTACGGAAGGTAGTTCATTATTGAGATTTTGTTTCTCCAATTGATGATAGCCTTGTCATTATGGAAGGTAGTTCATTTTTGAGATTATGTCACTCCAATGGATGGTATCCTTGTCATTATGGAAGGTTGTTCGTTGTTGAGATATTGTTACTTTAATGGATCGTAGCTTTGTCATTATGGAAGGTAGTTTGTTGTTGAGATTGTGTTACTCCAATGGATGGTAGCCTTGTCATTATGGAAGGTAGTTTGTTGTTGAGATTTTGTTACTCCAATGAATTCTAGCCTTGTACTTATGGAAGGTAGTTCGTTGTTGAGATTTTGTTACTCTAATTGATGGTATCCTTGTCATTACGGAAGGTAGTTCATTGTTGAGATTTTGTTTCTCCAATGGATGATAGCCTTGTCATTATGGAAGATAGTTCATTTTTGAGATTTTGTTACTCTAATGGATGGTATTCTTGTCATTATGGAAGGTTGTTCGTTGTTGAGATATTGTTACTTTAATGGATGCTAGCCTTGTCATTATGGAAGGTAGTTCGTTGATGAGATTTTGTTACTCCAATGGATGGTAGCCTTTTCATTATGGAAGGTAGTTCGTTTTTGAAATTTTTTTACTCCAATGGATGGTAGCCTTGTCATTACTGAAGGTAGTTCATTGGTGAGATTTGGTTTCTCCAATGGATGGTATCCTTGTCATTATGGAAGGTAGTTCTTTGTTGAGATTTTGATACTCCAATGGATGGAAGCCTTGTCATTATGGAAGCTAGGATATAATTGGGATTTTGTTACTCCAATGGATGGTAGCCTAGTTATTATGGAAGGTAGTTCATTTTTTAGATTTTGTTATTCCAATGGATGGTAGCTTTGTCATTATGGAAGGTAGTTCGTTGTTGACATTTTATTAATCCAATGGATGGTAGCCTTGTCATTTTGGAAGGTAGTTCGTTGTTGAGATTTTGTTACTCCAATGGATGGTAGACTTGTCATTATGGAAGGTAGTTCATTGTTGAGATTTTGTTACTCCAATGGATTATAGCCTTGTCATTATGGAAGGTAGTTCGTTGTTGTGATTTTGATACTATAATTGATGGTATCCTTGTCATTACAGAACGTAGTTCATTGTTGAGATTTCGTTTCTCCAATGGATGATAGCCTTGTCGTTATGGAAGGTAGTTCATTTTTGAGATTTTGTTACTCCAATGGATGGTATCCTTGTCATTATGGAAGGTTGTTCGTTGTTGAGATATTGTTAATTTAATGGATGGTAGCCTTGTCATTATGGAAGGTAGTTTGTTGTTGAGATTTTGTTACTCCAATAAATGGTAGCCTTGTACTTATGGAAGGTAGTTCATTGTTGAGATTTTGTTACTCTAATTGATTGTATCCTTGTCATTACGGAAGGTAGTTCATTATTGAGATTTTGTTTCTCCAATTGATGATAGCCTTGTCATTATGGAAGGTAGTTCATTTTTGAGATTATGTCACTCCAATGGATGGTATCCTTGTCATTATGGAAGGTTGTTCGTTGTTGAGATATTGTTACTTTAATGGATCGTAGCTTTGTCATTATGGAAGGTAGTTTGTTGTTGAGATTGTGTTACTCCAATGGATGGTAGCCTTGTCATTATGGAAGGTAGTTTGTTGTTGAGATTTTGTTACTCCAATGAATTCTAGCCTTGTACTTATGGAAGGTAGTTCGTTGTTGAGATTTTGTTACTCTAATTGATGGTATCCTTGTCATTACGGAAGGTAGTTCATTGTTGAGATTTTGTTTCTCCAATGGATGATAGCCTTGTCACTATGGAAGATAGTTCATTTTTGAGATTTTGTTACTCTAATGGATGGTATCCTTGTCATTATGGAAGGTTGTTCGTTGTTGAGATATTGTTACTTTAATGGATGCTAGCCTTGTCATTATGGAAGGTAGTTCGTTGATGAGATTTTGTTACTCCAATGGATGGTAGCCTTTTCATTATGGAAGGTAGTTCGTTTTTGAAATTTTTTTACTCCAATGGATGGTAGCCTTGTCATTACTGAAGGTAGTTCATTGTTGAGATTTGGTTTCTCCAATGGATGGTATCCTTGTCATTATGGAAGGTAGTTCTTTGTTGAGATTTTGATACTCCAATGGATGGAAGCCTTGTCATTATGGAAGCTAGGATATAATTGGGATTTTGTTACTCCAATGGATGGTAGCCTAGTTATTATGGAAGGTAGTTCATTTTTTAGATTTTGTTATTCCAATGGATGGTAGCTTTGTCATTATGGAAGGTAGTTCGTTGTTGACATTTTATTAATCCAATGGATGGTAGCCTTGTCATTTTGGAAGGTAGTTCGTTGTTGAGATTTTGTTACTCCAATGGATGGTAGACTTGTCATTATGGAAGGTAGTTCATTGTTGAGATTTTGTTACTCCAATGGATTATAGCCTTGTCATTATGGAAGGTAGTTCGTTGTTGTGATTTTGATACTATAATTGATGGTATCCTTGTCATTACAGAACGTAGTTCATTGTTGAGATTTCGTTTCTCCAATGGATGATAGCCTTGTCGTTATGGAAGGTAGTTCATTTTTGAGATTTTGTTACTCCAATGGATGGTATCCTTGTCATTATGAAAGGTTGTTCGTTGTTGAGATATTGTTAATTTAATGGATGGTAGCCTTGTTATTATGGAAGGTAGTTTGTTGTTGAGATTTTGTTACTCCAATAAATGGTAGCCTTGTACTTATGGAAGGTAGTTCATTGTTGATATTTTGTTACTCTAATTGATGGTATCCTTGTCATTACGGAAGGTAGTTCATTATTGAGATTTTGTTTCTCCAATTGATGATAGCCTTGTCATTATGGAAGGTAGTTCATTTTTGAGATTATGTTACTCCAATGGATGCTATCCTTGTCATTATGGAAGTTTGTTCGTTGTTGATATATTGTTACTTTAATGGATCGTAGCTTTGTCAATATGGAAGGTAGTTTGTTGTTGAGATTGTGTTACTCCAATGGATGGTAGCCTTGTCATTATGGAAGGTAGTTTGTTGTTGAGAATTTGTTACTCCAATGAATTGTAGCCTTGTACTTATGGAAGGTAGTTCGTTGTTGAGATTTTGTTACTCTAATTAATGGTATCCTTGTCATTACGGAAGGTAGTTCATTGTTGAGATTTTGTTTCTCCAATGGATGATAGCCTTGTCATTATGGAAGATAGTTCATTTTTGAGATTTTGTTACTCTAATGGATGGTATCCTTGTCATTATGGAAGGTTGTTCGTTGTTGAGATATTGTTACTTTAATGGATGCTAGCCTTGTCATTATGGAAGTTAGTTCGTTGATGATATTTTTTTACTCCAATGGATGGTAGCCTTTTCATTATGGAAGGTAGTTCGTTGTTGTAATTTTTTTACTCCAATGGATGGTAGCCTTGTCATTATGGAAGGTAATTCATTGTTGAGATTTGGTTTCTCTAATGGATGGTATCCTTATCATTATGGAAGGTAGTTCTTTGTTGAGATTTTGTTACTCCAGTGGATGGAAGCCTTGTCATTATGGAAGCTAGGTCATAATTGGGATTTTTTTACTCCAATGGATGGTAGCCTTGTTATTATGGAAGGTAGTTCATTTTTTAGATTTTGTTATTCCAATGGATGGTAGCTTTGTCATTATGGAAGGTAGTTCGTTGTTGACATTTTATTAATCCAATGGATGGTAGCTTTGTCATTTTGGAAGGTAGTTCGTTGTTGAGATTTTGTTACTCCAATGGATGGTAGACTTGTCATTATGGAAGGTAGTTCATTGTTGAGATTTTGTTACTCCAATGGATTATAGCCTTGTCATTATGGAAGGTAGTTCGTTGTTGTGATTTTGATACTATAATTGATGGTATCCTTGTCATTACAGAACGTAGTTCATTGTTGAGATTTTGTTTCTCCAATGGATGATAGCCTTGTCGTTATGGAAGGTAGTTCATTTTTGAGATTTTGTTACTCCAATGGATGGTATCCTTGTCATTATGGAAGGTTGTTCGTTGTTGAGATATTGTTAATTTAATGGATGGTAGCCTTGTCATTATGGAAGGTAGTTTGTTGTTGAGATTTTGTTACTCCAATAAATGGTAGCCTTGTACTTATGGAAGGTAGTTCATTGTTGAGATTTTGTTACTCTAATTGATGGTATCCTTGTCATTACGGAAGGTAGTTCATTATTGAGATTTTGTTTCTCCAATTGATGATAGCCTTGTCATTATGGAAGGTAGTTCATTTTTGAGATTATGTCACTCCAATGGATGGTATCCTTGTCATTATGGAAGGTTGTTCGTTGTTGAGATATTGTTACTTTAATGGATCGTAGCTTTGTCATTATGGAAGGTAGTTTGTTGTTGAGATTGTGTTACTCAAATGGATGGTAGCCTTGTCATTATGGAAGGTAGTTTGTTGTTGAGATTTTGTTACTCCAATGAATTCTAGCCTTGTACTTATGGAAGGTAGTTCGTTGTTGAGATTTTGTTACTCTAATTGATGGTATCCTTGTCATTACGGAAGGTAGTTCATTGTTGAGATTTTGTTTCTCCAATGGATGATAGCCTTGTCATTATGGAAGATAGTTCATTTTTGAGATTTTGTTACTCTAATGGATGGTATTCTTGTCATTATGGAAGGTTGTTCGTTGTTGAGATATTGTTACTTTAATGGATGCTAGCCTTGTCATTATGGAAGGTAGTTCGTTGATGAGATTTTGTTACTCCAATGGATGGTAGCCTTTTCATTATGGAAGGTAGTTCGTTTTTGAAATTTTTTTACTCCAATGGATGGTAGCCTTGTCATTACTGAAGGTAGTTCATTGTTGAGATTTGGTTTCTCCAATGGATGGTATCCTTGTCATTATGGAAGGTAGTTCTTTGTTGAGATTTTGATACTCCAATGGATGGAAGCCTTGTCATTATGGAAGCTAGGATATAATTGGGATTTTGTTACTCCAATGGATGGTAGCCTAGTTATTATGGAAGGTAGTTCATTTTTTAGATTTTGTTATTCCAATGGATGGTAGCTTTGTCATTATGGAAGGTAGTTCGTTGTTGACATTTTATTAATCCAATGGATGGTAGCCTTGTCATTTTGGAAGGTAGTTCGTTGTTGAGATTTTGTTACTCCAATGGATGGTAGACTTGTCATTATGGAAGGTAGTTCATTGTTGAGATTTTGTTACTCCAATGGATTATAGCCTTGTCATTATGGAAGGTAGTTCGTTGTTGTGATTTTGATACTATAATTGATGGTATCCTTGTCATTACAGAACGTAGTTCATTGTTGAGATTTCGTTTCTCCAATGGATGATAGCCTTGTCGTTATGAAAGGTAGTTCATTTTTGAGATTTTGTTACTCCAATGGATGGTATCCTTGTCATTATGGAAGGTTGTTCGTTGTTGAGATATTGTTAATTTAATGGATGGTACCCTTGTCATTATGGAAGGTAGTTTGTTGTTGAGATTTTGTTACTCCAATAAATGGTAGCCTTGTACTTATGGAAGGTAGTTCATTGTTGAGATTTTGTTACTCTAATTGATGGTATCCTTGTCATTACGGAAGGTAGTTCATTATTGAGATTTTGTTTCTCCAATTGATGATAGCCTTGTCATTATGGAAGGTAGTTCATTTTTGAGATTATGTCACTCCAATGGATGGTATCCTTGTCATTATGGAAGGTTGTTCGTTGTTGAGATATTGTTACTTTAATGGATCGTAGCTTTGTCATTATGGAAGGTAGTTTGTTGTTGAGATTGTGTTACTCCAATGGATGGTAGCCTTGTCATTATGGAAGGTAGTTTGTTGTTGAGATTTTGTTACTCCAATGAATTCTAGCCTTGTACTTATGGAAGGTAGTTCGTTGTTGAGATTTTGTTACTCTAATTGATGGTATCCTTGTCATTACGGAAGGTAGTTCATTGTTGAGATTTTGTTTCTCCAATGGATGATAGCCTTGTCACTATGGAAGATAGTTCATTTTTGAGATTTTGTTACTCTAATGGATGGTATCCTTGTCATTATGGAAGGTGGTTCGTTGTTGAGATATTGTTACTTTAATGGATGCTAGCCTTGTCATTATGGAAGGTAGTTCGTTGATGAGATTTTGTTACTCCAATGGATGGTAGCCTTTTCATTATGGAAGGTAGTTCGTTTTTGGAATTTGTTTACTCCAATGGATGGTAGCCTTGTCATTATGGAAGGTAGTTCATTGTTGAGATTTGGTTTCTCCAATGGATGGTATCCTTGTCATTGTGGAAGGTAGTTCTTTGTTGAGATTTTGTTACTCCAATGGATGGAAGCCTTGTCATTATGGAAGCTAGGATATAATTCGGATTTTGTTACTCCAATGGATGGTAGCCTTGTTATTATGGAAGGTAGTTCATTTTTTAGATTTTGTTATTCCAATGGATGGTAGCTTTGTCATTATGGAAGGTAGTTCGTTGTTGACATTTTATTAATCCAATGTATGGTAGCCTTGTCATTTTGGAAGGTAGTTCGTTGTTGAGATTTTGTTACTCCAATGGATGGTAGACTTGTCATTATGGAAGGTAGTTCATTGTTGAGATTTTGTTACTCCAATGGATTATAGCCTTGTCATTATGGAAGGTAGTTCGTTGTTGTGATTTTGATACTATAATTGATGGTATCCTTGTCATTACAGAACGTAGTTCATTGTTGAGATTTCGTTTCTCCAATGGATGATAGCCTTGTCGTGATGGAAGGTAGTTCATTTTTAAGATTTTGTTACTCCAATGGATGGTATCCTTGTCATTATGGAAGGTTGTTTGTTGTTGAGATATTGTTAATTTAATGGATGGTAGCCTTGTCATTATGGAAGGTAGTTTGTTGTTGAGATTTTGTTACTCCAGTAAATGGTAGCCTTGTACTTATGGAAGGTAGTTCATTGTTGAGATTTTGTTACTCTAATTGATGGTATCCTTGTCATTACGAAAGGTAGTTCATTGTTGAGATTTTGATTCTCCAATGGATGATAGCCTTGTCATTATGGAAGGTAGTTCATTTTTGATATTTTGTTACTCCAATGGATGTAGCTTTATCATTATGGAAGGTAGTTCATTGTTGAGATTTTGTTACTCCAACGAATGGTAACCTTGTCATTATGGAAGGTAGTTCGTTGTTGAAATTTTGTTACTCCAATGGATGGTAGACTTGTCATTATGGAAGGAATTTTGTTGTTTAGATTTTGTTACTCCAATGGATGCTAGCCTTGTCATTATGGAAGGTAGTTCGTTGATGATATTTTGTTACTCCAATGGATGGTAGCCTTTTCATTATGGAAGGTAGTTCGTTGTTGAAATTTTGTTATTGCAATGGATGGTAGCCTTGTCATTATGGAAGGTAGTTCGTTGTTGAGATTTGCTTACTCCAATTGATGGTAGCCTTGTCATTATGGAAGGTAGTTCATTGTTGAGATTCTGTTACTCCAATGGATGGTAGCCTTGTCATTATGGAAGCTAGTTCGTTACTGGGATTTTGTTACTCCAATGGATGGTAGCCTTGTTATTATGCAAGGTAGTTCATTTTTGAGATTTTGTTACTCCAATGGATGGTAGCCTTGTCATTATGGAAGGTATTTTGTTGTTTAGATTTTGTTACTCCAATGGATGATATCCTTGTCATTATGGAAGGTAGTTCATTGTTGAGACTTTGTTTCTCCAATTGATGATAGCCTTGTCATTACAGAAGGTAGTTCATTGTTGAGATTTTGTTTCTCCAATTGATGATAGCCTTGTCATTATGGAAGGTAGTTCATTTTTGAGATTATGTTACTCCAATGGATGGTATCCTTGTCATTATGGAAGGTTGTTCGTTGTTGAGATATTGTTAATTTAATGGATGGTAGCTTGTCATTATGGAAGGTAGTTTGTTGTTGAGATTTTGTTACTCCAATGGATGGTAGCCTTGTCATTATGGATGGTAGTTCGTTGTTGAGATTTTGTTACTCTAATTGATGGTATCCTTGTCATTATGAAAGGTAGTTCATTGTTGAGATTTTGATTCTCCGATGGATGATAGCCTTGTCATTATGGAAGGTAATTCATTTTTGAGATTTTGTTACTCCAATGGATGGTAGCTTTGTCATTATGGAAGGTAGTTCATTGTTGATATTTTGTTACTCCAATGGATGGTAGCCTTGTCATTACGGAAGGTAGTTCATTGTTGAAATTTTGTTACTCCAATGGATGGTAGCCTTGTCATTATGGAAGGTATTTTGTTGTTTAGTTTTTGTTACACGAATGGATGATAGCCTTGTCATTACGGAAGGTAGTTCATTTTTGAGATTTTGTTACTCCAATTGATGGTATCCTTGTCATTATGGAAGGTTGTTCGTTGTTGAGATATTGTTACTTTAATGGGTGGTAACCTTGTCATTATGGAAGGTAGTTTGTTGTTGAGATTTTGTTACTCCAATGAATGGTAGCCTTGTACTTATGGAAGGTAGTTCTTTGTTTAGATTTTGTTACTCTAATTGATGGTATCCTTGTCATTACGGAAGGTAATTCATTGTTGAGATTTTGTTTCTCCAATGGATGATAGCCTTGTCATTATGGAAGGTAATTCATTTTTAAGATTTTGTTACTCCAATGGATGGTATCCTTGTCATTATGGAAGGTTGTTCGTTGTTGAGATATTGTTAATTTAATGGATGGTAGCCTTGTCATTATGGAAGGTAGTTTGTTGTTGAGATTTTGTTACTCCAATAAATGGTAGCCTTGTACTTATGGAAGGTAGTTCATTGTTGAGATTTTGTTACTCTAATTGATGGTATCCTTGTCATTACGAAAGGTAGTTCATTGTTGAGATTTTGATTTTCCAATGGATGATAGCCTTGTCATTATGGAAGGTAGTTCATTTTTGAGATTTTGTTACTCCAATGGATGGTAGCTTTATCATTATGGATGGTAGTTCATTGTTGAGATTTTGTTACTCCAACGAATGGTAACCTTGTCATTACGGAAGGTAGTTCGTTGTTGAAACTTTGTTACTCCAATGGATGGTAGAATTGTCATTATGGGAGGAATTTTGTTGTTTAGATTTTGTTACTCCAATGGATGCTAGCCTTGTCATTATGGAAGGTAGTTCGTTGATGATATTTTGTTACTCCAATGGATGGTAGCCTTTTCATTATGGAAGGTAGTTCGTTGTTGAAATTTTGTTATTGCAATGGATGGTAGCCTTGTCATTATGGAAGGTAGTTCGTTGTTGAGATTTGGTTACTCCAATGGATGGTAGCCTTGTTATTATGGAAGGTAGTTCATTTTTGAGATTTTGTTACTCCAATGGATGGTAGCCTTGTCATTATGGAAGGTATTTTGTTGTATAGATTTTGTTACTCTAATGGATGATATCCTTGTCATTATGGAAGGTAGTTCATTGTTGAGATTTTGTTTCTCCAATTGATGATAGCCTTGTCATTACAGAAGGTAGTTCATTGTTGAGATTTTGTTTCTCCAATTGATGATAGCCTTGTCATTATGGAAGGTAGTTCATTTTTGAGATTATGTTACTCCAATGGATGGTATCCTTGTCATTATGGAAGGTTGTTTGTTGTTGAGATATTGTTAATTTAATGAATGGTAGCTTGTCATTATGGAAGGTAGTTTGTTGTTGAGATTTTGTTACTCCAATGGATGGTAGCCTTGTCATTATGGATGGTAGTTTGTTGTTGAGATTTTGTTACTCTAATTGATGGTATCCTTGTCATTATGAAAGGTAGTTCATTGTTGAGATTTTGATTCTCCAATGGATGATAGCCTTGTCATTATGGAAGGTAGTCTATTGTTCAGATTTTTGTTACTATAATGTATGGTAGCCTTGTCATTATGATAGGTAGTCTGTTGTCGATATTTTTGTTAATCTATTGGATGGTAGCCATTACATTTTGGAAGTTAGTCTATTGTCAAGATTTTTGTAACTCCAATGGATGGTAGCCTAGTCATTATGGAAGGTAGTCTGTTTTTGAGATTTTTTATACTCCGATGGATGGTAGCCTTATCATTATGGAAGGTAGTCTGTTGTCGAGATTGTTGTTACTCCAATGGATGGTAGCGTTGTCATTATGGAAGGTAGTCTGTTGTCGTGATTTTTGTAACTCCAATGGATGGTAGCGTTGTCATTATGGAACGTAGTATGTTGTCGATATCTTTGTTACTCCAATGGATGGTAGCCTTGTCATTATGAAAGGTAGTCTGTTGTCGAGATTTTTGTTACTCCAATGGATGGTAGCCTTAGTATTATGGAAGGTAGTCTATCATTGTGATTTTTGTTACTCCTATGGATGGTAGCCTTCTCATTATGGAAGGTAGTCTGTTGTCAAGATTTTTGTTACTCTAATGGATGGTAGCCTTGTCATTATGGAAGGTAGTATTTTGTTGATATCTTTGTTACTCCAATGGATGGTAGCCTTGTCATTATGGAAGGTAGTCGGTTGTCGTTATCTTTGTTACTCCAATGGATGGTAGCCTAGTCATTATGAAAGGTAGTCTATTGTCGAGATTTTTTTTACTCCAATGGATGGTAGCCATGTCATTATGGAAGGTAGGCTGTTCTCGATATATTTGTTACTTCAATGGATGGTAGCCTAGTCATTATGAAAGGTAGTCTATCGTCGATATTTTTTTTACTCCAATGGATGGTAGCCTTGTCATTATGGAAGGTAGTATGTTGTCGAGATTTTTGTTATTCCAATGAATGGAAGCCTTGTCATTATGAAAGGTAGTCTTTTGTCGATATATTTGTTACTCCAATGGATAGTAGCCTAGTCATTAGGGAAGGTAGTGTGTTGTCGAGATTTTTGTTACTCCAATGGATGATAGCCTAGTCATTATGGAAGATAGTCTGTTGTTGAGATTTTTGTTACTCCAATGGATGATAGCCTTGTCATTATGGAAGCTAGTTTGTTGCCGAGATTTTTGTTACTCCAATTTATGGTAGCCTTGTTATTATGGAAGGTAGTCTGTCATTGTGATTTTTGTTACTATTATGGATGGTAGCCTTCTCATTATGGTAGGTAGTCTATTGTTCAGATTTTTGTTACTACAATGTATGGTAGCCTAGTCATTATGGAAGGTAGTCTATTGTCGAGATTTTAGTTACTCCAATGGATGGCAGCCTAGTCATTATGGAAGGTAGTCTGTTGTCGAGATTTTTATTACTTCAATGGATGGTAGCCTTGTCATTATGGAAGGTAGTCTATTGTCGAGATTTTTTTTACTCCAATGGATGGTGGCCTTGTCATTATGGAAGATAGTATGTTGTCGAGATTTTTGTTATTCCAATGGATGGTAGCCTTGTCATTATGAAAGGTAGTCGGTTGTCGATATCTTTGTTACTCCAATGGATGGTAGCCTAGTACTTACGGAAGGTAGTCTGTTGTCGAGATTTTTGTTACTCCAATGGATGGTAGCCTAGTCATTATGGAAGATAGTTTGTTGTCGAGATTTTTGTTACTCCAATGGATGGTAGCCTTGTCATTATGGAAGGTAGTATGTCGTTGTAATTTTTGTTACTCCTATGGATGGTAGCCTTGTCATTATGGAAGGTAGTCTGTCATTGTGATTTTTGTTACTTCTATGGATGGTAGCCTTGTCATTATGGAAGGTAGTCTATTGTTCAGATTTTCATTACTACAATGTATGGTAGCCTAGTCATTATGGAAGGTAGTCTGTTGTCGAGATTTTAGTTACTCCAATGGATGGTAGCCTAGTCATTATGGAAGGTAGTCTGTTGTCGAGATTTTTGTTACTCCAATGGATGGTAGCCTTGTCATTATGGAAGGTAGTCTGTTGTCGAGATATTTTGTTACTCTAATGGAAGGTAGCCTTATCATTATGGAAGCTAGTTCGTTACTGGGATTTTGTTACTCCTATGGATGGTAGCCTTGTTATTATGGAAGGTAGTTCATTTTTGAGATTTTGTTACTCCAATGGATGGTAGCCTTGTCATTATGGAAGGTATTTTATTGTTTAGATTTTGTTACTCCAATGGATGATATCCTTGTCATTATGGAAGGTAGTTCATTTTTGAGATTTTGTTACTCTAATTGATGGTATCCTTGTCATTACGGAAGGTAGTTCATTGTTGAGATTTTGTTTCTCCAATTGATGATAGCCTTGTCATTATGGAAGGTAGTTCATTTTTGAGATTATGTTACTCCAATGGATGTTATCCTTGTCATTATGGAAGTTTATTCGTTGTTGAGATATTGTTAATTTAATGGATGGTAGGTTGTCATTATGGAAGGTAGTTTGTTGTTGAGATTTTGTTACTCCAATGGATGGTAGCCTTGTCATTATGGATGGTAGTTCGTTGTTGAGATTTTGTTACTCTAATTGATGGTATCCTTGTCATTATGAAAGGTAGTTCATTGTTGAGATTTTGATTCTCCAATGGATGATAGCCTTGTCATTATGGAAGGTAATTCATTTTTGTGATTTTGTTACTCCAATGGATGGTAGCTTTGTCATTATGGAAGGTAGTTCATTGTTGATATTTTGTTACTCCAATGGATGGTAGCCTTGTCATTACGGAAGGTAGTTCATTGTTGAAATTTTGTTACTCCAATGGATGGTAGCCTTGTCATTATGGAAGGTATTTTGTTGTTTAGATTTTGTTACACGAATGGATGATAGCCTTGTCATTATGGAAGGTAGTTCATTTTTTGATTTTGTTACTCCAATGGATGGTATCTTTGTCATTATGGAAGGTTGTTCGTTGTTGAGATATTGTTACTTTAATGGATGGTAGCCTTGTCATTATGGAAGGTAGTTTGTTGTTGAGATTTTGTTACTCCAATGAATGGTAGCCTTGTACTTATGGAAGGTAGTTCGTTGTTTAGATTTTGTTACTCTAATTGATGGTATCCTTGTCATTACGGAAGGTAGTTCATTGTTGAGATTTTGTTTCTCCAATGGATGATAGCCTTGTCATTATGGAAGGTAATTCATTTTTGAGATTTTGTTACTCCAATGGTTGGTATCCTTGTCATTATGGAAGGTTGTTTGTTGTTGAGATATAGTTACTTTAATGGATGGTAGCCTTGTCATTATGGAAGGTAGTTTGTTCTTGAGATTTTGTTACTCCAATGGATGCTAGCCTTGTCATTATGGAAGGTAGTTCATTGTTGAGATTTTATTACTCTAATTGATGGTATCCTTGTCATTACGAAAGGTAGTTCATTGTTGAGATTTTGATTCTCCAATGGATGATAGCCTTGTCATTATGGAAGGTAGTTCATTTTTGAGATTTTGTTACTCCAATGGATGATAGCCTTGTCATTACGAAAGGTAGTTCGTTGTTGAAATTTTGTTAGTCCAATGGATGGTAGCCTTGTCATTATGGAAGGTATTTTGTTGTTTAGATTTTGTTACTTAAATGGATGATAGCCTTGTCATTATGAAAGGTAGTCTGTTGTCTATATCTTTGTTACTCCAATGGATGGTAGCCTAGTCATTAGGGAAGGTAGTCTGTTATCGAGATTTTTCTTACTCCAATGGATGGTAGCCTAGTCATTATGGAAGATAGTCTGTTGTCGAGATTTTTGTTACTCCAATGGATGGTAGCCTTGTCAATATGAAGGTAGTCTGTTGTCGAGATTTTTGTTACTCCAATGGATGGTAGCCTTGTCATTATGAAAGGTAGTATGTCATTGTGATTTTTGTTACTCCTATGGATGGTAGCCTTGTCATTATGGAAGGTAGTCTATTGTTCAGATTTTTGTTACTATAATGTATGGTAGCCTTGTCATTATGATAGGTAGTCTGTTGTCGATATTTTTGTTACTCTATTGGATGGTAGCCATTACATTTTGGAAGTTAGTCTATTGTCAAGATTTTTGTAACTCCAATGGATGGTAGCCTAGTCATTATGGAAGGTAGTCTGTTTTTGAGATTTTTTATACTCCGATGGACGGTAGCCTTATCATTATGGAAGGTAGTCTGTTGTCGAGATTGTTGTTACTCCAATGGATGGTAGCGTTGTCATTATGGAAGGTAGTCTGTTGTCGTGATTTTTGTAACTCCAATGGATGGTAGCCTTGTCATTATGGAAGGTAGTATGTTGTCGATATCTTTGTTACTCCAATGGATGGTAGCCTTGTCATTATGAAAGGTAGTCTGATGTCGAGATTTTTGTTACTCCAATGGATGGTAGCCTTGTTATTATGGAAGGTAGTCTGTCATTGTGATTTTTGTTACTCCTATGGATGGTAGCCTTCTCATTATGGAAGGTAGTCTGTTGTCAAGATTTTTGTTACTCCAATGGATGGTAGCCTTGTCATTATGGAAGGTAGTATTTTGTTGATATCTTTGTTACTCCAATGGATGGTAGCCTTGCCATTATGGAAGGTAGTCGGTTGTCGTTATCTTTGTTACTCCAATGGATGGTAGCCTAGTCATTATGAAAGGTAGTATATTGTCGAGATTTTTTTTACTCCAATGGATGGTAGCCATGTCATTATGGAAGGTAGGCTGTTCTCGATATATTTGTTACTTCAATGGATGGTAGCCTAGTCATTATGAAAGGTAGTCTATCGTCGATATTTTTTTTACTCCAATGGATGGTAGCCTTGTCATTATGGAAGGTAGTATGTTGTCGAGATTTTTGTTATTCCAATGGATGGTAGCCTTGTCATTATGAAAGGTAGTCTTTTGTCGATATCTTTGTTACTCCAATGGATAGTAGCCTAGTCATTAGGGAAGGTAGTGTGTTGTCGATATTTTTATTACTCCAATGGATGATAGCCTAGTCATTATGGAAGATAGTCTGTTGTTGAGATTTTTGTTACTCCAATGGATGATAGCCTTGTCATTATGGAAGCTAGTTTGTTGCCGAGATTTTTGTTACTCCAATTTATGGTAGCCTTGTTATTATGGAAGGTAGTATGTCATTGTGATTTTTGTTACTCTTATGGATGGTAGCCTTCTCATTATGGTAGGTAGTCTATTGTTCAGATTTTTGTTACTACAATGTATGGTAGCCTAGTCATTATGGAAGGTAGTCTATTGTCGAGATTTTAGTTACTCCAATGGATGGCAGCCTAGTCATTATGGAAGGTAGTTTGTTCTCGAGATTTTTATTACTTCAATGGATGGTAGCCTTGTCATTATGGAAGGTAGTCTATTGTCGAGATTTTTTTTACTCCAATGGATGGTAGCCTTGTCATTATGGAAGATAGTATGTTGTCGAGATTTTTGTTATTCCAATGGATGGTAGCCTTGTCATTATGAAAGGTAGTCGGTTGTCGATATCTTTGTTACTCCAATGGATGGTAGCCTAGTCATTAGGGAAGGTAGTCTGTTGTCGAGATTTTTGTTACTCCAATGGATGGTAGCCTAGTCATTATGGAAGATAGTTTGTTGTCGAGATTTTTTTTACTCCAATGGATGGTAGCCTTGTCATTATGGAAGGTAGTATGTCGTTGTAATTTTTGTTACTCCTATGGATGGTAGCCTTGTCATTATGGAAGGTAGTCTGTCATTGTGATTTTTGTTACTCCTATGGATGGTAGCCTTGTCATTATGGAAGGTAGTCTATTGTTCAGATTTTCATTACTACAATGTATGGTAGCCTAGTCATTATGGAAGGTAGTCTGTTGTCGAGATTTTAGTTACTCCAATGGATGGAAGCCTAGTCATTATGGAAGGTAGTCTGTTGTCGAGATTTTTGTTACTCCAATGGATGGTAGCCTTGTCATTATGTAAGGTAGTCTGTTGACGAGATATTTTGTTACTCTAATGGATGGTAGCCTTGTCATTATGGAAGGTAGTCTGTCGTCGTGATTTTTGTTACTCCAATGGATGGTAGCCTTGTCATTATGGAAGGTAGTATGTTGTCAATATTTTTGTTAATCCAATGGATGGTAGCCTTGTCATTATGGAAGGTAGTCTATTGTTAAGATTTTTGTTACTACAAAGTATGGTAGCCTTGTCATTATGGTAGGTAGTCTGTTGTCGAGATTTTTGTTACTCTATTGGATGGTAGCCATGTCATTTTGGAAGTTAGTCTGTTGTCAAGACTTTTATTTTTCCACTGGATGGTAGCCTAGTCATTATGAAAGGTAGTTTGTTTTTGAGATTTTTGATACTCCGATGGAGGGTAGCCTTGTCATTATGGAAGGTAGTCTGTTGTCATGATTTTTGTTACTCCAATGGATGGTAGCCTTGTTATTATGGAAGGTAGTATGTTTGCGAGATTTTTGTTATTCCAACGGATGGTAGCCTTGTCATTATGGAAGGTAGTCTGTTGTTGATATTTTTGTTACTCCAATGGATGATAGCTTTGTCATTATGGAAGGTAGTCTGTTGTCGAGATTTTTGTTACGCCAATGGATGATAGCCTTGTCATTATGGAATGTAGCCTATTATTCAGATTTTCGTTACTACAATGTATGGTAGCCTAGTCATTATGGAAGGTAGTCTGTTGTCGAGATTTTAGTTACTCCAATGGATGGTAGCCTAGTCATTATGGAAGGTAGTATGTTTTTGAGATTTTTGATACTCCGATGGATGGTAGCCTTGTCATTATGAAAGGTAGTTTTTTGTCAATATCTTTGTTACTCCAATGGATGATAGCCCTGTCATTATGGATGGTAGTCTGTTGTCGAGATTTTTGTTACTCCAATGGACGATAGCCTTGTCATTATGGAAGGTATTTTGTCATTGTGATTTTTGTTACTCCTATGAATGGTAGCCTTGTCATTATGGGAGGTAGTCTATTGTTCAGATTTTTGTAACTAAAATGTATGGTAGCCTTATCATTATGGAAGGTAGTCTGTTGTCGAGATTTTTGTTACTCCATTGGATGGTAGCCTTGTCATTCTAGAAGATAGTCTGTTGTCGAGATTTTTGTTATTCCAATGGATTGTTGCCTAGTCATCATGGAAGGTAGTCTATTTTCCATATTTTTGTTACTCCAATGGATGGTAGACTTGTCGTTATATAAGGTAGTCTGCTGTCAAGATATTTGTTACTCTAATGGATGGTAGCCTTGTCATTATGGAAGGTAGTCTATTGTCGAGATTTTTGTTACTACAATGGTTTGTAGCCTGGTCATTATGGAAGGTAGTATGTTGTCGATATCTTTGTTACTCCAATGGATGTTAGCCTAGTCATTATGGAAGGTAGTCTGTTGTCGAGATTTTTGTTACTCCAATGGATGGTAGCCTTATCATTATGGAAGGTAGTCTGTTGTCGAGATTTTTGTTACTCTAATGGATGGTTGCCTAGTCATTGTGGAAGGTAGTATGTTTTTGAGATTTTTAATACTCCGATGGATGGTAGCCTTGTCATTATGGAAGGTAGTCTTTTGTTCATATTTTCGTTACTACAATGTATGGTAGCCTAGTAATTATGGAAGGTAGTCTGTTGTCGAGATTTTAGATTCTTCAATGGATGGTAGCCTAGTCATTATGGAAGGTAGTATGTTTTTGAGATTTTTGATACTCCGATGGATGGTAGCCTTGTCATTATGGAAGGTAGTCTGTTGTCGAGATTTTTTTTACTCCAATGGATGGTAGCCTTGTCATTATGGAAGGTAGTATGTTGTCGATATCTTTGTTACTCCAATGGATGGTAGCTTTGTCATTGTGAAAGGCAGTATGTTGTCGAGATTTTTGTTACTCCAATGGATGGTAGCCATGTCATTATGAAAGGTAGTTTTTTGTCAACATCTTTGTTACTCCAATGGATGATAGCCCTGTCATTATGGATGGTAGTCTGTTGTCGAGATTTTTGTTACTCCAATGGACGATAGCCTTCTTATTATGGAAGGTAGTTCATTTTTGAGATTTTGTTACTCCAATGGATGGTAGCCTTGTCATTATGGAAGATATTTTGTTGTTTAGATTTTGTTACTCCAATGGATGATATCCTTGTCATTATGGAAGGTAGTTCATTTTTGAGATTTTGTTACTCTAATTGATGGTATCCTTGTCATTACGGAAGGTAGTTCATTGTTGAGATTTTGTTTCTCCAATTGATGATAGCCTTGTCATTATGGAAGGTAGTTCATTTTTGAGATTATGTTACTCCAATGGATGGTATCCTTGTCATTATGGAAGTTTGTTCGTTGTTGAGATATTGTTAATTTAATGGATGGTAGCTTGTCATTATGGAAGGTAGTTTGTTATTGAGATTTTGTTACTCCAATGGATGGTAGCCTTGTCATTATGGATGGTAGTTCATTGTTGAGATTTTGTTACTCTAATTGATGGTATCCTTGTCATTATGAAAGGTAGTTCATTGTTGAGATTTTGATTCTCCAATGGATGATAGCCTTGTCATTATGGAAGGTAATTCATTTTTGTGATTTTGTTACTCCAATGGATGGTATTTGTCATTATGGACGGTAGTTCATTGTTGATATTTTGTTACTCCAATGGATGGTAGCCTTGTCATTTCGGAAGGTAGTTCATTGTTGAAATTTTGTTACTCCAATGGATGGTAGCCTTGTCATTATGGAAGGTATTTTTTTGTTTAGATTTTGTTACACGAATGGATGATAGCCTTGTCATTATGGAAGGTAGTTCATTTTTTGATTTTGTTACTCCAATGGATGGTATCTTTGTCATTATGGAAGGTTGTTCGTTGTTGAGATATTGTTACTTTAATGGATGGTAGCCTTGTCATTATGGAAGGTAGTTTGTTGTTGATATCTTTGTTACTCCAATGGATGGTAGCCTTGCCATTATGGAAGGTAGTCTGTTGTCAAGATTTTTGTTACTCTAATGGATGGTAGCCTTGTCATTATGGAAGGTAGTATTTTGTTGATATCTTTGTTACTCCAATGGATGGTAGCCTTGTCATTATGGAAGGTAGTCGGTTGTCGTTATCTTTGTTACTCCAATGGATGGTAGCCTAGTCATTATGAAAGGTAGTCTATTGTCGAGATTTTTTTTACTCCAATGGATGGTAGCCATGTCATTATGGAAGGTAGGCTGTTCTCGATATATTTGTTACTTCAATGGATGGTAGCCTAGTCATTATGAAAGGTAGTCTATCGTCGATATTTTTTTTACTCCAATGGATGGTAGCCTTGTCATTATGGAAGGTAGTATGTTGTCGAGATTTTTGTTATTCCAATGAATGGAAGCCTTGTCATTATGAAAGGTAGTCTTTTGTCGATATATTTGTTACTCCAATGGATAGTAGCCTAGTCATTAGGGAAGGTAGTGTGTTGTCGAGATTTTTGTTACTCCAATGGATGATAGCCTAGTCATTATGGAAGATAGTCTGTTGTTGAGATTTTTGTTACTCCAATGGATGATAGCCTTGTCATTATGGAAGCTAGTTTGTTGCCGAGATTTTTGTTACTCCAATTTATGGTAGCCTTGTTATTATGGAAGGTAGTCTGTCATTGTGATTTTTGTTACTCTTATGGATGGTAGCCTTCTCATTATGGTAGGTAGTCTATTGTTCAGATTTTTGTTACTACAATGTATGGTAGCCTAGTCATTATGGAAGGTAGTCTATTGTCGAGATTTTAGTTACTCCAATGGATGGCAGCCTAGTCATTATGGAAGGTAGTCTGTTGTCGAGATTTTTATTACTTCAATGGATGGTAGCCTTGTCATTATGGAAGGTAGTCTATTGTCGAGATTTTTTTTACTCCAATGGATGGTGGCCTTGTCATTATGGAAGATAGTATGTTGTCGAGATTTTTGTTATTCCAATGGATGGTAGCCTTGTCATTATGAAAGGTAGTCGGTTGTCGATATCTTTGTTACTCCAATGGATGGTAGCCTAGTACTTACGGAAGGTAGTCTGTTGTCGAGATTTTTGTTACTCCAATGGATGGTAGCCTAGTCATTATGGAAGATAGTTTGTTGTCGAGATTTTTGTTACTCCAATGGATGGTAGCCTTGTCATTATGGAAGGTAGTATGTCGTTGTAATTTTTGTTACTCCTATGGATGGTAGCCTTGTCATTATGGAAGGTAGTCTGTCATTGTGATTTTTGTTACTTCTATGGATGGTAGCCTTGTCATTATGGAAGGTAGTCTATTGTTCAGATTTTCATTACTACAATGTATGGTAGCCTAGTCATTATGGAAGGTAGTCTGTTGTCGAGATTTTAGTTACTCCAATGGATGGTAGCCTAGTCATTATGGAAGGTAGTCTGTTGTCGAGATTTTTGTTACTCCAATGGATGGTAGCCTTGTCATTATGGAAGGTAGTCTGTTGTCGAGATATTTTGTTACTCTAATGGAAGGTAGCCTTATCATTATGGAAGCTAGTTCGTTACTGGGATTTTGTTACTCCTATGGATGGTAGCCTTGTTATTATGGAAGGTAGTTCATTTTTGAGATTTTGTTACTCCAATGGATGGTAGCCTTGTCATTATGGAAGGTATTTTATTGTTTAGATTTTGTTACTCCAATGGATGATATCCTTGTCATTATGGAAGGTAGTTCATTTTTGAGATTTTGTTACTCTAATTGATGGTATCCTTGTCATTACGGAAGGTAGTTCATTGTTGAGATTTTGTTTCTCCAATTGATGATAGCCTTGTCATTATGGAAGGTAGTTCATTTTTGAGATTATGTTACTCCAATGGATGTTATCCTTGTCATTATGGAAGTTTATTCGTTGTTGAGATATTGTTAATTTAATGGATGGTAGGTTGTCATTATGGAAGGTAGTTTGTTGTTGAGATTTTGTTACTCCAATGGATGGTAGCCTTGTCATTATGGATGGTAGTTCGTTGTTGAGATTTTGTTACTCTAATTGATGGTATCCTTGTCATTATGAAAGGTAGTTCATTGTTGAGATTTTGATTCTCCAATGGATGATAGCCTTGTCATTATGGAAGGTAATTCATTTTTGTGATTTTGTTACTCCAATGGATGGTAGCTTTGTCATTATGGAAGGTAGTTCATTGTTGATATTTTGTTACTCCAATGGATGGTAGCCTTGTCATTACGGAAGGTAGTTCATTGTTGAAATTTTGTTACTCCAATGGATGGTAGCCTTGTCATTATGGAAGGTATTTTGTTGTTTAGATTTTGTTACACGAATGGATGATAGCCTTGTCATTATGGAAGGTAGTTCATTTTTTGATTTTGTTACTCCAATGGATGGTATCTTTGTCATTATGGAAGGTTGTTCGTTGTTGAGATATTGTTACTTTAATGGATGGTAGCCTTGTCATTATGGAAGGTAGTTTGTTGTTGAGATTTTGTTACTCCAATGAATGGTAGCCTTGTACTTATGGAAGGTAGTTCGTTGTTTAGATTTTGTTACTCTAATTGATGGTATCCTTGTCATTACGGAAGGTAGTTCATTGTTGAGATTTTGTTTCTCCAATGGATGATAGCCTTGTCATTATGGAAGGTAATTCATTTTTGAGATTTTGTTACTCCAATGGTTGGTATCCTTGTCATTATGGAAGGTTGTTTGTTGTTGAGATATAGTTACTTTAATGGATGGTAGCCTTGTCATTATGGAAGGTAGTTTGTTCTTGAGATTTTGTTACTCCAATGGATGCTAGCCTTGTCATTATGGAAGGTAGTTCATTGTTGAGATTTTATTACTCTAATTTATGGTATCCTTGTCATTACGAAAGGTAGTTCATTGTTGAGATTTTGATTCTCCAATGGATGATAGCCTTGTCATTATGGAAGGTAGTTCATTTTTGAGATTTTGTTACTCCAATGGATGATAGCCTTGTCATTACGAAAGGTAGTTCGTTGTTGAAATTTTGTTAGTCCAATGGATGGTAGCCTTGTCATTATGGAAGGTATTTTGTTGTTTAGATTTTGTTACTTAAATGGATGATAGCCTTGTCATTATGAAAGGTAGTCTGTTGTCTATATCTTTGTTACTCCAATGGATGGTAGCCTAGTCATTAGGGAAGGTAGTCTGTTATCGAGATTTTTCTTACTCCAATGGATGGTAGCCTAGTCATTATGGAAGATAGTCTGTTGTCGAGATTTTTGTTACTCCAATGGATGGTAGCCTTGTCAATATGAAGGTAGTCTGTTGTCGAGATTTTTGTTACTCCAATGGATGGTAGCCTTGTCATTATGAAAGGTAGTATGTCATTGTGATTTTTGTTACTCCTATGGATGGTAGCCTTGTCATTATGGAAGGTAGTCTATTGTTCAGATTTTTGTTACTATAATGTATGGTAGCCTTGTCATTATGATAGGTAGTCTGTTGTCGATATTTTTGTTACTCTATTGGATGGTAGCCATTACATTTTGGAAGTTAGTCTATTGTCAAGATTTTTGTAACTCCAATGGATGGTAGCCTAGTCATTATGGAAGGTAGTCTGTTTTTGAGATTTTTTATACTCCGATGGACGGTAGCCTTATCATTATGGAAGGTAGTCTGTTGTCGAGATTGTTGTTACTCCAATGGATGGTAGCGTTGTCATTATGGAAGGTAGTCTGTTGTCGTGATTTTTGTAACTCCAATGGATGGTAGCCTTGTCATTATGGAAGGTAGTATGTTGTCGATATCTTTGTTACTCCAATGGATGGTAGCCTTGTCATTATGAAAGGTAGTCTGATGTCGAGATTTTTGTTACTCCAATGGATGGTAGCTTTGTTATTATGGAAGGTAGTCTGTCATTGTGATTTTTGTTACTCCTATGGATGGTAGCCTTCTCATTATGGAAGGTAGTCTGTTGTCAAGATTTTTGTTACTCCAATGGATGGTAGCCTTGTCATTATGGAAGGTAGTATTTTGTTGATATCTTTGTTACTCCAATGGATGGTAGCCTTGCCATTATGGAAGGTAGTCGGTTGTCGTTATCTTTGTTACTCCAATGGATGGTAGCCTAGTCATTATGAAAGGTAGTATATTGTCGAGATTTTTTTTACTCCAATGGATGGTAGCCATGTCATTATGGAAGGTAGGCTGTTCTCGATATATTTGTTACTTCAATGGATGGTAGCCTAGTCATTATGAAAGGTAGTCTATCATCGATATTTTTTTTACTCCAATGGATGGTAGCCTTGTCATTATGGAAGGTAGTATGTTGTCGAGATTTTTGTTATTCCAATGGATGGTAGCCTTGTCATTATGAAAGGTAGTCTTTTGTCGATATCTTTGTTACTCCAATGGATAGTAGCCTAGTCATTAGGGAAGGTAGTGTGTTGTCGATATTTTTATTACTCCAATGGATGATAGCCTAGTCATTATGGAAGATAGTCTGTTGTTGAGATTTTTGTTACTCCAATGGATGATAGCCTTGTCATTATGGAAGCTAGTTTGTTGCCGAGATTTTTGTTACTCCAATTTATGGTAGCCTTGTTATTATGGAAGGTAGTATGTCATTGTGATTTTTGTTACTCTTATGGATGGTAGCCTTCTCATTATGGTAGGTAGTCTATTGTTCAGATTTTTGTTACTACAATGTATGGTAGCCTAGTCATTATGGAAGGTAGTCTATTGTCGAGATTTTAGTTACTCCAATGGATGGCAGCCTAGTCATTATGGAAGGTAGTTTGTTCTCGAGATTTTTATTACTTCAATGGATGGTAGCCTTGTCATTATGGAAGGTAGTCTATTGTCGAGATTTTTTTTACTCCAATGGATGGTAGCCTTGTCATTATGGAAGATAGTATGTTGTCGAGATTTTTGTTATTCCAATGGATGGTAGCCTTGTCATTATGAAAGGTAGTCGGTTGTCGATATCTTTGTTACTCCAATGGATGGTAGCCTAGTCATTAGGGAAGGTAGTCTGTTGTCGAGATTTTTGTTACTCCAATGGATGGTAGCCTAGTCATTATGGAAGATAGTTTGTTGTCGAGATTTTTTTTACTCCAATGGATGGTAGCCTTGTCATTATGGAAGGTAGTATGTCGTTGTAATTTTTGTTACTCCTATGGATGGTAGCCTTGTCATTATGGAAGGTAGTCTGTCATTGTGATTTTTGTTACTCCTATGGATGGTAGCCTTGTCATTATGGAAGGTAGTCTATTGTTCAGATTTTCATTACTACAATGTATGGTAGCCTAGTCATTATGGAAGGTAGTCTGTTGTCGAGATTTTAGTTACTCCAATGGATGGAAGCCTAGTCATTATGGAAGGTAGTCTGTTGTCGAGATTTTTGTTACTCCAATGGATGGTAGCCTTGTCATTATGTAAGGTAGTCTGTTGACGAGATATTTTGTTACTCTAATGGATGGTAGCCTTGTCATTATGGAAGGTAGTCTGTCGTCGTGATTTTTGTTACTCCAATGGATGGTAGCCTTGTCATTATGGAAGGTAGTATGTTGTCAATATTTTTGTTAATCCAATGGATGGTAGCCTTGTCATTATGGAAGGTAGTCTATTGTTAAGATTTTTGTTACTACAAAGTATGGTAGCCTTGTCATTATGGTAGGTAGTCTGTTGTCGAGATTTTTGTTACTCTATTGGATGGTAGCCATGTCATTTTGGAAGTTAGTCTGTTGTCAAGACTTTTATTTTTCCACTGGATGGTAGCCTAGTCATTATGAAAGGTAGTTTGTTTTTGAGATTTTTGATACTCCGATGGAGGGTAGCCTTGTCATTATGGAAGGTAGTCTGTTGTCATGATTTTTGTTACTCCAATGGATGGTAGCCTTGTTATTATGGAAGGTAGTATGTTTGCGAGATTTTTGTTATTCCAACGGATGGTAGCCTTGTCATTATGGAAGGTAGTCTGTTGTTGATATTTTTGTTACTCCAATGGATGATAGCTTTGTCATTATGGAAGGTAGTCTGTTGTCGAGATTTTTGTTACGCCAATGGATGATAGCCTTGTCATTATGGAATGTAGCCTATTATTCAGATTTTCGTTACTACAATGTATGGTAGCCTAGTCATTATGGAAGGTAGTCTGTTGTCGAGATTTTAGTTACTCCAATGGATGGTAGCCTAGTCATTATGGAAGGTAGTATGTTTTTGAGATTTTTGATACTCCGATGGATGGTAGCCTTGTCATTATGAAAGGTAGTTTTTTGTCAATATCTTTGTTACTCCAATGGATGATAGCCCTGTCATTATGGATGGTAGTCTGTTGGACGATAGCCTTGTCATTATGGAAGGTATTTTGTCATTGTGATTTTTGTTACTCCTATGAATGGTAGCCTTGTCATTATGGGAGGTAGTCTATTGTTCAGATTTTTGTAACTAAAATGTATGGTAGCCTTATCATTATGGAAGGTAGTCTGTTGTCGAGATTTTTGTTACTCCATTGGATGGTAGCCTTGTCATTCTAGAAGATAGTCTGTTGTCGAGATTTTTGTTATTCCAATGGATTGTTGCCTAGTCATCATGGAAGGTAGTCTATTTTCCATATTTTTGTTACTCCAATGGATGGTAGACTTGTCGTTATATAAGGTAGTCTGCTGTCAAGATATTTGTTACTCTAATGGATGGTAGCCTTGTCATTATGGAAGGTAGTCTATTGTCGAGATTTTTGTTACTACAATGGTTTGTAGCCTGGTCATTATGGAAGGTAGTATGTTGTCGATATCTTTGTTACTCCAATGGATGTTAGCCTAGTCATTATGGAAGGTAGTCTGTTGTCGAGATTTTTGTTACTCCAATGGATGGTAGCCTTATCATTATGGAAGGTAGTCTGTTGTCGAGATTTTTGTTACTCTAATGGATGGTTGCCTAGTCATTGTGGAAGGTAGTATGTTTTTGAGATTTTTAATACTCCGATGGATGGTAGCCTTGTCATTATGGAAGGTAGTCTTTTGTTCATATTTTCGTTACTACAATGTATGGTAGCCTAGTAATTATGGAAGGTAGTCTGTTGTCGAGATTTTAGATTCTTCAATGGATGGTAGCCTAGTCATTATGGAAGGTAGTATGTTTTTGAGATTTTTGATACTCCGATGGATGGTAGCCTTGTCATTATGGAAGGTAGTCTGTTGTCGAGATTTTTTTTACTCCAATGGATGGTAGCCTTGTCATTATGGAAGGTAGTATGTTGTCGATATCTTTGTTACTCCAATGGATGGTAGCTTTGTCATTGTGAAAGGCAGTATGTTGTCGAGATTTTTGTTACTCCAATGGATGGTAGCCATGTCATTATGAAATGTAGTTTTTTGTCAACATCTTTGTTACTCCAATGGATGATAGCCCTGTCATTATGGATGGTAGTCTGTTGTCGAGATTTTTGTTACTCCAATGGACGATAGCCTTCTTATTATGGAAGGTAGTTCATTTTTGAGATTTTGTTACTCCAATGGATGGTAGCCTTGTCATTATGGAAGATATTTTGTTGTTTAGATTTTGTTACTCCAATGGATGATATCCTTGTCATTATGGAAGGTAGTTCATTTTTGAGATTTTGTTACTCTAATTGATGGTATCCTTGTCATTACGGAAGGTAGTTCATTGTTGAGATTTTGTTTCTCCAATTGATGATAGCCTTGTCATTATGGAAGGTAGTTCATTTTTGAGATTATGTTACTCCAATGGATGGTATCCTTGTCATTATGGAAGTTTGTTCGTTGTTGAGATATTGTTAATTTAATGGATGGTAGCTTGTCATTATGGAAGGTAGTTTGTTATTGAGATTTTGTTACTCCAATGGATGGTAGCCTTGTCATTATGGATGGTAGTTCATTGTTGAGATTTTGTTACTCTAATTGATGGTATCCTTGTCATTATGAAAGGTAGTTCATTGTTGAGATTTTGATTCTCCAATGGATGATAGCCTTGTCATTATGGAAGGTAATTCATTTTTGTGATTTTGTTACTCCAATGGATGGTATTTGTCATTATGGACGGTAGTTCATTGTTGATATTTTGTTACTCCAATGGATGGTAGCCTTGTCATTTCGGAAGGTAGTTCATTGTTGAAATTTTGTTACTCCAATGGATGGTAGCCTTGTCATTATGGAAGGTATTTTTTTGTTTAGATTTTGTTACACGAATGGATGATAGCCTTGTCATTATGGAAGGTAGTTCATTTTTTGATTTTGTTACTCCAATGGATGGTATCTTTGTCATTATGGAAGGTTGTTCGTTGTTGAGATATTGTTACTTTAATGGATGGTAGCCTTGTCATTATGGAAGGTAGTTTGTTGTTGAGATTTTGTTACTCCAATGAATGGTAGCTTTGTACTTATGGAAGGTAGTTCATTGTTTAGATTTTGTTACTCTAATTGATGGTATCCTTGTCATTACGGAAGGTAGTTCATTGTTGTGATTTTGTTTCTCCAATGGATGATAGCCTTGTCATTATGGAAGGTAATTCATTTTTGAGATTTTGTTACTCCAATGGATGGTATCCTTGTCATTATGGAAGGTTGTTTGTTGTTGAGATATAGTTACTTTAATGGATGGTAGCCTTGTCATTATGGAAGATAGTTTGTTGTCGAGATTTTTGTTACTCCAATGGATGGTAGCCTTGTCATTATGGAAGGTAGTATGTCGTTGTAATTTTTGTTACTCCTATGGATGGTAGCCTTGTCATTATGGAAGGTAGTCTGTCATTGTGATTTTTGTTACTCCTATGGATGGTAGCCTTGTCATTATGGAAGGTAGTCTATTGTTCAGATTTTCATTACTACAATGTATGGTAGCCTAGTCATTATGGAAGGTAGTCTGTTGTCGAGATTTTAGTTACTCCAATGGATGGTAGCCTAGTCGTTATGGAAGGTAGTCTGTTGTCGAGATTTTTGTTACTCCAATGGATGGTAGCCTTGTCATTATGGAAGGTAGTCTGTTGACGAGATATTTTGTTACTCTAATGGATGGTAGCCTTGTCATTATGGAAGGTAGTCTGTCGTCGTGATTTTTGTTACTCCAATGGATGGTAGCCTTGTCATTATGGAAGATAGTATGTTGTCAATATTTTTGTTAATCCAATGGATGGTAGCCTTGTCATTATGGAAGGTAGTCTATTGTTCAGATTTTTGTTACTACAAAGTATGGTAGCCTTGTCATTATGGTAGGTAGTCTGTTGTCGAGATTTTTGTTACTCTATTGGATGGTAGCCATGTCATTTTGGAAGTTAGTCTGTTGTCAAGACTTTTATTTTTCCACTGGATGGTAGCCTAGTCATTATGAAAGGTAGTTTGTTTTTGAGATTTTTGATACTCCGATGGAGGGTAGCCTTGTCATTATGGAAGGTAGTCTGTTGTCATGATTTTTGTTACTCCAATGGATGGTAGCCTTGTTATTATGGAAGGTAGTATGTTTTCGAGATTTTTGTTATTCCAATGGATTGTAGCCTTGTCATTATGAAAGTTAGTCTGTTGTCGATATCTTTGTTACTCTAATTGATGGTAGCCTAGTCAATATGGAAGGTAATCTGTTGTTGATATTTTTGTTACTCCAATGGATGATAGCTTTGTCATTATGGAAGGTAGTCTGTTGTCGAGATTTTTGTTACGCCAATGGATGATAGCCTTGTCATTATGGAATGTAGCCTATTATTCAGATTTTCGTTACTACAATGTATGGTAGCCTAGTCATTATGGAAGGTAGTCTGTTGTCGAGATTTTAGTTACTCCAATGGATGGTAGCCTAGTCATTATGGAAGGTAGTATGTTTTTGAGATTTTTGATACTCCGATGGACGGTAGCCTTGTCATTATGAAAGGTAGTTTTTTGTCAATATCTTTGTTACTCCAATGGATGATAGCCTTGTCATTATGGATGGTAGTCTGTTGTCGAGATTTTTGTTACTCCAATGGACGGTAGCCTTGTCATTATGGAAGGTATTTTGTCATTGTGATTTTTGTTACTCCTATGAATGGTAGCCTTGTCATTATGGAAGGTAGTCTATTGTTCAGATTTTTGTAACTAAAATGTATGGTAGCCTTATCATTATGGAAGGTAGTCTGTTGTCGAGATTTTTGTTACTCCATTGGATGGTAGCCTTGTCATTCTGGAAGATAGTCTGTTGTCGAGATTTTTGTTATTCCAATGGATTGTAGCCTAGTCATCATGGAAGGTAGTTTATTTTCCATATTTTTGTTACTCCAATGGATGGTAGACTTGTCATTATATAAGGTAGTCTGCTGTCAAGATATTTGTTACTCTAATGGATGGTAGCCTTGTCATTATGGAAGGTAGTCTATTGTCGAGATTTTTGTTACTACAATGGTTTGTAGCCTGGTCATTATGGAAGGTAGTATGTTGTCAATATCTTTGTTACTCCAATGGATGTTAGCCTAGTCATTATGGAAGGTAGTCTGTTGTCGAGATTTTTGTTACTCCAATGGATGGTAGCCTTATCATTATGGAAGGTAGTCTGTTGTCGAGATTTTTGTTACTCTAATGGATGGTTGCCTAGTCATTGTGGAAGGTAGTATGTTTTTGAGATTTTTAATACTCCGATGGATGGTATCCTTGTCATTATGGAAGGTAGTCTTTTGTTCATATTTTCGTTACTACAAGGTATGGTAGCCTAGTAATTATGGAAGGTAGTCTGTTGTCGAGATTTTAGATTCTCCAATGGATGGTAGCCTAGTCATTATGGAAGGTAGTATGTTTTTGAGATTTTTGATACTCCGATGGATGGTAGCCTTGTCATTATGGAAGGTAGTCTGTTGTCGAGATTTTTTTTACTCCAATGGATGGTAGCCTTGTCATTATGGAAGGTAGTATGTTGTCGATATCTTTGTTACTCCAATGGATGGTAGCCTTGTCATTGTGAAAGGCAGTATGTTGTCAAGATTTTTGTTACTCCAATGGATGGTAGCCATGTCATTATGAAAGGTAGTTTTTTGTCAACATCTTTGTTACTCCAATGGATGATAGCCCTGTCATTATGGATGGTAGTCTGTTGTCGAGATTTTTGTTACTCTAATGGACGGTAGCCTTGTTATTATGGAAGGTAGTTCATTTTTGAGATTTTGTTACTCCAATGGATGGTAGCCTTGTCATTATGGAAGGTATTTTGTTGTTTAGATTTTGTTACTCCAATGGATGATATCCTTGTCATTATAGAAGGTAGTTCATTTTTGAGATTTTGTTACTCTAATTGATGGTATCCTTGTCATTACGGAAGGTAGTTCATTGTTGAGATTTTGTTTCTCCAATTGATGATAGCCTTGTCATTATGGAAGGTAGTTCATTTTTGAGATTATGTTACTCCAATGGATGGTATCCTTGTCATTATGGAAGTTTGTTTGTTGTTGAGATATTGTTAATTTAATGGATGGTAGCTTGTCATTATGGAAGGTAGTTTGTTGTTGAGATTTTGTTACTCCAATGGATGGTAGCCTTGTCATTATGGATGGTAGTTCGTTGTTGAGATTTTGTTACTCTAATTGATGGTATCCTTGTCATTATGAAAGGTAGTTCATTGTTGAGATTTTGATTCTCCAATGGATGATAGCCTTGTCATTATGGAAGGTAATTCATTTTTGTGATTTTGTTACTCCAATGGATGGTATTTGTCATTATGGAAGGTTGTTTGTTGTTGAGATATAGTTACTTTAATGGATGGTAGCCTTGTCATTATGGAAGGTAGTTTGTTGTTGAGATTTTGTTACTCCAATGGATGCTAGCCTTGTCATTATGGAAGGTAGTTCGTTGTTGAGATTTTATTACTCTAATTGATGGTATCCTTGTCATTACGAAAGGTAGTTCATTGTTGAGATTTTGATTCTCCAATGGATGATAGCGTTGTCATTATGGAAGGTAGTTCATTTTTGAGATTTTGTTACTCCAATGGATGATAGCCTTGTCATTACGAAAGGTAGTTCGTTGTTGAAATTTTGTTAGTCCAATGGATGGTAGCCTTGTCATTATGGAAGGTATTTTGTTGTTTAGATTTTGTTACTTAAATGGATGATAGCCTTGTCATTATGAAAGGTAGTCTGTTGTCTATATCTTTGTTACTCCAATGGATGGTTGCCTAGTCATTAGGGAAGGTAGTCTGTTGTCGAGATTTTTCTTACTCCAATGGATGGTAGCCTAGTCATTATGGAAGATAGTCTGTTGTCGAGATTTTTGTTACTCCAATGGATGATAGCCTTGTCAATATGAAGGTAGTCTGTTGTCAAGATTTTTGTTACTCCAATGGATGGTAGCCTTGTCATTATGGAAGGTAGTGTGTCATTGTGATTTTTGTTACTCCTATGGATGGTAGCCTTGTCATTATGGAAGGTAGTCTATTGTTCAGATTTTTGTTACTACAAAGTATGGTAGCCTTGTCATTATGGTAGGTAGTCTGTTGTCGAGATTTTTGTTACTTTATTGGATGGTAGCCATGTCATTTTGGAAGTTAGTGTGTTGTCAAGACTTTTATTTTTCCACTGGATGGTACCCTAGTCATTATGAAAGGTAGTTTGTTTTTGAGATTTTTGATACTCCGATGGAGGGTAGCCTTGTCATTATGGAAGGTAGTCTGTTGTCATGATTTTTGTTACTCCAATGGATGGTAGCCTTGTTATTATGGAAGGTAGTATGTTTTCGAGATTTTTGTTATTCCAATGGATGGTAGCCTTGTCATTATGGAAGGTAGTCTGTTGTCGATATCTTTGTTACTCTAATTGATGGTAGCCTAGTCAATATGGAAGGTAATCTGTTGTTGATATTTTTGTTACTCCAATGGATGATAGCTTTGTCATTATGGAAGGTAGTCTGTTGTCGAGATTTTTGTTACGCCAATGGATGATAGCCTTGTCATTATGGAATGTAGCCTATTGTTCAGATTTTCGTTACTACAATGTATGGTAGCCTAGTCAGTATGGAAGGTAGTCTGCTGTCGAGATATTTGTTACTCTAATGTATGGTAGCCTTGTCATTATGGAAGGTAGTCTATTGTCGAGATTTTTGTTACTACAATGGTTTGTAGCCTCGTCATTATGGAAGGTAGTATGTTGTCGATATCTTTGTTACTCCAATGGATGGTAGCCTAGTCATTATGGAAGGTAGTTTGTTGTCGAGATTTTTGTTACTCCAATGGATGGTAGCCTTGTCATTATGGAAGGTAGTCTGTTGTCTAGATTTTTGTTACTCTAATGGATGGTAGCCTTGTTATTATGGAACGTATTCTTTCATTGTGATTTTTGTTACTCCTATTGATGGTAGCCTTGTCATTATGGAAGGTAGTATTTTGTTCAGATTTTTGTTACTACAATGTATGGAACCCTTGTCATTATAGAAGGTAGTCTATTGTCGAGATTTTTGTTACTCCATTGGATGGTAGTCTTGCATTTATGGAAGTTAGTCTGTTGTAAAGATTTTTGTTATTCCAATGGATGGTAGCCTAGTCATTATGGAAGGTAGTCTATTTTCGAGATTTTTGTTACTCCAATGGATGGTAGCCTTGTCATTATGAAAGGTAGTCTGTTGTCCATATCTTTGTTACTCCAATGGAAAGTAGCCTAGTCATTAGGGAAGGTAGTGTGTTGTCGAGATTTTATTTATTCCAATGGATGGTAGCCTAGTCATTATGGAAGATAGTCTGTTGTCGAGATTTTTCTTACTCCAATGGATGATAGCCTTGTCATTATGGAAGGTAGTCTGTTGTTGAGATTTTTGGTACTCCAATGGATGGTAGCCTTGTTATTATAGAAGGTTATTTGTCATTGTGATTTTTGTTATTCCTATGGCTGGTAGCCTTCTCATTATGGAAGGTAGTCTATTGTTCAGATTTTCGTTACTACAATGTATAGTAGCCTAGTCATTATGGAAGGTAGTCTATTGTCGAGATTTTAGTTACTCCAATGGATGGTAGACTAGTCATTATGGAAGGTAGTCTGTTGTTGAGATTTTTGTTACTCCAATGGATGGTAGCCTTGTCATTATGGAAGGTAGTCTATTGTTGAGATTTTTTTTACTCCAACGGATGGTAGCCTTGTCATTATGGAAGATAGTATGTTGTCGAGATTTTTATTATTCCAATGGATGGTAGCCTTGTCATTATGAAAGGTAGTTTGTTGTCGATATCTTTGTTACTCCAATGGATGGTAGCCTAGTCATTAGGGAAGCTAGTCTGTTGTCGAGATTTTTGTTACTCTAATGGATGGCAGCCTTGTCATTATGGAAGGTAGTCTATTGTCGATATTTTTTTATCTCCAATGGATGGTAGCCTAGTCATTATGGAAGATAGTCTGTTATCTGGATTTTTGTTACTCCAATGGATGATAGCCTTGTCAATATGAAGGTAGTCTGTTGTCGAGATTTTTGTTACTCCAATGGATGGTAGCCTTGTCATTATGGAAGGTAGTTTGTCTTTGTGATTTTTGTTACTCCTATGGATGGTAGCTTTGTCATTATGGAAGGTAGTCTATTGTTCAGATTTTCGTGACTACAATGTATGGTAGCCTAGTCATTATGAAAGGTAGTTTGTTGTAGAGATTTTAGTTATTCCAATGGATGGTAGCCTAGTCATTATGGAAGGTAGTCTGTTGTCGAGATTTTTGTTACCCCAATGGATGGTAGCCTTGTCATTATGGAAGGTAGTCTGTTGTCGAGATATTTTGTTACTCTAATGGATGGGAGCCTTGTCATTATGGAAGGTAGTCTGTCGTCGTGATTTTTGTTACTCCAATGGAGGGTAGCCTTGTCATTATGGAAGGTAGTATGTTGTCAAGATTTTTGTTAATCTAATGGATGGTAGCCTTGTCATTATGGAAGGTAGTCTATTGTTCAGATTTTTGTTACTACAATGTATGGTAGCCTTGTCATTATGGTAGGTAGTCTGTTGTCGAGATTTTTATTACTCTATTCGATGGTAGCCATGTCATTTTGGAAGTTAGTCTGTTGTCAAGACTTTTATTTTTCCAATGGATGGTAGCCTAGTCATTATGAAAGGTAGTCTGTTTTTGAGATTTTTGATACTCCGATGGAGGGTAGCCTTGTCATTATGGAACGTAGTCTGTTGTCATGATTTTTGTTACTCCAATGGATGGTAGCCTTGTCATTATGGAAGGTAGTATGTTTTCGAGATTTTTGTTATTCCAATGGATGGTAGCCTTGTCATTTTGGAAGGTAGTCTATTGTCGATATCTTTGTTACTCCAATGGATGGTAGCCTAGTCAATATGGAAGGTAGTCTGTTGTCGATATTTTTGTTACTCCAATGGATGGTAGCCTAGTCATTATGGAAGGTAGTTTGTTGTCGAGATTTTTGTTACTCCAATGGATAATAGCCTTGTCATTATGGAATGTAGTCTATTGTTCAGATTTTCGTTACTACAATGTATGGTAGCCTAGTCATTATGGAAGGTAGTCTGATGTCGAGATTTTAGTTACTCCAATGGATGGTAGCCTAGTCCTTATGGAAGGTAGTCTGTTGTCGAGATTTTTGTTACTCCAATGGATGGTAGCCTTGTCATTATGGAAGGTTTGTTGTCGAGATTTTTGTTACTCTAATGGATGGTAGCCTTGTCATTATGGAAGGTAGTCCATTGTCGTGATTTTTGTTACTCCAATGGATGGTAGCCTTGTCATTATGGAAGGTAGTATGTTGTCGGTATCTTTGTTACTCCAATGGATGGTAGCCTTGTCATTATGGAAGGTAGTATGTTGTCGAGACTTTGGTTATTCCAATGGATGGTAGCCTTGTCATTATGAAAGGTAGTTTTTTGTCAATATCTTTGTTACTCCAATGGATGATAGCCCTGTCATTATGGATGGTAGTCTATTGTCGAGATTTTTGTTACTCCAATGGACGGTAGCCTTGTCATTATGGAAGGTATTTTGTCATTGTGATTTTTGTTACTCCTATGAATGGTAGTCTTGTCATTATGGAAGGTAGTCTATTGTTCAGATATTTGTAACTAAAATGTATGGTAGCCTTGTCATTATGGAAGGTAGTCTGTTGTCGAGATTTTTGTTACTCCATTGGATGGTAACCTTGTCATTCTGGAATATAGTCTGTTGTCGAGATTTTTGTTATTCCAATGGATTGTAGCCTAGTCATTATGGAAGGTAGTCTATTTTCAATATTTTTGTTACTCCAATGGATGGTAGACTTGTCATTATGTAAGGTAGTCTGCTGTCGAGATATTTGTTACTCTAATGGATGGTAGCCTTGTCATTATGGAAGGTAGTCTATTGTCGAGATTTTTGTTACTACAATGGTTTGTAGCCTTGTCATTATTGAAGGTAGTATGTTGTCGATATCTTTGTTACTCCAATGGATGGTAGCCTAGTCATTATGGTAGGTAGTCTGTTGTCGAGATATTTGTTGCTCCAATGGATGGTAGCCTTGTCATTATGGAAGGTAGTCTGTTGTCGAGATTTTTGTTACTCCTATTGATGGTAGCCTTGTCATTATGGAAGGTAGTCTTTTGTTCAGATTTTTGTTACTATAATGTATGGAACCTTTGTCATTATAAAAGGTAGTCTGTTGTCGAGATTTTTGTTACTCCATTGGATGGTAGTCTTGTCATTATGGAAGTTAGTCTGTTGTCGAGAGTTTTGTTATTCCAATGGATGGTAGCCTAGTCATTATGGAAGGTAGTCTGTTTTCGAGATTTTTGTTACTCCAATGGATGGTAGCCTAGTCATTATGGAAGGTAGTTTGTTGTCGAGATTTTTGTTACTCCAATGGATGGTAGCCTTGCCATTATTGAAGGTATTATGTTGTCAAGATTTTTGTTACTCCAATGGATGGTAGCCTTGTCATTATGGAAGGTAGTCTGTCATTGTGATTATTTTTACTCTTATGGATGGTAGCCTTGTCATTATGGAAGGTAGTCTATTGTTTAGATTTTTGTTACTACAATGTATGGTAGCCTTGTCATTATGGAAGGTAGTCTGTTGTCGAGATTTTTGATACTCCAATGGATGGTAGCCTTGTCGTTATGGAAGTTAATATGTTGTCGATATTTTTGTTACTACAATGGTTTGTAGCCTAGTCATTATGGAAGGTAGTATGTTGTCGAGGTTTTCGTTACTCCAGCGGAGGGTAGCCTTGTCATTATGAAAGGTAGTTTGTTGTCGATATCTTTGTTACTCCAATGGATGGTAGCCTTGTTATTATGGAAGGTAGTATGTTGTCGAGATTTTTGTTATTCCAATGGATGGTAGCCTTGTCATTATGAAAGGTAGTCTATTGTAGAGATTTTAGTTACTCCAATGGATGGTAGCCTATTCATTATGGAAGGTAGTATGTTTTTGAGATTTTTGATACTCCGATGGATGGTAGCCTTGTCATTATGAAAGGTAGTTTTTCGTCAATATCTTTGTTACTCCAATGGATGATAGCCCTGTCATTATGGATGGTAGTCTTTTGTCGAGATTTTTGTTACTCCAATGGACGGTAGCCTTGTCATTATGGAAGGTATTTTGTCATTGTGATTTTTGTTACTCCTATCAATGGTAGCCTTGTCATTATGGAAGGTAGTCTATTGTTCAGATTTTTGTAACTAAAATGTATGGTAGCCTTGTCATTATGGAAGGTAGTCTGTTGTCGAGATTTTTGTTACTCCATTGGATGGTAGCCTTGTCATTCTGGAAGATAGTCTGTTGTCGAGATTTTTGTTATTCCAATGGATTGTAGCCTAGTCATCATGGAAGGTAGTCTATTTTCCATATTTTTGTTACTCCAATGGATGGTAGACTTGTCATTATATAAGGTAGTCTGCTGTCAAGATATTTGTTACTCTAATGGATGGTAGCCTTGTCATTATGGAAGGTAGTCTATTGTCGAGATTTTTGTTACTACAATGGTTTGTAGCCTTGTCATTATGGAAGGTAGTATGTTGTCGATATCTTTGTTACTCCAATGGATGTTAGCCTAGTCATTATGGAAGGTAGTCTGTTGTCGAGATTTTTGTTACTCCAATGGATGGTAGCCTTATCATTATGGAAGGTAGTCTGTTGTCGAGATTTTTGTTACTCTAATGGATGGTTGCCTAGTCATTGTGGAAGGTAGTATGTTTTTGAGATTTTTAATACTCCGATGGATGGTAGCCTTGTCATTATGGAAGGTAGTCTTTTGTTCATATTTTCGTTACTACAATGTATGGTAGCCTAGTCATTATGGAAGGTAGTATGCTTTTGATATTTTTGATACTCCAATGGATGGTAGCCTTGTCATTATGGAAGGTAGTCTGTTGTCGAGATTTTTTTTACTCCAATGGATGGTAGCGTTGTCATTATGGAAGGTAGTCTGTTGTCGTGATTTTTGTTACTCCAATGGATGGTAGCCTTGTCATTATGGAAGGTAGTATGTTGTCGATATCTTTGTTACTCCAATGGATTGTAGCCTTGTCATTGTGAAAGGCAGTATGTTTTCGAGATTTTTGTTACTCCAATGGATGGTAGCCATGTCATTATGAAAGGTAGTTTTTTGTCAACATCTTTGTTACTCCAATGGATGATAGCCCTGTCATTATGGATGGTAGTCTGTTGTCGAGATTTTTGTTACTCCAATGGACGGTAGCCTTCTAATTATGGAAGGTATTTTGTCATTGTGATTTTTGTTACTCCTATGAATTGTAGCCTTGTCATTATGGAAGGTAGTCTATTTTCGATATTTTTGTTACTCCAACGGATGGTAGACTTGTCATTATGTAAGGTAGTCTGCTGTCGAGATATTTGTTACTCTAATGTATGGTAGCCTTGTCATTATGGAAAGTAGTCTATTGTCGAGATTTTTGTTACTACAATGGTTTGTAGCCTTGTCATTATGGAAGGTAGTATGTTGTCGATATCTTTGTTACTCCAATGGATGGTAGCCTAGTCATTATGGAAGGTAGTCTATTGTCGAGATTTTTGTTACTCCAATGGATGGTAGCCTTGTCATTATGGAAGGTAGTCTGTTGTTGTGATTTTTGTTACTCCAATGGATGGTAACCTTGTCATTATGGAAGGTAGTATGTTGTCGATATCTTTGTTACTCCAATGGATGGTAGCCTTGTCATTGTGAAAGGCAGTATGTTGTCGAGATTTTTTTTACTCCAATGGATGGTAGCCATGTCATTATGAAAGGTAGTTTTTTGTCAATATCTTTGTAACTCCAATGGATGATAGCCCTGTCATTATGGATGGTAGTCTGTTGTCGATATTTTTGTTACTCCAATGGACGGTAGCCTTGTCATTATGGAAGGTATTTTGTCATTGTGATTTTTGTTACTCTTATGAATGGTAGCCTTGTCATTATGGAAGGTAGTCTATTGTTCAGATATCTGTAACTAAAATGTATGGTAGCCTTGTCATTATGGAAGGTAGTCTTTTGTCAAGATTCTTGTTACTCCATTGGATGGTACCCTTGTCATTCTGGAGGATAGTCTGTTGTCGAGATTTTTGTTATTCCAATGGATTGTATCCTAGTCATTATGGAAGGTAGTCTATTTTCGATATTTTTGTTACTCCAATGGATGGTAGACTTGTCATTATGTAAGGTAGTCTGCTGTCGAGATGTTTGTTACTCTAATGTATGGTAGCCTTGTCATTATGGAAGGTAGTCTATTGTCGAGATTTTTGTTACTACAATGGTTTGTAGCCTCGTCATTATGGAAGGTAGTATGTTGTCGATATCTTTGTTACTCCAATGGATGGTAGCATAGTCATTATGGAAGGTAGTTTGTTGTCGAGATTTTTGTTACTCCAATGGATGGTAGCCTTGTCATTATGGAAGGTAGTCTGTTGTCTAGATTTTTGTTACTCTAATGGATGGTAGCCTTGTTATTATGGAAGGTATTCTTTCATTGTGATTTTTGTTACTCCTATTGATGGTAGCCTTGTCATTATGGAAGGTAGTATTTTGTTCAGATTTTTGTTACTACAATGTATGGATCCCTTGTCATTATAGAAGGTAGTCTATTGTCGAGATTTTGTTACTCCATTGGATGGTAGTCTTGTCTTTATGGAAGTTAGTCTGTTGTAAAGATTTTTGTTATTCCAATGGATGGTAGCCTAGTCATTATGGAAGGTAGTCTATTTTCGAGATTTTTGTTACTCCAATGGATGGTAGCCTTGTCATTATGAAAGGTAGTCTGTTGTCGATATCTTTGTTACTCCAATGGAAAGTAGCCTAGTCATTAGGGAAGGTAGTGTGTTGTCGAGATTTTATTTATTCCAATGGATGGTAGCCTAGTCATTATGGAAGATAGTCTGTTGTCGAGATTTTTCTTACTCCAATGGATGATAGCCTTGTCATTATGGAAGGTAGTCTGTTGTTGAGATTTTTGGTACTCCAATGGATGGTAGCCTTGTTATTATAGAAGGTTATTTGTCATTGTGATTTTTGTTATTCCTATGGCTGGTAGCCTTCTCATTATGGAAGGTAGTCTATTGTTCAGATTTTCGTTACTACAATGTATGGTAGCCTAGTCATTATGGAAGGTAGTCTATTGTCGAGATTTTAGTTACTCCAATGGATGGTAGACTAGTCATTATGGAAGGTAGTCTGTTGTTGAGATTTTTGTTACTCCAATGGATGGTAGCCTTGTCATTATGGAAGGTAGTCTATTGTTGAGATTTTTTTTACTCCAACGGATGGTAGCCTTGTCATTATGGAAGATAGTATGTTGTCGAGATTTTTATTATTCCAATGGATGGAAGCCTTGTCATTATGAAAGGTAGTTTGTTGTCGATATCTTTGTTACTCCAATGGATGGTAGCCTAGTCATTAGGGAAGCTAGTCTGTTGTCGAGATTTTTGTTACTCTAATGGATGGCAGCCTTGTCATTATGGAAGGTAGTCTATTGTCGATATTTTTTTATCTCCAATGGATGGTAGCCTAGTCATTATGGAAGATAGTCTGTTATCTGGATTTTTGTTACTCCAATGGATGATAGCCTTGTCAATATGAAGGTAGTCTATTGTCGAGATTTTTGTTACTCCAATGGATGGTAGCCTTGTCATTATGGAAGGTAGTCTGTCTTTGTGATTTTTGTTACTCCTATGGATGGTAGCCTTGTCATTATGGAAGGTAGTCTATTGTTTAGATTTTCGTGACTACAATGTATGGTAGCCTAGTCATTTGGAAAGGTAGTTTGTTGTCGAGATTTTAGTTATTCCAATGGATGGTAGCCTAGTCATTATGGAAGGTAGTCTGTTGTCGAGATTTTTGTTACCCCAATGGATGGTAGCCTTGTCATTATGGAAGGTAGTCTGTTGTCGAGATATTTTGTTACTCTAATGGATGGGAGCCTTGTCATTATGGAAGGTAGTCTTTCGTCGTGATTTTTGTTACTCCAATGGAGGGTAGCCTTGTCATTATGGAAGGTAGTATGTTGTCAAGATTTTTGTTAATCTAATGGATGGTAGCCTTGTCATTATGGAAGGTAGTCTATTGTTCAGATTTTTGTTACTACAATGTATGGTAGCCTTGTCATTATGGTAGGTAGTCTGTTGTCGAGATTTTTGTTACTCTATTCGATGGTAGCCATGTCATTTTGGAAGTTAGTCTGTTGTCAAGACTTTTATTTTTCCAATGGATGGTAGCCTAGTCATTATGAAAGGTAGTCTGTTTTTGAGATTTTTGATACTCCGATGGAGGGTAGCCTTGTCATTATGGAATGTAGTCTGTTGTCATGATTTTGTTACTCCAATGGATGGTAGCCTTGTCATTATGGAAGGTAGTATGTTTTCGAGATTTTTGTTATTCCAATGGATGGTAGCCTTGTCATTTTGGAAGGTAGTCTGTTGTCGATATCTTTGTTACTCCAATGGATGGTAGCCTAGTCAATATGGAAGGTAGTCTGTTGTCGATATTTTTGTTACTCCAATGGATGGTAGCCTAGTCATTATGGAAGGTAGTTTGTTGTCGAGATTTTTGTTACTCCAATGGATAATAGCCTTGTCATTATGGAATGTAGTCTATTGTTCAGATTTTCGTTACTACAATGTATGGTAGCCTAGTCATTATGGAAGGTAGTCTGATGTCGAGATTTTAGTTACTCCAATGGATGGTAGCCTAGTCCTTATGGAAGGTAGTCTGTTGTCGAGATTTTGGTTACTCCAATGGATGGTAGCCTTGTCATTATGGAAGGTTTGTTGTCGAGATTTTTGTTACTCTAATGGATGGTAGCCTTGTCATTATGGAAGGTAGTCTATTGTCGTGATTTTTGTTACTCCAATGGATGGTAGCCTTGTCATTATGGAAGGTAGTATGTTGTCGGTATCTTTGTTACTCCAATGGATGGTAGCCTTGTCATTATGGAAGGTAGTATGTTGTCGAGACTTTGGTTATTCCAATGGATGGTAGCCTTGTCATTATGAAAGGTATTTTTTTGTCAATATCTTTGTTACTCCAATGGATGATAGCCCTGTCATTATGGATGGTAGTCTATTGTCGAGATTTTTGTTACTCCAATGGACGGTAGCCTTGTCATTATGGAAGGTATTTTGTCATTGTGATTTTTGTTACTCCTATGAATGGTAGTCTTGTCATTATGGAAGGTAGTCTATTGTTCAGATATTTGTAACTAAAATGTATGGTAGCCTTGTCATTATGGAAGGTAGTTTGTTGTCGAGATTTTTGTTACTCCATTGGATGGTAACCTTGTCATTCTGGAATATAGTCTGTTGTCGAGATTTTTGTTATTCCAATGGATTATAGCCTAGTCATTATGGAAGGTAGTCTATTTTCGATATTTTTGTTACTCCAATGGATGGTAGACTTGTCATTATGTAAGGTAGTCTGCTGTCGAGATATTTGTTACTCTAATGGATGGTAGCCTTGTCATTATGGAAGGTAGTCTATTGTTGAGATTTTTGTTACTACAATGGTTTGTAGCCTTGTCATTATTGAAGGTAGTATGTTGTCGATATCTTTGTTACTCCAATGGATGGTAGCCTAGTCATTATGGTAGGTAGTCTGTTGTCGAGATATTTGTTGCTCCAATGGATGGTAGCCTTGTCATTATAGAAGGTAGTCTGTTGTCGAGATTTTTGTTACTCTAATGGATGGTAGCCTTGTTATTATGGAAGGTATTCTATCATTGTGATTTTTGTTACTCCTATTGATGGTAGCCTTGTCATTATGGAAGGTAGTCTTTTGTTCAGATTTTTGTTACTATAATGTATGGAACCTTTGTCATTATAAAAGGTAGTCTGTTGTCGAGATTTTTGTTACTCCGTTGGATGGTAGTCTTGTCATTATGGAAGTTAGTCTGTTGTCGAGAGTTTTGTTATTCCAATGGATGGTAGCCTAGTCATTATGGAAGGTAGTTTGTTTTCGAGATTTTTGTTACTCCAATGGATGGTAGCCTAGTCATTATGGAAGGTAGTTTGTTGTCGAGATTTTTGTTACTCCAATGGATGGTAGCCTTGCCATTATTGAAGGTATTATGTTGTCAATATTTTTGTTACTCCAATGGATGGTAGCCTTGTCATTATGGAAGGTAGTCTGTCATTGTGATTTTTTTTACTCTTATGGATGGTAGCCTTGTCATTATGGAAGGTAGTCTATTGTTTAGATTTTTGTTACTATAATGTATGGTAGCCTTGTCATTATGGAAGGTAGTCTGTTGTCGAGATTTTTGATACTCCAATGGATGGTAGCCTTGTCGTTATGGAAGTTAATATGTTGTCGATATTTTTGTTACTACAATGGTTTGTAGCCTAGTCATTATGGAAGGTAGTATGTTGTCGAGGTTTTCGTTACTCCAGCGGAGGGTAGCCTTGTCATTATGAAAGGTAGTTTGTTGTCGATATCTTTGTTACTCCAATGGATGGTAGCCTTGTTATTATGTAAGGTAGTATGTTGTCGAGATTTTTGTTATTCCAATGGATGGTAGCCTTGTCATTATGAAAGGTAGTTTGTTGTCGATATCTTTGTTACTCCAATGGATGGTAGCATTGTCATTATGGAAGGTAGTCTGTTGTCGATATTCTTGTTACTCCAATGGATGGTAGTCTTGTCATTATGAAAGGTAGTCTGTTGTCGATATCTTTGTTACTCCAATGGATGGTAGCCTAATCATTAAGGAAGGTAGTCTATTTTGATATTTTTATTACTCCAATGGATTATAGCCTTGTCATTATGGAAGGTAGTATGTTGTCGTGATTTTTGTTACTCCAAAGAATGGTAGCCTTGTAATTATGGAAGGTAGTCTATTATCGAGATTTTTGTTACTCCTATGGATGGTAGCCTTGTCATAATGGAATGTAGTCTGTTGTCGAGATTTTTGATACTCCAATGGATGGTAGCATTGTCATTATGGAAGGTAGTCTCTTGTTGATATTTTTGATACTCCAATGGATGGTAGCCTTGTCGTTAGGGAAGGTAGTATGTTGTCGAGATTTTTGTTCCTGCAATGGTTTGTAGCCTTGTCATTATGGAAGGTAGTATGTTGTCGATATCTTTGGTACTCCAATGGATGGTAGCCTATTCATTATGGAAGGTAGTCTGTTGTCGAGATTTTCGTTGCTCCAACGGGAGGGTAGCCTTGTCATTATGGAAGGTAGTCTGTTGTCATGATTTTTGTTACTCCAATGGATGGTAGATTTGTGATTATGGAAGGTAGTATGTTGTCGAGATTTTTGTTATTCCAATGGATAGTAGCCTTGTCATTATGAAAGGTAGTTTGTTGTCGATATCTTTGTTACTCCAATGGATGGTAGCCTTGTCATTATGGAAGGTAGTCTCTTTTTGAGATTTTTATTACTCCAATGGATGGTAGCCTTGTCATTATGAAAGGTAGTCTGTTGTCGATATCTTTGTTACTCTAATGGATGGTAGCCTTGTCATTATGGAAGGTATTATTTTTTCGATATCTTTGTTACTCTAATAGATGGTAGCCTAGTCATTATGGAAGGTAGTATGATGTCGAGATTTTTGTTACTCCAATGGATGGTAGCCTAGTCATTATGGAAGGTAGTATGATGTCGAGATTTTTGTTACTCCAATGGATGGTAGCCTTGTCATTATAAAAGGTAGTTTGTTGTCGATATTTTTGTTACTCTAATGGATGGTAGCATTGTCATTATGGAAGGTATTCTTTCATTGTGATTTTTGTTACTCCTATTGATGGTAGCCGTGTCATTATGGAAGGTAGTCTTTTGTTCAGATTTTTGTTACTACAATGTATGGAACCCTTTTCATTATAGAAGGTAGTATGTTGTCGAGATTTTTGTTACTCCATTGGATGGTAGTCTTGTCATTATGGAAGTTAGTTTGTTGTCGAGATTTTTGTTATTCCAATGGATGGTAGCCTAGTCATTATGAAAGGTAGTTTGTTTTCGAGATTTTTGTTACTCCAATGGATGGTAGCCTTGTCATTATGGAAGGTAGTCCGTTGTCGAGATTTTAGTTACTCCAATGGATGGTAGCCTTGACATTGTGGAAGGTATTATGTTATCAAGATTTTTGTTACTCCAATGGATGTTAGCCTTGTCATTATGGAAGGTAGTCTGTCATTATGATTTTTTTTACTCCTATGGATGGTAGCCTTGACATTATGGAAGTTAGTCTATTGTTCAGATTTTTGTTACAACCATGTATGGTAGCCTTTTCATTATGGAAGATAGTCTGTTGTCGATATTTTTGTTACTCTATTGGATGGTAGCCTAGTCACTATGGAAGGTAGTCTGTTTTTGAGATTTTTGTTACTCTGATGGATTGTAGCTTTGTCATTATAGAAGGTAGTCTGTTATTGAGATTTTTGATACTCCAATGGATGGTAGCATTTTCATTATGGAAGGTAGTCTCTTGTTGTTATTTTTGATACTCCAATGGATGGTAGCCTTGTCATTATGGAAGGTAGTATGTTGTCGAGATTTTTGTTACTACACTGGTTTGTAGCCTTGTAATTATGGAAGGTAGTATGTTGTCGATATCTTTGGTACTCCAATGGATGGTAGGCTATTCATTATGGAAGGTAGTCTGTTGTCGTGATTTTCGTTACTCCGATGGAGGGTAGCCTTGTCATTATGCAAGGTAGTCTGTTGTCGTGATATTTGTTACTCAAATGGATGGTAGCCTTGTCATTATGGAAGGTAGTATGTTGTCGAGATTTTTGTTATTCCAATGGATGGTAGCCTTGTCATTATGAAAGGTAGTTATTTATCGATATCTTTGTTACTCCAATGGATGGTAGCCTTGTCATTATGGAAGGTAGTCTCTTTTCGAGATTTTTGTTACTCCAATGGATGGTAGCCTTGTCATTATGAAAGGTAGTCTATTATCGATATATTTGTTACTCCAATGGATGGTATCCTAATCATTATGGAAGGTAGTCTATTTTGATATTTTTGTTACTCCAATGGATGCTAGCCTTGTCATTATGGAAGGTAGTATGTTGTCGAGATTTTTGTTACTCCAAAGGATGGTAGCCTTGTAATTATGGAAGGTAGTCTATTATCGAGATTTTAGTTACTCATATGGATGATAGCTTTGTCATTATGGAAGGTAGTCTGTTGTCGAGTTTTTTAATACTCCAATGGATGGTAGCCTTATTATTATGGAAGGTAGTCTGTCGTAGTGATTTTTGTTACTCCAATGGATGGTATCCTTGTCATTATGGAAGGTAGTCTATTGTTCAGATTTTTCTTACTACAATGTATGGTAGCCTTGTCATTATGGATTGTAGTCCGTTGTCGAGATTTTTGTCACTTCATTGGATGGTATCCTTGTCATTATGGATGTTAGTAGGTTGACGAGATATTTGTTATTCCAATGGATGGTAGCCTAGTCATTATGGAAGGTAGTCTATTATCAAGATTTTTGTTACTCCAATGGATGGTAGCCTTGTCATTATGGAAGGTAGTCTGTTGTCGAGATTTTTGTTACTCCAATGGATGGTAGCCTTGTCATTATGGAAAGTAGTCTGTTGTCGAGATTTTAGTTACTCCAATGGATGGTAGCCTTGACATTATGGAAGGTAGTCTGTTGTCGAGATTTTTGTTACTCTAATGGATGGTACCCTTATCACTATGGAAGGTAGTCTATTGTCGAGATTTTTGTTACTCAAATGGATGGTAGCCTTGTCATTATGGAAGGTAGTGTGTTTTCGAGATTTTCATTATTCTAATGGATGATAGCCTTGTCATTATGGAAGGTAGTTTGTTGTCGTGATTTTTGTTACTCCAATGGATGTTAGCCTTGTCATTTTTTAGGTTAGTATGTTGTCAATGTCTTTGTTACTCCAATGGATGGTAGCCTTGTCATTATGGAAGGTAGTCTATTTTCAATATTTTTGTTACTCCAATGGATTGTAGCCTTGTCACTATGCAAGGTAGTCTATTGTTGATATTTTTGTTACTCCAATGGATGGTAGCCTTGTCATTATAGAAGGTAGATTGTTGTCCCGATTTTTGTTACTCTAATGGATGGTAGGCTTGTCATTATGGAAGGTAGTCTGTCGTTGTGATTTATGTTACTCTAATGGATGGTAGCCTTGTCATTATGGAAGGTAGTCTATTGTCGAGATTTTTGTTACTCAAATGAATGTTAGCCTTTTCATTATGGAAGGTAGTGTGTTGTTGAGATTTTTGTTATTCCAATGGATGGTAGCCTTGTCATTATGGAATGTAGTTTGTTGTCGATATCCTTGTTACTCCAATGGATGGTAGCCTTGTAATTATGGAAGATAGTGTTGTGTCTATATCTTGGTTACTCCAATTGATGGTAGCCTTCTCGTTATGGAAGGTAGTCTGTTGTCGTGATTTTTATTACTCCAATGGATGGTAGCCATGTCATTATGGAAGGTAGTATGTTGTCGATATATTTGTTACTCTAATGGATGGTAGCCTTGTCATTATGGAAGGTAGTCCGTTGTCGAGATTTTTGTTACTCTAATGGATGGTAGCCTTGTCATTATGGAAGGTAGTCTCTTGTTGATATTTTTGTTATTCCAATGGATGGTAGCCTTGTCATTATGGAAGGTAGTCCGTTGTCCCGATATTTGTAACTCAAATGGATGGTAGCCTTGTCATTATGGAAGGTAGTTTATTGTTCAGATTTTTGTTATTCCAATGGATGGTAGACTTCTCGTTATGGAAGGTGGTATGTTGTCGTGATTTTTATTACTCCAATGGATGGTAGCCATGCCATTATGGAAGGTAGTATGTTGTTGATATCTTTGTTACTCAAATGGATGGTAGCCTTGTCATTATGGAAGGTAGTCCATTGTCGAGATTTTTTTTACTCCAATGGATGGTAGCCTTGTCATTATGGAAGGTAGTCTCTTGTTGATATTTTTGTTACTCCATTGGATGGTAGCCTTGTCATTATGGAAGGTGGTCTGTTGTCCTGATTATTGTTACTCAAATGGATGGTAGCCTTGTCATTATGGAAGGTAGTCTATCGTTGTGATTTCAGTTACTCAATGGATAATAGCCTTGTCATTTTGGAAGGTAGTTTGTTGTTCATATTTTTGGTACTCCAATGGATGGTAGACTTGTCAATATGGAAGTTAGTCTGTTGTAAATATTTTTGTTACTCCATTGGATTGTAGCCTTGTCATTATGAAAGGTAGTCTATTGTCGAGATTTTTGTTATTCCAATGGATGGTAGACTTGTCATTATGGAAGGTAGTCTATTGTCGAGATTTTTGTTACTCCATTGGATGGTAGCCTTGTCATTATGGAAGGTAGTCTATTGTCGAGATTTTTGTTACACAAATGGATGGTAGCCTTGCCATTATGGAAGGTAGTCTATTTTCGATATTTTTGTTATTCCAATGGATGGTAGCCTTGTCATTATGGAAGGTCGTCTGTTGTCGTGATTTTTGTTACTCCAATGGATGTTAGCCTTGTCATTTTTAAAGGTGGTATGTTGTCGATATCTTTGTTACTCCAATGGATGGTAGCCTTGTCATTATGGAAGGTAGTCTCTTTTTGATATCTTTGTTACTTCAATGGATGGTATCCTTGTCATTATGTAAGGTAGATTGTTGTCCCGATTTTTTATTACTCTAATGGATGGTAGCCTTGTCATTATGGAAGGTAGTCTGTCGTTGTGATTTATGTTACTCCAATGGATGGTAGCCTTGTCATTATGGAAGGTAGTATGTTGTTCAGATTTTTGTTACTCCAATGAATGGTAGAATTATCATTATGGAAGGTAGTCTATTGTCGAGAGCTTGTTACTCCATTGGATTGTAGCCTTTTCATTATCAAAGGTACTCTATTGTCGTGATTTTTTCTACTCATATGTATGGTACCCTTGTCATTATGGAAGATAGTTTGTTGTCGAGATTTTTGTTACTCCAATGGATGGTAGCCTTGTCATTATGGAAGGTAGTCTGTTGTCCAAATTCTGTATACTCCAATGGATGGTATCCTATTCATTATGGAAAGTAGTCTGTTAACGAGATTTTTGTTACTCCATTGGATGGTAGTCTTGTCATTATTGGAGGTAGACTCTTGTTGATATTTTTGTTACTCAAATGGATGGTAGCCTTGTCATTATTGAAGGTAGTCTATTGTCCATATTTTTGTTACTCTAATGGATGGTAGCCTTGTCATTATGGAAGGTAGCCTGTTGTCGATATTTTTGTTATTGGATTGGATGGTAGCCTTGTCATTATGGAAGGTAGTCTATCGTTGTGATTTCAGTTACTCAATTGATAATAGCCTTGTCATTTTGGAAGGTAGTTTGTTGTTCATATTTTTGGTACTCCAATGGATGGTAGACTTGTCAATATGGAAGTTAGTCTGTTGTAAATATTTTTGTTACTCCATTGGATTGTAGCCTTGTCATTATGAAAGGTAGTCTATTGTCGAGATTTTTGTTATTCCAATGGATGGTAGACTTGTCATTATGGAAGGTAGTCTATTGTCGAGATTTTTGTTACTCCATTGGATGGTAGCCTTGTCATTATGGAAGGTAGTCTATTGTCGAGATTTTTGTTACACAAATGGATGGTAGCCTTGCCATTATTGAAGGTAGTCTATTTTCGATATTTTTGTTATTCCAATGGATGGTAGCCTTGTCATTATGGAAGGTCGTCTGTTGTCGTGATTTTTGTTACTCCAATGGATGTTAGCCTTGTCATTTTTAAAGGTGGTATGTTGTCGATATCTTTGTTACTCCAATGGATGGTAGCCTTGTCATTATGGAAGGTAGTCTCTTTTCGATATCTTTGTTACTCCAATGGATGGTATCCTTGTCATTATGCAAGGTAGATTGTTGTCCCGATTTTTGTTACTCTAATGGATGGTAGCCTTGTCATTATGGAAGGTAGTCTGTCGTTGTGATTTATGTTACTCCAATGGATGGTAGCCTTGTCATTATGGAAGGTAGTATGTTGTTCAGATTTTTGTTACTCCAATGAATGGTAGAATTATCATTATGGAAGGTAGTCTATTGTCGAGAGCTTGTTACTCCATTGGATTGTAGCCTTGTCATTATCAAAGGTACTCTATTGTCGTGATTTTTTCTACTCCAATGTATGGTACCCTTGTCATTATGGAAGATAGTTTGTTGTCGAGATTTTTGTTACTCCAATGGATGGTAGCCTTGTCATTATGGAAGGTAGTCTGTTGTCCAAATTTTGTATACTCCAATGGATGGTATCCTATTCATTATGGAAAGTAGTCTGTTACCGAGATTTTTGTTACTCCATTGGATGGTAGCCTTGTCATTATTGAAGGTAGACTCTTGTTGATATTTTTGTTACTCAAATGGATGGTAGCCTTTTCATTATTGAAGGTAGTCTATTGTCCATATTTTTGTTACTCTAATGGATGGTAGCCTTGTCATTATGGAAGGTAGCCTGTTGTCGATATTTTTGTTATTGGATTGGCTGGTAGCCTTGTCATTATGGAAGGTAGTCTGTTGTCGAGATTTTTGTTATTCCAATGGATTGTAGCCTTGTCAATATGGAAGGTAGTCTCTTGTTGATAGTTTTGTTACTCCAATGGATGGTAGCCTTGTCATTATAGAAGGTAGTCCATTGTCCCAATTTTTGTTACTCAAATGGATGGTAGCCTTGTCATTAAGGAAGGTAGTCTGTCGTTGTGATTTGTGTTACTCCAATGGTTGGTAGCCTTGTTATTATGGAAGGTAGTTTGTTGTTCAGATTTTTGTTATTCCAATGGATCGTAGCCTTCTCCTTATGGAAGGTAGTCTATTGTCGTGATTTTTTTTACTCTAATGGATAGTAGCCATGTCATTATGGAAGGTAGTATGTTATCGATATCTTTGTTACTCTAATGGATGGTATCCTTGTCATTATGGAAGGTAGTCTGTTGGCGAGATTTTTGTTACTCCAATGGATAGTAGCCTTGTCATTATGGAAGGTTGTCTCTTGTTGATATTTTTGTTACTCCATTGGATGGTAGCCTTGTCATTATGGAAGGTAGTCTGTTGTCCCGATTATTGTTACTCAAATGGATGGTAGACTTATCATTATGGAAGGTAGTCTATCGTTGTGATTTCTGTTACTCAATGGATGATAGCCTTGTCATTATGGAAGGTAGTTTGCTGTTCAGATTTTTGTTACTCCAATTGGATGGTAGACTTGTCATTATGGAAGGTAATTTGTTGTTGATATTTTTGTTACTCCATTGGATTGTAGCCTTGTCATTATGAAACGTAGTCTATTGTCGAGATTTTTGTTATTCCAATGGACGGTAGATTTGTCATTATGGAAGGTAGTCTGTTGTCCCGATTATTGTTACTCAACAGATGGTAGCCTTATCATTATGGAAGGTAGTCTGTCGTTGTGATTTCTGTTACTCAATGGATGACAGCCTTGTCATTATGGAAGGTAGTTTGTTGTCTAGATTTTTGTTATTCCAATGGACGGTAGACTTGTCATTATGGAAGGTAGTCTGTTGTCGAGATTTTTGTTACTCTAATGGATGGTACCCTTATCATTATAGAAGGTAGTCTATTGTCGAGATTTTTGTTACACAAATGGATGGTAGCCTTGCCATTATGGAAGGTAGTCTGTTTTCGATATTTTTGTTATTCTAGTGGATGGTAGCCTTGTCATTATGGAAGGTAGTCTGTTGTCGTGATTTTTGTTACTCCAATGGAAGTTAGCCTTGTCATTTTTAAAGGTAGTATGTTGTCGATATCTTTGTTACTCCAATGGATGGTAGCCTTGTCATTATGGAAGGTAGTCTGTTGTCCCGATTATTGTTACTTAAATGGATGGTTGCCTTATCATTAGGGAAGGTAGTCCGTCGTTGTGATTTTTGTTACTCCAATGGATGGTAGCCTTGTCATTATTGAAGGTAGTCTCTTGTTGATATTTTTGTTACTCCAATGGGTGGTAGCCTTGTCATTATTAAAGGTAGTTTGTTGTCTAGATTTTTGTTACTCTAATGGATAGTAGCCTTGTAATTATGGAAGGTAGTCTGTTGTCGATATTTTTGTTACTGGTTTGGATGGTAGCCATGTCATTATGGAAGGTAGTCTCTTGTTGATATTTTTGTTACTCCTTTGGATGGTTGCCTTGCCATTATGGAAGGTAGTCTGTTGTCCCGATTATTGTTACCTAAATGGATGGTAGCATTGTCATTATGAAAGGTTTTCTGTCGTTGTGATTTTTGTTACTCCAATGGATGGTAGCCTTGTCATTATGGAAGGTAGTCTATTATTCAGATTTTTGTTATTCCAATGGATGCTAGCCTTCTCGTTATGGAAGGTAGTCTGTTGTCGTGATTTTTATTACTCCAATGGATGGTAGCCATGTCATTATGGAAGGTAGTATGTTGTCGTGATTTTTGTTACTCCAATGGATGGTAGCCTTGTCATTATGGAAGGTAGTCCGTTGTCTCGATTTTTGTTACTCAAATGGATGGTAGCCTTGTCATTATGGAAGGTAGTATGTCGTTGTGATTTCAGTTACTCCAATGGATGGTAACCTTGTCATTATGGAAGGTAGTCTGTTGTCCTGATTATTGTTACTCAAATGGATAGTAGCCTTGTCATTATGGAAGGTTGTCCGTCGTTGTGATTTTTGTTACTCCAATGGATGGTAGCCACGTCATTATGGAAGGTATTCTGTTGTTCAGATTTTTGTTATTCCAATGGATGGTAGCCTTCTCGTTTTGGTAGGTAGTCTGTTGTCGTGATTTTTATTAATCCAATGGATGGTAGCCATGTAATTATGGAAGGTAATATGTTGTCGATATCTTTTTTACTCTAATGGATGGTAGACTTGTCATTATGGAAGGTAGTCTGTTGTCGAGATTTGTATTACTCCAATGGATTGTAGCCTTGTCATTATGGAAGATAGTTTGTTGTCGATATTTTTGTTACTCCATTGGATTGTAGCCTTGTCATTATCAAAGGTAGTCTATTGTCGAGATTTTTGTTATTCCAATGGATGGTAGACTTGTCATTATGGAAGGTAGTCTGTTGTTGTGATTTTTGTTACTCTAATGGATGGTACCCTTATCATTATGGAAGGTAGTCTATTGTCGAGATTTTTCTTAATCAAATAGATGGTAGCCTTGTCATTATGGAAGGTAGTCATTTTTCGAGATTTTTGTTATTCCAATGGATGATAGCCTTGTCATTATGGAAGGTAATCTATTGTCGTGATTTTTGTTATTCCAATGGATGTTAGCCTTGTCATTTTTTAAGTTAGTATGTTGTCGATATCTTTGTTACTCCAATGGATGGTAGCCTTGTTATTATGGAAGGTAGTCTGTTGTCGAGATTTTTGTTATTCCAATGGATTGTGGACTTGGCATTATGGAAGGTAGTCTGTTGTCGAGATTTTTGTTACTCCAATGGATGGTACCCTTGTCATTATGGAAGATAGTATGTTGTCGAGATTTTTATTACTCCAATGGATGGTAGCCTTGTCATTATGGAAGGTAGTCATTTTTCGAGATTTTTGTTATTCCAATAGATGATAGCCTTTTCATTATGGAAGGTAGTCTATTGTCGTGATTTTTGTTACTCCAATGGATGTTAGCCTTGTCATTTTTTATGTTAGTATGTTATCGATATCTTTGTTACTCCAATGGATGGTAGCCTTGTTATTATGGTAGGTAGTCTGTTGTCGAGATTTTTGTTATTCCAATGGATTATGGACTTGTCATTATGGAAGGTAGTCTATTGTCGTGATTTTTGTTACTCCAATGGATGGTACCCATGTCATTATTGAAGATTGTATGTTGTCGAGATTTTTGTTACTCCAATCGATGGTAGCCTTCTCGTTATGGAAGGTAGTCTGTTGTCGTGATTTTTATTACTCCAATGGATGGTAGCCATGTCATTATAGAAGGTAGTATGTTGTCGATATCTTTGATACACTAATGGATGGTAGCCTTGTCATTATGGAAGGTAGTCCATTGTCGAGACTTTTGTTACTCCAAAGGATGGTAGCCTTGACATTATGGAAGGTAGTCTCTGGTTGATATTTTTGTTACTCCATTGGATGGTAGACTTGTCATTATGGAAGGTATTCTATTGTCCCGATTATTATTACTCAAATGGAAAGTAGCATTTTAATTATGGAAGGTAGTCTGTCGTTGTGATTTCAGTTACTCAATGGATGATAGCCTTGTAATTATTGAAGGTAGTCTGTTATTCAGATTTTTGTTACTCCAATCGATGGTAGACTTGTCATTATGGAAGGTAGTCTGTTGTCGATATTTTTGATACTCCATTTGATTGTAGCCTTGTCATTATGAAAGGTAGTCTGTTGTCGAGATTTTTGTTACTCCAATGGATTGAACCCATGTCATTATGGAAGATAGTCTATTGTCGAGATTTTTGTTACTCCAATGGATGGTAGCCTTGTCATTATGGAAGGTAGTTTGTTGTCCAAATTTTTTATACTCCAATGGATGGTGGCCTAGTCATTATGGAAGGTAGTCTGTTGCCGATATTTTTGTTACTCCATTGGATGGTAGCCTTGTCATTTTGGAAGGTAGATTCTTGTTGATATTTTTGTTACTCCAATGGATGGTAGCCTTCTCATTATTGAAGGTAGTCTGTTGTCCAGATTTTGGTTACTCTAATGGATGGTAGCCTTGTCATTATGGAAGGTAGTCTATTGTCGAGATTTTTGTTATTCCAATGGATGGTAGCCTTGTCATTATGGAAGGTAGTGTATTGTCGTGATTTTTGTTACTCCAATGGATGGTAGGCATGTCATTATGGAAGGTAGTATGTTGTCGATATCTTTGTTACTCCAATGGATGGTAGTCTTGTCATTATGGAAGGTAGTTTTTTTGTCGTGATTTTTGTTACTCCAATGGATGGTAGCCTTGTCATTATGGAAGGTAGTCTCTTGTTGATATTTTTGTTACTCCAATGGATGGTAGCCTTGTCATTATGGAAGATAGTCTGTTGTCCCGATTTTTGTAACTCCAATGGATGGTAGCCTTGTCATTATGGAAGGTAGTATGTTGTTGTGATTTCAGTTACTCTAGTGGATGGTAGCCTTGTCATTATTGAAGGTAGTCTGTTGTCCCGATTATTGTTACTTAAATGGATAGTTTCCTTATCATTAGGGAAGGTAGTCTGTCGTTGTGATTTTTGTTACTCCAATGGATGGTAGCCTTGTCATTATTGAAGGTAGTCTGTTACTCAGATTTTTGTTATTCCAATGGATGGTAGCCTTCTCGTTATGGAAGGTAGTCTGTTGTCGTGATTTTTATTACACCAATGGATGGTTGCCATGACATTATGGAAGGTAGTATGTTGTCGATATCTTTGTTACTCTAATGGATGGTAGCCTTGTCATTATGGAAAGTAGTCCGTTGTCGAGATTTTTGTTACTCCAATGGATGGTAGCCTTGTCATTATGGAAGGTAGTCCGTTGTCCCGATATTTGTAACTCAAATGGATGGTAGCCTTGTCATTATGGAAGGTAGTTTATTGTTCATATTTTTGTTATTCCAATGTATGGTAGCCTTCTCGTTATGGAAGGTAGTATGTTGTCGTGATTTTTATTACTCCAATGGATGGTAGCCATGCCATTATGGAAGGTAGTATGTTGTTGATATCTTTGTTACTCAAATGGATGGTAGCCTTGTCATTATGGAAGGTAGTCCATTGTCGAGATTTTTGTTACTCCAATGGATTGTAGCCTTGTCATTAAGGAAGGTAGTCTCTTGTTGATATTTTTGTTACTCCATTGGATGGTAGCCTTCTCATTATGGAAGGTGGTCTGTTGTCCTGATTATTGTTACTCAAATGGATGGTAGCCTTGTCATTATGGAAGGTAGTCTATCGTTGTGATTTCAGTTACTCAATGGATAATAGCCTTGTCATTTTGGAAGGTAGTTTGTTGTTCATATTTCTGGTACTCCAATGGATGGTAGACTTGTCAATATGGAAGTTAGTCTGTTGTAAATATTTTTGTTACTCCATTGGATTGTAGCCTTGTCATTATGAAAGGTAGTCTATTGTCGAGATTTTTGTTATTCCAATGGATGGTAGACTTGTCATTATGGAAGGTAGTCTGTTGTCGAGATTTTTGTTACTCCATTGGATGGTAGCCTTGTCATTACGGAAGATAGTCTATTGTCGAGATTTTTGTTACACAAATGGATGGTAGCCTTGCCATTATGGAAGGTAGTCTATTTTCGATATTTTTGTTATTCCAATGGATGGTAGCCTTGTCATTATGGAAGGTCGTCTGTTGTCGTGATTTTTGTTACTCCAATGGATGTTAGCCTTGTCATTTTTAAAGGTGGTATGTTGTCGATTTCTTTGTTACTCCAATGGATGGTAGCCTTGTCATTATGGAAGGTAATCTCTTTTCGATATCTTTGTTACTCCAATGGATGGTATCCTTGTCATTATGCAAGGTAGATTGTTGTCCCGATTTTTGTTACTCTAATGGATGGTAGCCTTGTCATTATGGAAGGTAGTCTGTCGTTGTGATTTATGTTACTCCAATGGATGGTAGCCTTGTCATTATGGAAGGTAGTATGTTGTTCAGATTTTTGTTACTCCAATGGATGGTAGAATTATCATTATGGAAGGTAGTCTATTGTCGAGAGCTTGTTACTCCACTGGATTGTAGCCTTGTCATTATCAAAGGTACTCTGTTGTCGTGATTTTTTCTACTCCAATGTATGGTACCCTTGTCATTATGGAAGATAGTTTGTTGTCGAGATTTTTGTTACTCAATTGGATTGTTGCCTTGTCATTATGAAAGGTAGTCTATTGTCTACATTTTTGTTATTCCAATGGACGGTAGACTTGTCATTATGGAAGGTAGTATGTTGTCGAGATTTTTGTCACTCTAATGGATGGTACCCTTATCATTATGGAAGGTAGTCTATTGTCGAGATTTTTGTTACACAAATGGATGGTAGCCTTGCCATTATGGAAGGTAGTCTGTTTTCGATATTTTTGTTATTCTAATGGATGGTAGCCTTGTCATTATGGAAGGTAGTATGTTGTCGTGATTTTTGTTACTCCAATGGAAGTTAGCCTTGTCATTTTTAAAGGTAGTATGTTGTCGATATCTTTGTTACTCCAATGGATGGTAGCCTTGTCATTATGGAAGGTAGTCTCTTTTCGATATCTTTGTTACTCCAATGGTAGGAATCCTTGTCATTATTCAAGGTAGATTATTGTCCCGATTTTTGTTACTCTAATGGATGGTAGCCTTGTCATTATGGAAGGTAGTCTTTCGTTGTGATTTCTGTTACTCCAATGGATGGTAGCCTTGTTATTATGGAAGGTAGCCTGTTGTCGTGATTTTTGTTACTCCAATGGATGGTACCCTTATCATTATGGAAGATAGTCTATTGTCGAGATTTTTGTTAATCTAACGGATGGTAGCCTTGTCATTATGGAAGGTAGTCTGTTGTCCAAATTTTTTATATTCCAATGCATGGTAGCCTAGTCATTATGGAAGGTTGTCTGTTGCCGAGATTTTTGTTACTCCATTGGATGGTAGCCTTGTCATTATGGAAGGTAGACTCTTGTTGATATTTTTGTTACTCCAATGGGTGGTAGCCTTGTCATTATTAAAGGTAGTCTGTTGTCTAGATTTTTGTTACTCTAATGGATGGTAGCCTTGTAATTATGGAAGGTAATCTGTTGTCGATATTTTTTTTACTGGTTTGGATGGTAGCCATGTCATTATGGAAGGTAGTCTCTTGTTGATATTTTTGTTACTCCTTTGGATGGTTGCCTTGCCATTATGGAAGGTAGTCTGTTGTCCCGATTATTGTTACTTAAATGGATGGTAGCGTTGTCATTATGGAAGGTTTTCTGTCGTTGTGATTTTTGTTACTCCAATGGATGGTAGCCTTGTCATTATGGAAGGTAGTCTGTTATTCAGATTTTTGTTATTCCAATGGATGCTAGCCTTCTCGTTATGGAAGGTAGTCTGTTGTCGTGATTTTTATTACTCCAATGGATGGTAGCCATGTCATTATGGAAGGTAGTATGTTGTCGTGATTTTTGTTACTCCAATGGATGGTAGCCTTGTCATTATGGAAGGTAGTCCGTTGTCTCGATTTTTGTTACTCAAATGGATTGTAGCCTTGTCATTATGGAAGGTAGTATGTCGTTGTGATTTTAGTTACTCCAATGGATGGTAACCTTGTCATTATGGAAGGTAGTCTGTTGTCCCGATTATTGTTACTCAAATGGATGGTAGCCTTGTCATTATGGAAGGTTATCCGTCGTTGTAATTTTTGTTACTCCAATGGATGGTAGCCACGTCATTATGGAAGGTAGTCTGGTTTTCAGATTTTTGTTATTCCAATGGATGGTAGCCTTCTCGTTTTGGTAGGTAGTCTGTTGTCGTGATTTTTATTAATCCAATGGATGGTAGCCATGTAATTATGGAAGGTAATATGTTGTTGATATCTTTGTTACTCTAATGGATGGTAGACTTGTCATTATGGAAGGTAGTCCGTTGTCGAGATTTGTATTACTCCAATGGATTGTAGCCTTGTCATTATGGAAGATAGTTTGTTGTCGATATTTTTGTTACTCCATTGGATTGTAGCCTTGTCATTATCAAAGGTAGTCTATTGTCGAGATTTTTGTTATTCCAATGGATGGTAGACTTGTCTTTATGGAAGGTAGTCTATTGTTGTGATTTTTGTTACTCTAATGGATGGTACCCTTATCATTATGGAAGGTAGTCTATTATCGAGATTTTTCTTACTCAAATAGATGGTAGCGTTGTCATTATGGAAGGTAGTCATTTTTCGAGATTTTTGTTATTCCAATGGATGTTAGCCTTATCATTTTTTAAGTTAGTATGTTGTCGATATCTTTGTTACTCCAATGGATGGTAGCCTTGTTATTATGGAAGGTAGTCTGTTGTCGAGATTTTTGTTATTCCAATGGATTGTGGACTTGGCATTATGGAAGGTAGTCTGTTGTCGAGATTTTTGTTACTCCAATGGATGGTACCCTTGTCATTATGGAAGATAGTATGTTGTCGAGATTTTTATTACTCCAATGGATGGTAGCCTTGTCATTATGGAAGGTAGTCATTTTTCGAGATTTTTGTTATTCCAATAGATGATAGCCTTTTCATTATGGAAGGTAGTCTATTGTCGTGATTTTTGTTACTCCAATGGATGTTAGCCTTGTCATTTTTTAAGTTAGTATGTTATCGATATCTTTGTTACTCCAATGGATGGTAGCCTTGTTATTATGGAAGGTAGTCTGTTGTCGAGATTTTTGTTATTCCAATGGATTATGGACTTGTCATTATGGAAGGTAGTCTGTTGTCGTGATTTTTGTTACTCCAATGGATGGTACCCATGTCAATATTGAAGATAGTCTGTTGTGGAGATTTTTGTTACTCCAATCGATGGTAGCCTTCTCGTTATGGAAGGTAGTCTGTTGTCGTTATTTTTATTACTCCAATGGATGGTAGCCATGTCATTATAGAAGGTAGTATGTTGTCGATATCTTTGTTACACTAATGGATGGTAGCCTTGTCATTATGGAAGGTAGTCCATTGTCGAGATTTTTGTTACTCCAAAGGATGGTAGCCTTGACATTATGGAAGGTAGTCTCTGGTTGATATTTTTGTTACTCCATTGGATGGTAGACTTGTCATTATGGAAGGTAGTCTATTGTACCGATTATTGTTACTCAAATGGAAAGTAGCATTTTAATTATGGAAGGTAGTCTGTCGTTGTGATTTCAGTTACTCAATGGATGATAGCTTTGTAATTATTGAAGGTAGTCTGTTATTCAGATTTTTGTTACTCCAATCGATGGTAGACTTGTCATTATGGAAGGTAGTCTGTTGTCGATATTTTTGATACTCCATTTGATTGTAGCCTTGTCATTATGAAAGGTAGTCTGTTGTCGAGATTTTTGTTACTCCAATGGATGGAACCCATGTCATTATGGAAGATAGTCTATTGTCGAGATTTTTGTTACTCCAATGGATGGTAGCCTTGTCATTATGGAAGGTAGTTTGTTGTCCAAATTTTTTATACTCCAATGGATGGTGGCCTAGTCATTATGGAAGGTAGTCTGTTGCCGGTATTTTTGTTACTCCATTGGATGGTAGCCTTGTCATTTTGGAAGGTAGATTCTTGTTGATATTTTTGTTACTCCAATGGATGGTAGCCTTCTCATTATTGAAGGTAGTCTGTTGTCCAGATTTTGGTTACTCTAATGGATGGTAGACTTGTCATTATGGAAGGTAGTCTGTTGTCGATATTTTTGTTACTGGATTGGATGGTAGCCTTGTCATTATGGAAGGTAGTCTATTGTCGAGATTTTTGTTATTCCAATGGATGGTAGCCTTGTCATTATGGAAGGTAGTGTGTTCTCGTGATTTTTGTTACTCCAATGGATGGTAGGCATGTCATTATGGAAGGTAGTATGTTGTCGATATCTTTGTTACTCCAATGGATTGTAGTCTTGTCATTATGGAAGGTAGTTTTTTTGTCGTGATTTTTGTTACTCCAATGGATGGTAGCCTTGTCATTATGGAAGGTAGTCTCTTGTTGATATTTTTGTTACTCCAATGGATGGTAGCCTTGTCATTATGGAAGATAGTCTGTTGTCCCGATTTTTGTAACTCCAATGGATGGTAGCCTTGTCATTATGGAAGGTAGTATGTTGTTGTGATTTCAGTTACTCCAGTGGATGGTAGCCTTGTCATTATTGAAGGTAGTCTGTTGTCCCGCTTATTGTTACTTAAATGGATGGTTGCCTTATCATTAGAGAAGGTAGTCTGTCGTTGTTATTTTTGTTACTCCAATGGATCGTAGCCTTGTCATTATTGAAGGTAGTCTGTTACTCAGATTTTTGTTACTCCAATCGATGGTAGACTTGTCATTATGGAAGGTAGTCTGTTGTCAATATTTTTGTTACTCCATTGGATTGTAGCCTTGTCATTATGAAAGGTATTCTATTGTCGAGATTTTTGTTACTCAAATGGATGGTAGCCTTGATGATATTTTTGTTACTCCAATGGATAGTAGCCTTCTAATTATTGAAGGTAGTCTGTTTTCCAGATTTTTGTTACTCTAATGCATGGTATCCTTGTCATTATGGAAGGTAGTGTGTTGTCGATTTTTTTATTACTGGATTGGATGGTAGCATTGTCATTATGTAAGGTAGTCTGTTACTCAGATTTTTGTTATTCCAATGGATGGTAGCCTTCTCGTTATGGAAGGTAGTCTGTTGTCGTGATTTTTTTTACTCCAATGGATGGTAGCCATGACATTATGGAAGGTAGTATGTTGTTGATATCTTTGTTACTCTAATGGATGGTAGCTTAGTCATTATGGAAGGTATTCTGTTGTCGAGATTTTTATTACTCCAATGGATGGTAGCCTTGACATTATGGAAGGTAGTCTCTTATTGATATTTTTGTTACTCAAATGGATGGCAGCCTTGTCATTATGGAAGGTAGTCTGTCGTTGTGATTTCAGTTACTCAATGGATGATAGCCTTGTAATTATGGAAGGTAGTCTGTTATTCAGATTTTTGTTACTCCAATCGATGGTAGACTTGTCATTATGGAAGGTAGTCTATTGTCGATATTTTTGTTACTCCATTGGATTGTAGCCTTGTCATTATGAAAGGTATTCTATTGTCGAGATTTTTGTTACTCAAATGGATGGTAGCCTTGTTGATATTTTTGTTACTCCAATGGATAATAGCCTTCTAATTATTGAAGGTAGTCTGTTTTCCAGATTTTTGTTACTCTAATGCATGGTATCCTTGTCATTATGGAAGGGAGTCTGTTGTCGATATTTTTGTTACTGGATTGGATGGTAGCATTGTCATTATGTAAGGTAGTCTGTTGTCGATATTTTTGTTATTCCAATGGATGGTAGCCTTTTCATTATGGAAGGTAGTGTGTTGTCGTGATTTTTTTTACTCCAATGGATGGTAGGCATGTCATTATGGAAGGTAGTATGTTGTCGATATCTTTGTTACTCCAATGGATGGTAGTCCTTTCATTATGGAAGGTAGTCTTTTTTTCGAGATTTTTGTTACTCTAATGGATGATAGCCTTGTCATTATGGAAGGTAGTCTCTTGTTGATATTTTTGTTACTCCAACGGATGGTAGCCTTGTCATTATGGAAGGTAGTCTGTTGTCCCGATTTTTGTTACTCAAATGGATGGTAGCCTTGTCATTATGGAAGGTAGTATGTCGTTGTGATTTTTGTTACTCCAATGGATGGTAGCCTTGTCATTATGGAAGGTAGTCTGTCGTTTTGATTTCAGTTACTCAATGGATGATAGCCTTGTAATTATGGAAGGTAGTCTCTTATTCAGATTTTTGTTACTCTAATCGATGGTAGACTTGTCATTATGGAAGGTAGTCTGTTGTTGATATTTTTGATACTCCATTTGATTGTAGCCTTGTCATTATGAAAGGTAGTCTGTTGTCGAGATTTTTGTTACTCCAATGGATGGAACCCATGTCATTATGGAAGATAGTCTATTGTCGAGATTTTTGTTACTCCAATGGATGGTAGCCTTGTCATTATGGAAGGTAGTTTGTTGTCCAAATTTTTTATACTCCAATGGATGGTGGCCTAGTCATTATGGAAGGTAGTCTGTTGCCGGTATTTTTGTTACTCCATTGGATGGTAGCCTTGTCATTTTGGAAGGTAGATTCTTGTTGATATTTTTGTTACTCCAATGGATGGTAGCCTTCTCATTATTGAAGGTAGTCTGTTGTCCAGATTTTGGTTACTCTAATGGATGGTAGACTTGTCATTATGGAAGGTAGTCTGTTGTCGATATCTTTGTTACTCCAATGGATGGTAGTCTTGTCATTATGGAAGGTAGTTTTTTTGTCGTGATTTTTGTTACTCCAATGGATGGTAGCCTTGTCATTATGGAAGGTAGTCTCTTGTTGATATTTTTGTTACTCCAATGGATGGTAGCCTTGTCATTATGGAAGATAGTCTGTTGTCCCGATTTTTGTAACTCCAATGGATGGTAGCCTTGTCATTATGGAAGGTAGTATGTTGTTGTGATTTCAGTTACTCCAGTGGATGGTAGCCTTGTCATTATTGAAGGTAGTCTGTTGTCCCGCTTATTGTTACTTAAATGGATGGTTGCCTTATCATTAGAGAAGGTAGTCTGTCGTTGTTATTTTTGTTACTCCAATGGATCGTAGCCTTGTCATTATTGAAGGTAGTCTGTTACTCAGATTTTTGTTACTCCAATCGATGGTAGACTTGTCATTATGGAAGGTAGTCTGTTGTCAATATTTTTGTTACTCCATTGGATTGTAGCCTTGTCATTATGAAAGGTATTCTATTGTCGAGATTTTTGTTACTCAAATGGATGGTAGCCTTGATGATATTTTTGTTACTCCAATGGATAGTAGCCTTCTAATTATTGAAGGTAGTCTGTTTTCCAGATTTTTGTTACTCTAATGCATGGTATCCTTGTCATTATGGAAGGTAGTGTGTTGTCGATTTTTTTATTACTGGATTGGATGGTAGCATTGTCATTATGTAAGGTAGTCTGTTACTCAGATTTTTGTTATTCCAATGGATGGTAGCCTTCTCGTTATGGAAGGTAGTCTGTTGTCGTGATTTTTTTTACTCCAATGGATGGTAGCCATGACATTATGGAAGGTAGTATGTTGTTGATATCTTTGTTACTCTAATGGATGGTAGCTTAGTCATTATGGAAGGTATTCTGTTGTCGAGATTTTTATTACTCTAATGGATGGTAGCCTTGACATTATGGAAGGTAGTCTCTTATTGATATTTTTGTTACTCAAATGGATGGCAGCCTTGTCATTATGGAAGGTAGTCTGTCGTTGTGATTTCAGTTACTCAATGGATGATAGCCTTGTAATTATGGAAGGTAGTCTGTTATTCAGATTTTTGTTACTCCAATCGATGGTAGACTTGTCATTATGGAAGGTAGTCTATTGTCGATATTTTTGTTACTCCATTGGATTGTAGCCTTGTCATTATGAAAGGTATTCTATTGTCGAGATTTTTGTTACTCAAATGGATGGTAGCCTTGTTGATATTTTTGTTACTCCAATGGATAATAGCCTTCTAATTATTGAAGGTAGTCTGTTTTCCAGATTTTTGTTACTCTAATGCATGGTATCCTTGTCATTATGGAAGGGAGTCTGTTGTCGATATTTTTGTTACTGGATTGGATGGTAGCATTGTCATTATGTAAGGTAGTCTGTTGTCGATATTTTTGTTATTCCAATGGTTGGTAGCCTTTTCATTATGGAAGGTAGTGTGTTGTCGTGATTTTTTTTACTCCAATGGATTGTAGGCATGTCATTATGGAAGGTAGTATGTTGTCGATATCTTTGTTACTCCAATGGATGGTAGTCCTTTCATTATGGAAGGTAGTCTTTTTTTCGAGATTTTTGTTACTCTAATGGATGATAGCCTTGTCATTATGGAAGGTAGTCTCTTGTTGATATTTTTGTTACTCCAACGGATGGTAGCCTTGTCATTATGGAAGGTAGTCTGTTGTCCCGATTTTTGTTACTCAAATGGATGGTAGCCTTGTCATTATGGAAGGTAGTATGTCGTTGTGATTTTTGTTACTCCAATGGATGGTAGCCTTGTCATTATGGAAGGTAGTCTGTCGTTTTGATTTCAGTTACTCAATGGATGATAGCCTTGTAATTATGGAAGGTAGTCTCTTATTCAGATTTTTGTTACTCTAATCGATGGTAGACTTGTCATTATGGAAGGTAGTCTGTTGTTGATATTTTTGTTACTCCATTGGATTGTAGCCTTGTCATTATGAAAGGTATTATATTGTCGAGATTTTTGTTACTCAAATGGATGGTAGCCTTGTTGATATTTTTGTTACTCCAATGGATAGTAGCCTTCTAATTATTGAAGGTAGTCTGTTTTCCAGATTTTTGTTACTCTAATGCATGGTATCCTTGTCATTATGGAAGGTAGTCTGTTGTCGATATTTTTGTTACTGGATTGGATGGTAGCATTGTCATTATGTAAGGTAGTCTGTTGTCGAGATTTTTGTTATTCCGATGGATGGTAGCCTTGTCATTATGGAAGGTAGTGTGTTGTCGTGATTTTTTTTACTCCAATGGATGGTAGGCATGTCATTATGGAAGGTAGTATGTTGTCGATATCTTTGTTACTCCAATGGATGGTAGTCCTTTCATTATGGAAGGTAGTCTTTTTTTCGAGATTTTTGTTACTCTAATGGATGATAGCCTTGTCATTATGGAAGGTAGTCTCTTGTTGATATTTTTGTTACTCTAATGGATGGCAGCCTTGTCATTATGGAAGGTAGTCTGTCGTTGTGATTTCAGTTACTCAATGGATGTTAGCCTTGTAATTATGGAAGGTAGTCTGTTATTCAGATTTTTTTTACTCCAATCGATGGTAGACTTGTCATTATGGAAGGTAGTCTGTTGTCGATATTTTTGTTACTCCATTGGATTGTAGCCTTGTAATTATGAAAGGTATTCTATTGTCGAGATTTTTGTTACTCAAATGGATGGTAGCCTTGTTGATATTTTTGTTACTCCAATGGATAGTAGCCTTCTAATTATTGAAGGTAGTCTGTTTTCCAGATTTTTGTTACTCTAATGCATGGTATCCTTGTCATTATGGAAGGAAGTCTGTTGTCGATATTTTTGTTACTGGATTGGATGGTAGCATTGTCATTATGTAAGGTAGTCTGTTGTCGAGATTTTTGTTATTCCAATGGATAGTAGCCTTGTCATTATGGAAGGTAGTGTGTTGTCGTGATTTTTTTTACTACAATGGATGGTAGGCATGTCATTATGGAAGGTAGTATGTTGTCGATATCTTTGTTACTCCAATGGATGGTAGTCCTTTCATTATGGAAGATAGTCTTTTTTTCGAGATTTTTGTTACTCTAATGGATGATAGCTTTGTCATTATGGAAGGTAGTCTCTTGTTGATATTTTTGTTACTCCAACGGATGGTAGCCTTGTCATTATGGAAGGTAGTCTGTTGTCTCGATTTTTGTTACTCAAATGGATGGTAGCCTTGTCACTATGGAAGGTAGTATGTCGTTGTGATTTTTGTTACTCCAATGGATGGTAGCCTTGTCATTATGGAAGGTAGTCTGTTGTCCCGATAATTGTTACTCAAATGGATGGTAGCCTTGTCATTATGGAAGGTAGTATGTCGTTGTGATTTTTGTTACTCCAATGGATTGTAGCCTTATCATTATGGATGGTAGTCTGTTGTGCATATTTTTTTATTCCAATGGATGGTAGCCTTCTCGTTATGGATGGTAGTCTGTTGTCGTGATTTGTATTACTCTAATGGATGGTAGCCATGTCATTATGGAAGGTAGTATGTTGTCAATATCTTTGTTACTCTAATGGATGGTAGCCTTGTCATTATGGAAGGTAGTCCGTTGTCGAGACTTTTATTACTCCATTGGATGGTAGCCTTGACATTATGGAAGGTAGTCTCTTGTTGATATTTTTGTTACTCCATTGGATGGTAGCCTTGTCATTCTGGAAGGTAATCTGTTGTCCCGATTATTGTTACTCAAATGGATGGTAGCCTTGTCATTATGGAAGGTATTCTGTCGTTTTGATTTCAGTTACTTAATGGATGATAGCCTTGTAATTATGGAAGGTAGTCTGTTATTCAGATTTTTGTTACTCCAATCGATGGTACACTTCTGATTATGGAAGGTAGTCTGTTGTCGATATTTTTGTTACTCAATTGGATTGTAGCATTGTCATTATGAAAGGTAGTCTATTGTCGATATTTTTGTTATTCTAACGGATGGTAGACTTGTCATTATGGAAGGTAGTCTGTTGTCGAGATTTTTGTTACTCTAATGGATGGTACCCTTATCATTATGGAAGGTAGTCTATTGTCGAGATTTTTGTTACTGAAATGGATGGTAGCCTTGTCATTTTGGAAGGTAGTCATTTTTCGAGATTTTTGTTATTCCAATGGATGATAGCCTTGTCATTATGGAAGGTAGTCTATTGTCGTGATTTTTGTTACTCCAATGGATGTTAGCCTTGTCATTTTTTAAGTTAGTATGTTTTCGATATCTTTATTACTCCAATGGATGGTAGCCTTGTTATTATGGAAGGTAGTCTGTTGTCGAGATTTTTGTTATTCCAATGGATTGTGGACTTGTCATTATAAAAGGTAGTTTGTTGTAGAGATTTTTGTTACTCTAATGGATGGTGCCCTTGTCATTATGGAATATAGTCTGTTGTCGAGATTTTTGTTACTCCAATGGATGGTAGCCTTGTCATTATGGAAGGTAGTCTATTGTCCAAATTTTTTATACTCCAATGGATGGTAGCCTAGTCATTATGGAAGGTAGTTTGTTGCCGAGATTTTTGTTACTCCATTGGATGGTAGCCTTGTCATTATGGATGGTAGAATCTTGTGTATATATTTGTTACTCCAATGGATGGTAGCCTTCTCATTATTGAAGGTAGTTTGTTATCCAGGATTTAGTTACTCTAATGGATGGTAGCCTTGTCATAATGGAAGGTAGTCTGTTGTCGATATTTTTGTTATTGGATTGGATGGTAGCCTTGTCATTATGGAAGGTAGTCTGTTGTCGAGATTTTTTTTATTCCAATGGATGGTAGCCTTGTCATTATGGAAGGTAGTCTATTGTCGTGATTTTTGTTACTCCAATGGATGGTAGGCATGTCATTATGGAAGGTAGTATGTTGTCGATATCTTTGTTACTCCAATGGATGGTAGTCTTGTCATTATGGAAGGTAGTCTTTTTTTCGATATTTTTTTACTCCGATGGATGGTAGCCTTGTCATTATGGAAGGTAGTCTCTTGTTGATATTATTGTTACTCCAATGGATGGTAGCCTTGTCATTATGAAAGGTAGTCCGTTGTCCCGATTTCTGTTACTCAAATGGATGGTAGCCTTGTCATTATGGAAGGTAGTCTGTTTTTCATATTTTTGTTATTCCAATGGATGGTAGCCTTTTCATTGTGGAAGGTAGTCTGTTGTCATGATTTTAATTACACCAATGGATGGTAGCCATGTCATTATGGAAGGTAGTATGTTGTCGATATCTCTGTTACTCTAATGGATAGTAGCCTTGTCATTATGGAAGGTAGTCCGTTGTCGAGATTTTTGTTACTCCAATGGATGGTAGCCTTGTCATTATGGAAGGTAGTCTCTGGTTGATATTTTTGTTACTCCATTGAATGGCAGCCTTGTCATTATGGAAGCTAGTCGGTTGTCCCGATTATTATTACTCAAATGGATGGCACCCTTGTCATTATGGAAGGTAGTTTGTCGTTGTGATTTCTATTACTCAATGGATGATAGCCTTGTCATTATGGAAGGTAGTCTATTGTCGAGATTTTTTTACTCAAATGGATGGTAGCCTTGCCATTATGGAAGGTAGTCTGTTTTCGATATATTTGTTATTCCAATGGATGGTAGCCTTGTCATTGTGGAAGGTAGTCTGTTGTCGTGATTTTTGTTACTCCAATGGATGTTAGCCTTGTCTTTTTTAAAGGTAGTATGTTGTCGATATTTCTGTTACTCCAATGGATGGTAGCCTTGTCATTATGGAAGGTAGTCTCTTTTCGATATTTTTGTTACTCCAATGGATGGTAGCCTTGTCATTATGCAAGGTAGTCTCTTGTTTATATTTTTGTTACTCCAATGGATGGTAGGGTTGTGATTATGGAAGGTAGTCTGTTGTCGTGAGTTTTGTTACTCCAATGGATGGTACCCTTGTCATTATGGAAGATAGTTTGTTGTCGAGATTTTTGTTACTCCAATGGATGGTAGCCTTGTCATTATGGAAAATAGTCTGTTGTCCAAATTTTTAATACTCCACTGGATGGTAGCCTAGTCATTATGGAAGGTAGTCTGTTGCCGAGATTTTTGTTACTCCATTGGATTGTAGCCTTGTCATTATGGAAGGTAGACTCTTATTGATATTTTTGTTACTCCAATGGATGGTAGCCTTGTCATTATTAAAGGTAGTATGTTGTCCAGATTTTTGTTACTCTAATGGATGGTAGCCTTGTAATTATGGAAGGTGGTATGTTGTCGATATTTTTGTTACTGGTTTGGATGGTAGCCTTATCATTATGGAAGGTAGTCTCTTGTTGATATTTTTGTTACTCCAATGGATGGTCGCCTTGTCATTATGGAAGGTAGTCCATTGTCCAGATTTTTGTTACTCAAATGGATGGTAGCCTTGTTATTATGGAAGTTAGTCTGTCGTTGTGATTTTTGTTACTCCAATGGATGGTATCCCTGTCATTATGGAAGGTTGTCTGTTGTTCAGATTTTTGTTATTCCAATGGATGTTAGCCTTCTCGTTATGGAAGGTAGTCTGTTGTCGTGATTTTTATTACTAAATGGATGGTAGCCTTGTCATTATGGAAGGTAGTCTGTTGTCGAGATTTTTACTACTCAAATGGATGGTAGCCTTGCCATTATGGAAGGTAGTCTGTTTTGGATATTTTTGTTATTACAATGGATGGTAGCCTTGTCATTATGGAAGGTAGTTTGTTGTCGTGATTTTTGTTACTCCAATGGATGTTAGCCTTGTCATTTTTAAAGGTATTATGTTGTCGATATCGTTGTTACTCCAATGGATGATAGCCTTGTCATTATGGAAGGTAGTCTATTGTCGAGATTTTTATTACTCCAATGGATGGTAACCTTGTCATTATGAAAGTTAGTCTCTTGTTTATATTTTTGTTACTTCAATGGATGGTAGCGTTGTCATTATGGAAGGTAGTCTATTATCGAGATTTTTGTTACTCAAATGGATGGTAGCCTTGCCATAATGGAAGGTAGTCTGTTTTCGATATTTTAGTTATTCCAATGGATGGTAGCCTTGTCATTATGGAAGTTAGTCTGTTGTCGTGATTTTTGTTACTCCAATGGATGTTAGCCTTTTCATTTTTAAAGGTAGTATGTTGTCGATATCTTTGTTACTCTAATGGATGGTAGCCTTGTCATTATGGAAGGTAGTCTCTTTTTGATATTTTTGTTACTCCAATGGATGATAGCCTTGTCATTATGCAAGGTAGTCTCTTCTTTATATTTTTGTTACTCCAATGGATGATAGCGTTGTCATTATGGAAGGTAGATTGTCATCCCGATTTTTGTTACTCTAATGGATGGTAGCCTTGTCATTATGGAAGGTAGTCTGTTTTCGATATTTTTGTTATTACATTGGATGTTAGCCTTGTCATTATGGAAGGTAGTTTGTTGTCGTGATTTTTGTTACTCCAATGGATGTTAGCCTTGTCATTTTTAAAGGTAGTATGTTGTCGATATCTTTGTTACTCCAATGGATGGTAGCGTTGTCATTATGGAAGGTAGTTTCTTTTCAATATTTTTATTACTCCGATGGATGGTAGCCTTGTCATTATTGAAGGTAGTCTGTTGTCGTGATTTTTGTTACTCCAATGGATGTTAGCCTTGTCATTTTTAAAGGTGGTATGTTGTCGATATCTTTGTTACTCCAATGGATGGTAGCGTTGTCATCATGGAAGGTAGATTGTCATTGTGATTTCTGTTACTCATGGATGATAACCTTGTCATTATGGAAGGTAGTCTATTGTCGAGATTTTTGTTACTCCAATGGATGGCACCCTTGTCATTATGGAAGGTAGTTTCTTTTCAATATTTTTATTACTCCAATGGATGATAGCCTTGTCATTATGGAAGGTAGTCTCTTATTGATATTTTTGTTACTCCAATGGATGGTAGCCTTGTTATTATGGAAGGTAGTCCGTTGTCCCGATTTTTGTTGCTCAAATGGATGGTAGCCTTGTCATTATGGAAGGTAGTCTGTCATTGTGATTTTTGTTACTCCAATGGATGGTAGCCCTGTCATTATGGAAGGTAGTCTGTTGTTCAGATTTTTGTTATTCCAATGGATGGTAGCCTTCTTGTTATGGAAGGTAGTCTGTTGTCGTGATTTTAATACTCCAATAGATGGTAGCCATGTCATTATGGAAGGTAGTATTTTGTGGATATCTTTGTTACTCTAATGGATGGTAGCGTTGTCATTATGGAAGGTAGTCCGTTGTCGAGATTTTTATTACTAAATGGATGGTAGCCTTGCCATTATGGAAGGTAGTCTGTTTTCGATATTTTTGTTATTCCAATGGATGGTAGCCTTGTCATTATGGAAGGTAGTCTGTTGTCGTGATTTTTGTTACTCCAATGGATGTTAGCCTTGTCATTTTTAAAGGTAGTATGTTGTTGATATCTTGGTTACTCCAATGGATGATAGCCTTGTCATTATGGAAGGTAGTCTCTTTTTGATATTTTTGTTACTCCAATCGATGGTAGCCTTGTCATTATGCAAGGTAGTCTCTTGTTTATATTTTTGTTACTCCAATGGATGGTAGGGTTGTCATTATGGAAGGTAGTTTGTCGTTGTGATTTCGGTTACTCAATGGATGAAAGCCTTATCATTATGGAAGGTAGTCTATTGTCGAGATTATTGTTACTCAAATGGATGGTAGCCTTGCCATTATGGAAGGTAGTCTATTTTCGATATTTTAGTTATTCCAATGGATGGTAGCCTTGTCATTATGGAAGGTAGTCTGTTGTCGTGATTTTTGTTACTCCAATGGATGTTAGCCTTGTCATTCTCAAAGGTAGTATGTTGTCGATATCTTTGTTACTCCAAAGCATGGTAGCCTTGTCATTATGGAAGGTAGTCTCTATTTGATATTTTTCTTACTCCAATGGATGATAGCCTTGTCATTATGCAAGGTAGTCTCTTGTTTATATTTTTGTTACTCCAATGTATGATAGCGTTGTCATTATGGAAGGTAGATTATCGTCCCGATTTTTGTTACTCTAATGGATGGTAGCCTTGTCATTATGGAAGGTAGTCTGTTTTCGATATTTTTGTTATTACATTGGATGGTAGCCTTGTCATTATGGAAGGTAGTCAGTTGTCGTGATTTTTGTTACTCCAATGGATGTTAGCCTTGTCATTTTTAAAGGTAGTATGTTGTCGATATCTTTGTTACTCTAATGGATGGTAGCGTTGTCATTATGGAAGGTAGATTATCGTTGTGATTTATGTTACTCAATGGATGATAGCCTTGTCATTATGGAAGATAGTTTGTTGTCGAGATTTTTGTTACTCCAATGGATGGTAGCCTTGTCATTATGGAAGGTAGTCTCTTGTTGATATTTTTGTTATTCCAATGGATGGTAGCCTTGTTATTATGGAAGGTAGTCTGTTGTCCCGATTTTTGTTGCCCAAATGGATGGTAGCCTTGTCATTATGGAAGGTAGTCTGTCATTGTGATTTTTGTTACTCCAATGGAGGGTAGCCCTGTCATTATGGAAGATAGTCTGTTGTTCAGATTTTTGTTATTCCAATGGATGGTAGCCTTCTCGTTATGGAAGGTAGTCTGTTGTCGTGATTTTATTACTCCAATGGATGGTAGCCATGTCATTATGGAAGGTCATATGTTGTCGATATCTTTGTTACTCTAATGGATTGTAGCCTTGTCATTATGGAAGGTAGTCCATTGTCGAGATTTTTATTACTAAATGGATGGTATCCTTGTCATTTTGGAAGGTAGTCTGTTGTCGTGATTTTTGTTACTCCAATGGATGGTAGCCTTGCCATTATGCAAGGTAGTCTGTTTTCGATATTTTTGTTATTCCAATGGATGGTAGCCTTGTCATTATGGAATGTAGTCTGTTGTCGTGATTTTTGTTACTCCAATGGATGTTAGCCTTGTCATTTTTAAAGGTAGTATGCTATCGATATCTTTGTTACTCCAATGGATGATAACCTTGTCATTATGGGAGGTAGTCTCTTTTCGATATTTTTGTTACTCCAATGGATGGTAGCCTTGTCATTATGCAAGGTAGCCTCTTGGTTATATTTTTGTTACTCCAATGGATGGTAGCGTTGTCATTTTGGAAGGGAGTATGTCGTTGTGATTTCTATTACTCAATGGATGATAGCCTTGTAATTATGGAAGGTAGTCTATTGTCGAGATTTTTGTTTCTCAAATGGATGGTAGCCTTGCCATTATGGAAGGTAGTCTGTTTTCGATATTTTATTTATTCCAATGGATGGTAGCCTTGTCATTATGGAAGGTAGTCTGTTGTCTTGATTTTTTTTACTCCAATGGATGTTAGCCTTGTCATTTTTAAAGGTAGTATGTTGTCGATATCTTTGTTACTCCAATGGATGGTAGCCTTGTCATTATGGAAGGTAGTCTCTTTTTGATATTTTTGTTACTCCAATGGATGGTAGCCTTGTAATTATGCAAGGTAGTCTCTTGTTTATATTTTTGTTACTCCAATGGATGATAGCGTTGTCATTATGGAAGGTAGATTGTTTTCCCGATTTTTGTTACTCTAATGGATGGTAGCCTTGTCATTATGGAAGGTACTCTATTTTCGATATTTTTGTTATTACATTGGATGGTAGCCTTGTCATTATGGAAGGTAGTCTATTTTCGTGATTTTTGTTACTCCAGTGGATGTTAGCCTTATCATTTTTAAAGGTAGTATGTTGTCGATATCTTTCTTACTCCAATGGAAGGTAGCGTTGTCATTACGGAAGGTATATTGTCATTGTGATTTCTGTTACTCAATGGATGATAGCCTTGTCATTATGGAAGGTAGTCTATTGTCGAGATTTTTGTTACTCCAATGGATGTCACCCTTGTCATTATGGAAGATAGTATATTGTTGAGATTTTTGTTACTCCAATGGATGGTAGCCTTGTCATTATGGAAGGTAGTATATTGTTCGGATTTTTGTTATTCCAATCTATGGTATCCTTCTCGTTATGGAAGGTAGTTTGTTGTCGTGATTTTTATTACTCCAATGGATGATAGTGATGTCATTATGATACGTAGTATGTTGTCGATATCTTTGTTACTCTAATGGATGGTAGCCTTGTCATTATGGAAGGTTGTCCATTGTCGAGATTTTTGTTACTCCAATGGATGGTAGCGTTGACATTATGGAAGGTAGTCTCTTGTTGATATTTTTGTTACTCTATTGGATGGTAGCCTTGTCATTATGGAAGGTATTATGTTGTCCCGATTATTGTTACTCAAATGGATGGTAGCCTTGTCATTATGGAAGGTAGTCTATCATTGTGATTTCTGTTACTCCAATGGATTGTAGCCTTATCATTATGGAAGGTAGTCTGTTGTTCAGATTTTTGTTATTCCAATGGATGGTAGCCTTCTCGTTATGGAAGGTAGTCTATTGTCGTGATTTTTATTACTCCAATGGATGGTAGCCATGTCATTATGGAAGGTAGTATGTTGTCGATATCTTTGTTACTCTAAAGGATGGTAGCCTTGTCATTATGGAAGGTAGTCCGTTGTCCAGATTTTTATTACTCCAATGGATGGTAGCCTTGTCATTATGGAAGGTAGTCTGTTGTCCCGATTATTGTTACTCAAATGGATGGTAGCCTTGTCATTATGGAAGGTAGTATGTCGTTGTGATTTCAGTTACTCAATGGATGATAGCCTTTTAATTATGGAAGGTAGTCTGTTATTCAGATTTTTGTTACTCCATTCGATGGTAGACTTGTCATTATGGAAGGTAGTATGTTATCGATAACTTTGTTACTCCAATGGATGGTAGCCTTGTTATTATGGAAGGTAGTCTGTTGTCGAGATTTTTATTATTGCAATGGATTGTGGACTTGTCATTATGCAAGGTAGTCTGTTGTCGAGATTTTTGTTACTCCAATGGATGGTACCCTTGTCATTATGGAAGATAGTCTATTGTCGAGATTTTTGTTACTCCAATGGATGGTAGCCTTGTCATTATGGAAGGTAGTCTGTTGTCCAAATTTTTTATACTCTAATGGATGGTAGCCTAGTCATTATGGAAGGTAGTCTGTTGCCGAGATTTTTGTTACTCCATTGGATGGTAGCCTTCTCATTATTGAAGGTAGTCTGTTGTCCAGATTTTTGTTACTCTAATGGATGGTGGCCTTTTCATTATGGAAGGTAGTCTGTTGTCGATATTTTTGTTACTGGATTGGATGGTAGCCTTGTCATTATGGAAGGTAGTCTGTTGTCGATATTTTTGTTATTCCAATGGATGGTAGCCTTGTCATTATGGAAGGTATTCTATTGTCGTGAATTTTATTACTCCAATGGATGGTAGCCATGTCATTATGGAAGGTAGTATGTTTTCGATATCTTTGTTACTCTAATGGATGGTAGCTTTGTCATTATGGAAGGTAGTTCATTGTCCCTATTTTTGTTACTCAAATGGATGGTAGCCTTGTCTTTATGGAAGGTAGTTTGTCGTTGTGATTTTTGTTACTCCAATGGATGGTAGCCTTGTCATTATGGAAGGTAGTATGTTGTTCAGATTTTTGTTATTCCAATCGATGGTAGCCTTCTCGTTATGGAATGTGGTCTGTTGTCGTGATTTTTATTACTCCAATGGATTGTATCCATGTCATTATGGAAGGTAGTATGTTATCGATATCTTTGTTACTCTAATGGATGGTAGCCTTGTCATTATGGAAGGTAGTCCGTTGTCGAGATTTCAATACTCCAATGGATGGTAGCCTTGACATTATGGAAGGTAGTCTCTTGTTGATATTTTTGTTACTCCATTGTATGGTAGCCTTGTCATTATGGAAGGTAGTGTGTTGTCCCGATTATTGTTACTCAAAGGGATGGTAGCCTTGTCATTATGGAAGGTAGTCTGTCGTTGTGATTTCTGTTACTCCAATGGATGGTAGACTTGTCATTATGGAAGGTAGTCTGTTGTCGATATTTTTGTTACTCTAATGGAGTGTAGCCTTGTCATTATGAAAGCTAGTCTATTGTCGAGATTTTTGTTACTCAAATGGATGGTAGCCTTGTCATTATGGAAGGTAGTCATTTTTCGAGATTTTTGTTATTCCAATGGATGATAGCCTTGTCATTATGGAAGGTAGTCTATTGTTGTGATTTTTGTTACTCCAATGGATGTTAGCCTTGTCATTTTTTAAGTTAGTATGTTATCGATAACTTTGTTACTCCAATGGATGGTAGCCTTGTTATTATGGAAGGTAGTTTGTTGTCGAGATTTTTATTACTGCAATGGATTATGGACTTGTCATTATGCAAGGTAGTCTGTTGTCGAGATTTTTGTTACTCCAATGGATGGTACCCTTGTCATTATGGAAGATAGTCTGTTGTTGAGATTTTTGTTACTCCAATGGATGGTAGCCTTGTCATTATGGAAGGTAGTCTGTTATCCAAATTTTTTATACTCTAATGGATGGTAGCCTAGTCATTATGGAAGGTAGTCTGTTGTCGTGATTTTTGTTACTCCAATGGATGTTAGCCTTGTCATTTTTAAAGGTAGTATGCTATCGATATCTTTGTTACTCCAATGGATGATAACCTTGTCATTATGGGAGGTAGTCTCTTTTCGATATTTTTGTTACTCCAATGGATGGTAGCCTTGTCATTATGCAAGGTAGCCTCTTGGTTATATTTTTGTTACTCCAATGGATGGTAGCGTTGTCATTTTGGAAGGGAGTATGTCGTTGTGATTTCTATTACTCAATGGATGATAGCCTTGTAATTATGGAAGGTAGTCTATTGTCGAGATTTTTGTTACTCAAATGGATGGTAGCCTTGCCATTATGGAAGGTAGTTTGTTTTCGATATTTTATTTATTCCAATGGATGGTAGCCTTGTCATTATGGAAGGTAGTCTGTTGTCTTGATTTTTTTTACTCCAATGGATGTTAGCCTTGTCATTTTTAAAGGTAGTATGTTTTCGATATCTTTGTTACTCCAATGGATGGTAGCCTTGTCATTATGGAAGGTAGTCTCTTTTTGATATTTTTGTTACTCCAATGGATGGTAGCCTTGTCATTATGCAAGGTAGTCTCTTGTTTATATTTTTGTTACTCCAATGGATGATAGCGTTGTCATTATGGAAGGTAGATTGTTTTCCCGATTTTTGTTACTCTAATGGATGGTAGCCTTGTCATTATGGAAGGTACTCTATTTTCGATATTTTGTTATTACATTGGATGGTAGCCTTGTCATTATGGAAGGTAGTCTATTTTCATGATTTTTGTTACTCCAGTGGATGTTAGCCTTATCATTTTTAAAGGTAGTATGTTGTCGATATCTTTCTTACTCCAATGGAAGGTAGCGTTGTCATTACGGAAGGTAGATTGTCATTGTGATTTCTGTTACTCAATGGATGATAGCCTTGTCATTATGGAAGGTAGTCTATTGTCGAGATTTTTGTTACTCCAATGGATGTCACCCTTGTCATTATGGAAGATAGTATATTGTTGAGATTTTTGTTACTCCAATGGATGGTAGCCTTGTCATTATGGAAGGTAGTATATTGTTCGGATTTTTGTTATTCCAATCGATGGTATGCTTCTCGTTATGGAAGGTAGTTTTTTGTCGTGATTTTTATTACTCCAATGGATGATAGCGATGTCATTATGGAACGTAGTATGTTGTCGATATCTTTGTTACTCTAATGGATGGTAGCCTTGTCATTATGGAAGGTTGTCCATTGTCGAGATTTTTGTTACTCCAATGGATGGTAGCGTTGACATTATGGAAGGTAGTCTCTTGTTGATATTTTTGTTACTCCGTTGGATGGTATCCTTGTCATTATGGAAGGTATTATGTTGTCCCGATTATTGTTACTCAAATGGATGGTAGCGTTGTCATTATGGAAGGTAGTCTATCATTGTGATTTCTGTTACTCCAATGGATTGTAGCCTTATCATTATGGAAGGTAGTCTGTTGTTCAGATTTTTGTTATTCCAATGGATGGTAGCCTTCTCGTTATGGAAGGTAGTCTATTGTCGTGATTTTTATTACTCCAATGGATGGTAGCCATGTCATTATGGAAGGTAGTATGTTGTCGATATCTTTGTTACTCTAAAGGATGGTAGCCTTGTCATTATGGAAGGTAGTCCGTTGTCCAGATTTTTATTACTCCAATGGATGGTAGCCTTGACATAATGGAAGGTAGTCTCTTGTTGATATTTTTGTTACTCCATTGGATGGTAGCCTTGTCATTATGGAAGGTAGTCTGTTGTCCCGATTATTGTTACTCAAATGGATGGTAGCCTTGTCATTATGGAAGGTAGTATGTCGTTGTGATTTCAGTTACTCAATGGATGATAGCCTTTTAATTATGGAAGGTAGTCTGTTATTCAGATTTTTGTTACTCCATTCGATGGTAGACTTGTCATTATGGAAGGTAGTATGTTATCGATAACTTTGTTACTCCAATGGATGGTAGCCTTGTTATTATGGAAGGTAGTCTGTTGTCGAGATTTTTATTATTGCAATGGATTGTGGACTTGTCATTATGCAAGGTAGTCTGTTGTCGAGATTTTTGTTACTCCAATGGATGGTACCCTTGTCATTATGGAAGATAGTATGTTGTCGAGATTTTTGTTACTCCAATGGATGGTAGCCTTGTCATTATGGAAGGTAGTCTGTTGTCCAAATTTTTTATACTCTAATGGATGGTAGCCTAGTCATTATGGAAGGTAGTCTGTTGCCGAGATTTTTGTTACTCCATTGGATGGTAGCCTTCTCATTATTGAAGGTAGTCTGTTGTCCAGATTTTTGTTACTCTAATGGATGGTGGCCTTGTCATTATGGAAGGTAGTCTGTTGTCGATATTTTTGTTACTGGATTGGATGGTAGCCTTGTAATTATGGAAGGTAATCTGTTGTCGATATTTTTGTTATTCTAATGGATGGTAGTCTTGTCATTATGGAAGGTATTCTATTGTCGTGAATTTTATTACTCCAATGGATGGTAGCCATGTCATTATGGAAGGTAGTATGTTTTCGATATCTTTGTTACTCTAATGGATGGTAGCTTTGTCATTATGGAAGGTAGTTCATTGTCCCTATTTTTGTTACTCAAATGGATGGTAGCCTTGTCATTATGGAAGGTAGTTTGTCGTTGTGATTTTTGTTACTCCAATGGATGGTAGCCTTGTCATTATGGAAGGTAGTATGTTGTTCAGATTTTTGTTATTCCAATCGATGGTAGCCTTCTCGTTATGGAATGTGGTCTGTTGTCGTGATTTTTATTACTCCAATGGATGGTATCCATGTCATTATGGAAGGTAGTATGTTATCGATATCTTTGTTACTCTAGTGGATGGTAGCCTTGTCATTATGGAAGGTAGTCCGTTGTCGAGATTTTAATACTCCAATGGATGGTAGCCTTGACATTATGGAAGGTAGTCTCTTGTTGATATTTTTGTTACTCCATTGTATGGTAGCCTTGTCATTATGGAAGGTAGTATGTTGTCCCGATTATTGTTACTCAAATGGATGGTAGCCTTGTCATTATGGAAGGTAGTCTGTCGTTGTGATTTCTGTTACTCCAATGGATGGTAGACTTGTCATTATGGAAGGTAGTCTGTTGTCGATATTTTTGTTACTCTAATGGATTGTAGCCTTGTCATTATGAAAGCTAGTCTATTGTCGAGATTTTTGTTACTCAAATGGATGGTAGCCTTGTCATTATGGAAGGTAGTCATTTTTCGAGATTTTTGTTATTCCAATGGATGATAGCCTTGTCATTATGGAAGGTAGTCTATTGTTGTGATTTTTGTTACTCCAATGGATGTTAGCCTTGTCATTTTTTAAGTTAGTATGTTATCGATAACTTTTTTACTCCAATGGATGGTATCCTTGTTATTATGGAAGGTAGTCTGTTGTCGAGATTTTTATTGTTGCAATGGATTGTGGACTTGTCATTATGCAAGGTAGTCTGTTATCGAGATTTTTGTTACTCCAATGGATGGTACCCTTGTCATTATGGAAGATAGTCTGTTGTCGAGATTTTTGTTACTCCAATGGATGGTAGCCTTGTCATTATGGAAGGTAGTCTGTTGTCCAAATTTTTTATACTCTAATGGATGGTAGCCTAGTCATTATGGAAGGTAGTCTGTTGCCGAAATTTTTGTCACTCCATTGGATGGTAGCTTTCTCATTATTGAAGGTAGTCTGTTGTCGATATTTTTGTTACTGGATTTGATGGTAGCCTTGTCATTATGGAAGGTAGTCTGTTGTCGAGATTTTTGTTATTCCAATGGATGGTAGCCTTGTCATTATGGAAGGTATTCTGTTGTCGTGATTTTTATTACTCCAATGGATGGTAGCCATGTCATTATGGAAGGTAGTATGTTGTCGATATCTTTGTTACTCTAATGGATGGTAGCTTTGTCATTATGGAAGGTAGTCCGTTGTCGATATTTTTGTTACTCCAATGGATGGTAGCCTTGACATTATGGAAGGTAGTCTGTTGTTGATATTTTTGTTACTCCATTGGATGGTAGCCTTGTCATTATGGAAGGTAGTATGTTGTCACGATTATTGTTACTCAAATGGATGGTAGCCTTGTCATTATGGAAGGTAGTCTGTCGTTGTTATTTCTGTTACTCCAATAGATTGTAGCCTTGTCATTATGGAAGGTAGTCTGTTGTTCAGATTTTTGTTACTCCATTGGATGGTAGCCTTCTCATTATTGAAGGTAGTCTGTTGTCCAGATTTTTGTTACTCTAATGGATGGTGGCCTTGTCATTATGGAAGGTAGTCTGTTGTCGATATTTTTGTTACTGGATTGGATGGTAGCCTTGTCATTATGGAAGGTAGTCTGTTGTCGATATTTTTGTTATTCCAATGGATGGTAGCCTTGTCATTATGGAAGGTATTCTATTGTCGTGAATTTTATTACTCCAATGGATGGTAGCCATGTCATTATGGAAGGTAGTATGTTTTCGATATCTTTGTTACTCTAATGGATGGTAGCTTTGTCATTATGGAAGGTAGTTCATTGTCCCTATTTTTGTTACTCAAATGGATGGTAGCCTTGTCATTATGGAAGGTAGTTTGTCGTTGTGATTTTTGTTACTCCAATGGATGGTCGCCTTGTTATTATGGAAGGTAGTCTGTTGTCGAGATTTTATTATTGCAATGGATTGTGGACTTGTCATTATGCAAGGTAGTTTGTTGTCGAGATTTTTGTTACTCCAATGGATGGTACCCTTGTCATTATGGAAGATAGTCTGTTGTCAAGATTTTTGTTACTCCAATGGATGGTAGCCTTGTAATTATGGAAGGTAGTATGTTGTCCAAATTTTTTATACTCTAATGGATGGTAGCCTAGTCATTATGGAAGATAGTCTGTTGCCGAAATTTTTGTTACTCCATTGGATGGTAGCTTTCTCATTATTGAAGGTATTCTATTGTCCAGATTTTTGTTACTCTAATGGATGGTGGCCTTGTCATTATGGAAGGTAGTCTGTTGTCGATATTTTTGTTACTGGATTGGATGGTAGCCTTGTCATTATGGAAGGTAGTCTGTTGTCGAGATTTTTGTTATTCCAATGGATGGTAGCCTTGTCATTATGGAAGGTATTCTGTTGTCGTGATTTTTATTACTCCAATGGATGGTAGCCATGTCATTATGGAAGGTAGTATGTTGTCGATATCTTTGTTACTCTAATGGATGGTAGCTTTGTCATTATGGAAGGTAGTCCGTTGTCGATATTTTTGTTACTCCAATGGATGGTAGCCTTGACATTATGGAAGGTAGTCTGTTGTTGATATTTTTGTTACTCCATTGGATGGTAGCCTTGTCATTATGGAAGGTAGTATGTTGTCACGATTATTGTTACTCAAATGGATGGTAGCCTTGTCATTATGGAAGGTAGTCTGTCGTTGTGATTTCTGTTACTCCAATAGATTGTAGCCTTGTCATTATGGAAGGTAGTCTGTTGTTCAGATTTTTGTTATTCCAATGGATGGTAGCCTTCTCGTTATGGAAGGTAGTCTGTTGTCAGGATTTTTATTACTCCAATGGATGGTAGCCATGTCATTATGGAAGGTAGTATATTGTCGATATCTTTGTTACTCTAATGGATTGTAGCCTTGTCATTATTAAAGGTAGTCCGTTGTCGCGATTTTTATTACTCCAATGAATGGTAGCCTTGACATTATGGAAGGTAGTCTCTTGTTGATATTTTTGTTACTCCATCGGATGGTAGCCTTCTCAAAATGGAAGGTAGTCTGTTGTCCCGATTATTATTACTCAAATGGATGGTAGCCTTGTCATTATGGAAGGTAGTATGTCGTTGTGATTTCAGTTACTCAATGAATGATAGCCTTGTAATTATGGAAGGTAGTCTGTTGTCCAAATTTTTTATACTCCAATGGATGGCAGCCTAGTCATTATGGAAGGTAGTCTGTTGCCGAGATTTTTGTTACTCCAATGGATGTTAGCCTTGTCATTATGGAAGGTAATTTGTTGTCCAAATTTTTTATACTCCAATGGATGGTAGCCTAGTCATTATGGAAGTTAGTCTGTTGCCGAGATTTTTGTTACTCCATTGGATGGTAGCCTTGTCATTATGGAAGGTAGATTCTTCTTGATATTTTTGTTACTCCAATGGATGGTAGCCTTGTCATTATGGAAGGTAGTGTGTTGTATATATTTTTGTTACTCCAATGGATGGTAGCCTTGTCATTATGGAAGGTAGTCCATTTTTCCGATTTTTGTTACTCAAATGGATGGTAGCCTTGTCATTATGGAATGTAGTCTGTCGTTGTGATTTTTGTTACTCCAATGGATGGTAGCCTTGTCATTATGGAAGGTAGTATGTTTTTCAAATTTTTGTTATTCCAATCGATGGTAGCCTTCTCTTTATAGAAGGTAGTCCGTTGTCGTGAATTTTCATACTCCAATGGATGGTAGCCATGTCATTATGGAAGGTAGTATGTTGTCGATATCTTTGTTACTCTAATGGATGGTAGCCTTGTCATTATGGAAGGTAGTCCGTTGTCGAGATTTTTGTTACTTCAATGGATGGTAGCCTTGACATTATGGAAGGTAGTCTCTTGTTGATATTTTTGTTACTCCATTGGATGGTAGCCTTGTCATTATGGAAGGTAGTTTGTTGTCCCGATTATTGTTTCTCAAATGGATGGTAGCCTTGTCATTATGGAAGTTAGTCTGTCGTTGTTGTTTCAGTTACTCAATGAATGATAGCCTTGTAATTATGGAAGGTAGTCTGTTGTCCAAATTTTTATACTCCAATGGATGGTAGCCTAGTCATTATGGAAGGTAGTCTATTGCCGAGATTTTTGTTACTCCATTGGATTTTAGCTTTGTCATTATGGAAGGTAGACTCTTGTTGATATTTTTGTTACTCCAATAGATGGTAGCCTTGTCATTATGGAAGGTAGTTCGTTGTCGCGATTTTTGTTACTCAAATGGATGGTAGCCTTGTAATTATGGAAGGTAGTTTGTCGTTGTGATTTTTGTTACTCCAATGGATGGTAGCCTTGTCATTATGGAAGGTAGCATGTTGTTCAGATTTTTGTTATTCCAATCGATGGTAGCCTTCTCGTTATGGAAGGTGGTCTGTTGTCGTGATTTTTATTACTCCAATGGATGGTAGCCATGTCATTATGGAAGGTAGTATGTTGTCGATATCTTTGTTACTCTAATGGATGGTAGCCTTGTAATTATGGAAGGTAGTCCGTTGTCAAGATTTTTGTTACTTCAATAGATGGTAGCGTTGACATTATGGAAGGTAGTCTCTTGTTGATATTTTTGTTACTCCATTAGATGGTAGCCTTGTCATTATGGAAGGTAGTTTGTTGTCCCGATTATTGTTACTCAAATGGATGGTAGCCTTGTCATTATGGAAGGTAGTCTGTCGTTGTTGTTTCAGTTACTCAATGAATGATAGCCTTGTAATTATGGAAGGTAGTCTGTTGTCCAAATTTTTTATACTCCAATGGATGGTAGCCTAGTCATTATGGAAGGTAGTCTATTGCCGAGATTTTTGTTACTCCATTGGATGTAAGCTTTGTCATTATGGAAGGTAGACTCTTGTTGATATTTTTGTTACTCCAATAGATGGTAGCCTTGTCATTATGGAAGGTAGTCTCTTGTTGATATTTTTGTTACTCCAATGGATGGTAGCCTTGTCATTATGGAAGGTAGTTTGTTGTCGCGAATTTTGTTACTCAAATGGATGGTAGCCTTGTCATTATGGAAGGTAGTTTGTCGTTGTGATTTTTGTTACTCCAATGGATGGTAGCCTTGTCATTATGGAAGGTAGCATGTTGTTCAGATTTTTGTTATTCCAATCGATGGTAGCCTTCTCGTTATGGAAGGTGGTCTGTTGTCGTGATTTTTATTACTCCAATGGATGGTAGCCATGTCATTATGGAAGGTAGTATGTTGTCGATATCTTTGTTACTCTAATGGATGGTAGCCTTGTCATTATGGAAGGTAGTCCGTTGTCGAGATTTTTGTTACTTCAATGGATGGTAGCCTTGACATTATGGAAGGTAGTCTCTTGTTGATATTTTTGTTACTCCATTGGATGGTAGCCTTGTCATTATGGAAGGTAGTTTGTTGTCCCGATTATTGTTACTCAAATGGATGGTAGCCTTGTCATTATGGAAGGTAGTCTGTCGTTGTGATTTCAGTTATTCAATGAATGATAGCCTTGTAATTATGGAAGGTAGTTTGTTGTCCAAATTTTTTATACTCCAATGGATGGTAGACTAGTCATTATGGAAGGTAGTCTATTGCCGAGATTTTTGTTACTCCATTGGATGTTTGCTTTGTCATTATGGAAGGTAGACCCTTGTAGATATTTTTGTTACTCCGACGGATGTTAGCCTTGTCATTATGGAAGGTAGTCTTTTGTTGATATTTTTCTTACTCCAATGGATGGTAGCCTTGTCATTATGGAAGGTAGTTCGTTGTCCCTATTTTTGTTACTCAAATGGATGGTAGCCTTGTCATTATGGAAGGTAGTTTGTCGTTGTGATTTTTGTTACTCCAATGGATAGTAGCCTTGTCATTATGGAAGGTAGTATATTGTTCAGATTTTTGTTATTCCAATCGATGGTAGCCTTCTCGTTATGGAAGGTGGTATGTTGTCGTGATTTTTATTACTCCAATGAATGGTATCCATGCCATTATGGAAGGTAGTATGTTGTCGATATCTTTGTTACTCTAATGGATGGTAGCCTTGTCATTATGGAAGGTAGTCCGTTGTCGAGATTTTTGTTACTCCAATGGATGGTAGCCTTGACATTATGGAAGGTAGTCTCTTGTTGATATTTTTGTTACTCCATTGTATGGTAGCCTTGTCATTATGGAAGGTAGTATGTTATCCCGATTATCGTTACTCAAATGGATGGTAGCCTTGTCATTATGGAAGGTAGTTTGTCGTTGTGATTTCTGTTACTCCAATGGATGGTAGCCTTGTCATTATGGAAGGTAGTCTGTTGTTCAGATTTTTGTTATTCCAATGGATGGTAGCCTTCTCGTTATGGAAGGTAGTCTATTGTCGTGATTTTTATTACTCCAATGGATGGTAGCCATGTCATTATGGATGGTAGTATGTTGTCGATATCTTTGTTACTACAATGGATGGTAGCCTTGTCATTATTAAAGGTAGTCCGTTGTCGAGATTTTTATTACTCCAATGGATTGTAGCCTTGACATTATGGAAGGTAGTCTCTTGTTGATATTTTTGTTACTCCATTGGATGGTAGCCTTGTCATTATGGAAGGTAGTCTGTTGTTCAAATTTTTTATACTCCAATGGATGGTAGCCTAGTCATTATGGAAGGTAGTCTGTTGCCGAGATTTTTGTTACTCCATTGGATGGTAGCCTTCTCATTATTGAAGGTAGTCTGTTGTCCAGATTTTTGTTACTCTAATGGATGGTAGCCTTGTCATTATGGAAGGTAGTCTGTTGTGGATATTTTTGTTACTGGATTGGATGGTAGCCTTGTCATTATGGAAGGTAGTCTGTTGTCGAGATTTTTGTTATTCCAATGGATGGTAGCCTTGTCATTATGGAAGGTAGTATGTTTTTCAAATTTTTGTTATACCAATCGATGGTAGCCTTCTCTTTATAGAAGGTAGTCTGTTGTCGTGAATTTTCATACTCCAATGGATGGTAGCCATGTCATTATGAAAGGTAGTATGTTGTCGATATCTTTGTTACTCTAATGGATGGTAGCCTTGTCATTATGGAAGGTAGTCCGTTGTCGAGATTTTTGTTACTTCAATGGATGGTAGCCTTGACATTATGGAAGGTAGTCTCTTGTTGATATTTTTGTTACTCCATTGGATGGTAGCCTTGTCATTATGGAAGATAGTTTGTTGTCCCGATTATTGTTACTCAAATGGATGGTAGCCTTGTCATTATGGAAGGTAGTTTGTCGTTGTTGTTTCAGTTACTCAATGAATGATAGCCTTGTAATTATGGAAGGTAGTCTGTTGTCCAAATTTTTTATACTCCAATGGATGGTAGCCTAGTCATTATGGAAGGTAGTCTATTGCCGAGATTTTTGTTACTCCATTGGATGTTAGCTTTGTATTTATGGAAGGTAGACTCTTGTTGATATTTTTGTTACTCCAATAGATGGTAGCGTTGTCATTATGGAAGGTAGTCTCTTGTTGATATTTTTGTTACTCCAATGGATGGTAGCCTTGTCATTATGGAAGGTAGTTCGTTGTCGCGATTTTTGTTACTCAAATGGATGGTAGCCTTGTAATTATGGAAGGTAGTTTGTCGTTATGATTTTTGTTACTCCAATGGATGGTAGCCTTGTCATTATGGAAGGTAGCATGTTGTTCAGATTTTTGTTATTCCAATCGATGGTAGCCTTCTCGTTATGGAAGGTGGTCTGTTGTCGTGATTTTTATTACTCCAATGGATGTTAGCCATGTCATTATGAAAGGTAGTATGTTGTCGATATCTTTGTTACTCTAATGGATGGTAGCCTTGTCATTATGGAAGGTAGTCCGTTGTCGAGATTTTTGTTACTTCAATGGATGGTAGCCTTGACATTATGGAAGGTAGTCTCTTGTTGATATTTTTGTTACTCCATTGGATGGTAGCCTTGTCATTATGGAAGATAGTTTGTTGTCCCGATTATTGTTACTCAAATGGATGGTAGCCTTGTCATTATGGAAGGTAGTTTGTCGTTGTTGTTTCAGTTACTCAATGAATGATAGCCTTGTAATTATGGAAGGTAGTCTGTTGTCCAAATTTTTTATACTCCAATGGATGGTAGCCTAGTCATTATGGAAGGTAGTCTATTGCCGAGATTTTTGTTACTCCATTGGATGTTAGCTTTGTATTTATGGAAGGTAGACTCTTGTTGATATTTTTGTTACTCCAATAGATGGTAGCGTTGTCATTATGGAAGGTAGTCTCTTGTTGATATTTTTGTTACTCCAATGGATGGTAGCCTTGTCATTATGGAAGGTAGTTCGTTGTCGCGATTTTTGTTACTCAAATGGATGGTAGCCTTGTAATTATGGAAGGTAGTTTGTCGTTATGATTTTTGTTACTCCAATGGATGGTAGCCTTGTCATTATGGAAGGTAGCATGTTGTTCAGATTTTTGTTATTCCAATCGATGGTAGCCTTCTCGTTATGGAAGGTGGTCTGTTGTCGTGATTTTTATTACTCCAATGGATGTTAGCCATGTCATTATGGAAGGTAGTATGTTGTCGATATCTTTGTTACTCTAATGGATGGTAGCCTTGTCATTATGGAAGGTAGTCCGTTGTCGAGATTTTTGTTACTTCAATGGATGGTAGCGTTGACATTATGGAAGGTAGTCTCTTGTTGATATTTTTGTTACTCCATTGGATGGTAGCCTTGTCATTATGGAAGGTAGTTTGTTGTCCCGATTATTGTTACTCAAATGGATGGTAGCCTTGTCATTATGGAAGGTAGTCTGTCGTTGTTGTTTCAGTTACTCAATGAATGATAGCCTTGTAATTATGGAAGGTAGTCTATTGTCCAAATTTTTTATACTCCAATGGATGGTAGCCTAGTCATTATGGAAGGTAGTCTATTGCCGAGATTTTTGTTACTCCATTGGATGTTAGCTTTGTCATTATGGAAGGTAGACTCTTGTTGATATTTTTGTTACTCCAATAGATGGTAGCCTTGTCATTATGGAAGGTAGTCTCTTGTTGATATTGTTGTTACTCCAATGGATGGTAGCCTTGTCATTATGGAAGGTAGTCCGTTGTCCCTATTTTTGTTACTCAAATGGATGGTAGCCTTGTCATTATGGAAGGTAGTTTGTCGTTGTGATTTTTGTTACTCCAATGGATAGTAGCCTTGTCATTATTGAAGGTAGTATATTGTTCAGATTTTTGTTATTCCAATCGATGGTAGCCTTCTCATTACGGAAGGTGGTATGTTGTCGTGATTTTTATTACTCCAATGAATGGTAGCCATGTCATTATGGAAGGTAGTATGTTGTCGATATCTTTGTTACTCTAATGGATGGTAGCCTTGTCATTATGGAAGGTAGTCCGTTGTCGATATTTTTGTTACTCCAATGGATGGTAGCCTTGACATTATGGAAGGTAGTCTCTTGTTGATATTTTTGTTACTCCATTGTATGGTAGCCTTGTCATCATGGAAGGTAGTATGTTGTCCCGATTATCGTTACTCAAATGGATGGTAGCGTTGTCATTATGGAAGGTAGTCTGTCGTTGTGATTTCTGTTACTCCAATGGATGGTAGCCTTGTCATTATGGAAGGTAGTCTGTTGTTCAGATTTTTATTATTCCAATGGATGGTAGCCTTCTCGTTATGGAAGGTAGTCTATTGTCGTGATTTTTATTACTCCATTGGATGGTAGCCATGTCATTATGGATGGTAGTATGTTGTCGATATCTTTGTTACTACAATGGATGGTAGCCTTGTCATTATTAAAGGTAGTCCCTTGTCGAGATTTTTATTACTCCAATGGATGGTAGCCTTGACATTATGGAAGGTAGTCTCTTGTTGATATTTTTGTTACTCCATTGGATGGTAGCCTTGTCATTATGGAAGGTAGTCTGTTGTTCAAATTTTTTATACTCCAATGGATGGTAGCCTAGTCATTATGGAAGGTAGTCTGTTGCCGAGATTTTTGTTACTCCATTGGATGGTAGCCTTCTCATTATTGAAGGTAGTCTGTTGTCCAGATTTTTGTTACTCTAATGGATGGTAGCCTTGTCATTATGGAAGGTAGTCTGTTGTCGATATTTTTGTTACTGGATTGGATGGTAGCCTTGTCATTATGGAAGGTAGTCTGTTGTCGAGATTTTTGTTATTCCAATGGATGGTAGCCTTGTCATTATGGAAGGTATTCTGTTGTCGGGATTTTTATTACTCCAATGGATGGTAGCCATGTCATTATGGAAGGTAGTATGTTGTCGATATCTTTGTTACTCTAATGGATAATAGCTTTGTCATTATGGAAGGTAGTCCGTTGTCGATATTTTTGTTACTCCAATGGATGGTAGCCTTGACATTATGGAAGGTAGTCTGTTGTTGATATTTTTGTTACTCCATTGGATGGTAGCGTTGTCATTATGGAAGGTAGTATGTTGTCACGATTATTGTTACTCAAATGGATGGTAGCCTTGTCATTATGGAAGGTAGTCTGTCATTGTGATTTCTGTTACTCCAATGGATTGTAGCCTTGTCATTATGGAAGGTAGTCTGTTGTTCAGATTTTTTCTATTCCAATGGATGGTAGCCTTCTCGTTATGGAAGGTAGTCTATTGTCGTGATTTTTATTACTCCAATGGATGGTAGCCATGTCATTATGGAAGGTAGTATGTTGTCGATATCTTTGTTACTCTAATGGATGGTAGCCTTGTCATTATTAAAGGTAGTCCGTTGTCGCGATTTTTATTACTCCAATGGATGGTAGCCTTGTCATAATGGAAGGTAGTCTGTTGTCCTGATTATTGTTACTCAAATGGATGGTAGCCTTGTCATTATGGAAGGTAGTCTGTCGTTGTGATTTCAGTTACTCAATGAATGATAGCCTTGTAATTATGGAAGGTAGTCTGTTGTCCAAATTTTTTATACTCAAATGGATGGCATCCTAGTCATTATGGAAGGTAGTCTGTTGCCGAGATTTTTGTTACTCCAATGGATGTTAGCCTTGTCATTATGGAAGGTAATCTGTTGTCCAAATTTTTTATACTCCAATGGATGGTAGCCTAGTCATTATGGAAGTTAGTATGTTGCCGAGATTTTTGTTACTCCATTGGATGGTAGCCTTGTCATTATGGAAGGTAGACTCTTCTTGATATTTTTGTTACTCCAATGGATGGTAGCCTTGTCATTATGGAAGGTAGTCTGTTGTTGATATTTTTGTTACTCCAATGCATGGTAGCCTTGTCATTATGGAAGGTAGTCCATTTTTCCGAGTTTTGTTACTCAAATGGATGGTAGCCTTGTCATTATGGAATGTAGTCTGTCGTTGTGATTTTTGTTACTCCAATGGATGGTAGCGTTGTCATTATGGAAGGTAGTATGTTTTTCAAATTTTTGTTATTCCAATCGATGGTAGCCTTCTCTTTATAGAAGGTAGTCTGTTGTCGTGAATTTTCATACTCCAATGGATGGTAGCCATGTCATTATGGAAGGTAGTATGTTGTCGATATCTTTGTTACTCTAATGGATGGTAGCCTTGTCATTATGGAAGGTAGTCCTTTGTCGAGATTTTTGTTACTTCAATGGATGGTAGCCTTGACATTATGGAAGGTAGTCTCTTGTTCATATTTTTGTTACTCCATTGGATGGTAGCCTTGTCATTATGGAAGGTAGTTTGTTGTCCCGATTAATGTTACTCAAATGGATGGTAGCCTTGTCATTATGGAAGGTAGTCTGTCGTTGTGGTTTTAGTTACTCAATGAATGATAGCCTTGTAATTATGGAAGGTAGTCTGTTGTCCAAATTTTTTATACTCCAATGGATGGTAGCCTAGTCATTATGGAAGGTAGTCTATTGCCGAGATTTTTGTTACTCCATTGGATGTTAGCTTTGTCATTATGGAAGGTAGACTCTTGTTGATATTTTTGTTACTCCAATAGATGGTAGCCTTGTCATTATGGAAGGTAGTCTTTTGTTGATATTTTTGTTACTCCAATGGATGGTAGCCTTGTCATTATGGAAGGTAGTTCGTTGTCCCGATTTTTGTTACTCAAATGGATGGTAGCCTTGTCATTATGGAAGGTAGTTTGTCGTTGTGATTTTTGGTACTCCAATGGATGGTAGCCTTGTCATTATGGAAGGTCACATGTTGTTCAGATTTTTCTTATTCCAATCGATGGTAGCCTTCTCGTTATGGAAGGAGGTCTATTGTCGTGATTTTTATTACTCCAATGGATGGTAGCCATGTCATTATGGAAGGTAGTATGTTGTCGATATCTTTGTTACTCTAATGGATGGTAGCCTTGTCATTATGGAAGGTAGTCTGTTGTCGAGATTTTTGTTACTTCAATGGATGGTAGCCTTGACATTATGGAAGGTAGTCTCTTGTTGATATTTTTGTTACTCCATTGGATGGTAGCCTTGTCATTATGGAAGGTAGTTTGTTGTCCCAATTATTGTTACTCAAATGGATGGTAGCCTTGTCATTATGGAAGGTAGTCTGTCGTTGTGATTTCAGTTACTCAATGAATGATAGCCTTGTAATTATGAAAGGTAGTCTGTTGTCCAAATTTTTTATACTCCAATGGATTGTAGCCTAGTCATTATGGAAGGTAGTCTATTGGCGAGATTTTTGTTACTCCATTGGATGTTTGCTTTGTCATTATGGAAGGTAGAACCTTGTTGATATTTTTGTTACTCCAACGGATGTTAGCCTTGTCATTATGGAAGGTAGTCTCTTGTTGATATTTTTGTTACTCCAATGGATGGTAGCCTTGTCATTATGGAAGGTAGTTCGTTGTCCCGATTTTTGTTACTCAAATGGATGGTAGCCTTGTCATTATGGAAGGTAGTTTGTCGTTGTGATTTTTGATACTCCAATGGATGCTAGCCTTGTCATTATGGAAGGTAGCATGTTGTTTAGATTTTTCTTATTCCAATCGATGGTAGCCTTCTCGTTATGGAAGGAGGTCTATTGTCGTGATTTTTATTACTCCAATGGATGGTAGCCATGTCATTATGGAAGGTAGTATGTTGTCGATATCTTTGTTACTCTAATGGATGGTAGCCTTGTCATTATGGAAGGTAGTCTGTTGTCGAGATTTTTGTTACTTCAATGGATGGTAGCCTTGACATTATGGAAGGTAGTCTCTTGTTGATATTTTTGTTACTCCATTGGATGGTAGCCTTGTCATTATGGAAGGTAGTTTGTTGTCCCGATTATTGTTACTCAAATGGATGGTAGCCTTGTCATTATGGAAGGTAGTCTGTCGTTGTGATTTCAGTTACTCAATGAATGATAGCCTTGTAATTATGAAAGGTAGTCTGTTGTCCAAATTTTTTATACTCCAATGGATTGTAGCCTAGTCATTATGGAAGGTAGTCTATTGGCGAGATTTTTGTTACTCCATTGGATGTTTGCTTTGTCATTATGGAAGGTAGAACCTTGTTGATATTTTTGTTACTCCAACGGATGTTAGCCTTGTCATTATGGAAGGTAGTCTCTTGTTGATATTTTTCTTACTCCAATGGATGGTAGCCTTGTCATTATGGAAGGTAGTTCGTTGTCCCTATTTTTGTTACTCAAATGGATGGTAGCCTTGTCATTATGGAAGGTAGTATATTGTTCAGATTTTTGTTATTCCAATCGATGGTAGCCTTCTGGTTATGGAAGGTGGTCTGTTGTCGTGATTTTTATTACTCCAATGGATGGTAGCCATGTCATTATGGAAGGTAGTATGTTGTCGATATCTTTGTTACTCTAATGGATGGTAGCCTTGTCATTATGGAAGGTAGTCCGTTGTCGAGATTTTTGTTACTCCAATGGATGGTAGCCTTGACATTATGGAAGGTAGTCTCTTGTTGATATTTTTGTTACTCCATTGTATGGTAGCCTTGTCATTATGGAAGGTAGTATGTTGTCCCAATTATCGTTACTCAAATGGATGTTAGCCTTGTCATTATGGAAGGTAGTCTGTCGTTGTGATTTCTGTTACTCCATTGGATGTTTGCTTTGTCATTATGGAAGGTAGAACCTTGTTGATATTTTTGTTACTCCAACGGATGTTAGCCTTGTCATTATGGAAGGTAGTCTCTTGTTGATATTTTTCTTACTCCAATGGATGGTAGCCTTGTCATTATGGAAGGTAGTTCGTTGTCCCAATTTTTGTTACTCAAATGGATGGTAGCCTTGTCATTATGGAAGGTAGTTTGTCATTGTGATTTTTGTTACTCCAATGGATGGTAGCCTTGTCATTATGGAAGGTAGTATATTGTTCAGATTTTTGTTATTCCAATCGATGGTAGCCTTCTGGTTATGGAAGGTGGTCTGTTGTCGTGATTTTTATTACTCCAATGGATGGTAGCCATGTCATTATGGAAGGTAGTATGTTGTCGATATCTTTGTTACTCTAATGGATGGTAGCCTTGTCATTATGGAAGGTAGTCCGTTGTCGAGATTTTTGTTACTCCAATGGATGGTAGCCTTGACATTATGGAAGGTAGTCTCTTGTTGATATTTTTGTTACTCCATTGTATGGTAGCCTTGTCATTATGGAAGGTAGTATGTTGTCCCAATTATCGTTACTCAAATGGATGTTAGCCTTGTCATTATGGAAGGTAGTCTGTCGTTGTGATTTCTGTTACTCCAATGGATGGTAGCCTTGTCATTATGGAAGGTAGTCTGTTGTTTAGATTTTTGTTATTCCAATGGATGGTAGCCTTCTCGTTATGGAAGGTAGTCTATTGTCGTGATTTTTATTACTCCAATGGATGGTAGCCATGTCATTATGGAAGGTAGTATGTTGTCGATATCTTTGTTACTACAATGGATGGTAGCCTTGTCATTATTAAAGGTAGTCCGTTGTCGAGATTTTTATTACTCCAATGGATGGTAGCCTTGACATTATGGAAGGTAGTCTCTTGTTGATATTTTTGTTACTCCATTGGATGGTAGCCTTGTCATTATGGAAGGTAGCCTGTTGTTCAAATTTTTTATACTCCAATGGATGGTAGCCTAGTCATTATGGAAGGTAGTCTGTTGCCGAGATTTTTGTTACTCCATTGGATGGTAGCCTTCTCATTATTGAAGGTAGTTTGTTGTCCAGATTTTTGTTACTCTAATGGATGGTAGCCTTGTCATTATAGAAGATAGTCTGTTGTCGATATTTTTGTTACTGGATTCACTACAAGAAAATTAGTGTTTAACGACACAAAAATTGCGACAGTTATGTGATAACTGTCGTAATTGACATATAGAGACAGTGTTTACGACAGTTGACACCAACCGTCCCTAATATTTATTTTGCGATGGTATAATTAACCATCATAATATTATTATTACGACGGTAAAACAACCGTCGGCCCCCATTTAACACTTTTAACATTGATTTTTCACCAACAACTAGTCACGACGGTAAAATTAACCGTCCTAAAAGGCATATCACGACGGTAAAGCACCCGTCGCACCCTTAAACCTTTCACGACGGTAAAATTATCCGTCCTAAAATTCATTTCACGACGGTAAAACAATCGTCGCACCCAAAACCTTTAAAAATTCTCATGGGCACGACGGTAAAACACCCGTCGACGTAAAAAAGTTAAAAAGCTCTTAAAATACAAAAAACATCAATTCACTTTCTACTCCTGCGTTCACTTTTTCTACTCACGGTGCCGTTCATTCCGTTCTTCTTCACACCGAAAGAAACCCCTTGACACCGAATGGAATCTCTTCAAACCGCTCATCTTCACACCAAAAAACGCACAGCAAGCAGTTTAACATCCTCTGTGTTCATCTCTTCAAACACAGTAAGTTTTATGTATCACTTTTTGCATTGTTCTCATCTCTCTCATTCTCTGCCATTGATTTCAGCATTGGAGATTCACTTGAATCTTATGGTTGAGCTCTTTGTGATGATTGATTTTGAGTGTGAATATATTGAATTGATGTTAGGTTTTCTAATTTTTTGTTTTAGGGTTTTATTTCTTTTTATGATTTTTTAGGTTTTCTAATTTGTTGTTTTAGGGTTTGATTTGATTATTAGATTAAATATGTCGCTGGACCGATTAGAATCGATGAAAACTAATATAAATTGGTGAAATAAAAAAAATTGCCTATTTTCTTAAACAATGATTTATCAGTAATGAAGTACTGGAGTACTGAATTAGTAATGAAGTATTGATTCTTAAACGAAATGCATATATCAGTAATGAAGCAGCTGAACGTTTTTCAGTTTCCTGATCCTTTTTTTCACCTTCAGTGGCCTTTCCTTCATTCACACCATTGCCGGATTATCCATTCAAGCCACCAATGGTAATTGAACCGTTACTTGTTTCTACGTTAGTTGCTTGTTTGTTTTGTCTGTTTTTATGATGTTTATAATTTATTGTGATTTGTTCGTTTATTTGTTTTTCAAATGCTTCAAGGCAGATTTTGTCTATATGTACTATGTAGCATGATTGTTTCTTTTTTGTACGATTTGTTAATCCGACCATGACCATTTTTGTTGTTGTTTCTAGTGAGTGTGTTATTTTTGAATAAATGCAAACGCCAGGTTAAAGGAAGCCAAGCTTGTATTGCACATTAAATATGAATAGATATATTGCATATTTTCTCCCCTAAGAATATCGATTAGACTCCGCAATTCAAAATAAGTTTGCACCTTCACATTTTGGGCTTGTGCTGCTTGTGCATCTTGCCCTCGAACACGCTTTTATATTTGTCTTTTGTTGTAGCATGTGGATATTTACTAGCTTTTGCTGTATTGGAAGGTAGAAAACATCACATGGTTATTAGTTCTGGTTGGTTATAAATCTGATTATTTGTCACTAATTCACAAACTTCTATTGGCGTTGGAAAAACTAACAGAGAAGATGTTAGATGAATTTTCATTTCAATTATATTTTGCCTTTCATTTTCTTCTTTCCTCATCAAATCGTATTGTTCTCTTTCATTTTCTTCTTTCCTCAACAGTTGACAGTTATTTATCCAGTTTAATTTGTAAATATCTTGTACCATGTATTTAGTTAAATAGTCTAAACATGCTAAAGTTATTTTAATACTGCAGGTTGCATTTAGGACTAAGGTATTCCACCCAAACATCAACATCAATGGAAGCATTTGTCTTGACATTCTAAAAGAACAATGGAGCCCAGCATTTACCATTTCTAAGGTTTGATTTTACTTGTTATTCTTGATAATTTATGATTATGTATCAAGTTTTAGCTAAATGTGACACCTGGATTGTGTTGTGTTGCCTTTTAGAATGATTTGCAAATGTGAAAAATATTGGACAAATGTGTTGTCACATTTTGAGCTAATTTACTTGCATTTGCCAATATTGGACAAATACAAATTCTGACTATTAAATGTGTTCGCCTACTGAAATTTAGAATCACAAACTTTGCTAATTGTTTGGAAATTCAATTGAAGCATACAGTTTTATCAAGGAATGATGCTTATTTTCACATATAAAATTTGTCTATCCATGACTTTTTGTACTCTTATCATTTCTATTGTTACTTACTGCTGTAATCTCATTGATGTTTTTATGTGTTTCATACTACTTGTGGTGGTTTTTAATTTTTTTTGGGAAATTTGAAAATCTAGAACAAAAAAAATGATATTTTTAAAACACAAGAATTGTAATTCTTTTTAGAAGATTTTTTTCGTAAGAGAAAAATTAGGTCACTAATATTTCAAGTGCAGAAGTGGCTAATATAAATATCTATTCATTCTGTTGACTAGAGATATAGTTTGTCATCTTCATATAAGCTGATTATACGATTCATAGAAATTTACTGCTGGAAATTGAATGTGTTATTTTTCTCCTTTTTTAATGAGCTTCGTTTGGAATGATGATGTTGTCTGTTGTTGATCTAAATCTCACAAAAAATAAACCTAACATTCACTATTTTAGGTCCTTTTGTCAATTTCCTCGTTGCTGACGGATCCAAATCCCGACGACCCTAAACCCTAAACCCTAAAAGGGAGAAGGCGAGGACAAAGGAAATTGAACTCTTAATGCAAATGCATATTTTTAGTGGAAGACAGGTATATTATTTTGACGCATTTAAAGTTAAATTTTATGAGTATTATTTTAAAGATTATTATTTTAATACCTTTTTTTATGGATTGGAATCACCCGCTGATGGTAGACATTCATCTGAGTCTAGCTACCGTATTGGAGATAATGGAACTTCAGGGGGGACAAATTAGACTTTGCTATGATCGAGATAATTAGATTGTGAACTTTCTCATGTATTTTTGGCATAATGATACTTATTATTATAAGATTAGGAATTGATATATTTTGGGGTTTTTGTACTACTTGACATGATTATGGAACTCGCATTTTACATGATTATGGAACACACATTTTTTTGGATATTATAATGCTTATTTGATGTTAAATATTTTTTATTGAAATTATTTTTACTATATTACAAAGTGATAGAAAATAAAACAAAAAATAATACTATAAATAAATATATTAAAGAAGAAATAATTTAAAGAAAAAAATAACACAAAAAAAACTATATTTAAAATTTTTTACATAGATAATAATTTAAATAAAAAATATATATAATAAAAAAATTAAAAAAAATCAAGACATAAACAAAAGTCATGGCGACAGTACCGAACCGTCCTAATCAATAATTAAAAATAATTAACAAAAGTCAAGACGGTATCGAACCGTCGCCATAAACAATTTAATCAATTTTAAAAGATATTCACGACAGTATCGAACCGTCGCCATCAATAATTAAAAGAAACACAAAAGATAGTCACGACGGTATCAAACAGTCACCAATACTTGATTATGTCATCTCCAAACCTGTCGTAAACTTGAACGACAGTTTTTGTAACCGTCGCGAAATAGGTTGGGGACACACACTTCTGCGACGGTAAAGCAACCGTCGTGGAAAGCAAATTGCGACGGTTTTAACCATCGTAATCTACAAAAATACCCGTCGCAATCTGCCAATTTTCTTGTAGTGATTGGATGTTAGCCTTGTCATTATGGAAGGTAGTCTGTTGTCGAGATTTTTGTTATTCCAATGGATGGTAGCCTTGTCATTATGGAAGGTAGTCTGTTGTTGAGATTTTTGTTACTCCAATGGATGGTAGCCTTGTCATTATGGAAGGTAGTCTCTTGTTGATATTTTTGTTACTCCAATGGATGGTAGCCTTGTCATTATGGAAGTTAGTCCGTTGTCCCGATTTTGTTACTCAAATGGATGGTAGCCTTGTCATTATGGAAGGTAGTATGTCGTTGTGATTTCTGTTACTCCAATGGATGGTAGCCTTGTCATTATGGAAGGTAGTCTGTTGTTCATATTTTTGTTATTCCAATGGATAGTAGCCTTCTCATTATGGAAGGTAGTCTGTTGTCGTGATTTTTATTACTCCAATGGATGGTAGCCATGTCATTATGGAAGGTAGTATGTTGTCGATATCTATGTTACTCCAATGGATGGTAGCCTTGTCATTATGGAAGGTAGTCTCTTGTTGATATTTTTGTTACTCCATTGGATGGCAGCCTTGTCATTATGGAAGGTAGTCTGTTATCTCGATTATTATTACTCAAATGGATGGTAGCCATGTCATTATGGAAGGTAGTTTGTCGATGGGTTTTCTTTACGCAATGAATGATAGCTTTCTCATTATGGAAGGTAGTATGTTGTTCAGATTTTTGTTACTCCCATGGATGTTAGACTTTTCATTATGGAAGGTAGTCTGTTGTCGATATTTTTGTAACTCCATTGGATTGTAGCCTTGTCATTATGAAAGGTAGTCTATTGTCGAGATTTTTGTTATTCCAATGGATGGTAGACTTGTCATTATGGAAGGTAGTATGTTTTCTAGATTTTTGTTATTCCAATGGATGGTAGCCTTGTTATTTTGGAAGGTAGTCTGTTGTCGTGATTTTTGTTACTCCAATGGATGTTAGCCTTGTCATTTTTTAAGTTAGTATGTTATCGATATCTTTGTTACTCCAATGGATGGTAGCCTTATCATTATGGAAGGTAGTCTGTTTTCGATATTTTTGTTACTCCAATGGATGGTAGCCTTGTCATTATGTAAGGTATTCTCTTGTTGATATTTTTTTACTCAAATGGATTGTAGCCTTGTCATTATGGAAGGTAGATTGTTGTCCCAATTTATTTTACTCTAATGGACGGTACCCTTGTCATTATGGAAGGTAGTCTATCGTTGTGATTTTTGTTACTCCAATGGATGGTAGCCCTGTCATTATGGAAGATAGTCTGTTGTTCATATTTTTGTTATTCCAATGGATGGTAGCCTTGTCATTATGGAAGGTAGTCTATTGTCGTGATTTTATTATTCCAATGGATGGTAGCCTTCTCGTTATGGAAGGTAGTCTGTTGTCGATATCTTTGTTACTTTAATGGATTGTAGCCTTGTCATTATGGAAGGTAGTCCGTTGTCGACATTTTTATTACTAAATGGATGGTAGCCTTGTCATTATGGAAGGTAGTCTGTTGTCGAGATTTTTGTTACTCCAATGGATGGTAGCCTTGCCATTATGGAAGGTAGTCTGTTTTCGATATTTTTGTTATTCCAATGGATGGTAGCCTTGTCATTATGGAAGGTAGTCTGTTGTCGTGATTTTTGTTACTCCAATGGAAGTTAGCCTTGTCATTTTTAAAGCTAGTATGTTGTCGATATCTTTGTTACTCCAATGGATGATAGCCTTGTCATTATGGGAGGTAGTCTCTTTTCGATATTTTTGTTACTCCAATGGATGGTAGCCTTGTCATTATGCAAGGTAGCCTCTTGGTTATATTTTTGTTACTCCAATGGATGGTAGCGTTGTCATTTTGGAAGGTAGTCTGTCGTTGTGATTTCTGTTACTCAATGGATGATAGCCTTGTCATTATGGAAGGTAGTCTATTGTCGAGATTTTTGTTACTCAAATGGATGGTAGCCTTGCCATTATGGAAGGTAGTCTGTTTTCGATATTTTAGTTATTCCAATGGATGGTAGCCTTGTCATTATGGAAGGTAGTCTGTTGTCGTGATTTTTGTTATTCCAATGGATGTTAGCCTTGTCATTTTTAAAGGTAGTATGTTATCGATATCTTTGTTACTCCAATGGATGGTAGCCTTGTCATTATGGAAGGTAGTCTCTTTTTGATATTTTTGTTACTCTAATGGATGGTAGCCTTGTTATTATGCAAGGTAGTCTCTTGTTTATATTTTTGTTACTCCAATGGATGATAGCGTTGTCATTATGGAAGGTAGATTGTTGTCCCGATTTTTGTTACTCTAATGGATGGTAGCCTTGTCATTATGGAAGGTAGTGTATTTTCGATATTTTTGTTATTACATTGGATGGTAGCCTTGTCATTATGGAAGGTAGTCTATTGTCGTGATTTTTGTTACTCCAGTGGATGTTAGCCTTATCATTTTTAAAGGTAGTATGTTGTCGATATCTTTCTTACTCCAATGGATGGTAGCATTGTCATTATGGAAGGTAGATTGTCGTTGTGATTTATGTTACTCAATGGATGATAGCCTTGTCATTATGGAAGGTAGTCTATTGTCGATTTTTTTGTTACTCCAATGGATGTCACCCTTGTCATTATGGAAGATAGTATGTTGTTGAGATTTTTGTTACTCCAATGGATGGTAGCCTTGTCATTATGGAAGGTAGTATGTTGTTCGGATTTTTGTTATTCCAATCGATGGTATCCTTCTCGTTATGGAAGGTAGTTTGTTGTCGTGATTTTTATTACTCCAATGGATGATAGCGATGTCATTATGGAAGGTAGTATGTTGTCGATATCTTTGTTACTCTAATGGATGGTAGCCTTGTCATTATGGAAGGTTGTCCATTGTCGAGATTTTTGTTACTCCAATGGATGGTAGCCTTGACATTATGGAAGGTAGTCTCTTGTTGATATTTTTGTTACTCCATTGGATGATAGCGTTTTCATTATGGAAGGTAGTATGTTGTCCCGATTATTGTTACTCAAATGGATGGTAGCCTTGTCATTATGGAAGGTAGTCTGTCGTTGTGATTTCTGTTACTCCAATGGATTATAGCCTTGTCATTATGGAAGGTAGTTTGTTGTTCAGATTTTTGTTATTCCAATGGATGGTGCCTTCTCGTTATGTAAGGTAGTCTATTCTCGTGATTTTTATTACTCCAATGGATGGTAGCCATGTCATTATGGAAGGTAGTATGTTGTCGATATCTTTTTTACTCTAATGGATGGTAGCCTTGTCATTATGGAAGGTAGTACGTTGTCGAGATTTTTATTTATCCAATGGATGGTAGCCTTGACATTATGGAAGGTAGTCTCTTGTTGATATTTTTGTTACTCCATTGGATGGTAGCCTTGTCATTATGGAAGGTAGTCTGTTGTCCTAATTATTGTTACTCAAATGGATGGTAGCCTTGTCATTATGGAAGGTAGTATGTCGTTGTGATTTCAGTTACTCAATGGATGATAACCTTTTAATTATGCAAGGTAGTGTGTTATTCAGATTTTTGTTACTCCAATCGATGGTAGACTTGTCATTATGGAAGGTAGTTTGTTGTCGATATTTTTGTTACTCCATTGGATTGTAGCCTTTTCATAATGAAAGGTAGTCTATTGTCGAGATTTTTGTTATTCCAATGGATGGTAGACTTGTCATTATGGAAGGTAGTCTGTTGTCGAGATTTTTGTTACTCTAATGGATGGTACCCTTATCATTATGGAAGGTAGTCTATTGTCGAGATTTTTGTTACTCAAATGGATGGTAGCCTTGTCATTATGGAAGGTAGTAATTTTTCGAGATTTTTGTTATTTCAATGGATGATAGCCTTGTCATTATGGAAGGTAGTCTATTGTCGTGATTTTTGTTACTCCAATGGATGTTAGCCTTGTCATTTTTTAAGTTAGTATGTTGTCGATATCTTTGTTACTCTAATGGATGGTAACCTGGTTATTATGGAACATAGTCTGTTGTCGAGATTTTTGTTATTCCAATGGATTGTGGACTTGTCATTATGGAAGGTAGTCTGTTGTCGAGATTTTTGTTACTCTAATGGATGGTAGCCTTTACATTATGGAAGGTAGTCTGTTGTCCAAATTTTTTATACTCCAATGGATGGTAGCCTTGTCAATATGGAAGGTAGTCTCTTGTTGATATTTTTGTTACTCCAAAGGACGGTAGCCTTGTCATTATGGATGGTAGTCCGTTGTCCCGATTTTTGTTACTCAAATGGATGGTAGCCTTGTCATTATGGAAGGTAGTATGTCATTGTGATTTCTGTTACTCCAATGGATGGTAGCCTTGTCATTATGGAAGGTAGTATGTTGTTCATATTTTTGTTATTCCAATGGATGGTAGCCTTCTCATTATGGAAGGTAGTCTGTTGTCGTGATTTTTATTACTCCAATGGATGGTAGCCATGTCATAATGGAAGGTAGTATGTTGTCGATATCTTTGTTACTTTAATGGATGGTAGCCTTGTCATTATGGAAGGTAGTCCGCTGTAAAGTTTTTGTTACTCCAATGGATGGTAGCCTTGTCATTATGGAAGGTAGTCTCTTGTTGATATTTTTGTTACTCCATTGGATGGTAGCCTTGTCATTATGGAAGGTAGTCTGTTGTCCCGATTATTATTACTCAAATGGATGGTAGCCTTGTCATTATGGAAGGTAGTCTGTCGTTGTGATTTCTGTTACTCAATGGATGATAGCCTTCTCATTATGGAAAGTAGTCTGTTGTTCAGATTTTTGTTACTCCAATGGATGTTAGACTTGTCATTATGGAAGGTAGTCTGTTGTCGATATTTGTGTTACTCTAATGGATGGTACCCTTATCATTATGGAAGGTGGTCTATAGTCGAGATTTTTGTTACTCAAATGGATGGTAGCCTTGTCATTATGGAAGGTAGTCTGTTTTCGAGATTTTTGTTATTCCAATGGATGGTAGCCTTATCATTATGGAAGGTAGTCTGTTGTTGTGATTTTTGTTACTCCAATGGATGTTAGCCTTGTCATTTTTTAAGTTACTATGTTATCGATATTTTTGTTACTCCAATGGATGGTACCCTTGTCATTATGGAAGGTAGGTTTTTGTCCCGATTTTTTTTACTCTAATGGATGGTAGCCTTGTCATTATGGAAGGTAGTCAGTCGTTGTGATTTTTGTTACTCCAATGGATGGTAGCCTTGTCATTATGGAAGGTAGTCTGTTGTTCAGATTTTTGTTACTCCAATGGCTGCTAGACTTGTCATTATGGAAGGTAGTCTATTATCGATAGATTGTTAATCTACGGGATTGTAGCTTTATCATTATGAAAGATAGTCTTTTGTCGAGATTTTTTTTTATTCCAATGGATTGTGGACTTGTCATTATGGAAGGTAGTCTGTTGTCTAGATTTTTGTTACTCCAATGGATGGTACCCTTGTCATTATGGAAGATAGTTTGTTGTCGAGATTTTTCTTACTCCAATGGATCGTAGCCTTGTCATTATGGAAGGTAGTCTGTTGTCCCGATTATTGTTACTCAAATGGATGGTAGCGTTGTCATTATGGAAGGTAGTCTGTCGTTGTGATTTCAGTTACTTAATGGATGATAGCCTTGTAATTATGGAAGGTAGTCTGTTATTCATATTTTTTTTACTCCAATCGATGGTAGACTTGTGATTATGGAAGGTAGTCTGTTGTCGATATTTTTGTTACTCCATTGGATTGTAGCCTTGTCATTATGAAAGGTAGTCTATTGTCGAGATTTTTGTTATTCCAATGGATGGTAGAATTGTCATTATGGAAGGTAGTCTGTTGTCAAGATTTTTGTTACTCTAATGGATGGTACCCTTATCATTATGGAAGGTAGTCTATTGTCGAGATTTTTGTCACTCAAATGGATGGTAGCCTTGTCATTATGGAAGGTGGTCATTTTTCGAGATTTTTGTTATTCCAATGGATGATGGCCTTGTCATTATGTAAGGTAGACTATTGTCGTGATTTTTGTTACTCCAATGGATGTTAGCCTTGTCATTTTTTAAGTTAGTATGTTTTCGATATCTTTGTTACTCCAATGGATGGTAGCCTTGTTATTATGGAAGGTAGTCTGTTGTCAAGATTTTTGTTATTCCAATGGATTATGGACTTTTCATTATGGAAGGTAGTCTATAGTCGAGATTTTTGTTACTCCAATGGATGGTACCCTTGTCATTATGGAAGATAGTCTGTTGTCGAGATTTTTGTTACTCCGATGGATGGTAGCCTTGTCATTATGGAAGGTAGTCTGTTGCCCAAATTTTTTATACTCCTATTGATGGTAGCCTAGTCATTATGGAAGGTAGTCTATTGCCGAGATTTTTGTTACTCCATTGGATGGTAGCCTTGTCATTATGGAAGGTAGACTCTTGTTGATATTTTTGTTACTCCAATGGATGGTAGCCTTCTCATTATTGAAGGTAGTCTGTTGTCCAAATTTTTGTTACTCTAAAGGATGGTAGCCTTGTCATTATGGAAGGTAGTATGTTGTCACGATTATTGTTACTCAAATGGATGGTAGCCTTGTCCTTATGGAAGGTAGTCTGTCGTTGTGATTTCTGTTACTCCAATGGATGGTAGCCTTGTCATTATGGAAGGTAGTCTGTTGTTCAGATTTTTGTTATTCCAATGGATGGTAGCCCTCTCGTTATGGAAGGTAGTCTGTTGTCGTGATTTTTATTACTTCAATGGATGGTAGCCATGTCATTATGGAAGGTAGTATGTTGTCGATATCTTTGTTACTCTAATGGATGGTAGACTTGTCATTATTAAAGGTAGTCCGTTGTCGCGATTTTTATTACTCCAATGGATGGTAGCCTTGACATTATGGAAGGTAGTATCTTGTTGATATTTTTGTTACTCCATTGGATGGTAGCCTTGTCATTATGGAAGGTAGTCTGTTGTCCCGATTATTATTACTCAAATGGATGGTAGCCTTGTCATTATGGAAGGTAGTCTGTCGTTGTGATTTCAGTTACTCAATGGATGATAGCCTTGTCATTATGGAAATTAGTCTGTTGTTCAAATTTTTGTTACTCTAATGGATGTTAGACATGTCATTATGGAAGGTAGTCTGTTGTCGATATTTTTGTTACTCTAATGGATGGTACCCTTATCATTATGGAAGGTAGTCTATAGTCGAGATTTTTGTTACTCAAATGGATGGTAGCCTTGTCATTATGGAAGGTAGTCTGTTTTCGAGATTTTTGTTATTCTAATGGATGGTAGCCTTATCATTATGGAAGGTAGTCTGTTGTTGTGATTTTTATTACTCCAATGGATGTTAGCCTTGTCATTTTTTAAGTTACTATGTTATCGATATTTTTGTTACTCCAATGGATGGTAGCCTTGTCATTATGGAAGGTAGTCTGTTTTCGATATTTTTGTTACTCCAATGGATGGTAGCCTTGTCATTATGCAAGGTAGTCTCTTGTTGATTTTTTGTTACTCCAATGGATGGTAGCCTTGTCATTATGGAAGGTAGGTTGTTGTCCCGATTTTTTTTACTCTAATGGATGGTAGCCTTGTCATTATGGAAGGTAGTCTGTCGTTGTGATTTCTGTTACTCCAATGGATGGTATCGTTGTCATTATGGAAGGTAGTATGTTGTTCAGATTTTTGTTACTCCAATGGATGGTAGACTTGTCATTATGGAAGGTAGTCTATTATCGGTAGATTGTTACTCTATGGGATTGTAGCCTTATCATTATGAAAGATAGTCTTTTGTCGAGATTTTTTTATATTCCAATGGATTGTGGACTTGTCATTATGGAAGGTAGTCTGTTGTCGAGATTTTTGTTACTCCAATAGATGGTACCCTTGTCATTATGGAAGATAGTTTGTTGTCGAGATTTTTCTTACTCCACTGGATCGTAGCCTTGTCATTATGGAAGGTAGTCTGTTGTCCCAATTATTGTTACTCAAATGGATGGTAGCGTTGTCATTATGGAAGGTAGTCTATCGTTGTGATTTCAGTTACTTAATGGATGATAGCCTTGTAATTATGGAAGGTAGTCTGTTATTCATATTTTTTTTACTCCAATCGATGGTAGACTTGTGATTATGGAAGGTAGTATGTTGTCGATATTTTTGTTACTCCATTGGATTGTAGCCTTGTCATTATGAAAGGTAGTCCATTGTCGAGATTTTTGTTATTCCAATGGATGGTAGACTTGTCATTATGGAAGGTAATCTGTTGTCAAGATTTTTGTTACTCTAATGGATGGTACCCTTATCATTATGGAAGGTAGTCTATTGTCGAGATTTTTGTCACTCAAATGGATGGTAGCCTTGTCATTATGGAAGGTGGTCATTTTTCGAGATTTTTGTTATTCCAATGGATGATGGCCTTGTCATTATGTAAGGTAGACTATTGTCGTGATTTTTGTTACTCCAATGGATGTTAGCCTTGTCATTTTTTAAGTTAGTATGTTTTCGATATCTTTGTTACTCCAATGGATGGTAGCCTTGTTATTATGGAAGGTAGTCTGTTGTCAAGATTTTTGTTATTCCAATGGTTTATGGACTTTTCATTATGGAAGGTAGTCTATAGTCGAGATTTTTGTTACTCCAATGGATGGTACCCTTGTCATTATGGAAGATAGTCTGTTGTCGAGATTTTTGTTACTCCGATGGATGGTAGCCTTGTCATTATGGAAGGTAGTTTGTTGCCCAAATTTTTTATACTCCAATTGATGGTAGCCTAGTCATTATGGAAGGTAGTCTATTGCCGAGATTTTTGTTACTCCATTGGATGGTAGCCTTGTCATTATGGAAGGTAGACTCTTGTTGATATTTTTGTTACTCTAATGGATGGTAGCCTTCTCATTATTGAAGGTAGTCTGTTGTCCAAATTTTTGTTACTCTAAAGGATGGTAGCCTTGTCATTATGGAAGGTAGTATGTTGTCACGATTATTGTTACTCAAATGGATGGTAGCCTTGTCCTTATGGAAAGTAGTCTGTCGTTGTGATTTATGTCACTCCAATGGATGGTAGCCTTGTCATTATGGAAGGTAGTCTGTTGTTCAGATTTTTGTTATTCCAATGGATGGTAGCCCTCTCGTTATGGAAGGTAGTCTGTTGTCGTGATTTTTATTACTTCAATGGATGGTAGCCATGTCATTATGGAAGGTAGTATGTTGTCGATATCTTTGTTACTCTAATGGATGGTAGCCTTGTCATTATTAAAGGTAGTCCGTTGTCGCGATTTTTATTACTCCAATGGATGGTAGCCTTGACATTATGGAAGGTAGTATCTTGTTGATATTTTTGTTACTCCATTGGATGGTAGCCTTGTCATTATGGAAGGTAGTCTGTTGTCCCGATTATTATTACTCAAATGGATGGTAGCCTTGTCATTATGGAAGGTAGTCTGTCGTTGTGATTTCAGTTACTCAATGGATGATAGCCTTGTCATTATGGAAACTAGTCTGTTGTTCAGATTTTTGTTACTCCAATGGATGTTAGACATGTCATTATGGAAGGTAGTCTGTTGTCGATATTTTTGTTACTCTAATGGATGGTACCCTTATCATTATGGAAGGTAGTCTATAGTCGAGATTTTTGTTACTCAAATGGATGGTAGCCTTGTCATTATGGAAGGTAGTCTGTTTTCGAGATTTTTGTTATTCCAATGGATGGTAGCCTTATCATTATGGAAGGTAGTCTGTTGTTGTGATTTTTATTACTCCAATGGATGTTAGCCTTGTCATTTTTTAAATTACTATGTTATCGATATCTTTGTTACTCCAATGGATGGTAGCCTAGTCATTATGGAAGGTAGTCTGTTTTCGATATTTTTGTTACTCCAATGGATGGTAGTCTTGTCATTATGCAAGGTAGTCTCTTGTTGATTTTTTGTTACTCCAATGGATGGTAGCCTTGTCATTATGGAAGGTAGGTTGTTGTCCCGATTTTTTTTACTCTAATGGATGGTAGCCTTGTCATTATGGAAGGTAGTCTGTCGTTGTGATTTCTGTTACTCCAATGGATGGTATCCTTGTCATTATGGAAGGTAGTTTGTTGTTCAGATTTTTGTTACTCCAATGGATGGTAGACTTGTCATTATGGAAGTTAGTCTATTATCGGTAGATTGTTACTCTATGGGATTGTAGCCTTATCATTATGAAAGATAGTCTTTTGTCGAGATTTTTTTTATTCCAATGGATTGTGGACTTGTCATTATGGAAGGTAGTCTGTTGTCGAGATTTTTGTTACTCCAATAGATGGTACCCTTGTCATTATGGAAGATAGTTTGTTGTCGAGATTTTTCTTACTCCAATGGATTGTAGCCTTGTCATTATGGAAGGTAGTCTGTTGTCCCAATTATTGTTACTCAAATGGATGGTAGCGTTGTCATTATTGAAGGTAGTCTATCGTTGTGATTTCAGTTACTTAATGGATGATAGCCTTGTAATTATGGACGGTAGTCTGTTATTCATATTTTTTTTACTCCAATCGATGGTAGACTTGTGATAATGGAAGGTAGTATGTTGTCGATATTTTTGTTACTCCATTGGATTGTAGCCTTGTCATTATGAAAGGTAGTCCATTGTCGAGATTTTTGTTATTCCAATGGATGGTAGACTTGTCATTATGGAAGGTAGTCTGTTGTCAAGATTTTTGTTACTCTAATGGATGGTACCCTTATTATTATGGAAGGTAGTCTATTGTCGAGATTTTTGTCACTCAAATGGATGGTAGCCTTGTCATTATGGAAGGTGGTCATTTTTCGAGATTTTTGTTATTCCAATGGATGATAGCCTTGTCATTATGTAAGGTAGACTATTGTCGTGATTTTTGTTACTCCAATGGATGTTAGCCTTGTCATTTTTTAAGTTAGTATGTTTTCGATATCTTTGTTACTCCAATGGATGGTAGCCTTGTTATTATGGAAGGTAGTCTGTTGTCAAGATTTTTGTTATTCCAATGGATTATGGACTTTTCATTATGGAAGGTAGTCTATAGTCGAGATTTTTGTTACTCCAATGGATGGTACCCTTGTCATTATGGAAGATAGTCTGTTGTCGAGATTTTTGTTACTCCGATGGATGGTAGCCTTGTCATTATGGAAGGTAGTCTGTTGCCCAAATTTTTTATACTCCAATTGATGGTAGCCTAGTCATTATGGAAGGTAGTCTATTGCCGAGATTTTTGTTACTCCATTGGATGGTAGCCTTGTCATTATGGAAGGTAGACTCTTGTTGATATTTTTGTTACTCCAATGGATGGTAGCCTTCTCATTATTGAAGGTAGTCTGTTGTCCAAATTTTTGTTACTCTAAAGGATGGTAGCCTTGTCATTATGGAAGGTAGTATGTTGTCACGATTATTGTTACTCAAATGGATGGTAGCCTTGTCCTTATGGATGGTAGTCTGTCGTTGTGATTTCTGTTACTCCAATGGATGGTAGCCTTGTCATTATGGAAGGTAGTCTGTTGTTCAGATTTTTGTTATTCCAATGGATGGTAGCCCTCTCGTTATGGAAGGTAGTCTGTTGTCGTGATTTTTATTACTTCAATGGATGGTAGCCATGTCATTATGGAAGGTAGTATGTTGTCGATATCTTTGTTACTCTAATGGATGGTAGCCTTGTCATTATTAAAGGTAGTCCGTTGTCGCGATTTTTATTACTCCAATGGATGGTAGCCTTGACATTATGGAAGGTAGTATCTTGTTGATATTTTTGTTACTCCATTGGATGGTAGCCTTGTCATTATGGAAGGTAGTCTGTTGTCCCGATTATTATTACTCAAATGGATGGTAGCCTTGTCATTATGGAAGGTAGTCTGTCGTTGTGATTTCAGTTACTCAATGGATGATAGCCTTGTCATTATGGAAAGTAGTCTGTTGTTCAGATTTTTGTTACTCCAATGGATGTTAGACATGTCATTATGGAAGGTAGTCTGTTGTCGATATTTTTGTTACTCTAATGGATGGTACCCTTATCATTATGGAAGGTAGTTTATAGTCGAGATTTTTGTTACTCAAATGGATGGTAGCCTTGTCATTATGTAAGGTAGTCTGTTTTCGAGATTTTTGTTATTCCAATGGATGGTAGCCTTATCATTATGGAAGGTAGTCTGTGTTGTGATTTTTATTACTCCAATGGATGTTAGCCTTGTCATTTTTTAAGTTACTATGTTATCGATATCTTTGTTACTCCAATGGATGGTAGCCTTGTCATTATGGAAGGTAGTCTATTTTCGATATTTTTGTTACTCCAATGGATGGTAGCCTTGTCATTATGCAAGGTAGTCTCTTTTTGATTTTTTGTTACTCCAATGGATGGTAGCCTTGTCATTATGGAAGGTAGGTTGTTGTCCCGATTTTTTTTACTCTAATGGATGGTAGCCTTGTCATTATGGAAGGTAGTCTGTCGTTGTGATTTCTGTTACTCCAATGGATGGTATCCTTGTCATTATGGAAGGTAGTCTGTTGTTCAGATTTTTGTTACTCCAATGGATGGTAGACTTGTCATTATGGAAGGTAGTCTATTATCGGTAGATTGTTACTCTATGGGATTGTAGCCTTATCATTATGAAAGATAGTCTTTTGTCGAGATTTTTTTTATTCCAATGGATTGTGGACTTCTCATTATGGAAGGTAGTCTGTTGTCGAGATTTTTGTTACTCCAATAGATGGTACCCTTGTCATTATGGAAGATAGTTTGTTGTCGAGATTTTTCTTACTCCAATGGATCGTAGCCTTGTCATTATGGAAGGTAGTCTGTTGTCCCAATTATTGTTACTCAAATGGATGGTAGCATTGTCATTATGGAAGGTAGTCTATCGTTGTGATTTCAGTTACTTAATGGATGATAGCCTTGTAATTATGGAAGGTAGTCTGTTATTCATATTTTTTTTACTCCAATCGATGGTAGACTTGTGATTATGGAAGGTAGTATGTTGTCGATATTTTTGTTAGTCCATTGGATTGTAGCCTTGTCATTATGAAAGGTAGTCCATTGTCGAGATTTTTGTTATTCCAATGGATGGTAGACTTGTCATTATGGAAGGTAGTCTGTTGTCAAGATTTTTGTTACTCTAATGGATGGTACCCTTATCATTATGGAAGGTAGTCTATTGTCGAGATTTTTGTCACTCAAATGGATGGTAGCCTTGTCATTATGAAGGTGGTCATTTTTCGAGATTTTTGTTATTCCAATGGATGATAGCCTTGTCATTATGTAAGGTAGACTATTGTCGTGATTTTTGTTTCTCCAATGGATGTTAGCCTTGTCATTTTTTAAGTTAGTATGTTTTCGATATCTTTGTTACTCCAATGGATGGTAGCCTTGTTATTATTGAAGGTAGTCTGTTGTCAAGATTTTTGTTATTCCAATGGATTATGGACTTGTCATTATGGAAGGTAGTCTGTAGTCGAGATTTTTGTTACTCCAATGGATAGTACCCTTGTCATTATGGAAGATAGTCTGTTGTCGAGATTTTTGTTACTCCAATGGATGGTAGCCTTGTCATTATGGAAGGTAGTCTGTTGCCCAAATTTTTTATACTCCAATGCATGGTAGCCTAGTCATTATGGAAGGTAGTCTGTTGCCGAGATTTTTGTTACTCCATTGAATGGTAGCCTTGTCATTATGGAAGTTAGACTCTTGTTGATATTTTTGTTACTCCAATGGATGGTAGCCTTCTCATTATTGAAGGTAGTCTGTTGTCCAGATTTTTGTTACTCTAATGGATGGTAGCCTTGTCATTATGGAAGGTAGTATGTTGTCACGATTATTGTTACTCAAATGGATGGTAGCCTTGTCCTGATGGAAGGTAGTCTGTCGTTGTGATTTCTGTTACTCCAATGGATGGTAGCCTTGTCATTATGGAAGGTAGTCTGTTGTTCAGATTTTTGTTATTCCAATGGATGGTAGCCCTCTCGTTATGGGAGGTAGTCTGTTGTCCTGATTATTATTACTCAAATGGATGGTAGCCTTGTCATTATGGAAGGTAGTCTGTCGTTGTGATTTCTGTTACTCAATGGATGATAACCTTGTCATTATGGAAAGTAGTCTGTTGTTCAGATTTTTGTTACTCCAATGGATGTTATACATGTCATTATGGAAGGTAGTCTGTTGTCGATATTTTTGTTACTCTAATAGATGGTACCCTTATCATTATGGAAGGTAGTCTATAGTCGAGATTTTTGTTACTCAAATGGATGGTAGCCTTGTCATTATGGAAGGTAGTCTGTTTTCGAGATTTTTGTTATTCCAATGGACGGTAGCCTTATCATTATGGAAGGTAGTCTGTTGTTGTGATTTTTGTTACTCCAATGGATGTTAGCCTGGTCATTTTTTAAGTTACTATGTTATCAATATCTTTGTTACTCCAATGGATGGTAGCCTTGTCATTATGGAAGGTAGTCTGTTTTCGATATTTTTGTTACTCCAATGGATGGTAGCCTTGTCATTATGCAAGGTAGTCTCTTGTTGATTTTTTGTTACTCCAATGGATGGTAGCCTTGTCATTATGGAAGGTAGGTTGTTGTCCCGATTTTTTTTACTCTAATGGATGGTAGCCTTGTCATTATGGAAGGTAGTCTGTCGTTGTGATTTCTGTTACTCCAATGGATGGTATCCTTGTCATTATGGAAGGTAGTTTGTTGTTCAGATTTTTGTTACTCCAATGGATGGTAAACTTGTCATTATGGAAGGTAGTCTATTATCGATAGATTGTTACTCTATGGGATTGTAGCCTTATCATTATGAAAGATAGTCTTTTGTCGAGATTTTTTTATTCCAATGGATTGTGGACCTCTCATAATGGAAGGTAGTCTGTTGTCGAGATTTTTGTTACTCCAATAGATGGTACCCTTGTCATTATGGAAAATAGTTTTTTTGTCGAGATTTTTCTTACTCCACTGGATCGTAGCCTTGTCATTATGGAAGGTAGTCTGTTGTCCCAATTATTGTTACTCAAATGGATGGTAGCGTTGTCATTATGGAAGGTAGTCTATCGTTGTGATTTCAGTTACTTAATGGATGATAGCCTTGTAATTATGGAAGGTAGTCTGTTATTCATATTTTTTTTACTCCAATCGATGGTAGACTTGTGATTATGGAAGGTAGTCTGTTGTCGATATTTTTGTTACTCCATTGGATTGTAGCCTTGTCATTATGAAAGGTAGTCTATTGTCGAGATTTTTGTTATTCCAATGGATGGTAGACTTGTCATTATGGAAGGTAGTCTGTTGTCAAGATTTTTGTTACTCTAATGGATGGTACCCTTATCATTATGGAAGGTAGTCTATTGTCGAGATTTTTGTTACTCAAATGGATGGTAGCCTTGTCATTATGGAAGGTTGTCATTTTTCGAGATTTTTTTTATTCCAATGGATGATAGCCTTGTCATTATGGAAGGTAGACTATTGTCGTGATTTTTGTTACTCCAATGGATGTTAGCCTTGTCATTTTTTAAGTTAGTATGTTTTCGATATCTTTGTTACTCCAATGGATGGTAGCCTTGTTATTATGGAAGGTAGTCTGTTGTCAAGATTTTTGTTATTCCAATGGATTATGGACTTGTCATTATGGAAGGTAGTCTGTAGTCGAGATTTTTGTTACTCCAATGGATGGTACCCTTGTCATTATGGAAGATAGTCTGTTGTCGAGATTTTTATTAGTCCAATGGATGGTAGCCTTGTCATTATGGAAGGTAGTCTGTTGCCCAAATTTTTTATACTCCAATGGATGGTAGCCTAGTCATTATGGAAGGTAGTTTGTTGCCGAGATTTTTGTTACTCCATTGGATGGTAGCCTTGTCATTATGGAAGGTAGACTCTTGTTGATATTTTTGTTACTCCAATGGATGGTAGCCTTCTCATTATTGAAGGTAGTCTGTTGTCCAGATTTTTGTTACTCTAATGGATGGTAGCCTTGTCATTATGGAAGGTAGTCTGTCGTTGTGATTTTTGTTACTCCAATGGATGGTAGCCTTGTCATTATGGAAGCTAGTATGTTGTTCAGATTTTTGTTATTCCAATCGATGGTAGCCTTCTCCTTATAGAAGGTATTCTGTTGTCGTGATTTTTATTACTCCAATAAATGGTAGCCATGTCATTATGGAAGGTAGTATGTTGTCGATATCGTTGTTACTCTAATGGATGGTAGCTTTGTCATTATGGAAGGTAGTCCGTTGTCGATATTTTTGTTACTCCAATGGATGGTAGCCTTGACATTATGGAAGGTAGTCTCTTGTTGATATTTTTGTTACTCTATTGGATGGTAGCCTTGTCATTATGGAAGGTAGTATGTTGTCACGATTATTGTTACTCAAATGGATGGTAGCCTTGTCATTATGGAAGGTAGTCTGTTATTGTGATTTCTGTTACTCCAATGGATGGTAGCCTTGTCATTATGGAAGGTAGTCTGTTGTTCAGATTTTTGTTATTCCAATGGATGGTAGCCTTCTCGTTATGGAATGTAGTCTGTTGTCGTGATTTTTATTACTCCAATGGATGGTAGCCATGTCATTATGGAAGGTAGTATGTTGTCGATATCTTTGTTACTCTAATGGATGGTAGCCTTGTCATTATTAAAGGTAGTCCGTTGTCGCGATTTTTATTACTCCAATGGATGGTAGCCTTGACATTATGGAAGGTAGTCTCTTGTTGATATTTTTGTTACTCCATTGGATGGTAGCCTTGTCATAATGGAAGGTAGTCTGTTGTCCCGATCATTGTTACTCAAATGGATGGTAGCCTTGTCATTATGGAAGGTAGTCTGTCCTTGTGATTTCAGTTACTCAATGAATGAAAGCCTTGTAATTATGGAAGGTAGTCTGTTGTCCAAATTTTTTATACTCCAATGGATGGCAGCCTAGTCATTATGGAAGGTAGTATGTTACCGAGAGTTTTGTTACTCCAATGGATGGTAGCCTTGTCATTATGGAAGGTAATATGTTGTCCAAATATTTTATACTCCAATGGATGGTAGCCTAGTCATTATGGAAGTTAGTCTGTTGCCGAGATTTTTGTTACTCCATTGGATGGTAGCCTTGTCATTATGGAAAGTAGACTCTTCTTGATATTTTGGTTACTCTAATGGATGGTAGCCTTGTCATTATGGAAGGTAGTCTGTTGTTGATATTTTTGTTACTCCAATGGATGGTAGCCTTGTCATTATGGAAGGTAGTCCATTTTTCCGATTTTTGTTACTCAAATGGATGGTAGCCTTGTCATTATGGAAGGTAGTATGTTTTTCAAATTATTGTTACTCCAATCGATGGTAGCCTTCTCTTTATAGAAGGTAGTCTGTTGTCATGAATTTTATTACTCCAATGGATGGTAGCCATGTCATTATGGAAGGTAGTATGTTGTCGATATCTTTGTTACTCTAATGGATGGTAGCCTTGTCATTATGGAAGGTAGTCTGTTGTCGAGATTTTTGTTACTTCAATGGATGGTAGCCTTGACATTATGGAAGGTAGTCTCTTGTTGATATTTTTGTTACTCCATTGGTTGGTAGCCTTGTCATTATGGAAGGTAGTTTGTTGTCCCGATTATTGTTACTCAAATGGATGGTAGCCTTGTCACTATGGAAGGTAGTCTGTCGTTGTGATTTAAGTTACTCAATGAATGATAGCCTTGTAATTATGGAAGGTAGTCTGTTGACCAAATTTTTTATACTCCAATGGATGGTAGCCTAGTCATTATGGAAGGTAGTCTATTGCCGAGATTTTTGTTACTCCATTGGATGTTAGCTTTGTCATTATGGAAGGTAGTCTATTGTTGATATTTTTGTTACTCCAATGGATGGTAGCCTTGTCTTTATGGAAGGTAGTCTCTTGTTGATATTTTTGTTACTCCAATGGATGGTAGCCTTGTCATTATGGAAGGTAGTTCGTTGTCCCGATTTCTGTTACTCAAATGGAAGGTAGCCTTGTCATTATGGAAGGTAGTCTGTCGTTGTGATTTTTGTTACTCCAATGGATCGTAGCCTTGTCATTATGGAAGGTAGCATGTTGTTCAGATTTTTGTTATTCCAATCGATGGTAGCCTTCTCGTTATGGAAGGTGGTCTGTTGTCGTAATTTTTATTACTCCAATGGATGGTAGCCATGTCATTATGGAAGGTAGTATGTTGTCGATATCTTTGTTACTCTAATGGATGGTAGCCTTGTCATTATGGAAGGTAATCCGTTGTCGAGCTTTTTGTTACTCCAATGGATGGTAGCCTTGACATTATGGAAGGTAGTCTCTTGCTGATATTTTTGTTACTCCATTGGATGGTAGCTTTGTCATTATGGAAGGTAGTCTGTTGTCCCGATTATTGTTACTCAAATGGATGGTAGCCTTGTCATTATGGATGGTAGTCTGTCGTTGTGATTTCAGTTACTCAATGAATGATAGCCTTGTAATTATGGAAGGTAGTTTGTTGTCAAAATTTTTTATACTCCAATGGATGGTAGCCTAGTCATTATGGAAGGTAGTCTGTTGCCGATATTTTTGTTACTCCATTGGATGTTAGCCTTGTCATTATGGAAGGTAGACCCTTGTTGAGATTTTTGTTACTCCAACGGATGTTAGCCTTGTCATTATGGAAGGTAGTCTGTTGTTGATATTTTTGATACTCCAATGGATGGTAGCCTTGTCATTATGGAAGGTAGTTCGTTGTCCCTATTTTTGTTACTCAAATGGATGGTAGCCTTGTCATTATGGGAGGTAGTTTGTCGTTGTGATTTTTATTACTCAAAGTGATGGTAGCCTTGTCATTATGGAAGGTAGTATGTTGTTCAGATTTTTGTTATTCCAATTGATGGTAGCCTTCTCGTTATGGAAGGTGGTCTGCTGTCGTGATTTTTATTACTCCAATGGATGGTAGCCATGTCATTATGGAAGGTAGTATGTTGTTGATATCTTTGTTACTCTAATGGATGGTAGCCTTGTCATTATGGAAGGTAGTCCGTTGTCGAGATTTTTGTTACTCCATTGTATGGTAGCCTTGTCATTATGGAAGGTAGTATGTTGTCCCGATTATTGTTACTCAAATGGATGGTAGCCTTGTCATTATGGAAGGTAGTCTGTCGTTGTGATTTCTGTTACTCCAATGGATGGTAGCCTTGTCATTATGGAAGGTAGTCTGTTGTTCAGATTTTTGTTATTCCAATGGATGGTAGACTTGTCATTATGGAAGGTAGTTTGTTGTCGATATTTTTGTTACTCCATTGGATTGTAGACTTGTCATTATGGAAGGTAGTCTGTTGTCAAAATTTTTTATACTCCAATGTATGGTAGCCTAGTCATTATGGAAGGTAGTCTATTGCCTAGATTTTTTTTACTCCATTGGATGGTAGCCTTCTCATTATTGTAGGTAGTCTATTGTCCAGATTTTTGTTACTCTAATGGATGGTAGCCTTGTCATTATGGAAGGTAGTCTGTTGTCGATATTTTTGTTTAAGGATTGGATGGTAGCCTTGTCATTATGGAAGGTAGTCTGTTGTCGAGATTTTTGTTATTCCAATGGATGGAAGCCTTGTCATTATGGAAGGTAGTCTGTTGTTGAGATTTTTGTTACTCCAATGGATGGTAGCCTTGTCATTATGGAAGGTAGTCCCTTGTTGATATTTTTGTTACTCCAATGGATGGTAGCCTTGTCATTATGGAAGTTAGTCCGTAGTCCCGATTTTTGTTACTCAAATGGATGGTAGCCTTGTCATTATGGAAGGTAGTATGTCGTTGTGATTTCTGTTACTCCAATGGATGGTAGCCTTGTCATTATGGAAGGTAGTATGTTGTTCACATTTTTGTTATTCCAATGGATAGTAGCCTTCTCATTATGGAAGGTAGTCTGTTGTCGTGATTTTTATTATTCCAATGGATGGTAGCCATGTCATTATGGAAAGTAGTATGTTGTCGATATCTTTGTTACTCCAATGGATGGTAGCCTTGTCATTATGGAAGGTAGTCTGTTATCTCGATTATTATTACTCATATGGAATGTAGCCATGTCATTATGGAAGGTAGTCTATCGTTGGATTTTGTTTACTCAATGAATGATAGCCTTCTCATTATGGAAGGTAGTCTGTTGTTCAAATTTTTGTTACTCCAATGGATGTTAGACTTGTCAGTATGGAAGGTAGTCTGTTGTCGATATTTTTGTAACTCCATTGGATTGTAGCCTTGTCATTATGAAAGGTAGTTCGTTGTCCCTATTTTTGTTACTCAAATGGATGGTAGCCTTGTCATTATGGAAGGTAGTTTGTCGTTGTGATTTTTGTTACTCAAATGGATGGTAGCCTTGTCATTATGGAAGGTAGTATGTTGTTCAGATTTTTGTTATTCCAATCGATGGTAGCCTTCTCGTTATGGAAGGTGGTCTGTTGTCGTGATTTTTATTACTCCAATGGATGGTAGCCATGTCATTATGGAAGGTAGTATGTTGTTGATATCTTTGTTACTCTAATGGATGGTAGCCTTGTCATTATGGAAGGTAGTCCGTTGTCGAGATTTTTGTTACTCCATTGTATGGTAGCCTTGTCATTATGGAAGGTAGTATGTTTTCCCGATTATTGTTACTCAAATGGATGGTAGCCTTGTCATTATGGAAGGTAGTCTGTCGTTGTGATTTCTGTTACTCCAATGGATGGTAGCCTTGTCATTATGGAAGGTAGTCTGTTGTTCAGATTTTTGTTATTCCAATGGATGGTAGACTTGTCATTATGGAAGGTAGTTTGTTGTCGATATTTTTGTTACTCCATTGGATTGTAGACTTGTCATTATGGAAGGTAGTCTGTTGTCAAAATTTTTTATACTCCAATGTATGGTAGCCTAGTCATTATGGAAGGTAGTCTATTGCCTAAATTTTTTTTACTCCATTGGATGGTAGCCTTCTCATTATTGTAGGTAGTCTATTGTCCAGATTTTTGTTACTCTAATGGATGGTAGCCTTGTCATTATGGAAGGTAGTCTGTTGTCCATATTTTTGTTACTGGATTGGATGGTAGCCTTGTCATTATGGAAGGTAGTCTGTTGTCGAGATTTTTGTTATTCCAATGGATGGAAGCCGTGTCATTATGGAAGGTAGTCTGTTGTTGAGATTTTTGTTACTCCAATGGATGGTAGCCTTGTCATTATGGAAGGTAGTCCCTTGTTGATATTTTTGTTACTCCAATGGATGGTAGCCTTGTCATTATGGAAGTTAGTCCATAGTCCCGATTTTTGTTACTCAAATGGATGGTAGCCTTGTCATTATGGAAGGTAGTATGTCGTTGTGATTTCTGTTACTCCAATGGATGGTAGCCTTGTCATTATGGAAGGTAGTATGTTGTTCACATTTTTGTTATTCCAATGGATAGTAGCCTTCTCATTATGGAAGGTAGTCTGTTGTCGTGATTTTTATTATTCCAATGGATGGTAGCCATGTCATTATGGAAGGTAGTATGTTGTCGATATCTTTGTTACTCCAATGGATGGTAGCCTTGTCATTATGGAAGGTAGTCTGTTATCTCGATTATTATTACTCATATGGATGGTAGCCATGTCATTATGGAAGGTAGTCTATCGTTGGATTTTGTTTACTCAATGAATGATAGCCTTCTCATTATGGAAGGTAGTCTGTTGTTCAAATTTTTGTTACTCCAATGGATGTTAGACTTGTCAGTATGGAAGGTAGTCTGTTGTCGATATTTTTGTAACTCCATTGGATTGTAGCCTTGTCATTATGAAAGGTAGTCTATTGTCGAGATTTTTGTTATTCCAATGGATGGTAGACTTGTCATTATGGAAGGTAGTATGTTGTCGAGATTTTTGTTTCTCTGATGGATGGTACCCTTATCATTATGGAAGGTAGTCTATTGTCGAGATTTTTGTTACTCAAATGGATGGTAGCCTTGTCATTATGGAAGGTAGTTTGTTTTCGAGATTTTTGTTATTCCAATGGATGGTAGCCTTGTCATTTTGGAAGGTAGTCTATTGTCGTGATTTTTGTTACTCCAATGGATGTTAGCCTTGTCATTTTTTAAGTTAGTATGTTATCGATATCTTTGTTACTCCAATGGATGGTAGCCTTGTCATTATGGAAGGTAGTCTGTTTTCGATATTTTTGTTACTCCAATGGATGGTAGCCTTGTCATTATGCAAGGTATTCTCTTGTTGATATTTTTTTTACTCAAATGGATTGTAGCCTTGTCATTATGGAAGGTAGATTGTTGTCCCAATTTTTTTAACTCTAATGGACGGTAGTTTTGTGATTATGGAAGGTAGTCTGTCGTTGTGATTTCTGTTACACCAATGGATGGTAGCCTTGTCATTATGGAAGGTAGTCTGTTGTTCAGATTTTTGTTACTCCAATGGATGGTAGACTTGTCATTATAGAAGGTAGTCTATTGTCGAGATTTTTGCTATTCCAATGGATTGTGGACTTGTCATTATATAAGGTAGTCTGTTGTCGAGATTTTTGTTACTCCAATGGATGGTACCCTTGTTATTATGGAAGATAGTCTATTGTCGAGATTTTTGTTACTCCAATGGATCGTAGCCTTGTCATTATGGAAGGTAGTCTATTGTCAAAATTTTTTATCCTCCAATGGATGGTAGCCTAGTCATTATGGAAGGTACTATGTTGCCGAGATTTTTGTTACTTCATTGGATGGTAGCCTTGACATTATGGAAGGTAGATTCTTGTTGATATTTTTGTTACTCCAATGGATGGTAGCCTTGTCATTATGGAAGGTAGTCTGTTGTTGTGATTTTTATTACTCCAATGGATGGTAGCCATGTCATTATGGAAGGTAGTATGTTGTCGATATATATGTTACTCCAATGGATGGTAGCCTTGTCATTATGGAAGGTAGTCTCTTGGTTATATTTTTGTTACTCCTTTGGATGGTAGCCTATTGTCGAGGTTTTTATTACTCAAATGGATGGTATCCTTGTCATTATGGAAGGTAGTAATTTTTCGAGATTTTTGTTATTCCAATGGATGATAGCCTTGTCATTATGGAAGGTAGTCTATTGTCGTGATTTTTGTTACTCCAATGGATGTTAGCCTTGTCATTTTTTAAGTTAGTATGTTATCGATATCTTTGTTACTCCAATGGATGGTAGCCTTGTTATTATGGAAGGTAGTCTGTTGTCGAGATTTTAATTATTCCAATGGATTGTGGACTTGTCATTATGCAAGGTAGTCTGTTGTCGAGATTTTTGTTACTCCAATGGATGGTACCCTTGTCATTATGGAAGATAGTCTGTTGTCCAGATTTTTGTTACTCCAATGGATGGTAGCCTTGTCATTAGGGAAGGTAGTCTGTTGTTCAAATTTTTTATACTCCAATGGATGGTAGCCTAGTCATTATGGAAGGTAGTCTGTTGCCGAGATTTTTGTTACTCCATTGGATGGTAGCCTTCTCATTATTGAAGGTAGTCTATTGTCCAGATTTTTGTTACTCTAATGGATGGTAGCCCTTGTCATTATGGAAGGTAGTCTGTTGTCGATATTTTTGTTACTGGATTGGATGGTAGCCATGTCATTATGGAAGGTAGACTGTTGTCGAGATTTTTGTTATTCCAACGGATGGTAGCCTTGTCATTATGGAAGGTAGTATGTCGTTGTGATTTCTGTTACTCCAATGGATGGTAGCCTTGTCATTTTGGAAGGTAGTCTGTTGTTCATATTTTTGTTATTCCAATGGATAGTAGCCTTCTTATTATGGAAGGTAGTCTGTTGTCGTGATTTTTATTACTCCAATGGATGGTAGCCATGTCATTATGGAAGGTAGTATGTTGTCGATATCTATGTTACTCCAATGGATGGTAGCCTTGTCATTATGGAAGGTAGTCTCTTGTTGATATTTTTGTTACTCCATTGGATGGTAGCCTTGTCATTATGGAAGGTAGTCTGTTATCTCGATTATTATTACTCAAATTGATGGTAGCCTTGTCATTATGGAAGGTAGTCTGTTGTCCCGATTATTGTTACTCAAATGGACGGTAGCCTTGTCATTATGGAAGGCAGTATGTCGTTGTGATTTCAGTTACTCAATGAATGGTAGCCTTGCAATTATGGAAGGTAGTCTGTTATTCAGATTTTTGTTACTCCAATCGATGGTAGACTTGTCATTATGGAAGGTTGCCTGTTGTCGATATTTTTGTTACTCCATTGGATTATAGCCTTGTCATTATGAAAGGTAGTCTATTCTCGAGATTTTTGTTATTCCAATGGATGGTAGACTTGTAATTATGGAAGGTAGTCGGTTGTCGAGATTTTTGTTACTCTAATGGATGGAACCCTTATCATTATGGAAGGTAGTCTATTGTCGAGGTTTTTGTTACTCAAATGGATGGTAGCCTTGTCATTATGGAAGGTAGTCATTTTTCGTGATTTTTGTTATTCCAATGGATGGTAGCCTTGTTATTATGGAAGGTAGTCTATTGTCGAGATTTTTATTATTCCAATGGATTGTGGACTTGTCATTATGCAAGGTAGTCTGTTGTCGAGATTTTTGTTACTCCAATGGATGGTACCCTTTTCATTATGGATGATAGTCTGTTGTCCAGATTTTTGTTACTCCAATGGATGGTAGCCTTGTCATTATGGAAGGTAGTCTGTTGTCCAAATTTTTTATACTCCAATGGATGGTACCCTAGTCATTATGGAAGGTAGTCTGTTGCCGAGATTTTTGTTACTCCATTGGATGGTAGCCTTCTCATTCTCGAAGGTAGTCTGTTGTCCAGATTTTTGTTACTCTAATGGATGGTAGCCATGTCATTATGGAAGGTAGTCTGTTGTCGATATTTTTGTTACTTGATTGGATGGTAGCCATGTCATTATGGAAGGTAGACTGTTGTCGAGATTTTTGTTATTCCAATGGATGGTAGCCTTGTCATTATGGAAGGTAGTCTCTTATTGATATTTTTGTTACTCCATTGGAAGTGTAGCCTTGTCATTATGGAAGGTAGTCTGTCGTTCTGATTATTGTTAATCAAATGGATGGTAGCCTTCTCATTATGGAAGGTAATCTGTCGATGTGATTTCTGTTACTCAATGGATGGTAGACTTGTCATTATGGAAGGTAGTCTCTTGTTGATATTTTTGTTACTCCAATGGATGGTAGCCTTGTCATTATGGAAGTTAGTCCATTGTACCGATTTTTGTTACTCAAATGGATGGTAGCCTTGTCATTATGGAAGGTAGTATGTCGTTGTGATTTCTGTTACTCCAATGGATGGTAGCCTTGTCATTATGGAAGGTAGTCTGTTGTTTATATTTTTGTTATTCCAATGGATAGTTGCCTTCTCATTATGGAAGGTAGTCTGTTTTCGTGATTTTTATTACTCCAATGGATGGTAGCCATGTCATTATGGAAGGTAGTATGTTGTCGATATCTATGTTACTCCAATGGATGGTAGCCTTGTCATTATGGAAGGTAGTCTCTTGGTTATATTTTTGTTACTCCATTGGATGGTAGCCTTGTCATTATGGAAGGTAGTCTGTTATCTCGATTATTATTACTCAAATGGATGGTAGCCATGTCATTATGGAAGGTAGTCTGTCGTTGGGTTTTCTTTACTTAATGAATGATAGCCTTCTCATTATGGAAGGTAGTCTGTTGTTCAGATTTTTGTTACTCCAATGGATGTTAGATTTGTCATTATGGAAGGTAGTCTGTTGTCGATATTTTTGTAACTCCATTTGATTGTAGCCTTGTCATTATGAAAGGTAGTCTATTGTCGAGATTTTTGTTATTCCAATGGATGGTAGACTTGTCATTATGGAAGGTAGTCTGTTGTCGATATTTTTGTTACTGGATTGGATGGTAGCCATGTCATTATGGAAGGTAGACTGTTGTCGAGATTTTTGTTATTCCAACGGATGGTAGCTTTGTCATTATGGAAGGTAGTATGTCGTTGTGATTTCTGTTACTCCAATGGATGGTAGCCTTGTCATTATGGAAGGTAGTCTGTTGTTCATGTTTTTGTTATTCCAATGGATAGTAGCCTTCTTATTATGGAAGGTAGTCTGTTGTCGTGATTTTTATTACTCCAATGGATGGTAGCCATGTCATTATGGAAGGTAGTATGTTGTCGATATCTATGTTACTCCAATGGATGGTAGCCTTGTCATTATGGAAGGTAGTCTCTTGTTGATATTTTTGTTACTCCATCGGATGGTAGCCTTGTCATTATGGAAGGTAGTCTATTGTCCAAATTTTTTATACTCCAATGGATGGTACCCTAGTCATTATGGAAGGTAGTCTGTTGCCGAGATTTTTGTTACTCCATTGGATGGTAGCCTTCTCATTCTCGAAGGTAGTCTGTTGTCCAGATTTTTGTTACTCTAATGGATGGTAGCCTTGACATTATGGAAGGTAGTCTGTTGTCGATATTTTTGTTACTGGATTGGATGGTAGCCATGTCATTATGGAAGGTAGACTGTTGTCGAGATTTTTGTTATTCCAATGGATGGTAGCCTTGTCATTATGGAAGGTAGTCTCTTATTGATATTTTTGTTACTCCATTGGAAGTGTAGCCTTGTCATTATGGAAGGTAGTCTGTCGTTCTGATTATTGTTAATCAAATGGATGGTAGCCTTGTCATTATGGAAGGTAGTAATTTTTCGAGATTTTTGTTATTTCAATGGATGATAGCCTTGTCATTATGGAAGGTAGTCTCTTGTTGATATTTTTGTTACTCCAATGGATGGTAGCCTTGTCATTATGGAAGTTAGTCTATTGTCCCGATTTTTGTTACTCAAATGGATGGTAGCCTTGTCATTATGGAAGGTAGTATGTCGTTGTGATTTCTGTTACTCCAATGGATGGTAGCCTTGTCATTATGGAAGGTAGTCTGTTGTTTATATTTTTGTTATTCCAATGGATAGTTGCCTTCTCATTATGGAAGGTAGTCTGTTTTCGTGATTTTTATTACTCCATTGGATGGTAGCCATGTCATTATGGAAGGTAGTATGTTGTCGATATCTATGTTACTCCAATGGATGGTAGCCTTGTCATTATGGAAGGTAGTCTCTTGGTTATATTTTTGTTACTCCATTGGATGGTAGCTTTGTCATTACGGAAGGTAGTCTGTTATCTCGATTATTATTACTCAAATGGATGGTAGCCATGTCATTATGGAAGGTAGTCTGTCGTTGGGTTTTCTTTACTTAATGAATGATAGCCTTCTCATTATGGAAGGTAGTCTGTTGTTCAGATTTTTGTTACTCCAATGGATGTTAGATTTGTCATTATGGAAGGTAGTCTGTTGTCGATATTTTTGTAACTCCATTGGATTGTAGCCTTGTCATTATGAAAGGTAGTCTATTGTCGAGATTTTTGTTATTCCAATGGATGGTAGACTTGTCATTATGGAAGGTAGTCTGTTGTCGATATTTTTGTTACTGGATTGGATGGTAGCCATGTCATTATGGAAGGTAGACTGTTGTCGAGATTTTTGTTATTCCAACGGATGGTAGCTTTGTCATTATGGAAGGTAGTATGTCATTGTGATTTCTGTTACTCCAATGGATGGTAGCCTTGTCATTATGGAAGGTAGTCTGTTATCTCGATTATTATTACTCAAATGGATGGTAGCCATGTCATTATGGAAGGTAGTCTGTCGTTGGGTTTTCTTTACTTAATGAATGATAGCCTTCTCATTATGGAAGGTAGTCTGTTGTTCAGATTTTTGTTACTCCAATGGATGTTAGATTTGTCATTATGGAAGGTAGTCTGTTGTCGATATTTTTGTAACTCCATTGGATTGTAGCCTTGTCATTATGAAAGGTAGTCTATTGTCGAGATTTTTGTTATTCCAATGGATGGTAGACTTGTCATTATGGAAGGTAGTCTGTTGTCGATATTTTTGTTACTGGATTGGATGGTAGCCATGTCATTATGGAAGGTAGACTGTTGTCGAGATTTTTGTTATTCCAACGGATGGTAGCTTTGTCATTATGGAAGGTAGTATGTCGTTGTGATTTCTGTTACTCCAATGGATGGTAGCCTTGTCATTATGGAAGGTAGTCTGTTGTTCATGTTTTTGTTATTCCAATGGATAATAGCCTTCTTATTATGGAAGGTAGTCTGTTGTCGTGATTTTTATTACTCCAATGGATGGTAGCCATGTCATTATGGAAGGTAGTATGTTGTCGATATCTATGTTACTCCAATGGATGGTAGCCTTGTCATTATGGAAGGTAGTCTCTTGTTGATATTTTTGTTACTCCATCGGATGGTAACCTTGTCATTATGGAAGGTAGTCTGTTGTCCAAATTTTTTATACTCCAATGGATGGTACCCTAGTCATTATGGAAGGTAGTCTGTTGCCGAGATTTTTGTTACTCCATTGGATGGTAGCCTTCTCATTCTCGAAGGTAGTCTGTTGTCCAGATTTTTGTTACTCTAATGGATGGTAGCCTTGACATTATGGAAGGTAGTCTGTTGTCGATATTTTTGTTACTGGATTGGATGGTAGCCATGTCATTATGGAAGGTAGACTGTTGTCGAGATTTTTGTTATTCCAATGGATGGTAGCCTTGTCATTATGGAAGGTAGTCTCTTATTGATATTTTTGTTACTCCATTGGAAGTGTAGCCTTGTCATTATGGAAGGTAGTCTGTCGTTCTGATTATTGTTAATCAAATGGATGGTAGCCTTCTCATTATGGAAGGTAATCTGTCGATGTGATTTCTGTTACTCAATGGATGGTAAACTTGTCATTATGGAAGGTAGTCTCTTGTTGATATTTTTGTTACTCCAATGGATGGTAGCCTTGTCATTATGGAAGTTAGTCCATTGTCCCGATTTTTGTTACTCAAATGGATGGTAGCCTTGTCATTATGGAAGGTAGTATGTCGTTGTGATTTCTGTTACTCCAATGGATGGTAGCCTTGTCATTATGGAAGGTAGTCTGTTGTTTATATTTTTGTTATTCCAATGGATAGTTGCCTTCTCATTATGGAAGGTAGTCTGTTTTCGTGATTTTTATTACTCCAATGGATGGTAGCCATGTCATTATGGAAGGTAGTATGTTGTCGATATCTATGTTACTCCAATGGATGGTAGCCTTGTCATTATGGAAGGTAGTCTCTTGGTTATATTTTTGTTACTCCATTGGATGGTAGCTTTGTCATTACGGAAGGTAGTCTGTTATCTCGATTATTATTACTCAAATGGATGGTAGCCATGTCATTATGGAAGGTAGTCTGTCGTTGGGTTTTCTTTACTTAATGAATGATAGCCTTCTCATTATGGAAGGTAGTCTGTTGTTCAGATTTTTGTTACTCCAATGGATGTTAGATTTGTCATTATGGAAGGTAGTCTGTTGTCGATATTTTTGTAACTCCATTGGATTGTAGCCTTGTCATGATGAAAGGTAGTCTATTGTCGAGATTTTTGTTATTCCAATGGATGGTAGACTTGTCATTATGGAAGGTAGTCTGTTGTCGATATTTTTGTTACTGGATTGGATGGTAGCCATGTCATTATGGAAGGTAGACTGTTGTCGAGATTTTTGTTATTCCAACGGATGGTAGCTTTGTCATTATGGAAGGTAGTATGTCGTTGTGATTTCTGTTACTCCAATGGATGGTAGCCTTGTCATTATGGAAGGTAGTCTGTTGTTCATGTTTTTGTTATTCCAATGGATAGTAGCCTTCTTATTATGGAAGGTAGTCTGTTGTCGTGATTTTTATTACTCCAATGGATGGTAGCCATGTCATTATGGAAGGTAGTATGTTGTCGATATCTATGTTACTCCAATGGATGGTAGCCTTGTCATTATGGAAGGTAGTCTCTTGTTGATATTTTTGTTACTCCATCGGATGGTAGCCTTGTCATTATGGAAGGTAGTCTGTTGTCCAAATTTTTTATACTCCAATGGATGGTACCCTAGTCATTATGGAAGGTAGTCTGTTGCCGAGATTTTTGTTACTCCATTGGATGGTAGCCTTCTCATTCTCGAAGGTAGTCTGTTGTCCAGATTTTTGTTACTCTAATGGATGGTAGCCTTGACATTATGGAAGGTAGTCTGTTGTCGATATTTTTGTTACTGGATTGGATGGTAGCCATGTCATTATGGAAGGTAGACTGTTGTCAAGATTTTTGTTATTCCAATGGATGGTAGCCTTGTCATTATGGAAGGTAGTCTCTTATTGATATTTTTGTTACTCCATTGGAAGTGTAGCCTTGTCATTATGGAAGGTAGTCTGTCGTTCTGATTATTGTTAATCAAATGGATGGTAGCCTTCTCATTATGGAAGGTAATCTGTCGATGTGATTTCTGTTACTCAATGGATGGTAGACTTGTCATTATGGAAGGTAGTCTCTTGTTGATGTTTTTGTTACTCCAATGGATGGTAGCCTTGTCATTATGGAAGTTAGTCCATTGTCCCGATTTTTGTTACTCAAATGGATGGTAGCCTTGTCATTATGGAAGGTAGTATGTCGTTGTGATTTTTATTACTCCAATGGATGGTAGCCATGTCATTATGGAAGGTAGTATGTTGTCGATATATATGTTACTCCAATGGATGGTAGCCTTGTCATTATGGAAGGTAGTCTCTTGGTTATATTTTTGTTACTCCTTTGGATGGTAGCCTATTGTCGAGGTTTTTGTTACTCAAATGGATGGTATCCTTGTCATTATGGAAGGTAGTAATTTTTCGAGATTTTTGTTATTCCAATGGATGATAGCCTTGTCATTATGGAAGGTAGTCTATTGTCGTGATTTTTGTTACTCCAATGGATGTTAGCCTTGTCATTTTTTAAGTTAGTATGTTATCGATATCTTTGTTACTCCAATGGATGGTAGCCTTGTTATTATGGAAGGTAGTCTGTTGTCGAGATTTTAATTATTCCAATGGATTGTGGACTTGTCATTATGCAAGGTAGTCTGTTGTCGAGATTTTTGTTACTCCAATGGATGGTACCCTTGTCATTATGGAAGATAGTCTGTTGTCCAGATTTTTGTTACTCCAATGGATGGTAGCCTTGTCATTAGGGAAGGTAGTCTGTTGTTCAAATTTTTTATACTCCAATGGATGGTAGCCTAGTCATTATGGAAGGTAGTCTGTTGCCGAGATTTTTGTTACTCCATTGGATGGTAGCCTTCTCATTATTGAAGGTAGTCTATTGTCCAGATTTTTGTTACTCTAATGGATGGTAGCCCTTGTCATTATGGAAGGTAGTCTGTTGTCGATATTTTTGTTACTGGATTGGATGGTAGCCATGTCATTATGGAAGGTAGACTGTTGTCGAGATTTTTGTTATTCCAACGGATGGTAGCCTTGTCATTATGGAAGGTAGTATGTCGTTGTGATTTCTGTTACTCCAATGGATGGTAGCCTTGTCATTTTGGAAGGTAGTCTGTTGTTCATATTTTTGTTATTCCAATGGATAGTAGCCTTCTTATTATGGAAGGTAGTCTGTTGTCGTGATTTTTATTACTCCAATGGATGGTAGCCATGTCATTATGGAAGGTAGTATGTTGTCGATATCTATGTTACTCCAATGGATGGTAGCCTTGTCATTATGGAAGGTAGTCTCTTGTTGATATTTTTGTTACTCCATTGGATGGTAGCCTTGTCATTATGGAAGGTAGTCTGTTATCTCGATTATTATTACTCAAATTGATGGTAGCCTTGTCATTATGGAAGGTAGTCTGTTGTCCCGATTATTGTTACTCAAATGGACGGTAGCCTTGTCATTATGGAAGGCAGTATGTCGTTGTGATTTCAGTTACTCAATGAATGGTAGCCTTGCAATTATGGAAGGTAGTCTGTTATTCAGATTTTTGTTACTCCAATCGATGGTAGACTTGTCATTATGGAAGGTTGCCTGTTGTCGATATTTTTGTTACTCCATTGGATTATAGCCTTGTCATTATGAAAGGTAGTCTATTGTCGAGATTTTTGTTATTCCAATGGATGGTAGACTTGTAATTATGGAAGGTAGTCGGTTGTCGAGATTTTTGTTACTCTAATGGATGGAACCCTTATCATTATGGAAGGTAGTCTATTGTCGAGGTTTTTGTTACTCAAATGGATGGTAGCCTTGTCATTATGGAAGGTAGTCATTTTTCGTGATTTTTGTTATTCCAATGGATGATAGCCTTGTCATTATGGAAGGTAGTCTATTGTCGTGATTTTTGTTACTCCAATGGATGTTAGCCTTGTCATTTTTTAAGTTAGTATGTTGTCGATATCTTTGTTACTCCAATGGATGGTAGCCTTGTTATTATGGAAGGTAGTCTATTGTCGAGATTTTTATTATTCCAATGGATTGTGGACTTGTCATTATGCAAGGTAGTCTGTTGTCGAGATTTTTGTTACTCCAATGGATGGTACCCTTTTCATTATGGATGATAGTCTGTTGTCCAGATTTTTGTTACTCCAATGGATGGTAGCCTTGTCATTATGGAAGGTAGTCTGTTGTCCAAATTTTTTATACTCCAATGGATGGTACCCTAGTCATTATGGAAGGTAGTCTGTTGCCGAGATTTTTGTTACTCCATTGGATGGTAGCCTTCTCATTCTCGAAGGTAGTCTGTTGTCCAGATTTTTGTTACTCTAATGGATGGTAGCCATGTCATTATGGAAGGTAGTCTGTTGTCGATATTTTTGTTACTTGATTGGATGGTAGCCATGTCATTATGGAAGGTAGACTGTTGTCGAGATTTTTGTTATTCCAATGGATGGTAGCCTTGTCATTATGGAAGGTAGTCTCTTATTGATATTTTTGTTACTCCATTGGAAGTGTAGCCTTGTCATTATGGAAGGTAGTCTGTCTTTCTGATTATTGTTAATCAAATGGATGGTAGCCTTCTCATTATGGAAGGTAATCTGTCGATGTGATTTCTGTTACTCAATGGATGGTAGACTTGTCATTATGGAAGGTAGTCTCTTGTTGATATTTTTGTTACTCCAATGGATGGTAGCCTTGTCATTATGGAAGTTAGTCCATTGTACCGATTTTTGTTACTCAAATGGATGGTAGCCTTGTCATTATGGAAGGTAGTCTGTTGTTTATATTTTTGTTATTCCAATGGATAGTTGCCTTCTCATTATGGAAGGTAGTCTGTTTTCGTGATTTTTATTACTCCAATGGATGGTAGCCATGTCATTATGGAAGGTAGTATGTTGTCGATATCTATGTTACTCCAATGGATGGTAGCCTTGTCATTATGGAAGGTAGTCTCTTGGTTATATTTTTGTTACTCCATTGGATGGTAGCCTTGTCATTATGGAAGGTAGTCTGTTATCTCGATTATTATTACTCAAATGGATGGTAGCCATGTCATTATGGAAGGTAGTCTGTCGTTGGGTTTTCTTTACTTAATGAATGATAGCCTTCTCATTATGGAAGGTAGTCTGTTGTTCAGATTTTTGTTACTCCAATGGATGTTAGATTTGTCATTATGGAAGGTAGTCTGTTGTCGATATTTTTGTAACTCCATTTGATTGTAGCCTTGTCATTATGAAAGGTAGTCTATTGTCGAGATTTTTGTTATTCCAATGGATGGTAGACTTGTCATTATGGAAGGTAGTCTGTTGTCGATATTTTTGTTACTGGATTGGATGGTAGCCATGTCATTATGGAAGGTAGACTGTTGTCGAGATTTTTGTTATTCCAACGGATGGTAGCTTTGTCATTATGGAAGGTAGTATGTTGTTGTGATTTCTGTTACTCCAATGGATGGTAGCCTTGTCATTATGGAAGGTAGTCTGTTGTTCATGTTTTTGTTATTCCAATGGATAGTAGCCTTCTTATTATGGAAGGTAGTCTGTTGTCGTGATTTTTATTACTCCAATGGATGGTAGCCATGTCATTATGGAAGGTAGTATGTTGTCGATATCTATGTTACTCCAATGGATGGTAGCCTTGTCATTATGGAAGGTAGTCTCTTGTTGATATTTTTGTTACTCCATCGGATGGTAGCCTTGTCATTATGGAAGGTAGTCTGTTGTCCAAATTTTTTATACTCCAATGGATGGTACCCTAGTCATTATGGAAGGTAGTCTGTTGCCGAGATTTTTGTTACTCCATTGGATGGTAGCCTTCTCATTCTCGAAGGTAGTCTGTTGTCCAGATTTTTGTTACTCTAATGGATGGTAGCCTTGACATTATGGAAGGTAGTCTGTTGTCGATATTTTTGTTACTGGATTGGATGGTAGCCATGTCATTATGGAAGGTAGACTGTTGTCGAGATTTTTGTTATTCCAATGGATGGTAGCCTTGTCATTATGGAAGGTAGTCTCTTATTGATATTTTTGTTACTCCATTGGAAGTGTAGCCTTGTCATTATGGAAGGTAGTCTGTCGTTCTGATTATTGTTAATCAAATGGATGGTAGCCTTCTCATTATGGAAGGTAATCTGTCGATGTGATTTCTGTTACTCAATGGATGGTAAACTTGTCATTATGGAAGGTAGTCTCTTGTTGATATTTTTGTTACTCCAATGGATGGTAGCCTTGTCATTATGGAAGTTAGTCTATTGTCCCGATTTTTGTTACTCAAATGGATGGTAGCCTTGTCATTATGGAAGGTAGTATGTCGTTGTGATTTCTGTTACTCCAATGGATGGTAGCCTTGTCATTATGGAAGGTAGTCTGTTGTTTATATTTTTGTTATTCCAATGGATAGTTGCCTTCTCATTATGGAAGGTAGTCTGTTTTCGTGATTTTTATTACTCCAATGGATGGTAGCCATGTCATTATGGAAGGTAGTATGTTGTCGATATCTATGTTACTCCAATGGATGGTAGCCTTGTCATTATGGAAGGTAGTCTCTTGGTTATATTTTTGTTACTCCATTGGATGGTAGCCTTGTCATTATGGAAGGTAGTCTGTTATCTCGATTATTATTACTCAAATGGATGGTAGCCATGTCATTATGGAAGGTAGTCTGTCGTTGGGTTTTCTTTACTTAATGAATGATAGCCTTCTCATTATGGAAGGTAGTCTGTTGTTCAGATTTTTGTTACTCCAATGGATGTTAGATTTGTCATTATGGAAGGTAGTCTGTTGTCGATATTTTTGTAACTCCATTTGATTGTAGCCTTGTCATTATGAAAGGTAGTCTATTGTCGAGATTTTTGTTATTCCAATGGATGGTAGACTTGTCATTATGGAAGGTAGTCTGTTGTCGATATTTTTGTTACTGGATTGGATGGTAGCCATGTCATTATGGAAGGTAGACTGTTGTCGAGATTTTTGTTATTCCAACGGATGGTAGCTTTGTCATTATGGAAGGTAGTATGTTGTTGTGATTTCTGTTACTCCAATGGATGGTAGCCTTGTCATTATGGAAGGTAGTCTGTTGTTCATGTTTTTGTTATTCCAATGGATAGTAGCCTTCTTATTATGGAAGGTAGTCTGTTGTCGTGATTTTTATTACTCCAATGGATGGTAGCCATGTCATTATGGAAGGTAGTATGTTGTCGATATCTATGTTACTCCAATGGATGGTAGCCTTGTCATTATGGAAGGTAGTCTCTTGTTGATATTTTTGTTACTCCATCGGATGGTAGCCTTGTCATTATGGAAGGTAGTCTGTTGTCCAAATTTTTTATACTCCAATGGATGGTACCCTAGTCATTATGGAAGGTAGTCTGTTGCCGAGATTTTTGTTACTCCATTGGATGGTAGCCTTCTCATTCTCGAAGGTAGTCTGTTGTCCAGATTTTTGTTACTCTAATGGATGGTAGCCTTGACATTATGGAAGGTAGTCTGTTGTCGATATTTTTGTTACTGGATTGGATGGTAGCCATGTCATTATGGAAGGTAGACTGTTGTCGAGATTTTTGTTATTCCAATGGATGGTAGCCTTGTCATTATGGAAGGTAGTCTCTTATTGATATTTTTGTTACTCCATTGGAAGTGTAGCCTTGTCATTATGGAAGGTAGTCTGTCGTTCTGATTATTGTTAATCAAATGGATGGTAGCCTTCTCATTATGGAAGGTAATCTGTCGATGTGATTTCTGTTACTCAATGGATGGTAAACTTGTCATTATGGAAGGTAGTCTCTTGTTGATATTTTTGTTACTCCAATGGATGGTAGCCTTGTCATTATGGAAGTTAGTCTATTGTCCCGATTTTTGTTACTCAAATGGATGGTAGCCTTGTCATTATGGAAGGTAGTATGTCGTTGTGATTTCTGTTACTCCAATGGATGGTAGCCTTGTCATTATGGAAGGTAGTCTGTTGTTTATATTTTTGTTATTCCAATGGATAGTTGCCTTCTCATTATGGAAGGTAGTCTGTTTTCGTGATTTTTATTACTCCATTGGATGGTAGCCATGTCATTATGGAAGGTAGTATGTTGTCGATATCTATGTTACTCCAATGGATGGTAGCCTTGTCATTATGGAAGGTAGTCTCTTGGTTATATTTTTGTTACTCCATTGGATGGTAGCTTTGTCATTACGGAAGGTAGTCTGTTATCTCGATTATTATTACTCAAATGGATGGTAGCCATGTCATTATGGAAGGTAGTCTGTCGTTGGGTTTTCTTTACTTAATGAATGATAGCCTTCTCATTATGGAAGGTAGTCTGTTGTTCAGATTTTTGTTACTCCAATGGATGTTAGATTTGTCATTATGGAAGGTAGTCTGTTGTCGATATTTTTGTAACTCCATTGGATTGTAGCCTTGTCATTATGAAAGGTAGTCTATTGTCGAGATTTTTGTTATTCCAATGGATGGTAGACTTGTCATTATGGAACGTAGTCTGTTGTCGATATTTTTGTTACTGGATTGGATGGTAGCCATGTCATTATGGAAGGTAGACTGTTGTCGAGATTTTTGTTATTCCAACGGATGGTAGCTTTGTCATTATGGAAGGTAGTATGTCATTGTGATTTCTGTTACTCCAATGGATGGTAGCCTTGTCATTATGGAAGGTAGTCTGTTATCTCGATTATTATTACTCAAATGGATGGTAGCCATGTCATTATGGAAGGTAGTCTGTCGTTGGGTTTTCTTTACTTAATGAATGATAGCCTTCTCATTATGGAAGGTAGTCTGTTGTTCAGATTTTTGTTACTCCAATGGATGTTAGATTTGTCATTATGGAAGGTAGTCTGTTGTCGATATTTTTGTAACTCCATTGGATTGTAGCCTTGTCATTATGAAAGGTAGTCTATTGTCGAGATTTTTGTTATTCCAATGGATGGTAGACTTGTCATTATGGAAGGTAGTCTGTTGTCGATATTTTTGTTACTGGATTGGATGGTAGCCATGTCATTATGGAAGGTAGACTGTTGTCGAGATTTTTGTTATTCCAACGGATGGTAGCTTTGTCATTATGGAAGGTAGTATGTCGTTGTGATTTCTGTTACTCCAATGGATGGTAGCCTTGTCATTATGGAAGGTAGTCTGTTGTTCATGTTTTTGTTATTCCAATGGATAATAGCCTTCTTATTATGGAAGGTAGTCTGTTGTCGTGATTTTTATTACTCCAATGGATGGTAGCCATGTCATTATGGAAGGTAGTATGTTGTCGATATCTATGTTACTCCAATGGATGGTAGCCTTGTCATTATGGAAGGTAGTCTCTTGTTGATATTTTTGTTACTCCATCGGATGGTAGCCTTGTCATTATGGAAGGTAGTCTGTTGTCCAAATTTTTTATACTCCAATGGATGGTACCCTAGTCATTATGGAAGGTAGTCTGTTGCCGAGATTTTTGTTACTCCATTGAATGGTAGCCTTCTCATTCTCGAAGGTAGTCTGTTGTCCAGATTTTTGTTACTCTAATGGATGGTAGCCTTGACATTATGGAAGGTAGTCTGTTGTCGATATTTTTGTTACTGGATTGGATGGTAGCCATGTCATTATGGAAGGTAGACTATTGTCGAGATTTTTGTTATTCCAATGGATGGTAGCCTTGTCATTATGGAAGGTAGTCTCTTATTGATATTTTTGTTACTCCATTGGAAGTGTAGCCTTGTCATTATGGAAGGTAGTCTGTCGTTCTGATTATTGTTAATCAAATGGATGGTAGCCTTCTCATTATGGAAGGTAATCTGTCGATGTGATTTCTGTTACTCAATGGATGGTAAACTTGTCATTATGGAAGGTAGTCTCTTGTTGATATTTTTGTTACTCCAATGGATGGTAGCCTTGTCATTATGGAAGTTAGTCCATTGTCCCGATTTTTGTTACTCAAATGGATGGTAGCCTTGTCATTATGGAAGGTAGTATGTCGTTGTGATTTCTGTTACTCCAATGGATGGTAGCCTTGTCATTATGGAAGGTAGTCTGTTGTTTATATTTTTGTTATTCCAATGGATAGTTGCCTTCTCATTATGGAAGGTAGTCTGTTTTCGTGATTTTTATTACTCCAATGGATGGTAGCCATGTCATTATGGAAGGTAGTATGTTGTCGATATCTATGTTACTCCAATGGATGGTAGCCTTGTCATTATGGAAGGTAGTCTCTTGGTTATATTTTTGTTACTCCATTGGATGGTAGCTTTGTCATTACGGAAGGTAGTCTGTTATCTCGATTATTATTACTCAAATGGATGGTAGCCATGTCATTATGGAAGGTAGTCTGTCGTTGGGTTTTCTTTACTTAATGAATGATAGCCTTCTCATTATGGAAGGTAGTCTGTTGTTCAGATTTTTGTTACTCCAATGGATGTTAGATTTGTCATTATGGAAGGTAGTCTGTTGTCGATATTTTTGTAACTCCATTGGATTGTAGCCTTGTCATGATGAAAGGTAGTCTATTGTCGAGATTTTTGTTATTCCAATGGATGGTAGACTTGTCATTATGGAAGGTAGTCTGTTGTCGATATTTTTGTTACTGGATTGGATGGTAGCCATGTCATTATGGAAGGTAGACTGTTGTCGAGATTTTTGTTATTCCAACGGATGGTAGCTTTGTCATTATGGAAGGTAGTATGTCGTTGTGATTTCTGTTACTCCAATGGATGGTAGCCTTGTCATTATGGAAGGTAGTCTGTTGTTCATGTTTTTGTTATTCCAATGGATAGTAGCCTTCTTATTATGGAAGGTAGTCTGTTGTCGTGATTTTTATTACTCCAATGGATGGTAGCCATGTCATTATGGAAGGTAGTATGTTGTCGATATCTATGTTACTCCAATGGATGGTAGCCTTGTCATTATGGAAGGTAGTCTCTTGTTGATATTTTTGTTACTCCATCGGATGGTAGCCTTGTCATTATGGAAGGTAGTCTGTTGTCCAAATTTTTTATACTCCAATGGATGGTACCCTAGTCATTATGGAAGGTAGTCTGTTGCCGAGATTTTTGTTACTCCATTGGATGGTAGCCTTCTCATTCTCGAAGGTAGTCTGTTGTCCAGATTTTTGTTACTCTAATGGATGGTAGCCTTGACATTATGGAAGGTAGTCTGTTGTCGATATTTTTGTTACTGGATTGGATGGTAGCCATGTCATTATGGAAGGTAGACTGTTGTCAAGATTTTTGTTATTCCAATGGATGGTAGCCTTGTCATTATGGAAGGTAGTCTCTTATTGATATTTTTGTTACTCCATTGGAAGTGTAGCCTTGTCATTATGGAAGGTAGTCTGTCGTTCTGATTATTGTTAATCAAATGGATGGTAGCCTTCTCATTATGGAAGGTAATCTGTCGATGTGATTTCTGTTACTCAATGGATGGTAGACTTGTCATTATGGAAGGTAGTCTCTTGTTGATGTTTTTGTTACTCCAATGGATGGTAGCCTTGTCATTATGGAAGTTAGTCCATTGTCCCGATTTTTGTTACTCAAATGGATGGTAGCCTTGTCATTATGGAAGGTAGTATGTCGTTGTGATTTCTGTTACTCCAATGGATGGTAGCCTTGTCATTATGGAAGGTAGTCTGTTGTTTATATTTTTGTTATTCCAATGGATAGTTGCCTTCTCATTATGGAAGGTAGTCTGTTTTCGTGATTTTTATTACTCCAATGGATGGTAGCCATGTCATTATGGAAGGTAGTATGTTGTCGATATCTATGTTACTCCAATGGATGGTAGCCTTGTCATTATGGAAGGTAGTCTCTTGGTTATATTTTTGTTACTCCATTGGATGGTAGCTTTGTCATTACGGAAGGTAGTCTGTTATCTCGATTATTATTACTCAAATGGATGGTAGCCATGTCATTATGGAAGGTAGTCTGTCGTTGGGTTTTCTTTACTTAATGAATGATAGCCTTCTCATTATGGAAGGTAGTCTGTTGTTCAGATTTTTGTTACTCCAATGGATGTTAGATTTGTCATTATGGAAGGTAGTCTGTTGTCGATATTTTTGTAACTCCATTGGATTGTAGCCTTGTCATTATGAAAGGTAGTCTATTGTCGAGATTTTTGTTATTCCAATGGATGGTAGACTTGTCATTATGGAAGGTAGTCTGTTGTCGATATTTTTGTTACTGGATTGGATGGTAGCCATGTCATTATGGAAGGTAGACTGTTGTCGAGATTTTTGTTATTCCAACGGATGGTAGCTTTGTCATTATGGAAGGTAGTATGTCGTTGTGATTTCTGTTACTCCAATGGATGGTAGCCTTGTCATTATGGAAGGTAGTTTGTTGTTCATGTTTTTGTTATTCCAATGGATAGTAGCCTTCTTATTATGGAAGGTAGTCTGTTGTCGTGATTTTTATTACTCCAATGGATGGTAGCCATGTCATTATGGAAGGTAGTATGTTGTCGATATCTATGTTACTCCAATGGATGGTAGTCTTGTCATTATGGAAGGTAGTCTCTTGTTGATATTTTTGTTACTCCATCGGATGGTAGCCTTGTCATTATGGAAGGTAGTCTGATGTCCAAATTTTTTATACTCCAATGGATGGTACCCTAGTCATAATGGAAGGTAGTCTGTTGCCGAGATTTTTGTTACTCCATTGGATGGTAGCCTTCTCATTCTCGAAGGTAGTCTGTTGTCCAGATTTTTGTTACTCTAATGGATGGTAGCCTTGACATTATGGAAGGTAGTCTGTTGTCGATATTTTTGTTACTGGATTGGATGGTAGCCATGTCATTATGGAAGGTAGACTGTTGTCGAGATTTTTGTTATTCCAATGGATGGTAGCCTTGTCATTATGGAAGGTAGTCTCTTATTGATATTTTTGTTACTCCATTGGAAGTGTAGCCTTGTCATTATGGAAGGTAGTCTGTCGTTCTGATTATTGTTAATCAAATGGATGGTAGCCTTCTCATTATGGAAGGTAATCTGTCGATGTGATTTCTGTTACTCAATGGATGGTAGACTTGTCATTATGGAAGGTAGTCTCTTGTTGATATTTTTGTTACTCCAATGGATGGTAGCCTTGTCATTATGGAAGTTAGTCCATTGTCCCGATTTTTGTTACTCAAATGGATGGTAGCCTTGTCATTATGGAAGGTAGTATGTCGTTGTGATTTCTGTTACTCCAATGGATGGTAGCCTTGTCATTATGGAAGGTAGTCTGTTGTTTATATTTTTGTTATTCCAATGGATAGTTGCCTTCTCATTATGGAAGGTAGTCTGTTTTCGTGATTTTTATTACTCCAATGGATGGTAGCCATGTCATTATGGAAGGTAGTATGTTGTCGATATCTATGTTACTCCAATGGATGGTAGCCTTGTCATTATGGAAGGTAGTCTCTAGGTTATATTTTTGTTACTCCATTGGATGGTAGCTTTGTCATTATGGAAGGTAGTTTGTTGTCCCGATTATTGTTACTCAAATGGACGGTAGCCTTGTCATTACGGAAGGCAGTCTGTCGTTGTGATTTCAGTTACTAAATGGATGGTAGCCTTGCAATTATGGAAGGTATTCTGTTATTCAGATTTTTGTTACTCCAATCGATGGTAGACTTGTCATTATGGAAGGTTGTCTGTTGTCGATATCTTTGTTACTCCATTGGATTGTAGCCTTGTCATTATGAAAGGTAGTCTATTGTCGAGATTTTTGTTATTCCAATGGATGGTAGACTTGTCATTATGGAAGGTAGTCTGTTGTCGATATTTTTGTTACTGGATTGGATGGTAGCCATGTCATTATGGAAGGTAGACTGTTGTCGAGATTTTTGTTATTCCAACGGATGGTAGCTTTGTCATTATGGAAGGTAGTATGTCGTTGTGATTTCTGTTACTCCAATGGATGGTAGCCTTGTCATTTTTTAAGTTAGTATGTTGTCGATATCTTTGTTACTCCAATGGATGGTAGCCTTGTTATTATGGAAGGTAGTCTGTTGTCGAGATTTTTATTATTCCAATGGATTGTGGACTTGTCATTATGCAAGGTAGTCTGTTGTCGAGATTTTTGTTACTCCAATGGATGGTACCCTTTTCATTATGGAAGATAGTCTGTTGTCCAGATTTTTGTTACTCCAATGGATGGTAGCCTTGTCATTATGGAAGGTAGTCTGTTGTCTAAATTTTTTATACTCCAATGGATGGTAGCCTAGTCATTATGGAAGGTAGTCTATTGTCGAGATTTTTGTTATTCCAATGGATGGTAGCCTTCTCATTATTGAAGGTAGTCTGTTGTCCAGATTTTTGTTACTCTAATGGATGGTAGCCTTGTCATTATGGAAGGTAGTCTGTTGTCGATATTTTTGTTACTGAATGGGATGGTAGCCATGTCATTATGGAAGGTAGACTGTTGTCGAGATTTTTGTTATTCCAATGGATGGTAGCCTTGTCATTATGGAAGGTAGTCTGTTGTTGAGATTTTTGTTACTCCAATGGATGCTAGCCTTGTCATTATGGAAGGTAGTCTCTTGTTGATATTTTACTCCAATGGATGGTAGCCTTGTCATTATGGAAGGTAGATTGTTGTCCCAATTTTTTTTACTCTAACGGACGGTAGTCTTGTCATTATGGAAGGTAGTCTGTCGTTGTGATTTCTGTTACTCCAATGGATTGTAGCCTTGTCATTATGAAAGGTAGTCTATTGTCGAGATTTTTGTTATTCCAATGGATGGTAGACTTGTAATTATGGAAGGTAGTATGTTGTCGAGATTTTTGTTTCTCTAATGGATGGTACCCTTATCATTATGGAAGGTAGTCTATTGTCGAGATTTTTGTTACTCAAATGGATGGTAGCCTTGTCATTATGGAAGGTAGTCTATTTTCGAGATTTTTGTTATTCCAATGGATGGTAGCCTTGTCATTATGGAAGGTAGTCTATTGTCGTGATTTTTGTTACTCCAATGGATGTTAGCCTTGTCATTTTTTAAGTTAGTATGTTATCGATATCTTTGTTACTCCAATGGATGGTAGCCTTGTCATTATGGAAGGTAGTCTCTTTTCGATATTTTTGTTACTCCAATGGATGGTACCCTTGTCATTATGCAAGGAATTCTCTTGTTGATATTTTTTTTACTCAAATGGATTGTAGCCTTGTCATTATGGAAGGTAGATTGTTGTCCCAATTTTTTTTACTCTAACGGACGGTAGCCTTGTCATTATGGAAGGTAGTCTGTCGTTGTGATTTCTGTTACTCCAATGGATGGTAGCCTTGTCATTATGGAAGGTAGTATGTTGTTCAGATTTTTGTTACTCCAATGGATGGTAGACTTGTCATTATAGAAGGTAGTCAATTGTCGAGATTTTTGTTATTCCAATGGATGGTAGACTTGTCATTATAGAAGGTAGTCTGTTGTCGAGATTTTTGTTACTCCAATGGATGGTACCCTTGTCATTATGGAAGATAGTCTATTGCCGAGATTTTTGTTACTCCAATGGATCGTAGCCTTGTCATTATGGAAGGTAGTCTGTTGTCCAAATTTTTTATCCTCCAATGGATGGTAGCCAAGTCATTATGGAAGGTAGTCTGTTGCCGAGATTTTTGTTACTTCATTGGATGGTAGCCTTAACATTATGGAAGGTAGACTCTTGTTGATATTTTTGTTACTCCAATGGATGGTAGCCTTGTCATTTTTGAAGGTAGTCTGTTGTCTAGATATTTTTTACTCTATTGGATTGTAGCCTTGTCATTATGGAAGGTAGTTTATTTTCGATATTTTTGTTACTGGATTGGATGGTAGCCTTGTCATTATGGAAGGTAGTCTGTTGTCGAGATTATTGTTATTCCAATGGATCGTAGCCTTGTCATTATGGAAGGTAGTGTGTTGTTGTGATTTTTGTTACTCCAATGTATGGTAGCCATGTCATTATGGAAGGTAGTATGTTGTCGATATCTTTGTAACCCTAATGGATGGTAGCCTTGTCATTTTGGAAGGTAGTCCGTTGTCGAGATTATTGTTACTCCAATGGATGGTAGCCTTGTCATTATGGAAGGTAGTCTTTTGTTGATATTTTCGTTACTCCATTGGATGGTAGCCTTGTCATTATGGAAGGTAGTCTGTTGTCCCGATTATTATTACCTAAATGGATGGTAGCCTTGTCGTTATGGAAGGTAGTTTGTCGTTGTGATTTTTGTTACTCAATGGATGGTAGCCTTTTCATTATGGAAGGTAGTCTGTTGTTCAGATTTTTGTTACTCCAATGGATGGTAGCCTTGTCATTATGGAAGGTAGTCTGTTGTCGATATTTTTGTTACTCCATTGGATTGTAGCCTTGTCATTATGAAATGTAGTCTATTGTCGAGATTTTTGTTATTCCAATGGATGGTGGACTTGTCATTATGGAAGATAGTCTGTTGTCGAGATTTTTGTTACTCAATTGGATGGTAGCCTTGTCATTATGGAAGGTAGTATGTTGTCGATATCTTTGTTACTCCAATGGATGGTAGCCTTGTCATTATAGAAGGTAGTCTATTTTCGATATTTTTGTTACTTGAATGGTTGGTACCCTTATCATTATGCAAGGTAGTCTCTTGTTGATATTATTTTACTCCCATGGATGATAGCCTTGTCATTATGGTAGGTAGTCTGTTGTCGTGATTTTTGTTACTCCAATGGATGGTAGCCTTGTCATTTTGGAATGTAGTATGTTGTCGATATCTTTGTTACTACAATGGATGATAGCCTTGTCATTATGGAGGGTAGTCTCTTGTTCATATTTTTGTTACTCTAATGGATGGTAGCCTTGTCATTATGGAAGGTAGAGTGTTGTCTCGATTATTTTTACTCTAATGGATGGTAGCCTTGTCATAATGGAAGGTAGTCTGTTCATTATGGAAGGTAGCGTGTCATTGTGATTTCAGTTACTCAATGAATGATAGCCTTGTAATTATGGAAGGTACTCTGTTGTCCAAATTTTTTATACTCCAATGGATGGCAGCCTAGTCATTATGGAAGGTAGTTTGTTGCCGAGATTTTTGTTACTCCAATGGATGGTAGCCTTGTCATTATGGAAGGTAATCTGTTGTCCAAATTTTTTATACTCCAATGGATGGTAGCCTAGTCATTATGGAAGGTAATCTGTTGCAGAGATTTTTGTTACTCCATTGGATGGTAGCCTTGTTATTATGGAAGGTAGACTCTTGTTGATATTTTTGTTACTCCAATGGATGGTAGCCTTGTCATTATGGAAGGTAGTCTCTTGTTGATATTTTTGTTACTCCAATGGATGGTAGCCTTGTCATTATGGAAGGTAGTCCATTGTCCCGATTTTTGTTACTCAATGGACGGTAGCCTTGTCATTATGGAAGGTAGTATGTTGTCCCAATTATTGTTACTCAAATGGATGGTAGCCTTGTCATTATGGAATGTAATATGTTGTCGATATCTTTGTTACTTCAATGGATGATAGCCTTGTCATTATGGAAGGTAGTCTCTTGTTGATATTTTTGTTACTCTAATGGATGGTAGCCTTGTCATTATGGAAGGTAGAGTGTTGTCTCGATTATTTTTACTCTAATGGATGGTAGCCTTGTCATAATGGAAGGTAGTCTGTTGTCGAGATTTTTTATACTCAAATGGATGGTAGCCTTGTCATTATGGAAGGTAGTGTGTCGTTGTGATTTCAGTTACTCAATGAATGATAGCCTTGTAATTACGGAAGGTACTTTGTTGTCCAAATTTTTTATACTCCAATGGATGGCAGCCTAGTCATTATGGAAGGTAGTCTGTTTCCGAGATTTTTGTTACTCCAATGGATGGTAGCCTTGTCATTATGGAAGGTAATCTGTTGTCCAAATTTTTTATACTCCAATGGATGCTAGCCTATTCATTATGGAAGGTAGTCTGTTGCCGAGATTTTTGTTACTCCATTGGATTGTAGCCTTGTCATTATGGAAGGTAGACTCTTGTTGATATTTTTGTTACTCCAATGGATGGTAGCCTTGTCATTATGGAAGGTAGTCTCTTGTTGATATTTTTGTTACTCCAATGGATGGTAGCCTTGTCATTAGGGAAGGTAGTCCGTTGTCCCGATTTTTGTTACTCAAATGGATGGTAGCCTTGTCATTATGGAAGGTAGTCTATTGTCCCGATTATTATTACTCAAATGGATGGTAGCCTTGTCATTATGGAAGGTAGTATGTCGTTGTGATTTGAGTTACTCAATGAATGATAGCCTTGTAATTATGGAAGGTAGTCTGTTGTCCAAATTTTTTATACTCCAATGGATGGTAGCCTAGTCATTATGGAAGGTAGTCTGTTGCCGAGATTTTTGTTACTCCATTGGATGTTAGCCTTGTCATTATGTAAGGTAGACTCTTGTTGATATTTTTGTTACTCCAATGGATGGTAGCCTTGTCATTATGGAAGGTAGTCCGTTTTCCCGATTTTTGTTACTCAATGGACGGTAGCCTTGTCATTATGGAAGGTAGTCTGTTGTCCCAATTATTGTTACTCAAATGGATGGTAGCCTTGTCATTATGGAATGTAATATGTTGTCGATATCTTTGTTACTTCAATGGATCATAGCCTTGTCATTATGGAAGGTAGTCTCTTGTTGATATTTTTGTTACTCTAATGGATGGTAGCCTTGTCATTATGGAAGGTAGAGTGTTGTCTCGATTATTTTTACTCTAATGGATGGTAGCCTTGTCATAATGGAAGGTAGTCTGTTGTCGAGATTTTTTATACTCAAATGGATGGTAGCCTTGTCATTATGGAAGGTAGTGTGTCGTTGTGATTTCAGTTACTCAATGAATGATAGCCTTGTAATTACGGAAGGTACTTTGTTGTCCAAATTTTTTATACTCCAATGGATGCTAGCCTATTCATTATGGAATGTAGTCTGTTGCCGAGATTTTTGTTACTCCATTGGATTGTAGCCTTGTCATTATGGAAGGTAGACTCTTGTTGATATTTTTGTTACTCCAATGGATGGTAGCCTTGTCATTATGGAAGGTAGTCTCTTGTTGATATTTTTGTTACTCCAATGGATGGTAGCCTTGTCATTAGGGAAGGTAGTCCGTTGTCCCGATTTTTGTTACTCAAATGGATGGTAGCCTTGTCATTATGGAAGGTAGTCTATTGTCCCGATTATTATTACTCAAATGGATGGTAGCCTTGTCATTATGGAAGGTAGTATGTCGTTGTGATTTGAGTTACTCAATGAATGATAGCCTTGTAATTATGGAAGGTAGTCTGTTGTCCAAATTTTTTATACTCCAATGGATGGTAGCCTAGTCATTATGGAAGGTAGTCTGTTGCCGAGATTTTTGTTACTCCATTGGATGTTAGCCTTGTCATTATGTAAGGTAGACTCTTGTTGATATTTTTGTTACTCCAATGGATGGTAGCCTTGTCATTATGGAAGGTAGTTCGTTGTCCTGATTTTTGTTACTCAAATGGATGGTAGCCTTGTCATTATGGAAGGTAGTCTGTCATTGTGATTTTTGTTACTCCAATGGATGGTAGCCTTGTCATTATGGAAGGTAGTATGTTGTTCAGATTTTTGTTATTCCAATCGATTGTAGCCTTCTCGTTATGGAAGGTGGTCTGTTGTCATGATTTTTATTACTCCAATGGATGGTAGCCATGTCATTATGGAAGGTAGTATGTTACTCTAATGGTAGCGTTATCATTATGGAAGGTAGTCTGTTCATTATGGAAGGTAGCGTGTCAATGTGATTTCAGTTACTCAATGAATGATAGCCTTGTAATTATGGAAGGTACTCTGTTGTCCAAATTTTTTATACTCCAATGGATGGCAGCCTAGTCATTATGGAAGGTAGTTTGTTGCCGAGATTTTTGTTACTCCAATGGATGGTAGCCTTGTCATTATGGAAGGTAATCTGTTGTCCAAATTTTTTATACTCCAATGGATGGTAGCCTAGTCATTATGGAAGGTAATCTTTTGCAGAGATTTTTATTACTCCATTGGATGGTAGCCTTGTTATTATGGAAGGTAGACTCTTGTTGATATTTTTGTTACTCCAATGGATGGTAGCCTTGTCATTATGGAAGGTAGTCTCTTGTTGATATTTTTGTTACTCCAATGGATGGTAGCCTTGTCATTATGGAAGGTAGTCCGTTGTCCCGATTTTTGTTACTCAATGGACGGTAGCCTTGTCATTATGGAAGGTAGTCTGTTGTCCCAATTATTGTTACTCAAATGGATGGTAGCCTTGTCATTATGGAATGTAATATGTTGTCGATATCTTTGTTACTTCAATGGATGATAGCCTTGTCATTATGGAAGGTAGTCTCTTGTTGATATTTTTGTTACTCTAATGGATGGTAGCCTTGTCATTATGGAAGGTAGAGTGTTGTCTCGATTATTTTTACTCTAATGGATGGTAGCCTTGTCATAATGGAAGGTAGTCTGTTGTCGAGATTTTTTATACTCAAATGGATGGTAGCCTTGTCATTATGGAAGGTAGTGTGTCGTTGTGATTTCAGATACTCAATGAATCATAGCCTTGTAATTACGGAAGGTACTTTGTTGTCCAAATTTTTTATACTCCAATGGATGGCAGCCTAGTCATTATGGAAGGTAGTCTGTTTCCGAGATTTTTGTTACTCCAATGGATGGTAGCCTTGTCATTATGGAAGGTAATCTGTTGTCCAAATTTTTTATACTCCAATGGATGCTAGCCTATTCATTATGGAAGGTAGTCTGTTGCCGAGATTTTTGTTACTCCATTGGATTGTAGCCTTGTCATTATGGAAGGTAGACTCTTGTTGATATTTTTGTTACTCCAATGGATGGTAGCCTTGTCATTATGGAAGGTAGTCTCTTGTTGATATTTTTGTTACTCCAATGGATGGTAGCCTTGTCATTAGGGAAGGTAGTCCGTTGTCCCGATTTTTGTTACTCAAATGGATGGTAGCCTTGTCATTATGGAAGGTAGTCTATTGTCCCGATTATTATTACTCAAATGGATGGTAGCCTTGTCATTATGGAAGGTAGTATGTCGTTGTGATTTGAGTTACTCAATGAATGATAGCCTTGTAATTATGGAAGGTAGTCTGTTGTCCAAATTTTTTATACTCCAATGGATGGTAGCCTAGTCATTATGGAAGGTAGTCTGTTGCCGAGATTTTTGTTACTCCATTGGATGTTAGCCTTGTCATTATGTAAGGTAGACTGTTGTTGATATTTTTGTTACTCCAATGGATGGTAGCCTTGTCATTATGGAAGGTAGTCCGTTTTCCCGATTTTTGTTACTCAATGGACGGTAGCCTTGTCATTATGGAAGGTAGTCTGTTGTCCCAATTATTGTTACTCAAATGGATGGTAGCCTTGTCATTATGGAATGTAATATGTTGTCGATATCTTTGTTACTTCAATGGATCATAGCCTTGTCATTATGGAAGGTAGTCTCTTGTTGATATTTTTGTTACTCTAATGGATGGTAGCCTTGTCATTATGGAAGGTAGAGTGTTGTCTCGATTATTTTTACTCTAATGGATGGTAGCCTTGTCATAATGGAAGGTAGTCTGTTGTCGAGATTTTTTATACTCAAATGGATGGTAGCCTTGTCATTATGGAAGGTAGTGTGTCGTTGTGATTTCAGTTACTCAATGAATGATAGCCTTGTAATTACGGAAGGTACTTTGTTGTCCAAATTTTTTATACTCCAATGGATGCTAGCCTATTCATTATGGAATGTAGTCTGTTGCCGAGATTTTTGTTACTCCATTGGATTGTAGCCTTGTCATTATGGAAGGTAGACTCTTGTTGATATTTTTGTTACTCCAATGGATGGTAGCCTTGTCATTATGGAAGGTAGTCTCTTGTTGATATTTTTGTTACTCCAATGGATGGTAGCCTTGTCATTAGGGAAGGTAGTCCGTTGTCCCGATTTTTGTTACTCAAATGGATGGTAGCCTTGTCATTATGGAAGGTAGTCTATTGTCCCGATTATTATTACTCAAATGGATGGTAGCCTTGTCATTATGGAAGGTAGTATGTCGTTGTGATTTGAGTTACTCAATGAATGATAGCCTTGTAATTATGGAAGGTAGTCTGTTGTCCAAATTTTTTATACTCCAATGGATGGTAGCCTAGTCATTATGGAAGGTAGTCTGTTGCCGAGATTTTTGTTACTCCATTGGATGTTAGCCTTGTCATTATGTAAGGTAGACTCTTGTTGATATTTTTGTTACTCCAATGGATGGTAGCCTTGTCATTATGGAAGGTAGTTCGTTGTCCTGATTTTTGTTACTCAAATGGATGGTAGCCTTGTCATTATGGAAGGTAGTCTGTCATTGTGATTTTTGTTACTCCAATGGATGGTAGCCTTGTCATTATGGAAGGTAGTATGTTGTTCAGATTTTTGTTATTCCAATCGATTGTAGCCTTCTCGTTATGGAAGGTGGTCTGTTGTCTTGATTTTTATTACTCCAATGGATGGTAGCCATGTCATTATGGAAGGTAGTCTGTTGTTCAGATTTTTGTTACTTCAATGGATGGTAGACTTGTCATTATGGAAGGTAGTCTGTTGTCGATACTTTTGTTACTCCATGGGATTGTAGGCTTGTCAAAATGAAAAGTAGTTTGTTGTCGATATTTTTGTTATTCCAATGGATGGTAGACTTGTCATTATAGAAGGTAGTCTCTTGTTGATATTTTTGTTATTCCAAAGGATGGTAGCCTTGTCATTATGGAAGGTAGTCTGTTGTCCCGATTTTTGTTACTCAAATGGATGGTAGCCTTGTTATTATGGAAGGTAGTATGTCGTTGTGATTTCTGTTACTCCAATGGGTGGTAGTCTTGTCATTATGGAAGGTAGTTTGTTGTTCATATTTTTGTTTTTCCAATGGATGGTATCCTTCTCATTATGGAAGGTAGTCTATTGTCGATGTCTTTGTTACTCTAATGGATGGTAGCCTTGTCATTATGGAAGGTAGTCCGTTGTCGAGATTTTTGTTACTCTAATGGATGGTAGCCTTCTCATTATGGAATGTAGTCTATTATCCCGATTATTGTTACTCAAATGGATGGTAGCCTTGTCATTATGGAAGGTAGTCTGTCGAAGTAATTTCTGTTACTCAATGGATGATAGCCTTGTCATTTTGGAAGGTAGTCTTTTGTTCAAATTTTAGACTTGTCATTATGTAAGGTAGTTTATTGTCGATATTTTTGTTACTCCATTGGATTGTAGCCTTGTCATTATGGAAGGTAGTCTGTTGTGGTGACTTTTGTTACTCTAATGGATGGTAGTCTAGTCATTATGGAAGGTAGTTTGTTGTCGTGCTTTTTATTACTCTAATGGATAGTAGCCCTGTCATTATGGAAGGTTTTAACTTTTCGATATCTTTGTTACTCCAATGAATGGTAGCCTTGTCATTATGGAAGGTAGTCTGTTGTCGATATTTTTGTTACTCCAATGGATTGTAGTGTTTTCATTATGGAAGGTAGTTTGTTGTCGTGATTTTTATTACTCCAATGGATGGTATCCATGTCATTGTGGAAGGTAGTATGTTGTCGATATCTTTGTTACTCTAATGGATGGTAGCCTTGTCATTATGGAAGGTAGTCCGTTGTCGAGATTTTTGTTACTTCAATGGATGGTAGCCTTGTAATTATGGAAGGTAGTCTGTTGTTGATATTTTTGTTACTCCATTGGATGGTAGCCTTGTCATTATGGATGGTAGTTTGTTGTCCCGATATTTGTTACTCAAATGGATGGTAGCCTTGTCATTATGGAAGGCAGTCTGTCGATGTGATTTATGTTAATCAATGGTTGATAGCCTTGTCATTATGGAAGGTAGTCTGTTGTTTTGATTTTAGACTTGTCATTATGGAAGGTAATCTGTTGTCGATATTTTTGTTACTCCATTGGATTGTAGCCTTGTCATTATTAAAGGTAGTCTATTGTCGAGATTTTTGTTATTCCAATGCATGGTAGCCTTGTCATTATGGAAGGTAGTCTGTTGTCGAGATTTTTGTTATTCCAATGGATGGTAGCCTTGTCATTATGGAAGGTAGTCTGTTGTCGTGATTTTTGTTACTCCAATGGATGGTAGCCTTGTCATTATGGAAGGTCGTATGTTGTCAATATCTTTGTTACTCCAATGGATGGTAGCATTGTCATTATGGAAGGTAGTTTGTTGTCGAGATTTTTGTTATTCCAATGGATGGTAGACTTGTCATTATGGAAGGTAGTCTATTTTTGATATTTTTGTTACTCCAATGGATGATAGCTTTGTCATTATGGAAGGTAGAGTGTTGTCTTGATATTTGTTACTCTAATGGATGGTGGCCTTGTCATTATGGAAGGTAGTCTATTTTCGATTTTTTTATATTCAAATGGATTGTAGCCTTGTCATTATGGAAGGTAGTCTCTTGTTGAAATTTTTGTTACTCCAATGGATGGAAGCCTTGTTATTGTGGAAGGTAGTCTATTGTCCAGATTTTTGTTACTCTAATGGATGGTAGCATTGCCATTATGGAAGGTAGTTTGTTTTCGATATTTTTGTTACTTGAATGGATGGTACCCTTGTCATTATGCAAGGTAGTCTCTTGTTGATATTAGTTTACTCCAATGGATGGTAGCCTTGTCATTATAGAAGGTAGTCTGTTGTCGAGATTTTTGTTACTCCAATGGATGATAGCCTTGTCATTATGAAAGGTAGTCTCTTGTTGATATTTTTGTTACTACAATGGATGGTAGCCTTGTCATTATGGAATGTAGAGTGTTGTCTCGATTTTTGTTACTCTAATGGATTGCAGCCTTGTCATTATGGAAGGTAGTCTGTTGTCCCGATTTTTATTACTCAAATGGATGGTAGCCTTGTCATTATGGAAGGTAGTCTGTTGTTCAGAATTTAGACTTGTCATTATGGTAGGTAGTCTGTTGTCGATATTTTTGTTACTCCATTGGATTGTAGCCTTGTCATCATGAAAGGTAGTCTATTGTCGAGATTTTTATTATTCCAATGGATGGTAGACTTGTCATTATGGAAGGTAGTATGTTGTCGAGATATTTGTTACTCTAATGGATGGTACCCTTATCATTATAGAAGGTAGTCTATTGTCGAGATTTTTGTTACTCAAATGGATGGTAGCCTTGTCATTATGGAAGGTAGTCTGTTGTTCAGATTTATGTTACTTCAATGGATGGTAGACTTGTCATTTCGGAAGGTAGTCAGTTGTCGATATTTTTGTTAGTCCATTGGATTGTAGCCTTGTCAAGATGAAAAGTAGTTTGTTGTCAAGATTTTTGTTAATCCAATGGATGTTAACCTTCTCATTATGGAAGGTAGGTTCTTTTTTATATTTGTGTTACTCCAATGGATTGCAGACTTGTCAATATGGAAGGTAGTTTGTTGTCCCGACTTTAATTACTCAAATCGATGGTAGCCTTGTCATTATGGTAGGTAGTCTGTTTTTGTGATTTCTGTTACTCCAATTGGATGGTAGCCTTGTCATTATGGAAGGTAGTCTGTTGTTCATATTTTTGTTATTCCAATGGATTTTAGCCTTCTCATTATGGAAGGTAGTCTGTTGTCGTGATTTTTATTACTCCAATGGGTGGTTGCCATGTCATTATGGAAGGTAGTATGTTGTCGATATCTCTTTTACTCTAATGGATGGTAGCCTTGTCATTATGGAAGGTAGTCCGTTGTCGAGATTTTTGTTACTCCAATGGATAGTAGCCTTGTCATTATGGAAGGTAGTCTCTTGTTGATATTTTTTTACTCCATTGGAAGTGTAGCCTTGTCATTATGGAAGGTAGTCTGTTGTCCCAATTATTGTTACTCAAATGGATTATAGCCTTGTCATTTTGGAAGGTAGTCTGTCGATGTGATTTCTGTTACTCAATGGATGATAGCCTTGTCATTATGGAAGGTAGTCTGTTGTTCAGATTTTAGACTTGTCATTATGGAAGGTAGTCTGTTGTCGATATTTTTGTTACTCCATTAGATTGTAGCCTTGTCATTATGGAAGGTAGTCTATTGTGGTGATTTTTGTTACTCTAATGGATGGTAGCCTAGTCATTATGGAAGGTAGTCTGTTGTCGAGATTTTTGTTACTCTAATGGATGGTACCCTTATCATTATGGAAGGTTTTCTGTTGTCGATATCTTTGTTACTCCAATGGATGGTAGCCTTGTCATTATGGAAGGTAGTCTGTTGTCGAGATTTTTGTTACTCCAATGGATGGTAGCCTTCTCATTATGGAAGGTAGGTTCTTTTTGATATTTTTGTTACTCCAATGGATTGCAGCCTTGTCATTATGGAAGGTACTATGTTTTCCCGATTTTTATTACTCAAATGGATGGTAGCCTTGTCATTATGGAAGATAGTCTATTTTTGTGATTTCTGTTACTCCAATGGCTGGTAGCCTTGTCATCATGGAAGGTAGTCTGTTGTTCATATTTTTGTTACTTCAATGGATGGTAGACTTGTCATTATGGAAGGTAGTCTGTTGTCGATATTTTTGTTACTCCATTAGATTGTAGCCTTGTGAAAATGAAAAGTAGTCTATTTTCGAGATTTTTGTTATTCCAATGGATGGTAGACTTGTCATTATGGAAGGTAATCTGTTGTTTAGATTTTTGTTATTCCAATGGATGGTAGCCTTCTCATTATGGAAGGTAGTCTGTTGTCGTGATTTTTATTACTCCAATGGATGGTAGCCATGTCATTATGGAAGGTAGTATGTTGTCGATATCTTTGTTACTCTAATGGATGGTAGCCTTTTCATTATGGAAGGTAGTTTGTTGTCGATATTTTTGTTACTCCAAAGGATGGTAGCCTTCTCATTATGGAAGGTAGGTTCTTTTGGATATTTTTGTTACTCCAATGGATTGCAGCCTAGTCATTATGGAAGGTAGTCTGTTGTCCCGTTTTTTATTACTCAAATGGATGGCAGCCTTGTCATTATGGAAGGTAGTCTATTTTTGTGATTTCTGTTACTCCAATGGATTGTAGCCTTGTCATTATGGAAGGTAGTCTGTTGTTCAAATTTTTGTTACTTCAATGGATGGTAGACTTGTCATTATGGAAGCTAGTCTATTGTCGATATTTTTGTTACTCCATTAGATTGTAGCCTTGTGAAAATGAAAAGTAGGCTGTTGTCGAGATTTTTGTTATTCCAATGGGTGGTAGACTTGTCATTATAGAAGGTAGTATGTTATTGATATCTTTTTTACTCTAATGGATGGTAGCCTTGTAATTATGGAAGGTAGTCCGTTGTCGAAATTTTTGTCACTCCAATAGATGGTAGCCTTGTCATTATGGAAGGTATTATGTCGATGTGATTTATGTTACTCAATGGATGATAGCCTTTTCATTATGGAAGGTAGTCTATTTTTCAGATTTTAGACTTTTCATTATGGAAGGTAGTCTGTTGTCGATATTTTTGTTACTCCATTGGATTGTAGCCTTGTCATTATGAAAGGTAGTCTATTGTCGAGATTTTTGTTACTCAAATGGATGGTAGCCTTGTCATTATGGAAGGTAGTTTGTTTTCGAGATTTTTGTTACTCCATTGCATGGTAGCCTTGTCATTATGGAAGGTAGTCTATTGTCGAAATTTTTGTTACTCCAATGGATGGTAGCCTTGTCATTATGGAAGGTAGTCTGTTGTCCCGATTATTGTTTCTCAAATGGATGGTAGCCTTTACGTTATGGAAGGTAGTATGTCGATGTGGTTTCTGTTACTCAATGGATGATAGCCTTGTCATTATGGAAGGTAGTCTGTTGTCGATATTTTTGGTACTCCATTGGATTGTAGCCTTGTCATTATGAAAGGTAGTCTATTGTCGAGATTTTTGTTATTCAAATGGATGGTAGCCTTGTCAATATAGTAGGTAGTCTGTTATTGTGATTTCTATTACTCCAATTGGATGGTAGCCTTGTCTCTATGGAAGGTAGTCCGTTTTCCAGATTTTTGATACTCAAATGGATGGTAGCCTTGTCATTATAGAAGGTAGTCTCTCGTTGATATTTTTGTTACTCCATTGGAAGTGTTTCCTTGTCATTATGGAAGGTAGTATGTTGTCCCGATTATTGTTACTCAAATGGATTGTAGCCTTGTAATTATTGAAGGTAGTCTGTCGATGTGATTTCTGTTACTCAATGGATGATAGCCTTATCCATATGGAAGGTAGTTTGTTGTTCAGATTTTAGACTTTTCATTATGGAAGGTAGTCTGTTGTCGATATTTCTGTTACTCCATTAGATTGTAGCCTTGTCATTATGGAAGGTAGTCTTTTATGGTGATTTTTGTTACTCTAATGGATGGTAGCCTAGTCATTTTGGAAGGTAGTTTGTTGTCGAGATTTTTGTTACTCTAATGGATGGTACCCTTATCATTATGGAAGGTTTTTTGTTGTCGATATCTTTGTTACTCCAATGGATGCTAGCCTTGTCATTATGGAAGGTAGTCTGTTGTCGAGATTTTTGTTACTCCAATGGATGGTAGCCTTCTCATTATGGAAGGTAGGTTCTTTTTGATATTTTTGTTACTCCAATGGATTGCAGCCTTGTCATTAGGGAAGGTAGTCTGTTGTGTCGATTTTTATTACTCAAATGGATGGCAGCCTTGTCATTATGGAAGGTAGTCTGTTTTTGTGATTTCTGTTACTCCAATGGATGGTAGCCTTGTCATTTTGGAAGGTAGTATGTTGTTCAGATTTTTGTTACTTCAATGGATGGTAGACTTGTCATTATGGAAGGTAGTTTGTTGTCGATATTTTTGTTACTCCATTAGATTGTAGCCTTGTGAAAATGAAATGTAGTCTGTTGTCGAGATTTTTGTTATTCCAATGGATGGTAGACTTGTCATTATAGAAGGTAGTCTCTTATTGATATTTTTTTTACTCCAATGGATGATAGCCTTGTCATTATGGAAGGTAGTCCGTTGTCCCGATTTTTGTTACTCAAATGGATGTTAGCCTTGTCATAATGGAAGGTATTATGTCGTTTTGATTTCTGTTACTCCAATGGATGGTAGCATTGTCATTATGGAAGGTAATCTATTGTTTAGATTTTTGTTATTCCAATGGATGGTAGCCTTCTCATTATGGAAGGTAGTCTGTTGTCGTGATTTTTATTACTCCAATGGATGGTAGCCATGTCATAATGGAAGGTAGTATGTTGTCGATATCTCTTTTACTCTAATGGATGGTAGCCTTGTTATTATGGAAGCTAGTCCGTTGTCGAGATTTTTGTTACTCCAATTGATGGTAGCCTGGTCATTATGGAAGGTAGTCTCTTGTTGATATTTTTGTTACTCCATTGGAAGTGTAGCTTTGTCATTATGGAAAGTAGTTTGTTGTCCCGATTATTGTTACTCAAATGCATTGTAGCCTGGTCATTATGGAAGGTAGTCTGTCGATGTTATTTTTGTTACTCAATGGATGATAGCCTTATCATTATGGAAGGTAGTCTGTTGTTCAGATTTTAAACTTGTCATTATGGAAGGTACTCTATTGTCGATATTTTTGTTACTCCATTAGATTGTAGCCTTGTCATTATGGAAGGTAGTCTGTTGTGGTAATTTTTGTTACTCTAATGGATGGTAGCCTAGTCATTATGGAAGGTAGTTAGTTGTCGAGATTTTTGTTACTCTAATGGATGGTACCCTTGTCATTATGGAAGGTTTTCTGGTGTCAATATCTTTGTTACTCCAATGGATGGTACCCTTGTCATTATGGAAGGTAGTTTGTTGTCGAGATTTTTGTTACTCCAATGGATGGTAGCCTTCTCATTATGGAAGGTAGGTTCTTTTTGATATTTTTGTTACTCCAATGGATTGCATCCTTGTCATCATGGAAGGTAGTTTGTTGTCCCGATTCTTATTACTCAAATGGATGGTAGCCTTGTCATTATGGAAGGTAGTCTGTTTTTGTGATTTCTGTTACTCCAATGGATGGTAGCCTTGTCATTATGGAAGGTAGTCTGTTGTTCTGATTTTTGTTACTTCAATGGATGGTAGACTTGTCATTATGGAAGGTAGTTTGTTGTCGATATTTTTGTTACTCCATTAGATTGTAGCCTTGTGAAAATGAAAAGTAGTCTGTTATCGATATTTTTTTTATTCCAATGGATGGTAGACTTGTCATTATAGAAGGTAGTCTCTTGTTGATATTTTTGTTACTCCAATGGATGGTAGCCTTGTCATTATGGAAGGTAGTATCTCGTTTTGATTTCTGTTACTCCAATGGATGGTAGCATTGTCATTATGGAAGGTAATCTGTTGTTTAGATTTTTGCAATTCCAATGGATGGTAGCCTTGTCATTACGGAAGGTAGTATGTTGTCGATATCTTTGTTACTCTAATGGATGGTAGCCTTGTCATTATGGAAGGTAGTCAGTTGTCGAGATTTTTGTTACTCCAATGGATGGTAGCCTTGTCATTATCGAAGGTAGTCTCTTATTGATATTTTTGTTACTCCATTGGATGGTAGCCTTGTCATTATGGAAGGTAGTCTGTTGTCTCGGTTATTGTTACTCAAATGGATGGTAGCCTTGTCATTATGGAAGCTAGTATGTCGATGTGATTTCTGTTACTCAATGGATGATAGCCTTTTCATTTTGGAAGGTAGTCCGTTGTCGATATTTTTGTTACTCCATTGGATTGTATCCTTGTCATTATGAAAGGTAGTCTATTGTCGAGATTTTTGTTATTCCAATAGATGGTAGACTTGTCATTATGGAAGGTGGTCTGTTGTCGAGATTTTTGTTACTCTAATGGATGGTACCGTTATCATTTTGGAAGGTAGTCTATTGTCGAGATTTTTGTTACTCAAATGGATGGTAGCCTTGTCATTATGGAAGGTAGTCTGTTTTCGAGATTTTTGTTACTCCATTGCATGGTAGCCTTGTCATTAAGGAAGGTAGTATGTTGTCGAGATTTTTGTTATTCCAATGGATGGTAGCCTTGTCATTATGGAAGGTAGTCTGTTTTTGTGATTTCTGTTACTCCAATGGATGGTAGCCTTGTCATTATGGACGGTAGTATGTCGATGTGATTTCTGTTACTCAATGGATGATCGCCTTGTCATTATGGAAGGTAGTCTATTGTTCAAATTTTAGACTTGTCGTTATGGAAGGTAGTCTGTTGTCGATATTTTTGTTACTCCATTGGATTGTAGCCTTGTCATTATTAAAGGTAGTCTATTGTCGATATTTTTGTTATTCCAATGGATGGTAGCCTTGTCATTATGGAAGGTAGTCTGTTGTCGAGATTTTTGTTACTCTAATGGATGGTACCGTTATCATTTTGGAAGGTAGTCTATTGTCGAGATTTTTGTTACTCAAATGGATGGTAGCCTTATCATTATGGAAGGTAGTCTGTTTTCGAGAATTTTGTTACTCCATTGCATGGTAGCCTTGTCATTATTGAAGGTAATCTTTTGTTCAGATTTTTGTTATTCCAATGGATGGTAGCCTTCTCATTATGGAAGGTAGTATGTTGTCGTGATTTCTGTTACTCCAATGGATGGTAGCCATGTCATTATGGAAGGTAGTCCGTTGTCGAGATTTTTGTTACTCCAATGGATGGTAGCCTTGTCATTATGGAAGGTAGTATGTCAATGTGATTTCTGTTACTCAATGGATGATCGCCTTGTCATTATGGAAGGTAGTCTATTGTTCAAATTTTAGACTTGTCGTTATGGAAGGTAGTCTGTTGTCGATATTTTTGTTACTCCATTGGATTGTAGCCTTGTCATTATTAAAGGTAGTCTATTGTCGATATTTTTGTTATTCCAATGGATGGTAGCCTTGTCATTATAGAAGGTAGTCTATTTTTGTGATTTTTGTTACTCCAATTGGATGGTAGCCTTGTCACTATGGAAGGTAGTCCGTTGTCCGGATTTTTGTTACTCAAATGGATGGTAGCCTTGTCATTATAGAAGGTAGTATGTCGTTGTGATTTCAGTTAATCCAATGGATGGTAGCCTTGTCATTATGGAAGGTAGGTTCTTTTTGATATTTTTGTTACTCCAATGGATTGCAGCCTTGTTATTATGGAAGGTAGTCTGTTGTCCCAATTTTTATTACTCAAATGGATGGTAGCCTTGTCATTATGGAAGGTAGTCTGTTTTTGTGATCTCTGTTACTCCAATGGATGGTAGCCTTGTCATTATGAAAGGTAGTCTGTTGTTCAGATTTTTGTTATTTCAATGGATGGTAGACTTGTCATTATAGAAGGTAGTCTATTGTCGATATTTTTGTTACTCTATTAGATTGTAGTCTTGTGAAAATGAAAAGTAGTCTGTTATCGAGATTTTTGTTATTCCAATGGATGGTAGACTTGTAATTATAGAAGGTAGTCTCTTATTGATATTTTTGTTACTCCAATGGATGGTATCCTTGTCATTATAGAAGGTAGTCTGTTGTCCCGATTTTTGTCACTCCAATGGATGGTAGCCTTGTCATTATGGAAGGTAGTATGTCGTTTTGCTTTTTGTTACTCCAATGGATGGTGGCATTGTCATTATGGAAGGTAATCTGTTGTTTAGATTTTTGTTATTCCAATGGATGGTAGCCTTCTCATTATGGAAGGTAATCTGTTGTCGTGATTTTTATTACTCCAATGGATGGTAGCCATGTCATTATGGAAGGTAGTATGTTGTCGATATCTCTTTTACTCTAATGGATGGTATACTTGTTATTATGGAAGGTAGTCTGTTGTCGAGATTTTTGTTACTCCAATTGATGGTAGCCTTGTCATTATGGAAGGTAGTCTCTTGTTGATATTTATGTTACTCCATTGGAAGTGTAGCCTTGTCATTATGGAAGGTAGTCTATTGTCCCGATTATTGTTACTCAAATGGATTATAGCCTGGTCATTATGGAAGGTAGTCTGTCGATGTTATTTCTGTTACTCAATGGATGATAGCCTTATCATTATGGAAGGTAGTTTGTTGTTTAGATTTTAGACTTGTCATTATGGAAGGTAGTCTGTTGTTGATATTTTAGTTACTCCATTAGATTGTAGCCTTGTCATTATGGAAGGTAGTCTGTTGTCCCGATTATTGTTACTCAAATGGATGGTAGCCTTGTCATTATGAAAGGTAGTCTATTGTTTATATTTTAGACTTGTCATTATGGAAGGTAGTCTGTTGTCGATATTTTTGTTACTCCATTGGATTATAGCCTTGTCATTATGAAAGGTAGTCTTATGTCGAGATTTTTGTTATTCAAACGGATGGTAGCCTTGTCATTATAGAAGGTAGTCTGTTTTTGTGATTTCTATTACTCCAATTGGATGGTAGCCTTGTCACTATGGAAGGTAGTCCATTGTCCGGATTTTTGTTACTCAAATGGATGGTAGCCTTGTCATTATAGAAGGTATTATGTCGTTGTGATTTCAGTTACTCCAATGGATGGTAACCTTGTCATTATGGAAGGTAGGTTCTTTTTGATATTTTTGTTACTCCAATGGATTGCAGCCTTGTTATTATGGAAGGTAGTCTGTTGTCCCAATTTTTATTACTCAAACGGATGGTAGCCTTGTCAATATGGAAGGTAGTCTATTTTTGTGATTTCTGTTACTCCAATGGATGGGAGCCTTGTCATTATGAAAGGTAGTCTGTTGTTCAAATTTTTGTTACTTCAATGGATGGTAGACTTGTCATTATGGAAGAGAGTCTGTTGTCGATATTTTTGTTACTCCATTAGATTGTAGTCTTGTGAAAATGAAAAGTAGTCTGTTATCGAGATTTTTGTTATTCCAATGGATGGTAGACTTGTAATTATAGAAGGTAGTCTCTTGTTGATATTTTTGTTACTCCAATGGATGGTAGCCTTGTCATTATGGAAGGTAGTCCGTTTTCCCGATTTTTGTTACTCAAATGGATAGTATTCTTGTCATTATGGAAGGTAGTATGTCGTTTTGATTTTTGTTACTCCAATGGATGGTGGCATTGTCATTATGGAAGGTAATCTGTTGTTTAGATTTTTGTTATTCCAATGGATGGTAGCCTTCTCATTACGGAAGGTAGTCTGTTGTCGTGATTTTTATTACTCCAATGGATGGTAGCCATGTCATTATGGAAGGTAGTATGTTGTCGATATCTCTTTTACTCTAATGGATGGTAGACTTGTTATTATGGAAGGTAGTCTGTTGTCGAGATTTTTGTTACTCCAATTAATGGTAGCCTTGTTATTATGGAAGGTAGTCTCTTGTTGATATTTATGTTACTCCATTGGAAGTGTAGCCTTGTCATTATGGAAGGTAGTCTATTGTCCCGATTATTGTTACTCAACTGGATTGTAGCCTGGTCATTATGGAAGGTAGTCTGTCGATGTTATTTCTGTTACTCAATGGATGATAGCCTTATCATTATGGAAGGTAGTCTGTTGTTTAGATTTTAGACTTGTCATTATGGAAGGTAGTGTTTTGTTGATATTTTAGTTACTCCATTAGATTGTAGCCTTGTCATTATGGAAGGTAGTCTGTTGTGGTGATTTTTGTTACACTAATGGATGTTAGCCTAGTCATTATGGAAGGTAGTTTGTTGTCGAGATTTTTGTTACTCTAATTGATGGTACCCTTATCATTATGGAAGGTTTTCTGGTGTCAATATCTTTGTTACTCCAATGGATGGTAGCCTTTTCATTACGGAAGGTAGTCTGTTGTCGAGATTTTTGTTACTCCAATGGATGGTAGCCTTATCATTATGGAAGGTAGTCTCTTGTTGATATTTTTGTTACTCCATTGGATGGTAGCCTTGTCATTATGGAAGGTAGTCTGTTGTCCCGATTATTGTTACTCAAATGGATGGTAGCCTTGTCATTATGGAAGGTAGTATGTCAATGTGATTTATGTTACTCAATGGATGATTGCCTTGTCATTATGGAAGGTAGTCTATTGTTTAGATTTTAGACTTGTCATTATGGAAGGTAGTCTATTGTTGATATTTTTGTTACTCCATTGGATTATAGCCTTGTCATTATGAAAGGTAGTCTTATGTCGAGATTTTTGTTATTCAAACGGATGGTAGCCTTGTCATTATAGAAGGTAGTCTGTTTTTGTGATTTCTATTACTCCAATTGGATGGTAGCCTTGTCACTACGGAAGGTAGTCCATTGTCCGGATTTTTGTTACTCAAATGGATGGTAGCCTTGTCATTATAGAAGGTAGTATGTCGTTGTGATTTCAGTTACTCCAATGGATGGTAACCTTGTCATTATGGAAGGTAGGTTCTTTTTCATATTTTTGTTACTCCAATGGATTGAAGCCTTGTTATTATGGAAGGTAGTATGTTGTCCCAATTATTATTACTCAAACGGATGGTAGCCTTGTCATTATGGAAGGTAGTCTGTTTTTGTGATTTCTGTTACTCCAATGGATGGGAGCCTTGTCATTATGAAAGGTAGTCTGTTGTTCAAATTTTTGTTACTTCAATGGATGGTAGACTTGTCATTATGGAAGAGAGTTTGTTGTCGATATTTTTGTTACTCCATTAGATTGTAGTCTTGTGAAAATGAAAAGTAGTCTGTTATCGAGATTTTTGTTATTCCAATGGATGGTTGACTTGTAATTTTAGAAGGTAGTCTCTTGTTGATATTTTTGTTATTCCAATGGATGGTAGCCTTGTCATTATGGAAGGTATTCTGTTTTCCCGATTTTTGTTACTCAAATGGATGGTAGCCTTGTCATTATGGAAGGTAGTATGTCGTTTTGATTTTTGTTACTCCAATGGATGGTGGCATTGTCATTATGGAAGGTAATCTGTTGTTTAGATTTTTGTTATTCCAATGGATGGTAGCCTTCTCATTATGGAAGGTAGTCTGTTGTCGTGATTTTTATTACTCCAATGGATGGTAGCCATGTCATTATGGAAGGTAGTATGTTGTCGATATCTCTTTTACTCTAATGGATGGTAGCCTTGTTATTATGGAAGGTAGTCCGTTGTCGAGATTTTTGTTACTCCAATTGATGGTAGCCTTGTCATTATGGAAGGTAGTCTCTTGTTGATATTTGTGTTACTCCATTGGAAGTGTAGCCTTGTCATTATGGAAGGTAGTCTATTGTCCCGATTATTGTTACTCAAATGGATTGTAGCCTGGTCATTATGGAAGGTAGTCTGTCGATGTTATTTCTATTACTCAATGGATGATAGCCTTATCATTATGGAAGGTAGTCTGTTGTTCAGATTTTAGACTTATCATTATGGAAGGTAGTCTGTTGTTGATATTTTTGTTACTCCATTAGATTGTAGCCTTGTCATTATGGAAGGTAGTCTGTTGTTGTGATTTTTGTTACTCTAATGGATGGTAGCCTAATCATTATGGAAGGTAGTTTGTTGTCGAGATTTTTGTTACTCTAATGGATGGTACCCTTATCATTATGGAAGGTTTTCTGGTGTCAATATCTTTGTTACTCCAATGGATGGCAGCCTTGTCATTATGGAAGGTAGTCTGTTGTCGAGATTTTTGTTACTCCAATGGATGGTAGCCTTCTCATTATGGAAGGTAGGTTCTTTTTGATATTTTTGTTACACCAATGGATTACATCCTTGTCATTATGGAAGGTAGTCTGTTGTCCCGATTTTTATTACTCAAATGGATGGTAGCCTTGTCATTATGGAAGGTAGTCTGTTTTTGTGATTTCTTTTACTCCAATGGATGGTAGCCTTGTCATTATGGAAGGTATTCTGTTGTTCAGATTTTTGTTACTTCAATGGATGGTAGACTTGTCATTATGGAAGGTAGTTTGTTATCGATATTTTTTTTACTCCATTAGATTGTAGCCCTGTGAAAATGAAAAGTAGTCTGTTATCGAGATGTTTGTTATTCCAATGGATGGTAGACTTGTCATTATAAAAGGTAGTCTCTTGTTGATATTTTTGTTACTCGAATGAATGGTAGCCTTGTCATTATGGAAGGTAGTCCGTTGTCCCAATTTTTGTTACTCAAATGGATGGTAGCCTTGTCATTATGGAAGGTAGTATGTCGTTTTGATTTCTGTTACTCCAATGGATGGTAGCATTGTCATTATGGAAGGTAATCTGTTGTTTAGATTTTTTTCATTCCGAAGAATGGTAGCCTTCTCATTATGGAAGGTAGTCTGTTGTCGTGATTTTTATTACTCCAATGGATGGTAGCCATGTCATTATGGAAGGTAGTCCGTTGTCGAGATTTTTGTTACTCCAATGGATGGTAGCCTTGTCATTATGGAAGGTAGTCTCTTGTCAAGATATTTGTTATTCCAATGGATGTTAGCCTTGTCATTATGGAAGGTAGTCTATTTTTGTGATTTTTGTTACTCCAATTGGATGGTAGCCTTGTCATTATGGAAGGTAGTCTGTTGTCCGGATTTTTGTTACTCAAATGGATGGTAGCATTGTCATTATAAAAGGTAGTATGTCATTTGTGATTTCTATTACTCCAATGGATGGTAGCCTTGTCATTATGGAATGTAGTCTGTTGTTCAGAATTTTGTTACTTCAATGGATGGTAGACTTATCATTATGGAAGGTAGTCTGTTGTCGATATTTTTGTTACTCCATTAGATTGTAGCCTTGTGAAAATGAAAAGTAGTCTGTTATCGAGATTTTTGTTATTCCAATGGATGGTAGACTTGTCATTATAGAAGGTAGTCTCTTGTTGATATTTTTGTTACTCCAATGGATGGTAGCCTTGTCATTATGGAAGGTAGTCCGTTGTCCCGATTTTTTTACTCAAATGGATGGTAGCCTTGTCATTATGGAAGGTAGTCCGTTGTCCCGATTTTTTTACTCAAATGGATGGTAGCCTTGTCATTATGGAAGGTAGTATGTCGTTTTGATTTCTGTTACTCCAATGGATGGTAGCCTTGTCATTATGGAAGGTAATATGATGTTTAGATTTTTGTTATTCCAATGGATGGTAGCCTTCTCATTATGGAAGGTAGTCTGTTGTCGTGATTTTTATTACTCCAATGGATGGTAGCCATGTCATTATGGAAGGTAGTATGTTGTTGATATATTTGTTACTCTAATGGACGGTAGCCTTGTCATTATAGAAGGTAGTCTGTTGTCCCGATTATTGATACTCAAATCGATGGTAGCCTTGTCATTATGGAAGGTAGTATGTCGATGTGATTTCTGTTACTCAATGGATGATAGCCTTGTCATTATAGAAGGTAGTCTATTGTTTAGATTTTAGACTTGTCATTATGCAAGGTAGTCTGTTGTCGATATTTTTGTTACTCCATTGGATTGTAGCCTTGTCATTATGAAAGGTAGTCTATTGTCGAGATTTTTGTTATTCCAATGGATGGTAGCCTTGTCATTATGGAAGGTAGTCTATTTTTGTGATTTCTGTTACTCCAATTGGATGGTAGCCTTGTCATTATGGAATGTCGTCTGTTGTCCGGATTTTTGTTACTTAAATGGATGCTAGCCTTGTCATTATAGAAGGTAGTATCTCGTTGTGATTTCTGTTACTCCAATGGATGGTAGCCTTGTCATTATGGAAGGTAGTTTGTTGTTCAGATTTTTGTTAATCCAATGGATGGTAGCCTTCTCATTATGGAAGGTAGTCTGTTGTCGTGATTTTTATAACTCCAATGGATGGTAGCCATGTCATTATGGAAGGTAGTATGTTATCGATATCTCTTTTACTCTAATGGATGGTAGGCTTGTCATTATGGAAGGCAGTCCGTTGTCGAGATTTTTGTTACTCCAATGGATGGTAGCCTTGTCATTATGGAAGGTAGTCTGTTGTCCCGATTATTGTTACTCAAATGGATTGTAGCCTTGTCATTATGGAAGGTAGTTTGTCGATGTGATTTCTATTACTCAATGGATGATAGCCTTGTCATTATGGAAGGTAGTCTGTTGTTCAAATTTTAGACTTGTCATTATGGAAGGTAGTCTGTTGTCGATATTTTTGTTACTCCATTAGATTGTAGCCTTGTCATTATGGAAGGTAGTCTGTTGTGGTGATTTTTGTTACTCTAATGGATGGTAGCCTAGTCATTATGGAAGGTAGTCTGTTGTCACTAATTTTGTTACTCTAATGGATGGTACCCTTATCATTATGGAAGGTTTTCTGTTGTCGATATCTTTGTTACTCCAATGGATGGTAGCCTTGTAATTATGGAAGGTAGTCTGTTGTCGAGATTTTTGTTACTCCAATGGATGGTAGCCTTCTCATTATGAAAGGAAGGTTCTTTTTGATATTTTTGTTACTCCAATGGATTGCAGCCTTGTCATTATGGAAGGTAGTCAATTGTCCTGATTTCTATTACTCAAATGGATGGTAGCCTTGTCATTATGCAAGGTAGTCTGTTTTTGTGATTTCTGTTACTCCAATGGATGGTAGCCTTGTCATTATGGAAGGTAGTCTGTTGTTCAGATTTTTATTACATCAATGGATGGTAGACTTGTCATTATGAAAGGTAGTCTGTTTTCGATATATTTGTTACTCCATTAGATTGTAGCCTTATGAAAATGAAAAGTAGTCTGTTGTCGAGATTTTTGTTATTCCAATGGATGGTATACTTGTCATTATAGAAGGTAGTCTCTTGTTGATATTTTTTTACTCCAATGGATGGTAGCCTTGTCATTATGGAAGGTAGTACGTTGTCCCGATTTTTGTTACTCAAATGGATGGTAGCCTTGTCATTATGGAAGGTAGTATGTCGTTTTTATTTTTGTTACTCCAATGGATGGTAGCCTTGTCATTATGGAAGGTAATCTGTTGTTTAGATTTTTTTATTCCAATGGATGGTAGCCTTCTCATTATGGAAGGTAGTATGTTTTCGTGATTTTTAATAATTCAATGGATGGTAGCCATGTCATTATGGAAGGTAGTATGTTGTCGATACCTTTGTTACTATAATGGATGGTAGCCTTGTCATTATGGAAGGTAGTCCGTTGTTGATATTTTTGTTACTCCATTGGATGGTAGCCTTGTCATTATGGAAGGTAGTTTGTTGTCCCGATTATTGTTACTCTAATGGATGGTAGCCTTGTCATTATGGAAGGTAGTCTGTTTTCGAGATTTTTGTTACTCCGTTGCATGGTAGCCTTGTCATTATGGAAGGTAGTCTGTTGTCGAGATTTTTGATATTCCAATAGAGGGTAGCCTTGTCATTATGGAAGGTAGTCCGTTTTTGTGATTTCCCTTACTCCAATGGATGGTAGCCTTGTCATTATGGAAGGTAGTCTATTGTCCCGATTATTGTTACTGAAATGGATGGTAGCCTTGTAATTATGGAAGGTAGTATGTCGATGTGATTTCTGTTACTCAATGGATGATAGCCTTGTCATTATGGAAGGTAGTCTATTGTTCATATTTTAGACTTGTCATTATGTAAGGTAGTCTGTTGTCGATATTTTTGTTACTCCATTGGATTGTAGCCTTGTCATTATGAAAGGTAGTCTATTGTCGAGATTTTTGTTATTCCAATGGATGGTAGACTTGTCATTATGGAAGGTTGTCTGTTGTCGAGATTTTTGTTACTCTAATGGATGGTACCCTTATCATTATGGAAGGTAGTCTGTTGTCGAGATTTTTGTTACTCAAATGGATGGTAGCCTTGTCATTATGGAAGGTAGTCTCTTTTCGAGATTTTTGTTACTCCATTGCATGGTAGCCTTGTCATTATGGAAGGTAGTCTGTTGTCGAGATTTTTGTTATTCCAATGGATGGTAGCCTTGTCATTATGAAAGGTTGTCTGTTTTTGTGATATCTGTTACTCCCATGGATGGTAACCTTGTCATTATGGAAGGTAGTTTGTTGTCGATATTTTTGTTAGTCCATTGGATTGTAGCCTTGTCAAAATGAAAAGTAGTTTGTTGTCGAGATTTTTGTTATTCCAATGAATGGTAACCTTCTCATTATGTAAGGTAGGTTATTTTTGATATTTTTATTACTCCAATGGATTGCAGATTTGTAATTATGGAAGGTAGTCAGTTGTCCCGACTTTTATTACTCAAATGTATGGTAGCCTTGTCATTATGGAAGGTAGTCTGTTTTTGTGATTTCAGTTACTCCAATTGAATGGTGGCCTAGTCATTATGGAAGGTAGTCCGTTGTCCGAATTTTTTTTACTCAAATGGATGGTAGCCTTGTCATTATAGAAGGTAGTATGTCGTTGTGATTTCTGTTACTCCAATGGATTGTAGACTTGTCATTATGGAAGGTAGTCTGTTGTTCAGATTTTTGTTATTCCAATGGATGGTAGCCTTCTCATTATGGAAGGTAGTCTGTTGTCATGATTTTTATTACTCCAATGGATGGTAGCCATGTCATTATGGAAGGTAGTATGTTGTCGATATCTCTTTTACTCTAATGGATGGTAGCCTTGTCATTATGGTAGGTAGTCTGTTGTCGTGATTTTTGTTACTCCAATGGATGGTAGCCTTGTCATTATGGAAGGTAGTCTCTGGTTGATATTTTGGTTACTCCAATGGATGGTAGCCTTGTCATAATGGAAGGTAGTCTGTTGTCCATATTTTTGTTACTCTAATGGTTGGTAGCCTTGTCATTATGGAAGGCAGTCTGTTGTCGAGATTTTTGGTACACCATTGGATGGTAGCCTTGTAATTATGGAAGGTAGTATATTGTCGAGATTTTTGTTATTCCAATGGGTTGTAGCCTTGTCATTATGGAAGTTAGTCTGTTGTCATGATTTTTGTTACTCTAATGGATGGTACCCTTATCATTATGGAAGGTAGTCTATTATCGATATTTTTGTTACTCAAATGGATGGTAGCCATGTCATTATGGGAGGTAGTCTGTTTTAAAGATTTTTGTTACTCCATTGCATGGTACCCTTGTCATTATGGAAGGAAGTCTGTTGTCGAGATTTTTGTTACTCCAATGGATGGTAGCCTTGTCATTATGGAAGGTAGTCTGTTGTCGAGATTTTTGTTATTCCAATGGATGGTAGCCTTGTCACTATGGAAGGTAGTCTGTTGTTGATATTTTTGTTACTCTAATGGATGATAACCATGTTATTATGGAAGGTAGAGTGTTGTCTCGATTTTTGTTACTCTAATGGATGGTAGCCTTGTCATTATGGAAAGTAGTCTTTTTTCGATATTGTTTATACTCAAATGGATGGTAGCCTTCTCATTATGGAAGGTGGTCTCTGGTTGTTATTTTTGTTACTCCAATGGATGATAGCCATGTCATTATGGAAGGTAGAGTGTTGTCTCGATTTTTGTTACTCTAATGGATGGTAGCCTTGTCATTATGGAAGGTAGTCTATTTTCGATATTTTTTATACTCAAATGGATGCTAGCCTTTTAATTATGGAAGGTAGTCTGTTGTCGTGATTTTTGTTACTCCAATGGATGGTAGCCTTGTCATTATGGAAGGTAGTATGTTATCAATATCTTTGTTACTCCAATGGATGGTAGCCTTGTCATTATGGAAGGTAGTCTGTTGTCGAGATTTTTGTTATTCCAATGGATGGTAGCCTTGTTATTATGGAAGGTAGTATGTTGTTGTGATTTTTGTTACTCCAATGGATGGTAGCCTTGTGAATTTTTAAGGTAGTATGTTGTCGATTTCTTTGTTACTCCAATGGATGGTAGCCTTATAATTATGGAAGGTAGTCTCTTGTTGATATTTTTGTTACTTCATTGGATGGTAGCCTTGTCATTATGGAAGGTAGTGTGTTGTCCCAATTAATATTACTTAAATGGATGGTAGCCTTCTCATTATTGAAGGTAGTATGTCGATGTGATTTCTGTTACTCAATGGATTATAGCCTTGTCATTATGGAAGGTAGTTTGTTGTCGATATTTTTGTTACTCCATTGGATTGTATCCTTGTCATTATGAAAGGTAGTCTATTTTCGAGATTTTTGTTATTCCAATGGATTGTAGACTTATCATTATAGATAGCAGTCTGTTGTCGATATTTTTGTTACTTTAATGGATGGTACCCTTATCATTATGGAAGGTAGTCTATTGTCGAGATTTTTGTTACTCAAATGGATGGTAGCCTTGTCATTATGGAAGGTAGTCTGTTTATGAGATTTTTGTTACTCCATTGCATGGTAGCCTTGTCATTATGGAAGGTAGTCTATTGTCGAGATTTTTGTTATTCCAATGGATGGTAGCGTTGTCATTATGGAAGGTAGTCTGTTTTCATGATTATTGTTACTCCAATGGATGGAAGCCTTGTCATTTTGGAAGGTAGTATGTTGTCAATATCTTTGTTACTCCAATGGATGGTAGCCTTGTCATTATGGAAGGTAGTCCGTTGTCGAGATATTTGTTATTCCAATGGATGGTAGCCTTGTCATTATGGAAGTTAGTCTGTTGTTGATATTTTTGTTACTCCAATGGATGATACCCTTGTCATTATGGAAGGTAGAGTGTTGTCTCGATTTTTGTTACTCTAATGGATCGTAGCCTTGTCATTATGGAAGGTAGTCTATTTTCGATATTTTTTATACTCAAATGGATGGTAGCCTTGTCATTATGGAAGGTAGTCTGTTGTCATGATTTTTGTAACTCTAATGGAGGGTACCCTTATCATTATGGAAGGTAGTCTATTATCGAGATTTTTGTTACTCAAATGGATGGTAGACATGTCATTATGGAAGGTAATCTATTTTCGAGATTTTTGTTACTCCATTGCATGGTACCCTTGTCATTATGGAAGGTAGTCTGTTGTCGAGATTTTTGTTACTCCAATGGATGGTAGCCTTGTCATTACAGAAGGTAGTTTGTTGTCGAGATTTTTGTTATTCCAATGGATGGTAGCCTTGTCATTATGGAAGGTAGTTTGTTTTTGTGATTTCTGTTACTCCAATTGGATGGTAGCCTTGTTATTATGGAATGTAGTCTGTTTTCCAGATTTTTGTTACTCAAATGGATGGTAGCCTTGTCATTATAGAAGGTAGTATGTCGTTGTGATTTCTGTTACTCCAATGGATGGTAGCCTTGTCATTATGGAAGGTAGTTTGTTGTTCAGATTTTTGTTAATCCAATGGATGGTAGCCTTCTCATTATGGAAGGTAGTCTGTTGTCGTTATTTTTATAACTCCAATGGATGGTAGCCATGTCATTATGGAAGGTAGTATGTTATCGATATCTCTTTTACTCTAATGGATGGTAGGCAGTCCGTTGTCGAGATTTTTGTTACTCCAATGGATGGTAGCCTTGTCATTATGGAAGGTAGTCTGTTATCCCGATTATTGTTACTCAAATGGATTGTAGCCTTGTCATTATGGAAGGTAGTTTGTCGATGTGATTTCTATTACTCGATGGATGATAGCCTTGTCATTATGGAAGGTAGTCTGTTGTTCAAATTTTAGACTTGTCATTATGGAAGGTAGTCTGTTGTCGATATTTTTGTTACTCCATTAGATTGTAGCCTTGTCATTATGGAAGGTAGTCTGTTGTGGTGATTTTTGTTACTCTAATGGATGGTAGCCTAGTCATTATGGAAGGTAGTCTGTTGTCGCGATTTTTGTTACTCTAATGGATGGTACCCTTATCATTATGGAAGGTAGTCTATTTTCGAGATTTTTGTTAATCAAATGGACGGTAGCCTTGTCATTATGAAAGGTTGTCTGTTTTTGTGATTTCTGTTACTCCCATGGATGGTAACCTTGTCATTATGGAAGGTAGTGTGTTGTTCAGATTTTTGTTACTTCATTGGATGGTATACTTGTCATTATGGAAGGTAGTATGTTGTCGATATTTTTGTTAGCCCATTGGATTGTAGCCTTGTCAAAATGAAAAGTAGTTTGTTGTCGAGATTTTTGTTATTCCAATGAATGGTAAACTTCTCATTATGTAAGGTAGGTTATTTTTGATATTTTTGTTACTCCAATGGATTGCAGATTTGTCATAAAGGAAGGTAGTCAGTTGTCCCGACTTTTATTACTCAAATGGATGGTAGCCTTGTCATTATGGAAGGTAGTCTGTTTTTGTGATTTCAATTACTCCAATTGGATGGTGGCCTAGTCATTATGGAAGGTAGTCCATTGTCTGAATTTTTGTTACTCAAATGGATGGTAGCCTTGTCATTATAGAAGGTAGTATGTCGTTGTGATTTCTGTTACTCCAATAGATTGTAGCCTTGTCATTATGGAAGGTAGTCTGTGTTCAGATTTTTGTTATTCCAATGGATGGTAGCCTTCTCATTATGGAAGGTAGTCTGTTGTCGTGACTTTTATTACTCCAATGGATGGTAGCCATGTCATTATGGAAGGTAGTATGTTGTCGATATCTCTTTTACTCTAATGGATGGTAGCCTTGTCATTATGGTAGGTAGTCTGTTGTCGTGATTTTTGTTACTTCAATGGATGGTAGCCTTGTCATTATGGAAGGTAGTCTCTTGTTGATATTTTGGTTACTCCAATGGATGGTAGCCTTGTCATAATGGAAGGTAGTCTGTTGTCCAGATTTTTGTTACTCTAATGGTTGGTAGCCTTGTCATTATGGAAGGTAGTCTGTTGTCGAGATTTTTGGTACACCATTGGATGGTAGCCTTGTAATTATGGAAGGTAGTATATTGTCGAGATTTTTGTTATTCCAATGGATTGTAGCCTTGTCATTATGGAAGTTAGTTTGTTGTCATGATTTTTGTTACTCTAGTGGATGGTACCCTTATCATTATGGAAGGTAGTCTATTATCGAGATTTTTGTTACTCAAATGGATGGTAGCCATGTCATTATAAAAAGTAGTATGTTTTCAAGATTTTTGTTACTCCATTGCATGGTACCCTTGTCATTATGGAAGGTAGTCTGTTGTCGAGATTTTTGTTACTCCAATGGATGGTAGCCTTGTCATTACAGAAGGTAGTCTGTTGTCGAGATTTTTGTTATTCCAATGGATGGTAGCCTTGTCATTATGGAAGGTAGTTTGTTTTTGTGATTTCTGTTACTCCAATTGGATGGTAGCCTTGTCATTATGGAATGTAGTCTGTTTTCCAGATTTTTGTTACTCAAATGGATGGTAGCCTTGTCATTATAGAAGGTAGTATGTCGTTGTGATTTCTGTTACTCCAATGGATGGTAGCCTTGTCATTATGGAAGGTAGTTTGTTGTTCAGATTTTTGTTAATCCAATGGATGGTAGCCTTCTCATTATGGAAGGTAGTCTGTTGTCGTGATTTTTATAACTCCAATGGATGGTAGCCATGTCGTTATGGAAGGTAGTATGTTATCGATATCTCTTTTACTCTAATGGATGGTAGGCAGTCCGTTGTCGAGATTTTTGTTACTCCAATGGATGGTAGCCTTGTCATTATGGAAGGTAGTCTGTTGTCCCGATTGTTGTTACTCAAATGGATTGTAGCCTTGTCATTATGGAAGGTAGTTTGTCGATGTGATTTCTATTACTCAATGGATGATAGCCTTGTCATTATGGAAGGTAGTCTGTTGTTCAAATTTTAGACTTGTCATTATGGAAGGTAGTCTGTTGTCGATATTTTTGTTACTCCATTAGATTGTAGCCTTGTCATTATGGAAGGTAGTCTTTTGTGGTGATTTTTGTTACTCTAATGGATGGTAGCCTAGTCATTATGGAAGGTAGTCTGTTGTCGCGATTTTTGTTACTCTAATGGATGGTACCCTTATCATTATGGAAGGTTTTCTATTGTCGATATCTTTGTTACTCCAATGGATGGTAGCCTTGTAATTATGGAAGGTAGTCTGTTGTCGAGATTTTTGTTACTCCAATGGATGGCTTCCTTCTCATTATGAAAGGTAGGTTCTTTTTGATATTTTTGTTACTCCAATGGATTGCAGCCTTGTCATTATTGAAGGTAGTCAATTGTCCCTATATTTATTACTCAAATGGATGGTAGCCTTGTCATTATGGAAGGTAGTATGTCGTTTTTATTTTTGTTACTCCAATGGATGGTAGCCTTGTCATTATGGAAGGTAATCTGTTGTTTAGATTTTTTTTATTCCAATGGATGGTAGCCTTCTCATTATGGAAGGTAGCTTGTTTTCGTGATTTTTAATACTCCAATGGATGGTAGCCATGTCATTATGGAAGGTAGTATGTTGTCGATACCTTTGTTACTCTAATGGATGGTAGCCTTGTCATTTTGGAAGGTAGTTCGTTGTCGAGATTTTTGTTACTCCAATGGATGGTAGCCTTGTCATTATGGAAGGTAGTCCGTTGTTGATATTTTTGTTACTCATTTGGATGGTAGCCTTGTCATTATGGAAGGTAGTTTGTTGTCCCGATTATTGTTACTCTAATGGATGGTAGCCTTGTCATTATGGAAGGTAGTCTGTTTTCGAGATTTTTGTTACTCCATTGCATGGTAGCCTTGTCATTATGGAAGGTAGTATGTTTTCGAGATTTTTGTTATTCCAAAGCATGGTAGCCTTGTCATTATGGAAGGTAGTCTGTTTTTGTGATTTCTCTTACTCCAATGGATGGTAGCCTTATCATTATGGAAGGTAGTCTATTGTCCCGATTATTGTTACTCAAATGGATGGTAGCCTTGTCATTATGGAAGGTAGTATGTCGATGTGATTTCTGTTACTCAATGGATGATAGCCTTGTCATTATGGAAGGTAGTCTATTGTTTAGATTTTAGACTTGTCATTATGTAAGGTAGTCTGTTGTCGATATTTTTGTTACTCCATTGGATTGTAGCCTTGCCATTATGAAAGGTAGTCTATTGTCGATATTTTTGTTATTCCAATGGATGGTAGACTTGTCATTATGGAAGGTAGTCTGTTGTCGATATTTTTGTTACTCTAATGGATGGTACCCTTATCATTATGTAAGGTAGTCTGTTGTCGAGATTTTTGTTACTCAAATGGATGGTAGCCTTGTCATTATGGAAGGTAGTTTGTTTTCGAGATTTTTGTTACTCCATTGCATGGTAGCCTTGTCATTATGGATGGTAGTCTGTTGTCGAGATTTTTGTTATTCCAATGGATGGTAGCCTTGTCATTATGAAAGGTTGTCTATTTTTGTGATTTCTGTTACTCCCATGGATGGTAACCTTGTCATTATGGAAGGTAGTCTGTTGTTCAGATTTTTGTTACTTCATTGGATGGTAGACTTGTCATTATGGAAGGTAGTATGTTGTCGATATTTTTGTTAGTCCATTGGATTGTAGCCTTGTCAAAATGAAAAGTAGTTTATTGTCGAGATTTTTGTTATTCCAATGAATGGTAACCTTCTCATTATGTAAGGTAGGTTATTTTTGATAATTTTGTTACTCCAATGGATTGCAGATTTGTCATAAAGGAAGGTAGTCAGTTGTCCCGACTTTTATTACTCAAATGGATGGTAGCCTTGTCATTATGGAAGGTAGTCCGTTGTCCGAATTTTTGTTACTCAAATGGATGGTAGCCTTGTCATTATAGAAGGTAGTATGTCGTTGTGATTTCTGTCACTCCAATAGATTGTAGCCTTGTCATTATGGAACGTACTCTGTTGTTCATATTTTTGTTATTCCAATGGATGGTAGCCTTCTCATTATGGAAGGTAGTCTGTTGTCGTGATTTTTATTACTCCAATGGATGGTAGCCATGTCATTATGGAAGGTAGTATGTTGTTGATATCTCTTTTACTCTAATGGATGGTAGCCTTGTCGTTATGGTAGGTAGTCTGTTGTCGTGATTTTTGTTACTTCAATGGATGGTAGCCTTGTCATTATGGAAGGTAGTCTCTTGTTGATATTTTGGTTACTCCAATGGATGGTAGCCTTGTCATAATGGAAGGTAGTCTGTTGTCCAGATTTTTGTTACTCTAATGGTTGGTAGCCTTGTCATTATGGAAGGTAGTCTGTTGTCGAGATTTTTGGTACACCATTGGATGGTAGCCATGTAATTATGGAAGGTAGTATATTGTCGAGATTTTTGTTATTCCAATGGATTGTAGCCTTGTCATTATGGAAGTTAGTCTGTTGTCATGATTTTTGTTACTCTAATGGATGGTACCCTTATCATTATGGAAGGTAGTCTATTATCGAGATTTTTTTTACTCAAATGGATGGTAGCCATGTCATTATAGAAGGTAGTCTGTTTTCAAGATTTTTGTTACTCCATTGCATGGTACCCTTGTCATTATGGAAGGTAGTCTATTGTCGAGATTTTTGTTACTCCAATGGATGGTAGCCTTGTCATTATGGAAGGTAGTCTGTTGTCGAGATTTTTGTTATTCCAATGGATGGTAGCCTTGTCACTATGGAAGGTAGTCTGCTGTTGATATTTTTGTTACTCTAATGGATGATAACCATGTTATTATGGAAGGTAGTCTCTTGTTGTTATTTTTGTTACTCCAATGCATGATAGCCATGTCATTATGGAAGGTAGAGTGTTGTCTCGATTTTTGTTACTCTAATGGATGGTAGCCTTGTCATTATGGAAGGTAGTCTATTTTCGATATTTTTTATACTCAAATAGATGCTAGCCTTGTAATTATGGAAGGTAGTCTGTTGTCGTGATTTTTGTTACTCCAATGGATGGTAGCCTTGTCAGTATGGAAGGTAGTATGTTATCAATATCTTTGTTACTCCAATGAATGGTAGCCTTGTCATTATGGAAGGTAGTCTGTTGTCGAGATTTTTGTTATTCCAATGGATGGTAGCCTTGTTATTATGGAAGGTAGTCTGTTGTTCTGATTTTTGTTACTCCAATGGATGGTAGCCTTGTGATTTTTAAGGTAGTATGTTGTCGATATCTTTGTTACTCCAATGGATGGTAGCCTTATCATTATGGAAGGTAGTCTCTTGTTGATATTTTTTTACTTCATTGGATGGTAGCCTTGTCATTATGGAAGGTAGTGTGTTGTCCCAATTATTATTACTTAAATGGATGGTAGCCTTCTCATTATTAAAGGTAGTATGTCGATGTGATTTCTGTTACTCAATGGATGATAGCCTTGTCATTATGGAAGGTAGTCTGTTGTTCAGATTTTAGACTTGTCAATATAGAAGGTAGTTTGTTGTCGATATTTTTGTTACCCCATTGGATTGTATCCTTGTCATTATGAAAGGTAGTCTATTTTCGAGATTTTTGTTATTCCAATGGATGGTAGACTTGTCATTATAGAAGGCAGTCTGTTGTCGATATTTTTGTTACTCTAATGGATGGTACCCTTATCATTATGGAAGGTAGTCTGTTGTCGAGATTTTTGTTATTCTAATGGATGGTAGCCTTGTTATTATGGAAGGTAGTCTGTTGTTCTGATTTTTGTTACTCCAATGGATGGTAGCCTTGTGATTTTTAAGGTAGTATGTTGTCGATATCTTTGTTACTCCAATGGATGGTAGCCTTATCATTATGGAAGGTAGTCTCTTGTTGATATTTTTGTTACTTCATTGGATGGTAGCCTTGTCATTATGGAAGGTAGTGTGTTGTCCCAATTATTATTACTTAAATGGATGGTAGCCTTCTCATTATTAAAGGTAGTATGTCGATGTGATTTCTGTTACTCAATGGATGATAGCCTTGTCATTATGGAAGGTAGTCTGTTGTTCAGATTTTAGACTTGTCAATATAGAAGGTAGTTTGTTGTCGATATTTTTGTTACTCCATTGGATTGTATCCTTGTCATTATGAAAGGTAGTCTATTTTCGAGATTTTTGTTATTCCAATGGATGGTAGACTTGTCATTATAGAAGGCAGTCTGTTGTCGATATTTTTGTTACTCTAATGGATGGTACCCTTATCATTATGGAAGGTAGTCTATTGTCGAGATTTTTGTTACTCAAATGGATGGTAGCCTTGTCATTATGGAAGGTAGTCTATTTATGAGATTTTTGTTACTCCATTGCATGGTAGCCTTGTTATTATGGAAGGTAGTCTATTGTTGAGATTTTTGTTATTCCAATGGATGGTAGCGTTGTCATTATGGAAGGTAGTCATTTTCATGATTTTTGTTACTCCAATGGATGGAAGCCTTGTCATTTTGGAAGGTAGTATGTTGTCAATATCTTTGTTACTCCAATGGATGGTAGCCTTGTCATTATGGTAGGTAGTCCGTTGTCGAGATATTTGTTATTCCAATGGATGGTAGCCTTGTCATTATGGAAGTTAGTCTGTTGTTGATATTTTTGTTACTCCAATGGATGATACCCTTGTCATTATAGAAGGTACAGTGTTGTCTCGATTTTTGTTACACTAATGGATCGTAGCCTTGTCATTATGGAAGGTAGTCTATTTTCGATATTTTTTATACTCAAATGGATGGTAGCCTTGTCATTATGGAAGGTAGTCTGTTGTCATGATTTTTGTTACTCTAATGGATGGTAGCCATGTCATTATGGAAGGTAATCTGTTTTCGAGATTTTTGTTACTCCATTGCATGGTACCCTTGTCATTATGGAAGGTAGTCTGTTGTCGAGATTTTTGTTACTCCAATGGATGGTAGCCTTGTCATTACAGAAGGTAGTCTGTTGTCGAGATTTTTGTTATTCCAATGGATGGTAGCCTTGTCACTATGGAAGGTAGTCTGCTGTTGATATTTTTGTTACTCTAATGGATGATAACCGTGTTATTATGAAAGGTAGAGTGTTGTCTCGATTTTTGTTACTCTAATGGATGGTAGCCTTGTCATTATGAAAAGTAGTCTATTTTCGATATTTTTTATACTCAAATTGATGGTAGCCTTGTCATTATGGAAGGTAGTCTCTTGTTGATATTTTTGTTACTCCAATGGATGATAGCCATGTCATTATGGAAGGTAGAGTGTTGTCTCGATTTTTGTTACTCTAATGGATGGTAGCCTTGTCATTATGGAAGGTAGTCTATTTTCGATATTTTTTATACTCAAATAGATGCTAGCCTTGTAATTATGGAAGTTAGTCTGTTGTCGTGATTTTTTTTACTCCAATGGATGGTAGCCTTGTCATTATGGAAGGTAGTATGTTGTCGAGATCTTTGTTACTCCAATGAATGGTAGCCTTGTCATTATGGAAGGTAGTCTGTTGTCGAGATTTTTGTTATTCCAATGGATGGTAGCCTTGTTATTATGGAAGGTAGTCTGTTGTTCTGATTTTTGTTACTCCAATGGATGGTAGCCTTGTGATTTTTTAAGGTAGTATGTTGTCGATATCTTTGTTACTCCAATGGATGGTAGCCTTATCATTATGGAAGGTAGTCTCTTGTTGATATTTTTGTTACCTCATTGGATGGTAGCCATGTCATTATGGAAGGTAGTGTGTTGTCTCGATTATTATTACTCAAATGGATGGTAGCCTTGTCATTATGGAAGGTAGTATGTCGATGTGATTTCTGTTACTCAATGGATGATAGCCTTGTCATTATGGAAGATAGTCTGTTGTTCAGATTCTAGACTTGTCATTATGGAAGGTAGTTTGTTGTCGATATTTTTGTTACTCCATTGGATTGTAGCCTTGTCATTATGAAAGATAGTCTATTTTCGAGATTTTTGTCATTCCAATGGATTGTAGACTTGTCATTATGGAAGGTAGTCTGTTATCCAGATTATTGTTACTCTAATGGATGGTACCCTTATCATTATGGAAGGTAGTCTATTGTCGAGATTTTTGTTACTCAAATGGATGGTAGCCTTGTCATTATGGAAGGTAGTCTGTTTACGAGTTTTTGTTACTCCATTGCATGGTAGCCTTGTCATTATGGAAGGTAGTCTGTTGTTGAGATTTTTGTTATTCCAATGGATGGTAGCCTTATCATTATGGAAGGTAGTCTGTTTTCATGATTTTTGTTACTCCAATGGATGGAAGCCTTGTCATTTTGGAAGGTAGTATGTTCTCAATATCTTTGTTACTCCAATGGATGGTAGCCTTGTCATTATGGAAGGTAGTCTGTTGTCGAGATTTTTGTTATTCCAATGGATTGTAGCCTTGTCATTATGGAAGTTAGTTTGTTGTTGATATTTTTGTTACTCCAATGGATGATACCCTTGTCATTATGGAAGGTAGAGTGTTGTCTCGATTTTTGTTACTCTAATGGATCATAGCCTTGTCATTATGGAAGGTAGTCTATTTTCGATATTTTTTATACTCAAATGGATGGTAGCCTTGTCATTATGGAAGGTAGTCTCTTGTTCATATTTTATTTACTCCAATGGATGGTAGCCTTGTCATTATGGAAGGTAGTCTGTTGTCCAAATTTTTGTTTCTCTAATGGTTGGTAGCCTTGTCATTATGGAAGGTAGTCTGTTGTCGTGATTTTTGTTACACCATTGGATGGTAGCCTTGTAATTATGGAAGGTAGTCTATTGTCGAGATTTTTGTTACTCCAATGGATGATAGCCTTGTCATTATGGAAGGTAGTCTGATGTTGATATTTTTGTTACTCCAATGGATGGTAGCCTTGTCATTATGGAAGGTAGAGTGTTGTCTCAATTTTTGTTACTCTAATGGATGGTAGCCATGTCATTATGGAAGGTAGTCTATTTTCGAGATTTTTGTTACTGTATTGCATGGTAGCCTTGTCATTATGGAAGGTAGTTTGTCGTTGATATTTTTGTTATTCCAATGGATGGTAGCCTTGTTTTTATGGAAGGTAGTCTGTTGTTATGATTTTTGTTACTCCAATGGATGGTAGCCTTGTGATTTTTTAAGGTAGTATGTTGTTGATATCTTTGTTACTCCAATGGATGGTAGCCTTGTCATTATGGAAGGTAGTCTCCTGTTGACATTTTTGTTACTCCATTGGATGGTATCCTTGTCATTATGGAAGGTAGTCTCTTGTTAGTATGTTTTTACTCCAATGGATGGTAGCCTTGTGATTATTGAAGGTAGATTGTTGTCCCGATTTTTGCTACTCTAATGGATGGTTGCCTTGTCATTATGGTAGGTAGTCTTTGTCGTGATTTTTGTTACTCCAATTGATGGTAGCCTTGTCATTATGGAAGGTAGTATGTTATCGATATCTTTGTTTCTCCAATGGATAGTAGCCTTGTAATTATGGAAGGTATTCTATTGTCGAGATTGTTGTTACTCCAATGGATGATAGCCTTGTCATTATGGAAGGTAGTCTGTTGTTGATATTTTTGTTACTCTAATGGATGGTAGCCTTGTCAGTATGGAAGGTAGAGTGTTGTCTCAATTCTTGTTACTCTAATGGATGGTAGCCTTGTCATTTTGGAAGGTAGTCTGTTCTCGAGATTTTTTAAACTCAAATGGATGGTGACCTTGTCATTATGGAAGTTAGTCTGTTGTTGATATTTTTGTTACTCCAATAGATGGTAGACTTGTCATTATGGAAGGTAGTCTCTTGTTAGTATTTTTTTACTCCAATGGATGGTAGCCTTGTGATTATGGAAGGTAGATTGTTGTCCCGATTTTTGCTACTCTAATGGATGGTTGCCTTGTCTTTATGGTAGGTAGTCTGTTGTCGTGATTTTTGTTACTCCAATTGATGGTAGCCTTGTCATTATGGAAGGTAGTATGTTGTCGATATCTTTGTTTCTCCAATGGATAGTAGCCTTGTAATTATGGAAGGTAGTCTATTGTCGAGATTTTTGTTACTCCAATGGATAATAGCCTTGTCATTATGGAAGGTAGTCTGATGTTGATATTTTTGTTACTCCAATGGATGGTAGCCTTGTCATTATGGAAGGTAGAGTGTTGTCTCAATTTTTGTTACTCTAATGGATGGTAGCTTTGTCATTATGGAAGGTAGTCTGTTGTCGAGATTTTTCATACTCAAATGGATGGTAACCTTGTCATTATGGAAGTTAGTCTCTTGTTGATATTTTTGTTACTCCAATTGATGGTAGCCTTGTCATTATGGAAGGTAGTCTGTTGTCCAGATTTTTGTTACACCGTGTGATGGTAGCCTTGTAATTATTGAAGGTAGTCTATTGTCGAGATGTTTGTTATTCCAATGGATGGTAGCCTTGTAATTATGGAAGGTAGTGTGTTGTGGTGATTTTTGTTACTGTAATGGATGGTAGCCTAGTCATTATGGAAGGTAGTCTGTTGTCGTGATTTTTATTACTCTAATGGATGGTAGCCTTGTCATTATGGAAGGTTTTATGTTGTCGATATCTTTATTACTCCAATGGATGGTAGCCTTGTCATTATGGAAGGTAGTCTGTTGTCGAGATTTTTGATACTCCAATGGATGGTAGCCTTGTCATTATGGAAGGTAGGTTCTTTTTGATATTTTTGTTACTCCAAAGGATTGCAGCCTTGTCATTATGGAAGGATGTATGTTGTCCCGATCATAATTTCTCAAATGGATGGTAGCCTTGGCATTATGGAAGGTAGTCTGTTTTTGTGATTTCTGTTACTCCAATGGATGATAGCCTTGTCATTATGGAAGGTAGTATTTTATTCATATTTTTGTTACTTCAATGGATGGTAGACTTGTCATTATGGAAGGTAGTCTGTTGCCGATATTTTTGTTACTCCATTGGATTGTAGCCTTGTCAAAATGAAAAGTAGTCTGTTGTCGAGATTTTTGTTATTCCAATGGATGGTAGACTTGTCATTATAGAAGGTGGTCTCTTGTTGAAATTTTTGTTACTCCAATGGATGGTAGCCTTGTCATTATGGAAGGTAGTCTATTTTCGATATGTTTGTTACTCCAATGGATGATAGCCTTGTCATTATGGAAGGTAGTTTGTTGTGGAGATTTTTGATACTCTATTAGATTGTAGCCTTGTTATTATTGATGGTAGACTGTTGTCGATATATTTGTTACTCCATTGGATAGAAGCCTTGTCACTATGGAAGGTAGTCTGTTGTGGATATTTTTTTTACTCCAATGGATGGTAGACTTGTCATTATGGAAGGTAGTCTGTTGTCGAGATTTTTGTTACTCCAATGGATTCTAGCCTTGTCATTATGGAAGGTAGTCTGTTGTCGAGATTATTTTGATACTACAATGGATTGTAGCCTTGTCATTATGGAAGATAGTCTATCATTGATATTTCTGTTACTCCAATGGATGGTAGCCTTGTCATTATGGAAGGTAGTATGTTGTCGATATCTTTGTTACTCCAATGGATGGTAGCCTTGTCATTATGGAAGGTAGTCTATTGTTGAGATTTTTGTTACTCCAATGTATGGTAACCTTGTCATTATGGAAGGTAGTCTGTCATTGTGATTTTTGTTACTCCAGTGAAAGATTGCCTTGTCATTATGGAAGGTAGTCTGTTGTTCATATTTTTCTTACTACAATATATGTTAGCCTTGTCATTATGGAAGGTAGTCTGTTATCGAGATTTTTGTTACTTTAATGGATGGTAGCCTTGTCATTATGAAAGGTAGTCTTTCGTTGTGATTTTTGTTACTCCAATGGATGGTAGCCTTATCATTATGGAAGGCAATCTGTTGTTTATATTTTTGTTACTATATTGTATGTTAGCCTTGTCATTATGGAAGGTAGTCTGTTGTCGAGATTTTCATTACTCCATTGGATAGTAGCCTTGTCATTATGGAAGGTAGTATTTTTTTGATATTTTTGTTATTCCAATGGATGGTATCCTAGTCATTATGGAAGGTAGTCTATTTTTGAGATTTTTGTTACTCCAATGGATGGTAGACTTGTCATTATGGAAGGTAGTATGTTGTCGAGATTTTTGTTACTTTAAAGGATGGTAGCCTTGTCATTATGGAAGGTAGTCTGTCGTTGTGATTGTTGTTACTCCAATGGATGGTAGCCTTGTCATTATGGAAGGTAGTCTGTTGTTTAAATTTTTGGTACTATAATGTATGTTAGCCTTGTCATTATGGAAGTTAGTCTGTTGTCCAGATTTTTGTTACTCCATTGGATAGTAGCCTTTTCATTATTGAAGGTAGTCTGTTGTAGAGATTTCTGTTACTCAAATGGATGGTAGCCTTGTCATTATGGAAGGTAGTCTCTTGTTGATATTTTTGTTACTCCAATGGATGATAGCCATGTCATTATGGAAGGTAGAGTGTTGTCTCGATTTTTGTTACTCTAATGGATGGTAGCCTTGTCATTATGGAAGGTAGTCTATTTTCGATATTTTTTATACTCAATTAGATGCTAGCCTTGTAATTATGGAAGTTAGTCTGTTGTCGTGATTTTTTTTACTCTAATGGATGGTAGCCTTGTCATTATGGAAGGTAGTATGTTGTCGAGATCTTTGTTACTCCAATGAATGGTAGCCTTGTCATTATGGAAGGTAGTCTGTTGTCGAGATTTTTGTTATTCCAATGGATGGTAGCCTTGTTATTATGGAAGGTAGTCTGTTGTTCTGATTTTTGTTACTCCAATGGATGGTAGCCTTGTGATTTTTTAAGGTAGTATGTTGTCGATATCTTTGTTACTCCAATGGATGGTAGCCTTATCATTATGGAAGGTAGTCTCTTGTTGATATTTTTGTTACCTCATTGGATGGTAGCCATGTCATTATGGAAGGTAGTGTGTTGTCTCGATTATTATTACTCAAATGGATGGTAGCCTTGTCATTATGGAAGGTAGTATGTCGATGTGATTTATGTTACTCAATGGATGATAGCCTTGTCATTATGGAAGATAGTCTGTTGTTCAGATTCTAGACTTGTCATTATGGAAGGTAGTTTGTTGTCGATATTTTTGTTACTCCATTGGATTGTAGCCTTGTCATTATGAAAGATAGTCTATTTTGGAGATTTTTTGTCATTCCAATGGATTGTAGACTTGTCATTATGGAAGGTAGTCTGTTATCCAGATTTTTGTTACTCTAATGGATGGTACCCTTATCATTATCGAAGGTAGTCTATTGTCGAGATTTTTGTTACTCAAATGGATGGTAGCCTTGTCATTATGGAAGGTAGTCTGTTTACGAGTTTTTGTTACTCCATTGCATGGTAGCCTTGTCATTATGGAAGGTAGTCTGTTGTTGAGACTTTTGTTATTCCAATGGATGGTAGCCTTATCATTATGGAAGGTAGTCTGTTTTCATGATTTTTGTTACTCCAATGGATGGAAGCCTTGTCATTTTGGAAGGTAGTATGTTCTCAATATCTTTGTTACTCCAATGGATGGTAGCCTTGTCATTATGGAAGGTAGTCTGTTGTCGAGATTTTTGTTATTCCAATGGATTGTAGCCTTGTCATTATGGAAGTTAGTTTGTTGTTGATATTTTTGTTACTCCAATGGATGATACCCTTGTCATTATGGAAGGTAGAGTGTTGTCTCGATCTTTGTTACTCTAATGGATCATAGCCTTGTCATTATGGAAGGTAGTCTATTTTCGATATTTTTTATACTCAAATGGATGGTAGCCTTGTCATTATGGAAGGTAGTCTCTTGTTCATATTTTATTTACTCCAATGGATGGTAGCCTTGTCATTATGGAAGGTAGTCTGTTGTCGTGATTTTTGTTACACCATTGGATGGTAGCCTTGTAATTATGGAAGGTAGTCTATTGTCGAGATTTTTGTTACTCCAATGGATGATAGCCTTGTCATTATGGAAGGTAGTCTGATGTTGATATTTTTGTTACTCCAATGGATGGTAGCCTTGTCATTATGGAAGGTAGAGTGTTGTCTCAATTTTTGTTACTCTAATGGATGGTAGCCATGTCATTATGGAAGGTAGTCTATTTTCGAGATTTTTGTTACTGTATTGCATGGTAGCCTTGTCATTATGGAAGGTAGTTTGTCGTTGATATTTTTGTTATTCCAATGGATGGTAGCCTTGTTTTTATGGAAGGTAGTCTGTTGTTATGATTTTTGTTACTCCAATGGATGGTAGCCTTGTGATTTTTTAAGGTAGTATGTTGTCGATATCTTTGTTACTCCAATGGATGGTAGCCTTGTCATTATGGAAGGTAGTCTCCTGTTGACATTTTTGTTACTCCATTGGATGGTATCCTTGTCATTATGGAAGGTAGTCTCTTGTTAGTATGTTTTTACTCCAATGGATGGTAGCCTTGTGATTATTGAAGGTAGATTGTTGTCCCGATTTTTGCTACTCTAATGGATGGTTGCCTTGTCATTATGGTAGGTAGTCTTTGTCGTGATTTTTGTCACTCCAATTGATGGTAGCCTTGTCATTATGGAAGGTAGTATGTTATCGATATCTTTGTTTCTCCAATGGATAGTAGCCTTGTAATTATGGAAGGTATTCTATTGTCGAGATTGTTGTTACTCCAATGGATGATAGCCTTGTCATTATGGAAGGTAGTCTGTTGTTGATATTTTTGTTACTCTAATGGATGGTAGCCTTGTCAGTATGGAAGGTAGAGTATTGTCTCAATTCTTGTTACTCTAATGGATGGTAGCCTTGTCATTATGGAAGGTAGTCTGTTCTCGAGATTTTTTAAACTCAAATGGATGGTGACCTTGTCATTATGGAAGTTAGTCTCTTATTGATATTTTTGTTACTCCAATAGATGGTAGACTTGTTATTATGGAAGGTAGTCTCTTGTTAGTATTTTTTTACTCCAATGGATGGTAGCCTTGTGATTATGGAAGGTAGATTGTTGTCCCGATTTTTGCTACTCTAATGGATGGTTGCCTTGTCTTTATGGTAGGTAGTCTGTTGTCGTGATTTTTGTTACTCCAATTGATGGTAGCCTTGTCATTATGGAAGGTAGTATGTTGTCGATATCTTTGTTTCTCCAATGGATAGTAGCCTTGTAATTATGGAAGGTAGTCTATTGTCGAGATTTTTGTTACTCCAATGGATAATAGCCTTGTCATTATGGAAGGTAGTCTGATGTTGATATTTTTGTTACTCCAATGGATGGTAGCCTTGTCATTATGGAAGGTAGAGTGTTGTCTCAATTTTTGTTACTCTAATGGATGGTAGCTTTGTCATTATGGAAGGTAGTCTGTTGTCGAGATTTTTCATACTCAAATGGATGGTAACCTTGTCATTATGGAAGTTAGTCTCTTGTTGATATTTTTGTTACTCCAATTGATGGTAGCCTTGTCATTATGGAAGGTAGTCTGTTGTCCAGATTTTTGTTACACCGTGTGATGGTAGCCTTGTAATTATTGAAGGTAGTCTATTGTCGAGATGTTTGTTATTCCAATGGATGGTAGCCTTGTAATTATGGAAGGTAGTGTGTTGTGGTGATTTTTGTTACTCTAATGGATGGTAGCCTAGTCATTATGGAAGGTAGTCTGTTGTCGTGATTTTTATTACTCTAATGGATGGTAGCCTTGTCATTATGGAAGGTTTTATGTTGTCGATATCTTTATTACTCCAATGAATGGTAGCCTTGTCATTATGGAAGGTAGTCTGTTGTCGAGATTTTTGATACTCCAATGGATGGTAGCCTTGTCATTATGGAAGGTAGGTTCTTTTTGATATTTTTGTTACTCCAATGGATTGCAGCCTTGTCATTATGGAAGGATGTATGTTGTCCCGATCATAATTTCTCAAATGGATGGTAGCCTTGGCATTATGGAAGGTAGTCTGTTTTTGTGATTTCTGTTACTCCAATGGATGGTAGTCTTGTCATTATGGAAGGTAGTATTTTATTCATATTTTTGTTACTTCAATGGATGGTAGACTTGTCATTATGGAAGGTAGTCTGTTGCCGATATTTTTGTTACTCCATTGGATTGTAGCCTTGTCAAAATGAAAAGTAGTCTGTTGTCGAGATTTTTGTTATTCCAATGGATGGTAGACTTGTCATTATAGAAGGTGGTCTCTTGTTGAAATTTTTGTTACTCCAATGGATGGTAGCCTTGTCATTATGGAAGGTAGTGTATTTTCGATATGTTTGTTACTCCAATGGATGATAGCCTTGTCATTATGGAAGGTAGTTTTTTGTGGAGATTTTTAATACTCTATTAGATTGTAGCCTTCTTATTATTGATGGTAGACTGTTGTCGATATATTTGTTACTCCATTGGATAGAAGCCTTGTCACTATGGAAGGTAGTCTGTTGTGGATATTTTTTTTACTCCAATGGATGGTAGACTTGTCATTATGGAAGGTAGTCTGTTGTCGAGATTTTTGTTACTCCAATGGATTCTAGCCTTGTCATTATGGAAGGTAGTCTGTTGTCGAGATTATTTTGATACTACAATGGATTGTAGCCTTGTCATTAAGGAAGGTAGTCTATCATTGATATTTCTGTTACTCCAATGGATGGTAGCCTTGTCATTATGGAAGGTAGTATGTTGTCGATATCTTTGTTACTCCAATGGATGGTAGCCTTGTCATTATGGAAGGTAGTCTATTGTTGAGATTTTTGTTACTCCAATGTATGGTAACCTTGTCATTATGGAAGGTAGTCTGTCATTGTGATTTTTGTTACTCCAGTGAAAGATTGCCTTGTCATTATGGAAGGTAGTCTGTTGTTCAGATTTTTCTTACTACAATATATGTTAGCCTTGTCATTATGGAAGGTAGTCTGTTATCGAGATTTTTGTTACTTTAATGGATGGTAGCCTTGTCATTATGAAAGGTAGTCTTTCGTTGTGATTTTTGTTACTCCAATGGATGGTAGCCTTATCATTATGGAAGGCAATCTGTTGTTTATATTTTTGTTACTATAATGTATGTTAGCCTTGTCATTATGGAAGGTAGTCTGTTGTCGAGATTTTCATTACTCCATTGGATAGTAGCCTTGTCATTATGGAAGGTAGTCTGTTGTACAGATTTCTGTTACTCAAATGGATGGTAGCCTTGTCATTATGGAAGGTAGTATGTTGTCGTGTTTTTTGTTACTCCAATGGATGGTAGCCTTGTCATTATGCAAGGTAGTATGTTATCGATATCTTTGTTACTCCAATGGATGGTAGCCTTGTCAATATGGAAGGTAGTCTGTCATTGTGATTTTTGTTACCCCAATGGATTGTAGCCTTGTCATTACGGAAGGTAGTCTGTTGTTCAGATTTTTGTTACTACCATGTATGTTAGCCTTGTCATTATGGAAGGTAGTCTGTTTTCGAGATTATTTTGATACTACAATGGATTGTAGCCTTGTCATTATGGAAGGTAGTCTATCGTTGAGATTTCTGTTACTCCAATGGATGGTAGCCCTGTCATTATGGAAGGTAGTCTGTTGTCGAGATTTTTGTTACTCCAATGGATGGTAGCCTTGTCATTATGGAAGGTAGTTGGTCGTTGTGATTTCTGTTACTCCAGTGGATGGTAGCCTTGTCATTATGGAAGGTAGTTTGTTGTCGAGATTTTTTTTATTCCATTGGATGGTAGCCTTGTCATTATGGAAGGTAGTTTTTTCTCGAGATTTTTGTTACTCCAATGGATAGTAGCCTTGTCATTATGGAAGGTAGTCTGTCATTGTGATTTTTGTTACTCCAATGAATGGTAGCCTTGTCATTATGGAAGGTAGTCTGTTGTTCAGATTTTTGTTACTACAATATATGTTAGCCTTGTCCTTATGGAAGGTTGTCTGTTTTTGAGATTTTTGATTCTCCAATAGATGGTATCCTTGTCATTATGGAAGGTAGTCTATTGTCGAGATTTTTGTTACTTTAATGGATGGTAGCCTTGTCATTATGGAATGTAGTCTGTCATTGTGGTTATTGTTACTCCAATGGATAGTAGCCTTGTCATTATGGAAGGTAGTTTGTTGTTTAGATTTTTGTTACTATAATGTATGTTAGCCTTGTCATTATGGAATGTATTGTGTTATCGAGATTTTTGTTACTCCATTGGATAGTAGCCTTGTCATTATGGAAGGTAATCTGTTGTGGAGATATCTGTTACTCCAATGGATGGTAGCCTTGTCATTCTGGAAGGTAGTATGTTGTCGTGATTTTTATTACTCCAATGGATGGTAGCCTTGTCATTATGGAAGGTAGTATGTTGTCGATATCTTTGTTACTCCAATGGATGGTAGCCTTGTCAATATGGAAGGTAGTTTGTTGTTCAGATTTTTGTTACTACCATGTATGTTAGCCTTGTCATTATGGAAGGTAGTGTGTTGTCGAGATTATTTTTATACTACAATTGATTGTAGCCTTGTCATTACGGAAGGTAGTCTATCATTGAGTTTTCTGTTACTCCAATGGATGGTAGCCTTGTCATTATGGAAGGTAGTTTTTTGTTGAGATTTTTGTTACTCCAATGGATGGTAGCCTTGTCATTATGGAAGTTATTCTTTTGTCGAGATTTTTGTTACTCCGATGGATGGTAGCCTTCTTATTATGGAAGGTAGTCGGTTGTCGATATTTTTGTTACTACAATGGATGGTAGCCTTGTCATTATGGAAGGTAGTCTGTTGTCGATATTTTTTTGATACTACAATAGACTGTAGCCTTGTCATTATGGAAGGTAGTCTGTTGTCGATATCTTTGTTACTCCAATGGATGGTAGCCTAGTCATTATGGAAGGTAGTCTGTTTTCGATATGTTTGTTACTCCAATGGATGGTAGACTTGTCATTATGGAAGGTAGTCAGTTGTCGATATTTTTGTTACTACAATGGATGGTAGCCTTGTCATTATGGCAGGTAGTCTGTTGTCAAGATTTTTTTATACTACAATGGATTGTAGCCTTGTCATTATGGAAGGTATTCTGTTATCGATATATTTGTTACTCCAATGGATGGTAGCCTAGTCATTATGGAAGGTAGTCTGTTTTCGATATGTTTGTTACTTCAATGGATGGTAGCCTTGTCATTATGGAAGGTAGTCTGTTGTGGAGATTATTTTTACTCCAATGGGTGGTAAACTTGTCATTATGGAAGGTAGTCTTTTGTCAAGATTTTTGTTACTCCAATGGATTGTAGCCTTGTCATTATGGAAGGTAGTCTGTTTTCGAGATTATTTTGATACTACAATGGATTGTAGCCTTGTCATTATGGAAGTTAGTCTATCGTTGAGATTTCTGTTACTCCAATGGATGGTAGCCCTGTCATTATGGAAGGTAGTCTGTTGTGGAGATTTTTGTTATTCCATTGGATGGTGGCCTTGTCACTATGGAAGGTAGTTTTTTGTCGAGATTTTTGTTACTCCAATGGATAGTAGCCTTGTTATTATGGAAGGTAGTCTATTGTCGAGATTTTTGTTACTCCAATGGATTGTAGCCTTGTCATTATGGAAGGTATTCTTTGGTCGAGATTTTTTTTACTCCAATGGATGGTTGCCTTCTTATTATGGAAGGTAGTCAGTTGTCGATATTTTTGTTACTAAAATGGATGGTAGCCTTGTCATTATGGCAGGTAGTCTGTTGTCAAGATTTTTTTTATACTACAATGGATTGTAGCCTTGTCATTATGGAAGGTATTCTGTTATCGATATCTTTGTTACTCCAATGGATGGTAGCCTAGTCATTATGGAAGGTAGTCTGTTTTCGATATGTTTGTTACTCCAATGGATGCTATCCTTGTCAATATGGAAGGTAGTCTGTTGTGGAGATTTTTGTTACTCTATTAGATGGTAGCCTTGTCATTATGGATGGTAGTGTGCTGTCGATATATTTGTTACTCCATTGGATAGAAGCCTTGTCATTATGGAAGGTAGTCTGTTATGGAGATTTTTTTTACTCCAATGGATGGTAGACTTGTCATTATGGAAGGTAGTCTGTTGTCGAGATTTTTGTTACTCCAATGGATTGTAGCCTTGTCATTATGGAAGGTAGTCTGTTGTCGAGATTATTTTGATCTTACAATGGATTGTAGCCTTGTCATTATGGAAGGTAGTATATCGTTGATATTTATGTTACTCCAATGGATGGTAGCCCTGTCATTATGGAAGGTAGTCTGTTGTCGAGATTTTTGTTATTCCATTGGATGGTAGCCTTCTCATTATGGAAGGTAGTTTTTTGTCGAGATTTTTGTTACTCCAATGGATGGTAGCCTTGTCATTATGGAAGGTAGTCTATTGTCGAGATTTTTGTTACTCCAATGGATTGTAGCCTTGTCATTATGGAAGGTATTCTTTGGTCGAGATTTTTGTTAATCCAATGGATGGTTGCCTTCTTATTATGGAAGGTAGTCAGTTGTCGATATTTTTGTTACTAAAATGGATGGTAGCCTTGTCATTATGGAAGGTATTCTGTTGTCAAGATTTTTTTTATACTACAATGGATTTTAGCCTTGTCATTATGGAAGGTATTCTGTTATCGATATCATTGTTACTCCAATGGATGGTAGCCTAGTCATTATGGAAGGTAGTCTATTTTCGATATGTTTGTTACTCCAATGGATGGTAGCCTTGTCATTATGGAAGGTAGTCTATTGTGGAGATTTTTGATACTCTATTAGATGGTAGCCTTGTCATTATTGATGGTAGTCTGTTGTCAATATATTTGTTACTCCATTGAATAGTAGCCTTGTTATTATGGAAGGTAGTCTATTGTCGAGATTTTTGTTACTCCAATGGATGGTAGCCTTCTTATTATGGAAGGTAGTCAGTTGTCGATATTTTTGTTACTACAATGAATGGTAGCCTTGTCATCATGGAAGGTAGTCTGTTGTCGATATTTTTTTGATACTACAATGGACTGTAGCCTTGTCATTATGGAAGGTAGTCTGTTGTCGATATCTTTGTTACTCCAATGGAGGGTAGCCTAGTCATTATGGAAGGTAGACTATTTTCGATATGTTTGTTACTCCAATGGATGGTAGCCTTCTTATTATGGAAGGTAGTCAGTTGTCGATATTTTTGTTACTAAAATGGATGGTAGCCTTGTCATTATGGCAGGTAGTCTGTTGTCAAGATTTTTTTTATACTACAATGGATTGTAGCCTTGTCATTATGGAAGGTATTCTGTTATCGATATCTTTGTTACTCCAATGGATGGTAGCCTAGTCATTATGGAAGGTAGTCGGTTTTCGATATGTTTGTTACTCCAATGGATGGTATCCTTGTCAATATGGAAGGTAGTCTGTTGTGGAGATTTTTGTTACTCTATTAGATGGTAGCCTTGTCATTATGGATGGTAGTGTGCTGTCGATATATTTGTTACTCCATTCGATAGAAGCCTTGTCATTATGGAAGGTAGTCTGTTATGGAGATTTTTTTTACTCCAATGGATGGTAGACTTGTCATTATGGAAGGTAGTCTGTTGTCGAGATTTTTGTTACTCCAATGGATTGTAGCCTTGTCATTATGGAAGGTAGTCTGTTGTCGAGATTATTTTGATACTACAATGGATTGTAGCCTTGTCATTATGGAAGGTAGTCTATCGTTGATATTTATGTTACTCCAATGGATGGTAGCCCTGTCATTATGGAAGGTAGTCTGTTGTCGAGATTTTTGTTATTCCATTGGATGGTAGCCTTCTCATTATGGAAGGTAGTTTTTTGTCGAGATTTTTGTTACTCCAATGGATGGTAGCCTTGTCATTATGGAAGGTAGTCTATTGTCGAGATTTTTGTTACTCCAATGGATTGTAGCCTTGTCATTATGGAAGGTATTCTTTGGTCGAGATTTTTGTTACTCCAATGGATGGTTGCCTTCTTATTATGGAAGGTAGTCAGTTGTCGATATTTTTGTTACTAAAATGGATGGTAGCCTTGTCATTATGGAAGGTATTCTGTTGTCAAGATTTTTTTTATACTACAATGGATTTTAGCCTTGTCATTATGGAAGGTATTCTGTTATCGATATCATTGTTACTCCAATGAATGGTAGCCTAGTCATTATGGAAGGTAGTCTATTTTCGATATGTTTGTTACTCCAATGGATGGTAGCCTTGTCATTATGGAAGGTAGTCTATTGTGGAGATTTTTGATACTCTATTAGATGGTAGCCTTGTCATTATTGATGGTAGTCTGTTGTCGATATATTTGTTACTCCATTGAATAGTAGCCTTGTTATTATGGAAGGTAGTCTATTGTCGAGATTTTTGTTACTCCGATGGATGGTAGCCTTCTTATTATGGAAGGTAGTCAGTTGTCGATATTTTTGTTACTACAATGAATGGTAGCCTTGTCATCATGGAAGGTAGTCTGTTGTCGATATTTTTTTGATACTACAATGGACTGTAGCCTTGTCATTATGGAAGGTAGTCTGTTGTCGATATCTTTGTTACTCCAATGGAGGGTAGCCTAGTCATTATGGAAGGTAGACTATTTTCGATATGTTTGTTACTCCAATGGATGGTAGCCTTCTTATTATGGAAGGTAGTCAGTTGTCGATATTTTTGTTACTAAAATGGATGGTAGCCTTGTCATTATGGCAGGTAGTCTGTTGTCAAGATTTTTTTTATACTACAATGGATTGTAGCCTTGTCATTATGGAAGGTATTCTGTTATCGATATCTTTGTTACTCCAATGGATGGTAGCCTAGTCATTATGGAAGGTAGTCGGTTTTCGATATGTTTGTTACTCCAATGGATGGTATCCTTGTCAATATGGAAGGTAGTCTGTTGTGGAGATTTTTGTTACTCTATTAGATGGTAGCCTTGTCATTATGGATGGTAGTGTGCTGTCGATATATTTGTTACTCCATTGGATAGAAGCCTTGTCATTATGGAAGGTAGTCTGTTATGGAGATTTTTTTTACTCCAATGGATGGTAGACTTGTCATTATGGAAGGTAGTCTGTTGTCGAGATTTTTGTTACTCCAATGGATTGTAGCCTTGTCATTATGGAAGGTAGTCTGTTGTCGAGATTATTTTGATACTACAATGGATTGTAGCCTTGTCATTATGGAAGGTAGTCTATCGTTGATATTTATGTTACTCCAATGGATGGTAGCCCTGTCATTATGGAAGGTAGTCTGTTGTCGAGATTTTTGTTATTCCATTGGATGGTAGCCTTCTCATTATGGAAGGTAGTTTTTTGTCGAGATTTTTGTTACTCCAATGGATGGTAGCCTTGTCATTATGGAAGGTAGTCTATTGTCGAGATTTTTGTTACTCCAATGGATTGTAGCCTTGTCATTATGGAAGGTATTCTTTGGTCGAGATTTTTGTTACTCCAATGGATGGTTGCCTTCTTATTATGGAAGGTAGTCAGTTGTCGATATTTTTGTTACTAAAATGGATGGTAGCCTTGTCATTATGGAAGGTATTCTGTTGTCAAGATTTTTTTTATACTACAATGGATTTTAGCCTTGTCATTATGGAAGGTATTCTGTTATCGATATCATTGTTACTCCAATGGATGGTAGCCTAGTCATTATGGAAGGTAGTCTATTTTCGATATGTTTGTTACTCCAATGGATGGTAGCCTTGTCATTATGGAAGGTAGTCTATTGTGGAGATTTTTGATACTCTATTAGATGGTAGCCTTGTCATTATTGATGGTAGTCTGTTGTCGATATATTTGTTACTCCATTGAATAGTAGCCTTGTTATTATGGAAGGTAGTCTATTGTCGAGATTTTTGTTACTCCAATGGATGGTAGCCTTCTTATTATGGAAGGTAGTCAGTTGTCGATATTTTTGTTACTACAATGAATGGTAGCCTTGTCATCATGGAAGGTAGTCTGTTGTCGATATTTTTTTGATACTACAATGGACTGTAGCCTTGTCATTATGGAAGGTAGTCTGTTGTCGATATCTTTGTTACTCCAATGGAGGGTAGCCTAGTCATTATGGAAGGTAGACTATTTTCGATATGTTTGTTACTCCAATGGATGGTAGCCTTCTTATTATGGAAGGTAGTCAGTTGTCGATATTTTTGTTACTAAAATGGATGGTAGCCTTGTCATTATGGAAGGTAGTCTATTGTCAAGATTTTTTTTATACTACAATGGATTGTAGCCTTGTCATTATGGAAGGTAGTCTGTTATCGATATCTTCGTTACTCCAATGGATGGTACCCTAGTCATTATGGAAGGTAGTCTGTTTTCGATATGTTTGTTACTCCAATGGATGGTAGCCTTGTCATTATGGAAGGTAGTCTGTTGTGGAGATTTTTGTTACTCTATTAGATGGTAGCCTTGTCATTTGGATGGTAGTGTGCTGTCGATATATTTGTTACTCCATTCGATAGAAGCCTTGTCATTATGGAAGGTAGTGTGTTGTGGAGATTTTTTTTACTCCATTGGATGGTAGACTTGTCATTATGGAAGGTAGTCTGTTGTCGAGATTTTTGTTACTCCAATGGATTGTAGCCTTGTCATTATGGAAGGTAGTCTGTTGTCGAGATTATTTTGATACTACAATGGATTGTAGCCTTGTCATTATGGAAGGTAGTCTATCGTTGATATTTCTGTTACTCCAATGGATGGTAGCCCTGTCATTATGGAAGGTAGTCTGTTGTCGAGATTTTTGTTATTCCATTGGATGGTAGCCTTCTCATTATGGAAGGTAGTTTTTTGTCGAGATTTTTGTTACTCCAATGGATGGTAGCCTTGTCATTATGGAAGGTAGTCTATTGTCGAGATTTTTGTTACTCCAATGGATTGTAGCCTTGTCATTATGGAAGGTATTCTTTGGTCGAGATTTTTGTTACTCCAATGGATGGTTGCCTTCTTATTATGGAAGGTAGTCAGTTGTCGATATTTTTGTTACTAAAATGGATGGTAGCCTTGTCATTATGGAAGGTATTCTGTTGTCAAGATTTTTTTTATACTACAATGGATTTTAGCCTTGTCATTATGGAAGGTATTCTGTTATCGATATCATTGTTACTCCAATGGATGGTAGCCTAGTCATTATGGAAGGTAGTCTATTTTCGATATGTTTGTTACTCCAATGGATGGTAGCCTTGTCATTATGGAAGGTAGTCTATTGTGGAGATTTTTGATACTCTATTAGATGGTAGCCTTGTCATTATTGATGGTAGTCTGTTGTCGATATATTTGTTACTCCATTGAATAGTAGCCTTGTTATTATGGAAGGTAGTCTATTGTCGAGATTTTTGTTACTCCGATGGATGGTAGCCTTCTTATTATGGAAGGTAGTCAGTTGTCGATATTTTTGTTACTACAATGAATGGTAGCCTTGTCATCATGGAAGGTAGTCTGTTGTCGATATTTTTTTTATACTACAATGGATTGTAGCCTTGTCATTATGGAAGGTATTCTGTTATCGATATCTTTGTTACTCCAATGGATGGTAGCCTAGTCATTATGGAAGGTAGTCTGTTTTCGATATGTTTGTTACTCCAATGGATGGTATCCTTGTCAATATGGAAGGTAGTCTGTTGTGGAGATTTTTGTTACTCTATTAGATGGTAGCCTTGTCATTATGGATGGTAGTGTGCTGTCGATATATTTGTTACTCCATTGGATAGAAGCCTTGTCATTATGGAAGGTAGTCTGTTATGGAGATTTTTTTTACTCCAATGGATGGTAGACTTGTCATTATGGAAGGTAGTCTGTTGTCGAGATTTTTGTTACTCCAATGGATTGTAGCCTTGTCATTATGGAAGGTAGTCTGTTGTCGAGATTATTTTGATCTTACAATGGATTGTAGCCTTGTCATTATGGAAGGTAGTATATCGTTGATATTTATGTTACTCCAATGGATGGTAGCCCTGTCATTATGGAAGGTAGTCTGTTGTCGAGATTTTTGTTATTCCATTGGATGGTAGCCTTCTCATTATGGAAGGTAGTTTTTTGTCGAGATTTTTGTTACTCCAATGGATGGTAGCCTTGTCATTATGGAAGGTAGTCTATTGTCGAGATTTTTGTTACTCCAATGGATTGTAGCCTTGTCATTATGGAAGGTATTCTTTGGTCGAGATTTTTGTTACTCCAATGGATGGTTGCCTTCTTATTATGGAAGGTAGTCAGTTGTCGATATTTTTGTTACTAAAATGGATGGTAGCCTTGTCATTATGGAAGGTATTCTGTTGTCAAGATTTTTTTTATACTACAATGGATTTTAGCCTTGTCATTATGGAAGGTATTCTGTTATCGATATCATTGTTACTCCAATGGATGGTAGCCTAGTCATTATGGAAGGTAGTCTATTTTCGATATGTTTGTTACTCCAATGGATGGTAGCCTTGTCATTATGGAAGGTAGTCTATTGTGGAGATTTTTGATACTCTATTAGATGGTAGCCTTGTCATTATTGATGGTAGTCTGTTGTCGATATATTTGTTACTCCATTGAATAGTAGCCTTGTTATTATGGAAGGTAGTCTATTGTCGAGATTTTTGTTACTCCAATGGATGGTAGCCTTCTTATTATGGAAGGTAGTCAGTTGTCGATATTTTTGTTACTACAATGAATGGTAGCCTTGTCATCATGGAAGGTAGTCTGTTGTCGATATTTTTTTGATACTACAATGGACTGTAGCCTTGTCATTATGGAAGGTAGTCTGTTGTCGATATCTTTGTTACTCCAATGGAGGGTAGCCTAGTCATTATGGAAGGTAGTCTGTTTTCGATATGTTTGTTACTCCAATGGATGGTATCCTTGTCAATATGGAAGGTAGTCAGTTGTCGATATTTTTGTTACTAAAATGGATGGTAGCCTTGTCATTATGGCAGGTAGTCTGTTGTCAAGATTTTTTTTATACTACAATGGATTGTAGCCTTGTCATTATGGAAGGTATTCTGTTATCGATATCTTTGTTACTCCAATGGATGGTAGCCTAGTCATTATGGAAGGTAGTCGGTTTTCGATATGTTTGTTACTCCAATGGATGGTATGCTTGTCAATATGGAAGGTTGTCTGTTGTGGAGATTTTTGTTACTCTATTAGATGGTAGCCTTGTCATTATGGATGGTAGTGTGCTGTCGATATATTTGTTACTCCATTCGATAGAAGCCTTGTCATTATGGAAGGTAGTCTGTTATGGAGATTTTTTTTACTCCAATGGATGGTAGACTTGTCATTATGGAAGGTAGTCTGTTGTCGAGATTTTTGTTACTCCAATGGATTGTAGCCTTGTCATTATGGAAGGTAGTTTGTTGTCGAGATTATTTTGATACTACAATGGATTGTAGCCTTGTCATTATGGAAGGTAGTCTATCGTTGATATTTATGTTACTCCAATGGATGGTAGCCCTGTCATTATGGAAGGTAGTCTGTTGTCGAGATTTTTGTTATTCCATTGGATGGTAGCCTTCTCATTATGGAAGGTAGTTTTTTGTCGAGATTTTTGTTACTCCAATGGATGGTAGCCTTGTCATTATGGAAGGTAGTCTATTGTCGAGATTTTTGTTACTCCAATGGATTGTAGCCTTGTCATTATGGAAGGTATTCTTTGGTCGAGATTTTTGTTACTCCAATGGATGGTTGCCTTCTTATTATGGAAGGTAGTCAGTTGTCGATATTTTTGTTACTAAAATGGATGGTAGCCTTGTCATTATGGAAGGTATTCTGTTGTCAAGATTTTTTTTATACTACAATGGATTTTAGCCTTGTCATTATGGAAGGTATTCTGTTATCGATATCATTGTTACTCCAATGGATGGTAGCCTAGTCATTATGGAAGGTAGTCTATTTTCGATATGTTTGTTACTCCAATGGATGGTAGCCTTGTCATTATGGAAGGTAGTCTATTGTGGAGATTTTTGATACTCTATTAGATGGTAGCCTTGTCATTATTGATGGTAGTCTGTTGTCGATATATTTGTTACTCCATTGAATAGTAGCCTTGTTATTATGGAAGGTAGTCTATTGTCGAGATTTTTGTTACTCCGATGGATGGTAGCCTTCTTATTATGGAAGGTAGTCAGTTGTCGATATTTTTGTTACTACAATGAATGGTAGCCTTGTCATCATGGAAGGTAGTCTGTTGTCGATATTTTTTTGATACTACAATGGACTGTAGCCTTGTCATTATGGAAGGTAGTCTGTTGTCGATATCTTTGTTACTCCAATGGAGGGTAGCCTAGTCATTATGGAAGGTAGACTATTTTCGATATGTTTGTTACTCCAATGGATGGTAGCCTTCTTATTATGGAAGGTAGTCAGTTGTCGATATTTTTGTTACTAAAATGGATGGTAGCCTTGTCATTATGGCAGGTAGTCTGTTGTCAAGATTTTTTTTATACTACAATGGATTGTAGCCTTGTCATTATGGAAGGTATTCTGTTATCGATATCTTTGTTACTCCAATGGATGGTAGCCTAGTCATTATGGAAGGTAGTCGGTTTTCGATATGTTTGTTACTCCAATGGATGGTATCCTTGTCAATATGGAAGGTAGTCTGTTGTGGAGATTTTTGTTACTCTATTAGATGGTAGCCTTGTCATTATGGATGGTAGTGTTCTGTCGATATATTTGTTACTCCATTGGATAGAAGCCTTGTCATTATGGAAGGTAGTCTGTTATGGAGATTTTTTTTACTCCAATGGATGGTAGACTTGTCATTATGGAAGGTAGTCTGTTGTCGAGATTTTTGTTACTCCAATGGATTGTAGCCTTGTCATTATGGAAGGTAGTCTGTTGTCGAGATTATTTTGATACTACAATGGATTGTAGCCTTGTCATTATGGAAGGTAGTCTATCGTTGATATTTATGTTACTCCAATGGATGGTAGCCCTGTCATTATGGAAGGTAGTCTGTTGTCGAGATTTTTGTTATTCCATTGGATGGTAGCCTTCTCATTATGGAAGGTAGTTTTTTGTCGAGATTTTTGTTACTCCAATGGATGGTAGCCTTGTCATTATGGAAGGTAGTCTATTGTCGAGATTTTTGTTACTCCAATGGATTGTAGCCTTGTCATTATGGAAGGTATTCTTTGGTCGAGATTTTTGTTACTCCAATGGATGGTTGCCTTCTTATTATGGAAGGTAGTCAGTTGTCGATATTTTTGTTACTAAAATGGATGGTAGCCTAGTCATTATGGAAGGTATTCTGTTGTCAAGATTTTTTTTGATACTGCAATGGATTTTAGCCTTGTCATTATGGAAGGTATTCTGTTATCGATATCATTGTTACTCCAATGGATGGTAGCCTAGTCATTATGGAAGGTAGTCTATTTTCGATATGTTTGTTACTCCAATGGATGGTAGCCTTGTCATTATGGAAGGTAGTCTATTGTGGAGATTTTTGATACTCTATTAGATGGTAGCCTTGTCATTATAGATGGTAGTCTGTTGTCGATATATTTGTTACTCCATTAAATAGTAGCCTTGTTATTATGGAAGGTAGTCTATTGTCGAGATTTTTGTTACTCCGATGGATGGTAGCCTTCTTATTATGGAAGGTAGTCAGTTGTCGATATTTTTGTTACTACAATAAATGGTAGCCTTGTCATTATGGAAGGTAGTCTGTTGTCGATATTTTTTTGATACTACAATGGACTGTAGCCTTGTCATTATGGAAGGTAGTCTGTTGTCGATATCTTTGTTACTCCAATGGAGGGTAGCCTAGTCATTATGGAAGGTAGACTATTTTCGATATGTTTGTTACTCCAATGGATGGTAGCCTTGTCATTATGGAAGGTAGTCTGTTGTCGATATTTTTGTTACTACAATGGATGGTAGCCTTGTCATTATGGAAGGTAGTCTATTGTCAAGATTTTTTTTATACTACAATGGATTGTAGCCTTGTCATTATGGAAGGTAGTCTGTTATCGATATCTTCGTTACTCCAATGGATGGTACCCTAGTCATTATGGAAGGTAGTCTGTTTTCGATATGTTTGTTACTCCAATGGATGGTAGCCTTGTCATTATGGAAGGTAGTCTGTTGTGGAGATTTTTGTTACTCTATTAGATGGTAGCCTTGTCATTATGGATGGTAGTCTGTTGTCGATATATTTGTTACTCAATTGGATAGAAGCCTTGTCATTATGGAAGGTAGTGTGTTGTGGAGATTTTTTTTACTCCATTGGATGGTAGACTTGTCATTATGGAAGGTAGTCTGTTGTCGAGATTTTTGTTACTCCAATGGATTGTAGCCTTGTCATTATGGAAGGTAGTCTGTTTTCGAGATTATTTTGATACTACAATGGATTGTAGCCTTATCATTATGGAAGGTAGTCTATCGTTGATATTTCTGTTACTCCAATGGATGGTAGCCCTGTCATTATGGAAGGTAGTCTGTTGTCGAGATTTTTGTTATTCCATTGGATGGTAGCCTTCTCATTATGGAAGGTAGTTTTTTGTCGAGATTTTTGTTACTCCAATGGATAGTAGCCTTGTCATTATGGAAGGTAGTCTATTGTCGAGATTTTTGTTACTCCAATGGATTATAGCCTTGTCATTATGGAAGGTATTCTTTGGTCGAGATTTTTGTTACTCCAATGGATGGTAGCCTTCTTATTATGGAAGGTAGTCAGTTGTCGATATTTTTGTTACAAAAATGGATGGTAGCCTTGTCATTATGGAAGGTATTCTGTTGTCAAGATTTTTTTTATACTACAATGGATTTTAGCCTTGTCATTATGGAAGGTATTTTGTTATCGATATCTTTGTTACTCCAATGGATGGTAGCCTAGTCATTATGGAAGGTAGTCTATTTTCGATATGTTTGTTACTCCAATGGATGGTAGCCTTGTCATTATGGAAGGTAGTCTGTTGTGGAGATTTTTGATACTCTATTAGATGGTAGCCTTGTCATTATTGATGGTAGTCTGCTGTCGATATATTTGTTACTCCATTGGATAGTAGCCTTATTATTATGGAAGGTAGTCTATTGTCGAGATTTTTATTACTCCGATGGATGGTAGCCTTCTTATTATGGAAGGTAGTCGGTTGTCGATATTTTTGTTACTACAACGGATGGTTGCCTTGTCATTATGGAAGGTAGTCTGTTGTCGATATTTTTTTGATACTACAGTGGACTGTAGCCTTGTCAATATGGAAGGTAGTCTGTTGTCGATATCTTTGTTACTCCAATGGATGGTAGCCTAGTCATTATGGAAGGTAGACTATTTTCGATATGTTTGTTACTCCAATGGATGGTAGCCTTGTCATTATGGAAGGTAGTCTGTTGTCGATATTTTTGTTACTATAATGGATGGTAGCCTTGTCATTATGGAAGGTAGTCTATTGTCATGATTTTTTTTATACTACAATGGATTGTAGCCTTGTCATTATGGAAGGTAGTCTGTTATCGATATCTTTGTTACTCCAATGGATGGTAGCCTAGTCATTATGGAAGGTAGTCTATTTTCGATATGTTTGTTACACCAATGGATGATAGCCTTGTCATTATGGAAGGTAGTCTGTTGTGGAGATTTTTGTTACTCTATTAGATGGTAGCCTTGTCATTATGGATGGTAGTCTGCTGTCGATATATTTGTTACTCCATTGGATAGTAGCCTTGTCATTATGGAAGGTAGTCTGTTGTGGAATATTTTTTTACTCCAATGGATGGTAGACTTGTCATTATGGAAGGTAGTCTGTTATCGATATCTTCGTTACTCCAATGGATGGTAGCCTAGTCATTATGGAAGGTAGTCTGTTTTCGATATGTTTGTTACTCCAATGGATGGTAGCCTTGTTATTATGGAAGGTAGTCTGTTGTGGAGATTTTTGTTACTCTATTAGATGGTAGCCTTGTCATTATGGATGGTAGTCTATTGTCGATATATTTGTTACTCCATTAGATAGAAGCCTTGTCATTATGGAAGGTAGTGTGTTGTGGAGATTTTTTTTACTCCATTGGATGGTAGACTAATCATTATGGAAGGTAGTCTGTTGTCGAGATTTTTGTTACTCCAATGGATTGTAGCCTTGTCATTATGGAAGGTAGTCTGTTTTCGAGATTATTTTGATACTACAATGGATTGTAGCCTTGTCATTATGGAAGGTAGTCTATCGTTGAGATTTCTGTTACTCCAATGGTTGGTAGCCCTGTCATTATGGAAGGTAGTCTGTTGTCGAGATTTTTGTTATTCCATTAGATGGTAGCCTTGTCATTATGGAAGGTAGTTTTTTGTCGAGATTTTTGTTTCTCCAATGGATAGTAGCCTTGTCATTATGGAAGGTAGTCTATTATCGAGATTTTTGTTACTCCAATGGATTGTAGCCTTGTCATTATGGAAGATATTCTTTGGTCGAGAATTTTGTTACTCCAATGGATGGTAGCCTTCTTATTATGGAAGGTAGTAAGTTGTCGATATTTTTGTTACTAAAATGGATGGTAGCCTTGTCATTATGGCAGGTAGTCTGTTGTCAAAATTTTTTTTATACTACAATGGATTGTAGCCTTGTCATTATGGAAGGTATTCTGTTATCGATATCTTTGTTACTCCAACGGATGGTAGCCTAGTCATTATGGAAAGTAGTCTGTTTTCGTTATGTTTGTTACACCAATGGATGGTAGCCTTGTCATTATGGAAGGTAGTCTGTTGTGGAGATTTTTGTTACTCTATTAGATGGTAGCCTTGTCATTATGGATGGTAGAGTGCTGTCGATATATTTGTTACTCCATTGGATAGTAGCCTTATTATTATGGAAGGTAGTCTATTGTCGAGATTTTTATTACTCCGATGGATGGTAGCCTTCTTATTATGGAAGGTAGTCGGTTGTCGATATTTTTGTTACTACAACGGATGGTTGCCTTGTCATTATGGAAGGTAGTCTGTTGTCGATATTTTTTTGATACTACAGTGGACTGTAGCCTTGTCATTATGGAAGGTAGTCTGTTGTCGATATCTTTGTTACTCCAATGGATGGTAGCATAGTCATTATGGAAGGTAGACTATTTTCGATATGTTTGTTACTCCAATGGATGGTAGCCTTGTCATTATGGAAGGTAGTCTATTGTCGATATTTTTGTTACTATAATGGATGGTAGCCTTGTCATTATGTAAGGTAGTCTATTGTCATGATATTTTTTATACTACAATGGATTGTAGCCTTGTCATTATGGAAGGTAGTCTGTTATCGATATCTTTGTTACTCCAATGGATGGTAGCTTAGTCATTATGGAAGGTAGTCTATTTTCGATATGTTTGTTACACCAATGGATGATAGCCTTGTCATTATGGAAGGTAGTCTGTTGTGGAGATTTTTGTTACTCTATTAGATGGTAGCCTTGTCATTATGGATGGTAGTCTGCTGTCGATATATTTGTTACTCCATTGGATATAAGCCTTGTCATTATGGAAGGTAGTCTGTTGTGGAATATTTTTTTACTCCAATGGATGGTAGACTTGTCATTATGGAAGGTAGTCTGTTATCGATATCTTCGTTACTCCAATGGATGGTAGCCTAGTCATTATGGAAGGTAGTCTGTTTTCGACATGTTTGTTACTCCAATGGATGGTAGCCTTGTCATTATGGAAGGTAGTCTGTTGTGGAGATTTTTGTTACTCTATTAGATGGTAGCCATGTCATTATGGATGGTAGTCTATTGTCGATATATTTGTTACTCCATTGGATAGAAGCCTTGTCATCATGGAAGGTACTGTGTTGTGGAGATTTTTTTTACTCCATTGGATGGTAGACTAATCATTATGGAAGGTAGTCTGTTGTCGAGATTTTTGTTACTCCAATGGATTGTATCCTTGTCATTATGGAAGGTAGTCTGTTTTCGAGATTATTTTGATACTACAATGGATTGTAGCCTTGTCATTATGGAAGGTAGTCTATCGTTGAGATTTCTATTACTCCAATGGATGGTAGCCCTGTCATTATGGAAGGTAGTCTGTTGTCGAGATTTTTGTTATTCCATTAGATGGTAGCCTTGTCATTATGGAAGGTAGTTTTTTGTCGAGATTTTTGTTTCTCCAATGGATAGTAGCCTTGTTATTATGGAAGGTAGTCTATTATCGAGATTTTTGTTACTCCAATGGATTGTAGCCTTGTCATTATGGAAGATATTCTTTGGTCGAGAATTTTGTTACTCCAATGGATGGTAGCCTTCTTATTATGGAAGGTAGTCAGTTGTCGATATTTTTGTTACTAAAATGGATGGTAGCCTTGTCATTATGGCAGGTAGTCTGTTGTCAAGATTTTTTTTATACTACAATGGATTGTAGCCTTGTCATTATGGAAGGTATTCTATTATCGATATCTTTGTTACTCCAACGGATGGTAGCCTAGTCATTATGGAAAGTAGTCTGTTTTCGATATGTTTGTTACACCAATGGATGGTAGCCTTGTCATTATGGAAGGTAGTCTGTTGTGGAGATTTTTGTTACTCTATTAGATGGTAGCCTTGTCATTATGGATGGTAGTCTGCTGTTGATATATTTGTTACTCCATTGGATATAAGCCTTGTCATTATGGAAGGTAGTCTGTTGTGGAAATTTTTTTTACTCCAATGGATGGTAGACTTGTCATTATGGAAGGTAGTCTGTTTTCAAGATTTTTGTTACTCCAATGGATTGTAGCCTTGTCATTATGGAAGGTAGTCAGTTTTTGAGATTATTTTGATACTACAATGGATTGTAGCCTTGTCATTATGGAAGGTAGTCTATCGTTGAGATTTCTATTACTCCAATGGATGGTAGCCCTGTCATTATAGAAGGTAGTCTGTTGTCGAGATTTTTTTTATACTACAATGGATTTTAGCCTTGTCATTATGGAAGGTAGTTTTTTGTCGAGATTTTTGTTACTCCAATGCATAGTAGCCTTGTTATTATGGAAGGTAGTCTATTGTCGAGATTTTTGTTACTCCAATGGATTGTAACCTTGTCATTATGGAAGGTATTCTTTGGTCGAGATTTTTGTTACTCCAATGGATGGTAGCCTTCATATTATGGAAGGTAGTCAGTTGTCGATATTTTTGTTACTAAAATGGATGGTAGCATTGTCATTATGGCAGGTAGTCTGTTGTCAAGATTTTTTTTATACTACAATGGATTGTAGCCTTGTCATTATGGAAGGTATTATGTTATCGATATCTTTGTTACTCCAATGGATGGTAGCCTAGTCAATATGGAAGGTAGTCTGTTTTCCATATGTTTGTTACTCCAATGGATGGTAGCCTTGTCATTATGGAAGGCAGTCTATTGTGGAGATTTTTGATACTCTATTAGATGGTAGCCTTGTCATTATTGATGGTAGTCTGTTGTCGATATATTTGTAATTCCATTGGATAGTAGTCTTGTTATTATGGAAGGTAGTTTATTGTCGAGATTTTTGTTACTCCGATGGATGGTAGCCTTCTTATTATGGAAGGTAGTCAGTTGTCGATATTTTTGTTACTAAAATGGATGGTAGCCTTGTCATTATGGAAGGTAGTCTGTTGTCGATATTTTTTTGATACTACAATGGACTGTAGCCTTGTCATTATGGAAGGTAGTCTGTTGTCGATATCTTTGTTACTCCAATGGATGGTAGCCTAGTCATTATGGAAGGTAGGCTATTTTCGATATCTTTGTTACTCCAATGGATGGTAGCCTTGTCATTATGGAAGGTAGTCTGTTGTCGATATTTTTGTTACTATAATGGATGGTAGCCTTGTCATTATGGAAGGTAGTCTATTGTCAAGATTTTTTTTATACTACAATGGATTGTAGCCTTGTCATTATGGAAGGTAGTCTGTTATCGATATCTTTGTTACTCCAATGGATGGTAGCCTAGTCATTATGGAAGGTAGTCTGTTTTCGATATGTTTGTTACTCCAATGGATCGTAGCCTTGTCATTATGGAAGGTAGCCTGTTGTGGAGATTTTTGTTACTCTATTAGATGGTAGCCTTGTCATTATGGATGGTAGTCTGTTGTCGATATATTTGTTACTCCATTGGATAGAAGCCTTGTCATTATGGACGGTAGTGTGTTGTGGAAATTTTTTTTACTCCATTGGATGGTAGACTTGTAATTATGGAAGGTAGTCTGTTGTCGAGATTTTTGTTACTCCAATGGATTGTAGCTTTGTCATTATGGAAGGTAGTCTATTTTCGAGATTATTTTGATACTACAATGGATTGTAGCCTTGTCATTATGGAAGGTAGTCTATCGTTGATATTTCTGTTACTCCAATGGATGGTAGCCCTGTCATTATGGAAGGTAGTATGTTGTCGAGATTTTTGTTATTCCATTGGATGGTAGCCTTCTCATTATGGAAGGTAGTTTTTTGTCGAGATTTTTGTTACTCCAATGGATAGTAGCCTTGTCATTATGGAAGGTAGTCTATTGTCGAAATTTTTGTTACTCCAATGGATTGTAGCCTTGTCATTATGGAAGGTATTCTTTGGTCGAGATTTTTGTTACTCAAATGGATGGTAGCCTTCTTATTATGGAAGGTAGTCAGTTGTCAATATTTTTGTTACAAAAATGGATGGTAGCCTTGTCATTATGGAAGGTATTCTGTTGTCAAGATTTTTTTTATACTACAATGGATTTTAGCCTTGTCATTATGGAAGGTATTCTGTTATCGATATCTTTGTTACTCCAATGGATGGTAGCCTAGTCATTATGGAAGGTAGTCTATTTTCGATATGTTTGTTACTCCAATGGATGGTAGCCTTGTCATTATGGAAGGTAGTCTGTTGTGGAGATTTTTGATACTCTATTATATGGTAGCCTTTTCATTATTGATGGTAGTCTGTTGTTGATATATTTGTTACTCCATTGGATAGTAGCCTTGTTATTATGGAAGGTAGTCTATTGTCGAGATTTTTATTACTCCGATGGACGGTAGCCTTCTTATTATGGAAGGTAGTCGGTTGTCGATATTTTTGTTACTACAATGGATGGTTTCCTTGTCATTATGGAAGGTAGTCTGTTGTCGATATTTTTTTGATACTACAATGGACTGTAGCCTTGTCATTATGGAAGGTAGTCTGTTGTCGATATCTTTGTTACTCCAATGGATGGTAGCCTAGTCATTATGGAAGGTAGACTATTTTCGATATGTTTGTTACTCCAGTGGATGGTAGCCTTGTCATTATGGAAGGTAGTCTGTTGTCGATATTTTTGTCACTACAATGGATGGTAGCCTTGTCATTATGGAAGGTAGTCTATTGTCATGATTTTTTTTATACTACAATGGATTGTAGCCTTGTCATTATGGAAGGTAGTCTGTTATCGATATCTTTGTTACTCCAATGGATGGTAGCCTAGTCATTATGGAAGGTAGTCTGTTTTCGATATGTTTGTTACAGCAATGGATGATAGCCTTGTCATTATGGCAGGTAGTCTTTTTTGGAGATTTTTGTTACTCTATTAGATGGTAGCCTTGTCATTATGGATGGTAGTCTGCTGTCGATATATTTGTTACTCCATTGGATAGAAGCCTTGTCATTATGGAAGGTAGTCTGTTGTGGAATTTTTTTTTACTCCAATGGATGGTAGACTTGTCATTATGGAAGGTAGTCTGTTATTGATATCTTCGTTACTCCAATGGATGGTAGCCTAGTCATTATGGAAGGTAGTCTGTTTTCGATATGTTTGTTACTCCAATGGATGGTAGCCTTGTCATTATGGAAGGTAGTCTGTTGTGGAGATTTTTGTTACTCTATTAGATGGTAGCCTTGTCATTATGGATGGTAGTCTGTTGTCGATATATTTGTTACTCCATTGGATAAAAGCCTTGTCATTATGGAAGGTAGTGTGTTGTGGAGATTTTTTTTACTCCATTGGATGGTAGACTTGTCATTATGGAAGGTAGTCTGCTGTCGAGATTTTTGTTACTCTAATGGATTGTAGCCTTGTCATTATGGAAGGTAGTCTGTTTTCGAGATTAGTTTGATACTACAATGGATTGTAGCCTTCTCATTATGGAAGGTAGTCTATCGTTGAGATTTCTGTTACTCCAATGGATGGTAGCCTTGTCATTATGGAAGGTAGTCTGTTGTCGAGATTTTTGTTATTCCATTAGATGGTAGCCTTGTCATTATGGAAGGTAGTTTTTTGTCGAGATTTTTGTTTCTCCAATGGATAGTAGCCTTGTTATTATGGAAGGTAGTCTATTGTCGAGATTTTTGTTACTCCAATGGATTGTAGCCTTGTCATTATGGAAGATATTCTTTGGTCGAGATTTTTGTTACTCCAATGGATGGTAGCCTTCTTATTATGGAAGGTAGTCAGTTGTCGATATTTTTGTTACTAAAATGGATGGTAGCCTTGTCATTATGGCAGGTAGTCTGTTGTCAAGATTTTTTTATACTCCAATGGATTGTAGCCTTGTCATTATGGAAGGTATTCTGTTATCTATATCTTTGTTACTCCAACGGATGGTAGCCTAGTCATTATGGAAAGTAGTCTGTTTTCGATATGTTTGTTACACCAATGGATGGTAGCCTTGTCATTATGGAAGGTAGTCTGTTGTGGAGATTTTTGTTACTCTATTAGATGGTAGCCTTGTCATTATGGATGGTAGTCTGCTGTCGATATATTTGTAACTCCATTGGATAGAAGCCTTGTCATTATGGAAGGTAGTGTGTTGTGGAGATTTTTTTTACTCCATTGGATGGTAGACTTGTCATTATGGAAGGTAGTCTGTTGTCGAGATTTTTGTTACTCTAATGGATTGTAGCCTTGTCATTATGGAAGGTAGTCTGTTTTCGAGATTATTTTGATACTACAATGGATTGTAGCCTTGTCATTATGGAAGGTAGTCTATCGTTGAGATTTCTGTTACTCCAATGGATGGTAGCCCTGTCATTATGGAAGGTAGTCTGTTGTCGAGATTTTTGTTATTCCATTAGATGGTAGCCTTGTCATTATGGAAGGTAGTTTTTTGTCGAGATTTTTGTTTCTCCAATGGATAGTAGCCTTGTTATTATGGAAGGTAGTCTATTGTCGAGATTTTTGTTACTCCAATGGATTGTAGCCTTGTCATTATGGAAGATATTCTTTGGTCGAGATTTTTGTTACTCCAATGGATGGTAGCCTTCTTATTATGGAAGTTAGTCAGTTGTCGATATTTTTGTTACTAAAATGGATGGTAGCCTTGTCATTATGGCAGGTAGTCTGTTGTCTAGATTTTTTTATACTACAATGGATTGTAGCCTTGTCATTATGGAAGGTATTCTGTTATCTATATCTTTGTTACTCCAACGGATGGTAGCCTAGTCATTATGGAAAGTAGTCTGTTTTCGATATGTTTGTTACACCAATGGATGGTAGCCTTGTCATTATGGAAGGTAGTCTGTTGTGGAGATTTTTGTTACTCTATTAGATGGTAGCCTTGTCATTATGGATGGTAGTCTGTTGTCGATATATTTGTAACTCCATTGGATAGAAGCCTTGTCATTATGGAAGGTAGTCTGTTGTGGAAATTTTTTTTACTCCAATGGATGGTAGACTTGTCATTATGGAAGGTAGTCTGTTTTCAAGATTTTTGTTACTCCAATGGATTGTAGCCTTGTCATTATGGAAGGTAGTCAGTTTTTGAGATTATTTTGATACTACAATGGATTGTAGCCTTGTCATTATGGAAGGTAGTCTATCGTTGAGATTTCTGTTACTCCAATGGATGGTAGCCCTGTCATTATGGAAGGTAGTCTGTTGTCGAGATTTTTGTTATTCCATTGGATGGTAGCCTTGTCATTATGGAAGGTAGTCTGTTATCGATATCTTTGTTACTCCAATGGATGGTAGCCTAGTCATTATGGAAGGTAGTCTGTTTTCGATATGTTTGTTACTCCAATGGATCGTAGCCTTGTCATTATGGAAGGTAGCCTGTTGTGGAGATTTTTGTTACTCTATTAGATGGTAGCCTTGTCATTATGGATGGTAGTCTGTTGTCGATATATTTGTTACTCCATTGGATAGAAGCCTTGTCATTATGGAAGGTAGTGTGTTGTGGAAATTTTTTTTACTCCATTGGATGGTAGACTTGTCATTATGGAAGGTAGTCTGTTGTCGAGATTTTTGTTACTCCAATGGATTGTAGCTTTGTCATTATGGAAGGTAGTCTATTTTCGAGATTATTTTGATACTACAATGGATTGTAGCCTTGTCATTATGGAAGGTAGTCTATCGTTGATATTTCTGTTACTCCAATGGATGGTAGCCCTGTCATTATGGAAGGTAGTATGTTGTCGAGATTTTTGTTATTCCATTGGATGGTAGCCTTCTCATTATGGAAGGTAGTTTTTTGTCGAGATTTTTGTTACTCCAATGGATAGTAGCCTTGTCATTATGGAAGGTAGTCTATTGTCGAGATTTTTGTTACTCCAATGGATTGTAGCCTTGTCATTATGGAAGGTATTCTTTGGTCGAGATTTTTGTTACTCAAATGGATGGTAGCCTTCTTATTATGGAAGGTAGTCAGTTGTCAATATTTTTGTTACAAAAATGGATGGTAGCCTTGTCATTATGGAAGGTATTCTGTTGTCAAGATTTTTTTTATACTACAATGGATTTTAGCCTTGTCATTATGGAAGGTATTCTGTTATCGATATCTTTGTTACTCCAATGGATGGTAGCCTAGTCATTATGGAAGGTAGTCTATTTTCGATATGTTTGTTACTCCAATGGATGGTAGCCTTGTCATTATGGAAGGTAGTATGTTGTGGAGATTTTTGATACTCTATTATATGGTAGCCTTTTCATTATTGATGGTAGTCTGTTGTTGATATATTTGTTACTCCATTGGATAGTAGCCTTGTTATTATGGAAGGTAGTCTATTGTCGAGATTTTTATTACTCCGATGGACGGTAGCCTTCTTATTATGGAAGGTAGTCGGTTGTCGATATTTTTGTTACTACAATGGATGGTTTCCTTGTCATTATGGAAGGTAGTCTGTTGTCGATATTTTTTTGATACTACAATGGACTGTAGCCTTGTCATTATGGAAGGTAGTCTGTTGTCGATATCTTTGTTACTCCAATGGATGGCAGCCTAGTCATTATGGAAGGTAGACTATTTTCGATATGTTTGTTACTCCAGTGGATGGTAGCCTTGTCATTATGGAAGGTAGTCTGTTGTCGATATTTTTGTCACTACAATGGATGGTAGCCTTGTCATTATGGAAGGTAGTCTATTGTCATGATTTTTTTTATACTACAATGGATTGTAGCCTTGTCATTATGGAAGGTAGTCTGTTATCGATATCTTTGTTACTCCAATGGATGGTAGCCTAGTCATTATGGAAGGTAGTCTGTTTTCGATATGTTTGTTACAGCAATGGATGATAGCCTTGTCATTATGGCAGGTAGTCTTTTTTGGAGATTTTTGTTACTCTATTAGATGGTAGCCTTGTCATTATGGATGGTAGTCTGCTGTCGATATATTTGTTACTCCATTGGATAGAAGCCTTGTCATTATGGAAGGTAGTCTGTTGTGGAATTTTTTTTTACTCCAATGGATGGTAGACTTGTCATTATGGAAGGTAGTCTGTTGTCGAGATTTTTGTTACTCCAATGGATTGTAGCTTTGTCATTATGGAAGGTAGTCTATTTTCGAGATTATTTTGATACTACAATGGATTGTAGCCTTGTCATTATGGAAGGTAGTCTATCGTTGATATTTCTGTTACTCCAATGGATGGTAGCCCTGTCATTATGGAAGGTAGTATGTTGTCGAGATTTTTGTTATTCCATTGGATGGTAGCCTTCTCATTATGGAAGGTAGTTTTTTGTCGAGATTTTTGTTACTCCAATGGATAGTAGCCTTGTCATTATGGAAGGTAGTCTATTGTCGAGATTTTTGTTACTCCAATGGATTGTAGCCTTGTCATTATGGAAGGTATTCTTTGGTCGAGATTTTTGTTACTCAAATGGATGGTAGCCTTCTTATTATGGAAGGTAGTCAGTTGTCAATATTTTTGTTACAAAAATGGATGGTAGCCTTGTCATTATGGAAGGTATTCTGTTGTCAAGATTTTTTTTATACTACAATGGATTTTAGCCTTGTCATTATGGAAGGTATTCTGTTATCGATATCTTTGTTACTCCAATGGATGGTAGCCTAGTCATTATGGAAGGTAGTCTATTTTCGATATGTTTGTTACTCCAATGGATGGTAGCCTTGTCATTATGGAAGGTAGTCTGTTGTGGAGATTTTTGATACTCTATTATATGGTAGCCTTTTCATTATTGATGGTAGTCTGTTGTTGATATATTTGTTACTCCATTGGATAGTAGCCTTGTTATTATGGAAGGTAGTCTATTGTCGAGATTTTTATTACTCCGATGGACGGTAGCCTTCTTATTATGGAAGGTAGTCGGTTGTCGATATTTTTGTTACTACAATGGATGGTTTCCTTGTCATTATGGAAGGTAGTCTGTTGTCGATATTTTTTTGATACTACAATGGACTGTAGCCTTGTCATTATGGAAGGTAGTCTGTTGTCGATATCTTTGTTACTCCAATGGATGGTAGCCTAGTCATTATGGAAGGTAGACTATTTTCGATATGTTTGTTACTCCAGTGGATGGTAGCCTTGTCATTATGGAAGGTAGTCTGTTGTCGATATTTTTGTCACTACAATGGATGGTAGCCTTGTCATTATGGAAGGTAGTCTATTGTCATGATTTTTTTTATACTACAATGGATTGTAGCCTTGTCATTATGGAAGGTAGTCTGTTATCGATATCTTTGTTACTCCAATGGATGGTAGCCTAGTCATTATGGAAGGTAGTCTGTTTTCGATATGTTTGTTACAGCAATGGATGATAGCCTTGTCATTATGGCAGGTAGTCTTTTTTGGAGATTTTTGTTACTCTATTAGATGGTAGCCTTGTCATTATGGATGGTAGTCTGCTGTCGATATATTTGTTACTCCATTGGATAGAAGCCTTGTCATTATGGAAGGTAGTCTGTTGTGGAATTTTTTTTTACTCCAATGGATGGTAGACTTGTCATTATGGAAGGTAGTCTGTTATTGATATCTTCGTTACTCCAATGGATGGTAGCCTAGTCATTATGGAAGGTAGTCTGTTTTCGATATGTTTGTTACTCCAATGGATGGTAGCCTTGTCATTATGGAAGGTAGTCTGTTGTGGAGATTTTTGTTACTCTATTAGATGGTAGCCTTGTCATTATGGATGGTAGTCTGTTGTCGATATATTTGTTACTCCATTGGATAAAAGCCTTGTCATTATGGAAGGTAGTGTGTTGTGGAGATTTTTTTTACTCCATTGGATGGTAGACTTGTCATTATGGAAGGTAGTCTGCTGTCGAGATTTTTGTTACTCTAATGGATTGTAGCCTTGTCATTATGGAAGGTAGTCTGTTTTCGAGATTATTTTGATACTACAATGGATTGTAGCCTTCTCATTATGGAAGGTAGTCTATCGTTGAGATTTCTGTTACTCCAATGGATGGTAGCCCTGTCATTATGGAAGGTAGTCTGTTGTCGAGATTTTTGTTATTCCATTAGATGGTAGCCTTGTCATTATGGAAGGTAGTTTTTTGTCGAGATTTTTGTTTCTCCAATGGATAGTAGCCTTGTTATTATGGAAGGTAGTCTATTGTCGAGATTTTTGTTACTCCAATGGATTGTAGCCTTGTCATTATGGAAGATATTCTTTGGTCGAGATTTTTGTTACTCCAATGGATGGTAGCCTTCTTATTATGGAAGGTAGTCAGTTGTCGATATTTTTGTTACTAAAATGGATGGTAGCCTTGTCATTATGGCAGGTAGTCTGTTGTCAAGATTTTTTTATACTCCAATGGATTGTAGCCTTGTCATTATGGAAGGTATTCTGTTATCTATATCTTTGTTACTCCAACGGATGGTAGCCTAGTCATTATGGAAAGTAGTCTGTTTTCGATATGTTTGTTACACCAATGGATGGTAGCCTTGTCATTATGGAAGGTAGTCTGTTGTGGAGATTTTTGTTACTCTATTAGATGGTAGCCTTGTCATTATGGATGGTAGTCTGCTGTCGATATATTTGTAACTCCATTGGATAGAAGCCTTGTCATTATGGAAGGTAGTGTGTTGTGGAGATTTTTTTTACTCCATTGGATGGTAGACTTGTCATTATGGAAGGTAGTCTGTTGTCGAGATTTTTGTTACTCTAATGGATTGTAGCCTTGTCATTATGGAAGGTAGTCTGTTTTCGAGATTATTTTGATACTACAATGGATTGTAGCCTTGTCATTATGGAAGGTAGTCTATCGTTGAGATTTCTGTTACTCCAATGGATGGTAGCCCTGTCATTATGGAAGGTAGTCTGTTGTCGAGATTTTTGTTATTCCATTAGATGGTAGCCTTGTCATTATGGAAGGTAGTTTTTTGTCGAGATTTTTGTTTCTCCAATGGATAGTAGCCTTGTTATTATGGAAGGTAGTCTATTGTCGAGATTTTTGTTACTCCAATGGATTGTAGCCTTGTCATTATGGAAGATATTCTTTGGTCGAGATTTTTGTTACTCCAATGGATGGTAGCCTTCTTATTATGGAAGTTAGTCAGTTGTCGATATTTTTGTTACTAAAATGGATGGTAGCCTTGTCATTATGGCAGGTAGTCTGTTGTCTAGATTTTTTTATACTACAATGGATTGTAGCCTTGTCATTATGGAAGGTATTCTGTTATCTATATCTTTGTTACTCCAACGGATGGTAGCCTAGTCATTATGGAAAGTAGTCTGTTTTCGATATGTTTGTTACACCAATGGATGGTAGCCTTGTCATTATGGAAGGTAGTCTGTTGTGGAGATTTTTGTTACTCTATTAGATGGTAGCCTTGTCATTATGGATGGTAGTCTGCTGTCGATATATTTGTTACTCCATTGGATAGAAACCTTGTCATTATGGAAGGTAGTCTGTTGTGGAATTTTTTTTTACTCCAATGGATGGTAGACTTGTCATTATGGAAGCTAGTCTGTTTTCAAGATTTTTGTTATTCCAATGGATTGTAGCCTTGTCATTATGGAAGGTAGTCAGTTTTTGAGATTATTTTGATACTACAATGGATTGTAGCCTTGTCATTATGGAAGGTAGTCTATCATTGAGATTTCTGTTACTCCAATGGATGGTAGCCCTGTCATTATGGAAGGTAGTCTGTTGTCGAAATTTTTGTTATTCCATTGGATGGTAGACTTGTCATTATGGAAGGTAGTTTTTTGTCGAGATTTTTGTTACTCCAATGCATAGTAGCCTTGTCATTATGGAAGGTAGTCTGTTGTCGATATTTTTGTTACTACAATGGATGGTAGCCTTGTCATTATGGAAGGTAGTCTATTGTCATGATTTTTTTTATAATACAATGGATTGTAGCCTTGTCATTATGGAAGGTAGTCTGTTATCGATATCTTTGTTACTCCAATGGATGGTAGCCTAGTCATTATGGAAGGTAGTCTGTTTTCGATATGTTTGTTACACCAATGGATGATAGCCTTGTCATTATGGAAGGTAGTCTGTTGTGGAGATTTTTGTTACTCTATTAGATGGTAGCCTAGTCATTATGGATGGTAGTCTGCAGTCGATATATTTGTTAATCCATTGGATGGTAGACTTGTCATTATGGAAGGTAGTCTGTTATCGATATCTTCTTTACTCCAATGGATGGTAGCCTAGTCATTAAGGAAGGTAGTCTGTTTTCGATATGTTTGTTACTCCAATGGATGGTAGCCTTGTCATTATGGAAGGTAGTCTGTTGTGAAGATTTTTGTTACTCTATTAGATGGTAGCCTTGTCATTATGGATGGTAGTCTGTTGTCGATATATTTGTTACTCCATTGGATAGAAGCCTTGTCATTATGGAAGGTAGTGTGTTGTGGAGATTTTTTTTACTCCATTGGATGGTAGACTTGTCATTATGGAAGGTAGTCTGTTGTCGAGATTTTTGTTACTCTATTGGATTGTAGCCTTGTCATTATGGAAGGTAGTCTGTTTTCGAGATTATTTTGATACTACAATGGATTGTAGCCTTGTCATTATGGAAGGTAGTCTATCGTTGAGATTTCTGTTACTCCAATGGATGGTAGCCCTGTCATTATGGAAGGTAGTCTGTTGTCGAGATTTTTGTTATTCCATTAGATGGTAGCCTTGTCATTATGGAAGGTAGTTTTTTGTCGAGATTTTTGTTTCTCCAATGGATAGTAGAGCCATGTTATTATGGAAGGTAGTCTATTGTCGAGATTTTTGTTACTCCAATGGATTGTAGCCTTGTCATTATGGAAGATATTCTTTGGTAGAGATTTTTGTTACTCCAATGGATGGTAGCCTTCTTATTATGGAAGGTAGTCAGTTGTCGATATTTTTGTTACTAAAATGGATGGTAGCCTTGTCATTATGGCAGGTAGTCTGTTGTCAAGATTTTTTTTATACTACAATGGATTGTAGCCTTGTCATTATGGAAGGTATTTTGTTATCTATATCTTTGTTACTCCAACGGATGGTAGCCTAGTCATTATGGAAAGTAGTCTGTTTTCGATATGTTTGTTACACCAATGGATGGTAGCCTTGTCATTATGGAAGGTAGTCTGTTGTGGAGATTTTTGTTACTCTATTAGATGGTAGCCTTGTCATTATGGATGGTAGTCTGCTGTCGATATATTTGTAACTCCATTGGATAAAAGCCTTGTCATTATGGAAGGTAGTCTGTTGTGGAAATTTTTTTTACTCCAATGGATGGTAGACTTGTCATTATGGAAGGTAGTCTGTTTTCAAGATTTTTGTTACTCCAATGGATTGTAGCCTTGTCATTATGGAAGGTAGTCAGTTTTTGAGATTATTTTGATACTACAATGGATTGTAGCCTTGTCATTATGGAAGGTAGTCTATCGTTGAGATTTCTGTTACTCCAATGGATGGTAGCCCTGTCATTATGGAAGGTAGTCTGTTGTCGAGATTTTTGTTATTCCATTGGATGGTAGCCTTGTCATTATGAAAGGTAGTTTTTTGTCGAGATTTTTGTTACTCCAATGCATAGTAGCCTTGTTATTATGGAAGGTAGTCTATTGTCGAGATTTTTGTTACTCCAATGGATTGTAACCTTGTCATTATGGAAGGTATTCTTTGGTCGAGATTTTTGTTACTCCAATGGATGGTAGCCTTTTTATTATGGAAGGTAGTCAGTTGTCGATATTTTTGTTACTAAAATGGATGGTAGCATTGTCATTATGGCAGGTAGTCTGTTGTCAAGATTTTTTTTATACTACAATGGATTGTAGCCTTGTCATTCTGGAAGGTATTATGTTATCGATATCTTTGTTACTCCAATGGATGGTAGCCTAGTCATTATGGAAGGTAGTCTGTTTTCGATATGTTTGTTACTCCAATGGATGGTAGCCTTGTCATTATGGAAGGTAGTCTGTTGTGGAGATTTTTTTTACTCTATTAGATGGTAGCCTTGTCATTATGCATGGTAGTCTGCTGTCGATATATTTATTACTCCATTGGATAGAAGCCTTATCATTATGGAAGGTAGTCTGTTGTGATGATTTTTTTTACTCCGATGGATGGTAGCCTTCTTATTATGGAAGGTAGTCGGTTATCTATATTTTTGTTACTACAATGGATGGTAGCCTTGTCATTATGGAAGGTAGTCTATTGTCGATATTTTTTTGACACTACAATGGACTGTAGCCTTGTCATTATGGAAGGTAGCCTGTTGTCGATATCTTTGTTACTCCAATGGATGGTAGCCTAGTCATTATGGAAGGTAGTCTATTTTCGATATGTTTGTTACTCCAATGGATGGTAGCCTTGTCATTATTGGAGGTAGTCTGTTGTCGATATTTTTGTTACTACAATGGATGGTAGCCTTGTCATTATGGAAGGTAGTCTATTGTCAAGATTTTTTTTATACTACAATGGATTGTAGCCTTGTCATTATGGAAGGTAGTATGTTATCGATATCTTTGTTACTCCAATGAATGGTAGCCTAGTCATTATGGAAGGTAGTTTGTTTTCGATATGTTTGTTACTCCAATGGATGGTAGCCTTGTCATTATGGAAGGTAGTCTGTTGTGGAGATTTTTGTTACTCTATTAGATGGTAGCTTTGTCATTATGGATGGTAGTCTGTTGTCGATATATTTGTTACTCCATTGGATAGAAGCCTTGTCATTATGGAAGGTATTGTGTTGTGGAGATTTTTGTTACTCCAATGGATTGTAGCCTTGTCATTATGGAAGGTAGTCTGTTTTCGAGATTATTTTGATACTACAATGGATTGTAGCCTTGTCATTATGGAAGGTAGTCAATCGTTGAGATTTCTGTTACTCCAATGCATGGTAGCCCTGTCATTATGGAAGGTAGTCTGTTGTCGAGATTTTTGTTATTCCATTAGATGGTAGCCTTGTCATTATGGAAGGTAGTTTTTTGTCGAGATTTTTGTTTCTCCAATGGATAGTAGCCTTGTTATTATGGAAGGTAGTCTATTGTCGAGATTTTTGTTACTCCAATGGATTGTAGCCTTGTCATTATGGAAGATATTCTTTGGTAGAGATTTTTGTTACTCCAATGGATAGTAGCCTTCTTATTATGGAAGGTAGTCAGTTGTCGATATTTTTGTTACTAAAATGGATGGTAGCCTTGTCATTATGGCAGGTAGTCTGTTGTCAAGATTTTTTTTATACTACAATGGATTGTAGCCTTGTCATTATGGAAGGTATTTTGTTATCTATATCTTTGTTACTCCAACGGATGGTAGCCTAGTCATTATGGAAAGTAGTCTGTTTTCGATATGTTTGTTACACCAATGGATGGTAGCCTTGTCATTATGGAAGGTAGTCTGTTGTGGAGATTTTTGTTACTCTATTAGATGGTAGCCTTGTCATTATGGATGGTAGTCTGCTGTCGATATATTTGTAACTCCATTGGATAGAAGCCTTGTCATTATGGAAGGTAGTCTGTTGTGGAAATTTTTTTTACTCCAATGGATGGTAGACTTGTCATTATGGAAGGTAGTCTGTTTTCAAGATTTTTGTTACTCCAATGGATTGTAGCCTTGTCATTATGGAAGGTAGTCAGTTTTTGAGATTATTTTGATACTACAATGGATTGTAGCCTTGTCATTATGGAAGGTAGTCTATCGTTGAGATTTCTGTTACTCCAATGGATGGTAGCCCTGTCATTATGGAAGGTAGTCTGTTGTCGAGATTTTTGTTATTCCATTGGATGGTAGCCTTGTCATTATGGAAGGTAGTTTTTTGTCGAGATTTTTGTTACTCCAATGCATAGTAGCCTTGTCATTATGGAAGGTAGTCTGTTGTCGATATTTTTGTTACTACAATGGATGGTAGCCTTGTCATTATGGAAGGTAGTCTATTGTCATGATTTTTTTTATACTACAATGGATTGTAGCCTTGTCATTATGGAAGGTAGTCTGTTATCGATATCTTTGTTACTCCAATGGATGGTAGCCTAGTCATTATGGAAGGTAGTCTGTTTTCGATATGTTTGTTACACCAATGGATGATAGCCTTGTCATTATGGAAGGTAGTCTGTTGTGGAGATTTTTGTTACTCTATTAGATGGTAGCCTTGTCATTATGGATGGTAGTCTGCTGTCGATATATTTGTTACTCCATTGGATAGAAACCTTGTCATTATGGAAGGTAGTCTGTTGTGGAATTTTTTTTTACTCCAATGGATGGTAGACTTGTCATTATGAAAGCTAGTCTGTTTTCAAGATTTTTGTTATTCCAATGGATTGTAGCCTTGTCATTATGGAAGGTAGTCAGTTTTTGAGATTATTTTGATACTACAATGGATTGTAGCCTTGTCATTATGGAAGGTAGTCTATCATTGAGATTTCTGTTACTCCAATGGATGGTAGCCCTGTCATTATGGAAGGTAGTCTGTTGTCGAGATTTTTGTTATTCCATTGGATGGTAGCCTTGTCATTATGGAAGGTAGTTTTTTGTCGAGATTTTTGTTACTCCAATGCATAGTAGCCTTGTCATTATGGAAGGTAGTCTGTTGTCGATATTTTTGTTACTACAATGGATGGTAGCCTTGTCATTATGGAAGGTAGTCTATTGTCATGATTTTTTTTATAATACAATGGATTGTAGCCTTGTCATTATGGAAGGTAGTCTGTTATCGATATCTTTGTTACTCCAATGGATGGTAGCCTAGTCATTATGGAAGGTAGTCTGTTTTCGATATGTTTGTTACACCAATGGATGATAGCCTTGTCATTATGGAAGGTAGTCTGTTGTGGAGATTTTTGTTACTCTATTAGATGGTAGCCTAGTCATTATGGATGGTAGTCTGCAGTCGATATATTTGTTAATCCATTGGATGGTAGACTTGTCATTATGGAAGGTAGTCTGTTATCGATATCTTCTTTACTCCAATGGATGGTAGCCTAGTCATTAAGGAAGGTAGTCTGTTTTCGATATGTTTGTTACTCCAATGGATGGTAGCCTTGTCATTATGGAAGGTAGTCTGTTGTGAAGATTTTTGTTACTCTATTAGATGGTAGCCTTGTCATTATGGATGGTAGTCTGTTGTCGATATATTTGTTACTCCATTGGATAGAAGCCTTGTCATTATGGAAGGTAGTGTGTTGTGGAGATTTTTTTTACTCCATTGGATGGTAGACTTGTCATTATGGAAGGTAGTCTGTTGTCGAGATTTTTGTTACTCTATTGGATTGTAGCCTTGTCATTATGGAAGGTAGTCTGTTTTCGAGATTATTTTGATACTACAATGGATTGTAGCCTTGTCATTATGGAAGGTAGTCTATCGTTGAGATTTCTGTTACTCCAATGGATGGTAGCCCTGTCATTATGGAAGGTAGTCTGTTGTCGAGATTTTTGTTATTCCATTAGATGGTAGCCTTGTCATTATGGAAGGTAGTTTTTTGTCGACATTTTTGTTTCTCCAATGGATAGTAGAGCCATGTTATTATGGAAGGTAGTCTATTGTCGAGATTTTTGTTACTCCAATGGATGGTAGCCTTCTTATTATGGAAGTTAGTCAGTTGTCGATATTTTTGTTACTAAAATGGATGGTAGCCTTGTCATTATGGCAGGTAGTCTGTTGTCAAGATTTTTTTTATACTACAATGGATTGTAGCCTTGTCATTATGGAAGGTATTTTGTTATCTATATCTTTGTTACTCCAACGGATGGTAGCCTAGTCATTATGGAAAGTAGTCTGTTTTCGATATGTTTGTTACACCAATGGATGGTAGCCTTGTCATTATGGAAGGTAGTCTGTTGTGGAGATTTTTGTTACTCTATTAGATGGTAGCCTTGTCATTATGGATGGTAGTCTGCTGTCGATATATTTGTAACTCCATTGGATAGAAGCCTTGTCATTATGGAAGGTAGTCTGTTGTGGAAATTTTTTTTACTCCAATGGATGGTAGACTTGTCATTATGGAAGGTAGTCTGTTTTCAAGATTTTTGTTACTCCAATGGATTGTAGCCTTGTCATTATGGAAGGTAGTCAGTTTTTGAGATTATTTTGATACTACAATGGATTGTAGCCTTGTCATTATGGAAGGTAGTCTATCGTTGAGATTTCTGTTACTCCAATGGATGGTAGCCCTGTCATTATGGAAGGTAGTCTGTTGTCGAGATTTTTGTTATTCCATTGGATGGTAGCCTTGTCATTATGAAAGGTAGTTTTTTGTCGAGATTTTTGTTACTCCAATGCATAGTAGCCTTGTTATTATGGAAGGTAGTCTATTGTCGAGATTTTTGTTACTCCAATGGATTGTAACCTTGTCATTATGGAAGGTATTCTTTGGTCGAGATTTTTGTTACTCCAATGGATGGTAGCCTTTTTATTATGGAAGGTAGTCAGTTGTCGATATTTTTGTTACTAAAATGGATGGTAGCATTGTCATTATGGCAGGTAGTCTGTTGTCAAGATTTTTTTTATACTACAATGGATTGTAGCCTTGTCATTCTGGAAGGTATTATGTTATCGATATCTTTGTTACTCCAATGGATGGTAGCCTAGTCATTATGGAAGGTAGTCTGTTTTCGATATGTTTGTTACTCCAATGGATGGTAGCCTTGTCATTATGGAAGGTAGTCTGTTGTGGAGATTTTTTTTACTCTATTAGATGGTAGCCTTGTCATTATGCATGGTAGTCTGCTGTCGATATATTTATTACTCCATTGGATAGAAGCCTTATCATTATGGAAGGTAGTCTGTTGTGATGATTTTTTTTACTCCGATGGATGGTAGCCTTCTTATTATGGAAGGTAGTCGGTTATCTATATTTTTGTTACTACAATGGATGGTAGCCTTGTCATTATGGAAGGTAGTCTATTGTCGATATTTTTTTGACACTACAATGGACTGTAGCCTTGTCATTATGGAAGGTAGCCTGTTGTCGATATCTTTGTTACTCCAATGGATGGTAGCCTAGTCATTATGGAAGGTAGTCTATTTTCGATATGTTTGTTACTCCAATGGATGGTAGCCTTGTCATTATTGGAGGTAGTCTGTTGTCGATATTTTTGTTACTACAATGGATGGTAGCCTTGTCATTATGGAAGGTAGTCTATTGTCAAGATTTTTTTTATACTACAATGGATTGTAGCCTTGTCATTATGGAAGGTAGTATGTTATCGATATCTTTGTTACTCCAATGAATGGTAGCCTAGTCATTATGGAAGGTAGTTTGTTTTCGATATGTTTGTTACTCCAATGGATGGTAGCCTTGTCATTATGGAAGGTAGTCTGTTGTGGAGATTTTTGTTACTCTATTAGATGGTAGCTTTGTCATTATGGATGGTAGTCTGTTGTCGATATATTTGTTACTCCATTGGATAGAAGCCTTGTCATTATGGAAGGTATTATGTTGTGGAGATTTTTGTTACTCCAATGGATTGTAGCCTTGTCATTATGGAAGGTAGTCTGTTTTCGAGATTATTTTGATACTACAATGGATTGTAGCCTTGTCATTATGGAAGGTAGTCAATCGTTGAGATTTCTGTTACTCCAATGCATGGTAGCCCTGTCATTATGGAAGGTAGTCTGTTGTCGAGATTTTTGTTATTCCATTAGATGGTAGCCTTGTCATTATGGAAGGTAGTTTTTTGTCGAGATTTTTGTTTCTCCAATGGATAGTAGCCTTGTTATTATGGAAGGTAGTCTATTGTCGAGATTTTTGTTACTCCAATGGATTGTAGCCTTGTCATTATGGAAGATATTCTTTGGTAGAGATTTTTGTTACTCCAATGGATAGTAGCCTTCTTATTATGGAAGGTAGTCAGTTGTCGATATTTTTGTTACTAAAATGGATGGTAGCCTTGTCATTATGGCAGGTAGTCTGTTGTCAAGATTTTTTTTATACTACAATGGATTGTAGCCTTGTCATTATGGAAGGTATTTTGTTATCTATATCTTTGTTACTCCAACGGATGGTAGCCTAGTCATTATGGAAAGTAGTCTGTTTTCGATATGTTTGTTACACCAATGGATGGTAGCCTTCTCATTATGGAAGGTAGTCTGTTGTGGAGATTTTTGTTACTCTATTAGATGGTAGCCTTGTCATTATGGATGGTAGTCTGCTGTCGATATATTTGTAACTCCATTGGATAGAAGCCTTGTCATTATGGAAGGTAGTCTGTTGTGGAAATTTTTTTTACTCCAATGGATGGTAGACTTGTCATTATGGAAGGTAGTCTGTTTTCAAGATTTTTGTTACTCCAATGGATTGTAGCCTTGTCATTATGGAAGGTAGTCAGTTTTTGAGATTATTTTGATACTACAATGGATTGTAGCCTTGTCATTATGGAAGGTAGTCTATCGTTGAGATTTCTGTTACTCCAATGGATGGTAGCCCTGTCATTATGGAAGGTAGTCTGTTGTCGAGATTTTTGTTATTCCATTGGATGGTAGCCTTGTCATTATGAAAGGTAGTTTTTTATCGAGATTTTTGTTACTCCAATGCATAGTAGCCTTGTTATTATGGAAGGTAGTCTATTGTCGAGATTTTTGTTACTCCAATGGATTGTAACCTTGTCATTATGGAAGGTATTCTTTGGTCGAGATTTTTGTTACTCCAATGGATGGTAGCCTTTTTATTATGGAAGGTAGTCAGTTGTCGATATTTTTGTTACTAAAATGGATGGTAGCATTGTCATTATGGCAGGTAGTCTGTTGTCAAGATTTTTTTTATACTACAATGGATTGTAGCCTTGTCATTCTGGAAGGTATTATGTTATCGATATCTTTGTTACTCCAATGGATGGTAGCCTAGTCATTATGGAAGGTAGTCTGTTTTCGATATGTTTGTTACTCCAATGGATGGTAGCCTTGTCATTATGGAAGGTAGTCTGTTGTGGAGATTTTTGTTACTCTATTAGATGGTAGCCTTGTCATTATGCATGGTAGTCTGCTGTCGATATATTTGTTACTCCATTGGATAGAAGCCTTATCATTATGGAAGGTAGTCTGTTGTGATGATTTTTTTTACTCCGATGGATGGTAGCCTTCTTATTATGGAAGGTAGTCGGTTATCTATATTTTTGTTACTACAATGGATGGTAGCCTTGTCATTATGGAAGGTAGTCTATTGTCGATATTTTTTTGACACTACAATGGACTGTAGCCTTGTCATTATGGAAGGTAGCCTGTTGTCGATATCTTTGTTACTCCAATGGATGGTAGCCTAGTCATTATGGAAGGTAGTCTATTTTCGATATGTTTGTTACTCCAATGGATGGTAGCCTTGTCATTATTGGAGGTAGTCTGTTGTCGATATTTTTGTTACTACAATGGATGGTAGCCTTGTCATTATGGAAGGTAGTCTATTGTCAAGATTTTTTTTATACTACAATGGATTGTAGCCTTGTCATTATGGAAGGTAGTATGTTATCGATATCTTTGTTACTCCAATGAATGGTAGCCTAGTCATTATGGAAGGTAGTTTGTTTTCGATATGTTTGTTACTCCAATGGATGGTAGCCTTGTCATTATGGAAGGAAGTCTGTTGTGGAGATTTTTGTTACTCTATTAGATGGTAGCCTTGTCATTATGGATGGTAGTCTGTTGTCGATATATTTGTTACTCCATTGGATAGAAGCCTTGTCATTATGGAAGGTATTGTGTTGTGGAGATTTTTGTTACTCCAATGGATTGTAGCCTTGTCATTATGGAAGGTAGTCTGTTTTCGAGATTATTTTGATACTACAATGGATTGTAGCCTTGTCATTATGGAAGGTAGTCAATCGTTGAGATTTCTGTTACTCCAATGGATGGTAGCCCTGTCATTATGGAAGGTAGTCTGTTGTCGAGATTTTTGTTATTCCATTAGATGGTAGCCTTGTCATTATGGAAGGTAGTTTTTTGTCGAGATTTTTGTTTCTCCAATGGATAGTAGCCTTGTTATTATGGAAGGTAGTCTATTGTCGAGATTTTTGTTACTCCAATGGATTGTAGCCTTGTCATTATGGAAGATATTCTTTGGTAGAGATTTTTGTTACTCCAATGGATGGTAGCCTTCTTATTATGGAAGGTAGTCAGTTGTCGATATTTTTGTTACTAAAATGGATGGTAGCCTTGTCATTATGGCAGGTAGTCTGTTGTCAAGATTTTTTTTATACTACAATGGATTGTAGCCTTGTCATTATGGAAGGTATTTTGTTATCTATATCTTTGTTACTCCAACGGATGGTAGCCTAGTCATTATGGAAAGTAGTCTGTTTTCGATATGTTTGTTACACCAATGGATGGTAGCCTTGTCATTATGGAAGGTAGTCTGTTGTGGAGATTTTTGTTACTCTATTAGATGGTAGCCTTGTCATTATGGATGGTAGTCTGCTGTCGATATATTTGTAACTCCATTGGATAGAAGCCTTGTCATTATGGAAGGTAGTCTGTTATGGAAATTTTTTTTACTCCAATGGATGGTAGACTTGTCATTATGGAAGGTAGTCTGTTTTCAAGATTTTTGTTACTCCAATGGATTGTAGCCTTGTCATTATGGAAGGTAGTCAGTTTTTGAGATTATTTTGATACTACAATGGATTGTAGCCTTGTCATTATGGAAGGTAGTCTATCGTTGAGATTTCTGTTACTCCAATGGATGGTAGCCCTGTCATTATGGAAGGTAGTCTGTTGTCGAGATTTTTGTTATTCCATTGGATGGTAGCCTTGTCATTATGAAAGGTAGTTTTTTGTCGAGATTTTTGTTACTCCAATGCATAGTAGCCTTGTTATTATGGAAGGTAGTCTATTGTCGAGATTTTTGTTACTCCAATGGATTGTAACCTTGTCATTATGGAAGGTATTCTTTGGTCGAGATTTTTGTTACTCCAATGGATGGTAGCCTTTTTATTATGGAAGGTAGTCAGTTGTCGATATTTTTGTTACTAAAATGGATGGTAGCATTGTCATTATGGCAGGTAGTCTGTTGTCAAGATTTTTTTTATACTACAATGGATTGTAGCCTTGTCATTCTGGAAGGTATTATGTTATCGATATCTTTGTTACTCCAATGGATGGTAGCCTAGTCATTATGGAAGGTAGTCTGTTTTCGATATGTTTGTTACTCCAATGGATGGTAGCCTTGTCATTATGGAAGGTAGTCTGTTGTGGAGATTTTTGTTACTCTATTAGATGGTAGCCTTGTCATTATGCATGGTAGTCTGCTGTCGATATATTTGTTACTCCATTGGATAGAAGCCTTATCATTATGGAAGGTAGTCTGTTGTGATGATTTTTTTTACTCCGATGGATGGTAGCCTTTTTATTATGGAAGGTAGTCGGTTATCTATATTTTTGTTACTACAATGGATGGTAGCCTTGTCATTATGGAAGGTAGTCTATTGTCGATATTTTTTTGACACTACAATGGACTGTAGCCTTGTCATTATGGAAGGTAGCCTGTTGTCGATATCTTTGTTACTCCAATGGATGGTAGCCTAGTCATTGTGGAAGGTAGTCTATTTTCGATATGTTTGTTACTCCAATGGATGGTAGCCTTGTCATTATTGGAGGTAGTCTGTTGTCGATATTTTTGTTACTACAATGGATGGTAGCCTTGTCATTATGGAAGGTAGTCTATTGTCAAGATTTTTTTTATACTACAATGGATTGTAGCCTTGTCATTATGGAAGGTAGTATGTTATCGATATCTTTGTTACTCCAATGAATGGTAGCCTAGTCATTATGGAAGGTAGTTTGTTTTCGATATGTTTGTTACTCCAATGGATGGTAGCCTTGTCATTATTGAAGGTAGTCTATTGTGGAGATTTTTGTTACTCTATTAGATGGTAGCCTTGTCATTATGGATGGTAGTCTGTTGTCGATATATTTGTTACTCCATTGGATAGAAGCCTTGTCATTATGGAAGGTATTGTGTTGTGGAGATTTTTGTTACTCCAATGGATTGTAGCCTTGTCATTATGGAAGGTAGTCTGTTTTCGAGATTATTTTGATACTACAATGGATTGTAGCCTTGTCATTATGGAAGGTAGTCAATCGTTGAGATTTCTGTTACTCCAATGGATGGTAGCCCTATCATTATGGAAGGTAGTCTGTTGTCGAGATTTTTTTTATACTACAATGGATTTTAGCCTTGTCATTATGGAAGGTAGTTTTTTGTCGAGATTTTTGTTACTCCAATGCATAGTAGCCTTGTCATTATGGAAGGTATTCTTTGGTCGAGATTTTTGTTACTCCAATGGATGGTAGCCTTTTTATTATGGAAGGTAGTCAGTTGTCGATATTTTTGTTACTAAAATGGATGGTAGCATTGTCATTATGGCAGGTAGTCTGTTGTCAAGATTTTTTTTATACTACAATGGATTGTAGCCTTGTCATTATGGAAGGTATTATGTTATCGATATCTTTGTTACTCCAATGGATGGTAGCCTAGTCATTATTGAAGGTAGTCTGTTTTCGATATGTTTGTTACTCCAATGGATGGTAGCCTTGTCATTATGGAAGGTAGTCTGTTGTGGAGATTTTTGTTACTCTATTAGATGGTAGCCTTGTCATTATGCATGGTAGTCTGCTGTCGATATATTTGTTACTCCATTGGATAGAAGCCTTATCATTATGGAAGGAAGTCTGTTGTGATGATTTTTTTTACTCCGATGGATGGTAGCCTTCTTATTATGGAAGGTAGTCGGTTATCTATATTTTTGTTACTACAATGGATGGTAGCCTTGTCATTATGGAAGGTAGTCTATTGTCGATATTTTTTTGACACTACAATGGACTGCAGCCTTGTCATTATGGAAGGTAGCCTGTTGTCGATATCTTTATTACTCCAATGGATGGTAGCCTAGTCATTATGGAAGGTAGTCTATTTTCGATATGTTTGTTACTCCAATGGATGGTAGCCTTGTCATTGTTGGAGGTAGTCTGTTGTCGATATTTTTGTTACTACAATGGATGGTAGCCTTGTCATTATGGAAGGTAGTCTATTGTCAAGATTTTTTTTATACTACAATGGATTGTAGCCTTGTCATTATGGAAGGTAGTATGTTATCGATATCTTTGTTACTCCAATGAATGGTAGCCTAGTCATTATGGAAGGTAGTGTGTTTTCGATATGTTTGTTACTCCAATGGATGGTAGCCTTGTCATTATGGAAGGTAGTCTGTTGTGGAGATTTTTGTTACTCTATTAGATGGTAGCCTTGTCATTATGGATGGTAGTCTGTTGTCGATATATTTGTTACTCCATTGGATAGAAGCCTTGTCATTATGGAAGGTAGTCTGTTGTGATGATTTTTTTTACTCCGATGGATGGTAGCCTTCTTATTATGGAAGGTAGTCGGTTATCTATATTTTTGTTACTACAATGGATGGTAGCCTTGTCATTATGGAATGTAGTCTATTGTCGATATTTTTTTGACACTACAATGGACTGTAGCCTTGTCATTATGGAAGGTAGCCTGTTGTCGATATCTTTGTTACTCCAATGGATGGTAGCCTAGTCATTATGGAAGGTAGTCTATTTTCGATATGTTTGTTACTCCAATGGATGGTAGCCTTGTCATTATTGGAGGTAGTCTGTTGTCGATATTTTTGTTACTACAATGGATGGTAGCCTTGTCATTATGGAAGGTAGTCTATTGTCAAGATTTTTTTTATACTACAATGGATTGTAGCCTTGTCATTATGGAAGGTAGTATGTTATCGATATCTTTGTTACTCCAATGAATGGTAGCCTAGTCATTATGGAAGGTAGTTTGTTTTCGATATGTTTGTTACTCCAATGGATGGTAGCCTTGTCATTATGGAAGGTAGTCTGTTGTGGAGATTTTTGTTACTCTATTAGATGGTAGCCTTGTCATTATGGATGGTAGTCTGTTGTCGATATATTTGTTACTCCATTGGATAAAAGCCTTGTCATTATGGAAGGTATTGTGTTGTGGAGATTTTTGTTACTCCAATGGATTGTAGCCTTGTCATTATGGAAGGTAGTCTGTTTTCGAGATTATTTTGATACTACAATGGATTGTAGCCTTGTCATTATGGAAGGTAGTCAATCGTTGAGATTTCTGTTACTCCAATGGATGGTAGCCCTATCATTATGGAAGGTAGTCTGTTGTCGAGATTTTTTTTATACTACAATGGATTTTAGCCTTGTCATTATGGAAGGTAGTTTTTTGTCGAGATTTTTGTTACTCCAATGCATAGTAGCCTTGTCATTATGGAAGGTATTCTTTGGTCGAGATTTTTCTTACTCCAATGGATGGTAGCCTTTTTATTATGGAAGGTAGTCAGTTGTCGATATTTTTGTTACTAAAATGGATGGTAGCATTGTCATTATGGAAGGTAGTCTGTTGTCAAGATTTTTTTTATACTACAATGGATTGTAGCCTTGTCATTATGGAAGGTATTATGTTATCGATATCTTTGTTACTCCAATGGATGGTAGCCTAGTCATTATTGAAGGTAGTCTGTTTTCGATATGTTTGTTACTCCAATGGATGGTAGCCTTGTCATTATGGAAGGTAGTCTGTTGTGGAGATTTTTGTTACTCTATTAGATGGTAGCCTTGTCATTATGCATGGTAGTCTGCTGTCGATATATTTGTTACTCCATTGGATAGAAGCCTTATCATTATGGAAGGAAGTCTGTTGTGATGATTTTTTTTACTCCGATGGATGGTAGCCTTCTTATTATGGAAGGTAGTCGGTTATCTATATTTTTGTTACTACAATGGATGGTAGCCTTGTCATTATGGAAGGTAGTCTATTGTCGATATTTTTTTGACACTACAATGGACTGCAGCCTTGTCATTATGGAAGGTAGCCTGTTGTCGATATCTTTATTACTCCAATGGATGGTAGCCTAGTCATTATGGAAGGTAGTCTATTTTCGATATGTTTGTTACTCCAATGGATGGTAGCCTTGTCATTGTTGGAGGTAGTCTGTTGTCGATATTTTTGTTACTACAATGGATGGTAGCCTTGTCATTATGGAAGGTAGTCTATTGTCAAGATTTTTTTTATACTACAATGGATTGTAGCCTTGTCATTATGGAAGGTAGTATGTTATCGATATCTTTGTTACTCCAATGAATGGTAGCCTAGTCATTATGGAAGGTAGTTTGTTTTCGATATGTTTGTTACTCCAATGGATGGTAGCCTTGTCATTATGGAAGGTAGTCTGTTGTGGAGATTTTTGTTACTCTATTAGATGGTAGCCTTGTCATTATGGATGGTAGTCTGTTGTCGATATATTTGTTACTCCATTGGATAGAAGCCTTGTCATTATGGAAGGTATTGTGTTGTGGAGATTTTTGTTACTCCAATCGATTGTAGCCTTGTCATTATGGAAGGTAGTCTGTTTTCGAGATTATTTTGATACTACAATGGATTGTAGCCTTGTCATTATGGAAGGTAGTCAATCGTTGAGTTTTCTGTTACTCCAATGGATGGTAGCCCTATCATTATGGAAGGTAGTCTGTTGTCGAGATTTTTTTTATACTACAATGGATTTTAGCCTTGTCATTATGGAAGGTAGTTTTTTGTCGAGATTTTTGTTACTCCAATGCATAGTAGCCTTGTCATTATGGAAGGTATTCTTTGGTCGAGATTTTTGTTACTCCAATGGATGGTAGCCTTTTTATTATGGAAGGTAGTCAGTTGTCGATATTTTTGTTACTAAAATGGATGGTAGCATTGTCATTATGGCAGGTAGTCTGTTGTCAAGATTTTTTTTATACTACAATGGATTGTAGCCTTGTCATTATGGAAGGTATTATGTTATCGATATCTTTGTTACTCCAATGGATGGTAGCCTAGTCATTATGGAAGGTAGTATGTTTTCGATATGTTTGTTACTCCAATGGATGGTAGCCTTGTCATTATGGAAGGTAGTTTGTTGTGGAGATTTTTGTTACTCTATTAGATGGTAGCCTTGTCATTATGCATGGTAGTCTGCTGTCGATATATTTGTTACTCCATTGGATAGAAGCCTTATCATTATGGAAGGTAGTCTGTTGTGATGATTTTTTTTACTCCGATGGATGGTAGCCTTCTTATTATGGAAGGTAGTCGGTTATCTATATTTTTGTTACTACAATGGATGGTAGCCTTGTCATTATGGAAGGTAGTCTATTGTCGATATTTTTTTGACACTACAATGGACTGTAGCCTTGTCATTATGGAAGGTAGCCTGTTGTCGATATCTTTGTTACTCCAATGGATGGTAGCCTAGTCATTATGGAAGGTAGTCTATTTTCGATATGTTTGTTACTCCAATGGATGGTAGCCTTGTCATTATTGGAGGTAGTCTGTTGTCGATATTTTTGTTACTACAATGGATGGTAGCCTTGTCATTATGGAAGGTAGTCTATTGTCAAGATTTTTTTTATACTACAATGGATTGTAGCCTTGTCATTATGGAAGGTAGTATGTTATCGATATCTTTGTTACTCCAATGAATGGTAGCCTAGTCATTATGGAAGGTAGTTTGTTTTCGATATGTTTGTTACTCCAATGGATGGTAGCCTTGTCATTATGGAAGGTAGTCTGTTGTGGAGATTTTTGTTACTCTATTAGATGGTAGCCTTGTCATTATGGATGGTAGTCTGTTGTCGATATATTTGTTACTCCATTGGATAGAAGCCTTGTCATTATGGAAGGTATTGTGTTGTGGAGATTTTTGTTACTCCAATCGATTGTAGCCTTGTCATTATGGAAGGTAGTCTGTTTTCGAGATTATTTTGATACTACAATGGATTGTAGCCTTGTCATTATGGAAGGTAGTCAATCGTTGAGTTTTCTGTTACTCCAATGGATGGTAGCCCTATCATTATGGAAGGTAGTCTGTTGTCGAGATTTTTTTTATACTACAATGGATTTTAGCCTTGTCATTATGGAAGGTAGTTTTTTGTCGAGATTTTTGTTACTCCAATGCATAGTAGCCTTGTCATTATGGAAGGTATTCTTTGGTCGAGATTTTTGTTACTCCAATGGATGGTAGCCTTTTTATTATGGAAGGTAGTCAGTTGTCGATATTTTTGTTACTAAAATGGATGGTAGCATTGTCATTATGGCAGGTAGTCTGTTGTCAAGATTTTTTTTATACTACAATGGATTGTAGCCTTGTCATTATGGAAGGTATTATGTTATCGATATCTTTGTTACTCCAATGGATGGTAGCCTAGTCATTATGGAAGGTAGTATGTTTTCGATATGTTTGTTACTCCAATGGATGGTAGCCTTGTCATTATGGAAGGTAGTCTGTTGTGGAGATTTTTGTTACTCTATTAGATGGTAGCCTTGTCATTATGCATGGTAGTCTGCTGTCGATATATTTGTTACTCCATTGGATAGAAGCCTTATCATTATGGAAGGTAGTCTGTTGTGATGATTTTTTTTACTCCGATGGATGGTAGCCTTCTTATTATGGAAGGTAGTCGGTTATCTATATTTTTGTTACTACAATGGATGGTAGCCTTGTCATTATGGAAGGTAGTCTATTGTCGATATTTTTTTGACACTACAATGGACTGTAGCCTTGTCATTATGGAAGGTAGCCTGTTGTCGATATCTTTGTTACTCCAATGGATGGTAGCCTAGTCATTATGGAAGGTAGTCTATTTTCGATATGTTTGTTACTCCAATGGATGGTAGCCTTGTCATTATTGGAGGTAGTCTGTTGTCGATATTTTTGTTACTACAATGGATGGTAGCCTTGTCATTATGGAAGGTAGTCTATTGTCAAGATTTTTTTTATACTACAATGGATTGTAGCCTTGTCATTATGGAAGGTAGTATGTTATCGATATCTTTGTTACTCCAATGAATGGTAGCCTAGTCATTATGGAAGGTAGTTTGTTTTCGATATGTTTGTTACTCCAATGGATGGTAGCCTTGTCATTATGGAAGGTAGTCTGTTGTGGAGATTTTTGTTACTCTATTAGATGGTAGCCTTGTCATTATGGATGGTAGTCTGTTGTCGATATATTTGTTACTCCATTGGATAGAAGCCTTGTCATTATGGAAGGTATTGTGTTGTGGAGATTTTTGTTACTCCAATGGATTGTAGCCTTGTCATTATGGAAGCTAGTCTGTTTTCGAGATTATTTTGATACTACAATGGATTGTAGCCTTGTCATTATGGAAGGTAGTCAATCGTTGAGATTTCTGTTACTCCAATGGATGGTAGCCCTATCATTATGGAAGGTAGTCTGTTGTCGAGATTTTTTTTATACTACAATGGATTTTAGCCTTGTCATTATGGAAGGTAGTTTTTTGTCGAGATTTTTGTTACTCCAATGCATAGTAGCCTTGTCATTATGGAAGGTATTCTTTGGTCGAGATTTTTGTTACTCCAATGGATGGTAGCCTTCTTATTATGGAAGGTAGTCAGTTGTCGATACTTTTGTTACTAAAATGGATGGTAGCATTGTCATTATGGCAGGTAGTCTGTTGTCAAGATTTTTTTATACTACAATGGATTGTAGCCTTGTCATTATGGAAGGTATGATGTTATCGATATCTTTGTTACTCCAATGGATGGTAGCCTAGTCATTATGGAAGGTAGTCTGTTTTTGATATGTTTGTTACTCTAATGGATGGTAGCCTTGTCATTATGGAAGGTAGTCTATTGTGGAGATTTTTGATACTCTATTAGATGGTAGCCTTGTCATTATTGATGGTAGTCTATTGTCGATATATTTGTTACTCCATTGGATAGTAGCCTTGTTATTATGGAAGGTAGTCTATTGTCGAGATTTTTGTTACTCTGATGGATGGTAGCCTTCTTATTATGGAAGGTAGTCAGTTGTCGATATTTTTGTTACTACAATGGATGGTAGCCTTGTCATTATGGAAGGTAGTCTGTTGTCGATATTTTTTTGATACTACAATGGACTGTAGCCTTGTCATTATGGAAGGTAGTCTGTTGTCGATATCTTTGTTACTCCAATGGATGGTAGCCTAGTCATTATGGAAGGTAGACTATTTTCGATATGTTTGTTACTACAATGGATGGTAGCCTTGTCATTATGGAAGGTAGTCTATTGTCAAGATTTTTTTTATACTACAATGGATTGTAGCCTTGTCATTATGGAAGGTAGTCTGTTATCGATATCTTTGTTACTCCAATGGATGGTAGCCTAGTCATTATGGAAGGTAGTCTGTTTTCGATATGTTTGTTACTCTAATGGATGGTAGCCTTGTCATTATGGAAGGTAGTCTGTTGTGGAGATTTTTGTTACTCTATTATATGGTAGCCTTGTCATTTTGGATGGTAGTCTGTTGTCGATATATTTTTTACTCCATTGGATAGAAGCCTTGTCATTATGGAAGGTAGTGTGTTGTGGAGATTTTTTTTACTCCATTGGATGGTAGACTTGTCATTATGGAAGGTAGTCTGTTGCCGAGATTTTTGTTACTCCAATGGATTTTAGCCTTGTCATTATGGAAGGTAGTCTATTTTCGAGATTATTTTGATACTACAATGGATTGTAGCCTTGTCATTATGGAAGGTAGTCTATCGTTGATATTTCTGTTACTCCAATGGATGGTAGCCCTGTCATTATGGAAGGTAGTCTGTTGTCGTGATTTTTGTTATTCCATTGGATGGTAGCCTTCTCATTATGGAAGGTAGTTTTTTATCGAGATTTTTGTTAGTCCAATGGATAGTAGCCTTGTCATTATGGAAGGTAGTCTATTGTCGAGATTTTTGTTACTCCAATGTATTGTAGCCTTGTCATTATGGAAGGTATTCTTTGGTCGAGATTTTTGTTACTCCAATGAATGGTAGCCTTCTTATTATGGAAGGTAGTCAGTTGTCAATATTTTTGTTACAAAAATGGATGGTAGCCTTGTCATTATGGAAGGTATTCTGTTGTCAAGATTTCTTTTATACTACAATGGATTTTAGCCTTGTCATTATGGAAGGTATTCTGTTATCGATATCTTTGTTACTCCAATGGATGGTAGCCTAGTCATTATGGAAGGTAGTCTATTTTCGATATGTTTGTTACTCCAATGGATGGTAGCCTTGTCATTATGGAAGGTAGTCTGTTGTGGAGATTTTTGATACTCTATTAGATGGTAGCCTTGTCATTATTGATGGTAGTCTGTTGTCGATATATTTGTTACTCCATTGGATAGTAGCCTTATTATTATGGAAGGTAGTCTATTGTCGAGATGTTTATTACTCCGATGGATGGTAGCCTTCTTATTATGGAAGGTAGTCGGTTGTCGATATTTTTGTTACTACAATGGATGGTTGCCTTGTCATTATGGAAGGTAGTCTGTTGTCGATATTTTTTTGATACTACAATGGACTGTAGCCTTGTCATTATGGAAGGTAGTCTGTTGTCGATATCTTTGTTACTCCAATGGATGGTAGCCTAGTCATTATGGAAGGTAGACTATTTTCGATATGTTTGTTACTGCAATGAATGGTAGCCTTGTCATTATGGAAGGTAGTCTGTTGTCGATATTTTTGTTACTACAATGGATGGTAGCCTTGTCATTATGGAAGGTAGTCTATTGTCATGATTTTTTTTATACTACAATGGATTGTAGCCTTGTCATTATGGAAGGTAGTTTGTTTTTGAGATTTTTGTGACTCCAATGGATGGTAGCCTTGTCATTATGGAAGGTAGTCTGTTGTCGATATTTTTGTTACTTTAATGGATGGTAGCCTTGTCATTATGCAAGGTAGTCTGTCGTTGTGATTTTTGTTAATCCAATGTATGGTAGCCTTGTCATTATGGAAGGTAGTCTGTTGTTTAGATTTTTGTTACTACAATGTATGTTAGCCTTGTCATTATGGAAGTTAGTCTGTTGTCGAGATTTTTGTTACTCCATTGGATAGTAGCCTTTTCATTATTGAAGGTAGTCTGTTGTAGAGATTTTTGTTACTCAAATGGATGGTAGCCTTGTCATTATGGAAGGTAGTATGTTGTCGTGATTTTTGTTACTCCAATGGATGGTAGCCTTGTCATTATGGAAGGTAGTATGTTATCGATATCTTTGTTACTCCAATGGATGGTAGCCTTGTCAATATGGAAGGTAGTCTGTCATTGTGATTTTTGTTACTCCAATGGATGGTAGCCTTGTCATTATGGAAGGTAGTCCGTTGTTCAGATTTTTGTTACTACCATGTATATTAGCCTTGTGATTATGGAAGGTAGTCTGTTGTCGAGATTATTTTGAAACTACAATGGGTTGTAGCCTTGTCATTATGGAAGGTTGTCTATCGTTGAGATTTCTATTACTCCAATGGATTGTTACCTTGTCATTATGGAAGGTAGTCTATTGTCGAGATTTTTGTTACTCCGATGGATGGTAGCCTTGTCATTATGGAAGGTAGTCTGTTGTTCATATTTTTGTTACTACAATATATGTTAGCCTTGTCCTTATGGAAGGTTGTCTGTTTTTGAGATTTTTGTTTTTCCAATAGATGGTAGCCTTGTCATTATGGAAGGTAGTCTATTTTCGAGATTTTTGTTACTTTAATGGATGTAGCCTTGTCATTATGGAAGGTAGTCTGTCATTGTGATTTTTGTTACTCCAATGGATGGTATCCTTGTCATTATGGAAGGTAGTTTGTTGTTTAGATTTTTGTTACTATAATGTATGTTAGCCTTGTCATTATGGAAGGTATTCTGTTGTCGAGATTTTTGTTACTCCATTGGATAGTAGCCTTGTCATTATGGAAGGTAGTCTGTTGTGGAGATTTCTTTTACTCCAATGGATGGTAGCCTTGTCATTATGGAAGGTAGTATGTTGTCGTGATTTTTGTTACTCCAATGGATGGTAGCCTTGTCATTATGGAAGGTAGTATGTTGTCGATATCTTTGTTACTCCAATGGATGGTAGCCTTGTCAATATGGAAGGTAGTATGTCATTGAGATTTTTGTTACTCCAATGGATGGTAGCCTTGTCATTATGAAAGGTAGTCTGTTGTTCAAATTTTTGTTACTACCATGTATGTTAGCCTTGTCATTATAAAAGGTAGTGTGTTGTCGAGATTATTTTGATACTACAATGGATTGTAGCCTTGTCATTACGGAAGGTAGTCTGTTGTTAAGATTTTTGTTACTACCATGTATGTTAGCCTTGTCATTATGGAAGGCAGTCTGTTGTCGAGATTATTTTGATACTACAATGGATTGTAGCCTTGTCATTATGGAAGGTAGTCTATCATTGAGATTTATGTTACTCCAATGGATTGTAAACTTGTCATTATGGAAGGTAGTCTGTTGTCGAGATTTTTGTTACTCCAATGGTGGTAGCCTTGTCATTATGGAAGGTAGTTTGTCGTTGTGATTTCTGTTACTCCAATTGATGGTAGCCTTGTCATTATGGAAGGTAGTTTGTTGTCGAGATTTTTGTTATTCCATTGGATGGTAGCCTTGTCATTATGGAAGGTAGTTTTTTCTCGAGATTTTTGTTACTCCAATGGATATTAGCCTTGTCATTATGGAAGGTAGTTTATCATTGTGATTTTGGTTGCTCCAATGGATGGTAGCCTTGTCATTATGGAAGGTAGTTTGTTGTTTAGATTTTTGTTACTATAATGTATGTTAGCCTTGTCATTATGGAAGGTATTCTGTTGTCGAGATTTTTTGTTACTCCATTGGATGGTAGCCTTGTCATTATGGAAGGTAGTCTGTTGTGGAGATTTCTGTTACTCCAATGGATGGTAGCCTTGTCATTATGGAAGGTTGTATGTTGTCGTGATTTTTGTTACTCCAGTGGATGGTAGCCTTGTCATTATGGAAGGTAGTATGTTGTCGATATCTTTGTTATTCCAATGGATGGTAGCCTTGTCAATATGGAAGGTAGTCTGTCATTGAGATTTTTGTTACTCCAATGGATGGTAGCCTTGTCATTATGGAAGGTAGTCTATTGATCAGATTTTTGTTACTACCATGTATGTTAGCCTTGTCATTATGGAAGGTAGTGTGTTGTCAAGATTATTTATATACTACAATGGATTGTAGCCTTGTCATTACGGAAGGTAGTCTATCGTTGAGATTTATGTTACTCCATTGGATGGTAGCCTTGTCATTATGGAAGGTAGTCTGTTGTCGAGATTATTGTTACTCCAATGGATGGTAGCCTTGTCATTATGGAAGGTAGTCTGTCGTTGTGATTTCTTTTACTCCAATGGATGGTAGCCTTGCCATTATGGAAGGTAGTCTGTTGTCAAGATTTTAGTTATTCCATTGGTTGGTAGCCTTGTCATTATGGAAGGTAGTTTTTTGTTGAGATTTTTGTTACTCCAATGGATGGTAGCCTTGTCATTATGGAAGGTATTCTTTTTTTGATATTTTTGTTATTCCAATGGATGGTATCCTAGTCATTATGGAAGGTAGTCTGTTTTTGAGATTTTTGTTACTCCAATGGATGGTAGCCTTGTCATTATGGAAGGTAGTATGTTGTCGAGATTTTTTTTACTTTAATGGATGGTAGCCTTGTCATTATGCAAGGTAGTCTGTCGTTGTGATTTTTGTTAATCCAATGGATGGTAGCCTTGTCATTATGGAAGGTAGTCTGTTGTTTAGATTTTTGTTACTATAATGTATGTTAGCCTTGTCATTATGGAAGTTAGTCTGTTGTCGAGATTTTTGTTACTCCATTGGATAGTAGCCTTTTCATTATTGAAGGTAGTCTATTGTAGAGATTTCTTTTACTCAAATGGATGGTAGCCTTGTCATTATGGAAGGTAGTATGTTGTCGTGATTTTTGTTACTCCAATGGATGGTAGCCTTGTCATTATGGAAGGTAGTATGTTATCGATATCTTTTTTACTCCAATGGATGGTAGCCTTGTCAATATGGAAGGTAGTCTGTCATTAGGATTTTTGTTACTCCAATGGATGGTAGCCTTGTCATTATGGAAGGTAGTCTGTTGTTCAGATTTTTGTTACTACCATGTATATTAGCCTTGTCATTATGGAAGGTAGTCTATTGTAGAGATTATTTTGATACTTCAATGGGTTGTAGCCTTGTCATTATGGAAGGTAGTCTATCGTTGAGATTTCTGTTACTCCAATGGATTGTAACCTTGTCATTATGGAAGGTAGTCTGTTGTCGAGATTTTTGTTACTCCAATGGATGGTAGCCTTGTCATTATGGAAGGTAGTTTGTCGTTGTGATTTCTGTTACTCAAATGGATGGTAGCCTTGTCATTATGGAAGGAAGTTTGTTGTCGAGATTTTTGTTATTCCATTGGATGGTAGCCTTGTCATTATGGAAGGTAGTTTTTTCTCGAGATTTTTGTTACTCCAATGGATAGTAGCCTTGTTGTTATGGAAGGTAGTTTGTCATTTTGATTTTTGTTACTCCAATGAATTGTAGCCTTGTCATTATGGAAGGTAGTCTGTTGTTCAGATTTTTGTTACTACAATATATCTTAGCCTTGTCCCTATGGAACGTTGTCTGTTTTTGAAATTTTTGTTTCTCCAATAGATGGTAGCCTTGTCAATATGGAAGGTAGTCTATTGTCGAGATTTTTGTTACTTTAATGGATGAAGTCTTGTCATTATGGAAGGTAGTCTGTCATTGTGATTTTTGTTACTCCAATGGATGGGAGCCTAGTCATTATGGAAGGTAGTTCGTTGTTTAGATTTTTGTTACTATAATGTATGTTAGCCTTGTCATTATGGAAGGTATTCTGTTGTCGAGATTTTTTGTTACTCCATTGGATGGTAGCCTTGTCATTATGGAAGGTAGTCTGTTGTGGAGATTTCTGTTACTCCAATGGATGGTAGCCTTGTCATTATGGAAGGTAGTATGTTGTCGTGATTTTTGTTACTCCAGTGGATGGTAGCCTTGTCATTATAGAAGGTAGTATGTTGTCGATATCTTTGTTACTCCAATGGATGGTAGACTTGTCAATATGGAAGGTAGTCTGTCATTGAGATTTTTGTTACTCCAATGGATGGTAGCCTTGTCATTATGGAATGTAGTCTGTTGTTCAGATTTTTGTTACTACCATGTATGTTAGCCTTGTCATTATGGAAGGTAGTGTGTTATCGAGATTATTTTGATACTACAATGGATTGTAGCCTTGTCATTACGGAAGGTAGTCTGTTGTTAAGATTTTTGTTACTACCATGTATGTTAGCCTTGTCATTATGGAAGTTAGTCTGTTGTTGAGATTATTTTGATACTACAATGGATTGTAGCCTTGTCATTATGGAAGGTAGTCTATCATTGAGATTTCTGTTAGTCCAATGGATTGTAACCTTGTCATTATGGAAGGTAGTCTGTTGTCGAGATTTTTGTTACTCCAATGGATGGTAGCCTTGTCATTATGGAAGGTAGTTTGTCATTGTGATTTCTGTTACTCCAATGGATGGTAGCCTTGTCATTATGGAAGGTAGTTTGTTGTCGAGATTTTTGTTATTCCATTGGATGGTAGCCTTGTCATTATGGAAGGTGGTTTTTTCTTGAGATTTTTGTTACTCCAATGGATAGCATCCTTGTCATTATGGAAGGTAGTCTGTCATTGTGATTTTTGTTACTCCAATGGATGGTAGCCTTGTCATTATGGAAGGTAGTCTGTTGTTCAGATTTTTGTTACTACCATGTAAATTAGCCTTGTCATTATGGAAGGTAGTCTATTGTAGAGATTATTTTGATACTACAATGGGTTGTAGCCTTGTCATTATGGAAGGTAGTCTATCGTTGAGATTTTTGTTACTCCAATGGATTGTAACATTGTCATTATGGAAGATAGTCTGTTGTCGAGATTTTTGTTACTCCAATGGATGGTAGCCTTGTCATTATGGAAGGTAGTTTGTCGTTGTGATTTCTGTTACTCAAATGGATGGTAGCCTTGTCATTATGGAAGGAAGTTTGTTGTCGAGATTTTTGTTATTCCATTGGATGGTAGCCTTGTCATTATGGAAGGTAGTTTTTTTTCTCGAGATTTTTGTTACTCCAATGGATAGTAGCCTTGTCGTTATGGAAGGTAGTTTGTCATTTTGATTTTTGTTACTCCAATGAATTGTAGCCTTGTCATTATGGAAGGTAGTCTGTTGTTCAGATTTTTGTTACTACAATATATGTTAGCCTTGTCCCTATGGAATGTTGTCTGTTTTTGAAATTTTTGTTTCTCCAATAGATGGTAGCCTTGTCAATATGGAAGGTAGTCTATAGTCAAGATTTTTGTTACTTTAATGGATGAAGTCTTGTCATTATGGAAGGTAGTCTGTCATTGTGATTTTTGTTACTCCAATGGATGGTAGCCTAGTCATTATGGAAGGTAGTTTGTTGTTTAGATTTTTGTTACTATAATGTATGTTAGCCTTGTCATTATGGAAGGTATTCTGTTGTCGAGATTTTTTGTTACTCCATTGGATGGTAGCCTTGTAATTATGGAAGGTAGTCTGTTGTGGAGATTTCTGTTACTCCAATGGATGGTAGCCTTGTCATTATGGAAGGTAGTATGTTGTCGTGATTTTTGTTACTCCAGTGGATGGTAGCCTTGTCATTATGGAAGGTAGTATGTTGTCGATATCTTTGTTACTCCAATGGATGGTAGACTTGTCAATATGGAAGGTAGTCTGTCATTGAGATTTTTGTTACTCCAATGGATGGTAGCCTTGTCATTATGGAATGTAGTCTGTTGTTCAGATTTTTGTTACTACCATGTATGTTAGCCTTGTCATTATGGAAGGTAGTGTGTTATCGAGATTATTTTGATACTACAATGGATTGTAGCCTTGTCATTACGGAAGGTAGTCTGTTGTTAAGATTTTTGTTACTACCATGTATTTTAGCCTTGTCATTATGGAAGGTAGTATGTTGTTGAGATTATTTTGATACTACAATGGATTGTAGCCTTGTCACTATGGAAGGTAGTCTATCATTGAGATTTCTGTTAGTCCAATGGATTGTAACCTTGTCATTATGGAAGGTAGTCTGTTGTCGAGATTTTTGTTACTCCAATGGATGGTAGCCTTGTCATTATGGAAGGTAGTTTGTCGTTGTGATTTCTGTTACTCCAATGGATGGTAGCCTTGTCATTATGGAAGGTAGTTTGTTGTCGAGATTTTTGTTATTCCATTGGATGGTAGCCTTGTCATTGTGGAAGGTGGTTTTTTCTTGAGATTTTTGTTACTCCAATGGATAGCAGCCTTGTCATTATGGAAGGTAGTCTGTCATTGTGATTTTTGTTACTCCAATGAATGGTAGCCTTGTGATTATTGAAGGTAGTCTGTTGTTCAGATTTTTGTTACTACAATATATGTTAGCCTTGTCCTTGTGGAAGGTGGTCTGTTTTTGAGATTTTTGTTTCTCCAAAAGATGGTAGCCTTGTAATTATGGAAGGTAGTCTATTGTCGAGATTTTTGTTACTTTAATGGATGGTAGCCTTTTCATTACGGAAGGTAGTCTGTCATTGTGATTTTTTTTACTCCAATGGATGGTAGCCTTGTCATTATGGAAGGTAGTTTGTTGTTTAGATTTTTGTTAATATAATGTATGTTAGCCTTGTCATTATGGAAGGTATTCTGTTGTCGAGATTTTTGTTACTCCATTGGATAGTAGCCTTGTCCTTATGGAAGGTAGTATGTTGTCGTGATTTTTGTTACTCCAATGGATGGTAGCCTTGTCATTATGGAAGGTAGTATGTTATCGATATCTTTGTTACTCCAATGGATGGTAGCCTTGTCAATATGGAAGGTAGTCTGTCATTGTGATTTTTGTTACTCCAATGGATGGTAGCCTTGTCATTATGGAAGGTAGTCCGTTGTTCAGATTTTGGTTACTACCATGTATATTAGCCTTGTGATTATGGAAGGTAGTCTGTTGTCGAGATTATTTTGATACTACAATGGGTTGTAGCCTTGTCATTTTGGAAGGTAGTCTATCGTTGAGATTTCTGTTACTCCAATGGATTGTTACCTTGTCATTATGGAAGGTAGTCTATTGTCGAGATTTTTGTTACTCCAATGGATGGTAGCCTTGTCATTATGGAAGGTAGTCTGTTGTTCATATTTTTGTTACTACAATATATGTTAGCCTTGTCCTTATGGAAGGTAGTCTGTTTTTGAGATTTTTGTTACTCCAATGGATGGTAGCCTTGTCATTATGGAAGGTAGTATGTTGTCGAGATTTTTGTTACTTTAATGGATGGTAGCCTTGTCATTATGGAAGGTAGTCTGTTGTTTAGATTTTTGTTACTATAATGTATGTTAGCCTTGTCATTATGGAAGGTATTCTGTTGTCGAGATTTTTGTTACTCCATTGGATAGTAGCCTTTTCATTATGGAAGGTAGTCTGTTGTGGAGATTTCTTTTACTCAAATGGATGGTAGCCTTGTCATTATGGAAGGTAGTATGTTGTCGTGATTTTTGTTACTCCAATGGATGGTAGCCTTGTCATTATGGAAGGTAGTATGTTATCGATATCTTTGTTACTCCAATGGATGGTAGCCTTGTCAATATGGAAGGTAGTCTGTCATTGAGATTTTTGTTACTCCAATGGATGGTAGCCTTGTCATTATGGAAGGTAGTCTGTTGTTCAAATTTTTGTTACTACCATGTATGTTAGCCTTGTCATTATAAAAGGTAGTGTGTTGTCGAGATTATTTTGATACTACAATGGATTGTAGCCTTTTCATTACGGAAGGTAGTCTGTTGTTAAGATTTTTGTTACTACCATGTATGTTAGCCTTGTCATTATGGAAGGCAGTCTATTGTCGAGATTATTTTGATACTACAATGGATTGTAGCCTTGTCATTATGGAAGGTAGTCTATCGTTGAGATTTATGTTACTCCAATGGATTGTAACCTTGTCATTATGGAAGGTAGTCTGTTGTCGAGATTTTTGTTACTCCAATGGTGGTAGCCTTGTCATTATGGAAGGTAGTTTGTCGTTGTGATTTCTGTTACTCCAATTGATGGTAGCCTTGTCATTATGGAAGGTAGTTTGTTGTCGAGATTTTTGTTATTCCATTGGATGGTAGCCTTGTCTTTATGGAAGGTAGTTTTTTCTCGAGATTTTTGTTACTCCAATGGATATTAGCCTTGTCATTATGGAAGGTAGTCTGTCATTGTGATTTTTGTTGCTCCAATGGATGGTAGCCTTGTCATTATGGAAGGTATTCTGTTGTCGAGATTTTTTGTTAGTCCATTGGATGGTAGCCTTGTCATTATGGAAGGTAGTCTGTTGTGGAGATTTCTGTTACTCCAATGGATGGTAGCCTTGTCATTATGGAAGGTAGTATGTTGTCGTGATTTTTGTTACTCCAGTGGATGGTAGCCTTGTCATTATGGAAGGTAGTTTGTTGTTTAGATTTTTGTTACTATAATGTATGTTAGCCTTGTCATTATGGAAGTTAGTCTGTTGTCGAGATTTTTGTTACTCCATTGGATAGTAGCCTTTTCATTATTGAAGGTAGTCTATTGTAGAGATTTCTTTTACTCAAATGGATGGTAGCCTTGTCATTATGGAAGGTAGTATGTTGTCGTGATTTTTGTTACTCCAATGGATGGTAGCCTTGTCATTATGGAAGGTAGTATGTTATCGATATCTTTTTTACTCCAATGGATGGTAGCCTTGTCAATATGGAAGGTAGTCTGTCATTGTGATTTTTGTTACTCCAATGGATGGTAGCCTTGTCATTATGGAAGGTAGTTTGTTGTTAAGATTTTTGTTACTACCATGTATATTAGCCTTGTCATTATGGAAGGTAGTCTATTGTAGAGATTATTTTGATACTACAATGGGTTGTAGCCTTGTCATTATGGAAGGTAGTCTATCGTTGAGATTTCTGTTACTCCAATGGATTGTAACCTTGTCATTATGGAAGGTAGTCTGTTGTCGAGATTTTTGTTACTCCAATGGATGGTAGCCTTGTCATTATGGAAGGTAGTTTGTCGTTGTGATTTCTGTTACTCAAATGGATGGTAGCCTTGTCATTATGGAAGGAAGTTGGTTGTCGAGATTTTTGTTATTCCATTGGATGGTAGCCTTGTCATTATGGAAGGTAGTTTTTTCTCGAGATTTTTGTTACTCCAATGGATAGTAGCCTTGTCGTTATGGAAGGTAGTTTGTCATTTTGATTTTTGTTACTCCAATGAATTGTAGCCTTGTCATTATGGAAGGTAGTCTGTTGTTCAGATTTTTGTTACTACAATATATGTTAGCCTTGTCCCTATGGAACGTTGTCTGTTTTTGAAATTTTTGTTTCTCCAATAGATGGTAGCCTTGTCAATGTGGAAGGTAGTCTATTGTCGAGATTTTTGTAACTTTAATGGATGAAGTATTGTCATTATGGAAGGTAGTCTGTCATTGTGATTTTTGTTACTCCAATGGATGGTAGCCTAGTCATTATGGAAGGTAGTTTGTTGTTTAGATTTTTGTTACTATAATGTATGTTAGCCTTGTCATTATGGAAGGTATTCTGTTGTCGAGATTTTTTGTTACTCCATTGGATGGTAGCCTTGTCATTATGGAAGGTAGTCTATTGTGGAGATTTCTGTTACTCCAATGGATGGTAGCCTTGTCATTATGGAAGGTAGTATGTTGTCGTGATTTTTGTTACTCCAGTGGATGGTAGCCTTGTCATTATGGAAGGTAGTATGTTGTCGATATCTTTGTTACTCCAATGGATGGTAGACTTGTCAATATGGAAGGTAGTCTGTCATTGAGATTTTTGTTACTCCAATGGATGGTAGCCTTGTCATTATGGAATGTAGTCTGTTGTTCAGATTTTTGTTACTACCATGTATGTTAGCCTTGTCATTATTGAAGGTAGTGTGTTGTCGAGATTATTTTGATACTACAATGGATTGTAGCCTTGTCATTACGGAAGGTAGTCTATTGTTAAGATTTTTGTTACTACCATGTATTTTAGCCTTGTCATTATGGAAGGTAGTCTGTTGTTGAGATTATTTTGATACTACAATGGATTGTAGCCTTGTCATTATGGAAGGTAGTCTATCATTGAGATTTCTGTTAGTCCAATGGATTGTAACCTTGTCATTATGGAAGGTAGTCTGTTGTCGAGATTTTTGTTACTCCAATGGATGGTAGCCTTGTCATTATGGAAGGTAGTTTGTCGTTGTGATTTCTGTTACTCCAATGGATGGTAGCCTTGTCATTATGGAAGGTAGTTTGTTGTCGAGATTTTTGTTATTCCATTGGATGGTAGCCTTGTCATTATGGAAGGTGGTTTTTTCTTGAGATTTTTGTTACTCCAATGGATAGCAGCCTTGTCATTATGGAAGGTAGTCTGTCATTGTGATTTTTGTTACTCCAATGAATGGTAGCCTTGTCATTATTGAAGGTAGTCTGTTGTTCAGATTTTTGTTACTACAATATATGTTAGCCTTGTCCTTGTGGAAGGTGGTCTGTTTTTGAGATTTTTGTTTCTCCAAAAGATGGTAGCCTTGTAATTATGGAAGGTAGTCTATTGTCGAGATTTTTGTTACTTTAATGGATGGTAGCCTTTTCATTACGGAAGGTAGTCTGTCATTGTGATTTTTTTTATTCCAATGGATGGTAGCCTTGTCATTATGGAAGGTAGTTTGTTGTTTAGATTTTTGTTAATATAATGTATGTTAGCCTTGTCATTATGGAAGGTATTCTGTTGTCGAGATTTTTGTTACTCCATTGGATAGTAGCCTTGTCATTATGGAAGGTAGTATGTTGTCGTGATTTTTGTTACTCCAATGGATGGTAGCCTTGTCATTATGGAAGGTAGTATGTTGTCGATATCTTTGTTATTCCAATGGATAGTAGCCTTGTCAATATGGAAGGTAGTCTGTCATTGTGATTTTTGTTACTCCAATGGATGGTAGCCTTGTCATTTTGGAAGGTAGTCTGTTGTTCAGATTTTTGTTACTACCATGTATGTTAGCCTTGTCATTATGGAAGGTAGTGTGTTGTCAAGATTATTTTGATACTATAATGGATTGTAGCCTTGTCATTACGGAAGGTAGTCTATCGTTGAGATTTATGTTACTCCATTGGATGGTAGCCTTGTCATTATGGAATGTAGTCTGTTGTCGAGATTATTGTTACTCCAATGGATGGTAGCCTTGTCATTATGGAAGGTAGTTTGTCGTTGTGATTTCTTTTACTCCAATGGATGGTAGCCTTGCCATTATGGAAGGTAGTCTGTTGTCGAGATTTTAGTTATTCCATTGGATGGTAGCCTTGTCATTATGAAAGGTAGTTTTTTATTGAAATTTTTGTTACTCCAATGGATGGTAGCCTTGTCATTATGGAAGGTAGTCTTTTTTTAATATTTTTGTTATTCCAATGGATGGTATCCTAGTCATTATGGAAGGTAGTCTGTTTTTGAGATTTTTGTTACTCCAATGGATGGTATCCTTGTCATTATGGAACGTAGTATGTTGTCGAGATTTTTGTTACTTTAATGGATGGTAGCCTTGTCATTATGCAAGGTAGTCTGTCTTTGTGATTTTTGTTAATCCAATGGATGGTAGCCTTGTCATTATGGTAGGTAGTCTGTTGTTTGGATTTTTGATACTATAATGTATGTTAGCCTTGTCATTATGGAAGTTAGTCTGTTGTCGAGATTTTTGTTACTCCATTGGATAGTAGCCTTTTCATTATTGAAGGTAGTCTGTTGTAGAGATTTCTGTTACTCAAATGGATGGTAGCCTTGTCATTATGGAAGGTAGTATGTTATCGTGATTTTTGTTACTCCAATGGATGGTAGCCTTGACATTATGGAAGGTAGTATGTTATCGATATCTTTTTTACTCCAATGGATGGTAGCCTTGTCAATATGGAAGGTAGTCTGTCATTGTGATTTTTGTTACTCCAATGGATGGTAGCCTTGTCATTATGGAAGGTAGTCTGTTGTTCAGATTTTTGTTACTACCATGTATATTAGCCTTGTCATTATGGAAGGTAGTCTATTGTAGAGATTATTTTGATACTACAATGGATTGTAGCCTTGTCATTATAGAAGGTAGTATATCGTTGAGTTTCTGTTACTCCAATGGATTGCAACCTTGTCATTATGGAAGGTAGTCTGTTGTCGAGATTTTTGTTACTCCAATGGATGGTAGCCTTGTCATTATGGAAGGTAGTTTGTCGTTGTGATTTCTGTTACTCCAATGGATGGTAGCCTTGTCATTATGGAAGGAAGTTTGTTGTCGAGATTTTTGTTATTCCATTGGATGGTAGCCTTGTCATTATGGAAGGTAGTTTTTTCTCGAAATTTTTGTTACTCCAATGGATAGTAGCCTTGTCGTTATGGAAGATAGTTTGTCATTTTGATTTTTGTTACTCCAATGAATAGTAGCCTTGTCATTATGGAAGGTAGTCTGTTGTTCAGATTTTCGTTACTACAATATATGTTAGCCTTGTCCCTATGGAACGTTGTCTGTTTTTGAAATTTTTGTTTCTCCAATTGATGGTAGCCTTGTCAATATGGAAGGTAGTCTATTGTCGAGATTTTTGTTACTTTAATGGATGAAGTCTTGTCATTATGGAAGGTAGTCTGTCATTGTGATTTTTGTTACTCCAATGGATGGTAGCCTAGTCATTACGGAAGGTAGTTTGTTGTTTAGATTTTTGTTACTATAATGTATGTTAGCCTTGTCATTATGGAAGGTATTCTGTTGTCGAGATTTTTTGTTACTCCATTGGATGGTAGCCTTGTCATTATGGAAGGTAGTATGTTGTGGAGATTTCTGTTACTCCAATGGATGGTAGCCTTGTCATTATGGAAGGTAGTATGTTGTCGTGATTTTTGTAACTCCAGTGGATGGTAGCCTTGTCATTATGGAAGGTAGTATGTTGTCGATATCTTTGTTATTCCAATGGATGGTAGCCTTGTCAATATAGAAGGTAGTCTGTCATTGAGATTTTTGTTACTCCAATGGATGGTAGCCTTGTCATTATGGAATGTAGTCTGTTGTTCAGATTTTTGTTACTACCATGTATGTTAGCCTTGTCATTATGGAAGGTAGTGTGTTGTCGAGATTATTTTGATACTACAATGGATTGTAGCCTTGTCATTACGGAAGGTAGTCTGTTGTTAAGATTTTTGTTACTACCATGTATGTTAGCCTTGTCATTATGGAAGGTAGTCTGTTGTTGAGATTATTTTGAAACTACAATGGATTGTAGCCTTGTCATTATGGAAGGTAGTCTATCATTGAGATTTATGTTACTCCAATGGATTGTAACCTTGTCATTATGGATTGTAGTCTGTTGTCGAGATTTTTATTACTCCAATGGATGGTAGCCTTGTCATTATGGAAGGTAGTTAGTCGTTGTGATTTCTGTTACTCCAATGGATGGTAGCCTTGTCATTATGGAAGGTAGTTTGTTGTCGAGATTTTTGTTATTCCATTGGATGGTAGCCTTGTCATTATGGAAGGTAGTTTTTTCTTGAAATTTTTGTTACTCCAATGGATAGTAGCCTTGTCATTATGGAAGGTAGTCTGTCATTGTGATTTTCGTTACTCCAATGAATGGTAGCCTTGTCATTATGGAAGGTAGTCTATTGTTCAGATTTTTGTTACTACAACATATGTTAGCCTTGTCCTTGTGGAAGGTTGTCTGTTTTTGAGATTTTTGTTTCTCCAAAAGATGGTAGCCTTGTAATTATGGAAGGTAGTCTATTGTCGAGATTTTTATTACTTTAATGGATGGTAGCCTTGTCATTATGGAAGGTAGTCTGTCATTGTGATTTTTGTTACTCCAATGGATGGTAGCCTTGTCATTATGGAAGGTAGTTTGTTGTTTAGATTTTTGTTACTATAATGTATGTTAGCCTTGTCATTATGGAAGGTATTCTGTTGTCGAGATTTTTGTTACTCCATTAGATAGTAGCCTTGTCATTATGGAAGGTAGTTTGTTGTGGACATTTCTGTTACTCCAATGGATGGTAGCCTTGTCATTATGGAAGGTAGTATGTTGTCGTGATTTTTGTTACTCCAATGGATGGTAGCCTTGTCATTATTGAAGGTAGTATGTTGTCGATATCTTTGTTACTCCAATGGATGGTAGCCTTGTCAATATGGAAGGTAGTCTTCCATTGAGATTTTTGTTACTCCAATGGATGGTAGCCTTGTCATTATGGAAGGTAGTCTGTTGTTCAGATTTTTGTTACTACCATGTATGTTAGCCTTGTCATTATGGAAGGTAGTGTGCTGTCGAGATTATTTTGATACTACAATGGATTGTAGCCTTGTCATTACGGAAGGTAGTCTATCATTGAGATTTATATTACTCCAATGGATGGTAGCCTTGTCATTATGGAAGGTAGTCTGTTGTCGAGATTTTTGTTACTCCAATGGATGGTAGCCTTGTCATTATGGAAGGTAGTTTTTCGTTGTGATTTCTTTTACTCCAATGGATGGTAGCCTTGCCATTATGGAAGGTAGTCTGTTGTCGAGATTTTAGTTATTCCATTTGATGGTAGCCTTGTCATTATGGAAGGTAGTTTTTTGTTGAAATTTTTGTTACTCCAATGGATGGTAGCCTTGTCATTATGGAAGTTATTCTTTTGTCGAGATTTTTGTTACTCCGATGGATGGTAGCCTTCTTATTATGGAAGGTAGTCGGTTGTCGATATTTTTGTTTCTATAATGGATGGTAGCCTTGTCATTATGGAAGGTATTCTTTTGTCGAGATTTTTGTTACTCCGATGGATGGTAGCCTTCTTATTATGGATGGTAGTCGATTGTCGATATTTTTGTTACTACAATGGATGGTAGGCTTGTCATTATGGAAGATAGTCTGTTGTCGATATTTTTTTGATACTACAATGGACTGTAGTCTTGTCATTATGGAAGGTAGTCCGTTGTCGATATCTTTGTTACTCCAATTGATGGTAGCCTATACATTATGGAAGGTATTCTGTTTTCGATATGTTTGTTACTCCAATGGATGGTAGCCTTGTCATTATGGAAGGTAGTATGTTGTCGAGATTTTTGTTTATCCATTAGATGGTAGCCTTGTCATTATGGAAGGTAGTCTGTTGTCGATATTTTTGTTACTCCATTGGATAGAAGCCTTGTCATTATGGAAGGTAGTCTGTTGTGGAGATTTTTTTTACTCCAATGGATGGTAGACTTGTCATTATGGAAGGTAGTCTGTTATCGAGATTTTTGTTACTCCAATGGATTGTAGCCTTGTCATTATGGAAGGTAGTGTGTTGTCGATATTATTTTGATACTACAATGGATTGTAGCCTTGTCATTATGGAAGGTAGTCTATCATTGAGATTTCTATTAATCCAATGGATGGTAGCTTGGTCATTATGGAAGGTACTATGTTATCGAGATTTTTATTATTCTATTGGATGGTAGCCTTGTCATTATGGAAGGTAGTTTTTTGTCGAGATTTTTCTTACCCCAATGGATGGTAGCCTTGTCATTATGGAAGGTAGTATGTTGTCGATATCTTTGTTACTCCAATGGATGGTAGCCTTGTCAATATGGAAGGTAATCTGTCATTGTGATTTTTCTTACTCCAATGGATGGTAGCCTTGTCATTATGGAATGTAGTCTGTTGTCGATATTTTTGTTACTCCATTGGATAGTAGCCTTGTCATTATGGAATTTAGTCTGTTGTCGATATTTTTGTTACTCCATTGGATAGTAGCCTTGTCATTATGGAATGTAGTCTGTTGTGGAGATTTTTGTTACTCCAATGGATGGTAGCCTTGGCATTATGGAAGGTAGTATGTTGTCGATATCTTTGTTACTCTAATGGATGGTAGCCTTGTCATTATGGAAGGTTGACTATTGTCGAGATTTTTGTTACTCAAATGGATGGTAGCCTTTTCATTAGGAAGGTAGTCTGTCATTGTGATTTTCATTACTCCAATGAATGATTGCCTTGTCATTATGGAAGGTAGTCTGTTGTTCAGATTTTTGTTACTACAATATATGTTAGCCTTGTCATTATGGAAGGTAGTCTGTTGTCGAGATTTTTGTTAATTTAATGGATGGTAGCCTTGTCATTATGAAAGGTAGTCTTTCGTTGTGATTTTTGTTACTCCAATGGATGGTAGCCTTGTCATTATGGAAGGTAGTCTGTTGTTCATATTTTTGTTACTATAATGTATGTTAGCCTTGTCATTATGGAAGGTAGTCTGTTTTTGAGATTTTTGTTACTCCAATGGATGGTAGCCTTGTCATTATGGAAGGTAGTATGTTGTCGAGATTTTTGTTACTTTAATGGATGGTAGCCTTGTCATTATAGAAGGTAGTCTTTCATTGTGATTTTTGTTAATCCAATGGATGGTAGCCTTGTAATTATGGAAGGTAGTCTATTGTTTAGATTTTTGTTACTATAATGTACGTTAGCCTTGTCAATTTGGAAGTTAGTTTGTTATCGAGATTTTTGTTACTCCATTGGATAGTAGCCTTGTCATTATGGAAGGTAGTCTGTTGTAGAGATTTCTGTTACTCAAATGGATGGTAGCCTTGTCATTATGGAAGGTAGTATGTTGTCATGATATTTGTTACTCCAGTGGATGGTAGCCTTGTCATTATGGAAGGTAGTATGTTGTCGATATCTTTGTTACTCCAATGGATGGTAGCCTTGTCAATATGGAAGGTAGTCTGTCATTGTGATTTTTGTTACTCCAATGGATGGTAGACTTGTCATTATGGAAGGTAGTTTGTTGTTCATATTTTTGTTACTACCATGTAGGTTAGCCTTGTCATTATGGAAGGTAGTCTGTTGTCGAGATTATTTTGATACTACAATGGGTTGTAGCCTTGTCATTATGGAAGGTAGTTTATCGTTGAGATTTCTGTTCCTCCAATGGATGGTAGCCCTGTCATTATGGAAGGTAGTTTGTTGTCGAGATTTTTGTTATTCCATTGGATGGTAGCCTTGTCATTATGGAAGGTAGTTTTTTGTCGACCTTTTTATTGCTCCAATGGATAGTAGCCTTGTCATTATGGAAGGTAGTCTATTGTCGAGATTTTTGTTACTCCAATGGATTGTAGCCTTGTCATTATGGAAGGTATTCTTTTGTCGAGATTTTTGTTACTCCAATGGATGGTAGCCTTCTTATTATGGAAGGTAGTCGGTTTTCGAGTTTTTGTTACTACAATGGATGGTAGCCTTGTCATTATTGAAGATAGTTTGTTGTCAAGTTTTCTTTTATACTACAATGGATTGTAGCCTTGTCATTATGGAAGGTACTATGTTGTTGATATCTTTGTTACTCCAATGGATGGTAGCCTTGTCATTATAGAAGGTAGTCTGTTGTCGAGATTTTTGTTACTCCAAGGATGGTAGCCTTGTAATTATGGAAGGTAGTCTGCTGTCGAGATTTTTATTACTCCATTAGATGGTAGCCTTGTCATTATGGAATGTAGTCTGTTGTCGATATTTTTGTTACTCCATTGGATAGTAGCCTTGTCATTATGGAATGTAGTTTGTTGTGGAGATTTCTGTTACTCCAATGGATGGTAGCCTTGGCATTATGGAAGGTAGTATGTTGTCGATATCTTTTTTACTCTAATGGATGGTAGCCTTGTCATTATGGAAGGTTGACTATTGTCGAGATTTTTGTTACTCAAATGGATGGTAGCCTTGTCATTAGGAAGGTAGTCTGTCATTGTGATTTTTTTTACTCCAATGAATGATTGCCTTGTCATTATGGAAGGTAGTCTGTTGTTCAGATTTTTGTTACTATAATATATGTTAGCCTTGTCATTATGGAAGGTAGTCTGTTGTCGAGATTTTTGTTACTTTAATGGATTGTAGCCTTGTCATTATGAAAGGTAGTCTTTCGTTGTGATTTTTGTTACTCCAATGGATGGTAGCCTTGTCATTATGGAAGGTAGTCTGTTGTTTATATTTTTGTTACTATAATGTATGTTAGCCTTGTCAATATGGAAGTTAGTTTGTTGTCGAGATTTTTGTTACTCCATTGGATAATAGCCTTTTTATTATGGAAGGTAGTCTTTTTTTGATATTTTTGTTATTCCAATGGATGGTATCCTAGTCATTATGGAAGGTAGTCTGTTTTTGAGATTTTTTTTACTCCAATGGATGGTAGCCTTGTCATTATGGAAGGTAGTCTGTTGTCGAGATTTTTGTTAATTTAATGGATGGTAGCCTTGTCATTATAGGAGGTAGTCTTTCGTTGTGATTTTTGTTAATCCAATGGATTGTAGCCTTGTAATTATGGAAGGTAGTCTATTGATTAGATTTTTGTTACTATAATGTACGTTAGCCTTGTCATTTTGGAAGTTAGTTTGTTGTCGAGATTTTTGTTACTCCTTTGGATAGTAGCCTCGTCATTATGGAAGGTAGTCTGTTGTAGAGATTTCTGTTACTCAAATGGATGGTAGCCTTGTCATTATGGAAGGTAGTATGTTGTCGTGATATTTGTTACTCCAGTGGATGGTAGCCTTGTCATTATGGAAGGTAGTATGTTGTCGATATCTTTGTTACTCCAATGGATGGTAGCCTTGTCAATATGGAAGGTAGTCTATCATTGTGATTTTTGTTACTCCAATGGATGGTAGACTTGTCATTATGGAAGGTAGCCTGTTGTTCAGATTTTTGTTACTACCATGTATGTTAGCCTTGTCATTATGGAAGGTAGTCTGTTGTCGAGATTATTTTGATACTACAATGGATTGTAGCCTTGTCATTATGGAAGGTAGTGTGCTGTCGAGATTATTTTGATACTACAATGGATTGTAGCCTTGTCATTACGGAAGGTAGTCTATCATTGAGATTTATGTTACTCCAATGGATGGTAGCCTAGTCATTATGGAAGGTAGTCTGTTGTCGAGATTTTTGTTACTCCAATGGATGGTAGCCTTGTCATTATGGAAGGTAGTTTGTCGTTGTGATTTCTTTTACTCCAATGGATGGTAGCCTTGCCATTATGGAAGGTAGTTTGTTGTCGAGATTTTAGTTATTCCATTGGATGGTAGCCTTGTCATTATGGAAGGTAGTTTTTTGTTGAAATTTTTGTTACTCCAATGGATGGTAGCCTTGTCATTATGGAAGTTATTCTTTTGTCGAGATTTTTGTTACTCCGATGGATGGTAGCCTTCTTATTATGGAAGGTAGTCGGTTGTCGATATTTTTGTTACTATAATGGATGGTAGCCTTGTCATTATGGAAGGTATTCTTTTGTCGAGATTTTTGTTACTCCGATGGATGGTAGCCTTCTTATTATGGATGGTAGTCGATTGTCGATATTTTTGTTACTACAATGGATGGTAGCCTTGTCATTATGGAAGGTAGTCTGTTGTCGATATTTTTTTGATACTACAATGGATTGTAGCCTTGTCATTATGGAAGGTAGTCTGTTGTCGATATCTTTGTTACTCCAATTGATGGTAGCCTATACATTATGGAAGGTATTCTGTTTTCGATATGTTTGTTACTCCAATGGATGGTAGCCTTGTCATTATGGAAGGTAGTATGTTGTCGAGATTTTTGTTTATCCATTAGATGGTAGCCTTGTCATTATGGAAGGTAGTCTGTTGTCGATATTTTTGTTACTCCATTGGATAGAAGCCTTGTCATTATGGAAGGTAGTCTGTTGTGGAGATTTTTTTTACTCCAATGGATGGTAGACTTGTCATTATGGAAGGTAGTCTGTTGTCGAGATTTTTGTTACTCCAATGGATTGTAGCCTTGTCATTATGGAAGGTATTCTTTTGTCGAGATTTTTGTTACTCCAATGGATGGTAGCCTTCTTATTATGGAAGGTAGTCGGTTTTCGAGTTTTTGTTACTACAATGGATGGTAGCCTTGTCATTATTGAAGATAGTTTGTTGTCAAGTTTTCTTTTATACTACAATGGATTGTAGCCTTGTCATTATGGAAGGTACTATGTTGTTGATATCTTTGTTACTCCAATGGATGGTAGCCTTGTCATTATAGAAGGTAGTCTGTTGTCGAGATTTTTGTTACTCCAAGGATGGTAGCCTTGTAATTATGGAAGGTAGTCTGCTGTCGAGATTTTTATTACTCCATTAGATGGTAGCCTTGTCATTATGGAATGTAGTCTGTTGTCGATATTTTTGTTACTCCATTGGATAGTAGCCTTGTCATTATGGAATGTAGTTTGTTGTGGAGATTTCTGTTACTCCAATGGATGGTAGCCTTGGCATTATGGAAGGTAGTATGTTGTCGATATCTTTTTTACTCTAATGGATGGTAGCCTTGTCATTATGGAAGGTTGACTATTGTCGAGATTTTTGTTACTCAAATGGATGGTAGCCTTGTCATTAGGAAGGTAGTCTGTCATTGTGATTTTTTTTACTCCAATGAATGATTGCCTTGTCATTATGGAAGGTAGTCTGTTGTTCAGATTTTTGTTACTATAATATATGTTAGCCTTGTCATTATGGAAGGTAGTCTGTTGTCGAGATTTTTGTTACTTTAATGGATTGTAGCCTTGTCATTATGAAAGGTAGTCTTTCGTTGTGATTTTTGTTACTCCAATGGATGGTAGCCTTGTCATTATGGAAGGTAGTCTGTTGTTTATATTTTTGTTACTATAATGTATGTTAGCCTTGTCAATATGGAAGTTAGTTTGTTGTCGAGATTTTTGTTACTCCATTGGATAATAGCCTTTTTATTATGGAAGGTAGTCTTTTTTTGATATTTTTGTTATTCCAATGGATGGTATCCTAGTCATTATGGAAGGTAGTCTGTTTTTGAGATTTTTTTTACTCCAATGGATGGTAGCCTTGTCATTATGGAAGGTAGTCTGTTGTCGAGATTTTTGTTAATTTAATGGATGGTAGCCTTGTCATTATAGAAGGTAGTCTTTCGTTGTGATTTTTGTTAATCCAATGGATTGTAGCCTTGTAATTATGGAAGGTAGTCTATTGATTAGATTTTTGTTACTATAATGTACGTTAGCCTTGTCATTTTGGAAGTTAGTTTGTTGTCGAGATTTTTGTTACTCCTTTGGATAGTAGCCTCGTCATTATGGAAGGTAGTCTGTTGTAGAGATTTCTGTTACTCAAATGGATGGTAGCCTTGTCATTATGGAAGGTAGTATGTTGTCGATATCTTTGTTACTCCAATGGATGGTAGCCTTGTCAATATGGAAGGTAGTCTATCATTGTGATTTTTGTTACTCCAATGGATGGTAGACATGTCATTATGGAAGGTAGCCTGTTGTTCAGATTTTTGTTACTACCATGTATGTTAGCCTTGTCATTATGGAAGGTAGTCTGTTGTCGAGATTATTTTGATACTACAATGGATTGTAGCCTTGTCATTATGGAAGGTAGTGTGCTGTCGAGATTATTTTGATACTACAATGGATTGTAGCCTTGTCATTACGGAAGGTAGTCTATCATTGAGATTTATGTTACTCCAATGGATGGTAGCCTAGTCATTATGGAAGGTAGTCTGTTGTCGAGATTTTTGTTACTCCAATGGATGGTAGCCTTGTCATTATGGAAGGTAGTTTGTCGTTGTGATTTCTTTTACTCCAATGGATGGTAGCCTTGCCATTATGGAAGGTAGTTTGTTGTCGAGATTTTAGTTATTCCATTGGATGGTAGCCTTGTCATTATGGAAGGTAGTTTTTTGTTGAAATTTTTGTTACTCCAATGGATGGTAGCCTTGTCATTATGGAAGTTATTCTTTTGTCGAGATTTTTGTTACTCCGATGGATGGTAGCCTTCTTATTATGGAAGGTAGTCGGTTGTCGATATTTTTGTTACTATAATGGATGGTAGCCTTGTCATTATGGAAGGTATTCTTTTGTCGAGATTTTTGTTACTCCGATGGATGGTAGCCTTCTTATTATGGATGGTAGTCGATTGTCGATATTTTTGTTACTACAATGGATGGTAGCCTTGTCATTATGGAAGGTAGTCTGTTGTCGATATTTTTTTGATACTACAATGGATTGTAGCCTTGTCATTATGGAAGGTAGTCTGTTGTCGATATCTTTGTTACTCCAATTGATGGTAGCCTATACATTATGGAAGGTATTCTGTTTTCGATATGTTTGTTACTCCAATGGATGGTAGCCTTGTCATTATGGAAGGTAGTATGTTGTCGAGATTTTTGTTTATCCATTAGATGGTAGCCTTGTCATTATGGAAGGTAGTCTGTTGTCGATATTTTTGTTACTCCATTGGATAGAAGCCTTGTCATTATGGAAGGTAGTCTGTTGTGGAGATTTTTTTTACTCCAATGGATGGTAGACTTGTCATTATGGAAGGTAGTCTGTTGTCGAGATTTTTGTTACTCCAATGGATTGTAGCCTTGTCATTATGGAAGGTAGTGTGTTGTAGATATTATTTTGATACTACAATGGATTGTAGCCTTGTCATTATGGAAGGTAGTCTATCATTGAGATTTCTATTAATCCAATGGATGGTAGCCTTGTCGTTATGGAAGGTAGTCTGTTGTCGAGATTTTTGTTACTCCAATGGATGGTAGCCTTGTCATTATGGAAGGTAGTTTGTCGTTGTGATTTCTTTTACTCCAATGGATGGTAGCCTTGCCATTATGGAAGGTAGTCTGTTGTCGAGATTTTAGTTATTCCATTGGATGGTAGCCTTGTCATTATGGAAGGTAGTTTTTTGTTGAAATTTTTGTTACTCCAATGGATGGTAGCCTTGTCATTATGGAAGTTATTCTTTTGTCGAGATTTTTGTTACTCCGATGGATGGTAGCCTTCTTATTATGGAAGGTAGTCGGTTGTCGATATTTTTGTTACTATAATGGATGGTAGCCTTGTCATTATGGAAGGTATTCTTTTGTCGAGATTTTTGTTACTCCGATGGATGGTAGCCTTCTTATTATGGATGGTAGTCGATTGTCGATATTTTTGTTACTACAATGGATGGTAGCCTTGTCATTATGGAAGGTAGTCTGTTGTCGATATTTTTTTGATACTACAATGGATTGTAGCCTTGTCATTATGGAAGGTAGTCTGTTGTCGATATCTTTGTTACTCCAATTGATGGTAGCCTATACATTATGGAAGGTATTCTGTTTTCGATATGTTTGTTACTCCAATGGATGGTAGCCTTGTCATTATGGAAGGTAGTATGTTGTCGAGATTTTTGTTTATCCATTAGATGGTAGCCTTGTCATTATGGAAGGTAGTCTGTTGTCGATATTTTTGTTACTCCATTGGATTGAAGCCTTGTCATTATGGAAGGTAGTCTGTTGTGGAGATTTTTTTTACTCCAATGGATGGTAGACTTGTCATTATGGAAGGTAGTCTGTTGTCGAGATTTTTGTTACTCCAATGGATTGTAGCCTTGTCATTATGGAAGGTAGTGTGTTATCGATATTATTTTGATACTACAATGGATTGTAGCCTTGTCATTATGGAAGGTAGTTTATCATTGAGATTTCTATTAATCCAATGGATGGTAGCTTGGTCATTATGGAAGGTACTATGTTATCGAGATTTTTGTTATTCCATTGGATGGTAGCCTTGTCATTATGGAAGGTAGTTTTTTGTCGAGAATTTTGTTACTCCAATGGATAGTAGCCTTGTCATTATGGAAGGTAGTCTGTTGTCGAGATTTTTGTTACTCCAATGCATTGTAGCCTTGTCATTATGGAAGGTATTCTTTTGTCGAGATTTTTGTTACTCCAATGGATGGTAGCCTTCTTATTATGGAAGGTAGTCGGTTGTCAAGTTTTTGTTACTACATTGGATGGTAGCCTTGTCATTATGGAAGGTAGTCTGTTGTCGAGTTTTTTTTATACTACAATGGATTGTGGCCTTGTCATTTTGGAAGGTAGTATGTTTTCGATATCTTTGTTACTCCAATGGATGTTAGCCTTGTCATTATGGAAGGTATTTTGTTGTCGAGATTTTTGTTACTCCATTGGATAGTAGCCTTGTCATTATGGATGGTAGTATGTTGTCGTGATTTTTCTTACTCCAATGGATGGTAGCCTTGTCATTATGGAAGGTAGTATGTTGTCGATATCTTTGTTACTCCAATGGATGGTAGCCTTGTCAATATGGAAGGTAGTCTGTCATTGTGATTTTTGTTACTCCAATGGATGGTAGCCTTGTTATTATGGAATGTAGTCTGTTGTCGATATTTTTGTTACTCCATTGGATAGTAGCCTTGTCATTATGGAATGTAGTCTGTTGTCGATATTTTTGTTACTCCATTGGATAGTAGCCTTGTCATTATGGAAGGTTGACTATTGTCGAGATTTTTGTTACTCAAATGGATGGTAGCCTTTTCATTAGGAAGGTAGTCTGTCATTGTGATTTTTGTTACTCCAATGAATGATTGCCTTATCATTATGGAAGGTAGTCTGTTGTTCAGATTTTTGTTACTACAATATATGTTAGCCTTGTCATTATGGAAGGTAGTCTGTTATCGATATTTTTGTTACTTTAATGGATGGTAGCCTTGTCATTATGAAAGGTAGTCTTTCGTTGTGATTTTTGTTACTCCAATGGATGGTAGCCTTGTCATTATGGAAGGTAGTCTGTTGTTCATATTTTTGTTACTATAATGTATGTTAGCCTTGTCTTTATGGAAGGTAGTCTGTTGTCGAGATTTTTGTTACTCCATTGGATAGTAGCCTTGTCATTATGGAAAGTAGTCTTTTTTTGATATTTTTGTTATTCCAATGGATGGTATCCTAGTCATTATGGAAGGTAGTATGTTCTTGAGATTTTTGTTACTCCAATGGATGGTAGCCTTGTCATTATGGAAGGTAGTATGTTGTCGAGATTTTTGTTACTTTAATGGATGGTAGCCTTGTCATTATAGAAGGCAGTCTTTCATTGTGATTTTTGTTAATCCAATGGATGGTAGCCTTGTAATTATGGAAGGTAGTCTATTGTTTAGATTTTTGTTACTATAATGTACGTTAGCCTTGTCATTTTGGAAGTTAGTTTGTTATCGAGATTTTTGTTACTCCATTGGATAGTAGCCTTGTCATTATGGAAGGTAGTCTGTTGTAGAGATTTCTGTTACTCAAATGGATGGTAGCCTTGTCATTATGGAAGGTAGTATGTTGTCGTGATATTTGTTACTCCAGTGGATGGTAGCCTTGTCATTATGGAAGGTAGTATGTTGTCGATATCTTTGTTACTCCAATGGATGGTAGCCTTGTCAATATGGAAAGTAGTCTGTCATTGCGATTTTTGTTACTCCAATGGATGGTAGACTTGTCATTATGGAAGGTAGTCTGTTGTTCAGATTTTTGTTACTACCATGTATGTTAGCCTTGTCATTATGGAAGGTAGTCTGTTGTCGAGATTATTTTGATACTACAATGGGTTGTAGCCTTGTCATTATGGAAGGTAGTCTATCGTTGAGATTTCTGTTCCTCCAATGGATGGTAGCCCTGTCATTATGGAAGGTAGTTTGTTGTCGAGATTTTTGTTATTCCATTGGATGGTAGCCTTGACATTAGGGAAGGTAGTTTTTTGTCGACCTTTTTATTGCTCCAATGGATAGTAGCCTTATCATTATGGAAGGTAGTCTGTTGTCGAGATTTTTGTTACTCCAAGGATGGTAGCCTTGTCATTATGGAAGGTAGTCTGTTGTCGAGATTTTTATTACTCCATTAGATGGTAGCCTTGTCGTTATGGAATGTAGTCTGTTGTCGATATTTTTTTTACTCCATTGGATAGTAGCCTTATCATTATGGAATGTAGTCTGTTGTGGAGATTTCTGTTACTCCAATGGATGGTAGCCTTGGCATTATGGAAGGTAGTATGTTGTCGATATCTTTGTTACTCTAATGGATGGTAGCCTTGTCATTATGGAAGGTTGACTATTGTCGAGATTTTTGTTACTCAAATGGATGGTAGCCTTGTCATTAGGAAGGTAGTGTGTCATTGTGATTTTTGTTACTCCAATGAATGATTGCCTTGTCATTATGGAAGGTAGTCTGTTGTTCATATTTTTGTTACTATAATATATGTTAGCCTTGTCATTATGGAAGGTAGTCTGTTGTGGAGATTTTTGTTACTTTAATGGATGGTAACCTTGTCATTATGAAAGGTAGTCTTTCGTTGTGATTTTTGTTACTCCAATGGATGGTAGCCTTGTCATTATGGAAGGTAGTCTGTTGTTCATATTTTTGTTACTATAATGTATGTTAGCCTTGTCAATATGGAAGGTAGTCTGTTGTCGAGATTTTTGTTACTCCATTGGATAGTAGCCTTTTCATTATGGAAGGTAGTCTTTTTTTGATATTTTTGTTATTCCAATGGATGGTATCCTAGTCATTATGGAAGGTAGTCTGTTTTTGAGATTTTTGTTACTCCAATGGATGGTAGCCTTGTCATTATGCAAGGTAGTCTTTCGTTGTGATTTTTGTTAATCCAATGGATGGTAGCCTTGTAATTATGGAAGGTAGTCTATTGTTTAGATTTTTGTTACTATAATGTACGTTATCCTTGTCATTTTGGAAGTTAGTTTGTTGTCGAGATTTTTGTTACTCCTTTGGATAGTAGCCTCGTCATTATGGAAGGTAGTCTGTTGTAGAGATTTCTGTTACTCAAATGGATGGTAGCCTTGTCATTATGGAAGGTAGTATGTTGTCGTGATATTTGTTACTCCAGTGGATGGTAGCCTTGTCATTATGGAAGGTAGTATGTTGTCGATATCTTTGTTACTCCAATGGATGGTAGCCTTGTCAATATGGAAGGTAGTCTATCATTGTGATTTTTGTTACTCCAATGGATGGTAGACTTGTCATTATGGAAGGTAGCCTGTTGTTCAGATTTTTGTTACTACCATGTATGTTAGCCTTGTCATTATGGAAGGTAGTCTGTTGTCTAGATTATTTTGATACTACAATGGATTGTAGCCTTGTCATAATGGAAGGTAGTCCATCATTGAGATTTCTGTTACTCCGATGGATTGTAACCCTATCATTATGGAAGGTAGTCTGTTGTGGATATTTTTGTTACTCCAATGGATGGTAGCCTTGTCATTATGGAAGGTAGTTTGTCGTTGTGATTTCTGTTACTCCAATGGATGGTAGCCTTGTCATTATGGAAGGTAGTTTTTTGTCGAGATTTTTGTTACTCCATTGGATAATAGCCTTGTCATTATGGAAGGTAGTCTGTTGTCAAGATTTTTGGTACTCCAATGAATTGTAGCCTTGTCATTATGGAAGGTATTCTTTTGTCGAGATTTTTGTTACTCCAACGGATGGTAGCCTTCTTATTATGGAAGGTAGTCGGTTGTCGAGTTTTTGTTACTACAATGGATGATAGCCTTGTCATTATGGAAGGTAGTCTGTTGTCGAGTTTTTTTTTATACTACAATGGATTGTAGCCTTGTCATTATGGAAGGTAGTATGTTATCGATATCTTTGTTACTCCAATGGATGGTAGCCTTTTCATTATGGAAGGTAGTCTGTTGTCGAGGTTTTTCTTACTCCCAGGATGGTAGCCTTGTCATTATGGAGGTAGTCTGCTGTCGAGATTTTTGTTACTCCATTTAATGGTAGCCTTGACATTATGGAAGGTAGTCTGTTGTCGATATTTTTTTACTCCATTGGATAGTAGCCTTGTCATTATGGAAGGTAGTCTGTTGTGGATATTTCTGTTACTCCAATGGATAGTAGCCCTGTCATTATGGAAGGTAATATGTTGTCGATATCTTTGTTACTCCAATGGATGGTAGCCTTTTCATTATGGAAGGTAGTCTGTTGTCGAGATTTTTGTTACTCCAATGGATGGTAGCCGTGTCATTATGGAAGGTAGTCTGTCATTGTGATTTTTGTTACTCCAATGAATGGTTTCCTTGTCATTATGGAAGGTAGTCTGTTGTTCAGATTTTTGTTACAACAATATATGTTGGCCTTGTCATTATGGAAGGTAGTCTGTTGTCGAGATTTTTGTTACTTTAATGGATGGTAGCCTTGTCATTATGAAAGGTAGTCTTTCGTTATGATTTTTGTTACTCCAATGGATGGTAGCCTTGTCATTATGGAAGGTAGTCTGTTGTTTATATTTTTGTTACTAAAATGTATGTTAGCCTTGTCGTTATGGAAGGTAGTTTGTTGTCGAGATTTTTGTTACTCCATTGGATAGTAGGCTTGTCATTATAGAAGGTAGTCTTTTTTTGATATTTTTCTTATTCCAATGGATGGTATCCTAGTCATTATGGAAGGTAGTCTGTTTCTTAGATTTTTGTTACTCCAATGGATGGTAGCCTTGTCATTATGGAAGGTAGTCTATTGTCGATATTTTTGTTACTTTAATGGATGGTAGCCTTGTCATTATGGAAGGTGGTCTGTCGTTGTGATTTTTGTTCTCCAATGGATGGTAGCCTTGTCATTATGGAAGGTAGTATGTTGTTTAGATTTTTGTTACTATAATGTATGTTAGCCTTGTCATTATGGAAGTTAGTCTCTTCTCGAGATTTTTGTTACTTCATTGGATAGTAGCCTTGTTATTTTGGAAGGTAGTTTTTTCTCGAGATTTTTGTTACTCCAATGGATAGTAGCCTTGTCATTATGGAAGGTAGTCTGTCATTGTGATTTTTGTTACTCCAATGAATGGTAGCCTTGTCATTATGGAAGGTAGTCTGTTATTCAGATTTTTGTTACTACAATATATATTAGCCTTGTCCTTATGGAAGGTTGTCTGTTTTTGAGATTTTTGTTTCTCCAATAGATGGTAGCCTTGTCATTATGAAAGGTAGTGTGTTGTGGAGATTTCTGTTACTCCAATGGATGATAGCCTTGTCATTATGGAAGGTAGTATGTTGTCGTGATATTTGTTACTCCAGTGGATGGTAGCCTTGTCATTATGGAAGGTAGTATGTTGTCGATATCTTTGTTATTCCAATGGATGGAAGCCTTGTCAATATGGAAGGTAGTCTTTCATTGTGATTTTTGTTACTCCAATGGATGGTAGACTTGTCATTATGGAAGGTAGTCTGTTGTTCAGATTTTTGTTACTACCATGTATGTTAGCCTTGTCATTATGGAAGGTAGTCTCTTGTCGAGATTATTTTGATACTACAATGGATTATAGCCTTGTCATAATGGAAGGTAGTCTATCGTTGAGATTTCTGTTACTCCGATGGATTGTAACCCTATCATTATGGAAGGTAGTCTGTTGTCGATATTTTTGTTACTCCAATGGATGGTAGCCGTGTCATTATGGCAGGTAGTCTGTCATTGTGATTTTTGTTACTCCAATGAATGGTTGCCTTGTCATTATGGAAGGTAGTCTGTTGTTCAGATTTTTGTTACAACAATATATGTTAGCCTTGTCATTATGGAAGGTAGTCTGTTGTCGAGATTTTTGTTACTTTAATGGATGGTAGCCTTGTCATTATGAAAGGTAGTCTTTCGTTATGATTTTTGTTACTCCAATGGATGGTAGACTTATCATTATGGAAGGTAGTCTCTTGGTGAGATTTTTGTTACTACCATATATGTTAGCCTTGTCATTATGGAAGGTAGTCTATTGTCGAGATTATTTTCATACTACAATGGATTGTAGCCTTGTCATAATGGAACGTAGTCTATTGTTGAGATTTATGTTACTCCGATGGATTGTAACCTTGTCATTATGGAAGGTAGTCTATTGTCGATATTTTTGTTACTCCAATGGATGGTAGCCTTGTCATTATGGAAGGTAGTTTGTCGTTGTGATTTCTGTTACTCTAATGGATGGTAGCCTTGTCATTATTAAAGGTAGTTTTTTGTCGAGATTTTTGTTACTCCAATGGATAATAGCCTTGTCATTATGGAAGGTAGTCTGTTGTCAAGATTTTTGGTACTCCAATGAATTGTAGCCTTGTCATTATGGAAGGTATTCTTTTGTCGAGATTTTTGTTACTCCAATGGATGGTAGCCTTCTTATTATGGAAGGTAGTCGGTTGTCGAGTTTTTGTTACTACAATGGATGATAGCCTTGTCATTATGGAAGGTAGTCTGTTGTCGAGTTTTTTTTTATACTACAATGGATTGTAGCCTTGTCATTATGGAAGGTAGTATGTTATCGATATCTTTGTTACTCCAATGGATGGTAGCCTTTTCATTATGGAAGATAGTCTGTTGTCGAGATTTTTCTTACTCCAAGGATGGTAGCCTTGTCATTATGGAGGTAGTCTGTTGTCGAGATTTTTGTTACTCCATTTAATGGTAGCCTTGTCATTATGGAAGGTAGTCTGTTGTGGATATTTCTGTTACTCCAATGGATAGTAGCCCTGTCATTATGGAAGGTAATATGTTGTCGATATCTTTGTTACTCCAATGGATGGTAGCCTTTTCATTATGGAAGGTAGTCTGTTGTCGAGATTATTGTTACTCCAATGGATGGTAGCCGTGTCATTATGGAAGGTAGTCTATCATTGTTATTTTTGTTACTCCAATGAATGGTTGCCTTGTCATTATGGAAGGTAGTTTGTTGTTCAGATTTTTGTTACAACAATATATGTTAGCCTTGTCATTATGGAACGTAGTCTGTTGTCGAGATTTTTGTTACTTTAATGGATGGTAGCCTTGTCATTATGAAAGGTAGTCCTTCGTTATGATTTTTGTTACTCCAATGGATGGTAGCCTTGTCATTATGGAAGGTAGTCTGTTGTTTATATTTTTGTTACTAAAATGTATGTTAGCCTTGTCGTTATGGAAGGTAGTTTGTTGTCGAGATTTTTGTTACTCCATTGGATAGTAGGCTTGTCATTATAGAAGGTAGCCTTTTTTTGATATTTTTGTTATTCCAATGGATGGTATCCTAGTCATTATGGAAGGTAGTCTGTTTCTGAGATTTTTGTTACTCCAATGGATGGTAGCCTTGTCATTATGGAAGGTAGTCTATTGTCGATATTTTTGTTACTTTAATGGATGGTAGCCTTGTCATTATGGAAGGTAGTCTGTCGTTGTGATTTTTGTTCTCCAATGGATGGTAGCCTTGTCATTATGGAAGGTAGTATGTTGTTTAGATTTTTGTTACTATAATGTATGTTAGCCTTGTCATTATGGAAGTTAGTCTGTTGTCGAGATTTTTGTTACTTCATTGGATAGTAGCCTTGTTATTATGGAAGGTAGTTTTTTCTCGAGATTTTTGTTACTCCTATGGATAGTAGCCTTGTCATTATGGAAGGTAGTCTGTCATTGTGATTTTTGTTACTCCAATGAATGGTAGCCTTGTCATCATGGAAGGTAGTCTGTTATTCAGATTTTGGTTACTACAATATATATTAGCCTTGTCCTTATGGAAGGTTGTCTGTTTTTGAGATTTTTGTTTCTCCAATAGATGGTAGCCTTGTCATTATGAAAGGTAGTCTGTTGTGGAGATTTTTGTTACTCCAATGGATGATAGCAATGTCATTATGGAAGGTAGTATGTTGTCATGATATTTGTTACTCCAGTGGATGGTAGCCTTGTCATTATGGAAGGTAGTATGTTGTCGATATCTTTGTTACTCCAATGGATTGAAGCCTTGTCAATATGGAAGGTAGTCTGTCATTGTGATTTTTGTTACTCCAATGGATGGTAGACTTGTCATTATGGAAGGTAGTCTGTTGTTCAGATTTTTGTTACTACCCTGTATGTTAGCCTTGTCATTATGGAAGGTAGTCTCTTGTCGAGATTATTTTGATACTACAATGGATTGTAGCCTTGTCATAATGGAAGGTAGTCTATCGTTGAGATTTCTGTTACTCCGATAGATTGTAAACCTATCATTATGGAAGGTAGTCTGTTGTCGATATTTTTGTTACTCCAATGGATGGTAGCCTTGTCATTATGGAAGGTAGTTTTTTGTCGAGATTTTTATTGCTCCAATGCATAGTAGCCTTGTCATTATGGAAGGTAGTCTCTTGTCGAGATTTTTGTTACTCCAATCGATTGTAGCCTTGTCATTATGGAAGGTATTCTTTTGTCGAGATTTTTGTTACTCCAATGGATGGTAGCCTTCTTATTATGGAAGGTAGTCGGTTTTCGAGTTTTTGTTACTACAATGGATGGTAGCCTTGTCATTATTGAAGATAGTCTGTTGTCAAGTTTTGTTTTATAATATAATGGATTGTAGCCTTGTCATTATGGAAGGTAGTATGTTGTCGATATCTTTGTTACTCTAACGGATGGTAGCCTTGTCATTATGGAAGGTAGTCTGTTGTCGAGATTTTTGTCACTCCAAGGATGGTAGCCTTGTCATTATGGAAGGTAGTCTGTTGTTGAGATTTTTATTACTTCATTAGATGGTAGCCTTGTCATTATGGAATGTAGTCTGTTGTCGATATTTTTGTTACTCCATTGGATAGTAGCCTTGTCATTGTGGAAGGTAGTCAGTTGTGGAGATTTCTGTTACTCCAATGGATGGTAGCCTTGGCATTTTGGAAGGTAGTATGTTGTCGATATCTTTGTTACTCTAATGGATGGTAGCCTTGTCATTATGGAAGGTTGACTATTGTCGAGATTTTTGTTACTCAAATGGATGGTAGCCTTGTCATTATGGAAGGTAGTCTGTCATTGTGATTTTTGTTACTCCAATGAATGATTGCCTTGTCATTATGGAAGGTAGTCTCTTGTTCGGATTTTTGTTACTACAATATATGTTAGCCTTGTCATTATGGAAAGTAGTATGTTGTTGTGATTTTTGTTACTCCAATGGATGGTAGCCTTGTCATTATGGAAGGTAGTCTGTTGTTCATATTTTTGTTACTATAATGTATTAGCCTTGTCATTATGGAAGGTAGTCTGTTGTCGAGATTTTTGTTACTCCATTGGATAGTAGCCTTGTCATTATGGAAGGTAGTCTTTTTTTGATATTTTTGTTATTCCAATGGACGGTATCCTAGTCATTATGGAAGGTAGTCTGTTTTTGAGATTTTTGTTACTCCAATGGATGGTAGCCTTGTCATTATGGAAGGTAGTCTGTTGTCGAGATTTTTGTTACTCCATTGGATAATAGCCTTGTCATTATGGAAAGTAGTATGTTGTAGAGATTTCTGTTACTCCAATGGATGGTAGCCTTGTCATTATGGAAAGTAGTATGTTGTCGTGATTTTTGTTACTCCAATGGATGGTAGCCTTGTCATTATGGAAGGTAGTATGTTGTCGATATCTTTGTTACTCCAATGGATGGTAGACTTATCATTATGGAAGGTAGTGTGTTGTTGAGATTTTTGTTACTACCATATATGTTAGCCTTGTCATTATGGAAGGTAGTCTATTGTCGAGATTATTTTGATACTACAATGGATTGTAGCCTTGTCATAATGGAAGGTAGTCTATTGTTGAGATTTATGTTACTCTGATGGATTGTAACCTTGTCATTATGGAAGGTAGTCTGTTGTCGATATTTTTGTTACTCCAATGGATGGTAGCCTTGTCATTATGGAAGGTAGTTTGTCGTTGTGATTTCTGTTACTCTAATAGATGGTAGCCTTGTCATTATGGAAGGTAGTTTTTTGTCGATATTTTTGTTACTCCAATGGATAATAGCCTTGTCATTATGGAAGGTAGTCTGTTGTCAAGATTTTTGGTACTCCAATGAATTGTAGCCTTGTCATTATGGAAGGTATTCTTTTGTCGAGATTTTTGTTACTCCAATGGATGGTAGCCTTCTTATTATGGAAGGTAGTCGGTTGTCGAGTTTTTGTTACTACAATGGATGATAGCCTTGTCATTATGAAAGGTAGTCTGTTGTGGAGATTTTTGTTACTCCAATGGATGATAGCCTTGTCATTATGGAAGGTAGTATGTTGTCGTGATATTTGTTACTCCAGTGGATGGTAGCCTTGTCATTATGGAAGGTAGTATGTTGTCGATATCTTTGTTACTCCAATGGATGGAAGCCTTGTCAATATGGAAGGTAGTCTGTCATTGTGATTTTTGTTACTCCAATGGATGGTAGACTTGTCATTATGGAAGGTAGTCTGTTGTTCAGATTTTTGTTACTACCATGTATGCTAGCCTTGTCATTATGGAAGGTAGTCTCTTGTCGAGATTATTTTGATACTACAATGGATTGTAGCCTTGTGATAATGGAAGGTAGTCTATCGTTGAGATTTCTGTTACTCCGATGGATTGTAACCCTATCATTATGGAAGGTAGTCTGTTGTCGATATTTTTGTAACTCCAATGGATGGTAGCCTTGTCATTATGGAAGGTAGTTTTTTGTCGAGATTTTTATTGCTCCAATGCATAGTAGCCTTGTCATTATGGAAGGTAGTCTCATGTCGAGATTTTTGTTACTCCAATCGATTGTAGCCTTGTCATTATGGAAGGTATTCTTTTGTCGAGATTTTTGTTACTCCAATGGATGGTAGCCTTCTTATTATAGAAGGTAGTCGGTTTTCGAGTTTTTGTTACTACAATGAATGGTAGCCTTGTCATTATTGAAGATAGTCTGTTGTCAAGTTTTGTTTTATACTATAATGGATTGTAGCCTTGTCATTATGGAAGGTAGTATGTTGTCGATATCTTTGTTACTCCAACGGATGGTAGACTTGTCATTATGGAAGGTAGTCTGTTGTCGAGATTTTTGTTACTCCAAGGATGGTAGCCTTGTCATTATGGAAGGTAGTCTGTTGTTGAGATTTTTATTACTTCATTAGATGGTAGCCTTGTCATTATGGAATGTAGTCTGTTGTCGATATTTTTGTTACTCCATTGGATAGTAGCCTTGTCATTGTGGATAGTAGTCTGTTGTGGAGATTTATGTTACTCCAATGGATGGTAGCCTTGGCATTTTGGAAGTTAGTATGTTGTCGATATCTTTGTTACTCTAATGGATGGTAGCCTTGTCATTATGGAAGGTTGACTATTGTCGAGATTTTTGTTACTCAAATGGATGGTAGCCTTGTCATTATGGAAGGTAGTCTGTCATTGTGATTTTTGTTACTCCAATGAATGATTGCCTTGTCATTATGGAAGGTAGTCTGTTGTTCAGATTTTTGTTACTACAATATATGTTAGCCTTGTCATTATGGAAAGTAGTCTGTTGTTGTGATTTTTGTTACTCCAATGGATGGTAGCCTTGTCATTATGGAAGGTAGTCTGTTGTGCATATTTTTGTTACTATAATGTATTAGCCTTGTCATTATGGAAGGTAGTCTGTTGTCGAGATTTTTGTTACTCCAATGGATGGTAGCCTTGTCTTTATGGAAGGTAGTATGTTGTCATGATTTTTGTTACTCCAATGGATGGTAGCCTTGTCAGTATGGAAGGTAGTATGTTGTCGATATCTTTGTTACTCCAATGGATGGTAGCCTTGTCAATATGGAAGGTAGTCTGTCATTGTGATTTTTGTTACTCCAATGGATGGTAGCCTTGTCATTATGGAAGGTAGCTTGTTGTTCAGATTTTTGTTACTACCATGTATGTTAGCCTTGTCATTATGGAAAGTAGTCTGTTGTCGAGATTATTTTGATACTACAATGGATTGTAGCCTTGTCATTATGGAAGGTAGTCTATCGTTGAGATTTCTCTTACTCCAATGGATTGTAGCCTTGTCATTATTGAAGGTAGTTTGTTGTGGAGATTTTTGTTACTCCAATGGATGGTAGCCTTGTCATTATGGAAGGTAGTTCGTCGTTGTGATTTCTATTACTCCAATGGATGGTAGCCTTGTCATTATGGAAGGTGGTTTGTTGTCGAGATTTTTGTTATTCCATTGGATGGTAGCCTTGTCATTATGGAAGGTAGTTTTTTCTCGAGATTTTTGTTACTCCAATGGATAATAGCCTTGTCATTATGGAAGGTAGTCTGTCATTGTGATTTTTGTTACTCCAATGAATGGTAGCCTTGTCATTATGGAAGGTAGTCTGTTGTTCAGGCTTTTGTTACTACAATATATGTTAGCCTTGTCCTTATGGAAGGTTGTCTGTTTTTGAGATTTTTGTTTCTCCGATAGATGGTAGCCTTGTCATTATGAAAGGTAGTCTGTTGTGGAGATTTCTGTTACTCCAATGGATGATAGCCTTGTCATTATGGAAGGTAGTATGTTGTCTTGATTTTTGTTACTCCAATGGATGGTAGCCTTGTCATTATGGAAGGTAGTATGTTATCGATATCTTTGTTACTCCAATGGATGGTAGCCTTGTCAATATGGAAGGTAGTCTGTCATTGTGATTTTTGTTACTCCAATGGATGGTAGCCTTGTCATTATGAAAGGTAGCCTGTTGTTCAGATTTTTGTTACTACCATGTATGTTAGCCTTCTCATTATGGAAGGTAGTCTATCATTGAGATTTTTGTTACTCCAATTTATTGTAGCCTTGTCATTATGGAAGATAGTCTGTTGTCGAGAATTTTGTTACTCTAATGGATGGTAGCCTTGTCATTATGGAAGGTAGTTTGTCGTTGTGATTTCTCTTACTCCGATGGATGGTGGCCTTGTCATTATGGAAGGTAGTCTGTTGTCGAGACTTTTGTTATTCCATTGGATGGTAGCCTTGTCATTATGGAAGGTAGTTTTTTGTCGAGATTTTTGTTACTCCAATGGATGGTAGCCTTATTATTATGGAAGGTAGTCTGTTGTCAAGATTTTTGTTACTCCAATGGATTGTAGCCTTGTCATTATGGAAGGTATTCTTTTGTCGAGATTTTTGTTACTTTAATGGATGGTAGCCTTGTCATTATGGAAGGTAGTCTGTTGTCGAGATTTTTGTTACTTTAATGGATGGTAGCCTTGTCATTTGGGAAGGTAGTCTGTTGTTTAGATTTTTGTTACTATAATGTATGTTAGCCTTGTCATTATGGAAGTTAGTCTGTTGTCAAGATTTTTGTTACTCCATTGGTTAGTAGCCTTGTCATTACGGAAGGTAGTCTATTGTGGAGATTTCTGTTACTCCAATGGATGATAGCCTTGTCATTATGGAAGGTAGTATGTTGTCGATATCTTTGTTACTCCAATGGATGGTAGCCTTGTCAATATGGAAGGTAGTCTATCATTGTGATTTTTGTTACTCCAAGGGATAGTAGCCTTGTCATTATGGAAGGTAGTGTGTCGTTGTGATTTTTGTTACTCCAATGGATGGTAGCCTTGTCATTTGGGACGGTAGTCTGTTGTTTAGATTTTTGTTACTATAATGTATGTTAGCCTTGTCATTATGGAAGTTAGTCTGTTGTCAAGATTTTTGTTACTCCATTGGATAGTAGCCTTGTCATTACAGAAGGTAGTCTATTGTGGAGATTTCTGTTACTCCAATGGATGATAGCCTTGTCATTATGGAAGGTAGTATGTTGTCGTGATTTTTGTTACTCCAATGGATGTTAGCCTTGTCATTATGGAAGGTAGTATGTTGTCGATATCTTTGTTACTCCAATGGATGGTAGCCTTGTCAATATGGAAGGTAGTCTATCATTGTGATTTTTGTTACTCCAATGGATGGTAGCCTTGTCATTATGGAAGGTAGTCTGTTGTCGAGATTTTTGTTATTCCATTGGATGGTAGCCTTGTCATTATGGAAGGTAGTTTTTTGACGAGATTTTTGTTACTCCAATGGATGGTAGCCTTGTCATTATGGAAGGTAGTCTGTTGTCGAGATTTTTGTTACTCCAATGGATTGTAGCCTTGTCATTATGGAAGGTATTCTTTTGTCAAGATTTTTGTTACTTTAATGGATGGTAGCCTTGTCATTATGGAAGGTCGTCTGTTGTCGAGATTTTTGTTACTTTAATGGATGGTAGCCTTGTCATTATGGAAGGTAGTCTGTCGTTGTGATTTTTGTTACTCCAATGGATGGTAGCCTTGTCATTATGGAAGGTAGTTTGTTGTTTAGATTTTTGTTACTATAATGTATGTTAGCCTTGTCATTATGGAAGTTAGTCTGTTGTCAAGATTTTTGTTACTCCATTGGATAGTAGCCTTGTCATTACGGAAGGTAGTCTATTTTGGAGATTTTTGTTACTCCAATGGATGATAGCCTTGTCACTATGGAAGGTAGTATGTTGTCGTGATTTTTGTTACTCCAATGGATGTTAGCCTTGTCATTATGGAAGGTAGTATGTTGTCGATATCTTTGTTACTCCAATGGATGGTAGCCTTGTCAATATGGAAGGTAGTCTATCATTGTGATTTTTGTTACTCCAAGGGATAGTAGCCTTGTCATTATGGAAGGTAGTCTGTTGTTCAGATTTTTGTTACTACCATGTATGTTAGACTTGTCATTTTGGAAGGTACTTTGTTGTCGAGATTATTTTGATACTACAATGGATCTTAGCCTTGTCATTATGGAAGGTAGTCTATCGTTGAGATTTCTGTTACTCCAATTGATTGTAGCCTTGTCATTATGGAAGGTAGTTTGTTGTCGAGATTTTGGTTACTCCAATTGATGGTAGCCTTGTCATTACGGAAGGTAGTTTGTCGTTGTGATTTCTATTACTCCAATGGATGGTAGCCTTGTCATTATGGAACGTAGTATGTTGTAGAGATTTTTGTTATTCCATTAGATGGTAGCCTTGTCATTATGGAAGGTAGTTTTTTGTCGAGATTTTTCTTACTCCAATGGATGGTAGCTTTGTCATTATGGAAGGTAGTCTGTTGTCGAGATTTTTGTTACTCCAATGGATTGTAGCCTTGTCATTATGGAAGGTAGTCTGTTGTTTAGATTTTTGTTACTATAATGTATGTTAGCCTTGTCATTATGGAAGTTAGTCTGTTGTCAAGATTTTTGTTACTCCATTGGATAGTAGCCTTGTCATTACGGAAGGTAGTCTATTGTGGAGATTTCTGTTACTCCAATGGATGATAGCCTTGTCATTATGGAAGGTAGTATGTTGTCGATATCTTTGTTACTCCAATGGATGGTAGCCTTGTCAATATGGAAGGTAGTCTATCATTGTGATTTTTGTTACTCCAAGGGATAGTAGCCTTGTCATTATGGAAGGTAGTGTGTCGTTGTGATTTTTGTTACTCCAATGGATGGTAGCCTTGTCATTTGGGACGGTAGTCTGTTGTTTAGATTTTTGTTACTATAATGTATGTTAGCCTTGTCATTATGGAAGTTAGTCTGTTGTCAAGATTTTTGTTACTCCATTGGATAGTAGCCTTGTCATTACAGAAGGTAGTCTATTGTGGAGATTTCTGTTACTCCAATGGATGATAGCCTTGTCATTATGGAAGGTAGTATGTTGTCGTGATTTTTGTTACTCCAATGGATGTTAGCCTTGTCATTATGGAAGGTAGTATGTTGTCGATATCTTTGTTACTCCAATGGATGGTAGCCTTGTCAATATGGAAGGTAGTCTGTCATTGTGATTTTTGTTACTCCAATGGATGGTAGCCTTGTCATTATGGAAGGTAGTCTGTTGTCGAGATTTTTGTTATTCCATTGGATGGTAGCCTTGTCATTATGGAAGGTAGTTTTTTGACGAGATTTTTGTTACTCCAATGGATGGTAGCCTTGTCATTATGGAAGGTAGTCTGTTGTCGAGATTTTTGTTACTCCAATGGATTGTAGCCTTGTCATTATGGAAGGTATTCTTTTGTCAAGATTTTTGTTACTTTAATGGATGGTAGCCTTGTCATTATGGAAGGTCGTCTGTTGTCGAGATTTTTGTTACTTTAATGGATGGTAGCCTTGTCATTATGGAAGGTAGTCTGTCGTTGTGATTTTTGTTACTCCAATGGATGGTAGCCTTGTCATTATGGAAGGTAGTTTGTTGTTTAGATTTTTGTTACTATAATGTATGTTAGCCTTGTCATTATGGAAGTTAGTCTGTTGTCAAGATTTTTGTTACTCCATTGGATAGTAGCCTTGTCATTACGGAAGGTAGTCTATTTTGGAGATTTTTGTTACTCCAATGGATGATAGCCTTGTCACTATGGAAGGTAGTATGTTGTCGTGATTTTTGTTACTCCAATGGATGTTAGCCTTGTCATTATGGAAGGTAGTATGTTGTCGATATCTTTGTTACTCCAATGGATGGTAGCCTTGTCAATATGGAAGGTAGTCTATCATTGTGATTTTTGTTACTCCAAGGGATAGTAGCCTTGTCATTATGGAAGGTAGTCTGTTGTTCAGATTTTTGTTACTACCATGTATGTTAGACTTGTCATTTTGGAAGGTACTTTGTTGTCGAGATTATTTTGATACTACAATGGATCTTAGCCTTGTCATTATGGAAGGTAGTCTATCGTTGAGATTTCTGTTACTCCAATTGATTGTAGCCTTGTCATTATGGAAGGTAGTTTGTTGTCGAGATTTTGGTTACTCCAATTGATGGTAGCCTTGTCATTACGGAAGGTAGTTTGTCGTTGTGATTTCTATTACTCCAATGGATGGTAGCCTTGTCATTATGGAACGTAGTCTGTTGTAGAGATTTTTGTTATTCCATTAGATGGTAGCCTTGTCATTATGGAAGGTAGTTTTTTGTCGAGATTTTTCTTACTCCAATGGATGGTAGCTTTGTCATTATGGAAGGTAGTCTGTTGTCGAGATTTTTGTTACTCCAATGGATTGTAGCCTTGTCATTATGGAAGGTAGTCTGTTGTTTAGATTTTTGTTACTATAATGTATGTTAGCCTTGTCATTATGGAAGTTAGTCTGTTGTCAAGATTTTTGTTACTCCATTGGATAGTAGCCTTGTCATTACGGAAGGTAGTCTATTGTGGAGATTTCTGTTACTCCAATGGATGATAGCCTTGTCATTATGGAAGGTAGTATGTTGTCGATATCTTTGTTACTCCAATGGATGGTAGCCTTGTCAATATGGAAGGTAGTCTATCATTGTGATTTTTGTTACTCCAAGGGATAGTAGCCTTGTCATTATGGAAGGTAGTGTGTCGTTGTGATTTTTGTTACTCCAATGGATGGTAGCCTTGTCATTTGGGACGGTAGTCTGTTGTTTAGATTTTTGTTACTATAATGTATGTTAGCCTTGTCATTATGGAAGTTAGTCTGTTGTCAAGATTTTTGTTACTCCATTGGATAGTAGCCTTGTCATTACAGAAGGTAGTCTATTGTGGAGATTTCTGTTACTCCAATGGATGATAGCCTTGTCATTATGGAAGGTAGTATGTTGTCGTGATTTTTGTTACTCCAATGGATGTTAGCCTTGTCATTATGGAAGGTAGTATGTTGTCGATATCTTTGTTACTCCAATGGATGGTAGCCTTGTCAATATGGAAGGTAGTCTGTCATTGTGATTTTTGTTACTCCAATGGATGGTAGCCTTGTCATTATGGAAGGTAGTCTGTTGTCGAGATTTTTGTTAATCCATTGGATGGTAGCCTTGTCATTATGGAAGGTAGTTTTTTGTCGAGATTTTTGTTACTCCAATGGATGGTAGCCTTGTCATTATGGAAGGTAGTCTGTTGTCGAGATTTTTGTTATTCCATTGGATGGTAGCCTTGTCATTATGGAAGGTAGTTTTTTGTCGAGATTTTTGTTACTCCAATGGATGGTAGCCTTGTCATTATGGAAGGTAGTCTGTTGTCGAGATTTTTGTTACTCCAATGGATTGTAGCCTTGTCATTATGGAAGGTATTCTTTTGTCAAGATTTTTGTTACTTTAATGGATGGTAGCCTTGTCATTATGGAAGGTAGTCTGTTGTCGAGATTTTTGTTACTTTAATGGATGGTAGCCTTGTCATTATGGAAGGTAGTCTGTCGTTGTGATTTTTGTTACTCCAATGGATGGTAGCCTTGTCATTATGGAAGGTAGTTTGTTGTTTAGATTTTTGTTACTATAATGTATGTTAGCCTTGTCATTATGGAAGTTAGTCGGTTGTCAAGATTTTTGTTACTCCATTGGATAGTAGCCTTGTCATTACGGAAGGTAGTCTATTTTGGAGATTTTTGTTAATCCAATGGATGATAGCCTTGTCACTATGGAAGGTAGTATGTTGTCGTGATTTTTGTTACTCCAATGGATGTTAGCCTTGTCATTATGGAAGGTAGTATGTTGTCGATATCTTTGTTACTCCAATGGATGGTAGCCTTGTCAATATGGAAGGTAGTCTATCATTGTGATTTTTGTTACTCCAAGGGATAGTAGCCTTGTCATTATGGAAGGTAGTCTGTTGTTCAGATTTTTGTTACTACCATGTATGTTAGACTTGTCATTTTGGAAGGTAGTTTGTTGTCGAGATTATTTTGATACTACAATGGATCTTAGCCTTGTCATTATGGAAGGTAGTCTATCGTTGAGATTTTTGTTACTCCAATTGATTGTAGCCTTGTCATTATGGAAGGTAGTTTGTTGTCGAGATTTTGGTTACTCCAATTGATGGTAGCCTTGTCATTACGGAAGGTAGTTTGTCGTTGTGATTTCTATTACTCCAATGGATGGTAGCCTTGTCATTATGGAACGTAGTCTGTTGTCGAGATTTTTGTTATTCCATTGGATGGTAGCCTTGTCATTATGGAAGGTAGTTTTTTGTCGAGATTTTTCTTACTCCAATGGATGGTAGCTTTGTCATTATGGAAGGTAGTCTGTTTTCGAGATTTTTGTTACTCCAATGGATTGTAGCCTTGTCATTATGGAAGGTATTCTTTTGTCGAGATTTTTGTTACTCCAATGGATGGTAGCCTTGTTATTATGGAAGGTAGTCTGTTGTCGAGTTTTTTTTTATACTACAATGGATTGTAGCCTTGTCATTATGGAAGGTAGTATGTTGTCGATATCTTTGTTACTCCAATGGATGGTAGCCTTGTCATTATGGAAGGTAGTCTGTTGTCGAGATTTTTGTTACTTCAAGGATGGTAGCCTTGTCATTATGGAAGGTATTCTATTGTCAAGATTTTTGTTACTCCATTAGATGGTAGCCTTGTCATTATGGAAGGTAGTCTGTTGTCGATATTTTTGTTACTCCATTGGATAGTAGCCTTGTCATTATGGAAGGTAGTCTGTTGGGAGATTTCTGTTACTCCAATGGATGGTAGCCTTGTCATTATGGAAGGTAGTCTGTCGTTGTGATTTTTGTTACTCCAATGGATGGTAGCCTTGTCGTTATGGAAGGTAGTCTATTGTGAATATTTCTGTTACTCCAATGGATGATAGCCTTGTCATTATGGAAGGTAGTATGTTGTCGTGATTTTTGTTACCCCAATGGATGGTAGCCTTGTCATTATGGAAGGTAGTATGTTGTCGATATCTTTGTTACTCCAATGGATGGTAGCCTTGTCAATATGGAAGGTAGTTTGTCATTGTGATTTTTGTTACTCCAATGGATTGTATCCTTGTCATTATGGAAGGTAGTCTGTTGTTCATATTTTTGTTAATACCATGTATGTTAGCCTTGTCATTATGGAAGGTAGTCTGTTCTCGAGATTATTTTGATACTACAATGGATAGTAGCCTTGTCAATATGTAAGGTAGTCTATTGTCGAGATTTATGTTACTCCAATGGATGGTAGGCTTGTCATTATGGAAGGTAGTTTGTCGTTGTGATTTCTGTTACTCCAATGGATGGTAGCCTTGTCATTATGGACCGTAGTCTGTTGTCGAGATTTTTGTTATTCCATTGGATGGTAGACTTGTCATTATGGAAGGTAGTTTTTTGTCGAGATTTTTTTTACTCCAATGGATGGTAGCCTTGTCATTATGGAAGGTAGTCTGTTGTCGAGATTTTTGTTACTCCAATGGATGGTAGCCTTCTTATTATTGAAGGTAGTCGATTGTCGAGTTTTTGTTACTACAATGGATGGTAGCCTTCTTATTATGGAAGGTAGTCGATTGTCGAGTTTTTGTTACTACAATGGATGGTAGCCTTGTCATTATGGAAGGTAGTCTGTTGTCGAGTTTTTTTTTATACTACAATGGATTGTAGCCTTGTCATTATGGAAGGTAGTATGTTGTCGATATCTTTGTTACTCCAATGGATGGTAGCCTTGTCATTATGGAAGGTAGTCTATTGTCGAGATTTTTGTTACTCCATGGAAGGTAGCCTTTATATTATGGAAGGTAGTCTGTTGTCGAGATTTTTGTTACTCCATTAGATGGTAGCCTTGTCATTATGGAAGGTAGTCTGTTGTCGATATTTTTGTTACTCCATTGGATAGTAGCCTTGTCATTATGGAAGGTAGTCTGCTGTGGAGATTTCTATTATTCCAATGGATGGTAGCCTTGTCATTATGGAAGGTAGTCTGTCGTTGTGATTTTTGTTACTCCAATGGATTGTAACCTTGTCATTATGGAAGGTAGTCTGTTGTTTAGATTTTTGTTACTATAATGTATGTTAGCCTTGTCATTATGGAAGTTAGTTTGTTGTTAAGATTTTTGTTACTCCATTGGATAGTAGCCTTGTCATTATGGAAGGTAGTCTATTGTGGAGATTTTTGTTACTCCAATGGATGATAGCCTTGTCATTATGGAAGGTAGTATGTTGTCGTGATTTTTGTTACTCCAAGGATGGCAGCATTGTCATTATGGATGGTAGCCTTGTCATTATGGAAGGTAGTATGTTGTCGATATCTTTGTTACTCCAATGGATGGTAGCCTTGTCAATATGGAAGGTAGTCTTTCATTGTGATTTTTGTTACTCCAATGGATGGTATCCTTGTAAATATGGAAGGTAGTCTGTTGTTCAGATTTTTGTTAATACCATGTATGTTAGCCTTGTCATTATGGAAGGTAGTCTGTTGTCTAGATTATTTTGATACCACAATGGATTGTAGCCTTGTCATTATGGAAGGTAGTCTATCGTTGAGATTTCTATTACTCCAATTGATTGTAGCCTTGTCATTATGGAAGGTAGACTGTTGTCGAGATTTATGTTACTCCAATGGATGGTAGCCTTGTCATTATGGAAGGTAGTTTGTCGTTGTGATTTCTCTTACTCCAATGGATGGTGGCCTTGTCATTATGGAAGGTACTCTGTTGTCGAGATTTTTGTTATTCCATTGGATGGTAGCCTTGTCATTATGGAAGGTAGTTTTTTGTCGAGAGTTTTGTTACTCCAATGGGTGGTAGCCTTGTCATTATGGAAGGTAGTCTGTTGTCGAGATTTTTGTTACTCCAATGGATTGTAGCCATGTCATTATGGAAGGTATTCTTGTGTCGAGATTTTTGTTACTTTAATGGATGGTAGCCTTGTCATTATGGAAGGTAGCCTGTTGTCGAGACTTTTGTTACTTTAATGGATGGTAGCCTTGTCATTATGGAAGGTAGTCTGTCATTGTGAGTTTTGTTACTCCAATAGATGGTAGCCTTATCATTATAGAAGGTAGTCTGTTGTTTAGATTTTTGTTACTATAATGTATGTTAGCCTTGTCATTATGGAAGTTAGTCTGTTGTCAAGATTTTTGTTACTCCATTGGATAGTAACCATGGCATTATGGAAGGTAGTCTATTGTGGAGATTTCTGTTACTCCAATGGATGGTAGCCTTGCCATTATGGAAGGTAGTATGTTGTCGTGATTTTCGTTACTCCGATGGATGGTAGCCTTGTCATTATGGAAGATAGTATGTTGTCGATATCTTTGTTACTCCAATGGATGGTAGCCTTGTCAATATGGAAGGTAGTCTGTCATTGTGATTTTTGTTACTCCAATGGATGGTAGCCTCGTCATTTTGGAAGGTAGTCTATTGTTCAGATTTTTGTTACTACCATGTATGTTAGCCTTGTCATTATGGAAGGTAGTCTGTTGTCGAGATTATTTTGATACTACAATGGATCGTAGCCTTGTCATTATGGAAGGTAGTCTATCGTTGAGTTTTATGTTACTCCAATTGATTGTAGCCTTGTCATTATGGAAGCTAGTCTGTTATCGAGATTTTGGTTAATCCAATGGATGGTAGCCTTGCCATTACGGAAGGTAGTTTGTCGTTGTGATTTCTGTTACTCCAATGGATGGTAGCCTTGTCATTATGGAACGTAGTCTGTCGTCGAGATTTTTGTTATTCCATTGGATGGTAGACTTGTCATTATGGAAGGTAGTTTTTTGTCGAGATTTTTGTTACTCCAATGGATTGTAGCCTTGTCATTATGGAAGGTATTCTTTTGTCGAGATTTTTGTTACTCCAATGGATGGTAGCCTTCTTATTATGGAAGGTAGTCGATTGTCGAGTTTTTATTACTACAATGGATGGTAGCCTTGTCATTATGGAAGGTAGTCTGTTGTCGAGTTTTTTGTTATACTACAATGGATTGTAGCCTTGTTAATATGGAAGGTAGTATGTTGTCGATATCTTTGTTACACCAATGGATCGTAGCCTTGTCATTATGGAAGGTAGTCTATTGTCGAGATTTTTGTTACTCCATGGATGGTAGCCTTGTCAATATAGAAGGTAGTCTGTTGTCGAGATTTTTGTTACTCCATTAGATGGTAGCCTTGTCATTATGGAAGGTAGTCTGTTGTCGATATTTTTGTTACTCCATTGGATAATAGCCTTGTCATTATGGAAGGTAGTCTGTTGTGGAGATTTCTATTACTCCAATGGATGGTAGCTTTGTCATTATGGAAGGTAGTATGTTTTCAATATCTTTGTTACTCCAATGGATGGTAGCCTTGTCATTATGGAAGGTAGTCTGTTGTCAAGATTTTTGTTACTCCAATGGATGGGAGCCTTGTCATTATGGAAGGTAGTCTGTCGTTGTGATTTTTTATACTCCAATGAATGTTTGCCTTGTCATTATGGAAGGTAGTCTATTGATCAGATTTTTGTTACTACAATATATGTTAGCCTTTTCATTATGGAAGGTAGTCTGTTGTCGAGATTTTTGTTACTTTAATGGATGGTAGCCTTGTCATTATGAAAGGTAGTCTTTCGTTGTGATTTTTGTTACTCCAATGGATGGTAGCCTTGTCATTATGGAAGGTAGTCTGTTGTTTATATTTTTGTTACTATAATGTATGTTAGCCTTATTATTATGGAAGGTAGTCTGTTGTCGAGATTTTTGTTACTCCATTGGATAATAGCCTTGTCATTATGGAAGGTAGTCTTTTTTTGATATTTTTGTTATTCCAATGGATGGTATCCTAGTCATTATGGAAGGTAGTCTGTTTTTGAGATTTTTGTTACTCCAATGGATGGTAACCTTGTCATTATGGAAGGTAGTCTGTTGTCGAGATTTTTGTTACTTTAATGTATGGTAGCCTTGTCATTATGGAAGGTAGTCTGTCATTGTGATTTTTGTTACTCCAATGGATGGTAGCCTTGTCATTATGGAAGGTAGTCTGTTGTTCATATTTTTGTTACTATAATGTATGTTAGCCTTGTCATTATGAAAGGTAGTCTGTTGTCGAGATTATTTTGATACTACAATGGATCCTAGACTTGTCATTATGGAAGGTAGTCTATAGTTGAGATTTCTGTTACTCCAATTGATTGTAGCCTTGTCATTATGGAAGGTAGTCTGTTGTCGAGATTTTGGTTACTCCAATGGATGGTAGCCTTGTCATTACGGAAGGTAGTTTGTCGTTGTGATTTCTGTTACTCCAATTGATGGTAGCCTTGTCATTATGGAACGTAGTCTGTTGTCGAGATTTTTGTTATTCCATTGGATGGTAGACTTGTCATTATGGAAGGTAGTTTTTTGTCGAGATTTTTATTACTCCAATGGATGGTAGCCTTGTCATTATGGAAGGTAGTCTGTTGTCGAGATTTTTGTTACTCCAATGGATGGTAGCCTTCTTATTATGGAAGGTAGTCGATTGTCGAGTTTTTGTTACTACAATGGATGGTAGCCTTGTCATTATGGAAGGTAGTCTGTTGTCGAGTTTTTTTATAATACAATGGATTGTAGCCTTGTCATTATGGAAGGTAGTATGTTGTGGATATCTTTGTTACTCCAATGGATGGTAGCCTTGTCATTATGGAAGGTAGTCTATTGTCGAGATTTTTGTTACTCCAAGGATGGTAGCCTTGTCATTATGGAAGATAGTCTGTTGTCGAGATTTTTGTTAATCCATTAGATGGTATCCTTGTCATTATGATAGGTCGTCTGTTGTCGATATATTTGTTACTCCATTGGATAGTAGCCTTGTCATTATGGAAGGTAGTCTGTTGTGGAGATTTCTGTTACTCCAATGGATGGCAGAGTTGTCATTATGGAAGGTAATATGTTGTCGATATCTTTGTTACTCCAATGGATAGTAGCCTTGTCATTATGGAAGGTAGTCTGTTGTTGAGATTTTTGTTACTCCAATGGATGGGAGCCTTGTCATTATGGAAGGTAGTCCGTCATTGTGATTTTTGTTACTCCAATGAATGTTTGCCTTGTCATTATGGAAGGTAGTCTGTTGATCAGATTTTTGTTACTACAATATATGTTAGCCTTGTCATTATGGAAGGTGGTATGTTGTCGAGATTTTTGTTACTTTAATGGATGGTAGCCTTGTCATTATGAAAGGTAGTCTTTCATTGTGATTTTTGTTACTCCAATGGATGGTAGCCTTGTCATTATGGAAGGTACTTTGTTGTTTATATGTTTGTTACTATAATGTATGTTAGCCTTGTTATTATGGAAGGTAGTCTGTTGTCGAGATTTTTGTTACCCCATTGGATAGTAGCCTTGTCATTATGGAAGGTAGTCTTTTGTTGATATTTTTGTTATTCCGATGGATGGTATCCTAGTCATTATGGAAGGTAGTCTGTTTTTGAGATTTTTGTTACTCCAATGGATGGTAGCCTTGTCATTATGGAAGGTACTCTGTTGTCGAGATTATTTTGATACTACAATGGATCGTAGCCTTGTCATTATGGAAGGTAGTCTATCATTGAGATTTCTGTTACTCCAATTGATTGTAGCCTTGTCATTATGGAAGGTAGTCTGTTGTCGAGATTTTGTTACTATAATGTATTTTAGCCTTGTCATTATGGAAGTTAGTCTGTTGTCGAGATTATTTTGATACTACAATGGATACTAGACTTGTCATTATGGAAGGTAGTCTATCGTTGAGATTTCTGTTACTCCAATTGATTGTAGCCTTGTCATTATGGAAGGTAATCTGTTGTCGAGATTTTGGTTACTCCAACGGATGGTAGCCTTGTCATTACGGAAGGTATTCTTTTGTCGAGATTTTTGTTACTCCAATGGATGGTAGCCTTCTTATTATGGAAGGTAGTCGATTGTCGAGTTTTTGTTACTACAATGGATGGTAGGCTTGTCATTATGGAAGGTAGTCTGTTGTCGAGTTTTTTTTATACTACAATGGATTATAGCCTTGTCATTATGAAAGGTAGTATGTTGTCGATATCTTTGTTACTCCAATGGATGGTAGCCTTGTCATTATGGAATGTAGTCTGTTGTCGAGATTTTTGTTACTCCAAGGATGGTAGCCTTGTCATTATGGAAGGTAGTCTGTTGTCGAGATTTTTGTTAATACATTAGATGGTAGCCTTGTCATTATGATAGGTCGTCTGTTGTCGATATTTTTTTTACTCCATTGGATAGTAGCCTTGTCATTATTGAAGGTAGTTTGTTGTGGAGATTTATGTTACTCCAATGGATGGTAGCCTTGTCATTATGGAAGGTAGTATGTTGTCGATATCTTTGTTACTCCAATGGATAGTAGCCTTGTCATTATGGAAGGTAGTCTGTTGTTGAGATTTTTGTTACTCCAATTGATGGGAGCCTTGTCATTATGGAAGGTAGTCCGTCATTGTGATTTTTGTTACTACAATGAATGTTTGCCTTGTCATTATGGAAGCTAGTCTGTTGATCAGATTTTTGTTACTACAATATATGTTAGCCTTGTCATTATGGAAGGTAGTCTATTCTCGAGATTTTTGTTACTTTAATGGATGGTAGCCTTGTCATTATGAAAGGTAGTCTTTCGTTGTGATTTTTGTTACTCCAATGGATGGTAGCCTTGTCATTATGGAAGGTACTCTATTGTTTATATTTTTGTTACTATAATGTATGTTAGCCTTGTTATTATGGAAGGTAGTCTGTTGTTGAGATTTTTGTTACTCCAATGGATAGTAGCCTTGTCATTATGGAAGCTAGTCTGTTATCGAGATTTTGGTTAATCCAATGGATGGTAGCCTTGCCATTACGGAAGGTAGTTTGTCGTTGTGATTTCTGTTACTCCAATGGATGGTAGCCTTGTCATTATGGAACGTAGTCTGTCGTCGAGATTTTTGTTATTCCATTGGATGGTAGACTTGTCATTATGGAAGGTAGTTTTTTGTCGAGATTTTTGTTACTCCAATGGATGGTAGCCTTGTCATTATGGAAGGTAGTCTGTTGTCGAGATTTTTGTTACTCCAATGGATGGTAGCCTTCTTATTATTGAAGGTAGTCGATTGTCGAGTTTTTGTTACTACAATGGATGGTAGCCTTCTTATTATGGAAGGTAGTCGATTGTCGAGTTTTTGTTACTACAATGGATGGTAGCCTTGTCATTATGGAAGGTAGTCTGTTGTCGAGTTTTTTTTTATACTACAATGGATTGTAGCCTTGTCATTATGGAAGGTAGTATGTTGTCGATATCTTTGTTACTCCAATGGATGGTAGCCTTGTCATTATGGAAGGTAGTCTATTGTCGAGATTTTTGTTACTCCATGGAAGGTAGCCTTTATATTATGGAAGGTAGTCTGTTGTCGAGATTTTTGTTACTCCATTAGATGGTAGCCTTGTCATTATGGAAGGTAGTCTGTTGTCGATATTTTTGTTACTCCATTGGATAGTAGCCTTGTCATTATGGAAGGTAGTCTGCTGTGGAGATTTCTATTATTCCAATGGATGGTAGCCTTGTCATTATGGAAGGTAGTCTGTCGTTGTGATTTTTGTTACTCCAATGGATTGTAACCTTGTCATTATGGAAGGTAGTCTGTTGTTTAGATTTTTGTTACTATAATGTATGTTAGCCTTGTCATTATGGAAGTTAGTTTGTTGTTAAGATTTTTGTTACTCCATTGGATAGTAGCCTTGTCATTATGGAAGGTAGTCTATTGTGGAGATTTTTGTTACTCCAATGGATGATAGCCTTGTCATTATGGAAGGTAGTATGTTGTCGTGATTTTTGTTACTCCAAGGATGGCAGCATTGTCATTATGGATGGTAGCCTTGTCATTATGGAAGGTAGTATGTTGTCGATATCTTTGTTACTCCAATGGATGGTAGCCTTGTCAATATGGAAGGTAGTCTTTCATTGTGATTTTTGTTACTCCAATGGATGGTATCCTTGTAAATATGGAAGGTAGTCTGTTGTTCAGATTTTTGTTAATACCATGTATGTTAGCCTTGTCATTATGGAAGGTAGTCTGTTGTCTAGATTATTTTGATACCACAATGGATTGTAGCCTTGTCATTATGGAAGGTAGTCTATCGTTGAGATTTCTATTACTCCAATTGATTGTAGCCTTGTCATTATGGAAGGTAGACTGTTGTCGAGATTTATGTTACTCCAATGGATGGTAGCCTTGTCATTATGGAAGGTAGTTTGTCGTTGTGATTTCTCTTACTCCAATGGATGGTGGCCTTGTCATTATGGAAGGTACTCTGTTGTCGAGATTTTTGTTATTCCATTGGATGGTAGCCTTGTCATTATGGAAGGTAGTTTTTTGTCGAGAGTTTTGTTACTCCAATGGGTGGTAGCCTTGTCATTATGGAAGGTAGTCTGTTGTCGAGATTTTTGTTACTCCAATGGATTGTAGCCATGTCATTATGGAAGGTATTCTTGTGTCGAGATTTTTGTTACTTTAATGGATGGTAGCCTTGTCATTATGGAAGGTAGCCTGTTGTCGAGACTTTTGTTACTTTAATGGATGGTAGCCTTGTCATTATGGAAGGTAGTCTGTCATTGTGAGTTTTGTTACTCCAATAGATGGTAGCCTTATCATTATAGAAGGTAGTCTGTTGTTTAGATTTTTGTTACTATAATGTATGTTAGCCTTGTCATTATGGAAGTTAGTCTGTTGTCAAGATTTTTGTTACTCCATTGGATAGTAACCATGGCATTATGGAAGGTAGTCTATTGTGGAGATTTCTGTTACTCCAATGGATGGTAGCCTTGCCATTATGGAAGGTAGTATGTTGTCGTGATTTTCGTTACTCCGATGGATGGTAGCCTTGTCATTATGGAAGATAGTATGTTGTCGATATCTTTGTTACTCCAATGGATGGTAGCCTTGTCAATATGGAAGGTAGTCTGTCATTGTGATTTTTGTTACTCCAATGGATGGTAGCCTCGTCATTTTGGAAGGTAGTCTATTGTTCAGATTTTTGTTACTACCATGTATGTTAGCCTTGTCATTATGGAAGGTAGTCTGTTGTCGAGATTATTTTGATACTACAATGGATCGTAGCCTTGTCATTATGGAAGGTAGTCTATCGTTGAGTTTTATGTTACTCCAATTGATTGTAGCCTTGTCATTATGGAAGCTAGTCTGTTATCGAGATTTTGGTTAATCCAATGGATGGTAGCCTTGCCATTACGGAAGGTAGTTTGTCGTTGTGATTTCTGTTACTCCAATGGATGGTAGCCTTGTCATTATGGAACGTAGTCTGTCGTCGAGATTTTTGTTATTCCATTGGATGGTAGACTTGTCATTATGGAAGGTAGTTTTTTGTCGAGATTTTTGTTACTCCAATGGATTGTAGCCTTGTCATTATGGAAGGTATTCTTTTGTCGAGATTTTTGTTACTCCAATGGATGGTAGCCTTCTTATTATGGAAGGTAGTCGATTGTCGAGTTTTTATTACTACAATGGATGGTAGCCTTGTCATTATGGAAGGTAGTCTGTTGTCGAGTTTTTTGTTATACTACAATGGATTGTAGCCTTGTTAATATGGAAGGTAGTATGTTGTCGATATCTTTGTTACACCAATGGATCGTAGCCTTGTCATTATGGAAGGTAGTCTATTGTCGAGATTTTTGTTACTCCATGGATGGTAGCCTTGTCAATATAGAAGGTAGTCTGTTGTCGAGATTTTTGTTACTCCATTAGATGGTAGCCTTGTCATTATGGAAGGTAGTCTGTTGTCGATATTTTTGTTACTCCATTGGATAATAGCCTTGTCATTATGGAAGGTAGTCTGTTGTGGAGATTTCTATTACTCCAATGGATGGTAGCTTTGTCATTATGGAAGGTAGTATGTTTTCAATATCTTTGTTACTCCAATGGATGGTAGCCTTGTCATTATGGAAGGTAGTCTGTTGTCAAGATTTTTGTTACTCCAATGGATGGGAGCCTTGTCATTATGGAAGGTAGTCTGTCGTTGTGATTTTTTATACTCCAATGAATGTTTGCCTTGTCATTATGGAAGGTAGTCTATTGATCAGATTTTTGTTACTACAATATATGTTAGCCTTTTCATTATGGAAGGTAGTCTGTTGTCGAGATTTTTGTTACTTTAATGGATGGTAGCCTTGTCATTATGAAAGGTAGTCTTTCGTTGTGATTTTTGTTACTCCAATGGATGGTAGCCTTGTCATTATGGAAGGTAGTCTGTTGTTTATATTTTTGTTACTATAATGTATGTTAGCCTTATTATTATGGAAGGTAGTCTGTTGTCGAGATTTTTGTTACTCCATTGGATAATAGCCTTGTCATTATGGAAGGTAGTCTTTTTTTGATATTTTTGTTATTCCAATGGATGGTATCCTAGTCATTATGGAAGGTAGTCTGTTTTTGAGATTTTTGTTACTCCAATGGATGGTAACCTTGTCATTATGGAAGGTAGTCTGTTGTCGAGATTTTTGTTACTTTAATGTATGGTAGCCTTGTCATTATGGAAGGTAGTCTGTCATTGTGATTTTTGTTACTCCAATGGATGGTAGCCTTGTCATTATGGAAGGTAGTCTGTTGTTCATATTTTTGTTACTATAATGTATGTTAGCCTTGTCATTATGAAAGGTAGTCTGTTGTCGAGATTATTTTGATACTACAATGGATCCTAGACTTGTCATTATGGAAGGTAGTCTATAGTTGAGATTTCTGTTACTCCAATTGATTGTAGCCTTGTCATTATGGAAGGTAGTCTGTTGTCGAGATTTTGGTTACTCCAATGGATGGTAGCCTTGTCATTACGGAAGGTAGTTTGTCGTTGTGATTTCTGTTACTCCAATTGATGGTAGCCTTGTCATTATGGAACGTAGTCTGTTGTCGAGATTTTTGTTATTCCATTGGATGGTAGACTTGTCATTATGGAAGGTAGTTTTTTGTCGAGATTTTTATTACTCCAATGGATGGTAGCCTTGTCATTATGGAAGGTAGTCTGTTGTCGAGATTTTTGTTACTCCAATGGATGGTAGCCTTCTTATTATGGAAGGTAGTCGATTGTCGAGTTTTTGTTACTACAATGGATGGTAGCCTTGTCATTATGGAAGGTAGTCTGTTGTCGAGTTTTTTTATAATACAATGGATTGTAGCCTTGTCATTATGGAAGGTAGTATGTTGTGGATATCTTTGTTACTCCAATGGATGGTAGCCTTGTCATTATGGAAGGTAGTCTATTGTCGAGATTTTTGTTACTCCAAGGATGGTAGCCTTGTCATTATGGAAGATAGTCTGTTGTCGAGATTTTTGTTAATCCATTAGATGGTATCCTTGTCATTATGATAGGTCGTCTGTTGTCGATATATTTGTTACTCCATTGGATAGTAGCCTTGTCATTATGGAAGGTAGTCTGTTGTGGAGATTTCTGTTACTCCAATGGATGGCAGAGTTGTCATTATGGAAGGTAATATGTTGTCGATATCTTTGTTACTCCAATGGATAGTAGCCTTGTCATTATGGAAGGTAGTCTGTTGTTGAGATTTTTGTTACTCCAATGGATGGGAGCCTTGTCATTATGGAAGGTAGTCCGTCATTGTGATTTTTGTTACTCCAATGAATGTTTGCCTTGTCATTATGGAAGGTAGTCTGTTGATCAGATTTTTGTTACTACAATATATGTTAGCCTTGTCATTATGGAAGGTGGTATGTTGTCGAGATTTTTGTTACTTTAATGGATGGTAGCCTTGTCATTATGAAAGGTAGTCTTTCATTGTGATTTTTGTTACTCCAATGGATGGTAGCCTTGTCATTATGGAAGGTACTTTGTTGTTTATATGTTTGTTACTATAATGTATGTTAGCCTTGTTATTATGGAAGGTAGTCTGTTGTCGAGATTTTTGTTACCCCATTGGATAGTAGCCTTGTCATTATGGAAGGTAGTCTTTTGTTGATATTTTTGTTATTCCGATGGATGGTATCCTAGTCATTATGGAAGGTAGTCTGTTTTTGAGATTTTTGTTACTCCAATGGATGGTAGCCTTGTCATTATGGAAGGTACTCTGTTGTCGAGATTATTTTGATACTACAATGGATCGTAGCCTTGTCATTATGGAAGGTAGTCTATCATTGAGATTTCTGTTACTCCAATTGATTGTAGCCTTGTCATTATGGAAGGTAGTCTGTTGTCGAGATTTTGTTACTATAATGTATTTTAGCCTTGTCATTATGGAAGTTAGTCTGTTGTCGAGATTATTTTGATACTACAATGGATACTAGACTTGTCATTATGGAAGGTAGTCTATCGTTGAGATTTCTGTTACTCCAATTGATTGTAGCCTTGTCATTATGGAAGGTAATCTGTTGTCGAGATTTTGGTTACTCCAACGGATGGTAGCCTTGTCATTACGGAAGGTATTCTTTTGTCGAGATTTTTGTTACTCCAATGGATGGTAGCCTTCTTATTATGGAAGGTAGTCGATTGTCGAGTTTTTGTTACTACAATGGATGGTAGGCTTGTCATTATGGAAGGTAGTCTGTTGTCGAGTTTTTTTTATACTACAATGGATTATAGCCTTGTCATTATGAAAGGTAGTATGTTGTCGATATCTTTGTTACTCCAATGGATGGTAGCCTTGTCATTATGGAATGTAGTCTGTTGTCGAGATTTTTGTTACTCCAAGGATGGTAGCCTTGTCATTATGGAAGGTAGTCTGTTGTCGAGATTTTTGTTAATACATTAGATGGTAGCCTTGTCATTATGATAGGTCGTCTGTTGTCGATATTTTTTTTACTCCATTGGATAGTAGCCTTGTCATTATTGAAGGTAGTTTGTTGTGGAGATTTATGTTACTCCAATGGATGGTAGCCTTGTCATTATGGAAGGTAGTATGTTGTCGATATCTTTGTTACTCCAATGGATAGTAGCCTTGTCATTATGGAAGGTAGTCTGTTGTTGAGATTTTTGTTACTCCAATTGATGGGAGCCTTGTCATTATGGAAGGTAGTCCGTCATTGTGATTTTTGTTACTACAATGAATGTTTGCCTTGTCATTATGGAAGCTAGTCTGTTGATCAGATTTTTGTTACTACAATATATGTTAGCCTTGTCATTATGGAAGGTAGTCTATTCTCGAGATTTTTGTTACTTTAATGGATGGTAGCCTTGTCATTATGAAAGGTAGTCTTTCGTTGTGATTTTTGTTACTCCAATGGATGGTAGCCTTGTCATTATGGAAGGTACTCTATTGTTTATATTTTTGTTACTATAATGTATGTTAGCCTTGTTATTATGGAAGGTAGTCTGTTGTTGAGATTTTTGTTACTCCAATGGATAGTAGCCTTGTCATTATGGAAGGTAGTATTTTTTTGATATTTTTGTTATTCCAATGGATGGTATCCTAGTCATTATGGAAGGTAGTCTGTTTTTGAGATTTTTGTTACTCCAATGGATGGTAGCCTTGTCATTATGGAAGGTAGTCTGTTGTCGAGATTATTTTGATACTACAATGGATCGTAGCCTTGTCATTATGGAAGGTAGTCTATCATTGAGATTTCTGTTACTCCAATTGATTGTAGCCTTGTCATTATGGAAGGTAGTATGTTGTCGAGATTTTGTTACTATAATGTATGTTAGCCTTGTCATTATGGAAGGTAGTCTGTTGTCAACATTTTTGTTACTCAATTGGATAGTAGCCTTGTCATTATGGAATATAGTCTATTGTGGAGATTTCTGTTACTCCAATGGATGGTAGCCTTGTCATTATGGAACGTGGTATGTTGTCGTGATTTTTGTTACTCCAATGGATGGTAGCCTTGTCATTATGGAAGGTAGTCTGTTGTCGAGATTTTTGTTACTCCAATGGATTGTAGCCTTGTCATTATGGAAGGTATTCTTTTGTCGAGATTTTTGTAACTCCAATGGATGGTAGCCTTCTTATTATGGAAGGTAGTCGATTGTCGAGTTTTTGTTACTACAATGGATGGTAGCCTTGTCATTATGGAAGGTAGTCTGTTGTCGAGTTTTTTTTATACTACAATGGATTGTAGCCTTGTCATTATGGAAGGTAGTATGTTGTGGATATCTTTGTTACTCCAATGGATGGTAGCCTTGTCATTATGGAATGTAGTCTGTTGTCGAGATTTTTGATACTCCAAGGATGGTAGCCTTGTCATTATGGAAGGTAGTCTGTTGTCGAGATTTTTGTTAATCCATTAGATGGTAGCCTTGTCATTATGGTAGGTAGTCTATTGTCGATATTTTTGTTACTCCATTGGATAGTAGCCTTGTCATTATGGAAGGTAGTCTGTTGTGGAGATTTCTGTTACTCCAATGGATGGTAGCATTGTCATTATGGAAGGTAGTATGTTGTCGATATCTTTGTTACTCTAGTGGATAGTAGCCTTGTCATTATGGAAGGTAGCCTGTTGTTGAGATTTTTGTTACTCCAACGGATGGGATCCTTGTCATTTTGGAAGGTAGTCTGTCATTGTGATTTTTGTTACTCCAATGAATGTTTGCCTTGTAATTATGGAAGGTAGTCTGTTGATCATATTTTTGTTACTAAAATATATGTTAGCCTTGTCATTATGGAATGTAGTCTGTTGTCGAGATTTTTGTTACTTTAATGGATGGTAGCCTTGTCATTATTAAAGGTAGTCTTTCGTTGTGATCTTTGTTACTCCAATGGATGGTAGCCTTGTCATTATGGAAGGTAGTCTGTTGTTTATATTTTTGTTACTATAATGTATGTTAGCCTTGTTATTATGGAAGGTAGTCTGTTATCGAGATTTTTGTTACTCCATTGGATAGTAGCCTTGTCATTATGGAAGGTAGTCTTTTTTTGATATTTTTGTTATTCCAATGGATGGTATCCTAGTCATTATGGAAGGTAGTCTGTTTTTGAGATTTTTGTTACTCCAATGGATGGTAGCCTTGTCATTATGGAAGGTAGTTTGTTGTCGAGATTTTTGTTACTTTAATGTATGGTAGCCTTGTCATTATGGAAGGTAGTCTTTCGTTGTGATTTTTGTTACTCCAATGGATGGTAGCCTTGTCATTATGGAAGGTAGTCTGTTGTTTATATTTTTGTTACTATAATGTATGTTAGCCTTGTCATTATGGAAGTTAGTCTGTTGTCAAGTTTTTTGTTACTCCATTGGATAGTAGCCTTGTCATTATCGAAGGTAGTCTACTGTGGGGATTTCGGTTAATCCAATGGATGGTAGCCTTGTCATTATGGAAGGTGGTATGTCGCCGTGATTTTTGTTACTCCAATGGATGGTAGCCGTGTCATTATGGTAGGTAGTATGTTGTCGATATCTTTGTTACTCCAATGGATGGTACGCTTGTCAATATGGAAGCTAGTCTGTCATTGTTATTTTTATTACTCCAATGGATGGTAGCCTTGTCATTATGGAAGGTAGTCTGTTGTTCAGATTTTTGTTACTACCATGTATGTTAGCATTGTCATTATGGAAGGTAGTCTGTTGTCGAGATTATTTTGATACTACAATGGATTGTAGCCTTGTCATTATGGAAGGTAGTCTATCGTTGAGATTTATGTTACTCCATTTGATTGTAGCCTTGTCATTATGGAAGGTAGTCTGTTGTCGAGATTTTTGTTACTCCAATGGATGGTAGCCTTATCATTATGAAAGGTAGTTTGTCGTTGTGATTTCTGTTACTCGAATGTATGGTAGCTTTGTAATTAGGGAAGGTAGTCTGTTGTCGATATTTTTGTTATTCCATTGGATGGTAGCCTTGTCATTATGGAAGGTAGTTTTTTTTCTAGATTTTTGTTACTCCAATGGATGGTAGCCTTGTCATTATGGAAGGTAGTCTGTTGTCGAGATTTTTGTTACTACAATGGATGGTAGCCTTGTCATTATGGAAGGTAGACTGTTGTCGAGATTTTTGTTACTTAAATGCATGGTAGCCTTGTCATTATGGAAGGTAGTCTGTCGTTGTGATTTTTGTTACTCCAATGGATGGTAGCCTTGTCATTATGGAAGGTAGTCTATTGTTTAGATTTTTGTTACTATAATGTATGTTAGCCTTGTCATTTTGGAAGATAGTCTGTTGTCAAGATTTTTGTTACTCCATTGGATAGTAGCCTTGTCATTATGGAAGGTAGTCTATTGTGGAGATTTCTGTTACTCCAATGGATGGTAGCCTTATCATTATGGAAGGTGGTATGTTGTCGTGATTTTTGTTACTCCAATGGATGGTAGCCTTGTCATTATGGAAGGTAGTATGTTGTCGATATCTTTGTTACTCCAATGGATGGTAGCCTTGTCAATATGGAAGGTAGTCAATCATTGTGATTTTTCTTACTCCAATGGATGGTAGCCTTGTCATTATGGAAGGTAGTCTGTTTTTGAGATTTTTGTTACTCCAATGGATGGTAGCCTTGTCATTATGGAAGGTAGTCTGTTGTCGAGATTATTTTGATACTACAATGGATCGTAGCCTTGTCATTATGGAAGGTAGTCTATCATTGAGATTTCTGTTACTCCAATTGATTGTAGCCTTGTCATTATGGAAGGTAGTATGTTGTCGAGATTTTGTTACTATAATGTATGTTAGCCTTGTCATTATGGAAGGTAGTCTGTTGTCAACATTTTTGTTACTCAATTGGATAGTAGCCTTGTCATTATGGAATATAGTCTATTGTGGAGATTTCTGTTACTCCAATGGATGGTAGCCTTGTCATTATGGAACGTGGTTTGTTGTCGTGATTTTTGTTACTCCAATGGATGGTAGCCTTGTCATTATGGAAGGTAGTCTGTTGTCGAGATTTTTGTTACTCCAATGGATTGTAGCCTTGTCATTATGGAAGGTATTCTTTTGTCGAGATTTTTGTAACTCCAATGGATGGTAGCCTTCTTATTATGGAAGGTAGTCGATTGTCGAGTTTTTGTTACTACAATGGATGGTAGCCTTGTCATTATGGAAGGTAGTCTGTTGTCGAGTTTTTTTTATACTACAATGGATTGTAGCCTTGTCATTATGGAAGGTAGTATGTTTTGGATATCTTTGTTACTCCAATGGATGGTAGCCTTGTCATTATGGAATGTAGTCTGTTGTCGAGATTTTTGATACTCCAAGGATGGTAGCCTTGTCATTATGGAAGGTAGTCTGTTGTCGAGATTTTTGTTAATCCATTAGATGGTAGCCTTGTCATTATGGTAGGTAGTCTATTGTCGATATTTTTGTTACTCCATTGGATAGTAGCCTTGTCATTATGGAAGGTAGTCTGTTGTGGAGATTTCTGTTACTCCAATGGATGGTAGCATTGTCATTATGGAAGGTAGTATGTTGTCGATATCTTTGTTACTCCAGTGGATAGTAGCCTTGTCATTATGGAAGGTAGCCTGTTGTTGAGATTTTTGTTACTCCAACGGATGGGAGCCTTGTCATTATGGAAGGTAGTCTGTCATTGTGATTTTTGTTACTCCAATGAATGTTTGTCTTGTAATTATGGAAGGTAGTTTGTTGATCATATTTTTGTTACTACAATATATGTTAGCCTTGTCATTATGGAATGTAGTCTGTTGTCGAGATTTTTGTTACTTTAATGGATGGTAGCCTTGTCATTATTAAAGGTAGTCTTTCGTTGTGATCTTTGTTACTCCAATGGATGGTAGCCTTGTCATTATGGAAGGTAGTCTGTTGTTTATATTTTTGTTACTATAATGTATGTTAGCCTTGTTATTATGGAAGGTAGTCTGTTATCGAGATTTTTGTTACTCCATTGGATAGTAGCCTTGTCATTATGGAAGGTAGTCTTTTTTTGATATTTTTGTTAGTCCAATGGATGGTATCCTAGTCATTATGGAAGGTAGTCTGTTTTTGAGATTTTTGTTACTCCAATGGATGGTAGCCTTGTCATTATGGAAGGTAGTTTGTTGTCGAGATTTTTGTTACTTTAATGTATGGTAGCCTTGTCATTATGGAAGGTAGTCTTTCGTTGTGATTTTTGTTACTCCAATGGATGGTAGCCTTGTCATTATGGAAGGTAGTCTGTTGTTTATATTTTTGTTACTATAATGTATGTTAGCCTTGTCATTATGGAAGTTAGTCTGTTGTCAAGTTTTTTGTTACTCCATTGGATAGTAGCCTTGTCATTATCGAAGGTAGTCTATTGTGGGGATTTCTGTTAATCCAATGGATGGTAGCCTTGTCATTATGGAAGGTGGTATGTCGCCGTGATTTTTGTTACTCCAATGGATGGTAGCCGTGTCATTATGGTAGGTAGTATGTTGTCGATATCTTTGTTACTCCAATGGATGGTACGCTTGTCAATATGGAAGCTAGTCTGTCATTGTGATTTTTATTACTCCAATGGATGGTAGCCTTGTCATTATGGAAGGTAGTCTGTTGTTCAGATTTTTGTTACTACCATGTATGTTAGCATTGTCATTATGGAAGGTAGTCTGTTGTCGAGATTATTTTGATACTACAATGGATCGTAGCCTTGTCATTATGGAAGGTAGTCTATCGTTGAGATTTATGTTACTCCATTTGATTGTAGCCTTGTCATTATGGAAGGTAGTCTGTTGTCGAGATTTTTGTTACTCCAATGGATGGTAGCCTTATCATTATGAAAGGTAGTTTGTCGTTGTGATTTCTGTTACTCGAATGTATGGTAGCTTTGTAATTAGGGAAGGTAGTCTGTTGTCGAGATTTTTGTTATTCCATTGGATGGTAGCCTTGTCATTATGGAAGGTAGTTTTTTTTCTAGATTTTTGTTACTCCAATGGATGGTAGCCTTGTCATTATGGAAGGTAGTCTGTTGTCGAGATTTTTGTTACTACAATGGATGGTAGCCTTGTCATTATGAAAGGTAGACTGTTGTCGAGATTTTTGTTACTTAAATGCATGGTAGCCTTGTCATTATGGAAGGTAGTCTGTCGTTGTGATTTTTGTTACTCCAATGGATGGTAGCCTTGTCATTATGGAAGGTAGTCTATTGTTTAGATTTTTGTTACTATAATGTATGTTAGCCTTGTCATTTTGGAAGATAGTCTGTTGTCAAGATTTTTGTTACTCCATTGGATAGTAGCCTTGTCATTATGGAAGGTAGTCTATTGTGGAGATTTCTGTTACTCCAATGGATGGTAGCCTTATCATTATGGAAGGTGGTATGTTGTCGTGATTTTTGTTACTCCAATGGATGGTAGCATTGTCATTATGGAAGGTAGTATGTTGTCGATATCTTTGTTACTCCAATGGATGGTAGCCTTGTCAATATGGAAGGTAGTCAATCATTGTGATTTTTCTTACTCCAATGGATGGTAGCCTTGTCATTATGGAAGGTAGTCTGTTGTTCAGATTTTTGTTACTACCATGTATGTTAGCCTTGTCATTATTGAAGGTAGTCTGTTGTCGAGATTATTTTGATACTACAATGGATCGTAGCCTTGTCATTATGGAAGGTAGTCTATCGTTGAGATTTCTGTTACTCCAATTGATTGTAGCCTTGTCATTATGGAAGGTAGTCTGTTGTCGAGGTTTTTGTTACTCCAATGGATGGTAGCCTTGTAATTATGGAAGGTAGTTTGTCATTGTGATTTCTGTTACTCAAATGGATGGTAGCCTTGTCATTATGGAAGGTAGTCTGTTGTCGAGATTTTTGTTATTCCATTGGATGGTAGCCTTGTCATTATGGAAAGTAGTTTATTGTCGAGATTTTTGTTAGTCCAATGGATAGTAGACTTGTCATTATGGAAGGTAGTCTATTGTCAAGATTTTTGTTACTACAATGAATTATAGCCTTGTCATTATGAAAGGTATTCTTTTGTCGAGATTTTTGTTACTCCAATGGATGGTACCCTTCTTATTATGGAAGGTAGTCGGTTGTCGAGTTTTTGTTACTACAATGGATGGTAGCCTTGTCATTTTGGAAGGTAGTCTGTTGTCGAGTTTTTTTTATACTACAATGGATTGTAGCCTTGTCTTTATAGAAGGTAGTATGTTGTCGATATCTTTGTTACTCCAATGGATGGTAGCCTTGTCATTATGGAAGGTAGTCTGTTGTCGAGATTTTTGTTACTCCAAGGATGGTAGCCTTGTCATTATGGAAGGTAGTCTGTTGTCGAGATTTTTGTTACTCCATTAGATGGTAGCCTTGTCATTATGGAAGGTAGTCTGTTATCGATATTTTTGTTACTCCATTGGATAGTAGCCTTGTCATTATGGAAGGTAGTTTGTTGTGGAGATTTTTGTTACTATAATGGAAGGTAGCCTTGTCATTATGGAAGGTAGTATGTCATTGTGATTTTTGTTACTCCAACGAATGGTTGCCTTATCATTATGGAAGGTAGTCTGTTGTTCATATTTTTGTTACTACAATATATGTTAGCCTTGTCATTATGGAAGGTAGTCTGTTGTCGAGATTTTTGTTACTTTAATGGATGGCAGCCTTGTCATTATGAAAGGTAGTCTTTCGTTGTGATTTTTGTTACTCCAATGGATGGTAGCCTTGTCATTATGGAAGGTAGTCTGTTGTTTATATTTTTGTTACTATAATGTATGTTAGCCTTGTCATTATGGAATGTAGTCTGTTGTCGAGATTTTTGTTACTCCAATGGACGATAGCCTTGTCATTATGGAAGGTAGTTTGTCGTTGTGATTTCTGTTACTCCAATGGATGGTAGCCTTGTCATTATGGAAGGTAGTCTATTTTTGAGGTTTTTGTTATTCCATTGGATGGTAGCCTTGTCATTATGGAAGGTAGTTTTTTGTCGAGATTTTTGTTACTCCAATGGATGGTAGCCTTGTCATTATGGAAGGTAGTCTGTTCGCGAGATTTTTGTTACTCCAATGGATGCTAGCCTTCTTATTATGGAAGGTAGTCAGTTGTCGAGATTTTTATTACTACAATGGATGGTAGACTTGTCATTATGGAAGGTAGTTTGTTGTCGAGACTTTTTTGATACTACAATGGATTATAGCCTAGTCATTATGGAAGGTAGTCTAGTCATTATGGAAGGTAGTCTGTTTTCGATATTTTTGTTACTCCAATGGATGGTAGCCTTTCCATTATGGAAGGTAGTCTGTTGTCGAGATTTTTGTTACTCCATTAGATGGTAGCTTTGTCATTATGGAAGGTAGTCTGTTGTGGAGATTTTTGTTACTCCACCGGATGGTAGACTTGTCATTATGGAAGGTAGTCTATTGTCGAGATTTTTGTTACTCCAATGGATTGTAGCCTTGTCATTATGGAAGGTAGTCTGTTGTCGAGATTATTTTGATACTACAATGGATTGTAGCGTTGTCATTATGGAAGGTAGTCTATCATTGAGATATCTGTTACTCCAATGGATGGTAGCCTTGTCGTTATGGAAGGTAGTCTGTTGTCGAGATTTTTTTTATTCCATTGGATGGTAGCCTTGTCATTATGCAAGGGAGTTTTTTGTCGAGATTTTTGTTACTCCAATGGATAGTAGCCTTGTCATTATGGAACGTAGTCTGTTGTCGAGTTTTTTTTTATAGTACAATGGATTGTAGCCTTGTCATTATGGAAGGTAGTATGTTGTTGATATCTTTGTTACTCCAATGGATGGTAGCCTTATCATTATGGAAGGTAGTCTGTTGTCGAGATTTTTGTTACTCCAAGGATGGTAGCCTTGTCATTATGGAAGGTAGTCTGTTGTCGAGATTTTTGTTACTCCATTAGATGGTAGCCTTGTCATTATGGAAGGTAGTCTGTTGTCGATATTTTTGTTACTCCATTGGATAATAGCCTTGTCATTATGGAAGGTAGTCTGTCGTGGAGATTTTTGTTACTCCAATGGATGGTAGCCTTGTCATTATGGAAGGTAGTCTGTCATTGTGATTTTTGTTACTCCAATGAATGGTTGCCTTGTTATTATGGAAGGTAGTCTGTTGTTCAAATTTTTGTTACTACAATATATGTTAGCCTTGTCATTATGGAAGGTAGTTTGCTATCGAGATTTTTGTTACTTTAATGGAAGGTAGTCTGTCCTCGATATCTTTGTTACTCCAATGAAAGGTAGCCTTGTCATTATGGAAGGTAGTCTGTTGTTTATATTGTTGTTACTATAATGTATGTTAGCCTTGTCATTATGGAAGGTAGACTATTGTCGAGATTTTTGTTAATCCATTGGATAATAGCCTTGTCATTATGGAAGGTAGTCTTTTTTTGATATTTTTGTTATTCCAATGGATGGTATCCTAGTCATTATGGAAGGTAGTCTGTTGTCGAGATTTTTGTTACTTTAATGGATGGTAGCCTTGTCATTATGGAAGGTAGTCTATCGTTGTGATTTTTGTTACGCCAATGGATGGTAGCCTTGTCATTATGGAAGGTAGTCTGTTGTTTAGATTTTTGTTACTATAATGTATGTTAGCCTTGTCATTATGGAAGTTAGTCTGTTGTCAAGATTTTTGTTACTCCATTGGATAGTAGCCTTGTCATTATGGAAGGTACTCTATTGTGGAGATTTCTGTTACTCCAATGGATGGTAGCCTTGTCATTATGGAAGGTAGTATGTTGCCGTGATTTATGTAACTCCAATGGATGGTAGCCTTGTCATTATGGAAGGTAGTATGTTGTCGATATCTTTGTTACTCCAATGAAAGGTAGCCTTGTCAATATGGAAGGTAGTCTGTCATTGTGATTTTTGTTACTCCAATGGATGGTAGCCTTGTCATTATGGAAGGTAGTCTGTTGTTCAGATTTTTGTTACTACCATGTATGTTAGCCTTGTCATTATGGAAGGTAGTCTGTTGTCGAGATTATTTTGATACTACAATGGATCCTAGCCTTGTCATTATGGAACGTAGTCTATCATTGAGATTTCTGTTATTCCAATTGATTGTAGCCTTGTCATTATGGAATGTAGTGTGTTGTCGAGATTTTTGTTACTCCAATGGATGGTAGCCTTATCATTATAGAAGGTAGTTTGTCATTGTGATTTCTGTTACTCCAATGGATGGTAGCCTTGTCATTATGGAAGGTAGTCTGTTGTCGAGATTTTTGTTATTTCATTGGATGGTAGCCTTGTCATTATGGAAGGTAGTTTTTTGTCGAGATTTTTGTTACTCCAATGGAAGGTAGCCTTGTTATTATGGAAGGTAGTCTGTTGTCTAGATTTTTGGTACTCCAATAGATTGTAGCCTTGTCATTATGGAAGGTATTCTTTTGTCGAGATTTTTGTTACTCCAATGGATGGTAGCCTTCTTATTGTGGAAGGTATTCGTTTGTCGAGATTTTTGTTACTACAATGGATGGTAGCCTTCTCATTATGGAAGGTAGTCTGTTGTCGAGACTTTTTTTATAATACAATGGATTGTAGCCTTGTCATTATGGAGGGTAGTCTGTTATCGTTATTTTTGTTACTCCAATGGATGGTAGTCTAGTCATTATGGAAGGTAGTCTGTTTTCGATATTTTTGTTACTCCAATGGATGGTAGCCTTGTCATTATGGAATGTAGTCTGTTGTCGAGATTTTTGTTACTCCATTTGATGGTAGCCTTGTCATTATGGAAGGTAATATGTTGTCGAGATTATTTTGATACTACAATGGATTGTAGCCTTGTCGTTATGGAAGGTAGTCTATCATTGAGATTTCTATTACTTCAATGGATGGTAGCCTTGTCATTATGGAAAGTAGTCTGTTGTCGAGATTTTTGTTATTCCATTGGATGGTTGCCTTGTCATTATGAAAGGTAGTTTTTTGTCGAGATTTTTGTTACTCCAATGGATTGTAGCCTTATCATTATGGAAGGTATTCTTTTGTCAAGATTTTTGTTACTCCAATGGATGGTAGCCTTCTTATTATGGAAGGTAGTCGGTTGTCGAGTTTTTTTTATACTACAACGAATTGTAGCATTGTCATTATGGAAGGTAGTCTGTTGTCGAGATTTTTGTTACTCCAAGGATGGTAGCCTTGTCATTATTGAAGGTAGTCTATTGTTCAGATTTTTGTTACTCCATTAGATGGTATCCTTGTCATTATTGAAGGTAGTTTGTTGTCGATATTTTTGTTACTCCATTGGATAGTAGCCTTGTCATTATGGAAGATAGTCTGTTGTGCTGATTTTTGTTACTACAAGTGATGGTAGCCTTGTCATTATGGAAGGTAGTCTGTTGTCGAGATTTTTTTGATACTACAATGAATTATAGCCTTGTCATTATGGAAGGTAGTCTGTTTTCAATATCTTTGTTACTCCAATGGATGGTAGCCTACTCATTATGGAAGGTAGTCTGTTTTTGAAATTTTTGTTACTCCAACAGATGGTAGCCTTGTCATTATAGAAGGTAGTCTGTTGTCGAGATTTTTGTTACTCCATTAGATGGTAGCCTTGTCATTATGGAAGGTAGTATGTTGTCGATATTTTTGTTACTCCATTGGATAGAAGACTTGTCATTATGGAAAGTAGTCTGTTGTGGAGATTTTTGTTACTCCAATGGATGGTAGACTTGTCATTATGGAAGGTAGTCTGTTTTCGATATTTTTGTTACTCCATTGGATTGTAGCCTTGTCATTATGGAAGGTATTCTTTTGTCGAGATTATTTTGATACTCCAATGGATTGTAGCCTTGTCAGTATGGAAGGTAGTCTGTTGTTCAGATTTCTGTTACTCCAATGGATGGTATCCTTGTCATTATGGAAGGTAGTCTGTTGTCGAGATTTTTGTTATTCCATTGGATGGTAGCCTTGTCATTATGGAAGGTAGTTTTTTGTCGAGATTTTTGTTACTACAATGGATGGTAGCCTTGTCATTATGGAAGGTAGTCTGTTGTCTATATCTTTGTAACTCCAATGGATGGTAGCCTAGTCATTATGAAGGGTAGTCTGTTTTCGATATTTTTGTTACTCTAATGGATGGTAGCCTTGTCATTATGGAAGGTAGTCTGTTGTCGAGATTTTTGTTACTCCATTAGATGGTAGCCTTGTCATTATGGAAGGTAGTCTGTTGTCGATATTTTTGATACTCCATTGGATATAAGCCTTGTCATTATGGAAGGTAGTCTGTTGTGGAGATTTTTTTTACTCCAATGGATGGTAGACTTGTCATTATGGAAGGTAGTCTGTTGTCGAGATTTTTGTTACTTCAATGGATTGTAGTCTTGTCATTATGGAAGGTAGTTTTTGGTCGAGATTATTTTGATACTACAATGGATTATAGCCTTGTCAATATGGAAGGTATTCTATCGTTTAGATTTCTGTTATTCCAATGGATGGTAGCCTTGTCATTATGGAAAGTAGTCTATTGTCGAGATTTTTGTTATTCCATTGGTTTGTAGCCTTGTCATTATGGAAGGTAGTTTTTTGTCAAGATTTTTGTTACTCCAATGGATAGTAGCCTTGTCATTATGGAAGGTAGTCTGTTGTCGAGATTTTTGTTACTCTAATGGATTGTAGCCTTGTCATTATGGAAGGTATTCTTTTGTCGAGATTTTTGTTACTCCAATGGATGGTAGCCTTCTTATTATGGAAGGTAGTTTTTTGTCGAGATTTTTGTTACTCCAATGGATGGTAGCCTTCTTATTATGGAAGGTAGTTTTTTGTTGAGTTTTTGTTACTACAATGGATGGTAGCCTTGTCATTATGGAATGTAGTTTGTTGGCGAGATTTTTGTTACTCTAATGGATTGTAGCCTTGTCATTATGGGAGGTATTCTTTTGTCGAGATTTTTGTTACTCCAATGGATGGTAGCCTTGCCATTGTGGAAGGTAGTCTGTTGTTCAGATTTTTGTTTATCCATTAGATGGTAGCCTTGTCATTATGGAGGTTAGCCTGTTGTCGATATTTTTGTTACTCCATTGGATAGTAGCCTTGTCATTATTGAAGATAGTCTGTTATGGAGATTTTTGTTATTCCATTGGATGTTAGCCTTGTCATTATGGAAGGTAGTTTTTTGTCGAGATTTTTGTTACTACAATGGATGGTAGCCTTGTCATTATGGAAGGTATTCTATTGTCGATATCTTTGTTACTCCAATGGATGGTAGCCTAGTCATTATGAAGGGTAGTCTGTTTTCGATATTTTTGTTACTCCAATGGATGGTATCCTTGTCATTATGGAAGGTAGTCTGTTGTCGAGATTTTTGTTACTCCATTAGATGGTAGCCTTGTCATTATGGAAGGTAGTCTGTTGTCGATATTTTTGTTACTCCATTGGATAGAAGCCTTGTCATTATGGAAGGTAGTCTGGTGTGGAGATTTTTTTTACTCCAATGGATGGTAGACTTGTCATTATGGAAGGTAGTCTGTTGTCGAGGTTTTTGTTAATCCAATGGATTGTAGTCTTGTCATTATGGAAGGTAGTTTGTTGTGGAGATTATTTTGATACTACAATGGATTGTAGCCTTGTCATTATGGAAGGTAGTCTATCGTTGAGATTTCTGTTACTCCGATGGATGGTAGCATTGTCATTATGCAAGGTAGTCTGTTGTCGAGATTTTTGTTATTCAATCGGATGGTAGCCTTGTCAATATGGCAGGTAGTTTGTTGTCAAGATTTTTGTTACTCCAATGGATAGTATCCTTGTCATTATGGAAGGTAGTCTGTTGTCGAGATTTTTGTTACTCCAATGGATTGTAGCCTTGTCATTATGGAAGGTATTCTTTTGTCTAGATTTTTTTTACTCCAATGGATGGTAGCCATCTTATTATGGAAGGTAGTTTTTTGTCGATTTTTTGTTACTACAATGGATGGTAGCCTTGTCATTATGGATGGTAGTCTGTTGTCGTGATTTTTGTTACTCCAATGGATTGTAGCCTTGTGATTATGGAAGGTATTCTTTTGTCGAGATTTTTGTTACTACAATGGATGGTAGACTTGTCATTGTGGAAGGTAGTCTGTTGTCGAGATTTTTGTTACTCCAAGGATGGTAGCCTTGTCATTATGGAAGGTAGTCTGTTGTTCAGATTTTTGTTTATCCATTAGATGGTAGCCTTGTCATTATGGAAGATAGTCTGTTGTGGAGATTTTTGTTACTACAATGGATGGTAGCCTTGTCATTATGGAAGGTAGTCTGTTGTCGATATTTTTTTGATACTAGAATGGATTCTAGCCTTGTCATTATGGAAGGTAGTATGTTGTCGATATATTTGTTACTCCAATGGATGGTAGCCTAGTCATTATAAACGGTAGTCTGTTTTCGATATTTTTGTTACTCCAATGGATGGTAGCCTTGTCATTATGGAAGGTAGTATGTTGTCGAGATTTTTGTTACTCCATTAAATGGTAGCCTTGTCATTATGAAAGGTAGTATGTTGTCGATATTTTTTTTACTCCATTGGATAGAATCCTTGTCATTATGGAAGGTAGTCTTTTGTGGAGATTTTTGTTACTCTAATGGATGGTAGAGTTGTCATTATGGAAGGTAGTCTGTTGTCGAGATTTTTGTTACTCCAATGGATTGTAGCCTTGTCATTATGGAAGGTATTTTGTTGTCGAGATTATTTTGATACTACAATGGATTGTAGCCTTGTCATTATGGAAGGTATTCTATCCTTGAGATTTCTGGTACTCCAATGGATGGTAGCCTTGTCAATATGGAAGGTAGTCTGTTGTCGAGATTTTTGTTATTCCATTGGATGGTAGCCTTGTCATTATGGAAGGTAGTCTGTTGTCGAGATTTTTGTTACTCCAATGGATGGTAGCCTTGTCATTATTGAAGGTAGTCTATTGTCGAGATTTTTGTTACTCCATTGGATGGTAGCCTTGTCATTATGGAAGGTAGTCTGTTGTCGATATTTTTGTTACTCTAATGGATGGTAGCCTTCTTATTGTGGAAGGTAGTCGGTTGTCGAGTTTTTGTTACTCCAATGGATGGTAGACTTGTCATTATGGAAGGTAGTCTGTTGTCTAGATTTTTGTTACTCCAATGGATTGTAGCCTTGTTATTATGGAAGGTATTCTTTTGTCGAGATTTTTGTTACTCCAATGGATGGTAGCCTTCTTATTATGGAAGGTAGTCTGTTTTCGAGACTTTTTTTATACTACAATGGATTGTAGCCTTGTCATTATGGAGGGTAGTCTGTTATCGATATCTTTGTTACTCCAATGGATGGTAGTCTAGTCATTATGGAAGGTAGTCTGTTTTCGATATTTTTGTTACTCCAATGGATGGTAGCCTTGTCATTATGGACGGTAGTCTGTTGTCGATATTTTGGTTACTCCATTAGATGGTATCCTTGTCATTATGGAAGGTAATATGTTGTGGAGATTTTTGATACTCCAATGGATGGTAGACTTGTCATTTTGGAAGGTAGTATGTTGTCGAGAATATTTTGATACTACAATGGATTGTAGCCTTGTCATTATGGAAGGTAGTCTATCATTGACATTTCTATTACTCTAATGGATGGTAGCCTTGTCATTATGGAAGGTAGTCTGTTGTCGAGATTTTTTTTATTCCATTGGATGGTAGCCTTGTCATTATGGAAGGTAGTTTTTTGTCGACATTTTTGTTACTTCAATGGATTGTAGCCTTATCATTATGGAAGGTATTCTTTTGTCAAGATTTTTGTTACTCCAATGGATGGTAGCCTTCTTATTATGGAAGGTAGTCGGTTGTCGAGTTTTTGTTACTACAATGGATGGTAGCCTTGTCATTATGGAAGGTAGTCTATTGTCGAGTTTTTTTTATACTACAACGAATTGTAGCATTGTCATTATGGAAGGTAGTCTGTTGTCGAGATTTTTGTTACTCCAAGGATGGTAGCCTTGTCATTATGGAAGATAGTCTATTGTTCAGATTTTTGTTACTCCATTAGATGGTATCCTTGTCATTATGGAAGGTAGTTTGTTGTCGATATTTTTGTTACTCCATTGGATAGTAGCCTTGTCATTACGGAAGATAGTCTATTGTGGTGATTTTTGTTACTACAATGGATGGTAGCCTTGTCATTATGGAAGGTAGTCTGTTGTCGAGATTTTTTTGATACTACAATGAATTATAGCCTTGTCATTATGGAAGGTAGTCTGTTTTCAATATCTTTGTTACTCCAATGGATGGTAGCCTAGTCATTATGGAAGGTAGTCTGTTTTCGATATTTTTGTTACTCGAACAGATGGTAGCCTTGTCATTATAGAAGGTAGTCTGTTGTTGAGATTTTTGTTACTCCATTAGATGGAAGCCTTGTCATTATGGAAGGTAGTATGTTGTCGATATTTTTGTTACTCCATTGGATAGAAGACTTGTCATTATGGAAGGTAGTCTGTTGTGGAGATATTTTTTACTCCAATGGGTGGTAGACTTGTCATTATGGAAGGTAGTCTGTTTTCGATATTTTTGTTACTCCAATGGATTGTAGCCTTGTCATTATGGAAGGTATTCTTTTGTCGAGATTATTTTGATACTCCAATGGATTGTAGCCTTCTCAGTATGGAAGGTAGTCTGTTGTTCAGATTTCTGTTACTACAATGGATGGTAGCCTTGTCATTATGGAAGGTAGTCTGTTGTCGAGATTTTTGTTATTCCATTGGATGGTAGCCTTGTCATTATGGAAGGTAGTTTTTTGTCGAGATTTTTGTTACTACAATGGATGGTAGCCTTGTCATTATGGAAGGTAGTCTGTTGTCGATATCTCTGTAACTCCAATGGATGGTAGCCTAGTCATTATGAAGGGTAGTCTATTTTCGATATTTTTGTTACTCCAATGGATGGTAGCCTTTTCATTATGGAAGGTAGTCTGTTGTGGAGATTTTTGTTACTCCATTAGATAGAAGCCTTGTCATTATGGAAGGTAGTCTGTTGTGGAGATTTTTTTTACTCCAATGGATGGTAGACTTGTCATTAGTGAAGGTAGTCTGTTGTCGAGATTTTTGTTACTTCAATGGATTGTAGTCTTGTCATTAGGGAAGGTAGTTTTTTGTCGAGATTATTTTGATACTACAATGGATTATAGCCTTGTCAATATGGAAGGTATTCTATCATATAAATTTCTGTTATTCCAATGGATGGTAGCCTTGTCATGATGGAAAGTAGTCTGTTGTCGAGATATTTGTTATTCCATTGGTTTGTAGCCTTGTCATTATGGAAGGTAGTTTTTTGACAAGATTTTTGTTACTCCAATGGATAGTAGCCTTGTCATTATGGAAGGTAGTCTGTTGTCGAGAATTTTGTTACTCTAATGGATTGTAGCCTTGTCATTATGGAAGGTATTCTTTTGTCGAGATTTTTGTTACTCCAATGGATGGTAGCCTTCTTATTATGGAAGGTAGTTTTTTGTTGAGTTTTTGTTACTACAATGGATGGTAGCCTTGTCATTATGGAATGTAGTTTGTTGGCGAGATTTTTGTTACTCTAATGGATTGTAGCCTTGTCATTATGGGAGGTATTCTTTTGACGAGATTTTTGTTACTCCAATGGATGGGTAGCCTTGCCATTGTGGAAGGTAGTCTGTTGTTCAGATTTTTGTTTATCCATTAGATGGTAGCCTTGTCATTATGGAGGGTAGCCTGTTGTCGATATTTTTGTTACTCCATTGGATAGTAGCCTTGTCATTATGGAAGATAGTCTGTTGTGGAGATTTTTGTTATTCCATTGGATGGTAGCCTTGTCATTGTGGAAGGTAGTTTTTTGTCGAGATTTTTGTTACTACAATGGATGGTAGCCTTGTCATTATGGAAGGTAGTCTATTGTCGATATCTTTGTTACTCCAATGGATGGTAGCCTAGTCATTATGAAGGGTAGTCTGTTTTCGATATTTTTGTTACTCCAATGGATGGTAGCCTTGTCATTATGGAAGGAATCTGTTGTCGAGATTTTTGTTACTCCATTAGATGGTAGCCTTGTCATTATGGAAGGTAGTCTGTTGTCGATATTTTTGTTACTCCATTGGATAGAAGCCTTGTCATTATGGAAGGTAGTCTGGTGTGGAGATTTTTTTTACTCCAATGGATGGTAGACTTGTCATTATGGAAGGTAGTCTGTTGTCGAGAATTTTGTTACTCCAATGGATAGTAGTCTTGTCATTATGGAAGGTACTTTGTTGTGGAGATTATTTTGATACTACAATGGATTGTAGCCTTGTCATTATGGAAGGTAGTCTATCGTTGAGATTTCTGTTATTCCATCGGATGGTAGCCTTGTCATTATGGAAGGTAGTTTGTTGTCGAGATTTTTGTTATTCCATCGGATGGTAGCCTTGTCATTATGGAAGGTAGTTTCTTGTCATGATTTTTGTTACTCCAATGGATAGTAGCCTTGTCATTATGGAAGGTAGTCTATTGTCGAGATTTTTGTTACTCCAATGGATTGTAGCCTTGTCATTATGGAAGGTATTCTTTTGTCTAGATTTTTTTTACTCCAATGGATTGTAGCCATCTTATTATGGAAGGTAGTTTTTTGTCGAGTTTTTGTTACTACAATGGATGGTAGCCTTGTCATTATGGAAGGTAGTCTGTTGTCGAGATTTTTGTTACTCCAATGGATTGTAGCCTTGTGATTATGGAAGGTATTCTTTTGTCGAGATTTTTGTTACTACAATGGATGGTAGACTTGTCATTGTGGAAGGTAGTCTGTTGTCGAGATTTTTGTTACTCCAAGGATGGTAGCCTTGTCATTATGGAAGGTAGTCTGTTGTTCGGATTTTTGTTTATCCATTAGATGGTATCCTTGACATTATGGAAGGTAGTCTATTGTCGATATTTTTGTTACGCCATTGGATAGTAGCCTTGTCATTATGGAAGATAGTCTGTTGTGGAGATTTTTGTTACTACAATGAATGGTAGCCTTGTCAATATGGAAGGTAGTCTGTTGTCGATATATTTGTTACTCCAATGGATGGTAGCCTAGTCATTATAAACGGTAGTCTGTTTTCGATATTTTTGTTACTCCAATGGATGGTAGCCTTGTCATTATGGAAGGTAGTCTTTTGTGGAGATTTTTGTTACTCCATTAAATGGTAGCCTTGTCATTATGAAAGGTAGTATGTTGTGCGATATTTTTTTTACTCCATTGGATAGAATCCTTGTCATTATGGAAGGTAGTCTTTTGTGGAGATTTTTGTTACTCTAATGGATGGTAGACTTGTCATTATGGAAGGTAGTCTGTTGTCGAGATTTTTGTTACTCCAATGGATTGTAGCCTTGTCATTATGGAAGGTAGTTTGTTGTCGAGATTATTTTGATACTACAATGGATTGTAGCCTTGTCATTATGGAAGGTATTCTATCCTTGAGATTTCTGTTACTCCAATGGATGGTAGCCTTGTCAATATGGAAGGTAGTCTGTTGTCGAGATTTTTGTTATTCCATTGGATGGTAGCCTTGTCATTATGGAAGGTAGTCTGTTGTCGAGATTTTTGTTACTCCAATGGATGGTAGCCTTGTCATTATGGAAGGTAGTCTATTGTCGAGATTTTTGTTACTCCAATGGATTGTAGGCTTGTCATTATGGAAGGTATTCTTTTGTCGAGATTTTTGTTACTCTAATGGATGGTAGCCTTCTTATTGTGGAAGGTAGTCGGTTGTCGAGTTTTTGTTACTCCAATGGATGGTAGACTTGTCATTATGGAAGGTAGTCTGTTGTCTAGATTTTTGTTACTCCAATGGATTGTAGCCTTGTTATTATGGAAGGTATTCTTTTGTCGAGATTTTTGTTACTCCAATGGATGGTAGCCTTCTTATTATGGAAGGTAGTCTGTTTTCGAGACTTTTTTTATACTACAATGGATTGTAGCCTTGTCATTATGGAGGGTAGTCTATTATCGATATCTTTGTTACTCCAATGGATGGTAGTCTAGTCATTATGGAAGGTAGTCTGTTTTCGATATTTTTGTTACTCCAATGGATGGTAGCCTTGTCATTAAGGACGGTAGTCTGTTGTCGATATTTTGCTTACTCCATTAGATGGTATCCTTGTCATTATGGAAGGTAATATGTTGTGGAGATTTTTGATAATCCATCGGATGGTAGACTTGTCATTTTGGAAGGTAGTCTATTGTCGAGATTTTTGTTACTCCAATTGATTGTAGCCTTGTCATTATGGAAGGTAGTATGTTGTCGAGATTATTTTGATACTACAATGGATTGTAGCCTTGTCATTATGGAAGGTAGTCTATCATTGACATTTCTATTACTCCAATGGATGGTAGCCTTGTCATTATGGAAGGTAGTCTGTTGTCGAGATTTTTTTTATTCCATTGGATGGTAGCCTTGTCATTATGGAAGGTAGTTTTTTGTCGAGATTTTTGTTACTCCAATGGATTGTAGCCTTATCATTATGGAAGGTATTCTTTTGTCAAGATTTTTGTTACTCCAATGGATGGTAGCCTTCTTATTATGGAAGGTAGTCGGTTGTCGAGTTTTTGTTACTACAATGGATGGTAGCCTTGTCATTATGGAAGGTAGTCTATTGTCGAGTTTTTTTTATACTACAACGAATTGTAGCATTGTCATTATGGAAGGTAGTCTGTTGTCGAGATTTTTGTTACTCCAAGGATGGTAGCCTTGTCATTATTGAAGGTAGTCTATTGTTCAGATTTTTGTTACTCCATTAGATGGTATCCTTGTCATTATGGAAGGTAGTTTGTTGTCGATATTTTTGTTACTCCATTGGATAGTAGCCTTGTCATTATGGAAGATAGTCTATTGTGGTGATTTTTGTTACTACAATGGATGGTAGCCTTGTCATTATGGAAGGTAGTCTGTTGTCGAGATTTTTTTGATACTACAATGAATTATAGCCTTGTCATTATGGAAGGTAGTCTGTTTTCAATATCTTTGTTACTCCAATGGATGGTAGCCTAGTCATTATGGAAGGTAGTCTGTTTTCGATATTTTTGTTACTCGAACAGATGGTAGCCATGTCATTATAGAAGGTAGTATGTTGTCGAGATTTTTGTTACTCCATTAGATGGTAGCCTTGTCATTATGGAAGGTAGTATGTTGTCGATATCTTTGTTACTCCATTCGATAGAAGACTTGTCATTATGGAAGGTAGTCTGTTGTGGAGATTTTTGTTACTCCAATGGATGGTAGACTTGTCATTATGGAAGGTAGTCTGTTTTCGAGATTTTTGTTACTCCAATGGATTGTAGCCTTGTCATTATGGAAGGTATTCTTTTGTCGAGATTATTTTGATACTCCAATGGATTGTAGCCTTGTCAGTATGGAAGGTAGTCTGTTGTTCAGATTTCTGTTACTACAATGGATGGTAGCCTTGTCATTATGGAAGGTAGTCTGTTGTCGAGATTTTTGTTATTCCATTGGATGGTAGCCTTGTCAGTATGGAAGGTAGTTTTTTGTCGAGATTTTTGTTACTACAATGGATGGTAGCCTTGTCATTATGGAAGGTAGTCTGTTGTCGATTTCTTTGTAACTCCAATGGATGGTAGCCTAGTCATTATGAAGGGTAGTCTGTTTTCGATATTTTTGTTACTCCAATGGATGGTAGCCTTGTCATTATGGAAGGTAGTCTGTTGTCGAGATTTTTGTTACTCCATTAGATGGTAGCCTTGTCATTATGGAAGGTAGTCTGTTGTCGATATTTTTGTTACTCCATTGGATAGAAGCCTTGTCATTATGGAAGGTAGTCTGTTGTGGAGATTTTTTTTACTCCAATGGATGGTAGACTTGTCATTATGGAAGGTAGTCTGTTGTCGAGATTTTTGTTACTCCAATGGATTGTAGTCTTGTCATTATGGAAAGTAGTTTGTTGTGGAGATTATTTTGATACTACAATGAATTGTAGCCTTGTCATTATGGAAGGTAGTCTATCGTTGAGATTTCTGTTACTCCGATGGATGGTAGCATTATCATTATGGAAGGTAGTCTGTTGTCGAGATTTTTGTTATTCCATCGGATGGTAGCCTTGTCATTATGGAAGGTAGTTTTTTGTCAATATTTTTGTTACTCCATGGATGGTAGCCTTGTCATTATTGAAGGTAGTCTATTGTCGAGTTTTTTTTATACTACAACGAATTGTAGCATTGTCATTACGGAAGGTAGTCTGTTGTCGAGATTTTTGTTACTCCAAGGATGGTAGCCTTGTCATTATTGAAGGTAGTCTATTGTTCAGATTTTTGTTACTCCATTAGATGGTATCCTTGTCATTATGGAAGGTAGTTTGTTGTCGATATTTTTGTTACTCCATTGGATAGTAGCCTTGTCATTATGGAAGATAGTCTGTTGTGGTGATTTTTGTTACTACAATGGATGTTAGCCTTGTCATTATGGAAGGTAGTCTGTTGTCGAGATTTTTTTGATACTACAATGAATTATAGCCTTGTCATTATGGAAGGTAGTCTGTTTTCAATATCTTTGTTACTCCAATGGATGGTAGCCTAGTCATTATGGAAGGTAGTCTATTTTCGATATTTTTGTTACTCCAACAGATGGTAGCCATGTCATTATAGAAGGTAGTATGTTGTCGAGATTTTTGTTACTCCATTAGATGGTAGCCTTGTCATTATGGAAGGTAGTATGTTGTCGATATCTTTGTTACTCCATTCGATAGAAGACTTGTCATTATGGAAGGTAGTCTGTTGTGGAGATTTTTGTTACTCCAATGGATGGTAGACTTGTCATTATGGAAGGTATTCTGTTTTCGAGATTTTTGTTACTCCAATGGATTGTAGCCTTGTCATTATGGAAGGTATTCTTTTGTCGAGATTATTTTGATACTCCAATGGATTGTAGCCTTGTCATTATGGAAGGTAGTCTGTTGTTCAGATTTCTGTTACTCCAATGGATGGTAGCCTTGTCATTATGGAAGGTAGTCTGTTGTCGAGATTTTTGTTACTCCATTAGATGGTAGCCTTGTCATTATGGAAGGTAGTCTGTTGTCGATATTTTTGTTACTCCATTGGATAGAAGCCTTGTCATTATGGAAGGTAGTCTGTTGTGGAGATTTTTTTTACTCCAATGGATGGTAGACTTGTCATTATGGAAGGTAGTTTGTTGTCGAGATTTTTGTTACTCCAATGGATTGTAGTCTTGTCATTATGGAAAGTAGTTTGTTGTGGAGATTATTTTGATACTACAATGAATTGTAGCCTTGTCATTATGGAAGGTAGTCTATCGTTGAGATTTCTGTTACTCCGATGGATGGTAGCATTATCATTATGGAAGGTAGTCTGTTGTCGAGATTTTTGTTATTCCATCGGATGGTAGCCTTGTCATTATGGAAGGTAGTTTTTTGTCAAGATTTTTGTTACTCCAATGGATAGTAGCCTTGTCATTATGGAAGGTAGTCTGTTGTCGAGATTTTTGTTACTCTAATGGATTTTAGCCTTGTCATTATGGAAGGTATTCTTTTGTCGAGATTTTTGTTACTCCAATGGATGGTAGCCTTCTTATTATGGAAGGTGGTTTTTTGTTGAGTTTTTGTTACTACAATGGATGGTAGCCTTGTCATTATGGAATGTAGTTTGTTGGAGAGATTTTTGTTACTCTAATGGATTATAGCCTTGTCATTATGGGAGGTATTCTTTTGTCGAGATTTTTGTTACTCCAATGGATGGTAGCCTGGCCATTGTGGAAGGTAGTCTGTTGTTCAGATTTTTGTTTATCCATTAGATGGTAGCCTTGTCATTATGGAGGGTAGCCTGTTGTCGATATTTTTGTTACTCCATTGGATAGTAGCGTTGTCATTATGGAAGATAGTCTGTTGTTGTGATTTTTGTTATTCCATTGGATGGTAGCCTTGTCATTATGGAAGGTAGTTTTTTGTCGAGATTTTTGTTACTACAATGGATGGTAGCCTTGTCATTATGGAAGGTAGTCTATTGTCGATATCTTTGTTACTCCAATGGATGGTAGCCTAGTCATTATGAAGGGTAGTTTGTTTTCGATATTTTGTTACTCCAATGGATGGTAGCCTTGTCATTATGGAAGGTAGTCTGTTGTCGAGATTTTTGTTACTCCATTAGATGGTAGCCTTGTCATTATGGAAGGTAGTCTGTTGTCGATATTTTTGTTACTCCATTGGATAGAAGCCTTGTCATTATGGAAGGTAGTCTATTGTGGAGATTTTTTTTACTCCATTGGATGGTAGACTTGTCATTATGGAAGGTAGTCTGTTGTCGAGATTTTTGTTACTCCAATGGATTGTAGTCTTGTCATTATGGAAAGTAGTTTGTTGTGGAGATTATTTTGATACTACAATGGATTGTAGCCTTGTCATTATGGAAGGTAGTCTATCGTTGAGATTTCTGTTACTCCGATGGATGGTAGCATTGTCATTATGGAAGGTAGTCTGTTGTCGAGATTTTTGTTATTCCATCGGATGGTAGCCTTGTCATTATGGAAGGTAGTTTTTTGTCAAGATTTTTGGTACTCCAATGGATAGTAGCCTTGTCATTATGGAAGGTAGTCTGTTGTCGAGATTTTTGTTACTCCAATGGATTGTAGCCTTGTCATTATGGAAGGTATTCTTTTGTCTAGATTTTTGTTACTCCAATGGATGGTAGCCATCTTATTATGGAAGGTAGGTTTTTGTCGAGTTTTTGTTACTACAATGGATGGTAGCCTTGTCATTATGGAAGGTAGTTTGTTGTCGACATTTTTGTTACTCCAATGGATTGTAGCCTTGTGATTATGGAAGGTAGTCTGTTGTCGAGATTTTTGTTACTCCAAGGATGGTAGCCTTGTTATTATGGAAGGTAGTCTGTGGTTCAGATTTTTGTTTATCCATTAGATGGTAGCCTTGACATTATGAAAGGTAGTCTATTGTCGATATTTTTGTTACTCCATTGGATAGTAGCCTTGTCATTATGGAAGATAGTCTGTTGTGGAGATTTTTATTACTACAATGGATGGTAGCCTTGTCATTATGGAAGGTAGTCTGTTGTCGAGATTTTTTTGATACTAGAATGGATTCTAGCCCTTTCATTAGGGAAGGTAGTCTGTTGTCGATATATTTGTTACTCCAATGGATGGTAGCCTAGTCATTATAAAAGGTAGTCTGTTTTCGATATTTTTGTTACTCCAATGGATGGTAGCCTTGTCATTATGAAAGGTAGTCTGTTGTTGAGATTTTTGTTACTCCATTAAATGGTAGCCTTGTCATTATGAAAGGTAGTATGTTGTCGATATTTTTGTTACTCCATTGGATAGAAGCCTTGTCATTATGGAAGGTAGTCTTTTGTGGAGATTTTGTTACTCTAATGGATGGTAGACTTGTCATTATGCAAGGTAGTTTGTTGTCGAGATTTTTGTTACTCCAATGGATTGTATCCTTGTCATTATGGAAGGTAGTTTGTTGTCGAGATTATTTTGATACTACAATGGATTGTAGCCTTGTCATTATGGAAGGTAGTCTATCCTTGAGATTTCTGTTACTCCAATGGATGGTAGCCTTGTCAATATGGAAGGTAGACTGTTTTCGATATTTTTGTTATTCCATTGGATGGTAGCCTTGTCATTATGGAAGGTAGTCTGTTGTCGAGATTTTTGTTACTCCAATGGATGGTAGCCTTGTCATTATGGAAGGTAGTCTATTGTCGCGATTTTTGTTACTCCAATGGATTGTAGCCTTGTCATTATGGAAGGTATTTTTTTGTCGAGATTTTTGTTACTCTAATGGATGGTAGCCTTCTTATTGTGGAAGGTAGTCGGTTGTCGAGTTTTTGTTACTCCAATGGATGGTAGACTTGTCATTATGGAAGGTAGTACGTTGTCGAGATTTTTGTTACTCCAATGGACTGTAGCCTTGTCATTATGGAAGGTAGTTTGTTGTCAAGATTATTTTGATACTTCAATGGATTGTATCCTTGTCATTATGGAAGGTAGTCTATCATTGAGATTTCTGTTACTCCAATGGATGGTAGCCTTGTCATTATGGAAGGTAGTCTGTTGTCAAGATTTTTGTTATTCCATTGGATGGTAGCCTTTTAATTATGGAAGGTAGTTTTTTGTCATGATTTTTGTTACTCCAATGGATAGTAGCCTTGCCATTATGGAAGGTAGTCTGTTGTCGAGCTTTTTGTTACTCTAATGGATTGTAGCCTTGTCATTATGGAAGGTATTCTTTTGTCGAGATTTTTGTTACTCCAATGGATGGTAGCCTTCTTATTATGGAAGGTACTTTTTTGTCTAGATTTTGTTACTATAATGGATGGTAGCCTTGTCATTATGGAAGGTAGTCTGTTGTCGAGATTTTTTTTACTCCAATGGATTGTAGCCTTGTCATTATGGAAGGTATTCTTTTGTCGAGATTTTTGTTACTCCAATGGATGGTAGCCTTGTCATTGTGGAAGGTAGTCTGTTGTCGAGATTTTTGTTACTCCAAGGATGGTATCCTTGTCATTATTCAAGGTAGTCTGTTGTTCATATTTTTGTTTATCCATTAGATGGTAGCCTTGTCATTATGGAAGGTAGTCTGTTGTCGATATTTTTGTTACTCCATTGGATAATAGCCTTGTCATTATGGAAGATAGTCTGTTATGGAGATTTTTGTTACTACAATGGATGGTAGCCTTGTCATTATGGAAGGTAGTCTGTTGTCGACATTTTTTGATACTACAATGGATTCTAGCCTTGTCATTATGGAAGGTAGTCTGTTGTCGAGATTTTTGTTATTCCATTGGATGGTAGCCTTGTCATTATGGAAGGTAGACTGTTTTCGATATTTTTGTTACTCCAATGGATGGTAGCCTTGTCATTATGGAAGGTAGTTTGTTGTCGAGATTTTTGTTAATCCATTAGATGGTAGCCTTGTCATTATGGAAGGTAGTCTGTTGTCGATATTTTTGTTACTCCATTGGATGGAAGCCTTGTCATTATGGAAGGTAGTCTGTTGTGGAGATTTTTGTTACTCTAATGGATTGTAGCCTTGTCATTATGGAAGGTATTCTATTGTCTAGATTTTTGTTACTCCAATGGATGGTAGCCTTGTCATTATGGAAGGTAGTCTATTGTCAACATTTTTGTTACTCCAATGGATGGTAGCCTTGTCATTATGGAAGGTAGTATGTTGTCAATATCTTTGTTACTCCAATGGATTGTAGCCTTGTCATTATGGAAGGTAGTTTGTTGTCGAGATTATTTTGATACTACAATGGATTATAGCCTTGTCATTATGGAAGGTAGTCTATCGTTGAGATTTTTTTGTTGCTCCAATGGATGGTAGCCTTGTCATTATGGAAGGTATTCTTTTGTCGAGATTTTTGTTACTCTAATGGATGGTAGCCTTCTTATTATTGAAGGTAGTCGGTTGTCGAGTTTTTGTTACTACAATGGATGGTAGCCTTGTCATTATGGAAGGTAGTCTATAGTCGAGTTTTTTATTATACTACAATGGATTGTAGCCTTGTGATTATGGAAGGTAGTCTATTGTGGAGATTTTTTTTAGTCCAATGGATGGTAGACTTGTCATTATGGAAGGTAGTATGTTGTCAAGATTTTTGTACTCCAATGGATTGTAGTCTTGTCATTATGGAAGGTAGTTTGTTGTCGAGATTATTTTGATACTACAATGGATTGTAGCCTTGTCATTATGGCAGGTAGTCTATCGTTGAGATTTCTGTTACTCCAATGGATGGTAGCATTGTCATTATGGAAGGTAGTCTGTTGTCGAGATTTTTGTTATTCCATCGGATGGTAGCCTTGTCATTATGGAAAGTAGTTTTTTGTCATGATTTTTGTTACTCCAATGGATAGTAGCCTTGTCATTATGGAAGGTAGTCTGTTGTCGATATTTTTGTTACTCCAATGGATTGTAGCCTTGTCATTATGGAAGGTATTCTTTTGTCGAGATTTTTGTTACTCCAATGGATGGTAGCCTTCTTATTATGGAAGGTAGTTTTTTGTCGAGTTTTTGTTACTACAATGGATGGTATCCTTGTCATTATGGAAGGTATTCTGTTGTCGAGATTTTTGTTACTCCAATGGATTGTATCCTTGTCATTATGGAAGGTATTCTTTTGTCGAGATTTTTGTTACTCCAATGGAAGGTAGACTTGTCATTGTGGAAGGTAGTCTGTTGTCGAGATTTTTATTACTCCAAGGATGGTAGCCTTATCATTATGGAAGGTAGTCTGTTGTTCAGATTTTTGTTTATCCATTAGATGGTAGCCTTGACATTATGGAAGGTAGTCTGTTGTCGATATTTTTGTTACTCCATTGGATAGTAGCCTTGTCATTATGGAAGATAGTCTGTTGTGGAGATTTTTGTTACTACAATGGATGGTAGCCTTGTCATTATGGAAGGTAGTCTGTTGTCGAGATTTTTTTGATACTAGAATGGATTCTAGCCTTGTCATTATGGAAGGTAGTCTGTTGTCGATATATTTGTTACTCTACTGGATGGTAGCCTAGTCATTATGAATGATAGTCTGTTTTCGATATTTTTGTTACTCCAATGGATGGTAGCCTTGTCATTATGGAAGGTAGTTTCTTGTCGAGATATTTGTTACTCCATTATATGGTAGCCTTGTCATTATGGAAGGTATTCTTTTGTCGATATTTTTGTTACTCTAATGGATGGTAGCCTTCTTATTTTGGAAGGTAGTCGGTTGTCGAGTTTTTGTTACTCCAATGGATGGTAGACTTGTCATTATGGAAGGTAGTCTGTTGTCGAGATTTTTGTTACTCCAATGGATTGTAGTCTTGTCATTAAGGAAGGTAGTTTGTTGTCGAGATTATTTTGATACTACAATGGATTGTAGCCTTGTCATTATGGAAGGTAGTCTATCGTTGAGATTTCTGTTACTCCAATGGATGGTAGCCTTGTTAATACGGAAGGTAGTCTGTTGTCGAGATTTTTGTTATTCCATTGGATGGTAGCCTTGTCATTATGGAAGGTAGTCTGTTGTCGAGATTTTTGTTACTCCAATGGATGGTAGCCTAGTCATTATGGAAGGTAGTCTATTGTCGAGATTTTTGTTACTCCAATGGATTGTAGGCTTGTCATTATGGAAGGTATTCTTTTGTCGAGATTTTTGTTACTCTAATGGATGGTAGCCTTCTTATTGTGGAAGGTAGTCCGTTGTCGAGTTTTTGTTACTCCAATGGATGGTATACTTATCATTATGGAAGGTAGTCTGTTGTCGAGATTTTTGTTACTCCAATGGATTGTAGCCTTGTGATTGTAACACCCTCTAAAACCCCGCATAAAATTTCGTAAATAATTAAAATCATATATTCATAGTACATGTATTAACGAGGATGTCACAATTCTCTTTTAATAAAAACAAGTTCCTGTCATGCATAACATAGAAGCAACTCATACATGTTTACACAGCGGAATATTATATTTAATAAAACCAAAGTTATAATATTTTCAATCATCAGGGATTAACACCTGGAATATATCAACATCATATTATAACCAAATACTAAGGAAATAAACGAGTCTGACTAAAGCAGCTCGACAAACAAACATTCCCGGAGATACAACTATCAGAGCATGACCCGGACAATACTTAAACGGAAATAAACTAGAAACAACAAGCCTTCGCCAAGCACCTGAACGAAGCTCCTCAATCTGAAATATTCAACACTAAGGGTGAGCATCTCAACTATACATTTGATTATACGTTCATAACAATCAATTCATAAAACCATAAGCATCACCTAAACAGTTAGCATGTTTCATAGTTTACGAAAACCTTTACAATTCATATATTCATAATATATTACTTTTCATACTTATAATTAACATCAAACATCATTAACAATTCAGCAACAATACATGCATACAATCAATTAAATACAACATTGGAAAATCATCCATTCATGTTATATTCAATATAATGCAACACACCCATGCATGTGGTACCATTTTACCGCCCCATTAAATCTCGGGTCACGGATAACTCACCGTTCCATTATATCGCGGACACGGCTACCACCTCAACGTTCCATTAAATCGCGGACACGTATATTGGCCACCATGTTAATTCCACACAATGGGAATTAACAAATGCAACATGATATGTACAGTATGTACCACTCAGCATACTATTAACATCAATAAACCATATCATGTAACATCAACAATATCAAATACAACATGATATGAATAGCATGTAATCACTCAGCATACTATTAAACACCAACCAATCATATCAAGTTATATCATAATCCATGCTTGATAACATTATCTAAAAGCATGACAATAAAATCCACATAGTGTTGGTATCATAACATCCAAACATTATTCGATACAAGCCTCCACAATACTATGCATATCATTAAGCAGCATGTTCAAAACTAACAAACACTGCACATTAAACAAAATCATTCCTGTACACCACAACAAAGCACAGAAGACAAAATTCAGAAGCCAACACAGGAGGTCAACACGGGTGCCCGTGTGCAGCAACACGGCCCGTGTTGCCCATACAGAAGATCAACACGGGTGCCCGTGTTGTGCAACACGGACCGTGTTGAAATGTGTCCAGAAACACATTATCTTTATCAATACAGGGGATCAACACGGGTGCCCGTGTTGTGCAACACGGCCCGTGTTGATGAGCGCGTGCAGAATTTTCCTGTACCTGCAGCATGCTCAGAACAGCAACCAAACACGAAAATACCAGCCAAAACGTGCATTGCGGTACATAACAACATCAATTTTGCATAACTCCAAGCAACACATCAATTGGAAACACAATTCCCTTCTACGTTAGTCAAGTTCCAACCTTAAGGACATCATTACTTCACTTAAGGTCTTATTTTTCAAATCATACACAACTCAGAATTTTCATCTCAAAACACACTATTTTATCCACAATTCTTTCATCAACAACAATTTTCATAAAATTGACCTTAAGTTACATATTACCCGTCCTTTAGGGAAATCCTAACAACATTGAGGTTATCCCTAGAATTACCTAAGGGAAACTCTCGATCATACCAATATACTCCAAATCCACCATAGAACCTAAAACCCCTAATTGATTCATAAAATTTGGGAACCTAAACCTTTTATAACAAGGTTCAACCCTAAGGTTATTGATTCCTAAGAACATCTAAAAATTGGGGTTTCTCCCTACGATTATCCAAAATCAATCGTACCTAAACCCATAAGCAAAAGTAAATCGAGTAGTAGCCCCCCTTACCTTATCAAATTGCAGCTTGAGTTCTTTGAGCGATTGTTCTTCGTTCTTCAGAGCTCAACTTCCCAAATTTCCCAAATTTCCCAAAATATATCCTTATTTCTTTTGCACCCCCACTCTTTACTAACGACATCCAAGCCCAATAACTTAAAAACCCAATATTTTCTTATTTCTTTTATTTTCTTCAAATATCCCAAAATAAATAATTATTTTTATTTTACTAACTCCAATAAAATAATTTTCCCATTAAAATAAATCAAATAATTAAAACTGGGGTGTTACAACTCTCCCCCACTAAAAGAGTTTTCGTCCTCGAAAACATACCTTAGACGAACAGTTCCGGATAAGCCTCTTTCATCTGGCTCTCCAGTTCCCAAGTGATATTTCCATCTGCTGGACCTCCCCAAGCAACCTTCACTAATGCTATCTCTTTACCCCTTAACTGTTTCACTTCCCGATCTTCTATCCTTATAGGCAATGTTTCTACTGTCAGGTTATCTCTCACCTGTACATCATCTACTTGGATTACATGAGATGGGTCTGGAATGTATCTCCTCAACTGAGAAACATGAAAAACATCGTGCAAATTCGCAAGTCTCGGAGGTAAAGCAATACGATAAGCAACTTCTCCAACTCTCTCCGTAATCTGAAACGGACCAATAAAATACGGAGTCAACTTCTTAGATTTCAACGCACGACCAATACCCGTCATCGGAGTAACTCTCATAAACATATGATCTCCAGCACTGAATTCTAAATTCTTCCTCCTCTTATCATGATAACTTTTCTGACGACTCTGAGAAGCTCTCATCTATTCTTGAATCAATTTGATCTTTTCAGTAGTCTGCTGAACAATCTCTTGCCCAATTACTGAACTCTCTCCAGATTCATACCAACACAAAGGCGTTCTACACCGTCTACCATACAATGCCTCAAACGGAGCCATACCAATACTCGAATGGTAACTATTGTTATAAGTAAATTCAATCAATGGCAAATAGTTATCCCAAGCTCTACCCTTCTCTAAAACACAAGCACGCAATAAATCTTCTAACGATTGAATCGTCCTCTCCGTCTGTCCATCAGTCTGAGGATGATAAGCTGAACTCAACCTCAATTTAGTACCCAAAGCCTTCTGCAATCCTTCCCAAAATTTCGAAGTGAACCTCGGATCTCTATCTGACACAATACTAGAAGGAACTCCATGCAAACTCACTATTTTCTCAATATACAACTGTGCCAACCTCTCCATTGAGTAATCCATTCGCACCGGTATAAAATGAGCAGACTTAGTCAATCTATCCACCACAACCCATATTGCTTCACAATTCTTAGGAGTTCTCGGCAACCCGGATACAAAATCCATAGAAATACTATCCCACTTCCATTCTAGAATAAACATCGGTTGCATAAACCCAGACGGCTTCTGATGCTCAATCTTCAATTTCTGACAGATTAAACATGCATACACAAATTCAGCTATTTCCTTTTTCATTCCCGGCCACCAAAACAATTTCTTCAAATCATGATACATTTTCGTGGCACCCGGATGAATACTCATCCCACTGCGATGTCCTTCCTCTAATATACTCTTCTTGATTTCTGCAACATCAGGAACGCAAACTCTATCGCCAAATCTCATAACATCATTTTCATCAATTCTAAACTCACCACCTTGACCTTGGTTGATCAATGTCAATTTATCAACTAAATTAACATCAGATTTCTGCCCGATCCTGATCTCTTCTAGAATACCACTAGTAAGTTTCAACATACCCAAACGAACACACTTCGGAGTACTTTCACAAATTAGACTCAAATCTCGGAATTGTTCAATTGCCTGTAATCAACACACAGTCTCATAGAACCTTCTTTCTTCTTAACCAACAATACCGGAGCACCCCAAGGCAAAACACTTGGACGAATAAACTTCTTCTCCAGTAAATCTTCCAACTGACTCTTCAATTCAGCCAACTCAGATGCAGACATACGATATGGTGCCATCGACACCGGTCTCGTACCAGGAATCAAATCTATAGAAAATTCCACTTCTCTCTTAGGAGGTAACTCACCAACATCATCAGGAAAGACTTCTGGAAAATCACACACCACTGGCAATTCGCCACTCCTGACCTTTCCTGTTGCATCTAACGAAGAAAGTAACATAAACACATTAGCACCGTCTTCCATTGCTTCTTGTACCTGCCTAGCAGTCATAGTCAAATTCTCGACACCAACTGCTTCTGGAAAAATCACCGTCTTAGCAAAACAGTTCAGATGAACCCGGTTGAATTCCAACCAGTTCATCCCAAGGATAATATCAATTTGTTCAAGCGGTAGGCACACTAAATCCATACCGAAACCTCTACCAAAAATCTCAATAGGACAATTCCTACATACTAGTGAAGTTGTCATTGAACCCGATGCAAGAGTATCAACAACCATGCTACCTCGCATATCAGATATGTCCAGTTTCAACCTCTCATCACAATCCAAAGAAATGAAAGAATGAGTTGCACCAGTATCAATAATTGCAACCAAAGGTGTGCCATGAATAAAACACGTACCTTTAATCAATCGATCCTCTGGAGTAGTCTCAGATCCAGACAAAGCGAACACTTTTCCACCTGACTGATCCTTCTTAGGCTTAGGACACTGCGGACGAATGTGACCTTCTTCGCCACAATTGTAACAAGTAACAGACTTCCCTTTGCAATCAATAGACAAATGACCAGTCTTTCCACATTTATAGCACTTCTTCTCATCACTCTTGCAATCTCGAACATGATGGCCAAAATCACCACACCTGTAGCATCTGATAGGAGCCTTAGAATCTCCCCCACTAGGCCTTTTCCAACCACCTGATTTCTGGTTACCTCTACCATATGGATTGCCACGGTCCATATGCTGCTTTTCCCTTTTTTCAACAGCCCCACGAGAGTGAGACGACCTAGTCTTGGTAATATCTTCTTCCAAGATCCTGCTACAATCCACCAGATCAGAAAATCTACGAATATGCTGGTACCTGATTCCCTGCTTAATCTCATCTTGGAGACCATTCTCAAATTTGATACATTTAGAGAATTCTCCAGCCTCATCATTGTTGTAGTGTGCATAATACTTTGCCAGCTCAGTGAACTTAGTAGCATACTCACTAACAGTCAGATTGCCCTGCTTAAGCTCCAAAAATTCAATTTCCTTTCTTCCCCGAACATCTTCAGGAAAGTACCTCCTCAGAAAAGCCCTTCTGAAGTTAGCCCAAGTCAGTGCCTCTCCATCCTGAACCATTTCAGTCCTTGTTGCAACCCACCAGTCGTCGGCCTCTTCTGCCAACATATGCGTACCATATCTGACTTTCAGATCTTCAGCACAATCAATCACACGGAAAATCCTTTCGATTTCTTTCAGCCACTTCTGAGCACCTTCAGGGTCATGTGTACCTTTGAACAACGGAGGATTGTTCCTTTGGAAGTTCCCCAATTGCCTATCAGCACCAATCACGCCTCCATTTGGATTTCCAGCAAGTACACCAGCTAACATCCCCAAAGCCTCAGCGAGTGCAGCATCATTTCGTCCGTTACCTCTTCCAGCCATATTCCTGAGAATTAAAACATACTCCTCATCAGAATACAGTATCGACAGTGTGGCCTTACACTAGTCGCATACAAAAGGAATGACTGACTCAAGACTCTGGTCGTAACGACCGACTATGCTCTGATACCACTATTGTAACACCCTCTAAAACCCCGCATAAAATTTCGTAAATAATTAAAATCTTATATTCAGAGTACATGTATTAACGAGGATGTCACAATTCTCTTTTAATAAAAACAAGTTCCTGTCATGCATAACATAGAAGTAACTCATACATGTTTACACAGCGGAATATTATATTTAATAAAACCAAAGTTATAATATTTTCAATCATCAGGGATTAACACCTGGAATATATCAACATCATATTATAACCAAATACTAAGGAAATAAACGAGTCTGACTAAAGCAGCTCGACAAACAAACGTTCCCGGAGTTACAACTATCAGAGCATGACCCGGACAATACTTAAACGAAAATAAACTAGAAACAACAAGCCTTCGCCAAGCACCTGAACGAAGCTCCTCAATCTGAAATATTCAACAGTAAGGGTGAGCATCTCAACTATACATTTGATTATACGTTCATAACAATCAATTCAGAAAACCATAAGCATCACCCAAACAGTTAGCATGTTTCATAGTTTACGAAAACCTTTACAATTCATATATTCATAATATATTACTTTTCATACTTATAATTAACATCAAACATCATTAACAATTCAACAACATTACATGCATCCAATCAATTAAATACAACATTGGAAAATCATCCATTCATGTTATATTCAATATAATGCAACACACCCATGCATGTGGTACCATTTTACCGCCCCATTAAATCTCGGGTCACGGATAACTCACCGTTCCATTATATCGCGGACACGGCTACCACCTCAACGTTCCATTAAATCACAGACACGTATATTGGCCACCATGTTAATTCCACACAATGGGAATTAACAAATGCAACATGATATGTACAGTATGTACCACTCAGCATATTATTAACATCAATAAACCATATCATGTAACATCAACAATATCAAATACAACATGATATGAATAGCATGTAATCACTCAGCATACTATTAAACACCAACCAATCATATCAAGTTATATCATAATCCATGCTTGATAACATTATCTAAAAGCATGACAATAAAATCCACATAGTGTTGGTATCATAACATCCAAACATTATTCGATACAAGCCTCCACAATACTATGCATATCATTAAGCAGCATGTTCAAAACTAACAAACACTGCACATTAAACAAAATCATTCCTGTACACCACAACAAAGCACAGAAGACAAAATTCAGAAGCCAACACAGGAGGTCAACACGGGTGCCCGTGTGCAGCAACACGGCCCGTGTTGCCCATACAGAAGATCAACACGGGTGCCCGTGTTGTGCAACACGGCCCGTGTTAAAATGTGTCCAGAAACACATTGTATTTATCAATACAGGGGATCAACACGGGTGCCCGTGTTGTGCAACACGGCCCGTGTTGATGAGCGCGTGCAGAATTTTCCTGTACCTGCAGCATGCTCAGAACAGCAACCAAACACGAAAATACCAGCCAAAACGTGCATTGCGGTACATAACAACATCAATTTTGCATAACTCCAAGCAACACATCAATTGGAAACACAATTCCCTTCTACGTTAGTCAAGTTCCAACCTTAAGGACAGCATTACTTCACTTAATGTCTTATTTTTCAAATCATACACAACTCAGAATTTTCATCTCAAAACACACTATTTTATCCACAATTCTTTCATCAACAACAATTTTCATAAAATTGACCTTAAGTTACATATTACCCGTCCTTTACGGAAATCCTAACAACATTGAGGTTATCCCTAGAATTACCTAAGGGAAACTCTCGATCATACCAATATACTCCAAATCCACCATAGAACCTAAAACCCCTAATTGATTCATAAAATTTGGGAACCTAAACCTTTTATAACAAGGTTCAACCCTAAGGTTATTGATTCCTAAGAACATCTAAAAATTGGGGTTTCTCCCTACGATTATCCAAAATCAATCTTACCTAAACCCATAAGCAAAAGTAAATCGAGTAGTAGCCCCCCTTACCTTATCAAATCGCAGCTTGAGTTCTTTGAGCGATTGTTCTTCGTTCTTCAGAGCTCAACTTCCCAAATTTCCCAAATTCTGTGTTATCGTGAAAAGTGAGAAAATAACTTGAGTTCCAAAATATATCCTTATTTCTTTTGCACCCCCACTCTTTACTAACGACATCCAAGCCCAATAACTTAAAAACCCAATATTTTCTTATTTCTTTTATTTTCTTCAAATATTCCAAAATAAATAATTCTTTTTATTTTATTAACTCCAATAAAATAATTTTCCCATTAAAATAAATCAAATAATTAAAACTGGGGTGTTACAGTGATTATGTAAGGTAGTTTGTTGTCAAGATTATTTTGATACTACAATGGATTGTAGCCTTGTCATTATGGAAGGTAGTCTATCGTTGAGATTTCTGTTACTCTAATGGATGGTAGCCTTGTCATTATGGAAGGTAGTCTGTTGTCGAGATTTTTGTTATTCCATTGGATGGTAGCCTTTTCATTATGGAAGGTAGTTTTTTGTCATGATTTTTGTTACTCCAAAGGATAGTAGCCTTGTCATTATGGAAGGAAGTCTGTTGTCGAGATTTTTGTTACTCCAATGGATTATACCCTTGTCATTATGGAAGGTATTATTTTGTCGAGATTTTTGTTATTCCAATGGATGGTAGCCTTCTTATTATGGAAGGTACTTTTTTGTCTAGTTTTTGTTACTACAATGGATTGTAGCCTTGTCATTATGGAAGGTAGTTTGTTGTTGAGATTTTTGTTACTCCAATGGATTGTAGCCTTGTCATTATGGAAGGTATTCTTTTGTCGAGATTTTTGTTACTCCAATGGATGGTAGCCTTGTCATTGTGGAAGGTAGTATGTTGTCGAGATTTTTGTTACTCCAAGGATGGTATCCTTGTCATTATGGAAGGTAGTCTGTTGTTCAGATTTTTGTTTATCCATTAGATGGTAGCCTTGACATTATGGAAGGTAGTCTGTTGTCGATATTTTTGTTACTCCATTGGATAGTAGCCTTGTCATTATGGAAGGTAGTCTGTTGTCGAGATTTTTTTGATACTACAATGGATTCTAGCCTTGTCATTATGGAAGGTAGTCTGTTGTCGATATCTTTGTTACTCCAATGGATGGTAGCCTAGTCATTATGAACAGTAGTCTGTTTTCAATATTTTTGTTACTCCAATTGATGGTAGCCTTGTCATTATGGAAGGTAGTCCGCTGTCGAGATTTTTGTTACTCCATTAGATAGTAGCCTTTTCATTATGGAAGGTAATCTGTTGTTGAGATTTTTGTTACTCCATTGGATGGAAGCCTTGTCATTATGGAAGGTAGTTTGTTGTGGAGATTTTTGTTACTATAATGGATGGTAGACTTATCATTATGGAAGGTAGTCTGTTGTCGAGATTTTCGTTACTCAAATGGATTGTAGACTTGTCATTATGGAAGGTAGTTTGTTGTCGAGATTATTTTGATACTACAATGGATTGTAGCCTTGTCATTATGGAAGGTAGTCTATCGTTGAGATTTCTGTTACTCCAATGGATGGTAGCATTGTCATTATGGAAGGTAGTCTGTTGTCGAAATTTTTGTTATTCCATCGGATTGTAGCCTTGTCATTATGGAAAGTAGTTTTTTGTCAAGATTTTTGGTTACTCCAATGGGTAGTAACCTTGTCATTGTGGAAGGTAGTCTATTGTCGAGATTTTTGTTACTCTAATGGATTGTAGCCTTGTCATTATGGAAGGTATTCTTTTGTCGAGATATTTGTTACTCCAATTGATGGTAGCCTTCTTATTATGGAAGGTAGTTTTTTGTCGAGTTTTTGTTACTACAATGGATGGTAGCCTTGTCATTATGGAAGGTAGTCTGTTGTCGAGATTTTTGTTAATCTAATGGATTGTAGCCTTGTCATTATGGAAGGTATTCTTTTGTCGAGATTTTTGTTACTCCAATGGATGGTAGACTTGTCATTGTGGAAGGTAGTCTGTTGTCGAGATTTTTGTTACTCCAAGGATGGTAGCCTTATCATTATGGAACGTAGTCTGTTGTTCAGATTTTTGTTTATCCATTAGATGGTAGCCTTGACATTATGGAAGGTAGTCTGTTGTCGATATTTTTGTTACTCCATTGGATAGTAGCCTTGTCATTATGGAAGATAGTCTGTTGTGGAGATTTTTGTTACTACAATGGATGGTAGCCTTGTCATTATGGAAGGTAGTTTGTTGTCGATATTTTTTTGATACTAGAATGGATTCTATCCTTGTCATTATGGAAGGTAGTTTGTTGTTGATATATTTGTTACTCCAATGGGTGGTAGCCTAGTCATTATGAACGGTAGTCTGTTTTCGATATTTTTGTTACTCCAATGAATGGTAGCCTTGTCATTATGGAAGGTAGTTTGTTGGCGAGATATTTGTTACTCCATTATATGGTAGCCTTGTCATTATGGAAGGTAGTATGTTGTTGATATTTTTGTTACTCAATTGGATAGAAGCCTTGTCATTATGGAAGGTAGTCTGTTGTGGAGATTTTAGTTACTCTAATGGATGGTAGACTTGTCATTATGGAAGGTAGTCTGTTATCGAGATTTTTGGTACTCCAATGGATTGTAGCCTTGTCATTATGGAAGGTAGTTTGTTGTCGAGATAATTTTGATACTACAATGGATTGTAGCCTTGTCATTATGGAAGGTAGTCGGTTGTCGAGTTTTTGTTACTCCAATGGATGGTAGACTTGTCATTATGGAAGGTAGTCTGTTGTCGACATTTTTGTTACTCCAATGGATTGTAGTCTTGTCATTAAGGAAGGTAGTTTGTTGTCGAGATTATTTTGATACTACAATGGATTGTAGCCTTGTCATTATGGCAGGTAGTCTATCGTTGAGATTTCTGTTACTCCAATGGATGGTAGCCTTGTCAATATGAAAGGTAGTCTGTTGTCGAGATTTTTGTTATTCCATTAGATGGTAGCCTTGTCATTATGGAAGGTTGTCTATTGTCGAGATTTTTGTTACTCCATTGGATGGTAGCCTTGTCATTCTGGAAGGTAGTCTATTGTTGAGATTTTTGTTACTTTAGTGGATTATAGCCTTGTCATTATGGAAGGTATTCTTTTGTCTAGATTTTTGTTACTCTAATGGATGGTATCCTTCTTATTATGGAAGGTAGTCAGTTGTCGAGTTTTTGTTACTCCAATGGATGGTAGACTTGTCATTATGGAAGGTAGTCTGTTGTCGAGATTTTTGTTACTCCAATGGATTGTAGTATTGTCATTAAGGAAGGTAGTTTGTTGTCGAGATTATTTTGATACTACAATGGATTTTAGCCTTGTCATTATGGAAGGTAGTCTATCATTGAGATTTCTGTTACTCCAATGGATGGTAGCCTTGTCAATATGGAAGGTAGTCTGTTGTCGAGATTTTTGTTATTCCATTGGATGGTAGCCTTGTCATTATTGAAGGTAGTCTGTTGTCGAGATTTTTGTTACTCCAATGGCTGGTAGCCTTATCATTATGGAAGGTAGTCTATTGTCGAGATTTTTGTTACTCCAATGGATTGTAGTCTTGTCATTAAGGAAGGTAGTTTGTTGTCGAGATTATTTTGATACTACAATGGATTGTAGATTTGTCATTATGGCAGGTAGTCTATCGTTGAGATTTCTGTTACTCCAATGGATGGTAGCCTTGTCAATATGAAAGGTAGTCTGTTGTCGAGATTTTTGTTAATCCATTAGATGGTAGCCTTGTCATTATGGAAGGTTGTCTATTGTCGAGATTTTTGTTACTCCTTTGGATGGTAGCCTTGTCATTATGGAAGGTAGTCTATTGTTGAGATTTTTGTTACTTTAGTGGATTATAGCCTTGTCATTATGGAAGGTATTCTTTTGTCGAGATTTTTGTTACTCTAATGGATGGTAGCCTTCTTATTATGGAAGGTAGTCGGTTGTCGAGTTTTTGTTACTCCAATGGATGGTAGACTTGTCATTATGGAAGGTAGTCTGTTGTCGAGATTTTTGTTACTCCAATGGATTGTAGTATTGTCATTAAGGAAGGTAGTTTGTTGTCGAGATTATTTTGATACTACAATGGATTTTAGCCTTGTTATTATGGAAGGTAGTCTATCATTGAGATTTCTGTTACTCCAATGGATGGTAGCCTTGTCAATATGGAAGGTAGTCTGTTGTCGAGATTTTTGTTATTCCATTGGATGGTAGCCTTGTCATTATGGAAGGTAGTCTGTTGTCGAGATTTTTGTTACTCCAATGGATGGTAGCCTTGTCATTATGGAAGGTAGTCTATTGTCGAGATTTTTGTTACTCCAATGGATTGTAGGCTTGTCATTATGGAAGGTATTCTTTTGTCGAGATTTTTGTTACTCTAATGGATGGTAGCCTTCTTATTGTGGAAGGTAGTTGGTCGTCGAGTTTTTGTTACTCCAATGGATGGTAGACTTGTCATTATGGAAGGTAGTCTGTTGTCGAGATTTTTGTTAGTCCAATGGATTGTAGTCTTGTCATTATGGAAGGTAGTTTATTTTTGAGATTATTTTGATACTACAATGGATTGTAGCCTTGTCATTATGGAAGGTAGTCTATCGTTGAGATTTCTGTTACTCCAATGGATGGTTGCATTGTCATTATGGAAGGTAGTCTGTTGTCGAAATTTTTATTTATTCCATCGGTTGGTAGCCTTGTCATTATGGAAAGTAGTTTTTTGTCAAGATTTTTGTTACTCTAATGGGTAGTAGCCTTGTCATTATGGAAGGTAGTCTGTTGTCGAGATTTTTGTTACTCCAATGGATTGTAGCCTTGTCATTATGGAAGGTATTCTTTTGTCGAGATTTTTGTTACTCCAATGGATGGTAGCCTTCTTATTATAGAAGGTAGTTTTTTGTCGAGTTTTTGTTACTACAATGGATGCTAGCCTTGTCATTATGGAAGGTAGTCTGTTGTCGAGATTTTTGTTACTCCAATGGATTGTAGCCTTGTCATTATGGAAGGTATTCTTTTGTCGAGATTTTTGTTACTCCAATGGATGTTAGACTTGTCATTGTGGAAGGTAGTCTGTTGTCGAGATTTTTGTTACTCCAAGGATGGTAGCCTTATCATTATGGAAGGTAGTCTGTTGTTCAGATTTTTGTTTATCCATTAGATGGTAGCCTTGACATTATGGAAGGTAGTCTGTTGTCGATATTTTTGTTACTCCATTGGATAGTAGCCTTGTCGTTATAGAAGATAGTCTGTTGTGGAGATTTTTGTTACTACAATGGATGGTAGCCTTGTCATTATGGAAGGTAGTCTGTTGTCAAGATTTTTTTGATACTAGAATGGATTCTATCCTTGTCATTATGGAAGGTAGTCTGTTGTCGATATATTTGTTACTCCAATGGATGGTAGCCTAGTCATTATGAACGGTAGTCTATTTTCGATATTTTTGTTACTCCAATGGATGGTAGCCTTGTCATTATGGAAGGTAGTTTGTTGTCGAGATATTTGTTACTCCATTATATGGTAGCCTTTTCATTATGGAAGGTAGTCTGTTGTCGATATTTTTGTTACTCAATTGGATAAAAGCCTTGTCATTATGGAAGGTAGTCTGTTGTGGAGATTTTTGTTACTCTAATGGATGGTAGACTTGTCATTATGGAAGGTAGTCTGTTCTCGAGATTTTTGTTACTCCAATGGATTGTAGCCTTGTCATTATGGAAGGTAGTTTGTTGTCGAGATAATTTTGATACTACAATGGATTATAGCCTTGTCATTATGGAAGGTAGTCTATCGTTGAGATTTCTATTACTCCAATGGTTGGTAGCCTTGTCAATATGGAAGGTAGTCTGTTGTCAAGATTTTTGTTATTCCATTGGATGGTAGCCTTGTCATTATGGAAGGTAGTCTGTTGTCGAGATTTTTGTTACTCCAATGGATGGTAGCCTTGTCATTATGGAAGGTAGTCTACTGTTGAGATTTTTGTAACTCCAATGGATTATAGCCTTGTCATTATGGAAGGTATTCTTTTGTCGAGATTTTTGTTACTCTAATGGATGGTAGCCTTCTTATTATGGAAGGTAGTCGGTTGTCGAGTTTTTGTTACTCCAAAGGATGGTAGACTTGTCATTATGGAAGGTAGTTTGTAGTCGAGATATTTGTTACTCCATTATATGGTAGCCTTTTCATTATGGAAGGTAGTCTGTTGTCGATATTTTTGTTACTCAATTGGATAGAAGCCTTGTCATTATGGAAGGTAGTCTGTTGTGGAGATTTTTGTTACTCTAATGGATGGTAGACTTGTCATTATGGAAGGTAGTCTGTTCTCGAGATTTTTGTTACTCCAATGGATTGTAGCCTTGTCATTATGGAAGGTAGTTTGTTGTCGAGATAATTTTGATACTACAATGGATTATAGCCTTGTCATTATGGAAGTTAGTCTATCGTTGAGATTTCTGTTACTCCAATGGATGGTAGCCTTGTCAATATGGAAGGTAGTCTGTTGTCAAGATTTTTGTTATTCCATTGGATGGTAGCCTTGTCATTATGCAAGGTAGTCTGTTGTCGATATTTTTGTTACTCCAATGGATGGTAGCCTTGTCATTATGGAAGGTAGTCTATTGTTGAGATTTTTGTTACTCCAATGGATTATAGCCTTGTCATTATGGAAGGTATTATTTTGTCCAGATTTTTGTTACTCAAATGGATGGTAGCCTTCTTATTATGGAAGGTAGTCGGTTGTCGAGTTTTTGTTACTCCAAAGGATGGTAGACTTGTCATTATGGAAGGTAGTTTGTAGTCGAGATTTTTGTTACTCCATTATATGGTAGCCTTGTCATTATGGAAGGTAGTCTGTTGTCGATATTTTTGTTACTCCATTGGATAGAAGCCTTGTCATTATGGAAGGTAGTTTGTTATCGAGATAATTTTGATACTACAATGGATTGTAGCCTTGTCATTATGGAAGGTAGTCTATCGTTGAGATTTCTGTTACTCCAATGGATGGTAGCATTGTCATAATGGAAGGTAGTCTGTTGTCGAGATTTTTGTTATTCCATCGGATGGTAGCCTTGTCATTATGGAAGGTAGTCTGTTGTCGAGATTTTTGTTACTCCAATGGATAGTAGCCTTGTCATTATGGAAGGTAGTCTGTTGTCGAGATTTTTGTTACTCCAATGGATTGTATCCTTGTCATTATGGAAGGTATTCTTTTGTCGAGATTTTTGTTACTCCAATGGATGGTAGCCTTGTTATTATGGAAGGTAGTTTTTTGTCGAGTTTTTGTTACAACAACGGATGGTAGCCTTGTCATTATGGAAGGTATTCTTTTGTCGAGATTTTTGTTACTCCAATGGATGGTAGAATTGTCATTGTGGAAGGTAGTCTGTTGTCGAGATTTTTGTTACTCCAAGGATGGTAGCCTTGTCATTATGGAAGGTAGTCTGTTGTTCAGATTTTTGTTTATCCATTAGATGGTAGCCTTGACATTATGGAAGGTAGTCTGTTGTCGATATTTTTGTTACTCCATTGGATAGTAGCCTTGTCATTATGGAAGATAGTCTGTTGTGGAGATTTTTGTTACTATAATGGATGGTATCCTTGTCATTATGGAAGTTAGTCTGTTGTCGAGATTTTTTTGATACTAGAATGGATTCTAGCCTTGTCATTATGGAAGGTAGTCTGTTGTCGATATATTTGTTACTCCAATGGATGGTAGCCTAGTCATTATGAACGGTAGTCTGTTTTTGATATTTTCGTTACTCCAATGGATGGTAGCCTTGTCATTATGGAAGGTAGTTTGTTGTCGAGATATTTGTTACTCCATTATATGGTAGCCTTGTCATTATGGAAGGTAGTCTATTGTCGATATTTTTGTTACTCAATTGGATAAAAGCCTTGTCGTTATGGAAGGTAGTCTGTTGTGGAGATTTTGGTTACTCTAATGGATGGTAGACTTGTCATTATGGAAGGTAGTCGGTTCTCGAGATTTTTGTTACTCCAATGGATTGTAGCCTTGTCATTATGGAAGGTAGTTTGTTGTCGAGATAATTTTGATACTACAATGGATTGAAGCCTTGTCATTATGGAAGGTAGTCTATCGTTGAGATTTCTGTTACTCCAATGGATGGTAGCCTTGTCAATATGGAAGGTAGTTTGTTGTCAAGATTTTTGTTATTCCATTGGATGGTAGCCTTGTCATTATGGAAGGTAGTCTGTTGTCGAGATTTTTGTTACTCCAATGGATGGTAGCCTTGTCATTATGGAAGGTAGTCTATTGTTGAGATTTTTGTTACTCCAATGGATTATAGCCTTGTCATTATGGAAGGTATTCTTTTGTCGAGATTTTTGTTACTCAAATGGAAGGTAGCCTTCTTATTATGGAAGGTAGTCGGTTGTCGAGTTTTTGTTACTCCAATGGATGGTAGACTTGTCATTATGGAAGGTAGTCTGTTGTCGAGATTTTTGTTACTCCAATGGATTGTAGTATTGTCATTAAGGAAGGTAGTTTGTTGTCGAGATTATTTTGATACTACAATGGATTTTAGCCTTGTCATTATGGAAGGTAGTCTATCATTGAGATTTCTGTTACTCCAATGGATGGTAGCCTTGTCAATATGGAAGGTAGTCTGTTGTCGAGATTTTTGTTATTCCATTGGATGGTAGCCTTGTCATTATGGAAGGTAGTCTGTTGTCGAGATTTTTGTTACTCCAATGGATGGTAGCCTTGTCATTATGGAAGGTAGTCTATTGTCGAGATTTTTGTTACTCCAATGGATTGTAGGCTTGTCATTATGGAAGGTATTCTTTTGTCGAGATTTTTGTTACTCTAATGGATGGTAGCCTTCTTATTGTGGAAGGTAGTTGGTCGTCGAGTTTTTGTTACTCCAATGGATGGTAGACTTGTCATTATGGAAGGTAGTCTGTTGTCGAGATTTTTGTTAGTCCAATGGATTGTAGTCTTGTCATTATGGAAGGTAGTTTGTTTTTGAGATTATTTTGATACTACAATGGATTGTAGCCTTGTCATTATGGAAGGTAGTCTATCGTTGAGATTTCTGTTACTCCAATGGATGGTTGCATTGTCATTATGGAAGGTAGTCTGTTGTCGAAATTTTTATTTATTCCATCGGTTGGTAGCCTTGTCATTATGGAAAGTAGTTTTTTGTCAAGATTTTTGTTACTCTAATGGGTAGTAGCCTTGTTAGTATGGAAGGTAGTCTGTTGTCGAGATTTTTGTTACTCCAATGGATTGTAGCCTTGTCATTATGGAAGGTATTCTTTTGTCGAGATTTTTGTTACTCCAATGGATGGTAGCCTTCTTATTATAGAAGGTAGTTTTTTGTCGAGTTTTTGTTACTACAATGGATGCTAGCCTTGTCATTATGGAAGGTAGTCTGTTGTCGAGATTTTTGTTACTCCAATGGATTGTAGCCTTGTCATTATGGAAGGTATTCTTCTGTCGAGATTTTTGTTACCCCAATGGATGGTAGACTTGTCATTGTGGAAGGTAGTCTGTTGTCGAGATTTTTGTTACTCCAAGGATGGTAGCCTTATCATTATGGAAGGTAGTCTGTTGTCGATATTTTTGTTACTCCATTGGATAGTAGCCTTGTCATTATGGAAGATAGTCTGTTGTGGAGATTTTTGTTACTCCATTGGATAGTAGCCTTGTCATTATGGAAGATAGTCTGTTGTGGAGATTTTTGTTACTACAATGGATGGTATCCTTGTCATTATGGAAGTTAGTCTGTTGTCGAGATTTTTTTGATACTAGAATGGATTCTAGCCTTGTCATTATGGAAGGTAGTCTGTTGTCGATATATTTGTTACTCCAATGGATGGTAGCCTAGTCATTATGAACGGTAGTCTGTTTTTGATATTTTCGTTACTCCAATGGATGGTAGCCTTGTCATTATGGAAGGTAGTTTGTTGTCGAGATATTTGTTACTCCATTATATGGTAGCCTTGTCATTATGGAAGGTAGTCTATTGTCGATATTTTTGTTACTCAATTGGATAAAAGCCTTGTCGTTATGGAAGGTAGTCTGTTGTGGAGATTTTGGTTACTCTAATGGATGGTAGACTTGTCATTATGGAAGGTAGTCGGTTCTCGAGATTTTTGTTACGCCAATGGATTGTAGCCTTGTCATTATGGAAGGTAGTTTGTTGTCGAGATAATTTTGATACTACAATGGATTGAAGCCTTGTCATTATGGAAGGTAGTCTATCCTTGAGATTTCTGTTACTCCAATAGATGGTAGCCTTGTCAATATGGAAGGTAGTTTGTTGTCAAGATTTTTGTTATTCCATTGGATGGTAGCCTTGTCATTATGGAAGGTAGTCTGTTGTCGAGATTTTTGTTACTCCAATGGATGGTAGCCTTGTCATTATGGAAGGTAGTCTATTGTTGAGATTTTTGTTACTCCAATGGATTATAGCCTTGTCATTATGGAAGGTATTCTTTTGTCGAGATTTTTGTTACTCAAATGGAAGGTAGCCTTCTTATTATGGAAGGTAGTCGGTTGTCGAGTTTTTGTTACTCCAATGGATGGTAGACTTGTCATTATGGAAGGTAGTCTGTTGTCGAGATTTTTGTTACTCCAATGGATTGTAGTATTGTCATTAAGGAAGGTAGTTTGTTGTCGAGATTATTTTGATACTACAATGGATTTTAGCCTTGTCATTATGGAAGGTAGTCTATCATTGAGATTTCTGTTACTCCAATGGATGGTAGCCTTGTCAATATGGAAGGTAGTCTGTTGTCGAGATTTTTGTTATTCCATTGGATGGTAGCCTTGTCATTATGGAAGGTAGTCTGTTGTCGAGATTTTTGTTACTCCAATGGATGGTAGCCTTGTCATTATGGAAGGTAGTCTATTGTCGAGATTTTTGTTACTCCAATGGATTGTAGGCTTGTCATTATGGAAGGTATTCTTTTGTCGAGATTTTTGTTACTCTAATGGATGGTAGCCTTCTTATTGTGGAAGGTAGTTGGTCGTCGAGTTTTTGTTACTCCAATGGATGGTAGACTTGTCATTATGGAAGGTAGTCTGTTGTCGAGATTTTTGTTAGTCCAATGGATTGTAGTCTTGTCATTATGGAAGGTAGTTTGTTTTTGAGATTATTTTGATACTACAATGGATTGTAGCCTTGTCATTATGGAAGGTAGTCTATCGTTGAGATTTCTGTTACTCCAATGGATGGTTGCATTGTCATTATGGAAGGTAGTCTGTTGTCGAAATTTTTATTTATTCCATCGGTTGGTAGCCTTGTCATTATGGAAAGTAGTTTTTTGTCAAGATTTTTGTTACTCTAATGGGTAGTAGCCTTGTCAGTATGGAAGGTAGTCTGTTGTCGAGATTTTTGTTACTCCAATGGATTGTAGCCTTGTCATTATGGAAGGTATTCTTTTGTCGAGATTTTTGTTACTCCAATGGATGGTAGCCTTCTTATTATAGAAGGTAGTTTTTTGTCGAGTTTTTGTTACTACAATGGATGCTAGCCTTGTCATTATGGAAGGTAGTCTGTTGTCGAGATTTTTGTTACTCCAATGGATTGTAGCCTTGTCATTATGGAAGGTATTCTTTTGTCGAGATTTTTGTTACTCCAATGGATGGTAGACTTGTCATTGTGGAAGGTAGTCTGTTGTCGAGATTTTTGTTACTCCAAGGATGGTAGCCTTATCATTATGGAAGGTAGTCTGTTGTTCAGATTTTTGTTTATCCATTAGATGGTAGCCTTGACATTATGGAAGGTAGTCTGTTGTCGATATTTTTGTTACTCCATTGGATAGGAGCCTTGTCGTTATGGAAGATAGTCTGTTGTGGAGATTTTTGTTACTACAATGGATGGTAGCCTTGTCATTATGGAAGGTAGTCTGTTGTCGAGATTTTATTGATACTAGAATGGATTCTATCCTTGTCATTATGGAAGGTAGTCTGTTGTCGATATATTTGTTACTCCAATGGATGGTATCCTAGTCATTATGAACGGTAGTCTATTTTCGATATTTTTGTTACTCCAATGGATGGTAGCCTTGTCATTATGGAAGGTAGTTTGTTGTCGAGATATTTGTTACTCCATTATATGGTAGCCTTTTCATTATGGAAGGTAGTCTGTTGTCGATATTTTTGTTACTCAATTGGATAGAAGACTTGTCATTATGGAAGGTAGTCTGTTCTCGAGATTTTTGTTACTCCAATGGATTGTAGCCTTGTTATTATGGAAGGTAGTTTGTTGTCGAGATAATTTTGATACTACAATGGATTATAGCCTTGTCATTATGGAAGGTAGTCTATCGTTGAGATTTCTATTACTCCAATGGATGGTAGCCTTGTCAATATGGAATGTAGTATGTTGTCAATATTTTTGTTATTCCATTGGATGGTAGCCTTGTCATTATGGAAGGTAGTCTGTTGTCGAGATTTTTGTTACTCTAATGGATGGTAGCCTTGTCATTATGGAAGGTAGTCTATTGTTGAGATTTTTGTAACTCCAATGGATTATAGCCTTGTCATTATGGAAGGTATTCTTTTGTCGAGATTTTTGTTACTCTAATGGATGGTAGCCTTCTTATTATGGAAGGTAGTCGGTTGTCGAGTTTTTGTTACTCCAAAGGATGGTAGACTTGTCATTATGGAAGGTAGTTTGTAGTCGAGATATTTGTTACTCCATTATATGGTAGCCTTTTCATTATGGAAGGTAGTTTGTTGTCGATATTTTTGTTACTCAATTGGATAGAAGCCTTGTCATTATGGAAGGTAGTCTGTTGTGGAGATTTTTGTTACTCTAATGGATGGTAGACTTGTCATTATGGAAGGTAGTCTGTTCTCGAGATTTTTGTTACTCCAATGGATTGTAGCGTTGTCATTATGGAAGGTAGTTTGTTGTCGAGATAATTTTGATACTACAATGGATTATAGCCTTGTCATTATGGAAGGTAGTCTATCGTTGAGATTTCTGTTACTCCAATGGATGGTAGCCTTGTCAATATGGAAGGTAGTCTGTTGTCAAGATTTTTGTTATTCCATTGGATGGTAGCCTTGTCATTATGCAAGGTAGTCTGTTGTCGATATTTTTGTTACTCCAATGGATGGTAGCCTTGTCATTATGGAAGTTAGTCTATTGTTGAGATTTTTGTTACTCCAATGGATTATAGCCTTGTCATTATGGAAGGTATTATTTTGTCGAGATTTTTGTTACTCAAATGGATGGTAGCCTTCTTATTATGGAAGGTAGTCGGTTGTCGAGTTTTTGTTACTCCAAAGGATGGTAGACTTGTCATTATGGAAGGTAGTTTGTAGTCGAGATTTTTGTTACTCCATTATATGGTAGCCTTGTCATTATGGAAGGTAGTCTGTTGTCGATATTTTTGTTACTCCATTGGATAGAAGCCTTGTCATTATGGAAGGTAGTTTGTTGTGGAGATTTTTGTTACTCTAATGGATGGTAGACTTGTCATTATGGAAGTGAGTCTGTTGTCGAGATTTTTGTTACTTCAATGGATTGTAGCCTTGTAATGATGGAAGGTAGTTTGTTATCGAGATAATTTTGATACTACAATGGATTGTAGCCTTGTCATTATGGAAGGTAGTCTATCGTTGAGATTTCTGTTACTCCAATGGATGGTAGCATTGTCATAATGGAAGGTAGTCTGTTGTCGAGATTTTTGTTATTCCATCGGATGGTAGCCTTGTCATTATGGAAGGTAGTCTGTTGTCAAGATTTTTGTTATTCTAATGGATAGTAGCCTTGTCATTATGGAAGGTAGTCTGTTGTCGAGATTTTTGTTACTCCAATGGATTGTATCCTTGTCATTATGGAAGGTATTCTTTTGTCGAGATTTTTGTTACTCCAATGGATGGTAGCCTTGTTATTATGGAAGGTAGTTTTTTGTCGAGTTTTTGTTACAACAATGGATGGTAGCCTTGTCATTATGGAAGGTAGTCTGTTGTCGATATTTTTGTTACTCCAATGGATTGTAGCCTTGTCATTATGGAAGGTATTCTTTTGTCGAGATTTTTGTTACTCCAATGGATGGTAGAATTGTCATTGTGGAAGGTAGTCTGTTGTCGAGATTTTTGTTACTCCAAGGATGGTAGCCTTGTCATTATGGAAGGTAGTCTGTTGTTCAGATTTTTGTTTATCCATTAGATGGTAGCCTTGACATTATGGAAGGTAGTCTGTTGTCGATATTTTTGTTACTCCATTGGATAGTAGCCTTGTCATTATGGAAGATAGTCTGTTGTGGAGATTTTTGTTATTACAATGGATGGTATCCTTGTCATTATGGAAGTTAGTCTGTTGTCGAGATTTTTTTGATACTAGAATGGATTCTAGCCTTGTCATTATGGAAGGTAGTCTGTTGTCAATATATTTGTTACTCCAATGGATGGTAGCCTAGTCATTATGAACGGTAGTCTATTTTTGATATTTTCGTTACTCCAATGGATGGTAGCCTTGTCATTATGGAAGGTAGTTTGTTGTCGAGATATTTGTTACTCCATTATATGGTAGCCTTGTCATTATGGAAGGTAGTCTATTGTCGATATTTTTGTTACTCAATTGGATAAAAGCCTTGTCGTTATGGAAGGTAGTCTGTTGTGGAGATTTTGGTTACTCTAATGGATGGTAGACTTGTCATTATGGAAGGTAGTCGGTTCTCGAGATTTTTGTTACTCCAATGGATTGTAGCCTTGTCATTATGGAAGGAAGTTTGTTGTCGAGATAATTTTGATAATACAATGGATTGTAGCCTTGTCATTATGGAAGGTAGTCTATCGTTGAGATTTCTGTTACTCCAATGGATGGTAGCCTTGTCAATATGGAAGGTAGTCTGTTGTCAAGATTTTTGTTATTCCATTGGATGGTAGCCTTGTCATTATGGAAGGTAGTCTGTTGTCGAGATTTTTGTTACTCCAATGGATGGTAGCCTTGTCATTATGGAAGGTAGTCTATTGTTGAGATTTTTGTTACTCCAATGGATTATAGCCTTGTCATTATGGAAGGTATTCTTTTGTCGAGATTTTTGTTACTCTAATGGGAGGTAGCCTTCTTATTATGGAAGGTAGTCGGTTGTCGAGTTTTTGTTACTCCAATGGATGGTAGACTTGTCATTATGGAAGGTAGTTTGTTGTCGAGATTTTTTTTACTCCATGATATGGTAGCCTTGTCATTATGGAAGGTAGTATGTTATCGATATATTTGTTACTCCATTGGATAGAAGTCTTGTCATTATGGAAGGTAGTTTGTTGTGGAGATTTTTGTTACTCTAATGGATGGTAGACTTGTCATTATGGAAGTGAGTCTGTTGTCGAGATTTTTGTTACTCCAATGGATTGTAGCCTTGTAATTATGGAAGGTAGTTTGTTATCGAGATAATTTTGATACTACAATGGATTGTATCCTTGTCATTATGGAAGGTAGTCTATCGTTGAGATTTCTGTTACTCCAATGGATGGTAGCATTGTCATAATGGAAGGTAGTCTGTTGTCGAGATTTTTGTTATTCCATCGGATGGTAGCCTTGTCATTATGGAAGGTAGTCAGTTGTCGAGATTTTTGTTACTCCAATGGATAGTAGTCTTGTCATTATGGAAGGTAGTCTGTTGTTGAGATTTTTGTTACTCCAATGGATTGTATCCTTGTCATTATGGAAGGTATTATTTTATCGAGATTTTTGTTACTCCAATGGATGGTAGCCTTGTTATTATGGAAGGTAGTTTTATGTCGAGTTTTTGTTACAACAATGGATGGTAGCCTTGTCATTATGGAAGGTAGTCTGTTGTCGATATTTTTGTTACTCCAATGGATTGTAGCCTTGTCATTATGGAAGGTATTCTTTTGTCGAGATTTTTGTTACTCCAATGGATGGTAGAATTGTCATTGTGGAAGGTAGTCTGTTGTCAAGATTTTTGTTACTCCAAGGATGGTAGCCTTGTCATTATGGAAGGTAGTCTGTTGTTCAGATTTTTGTTTATCCATTAGATGGTAGCCTTGACATAATGGAAGGTAGTCTGTTGTCGATATTTTTGTTACTCCATTGGATAGTAGCCTTGTCATTATGGAAGATAGTCTGTTGTGGAGATATTTGTTACTACAATGGATGGTATCCTTGTCATTATGGAAGGTAGTCTGTTGTCGAGATTTTTTTGATACTAGAATGGATTCTAGCCTTGTCATTATGGAAGGTAGTCTGTTGTCGATATATTTGTTACTCCAATGGATGGTAGCCTAGTCATTATGAACGGTAGTCTGTTTTCGATATTTTTGTTACTCCAATGGATGGTAGCCTTGTCATTATGGAAGGTAGTTTGTTGTCGAGACATTTGTTACTCCATTATATGGTAGCCTTGTCATTATGGAAGGTAGTCTGTTGTCGATATTTTCGTTACTCCATTGGATAGAAGCCTTGTCATTATGGAAGGTAGTCTGTTGTGGAGATTATTTATATACTACAATGGATTGTAGCCTTGTCATTATGGAAGGTAGTCTATCATTGAGATTTCTGTTACTCCAATTGATGGTAGCCTTGTCAATATGGAAGGTAGTCTGTTGTCGAGATTTTTGTTATTCCATTGGATGGTAGCCTTGTCATTATGGAAGGTAGTCTGTTGTTGAGATTTTTGTTACTCCAATGGATGGTAGCCTTGTCATTATGGAAGGTAGTCTATTGTTGAGATTTTTGTTACTCCAATGGATTATAGCCTTGTCATTATGGAAGTTATTCTTTTGTCGAGATTTTTGTTACTCTAATGGATGGTAGCCTTCTTATTATGGAAGGTAGTCGGTTGTCGAGTATTTGTTACTCCAATGGATGGTAGATTGTCATTATGGAAGGTAGTCTGTTGTCGAGATTTTTGTTACTCCAATGGATTGTAGCCTTGTCATTATGGAAGGTAGTTTGTTGTCAAGATTATTTTGGTACTACAATGGATGGTAGCCTTGTCATTATGGAAGGTAGTCTATCGTTGATATTTCTGTTACTCTAATGAATGGTAGCCTTGTCATTATGGAAGGCAGTCTGTTGTCGAGATTTTTGTTATTCCATTGGAAGGTAGCCTTTTCATTATGGAAGGTAGTTTTTTGTCATGATTTTTGTTACTCCAATGGATAGTAGCCTTGTCCTTATGGAAGGTAGTCTGTTGTCGAGATTTTTGTTACTCCAATGGATTGTAGCCTTGTCATTTTGGAAGGTATTCTTTTGTCGAGATTTTTGTTACTCCAATGGATTGTAGCCTTGTCATTATGGAAGGTATTCTCTTGTCGAGATTTTTGTTACTCCAAGGATGGTAGCCTTGTCATTGTGGAAGGTAGTCTGTTGTCGAGATTTTTGTTACTCCAAGGATGGTAGCCTTGTCATTATGGATGGTAGTCTGTTGTTCAGATTTTTGTTTATCCATTAGATGGTAGCCTTGTCATTATGGAAGGTAGTCTGTTGTCGATATTTTTGGTACTCCATTGGATAGTAGCCTTGTCATTATGGAAGATAGTCTGTTGTGGAGATTTTTGTTACTATAATGGATGGTAGCCTTGTCATTATGGAAGGTAGTCTGTTGTCGAGATTTTTTTGATACTACAATGGATTCTAGCCTTGTCATTATGCAAGGTAGTCTGTTGTCGATATCTTTGTTACTCCAATGGATGGTAGCCTAGTCATTATGAACAGTAGTCTGTTTTCGATATTTTTGTTACTCCAATGGATGGTAGCCTTGTTATTATGGAAGGTAGTCTGTTGTCGAGATTTTTGTTACTCCATAAGATGGTAGCCTTGTCATTATGGAAGGTAGACTGTTGTCGATATTTTTGTTACTCCATTGGATGGAAGCCTTGCCATTATGGAAGGTAGTCTGTTGTGGAGATTTTTTCTACTCTAATGGATGGTAGACTTGTCATTATGGAAGGTAGTCTGTTGTCGAGATTTTTGTTACTCCAATGGATTGCAGCCTTGTCATTATGAAAGGTAGTTTGTTATGGAGATTATTTTGATACTATAATGGATTCTAGCCTTGTCATTATGGAAGGTAGTCTATCATTGAGATTTTTGTTACTCCAATGGATGGTAGCCTTGTCATTATGGAAAGTAGTCTGTTGTCGAGATTTTTGTTATTCCATTGGATGGTAGCCTTGTCATTATGGAAAGTAGTTTTTTGTCAAGATTTTTGTTACTCCAATGGAAATTAGCCTTGACATTATGGAAGGTAGTCTATTGTCATTATGGAAGGTATTCTTTTTTCGAGATTTTTTTTACTCTAATGGATGGTAGCCTTCTAATTATGGAAGGTAGTCGGTTGTCGAGTTTTTGTTGCTACAATGGATGGTAGCCTTGTCATTATGGAAGGTAGTATGATGTCAATATCTTTGTTACTCCAATGGATGGTAGCCTTGTCATTATGGAAGGTAGTCTGTTGTCGTTATTTTTGTTACTCGAAGGATGGTAGCCTTATCATTATGGAAGCTAGTATGTTGTCGATATCTTTGTTACTCCAATGGATGGTAGCCTTGTCATTATGGAAGGTAGTATGTTGTCGATATCTTTGTTACTCCAATGGATGGTAGCCTTGTCATTATGGAAGGTAGTCTGTTGTCGAGATTTTTGTTACTCCATTGGATGGTAGCCTTTTCCTTATGGAAGGTAGTCTGTTGTTCAGATTTTTGTTACTACAATATATATTAGCCTTGTCATTATGGAAGGTAGTTTGTTGTCGAGATTTTAGTTACTCCATTGGATAGAAGCCTTGTATTTATGGAAGATAGTCTTTTTTTGATATTTTTGTTATTCCAATGGATGGTAGCCTAGTGATTTTGGAAGGTAGTCTGTTTTTGAGATTATTGTTACTCCAATGGATGGTAGCCTTGTCATTATGGAAGGTAGTATGTTTTCGAGATTTTTGTTACTTTAATGGATGGTAGCCTTGCCATTATGGAAGGTAGTATGTCGTTGTGATTTTTGTTACTCTAATTGATGGTAGCCTTATCATTATGGAAGGTAGTCTGTTGTTTAGATTTTTGTTACTATAATGGATGGTAGCCTTGTCATTATGGAAGGTAGTCTGTTGTCTACATTTTTGTTATTCCATTGGATGGAAGCCTTGTCATTATGTAAGGTAGTCTGTTGTGGAGATTTTTGTTACTCTAATGGATGGTAGACTTGTCATTATGGAAGGTAGTCTGTTTTCGAGATTTTTGTTACTCCAATGGATTGTAGCCTTGCCATTATGGAAGGTAGTTTGTTGTCGAGATTATTTTGATACTACAATGGATTGTAGCCTTGTCATTATGGAAGGTAGTCTATCGTTGAGATTATTGATACTCCAATGGATGGTAGCCTTGTCATTATGGAAGGTAGTCTATTATCGAGATTTTTGTTATTCCATTGGATGGTAGCCTTGTCATTATGGAAGGTAGTCTGTCATTGTGATTTTTGTTACTCCAATGAATGGTAGCCTTTTCATTATGGAAGGTAGTCGGTTGTTCAGATTTTTGTTACTACAATATATGTTAGCCTTGTCATTATGGAAGGTAGTTTGTTGTCGAGATTTTTGTTACTACATTGGATAGAAGCCTTGTATTTATGGAAGGTAGTCTTTTTTTGATATTTTTGTTATTCCAATGGATGGTAGCCTAGTCATTATTGAAGGTAGTCTGTTGTCGTGATTTTTGTTACTCCAAGGATGGTAGCCTTATCATTATGGAAGGTAGACTTTTGTCGATATTTTTGTTACTCCATTAGATGGTAGCCTTGTCATTATGTAAGGTAGTCTGTTGTCGATATTTCTGTTACTCCAATGGATGGTAGCCTTGTCATTATGGAAGGTAGTATGTTGTCGATATCTTTGTTACTCCAATGGATGGTAGCCTTGTCATTATGGAAGGTAGTCTATTGTCGAGATTTTTGTTACTCCATTGGATGGTAGCCTTTTCCTTATGGAAGGTAGTCTGTCATTGTGATTTTTGTTACTCCAATGAATGGTAGCCTTGTCATTATGGAAGGTAGTCTGTTGTTCAGATTTTTGTTACTACAATATATAGTAGCCTTGTCATTATGGAACGTAGTTTGTTGTCGAGATTTTAGTTACTCCATTGGATAGAAGCCTTGTATTTATGGAAGATAGTCTTTTTTTGATATTTTTGTTATTCCAATGGATGGTAGCCTAGTCATTTTAGAAGGTAGTCTGTTTTTGAGATTTTTGTTACTCCAATGGATGGTAGCCTTGTCATTATGGAAGGTAGTCTGTTTTCGAGATTTTTGTTACTTTAATGGATGGTAGCCTTGTCATTATGGAAGGTAGTATATCGTTGTGATTTTTGTTACTCCAATTGATGGTAGCCTTATCATTATGGAAGGTAGTCTGTAATTTAGATTTTTGTTACTATAATGGATGGTAGCCTTGTCATTATGGAAGGTAGTCTGTTGTCGATATTTCTGTTACTCCAATGGATGGTAGCCTTGTCATTATGGAAGGTAGTATGTTGTCGATATCTTTGTTACTCCAATGGATGGTAGCCTTGTCATTATGGAAGGTAGTCTGTTGTCGAGATTTTTGTTACTCCATTGGATGGTAGCCTTTTCCTTATGGAAGGTAGTCTGTCATTGTGATTTTTGTTACTCCAATGAATGGTAGCCTTGTCATTATGGAAGGTAGTCTGTTGTTCAGATTTTTGTTACTACAATATATAGTAGCCTTGTCATTATGGAACGTAGTTTGTTGTCGAGATTTTAGTTACTCCATTGGATAAAAGCCTTGTATTTATGGAAGATAGTCTTTTTTGATATTTTTGTTATTCCAATGGATGGTAGCCTAGTCATTTTAGAAGGTAGTCTGTTTTTGAGATTTTTGTTACTCCAATGGATGGTAGCCTTGTCATTATGGAAGGTAGTTTGTTTTCGAGATTTTTGTTACTTTAATGGATGGTAGCCTTGTCATTATGGAAGGTAGTATGTCGTTGTGATTTTTGTTACTCCAATTGATGGTAGCCTTATCATTATGGAAGGTAGTCTGTTGTTTAGATTTTTGTTACTATAATGGATGGTAGCCTTGTCATTATGGAAGGTAGTCTGTTGTCTACATTTTTGTTACTCCATTGGATGGAAGCCTTGTCATTATGTAAGGTAGTCTGTTGTGGAGATTTTTGTTACTCTAATGGATGGTAGACTTGTCATTATGGAAGGTAGTCTGTTTTCGAGATTTTTGTTACTCCAATGGATTGTAGCCTTGCCATTATGGAAGGTAGTTTGTTGTCGAGATTATTTTGATACTACAATGGATTGTAGTCTTGTCATTATGGAAGGTAGTCTATCATTGAGATTATTGATACTCCAATGGATGGTAGCCTTGTCATTATAGAAGGTAGTCTATTGTCGAGATTTTTGTTATTCCATTGGATGGTAGCCTTGTCATTATGGAAGGTAGTTTGTCATTGTGATTTTTGTTACTCCAATGAATGGTAGCCTTTTCATTATGGAAGGTAGTCTGTTGTTCAGATTTTTGTTACTACAATATATGTTAGCCTTGTCATTATGGAAGGTAGTTTGTTGTCGAGATTTTTGTTACTACATTGGATAGAAGCCTTGTATTTATGGAAGGTAGTCTTTTGTTGATATTTTTGTTATTCCAATGGATGGTAGCCTAGTCATTATGGAAGGTAGTTTGTTTTTGAGATTTTTGTTACTCCAATGGATGGTAGCCTTGTCATTATGGAAGGTAGTCTGTTTTCGAGATTTTTTTACTTTAATGGATGGTAGCCTTGTCATTATGGAAGGTAGTATGTCATTGTGATTTTTGTTACTCCATTGGATGGTAGCCTTGTCATTATGGAAGGTAGTCTGTTGTTTAGATTTTTGTTACTACAATGTTTGTTAGCCTTGTCATTATGGAAGGTAGTCTGTTGTCGAGATTTCTGTTACTCCAATGGATGGTAGCCTTGTAATTATGGAAGGTAGCCTGTTGTCGAGATTTTTGTTACTCCATTAGATGGTAGCCTTGTCATTATGGAAGGTAGTCTGTTGTCTATATTTTTGTTACTCAATTGGATAGAAGCCTTGTCATTATGGAAGGTAGTATGTTGTGGAGATTTTTGTTACTCTAATGGATGGTATACTTGTCATTATGGAAGGTAGTCTGTTGTCGAGATTTTTGTTACTCCAATGCATGGTAGCCTTGTCATTATTGAAGGTAGCCTGTTGTCAAGAATTATGTTACTCCATTAGATGGTAGCCTTGTCATTTTGGAAGGTAGTCTATTGTCAATATTTTTGTTACTCTAATGGATAGTACCCTTGTAATTATGGAAGGTAGTCTGTTGTCGTGATTTTTGTTACTACAATAGATGGTAGCCTTGTCATTATGGAAGGTACTCTGTTGTCGAGATTATTTTGATACTACAATGGATTGTAGGCTTGTCATTATGGAAGGTAGTCTGTTGTCGATATCTTTGTTACTCTAATGGATGGTAGCCTAGTCATGATGGACGTTAGTATGTTGTCGAGATTTTTATTACTCCAATGGATGGTAACCTTGTCATTATGGAAGGTAGCCTGTTGTAGAGATTTTTGTTAATCCATTAGATGGTAGCCTTGTCATTTTGGAAGGTAGTCTATTGTCAAGATTTTTGTTACTCCAATGGATAGTACCCTTGTCATTATGGAAGGTAGTCTGTTGTCGTGATTTTTGTTACTCCAATGGATGGTAGCCTTGTCATTATGGAAGGTAGTATGTTATCGATATCTTTGTTACTCCAATGGATGGTAGCCTGGTCTTTATGGAAGGTAGTTTGTTGTCGAGATTTTTGTTACTTCAATTGATGGTAGCCTTGTCATTATGGAAGGTAGTGTGTTGTTTAGATTTTTGTTACTATAATGTATGTTAGCATTGTCATTATGGAAGGTAGTCTGTTGTCGAGATTTTTGTTACACCATTGGATAGTAGCCTTGTCATTATGGAAGGTAGTCTATTGTCGTGATTTTTGTTACTCCAATGGATGGTAGCCTTGTCATTATGGAAGGTAATATGTTGTTGATATATTTGTTACTCCAATGGATGGTAGCCTTGTCATTATGGAAGGTAGTCTGTTGTCGAGACTTTTGTTACTGCAATGGATGGTAGCCTTGTCATTATGGAAGGTAGCCTGTTGTCGAGATTTTTGTTACTCAATTAGATGGTACCCTTGTAATTATTGAAGGTAGTCTGTTGTCGTGATTTTTGTTACTACAATGGTTGGTAGCCTTGTCATTATTGAAGGTAGTCTGTTGTCGAGATTATTTTGATACTACAATGGATTGTAGCCTTGTCATTATGGAAGGTAGTTTGTTGTCGATATCTTTGTTAATCCAATGGATGGTAGCCTAGTCATGATGAAAGGTAGTCTGTTGTCGAGAATTTTGTTACTCCAATGGATGGTAGCCTTGTCATTATTGAAGGTAGCCTGTTGTCGAGATTTGTGTTACTCTATTAGATGGTAGCCTTGTCATTTTGGAAGGTAGTCTATTGTCATGATTTTTGTTACTCCAATGGATAGTACCCTTGTAATTTTGGAAGTTAGTCTGTTGTCGTGATTTTTGTTACTCCAATGGATGGTAGCCTTTTCATTATGGAAGGTAGTATGTTGTCGATATCTTTGTTACTCCAATGGATGGTAGCCCTGTCATAATTGAAGGTAGTCTGTTGTCGTGATTTTTGTTACTACAATAGATGGTAGCCTTGTCATTATGGAAGGTAGTCTGTTGTCGAGATTTTTTTGATACTACAATGGATTGTAGCCTTGTCATTTTGGAAGTTAGTCTGTTGTCGATATCTTTGTTACTCCAATGGATGCTAGCCTAGTCATGATGGAAGGTAGTATGTTGTCAACATTTTTATTACTCCAATGGATGGTAGCCTTGTCATTATGGAAGGTAGCCTGTTGTCGAGATTTTTGTTACTCCTTTAGATGGTAGCCTTGTCATTTTGGAAGGTAGTCTATTGTCAAGATTTTTGTTACTCCAATGGATAGTACCCTTGTAATTATGGAAGGTAGTCTGTTGTCGTGATTTTTGTTACTCCAATGGAAAGTAACTTGTCATTATGGAAGGTAGTATGTTATCGATATCTTTGTTACTCCAATGGATGGTAGCCTGGTCATTATGGAAGGTAGTTTGTTGTCGAGATTTTTGTTACTCCAATGGATGGTAGCCTTGTCATTATGTAAGGTAGTCTGTTGTTTAGATTTTTGTTACTATAATGTATGTTAGCCTTGTCATTATGGAAGGTAGTCTGTTGTCGAGATTTTTGTTACACCATTGGATAGTAGCATTGTCATTATGGAAGTTAGTCTGTTGTGGAGATTTCTGTTACTCCAATGGATGGTAGCATTGTCATTATGGAAGATAGATTGTTGTCGAGATTTTTATTACTCCATTATATGGTAGCGTTGTCATTTTGGAAGGTAGTCTATTGTCAAGATTTTTGTTACTCCAATGGATAGTACCCTTGTAATTATGAATAGTAGTCTATTGTCGTGATTTTTGTTACTCCAATGGATGGTAGCCTTGTCATTATGGAAGGTAGTCTGATATCGAGATTTTTGTTACTCTAATGGATGGTAGCCTTGTCATTATAGAAGGTAGCCTGTTGTCGAGATTTTTGTTACTCCATTAGATGGTAGCCTTGTCATTATGGAAGGTAGTCTGTTGTCGAGATTATTTTGATACTACAATGGATGGTAGCCTTTTAATTATGGAAGGTAGTCTGTTGTCGATATCTTTGTTACTCCAATGGATGGTAGCCTAGTCATTATGGAAGGTAGTCTGATGTCGAGATTTTTGTTACTCCAATGGATGGTAGCCTTGTCATTATGGAAGGTAGTCTGTTGTTCAGATTTTTGTTACTATAATATATGTTAGCCTTGTCATTATGGAAGGTAGTTTGTTGTCGAGATTTTCGTTACTCCATTGGATAGTAGCCTTGTCTCTATGGAAGATAGTCTTTTTTTGAGATTTTTGTTATTCTAATGGATGGTAGCCTAGTCATTATGGAAGGTAGTCTGTCGTTGTGATTTTTGTTACTCCAATGGATGGTATCCTTGTCATTATGGAAGGTAGTTTGTTGTTTATATTTTTATTACTATAATGTATGTTAGCCTTGTCATTATGGAAGGTAGTCTGTTGTCGAGATTTTTGTTAAACCATTGGATAATAGCCTTGTCATTATAGAAGGTAGTCTGTTGTGGAGATTTTTATTACTCCAATGGATGGTAGCCTTGTCATTATTGAAGGTAGCCTGTTGTCGAGATTTTTGTTACTCCATTAGATGGTACCCTTGTAATTATTGAAGGTAGTCTGTTGTCGTGATTTTTCTTACTACAATGGTTGGTAGCCTTGTCATTATTGAAGGTAGTCTATTGTCGAGATTATTTTGATATTACAATGGATTGTAGCCTTGTCATTATGGAAGGTAGTTTGTTGTCGATATCTTTGTTACTCCAATGGATGGTAGCCTAGTCATGATGAAAGGTAATCTGTTGTCGAGAATTTTGTTACTCCAATGGATGGTAGCCTTGTCATTATGGAAGGTAGCCTGTTGTCGAGATTTTTGTTACTCTATTAGATGGTAGCCTTGTCATTTTGGAAGGTAGTCTATTGTCATGATTTTTGTTACTCCAATGGATAGTACCCTTGTAATTTTGGAAGGTAGTCTGTTGTCGTGATTTTTGTTACTCCAATGGATGGTAGCCTTGTCATTATGGAAGGTAGTATGTTGTCGATATCTTTGTTACTCCAATGGATGGTAGCCTTGTCATTATTGAAGGTAGTCTGTTGTCGTGATTTTTGTTACTACAATAGATGGTAGCCTTGTCATTATGGAAGGTAGTCTGTTGTCGAGATTATTTTGATACTACAATGGATTGTAGCCTTGTCATTTTGGAAGTTAGTCTGTTATCGATATCTTTGTTACTCCAATGGATGGTAGCCTAGTCATGATGGAAGGTAGTATGTTGTCGAGATTTTTATTACTCCAATGGATGGAAGCCTTGTCATTATGGAAGGTAGCCTGTTGTCGAGATTTTTGTTACTCCTTTAGATGGTAGCCTTGTCATTTTGGAAGGTAGTCTATTGTCAAGATTTTTGTTACTTCAATGGATAGTACCCTTGTAATTATGGAAGGTAGTCTGTTGTCATTATTTTTGTTACTCCAATGGAAAGTAGCCTTGTCATTATGGAAGGTAGTATGTTATCGATATCTTTGTTACTCCAATGGATGGTAGCCTGGTCATTATGGAAGGTAGTTTGTTGTCGAGATTTTTGTTACTCCCGTGGATGGTATCCTTTTCATTATTGAAGGTAGCCTGTTGTCGAGATTTTTGTTACTCCATTAGATGGTAGCCTTGTCATTATGGAAGGTAGTCTGTTGTCGAGATTTTTTTGATACTACAATGGATGGTAGCCTTTTAATTATGGAAGGTAGTCTGTTGTCGATATCTTTGTTACTCTAATGGATGGTAGCCTAGTCATTATGGAAGGTAGTCTGATGTCGAGATTTTTGTTACTCTAATGGATGGTAGCCTTGTCATTATGGAAGGTAGTCTGTTGTTCAGATTTTTGTTACTATAATATATGTTAGCCTTGTCATTATGGAAGGTAGTTTGTTGTCGAGATTTTCGTTACTCCATTGGATAGTAGCCTTGTCTCTATGGAAGATAGTCTTTTTTTGAGATTTTTGTTATTTCAATGGATGGTAGCCTAGTCATTATGGAAGGTAGTCTGTCGTTGAGATTTTTATTACTCCAATGGATGGTAGCCTTGTCATTATTGAAGGTAGTCTGTTGTCGTGATTTTTCTTACTACAATGGTTGGTAGCCTTGTCATTATTGAAGGTAGTCTGTTGTCGAGATTATTTTGATACTACAATGGATTGTAGCCTTGCCATTATGGAAGGTAATTTGTTGTCGATATCTTTGTTACTCCAAAGGATGGTAGCCTAGTCATGATGAAAGGTAGTCTGTTGTCGAGAATTTTGTTACTCCAATGGATGGTAGCCTTGTCATTATGGAAGGTAGCCTGTTGTCGAGATTTTTGTTACTCTATTAGATGGTAGCCTTGTCATTTTGGAAGGTAGTCTATTGTCATGATTTTTGTTACTCCAATGGATAGTACCCTTGTAATTTTGGAAGGTAGTCTGTTGTCGTGATTTTTGTTACTCCAATGGATGGTAGCCTTGTCATTATGGAAGGTAGTATGTTGTCGATATCTTTGTTACTCCAATGGATGGTAGCCTTGTCATTATTGAAGGTAGTCTGTTGTTTAGATTTTTGTTACTCCAATGGATGGTAGACTTGTCATTATGGAAGGTATTATGTTGTCGACATTTTTGTTACTCCAATGGATGGTACCCTTATCATTATAGAAGGTTGTCTACTGTCGACACTTTTGTTACTCCAATGGATGGTAGCCTTGTCATTATGGAAGGTAGTCTATTGTCGAGATTTTTGTTACTCTATTGGATGGTAGACTTATCATTATGGAAGGTAGTTTGTTTTTGATATTTTTGTTACTCCATTAGATTGTAGCCTTTTCATTATGAAAGGTAGTCTATTGTCGAGATTTTTGTTATTCCAATGGATGGTAGACTTGTCATTATGGAAGGTAGTTTGTTGTCAAGATTTTTGTTACTCCAATGGATGGTACCCTTATCATTATGGAAGGTAGTCTACTGTCGACATTTTTGTTATTCCAATGTATTGTAGACTTGTCATTATGGAAGGTAGTCTCTTGTCGAGATTTTTTTTACTCTAATGGATGGTACCCTTATCATTATGGAAGGTAGTCTATTGTCGAAATTTTTGTTACTCCAATGGATGGTAGCCTTGTCATTATGGAAGGTAGTCTGTCGTTTTGATTTTTGTTACTCAATGGATGATAGCCTTGTCATTATGGAAGGTAGTCTGTTGTTTAGATTTTTGTTACTCCAATGGATGGTAGACTTGTCATTATGGAAGGTAGTCTGTTGTCGATATTTTTGTTACTCCATTGGATTGTAGCCTAGTCATTATGAAAGGTAGTCTATTGTCTAGATTTTTGTTATTCCAATGGATGGTAGACTTGTCATTATGGAAGGTAGTCTGTTGTCGAGATTTTTTTTACTCCAATGGATGGTACCCTTAACATTATGGAAGGTAGTCTATTGTCGACATTTTTGTTACTCCAATGGCTGGTAGCATAGTCATTATGGAAAATAGTCTCTTGTTGATATTTTTGTTACTTAAATGGATCGTAGCCTTGTCATTATGGAAGGTAGTCTATCATTGTGATTTCTGTTACTCAATGGATGATAGCCTTGTCATTATGGAAGGTAGTCTGTTTTTTAGATTTTTGTTACTCCAATCGATGGTAGATTTGTCATTATGGAAGGTAGTATGTTGTCGATATATTAGTTACTCCATTAGATTGTAGCCTTGTCATTATGAAAGGTAGTCTATTGTCGAGATTTTTGTTATTCCAATGGATGGTAGACTTGTCATTATGGAAGGTAGTCTATTGTCGACATTTTTGTTACTCCAATGGATGGTACCCTTATCATTATGGAAGGTAGTCTACTGTCGACATTTTTGTTACTCCAATGGATGGTAGCCTTGTCATTATGGAAGGTAGTCTGTTGTCGAGATTTTTGTTACTCTATTGGATGGTAGACTTGTCATTATGGAAGGTAGTCTATTGTCGAGATTTTTTTTACTCCAATGGATGGTACCCTTATCATTATGTAAGGTAGTCTATTGTCGACATTTTTGTTACTCAAATGGATCGTAGCCTTGTCATTATGGAAGGTAGTCTATCATTGTGATTTCTGTTACTCAATGGATGATAGCTTTGTCATTATGAAAGGTAGTCTATTGTCTAGATTTTTATTATTCCAATGGATGGTAGACTTTTCATTATGGAAGGTAGTCTGTTGTCGAGATTTTTGTTACTCCAATGGATGGTACCCTTATCATTATGGAAGGTAGTCTATTGTCGACATTTTTGTTACTCCAACGGATGGTAGCCTTGTCATTATGGAAGGTAGTCTCTTGTTGATATTTTTATTACTCAAATGGATCGTAGCCTTGTCATTATGGAAGGTAGTCTGTCGTTGTGATTTTTGTTACTCAATGGATGATAGCCTTGTCATTATGGAAGGTGGTCTGTTGTTTAGATTTTTGTTACTCCAATGGATGGTAGACTTGTCATTATTGAAGGTAGTCTGTTGTCGATATTTTTATTACTCCATTGGATTGTAGCCTTGTCATTATGGAAGGTATTCTGTTGTCGAGATTTTTGTTATTCTTATGGATTTTAGCCTTGTCATTATGGAAGGTAGTCTGTTGCCATGATTTTTGTTACTCCAATGGATGGTAGCCTTGTCATTATGGAAGGTAGTATGTTGTCGATATCTTTGTTACTCCAATGGATGGTAGCCTTGTCATTATGGAAGGTAGTCTGTTGTCGAGATTTTTGTTATTCCAATGGATGGTAGCCTTGTCATTATGGAAGGTAGTCTGTTGTCGTGATTTTTGTTACTCCAATGGATGGTAGCATTGTGAATTTTTAAGGTAGTATGTTGTCGATATCTTTGTTACTCCAATGGATGGTAGCCTTGTCATTATGGAAGGTAGTCTGTTTTTGATATTTTTGTTACTGCAATGGATGGTAGGCTTATCATTATGTAAGGTAGTCTCTTGTTGATATTTTTTTTACTCCAATGGATGGTAGCCTTGTCATTATGGAAGGTAGTCGGTTGTCGAGATTTTTGTTACTCCATTTGATGGTAGCCTTGTCATTATGGAAGGTATTCTGTTGTCGAGATTTTTGTTATTCCAATGGTTGGTTGCCTTGTCATTATGGAAGGTAGTCTCATGTCGTGTTTTTGTTACTCTAATGGATGGTAGCCTTGTCATTATGGAAGGTAGTATGTTGTCGATATCTTTGTTACTCCAATGGATGGTATCCTTGCCATTATAGAAGGTAGTCTGTTGTCGAGATTTTTGTTATTCCAATGGATGGTAGCCTTGTCGTTATGAAAGGTAGTCTGTTGTCGTGATTTTTGTTACTCCAATGGATGGTAGCCTTGTCATTATGGAAGGTAGTCTGTTTTGGTGATTTTTATTACTACAATGGATGGTAGCCATGTCATTATGGAAGGTAGTAAGTTGTCGATATCTTTGTTACTCTAATGGATGGTAGCCTTGTCATTATGGAAGGTATTCTGTTGTCGATATTGTTGTTACTGCAATGGATTGTAGCCTTGTCATTATGGAAGGTAGTCTCTTGTTGATATTTTTGTTACTCCATTGGATGGTAGCCTTGTCATTATTGAAGGTAGTCTGTCGTTGTGATTTCTGTTACTCAATGGATGATAGCCTTGTCATTATAGAAGGTAGTTTGTTGTTTAGATTTTTGTTACTCCAATGGATGGTAGACTTGTCATTATGGAAGGTAGTTTGTTGTCGATATTTTTGTTACTCTTTTGGATTGTAGCCTTGTCATTATGAAAGGTAGTCTATTGTCTAGATTTTTATTATTCCAATGGATGGTAGACTTGTCATTATGGAAGGTAGTCTGTTGTCGAGATTTTTGTTACTCCAATGGATGGTACCCTTATCATTATGGAAGGTAGTCTATTGTCGACATTTTTGTTACTCCAACGGATGGATGCCTTGTCATTATGGAAGGTTGTCTCTTGTTGATATTTTTATTACTCAAATGGATCGTAGCCTTGTCATTATGGAAGGTAGTCTGTCGTTGTGATTTTTGTTACTCAATGGATGATAGCCTTGTCATTATGGAAGGTAGTCTATTGTTTAGATTTTTGTTACTCCAATGGATGGTAGACTTGTCATTATGGAAGGTAGTTTGTTGTCGATATTTTTATTACTCCATTGGATTGTATCCTTGTCATTATGAATAATAGTATATTTCGATATTTTTGTTATTCCAATGGATGGTAGCCTTGTCATTATGGAAGGTATTTTGTTGTCGAGATTTTTGTTATTCCAATGGATTGTAGCCTTGTCATGATGGAAGGTAGTCTGTTGTCGTGATTTTTGTTACTCCAATGGATGGTAGCCTTGTCATTATGGAAGGTAGTATGTTGTCGACATCTTTGTTACTCCAATGGATGGTAGCCTTGTCATTATGGAAGGTAGTCTGTTGTCGAGATTTTTGTTATTCCAATGGATGGTAGCCTTGTCATTATGGAAGGTAGTCTGTTGTCGTGATTTTTGTTACTCCAATGGATGGTAGCCTTGTGATTTTTTAAGGTAGTATGTTGTCGATATCTTTGTTACTCTAATGGATGGTAGCCTTGTCATTATGGAAGGAGATCTGTTTTTGATATTTTTGTTACTCCAATGGATGGTAGCCTTATCATTATGCAAGGTAGTCTCTTGTTGATATTTTTTTTACTCCAATGGATGGTAGCCTTGTCATTATGGAAGGTAGTCTGTTGTCGAGATTTTTGTTACTCCATTTGAAGGTATCCTTGTCATTATGGAAGGTATTCTGTTGTCGAGATTTTTGTTATTCCAATGGCTGGTAGCCTTGTCATTATGGAAGGTAGTCTCTTGTCGTGTTTTTGTTACTCCAATGGATGGTAGCCTTGTCATTATAGAAGGTAGTCTGTTGTCGAGATTTTTGTTATTCCAACAGATGGTAGCCTTGTCATTATGGAAGGTAGTCTGTGGTCGTGATTTTTATTACTACAATGGATGGTAGCCCTGTCATTATGGAAGGTAGTATGTTATCGATATCTTTGTTACTCTAATGGATGGTAGCCTTGTCATTATGGAAGGTATTCTGTTGTCGATATTGTTGTTACTCCAAAGGATGGTAGCCTTGTCATTATGGAAGGTAGTCTGTTGTTGATATTTTTGTTACTCCATTGGATGGTAGCCTTGTCATTATTGAAGGTAGTTTGTTGTCCCGAATTTTGTTACTCGAATGGGTTATAGCCTTGTCATTATGGAAGGTAGTCTGTCGTTGTGATTTCTGTTACTCAATGGATGATAGCCTTGTCCTTATGGAAGATAGTCCGTTGTCGATATTTTTTTTACTCCATTGGATTGTAGCCTTGTCATTATGAAAGGTGGTATATTGTCGAGATTTTTGTTATTCCAATGGATGGTATACTTGTCATTATGGAAGGTAGTCTATTATCGAGATTTTTGTTACTCCAATGGATGGTACCCTTATCATTATGGAAGGTAGTCTTTTGTCGACATTTTTGTTACTCCAATGGATGGTAGCCTTGTCATTATGAAAGGTAGTTTGTTGTCGAGATTTTTGTTACTCCATTGGATGGTAGCCTTTTCATTATGGAAGGTATTTTGTTGTCGAGATTTTTGTTATTCCAATGGATGATAGCCTTGTCATTAAGGAATGTAGTCTGTTGTCGTGATTTTTGTTACTCCAATGGATGGTACCCTTATCAGTATGGAAGGTAGTCTATTGTCGACATTTTTGTTACTCCAATGGATGGTAGCCTTGTCATTATGGAAGGTAGTCTGTTGTCGAGATTTTTGTTACTCCATTGGATTGTAGCCTTGTCATTATGGAAGGTATTTTGTTGTTGAGATTTTTGATATTCCAATGGATAGTAGCCTTGTCATTATGGAAGGTAGTCTATTGTCGTGATTTTTGTTACTCTAATGGATGGTAGCCTTGTCATTATGGAAGGTAGTCTGTTGTCGTGATTTTTGTTTCTCTAATGGATGGTAGCCTTGTGATTTTGGAAGTTATTTTGTTGTCGAGATTTTTGTTATTCCAATGGATGGTAACCTTTTCATTATGGAAGGTAGTATGTTGTATAGATTTTTGTTACTCCAATGGATGGTAGCCTTGTCATTATGGAAGGTAGTTTGTTGTCGAGATTTTTGTTACTCCATTAGATGGTAGCCTTGTCATTATGGAAGGTACTCTGTTGTTTAGATTTTTGTTACTCCAATGGATGGTAGACTTGTCATTATGAAAGGTAGTCTGTTGTTGATATTTTTGTTACTCCATTGGATTGTAGCCTTGTAACTATGAAAGGTAGTATGCTGTCGAGATTTTTGTTATTCCAATGGATCTTAGACTTGTCATTATGGAATGTAGTTTGTTGTCGAGATTTTTGTTACTCCAATGGATGGTACCCTGATCATTATGGAAGGTAGTCTTTTTTCGACATTTTTGTTACTCCAATGGATGGTAGCCTTGTCATTATGAAAGGTAGTCTGTTGTCGAGATTTTTGTTACTCCATTGGATGGTAGCCTTGTCATTATGGAAGGTATTTTGTTGTCGAGATTTTTGTTATTCCAATGGATGGTAGCCTTGTCATTATGGAAGGTAGTTTGTTGTCGTGATTTTTGTTACTCCAATGGATGGTAGCCTTGTCATTATGGAAGGTAGTATGTTTTCGATATCATTGTTACTCCAATGGATGGTAGCTATGTCATTATGGAAGGTAGTCTATTGTCGAGATTTTTGTTATTCCAATGGATGGTAGCCTTGTCATTATGGAAGGTAGTGTGTTGTCGTGATTTTTGTTACTCCAATGGATGGTAGCCTTGTGATTTTTTAAGGTAGTATGTTGTCGATATCTTTGTTACTCCAATGGATGGTAGCCTTGTCATTATGAAAGGTAGTCTATTTTTGATATTTTTGTTACTCCAATGGATGGTAGCCTTGTCATTATGCAAGGTAGTCTCTTGTTGATATTTTTTTTATTCCAATGGATGGTAGCCTTGTCATTATGGAAGGTAGTCTGTTGTCGTGATTTTTGTTACTCCAATGGATGGTAGCCTTGTGATTTTTTAAGGTAGTTTATTGCCGAGATTTTTGTTACTCCAATGGATGGTACCCTTGTCATTATGGAAGGTAGTCTATTGTCGACATTTTTGTAACTCCAATGGATGGTAGCCTTGTCATTATGGAAGGTAGTCTGTTGTCGAGATTTTTGTTACTCTATTGGATGGTAGACTTGTCATTATGGAAGGTAGTCTGATGTCGATATTTTTGTTACTCCATTAGATTCTAGCCTTGTCATTATTAAAGGTAATCTATTGTCGAGATTTTTTTTATTCCCATGGATGGTAGACTTGTCATTATGGAAGGTAGTTTGTTGTCGAGATTTTTGTTACTCCAATGGATGGTACCCTTATCATTATGGAAGGTAGTCTACTGTCCACATTTTTGTTACTCTAATGGATGGTAGCCTTGTCATTATGGAAGGTAGTCTGTTGTCGAGATTTTTGTTACTCCATTTGATGGTAGCCTTGTCATTATGGAAGGTAGTATGTCGTTGTGATTTCTGTTACTCAATGGATGATAGGCTTGTCATTATGGAAGGTAGTCTATTGTTTAGATTTTTGTTACTCCTATGGATGGTAGACTTGTCATTATGGAAGGTAGTCTGTTATCGAGATTTTTGTTACTCCATTGGATAGTAGCCTTGTCATTATGGAAGGCAGTCTGTTGTCGAGATTTTTGTTATTCCAACGGATGGTAGCCTTGTCATTATGGAAGGTAGTCTGTTGTCGTGATTTTTATTACTACAATGGATGGTAGCCCTGTCATTATGGAAGGTAGTATGTTGTCGATATCTTTGTTACTCTAATGGATGGTAGCCTTGTTATTATGGAAGGCATTCTGTTGTCGATAATTTTGTTACTCCATTAGATTCTAGCCTTGTCATTATGGAAGGTAGTCTCTTATTTATATTTTTGTTACTCCATTGGATGGTAGCCTTGTCATTAATGAAGGTAGTCTATTTTCCCGGTCTTTGTTACTCGAATGGATCGTAGCCTTGTCATTATGGAAGGTAGTTTGTCGTTGTGATTTCTGTTACTCAATGGATGATAGCCTTGTCATTATGGAAGGTACTTTGTTGTTTTGATTTTTGTTACTCCAATGTATGGTAGACTTGTCATTATGGAAGGTAGTCTGTTGTCGATATTTTTTTTACTCCATTGGATTTTAGCCTTGTCATTATGAAAGGTAGTATATTGTTGAGATTTTTGTTATTCCAATGGATGGTAGACTTGTCATTATGGAAGGGAGTCTGTTGTCGAGATTTTTGTTACTCCAATGGATGGTACCCCTATCATTATGGAAGGTAGTCTTTTGTTGACATTTTTGTTACTCCAATGGATGGTAGCCTTGTCATTATGAAAGGTAGTATGTTGTCGAGATTTTTGTTACTACATTGGATGGTAGCCTTGTCATTATTGAAGGTAGTCTCTTGCCGTGTTTTTGTTACTCCAATGGATGGTAGCCTTGTCATTATGGAAGGTAGTATGTTGTCAATATCTTTGTTACTCCAATGGATGGTAGCCTTGTCATTATGGAAGGTAGTCTGTTGTCGAGATTTTTGTTATTCCAATGGACGGTAGCCTTGTCATTATGGAAGGTAGTCTGTTGTTGTTATTTTTGTTACTCCAATGGATGGTAGCCTTGTGATTTTTTAAGGTAGTATGTTGTCGATATCTTTGTTACTCCAATGGATGGTAGCCTTGTCATTATGGAAGGTAGTCTGTTGTCCAACATTTTTATACTCCAATGGATGGTAGCCTTGTCATTATGGAACCTAGTCTGTTGCCGATATTTTTGTTACTCCATTGGATGGTAGCCTTGTCTTTATGGAAGGTAGTCTCTTGTTGATATTTTTGTTACTCCAATGGATGGTAGCCTTGTCATTACGGAAGGCAGTTCGTTGTTCATATTTTTGATACTCCAATGGATGGTAGCCTTGTCATTATGAAAGGTAATATATTGTCGAGATTTTTGTTATTCCAATGAATGGTAGACTGGTCATTATGGAAGGTAGTTTGTTGTCGAAATTTTTGTTACTCCAATGGATGGTACCCTTGTCATTATGGATGGTAGTCTATTGTCGACATTTTTGTTACTCCAATGGATGGTAGCCTTGTCATTATGGAAGGTAGTCTGTTGTCGAGATTTTTGTTACTCCATTGGATGGTAGCCTTGTCATTATGGAAGGTAGTCTGTTGTCGTGATTTTTGTTACTCCAATGGATGGTAGCCTTGTAATTTTTTAAGGTAGTATTTTGTCGATATCTTTGTTACTCCAATGGATGGTAGCCTTGTCATTATGGAAGGTAGTCTGTTTTTGATATTTTTGTTACTCCAATGAATGGTAGCCTTATCATTATGCAAGGTAGTCTCTTGTTGATATTTTTTTTACTCCAATGGATGGTAGCCTTGTCATTATGGAAGGTAGTCTGTTGTCGAGATTTTTATTACTCCATTTGATGGTATCCTTGTCATTATGGAAGGTATTCTGTTGTCGAGATTTTTGTTATTCCAATGGATGGTAGCCTTGTCATTATTGAAGGTAGTCTCTTGTCGTGTTTTTGTTACTCCAGTAGATGGTAGCCTTGTCATTATGGAAGGTAGTATTTTATCAATATCTTTGTTACTCCAATGGATGGTAGCCTTGTCATTATAGAAGCTAGTATGTTGTCGAGATTTTTGTTATTCCAATGGATGGTAGCCTTGTCATTATGGAAGGTAGTTTGATGTCGTGATTTTTGTTTCTCCAATGGATGGTAGCCTTGTGATTTTTTAAGGTAGTAAGTTGTCGATATCTTTGTTACTCCCATGGATGGTAGCCTTGTCATTATGGAAGGTAGTCTGTTGTCCAAAATTTTTATACTCCAATGGATGGTAGCCTTGTCATTATGGAAGGTAGTCTGTTACCGAGATTTTTGTTACTCCATTGGATGGTAGCCTTGTCTTTATGGAAGGTAGTCTCTTGTTGATATTTTTGTTACTCCAATGGATGGTAGGCTTGTCATTATGGAAGGTAGTCTATTGTTCAGATTTTTGATACTCCAATGGATGGTAGACTTGTCATTATGGAAGGTAGTTTGTTATCGAGATTTTTGTTACTCCATTGGATAGTAGCATTGTCATTATGGAAGATAGTCTGTTGTCGAGATTTTTGTTATTCCAACGGATGGTAGCCTTGTCATTATGGAAGGTAGTCTGTTGTCGTGATTTTTATTACTACAATGGATGGTAGCCCTGTCATTATGGAAGGTAGTATGGTCTCGATATCTTTGTTACTCTAATGGATGGTAGCCTTTTTATTATGGAAGGTATTCTGTTGTCGATATTTTTGTTACTCCATTAGATTCTAGCCTTGTCATTATGGAAGGTAGTCTCTTATTTATATTTTTGTTACTCCATTGGATGGTAGCGTTGTCATTAAATAAGGTAGTCTATTTTACCGGTTTTTGTTACTCTAATGGATCGTAGCCTTGTCATTATGGAAGGTAGTTTGTCGTTGTGATTTCTGTTACTCAATGGATGATAACCTTGTCATTATGGAAGGTACTCTGTTGTTTAAATTTTTGTTACTCCAATGTATGGTAGACTTGTCATTATGGAAGGTAGTCTGTTGTCGATATTTTTGTTACTCTATTGGATTTTAGCCTTGTCATTATGAAAGGTAGTATATTGTTGAGATTTTTGTTATTCCAATGGATGGTAGACTTGTCATTATGGAAGGGAGTCTGTTGTCGAGATTTTTGTTACTCCAATGGATGGTACCCCTATCATAATGGAAGGTAGCCTTTTGTTGACATTTTTGTTACTCCAATGGATGGTAGCCTTGTCATTATGGAAGGTATTCTGTTGTCGAGATTTTTGTTATTCCAATGGATGGTAGCCTTGTCATTATGGAAGGTAGTCTCTTGTCGTGTTTTAGTTACTCCAATATATGGTAGCCTTGTCATTATGGAAGGTAGTATGTTATCGATATCTTTGTTACTCCAATGGATGGTAGCCTTGTCATTATGGAAGGTAGACTGTTGTCGAGATTTTTGTTATTCCAATGGATGGTAGCCTTGTCATTATGGAAGGAAGTCTGTTGTCGTGATTTTTGTTTCTCCAATGGATGGTAGCCTTGTGATTTTTTAAGGTAGTATGTTGTCGATATCTTTGTTACTCCAATGGATGGTAGCCTTGTCATTATGGAAGGTAGTCTGTTGTCCAAAATTTTTATACTCCAATGGATGGTAGCCTTGTCATTATGGAAGGTAGTCTGTTCCCAGGATTTTTGTTACTCCATTGGATGGTAGCCTTGTCTTTATGGAAGGTAGTCTCTTGTTGATATTTTTGTTACTCCAATGGATGGTAGGCTTGTCATTATGGAAGGTAGTCTATTGTTCAGATTTTTGATACTCCAATGGATGGTAGACTTGTCATTATGGAAGGTAGTCTATTATCGAGATTTTTGTTACTCCATTGGATAGTAGCCTTGTCATTATGGAAGGTAGTCTGTTGTCGAGATTTTTGTTATTCCAACGGATGGTAGCCTTGTCATTATGGAAGGTAGTCTGTTGTCGTGATTTTTATTACTACAATGGATGGTAGCCCTGTCATTATGGAAGGTAGTATGTTGTCGATATCTTTGTTACTCTAATGGATGTTAGCCTTGTTATTATGGAAGGTATTATGTTGTCGATATTTTTGTTACTCCATTAGATTCTAGCCTTGTCATTATGGAAGGTAGTCTCTTATTTATATTTTTGTTACTCCATTGGATGGTAGAGTTGTCATTAAATAAGGTAGTCTATTTTCCCGGTTTTTGTTACTCGAATGGATCGTAGCCTTGTCATTATGGAAGGTAGTTTGTCGTTGTGATTTCTGTTACTCAATGGATGATAGCCTTGTCATTATGGAAGGTACTCTGTTGTTTAGATTTTTGTTACTCCAATGTATGGTAGACTTGTCATTATGGAAGGTAGTCTGTTGTCGATATTTTTGTTACTCCATTGGATTTTAGCCTTGTCATTATGAAAGGTAGTATATTGTCGAGATTTTTGTTATTCCAATGGATGGTAGACTTGTCATTATGGAAGGGAGTCTGTTGTCGAGATTTTTGTTACTCCAATGGATGGTACCCCTATCATTATGGAAGGTAGTCTTTTGTTGACATTTTTGTTACTCCAATGGATGGTAGCTTTGTCATTATGGAAGGTAGTATGTTGTCGAGATTTTTGTTATTCCAATGGATGGTAGCCTTGTCATTATGGAAGGTATTCTGTTGTCGAGATTTTTGTTATTCCAATGGATGGTAGCCTTGTCATTATGGAAGGTAGTCTCTTGTCGTGTTTTTGTTACTCCAATGGATGGTAGCCTTGTCATTATGGAAGGTAGTATGTTGTCGATATCTTTGTTACTCCAATGGATGGTAGCCATGTCATTATGGAAGGTAGTCTGTTGTCGAGATTTTTGTTATTCCAATGGACGGTAGCCTTGTCATTATAGAAGGTAGTCTATTGTTGTGATTTTTGTTACTCCAATGGATGGTAGCCTTGTGAGTTTTTAAGGTAGTATGTTGTCGATATCTTTGTTACTCCAATGGATGGTAGCCTAGTCATTATGGAAGGTAGTCTGTTGTCCAACATTTTTATACTCCAATGGATGGTAGCCTTGTCATTATGGAACGTTGTCTGTTGCCGATATTTTTGTTACTCCATTGGATGGTAGCCTTGTCTTTATGGAAGGTAGTCTCTTGTTGATATTTTTGTTACTCCAATGGATGGTAGCCTTGTCATTACGGAAGGTGGTTTGTTGTTCATATTTTTGATACTCCAATGGATGGTAGCCTTGTCATTATGAAAGGTAATATATTGTCGAGATTTTTGTTATTCCAATGAATGGTAGACTTGTCATTATGGAAGGTAGTTTGTTGTCGAAATTTTTGTTACTCCAATGGATGGTACCCTTATCATTATGGATGGTAGTCTATTGTCGACATTTTTGTTACTCCAATGGATGGTAGCCTTGTCATTATGGAAGGTAGTCTGTTGTCGAGATTTTTATTACTCCATTGGATGGTAGCCTTGTCATTATGGAAGGTAGTCTGTTGTCGAGATTTTTGTTATTCCAATGGATGGTAGCCTTGTCATTATGGAAGGTAGTTTGTTGTCGTGATTTTTGTTACTCCAATGGATGGTAGCCTTGTGATTTTTTAAGGTAGTATGTTGTTGATATCTTTGTTACTCTAATGGATGGTAGACTTGTCATTATGGAAGGTAGTCTGTTGTCCAAAATTTTTATACTCCAATGGATGGTAGCCTTGTCATTATGGAAGGTAGTCTGTTGCCGAGATTTTTGTTACTCCATTAGATGGTAGCCTTGTCTTTATGGAAGGTAGTCTCTTGTTGATATATTTGTTACTCCAATGGATGTTAGCCTTGTCATTTTGGAAGGTAGTATGTTATCGAGATTGTTGTTACTCCATTGGATAGTAGCCTTGTAATTATGGAAGGTAGTCTGTTGTCGAGATTTTTGTTATTCCAACGGATGGTAGCCTTGTCATTATGGAAGGTAGTCTGTTGTCGTGATTTTAATTACTACAGTGGATGGTAGCCCTGTCATTATGGAAGGTAGTATGTTGTCGATATCTTTGTTACTCCAATGGATGGTAGCCTTGTCATTATGGAAGGTAGTCTGTTGTCGAGATTTTTGTTATTCCAATGGATGGTAGCCTTGTCATTATGGAAGGTAGTCTGTTGTCGTGATTTTTGTTACTCCAATGGATTGTAGCCTTGTCATTATGGAATGTAGTATGTTGTCGATATCTTTGTTACTCCAATGTATAGTAGCCTTGTCATTATAGAAGGTAGTCTGTTGTCGAGATTTTTGTTATTCCAATGGATGGTAGCCTTGTCATTATGGAAGGTAGTCTGTTGTCTTGATTTTTGTTACTCCAATGGATGGTAGCCTTGTGATTTTTTAAGGTAGTATTTTGTCGATATCTTTGTTACTCCAATGGATGGTAGCCTTGTCATTATGGAAGGTAGTCTGTTTTTGATATTTTTGTTACTCCATTTGATGGTAGCCTTGTCATTATGGAAGGTATTCTGTTGTCGAGATTTTTCTTATTCCAATGGATGGTAGCGTTGTCATTATGGAAGGTAGTCTGTTGCCGAGATTTTTGTTACTCCATTAGATGGTAGCCTTGTCTTTATGGAAGGTAGTCTCTTGTTGATATTTTTGTTACTCCAATGGATGGTAGCCTTGTCATTATGGAAGGTAGTCTGTTTTTCAGATTTTTGATACTCCAATGGATGGTAGACTTGTCATTTTTGAAGGTAGTCTGTTATCGAGATTGTTGTTACTCCATTGGATAGTAGCCTTGTCATTATGGAAGGTAGTCTGTTGTCGTGATTTTTATTACTACAGTGGATGGTAGCCCTTTCATTATGGAAGGTAGTATGTTGTCGATATCTTTGTTACTCTAATGGATGGTAGCCTTGTTATTATGGAAGGTATTCTGTTGTCGATATTTTTGTTACTCCATTAGATTCTAGCCTTGTCATTATAGAAGGTAGTCTCTTATTTATATTTTTGTTACTCCATTGGATGGTAGCCTTGTCATTAATGAAGGTAGTCTATTTTCCCAGTTTTTGTTACTCGAATGGATCGTAGCCTTGTCATTATGGAAGGTAGTTTGTCGTTGTGATTACTGTTACTCAATGGATGATAGCCTTGTCATTATGGAAGGTACTCTGTTGTTTAGATTTTGGTTACTCCAATGTATGGTAGACTTGTCATTATGGAAGGTAGTCTGTTGTCGAGATTTTTGTTATTCCAATGGATGGTAGACTTGTCATTATGGAAGGGAGTCTGTTTTCGAGATTTTTGTTAATCCAATGGATGGTACCCCTATCATTATGGAAGGTAGTCTTTTGTTGACATTTTTGTTACTCCAATAGATGGTAACCTTGTCATTATGAAAGTTAGTATGTTGTCGAGATTTTTGTTACTACATTGGATGGTAGCCTTGTCATTATGGAAGGTATTTTGTTGTCGAGATGTTTGTTATTCCAATGGATGGTAGCCTTGTCATTATTGAAGGTAGTCTCTTGTCGTGTTTTAGTTACTTCAATGGATGGTAGCCTTGTCATTATGGAAGGTAGTATGTTGTCGATATCTTTGTTACTCCAATGGATGGTAGCCTTGTCATTATGGAAGGTAGTCTGTTGTCCAACATTTTTATACTCCAATGGATGGTTGCCTTGTCATTATGGAACGTAGTCTGTTGCCGATATTTTTGTTACTCCATTAGGTGGTAGCCTTGTCTTTATGGAAGGTAGTCTCTTGTTGATATTTTTGTTACTCCAATGGATGGTAGCCTTGTCATTACGGAAGGTAGTCTGTTGTTCATATTTTTGATACTCCAATGGATGGTAGACTTGTCATTATGGAAGGTAGTCTGTTATCGAGATTTTTGTTACTCCATTGGATAATAGCCTTGTCATTATGGAAGGTAGTCTATTGTCGAGATTTTTGTTATTCCAAAGGATGGTACCCGTGTCATTATGGAAGGTAGTTTGTTGTCGTGATTTTTATTACTACAATGGATGGTAGCCCTGTCATTATGGAAGGTATTATGTTGTCGATATGTTTGTTACCCTAATGGATGGTAGCCTTGTCATTATGGAAGGTACTATGTTGTCGATATTGTTGTTACTCCAATGGATGGTAGCCCTGTCATTATAGAAGGTAGTCTCTTATTTATATTTTTGTTACTCCATTGGATGGTAGCCTTGTCATTAATGAAGGTAGTCTATTTTCCCAGTTTTTGTTACTCGAATGGATCGTAGCCTTGTCATTATGGAAGGTAGTTTGTCGTTGTGATTACTGTTACTCAATGGATGATAGCCTTGTCATTATGGAAGGTACTCTGTTGTTTAGATTTTGGTTACTCCAATGTATGGTAGACTTGTCATTATGGAAGGTAGTCTGTTGTCGAGATTTTTGTTATTCCAATGGATGGTAGACTTGTCATTATGGAAGGGAGTCTGTTTTCGAGATTTTTGTTAATCCAATGGATGGTACCCCTATCATTATGGAAGGTAGTCTTTTGTTGACATTTTTGTTACTCCAATGGATGGTAACCTTCTCATTATGAAAGTTAGTATGTTGTCGAGATTTTTGTTACTACATTGGATGGTAGCCTTGTCATTATGGAAGGTATTTTGTTGTCGAGATGTTTGTTATTCCAATGGATGGTAGCCTTGTCATTATTGAAGGTAGTCTCTTGTCGTGTTTTTGTTACTTCAATGGATGGTAGCCTTGTCATTATGGAAGGTAGTATGTTGTCGATATCTTTGTTACTCCAATGGATGGTAGCCTTGTCATTATGGAAGGTAGTCTGTTGTCCAACATTTTTATACTCCAATGGATGGTTGCCTTGTCATTATGGAACGTAGTCTGTTGCCGATATTTTTGTTACTCCATTGGATGGTAGCCTTGTCTTTATGGAAGGTAGTCTCTTGTTGATATTTTTGTTACTCCAATGGATGGTAGCCTTGTCATTACGGAAGGTAGTCTGTTGTTCATATTTTTGATACTCCAATGGATGGTAGACTTGTCATTATGGAAGGTAGTCTGTTATCGAGATTTTTGTTACTCCATTGGATAATAGCCTTGTCATTATGGAAGGTAGTCTATTGTCGAGATTTTTGTTATTCCAAAGGATGGTACCCGTGTCATTATGGAAGGTAGTTTGTTGTCGTGATTTTTATTACTACAATGGATGGTAGCCCTGTCATTATGGAAGATAGTATGTTGTCGATATCTTTGTTACCCTAATGGATGGTAGCCTTGTCATTATGGAAGGTACTCTGTTGTCGATATTGTTGTTACTCCAATGGATGGTAGCCTTGTCATTATGGAAGGTAGTCTCTTGTTGATACTTTTGTTACTCCATTGGATGGTAGCCTTGTCATTATTGAAGGTAGTCTGTTTTCCCGATTTTTGTTACTCAAATGGATCGTAGCCTTGTCATTATGGAAGGTAGTTTATCGTTGTGATTTCTGTTACTCAATCAATGATAGCCTTGTCATTATGGAAGGTACTCTGTTGTTTAGATTTTTGTTACTCCAATGGATGGTAGACTTGTCATTATGGAAGGTAGTCTGTTATCGATATTTTTGTTACTCCATTGGATTGTAGCCTTGTCATTATGAAAGGTAGTATATTGTCGAGATTTTTGTTATTGCAATGGATGGTAGACTTGTCATTATGGAAGGTAGTCTATTGTCCAAAAATTTTATACTCCAATGGATGGTAGCCTTGTCATTATGGAAGATAGTCTGTTGCCGAGATTTTTGTTACTCCATTGGATGGTAGCCTTCTCTTTATGGAAGGTAGTCTCTTGTTTATATTTTTGTTACTCCAATGGATGGTAGCCTTGTCATTACGGAAGGTAGTCTGTTGTTCAGATTTTTGATACTCCAATGGATGGTAGACTTGTCATTATGGAAGGTAGTCTGTTATCGAGATTTTTGTTACTCCATTTGATAGTAGCCTTGTCATATTGGAAGGTAGTCTGTTGTCGTGATTTTTATTACTACAATGGATGGTAACCCTGTCATTATGGAAGGTAGTATGTTGTCGATATCTTTGTTACCCTAATGGATGGTAGCCTTCTCATTATGGAAGGTATTCGGTTGTCGATATTGTTGTTACTCCAATGGATGGTAGCCTTGTCATTATGGAAGGTAGTCCCTTGTTGATACTTTTGTTACTACATTGGATGGTAGCCTTGCCATTATTGAAGGTAGTCTGTTTTCCCGAGTTTTGTTACTCAAATGGATCGTAGCCTTGTCATTACGGAAGGTAGTCTATCATTGTGATTTCTGTTACTCAATGGATGATAGCCTTGTCATTATGGAAGGTACTCTGTTGTTTAGATTTTTGTTACTCCAATGGATGGTAGACTTGTCATTATGGAAGGTAGTCTACTGTCGAGATTTTTGTTACTCCAATGGATGGTACCCTTATCATTATGGAAGGTAGTCTTTTGTTGACATTTTTGTTACTCCAATGGATGGTAGCCTTGTCATTATGAGAGGTTGTTTGTTGTCGAGATTTTTGTTACTCCATTGGATGGTAGCCTTGTCATTATGGAAGGTATTTTGTTGTCGAGATTTTTGTTAATCCAATGGATGGTAGCCTTGTCATTATGGAAGGTAGTCCCTTGTCGTGTTTTTGTTACTCCAATGGATGGTAGCCTTGTCATTATGGAAGGTAGTATGTTGTCGATATCTTTGTTACTCCAATGGATGGTAGCCTTATCATTATGGAAGGAAGTCTGTTGTCTAGATTTTTGTTACTCCAATGGATGGTACCCTTATCATTATGGAAGGTAGTCTTTTGTCGACATTTTTGTTACTCCAATGGATTGTAGCCTTGTCATTATGAAAGGTAGTCTGATGTCGAGATTTTTGTTACTCCATTGGATGGTAGCCTTGTCATTATGGAAGGTATTCTGTTGTCGAGATATTTGTTATTCCAATTGATGGTACCCTTGTCATTATGGAAGGTAGTTTGTTGTCGTGATTTTTGTTACTCGAATGGATGGTAGCCTTGTCATTATGAAAGGTAGTATATTGTCGAGATTTTTGTTATTCCAATGGATGGTAGACTTGTCATTATGGAAGGTAGTCTGTGGTCGAGATTTTTTTTACTCCAATGGATGGTACCCTTATCATTATGGAAGGTAGTCTTTTGTCGACATTTTTATTACTCCAATGGATGGTAGCCTTGTCATTATGAAAGGTAGTCTGTTCTCGAGATTTTTGTTACTCCTTTGGATGGTAGCCTTGTCATTATGGAAGGTATTCTATTCTCGATATTTTTGTTATTCCAATGGATGGTAGCCTTGTCATGTTGGAATGTAGTATGTTGTCGATATCTTTGTTACTCCAATGCATGGTAGCCTTGTCATTATGGAAGGTAGTCTGTTGTCCAGATTTTTGTTAATCCAATGGATGGTAGCCTTGTCAGTATGGAAAGTAGTCTGTTGTCGTGATTTTTGTTACTCCAATGGATGGTAGCCTTGTGATTTTTTAAGGTAGTATATTGTCGATATCTTTGTTACTCCAATGGATGGTAGCCTTGTCATTATGGAAGGTAGTCTGTTGTCCAAAATTTTTATACTCCAATGGATGGTAGCCTTGTCATTATGGAAGGTAGTCTGTTGCCGAGATTTTTGTTACTCCATTGTATGGTAGCCTTGTCTTTATGGAAGGTAGTCTCTTGTTGATATTTTTGTTACTCCAATGGATTGTAGCCTTGTCATTATGGAAGGTAGTCTGTTGTTTAGATTTTTGATACTCCAATGGATGGTAGACTTGACATTATGGAAGGTAGTCGGTTATCGAGATTTTTGTTACTCCATTGGATAGTAGCCTTGTCATTATGGAAGGTACTCTGTTGTCGAGATTTTTGTTATTCCAACGGATGGTAGCCTTGTCATTATGGAAGGTAGTCTGTTGTCGTGATTTTTATTACTACAATGGATGGTAGCCCTATCATTATGGAAGGTAGTATGTTGTCGATATCTTTGTTACTCTAATGGATGGTAGCCTTGTCATTATGGAAGGTATTCTGTTGTCGATATTGTTGTTACTCCAATGGATGGTAGCCTTGTCATTATGGAAGTTAGTCTCTTGTTGATATTTTTTTTACTACATTGGATGGTAGCCTTGTCATTATTGAAGGTAGTCTGTTTTCCCGATTTTTGTTACTCAAATGGATCGTAGCCTTGTCATTATGGAAGGTAGTTTATCGTTGTGATTTCTGTTACTCAATCAATGATAGCCTTGTCATCATGGAAGGTACTCTGTTGTTTAGATTTTTGTTACTCCAATGGATGGTAGACTTGTCATTATGGAAGGTAGTCTGTTATCGATATTTTTGTTACTCCATTGGATTGTAGCCTTGTCATTATGAAAGGTAGTATATTGTCGAGATTTTTGTTATTGCAATGGATGGTAGACTTGTCATTATGGAAGGTAGTCTATTGTCCAAAATTTTTATACTCCAATGGATGGTAGCCTTGTCATTATGGAAGATAGTCTGTTGCCGAGATTTTTGTTACTCCATTGGATGGTAGCCTTCTCTTTATGGAAGGTAGTCTCTTATTTATATTTTTGTTACTCCAATGGATGGTAGCCTTGTCATTACGGAAGGTAGTCTGTTGTTCAGATTTTTGATACTCCAATGGATGGTAGACTTGTCATTATGGAAGGTAGTCTATTATCCAGATTTTTGTTACTCCATTGGATAGTAGCCTTGTCATTATGGAAGGTAGTCTGTTGTCGTGATTTTTATTACTACAATGGATGGTAACCCTGTCATTATGGAAGGTAGTATGTTGTCGATATCTTTGTTACCCTAATGGATGGTAGCCTTCTCATTATGGAAGGTATTCGGTTGTCGATATTGTTGTTACTCCAATGGATGGTAGCCTTGCCATTATTGAAGGTAGTCTGTTTTCCCGAGTTTTGTTACTCAAATGGATCGTAGCCTTGTCATTATGGAAGGTAGTCTATCATTGTGATTTCTGTTACTCAATGGATGATAGCCTTGTCATTATGGAAGGTACTCTGTTGTTTAGATTTTTGTTACTCCAATGGATGGTAGACTTGTCATTATGGAAGGTAGTCTACTGTCGAGATTTTTGTTACTCCAATGGATGGTACCCTTATCATTATGGAAGGTAGTCTTTTGTTGACATTTTTGTTACTCCAATGGATGGTAGCCTTGTCATTATGAGAGGTTGTTTGTTGTCGAGATTTTTGTTACTCCATTGGATGGTAGCCTTGTCATTATGGAAGGTATTTTGTTGTCGAGATTTTTGTTATTCCAATGGATGGTAGCCTTGTCATTATGGAAGGTAGTCTCTTGTCGTGTTTTTGTTACTCCAATGGATGGTAGCCTTGTCATTATGGAAGGTAGTATGTTGTCGATATCTTTGTTACTCCAATGGATGGTAGCCTTATCATTATGGAAGGAAGTCTGTTGTCGAGATTTTTGTTACTCCAATGGATGGTACCCTTATCATTATGGAAGGTAGTCTTTTGTCGACATTTTTGTTACTCCAATGGATGGTAGCCTTGTCATTATGAAAGGTAGTCTGTTGTCGAGATTTTTGTTACTCCATTGGATGGTAGCCTTGTCATTATGGAAGGTATTCTGTTGTCGAGATTTTTGTTATTCCAATTGATGGTACCCTTGTCATTATGGAAGGTAGTTTGTTGTCGTGATTTTTGTTACTCGATTGGATGGTAGCCTTGTCATTATGAAAGGTAGTATATTGTCGAGATTTTTGTTATTCCAATGGATGGTAGACTTGTCATTATGGAAGGTAGTCTGTGGTCGAGATTTTTTTTACTCCAATGGATGGTACCCTTATCATTATGCAAGGTAGTCTTTTGTCGACATTTTTATTACTCCAATGGATGGTAGCCTTGTCATTATGAAAGGTAGTCTGTTCTCGAGATTTTTGTTACTCCTTTGGATGGTAGCCTTGTCATTATGGAAGGTATTCTATTCTCGATATTTTTGTTATTCCAATGGATGGTAGCCTTGTCATGTTGGAATGTAGTATGTTGTCGATATCTTTGTTACTCCAATGCATGGTAGCCTTGTCATTATGGAAGGTAGTCTGTTGTCCAGATTTTTGTTAATCCAATGGATGGTAGCCTTGTCATTATGGAAAGTAGTCTGTTGTCGTGATTTTTGTTACTCCAATGGATGGTAGCCTTGTGATTTTTTAAGGTAGTATATTGTCGATATCTTTGTTACTCCAATGGATGGTAGCCTTGTCATTATGGAAGGTAGTCTGTTGTCCAAAATTTTTATATCCAATTGATGGTAGCCTTGTCATTATGGAAGGTAGTCTGTTGCCGAGATTTTTGTTACTCCATTGTATGGTAGCCTTGTCTTTATGGAAGGTAGTCTCTTGTTGATATTTTTGTTACTCCAATGGATTGTAGCCTTGTCATTATGGAAGGTAGTCTGTTGTTTAGATTTTTGATACTCCAATGGATGGTAGACTTGACATTATGGAAGGTAGTCTGTTGTCGAGATTTTTGTTACTCCATTGGATAGTAGCCTTGTCATTATGGAAGGTACTCTGTTGTCGAGATTTTTGTTATTCCAACGGATGGTAGCCTTGTCATTATGGAAGGTAGTCTGTTGTCGTGATTTTTATTACTACAATGGATGGTAGCCCTATCATTATGGAAGGTAGTATGTTGTCGATATCTTTGTTACTCTAATGGATGGTAGCCTTGTCATTATGGAAGGTATTCTGTTGTCGATATTGTTGTTACTCCAATGGATGGTAGCCTTGTCATTATGGAAGTTAGTCTCTTGTTGATATTTTTTTTACTACATTGGATGGTAGCCTTGTCATTATTGAAGGTAGTCTGTTTTCCCGATTTTTGTTACTCGAATGGATCGTAGCCTTGTCATTATGGAAGGTAGTCTGTCGTTGTGATTTCTGTTACTCAATGGATGATAGCCTTGTCATTATGGAAGGTACTCTATTGTTGATTTTTGTTACCCCAATGGATGGTAGACTTGTCATTATGGAGGGTAGTCTGTTGTCGAGATTTTTGTTACTCCATTAGATTGTAGCCTTGTCATTATGAAAGGTAGTATATTGTCAGGATTTTTGTTATTCCAATGGATGCTAGACTTGTCATTATGGAAGGTAGTCTGTTCTCGAGATTTTTGTTGCTCCAATGGATGGTACCCTTATCATTATGGAAGGTAGTCTTTTGTCGACATTTTTGTTACTCCAATGGATGGTAACCTTGTCATTAAGGAAGGTATTCTGTTGACGAGATTTTTGTTATTCCAATAGATGGTATCCTAGTCATTATGGAAGGTAGTCTCTTGTCGTGATTTTGTTACTCCAATGGATGGTAGCCTTGTCATTATGGAAGGTAGTATGTTGTCGATATCTTTGTTACTCCAATGTATGGTAGCCTTGTCATTATGGAAGGTAGTTTGTTGTCGAGATTTTTGTTATTCCAATGGATGGTAGCCTTGTCATTATGGAAGGTAGTCTGTTGTCGTGATTTTTATTACTACAATGGATGGTAGCCCTATCATTATGGAAGGTAGTATGTTGTCGATATCTTTGTTACTCTAATGGATGGTAGCCTTGTCATTATGGAAGGTATTCTGTTGTCGATATTGTTGTTACTCCAATGGATGGTAGCCTTGTCATTATGGAATGCAGTCTCTTGTTGATATTTTTTTTACTACATTGGATGGTAGCCTTGTCATTATTGAAGGTAGTCTGTTTTCCCGATTTTTGTTACTCGAATGGATCGTAGCCTTGTCATTATGGAAGGTAGTCTGTCGTTCTGATTTCTGTTACTCAATGGGTGATAGCCTTGTCATTATGGAAGGTACTCTATTGTTGATTTTTGTTACTCTAATGGATGGTAGACTTGTTATTATGGAAGGTAGTCTGTTTTCGATATTTTTGTTACCCCATTGGATTGTAGCTTTGTCATTATGAAAGGTAGTATATTGTCGGGATTTTTGTTATTCCAATGGATGGTAGACTTGTCATTATGGAAGGTAGTCTGTTGTCGAGATTTTTGTTACTCCAATGAATGGTACCCTTATCATTATGGAAGGTAGTCTTTTGTCGACATTTTTGTTACTCCAATGGATGGTAGACTTGTCATTATGGAACATAGTATATTGTCGTGATTTTTGTTACTCCAATGGACGGTAGCCTTGTAATTTTTTAAGGTAGTATGTTGTCGATATCATTGTTACTCCAATGGATGGTAGCCTTGTCATCATGGAAGGTAGTCTATTGTCTAAAAAAATTTATACTCCAATGGATGGTAGCCTTGTCATTATGGAAGGTAGTCTGTTGCCGAGATTTTTGTTACTCCATGGGATGGTAGCCTTGTCTTTATGGAAGGTATTCTCTTGTTTATATTTTTGTTACTCCAATGGATGGTAGCCTTGTCATTACGGAAGGTAGTCTGTTGTTCAGATTTTTGATACTCCAATGGATGGTAGACTTGTCATTATGGAAGGTAGTTTGTTATCGAGATTTTTGTTACTCCATTGCATAGTAGCCTTGTCATTATGGAAGGTAGTCTGTTGTCGAGATTTTTATTATTCCAACGAATGCTAGCCTTGTCATTATGTAAGGTAGTATGTTGTCGATATCTTGGTTACCCTAATGGATGGTAGCCTTGTCATTATGGAAGGTATTCTGTTGTCGATATTGTTGTTACTCCAATGGATGATAGCCTTGTCATTATGGAAGGTAATCTCTTGTTGATACTTTTGTTACTTCATTGGATCGTAGCCTTGTCATTATGGAAGGTAGTCTATCGTTGTGATTTATGTTACTCAATGGATGATAGCCTTGTCATTATGGAAGGTAGTCTGTTGTTTAGATTTTTGTTACTCCAATGGATGGTAGACTTGTCATTATGGAAGCTAGTCTGTTGTCGATATTTTTGTTACTCCATTGGATTGTATCCTTGTCATTATGAAAGGTATTATATTGTCGAGATTTTTGTTATTCCAATGGATGGTAGACTTGTCATTATGGAAGGTAGTCTGTTGTCGAGATTTTTGTTACTCCAATGGATGGTACCCATATCATTATGGAAGGTAGTCTTTTGTCGACATTTTTGTTACTCCAATGGATGGTAGCCTTGTCATTATGAAAGGTAGTCTGTTGTCGAGATTTTTGTTACTCCATTGGATGGTAGCCTTGTCATTATGGAAGGTATTCTGTTGTCGAGATTTTTGTTATTCCAATTGATGGTACCCTTGTTATTATGGAAGGTAGTCTGTTTTCGATATTTTTGTTATTCCAATGGATGGTAGACTTGTCATTATGGAAGGTAGTCTGTTGTCGAGATTTTTGTTACTCCAATGGATGGTACCCTGATCATTATGGAAGGTAGTCTTTTGTCGACATTTTTGTTACTCCAATGTATGGTAGCCTTGTAATTATGGAAGGTATTCTGTTGTCGAGATTTTTATTATTCCAATGGATGGTAGCCTAGTCATTATGGTAGGTAGTCTCTTGTCGTGTTTTTGTTAGTCCAATGGGTGGTAGCCTTGTCATTATGGAAGGTAGTATGTTGTCGATATCTTTGTTACTCCAATGAATGGTAGCCTTGTCATTATGGAAGGTATTCTGTTGTCGAGATTTTTGTTATTCCAATGGATGGTAGCCTTGTCATTATGGAAGGTAGTCTATTGTCGTGATTTTTGTTACTCCAATGGACGGTAGCCTTGTAATTTTTTAAGGTAGTATGTTGTCGATATCATTGTTACTCCAATGGATGGTAGCCTTGTCATCATGGAAGGTAGTCTATTGTCCAAAAAATTTTATACTCCAATGGATGGTAGCCTTGTCATTATGGAAGGTAGTCTGTTGCCGAGATTTTTGTTACTCCATTGGATGGTAGCCTTGTCTTTATGGAAGGTAGTCTCTTGTTTATATTTTTGTTACTCCAATGGATGGTAGCCTTGTCATTTCGGAAGGTAGTCTGCTGTTCAGATTTTTGATACTCCAATGGATGGTAGACTTGTCATTATGGAAGGTAGTTTGTTATCGAGATTTTTGTTACTCCATTGCATAGTAGCCTTGTCATTATGGAAGGTAGTCTGTTGTCGAGATTTTTGTTATTTCAACGGATGCTAGCCTTGTCATTATGTAAGGTAGTATGTTGTCGATATCTTGGTTACCCTAATGGATGGTAGCCTTGTCATTATGGAAGGTATTCTGTTGTCGATATTGTTGTTACTCCAATGGATGATAGCCTTGTCATTATGGAAGGTAATCTCTTGTTGATACTTTTGTTACTTCATTGGATGGTAGCCTTGTCATTATTGAAGGTAGTCTATTTTCTCGATTTTTGTTACTCAAATGGATCGTAGCCTTGTCATTATGGAAGGTAGTCTATCGTTGTGATTTATGTTACTCAATGGATGATAGCCTTGTCATTATGGAAGGTACTCTGTTGTTTAGATTTTTGTTACTCCAATGGATGGTAGACTTGTCATTATGGAAGCTAGTCTGTTGTCGATATTTTTGTTACTCCATTGGATTGTATCCTTGTCATTATGAAAGGTATTATATTGTCGAGATTTTTGTTATTCCAATGGATGGTAGACTTGTCATTATGGAAGGTAGTCTGTTGTCGAGATTTTTGTTACTCCAATGGATGGTACCCTTATCATTATGGAAGGTAGTCTTTTGTCGACACTTTTGTTACTCCAATGGATGGTAGCCTTGTCATTATGAAAGGTAGTCTGTTGTCGAGATTTTTGTTACTCCATTGGATGGTAGCCTTGTCATTATGGAAGGTATTCTGTTGTCGAGATTTTTGTTATTCCAATTGATGGTACCCTTGTCATTATGGAAGGTAGTTTGTTGTCGTGATTTTTGTTACTCCAATGGATGCTAGCCTTGTCATTATGAAAGGTAGTATATTGTCGAGATTTTTGTTATTCCAATGGATGGTAGACTTGTCATTATGGAAGGTAGTCTGTTGTCGAGATTTTTGTTACTCCAATGGATGGTACCCTGATCATTATGGAAGGTAGTCTTTTGTCGACATTTTTGTTACTCCAATGGATGGTAGCCTTGTAATTATGGAAGGTATTCTGTTGGCGAGATTTTTGTTATTCCAATGGATGGTAGCCTAGTCATTATGGTAGGTAGTCTCTTGTCGTGTTTTTGTTACTCCAATGGGTGGTAGCCTTGTCTTTATGGAAAGGTAGTATGTTGTCGATATCTTTGTTACTCCAATGGATGGTAGCCTTGTCATTATGGAAGGTAGTCTGTGTTCGAGATTTTTGTTATTCCAATGGATGATACCCTTGTCATTATGGAAGGTAGTCTATTGTCGTGATTTTTGTTACTCCAATGGACGGTAGCCTTTTAATTTTTTAAGGTAGTATGTTGTCGATATCTTTGTTACTCCAAAGGATGGTAGCCTTGTCATCATGGAAGGTAGTCTATAGTCCAAAAAATTTTATACTCCAATGGATGGTAGCCTTGTCATTATGGAAGGTAGTCTGTTGCCGAGATTTTTGTTACTCCATTGGATGGTAGCCTTGTCTTTATGGAAGGTAGTCTCTTGTTTTATTTTTGTTACTCCAATGGATGGTAGCCTTGTCATTACGGAAGGTAGTCTGCTGTTCAGATTTTTGATACTCCAATGGATGGTAGACTTGTCATTATGGAAGGTAGTTTGTTATCGAGATTTTTGTTACTGCATTGGATAGTAGCCTTGTCATTATGGAAGGTAGTCTGTTGTCGAGATTTTTGTTATTTCAACGGATGATAGCCTTGTCATTATGCAAGGTAGTATGTTGTCGATATCTTGGTTACCCTAATGGATGGTAGCCTTCTCATTATGGACGGTATTCTGTTGTCGATATTGTTGTTACTCCAATGGATGATAGCCTTGTCATTATGGAAGGTAGTCTCTTGTTGATACTTTTGTTACTCCATTGGATGGTAGCCTTGTCATTATTGAAGGTAGTCTATTTTCCCGATTTTTGTTACTCAAATGGATCGTAGCCTTGTCATTATGGAAGGTAGTCTATCGTTGTGATTTCTGTTACTCAATGGATGATAGCCTTGTCATTATGGAAGGTACTCTGTTGTTTAGATTTTTGTTACTCCAATGGATGGTAGACTTGTCATTATGGAAGGTAGTTTGTTGTCGATATTTTTGTTACTCCATTGGATTGTAGCCTTGTCATTATGAAAGGTATTATATTGTCGATATTTTTGTTATTCCAATGGATGGTAGACATGTCATTATGGAAGGTAGTCTGTTGTCGAGATTTTTGTTACTCCAATGGATGGTACCCTTATCATTATGGAAGGTAGTCTTTTGTCGACATTTTTGTTACTCCAATGGATGGTAGCCTTGTCATTATGGAAGGTATTCTGTTGTCGAGATTTTTGTTATTCCAATTGATGGTACCCTTGTCATTATGGAAGGTAGTTTGTTGTCGTGATTTTTGTTACTCCAATGGATGGTAGCCTTGTTATTATGAAAGGTAGTATATTGTCGAGATTTTTGTTATTCCAATGGATGGTAGACTTGTCATTATGGAAGGTAGTCTGTGGTCGATATTTTTGTTACTCCAATGGATGGTACCCTTATCATTATGGAAGGTAGTCTTTTGTCGACATTTTTATTACTCCGATGGATGGTAGCCTTGTCATTATGAAAGGTAGTCTATTCTCGAGATTTTTGTTACTCCTTTGGATGGTAGCCTTGTCATTATGGAAGGTATTCTATTCTCGATATTTTTGTTATTCCAATGGATGGTAGCCTTGTCATGTTGGAAGGTAGTATGCTGTCGATATCTTTGTTATTCCAATGGATGGTAGCCTTCTCATTATGGAAGGTAGTCTGTTGTCGAGAATTTTGTTATTCCAATGGATGGTAGCCTTGTCATTATGGAAGGTATTATGTTATCAATATCTTTGTTACTCCAATGGATGGTAGCATTGTCATTATGGAAGGTAGTCTGTTGTCGAGATTTTTGTTATTCCAACGGATGGTAGCCTTGTCATTATGGAAGGTAGTCTGTTGTCGTGATTTTTATTACTACAATGGATGGTAGCCCTGTCATTATGGAAGGTAGTATGTTGTCGATATCTTTGTTACCCTAATGGATGGTAGCCTTGTCATTATGGAAGGTATTCTGTTGTCGATATTGTTGTTACTCCAATGGATGGTAGCCTTGTCATTATGGAAGGTAGTCTCTTGTTGATACTTTTGTTACTCCATTGGATGGTAGCCTTGTCATTATTGAAGGTAGTCTGTTTTCCCGATTTTTGTTACCCAAATGGATCGTAGCCTTGTCATTATGGAAGGTAGTCTATCATTGTGATTTCTGTTACTCAATGGATGATAGCCTTGTCATTATGGAAGGTACTCTGTTGTTTAGATTTTTGTTACTCCAATGGATGGTAGACTTGTCATTATGGAAGGTAGTCTGTTGCCGATATTTTTGTTAGTCCATTGGATTGTATCCTTGTCATTATGAAAGGTAGTATATTGTCGAGATTTTTGTTATTCCAATGGATGGTAGACTTGTCATTATGGAAGGTAGTCTGTTGTCGAGATTTTTGTTACTCCAATGGATGGTACCCTTATCACTATGGAAGGTAGTCTTTTGTCGCCATTTTTGTTACTCCAATGGATGGTAGCCTTGTCATTATGAAAGGTAGTCTGTTGTCGAGATTTTTGTTACTCCATTGGATGGTAGCCTTGTCATTATGGAAGGTAGTTTGTTGTCGTGATTTTTGTTACTCCAATGGATGGTAGCCTTGTCATTATGAAAGGTAGTATATTGTCGAGATTTTTGTTATTCCAATGGATGGTAGACTTGTCATTATGGAGGGTAGTCTGTTGTCGAGATTTTTGTTACTCCAATGGATGGTACCCTTATCATTATGGAAGGTAGTCTTTTGTCGACATTTTTATTACTCCAATGGATGGTAGCCTTGTCATTATGAAAGGTAGTCTGTTGTCGAGATTTTTGTTACTCCTTTGGATGGTAGCCTTGTCATTATGGAAGGTATTCTATTGTCGATATTTTTGTTATTCCAATGGATTGTAGCCTTGTCATTATGGAAGGTAGTATGTTGTCGATATCTTTGTTACTCCAATGGATGGTAGCCTTGTCATTATGAAAGGTAGTCTGTTGTCGAGATTTTTGTTATTCCAATGGATGGTAGCCTTGTCATTATGGAAGGTATTATGTTATCAATATCTTTGTTACTCCAATGGATGGTAGCATTATCATTATGGAAGGTAGTTTGTTGTCGAGATTTTTTTTATTCCAACGGATGGTAGCCTTGTCATTATGGAAGGTAGTCTGTTGTCGTGATTTTTATTACTACAATGGATGGTAGCCCTGTCATTATGGAAGGTAGTATGTTGTCGATATCTTTGTTACCCTAATGGATGGTAGCCTTGTCATTATGGAAGGTATTCTGTTGTCGATATTGTTGTTACTCCAATGGATGGTAGCCTTGTCATTATGGAAGGTAGTCTCTTGTTGATACTTTTGTTACTCCATTTGATGGTAGCCTTGTCATTGTTGAAGGTAGTATGTTTTTCCGATTTTTGTTACCCAAATGGATCGCAGCCTTGTCATTGTGGAAGGTAGTCTATCATTGTGATTTCTGTTACTCAATGGATGATAGCCTTGTCATTATGGAAGGTACTCTGTTGTTTAGATTTTTGATACTCCAATGGATGGTAGACTTGTCATTATGGAAGGTAGTCTGTTGCCGATATTTTTGTTAGTCCATTGGATTGTATCCTTGTCATTATGAAAGGTAGTATATTGTCGAGATTTTTGTTATTCCAATGGATGGTAGACTTGTCATTATGGAAGGTAGTCTGTTGTCGAGATTTTTGTTACTCCAATGGATGGTACACTTATCACTATGGAAGGTAGTCTTTTGTCGACATTTTTGTTACTCCAATGGATGGTAGCCTTGTCATTATGAAAGGTAGTCTGTTGTCGAGATTTTTGTTACTCCATTGGATGGTAGCCTTGTCATTATGGAAGGTAGTTTGTTGTCGTGATTTTTGTTACTCCAATGGATGGTAGCCTTGTCATTATGAAAGGTAGTATATTGTCGAGATTTTTGTTATTCCAATGGATGGTAGACTTGTCATTATGGAAGGTAGTCTGTTGTCGAGATTTTTGTTACTCCAATGGATGGTACCCTTATCATTATGGAAGGTAGTCTTTTGTCGACATTTTTATTACTCCAATGGATGGTAGCCTTGTCATTATGAAAGGTAGTCTGTTGTCGAGATTTTTGTTACTCCTTTGGATGGTAGCCTTGTCATTATGGAAGGTATTCTATTGTCGATATTTTTGTTATTCCAATGGATTGTAGCCTTGTCATTATGGAAGGTAGTATGTTGTCGATATCTTTGTTACTCCAATGGATGGTAGCCTTGTCATTATGAAAGGTAGTCTGTTGTCGAGATTTTTGTTATTCCAATGGATGGTAGCCTTGTCATTATGGAAGGTATTATGTTATCAATATCTTTGTTACTCCAATGGATGGTAGCATTATCATTATGGAAGGTAGTTTGTTGTCGAGATTTTTTTTATTCCAACGGATGGTAGCCTTGTCATTATGGAAGGTAGTCTGTTGTCGTGATTTTTATTACTACAATGGATGGTAGCCCTGTCATTATGGAAGGTAGTATGTTGTCGATATCTTTGTTACCCTAATGGATGGTAGCCTTGTCATTATGGAAGGTATTCTGTTGTCGATATTGTTGTTACTCCAATGGATGGTAGCCTTGTCATTATGGAAGGTAGTCTCTTGTTGATACTTTTGTTACTCCATTTGATGGTAGCCTTGTCATTGTTGAAGGTAGTATGTTTTTCCGATTTTTGTTACCCAAATGGATCGCAGCCTTGTCATTGTGGAAGGTAGTCTATCATTGTGATTTCTGTTACTCAATGGATGATAGCCTTGTCATTATGGAAGGTACTCTGTTGTTTAGATTTTTGATACTCCAATGGATGGTAGACTTGTCATTATGGAAGGTAGTCTGTTGCCGATATTTTTGTTAGTCCATTGGATTGTATCCTTGTCATTATGAAAGGTAGTATATTGTCGAGATTTTTGTTATTCCAATGGATGGTAGACTTGTCATTATGGAAGGTAGTCTGTTGTCGAGATTTTTGTTACTCCAATGGATGGTACACTTATCACTATGGAAGGTAGTCTTTTGTCGACATTTTTGTTACTCCAATGGATGGTAGCCTTGTCATTATGAAAGGTAGTCTGTTGTCGAGATTTTTGTTACTCCATTGGATGGTAGCCTTGTCATTATGGAAGGTAGTTTGTTGTCGTGATTTTTGTTACTCCAATGGATGGTAGCCTTGTCATTATGAAAGGTAGTATATTGTCGAGATTTTTGTTATTCCAATGGATGGTAGACTTGTCATTATGGAAGGTAGTCTGTTGTCGAGATTTTTGTTACTCCAATGGATGGTACCCTTATCATTATGGAAGGTAGTCTTTTGTCGACATTTTTATTACTCCAATGGATGGTAGCCTTGTCATTATGAAAGGTAGTCTGTTGTCGAGATTTTTGTTACTCCTTTGGATGGTAGCCTTGTCATTATGGAAGGTATTCTATTGTCGATATTTTTGTTATTCCAATGGATTGTAGCCTTGTCATTATGGAAGGTAGTATGTTGTCGATATCTTTGTTACTCCAATGGATGGTAGCCTTGTCATTATGAAAGGTAGTCTGTTGTCGAGATTTTTGTTATTCCAATGGATGGTAGCCTTGTCATTATGGAAGGTATTATGTTATCAATATCTTTGTTACTCCAATGGATGGTAGCATTGTCATTATGGAAGGTAGTCTGTTGTCGAGATTTTTTTTATTCCAACGGATGGTAGCCTTGTCATTATGGAAGGTAGTCTGTTGTCGTGATTTTTATTACTACAATTGATGGTAGCCCTGTCATTATGGAAGGTAGTATGTTGTCGATATCTTTGTTACCCTAATGGATGGTAGCCTTGTCATTATGGAAGGTATTCTGTTGTCGATATTGTTGTTACTCCAATGGATGGTAGCCTTGTCATTATGGAAGGTAGTCTCTTGTTGATACTTTTGTTACTCCATTTGATGGTAGCCTTGTCATTGTTGAAGGTAGTATGTTTTTCCGATTTTTGTTACCCAAATGGATCGTAGCCTTGTCATTGTGGAAGGTAGTCTATCATTGTGATTTCTGTTACTCAATGGATGATAGCCTTGTCATTATGGAAGGTACTCTGTTGTTTAGATTTTTGATACTCCAATGGATGGTAGACTTGTCATTATGGAAGGTAGTCTGTTGCCGATATTTTTGTTAGTCCATTGGATTGTATCCTTGTCATTATGAAAGGTAGTATATTGTCGAGATTTTTGTTATTCCAATGGATGGTAGACTTGTCATTATGGAAGGTAGTCTGTTGTCGAGATTTTTGTTACTCCAATGGATGGTACACTTATCACTATGGAAGGTAGTCTTTTGTCGACATTTTTGTTACTCCAATGGATGGTAGCCTTGTCATTATGAAAGGTAGTCTGTTGTCGAGATTTTTGTTACTCCATTGGATGGTAGCCTTGTCATTATGGAAGGTAGTTTGTTGTCGTGATTTTTGTTACTCCAATGGATGGTAGCCTTGTCATTATGAAAGGTAGTATATTGTCGAGATTTTTGTTATTCCAATGGATGGTAGACTTGTCATTATGGAAGGTAGTCTGTTGTCGAGATTTTTGTTACTCCAATGGATGGTACCCTTATCATTATGGAAGGTAGTCTTTTGTCGACATTTTTATTACTCCAATGGATGGTAGCCTTGTCATTATGAAAGGTAGTCTGTTGTCGAGATTTTTGTTACTCCTTTGGATGGTAGCCTTGTCATTATGGAAGGTATTCTATTGTCGATATTTTTGTTATTCCAATGGATTGTAGCCTTGTCATTATGGAAGGTAGTATGTTGTCGATATCTTTGTTACTCCAATGGATGGTAGCCTTGTCATTATGAAAGGTAGTCTGTTGTCGAGATTTTTGTTATTCCAATGGATGGTAGCCTTGTCATTATGGAAGGTATTATGTTATCAATATCTTTGTTACTCCAATGGATGGTAGCATTGTCATTATGGAAGGTAGTCTGTTGTCGAGATTTTTTTTATTCCAACGGATGGTAGCCTTGTCATTATGGAAGGTAGTCTGTTGTCGTGATTTTTATTACTACAATTGATGGTAGCCCTGTCATTATGGAAGGTAGTATGTTGTCGATATCTTTGTTACCCTAATGGATGGTAGCCTTGTCATTATGGAAGGTATTCTGTTGTCGATATTGTTGTTACTCCAATGGATGGTAGCCTTGTCATTATGGAAGGTAGTCTCTTGTTGATACTTTTGTTACTCCATTTGATGGTAGCCTTGTCATTGTTGAAGGTAGTATGTTTTTCCGATTTTTGTTACCCAAATGGATCGTAGCCTTGTCATTGTGGAAGGTAGTCTATCATTGTGATTTCTGTTACTCAATGGATGATAGCCTTGTCATTATGGAAGGTACTCTGTTGTTTAGATTTTTGATACTCCAATGGATGGTAGACTTGTCATTATGGAAGGTAGTCTGTTGCCGATATTTTTGTTAGTCCATTGGATTGTATCCTTGTCATTATGAAAGGTAGTATATTGTCGAGATTTTTGTTATTCCAATGGATGGTAGACTTGTCATTATGGAAGGTAGTCTGTTGTCGAGATTTTTGTTACTCCAATGGATGGTACACTTATCACTATGGAAGGTAGTCTTTTGTCGACATTTTTGTTACTCCAATGGATGGTAGCCTTGTCATTATGAAAGGTAGTCTGTTGTCGAGATTTTTGTTACTCCATTGGATGGTAGCCTTGTCATTATGGAAGGTAGTTTGTTGTCGTGATTTTTGTTACTCCAATGGATGGTAGCCTTGTCATTATGAAAGGTAGTATATTGTCGAGATTTTTGTTATTCCAATGGATGGTAGACTTGTCATTATGGAAGGTAGTCTGTTGTCGAGATTTTTGTTACTCCAATGGATGGTACCCTTATCATTATGGAAGGTAGTCTTTTGTCGACATTTTTATTACTCCAATGGATGGTAGCCTTGTCATTATGAAAGGTAGTCTGTTGTCGAGATTTTTGTTACTCCTTTGGATGGTAGCCTTGTCATTATGGAAGGTATTCTATTGTCGATATTTTTGTTATTCCAATGGATTGTAGCCTTGTCATTATGGAAGGTAGTATGTTGTCGATATCTTTGTTACTCCAATGGATGGTAGCCTTGTCATTATGAAAGGTAGTCTGTTGTCGAGATTTTTGTTATTCCAATGGATGGTAGCCTTGTCATTATGGAAGGTATTATGTTATCAATATCTTTGTTACTCCAATGGATGGTAGCATTGTCATTATGGAAGGTAGTCTGTTGTCGAGATTTTTTTTATTCCAACGGATGGTAGCCTTGTCATTATGGAAGGTAGTCTGTTGTCGTGATTTTTATTACTACAATGGATGGTAGCCCTGTCATTATGGAAGGTAGTATGTTGTCGATATCTTTGTTACCCTAATGGATGGTAGCCTTTTCATTATGGAAGGTATTCTGTTGTCGATATTGTTGTTACTCCAATGGATGGTAGCCTTGTCATTATGGAAGGTAGTCTCTTGTTGATACTTTTGTTACTCCATTTGATGGTAGCCTTGTCATTGTTGAAGGTAGTATGTTTTTCCGATTTTTGTTACCCAAATGGATCGTAGCCTTGTCATTGTGGAAGGTAGTCTATCATTGTGATTTCTGTTACTCAATGGATGATAGCCTTGTCATTATGGAAGGTACTCTGTTGTTTAGATTTTTGTTACTCCAATGGATGGTAGACTTGTCATTATGGAAGGTAGTCTGTTGCCGATATTTTTGTTAGTCCATTGGATTGTATCCTTCTCATTATAAAAAGTTAGTATATTGTCGAGATTTTTGTTATTCCAATGGATGGTAGACTTGTCATTATGGAAGGTAGTCTGTTGTCGAGATTTTTGTTACTCCAATGGATGGTACCCTTATCATTATGGAAGGTAGTCTTTTGTCGACATTTTTGTTACTCCAATGGATGGTAGCCTTGTCATTATGAAAGGTAGTTTGTTGTCGAGATTTTTGTTACTCCATTGGATGGTAGCCTTGTCATTATGGAAGGTAGTTTGTTGTCGTGATTTTTGTTACTCCAATGGATGGTAGCCTTGTCATTATGAAAGGTAGTATATTGTCGAGATTTTTGTTATTCCAATGGATGGAAGACTTGTCATTATGGAAGGTAGTCTGTTGTCGAGATTTTTGTTACTCCAATGGATGGTACCCTTATCATTATGGAAGGTAGTCTTTTGTCGACATTTTTATTACTCCAATGGATGGTAGCCTTGACATTATGAAAGGTAGTCTGTTGTCGAGATTTTTGTTACTCCTTTGGATGGTAGCCTTGTCATTATGGAAGGTATTCTATTGTCGATATTTTTGTTATTCCAATGGATTGTAGCCTTGTCATTATGGAAGGTAGTATGTTATCGATATCTTTGTTACTCCAATGGATGGTAGCCTTGTCATTATGAAAGGTAGTCTGTTGTCGAGATTTTTGTTATTCCAATGGATGGTAGCCTTGTCATTATGGAAGGTATTATGTTATCAATATCTTTGTTACTCCAATGGATGGTAGCATTGTCATTATGGAAGGTAGTCTGTTGTCGAGATTTTTTTTATTCCAACGGATGGTAGCCTTGTCATTATGGAAGGTAGTCTGTTGTCTTGATTTTTATTACTACAATGGATGGTAGCCCTGTCATTATGTAAGGTAGTATGTTGTCGATATCTTTGTTACCCTAATGGATGGTAGCCTTTTCATTATGGAAGGTATTATGTTGTCGATATTGTTGTTACTCCAATGGATGGTAGCCTTGTCATTATGGAAGGTAGTCTCTTGTTGATACTTTTGTTACTCCATTGGATGGTAGCCTTGTCAATATTGAAGGTAGTCTATTTTTCCGATTTTTGTTACCCAAATGGATCGTAGCCTTGTCATTGTGGAAGGTAGTCTATCATTGTGATTTCTGTTACTCAATGGATGATAGCCTTGTCATTATGGAAGGTACTCTGTTGTTTAGATTTTTGTTACTCCAATGGATGGTAGACTTGTCATTATGGAAGGTAGTCTGTTGTCGATATTTTTGTTACTCCATTGGATTGTATCCTTGTCATTATGAAAGGTAGTATATTGTCGAGATTTTTGTTATTCCAATGGATGGTAGACTTGTCATTATGGAAGGTAGTCTGTTGTCGAGATTTTTGTTACTCCAATGGATGGTACCCTTATCATTATGGAAGGTAGTCTTTTGTCGACATTTTTGTTACTCCAATGGATGGTAGCCTTGTCATTATGAAAGGTAGTCTGTTGTCGAGATTTTTGTTACTCCATTGGATGGTAGCCTTGTCATTATGGAAGGTAGTTTGTTGTCGTGATTTTTGTTACTCCAATGGATGGTAGCCTTGTCATTATGAAAGGTAGTATATTGTATAGATTTTTGTTATTCCAATGGATGGTAGACTTGTCATTATGGAAGGTAGTCTGTTGTCGAGATTTTTGTTACTCCAATGGATGGTACCCTTATCATTATGGAAGGTAGTCTTTTATCGACATTTTTATTACTCCAATGGATGGTAGCCTTGTCATTATGAAAGGTAGTCTGTTTTCGAGATTTTTGTTACTCCTTTGGATGGTAGCCTTGTCATTATGGAAGGTATTCTATTGTCGATATTTTTGTTATTCCAATGGATTGTAGCCTTGTCATTATGGAAGGTAGTATGTTGTCGATATCTTTGTTACTCCAATGGATGGTAGCCTTGTCATTATGAAAGGTAGTCTGTTGTCGAGATTTTTGTTATTCCAATGGATGGTAGCCTTGTCATTATGGAAAGTATTATGTTATCAATATCTTTTTTACTCCAATGGATGGTAGCATTGTCATTATGGAAGGTAGTCTGTTGTCGAGATTTTTGTTATTCCAACGGATGGTAGCCTTGTCATTATGGAAGGTATTCTGTTTTCCTTATTTTTATTACTACAATGGCTGGTAGCCCTATCATTATGGAAGGTAGTATGTTCTCGATATCTTTGTTACCCTAATGGATGGTAGCCTTGTCATTATGGAAGGTAGTATATTGTCGAGATTTTTGTTATTCCAATGGATTGTGGACTTGTCATTATGGAAGGTAGTCTGTTGTCGAGATTTTTGTGACTCCAATGGATGGTACCCTTATCATTATGGAAGGTAGTCTTTTGTCGACATTTTTATTACTCCAATGGATGGTAGCCTTGTCATTATGAAAGGTAGTCTGTTGTCGAGATTTTTATTACTCCATTGGATGGTAGCCTTGTCATTATGGAAGGTAGTATTTTGTCTTTATTTTTGTTACTCCAATGGATGGTAGCCTTGTCATTATGGAAGGTAGTATGTTGTCGATATCTTTGTTACTCCAATGGATGGTAGCCTTGTCATTATGGAAGGTAGTCTGTTGTCGAGATTTTTGTTATTCCAATGGATGGTAGCCTTGTCATTATGGAAGGTAGTCTATTGTCGTGATTTTTTTTACTCCAATGGATGGTAGCCTTGTGATTTTTTAAGGTAGTATGTTGTCAATATCTTTGTTACTCCAATGGATGGTAGCGTTGTCATTATGGAAGTTAGTCTGTTGACGATATTTTTGTTACTGGATTGGATTGTAGCCATGTAATTAAAGGATGGTAGACTGTTGTCAAGATTTTTGTTATTCCAATTGATGGTAGCCTTGTCATTATGGAAGGTATTATGTTATCAGTATCTTTGTTACTCCAATGGATGGTAGCATTGTCATTATGGAAGGTAGTCTATTGTCGAGATTTTTGTTACTCTAATGAATGGTAGCCTTGTCATTATGGAAGGTAGTGTCTTGTTGATATTTTTGTTACTCCAATGGATGCTAGCCTTGTCATTATGGAAGGTAGTCTGTCGTTGTGATTTCTGTTACTCCAATGGTTAGTAGCCTTGTAATTATGGAAGGTAGTCTGTTGTTCAGATTTTTGTTATTCCAATGGATGGTAGCCTTCTTGTTATGGAAGGTAGTTTGTTGTCGTGATATTTATTACTCCAATGGATGGTAGTCATGTCATTATGGAAGGTAGTATGTTTTCGATATCTTTGTTACTCTAATGGATGGTATCCTTGTTATTATTGAAGGTAGTCTGTTGTCCAGATTTTTGTTACTCGATTGGATGGTAGCCTTGTCATTATGGAAGGTAGTCTGTTGTCCCGATTATTGTTACTCAAATGGATGGTAGCCTTGTCATTATGGAAGGTAGTTTGTCGTTGTGATTTCTGTTACTCAATGGATGATAACCTTGTCATTATGGAAGGTAGTCTGTTGTTCATATTTTTGTTACTCCAATGGATGGTAGACTTGTCATAATGGAAGGTAGTCTATTGTCGATATTTTTGTTATTCCAATGGATGGTAGACTTGTCATTATGTAAGGTAGTCTGTTGTCGAGATTTTTGTTACTCTAATGGATGATACCCTAATCATTATGGAAGGTAGTCTATTGTCGAGATTTTTGTTAGTCAAATGGATGGTAGCCTTGTCATTATGGAAGGTAGTCTGTTTTCGAGATTTTTGTTATTCCAATGGATGGTAGCCTTGTCATTATGGAAGGTAGTCTGTTGTCGTGATATTTGTTACTCCAATGGATGTTAGCCTTGTCATTTTTTAAGGTTGTATGTTGTTGATATCTTTGTTACTCCAATGGATGGTAGCCTTGTAATTATGGAAGGTAGTCTATTTTCGATATTTTTGTTACTCCAATGGATGGTAGCCTTGTCATTATGCAAAGTAGTCTCTTGTTGATATTTTTGTTATTCCAATGGATGGTAGCCTTATCATTATGGAAGGTAGATTGTTGTCCCGATTTTTGATACTCTAATGGATGGTAGCCTTGTCATTATGGAAGGTAGTCTCTTGTTGATATTTTTAATACTCCAATGGATGGTAGCCTTGTCATTATAGAAGGTAGTCCATTGTCCCGATTTTTGTTACTCAAATTGACGGTAGCCTTGTCATTATGGAAGGTAGTCTGTCGTTGTGATTTCTGTTACTTAATGGATGATAGCCTTGTCATTATGGAAGGTAGTCTATTGTTCATATTTTTGTTACTCCAATGGATGGTAGACTTGTCATTATGGAAGGTAGTCTGTTGTTGATATTTTTGTTACTCCTATGGATTGTAGCCTTATCATAATGAAAGGTAGTCTATTGTCGAGATTTTTGTTATTGCAATGGATGGTAGACTTGTCATTATGGAAGGTAGTGTGTTGTCGATATTTTTGTTACTCTAATGAATGGTACCATTATCATTATGGAAGGTAGTCTATTGTCGATATTTTTGATACTCAAATGGATGGTAGCCTTGTCATTATGGAAGGTAGTCTTTCGTTGTGATTTGTGTTACTCAATGGATGATATCCTTGTCATTATAGAAGGTAGTATGTTGTTCATATTTTTATTACTCCAATGGATGGTAGACTTGTCATTATAAAAGGTAGTCTGTTGTCGATATTTTTGTTACTCCATTGGATTGTAGCCTTATCATTATGAAAGGTAGTCTATAGTCGAGATTTTTGTTATTCCAATGGATGGTAGACTTGTCATTATTGAAGGTAGTCTGTTGTCGAGATGTTTTTTACTCTAATGAATGGTACCATTATCATTATGGAAGGTAGTCTATTGTCGATATTTTTGTTACTCAAATGGATGTAAGTCTGTTTTCGAGATTTTTGTTATTCCAATGTATGGTAGCCTTGTCATTATGTAAGGTAGTCTGTTGTCGTGATTTTTTTACTCCAATGGATGTTAGCCTTGTCATTTTTTAAGGTAGTATGTTATCGATATCTTTGTTACTCTAATGGATGGTAGCCTTGTCATTATGGAATGTAGTCTGTTTTCGTTATTTTTGTTACTCCAATGGATGGTAGCCTTGTCATTATGCAAGGTAGTTTCTTGTTGATATTTTTTTTACTCTAATGGATGGTATCCTTGTCATTATGGAAGGTAAATTGTTGTCCCTATTTTTGTTACTCTAATGGATGGTAGCCTTGTCATTATGGAAGGTAGTCTGTCATTGTGATTTATGTTACTCCAATGGATGGTGGCCTTGTTATTATCGAAGGTAGTCTGTTGTCGTGATTTTTGTTACTCCAATGGATGGTACCCTTGTCATTATGGAAGATAGTCAGTTGTCGAGATTTTTGTTACTCCAATGGATGGTAGCGTTGTCATTATGGAAGGTAGTCTGTTGTCCAAATTTTTTATACTTCAATGGATGGTAGCCTAGTCATTATCGAAGGTAGACTCTTGTTGATATTTTTGTTACTCCAATGGATGGTAGCCTTGTCATTATTGAAGGTAGTCTGTTGTCCAGATTTTTGTTACTCTAATGGATGTTAGCCTTGTCATTATGGAAGGTAGTTTGTTGTCGATATTTTTTTTACTGGATTGGATGGTAGCCTTGTCATTATGGAAGGTAGTCTGTTGTCGATATTTATGTTATTCCAATGGATGGTAGCCTTTTCATTATGGAAGGTAGTATGTTTTCGATATCTTTGTTACTCCAATGCATGGCAGCGTTGTCATTATGGAAGTTAGTCTGTTGTCGAGATTTTTGTTACTCCAATGGATGGTAGCCTTGTCATTACGGAAGGTAGTCTCTTGTTGATATTTTTGTTACTCCAATAGGTGGTTGCCTTTTCATTATGGAAGGTAGTCCATTGACCCGGTTTTTGTTACTCAAATGGATGGTAGCCTTGTCATTATGGAAGGTAGTATGTCGTTGTGATTTTTGTTACTCCAATGGATTGTAGCCTTGTCATTATGGAAGGTATTCTGTTGTTCAGATTTTTGTTATTCCAATGGATGGTAGCCTTCTCATTATGGAAGGTAGTCTATTGTCGTGATTTTTACTACTCCAATGGATGGTAGCCATGTCATTATGGAAGGTAGTATGTTTTCGATATCTTTGTCACTCTAATGGATGGTAGCCTTGTCATTATGGAAGGTAGTCGGTTGTCGAGATTTTTGTTACTCCAATGGATGGTAGCCTTGTCATTACGGAAGGTAGTCTCTTGTTGATATTTTTGTTACTCCATTGGATGGTAGCCTTGTCATTATGGAAGGTAGTCTGTTGTCCCGATTATTGTTACTCAAATGGATAGTAGCCTTCTTATTATGAAAGGTAGTCTCTTGTCGAGATTTTTGTTGAACTAATGGATGGTAGACTTGTCATTATGGAAGGTAGTTTGTTGTCGAGATTTTTGTTACTCTAATGGATGGTACTCTTATCATTATGAAAGGTAGTCAATTGTCGAGATTTTTGTTACTCAAATGGATGGTAGCCTTGTCATTATGGAAGATAGTTTGTTTTCAAGATTTTTGTTATTCTAATGGTTGATAGCCTTGTCATTATGGAAGGTAGTCTGTTGTCGTGATTTTTGTTACTCCAATGGATGTTAGCCTTGTCATTTTTTAAGTTAGTATGTTGTTGATATCTTTGTTTCTCCAATGGATGGTAGCCTTGTCATTATGGATGGTAGTTTGTTTTCGATATTTTTGTAACTCCAATGGATGGTAGCCTTGTCATTATGCAAGGTAGTGTGTTGTTCAGATATTTGTTACTACAATGTATGGTAGCCTTGCCATTATGGAAGGTTGTATGTTTTCCATATCTTTGTTACTCCAATGGATGGTATCCTTGTCATTATGGAAGGTAGTCTATTGTCAAGATTTTTGTTACTCCGTTGGATGGTAGCCTTGTCTTATGGATGGTAGTCTGTTGTCGTGATTTTTGTTACTCTAATGGATGGTAGCCTTGTCATTATTGAAGGTAGTTTGTTATCAATATATTTTTTATTCCAATGGATGGTAGCCTTGTCATTATGAAAGGTAGTCTGTTATTGATATCTTTGTTACTCCAATGGATGGTAGCCTAGTCATTATGAAAGGTAGTCGGTTGTCGAGATTTTTGTTAATCTAAAGGATGGTAGCCTTATCATTATGGAAGGTTGTCTGTTTTTGAGATTTTTGTAACTCCTATGGATGATAGCCTTGTCATTATGGAAGGTAGTATGTTGTCGAGATTTTTGTTACTCCAAAGGATGGTAGCCTTGTCATTATGGAAGGTAGTCTGTTGTTGTAATTTTTGCTACTCCAATGGATGGTAGCCTTGTCATTATGGAAGGTAGTCTGTTGTTGTAATTTTTCTTACTCCAATAGATGGTATCCTTGTCATTATGGAAGGTAGTGTGTTGTTACGAATTTTGTTACTACAATGTATGGTAGCCTTGCCATTATGGACGGTTGTATGTTTTCGATATCTTTGTTACTCCAATGAATGGTATCCTTATCATTACGGGAGGTAGTCTATTGTCAAGATTTTTGTTACTCCATTGGATGGTAGCCTTGTCATTATGGAAGGAAGTCTGTTGTCGTGATTTTTATTAATCTAATGGATGGTAGAGTTGTCATTATGGAAGGTAGTATGTTATCGATATCTTTGTTACTCCAATATATGGTAGCCTTCTCATTATGGAAGGTAGTTTGTTGTCGAGATTTTTTTACTCCAATGAATGGTTGCGTTGTCATTATGGAAGGTTGTCTGTTGTCGAGATTTTTGTTATTCCAACAGATGGTAGCATTGTCATTATCAAAGGTAGTTTGTCGTTGTGATTCTTGTTACTCCAATGGATGGTAGCCTTGTAATTATGGAAAGTATTATGTTGTCGATATTTTTAATACTCCAATGGATGGTAGCCTTGTCATTATGGAAGGTAGTCTGTCGTTGTGATTTTTGTTACTCCAATGGATGGTAGCCTTGTCATTATGGAAGGTAGTCTGTTGTTCAGAATTTTGTTATTACAATGTATGGTAGCCTTGTCATTATGGAAGGTAGTGTGTTGTCGAGATTTTTGTTACTCCAAAGGATGGTAGCCTTGTAATTATGGAAGGTAGTCTATTATCGTGATTTTTGTTACTCCAATGGATGGTAGCCTTGTCATTATGGAAGGTTGTCTGTTGTTGTAATTTTTGTTACTCCAATGGATGGTAGCCTTATCATTATGGAAGGTAGTCTATTGTCGATATATGTTTTATTCCAATGGATGGTAGCCTTGTCATTATGAAAGGTAGTCTGTTATCGATATCTTTGTTACTCCAATGGATGGTAGCCTAGTCATTATCAAAGGTAGTTGGTTGTCGAGATTTTTGTTAATCTAAAGGATGGTAGGCTTGTCATTATGGAAGGTTGTCTGTTTTCGAGATTTTTGTTACTCCTATGGATGATAGCCTTGTCATTATGGAAGGTAGTATGTTGTCGAGATTTTTGTTACTCCAAAGGATGGTAGCCTTGTCATTATGGAAGGTAGTCTTTTGTTGTAATTTTTGTTACTCCAATGGATGGTAGCCTTGTCATTGTGGAAGGTAGTCTGTCGTTGTGATTTCAGTTACTCAATGGATGATAGCCTTGTCATTATCGAAGGTATTCTGTTGTTCTGATTTTTGTTACTCCAATGGATGGTAGACTTGTCATTACGGAAGGTAGTCTATTGTCGATAATTTTGTTACTCCATTGGATTGTAGCCTTGTCATTATGAAAGGTAGTTTATTGTCGAGATTTTTTTGAATCCAATGGATGGTAGACTTGTCATTATGGAAGGTAGTTTGTTGTCGAGATTTTTGTTACTCTAATAGATGGTACTCTTATCATTATGGAAGGTAGTCGATTGTCGAGATTTTTGTTACTCAAATGGATGGTAGCCTTGTCATTATGGAAGATAGTCTGTTTTCAAGATTTTTGTTATTGCAATGGATGATAGCCTTGTCATTATGGAAGGTAGTCTGTTGTCGTGATTTTTGATACTCCAATGGATATTAGCCTTGTCATTTTTTAAGTTAGTATGTTGTTGATATCTTTGTTACTCCAATGGATGGTAGCCTTGTCATTATGGAAGGTAGTCTGTTTTCGATATTTTTGTTACTCCAATGGATGGTAGCCTTGTCATTATGCAAGGTAGTCTCTTGTTGATATTTTTGTTACTCAAATGGATGGTAGCCTTGTCATTATGGAAGGTAGTCTTTCGTTGTGATTTGTGTTACTCAATGGATGATATCCTTGTCATGATAGAAGGTAGTATGTTGTTCATTTTTTTATTACTCCAATGGATGGTAGACTTGTCATTATAGAAGGTAGTCTGTTGTCGATATTTTTGTTACTCCATTGGATTGTAGCCTTATCATTATGAAAGGTAGTCTATAGTCGAGATTTTTGTTATTCCAATGGATGGTAGACTTGTCATTATTGAAGGTAGTCTGTTGTCGAGATGTTTTTTACTCTAATGAATGGTACCATTATCATTATGGAAGGTAGTCTATTGTCGATATTTTCGTTACTCAAATGGATGTAAGTCTGTTTTCGAGATTTTTGTTATTCCAATGTATGGTAGCCTTGTCATTATGTAAGGTAGTCTGTTGTCGTGATTTTTTTACTCCAATGGATGTTAGCCTTGCCATTTTTTAAGGTAGTATGTTATCGATATCTTTGTTACTCTAATGGATGGTAGCCTTGTCATTATGGAATGTAGTCTGTTTTCGATATTTTTGTTACTCCAATGGATGGTAGCCTTGTCATTATGCAAGGTAGTTTCTTGTTGATATTTTTTTTACTCTAATGGATGGTATCCTTGTCATTATGGAAGGTAAATTGTTGTCCCTATTTTTGTTACTCTAATGGATGGTAGCCTTGTCATTATGGAAGGTAGTCTGTCGTTGTGATTTATGTTACTCCAATGGATGGTGGCCTTGTTATTATGGAAGGTAGTCTGTTGTCGTGATTTTTGTTAATCCAATGGATGGTACCCTTGTCATTATGGAAGATAGTCAGTTGTCGAGATTTTTGTTACTCCAATGGATGGTAGCGTTGTCATTATGGAAGGTAGTCTGTTGTCCAAATTTTTTATACTTCAATGGATGGTAGCCTAGTCATTATCGAAGGTAGACTCTTGTTGATATTTTTGTTACTCCAATGGATGGTAGCCTTGTCATTATTGAAGGTAGTCTGTTGTCCAGATTTTTGTTACTCTAATGGATGTTAGCCTTGTCATTATGGAAGGTAGTTTGTTGTCGATATTTTTGTTACTGGATTGGATGGTAGCCTTGTCATTATGGAAGGTAGTCTGTTGTCGAGATTTATGTTATTCCAATGGATGGTAGCCTTTTCATTATGGAAGGTAGTATGTTTTCGATATCTTTGTTACTCCAATGCATGGCAGCGTTGTCATTATGGAAGTTAGTCTGTTGTCGAGATTTTTGTTACTCCAATGGATGGTAGCCTTGTCATTATGGAAGGTAGTCTCTTGTTGATATTTTTGTTACTCCAATAGGTGGTTGCCTTTTCATTATGGAAGGTAGTCCATTGACCCGGTTTTTGTTACTCAAATGGATGGTAGCCTTGTCATTATGGAAGGTAGTATGTCGTTGTGATTTTTGTTACTCCAATGGATTGTAGCCTTGTCATTATGGAAGGTATTCTGTTGTTCAGAGTTTTGTTATTCCAATGGATGGTAGCCTTCTCATTATGGAAGGTAGTATATTGTCGTGATTTTTACTACTCCAATGGATGGTAGCCATGTCATTATGGAAGGTAGTATGTTTTTGATATCTTTGTCACTCTAATGGATGGTAGCCTTGTCATTATGGAAGGTAGTCCGTTGTCGAGATTTTTGTTACTCCAATGGATGGTAGCCTTGTCATTACGGAAGGTAGTCTCTTGTTGATATTTTTGTTACTCCATTGGATGGTAGCCTTGTCATTATGGAAGGTAGTCTGTTGTCCCGATTATTGTTACTCAAATGGATAGTAGCCTTCTTATTATGAAAGGTAGTCTCTTGTCGAGATTTTTGTTGATCTAATGGATGGTAGACTTGTCATTATGGAAGGTAGTTTGTTGTCGAGATTTTTGTTACTCTAATGGATGGTACTCTTATCATTATGAAAGGTAGTCAATTGTCGAGATTTTTGTTACTCAAATGGATGGTAGCCTTGTCATTATGGAAGATAGTTTGTTTTCATGATTTTTGTTATTCTAATGGTTGATAGCCTTGTAATTATGGAAGGTAGTCTGTTGTCGTGATTTTTGTTACTCCAATGGATGTTAGCCTTGTCATTTTTTAAGTTAGTATGTTGTTGATATCTTTGTTTCTCCAATGGATGGTAGCCTTGTCATTATGGATGGTAGTTTGTTTTCGATATTTTTGTAACTCCAATGGATGGTAGCCTTGTCATTATGCAAGGTAGTGTGTTGTTCAGATATTTGTTACTACAATGTATGGTAGCCTTGCCATTATGGAAGGTTGTATGTTTTCCATATCTTTGTTACTCCAATGGATGGTATCCTTGTCATTATGGAAGGTAGTCTATTGTCAAGATTTGTGTTACTCCGTTGGATGGTAGCCTTGTCTTATGGATGGTAGTCTGTTGTCGTGATTTTTGTTACTCTAATGGATGGTAGCCTTGTAATTATTGAAGGTAGTTTGTTATCAATATATTTTTTATTCCAATGGATGGTAGCCTTGTCATTATGAAAGGTAGTCTGTTATTGATATCTTTGTTACTCCAATGGATGGTAGCCTAGTCATTATGAAAGGTAGTCGGTTGTCGAGATTTTTGTTAATCTAAAGGATTGTAGCCTTATCATTATGGAAGGTTGTCTGTTTTTGAGATTTTTGTAACTCCTATGGATGATAGCCTTGTCATTATGGAAGGTAGTATGTTGTCGAGATTTTTGTTACTCCAAAGGATGGTAGCCTTGTCATTATGGAAGGTAGTCTGTTGTTGTAATTTTTGCTACTCCAATGGATGGTAGCCTTGTCATTATGGAAGGTAGTCTGTTGTTGTAATTTTTCTTACTCCAATAGATGGTATCCTTGTCATTATGGAAGGTAGTGTGTTGTTACGATTTTTGTTACTACAATGTATGGTAGCCTTGCCATTATGGACGGTTGTATGTTTTCGATATCTTTGTTACTCCAATGAATGGTATCCTTATCATTACGGAAGGTAGTCTATTGTCAAGATTTTTGTTACTCCATTGGATGGTAGCCTTGTCATTATGGAAGGAAGTCTGTTGTCGTGATTTTTATTAATCTAATGGATGGTAGAGTTGTCATTATGGGAGGTAGTATGTTATCGATATCTTTGTTACTCCAATGGATGGTAGCCTTCTCATTATGGAAGGTAGTTTGTTGTCGAGATTTTTTTACTCCAATGAATGGTTGCGTTGTCATTATGGAAGGTTGTCTGTTGTCGAGATTTTTGTTTTTCCAACAGATGGTAGCATTGTAATTATCAAAGGTAGTTTGTCGTTGTGATTCTTGTTACTCCAATGGATGGTAGCCTTGTAATTATGGAAGGTATTATGTTGTCGATATTTTTAATACTCCAATGGATGGTAGCCTTGTCATTATGGAAGGTAGTGTGTTGTCGAGATTTTTGTTACTCCAAAGGATGGTAGCCTTATAATTATGGAAGGTAGTCTATTATCGTGATTTTTGTTACTCCAATGGATGGTAGCCTTGTCATTATGGAAGGTTGTCTGTTGTTGTAATTTTTGTTACTCCAATGGATGGTAGCCTTGTCATTATGGAAGGTAGTCTATTGTCGATATATGTTTTATTCCAATGGATGGTAGCCTTGTCATTATGAAAGGTAGTCTGTTATCGATATCTTTGTTACTCCAATGGATGGTAGCCTAGTCATTATCAAAGGTAGTTGGTTGTCGAGATTTTTGTTAATCTAAAGGATGGTAGGCTTGTCATTATGGAAGGTTGTCTGTTTTCGAGATTTTTGTTACTCCTATGGATGATAGCCTTGTCATTATGGAAGGTAGTATGTTGTCGAGATTTTTGTTACTCCAAAGGATGGTAGCCTTGTCATTATGGAAGGTAGTCTTTTGTTGTAATTTTTGTTACTCCAATGGATGGTAGCCTTGTCATTGTGGAAGGTAGTCTGTCGTTGTGATTTCAGTTACTCAATGGATGATAGCCTTGTCATTATGGAAGGTATTCTGTTGTTCTGATTTTTGTTACTCCAATGGATGGTAGACTTGTCATTACGGAAGGTAGTCTATTGTCGATAATTTTGTTACTCCATTGGATTGTAGCCTTGTCATTATGAAAGGTAGTCTATTGTCGAGATTTTTTTGAATCCAATGGATGGTAGACTTGTCATTATTGAAGGTAGTTTGTTGTCGAGATTTTTGTTACTCTAATAGATGGTACTCTTATCATTATGGAAGGTAGTCGATTGTCGAGATTTTTGTTACTCAAATGGATGGTAGCCTTGTCATTATGGAAGATAGTCTGTTTTCAAGATTTTTGTTATTGCAATGGATGATAGCCTTGTCATTATGGAAGGTAGTCTGTTGTCGTGATTTTTGTTACTCCAATGGATATTAGCCTTGTCATTTTTTAAGTTAGTATGTTGTTGATATCTTTGTTACTCCAATGGATGGTAGCCTTGTCATTATGGAAGGTAGTCTATTTTCGATATTTTTGTTACTCCAATGGATGGTAGCCTTGTCATTATGCAAGGTAGTCTATTGTTGATATTTTTGTTACTCCAATGGATGGTAGCCTTGTCATTATGGAAGGTAGATTGTTTTCCCGATTTTTGTTACTCTAATGGATGGTAGCCTTGTCATTATCGAAGGTAGTTTGTCGTTGTGATTTATGTTACTCCAATGGATGGGAGCCTTGTCATTATGGAAGGTAATTTGTTGTTCAGATTTTTATTACTCCAATGGATGGTAGACTTGTCATTATGGAAGGTAGTCTATTGTCGAGAGCTTGTTACTCCATTGGATTGTAGCCTTGTCATTATGAAAGGTAGTCTATTGTCGAGATTTTTGTTATTACAATGGATTGTGGACTTGTCATTATGGAAGGTAGTCTGTTGTCGAGATTTTTGTTACTCCAATGGATGGTACACTTGTCATTATGGAAGGTAGTCTATTGTCGAGATTATTGTTACTTAAATGGATGGTAGCCTTGTCATTATGGTAGGTAGTCTGTTGTTTAGATTTTTTTTATTCCAATGGATGGTAGCCTTGTCATTATGGAAGGTAGTTTATTGTCGATATCTTTGTTACTCCAATGGATGGTAGCCTTGTCATTATGGAAGATAGTCTTGTGTCGATATCTTTGTTACTCCAATAAATGGTAGCCTTCTCGTTATGGAAGGTAGTCTGTTGTCGTGATTTTTATTACTCCAGTTGATGGTAGCCATGTCATTATGGAAGGTAGTATGTTGTCGATATCTTTGTTACTCTAATGGATGTAACCTTGTCATTATGGAAGGTAGATTGTTGTCCCTATTTTTGTTACTCTAGTGGATGGTAGCCTTGTTATTATGGAAGGTAGTCTATCGTTGTGATTTATGTTACTCCAATGGATGGTGGCCTTATTATTATGCAAGGTAGTCTATTGTCGTGATTTTTGTTACTCCAATGGATGGTACCCTTGTCATTATGGAAGATAGTTTGTTGTCGAGATTTTTGTTACTCTAATGGATGGTAGCCTTGTCATTATGGAAGGTTGTCTGATTTCGAGATTTTTGTTACTCTAATGGATGGTAGCTTTGTCATTATGGAAGGTAGTCTTTTGTTGTAATTTTTGTTACTGCAATGGATGGTAGCCTTGTCATTGTGGAAGGTAGTATGTCGTTATGATTTCAGTTACTCAATGGATGATAGCCTTGTCATTATGGAAGGTATTCTGTTGTTCAGATTTTTGTTACTCCAATGGATGGTAGACTTGTCATTATGGAAGGTAGTTTATTGTCGATAATTTTGTTACTCCATTGGATTATAGCCTTGTCATTATGAAAGGTAGTCTATTGTCGAGATTTGTGTTGATCCAATGGATGGTAGACTTGCCATTATGGAAGGTAGTCTGTTGTCGAGATTTTTGTTATTCTAATGGATGGTACTCTTATCATTATGGAAGGTATTCAATTGTCGAGATTTTTTTTACTCAAATGGATGGTAGACTTGTCATTATGGAAGATAGTCTGTTTTCAAGATTTTTGTTATTCCAATGGATGATAGCCTTGTCATTATGGAAGGTAGTCTGTTGTCGTGATTTTTGTTACTCCAATGGATGTTAGCCTTGTAATTTTTTAAGTTAGTATGTTGTTGATATCTTTGTTACTCCAATGGATGGTAGCCTTGTCATTATGGAAGGTAGTCTGTTTTCGATATTTTTGTTACTCCAATGGATGGTAGCCTTGTCATTATGCAATGTAGTCTCTTGTTGATATTTTTGTTACCCCAATGGATGGTAGCCTTGTCATTATGGAAGGTAGATTGTTTTCCCGATTTTGGTTACTCTAATGGATGGTATCCTTGTCATTATGGAAGGTAGTCTATCATTGTGATTTATGTTACTCCAATGGATGGTAGCCTTGTCATTATGGAAGGTAGTCTGTTGTTGAGATTTTTATTACTCCAATGGATGGTAGACTTGTCATTATCGAAGGTAGTCTATTATCGAGAGCTTGTTACTCCATTAGATTGTAACCTTGTCATTATGAAAGGTAGTCTTTTGTCGAGAATTTTGTTATTCCAATGGATTGTGGACTTGTCATTATGGAAGGTAGTCTGTTGTCGAGATTTTTGTTACTCCAATGGATGGTACACTTGTCATTATGGCAGGTAGTCTATTGCCGAGATTTTTGTTACTTAAATGGATGGTAGCCTTGTCATTATTATAGGTAGTCTGTTGTTTAGATTTTTTTATTCCAATGGATGGTAGCCTTGTCATTATGGAAGGTACTTTATTGTCGATATCTTTGTTACTCCAATGGATGGTAGCCTTGTCATTATGGAAGATAGTCTTGTGTCGATATCTTTGTTACTCCAATGGATGGTAGCCTTCTCGTTATGGAAGGTAGTCTGTTGTCGTGATTTTTATTACTCCAGTTGATGGTAGCCATGTCATTATGGAAGGTAGTATGTTGTCGATATCTTTGTTACTCTAATGGATGTAACCTTGTCATTATGGAAGGTAGATTGTTGTCCCTATTTTTGTTACTCTAGTGGATGGTAGCCTTGTCATTATGGAAGGTAGTCTGTCGTTGTGATTTATGTTACTCCAATGGATGGTGGCCTTGTTATTATGGAAGGTAGTCTATTGTCGTGATTTTTGTTACTCCAATGGATGGTACCCTTGTCATTATTGAAGATAGTTTGTTGTCGAAATTTTTGTTACTCCAATGGATGGTAGCCTTGTCATTATGGAAGGTTGTCTATTTTCGAGATTTTTGTTACTACAATGTATGGTAGCCTTGCCATTATGGACGGTTGTATGTTTTCGATATCTTTGTTACTCCAATGGATGGTATCCTTATCATTATGGAAGGTAGTCTATTGTCAAGATTTTTGTTACTCCATTGGATGGTAGCCTTGTCATTATGGAAGGAAGTCTGTTGTCGTGATTTTTATTAATCTAATGGATGGTAGAGTTGTCATTATGGAAGGTAGTATGTTATCGATATCTTTGTTACTCCAATGGACGGTAGCCTTGTCATTATGGAAGGTAGATTGTTTTCCCGATTTTGGTTACTCTAATGGATGGTAGCATTGTCATTATCGAAGGTAGTCTGTCATTGTGATTTATGTTACTCCAATGGATGGTAGCCTTGTCATTATGGAAGGTAGTTTGTTGTTCAGATTTTTATTACTCCAATGGATGGTAGACTTGTCATTATGGAAGGTAGTCTATTGTCGAGAGCTTGTTACTCCATTGGATTGTAGCCTTGTCATTATGAAAGGTAGTCTATTGTCGAGATTTTTGTTATTCCAATGGATTGTGGACTTGTCATTATGGAAGGTAGTCTTTTGTAGAGATTTTTGTTACTCCAATGGATGGTACAATTGTCATTATGGAAGGTAGTCTATTGTCGAGATTTTTGTTACTTAAATGGATGGTAGCCTTGTAATTATGGAAGGTAGTTTATTGTCGATATCTTTGTTACTCCAATGGATGGTAGCCTTGTCATTATGGAACATAGTCTTGTGTCGATATCTTTGTTACTCCAATGGATGGTAGCCTTCTCGTTATGGAAGGTAGTCTGTTGTCGTGATTTTTATTACTCCAGTTGATGGTAGCCATGTCATTATGGAAGGTAGTATGTTGTCGATATCTTTGTTACTCTAATGGATGTAACCTTGTCATTATGGAAGGTAGATTGTTGTCCCTATTTTTGTTACTCTAGTGGATGGTAGCCTTGTCATTATGGAAGGTAGTATGTCGTTGTGATTTATGTTACTCCAATGGATGGTGGCCTTGTTATTATGGAAGGTAGTCTATTGTCGTGATTTTTGTTACTCCAATGGATGGTACCCTTGTCATTATGGAAGGTAGTATGTTGTCGAGATTTTTGTTACTCCAATGGATGGTAGCCTTGTCATTATGGAAGGTTGTCTATTTTCGAGATTTTTGTTACCCCAACGGATGGTAGCCTTGTCATTATGGAAGGTAGTCTTTTGTTGTAATTTTTGTTACTCCAATGGATGGTAGCCTTGTCATTGTGGAAGGTAGTCTGTCGTTTTGATTTCAATTACCCAATGGATGATATCTTTGTCATTATGGAAGGTATTTTGTTGTTCTGATTTTTGTTACTCCAATGGATGGTAGACTTGTCATTACGGAAGGTAGTATGTTGTGGATAATTTTGTTACTCCGTTGGATTGTAGACTTGTCATTATGAAAGGTAGTCTATTGTCGAGATTTTTTTTGATCCAATGGATGGTAGACTTGTCATTATGGAAGGTAGTCTGTTGTCGAGATTTTTGTTACTCTAATGGATGGTACTCTTATCATTATGGAAGGTAGTCGATTGTCGAGATTTTTGTTACTCAAATGGATGGTAGCCTTGTCATTATGGAAGATAGTCTGTTTTCAAGATTTTTGTTATTCCAATGGATGATAGCCTTGTCATTATGGAAGGTAGTCTGTTGTCGTGATTTTTGTTACTCCAATGGATGTTAGCCTTGTAATTTTTTAAGTTAGTATGTTGTTGATATCTTTGTTACTCCAATGGATGGTAGCCTTGTCATTATGGAAGGTAGTCTGTTTTCGATATTTTTGTTACTCCAATGGATGGTAGCCTTGTCATTATGCAATGTAGTCTCTTGTTGATATTTTTGTTACCCCAATGGATGGTAGCCTTGTCATTATGGAAGGTAGATTGTTTTCCCGATTTTGGTTACTCTAATGGATGGTATCCTTGTCATTATGGAAGGTAGTCTATCATTGTGATTTATGTTACTCCAATGGATGGTAGCCTTGTCATTATGGAAGGTAGTCTGTTGTTGAGATTTTTATTACTCCAATGGATGGTAGACTTGTCATTATCGAAGGTAGTCTATTATCGAGAGCTTGTTACTCCATTAGATTGTAACCTTGTCATTATGAAAGGTAGTCTTTTGTCGAGAATTTTGTTATTCCAATGGATTGTGGACTTGTCATTATGGAAGGTAGTCTGTTGTCGAGATTTTTGTTACTCCAATGGATGGTACACTTGTCATTATGGCAGGTAGTCTATTGCCGAGATTTTTGTTACTTAAATGGATGGTAGCCTTTTCATTATGGAATGTAGTTTATTGTTGATATCTTTGTTACTCTAATGGATGGTAGCCTTGTCATTATGGAAGATAGTCTTGTGTCGATATCTTTGTTACTCCAATGGATGGTAGCCTTCTCGTTATGGAAGGTAGTCTGTTGTCGTGATTTTTATTACTCCAGTTGATGGTAGCCATGTCATTATGGAAGGTAGTATGTTGTCGATATCTTTGTTACTCTAATGGATGTAACCTTGTCATTATGGAAGGTAGATTGTTGTCCCTATTTTTGTTACTCTAGTGGATGGTAGCCTTGTCATTATGGAAGGTAGTCTGTCGTTGTGATTTATGTTACTCCAATGGATGGTGGCCTTGTTATTATGGAAGGTAGTCTATTGTCGTGATTTTTGTTACTCCAATAAATGGTACCCTTGTCATTATGGAAGATAGTTTGTTGTCGAGATTTTTGTTACTCCAATGGATGGTAGCCTTGTCATTATGGAAGGTTGTCTGTTTTCGAGATTTTTGTTACTCCAATGGATGGTAGCCTTGTCATTATGGAAGGTAGTATTTTGTTGTAATTTTTGTTACTCCAATGGATGGTAGCCTTGTCATTGTGGAAGGTAGTCTGTCGTTGTGATTTCAGTTACTCAATGGATGATAGCCTTGTCATTATGGAAGGTATTCTGTTGTTCAGATTTTTGTTACTCCAATGGATGGTAGACTTGTCATTATGGAAGGTAGTTTGTTGTCGATAATTTTGTTACTCCATTGGATTATAGCCTTGTCATTATGAAAGGTAGTCTATTGTCGAGATTTGTGTTGATCCAATGGATTGTAGACTTGTCATTATGGAAGGTAGTATGTTGTCGAGATTTTTGTTATTCTAATGGATGGTACTCTTATCATTATGGAAGGTATTCGATTGTCGAGATTTTTTTTACTCAAATGGATGGTAGCCTTGTCATTATGGAAGATAGTCTGTTTTCAAGATTTTTGTTATTCCAATGGATGATAGCCTTGTCATTATGGAAGGTAGTCTGTTGTCGTGATTTTTGTTACTCCAATGGATGTTAGCCTTGTAATTTTTTAAGTTAGTATGTTGTTGATATCTTTGTTACTCCAATGGATGGTAGCCTTGTCATTATGGAAGGTAGTCTGTTTTCGATATTTTTGTTACTCCAATGGATGGTAGCCTTGTCATTATGCAATGTAGTCTCTTGTTGATATTTTTGTTACTCCAATGGATGGTAGCCTTGTCATTATTGAAGGTAGATTGTTTTCCCGATTTTGGTTACTCTAGTGGATGGTAGCCTTGTCATTATGGAAGGTAGTCTATCATTGTGATTTATGTTACTCCAATGGATGGTAGCCTTGTCATTATGGAAGGTAGTCTGTTGTTCAGATTTTTATTACTCCAATGGATGGTAGACTTGTCATTATGGAAGGTAGTCTATTGTCGAGAGCTTATTACTCCATTGGATTGTAGCCTTGTCATTATGAAAGGTAGTCTATTGTCGAGATTTTTGTTATTCCAATGGATTGTGGACTTGTCATTATGGAAGGTAGTCTGTTGTCGAGATTTTTGTTACTCCAATGGATGGTACACTTGTCATTATGGAAGGTAGTCTATTGTCGAGATTTTTGTTACTTAAATGGATGGTAGCCTTGTAATTATGGAAGGTAGTTTATTGTCGATATCTTTGTTACTCCAATGGATGGTAGCCTTGTCATTATGGAACATAGTCTTGTGTCGATATCTTTGTTACTCCAATGGATGGTAGCCTTCTCGTTATGGAAGGTAGTCTGTTGTCGTGATTTTTATTACTCCAGTTGATGGTAGCCATGTCATTATGGAAGGTAGTATGTTGTCGATATCTTTGTTACTCTAATGGATGTAACCTTGTCATTATGGAAGGTAGATTGTTGTCCCTATTTTTGTTACTCTAGTGGATGGTAGCCTTGTCATTATGGAAGGTAGTATGTCGTTGTGATTTATGTTACTCCAATGGATGGTGGCCTTGTTATTATGGAAGGTAGTCTATTGTCGTGATTTTTGTTACTCCAATGGATGGTACCCTTGTCATTATGGAAGGTAGTATGTTGTCGAGATTTTTGTTACTCCAATGGATGGTAGCCTTGTCATTATGGAAGGTTGTCTATTTTCGAGATTTTTGTTACCCCAACGGATGGTAGCCTTGTCATTATGGAAGGTAGTCTTTTGTTGTAATTTTTGTTACTCCAATGGATGGTAGCCTTGTCATTGTGGAAGGTAGTCTGTCGTTTTGATTTCAATTACCCAATGGATGATATCTTTGTCATTATGGAAGGTATTTTGTTGTTCTGATTTTTGTTACTCCAATGGATGGTAGACTTGTCATTACGGAAGGTAGTATGTTGTGGATAATTTTGTTACTCCGTTGGATTGTAGACTTGTCATTATGAAAGGTAGTCTATTGTCGAGATTTTTTTTGATCCAATGGATGGTAGACTTGTCATTATGGAAGGTAGTCTGTTGTCGAGATTTTTGTTACTCTAATGGATGGTACTCTTATCATTATGGAAGGTAGTCGATTGTCGAGATTTTTGTTACTCAAATGGATGGTAGCCTTGTCATTATGGAAGATAGTCTGTTTTCAAGATTTTTGTTATTCCAATGGATGATAGCCTTGTCATTATGGAAGGTAGTCTGTTGTCGTGATTTTTGTTACTCCAATGGATGTTAGCCTTGTAATTTTTTAAGTTAGTATGTTGTTGATATCTTTGTTACTCCAATGGATGGTAGCCTTGTCATTATGGAAGGTAGTCTGTTTTCGATATTTTTGTTACTCCAATGGATGGTAGCCTTGTCATTATGCAATGTAGTCTCTTGTTGATATTTTTGTTACCCAATTGGATGGTAGCCTTGTCATTATGGAAGGTAGATTGTTTTCCCGATTTTGGTTACTCTAATGGATGGTATCCTTGTCATTATGGAAGGTAGTCTATCATTGTGATTTATGTTACTCCAATGGATGGTAGCCTTGTCATTATGGAAGGTAGTCTGTTGTTGAGATTTTTATTACTCCAATGGATGGTAGACTTGTCATTATCGAAGGTAGTCTATTATCGAGAGCTTGTTACTCCATTAGATTGTAACCTTGTCATTATGAAAGGTAGTCTTTTGTCGAGAATTTTGTTATTCCAATGGATTGTGGACTTGTCATTATGGAAGGTAGTCTGTTGTCGAGATTTTTGTTACTCCAATGGATGGTACACTTGTCATTATGGCAGGTAGTCTATTGCCGAGATTTTTGTTACTTAAATGGATGGTAGCCTTTTCATTATGGAATGTAGTTTATTGTTGATATCTTTGTTACTCTAATGGATGGTAGCCTTGTCATTATGGAAGATAGTCTTGTGTCGATATCTTTGTTACTCCAATGGATGGTAGCCTTCTCGTTATGGAAGGTAGTCTGTTGTCGTGATTTTTATTACTCCAGTTGATGGTAGCCATGTCATTATGGAAGGTAGTATGTTGTCGATATCTTTGTTACTCTAATGGATGTAACCTTGTCATTATGGAAGGTAGATTGTTGTCCCTATTTTTGTTACTCTAGTGGATGGTAGCCTTGTCATTATGGAAGGTAGTCTGTCGTTGTGATTTATGTTACTCCAATGGATGGTGGCCTTGTTATTATGGAAGGTAGTCTATTGTCGTGATTTTTGTTACTCCAATAAATGGTACCCTTGTCATTATGGAAGATAGTTTGTTGTCGAGATTTTTGTTACTCCAATGGATGGTAGCCTTGTCATTATGGAAGGTTGTCTGTTTTCGAGATTTTTGTTACTCCAATGGATGGTAGCCTTGTCATTATGGAAGGTAGTATTTTGTTGTAATTTTTGTTACTCCAATGGATGGTAGCCTTGTCATTGTGGAAGGTAGTCTGTCGTTGTGATTTCAGTTACTCAATGGATGATAGCCTTGTCATTATGGAAGGTATTCTGTTGTTCAGATTTTTGTTACTCCAATGGATGGTAGACTTGTCATTATGGAAGGTAGTTTGTTGTCGATAATTTTGTTACTCCATTGGATTATAGCCTTGTCATTATGAAAGGTAGTCTATTGTCGAGATTTGTGTTGATCCAATGGATTGTAGACTTGTCATTATGGAAGGTAGTATGTTGTCGAGATTTTTGTTATTCTAATGGATGGTACTCTTATCATTATGGAAGGTATTCGATTGTCGAGATTTTTTTTACTCAAATGGATGGTAGCCTTGTCATTATGGAAGATAGTCTGTTTTCAAGATTTTTGTTATTCCAATGGATGATAGCCTTGTCATTATGGAAGGTAGTCTGTTGTCGTGATTTTTGTTACTCCAATGGATGTTAGCCTTGTAATTTTTTAAGTTAGTATGTTGTTGATATCTTTGTTACTCCAATGGATGGTAGCCTTGTCATTATGGAAGGTAGTCTGTTTTCGATATTTTTGTTACTCCAATGGATGGTAGCCTTGTCATTATGCAATGTAGTCTCTTGTTGATATTTTTGTTACTCCAATGGATGGTAGCCTTGTCATTATTGAAGGTAGATTGTTTTCCCGATTTTGGTTACTCTAGTGGATGGTAGCCTTGTCATTATGGAAGGTAGTCTATCATTGTGATTTATGTTACTCCAATGGATGGTAGCCTTGTCATTATGGAAGGTAGTCTGTTGTTCAGATTTTTATTACTCCAATGGATGTTAGACTTGTCATTATGGAAGGTAGTCTATTGTCGAGAGCTTATTACTCCATTGGATTGTAGCCTTGTCATTATGAAAGGTAGTCTATTGTCGAGATTTTTGTTATTCCAATGGATTGTGGACTTGTCATTATGGAAGGTAGTCTGTTGTCGAGATTTTTGTTACTCCAATGGATGGTACACTTGTCATTATGGAAGGTAGTCTATTGTCGAGATTTTTGTTACTTAAATGGATGGTAGCCTTGTCATTATGGAAGATAGTTTGTTGTCGAGATTTTTGTTACTCCAATGGATGGTAGCCTTGTCATTATGGAAGGTTGTCTGTTTTCAAGATTTTTGTTACTCCAATGGATGGTAGCCTTGTCATTATGGAAGGTAGTCTTTTGTTGTAATATTTGTTACTCCAATGGATGGTAGCCTTGTCATTGTGGAAGGTAGTCTGTCGTTGTGATTTCAGTTACTCAATGTATGATAGCCTTGTCATTATGGAAGGTATTCTGTTGTTCAGATTTTTGTTACTCCAATGGATGGTAGACTTGTCATTATGGAAGGTAGTTTGTTGTCGATAATTTTGTTACTCCATTGGATTATAGCCTTGTCAATATGAAAGGTAGTCTATTGTCGAGATTTGTGTTGATCCAATGGATGGTAGACTTGTCATTATGGAAGGTAGTCTGTTGTCGAGATTTTTGTTATTCTATTGGATGGTACTCTTATCATTATGGAAGGTATTCGATTGTCGAGATTTTTTTTACTCAAATGGATGGTAGCCTTGTCATTATGGAAGATAGTCTGTTTTCAAGATTTTTGTTATTCCTATGGATGATAGCCTTGTCGTTATGGAAGGTAGTCTGTTGTCGTGATTTTTGTTACTCCAATGGATGTTAGCCTTGTAATTTTTTAAGTTAGTATGTTGTTGATATCTTTGTTACTCCAATGGATGGTAGCCTTGTCATTATGGAAGGTAGTCTGTTTTCGATATTTTTGTTACTCCAATGGATGGTAGCCTTGTCATTATTCAATGTAGTCTCTTGTTGATATTTTTGTTACTCCAATGGATGGTAGCCTTGTCATTATGGAAGGTAGATTGTTTTCCCGATTTTGGTTACTCTAATAGATGGTAGCCTTGTCATTATGGAAGGTAGTCTATCATTGTGATTTATGATACTCCAATGGATGGTAGCCTTGTCATTATGGAAGGTAGTCTGTTGTTCAGATTTTTATTACTCCAACGGATGGTATACTTGTCATTATGGAAGGTAGTCTATTGTCGAGAGCTTGTTACTCCATTGGATTGTAGACTTGTCATTATGAAAGGTAGTCTATTGTCGAGATTTTTGTTATTCTAATGGATTGTGGACTTGTCATTATGGAAGGTAGTCTGTTGTCGTGATTTTTGTTACTCCAATGGATGGTACACTTGTCATTATGGAAGGTAGTCTATTGTCGAGATTTTTGTTACTTAAATGGATGGTAGCCTTGTCATTATGGTAGGTAGTCTGTTGTTTAGATTTTTTTTATTCCAATGGATGGTAGCCTTGTCATTATGGAAGGTAGTTTATTGTCGATATCTTTGTTACTCCAATGGATGGTAGCCTTGTCATTATGGAAGATAGTCTTGTGTCGATATCTTTGTTACTCCAATGGATGGTAGCCTTCTCGTTATGGAAGGTAGTCTGTTGTCGTGATTTTTATTACTCCAGTTGATGGTAGCCATGTCATTATGGAAGGTAGTATGTGGTCGATATCTTTGTTACTCTAATGGATGTAACCTTGTCATTATGGAAGGTAGATTGTTGTCCCTATTTTTGTTACTCTAGTGGATGGTAGCCTTGTCATTATGGAAGGTAGTCTGTCGTTGTGATTTATGTTACTCCAATGGATGGTGGCCTTGTTATTATGGAAGGTAGTCTATTGTCATGATTTCTGTTACTCAAATGGATGGTACCCTTGTCATTATGGAAGATAGTTTGTTGTCGAGATTTTTGTTACTCCAATGGATGGTAGCCTTGTCATTATGGAAGGTTGTCTATTTTCGAGATTTTTGTTACTCCAATGGATGGTAGCCTTGTCATTATGGAAGGTAGTCTTTTGTTGTAATATTTGTTACTCCAATGGATGGTAGCCTTGTCATTGTGGAAGGTAGTCTGTCGTTGTGATTTCAGTTACTCAATGGATGATAGCCTTGTCATTATGGAAGGTATTCTGTTGTTCAGATTTTTGTTACTCCAATGGATGGTAGACTTGTCATTATGGAAGGTAGTTTGTTGTCGATAATTTTGTTACTCCATTGGATTATAGCCTTGCCAATATGAAAGGTAGTCTATTGTCGATATTTGTGTTGATCCAATGGATGGTAGACTTGTCATTATTGAAGGTAGTCTGTTGTCGAGATTTTTGTTATTCTAATGGATGGTACTCTTATCATTATGGAAGGTATTCGATTGTCGAGATTTTTTTTACTCAAATGGATGGTAGCCTTGTCATTATGGAAGATAGTCTGTTTTCAAGATTTTTGTTATTCCTATGGATGATAGCCTTGTCGTTATGGAAGGTAGTCTGTTGTCGTGATTTTTGTTACTCCAATGGATGTTAGCCTTGTAATTTTTTAAGTTAGTATGTTGTTGATATCTTTGTTACTCCAATGGATGGTAGCCTTGTCATTATGGAAGGTAGTTTGTTTTCGATATTTTTGTTACTCCAATGGATGGTAGCCTTGTCATTATGCAAAGTAGTCTCTTGTTGATATTTTTGTTACTCCAATGGATGGTAGCCTTGTCATTATGGAAGGTAGATTGTTTTCCCGATTTTGGTTACTCTAATAGATGGTAGCCTTGTCATTATGGAAGGTAGTCTATCATTGTGATTTATGTTACTCCAATGGATGGTAGCCTTGTCATTATGGAAGGTAGTCTGTTGTTCAGATTTTTATTACTCCAATGGATGGTAGACTTGTCATTATGGAAGGTAGTCTATTGTCGAGAGCTTGTTACTCCATTGGATTGTAGCCTTGTCATTATGAAAGGTAGTCTATTGTCGAGATTTTTGTTATTCCAATGGATTGTGGACTTGTCATTATGGAAGGTAGTCTTTTGTAGAGATTTTTGTTACTCCAATGGATGGTACAATTGTCATTATGGAAGGTAGTCTATTGTCGAGATTTTTGTTACTTAAATGGATGGTAGCCTTGTCATTATGGAAGATAGTTTGTTGTCGAGATTTTTGTTACTCCAATGGATGGTAGCCTTGTCATTATGGAAGGTTGTCTGTTTTCAAGATTTTTGTTACTCCAATGGATGGTAGCCTTGTCATTATGGAAGGTAGTCTTTTATTGTAATATTTGTTACTCCAATGGATGGTAGCCTTGTCATTGTGGAAGGTAGTCTGTCGTTGTGATTTCAGTTACTCAATGGATGATAGCCTTGTCATTATGGAAGGTATTCTGTTGTTCAGATTTTTGTTACTTCAATGGATGGTAGACTTGTCATTATGGAAGGTAGTTTGTTGTCGATAATTTTGTTACTCCATTGGATTATAGCCTTGTCAATATGAAAGGTAGTCTATTGTCGAGATTTGTGTTGATCCAATGGATGGTAGACTTGTCATTATGGAAGGTAGTCTGTTGTCGAGATTTTTGTTATTCTAATGGATGGTACTCTTATCATTATGGAAGGTATTCGATTGTCGAGATTTTTTTTACTCAAATGGATGGTAGCCTTGTCATTATGGAAGATAGTCTGTTTTCAAGATTTTTGTTATTCCTATGGATGATAGCCTTGTCGTTATGGAAGGTAGTCTGTTGTCGTGATTTTTGTTACTCTAATGGATGTTAGCCTTGTAATTTTTTAAGTTAGTATGTTGTTGATATCTTTGTTACTCCAATGGATGGTAGCCTTGTCATTATGGAAGGTAGTCTGTTTTCGATATTTTTGTTACTCCAATGGATGGTAGCCTTGTCATTATGCAATGTAGTCTCTTGTTGATATTTTTGTTACTCCAATGGATGGTAGCCTTGTCATTATGGAAGGTAGATTGTTTTCTCGATTTTGGTTACTCTAATAGATGGTAGCCTTGTCATTATGGAAGGTAGTCTATCATTGTGATTTATGTTACTCCAATGGATGGTAGCCTTGTCATTATGGAAGGTAGTCTGTTGTTCAGATTTTTATTACTCCAATAGATGGTAGACTTGTCATTATGGAAGGTAGTCTATTGTCGAGAGCTTGTTACTCCATTGGATTGTAGCCTTGTCATTATGAAAGGTAGTCTATTGTCGAGATTTTTGTTATTCTAATGGATTGTGGACTTGTCATTATGGAAGGTAGTCTGTTGTCGTGATTTTTGTTACTCCAATGGATGGTACACTTGTCATTATGGAAGGTAGTCTATTGTCGAGATTTTTGTTACTTAAATGGATGGTAGCCTTGTCATTATGGTAGGTAGTCTGTTGTTTAGATTTTTTTTATTCCAATGGATGGTAGCCTTGTCATTATGGAAGGTAGTTTATTGTCGATATCTTTGTTACTCCAATGGATGGTAGCCTTGTCATTATGGAAGATAGTCTTGTGTCGATATCTTTGTTACTCCAATGGATGGTAGCCTTCTCGTTATGGAAGATAGTCTGTTGTCGTGATTTTTATTACTCCAGTTGATGGTAGCCATGTGATTATGGAAGGTAGTATGTTGTCGATATCTTTGTTACTCTAATGGATGTAACCTTGTCATTATGGAAGGTAGATTGTTGTCCCTATTTTTGTTACTCTAGTGGATGGTAGCCTTGTCATTATGGAAGGTAGTCTGTCGTTGTGATTTATGTTACTCCAATGGATGGTGGCCTTGTTATTATGGAAGGTAGTCTATTGTCGTGATTTCTGTTACTCAAATGGATGGTACCCTTGTCATTATGGAAGATAGTTTGTTGTCGAGATTTTTGTTACTCCAATGGATGGTAGCCTTGTCATTATGGAAGGTTGTCTGTTTTCGAGATTTTTGTTACTCCAATGGATGGTAGCCTTTTCATTATGGAAGGTAGTCTTTTGTTGTAATATTTGTTACTCCAATGGATGGTAGCCTTGTCATTGTGGAAGGTAGTCTGTCGTGGTGATTTCAGTTACTCAATGGATGATAGCCTTGTCATTATGGAAGGTATTCTGTTGTTCAGATTTTTGTTACTCCAATGGATGGTAGACTTGTCATTATGGAAGGTAGTTTTTTGTCGATAATTTTGTTACTCCATTGGATTATAGCCTTGTCAATGTGAAAGGTAGTCTATTGTCGATATTTGTGTTGATTCAATGGATGGTAGACTTGTCATTATGGAAGGTAGTCTGTTGTCGAGATTTTTGTTATTCTAATGGATGGTACTCTTATCATTATGGAAGGTATTCGATTGTCGAGATTTTTTTTACTCAAATGGATGGTAGCCTTGTCATTATGGAAGATAGTTTGTTTTCAAGATTTTTGTTATTCCTATGGATGATAGCCTTGTCGTTATGGAAGGTAGTCTGTTGTCGTGATTTTTGTTACTCCAATGGATGTTAGCCTTGTAATTTTTTAAGTTAGTATGTTGTTGATATCTTTGTTACTCCAATGGATGGTAGCCTTGTCATTATGGAAGGTAGTTTGTTTTCGATATTTTTGTTACTCCAATGGATGGTAGCCTTGTCATTATGCAAAGTAGTCTCTTGTTGATATTTTTGTTACTCCTATGGATGGTAGCCTTGTCATTATGGAAGGTAGATTGTTTTCCCGATTTTGGTTACTCTAATGGATGGTAGCCTTGTCATTATGGAAGGTAGTCTATCATTGTGATTTATGTTACTCCAATGGATGGTAGCCTTGTCATTATGGAAGGTAGTCTGTTGTTCAGATTTTTGTTACTCCAATGGATGGTAGACTTGTCATTATGGAAGGTAGTCTATTGTCGAGAGCTTGTTACTCCATTGGATTGTAGCCTTGTCATTATTAAAGGTAGTCTATTGTCGAGATTTTTGTTATTCTAATGGATTGTGGACTTGTCATTATGGAAGGTAGTCTGTTGTCGTGATTTTTGTTACTCCAATGGATGGTACACTTGTCATTATGGAAGGTAGTCTATTGTCGAGATTTTTGTTACTTAAATGGATGGTAGCCTTGTCATTATGGTAGGTAGTCTGTTGTTTAGATTTTTTTTATTCCAATGGATGGTAGCCTTGTCATTATGGAAGGTAGTTTATTGTCGATATCTTTGTTACTCCAATGGATGGTAGCCTTGTCATTATGGAAGATAGTCTTGTGTCGATATCTTTGTTACTCCAATGGATGGTAGCCTTCTCGTTATGGAAGATAGTCTGTTGTCGTGATTTTTATTACTCCAGTTGATGGTAGCCATGTGATTATGGAAGGTAGTATGTTGTCGATATCTTTGTTACTCTAATGGATGTAACCTTGTCATTATGGAAGGTAGATTGTTGTCCCTATTTTTGTTACTCTAGTGGATGGTAGCCTTGTCATTATGGAAGGTAGTCTGTCGTTGTGATTTATGTTACTCCAATGGATGGTGGCCTTGTTATTATGGAAGGTAGTCTATTGTCGTGATTTCTGTTACTCAAATGGATGGTACCCTTGTCATTATGGAAGATAGTTTGTTGTCGAGATTTTTGTTACTCCAATGGATGGTAGCCTTGTCATTATGGAAGGTTGTCTGTTTTCGAGATTTTTGTTACTCCAATGGATGGTAGCCTTTTCATTATGGAAGGTAGTCTTTTGTTGTAATATTTGTTACTCCAATGGATGGTAGCCTTGTCATTGTGGAAGGTAGTCTGTCGTGGTGATTTCAGTTACTCAATGGATGATAGCCTTGTCATTATGGAAGGTATTCTGTTGTTCAGATTTTTGTTACTCCAATGGATGGTAGACTTGTCATTATGGAAGGTAGTTTTTTGTCGATAATTTTGTTACTCCATTGGATTATAGCCTTGTCAATGTGAAAGGTAGTCTATTGTCGATATTTGTGTTGATTCAATGGATGGTAGACTTGTCATTATGGAAGGTAGTCTGTTGTCGAGATTTTTGTTATTCTAATGGATGGTACTCTTATCATTATGGAAGGTATTCGATTGTCGAGATTTTTTTTACTCAAATGGATGGTAGCCTTGTCATTATGGAAGATAGTTTGTTTTCAAGATTTTTGTTATTCCTATGGATGATAGCCTTGTCGTTATGGAAGGTAGTCTGTTGTCGTGATTTTTGTTACTCCAATGGATGTTAGCCTTGTAATTTTTTAAGTTAGTATGTTGTTGATATCTTTGTTACTCCAATGGATGGTAGCCTTGTCATTATGGAAGGTAGTTTGTTTTCGATATTTTTGTTACTCCAATGGATGGTAGCCTTGTCATTATGCAAAGTAGTCTCTTGTTGATATTTTTGTTACTCCTATGGATGGTAGCCTTGTCATTATGGAAGGTAGATTGTTTTCCCGATTTTGGTTACTCTAATGGATGGTAGCCTTGTCATTATGGAAGGTAGTCTATCATTGTGATTTATGTTACTCCAATGGATGGTAGCCTTGTCATTATGGAAGGTAGTCTGTTGTTCAGATTTTTGTTACTCCAATGGATGGTAGACTTGTCATTATGGAAGGTAGTCTATTGTCGAGAGCTTGTTACTCCATTGGATTGTAGCCTTGTCATTATTAAAGGTAGTCTATTGTCGAGATTTTTGTTATTCTAATGGATTGTGGACTTGTCATTATGGAAGGTAGTCTGTTGTCGTGATTTTTGTTACTCCAATGGATGGTACACTTGTCATTATGGAAGGTAGTCTATTGTCGAGATTTTTGTTACTTAAATGGATGGTAGCCTTGTCATTATGGTAGGTAGTCTGTTGTTTAGATTTTTTTTATTCCAATGGATGGTAGCCTTGTCATTATGGAAGGTAGTTTATTGTCGATATCTTTGTTACTCCAATGGATGGTAGCCTTGTCATTATGGAAGATAGTCTTGTGTCGATATCTTTGTTACTCCAATGGATGGTAGCCTTCTCGTTATGGAAGATAGTCTGTTGTCGTGATTTTTATTACTCCAGTTGATGGTAGCCATGTGATTATGGAAGGTAGTATGTTGTCGATATCTTTGTTACTCTAATGGATGTAACCTTGTCATTATGGAAGGTAGATTGTTGTCCCTATTTTTGTTACTCTAGTGGATGGTAGCCTTGTCATTATGGAAGGTAGTCTGTCGTTGTGATTTATGTTACTCCAATGGATGGTGGCCTTGTTATTATGGAAGGTAGTCTATTGTCGTGATTTCTGTTACTCAAATGGATGGTACCCTTGTCATTATGGAAGATAGTTTGTTGTCGAGATTTTTGTTACTCCAATGGATGGTAGCCTTGTCATTATGGAAGGTTGTCTGTTTTCGAGATTTTTGTTACTCCAATGGATGGTAGCCTTTTCATTATGGAAGGTAGTCTTTTGTTGTAATATTTGTTACTCCAATGGATGGTAGCCTTGTCATTGTGGAAGGTAGTCTGTCGTGGTGATTTCAGTTACTCAATGGATGATAGCCTTGTCATTATGGAAGGTATTCTGTTGTTCAGATTTTTGTTACTCCAATGGATGGTAGACTTGTCATTATGGAAGGTAGTTTTTTGTCGATAATTTTGTTACTCCATTGGATTATAGCCTTGTCAATGTGAAAGGTAGTCTATTGTCGATATTTGTGTTGATTCAATGGATGGTAGACTTGTCATTATGGAAGGTAGTCTGTTGTCGAGATTTTTGTTATTCTAATGGATGGTACTCTTATCATTATGGAAGGTATTCGATTGTCGAGATTTTTTTTACTCAAATGGATGGTAGCCTTGTCATTATGGAAGATAGTTTGTTTTCAAGATTTTTGTTATTCCTATGGATGATAGCCTTGTCGTTATGGAAGGTAGTCTGTTGTCGTGATTTTTGTTACTCCAATGGATGTTAGCCTTGTAATTTTTTAAGTTAGTATGTTGTTGATATCTTTGTTACTCCAATGGATGGTAGCCTTGTCATTATGGAAGGTAGTTTGTTTTCGATATTTTTGTTACTCCAATGGATGGTAGCCTTGTCATTATGCAAAGTAGTCTCTTGTTGATATTTTTGTTACTCCTATGGATGGTAGCCTTGTCATTATGGAAGGTAGATTGTTTTCCCGATTTTGGTTACTCTAATGGATGGTAGCCTTGTCATTATGGAAGGTAGTCTATCATTGTGATTTATGTTACTCCAATGGATGGTAGCCTTGTCATTATGGAAGGTAGTCTGTTGTTCAGATTTTTGTTACTCCAATGGATGGTAGACTTGTCATTATGGAAGGTAGTCTATTGTCGAGAGCTTGTTACTCCATTGGATTGTAGCCTTGTCATTATTAAAGGTAGTCTATTGTCGAGATTTTTGTTATTCTAATGGATTGTGGACTTGTCATTATGGAAGGTAGTCTGTTGTCGTGATTTTTGTTACTCCAATGGATGGTACACTTGTCATTATGGAAGGTAGTCTATTGTCGAGATTTTTGTTACTTAAATGGATGGTAGCCTTGTCATTATGGTAGGTAGTCTGTTGTTTAGATTTTTTTTATTCCAATGGATGGTAGCCTTGTCATTATGGAAGGTAGTTTATTGTCGATATCTTTGTTACTCCAATGGATGGTAGCCTTGTCATTATGGAAGTTAGTCTTGTGTCGATATCTTTGTTACTCCAATGGATGGTAGCCTTCTCGTTATGGAAGATAGTCTGTTGTCGTGATTTTTATTACTCCAGTTGATGGTAGCCATGTGATTATGGAAGGTAGTATGTTGTCGATATCTTTGTTACTCTAATGGATGTAACCTTGTCATTATGGAAGGTAGATTGTTGTCCCTATTTTTGTTACTCTAGTGGATGGTAGCCTTGTCATTATGGAAGGTAGTCTGTCGTTGTGATTTATGTTACTCCAATGGATGGTGGCCTTGTTATTATGGAAGGTAGTCTATTGTCGTGATTTTTGTTACTCCAATGGATGGTACCCTTGTCATTATGGAAGATAGTTTGTTGTCGAGATTTTTGTTACTCCAATGGATGGTAGCCTTGTGATTATGGAAGGTTGTCTGTTTTCGAGATTTTTGTTACTCCAATGCATGGTAGCCTTGTCATTATGGAAGGTAGTGTTTTGTTGTAATTTTCGTTAATCCAATGGATGGTAGCCTTGTCATTGTGGAAGTTAGTCTGTCGTTGTGATTTCAGTTACTCAATGGATGATAGCCTTGTCATTATGGAAGGTATTCTGTTGTTCAGATTTTTGTTTATCCAATGGATGGTAGACTTGTCATTATGGAAGGCAGTTTGTTGTCGATAATTTTGTTACTCCATTGGATTATAGCCTTGTCAATATGAAAGGTAGTCTATTGTCGAGATTTGTGTTGATCCAATGGATGGTAGACTTGTCATTATGGAAGGTAGTCTGTTGTCGAGATTTTTGTTATTCTAATGGATGGTACTCTTATCATTATGGAAGGTATTCGATTGTCGAGATTTTTTTTACTCAAATGGATGGTAGCCTTGTCATTATGGAAGATAGTCTATTTTCAAGATTTTTGTTATTCCTATGGATGATAGCCTTGTCGTTATGGAAGGTAGTCTGTTGTCGTGATTTTTGTTACTCCAATGGATGTTAGCCTTGTATTTTTTTAAGTTAGTATGTTGTTGATATCTTTGTTACTCCAATGGATGGTAGCCTTGTCATTATGGAAGGTAGTTTGTTTTCGATATTTTTGTTACTCCAATGGATGGTAGCCTTGTCATTATGCAAAGTAGTCTCTTGTAGATATTTTTGTTACTCCAATGGATGGTAGCCTTGTCATTATGGAAGGTAGATTGTTTTCCCGATTTTGGTTACTCTAATGGATGGTAGCCTTGTCATTATGGAAGGTAGTCTATCATTGTGATTTATGTTACTCCAATGGATGGTAGCCTTGTCATTATGGAAGGTAGTCTGTTGTTCAGATTTTTATTACTCCAATGGATGGTAGACTTGTCATTATGGAAGGTAGTCTATTGTCGAGAGCTTGTTACTCCATTGGATTGTAGCCTTGTCATTATGAAAGGTAGTCTATTGTCGAGATTTTTGTTATTCTAATGGATTGTGGACTTGTCATTATGGAAGGTAGTCTGTTGTCGTGATTTTTGTTACTCCAATGGATGGTACACTTGTCATTATGGAAGGTAGTCTGTTGTCGAGATTTTTGTTACTTAAATGGATGGTAGCCTTGTCATTATGGTAGGTAGTCTGTTGTTTAAATTTTTTTTATTCCAATGTGTGGTAGCCTTGTCATTATGGAAGGTAGTTTATTGTCGATATCTTTGTTACTCCAATGGATGGTAGCCTTGTCATTATGGAATATAGTCTTGTGTCGATATCTTTGTTACTCCAATGGATGGTAGCCTTCTCGTTATGGAAGATAGTCTGTTGTCGTGATTTTTATTACTCCAGTTGATGGTAGCCATGTCATTATGGAAGGTAGTATGTTGTCGATATCTTTGTTACTCTAATGGATGTAACCTTGTCATTATGGAAGGTAGATTGTTGTCCCTATTTTTGTTACTCTAGTGGATGGTAGCCTTGTCATTATGGAAGGTAGTCTGTCGTTGTGATTTATGTTACTCCAATGGATGGTGGCCTTGTTATTATGGAAGGTAGTCTATTGTCGTGATTTTTGTTACTCCAATGGATGGTACCCTTGTCATTATGGAAGATAGTTTGTTGTCGAGATTTTTGTTACTCCAATGGATGGTAGCCTTGTGATTATGGAAGGTTGTCTGTTTTCGAGATTTTTGTTACTCCAATGCATGGTAGCCTTGTCATTATGGAAGGTAGTGTTTTGTTGTAATTTTCGTTAATCCAATGGATGGTAGCCTTGTCATTGTGGAAGTTAGTCTGTCGTTGTGATTTCAGTTACTCAATGGATGATAGCCTTGTCATTATGGAAGGTATTCTGTTGTTCAGATTTTTGTTTATCCAATGGATGGTAGACTTGTCATTATGGAAGGCAGTTTGTTGTCGATAATTTTGTTACTCCATTGGATTATAGCCTTGTCAATATGAAAGGTAGTCTATTGTCGAGATTTGTGTTGATCCAATGGATGGTAGACTTGTCATTATGGAAGGTAGTCTGTTGTCGAGATTTTTGTTATTCTAATGGATGGTACTCTTATCATTATGGAAGGTATTCGATTGTCGAGATTTTTTTTACTCAAATGGATGGTAGCCTTGTCATTATGGAAGATAGTCTATTTTCAAGATTTTTGTTATTCCTATGGATGATAGCCTTGTCGTTATGGAAGGTAGTCTGTTGTCGTGATTTTTGTTACTCCAATGGATGTTAGCCTTGTATTTTTTTAAGTTAGTATGTTGTTGATATCTTTGTTACTCCAATGGATGGTAGCCTTGTCATTATGGAAGGTAGTTTGTTTTCGATATTTTTGTTACTCCAATGGATGGTAGCCTTGTCATTATGCAAAGTAGTCTCTTGTTGATATTTTTGTTACTCCAATGGATGGTAGCCTTGTCATTATGGAAGGTAGATTGTTTTCCCGATTTTGGTTACTCTAATGGATGGTAGCCTTGTCATTATGGAAGGTAGTCTATCATTGTGATTTATGTTACTCCAATGGATGGTAGCCTTGTCATTATGGAAGGTAGTCTGTTGTTCAGATTTTTATTACTCCAATGGATGGTAGACTTGTCATTATGGAAGGTAGTCTATTGTCGAGAGCTTGTTACTCCATTGGATTGTAGCCTTGTCATTATGAAAGGTAGTCTATTGTCGAGATTTTTGTTATTCTAATGGATTGTGGACTTGTCATTATGGAAGGTAGTCTGTTGTCGTGATTTTTGTTACTCCAATGGATGGTACACTTGTCATTATGGAAGGTAGTCTGTTGTCGAGATTTTTGTTACTTAAATGGATGGTAGCCTTGTCATTATGGTAGGTAGTCTGTTGTTTAAATTTTTTTTATTCCAATGTGTGGTAGCCTTGTCATTATGGAAGGTAGTTTATTGTCGATATCTTTGTTACTCCAATGGATGGTAGCCTTGTCATTATGGAATATAGTCTTGTGTCGATATCTTTGTTACTCCAATGGATGGTAGCCTTCTCGTTATGGAAGATAGTCTGTTGTCGTGATTTTTATTACTCCAGTTGATGGTAGCCATGTCATTATGGAAGGTAGTATGTTGTCGATATCTTTGTTACTCTAATGGATGTAACCTTGTCATTATGGAAGGTAGATTGTTGTCCCTATTTTTGTTACTCTAGTGGATGGTAGCCTTGTCATTATGGAAGGTAGTCTGTCGTTGTGATTTATGTTACTCCAATGGATGGTGGCCTTGTTATTATGGAAGGTAGTCTATTGTCGTGATTTTTGTTACTCCAATGGATGGTACCCTTGTCATTATGGAAGATAGTTTGTTGTCGAGATTTTTGTTACTCCAATGGATGGTAGCCTTGTGATTATGGAAGGTTGTCTGTTTTCGAGATTTTTGTTACTCCAATGGATGGTAGCCTTGTCATTATGGAAGGTAGTGTTTTGTTGTAATTTTTGTTACTCCAATGGATGGTAGCCTTGTCATTGTGGAAGGTAGTCTGCCGTTGTGATTTCAGTTACTCAATGGATGATAGCCTTGTCATTATGGAAGGTATTCTGTTGTTCAGATTTTTGTTTATCCAATGGATGGTAGACTTGTCATTATGGAAGGCAGTTTGTTGTCGATAATTTTGTTACTCCATTGGATTATAGCCTTGTCAATATGAAAGGTAGTCTATTGTCGAGATTTGTGTTGATCCAATGGATGGTAGACTTGTCATTATGGAAGGTAGTCTGTTGTCGAGATTTTTGTTATTCTAATGGATGGTACTCTTATCATTATGGAAGGTATTCGATTGTCGAGATTTTTTTTACTCAAATGGATGGTAGCCTTGTCATTATGGAAGATAGTTTGTTGTCGAGATTTTTGTTACTCCAATGGATGGTAGCCTTGTGATTATGGAAGGTTGTCTGTTTTCGAGATTTTTGTTACTCCAATGGATGGTAGCCTTGTCATTATGGAAGGTAGTGTTTTGTTGTAATTTTTGTTACTCCAATGGATGGTAGCCTTGTCATTGTGGAAGGTAGTCTGTCGTTGTGATTTCAGTTACTCAATGGATGATAGCCTTGTCATTATGGAAGGTATTCTGTTGTTCAGATTTTTGTTTATCCAAAGGATGGTAGACTTGTCATTATGGAAGGCAGTTTGTTGTCGATAATTTTGTTACTCCATTGGATTATAGCCTTGTCAATATGAAAGGTAGTCTATTGTCGAGATTTGTGTTGATCCAATGGATGGTAGACTTGTCATTATGGAAGGTAGTCTGTTGTCGAGATTTTTGTTATTCTAATGGATGGTACTCTTATCATTATGGAAGGTATTCGATTGTCGAGATTTTTTTTACTCAAATGGATGGTAGCCTTGTCATTATGGAAGATAGTCTATTTTCAAGATTTTTGTTATTCCTATGGATGATAGCCTTGTCCTTATGGAAGGTAGTCTGTTGTCGTGATTTTTGTTACTCCAATGGATGTTAGCCTTGTATTTTTTTAAGTTAGTATGTTGTTGATATCTTTGTTACTCCAATGGATGGTAGCCTTGTCATTATGGAAGGTAGTTTGTTTTCGATATTTTTGTTACTCCAATGGATGGTAGCCTTGTCATTATGCAAAGTAGTCTCTTGTTGATATTTTTGTTACTCCAATGGATGGTAGCCTTGTCATTATGGAAGGTAGATTGTTTTCCCGATTTTGGTTACTCTAATGGATGGTAGCCTTGTCATTATGGAAGGTAGTCTATCATTGTGATTTATGTTACTCCAATGGATGGTAGCCTTGTCATTATGGAAGGTAGTCTGTTGTTCAGATTTTTATTACTCCAATGGATGGTAGACTTGTCATTATGGAAGGTAGTCTATTGTCGAGAGCTTGTTACTCCATTGGATTGTAGCCTTGTCATTATGAAAGGTAGTCTATTGTCGAGATTTTTGTTATTCTAATGGATTGTGGACTTGTCATTATGGAAGGTAGTCTGTTGTCGTGATTTTTGTTACTCCAATGGATGGTACACTTGTCATTATGGAAGGTAGTCTATTGTCGAGATTTTTGTTACTTAAATGGATGGTAGCCTTGTCATTATGGTAGGTAGTCTGTTGTTTAGATTTTTTTTATTCCAATGGATGGTAGCCTTGTCATTATGGAAGGTAGTTTATTGTCGATATCTTTGTTACTCCAATGGATGGTAGCCTTGTCATTATGGAAGATAGTCTTGTGTCGATATCTTTGTTACTCCAATGGATGGTAGCCTTCTCGTTATGGAAGATAGTCTGTTGTCGTGATTTTTATTACTCCAGTTGATGGTAGCCATGTCATTATGGAAGGTAGTATGTTGTCGATATCTTTGTTACTCTAATGGATGTAACCTTGTCATTATGGAAGGTAGATTGTTGTCCCTATTTTTGTTACTCTAGTGGATGGTAGCCTTGTCATTATGGAAGGTAGTCTGTCGTTGTGATTTATGTTACTCCAATGGATGGTGGCCTTGTTATTATGGAAGGTAGTCTATTGTCGTGATTTTTGTTACTCCAATGGATGGTACCCTTGTCATTATGGAAGATAGTTTGTTGTTGAGATTTTTGTTACTCCAATGGATGGTAGCCTTGTGATTATGGAAGGTTGTCTGTTTTCGAGATTTTTGTTACTCCAATGGATGGTAGCCTTGTCATTATGGAAGGTAGTGTTTTGTTGTAATTTTTGTTACTCCAATGGATGGTAGCCTTGTCATTGTGGAAGGTAGTCTGTCGTTGTGATTTCAGTTACTCAATGGATGATAGCCTTGTCATTATGGAAGGTATTTTGTTGTTCAGATTTTTGTTTATCCAATGGATGGTAGACTTGTCATTATGGAAGGCAGTTTGTTGTCGATAATTTTGTTACTCCATTGGATTATAGCCTTGTCAATATGAAAGGTAGTCTATTGTCGAGATTTGTGTTGATCCAATGGATGGTAGACTTGTCATTATGGAAGGTAGTCTGTTGTCGAGATTTTTGTTATTCTAATGGATGGTACTCTTATCATTATGGAAGGTATTCGATTGTCGAGATTTTTTTACTCAAATGGATGGTAGCCTTGTCATTATGGAAGATAGTCTGTTTTCAAGATTTTTGTTATTCCAATGGATGATAGCCTTGTCGTTATGGAAGGTAGTCTGTTGTCGTGATTTTTGTTACTCCAATGGATGTTAGCCTTGTAATTTTTTAAGTTAGTATGTTGTTGATATCTTTGTTACTCCAATGGATGGTAGCCTTGTCATTATGGAAGGTAGTCTGTTTTCGATATTTTTGTTACTCCAATGGATGGTAGCCTTGTCATTATGCAATGTAGTCTCTTGTTGATATTTTTGTTACTCCAATGGATGGTAGCCTTGTCATTATGGAAGGTAGATTGTTTTCCCGATTTTGGTTACTCTAATGGATGGTAGCCTTGTCATTATGGAAGGTAGTCTATCATTGTGATTTATGTTACTCCAATGGATGGTAGCCTTGTCATTATGGAAGGTAGTCTGTTGTTCAGATTTTTATTACTCCAATGGATGGTAGACTTGTCATTATGGAAGGTAGTTTATTGTCGAGAGCTTGTTACTCCATTGGATTGTAGCCTTGTCATTATGAAAGGTAGTCTATTGTCGAGATTTTTGTTATTCTAATGGATTATGGACTTGTCATTATGGAAGGTAGTCTGTTGTCGTTATTTTTGTTACTCCAATGGATGGTACACTTGTCATTATGGAAGGTAGTCTATTGTCAAGATTTTTGTTACTTAAATGGATGGTAGCCTTGTCATTATGGTAGGTAGTCTGTTGTTTAGATTTTTTTTATTCCAATGGATGGTAGCCTTGTCATTATGGAAGGTAGTTTATTGTCGATATCTTTGTTACTCCAATGGATGGTAGCCTTGTCATTATGGAAGATAGTCTTGTGTCGATATCTTTGTTACTCCAATGGATGGTAGCCTTCTCGTTATGGAAGGTAGTCTGTTGTCGTGATTTTTATTACTCTAGTTGATGGTAGCCATGTCATTATGGAAGGTAGTATGTTGTCGATATCTTTGTTACTCTAATGGATGTATCCTTGTCATTATGGAAGGTAGATTGTTGTCCCTATTTTTGTTACTCTAGTGGATGGTAGCCTTGTCATTATGGAAGGTAGTCTGTCGTTGTGATTTATGTTACTCCAATGGATGGTGGCCTTGTTATTATGGAAGGTAGTCTATTGTCGTGATTTTTGTTACTCCAATGGATGGTACCCTTGTCATTATGGAAGATAGTTTGTTGTCGAGATTTTTGTTACTCCAATGGATGGTAGCCTTGTCATTATGGACGGTTGTCTGTTTTCGAGATTTTTGTTACTCCAATGGATGGTAGCCTTGTCATTATGGAAGGTAGTGTTTTGTTGTAATTTTTGTTACTCCAATGGATGGTAGCCTTGTCATTGTGGAAGGTAGTCTGTCGTTGTGATTTCAGTTACCCAATGGATGATAGCCTTGTCATTATGGAAGGTATTCTGTTGTTCAGATTTTTGTTACTCCAATGGATGGTAGACTTGACATTATGGAAGGTAGTTTGTTGTCGATAATTTTGTTACTCCATTGGATTATAGCCTTGTCAATATGAAAGGTAGTCTATTGTCGAGATTTGTGTTGATCCAATGGATGGTAGACTTGTCATTATGGAAGGTAGTATGTTGTCAAGATTTTTGTTATTCTAATGGATGGTACTCTTATCATTATGGAAGGTATTCGATTGTCGAGATTTTTTTTACTCAAATGGATGGTAGCCTTGTCATTATGGAAGATAGTCTGTTTTCAAGATTTTTGTTATTCCAATGGATGATAGCCTTGTCGTTATAGAAGGTAGTCTGTTGTCGTGATTTTTGTTACTCCAATCGATGTTAGCCTTGTAATTTTTTAAGTTAGTATGTTGTTGATATCTTTGTTACTCCAATGGATGGTAGCCTTGTCATTATGGAAGGTAGTCTGTTTTCGATATTTTTGTTACTCCAATGGATGGTAGCCTTGTCATTATGCAATGTAGTCTCTTGTTGATATTTTTGTTACTCCAATGGATGGTAGCCTTGTCATTATGGAAGGTAGATTGTTTTCCCGATTTTGGTTACTCTAATGGATGGTAGCCTTGTCATTATGGAAGGTAGTCTATCATTGTCATTTTTGTTACTGCAATGGATGGTAGCCTTGTCATTATGGAAGGTAGTCTGTTGTTCAGATTTTTATTACTCCAATGGATGGTAGACTTGTCATTATGGAAGGTAGTCTATTGTCGAGAGCTTGTTACTCCATTGGATTGTAGCCTTGTCATTATGAAAGGTAGTCTATTGTCGAGATTTTTGTTATTCTAATGGATTGTGGACTTGTCATTATGGAAGGTAGTCTGTTGTCGTTATTTTTGTTACTCCAATGGATGGTACACTTGTCATTATGGAAGGTAGTCTATTGTCGAGATTTTTGTTACTTAAATGGATGGTAGCCTTGTCATTATGGTAGGTAGTCTGTTGTTTAGATTTTTTTTATTCCAATGGATGGTAGCCTTGTCATTATGGAAGGTAGTTTATTGTCGATATCTTTGTTACTCCAATGGATGGTAGCCTTGTCATTATGGAAGATAGTCTTGTGTCGATATCTTTGTTACTCCAATGGATGGTAGCCTTCTCGTTATGGAAGATAGTCTGTTGTCGTGATTTTTATTACTCCAGTTGATGGTAGCCATGTCATTATGGAAGGTAGTATGTTGTCGATATCTTTGTTACTCTAATGGATGTAACCTTGTCATTATGGAAGGTAGATTGTTGTCCCTATTTTTGTTACTCTAGTGGATGGTAGCCTTGTCATTATGGAAGGTAGTCTGTCGTTGTGATTTATGTTACTCCAATGGATGGTGGCCTTGTTATTATGGAAGGTAGTCTATTGTCGTGATTTTTGTTACTCCAATGGATGGTACCCTTGTCATTATGGAAGATAGTTTGTTGTTGAGATTTTTGTTACTCCAATGGATGGTAGCCTTGTGATTATGGAAGGTTGTCTGTTTTCGAGATTTTTGTTACTCCAATGGATGGTAGCCTTGTCATTATGGAAGGTAGTGTTTTGTTGTAATTTTTGTTACTCCAATGGATGGTAGCCTTGTCATTGTGGAAGGTAGTCTGTCGTTGTGATTTCAGTTACTCAATGGATGATAGCCTTGTCATTATGGAAGGTATTTTGTTGTTCAGATTTTTGTTTATCCAATGGATGGTAGACTTGTCATTATGGAAGGCAGTTTGTTGTCGATAATTTTGTTACTCCATTGGATTATAGCCTTGTCAATATGAAAGGTAGTCTATTGTCGAGATTTGTGTTGATCCAATGGATGGTAGACTTGTCATTATGGAAGGTAGTCTGTTGTCGAGATTTTTGTTATTCTAATGGATGGTACTCTTATCATTATGGAAGGTATTCGATTGTCGAGATTTTTTTACTCAAATGGATGGTAGCCTTGTCATTATGGAAGATAGTCTGTTTTCAAGATTTTTGTTATTCCAATGGATGATAGCCTTGTCGTTATGGAAGGTAGTCTGTTGTCGTGATTTTTGTTACTCCAATGGATGTTAGCCTTGTAATTTTTTAAGTTAGTATGTTGTTGATATCTTTGTTACTCCAATGGATGGTAGCCTTGTCATTATGGAAGGTAGTCTGTTTTCGATATTTTTGTTACTCCAATGGATGGTAGCCTTGTCATTATGCAATGTAGTCTCTTGTTGATATTTTTGTTACTCCAATGGATGGTAGCCTTGTCATTATGGAAGGTAGATTGTTTTCCCGATTTTGGTTACTCTAATGGATGGTAGCCTTGTCATTATGGAAGGTAGTCTATCATTGTGATTTATGTTACTCCAATGGATGGTAGCCTTGTCATTATGGAAGGTAGTCTGTTGTTCAGATTTTTATTACTCCAATGGATGGTAGACTTGTCATTATGGAAGGTAGTTTATTGTCGAGAGCTTGTTACTCCATTGGATTGTAGCCTTGTCATTATGAAAGGTAGTCTATTGTCGAGATTTTTGTTATTCTAATGGATTATGGACTTGTCATTATGGAAGGTAGTCTGTTGTCGTTATTTTTGTTACTCCAATGGATGGTACACTTGTCATTATGGAAGGTAGTCTATTGTCAAGATTTTTGTTACTTAAATGGATGGTAGCCTTGTCATTATGGTAGGTAGTCTGTTGTTTAGATTTTTTTTATTCCAATGGATGGTAGCCTTGTCATTATGGAAGGTAGTTTATTGTCGATATCTTTGTTACTCCAATGGATGGTAGCCTTGTCATTATGGAAGATAGTCTTGTGTCGATATCTTTGTTACTCCAATGGATGGTAGCCTTCTCGTTATGGAAGGTAGTCTGTTGTCGTGATTTTTATTACTCTAGTTGATGGTAGCCATGTCATTATGGAAGGTAGTATGTTGTCGATATCTTTGTTACTCTAATGGATGTATCCTTGTCATTATGGAAGGTAGATTGTTGTCCCTATTTTTGTTACTCTAGTGGATGGTAGCCTTGTCATTATGGAAGGTAGTCTGTCGTTGTGATTTATGTTACTCCAATGGATGGTGGCCTTGTTATTATGGAAGGTAGTCTATTGTCGTGATTTTTGTTACTCCAATGGATGGTACCCTTGTCATTATGGAAGATAGTTTGTTGTCGAGATTTTTGTTACTCCAATGGATGGTAGCCTTGTCATTATGGACGGTTGTCTGTTTTCGAGATTTTTGTTACTCCAATGGATGGTAGCCTTGTCATTATGGAAGGTAGTGTTTTGTTGTAATTTTTGTTACTCCAATGGATGGTAGCCTTGTCATTGTGGAAGGTAGTCTGTCGTTGTGATTTCAGTTACCCAATGGATGATAGCCTTGTCATTATGGAAGGTATTCTGTTGTTCAGATTTTTGTTACTCCAATGGATGGTAGACTTGACATTATGGAAGGTAGTTTGTTGTCGATAATTTTGTTACTCCATTGGATTATAGCCTTGTCAATATGAAAGGTAGTCTATTGTCGAGATTTGTGTTGATCCAATGGATGGTAGACTTGTCATTATGGAAGGTAGTATGTTGTCAAGATTTTTGTTATTCTAATGGATGGTACTCTTATCATTATGGAAGGTATTCGATTGTCGAGATTTTTTTTACTCAAATGGATGGTAGCCTTGTCATTATGGAAGATAGTCTGTTTTCAAGATTTTTGTTATTCCAATGGATGATAGCCTTGTCGTTATAGAAGGTAGTCTGTTGTCGTGATTTTTGTTACTCCAATCGATGTTAGCCTTGTAATTTTTTAAGTTAGTATGTTGTTGATATCTTTGTTACTCCAATGGATGGTAGCCTTGTCATTATGGAAGGTAGTCTGTTTTCGATATTTTTGTTACTCCAATGGATGGTAGCCTTGTCATTATGCAATGTAGTCTCTTGTTGATATTTTTGTTACTCCAATGGATGGTAGCCTTGTCATTATGGAAGGTAGATTGTTTTCCCGATTTTGGTTACTCTAATGGATGGTAGCCTTGTCATTATGGAAGGTAGTCTATCATTGTCATTTTTGTTACTGCAATGGATGGTAGCCTTGTCATTATGGAAGGTAGTCTGTTGTTCAGATTTTTATTACTCCAATGGATGGTAGACTTGTCATTATGGAAGGTAGTCTATTGTCGAGAGCTTGTTACTCCATTGGATTGTAGCCTTGTCATTATGAAAGGTAGTCTATTGTCGAGATTTTTGTTATTCTAATGGATTGTGGACTTGTCATTATGGAAGGTAGTCTGTTGTCGTTATTTTTGTTACTCCAATGGATGGTACACTTGTCATTATGGAAGGTAGTCTATTGTCGAGATTTTTGTTACTTAAATGGATGGTAGCCTTGTCATTATGGTAGGTAGTCTGTTGTTTAGATTTTTTTTATTCCAATGGATGGTAGCCTTGTCATTATGGAAGGTAGTTTATTGTCGATATCTTTGTTACTCCAATGGATGGTAGCCTTGTCATTATGGAAGATAGTCTTGTGTCGATATCTTTGTTACTCCAATGGATGGTAGCCTTCTCGTTATGGAAGGTAGTCTGTTGTCGTGATTTTTATTACTCTAGTTGATGGTAGCCATGTCATTATGGAAGGTAGTATGTTGTCGATATCTTTGTTACTCTAATGGATGTATCCTTGTCATTATGGAAGGTAGATTGTTGTCCCTATTTTTGTTACTCTAGTGGATGGTAGCCTTGTCATTATGGAAGGTAGTCTGTCGTTGTGATTTATGTTACTCCAATGGATGGTGGCCTTGTTATTATGGAAGGTAGTCTATTGTCGTGATTTTTGTTACTCCAATGGATGGTACCCTTGTCATTATGGAAGATAGTTTGTTGTCGAGATTTTTGTTACTCCAATGGATGGTAGCCTTGTCATTATGGACGGTTGTCTGTTTTCGAGATTTTTGTTACTCCAATGGATGGTAGCCTTGTCATTATGGAAGGTAGTGTTTTGTTGTAATTTTTGTTACTCCAATGGATGGTAGCCTTGTCATTGTGGAAGGTAGTCTGTCGTTGTGATTTCAGTTACCCAATGGATGATAGCCTTGTCATTATGGAAGGTATTCTGTTGTTCAGATTTTTGTTACTCCAATGGATGGTAGACTTGACATTATGGAAGGTAGTTTGTTGTCGATAATTTTGTTACTCCATTGGATTATAGCCTTGTCAATATGAAAGGTAGTCTATTGTCGAGATTTGTGTTGATCCAATGGATGGTAGACTTGTCATTATGGAAGGTAGTCTGTTGTCGAGATTTTTGTTATTCTAATGGATGGTACTCTTATCATTATGGAAGGTATTCGATTGTCGAGATTTTTTTACTCAAATGGATGGTAGCCTTGTCATTATGGAAGATAGTCTGTTTTCAAGATTTTTGTTATTCCAATGGATGATAGCCTTGTCGTTATGGAAGGTAGTCTGTTGTCGTGATTTTTGTTACTCCAATGGATGTTAGCCTTGTAATTTTTTAAGTTAGTATGTTGTTGATATCTTTGTTACTCCAATGGATGGTAGCCTTGTCATTATGGAAGGTAGTCTGTTTTCGATATTTTTGTTACTCCAATGGATGGTAGCCTTGTCATTATGCAATGTAGTCTCTTGTTGATATTTTTGTTACTCCAATGGATGGTAGCCTTGTCATTATGGAAGGTAGATTGTTTTCCCGATTTTGGTTACTCTAATGGATGGTAGCCTTGTCATTATGGAAGGTAGTCTATCATTGTGATTTATGTTACTCCAATGGATGGTAGCCTTGTCATTATGGAAGGTAGTCTGTTGTTCAGATTTTTATTACTCCAATGGATGGTAGACTTGTCATTATGGAAGGTAGTCTATTGTCGAGAGCTTGTTACTCCATTGGATTGTAGCCTTGTCATTATGAAAGGTAGTCTATTGTCGAGATTTTTGTTATTCTAATGGATTGTGGACTTGTCATTATGGAAGGTAGTCTGTTGTCGTTATTTTTGTTACTCCAATGGATGGTACACTTGTCATTATGGAAGGTAGTCTATTGTCGAGATTTTTGTTACTTAAATGGATGGTAGCCTTGTCATTATGGTAGGTAGTCTGTTGTTTAGATTTTTTTTATTCCAATGGATGGTAGCCTTGTCATTATGGAAGGTAGTTTATTGTCGATATCTTTGTTACTCCAATGGATGGTAGCCTTGTCATTATGGAAGATAGTCTTGTGTCGATATCTTTATTACTCCAATGGATGGTAGCCTTCTCGTTATGGAAGGTAGTCTGTTGTCGTGATTTTTATTACTCTAGTTAATGGTAGCCATGTCATTATGGAAGGTAGTATGTTGTCGATATCTTTGTTACTCTAATGGATGTATCCTTGTCATTATGGAAGGTAGATTGTTGTCCCTATTTTTGTTACTCTAGTGGATGGTAGCCTTGTCATTATGGAAGGTAGTCTGTCGTTGTGATTTATGTTACTCCAATGGATGGTGGCCTTGTTATTATGGAAGGTAGTCTATTGTCGTGATTTTTGTTACTCCAATGGATGGTACCCTTGTCATTATGGAAGATAGTTTGTTGTCGAGATTTTTGTTACTCCAATGGATGGTAGCCTTGTCATTATGGACGGTTGTCTGTTTTCGAGATTTTTGTTACTCCAATGGATGGTAGCCTTGTCATTATGGAAGGTAGTGTTTTGTTGTAATTTTTGTTACTCCAATGGATGGTAGCCTTGTCATTGTGGAAGGTAGTCTGTCGTTGTGATTTCAGTTACCCAATGGATGATAGCCTTGTCATTATGGAAGGTATTCTGTTGTTCAGATTTTTGTTACTCCAATGGATGGTAGACTTGACATTATGGAAGGTAGTTTGTTGTCGATAATTTTGTTACTCCATTGGATTATAGCCTTGTCAATATGAAAGGTAGTCTATTATCGAGATTTGTGTTGATCCAATGGATGGTAGACTTGTCATTATGGAAGGTAGTATGTTGTCAAGATTTTTGTTATTCTAATGGATGGTACTCTTATCATTATGGAAGGTATTCGATTGTCGAGATTTTTTTTACTCAAATGGATGGTAGCCTTGTCATTATGGAAGATAGTCTGTTTTCAAGATTTTTGTTATTCCAATGGATGATAGCCTTGTCGTTATAGAAGGTAGTCTGTTGTCGTGATTTTTGTTACTCCAATGGATGTTAGCCTTGTAATTTTTTAAGTTAGTATGTTGTTGATATCTTTGTTACTCCAATGGATGGTAGCCTTGTCATTATGGAAGGTAGTCTGTTTTCGATATTTTTGTTACTCCAATGGATGGTAGCCTTGTCATTATGCAATGTAGTCTCTTGTTGATATTTTTGTTACTCCAATGGATGGTAGCCTTGTCATTATGGAAGGTAGATTGTTTTCCCGATTTTGGTTACTCTAATGGATGGTAGCCTTGTCATTATGGAAGGTAGTCTATCATTGTCATTTTTTTTACTGCAATGGATGGTAGCCTTGTCATTATGGAAGGTAGTCTGTTGTTCAGATTTTTATTACTCCAATGGATGGTAGACTTGTCATTATGGAAGGTAGTCTATTGTCGAGAGCTTGTTACTCCATTGGATTGTAGCCTTGTCATTATGAAAGGTAGTCTATTGTCGAGATTTTTGTTATTCTAATGGATTGTGGACTTGTCATTATGGAAGGTAGTCTGTTGTCGTTATTTTTGTTACTCCAATGGATGGTACACTTGTCATTATGGAAGGTAGTCTATTGTCGAGATTTTTGTTACTTAAATGGATGGTAGCCTTGTCATTATGGTAGGTAGTCTGTTGTTTAGATTTTTTTTATTCCAATGGATGGTAGCCTTGTCATTATGGAAGGTAGTTTATTGTCGATATCTTTGTTACTCCAATGGATGGTAGCCTTGTCATTATGGAAGATAGTCTTGTGTCGATATCTTTGTTACTCCAATGGATGGTAGCCTTCTCGTTATGGAAGGTAGTCTGTTGTCGTGATTTTTATTACTCTAGTTGATGGTAGCCATGTCATTATGGAAGGTAGTATGTTGTCGATATCTTTGTTACTCTAATGGATGTATCCTTGTCATTATGGAAGGTAGATTGTTGTCCCTATTTTTGTTACTCTAGTGGATGGTAGCCTTGTCATTATGGAAGGTAGTCTGTCGTTGTGATTTATGTTACTCCAATGGATGGTGGCCTTGTTATTATGGAAGGTAGTCTATTGTCGTGATTTTTGTTACTCCAATGGATGGTACCCTTGTCATTATGGAAGATAGTTTGTTGTCGAGATTTTTGTTACTCCAATGGATGGTAGCCTTGTCATTATGGACGGTTGTCTGTTTTCGAGATTTTTGTTACTCCAATGGATGGTAGCCTTGTCATTATGGAAGGTAGTGTTTTGTTGTAATTTTTGTTACTCCAATGGATGGTAGCCTTGTCATTGTGGAAGGTAGTCTGTCGTTGTGATTTCAGTTACCCAATGGATGATAGCCTTGTCATTATGGAAGGTATTCTGTTGTTCAGATTTTTGTTACTCCAATGGATGGTAGACTTGACATTATGGAAGGTAGTTTGTTGTCGATAATTTTGTTACTCCATTGGATTATAGCCTTGTCAATATGAAAGGTAGTCTATTGTCGAGATTTGTGTTGATCCAATGGATGGTAGACTTGTCATTATGGAAGGTAGTATGTTGTCAAGATTTTTGTTATTCTAATGGATGGTACTCTTATCATTATGGAAGGTATTCGATTGTCGAGATTTTTTTTACTCAAATGGATGGTAGCCTTGTCATTATGGAAGATAGTCTGTTTTCAAGATTTTTGTTATTCCAATGGATGATAGCCTTGTCGTTATAGAAGGTAGTCTGTTGTCGTGATTTTTGTTACTCCAATGGATGTTAGCCTTGTAATTTTTTAAGTTAGTATGTTGTTGATATCTTTGTTACTCCAATGGATGGTAGCCTTGTCATTATGGAAGGTAGTCTGTTTTCGATATTTTTGTTACTCCAATGGATGGTAGCCTTGTCATTATGCAATGTAGTCTCTTGTTGATATTTTTGTTACTCCAATGGATGGTAGCCTTGTCATTATGGAAGGTAGATTGTTTTCCCGATTTTGGTTACTCTAATGGATGGTAGCCTTGTCATTATGGAAGGTAGTCTATCATTGTGATTTATGTTACTCCAATGGATGGTAGCCTTGTCATTATGGAAGGTAGTCTGTTGTTCAGATTTTTATTACTCCAATGGATGGTAGACTTGTCATTATGGAAGGTAGTCTATTTTCGAGAGCTTGTTACTCCATTGGATTGTAGCCTTGTCATTATGAAAGGTAGTCTATTGTCGAGATTTTTGTTATTCTAATGGATTGTGGACTTGTCATTATGGAAGGTAGTCTGTTGTCGTGATTTTTGTTACTCCAATGGATGGTACACTTGTCATTATGGAAGGTAGTCTATTGTCGAGATTTTTGTTACTTAAATGGATGGTAGCCTTGTCATTATGGTAGGTAGTCTGTTGTTTAGATTTTTTTTATTACAATGGATGGTAGCCTTGTCATTATGGAAGGTAGTTTATTGTCGATATCTTTGTTACTCCAATGGATGGTAGCCTTGTCATTATGGAAGATAGTCTTGTGTCGATATCTTTGTTACTCCAATGGATGGTAGCCTTCTCGTTATGGAAGGTAGTCTGTTGTCGTGATTTTTATTACTCCAGTTGATGGTAGCCATGTCATTATGGAAGGTAGTATGTTGTCGATATCTTTGTTACTCTAATGGATGTAACCTTGTCATTATGGAAGGTAGATTGTTGTCCCTATTTTTGTTACTCTAGTGGATGGTAGCCTTGTCATTATGGAAGGTAGTCTGTCGTTGTGATTTATGTTACTCCAATGGATGGTGGCCTTGTTATTATGGAAGGTAGTCTATTGTCGTGATTTTTGTTACTCCAATGGATGGTACCCTTGTCATTATGGAAGATAGTTTGTTGTCGAGATTTTTGTTACTCCAATGGATGGTAGCCTTGTCATTATGGAAGGTTGTCTGTTTTCGAGATTTTTGTTACTCCAATGGATGGTAGCCTTGTCATTATGGACGGTAGTGTTTTGTTGTAATTTTTGTTACTCCAATGGATGGTAGCCTTGTCATTGTGGAAGGTAGTCTGTCGTTGTGATTTCAGTTACTCAATGGATGATAGCCTTGTCATTATGGAAGGTATTCTGTTGTTCAGATTTTTGTTACTCCAATGGATGGTAGACTTGTCATTATGGAAGGCAGTTTGTTGTCGATAATTTTGTTACTCCATTGGATTATAGCCTTGTCAATATGAAAGGTAGTATATTGTCGAGATTTGTGTTGATCCAATGGATGGTAGACTTGTCATTATGGAAGGTAGTCTGTTGTCGAGATTTTTGTTATTCTAATGGATGGTACTCTTATCATTATGGAAGGTATTCGATTGTCGAGATTTTTTTTACTCAAATGGATGGTAGCCTTGTCATTATGGAAGATAGTCTGTTTTTAAGATTTTTGTTATTCCAATGGATGATAGCCTTGTCGTTATGGAAGGTAGTCTGTTGTCGTGATTTTTGTTACTCCAATGGATGTTAGCCTTGTAATTTTTTAAGTTAGTATGTTGTTGATATCTTTGTTACTCCAATGGATGGTAGCCTTGTCATTATGGAAGGTAGTCTGTTTTCGATATTTTTGTTACTCCAATGGATGGTAGCCTTGTCATTATGCAATGTAGTCTCTTGTTGATATTTTTGTTACTCCAATGGATGGTAGCCTTGTCATTATGGAAGGTAGATTGTTTTCCCGATTTTGGTTACTCTAATGGATGGTAGCCTTGTCATTATGGAAGGTAGTCTATCATTGTGATTTATGTTACTCTAATGGATGGTAGCCTTGTCATTATGGAAGGTAGTCTGTTGTTCAGATTTTTATTACTCAAATGGATGGTAGACTTGTCATTATGGAAGGTAGTCTATTGTCGAGAGCTTGATACTCCATTGGATTGTAGCCTTGTCATTATGAAAGGTAGTCTATTGACGAGATTTTTGTTATTCTAATGGATTGTGGACTTGTCATTATGGAAGGTAGTCTGTTGTCGTTATTTTTGTTACTCCAATGGATGGTACACTTGTCATTATGGAAGGTAGTCTATTGTCGAGATTTTTGTTACTTAAATGGATGGTAGCCTTGTCATTATGGTAGGTAGTTTGTTGTTTAGATTTTTTTTATTCCAATGGATGGTAGCCTTGTCATTATGGAAGGTAGTTTATTGTCGATATCTTTGTTACTCCAATGGATGGTAGCCTTGTCATTATGGAAGATACTCTTGTGTCGATATCTTTGTTACTCCAATGGATGGTAGCCTTCTCGTTATGGAAGGTAGTCTGTTGTCATGATTTTTATTACTCCAGTTGATGGTAGCCATGTCATTATGGAAGGTAGTATGTTGTCGATATCTTTGTTACTCTAATGGATGTAACCTTGTCATTATGGAAGGTAGATTGTTGTCCCTATTTTTGTTACTCTAGTGGATGGTAGCCTTGTCATTATGGAAGGTAGTCTGTCGTTGTGATTTATGTTACTCCAATGGATGGTGGCCTTGTTATTATGGAAGGTAGTCTATTGTCGTGATTTTTGTTACTCCAATGGATGGTACCCTTGTCATTATGGAAGATAGTTTGTTGTCGAGATTTTTGTTAATCCAATGGATGGTAGCCTTGTCATTATGGAAGGTTTTCTGTTTTCGAGATTTTTGTTACTCCAATGGATGGTAGCCTTGTCATTATGGAAGGTAGTCTTTTGTTGTAATTTTTGTTACTCCAATGGATGGTAGCCTTGTCATTGTGGAAGGTAGTCTGTCGTTGTGATTTCAGTTACTCAATGGATGATAGCCTTGTCATTATGGAAGGTATTCTGTTGTTCAGATTTTTGTTACTCCAATGGATGGTAGACTTGTCATTATGGAAGGTAGTTTGTTGTCGATAATTTTGTTACTCCATTGGATTATAGCCTTGTCAATATGAAAGGTAGTCTATTGTCGAGATTTGTGTTGATCCAATGGATGGTAGACTTGTCATTATGGAAGGTAGTCTGTTGTCGAGATGTTTGTTATTCTAATGGATGGTACTCTTATCATTATGGAAGGTATTCGATTGTCGAGATTTTTTTACTCAAATGGATGGTAGCCTTGTCATTATGGAAGATAGTCTGTTTTCAAGATTTTTGTTATTCCTATGGATGATAGCCTTGTCGTTATGGAAGGTAGTCTGTTGTCGTGATTTTTGTTACTCCAATGGATGTTAGCCTTGTAATTTTTTAAGTTAGTATGTTGTTGATATCTTTGTTACTCCAATGGATGGTAGCCTTGTCATTATGGAAGGTAGTCTATTTTCGATATTTTTGTTACTCCACTGGATGGTAGCCTTGTCATTATGCAATGTAGTCTCTTGTTGATATTTTTGTTACTCCAATGGATGGTGGCCTTGTCATTATGGAAGGTAGATTGTTTTCCCGATTTTGGTTACTCTAATGGATGGTAGCCTTGTCATTATGGAAGGTAGTCTATCATTGTGATTTATGTTACTCCAATGGATGGTAGCCTTGTCATTATGGAAGGTAGTCTGTTGTTCAGATTTTTATTACTCCAATGGATGGTAGACTTGTCATTATGGAAGGTAGTCTATTGTCGAGAGCTTGTTACTCCATTGGATTGTAGCCTTGTCATTATGAAAGGTAGTTTATTGTCGAGATTTTTGTTATTCTAATGGATTGTGGACTTTTCATTATGGAAGGTAGTCTGTTGTCGTGATTTTTATTACTCCAATGGATGGTACACTTGTAATTATGGAAGGTAGTCTATTGTCGAGATTTTTGTTACTTAAATGGATGGTAGCCTTGTCATTATGGTAGGTAGTCTGTTGTTTAGATTTTTTTTATTCCAATGGATGGTAGCCTTGTCATTATGGAAGGTTGTTTATTGTCGATATCTTTGTTACTCCAATGGATGGTAGCCTTGTCATTATGGAAGATAGTCTTGTGTCGATATCTTTGTTACTCCAATGGATGGTAGCCTTCTCGTTATGGAAGGTAGTCTGTTGTCGTGATTTTTATTACTCCAGTTGATGGTAGCCATGTCATTATGGAAGGTAGTATGTTGTCGATATCTTTGTTACTCTAATGGATGTAACCTTGTCATTATGGAAGGTAGATTGTTGTCCCTATTTTTGTTACTCTAGTGGATGGTAGCCTTGTCATTATGGAAGGTAGTCTGTCGTTGTGATTTATGTTACTCCAATGGATGGTGGCCTTGTTATTATGGAAGGTAGTCTGTTTTCGAGATTTTTGTTACTCCAATGGATGGTAGCCTTGTCATTATGGAAGGTAGTCTTTTGTTGTAATATTTGTTACTCCAATGGATGGTAGCCTTGTCATTGTGGAAGGTAGTCTTTCGTTGTGATTTCAGTTACTCAATGGATGATAGCCTTGTCATTATGGAAGGTATTCTGTTGTTCAGATTTTTGTTACTCCAATGGATGGTAGACTTGTCATTATGGAAGGTAGTTTGTTGTCGATAATTTTGTTACTCCATTGGATTATAGCCTTGTCAATATGAAAGGTAGTCTATTGTCGAGATTTGTGTTGATCAAATGGATGGTAGACTTGTCATTATGGAAGGTAGTCTGTTGTCGAGATTTTTGTTATTCTAATGGATGGTACTCTTATCATTATGGAAGGTATTCGATTGTCGAGATTTTTTTTACTCAAATGGATGGTAGCCTTGTCATTATGGAAGATAGTCTGTTTTCAAGATTTTTGTTATTCCTATGGATGATAGCCTTGTCGTTATGGAAGGTAGTCTGTTGTCGTGATTTTTGTTACTCCAATGGATGTTAGCCTTGTAATTTTTTAAGTTAGTATGTCGTTGATATCTTTGTTACTCCAATGGATGGTAGCCTTGTCATTATGGAAGGTAGTCTGTTTTCGATAATTTTGTTACTCCAATGGATGGTAGCCTTGTCATTATGCAATGTAGTCTCTTGTTGATATTTTTGTTACTCCAATGGATGGTGGCCTTGTCATTATGGAAGGTAGATTATTTTCCCGATTTTGGTTACTCTAATGGATGGTAGCCTTGTCATTATGGAAGGTAGTCTATCATTGTGATTTATGTTACTCCAATGGATGGTAGCCTTATCATTATGGAAGGTAGTCTGTTGTTCAGATTTTTATTACTCCAATGGATGGTAGACTTGTCATTATGGAAGGTAGTCTATTGTCGAGAGCTTGTTACTCCATTGGATTGTAGCCTTGTCATTATGAAAGGTAGTCTATTGTCGAGATTTTTGTTATTCTAATGGATTGTGGACTTGTCATTATGGAAGGTAGTCTGTTGTCGTGATTTCTGTTACTCCAATGGATGTTACACTTGTCATTATGGAAGGTAGTCTATTGTCGAGATTTTTGTTACTTAAATGGATGGTAGCCTTGTCATTATGGTAGGTAGTCTGTTGTTTAGATTTTTTTTATTCCAATGGATGGTAGCCTTGTCATTATGGAAGGTAGTTTATTGTCGATATCTTTGTTACTCCAATGGATGGTAGCCTTGTCATTATGGAAGATAGTCTTGTGTCGATATCTTTGTTACTCCAATGGATGGTAGCCTTCTCGTTATGGAAGGTAGTCTGTTGTCGTGATTTTTATTACTCTAGTTGATGGTAGCCATGTCATTATGGAAGGTAGTATGTTGTCGATATCTTTGTTACTCTAATGGATGTAACCTTGTCATTATGGAAGGTAGATTGTTGTCCCTATTTTTGTTACTCTTGTGGATGGTAGCCTTGTCATTATTGAAGGTAGTCTGTCGTTGTGATTTATGTTACTCCAATGGATGGTGGCCTTGTTATTATGGAAGGTAGTCTTTTTTCGAGATTTTTGTTACTCAAATGGATGGTAGCCTTGTCATTATGGAAGGTAGTCTTTTGTTGTAATATTTGTTACTCCAATGGATGGTAGCCTTGTCATTGTGGAAGGTAGTCTGTCGTTGTGATTTCAGTTACTCAATGGATGATAGCCTTGTCATTATGGAAGGTATTATGTTGTTCAGATTTTTGTTACTCCAATGGATGGTAGACTTGTCATTATGGAAGGTAGTTTGTTGTCGATAATTTTGTTACTCCATTGGATTATAGCCTTGTCAATATGAAAGGTAGTCTATTGTCGAGATTTGTGTTGATCCAATGGATGGTAGACTTGTCATTATGGAAGGTAGTCTGTTGTCGAGATTTTTGTTATTCTAATGGATGGTACTCTTATCATTATGGATTGTATTCGATTTTCGAGATTTTTTTTACTCAAATGGATGGTAGCCTTGTCATTATGGAAGATAGTCTGTTTTCAAGATTTTTGTTATTCCTATGGATGATAGCCTTGTCGTTATGGAAGGTAGTCTGTTGTCGTGATTTTTGTTACTCCAATGGATGTTAGCCTTGTAATTTTTTAAGTTAGTATGTTGTTGATATCTTTGTTACTCCAATGGATGGTAGCCTTGTCATTATGGAAGGTAGTCTGTTTTCGATATTTTTGTTACTCGAATGGATGGTAGCCTTGTCATTATGCAATGTAGTCTCTTGTTGATATTTTTGTTACTCCAATGGATGATAGCCTTGTCATTATGGAAGGTAGATTGTTTTCCCGATTTTGGTTACTCTAATGGATGGTAGCCTTGTCATTATGGAAGGTAGTCTATCATTGTGATTTATGTTACTCCAATGGATGGTAGCCTTGTCATTATGGAAGGTAGTCTGTTGTTCAGATTTTTATTACTCCAATGGATGGTAGACTTGTGATTATGGAAGGAAGTCTATTGTCGAGAGCTTGTTACTCCATTGGATTGTAGCCTTGTCATTATGAAAGGTAGTCTATTGTCGAGATTTTTGTTATTCTAATGGATTGTGGACTTGTCATTATGGAAGGTAGTCTGTTGTCGTGATTTTTGTTACTCCAATGGATGGTACACTTGTCATTATGGAAGGTAGTCTATTGTCGAGATTTTTGTTACTTAAATGGATGGTAGCCTTGTCATTATGGTAGGTAGTCTGTTGTTTAGATTTTTTTTATTCCAATGGATGGTAGCCTTGTCATTATGGAAGGTAGTTTATTGTCGATATCTTTGTTACTCCAATGGATGGTAGCCTTGTCATTATGGAAGATAGTCTTGTGTCGATATCTTTGTTACTCCAATGGATGGTAGCCTTCTCGTTATGGAAGGTAGTCTGTTGTCGTGATTTTTATTACTCCAGTTGATGGTAGCCATGTCATTATGGAAGGTAGTATGTTGTCGATATCTTTGTTACTCTAATGGATGTAACCTTGTCATTATGGAAGGTAGATTGATGTCCCTATTTTTGTTACTCTAGTGGATGGTAGCCTTGTCATTATGGAAGGTAGTCTGTCGATGTGATTTATGTTACTCCAATGGATGGTGGCCTTGTTATTATGGAAGGTAGTCTATTGTCGTGATTTTTGTTACTCCAATGGATGGTACCCTTGTCATTATGGAAGATAGTTTGTTAACGAGATTTTTGTTACTCCAATGGATGGTAGCCTTGTCATTATGGAAGGTTGTCTGTTTTCGAGATTTTTGTTACTCCAATGGATGGTAGCCTTGTCATTATGGAAGGTAGTGTTTTGTTGTAATTTTTGTTACTCCAATGGATGGTAGCCTTGTCATTGTGGAAGGTAGTCTGTCGTTGTGATTTCAGTTACTCAATGGATGATAGCCTTGTCATTATGGAAGGTATTCTGTTGTTCAGATTTTTGTTACTCCAATGGATGGTAGACTTGTCATTATGGAAGGCAGTTTGTTGTCGATAATTTTGTTACTCCATTGGATTATAGCCTTGTCAATATGAAAGGTAGTCTATTGTCGAGATTTGTGTTGATCCAATGGATGGTAGACTTGTCATTATTGAAGGTAGTCTGTTGTCGAGATTTTTGTTATTCTAATGGATGGTACTCTTATCATTATGGAAGGTATTCGATTGTCGAGATTTTTTTTACTCAAATGGATGGTAGCCTTGTCATTATGGAAGATAGTCTGTTTTCAAGATTTTTGTTATTCCAATGGATGATAGCCTTGTCGTTATGGAAGGTAGTCTGTTGTCGTGATTTTTGTTACTCCAATGGATGTTAGCCTTGTAATTTTTTAAGTTAGTATGTTGTTGATATCTTTGTTACTCCAATGGATGGTAGCCTTGTCATTATGGAAGGTAGTCTGTTTTCGATATTTTTGTTACTCCAATGGATGGTAGCCTTGTCATTATGGAAGGTAGATTGTTTTCCCGATTTTGGTTACTCTAATGGATGGTAGCCTTGCCATTATGGAAGGTAGTCTATCATTGTGATTTATGTTACTCCAATGGATGGTAGCCTTGTTATTATGGAAGGTAGTCTGTTGTTCAGATTTTTATTACTCCAATGGATGGTATACTTGTCATTATGGAATGTAGTCTATTGTCGAGAGCTTGATACTCCATTGGATTGTAGCCTTGTCATTATGAAAGGTAGTCTATTGTCGAGATTTTTGTTATTCTAATGGATTGTGGACTTGTCATTATGGAAGGTAGTCTGTTGTCGTGATTTTTGTTACTCCAATGGATGGTACACTTTTCATTATGGAAGGTAGTCTATTGTCGAGATTTTTGTTACTTAAATGGATGGTAGCCTTGTCATTATGGTAGGTAGTCTGTTGTTTAGATTTTTTTTATTCCAATGGATGGTAGCCTTGTCATTATGGAAGGTAGTTTATTATCGATATCTTTGTTACTCCAATGGATGGTAGCCTTGTCATTATGGAAGATAGTCTTGTGTCGATATCTTTGTTACTCCAATGGATGGTAGCCTTCTCGTTATGGAAGGTAGTCTGTTGTCGTGATTTTTATTACTCCAGTTGATGGTAGCCATGTCATTATGGAAGGTAGTATGTTGTCGATATCTTTGTTACTCTAATGGATGTAACCTTGTCATTATGGAAGGTAGATTGTTGTCCCTATTTTTGTTACTCTAGTGGATGGTAGCCTTGTCATTATGGAAGGTAGTCTGTCGTTGTGATTTATGTTACTCCAATGGATGGTGGCCTTGTTATTATGGAAGGTAGTCTATTGTCGTGATTTTTGTTACTCCAATGGAAGGTACCCTTGTCATTATGGAAGATAGTTTGTTGTCAAGATTTTTGTTACTCCAATGGATGGTAGCCTTGTCATTATGGAAGGTTGTCAGTTTTCGAGATTTTTGTTACTCTAATGGATGGTAGCCTTGTCATTATGGAAGGTAGCCTTTTGTTGTAATTTTTGTTACTCCAATGGATAGTAGCCTTGTCATTGTGGAAGGTAGTCTGTCATTGTGATTTCAGTTACTCAATGGATGATAGCCTTGTCATTTTGGAAGGTATTCTGTTGTTCAGATTTTTGTTACTCCAATGGATGGTAGACTTGTCATTATGGAAGGTAGTTTGTTGTCGATAATTTTGTTACTCCATTGGATTATAGCCTTGTCAATATGAAAGGTAGTCTATTGTCGAGATTTGTGTTGATCCAATGGATGGTTGACTTGTCATTATGGAAGGTAGTCTGTTGTCGAGATTTTTGTTATTCTAATGGATGGTACTCTTATCATTATGGAAGGTATTCGATTGTCGAGATTTTTTTTACTCAAATGGATGGTAGCCTTGTCATTATGGAAGATAGTCTGTTTTCAAGAGTTTTGTTATTCCAATGGATGATAGCCTTGTCGTTATGGAAGGTAGTCTGTTGTCGTGATTTTTGTTACTCCAATGGATGTTAGCCTTGTAATTTTTTAAGTTAGTATGTTGTTGATATCTTTGTTACTCCAATGGATGGTAGCCTTGTCATTATGGAAGGTAGTCTGTTTTCGATATTTTTGTTACTCCAATGGATGGTAGCCTTGTCATTATGCAATGTAGTCTCTTGTTGATATTTTTGTTACTCTAATGGATGGTAGCCTTGTCATTATGGAAGGTAGATTGTTTTCTCGATTTTGGTTACTCTAATGGATGGTAGCCTTGTCATTATGGAAGGTAGTCTATCATTGTGATTTTTGTTACTCCAATGGATGGTAGCCTTGTCATTATGGAAGGTAGTCTGTTGTTCAGATTTTTATTACTCCAATGGATGGTAGACTTATCATTATGGAAGGTAGTCTATTGTCGAGAGCTTGTTACTCCATTGGATTGTAGCCTTGTCATTATGAAAGGTAGTCTATTGTCGAGATTTTTGTTATTATAATGGATTGTGGACTTGTCATTATGGAAGGTAGTCTGTTGTCGTGATTTTTGTTACTCCAATGGATGGTACACTTGTCATTATGGAAGGTAGTCTATTGTCGAGATTTTTGTTACTTAAATGGATGGTAGCCTTGTCATTATGGTAGGTAGTCTGTTGTTTAGATTTTTTTTATTCCAATGGATGGTAGCCTTGTCATTATGGAAGGTAGTTTATTGTCGATATCTTTGTTACTCCAATGGATGGTAGCCTTGTCATTATGGAAGATAGTCTTGTGTCGATATCTTTGTTACTCCAATGGATGGTAGCCTTCTCGTTATGGAAGGTAGTATGTTGTCGTGATTTTTATTACTCCAGTTGATGGTAGCCATGTCATTATGGAAGGTAGTATGTTGTCGATATCTTTGTTACTCTAATGGATGTAACCTTGTCATTATGGAAGGTAGATTGTTGTCCCTATTTTTGTTACTCTAGTGGATGGTAGCCTTGTCATTATGGAAGGTAGTCTGTCGTTGTGATTTATGTTACTCCAATGGATGGTGGCCTTGTTATTATGGAAGGTAGTCTATTGTCGTGATTTTTGTTACTCCAATGGATGGTACCCTTGTCATTTTGGAAGATAGTTTGTTGTCGAGATTTTTGTTACTCCAATGGATGGTAGCCTTGTCATTATGGAAGGTTGTCTGTTTTCGAGATTTTTGTTACTCCAATGGATGGTAGCCTTGTCATTATGGAAGGTAGTCTTTTGTTGTAATTTTTGTTACTCCAATGGATGGTAGCCTTGTCATTGTGGAAGGTAGTCTGTCGTTGTGATTTCAGTTACTCAATGGATGATAGCCTTGTCATTATGGAAGGTATTCTGTTGTTCAGATTTTTGTTACTCCAATGGATGGTAGACTTGTCATTATGAAAGGTAGTTTGTTGTCGATAATTTTGTTACTCCATTGGATTATAGCCTTGTCAATATGAAAGGTAGTCTATTGTCGAGATTTGTGTTGATCCAATGGATGGTAGACTTGTCATTATGGAAGGTAGTCTGTTGTCGAGATTTTTGTTATTCTAATGGATGGTACTCTTATCATTATGGAAGGTATTCGATTGTCGAGATTTTTTTTACTCAAATGGATGGTAGCCTTGTCATTATGGATGATAGTCTGTTTTCAAGATTTTTGTTATTCCAATGGATGATAGCCTTGTCGTTATGGAAGGTAGTCTGTTGTCGTGATTTTTTTTACTCCAATGGATGTTAGCCTTGTAATTTTTTAAGTTAGTATGTTGTTGATATCTGTGTTACTCCAATGGATGGTAGCCTTGCCATTATGGAAGGTAGTCTGTTTTCGATATTTTTGTTACTCCAATGGATGGTAGCCTTGTCATTATGCAATGTAGTCTCTTGTTGATATTTTTGTTACTCCAATGGATGGTAGCCTTGTCATTATGGAAGGTAGATTGTTTTCCCGATTTTGGTTACTCTAATGGATGGTAGCCTTGTCATTATGGAAGGTAGTCTATCATTGTGATTTATGTTACTCCAATGGATGGTAGCCTTGTCATTATGGAAGGTAGTCTGTTGTTTAGATTTTTATTACTCCAATGGATGGTAGACTTGTCATTATGGAAGGTAGTCTATTGTCGAGAGCTTGTTACTCCATTGGATTCTAGCCTTGTCATTATGAAAGGTAGTCTATTGTCGAGATTTTTGTTATTATAATGGATTGTGGACTTGTCATTATGGAAGGTAGTCTGTTGTCGTGATTTTTGTTACTCCAATGGATGGTACACTTGTCATTATGGAAGGTAGTCTATTGTCGAGATTTTTGTTACTTAAATGGATGGTAGCCTTGTCATTATGGTAGGTAGTCTGTTGTTTAGATTTTTTTTATTCCAATGGATGGTAGCCTTGTCATTATGGAAGGTAGTTTATTGTCGATATCTTTGTTACTCCAATGGATGGTAGCCTTGTCATTATGGAAGATAGTCTTGTGTCGATATCTTTGTTACTCCAATGGATGGTAGCCTTCTCGTTATGGAAGGTAGTCTATTGTCGTGATTTTTATTACTCCAGTTGATGGTAGCCATGTCATTATGGAAGGTAGTATGTTGTCGATATCTTTGTTACTCTAATGGATGTAACCTTGTCATTATGGAAGGTAGATTGTTGTCCCTATTTTTGTTACTCTAGTGGATGGTAGCCTTGTCATTATGGAAGGTAGTCTGTCGTTGTGATTTATGTTACTCCAATGGATGGTGGCCTTGTTATTATGGAAGGTAGTCTATTGTCGTGATTTTTGTTACTCCAATGGATGGTACCCTTGTCATTATGGAAGATAGTTTGTTGTCGAGATTTTTGTTACTCCAATGGATGGTAGCCTTGTCATTATGGACGGTTGTCTGTTTTCGAGATTTTTGTTAGTCCAATGGATGGTAGCCTTGTCATTATGGAAGGTAGTCTTTTGTTGTAATTTTTGTTACTCCAATGGATGGTAGCCTTGTCATTGTGGAAGGTAGTCTTCGTTGTGATTTCAGTTACTCAATGGATGATAGCCTTGTCATTATGGAAGGTATTCTGTTGTTCAAATTTTTGTTACTCCAATGGATGGGAGACTTGTCATTATGGAAGGTAGTTTGTTGTCGATAATTTTGTTACTCCATTGGATTATAGCCTTGTCAATATGAAAGGTAGTCTATTGTCGAGATTTGTGTTGATCCAATGGATGGTAGACTTGTCATTATGGAAGGTAGTCTGTTGTCGAGATTTTCGTTATTCTAATGGATGGTACTCTTATCATTATGGAAGGTATTCGATTGTCGAGATTTTTTTTACTTAAATGGATGGTAGCCTTGTCATTATGGAAGATAGTCTGTTTTTAAGATTTTTGTTATTCCAATGGATGATAGCCTTGTCGTTATGGAAGGTAGTCTGTTGTCGTGATATTTGTTACTCCAATGGATGTTAGCCTTGTAATTTTTTAAGTTAGTATGTTGTTGATATCTTTGTTACTCTAATGGATGGTAGCCTTGTCATTATGGAAGGTAGTCTGTTTTTGATATTTTTGTTACTCCAATGGATGGTAGCCTTGTCATTAAGCAATGTAGTCTCTTGTTGATATTTTTGTTACTCCAATGGATGGTTGCCTTGTCATTATGGAAGGTAGATTGTTTTCCCGATTTTGGTTACTCTAATAGATGGTAGCCTTGTCATTATGGAAGGTAGTCTATCATTGTGATTTATGTTACTCCAATGGATGGTAGCCTTGTCATTATGGAAGGTAGTCTGTTGTTCAGATTTTCATTACTCCAATGGATGGTAGACTTGTCATTATGGAAGGAAGTCTATTGTCGAGAGCTTGTTACTCCATTGGATTGTAGCCTTGTCATTATGAAAGGTAGTCTATTGTCGAGATTTTTGTTATTCTAATGGATTGTGGACTTGTCATTATGGAAGGTAGTTTGTTGTCGTGATTTTTGTTACTCCAATGGATGGTACACTTGTCATTATGGAAGGTAGTCTATTGTCGAGATTTTTGTTACTTAAATGGATGGTAGCCTTGTCATTATGGTAGGTAGTCTGTTGTTTAGATTTTTTTTATTCCAATGGATGGTAGCCTTGTCATTATGGAAGGTAGTTTATTGTCGATATCTTTGTTACTCCAATGGATGGTAGCCTTGTCATTATGGAAGATAGTCTTGTGTCGATATCTTTGTTACTCCAATGGATGGTAGCCTTCTCGTTATGGAAGGTAGTCTGTTGTCGTGATTTTTATTACTCTAGTTGATGGTAGCCATGTCATTATGGAAGGTAGTATGTTGTCGATATCTTTGTTACTCTAATGGATGTAACCTTGTCATTATGGAAGGTAGATTGTTGTCCCTATTTTTGTTACTCTAGTGGATGGTAGCCTTGTCATTATGGAACGTAGTCTGTCGTTGTAATTTATGTTACTCCAATGGATGGTGGCCTTGTTATTATAGAAGGTAGTCTATTGCCGTGATTTTTGTTACTCCAATGGATGGTACCCTTGTCATTATGGAAGATAGTTTGTTGTCGAGATTTTTGTTACTCCAATGGATGGTAGCCTTGTCATTATGGAAGGTTGTCTGTTTTCGAGATTTTTGTTACTCCAATGGATGGTAGCCTTGTCATTATGGAAGGTAGTCTTTTGTTGTAATTTTTGTTACTCCAATGGATGGTAGCCTTGTCATTGTGGAAGGTAGTCTGTCGTTGTGATTTCAGTTACTCAATGGATGATAGCCTTGTCATTATGGAAGGTATTCTGTTGTTCAGATTTTTGTTACTCCAATGGATGGTAGACTTGTCATTATGGAAGGTAGTTTGTTATCGATAATTTTGTTACTCCATTGGATTATAGCCTTGTAAATATGAAAGGTAGTCTATTGTCGAGATTTGTGTTTATCCAATGGATGGTAGACTTGTCATTATGGAAGGTAGTCTGTTGTCGAGATTTTTGTTATTCTAATGGATGGTACTCTTATCATTATGGAAGGTATTCGATTGTCGAGATTTTTTTTACTCAAATGGATGGTAGCCTTGTCATTATGGAAGATAGTCTGTTTTCAAGATTTTTATTATTCCAATGGATGATAGCCTTGTAGTTATGGAAGGTAGTCTGTTGTCGTGATTTTTGTTACTCCAATGGATGTTAGCCTTGTAATTTTTTAAGTTAGTATGTTGTTGATATCTTTTTTACTCCAATGGATGGTAGCCTTCTCATTATGGAAGGTAGTCTTTTTTCGATATTTTTGTTACTCCAATGGATGGTAGCCTTGTCATTATGCAATGTAGTCTCTTGTTGATATTTTTGTTACTCCAATGGATGGTAACCTTATCATTATGGAAGGTAGATTGTTTTCCCGATTTTGGTTACTCTAATTGATGGTAGCCTTGTCATTATGGAAGGTAGTCTATCATTGTGATTTATGTTACTCCAATGGATGGTAGCCTTGTCATTATGGAAGGTAGTCTGTTGTTCAGATTTTTATTACTCCAATGGATGGTAGACTTGTCATTATGGAAGGTAGTCTATTGTCGAGAGCTTGTTACTCCATTGGATTGTAGCCTTGTCATTATGAAAGGTAGTCTATTGTCGAGATTTTTGTTATTCCAATGGATTGTGGACTTGTCATTATGGAAGGTAGTCTATTTTCGAGATTTTTGTTACTCCAATGGATGGTACCCTTGTCATTATGGAAGATAGTCTGTTGTCGAGATTTTTGTTACTCTAATGGATGGTACCCTTATCGTTATGGAAGGTAGTCTATTGTCGAGATATTTGTTACTTAAATGGATGGTAGTCTTGTCATTATGGTAGGTAGTCTGTTGTTTAGATTTTTGTTATTCCAATGGATGGTAGCCTTGTCATTATGGAAGGTAGTTTATTGTCGATATCTTTGTTACTCCAATGGATGGTAGCCTTGTCATTATGGAAGATAGTCTTCTGTCGATATCTTTGTTACTCCAATGGATGGTAGCCTTCTCGTTATGGAAGGTAGTCTGTTGTCGTGATTTTTATTACTCCAGTTGATGGTAGCCATGTCATTATGGAAGGTAGTATGTTGTCGATATCTTTGTTACACTAATGGATGTAACCTTGTCATTATGGAAGGTAGATTGTTGTCCCTATTTTTGTTACTCTAATGGATGGTAGCCTTGTCATTATGGAAGGTAGTCTGTCGTTGTGATTTATGTTACTCCAATGGATGGTGGCCTTGTTGTTATGGAAGGTAGTCTATTGTCGTGATTTTTGTTACTCCAATGGATGGTACCCTTGTCATTATGGAAGATAGTCTGTTGTCGAGATTTTTGTTACTCCAATGGATGGTAGCCTTGTCATTATTGAAGGTAGTCTGTTGTCCAAATTTTTGTTACTCTAATGGATGGTAGCTTTGTCATTATGGAAGGTAGTCTGTTGTCGATATTTTTGTTACTGGATTGGATGGTAACCTTGTCATTATGGAAGGAAGTTTGTTGTCGAGATTTTTGTTATTCCAATGGATGGTAGCCTTGTCATTATGGAAGTTAGTCTGTTGTCGTGATTTTTGTTACTCCAATGGATGGTAGACTTGTCATTATGGAAGGTGGTCTCTTGTTGATATTTTTGTTACTCGAATAGGTGGTAGCCTTGTCATTATGGAAGGTAGTCCGTTGTCCCAATTTTTGTTACTCAAATGGATGGTAGCCTTGTCATTATGGTAGGTAGTACGTTGTTGTGATTTCTGTTACTCCAATGGATGGTAGCCTTGTCATTATGAAAGGTAGTCTATTGTTTAGATTTTTTTTATTCCAATGGATGGTAGCCTTCTCATTATGGAAGGTAGTCTATTGTCGTGATTTTTACTACTCCAATGGATGGTAGCCATGTCATTATGGAAGGTAGTATGTTGTCGATATCTTTTTTACTCTAATGGATGGTACCCTTGTCATTATGGAAGGTAGTTCGTTCTCGATATTTTTGTTACTGCAATGGATGGTAGCCTTGTCATTATGGAAGGTAGTCTATCGTTGTGATTTATGTTACTCCAATGGATGGTAGCCTAGTCATTATGGAAGGTAGTTTGTTGTTCAGATTTTTGTTACTCCAATGGATGGTAGACTTGTCATTATGGAAGGTAGTCTATTGTCGGGAGCTTGTTACTCCATTGGATTTTAGCCTTATCCTTATGAAAGGTAGTCTATTGTCGAGATTTTTGTTATTCCAATGGATTGTGGACTTGTCATTATGGGAGGTAGTCTGTTGTCGAGATTTTTGTTACTCCAATGGATGGTACCCTTGTCATTATGGAAGATAGTCTTTTGTCGAGATTTTTGTTACTCTAATGGATGGTACCCATATCGTTATGGACGGTAGTCTATTGTCGAGATTTTTGTTACTCAAATGGATGGTAGCTTTGTCATTATAGAAGGTAGTTTGTTGTTTAGATTTTTGTTATTCCAATGGATGGTAGCCTTGTCATTATGGAAGGTAGTCTTTTCATTATGGAAGATATTCTTGTGTCGATATCTTTGTTACTCCAATGGATGGTAGCCTTGTCATTATGGAAGATATTCTTGTGTCGATATCTTTGTTACTCCAATGGATGGTAGCCTTCTCGTTATGGAAGGTAGTCTGCTGTCGTGATTTTTATTACTCCAATTGATGGTAGCCATGTCATTATGGAAGGTAGTATGTTGTGGATATCATTGTTACTCCAATGGATGGTAGCCTTGTCATTATGGAAGGTAGATTGTTTTCCCTTTTTTTGTTACTCTAGTGGATGATAGCCTTGTTATTATGGAAGGTAGTCGGTCATTGTGATTTATGGTACTCCAATGGATGGTGGCCTTGTTATTATGGAAGGTAGTCTATTGTCATGATTTTTGTTACTCCAATGGATGGTACCCTTGTCATTATGGAAGATAGTCTGTTGTCGAGATTTTTGTTACTCCAATGGATGGTAGCCTTGTCATTATGGAAGGTAGTCTGTTGTCCAAATTTTTTATACTCCAATGGATGGTATCCTTGTCATTATGCAAGGTAGTCTCTTGTTGATATTTTTGTTACTCCAATGGACGGTAGCCTTGTCATTATTAAAGGTAGTCTGTGGTCCAGATTTTTGTTACTCTAATGCATGGTAGCTTTGTCATTATGGAAGGTAGTCTGTTGTCGATATTTTTGTTACTGGATTGGATGGTAGCCTTGTCATTAAGGAAAGTAGTCTGTTGTCGAGATTTTTGTTAGTCCAATGGATGGTAGCCTTGTCATTATGGAAGATAGTCTGTTGTCGAGATTTTTGTTACTCTAATGGATGGTACCCTTATCGTTATGGAAGGTAGTCTATTGTCGAGATATTTGTTACTTAAATGGATGGTAGTCTTGTCATTATGGTAGGTAGTCTGTTGTTTAGATTTTTGTTATTCCAATGGATGGTAGCCTTGTCATTATGGAAGGTAGTTTATTGTCGATATCTTTGTTACTCCAATGGATGGTAGCCTTGTCATTATGGAAGATAGTCTTCTGTCGATATCTTTGTTACTCCAATGGATGGTAGCCTTCTCGTTATGGAAGGTAGTCTGTTGTCGTGATTTTTATTACTCCAGTTGATGGTAGCCATGTCATTATGGAAGGTAGTATGTTTTCGATATCTTTGTTACACTAATGGATGTAACCTTGTCATTTGGGAAGGTAGATTGTTGTCCCTATTTTTGTTACTCTAATAGATGGTAGCCTGGTCATTATGGAAGGTAGTCTGTCGTTGTGATTTATGTTACTCCAATGGATGGTGGCCTTGTTGTTATGGAAGGTAGTCTATTGTCGTGATTTTTGTTACTCCAATGGATGGTACCCTTGTCATTATGGAAGATAGTCTGTTGTCGAGATTTTTGTTACTCCAATGGATGGTAGCCTTGTCATTATTGAAGGTAGTCTGTTGTCCAAATTTTTGTTACTCTAATGGATGGTAGCTTTGTCATTATGGAAGGTAGTCTGTTGTCGATATTTTTGTTACTCCAATGGATGGTAGCCTTGTCATTATTGAAGGTAGTCTGTTGTCCAAATTTTTGTTACTCTAATGGATGGTAGCTTTGTCATTATGGAAGGTAGTCTGTTGTCGATATTTTTGTTACTGGATTGGATGGTAACCTTGTCATTATGGAAGGAAGTTTGTTGTCGAGATTTTTGTTATTCCAATGGATGGTAGCCTTGTCATTATGGAAGTTAGTCTGTTGTCGTGATTTTTGTTACTCCAATGGATGGTAGACTTGTCATTATGGAAGGTGGTCTCTTGTTGATATTTTTGTTACTCGAATAGGTGGTAGCCTTGTCATTATGGAAGGTAGTCCGTTGTCCCAATTTTTGTTACTCAAATGGATGGTAGCCTTGTCATTATGGTAGGTAGTACGTTGTTGTGATTTCTGTTACTCCAATGGATGGTAGCCTTGTCATTATGAAAGGTAGTCTATTGTTTAGATTTTTTTTATTCCAATGGATGGTAGCCTTCTCATTATGGAAGGTAGTCTATTGTCGTGATTTTTACTACTCCAATGGATGGTAGCCATGTCATTATGGAAGTTAGTATGTTGTCGATATCTTTTTTACTCTAATGGATGGTACCCTTGTCATTATGGAAGGTAGTTCGTTCTCGATATTTTTGTTACTGCAATGGATGGTAGCCTTGTCATTATGGAAGGTAGTCTATCGTTGTGATTTATGTTACTCCAATGGATGGTAGCCTAGTCATTATGGAAGGTAGTTTGTTGTTCAGATTTTTGTTACTCCAATGGATGGTAGACTTGTCATTATGGAAGGTAGTCTATTGTCGGGAGCTTGTTACTCCATTGGATTTTAGCCTTATCCTTATGAAAGGTAGTCTATTGTCGAGATTTTTGTTATTCCAATGGATTGTGGACTTGTCATTATGGGAGGTAGTCTGTTGTCGAGATTTTTGTTACTCCAATGGATGGTACCCTTGTCATTATGGAAGATAGTCTTTTGTCGAGATTTTTGTTACTCTAATGGATGGTACCCATATCGTTATGGACGGTAGTCTATTGTCGAGATTTTTGTTACTCAAATGGATGGTAGCTTTGTCATTATAGAAGGTAGTTTGTTGTTTAGATTTTTGTTATTCCAATGGATGGTAGCCTTGTCATTATGGAAGGTAGTCTTTTCATTATGGAAGATATTCTTGTGTCGATATCTTTGTTACTCCAATGGATGGTAGCCTTGTCATTATGGAAGATATTCTTGTGTCGATATCTTTGTTACTCCAATGGATGGTAGCCTTCTCGTTATGGAAGGTAGTCTGCTGTCGTGATTTTTATTACTCCAATTGATGGTAGCCATGTCATTATGGAAGGTAGTATGTTGTGGATATCATTGTTACTCCAATGGATGGTAGCCTTGTCATTATGGAAGGTAGATTGTTTTCCCTTTTTTTGTTACTCTAGTGGATGATAGCCTTGTTATTATGGAAGGTAGTCGGTCATTGTGATTTATGGTACTCCAATGGATGGTGGCCTTGTTATTATGGAAGGTAGTCTATTGTCATGATTTTTGTTACTCCAATGGATGGTACCCTTGTCATTATGGAAGATAGTCTGTTGTCGAGATTTTTGTTACTCCAATGGATGGTAGCCTTGTCATTATGGAAGGTAGTCTGTTGTCCAAATTTTTTATACTCCAATGGATGGTATCCTTGTCATTATGCAAGGTAGTCTCTTGTTGATATTTTTGTTACTCCAATGGACGGTAGCCTTGTCATTATTAAAGGTAGTCTGTGGTCCAGATTTTTGTTACTCTAATGCATGGTAGCTTTGTCATTATGGAAGGTAGTCTGTTGTCGATATTTTTGTTACTGGATTGGATGGTAGCCTTGTCATTATGGAAAGTAGTCTGTTGTCGAGATTTTTGTTAGTCCAATGGATGGTAGCCTTGTCATTATGGAAGATAGTCTGTTGTCGAGATTTTTGTTACTCTAATGGATGGTACCCTTATCGTTATGGAAGGTAGTCTATTGTCGAGATATTTGTTACTTAAATGGATGGTAGTCTTGTCATTATGGTAGGTAGTCTGTTGTTTAGATTTTTGTTATTCCAATGGATGGTAGCCTTGTCATTATGGAAGGTAGTTTATTGTCGATATCTTTGTTACTCCAATGGATGGTAGCCTTGTCATTATGGAAGATAGTCTTCTGTCGATATCTTTGTTACTCCAATGGATGGTAGCCTTCTCGTTATGGAAGGTAGTCTGTTGTCGTGATTTTTATTACTCCAGTTGATGGTAGCCATGTCATTATGGAAGGTAGTATGTTTTCGATATCTTTGTTACACTAATGGATGTAACCTTGTCATTTGGGAAGGTAGATTGTTGTCCCTATTTTTGTTACTCTAATAGATGGTAGCCTGGTCATTATGGAAGGTAGTCTGTCGTTGTGATTTATGTTACTCCAATGGATGGTGGCCTTGTTGTTATGGAAGGTAGTCTATTGTCGTGATTTTTGTTACTCCAATGGATGGTACCCTTGTCATTATGGAAGATAGTCAGTTGTCGAGATTTTTGTTACTCCAATGGATGGTAGCCTTGTCATTATTGAAGGTAGTCTGTTGTCCAAATTTTTGTTACTCTAATGGATGGTAGCTTTGTCATTATGGAAGGTAGTCTGTTGTCGATATTTTTGTTACTGGATTGGATGGTAACCTTGTCATTATGGAAGGAAGTTTGTTGTCGAGATTTTTGTTATTCCAATGGATGGTAGCCTTGTCATTATGGAAGTTAGTCTGTTGTCGTGATTTTTGTTACTCCAATGGATGGTAGACTTGTCATTATGGAAGGTGGTCTCTTGTTGATATTTTTGTTACTCGAATAGGTGGTAGCCTTGTCATTATGGAAGGTAGTCCGTTGTCCCAATTTTTGTTACTCAAATGGATGGTAGCCTTGTCATTATGGTAGGTAGTACGTTGTTGTGATTTCTGTTACTCCAATGGATGGTAGCCTTGTCATTATGAAAGGTAGTCTATTGTTTAGATTTTTTTTATTCCAATGGATGGTAGCCTTCTCATTATGGAAGGTAGTCTATTGTCGTGATTTTTACTACTCCAATGGATGGTAGCCATGTCATTATGGAAGGTAGTATGTTGTCGATATCTTTTTTACTCTAATGGATGGTACCCTTGTCATTATGGAAGGTAGTTCGTTCTCGATATTTTTGTTACTGCAATGGATGGTAGCCTTGTCATTATGGAAGGTAGTCTATCGTTGTGATTTATGTTACTCCAATGGATGGTAGCCTAGTCATTATGGAAGGTAGTTTGTTGTTCAGATTTTTGTTACTCCAATGGATGGTAGACTTGTCATTATGGAAGGTAGTCTATTGTCGGGAGCTTGTTACTCCATTGGATTTTAGCCTTATCCTTATGAAAGGTAGTCTATTGTCGAGATTTTTGTTATTCCAATGGATTGTGGACTTGTCATTATGGGAGGTAGTCTGTTGTCGAGATTTTTGTTACTCCAATGGATGGTACCCTTGTCATTATGGAAGATAGTCTTTTGTCGAGATTTTTGTTACTCTAATGGATGGTACCCATATCGTTATGGACGGTAGTCTATTGTCGAGATTTTTGTTACTCAAATGGATGGTAGCTTTGTCATTATAGAAGGTAGTTTGTTGTTTAGATTTTTGTTATTCCAATGGATGGTAGCCTTGTCATTATGGAAGGTAGTCTTTTCATTATGGAAGATATTCTTGTGTCGATATCTTTGTTACTCCAATGGATGGTAGCCTTGTCATTATGGAAGATATTCTTGTGTCGATATCTTTGTTACTCCAATGGATGGTAGCCTTCTCGTTATGGAAGGTAGTCTGCTGTCGTGATTTTTATTACTCCAATTGATGGTAGCCATGTCATTATGGAAGGTAGTATGTTGTGGATATCATTGTTACTCCAATGGATGGTAGCCTTGTCATTATGGAAGGTAGATTGTTTTCCCTTTTTTTGTTACTCTAGTGGATGATAGCCTTGTTATTATGGAAGGTAGTCGGTCATTGTGATTTATGGTACTCCAATGGATGGTGGCCTTGTTATTATGGAAGGTAGTCTATTGTCATGATTTTTGTTACTCCAATGGATGGTACCCTTGTCATTATGGAAGATAGTCTGTTGTCGAGATTTTTGTTACTCCAATGGATGGTAGCCTTGTCATTATGGAAGGTAGTCTGTTGTCCAAATTTTTTATACTCCAATGGATGGTATCCTTGTCATTATGCAAGGTAGTCTCTTGTTGATATTTTTGTTACTCCAATGGACGGTAGCCTTGTCATTATTAAAGGTAGTCTGTGGTCCAGATTTTTGTTACTCTAATGCATGGTAGCTTTGTCATTATGGAAGGTAGTCTGTTGTCGATATTTTTGTTACTGGATTGGATGGTAGCCTTGTCATTATGGAAAGTAGTCTGTTGTCGAGATTTTTGTTAGTCCAATGGATGGTAGCCTTGTCATTATGGAAGATAGTCTGTTGTCGAGATTTTTGTTACTCTAATGGATGGTACCCTTATCGTTATGGAAGGTAGTCTATTGTCGAGATATTTGTTACTTAAATGGATGGTAGTCTTGTCATTATGGTAGGTAGTCTGTTGTTTAGATTTTTGTTATTCCAATGGATGGTAGCCTTGTCATTATGGAAGGTAGTTTATTGTCGATATCTTTGTTACTCCAATGGATGGTAGCCTTGTCATTATGGAAGATAGTCTTCTGTCGATATCTTTGTTACTCCAATGGATGGTAGCCTTCTCGTTATGGAAGGTAGTCTGTTGTCGTGATTTTTATTACTCCAGTTGATGGTAGCCATGTCATTATGGAAGGTAGTATGTTTTCGATATCTTTGTTACACTAATGGATGTAACCTTGTCATTTGGGAAGGTAGATTGTTGTCCCTATTTTTGTTACTATAATAGATGGTAGCCTGGTCATTATGGAAGGTAGTCTGTCGTTGTGATTTATGTTACTCCAATGGATGGTGGCCTTGTTATTATGGAAGGTAGTCTATTGTCGTGATTTTTGTTACTCCAATGGATGGTACCCTTGTCATTATGGAAGATAGTCTGTTGTCGAGATTTTTGTTACTCCAATGGATGGTAGCCTTGTCATTATTGAAGGTAGTCTGTTGTCCAAATTTTTGTTACTCTAATGGATGGTAGCTTTGTCATTATGGAAGGTAGTCTGTTGTCGATATTTTTGTTACTGGATTGGATGGTAACCTTGTCATTATGGAAGGAAGTTTGTTGTCGAGATTTTTGTTATTCCAATGGATGGTAGCCTTGTCATTATGGAAGTTAGTCTGTTGTCGTGATTTTTGTTACTCCAATGGATGGTAGACTTGTCATTATGGAAGGTGGTCTCTTGTTGATATTTTTGTTACTCGAATAGGTGGTAGCCTTGTCATTATGGAAGGTAGTCCGTTGTCCCAATTTTTGTTACTCAAATGGATGGTAGCCTTGTCATTATGGAAGGTAGTACGTTGTTGTGATTTCTGTTACTCCAATGGATGGTAGCCTTGTCATTATGAAAGGTAGTCTATTGTTTAGATTTTTTTTATTCCAATGAATGGTAGCCTTCTCATTATGGAAGGTAGTCTATTGTCGTGATTTTTACTACTCCAATGGATGGTAGCCATGTCATTATGGAAGGTAGTATGTTATCGATATCTTTTTTACTCTAATGGATGGTACCCTTGTCATTATGGAAGGTAGTTCCTTCTCGATATTTTTGTTACTGCAATGGATGGTAGCCTTGTCATTATGGAAGGTAGTCTATCGTTGTGATTTATGTTACTCCAATGGATGGTAGCCTAGTCATTATGGAAGGTAGTTTGTTGTTCAGATTTTTGTTACTCCAATGGATGGTAGACTTGTCATTATGGAAGGTAGTCTATTGTCGGGAGCTTGTTACTCCATTGGATTTTAGCCTTATCATTATGAAAGGTAGTCTATTGTCGAGATTTTTGTTATTCCAATGGATTGTGGACTTGTCATTATGGGAGGTAGTCTGTTGTCGAGATTTTTGTTACTCCAATGGATGGTACCCTTGTCATTATGGAAGATAGTATTTTGTCGAGATTTTTGTTACTCTAATGGATGGTACCCTTATCGTTATGGACGGTAGTCTATTGTCGAGATTTTTGTTACTCAAATGGATGGTAGCTTTGTCATTATGGAAGGTAGTTTGTTGTTTAGATTTTTGTTATTCCAATGGATGGTAGCCTTGTCATTATGGAAGGTAGTCTTGTCATTATGGAAGATATTCTTGTGTCGATATCTTTGTTACTCCAATGGATGGTAGCCTTGTCATTATGGAAGATATTCTTGTGTCGATATCTTTGTTACTCCAATGGATGGTAGCCTTCTCGTTATGGAAGGTAGTCTGTTGTCGTGATTTTTATTACTCCAATTGATGGTATCCATGTCATTATGGAAGGTAGTATGTTGTGGATATCATTGTTACTCTAATGGATTGTAGCCTTGTCATTATGGAAGGTAGATTGTTTTCCCTTTTTTTGTTACTCTAATGGATGATAGCCTTGTTATTATGGAAGGTAGACTGTCATTGTGACTTATGGTACTCCAATGGATGGTGGCCTTTTTATTATGGAAGGTAGTCTATTGTCATGATTTTTGTTACTCCAATGGATGGTACCCTTGTCATTATGGAAGATAGTCTGTTGTCGAGATTTTTGTTACTCCAATGGATGGTAGCCTTGTCATTATGGAAGGTAGTCTGTTGTCCAAATTTTTTATACTCCAATGGATGGTATCCTTGTCATTATGCAAGGTAGTCTCTTGTTGATATTTTTGTTACTCCAATGGACGGTAGCCTTGTCCTTATTAAAGGTAGTATGTGGTCCAGATTTTTGTTACTCTAATGCATGGTAGCTTTGTCATTATGGAAGGTAGTCTGTTGTCGATATTTTTGTTACTGGATTGGATGGTAGCCTTGTCATTATGGAAAGTAGTCTGTTGTCGAGATTTTTGTTAGTCCAATGGATGGTAGCCTTGACATTATGGAAGGTAGTATGTTGTCGATATCTTTGTTACTCCAAGGGATGGTAGCCTTGTATTTATGGAAGTTAGTCTGTTGTCGAGATTTTTGTTACTCCAATGGATGGTAGCCTTGTCATTATGGAAGGTAGTCTGTTGTCCCAATTTTTGTTACTCAAATGGATTGTAGCCTTGTCATTATGTAAGGTAGTATGTCGTTGTGATTTTTGTTACTCCAATGGATGGTAGCCTTGTCTTATGGAAGGTAGTCTGTTGTTCAGATTTTTGTTATTCCAATGGATGGTAGCCTTCTCATTATGGAAGGTAGTCTATTTTCGTGATTTTTGTTATTCTAATGGATTGTGGACTTGTCATTATGGAAGGTAGTCTGTTGTCGTGATTTTTGTTACTCCAATGGATGGTACACTTGTCATTATGGAAGGTAGTCTATTGTCGAGATTTTTGTTACTTAAATGGATGGTAGCCTTGTCATTATGGTAGGTAGTCTGTTGTTTAGATTTTTTTTATTCCAATGGATGGTAGCCTTGTCATTATGGAAGGTAGTTTATTGTCGATATCTTTGTTACTCCAATGGATGGTAGCCTTGTCATTATGGAAGATAGTCTTGTGTCGATATCTTTGTTACTCCAATGGATGGAAGCCTTCTCGTTATGGAAGGTATTCTGTTGTCGTGATTTTTATTACTCCAGTTGATGGTAGCCATGTCATTATGGAAGGTAGTATGTTGTCGATATCTTTGTTACTCTAATGGATGTAACCTTGTCATTATGGAAGGTAGATTGTTGTCCCTATTTTTGTTACTCTAGTGGATGGTAGCCTTGTCATTATGGAAGGTAGTCTGTCGTTGTGATTTATGTTACTCCAATGGATGGTGGTCTTGTTATTGTGGAAGGTAGTCTATTGTCGTGATTTTTGTTAATCCAATGGATGGTACCCTTGTCATTATGGAAGATAGTTTGTTGTCGAGATTTTTGTTACTCCAATGGATGGTAGCCTTGTCATTATGGAAGGTTGTCTGTTTTCGAGATTTTTGTTACTCCAATGGATGGTAGCCTTGTCATTATGGAAGGTAGCCTTTTGTTGTAATTTTTGTTACTCCAATGGATGGTAGCCTTGTCATTGTGGAAGGTAGTCTGTCGTTGTGATTTCAGTTACTCAATGGATAATAGCCTTATCATTATGGAAGGTATTTTGTTGTTCAGATTTTTGTTACTCCAATGGATGGTAGACTTGTCATTATGGAAGGTAGTTTGTTGTCGATAATTTTGTTACTCCATTGGATTATAGCCTTGTCAATATGAAAGGTAGTCTATTGTCGAGATTTGTGTTGATCCAATGGATAGTAGACTTGTCATTATGGAAGGTAGTCTGTTGTCGAGATTTTTGTTATTCTAATGGATGGTACTCTTATCATTATGGAAGGTATTCAATTGTCGAGATTTTTTTTACTCAAATGGATGGTAGCCTTGTCATTATGGAAGATAGTCTATTTTCAAGATTTTTGTTATTCCAATGGATGATAGCCTTGTCGTTATGGAAGGTAGTCTGTTGTCGTGATTTTTGTTACTCCAATGGATGTTAGCCTTGTAATTTTTTAAGTTAGTATGTTGTTGATGTCTTTGTTACTCCAATGGATGGTAGCCTTGTCATTATGGAAGGTAGTCTGTTTTCGATATTTTTGTTACTCCAATGGATGGTAGCCTTGTCATTATGCAATGTAGTCTCTTGTTGATATTTTTGTTACTCCAATGGATGGAAGCCTTGTCATTATGGAAGGTAGATTGTTTTCCCGATTTTGGTTACTCTAATGGATGGTAGCCTTGTCATTATGGAAGGTAGTCTATCATTGTGATTTATGTTACTCCAATGGATGGTAGCCTTGTCATTATGGAAGGTAGTATGTTGTTCAGATTTTTGTTACTCCAATGGATGGTAGCCTTGTCTTATGGAAGGTAGTCTGTTGTTCAGATTTTTGTTATTCCAATGGATGGTAGCCTTCTCATTATGGAAGGTAGTCTATTTTCGTGATTTTTGTTATTCTAATGGATTGTGGACTTGTCATTATGGAAGGTAGTCTGTTGTCGTGATTTTTGTTACTCCAATGGATGGTACACTTGTCATTATGGAAGGTAGTCTATTGTCGAGATTTTTGTTACTTAAATGGATGGTAGCCTTGACATTATGGTAGGTAGTCTGTTGTTTAGATTTTTTTTATTCCAATGGATGGTAGCCTTGTCATTATGGAAGGTAGTTTATTGTCGATATCTTTGTTACTCCAATGGATGGTAGCCTTGTCATTATGGAAGATAGTCTTGTGTCGATATCTTTGTTACTCCAATGGATGGTAGCCTTCTCGTTATGGAAGGTATTCTGTTGTCGTGATTTTTATTACTCTAGTTGATGGTAGCCATGTCATTATGAAAGGTAGTATGTTGTCGATATCTTTGTTACTCTAATGGATGTAACCTTGTCATTATGGAAGGTAGATTGTTGTCCCTATTTTTGTTACTCTAGTGGATGGTAGCCTTGTCATTATGGAAGGTAGTCTGTCGTTGTGATTTATGTTACTCCAATGGATGGTGGCCTTGTTATTATGGAAGGTAGTCTATTGTCGTGATTTTTGTTAATCCAATGGAGGGTACCCTTGTCATTATGGAAGATAGTTTGTTGTCGAGATTTTTGTTACTCCAATGGATGGTAGCCTTGTCATTATGGAAGGTTGTCTGTTTTCGAGATTTTTGTTACTCCAATGGATGGTAGCCTTGTCATTATGGAAGGTAGTCTTTTGTTGTAATTTTTGTTACTCCAATGGATGGTAGCCTTGTCATTGTGGAAGGTAGTCTGTCGTTGTGATTTCAGTTACTCAATGGATGATAGCCTTATCATTATGGAAGGTATTTTGTTGTTCAGATTTTTGTTACTCCAATGGATGGTAGACTTGTCATTATGGAAGGTAGTTTGTTGTCGATAATTTTGTTACTCCATTGGATTATAGCCTTGTCAATATGAAAGGTAGTCTATTGTCGAGATTTGTGTTGATCCAATGGATAGTAGACTTGTCATTATGGAAGGTAGTCTGTTGTCGAGATTTTTGTTATTCTAATGGATGGTACTCTTATCATTATGGAAGGTATTCGATTGTCGAGATTTTTTTTACTCAAATGGATGGTAGCCTTGTCATTATGGAAGATAGTCTGTTTTCAAGATTTTTGTTATTCCAATAGATGATAGCCTTGTCGTTATGGAAGGTAGTCTGTTGTCGTGATTTTTGTTACTCCAATGGATGTTAGCCTTGTAATTTTTTAAGTTAGTATGTTGTTGATGTCTTTGTTACTCCAACGGATGGTAGCCTTGTCATTATGGAAGGTAGTCTGTTTTCGATATTTTTGTTACTCCAATGGATGGTAGCCTTGTCATTATGCAATGTAGTCTCTTGTTGATATTTTTGTTACTCCAATGGATGGAAGCCTTGTCATTATGGAAGGTAGATTGTTTTCCCGATTTTGGTTACTCTAATGGATGGTAGCCTTGTCATTATGGAAGGTAGTCTATCATTGTGATTTATGTTACTCCAATGGATGGTAGCCTTGTCATTATGGAAGGTAGTCTGTTGTTCAGATTTTTGTTACTCCAATGGATGGTAGCCTTGTCTTATGGAAGGTAGTCTGTTGTTCAGATTTTTGTTATTCCAATGGATGGTAGCCTTCTCATTATGGAAGGTAGTCTATTTTCGTGATTTTTGTTATTCTAATGGATTGTGGACTTGTCATTATGGAAGGTAGTCTGTTGTCGTGATTTTTGTTACTCCAATGGATGGTACACTTGTCATTATGGAAGGTAGTCTATTGTCGAGATTTTTGTTACTTAAATGGATGGTAGCCTTGTCATTATGGTAGGTAGTCTGTTGTTTAGATTTTTTTTATTCCAATGGATGGTAGCCTTGTCATTATGGAAGGTAGTTTATTGTCGATATCTTTGTTACTCCAATGGATGGTAGCCTTGTCATTATGGAAGATAGTCTTGTGTCGATATCTTTGTTACTCCAATGGATGGTAGCCTTCTCGTTATGGAAGGTATTCTGTTGTCGTGATTTTTATTACTCCAGTTGATGGTAGCCATGTCATTATGAAAGGTAGTATGTTGTCGATATCTTTGTTACTCTAATGGATGTAACCTTGTCATTATGGAAGGTAGATTGTTGTCCCTATTTTTGTTACTCTAGTGGATGGTAGCCTTGTCATTATGGAAGGTAGTCTGTCGTTGTGATTTATGTTACTCCAATGGATGGTGGCCTTGTTATTATGGAAGGTAGTCTATTGTCGTGATTTTTGTTAATCCAATGGAGGGTACCCTTGTCATTATGGAAGATAGTTTGTTGTCGAGATTTTTGTTACTCCAATGGATGGTAGCCTTGTCATTATGGAAGGTTGTCTGTTTTCGAGATTTTTGTTACTCCAATGGATGGTAGCCTTGTCATTATGGAAGGTAGTCTTTTGTTGTAATTTTTGTTACTCCAATGGATGGTAGCCTTGTCATTGTGGAAGGTAGTCTGTCGTTGTGATTTCAGTTACTCAATGGATGATAGCCTTATCATTATGGAAGGTATTTTGTTGTTCAGATTTTTGTTACTCCAATGGATGGTAGACTTGTCATTATGGAAGGTAGTTTGTTGTCGATAATTTTGTTACTCCATTGGATTATAGCCTTGTCAATATGAAAGGTAGTCTATTGTCGAGATTTGTGTTGATCCAATGGATAGTAGACTTGTCATTATGGAAGGTAGTCTGTTGTCGAGATTTTTGTTATTCTAATGGATGGTACTCTTATCATTATGGAAGGTATTCGATTGTCGAGATTTTTTTTACTCAAATGGATGGTAGCCTTGTCATTATGGAAGATAGTCTGTTTTCAAGATTTTTGTTATTCCAATAGATGATAGCCTTGTCGTTATGGAAGGTAGTCTGTTGTCGTGATTTTTGTTACTCCAATGGATGTTAGCCTTGTAATTTTTTAAGTTAGTATGTTGTTGATGTCTTTGTTACTCCAACGGATGGTAGCCTTGTCATTATGGAAGGTAGTCTGTTTTCGATATTTTTGTTACTCCAATGGATGGTAGCCTTGTCATTATGCAATGTAGTCTCTTGTTGATATTTTTGTTACTCCAATGGATGGTAGCCTTGTCATTATGGAAGGTAGATTGTTTTCCCGATTTTGGTTACTCTAATGGATGGTAGCCTTGTCATTATGGAAGGTAGTCTATCATTGTGATTTATGTTACTCCAATGGATGGTAGCCTTGTCATTATGGAAGGTAGTCTGTTGTTCAGATTTTTATTACTCCAATGGATGGTAGACTTGTCATTATGGAAGGTAGTCTATTGTCAAGAGCTTGTTACTCCATTGGATTGTAGCCTTGTCATTATGAAAGGTAGTCTATTGTCGAGATTTTTGTTATTCTAATGGATTGTGGACTTGTCATTATGGAAGGTAGTCTGTTGTCGTGATTTTTGTTACTCCAATGGATGGTACACTTGTCATTATGGAAGGTAGTCTATTGTCGAGATTTTTGTTACTTAAATGGATGGTAGCCTTGTCATTATGGTAGGTAGTCTGTTGTTTAGATTTTTTTATTCCAATGGATGGTAGCCTTGTCATTATGGAAGGTAGTTTATTATTGATATCTTTGTTACTCCAATGGATGGTAGCCTTGTCATTATGGAAGATAGTCTTGTGTCGATATCTTTGTTACTCTAATGGATGGTAGCCTTCTCGTTATGGAAGGTAGTCTGTTGTCGTGATTTTTGTTACCCCAGTTGATGGTAGCCATGTCATTATGGAAGATAGTATGTTGTCGATATCTTTGTTACTCTAATGGATGTAACCTTGTCATTATGGAAGGTAGATTGTTGTCCCTATTTTTGTTACTCTAGTGGATGGTAGCCTTGTCATTATGGAAGGTAGTCTGTCGTTGTGATTTATGTTACTCCAATGGATGGTGGCCTTGTTATTATGGAAGGTAGTCTATTGTCGTGATTTTTGTTACTCCAATGGATGGTACCCTTGTCATTATGGAAGATAGTTTGTTGTCGAGATTTTTATTACTCCAATGGATGGTAGCCTTGTCATTATGGAAGGTTGTCTGTTTTCGAGATTTTTGTTACTCCAATGGATGGTAGCCTTGTCATTATGGAAGGTAGTCTTTTGTTGTAATTTTTGTTACTCCAATGGATGGTATCCTTGTCATTGTGGAAGGTAGTCTGTCGTTGTGATTTCAGTTACTCAATGGATGATAGCCTTGTTATTATGGAAGGTATTCTGTTGTTCAGATTTTTGTTACTCCAATGGATGGTAGACTTGTCATTATGGAAGGTAGTTTGTTGTCGATAATTTTGTTACTCCATTGGATTATAGCCTTGTCAATATGAAAGGTAGTCTATTGTCGAGATTTGTGTTGATCCAATGGATAGTAGACTTGTCATTATGGAAGGTAGTCTCTTGTCGAGATTTTTGTTATTCTAATTGATGGTACTCTTATCATTATGGAAGGTATTCGATTGTCGAGATTTTTTTTACTCAAATGGATGGTAGCCTTGTCATTATGGAAGATAGTCTGTTTTCAAGATTTTTGTTATTCCAATGGATGATAGCCTTGTCGTTATGGAAGGTAGTCTGTTGTCGTGATTTTTGTTACTCCAATGGATTTTAGCCTTGTAATTCTTTAAGTTAATATGTTGTTGATATCTTTGTTACTCCAATAGATGGTAGCCTTGTCATTATGGAAGGTAGTCTGTTTTCGATATTTTTGTTACTCCAATGGATGGTAGCCTTGTCATTATGCAATGTAGTCTCTTGTTGATATTTTTGTTACTCCAATGGATGGTAGCCTTGTCATTATGGAAGCTAGATTGTTTTCCCGATTTTGGTTACTCTAATGGATGGTAGCCTTGTCATTATGGAAGGTAGTCTATCATTGTGATTTATGTTACTCCAATGGATGGTAGCCTTGTCATTATGGAAGGTAGTCTGTTGTTCAGATTTTTATTACTCCAATGGATGGTAGACTTGTCATTATGGAAGGTAGTCTATTGTCGAGAGCTTGTTACTCCATTTGATTGTAGCCTTGTCATTATGAAAGGTAGTCTATTGTCGAGATTTTTGTTATTCTAATGGATTGTGGACTTGTCATTATGGAAGGTAGTCTGTTGTCGTGATTTTTGTTACTCCAATGGATGGTACACTTGTCATTATGGAAGGTAGTCTATTGTCGAGATTTTTGTTACTTAAATGGATGGTAGCCTTGTCATTATGGTAGGTAGTCTGTTGTTTAGATTTTTTTTATTCCAATGGATGGTAGCCTTGTCATTATGGAAGGTAGTTTATTGTCGATATCTTTGTTACTCCAATGGATGGTAGCCTTGTCATTATGGAAGATAGTCTTGTGTCGATATCTTTGTTACTCCAATGGATGGTAGCCTTCTCGTTATGGAAGGTAGTCTGTTGTCGTGATTTTTATTACTCCAGTTGATGGTAGCCATGTCATTATGGAAGGTAGTATGTTGTCGATATCTTTGTTACTCTAATGGATGTAACCTTGTCATTATGGAAGGTAGATTGTTGTCCCTATTTTTGTTACTCTAGTGGATGGTAGCCTTGTCATTATGGAAGGTAGTCTGTCGTTGTGATTTATGTTACTCCAATGGATGGTGGCCTTGTTATTATGGAAGGTAGTCTATTGTCGTGATTTTTGTTACTCCAATGGATGGTACCCTTGTCATTATGGAAGATAGTTTGTTGTCGAGATTTTTATTACTCCAATGGATGGTAGCCTTGTCATTATGGAAGGTTGTCTGTTTTCGAGATTTTTGTTACTCCAATGGATGGTAGCCTTGTCATTATGGAAGGTAGTCTTTTGTTGTAATTTTTGTTACTCCAATGGATGGTATCCTTGTCATTGTGGAAGGTAGTCTGTCGTTGTGATTTCAGTTACTCAATGGATGATAGCCTTGTCATTATGGAAGGTATTCTGTTGTTCAGATTTTTGTTACTCCAATGGATGGTAGACTTGTCATTATGGAAGGTAGTTTGTTGTCGATAATTTTGTTACTCCATTGGATTATAGCCTTGTCAATATGAAAGGTAGTCTATTGTCGAGATTTGTGTTGATCCAATGGATAGTAGACTTGTCATTATGGAAGGTAGTCTCTTGTCGAGATTTTTGTTATTCTAATTGATGGTACTCTTATCATTATGGAAGGTATTCGATTGTCGAGATTTTTTTTACTCAAATGGATGGTAGCCTTGTCATTATGGAAGATAGTCTGTTTTCAAGATTTTTGTTATTCCAATGGATGATAGCCTTGTCGTTATGGAAGGTAGTCTGTTGTCGTGATTTTTGTTACTCCAATGGATTTTAGCCTTGTAATTTTTTAAGTTAATATGTTGTTGATATCTTTGTTACTCCAATAGATGGTAGCCTTGTCATTATGGAAGGTAGTCTGTTTTCGATATTTTTGTTACTCCAATGGATGGTAGCCTTGTCATTATGCAATGTAGTCTCTTGTTGATATTTTTGTTACTCCAATGGATGGTAGCCTTGTCATTATGGAAGCTAGATTGTTTTCCCGATTTTGGTTACTCTAATGGATGGTAGCCTTGTCATTATGGAAGGTAGTCTATCATTGTGATTTATGTTACTCCAATGGATGGTAGCCTTGTCATTATGGAAGGTAGTCTGTTGTTCAGATTTTTATTACTCCAATGGATGGTAGACTTGTCATTATGGAAGGTAGTCTATTGTCGAGAGCTTGTTACTCCATTTGATTGTAGCCTTGTCATTATGAAAGGTAGTCTATTGTCGAGATTTTTGTTATTCTAATGGATTGTGGACTTGTCATTATGGAAGGTAGTCTGTTGTCGTGATTTTTGTTACTCCAATGGATGGTACACTTGTCATTATGGAAGGTAGTCTATTGTCGAGATTTTTGTTACTTAAATGGATGGTAGCCTTGTCATTATGGTAGGTAGTCTGTTGTTTAGATTTTTTTTATTCCAATGGATGGTAGCCTTGTCATTATGGAAGGTAGTTTATTGTCGATATCTTTGTTACTCCAATGGATGGTAGCCTTGTCATTATGGAAGATAGTCTTGTGTCGATATCTTTGTTACTCCAATGGATGGTAGCCTTCTCGTTATGGAAGGTAGTCTGTTGTCGTGATTTTTATTACTCCAGTTGATGGTAGCCATGTCATTATGGAAGGTAGTATGTTGTCGATATCTTTGTTACTCTAATGGATGTAACCTTGTCATTATGGAAGGTAGATTGTTGTCCCTATTTTTGTTACTCTAGTGGATGGTAGCCTTGTCATTATGGAAGGTAGTCTGTCGTTGTGATTTATGTTACTCCAATGGATGGTGGCCTTGTTATTATGGAAGGTAGTCTATTGTCGTGATTTTTGTTACTCCAATGGATGGTACCCTTGTCATTATGGAAGATAGTTTGTTGTCGAGATTTTTGTTACTCCAATGGATGGTAGCCTTGTCATTATGGAAGGTTGTCTGTTTTCGAGATTTTTGTTAATCCAATGGATGGTAGCCTTGTCATTATGGAAGGTAGTCTTTTGTTGTAATTTTTGTTACTCCAATGGATGGTAGCCTTGTCATTGTGGAAGGTAGTCTGTCGTTGTGATTTCAGTTACTCAATGGATGATAGCCTTGTCATTATGGAAGGTATTCAGTTGTTCAGATTTTTGTTACTCCAATGGATGGTAGACTTGTCATTATGGAAGGTAGTTTGTTGTCGATAATTTTGTTACTCCATTGGATTATAGCCTTGTCAATATGAAAGGTAGTCTATTGTCGAGATTTGTGTTGATCCAATGGATGGTAGACTTGTCATTATGGAAGGTAGTCTGTTGTCGAGATTTTTGTTATTCTAATGGATGGTACTCTTATCATTATGGAAGGTATTCAATTATCGAGATTTTTTTTACTCAAATGGATGGTAGCCTTGTCATTATGGAAGATAGTCTATTTTCAAGATTTTTGTTATTCCTATGGATGATAGCCTTGTCGTTATGGAAGGTAGTCTGTTGTCGTGATTTTTGTTACTCCAATGGATGTTAGCCTTGTAATTTTTTAAGTTAGTATGTTGTTGATATCTTTGTTACTCCAATGGATGGTAGCCTTGTCATTATGGAAGGTAGTCTGTTTTCGATATTTTTGTTACTCCAATGGATGGTAGCCTTGTCATTATGCAATGTAGTCTCTTGTTTATATTTTTGTTACTCCAATGGATGGTAGCCTTGTCATTATGGAAGGTAGATTGTGTTCCCGATTTTGGTTACTCTAATGGATGGTAGCCTTGTCATTATGGAAGGTAGTCTATCATTGTGATTTATGTTACTCCAATGGATGGTAGCCTTGTCATTATGGAAGGTAGTCTGTTGTTCAGATTTTTATTACTCCAATGGATGGTAGACTTGTCATTATGGAAGGTAGTCTATTGTCGAGAGCTTGTTACTCCATTGGATTGTAGCCTTGTCATTATGAAAGGTAGTCTATTGTCGAGATTTTTGTTATTCTAAAGGATTGTGGACTTGTCATTATGGAAGGTAGTCTGTTGTCGTGATTTTTGTTACTCCAATGGATGGTACACTTGTCATTATGGAAGGTAGTCTATTGTCCAGATTTTTGTTACTTAAATGGATGGTAGCCTTGTCATTATGGTAGGTAGTCTGTTGTTTAGATTTTTTTTATTCCAATGGATGGTAGCCTTGTCATTATGGAAGGTAGTTTATTGTCGATATCTTTGTTACTCCAATGGATGGTAGCCTTGTCATTATGGAAGATAGTCTTGTGTCGATATCTTTGTTACTCCAATGGATGGTAGCCTTCTCGTTATGGAAGGTAGTCTGTTGTCGTGATTTTTATTACTCCAGTTGATGGTAGCCATGTCATTATGGAAGGTAGTATGTTGTCGATATCTTTGTTACTCTAATGGATGTAACCTTGTCATTATGGAAGGTAGATTGTTGTCCCTATTTTTGTTACTCTAGTGGATGGTAGCCTTGTCATTATGGAAGGTAGTCTGTCGTTGTGATTTATGTTACTCCAATGGATGGTGGCCTTGTTATTATGGAAGGTAGTCTATTGTCATGATTTTTGTTACTCCAATGGATGGTACCCTTGTCATTATGGAAGATAGTTTGTTGTCGAGATTTTTGTTACTCCAATGGATGGTAGCCTTGTCATTATGGAAGGTTGTCTGTTTTCGAGATTTTTGTTACTCCAATGGATGGTAGCCTTGTAATTATGGAAGGTAGTCTTTTGTTGTAATTTTTGTTAGTCCAATGGATGGAAGCCTTGTCATTGTGGAAGGTAGTCTGTCGTTGGTATTTCAGTTACTCAATGGATGATAGCCTTGTCATTATGGAAGGTATTCTGTTGTTCAGATTTTTGTTACTCCAATGGATGGTAGACTTTTCATTATGGAAGGTAGTTTGTTGTCGATAATTTTGTTACTCCATTGGATTATAGCCTTGTCATTATGAAAGGTAAGCTATTGTCCAGATTTGTGTTGATCCAATGGATGGTAGACTTGTCATTATAGAAGGTAGTCTGATGTCGAGATTTCTGTTATTCTAATGGATGGTACTCTTATCATTATGGAAGGTATTCGATTGTCGAGATTTTTTTTACTCAAATGGATGGTAGCCTTGTCATTATGGAAGATAGTCTGTTTTCAAGATTTTTGTTATTCCAATGGATGATAGCCTCGTCATTATGGAAGGTAGTCTGTTGTCGTGATTTTTGTTACTCCAATGGATGTTAGCCTTGTAAATTTTTAATTTAGTATGTTGTTGATATCTTTGTTACTCCAATGGATGGTAGCCTTGTCATTATGGAAGGTAGTCTTTTTTCGATATTTTTGTTACTCCAATGGATGGTAGCCTTGTCATTATGCAATGTAGTCTCTTGTTGATATTTTTGTTACTCCAATGGATGGTAGCCTTGTCATTATGGAAGGTAGATTGTTTTCCCGATTTTGGTTACTCTAATTGATGGTAGCCTTGTCATTATGGAAGGTAGTCTATCATTGTGATTTATGTTACTCTAATGGATGGTAGCCTTGTCATTATGGAAGGTAGTCTGTTGTTCAGATTTTTGTTTCTCCAATGGATGGTAGACTTGTCATTATGGAAGGTAGTCTATTGTCGAGAGCTTGTTACTCCATTGGATTGTAGCCTTGTCATTATGAAAGGTAGTCTATTATCGAGATTTTTGTTATTCCAATGGATTGTGGACTTGTCATTATGGAAGGTAGTCTGTTTTCGAGACTTTTGTTACTCCAATGGATGGTACCCTTGTCATTATGGAAGATAGTTTGTTGTCGAGATTTTTTTTACTCTAATGGATGGTACCCTTATCGTTATGGAAGGTAGTCTATTGTCGAGATATTTGTTACTTAAATGGATGGTAGTCTTGTCATTATGGTAGGTAGTCTGTTGTTTAGATTTTTGTTATTCCAATGGATGGTAGCCTTGTCATTATGGAAGGTAGTTTATTGTCGATATCTTTGTTACTCCAATGGATGGTAGCCTTGTCATTATGGAAGATAGTCTTCCGTCGATATCTTTGTTACTCCAATGGATGGTAGCCTTCTCGTTATGGAAGGTAGTCTGTTGTCGTGATTTTTATTACTCCAGTTGATGGTAGCCATGTCATTATGGAAGGTAGTATGTTGTCGATATCTTTGTTACACTAATGGATGTAACCTTATCATTATGGAAAGTAGATTGTTGTCCCTATTTTTGTTACTCTAATGGATGGTAGCCTTGTCATTATGGAAGGTAGTTTGTCGTTGTGATTTATGTTAATCCAATGGATGGTGGCCTTGTTATTATGGAAGGTAGTCTATGGTCGTGATTTTTGTTACTCCAATGGATGGTACCCTTGTCATTATGGAAGATAGTCTGTTGTCGAGATTTTTGTTACTCCAATGGATGGTAGCCTTGTCATTATTGAAGGTAGTCTGTTGTCGATATTTTTGTTACTGGATTGGATGGTAGCCATGTCATTATGGAAGGAAGTTTGTTGTCGAGATTTTTGTTATTCCAATGGATGGTAGCCTTGTCATTATGGAAGTTACTCTGTTGTCGTGATTTTTGTTACTCCAATGGATGGTAGACTTGTCATTATGGAAGGTGGTCTCTTGTTGATATTTTTGTTACTCGAATAGGTGGTAGCCTTGTCATTATGGAAGGTAGTCCGTTGTCCCAATTTTTGTTACACAAATGGATGGTAGCCTTGTCATTATGGAAGGTAGTATGTCGTTGTGATTTCTGTTACTCCAATGGATGGTAGCCTTGTCATTATGAAAGGTAGTCTATTGTTTAGATTTTTTTTATTCCAATGGATGGTAGCCTTCTCATTATGGAAGGTAGTCTATTGTCGTGATTTTTACTACTCTAATGGATGGTAGCCATGTCATTATGGAAGGTAGTATGTTGTCGATATCTTTTTTACTCTAATGGATGGTACCCTTGTCATTATGGAAGGTAGTTCGTTCTTGATATTTTTGTTACTCCAATGGATGGTAGCCTTGTCATTATGGAAGGTAGTCTATCGTTGTGATTTATGTTACTCCAATGGATGGTAGCCTAGTCATTATGGAAGGTAGTTTGTTGTTCAGATTTTTGTTACTCCAATGGATGGTAAACTTGTCATTATGGAAGGTAGTCTATTGTCGGGAGCTTGTTACTCCATTGGATTTTAGCCTTGTCATTATGAAAGGTAGTCTATTGTCGAGATTTTTGTTATTCCAATGGATTGTGGACTTGTCATTATTAGAGGTAGTCTGTTGTCGAGATTTTTGTTATTCCAATGGATGGTACCCTTGTCATTATGGAAGATATACTTTTGTCGAGATTTTTGTTACTCTAATGGATGGTACCCTTATCGTTATGGACGGTAGTCTATTGTCGAGATTTTTGTTACTCAAATGGATGGTAGCTTTGTCATTATGGAAGGTAGTTTGTTGTTTAGATTTTTGTTATTCCAATGGATGGTAGCCTTGTCATTATGGAAGGTAGTATGTTGCCGATATCTTTGTTACTCCAATGAATGGTAGCCTTGTCATTATGGAAGATATTCTTGTGTCGATATCTTTGTTACTCCAATGGATGGTAGCCTTCTCGTTATGGAAGGTAGTCTGTTGTCGTGATTTTTATTACTCCAATTGATGGTATCCATGTAATTATGGAAGGTAGTATGTTGTCGATAGCATTGTTACTCTAATGGATGGTAGCCTTGTCATTATGGAAGGTAGATTGTTTTCCCTTTTTTTGTTACTCTAATGGATGATAGCCTTGTCATTATGGAAGGTAGTCTGTCATTGTGATTTATGGTACTCCAATGGATGTTGGCCTTGTTATTATGGAAGGTAGTCTATTGTAATGATTTTTGTTACTCCAATGGATGGTACCCTTGTCATTATGGAAGATAGTCTGTTGTCGAGACTTTTGTTACTCCAATGGATGGTAGCCTTGTCATTATGGAAGGTAGTCTGTTGTCCAAATTTTGTATACTCCAATGGATGGTATCCTTGTCATTATGCAAGGTAGTCTCTTGTTGATATTTTTGTTACTCCAATGGACGGTACCCTTGTCATTATTAAAGGTAGTCTGTGGTCCAGATTTTTGTTACTCTAATGGATGGTAGCTTTCTCATTAAGGAAGGTAGTCTGTTGTCGATATTTTTGTTACTGAATTGGATGGTAGCCTTGTCATTATGGAAAGTAGTCTGTTGTCGAGATTTTTGTTAGTCCAATGGATGGTAGCCTTGACATTATGGAAGGTAGTATGTTGTCGATATCTTTGTTACTCCAAGGGATGGTAGCCTTGTCATTATGGAAGGTAGTTTGTTGTCGATATTTTTATTACTCCAATGGATGGTAGCCTTGTCATTATGGAAGGTAGTCTGTTGTCCCAATTTTTGTTACTCAAATTGATGGTAGCCTTGTCATTATGTAAGGTAGTATGTCATTGTGATTTTTGTTACTCCAATGGATGGTAGCCTTGTCTTATGGAAGGTAGTCTGTTGTTCAGATTTTTGTTATTCCAATGGATGGTAGCCTTCTCATTATGGAAGGTAGTCTATTGTCGTGATTTTTACTACTCCACTGGATGGTAGCCATGTCATTATGGAAGGTAGTATGTTGTCGATATTTTTGTTACTCCAATGGATGGTAGCCTTGTCATTATGGAAGGTAGTCTGTTGTCGAGATATTTGTTAATCTAATGGATGGTACTCTTATCATTATGGAAGGTAGTCGATTTTCGAGATTTTTATTACTCAAATGGATGGTAGCCTTGTCATTATGGAAGATAGTCTATTTTCATGATTTTTGTTATTCCAATGGATGATAGCCTTGTCATTATGGAAGGTAGTCTGTTGTCGTGATTTTTGTTACACCAATGGATGTTAGCCTTGTCATATTTTATGTTAGTATGTTGTCGATATCTTTGTTACTCCAATGGATGGTAGCCTTGTCGTTATGGCAGGTAGTGTGTTTTCGATATTTTTGTTACTCCAATGGATGGTAGCCTTGTCATTATGCAAGGTAGTCTCTTGTTGATATTTTTGTTACTCCAATGGATGGTAGCCTTCTAATTATGGAAGGTAGATTGTTTTCCCGATTTTTGTTACTCTAATGGATGGTAGCCTTGTCATTATGGAAGGTATTATGTCGATGTGATTTATGTTACTCCAATGGATGGTAGCCTTGTCATTATGGAAGGTAGTCTGTTGTTCAGATTTTTGTTACTCTAATGGATGGTAGACTTGTCATTATGGAAGGTAGTCTATTGTCGAGAGCTTATTACTACATTGGATTTTAGCCTTGTCATTATGAAAGGTAGTCTGTTGTCGAGATTTTTGTTATTCCAATGGATTGTGGACTTGTCATTATGGAATGTAGTCTGTTGTCGAGATTTTTGTTACTCCAATGGACGGTACCCTTGTCATTATGGAAGATAGTCTGTTGTCGAGATTTTTGTTACTCTAATGGATGGTACCCTTATCGTTATGGAAAGTAGTCTATTGTCGAGATTTTTGTTACGCAAATAGATAGTAGCCTTGTCATTATGGAAGGTAGTCTGTTGTTTAGATTTTTGTTATCCCAATGTATCGTAGCCTTGTCATTATGGAAGGTAGTATGTTATCGATATCTTTGTTACTCTAATGGATGGTAGCCTTGTCATTATGGAAGATAGTCTTGTGTCGATATCTTTGTTACTCCAATGGATGGTAGCCTTCTCGTTATGGAAGGTAGTCTATTGTCGTGATTTTTATTACTCTAATTGATGGTAGCCATGTCATTATGGAAGGTAGCATGTTGTCAATATCTTTGTTAATCTAATGGATGGTAGCCTTGTCATTATGGAAGTTAGATTGTTGTCCCGATTTTTTTTATCTAATGGTTGGTAGCCTTGACATTATGGAAGGTAGTTTGTCGTGATGATTTCTATTACTCTAATGGATGTTAGCCGTGTCATTATGGAAGGTAGTATGTTGTTCAGATTTTTGTTATTCCAATGGATTGTAGCCTTCTCATTATGGAAGGAAGACTATTGTCGTGATTTTTACTACTCCAATGGATGGTAGCCATGTCATTATGGAAGGTAGTATGTTGTCGATATCTTTGTTACTCTAATGGATGGTAGCCTTGTCATTATGGAAGGTAGTCCGTTGTCGAGATTTTTGTTACTCCAATGGATGGTAACCTTGTCATTATGGAAGGTCGTCTCTTGTTGATATTTTTGTAACTCCATTGGATGGTAGCCTTGTCATTATGGAAGGTAGTTTGTTGTCCCAATTATTATGGAAGGTAGTCTGTCATTGTGATTTTAGTTACTCAATGGATGATAGCCTTGTCATTATCGAAGGTATTCTGTTGTTCAGATTTTTTTTACTCCAATGGATGGTAGACTTGTCATTATGGAATGTATTCTGTTGTCGAGATTTTTGTTACTCCAATGGACGGTACCCTTGTCATTATGGAAGATAGTCTGTTGTCGAGATTTTTGTTACTCTAATGGATGGTACCCTTATGGTTATGGAAAGTAGTCTATTGTCGAAATTTTTGTTACGCAAATAGATGGTAGCCTTTTCATTATGGAAGGTAGTCTGTTGTTTAGATTTTTGTTATTCCAATGGATGGTAGCCTTGTCATTATGGAAGGTAGTATGCTATCGATATCTTTGTTTCTCTAATGGATGGTAGCCTTGTCATTATGGAAGATAGTCTTGTGTCGATATCTTTGTTACTCAAATGGATGGTAGCCTTCTCGTTATGGAAGGTAGTCTATTGTCGTGATTTTTATTACTCTAATTGATGGTAGCCATGTCATTATGGAAGGTAGTATGTTGTCGATATCTTTGTTACTCTAATGGATGGTAGCCTTGTCATTATGGAAGTTAGATTGTTGTCCCGATTTTTTTACTCTAATTGATGGTAGCCTTGTCATTATGGAAGGTAGTCTGTCGTGATGATTTCTATTACTCTAATGGATGTTAGCCGTCTCATTATGGAAGGTAGTCTGTTGTTCAGATTTTTATTATTCCAATGGATTGTAGCCTTCTCATTATGGTAGGAAGTCTATTGTCGTGATTTTTACTACTCCAACGGATGGTACCCATGTTATTATGGAAGGTAGTATGTTGTCGATATCTTTGTTACTCTAATGGATGGTAGCCTTGTCATTATGGAAGGTAGTCCGTTGTCGAGATTTTTGTTACTCCAATGGATGGTAGCCTTGTAATTATGGAAGGTAGTCTCTTGTTGATATTTTTGTAACTCCATTGGATGGTAGCCTTGTCATTATGGAAGGTAGTCTGTTGTCCCAATTATTGTTACTCAAATGGATGGTAGCCTTGTTATTATGGAAGGTATTCTGTTGTTCAGATTTTTGTTACTCCAATGGATGGTAGACTTTTCATTATGGAAGATAGTCTATTTTCGATATTTTTGTTACTCCATTGAATTGTAGCCTTGTCATTATGAAAGGTAGTCTATTGTCGAAATTTTTGTTGATCCAATGGATGGTAGACTTGTCATTACGGAAGGTAGTCTGTTGTCGAGATTTTTGTTACTCTAATGGATGGTACTCTTATCATTATGGAAGGTAGTCGATTGTCGAGATTTTTGTTACTCAAATGGATGGTAGCCTTGTCATTATGGAAGATAGTTTGTTTTCAAGATTTTTGTTATTCCAATGGATGATAGGTTTGTCATTATGGAAGGTAGTCTGTTGTCGTGATTTTTGTTACTCCAATGGATGTTAGCCATGTCATATTTTAAGTTAGTATGTTGTCTATATCTTTGTTACTCCAATGGATGGTAGCCTTGTCATTATGGAAGGTAGTGTGTTTTCGATATTTTTGTTACTCCAATGGATGGTAGCCTTGTCATTATGCAAGGTAGTCTCTTGTTGATATTTTTGTTACTCCAATGGATGGTAGCCTTGTCATTATGGAAGGTAGATTGTTTTGCCGATTTTTGTTACTCTAATGGATGGTAGCCTTGTAATTGTGGAAGCTATTCTGTCGATGTGATTTATGTTACTCCAATGGATGGTAGCCTTGTCATTATGGAAGGTAGTCTGTTGTTCAGATTTTTGTTACTCCAATGGATGGTAGACTTGTCATTATGGAAGGTAGTCTATTGTCGAGAGCTTGTTACTCCATTGGTTTGTAGCCTTGTCATTATGAAAGGTAGTCTATTATCGAGATTTTTGTTATTCCAATGGATTGTGGACTTTTCATTATGGAAGGTAGTCTGTTGTCGAGATTTTTGTTACTCCAATGAATGATACCCTTGTCATTATGGAAGATAGTCTGTTGTCGATATTTTTGTTACTCTAATGGATGGTACCCTTATCGTTATGGAAAGTAGTCTATTGTCGAGATTTTTGTTACGCAAATAGATGGTAACCTTGTCATTATTGAAGGTAGTCTGTTGTTTAGATTTTTGTTATTCCAATGGATGGTAGCCTTGTCATTATGGAAGGTAGTATGTTATCGATATCTTTGTTACTCTAATGGATGGTAGCCTTGTCATTATGGAAGATAGTCTTGTGTCGATATCTTTGTTACTCCAATGGATGGTAGCCTTCTCGTTATGGAAGGTAGTCTATTGTCGTGATTTTTATTACTCCAATTGTTGGTAGCCATGTCATTATGGAAGGTAGTATGTTGTCGATATCTTTGTTACTCTAATGGATGGTAGCCTTGTCATTATGGAAGTTAGATTGTTGTCCCGATTTTTTTTACTCTAATTGATGGTAGCCTTGTCATTATGGAAGGTAGTCTGTCGTGATGATTTCTATTACTCTAATGGATGTTAGCCGTCTCATTATGGAAGGTAGTCTGTTGTTCAGATTTTTATTATTCCAATGGATTGTAGCCTTCTCATTATGGTAGGAAGTCTATTGTCGTGATTTTTACTACTCCAACGGATGGTACCCATGTTATTATGGAAGGTAGTATGTTGTCGATATCTTTGTTACTCTAATGGATGGTAGCCTTGTCATTATGGAAGGTAGTCCGTTGTCGAGATTTTTGTTACTCCAATGGATGGTAGCCTTGTAATTATGGAAGGTAGTCTCTTGTTGATATTTTTGTAACTCCATTGGATGGTAGCCTTGTCATTATGGAAGGTAGTCTGTTGTCCCAATTATTGTTACTCAAATGGATGGTAGCCTTGTTATTATGGAAGGTATTCTGTTGTTCAGATTTTTGTTACTCCAATGGATGGTAGACTTTTCATTATGGAAGATAGTCTATTTTCGATATTTTTGTTACTCCATTGAATTGTAGCCTTGTCATTATGAAAGGTAGTCTATTGTCGAAATTTTTGTTGATCCAATGGATGGTAGACTTGTCATTACGGAAGGTAGTCTGTTGTCGAGATTTTTGTTACTCTAATGGATGGTACTCTTATCATTATGGAAGGTAGTCGATTGTCGAGATTTTTGTTACTCAAATGGATGGTAGCCTTGTCATTATGGAAGATAGTTTGTTTTCAAGATTTTTGTTATTCCAATGGATGATAGGTTTGTCATTATGGAAGGTAGTCTGTTGTCGTGATTTTTGTTACTCCAATGGATGTTAGCCATGTCATATTTTAAGTTAGTATGTTGTCTATATCTTTGTTACTCCAATGGATGGTAGCCTTGTCATTATGGAAGGTAGTGTGTTTTCGATATTTTTGTTACTCCAATGGATGGTAGCCTTGTCATTATGCAAGGTAGTCTCTTGTTGATATTTTTGTTACTCCAATGGATGGTAGCCTTGTCATTATGGAAGGTAGATTGTTTTGCCGATTTTTGTTACTCTAATGGATGGTAGCCTTGTAATTGTGGAAGCTATTCTGTCGATGTGATTTATGTTACTCCAATGGATGGTAGCCTTGTCATTATGGAAGGTAGTCTGTTGTTCAGATTTTTGTTACTCCAATGGATGGTAGACTTGTCATTATGGAAGGTAGTCTATTGTCGAGAGCTTGTTACTCCATTGGTTTGTAGCCTTGTCATTATGAAAGGTAGTCTATTATCGAGATTTTTGTTATTCCAATGGATTGTGGACTTTTCATTATGGAAGGTAGTCTGTTGTCGAGATTTTTGTTACTCCAATGAATGATACCCTTGTCATTATGGAAGATAGTCTGTTGTCGATATTTTTGTTACTCTAATGGATGGTACCCTTATCGTTATGGAAAGTAGTCTATTGTCGAGATTTTTGTTACGCAAATAGATGGTAACCTTGTCATTATTGAAGGTAGTCTGTTGTTTAGATTTTTGTTATTCCAATGGATGGTAGCCTTGTCATTATGGAAGGTAGTATGTTATCGATATCTTTGTTACTCTAATGGATGGTAGCCTTGTCATTATGGAAGATAGTCTTGTGTCGATATCTTTGTTACTCCAATGGATGGTAGCCTTCTCGTTATGGAAGGTAGTCTATTGTCGTGATTTTTATTACTCCAATTGTTGGTAGCCATGTCATTATGGAAGGTAGTATGTTGTCGATATCTTTGTTACTCTAATGGATGGTAGCCTTGTCATTATGGAAGTTAGATTGTTGTCCCGATTTTTTTTACTCTAATTGATGGTAGCCTTGTCATTATGGAAGGTAGTCTGTCGTGATGATTTCTATTACTCTAATGGATGTTAGCCGTCTCATTATGGAAGGTAGTCTATTGTTCAGATTTTTATTATTCCAATGGATTGTAGCCTTCTCATTATGGTAGGAAGTCTATTGTCGTGATTTTTACTACTCCAACGGATGGTACCCATGTTATTATGGAAGGTAGTATGTTGTCGATATCTTTGTTACTCTAATGGATGGTAGCCTTGTCATTATGGAAGGTAGTCCGTTGTCGAGATTTTTGTTACTCCAATGGATGGTAGCCTTGTCATTATGGAAGGTAGTCTCTTGTTGATATTTTTGTAACTCCATTGGATGGTAGCCTTGTCATTATGGAAGGTAGTCTGTTGTCCCAATTATTGTTACTCAAATGGATGGTAGCCTTGTTATTATGGAAGGTATTCTGTTGTTCAGATTTTTGTTACTCCAATGGATGGTAGACTTTTCATTATGGAAGATAGTCTATTTTCGATATTTTTGTTACTCCATTGGATTGTAGCCTTGTCATTATGAAAGGTAGTCTATTGTCGAGATTTTTGTTGATCCAATGGATGGTAGACTTGTCATTACGGAAGGTAGTCTGTTGTCGAGATTTTTGTTACTCTAATGGATGGTACTCTTATCATTAGGGAGGGTAGTCGATTGTCGAGATTTTTGTTACTCAAATGGATGGTAGCCTTGTCATTATGGAAGATAGTTTGTTTTCAAGATTTTTGTTATTCCAATGGATGATAGGTTTGTCATTATGGAAGGTAGTCTGTTGTCGTGATTTTTGTTACTCCAATGGATGTTAGCCTTGTCATATTTTAAGTTAGTATGTTGTCTATATCTTTGTTACTCCAATGGATGGTAGCCTTGTCATTATGGAAGGTAGTGTGTTTTCGATATTTTTGTTACTCCAATGGATGGTAGCCTTGTCATTATGCAAGGTAGTCTCTTGTTGATATTTTTGTTACTCCAATGGATGGTAGCCTTGTCATTGTGGAAGGTAGATTGTTTTGCCGATTTTTGTTACTCTAATGGATGGTAGCCTTGTAATTGTGGAAACTATTCTGTCGATGTGATTTATGTTACTCCAATGGATGGTAGCCTTGTCATTATGGAAGGTAGTCTGTTGTTCAGATTTTTGTTTCTCCAATGGATGGTAGACTTGTCATTATGGAAGGTAGTCTATTGTCGAGAGCTTGTTACTCCATTGGATTGTAGCCTTGTCATTATGAAAGGTAGTCTATTATCGATATTTTTGTTATTCCAATGGATTGTGGACTTTTCATTATGAAAGGTAGTCTGTTGTCGAGATTTTTGTTACTCCAATGAATGATACCCTTGTCATTATGGAAGATAGTCTGTTGTCGATATTTTTGTTACTCTAATGGATGGTACCCTTATCGTTATGGAAAGTAGTCTATTATCGAGATTTTTGTTACGCAAATAGATGGTAACCTTGTCATTATTGAAGGTAGTCTGTTGTTTAGATTTTTGTTATTCCAATGGATGGTAGCCTTGTCATTATGGAAGGTAGTATGTTATCGATATCTTTGTTACTCTAATGGATGGTAGCCTTGTCATTATGGAAGATAGTCTTGTGTCGATATCTTTGTTACTCCAATGGATGGTAGCCTTCTCGTTATGGAAGGTAGTCTATTGTCGTGATTTTTATTACTCCAATTGTTGGTAGCCATGTCATTATGGAAGGTAGTATGTTGTTGATATCTTTGTTACTCTAATGGATGGTAGCCTTGTCATTATGGAAGTTAGATTGTTGTCCCGATTTTTTTTACTCTAATTGATGGTAGCCTTGTCATTATGGAAGGTAGTCTGTCGTGATGATTTCTATTACTCTAATGGATGTTAGCCGTGTCATTATGGAAGGTAGTCTATTGTTCAGATTTTTGTTATTCCAATGGATTGTAGCCTTCTCATTATGGAAGGTAGTCTATTGTTGTGATTTTTACTACTCCAATGGATGGTAGCCATGTCATTATAGAAGGTAGTATGTTGTCGATATCTTTGTTACTCTAATGGATGGTAGCCTTGTCATTATGGAAGGTAGTCCGTTGTCAATATTTTTGTTACTCCAATGGATGGTAGCCTTGTCATTATGGAAGGTAGTCTCTTGTTGATATTTTTGTTACTCCATTGGATGGTAGCCTTGTCATTATGGAAGGTAGTTTGTTGTCCCGATTATTGTTACTCAAATGGATGGTAGCCTTATTATTATGGAAGGTAGTCTGTCGTTGTGATTTCAGTTACTCAATGGATGATAGCCTTGTCATTATGGAAGGTATTCTGTTGTTTAGATTTTTGTTACTCCAATGGATGGTAGACCTGTCATTATGGAAGATAGTCTGTTGTCGATATTTTTGTTACTCCATTGGATTGTAGCCTTGTCATTATGAAAGGTAGTCTATTGTTGAGATTTTTGTTGATCCAATGGATGGTAGAATTTTCATTACGGAAGGTAGTCTGTTTTCGAGATTTTTGTTACTCAAATAGATGGTAACCTTGTCATTATTGAAGGTAGTCTGTTGTTTAGATTTTTGTTATTCCAATGGATGGTAGCCTTGTCATTATGGAAGGTAGTATGTTATCGATATCTTTGTTACTCTAATGGATGGTAGCCTTGTCATTATGGAAGATAGTCTTATGTCGATATATTTGTTACTCCAATGGATGGTAGCCTTCTCGTTATGGAAGGTAGTCTATTGTCGTGATTTTTATTACTCCAATTGATGGTAGCCATGTCATTATGGAAGGTAGTATGTTGTCGATATCTTTGTTACTCTAATGGATGGTAGCCTTGTCATTATGGAAGTTAGATTGTTGTCCCGATTTTTTTTACTCTAATTGATGGTAGCCTTGTCATTATGGAAGGTAGTCTGTCGTGATGATTTTTATTACTCTAATGGATGTTAGCCGTGTCATTATGGAAGGTAGTCTATTGTTCAGATTTTTGTTATTCCAATGGATTGTAGCCTTCTCATTATGGAAGGTAGTCTATTGTTGTGATTTTTACTACTCCAATGGATGGTAGCCATGTCATTATAGAAGGTAGTATGTTGTCGATATCTTTGTTACTCTAATGGATGGTAGCATTGTCATTATGGAAGGTAGTCCGTTGTCAAGATTTTTGTTACTCCAATGGATGGTAGCCTTGTCATTATGGAAGGTAGTCTCTTGTTGATATTTTTGTTACTCCATTGGATGGTAGCCTTGTCATTATGGAAGGTAGTTTGTTGTCCCGATTATTGTTACTCAAATGGATGGTAGCCTTGTTATTATGGAAGGTAGTCTGTCGTTGTGATTTCAGTTACTCAATGGATGATAGCCTTGTCATTATGGAAGGTATTCTGTTGTTCAGATTTTTGTTACTCCAATGGATGGTAGACTTGTCATTATGGAAGATAGTCTGTTGTCGATATTTCTGTTACTCCATTGGATTGTAGCCTTGTCATTATGAAAGGTAGTCTATTGTCGAGATTTTTGTTGATCCAATGGATGGTAGAATTTTCATTACGGAAGGTAGTCTGTTGTCAAGATTTTTGTTACTCTAATGGATGGTACTCTTATCATTATGGAAGGTAGTCGATTGTCGAGATTTTTGTTACTCAAATGGATGGTAGCCTTGTCATTATGGAAGATAGTCTGTTTTCAAGATTTTTGTTATTCCAATGGATTATATGCCTTGTCATTATGGAAGGTAGTCTGTTGTCGTGATTTTTGTTACTCCAATGGATGTTAGCCTTGTCATATTTTAAGTTAGTATGTTGTCGATATCTTTGTTACTCCAATGGATTGTAGCCTTGTCATTATGGAAGTTAGTGTGTTTTCGATATTTTTGTTACTGCAATGGATGGAAGCCTTGTCATTATGCAAGGTAGTCTCTTGTTCAAATTTTTGTTACTCCAATGGATGGTAGACTTGTCATTATGGAAGGTAGTCTATTGTCGAGAGCTTGTTACTCCATTGGATTGTATCCTTGTCATTATGAAAGGTAGTCTGTTGTCGAGATTTTTCTTATTCCAATGGATTGTGGACTTGTCATTATGGAAGGTAGTCTGTTGTCGAGATTTTTGTTACTCCAATGGATGATACCCTTGTCATTATGGAAGATAGTCTGTTGTCGAGATTTTTGTTACTCTAATGGATGGTACCCTTATCGTTATGGAAAGTAGTCTATTATCGAGATTTTTGTTACGCAAATAGATGGTAGCCTTGTCATTATGGAAGGTAGTCTGTTGTTTAGGTTTTTGTTATTCCAATGGATGGTAGCTTTGTCATTATGGAAGGTAGTATGTTATCGATATCTTTGTTACTCTAATGGATGGTAGCCTTTTCATTATGAAAGATAGTCTTGTGTCGATATCTTTGTTACTCCAATTGATGGTAGCCTTCTCGTTATGGAAGGTAGTCTATTGTCAGGATTTTTATTACTCCAATTGATGGTAGCCATGTCATTATGGAAGGTAGTATGTTGTCGATATCTTTGTTACTCTAATGGATGGTAGCCTTGTTATTATGGAAGTTAGATTGTTGTCCCGATTTTTTTTACTCTAATGGATGGTAGCCTTGTCATTATGGAAGGTAGTCTGTCGTGATGATTTCTATTACTCTAATGGATGTTAGCCGTGTCATTATGGAAGGTAGTCTGTTGTTCAGATTTTTGTTATTCCAATGGATTGTAGCCTTCTCATTATGGAAGGTAGTCTATTGTCGTGTTTTTTACTACTCCAATGGATGGTAGCCATGTCATTATGGAAGGTAGTATGTTGTCGATATCTTTGTTACTCTAATGGATGGTAGCCTTGTCTTTATGGAAGGTAGTCTGTCGTGATGATTTCTATTACTCTAATGGATGTTAGACGTGTCATTATGGAAGGTAGTCTATTGTTCAGATTTTTGTTATTCCAATGGATTGTAGCCTTCTCATTATGGAAGGTAGTCTATTGTTGTGATTTCTACTACTCCAATGGATGGTAGCCATGTCATTATAGAAGGTAGTATGTTGTCGATATCTTTGTTACTCTAATGGATGATAGCCTTGTCATTATGGAAGGTAGTCCGTTATCAAGATTTTTGTTACTCCATTGGATGGTAGCCTTGTCATTATGGAAGGTAGTCTCTTGTTGATATTTTTGTTACTCCATTGGATGGTAGCCTTGTCATTATGGAAGGTAGTTTGTTGTCCCGATTATTGTTACTCAAATGGATGGTAGCCTTGCTATTATGGAAGGTAGTCTGTCGTTGTGATTTCAGTTACTCAATGGATGATAGCCTTGTCATTATGGAAGGTAGTCTATTGTCGAGAGCTTGTTACTCCATTGGATTGTATCCTTGTCATTATGAAAGGTAGTCTGTTGTCGAGATTTTTCTTATTCCAATGGATTGTGGACTTGTCATTATGGAAGGTAGTCTGTTGTCGAGATTTTTGTTACTCCAATGGATGATACCCTTGTCATTATGGAAGATAGTCTGTTGTCGAGATTTTTGTTACTCTAATGGATGGTACCCTTATCGTTATGGAAAGTAGTCTATTATCGAGATTTTTGTTACGCAAATAGATGGTAGCCTTGTCATTATGGAAGGTAGTCTGTTGTTTAGGTTTTTGTTATTCCAATGGATGGTAGCCTTGTCATTATGGAAGGTAGTATGTTATCGATATCTTTGTTACTCTAATGGATGGTAGCCTTTTCATTATGAAAGATAGTCTTGTGTCGATATCTTTGTTACTCCAATTGATGGTAGCCTTCTCGTTATGGAAGGTAGTCTATTGTCAGGATTTTTATTACTCCAATTGATGGTAGCCATGTCATTATGGAAGGTAGTATGTTGTCGATATCTTTGTTACTCTAATGGATGGTAGCCTTGTTATTATGGAAGTTAGATTGTTGTCCCGATTTTTTTTACTCTAATGGATGGTAGCCTTGTCATTATGGAAGGTAGTCTGTCGTGATGATTTCTATTACTCTAATGGATGTTAGCCGTGTCATTATGGAAGGTAGTCTGTTGTTCAGATTTTTGTTATTCCAATGGATTGTAGCCTTCTCATTATGGAAGGTAGTCTATTGTCGTGTTTTTTACTACTCCAATGGATGGTAGCCATGTCATTATGGAAGGTAGTATGTTGTCGATATCTTTGTTACTCTAATGGATGGTAGCCTTGTCTTTATGGAAGGTAGTCTGTCGTGATGATTTCTATTACTCTAATGGATGTTAGACGTGTCATTATGGAAGGTAGTCTATTGTTCAGATTTTTGTTATTCCAATGGATTGTAGCCTTCTCATTATGGAAGGTAGTCTATTGTTGTGATTTCTACTACTCCAATGGATGGTAGCCATGTCATTATAGAAGGTAGTATGTTGTCGATATCTTTGTTACTCTAATGGATGGTAGCCTTGTCATTATGGAAGGTAGTCCGTTATCAAGATTTTTGTTACTCCATTGGATGGTAGCCTTGTCATTATGGAAGGTAGTCTCTTGTTGATATTTTTGTTACTCCATTGGATGGTAGCCTTGTCATTATGGAAGGTAGTTTGTTGTCCCGATTATTGTTACTCAAATGGATGGTAGCCTTGCTATTATGGAAGGTAGTCTGTCGTTGTGATTTCAGTTACTCAATGGATGATAGCCTTGTCATTATGAAAGGTATTCTGTTGTTCAGATTTTTGTTACTCCAATGGATGATAGACTTGTCATTATTGAAGATAGTCTGTTGTAGATATTTTTGTTAGTCCATTGGATTGTAGCCTTGTCATTATGAAAGGTAGTCTATTGTCAAGATTTTTGTTGATCCAATGGATGGTAGAATTTTCATTACGGAAGGTAGTCTGTTGTCGAGATTTTTGTTACTCTAATGGATGGTACTCTTATCATTATGGAAGGTAGTCGATTGTCGAGATTTTTGTTACTCAAATGGATGGTAGCCTTGTCATTATGGAAGATAGTCTGTTTTCAAGATTTTTGTTATTCCAATGGATTATATGCCTTGTCTTTATGGAAGGTAGTCTGTTGTCGTGATTTTTGTTACTCCAATGGATGTTAGCCTTGTCATATTTTAAGTTAGTATGTTGTCGATATCTTTGTTACTCCAATGGATGGTAGCCTTGTCATTATGGAAGGTAGTCTATTGTCGAGATTTTTGTTATTCCAATGGATTATGGACTTTTCATTATGGAAGGTAGTCTGTTGTCGAGATTTTTGTTACTCCAATGAATGATACCCTTGTCATTATGGAAGATAGTCTGTTGTCGATATTTTTGTTACTCTAATGGATGGTACCCTTATCGTTATGGAAAGTAGTCTATTATCGATATTTTTGTTATTCCAATGGATTGTGGACTTTTCATTATGGAAGGTAGTCTGTTGTCGAGATTTTTGTTACTCCAATGAATGATACCCTTGTCATTATGGAAGATAGTCTGTTGTCGATATTTTTGTTACTCTAATGGATGGTACCCTTATCGTTATGGAAAGTAGTCTATTATCGAGATTTTTGTTACGCAAATAGATGGTAACCTTGTCATTATTGAAGGTAGTCTGTTGTTTAGATTTTTGTTATTCCAATGGATGGTAGCCTTGTCATTATGGAAGGTAGTATGTTATCGATATCTTTGTTACTCTAATGGATGGTAGCCTTGTCATTATGGAAGATAGTCTTGTGTCGATATCTTTGTTACTCCAATGGATGGTAGCCTTCTCGTTATGGAAGGTAGTCTATTGTCGTGATTTTTATTACTCCAATTGTTGGTAGCCATGTCATTATGGAAGGTAGTATGTTGTCGATATCTTTGTTACTCTAATGGATGGTAGCCTTGTCATTATGGAAGTTAGATTGTTGTCCCGATTTTTTTTACTCTAATTGATGGTAGCCTTGTCATTATGGAAGGTAGTCTGTCGTGATGATTTCTATTACTCTAATGGATGTTAGCCGTGTCATTATGGAAGGTAGTCTATTGTTCAGATTTTTGTTATTCCAATGGATTGTAGCCTTCTCATTATGGAAGGTAGTCTATTGTTGTGATTTTTACTACTCCAATGGATGGTAGCCATGTCATTATAGAAGGTAGTATGTTGTCGATATCTTTGTTACTCTAATGGATGGTAGCCTTGTCATTATGGAAGGTAGTCCGTTGTCAATATTTTTGTTACTCCAATGGATGGTAGCCTTGTCATTATGGAAGGTAGTCTCTTGTTGATATTTTTGTTACTCCATTGGATGGTAGCCTTGTCATTATGGAAGGTAGTTTGTTGTCCCGATTATTGTTACTCAAATGGATGGTAGCCTTGTTATTATGGAAGGTAGTCTGTCGTTGTGATTTCAGTTACTCAATGGATGATAGCCTTGTCATTATGGAAGGTATTATGTTGTTCAGATTTTTTTTACCCCAATGGATGGTAGACTTGTCATTATGGAAGATAGTCTGTTGTCGATATTTTTGTTACTCCATTGGATTGTAGCCTTGTCATTATGAAAGGTAGTCTATTGTCGAGATTTTTGTTGATCCAATGGATGGTAGAATTTTCATTACGGAAGGTAGTCTGTTGTCGAGATTTTTGTTACTCTAATGGATGGTACTCTTATCATTATGGAACGTAGTCGATTGTCGAGATTTTTGTTACTCAAATGGATGGTAGCCTTGTCATTATGGAAGATAGTCTGTTTTCAAGATTTTTGTTATTCCAATGGATTATATGCCTTGTCATTATGGAAGGTAGTATGTTGTCGTGATTTTTGTTACTCCAATGGATGTTAGCCTTGTCATATTTTAAGTTAGTATGTTGTCGATATTTTGTTACTCCAATGGATGGTAGCCTTTTCATTATGGAAGGTAGTCTATTGTCGAGATTTTTGTTATTCCAATGGATTATGGACTTTTCATTATGGAAGGTAGTCTGTTGTCGAGATTTTTGTTACTCCAATGAATGATACCCTTGTCATTATGGAAGATAGTCTGTTGTCGATATTTTTGTTACTCTAATGGATGGTACCCTTATCGTTATGGAAAGTAGTCTATTGTCGAGATTTTTGTTACGCAAATAGATGGTAACCTTGTCATTATTGAAGGTAGTCTGTTGTTTAGATTTTTGTTATTCCAATGGATGGTAGCCTTGTCATTATGGAAGGTAGTATGTTATCGATATCTTTGTTACTCTAATGGATGGTAGCCTTGTCATTATGGAAGATAGTCTTGTGTCGATATCTTTGTTACTCCAATGGATGGTAGCCTTCTCGTTATGGAAGGTAGTCTATTGTCGTGATTTTTATTACTCCAATTGATGGTAGCCATGTCATTGTGGAAGGTAGTATGTTGTCGATATCTTTGTTACTCTAATGGATGGTAGCATTGTAATTATGGAAGTTAGATTGTTGTCCCGATTTTTTTTACTCTAATTGATGGTAGCCTTGTCATTATGGAAGGTAGTCTGTCGTGAGGATTTCTATTACTCTAATGGATGTTAGCCGTGTCATTATGGAAGGTAGTCTATTGTTCAGATTTTTGTTATTCCAATGGATTGTAGCCTTCTCATTATGGAAGGTAGTCTATTGTTGTGATTTTTACCACTCCAATGGATGGTAGCCATGTCATTATAGAAGGTAGTATGTTGTCGATATCTTTGTTACTCTAATGGATGGTAGCATTGTCATTATGGAAGGTAGTCCGTTGTCAAGATTTTTGTTACTCCAATGGATGGTAGCCTTGTCATTATGGAAGGTAGTCTCTTGTTGATATTTTTGTTACTCCATTGGATGGTAGCCTTGTCATTATGGAAGGTAGTTTGTTGTCCCGATTATTGTTACTCAAATGGATGGTAGCCTTGTTATTATGGAAGGTAGTCTGTCGTTGTGATTTCAGTTACTCAATGGATGATAGCCTTGTCATTATGGAAGGTATTCTGTTGTTCAGATTTTTGTTACTCCAATGGATGGTAGACTTGTCATTATGGAAGATAGTCTGTTGTCGTTATTTCTGTTACTCCATTGGATTGTAGCCTTGTCATTATGAAAGGTAATCTATTGTCGAGATTTTTGTTGATCCAATGGATGGTAGAATTTTCATTACGGAAGGTAGTCTGTTGTCGAGATTTTTGTTACTCTAATGGATGGTACTCTTATCATTATGGAAGGTAGTCGATTGTCGAGATTTTTGTTACTCAAATGGATGGTAGCCTTGTCATTATGGAAGATAGTCTGTTTTCAAGATTTTTGTTATTCCAATGGATTATATGCCTTGTCATTATGGAAGGTAGTCTGTTGTCGTGATTTTTGTTACTCCAATGGATGTTAGCCTTGTCATATTTTAAGTTAGTATGTTGTCGATATCTTTGTTACTCCAATGGATTGTAGCCTTGTCATTATGGAAGTTAGTGTGTTTTCGATATTTTTGTTACTGCAATGGATGGTAGCCTTGTCATTATGCAAGGTAGTCTCTTGTTCAAATTTTTGTTACTCCAATGGATGGTAGACTTGTCATTATGGAAGGTAGTCTATTGTCGAGAGCTTGTTACTCCATTGGATTGTATCCTTGTCATTATGAAAGGTAGTCTGTTGTCGAGATTTTTCTTATTCCAATGGATTGTGGACTTGTCATTATGGAAGGTAGTCTGTTGTCGAGATTTTTGTTACTCCAATGGATGATACCCTTGTCATTATGGAAGATAGTCTGTTGTCGAGATTTTTGTTACTCTAATGGATGGTACCCTTATCGTTATGGAAAGTAGTCTATTATCGAGATTTTTGTTACGCAAATAGATGGTAGCCTTGTCATTATGGAAGGTAGTCTGTTGTTTAGGTTTTTGTTATTCCAATGGATGGTAGCCTTGTCATTATGGAAGGTAGTATGTTATCGATATCTTTGTTACTCTAATGGATGGTAGCCTTTTCATTATGAAAGATAGTCTTGTGTCGATATCTTTGTTACTCCAATTGATGGTAGCCTTCTCGTTATGGAAGGTAGTCTATTGTCAGGATTTTTATTACTCCAATTGATGGTAGCCATGTCATTATGGAAGGTAGTATGTTGTCGATATCTTTGTTACTCTAATGGATGGTAGCCTTGTTATTATGGAAGTTAGATTGTTGTCCCGATTTTTTTTACTCTAATGGATGGTAGCCTTGTCATTATGGAAGGTAGTCTGTCGTGATGATTTCTATTACTCTAATGGATGTTAGCCGTGTCATTATGGAAGGTAGTCTGTTGTTCAGATTTTTGTTATTCCAATGGATTGTAGCCTTCTCATTATGGAAGGTAGTCTATTGTCGTGTTTTTTACTACTCCAATGGATGGTAGCCATGTCATTATGGAAGGTAGTATGTTGTCGATATCTTTGTTACTCTAATGGATGGTAGCCTTGTCTTTATGGAAGGTAGTCTGTCGTGATGATTTCTATTACTCTAATGAATGTTAGCCGTGTCATTATGGAAGGTAGTCTATTGTTCAGATTTTTGTTATTCCAATGGATTGTAGCCTTCTCATTATGGAAGGTAGTCTATTGTTGTGATTTCTACTACTCCAATGGATGGTAGCCATGTCATTATAGAAGGTAGTATGTTGTCGATATCTTTGTTACTCTAATGGATGGTAGCCTTGTCATTATGGAAGGTAGTCCGTTATCAAGATTTTTGTTACTCCATTGGATGGTAGCCTTGTCATTATGGAAGGTAGTCTCTTGTTGATATTTTTGTTACTCCATTGGATGGTAGCCTTGTCATTATGGAAGGTAGTTTGTTGTCCCGATTATTGTTACTCAAATGGATGGTAGCATTGCTATTATGGAAGGTAGTCTGTCGTTGTGATTTCAGTTACTCAATGGATGATAGCCTTGTCATTATGAAAGGTATTCTGTTGTTCAGATTTTTGTTACTCCAATGGATGATAGACTTGTCATTATTGAAGATAGTCTGTTGTCGATATTTTTGTTACTCCATTGGATTGTAGCCTTGTCATTATGAAAGGTAGTCTATTGTCAAGATTTTTGTTGATCCAATGGATGGTAGAATTTTCATTACGGAAGGTAGTCTGTTGTCGAGATTTTTGTTACTCTAATGGATGGTACTCTTATCATTATGGAAGGTAGTCGATTGTCGAGATTTTTGTTACTCAAATGGATGGTAGCCTTGTCATTATGGAAGATAGTCTGTTTTCAAGATTTTTGTTATTCCAATGGATTATATGCCTTGTCTTTATGGAAGGTAGTCTGTTGTCGTGATTTTTGTTACTCCAATGGATGTTAGCCTTGTCATATTTTAAGTTAGTATGTTGTCGATATCTTTGTTACTCCAATGGATGGTAGCCTTGTCATTATGGAAGGTAGTCTATTGTCGAGATTTTTGTTATTCCAATGGATTATGGACTTTTCATTATGGAAGGTAGTCTGTTGTCGAGATTTTTGTTACTCCAATGAATGATACCCTTGTCATTATGGAAGATAGTATGTTGTCGATATTTTTGTTACTCTAATGGATGGTACCCTTATCGTTATGGAAAGTAGTCTATTGTCGAGATTTTTGTTACGCAAATAGATGGTAACCTTGTCATTATTGAAGGTAGTCTATTGTTTAGATTTTTGTTATTCCAATGGATGGTAGCCTTGTCATTATGGAAGGTAGTATGTTATCGATATCTTTGTTACTCTAATGGATGGTAGCCTTGTCATTATGGAAGATAGTCTTGTGTCGATATCTTTGTTACTCCAATGGATGTTAGCCTTCTCGTTATGGAAGGTAGTCTATTGTCGTGATTTTTATTACTCCAATTGATGGTAGCCATGTCATTGTGGAAGGTAGTATGTTGTCGATATCTTTGTTACTCTAATGGATGGTAGCCTTGTAATTATGGAAGTTAGATTGTTGTCCCGATTTTTTTTACTCTAATTGATGGTAGCCTTGTCATTATGGAAGGTAGTCTGTCGTGAGGATTTCTATTACTCTAATGGATGTTAGCCGTGTCATTATGGAAGGTAGTCTATTGTTCAGATTTTTGTTATTCCAATGGATTGTAGCCTTCTCATTATGGAAGGTAGTCTATTGTTGTGATTTTTACTACTCCAATGGATTGTAGCCATGTCATTATGGAAGGTAGTATGCTGTCGATATCTTTGTTACTCTAATGGATGGTAGCCTTGTCATTATGGAAGGTAGTCCTTTGTCGAGATTTTGGTTACTCCAATGGATGGTAGCCTTGTCATTATGGAAGGTAGTCTCTTGTTGATATTTTTGTTACTCCATTGGATGGTAGCCTTGTCATTATGGAAGGTAGTCTGTTGTCCCGATTATTGTTACTCAAATAAATGGTAGCCTTGTTATTATGGAAGGTAGTCTGTCGTTGTGATTTCAGTAACTCAATGGATGATAGCTTTGTCATTATGGAAGGTATTCTGTTGTTCAGATTTTTGTTACTCCAATGGATGGTAGACTTGTCATTATGGAAGATAGTTTGTTGTCGATTTTTCTGTTACTCCATTGGATTGTAGCCTTGTCATTATGAAAGGTAGTCTATTGTCGAGATTTTTGTTGATCCAATGGATGGTAGAATTTTCATTACGGAAGGTAGTCTGTTGTCGAGATTTTTGTTACTCTAATGGATGGTACTCTTATCATTATGGAAGGTAGTCGATTGTCGAGATTTTTGTTACTCAAATGGATGGTAGCCTTGTCATTATGGAAGATAGTCTGTTTTCAAGATTTTTGTTATACCAATGGATTATATGCCTTGTCATTATGGAAGGTAGTCTGTTGTCGTGATTTTTGTTACTCCAATGGATGTTAGCCTTGTCAAATTTTAAGTTAGTATGTTGTCGATATCTTTGTTACTCCAATGGATGGTAGCCTTGTCATTATGGAAGGTAGTGTGTTTTCGATATTTTTGTTACTCCAATGGATGGTAGCCTTGTCATTATGGAAGGTAGTCTGTTGTTCAGAATTTTGTTACTCCAATGGATGGTAGACTTGTCGTTATGGAAGGTAGTCTATTGTCGAGAGCTTGTTACTCCATTGGATTGTAGCCTTGTCATTATGAAAGGTATTCTGTTGTCGAGATTTTTGTTATTCCAATGGATTGTGGACTTGTCATTATGGAATGTAGTCTGTTGTCGAGATTTTTGTTACTCCAATGGATGGTACCCTTGTCATTATGGAAGATAGTCTATTGTCGAGATTTTTGTTACTCTAATGGATGGTACGCTTATCGTTATGTAAAGTAGTCTGTTGTCGATATTTTTGTTACGCAAATAGATGGTAGCCTTGTCATTATGGAATGTAGTCTGTTGTTGAGATTTTTGTTTTTCCAATGGATGGTAGCCTTGTAATTACGGAAGGTACTATGTTATCGATATCTTTGTTACTCTAATGGATGGTAGCCTTGTCATTATGGAAGATAGTCTTGTGTCGATATCTTTTTTACTCCAATGGATGGTAGCCTTCTCGTTATGGAAGGTAAACTATTGTCGTGATTTTTATTACTCCAATTGATGGTAGCCATGTCATTATGGAAGGTAGTATGTTGTCGATATCTTTGTTACTCTAATGGATGGTAGCCTTGTCATTATGGAAGTTAGATTGTTGTCCAGATTTTTTTTACTGTAATGGATGTTAGCCTTGTCATTATGGAAGGTAGTCTATCGTGATGATTTCTATTACTCTAATGGATGTTAGCCGTGTCATTATGGAAGGTAGTCTGTTGTTCAGATTTTTGTTATTCCAATGGATTGTAGCCTTCTCATTATGGAAGGTAGTCTATTGTTCGGATTTTTACTACTCCAATGGATGGTAGCCATGTCATTATGGAAGGTAGTATGTTATCGATATCTTTGTTACTCTAATGGATGGTAGCCTTGTCATTATGGAAGGTAGTCCGTTGTTGAGATTTTTGTTACTCCAATGGATGGTAGCCTTGTCATTATGTAAGGTAGTCTCTTGTTGATATTTTTGTTACTCCATTGGATGGTAGCCTTGTCATTATGGAAGGTAGTCTGTTGTCCCGATTATTGTTACTCAAATGGATGGTAGCCTTGTTATTATGGAAGGTAGTCTGTCGTTGTGATTTCGGTTACTCAATGGATGATAGCCTTGTCATTATGGAAGGTATTCTGTTATTCAGATTTTTGTTACTCCAATGGATGGTAGACTTGTCATTATGGAAGATAGTCTGTTGTCGATATTTTTGTTACTCCATTGGATTGTAGCCTTGTCATTATGAAAGGTAGTCTATTGTCGAGATTTTTGTTGATCCAATGGATGGTAGACTTGTCATTACGGAAGGTAGTCTGTTGTCGAGATTTTTGTTAATCTAATGGATTGTACTCTTATCATTATGGAAGGTAGTCGATTGTCAAGATTTTTGTTACTCAAATGGATGGTAGCCTTGTCAATATGGAAGATAGTCTGTCTTCAAGATTTTTGTTATTCCAATGGATGATAGCCTTGTCATTATGGAAGGTAGTCTGTTGTCGTGATTTTTGTTACTCCAATGGATGTTAGCCTTGCCATATTTTAAGTTAGTATGTTGTCGATATCTTTGTTACTCCAATGGATGGTAGCCTTGTCATTATGGAAGGTAGTGTGTCTTCGATATTTTTGTTACTCCAATGGATGGTAGCCTTGTCATTATGCAAGGTAGTCTCTTGTTGATATTTTTGTTACTCCAATGGATGGTAGCCTTGTCATTATGGAAGGTAGAGTATTTTTCCCGATTATTGTTACTCTAATGGATGGTACCCTTGTCATTATGGAAGGTAATTTGTCGATGTGATTTATGTTACTCCAATGGATGGTAGACTTGTCATTATGGAAGGTAGTCTATTGTCGAGAGCTTTTTACTCCATTGGATTGTAGCCTTGTCATTATGAAAGGTAGTCTATTGTCGAGATTTTTGTTATTCCAATGGATTGTGGACTTGTCATTATGGAAGGTAGTCTGTTCTCGAGATTTTTGTTACTCCATTGGATGGTACCCTTGTCATTATGGAAGATAGTCTGTTGTCGAGATTTTTGTTACTCTAATGGATGGTACCCTTATCGTTATGGAAAGTAGTCTATTATCGAGATTTTTGTTACGCAAATAGATGGTAGCCTTGTCATTATGGAAGGTAGTATGCTGCTTAGATTTTTGTTATTCCAATGGATGGTAGCCTTGTCATTATGGAAGGTAGTATGTTATCGATATCTTTGTTACTCTAATGGATGGTAGCCTTGTCATTATGGAAGATAGTCTTGTGTCGATATCTTTGTTACTCCAACGGATGGTAGCCTTCTCGTTATGGAAGGTAGTCTATTGTCGTGATTTTTATTACTCCAATTGATGGTAGCCATGTCATTATGGAAGGTAGTATGTTGTTGATATCTTTGTTACTCTAATGGATGGTAGCCTTGTCATTATGGAAGTTAGATTGATTTCCCGATATTTTTTACTCTAATGGATGGTAGCCTTGTCATTATGGAAGGTAGTCTGTCGTGATGATTTTTATTACTCTAATGGATGTTAGCCTTGTCAATATGGAAGGTAGTCTATTGTTCAGAATTTTGTTACTCCAATGGATGGTAGACTTGTCATTATAGAATTAGTCTGTCCTTGTGATTTCTGTTACTCCAATGGATGGTACCCTTGTCATTATGAAAGATAGTCTGTTGTCGAGATTTTTGTTACTCCAATGGATGGTAGCTTTGTCATTATGGAAGCTAGTGTGTTTTCCAAATTTTTTATACTCCAATGGAATGTAGCCTAGTCATTATGGAAGGTAGTCGGTTGCCAAGATTTTTGTTACTCCATTGGATGGTAGCCTTGTCATTATGGAAGGTAGACTCTTGTTGATATTTTTGTTACTCCAATGGATGGTAGCCTTGTCATTATTGAAGGTAGTTTGTTGTCCATATTTTTGTTACTCTAATGGATGGTAGCCTTGTCATTATGGAAGGTAGTCTGTTGTTTATATTATTGTTATTGGATTGGATGGTAGCCTTGTCATTATGGAAGGTAGTCTGTTGTCGATATTTTTGTTATTCCAATGGATGGTAGCCTTGTCATTATGGAAGGTAGTATGTTGTCGATATCTTTGTTACTCCAATGGATGGTAGCCTTGTCATTATGGAAGGTAGTCTGTTGTAGAGATTTTTGTTACTCCAATGGATGGTAGCCTTGTCATTATGGAAGGTAGTCTGTTTTCCAAATTTTTTATACTCCAATGGGATGTAGCCTAGTCATTATGGAAGGTAGTCGGTTGCCAAGATTTTTGTTACTCCATTGGATGGTAGCCTTGTCATTATGGAAGGTAGACTCTTGTTGATATTTTTGTTACTCCAATGGATGGTAGCCTTGTCATTATTGAAGGTAGTCTGTTGTCCATATTTTTGTTACTCTAATGGATGGTAGCCTTGTCATTATGGAAGGTAGTCTGTTGTCGATATTATTGTCATTGGATTGGATGGTAGCCTTGTCATTATGGAAGGTAGTCTGTTGTCGATATTTTTGTTATTCCAATGGATGGCAGCCTTGTCATTATGGAAGGTATTATGTTGTCGATATCTTTGTTACTCCAATGGATGGTAGCCTTGTCATTATGGAAGGTAGTCTGTTATAGAGATTTTTGTTACTCCAATGGATGGTAGCCTTGTCATTATGGAAGGTAGTCTCTTGTTTATATTTTTGTTAGTCCAATGGATGGTAGCCTTGTCATTATGGAAGGTCGTCCATTATCCCGATTTTTGTTACTCAAATGGATGGTAGCCTTGTCATTATGGAAGGTAGTTTGTCGTTGTGATTTCTGTTACTCCAAAGGATGGTAGCCTTGTCATTATGGAAGGTAGTTTGTTGTTCAGATTTTTGTTATTCCAATGGATGGTAGCCTTCTCGTTATGGAAGGTAGTCTGTTGTCGTGATTTTTATTACTCCAATGGATTGTAGCCAAGTCACTATGGAAGGTAGTATGTTGTAGATATGTTTGTTAATCTATTGGATGGTATCCTTGTCATTACGGAAGGTAGTCCTATGTCGAGATTTTTGTTACTCCAATGGATGGTAGCCTTGTCATTATGGAAGGTAGTCTCTTGTTGAAATTTTTGTTACTCCATTGGATGGTAGCCTTGTCATTATGGAAGGTAGTCTGTTGTCCCGATTATTGTTACTCAAATGGATGGTAGCATTGTCATTATGGAAGGTAGTCTGTCGTTGTGATTTCTGTTACTCAATGGATTATAGCCTTGTCATTATGGAAGGTAGTTTGTTGTTCAAATTTTTTTTACTCCAATGGATGGTTGACTTGTCATGATGGACGGTAGTCTGTTTTCGATATTTTTGTTTCTCCATTGGATTATAGCCTTGTCATTATGAAAGGTAGTCTATTGTCGAGATTTTTGTTTATCCAATGGATGGTAGACTTGTAATTATGGAAGGTAGTTTGTTGTCGAGATTTTTGTAACTCTAATGGATGGTACCCTTATCGTTATGGAAGGTAGTCTATTGTCGAGATTTTTGTTACTCAATTGGATGGTAGCCTTGTCATTATGGAAGGTAGTCTGTTTTCGATATTTTTGTTATTCCAATGGATGGTAGCCTTGACATTATGGAAGGTAGTCTGTTGTCGTGATATTTGTTACTCCAATGGATGTTAGCCTTGTCATTTTTAAAGGTAGTATGTGGTCGATATCTTTGTTACTCAAATGGATGGTAGCCTTGTCATTATGGAAGGTAGTCTGTTTTCGATATTTTTGTTACTCCAATGGATGGTATCCTTGTCATTATGCAAGGTAGTCTCTTGTTAATATTTTTGTTACTCCAATGGATGGTAGCCTTGTCATTATGGAAAGAAGATTGTTGTCCCGATTTTTGTTACTCCAATGGATGGTAGCCTTGTTATTATGGAAGGTAGTCTGTTGTTGTGATTTTTGTTACTCCAATGGATGGTACCCTGGTCATTATGGAAGATAGTTTGTTGTCGAGATTTTTGTTACTCCAATGGATGGTAGCCTTGTCATTATGGAAGGTAGTTTGTTTTCCAAATTTTTTATACTCCAATGGATGGTAGCCTAGTCATTATGGAAGGTAGTCGGTTGCCGAGATTTTTGTTACTCCATTGGATGGTAGCCTTGTCATTATGGAAGGTAGACTCTTGTTGATATTTTTGTTACTCCAATGGATGGTAGCCTTGTCATTATTGAAGGTAGTTTGTTGTCCATATTTTTGTTACTCTAATGGATGGGAGCCTTGTCATTATGGAAGGTAGTCTGTTATCGATATTATTGTTATTGGATTGGATGGTAGCCTTGTCATTATGGAAGGTAGTCTGTTGTCGATATTTTTGTTATTCCAATGGATGGTAGCCTTGTCATTATGGAAGGTAGTATGTTTTCGATATCTTTGTTACTCCAATGGATGGTAGCCTTGTCATTATGGAAGGTAGTCTGTTGTAGAGATTTTTGTTACTCCAATGGATGGTAGCCTTGTCATTATGGAAGGTAGTCTGTTTTCCAAATTTTTTATACTCCAATGGAATGTAGCCTAGTCATTATGGAAGGTAGTCGGTTGCCAAGATTTTTGTTACTCCATTGGATGGTAGCCTTGTCATTATGGAAGGTAGACTCTTGTTGATATTTTTGTTACTCCAATGGATGGTAGCCTTGCCATTATTGAAGGTAGTCTGTTGTCCATATTTTTGTTACTCTAATGGATGGTAGCCTTGTCATTATGGAAGGTAGTCTGTTGTCGATATTATTGTTATTGGATTGGATGGTACCCTTGTCATTATGGAAGGTAGTCTGTTGTCGATATTTTTGTTATTCCAATGGATGGTAGCCTTGTCATTATGGAAGGTAGTATGTTGTCGATATCTTTGTTACTCCAATGGATGGTAGCCTTGTCATTATGGAAGGTAGTCTGTTATAGAGATTTTTGTTACTCCAATGGATGGTAGCCTTGTCATTATGGAAGGTAGTCTCTTGTTGATATTTTTGTTAGTCCAATGGATGGTAGCCTTGTCATTATGGAAGGTCGTCCATTATCCCGATTTTTGTTACTCAAATGGATGGTATCCTTGTCATTATGGAAGGTAGTTTGTCGTTGTGATTTCTGTTACTCCAAAGGATGGTAGCCTTGTCATTATGGAAGGTAGTTTGTTGTTCACATTTATGTTATTCCAATGGATGGTAGCCTTCTCGTTATGGAAGGTAGTCTGTTGTCGTGATTTTTATTACTCCAATGGATTGTAGCCAAGTCACTATGGAAGGTAGTATGTTGTAGATATGTTTGTTAATCTATTGGATGGTATCCTTGTCATTACGGAAGGTAGTCCTATGTCGAGATTTTTGTTACTCCAATGGATGGTAGCCTTGTCATTATGGAAGGTAGTCTCTTGTTGAAATTTTTGTTACTCCATTGGATGGTAGCCTTGTCATTATGGAAGGTAGTCTGTTGTCCCGATTATTGTTACTCAAATGGATGGTAGCATTGTCATTATGGAAGGTAGTCTGTCGTTGTGATTTCTGTTACTCAATGGATTATAGCCTTGTCATTATGGAAGGTAGTCTGTTGTTCAAATTTTTTTTACTCCAATGGATGGTTGACTTGTCATGATGGACTGTAGTCTGTTTTCGATATTTTTGTTTCTCCATTGGATTATAGCCTTGTCATTATGAAAGGTAGTCTATTGTCGAGATTTTTGTTTATCCAATGGATGGTAGACTTGTAATTATGGAAGGTAGTTTGTTGTCGAGATTTTTGTAACTCTAATGGATGGTACCCTTATAATTATGGAAGGTAGTCTATTGTCGAGATTTTTGTTACTCAATTGGATGGTAGCATTGTCATTATGGAAGGTAGTCTGTTTTGGATATTTTTGTTATTCCAATGGATGGTAGCCTTGACATTATGGAAGGTAGTCTGTTGTCGTGATATTTGTTACTCCAATGGATGTTAGCCTTGTCATTTTTAAAGGTAGTATGTGGTCGATATCTTTGTTACTGAAATGGATGGTAGCCTTGTCATTATGGAAGGTAGTCTGTTTTCGATATTTTTGTTACTCCAATGGATGGTATCCTTGTCATTATGCAAGGTAGTCTCTTGTTGATATTTTTGTTACTCCAATGGATGGTAGCCTTGTCATTATGGAAAGTAGATTGTTGTCCCGATTTTTATTACTCCAATGGATGGTAGCCTTGTTATTATGGAAGGTAGTCTGTTGTTGTGATTTTTGTTACTCCAATGGATGGTACCCTGGTCATTATGGAAGATAGTTTATTGTCGAGATTTTTGTTACTCCAATGGATGGTAGCCTTGTCATTATGGAAGGTAGTTTGTTTTCCAAATTTTTTATACTCCAATGGATGGTAGCCTAGTCATTATGGAAGGTAGTCTGTTGCCGAGATTTTTGTTACTCCATTGGATGGTAGCCTTGTCATTACAGAAGGTAGACTGTTGTTGATATTTTTGTTACTCCAATGGATGGTAGCCTTGTCATTATTAAAGTTAGTCTGTTGTCCAGATTTTTGTTACTCTAATGGATGGTAGCCATGCCATTATGGAAGGTAGTCTGTCGTGATGATTTCTATTATTCTAATGGATGTTAGCCGTGTCATTATGGAAGGTAGTCTGTTGTTCAGATTTTTGTTATTCCAATGGATTGTAGCCTTCTCATTATGGAAGGTAGTCTATTGTCGTGATTTTTACTACTCCAATGGATGGTAGCCATGTCATTATGGAAGGTAGTATGTTGTCGATATCTTTGTTACTCTAATGGATGGTAGCCTTGTCATTATGGAAGGTAGTCTTTGTCGAGATTTTTGTTACTCCAATGGATGGTAGCCTTGTCATTATGGAAGGTAGTCTCTTATTGATATTTTTGTTACTCCATTGGATGGTAGCCTTGTCATTATGGAAGGTAGTCTGTTGTCCTGATTATTGTTACTCAAATGGATGGTAGCCTTGTTATTATGGAAGGTAGTCTGTCATTGTGATTTCAGTTACTCAATGGATGATAGCCTTGTCATTATGGAAGGTATTCTGTTGTTCATATTTTTGTTACTCCAATGGATGGTAGACTTGTCATTATAGAAGATAGTCTGTTGTCGATATTTTTTTTACTCCATTGGATTGTAGCCTTGTCATTATGAAAGGTAGTCTATTGTCGAGATTTTTGTTGATCCAATGGATGGTAGACTTGTCATTACGGAAGGTAGTCTGTTGTCGAGATTTTTGTTAATCTAATGGATGGTACTCTTATCATTATGGAAGGTAGTCGATTGTCAAGATTTTTGTTACTCAAATGGATGGTAGCCTTGTCATTATGGAAGATAGTCTGTCTTCAAGATTTTTGTTATTCCAATGGATGATAGCCTTGTCATTATGGAAGGTAGTTTTTTGTCGTGATTTTTGTTACTCCAATGGATGTTAGCCTTGTCATATTTTAAATTAGCATGTTGTCCATATCTTTGTTACTCCAATGGATGGTAGCCTTGTCATTATGGAAGGTAGTGTGTTTTCAATATTTTTGTTACTCCAATTGATGGTAGCCTTGTCATTATGCAAGGTAGTCTCTTGTTGATATTTTTTTTACTCCAATGGATGGTAGCCTTGTCATTATGGAAGGTAGATTGTTTTGCCGATTTTGGTTACTCTAATGGATGCTAGCCTTGTTATTATGGAAGGTATTATGTCGATGTGATTTATGTTACTCCAATGGATGGTAGCCTTGTCATTATGGAAGGTAGTCTGTTGTTCAGAATTTTGTTACTCCAATGGATGGTAGACTTGTCATTATGGAAGGTAGTCTATTGTCGAGAGCTTGTTACTCCATTGGATTATAGCCTTGTCATTATGAAAGGTATTCTGTTGTCGAGATTTTTGTTATTCCAATGGATTGTGGACTTGTCATTATGGAATGTAGTCTGTTGTCGAGATTTTTGTTACTCCAATGGATGGTACCCTTGTCATTATGGAAGATAGTCTATTGTCGAGATTTTTGTTACTCTAATGTATGGTACCCTTATCGTTATGTAAAGTAGTCTATTGTCGATATTTTTGTTACGCAAATAGATGGTAGCCTTGTCATTATGGAATGCAGTCTGTTGTTTAGATTTTTGTTTTTCCAATGGATGGTAGCCTTGTCATTATGGAAGGTACTATGTTATCGATATCTTTGTTACTCTAATGGATGGTAGCCTTGTCATTATGGAAGATAGTCTTGTGTCGATATCTTTGTTACTCCAATGGATGGTAGCCTTCTCGTTATGGAAGGTAAACTATTGTCGTGATTTTTATTACTCCAATTGATGGTAGCCATGTCATTATGGAAGGTAGTATGTTGTCGATATCTTTGTTACTCTAATGGATGGTAGCCTTGTCATTATGGAAGTTAGATTGTTGTCCCGATTTTTTTACTGTAATGGATGTTAGCCTTGTCATTATGGAAGGTAGTCTGTCGTGATGATTTCTATTACTCTAATGGATGTTAGCCGTGTCATTATGGAAGGTAGTCTGTTGTTCAGATTTTTGTTATTCCAATGGATTGTAGCCTTCTCATTATGGAAGGTAGTCTATTGTTCGGATTTTTACTACTCCAATGGATGGTATCCATGTCATTATGGAAGGTAGTATGTTATCGATATCTTTGTTACTCTAATGGATGGTAGCCTTGTCATTATGGAAGGTAGTCCGTTGTTGATATTTTTGTTACTCCATTGGATGGTAGCCTTGTCATTATGGAAGGTAGTCTGTTGTCCCGATTAATGTTACTCAAATGGATGGTAGCCTTGTCATTATGGAAGGTAGCCTTGTCATTATGGAAGGTAGCCTTTTGTTGATATTTTTGTTACTCCATTGGATGGTAGCCTTGTCATTATGGAAGGTAGTCTGTTGTCCCGATTAATGTTACTCAAATGGATGGTAGCCTTGTTATTATGGAAGGTAGTCTGTCGTTGTGATTTCGGTTACTCAATGGATGATAGCCTTGTCATTATGGAAGGTATTCTGTTATTCAGATTTTTGTTACTCCAATGGATGGTAGACTTGTCATTATGGAAGATAGTCTGTTGTCGATATTTTTGTTACTCCATTGGATTATAGCCTTGTCGTTATGAAAGGTAGTCTATTGTCGAGATTTTTGTTGATCCAATGGATGGTAGACTTGTCATTACGGAAGGTAGTCTATTGTCGAGATTTTTGTTACTCTAATGGATGATACTCTTATCATTATGGAAGGTAGTCGATTGTCGAGATTTTTGTTACTCAAATGGATGGTAGCCTTGTCATTATGGAAGATAGTCTATTTTAAAGATTTTTGTTAGTCCAATGGATGATAGCCTTGTCATTATGGAAGGTAGTCTATTGTCGTGATTTTTGTTACTCCAATGGATGTTAGCCTTGCCATATTTTAAGTTAGTATGTTATCGATATCTTTGTTACTCCAATGGATGGTAGCCTTGTCATTATGGAAGGTAGTGTGTTTTCGATATTTTTGTTACTCCAATGGATGGTAGCCTTGTCATTATGCAAGGTAGTCTCTTGTTGATATTTTTGTTACTCCAATGGATGGTAGCCTTGTCATTATGGAAGGTAGAGTATTTTTCCCGATTATTGTTACTCTAATGGATGGTACCCTTGTCATTATGGAATATAATTTGTCGATGTGATTTATGTTACTCCAATGGATGGTAGCCTTGTCATTATGGAAGGTAGTGTGTTGTTCAGATTTTTGTTACTCCAATGGATGGTAGACTTGTCATTATGGAAGGTAGTCTATTGTCGAGAGCTTGTTACTCCATTGGATTGTAGCCTTGTCATTATGAAAGGTAGTCTGTTGTCGAGATTTTTGTTATTCCAATGGATTGTGGACTTGTCATTATGGAAGGTAGTCTGTTCTCGAGATTTTTGTTACTCCATTGGATGGTACCCTTGTCATTATGGAAGATAGTCTGTTGTCGAGATTTTTGTTACTCTAATGGATGGTACCCTTATCGTTATGGAAAGTAGTCTATTATTGAGATTTTTGTTACGCAAATAGATGGTAGCCTTGTCATTATGGAAGGTAGTATGTTGCTTAGATTTTTGTTATTCCAATGGATGGTAGCCTTGTCATTATGGAAGGTAGTATGTTATCGATATCTTTGTTACTCTAATGGATGGTAGCCTTGTCATTTTGGAAGATAGTCTTGTGTCGATATCTTTGTTACTCCAATGGATGGTAGCCTTCTCGTTATGGAAGGTAGTCTATTGTCGTGATTTTTATTACTCCAATTGATGGTAGCCATGTCATTAAGGAAGGTAGTATGTTGTTGATATCTTTGTTACTCTAATGGATGGTAGCCTTGTCATTATGGAAGTTAGATTGATTTCCCGATATTTTTTACTGTAATGGATGGTAGCCTTGTCATTATGGAAGGTAGTCTGTCGTGATGATTTCTATTACTCTAATGGATGTTAGCCTTGTCAATATGGAAGGTAGTCTATTGTTCAGAATTTTGTTACTCCAATGGATGGTAGACTTGTCATTATAGAATTAGTTTGTCCTTGTAATTTATGTTACTCCAATGGATGGTAGCCTTGTCATTATGGAAGGTAGTCTGTTGTAGAGATTTTTGTTACTCCAATGGATGGTAGCCTTGTCATTATGGAAGGTAGTCTGTTTTCCAATTTTTTTATACTCCAATGGAATGTAGCCTAGTCATTATGGAAGGTAGTCGGTTGCCAAGATTTTTGTTACTCCATTGGATGGTAGCCTTGTCATTATGGAAGGTAGACTCTTGTTGATATTTTTGTTACTCCAATGGATGGTAGCCTTGTCATTATTGAAGGTAGTCTGTTGTCGATATTTTTGTTATTCCAATGGATGGTAGCCTTTTCATTATGGAAGGTAGTATGTTGTCGATATCTTTGTTACTCCAATGGATGGTAGCCTTGTCATTATGGAAGGTAGTCTGTTGTAGATAATTTTGTTACTCCAATGGATGGTAGCTATGTCATTATGGAAGGTAGTCTCTTGTTGATATTTTTGTTAGTCCAATGGATGGTAGCCTTGTCATTATGGAAGGTCGTCCATTATCCCGATTTTTGTTACTCAAATGGATGGTAGCCTTGTCATTATGGAAGCTAGTTTGTCGTTGTGATTTCTGTTACTCCAAAGGATGGTAGCCTTGTCATTATGGAAGGTAGTTTGTTGTTCAGATTTTTGTTATTCCAATGGATGGTAGCCTTCTCGTTATGGAAGGTAGTCTATTGTCGTGATTTTTATTACTCCAATGGATTGTAGCCAAGTCACTATGGAAGGTAGTATGTTGTAGATATGTTTGTTAATCTATTGGATGGTATCCTTGTCATTACGGAAGGTAGTCCTATGTCGAGATTTTTGTTACTCCAATGGATGGTAGCCTTGTCATTATGGAAGGTAGTCTCTTGTTGAAATTTTTGTTACTCCATTGGATGGTAGCCTTGTCATTATGGAACGTAGTCTGTTGTCCCGATTATTGTTACTCAAATGGATGGTAGCATTGTCATTATGGAAGGTAGTCTGTCGTTGTGATTTCTGTTACTCAATGGATTATAGCCTTGTCATTATGGAAGGTAGTCTGTTGTTCAAATTTTTTTTACTCCAATGGATGGTTGACATGTCATGATGGACGGTAGTCTGTTTTCGATATTTTTGTTTCTCCATTGGATTATAGCCTTGTCATTATGAAAGGTAGTCTATTGTCGAGATTTTTGTTTATCCAATGGATGGTAGACTTGTAATTATGGAAGGTAGTTTGTTGTCGAGATTTTTGTAACTCTAATGGATGGTACCCTTATCATTATGGAAGGTAGTCTATTGTCGAGATTTTTGTTACTCAATTGGATGGTAGCCTTGTCATTATGGAAGGTAGTCTGTTTTCGATATTTTTGTTATTCCAATGGATGGTAGCCTTGACATTATGGAAGGTAGTCTGTTGTCGTGATATTTGTTACTCCAATGGATGTTAGCCTTGTCATTTTTAAAGGTAGTATGTGGTCGATATCTTTGTTACTCAAATGGATGGTAGCCTTGTCATTATGGAAGGTAGTGTGTTTTCGATATTTTTGTTACTCCAATGGATGGTATCCTTGTCATTATGCAAGGTAGTCTCTTGTTGATATTTTTGTTACTCCAATGGATGGTAGCCTTGTCATTATGGAAAGTAGATTGTTGTCCCAATTTTTGTTACTCCAATGGATGGTAGCCTTGTTATTATGGAAGGTAGTCTGTTGTTGTGATTTTTGTTACTCTAATGGATGGTACCCTGGTCATTATGGAAGATAGTTTGTTGTCGAGATTTTTGTTACTCCAATGGATGGTAGCCTTGTCATTATGGAAGGTAGTTTGTTTTCCAAATTTTTTATACTCCAATGGATGGTAGCCTAGTCATTATGGAAGGTAGTCTGTTGCCGAGATTTTTGTTACTCCATTGGATGGTAGCCTTGTCATTACGGAAGGTAGACTGTTGTTGATATTTTTGTCACTCCAATGGATGGTAGCCTTGTCATTATTAAAGTTAGTCTGTTGTCCAGATTTTTGTTACTCTAATGGATGGTAGCCTTGTCATTATGGAAGGTAGTCTGTTGTCGATATTTTTGTTACTCCAATGGATGGTTACCTTGTCCTTATGGAAGGTAGTCTCTTGTTGATATTTAGGTTACTCCAATGGATGGTATCCTTGTCATTATGGAAGGTAGTCTGTTGTCCAGATTTTTGTTTCTCAAATGGATGGTAGCCTTGTCATTATGGAAGGTAGTATGTCGTTGTGATGTCTGTTACTCCAATGGATGGTAGCCTTGTCATTATGGAAGGTAGTCTTCTCGTTATGGAAGGTAGTCTGTTGTCGTGATATTTATTACTCCAATGGATGGTAGCCATGTCATTATGGAAGGTAGTATGTTGTCGATATCTTTGTTACTCTAATGGATAGTAGCCTTGTCATTATGGAAGGTAGTCCGTTGTAGAGATTTTTGTTACTCCAATGGATGGTAGCCTTGTCAATATGGAAGGTAGTCTCTTGTTGATATTTTTGTTACTCCAATGGATGGTAGACTTGTCATTATGGAAGGTAGTCCGTTGTCCCGATTTTTGTTACTCAAATGGATGGTAGCCTTGTCATTATGGAAGGTAGTCTCTCGTTGTGATTTCTGTTACTCCAATGGATGGTAGCCTTGTCATTATGGAAGGTAGTTTGTTGTTCAGATTTTTGTTATTCCAATGGATGGTAGCCATCTCGTTATGGAAGGTAGTCTGTTGTCGTGATTTTTATTACTCCAATGGATTGTAGCCAAGTCACTATGGAAGGTAGTATGTTGTAGATATGTTTGTTAATCTATTGGATGGTATCCTTGTCATTACGGAAGGTAGTCCGTTGTCAAGATTTTTGTTACTCCAATGGATGGTAGCCTTGTCATTATGGAAGGTAGTCTCTTGTTGAAATTTTTGTTACTCCATTGGATGGTAGCCTTGTCATTATGGAAGGTAGTCTGTTGTCCCGATTATTGTTACTCAAATGGATGGTAGCATTGTCATTATGAAAGGTAGTCTGTCGTTGTGATTTCTATTACTCAATGGATTATAGCCTTGTCATTATGGAAGGTAGTATGTTGTTCAAATTTTTTTTACTCCAATGGATGGTTGACTTGTCATTATGGACGGTAGTCTGTTTTCGATATTTTTGTTTCTCCATTGGATTATAGCCTTGTCATTATGAAAGGTAGTCTATTGTCGAGATTTTTGTTTATCCAATGGATGGTAGACTTGTAATTATGGAAGGTAGTTTGTTGTCGAGATTTTTGTAACTCTAATGGATGGTACCCTTATCATTATGGAAGGTAGTCTATTGTCGAGATTTTTTTTACTCAATTGGATGGTAGCCTTGTCATTATGGAAGGTAGTCTGTTTTCGATATTTTTGTTATTCCAATGGATGGTAGCCTTGACATTATGGAAGGTAGTCTGTTGTCGTGATATTTGTTACTCCAATGGATGTTAGCCTTGTCATTTTTAAAGGTAGTATGTGGTCGATATCTTTGTTACTCAAATGGATGGTAGCCTTGTCATTATGGAAGGTAGTGTGTTTTCGATATTTTTGTTACTCCAATGGATGGTATCCTTGTCATTATGCAAGGTAGTCTCTTGTTGATATTTTTGTTACTCCAATGGATGGTAGCCTTGTCATTATGGAAAGTAGATTGTTGTCCCGATTTTTGTTACTCCAATGGATGGTAGCCTTGTTATTATGGAAGGTAGTCTGTTGTTGTGATTTTTGTTACTCCAATGGATGGTACCCTGGTCATTATGGAAGATAGTTTGTTGTCGAGATTTTTGTTACTCCAATGGATGGTAGCCTTGTCATTATGGAAGGTAGTTTGTTTTCCAAATTTTTTATACTCCAAAGGATGGTAGCCTAGTCATTATGGAAGGTAGTTTGTTGCCGAGATTTTTGTTACTCCATTGGATGGTAGCCTTGTCATTACGGAAGGTAGATTGTTGTTGATATTTTTGTCACTCCAATGGATGGTAGCCTTGTCATTATTAAAGTTAGTCTGTTGTCCAGATTTTTGTTACTCTAATGGATGGTAGCCTTGTCATTATGGAAGGTAGTCTGTTGTCGATATTTTTGTTACTCCAATGGATGGTTACCTTGTCCTTATGGAAGGTAGTCTCTTGTTGATATTTAGGTTACTCCAATGGATGGTATCCTTGTCATTATGGAAGGTAGTCTGTTGTCCAGATTTTTGTTTCTCAAATGGATGGTAGCCTTGTCATTATGGAAGGTAGTATGTCGTTGTGATGTCTGTTACTCCAATGGATGGTAGCCTTGTCATTATGGAAGGTAGTCTTCTCGTTATGGAAGGTAGTCTGTTGTCGTGATATTTATTACTCCAATGGATGGTAGCCATGTCATTATGGAAGGTAGTATGTTGTCGATATCTTTGTTACTCTAATGGATAGTAGCCTTGTCATTATGGAAGGTAGTCCGTTGTAGAGATTTTTGTTACTCCAATGGATGGTAGCCTTGTCAATATGGAAGGTAGTCTCTTGTTGATATTTTTGTTACTCCAATGGATGGTAGACTTGTCATTATGGAAGGTAGTCCGTTGTCCCGATTTTTGTTACTCAAATGGATGGTAGCCTTGTCATTATGGAAGGTAGTCTCTCGTTGTGATTTCTGTTACTCCAATGGATGGTAGCCTTGTCATTATGGAAGGTAGTTTGTTGTTCAGATTTTTGTTATTCCAATGGATGGTAGCCATCTCGTTATGGAAGGTAGTCTGTTGTCGTGATTTTTATTACTCCAATGGATTGTAGCCAAGTCACTATGGAAGGTAGTATGTTGTAGATATGTTTGTTAATCTATTGGATGGTATCCTTGTCATGATGGAAGGTAGTCCGTTGTCAAGATTTTTGTTACTCCAATGGATGGTAGCCTTGTCATTATGGAAGGTAGTCTCTTGTTGAAATTTTTGTTACTCCATTGGATGGTAGCCTTGTCATTATGGAAGGTAGTCTGTTGTCCCGATTATTGTTACTCAAATGGATGGTAGCATTGTCATTATGAAAGGTAGTCTGTCGTTGTGATTTCTATTACTCAATGGATTATAGCCTTGTCATTATGGAAGGTAGTATGTTGTTCAAATTTTTTTTACTCCAATGGATGGTTGACTTGTCATTATGGACGGTAGTCTGTTTTCGATATTTTTGTTTCTCCATTGGATTATAGCCTTGTCATTATGAAAGGTAGTCTATTGTCGAGATTTTTGTTTATCCAATGGATGGTAGACTTGTAATTATGGAAGGTAGTTTGTTGTCAAGTTTTTTGTAACTCTAATGGATGGTACCCTTATCATTATGGAAGTTAGTCTATTGTCGAGATTTTTGTTACTCAATTGGATGGTAGCCTTGTCATTATGGAAGGTAGTCTGTTTTCGATATTTTTGTTATTCCAATGGATGGTAGCCTTGACATTATGGAAGGTAGTCTGTTGTCGTGATATTTGTTACTCCAATGGATGTTAGCCTTGTCATTTTTAAAGGTAGTATGTGGTCGATATCTTTGTTACTCCAATGGATGGTAGCCTTGTCATTATGGAAGGTAGTCTATTTTCGATATTTTTGTTACTCCAATGGATGGTATCCTTCTCATTATGCAAGGTAGTCTCTTGTTGATATTTTTGTTACTCCAATGGATGGTAGCCTTGTCATTATGGAAAGTAGATTGTTGTCCCGATTTTTGTTACTCTAATGGATGGTAGCCCTGTCATTATGGAAGGTAGTCTGTCATTGTGATTTCTGTTACTCCAATGGATGGTAGCCTTGTTATTATGGAAGGTAGTCTGTTGTTGTGATTTTTGTTACTCCAATGGATGGTACCCTGGTCATTATGGAAGATAGTTTGTTGTCGAGATTTTTGTAACTCCAATGGATGGTAGCCTTGTCATTATGGAAGGTAGTTTGTTTTCCAATTTTTTTATACTCCAATGGATGGTAGCCTAGTCATTCTGGAAGGTAGTCTGTTGCCGAGATTTTTGTTACTCCATTGGATGGTAGCCTTGTCATTACGGAAGGTAGACTCTTGTTGATATTTTTGTTACTCCAATGGATGGTAGCCTTGTCATTATTAAAGTTAGTCTGTTGTCCAGATTTTTGTTACTCTAATGGATGGTAGCCTTGTCATTATGGAAGGTAGTCTGTTGTCGATATTTTGGTTACTCCAATGGATGGTTACAATGTCATTATGGAAGGTAGTCTGTTGCCCCGATTTTTGTTTCTCAAATGGATGGTAGCCTTGTCATTATGGAAGGTAGTATGTCATTGTGATGTCTGTTACTCCAATGGATGGTAGCCTTGTCATTATGGAAGGTAGTCTTCTCGTTATGGAAGGTAGTCTGTTGTCGTGATATTTATTACTCCAATGGATGGTAGCCATGTCATTATGGAAGGTAGTATGTTGTCGATATCTTTGTTACTCTAATGGATGGTAGGCTTGTCATTATGGAAGGTAGTCCGTTGTAGAGATTTTTGTTACTCCAATGGATGGTAGCCTTGTCATTATGGAAGGTAGTCTCTTGTTGATATTTTTGTTACTCCAATGGATGGTAGACTTGTCATTATGGAAGGTAGTCCGTTGTCCCAATTTTTGTTATTCAAATGGATGGTAGCCTTGTCATTATGGAAGGTAGTCTCTCGTTGTGATTTCTGTTACTCCAATGGATGGTAGCCTTGTCATTATGGAAGGTAGTTTGTTGTTCAGATTTTTGTTATTCCAATGGATGGTATCCTTCTCATTATGGAAGGTAGTCTGTGTTAGAACAAAGTTTTAATCTACTACCCTAAGTTTAAGTTTTGATGATAACAAAATGAAAAGATATATTAATTATGTGATTCATGTAAAGAACTATTTGCTATCTAAAAATTACATTCTATTTTACAGAAACTCTGATGGGTATCAGCAGGAGAACATCCTCATCAGCATCAGTAAATTGGATATCAACATCAGCATCAGAAGATGCTATATCAGATACCAGAATCAGAAGATCAACTTGCGCTTATGCTGAAGCTTGATGAACAGATCTGCGCTCAACACTCTGAACTCTGATAAAGACAACAACAATTCATCAGCACTTAAGCGGCGTCAGAATGAGCCAAAGCCAGAACACGCTTAAGTAGCAACGGTATTGTGCATTCAAGATGAGTTATTACCAACGGCATCATTCCAGACAAGATCTGCTTAATAAGGAAAGATTGTTATTGGCATTGAATCAGAATTATTGCTCCAACGTTCACTAATTCCAATGCTATATAAACAAGTCAATGAAGATTGAATTGGCTAATGCTCTACATCAATTTACACGCCTAAAAGATAATCATCATCTTCCTTACTCTCAGTTAGCTAAAAGCTTCAAAAATTCATACTCAATTATTTTAGCAATCTAGTTTCCATAAGCTTAAGTTGTGTACTATCAAAGTTGTGAAAAACAGTTTTGTAGAAAACACTCACACACCTAGATTTCAATTCATTGTAAGAAAGTAATTCCTTGAGAAACCGGTTTGTGGTTTGCATCAAGAAGGCTTTAGCAGTTGTTAAAGCAGATTGTAATATTCAGTTGAATATAGTGGATTAAGACCTCGTTGGAGAGAGGCGAAATCACCTTGACGGGTGGACTGGAGTAGTTTGAGATCAAACGAACCAGGATAAAAATATCGTGTTGATTGCATTGATTTTCAGTTTTACAATTCAACCCCCCCTTCTTGTGTTTTTCACTTCTTCAATTGGTATTAGAGCGCCTGGTTCTGAGCTAAAACACTTAACCGTGTCAGTACAAGATCCAGCGTCAGAAAAACACAATGGCAGGAACTTATTCACACACCAGCAATGTCAATGATGAAGACAGAGACAGATTCAGCGGCAAACCTCCAGTCTTTGATGGAGAAAATTTTGATTACTGGAAAGACAGATTTGAAAGCTTATTTCTGGCACATGATGCTGATCTGTGGGACATGGTGACAGATGGATACACGCACCCTGTGAATGCAAGTGGTCAGAAGATTTATAGGAAAGCAATGTCTGACCAACAAAAGCTGTTAGAACAAAGTTTGAATCTACTACCCTATGTTTAAGTTTTGATGATAACAAAGTGAAAAGATATATTATTTATATGACTCATGTATGAACTATCTGCTGCCTAAATTATTACGTTCTGACTTGCAGATACTCTGATTGATATAAGCAAGATCACACCTAATCAACATCAGAAATTTGGTTCCTGACATTAGCATCAGAAGTTGCCATATCAGAATGTCAGAATCAGAAGATTAATTCACGTATATGCTGAAGTCTGATGAACAGAACTGCGCTCAACACTCTGATAAAGAAACACAACAGTTCATCAGCAGCTAAGCAGAGTCAGAATGAGCCAAGCCAGAACTTGCATTAAGTAAGCAACGGTATTGTGCATTTAAAGCAAATTAATACCAACGGCCTCATTCCAGACAAGATCTGCTCGATAAGGAAAGTTTGTTATTAGCAATGAATCAAGAATATTGCTCCAACGTTAAACATCTCAGTGCTATATAAACAAGACTTTGAAGATTAAATTGGCTAATGCTCTCCAAATCTTTACACGCATAAAAGCTGATCAAAATCTTCCTTCTCTCAGTTTTGCTAAACACTACACAGTCTCATATTCAATCATTGTTTAGCAATCCAGTTTCTAAGCTTTAAGTTGTGTATACATCACAGTTGTGATACAGTTTTGTAGAAAACATTCACACACTTAGATTTATCTTCTTTGTAAGAAAGTGTTTCCTTGACAAACCGGGTTGTGGTTTGCATCAAGAAGGCTTTAGCAGTTGTTAAAGAAGTCTGTAATATTCAGTTGAATATAGTGGATTAAGACCTCGTTGGAGAGAGGCGAAATCACCTTAAAGGGTGGACTGGAGTAGTTTGAGATCAAACGAACCAGGATAAAAATATCTTGTTCAGTACATTGATTTTCAGTTTTACAATTCAACCCCCCCTTCTTGTGTTTTTCACTACTTCAATTGGCATCAGAGCGCCTGGTTCTGAGCTAAAACACTTAACCGTGTCAGTACAAGATCCAGCGTCATAAAAACACAATGGCAGGAAACTATTCTCACACCAGCAATGACAACAATGAGGACAGAGACAGATTCAGCGTCAAACCTCCAGTCTTTGATGGAGAAAACTTTGATTACTGGAAAGACAGAATTGAAAGCTTCTTTCTGGCACATGATGCTGATCTGTGGGATATGGTGACAGATGGATACACGCACCCTGTGAATGCAAGCGGTCAGAAGATTGATAGAAAAACAATGTCTGACCAACAAAAGCGTGACTTCAAGAATCACCACAAGGCCAGAACCATCCTCCTCAGCGCCATCTCCTATACTGAATATGAAAAGATCTCCAACAGAGACACAGCAAAGAATATTTTTGACTCACTCAGAATGACGCATGAGGGCAACGTTCAGGTCAAAGAAACTAAAGCTCTGGCGCTTATTCAGAAGTATGAGGCATTCAAAATGGAAGAATTTGAATCCATTGAAACAATGTTCTCAAGATTCCAGATTCTGGTAGCTGGTCTCAAGGTTCTGGACAAAGGATACTCTACTGCTGACCATGTCAAGAAAATCATCAGAAGTTTACCCAAGTAGTGGAGACCAATGGTTACAGCTCTGAAGCTAGCTAAAGATCTCAACAAAATCACTCTGGAGGAACTTATCAGCTCCCTCAGAAGTCATGAGATAGAGCTAGAAGCTGACGAGCCTCGGAAGCAAGGTAAGCCTTTAGCATTAAAATCTAACAAAAAATTTGAGTCTAAAGTTTTGCAGGCAGTTGAAGAAACATCTGATGGATCCTCATCAGAAGAAGACGAACTCTCCCTCCTCTCCAGAAGAGTAAATCAATTGTGGAAGCAAAGACAAAGGAAGTTCAGGAATCCCAGAAGATCTGATCAGAACGAGTCTTCTTCCAGATACAGAAGGACAGATTCTTCCTCTGGATACAGAAGATCTGAAGGCTCCTCCAGTAGCAAAAAGCCAAACACCAAGGACATCATCTTCTATGAGTGCAATGAGCAAGGACACTATAAGAGTGACTTCCCAAAGCTTCAGAGGGAAAAGCCCAAAAAGAAGTTTGGAAGAGAGTAGAAGAAAAGTCTCATGGCTACATGGGATGACTCTGACTCATCTGAAGCTGACTCAGAATCAGATGATGAGAGGGCAAACATAGCTCTCATGGCTAACATCTCAAAATATAGTGAAGCTTCTGAATCAGACTCAGAATCAGATACTGAAGAGGTATTTCCTAACTTTGCTGTTAACTTTACAAAGGCTGAACTTGCTGAAAGCCTTAATGAGATTCTGGAACGGTATCAGCAAATTAGAGTTAAATTCAGAGACTTGAAAAGGAATCTTGAATCTGACTCTATTAAGACTGAGAGTCTCAAATTGGAAAATTCTGAGCTGAGAAATAAGATTTCAAAATTAGAAAACACTTTACAAAACTCTCAAAAGGAACCAATTTTTGAAACTCCAAGCAACGCTGATGAGATCATCAAGGAGTATGATCACAGTTTCCAGAAGTTCCTCGCTAAAAGCATAGATAGAAGCAAAATGGCTTCAATGATCTATGGAGTTAGCAGAAACGGCAGGAAAGGAATAGGATACCAAGGTAAGGTTCCTACACCAAAGAATGTCATGGACTTAACCATTAAACACACTCCTCTGAATTCACATTTTGTGTATGGTCACACACATGATATTAAATACACTAGCAGTAAGCACTCTGTGAAACCAAAATTCAACCAGAGTTTTGGTAAAACTAACAAATCAGGACCCAAGAAAATCTGGGTACTTAAGGATAAAATAATACATGTTGCAGATATCTTTAGCAGCAAGTCAGAAACACCAGTCATGGTACCTGAACTCTGGCTGCTCGCGACACATGAAGGGAAGAAGGCATATGTTCCAAAGCCTGGAACTTAAGCCTGGAGGCCACGTTGGCTTTGGAGGCAATCAGAGGGGAAAGATAATTGGCTCTGGAACTGTAGGTAATGGAAATCTTCCCTCTATTAATAATGTTCTGCTAGTAGATGGATTGATGCATAATCTGTTATCCATAAGTCAATTAAGTGATAACGGTTATGATATAATCTTTAATCAAAAATCATGTAAAGCTGTTAGTCAGAAAGATGGGACTATCCTGTTTAATGGTAAGAGGAAAAACAACATTTACAAAATCAAACTTTCTGAACTAAAGAGTCAGAATGTAAAATGTCTTCTGTCTGTTAACAACGAGCAGTGGATCTGGCATAGAAAATTGGGGCATGTTAGTATGAGAAGAATATCTCAGATTAACAAACTCAATCTGGTCAGAGGACTTCCTAATTTGAAGTTCAATTCAGATGCTCTGTGTGAAGCATGTCAGAAAGGCAAGTTTTCAAAACCTTCTTTTAAATCCAAAAATGTTGTTTCCACCTCTAAGCCATTAGAACTTCTGCACATTGACTTATTTGGACCAGTTAAAACTGCTTCAGTCAGTGGAAAGAAGTATGGGTTAGTAATCGTAGATGACTATAGCAGATGGACATGGGTAAAGTTCTTAAGACACAAGGACGAGTCACACTCTGTGTTTGTTACCTTCTGTAACCAAGTTCAGAATGAAAAGGATCGTAGAATCGTTAAAGTCAAAAGTGATCATGGTGGAGAATTTGAAAACAAAGATTTTGAGTCATTCTTTAATGACAGAGGCATTCTGCATGATTTCTCTTGTCCTAGAACTCCCCAACAAAATGGAGTTGTAGAACGAAAGAACAGAACATTGCAAGAAATGGCCAGAACCATGATCAATGAGACAAACGTTGCTAAGACCTTCTGGGCAGAGGCAATAAACACAGCGTGCTACATTCAGAATAGAATCTCAACAAGACCTATTCTGGAAAAGACTCCATATGAATTGTGGAAGAAAAGAAAGCCCAACATTTCATATTTTCATCCATTTGGATGTACTTGCTTTATATTAAATACAAAGAATTATTTGAACAAGTTTGACTCTAAAGCACATAAGTGTATCATGTTAGGATACTCTGAACGCTCAAGAGGGTACAGAGTATACAATACAGAAACACAGATTATGGAAGAATCAATCAGTGTTCGTTTTGATGATAAGCTTGACTCTGAAAAGTCAAAGCAGAATGAAGTTTTTGCAGGTATGGAAATTGAATTTACAGGTTCTGAAGACAAGTCATCAGAAGCTCTCAATACAAACACTTCTTCAACGTATGAAAGGAGCACTGCTAGCAATCCTATAACAGCTGCTGATCAACCTCAGAAGAGATTACCCAGAAGCAGCTTGGATCACCCAGAAGAGACTATCTTAGGAAGAAAGGAAGATCCAATCAGAACAAGAGCAAGCTTCAGAAACTCTGAAGAAACTCTCATGGGACTTGTATCTCTGATTGAACCTTCTTCTATTGATGAAGCACTTCTGGATAATGACTGGATTCTGGCAATGCAAGAAGAGCTGAATCAATTCACCAGAAACAACGTATGGGATCTCGTTCCCAGACCAAAAGGATTCAACGTCATTGGAATAAGATGGGTGTTCAGAAACAAGCTAAATGAACAAGGTGAAGTCATCAGAAACAAGGCACGACTGGTTGCACAAGGTTATAGTCAGCAAGAGGGGATAGACTATACAGAAACCTTTGCCCCAGTCGCCAGGTTATAATCTATCAGACTTTTAATTTCATTTGTTGTTAATAGAGGCATCACTCTGTATCAGATGGATGTCAAAAGTGCATTCTTAAGTGGTTATATAGAAGAAGAAGTCTATGTACACCAACCCCCTGGTTTTGAAAATACAAAACATCCATAACATGTTTTCAAACTAAAGAAGTCACTATATGGTCTGAAACAAGCTCCCAGGGCTTGGTATGAAAGACTAAGTAACTTTCTATTAGAAAATGAATTCACCAGAGGGAAAGTGGACACTAATCTATTCTGTAAATCAGTTAAGAATGACATCTTAGTTTGTCAAATTTATGTTGATGATATTATTTTTGGTTCTACTAATCCTTCTCTTGGAAGAAAATTTGCTAAGTGTATGCAGGCAGAATTTGAGATGAGCCTCATGGGGGAACTGAAATTCTTTCTAGGAATTCAGATCAATCAAACTCCAGAGGGAACTTACATTCATCAGAGCAAATACATCAGAGATCTTCTGAAGAAATTTCACCTCTCAGAATGTAAGCCATCAAAGATTCCAATGCATCCCACGTGCATTCTAGAAAGAGAAGAGGTAAGCAAAAATGTAGAACAGAAAGTCTACAGAGGTATGATTGGTTCTCTCCTCTATCTGACTGCTTCAAGACCTGACATATTGTTCAGTGTTTGTATCTGTGCTAGATTCCAATCAGATCCTAGATAATCTCACTTAACAGCTGTTAAGCGAATTTTCAAGTATCTGAAAGGTACTACTAATCTGGGTTTGTTTTATAGAAAATCTAGTGATTACAGCTTAGTAGGCTACTGCGATGCTAATTTTGCTGGAGACAGAGTGGAATGTAAAAGTACTTCTGGAAGCTGCCATTTTCTGGGAGAAAATCTGATCTCTTGGTCCAGCAAAAGGCAATCAACAATTGCGCTATCAACAACAGAAGCTGAGTACATAGCAGCAGCATGATGTAGCACACAAATGCTCTGGATGAAAAGTCAGCTTGAAGACTTCCAGATTTTTGAGAGTAACATTCCTATACTCTGTGATAATATTTCTGCTATTTGCTTAAGTAAGAATCCCATTTTACATTCTAGAGCTAAGCATATAGAAATAAAACATCACTTCATTAGGGACTATATTCAGAAAGGAATTTTGAACTTAAAATTTATAGATACAGACCATCAATGGGCTGATATCTTTACTAAACCCCTTTCAGAAGATAGGTTTAATTTCATTATGAAACATCTCAGCATGAAAGTCTGCCCAGAGTGAAAATGTCTTAATTCCATATATTTACCTTCAGAATGTAATTGTTTTACTGTGAACTTCTGATCAATCTTCTTTCAGAAAGATAGAACATGCAGATTGTATCAGATGCAAGCCTAAAGATCTGAGAGTCTAAGCTCAAAGACAGACGTGCTGATCACTACATCAAACAAGTGTCAGCAAATCTCTGAAGCAGAACGCGTGCACGCTTCTGAGAAGGCAAAGCGCTGATTGGGTGCATTGAGACACATGTCTGGTAACCGTTTTTAAGTATCTTTCTCAAATCCCCCAAAATCAGCAAGCATTTAATAAAAGTAATCATGCTTTTAAAATGAAATCATGATTTTTCTCTTTCTTAAAAACGTTTATTTTTTCAAAATATTCTGAAACTCTATTTAAACACATTAACCTCTCATTCTAATTCTTTACAGTTTCTCACTAATTCTCAAGCATTCTCTGCATTTTTCTGTGTTCATCTCTTGCAAAACCCTTTTTCCCAGTTTCTTCTCAAAATATTTTAGTGTGAACATGGCAACCTCCAGCAATGCTTCTGCAGGTCCTCAGAAGAAAGCATCATCTGAACAGTATCAAGTGCCATTCAGAACACTCCTCACTCCTGTGAAGAATCTTGAAGTGTTATCTGAATTGATCATTGATTTTGGAAGCTTGAAGGAGAACGGTTTTGACCTAACAGAAGAAGTTAGGGCACAGAAATGGGAAAGGTATTTTGACAGGTTGGTTGGACCAACATTCCCTGTGTTAGTCAAGGAATTCTGGATTCATGCGAAGGCTTCAACGCATCTAGTCACCTCCTTCGTTATGGGGAAGAAGATTGTGATCACTGAGGATCACATAGCAAGGTTAATCGGTTACAGTGGCGGTGGCGTCCGCTGTGTTGATATGGCTGAGAGATGTGCTGACGTGGGCGTGATAGCTGCAAGGATTTTCACCCATGGGGTGCCCAGCAGCAAGATCAAAGATCTGAAGGATCACCATAGAGTTTGGGCTAAGATAATTCTGGGGTGCTTCAACCATAGGAAGCCAACTAGTTCACCTGATTACATAAATGTGGATCAGTAGTTTCTGATCTACTTTATTGATAAGAAGGTAAAAATCAACTTGGCTCATCTTCTGTTCAACCACCTCAGAACAAGTGTGAAGGAAACCAGGGAAGAAGAAAGAACAAAGAGGGATTGGATACCCTTTGGAAGGTTGATATCAGATATTCTGACAGAGAATAGGCTGATAGAGCATCTGATAGAAGCTCAAGAGTTAAGCACCATTGAACCAACAGTTGGGAAGCCTCTGAACGCGAAGAACTTGAAGAAAATGAAGTTGATAGAGAATATCAAAAAGGAACCCAGAGCTACTCCTATTGCTGATATCACCAGCAGAAGAGTTCCACTGAGTGACTTTCCTTTATTTTCTGAGATAGAATCTAAACCAGAGGTGGTTCTCAGATACTTAGATGCGTGCAAGGCAGATGGTACAGATCCAAATCTGATTATCAAAGCTCTGCATCAACCTCAACAAGAAGTGACTCTGAAGAAGACGAAGAAGAGGAAGGCACCTTCAGAAGGATCATCCCAGCAGACACCCAAGAAAAGAGGTAATTTATCGGCTGCTTCTGTTTTAAATTCTTCTACTATTCCAGCATCTATTCCTCCTCCAACCTCTCATAGAATCTCAATCCCCATCCCAACAATAGATGAAACTGAACCAGAAGATGACCCTTCTGAGGCATTAAAACTCAGAAGACCTAGAACCAAACATCCCAAACCAACAATCTCAACAACATCAGCAATTGACAAAGTGCTGTCTGACATTGATCAACACACTTCTGATCACTCTGCCAATCCAAACTCTGAACCACAAATTGTCCCTCCTCCACAACCAGAACAACAACAATCTGCTGAAGAACCAGAACAACAACAATAACCTCTCTCATCAATTCCAGAAGAACCCCTTATCCCTGAACAACCAGAAATTCCAACAACCTCTCCTCAACCAGAAATTCATCCACCATCACCTCAACCTGAGTTTCATCACTCTGAAACTCCTTCTCCTCAACCATCTGAACCTCATTCACCTCAACCATCACCTCTGGTAATCCAGCTGCCATGTGGAACAACAGTTACCATGGCCCAGTTGCCATCCTCACCAGAATCTACACCACCCAATACTCCCAAAACACCAAACAGTCCAATCATAATCTCTGATTCTCCCACTCTATCTCCAAAACAAACAGCTGCCAAGCAAACCTCCGAAAACCCCAGCAGGACCTTCATAGACTTAACCAGTCTTGACCGTCTTGTTGATATGAAACATAAAATAGCCATCCCTAAACCAAAACAACCAGATGTTGGCTCTGGTATTATGAATTTTGAAACAGGTGTCCAGCAATGGATTGCTTCTTTGAAGCAAGTCTGTCCTGGAATGATTGACCCAGCTGCTTCTTATCAGCTCTGGTCACAATTCAGACTTTGGGTACGTGCTGAAGCCTTCAAGTTGCAGGATATCAACTATGAGCAGGCACAACAGAACTTCAGCAAGCTGCTGAAGGAAGTTGAAAGTCTGCTGCCTCATGAAGCTGTGCTCCCTCTGGATAGTGAACCTTGGTCTGAGAAACAGCTAGCTTCAAAGGTTCAACATGAAGAAGACAAGACCATTCAAGCTAAAGCAAGTCAAGCAGAAGATGTTGTAGAAAGCTCTCAGAAGCTTCCTGTCTCTGATGCTTCTCAAGCTGCCTTGGACAGGCAGACTCTGGAAGAGCTGAAGCTGAATGACATGCGTCTGCAGCAAAGGATGGATGAAAAAGACCAGAGGATGAAAGAAAGAATGGATGTGCAGGATAGCAAGATTGACACTGTTGTCAGCATGGTGCACAAGCAGAATGAGACTGCTGATCAGATCAAAGCCATGTTGGAGAACCTGTTCACACGCTTTCCTCCCCAACCATAGTTTTTTTTATTCATGTCTTTTTCATGTTTTCTTTGATTTTCTGATGTACTATTTGAATATGTTTTGTTTGATTCTGAACCCTTTTAATATGACATGTTTTTCTGATCTTAATTGTTTTAGCACTCACCTACACTTTTTGATTGCTGACAAAAGGGGGAGAACAAGAATGATATTTTTAAACAATAACGGTTTACTAAGATAGAAATTCTCGAACAGTCTAACTCTATTACACTTGAAAATGTTTTCTGTTTTTCTTAAAGTCTACAGGCACAAGGAAGCTCCTGGACACTCTGAAGACTAAAAGCTCTGAAGCTCTGATCCGCTCTGATACTCTGATCCAAAGCAAAGCTCTGACAAGAAAAGCTCTGATACGCTGATCTGAAGCTCTGCTCTGATATGCTGATCCAAAGCTTCTGATAGTCAAAGACTCTGATACTCTGATGTTCAAAGAAAGGCAAAATGATCTGATCCTGAAGAACACTTGTAATCATAAAGGGAAGTAATAAACTCAGGGGGAGTATCTCTCAACTCTGATATCTTTTTATCCCTTATCTTTGATAACCTCTTACTCTGATGCATCTCTCTGATACCTTTTCAAGTTATTTTCATTTAAAAAATATCTAGTTTTTGTCATCATCAAAAAGGGGGAGATTGTTAGAACAAAGTTTGAATCTACTACCCTATGTTTAAGTTTTGATGATAACAAAGTGAAAAGATATATTATTTATATGACTCATGTATGAACTATCTGCTGCCTAAATTATTACGTTCTGACTTGCAGATACTCTGATTGATATAAGCAAGATCACACCTAATCAGCATCAGAAATTTGGTTCCTGACATCAGCATCAGAAGTTGCCATATCAGAATGTCAGAATCAGAAGATTAATTCACGTATATGCTGAAGTCTGATGAACAGAACTGCGCTCAACACTCTGATAAAGAAACACAACAGTTCATCAGCAGCTAAGCAGAGTCAGAATGAGCCAAGCCAGAACTTGCATTAAGTAAGCAACGGTACTGTGCATTGAAAGCAAATTAATACCAACGGCCTCATTCCAGACAAGATCTGCTCGATAAGGAAAGTTTGTTATTAGCATTGAATCAAGAATATTGCTCCAACGTTAAACATCTCAGTGCTATATAAACAAGACTTTGAAGATTAAATTGGCTAACGCTCTCCAAATCTTTACACGCATAAAAGCTGATCAAAATCTTCCTTCTCTCAGTTTTGCTAAACACTACACAGTCTCATATTCAATCATTGTTTAGCAATCCAGTTTCTAAGCTTTAAGTTGTGTATACATCACAGTTGTGATACAGTTTTGTAGAAAACATTCACACACTTAGATTTATCTTCTTTGTAAGAAAGTGTTTCCTTGACAAACCGGGTTGTGGTTTGCATCAAGAAGGCTTTAGCAGTTGTTAAAGTAGTCTGTAATATTCAGTTGAATATAGTGGATTAAGACCTCGTTGGAGAGAGGCGAAATCACCTTGACGGGTGTACTAGAGTAGTTTGAGATCCATCGAACCAGGATAAAAATATCTTGTTCATTGCATTGATTTTCAGTTTTACAATTCAACCCCCCTTCTTGTGTTTTTCACTACTTCAAAAGCGTGACTTCAAAAATCACCACAAGGCCAGGACCATCCTTCTCAGCGCTATCTCCTATGCTGAATATGAAAAGATCTCTAACAGAGACACAAAAAAGAACATGTTTGACTCACTCAGAATGACGCATGAAGGCAACGTTCAAGTCAAAGAAACTAAAGCTCTTGCGCTCATTCAGAACTATGAGGCATTCAAAATGGAAGAAAGTGAATCCATTGAAACAATGTTCTCAAGTTTCTAAATTCTGGTGGCTGGTCTCAAGGTTCTGGACAAAGGATACTCTACTGCTGATCACATCAAGAAGATCATCAGAAGCTTACCAAAGCAGTGGAGGCCAATGGTTACAACTCTGAAGCTAGCAAAACATCTCAACAAAATTTATTTGGAGGAACTTATCAGCTCCCTCAGAAGTCATGAGATAGAGATAGAAGCTGATGAACCCCAGAAGCAAGGTAAGCCTTTAGCATTGAAATCTAACAAAAAATATGAGTCTAAAGTTTTGCAGGCAGTTGAAGAAACATCTGATGGATCCTCATCAGAAGAAGACGAACTTTCTCTCCTCTCCAGAAGAGTGAATCAACTGTGGAAGCAGAGGCAAAGGAAATCCAGGAATCCCAGAAGATCTGATCAGAACGAGTCTTCTTCCAGATACAGAAGCACATATTCTTCCTCTGGATACAAAAGATCTGAAGTTTCCTCAGGAAGCAGAAAGCCAAACACCAAGGACATCATCTGCTATGAGTGCAATGAGCAAGGACACTACAAGAGTGACTGCCCAAAGCTTCAGAGGGAGAAGCCCAAAAAGAAGTTTGGAAGAGAAAATAAGAAAAGTCTCATGGCTACATGGGATGACTCTGACTCGTCTGAACCTGACACAGAATCAGATGATGAGAGAGCAAACATAGCTCTCATGGCCAACATTTCAGAAGATAGTGAAGCTTCTGAATCAGACTCTGAATCAGATACTGAAGAGGTATTTCCTGACTTTGCAATTAATTTTACTAAGGCTGAACTTGCTGAAAGCCTTAATGAAATTCTGGAAAGGTACCAGTAGATTAGAGTTAAATTCAGAAACCTGAAAAGGAATCTTGAATCTGACTCTGATAAGACTGAGAGTCTTAAATTAGAAAATTCTGAGCTGAGAAATAAAATTTCAAAATTAGAAAATACTTTACAAAACTCTCAGAAGGAACCAATTTCTGAAACTCCCAGCAGCGCTGATGAGATCATCAAGGAGTATGATCACAGTTTCCAGAAGTTCCTTGCTAAAAGCATAGATAGAAGCAAAATAGCTTCAATGATCTATGGAGTTAGCAGAAATGGAAAGAAGGGAATAGGATACCAAGGTAAGGTTCCTACACCAAAGAATGTCATGGATTTAACCATTAAACACACTCCTCTGAACTCACATTTTGTGTATGGTCACACACATGATATTAAATACACTAGCAGTAAGTATTATGTGTAACCAAAATTCAACCAGAGTTTTGGTAAATCTAACAAATCAGGACCCAAGAAAATCTGGGTACCTAAGGATAAAATAATACATGTTGCAGATATCTTTAGCAGCAAATCAGAAACACCAGTCATGGTACCTGGACTCTGGCTGCTCGCGACACATGACGGGAAGAAGGAATATGTTCCAAAGCCTGGAACATAAGCCTGGAGGCCACGTTGGTTTTGGAGGCAATCAAAGGGGAAAGATAATTGGCTTTGGAACTGTAGGTAATGGAAATCTTCCCTCTATAAATAATGTTCTGCTAGTAGATGGATTAATGCATAATCTGTTATCCATAAGTCAATTAAGTGATGACGGTTATGATATCATCTTTAATCAAAAATCATGTAAAGCTGTTAGTCAGAAAGATGGGACTATCCTGTTTAATGGAAAGAGGAAAAACAACATCTATAAAATCAAACTTTCTGAACTGAAAAGTCAGAATGTAAAATGTCTTCTGTTTGTTAACAACGAGCAGTGGATCTGGCACAGACGATTGGGGCATGTTAGTATGAGAAGAATATTTGAGATTAACAAACTCAATCTGGTTAGAGGACTTCCTAATTTGAAGTTCAATTCAGATGCTCTGTGTGAAGCATGTCAGAAAGGCAAGTTTTCAAAACCCACTTTCAAATCTAAAAATGTTGTTTCTACCTCTAAGCCATTAGAACTTCTGCACATTGACTTATTTGGACCAGTTAAAACTGCTTCAGTCAGTGGAAAGAAGTATGGGTTAGTAATCATAGATGACTATAGCAGATGGACATGGGTAAAGTTCTTAAGACACAAGGACGAGTCACACTCTGTGTTTGTTACCTTCTATAACCAAGTTCAGAATGAAAAGGATCTTAGAATCGTTAAAGTCAGAAGTGATCATGGTGGAGAGTTTAAAAACAAAGAATTTGAGTCATTCTTTAATAACAGAGGCATTCTGCATGATTTCTCTTGTCCTAGAACTCCCCAACAAAATGGAGTTGTAGAACGAAAGAACAGAACATTGCAAGAAATGGCCAGGACCATGATCAATGAGACAAACGTTGCAAAGATCTTCTGGGCAGAGGCAATAAACACAGTGTGCTACATTCATAATAGAATCTCAATAAGACCTATTCTGGAAAAGACTCCATATGAATTGTGGAAGAACAGAAAGCCCAACATTTCATATTTTCATCCATTTGGATGTACTTGTTTTATGTTAAATACAAAGAATTATTTGAACAAGTTTGACTCTAAAGCACATAAGTGTATTATGTTAGGATACTCTGAACGCTCAAGAGGGTACAGAGTATATAATACAAAAACACAGATTGTGGAAGAATCAATCAGTGTTCATTTTGATGATAAGCTTGACTCTAAAAAGTCAAAGCAGAATGAAGTTTTTGCAGGTATGGAAATTGAATTTACATGTTCTGAAGACAAGTCATTAGAATCTCTCAACACAGACACTCCTTTAACATCTGAAAGGAGCACTACTAGCAATTCTAAAACAGCTTCTGATCAACCTCAGTAGAGATTACCTAGAAGCAGCTTGGATCACCAAGAAGAAACTTTGTTAGGAAGAAAGGAAGATCCAATCAGAACAAGAGCAAGCTTCAGAAACTCTAAAGAAAACCTCATGGGACTTGTGTCTCTGATTGAACCTTCTTCTATTGATGAAGCACTTCTGGACAACGACTGGATTCTAGAAATGCAAGAAGAGCTGAATCAATTCACCAGGAATGAAGTATGGGATCTTGTTCCCAAACCAAAAGGATTCAACGTCATTGGAACAAGATGGGTGTTCAGAAATAAGCTAAATGAACAAGGTAAAGTCATCAGAAACAAAGCACGACTGGTAGCACAAGTTTATAGTCAGCAAGAGGGGATAGACTATACAGAAACCTTTGCTCCAGTCGCCAGGTTAGAATCTATCAGACTTTTAATTTCATTTGCTGTTAATAGAGGCATCACTCTGTATCAGATGGATGTCAAGAGTGCATTCTTAAATGGTTATATAGAAGAAGAAGTTTATGTGCACCAACCCCCTGGTTTTGAAAATACAAAACATCCAGAACATGTTTTCAAACTAAAGAAGTCACTATATGGTCTGAAACAAGCTCCCAGAGCTTGGTATGAAAGACTAAGAAATTTTCTATTAGAAAATGAATTCACCAGAGGGAAGGTGGACACTACCTTATTCTATAAGTCAGTTAAGAATGACATCTTAGTCTGTCAAATTTATGTTGATGATATTATTTTTGGATCTACTAATCCTTCTCTTGGAAGAAAATTTGCTAAGTGTATGCAGGCAGAATTTGAGATGAGCCTCATGGGGGAACTGAAATTCTTTCTAGGAATTCAGATCAATCAAACTCCAGAGGGAACATACATTCATCAGAGCAAATATGTCAGAGATCTTCTGAAGAAATTTGACCTCTCAGAATGTAAGCCATCAAAGATTCCAATGCATCCCACGTGCATTCTGGAAAAGAGAAGAGGTAAGCAAAAATGTAGAACAGAAGGTCTAGAGAGGTATGATTGGTTCTCTCCTTTATCTGACAGCTTCAAGGCCTGATATCTTATTCAGCGTATGTATTTGTGCTAGATTCCAATCAGATCCTATAGAATCTCACTTAACAACTGTTAAGCGAATTTTCAAGTATCTGAAAGGTACTACTAATCTGGGTTTATTTTATAGAAAATCTAGTGATTAAATCTTAGTAGGTGTTGTACCCCAAAATTTGCCCTCCCATATTCTTCAAGAAATTGCCAAGTCAAGCTTCAAAATCTCCCCAAGGGTTGCACAATGCAAGGGTCTCCTAAATAGTCAAGATTAGGGTTTTTGTTCTGATCAAGAAAATGAAGTTTCCAAAGGTCCAATCAAGTCTCATATGCCTACAAATATGGTCAAGCATCCTCATATCAAGTTTCAAGACATTCAGCACAAAATTGCACAGTCAAAAACCCTAATTGCACTACAGTCAACTATAGGGGCAAAATGGTCATTTGGCAGTCAAAAGTTCAAATTTTTGGTCAACATATCATTTTGAAGCCACGAACATCATTTGATCAATGCTTGATCATGATTCTCAAAGCTTGGCTCAAAAATTATCAAGATGCAAAAGTTTCCTTATTTGGACAGTTGAAAAAGTCAACTGTAAATTGACCAGGGCATAACTTTCACATGGATTATCAGAAAAATTCCATCCAAAGCTCATTTTGAAGAGAAAGACATTTCCTACAATTCATCTGCATACTTCAAGTCCAATAAATGCTCTCACAAAAAGTTATCAATTTCAACATTATAGGTCATTTTCAAAAGTCAACAAAAAGGGACTTTAAGTCAAAGGCCATAACTTGAGATTGGTACATCAAAATGACATGGGACCAAAGACATTGGTTAGAGGACTAAAAGACCTTTCCAAAATGTCCAAGAACATGAGAAAAGCTTAATAATTGAGCAAGTTATGCCTTGTGGAAGTTGGGAAATTTTTGGATATTTTGAAAAGTCAACATTGATTCAAATGACCTAAAATTGCTAATGGGCCCATTTTTCCTCCATAATTCTTCATCCATGGCATGTGCACGACCACTTGGCCCAAAGGGAAGTTTTTATTCATTTTTTATTTATTTATTTGGATTTTTATTAATAATAATTCATTTAAATTAAAATAAATATATGAAAAATGCTTAACCTAATTTTTTCAATCTTTTTGTGCACATTATATCATCAAGATTTCGTGCCTAGATAAATTTGGAAAGATTTGGATTGATTGATCATGATTTGTACAAAAAGCACATGGAAAAAGATTGAAGAAAAGATCTTAAAAATCAAATTTCCAAAAACTATGAATGCAAGAGATTTGGATGATTCTTTTTAACCTAATTCATTACTACATATGCAAGGATCACAACCCTAGTGCCATTACACACGCAGCTGCTCAGAAACCTAACAATCAAACTTGAAATTTTTGTTAAGAAACTCAAAACTGAAAACCCTTTTGCAGGGCGATTCAAGGCACGATTGTTGTTTCATTAGCTTGCTAAAGGCTCACTGAACGTTTCCCAATCAAAAACATTCCCCAAAGCTTAGAGAATTGGTACAATGAACCGGACCTGTGCATAAAAAATTTCAGAGTTGTGCATCTCAATCCATGCATTCTTTGTGAATTTTAAAGCTTGATTCATGTTAATCACTTTGTTCTAAAGCTAACCCAATGATTTGATTGAATTTTTATGCATCATACGCGATTATGCCATGATTGTTTTCTAGGGTTTACAGGGCTTGGAATTAGGGATTTTAAGTTAAGGAAAAATTGGCCTTCAAGACCTACACCATTAGAATCAGCGCATCTGGACGATCTTAAACCCACCCTCGCGCTCAATTTATGAGCATCATAGGGCCATTCGCTATTTTCTTGTATCATACCTATGATAACGTTTACAAAACCGTTGCTAGTTTGTTCTTGTTTTAGGAAAATAAAGAACCAACGAAGGAGATGAACTCGTGGCAAGTGGTGATAGGCTGATTCAAATTTTCGCGCTCAGACCCACTAACATTTTTGTTTTCTTTTATAATATTTATTAGTTGTTTATTAATCAAAACGCGCATCTGGCTCCACTGGCAAGCATAGTGACTGGTAAAGGGCATGACCTGGGTTCGAGCCCCATGTTTTCACTTTCTCAATATTATTTTCCAATTAACTATCACATGCAGGTTCAACGTTATTGTCCCATGATACACCTTCAGAATCCAGCGTCCACGCGTCCAATAGACTCAAATCAAAGGCTCAGAATTGAGAAACACCATAAACCCTGGTCAACGCTTCAGCACGCTACCTGGCAAAAGTCCAAAAAGGCCAAAGTTAATGGGCCAGATTCCTGAAGATTCACCTCCACATTGGGGACTGACACCCCCCTAGGTTTGCTTTGTTCAAATATTTTCTTTTATATTATTTCTATTTTTATTTTTATTCTTATATTTAATTAATTTATTATTTTCATAAAATATCAAAAACACCTAAAAATCAAAAAAATCAGAAAAGAGGAAAAACATAATAAATATTTTTGTTTTAATATTTTCCATAAATAAATTTGCATGTAATTAAATTTAGTATAAATTAGGTTTTAATATTAATACTTTTCATGACAAAAATCTAAAAAATGTAGAAATAGGGCTTAATTAATAATTTTTCATCCTTTTTATTTTTCTTTCATAAATAATATTATTTATTTTATTCATTTTCATAATTAAATTTGTATATAAAAATTAAGGTTAATTTAGGTTAAAATTCAATGTTTTTCTTAATAAATTAAAAGCCATTAGAATTAGGGTTAGTAGTTATTTTAATTAATTCTTTTTTTTATGTAAATCCTAAAATACTAAAAAATACCAAAAAACAAGTTCTTCCTTTCTTTTAATTAATTCCATGTAATTTAATTTTGCAAAAGGGTCCAACGCCCTCGTTCTTAATTTCTTATCAATTCGCATATTTATTTATTTTCCGTTTAAATATTTATGTATCTCTCCCAAAGCCGTGTAAATAATTGCTCGCACCTTTAATTCTTTATTTTCTTCTATTTCTTTATTTCCTGTCAAATCGGGTCCTGGTTTAATTTTGGCGATGTGGACCCGCGCCATTTGTAATAGCTTAGAATTTACTTTTCTCGCAATTTTAATTGTTAAATAATGGCATGAAAGACTGTATGGACAAAAATAAAAACAAGCGTAGAACACCAATAACATGACAAGATAAATGCAACTGAAAATGACACACAATTCACACACCACCCCTAGGGTACGCCTCACTGTTGCCTTACCTCGAAAGGTGATCGTCGAGTAGAGGATGTCTTAGTAAGTCCTCATGGTCCGGGAACCTGGCATGAGGGTAGCTTCTAAGGTGTCTTCCCATTGCTCCGGTGATCACCATGTCCCGAACCTCGAATTGACCCGAACACCTCCAACGGTGGTGCTACCTACCTCTCAATGGTGGGATGGCACTACTTTAAAGGACATTTACACAGACGAATTCCTTAGGGTAGGTAGGTTCTCGTAGATACTTGCTCTAATTTCAAAACAAATCAAAACTCTTTTCACACCGACACCTTTTCAAAAAGCTTTCGAAAGCAATTTTTTCAAACACTCTTGAGGACAGATACAAGAGTCGAACTGAAATTTTCAAAGAAACTTTTTAAAACCCATATTGAAAAGCAAACAAACCATTTTGAAAACACAAGTGAGCAAGTATCTAAGAGCCCATGGATAACCATGGATAGAAAGGGTGCTAACACCTTCCCTTTCTATAATCTACCTCCCGAACCGAGAGCAATCTCTATAAGGAATTTTTCTGTGCTTTTGTACTTTCCATTTGGAGAAAATAAAAGATGGTGGCAACTCTTGCTTCCGCGACATTTCGCGAACCAGCATTAAACAGTCAGTTCCAGATCCACCGATCACAGAACTGGCGACTCTGCTGGGGACCCTTTATAAAGTGAGGTGTACCTTAGGGTTAGTTCATAACTGTGTTTTCAATTGCTTTCCTTGCTTGCTTTACTATTGTGGGTTGCATCGGAGTTACATAGATCCTAACCCGGATCTGGGGATACCCTGTTTAGGTAGCATAAGCTGTGAGGGACCTGTCCGGCATAGACCGACACAGGTGAAGCAGTGGCTACGTTGGTGTGGCACGTTGGTCTGTACCGATATCCCTTGTGTCGCAACGAGGAGAATATGGGTCTTCTAAGGAGTCATTAAGCACCAACAACCTTAGAACCTTAATTGACACAACTTGGCCTTTAGAATTGTAGCAGTATGCTACGCCCATTGAGGCTAAACTCTCGTGATGGTTCTGGCCGTAAGAAAAGATTGCGATGCTGGAGTTATGACCGATTGAGGGTAGTCAATGATATTGGGATCCTCTAAGAACCCGGTTACTTTTGATTAGGACAGGTATGAACCAACAAACTGAAAGAGGGTAGTACCTAGACCTCATGCTGACCTAAACTTTAGGGGCTTGCCTTGTGTGACTTGTGTGCCTTACCATGTTTGCCTCTGTATCTATATGTGGTGTGCTTTATCATAACATCATAGCATCATGAGCATTGCATGCATCCTGCATAAGGACTGACCATTTCAAAGACAAGAGGGTTTCACCTTTGCTCTGTTTTGTAGGACATCATTTTGCCTGTGCGAAGGAATACTATCCGGTTCAACTTTGTTCGTTCACCTGAATTGCTTGATGAGTTGGTTAGCAGAATTCCAAATACCACTTCCTTCATCCAGAGGCATGGTTCTCTTCTCAGTTTAGTCACTACAAAGCGGGATCAACAATTGATGAGTGTTCTGACCCAGTTCTATGACCCTCTGTACCAGTGCTTCACCTTTCAAGACTTCCAGCTGGTCCCTACCCTGGAAGAGTTCTCTGATTTGCTTGGTATCCCTATCTTGGATCAGACTCCCTTTACTGGTTGGGAAAAGACCCTCACGCTTGAGGATATTGCTGCAGCTCTTCCTTTGACCCATCAAGAGGTAACAGACAACTGGGTGACTAGAAGCGGAGTTAAGGGTTTCTTGGCCAAGTTTCTGATCGGTAAAGCTAACAGTTTCTCGAATGACCTGGACTTTAGGGCATATGAAGATATCTTGGCTCTCCTAATCTATGGGTTAGTCCTGTTTCCTAATCCTGACAACTTCATCAATGTCACTGCCATAAGGATCTTTATGTCTAAGAATCCTGTGCCCACTCTCTTGGGTGACATCTTGCAACAGCTTCATGCCCGTACTACCCGAAGACGAGGAACCCTATGGTGTTGTATCCCTTTGTTGGTGAGGTGGTTTATTTCGCACCTCCCTAAGTTCGTGCTGAAGAACCAAGAAGGAAGAGGTTGGGCTCACAGGTTAATGTCTCTCACCGATAAAGACATCATTTGGACTTGCAGAGGTTTGGATGAGATAGCTATTATTGATCGATGCGGGGAATACCCTAATGTTCCTCTAATTGGTACCCAAGGAGGGATCTCTTACAATCCATGTCTAGCACTCCGTCAGTTTGGAAGAGCAAGAAGAGCAGGTCCCCATGAGATGTTGGTGCCTCACATCAGTTTTGAATTTCAGGTGGATAGTGACGAGCTACGTCGTAGGTTCATCAAGGCTTGGGACAAGGTTCATAAAGCTGACCCACAGGAGTTAGGGCCAAAGACTTCTTTACCTATGGAAGCCTACTATAAATGGGTTCGCATCCGCGCTCAAAAGTTAGGTATGCCGTATGAAGCTGTCAGACCCATCATTCTTGAGTGTCCTGACAAAGATGGTGTTCCTCCAACTGTCCTTCCTCCTCAGATACCTACTGATTATGAGACATTGAAGAGATCTTGGTCGCAACTACGAGAAGAGCGGGATTCTTACCGGGAAAAGTTCAACGAGCAGGAATCAAAGATCCAGAAGCTGACAAAACAGTTGGAGAATGAGAGAGCTCTGAATGCCTACATCCGTACTGAGAAGAGGAGACCATGGGATCAATAAGGAGCTCCAGATGTGCTTTTACAGTTTTATTTCCTTTTCAATATTTCCTTTCATGTAACGCCTAAGGGCAACCTGTTGAATAATTTCAGTTTCAAAGTTGAATCTAATGAAGTGTGTTCCTTTTTGTTTACAAAGTTGATTCCCGATTGTCTTTGAAAGCATAATTCATACGCATTTCATACATCATGTGCATAGCAGGTTTTTCCTCTTTTCAGGTTGCTTACAGTTCTTCGCTGTTTATTTCAGCATCATGAATCCTGACTCTTCATCAACTGAGACATCCATCAAGGCTCTTCAGGCGCAGAATGCGCAATTTCAGGAATTAATCAAGGGTTTGGCTCAGGGCCAAGAAGAGCTGAAGGCTATGCTCCTGAAGAAGGAGAAGAAGAAGAAGAGAAGAACTGTTCTGTTCAACTCGGGCCGAAGGTTTGGCAATACCTTGCAGCAGGAAGAGGCTGGTTCTTCTGTTGGCAAGGGTTCTCCTCAGGCAGAAGCAAGGGTTCCTAGTCCGGTAGTCTCCGACAACGAGACTGATTTTGATGAAGAGCAGTACCCTCCTGCAGAAGACAGATACAAGCAACTGGAGGATAGGTTGAATGCTATGGAGATTCAACAGGTACCGTGGCTGGATTTTGGAGATCTGGGTTTGTCTACTGGTGTGATTATTCCTCGGAAGTTCAAAGCACCATCCTTCTCTAAGTATGACGGGGCGTCTTGTCCCAAGCTACATCTCAGGTCCTATGTTCGAAAGATTCAACCGTACTCTGCGGATAAGAATTTGTGGATCCACTTCTTCCAGGAGAGTCTTTCAGGGACTCATCTCGAATGGTTCTATCAGCTGGATGGGACCAAGGTTTGTAACTGGGAGGAGTTGGCTACTGCTTTCTATAAGCAGTATAAATATAATGCCGACCTTGCCCCTACACGTACCCAACTCCAGGGTATGTCGTTAGGATCAAGTGAAGGTTTTAAGGAGTACGCTCAGAAGTGGAGAGACCTGGCTGGCAGGGTGCAGCCACCATTGACTGATCGGGAGTTGGTAGACATGTTCTTGGGGACCCTATCTGGGCCGTTTTTCAACCATCTCATCGGGAATTCGTCTGCAGGGTTCACTGATTTGATTCTGACTGGAGAGAGAATTGAGGCTGGGTTAAAGTCTGGTAAGATTCTGAAGGGTGCATTGTCTAGTTCTGAGAAGAAACCCTTCAAGAAGGAGGCTAGTGTCGTGTATGGTTCCAAGAGATCAGAGAGACCTGAGCGCCGCCAATCTGTCAGTGCGGTAATGATTGCTAAGCCTACTACCGCTCCTCGGCCGACCAATCCTCAAAGGGCTGAAAGACCCTGGAGAGAGTTTACCCGGTTGAGCATGACCCTATCGCAGATCCTGCCACAGTTGCTCTCAACCAACTTAGTGACTGCCCGAGAAGCGCCGAAGTTTCCAAATACTGCATCTCCTAAGTACAACCCAAATGCTCGTTGTGCTTACCATTCAGATAGCCTGGGGCACTCTACTGATGACTGTTGGGCGTTAAGGAGTAAGGTGCAAGACCTTATCGACGCAAAGGAGATACAGTTCGAAGCGCCTGAGAGGCCAAATGTAGTTACTGCTCCTATGCCTCAGCATGGGGTAAATGTTGTTGACGAAGATGTTTATGCTGTTTCTGTGGATGATCTAGCCACTCCTCTGAAGACTGTCAAGAAGAACCTGCTGCTGGCCGGTTTATTTCCGGGTTGTGGTGAGGGTTGCCTGTTCTGTGCTGTGTCCCGATCTGGTTGTCCCTTGCTGAAGTTAGGCATCCAAAGCCTAATGGATAGCAAGGAGATTCTGTTTAAGAAATCTGTTGTTCAGTTGGTTCCGGTGGAAGAAGTTTCCATGGTGACTATCTTCAATAATCCAATCCCGGCTCTCCCGAAGAAGCCCGTTCAAATCATGACCGTTGCACCTGTTGTTATCACCGTTCTGGGGCCCCTGCCCTATGTATCTGATAAAGCCGTCCCCTGGCATTATGGGGCAGATGTGTATGTAAATGGGATTAAACAAGAGTTCAACGTTGGCGCCAGCATCTGTGATATCACTGGCCCAGCCAAGGTTACCCGCAGTGGCAGGCTCTTCTCGCCTGACATTACGCCTTCTGCTGCTCGAAGACCGCTTCTCATAACTCCTACAAGTGTACCTGTTCCTGCTGCTGATCCAATTGTTTCTCCTGCTGCCGAGTCATCCAATGCTCGGGGCAAAGTAGTTGAAGTTGAGCCTGCCCAGATGGAGGCACCTGTACCTATAACTGCTGAGGCCTCCCAACAAGAGATGGAGGAGATTCTGAAAATTATAAAGAAGAGTGACTTTAATGTTGTAGAACAGCTGGGGCACACGCCCTCCAAAATCTGCATGCTCTCTTTATTGCTGTGCTCCGAGGCCCATGCTAAGGCATTAATCTCATTCCTCAAGACGGCCCATGTGCCACATGAGACATCTGCAGTCCAGTTCACTGATTGCGTAGCAAATCTGACAGCAGACAATGGCTTGGGTTTTTCAGATGCTGACCTGACCGCGAAAGGAAGAGACCATAATGATGCTCTGCATGTCTCTATCGAATGCAGGGGCACTACCTTGGCACATGTATTGGTGGATACTGGTTCTTCTTTGAATGTGCTGCCCAAGAAGGCATTAGACCGCTTAGATTGTGAAGGCCTGGAATTGAAACCCAGCAATATCATCGTCAGGGCCTTTGACGGTTCCAAAAGGATGGTTCATGGAGAGGTCGACATTCCGATTCGTGTGGGCTCTCAGGTGTTTGACTCTACATTTTATGTGATGGATATCCGTCCATCTTACTCTTGTCTACTGGGTCGACCTTGGATACATAAGGCTGGGGCAGTGACCTCTACCTTGCACCAGAAGCTGAAGTACCCCGTTAGAGGGAAGATCGTCACTGTGCAAGGAGAGGAGGAATATATGGTGAGCCACTTGAACTCCTTCAGATACATTGAGATGGACGGGGAGTTTATTGAAACCCCCTTTCAGCATTTCGAGGAGGTGCTTCCAATTACAGCAGCAGCAGAAACAGCAGTAGGGGAGAATGTTCCTTTGAAAATGGCTTCCTTGAAGGATGCCCGGGCTGTGGTTCAAAAGGGTGAATGTGCTAACTGGGGCAGGCTTCCAGACTTCACACAGAAGACTGTTAAATTTGGGCTGGGATTTACTACAGAGGGTCAGAAAGCTATGCGGAAAGCGAAGATCGGAAGACCTCCTGTATTCATTACAAATCCAGGAGTGAATGCTGTTGGGGAAGACAATGAAGTGGATGAGGCTGAATTCAATAGCTGGATCTATCCGACGACCGAAGGCGGATTGAACAACTGGATTGCTAAAGACCATACTCCTGTTACCTTTGTGACGCAGTAATAAATTTCTTTGTTTCGTTATTTTGTAATAAACAATAAATAAACTCTTTGGCCCGGTGTCTTACCCGAGGCACCGTGGTGTCATTTGTGAGGGCATATAAATTGTCATTTCATATATCATGAATGAAAATCTTGGACGTTTTCTCGCATTGCAAATTTTATGCTCCTTTTCTGTCTTTCTTTCCTTTACATATTTTTCAAAACAGCTGTATTTATACACACACTCACTCATACAGGTTTCAATCCACTCTGGATCTCACTGATAACAACTCTGCTACTGCCAATTATGACTTCGAAAATCCGATCAACTTAGCCGAAGACAAAGGTGATGATGATTGCGAAGAGCCTGGCGAGCTTGTAAGACTGTTGCTTCAGGAAGAGAGGGCAATTCAACCCCACGAAGAGCCAGTGGAAACAATAAACTTGGGTACAGAGGCAGACAGGAAAGAGGTAAAGATTGGTGCCAACCTAGAGCTCAGCGTGAAGCAACGGTTGACTCAGATGCTACATGATTATATGGAGATCTTTGCCTGGTCCTACGAGGACATGCCCGGGTTGGATACCGATATTGTGGTCCATCACTTGCCAACTAAGGAAGACTGCCCTCCAGTTAAGCAAAAGGTCCGTCGGATGCGTCCAGAGATGTCTGAGAAGATCAAAGCCGAAGTTATGAAACAGTTTGACGCTGGGTTCCTTGCAGTAACCTCTTACCCTCAGTGGGTTGCCAATGTGGTGCCGGTATCTAAGAAGGACGGTAAGGTCAGAATGTGTGTTGACTACAGGGATCTGAACAGGGCCAGCCCCAAGGATGACTTCCCCTTACCTCACATTGATGTCCTTGTTGATAATACAGCTCAGCACAAGGTATTCTCTTTCATGGATGGCTTTTCAGGTTACAATCAGATTAAGATGGCACCTGAAGACATGGAAAAGACTACATTTGTTACTCAGTGGGGCACCTTCTGCTACAGGGTCATGCCTTTTGGACTAAAGAACGTTGGGGCAACCTACCAACGTGCCATGGTTGCTTTATTTCATGACATGATCCATCATGAGATAGAAGTGTATGTGGACGACATGATGCAAAGGTCCCATACTGAGGAAGAGCACCTAGATCATCTGCAGAAATTGTTTGACCGGTTGAAACTGTACAAGCTGAGATTGAACCCGAACAAGTGCACCTTCGGGGTAAGATCGGGAAAGTTGCTATGCTTCGTGGTAAGTGACAAGGGAATTCAAGTGGACCCTGCTAAGGTCAAAGCTATCCAAGAGATGCCAGTCCCTAAGACAGAGAAAGAAGTCAGAGGCTTTTTAGGACGCCTGAATTACATTGCTCGATTCATCTCGCACCTGACTGCTACCTGTGAACCAATCTTCAAGCTGCTGAAGAAAGATCAGGTAGTACGTTGGAACGATGAATGTCAGGCAGCTTTCGACAGAATCAAAGAGTATCTCCAAGAACCACCTATCCTTATGCCACCGGTTGAAGGGAGACCTCTGATACTATACCTGACAGTGCTTGACAACTGAATGGGGTGTGTGCTGGGGCAGCATGACGAGTCTGGCCGAAAAGAGCATGCCATTTATTACCTTAGCAAAAAGTTTACCGACTGTGAGACCCGATACTCACTGCTTGATAAAACTTGCTGCGCTTTGGTATGGGCTGCTCGCCGGCTGAGACAGTATATGCTGACTCATACTACCTTGTTGATCTCAAAGATGGATCCTATAAAGTACATATTCGAAAAGCCTGCTCTGTCTGGGAGAATTGCAAGATGGCAAATGATCTTGACGGAATACGACATTCAGTATACAACCCAGAAAGCCATCAAGGGAAGTGTATTGGCAGACCACTTGGCACATCAGGCCGTCGACGATTATCAGTCAATGAACTTCGAGTTTCCGGATGAAAGCATCATGATTGTGACTGACTGTGAAGTACCAGGACCGGATGAAGGACCTGAACCAGGATCCCGATGGTCTATGCACTTTGACGGAGCCTCCAATGCTTTGGGTAACGGTATCGGCGCCATAATCATATCACCTCAAGGTACTCATACTCCACTCACTTCCCGGCTGTGTTTCAACTGTACCAACAACATGGCGGAGTATGAGGCGTGCATCATGGGTCTTCAAGCTGCGATTGACCTAAGGATTAAGTTTCTGAGTGTCTTCGGGGAATCCGCTCTTGTGATCAATCAGATCAAAGGAGAGTGGGATACGAAACATCCGAATCTTATCCCTTACAGAGAATGTGTGTTGACCCTGATCCCCCACTTCACAGAGATAACCTTTGAACACTTTCCAAGAGAAGAGAATCAGTTGGCGGACGCGTTAGCTACAATGTCTTCTATGTTTAAGGTCAAATGGGATAATGAGGCTCCCCGGATCATCATCTGGAAACTGGACGAACCGGCATACTGTTGCGATCTCGAGACTGAATTGGTGACTGGGAAGCCTTGGTACCATGAAGTGAAGAGATATTTGGAAACTCAGGAATACCCTTAAGGTGCCTCTATCAATGATAAGAAGTTCCTGAGAAGATTCGCAGCCAAGTTCTTCCTTAGCAATGGCATCTTGTACAAGCGAAACCATGATTCAACCTTACTGCGTTGTGTGGATAAGACTGAAGCAGAAAGGATCATGGAAGAGCTACATGAAGGAACCTTTGGTACACATTCTAGTGGGCACACTATGGCTAAGAAAATCCTACGGGCAGGATATTACTGGTCCACAATGGAAGCTGACTGCTACCAACATTCCAGGACATGTCATAAGTGCCAGATTTATGCAGACAAGATGCATGTTCCTCCGGTTCCCCTGAATGTTCTGACTGCGCCTTGGCCGTTTGCAATGTGGGGCATAGACATGATCAGCGAGATTAAACTGACGGCATCTAATGGGCATCGCTTCATCCTAGTGGCGATTGATTATTTCACGAAGTGGGTCGAAGCAGTATCCTATGCTACAGTAACCAAGACTGTTGTGGCACAGTTCATTCGGCACAACCTGATCTGTCGGTACGGCGTCCCCGAGAGAATTATTACAGACAACGGTACCAATCTGAATAACAAGATGATCGCTGAGCTCTGCGAGCAGTTCAAGATACAACACCACAATTCTTCTCCTTACAGACCGAAGATGAATGGGGCTGTAGAAGCAGCAAATAAGAACATCAAGAAAATCGTGCAGAAGATGACAGTGACTTATAAGGATTGGCACGAGATGTTACCGTTCGCTCTACATGGGTACCGTACCTCAGCTAGGACGTCAACCGGGGCAACTCCTTTCTCTTTGGTTTATGGTATGGAGGCAGTCTTACCGATTGAAGTGCAAATACCCTCTCTCCGGATAATGAAGGATGCAAATTTGAACGAAGATGATTGGATCCAGACACGACTTGATCAACTCAACCTCATTGATGAAAAGAGACTTGCTGCTATCTGTCATGGTCAGACGTATCAGAAACGGATGATCAGGGCATTTAACAAAAAGGTCAGACCACAGGAATATCAAGTTAGGGATCTGGTAATCAAGAGAATCATCCTTCCTCAGAGTGATCCAAGGGCCAAATGGACCCCTACGTACGAAGGGCCATTTGTGGTTAAGCAGGTGTTCTCAGGAGGAGCCACGATTCTAACCAATATGGATGGTGACGACCTTCCTCACCCCGCCAATGTAGACATAGTAAAAAAATACTACGCATGAAAAAAGACCCGCTAGGCTGACATGCCTAGGCAAAAGTTAGGGCTTCCCGTCGAACCAAAACGGTTCGGGCAAAATGAAGGGATGAAAATGAAAAAATCTATACACCCGGCAAGTCAAAAACCTGAAAAGGCGGCTTGGGCAAAAATGGGTATCCCGGTGGACTGAAAACACGAAAGGGCGGTCCAGGCAAAAATTAGGGATAAAAGCGTAATACTATGTCTCATTGATTACTTTGCATCCATAATCCGGTATCTACATCAAGTTCAGACGGCATCGATCAGTCAGCTTCACCTTCAACCAAGGTCATCAAGTGATGAGACGCTCGGAGTTATAAAGGCAATAGCAGAGTTGAAACCCAGTGGATCATTCATTTCACACAGCTGTTTTATCTTCTTTTGTACAAAATTTGTATAAACTCTTTTGTTCGGCGGCATTCTGTTACTAGGACGTCAACCTCTTGTACACAAAACGCCTATTTTCAGGCCATTCAAAATCAATACAAATATATTTTTCAGTTAAATGTGCCAATTGTTTTTCTTTTTCTGTTTTGTTTTGCGAAGAACGTCCAAGGTTCAATTTGTGATATATGCATTAACAATAATTTGCTAACTCATAAATATTTACATACGAAACAAAGGATTAATTACAGGTGACACTAGAAACAGGGGCAATAAAGAGTTGTCTAAGCAATCTAATTGTTCTGTCCTCCAAAGTACCAAGGTAGGTTCAGCTAAAGAACATGACCAGTACATCTTAATTCCCCAAAGAGTAAGTCAGCAAGTCAGTGCATTCTTCTCCAAGCAGAGTTATCAAATCTCAAGGAAGTTGAGTATCCTCCAGTAGATCTCAACATTCCCCAGCAACATACATATTCTTAACAAGCATCCCCGGCAATCTTGGCCTAAAGATTGTTCCCCGGCGGCATATCAACATTCAAAGGAATCACTTCCCCAGCATATCAAAACTTCCCCGGGAGAGTCCAATCTAGTCCCCCAGGAAAGTGGGAATTTATCTTCCCCAAGCAGTAAGCTTATCCCCAGTAAATTCTGGAAGCTTATCCCTCGCAGAGCACGAACACGTCGTCCGGCTATATTTAAAGAGTTATTTCCTTAACAGGATATAACTGGGTTATCCTCAGCCAAAAGCCACGGAAAGAGCGTCCTCGACGAAGTCTTCTTACCCCCAGCGAAGTCTATCAACACTTCCAGTACAGCAAGGATATCCCCAGCAAGTTACTATCAACAATTCAGCAAAAGCATCCCTCTCCCCCACAGAGTATCACTCCCCAGCATGGTCGCTAGAGTATTTTTCTCCCCGCAGTATCTTCCATTCCCAAGTTTATCCCCCAACCCAGTTATCTTCTCCTACCGGTATTCTTGCAATCATCATCCCCAGCGGAAGTAAAAGCTTATTCTTCAACATCAGCCCAGGAGCGACTTCCCGGCACTCGTCAAGGATTTACTTTCCTAGACGAAAACATACATTCCTAAAACATCACATACATCATTATAGCATGCATAGACGCATCATACAAATCTCATTTATGTTGAGAACATCATCGCTTGATCCATATCATGCATTGCATATGACTGACCTTTACCTTTCAGGAAAGATTCAGTTAGATTCTCAATCATATCTCAAGACCTAGACCGGTTCAATTAATCGACTCCAAAGATTTCTTATCCAGTCCAAGGCCTTCTCTAGTCCAGCTAAATCGACTCCCAACAGATTTTACTGATGAAGACTCAGTAGAAGTTATCAGGTTTTTCTCAATGGTTGCTTTTAATGGTTCCCTCCCCGATGGTGCGTGAGGTGATAATTCCTTTTGAGATTATAATTTCCTATGGTTCCCTCCCCGACGGTGCGTGAGGTGATAATTCCTTTTGAGGTTATAATTTCCTATGGTTCCCTCCCCGACGGTGCGTGAGGTGATAATTCCTTTTGAGATTATAATTTCCTATGGTTCCCTCCCCGACGGTGCGTGAGGTGATAATTCCCTTTTAGGTTATAATTTCCTTTGGTCCTCTCCCCGAAGGTGCGTGAGATGTAATTCCCTTTCAGGTTATAATTTCCTATGGTTCTCTCCCAGACGGCGCGTGAGATGTAATTCCTTTCAGGTTATAATTTCCTATGGTCCTCTCCCCGACGGTGCGTGAGATGTAATTCCCTTTTAGGTTATAATTTCCTATGGTCCTCTCCCCGACGGTGCGTGAGATATAATTCCCTTTCAGGTTATAATTTCCTTTGGTCCTCTCCCCGACGGTGCGTGAGATGTAATTCCCTTTTAGGTTATAATTTCCTTTGGTTCTCTCCCCGACGGTGGGTGAGATGTAATTCTCTTTCAGGTTATAATTTCCTTTGGTTCTCTCCCCGACGGTGCGTGAGATGTAATTCCCTTTCAGATTATAATTTCCTTTGGTTCTCTTCCCGATACTGCGAAGATGGTAATTCCCACCAAGATTTTCTCAACGAGCATTGTTGAGGTTAAAGTCACCCAAGGTTCTCTTACCATTCATGCTAAGGTAGTAACCATCCCTGGTTCATTCATCATCTTGTGAAGCTCCAGACCCAGCTCCTGTAACCAGTCAGGACACATCTATATCAAGCATTTGAAAACAGCTCCTGCAACGTGTCAGGTACTCATTTTTCTTTTGCAGGTATGCAGGTTCTCGCTAAGGAATCTCTTACGCGATCAACACCCAGGTGGCATCTATAAGCCCATCATCCTATTCATCAATCTCTAAATGGCATCTGTAAGCCCATTTCCACCATCGCTGCTACTATGTGAGCGCAAATTTCTGGGCACTTTAGTGTTCAATCATCTTCTACCCTCGGATTACGAAAGGCACGTCAGCCAATCTGCATCCTCAGGTCTAAGAAGATTCAACAGGGGCAATTGTTGTACCCCAAAATTTGCCCTCCCATATTCTTCAAGAAATTGCCAAGTCAAGCTTTAAAATCTCCCCAAGGGTTGCACAGTGCAAGGGTCTCCTAAACAGTCAAGATTAGGGTTTTTGTTCTGATCAAGAAAATGAAGTTTCCAAAGGTCCAATCAAGTCTCATATGCCTACAAATATGGTCAAGCATCCTCATATCAAGTTTCAAGACATTCAGCACAAAATTGCACAGTCAAAAACCCTAATTGCACTACAGTCAACTCTAGGGGCAAAATGGTCATTTGGCAGTCAAAAGTTCAAATTTTTGGTCAACATATCATTTTGAAGCCACGAACATCATTTGATCAATGCTTGATCATGATTCTCAAAGCTTGGCTCAAAAATCATCAAGATGCAAAAGTTTCCTTATTTGGACAGCTGAAAAAGTCAACTGTATATTGACCAGGGCATAACTTTCACATGGATTATCAGAAAAATTCCATCCAAAGCTCATTTTGAAGAGAATGACATTTCCTACAATTCATCTGCATACTTCAAGTCCAAGAAATGCTCTCACAAAAAGTTATCAATTTCAACATTATAGGTCATTTTCAAAAGTCAACAAAAAGGGACTTTAAGTCAAAGGCCATAACTTGAGATTGGTAAATCAAAATGACATGGGACGAAAGACATTGGTTAGAGGACTCAAAGACCTTTCCAAAATGTCCACGAACATGAGAAAAGGTTAAAAATTGAGCAAGTTATGCCTTGTGGAAGTTGGGAAATTTTTGGATATTTTGAAAAGTCATCATTGATTCAAATGACCTAAAATTGCTAATGGGCCCATTTTTCTTCCATAATTCTTCATCCATGGCATGTGCACGACCACTTGGCCCAAAGGGAAGTTTTTATTCATTTTTTATTTATTTATTTGGATTTTTATTAATAATAATTCATTTAAATTAAAATAAATATATGAAAAATGCTTAACCTAATTTTTTTAATCTTTTTGTGCACATTATATCATCAAGATTTCGTGCCTAGCTAAATTTGGAAAGATTTGGATTGATTGATCATGATTTGTACAAAAAGCACATGGAAAAAGATTGAAGAAAAGATCTTAAAAATCAAATTTCCAAAAACTATGAATGCAAGAGATTTGGATGATTCTTTTTAACCTAATTCATTACTACATATGCAAGGATCACAACCCTAGTGCCATTACACACGCAGCTGCTCAGAAACCTAACAATCAAACTTGAAATTTTTGTTAAGAAACTCAAAACTGAAAACCCTTTTGCAGGGCGATTCAAGGCACGATTGTTGTTTCATTAGCTTGCTAAAGGCTCACTGAACGTTTCCCAATCAAAAACATTCCCCAAAGCTTAGAGAATTGGTACAATGAACCGGACCTGTGCATAAAAAATTTCAGAGTTGTGCATCTCAATCCATGCATTCTTTGTGAATTTTAAAGCTTGATTCATGTTAATCACTTTGTTCTAAAGCTAACCCAATGATTTGATTGAATTTTTATGCATCATACGCGATTATGCCATGATTGTTTTCTAGGGTTTACAGGGCTTGGAATTAGGGATTTTAAGTTAAGGAAAAATTGGCCTTCAAGACCTACACCATTAGAATCAGCGCATCTGGACGATCTTAAACCCACCCTCGCGCTCAATTTATGAGCATCACAGGGCCATTCGCTATTTTCTTGTATCATACCTATGGCAACGTTTACAAAACCGTTGCTAGTTTGTTCTTGTTTCAGGAAAATAAAGAACCAACGAAGGAGATGAACTCGTGGCAAGTGGTGATAGGCTGATTCAAATTTTCGCGCTCAGACCCACTAACATTTTTGTTTTCTTTTATAATATTTATTAGTTGTTTATTAATCAAAACGCGCATCTGGCTCCACTGGCAAGCATAGTGACTGGTAAAGGGCATGACCTGGGTTCGAGCCCCAGGTTTTCACTTTCTCAATATTATTTTCCAATTAACTATCACATACAGGTTCAACGTTATTGTCCCATGATACACCTTCAGAATCCAGCGTCCACACGTCCAATAGACTCAAATCAAAGGCTCAGAATTGAGGAACACCATAAACCCTGGTCAACGCTTCAGCACGCTACCTGGCAAAAGTCCAAAAAGGCCAAAGTTAATGGGCCAGATTCCTGAAGATTCACCTCCATATTGGGGACTGACACCCCCCTAGGTTTGCTTTGTTCAAATATTTTCTTTTATATTATTTCTATTTTTATTTTAATTCTTATATTTAATTAATTTATTATTTTCATAAAATATCAAAAACACCTAAAAATCAAAAAAATCAGAAAAGAGGAAAAACATAATAAATATTTTTGTTTTAATATTTTCCATAAATAAATTTGCATGTAATTAAATTTAGTATAAATTAGGTTTTAATATTAATACTTTTCATGACAAAAATCTAAAAAATGTAGAAATAGGGCTTAATTAATAATTTTTCATCCTTTTTATTTTTATTTCATAAATAATATTATTTATTTTATTCATTTTCATAACTAAATTTGTATATAAAAATTAAGGTTAATTTAGGTTAAAATTCAATGTTTTTCTTAATAAATAAAAAGCCATTAGAATTACGGTTAGTAGTTATTTTAATTAATTCTTTTTTTTATGTAAATCCTAAAATACTAAAAAATACCAAAAAACAAGTTCTTCCTTTCTTTTAATTAATTCCATGTAATTTAATTTTGCAAAAGGGTCCAACGCCCTCGTTCTTAATTTCTTATCAATTCGCATATTTATTTCTTTTCCGTTTAAATATTTATGTATCTCTCCCAAAGCCGTGTAAATAATTGCTCGCACCTTTAATTCTTTATTTTCTTTTATTTCTTTATTTCCTGTCAAATCGGGTCCTGGTTTAATTTTGGCGATGTGGACCCGCGCCGTTTGTAATAGCTTAGAATTTACTTTTCTCGCAATTTTAATTGTTAAATAATGGCATGAAAGACTGTATGGACAAAAATAAAAACAAGCGTAGAACACCAATAACATGACAAGATAAATGCAACTGAAAATGACACACAATTCACACACCACCCCTAGGGTACGCCTCACTGTTGCCTTACCTCGAAAGGTGATCGTCGAGTAGAGGATGTCTTAGTAAGTCCTCATGGTCCGGGAACCTGGCATGAGGGTAGCTTCTAAGGTGTCTTCCCATTGCTCTGGTGATCACCATGTCCCGAACCTCGAATTGACCTGAACACCTCCAACGGTGGTGCTACCTACCTCTCAATGGTGGGATGGCACTACTTTAAAGGACATTTACACAGACGAATTCCTTAGGGTAGGTAGGTTCTCGTAGATACTTGCTCTAATTTCAAAACAAATCAAAACTCTTTTCACACCGACACCTTTTCAAAAAGCTTTCGAAAGCAATTTTTTCAAACACTCTTGAGGACAAATACAAGAGTCGAACTGAAATTTTCAAAGAAAATTTTTAAAACCCACATTGAAAAGCAAACAAACCATTTTGAAAACACAAGTGAGCAAGTGTCTAAGAGCCCATGGATAACCATGGATAGAAAGGGTGCTAACACCTTCCCTTTCTATAATCTACCTCCCGAACCGAGAGCAATCTCTATAAGGAATTTTTCTGTGCTTTTGTCCTTTCCATTTGGAGAAAATAAAAGATGGTGGCGACTCTTGCTTCCGCGACATTTCGCGAACCAGCATTAAACAGTCAGTTCCAGATCCACCGATCACAGTAGGCTACTGCGATGCTGACTTGGCTGGAGACAGAGTAGAGCGTAAAAGTACTTCTGGAAGCTGCCAGTTTCTGGGAGAAAATATGATCTCTTGGTCCAGCAAAAGGCAATCCACAATTGCGCTATCAACAGCAGAAGCTGAGTACATAGCAGCAGCAGGTTGTAGCACACAAATGCTCTGGATGAAAAGTCAGCTTGAAGACTTCCAGATTTTTGAGAGTAACATCCCTATACTCTGTGACAATACTTCTGCTATTTGCTTAAGTAAGAATCCTATTTTACATTCTAGGGCTAAGCATATAGAAATAAAACATCATTTCATTAGGGACTATATTCAGAAAGGAATTTTGAATTTAAAATTTATTGATACAGACCATCAATGGGCTGATATCTTCACTAAACCTCTTTCTGAAGATAGGTTCAATTTCATTCTGAAACATCTCAGCATGAAACTCTGCCCAGAATGAAAATGTTTTAAGTTTATATATTATCCTTCAGAATGTATTTGTTTTACTGTGAACTTCTGATCAATCTCTTTTCAGAAAGATAGAACATGCATATTGTATCAGATGCTATTCTTAAAGATCTGAGCGTTTCAGCTCAAAGATAGACGTGCTGATCACTAAATCAAACAAGTGTCATCCAATCATCAGCAAATCTCTGAAGCAGAACACGCGTGCACGCTTCTTAGAAGGCAAAACGCTGATTGGGTGCATTGACACACATGTCTGGTAACCGTTTCAAGTATCTTTCTCAAATCCCCCAAAATCAGCAAGCATTAAATGAAAGTAATCATGTTTTCAAATGTAATCATGATTTTATTTCTCTTTCTTGAAACCGTTTACACTTTCAAAAACTTTTTTTTAAATCTATTTAAACTCATTAGCATCTCACATTAATCTTTTACCGTTTCCTTCAATCTCACAATGAATGGTAGCCTTCTCGTTATGGAAGGTAGTCTGTTGTCGTGATTTTTATTACTCCAATGGATGGTATCCATGTCATTATGGAAGGTAGTATGTTGTCGATATCTTTGTTACTCTAATGTATGGTAGCCTTGTCATTATGGAAGGTAGTCCGTTTTCGAGATTTTTGTTACTCCAATGGATGGTAGCCTTGTCATTATGGAAGGTAGTTTCTTGTTGATATTTTTGTTACTCCAATGGATGGTAGCCTTGTCATTATGGAAGGTAGTCCGTTGTCCCGATTTTTGTTACTCAAATGGATGTTAGCCTTGTCATTATGGAAGGTAGTATGTCGTTGTGATTTCTGTTACACCAAGGATGGTAGCCTTGTCATTATGGAAGGTAGTCTGTTGTTCAGATTTTTGTTATTCCAATGGATGGTAGCCTTCTCGTTATGGAAGGTAGTTTCTTGTCGTGATTTTTATTACTCCAATGGATGGTAGCCATGTCATTATGGAAGGTAGTATGTTATCGATATCTTTGTTACTCTAATGGATGGTAGCCTTGTCATTATGGAAGGTAGTCCGTTGTAGATATTTTTGTTACTCCAATGGATGGTAGCCTTGTCATTATTAAAGGTAGTCTCTTGTTGATATTTTTGTTACTCCAATGGATGGTAGACTTGTCATTATGGAAGGTAGTCCGTTGTCCCGATTTTTGTTACTCAAATGGATGGTAGCCTTGTCATTATGGAAGGTACTCTATTGTCGATATTTATGTTACTCCAATGGATGTTTACCTTGTCCTTATGGAAGGTAGTCTCTTGTTGATATTTTGGTTACTCTAATGGATGGTATACTTATCATTATGGAAGGTAGTCTGTTGTCCCGATTTTGGTTTCTCTAATGGATGGTAGCCTTGTCATTATGGAAAGTAGTATGTCATTGTGATGTCTGTTACTCCAATGGTTGGTAGCCTTGTCATTATGGAAGGTAGTCTGTTGTCGTGATATATATTACTCCAATGGATGGTAGCCATGTCATTATGGAAGGAAGTATGTTGTCGATATCTTTGTTACTCTAATGGATGGTAGCCTTGTCATTATGGAAGGTAGTCCGTTGTAGAGATTTTTGTTACTCCAATGGATGGTATCCTTGTTATTATGGAAGGTAGTCTCTCGTTGTGATTTCTGTTACTCCAATGGATGGTAGCCTTGTCATTATGGAATGTAGTTTGTTGTTCAGATTTTTGCTATTCCAATGGATGGTAGCCTTCTCGTTATGGAAGGTAGTCTGTTGTCGTGATTTTTATTACTCCAGTGGATGGTAAGCATGTCATTATGGAAGGTAGTATGTTGTCGATATCTTTGTTACTCTAATGTATGATAGCCTTTTCATTTTGGAAGGTAGTCCGTTGTCGAGATTTTTGTTACTCCAATGGATGGTAGCCTTGTCATTATGGAAGGTAGTCTCTTGTTGATATTTTTGTTACTCCAATGGATGGTAGCCTTGTCATTATGGAAGGTAGTCTATTGTCCCGATTTTTGTTACTCAAATGGATGTTAGCCTTGTCATTATGGAAGGTAGTCTGTCGTTGTGATTTCTGTACACCAATGGATGGTAGCCTTGTCATTATGGAAGGTAGTCCGTTGTCCCGATTTTTGTTACTCAAATGGATGGTAGCCTTGTCATTATGGAAGGTAGTCTCTCGTTGTGATTTCTGTTACTCCAATGGATGGTAACCTTGTCATTATGGAAGGTAGTTTGTTGTTCAGATTTTTGTTATTCCAATGGATGGTATCCTTCTCGTTATGGAAGGTAGTCTGTTGTCGTGATTTTTATTACTCCAATGGATGGTAGCCATGTCATTATGGAAGTTAGTATGTTATCGATATCTTTGTTAATCTAATGTGTGTTAGCCTTGTCATTATGGAAGGTAGTCCGTTGTCAAGATTTTTGTTACTCCAATGGATGGTAGCCTTGTCATTATGGAAGGTAGTCTCTTGTTGATATTTTTGTTACTCCAATGGATAGAAGCCTTATCATTATGGAAGGTAGTCTGTTGTTCAGATTTTTGTTATTCCAATGAATGGTAGCCTTCTCGTTATGGAAGGTAGTTTGTTGTCGTTATTTTTATTACTCCAATGAATGGTAGCCATGTCATTATGGAAGGTAGTATGTTGTCGATATCTTTGTTACTCTAATGGATGGTAGCCTTGTCATTATGGAAGGAAGTTTGTTGTCAAGATTTTTGTTACTCCAGTGGATGGTAGCCATGTCATTATGGAAGGTAGTCTCTTGTTGATATTTTTGTTACTCCAATGGATGGTAGCCTTGTCATTATGGAAGGTAGTCCGTTGTCCCGATTTTTGTTACTCAAATGGATGGTAGCCTTGTCATTATGGAAGGTAGTCTGTCGTTGTGATTTCTGTTACTCCAATGGATGGTAGCCTTGTAATTATGGAAGGTAGTTTGTTGGTCAGATTTTTTTTATTCCAATGGATGGTAGCCTTCTCGTTATGGAAGGTAGTCTGTTGTCGTGATTGTTATTACTCCAATGGATGGTAGCCATGTCATTATGGAAGGTAGTATGTTGTTGATATCTTTGTGACTCTAATGGATGGTAGGCTTGTCATTATGGAAGGTAGACTGTTGTCAAGATTTTTGTTACTCCAATGGATAGTAGCCTTGTCATTATGGAAGGTAGTTTCTTGTTGATATTTTTGTTACTCCATTGGATGGTAGCCCTGTCATTATGGAAGGTAGTCTTTCATTGTGATTTCTGTTACTCCAATGGATGGTAGCCTTGTTATTAAGGAAGGTAGTCTATTGTCGTGATTTTTGTTACTCCAATGGATGGTAGCCTTGTCATTTTGGAAGGTAGTCAGTTTTCCAAATTTTTTATACTCCAATGGATGGTAGCCTAGTCATTATGGGAGATAGTCTGTTGCCGAGATTTTTGTTACTCCAATGGATGGTAGCCTTGTCATTATGGAAGGTAGTCCGTTGTCCCGATTTTTGTTACTCAAATGGATGTTAGCCTTGTCATTATGGAAGGTAGTATGTCGTTGTGATTTCTGTTACACCAAGGATGGTAGCCTTGTCATTATGGAAGGTAGTCTGTTGTTCAGATTTTTGTTATTCCAATGGATGGTAGCCTTCTCGTTATGGAAGGTAGTTTCTTGTCGTGATTTTTATTACTCCAATGGATGGTAGCCATGTCATTATGGAAGGTAGTATGTTATCGATATCTTTGTTACTCTAATGGATGGTAGCCTTGTCATTATGGAAGGTAGTCCGTTGTAGATATTTTTGTTACTCCAATGGATGGTAGCCTTGTCATTATTAAAGGTAGTCTCTTGTTGATATTTTTGTTACTCCAATGGATGGTAGACTTGTCATTATGGAAGGTAGTCCGTTGTCCCGATTTTTGTTACTCAAATGGATGGTAGCCTTGTCATTATGGAAGGTACTCTATTGTCGATATTTATGTTACTCCAATGGATGTTTACCTTGTCCTTATGGAAGGTAGTCTCTTGTTGATATTTTGGTTACTCCAATGGATGGTATACTTATCATTATGGAAGGTAGTCTGTTGTCCCGATTTTGGTTTCTCTAATGGATGGTAGCCTTGTCATTATGGAAGGTAGTATGTCATTGTGATGTCTGTTACTCCAATGGTTGGTAGCCTTGTCATTATGGAAGGTAGTCTTCTCGTTATGGAAGGTAGTCTGTTGTCGTGATATATATTACTCCAATGGATGGTAGCCATGTCATTATGGAAGGAAGTATGTTGTCGATATCTTTGTTACTCTAATGGATGGTAGCCTTGTCATTATGGAAGGTAGTCCGTTGTAGAGATTTTTGTTACTCCAATGGATGGTAGCCTTGTCATTATGGAAGGTAGTCTCTCGTTGTGATTTCTGTTACTCCAATGGATGGTAGCCTTGTCATTATGGAATGTAGTTTGTGGTTCAGATTTTTGTTATTCCAATGGATGGTAGCCTTCTCGTTATGGAAGGTAGTCTGTTGTCGTGATTTTTATTACTCCAGTGGATGGTAGCCATGTCATTATGGAAGGTAGTATGTTGTCGATATCTTTGTTACTCTAATGTATGATAGCCTTTTAATTTTGGAAGGTAGTCCGTTGTCAAGATTTTTGTTACTCCAATGGATGGTAGCCTTGTCATTATGGAAGGTAGTCTCTTGTTGATATTTTTGTTACTCCAATGGATGGTAGCCTTGTCATTATGGAAGGTAGTCTATTGTCCCGATTTTTGTTACTCAAATGGATGTTAGCCTTGTCATTATGGAAGGTAGTCTGTCGTTGTGATTTCTGTACACCAATGGATGGTAGCCTTGTCATTATGGAAGGTAGTCCGTTGTCCCGATTTTTGTTACTCAAATGGATAGTAGCCTTGTCATTATGGAAGGTAGTCTCTCGTTGTGATTTCTGTTACTCCAATGGATGGTAACCTTGTCATTATGGAAGGTAGTTTGTTGTTCAGATTTTTGTTATTCCAATGGATGGTATCCTTCTCGTTATGGAAGGTAGTCTGTTGTCGTGATTTTTATTACTCCAATGGATGGTAGCAATGTCATTATGGAAGTTAGTATGTTATCGATATCTTTGTTAATCTAATGTGTGGTAGCCTTGTCATTATGGAAGGTAGTCCGTTGTCAAGATTTTTGTTACTCCAATGGATGGTAGCCTTGTCATTATGGAAGGTAGTCTCTTGTTGATATTTTTGTTACTCCAATGGATGGAAGCCTTATCATTATAGAAGGTAGTCTGTTGTTCAGATTTTTGTTATTCCAATGGATGGTAGCCTTCTCGTTATGGAAGGTAGTTTGTTGTCGTTATTTTTATTACTCCAATGAATGGTAGCCATGTCATTATGGAAGGTAGTATGTTGTCGATATCTTTGTTACTCTAATGGATGGTAGCCTTGTCATTATGGAAGGATGTTTGTTGTCAAGATTTTTGTTACTCCAGTGGATGGTAGCCATGTCATTATGGAAGGTAGTCTCTTGTTGATATTTTTGTTACTCCAATGGATGGTAGCCTTGTCATTATGGAAGGTAGTCCGTTGTCCCGATTTTTGTTACTCAAATGGATGGTAGCCTTGTCATTATGGAAGGTAGTCTGTCGTTGTGATTTCTGTTACTCCAATGGATTGTAGCCTTGTAATTATGGAAGGTAGTTTGTCGGTCAGATTTTTGTTATTCCAATGGATGGTAGCCTTCTCGTTATGGAAGGTAGTTTGTTGTCGTTATTTTTATTACTCCAATGAATGGTAGCCATGTCATTATGGAAGGTAGTATGTTGTCGATATCTTTGTTACTCTAATGGATGGTAGCCTTGTCATTATGGAAGGAAGTTTGTTGTCAAGATTTTTGTTACTCCAGTGGATGGTAGCCATGTCATTATGGAAGGTAGTCTCTTGTTGATATTTTTGTTACTCCAATGGATGGTAGCCTTGTCATTATGGAAGGTAGTCCGTTGTCCCGATTTTTGTTACTCAAATGGATGGTAGCCTTGTCATTATGGAAGGTAGTCTGTCGTTGTGATTTCTGTTACTCCAATGGATGGTAGCCTTGTAATTATGGAAGGTAGTTTGTTGGTCAGATTTTTTTTATTCCAATGGATGGTAGCCTTCTCGTTATGGAAGGTAGTCTGTTGTCGTGATTGTTATTACTCCAATGGATGGTAGCCATGTCATTATGGAAGGTAGTATGTTGTTGATATCTTTGTGACTCTAATGGATGGTAGGCTTGTCATTATGGAAGGTAGACTGTTGTCAAGATTTTTGTTACTCCAATGGATAGTAGCCTTGTCATTATGGAAGGTAGTTTCTTGTTGATATTTTTGTTACTCCATTGGATGGTAGCCCTGTCATTATGGAAGGTAGTCTTTCATTGTGATTTCTGTTACTCCAATGGATGGTAGCCTTGTTATTAAGGAAGGTAGTCTATTGTCGTGATTTTTGTTACTCCAATGGATGGTAGCCTTGTCATTTTGGAAGGTAGTCTGTTTTCCAAATTTTTTATACTCCAATGGATGGTAGCCTAGTCATTATGGGAGATAGTCTGTTGCCGAGATTTTTGTTACTCCAATGGATGGTAGCCTTGTCATTATGGAAGGTAGTCCGTTGTCCCGATTTTTGTTACTCAAATGGATGTTAGCCTTGTCATTATGGAAGGTAGTATGTCGTTGTGATTTCTGTTACACCAAGGATGGTAGCCTTGTCATTATGGAAGGTAGTCTGTTGTTCAGATTTTTGTTATTCCAATGGATGGTAGCCTTCTCGTTATGGAAGGTAGTTTCTTGTCGTGATTTTTATTACTCCAATGGATGGTAGCCATGTCATTATGGAAGGTAGTATGTTATCGATATCTTTGTTACTCTAATGGATGGTAGCCTTGTCATTATGGAAGGTAGTCCGTTGTAGATATTTTTGTTACTCCAATGGATGGTAGCCTTGTCATTATTAAAGGTAGTCTCTTGTTGATATTTTTGTTACTCCAATGGATGGTAGACTTGTCATTATGGAAGGTAGTCCGTTGTCCCGATTTTTGTTACTCAAATGGATGGTAGCCTTGTCATTATGGAAGGTACTCTATTGTCGATATTTATGTTACTCCAATGGATGTTTACCTTGTCCTTATGGAAGGTAGTCTCTTGTTGATATTTTGGTTACTCCAATGGATGGTATACTTATCATTATGGAAGGTAGTCTGTTGTCCCGATTTTGGTTTCTCTAATGGATGGTAGCCTTGTCATTATGGAAGGTAGTATGTCATTGTGATGTCTGTTACTCCAATGGTTGGTAGCCTTGTCATTATGGAAGGTAGTCTTCTCGTTATGGAAGGTAGTCTGTTGTCGTGATATATATTACTCCAATGGATGGTAGCCATGTCATTATGGAAGGAAGTATGTTGTCGATATCTTTGTTACTCTAATGGATGGTAGCCTTGTCATTATGGAAGGTAGTCCGTTGTAGAGATTTTTGTTACTCCAATGGATGGTAGCCTTGTCATTATGGAAGGTAGTCTCTCGTTGTGAGTTCTGTTACTCCAATGGATGGTAGCCTTGTCATTATGGAATGTAGTTTGTGGTTCAGATTTTTGTTATTCCAATGGATGGTAGCCTTCTCGTTATGGAAGGTAGTCTGTTGTCGTGATTTTTATTACTCCAGTGGATGGTAGCCATGTCATTATGGAAGGTAGTATGTTGTCGATATCTTTGTTACTCTAATGTATGATAGCCTTTTCATTTTGGAAGGTAGTCCGTTGTCGAGATTTTTGTTACTCCAATGGATGGTAGCCTTGTCATTATGGAAGGTAGTCTCTTGTTGATATTTTTGTTACTCCAATGGATGGTAGCCTTGTCATTATGGAAGGTAGTCTATTGTCCCGATTTTTGTTACTCAAATGGATGTTAGCCTTGTCATTATGGAAGGTAGTCTGTCGTTGTGATTTCTGTACACCAATGGATGGTAGCCTTGTCATTATGGAAGGTAGTCTGTTGTCCCGATTTTTGTTACTCAAATGGATAGTAGCCTTGTCATTATGGAAGGTAGTCTCTCGTTGTGATTTCTGTTACTCCAATGGATGGTAACCTTGTCATTATGGAAGGTAGTTTGTTGTTCAGATTTTTGTTATTCCAATGGATGGTATCCTTCTCGTTATGGAAGGTAGTCTGTTGTCGTGATTTTTATTACTCCAATGGATGGTAGCCATGTCATTATGGAAGTTAGTATGTTATCGATATCTTTGTTAATCTAATGTGTGGTAGCCTTGTCATTATGGAAGGTAGTCCGTTGTCAAGATTTTTGTTACTCCAATGGATGGTAGCCTTGTCATTATGGAAGGTAGTCTCTTGTTGATATTTTTGTTACTCCAATGGATGGAAGCCTTATCATTATAGAAGGTAGTCTGTTGTTCAGATTTTTGTTATTCCAATGGATGGTAGCCTTCTCGTTATGGAAGGTAGTTTGTTGTCGTTATTTTTATTACTCCAATGAATGGTAGCCATGTCATTATGGAAGGTAGTATGTTGTCGATATCTTTGTTACTCTAATGGATGGTAGCCTTGTCATTATGGAAGGAAGTTTGTTGTCAAGATTTTTGTTACTCCAGTGGATGGTAGCCATGTCATTATGGAAGGTAGTCTCTTGTTGATATTTTTGTTACTCCAATGGATGGTAGCCTTGTCATTATGGAAGGTAGTCCGTTGTCCCGATTTTTGTTACTCAAATGGATGGTAGCCTTGTCATTATGGAAGGTAGTCTGTCGTTGTGATTTCTGTTACTCCAATGGATTGTAGCCTTGTAATTATGGAAGGTAGTTTGTCGGTCAGATTTTTTTTATTCCAATGGATGGTAGCCTTCTCGTTATGGAAGGTAGTCTATTGTCGTGATTGTTATTACTCCAATGGATGGTAGCCATGTCATTATGGAAGGTAGTATGTTGTTGATATCTTTGTGACTCTAATGGATGGTAGGCTTGTCATTATGGAAGGTAGACTGTTGTCAAGATTTTTGTTACTCCAATGGATGGTAGCCTTGTCATTATGGAAGGTAGTTTCTTGTTGATATTTTTGTTACTCCATTGGATGGTAGCCCTGTCATTATGGAAGGTAGTCTTTCATTGTGATTTCTGTTACTCCAATGGATGGTAGCCTTGTTATTAAGGAAGGTAGTCTATTGTCGTGTTTTTTGTTACTCCAATGGATGGTAGCCTTGTCATTTTGGAAGGTAGTCTGTTTTCCAAATTTTTTATACTCCAATGGATGGTAGCCTAGTCATTATGGGAGGTAGACCCTTGTTGATATTTTTGTTACACCAATGGATGGTAGCCTTGTCATTATTAAAGTTAGTCTGTTGTCCAGATTTTTGTTACTCTAATGGATGGTAGCCTTGTCATTATGGAAGGTAGTCTGTTGTCGATATTTTTGTTACTCCAATGGATGGTTAACTTATCATTATGGAAGGTAGTCTCTTGTTGATATTTTGGTTACTCCAATGGATGGTATCTTTGTCATTATTGAAGGTAGTCTATTGTCACAATTTTTGTTTCTCAAATGGATGGTAACCTTGTTATTATGGAAGGTAGTATGTCGTTCTGATATTTGTTACTCCAATGGATGATAGCCTTGTCATTATGGAAGGTAGTCTGTTGTTCAGATTTTTGTTACTCCAATGGATGGTAGACTTGTCATTATGGAAGGTAGACTGTTGTCGAGATTTTTGTTACTCCAATGGATGGTAGCCTTGTCATTATGAAAGGTAGTCTATTGTCGAGATTTTTGTTATTCCAATGGATGGTAGACTTGTCATTATGGAAGGTATTCTGTTGTCCCGATTATTGTTACTCAAATGGATGGTAGACTTGTCATTATGGAAGGTAGTCTGTCGTTGTGATTTCAGTTACTCAATGGATGATAGCCCTGTCATTATGGAAGGTAGTCTGTTGTTCAGATTTTTGTTACTCCAATGGATGGTAGACTTGTCATTATGGAAGGTAGTCTGTTGTCGATATTTTTGTTACTCCAATGGATGGTAGCCTTGTCATTATGAAAGGTAGTCTATTGTCGAGGTTTTTGTTATTCCAATGGATGGTAGACTTGTCATTATGGAAGGTATTCTGTTGTCCCGATTATTGTTACTCAAATGGATGGTAGACTTCTCATTATGGAAGGTAGTCTGTCATTGTGATTTCAGTTACTCAATAGATGATAGCCTTGTCATTATGGAAGGTAGTCAGTTGTTCAGATTTTTGTTACTCCAATGGATGGTAGAGTTGTCATTATGGAAGGTAGTCTGTTGTGAATATTTTTGTTACTCCATTAGATTATAGCCTTGTCATTATAAAAGGAAGTCTATTGTCGATATTTTTGTTATTACAATGGATGGTAGACTTGTCATGATGGAAGGTTGTATGTTTTCGAGTTTTTTGTTATTCTAATGGATGATAGCCTTGTCATTATGGAAGGTAGTCGATTTTCGTGATTTTTGTTACTCCAATGGATGTTAGCCTTGTCATTTTTTAGGTTACTATGTTGTCGATATCTTTGTTACTCCAATGGAAGGTAGCCTTGTCATTATGGAAGGTAGTCCGTTGTCCCGATTTTTGTTACTCAAATGGATGTTAGCCTTGTCATTATGGAAGGTAGTCTGTCGTTGTGATTTCTGTTACACCAATGGATGGTAGACTTGTCATTATGGAAGGTATTCTGTTGTCGATATTTTTGTTACTCCAATGGATGGTAGCCTTGTCATTATGAAAGGTAGTCTATTGTCGAGGTATTTGTTATTCCAATGGATGGTAGACTTGTCATTATGGAAGGTATTCTGTTGTCCCGATTATTGTTACTCAAATGGATGGTAGACTTGTCATTATGGAAGGTAGTCTGTCGTTGTGATTTCAGTTACTCAATGGATGATAGCCTTGTAATTATGGAAGGTAGTCATTTGTTCAGATTTTTGTTACTCCAATGGATGGTAGACTTGTCATTATGGAAGGTAGTCTGTTGTCAATATTTTTGTTACTCCATTAGATTGTAGCCTTGTCATTATGAAAGGAAGTCTATTGTCGAGATTTTTGTTATTCCAATGGATGGTAGACTTGTCATGATGGAAGGTTGTATGTTTTCGAGTTTTTTGTTATTCTAATGGATGATAGCCTTGTCATTATGGAAGGTAGTCGATTTTCGTGATTTTTGTTACACCAATGGATGTTAGCCTTGTCATTTTTTAGGTTAGTATGTTGTCGATATCTTTGTTACTCCAATGGAAGGTAGCCTTGTCATTATGGAAGGTAGTCCGTTGTCCCGATTTTTGTTACTCAAATGGATGTTAGCCTTGTCATTATGGAAGGTAGTCAGTCGTTGTGATTTCTGTTACACCAATGGATGGTAGCCTTGTCATTATGGAAGGTAGTCTTTTGTTCAGATTTTTGTTATTCCAATGGATGGTAGCCTTCTCGTTATGGAAGGTAGTTTGTTGTCGTGATTTTTATTACTCCAATGGATGGTAGCCATGTCATTATGGAAGGTAGTATGTTGTCGATATCTTTGTTACTCTAATGGATTGTAGCCTTGTCATTATGGAAGGAAGTTTGTTGTCGAGATTTTTGTTACTCCAGTGGATGGTAGCCATGTCATTATGGAAGGTAGTCTCTTGTTGATATTTTTGTTACTCCAATGGATGGTATCCTTGTCATTATGGAAGGTAGTCCATTGTCCCGATTTTTGTTACTCAAATGGATGGTAGCCTTGTCATTATGGAAGGTAGTCTGTCGTTGTGATTTCTGTTACTCCAATGGATTGTAGCCTTGTCATTATGGAAGGTAGTTTGTTGTTCATATTTTTTTATACCAATGGATGGTAGCCTTCTCATTATGGTAGTTAGTCTGTTGTCATGATTCTTATTACTCAAATGGATGGTAGCCATGTCATTATGGAAGGTAGTATGTAGTTGATATCTTTGTGACTCTAATGGATGGTAGGCTTGTCATTATGGAAGGTAGACTATTGTCGAGATTTTTGTTACTCCAATGGATGGTAGCCTTGTCATTTTGGAAGGTAGTTTCATGTTGATATTTTTGTTACTCCATTAGATGGTAGCCTTGTCATTATGGAAGGTAGTCTCTTGTCCCGATTATTGTTACTCAAATGGATGGTAGCCTTGTCATTATGGAAGGTAGTCTGTCGTTATGATTTCAGTTACTCAATGGATGATATCCTTGTCATTATGAAAGGTAGTCTGTTGTTCAGATTTTTGTTACTCCGATGGATGGTAGACTTGTCATTATGGAAGGTAGTCCGTTGTCGAGATTTTTGTTACTCCAATGGATGGTAGCCTTGTCATTATGGAAGGTAGTCTCTTGTTGATATTTTTGTTACTCCAATGGATGGTAGCCTTGTCATTATGGAAGGTAGTCCGTTGTCCCGATTTTTGTTACTCAAATGGATGTTAGCCTTGTCATTATGGAAGGTAGTATGTCATTGTGATTTCTGTTACACCAAGGATGGTAGCCTTGTCATTATGGAAGGTAGTCTGTTGTTCAGATTTTTGTTATTCCAATGGATGGTAGCCTTCTCGTTATGGAAGGTAGTTTCTTGTCGTGATTTTTATTACTCCAATGGATGGTAGCCATGTCATTATGGAAGGTAGTATGTTATCGATATCTTTGTTACTCTAATGGATGGTAGCCTTGTCATTATGGAAGGTAGTTCGTTGTAGATATTTTTGTTACTCCAATGGATGGTAGCCTTGTCATTATTAAAGGTAGTCTCTTGTTGATATTTTTGTTACTCCAATGGATGGTAGACTTGTCATTATGGAAGGTAGTCCGTTGTCCCGATTTTTGTTACTCAAATGGATGGTAGCCTTGTCATTATGGAAGGTAGTCTATTGTCGATATTTATGTTACTCCAATGGATGTTTACCTTGTCCTTATGGAAGGTAGTCTCTTGTTGATATTTTGGTTACTCCAATGGATGGTATACTTATCATTATGGAAGGTAGTCTGTTGTCCCGATTTTGGTTTCTCTAATGGATGGTAGCCTTGTCATTATGGAAGGTAGTATGTCATTGTGATGTCTGTTACTCCAATGGTTGGTAGCCTTGTCATTATGGAAGGTAGTCTTCTCGTTATGGAAGGTAGTCTGTTGTCGTGATATATATTACTCCAATGGATGGTAGCCATGTCATTATGGAAGGAAGTATGTTGTCGATATCTTTGTTACTCTAATGGATGGTAGCCTTGTCATTATGGAAGGTAGTCCGTTGTAGAGATTTTTGTTACTCCAATGGATGGTAGCCTTGTCATTATGGAAGGTAGTCTCTCGTTGTGATTTCTGTTACTCCAATGGATGGTAGCCTTGTCATTATGGAATGTAGTTTGTTGTTCAGATTTTTGTTATTCCAATGGATGGTAGCCTTCTCGTTATGGAAGGTAGTCTGTTGTCGTGATTTTTATTACTCCAGTGGATGGTAGCCATGTCATTATGGAAGGTAGTATGTTGTCGATATCTTTGTTACTCTAATGTTTGATAGCCTTTTCATTTTGGAAGGTAGTCCGTTGTCGAGATTTTTGTTACTCCAATGGATGGTAGCCTTGTCAATATGGAAGGTAGTCTCTTGTTGATATTTTTGTTACTCCAATGGATGGTAGCCTTGTCATTATGGAAGGTAGTCTGTTGTCCCGATTTTTGTTACTCAAATGGATGTTAGCCTTGTCATTATGGAAGGTAGTCTGTCGTTGTGATTTCTGTACACCAATGGATGGTAGCCTTATCATTATGGAAGGTAGTCCGTTGTCCCGATTTTTGTTACTCAAATGGATGGTAGCCTTGTCATTATGGAAGGTAGTCTCTCGTTGTGATTTCTGTTACTCCAATGGATGGTAACCTTGTCATTATGGAAGGTAGTTTGTTGTTCAGATTTTTGTTATTCCAATGGATGGTATCCTTCTCGTTATGGAAGGTAGTCTGTTATCGTGATTTTTATTACTCCAATGGATGGTAGCCATGTCATTATGGAAGTTAGTATGTTGTCGATATATTTGTTAATCTAATGTGTGGTAGCCTTGTCATTATGGAAGGTAGTCCGTTGTCAAGATTTTTGTTACTCCAATGGATGGTAGCCTTGTCATTATGGAAGGTAGTCTCTTGTTGATATTTTTGTTACTCCAATGGATGGAAGCCTTGTCATTATGGAAGGTAGTCTGTTGTTCAGATTTTTGTTATTCCAATGGATGGTAGCCTTCTCGTTATGGAAGGTAGTTTGTTGTCGTTATTTTTATTACTCCAATGGATGGTAGCCATGTCATTATGGAAGGTAGTATGTTGTCGATATCTTTGTTACTCTAATGGATGGTAGCCTTGTCATTATGGAAGGAAGTTTGTTGTCAAGATTTTTGTTACTCCAGTGGATGGTAGCCATGTCATTATGGAAGGTAGTCTCTTGTTGATATTTTTGTTACTCCAATGGATGGTAGCCTTGTCATTATGGAAGGTAGTCCGTTGTCTCGATTTTTGTTACTCAAATGGATGGTAGCCTTGTCATTATGGAAGGTAGTATGTCGTTGTGATTTCTGTTACTCCAATGGATTGTAGCCTTGTAATTATGGAAGGTAGTTTGTTGGTCAGATTTTTTTTATTCCAATGGATGGTAGCCTTCTCGTTATGGAAGGTAGTCTGTTGTCGTGATTGTTATTACTCCAATGGATGGTAGCCATGTCATTATGGAAGGTAGTATATTGTTGATATCTTTGTGACTCTAATGGATGGTAGGCTTGTCATTATGGAAGGTAGACTGTTGTCAAGATTTTTGTTACTCCAATGGATGGTAGCCTTGTCATTATGGAAGGTAGTTTCTTGTTGATATTTTTGTTACTCCATTGGATGGTAGCCCTGTCAATATGGAAGGTAGTCTTTCATTGTGATTTCTGTTACTCCAATGGATGGTAGCCTTGTTATTAAGGAAGGTAGTCTATTGTCGTGATTTTTGTTACTCCAATGGATGGTAGCCTTGTCATTTTGGAAGGTAGTCTGTTTTCCAAATTTTTTATACTCCAATGGATGGTAGCCTAGTCATTATGGGAGATAGTCTGTTGCCGAGATTTTTTTGTTAATCCATTGGATGGTAGCCTTGTCATTATGGAAGGTAGACCCTTGTTGATATTTTTGTTACACCAATGGATGGTAGCCTTGTCATTATTAAAGTTAGTCTGTTGTCCAGATTTTTGTTACTCTAATGGATGGTAGCCTTGTCATTATGGAAGGTAGTTTGTTGTCGATATTTTTGTTACTCCAATGGATGGTTAACTTATCATTATGGAAGGTAGTCTCTTGTTGATATTTTGGTTACTCCAATGGATGGTATCTTTGTCATTATTGAAGGTAGTCTATTGTCACGATTTTTGTTTCTCAAATGGATGGTAGCCTTGTCATTATGGAAGGTAGTATGTCGTTCTGATATTTGTTACTCCAATGGATGATAGCCTTGTCATTATGGAAGGTAGTCTGTTGTTCAGATTTTTGTTACTCCAATGGATGGTAGACTTGTCATTATGGAAGGTAGACTGTTGTCGAGATTTTTGTTACTCCAATGGATGGTAGCCTTGTCATTATGAAAGGTAGTCTATTGTCGAGATTTTTGTTATTCCAATGGATGGTAGACTTGTCATTATGGAAGGTATTCTGTTGTCCCGATTATTGTTACTCAAATGGATGGTAGACTTGTCATTATGGAAGGTAGTCTGTCGTTGTGATTTCAGTTACTCAATGGATGATAGCCTTGTCATTATGGAAGGTAGTCTGTTGTTCAGATTTTTGTTACTCCAATGGATGGTAGACTTGTCATTATGGAAGGTAGTCTGTTGTCGATATTTTTGTTACTCCAATGGATGGTAGCCTTGTCATTATGAAAGGTAGTCTATTGTCGAGGTTTTTGTTATTCCAATGGATGGTAGACTTGTCATTATGGAAGGTATTCTGTTGTCCCGATTATTGTTACTCAAATGGATGGTAGACTTCTCATTATGGAAGGTAGTCTGTCATTGTGATTTCAGTTACTCAATGGATGATAGCCTTGTCATTATGGAAGGTAGTCAGTTGTTTAGATTTTTGTTACTCCAATGGATGGTAGAGTTATCATTATGGAAGGTAGTCTGTTGTCAATATTTTTGTTACTCCATTAGATTATAGCCTTGTCATTATGAAAGGAAGTCTATTGTCGAGATTTTTGTTATTACAATGGATGGTAGACTTGTCATGATGGAAGGTTGTATGTTTTCAAGTTTTTTGTTATTCTAATGGATGATAGCCTTGTCATTATGGAAGGTAGTCAATTTTCGTGATTTTTGTTACTCCAATGGATGTTAGCCTTGTCATTTTTTAGGTTACTATGTTGTCGATATCTTTGTTACTCCAATGGAAGGTAGCCTTGTCATTATGGAAGGTAGTCCGTTGTCCCGATTTTTGTTACTCAAATGGATGTTAGCCTTGTCATTATGGAAGGTAGTATGTCGTTGTGATTTCTGTTACACCAATGGATGGTAGACTTGTCATTATGGAAGGTAGTCTGTTGTCGATATTTTTGTTACTCCAATGGATGGTAGCCTTGTCATTATGAAAGGTAGTCTATTGTCGATGTATTTGTTATTCCAATGGATGGTAGACTTGTCATTATGGAAGGTATTCTGTTGTCCCGATTATTGTTACTCAAATGGATGGTAGACTTGTCATTATGGAAGGTAGTCTGTCGTTGTGATTTCAGTTACTCAATGGATGATAGCCTTGTCATTATGGAAGGTAGTCATTTGTTCAGATTTTTGTTACTCCAATGGATGGTAGACTTGTCATTATGGAAGGTAGTCTGTTGTCAATATTTTTGTTACTCCATTAGATTGTAGCCTTGTCATTATGAAAGGAATTCTATTGTCGAGATTTTTGTTATTCCAATGGATGGTAGACTTGGCATGATGGAAGGTTGTATGTTTTCGAGTTTTTTGTTATTCTAATGGATGATAGCCTTGTCATTATGGAAGGTAGTCGATTTTCGTGATTTTTGTTACACCAATGGATGTTAGTCTTGTCATTTTTTAGGTTAGTATGTTATCGATATCTTTGTTACTCCAATGGAAGGTAGCCTTGTCATTATGGAAGGTAGTCCGTTGTCCCGATTTTTGTTACTCAAATGGATGTTAGCCTTGTCATTATGGAAGGTAGTCAGTCGTTGTGATTTCTGTTACACCAATGGATGGTAGCCTTGTCATTATGGAAGGTAGTCTTTTGTTCAGATTTTTGTTATTCCAATGGATGGTAGCCTTCTCGTTATGGAAGGTAGTTTGTTGTCGTGATTTTTATTACTCTAATGGATGGTAGCCATGTCATTATGGAAGGTAGTATGTTGTCGATATCTTTGTCACTCTAATGGATGGTAGCCTTGTCATTATGGAAGGAAGTTTGTTGTCGAGATTTTTGTTACTCCAGTGGATGGTAGCCATGTCATTATGGAAGGTAGTCTCTTGTTGATATTTTTGTTACTCCAATGGATGGTATCCTTGTCATTATGGAAGGTAGTCCATTGTCCCGATTTTTGTTACTCAAATGGATGGTAGCCTTGTCATTATGGAAGGTAGTCTGTCGTTGTGATTTCTGTTACTCCAATGGATTGTAGCCTTGTCATTATGGAAGGTAGTTTGTTGTTCATATTTTTTTATACCAATGGATGGTAGCCTTCTCATTATGGAAGTTAGTCTGTTGTCATGATTTTTATTACTCAAATGGATGGTAGCCATGTCATTATGGAAGGTAGTATGTAGTTGATATCTTTGTGACTCTAATGGATGGTAGGCTTGTCATTATGGAAGGTAGACTATTGTCGAGATTTTTGTTACTCCAATGGATTGTAGCCTTGTCATTATGGAAGGTAGTTTCATGTTGATATTTTTGTTACTCCATTAGATGGTAGCCTTGTCATTATGGAAGGTAGTCTCTTGTCCCGATTATTGTTACTCCAATGGATGGTAGCCTTGTCATTATGGAAGGTAGTCTGTTTTCCAAATTTTTTATACTCCAATGGATGGTAGCCTAGTCATTATGGGAGATAGTCTGTTGCCGAGATTTTTGTTACTCCATTGGATGGTAGCCTTGTCATTATGGAAGGTAGACTCTTGTTGATATTTTTGTTACTCCAATGGATGGTAGCCTTGTCATTATTAAAGTTAGTCTGTTGTCCAGATTTTTGTTACTCTAATGGATGGTAGCCTTGTCATTATGGAAGGTAGTCTGTTGTCGATATTTTTGTTACTCCAATGGATGGTTACCTTATCATTATGGAAGGTAGTCTCTTGTTGATATTTTGGTTACTCCAATGGATGGTATCCTTGTCATTACTGAAGGTAGTCTGTTGTCCCGATTGTTGTTTCTCAAATGGATGGTAGCCTTGTCATTATGGAAGGTAGTATGTCGTTCTGATATTTGTTACTCCAATGGATGGTAGCCTTGTCATTATGGAAGGTAGTCTTCTCGTTATGATAGGTAGTCTGTTGTCATGATATTTATTACTCCAATGGATGGTAGCCATGTCATTATGGAAGGTAGTATGTTGTCGATATCTTTGTTACTCTAATGGATGGTAGCCCTGTCATTATGGAAGGTAGTCCGTTGTCGAGATTTTTGTTACTCCAATGGATGGTAGCCTTGTAATTATGGAAGGTAGTCTCTTGTTGATATTTTTGTTACTCCAATGGATGGTAGAGTTGTCATTATGGAAGGTAGTCCGTTGTCCCGATTTTTGTTACTCAAATGGATGTTAGCCTTGTCATTATGGAAGGTAGTCTGTCGTTGTGATTTCTGTTACACCATTGGATGGTAGCCTTGTCATTATGGAAGGTAGTCTGTTGTTCAGATTTTTTTTATTCAAATGGATGGTAGACTTCTCATTATGGAAGGTAGTCTGTTGTCGTGATTTTTATTACTCCAATGGATGGTAGCCATGTAATTATTGAAGGTAGTATGTTGTTGATATCTTTGTGACTCTAATGGATGGTAGGCTTGTCATTATGGAAGGTAGACTGTTGTCGAGATTTTTGTTACTCCATTGGATGGTAGCCTTGTCATTATGGAAGGTAGTCTATTGTCCTGATTATTGTTATTCAAATGGATGGTAGCTTTGTCATTATGGAAGGTAGTCTGTCGTTGTGATTTCAGTTACTCAATGGATGATAGCCTTGTCATTATGGAAGGTAGTCTGTTGTTCAGATTTTTGTTACTCCAATGGATGGTAGACTTGTCATTATGGAAGGTAGTCTGTTGTCGATATTTTTGTTACTCCATTGGATTGTAGCCTTGTCATTATGAAAGGTAATCTATTGTCGAGATTTTTGTTATTCCAATGGATGGTAGACCTGTCATTATGGAAGGTATTCTGTTGTCAAGATTTTTGTTACTCTAATGGATGGTACCCTTATCATTATACAAGGTAGTCTATTGTCGAGATTTTTGTTACTCAAATGGATGGTAGCCTTGTCATTATGGAAGGTAGTATGTTTTTGAGTTTTTTGTTATTCTAATGGATGATAGCCTTGTCATTATGGAAGGTAGTCTATTGTCGTGATTTTTGTTACTCCAATGGATATTAGCCTTGTTATTTTTTAGGTTAGTATGTTGTCGATATCTTTGTTACTCCAATGGATGGTAGCCTTATCATTATGGAAGGTAGTCTGTTTTCAATATTTTTGTTACTCCAATGGATGGTAGCCTTATCATTATGCAAGGTAGTCTCTTGTTGATATTTTTGTTACTCCAATGGATGGTAGCCTTGTCATTATGGAAGGTAGATTGTTGTCCCGATTTTTGTTACTCTAGTGGATGGCAGCCTTGTCATTATGGAAGGTAGTTTGTTGTTCAGATTTTTGTTACTCCAATGTATGGTAGACTTATCATTATGGAAGGTAGTCTATTGTCGAAAGCTTTTTACTCCTTTGGATTGTAGCCTTGTCATTATGAAAGGTAGTTTGTTGTCGAGATTTTTGTTACTCTAATGGATGGTAGCCCTGTCATTACGGAAGGTAGTCTTTCGTTGTGATTTCTGTTACTCCAATGGATGGTAGCCTTGTTATTATGGAAAGTAGTCTGTTGTCGTGATTTTTGTTACTCCAATGGATGGTACCCTTGTCATTATGGAAGATAGTTTGTTGTCGAGATTGTTGTTACTCCAATGGATGGTAGCCTTGTCATTATGGAAGGTAGTCTGTTTTCCAAATTTTTTATACTCCAATGGATGGTAGCCTAGTAATTATGGGAGGTAGTCTGTTCCCGACATTTTAGTTACTCCATTGGATGGTAGCCTTGTCATTATGGAAGGTAGACTCTTGTTGATATTTTTGTTACTCTAATGGATGGTAGCCTTGTCATTATTAAAGTTAGTTTGTTGTCCAGATTTATGTTACTCTAATGGATGGTAGCCTTGTCATTATGGAAGGTAGTCTGTTGTCAATATTTTTGTTACTCCAATGGATGGTTACCTTGTCATTATGGAAGGTAGTCTCTTTTTGGTATTTTGGTTACTCCAATGGATGGTATCCTTGTCATTATTGAAGGTAGTCTGTTGTCCCGATTTTTGTTTCTCAAATGGATGGTAGCCTTGTCATTATGGAAGGTAGTATGTCGTTGTGATATCTGTTACTCCAATGGATGGTAGCCTAGTCATTATGGGAGATAGTCTGTTGCCGAGATTTTTGTTACTCCATTGGATGGTAGCCTTGTCATTATGGAAGGTAGACTCTTGTTGATATTTTTGTTACTCCAATGGATGGTAGCCTTGTCATTATTAAAGTTAGTCTGTTGTCCAGATTTTTATTACTCTAATGGATGGTAGCCTTGTCATTATGGAAGGTAGTCTGTTGTCGATATTTTTGTTACTCCAATGGATGGTTACCTTATCATTAATGAAGGTAGTCTCTTGTTGATATTTTGGTTACTCCAATGGATGGTATCCTTGTCATTATTGAAGGTAGTCTGTTATCCCGATTGTTGTTTCTCAAATGGATGGTAGCCTTGTCATTATGGAAGGTAGTATGTCGTTCTGATATTTGTTACTCCAATGGATGGTAGCCTTGTCATTATGGAAGGTAGTCTTCTCGTTATGATAGGTAGTCTGTTGTCATGATATTTATTACTCCAATGGATGGTAGCCATGTCATTATGGAAGGTAGTATGTTGTCGATATCTTTGTTACTCTAATGGATGGTAGCCCTGTCATTATGGAAGGTAGTCCGTTGTCGAGATTTTTGTTACTCCAATGGATGGTAGCCTTGTAATTATGGAAGGTAGTCTCTTGTTGATATTTTTGTTACTCCAATGGATGGTAGAGTTGTCATTATGGAAGGTAGTCCGTTGTCCCGATTTTTGTTACTCAAATGGATGTTAGCCTTGTCATTATGGAAGGTAGTCTGTCGTTGTGATTTCTGTTACACCATTGGATGGTAGCCTTGTCATTATGGAAGGTAGTCTGTTGTTCAAATTTTTTTTATTCAAATGGATGGTAGCCTTCTCATTATGGAAGGTAGTCTGTTGTCGTGATTTTTATTACTCCAATGGATGGTAGCCATGTAATTATTGAAGGTAGTATGTTGTTGATATCTTTGTGACTCTAATGGATGGTAGGCTTGTCATTATGGAAGGTAGACTGTTGTCGAGATTTTTGTTACTCCATTGGATGGTAGCCTTGTCATTATGGAAGGTAGTCTATTGTCCTGATTATTGTTATTCAAATGGATGGTAGCTTTGTCATTATGGAAGGTAGTCTGTCGTTGTGATTTCAGTTACTCAATGGATGATAGCCTTGTCATTATGGAAGGTAGTCTGTTGTTCAGATTTTTGTTACTCCAATGGATGGTAGACTTGTCATTATGGAAGGTAGTCTGTTGTCGATATTTTTGTTACTCCATTGGATTGTAGCCTTGTCATTATGAAAGGTAATCTATTGTCGAGATTTTTGTTATTCCAATGGATGGTAGACCTGTCATTATGGAAGGTATTCTGTTGTCAAGATTTTTGTTACTCTAATGGATGGTACCCTTATCATTATAGAAGGTAGTATATTGTCGAGATTTTTGTTACTCAAATGGATGGTAGCCTTGTCATTATGGAAGGTAGTATGTTTTCGAGTTTTTTGTTATTCTAATGGATGATAGCCTTGTCATTATGGAAGGTAGTCTATTGTCGTGATTTTTGTTACTCCAATGGATATTAGCCTTGTTATTTTTTAGGTTAGTATGTTGTCGATATCTTTGTTACTCCAATGGATGGTAGCCTTATCATTATGGAAGGTAGTCTGTTTTCAATATTTTTGTTACTCCAATGGATGGTAGCCTTATCATTATGCAAGGTAGTCTCTTGTTGATATTATTGTTACTCCAATGGATGGTAGCCTTGTCATTATGGAAGGTAGATTGTTGTCCCGATTTTTGTTACTCTAGTGGATGGCAGCCTTGTCATTATGGAAGGTAGTCTGTTGTTCAGATTTTTGTTACTCCAATGTATGGTAGACTTATCATTATGGAAGGTAGTCTATTGTCGAAAGCTTTTTACTCCTTTGGATTGTAGCCTTGTCATTATGAAAGGTAGTTTGTTGTCGAGATTTTTGTTACTCTAATGGATGGTAGCCCTGTCATTACGGAAGGTAGTCTTTCGTTGTGATTTCTGTTACTCCAATTGATGGTATCCTTGTTATTATGGAAGGTAGTCTGTTGTCGTGATTTTTGTTACTCCAATGGATGGTACCCTTGTCATTATGGAAGATAGTTTGTTGTCGAGATTGTTGTTACTCCAATGGATGGTAGCCTTGTCATTATGGAAGGTAGTCTGTTTTCCAAATTTTTTATACTCCAATGGATGGTAGCCTAGTAATTATGGGAGGTAGTCTGTTCCCGACATTTTAGTTACTCCATTGGATGGTAGCCTTGTCATTATGGAAGGTAGACTCTTGTTGATATTTTTGTTACTCTAATGGATGGTAGCCTTGTCATTATTAAAGTTAGTTTGTTGTCCAGATTTATGTTACTCTAATGGATGGTAGCCTTGTCATTATGGAAGGTAGTCTGTTGTCAATATTTTTGTTACTCCAATGGATGGTTACCTTGTCATTATGGAAGGTAGTCTCTTTTTGGTATTTTGGTTACTCCAATGGATGGTATCCTTGTCATTATTGAAGGTAGTCTGTTGTCCCGATTTTTGTTTCTCAAATGGATGGTAGCCTTGTCATTATGGAAGGTAGTATGTCGTTGTGATATCTGTTACTCCAATGGATGGTAGCCTTGTCATTATGGAAGGTAGTCTTCTTGTTATGATAGGTAGTCTGTTGTCGTGATATTTATTACTCCAATGGATGGTAGCCATGTCATTATGGAAGGTAGTATGTTGTTGATATCTTTGTTACTCTAATGAATGGTAGCCTTGTCATTATGGAAGGTAGTCCGTTGTCGAGATTTTTGTTACTCCAATGGATGGTAGCCTTGTTATTATGGAAGGTAGTCTCTTGTTGATATTTTTGTTACTCCAATGGATGGTAGACTTGTCATTATGGAAGGTAGTCCGTTGTCGCGATTTTTGTTACTCAAATGGATGTTAGCCTTGTCATTATGGAAGGTAATTTGTCGTTGTGATTTCTGTTACACCAATGCATGGTAGCCTTGTCATTATGGAAGGTAGTCTGTTGTTCAGATTTTTTTTATTCCAATGGATGGTAGCCTTCTCGTTATGGAAGGTAGTCTGTTGTCGTGATTTTTATTACTCCAATGGATGGTAGCCATGTAATTACGGAAGGTAGTATGTTGTCGATATCTTTGTTACTCTAATGGATGGTAGCCTTGTCATTATGGAAGGAAGTTTGTTGTCGAGATTTTTGTTACTCCAATGGATGGTAGCCATGTCATTATGGAAAGTAGTCTCTTGTTGATATTTTTGTTACTCCAATGGATGGTAGCCTTGTCATTATGGAAGGTAATCCGTTGTCGAGATTTTTGTTACTCAAATGGATGGTAGCCTTGTCATTATGGAAGTTAGTCTGTCGTTGTGATTTCTGTTACTCCAATGGATTGTAGCCTTGTCATTATGGAAAGTAGTTTGTTGTTCAGATATTTTTTATTCCAATGGATGGTAGCCTTCTCGTTATGGAAGGTAGTCTGTTGTCGTGATTTTAATTTCTACAATGGATGGTATCCATGTCATTATGGAAGGTAGTATGTTGTTGATATCTTTGTGCCTCTAATGGATGGTAGGCTTGTCATTATGGAAGGTAGAATGTTGTCGAGATTTTTGTTACTCCAATGGATGGTAGCCTTGTCATTATGGATGGTAGTCTATTGTCCCGATTATTGTTACTCAAATGGATGGTAGCCTTGTCATTATGGAAGGTAGTTTGTCGTTGTGATTTCAGCTACTCAATGGATGATAGCCTTGTCATTATGGAAGGTAGTCTGTTGTTCAGATTTTTGTTACTCAAATGGATGGTAGACTTGTCATTATGGAAGGTAGTCTGTTGTCGATATTTTTGTTACTCCATTGGATTGTAGCCTTGTCATTATGAAAGGTAGTCTATTGTCGAGATTTTTGTTATTCCAATGGATGGTAGACTTGTCATTATGGAAGGTATTCTGTTGTCGAGATTTTTGTTACTCTAATGGATGGTACCCTTATCATTATGGAAGGTAGTCTATTGTCAAGATTTTTGTTACTCAAATGGATGGTAGACTTGTCATTATGGAAGGTAGTATGTTTTCGAGTTTTTTGGTATTCTAATGGATGATAGCCTTGTCATTATGCAATGTAGTATGTTGTCGTGATTTTTGTTACTCCAATGGATGTTGGCCTTATCATTTTTTAGGTTAGTATGTTTTCGACATCTTTGTTACTCCAATGGATGGTAGCCTTGTCATTATGCAAGGTAGTCTCTTGTTGATATTTTTGTTACTCCAATGGATGGTAGCCTTGTCATTATGGAAGGTAGTATGTTGTTCAGATTTTTGTTACTCCAATGGATGGTAGACTTGGCATTATGGAAGGTAGTCTATTGTCGAAAGCTTTTTACTCCATTGGATTGTAGCCTTGTCATTATGAAAGGTAGTCTGTTGTCGAGATTTTTATTATTCCAATGAATTGTGGACTTGTCATTGTGGAAGGTAGTCTGTTGTCGATATTTTTGTTACTCTAATGGAAGGTAGTCTATTGTCGATATTTTTGTTACTCAAATGAATGGTAGCGTTGTCATTATGGAAGGTAGTCTGTTGTTGATATTTTAGTTATTCAATGGATGGTAGCTTGTCAATATGGAAGGTAGTAAGTTGTCGATAACTTTGTTACTCCAATGGATGTTAGCCTTTTAATTATGGAAGATAGTCTTGTGTCGATATCTTTGTTACTCCAATGGATGGTAGCCTTCTCGTTATGGAAGGTAGTCTATAATGGTGATTTTTATTACTCAAATGGATGGTAGCCATGTCATTATGGAAGGTAGTATGTTGTCGATATCTTTGTTACTTTAATGGATGGTAGCCTTGTCATTATGGAAGGTAGATTGTTTTCCCAATTTTTTTTACTCTAATTAATGGTAGGCTTGTCATTATGGAAGGTAGTCTGTTGTTTTGATTTTTGTTACTCTAACGGATGGTAGCCTTGTCATTATGGAAGGTAATCTGTTTTTTAGATTTTTATTACTCCAATGGATGGTAGACTTGTCATTATGGAATGTAGTCTATTGTCGAGAGATTGTTACTTCATTGGATTGTAGCCTTGTCATTATGAAAGGTAGTCTGTTGTCGAGATTTTTGTTATTCCAATGGATGGTAGACTTGGTATTATGGAAGTTAGTATGTTGTCGTGATTTTTTTACTCCAATGGATGGTACCCTTGTCATTATGGAAGATAGTTTGTTATCAAGATTTTTGTTACTCCAATGGATGGTAGCCTTGTCATTATGGAAGGTAATTTGTTGTCCAAATTTTTTATACTCCAATGGATGGTAGCCTAGTCATTATGGAAGGTAATTTGTTGCCGAGATTTTTGTTACTCCATTGGATGGTAGCCTTGTCATTATGGAAGGTAGACTCTTGTTAATATTTTTATTACTCCAATGGATGGTAGCCATGTCATTATTAAAGGTAGTCTGTTGTCCAGATTTTTTTAATCTAATGGATGGTAGCCTTGTAATTATGGAAGGTAGTCTGTTGTCGATATTTTTGTTACTGGTTTGGATGGTAGCCTTGTCATTATGGAAGGAAGTATGGTGTCAATATCTTTGTTACTCTAATGGATGGTAGCCTTGTCATTATGGAAGGTAGTCCATTGTCGAGATTTTTGTTACTCCAATGGATGGTAGCCTTGACATTATGGAAGGTAGTCTCTTGGTTATATTTTTGTTACTCCATTGGATGGTAGACTTTTCATTATGGAAGGTAGTCTGTTGCCGAGATTTTTGTTACTCAAATGGATGGTAGCCTTGTCATTATGGAAGGTAGTCTATTTTAGATATTTTTGTTATTCCAATGGATGGTAGCCTTGTCATTATGGAAGGTAGTCTGTTGTCGTGATTTTTGATACTCCAATGGATGGTAGCCTTGTCATTATGGAAGGTAGTTTGTTGTCCAAACTTTTTATACTCCAATGGATGGTAGCCTAGTCATTATGGAAGGTAGTTTGTTACCGAGATTTTTGTTACTCCATTGGATGGTAGCCTTGTCATTATGGAAGGTAGACTCTTGTTGATATTTTTGTTACTCCAATGGATGGTAGCCTTGTCATTATTAAAGGTAGTCAGTTGTCTAGATTTATTTAATGTAATGGATGGTAGCTTGTTAATTATGGAAGGTAGTCTGTTGTCGATATTTTTGTTACTGGTTTGGATGGTAGCCTTGTCATTATGGAAGGTAGTTTGTTGTTGAGATTTTTGTTATTCCAATGGATGGTAGCCTTGTCATTATGGAAGGTAGTATGTTGTCGATATCTTTGTTACTCCAATGGATGGTAGCCTTGTCATTAAGGAAGGTAGTCTCTTGTTGATATTTTTGTTACTCTAATGGATGGTAGCCTTGTGATTATGGAAGGTAGTCTGTCGTTGTGATTTTTGTTACTCCAATGGATGGTAGCCTTGTCATTATGGAAGGTAGTATGTTGTTCAAATTTTTGTAATTCCAAGCGATGTTAGACTTCTCGTTATGGAAGGTAGTCTTTTGTCGTGATTTTTATTACTCCAATGGATGGTAGACATGTCATTATGGAAGGAAGTTTGTTGTCAATATCTTTGTTACTCTAATGGATGGTAGCCTTGTCATTATGGAAGGTAGTCTGTTGTCGAGATTTTTGATACTCCAATGGATGGTAGCCGTGACATTATGGAAGGTAGTCTCTTGGTTATATTTTCGTTACTCCATTAGATGGTAGACTTGTCATTATGGAAGGTAGTCTGTCGTTGTGATTTCTTTTACTCCAATGGATGGTAGCCTTGTCATTATGGAAGGTAGTCTGTAGTTCATATTTTTGTTATTCCAATGGATGGTAGCCTTCTCGTTATGGAAGGTAGTCTGTTGTCGTGATTTTTATTACTCCAATGGATGGTAGCCATGTCATTATGGAAGGTAGTATGTTATCGATATCTTTGTTACTCTAATAGATGGTATCCTTGTCATTATGGAAGGTAGTCCTTTGTCGAGATTTTTGTTACTCCATTGGATGGTAGCCTTGTCATTATGGAAGGTAGTCTCTTGTTGATATTTTTGTTACTCCATTGGATGGTAGCCTTGTCATTATGGAAGGTAGTTTGTTGTCCCGATTATTGTTACTCAAATGGATGGTAGCCTTGTCATTATTGAAGGTAGTCTGTCGTTGTGATTTCTGTTACTCAATGGATGATAGCCTTGTCATTATGGAAGGTAGTCTGTTGTTCAGATTTTTGTTACTCAAATTGAATGGTAGACTTGTCATTATGGAAGGTATTCTGTTGTCGAGATTTTTATTACTCAAATGGATGGTAGCCATGTCATTATGGAAGGTAGTATGTTGTCGAGATTTTTGTTACTCAAATGGATGGTACCCTTTTCATTATGGAAGGTAGTCTATTTTAGATATTTTTGTTATTCCAATGGATGGTAGCCTTGTCATTATGGAAGGTAGTCTGTTATCGTGATTTTTTTTACTCCAATGGATGCTAGCCTTGTCATTTTTAAAGGTAGTATGTTGTTGATATCTTTGTTACTCCAATGGGTGGTAGACTTGTCATTATGGAAGGTAGTCTGTTTTCGATATTTTTGTTACTCCAATGGATGGTAGCCTTGTCATTATGGAAGGTAGATTGTTTTCCCGATTTTTCTTACTCTAATGGATGGTAACCTTGTCATTATGGAAGGTAGTCTGTCGTTGTGATTTCTGTTACTCCAATGGATGGAAGCCTTGTAATTATGGAAGGTAGTTTGTTGTCGTGATTTTTATTACTCCAATGGATGGTACCCATGTCATTATGGAAGATAGTCTGTTGTAGAGATTTTTGTTACTCCAATGGTTGGTAGACTTGTCATTATTAAAGGTAGTCTGTTGTCCAGATTTTTTTTACTCTAATGGATGGTAGCCTTGTAATTATGGAAGGTAGTCTGTTGTCGATATTTTTGTTACTGGTTTGGATGGTAACCTTGTCATTATGGAAGGTAGTCTGTTGTTGAGATTTTTGTTATTCCAATGGATGGTAGCCTTGTCATTATGGAAGTTAGTATGTTGTCGATATCTTTGTTACTCCAATGGATGGTAGCCTTGTCATTATGGAAGGTAGTCTCTTGTTGATATTTTTGTTACTCCAATGGATGGTAGCCTTGTCATTGTGGAAGGCAGTCTGTTGTCCTGATTTTTGTTACTCAAATGGATGGTAGCCTTGTGATTATGGAAGGTAGTATGTCGTTGTGATTTTTTTTACTCCAATGGATGGCAGCCTTGCCATTATGGAAGGTAGTCTGTTGTTCAGATTTTTGTAATTCCAATCGATGGTAGCCTTCTCGTTATGGAAGGTAGTCTTTTGTCGTGATTTTTATTACTCAATTGGATGGTAGACATGTCATTATGGAAGGAAGTATGTTGTCAATATCTTTGTTACTCTAATGGATGGTAGCCTTGTCATTATGGAAGGTAGTTCATTGTCGAGATTTTTGTTACTCCAATGGATGGTAGCGGTGACATTATGGAAGGTAGTCTCTTGGTTATATTTTCGTTACTCCATTGGATGGTTGACTTGTCATTATGGAAGGTAGTCTGTTGTCCCGATTATTGTTACTCAAATGGATGGTAGCCTTGTCATTATGGAAGGTAGTCTGTAGTTGTGATTTCTTTTACTCCAATGGATGGTAGCCTTGTCATTATGGAAGGTAGTCTGTTGTTCATATTTTTGTTATTCCAATGGATGGTAGCCTTCTCGTTATGGAAGGTAGTTTGTTGTCGTGATTTTTATTACTCAAATGGAGGGTAGCCATGTCATTATGGAAGGTAGTATGTTGTCGATATCTTTGTTACTCTAATGGATGGTAGCCTTGTCATTACGGAAGGAAGTCTGTTGTCGAGATTTTTATTACTCCAATGGATGGTAGCCTTGACATTATGGAAGGTAGTCTCTTGTTGATATTTTTGTTACTCCATTGGATGGTAGGCTAGTCATTATGGAAGGTAGTCTGTTGTCCCGATTATTGTTACTCAAATGGATTGTAGCCTTGTCATTATTATAGGTAGTTTTTCATTGTGATTTCAGTTACTCAATGGATGCTAGCCTTGTAATTATGGAAGGTAGTCTGTTATTCAGATTTTCGTTACTCCAATCGATGGTAGACCTGTCATTATGGAAGGTAGTCTGTTGTCGATATTTTTGTTACTCAATTGGATTGTAGCCTTGTCATTATGAAAGGTAGTCTATTGTCGATATTTTTGTTATTCCAATGGATGGAAGACTTGTCATTATGGAAGGTAGTCTGTTGTCGAGATTTTTGTTACTCTAACGGATGGTACCCTTATCATTATTGAAGGTAGTCTATTGTCAAGATTTTTGTTACTCAAATGGATGGTAGCCTTGTCATTATGGAAGGTAGTCATTTTTCGAGATTTTTGTTATTCCAATGAATGATAGCCTTGTCATTATGGAAGGTAGTCTATTGCCGTGATTTTTGTTACTCCAATGGATGTTAGCCTTGTCATTTTTTAAGTTAGTATGTTGTCGATATCTTTGTTACTCCAATGGATGCTAGCCTTGTGATTATGGTAGGTAGTCTGTTGTTCAGATTTTTTTTATTCTAATGGATGGTAGCCTTCTCGTTATGGAAGGTAGTTTGTTGTCGTGATTTTTATTACTCCAATGGATGGTAGCTATGTCATTATGGAAGGTAGTATGTTATCAATATCTTTGTTACTCTAATGGATGGTATCCTTGTAATTATGGAAGGTAGTCCTTTGTCGAGATTTTTGTTACTCCATTGGATGGTAGCCTTGTCATTATGGAAGGTAGTCTCTTATTGATAATTTTGTTACTCCATTGGATGGTAGCCTTGTCATTATGGAAGGTAGTTTGTTGTCCTGATTATTGTTACTCAAATGGATGGTAGCCTTGTCATTATTGAAGGTAGTCTGTCGTTGTGATTTCTGTTACTCAATGGATGATAGCCTTGTCATTATGGAAGGTAGTCTCTTGTTCAGATTTATGTTACTCCAATTGGATGGTAGACTTGTCATTATGGAAGGTAGTCTGTTGTCGATATTTTTGTTACTCTAATGGATGGTACCCTTATCAGAATGGAAGGTAGTCTATTGTCGAGATTTTTGTTACTCAAATGGATGGTAGCCTTTTCATTATGGAAGGTAGTCGATTTTAGATATTTTTGTTATTCCAATGGATGGTAGCCTTGTCATTATGGAAGGTAGATTGTTTTCCCGATTTTTCTTACTCTAATGGATGGTAGCCTTGTCATTATGGAAGGTAGTATGTCGTTGTGATTTCTGTTACTCCAATGGATGGAAGCCTTGTAATTATGGAAGGTAGTTTGTTGTCGTGATTTTTATTACTCCAATGGATGGTACCCATGTCATTATGGAAGATAGTCTGTTGTAGAGATTTTTTTTACTCCAATGGTTGGTAGACTTGTCATTATTAAAGGTAGTCTGTTGTCCAGATTTTTTTTACTCTAATGGATGGTAGCCTTGTAATTATGGAAGGTAGTCTGTTGTCGATATTTTTGTTACTGGTTTGGATGGTAACCTTGTCATTATGGAAGGTAGTCTGTTGTTGAGATTTTTGTTATTCCAATGGATGGTAGCCTTGTCATTATGGAAGTTAGTATGTTGTCGATATCTTTGTTACTCCAATGGATGGTAGCCTTGTCATTATGGAAGGTAGTCTCTTGTTGATATTTTTGTTACTCCAATGGATGGTAGCCTTGTCATTATGGAAGGCAGTCTGTTGTCCTGATTTTTGTTACTCAAATGGATGGTAGCCTTGTGATTATGGAAGGTAGTATGTCGTTGTGATTTTTTTTACTCCAATGGATGGTAGCCTTGCCATTATGGAAGGTAGTTTGTTGTTCAGATTTTTGTAATTCCAATCGATGGTAGCCTTCTCGTTATGGAAGGTAGTCTTTTGTCGTGATTTTTATTACTCAATTGGATGGTAGACATGTCATTATGGAAGGAAGTATGTTGTCAATATCTTTGTTACTCTAATGGATGGTAGCCTTGTCATTATGGAAGGTAGTTCATTGTCGAGATTTTTGTTACTCCAATGGATGGTAGCGGTGACATTATGGAAGGTAGTCTCTTGGTTATATTTTCGTTACTCCATTGGATGGTTGACTTGTCATTATGGAAGGTAGTCTGTTGTCCCGATTATTGTTACTCAAATGGATGGTAGCCTTGTCATTATGGAAGGTAGTCTGTAGTTGTGATTTCTTTTACTCCAATGGATGGTAGCCTTGTCATTATGGAAGGTAGTCTGTTGTTCATATTTTTGTTATTCCAATGGATGGTAGCCTTCTCGTTATGGAAGGTAGTTTGTTGTCGTGATTTTTATTACTCAAATGGATGGTAGCCATGTCATTATGGAAGGTAGTATGTTGTCGATATCTTTGTTACTCTAATGGATGGAAGCCTTGTCATTACGGAAGGAAGTCTGTTGTCGAGATTTTTATTACTCCAATGGATGGTAGCCTTGACATTATGGAAGGTAGTCTCTTGTTGATATTTTTGTTACTCCATTGGATGGTAGCCTAGTCATTATGGAAGGTAGTCTGTTGTCCCGATTATTGTTAATCAAATGGATTGTAGCCTTGTCATTATTATAGGTAGTTTTTCATTGTGATTTCAGTTACTCAATGGATGCTAGCCTTGTAATTATGGAAGGTAGTCTGTTATTCAGATTTTCGTTACTCCAATCGATGGTAGACCTGTCATTATGGAAGGTAGTCTGTTGTCGATATTTTTGTTACTCAATTGGATTGTAGCCTTGTCATTATGAAAGGTAGTCTATTGTCGATATTTTTGTTATTCCAATGGATGGTAGACTTGTCATTATCGAAGGTAGTCTGTTGTCGAGATTTTTGTTACTCTAACGGATGGTACCCTTATCATTATTGAAGGTAGTCTATTGTCAAGATTTTTGTTACTCAAATGGATGGTAGCCTTGTCATTATGGAAGGTAGTCATTTTTCGAGATTTTTGTTATTCCAATGAATGATAGCCTTGTCATTATGGAAGGTAGTCTATTGCCGTGATTTTTGTTACTCCAATGGATGTTAGCCTTGTCATTTTTTAAGTTAGTATGTTGTCGATATCTTTGTTACTCCAATGGATGCTAGCCTTGTGATTATGGTAGGTAGTCTGTTGTTCAGATTTTTTTTATTCTAATGGATGGTAGCCTTCTCGTTATGGAAGGTAGTTTGTTGTCGTGATTTTTATTACTCCAATGGATGGTAGCTATGTCATTATGGAAGGTAGTATGTTATCAATATCTTTGTTACTCTAATGGATGGTATCCTTGTCATTATGGAAGGTAGTCCTTTGTCGAGATTTTTGTTACTCTATTGGATGGTAGCCTTGTCATTATGGAAGGTAGTCTCTTATTGATAATTTTGTTACTCCATTGGATGGTAGCCTTGTCATTATGGAAGGTAGTTTGTTGTCCTGATTATTGTTACTCAAATGGATGGTAGCCTTGTCATTATTGAAGGTAGTCTGTCGTTGTGATTTCTGTTACTCAATGGATGATAGCCTTGTCATTATGGAAGGTAGTCTCTTTTTCAGATTTATGTTACTCCAATTGGATGGTAGACTTGTCATTATGGAAGGTAGTCTGTTGTCGATATTTTTGTTACTCTAATGGATGGTACCCTTATCAGTATGGAAGGTAGTCTATTGTCGAGATTTTTGTTACTCAAATGGATGGTAGCCTTTTCATTATGGAAGGTAGTCGATTTTAGATATTTTTGTTATTCCAATGGATGGTAGCCTTGTCATTATGGAAGGTAGTCTGTTGTCGTGATTTTTTTTACTCCTATGCATGTTAGCCTTGTCATTTTTAAAGGTAGTATGTTGTTGATATCTTTGTTACTCCAATGGTTGGTAGCCTTGTCATTATGGAAGGTAGTCTATTTTCGATATTTTTGTTACTCCAATGGATGGTAGCCTTGTCATTATGGAAGGTGGATTGTTTTCCCGATTTTTCTTACTCTAATGGATAATAGCCTTGTCATTATGGAAGGTAGTATGTTGTCCCGAATATTGTTACTCAAATGGATGGTAGCCTTGTCATTATTGAAGGTAGTTTGTCTATGTGATTTCAGTCACTCAATGGATGATAGCCTTGTAATTATGGAAGGTAGTCTGTTATTCAGATTTTTGTTACTCCAATCGATGGTAGACTTGTCATTATGGAAGGTAGTCTGTTGTCGATATTTTTGTTACTTAATTGGATTGAAGCCTTGTCATTATGAAAGGTAGTCTATTGTTGAGATTTTTGTTATTCCAATGGATGGTAGACTTGTCATTATGGAAGGTAGTATGTTGTCGAGATTTTTTTTACTCTAATGGATGGTACCCTTATCATTATTGAAGGTAGTCTATTGTCAAGATTTTTGTTACTCAAATGGATGGTAGCCTTGTCAATATGGAAGGTAGTCATTTTTCGAGATTTTTGTTATTCCAATGAATGATAGCCTTGTCATTATGGAAGGTAGTCTATTGTCGTGATTTTTGTTACTCCAATGGATGTTCGCCTTTTCATTTTTTAAGTTAGTATGTTGTCGATATCTTTGTTACTCCAATGGATGGTAGCCTTGTTATTATGGAAGGTAGTCTGTTTTCGAGATTTTTGTTATTCCGATGGATTGTGGACTTATCATTATGGAAGGTAGTCTGTTGTCGAGATTTTTGTTACTCCAATGGATGGTACCCATGTCCTTATGGAAGGTAGTCTGTTGTCGAGATTTTTGTTACTCTAATGGATGGTAGCCTTGTCATTACGGAAGGTAGTCTGTTGTCGAGATTTTTATTACTCCAATGGATGGTAGCCTTGACATTATGGAAGGTAGTCTCTTGTTGATATTTTTGTTACTCCATTGGATGGTAGCCTTGTCATTATGGAAGGTAGTATGTTGTCCCGATTATTGTTACTCAAATGGATGGTAGCCTTGTAATTATTGAAGGTAGTTTTTCGTTGTGATTTCAGTTACTCAATGGATGATAGCCTTGTAATTATGGAAGGTAGTATGTTATTCAGATTTTTGTTATTCCAATCGATGGTAGCCTTCTCGTTATGGAAGGTAGTCTTTTGTCGTGATTTTTATTACTCCAATGGATGGTAGACATGTCATTATGGAAGGAAGTATGTTGTCAATATCTTTGTTACTCTAATGGATGGTAGCCTTGTAATTATGGAAGGTAGTCCGTTGTCAAGATTTTTGTTACTCCAATGGATGGTAGCCTTGACATTATGGACGGTAGTCTCTTGGTTATATTTTTGTTACTCCATTGGATGGTAGCCTTGTCATTATGGAAGGTAGTCTGTTGTCCCGATTATTGTTACTCAAATGGATGGTAGCCTTGTCATTATGGAAGGAAGTCTGTCATTGTGATTTCTTTTACTCCAATGGATGGTAACCTTGTCATTATGGAAGGTAGTCTGTTGTTCAGATTTATGTTATTCCAATGGATGTTAGCCTTCTCGTTATGGAAGGTAGTCTGTTGTCGTGATTTTTATTACTCAAATGGATGGTAGCCATGTCATTCTGGAAGGTAGTATGTTGTCGATATCTTTTTTACTCTAATGGATGGTAGCCTTGTCATTATGGAAGCTAGTCTGTTGTCGAGATTTTTGTTACTCCAAAGGATGGTACCCTTGTCCTTATGGAAGATAGTCTGTTGTCGAGATTTTTGTTACTCCAATGGATGGTAGCCTTGTCATTATGGAAGGTATTCTGTTGTCCTGATTTTTGTTACTCAAATGGATGGTAGCCTTGTCATTATGGAAGGTAGTCTGTCGTTGTGATTTTTGTTACTCTAATGGATGGTAGCCTTGTCATTATGGAAGGTAGTATGTTGTTCAGATTTTTGTTATTCCAATTGATGGTAGCCTTCTCGTTATGGAAAGTAGTATGTTGTCGTGATTTTTATTACTCCAATGGATGGTAGACATGTCATTATGGAAGGAAGTATGTTGTCAATATCTTTGTTACTCTAATGGATGGTAGCCTTGTAATTATGGAAGGTAGTCCGTTGTCGAGATTTTTGTTACTCCAATGGATGGTAGCCTTGACATTATGGACGGTAGTCTCTTGGTTATATTTTTGTTACTCCATTGGATGGTAGCCTTGTCATTATGGAAGGTAGTCTGTTGTCCCGATTATTGTTACTCAAATGGATGGTAGCCTTGTCATTATGGAAGGTAGTCTGTCTTTGTGATTTCTTTTACTCCAATGGATGGTAGCCTTGTCATTATGAAAGGTAGTCTGTTGTTCAGATTTTTGTTATTCCAATGGATGGTAGCCTTCTCGTTATGGAAGGTAGTCTTTTGTCGTGATTTTTATTACTCTATTGGATGGTAGACATGTCATTATGGAAGGAAGTATGTTGTCAATATCTTTGTTACTCTAATGGATGGTAGCCTTGTCATTATGGAAGGTAGTCCCTTGTCGAGATTTTTGTTACTCCAATGGATGGTGGCCTTGTCATTATGGAAGGTAGTCTGTTGTCCCGATTATTGTTACTCAAATGGATGGTAGCCTTGTCATTATTAAAGGTAGTTTGTCTATGTGATTTCAGTTACTCAATGGATGATAGCCTTGTAATTATGGAAGGTAGTCTGTTATTCAGATTTTTGTTACTCCAATCGATGGTAGACTTGTCATTATGGAAGGTAGTCTGTTGTCGATATTTTTGTTACTCAATTGGATTGTAGCCTTGTCATTATGAAAGGTAGTCTATTGTCGATATTTTTGTTATTCCAATGGATGGTAGACTTGTCATTATGGAAGGTAGTATGTTGTCGAGATTTTTGTTACTCTAATGGATGGTACCCTTATCATTATTGAAGGTAGTATATTGTCATGATTTTTGTTACTCAAATGGATGGTAGCCTTATCATTATGGAAGGTAGTCATTTTTCGAGATTTTTGTTATTCCAATGAATGATAGCCTTGTCATTATGGAAGGTAGTCTATTGTCGTGATTTTTGTTACTCCAATGGATGTTCGCCTTTTCATTTTTTAAGTTAGTATGTTGTCGATATCTTTGTTACTCCAATGGATGGTAGCCTTGTTATTATGGAAGGTAGTCTGTTTTCGAGATTTTTGTTATTCCGATGGATTGTGGACTTATCATTATGGAAGGTAGTCTGTTGTCGAGATTTTTGTTACTCCAATGGATGGTACCCATGTCCTTATGGAAGGTAGTCTGTTGTCGAGATTTTTGTTACTCTAATGGATGGTAGCCTTGTCATTACGGAAGGTAGTCTGTTGTCGAGATTTTTATTACTCCAATGGATGGTAGCCTTGACATTATGGAAGGTAGTCTCTTGTTGATATTTTTGTTACTCCATTGGATGGTAGCCTTGTCATTATGGAAGGTAGTATGTTGTCCCGATTATTGTTACTCAAATGGATGGTAGCCTTGTAATTATTGAAGGTAGTTTTTCGTTGTGATTTCAGTTACTCAATGGATGATAGCCTTGTAATTATGGAAGGTAGTATGTTATTCAGATTTTTGTTATTCCAATCGATGGTAGCCTTCTCGTTATGGAAGGTAGTCTTTTGTCGTGATTTTTATTACTCCAATGGATGGTAGACATGTCATTATGGAAGGAAGTATGTTGTCAATATCTTTGTTACTCTAATGGATGGTAGCCTTGTAATTATGGAAGGTAGTCCGTTGTCAAGATTTTTGTTACTCCAATGGATGGTAGCCTTGACATTATGGACGGTAGTCTCTTGGTTATATTTTTGTTACTCCATTGGATGGTAGCCTTGTCATTATGGAAGGTAGTCTGTTGTCCCGATTATTGTTACTCAAATGGATGGTAGCCTTGTCATTATGGAAGGAAGTCTGTCATTGTGATTTCTTTTACTCCAATGGATGGTAACCTTGTCATTATGGAAGGTAGTCTGTTGTTCAGATTTATGTTATTCCAATGGATGTTAGCCTTCTCGTTATGGAAGGTAGTCTGTTGTCGTGATTTTTATTACTCAAATGGATGGTAGCCATGTCATTCTGGAAGGTAGTATGTTGTCGATATCTTTTTTACTCTAATGGATGGTAGCCTTGTCATTATGGAAGCTAGTCTGTTGTCGAGATTTTTGTTACTCCAAAGGATGGTACCCTTGTCCTTATGGAAGATAGTCTGTTGTCGAGATTTTTGTTACTCCAATGGATGGTAGCCTTGTCATTATGGAAGGTATTCTGTTGTCCTGATTTTTGTTACTCAAATGGATGGTAGCCTTGTCATTATGGAAGGTAGTCTGTCGTTGTGATTTTTGTTACTCTAATGGATGGTAGCCTTGTCATTATGGAAGGTAGTATGTTGTTCAGATTTTTGTTATTCCAATTGATGGTAGCCTTCTCGTTATGGAAAGTAGTATGTTGTCGTGATTTTTATTACTCCAATGGATGGTAGACATGTCATTATGGAAGGAAGTATGTTGTCAATATCTTTGTTACTCTAATGGATGGTAGCCTTGTAATTATGGAAGGTAGTCCGTTGTCGAGATTTTTGTTACTCCAATGGATGGTAGCCTTGACATTATGGACGGTAGTCTCTTGGTTATATTTTTGTTACTCCATTGGATGGTAGCCTTGTCATTATGGAAGGTAGTCTGTTGTCCCGATTATTGTTACTCAAATGGATGGTAGCCTTGTCATTATGGAAGGTAGTCTGTCTTTGTGATTTCTTTTACTCCAATGGATGGTAGCCTTGTCATTATGAAAGGTAGTCTGTTGTTCAGATTTTTGTTATTCCAATGGATGGTAGCCTTCTCGTTATGGAAGGTAGTCTTTTGTCGTGATTTTTATTACTCTATTGGATGGTAGACATGTCATTATGGAAGGAAGTATGTTGTCAATATCTTTGTTACTCTAATGGATGGTAGCCTTGTCATTATGGAAGGTAGTCCCTTGTCGAGATTTTTGTTACTCCAATGGATGGTGGCCTTGTCATTATGGAAGGTAGTCTGTTGTCCCGATTATTGTTACTCAAATGGATGGTAGCCTTGTCATTATTAAAGGTAGTTTGTCTATGTGATTTCAGTTACTCAATGGATGATAGCCTTGTAATTATGGAAGGTAGTCTGTTATTCAGATTTTTGTTACTCCAATCGATGGTAGACTTGTCATTATGGAAGGTAGTCTGTTGTCGATATTTTTGTTACTCAATTGGATTGTAGCCTTGTCATTATGAAAGGTAGTCTATTGTCGATATTTTTGTTATTCCAATGGATGGTAGACTTGTCATTATGGAAGGTAGTATGTTGTCGAGATTTTTGTTACTCTAATGGATGGTACCCTTATCATTATTGAAGGTAGTATATTGTCATGATTTTTGTTACTCAAATGGATGGTAGCCTTATCATTATGGAAGGTAGTCATTTTTCGAGATTTTTGTTATTCCAATGAATGATAGCCTTGTCATTATGGAAGGTAGTCTATTGTCGTGATTTTTGTTACTCCAATGGATGTTCGCCTTGTCATTTTTTAAGTTAGTATGTTGTCGATATCTTTGTTACTCCAATGGATGGTAGCCTTGTTATTATGGAAGGTAGTTTGTCTTTTGAGATTTTTGTTATTCCGATGGATTGTGGACTTATCATTATGGAAGGTAGTCTGTTGTCTAGATTTTTGTTACTCAAATGGATGGTACCCATGTCCTTATGGAAGATAGTTTGTTGTCGAGATTTTTGTTACTCCAATGGATGGTAGCCTTGTCATTATGGAAGGTATACCATTGTCCCGATTTTTGTTACTCAAATGGATGGTAGCCTTGTCATTATGGAAGGTAGTATGTCGTTGTGATTTTTGTTACTCTAATGGATGGTAGCCTTGTCATTATGGAAGGTAGTATGTTGTTCAGATTTTTATTATTCCAATCGATGGTAGCGTTCTCGTTATGGAAAGTAGTCTGTTGTCGTGATTTTTATTACTCCAATGGATGGTAGCCTTGTCATTTTGGAAGGTAGTCCGTTGTCGAGATTTTTGTTACTCCAATGGATGGTACCCTTGTCCTTATGGAAAATAGTCTGTTGTCGAGATTTTTGTTACTCCATTGGATGGTAGCCTTGTCATTATGGAAGGTAGTCTGTTGTCCCGATTATTGTTACTCAAATGGATGGTAGCCTTGTCATTATGGAAGGTAGTCTGTCATTTTGATTTCTTTTACTCCAATGGATGGTAGCCTTGTCATTATGGAAGGTAGTCTGTTGTTCAGATTTTTATTATTCCAATCGATGGTAGCCTTCTCGTTATGGAAAGTAGTTTGTTGTCGTGATTTTTATTACTCCAATGGATGGTAGACATGTCATTATGGAAGGAAGTATGTTGTCAATATCTTTGTTACTCTAATGGATGGTAGCCTTGTAATTATGGAAGGTAGTCCGTTGTAAAGATTTTTGTTACTCCAATGGATGGTAGCCTTGACATTATGGACGGTAGTCTCTTGGTTATATTTTTGTTACTCCATTGGATGGTAGCCTTGTCATTATGGAAGGTAGTCTGTTGTCCCGATTATTGTTACTCAAATGGATGGTAGCCTTGTCATTATGGAAGGTAGTCTGTCGTTGTGATTTCTTTTACTCCAATGGATGGTACCCTTGTCCTTATGGAAAATAGTCTATTGTCGAGATTTTTGTTACTCCATTGGATGGTAGCCTTGTCATTATGGAAGGTAGTCTGTTGTCCCGATTATTGTTACTCAAATGGATGGTAGCCTTGTCATTATGGAAGGTAGTCTGTCATTTTGATTTCTTTTACTCCAATGGATGGTAGCCTTGTCATTATGGAAGGTAGTCTGTTGTTCAGATTTTTGTTATTCCAATGGATGGTAGCCTTCTCGTTATGGAAGGTAGTCTGTTGTCGTGATTTTTATTACTCAAATGGATGGTAGCCATGTCATTATGGAAGGTAGTATGTTGTCGATATCTTTTTTACTCTAATGGATGGTAGCCTTGTCATTATGGAAGCTAGTCTGTTGTCATGATTTTTGTTACTCCAAAGGAATGTACCCTTGTCCTTATGGAAGATAGTCTGTTGTCAAGATTTTTGTTACTCCAATGGATGGTAGCCTTGTCATTATGGAAGGTATTCCGTTGTCCCGATTTTTGTTACTCAAATGGATGGTAGCCTTGTCATTATGGAAGGTAGTCTGTCGTTGTGATTTTTGTTACTCTAATGGATGGTAGCCTTGTCATTATGGAAGGTAGTATGTTGTTCAGATTTTTGTTATTCCAATCGATGGTAGCCTTCTCGTTATGGAAAGTAGTCTGTTGTCGTGATTTTTATTACTCCAATGGATGGTAGACATGTCATTATGGAAGGAAGTGAGTTGTCAATATCTTTGTTACTCTAATGGATGGTAGCCTTGTAATTATGGAAGGTAATCCGTTGTCGAGATTTTTGTTACTCCAATGGATGGTAGCCTTGACATTATGGACGGTAGTCTCTTGGTTATATTTTTGTTACTCCATTGGATGGTAGCCTTTTCATTATGGAAGGTAGTCTGTTGTCCCAATTATTGTTACTCAAATGGATGGTAGCCTTGTCATTATGGAAGGTAGTCTGTCGTTGTGATTTCTTTTACTCTAATGGATGGTAGCCTTGTCATTGTGGAAGGTAATCTGTTGTTCAGATTTTTGTTATTCCAATGGATGGTAGCCTTCTCGTTATGGAAGGTAGTCTGTTGTCGTGATTTTAATTACTCAAATGGATGGTATCCATGTCATTATGGAAGGTAGTATGTTGTCGATATCTTTTTTACTCTAATGGATGGTAGCCTTGTCATTATGGAAGGTAGTCTGTTGTCGTGATTTTTGTTACTCCAAAGGATGGTACCCTTGTCCTTATGGAAGATAGTCTGTTGTCAAGATTTTTGTTACTCCAATGGATGGTAGCCTTGTCATTATGGAAGGTATTCCGTTGTCCCGATTTTTGTTACTCAAATGGATGGTAGCCTTGTCATTATGGAAGGTAGTCTGTCGTTGTGATTTTTGTTACTCTAATGGATGGTAGCCTTGTCATTATGGAAGGTAGTATGTTGTTCAAATTTTTGTTATTCCAATCGATGGTAGCCTTCTCGTTATGGAAAGTAGTCTGTTGTCGTTATTTTTATTACTCCAATGGATGGTAGACATTTCATTATGGAAGGAAGTGAGTTGTCAATATCTTTGTTACTCTAATGGATGGTAGCCTTGTAATTATGGAAGGTAATCTGTTGTCGAGATTTTTGTTACTCCAATGGATGGTAGCGTTGACATTATGGACGGTAGTCTCTTGGTTATATTTTTGTTACTCCATTGGATGGTAGCCTTTTCATTATGGAAGGTAGTCTGTTGTCCCGATTATTGTTACTCAAATGGATGGTAGCCTTGTCATTATGGAAGGTAGTCTGTCGTTGTGATTTCTTTTACTCTAATGGATGGTAGCCTTGTCATTGTGGAAGGTAGTCTGTTGTTCAGATTTTTGTTATTCCATTGGATGGTAGCCTTCTCGTTATGGAAGGTAGTCTGTTGTCGTGATTTTTATTACTCAAATGGATGGTATCCATGTCATTATGGAAGGTAGTATGTTGTCGATATCTTTTTTACTCTAATGGATGGTAGCCTTGTCATTATGGAAGGTAGTCTGTTGTCGAGATTTTTGTTACTCCAAAGGATGGTACCCTTGTCCTTATGGAAGATAGTCTGTTGTCGAGATTTTTGTTACTCCAATGGATGGTAGCCTTGTCATTATGGATGGTATTCCGTTGTCCCGATTTTTGTTACTCAAATGGATGGTAGCCTTGTCATTATGGAAGGTAGTCTGTCGTTGTGATTTTTGTTACTCTAATGGATGGTAGCCTTGTCATTATGGAAGGTAGTATGTTGTTCAGATTTTTGTTATTCCAATCGATGGTAGCCTTCTCGTTATGGAAAGTAGTTTGTTGTCGTGATTTTTATTACTCCAATGGCTGGTAGATATGTCATTATGGAAGGCAGTATGTTGTCGATATCTTTGTTACTCTAATGGATGGTAGCATTGTCATTATGGAAGGTAGTCCGTTGTCGAGATTTTTGTTACTCCAAAGGATGGTAGCCTTGACATTATGGAAGGTAGTCTCTTGTTGATATTTTTGTTACTCCATTTGATGGTAGCCTTGTCATTATGGAAGGTAGTCTATTGTCCCGATTATTGTTACTCAAATGGATGGTAGCCTTGTCATTCTGGAAGGTAGTTTGTCGTTGTGATTTCTGTTACTCCAATGGATGGTAGCCTTGTCATTATGGAAGGTAGTCTGTTGTTCAGATTTTTGTTATTCCAATGGATAATAGCCTTCTCGTTATGGAAGGTAGTCTGTTGTCGTGATTTTTATTACTCCAATGGATGGTAGCCCTGTCACTATGGAAGGTAGTATGTTGTCGATATGTTTGTTACTCTAATGGATGGTAGCCTTGTCATTATGGAAGGTAGTCCGTTGTCGAGATTTTTATTACTCCAATGGATGGTACCCTTGACATTCTGGAAGGTAGTCTCTTGTTGATATTTTTGTAACTCCATTGGATGGTAGCCTTGTCATTATGGAAGGTAGTATGTTGTCCTGATTTTTGTTACTCAAATGGATGGTAGCCTTGTGATTATGGAAGGTAGTCTGTCGTTGTGATTTTTGTTACTCCAATGGATGGTAGCCTTGTCATTATGGAAGGTAGTATGTTGTTCAGATTTTTGTTATTCCAATCGATGGTAGCCTTCTCGTTATGGAAGGTAGTCTTTTGTCGTGATTTTTATTACTCCAACGGATGGTAGACATGTCATTATGGAAGGAAGTATGTTGTCAATATCTTTGTTACTCTAATGGATGGTAGCCTTGGAATTATGGAAGGTAGTCCGTTGTCGAGATTTTTGTTACTCCAATGGATGGTAGCCTTGACATTATAGACGGTAGTCTCTTGGTTATATTTTTGTTACTCCATTGGATGGTAGCCTTGTCATTATGGAAGGTAGTCTGTTGTCCCGATTATTGTTACTCAAATGGATGGTAGCCTTGTCATTATGGAAGGTATTATGTCGTTGTGATTTGTGTTACTCCAATGGATGGTAGCCTTGTCATTATGGAAGGTAGTCTCTTGTTCGGATTTTTGTTATTCCAATGGATGGTTGCCTTCTCGTTATGGAAGGTAGTCTGTTGTCGTGATTTTTATTACTCCAATGGATGGTAGCCATGTCATTATGGAAGGTAGTATGTTGTCGATATCTTTGTTACTCTAATGGATGGTAGCATTGTCATTATGGAAGGTAGTCCGTTGTCGAGATTTTTGTTACTCCAAAGGATGGTAGCCTTGACATTATGGAAGGTAGTCTCTTGTTGATATTTTTGTTACTCCATTGGATGGTAGCCTTGTCATTATGGAAGGTAGTCTATTGTCCCGATTATTGTTACTTAAATGGATGGTAGCCTTGCCATTATGGAAGGTAGTTTGTTGTTGTGATTTCTGTTACTCCAATGGATGGTAGCCTTGTCATTATGGAAGGTAGTCTGTTGTTCAGATTTTTGTTATTCCAATGGATAATAGCCTTCTCGTTATGGAAGGTAGTCTGTTGTCGTGATTTTTATTACTCCAATGGATGGTAGCCATATCACTATGGAAGGTAGTATGTTGTCGATATCTTTGTTACTCTAATGGATGGTAGCCTTGTCATTATGGAAGGTAGTCCGTTGTCGAGATTTTTATTACTCCAATGGATGGTACCCTTGACATTCTGGAAGGTAGTCTCTTGTTGATATTTTTGTAACTCCATTGGATGGTAGCCTTGTCATTATGGAAGGTAGTCTGTTGTCCTGATTTTTGTTACTCAAATGGATGGTAGCCTTGTGATTATGGAAGGTAGTCTGTCGTTGTGATTTTTGTTACTCCAATGGATGGTAGCCTTGTCATTATGGAAGGTAGTATGTTTTTCAGATTTTTGTTATTCCAATCGATGGTAGCCTTCTCGTTATGGAAGGCAGTCTTTTGTCGTGATTTTTATTACTCCAACGGATGGTAGACATGTCATTATGGAAGGAAGTATGTTGTCAATATCTTTGTTACTCTAATGGATGGTAGCCTTGTAATTATGGAAGGTAGTCCGTTGTCGAGATTTTTGTTACTCCAATGGATGGTAGCCTTGACCATTATAGACGGTAGTCTCTTGGTTATATTTTTGTTACTCCATTGAATGGTAGCCTTGTCATTATGGAAGGAAGTCTGTTGTCCCGATTATTGTTACTCAAATGGATGGTAGCCTTGTCATTATGGAAGGTAGTCTGTCGTTGTGATTTCTTTTACTCCAATGGATGGTAGCCTTGTCATTATGGAAGGTAGTCTGTTGTTCAGATTTTTGTTATTCCAATGGATGGTAGCCTTCTCGTTATGGAAGGTAGTCTGTTGTCGTGATTTTTATTACTCAAATGGATGGTAGCCATGTCATTATGGAAGGTAGTATGTTGTCGATATCTTTTTTATTCTAATGGATGGTAGCCTTGTCATTATGGAAGGTAGTCCGTTTTCGAGATTTTTATTACTCCAATGGATGGTAGCCTTGACATTATGGAAGGTAGTCTCTTGTTGATATTTTTGTTACTCCATTGGATGGTAGCCTTGTCATTACGGAAGGTAGTCTGTTGTCCCGATTATTGTTACTCAATGGATGATAGCCTTGTAATTATGGAAGGTAGTCTGTTATTCAGATTTTTGTTACTCAAATCGATGGTAGACTTGTCATTATGGAAGGTAGTCTGTTGTCGATATTTTTGTTACTCAATTGGATTGTAGCCTTGTCATTATGAAAGGTAGTCTATTCTCGAGATTTTTGTTATTCTATTGGATGGTAGACTTGTCATTATGGAAGGTAGTCTATTGTCGAGATTTTTGTTACTCTAATGGATGGTACCCTTATCATTATTGAAAATAGTCTATTGTCAAGATTTTTGTTACTCAAATGGATGGTAGATTTGTCATTATGGAAGGTAGTCATTTTTCGAGATTTTTGTTATTCCAATGGAAGATAGCCTTGTCATAATGGAAGGTAGTCTATTGTCGTGATTTTTGTTACTCCAATGGATGTTAGCCTTGTCTTTTTTTAAGTTAGTATGTTGTCGATATATTTGTTACTCCAATGGATGGCAGCCTTGTTATTATGGAAGGTAGTATGTGGTCGAGATTTTTGTTATTCCGATGGATTGTGGACTTGTCATTATGGAAGGTAGTCTATTGTCGAGATTTTTGTTACTCCAATGGATGGTACCCTTGTCGTTATGGAAGATAGTTTGTTGTCGAGATTTTTGTTACTCCAATGGATGGTAGCCTTGTCATTATGGAAGGTATTCCGTCGTCCCGATTTTTGTTACTCAAATGGATGGTAGCCTTGTCATTATGGAAGGTAGTCTGTCGTTGTGATTTTTGTTACTCCAATGGATGGTAGCCTTCTCATTATGGAAGGTAGTCTGTTGTTCAGATTTTTGTTATTCCAATGGATGGTAGCTTTCTCGTTATGGAAGGTAGTCTGTTGTCGTGATTTTTATTACTCCAATGGATGGTAGACATGTCATTATGGAAGGCAATATTTTGTTGATATCTTTGTTACTCTAATGGATAGTAGCCTTGTCATTGTGGAAGGTAGTCCATTGTCGATATTTTTATTACTCCAATGGATGATAGCCTTGTAATTATGGAAGGTAGTCTGTTATTCAGATTTTTGTTACTCCAATCGATGGTAGACTTGTCATTATGGAAGGTAGTCTGTTGTCGATATTTTTGTTACTCAATTGGATTGCAGCCTTGTCATTATGAAAGGTAGTCTATTGTCGAGATTTTTGTTATTCCAATGGATGGTAGACTGATCATTATGGAAGGTAGTCTATTGTCGAGATTTTTGTTACTCTAATGGATGGTACCCTTATCATTCTTGAAGGTAGTCTATTGTCAAGATTTTTGTTACTCAATTGGATGGTAGCCATGTCATTATGGAAGGTAGTCATTTTTCGAGATTTTTGTTATTCCAATGGATGATAGCCTTTTCATTATGGAAGGTAGTCTATTTTCGTGATTTTTGTTACTCCAATGGATGTTAGCCTTGTCATTTTTTAAGTTAGTATGTTGTCGATATCTTTGTTACTCCAATGGATGGTAGCCTTGTTATTATGGAAGGTAGTATGTGGTCGAGATTTTTGTTATTCCGATGGATTGTGGTCTTGTCATTATGGAAGGTAGTCTGTTGTCGAGATTTTTGATACTCCAATGGATGGTACCCTTGTCGTTATGGAAGATAGTTTGTTGTCGAGATTTTTGTTACTCCAATGGATGGTAGCCTTGTCATTATGGAAGGTATTCTGTTGTCCCGATTATTGTTACTCAAATGGATGGTAGCCTTTTCGTTATGGAAGGTAGTCTTTCGTTGTGATTTTTGTTACTCCAATGGATGGTAGCCTTGTCATTATGGAAGGTAGTCTGTTGTTCAGATTTTTGTTATTCCAATGGATGGTAGCCTTCTCGTTATGGAAGGTAGTCTGTTGTCGTGATTTTTATTACTCCAATGGATGGTAGCCATGTCACTATGGAAGGCAGTATGTTGTCGATATCTTTGTTACTCTAATGGATGGTAGCCTTGTCATTATGGAAGGTAGTCCGTTGTCGAGATTTTTATTACTCCAATGGATCGTAGCCTTGACATGATGGAAGCTAGTCTCTTGTTGATATTTTTTTTACTCCATTGGATGGTAGCCTTGTCATTATGGAAGTTAGTTTGTTGTCCCGATTATTGTTACTCAAATGGATGGTAGCCTTGTCATTATGGAAGATAGTCTGTCGTTGTGATTTCAGTTACTCAATGGATGATAGCCTTGTAATTATGGAAGGTAGTCTGTTATTCAGAATTTTGTTACTCCAATCGATGGTAGACTTGTCATTATGGAAGGTAGTCTGTTGTCGATATTTTTGTTACTCCATTGGATTGTGGCCTTGTCATTGTGAAAGGTAGTCTATTGTCGAGATTTTTGTTATTCCAATGGATGGTAGACTTCTCATTATGGAAGGTAGTCTGTTGTCGAGATTTTTGTTACTCTAATGGATGGTACCCTTATCATTACGGAAGGAAGTCTTTTGTCGAGATTTTTGTTACTCAAATGGATGGTAGCCTTGTCATTATGGAAGGTAGTCATTTTTCGAGATTTGTGTTATTCCAATGGATGATAGCCTTGTCATTATGGAAGGTAGTCTATTGTCGTGATTTTTGATACCCCAATGGATGTTAGCCTTGTCATTTTTTAAGTTAGTATGTTGTCAATATCTTTGTTACTCCAATGGATGGTAGCCTTGTTATTATGGAAGGTAGTCTATTGTCGAGATTTTTGTTATTCCAATGGATTATGGACTTGTCATTATGGAAGGTAGTCTGTTGTCCCGATTATTGTTGCTCCAATGGATGGTACCCTTGTCGTTATGGAAGGTAGTCTGTTGTCGAGATTTTTGTTACTCCAATGGATGGTAGCCTTGTCATTATGGAAGGTAGTCTGTTGTCCAAATTTTTTATACTCCAATGGATGGTAGCCTTGTCATTATGGAAGGTAGTCTGTCGTTGTGATTTTTGTTACTCCAATGGATGGTAGCCTTGTCATTATGGAAGGTAGTATGTTGTTCCGATTTTTGTTATTCCAATCGATGGTAGCCTTCTCGTTATGGAAGGTAGTCTTTTGTCGTGATTTTTATTACTCCAATGGATGGTAGAGATGTCATTATTGAAGGAAGTATATTGTCAATATCTTTGTTACTCTAATGGATGTTAGCCTTGTAATTATGGAAGGTAGTCCGTTGTCGAGATTTTTGTTACTCCAATGGATGGTAGCCTTGACATTATGGACGGTAGTCTCTTGGTTTTATTTTTGTTACTCCATTTGATGGTAGCCTTGTCATTATGGAAGGTAGTCTGTTGTCCCAATTATTGTTACTCAAATGGATGGTAGCCTTGTCATTATGGAAGGTAGTCTGTCGTTGTGATTTCTTTTACTCCAATGGATGGTAGCCTTGTCATTATGGAAGGTAGTCTGTTGTTCAAATTTTTGTTATTCCAATGGATGGTAGCCTTCTCGTTATGGAAGGTAGTCTGTTGTCGTGATATTATTACTCAAATGGATGGTAGCCATGTCATTATGGAAGGTAGTATGTTGTCGATATCTTTTTTACTCTAATGGTGGTAGCCTTGTCATTATGGAAGGTAGTCTGTTGTCGAGATTTTTGTTACTCCAAAGGATGGTACACTTGTCCTTATTGAAGATAGTCTGTTGTCGAGATTTTTGTTACTCCAATGGATGGTAGCCTTGTCATTATGGAAGGTATTTCGTTGTCCCGATTTTTGTTACTCAAATGGATGGTAGCCTTGTCATTATGGAAGGTAGTCTGTCGTTGTGATTTTTGTTACTCCAATGGATGGTAGCCTTGTCATTATGGAAGGTAGTATGTTGTTCAGATTTTTGTTATTCAATCGATGGTAGCCTTCTCGTTATGGAAAGTAGTCTGTTGTCGTGATTTTTATTACTCCAATGGATGGTAGACATGTCATTATGGAAGGTATTATGTTGTTGATATCTTTGTTACTCTAATGGATGGTAGCATTGTCATTATGGAAGGTAGTCCGTTGTCGTGATTTTTGTTACTCCAATGGATGGTAGCCTTGACATTATGGAAGGTAGTCTCTTGTTGATATTTTTGTTTCTCCATTGGATGGTAGCCTTGTCATTATGGAAGGTAGTCTATTGTCCCGATTATTGTTACTCAAATGGATTGTAGCCGTGTCATTATGGAAGGTAGTTTGTCGTTGTGATTTCTGTTACTCCAATGGACGGTAGCCTTGTGATTATGGAAGGTAGTCTGTCGTTGTGATTTTTGTTACTCCAATGGATGGTAGCCTTGTCATTATGGAAGGTAGTATGTTGTTCCGATTTTTGTTATTCCAATCGATGGTAGCCTTCTTGTTATGGAAGGTAGTCTTTTGTCGTGATTTTTATTACTCCAATGGATGGTAGAGATGTCATTATTGAAGGAAGTATATTGTCAATATCTTTGTTACTCTAATGGATGTTAGCCTTGTAATTATGGAAGGTAGTCCGTTGTCGAGATTTTTGTTACTCCAATGGATGGTAGCCTTGACATTATGGACGGTAGTCTCTTGGTTTTATTTTTGTTACTCCATTGGATGGTAGCCTTGTCATTATGGAAGGTAGTCTGTTGTCCCAATTATTGTTACTCAAATGGATGGTAGCCTTGTCATTATGGAAGGTAGTCTGTCGTTGTGATTTCTTTTACTCCAATGGATGGTAGCCTTGTCATTATGGAAGGTAGTCTGTTGTTCAGATTTTTGTTATTCCAATGGATGGTAGCCTTCTCGTTATGGAAGGTAGTCTGTTGTCGTGATATTATTACTCAAATGGATGGTAGCCATGTCATTATGGAAGGTAGTATGTTGTCGATATCTTTTTTACTCTAATGGTGGTAGCCTTGTCATTATGGAAGGTAGTCTGTTGTCGAGATTTTTGTTACTCCAAAGGATGGTACACTTGTCCTTATTGAAGATAGTCTGTTGTCGAGATTTTTGTTACTCCAATGGATGGTAGCCTTGTCATTATGGAAGGTATTTCGTTGTCCCGATTTTTGTTACTCAAATGGATGGTAGCCTTGTCATTATGGAAGGTAGTCTGTCGTTGTGATTTTTGTTACTCCAATGGATGGTAGCCTTGTCATTATGGAAGGTAGTATGTTGTTCAGATTTTTGTTATTCAATCGATGGTAGCCTTCTCGTTATTGAAAGTAGTCTGTTGTCGTGATTTTTATTACTCCAATGGATGGTAGACATGTCATTATGGAAGGTATTATGTTGTTGATATCTTTGTTACTCTAATGGATGGTAGCATTGTCATTATGGAAGGTAGTCCGTTGTCGTGATTTTTGTTACTCCAATGGATGGTAGCCTTGACATTATGGAAGGTAGTCTCTTGTTGATATTTTTGTTTCTCCATTGGATGGTAGCCTTGTCATTATGGAAGGTAGTCTATTGTCCCGATTATTGTTACTCAAATGGATTGTAGCCGTGTCATTATGGAAGGTAGTTTGTCGTTGTGATTTCTGTTACTCCAATGGATGGTAGCCTTGTCATTATGGAAGGTAGTCTGTTGTTCAGGTTTTTGTTATTCCAATGGATGGTAGCCTTCTCGTTATGGAAGGTAGTCTGTTGTCGTGATTTTTATTACTCCAATGGATGGTAGCCATGTCACTATGGAAGGTAGTATGTTGTCGACATCTTTGTTACTCTAATGGATGGTAGCCTTGTCATTATGAAAGGTAGTCCGTTGTCGAGATTTTTGTTACTCCAATGGATGGTAGCCTTGACATTATGGACGGTAGTCTCTTGGTTATATTTTTGTTACTCCATTGGATGGTAGCCTTGTCATTATGGAAGGTAGTCTATTGTCCCGATTATTGTTACTCAAATGGATGGTAGCCTTGTCAGTATGGAAGGTAGTATGTTGTCGAGATTTGTTTTATTCTAATGGATGGTAGCCTTGTCATTATGGAAGTTAGTGTGTTGTCGTGATTTTTGTTACTCCAATGGATGGTAGCCTTGTCATTATGGAAGGTAGTCTGTTGTCGAGATTTTTGTTACTCCAAAGGATGGTACACTTGTCCTTATGGAAGATAGTCTGTTGTCGAGATTTTTGTTACTCCAATGGATGGTAGCCTTGTCATTATGGAAGGTATTTCATTGTCCCGATTTTTGTTACTCAAATGGATGGTAGCCTTGTCATTATGGAAGGTAGTCTGTCGTTGTGATTTTTGTTACTCCAATGGATGGTAGCCTTGTCATTATGGAAGGTAGTATGTTGTTCAGATTTTTGTTATTCAATTGATGGTAGCGTTCTCGTTATGGAAAGTAGTCTATTGTCGTGATTTTTATTACTCCAATGGATGGTAGACATGTCATTATGGAAGGTATTATGTTGTCGATATCTTTGTTACTCTAATGGATGGTAGCATTGTCATTATGGAAGGTAGTCCGTTGTCGAGATTTTTGTTACTCCAATGGATGGTAGCCTTGAAATTATGGAAGGTAGTCTCTTGTTGATATTTTTGTTTCTCTAATGGATGGTAGCCTTGTCATTATGGAAGGTAGTCTATTGTCCCGATTATTGTTACTCAAATGGATGGTAGCCTTGTCATTATGGAAGGTAGTTTGTCGTTGTGACTTCTGTTACTCCAATGGATGGTAGCCTTGTCATTATGGAAGGTAGTTTGTTGTTCAGATTTTTGTTATTCCAATGGATGGTAGCCTTCTCGTTATGGAAGGTAGTTTGTTGTCGTGATTTTTATTACTCCAATGGATGGTAGCCATGTCACTATGGAAGGTAGTATGTTGTCGATATCTTTGTTACTCTAATGGATGGTAGCCTTGTCATTATGGAAGGTAGTCCGTTGTCGAGATTTTTGTTACTCCAATGGATGGTAGCCTTGACATTATGGACGGTAGTCTCTTGGTTATATTTTTGTTACTCCATTGGATGGTAGCCTTGTCATTATGGAAGGTAGTCTATTGTCCCGATTATTGTTACTCAAATGGATGGTAGCCTTGTCAGTATGGAAGGTAGTATGTTGTCGAGATTTTTTTTATTCTAATGGATGGTAGCCTTGTCATTGTGGAAGTTAGTGTGTTGTCGTGATTTTTGTTACTCCAATGGATGGTAGCCTTGTCATTATGGAAGGTAGTCTGTTGTCGAGATTTTTGTTACTCCAAAGGATGGTACACTTGTCCTTATGGAAGATAGTCTGTTGTCGAGATTTTTGTTACTCCAATGGATGGTAGCCTTGTCATTATGGAAGGTATTTCATTGTCCCGATTTTTGTTACTCAAATGGATGGTAGCCTTGTCATTATGGAAGGTAGTCTGTCGTTGTGATTTTTGTTACTCCAATGGATGGTAGCCTTGTCATTATGGAAGGTAGTATGTTGTTCAGATTTTTGTTATTCAATTGATGGTAGCGTTCTCGTTATGGAAAGTAGTCTATTGTCGTGATTTTTATTACTCCAATGGATGGTAGACATGTCATTATGGAAGGTATTATGTTGTCGATATCTTTGTTACTCTAATGGATGGTAGCATTGTCATTATGGAAGGTAGTCCGTTGTCGAGATTTTTGTTACTCCAATGGATGGTAGCCTTGAAATTATGGAAGGTAGTCTCTTGTTGATATTTTTGTTTCTCTAATGGATGGTAGCCTTGTCATTATGGAAGGTAGTCTATTGTCCCGATTATTGTTACTCAAATGGATGGTAGCCTTGTCATTATGGAAGGTAGTTTGTCGTTGTGACTTCTGTTACTCCAATGGATGGTAGCCTTGTCATTATGGAAGGTAGTTTGTTGTTCAGATTTTTGTTATTCCAATGGATGGTAGCCTTCTCGTTATGGAAGGTAGTTTGTTGTCGTGATTTTTATTACTCCAATGGATGGTAGCCATGTCACTATGGAAGGTAGTATGTTGTCGATATCTTTGTTACTCTAATGGATGGTAGCCTTGTCATTATGGAAGGTAGTCCGTTGTCGAGATTTTTGTTACTCCAATGGATGGTAGCCTTGACATTATGGACGGTAGTCTCTTGGTTATATTTTTGTTACTCCATTGGATGGTAGCCTTGTCATTATGGAAGGTAGTCTATTGTCCCGATTATTGTTACTCAAATGGATTGTAGCCTTGTCAGTATGGAAGGTAGTATGTTGTCGAGATTTTTTTTATTCTAATGGATGGTAGCCTTGTCATTGTGGAAGTTAGTGTGTTGTCATGATTTTTGTTACTCCAATGGATGGTAGCCTTGTCATTATGGAAGGTAGTCTATTGTCGAGATTTTTGTTACTCCAAAGGATGGTACACTTGTCCTTATGGAAGATAGTCTGTTGTCGAGATTTTTGTTACTCCAATGGATGGTAGCCTTGTCATTATGGAAGGTATTTCGTTGTCCCGATTTTTGTTACTCAAATGGATAGTAGCCTTGTCATTATGGAAGGTAGTTTGTCGTTGTGATTTTTGTTACTCCAATGGATGGTAGCCTTGTCATTATGGAAGGTAGTATGTTGTTCAGATTTTTGTTATTCAATAGATGGTAGCCTTCTCGTTATGGAAAGTACTCTGTTGTCGTGATTTTTATTACTCCAATGTATGGTAGACATGTCATTATGGAAGGTATTATGTTGTCGATATCTTTGTTACTCTAATGGATGGTAGCATTGTCATTATGGAAGGTAGTCCGTTGTCGAGATTTTTGTTACTCCAATGGATGGTAGCCTTGACATTATGGAAGGTAGTCTCTTGTTGATATTTTTGTTTCTCCATTGGATGGTATCCTTGTCATTATGGAAGGTAGTCTATTGTCCCGATTATTGTTACTCAAATGGATGGTAGCCTTGTCATTATGGAAGGTAGTTTGTCGTTGTGATTTCTGTTACTCCAATGGATGGTAGCCTTGTCATTATGGAAGGTAGTCTGTTGTTTAGATTTTTGTTATTCCAATGGATGGTAGCCTTCTCGTTATGGAAGGTAGTCTGTTGTCGTGATTTTTATTACTCCAATGGATGGTAGCCATGTCACTATGGAAGGTAGTATGTTGTCGATATCTTTGTTACTCTAATGGATGGTAGCCTTGTCATTATGGAAGGTAGTCCGTTGTCGAGATTTTTGTTACTCCAATGGATGGTAGCCTTGACATTATGGACGGTAGTCTCTTGGTTATATTTTTGTTACTCCATTGGATGGTAGCCTTGTCATTATGGAAGGTAGTCTATTGTCCCGATTATTGTTACTCAAATGGATGGTAGCCTTGTCAGTATGGAAGGTAGTATGTTGTCGAGATTTTTTTTATTCTAATGGATGGTAGCCTTGTCATTATGGAAGTTAGGGTGTTGTCGTGATTTTTGTTACTCCAATGGATGGTAGCCTTGTCATTATGGAAGGTAGTCTGTTGTCGAGATTTTTGTTACTCCAAAGGATGGTACACTTGTCCTTATGGAAGATAGTCTGTTGTCGAGATTTTTGTTACTCTAATGGATGGTAGCCTTGTCATTATGGAAGGTATTTCGTTGTCCCGATTTTTGTTACTCAAATGGATAGTAGCCTTGTCATTATGGAAGGTAGTTTGTCGTTGTGATTTTTGTTACTCCAATGGATGGTAGCCTTGTCATTATGGAAGGTAGTATGTTGTTCAGATTTTTGTTATTCAATCGATGGTAGCCTTCTCGTTATGGAAAGTAGTCTGTTGTCGTGATTTTTATTACTCCAATGTATGGTAGACATGTCATTATGGAAGGTATTATGTTGTCGATATCTTTGTTACTCTAATGGATGGTAGCATTGTCATTATGGAAGGTAGTCCGTTGTCGAGATTTTTGTTACTCCAATGGATGGTAGCCTTGACATTATGGAAGGTAGTCTCTTGTTGATATTTTTGTTTCTCCATTGGATGGTATCCTTGTCATTATGGAAGGTAGTCTATTGTCCCGATTATTGTTACTCAAATGGATGGTAGCCTTGTCATTATGGAAGGTAGTTTGTCGTTGTGATTTCTGTTACTCCAATGGATGGTAGCCTTGTCATTATGGAAGGTAGTCTGTTGTTCAGATTTTTGTTATTCCAATGGATGGTAGCCTTCTCGTTATGGAAGGTAGTCTGTTGTCGTGATTTTTATTACTCCAATGGATGGTAGCCATGTCACTATGGAAGGTAGTATGTTGTGGATATCTTTGTTACTCTAATGGATGGTAGCCTTGTCATTATGGAAGGTAGTCCGTTGTCGAGATTTTTGTTACTCCAATGGATGGTAGCCTTGACATTATGGACGGTAGTCTCTTGGTTATATTTTTGTTACTCCATTGGATGGTAGCCTTGTCATTATGGAAGGTAGTCTATTGTCCCGATTATTGTTACTCAAATGGATGGTAGCCTTGTCAGTATGGAAGGTAGTATGTTGTCGAGATTTTTTTTATTCTAATGGATGGTAGCCTTGTCATTATGGAAGTTAGTGTGTTGTCGTGATTTTTGTTACTCCAATGGATGGTAGCCATGTCATTATGGAAGGTAGTATGTCGTCGATATCTTTGTTACTCCAATGGATGGTAGTCTTGTCATTATGGAAGGTAGTCTGTTGTTGAGATTTTTGTTAATCCAATGGATGCTAGCCTTGTCATTACGAAAGGTAGTCTCTTGTTGATATTTTTGTTACTCCAAGGGATGGTAGCATTGTCATTATGGAAGGTAGTAAGTTGTCCCGATTTTTGTTACTCAAATGGATGGTAGCCTTGTCATTATGGAAGGTAGTATGTCGTTGTGATTTTTGTTACTCCAATGGATGGTAGCCTTGTCATTATGGAAGGTAGTCTGTTGTTCATATTTTTGTTATTCCAATGGATGGCAGCCTTCTCATTATGGAAGGTAGTTTGTTGTCGTGATTTTTATTACTCCAATGGATGGTAGCCATGTCATTATGGAAGGTAGTATGTTGTCGATATCTTTGTTACTCTAATGGATGGTAGCCTTGTCATTATGGAAGGTAGTCCGTTGTCGAGATTTTTGTTACTCCAATGGATGGTAGCCATGTCATTATGGAAGCTAGTATGTTATCGATATCTTTGTTACTCCAATGGATGGTAGTCTTCTCATTATGGAAGGTAGTCTGTTGTCGAGATTTTTGTTACTCCAATGGATGCTAGCCTTGTCATTATGGAAGGTAGTCTCTTGTTGATATTTTTGTTACTCCAATGGATGGTAGCCTTGTCATTATGGAATTTAGTCAGTTGTCCCGATTTTTGTTACTCAAATGGATGGTAGTCTTGTCATTATGGAAGGTAGTATGCCGTTGTGATTTTAGTTAATCCAATGGATGGTAGCATTGTCATTATAGAAGGTAGTCTGTTGTTCATATTTTTGTTATTCCAATGGATGGCAGCCTTCTCATTATGGAAGGTAGTCTGTAGTCGTGATTTTTATTACTCCAATGGATGGTAGCCATGTCATTATGGAAGGTAGTATGTTGTCAATGTCTTTGTTACTCTAATGGATGGTAGCCTTGTCATTGTGGAAGGTAGTCTCTTGTTGATATTTTTGTTACTCCATTGGATGGTAGCCTTGTCATTATGGAAGGTAGTCTGTTGTCACGATTATTATTACTCAAATGGATGGTAGCCTTGTCATTATGGAAGGTAGTCTGTCGTTATGATTTCTGTTACTCCAATGGATGGTACCCTTGTCATTAAGGAAGGTAGTCTGTTGTTCAGATTTTTGTTATTCCAATGGATGGTAGCCTTCTCGTTATGGAAGGTAGTCTGTTGTCGTAATTTTTATTACTCCAATGGATGTTAGACATGTCATTATGGAAGGCAGTATTTTGTTGATATCTTGGTTACTCTAATGGATGGTAGCCTTATCATTATGGAAGGTAGTCCATTGTCGAGATTTTTATTACTCCAATGGATGGCAGCCTTGACATTATGAAAGGTAGTCTCTTATTGATATTTTTGGTACTCCATTGGATGGTAGCCTTGTCATTATGAAAGGTAGTCTGTTGTCCCGATTATTGTTACTTAAATGGATGGTAGCCTTGTCATTATTGAAGGTAGTATGTCGTTGTGATTTCAGTTACTCAATGGATGATAGCCTTGTAATTATGGAAGGTAGTCTGTTATTCATATTTTTGTTACTTCAATCGATGGAAGACTTGTCATTATGGAAGGTACTCTGTTGTCGATATTTTTGTTACTCAATTGGATTATATCCTTGTCATTATGAAAGGTAGTCTATTGTCGAGATTTTTGTTATTCCAATGGATGGTAGACTTGTCATTATGGAAGGTAGTCTATTGTCGAGATTTTTGTTACTCTAATGGATGGTACCCTTATCATTATTGAAAGTAGTCTATTGTCAGGATTTTTGTTACTCAAATTGATGGTAGCCTTGTCATTATGGAGGTTAGTGTGTTGTCGTGATTTTTGTTACTCCAATGGATGGTAGCCATGTCATTATGGAAGGTAGTCTATTGTCGTGATTTTTGTTACTCCAATGGATGTTAGCCTTGTCATTTTTTAAGTTAGTATGTTGTTGATATCTTTGTTACTCCAATGGATGGTAGCCTTGTTATTATGGAAGGTAGTATGTTGTCGAGATTTTTGTTATTCTGATGGATTGTGGACTTGTCATTATGGAAGGTAGTCTGTTGTCAAGATTTTTGTTACTCCAATGGATGGTACCCTTGTCGTTATTGAAGATAGTCTGTTGTCGAGATTTTTGTTACTCCAATGGAATGTAGCCTTGTCAATATGGAAGGTATTCTGTTGTCCCGATTATTGTTACTCAAATGGATGGTAGCCTTGTCATTATGGAAGGTAGTATGTTTTTCAGATTTTTGTTATTCCAATCGATGGTAGCCTTCTCGTTATGGAAAGTAGTCTGTTGTCGTGATTTTTATTACTCCAATGGATGGTAGACATGTCATTATGGAAGATATTATGTTGTCGATATCTTTGTTACTCTAATGGATGGTAGCATTGTCATTATGGAAGGTAGTCTGTTGTCGAGATTTTTGTTACTCCAATGGATGGTACCTTTGTAGTTATGGAAGATAGTCTTTTGTCGAGATTTTTGTTACTCCAATGGATGGTAGCCTTGTCATTATGGAAGGTAGTCCGTTGTCCCGATTTTTGTTACTCAAATGGATGGTAGCCTTGTCATTATGGAAGGTAGTCTGTCGTTATGATTTCTGTTACTCCAATGGATGGTACCCTTGTCATTAAGGAAGGTAGTCTGTTGTTCAGATTTTTGTTATTCAAATGGATGGTAGCCTTCTCGTTATGGAAGGTAGTCTGTTGTCGTGATTTTTATTACTCCAATGGATGTTAGACATGTCATTATGGAAGGCAGTATTTTATTGATATCTTGGTTACTCTAATGGATGGTAGCCTTGTCATTATGGAAGGTAGTCCATTGTCGAGATTTTTATTACTCCAATGGATGGTACCCTTGACATTATGAAAGGTAGTCTCTTATTGATATTTTTGGTACTCCATTGGATGGTAGCCTTGTCATTATGAAAGGTAGTCTGTTGTCCCGATTATTGTTACTCAAATGGATGGTAGCCTTGTCATTATGGAAGGTAGTATGTCGTTGTGATTTCAGTTACTCAATGGATGATAGCCTTGTAACTATGGAAGGTAGTCTGTTATTCAGATTTTTGTTACTTCAATCGATGGTAGACTTGTCATTATAGAAGGTAGTCTGTTGTCGATATTTTTGTTACTCAATTGGATTATATCCTTGTCATTATGAAAGGTAGTCTATTGTCGAGATTTTTGTTATTCCAATGGATGGTAGACTTGTCATTATGGAAGGTAGTCTATTGTCGAGATTTTTGTTACTCTAATGGATGGTACCCTTATCATTATTGAAGGTAGTATATTGTCAGGATTTTTGTTACTCAAATTGATGGTAGCCTTGTCATTATGGAAGTTAGTGTGTTGTCGTGATTTTTGTTACTCCAATGGATGGTAGCCATGTCATTATGGAAGGTAGTCTATTGTCGTGATTTTTGTTACTCCAATGGATGTTAGCCTTGTCATTTTTTAAGTTAGTATGTTGTTGATATCTTTGTTACTCCAATGGATGGTAGCCTTGTTATTATGGAAGGTAGTATGTTGTCGAGATTTTTGTTATTCTGATGGATTGTGGACTTGTCATTATGGAAGGTAGTCTGTTGTCAAGATTTTTGTTACTCCAATGGATGGTACCCTTGTCGTTATTGAAGATAGTCTGTTGTCGAGATTTTTGTTACTCCAATGGAATGTAGCCTTGTCAATATGGAAGGTATTCTGTTGTCCCGATTATTGTTACTCAAATGGATGGTAGCCTTGTCATTATGGAAGGTAGTATGTTTTTCATTTTTTTGTTATTCCAATCGATGGTAGCCTTCTCGTTATGGAAAGTAGTCTGTTGTCGTGATTTTTATTACTCCAATGGATGGTAGACATGTCATTATGGAAGGTTCTATGTTGTCGATATCTTTGTTACTCTAATGGATGGTAGCATTGTTATTATGGAAGGTAGTCCATTGTCGAGATTTTTGTTACTCCAATGGATGGTAGCCGTTACATTATGGAAGGTAGTCTCTTGTTGATATTTTTGTTTCTCCATTGGATGGTAGCCTTGTCATTATGGAAGGTAGTCTATTGTCCCAATTATTGTTACTCAAATGGATAGTAGCCTTGTCATTAAGGAAAGTAGTTTGTCGTTGTGATTTCTGTTACTCCAATGGATGGTAGCCTTGTCATTATGGAAGGTAGTCTGTTGTTCAGATTTTTGTTATTCCAATGGATGGTAGCCTTCTCGTTATGGAAGGTAGTCTTTTGTTGTGATTTTTATTACTCCAATGGATGGTAGACATGTCATTATGGAAGGCAGTATTTTATTGATATCTTGGTTACTATAATGGATGGTAGCCTTGTCATTATGGAAGGTAGTCCATTGTCGAGATTTTTATTACTCCAATGGATGGTAGCCTTAACATTATGAAAGGTAGTCTCTTATTGATATTTTTGGTACTCCATTGGATGGTAGCCTTGTCATTATGAAAGGTAGTCTGTTGGCCCGATTATTGTTACTCAAATGGATGGTATCCTTGTCATTATGGAAGGTAGTATGACGTTGTGATTTCAGTTACTCAATGGATGATAGCCTTGTAATTATGGAAGGTAGTCTGTTATTCAGATTTTTGTTACTTCAATCGATGGTAGACTTGTCATTATTGAAGGTAGTCTGTTGACGATATTTTTGTTACTCAATTGGATTATATCCTTGTCATTATGAAAGGTAGTCTATTGTCGAGATTTTTGTTATTCCAATGGATGGTAGACTTGTCATTATGGAAGGTAGTCTATTGTCGAGATTTTTGTTACTCTAATGGATGGTACCCTTATCATTATTGAAGGTAGTCTATTGTCAGGATTTTTGTTACTCAAATTGATGGTAGCCTTGTCATTATGGAAGTTAGTGTGTTGTCGTGATTTTTGTTACTCCAATGGATGGTAGCCATGTCATTATGGAAGGTAGTCTATTGTCGTGATTTTTGTTACTCCAATGGATGTTAGCCTTGTCATTTTTTATGTTAGTATGTTGTTGATATCTTTGTTACTCCAATGGATGGTAGCCTTGTTATTATGGAAGGTAGTATGTTGTCGAGATTTTTGTTATTCCGATGGATTGTGGACTTGTCATTATGGAAGGTAGTCTGTTGTCAAGATTTTTGTTACTCCAATGGATGGTACCCTTGTCGTTATTGAAGATAGTCTGTTGTTGAGATTTTTGTTACTCCAATGGAATGTAGCCTTGTCAATATGGAAGGTATTCTGTTGTCCCGATTATTGTTACTCAAATGGATGGTAGCCTTGTCATTATGGAATGCAGTATGTTTTTCAGATTTTTGTTATTCCAATCGATGGCAGCCTTCTCGTTATGGAAAGTAGTCTGTTGTCGTGATTTTTATTACTCCAATGGATGGTAGACATGTCATTATGGAAGGTATTATGTTGTCGATATCTTTGTTACTCTAATGGATGGTAGCATTGTCATTATGGAAGGTAGTCCGTTGTCGAGATTTTTGTTACTCCAATGGATGGTAGCCTTGACATTATGGAAGGTAGTCTCTTGTTGATATTTTTGTTTCTCCATTGGATGGTAGCCTTGTCATTATGGAAGGTAGTCTATTGTCCCAATTATTGTTACTCAAATGGATAGTAGCCTTGTCATTATGGAAGGTAGTTTGTCGTTGTGATTTCTGTTACTCCAATGGATGGTAGCCTTGTCATTATGGAAGGTAGTCTGTTGTTCATATTTTTGTTATTCCAATGGATGGTAGCCTTCTCGTTATGGAAGGTAGTCTGTTGTCGTGATTTTTATTACTCCAATGGATGGTAGACATGTCATTATGGAAGGCAGTATTTTATTGATATCTTGGTTACTATAATGGATGGTAGCCTTGTCATTATGGAAGGTAGTCCATTGTCGAGATTTTTATTACTCCAATGGATGGTAGCCTTAACATTATGAAAGGTAGTCTCTTATTGATATTTTTGGTACTCCATTGGATGGTAGCCTTGTCATTATGAAAGGTAGTCTGTTGGCCCGATTATTGTTACTCAAATGGATGGTATCCTTGTCATTATGGAAGGTAGTATGACATTGTGATTTCAGTTACTCAATGGATGATAGCCTTGTAATTATGGAAGGTAGTCTGTTATTCAGATTTTTGTTACTTCAATCGATGGTAGACTTGTCATTATGGAAGGTAGTCTGTTGTCGATATTTTTGTTACTCAATTGGATTATATCCTTGTCATTATGAAAGGTAGTCTATTGTCGAGATTTTTGTTATTCCAATGGATGGTAGACTTGTCATTATGGAAGGTAGTCTATTGTCGAGATTTTTGTTACTCTAATGGATGGTACCCTTATCATTATTGAAGGTAGTCTATTGTCAGGATTTTTGTTACTCAAATTGATGGTAGCCTTGTCATTATGGAAGTTAGTGTGTTGTCGTGATTTTTGTTACTCCAATGGATGGTAGCCATGTCATTATGGAAGGTAGTCTATTGTCGTGATTTTTGTTACTCCAATGGATGTTAGCCTTGTCATTTTTTATGTTAGTATGTTGTTGATATCTTTGTTACTCCAATGGATGGTAGCCTTGTTATTATGGAAGGTAGTATGTTGTCGAGATTTTTGTTATTCCGATGGATTGTGGACTTGTCATTATGGAAGGTAGTCTGTTGTCAAGATTTTTGTTACTCCAATGGATGGTACCCTTGTCGTTATTGAAGATAGTCTGTTGTCGAGATTTTTGTTACTCCAATGGAATGTAGCCTTGTCAATATGGAAGGTATTCTGTTGTCCCGATTATTGTTACTCAAATGGATGGTAGCCTTGTCATTATGGAATGCAGTATGTTTTTCAGATTTTTGTTATTCCAATCGATGGCAGCCTTCTCGTTATGAAAAGTAGTCTGTTGTCGTGATTTTTATTACTCCAATGGATGGTAGACATGTCATTATGGAAGGTATTATGTTGTCGATATCTTTGTTACTCTAATGGATGGTAGCATTGTCATTATGGAAGGTAGTCCGTTGTCGAGATTTTTGTTACTCCAATGGATGGTAGCCTTGACATTATGGAAGGTAGTCTCTTGTTGATATTTTTGTTTCTCCATTGGATGGTAGCCTTGTCATTATGGAAGGTAGTCTATTGTCCCAATTATTGTTACTCAAATGGATAGTAGCCTTGTCATTATGGAAGGTAGTTTGTCGTTGTGATTTCTGTTACTCCAATGGATGGTAGCCTTGTCATTATGGAAGGTAGTCTGTTGTTCATATTTTTGTTATTCCAATGGATGGTAGCCTTCTCGTTATGGAAGGTAGTCTGTTGTCGTGATTTTTATTACTCCAATGGATGGTAGACATGTCATTATGGAAGGCAGTATTTTATTGATATCTTGGTTACTATAATGGATGGTAGCCTTGTCATTATGGAAGGTAGTCCATTGTCGAGATTTTTATTACTCCAATGGATGGTAGCCTTAACATTATGAAAGGTAGTCTCTTATTGATATTTTTGGTACTCCATTGGATGGTAGCCTTGTCATTATGAAAGGTAGTCTGTTGGCCCGATTATTGTTACTCAAATGGATGGTATCCTTGTCATTATGGAAGGTAGTATGACATTGTGATTTCAGTTACTCAATGGATGATAGCCTTGTAATTATGGAAGGTAGTCTGTTATTCAGATTTTTGTTACTTCAATCGATGGTAGACTTGTCATTATGGAAGGTAGTCTGTTGTCGATATTTTTGTTACTCAATTGGATTATATCCTTGTCATTATGAAAGGTAGTCTATTGTCGAGATTTTTGTTATTCCAATGGATGGTAGACTTGTCATTATGGAAGGTAGTATATTGTCGAGATTTTTGTTACTCTAATGGATGGTACCCTTATCATTATTGAAGGTAGTCTATTGTCAGGATTTTTGTTACTCAAATTGATGGTAGCCTTGTCATTATGGAAGTTAGTGTGTTGTCGTGATTTTTGTTACTCCAATGGATGGTAGCCATGTCATTATTGAAGGTAGTCTATTGTCGTGATTTTTGTTACTCCAATGGATGTTAGCCTTGTCATTTTTTATGTTAGTATGTTGTTGATATCTTTGTTACTCCAATGGATGGTAGCCTTGTTATTATGGAAGGTAGTATGTTGTCGAGATTTTTGTTATTCCGATGGATTGTGGACTTGTCATTATGGAAGGTAGTCTGTTGTCATGATTTTTGTTACTCCAATGGATGGTACCCTTGTCGTTATTGAAGATAGTCTGTTGTCGAGATTTTTGTTACTCCAATGGAATGTAGCCTTGTCAATATGGAAGGTATTCTGTTGTCCCGATTATTGTTACTCAAATGGATGGTAGCCTTGTCATTATGGAAGGCAGTATGTTTTTCAGATTTTTGTTATTCCAATCGATGGCAGCCTTCTCGTTATGGAAAGTAGTCTGTTGTCGTGATTTTTATTACTCCAATGGATGGTAGACATGTCATTATGGAAGGTATTATGTTGTCGATATCTTTGTTACTCTAATGGATGGTAGCATTGTCATTATGGAAGGTAGTCCGTTGTCGAGATTTTTGTTACTCCAATGGATGGTAGCCTTGACATTATGGAAGGTAGTCTCTTGTTGATATTTTTGTTTCTCCATTGGATGGTAGCCTTGTCATTATGGAAGGTAGTCTATTGTCCCAATTATTGTTACTCAAATGGATAGTAGCCTTGTCATTATGGAAGGTAGTTTGTCGTTGTGATTTCTGTTACTCCAATGGATGGTAGCCTTGTCATTATGGAAGGTAGTCTGTTGTTCATATTTTTGTTATTCCAATGGATGGTAGCCTTCTCGTTATGGAAGGTAGTCTGTTGTCGTGATTTTTATTACTCCAATGGATGGTAGACATGTCATTATGGAAGGCAGTATTTTATTGATATCTTGGTTACTATAATGGATGGTAGCCTTGTCATTATGGAAGGTAGTCCATTGTCGAGATTTTTATTACTCCAATGGATGGTAGCCTTAACATTATGAAAGGTAGTCTCTTATTGATATTTTTGGTACTCCTTTGGATGGTAGCCTTGTCATTATGAAAGGTAGTCTGTTGGCCCGATTATTGTTACTCAAATGGATGGTATCCTTGTCATTATAGAAGGTAGTATGACGTTGTGATTTCAGTTACTCAATGGATGATAGCCTTGTAATTATGGAAGGTAGTCTGTTATTCAGATTTTTGTTACTTCAATCGATGGTAGACTTGTCATTATGGAAGGTAGTCTGTTGTCGATATTTTTGTTACTCAATTGGATTATATCCTTGTCATTATGAAAGGTAGTCTATTGTCGAGATTTTTGTTATTCCAATGGATGGTAGACTTGTCATTATGGAAGGTAGTCTATTGTCGAGATTTTTGTTACTCTAATGGATGGTACCCTTATCATTATTGAAGGTAGTCTATTGTCAGGATTTTTGTTACTCAAATTGATGGTAGCCTTGTCATTATGGAAGTTAGTGTGTTGTCGTGATTTTTGTTACTCCAATGGATGGTAGCCATGTCATTATGGAAGGTAGTCTATTGTTGTGATTTTTGTTACTCCAATGGATGTTAGCCTTGTCATTTTTTATGTTAGTATGTTGTTTATATCTTTGTTACTCCAATGGATGGTAGCCTTGTTATTATGGAAGGTAGTATGTTGTCGAGATTTTTGTTATTCCGATGGATTGTGGACTTGTCATTATGGAAGGTAGTCTGTTGTCAAGATTTTTGTTACTCCAATGGATGGTACCCTTGTCGTTATTGAAGATAGTCTGTTGTCGAGATTTTTGTTACTCCAATGGAATGTAGCCTTGTCAATATGGAAGGTATTCTGTTGTCCCGATTATTGTTACTCAAATGGATGGTAGCCTTGTCATTATGGAAGGTAGTATGTTTTTCAGATTTTTGTTATTCCAATCGATGGCAGCCTTCTCGTTATGGAAAGTAGTTTGTTGTCGTGATTTTTATTACTCCAATGGATGGTAGACATGTCATTATGGAAGGTATTATGTTGTCGATATCTTTGTTACTCTAATGGATGGTAGCATTGTCATTATGGAAGGTAGTCCGTTGTCGAGATTTTTGTTACTCCAATGGATGGTAGCCTTGACATTATGGAAGGTAGTCTCTTGTTGATATTTTTGTTTCTCCATTGGATGGTAGCCTTGTCATTATGGAAGGTAGTCTATTGTCCCAATTATTGTTACTCAAATGGATAGTAGCCTTGTCATTATGGAAGGTAGTTTGTCGTTGTGATTTCTGTTACTCCAATGGATGGTAGCCTTGTCATTATGGAAGGTAGTCTGTTGTTCATATTTTTGTTATTCCAATGGATGGTAGCCTTCTCGTTATGGAAGGTAGTCTGTTGTCGTGATTTTTATTACTCCAATGGATGGTAGACATGTCATTATGGAAGGCAATATTTTATTGATATCTTGGTTACTATAATGGATGGTAGCCTTGTCATTATGGAAGGTAGTCCATTGTCGAGATTTTTATTACTCCAATGGATGGTAGCCTTAACATTATGAAAGGTAGTCTCTTATTGATATTTTTGGTACTCCATTGGATGGTAGCCTTGTCATTATGAAAGGTAGTCTGTTGTCCCGATTATTGTTACTCAAATGGATGGTAGCCTTGTCATTATGGAAGGTAGTATGTCGTTGTGATTTCAGTTACTCAATGGATGATAGCCTTGTAATTATGGAAGGTAGTCTGTAATTCAGATTTTTATTACTTCAATCGATGGTAGACTTGTCATTATGGAAGGTAGTCTGTTGTCGATATTTTTGTTACTCAATTGGATTATATCCTTGTCATTATGAAAGGTAGTCTATTGTCGAGATTTTTGTTATTCCAATGGATGGTAGACTTGTCATTATGGAAGGTAGTCTATTGTCGAGATTTTTGTTACTCTAATGGATGGTACCCTTATCATTATTGAAGGTAGTCTATTGTCAGGATTTTTGTTACTCAAATTGATGGTAGCCTTGTCATTATGGAAGTTAGTGTGTTGTCGTGATTTTTGTTACTCCAATGGATGGTAGCCATGTCATTATGGAAGGTAGTCTATTGTCGTGATTTTTGTTACTCCAATGGATGTTAGCCTTGTAATTTTTTAAGTTAGTATGTTGTTGATATCTTTGTTACTCCAATGGATGGTAGCCTTGTTATTATGGAAGGTAGTATGTTGTCGAGATTTTTGTTATTCCGATGGATTGTGGACTTGTCATTATGGAAGGTAGTATGTTGTCAAGATTTTTGTTACTCCAATGGATGGTACCCTTGTCGTTATTGAAGATAGTCTGTTGTCGAGATTTTTGTTACTCCAATGGAATGTAGCCTTGTCAATATGGAAGGTATTCTGTTGTCCCGATTATTGTTACTCAAATGGATGGTAGCCTTGTCATTATGGAAGGTAGTATGTTTTTCATTTTTTTGTTATTCCAATCGATGGTAGCCTTCTCGTTATGGAAAGTAGTCTGTTGTCGTGATTTTTATTACTCCAATGGATGGTAGACATGTCATTATGGAAGGTATTATGTTGTCGATATCTTTGTTACTCTAATGGATGGTAGCATTGTCATTATGGAAGGTAGTCCGTTGTCGAGATTTTTGTTACTCCAATGGATGGTAGCCTTGACATTATGGAAGGTAGTCTCTTGTTGATATTTTTGTTTCTCCATTGGATGGTAGCCTTGTCATTATGGAAGGTAGTCTATTGTCCCATTTATTGTTACTCAAATGGATAGTAGCCTTGTCAATATGGAAGGTAGTTTGTCGTTGTGATTTCTGTTACTCCAATGGATGGTAGCCTTGTCATTATGGAAGGTAGTCTGTTGTTCAGATTTTTTTTATTCCAATGGATGGTAGCCTTCTCGTTATGGAAGGTAGTCTGTTGTCGTGATTTTTATTACTCCAATGGATGGTAGACATGTCATTATGGAAGGCAGTATTTTATTGATATATTGGTTACTATAATGGATGGTAGCCTTGTCATTATGGAAGGTAGTCCATTGTCGAGATTTTTATTACTCCAATGGATGGTAGCCTTAACATTATGAAAGGTAGTCTCTTATTGATATTTTTGGTACTCCATTGGATGGTAGCCTTGTCATTATGAAAGGTAGTCTGTTGTCCCGATTATTGTTACTCAAATGGATGGTAGCCTTGTCATTATGGAAGGTAGTTTGTCGTTGTGATTTCTGTTACTCCAATGGATGGTAGCCTTGTCATTATGGAAGGTAGTCTGTTGTTCAGATTTTTGTTATTCCAATGGATGGTAGCCTTCTCGTTATGGAAGGTAGTCTGTTGTCGTGATTTTTATTACTCCAATGGATGGTAGACATGTCATTATGGAATGCAGTATTTTATTGATATCTTGGTTACTATAATGGATGGTAGCCTTGTCATTATGGAAGGTAGTCCATTGTCGAGATTTTTATTACTCCAATGGATGGTAGCCTTAACATTATGAAAGGTAGACTCTTATTGATATTTTTGGTACTCCATTGGATGGTAGCCTTGTCATTATGAAAGGTAGTCTATTGTCCCGATTATTGTTACTCAAATGGATGGTAGCCTTGTCATTATGGAAGGTAGTATGTCGTTGTGATTTCAGTTACTCAATGGATGATAGCCTTGTAATTATGGAAGGTAGTCTGTTATTCAGATTTTTGTTACTTCAATCGATGGTAGACTTGTCATTATGGAAGGTAGTCTGTTGTCGATATTTTTGTTACTCAATTGGATTATATCCTTGTCATTATGAAAGGTAGTCTATTGTCGAGATTTTTGTTATTCCAATGGATGGTAGACTTGTCATTATGGAAGGTAGTCTATTGTCGAGATTTTTGTTACTCTAATGGATGGTACCCTTATCATTATTGAAGGTAGTCTATTGTCAGGATTTTTGTTACTCAAATTGATGGTAGCCTTGTCATTATGGAAGTTAGTGTGTTGTCGTGATTTTTGTTACTCCAATGGATGGTAGCCATGTCATTATGGAAGGTAGTCTATTGTCGTGATTTTTGTTACTCCAATGGATGTTAGCCTTGTCATTTTTTAAGTTAGTATGTTGTTGATATCTTTGTTACTCCAATGGATGATAGCCTTGTTATTATGGAAGGTAGTATGTTGTCGAGATTTTTGTTATTCCGATGGATTGTGGACTTGTCATTATGGAAGGTAGTCTGTTGTCAAGATTTTTGTTACTCCAATGGATGGTACCCTTGTCGTTATTGAAGATAGTCTGTTGTCGAGATTTTTGTTACTCCAATGGAATGTAACCTTGTCAATATTGAAGGTATTTTGTTGTCCCGATTATTGTTACTCAAATGGATGGTAGCCTTGTCATTATGGAAGGTAGTATGTTTTTCAGATTTTTGTTATTCCAATCGATGGTAGCCTTCTCGTTATGGAAAGTAGTCTGTTGTCGTGATTTTTATTACTCCAATGGATGGTAGACATGTCATTATGGAAGGTATTATGTTGTCGATATCTTTGTTACTCTAATGGATGGTAGCATTGTCATTATGGAAGGTAGTCCGTTGTCGAGATTTTTGTTACTCCAATGGATGGTAGCCTTGACATTATGGAAGGTAGTCTCTTGTTTATATTTTTGTTTCTCCATTGGATGGTAGCCTTGTCATTATGGAAGGTAGTCTATTGTCCCAATTATTGTTACTCAAATGGATAGTAGCCTTGTCATTATGGAAGGTAGTTTGTCATTGTGATTTCTGTTACTCCAATGGATGGTAGCCTTGTCATTATGGAAGGTAGTCTGTTGTTCAGATTTTTGTTATTCCAATGGATGGTAGCCTTCTCGTTATGGAAGGTAGTCTGTTGTCGTGATTTTTATTACTCCAATGGATGGTAGACATGTCATTATGGAAGGCAGTATTTTATTGATATCTTGGTTACTATAATGGATGGTAGCCTTGTCATTATGGAAGGTAGTCCATTGTTGAGATTTTTATTACTCCAATGGATGGTAGCCTTAACATTATGAAAGGTAGACTCTTATTGATATTTTTGGTACTCCATTGGATGGTAGCCTTGTCATTATGAAAGGTAGTCTGTTGTCCCGATTATTGTTACTCAAATGGATGGTAGCCTTGTCATTATGGAAGGTAGTATGTCGTTGTGATTTCAGTTACTCAATGGATGATAGCCTTGTAATTATGGAAGGTAGTCTGTTATTCAGATTTTTGTTACTTCAATCGATGGTAGACTTGTCATTATGGATGGTAGTCTGTTGTCGATATTTTTGTTACTCAATTGGATTATATCCTTGTCATTATGAAAGGTAGTCTATTGTCGAGATTTTTGTTATTCCAATGGATGGTAGACTTGTCATTATGGAAGGTAGTCTATTGTCGAGATTTTTGTTACTCTAATGGATGGTACCCTTATCATTATTGAAGGTAGTCTATTGTCAGGATTTTTGTTACTCAAATTGATGGTAGCCTTGTCATTATGGAAGTTAGTGTGTTGTCGTGATTTTTGTTACTCCAATGGATGGTAGCCATGTCATTATGGAAGGTAGTCTATTGTCGTGATTTTTGTTACTCCAATGGATGTTAGCCTTGTCATTTTTTAAGTTAGTATGTTGTTGATATCTTTGTTACTCCAATGGATGATAGCCTTGTTATTATGGAAGGTAGTATGTTGTCGAGATTTTTGTTATTCCGATGGATTGTGGACTTGTCATTATGGAAGGTAGTCTGTTGTCAAGATTTTTGTTACTCCAATGGATGGTACCCTTGTCGTTATTGAAGATAGTCTGTTGTCGAGATTTTTGTTACTCCAATGGAATGTAACCTTGTCAATATTGAAGGTATTTTGTTGTCCCGATTATTGTTACTCAAATGGATGGTAGCCTTGTCATTATGGAAGGTAGTATGTTTTTCAGATTTTTGTTATTCCAATCGATGGTAGCCTTCTCGTTATGGAAAGTAGTCTGTTGTCGTGATTTTTATTACACCAATGGATGGTAGACATGTCATTATGGAAGGTATTATGTTGTCGATATCTTTGTTACTCTAATGGATGGTAGCATTGTCATTATGGAAGGTAGTCCGTTGTCGAGATTTTTGTTACTCCAATGGATGGTAGCCTTGACATTATGGAAGGTAGTCTCTTGTTGATATTTTTGTTTCTCCATTGGATGGTAGCCTTGTCATTATGGAAGGTAGTCTATTGTCCCAATTATTGTTACTCAAATGGATAGTAGCCTTGTCATTATGGAAGGTAGTTTGTCATTGTGATTTCTGTTACTCCAATGGATGGTAGCCTTGTCATTATGGAAGGTAGTCTGTTGTTCAGATTTTTGTTATTCCAATGGATGGTAGCCTTCTCGTTATGGAAGGTAATCTGTTGTCGTGATTTTTATTACTCCAATGGATGGTAGACATGTCATTATGGAAGGCAGTATTTTATTGATATCTTGGTTACTATAATGGATGGTAGCCTTGTCATTATGGAAGGTAGTCCATTGTCGAGATTTTTATTACTCCAATGGATGGTAGCCTTAACATTATGAAAGGTAGTCTCTTATTGATATTTTTGGTACTCCATTGGATGGTAGCCTTGTCATTATGAAAGGTAGTCTGTTGTCCCGATTATTGTTACTCAAATGGATGGTAGCCTTGTCATTATGGAAGGTAGTATGTCGTTGTGATTTCAGTTAATCAATGGATGATAGCCTTGTAATTATGGAAGGTAGTCTGTTATTCAGATTTTTGTTACTTCAATCGATGGTAGACTTGTCATTATGGATGGTAGTCTGTTGTCGATATTTTTGTTACTCAATTGGATTATATCCTTGTCATTATGAAAGGTAGTCTATTGTCGAGATTTTTGTTATTCCAATGGATGGTAGACTTGTCATTATGGAAGGTAGTCTATTGTCGAGATTTTTGTTACTCTAATGGATGGTACCCTTATCATTATTGAAGGTAGTCTATTGTCAGGATTTTTGTTACTCAAATAGATGGTAGCCTTGTCATTATGGAAGTTAGTGTGTTGTCGTGATTTTTGTTACTCCAATGGATGGTAGCCATGTCATTATGGAAGGTAGTCTATTGTCGTGATTTTTGTTACTCTAATGGATGTTAGCCTTGTCATTTTTTAAGTTAGTATGTTGTTGATATCTTTGTTACTCCAATGGATGGTAGCCTTGTTATTATGGAAGGTAGTATGTTGTCGAGATTTTTGTTATTCCGATGGATTATGGACTTGTCATTATGGAAGGTAGTCTGTTGTCAAGATTTTTGTTACTCCAATGGATGGTACCCTTGTCGTTATTGAAGATAGTCTGTTGTCGAGATTTTTGTTACTCCAATGGAATGTAGCCTTGTTAATATGGAAGGTATTCTGTTGTCCCGATTATTGTTACTCAAATGGATGGTAGCCTTGTCATTATGGAAGGTAGTATGTTGTTCAGATTTTTGTTATTCCAATCGATGGTAGCCTTCTCGTTATGGAAAGTAGTCTGTTGTCGTGATTTTTATTACTCCAATGGATGGTAGACATGTCATTATGGAAGGTATTATGTTGTCGATATCTTTGTTACTCTAATGGATGGTAGCATTTTCATTATGGAAGGTAGTCCGTTGTCGAGATTTTTGTTACTCCGATGGATGGTAGCCTTGACATTATGGAAGGTAGTCTCTTGTTGATATTTTTGTTTCTCCATTGGATGGTAGCCTTGTCATTATGGAAGGTTGTCTATTGTCCCAATTATTGTTACTCAAATGGATGGTAGCCTTGTCATTATGGAAGGTAGTTTGTCGTTGTGATTTCTATTACTCCAATGGATGGTAGCCTTGTCATTATGGAAGGTAGTTTGTTGTTCAGATTTTTGATATTCCAATGGATGGTAGCCTTCTCGTTATGGAAGGTAGTCTGTTGTCGTGATTTTTATTACTCCAATGGATGGTAGCCATGTCACTATGGAAGGTAGTATGTTGTCGATATCTTTGTTACTCTAATGGATGGTAGCCTTGTCATTATGGAAGGTAGTCCGTTGTCGATATTTTTGTTACTCCAATGGATGGTAGCCTTGACATTATGGACGATAGTCTCTTGGTTATATTTTTGTTACTCCATTGGATGGTAGCCTTGTCATTATGGAAGGTAGTCTATTGTCCCGATTATTGTTACTCAAATGGATGGTAGCCTTGTCAGTATGGAAGGTAGTATGTTGTCGAGATTTTTTTTATTCTAATGGATGGTAGCCTTGTCATTATGGAAGTTAGTGTGTTGTCGTGATTTTTGTTACTCCAATGGATGGTAGCCATGTCATTATGGAAGGTAGTATGTCGTTGATATCATTGTTACTCCAATGGATGGTAGTCTTGTCATTATGGAAGGTAGTCTGTGGTTGAGATTTTTGTTAATCCAATGGATGCTAGCCTTGTCATTACGAAAGGTAGTCTCTTGTTGATATTTTTGTTACTTCAAGGGATGGTAGCATTGTCATTATGTAAGGTAGTCAGTTGTCCTGATTTTTGTTACTCAAATGGATGGTAGCCTTATCATTATGGAAGGTAGTCTGTTGTTCATATTTTTGTTATTCCAATGGATGGCAGCCTTCTCATTATGGAAGGTAGTTTGTTGTCGTGATTTTTATTACTCCAATGGATGGTAGCCATGTCATTATGGAAGGTAGTATGTTGTCGATATCTTTGTTACTCTAATGGATGGTAGCCTTGTCATTATGGAAGGTAGTCCGTTGTCGAGATTTTTGTTACTCCAATGGATGGTAGCCATGTCATTATGGAAGCTAGTATGTTGTCGATATCTTTGTTACTCCAATGGATGGTAGTCTTCTCATTATGGAAGGTAGTCTGTTGTCGAGATTTTTGTTACTCCAATGGATGCTAGCCTTGCCATTATGGAAGGTAGTCTGTTGTTATGATTTATGTTACTCCAATGGATGGTAGCCTTGTCATTAAGGAAGGTAGTTTGCAGTTCAGATTTTTGTTATTCCAATGGATGGTAGCCTTCTCGTTATGGAAGGTAGTCTGTTGTCGTGATTTTTATTACTCCAATGGATGGTATACATGTCATTATGGAAGGTATTATGTTGTCGATATCTTTGTTACTCTAATGGATGGTAGCATTGTCATTATGGAAGGTAGTCCGTTGTCAAGATTTTTGTTACTCCAATGGATGGTAGCCTTGACATTATGGAAGGTAGTCTCTTGTTGATATTTTTGTTTCTCCATTGGATGGTAGCCTTGTCATTATGGAAGGTAGTCTATTGTCCCAATTATTGTTACTCAAATGGATAGTAGCCTTGTCATTATGGAAGGTAGTTTGTCGTTGTGATTTCTGTTACTCCAATGGATGGTAGCCTTGTCATTATGGAAGGTAGTCTGTTGTTCAGATTTTTGTTATTCCAATGGATGGTAGCCTTCTCGTTATGGAAGGTAGTCTGTTGTCGTGATTTTTATTACTCCAATGGATGGTAGACATGTCATTATGGAAGGCAGTATTTTATTGATATCTTGGTTACTATAATGGATGGTAGCCTTGTCATTATGGAAGGTAGTCCATTGTCGAGATTTTTATTACTCCAATGGATGGTAGCCTTAACATTATGAAAGGTAGTCTCTTATTGATATTTTTGGTACTCCATTGGATGGTAGCCTTGTCATTATGAAAGGTAGTCTGTTGTCCCGATTATTGTTACTCAAATGGATGGTAGCCTTGTCATTATGGAAGGTAGTATGTCGTTGTGATTTCAGTTACTCAATGGATGATAGCCTTGTAATTATGGAAGGTAGTCTGTTATTCAGATTTTTGTTACTTCAATCGATGGTAGACTTGTCATTATGGATGGTAGTCTGTTGTCGATATTTTTGTTACTCAATTGGATTATATCCTTGTCATTATGAAAGGTAGTCTATTGTCGAGATTTTTGTTATTCCAATGGATGGTAGACTTGTCATTATGGAAGGTAGTCTATTGTCGAGATTTTTGTTACTCTAATGGATGGTACCCTTATCATTATTGAAGGTAGTCTATTGTCAGGATTTTTGTTACTCAAATTGATGGTAGCCTTGTCATTATGGAAGTTAGTGTGTTGTCGTGATTTTTGTTACTCCAATGGATGGTAGCCATGTCATTATGGAAGGTAGTCTATTGTCGTGATTTTTGTTACTCCAATGGATGTTAGCCTTGTCATTTTTTAAGTTAGTATCTTGTTGATATCTTTGTTACTCCAATGGATGATAGCCTTGTTATTATGGAAGGTAGTATGTTGTCGAGATTTTTGTTATTCCGATGGATTGTGGACTTGTCATTATGGAAGGTAGTCTGTTGTCAAGATTTTTGTTACTCCAATGGATGGTACCCTTGTCGTTATTGAAGATAGTCTGTTGTCGAGATTTTTGTTACTCCAATGGAATGTAACCTTGTCAATATTGAAGGTATTTTGTTGTCCCGATTATTGTTACTCAAATGGATGGTAGCCTTGTCATTATGGAAGGTAGTATGTTTTTCAGATTTTTGTTATTCCAATCGATGGTAGCCTTCTCGTTATGGAAAGTAGTCTGTTGTCGTGATTTTTATTACTCCAATGGATGGTAGACATGTCATTATGGAAGGTATTATGTTGTCGATATCTTTGTTACTCTAATGGATGGTAGCATTGTCATTATGGAAGGTAGTCCGTTGTCGAGATTTTTGTTACTCCAATGGATGGTAGCCTTGACATTATGGAAGGTAGTCTCTTGTTGATATTTTTGTTTCTCCATTGGATGGTAGCCTTGTCATTATGGAAGGTAGTCTATTGTCCCAATTATTGTTACTCAAATGGATAGTAGCCTTGTCATTATGGAAGGTAGTTTGTCGTTGTGATTTCTGTTACTCCAATGGATGGTAGCCTTGTCATTATGGAAGGTAGTATGTTGTTCAGATTTTTGTTATTCCAATGGATGGTAGCCTTCTCGTTATGGAAGGTAGTCTGTTGTCGTGATTTTTATTACTCCAATGGATGGTAGACATGTCATTATGGAAGGCAGTATTTTATTGATATCTTGGTTACTATAATGGATGGTAGCCTTGTCATTATGGAAGGTAGTCCATTGTCGAGATTTTTATTACTCCAATGGATGGTAGCCTTAACATTATGAAAGGTAGTCTCTTATTGATATTTTTGGTACTCCATTGGATGGTAGCCTTGTCATTATGAAAGGTAGTCTGTTGTCCCGATTATTGTTACACAAATGGATGGTAGCCTTGTCATTATGGAAGGTAGTATGTCGTTGTGATTTCAGTTACTCAATGGATGATAGCCTTGTAATTATGGAAGGTAGTCTGTTATTCAGATTTTTGTTACTTCAATCGATGGTAGACTTGTCATTATGGATGGTAGTCTGTTGTCGATATTTTTGTTACTCAATTGGATTATATCCTTGTCATTATGAAAGGTAGTCTATTGTCGAGATTTTTGTTATTCCAATGGATGGTAGACTTGTCATTATGGAAGGTAGTCTATTGTCGAGATTTTTGTTACTCAATTGGATTATATCCTTGACATTATGGAAGGTAGTCTCTTGTTGATATTTTTGTTTCTCCATTGGATGGTAGCCTTGTCATTATGGAAGGTTGTCTATTGTCCCAATTATTTTTACTCAAATGGATGGTAGCCTTGTCATTATGGAAGGTAGTTTGTCGTTGTGATTTCTATTACTCCAATGGATGGTAGCCTTGTCATTATGGAAGGTAGTTTGTTGTTCAGATTTTTGATATTCCAATGGATGGTAGCCTTCTCGTTATGGAAGGTAGTCTGTTGTCGTGATTTTTATTACTCCAATGGATGGTAGCCATGTCACTATGGAAGGTAGTATGTTGTCGATATCTTTGTTACTCTAATGGATGGTAGCCTTGTCATTATGGAAGGTAGTCCGTTGTCGATATTTTTGTTACTCCAATGGATGGTAGCCTTGACATTATGGACGGTAGTCTCTTGGTTATATTTTTGTTACTCCATTGGATGGTAGCCTTGTCATTATGGAAGGTAGTCTATTGTCCCGATTATTGTTACTCAAATGGATGGTAGCCTTGTCAGTATGGAAGGTAGTATGTTGTCGAGATTTTTTTTATTCTAATGGATGGTAGCCTTGTCATTATGGAAGTTAGTGTGTTGTCGTGATTTTTGTTACTCCAATGGATGGTAGCCATGTCATTATGGAAGGTAGTATGTCGTCGATATCTTTGTTACTCCAATGGATGGTAGTCTTGTCATTATGGAAGGTAGTCTGTTGTTGAGATTTTTGTTAATCCAATGGATGCTAGCCTTGTCATTACGAAAGGTAGTCTCTTGTTGATATTTTTGTTACTTCAAGGGATGGTAGCATTGTCATTATGTAAGGTAGTCAGTTGTCCTGATTTTTGTTACTCAAATGGATGGTAGCCTTATCATTATGGAAGGTAGTCTGTTGTTCATATTTTTGTTATTCCAATGGATGGCAGCCTTCTCATTATGGAAGGTAGTTTGTTGTCGTGATTTTTATTACTCCAATGGATGGTAGCCTAGTCATTATGGAAGGTAGTATGTTATCGATATCTTTGTTACTCTAATGGATGGTAGCCTTGTCATTATGGAAGGTAGTCCGTTGTCGAGATTTTTGTTACTCCAATGGATGGTAGCCATGTCATTATGGAAGCTAGTATGTTGTCGATATCTTTGTTACTCCAATGGATGGTAGTCTTCTCATTATGGAAGGTAGTCTGTTGTTCATATTTTTGTTATTCCAATGGATGGCAGCCTTCTCATTATGGAAGGTAGTTTGTTGTCGTGATTTTTATTACTCCAATGGATGGTAGCCATGTCATTATGGAAGGTAGTATGTTATCGATATCTTTGTTACTCTAATGGATGGTAGCCTTGTCATTATGGAAGGTAGTCCGTTGTCGAGATTTTTGTTACTCCAATGGATGGTAGCCATGTCAATATGGAAGCTAGTATGTTGTCGGTATCTTTGTTACTCCAATGGATGGTAGTCTTCTCATTATGGAAGGTAGTCTGTTGTCGAGATTTTTGTTACTCCAATGGATGCTAGCCTTGCCATTATGGAAGGTAGTCTGTCGTTATGATTTATGTTACTCCAATGGATGGTAGCCTTGTCATTAAGGAAGGTAGTCTGTAGTTCAGATTTTTGTTATTCCAATGGATGGTAGCCTTCTCGTTATGGAAGGTAGTCTGTTGTCGTGATTTTTATTACTCCAATGGATGGTAGACATGTCATTATGATAGGCAGTATTTTGTTGATATCTTTGTTACTCTAATGGATGGTAGCCTTGTCATTATGGAAGGTAGTCCATTGTCGAGATTTTTATTACTCCAATGGAAGGTAGCCTTGACATTATGAAAGGTAGTCTCTTATTGATATTTTTGGTACTCCATTGGATGGTAGCCTTGTCATTATGAAAGGTAGTCTGTTGTCCTGATTATTGTTACTCAAATGGATTGTAGCCTTGTCATTATGGAAGGTAGTCTGTCGTTGTGATTTCAGTTACTCAATGGATGATAGCCTTGTAATTATGGAAGGTAGTCTGTTATTCAGATTTTTGTTACTTCAATCGATGGTAGACTTGTCATTATGGAAGGTAGTCTGTTGTCGATATTTTTGTTACTCAATTGGATTATATCCTTCTCATTATGAAAGGTAGTCTATTGTCGAGATTTTTGTTATTCCAATGGATGGTAGACTTGTCATTATGGAAGGTAGTCTATTGTCGAGATTTTTGTTACTCTAATGGATGGTACCCTTATCATTATTGAAGGTAGTCTATTGTCAGGATTTTTGTTACTCAAATTGATGGTAGCCTTGTCATTATGGAAGTTAGTGTGTTGTCGTGATTTTTGTTACTCCAATGGATGGTAGCCATGTAATTATGGAAGGTAGTCTATTGTCGTGATTTTTGTTACTCCAATGGATGGTAGCCTTGTTATTATGGAAGGTAGTATGTTGTCAAGATTTTTGTTATTCCGATGGATTGTGGACTTGTCATTATGGAAGGTAGTCTGTTGTCAAGATTTTTGTTACTCCAATGGATGGTACCCTTGTCGTTATTGAAGATAGTTTGTTGTCGAGATTTTTGTTACTCCAATGGAATGTAGCCTTGTCATTATGGAAGGTATTCTGTTGTCCCGATTATTGTTACTCAAATGGATGGTAGCCTTGTCATTATGGAAGGTAGTCTGTCGTTGTGATTTCTGTTACTCCAATGGATGGTAGCCTTGTCATTATGGAAGGTAGTTTGTTGTTCAGATTTTTGTTATTCCAATGGATGGTAGCCTTCTCATTATGGAAGGTAGTCTATTTTCGTGATTTTTATTACTCCAATGGATGGTATCCATGTCACTATGGAAGGTAGTATGTTGTCGATATCTTTGTTACTCTAATGGATGGTAGCCTTGTCATTATGGAAGGTAGTCCGTTGTCGAGATTTTTATTACTCCAATGGATGGTAGCCTTGACATTATGGAAGCTAGTCTCTTGTTGATATTTTTTTTACTCCATTGGATGGTAGCCTTGTCATTATGGAAGTTAGTATGTTGTCCCGATTATTGTTACTCAAATGGATGGTAGCCTTGTCATTATGGAAGGTAGTCTGTTATTCAGAATTTTATTACTCCAATCGATGGTAGACTTGTCATTATGGAAGGTAGTTTGTTGTCGATATTTTTGTTACTCCATTGGATTGTGGCCTTGTCATTATGAAAGGTAGTCTATTGTCGAGATTTTTGTTATTCCAATGGATGGTAGACTTGTCATTATGGAAAGTTGTCTGTTGTCGAGATTTTTGTTACTCTAATGGATGGTACCCTTATCATTACGGAAGGTAGTCTATTGTCGAGATTTTTGTTACTCAAATGGATGCTAGCCTTGTCATTATGGAAGGTAGTCATTTTTCGAGATTTTTGTTATTCCAATGGATGATAGCCTTGTCATTATGGAAGGTAGTTTATTGTCGTGATTTTTGTTACTCCAATGGATGTTTGCCTTGTCCTTTTTTAAGTTAGTATGTTGTCAATATCTTTGTTACTCTAATGGATGGTAGCCTTGTTATCATGGAAGGTAGTCTGTTGTAGAGATTTTTGTTATTCTAATGGATTATGGACTTGTCATTATGGAAGGTAGTCTGTTGTCCCGATTATTGTTGCTCCAATGGATGGTACCCTTGTTGTTATGGAAGGTAGTCTGTTGTCGAGATTTTTGTTACTCCAATGGATGGTTTCCTTGTCATTATGGAAGGTAGTCTGTTGTCCAAATTTTTTATACTCCAATGGATGGTAGCCTAGTCATTATGGAAGGTAGTCTGTTGCCGAGATTTTTGTTACTTCATTGGATGGTAGCCTTGTCATTAAGGAAGGTAGACTCTTGTTGAAATTATTCTTACTCCAATGGATGATAGCCTTCTCTTTATTGAAGGTAGTGTGTTGTCCAGATTTTTGTTACTCTAATGGATGGTATCCTTTTCATTATGGAAAGTAGTCTGTTGTCGATATTTTTGTTACTGGATTGGATGGTAGCCTTGTCAGTATGGAAGGTAGTTTGTTGTCGAGATTTTTTTTATTCCAATGGATGGTAGCCTTGTCATTATGGAAGGTAGTATGTTGTCGATATCTTTGTTACTCCAATGGATGGTAGTCTTGTCATTATGGAAGGTAGTCTGTTGTCGAGATTTTTGTTAATCCAATGGATGCTAGCCTTGTCATTACGGAAGGTAGTCTCTTGTTGATATTTTTGTTACTCCAAGGGATGGTAGCATTGTCATTATGGAAGGTAGTCAGTTGTCCCAATTTTTGTTACTCAAATGGATGGTAGCCTTGTCATTATGGAAGGTAGTATGTCGTTGTGATTTTTGTTACTCCAATGGATGGTAGCCTTGTCATTATGGAAGGTAGTTTGTTGTTCATATTTTTGTTATTCCAATGGATGGCAGCCTTCTCATTATGGAAGGTAGTCTGTTGTCGTGATTTTTATTACTCCAATGGATGGTAGCCATGTCATTATGGAAGGTAGTACTTTGTCGATATCTTTGTTACTCTAATGGATGGTAGCCTTGTCATTATGGAAGGTAGTCTCTTGTTGATATTTTTGTTACTCCAATGGATGGTAGCCTTGTCATTATGGAAGTTAGTCAGTTGTCCCGATTTTTGTTACTTAAATGGATGGTAGTCTTGTCATTATGGAAGTTAGTATGTCGTTGTGATTTTAGTTACTCCAATGGATGGTAGCCTTGTCATTATGGAAGGTAGTCTGTTGTTCATATTTTTGTTATTCCAATGGATGGCAGCCTTCTCATTATGGAAGGTAGTCTGTAGTCGTGATTTTTATTACTCCAATGGATGGTAGCCATGTCATTATAGAAGGTAGTATGTTGTCGATATCTTTGTTACTCTAATGGATGGTAGCCTTATCATTATGGAAGGTAGTCCGTTGTCGATATTTTTTTTACTCCAATGGATGGTAGCCTTATCATTATGGAAAGTAGTCTCTTGTTGATATTTTTGTTACTCCATTGGATGGTAGCCTTGTCATTATGGAAGGTAGTCTGTTGTCACATTTATTATTACTCAAATGGATGGTAACCTTGTCATTATGGAAGGTAGTCTGTCTTTGTGATTTCAGTTACTCAATGGATGATAGCCTTGTCATTATGGAAGGTAGTCTATTATTTAGATTTTTGTTACTCAAATGGATGTTAGACTTGTCATTATGAAAGGTAGTCTCCTGTCGATATTTTTGTTACTCCATGGGATTGTAGCCTTGTCATTATGAAAAGTAGTTTATTGTCGAGATTTTTGTTATTCCAATGGATGGTAGACTAGTCATTATGGAAGGTAGTCTGTTGTCGAGATTTGTGTTTCTCTAATGGATGGTACCCTTATCAATATGGAAGGTAGTCTATTGTCGAGATTTTTGTTACTCAAATGGATGGTAGCCTTTTCATTATGGAAGGTAGTCTGTTTTCGAGATTTTTGTTATTCCAATGGATGGTAGCCTTGTCATTATGGAAGGTAGTATGTTGTCGTGATTTTTGTTACTCCAATGGATGTTATCCTTGTCATTTTTTAAGTTAGTATGTTATCGATATCTTTGTTACTCCAATGGATGGTAGCCTTGTCATTATGGAAGGTAGTCTATTTTCGATATTTTTGTAACTCCATTGGATGGTAGCCTTGTCATTATGCAAGGTAGTCTCTTGTTGATATTTTTTTTACTCCAATGAATGATAACCTTCTCGTTATGGAAGGTAGTCTATCATTGTGATTTTTGTTACTCTAATGGATGGTAGCCTTGTCATTATTGAAGGTAGTCCGTTGTTGAGATTTTTGTTACTCCAATGGATGGTACCCTTGTCATTATGGAAAATAGTTTGTTGTCGAGAGTTTTGTTACTCCAATCGATCATAGCCTTGTCATTATGGAAGGTAGTTTGTTTTCCAAATTTTTTATCCTCCAATGGATGGTGGCCTAGTCATTATGGAAGGTAGCTAATTGCATAGATTTTTGTTACTCCATTGGATTGTAGACTTGACATTATGGAAGGTAGACACTTCTTGATATTGTATTTACTCCAATGGATGGTAGCCTTGTCATTTTTGAAGGTAGTCTGTTGTCCATATTTTTGTTACTCTAATGGATGGTAGCCTTGTCATTATGGAAGGTAGTCTGTTGTCGAGATTTTTGTTACTGGATTGGATGGTAGCCTTGTCATTATGGAAGGTGGTATGTTGTCGAGATTTTTGTTATTCAACTGGATTGTAGCCTTGTCATTATGGAAGGTAGTGTGTTGTCGTGATTTTTGTTACTCCAATGGATGGTAGCCTTTTCATTATGGAAGGTAGTATGTTGTCGATATCTTTGTTACTCCAATGGATGGTAGTCTTGTCATTATGGAAGGTAGTCTGTTGTCGAGATTATTGTTACTCCAATGGATGGTAGCCTGGTCATTATAGAAGGTAGTCTCTTGTTGATATTTTTGTTACTCCAATGGATGGTTGCCTTGTCATTATGGAAGGTAGTCCGTTGTCCCGAATTCTGTTACTCAAATGGATGGTAGCCTTATCATTATTGAAGGTAGTATGTCGTTGTGATTTCTGTTACTCCAATGGATGGAAGACTTGTCATTATGGAAGGTAGTCTGTTGTTCAGATTTTTGTTATTCCACTGGATGGTAGCTATCACATTAAGAAAGGTAGTCTGTTGTGGTGATTTTTATTACTCCAATGGATGGTAGCCATGTCATTATGGAAGGTAGTATGTTGTCAATATCTTTGTTACTCTAGTGGATGGTAGCCTTGTCATTATGGAAGGTAGTCCGTTGTCGATATTTTTGTTACTCCAATGGATGGTAGCCTTGTCATTATGGAAGGTGGTCTTTTGTTCATATTTTTGTTACTCCATCGGATGGTAGCCTTCTCGTTATGGAAGGTAGTCTGTTGTCGTGATTTTTATTACTCCAATGGATGGTAGACATGTCATTATGATAGGCAGTATTTTGTTGATATCTTTGTTACTCTAATGGATGGTAGCCTTGTCATTATGGAAGGTAGTCCATTGTCGAGATTTTTATTACTCCAATGGAAGGTAGCCTTGACATTATGAAAGGTAGTCTCTTATTGATATTTTTGGTACTCCATTGGATGGTAGCCTTGTCATTATGAAAGGTAGTCTGTTGTCCTGATTATTGTTACTCAAATGGATTGTAGCCTTGTCATTATGGAAGGTAGTCTGTCGTTGTGATTTCAGTTACTCAATGGATGATAGCCTTGTAATTATGGAGAGTAGTCTGTTATTCAGATTTTTGTTACTTCAATCGATGGTAGACTTGTAATTATGGAAGGTAGTCTGTTGTCGATATTTTTGTTACTCAATTGGATTATATCCTTCTCATTATGAAAGGTAGTCTATTGTCGAGATTTTTGTTATTCCAATGGATGGTAGACTTGTCATTATGGAAGGTAGTCTATTGTCGAGATTTTTGTTACTCTAATGGATGGTACCCTTATCATTATTGAAGGTAGTCTATTGTCAGGATTTTTGTTACTCAAATTGATGGTAGCCTTGTCATTATGGAAGTTAGTGTGTTGTCGTGATTTTTGTTACTCCAATGGATGGTAGCCATGTAATTATGGAAGGTAGTCTATTGTCGTGATTTTTGTTACTCCAATGGATGTTAGCCTTGTCATTTTTTAAGTTAGTATGTTGTTGATATCTTTGTTACTCCAATGGATGGTAGCCTTGTTATTATGGAAGGTAGTATGTTGTCAAGATTTTTGTTATTCCGATGGATTGTGGACTTGTCATTATGGAAGGTAGTCTGTTGTCAAGATTTTTGTTACTCCAATGGATGGTACCCTTGTCGTTATTGAAGATAGTCTGTTGTCGAGATTTTTGTTACTCCAATGGAATGTAGCCTTGTCATTATGGAAGGTATTCTGTTGTCCCGATTATTGTTACTCAAATGGATGGTAGCCTTGTCATTATGGAAGGTAGTCTGTCGTTGTGATTTCTGTTACTCCAATGGATGGTAGCCTTGTCATTATGGAAGGTAGTTTGTTGTTCAGATTTTTGTTATTCCAATGGATGGTAGCCTTCTCATTATGGAAGGTAGTCTGTTTTCGTGATTTTTATTACTCCAATGGATGGTATCCATGTCACTATGGAAGGTAGTATGTTGTCGATATCTTTGTTACTCTAATGGATGGTAGCCTTGTCATTATGGAAGGTAGTCCGTTGTCGAGATTTTTATTACTCCAATGGATGGTAGCCTTGACATTATGGAAGCTAGTCTCTTGTTGATATTTTTTTTACTCCATTGGATGGTAGCCTTGTCATTATGGAAGTTAGTATGTTGTCCCGATTATTGTTACTCAAATGGATGGTAGCCTTGTCATTATGGAAGGTAGTCTGTTATTCAGAATTTTATTACTCCAATGGATGGTAGACTTGTCATTATGGAAAGTTGTCTGTTGTCGTGATTTTTGTTACTCTAATGGATGGTACCCTTATCATTACGGAAGGTAGTATATTGTCGAGATTTTTGTTACTCAAATGGATGCTAGCCTTGTCATTATGGAAGGTAGTCATTTTTCGAGATTTTTGTTATTCCAATGGATGATAGCCTTGTCATTATGGAAGGTAGTTTATTGTCGTGATTTTTGTTACTCCAATGGATGTTTGCCTTGTCCTTTTTTAAGTTAGTATGTTGTCAATATCTTTGTTACTCTAATGGATGGTAGCCATGTTATCATGGAAGGTAGTCTGTTGTAGAGATTTTTGTTATTCTAATGGATTATGGACTTGTCATTATGGAAGGTAGTCTGTTGTCCCGATTATTGTTGCTCCAATGGATGGTACCCTTGTTGTTATGGAAGGTAGTCTGTTGTCGAGATTTTTGTTACTCCAATGGATGGTTTCCTTGTCATTATGGAAGGTAGTCTGTTGTCCAAATTTTTTATACTCCAATGGATGGTAGCCTAGTCATTATGGAAGGTAGTCTGTTGCCGAGATTTTTGTTACTTCATTGGATGGTAGCCTTGTCATTAAGGAAGGTAGACTCTTGTTGAAATTTTTCTTACTCCAATGGATGATAGCCTTCTCTTTATTGAAGGTAGTGTGTTGTCCAGATTTTTGTTACTCTAATGGATGGTATCCTTTTCATTATGGAAAGTAGTCTGTTGTCGATATTTTTGTTACTGGATTGGATGGTAGCCTTGTCAGTATGGAAGGTAGTTTCTTGTCGAGATTTTTTTTATTCCAATGGATGGTAGCCTTGTCATTATGGAAGGTAGTATGTTGTCGATATCTTTGTTACTCCAATGGATGGTAGTCTTGTCATTATGGAAGGTAGTCTGTTGTCGAGATTTTTGTTAATCCAATGGATGCTAGCCATGTCATTACGGAAGGTAGTCTCTTGTTGATATTTTTGTTACTCCAAGGGATGGTAGCATTGTCATTATGGAAGGTAGTCAGTTGTCCCAATTTTTGTTACTCAAATGGATGGTAGCCTTGTCATTATGGAAGGTAGTATGTCATTGTGATTTTTGTTACTCCAATGGATGGTAGCCTTGTCATTATGGAAGGTAGTCTGTTGTTCATATTTTTGTTATTCCAATGGATGGCAGCCTTCTCATTATGGAAGGTAGTCTGTTGTCGTGATTTTTATTACTCCAATGGATGGTAGCCATGTCATTATGGAAGGTAGTACTTTGTCGATATCTTTGTTACTCTAATGGATGGTAGCCTTGTCATTATGGAAGGTAGTCTCTTGTTGATATTTTTGTTACTCCAATGGATGGTAGCCTTGTCATTATGGAAGTTAGTCAGTTGTCCCGATTTTTGTTACTTAAATGGATGGTAGTCTTGTCATTATGGAAGTTAGTATGTCGTTGTGATTTTAGTTACTCCAATGGATGGTAGCCTTGTCATTATGGAAGGTAGTCTGTTGTTCATATTTTTGTTATTCCAATGGATGGCAGCCTTCTCATTATGGAAGGTAGTCTGTAGTCGTGATTTTTATTACTCCAATGGATGGTAGCCATGTCATTATAGAAGGTAGTATGTTGTCGATATCTTTGTTACTCTAATGGATGGTAGCCTTATCATTATGGAAGGTAGTCCGTTGTCGAGATTTTTTTTACTCCAATGGATGGTAGCCTTATCATTATGGAAAGTAGTCTCTTGTTGATATTTTTGTTACTCCATTGGATGGTAGCCTTGTCATTATGGAAGGTAGTCTGTTGTCACATTTATTATTACTCAAATGGATGGTAACCTTGTCATTATGGAAGGTAGTCTATCTTTGTGATTTCAGTTACTCAATGGATGATAGCCTTGTCATTATGGAAGGTAGTCTATTGTTTAGATTTTTGTTACTCAAATGGATGTTAGACTTGTCATTATGAAAGGTAGTCTCCTGTCGATATTTTTGTTACTCCATGGGATTGTAGCCTTGTCATTATGAAAAGTAGTTTATTGTCGAGATTTTTGTTATTCCAATGGATGGTAGACTAGTCATTATGGAAGGTAGTCTGTTGTCGAGATTTTTGTTTCTCTAATGGATGGTACCCTTATCAATATGGAAGGTAGTCTATTGTCGAGATTTTTGTTATTCAAATGGATGGTAGCCTTTTCATTATGGAAGGTAGTCTGTTTTCGAGATTTTTGTTATTCCAATGGATGGTAGCCTTGTCATTATGGAAGGTAGTATGTTGTCGTGATTTTTGTTACTCCAATGGATGTTATCCTTGTCATTTTTTAAGTTAGTATGTTATCGATATCTTTGTTACTCCAATGGATGGTAGCCTTGTCATTATGGAAGGTAGTCTATTTTCGATATTTTTGTAACTCCATTGGATGGTAGCCTTGTCATTATGCAAGGTAGTCTCTTGTTGATATTTTTTTTACTCCAATGAATGATAACCTTCTCGTTATGGAAGGTAGTCTATCATTGTGATTTTTGTTACTCTAATGGATGGTAGCCTTGTCATTATTGAAGGTAGTCCGTTGTTGAGATTTTTGTTACTCCAATGGATGGTACCCTTGTCATTATGGAAAATAGTTTGTTGTCGAGAGTTTCGTTACTCCAATCGATCATAGCCTTGTCATTATGGAAGGTAGTTTGTTTTCCAAATTTTTTATCCTCCAATGGATGGTGGCCTAGTCATTATGGAAGGTAGCTAATTGCATAGATTTTTGTTACTCCATTGGATTGTAGACTTGACATTATGGAAGGTAGACACTTCTTGATATTGTATTTACTCCAATGGATGGTAGCCTTGTCCTTTTTGAAGGTAGTCTGTTGTCCATATTTTTGTTACTCTAATGGATGGTAGCCTTGTCATTATGGAAGGTAGTCTGTTGTCGAGATTTTTGTTACTGGATTGGATGGTAGCCTTGTCATTATGGAAGGTGGTATGTTGTCGAGATTTTTGTTATTCAACTGGATTGTAGCCTTGTCATTATGGAAGGTAGTGTGTTGTCGTGATTTTTGTTACTCCAATGGATGGTAGCCTTTTCATTATGGAAGGTAGTATGTTGTCGATATCTTTGTTACTCCAATGGATGGTAGTCTTGTCATTATGGAAGGTAGTCTGTTGTCGAGATTATTGTTACTCCAATGGATGGTAGCCTGGTCATTATAGAAGGTAGTCTCTTGTTGATATTTTTGTTACTCCAATGGATGGTTGCCTTGTCATTATGGAAGGTAGTCCGTTGTCCCGAATTCTGTTACTCAAATGGATGGTAGCCTTATCATTATTGAAGGTAGTATGTCGTTGTCATTTCTGTTACTCCAATGGATGGAAGACTTGTCATTATGGAAGGTAGTCTGTTGTTCAGATTTTTGTTATTCCACTGGATGGTAGCTATCACATTAAGAAAGGTAGTCTGTTGTGGTGATTTTTATTACTCCAATGGATGGTAGCCATGTCATTATGGAAGGTAGTATGTTGTCAATATCTTTGTTACTCTAGTGGATGGTAGCCTTGTTATTATGGAAGGTAGTCCGTTGTCGATATTTTTGTTACTCCAATGGATGGTAGCCTTGTCATTATGGAAGGTGGTCTTTTGTTCATATTTTTGTTACTCCATCGGATGGTAGCCTTGTCATTATGGAAGGTAGTCTGTTGTCGAGATTATTGTTACTCCAATGGATGGTAGCCTGGTCATTATAGAAGGTAGTCTCTTGTTGATATTTTTGTTACTCCAATGGATGGTTGCCTTGTCATTATGGAAGGTAGTCCGTTGTCCCGAATTCTGTTACTCAAATGGATGGTAGCCTTATCATTATTGAAGGTAGTATGTCGTTGTCATTTCTGTTACTCCAATGGATGGAAGACTTGTCATTATGGAAGGTAGTCTGTTGTTCAGATTTTTGTTATTCCACTGGATGGTAGCTATCACATTAAGAAAGGTAGTCTGTTGTGGTGATTTTTATTACTCCAATGGATGGTAGCCATGTCATTATGGAAGGTAGTATGTTGTCAATATCTTTGTTACTCTAGTGGATGGTAGCCTTGTTATTATGGAAGGTAGTCCGTTGTCGATATTTTTGTTACTCCAATGGATGGTAGCCTTGTCATTATGGAAGGTGGTCTTTTGTTCATATTTTTGTTACTCCATCGGATGGTAGCCTTGTCATTATGGAAGGTAGTCTATTGTCTTGATTATTGTTACTCAAATGGATGGTAGCCTTGTCATTATGGAAGGTAGTTTGTCGTTATGATTTCTGTTACTCAATGGATGGTAGCCTTGTCATTATGGAAAGTAGTCTCTTGTTGATATTTTTGTTACTCCATTGGATGGTAGCCTTATCATTATGGAAGGTAGTCTATTGTCACATTTATTATTACTCAAATGGATGGTAACCTTGTCATTATGGAAGGTAGTCTGTCTTTGTGATTTTAGTTACTCAATGGATGATAGCCTTGTCATTATGGAAGGTAGTCTATTGTTTAGATTTTTGTTACTCAAATGGATGTTAGACTTGTCATTATGAAAGGTAGTCTCCTGTCGATATTTTTGTTACTCCATGGGATTGTAGCCTTGTCATTATGAAAAGTAGTCTATTGTCGAGATTTTTGTTATTCCAATGGATGGTAGACAAGTCATTATGGAAGGTAGTCTGTTGTCGAGATTTTTGTTTCTCTAATGGATGGTACCCTTATCAATATGGAAGGTAGTCTATTGTCGAGATTTTTGTTACTCAAATGGATGGTAGCCTTGTAATTATGGAAGGTAGCCTGTTTTCGAGATTTTTGTTATTCCAATGGATGGTAGCCTTGTCATTATGGAAGGTAGTATGTTGTCGTGATTTTTGTTACTCCAATGGATGTAATCCTTGTCATTTTTTAAGTTAGTATGTTATCGATATCTTTGTTAGTCCAATGGATGGTAGCCTTGTCATTATGGAAGGTAGTCTATTTTCGATATTTTTGTAACTCCAATGGATGGTAGCCTTGTCATTATGCAAGGTAGTCTCTTGTTGATATTTTTTTTACTCCAATGAATGGTAGCCTTCTCGTTATGGAAGGTAGTCTATCATTGTGATTTTTATTACTCTAATGGATGGTAGCCTTGTCATTATTGAAGGTAGTCCGTTGTTGAGATTTTTGTTACTCCAATGGATGGTACCCTTGTCATTATGGAAAATAGTTTGTTGTCGAGAGTTTTGTTACTCCAATCGATCATAGCCTTGTCATTATGGAAGGTAGTTTGTTTTCCAAATTTTTTATCCTCCAATGGATGGTGGCCTAGTCATTATGGAAGGTAGCTAATTGCAGAGATTTTTGTTACTCCATTGGATTGTAGACTTGACATTATGGAAGGTAGACACTTCTTGATATTTTATTTACTCCAATGGATGGTAGCCTTGTCATTTTTGAAGGTAGTCTGTTGTCCATATTTTTGTTACTCTAATGGATGGTAGCCTTGTCATTATGGAAGGTAGTCTGTTGTCGAGATTTTTGTTACTGGATTGGATGGTAGCCTTGTCATTATGGAAGGTGGTATGTTGTCGAGATTTTTGTTATTCAAATGGATTGTAGCCTTGTCATTATGGAAGGTAGTGTGTTGTCGTGATTTTTGTTACTCCAATGGATGGTGGCCTTTTCATTATGGAAGGTAGTATGTTGTCGATATCTTTGTTACTCCAATGGATGGTAGTCTTGTCATTATGGAAGGTAGTCTGTTGTCGAGATTATTGTTACTCCAATGGATGGTAGCCTGGTCATTATAGAAGGTAGTGTCTTGTTGATATTTTTGTTACTCCAATGGATGGTTGCCTTGTCATTATGGAAGGTAGTCCGTTGTCCCGAATTCTGTTACTCAAATGGATGGTAGCCTTATCATTATTGAAGGTAATATGTCGTTGTGATTTCTGTTACTCCAATGGATGGTAGACTTGTCATTATGGAAGGTAGTCTATTGTTCAGATTTTTGTTATTCCAATGGATGGTAGCTATCACATTAAGAAAGGTAGTCTGTTGTGGTGATTTTTATTACTCCAATGGATGGTAGCCATGTCATTATGGAAGGTAGTATGTTGTCGATATCTTTGTTACTCTAGTGGATGGTAGCCTTGTCATTATGGAAGGTAGTCCGTTGTCGATATTTTTGTTACTCCAATGGATGGTAGCCTTGTCATTATGGAAGGTGGTCTTTTGTTCATATTTTTGTTACTCCATCGGATGGTAGCCTTGTCATTATGGAAGGTAGTCTATTGTCTTGATTATTGTTACTCAAATGGATGGTAGCCTTGTCATTATGGAAGGTAGTTTGTCGTTATGATTTCTGTTACTCAATGGATGGTAGCCTTGTCATTATGGAAAGTAGTCTCTTGTTGATATTTTTGTTACTCCATTGGATGGTAGCCTTGTCCTTATGGAAGGTAGTCTATTGTCACATTTATTATTACTCAAATGGATGGTAACCTTGTCATTATGGAAGGTAGTCTGTCTTTGTGATTTCAGTTACTCAATGGATGATAGCCTTGTCATTATGGAAGGTAGTCTATTGTTTAGATTTTTGTTACTCAAATGGATGTTAGACTTGTCATTATGAAAGGTAGTCTCCTGTCGATATTTTTGTTACTCCATGGGATTGTAGCCTTGTCATTATGAAAAGTAGTCTATTGTTGAGATTTTTGTTATTCCAATGGATGGTAGACTAGTCATTATGGAAGGTAGTCTGTTGTCGAGATTTTTGTTTCTCTAATGGATGGTACCCTTATCAATATGGAAGGTAGTCTATTGTCGAGATTTTTGTTACTCAAATGGATGGTAGCCTTGTCATTATGGAAGGTAGTCTGTTTTCGAGATTTTTGTTATTCCAATGGATGGTAGCCTTGACATTATGGAAGGTAGTATGTTGTCGTGATTTTTGTTACTCCAATGGATGTAATCCTTGTCATTTTTTAAGTTAGTATGTTATCGATATCTTTGTTACTCCAATGGATGGTAGCCTTGTCATTATGGAAGGTAGTCTATTTTCGATATTTTTGTAACTCCAATGGATGGTAGCCTTGTCATTATGCAAGGTAGTCTCTTGTTGATATTTTTTTTACTCCAATGAATGGTAGCCTTCTCGTTATGGAAGGTAGTCTATCATTGTGATTTTTATTACTCTAATGGATGGTAGCCTTGTCATTATTGAAGGTAGTCCGTTGTTGAGATTTTTGTTACTCCAATGGATGGTACCCTTGTCATTATGGAAAATAGTTTGTTGTCGAGAGTTTTGTTACTCCAATCGATCATAGCCTTGTCATTATGGAAGGTAGTTTGTTTTCCAAATTTTTTATCCTCCAATGGATGGTGGCCTAGTCATTATGGAAGGTAGCTAATTGCAGAGATTTTTGTTACTCCATTGGATTGTAGACTTGACATTATGGAAGGTAGACACTTCTTGATATTTTATTTACTCCAATGGATGGTAGCCTTGTCATTTTTGAAGGTAGTCTGTTGTCCATATTTTTGTTACTCTAATGGATGGTAGCCTTGTCATTATGGAAGGTAGTCTGTTGTCGAGATTTTGGTTACTGGATTGGATGGTAGCCTTGTCATTATGGAAGGTGGTATGTTGTCGAGATTTTTGTTATTCAAATGGATTGTAGCCTTGTCATTATGGAAGGTAGTGTGTTGTCGTGATTTTTGTTACTCCAATGGATGGTAGCCTTTTCATTATGGAAGGTAGTATGTTGTCGATATCTTTTTTACTCCAATGGATGGTAGTCTTGTCATTATGGAAGGTAGTCTGTTGTCGAGATTATTGTTACTCCAATGGATGGTAGCCTGGTCATTATAGAAGGTAGTCTCTTGTTGATATTTTTGTTACTCCAATGGATGGTTGCCTTGTCATTATGGAAGGTAGTCCGTTGTCTCGAATTCTGTTACTCAAATGGATGGTAGCCTTATCATTATTGAAGGTAGTATGTCGTTGTGATTTCTGTTACTCCAATGGATGGTAGACTTGTCATTATGGAAGGTAGTCTATTGTTCAGATTTTTGTTATTCCAATGGATGGTAGCTATCACATTAAGAAAGGTAGTCTGTTGTGGTGATTTTTATTACTCCAATGGATGGTAGCCATGTCATTATGGAAGGTAGTATGTTGTCGATATCTTTGTTACTCTAGTGGATGGTAGCCTTGTCATTATGGAAGGTAGTCCGTTGTCGATATTTTTGTTACTCCAATGGATGGTAGCCTTGTCATTATGGAAGGTGGTCTTTTGTTCATATTTTTGTTACTCCATCGGATGGTAGCCTTGTCATTATGGAAGGTAGTCTATTGTCTTGATTATTGTTACTCAAATGGATGGTAGCCTTGTCATTATGGAAGGTAGTTTGTCGTTATGATTTCTGTTACTCAATGGATGGTAGCCTTGTCATTATGGAAGGTAGTCTGTTGTTCAGATTTTTGTTACTCCAATGGATGGTAGACTTGTAATTATGGAAGGTAGTCTATTGTCGATATTTTTGTTACTCCATTGGATTTTAGCCTTGTCATTATGAAATGTAGTCTATTGTCGAGATTTTTGTTATTCCAATGGATATTAGACTTGTCATTATGGAAGGTAGTCTGTTGTCGCGATTTTTGTTACTCAAACGGATGGTAGCCTTGTCATTATGGAAGGTAGTCTATTTTCGAGATTTTTGTTACTCCATTGCATGGTAGCCTTGTCATTATGGAAGGTAGTCTGTTGTCGAGATTTTTGTTATTCCAATGTATGTTAGCCTTATCATTATGGAAGGTAGTCTGTTGTCGAGTTTTTTGTTATTCCAATGGATGGTAGCCTTGTTATTATGGAAGGTAGTTTGTTGTCAATCTTTGTTACTCCAATGGATGGTAGCCTTGTCATTATGGAAGGTAGTCTGTTGTCGAGTTCTTTGTTATTCCAATGGATGGTAGCCTTGTTATTATGGAAGGTAGTCTGTTGTTGTGATTTTTGTTTCCCCAATGGATGGTAGCCTTATGATTTTTTAAGGTAGTATAATGTTGATATCTTTGTTACTCCAATGGATGGTAGCCTTGTCATTATGGAAGGTAGTCTGTTTTTGATATTTTTGTTACTTGAATGGATGGTACCCTTGTCATTATCCAAGGTAGTCTCTTGTTGATATTATATTACTCCAATGGATGGTAACCTTGTCAATATGGAAGGTAGACTATTTTCCCGATTTTTGCTACTCTAATGGATGGCAGCCTTGTCATTATGGTAGGTAGTCTGTTGTCGTGATTTTTGTTACTCCAATGGTTGGTAGCCTTGTCATTATGGAAGGTAGTATGTTGTCGATATCTTTGTTTCTCTAATGGATGGTAGCCTTGTAATTATGGAAGGTAGTATGTTGTCGTGATTTTTGTTACTTTAATGGATGATAGCCTTGTCATTATGGAAGGTAGTCTCTTGTTGATATTTTTGTTACTCCAATATATGGTAGCCTTGTCATTTTGGAAGGTAGTCTGTTGTGGTGATTTTTGTTATTCCAATGGATGGTAGCCTTGTCATTATGGATGGTAGTCTGTTGTGGTGATTTTTGTTACTCTAATGGATGGTAGACTATTCATTGTGGAAGGTAGTATGTTGTCATGATTTTTATTACTCTAATGAATTGTAGCCTTGTCATTATGGAAGGTTTTATGTTGTCAATATATTTGTTTCTCCAATGGATGGTAGCCTTGTCATTATGGAAGGTAGTCTATTGTCGAGTTTTTGTTACTCCAATGGATGGTAGCCTTGACATTATGGAGGGTAGGTTCTTGTTGATATTTTTGTTACTCCAATGGATTGTAGCCTTGTCATTATGGAAGGTAGTCTGTTGTCCCGATTTTTATTACTCAAATGGATGGTAGCCTTGTCATTATGGAAGGTAGTCTGTTGGTCAGATTTTTGTTACTTCAATGGATGGTAGACTTGTCATTATGGAAGGTAGTCTGTTGTCGATATTTTTGTTACTCCATTGGATTGTAGCCTTATGAAAATGAAAAGTAGTTTGTTGTCGAGATTTTTGTTACTCCAATGGATGGTAGCCTTGTAATTATGGAAGGTAGTCCGTTGTCCCGATTTTTGTTACTCAAATGGATGGTAGCCTTGTCATTATGGAAGGTAGTATGTCATTGTGATTTCTGTTACTCCAATGGATATTAGCCTTGTCATTATGGAAGGTAGTCTGTTATTCAGATTTTTGTTATTCCAATGGATGGTATCCTTCTCATTATGGAATGATGTCTATTGTCTTGATTATTATTACATCAATGGATGGTCGCCATGTCATTATGGAAGTTAGTATGTTGTCGATATCTTTGTTACTCCAATGGATGGTAGCCTTGTAATTATGGAAGTTAGTTTATTGTCGAGATTTTTGTTATTCCAATGGATGCTAGCCTTGTCATTATGGATGGTAGTCTGTTTTTGTGATTTTTGTTACTCTAATGGATGGTAGCCTAGCCATTATGGAAGCTAGTCTGTTGTCATGATTTTTTTTACTCTAATGGATTGTAGCCTTGTCATTATGGAAGGTTTTATGTTGTCGATATGTTTGTTACTCCATTGGATTGTAGCCTTGTCAAAATGAAAAGTAGTTTGTTGTCGAGATTTTTGTTATTCCAATGGATGGTAGACTTGTCATTATGGAAGGTAGTCTCTTGTTGATATTTTTGTTACTCCAATGGATGGTAGCCTTGTCATTATGGAAGGTAGTCCATTGTCTCGATTATTGTTACTCAAATGGATGGTAGCCTTGTCATTATGGAAGGTAGTATGTCATTGTGATTTTTGTTACTCCAATGGATGGTAGCCTTGTCATTATGGAAGGTAGTCTGTTATTTAGATTTTTGTTATTCCAATGGATGGTATCCTTCTCATTAAGGAATTTAGTCTATTGTTGTGATTTTTATAACTCCAATGGATGGTAGCCATGTCATTATGGAAGGTAGTATGTTGTCGATATCTTTGTTACTCTAATGGATGGTAGCCTTGTCATTAGGGAAGGTAGTCCGTTGTCGAGATTTTTGTTACTCCAATGGATGGTAGCCTTGTCATTATGGAAGGTAGTCTCTTGTTGATATTTTTGTTACTCCATTGGAAGTGTAGCCTTTTCATTATGGAAGGTAGTCTGCTGTCCCGATTATTGTTACTCAAATGGATGGTGGCCTTGTCATTATGCAAGGTAGTCTCTTGTTGATATTATTTTACTCAATTGGATGGTAGCCTTGTCATTATGGAAGGTAGACTGTTGTCCCGATTTTTTCTACTCTAATGGATGGTAGCCCTGTCATTATGGTAGGTAGTCTGTTGTCGTCATTTTTGTTACTCCAATGGTTGGTATCCTTGTCATTATGGAAGGTAGTATGTTGTCGATATCTTTGTTTCTCTAATGGATGAAAGCCTTGTAATTATGGAAGGTAGTCTATTGTCGAGATTTTTGTTACTCCAATGGATGATAGCCTTGTCATTATGGAAGGTAGTTCGTTGTCGATATTTTTGTTACTCCAATGGATGGTATCCTTGTCTTTATGGAAGGTAGTCTCTTGTTGATATTTTTGTTACTCCATTGGAAGTGTAGCCTTTTCATTATGGAAGGTAGTCTGTTGTCCCGATTATTGTTACTCAAATAGATGATAGCCTTGTCATTATGCAAGGTAGTCTCTTGTTGATATTATTTTACTCCAATGGATAGTAGCCTTGTCATTATGGAAGGTAGACTATTGTCCCGATTTTTGCTACTCTAATGGATGGTAGCCTTGTCATTATGGTAGGTAGTCTGTTGTAACTTTTGTTACTCCAATGGTTGGTAGCCTTGTCATATGGAAGGTAGTATGTTATCGATATCTTTGTTTCTCTAATGGATGGTAGCCTTGTAATTATGGAAGGTAGTATGTTGTCGTAATTTATGTTACTCTAATGGATGATAGCCTTGTCATTATGGAAGGTAGTCTCTTGTTGATATTTTTGTTACTCCAATGGATGTTAGCCTTGTCATTATGCAAGGTAGAGTGTTGTCTCGATTTTTTTTACTCTAATGGATGGTAGCTTTGTCATTATGGAAGGTAGTCTGTTGTCGAGATTTTTTATACTCAAATGGATGCAAACCTTGTTATTATGGAAGGTAGTCTCTTGTTGATACTTTTGTTACTCCAATAGATGGTAGCCTTGTACTTTTGGAAGGTAGTCTGTTGTCCAGATTTTTGTTACTCTAATGGACGGTAGCCTTGTCATTATGGAAGGTAGTCTGTTGTCGAGATTTTTGTTACACCATTGGATGGTAGCCTTGTAATTATGGAAGTTAGTTTATTGTCGAGATTTTTGTTATTCCAATGGATGCTAGCCTTGTCATTATGGATGGTAGTCTGTTTTTGTGATTTTTGTTACTCTAATGGATGGTAGCCTAGCCATTATGGAAGGTAGTCTGTTGTCGTGATTTTTATTACTCTAATGGATTGTAGCCTTGTCATTATGGAAGGTTTTATGTTGTCGATATGTTTGTTACTCCATTGGATTGTAGCCTTGTCAAAATGAAAAGTAGTTTGTTGTCGTGATTTTTGTTATTCCAATGGATGGTAGACTTGTCATTATGGAAGGTAGTCTCTTGTTGATATTTTTGTTACTCCAATGGATGGTAGCCTTGTCATTATGGAAGGTAGTCCATTGTCTCGATTATTGTTACTCAAATGGATGGTAGCCTTGTCATTATGGAAGGTAGTATGTCATTGTGATTTTTGTTACTCCAATGGATGGTAGCCTTGTCATTATGGAAGGTAGTCTGTTATTTAGATTTTTGTTATTCCAATGGATGGTATCCTTCTCATTTAGGAATTTAGTCTATTGTCGTGATTTTTATAACTCCAATGGATGGTAGCCATGTCATTATGGAAGGTAGTATGTTGTCGATATCTTTGTTACTCTAATGGATGGTAGCCTTGTCATTAGGGAAGGTAGTCCGTTGTTGAGATATTTGTTACTCCAATGGATGGTAGCCTTGTCATTATGGAAGGTAGTCTCTTGTTGATATTTTTGTTACTCCATTGGAAGTGTAGCCTTTTCATTATGGAAGGTAGTCTGCTGTCCCGATTATTGTTACTCAAATGGATGGTAGCCTTGTCATTATGCAAGGTAGTCTCTTATTGATATTATTTTACTCCAATGGATGGTAGCCTTGTCATTATGGAAGGTAGACTGTTGTCCCGATTTTTTCTACTCTAATGGATGGTAGCCCTGTCATTATGGTAGGTAGTCTGTTGTCGTCATTTTTGTTACTCCAATGGTTGGTAGCCTTGTCATTATGGAAGGTAGTATGTTGTCGATATCTTTGTTTCTCTAATGGATGAAAGCCTTGTAATTATGGAAGGTACTCTATTGTCGAGATTTTTGTTACTCCAATGGATGATAGCCTTGTCATTATGGAAGGTAGTCTCTTGTTGATATTTTTGTTACTCCAATGGATGGTTGCCTTGTCATTATGGAAGGTAGAGTGTTGTCTCGATTTTTTTACTCTAACAGATGGTAGCCTTGTCATTACGGAAGGTAGTCTGTTGTCGAGATTTTTTATACTCAAATGGATGGAAACCTTGTTAGTATGGAAGGTAGTCTCTTGTTGATATTTTTGTTACTCAAATAGATGGTAGCCTTGTCATTTTGGAAGGTAGTCTGTTGTCCAGATTTTTGTTACTCTAATGGATGGTAGCCTTGTCATTATGGAAGGTAGTCTGTTGTCGAGATTTTTGTTACACCATTGGATGGTAGCCTTGTAATTATGGAAGGTAGTCTATTGTCGAGATTTTTGTTATTCCAATGGATGGTAGCCTTGTCATTATGGAAGGTAGTCAATTGTGGTGATTTTTGTTACTCTAATGGATGGTAGCCAAGTCGTTATGGAAGGTAGTCTATTGTCGAGATTTTTGTTAATCCAATGGATGGTAGCCTTGTCATTATGGAAGGTAGTCTATTATCGAGATTTTTGTTACTCCAATGGATGGTAGCCTTGTCATTATGGAAGGGAGGTTCTTTTTGATATTTTTGTTACTCCAATGGATTGCAGCCTTGTCATTATGGAAGGTAGTCTGTTGTCCCGATTTTAATTACTCAAAAGGATGGTAGCCTTGTCATTATGGAAGGTAGTCTGTTTTTGTGATTTTTATTACTCCAATGGATGGTAGCCTTGTGTTTATGGAAGGTAGTTTGTTGTTCAGATTTTTGTTACTGCAATGGATGGTATACTTGTCATTATGGAAGGTAGTTTGTTGTCGGTATTTTTGTTACTCCATTGGATTGTAGCCTTGTCAAAATGAAAAGTAGTTTGTTGTCGAGATTTTTGTTATTCCAATGGATGGTAGACTTGTCATTATAGAAGGTAGTCTCTTGTTGATATTTTTGTTACTCCAATGGATGGTAGCCTTGTCATTATGAAAGGTAGTATGTCGTTGTGATTTCTATTACGCCAATGGATGGTAGCCTTGTAATTATGGAAGGTAGTCTTTTGTTCAGATTTTTTTATTCCAATGGATGGTAGCCTTCACATTATGGAAGGTAGTCTGTTGTCGTGATTTTCATTACTCCAATGGATGGTAGCCATGTCATTATGGAAGATAGATATGTTGTTGATATCTTTGTTACTCTAATGGATGGTAGCCTTGTCATTATGGAAGGTAGTCCGTTGTTGTGATTTTTGTTACTCCAATGGATGGTAGCCTTGTCATTATGGAAGGTAGTCTCTTGTTGATATTTTTGTTACTCCATTGGAAGTGTAGCCTTGTCATTATGGAAGGTAGTCTATTGTCCCGATTATTGTTACTCAATTGGATGGTAGCCTTGTCATTATGGAAGGTAGTCTGTCGATGTGATTTCTGTTACTCAATGTATGATAGCCTTATCATTATGGAAGGTAGTCTGTTGTTCAGATTTTAGACTTGTCATTATGGAAGGTAGTCTGTTGTCGATATTTTTGTTACTCCATTAGATTGTAGCCTTGACATTATGGAAGGTAGTCTGTTGTGGTCATTTTTGTTACTCTAATGGATGGTAGCCTAGTCATTATGGAAGGTAATCTGTTGTCGAGATTTTTGTTACTCTAATGGATGGTAGCCTTATCATTATGTAAGGTTTTATGTTGTTGATATCTTTGTTCCTCCAATGGATGATAGCCTTGTCATTATGGAAGGTAGTCTGTTGTCGAGATTTTTGTTACTCCAATGGATGGTAACCTTCTCACTATGGAAGGTAGGTTCTTTTTGATATTTTTGTTAATCCAATGGATTGCAGCCTTCTCATTATGGAAGGTAGTCTATTATCCTAATTTTTATTACTCAAATGGTTGGTAGCCTTGTCATTATGGAAGGTAGTATGTCATTGTGATTTCTGTTACTCCAATGGATGGTAGCCTTGTCATTATCGAAGGTAGTCTGTTATTCAGATTTTTGTTATTCCAATGGATGGTATCCTTCTCATTATGGAATGTATTCTATTGTCATGATTTTTATTACTCCAACGGATTGTAGCCATGTCATTATGGAAGGTAGTATGTTATCGATATCTTTGTTACTCTAATTGATGGTAGCCTTGTCATTATGGAAGGTAGTCCGTTGTCGATATTTTTGTTACTCCAATTGATGGTAGCCTTCTCATTATGGAAGTTAGTCTGTTGTTGATATTTTTGTTACTCCATACGAAGTATAGCCTTGTCATTAGGGAAGGTATTCTGTTGTCCCGGTTATTGTTACTCAAATAGATGGTAGCCTTGTCATTATGCAAGGTAGTCTCTTGTTGACATTATTTTACTCCAATGGATGGTAGCCTTGTCATTATGGAAGGTAGACTGTTGTCCAGATTTTTGCTACTCTAATGGATGGTAGCCTTGTCATTATTGTAGGTAGTCTATTGTCGTGATTTTTATTACTCCAATGGTTTGTAGCCTTGTCATTATGGAAGGTAGTATGTTCTCAATATCTTTTATTATCTAATGGATGGTAGCCTTGTAATTATGGAAGGTAGTCTATTGTCAAGATTTTTGTTACTCCAATGGATGATAGCCTTGTCATTATGGAAGGTAGTCTCTTGTTGATATTTTTGTTATTCTAATGGATGGTAGCCTTGTCATTATTGAAGGTAGAGTGTTGTCTCGATTTTTTTTACTCTAATGGATGGTAGCCTTGTCATGGAAGGTAGTCTATTGTTGAGATTTTTTATACTCAAATGGATGGAAACCTTGTTATTATGGAAGGTAGTCTCTTGTTAATATTTTTGTTACTCCAATAAATGGTAGCCTTGTCATTATGGAAGGTAGTCCGTTGTCCCGATTTTTGTTACATAAATGGATGGTAGCCTTGTCATTATGGAAGGTAGTATGTCGTTGTGATTTCTGTTACTCCAATGGATGGTAGCCTTGTCATTATGGAAGGTAGTCCGTTGTCCCGATTTTTGTTATTCCAATGGATGGTATCCTTCTCATTATGGAATGTAGTCTATTGTCGTGATTTTTATTACTCAAATGGATGGTAGCCATGTCATTATGGAAGGTAGTATGTTGTCGATATCTTTGTTACTCTAATGGATGGTAGCCTTGTCATTAGGGAAGGTAGTTCGTTGTCGAGATTTTTGTTACTCCAATGGATGGTAGCCTTGTCATTATGGAAGGTAGTCTCTTGTTGATATTTTTGTTACTCCATTGGAAGTGTAGCCTTTTCATTATGGAAGGTAGTCTGCTGTCCCGATTATTGTTACTCAAATGGATGGTAGCCTTGTCATTATGCAAGGTAGTCTCTTGTTGATATTATTTTACTCCAATGGATGGTAGCCTTGTCATTATGGAAGGTAGACCGTTGTCCCGATTTTTTCTACTCTAATGGATGGTAGCCCTGTCATTATGGTAGGTAGTCTGTTGTCGTCATTTTTGTTACTCCAATGGTTGGTAGCCTTGTCATTATGGAAGGTAGTATGTTGTCGATATCTTTGTTTCTCTAATGGATGAAAGCCTTGTAATTATGGAAGGTAGTCTATTGTCGAGATTTTTGTTACTCCAATGGATGATAGCCTTGTCATTATGGAAGGTAGAGTGTTGTCTCAATTTTTTTACTCTAACAGATGGTAGCCTTGTCATTACGGAAGGTAGTCTGTTGTCGAGATTTTTTATACTCAAATGGATGGAAACCTTGTTATTATGGAAGGTAGTCTCTTGTTGATATTTTTGTTACTCCAATAGATGGTAGCCTTGTCATTTTGGAAGGTAGTCTGTTGTCCAGATTTGTTATTCTAATGGATGGTAGCCTTGTCATTATGGAAGGTAGTCTGTTGTCGAGATTTTTGTTACACCATTGGATGGTAGCCTTGTAATTATGGAAGGTAGTCTATTGTCGAGATTTTTGTTATTCCAATGGATGGTAGCCTTGTCATTATGGAAGGTAGTCAGTTGTGGTGATTTTTGTTACTCTAATGGATGGTAGCCTAGTCGTTATGGAAGGTAGTCTATTGTCGAGATTTTTGTTAATCCATAGGATGGTAGCCTTGTCATTATGGAAGGTAGTCTATTGTCGAGATTTTTGTTCTCCAATGGATGGTAGCCTTGTCATTATGGAAGGGAGGTTCTTTTTGATATTTTTGTTACTCCAATGGATTGCAGCCTTGTCATTATGGAAGGTAGTCTGTTGTCCCGATTTTTATTACTCAAATGGATGGTAGCCTTGTCATTATGGAAGGTAGTCTGTTTTTGTGATTTCTGTTACTCCAATGGATGGTAGCCTTGTCATTATGGAAGGTAGTTTGTTGTTCAGATTTTTGTTACTGCAATGGATGGTAGACTTGTCATTATGGAAGGTAGTTTGTTGTCGGTATTTTTGTTACTCCATTGGATTGTAGCCTTGTCAAAATGAAAAGTAGTTTGTTGTCGAGATTTTTGTTATTCCAATGGATGGTAGACTTGTCATTATAGAAGGTAGTCTCTTGTTGATATTTTTGTTACTCCAATGGATGGTAGCCTTGTCATTATGAAAGGTAGTATGTCGTTGTGATTTCTATTACGCCAATGGATGGTAGCCTTGTAATTAGGGAAGGTAGTCTTTTGATCATATTTTTTTATTCCAATGGATGGTAGCCTTCACATTATGGAAGGTAGTCTGTTGTCGTGATTTTCATTACTCCAATGGATGGTAGCCATGTCATTATGGAAGGTAGATATGTTGTTGATATCTTTGTTACTCTAATGGATGGTAGCCTTGTCATAATGGAAGCTAGTCCGTTGTTGTGATTTTTGTTACTCCAATGGATGGTAGCCTTGTCATTATGGAAGGTAGTCTCTTGTTGATATTTTTGTTACTCCATTAGAAGTGTAGCCTTGTCATTATTGAAGGTAGTCTATTGTCCCGATTATTGTTACTCAATTGGATGGTAGCCTTGTCATTATGGAAGGTAGTCTGTCGATGTGATTTTTGTTACTCAATGGATGATAGCCTTATCATTATGGAAGGTAGTCTGTTGTTCAGATTTTAGACTTGTCATTATGGAAGGTAGTTTGTTGTCGATATTTTTGTTACTCCATTAGATTGTAGCCTTGACATTATGGAAGGTAGTCTGTTATGGTCATTTTTGTTACTCTAATGGATGGTAGCCTAGTCATTATGGAAGGTAATCTGTTGTCGAGATTTTTGTTACTCTAATGGATGGTAGCCTTATCATTATGTAAGGTTTTATGTTGTTGATATCTTTGTTCCTCCAATGGATGGTAGCCTTGTCATTATGGAAGGTAGTCTGTTGTCGAGATTTTTGTTACTCCAATGGATGGTAACCTTCTCATTATGGAAGGTAGGTTCTTTTTGATATTTTTGTTAATCCAATGGATTGCAGCCTTCTCATTATGGAAGGTAGTCTGTTGTCCTAATTTTTATTACTCAAATGGATGGTAGCCTTGTCATTATGGAAGGTAGTATGTCATTGTGATTTCTGTTACTCCAATAGATGGTAGCCTTGTCATTATGGAAGGTAGTCTGTTATTCAGATTTTTGTTATTCCAATGGATGGTATCCTTCTCATTATGGAATGTATTCTATTGTCATGATTTTTATTACTCCAACGAATTGTAGCCATGTCATTATGGAAGGTAGTATGTTCTCGATATCTTTGTTACTCTAATTGATGGTAGCCTTGTCATTATGGAAGGTAGTCTGTTGTCGAGATTTTTGTTACTCCAATTGATGGTAGCCTTGTCATTAGGGAAGTTAGTCTCTTGTTGATATTTTTTTTACTCCATTGGAAGTGTAGGCATGTCATTATGGAAGGTATTCTGTTGTCACGGTTATTGTTACTCAAATGGATGGTATCCTTGTCATTATGCAAGGTAGTCTCTTGTTGATATTATTTTACTCCAATGGATGGTAGCCTTGTCATTATGGAAGGTAGACTGATGTCCCGATTTTTTCTACTCTAATGGATGGTATCCTTGTCATTATGGTAGGTAGTTTATTGTCGTGATTTTTGTTACTCCAATGGTTGGTATCCTTGTCATTATGGAAGGTAGTATGTTGTCGATATCTTTGTTTCTCTAATGGATGGGTAGCCTTGTAATTATGGAAGGTAGTTTATTGTCGAGATTTTTGTTACTCCAATGGATAATAGCCTTGTCATTATAGAAGGTAGTCTCTTGTTGATATTTTTGTTACTCCAATGGATGGTAGCCTTGTATTTATGGTAGGTAGAGTGTTGTCTTTATTTTTTTTACTCTAATGGATGGTAGCCTTGTCATTGTGGAAGGTAGTCTGTTGTTGAGATTTTTTATACTCAAATGGATGGAAACCTTGTTATTATGGAAGGTAGTCTCTTGTTGATGTTTTTGTTACTCCAATAGATGGTAGCCTTGTCATTATGCAAGGTAGTCCATTGTCCCGATTTTTGTTACTCAAATGGATGGTAGCCTTGTCATTATGGAAGGTAGTATGTCGTTGTGTTTTCTGTTACTCCAATGGATGGTAGCCTTGTCATTATGGAAGGTAGTCCGTTGTCCCGATTTTTGTTATTCCAATGGATGGTAGCCTTCTAATTATGGAATGTAGTCTATTGTCGTTATTTTTATTACTCCAATGGATGGTAGCCATGTCATTATGGAAGGTAGTATGTTATCGATATCTTTGTTACTCTAATGGATGGTAGCCTTGTCATTTGGGAAGGTAGTCCGTTGTCGAGATTTTTGTTAATCCAATGGATGGTAGCCTTGTCATTATGGAAGGTAGTCTGTTATTCAGATTTTTGTTATTCCAATGGATGGTATCCTTCTCATTATGGAATGTATTCTATTGTCATGATTTTTATTACTCCAACGGATTGTAGCCATGTCATTATGGAAGGTAGTATGTTCTCGATATCTTTGTTACTCTAATTGATGGTAGCCTTGTCATTATGGAAGGTAGTCCGTTGTCGAGATTTTTGTTACTCCAATTGATGGTAGCCTTGTCATTATGGAAGTTAGTCTCTTGTTGATATTTTTGTTACTCCATTGGAAGTGTAGGCATGTCATTATGGAAGGTATTCTGTTGTCACGGTTATTGTTACTCAAATGGATGGTATCCTTGTCATTATGCAAGGTAGTCTCTTGTTGATATTATTTTACTCCAATGGATGGTAGCCTTGTCATTATGGAAGGTAGACTGATGTCCCGATTTTTTCTACTCTAATGGATGGTATCCTTGTCATTATGGTAGGTAGTTTATTGTCGTGATTTTTGTTACTCCAATGGTTGGTATCCTTGTCATTATGGAAGGTAGTATGTTGTCGATATCTTTGTTTCTCTAATGGATGGGTAGCCTTGTAATTATGGAAGGTAGTTTATTGTCGAGATTTTTGTTACTCCAATGTATAATAGCCTTGTCATTATAGAAGGTAGTCTCTTGTTGATATTTTTGTTACTCCAATGGATGGTAGCCTTGTATTTATGGTAGGTAGAGTGTTGTCTTGATTTTTTTTACTCTAATGGATGGTAGCCTTGTCATTATTGAAGGTAGTCTGTTGTTGAGATTTTTTATACTCAAATGGATGGAAACCTTGTTATTATGGAAGGTAGTCTCTTGTTGATGTTTTTGTTACTCCAATAGATGGTAGCCTTGTCATTATGCAAGGTAGTCCATTGTCCCGATTTTTGTTACTCCAATGGATGGTAGCCTTGTCATTATGGAAGGTAGTCCGTTGTCCCAATTTTTGTTATTCCAATGGATGGTAGCCTTCTAATTATGGAATGTAGTCTATTGTCGTTATTTTTATTACTCCAATGGATGGTAGCCATGTCATTATGGAAGGTAGTATGTTATCAATATCTTTGTTACTCTAATGGATGGTAGCCTTGTCATTTGGGAAGGTAGTCCGTTGTCGAGATTTTTGTTAATCCAATGGATGGTAGCCTTGTCATTATGGAAGGTAGTCTCTTGTTGATATTTTTGTTACTCCAATGGATGGTAGCCTTGTCATTGTGGAAGGTATTCTGTTGTCGAGATTTTTTATAATAAAATGGATGGAAACCTTGTTATTATGGAAGGTGGTCTCTTGTTGATATTTTTGTTACTCCAATAGATGGTAGCCTTGTCATTTTGGAAAGTACTATGTTGTCCAGATTTTTGTTACTCTAATGGATCGTAGCCTTGTCATTATGTAAGGTAGTCTGTTGTCGAGATTTTTGTTACACCATTGGATGGTAGCCTTGTAATTATGGAAGGTAGTCTATTGTCGATATTTTTGTTATTCCAATGGATTACAGCCTTGTCATTATGGATGGTAGTCTGTTGTGGTGATTTTTGTTACTCTAATGGATGGTAGCCTTGTCATTTTGGAAGGTAGTATGTCATTGTGATTTCTGTTACTCCAATGGATGGTAGCCTTGTCATTATGGAAGGTAGTCTGTTATTCAGATTTTTGTTATTCCAATGGATGGTATCCTTCTCATTATGGAATGTATTCTATTGTCATGATTTTTATTACTCCAACGGATTGTAGCCATGTCATTATGGAAGGTAGTATGTTCTCGATATCTTTGTTACTCTAATTGATGGTAGCCTTGTCATTATGGAAGGTAATCCGTTGTCGAGATTTTTGTTACTCCAATTGATGGTAGCCTTGTCATTATGGAAGTTAGTCTCTTGTTGATATTTTTGTTACTCCATTGGAAGTGTATGCATGTCATTATGGAAGGTATTCTGTTGTCACGGTTATTGTTACTCAAATGGATGGTAGCCTTGTCATTATGCAAGGTAGTCTCTTGTTGATATTATTTTACTCCAATGGATGGTAGCCTTGTCATTATGGAAGGTAGACTGTTGTCCCGATTTTTTCTACTCTAATGGATGGTAGCCTTGTAATTATGGTAGGTAGTCTGTTGTCGTGATTTTTGTTACTCCAATGGTTGGTAGCCTTGTTATTATGGAAGGTAGTATGTTGTCGATATCTTTGTTTCTCTAATGGATGAAAGCCTTGTAATTATGGAAGGTAGTCTATTGTCGAGATTTTTGTTACTCCAATGGATGATAGCCTTGTCATTATGGAAGGTAGTCTCTTGTTGATATTTTTGTTACTCCAATGGATGGTAGCCTTGTCATTATGGAAGGTAGAGTGTTGTCTCGATTTTTTTACTCTAACGGATGGTAGCCTTGTCATTACGGAAGGTAGTCTGTCGTCGAGATTTTTTATACTCAAATTGATGGAAACCTTGTTATTATGGAAGGTAGTCTCTTGTTGATATTTTTGTTACTCCAATAGATGGTAGCCTTGTCATTTTGGAAGGTAGTCTGTTGTCCAGATTTTTGTTACTCTAATGGATGGTAGCCTTGTCATTATGGAAGGTAGTCTATTGTCGAGATTTTTGTTACACCATTGGATGTTAGCCTTGTAATTATGGAAGGTAGTCTATTGTCGAGATTTTTGTTATTCCAATGGATGGTAGCCTTGTCATTATGGAAGGTAGTTAGTTGTGGTGATTTTTGTTACTCTAATGGATGGTAGCCTAGTCGTTATGGAAGGTAGTGTATTGTCGAGATTTTTGTTACTCCAATGGATGGTAGCCTTGTCATTATGGAAGGTAGTCCGTTGTCGAGATTTTTGTTAATCCAAAGGGTGGTAGCCTTGTCTTTATGGAAGGTAGTCTCTTGTTGTTATTTTTGTTACTCTAATGGATGGTAGCCTTGTCATTATGGAAGGTAGTCTGTTGTCGTGATTTTTATTACTCTAATGGATGGTAGCCTTGTCATTATGGAAGGTTTTATGTTGTCGATATCTTTGTTACTCCAATGAATGGTAGCCTTGTCATTATGGAAGGTAGTCTATTTTCGAAATTTTTGTCACTCCAATGGATGGTAGCCTTGTCATTATGGAAGGTAGGTTCTTGTTGATATTTTTGTTACTCCTATGGATGGTAGCCTTGTCATTATGGAAGGTAGTCTATTTTTGTGATTTATGTTACTCCAATGGATGGTAGAATTGTCATTATGGAAAGTAGTCTGTTGTCGATATTTTTGTTACTCCATTGGATTGTAGCCTTGTCAAAATGAAAAGTAGTTTGTTGTCGAGATTTTAGTTATTCCAATGGATGGTAGACTTGTCATTATAGAAGGTAGTCTCTTGTTGATATTTTTGTTACTCCAATGGATGGTAGCCTTGTCATTATGGAAGGTAGTCTGTTGTCCCTATTTTTGTTACTCAAATCGATGGTAGCCTTGTCATTATGGAAGGTAGTATGTCATTGTGATTTCTGTTACTCCAATGGATGGTAGCATTGTCATTATGGAAGGTAGTCTGTTATTCAGATTTTTGTTATTCCAATGGATGGTATCCTTCTCATTATGGAATGTAGTCTATTGTCGTGATTTTTATTACTCCAATGGATGGTAGCCATGTCATTATGGAAGGTAGTATGTTGTCGATATCTTTGTTACTCTAATGGATGGTAGCCTTGTCATTATGGAAGGTAGTCCTTTGTCGAATTTTTGTTACTCCAATGGATGGTATCCTTGTCATTATGGAATTTAGTCTCTTGATGATATTTTTGTTACTCCATTGGAAGTGTAGCCTTTTAATTATGGAAGGTATTATGTTGTCCCGGTTATTGTTACTCAAACGGATGGTAGCCTTGTCATTATGGAAGGTAGACTGTTGTATCGATTTTTTCTACTCTAATGGATGGTAGCCTTGTCATTATGGTAGGTAGTCTATTGTCGTGATTTTTGTTACTCCAATGGTTGGTAGCCTTGTCATTATGGAAGGTAGTATGTTGTCGATATTTTTGTTACTCAAATGGATGGTAGCCTTGTAATTATGGAAGGTAGTCTATTGTCGAGATTTTTGTTACTCCAATGGATGATAGCCTTGTCATTATGGAAGGTAGTCTCTTGTTGATATTTTTGTTACTCCAATGGATGGTAGCCTTGTCATTATGGAAGGTAGTCTATTGTCGTGATTTTTATTACTCCAATGGATGGTAGCCATGTCATTATGGAAGGTAGTATGTTGTCGATATCTTTGTTACTCTAATGGATGGTAGCCTTGTCATTATGGAAGGTAGTCCTTTGTCGAATTTTTGTTACTCCAATGGATGGTATCCTTGTCATTATGGAATTTAGTCTCTTGATGATATTTTTGTTACTCCATTGGAAGTGTAGCCTTTTAATTATGGAAGGTATTATGTTGTCCCGGTTATTGTTACTCAAACGGATGGTAGCCTTGTCATTATGGAAGGTAGACTGTTGTATCGATTTTTTCTACTCTAATGGATGGTAGCCTTGTCATTATGGTAGGTAGTCTATTGTCGTGATTTTTGTTACTCCAATGGTTGGTAGCCTTGTCATTATGGAAGGTAGTATGTTGTCGATATTTTTGTTACTCAAATGGATGGTAGCCTTGTAATTATGGAAGGTAGTCTATTGTCGAGATTTTTGTTACTCCAATGGATGATTGCCTTGTCATTATGGAAGGTAGTCTCTTGTTGATATTTTTGTTACTCCAATGGATGGTAGCCTTGTCATTATGGAAGGTAGAGTGTTGTCTCGATTTTTTTTACTCTAATGGATGGTAGCCTTGACATTATGAAAGGTAGTCTGTTGTTGAGATTTTTTATACTCAAATGGGTGGAAACCTTGTTATTGTGGAAGGTAGTCTCTTGTTGATATTTTTGTTACTCCAATAGATGGTAGCCTTGTCATAATGGAAGGTAGTCCATTGTCCCGATTTTTGTTACTCAAAAGGATGGTAGCCTTGTCATGATGGAAGGTAGTATTTCATTGTAATTTATGTTGCTCCAATGGATGGTAGCCTTGTCATTATCGAAGGTAGTCCGTTGTACCGATTTTTGTTATTCCAATGGATGTTAGCCTTCTCATTATGGAATGTAGTCTATTGTCGTGATTTTTATTACTCCAATGGATGGTAGCCATGTCATTATTGAAGGTAGTATGTTGTCGATATCTTTGTTACTCTAATGGATGGTAGCCTTGTCATTAGGGAAGGTAGTCCGTTGTCGAGATTTTTGTTACTCCAATGGATGGTATCCTTGTCATTATGGAAGGTAGTCTCTTGTTGATATTTTTGTTACTGCATTAGAAGTGTAGCCTTTTCATTATGGAAGGTAGTCTGTTGTCCCGATTATTGTTACTCAAATGGATGGTAGCCTTGTCATTATGCAAGGTAGTCTCTTGTTGATATTATTTTACTCCAATGGATGGTAGCCTTGTCATTATGGAAGGTAGACTGTTGTCCCGATTTTTGCTACTCTGATGGATGGTAGCCTTGTCATTATGGTAGGTAGTTTGTTGTCGTGATTTTTGTTACTCTAATGGTTGGTAGCCTTGTCATTATGGAAGGTAGTATGTTGTCGATATCTTTGTTTCTCTAATGGATGGTAGCCTTGTAATTATGGAAGGTAGTCTATTGTCGAGATTTTTGTTACTCTAATGAATGATAGCCTTGTCATTATGGAAGGTAGTCTCTTGTTGATATTTTTGTTACTCCAATGGATGGTAGCCTTGTCATTATTGAAGGTAGAGTGTTGTCTCGATTTTTTTTACTCTAATGGATGGTAGCCTTGTCATTATGAAAGGTAGTCTGTTGTCGAGATTTTTTATACTCAAATGGATGGAAACCTTGTTATTATGAAAGGTACTCTCTTATTGATATTTTTGTTACTCCAATAGATGGTAGCCTTGTCATTATGGAAGGTAGTCTGTTGTCCATATTTTTGTTACTCTAATGGATGGTAGCCTAGTCATTATGGAAGGTAGTCTATTGTCGAGATTTTTGTTACACCATTGGATGGTAGACTTGTCAGTATGGAAGGTAGTCTGTTGTCGTGATTTTTATTACTCTAATGGATTGTAGCCTTGTCATTATGGAAGGTAGTCCGTTGTCCCGATTTTTGTTATTCCAATGGATGGTAGCCTTCTAATTATGGAATGTAGTCTATTGTCGTGATTTTTATTACTCCAATGGATGGTAGCCATGTCATTATGGAAGGTAGTATGTTATCGATATCTTTGTTACTCTAATGGATGGTAGCCTTGTCATTTGGGAAGGTAGTCCGTTTTCGATATTTTTGTTAATCCAATGGATGGTAGACTTGTCATTATGGAAGGTAGTCTCTTGTTGATATTTTTGTTACTCCAATGGATGGTAGCCTTGTCATTGTGGAAGGTAGTCTGTTGTCGAGATTTTTTATAATAAATGGATGGAAACCTTGTTATTATGGAAGGTAGTCTCTTGTTGATATTTTTGTTACTCCAATAGATGGTAGCCGTGTCATTTTGGAAGGTAGTATGTTGTAAAGATTTTTGTTACTCTAATGGATGGTAGCCTTGTCATTATGGAAGGTAGTCTGTTGTCGAGATTTTTGTTACACCATTGGATGGTAGCCTTGTAATTATGGAAGGTAGTCTATTGTCGATATTTTTGTTATTCCAATGGATGGTAGCCTTGTCATTATGGATGGTAGTCTGTTGTGGTGATTTTTGTTACTCTAATGGATGGTAGCCTAGACATTATGGAAGGTAGTCGGTTGTCGTGATTTTTATTACTCTAATGGATTGTAGCCTTGTCAATATGGAAGGTTTTATGTTGTTGATATCTTTGTTACTCAAATGGATGGTAGCCTTGTCATTATGGAAGGTAGTCTATTTTCGAAATTTTTGTCACTCCAATGGATGGTAGCCTTGTCATTATGGAAGGTAGGTTCTTGTTGATATTTTTGTTACTCCAATGGATTGCAGCCTTGTCATTATGGAAGGTAGTCTGTTGTCCCGATTTTTATTACTCAAATGGATGGTAGCCTTGTCATTATGGAAGGTAGTCTGTTTTTATGATTTATGTTACTCAAATGGATTGTAGACTTGTCATTATGGAAGGTAGTCTGTTGTCGATATTTTTGTTACTCCATTGGATTGTAGCCTTGTCAAAATTTAAAGTAGTTTGTTGTCGAGATTTTTGTTATTCCAATGGATGGTAGACTTGTCATTATAGAAGGTAGTCTCTTGTTGATATTTTTGTTACTCCAATGGATGGTAGCCTTGTCATTATGGAAGGTAGTCTATTGTCCCTATTTTTGTTACTCAAATGGATGGTAGCCTTGTCATTATGGAAGGTAGTATGTCATTGTGATTTCTGTTACTCCAATGGATGGTAGCATTGTCATTATGGAAGGTAGTCTGTTATTCAGATTTTTGTTATTCCAATGGATGGTATCCTTCTCATTATTGAATGTAGTCTATTGTCGTGATTTTTATTACTCCAATGGATGGTAGCCATGTCATTATGGAAGGTAGTATGTTGTCGATATCTTTGTTACTCTAATGGATGGTAGCCTTGTCATGATGGAAGGTAGTCCTTTGTCGACTTTTTGTTACTCCAATGGATGGTATCCTTGTCATTATGTAAGTTAGTCTCTTGTTGAAATTTTTGTTACTCCTTTGGAAGTGTAGCCTTTTCATTATGGAAGGTATTATGTTGTCCCGGTTATTGTTACTCAAACGGATGGTAGCCTTGTCATTATGGAAGGTAGACAGTTGTCCAGATTTTTGCTACTCTAATGGATGGTAGCCTTGTCATTATGGTAGGTAGTCTATTGTCGTGATTTTTGTTACTCCAATGGTTGGTAGCCTTGTCATTATGGAAGGTAGTATGTTGTCGATATCTTTGTTTCTCTAATGGATGGTAGCCTTGTAATTATGGAAGGTAGTCTATTGTCGAGATTTTTGTTACTCCAAAGGATGATAGCCTTGTAATTATGGAAGGTAGTCTCTTGTTGATATTTTTGTTACTCCAATGGATGGTAGCCTTGTCATTATGGAAGGTAGAGTGTTGTCTCGATTTTTTTACTCTAATGGATGGTAGCCTTGACATTATGGAAGGTAGTCTGTTGTCCCGATTTTTGTTACTCAAATGGATGGTAGCCTTGTCATGATGGAAGGTAGTATTTCATTGTAATTTCTGTTACTCTAATGGATGGTAGCCTTATCATTATCGAAGGTAGTCCGTTGTACCGATTTTTGTTATTCCAATGCATGTTAGTCTTCTCATTATGGAATGTAGTCTATTGTCGTGATTTTTATTACTCCAATGGTTGTAGCCATTTCATTATGGAAGGTAGTATGTTGTCGATATCTTTGTTACTCTAATGGATGGTAGCCTTGTCATTAGGGAAGGTAGTGCGTTGTCGGGATTTTTGTTACTCCAATGGATGGTATCCTTGTCACTATGGAAGGTAGTCTCTTGTTGATATTTTTGTTACTTCATTAGAAGTGTAGCCTTTTCATTATGGAAGGTAGTCTGTTGTCCCGAGTATTGTTACTCAAATGGATGGTAGCCTTGTCATTATGCAAGGTAGTCTCTTGTTGATATTATTTTACTCCAATGGATGGTAGCCTTGTCATTATGGACGGTATACTATTGTCCCGATTTTTGCTACTCTAATTAATGGTAGCCTTGTCATTATGGTAGGTAGTCTGTTGTCGTTATTTTTGTTACTCCAATGGTTGGTAGCCTTGTCATTATGGAAGGTAGTATGTTGTCGATATCTTTGTTTCTCTAATGGATGGTAGCCTTGTAATTATGGAAGGTAGTCTATTGTCGAGATTTTTGTTACTCTAATGAATGATAGCCTTGTCATTATGGAAGGTAGTCTCTTGTTGATATTTTTGTTACTCCAATGGATGGTAGCCTTGTCATTATGGAAGGTAGAGTGTTGTCTCGATTATTTTACTCTAATGGATGGTAGCCTTGTCATTATGGAAGGTAGTCTGTTGTCGAGATTTTTTATACTCAAATGAATGGAAACCTTGTTATTATGAAACGTAGTCTCTTGTTGATATTTTTGTTAATCCAATAGATAATATCCTTGTCATTATGGAAGGTAGTCTGTTGTCCAGATTTTTGTTACTCTAATAGATGGTAGCCTGGTCATTACTGAAGGTAGTCTATTTTCGAGATTTTTGTTACACCATTGGATGGTAGACTTGTAATTATGGAAGGTAGTCTATTGTCGATATTTTTGTTATTCCAATGGATGGTAGCCTTGTCATTATGGATGGTAGTCTGTTGTGGTGATTTTTGTTACTCTAATGGATGGTAGCCTAGTCATTATGGAAGGTCGTCTGTTGTCGTGATTTTTATTACTCTAATGGATTGTAGCCTTATCATTGTGGATGGTTTTATGTTGTCGATATCTTTGTTACTCCAATGGATGGTAGCCTTGTCATCATGGAAGATAGTCTATTGTCGAAATTTTGGTTATTCCAATGGATGGTAGCCTTGTCATTATGGAAGTTAGCTTCTTGTTGATATTTTTGTTACTCCAATGGATTGCAGCCTTGTCATTATGGAAGGTAGTCTGTTGTCCCGATTTTTATTACTCAAATGGATGGTAGCCTTGTCATTATGGAAGGTAGTCTGTTTTTGTGATTTCTGTTACTCCAATGGATGGTAGACTTGTCATTATGGAAGGTAGTCTATTATCGATATTTTTGTTACTCCATTGGATTGTAGCCTTGTCAAAATGAAAAGTACTTTGTTGTCGAGATTTGTGTTATTCGAATGGATGGTAGACTTGTCATTATAGAAGGTATTCTCTTGTTGATATTTTTGTTACTCCAATGGATGGTAGCCTTGTCATTATGGAAGGTAGTCCATTGTCCCGATTTTTGTTACTCAAATGGATGGTAGCCTTGTCGTTATGGAAGGTAGTATGTCATTGTGATTTCTGTTACTCTAATGGATGGTAGCCTTGTCATTATGGAAGGTAGTCTGTTATTTAGATTTTTGTTATTCCAATGGATGGTATCCTTCTCATTATGGAATGTAGTTTATTGTCGTGATTTTTATTACTCCAATGGATGGTAGCCATGTCATTATGGTAGGTAGTATGTTGTCGATATCTTTGTTACTCTAATGGATGGTAGCCTTGTCATTATGGAAGGTAGTCTGTTGTCGAATTTTTGTTACTCCAATTGATGGTAGCCTTGTCATTATGGAAGTTAGTCTCTTGTTGATATTTTTGTTACTCCATTGGAAGTGTAGCCTTGTCATTATGGAAGGTATTATGTTGTCCCGGTTATTGTTACTCAAATGGATGGTAGCCTTGTCATTATGCAAGGTAGTCTCTTGTTGACATTATTTTACTCCAATGGATGGTAGCCTTGTCATTACGGAAGGTAGACTATTGTCCCGATTTTTGCTACTCTAATGGATGGTAGCCTTGTCATTATGGTAGGTAGTCTATTGTCGTGATTTTTGTTACTCCAATAGTTGGTAGCCTTGTAATTATGGAAGGTAGTATGTTGTCGATATCTTTGTTTCTCTAATGGATGGTAGCCTTGTAATTATGGAAGGTAGTCTATTGTCGAGATTTTTGTTACTCCAATGGATGATTGCCTTGTCATTATGGAAGGTAGTCTCTTGTTGATATTTTTGTTACTCCAATGGATGGTAGCCTTGTCATTATGGAAGGTAGTATGTTGTCGATATCTTTATTACTTCAACGGATGTTAGCCTTGTCATTTTGGAAGGTAGTCTTTCCTTGTGATTTTTTTTACTCCTATGGATGGTAGCCTTATCATTTTGGAAGGTAGTATGTTGTCGATATCTTTGTGACTTCAATGGATGTTAGCCTTGTCATTATGGAAGGTAGTCTCTTGTTGATATTTTTGTTACTCCAATGGATGGTAGCCTTGTCATTATGGAAGGTAGAGTGTTGTCTCGATTATTTTACTCTAATGGATGGTAGCCTTGTCATTATGGAAGGTAGTCTGTTGTCGAGATTTTTTATACTCAAATGAATGGAAACCTTGTTATTATGAAAAGTAGTCTCTTGTTGATATTTTTGTTAATCCAATAGATGATAGCCTTGTCATTATGGAAGGTAGTCTGTTGTCCAGATTTTTGTTACTCTAATAGATGGTAGCCTGGTCATTACTGAAGGTAGTCTATTGTCGAGATTTTTGTTACACCATTGGATGGTAGACTTTTAATTATGGAAGGTAGTCTATTGTCGATATTTTTGTTATTCCAATGGATGGTAGCCTTGTCATTATGGATGGTAGTCTGTTGTGGTGATTTTTGTTACTCTAATGGATGTTAGCCTAGTCATTATGGAAGGTCGTCTGTTGTCGTGATTTTTATTACTCTAATGGATTGTAGCCTTATCATTATGGATGGTTTTATGTTGTCGATATCTTTGTTACTCCAATGGATGGTAGCCTTGTCATCATGGAAGGTAGTCTATTGTCGAAATTTTGGTTATTCCAATGGATGGTAGCCTTGTCATTATGGAAGTTAGCTTCTTGTTGATATTTTTGTTACTCCAATGGATTGCAGCCTTGTCATTATGGAAGGTAGTCTGTTGTCCCGATTTTTATTACTCAAATGGATGGTAGCCTTGTCATTATGGAAGGTAGTCTGTTTTTGTGATTTCTGTTACTCCAATGGATGGTAGACTTGTCATTATGGAAGGTAGTCTATTATCGATATTTTTGTTACTCCATTGGATTGTAGCCTTGTCAAAATGAAAAGTAGTTTGTTGTCGAGATTTGTGTTATTCGAATGGATGGTAGACTTGTCATTATAGAAGGTATTCTCTTGTTGATATTTTTGTTACTCCAATGGATGGTAGCCTTGTCATTATGGAAGGTAGTCCATTGTCCCGATTTTTGTTACTCAAATGGATGGTAGCCTTGTCGTTATGGAAGGTAGTATGTCATTGTGATTTCTGTTACTCTAATGGATGGTAGCCTTGTCATTATGGAAGGTAGTCTGTTATTTAGCTTTTTGTTATTCCAATGGATGGTATCCTTCTTATTATGGAATGTAGTCTATTGTCGTGATTTTTATTACTCTAATGGATGGTAGCCATGTCATTATGGAAGGTAGTATGTTATCGATATCTTTGTTACTCTAATGGATGGTAGCCTTGTCATTATGGAAGGTAGTCTGTTGTCGAATTTTTGTTACTCCAATTGATGGTAGCCTTGTCATTATGGAAGTTAGTCTCTTGTTGATATTTTTGTTACTCCATTGGAAGTGTAGCCTTGTCATTAGGGAAGGTATTATGTTGTCCCGGTTATTGTTACTCAAATGGATGGTAGCCTTGTCATTATGCAAGGTAGTCTCTTGTTGACATTATTTTACTCCAATGGATGGTAGCCTTGTCATTACAGAAGGTAGACTATTGTCCCGATTTTTGCTACTCTAATGGATGGTATCCTTGTCATTATGGTAGGTAGTCTATTGTCGTGATTTTTGTTACTCCAATAGTTGGTAGCCTTGTAATTATGGAAGGTAGTATGTTGTCGATATCTTTGTTTCTCTAATGGATGGTAGCCTTGTAATTATGGAAGGTAGTCTATTGTCGAGATTTTTGTTACTCCAATGGATGATTGCCTTGTCATTATGGAAGGTAGTCTCTTGTTGATATTTTTGTTACTCCAATGGATGGTAGCCTTGTCATTATGGAAGGTAGTATGTTGTCGATATCTTTATTACTTCAACGGATGTTAGCCTTGTCATTTTGGAAGGTAGTCTTTCCTTGTGATTTTTTTTACTCCTATGGATGGTAGCCTTATCATTTTGGAAGGTAGTATGTTGTCGATATCTTTGTGACTTCAATGGATGTTAGCCTTGTCATTATGGAAGGTAGTCTCTTGTTGATATTTTTGTTACTCCAATGGATGGTAGCCTTGTCATTATGGAAGGTAGAGTGTTGTCTCGATTATTTTACTATAATGGATGGTAGCCTTGTCATTATGGAAGGTAGTCTGTTGTCGAGATTTTTTATACTCAAATGAATGGAAACCTTGTTATTATGTAAAGTAGTCTCTTGTTGATATTTTTGTTAATCCAATAGATGATAGCCTTGTCATTATGGAAGGTAGTCTGTTGTCCAGATTTTTGTTACTCTAATAGATGGTAGCCTGGTCATTACTGAAGGTAGTCTATTGTCGAGATTTTTGTTACACCATTGGATGGTAGACTTGTAATTATGGAAGGTAGTCTATTTTGGATATTTTTGTTATTCCAATGGATGGTAGCCTTGTCATTATGGATGGTAGTCTGTTGTGGTGATTTTTGTTACTCTAATGGATGGTAGCCTAGTCATTATGGAAGGTCGTCTGTTGTCGTGATTTTTATTACTCTAATGGATTGTAGCCTTATCATTATGGATGGTTTTATGTTGTCGATATCTTTGTTACTCCAATGGATGGTAGCCTTGTCATTATGGAAGGTAGTCTATTGTCGAAATTTTGGTTATTCCAATGGATGGTAGCCTTGTCATTATGGAAGTTTGCTTCTTGTTGATATTTTTGTTACTCCAATGGATTGCAGCCTTGTCATTATGGAAGGTAGTCTGTTGTCCCGATTTTTATTACTCAAATGGATGGTAGCCTTGTCATTATGGAAGGTAGTCTCTTGTTGATATTTTTGTTACTCCAATGGATGGTAGCCTTGTCATTATGGAAGGTAGAGTGTTGTCTCGATTTTTTTACTCTAATGGATGGTAGCCTTGACATTATGGAAGGTAGTACGTTGTCCCGATTTTTGTTACTCAAATGGATGGTAGCCTTGTCATGATGGAAGGTAGTATTTCATTGTAATTTCTGTTACTCTAATGGATGGTAGCCTTATCATTATCGAAGGTAGTCCGTTGTACCGATTTTTGTTATTCCAATGCATGTTAGTCTTCTCATTATGGAATGTAGTCTATTGTCGTGATTTTTATTACTCCAATGGTTGTAGCCATTTCATTATGGAAGGTAGTATGTTGTCGATATCTTTGTTACTCTAATGGATGGTAGCCTTGTCATTAGGGAAGGTAGTGCGTTGTCGGGATTTTTGTTACTCCAATGGATGGTATCCTTGTCATTATGGAAGGTAGTCTATTTTTTAGATTTTTGTTACTACGATGTATGGAAGCCTTGTCATTACAGAAGGTAGTCTGTTGTCAATATTTTTGTTACTCCATTGTATGTAGCCTTGTCATTATGGAAGTTAATGTGTTGTCTAGATTTTTGTTATTCCAATAGATGGTAGCCTAGTCACTATGGAAGGTAGTCTGTTGTCGAGATTTTTGTTACTCCAATGGATGGTAGCCTTCTCATTATGAAAGGTAGTGTGTTGTCGAGATTTTTGTTATTCCAATAGATTGTAGCCTTTTCATTATGAAAGGTACTCTATTGTTGATATTTTTGTTACTCCAATGGATTGTAGCCTTGTCGTTATGGAAGGTAGGCTGTTGTCGGGATTTTTGTTACTACAATGGATGGTAGCCTTGTCATTATGGAAGGTAGACTGTTGTCGAGATTTATGTTACTACAATGGATTGTAGCCTTGTCATTATGGTAGGTAGTTTGTTATCAATATCTTTGATACTCCAATGGATGGTAGCCTAGTCATTATGGAAGGTAGTCTGTTGTCGAGATTTTTGTTACTCCAATGGATGGTAGCCTTGTCATTATGGAAGGTAGTCTGTTGTCGAGATTTTGTTAATCCAATGGATGCTAGCCTAGTCATTATGGAAGGTAGTCTGTTGTCGATATTTTTGTTATTCCAATGGATGGTAGCCTAGTCATTATGGAAGTTAGTTTGTTGTCGAGATTTTTGCTACTCCAATGGATGCTAGCCTTGTTGTAACACCCTCTAAAACCCCGAATAAATTTTCGCAAATATTAAAATCATAATTTCATAGTACATGTATAATCGAGGATGCTACAATTCTCTTTTAATAAAACAAATTCCTGTCATGCATAACGTAGTAGTAACTCATACATGTTTACACAGCGGAATAATTCAATTAATAAAATCAATGTTATAATATTTTCAAAATCATCAGGGATTAACACCTGGAAAATGTCAACGTCATATTATAACAAAACATAAGGAATTAAACGAGTCTGATTAAAACAGCTCGACAAACAAACGTTCCCGGAGTTACAACTATCAGAGCATGACCCGGACAATACTAAAACGAAAATAAACTAGAAACGACGAGCCTTCGCCAAGCACTTGAACGAAGCTCCTCAATCTGAAATATTCAACAGTAAGGGTGAGCATCTCAATTATACATTTGATTATACGTTCATAACAACCAATTCAGGAAACCATAAGCATCACCCAACAATTAGCATATTTCATAGTTTACAAAAATCTTTACAATTCATATACCCATAATATATTATTTTTCATATTTGCAATTAACATCAAACATCGTCAACAATTTAGCAACCATACGTGCCTACAAACAATCAAATACAACATTGGAAAAATCGTCCATTCATGTTATATTCAAGGTAATGCAACACACCCATGCATGTGGTACCACTTTACCGCCCCATTAAATCTCGGGTCACGGAAAACTCATCGTTCCATTATATCGCGGACACGGCTACCACCTTAACGTTCCATTAAATCGCGGACACGTATATTGGCCACCATGTTAATTCCACACAATGGGAATTAACAAATGCAACATGATATGTAAGTATGTAACACTCAACATACTATGAACATCAATCAACAGATCATGCACATCAACAACATCAATCATAACAGGATATGGATAGCATGTAATCACTCAGCATACTATTTAAACATCAATCATATCAAGTCATATCATAATTCATGCTCGATAACATTATCCAAAAGCATGACAATAAAATCCACAATAACGCACAGAAAACAAAATTCAGAAAATCAACACAGCAGCATCAACACGGGTGCCCGTGTTGTGCAACACGGCCCGTGTTGTGCAACACGGCCCGTGTTGTAACATATCCAGAAAACACATTTTTTTTTCTCATTACAGGGGACCAACACGGGTACCCGTGTTGTGCAACACGGCCCGTGTTGTAATGTGTCCAGAAAACACATTACTTTACCAACACAGAAGAGCAACACGGGTGCCCGTGTTGTGCAACACGGCCCGTGTTGCTGAGCGCGTACAGAATTTTCCTGTACCTGTAGCAGCTCAGAACAGCAGCCAAACGCGGGAAAAGGCCAGCCAAAACGCGCATTTCGGTACCTAACGACATCGATTTTGTATAATTCAAAACAACACCTCAATTTCCTAATTACCAACAATCATTATAGTAACCTTAGAAGTGATTAGTCGTTCATTTTGGGGAAATCTGCTAACATTGGGGTTATCCCTATAACTTCTAAGGTAAATTCACGATCATGCAGATATACTCCCAATCCACCATTAGGAACCTAAAATCGTTAATTGATTTCATAAAATTGAGAACCTAAACCCTCTTTAACAAAGTTCAATCCTAAGGGTATCGATCCCTACTAACATCTAACAATTGGGGTTTTTCCCTACGATTACCCAAATCAACCGTACATAAACCCATAAACAAAGGTAAATCGAGTAATAGCCCCCCTTACCTTATCAATTAGCAGCTTTGAACTTTTTGAGCGATGTTCTTCGTTCTTCGTTCTTCGTACCTTCAGAGCTCTGCTTCCCAAAATCCCAACTTCTGTGTTATCGTGAATAATGAGAAAAAAATAACTTGAGTTCCAAAACATATCCTTACTTCTTTTGCACCCCCACTCTTTACTAACAACATCCAAGCCCAATAACTTAAAAGAAATCCATATTTCTTATTTCTTTTATTTTCCTCCATATTTCAAAATAAATAATTCCTTTTTATTTTATTAATTCTAATAAAATAATTTCCCAAATTTAAATAAATCAAATAATTGAAACTGGGGTGTTACAACTCTCCCCCACTAAAAGAGTTTTCGTCCTCGAAAACATACCTTAGACGAACAGTTCCGGATAAGCCTCTTTCATCTGGCTCTCCAGCTCCCAAGTGATATTTCCATCTACTGGACCTCCCCAAGCAACCTTCACTAATGCTATCTCTTTACCTCTTAACTGTTTCACTTCCCGATCTTCTATCCTCATAGGCAATGTTTCTACTGTCAGGTTATCTCTCACCTGTACATCATCTATTTGGATTACATGAGATGGGTCTGGAATGTATCTCCTCAGCTGAGAAACATGAAAAACATCGTGCAAATTCGCAAGTCTCGGAGGTAAAGCAATACGAAAAGCAACTTCTCCAACTCTTTCCGTAATCTGAAACGGACCAATAAAACGCGGAGTCAACTTCTTAGATTTCAACGCTCGACCAATACCCGTCATCGGGGTAACTCTCATAAACACATGATCTCCAGCACTGAATTCTAAATTCTTTCTCCTCTTGTCATGATAACTTTTCTGACGACTCTGAGAAGCTCTCATCTTCTCTTGAATCAATTTGATATTTTCAGTAGTCTGCTGAACAATCTCTGGCCCAATTACCAAACTCTCTCCAGATTCATACCAACACAAAGGTGTTCTACACCGTCTACCATACAATGCCTCAAACGGAGCCATGCCAATACTCGAATGGTAACTATTGTTATAAGTAAATTCAATCAATGGCAAATAGCTATCCCATGCTCCACCCTTCTCTAAAACACAAGCACGCAATAAATCTTCTAACGATTGAATCGTCCTCTCCGTCTGTCCATCAGTCTGAGGATGGTAAGCTGAACTCAACCTCAATTTAGTACCCAAAGCTTTCTGCAATCCTCCCCAAAATTTCGAAGTGAATCTCGGATCTCTATCCGACACAATACTAGAAGGAACTCCATGCAAACTCACTATTTTCTCAATATATAACTGTGCCAATCTTTCCATTGAGTAATCCATTCGCACCGGTATAAAATGAGCAGACTTAGTCAGTCTATCCACAACGACCCATATCGCTTCACAATTCATAGTAGTCCTCGGCAACCCAGATACAAAATCCATAGAAATACTATCCCACTTCCATTCTGGAATAAACATTGGTTGCATAAATCCAGACGGCTTCTGATGCTCAATCTTCGATTTCTGACAGATTAAACATGCATACACAAATTCAGCTATTTCCTTTTTCATTCCCGGCCACCAAAACAATTTCTTCAAATCATGATACATTTTCGTGGCACCCGGATGAATACTCATCCCACTGCGATGTCCTTCCTCTAATATACTCTTCTTGATTTCTGCGACATCAGGAACACAAACTCTATCGCAAATCTCATAACATCATTTTCATCAATTCTAAATTCACCACCTTGATCTTGGTTGATCAATGTCAATTTATCAACTAAATTAACATCAGATTTCTGCCCGATCCTGATCTCTTCTAGAATACCACTAGTAAGTTTCAACATACCCAAACGAACACACTTCGGAGTACTTTCACAAACTAAACTCAAATCTTGGAATTGTTCAATTAAATCCAATTCACGAACCATCATCATAGACATATGCAAGGATTTCCTGCTCAAAGCATCTGCAACCACATTTGCCTTACCAGGATGGTAATTCAAACCAAAATCATAATCTTTGAGAAATTCCAACCACCTTCTTTGCCTCATATTGAGCTCTTTCTGATCGAAAAGATACTTCAAACTCTTATGATCGCTATACACTTCAAATCTCGAACCATACAGATAATGTCTCCACAATTTCAAGACAAACACAACTGCTGCCAACTCTAAATCATGAGTAGGATAGTTCCTTTCATGAACCTTCAACTGTCTCGAAGCATACGCAACTACCTGCTGATTCTACATTAAAACACCACCTAAACCCAACAGAGATGCATCGCAATAGACCACAAAAGATTCCACTGGATTCGGCAAAATCAGAATAGGAGCACTAGTCAATCTCCGCTTCAATTCTTGGAAACCTTTCTCACATTCCGAATCCCAAATAAACGCTTGTCCTATACGAGTCAACTTCGTCAACGGCAAAGCTAACTTTGAGAATCCTTCGATAAACTTTCTGTAATAACCTGCAAGACCAAGAAAACTTCTGATTTCAGAAACAGTCTTCGGCGCTTCCCACTGAGATACTGCTTCTACTTTTGTAGGATCCACGGCAATACCATTCTTAGAAATCACATGTCCAAGAAAACTAACTTCATTCAGCCAGAACTCACATTTAGACAACTTTGCATACAACTTCCTATCTTTCAACAACTCTAACACAATTCTGAGATGTTCCGCATGCTCTTTGTCGTTCTTGGAATAAATCAGAATGTCATCAATAAAAACCACAACAAATTTATCCAGATACGGATGAAAAATCCTATTCATATATTCCATGAAAACACCAGGTGCATTAGTAACTCCGAACGGCATAACAGAATATTCATAATGCCTATACCTCGTTCGAAAAGCAGTCTTTTGAATATCTTCCGCTTTCACACGAATCTGATGATATCCAGATCTGAAGTCAATCTTACTGAATACACTGGCTCCAATTAGCTGATCCATTAAATCATCAATCCTCGGTAACGGGTACCGATTCTTAATGGTTACCTTGTTCAATTGCCTGTAATCAACACACAGTCTCATACAACCTTCTTTCTTCTTAACCAACAATACCGGAGCACCCCAAGGAGAAACACTTGGACGAATAAACTTCTTCTCCAGTAAATCTTCCAACTGACTCTTCAATTCAGCCAACTCAGACGCAGACATACGATATGGCGCCATCGACACCGGTCTCGTACCAGGAATCAAATCTATAGAAAATTCCACTTCTCTCTCTGGAGGTAACTCACCAACATCATCAGGATAGACTTCTGGAAATTCACACACCACTGGCAATTCCCCACTCCTGACCTTTCCTGTTGCATCTAACGAAGCAAGTAACATAAACACATTAGCACCGTCTTCCATTGCTTCTTGTACCTGCCTAGCAGTCATAGTCAAATTCTCGACACCAACTGCTTCTGGAAAAATCACCGTCTTAGCAAAGCAGTTCAGATGAACCCGGTTGAATTCCAACCAGTTCATCCCAAGGATAATATCAATTTGTTCAAGCGGTAGGCACACTAAATCCATACCGAAACCTCTACCAAAAATCTCAATAGGACAATTCCTACATACAAGTGAAGTTGTCACTGAACCCGATGCAGGAGTATCAACAATCATGCTACCTTGCATACCAGATATGTCCAGTTTCAACCTCTCAGCACAATCCAAAGAAATGAAAGAATGAGTTGCACCAGTATCAATAATTGCAACTAAAGGTGTGCCATGAATAAAACACGTACCTTTAATCAATCGATCCTCTGGAGTAGTCTCAGATCCAGACAAAGCGAACACTTTTCCACCTGACTGATCCTTCCTAGGCTTAGGACACTGCGGACGAATGTGACCTTATTCGCCACAATTGTAACAAGTAACAGACTTCCCTTTGCAATCAATAGACAAATGACCAGCCTTTCCACATTTATAGCACTTCTTCTCATCACTCTTGCAATCTCGAATGTGATGACCAGACTCACCACACCTGTAGCATCTGATAGGAGCCTTAGAATCTCCCCCACTAGGCCTTTTCCATCCACCTGATTTCTGGTTATCTCTACCATATGGCTTGCCACGGTCCATATGTTGCTTTCCTCTTTTATCAACAGCCCCACGAGAGTGAGACGACCTATTCTTGGTAATATCTTCTTCCAGGATTCTGCTACAATCCACCAGATCAGAAAATCTATGAATACGCTGGTACCTGATTCCCTGCTTAATCTCATCTCGGAGACCATTCTCAAATTTGATACATTGAGAATTCTCCAGCCTCATCATTGTTGTAGTGAGCATAATACTTTGCCAGCTCAGTGAACTTAGTAGCATACTCACTAACAGTCAGATTGCCCTGCTTAAGCTCCAAAAACTCAATTTCCTTTCTTCCCCGAACATCTTCAGGAAAGTACCTCCTCAGAAAAGCTCTTCTGAAGTTAGCCCAAGTCAGTTCCTCTCCATCCTGAACCATCTCGGTCCTTGTGGCAACCCACCAGTCGTCGGCCTCTTCTGCCAACATATGCGTACCATATCTGACCTTCAGATCTTCAGCACAATCAATCACACGGAAAATCCTTTCGATTTCCTTCAGCCACTTCTGAGCACCTTCAGGGTCATGTGTACCTTTGAACAACAGAGGATTGTTCCTTTGGAAATTTCCCAATTGCCTATCAGCACCAATCACGCCTCCAGTTGGGTTTCCAGCAAGTACACCAGCTAACATCCCGAAAGCCTCAGCTAGTGCAGCATCATTTCGTCCGTTACCTCTTCCAGCCATGTTCCTGAGAATCAAAACATAATCTTCATCAGAATATATTATCGACAGTGTTACCTTACACTAATCGCATACAAAAGGGATGACTGACTCAAGACTCTGGTCGCAACGACCGACTATGCTCTGATACCACTATTGTAACACCCTCTAAAACCCCGAATAAATTTTCGCAAATATTAAAATCATAATTTCAGAGTACATGTATAATCGAGGATGCTACAATTCTCTTTTAATAAAACAAATTCCTGTCATGCATAACGTAGTAGTAACTCATACATGTTTACACAGCGGAATAATTCAATTAATAAAATCAATGTTATAATATTTTTAAAATCATCAGGGATTAACACCTGGAAAATGTCAACGTCATATTATAACAAAACATAAGGAATTAAACGAGTCTGATTAAAACAGCTCGACAAACAAACATTCCCGGAGTTACAACTATCAGAGCATGACCCGGACAATACTAAAACGAAAATAAACTAGAAACGACGAGCCTTCGCCAAGCACCTGAACGAAGCTCCTCAATCTGAAATATTCAACAGTAAGGGTGAGCATCTCAATTATACATTTGATTATACGTTCATAACAACCAATTCAGGAAACCATAAGCATCACCCAACAATTAGCATATTTCATAGTTTACAAAAATCTTTACAATTCATATACCCATAATATATTATTTTTCATATTTGCAATTAACATCAAACATCGTCAACAATTTAGCAACCATACGTGCCTACAAACAATCAAATACAACATTGGAAAAATCATCCATTCATGTTATATTCAAGGTAATGCAACACACCCATGCATGTGGTACCACTTTACCGCCCCATTAAATCTCGGGTCACGGATAACTCACCTTTCCATTATATCGCGGACACGGCTACCACCTCAACATTCCATTAAATCGCGGACACGTATATTGGCCACCATGTTAATTCCACACAATGGGAATTAACAAATGCAACATGATATGTAAGTATGTAACACTCAGCATACTATGAACATCAATCAACATATCATGCACATCAACAACATCAATCATAACAGGATATGGATAGCATGTAATCACTCAGCATACTATTTAAAAATCAATCATATCAAGTCATATCATAATTCATGCTCGATAACATTATCCAAAAGCATGACAATAAAATCCACAATAACGCACAGAAAACAAAATTCAGAAAATCAACACAGCAGCATCAACACGGGTGCCCGTGTTGTGCAACACGGCCCGTGTTGTAACATATCCAGAAAACACATTTTTTTTTCTCATTACAGGGGACCAACACGGGTACCCGTGTTGTGCAACACGGTCCGTGTTGTAATGTGTCCAGAAAACACATTACTTTACCAACACAGAAGAGCAACACGGGTGCCCGTGTTGTGCAACACGGCCCGTGTTGCTGAGCGCGTACAGAATTTTCCTGTACCTGTAGCAGCTCAGAACAGCAGCCAAATGCGGGAAAATGCCAGCCAAAACACGCATTTCGGTACCTAACGACATCGATTTTGTATAATTCAAAACAACACCTCAATTTCCTAATTACCAACAATCATTATAGTAACCTTAGAATTGATTAGTCGTTCATTTTGGGGAAATCTGCTAACATTGGGGTTATCCCTATAACTTCTAAGGTAAATTCACGATCATGCAGATATACTCCCAATCCACCATTAGGAACCTAAAATCGTTAATTGATTTCATAAAATTGAGAACCTAAACCCTCTTTAACAAAGTTCAATCCTAAGGGTATCGATCCCTAATAACATCTAACAATTGGGGTTTTTCCCTATGATTACCCAAATCAACCGTACATAAACCCATAAACAAAGGTAAATCGAGTAATAGCCCCCCTTACCTTATCAATTAGCAGCTTTGAACTTTTTGAGCGATGTTCTTCGTTCTTCGTTCTTTGTACCTTCAGAGCTCTGCTTCCCAAAATCCCAACTTCTGTGTTATCGTGAATAATGAGAAAAAAATAACTTGAGTTCCAAAACATATCCTTACTTCTTTTGCACCCCCACTCTTTACTAACAACATCCAAGCCCAATACTTAAAAGAAATCCATATTTCTTATTTCTTTTATTTTCCTCCATATTTCAAAATAAATAATTCCTTTTTATTTTATTAATTCTAATAAAATAATTTCCCAAATTTAAATAAATCAAATAATTGAAACTGGGGTGTTACACTTGTCATTATGGAAGGTAGTCTGTTGTAGAGATTTTTGTTACTCCAATGGAAGGTAGCCTTGTCATTATGTAACGTAGTCTGTTTTCGTAATTTTTGTTACTCCGATGGATGGTAGCCTTGTCATTATGGAAGGTAATATGTTTTCGATATCTTTGTTACTCCAATGGATGTTAGCCTTGTTATTATGTAAGGTAGTCTATTGTCGAGATTTTTGTTACTCCAATGGATGGTAGCCTTGTCATTATGGAAGGAAGTATGTTGTCGATATCTTTGTTACTCCAATGGATGGTATCCTAGTCATTATGGAAGGTAGTATGTTGTCCAGATTTTTGTTACTCCAATGGATGGTAGCCTAGTCATTATGGAAGGTAGTCTGTTGTCGAGATTATTGTTACTCCAATGGATGGTAGCCTAGTAGTTATGGAAGTTAGTCTGTTATCGAGATTTTTTCTACTCCAATGGATGGTAGCCTTGTCATTATGGATGGTAATCTTTCATTGTGATTTTTGTTACTCCTATGGATGGTAGCCTTATCATTATGGAAGGTAGTCTATTTTTTAGATTTTTGTTACTACGATGTATGGAAGCCTTGTCATTATAGAAGGTAGTCTGTTGTCAATATTTTTGTTACTCCATTGGTTGTAGCCTTGTCATTATGGAAGTTAATGTGTTGTCTAGATTTTTGTTATTCCAATAGATGGTAGCCTAGTCATTATGGAAGGTAGTCTATTTTCGAGATTTTTGTTACTCCAATGGATGGTAGCCAAGTCATTATGGAAGGTAGTCTGTTGTCGAGATTTTTGTTACTCCAATGGATGGTAGCCTTGTCATTATTGAAGGTAGTCTATTGTCGAGATTTTGTTAATCCAAAGGATGGTAGCCTTGACATTATGCAAGGTAATCTCTTGTGGATATTTTTGTTACTCTAATGAATGGTACCCTTGTCATTATGGAATGTAGTTTGTTGTCGATATTTTTGCTACTCCAATGGATGGTAGCCTTGTCATTATGGAATGTAGTATGTTATCGATATCTTTGTTAATCCAATGGATGGTAGCCTTATCATTATGTAAGGTAGTATGTTTTCTTAATTTTTGATACTCGGATGGATGGTAGCCTTGTCATTATGGAAGGTAGTATGTTTTCGATATCTTTGTCACTCCAATGGATGGTAGCCTTGTCATTATGTAAGGTAGTCTCTTGTCGAGATTTTTGTTACTCCAATGGATGGTAGCCTTGTTATTTTGGAAGGTAGTCTGTTGTCGAGATTTTTGTTATTCCAATGGATGGTAGCCTTGTCAATATGAAAGGTAGTCTTTTGTCGATATTTTTGTTACTCCAATGGATGCTAGCCTTGTCATTAGGGAAGGTAGTCTGTTGTAGAGATTTTTGTTACTCCAATGGATGGTAGCCTTGTCATTATGGAAGGTAGTCTTTCCTTGTGATTTTTGTTACTACAATGTATGGTAGCCTTGTCATTATGGAAGGTAGTCTGTTGTCGATATTTTTGTTACTCCATTGGATGGTAGCCTTGTCATTATGGAAGTTAGTTTGTTGTCGATATTTTTGTTATTCCAATGGATGGTAGCCTAGTCATTATGGAAGGAAGTTTATTTTTGATATTTTTGTTACTCCAATGGATGGTAGTCTTGTCATTATGGAAGGTAGTATGTTGTCGATATCTTTGTTACTCCAATGGATGGTAGCCTTGTCATTATGGAAGGTAGTATGTTGTCGAGATTTTAGTTATTCCAATGGATGGTAGCCTAGTCATTAAGGAAGGTAGTCTGTTGTCGAGATTTTTGTTACTCCAATGGTTTGTAGCCTTGTTATTATGGAAGGTAGTCTATTGATGATATTTTTGTTATTCCAACGGATGGTAGCCTTTTCAATATGAAAGGTAGTCTGTTGTCGATATCTTTATTACTCCAATGGATGTTAGCCTTGTCATTATGGAAGGTAGTCTCTTGTTGATATTTTTGGTACTCCAATGGATGGTAGCCTTGTCATTATGGAAGGATGTCCATTGTCGATATTTTTGTTATTCCAATGGATGGTAGCCTTTTCAATATGGAAGGTAGTATGTTTTCGATATCTTTGTCACTCCAATGGATGGTAGCCTAGTCATTATGGAAGGTAGTCTGTTGTCGAGATTATTGTTACTCCAATGGATGGTAGCCTAGTCATTATGGAAGTTAGTCTGTTATCGAGATTTTTTCTACTCCAATGGATGGTAGCCTTGTCATTATGGAAGGTAATCTTTCATTGTGATTTTTGTTACTCCTATGGATGGTAGCCTTATCATTATGGAAGGTAGTCTATTTTTTAGATTTTTGTTACTACGATGTATGGAAGCCTTGTCATTATAGAAGGTAATCTGTTGTCAATATTTTTGTTACTCCATTGGATGTAGCCTTGTCATTATGGAAGTTAATGTGTTGTCTAGATTTTTGTTATTCCAATAGATGGTAGCCTAGTCATTATGGAAGGTAGTCTATTTTCGAGATTTTTGTTACTCCAATGGATGGTGGCCTAGTCATTATGGAAGGTAGTCTGTTGTCGATATTTTTGTTACTCCAATGGATGGTAGCCTTGTCATTATTGAAGGTAGTCTATTGTCGAGATTTTGTTAATCCAAAGGATGGTAGCCTTGACATTATGCAAGGTAATCTCTTGTGGATATTTTTGTTACTCTAATGAATGGTACCCTTGTCATTATGGAAGGTAGTTTGTTGTCGATATTTTTGCTACTCCAATGGATGGTAGCATTGTCATTATGGAATGTAGTATGTTATCGATATCTTTGTTAATCCAATGGATGGTAGCCTTATCATTATGTAAGGTAGTATGTTTTCGTAATTTTTGATACTCGGATGGATGGTAGCCTTGTCATTATGGAAGGTAGTATGTTTTCGATATCTTTGTCACTCCAATGGATGGTAGCCTTGTCATTATGTAAGGTAGTCTCTTGTCGAGATTTTTGTTACTCCAATGGATGGTAGCCTTGTTATTTTGGAAGGTAGTCTGTTGTCGAGATTTTTGTTATTCCAATGGATGGTAGCCCTGTCAATATGAAAGGTAGTCTTTTGTCGATATTTTTGTTACTCCAATGGATGCTAGCCTTGTCATTAGGGAAGGTAGTCTGTTGTAGAGATTTTTGTTACTCCAATGGATGGTAGCCTTGTCATTATGGAAGGTAGTCTTTCCTTGTGATTTTTGTTACTACAATGTATGGTAGCCTTGTCATTATGGAAGGTAGTCTGTTGTCGATATTTTTGTTACTCCATTGGATGGTAGCCTTGTCATTATGGAAGTTAGTTTGTTGTCGAGATTTTTGTTATTCCAATGGATGGTAGCCTAGTCATTATGGAAGGAAGTTTATTTTTGATATTTTTGTTACTCCAATGGAAGGTAGTCTTGTCATTATGGAAGGTAGTATGTTGTCGATATCTTTGTTACTCCAATGGATGGTAGCCTTGTAATTATGGAAGGTAGTATGTTGTCGAGATTTTAGTTATTCCAATGGATGGTAGCCTAGTCATTAAGGAAGGTAGTCTGTTGTCGAAATTTTTCTTACTCCAATGGTTTGTAGCCTTGTTATTATGGAAGGTAGTCTATTGACGATATTTTTGTTATTCCAATGGATGGTAGCCTTTTCAATATGAAAGGTAGTCTGTTGTCGATATCTTTCTTACTCCAATGGATGGTAGCCTTGTCATTATGGAAGGTAGTCTCTTGTTGATATTTTTGGTACTCCAATGGATGGTAGCCTTGTCATTATGGAAGGATGTCTGTTGTCGAGATTTTTGTTACTACAATGGTTTGTAGCCTTGCAATTATGGAAGGAAGTATGTTGTCGATATCTTTGTTACTCCAATGGATGGTATCCTAGTCATTATGGAAGGTAATATGTTGTCGAAATTTTAGTTACTCCAATGGATGGTAGCCTAGTCATTATGGAAGGTAGTCTGTTGTCGAGATTTTTGTTACTCACATGGATGGTAGCCTTGTTATTATGGAAGGTAGTCTATTGTCGATATTTTTGTTATTCCAATGGATGGTAGCCTTTTCAATATGAAAGGTAGTCTGTTGTCAATATCTTTCTAACTCCAATGGATGGTAGCCTAGTCATTATGGAAGGTAGTCTGTTGTCGAGATTATTGTTACTCCAATGGATGGTAGCCTAGTCATTATGGAAGTTAGTCTGTTATCGAGATTTTTTCTACTCCAATGGATGGTAGCCTTGTCATTATGGAAGGTAATCTTTCATTGTGATTTTTGTTACTCCTATGGATGGTAGCCTTATCATTATGGAAGGTAGTCTATTTTTTAGATTTTTGTTACTACGATGTATGGAAGCCTTGTCATCATAGAAGGTAGTCCGTTGTCAATATTTTTGTTACTCCATTGCATGTAGCCTTGTCATTATGGAAGTTAATGTGTTGTCTAGATTTTTGTTATTCCAATAGATGGTAGCCTAGTCATTATGGAAGGTAGTCTATTTTCGAGATTTTTGTTACTCCAATGGATGGTAGCCTAGTCATTATGGAAGGTAGTCTGTTGTCGAGATTTTTGTTACTCCAATGGATGGTAGCCTTGTCATTATTGAAGGTAGTCTATGGTCGAGATTTTGTTAATCCAAAGGATGGTAGCCTTGACATTATGCAAGGTAATCTCTTGTGGATATTTTTGTTACTCTAATGAATGGTACCCTTGTCATTATGGAAGGTAGTTTGTTGTCGATATTTTTGCTACTCCAATGGATGGTAGGCTTGTCATTATGGAATGTAGTATGTTATCGATATCTTTGTTAATCCAATGGATGGTAGCTTATCATTATGTAAGGTAGTATGTTTTCGTAATTTTTGATACTCGGATGGATGGTAGCCTTGTCATTATGGAAGGTAGTATGTTTTCGATATCTTTGTCACTCCAATGGATGGTAGCCTTGTCATTATGTAAGGTAGTCTCTTGTCGAGATTTTTGTTACTCCAATGGATGCTAGCCTTGTTATTTTGGAAGGTAGTCTGTTGTCGAGATTTTTGTTATTCCAATGGATGGTAGCCTTGTCAATATGAAAGGTAGTCTTTTGTCGATATTTTTGTTACTCCAATGGATGCTAGCCTTGTCATTAGGGAAGGTAGTCTGTTGTAGAGATTTTTGTTACTCCAATGGATGGTAGCCTTGTCATTATGGAAGGTAGTCTTTCCTTGTGATTTTTGTTACTACAATGTATGGTAGCCTTGTCATTATGGAAGGTAGTCTGTTGTCGATATTTTTGTTACTCCATTGGATGGTAGCCTTGTCATTATGGAAGTTAGTTTGTTGTCGAGATTTTTGTTATTCCAATGGATGGTAGCCTAGTCATTATGGAAGGAAGTTTATTTTTGATATTTTTTTTACTCCAATGGATGGTAGTCTTGTCATTATGGAAGGTAGTATGTTGTCGATATCTTTGTTACTCCAATGGATTGTAGCCTTGTAATTATGGAAGGTAGTATGTTGTCGAGATTTTAGTTATTCCAATGGATGGTAGCCTAGTCATTAAGGAAGGTAGTCTGTTGTCGAGATTTTTATTTACTCCAATGGTTTGTAGCCTTGTTATTATGGAAGGTAGTCTATTGACGATATTTTTGTTATTCCAATGGATGGTAGCGTTTTCAATATGAAAGGTAGTCTGTTGTCGATATCTTTCTTACTCCAATGGATGGTAGCCTTGTCATTATGGAAGGTAGTCTCTTGTTGATATTTTTGGTACTCCAATGGATGGTAGCCTTGTCATTATGGAAGGATGTCTGTTGTCGAGATTTTTGTTACTACAATGGTTTGTAGCCTTGCAATTATAGAAGGAAGTATGTTGTCGATATCTTTGTTACTCCAATGGATGGTATCCTAGTCATTATGGAAGGTAATATGTTGTCGAAATTTTAGTTACTCCAATGGATGGTAGCCTAGTCATTATGGAAGGTAGTCTGTTGTCGAGATATTTGTTACTCCAATGGATGGTAGCCTTGTTATTAAGAAGGTAGTCTATTGTCGATATTTTTGTTATTCCAATGGATGGTAGCCTTTTCAATATGAAAGGTAGTCTGTTGTCAATATCTTTCTAACTCCAATGGATGGTAGCCTAGTCATTATGGAAGGTAGTCTGTTGTCGAGATTATTGTTACTCCAATGGATGGTGGCCTAGTCATTATGGAAGTTAGTCTGTTATCGAGATTTTTTCTACTCCAATGGATGGTAGCCTTGTCATTATGGAAGGTAATCTTTCATTGTGATTTTTGTTACTCCTATGGATGGTAGCCTTATCATTATGGAAGGTAGTCTATTTTTTAGATTTTTGTTACTACGATGTATGGAAGCCTTGTCATCATAGAAGGTAGTCTGTTGTCAATATTTTTGTTACTCCATTGGATGTAGCCTTGTCATTATGGAAGTTAATGTGTTGTCTAGATTTTTGTTATTCCAATAGATGGTAGCCTAGTCATTATGGAAGGTAGTCTATTTTCGAGATTTTTGTTACTCCAATGGATGGTAGCCTAGTCATTATGGAAGGTAGTCTGTTGTCGAGATTTTTGTTACTCCAATGGATGGTAGCCTTGTCATTATTGAAGGTAGTCTATGGTCGAGATTTTGTTAATCCAAAGGATGGTAGCCTTGACATTATGCAAGGTAATCTCTTGTGGATATTTTTGTTACTCTAATGAATGGTACCCTTGTCATTATGGAAGGTAGTTTGTTGTCGATATTTTTGCTACTCCAATGGATGGTAGGCTTGTCATTATGGAATGTAGTATGTTATCGATATCTTTGTTAATCCAATGGATGGTAGCTTATCATTATGTAAGGTAGTATGTTTTCGTAATTTTTGATACTCGGATGGATGGTAGCCTTGTCATTATGTAAGGTAGTCTCTTGTCGAGATTTTTGTTACTCCAATGGATGGTAGCCTTGTTATTTAGGAAGGTAGTCTGTTGTCGAGATTTTTGTTATTCCAATGGATGGTAGCCTTGTCAATATGAAAGGTAGTCTTTTGTCGATATTTTTGTTACTCCAATGGATGCTAGCCTTGTCATTAGGGAAGGTAGTCTGTTGTAGAGATTTTTGTTACTCCAATGGATGGTAGCCTTGTCATTATGGAAGGTAGTCTTTCCTTGTGATTTTTGTTACTACAATGTATGGTAGCCTTGTCATTATGGAAGGTAGTCTGTTGTCGATATTTTTGTTACTCCATTGGATGGTAGCCTTGTCATTATGGAAGTTAGTTTGTTGTCGATATTTTTGTTATTCCAATGGATGGTAGCCTAGTCATTATGGAAGGAAGTTTATTTTTGATATTTTTGTTACTCCAATGGATGGTAGTCTTGTCATTATGGAAGGTAGTATGTTGTCGATATCTTTGTTACTCCAATGGATGGTAGCCTTGTCATTATGGAAGGTAGTATGTTGTCGAGATTTTAGTTATTCCAATGGATGGTAGCCTAGTCATTAAGGAAGGTAGTCTGTTGTCGAGATTTTTGTTACTCCAATGGTTTGTAGCCTTGTTATTATGGAAGGTAGTCTATTGATGATATTTTTGTTATTCCAACGGATGGTAGCCTTTTCAATATGAAAGGTAGTCTGTTGTCGATATCTTTATTACTCCAATGGATGTTAGCCTTGTCATTATGGAAGGTAGTCTCTTGTTGATATTTTTGGTACTCCAATGGATGGTAGCCTTGTCATTATGGAAGGATGTTTGTTGTCGATATTTTTGTTAGTACAATGGTTTGTAGCCTTGCAATTATGGAAGGAAGTATGTTGTCGATATCTTTGTTACTCCAATGGATTGTATCCTAGTCATTATGGAAGGTAATATGTTGTCGAAATTTTAGTTACTCCAATGGATGGTAGCCTAGTCATTATGGAAGGTAGTCTGTTGTCGAGATTTTTGTTACTCCAATGGATGGTAGCCTTGTTATTATGGAAGGTAGTCCATTGTCGATATTTTTGTTATTCCAATGGATGGTAGCCTTTTCAATATGAAAGGTAGTCTGTTGTCTATATCTTTCTTACTCCAATGGATGGTAGCCTAGTCATTATGGAAGGTAGTCTGTTGTCGAGATTATTGTTACTCCAATGGATGGTAGCCTAGTCATTATGGAAGTTAGTCTGTTATCGAGATTTTTTCTACTCCAATGGATGGTAGCCTTGTCATTATGGAAGGTAATCTTTCATTGTGATTTTTGTTACTCCTATTGATGGTAGCCTTATCATTATGGAAGGTAGTCTATTTTTTAGATTTTTGTTACTACGATGTATAGAAGCCTTGTCATTATAGAAGGTAATCTGTTGTCAATATTTTTGTTACTCCATTGGATGTAGCCTTGTCATTATGGAAGTTAATGTGTTGTCTAGATTTTTGTTATTCCAATAGATGGTAGCCTAGTCATTATGGAAGGTAGTCTATTTTCGAGATTTTTGTTACTCCAATGGATGGTGGCCTAGTCATTATGGAAGGTAGTCTGTTGTCGATATTTTTGTTACTCCAATGGATGGTAGCCTTGTCATTATTGAAGGTAGTCTATTGTCGAGATTTTGTTAATCCAAAGGATGGTAGCCTTGACATTATGCAAGGTAATCTCTTGTGGATATTTTTGTTACTCTAATGAATGGTACCCTTGTCATTATGGAAGGTAGTTTGTTGTCGATATTTTTGCTACTCCAATGGATGGTAGCATTGTCATTATGGAATGTAGTATGTTATCGATATCTTTGTTAATCCAATGGATGGTAGCCTTATCATTATGTAAGGTAGTATGTTTTCGTAATTTTTGATACTCGGATGGATGGTAGCCTTGTCATTATGGAAGGTAGTATGTTTTCGATATCTTTGTCACTCCAATGGATGGTAGCCTTGTCATTATGTAAGGTAGTCTCTTGTCGAGATTTTTGTTACTCCAATGGATGGTAGCCTTGTTATTTTGGAAGGTAGTCTGTTGTCGAGATTTTTGTTATTCCAATGGATGGTAGCCCTGTCAATATGAAAGGTAGTCTTTTGTCGATATTTTTGTTACTCCAATGGATGCTAGCCTTGTCATTAGGGAAGGTAGTCTGTTGTAGAGATTTTTGTTACTCCAATGGATGGTAGCCTTGTCATTATGGAAGGTAGTCTTTCCTTGTGATTTTTGTTACTACAATGTATGGTAGCCTTGTCATTATGGAAGGTAGTCTGTTGTCGATATTTTTGTTACTCCATTGGATGGTAGCCTTGTCATTATGGAAGTTAGTTTGTTGTCGAGATTTTTGTTATTCCAATGGATGGTAGCCTAGTCATTATGGAAGGAAGTTTATTTTTGATATTTTTGTTACTCCAATGGAAGGTAGTATGTTGTCGATATCTTTGTTACTCCAATGGATGGTAGCCTTGTCATTATGGAAGGTAGTATGTTGTCGAGATTTTAGTTATTCCAATGGATGGTAGCCTAGTCATTAAGGAAGGTAGTCTGTTGTCGAAATTTTTCTTACTCCAATGGTTTGTAGCCTTGTTATTATGGAAGGTAGTCTATTGACGATATTTTTGTTATTCCAATGGATGGTAGCCTTTTCAATATGAAAGGTAGTCTGTTGTCGATATCTTTCTTACTCCAATGGATGGTAGCCTTGTCATTATGGAAGGTAATCTCTTGTTGATATTTTTGGTACTCCAATGGATGGTAGCCTTGTCATTATGGAAGGATGTCTGTTGTCGAGATTTTTGTTACTACAATGGTTTGTAGCCTTGCAATTATGGAAGGAAGTATGTTGTCGATATCTTTGTTACTCCAATGGATGGTATCCTAGTCATTATGGAAGGTAATATGTTGTCGAAATTTTAGTTACTCCAATGGATGGTAGCCTAGTCATTATGGAAGGTAGTCTGTTGTCGAGATTTTTGTTACTCACATGGATGGTAGCCTTGTTATTATGGAAGGTAGTCTATTGTCGATATTTTTGTTATTCCAATGGATGGTAGCCTTTTCAATATGAAAGGTAGTCTGTTGTCAATATCTTTATAACTCCAATGGATGGTAGCCTAGTCATTATGGAAGGTAGTCTGTTGTCGAGATTATTGTTACTCCAATGGATGGTAGCCTAGTCATTATGGAAGTTAGTCTGTTATCGAGATTTTTTCTACTCCAATGGATGGTAGCCTTGTCATTATGGAAGGTAATCTTTCATTGTGATTTTTGTTACTCCTATGGATGGTAGCCTTATCATTATGGAAGGTAGTTTATTTTTTAGATTTTTGTTACTACGATGTATGGAAGCCTTGTCATCATAGAAGGTAGTCTGTTGTCAATATTTTTGTTACTCCATTGGATGTAGCCTTGTCATTATGGAAGTTAATGTGTTGTCTAGATTTTTGTTATTCCAATAGATGGTAGCCTAGTCATTATGGAAGGTAGTCTATTTTCGAGATTTTTGTTACTCCAATGGATGGTAGCCTAGTCATTATGGAAGGTAGTCTGTTGTCGAGATTTTTGTTACTCCAATGGATGGTAGCCTTGTCATTATTGAAGGTAGTCTATGGTCGAGATTTTGTTAATCCAAAGGATGGTAGCCTTGGCATTATGCAAGGTAATCTCTTGTGGATATTTTTGTTACTCTAATGAATGGTACCCTTGTCATTATGGAAGGTAGTTTGTTGTCGATATTTTTGCTACTCCAATGGATGGTAGGCTTGTCATTATGGAATGTAGTATGTTATCGATATCTTTGTTAATCCAATGGATGGTAGCTTATCATTATGTAAGGTAGTATGTTTTCGTAATTTTTGATACTCGGATGGATGGTAGCCTTGTCATTATGGAAGGTAGTATGTTTTCGATATCTTTGTCACTCCAATGGATGGTAGCCTTGTCATTATGTAAGGTAGTCTCTTGTCGAGATTTTTGTTACTCCAATGGATGCTAGCCTTGTTATTTTGGAAGGTAGTCTGTTGTCGAGATTTTTGTTATTCCAATGGATGGTAGCCTTGTCAATATGAAAGGTAGTCTTTTGTCGATATTTTTGTTACTCCAATGGATGCTAGCCTTGTCATTAGGGAAGGTAGTCTGTTGTAGAGATTTTTGTTACTCCAATGGATGGTAGCCTTGTCATTATAGAAGGTAGTCTTTCCTTGTGATTTTTGTTACTACAATGTATGGTAGCCTTGTCATTATGGAAGGTAGTCTGTTGTCGATATTTTTGTTACTCCATTGGATGGTAGCCTTGTCATTATGGAAGTTAGTTTGTTGTCGAGATTTTTGTTATTCCAATGGATGGTAGCCTAGTCATTATGGAAGGAAGTTTATTTTTGATATTTTTGTTACTCCAATGGATGGTAGTCTTGTCATTATGGAAGGTAGTATGTTGTCGATATCTTTGTTACTCCAATGGATTGTAGCCTTGTAATTATGGAAGGTAGTATGTTGTCGAGATTTTAGTTATTCCAATGGATGGTAGCCTAGTCATTAAGGAAGGTAGTCTGTTGTCGAGATTTTTATTTACTCCAATGGTTTGTAGCCTTGTTATTATGGAAGGTAGTCTATTGACGATATTTTTGTTATTCCAATGGATGGTAGCCTTTTCAATATGAAAGGTAGTCTGTTGTCGATATCTTTCTTACTCCAATGGATGGTAGCCTTGTCATTATGGAAGGTAGTCTCTTGTTGATATTTTTGGTACTCCAATGGATGGTAGCCTTGTCATTATGGAAGGATGTCTGTTGTCGAGATTTTTGTTACTACAATGGTTTGTAGCCTTGCAATTATAGAAGGAAGTATGTTGTCGATATCTTTGTTACTCCAATGGATGGTATCCTAGTCATTATGGAAGGTAATATGTTGTCGAAATTTTAGTTACTCCAATGGATGGTAGCCTAGTCATTATGGAAGGTAGTCTGTTGTCGAGATATTTGTTACTCCAATGGATGGTAGCCTTGTTATTAAGAAGGTAGTCTATTGTCGATATTTTTGTTATTCCAATGGATGGTAGCCTTTTCAATATGAAAGGTAGTCTGTTGTCAATATCTTTCTAACTCCAATGGATGGTAGCCTAGTCATTATGGAAGGTAGTCTGTTGTCGAGATTATTGTTACTCCAATGGATGGTGGCCTAGTCATTATGGAAGTTAGTCTGTTATCGAGATTTTTTCTACTCCAATGGATGGTAGCCTTGTCATTATGGAAGGTAATCTTTCATTGTGATTTTTGTTACTCCTATGGATGGTAGCCTTATCATTATGGAAGGTAGTCTATTTTTTAGATTTTTGTTACTACGATGTATGGAAGCCTTGTCATCATAGAAGGTAGTCTGTTGTCAATATTTTTGTTACTCCATTGGATGTAGCCTTGTCATTATGGAAGTTAATGTGTTGTCTAGATTTTTGTTATTCCAATAGATGGTAGCCTAGTCATTATGGAAGGTAGTCTATTTTCGAGATTTTTTTTACTCCAATGGATGGTAGCCTAGTCATTATGAAAGGTAGTCTGTTGTCGAGATTTTTGTTACTCCAATGGATGGTAGCCTTGTCATTATTGAAGGTAGTCTATGGTCGAGATTTTGTTAATCCAAAGGATGGTAGCCTTGACATTATGCAAGGTAATCTCTTGTGGATATTTTTGTTACTCTAATGAATGGTACCCTTGTCATTATGGAAGGTAGTTTGTTGTCGATATTTTTGCTACTCCAATGGATGGTAGGCTTGTCATTATGGAATGTAGTATGTTATCGATATCTTTGTTAATCCAATGGATGGTAGCTTATCATTATGTAAGGTAGTATGTTTTCGTAATTTTTGATACTCGGATGGATGGTAGCCTTGTCATTATGGAAGGTAGTATGTTTTCGATATCTTTGTCACTCCAATGGATGGTAGCCTTGTCATTATGTAAGGTAGTCTCTTGTCGAGATTTTTGTTACTCCAATGGATGCTAGCCTTGTTATTTTGGAAGGTACTCTGTTGTCGAGATTTTTGTTATTCCAATGGATGGTAGCCTTGTCAATATGAAAGGTAGTCTTTTGTCGATATTTTTGTTACTCCAATGGATGCTAGCCTTGTCATTAGGGAAGGTAGTCTGTTGTAGAGATTTTTGTTACTCCAATGGATGGTAGCCTTGTCATTATGGAAGGTAGTCTTTCCTTGTGATTTTTGTTACTACAATGTATGGTAGCCTTGTCATTATGGAAGGTAGTCTGTTGTCGATATTTTTGTTACTCCATTGGATGGTAGCCTTGTCATTATGGAAGTTAGTCTGTTGTCGAGAGTTTTGTTATTTCAATGGATGGTAGCCTAGTCATTATGGAAGGAAGTTTATTTTTGATATTTTTGTTACTCCAATGGATGGTAGTCTTGTCATTATGGAAGGTAGTATGTTGTCGATATCTTTGTTACTCCAATGGATGGTAGCCTTGTCATTATGGAAGGTAGTATGTTGTCGAGATTTTAGTTATTCCAATGGATGGTAGCCTAGTCATTAAGGAAGGTAGTCTGTTGTCGAGATTTTTGTTACTCCAATGGTTTGTAGCCTTGTTATTATGGAAGGTAGTGTATTGACGATATTTTTGTTATTCCATTGGATGGTAGCCTTTTCAATATGAAAGGTAGTCTGTTGTCGATATCTTTCTTACTCCAATGGATGGTAGCCTAGTCATTATGGAAGGTAGTCTGTTGTCGATATTATTGTTACTCCAATGGATGGTAGCCTAGTCATTATGGAAGTTAGTCTGTTATCGAGATTTTTTCTACTCCAATGGATGCTAGCCTTGTCATTATGGAAGGTAGTCTGTTGTAGAGATTTTTGTTACTCCAATGGAAGGTAGCCTTGTCATTATGGAAGGTAGTCTATCTTTTTTATTTTTGTTAATCCTATGGATGGTAGCCTTGTCATTATGGAAGGTAGTCTATTGTTTAGATTTTTGTTACTACAATATATGGTAGCCTTGTCATTATGGAAGGTAGTCTGTTGTCGAGATTTTTGTTACTCCAATGGATGGTAGCCTTCTCATTATGAAAGTTAGTGTGTTGTCGAGATTTTTGTTATTCCAATAAATGGTAGCCTTTACATTATGAAAGGTACTCTATTGTTGATATTTTTGTTACTCCAATGGATTGTAGCCTTGTCGTTATGGAAGGTAGGCTGTTGTCGGAATTTTTGTTACTACAATGGATGGTAGCCTTGTCATTATGGAAGGTAGACTGTTGTCGAGATTTATGTTACTACAATGGATTGTAGCCTTGTCATTATGGTAGGTAGTCTGTTATCAATATCTTTGATACTCCAATGGATGGTAGCCTAGTCATTATGGAAGGTAGTCTGTTGTCGAGATTTTTGTTACTCCAATGGATGGTAGCCTTGTCATTATGGAAGGTAGTCTGTTGTCGAGATTTTGTTAATCCAATGGATGCTAGCCTAGTCATTATGGAAGGTAGTCTGTTGTCGATATTTTTGTTATTCCAATGGATGGTAGCCTAGTCATTATGGAAGTTACTTTGTTGTCGAGATTTTTGCTACTCCAATGGATGCTAGCCTTGTCATTATGGAAGGTAGTCTGTTGTAGAGATTTTTGTTACTCCAATGGAAGGTAGCCTTGTCATTATGTAAGGTAGTCTGTTTTCGTGATTTTTGTTACTCCGATGGATGGTAGCCTTGTCATTATGGAAAGTAATATGTTTTCGATATCTTTGTTACTCCAATGGATGTTAGCCTTGTCATTATGTAAGGTAGTCTAATGTCGAGATTTTTGTTACTCCAATGGATGGTAGCCTTGTCATTATGGAAGGAAGTATGTTGTCGATATCTTTGTTACTCCAATGGATGGTATCCTAGTCATTATGGAAGGTAGTATGTTGTCGAGATTTTTGTTACTCCAATGGATGGTAGCCTAGTCATTATGGAAGGTAGTTTGTTGTCGATATTTTTGTTACTCTAATGGATGGTAGCCTTGTCATTATGGAATGTAGTCCATTGTCGAGATTTTTGTTACTCCAATGGATGGTAGCCTTGTCATTATGGAAGGTAATCTTTCATTGTGATTTTTGTTACTCCTATGGATGGTAGCCTTATCATTATGGAAGGTAGTCTATTTTTTAGATTTTTGTTACTACGATGTATGGAAGCCTTGTCATTACAGAAGGTAGTCTGTTGTAAATATTTTTGTTATTCCATTGGATGTAGCCTTGTCATTATGGAAGTTAATGTGTTGTCTAGATTTTTGTTATTCCAATAGATGGTAGCCTAGTCATTATGGAAGGTAGTCTGTTGTCGAGATTTTTGTTAGTCCAATGGATGGTAGCCTTCTCATTATGAAAGGTAGTGTGTTGTCGAGATTTTTGTTATTCCAATAGATGGTAGCCTTTACATTATGAAAGGTACTCTATTGTTGATATTTTTGTTACTCCAATGGATTGTAGCCTTGTCATTATGGAAGGTAGGTTGTTGTTGGGATTTTTGTTACTATAATCGATGGTAGCCTTGTCATTATGGAAGGTAGATTGTTGTCGAGATTTATGTTACTACAATGGATTGTAACCTTGTCATTATGGTAGGTAGTCTGTTATCAATATCTTTGATACTCCAATGGATGGTAGCCTAGTCATTATGGAAGGTAGTCTGTTGTCGAGATTTTTGTTACTACAATGGATGGTAGCCTTGTCATTATGGAAGGTAGTCTGTTGTCGAGATTTTGTTAATCCAATGGATGCTAGCCTAGTCATTATGGAAGGTAGTCTGTTGTCGATATTTTTATTATTCCAATGGATGGTAGCCTAGTCATTATGGAAGTTAGTTTGTTGTCGAGATTTTTGCTACTCCAATGGATGCTAGCCTTGTCATTATGGAAGGTAGTCTGTTGTAGAGATTTTTGTTACTCCAATGGAAGGTAGCCTTGTCATTATGTAAGGTAGTCTATTTTCGTGATTTTTGTTACTCCGATGGATGGTAGCCTTGTCATTATGGAAGGTAATATGTTTTCGATATCTTTGTTACTCCAATGGATGTTAGCCTTGTCATTATGTAAGGTAGTCTATTGTCGAGATTTTTGTTACTCCAATGGATGGTAGCCTTGTCATTATGCAAGGAAGTATGTTGTCGATATCTTTGTTACTCTAATGGATGGTATCCTAGTCATTATGGAAGGTAGTATGTTGTCGAGATTTTTGTTACTCCAATGGATGGTAGCCTAGTCATTAAGGTAGGTAGTCTGTTGTCGATATTTTTGTTACTCTAATGGATGGTAGCCTTGTCATTATGGAAGGTAGTCCATTGTCGAGATTTTTGTTACTCCAATGGATGGTAGCCTTGTCATTATGGAAGGTAATCTTTCATTGTGATTTTTGTTACTCCTATGGATGGTAGCCTTATCATTATGGAAGGTAGTCTATTTTTTAGATTTTTGTTATTACGATGTATGGAAGCCTTGTCATTACAGAAGGTAGTCTGTTGTAAATATTTTTGTTATTCCATTGGATGTAGCCTTGTCATTATGGAAGTTAATGTGTTGTCTAGATTTTTGTTATTCCAATAGATGGTAGCCTAGTCATTATGGAAGGTAGTCTGTTGTTGAGATTTTTGTTACTCCAATGGATGGTAGCCTTCTCATTATGAAAGGTAGTGTGTTGTCGAGATTTTTGTTATTCCAATAGATGGTAGCCTTTACATTATGAAAGGTACTCTATTGTTGATATTTTTGTTACTCCAATGGATTGTAGCCTTGTCATTATGGAAGGTAGGTTGTTGTTGGGATTTTTGTTACTACAATCGATGGTAGCCTTGTCATTATGGAAGGTAGATTGTTGTCGAGATTTATGTTACTACAATGGATTGTAACCTTGTCATTATGGTAGGTAGTCTGTTATCAATATCTTTGATACTCCAATGGATGGTAGCCTAGTCATTATGGAAGGTAGTCTGTTGTCGAGATTTTTGTTACTCCAATGGATGGTAGCCTTGTCATTATGGAAGGTAGTCTGTTGTCGAGATTTTGTTAATCCAATGGATGCTAGCCTAGTCATTATGGAAGGTAGTCTGTTGTCGATATTTTTGTTATTCCAATGGATGGTAGCCTAGTCATTATGGAAGTTAGTTTGTTGTCGAGATTCTTGCTACTCCAATGGATGCTAGCCTTGTCATTATGGAAGGTAGTCTGTTGTAGAGATTTTTGTTACTCCAATGGAAGGTAGCCTTGTCATTATGTAAGGTAGTCTATTTTCGTGATTTTTGTTACTACGATGGATGGTAGCCTTGTCATTATGGAAGGTAATATGTTTTCGATATCTTTGTTACTCCAATGGATGTTAGCCTTGTCATTATGTAAGGTAGTCTATTGTCGAGATTTTTGTTACTCCAATGCATGGTAGCCTTGTCATTATGCAAGGAAGTATGTTGTCGATATCTTTGTTACTCTAATGGATGGTATCCTAGTCATTATGGAAGGTAGTATGTTGTCCAGATTTTTGTTACTCCAATGGATGGTAGCCTAGTCATTATGGAAGGTAGTCTGTTGTCGAGATTTTTGTTACTCCAATGGATGGTAGCCTTGTCATTATGGAAGGTAGTCTGTTGTCGAGATTTTGTTAATCCAATGGATGCTAGCCTAGTCATTATGGAAGGTAGTCTGTTGTCGATATTTTTGTTATTCCAATGGATGGTAGCCTAGTCATTATGGAAGTTAGTTTGTTGTCGAGATTCTTGCTACTCCAATGGATGCTAGCCTTGTCATTATGGAAGGTAGTCTGTTGTAGAGATTTTTGTTACTCCAATGGAAGGTAGCCTTGTCATTATGTAAGGTAGTCTATTTTCGTGATTTTTGTTACTCCGATGGATGGTAGCCTTGTCATTATGGAAGGTAATATGTTTTCGATATCTTTGTTACTCCAATGGATGTTAGCCTTGTCATTATGTAAGGTAGTCTATTGTCGAGATTTTTGTTACTCCAATGGATGGTAGCCTTGTCATTATGCAAGGAAGTATGTTGTCGATATCTTTGTTACTCTAATGGATGGTATCCTAGTCATTATGGAAGGTAGTATGTTGTCGAGATTTTTGTTACTCCAATGGATGGTAGCCTAGTCATTATGGTAGGTAGTCTGTTGTCGATATTTTTGTTACTCTAATGGATGGTAGCCTTGTCATTATGGAAGGTAGTCCATTGTCGAGATTTTTGTTACTCCAATGGATGGTAGCCTTGTCATTATGGAAGGTAATCTTTCATTGTGATTTTTGTTACTCCTATGGATGGTAGCCTTATCATTATGGAAGGTAGTCTATTTTTTAGATTTTTGTTATTACGATGTATGGAAGCCTTGTCATTACAGAAGGTAGTATGTTGTAAATATTTTTGTTATTCCATTGGATGTAGCCTTGTCATTATGGAAGTTAATGTGTTGTCTAGATTTTTGTTATTCCAATAGATGGTAGCCTAGTCATTATGGAAGGTAGTCTGTTGTCGAGATTTTTGTTACTCCAATGGATGGTAGCCTTCTCATTATGAAAGGTAGTGTGTTGTCGAGATTTTTGTTATTCCAATAGATGGTAGCCTTTACATTATGAAAGGTACTCTATTGTTGATATTTTTGTTACTCCAATGGATTGTAGCCTTGTCATTATGGAAGGTAGGTTGTTGTTGGGATTTTTGTTACTACAATCGATGGTAGCCTTGTCATTATGGAAGGTAGATTGTTGTCGAGATTTATGTTACTACAATGGATTGTAACCTTGTCATTATGGTAGGTAGTCTGTTATCAATATCTTTGATACTCCAATGGATGGTAGCCTAGTCATTATGGAAGGTAGTCTGTTGTCGAGATTTTTGTTACTCCAATGGATGGTAGCCTTGTCATTATGGAAGGTAGTCTGTTGTCGAGATTTTGTTAATCCAATGGATGCTAGCCTAGTCATTATGGAAGGTAGTCTGTTGTCGATATTTTTGTTATTCCAATGGATGGTAGCCTAGTCATTATGGAAGTTAGTTTGTTGTCGAGATTCTTGCTACTCCAATGGATGCTAGCCTTGTCATTATGGAAGGTAGTCTGTTGTAGAGATTTTTGTTACTCCAATGGAAGGTAGCCTTGTCATTATGTAAGGTAGTCTATTTTCGTGATTTTTGTTACTCCGATGGATGGTAGCCTTGTCATTATGGAAGGTAATATGTTTTCGATATCTTTGTTACTCCAATGGATGTTAGCCTTGTCATTATGTAAGGTAGTCTATTGTCGAGATTTTTGTTACTCCAATGCATGGTAGCCTTGTCATTATGCAAGGAAGTATGTTGTCGATATCTTTGTTACTCTAATGGATGGTATCCTAGTCATTATGGAAGGTAGTATGTTGTCCAGATTTTTGTTACTCCAATGGATGGTAGCCTAGTCATTATGGAAGGTAGTCTGTTGTCGAGATTTTTGTTACTCCAATGGATGGTAGCCTTATCATTATGGAAGGTAATCTTTCATTGTGATTTTTGTTACTCCTATGGATGGTAGCCTTATCATTATGGAAGGTAGTCTATTTTTTAGATTTTTGTTACTATGATGTATGGAAGCCTTGTCATTACAGAAGGTAGTCTGTTGTCAATATTTTTGTTACTCCATTGGATGTAGCCTTGTCATTATGGAAGTTAATGTGTTGTCTAGATTTTTGTTATTCCAATAGATGGTAGCCTAGTCATTATGGAAGGTAGTCTGTTTTCGAGATTTTTGTTACTCCAATAGATGGTAGCCTAGTCATTATGGAAGGTAGTCTGTTGTCGAGATTTTTGTTACTCCAATGGATGGTAGCCTTGTCATTATTGAAGGTAGTCTATTGTCGAGATTTTGTTAATCCAACGGATGGTAGCCTTGACATTATGCAAGGTAATCTCTTGTGGATATTTTTGTTACTCTAATGAATGGTACCCTTGTCATTATAGAAGGTAGTTTGTTATCGATATTTTTGCTACTCCAATGAATGGTAGCCTTGTCATTATGGAATGTAGTATGTTATCGATATCTTTGTTAATCCAATGGATGGTAGCCTTATCATTATGTAAGGTAGTATGTTTTCGTAATTTTTGATACTCGGATGGATGGTAGCCTTGTCATTATGGAAGGTAGTATGTTTTTGATATCTTTGTCACCCCAATGGATGGTAGCCTTGTCATTATGTAAGGTAGTCTCTTGTCGAGATTTTTGTTACTCCAATGGATGGTAGCCTTGTTATTTTGGAAGGTAGTCTGCTGTCGAGATTTTTGTTATTCCAATGGATGGTAGCCTTGTCAATATGAAAGGTAGTCTGTTGTCGATATTTTTGTTACTCCAATGGATGCTAGCCTTGTCATTAGGGAAGGTAGTCTGTTGTAGAGATTTTTGTTACTCCAATGGATGGTAGCCTTGTCATTATGGAAGGTAGTCTTTCCTTGTGATTTTTGTTACTACAATGTATGGTAGCCTTGTCATTATGAAAGGTAGTCTGTTGTCGATATTTTTGTTACTCCATTGGATGGTAGCCTTGTCATTATGGAAGTTAGTCTATTGTCAAGATTTTTGTTATTCCAATGGATGGTAGCCTAGTCATTATGGAAGGAAGTTTATTTTTGATATTTTTGTTACTCCAATGGATGGTAATCTTGTCACTATGGAAGGTAGTATGCTGTCGATATCTTTGTTACTCCAATGGATGGTAGCCTTGTCATTATGGAAGGTAGTATGTTGTCGAGATTTTAGTTATTCCAATGGATGGTAGCCTAGTCATTAAGGAAGGTAGTCTATTGTCGAGATTTTTGTTACTCCAATGGTTTGTAGCCTTGTTATTATGGAAGGTAGTCTATTGCCGATATTTTTGTTATTCCAATGGATGGTAGCCTTTTCAATATAAAAGGTAGTCTGTTGTCGATATCTTTCTTACTCCAATGGATGGTAGCCTTGTCATTATCGAAGGTAGTCTCTTGTTGATATTTTTGGTACTCCAATGGATGGTAGCCTTGTCATTATGGAAGGATGTCTGTTGTCAAGATTTTTTTTACTACAATGGTTTGTAGCCTTGCAATTATGGAAGGAAGTATGTTGTCGATATCTTTGTTACTCTAATGGATGGTATCCTAGTCATAATGGAAGGTAATATGTTGTCGAAATTTTAGTTACTCCAATGGATGGTAGCCTAGTGATTATGGAAGGTAGTCTGTTGTCGAGATTTTTGTTACTCCAATGGATGGTAGCCTTGTTATTATGGAAGGTAGTCTATTGTCGATATTTTTGTTATTCCAATGGATGGTAGCCTCTTCAATATGAAAGGTAGTCTGTTGTCGATATCTTTCTTACTCCAATGGATGGTAGCCTAGTCATTATGGAAGGTAGTCTGTTGTCGAGATTATTGTTACTCCAATGGATGGTAGCCTAGTCATTAAGGAAGTTAGTCTGTTATCGAGATTTTTTCTACTCCAATGGATGCTAGCCTTGTCATTATGGAAGGTAATCTTTCATTGTGATTTTTGTTACTCCTATGGATGGTAGCCTTATCATTATGGAAGGTAGTCTATTTTTTAGATTTTTGTTACTGCGATGTATGGAAGCCTTGTCATTACAGAAGGTAGTCTGTTGTCATTATTTTTGTTACTCCATTGGATGTAGCTCTGTCATTATGGAAGTTAATGTGTTGTCTAGATTTTTGTTATTCCAAAAGATGGTAGCCTAGTCATTATGGAAGGTAGTCTGTTTTCGAGATTTTTGTTACTCCAATGGATGGTAGCCTAGTCATTATGGAAGGTAGTCTGTTGTCGAGATTTTTGTTACTCCAATGGATGGTAGCCTTGTCATTATTGAAGGTAGTCTATTGTCGAGATTTTGTTAACCCAACGGATGGTAGCCTTGACATTATGCAAGGTAATCGCTTGTGGATATTTTTGTTACTCTAATGAATGGTACCCTTATCATTTTGGAAGGTAGTTTGTTGTCGATATTTTTTCTACTCCAATGGATGGTAGCCTTGTCATTATGGAATGTAGTATGTTATCGATATCTTTGTTAATCCAATGGATGGTAGCCTTATCATTATGTAAGGTAGTATGTTTTCGTAATTTTTGATACTCGGATGGATGGTATCCTTGTCATTATGGAAGGTAGTATGTTTTCGATATCTTTGTCACTCCAATGGATGGTAGCCTTGTCATTATGTAAGGTAGTCTCTTGTCGAGATTTTTGTTACTCCAATGGATGGTAGCCTTGTTATTTTGGAAGGTAGTCTGTTGTCGAGATTTTTGTTATTCCAATGGATGGTAGCCTTGTCATTATGAAAGGTAGTCTGTTGTGGATATTTTTGTTACTCCAATGGATGCTAGCCTTGTCATTAGGGAAGGTAGTCTGTTGTAGAGATTTTTGTTACACCAATGGATGGTAGCCTTGTCATTATGGAAGGTAGTCTTTCCTTGTGATTTTTGTTACTACAATGTATGGTAGCCTTGTCATTATGGAAGGTAGTCTGTTGTCGATATTTTTGTTACTCCATTGGATGGTAGACTTGTCATTATGGAAGTTAGTCTGTTGTCGAGATTTTTGTTATTCCAATGGATGGTAGCCTAGTCATTATGGAAGGAAGTTTATTTTTGATATTTTTGTTACTCCAATGGATGGTAGTCTTATCATTATGGAAGGTAGTATGTTGTCGATATCTTTGTTACTCCAATGGATGGTAGCCTTGTCGTTATGGAAGGTAGTATGTTGTCGAGATTTTAGTTATTCCAATGGATGGTAGCCTAGTCATTAAGGAAGGTAGTCTGTTGTCGAGATTTTTGTTACTCCAATGGTTTGTAGCCTTGTTATTATGGAAGGTAGTCTATTGACGATATTTTTGTTATTCCAATGGATGGTAGCCTTTTCAATATGAAAGGTAGTCTGTTGTCGATATCTTTCTTACTCCAATGGATGGTAGCCTTGTCATTATGGAAGGTAGTCTCTTGTTGATATTTTTGGTACTCCAATGGATGGTAGCCTTGTCATTATGGAAGGATGTCTGTTGTCGAGATTTTTGTTACTACAATGGTTTGTAGCCTTGCAATTATGGAAGGAAGTATGTTGTCGATATCTTTGTTACTCCAATGGATGGTATCCTAGTCATTATGGAAGGTAATATGTTATCGAAATTTTAGTTACTCCAATGGATGGTAACCTAGTCATTATGGAAGGTAGTCTGTTGTCGAGATTTTTGTTACCCCAATGGATGGTAGCCTTGTTATTATGGAAGGTAGTCTATTGTCGAGATTATTGTTACTCCAATTGATGGTAGCCTAGTCATTATGGAAGTTAGTCTGTTATCGAGATTTTTTCTACTCCAATGGATGCTAGCCTTGTCATTATGGAAGGTAGTCTGTTGTAGAGATTTTTGTTACTCCAATGGAAGGTAGCCTTGTCATTATGGAAGGTAGTCTATCTTTGTGATTTTTGTTAATCCTATGGATGGTAGCCTTGTCATTATGGAAGGTAGTCTATTGTTTAGATTTTTGTTACTACAATATATGGTAGCCTTGCCATTATGGAAGGTAGTCTGTTGTCGAGATTTTTGTTACTCCAATGGGTGGTAGCCTTCTCATTATGAAAGGTACTGTGTTGTCGAGATTTTTGTTATTCCAATAGATGGTAGCCTTTTCATTATGAAAGGTACTCTATTGTTGATATTTTTGTTACTCCAATGGATTGTAGCCTTGTCGTTGTGGAAGGTAGGCTGTTGTCGAGATTTATGTTACTACAATGGATGGTAGCCTTGTCATTATAAAAGGTAGACTGTTGTCGAGATTTATATTACTACAATGGATTGTAGCCTTGTCATTATGGTAGGTTGTCTGTTATCAATATCTTTGATACTCCAATGGATGGTAGCCTAGTCATTATGGAAGGTAGTCTGTTGTCGAGATTTTTGTTACTCCAATGGATGGTAGCCTTGTCATTATGGAAGGTAGTCTGTTGTCGAGATTTTGTTAATCCAATGGATGCTAGCCTAGTCATTATGGAAAGTAGTCTGTTGTCGAGATTTTTGTTATTCTAATGGATGGTAGCCTAGTCATTATGGAAGTTAGTCTGTTGTCGAGATTTTTGCTACTCCAATGGATGCTAGCCTTGTCATTATGGAAGGTAGTCTATTGTCGAGATTTTTGTAACTCCAATGGATGGTAGCCTTGTCATTATGGAAGGTAGTATGTTTTCGAGATTTTTGTTACTCCAATGGATGGTAGCCTAGTCATTATGGAGATTGGTTTGTTGTCGAGATTTTTGTTACTCCAATGGATGCTAGCCTTGTAATTAAGGAAGGTAGTCTATTGTAGAGATTTTTGTTACTCCAATAGATGGTAGCCTAGTCATTATGGAGGTTGGTCTGTTGTCGAGATTTTTGTTACTCCAATGGATGGTATCCTTGTCATTATGGAAGGTAGTTTGTCCTTGTGATTTTTGTTACTCATATGGATGGTAGACTTTTCATTATAGAAGGTAGTCTATTGTTCATAATTTTGTTACTACAATGTATGGTAGCCTTGTCATAATGGAAGATAGTCTGTTGTAGAGATTTTTGTTACTCTAATGGATGGTAGCCTTTTCATTATGTAAGGTAGTCTGTTTTCGTGATTTTTGTTACTCCGATGGATGGTAACCTTATCATTATGTAAGGTAGTCTGTTGTCGATATCTTTGTTACTACAATGGTTTGTAGCCTTGGAATTATGGAAGGAAGTATGTTGTCGATATCTTTGTTACTCCAATGGATGGTAGCCTAGTCATAATGGAAGGTAGACTGTTGTCGAGATTTTTTTTTGCTCCAATGGATGGTAGCCTAGTCATTATGGAAGGTAGTCTGTTGTAGAGATTTTTGTTACTCCAATGGAAGGTAGCCTTGTCATTATGGAAGGCAGTCTGTCTTTCTGATTTTTGTTACTCCTATGGACGGTAGCGTTGTCATTATGGAAGGTAGTCTATTGTCATATTTTTGTTACTACAATATATGGTAGCCTTGTCATTATGGAAGGTAGTCTATTGTCGAGATTTTAGTTACTCCAATGGATGGTAGCCTAGTCATTATGGAAGGTAGTCTGTTGTGGATATTTTTTTTACTCCAATGGATGGTAGCCTAGTAATTATGGAAGGTAGTCTGTTGTCGATATTTTTTTTACTCCAATGGATGGTAGCCTTATCATTATGAAAGGTAGTGTGTTGTCGAGATTTTTGTTATTCCAATAGATGGTAGCCTTTTCATTATGAAAGGTACTCTATTGTTGATATTTTTGTTACTACAATGGATGGTAGCCTTATCATTATGGAAGGTAGTCTGTTGTCAAGATTTATGTTACTACAATGGATTGTAGCCTTATCATTATGGTAGGTAGTCTGTTATCGATATCTTTGTTATTCCAATGGATGGTAGCCTAGTCATTATGGAAGGTAGTCTGTTGTCGAGATTTTTGTTACTCCAATGGATGGTAGCCTTGTCATTATGAGAGGTAGTCTGTTTTCGTGATTTTTGTTACTCCGATGGATAGTAGCCTTGTCATTAAGGAAGGTAATCTTTCCTTGTGATTTTTGTTACTACAATGTATGGTAGCCTTGTCATTATGGAAGGTAGTCTGTTGTCGATATTTTTGTTACTCCATTGGATGGTAGCCTTGTCATTATGGAAGTTAGTCTATTGTCGAGATTTTTGTTATTCCAATGGATGGTAGCCTAGTCATTATGGAAGGAAGTTTATTTTTGATATTTTAGTTACTCCAATGGATGGTAGTCTTGTCATTATGGAAGGTAGTATGTTGTCGATGTCTTTGTTACTCCAATGGATGGTAGCCTTGTCATTATGGAAGGTAGTATGTTGTCGAGATTTTAGTTATTCCAATGGATGGTAGCCTAGTCATTAAGGAAGGTAGTATGTTGTCGAGATTTTTGTTACTCCAATGGTTTGTAGCCTTGTTATTATGGAAGGTAGTCTATTGACGATATTTTTGTTATTCTAATGGATGGTAGCCTTTTCAATATGAAAGGTAGTCTGTTGTCGATATCTTTCTTACTCCAATGGATGGTAGCCTTGTCATTATGGAAGGTAGTCTCTTGTTGATATTTTTTGTACTCCAATGGATGGTAGCCTTCTCATTATGGAAGGATGTCTGTTGTCAAAATTTTTGTTACTACAATGGTTTGTAGCCTTGGAATTATGGAAGAAAGTATGTTGTCGATATCTTTGTTACTCCAATGGATGGCATCCTAGTCATTATGGAAGGTAATATGTTGTCGAAATTTTAGTTACTCCAATGGATGGTAGCCTAGTCATTATGGAAGGTAGTCTGTTGTCGAGATTTTTGTTACTCCAATGGATGGTAGCCTTGTTATTATGGAAGGTAGTCTATTGTCGATATTTTTGTTATTCCAATGGATGGTAGCCTTTTCAATATGAAAGGTAGTCTGTTTTCGATATCTTTCTTACTCCAATGGATGGTAGCCTAGTCATTATGGAAGGTAGTCTATTGTCGAGATTATTGTTACTCCAATGGATGGTAGCCTAGTCATTATGGAAGTTAGTCTGTTATCGAGATTTTTTCTACTCCAATGGATGCTAGCCTTGTCATTATGGAAGGTAGTCTGTTGTAGAGATTTTTGTTACTCCAATGGAAGGTAGCCTTGTCATTATGGAAGGTAGTCTATCTTTATGATTTTTGTTAATCCTATGGATGGTAGCCTTGTCATTACAGAAGGTAGTCTGTTGTCAATATTTTTGTTACTCCATTGGATGTAGCCTTGTCATTATGGAAGTTAATGTGTTGTCTAGATTTTTGTTATTCCAATAGATGGTAGCCTAGTCATTATGGAAGGTAGTCTATTTTCGAGATTTTTGTTACTCCAATGGATGGTAGCCTAGTCATTATGGAAGGTAGTCTGTTGTCGAGATTTTTGTTACTCCAATAGATGGTAGCCTTGTCATTATTGAAGGTAGTCTATTGTCGAGATTTTGTTAATCCAACGGATGGTAGCCTTGACATTATGCAAGGTAATCTCTTGTGGATATTTTTGTTACTCTAATGAATGGTACCCTTGTCATTATGGAATGTAGTATGTTATCGATATCTTTGTTAATCCAATGGATGGTAGCCTTATCATTATGTAAGGTATTATGTTTTCGTAATTTTTGATACTCGGATGGATGGTAGCCTTGTCATTATGGAAGGTAGTATGTTTTCGATATCTTTGTCACTCCAATGGATGGTAGCCTTGTCATTATGTAAGGTAGTCTGTTGTCGATATTTTTATTACTCCAATGGATGCTAGCCTTGTCATTAGGGAAGGTAGTCTGTTGTAGAGATTTTTTTTACTCCAATGGATAGTAGCCTTGTCATTATGGAAGGTAGTCTTTCCTTGTGATTTTTGTTACTACAATGTATGGTAGCCTTGTCATTATGGAAGGTAGTCTGTTGTCGATATTTTTGTTACTCCATTGGATGGTAGCCTTGTCATTATGGAAGTTAGTCTGTTGTCGAGATTTTTGTTATTCCAACGGATGGTAGCCTAGTCATCATGGAAGGAAGTTTATTTTTGATATTTTTGTTACTCCAATGGATGGTAGTCTTGTCATTATGGAAGGTAGTATGTTATTGATATCTTTGTTACTCCAATGGATGGTAGCCTTGTCATTATGGAAGGTAGTATGTTGTCGAGATTTTAGTTATTCCAATGGATGGTAGCCTAGTCATTAAGGAAGGTAGTCTGTTGTCGAGATTTTTGTTACTCCAATAGTTGGTAGCCTTATTATTATGGAAGGTAGTGTATTGACGATATTTTTGTTATTCCAATGGATGGTAGCCTTTTCAATATGAAAGGTAGTCTGTTGTCGATATCTTTCTTACTCCAATGGATGGTAGCCTTGTCATTATCGAAGGTAGTCTCTTGTTGATATTTTTGGTACTCCAATGGATGGTAACCTTGTCATTATGGAAAGATGTCTGTTGTCGAGATTTTTGTTACTACAATGGTTTGTAGCCTTGCAATTATGGAAGGAAGTATGTTATCGATATCTTTGTTACTCCAATGGTTGGTATCCTAGTCATTTTGGAAGGTAATATGTTGTCGAAATTTTAGTTACTCCAATGGATGGTAGCCTAGTCATTATGGAAGGTAGTCTGTTGTCGAGATTTTTGTTACTCCAATGGATGGTAGCCTTGTTATTAGGGAAGGTAGTCTATTGTCGATATTTTTGTTATTCCAATGGATGGTAGCTATTTCAATATGAAAGGTAGTCTGTTGTCGATATCTTTCTTACTCCAATGGATGGTAGCCTAGTCATTATGGAAGGTAGTCTGTTGTCGAGATTATTGTTACTCCAATGGATGGTAGCCTAGTCATTATGGAAGTTAGTCTGTTATCGAGATTTTTTCTACTCCAATGGATGCTAGCCTTGTCATTATGGAAGGTAATCTTTCATTGTGATTTTTGTTACTCCTATGGATGGTAGCCTTATCATTATGGAAGGTAGTCTATTTTTTAGATTTTTGTTACTACGATGTATGGAAGCCTTGTCATTACAGAAGGTAGTCTGTTGTCAATATTTTTGTTACTCCATTGGATGTAGCCTTGTCATTATGGAAGTTAATGTGTTGTCTAGATTTTTGTTATTCCAATAGATGGTAGCCTAGTCATTATGGAAGGTAGTCTGTTTTCGAGATTTTTGTTACTCCAATGGATGGTAGCCTAGTCATTATGGAAGGTAGTCTGTTGTCGAGATTTTTGTTACTCCAAAGGATGGTAGCCTTGTCATTATTGGAGGTAGTCTATTGTCGAGATTTTGTTAATCCAACGGATGGTAGCTTTGACATTATGCAAGGTAATCTCTTGTGGATATTTTCTTTACTCTAATGAATGGTACCCTTGTCATTATGGAAGGTAGTTTGTTGTCGATATTTTTTCTACTCCAATGGATGGTAGCCTTGTCATTATGGAATGTAGTATGTTATCGATATCTTTGTTAATCCAATGGATGGTAGCCTTATCATTATGTAAGGTAGTATGTTTTCGTAATTTTTGATACTCGGATGGATGGTAGCCTTGTCATTATGGAAGGTAGTATGTTTTCGATATCTTTGTCACTCCAATGGATGGTAGCCTTGTCATTATGTAAGGTAGTCTCTTGTCCAGATTTTTCTTACTCCAATGGATGGTAGCCTTGTTATTTTGGAAGGTAGTCTGTTGTCGAGATTTTTATTATTCCAATGGATGGTAGCCTTTTCATTATGAAAGGTAGTCTGTTGTCGATATTTTTTTTACTCCAATGGATGCAAGCCTTGTCATTAGGGAAGGTAGTTTGTTGTAGAGATTTTTGTTACTCCAATGGATGGTAGGCTGGTCATTATGGAAGGTAGTCTTTCCTTGTGATTTTTGTTACTCCAATGGATGGTAGTCTTGTCATTATGGAAGGTAGTATGTTGTCGATATCTTTGTTACTCCAATGGATGGTAGCCTTGTCATTATGGAAGGTAGTATGTTGTCGAGATTTTAGTTATTCCAATGGATGGTAGCCTAGTCATTAAGGAAGGTAGTTTGTTGTCGAGATTTTTGTTACTCCAATGGTTTGTAGCCTTGTTATTATGGAAGGTAGTCTATTGACGATATTTTTGTTATTCCAATTGATGGTAGCCTTTTCAATATGAAAGGTAGTCTGTTGTCGATATCTTTCTTACTCCAATGGATGGTAGCCTTGTCATTATGGAAGGTAGTCTCTTATTGATATTTTTGGTACTCCAATGGATGGTAGCCTTGTCATTATGGAAGGATGTCTGTTGTCGAGATTTTTGTTACTACAATGGTTTGTAGCCTTGCAATTATGGAAGGAAGTATGTTGTCGATATCTTTGTTACTCCAATGGATGGTATCCTAGTCATTATGGAAGGTAATATGTTGTCGAAATTTTAGTTACTCCAATGGATGGTAGCCTAGTCATTATGGAAGGTAGTCTGTTGTCGAGATTTTTGTTACTCCAATGGATGGTAGCCTTGTTATTATGGAAGGTAGTCTATTGTCGATATTTTTGTTATTCCAATGGATGGTAGCCTTTTCAATATGAAAGGTAGTCTGTTGTTGATATCTTTCTTACTCCAATGGATGGTAGCCTAGTCATTATGGAAGGTAGTCTATTGTCGAGATTATTGTTACTCCAATGGATGGTAGCCTAGTCATTATGGAAGTTAGTCTGTTATCGAGATTTTTTCTACTCCAATGGATGCTAGCCTTGTCATTATGGAAGGTAGTCTGTTGTAGGGATTTTTGTTACTCCAATGGAAGGTAGCCTTGTCATTATGGAAGGTAGTCTATCTTTGTGATTTTTGTTAATCCTATGGATGGTAGCCTTGTCATTATGGAAGGTAGTCTATTGTTTAGATTTTTGTTACTACAATATATGGTAGCCTTGTCATTATGGAAGGTAGTCTGTTGTCGAGATTTTTGTTACTCCAATGGATGATAGCTTTCTCATTATGAAAGGTAGTGTGTTGTCGAGATAGTTGTTATTCCAATAGATGGTAGCCTTTTCATTATGAAAGGTACTCTATTGTTGATATTTTTGTTACTACAATGGATGGTAGCCTTGTCATTATGGTAGGTAGTCTGTTATCAATATCTTTGATACTCCAATGGATGGTAGCCTAGTCATTATGGAAGGTAGTCTGTTGTCGAGATTTTTGTTACTCCAATGGATGGTAGCCTTGTCATTATGGAAGGTAGTCTGTTGTCGAGATTTTGTTAATCCAATGGATGCTAGCCTAGTCATTATGGAAGGTAGTCTGTTGTCGAGATTTTTGTTATTCCAATGGATGGTAGCCTAGTCATTATGGAAGTTAGTCTGTTGTCGAGATTTTTGCTACTCCAATGGATGCTAGCCTTGTCATTATGGAAGGTAGTCTGTTGTAGAGATTTTTGTTACTCCAATGGAAGGTAGCCTTGTCATTATGTAAGGTAGTCTGTTTTCGTGATTTTTGTTACTCCGATAGATGGTAGCCTTGTCATTATGGAAGGTAATATGTTTTCGATATCTTTGTTACTCCAACGGATGTTAGCCTTGTCATTATGTAAGGTAGTCTATTGTCGAGATTTTTGTTACTCCAATGGATGGTAGCCTTGTCATTATGGAAGGTAGTATGTTTTCGAGATTTTTGTTACTCCAATGGATGGTAGCCTAGTCATTATGGAGATTGGTTTGTTGTCGAGATTTTTGTTACTCCAATGGATGCTAGCCTTGTAATTAAGGAAGGTAGTCTATTGTAGAGATTTTTGTTACTCCAATAGATGGTAGCCTAGTCATTATGGAAGTTGGTCTGTTGTCGAGATTTTTGTTACTCCAATGGATGGTATCCTTGTCATTATGGAAGGTAGTTTGTCCTTGTGATTTTTGTTACTCATATGGATGGTAGACTTTTCATTATAGAAGGTAGTATGTTGTTCATAATTTTGTTACTACAATGTATGGTAGCCTTGTCATTATGGAAGATAGTCTGTTGTCGAGATTTTTGTTACTCTAATGGATGGTAGCCTTGTCATTATGTAAGGTAGTCTATTTTCGTGATTTTTGTTACTCCGATGGATGGTAACCTTATCATTATGGAAGGTAATATGTTTTCAGTATCTTTGTTACTCCAATGGATGATAGCCTTGTCATTATGTAAGGTAGTCTATTGTCGAGATTTTTGTTACTCTAATGGATGGTAGCCTTGTAATTATGGAAGGTAGTCTGTTTTCGAGATTTTTGTTACTCCAATGGATGGTAGCCTAGTCATTATGGAGGTTGGTCTGTTGTCGAGATTTTTGTTACTCCAATGGATTGTATCCTTGTCATTATGGAAGGTAGTCTGTCCTTGTGATATTTGTTACTCCTATGGATGTTAGACTTGTCATTATGGAAGGTAGTCTATTGTTCAGATTTTTGTTACTACAATGCATGGTAGCCTTGTCATTATGGAAGGTAGTCTGTTGTCGAGATTTTAGTTACTCCAATGGATGGTAGCCTAGTCATTATGGAAGGTAGTCTGTTGTCGAGATTTTTGTTACTCTAATGGATGGTAGCCTTGTTATTATGGAAGGTAGTCTATTGTCGAGATTTATGCTATTCCAATGGATGGTAGCCTTGTCAATATGAAAGGTAGTCTGTTCTCGATATCTTTGTTACTCCAATGGATGGTAGCCTAGTCATTATGGAAGGTAGTTTGTTGTTGAGATTTCTGTTACTCCAATGGATGGTAGCCTAGTCATTATGGAAGTTAGTCTGTTGTCAAAATTTTTGCTACTCCACTGGATACTAGCCTTGTCATTATGGAAGGTAGTCTGTTGTAGAGATTTTTGTTACTGCAATTGAAGGTAGCCTTGTCATTATGGAATGTAGTCTGTCTTTGTGATTTTTGTTACTCCTATGGATGTTAGCGTTGTCATTATGGAAGGTAGTCTATTGTCAGATTTTTGTTACTACAATATATGGTAGCCTTGTCATTATGGAAGGTAGTCTGTTGTCGAGATTTTAGTTACTCCAATGGATGGTAGCCTAGTCATTATGGAAGGTAGTCTGTTGTCGAGATTTTTGTTACTCCAATGGATGGTAGCCTTATCATTATGAAAGATAGTGTGTTGTCGAGATTTTTGTTATTCCAATAGATGGTAGCCTTTTCATTATGAAAGGTACTCTATTTTTGATATTTTTGTTACTCCAATGGATTGTAGCCTTGTCGTTGTGGAAGGTAGTCTTTTGTCGAGATTTTTAATACTCCAAGGGATGGTAGACTTCTTATTATGGAAGGTAGTCTGTTGTCGAGATTTTTGTTACTACAATGGATGGTAGCCTTATCATTATGGAAGGTAGTCTGTTGTCGAGATTTATGTTACTACAATGGATTGTAGCCTTCTCAATATGGTAGGTAGTCTGTTATCGATATCTTTGTTACTCCAATGGATGGTAGCCTAGTCATTATGAAAGGTAGACTGTTGTCGAGATTTATTTTTGCTCCAATGGATGGTAGCCTAGTCATTATGGAAGGTAGTCTGTTGTAGAGATTTTTGTTACTCCAATGGAAGGTAGCCTTGTCATTATGGAAGGTAGTCTGTCTTTCTGATTTTTGTTACTCCTATGGATGGTAGCGTTGTCATTATGGAAGGTAGTCTATTGTCAGATTTTTGTTACTACAATATATGGTAGCCTTGTCATTATGGAAGGTAGTCTGTTGTCGAGATTTTAGTTACTCCAATGGATGGTAGCCTACTCATTATGGAAGGTAGTCTGTTGCCGATATTTTTTTTACTCCAATGGATGGTAGCCTACTCATTATGGAAGGTAGTCTGTTGTCGATATTTTTTTTACTCTAATGGATGGTAGCCTTATCATTATGAAAGGTAGTGTGTTGTCGAGATTTTTGTTATTCCAATAGATGGTAGCCTTTTCATTATGAAAGGTACTCTATTGTTGATATTTTTGTTACTACAATGGATGGTAGCCTTATCATTATGGAAGGTAGTCTGTTGTCGAGATTTACGTTACTACAATGGATTGTAGCCTTATCATTATGGTAGGTAGTCTGTTATCGATATCTTTGTTACTCCAATGGATGGTAGCCTAGTCATTATGGAAGGTAGTTTGTTGTCGAGATTTTTGTTACTCCAATGGATGGTAGCCTTGTCATTATGGAAGGTAGTCTGTTTTCGAAATTTTTGTTACTCCGATGGATAATAGCCTTGTCATTATGGAGGTTGGTCTGTTGTCGAGATTTTTGTTACTCCAATGGATTGTATCCTTGTCATTATGGAAGGTAGTCTGTCCTTGTGATTTGTGTAACTCCTATGGATTGTAGACTTGTCATTATGGAAGGTAGTTTATGGTTCTGATTTTTGTTACTACAATGGATGGTATCCTAGTCATTATGGATGGTAGTATGTTGTCCAGATTTTAGTTACTCCAATGGATGGTAGCCTAGTCATTCTGGAAGGTAGTTTGTTGTCGAGATTTTTGTTACTCCAATGGATGGTAGCCTTGTTATTATGGAAGGTAGTCTATTGTCGATATTTTTGTTATTCCAATGGATGGAAGCCTTGTCAATATGAAAGGTAGTCTTTTGTTGATATCATTGTTACTCCAATGGATGGTTGCCTAGTCATTATGGAAGGTAGTCTGTTGTCGAGATTTTTGTTACTCCAATGGATGGTAGCCTAGTCATTATGGAAGTTAGTCTGTTGTCGAGATTTTTTCTACTCCAATGGATGCTAGCCTTGTCATTATGGAAGGTAGTCTGTTTTAGAGATTTTTGTTACTCCAATGGAAGGTAGCCTTGTCATTATGGAAGGTAGTCTGTCTCTGCGATTTTTGTTACTCCTATGGATGGTAGCCTTATCATTATGGAAGGTAGTCTATTGTTCAGATTTTTGTTACTACAATATATGGTAGCCTTGTCATTCTGGAAGGTAGTATGTTGTCGAGATTTTTGTTACTCCAATGTATGGTAGCCTTATCATTATCAAAGGTAGTGTGTTGTCGAGATTTTTGTTATTCCAATGTATGGTAGCCTTTTCATTTTGGAAGGTAGTCTCTTGTTGATATTTTTGTTACTCCAATGGATGGTAGCCTTATCATTTTCAAAGGTAGTGTGTTGTGGAGATTTTTGTTATTCCAATAGATGGTAGCCTTTTCATTATGAAAGGTACTCTATTGTTGATATTTTTGTTACTCCAATGGATTGTAGCCTTGTCGTTATGGAAGGTAGTCTTTTGTCGAGATTTTTGTTATTCCAAGGGATGGTAGCCTTCTTATTATGGAAGGTAGTCTGTTGTAGAGATTTTTGTTACTACAATGGATGGAAGCCTTATCATTATTGAAGGTAGTCTGTTGTCGAGATTTATGTTACTACAATAGATTGTAGCCTTATCATTATGGAAGGTAGTTTGTTGTCGAGATATTTGTTACTCCAATGGATGGTAGCCTTGTTATTATGGAAGGTAGTCTATTGTCGATATTTTTGTTATTCCAATGGATGGAAGCCTTGTCAATATGAAAGGTAGTCTTTTGTGGATATCGTTGTTACTCCAATGGATGGTAGCCTAGTCATTATGGAAGGTAGTCTGTTGTCGAGATTTTTGTTACTCCAATGGATGGTAGCCTACTCATTATGGAAGTTAGTCTGTTGTCGAGATTTTTTCTACTCCAATGGATGCTAGCCTTGTCATTATGGAAGGTAGTCTGTCTCTGCGATTTTTGTTACTCCTATGGATGGTAGCCTTATCATTATGGAAGGTAGTCTATTGTTCAGATTTTTGTTACTACAATATATGGTAGCCTTGTCATTATGGAAGGTAGTATGTTGTCGAGATTTTTGTTACTCCAATGTATGGTAGCGTTATCATTATGAAAGGTAGTGTGTTGTCGAGATTTTTGTTATTCCAATGTATGGTAGCCTTTTCATTTTGGAAGGTAATATGTTTTCGGTATCTTTGTTACTCCATTGGATGATAGCCTTGTCATTATGTAAGGTAGTCTATTATCGAGATTTTTGTTACTCTAATGGATGGTAGCCTTGTAATTATGGAAGGTAGTCTGTTTTCGAGATTTTTGTTACTCCAATGGATGGTAGCCTAGTCATTATGGAGGTTGGTCTGTTGTCGAGATTTTTGTTACTCAAATGGATTGTATCCTTGTCATTATGGAAGGTAGTCTGTCCTTGTGATATTTGTTACTCCTATGGATGTTAGACTTGTTATTATGGAAGGTAGTCTATTGTCGAGATTTATGTTATTCCAATGGATGGTAGCCTTGTCAATATGAAAGGTAGTCTGTTCTCGATATCTTTGTTACTCTAATGGATAGTAGCCTAGTCATTATGGAAGGTAGTTTGTTGTTGAGATTTCTGTTACTCCAATGGATGGTAGCCTAGTCATTATGGAAGTTAGTCTGTTGTCAAAATTTTTGCTACTCCGCTGGATACTAGCCTTGTCATTATGGAAGGTAGTCTGTTGTAGAGATTTTTGTTACTGCAATGGAAGGTAGCCTTGTCATTATGGAATGTAGTATGTCTTTGTGATTTTTGTTACTCCTATGGATGGTAGCATTGTCATTAAGGAAGGTAGTCTATTGTCAGATTTTTGTTACTACAATATATGGTAGCCTTGTAATTATGGAAGGTAGTCTGTTGTCGAGATTTTTGTTACTCCAATGGATGGTAGCCTTATCATTATGAAAGATAGTGTGTTGTCGAGATTTTTGTTATTCCAATAGATGGTAGCCTTTTCATTATGAAAGGTACTCTATTTTTGATATTTTTGTTACTCCAATGGATTGTAGCCTTGTCGTTATGGAAGGTAGTCTTTTGTCGAGATTTTTATTACTCCAAGGGATGGTAGACTTCTTATTATGGAAGGTAGTCTGTTGTCAAGAATTTTGTTACTACAATGGATGGTAGCCTTATCATTATGGAAGGTAGTCTGTTGTCGAGATTTATGTTACTACAATGGATTGTAGCCTTATCATTATGGTAGGTAGTCTGTTATCGATATCTTTGTTACTCCAATGGATGGTAGCCTAGTCATTATGAAAGGTAGACTGTTGTCAAGATTTTTTTTTGCTCCAATGGATGGTAGCCTAGTCATTATGGAAGGTAGTCTGTTGTAGAGATTTTTGTTACTCCAATGGAAGGTAGCCTTGTAATTATGGAAGGTAGTCTGTCTTTCTGATTTTTGTTACTCCTATGGATGGTAGCGTTGTCATTATGGAAGGTAGTCTATTGTCAGATTTTTGTTACTACAATATATGGTAGCCTTGTCATTATGGAAGGTAGTCTGTTGTCGAGATTTTAGTTACTCCAATGGATGGTAGCCTACTCATTATGGAAGGTAGTCTGTTGCCGATATTTTTTTTACTCCAATGGATGGTAGCCTAGTCATTATGGAAGGTAGTCTGTTGTCGATATTTTTTTTACTCCAATGGATGGTAGCCTTATCATTATGAAAGGTAGTGTGTTGTCGAGATTTTTGTTATTCCAATAGATGGTAGCCTTTTCATTATGAAAGGTACTCTATTGTTGATATTTTTGTTACTACAATGGATGGTAGCCTTATCATTATGGAAGGTAGTCTGTTGTCGAGATTTACGTTACTACAATGGATTGTAGCCTTATCATTATGGTAGGTAGTCTGTTATCGATATCTTTGTTACTCCAATGGATGGTAGCCTAGTCATTATGGAAGGTAGTTTGTTGTCGAGATTTTTGTTACTCCAATGGATGGTAGCCTTGTCATTATGAGAGGTAGTCTGTTTTCGTGATTTGTGTTACTCCGATGGATAGTAGCCTTGTCATTATGGAAGGTAATATGTTTTCGATATCTTTGATACTCTAATGGATGGTAGCCTAGTCATTATGGAAGGTAGTCTGTTGTAGAGATTTTTGTTACTCCAATGGATGGTAGCCTTGTCATTATGGAAGGTAGTTAGTTTTTGAAATTTTTGTTCCTCCAATGGATGGTAGCCTAGTCATTTTGGAGGTTGGTCTGTTGTCGAGATTTTTGTTACTCTAATGGATGGTATCATTGTCATTATGGAAGGTAGTCTGTCCTTGTGATTTGTGTAACTCCTATGGATGGTAGACTTGTCATTATGGAAGGTAGTTTATGGTTCTGATTTTTGTTACTACAATGGATGGTATCCTAGTCATTATGGATGGTAGTATGTTGTCGAGATTTTAGTTACGCCAATGGATGGTAGCCTAGTCATTATGGAAGGTAGTTTGTTGTCGAGATTTTTGTTACTCCAATGGATGGTAGCCTTGTTATTATGGAAGGTAGTCTATTATCGATATTTTTGTTATTCCAATGGATGGAAGCCTTGTCAATATGAAAGGTAGTCTTTTGTGGATATCGTTGTTACTCCAATGGATGGTAGCCTAGTCATTATGGAAGGTAGTCTGTTGTCGAGATTTTTGTTACTCCAATGGATGGTAGCCTAGTCATTATGGAAGTTAGTCTGTTGTCGAGATTTTTTCTACTCCAATGGATGCTAGCCTTGTCATTATGGAAGGTAGTCTGTCTCTGCGATTTTTGTTACTCCTATGGATGGTAGCCTTATCATTATGGAAGGTAGTCTATTGTTCAGATTTTTGTTACTACAATATATGGTAGCCTTGTCATTATGGAAGGTAGTATGTTGTCGAGATTTTTGTTACTCCAATGTATGGTAGCCTTATCATTATGAAAGGTAGTGTGTTGTCGAGATTTTTGTTATTCCAATGTATGGTAGCCTTTTCATTTTGGAAGGTAATATGTTTTCGGTATCTTTTTTACTCCAATGGATGATAGCCTTGTCATTATGTAAGGTAGTCTATTATCGAGATTTTTGTTACTCTAATGGATGGTAGCCTTGTAATTATGGAAGGTAGTCTGTTTTCGAGATTTTTGTTACTCCAATGGATGGTAGCCTAGTCATTATGGAGGTTGGTCTGTTGTCGAGATTTTTGTTACTCAAATGGATTGTATCCTTGTCATTATGGAAGGTAGTCTGTCCTTGTGATATTTGTTACTCCTATGGATGTTAGACTTGTCATTATGGAAGGTAGTCTATTGTTCAGATTTTTGTTACTACAATGCATGGTAGCCTTGTCATTATGGAAGGTAGTCTGTTGTCGAGATTTTAGTTACTCCAATGGATGGTAGCCTAGTCATTATGGAAGGTAGTCTGTTGTCGAGATTTTTGTTACTCTAAGGGATGGTAGCCTTGTTATTATGGAAGGTAGTCTATTGTCGAGATTTATGTTATTCCAATGGATGGTAGCCTTGTCAATATGAAAGGTAGTCTGTTCTCGATATCTTTGTTACTCCAATGGATGGTTATCTAGTCATTATGGAAGGTAGTTTGTTGTCGAGATTTCTGTTACTCCAATGGATGGTAGCCTAGTCATTATGGAAGTTAGTCTGTTGTCAAAATTTTTGCTACTCCACTGGATACTAGCCATGTCATTATGGAAGGTAGTCTGTTGTAGAGAATTTTGTTACTGCAATGGAAGGTAGCCTTGTCATTATGGAATGTAGTCTGTCTTTGTGATTTTTGTTACTCCTATGGATGGTAGCGTTGTCATTATGGAAGGTAGTCTATTGTCAGATTTTTGTTACTACAATATATGGTAGCCTTGTCATTATGGAAGGTAGTCTATTGTCGAGATTTTAGTTACTCCAATGGATGGTAGCCTAGTCATTATGGAAGGTAGTCTGTTGTCGAGATTTTTGTTATTCCAATGGATTGTAGCCTTGTCGTTATGGAAGGTAGTCTTTTGTCGAGATTTTTATTACTCCAAGGGACGGTAGACTTCTTATTATGGAAGGTAGTCTGTTGTCGAGATTTTTGTTACTACAATGGATGGTAGCCTTATCATTATGGAAGGTAGTCTGTTGTCGAGATTTATGTTACTACAATGGATTGTAGCCTTCTCAATATGGTAGGTAGTCTGTTATCGATATCTTTGTTACTCCAATGGATGGTAGCCTAGTCATTATGAAAGGTAGACTGTTGTCGAGATTTTTTTTTGCTCCAATGGATGGTAGCCTAGTCATTATGGAAGGTAGTCTGTTGTAGAGATTTTTGTTACTCCAATGGAAGGTAGCCTTGTCATTATGGAAGTTAGTTTGTCTTTCTGATTTTTGTTACTCCTATGGATGGTAGCGTTGTCATTATGGAAGGTAGTCTATTGTCAGATTTTTGTTACTACAATATATGGTAGCCTTGTCATTATGGAAGGTAATCTGTTGTCGAGATTTTAGTTACTCCAATGGATGGTAGCCTACTCATTATGGAAGGTAGTCTGTTGCCGATATTTTTTTTACTCCAATGGATGGTAGCCTAGTCATTATGGAAGGTAGTCTGTTTTCGATATTTTTTTTACTCCAATGGATGGTAGCCTTATCATTATGAAAGGTAGTGCGTTGTCGAGATTTTTGTTATTCCAATAGATGGTAGCCTTTTCATTATGAAAGGTACTCTATTGTTGATATTTTGGTTACTACAATGGATGGTAGCCTTATCATTATGGAAGGTAGTCTGTTGTCGAGATTTACGTTACTACAATGGATTGTAGCCTTATCATTATGGTAGGTAGTCTGTTATCGATATCTTTGTTACTCCAATGGATGGTAGCCTAGTCATTATGGAAGGTAGTTTGTTGTCGAGATTTTTGTTACTCCAATGGATGGTATCCTTGTCATTATGGAAGGTAGTCTGTTTTCGAAATTTTTGTTACTCCGATGGATAGTAGCCTTGTCATTATGGAGGTTGGCCTGTTGTCGAGATTTTTGTTACTCCAATGGATGGTATCCTTGTCATTATGGAAGGTAGTATGTCCTTGTGATTTGTGTAACTCCTATGGAATGTAGACTTGTCATTATGGAAGGTAGTTTATGGTTCTCATTTTTGTTACTACAATGGATGGTATCCTACTCCTTATGGATGGTAGTATGTTGTCCAGATTTTAGTTACTCCAATGGATGGTAGCCTAGTCATTATGGAAGGTAGTTTGTTGTCGAGATTTTTGTTACTCCAATGGATGGTAGCCTTGTTATTATGGAAGGTAGTCTATTGTCGATATTTTTGTTATTCCAATGGATGGAAGGCTTGTCAATATGAAAGGTAGTCTTTTTTTGATATCATTGTTACTCCAATGGATGGTAGCCTAGTCATTATGGAAGGTAGTCTGTTGTCGAGATTTTTGTTACTCCAATGGATGGTAGCCTAGTCATTATGGAAGTTAGTCTGTTGTCGAGATTTTTTCTACTCCAATGGATGCTAGCCTTGTCATTATGGAAGGTAGTCTGTTTTAGAGATTTTTGTTACTCCAATGGAAGGTAGCCTTGTCATTATGGAAGGTAGTCTGTCTCTGCGATTTTTGTTACTCCTATGGATGGTAGCCTTATCATTATGGAAGGTAGTCTATTGTTCAGATTTTTGTTACTATAGTATATGGTAGCCTTGTCATTCTGGAAGGTAGTATGTTGTCGAGATTTTTGTTACTCCAATGTATGGTAGCCTTATCATTATCAAAGGTAGCGTGTTGTCGAGATTTTTGTTATTCCAATGTATGGTAGCCTTTTCATTTTGGAAGGTAGTCTCTTGTTGATATTTTTGTTACTCCAATGGATGGTAGCCTTATCATTTTCAAAGGTAGTGTGTTGTCGAGATTTTTGTTATTCCAATAGATGGTAGCCTTTTCATTATGAAAGGTACTCTATTGTTGATATTTTTGTTACTCCAATGGATTGTAGCCTTGTCGTTATGGAAGGTAGTCTTTTGTCGAGATTTTTGTTATTCCAAGGGATGGTAGCCTTCTTATTATGGAAGGTAGTCTGTTGTAGAGATTTTTGTTACTACAATGGATGGAAGCCTTATCATTATTGAAGGTAGTCTGCTGTCGAGATTTATGTTACTACAATAGATTGTAGCCTTGTCATTATGGTAGGTAGTCTGTTATCGATATCTTTGTTACTCCAATGGATGGTAGCCTAGTCATTATGGAAGGTAGTCTGTTGTCGATATTTTTGTTACTCCAATGGATGGTAGCCTTGTCATTATGGAAGGTAGTCTGTTGTCGAGATTTTGTTAATCCAAGGGATGGTAGCCTTGTCATTATGGAAGGTAATCTCTTGTTGATATTTTTATTACTCTAATGGATGGTACCCTTGTCATTATGGAAGGTAGTCTGTTGTTGATATGTTTGTTACTCAAATGGATGGTGGCCTTGTCATTATGGAAGGTAGTATGTTATCGAGATTTTTGTTACTCCAATGGATGGTAGCCTTGTCATTATGGAAGGTAGTCTCTTGTTGATATTTGTGTTACTCCAATGGATGGTAGCCTTGTCATTATGGAAGGTAATGTGTTGTCGAGATTTTTGTTACTATAATGGTTTGTAGCCTTTAAATTATGGAAGGTAGTATGTTGTCAATATCTTTGTTAATCCAATGGATGGTAGCCTAGTCATTATGGAAGGTAGTATGTTGTCGAGATTTCCGTTACTCCAATGGATGGTAGCCTTGTCATTATGGAAGGTAGTCTGTTGTCGTGATTTTTGTTATTCCAATGGATGGTAGCCTTGTCATTATGGAAGGTAGTATGCTGTCGAGATTTTTGTTAATCCAATGGATGGTAGGCATGTCATTATGGAAGGTAGTCTATTGTCGAGATTTTTGTTATTCCAATGGATGGTAGCCTTGTCATTATAAAAGATAGTTTGTTATCGATATCTTTGTTACTCCAATGGATGGTAGCCTAGTCATTATGGAAGGTAGTCTATTGTCGAGATTTTAGTTACTCCAATGGATGGTAGCCTAGTCATTATGGAAGGTAGTCCGTTGTCGATATTTTTGTTACTCCAATGGATGGTAGCCTTGTCATTATGGAAGGTAATCTTTCATTGTGATTTTTGTTACTCCAATGGATGGTAGCCTAGTCATTATGGAAGGTAGTCTGTTGTCGAGATTTTTTTCCTCAAATGGATGGTAGCCTTGTCATTATTGAAGGTAGGCTGTAGTCGAGATTTTGTTAATCTAACGGATGGTAGCCTTGACATTATGGAAGGTAATCTCTTATGGATATTTTTGTTTCTCTAATGAATGGTACCCTTGTTATTATGGAAGGTAGGTTGTTGTAGAGATTTTTGTTACTCCAATAGAAGGTAGCCTTATCATTATGGAAGGTAGTATGTCTTTGCGATTTTTGTTACTCCTATGGATGGTAGCCTTGTCATTATGGAAGGTAGTCTGTTGTCGAGATTTTAGTTACTCCAATGGATGGTAGCCTAGTCATTATGGAAGGTAGTCTGTTGTCGAGATTTTTGTTACTCCAATGTATGGTAGCCTTATCATTATAAAAGGTAGTGTGTTGTCGAGATTTTTGTTATTCCAATGTATGGTAGCCTTTTCATTTTGGAAGGTAGTCTCTTGTTGATATTTTTGTTACTCCAATGGATGGTAGCCTTATCATTATCAAAGGTAGTGTGTTGTCGAGATTTTTGTTATTCCAATAGATGGTAGCCTTTTCATTATGAAAGGTACTCTATTGTTGATATTTTTGTTACTCCAATGGATTGTAGCCTTGTCGTTATGGAAGGTATTCTTTTGTCGAGATTTTTGTTATTCCAAGGGATGGTAGCCTTCTTATTATGGAAGGTAGTCAGTTGTAGAGATTTTTGTTACTACAATGGATGGAAGACTTATCATTATTGAAGGTAGTCTGTTGTCGAGATTTATGTTACTACAATAGATTGTAGCCTTGTCATTATGGTAGGTAGTCTGTTATCGATATCTTTGTTACTCCAATGGATGGTAGCCTAGTCATTATGGAAGGTAGTCTGTTTTCGATATTTTTGTTACTCCAATGGATGGTAGCCTTGTCATTATGGAAGGTAGTCTGTTGTCGAGATTTTGTTAATCCAAGGGATGGTAGCCTTGTCATTATGGAAGGTAATCTCTTGTTGATATTTTTATTACTCTAATGGATGGTACCCTTGTCATTAGGGAAGGTAGTCTGTTGTTGATATGTTTGTTACTCAAATGGATGGTGGCCTTGTCATTATGGAAGGTAGTATGTTGTCGAGTTTTTTGTTACTCCAATGGATGGAGCCTTGTCATTATGGAAGGTAGTCTCTTGTTGATATTTGTGTTACTCCAATGGATGGTAGCCTTGTCATTATGGAAGGTAATGTGTTGTCGAGATTTTTGTTACTATAATGGTTTGTAGCCTTTAAATTATGGAAGGTAGTATGTTGTCAATATCTTTGTTACTCCAATGGATGGTAGCCTAGTCATTATGGAAGGTAGTATGTTGTCGAGATTTTCGTTACTCCAATGGATGGTAGCCTTGTCATTATGGAAGGTAGTCTGTTGTCGTGATTTTTGTTATTCCAATGGATGGTAGCCTTGTCATTATGGAAGGTAGTATGCTGTCGAGATTTTTGTTAATCCAATGGATGGTAGGCATGTCATTATGGAAGGTAGTCTATTGTCGAGATTTTTGTTATTCCAATGGATGGTAGCCTTGTCATTATAAAAGATAGTTTGTTATCGATATCTTTGTTACTCCAATGGATGGTAGCCTAGTCATTATGGAAGGTAGTCTATTGTCGAGATTTTAGTTACTCCAATGGATGGTAGCCTTGTCATTATGGAAGGTAGTCCGTTGTCGATATTTTAGTTACTCCAATGGATGGTAGCCTTTTCATTATGGAAGGTATTCTTTCATTGTGATTTTTGTTACTCCTATGGATGGTATCCTTGTCATTATGGAAGGTAGTCTATTTTTCAGATTTTTGTTACTACAATGTATGGAAGCCTTGTCATTATAGAAGGTAGTCTGTTGTCAATATTTTTGTTACTCCATTGGATGTAGCCTTGTCATTATGGAAGTTAGTGTGTTGTCGAGATTTTTGTTATTCCAATGAATGGTAGTCTAGTCATTATGTAAGGTAGTCTGTTTTCGAGATTTTTGTTACTCCAATGGATGGTAGCCTAGTCATTATGGAAGGTAGTCTGTTGTCGACATTTTTTTACTCCAATGGATTGTAGCCTTGTCATTATTGAAGGTAGGCTGTTGTCGAGATTTTGTTAATCTAACGGATGGTAGCCTTGACATTATGGAAGGTAATCTCTTAAGGATATTTTTGTTTCTCTAATGAATGGTACCCTTGTCATTATGGAAGGTAGGCTGTTGTTGATATTTTTTTTACTCCAATGGATGGTAGCCTTGTCATTATGGATGGTAGTATGTTATCGATATCTTTGTTATACAAATGGATGGTAGCCTTATCATTATGTAAGGTAGTCTGTTTTCATAATTTTTTATACTCGGATGGATGGTAGCCTTGTCATTATGTAAGGTAGTATGTTTTCAATATCTTTGTTACTCCAATGGATGGTAGCCTTGTCATTATGTAAGGTAGTCTCTTGTCGAGATTTTTGTTACTCCAATGGATGGTAGCCTTGTTATTATGGAAGGTAGTCTGTTGTCGAGATTTTTGTTATTCTAATGGATGGTAGCCTTGTCAATATGAAAGGTAGTCTATTGTCGATATCATTGTTACTCCAATGGATGGTAGCCTAGTCATTATGGAAGGTAGTCTGTTATCGAGATTTTTGTTACTCTAATGGATGCTAGCCTTGTCATTAGGGAAGGTAGTCTGTTGTAGAGATTTTTGTTACTCCAATGGATGGTAGCCTTGTCATTATGGAAGGTAGTATGCTGTCGAGATTTTTGTTAATCCAATGGATGGTAGGCTTGTCATTATGGAAGGTAGTCTGTTGTCGAGATTTTTGTTATTCCAATGGATGGTAGCGTTGTCATTATGAAAGGTAGTTTTTTATCGATATCTTTGTTATTCCAATGGATGTAGCCTAGTCAATAGGGAAGGTAGTCTGTTTTCGAGATTTTAGTTACTCCAATGGATGGTAGCCTTGTCATTATGCAAGGTAGTTCGTTGTCGATATTTTTGTTACTCCAATGGATGGTAGCTTTATCATTATGGAAGGTATTCTTTCATTGTGATTTTTGTTACTCCTATGGATGGAAGCCATGTCATTATGGAAGGTAGTCTATTTTTCGGATTTTTGTTACTACAATGTATGGAAGCCTTGTCATTATAGAAGGTAGTCTGTTGTCGATATTTTTGTTACTCCATTGGATGTAGCCTTGTCATTATGGAAGTTAGTGTGTTGTCGAGATTTTTGTTATTCCAATGGATGGTAGTCTAGTCATTATGGAAGGTAGTCTGTTTTCGAGATTTTTGTTACTCCAATGGATGGTAGCCTAGTCATTATGGAAGGTAGTCTGTTGTCGAGATTTTTTTACTCCAATGGATGGTAGCCTTGTCATTATTGAAGGTAGTATGTTGTCTAGATTTTGTTAATCCAACGGATGGTAGCCTTGACATTATGGAAGGTAATCTCTTGTGGATATTTTTGTTTCTCTAATGAATGGTACCCTTGTCATTATGGAAGGTAGTCTGTTGTCGATATTTTTGTTACTCCAATGGATGGTAGCCTTGTCATTATGGAAGGTAGTATGTTATCGATATCTTTGTTATACCAATGGATGGTAGCCTTATCATTATGTAAGGTAGTCTATTTTCGTAAATTTTTTTACTCAGATTGATGGTAGCCTTGTCATTATGGAAGATAGTATGTTTTCGATATCTTTTTTACTCCAATGGATGGTAGCCTTGTCATTATGTAAGGTAGTCTATTATCGAGATTTTAATTACTCCAATGGATGGTAGCCTTGTTATTATTAAAGGTAGTCTATTGTCGAGATTTTTGTTATTCCAATGGATGGTAGCCTTGTCATTATGGAAGGTAGTATGCTGTCGAGATTTTTGTTAATCCAATGGATGGTAGGCATGACATTATGGAAGGTAGTCTATTTTCATAATTTTTTATACTCGGATGGATGGTAGCCTTGTCATTATGGAAGGTAGTATGTTTTCGATATCTTTGTTACTCCAATGGATGGTAGCCTTGTCATTATGTAAGGTAGTCTCTTGTCGAGATTTTTGTTACTCCAATGGATGGTAGCCTTGTCATTATGGAAGGTAATGTGTTGTCGAGATTTTTGTTACTATAATGGTTTGTAGCCTTTAAATTATGGAAGGTAGTATGTTGTCAATATCTTTTTTACTCCAATGGATGGTAGCCTAGTCATTATGGAAGGTAGTATGTTGTCGAGATTTCCGTTACTCCAATGGATGGTAGCCTTGTCATTATGGAAGGTAGTCTGTTGTCGTGATTTTTGTTATTCCAATGGATGGTAGCCTTGTCATTATGGAAGGTAGTATGCTGTCGAGATTTTTGTTAATCTAATGGATGGTAGGCTTGTCATTATGGAAGGTAGTCCGTTGTCGAGATTTTTGTTATTCCAATGGATGGTAGGCTTGTCATTATGAAAGGTAGTTTGTTATCGATATCTTTGTTACTCTAATGGATGGTTGCCTAGTCATTATGGAAGGTAGTCTATTGTCGAGATTTTAGTTACTCCAATGGATGGTAGCCTTGTCATTATGGAAGGTAGTCCGTTGTCGATATTTTTGTTACTCCAATGGATGGTAGCCTTGTCATTATGGAAGGTATTCTTTGATTGTGATTTTTGTTACTCCTATGGATGGTAGCCTTGTCATTATGGAAGGTAGTCTATTTTTCAGATTTTTGTTACTACAATGTATGGAAGCCTTGTCATTATAGAAGGTAGTCTGTTGTCAATATTTTTGTTACTCCATTGGATGTAGCCTTGTCATTATGGAAGCTAGTGTGTTGTCGAGATTTTTGTTATTCCAATGAATGGTAGTCTAGTCATTATGGAAGGTAGTCTATTTTCGAGATTTTTGTTACTCCAATGGATGGTAGCCTAGTCATTATGGAAGGTAGTCTGTTGTCGAGATTTTTTTACTCCAATGGATGGTATCCTTGTCATTATTGAAGGTAGGCTGTTGTCGAGATTTTGTTAATCTAACGGATGGTAGCCTTGACATTATGGAAGGTAATCTCTTATGGATATTTTTGTTTCTCTAATGAATGGTACCCTTGTCATTATGGAAGGTAGGCTGTTGTCGATATTTTTGTTACTCCAATGGATGGTAGCCTTGTCATTATGGAAGGTAGTATGTTATCGATATCTTTGTTATACCAATGGATGGTAGCCATATCATTATGTAAGGTAGTCTGTTTTCATAATTTTTTATACTCGGATGGATGGTAGCCTTGTCATTATGTAAGGTAGTATGTTTTCAATATCTTTGTTACTCCAATGGATGGTAGCCTTGTCATTATGTAAGGTAGTCTCTTGTCGAGATTTTTGTTACTCCAATGGATGGTAGCCTTGTTATTATGGAAGGTAGTCTGTTGTCGAGATTTTTGTTATTCCAATGGATGGTAGCCTTGTCAATATGAAAGGTAGTCTGTTGTCGATATCATTGTTACTCCAATGGATGGTAGCCTAGTCATTATGGAAGGTAGTCTGTTATCGAGATTTTTTTTACTCCAATGGAATCTAGCCTTGTCATTAGGGAAGGTTGTCTGTTGTAGAGATTTTTGTTACTCCAATGGATGGTAGCCTTATCATTATGGAAGGTAGTCTTTCCTTGTGATTTTTGTTACTCCTATGGATGGTAGCCTTGTCATTATGGAAGGTAGTCTATTGTTATGATTTTTATTACTACAATGTATGGTAGCCTTGTCATTATGGAACGTAGTCTGTTGTTGAGATATTTGTTACTCCATTGGATGGTAGCCTTGTCATTATGGAAGTTAGTCTATTGTCGAGATTTTTGTTATTCCAATGGATGGTAGGCTTGTCATTATGGAAGGTAGTCTGTTGACGAGATTTTTGTTATTCCAATGGATGGTAGCCTTGTCATTATGAAAGGTAGTTTGTTATCGATATCTTTGTTACTCCAATGGATGGTAGCCTAGTCATTATGGAAGGTAGTCTGTTGTCGAGATTTTAGTTACTCCAATGGATGGTAGCCTTGTCATTATGGAAGGTAGTCCGTTGTCGATATTTTTGTTACTCCAATGGATGGTAGCCTTGTCATTATGGAAGGTATTCTTTCATTGTGATTTTTGTTACTCCTATGGATGGTAGCCTTGTCATTATGGAAGGTAGTCTATTTTTCATATTTTTGGTACTATAATGTATGGAAGCCTTGTCATTATAGAAGGTAGTCTGTTGTCAATATTTTTGTTAATCCATTGGATGTAGCCTTGTCATTATGGAAGTTAGTATGTTGTCGAGATTTTTGTTATTCCAATGAATGGTAGTCTAGTCATTATGGAAGGTAGTCTGTTTTCGAGATTTTTGTTACTCCAATGGATGGTAGCCTAGTCATTATGGAAGGTAGTCTGTTGTCGAGATTTTTTTACTCCAATGGATGGTAGCCTTGTCATTATTGAAGGTAGGCTATTGTCGAGATTTTGTTAATCTAACAGATGGTAGTCTTGACATTATGGAAGGTAATCTCTTATGGATATTTTTGTTTCTCTAATGAATGGTACCCTTGTCATTATGGAAGGTAGGCTATTGTCGATATTTTTGTTACTCCAATGGATGGTAGCCTTGTCATTATGGAAGGTAGTATGTTATCGATATCTTTGTTATACAAATGGATGGTAGCCTTATCATTATGTAAGGTAGTATGTTTTCGATATCTTTGTTACTCCAATGGATGGTAGCCTTGTCATTATGTAAGGTAGTCTCTTGTCGAGATTTTTGTTATTGTAATGAATGGTAGCCTTGTCAATATGAAAGGTAGTTTGTTGTCGATATCATTGTTACTCCAATGGATGGTAGCCTAGTCATTATGGAAGGTCGTCTGTTGTCGAGATTTTTGTTACTCTAATGGATGCTAGCCTTGTCATTAGGGAAGGTAGTCTGTTGAAGAGATTTTTGTTACTCCAATGGATGGTAGCCTTGTCATTATGGAAGGTAGTATGTTGTCGAGATTTTTGTTAATCCAATGGATGGTAGGCTTGTCATTATGGAAGGTAGTCTGTTGTCGAGATTTTTGTTATTCTAATGGATGGTAGCCTTGTCATTATGAAAGGTAGTTTGTTATCGATATCTTTGTTACTCCAATGGATGGTAGCCTAGTCATTAGGGAAGGTAGTCTGTTGTCGAGATTTTAGTTACTCCAATGGATGGTAGCCTTGTCATTATGCAAGGTAGTCCGTTGTCGATATTTTTGTTACTCCAATGGATGGTAGCCTTATCATTATGGAAGGTATTCTTTCATTGTGATTTTTGTTACTCCTATGGATGGAAGCCTTCCCATTATGGAAGGTAGTCTATTTTTCAGATTTTTGTTACTACAATGTATGGAAGCCTTGTCATTATAGAAGGTAGTCTGTTGTCGATATTTTTGTTACTCCATTGGATGTAGCCTTGTCATTATGGAAGTTAGTGTGTTGTCGAGATTTTTGTTACTCCAATGGATGGTAGTCTAGTCATTATGGAAGGTAGTCTGTTTTCGAGATTTTTGTTACTCCAATGGATGGTAGCCTAGTCATTATGGAAGGTAGTCTGTTGTCGAGATTTTTTTACTCCAATGGATGGTAGCCTTGTCATTACTGAAGGTAGTATGTTGTCGAGATTTTGTTAATCCAACGGATGGTAGCCTTGACATTATGGAAGGTAATCTCTTGTGGATATTTTTGTTTCTCTAATGAATGGTACCCTTGTCATTATGGAATGTAGTCTGTTGTCGATATTTTGGTTACTCCAATGGATGGTAGCCTTGTCATTATGGAAGGTAGTATGTTATTGTTATCTTTGTTATACCAATGGATGGTAGCCTTATCATTATGTAAGGTAGTCTGTTTTCGTAATTTTTTATACTCGGATTGAAGGTAGCCTTGTCATTATGGAAGATAGTATGTTTTCGATATCTTTGTTACTCCAATGGATGGTAGCCTTGTCATTATGTAAGGTAGTCTCTTGTCGAGATTTTTGTTACTCCAATGGATGGTAGCCTTGTTATGGAAGGTAGTCTGTTGTCGAGATTTTTGTTATTCCAATGGATGGTAGCCTTGTCAATATGAAAGGTAGTTTGTTGTTGATATCTTTGTTACTCTAATGGATGGTAGCCTAGTCATTATGGAAGGTAGTCTGTTGTCGAGATTTTTGTTATTCTAATGGATGGTAGCCTTCTCATTATGAAAGGTAGTTTGTTATCGATATCTTTGTTACTCCAATGGATGGTAGCCTAGTCATTAGGGAAGGTAGTCTGTTGTCGAGATTTTAGTTACTCCAATGGATGGTAGCCTTGTCATTATGCAAGGTAGTCCGTTGTCGATATTTTTGTTACTCCAATGGATGGTAGCCTTATCATTATGGAAGGTATTCTTTCATTGTGATTTTTGTTACTCCTATGGATGGAAGCCTTCCCATTATGGAAGGTAGTCTATTTTTCAGATTTTTGTTACTACAATGTATGGAAGCCTTGTCATTATAGAAGGTAGTCTGTTGTCGATATTTTTGTTACTCCATTGGATGTAGCCTTGTCATTATGGAAGTTAGTGTGTTGTCGAGATTTTTGTTACTCCAATGGATGGTAGTCTAGTCATTATGGAAGGTAGTCTGTTTTCGAGATTTTTGTTACTCCAATGGATGGTAGCCTAGTCATTATGGAAGGTAGTCTGTTGTCGAGATTTTTTTACTCCAATGGATGGTAGCCTTGTCATTACTGAAGGTAGTATGTTGTCGAGATTTTGTTAATCCAACGGATGGTAGCCTTGACATTATGGAAGGTAATCTCTTGTGGATATTTTTGTTTCTCTAATGAATGGTACCCTTGTCATTATGGAATGTAGTCTGTTGTCGATATTTTGGTTACTCCAATGGATGGTAGCCTTGTCATTATGGAAGGTAGTATGTTATTGTTATCTTTGTTATACCAATGGATGGTAGCCTTATCATTATGTAAGGTAGTCTGTTTTCGTAATTTTTTATACTCGGATTGAAGGTAGCCTTGTCATTATGGAAGATAGTATGTTTTCGATATCTTTGTTACTCCAATGGATGGTAGCCTTGTCATTATGTAAGGTAGTCTCTTGTCGAGATTTTTGTTACTCCAATGGATGGTAGCCTTGTTATGGAAGGTAGTCTGTTGTCGAGATTTTTGTTATTCCAATGGATGGTAGCCTTGTCAATATGAAAGGTAGTTTGTTGTTGATATCTTTGTTACTCTAATGGATGGTAGCCTAGTCATTATGGAAGGTAGTCTGTTGTCGAGATTTTGGTTACTCCAATGGAATCTAGCCTTGTCATTAGGGAAGGTTGTCTGTTGTAGAGATTTTTGTTACTCCAATGGATGGTAGCCTTATCATTATGGAATGTAGTCTTTCCTTGTGATTTTTGTTACTCCTATGGATGGTAGCCTTGTCATTATGGAAGGTAGTATGTTGTCGAGATTTTTGTTAATCCAATGGATGGTAGGCTTGTCATTATGGAAGGTAGTCTGTTGTCGAGATTTTTGTTATTCCAATGGATGGTAGCCTTGTCATTATGAAAGGTAGTTTGTTATCGATATCTTTGTTACTCCAATGGATGGTAGCCTAGTCATTAGGGAAGGTAGTCTGTTGTCGAGATTTTAGTTACTCCAATGGATGGTAGCCTTGTCATTATGCAAGGTAGTCCGTTGTCGATATTTTTGTTACTCCAATGGATGGTAGCCTTATCATTATGGAAGGTATTCTTTCATTGTGATTTTTGTTACTCCTATGGATGGAAGCCTTCCCATTATGGAAGGTAGTCTATTTTTCAGATTTTTGTTACTACAATGTATGGAAGCCTTGTCATTATAGAAGGTAGTCTGTTGTCGATATTTTTGTTACTCCATTGGATGTAGCCTTGTCATTATGGAAGTTAGTGTGTTGTCGAGATTTTTGTTACTCCAATGGATGGTAGTCTAGTCATTATGGAAGGTAGTCTGTTTTCGAGATTTTTGTTACTCCAATGGATGGTAGCCTAGTCATTATGGAAGGTAGTCTGTTGTCGAGATTTTTTTACTCCAATGGATGGTAGCCTTGTCATTACTGAAGGTAGTATGTTGTCGAGATTTTGTTAATCCAACGGATGGTAGCCTTGACATTATGGAAGGTAATCTCTTGTGGATATTTTTGTTTCTCTAATGAATGGTACCCTTGTCATTATGGAATGTAGTCTGTTGTCGATATTTTGGTTACTCCAATGGATGGTAGCCTTGTCATTATGGAAGGTAGTATGTTATTGTTATCTTTGTTATACCAATGGATGGTAGCCTTATCATTATGTAAGGTAGTCTGTTTTCGTAATTTTTTATACTCGGATTGAAGGTAGCCTTGTCATTATGGAAGATAGTATGTTTTCGATATCTTTGTTACTCCAATGGATGGTAGCCTTGTCATTATGTAAGGTAGTCTCTTGTCGAGATTTTTGTTACTCCAATGGATGGTAGCCTTGTTATGGAAGGTAGTCTGTTGTCGAGATTTTTGTTATTCCAATGGATGGTAGCCTTGTCAATATGAAAGGTAGTTTGTTGTTGATATCTTTGTTACTCTAATGGATGGTAGCCTAGTCATTATGGAAGGTAGTCTGTTGTCGAGATTTTGGTTACTCCAATGGAATCTAGCCTTGTCATTAGGGAAGGTTGTCTGTTGTAGAGATTTTTGTTACTCCAATGGATGGTAGCCTTATCATTATGGAATGTAGTCTTTCCTTGTGATTTTTGTTACTCCTATGGATGGTAGCCTTGTCATTATGGAAGGTAGTCTATTGTTAAGATTTTTGTTACTACAATGTATGGTAGCCTTGTCATTATGGAAGGTAGTCTGTTGTCGAGATTTTTGTTACTCCATTGGATGGTAGCCTTGTCATTATGGAAGTTAGTATGTTGTCGAGATTTTTGTTATTCCAATGGATGGTAGCCTAGTCATTATGGAAGGAAGTCTGTTTTCGAGATTTTTGTTACTCCAATGGATGGTAGTCTTGTCATAATGGAAGGTAGTATGTTGTCGAGATTTTTGTTACTCCAATGGATGGTAGCCTTGTCATTAAGTAAGGTAGTCTCTTGTTGATATTTTTGTTACTCCAATGGATGGTAGCCTTGTCATTATGGAAGGATGTCTGTTGTCGAGATTTTTGTTACTTCAATGGTTTGTAGCCTTGTAATTATGGAAGGTAGTGTGTTGTCGATATCTTTGTTACTCCAATGGATGGTATCCTAGTCATTATGGAAGGTAGTGTGTTGTCGAGATTTTAGTTACTCCAATGGATGGTAGCCTAGTCATTATGGAAGGTAGTCTATTGTCGAGATTTTTGTTACTCCAATGGATGGTAGCCTTGTTATTATGGAAGGTAATCTATTGACGAGATTTTTGTTATTCCAATGGATGGTAGCCTTGTCGATATGAAAGGTAGTCTATTATCGATATCTTTGTTACTCCAATGGATGGTAGCCTAGTCATTATGGAAGGTAGTTTGTTGTCGAGATTTTTGTTACTCTAATGGATGGTAGCCTAGTCGTTATGGAAGTTAGTCTTGTCGAGATTTTTGCTACTCCAATGGATGCTATCCTTGTCATTATGGAAGGTAGTCTATTGTAGAGATTTTTGTTACTCCAATGGAAGGTAGCCTTGTCATTATTGAAGGTAGTCAGTCTTTGTGATTTTTGTTACTCTTATGGATGGTAGCCTTGTCATTATGGAAGGTAGTCCATTGTTCATATTTTTGTTACTACAATATATGGTAGCCTTGTCATTATGGAAGGTAGTCTGTTGTCGAGATTTTAGTTACTCCATTGGATGGTAGCCTAGTAATTATGAAAGGTAGTCTATTGTCAAGATTTTTGTTACTCCAATGTATGGTAGCCTTATCATTATGAAAGGTAGTGTGTTGTCGATATTTTTGTTATTCCAATAGATGGTAGCGTTTTCATTAGGAAAGGTACTCTATTGTGGATATTTTTGTTACTCCAATGGATTGTAGCCTTGTCGTTACGGAAGGTAGTCTGTTGTCGAGATTTTTGTTACTACAATGGGTGGTAGCCTTGTCATTATGGAAGGTAGTCTGTTGTCGAGATTTATATTACTACAATGGATTGTGGCCTTGTCATTATGGTAGGTAGTCTGTTATCGATATCTTTGTTACTCCAATGGATGGTAGCCTAGTCATTATGGAAGGTAGTCTGTTGTCGAGATTTTTGTTACTCCAATGGATGGTAGCCTTGTCATTATGGAAGGTAGTCTGTTGTCGAGATTTTATTAATCCAACGGTTGGTAGCCTTGTCATTATGGATGGTAATCTCTTGTGTATATTTTTGTTACTCTAATGGATGGTACCCTTGTCATTATGGAAGGTAATCTATCATCGATTTTTTTGATACTCAAATGGATGTTGGCCTTGTCATTATGGAAGGTAGTATGTTGTCGATATCTTTGTTACTCCAATGGATGGTAGGCTTGTCATTATGTAAGGTAGTCTATTTTCGTGATCTTTGTTACTCCGATGGATGGTAGCCTTGTCATTATGTAAGGTAGTCTATTGTCGAGATTTTTGTTACTCCAATGGATGGTAGCCTTGTCATTATGAAAGGTAGTCTGTTTTCGAGATTTTTGTTACTCCAATGGATGGTATCCTAATCATTATGGAGGTTGGTCTGTTGTCGAGATTTTTGTTACTCCAATGGATGCTAGACTTGTCATTACGGAAGGTAGTCTATTGTAGAGTTTTTTGTTACTCCAATGGATGGTAGCCTTGTCATTATGGAAGGTAGTCTATTGTTAAGATTTTTGTTACTACAATGTATGGTAGCCTTGTCATTATGGAAGGTAGTCTGTTGTCGAGATTTTTGTTACTCCATTGGATGGTAGCCTTGTCATTATGGAAGTTAGTATGTTGTCGAGATTTTTGTTATTCCAATGGATGGTAGCCTAGTCATTATGGAAGGAAGTCTGTTTTCGAGATTTTTGTTACTCCAATGGATGGTAGTCTTGTCATAATGGAAGGTAGTATGTTGTCGAGATTTTTGTTACTCCAATGGATGGTATCCTTGTCATTAAGTAAGGTAGTCTCTTGTTGATATTTTTGTTACTCCAATGGATGGTAGCCTTGTCATTATGGAAGGATGTCTGTTGTCGAGATTTTTGTTACTTCAATGGTTTGTAGCCTTGTAATTATGGAAGGTAGTGTGTTGTCGATATCTTTGTTACTCCGATGGATGGTATCCTAGTCATTATGGAAGGTTGTGTGTTGTCGAGATTTTAGTTACTCCAATGGATGGTAGCCTAGTCATTATGGAAGGTAGTCTATTGTTGAGATTTTTGTTACTCCAATGGATGGTAGCCTTGTTATTATGGAAGGTAATCTATTGACGAGATTTTTGTTATTCCAATGGATGGTAGACTTGTCGATATGAAAGGTAGTCTATTATCGATATCTTTGTTACTCCAATGGATGGTAGCCTAGTCATTATGGAAGGTAGTTTGTTGTCGAGATTTTTGTTACTCTAATGGATGGTAGCCTAGTCGTTATGGAAGTTAGTCTATTGTCGAGATTTTTGCTACTCCAATGGATGCTATCCTTGTCATTATGGAAGGTAGTCTATTGTAGAGATTTTTGTTACTCCAATGGAAGGTAGCCTTGTCATTATTGAAGGTAGTCAGTCTTTGTGATTTTTGTTACTCTTATGGATGGTAGCCTTGTCATTATGGAAGGTAGTCCATTGTTCATATTTTTGTTACTACAATATATGGTAGCCTTGTCATTATGGAAGGTAGTCTGTTGTCGAGATTTTAGTTACTCCATTGGATGGTAGCCTAGTAATTATGAAAGGTAGTCTATTGTCAAGATTTTTGTTACTCCAATGTATGGTAGCCTTATCATTATGAAAGGTAGTGTGTTGTCGATATTTTTGTTATTCCAATAGATGGTAGCGTTTTCATTAGGAAAGGTACTCTATTGTGGATATTTTTGTTACTCCAATGGATTGTAGCCTTGTCGTTACGGAAGGTAGTCTGTTGTCGAGATTTTTGTTACTACAATGGATGGTAGCCTTGTCATTATGGAAGGTAGTCTGTTGTCGAGATTTATATTACTACAATGGATTGTGGCCTTGTCATTATGGTAGGTAGTCTGTTATCGATATCTTTGTTACTCCAATGGATGGTAGCCTAGTCATTATGGAAGGTAGTCTGTTGTCGAGATTTTTGTTACTCCAATGGATGGTAGCCTTGTCATTATGGAAGGTAGTCTGTTGTCGAGATTTTATTAATCCAACGGTTGGTAGCCTTGTCATTATGGATGGTAATCTCTTGTGTATATTTTTGTTACTTTATTGGATGGTACCCTTGTCATTATGGAAGGTAATCTATCGTCGATTTTTTTGATACTCAAATGGATGTTGGCCTTGTCATTATGGAATGTAGTATGTTATCGATATCTTTGTTACTCCAATGGATGGTAGCCTTGTCATTATGTAAGGTAGTTTGTTTTCGTGATTTTTGTTACTCCGATGGATGGTAGCCTTGTCATTATGGAAGGTAATATGTTTTCCATATCTTTGTTACTCCAATGGATGGTAGTCTTGTCATTATGTAAGGTAGTCTATTGTCGAGATTTTTGTTACTCCAATGGATGGTAGCCTTGTCATTATGAAAGGTAGTCTGTTTTCATGATTTTTGTTACTCCAATGGATGGTAGCCTAGTCATTATGGAGGTTGGTCTGTTGTCGAGATTTTTGTTACTCCAATGGATGCTAGACTTGTCATTACGGAAGGTAGTCTATTGTAGAGTTTTTTGTTACTCCAATGGATGGTAGCCTTGCTATTATGGAAGGTAGTCAATTGTCGAGATTTTTGTTATTCCAATGGATGGTAGCCTTGTCAATATGAAAGGTAGTCTGTTGTCGATATCTTTGTTACTCCAATGGATGGTAGCCTAGTCATTATGGAAGGTAGTCTATTGTCGAGATTTTAGTTACTACAATGGATGGTAGCCTAGTCATTATGGAAGGTAGTCTATTATCGAGATTTTTGTTACTCCAATGGATGGTAGCCTTGTTATTATGGAAAGTAGTCTATTGACGAGATTTTTGTTATCCCAATGGATGGTAGCCTTGTCGATATGAAAGGTAGTCTGTTGTCGATATCTTTGTTACTCCAATGGATGGTAGCCAAGTCATTATGGAAGGTAGTCTGTTGTCGAGATTTTTATTACTCTAATGGATGGTAGCCTAGTCATTATGGAAGTTAGTCTGTTGTCGAGATTTTTGCTACTCCAATAGATGTTATCCTTGTCATTATGGAAGGTAGTCTGTTGTAGAGATTTTTGTTACTCCAATGGAAGGTAGCCTTGTCATTATGGAAGGTAGTCAGTCTTTGTGATTTTTGTTACTCTTATGGATAGTAGCCTTGTCATTATGGAAGGTAGTCTATTGTTCAGATTTTTGTTACTACAATATATGGTAGCCTTGTCATTATGGAAGGTAGTCTGTTGTCGAGATTTTAGTTACTCCAATGGATGGTAGCCTAGTAACTATGGAAGGTAGTCTATTGTCGAGATTTTTGTTACTCCAATGGATGGTAGCCTTTTCATTATGAAAGGTAGTGTGTTGTCCAGATTTTTGTTATTCCAATAGATGGTAGCCTTTTCATTAGGAAAGGTACTCTATTGTTGATATTTTTGTTAGTCCAATGGATTGTAGCCTTGTCGTTATGGAAGGTAGTCTGTTGTCGAGATTTGTGTTACTACAATGGATGGTAGCCTTGTCATTATGGAAGGTAGTCTGTTGTCGAGATTTATGTTACTACAATGGATTGTGGCCTTGTCATTATGGTAGGTAGTATGTTATCGATATCTTTGTTATTCCAATGGATGGTAGCCTAGTCATTATGGAAGGTAGTCTGTTGTCGAGATTTTTGTTACTCCAATGGATGGTAGCCTTGTCATTATAGAAGGTAGTCTGTTGTCGAGATTTTGTTAATCCAACGGTTGGTAGCCTTGTCATTATGGAAGGTAATCTCTTGTGGATATTTTTGGTACTTTAATAGATGGTACCCTTGTCATTATGGAAGGTAATCTATCGTCGATTTTTTTGATACTCAAATGGATGGTGGCCTTGTCATTATGGAAGGTAGTATGTTGTCGATATCTTTTTTACTCCAATGGATGGTAGCCTTGTCATTATGTAAGGTAGTCTGTTTTGGTGATTTTTGTTACTCCGATGGATGGTAGCCTTGTCATTATGGAAGGTAATATGTTTTCCATATCTTTGTTACTCCAATGGATGGTAGTCTTGTCATTATGTAAGGTAGTCTATTGTCGAGATTTTTGTTACTCCAATGGATGGTAGCCTTGTCATTATGAAAGGTAGTCTATTTTCATGATTTTTGTTACTCCAATGGATGGTAGCCTAGTCATTATGGAGGTTGGTCTGTTGTCGAGATTTTTGTTACTCCAATGGATGCTAGACTTGTCATTACGGAAGGTAGTCTATTGTAGAGTTTTTTGTTACTCCAATGGATGGTAGCCTTGCTATTATGGAAGGTAGTCAATTGTCGAGATTTTTGTTATTCCAATGGATGGTAGCCTTGTCAATATGAAAGGTAGTCTGTTGTCGATATCTTTGTTACTCCAATGGATGGTAGCCTAGTCATTATGGAAGGTAGTCTATTGTCGAGATTTTAGTTACTACAATGGATGGTAGCCTAGTCATTATGGAAGGTAGTCTATTATCGAGATTTTTGTTACTCCAATGGATGGTAGCCTTGTTATTATGGAAAGTAGTCTATTGACGAGATTTTTGTTATCCCAATGGATGGTAGCCTTGTCGATATGAAAGGTAGTCTGTTGTCGATATCTTTGTTACTCCAATGGATGGTAGCCAAGTCATTATGGAAGGTAGTCTGTTGTCGAGATTTTTGTTACTCTAATGGATGGTAGCCTAGTCATTATGGAAGTTAGTCTGTTGTCGAGATTTTTGCTACTCCAATGGATGTTATCCTTGTCATTATGGAAGGTAGTCTGTTGTAGAGATTTTTGTTACTCCAATGGAAGGTAGCCTTGTCATTATGGAAGGTAGTCAGTCTTTGTGATTTTTCTTACTCTTATGGATAGTAGCCTTGTCATTATGGAAGGTAGTCTATTGTTCAGATTTTTGTTACTACAATATATGGTAGCCTTGTCATTATGGAAGGTAGTCTGTTGTCGAGATTTTAGTTACTCCAATGGATGGTAGCCTAGTAACTATGGAAGGTAGTCTATTGTCGAGATTTTTGTTACTCCAATGGATGGTAGCCTTTTCATTATGAAAGGTAGTGTGTTGTCCAGATTTTTGTTATTCCAATAGATGGTAGCCTTTTCATTAGGAAAGGTACTCTATTGTTGATATTTTTGTTAGTCCAATGGATTGTAGCCTTGTCGTTATGGAAGGTAGTCTGTTGTCGAGATTTGTGTTACTACAATGGATGGTAGCCTTGTCATTATGGAAGGTAGTCTGTTGTCGAGATTTATGTTACTACAATGGATTGTGGCCTTGTCATTATGGTAGGTAGTCTGTTATCGATATCTTTGTTATTCCAATGAATGGTAGCCTTGTCATTATGGAAGGTAGTCTGTTGTCGAGATTTTGTTAATCCAACGGTTGGTAGCCTTGTCATTATGGAAGGTAATCTCTTGTGGATATTTTTGGTACTTTAATAGATGGTACCCTTGTCATTATGGAAGGTAATCTATCGTCAATTTTTTTGATACTCAAATGGATGGTGGCCTTGTCATTATGGAAGGTAGTATGTTGTCGATATCTTTTTTACTCCAATGGATGGTAGCCTTGTCATTATGTAAGGTAGTCTGTTTTGGTGATTTTTGTTACTCCGATGGATGGTAGCCTTGTCATTATGGAAGGTAATATGTTTTTGATATCTTTGTTACCCCAATGGATGGTAGCCTTGTCATTATGTAAAGTAGTCTATTGTCGAGATTTTTGTTACTCCAACGGATGGTAGCCTTGTCATTATGAAAGGTAGTCTGTTTTCATGATTTTTGTAACTCCAATGGATGGTTGCCTAGTCATTATGGAGGTTGGTCTGTTGTCGAGATTTTTGTTACTCCAATGGATGCTAGACTTGTCATTACGGAAGGTAGTCTATTGTAGATATTTTTGTTACTCCAATGGATGGTAGCCTTGTTATTATGGAAAGTAGTCAATTGTCGAGATTTTTGTTATTCCAATGGATGGTAGCCTTGTTAATATGGAAGGTAGTCTGTTGTCGATATCTTTGTTACTCCAATGGATGGTAGCCTAGTCATTATGGAAGGTAGTCTATTGTCGAGATTTTAGTTACTACAATTATTGGTAGCCTAGTCATTATGGAAGGTAGTCTATTATCGAGATTTTTGTTACTCCAATGGATGGTAGCCTTGTCATTATGAAAGGTAGTCTGTTTTCATGATTTTTGTTACTCCAATGGATGGTAGCCTAGTCATTATGGAGGTTGGTCTGTTGTCGAGATTTTTGTTACTCCAATGGATGCTAGACTTGTCATTACGGAAGGTAGTCTATTGTAGAGTTTTTTGTTACTCCAATGGATGGTAGCCTTGCTATTATGGAAGGTAGTCAATTGTCGAGATTTTTGTTATTCCAATGGATGGTAGCCTTGTCAATATGAAAGGTAGTCTGTTGTCGATATCTTTGTTACTCCAATGGATGGTAGCCTAGTCATTATGGAAGGTAGTCTATTGTCGAGATTTTAGTTACTACAATGGATGGTAGCCTAGTCATTATGGAAGGTAGTCTATTATCGAGATTTTTGTTACTCCAATGGATGGTAGCCTTGTTATTATGGAAAGTAGTCTATTGACGAGATTTTTGTTATCCCAATGGATGGTAGCCTTGTCGATATGAAAGGTAGTCTGTTGTCGATATCTTTGTTACTCCAATGGATGGTAGCCAAGTCATTATGGAAGGTAGTCTGTTGTCGAGATTTTTATTACTCTAATGGATGGTAGCCTAGTCATTATGGAAGTTAGTCTGTTGTCGAGATTTTTGCTACTCCAATGGATGTTATCCTTGTCATTATGGAAGGTAGTCTGTTGTAGAGATTTTTGTTACTCCAATGGAAGGTAGCCTTGTCATTATGGAAGGTAGTCAGTCTTTGTGATTTTTGTTACTCTTATGGATAGTAGCCTTGTCATTATGGAAGGTAGTCTATTGTTCAGATTTTTGTTACTACAATATATGGTAGCCTTGTCATTATGGAAGGTGGTCTGTTGTCGAGATTTTAGTTACTCCAATGGATGGTAGCCTAGTAACTATGGAAGGTAGTCTATTGTCGAGATTTTTGTTACTCCAATGGATGGTAGCCTTTTCATTATGAAAGGTAGTGTGTTGTCCAGATTTTTGTTATTCCAATAGATGGTAGCCTTTTCATTAGGAAAGGTACTCTATTGTTGATATTTTTGTTAGTCCAATGGATTGTAGCCTTGTCGTTATGGAAGGTAGTCTGTTGTCGAGATTTGTGTTACTACAATGGATGGTAGCCTTGTCATTATGGAAGGTAGTCTGTTGTCGAGATTTATGTTACTACAATGGATTGTGGCCTTGTCATTATGGTAGGTAGTATGTTATCGATATCTTTGTTATTCCAATGGATGGTAGCCTAGTCATTATGGAAGGTAGTCTGTTGTCGAGATTTTTGTTACTCCAATGGATGGTAGCCTTGTCATTATAGAAGGTAGTCTGTTGTCGAGATTTTGTTAATCCAACGGTTGGTAGCCTTGTCATTATGGAAGGTAATCTCTTGTGGATATTTTTGGTACTTTAATAGATGGTACCCTTGTCATTATGGAAGGTAATCTATCGTCGATTTTTTTGATACTCAAATGGATGGTGGCCTTGTCATTATGGAAGGTAGTATGTTGTCGATATCTTTTTTACTCCAATGGATGGTAGCCTTGTCATTATGTAAGGTAGTCTGTTTTGGTGATTTTTGTTACTCCGATGGATGGTAGCCTTGTCATTATGGAAGGTAATATGTTTTCCATATCTTTGTTACTCCAATGGATGGTAGTCTTGTCATTATGTAAGGTAGTCTATTGTCGAGATTTTTGTTACTCCAATGGATGGTAGCCTTGTCATTATGAAAGGTAGTCTATTTTCATGATTTTTGTTACTCCAATGGATGGTAGCCTAGTCATTATGGAGGTTGGTCTGTTGTCGAGATTTTTGTTACTCCAATGGATGCTAGACTTGTCATTACGGAAGGTAGTCTATTGTAGAGTTTTTTGTTACTCCAATGGATGGTAGCCTTGCTATTATGGAAGGTAGTCAATTGTCGAGATTTTTGTTATTCCAATGGATGGTAGCCTTGTCAATATGAAAGGTAGTCTGTTGTCGATATCTTTGTTACTCCAATGGATGGTAGCCTAGTCATTATGGAAGGTAGTCTATTGTCGAGATTTTAGTTACAACAATGGATGGTAGCCTAGTCATTATGGAAGGTAGTCTATTATCGAGATTTTTGTTACTCCAATGGATGGTAGCCTTGTTATTATGGAAAGTAGTCTATTGACGAGATTTTTGTTATCCCAATGGATGGTAGCCTTGTCGATATGAAAGGTAGTCTGTTGTCGATATCTTTGTTACTCCAATGGATGGTAGCCAAGTCATTATGGAAGGTAGTCTGTTGTCGAGATTTTTGTTACTCTAATGGATGGTAGCCTAGTCATTATGGAAGTTAGTCTGTTGTCGAGATTTTTGCTACTCCAATGGATGTTATCCTTGTCATTATGGAAGGTAGTCTGTTGTAGAGATTTTTGTTACTCCAATGGAAGGTAGCCTTGTCATTATGGAAGGTAGTCAGTCTTTGTGATTTTTCTTACTCTTATGGATAGTAGCCTTGTCATTATGGAAGGTAGTCTATTGTTCAGATTTTTGTTACTACAATATATGGTAGCCTTGTCATTATGGAAGGTAGTCTGTTGTCGAGATTTTAGTTACTCCAATGGATGGTAGCCTAGTAACTATGGAAGGTAGTCTATTGTCGAGATTTTTGTTACTCCAATGGATGGTAGCCTTTTCATTATGAAAGGTAGTGTGTTGTCCAGATTTTTGTTATTCCAATAGATGGTAGCCTTTTCATTAGGAAAGGTACTCTATTGTTGATATTTTTGTTAGTCCAATGGATTGTAGCCTTGTCGTTATGGAAGGTAGTCTGTTGTCGAGATTTGTGTTACTACAATGGATGGTAGCCTTGTCATTATGGAAGGTAGTCTGTTGTCGAGATTTATGTTACTACAATGGATTGTGGCCTTGTCATTATGGTAGGTAGTCTGTTATCGATATCTTTGTTATTCCAATGAATGGTAGCCTTGTCATTATGGAAGGTAGTCTGTTGTCGAGATTTTGTTAATCCAACGGTTGGTAGCCTTGTCATTATGGAAGGTAATCTCTTGTGGATATTTTTGGTACTTTAATAGATGGTACCCTTGTCATTATGGAAGGTAATCTATCGTCAATTTTTTTGATACTCAAATGGATGGTGGCCTTGTCATTATGGAAGGTAGTATGTTGTCGATATCTTTTTTACTCCAATGGATGGTAGCCTTGTCATTATGTAAGGTAGTCTGTTTTGGTGATTTTTGTTACTCCGATGGATGGTAGCCTTGTCATTATGGAAGGTAATATGTTTTCGATATCTTTGTTACCCCAATGGATGGTAGCCTTGTCATTATGTAAAGTAGTCTATTGTCGAGATTTTTGTTACTCCAACGGATGGTAGCCTTGTCATTATGAAAGGTAGTCTGTTTTCATGATTTTTGTAACTCCAATGGATGGTTGCCTAGTCATTATGGAGGTTGGTCTGTTGTCGAGATTTTTGTTACTCCAATGGATGCTAGACTTGTCATTACGGAAGGTAGTCTATTGTAGATATTTTTGTTACTCCAATGGATGGTAGCCTTGTTATTATGGAAAGTAGTCAATTGTCGAGATTTTTGTTATTCCAATGGATGGTAGCCTTGTTAATATGGAAGGTAGTCTGTTGTCGATATCTTTGTTACTCCAATGGATGGTAGCCTAGTCATTATGGAAGGTAGTCTATTGTCGAGATTTTAGTTACTACAATTATTGGTAGCCTAGTCATTATGGAAGGTAGTCTATTATCGAGATTTTTGTTACTCCAATGGACGGTAGCCTTGTTATTATGGAAGGTAGTCTATTGACGAGATTTTTGTTATCCCAATGGATGGTAGCCTTGTCGATATGAAAGGTAGTCTGTTGTCGATATCTTTGTTACTCCAATGGATGGTAGCCAAGTCATTATGGAAGGTAGTCTGTTGTCGAGATTTTTATTACTCTAATGGATGGTAGCCTAGTCATTATGGAAGTTAGTCTGTTGTCGAGATTTTTGCTACTCCAATGGATGTTATCCTTGTCATTATGGAAGGTAGTCTGTTGTAGAGATTTTTGTTACTCCAATGGAAGGTAGCCTTGTCATTATGGAAGGTAGTCAGTCTTTGTGATTTTTGTTACTCTTATGGATAGTAGCCTTGTCATTATGGAAGGTAGTCTATTGTTCAGATTTTTGTTACTACAATATATGGTAGCCTTGTCATTATGGAAGGTGGTCTGTTGTCGAGATTTTAGTTACTCCAATGGATGGTAGCCTAGTAACTATGGAAGGTAGTCTATTGTCGAGATTTTTGTTACTCCAATGGATGGTAGCCTTTTCATTATGAAAGGTAGTGTGTTGTCCAGATTTTTGTTATTCCAATAGATGGTAGCCTTTTCATTAGGAAAGGTACTCTATTGTTGATATTTTTGTTAGTCCAATGGATTGTAGCCTTGTCGTTATGGAAGGTAGTCTGTTGTCGAGATTTGTGTTACTACAATGGATGGTAGCCTTGTCATTATGGAAGGTAGTCTGTTGTCGAGATTTATGTTACTACAATGGATTGTGGCCTTGTCATTATGGTAGGTAGTATGTTATCGATATCTTTGTTATTCCAATGGATGGTAGCCTAGTCATTATGGAAGGTAGTCTGTTGTCGAGATTTTTGTTACTCCAATGGATGGTAGCCTTGTCATTATAGAAGGTAGTCTGTTGTCGAGATTTTGTTAATCCAACGGTTGGTAGCCTTGTCATTATGGAAGGTAATCTCTTGTGGATATTTTTGGTACTTTAATAGATGGTACCCTTGTCATTATGGAAGGTAATCTATCGTCGATTTTTTTGATACTCAAATGGATGGTGGCCTTGTCATTATGGAAGGTAGTATGTTGTCGATATCTTTTTTACTCCAATGGATGGTAGCCTTGTCATTATGTAAGGTAGTCTGTTTTGGTGATTTTTGTTACTCCGATGGATGGTAGCCTTGTCATTATGGAAGGTAATATGTTTTCCATATCTTTGTTACTCCAATGGATGGTAGTCTTGTCATTATGTAAGGTAGTCTATTGTCGAGATTTTTGTTACTCCAATGGATGGTAGCCTTGTCATTATGAAAGGTAGTCTATTTTCATGATTTTTGTTACTCCAATGGATGGTAGCCTAGTCATTATGGAGGTTGGTCTGTTGTCGAGATTTTTGTTACTCCAATGGATGCTAGACTTGTCATTACGGAAGGTAGTCTATTGTAGAGTTTTTTGTTACTCCAATGGATGGTAGCCTTGCTATTATGGAAGGTAGTCAATTGTCGAGATTTTTGTTATTCCAATGGATGGTAGCCTTGTCAATATGAAAGGTAGTCTGTTGTCGATATCTTTGTTACTCCAATGGATGGTAGCCTAGTCATTATGGAAGGTAGTCTATTGTCGAGATTTTAGTTACAACAATGGATGGTAGCCTAGTCATTATGGAAGGTAGTCTATTATCGAGATTTTTGTTACTCCAATGGATGGTAGCCTTGTTATTATGGAAAGTAGTCTATTGACGAGATTTTTGTTATCCCAATGGATGGTAGCCTTGTCGATATGAAAGGTAGTCTGTTGTCGATATCTTTGTTACTCCAATGGATGGTAGCCAAGTCATTATGGAAGGTAGTCTGTTGTCGAGATTTTTGTTACTCTAATGGATGGTAGCCTAGTCATTATGGAAGTTAGTCTGTTGTCGAGATTTTTGCTACTCCAATGGATGTTATCCTTGTCATTATGGAAGGTAGTCTGTTGTAGAGATTTTTGTTACTCCAATGGAAGGTAGCCTTGTCATTATGGAAGGTAGTCAGTCTTTGTGATTTTTCTTACTCTTATGGATAGTAGCCTTGTCATTATGGAAGGTAGTCTATTGTTCAGATTTTTGTTACTACAATATATGGTAGCCTTGTCATTATGGAAGGTAGTCTGTTGTCGAGATTTTAGTTACTCCAATGGATGGTAGCCTAGTAACTATGGAAGGTAGTCTATTGTCGAGATTTTTGTTACTCCAATGGATGGTAGCCTTTTCATTATGAAAGGTAGTGTGTTGTCCAGATTTTTGTTATTCCAATAGATGGTAGCCTTTTCATTAGGAAAGGTACTCTATTGTTGATATTTTTGTTAGTCCAATGGATTGTAGCCTTGTCGTTATGGAAGGTAGTCTGTTGTCGAGATTTGTGTTACTACAATGGATGGTAGCCTTGTCATTATGGAAGGTAGTCTGTTGTCGAGATTTATGTTACTACAATGGATTGTGGCCTTGTCATTATGGTAGGTAGTCTGTTATCGATATCTTTGTTATTCCAATGAATGGTAGCCTTGTCATTATGGAAGGTAGTCTGTTGTCGAGATTTTGTTAATCCAACGGTTGGTAGCCTTGTCATTATGGAAGGTAATCTCTTGTGGATATTTTTGGTACTTTAATAGATGGTACCCTTGTCATTATGGAAGGTAATCTATCGTCAATTTTTTTGATACTCAAATGGATGGTGGCCTTGTCATTATGGAAGGTAGTATGTTGTCGATATCTTTTTTACTCCAATGGATGGTAGCCTTGTCATTATGTAAGGTAGTCTGTTTTGGTGATTTTTGTTACTCCGATGGATGGTAGCCTTGTCATTATGGAAGGTAATATGTTTTCGATATCTTTGTTACCCCAATGGATGGTAGCCTTGTCATTATGTAAAGTAGTCTATTGTCGAGATTTTTGTTACTCCAACGGATGGTAGCCTTGTCATTATGAAAGGTAGTCTGTTTTCATGATTTTTGTAACTCCAATGGATGGTTGCCTAGTCATTATGGAGGTTGGTCTGTTGTCGAGATTTTTGTTACTCCAATGGATGCTAGACTTGTCATTACGGAAGGTAGTCTATTGTAGATATTTTTGTTACTCCAATGGATGGTAGCCTTGTTATTATGGAAAGTAGTCAATTGTCGAGATTTTTGTTATTCCAATGGATGGTAGCCTTGTTAATATGGAAGGTAGTCTGTTGTCGATATCTTTGTTACTCCAATGGATGGTAGCCTAGTCATTATGGAAGGTAGTCTATTGTCGAGATTTTAGTTACTACAATTATTGGTAGCCTAGTCATTATGGAAGGTAGTCTATTATCGAGATTTTTGTTACTCCAATGGACGGTAGCCTTGTTATTATGGAAGGTAGTCTATTGACGAGATTTTTGTTATTCCAATGGATGGTAGCCTTGTCGATATGAAAGATAGTCTGTTGTCGATATCTTTGTTACTCCAATGGATGGTAGCCTAGTCGTTATGAAAGGTAGTTTGTTGTCGAGATTTTTGTTACTCTAATGGATTGTATCCTAGTCATTATGGAAGTTAGTCTGTTGTCGAGATTTTTGCTACTCCCATGGATGCTATCCTTATCATTATGGAATGTAGTCTGTTGTAGAGATTTTTGTTACTCAAATGGAAGGTAGCCTTGTCATTATGGAAGGTAGTCAGTCTTTGTGATTTTTGTTACTCTTATGGATGGTAGCCTTGTCATTATGGAAGGTAGTCTATTGTTCAGATTTTTGTTAATACAATATATGGTAGCCTTGTCATTATGTAAGGTAGTCTCTTGTCGAGATTTTAGTTACTCCATTGGATGGTAGCCTAGTAATTATGGAAGGTAGTCTATTGTCGAGATTTTTGTTACTCCAATGGATGGTAGCCTTATCATTAACAAAAGGTAGTGTGTTGTCGAGATTTTTGTTATTCCAATAGATGGTAGCCTTTTCATTATGAAAGGTAGTGTGTTGTCCAGATTTTTGTTATTCCAATAGATGGTAGCCTTTTCATTAGGAAAGGTACTCTATTGTTGATATTTTTGTTAGTCCAATGGATTGTAGCCTTGTCGTTATGGAAGGTAGTCTGTTGTCGAGATTTGTGTTACTACAATGGATGGTAGCCTTGTCATTATGGAAGGTAGTCTGTTGTCGAGATTTATGTTACTACAATGGATTGTGGCCTTGTCATTATGGTAGGTAGTCTGTTATCGATATCTTTGTTATTCCAATGAATGGTAGCCTTGTCATTATGGAAGGTAGTCTGTTGTCGAGATTTTGTTAATCCAACGGTTGGTAGCCTTGTCATTATGGAAGGTAATCTCTTGTGGATATTTTTGGTACTTTAATAGATGGTACCCTTGTCATTATGGAAGGTAATCTATCGTCAATTTTTTTGATACTCAAATGGATGGTGGCCTTGTCATTATGGAAGGTAGTATGTTGTCGATATCTTTTTTATTCCAATGGATGGTAGCCTTGTCATTATGTAAGGTAGTCTGTTTTGGTGATTTTTGTTACTCCGATGGATGGTAGCCTTGTCATTATGGAAGGTAATATGTTTTCGATATCTTTGTTACCCCAATGGATGGTAGCCTTGTCATTATGTAAAGTAGTCTATTGTCGAGATTTTTGTTACTCCAACGGATGGTAGCCTTGTCATTATGAAAGGTAGTCTGTTTTCATGATTTTTGTAACTCCAATGGATGGTTGCCTAGTCATTATGGAGGTTGGTCTGTTGTCGAGATTTTTGTTACTCCAATGGATGCTAGACTTGTCATTACGGAAGGTAGTCTATTGTAGATATTTTTGTTACTCCAATGGATGGTAGCCTTGTTATTATGGAAAGTAGTCAATTGTCGAGATTTTTGTTATTCCAATGGATGGTAGCCTTGTTAATATGGAAGGTAGTCTGTTGTCGATATCTTTGTTACTCCAATGGATGGTAGCCTAGTCATTATGGAAGGTAGTCTATTGTCGAGATTTTAGTTACTACAATTATTGGTAGCCTAGTCATTATGGAAGGTAGTCTATTATCGAGATTTTTGTTACTCCAATGGACGGTAGCCTTGTTATTATGGAAGGTAGTCTATTGACGAGATTTTTGTTATTCCAATGGATGGTAGCCTTGTCGATATGAAAGATAGTCTGTTGTCGATATCTTTGTTACTCCAATGGATGGTAGCCTAGTCGTTATGAAAGGTAGTTTGTTGTCGAGATTTTTGTTACTCTAATGGATTGTATCCTAGTCATTATGGAAGTTAGTCTGTTGTCGAGATTTTTGCTACTCCCATGGATGCTATCCTTATCATTATGGAATGTAGTCTGTTGTAGAGATTTTTGTTACTCAAATGGAAGGTAGCCTTGTCATTATGGAAGGTAGTCAGTCTTTGTGATTTTTGTTACTCTTATGGATGGTAGCCTTGTCATTATGGAAGGTAGTCTATTGTTCAGATTTTTGTTAATACAATATATGGTAGCCTTGTCATTATGTAAGGTAGTCTCTTGTCGAGATTTTAGTTACTCCATTGGATGGTAGCCTAGTAATTATGGAAGGTAGTCTATTGTCGAGATTTTTGTTACTCCAATGGATGGTAGCCTTATCATTAACAAAAGGTAGTGTGTTGTCGAGATTTTTGTTATTCCAATAGATGGTAGCCTTTTCATTATGAAAGGTACTCTATTGTTGATATTTTTGTTACTCCAATGGATTGTAGCCTTGTCGTTATGGAAGGTAGTCTGTTGTCGAGATTTTTGTTACTACAATTGATGGTAGCCTTGTCATTATGGAAGGTAGTCTGTTGTCGAGATTTATGTTACTACAATGGATTGTGGCCTTGTCATTATGGTAGGTAGTCTGTTATCGATATCTTTGTTACTCCAATGGATGGTAGCCTAGTCAGTATGGAAGGTAGTCTGTTGTCGAGATTTTTTTTACTCCAATGGATGGTAGCCTTGTCATTATGGAAGGTAGTCTGTTGTCGAGATTTTGTTAATCCAACGGTTGGTAGCCTTGTCATTATGGAAGGTAATCTCTTGTGGATATTTTTGTTACTCTAATGGATGGTACCCTTGTCATTATGGAAGGTAATCTATCATCGATTTTTTTGATACTCAAATGGATGGTGGCCTTGTCATTATGGAAGGTAGTATGTTGTCGATATCTTTGTTACTCCAATGGATGGTAGGCTTGTCATTATGTAAGGTAGTCTATTTTCGTGATCTTTGTTACTCTGATGGATGGTAGCCTTGTCATTATGTAAGGTAGTCTATTGTCGAGATTTTTGTTACTCCAATGGATGGTAGCCTTGTCATTATGAAAGGTAGTCTGTTTTCGAGATTTTTGTTACTCTAATGGATTGTATCCTAGTCATTATGGAGGTTGGTCTGTTGTCGAGATTTTTGTTACTCCAATAGATGCTATCCTTGTCATTACGGAAGGTAGTCTATTGTAGAGATTTTTGTTACTCCAATGGAAGGTAGCCTTGTCATTATGGAAGATAGTCGGTCTTTGTGATTTTTGTTACTCTTATGGATGGTAGCCTTGTCATTATGGAAGGTAGTTCATTGTTCAGATTTTTGTTACTACAATATACGGTTGCCTTGTCATTATGGAAGGTAGTCTGTTGTCGAGATTTTAATTACTCCAATGGATGGTAGACTAGTAATTATGGAAGGTAGTCTGTTGTTGAGATTTTTGTTACTCCAATGGATGGTAGCCTTATCATTATGAAAGAGAGTGTGTTGTCGAGATTTTTGTTAATCCAATAAATGGTAGCCTTTTCATTATGAAAGGTACTCTATTGTTGATATTTTTGTTTCTCCAATGGATTGTAGCCTTGTCGTTATGGAAGGTAGTCTGTTGTCGAGATTTTTGTTACTACAATGGATGGTAGCCTTGTCATTATGGTAGGTAGTATGTTGTCGAGATTTATGTTACGACAATGGATTGTAGCCTTGTCATTATGGTAGGTAGTTTGTTATTGATATCTTTGTTACTCCAATGGATGGTAGCCTAGTCATTATGGAAGGTAGTCTGTTGTCGGGACTTTTGTTACACCAATGGATGGTAGCCTTGTCATTATGGAAGGTAGTCTGTTGTCGAGATTTTTTTAATCCAACAGATGGTAGCCTTGTCATTATGGAAGGTAATCTCTTGTAGATATTTTTGTTACTCTAATGGATGTTACCCTTTTCATTATGGAATGTAGTCTATCGTCGAATTTTTTTATACTAAAAAGTTTGGTGGCCTTGTCATTATGGAAGGTAGTATGTTGTCGATATCTTTGTTACTCCAATGGATGGTAGCCTTGTCATTATGTAAGGTAGTCTATTTTCGTGATTTTTGTTACTCCGATGGATGGTAGCCTTGTCATTATGGAAGGTAATATGTTTTCGATATCTTTGTTACTCCAATGGTTGGTAGCCTTGTCATTATGTAAGGTTGTCTATTGTCGAGTTTTTTGTTACTCCAATGGATGGTAGCCTGGTCATTATGAAAGGTAGTCTATTTTCGAGATTTTTGTTACTCCAATGGATGGTAGCCTAGTCATTATGGAGGTTGGTCTATTGTCGAGATTTTTGTTACTCCAATGGATTCTAGACTTGTCATTACGGAAGGTAGTCTATTGTAGATATTTTTGTTACTCCAATGGATGGTACCCTTATTATTATGGAAGGTAGTCAATTGTCGAGATTTTTGTTATTCCAATGGATGGTAGCCTAGTCATTATGGAAGGTAGTTTATTGTCGAGATTTTTGTTACTCCAATGGATGGTAGCCTAGTCATTATGGAAATTAGTCTGTTGTCGATATTTTTGCTACTCCAATGGATGCTATCCTTGTCATTATGGAAGGTAGTCTGTTGTATAGATTTTTGTTACTCCAATAGTAGGTAGCCTTGTCATTATGGAAGATAGTGTGTTGTCGAGATTTTTGTTATTCCAATAAATGGTAGCCTTTTCATTATGAAAGGTACTCTATTGTTGATATTTTTGTTTCTCCAATGGATTTTAGCCTTGTCGTTATGGAAGGTAGTCTGTTGTCGAGATTTATGTTACTACAATGCATTGTAGCCTTGTCATTATTGTAGGTAGTCTGTTATCGATATCTTTGTTACTCCAATGGATGGTAGCCTAATCATTATGGAAGGTAGTCTATTTTGATATTTTTGTTACTCCAATGGATGGTAGCCTTGTCATTATGGAAGGTAGTATCTTGTCGTGATTTTTATTACTCCAAAGGATGGTAGCCTTCTAATTATGGAAGTTAGTCTATTATCGAGATTTTTGTTACTCCAATGGAAGGTAGTATGTTGTCGAATTTTTGGTTACTCCAATGGATGGTAGCCTTGACATTATGGAAAGTAGTGTGTTGTCGAGATTTTTGTTATTCTAATGGATGGTAGCCTTGTCATTATGAAAGGTAGTTTGTTTTCGAGATCTTTGTTACTCCAATGGGTGGTAGCCTTGTCATTATGGAAGGTAGTCTGTTATTGTAATTTTTATTACTCCAATGGATGGTAGCCTTGTCATTATGGAAGGTAGTATGTTGTCGAGATTTTTGTTACTCCAAAGGATGGTAGCCTTGTAATTATGGAAGGTAGTTATCGAGATTTTTGTTACTCCAATGGATGCTAGACTTGTCATTATGGAAGTTAGTCTGTTGTCGAGATTTTTAATACTCCAATGGATGGTAGCCTTGTCATTATGGAAGGTAGTCTGTCGTTGTGATTTTTTTTACTCCAATAGATGGTAGCCATGTCATTATGGAAGGTAGTCTATTGTTCATATTTTTGTTACTACAATGTATGGTAGCCTCGTCATTATGGAAGGTAGTCTGTTGTCGATATTTTTTTTACTCCATTGGATGGTAGCCTTGTAATTATGGAAGGTAGTCTGTCGTTGTGATTTTGTTTACTCCAACGGTTGTAGCCTTGTCATTATGGAAGGTAGTCTATTGTTCATATTTTTGTTACAACGATGTATGGTAGCCTTGTCATTATGGAAGGTAGTCAGTTGTCAAGATTTTTGTTACTCCATTGGATGGTAGCCTTGTCATTATGGAAGGTAGTCTATTGTCGAGATTTTTGTTATTCCAATGGATGGTAGCCTTGTCATTATGAAAGGTCGTCTGTTGTCGATATCTTTGTTACTCCAATGGATGGTAGCCTAATAATTATGGAAGGTAGTATATTTTGAGATTTTTGTTACTCCACTGGATGGTAGCCTTGTAATTATGGAAGGTAGTTTGTTGTCGATATCTTTGTTCCTCTAATAGTTGGTAGCCTAGTCATTATGGAAGGTAGTATGTTGTCGAGATTTTTGTTACTCCAATGGATGGTAGCCTTGTCATTATGAAAGGTAGTCTGTTGTCGAGATTTTTGTTACTCCATTGGAAGGTAGCCTTGTCACGACGGAAGTTAGTCTGTTGTCGAGATTTTTGTTATTCCAACGGATGGTAGCCTAGTCATTATGGAAGGTAGTCTATTTTCGAGATTTTTGTTACTCCAGTGGATGGTAGCCTAGTCATTATGGAAGGTAGTCTATTTTCGAGATTTTTGTTACTCCAATGGATGGTTGCCTTGTCATTATGGAAGGTAGTCTGTTGTCGAGATTTTTGTTATTCCAATGGATGGTAGCCTAGTCATTATGGAAGGTAGTCTGTTGTTGATATCTTTGTTACTCTAACGAATGGTAGCCTTGTCATTATGAAAGGTAGTCTGTTGTCGATATCTTTGTTACTCCAATGGATGGTAGCCTAATCATTATGGAAGGTAGTCTATTTTGATATTTTTGTTACTCCAATGGATGGTAGCCTTGTCATTATGGAAGGTAGTATCTTGTCGTGATTTTTATTACTCCAAAGGATGGTAGCCTTCTAATTATGGAAGGTAGTCTATTATCGAGATTTTTGTTACTCCAATGGATGGTAGCCTTGTCATTATGGAAGGAAGTATGTTGTCGAATTTTTGGTTACTCCAATGGATGGTAGCCTTGTCATTATGGAAAGTAGTGTGTTGTCGAGATTTTTGTTATTCTAATGGATGGTAGCCTTGTCATTATGAAAGGTAGACTGTTTTCCAGATTTATGTTACTCCAATGGATGGTAGCCTTGTCAATATGGAAGGTAGTCTATTATTGTAATTTTTATTACTCCAATGGATGGTAGCCTTGTCATTATGGAAGGTAGTATGTTGTCGAGATTTTTGTTACTCCAAAGGATGGTAGCCTTGTAATTATGGAAGGTAGTTATCGAGATTTTTGTTACTCCAATGGATGATAGACTTGTCATTATGGAAGGTAGTCTGTTGTCGAGATTTTTAATATTCCAATGGATGGTAGCCTTGTCATTATGGAAGGTAGTCTGTCGTTGTGATTTTTGTTACTCCAATAGATGGTAGCCATGTAATTATGGAAGGTAGTCTATTGTTCATATTTTTGTTACTACAATGTATGGTAGCCTCGTCATTATGGAAGGTAGTCTGTTGTCGATATTTTTGTTACTCCATTGGATGGTAGCCTTGTAATTATGGAAGGTAGTCTGTCGTTGTGATTTTTGTTACTCCAACGGTTGTATCCTTGTCATTATGGAAGGTAGTCTATTGTTCATATTTTTGTTACTACGATGTATGGTAGCCTTGTCATTATGGAAGGTAGTTTGTTGTCGATATTTTTGTTACTCCATTGGATGGTAGCCTTGTCATTATGGAAGCTAGTCTATTGTCGAGATTTTTGTTATTCTAATGGATGGTAGCCTTGTCATTATGAAAGGTAGTATGTTGTTGATATCTTTGTTACTCCAATGGATGGTAGCCTAATCATTATGGAAGGTAGTCTATTTTGAGATTTTTGTTACTCTAATGGATGGTATCCTTGTCATTATGCAAGGTAGTTTGTTGTCGATATATTTGTTACTCTAATGGATGGTAGCCTTGTCATTATGGAAGGTAGTCTGTTGTCAAGATTTTTGTTACTCCATTGGATGGTAGCCTTGTCATTATGGAAGGTAGTCTATTGTCGAGATTTTTGTTATTCCAATGGATGGTAGCCTTGTCATTATGAAAGGTCGTCTGTTGTCGATATCTTTGTTACTCCAATGGATGGTAGCCTAATAATTATGGAAGGTAGTATATTTTGAGATTTTTGTTACTCCACTGGATGGTAGCCTTGTCATTATGGAAGGTAGTTTGTTGTCGATATCTTTGTTCCTCTAATGGTTGGTAGCCTAGTCATTATGGAAAGTAGTATGTTGTCGAGATTTTTGTTACTCCAATGGATGGTAGCCTTGTCATTATGAAAGGTTGTCTGTTGTCGAGATTTTTGTTACTCCATTGGATGGTAGCCTTGTCACGACGGAAGTTAGTCTGTTGTCGAGATTTTTGTTATTCCAATGGATGGTAGCCTAGTCATTATGGAAGGTAGTCTATTTTCGAGATTTTTGTTACTCCAGTGGATGGTAGCCTAGTCATTATGGAAGGTAGTCTATTTTCGAGATTTTTGTTACTCCAATGGATGGTTGCCTTGTCATTATGGAAGGTAGTCTGTTGTCGAGATTTTTGTTATTCCAATGGATGGTAGCCTAGTCATTATGGAAGGTAGTCTGTTGTTGATATCTTTGTTACTCTAACGAATGGTAGCCTTGTCATTATGAAAGGTAGTCTGTTGTCGATATCTTTGTTACTCCAATGGATGGTAGACTAATCATTATGGAAGGTAGTCTATTTTGATATTTTTGTTACTCCAATGGATGGTAGCCTTGTCATTATGGAAGGTAGTATCTTGTCGTGATTTTTATTACTCCAAAGGATGGTAGCCTTCTAATTATGGAAGGTAGTCTATTATCGAGATTTTTGTTACTCCAATGGATGGTAGCCTTGTCATTATGGAAGGAAGTATGGTGTCGAATTTTTGGTTACTCCAATGGATGGTAGCCTTGTCATTATGGAAAGTAGTGTGTTGTCGAGATTTTTGTTATTCTAATGGATGGTAGCATTGTCATTATGAAAGGTAGACTGTTTTCCAGATTTATGTTACTCCAATGGATGGTAGCCTTGTCATTATGGAAGGTAGTCTATTATTGTAATTTTTATTACTCCAATGGATGGTAGCCTTCTCATTATGGAAGGTAGTATGTTGTCGAGATTTTTGTTACTCCAAAGGATGGTAGCCTTGTAATTATGGAAGGTAGTTATCGAGATTTTTGTTACTCCAATGGATGATAGACTTGTCATTATGGAAGGTAGTCTGTTGTCGAGATTTTTAATATTCCAATGGATGGTAGCCTTGTCATTATGGAAGGTAGTCTGTCATTGTGATTTTTGTTACTCCAATAGATGGTAGCCATGTCATTATGGAAGGTAGTCTATTGTTCATATTTTTGTTACTACAATGTATGGTAGCCTCGTCATTATGGAAGGTAGTCTGTTGTCGATATTTTTGTTACTCCATTGGATGGTAGCCTTGTAATTATGGAAGGTAGTCTGCTGTTGTGATTTTTGTTACTCCGACGGTTGTATCCTTGTCAATATGGAAGGTAGTCTATTGTTCATATTTTTGTTACTACGATGTATGGTAGCCTTGTCATTATGGAAGGTAGTATGTTATCGAGATTTTTGTTACTCCAATGGATGGTAGCCTTGTCATTATGAAAGGTAGTCTGTTGTCGAGATTTTTGTTACTCCATTGGATGGTAGCCTTGTCACGACGGAAGTTAGTCTGTTGTCGAGATTTTTGTTATTCCAATGGATGGTAGCCTAGTCATTATGGAAGGTAGTCTATTTTCGAGATTTTTGTTACTCCAATGGATGGTAGCCTAGTCATTATGGAAGGTAGTCTATTTTCGAGATTTTTGTTACTCCAATGGATGGTTGCCTTGTCATTATGGAAGGTAGTCTGTTGTCGAGATTTTTGTTATTCCAATGGATGGTAGCCTAGTCATTATGGAAGGTAGTTTGTTGTCGAGATTTTTGTTACTCCAATGGATGGTAGCCTTGTCATTATGAAAGGTAGTCTGTTGTCGAGATTTTTGTTACTCCAATGGATGGTAGCCTAATCATTATGGAAGGTAGTCTATTTTGAGATTTTTGTTACTCTAATGGACGGTAGCCTTGTCATTATGCAAGGTAGTTTGTTGTCGATATCTTTGTTACTCTAATGGATGGTAGCCTAGTCATTATGGAAGGTAGTATGTTATCGAGATTTTTGTTACTCCAATGGATGGTAGCCTTGTCATCATGAAAGGTAGTCTGTTGTCGAGATTTTTGTTACTCCATTGGATGGTAGCCTTGTCACGACGGAAGTTCGTCTGTTGTCGAGATTTTTGTTATTCCAATGGATGGTAGCCTAGTCATTATGGAAGGTAGTCTATTTTCGAGATTTTTGTTACTCCAATGGATGGTAGCCTAGTCATTATGAAAGGTAGTCTATTTTCGAGATTTTTGTTACTCCAATGGATGGTTGCCTTGTCATTATGGAAGGTAGTCTGTTGTCGAGATTTTTGTTATTCCAATGGATGGTAGCCTAGTCATTATGGAAGGTAGTTTGTTGTCGAAATCTTTGTTACTCTAACGGATGGTAGCCTTGTCATTATGAAAGGTAGTCTGTTGTCGATATCTTTGTTACTCCAATGGATGGTAGCCTAATCATTATGGAAGGTAGTCTCTTTTGATATTTTTGTTACTCCAATGGATGGTAGCCTTGTCATTATGGAAGGTAGTATCTTGTCGTGATTTTTATTACTCCTAAGGATGGTAGCCTTCTAATTATGGAAGGTAGTCTATTATCGAGATTTTTGTTACTCCAATGGATGGTAGCCTTGTCATTATGGAAGGTAGTATGTTGTCGAATTTTTGGTTACTCCAATGGATGGTAGCCTTGTCATTATGGAAAGTAGTGTGTTGTCGAGATTTTTGTTATTCTAACGGATGGTAGCCTTGTCATTATGAATGGTAGACTGTTTTCGAGATTTATGTTACTCCAATGGATGGTAGCCTTGTCATTATGGAAGGTAGTCTATTATTGTAATTTTTATTACTCTAATGGATGGTAGCCTTGTCATTATGGAAGGTAGTATGTTGTCGAGATTTTTGTTACTCCAAAGGATGGTAGCCTTGTAATTATGGAAGGTAGTTATCGAGATTTTTGTTACTCCAATGGATGCTAGACTTGTCATTATGGAAGGTAGTCTGTTGTCGAGATTTTTAATATTCCAATGGATGGTAGCCTTGTCATTATGGAAGGTAGTCTGTTGTTGTGGTTTTTGTTACTCCAATAGATGGTAGCCATGTCATTATGGAAGGTAGTCTATTGTTCATATTTTTGTTACTACAATGTATGGTAGCCTCGTCATTATGGATGGTAGTCTGTTGTCGATATTTTTGTTACTCCATTGGATGGTAGCCTTGTAATTATGGAAGGTAGTCTGTCGTTGTGATTTTTGTTACTCCGACGGTTGTATCCTTGTCAATATGGAAGGTAGTCTATTGTTCATATTTTTGTTACTACGATGTATGGTAGCCTTGTAATTATGGAAGGTAGTTTGTTGTTGATATTTTTGTTACTCCATTGGATGGTAGCCTTGTCATTATGGAAGATAGTCTATTGTCGAGATTTTTGTTATTCTAATGGATGGTAGCCTTGTCATTATGAAAGGTAGTATGTTGTCGATATCTTTGTTACTCCAATGGATGGTAGCCTAATCATTATGGAAGGTAGTCTATTTTGAGATTTTTGTTACTCTAATGGATGGTATCCTTGTCATTATGCAAGGTAGTTTGTTGTCGATATATTTGTTACTCTAATGGATGGTAGCCTAGTCATTATGGAAGGTAGTATGTTGTAGAGATTTTTGTTACTCCAATGGATGGTAGCCTTGTCATTATGGAAAGTAGTGTGTTGTTGAGATTTTTGTTATTCTAATGGATGGTATCCTTGTCATTATGAAAGGTAGTCTGTTGTCGAGATTTTTGTTACTCCAATGGATGGTAGCCTAATCATTATGGAAGGTAGTCTATTTTGAGATTTTTGTTACTCTAATGGATGGTAGCCTTGTCATTATGCAAGGTAGTTTGTTGTCGATATCTTTATTACTCTAATGGATGGTAGCCTAGTCATTATGGAAGGTAGTATGTTGTCGAGATTTTTGTTACTCCAATGGATGGTAGCCTTGTCATTATGAAAGGTAGTCTGTTGTCGATATTTTTGTTAGTCCATTGGATGGTAGCCTTGTCACGACGGAAGTTAGTCTATTGTCGAGATTTTTGTTATTCCAATGGATGGTAGCCTAGTCATTATGGAAGGTAGTCTATTTTCGAGATTTTTGTTACTCCAATGGATGCTAGCCTATTCATTATGGAAGGTAGTCTATATTCGAGATTTTTGTTACTCCAATGGATGGTTTCCTTGTCATTATGGAAGGTAGTATGTTGTCGAGATTTTTGTTATTCCAATGGATGGTAGCCTAGTCATTATGGAAGGTAGTCTGTTGTCGAAATCTCTGTTACTCTAACGGATGGTAGCCTTGTCATTATGAAAGGTAGTCTGTTGTCGATACCTTTGTTACTCCAATGGATGGTAGCCTAATCATTATGGAAGGTAGTCTATTTTGATATTTTTGTTACTCCAATGGATGGTAGCCTTGTCATTATGGAAGGTAGTATCTTGTCGTGATTTTTATTACTCCAAAGGATGGTAGCCTTCTAATTATGGAAGGTAGTCTATTATCGAGATTTTTGTTACTCCAATGGATGGTAGCCTTGTCATTATGGAAGGTAGTATGTTGTGGAATTTTTGGTTACTCCAATGGATGGTAGCCTTGTCATTATCAAAGGTAGTCTGTTTTCGAGATTTTTGTTACTCCAATGGATGGTAGCCTTGTCATTATGGAAGGTAGTCTGTTATTGTAATTTTTATTACTCCAATGGATGGTAGCCTTGTCATTATGGAAGGTAGTATTTTGTCGAGATTTTTGTTACTCCAAAGGATGGTAGCCTTGTCATTATGGAAGGTAGTCTGTCGTTGTGATTTTTGTTACTCCAATAGATGGTAGCCATGTCATTATAGAAGGTATTCTATTGTTCATATTTTTGTTACTACAATGTATGGTAGCCTCGTCATTATGGAAGGTAGTCTGTTGTCGATATTTTTGTTACTCCATTGGATGGTAGCCTTGTAATTATGGAAGGTAGTCTGTCGTTGTGATTTTTGTTACTCCAACGGTTGTAGCCTTGTCATTATGGAAGGTAGTCTATTGTTCATATTTTTGTTACTACGATGTATGGTAGCCTTGTCATTATGGAAGGTAGTCTATTGTCGAGATTTTTGTTACTCCATTGGATGGTAGCCTTGTCATTATGGAAGCTAGTCTATTGTCGAGATTTTTGTTATTCTAATGGATGGTAGCCTTGTCATTATGAAAGGTAGTCTGTTGTCGATATCTTTGTTACTCCAATGGATGGTAGCCTAATCATTATGGAAGGTAGTCTATTTTGAGATTTTTGTTACTCCAATGGATGGTAGCCTTGTCATTATGGAAGTTAGTCTGTTGTCGAGATTTTTATTACTCCAATGGATGGTAGCCTAGTCATTATGAAAGGTAGTCTGTTGTCGATATCTTTGTTACTCCAATGGATGGTAGCCTAATCATTATGGAAGGTAGTCTATTTTGATAATTTTGTTACTACGATGTATGGTAGCCTTGTCATTATGGAAAGTAGTGTGTTGTCGACATTTTTGTTACTTTATTGGATGGTACCCTTGTCATTATGGAAGTTAGTCTGTTGTCGAGATTTTTGTTATTCTAATGGATGGTAGCCTAGTCATTATGAAAGGTACTCTGTTGTCGATATCTTTGTTACTCCAATGGATGGTAGCCTAATCATTATGGAAGGTAGTCTATTTTGATATTTTTGTTACTACGATGTATGGTAGCCTTGTCATTATGGAAGGTAGTCTGTTGTCGACATTTTTGTTACTTTATTGGATGGTACCCCTGTCATTATGGAAGTTAGTCTGTTGTCGAGATTTTTGTTATTCCAATGGATGGTAGCCTTGTCATTATGAAAGGTAGTCTGTTGTCGATATCTTTGTTACTCCAATGGATGGTAGCCTAATCATTATGGAAGGTAGTCTATTTTGAGATTTTTGTTACTCTAATGAATGGTAGCCTTGTCATTATGCAAGGTAGTTTGTTGTCGATATATTTGTTACTCTAATGGATGGTAGCCTAGTCATTATGGAAGGTAGTATGTTGTCGAGATTTTTGTTACTCCAATGGATGGTAGCCTTGTCATTATGGAAAGTAGTGTGTTGTCGAGATTTTTGTTATTCTAATGGATGGTATCCTTGTCTTTATGAAAGGTAGTCTGTTGTCGAGATTTGTGTTACTCCAATGGATGGTAGCCTAATCATTATGGAAGGTAGTCTATTTTGAGATTTTTGTTACTCTAATGGATGGTAGCCTTGTCATTATGCAAGGTAGTTTGTTGTCGATATCTTTGTTACTCCAATGGATGGTAGCCTTGTCATTATGGAAAGTAGTGTGTTGTCGAGATTTTTGTTATTCAAATGGATGGTATCCTTGTCATTATGAAAGGTAGTCTGTTGTCGAGATTTTTGTTACTCCATTGGATGGTAGCCTTGTCATTATGGAAAGTAGTGTGTTGTCGATATTTTTGTTATTCTAATGGATGGTAGCCTTGTCATTATGAAAGGTAGTTTGTTGTCGATATCTTTGTTACTCCAATGGATGGTAGCATAATCATAATGGAAGGTAGTCTATTTTGATATTTTTGTTACTCCAATGGATGGTAGCCTTGTCATTATAGAAGGTAGTATGTTGTCGAGATTTTTATTACTCGAAAGGATGGTAGCATTCTAATTATGGAAGGTAGTCTATTATCGTGATTTTTGTTACTCCAATGGATGGTAGCCTTGTCAGTATGGAAGGTAGTCTATTGTCTAGATTTTTAATACTACAATGGATCGTAGCCTTGTCATTATGGAAAGTAGTCTGTCGTTGTGATTTTTGTTACTCCAACGGATGGTAGCCTTGTCATTATGGAAGGTAGTCTATTGTTCATATTTTTGTTACTACATTGGATGGTAGCCTTGTCATTATGGAAGGTAGTCTATTGTCGAGATTTTTGTTATTCCAATGGATGGTAGCCTTGTCATTATGAAAGGTAGTCTGTTGTCGATATCTTTGTTACTCCAATGGATTGTAGCCTAATCATTATGGAAGGTAGTCTATTTTGAGATTTTTGTTACTCCAATGGATGGTAGCCTTGTCATAATGCAAGGAAGTTTGTTGTCGATATCTTTGTTACTCTAATGGATGGTAGCCTAGTCATTATGGAAGGTAGTATGTTGTCGAGATTTTTGTTACTCTAATGGATGGTAGCCTTGTCATTTTGTAAAGTAGTGTGTTATCGAGATTTTTGTTATTCTAATGGATGGTATCATTGTCATTATGAAAGGTAGTATGTTGTCGAGATTTTTGTTACTCCATTGGATCGTAGCCTTGTCATTATGGAAATTAGTCTGTTGTCGAGATTTTTGTTATTCTAATGGATGGTAGCCTAGTCATTATGGAAGGTAGTCTATTTTCGAGATTTTTGTTACTCCAATGGATGGTTGCCTTGTCATTATGGAAGGTAGTCTATTGTCGAGATTTTTGTTACTCCAATGGATGGTAACCTTGTCATAATGGAAGGTAGTTTGTTTTCGATATCTTTGTTACTCTAATGGATGGTAGCCTAGTCATTATGGAAGGTAGTATGTTGTCGAGATTTTTGTTACTCCAATGGATGGTAGCCTTGTCATTATGGAAGGTTGTCTGTTGTCGATATTTTTGTTACTCCATTTGGATGGTATCCTTGTCATTATGGAAGTAAGTCAGTTGTCGAGATTTTTGTTAATCCAAAGGATGGTTTCCTTGTCATTATGGCAGGTTGTCTGTTTTCGAGATTTTTGTCACTCCAATGGATGGTAGCCTTGTCATTATGCAAGGTAGTATGTTGTCGATATCTTTGTTACTCTAATGGATGGTAGCCTAGTCATTATGGAAGGTAGTATGTTGTCGAGTTTTTGGATACTCCAATGGATGGTAGCCTTGTTATTAAGGAAAGTAGTGTGTTGTCGAGATTTTTGTTATTCTAATGGATGGTAGCCTTATCATTATGAAAGGTAGTATGTTGTCGAAATCTTTGTTACTCAAAGGGATGGTAGCCTAGTCATTATGAAAGGTAGTCTGTTGTCGAGATTTTTGTTACTCCATTGGATGGTAGCCTTGTCATTATAGAAGGTAGTCTGCTGTTGTAATTTTTGTTACTCCAATGGATGGTAGCCTTGTCATTATGGATTGTAGTATGTTGTCGATATTTTTTTTACTCCAAAGGATGGTAGCCTTGTAATTATGGAAGGTAGTCTATTATCGAGATTTTTGTTACTCCAATGGATGGTAGAATTGTCATTATGGAAGGTAGTCTGTTGTCCAGATTTTTAATACTCCAATGGATGGTAGTCTTGTCATTATGGAAGGTAGTCTGTCGTTTCGATTTTTGTTACTCCAATGGATGATAGCCTTGTCATTATGGAAGGTAGTCTGTTGTCAAGATTTTTTATTACTCCATTGGATGGTTGCCTTGTCATTATGTAAGTTAGTCTGTTGTCGAGATTTTTGTTACTCCAATGGATGGTAGCCTAGTCATTATGAAAGGTAGTCTGTTGTCGATATCTATGTTACTCCAATAGATGGTAGCCTAATCATTATGGAAGGTAGTCTATTTTGATATTTTTGTTACTCCAATCGATGGTAGCCTTGTCATTATGGAAGGTAGTTTATTTTCGAGATTTTTGTTACTCCAATGGATGGTAGCCTTCTAATTATGGAAGGTAGTCTGTTGTCGAGATTTCTGTTATTCCAATGGATGCTACCCTATTCATTATGGAAGGTAGTCTATTTTTGAGATTTTTGTTACTCCAATGGATGGTAGCCTTGTCATTATGAAAGGTAGTCTGTTGTCGATATCTTTGTTACTCCAATGGATGGTAGCCTAATCATTATGGAAGGTAGTCTATTTTGATATTATTGTTACTCCAATGGATGGTAGCCTTGTCGTTATGGAAGGTAGTATGTTGTCGAGATTTTTATTACTCCAAAGGATGGTAGCCTTCTAATTATGGAAAGTAGTCTATTATCGAGATTTTTGTTACTCCAATGGATGGTAGCCTTGTAATTACGGAAGGTTGTCTATTATCGAGATTTTTGTTACTCCATTGGATTGTAGCCTTGTCATTATGGAAGGTAGTATGTCGTTTTGATTTTTGTTACTCCAATGGATGGTAGCCTTGTCATTATAGAAGCTAGTATGTTGTCGAGATTTTTTATTACTCCATTGGATGGTAGCCTTGTCATTATGGAAGTTAGTCTGTTGTCGAGATTTTTGTTACTCCAACGGATGGTAGCCTAGTCATTATGGAAGGTAGTCTATTTTCGAGATTTTTGTTACTCAGATGGATGGTAACCTTGTCATTATGAAAGGTAGTCTGTTGTCCATATCTTTATTACTCCAATGGATGGTAGCCTAATCATTATGGAAGGTAGTCTATTTTGATATTTTTGTTACTCCAATGGATGGTTGCCTTGTAATTATGGAAGGTAGTCTATTGTCTAGATTTTTGTTATTCCAATGGATGGTAGCCTAGTCATAATAAAGGTAGTGTATTTTCGAGATTTTTGTTACTCCAATGGATGGTAACCATGTCATTATGAAAGGTAGTCTGTTGTCGATATCTTTGTTACTCCAATGGATGGTAGCCTAATCATTATGGAAGGCAGTCTATTTTGATATTTTTGTTACTCCAATGGATGGTACCCTTGTCGTTATGGAAGGTAGTATGTTGTCGATATTTTTATTACTCCAAAGGATGGTAGCCTTATAATTATGGAAGGTAGTCTATCATCGAGACTTTTGTTACTCCAATGGATGGTAGCCTTGTAATTATGGAAGGTTGTCTATTATCGAGATTTTTGTTACTCCATTGGATGGTAAGCTTGTCATTATGGAAGGTAGTCTGTTGTTGTAATTTTTGTTACTCCAATGGATGGTAGAATTGTCATTATGGAAGGTAGTCTGTTGTCCAGATTTTTAATACTCCAATGGATGGTAGTCTTGTCATTATGGAAGGTAGTCTGTCGTTTCGATTTTTGTTACTCCAATGGATGATAGCCTTGTCATTATGTAAGGTAGTCTGTTGTCAAGATTTTTTATTACTCCATTGGATGGTTGCCTTGTCATTATGTAAGTTAGTCTGTTGTCGAGATTTTCGTTACTCCAATGGATGGTAGCCTAGTCATTATGAAAGGTAGTTTGTTGTCGATATCTATGTTACTCCAATGGATGGTAGCCTAATCATTATGGAAGGTAGTCTATTTTGATATTTTTGTTACTCCAATGGATGGTAGCCTTGTCATTATGGAAGGTAGTTTATTTTCGAGATTTTTGTTACTCCAATGGATGGTAGCCTTATAATTATGGAAGGTAGTCTGTTGTCGAGATTTCTGTTATTCCAATGGATGCTAGCCTATTCATTATGGAAGGTAGTCTATTTTCGAGATTTTTGTTACTCCAATGGATGGTAGCCTTGTCATTATGAAAGGTAGTCTGTTGTCGATATCTTTGTTACTCCAATGGATGGTAGCCTAATCATTATGGAAGGTAGTCTATTTTGATATTATTGTTACTCCAATGGATGGTAGCCTTGTCGTTATGGAAGGTAGTATGTTGTCGAGATTTTTATTACTCCAAAGGATGGTAGCCTTCTAATTATGGAAAGTAGTCTATTATCGAGATTTTTGTTACTCCAATGGATGGTAGCCTTGTAATTATGGAAGGTTGTCTATTATCGAGAATTTTGTTACTCCATTGGATTGTAGCCTTGTCATTATGGAAGGTAGTATGTCGTTTTGATTTTTGTTACTCCAATGGATGGTAGCCTTGTCATTATGGAAGGTAGTATGTTGTCGAGATTTTTTATTACTCCATTGGATGGTAGCCTTGTCATTATGGAAGTTAGTCTGTTGTCGAGATTTTTGTTACTCCAATGGATGGTAGCCTAGTCATTATGGAAGGTAGTGTATTTTCGAGATTTTTGTTACTCCAATGGATGGTAACCTTGTCATTATGAAAGGTAGTTTGTTGTCGATATCTTTATTACTCCAATGGATGGTAGCCTAATCATTATGGAAGGTAGTCTATTTTGATATTTTTGTTACTCCAATGGATGGTTGCCTTGTAATTATGGAAGGTAGTCTATTGTCTAGATTTTTGTTATTCCAATGGATGGTAGCCTAGTCATAATAAAGGTAGTGTATTTTCGAGATTTTTGTTACTCCAATGGATGGTAACCATGTCATTATGAAAGGTAGTCTGTTGTCGATATCTTTGTTACTCCAATGGATGGTAGCCTAATCATTATGGAAGGTAGTCTATTTTGATATTTTTGTTACTCCAATGGATGGTACCCTTGTCGTTATGGAAGGTAGTATGTTGTCGATATTTTTATTACTCCAAAGGATGGTAGCCTTATAATTATGGAAGGTAGTCTATCATCGAGACTTTTGTTACTCAAATGGATGGTAGCCTTGTAATTATGGAAGGTTGTCTATTATCGAGATTTTTGTTACTCCATTGGATTGTAAGCTTGTCATTATGGAAGGTAGTCTGTTGTTGTAATTTTTGTTACTCCAATGGATGGTAAAATTGTCATTATGGAAGGTAGTCTGTTGTCTAGATTTTTAAAACTCCAATGGATGGTAGTCTTGTCATTATGGAAGGTAGTCTGTCGTTTCGATTTTTGTTACTCCAATGGATGATAGCCTTGTCATTATGGAAGGTAGTCTGTTGTCAAGATTTTTTATTACTCCATTGGATGGTTGCCTTGTCATTATGTAAGTTAGTCTGTTGTCGAGATTTTCGTTACTCCAATGGATGGTAGCCTAGTCATTATGAAAGGTAGTCTGTTGTCGATATCTATGTTACTCCAATGGATGGTAGCCTAATCATTATGGAAGGTAGTCTATTTTGATATTTTTGTTACTCCAATGGATGGTAGCCTTGTCATTATGGAATATAGTTTATTTTCGAGATTTTTGTTACTCCAATGGATGGTAGCCTTCTAATTATGGAAGGTAGTCTGTTATCGAGATTTCTGTTATTCCAATGGATGCTAGCCTATTCATTATGGAAGGTAGTCTATTTTCGAGATTTTTGTTACTCCAATGGATGGTAGCCTTGTCATTATGAAAGGTAGTCTGTTGTCGATATCTTTGTTACTCCAATGGATGGTAGCCTAATCATTATGGAAGGTAGTCTATTTTGATATTATTGTTACTCCAATGGATGGTAGCCTTGTCGTTATGGAAGGTAGTATGTTGTCGAGATTTTTATTACTCCAAAGGATGGTAGCCTTCTACTTATGGAAAGTAGTCTATTATCGAGATTTTTGTTACTCCAATGGATGGTAGCCTTGTAATTATGGAAGGTTGTCTATTATCGAGAATTTTGTTACTCCATTGGATTGTAGCCTTGTCATTATGGAAGGTAGTATGTCGTTTTGATTTTTGTTACTCCAATGGATGGTAGCCTTGTCATTATGGAAGGTAGTATGTTGTCGAGATTTTTTATTACTCCATTGGATGGTAGCCTTGTCATTATGGAAGTTAGTCTGTTGTCGAGATTTTTGTTACTCCAATGGATGGTAGCCTAGTCATTATGGAAGGTAGTGTATTTTCGAGATTTTTGTTACTCCAATGGATGGTAACCTTGTCATTATGAAAGGTAGTCTGTTGTCTATATCTTTATTACTCCAATGGATGGTAGCCTAATCATTATGGAAGGTACTCTATTTTGATATTTTTGTTACTCCAATGGATGGTTGCCTTGTAATTATGGAAGGTAGTCTATTGTCTAGATTTTTGTTATTCCAATGGATGGTAGCCTAGTCATAATAAAGGTAGTGTATTTTCGAGATTTTTGTTACTCCAATGGATGGTAACCATGTCATTATGAAAGGTAGTTTGTTGTCGATATCTTTGTTACTCCAATGGATGGTAGCCTAATCATTATGGAAGGTAGTCTATTTTGATATTTTTGTTAATCCAATGGATGGTACCCTTGTCGTTATGGAAGGTAGTATGTTGTCGATATTTTTATTACTCCAAAGGATGGTAGCCTTATAATTATGGAAGGTAGTCTATCATCGAGACTTTTGTTACTCAAATGGATGGTAGCCTTGTAATTATGGAAGGTTGTCTATTATCGAGATTTTTGTTACTCCATTGGATTGTAAGCTTGTCATTATGGAAGGTAGTCTGTTGTTGTAATTTTTGTTACTCCAATGGATGGTAAAATTGTCATTATGGAAGGTAGTCTGTTGTCTAGATTTTTAATACTCCAATGGATGGTAGTCTTGTCATTATGGAAGGTAGTCTGTCGTTTCGATTTTTGTTACTCCAATGGATGATAGCCTTGTCATTATGGGAGGTAGTCTGTTGTCAAGATTTTTGTTACTCCAATGGATGGTAGCCTAGTCATTATGAAAGGTAGTCTGTTGTCGATATCTATGTTACTCCAATGGATGGTAGCCTAATCATTATGGAAGGTAGTCTATTTTGATATTTTTGTTACTCCAATGGATGGTAGCCTTGTCATTATGGAATATAGTTTATTTTCGAGATTTTTGTTACTCCAATGGATGGTAGCCTTCTAATTATGGAAGGTAGTCTGTTGTCGAGATTTCTGTTATTCCAATGGATGCTAGCCTATTCATTATGGAAGGTAGTCTATTTTCGAGATTTTTGTTACTCCAATGGATGGTAGCCTTGTCATTATGAAAGGTAGTCTGTTGTCGATATCTTTGTTACTCCAATGGATGGTAGCCTAATCATTATGGAAGGTAGTCTATTTTGATATTATTGTTACTCCAATGGATGGTAGCCTTGTCGTTATGGAAGGTAGTATGTTGTCGAGATTATTATTACTCCAAAGGATGGTAGCCTTCTACTTATGGAAAGTAGTCTATTATCGAGATTTTTGTTACTCCAATGGATGGTAGCCTTGTAATTATGGAAGGTTGTCTATTATCGAGAATTTTGTTACTCCATTGGATTGTAGCCTTGTCATTATGGAAGGTAGTATGTCGTTTTGATTTTTGTTACTCCAATGGATGGTAGCCTTGTCATTATGGAAGGTAGTATGTTGTCGAGATTTTTTATTACTCCATTGGATGGTAGCCTTGTCATTATGGAAGTTAGTCTGTTGTCGAGATTTTTGTTACTCCAATGGATGGTAGCCTAGTCATTATGGAAGGTAGTGTATTTTCGAGATTTTTGTTACTCCAATGGATGGTAACCTTGTCATTATGAAAGGTAGTTTGTTGTCGATATCTTTATTACTCCAATGGATGGTAGCCTAATCATTATGGAAGGTAGTCTATTTTGATATTTTTGTTACTCCAATGGATGGTTGCCTTGTAATTATGGAAGGTAGTCTATTGTCTAGATTTTTGTTATTCCAATGGATGGTAGCCTAGTCATAATAAAGGTAGTGTATTTTCGAGATTTTTGTTACTCCAATGGATGGTAACCATGTCATTATGAAAGGTAGTCTGTTGTCGATATCTTTGTTACTCCAATGGATGGTAGCCTAATCATTATGGAAGGTAGTCTATTTTGATATTTTTGTTACTCCAATGGATGGTACCCTTGTCGTTATGGAAGGTAGTATGTTGTCGATATTTTTATTACTCCAAAGGATGGTAGCCTTATAATTATGGAAGGTAGTCTATCATCGAGACTTTTGTTACTCAAATGGATGGTAGCCTTGTAATTATGGAAGGTTGTCTATTATCGAGATTTTTGTTACTCCATTGGATTGTAAGCTTGTCATTATGGAAGGTAGTCTGTTGTTGTAATTTTTGTTACTCCAATGGATGGTAAAATTGTCATTATGGAAGGTAGTCTGTTGTCTAGATTTTTAAAACTCCAATGGATGGTAGTCTTGTCATTATGGAAGGTAGTCTGTCGTTTCGATTTTTGTTACTCCAATGGATGATAGCCTTGTCATTATGGAAGGTAGTCTGTTGTCAAGATTTTTTATTACTCCATTGGATGGTTGCCTTGTCATTATGTAAGTTAGTCTGTTGTCGAGATTTTCGTTACTCCAATGGATGGTAGCCTAGTCATTATGAAAGGTAGTCTGTTGTCGATATCTATGTTACTCCAATGGATGGTAGCCTAATCATTATGGAAGGTAGTCTATTTTGATATTTTTGTTACTCCAATGGATGGTAGCCTTGTCATTATGGAATATAGTTTATTTTCGAGATTTTTGTTACTCCAATGGATGGTAGCCTTCTAATTATGGAAGGTAGTCTGTTGTCGAGATTTCTGTTATTCCAATGGATGCTAGCCTATTCATTATGGAAGGTAGTCTATTTTCGAGATTTTTGTTACTCCAATGGATGGTAGCCTTGTCATTATGAAAGGTAGTCTGTTGTCGATATCTTTGTTACTCCAATGGATGGTAGCCTAATCATTATGGAAGGTAGTCTATTTTGATATTATTGTTACTCCAATGGATGGTAGCCTTGTCGTTATGGAAGGTAGTATGTTGTCGAGATTTTTATTACTCCAAAGGATGGTAGCCTTCTACTTATGGAAAGTAGTCTATTATCGAGATTTTTGTTACTCCAATGGATGGTAGCCTTGTAATTATGGAAGGTTGTCTATTATCGAGAATTTTGTTACTCCATTGGATTGTAGCCTTGTCATTATGGAAGGTAGTATGTCGTTTTGATTTTTGTTACTCCAATGGATGGTAGCCTTGTCATTATGGAAGGTAGTATGTTGTCGAGATTTTTTATTACTCCATTGGATGGTAGCCTTGTCATTATGGAAGTTAGTCTGTTGTCGAGATTTTTGTTACTCCAATGGATGGTAGCCTAGTCATTATGGAAGGTAGTGTATTTTCGAGATTTTTGTTACTCCAATGGATGGTAACCTTGTCATTATGAAAGGTAGTCTGTTGTCTATATCTTTATTACTCCAATGGATGGTAGCCTAATCATTATGGAAGGTACTCTATTTTGATATTTTTGTTACTCCAATGGATGGTTGCCTTGTAATTATGGAAGGTAGTCTATTGTCTAGATTTTTGTTATTCCAATGGATGGTAGCCTAGTCATAATAAAGGTAGTGTATTTTCGAGATTTTTGTTACTCCAATGGATGGTAACCATGTCATTATGAAAGGTAGTTTGTTGTCGATATCTTTGTTACTCCAATGGATGGTAGCCTAATCATTATGGAAGGTAGTCTATTTTGATATTTTTGTTAATCCAATGGATGGTACCCTTGTCGTTATGGAAGGTAGTATGTTGTCGATATTTTTATTACTCCAAAGGATGGTAGCCTTATAATTATGGAAGGTAGTCTATCATCGAGACTTTTGTTACTCAAATGGATGGTAGCCTTGTAATTATGGAAGGTTGTCTATTATCGAGATTTTTGTTACTCCATTGGATTGTAAGCTTGTCATTATGGAAGGTAGTCTGTTGTTGTAATTTTTGTTACTCCAATGGATGGTAAAATTGTCATTATGGAAGGTAGTCTGTTGTCTAGATTTTTAATACTCCAATGGATGGTAGTCTTGTCATTATGGAAGGTAGTCTGTCGTTTCGATTTTTGTTACTCCAATGGATGATAGCCTTGTCATTATGGGAGGTAGTCTGTTGTCAAGATTTTTGTTACTCCAATGGATGGTAGCCTAGTCATTATGAAAGGTAGTCTGTTGTCGATATCTATGTTACTCCAATGGATGGTAGCCTAATCATTATGGAAGGTAGTCTATTTTGATATTTTTGTTACTCCAATGGATGGTAGCCTTGTCATTATGGAATATAGTTTATTTTCGAGATTTTTGTTACTCCAATGGATGGTAGCCTTCTAATTATGGAAGGTAGTCTGTTGTCGAGATTTCTGTTATTCCAATGGATGCTAGCCTATTCATTATGGAAGGTAGTCTATTTTCGAGATTTTTGTTACTCCAATGGATGGTAGCCTTGTCATTATGAAAGGTAGTCTGTTGTCGATATCTTTGTTACTCCAATGGATGGTAGCCTAATCATTATGGAAGGTAGTCTATTTTGATATTATTGTTACTCCAATGGATGGTAGCCTTGTCGTTATGGAAGGTAGTATGTTGTCGAGATTTTTATTACTCCAAAGGATGGTAGCCTTCTACTTATGGAAAGTAGTCTATTATCGAGATTTTTGTTACTCCAATGGATGGTAGCCTTGTAATTATGGAAGGTTGTCTATTATCGAGAATTTTGTTACTCCATTGGATTGTAGCCTTGTCATTATGGAAGGTAGTATGTCGTTTTGATTTTTGTTACTCCAATGGATGGTAGCCTTGTCATTATGGAAGGTAGTATGTTGTCGAGATTTTTTATTACTCCATTGGATGGTAGCCTTGTCATTATGGAAGTTAGTCTGTTGTCGAGATTTTTGTTACTCCAATGGATGGTAGCCTAGTCATTATGGAAGGTAGTGTATTTTCGAGATTTTTGTTACTCCAATGGATGGTAACCTTGTCATTATGAAAGGTAGTCTGTTGTCTATATCTTTATTACTCCAATGGATGGTAGCCTAATCATTATGGAAGGTACTCTATTTTGATATTTTTGTTACTCCAATGGATGGTTGCCTTGTAATTATGGAAGGTAGTCTATTGTCTAGATTTTTGTTATTCCAATGGATGGTAGCCTAGTCATAATAAAGGTAGTGTATTTTCGAGATTTTTGTTACTCCAATGGATGCTAACCATGTCATTATGAAAGGTAGTTTGTTGTCGATATCTTTGTTACTCCAATGGATGGTAGCCTAATCATTATGGAAGGTAGTCTATTTTGATATTTTTGTTAATCCAATGGATGGTACCCTTGTCGTTATGGAAGGTAGTATGTTGTTGATATTTTTATTACTCCAAAGGATGGTAGCCTTATAATTATGGAAGGTAGTCTATCATCGAGACTTTTGTTACTCCAATGGATGGTAGCCTTGTAATTATGGAAGGTTGTCTATTATCGAGATTTTTGTTACTCCATTGGATGGTAAGCTTGTCATTATGGAAGGTAGTCTGTTGTTGTAATTTTTGTTACTCCAATGGATGGTAGCCTTGTCATTATGGATGGTAGTATGTTGTCGAGATTTTTAATACTCCAATGGATGGTAGCCTTGTCATTATGGAAGGTAGTCTGTCATTTTGATTTTTGTTACTCCAATGGATGGTAGCCTTGTCATTATGGGAGGTAGTCTGTTGTCGAGATTTTTTATTACTCCATTAGATGGTAGCCTTGTCATTATGGAAGTTAGTCTGTTGTCGAGATTTTTATTACTCCAATGGATGGTAGCCTAGTCATTATGAAAGGTAGTCTGTTGTTGATATCTTTGTTACTCCAATGGATGGTAGCCTAATCATTATGGAAGGTAGTCTATTTTGATATTTTTGTTACTACGATGTATGGTAGCCTTGTCATTATGGAAGGTAGTCTGTTGTCGACATTTTTGTTACTTTATTGGATGTTACCCTTGTCATTATGGAAGTTAGTCTGTTGTCGAGATTTTTGTTATTCCAATGGATGGTAGCCTAGTCATTATGGAAGGTAGTTTGTTTTCGATATCTTTGTTACTCTAATGGATGGTAGACGAGTCATTACGGAAGGTAGTCTGTTGTCGAGATTTTTGTGACTCCAATGGATGGTAGCCTTGTCATTATGGAAGGTAGTTTGTTTTCGATATATTTGTTACTCTAATGGATGGTAGCCTAGTCATTATGGAAGGTAGTATGTTGTCGAGATTTTTGTTACTCCAATGGATGGTAGCCTTGTCATTATGGAAAGTAGTGTGATGTCGAGATTTTTGCTATTCTAATGGATGGTAGCCTTGTCATTATGAAAGGTAGTTTGTTGTCGAGATTTTTGTTACTCCATTTGGATGGTAGCCTTGTCATTTTGGAAGTATGTGTGTTGTCGAGATTTTTGTTAATCCAAAGGATGGTTGCCTTGTCATTATGGCAGGTTGTCTGTTTTCTAGATTTTTGTTACTCCAATGGATTGTAGCCTTGTCATTATGGAAGGTAGTATGTTTTCGAGATTTTTGTTACTCCAAAGGTTGGTACCCTTGTCATTATGGAAGGTTGTCTATTATCGAGATTTCTGTTACTCCATTGGATGGTAGCCTTGTCATTATGGAAGGTAGTCTGCTGTTGTAATTTTTTTTACTCCAATGGATTGTAGCCTTGTCATTATGGATGGTAGTATGTTGTCGATATTTTTTTTACTCCAAAGGATTGTATCCTTGTAATTATGGAAGGTAGTCTATTATCGATATTTTTGTTACTCCAATGGATGGTAGTCTTGTCATTATGGAAGGTAGTCTGTCGTTTTGATTTTTGTTACTCCAATGGATGATAGCCTTATCATTATGGAAGGTAGTCTGTTGTCGAGATTTTTCTATTACTCCATTGGATGGTTGCCCTGTCATTATGGAAGTTAGTCTGTTGTCGAGATTTTCGTTACTCCAATGGATGGTAGCCTAGTCATTATAAAAGATAGTTTGTTGTCGATATCTATGTTACTCCAATGGATGGTAGCCTAATCATTATGGAAGGTAGTCTATTTTGATATTTTTGTTACTCCAATGGATGGTAGCCTTGTCATTATGGAAGGTAGTTTATTTTCGAGATTTTTATTACTCCAATGGATGGTAGCCTTGTAATTATGGAAGGTAGTCTTTTGTCGAGATTTCTGTTACTCCAATGGATGGTAGCCTTATCATTATGAAAGGTAGTCTGTTGTCGATATCTTGGTTACTCCAACGGATGGTAGCTTAATCATTATGGAAGGTAGTCTATTCTGATATTTTTGTTACTCCAATGGATGGTAGCCTTGTCGTTATGGAAGGTAGTATGTTGTCGAGATTTTTATTACTCCAATGATGGTAGCCTTCTAATTATGGAAGGTAGTCTATTATCGAGATTTTTGTTACTCCAAAGGATGGTAGCCTTGTAATTATAGAAGGTAGTCTATTGTCGAGATTTTTGTTATTGCAATGGATGGTAGCCTAGTCATTATGGAAGGTAGTGTATTTTCGAGATTTTTGTTACTCCAATGGATGGTAGCCTTGTCATTATGAAAGGTAGTCTGTTGTCGATATCTTCGTTACTCCAATGGATGGTAGCCTAATCATTATGGAAGGTAGTCTATTTTGATATTTTTGTTACTCTAATGGATGGTAACCGTGTCGTTATGGAAGGTAGTATGTTGTCTAGATTTTTATTACTCCAAAGGATGGTAGCCTTCTAATTATGGAAGGTAGTCTATCATCGAGATTTTTGTTACTCCAATGGATGGTAGCCTTGTAATTATGGAAGGTTGCCTATTATCGAGATTTTTGTTACTCCATTGGATGGTAGCCTTGTCATTATGGAAGGTAGTCTGTTGTTGTAATTTTTGTTACACCAATGGATGGTAGCCTTGTCATTATGGATGGTAGTATGTTGTCGAAATATTTTTTTACTCCAAAGGATGGTAGCCTTGTAATTATGGAAGGTAGTCTATTATCGATATTTTTGTTACTCCAATGGATGGTAGAATTATCATTATGGAAAGTAGTCTGTTGTCGAGATTTTTAATACTCCAATGGATGGTAGCCTTGTCATTATGGAAGGTAGTCTGTCATTTTGATTTTTGTTACTCCAATGGATGGTAGCCTTGTCATTGTGGGAGGTAGTCTGTTGTCGAGATTTTTTATTACTCCATTGGATGGTAGCCTTGTCATTATGGAAGTTAGTCTGTTGTCGAGATTTTTGTTACTCCAATGGATGGTAGCCTAGTCATTATGAAAGGTAGTCTGTTGTCGATATCTTTGTTACTCCAATGGATGGTAGCCTAATCATTATGGAAGGTAGTCTGTTTTGATATTTTTGTTACTACGATGTATGGTAGCCTTGTCATTATGGAAGGTAGTCTGTTGTTGTAATTTTTGTTACTCCAATGGATGGTAGCCTTGTCATTATGGATGGAAGTATGTTGTCGATATATTTTTTTACTCCAAAGGATGGTAGCCTTGTAATTATGGAAGGTAGTCTATTATCGATATTTTTGTTACTCCAATGGATGGTAGAATTGTCAATATGGAAGGTAGTCTGTTGTCGAGATTTTTAATACTCCAATGGAGGGTAGCCTTGTCATTATGGAAGGTAGTATGTCATTTTGATTTTTGTTACTCCAATGGATGGTAGCCTTGTTATTATGGGAGGTAGTCTGTTGTCGAGTTTTTTTATTACTCCATTGGATGGTAGCCTTGTCATTATGGAAGTTAGTATGTTGTCGAGATTTTTGTTACTCCAATGGATGGTAGCCTTTTCATTATGAAAGGTAGTCTGTTGTCGATATCTTTGTTACTCCAATGGAAGGTAGCCTAATCATTATGGAAGGTAGTCTATTTTGATATTTTTATTACTACGATGTATGGTAGCCTTGTCATTATGGAAGGTAGTCTGTTGTCGACATTTTTGTTATTCCATTGGATGGTACCCTTGTCATTATGGAAGTTAGTCTGTTGTCGAGATTTTTGTTATTCCAATGGATGGTAGCCTAGTCATTATGGAAGGTAGTCTATTATCGAGATTTTTGTTACTCCAATGGATGGTAGCCTTGTAATTATGGAAGGTAGTCTGTTGTCGAGATTTTAATACTTAGATGGATGGTAGCGTTGTCATTATGGAAGGTAGTCTGTCGTTGTGATTTTTGTTACTCCAATGGATGGTAGCCTTGTCATTATGGAAGGTAGTCTATTGTTCATATTTTTGTTACTACGATGTATGGTAGCCTTGTCATTATGGAAGGTAGTCTGTTGTCGAGATTTTTGTTACTCCAATGGATGGTAGCCTTGTCATTATGGAAGGTAGTCTGTTGTCGATATTTTTGTTACTCCAATGGATGGTAGCCTTGTCATTATGGAAGGTAGTTTGTTTTCGATATCTTTGTTACTCTAATGGATGGTAGCCTAGTCATTATGGAAGGTAGTATGTTGTCGAGATTTTTGTTACTCCAATGGATGGTAGCCTTGTCATTATGGAAGGTAGTTTGTTGTCGAGATTTCTGTTACTCCATTGGATGGTAGCCTTGTCATTATGGAAGGTAGTCTGCTGTTTTAATTTTTGTTACTCCAATGGATGGTAGCCTTGTCATTATGGATGGTAGTATGTTGTCGATATATTTTTTTACTCCAAAGGATGGTAGCCTTGTAATTATGGAAGGTAGTCTATTATCGATATTTTTGTTACTCCAATGGATGGTAGAATTGTCATTATGGAAGGTAGTCTGTTGTCGAGATTTTTAATACTCCAATGGATGGTAGCCTTGTCATTATGGAAGGTAGTCTGTCATTTTGATTTTTGTTACTCCAATGGATGGTAGCCTTGTCATTATGGGACGTAGTCTGTTGTCGAGATTTTTTATTACTCCATTTGATGGTAGCCTTGTCATTATGGAAGTTAGTCTGTTGTCGAGATTTTTGTTACTCCAATGGATGGTAGCCTAGTCATTATGAAAGGTAGTCTGTTGTCGATATCTTTGTTACTCCAATGGATGGTAGCCTAATCATTATGGAAGGTAGTCTATTTTGATATTTTTGTTACTACGATGTATGGTAGCCTTGTCATTATGGAAGGTAGTCTGTTGTTGTAATTTTTGTTACTCCAATGGATGGTAGCCTTGTCATTATGGATGGTAGTATGTTGTCGATATATTTTTTTACTCCAAAGGATGGTAGCCTTGTAATTATGGAAGGTAGTCTATTATCGATATTTTTGTTACTCCAATGGATGGTAGAATTCTCATTATGGAAGGTAGTCTGTTGTCGAGATTTTTAATACTCCAATGGATGGTAGCCTTGTCATTATGGAAGGTAGTCTGTCATTTTGATTTTTGTTACTCCAATGGATGGTAGCCTTGTTATTATGGGAGGTAGTCTGTTGTCGAGATTTTTTATTACTCCATTGGATGGTAGCCTTGTCATTATGGAAGTTAGTCTGTTGTCGAGATTTTTGTTACTCCAATGGATGGTAGCCTTGTCATTATGAAAGGTAGTCTGTTGTCGATATCTTTGTTACTCCAATGGAAGGTAGCCTAATCATTATGGAAGGTAGTCTATTTTGATATTTTTGTTACTACGATGTATGGTTGCCTTGTCATTATGGAAGGTAGTCTGTTGTTGACATTTTTTTTATTCCATTGGATGGTACACTTGTCATTATGGAAGTTAGTCTGTTGTCGAGATTTTTGTTATTCCAATGGATGGTAGCCTAATCATTATGGAAGGTAGTCTATTTTCGAGATTTTGGTTACTCCAATGGATGGTAGCCTTGTCATTATGAAAGGTAGTCTGTTGTCGATATCTTTGTTACTCCAATGGATGGTACCCTAATCATTATGGAAGGTAGTCTATTTTGATATTTTTGTTACTCCAATGGATGGTAGCCTTGTCGTTATGGAAGGTAGTATGTTTTCGAGATTTCTCTTACTCCAAAGGATGGTAGACTTCTAATTATGGAAGGTAGTCTATTATCGAGATTTTTGTTACTCCAATGGATGGTAGCCTTGTAATTATGGAAGGTAGTCTGTTGTCGAGATTTTAATACTCCAATGGATGGTAGCCTTGTCATTATGGAAGGTAGTCTGTTGTTGTGATTTTTGTTACTCCAATGGATGGTAGCCTTGTCATTATGGAAGGTAGTCTATTGTTCATATTTTTGTTACTACGATGTATGGTAGCCTTGTCATTATGGAAGGTAGTCTGTTGTCGAGATTTTTGTTACTCCATTGGATGGTACCCTTGTCATTATGGAAGTTAGTCTATTGTCGAGATTTTCGTTATTCTAATGGATGGTAGCCTAGTCATTATGGAAGGTAGTCTATTTTCGAAATTTTTGTTACTCCAATGGATGGTAGCATTGTCATTATGGAAGGTAGTCTGTTGTCGATATTTTTGTTACTCCAATGGATGGTAGCCTTGTCATTATGGAAGGTAGTTTGTTTTAGATATCTTTGTTACTCTAATGGATGGTAGCCTAGTCATTATGGAAGGTAGTTTGTTGTCGAGATTTTTGTTACTCCAATGGATGGTAGCCTAGTCATTATGAAAGGTAGTCTGTTGTCGATATCTTTGTTACTCCAATGGAAGGTAGCCTAATCATTATGGAAGGTAGTCTATTTTGATATTTTTGTTACTCCAATGGATGGTTGCCTTGTCATTATGGAAGGTAGTTTATTTTCTAGATTTTTGTTACTCCAATGGATGGTAGCCTTGTAATTATGGAAGGTAGTCTATTGTCGAGATTTTTGTTATTCCAATGGATGGTAGCCTAGTCATTATGGAAGGAAGTGTATTTTCGAGATTTTTGTTACTCCAATGGATGGTAGCCTTGTCATTATGAAAGGTAGTCTGTTGTCGATATCTTTGTTACTCCAATGGATGGTAGCCTAATCATTATGGAAGGTAGTCTATTTTGATATTTTTGTTACTCTAATGGATGGTAACCTTGTCGTTATGGAAGGTAGTATGTTGTCTAGATTTTTATTACTCCAAAGGATGGTAGCCTTCTAATTATGGAAGGTAGTCTATCACCGAGATTTTTGTTACTCCAATGGATGGTAGCCTTGTAATTATGGAAGGTTGTCTATTATCGAGATTTTTGTTACTCCATTGGATGGTAGCCTTGTCATTATGGAAGGTAGTCTGTTGTTGTAATTTTTGTTACACCAATGGATGGTAGCCTTGTCATTATGGATGGTAGTATGTTTTCGATATATTTTTTTACTCCAAAGGATGGTAGCCTTGTAATTATGGAAGGTAGTCTATTATCGATATTTTTGTTACTCCATTGGATGGTAGAATTCTCATTATGGATGGTAGCCTAGTCATTATGGAAGGTAGTCTGTCGTTTTGATTTTTGTTACTCCAATGGATGGTAGCCTTGTCATTATGGGAGGTAGTCTGTTGTCGAGATTTTTTATTACTCCATTTGATGGTAGCCTTGTCATTATGGAAGTTAGTCTGTTGTCGAGATTTTTGTTACTCCAATGGATGGTAGCCTAGTCATTATGAAAGGTAGTCTGTTGTCGATATCCTTGTTACTCCAATGGATGGTAGCCTAATCATTATGGAAGGTAGTCTATTTTGATATTTTTGTTACTACGATGTATGGTAGCCTTGTCATTATGGAAGGTAGTCTGTTGTTGTAATTTTTGTTACTCCAATGGATGGTAGCCTTGTCATTATGGATGGTAGTATGTTGTCGATATATTTTTTTACTCCAAAGGATGGTAGCCTTGTAATTATGGAAGGTAGTCTATTATCGATATTTTTGTTACCCCAATGGATGGTAGAATTCTCATTATGGAAGGTAGTCTGTTGTCGAGATTTTTAATACTCCAATGGATGGTAGCCTTGTCATTATGGAAGGTAGTCTGTCATTTTGATTTTTGTTACTCCAATGGATGGTAGCCTTGTTATTATGGGAGGTATTCTGTTGTCGAGATTTTTTATTACTCCATTGGATGGTAGCCTTGTCATTATGGAAGTTAGTCTGTTGTCGAGATTTTTGTTACTCCAATGGATGGTAGCCTTGTCATTATGAAAGGTAGTCTATTGTCGATATCTTTGTTACTCCAACGGAAGATAGCCTAATCATTATGGAAGGTAGTCTATTTTGATATTTTTGTTACTACGATGTATGGTAGCCTAATCATTATGGAAGGTAGTCTATTTTGATATTTTTGTTACTACGATGTATGGTAGCCTTGTCATTATGGAAGGTAGTCTGTTGTCGACATTTTTGTTATTCCATTGGATGGTACCCTTGTCATTATGGAAGTTAGTCTGTTGTCGAGATTTTTGTTATTCCAATGGATGGTAGCCTAATCATTATGGAAGGTAGTCTATTTTCGAGATTTTGGTTACTCCAATAGATGGTAGCCTTGTCATTATGAAAGGTAGTCTGTTGTCGATATCTTTGTTACTCCAATGGAAGGTAGCCTAATCATTATGGAAGGTAGTCTATTTTGCTATTTTTGTTACTCCAATGGATGGTAGCCTTGTCGTTATGGAAGGTAGTATGTTTTCGAGATTTCTCTTACTCCAAAGGATGGTAGACTTCTAATTATGGAAGGTAGTCTATTATCGAGATTTTTATTACTCCAATGGATGGTAGCCTTGTCATTATGAAAGGTAGTCTGTTGTCGATATCTTTGTTACTCCAATGGATGGTAGCCTAATCATTATGGAAGGTAGTCTATTTTGATATTTTTGTTACTCTAATGGATGGTAACCTTGTCGTTATGGAAGGTAGTATGTTGTCTAGATTTTTATTACTCCAAAGGATGGTAGCCTTCTAATTATGGAAGGTAGTCTATCACCGAGATTTTTGTTACTCCAATGGATGGTAGCCTTGTAATTATGGAAGGTTGTCTATTATCGAGATTTTTGTTACTCCATTGGATGGTAGCCTTGTCATTATGGAAGGTAGTCTGTTGTTGTAATTTTTGTTACAACAATGGATGGTAGCCTTGTCATTATAGATGGTAGTATGTTGTCGATATATTTTTTTACTCCAAAGGATGGTAGCCTTGTAATTATGGAAGGTAGTCTATTATCGATATTTTTGTTACTCCATTGGATGGTAGAATTGTCATTATGGAATGTAGTCTGTTGTCGAGATTTTTAATACTCCAATGGATGGTAGCCTTGTCATTATGGAAGGTAGTCTGTCATTTTGATTTTTGTTACTCCAATGGATGGTAGCCTTGTCATTATGGGAGGTAGTCTGTTGTCGAGATTTTTTATTACTCCATTTGATGGTAGCCTTGTCATTATGGAAGTTAGTCTGTTGTCGAGATTTTTGTTAATCCAATGGATGGTAGCCTAGTCATTATGAAAGGTAGTCTGTTGTCGATATCCTTGTTACTCCAATGGATGGTAGCCTAATCATTATGGAAGGTAGTCTATTTTGATATTTTTGTTACTACGATGTATGGTAGCCTTGTCATTATGGAAGGTAGTCTGTTGTTGTAATTTTTGTTACTCCAATGGATGGTAGCCTTGTCATTATGGATGGTAGTATGTTGTCGATATATTTTTTTACTCCAAAGGATGGTAGCCTTGTAATTATGGAAGGTAGTCTATTATCGATATTTTTGTTACTCCAATGGATGGTAGAATTGTCATTATGGAAGGTAGTCTGTTGTCGAGATTTTTAATACTCCAATGGATGGTAGCCTTGTCATTATGGAAGGTAGTCTGTCATTTTGATTTTTGTTACTCCAATGGATGGTAGCCTTGTCATTATGAGAGGTAGTCTGTTGTCGAGATTTTTTATTACTCCATTTGATGGTAGCCTTGTCATTATGGAAGTTATTCTGTTGTCGAGATTTTTGTTAATCCAATGGGTGGTAGCCTAGTCATTATGAAAGGTAGTCTGTTGTCGATATCCTTGTTACTCCAATGGATGGTAGCCTAATCATTATGGAAGGTAGTCTATTTTGATATTTTTGTTACTACGATGTATGGTAGCCTTGTCATTATGGAAGGTAGTCTGTTGTTGTAATTTTTGTTACTCCAATGGATGGTAGCCTTGTCATTATGGATGGTAGTATGTTGTCGATATATTTTTTTACTCCAAAGGATGGTAGCCTTGTAATTATGGAAGGTAGTCTATTATCGATATTTTTGTTACTCCAATGGATGGTAGAATTCTCATTATGGAAGGTAGTCTGTTGTCGAGATTTTTAATACTCCAATGGATGGTAGCCTTGTCATTATGGAAGGTAGTCTGTCATTTTGATTTTTGTTACTCCAATGGATGGTAGCCTTGTTATTATGGGAGGTATTCTGTTGTCGAGATTTTTTATTACTCAATTGGATGGTAGCCTTGTCATTATGGAAGTTAGTCTGTTGTCGAGATTTTTGTTACTCCAATGGATGGTAGCCTTGTCATTATGAAAGGTAGTCTGTTGTCGATATCTTTGTTACTTCAATGGAAGGTAGCCTAATCATTATGGAAGGTAGTCTATTTTGATATTTTTGTTACTACGATGTATGGTAGCCTTGTCATTATGGAAGGTAGTCTGTTGTCGACATTTTTGTTATTCCATTGGATGGTACCCTTGTCATTATGGAAGGTAGTCTGTTGTCGATATCTTTGTTACTCCAATGGATGGTAGCCTAATCATTATGGAAGGTAGTCGATTTTGATATTTTTGTTACTCCAATGGATGGTAGCCTTGTCGTTATGGAAGGTAGTATGTTTTCGAGATTTCTCTTACTCCAAAGGATGGTAGACTTCTAATTATGGAAGGTAGTCTATTATCGAGATTTTTGTTACTCCAATGGATGGTAGCCTTGTCATTATGAAAGGTAGTCTGTTGTCGATATCTTTGTTACTCCAATGGATGGTAGCCTAATCATTATGGAAAGTAGTCTATTTTGATATTTTTGTTACTCTAATGGATGGTAACCTTGTCGTTATTGAAGGTAGTATGTTGTCTAGATTTTTATTACTCCAAAGGATGGTAGCCTTCTAATTATGGAAGGTAGTCTATCATCGAGATTTTTGTTACTCCAATGGATGGTAGCCTTATAATTATGGAAGGTTGTCTATTATCGAGATTTTTGTTACTCCATTGGATGGTAGCCTTGTCATTATGGAAGGTAGTCTGTTGTTGTAATTTTTGTTACACCAATGGATGGTAGCCTTGTCATTATGGATGGTAGTATGTTGTCGATATTTTTTTTTACTCCAAAGGATGGTAGCCTTGTAATTATGGAAGGTAGTTTATTATCGATATTTTTGTTACTCCATTGGATGGTAGAATTGTCATTATGGAAGGTAGTCTGTTGTCGAGATTTTTAATACTCCAATGGATGGTAGCCTTGTCATTATGGAAGGTAGTCTGTCATTTTGATTTTTGTTACTCCAATGGATGGTAGCCTTGTCATTTTGGGAGGTAGTCTGTTGTCGAGATTTTTTATTACTCCATTTGATGGTAGCCTTGTCATTATGGAAGTTAGTCTGTTGTCGAGATTTTTGTTACTCCAATGGATGGTAGCCTAGTCATTATGAAAGGTAGTCTATCACCGAGATTTTTGTTACTCCAATGGATGGTAGCCTTATAATTATGGAAGGTTGTCTATTATCGAGATTTTTGTTACTCCATTGGATGGTAGCCTTGTCATTATGGAAGGTAGTCTATTGTTGTAATTTTTGTTACACCAATGGATGGTAGCCTTGTCATTATGGATGGTAGTATGTTGTCGATATATTTTTTTACTCCAAAGGATGGTAGCCTTGTAATTATGGAAGGTAGTCTATTATCGATATTTTTGTTACTCCATTGGATGGTAGAATTGTCATTATGGAAGGTAGTCTGTTGTCGAGATTTTTAATACTCCAATGGATGGTAGCCTTGTCATTATGGAAGGTAGTCTGTCATTTTGATTTTTGTTACTCCAATGGATGGTAGTCTTGTCATTATGGGAGGTAGTCTGTTGTCGAGATTTTTTATTACTCCATTTGATGGTAGCCTTGTCATTATGGAAGTTAGTCTGTTGTCGAGATTTTTGTTACTCCAATGGATGGTAGCCTAGTCATTATGAAAGGTAGTCTGTTGTCGATACCTTTGTTACTCCAATGGATGGTAGCCTAATCATTATGGAAGGTAGTCTATTTTGATATTTTTGTTACTACGATGTATGGTAGCCTTGTCATTATGGAAGGTAGTCTGTTGTTGTAATTTTTGTTACTCCAATGGATGGTAGCCTTGTCATTATGGATGGTAGTATGTTGTCGATATATTTTTTTACTCCAAAGGATGGTAGCCTTGTAATTATGGAAGGTAGTCTATTATCGATATTTTTGTTACTCCAATGGATGGTAGAATTCTCATTATGGAAGGTAGTCTGTTGTCGAGATTTTTAATACTCCAATGGATGGTAGCCTTGTCATTATGGAAGGTAGTCTGTCATTTTGATTTTTGTTACTCCAATGGATGGTAGCCTTGTTATTATGGGAGGTAGTCTGTTGTCGAGATTTTTTATTACTCCATTGGATGGTAGCCTTGTCATTATGGAAGTTAGTCTGTTGTCGAGATTTTTGTTACTCCAATGGATGGTAGCCTTGTCATTATGAAAGGTAGTCGGTTGTCGATATCTTTGTTACTCCAATGGAAGGTAGCCTAATCATTATGGAAGGTAGTCTATTTTGATATTTTTGTTACTACGATGTATGGTAGCCTTGTCATTATGGAAGGTAGTTTGTTGTCGACATTTTTGTTATTCCATTAGATGGTACCCTTGTCATTATGGAAGTTAGTCTGTTGTCGAGATTTTTGTTATTCCAATGGATGGTAGCCTAATCATTATGGAAGGTAGTCTATTTTCGAGATTTTGGTTACTCCAATGGATGGTAGCCTTGTCATTATGAAAGGTAGTCTGTTGTCGATATCTTTGTTACTCCAATGGATGGTAGCCTAATCATTATGGAAGGTAGTCTATTTTGATATTTTTGTTACTCCAATGGATGGTAGCCTTGTCGTTATGGAAGGTAGTATGTTTTCGAGATTTCTCTTACTCCAAAGGATGGTAGACTTCTAATTATGGAAGGTAGTCTATTGTCAAGATTTTTGTTACTCCAATGGATGGTAGCCTTGTAATTATGGAAGGTAGTCTGTTGTCGAGATTTTAATTCTCCAATGGATGGTAGCCTAATCATTATGGAAGGTAGTCTGTCGTTGTGATTTTTGTTACTCCAATGGATGGTAGCCTTGTCATTATGGAAGGTAGTCTATTGTTCATATTTTTGTTACTACGATGTATGGTAGCCTTGTCATTATGGAAGGTAGTCTGTTGTCGAGATTTTTGTTACTCCAATGGATGGTACCCTTGTTATTATGGAAGTTAGTCTATTGTCGAGATTTTCGTTATTCTAATGGATGGTAGCCTAGTCATTATGGAAGGTTGTCTATTTTCGAAATTTTTGTTACTCCAATGGATGGTAGCCTTTGTCATTATGGAAGGTAGTCTGTTGTCGATATTTTTGTTACTCCAATGGATGGTAGCCTTGTCATTATGGAAGGTAGTTTGTTTTAGATATCTTTGTTACTCTAATGGATGGTAGCCTAGTCATTATTGAAGGTAGTCTGTTGTCGAGATTTTTGTTACTCCAATGGATGGTAGCCTTGTCATTATGAAAGGTAGTTTGTTGTCGAAATTTTTGTTACTCCAAAGGTTGGTATCCTTGTCATTATAGAAGGTTGTCTATTATCGAGATTTTTGTTACTCCATTGGATGGTAGCCTTGTCATTATGGAAGGTAGTCTGTTGTTGTAATTTTAATTACTCCAATGGATCGTGGCCTTGTCATTATGGATGGTAGTATGTTGTCGATATATTTTTTACTCTAAAGGATGGTAGCCTTGTAATTATGGAAGATAGTCTGTTATCGAGATTTTTGTTACTCCAATGGATGGTAGAATTGTCATTATGGAAGGTAGTCTATTGTCGAGATTTTTAATACTCCAATGGATGGTAGCCTTGTCATTATGGAAGGTAGTCTGTCATTTTGATTTTTGTTACTTCAATGGATGGTACCCTTGTCATTATGGAAGGTAGCCTATTTTCGAAATTTTTGTTACTCCAATGGATGGTAGCCTTGTCATTATGGAAGGTAGTTTGTTGTCGATATTTTTGTTACTCCAATGAATGGTAGCCTTGTCATTATGGAAGGTAGTTTGTTTTCGATATCTTTGTTACTCTAATGGATGGTAGCCTAGTCATTATGGAAGGTAGTCTGTTGTCGAGACTTTTGTTACTCCAATGGATGGTAGCCTTGTCATTATGGAAGGTAGTTTGTTTTCGATATCTTTGATACTCTAATGAATGGTAGCCTAGTCATTATGGAAGGTAGTATGTTGTCGAGATTTTTGTTACTCCAAAGGATGGTAGCCTTGTCATTATGGAAAGTAGTGTGATGTCGACATTTTTGTTATTCTAATGGATGGTAGCCTTGTCATTATGAAAGGTAGTCTATTGTCGATATTTTTGATACTCCATTTGGATGGTAGCCTTGTCATTATGGAAGTATGTCTGTTTTCGAGATTTTTGTTAATCCAAAGGATGGTTGCCTTGTCATTATGGCAGGTTGTCTGTTTTCGATATTTTTGTTACTCCAATGGATGGTAGCCTTTTCATTATGAAAGGTATTATGTTGTCGAGAGTTTTGTTACTACAAAGGTTGGTAGCCTTGTAATTATGGAAGGTAGTCTATTATCGATATTTTTGTTACTCCAATGGATGGTAGAATTGTCATTATGGAAAGTAGTCTATTATCGAGATTTTTAATACTCCAATGGATGGTAGCCTTGTCACTATGGAAGGTAGTCTGTCATTTTGATTTTTGTTACTTCAATGGATGGTAGCCTTGTCATTATGGAAGGTAGTCTGTTGTCGAGATTTTTTATTACTCCATTGGATGCTAACCTTGTCATTATGGAAGTTTGTTTGTTGTCGAGATTTTTGTTATTCCAATGGATGGTAGCCTAATCATTATGGAAGGTAGTCTATTTTGATATTTTTGTTACTCCAATGGATGGTAGCCTTGTCATTATGGAAGGTAGTTTATTTTCGAGATTTTTGTTACTCCAATGGATGGTAGCCTTGAAATTATGGAAGGTAGTCTGTTGTCGAGATTTTTTTTATTCCAATGGATGCTAGCCTAGTCATTATGGAAGGTAGTCTATTTTCGAGATTTCTGTTACTCCAATGGATGGTAGCCTTGTCATTATGAAAGGTAGTCTGTTGTTGATATCTTTGTTACTCCGATGGATGGTAGCCTAATCATTATGGAAGGTAGTCTATTTTGATATTTTTGTTACTCCAATGGATGGTAGCCTTGTCGTTATGGAAGGTAGTATGTTGTCGAGATTTTTATTACTCCAAAGGATGGTAGCATTCTAATTATGGAAGGTAGTCTATTATCGAGATTTTTGTTACTCCAATGGATGGTAGCCTTGTAATTATGGAAGGTAGTCTATTATCGAGATTTTTGTTACTCCATTGGATGGTAGCCTTGTCATTATGGAAGGTAGTCTGTCGTTTTAATTTTTGTTACTCCAATGGATGGTAGCCTTGTCATTATGGGAGGTAGTCTGTTGTCGAGATTTTTTTATTACTCCATTGGATGGTAGCCTTGTCATTATGGAAGTTAGTCTGCTGTCGAGATTATTGTTACTCCAATGGATGGTAGCCTAGTCATTATGAAAGGTAGTCTGTTGTCGATATCTTTGTTACTCCAATGGATGGTAGCCTAATCATTATGGAAGGTAGTCTATTTTGATATTTTTGTTACTCCAATGGATGGTTGCCTTGTCATTATGGAAGGTAGTTTATTTTCTAGATTTTTGTTACTCCAATGGATGGTAGCCTTGTAATTATGGAAGGTAGTCTATTGTCGAGATTTTTGTTATTCCAATGGATGGTAGCCTAGTCATTATGGAAGGTAGTGTATTTTCGAGATTTTTGTTACTCCAATGGATGGTAGCCTTGTCATTATGAAAGGTAGTCTGTTGTCGATATCTTTGTTACTCCAATGGATGGTAGCCTAATCATTATGGAAGGTAGTCTATTTTGATATTTTTGTTACTCCAATGGATGGTAGCCTTGTCATTATGGAAGGTAGTTTATTTTCGAGATTTTTGTTACTCCAATGGATGGTAGCCTTGTAATTATGGAAGGTAGTTTGTTGTCGAGATTTTTTTTATTCCAATGGATGCTAGCCTAGTCATTATGGAAGGTAGTCTATTTTCGAGATTTCTGTTACTCCAATGGATGGTAGCCTTGTTATTATGAAAGGTAGTCTGTTGTCGATATCTTTGTTACTCCGATGGATGGTAGCCTATTCATTATGGAAGGTAGTCTATTTTGAAATTTTTGTTACTCCAATGGATGGTAGCCTTATCGTTATGGAAGGTAGTCTGTTGTCGATATTTTTGTTACTCCAATGGATGGTAGCCTTGTCATTATGGAAGGTAGTTTGTTTTTGATATCTTTGTTACTCTAATGGATGGTAGCCTAGTCATTATGGAAGGTAGTATGTTGTCGAGATTTTTGTTACTCCAAGGGATGGTAGCCTTGTCATTATGGAAAGTAGTGTGATGTCGAGATTTTTGTTATTCTAATGGATGGTAGCCTTGTCATTATGAAAGGTAGTCTGTTGTCGATATTTTTGTTACTCCATTTGGATGGTAGCCTTCTCATTATGGAAGTATGTCTGTTGTCGAGATTTTTGTTAATCCAAAGGATGGTTGCCTTGTCATTATGGCAGGTTGTCTGTTTTCGAGATTTTTGTTACTCCAATGGATGGTAGCCTTGTCATTATGGAAAGTAGTATGTTGTCGAGATTTTTGTTACTCCAAAGGTTGGTATCCTTGTCATTATGGAAGGTTGTCTATTATCGAGATTTTTGTCACTCCATTGGATGGTAGCCTTGTCATTATGGAAGGTAGTCTGTTGTTGTAATTTTAATTACTCCAATGGATGGTAGCCTTTTCATTATGGATGGTAGTATGTTGTCGATATATTTTTTACTCCAAAGGATGGTAGCCTTGTAATTATGGAAGGTAGTGTGTTATCGAGATTTTTGTTACTCCAATGGATGGTAGAATTGTCATTATGGAAGGTAGTCTATTGTCGAGATTTTTAATACTCCAATGGATGGTAGCCTTGTCATTATGGAAGGTAGTCTGTTGTCGATATTTTTGTTACTCCAATGAATGGTAGCCTTGTCATTATGGAAGGTAGTTTGATTTCGATATCTTTGTTACTCTAATGGATGGTAGCCTAGTCATTATGGAAGGTAGTCTGTTGTCGAGACTTTTGTTACTCCAATGGATGGTAGCCTTGTCATTATGGAAGGTAGTTTGTTTTCGATATCTTTGTTACTCTAATGAATGGTAGCCTAGTCATTATGGAAGGTAGTATGTTGTCGAGATTTTTGTTACTCCAAAGGATGGTAGCCTTCTCATTATGGAAAGTAGTGTGATGTCTAGATTTTTGTTATTCTAATGGATGGTAGCCTTGTCATTATGGAAGGTAGTCTGTTGTCGATATTTTTGATACTCCATTTGGATGGTAGCCTTGTCATTATGGAAGTATGTCTGTTGTCGAGATTTTTGTTAATCCAAAGGATGGTTGCCTTGTCATTATGGCAGGTTGTCTGTTTTCGATATTTTTGTTACTCCAATGGATGGTAGCCTTTTCATTATTGAAGGTAGTCTGTTGTCGAGAATTCTGTTATTCTAATGGATGCTAGCATATTCATTATGGAAGGTAGTCTATTTTCGAGATTTTTGTTACTCCAATGGATGGTAGCCTTGTCATTATGAAAGGTAGTCTGTTGTCGATATCTTGGTTACTCCAATGGATGGTAGCCTAATCATTATGGAAGGTAGTCTATTTTGATATTTTTGTTACTCCAATGGATGGTAGCCTTATCGTTATGGAAGGTAGTATGTTGTCGAGATTTTTATTACTCCAATGATGGTAGCCTTCTAATTATGGAAGGTAGTATATTATCGAGATTTTTGTTACTCCATTGGATGGTAGCCTTGTCATTATGGAAGGTAGTCTGTCGTTTTAATTTTTTTTACTCCAATGGATGGTAGCCTTGTCATTATGGAAGGTAGTCTGTTGTTGAGATTTTTTATTACTCCATTGGATGGTAGCCTTGTCATTATGGAAGTTAGTCTGTTGTCGAGATTTTTGTTACTCCAATGGATGGTAGCCTAGTCATTATGAAAGGTAGTCTGTTGTCGATATCTTTGTGACTCCAATGGATGGTAGCCTAATCATTATGGAAGGTAGTCTATTTTGATATTTTTGTTACTCCAATGGATGGTTGCCTTGTCATTATGGAAGGTAGTTTATTTTCTAGATTTTTGTTACTCCAATGGATGGTAGCCTTGTAATTATGGAAGGTAGTCTATTGTCGAGATTTTTGTTATTCCAATGGATGGTAGCCTAGTCATTATGGAAGGTAGTGTATTTTCGAGATTTTTGTTACTCCAATGGATGGTAGCCTTGTCATTATGAAAGGTAGTCTGTTGTCGATATCTTTGTTACTCCAATGGATGGTAGCCTAATCATTATGGAAGGTAGTCTATTTTGATATTTTTGTTACTCTAATGGATGGTAACCTTGTCGTTATGGAAGGTAGTATGTTGTCTAGATTTTTATTACACCAAAGGATGGTAGCCTTCTAATTATGGAAGGTAGTCTATCATCGAGATTTTTGTTACCCCAATGGATGGTAGCCTTGTAATTATGGAAGGTTGTCTATTATCGAGATTTTTGTTACTCCATTGGATGGTAGCCTTGTCATTATGGAAGGTAGTCTGTTGTTGTAATTTTTGTTACACCAATGGATGATAGCCTTGTCATTATGGATGGTAGTATGTTGTCGATATATTTTTTTACTCCAAAGGATGGTAGCCTTGTAATTATGGAAGGTAGTCTATTATCGATATTTTTGTTACTCCAATGGATGGTAGAATTGTCATTATGGAAGGTAGTCTGTTGTCGAGATTTTTAATACTCCAATGGATGGTAGCCTTGTCATTATGGAAGGTAGTCTGTAATTTTGATTTTTGTTACTCCAATGGATGGTAGCCTTGTCATTATGGGAGGTAGTCTGTTGTCGAGATTTTTTATTACTCCATTTGATGGTAGCCTTGTCATTATGGAAGTTAGTCTGTTGTCGAGATTTTTGTTACTCCAATGGATGGTAGCCTAGTCATTATGAAAGGTAGTCTGTTGTGGATATCTTTGTTACTCCAATGGATGGTAGCCTAATCATTATGGAAGGTAGTCTATTTTGATATTTTTGTTACTACGATGTATGGTAGCCTTGTCATTATGGAAGGTAGTCTGTTGTTGTAATTTTTGTTACTCCAATGGATGGTAGCCTTGTCATTATTGATGGTAGTATGTTGTCGATATATTTTTTTACTCCAAAGGATGGTAGCCTTGTAATTATGGAAGGTAGTCTATTATCGATATTTTTGTTACTCCAATGGATGGTAGAATTCTCATTATGGAAGGTAGTCTGTTGTCGAGATTTTTAATACTCCAATGGATGGTAGCCTTGTCATTATGGAAGGTAGTCTGTCATTTTGATTTTTGTTACTCCAATGGATGGTAGCCTTGTTATTATGGGAGGTAGTCTGTTGTCGAGATTTTTTATTACTCCATTGGATGGTAGCCTTGTCATTATGGAAGTTAGTCTGTTGTCGAGATTTTTGTTACTCCAATGGATGGTAGCCTTGTCATTATGAAAGGTAGTCTGTTGTCGATATCTTTGTTACTCCAATGGAAGGTAGCCTAATCATTATGGAAGGTAGTATATTTTGATATTTTTGTTACTACGATGTATGGTTGCCTTGTCATTATGGAAGGTAGTCTGTTGTCGACATTTTTGTTATTCCATTGGATGGTACACTTGTCATTATGGAAGTTAGTATGTTGTCGAGATTTTTGTTATTCCAATGGATGGTAGCCTAATCATTATGGAAGGTAGTCTATTTTCGAGATTTTGGTTACTCCAATGGATGGTAGCCTTGTCATTATGAAAGGTAGTCTGTTGTCGATATCTTTGTTACTCCAATGGATGGTACCCTAATCATTATGGAAGGTAGTCTATTTTGATATTTTTGTTACTCCAATGGATGGTAGCCTTGTCGTTATGGAAGGTAGTATGTTTTCGAGATTTCTCTTACTCCAAAGGATGGTAGACTTCTAATTATGGAAGGTAGTCTATTATCGAGATTTTTGTTACTCCAATGGATGGTAGACTTGTAATTATGGAAGGTAGTCTGTTGTCAAGATTTTAATACTCCAATGGATGGTAGCCTTGTCATTATGGAAGGTAGTCTGTTGTTGTGATTTTTGTTACTCCAATGGATGGTAGCCTTGTCATTATGGAAGGTAGTCTATTGTTCATATTTTTGTTACTACGATGTATGGTAGCCTTGTCATTATGGAAGGTAGTCTGTTGTCGAGATTTTTGTTACTCCATTGGATGGTACCCTTGTCATTATGGAAGTTAGTCTATTGTCGAGATTTTCGTTATTCTAATGGATGGTAGCCTAGTCATTATGGAAGGTAGTCTATTTTCGAAATTTTTGTTACTCCAATGGATGGTAGCCTTGTCATTATGGAAGGTAGTCTGTTGTCGATATTTTTGATACTCCAATGGATGGTAGCCTTGTAATTATGGAAGGTAGTTTGTTTTAGATATCTTTGTTACTCTAATGGATGGTTGCCTAGTCATTATGGAAGGTAGTCTGTTGTCGAGATTTTTTTTACTCCAATGGATGGTAGCCTAGTCATTATGAAAGGTAGTCTGTTGTTGATATCTTTGTTACTCCAATGGATGGTAGCCTAATCATTATGGAAGGTAGTCTATTTTGATATTGTTGTTACTCCAATGGATGGTTGCCTTGTCATTATGGAAGGTAGTTTATTTTCTAGATTTTTGTTACTCCAATGGATGGTAGCCTTGTAATTATGGAAGGTAGTCTATTGTCGAGATTTTTGTTATTCCAATGGATGGTAGCCTAATCATTATGGAAGGTAGTGTATTTTCGAGATTTTTGTTACTCCAATGGATGGTAGCCTTGTCATTATGAAAGGTAGTCTGTTGTCGATATCTTTGTTACTCTAATGGATGGTATCCTAATCATTATGGAAGGTAGTCTATTTTGATATTTTTGTTACTCTAATGGATGGTAACCTTGTCGTTATGGAAGGTAGTATGTTGTCTAGATTTTTATTACTCCAAAGGATGGTAGCCTTCTAATTATGGAAGGTAGTCTATCACCGAGATTTTTGTTACTCCAATGGATGGTAGCCTTGTAATTATGGAAGGTTGTCTATTATCGAGATTTTTGTTACTCCATTGGATGGTAGCCTTGTCATTATGGAAGGTAGTCTTTTCTTGTAATTTTTGTTACACCAATGGATGGTAGCCTTGTCATTATGGATGGTAGTATGTTGTCGATATATTTTTTTACTCCAAAGGATGGTAGCCTTGTATATATGGAAGGTAGTCTATTATCGATATTTTTGTTACTCCAATGGATGGTAGAATTGTCATTATGGAAGGTAGTCTGTTGTCGAGATTTTTAATACTCCAATGGATGGTAGCCTTGTCATTATGGAAGGTAGTCTGTCATTTTGATTTTTGTTACTCCAATGGATGGTAGCCTTGTCATTATGGGAGGTAGTCTGTTGTCGAGATTTTTTATTACTCCATTTGATGGTAGCCTTGTCATTATGGAAGTTATTCTGTTGTCGAGATTTTTGTTACTCCAATGGATGGTAGCCTAGTCATTATGAAAGGTAGTCTGTTGTCGATATCTTTGTTACTGCAATGGATGGTAGCCTAATCATTATGGAAGGTAGTCTATTTTGATATTTTTGTTACTACGATGTATGGTAGCCTTGTCATTATGGAAGGTAGTCTGTTGTTGTAATTTTTGTTACTCCAATGGATGGTAGCCTTGTCATTATGGATGGTAGTATGTTGTCGATATATTTTTTTACTCCAAAGGATGGTATCCTTGTAATTATGGAAGGTAGTCTATTATCGATATTTTTGTTACTCCAATGGATGGTAGAATTCTCATTATGGAAGGTAGTCTGTTGTCGAGATTTTTAATACTCCAATGGATGGTAGCCTTGTCATTATGGAAGGTAGTCTGTCATTTTGATTTTTGTTACTCCAATGGATGGTAGCCTTGTTATTATGGGAGGTAGTCTGTTGTCGAGATTTTTTATTACTCCATTGGATGGTAGCCTTGTCATTATGGAAGTTAGTCTGTTGTCGAGATTTTTGTTACTCCAATGGATGGTAGCCTTGTCATTATGAAAGGTAGTCTGTTGTCGATATCTTTGTTACTCCAATGGAAGGTAGCCTAATCATTATGGAAGGTAGTCTATTTTGATATTTTTGTTACTACGATGTATGGTAGCCTTGTCATTATGGAAGGTAGTCTGTTGTCGACATTTTTGTTATTCCATTGGATGGTACCCTTGTCATTATGGAAGTTAGTCTGTTGTCGAGATTTTTGTTATTCCAATGGATGGTAGCCTAATCATTATGGAAGGTAGTCTATTTTCGAGATTTTGGTTACTCCAATGGATGGTAGCCTTGTCATTATGAAAGGTAGTCAGTTGTTGATATCTTTGTTACTCCAATGGATGGTAGCCTGATCATTATGGAAGGTAGTCTATTTTGATATTTTTGTTACTCCAATGGATGGTAGCCTTGTCGTTATGGAAGGTAGTATGTTTTCGAGATTTCTCTTACTCCAAAGGATGGTAGACTTCTAATTATGGAAGGTAGTCTATTATCGAGATTTTTGTTACTCCAATGGATGGTAGCCTTGTAATTATGGAAGGTAGTCTATTGTCGAGATTTTAATACTCCAATGGATGGTAGCCTTGTCATTATGGAAGGTAGTCTGTCGTTGTGATTTTTGTTACTCCAATGGATGTTAGCCTTGTCATTATAGAAGGTAGTCTATTGTTCATATTTTTGTTACTACGATGTATGGTAGCCTTGTCATTATGGAAGGTAGTCTGTTGTCGAGATTTTTGTTACTCCATTGGATGGTACCCTTGTCATTATGGAAGTTAGTCTATTGTCGAGATTTTCGTTATTCTAATGGATGGTAGCCTAGTCATTATGGAAGGTAGTCTATTTTCGAAATTTTTGTTACTCCAATGGATGGTAGCCTTTGTCATTATGGAAGGTAGTCTGTTGTCGATATTTTTGTTACTCGAATGGATGGTAGCCTTGTCATTATGGAAGGTAGTTTGTTTTAGATATCTTTGTTACTCTAATGGATGGTAGCCTAGTCATTATGGAAGGTAGTCTGTTGTCGAGATTTTTGTTACTCCAATGGATGGTAGCCTTGTCATTATGGAAGGTAGTTTGTTGTCGAGATTTTTGTTACTCTAATGGATGGTAGCCTAGTCATTATGGAAGGTAGTCTGTTGTCGAGACTTTTGTTACTCCAATGGATGGTAGCCTTGTCATTATGGAAGGTAGTTTGTTTTCGATATCTTTGTTACTCTAATGAATGGTAGCCTAGTCATTATGGAAGGTAGTATGTTATCGAGATTTTTGTTACTCCAAAGGATGGTAGCCTTGTCATTATGGAAAGTAGTGTGATGTCGAGATTTTTGTTATTCTAATGGATGGTAGCCTTGTCATTATGAAAGGTAGTCTGTTGTCGATATTTTTGATACTCCATTTGGATGGTAGCCTTGTCATTATGGAAGTATGTCTGTTGTCGAGATTTTTGTTAATCCAAAGGATGGTTGCCTTGTCATTATGGCAGGTTGTCTGTTTTCGATATTTTTGTTACTCCAATGGATGGTAGCCTTTTCATTATGAAAGGTATTATGTTGTCGAGAGTTTTGTTACTACAAAGGTTGGTAGCCTTGTAATTATGGAAGGTAGTCTATTATCGATATTTTTGTTACTCCAATGGATGGTAGAATTGTCATTATGGAAAGTAGTCTGTTGTCGAGATTTTTAATACTCCAATGGATGGTAGCCTTGTCACTATGGAAGTTAGTTTGTTGTCGAGATTTTTGTTATTCCAATGGATGGTAGCCTAATCATTATGGAAGGTAGTCTATTTTGATATTTTTGTTACTCCAATGGATGGTAGCCTTGTCATAATGGAAGGTAGTTTATTTTCGAGATTTTTGTTACTCCAATGGATGGTAGCCTTGTAATTATGGAAGGTAGTCTGTTGTCGAGATTTTTTTTATTCCAATGGATGCTAGCCTAGTCATTATGGAAGGTAGTCTATTTTCGAGATTTCTGTTACTCCAATGGATGGTAGCCTTGTCATTATGAAAGGTAGTCTGTTGTTGATATCTTTGTTACTCCGATGGATTGTAGCCTAATCATTATGGAAGGTAGTCTATTTTGATATTTTTGTTACTCCAATGGATGGTAGCCTTGTCGTTATGGAAGGTAGTATGTTGTCGAGATTTTTATTACTCCAAAGGATGGTAGCCTTCTAATTATGGAAGGTAGTCTATTATCGAGATTTTTGTTACTCCAATGGATGGTAGCCTTGTAATTATGGAAGGTAGTCTATTATTGAGATTTTTGTTACTCCATTGGATGGTAGCCTTGTCATTATGGAAGGTAGTCTGTCGTTTTAATTTTTGTTACTCCAATGGATGGTAGCCTTGTCATTATGGAAGGTAGTTTGTTGTCGAGATTTTTTTATTACTCCATTGGATGGTAGCCTTGTCATTATGGAAGTTAGTCTATTGTCGAGATTTTTGTTACTCCAATGGATGGTAGCCTAGTCATTATGAAAGGTAGTCTGTTGTCGATATCTTTGTTACTCCAATGGATGGTAGCCTAATCATTATGGAAGGTAGTCTATTTTGATATTTTTGTTACTCCAATGGATGGTTGCCTTGTCATTATGGAAGGTAGTTTATTTTCTAGATTTTTGTTACTCCAATGGATGGTAGCCTTGTAATTATGGAAGGTAGTCTATTGTCGAGATTTTTGTTATTCCAATGGATGGTAGCCTAGTCATTATGGAAGGTAGTGTATTTTCGAGATTTTTGTTACTCCAATGGATGGTAGCCTTGTCATTATGAAAGGTAGTATGTTGTCGATATCTTTGTTACTCCAATGGATGGTAGCCTAATAATTATGGAAGGTAGTCTATTTTGATATTTTTGTTACTCCAATGGATGGTAGCCTTGTCAATATGGAAGGTAGTTTATTTTCGAGATTTTTGTTACTCCAATGGATGGTAGCCTTGTAATTATGGAAGGTAGTCTGTTGTCGAGATTTTTTTTATTCCAATGGATGCTAGCCTAGTCATTATGGAAGGTAGTCTATTTTCGAGATTTTTGTTACTCCAATGGATGGTAGCCTTGTTATTATGAAAGGTAGTGTGTTGTCGATATCTTTGTTACTCCGATGGATGGTAGCCTAATCATTATGGAAGGTAGTCTATTTTGAAATTTTTGTTACTCCAATGGATGGTAGCCTTATCGTTATGGAAGGTAGTCTGTTGTCGATATTTTTGTTACTCCAATGGATGGTAGCCTTGTCATTATGGAAGGTAGTTTGTTTTAGATATCTTTGTTACTCTAATGGATGGTAGCCTAGTCATTATGGAAGGTAGTCTGTTGTCGAGATTTTTGTTACTCCAATGGATGGTAGCCTTGTCATTATGGAAGGTAGTTTGTTTTCGATATCTTTGTTACTCTTATGAATGGTAGCCTAGTCATTATGGAAGGTAGTATGTTGTCGAGATTTTTGTTACTCCAATGGATGGTAGCCTTGTCATTATGGAAAGTAGTGTGATGTCGAGATTTTTGTTATTCTAATGGATGGTAGCCTTGTCATTATGAAAGGTAGTCTGTTGTCGAGATTTTTGTTACTCCATTTGGATGGTAGCCTTGTCATTATGGAAGTATGTCTGTTGTCGAGATTTTTGTTAATCCAAAGGATGGTTGCCTTGTCATTATGGCAGGTTGTCTGTTTTCGAGATTTTTGTTACTCCAATGGATGGTAGCCTTGTCATTATGGAAAGTAGTATGTTGTCGAGATTTTTGTTACTCCAAAGGTTGGTATCCTTGTCATTATGGAAGGTTGTCTATTATCGAGATTTTTGTCACTCCATTGGATGGTAGCCTTGTCATTATGGAAGGTAGTCTGTTGTTGTAATTTTAATTACTCCAATGGATGGTAGCCTTTTCATTATGGATGGTAGTATGTTGTCGATATATTTTTTACTCCAAAGGATGGTAGCCTTGTAATTATGGAAGGTAGTTTGTTATCGAGATTTTTGTTACTCCAATGGATGGTAGAATTGTCATTATGGAAGGTAGTCTATTGTCGAGATTTTTAATACTCCAATGGATGGTAGCCTTGTCATTATGGAAGGTAGTCTGTCATTTTGATTTTTGTTACTCCAATGGATGGTACCCTTGTCATTATGGAAGGTAGCCTATTTTCGAAATTTTTGTTACTCTAATGGATGGTAGCCTTGTCATTATGGAAGGTAGTCTGTTGTTGATATTTTTGTTACTCCAATGAATGGTAGCCTTGTCATTATGGAAGGTAGTTTGTTTTCGAGATCTTTGTTACTCTAATGGATGGTAGCCTAGTCATTATGGAAGGTAGTCTGTTGTCGAGACTTTTGTTACTCCAATGGACGGTAGCCTTTTCATTATGGAAGGTAGGTTTTTTTTCGATATCTTTGTTACTCTAATGAATGGTAGCCTAGTCATTATGGAAGGTAGTATGTTGTCGAGATTTTTGTTACTCCAAAGGATGGTATCCTTGTCATTATGGAAAGTAGTGTGATGTCGAGATTTTTGTTATTCTAATGGATGGTAGCCTTGTCATTATGAAAGGTAGTCTGTTGTCGATATTTTTGATTCTCCATTTGGATGGTAGCCTTGTCATTATGGAAGTATGTCTGTTGTCGAGATTTTTGTTAATCCAAAGGATGGTTTCCTTGTCATTATGGCAGGTTGTCTATTTTCGATATTTTTGTTACTCCAATGGATGGTAGCCTTTTCATTATGAAAGGTATTATGTTGTCGAGAGTTTTGTTACTCCAATGGTTGGTAGCCTTGTAATTATGGAAGGTAGTCTATTATCGAGATTTTTGTTACTCCAATGGATGGTAGAATTGTCATTATGGAAAGTAGTCTATTGTTGAGATTTTTAATACTCCAATGGATGGTAGCCTTGTCACTATGGAAGGTAGTCTGTCATTTTGATTTTTGTTACTCTTATGAATGGTAGCCTAGTTATTATGGAAGGTAGTATGTTGTCGAGATTTTTGTTACTCCAATGGATGGTAGCCTTGTCATTATGGAAAGTAGTGTGATGTCGAGATTTTTGTTATTCTAATGGATGGTAGCCTTGTCATTATGGAAGGTAGTCTGTTGTCGAGATTTTTTATTACTCCATTGGATGGTAACCTTGTCATTATGGAAGTTAGTTTGTTGTCGAGATTTTTGTTATTCCAATGGATGGTAGCCTAATCATTATGGAAGGTAGTTTATTTTGATATTTTTGTTACTCCAATGGATGGTAGCCTTGTCATTATGGAAGGTAGTTTATTTTCGAGATTTTTGTTACTCCAATGGATGGTAGCCTTGTAATTATGGAAGGTAGTCTGTTGTCGAGATTTTTTTTATTCCAATGGATGCTATCCTAGTCATTATGGAAGGTAGTCTATTTTCGAGATTTCTGTTACTCCAATGGATGCTAGCCTTGTCATTATGAAAGGTAGTCTGTTGTTGATATCTTTGTTACTCCGATGGATGGTAGCCTAATCATTATGGAAGGTAGTCTATTTTGATATTTTTGTTACTCCAATGGATGGTAGCCTTGTCGTTATGGAAGGTAGTATGTTGTCGAGATTTTTATTACTCCAAATGATGGTAGCCTTCTAATTATGGAAGGTAGTCTAATATCGAGATTTTTGTTACTCCAATGGATGGTAGCCTTGTCATTATGAAAGGTAGTCTGTTGTCGATATCTTGATTACTCCAATGGATGGTAGCCTAATCATTATGAAAGGTAGTCTATTTTGATATTTTTGTTACTCCAATGGATGGTAGCCTTGTCGTTATGGAAGGTAGTATGTTGTCGAGATTTTTATTACTCCAAAGGATGTTAGCCTTCTAATTATGGAAGGTAGTCTATTATCGAGATTTTTGTTACTCCAATGGATGGTAGCCTTGTAATTATGGAAGGTAGTCTATTATCGAGATTTTTGTTACTCCATTGGATGGTAGCCTTCTCATTATGGAAGGTAGTCTGTCGTTTTAATTTTTATTACTCCAATGGATGGTAGCCTTGTCATTATGGAAGGTAGTCTGTTGTCGAGATTTTTTATTACTCCATTGGATGGTAGCCTTGTCATTATGGAAGTTAGTCTGTTGTCGACATTTTTGTTACTCCAATGGATGGTAGCCTAGTCATTATGAAAGGTAGTCTGTTGTCGATATCTTTGTTACTCCAATGGATGGTAGCCTAATCATTATGGAAGGTAGTCTATTTTGATATTTTTGTTACTCCAATGGATGGTTGCCTTGATATTATGGAAGGTAGTTTATTTTCTAGATTTTTGTTACTCCAATGGAAGGTAGCCTTGTAATTATGGAAGGTAGTCTATTGTCCAGATTTTTGTTATTCCAATGGATGGTAGCCTAGTCATTATGGAAGGTAGTGTATTTTCGAGATTTTTGTTACTCCAATGGATGGTAGCCTTGTCATTATGAAAGGTAGTCTGTTGTCGATATCTTTGTTACTCCAATGGATGGTAGCCTAATCATTATGGATGGTAGCATATTTTGATATTTTTGTTACTCCAATGGATGGTAGCCTTGTCATTATTGAAGGTAGTTTATTTTCGAGATTTTTGTTACTCCAATGGATGGTAGCGTTGTAATTATGGAAGGTAGTCTATTGTCGAGATTTTTTTATTCCAATGGATGCTAGCCTAGTCATTATGGAAGGTAGTCTATTTTCGAGATTTTTGTTACTCCAATGGATGGTAGCCTTGTCATTATGAAAGGTAGTCTGTTGTCGATATCTTTGTTACTCCGATGGATGGTAGCCTAATCATTATGGAAGGTAGTCTATTTTGATATTTTTGTTACTCCAATGGATGGTAGCCTTGTCGTTATGGAAGGTAGTATGTTGTCGAGATTTTTATTACTCCAAATGATGGTAGCCTTCTAATTATGGAAGGTAGTCTATTATCGAGATTTTTGTTACTCCAATGGATGGTAGCCTTGTCATTATGAAAGGTAGTTTGTTGTCGATATCTTGATTACTCCAATGGATGGTAGCCTAATCATTATGTAAGGTAGTCTATTTTGATATTGTTGTTACTCAAATGGATGGTAGCCTTGTCATTATGGAAGGTAGTATGTTGTCGAGATTTTTATTACTCCAAAGGATGGTAGCCTTCTAATTATGGAAGGTAGTCTATTATCGAGATTTTTGTTACTCCAATGGATGGTAGCCTTGTAATTATGGAAGGTAGTCTATTATCGAGATTTTTGTTACTCCAATGGATGGTAGCCTTCACATTATGGAAGGTAGTCTGTCGTTTTAATTTTTGTTACTCCAATGGATGGTAGCCTTGTCATTATGGAAGGTAGTCTGTTGTGGAGATTTTTTATTACTCCATTGGATGGTAGCCTTGTCATTATGGAAGTTAGTCTGTTGTCGACATTTTTGTTACTCCAATGGATGGTAGCCTAGTCATTATAAAAGGTAGTCTGTTGTCGATATCTTTGTTACTCCAATGGATGGTAGCCTAATCATTATGGAAGGTAGTCTATTTTGATATTTTTGTTACTCCAATGGATGGTTGCCTTGATATTATGGAAGGTAGTTTATTTTCTAGATTTTTGTTACTCCAATGGAAGGTAGCCTTGTAATTATGGAAGGTAGTCTATTGTCGAGATTTTTGTTATTCCAATGGATGGTAGCCTAGTCATTATGGAAGGTAGTGTATTTTCGAGATTTTTGTTACTTCAATGGATGGTAGCCTTGTCATTATGAAAGGTAGTCTGTTGTCGATATCTTTGTTACTCCAATGGATGGTAGCCTAATCATTATGGATGGTAGCATATTTTGATATTTTTGTTACTCCAATGGATGGTAGCCTTGTCATTATGGAAGGTAGTTTATTTTCGAGATTTTTGTTACTCCAATGGATGGTAGCCTTGTAATTATTGAAGGTAGTCTATTGTCGAGATTTTTTTTATTCCATTGGATGCTAGACTAGTCATTATGGAAGGTAGTCTATTTTCGAGATTTCTGTTACTCCAATGGATGGTAGCCTTGTCATTATGAAAGGTAGTCTGTTGTCGATATCTTTGTTACTCCGATGGATGGTAGCCTAATCATTATGGAAGGTAGTCTATTTTGATATTTTTATTACTCCAATGGATGGTAGCCTTGTCGTTATGCAAGGTAGTATGTTGTCGAGATTTTTATTACTCCAAATGATGGTAGCCTTCTAATTATGGAAGGTAGTCTATTATCGAGATTTTTGTTACTCCAATGGATGGTAGCCTTGTAATTATGGAAGGTAGTCTATTATCGAGATTTTTGTTACTCCATTGGATGGTAGCCTTGTCATTATGGAAGGTAGTCTGTCGTTTTAATTTTTGTTACTCCAATGGATGGTAGCCTTGTCATTATGGAAGATAGTCTGTTGTCGAGATTTTTTATTACTCCATTGGATGGTAGCCTTGTCATTATGGAAGTTAGTCTGTTGTCGAGATTTTTGTTACTCCAATGGATGGTAGCCTAGTCATTATGAAAGGTAGTCTGTTGTTGATATCTTTGTTACTCCAATGGATGGTAGCCTAATCATTATGGAAGGTAGTCTATTTTGATATTTTTGTTACTCCAATGGATGGTTGCCTTGTCATTATGGAAGGTAGTTTATTTTCTAGATTTTTGTTACTCCAATGGATGGTAGCCTTGTAATTATGGAAGGTAGTCTATTGTCGAGATTTTTGTTATTCCAATGGATGGTAGCCTAGTCATTATGTAAGGTAGTGTATTTTCGAGATTTTTGTTACTCCAATGGATGGTAGCCTTGTCATTATGAAAGGTAGTCTATTTTGATGTTTTTGTTACTCCAATGGATGGTAACCTTGTCGTTATGGAAGGTAGTATGTTGTCTAGATTTTTATTACTCCAAAGGATGGTAGCCTTCTAATTATGGAAGGTAGTCTATCATCGAGATTTTTGTTACTCCAATGGATGGTAGCCTTGTAATTATGGAAGGTTGTCTATTATCGAGATTTTTGTTACTCCATTGGATGGTAGCCTTGTCATTATGGAAGGTAGTCTGTTGTTGAAATTTTTGTTACACCAATGGATGGTAGCCTTGTCATTATGGATGGTAGTATGTTGTCGATATATTTTTTTACTCCAAAGGATGGTAGCCTTGTAATTATGGAAGGTAGTCTATTATCGATAATTTTGTTACTCCAATGGATGGTAGAATTGTCATTATGGAAGGTAGTCTGTTGTCGAGATTTTTAATACTCCAATGGATGGTAGCCTTGTCATTATGGAAGGTAGTCTGTCATTTTGATTTTTGTTACTCCAATGGATGGTAGCCTTGTCATTATGGGAGGTAGTCTGTTGTCGAGATTTTTTATTACTCCATTGGATGGTAGCCTTGTCATTATGGAAGTTAGTCTGTTGTCGAGATTTTTGTTACTCCAATGGATGGTAGCCTAGTAATTATGAAAGGTAGTCTGTTGTCGATATCTTTGTTACTCCAATGGAAGGTAGCCTAATCATTATGGAAGGTAGTCTATTTTGATATTTTTGTTACTACGATGTATGGTAGCCTTGTCATTATGGAAGGTAGTCTGTTGTCGACATTTTTGTTATTCCATTGGATGGTACCCTTGTCATTATGGAAGTTAGTCTGTTGTCGAGATTTTTGTTATTCCAATGGATGGTAGCCTAGTCATTATGGAAGGTAGTCTATTTTCGAGACTTTGGTTACTCCAATGGATGGTAGCCTTGTCATTATGAAAGGTAGTCTGTTGTCGATATCTTTGTTACTCCAATGGATGGTAGCCTAATCATTATGGATGGTAGCATATTTTGATATTTTTGTTACTCCAATGGATGGTAGCCTTGTCATTATGGAAGGTAGTTTATTTTCGAGATTTTTGTTACTCCAATGGATGGTAGCCTTGTAATTATGGAAGGTAGTCTATTGTCGAGATTTTTTTTATTCCATTGGATGCTAGCCTAGTCATTATGGAAGGTAGTCTATTTTCGAGATTTCTGTTACTCCAATGGATGGTAGCCTTGTCATTATGAAAGGTAGTCTGTTGTCGATATCTTTGTTACTCCGATGGATGGTAGCCTAATCATTATGGAAGGTAGTCTATTTTGATATTTTTGTTACTCCAATGGATGGTAGCCTTGTCGTTATGGAAGGTAGTATGTTGTCGAGATTTTTATTACTCCAAATGATGGTAGCCTTCTAATTATGGAAGGTAGTCTATTATCGAGATTTTTGTTACTCCAATGGATGGTAGCCTTGTCATTATGAAAGGTAGTCTGTTGTCGATATCTTGGATACTCCAATGGATGGTAGCCTAATCATTATGGAAGGTAGTCTATTTTGATATTTTTGTTACTCTAATGGATGGTAGCCTTGTCGTTATGGAAGGTAGTATGTTGTCGAGATTTTTATTACTCCAAAGGATGGTAGCCTTCTAATTATGGAAGGTAGTCTATTATCGAGATTTTTGTTACTCCAATGGATGGTAGCCTTGTAATTATGGAAGGTAGTCTATTATCGAGATTTTTGTTACTCCATTGGATGGTAGCCTTGTCATTATGGAAGGTAGTCTGTCGTTTTAATTTTTGTTACTCCAATGGATGGTAGCCTTGTCATTATGGAAGATAGTCTGTTGTCGAGATTTTTTATTACTCCATTGGATGGTAGCCTTGTCATTATGGAAGTTAGTCTGTTGTCGAGATTTTTGTTACTCCAATGGATGGTAGCCTAGTCATTATGAAAGGTAGTCTGTTGTTGATATCTTTGTTACTCCAATGGATGGTAGCCTAATCATTATGGAAGGTAGTCTATTTTGATATTTTTGTTACTCCAATGGATGGTTGCCTTGTCATTATGGAAGGTAGTTTATTTTCTAGATTTTTGTTACTCCAATGGATGGTAGCCTTGTAATTATGGAAGGTAGTCTATTGTCGAGATTTTTGTTATTCCAATGGATGGTAGCCTAGTCATTATGTAAGGTAGTGTATTTTCGAGATTTTTGTTACTCCAATGTATGGTAGCCTTGTCATTATGAAAGGTAGTCTGTTGTCGATATCTTTGTTACTCCAATGGATGGTAGCCTAATCATTATGGAAGGTAGTCTATTTTGATGTTTTTGTTACTCCAATGGATGGTAACCTTGTCGTTATGGAAGGTAGTATGTTGTCTAGATTTTTATTACTCCAAAGGATGGTAGCCTTCTAATTATGGAAGGTAGTCTATCATCGAGATTTTTGTTACTCCAATGGATGGTAGCCTTATAATTATGGAAGGTTGTCTATTATCGAGATTTTTGTTACTCCATTGGATGGTAGCCTTGTCATTATGGAAGGTAGTCTGTTGTTGTAATTTTTGTTACACCAATGGATGGTAGCCTTGTCATTATGGATGGTAGTATGTTGTCGATATATTTTTTTACTCCAAAGGATGGTAGCCTTGTAATTATGGAAGGTAGTCTATTATCGATAATTTTGTTACTCCAATGGATGGTAGAATTGTCATTATGGAAGGTAGTCTATTGTCGAGATTTTTAATACTCCAATGGATGGTAGCCTTGTCATTATGGAAGGTAGTCTGTCATTTTGATTTTTGTTACTCCAATGGATGGTAGCCTTGTCATTATGGGAGGTAGTCTGTTGTCGAGATTTTTTATTACTCCATTGGATGGTAGCCTTGTCATTATGGAAGTTAGTCTGTTGTCGAGATTTTTGTTACTCCAATGGATGGTAGCCTAGTCATTATGAAAGGTAGTCTGTTGTCGATATCTTTGTTACTCCAATGGAAGGTAGCCTAATCATTATGGAAGGTAGTCTATTTTGATATTTTTGTTACTACGATGTATGGTAGCCTTGTCATTATGGAAGGTAGTCTGTTGTCGACATTTTTGTTATTCCATTGGATGGTACCCTTGTCATTATGGAAGTTAGTCTGTTGTCGAGATTTTTGTTATTCCAATGGATGGTAGCCTAGTCATTATGGAAGGTAGTCTATTTTCGAGATTTTGGTTACTCCAATGGATGGTAGCCTTGTCATTATGAAAGGTAGTCTGTTGTCGATATCTTTGTTACTCCAATGGATGGTAGCCTAATCATTATGGATGGTAGCATATTTTGATATTTTTGTTACTCCAATGGATGGTAGCCTTGTCATTATGGAAGGTAGTTTATTTTCGAGATTTTTGTTACTCCAATGGATGGTAGCCTTGTAATTATGGAAGGTAGTCTATTGTCGAGATTTTTTTTATTCCATTGGATGCTAGCCTAGTCATTATGGAAGGTAGTCTATTTTCGAGATTTCTGTTACTCCAATGGATGGTAGCCTTGTCATTATGAAAGGTAGTCTGTTGTCGATATCTTTGTTACTCCGATGGATGGTAGCCTAATCATTATGGAAGGTAGTCTATTTTGATATTTTTGTTACTCCAATGGATGGTAGCCTTGTCGTTATGGAAGGTAGTATGTTGTCGAGATTTTTATTACTCCAAATGATGGTAGCCTTCTAATTATGGAAGGTAGTCTATTATCGAGATTTTTGTTACTCCAATGGATGGTAGCCTTGTCATTATGAAAGGTAGTCTGTTGTCGATATCTTGGATACTCCAATGGATGGTAGCCTAATCATTATGGAAGGTAGTCTATTTTGATATTTTTGTTACTCTAATGGATGGTAGCCTTGTCGTTATGGAAGGTAGTATGTTGTCGAGATTTTTATTACTCCAAAGGATGGTAGCCTTCTAATTATGGAAGGTAGTCTATTATCGAGATTTTTGTTACTCCAATGGATGGTAGCCTTGTAATTATGGAAGGTAGTCTATTATCGAGATTTTTGTTACTCCATTGGATGGTAGCCTTGTCATTATGGAAGGTAGTCTGTCGTTTTAATTTTTGTTACTCCAATGGATGGTAGCCTTATCATTATGGAAGATAGTCTGTTGTCGAGATTTTTTATTACTCCATTGGACGGTAGCCTTGTCATTATGGAAGTTAGTCTGTTGTCGAGATTTTTGTTACTCCAATGGATGGTAGCCTAGTCATTATGAAAGGTAGTCTGTTGTTGATATCTTTGTTACTCCAATGGATGGTAGCCTAATCATTATGGAAGGTAGTCTATTTTGATATTTTTGTTACTCCAATGGATGGTTGCCTTGTCATTATGGAAGGTAGTTTATTTTCTAGATTTTTGTTACTCCAATGGATGGTAGCCTTGTAATTATGGAAGGTAGTCTATTGTCGAGATTTTTGTTATTCCAATGGATGGTAGCCTAGTCATTATGTAAGGTAGTGTATTTTCGAGATTTTTGTTACTCCAATGGATGGTAGCCTTGTCATTATGAAAGGTAGTCTGTTTTCGATATCTTTGTTACTCCAATGGATGGTAGCCTAATCATTATGGAAGGTAGTCTATTTTGATGTTTTTGTTACTCCAATGGATGGTAACCTTGTCGTTATGGAAGGTAGTATGTTGTCTAGATTTTTATTACTCCAAAGGATGGTAGCCTTCTAATTATGGAAGGTAGTCTATCATCGAGATTTTTGTTACTCCAATGGATGGTAGCCTTATAATTATGGAAGGTTGTCTATTATCGAGATTTTTCTTACTCCATTGGATGGTAGCCTTGTCATTATGGAAGGTAGTCTGTTGTTGTAATTTTTGTTACACCAATGGATGGTAGCCTTGTCATTATGGATGGTAGTATGTTGTCGATATATTTTTTTACTCCAAAGGATGGTAGCCTTGTAATTATGGAAGGTAGTCTATTATCGATAATTTTGTTACTCCAATGGATGGTAGAATTGTCATTATGGAAGGTAGTCTATTGTCGAGATTTTTAATACTCCAATGGATGGTAGCCTTGTCATTATGGAAGGTAGTCTGTCATTTTGATTTTTGTTACTCCAATGGATGGTAGCCTTGTCATTATGGGAGGTAGTCTGTTGTCGAGATTTTTTATTACTCCATTGGATGGTAGCCTTGTCATTATGGAAGTTAGTCTGTTGTCGAGATTTTTGTTACTCCAATGGATGGTAGCCTAGTCATTATGAAAGGTAGTCTGTTGTCGATATCTTTGTTACTCCAATGGAAGGTAGCCTAATCATTATGGAAGGTAGTCTATTTTGATATTTTTGTTACTACGATGTATGGTAGCCTTGTCATTATGGAAGGTAGTCTGTTGTCGACATTTTTGTTATTCCATTGGATGGTACCCTTGTCATTATGGAAGTTAGTTTGTTGTCGAGATTTTTGTTATTCCAATGGATGGTAGCCTAGTCATTATGGAAGGTAGTCTATTTTCGAGATTTTGGTTACTCCAATGGATGGTAGCCTTGTCATTATGAAAGGTAGTCTGTTGTCGATATCTTTGTTACTCCAATGGATGGTAGCCTAATCATTATGGATGGTAGCATATTTTGATATTTTTGTTACTCCAATGGATGGTAGCCTTGTCATTATGGAAGGTAGTTTATTTTCGAGATTTTTGTTACTCCAATGGATGGTAGCCTTGTAATTATGGAAGGTAGTCTATTGTCGAGATTTTTTTTATTCCATTGGATGCTAGCCTAGTCATTATGGAAGGTAGTCTATTTTTGAGATTTCTGTTACTCCAATGGATGGTAGCCTTGTCATTATGAAAGGTAGTCTGTTGTCGATATCTTTGTTACTCCGATGGATGGTAGCCTAATCATTATGGAAGGTAGTCTATTTTTATATTTTTGTTACTCCAATGGATGGTAGCCTTGTCGTTATGGAAGGTAGTATGTTGTCGAGATTTTTATTACTCCAAATGATGGTAGCCTTCTAATTATGGAAGGTAGTCTATTATCGAGATTTTTGTTACTCCAATGGATGGTAGCCTTGTCATTATGAAAGGTAGTCTGTTGTCGATATCTTGGATACTCCAATGGATGGTAGCCTAATCATTATGGAAGGTAGTCTATTTTGATATTTTTGTTACTCTAATGGATGGTAGCCTTGTCGTTATGGAAGGTAGTATGTTGTCGAGATTTTTATTACTCCAAAGGATGGTAGCCTTCTAATTATGGAAGGTAGTCTATTATCGAGATTTTTGTTACTCCAATGGATGGTAGCCTTGTAATTATGGAAGGTAGTCTATTATCGAGATTTTTGTTACTCCATTGGATGGTAGCCTTGTCATTATGGAAGGTAGTCTGTCGTTTTAATTTTTGTTACTCCAATGGATGGTAGCCTTATCATTATGGAAGATAGTCTGTTGTCGAGATTTTTTATTACTCCATTGGACGGTAGCCTTGTCATTATGGAAGTTAGTCTGTTGTCGAGATTTTTGTTACTCCAATGGATGGTAGCCTAGTCATTATGAAAGGTAGTCTGTTGTTGATATCTTTGTTACTCCAATGGATGGTAGCCTAATCATTATGGAAGGTAGTCTATTTTGATATTTTTGTTACTCCAATGGATGGTTGCCTTGTCATTATGGAAGGTAGTTTATTTTCTAGATTTTTGTTACTCCAATGGATGGTAGCCTTGTAATTATGGAAGGTAGTCTATTGTCGAGATTTTTGTTATTCCAATGGATGGTAGCCTAGTCATTATGTAAGGTAGTGTATTTTCGAGATTTTTGTTACTCCAATGGATGGTAGCCTTGTCATTATGAAAGGTAGTCTGTTGTCGATATCTTTGTTACTCCAATGGATGGTAGCCTAATCATTATGGAAGGTAGTCTATTTTGATGTTTTTGTTACTCCAATGGATGGTAACCTTGTCGTTATGGAAGGTAGTATGTTGTCTAGATTTTTATTACTCCAAAGGATGGTAGCCTTCTAATTATGGAAGGTAGTCTATCATCGAGATTTTTGTTACTCCAATGGATGGTAGCCTTGTAATTATGGAAGGTTGTCTATTATCGAGATTTTTGTTACTCCATTGGATGGTAGCCTTGTCATTATGGAAGGTAGTCTGTTGTTGTAATTTTTGTTACACCAATGGATGGTAGCCTTGTCATTATGGATGGTAGTATGTTGTCGATATATTTTTTTACTCCAAAGGATGGTAGCCTTGTAATTATGGAAGGTAGTCTATTATCGATAATTTTGTTACTCCAATGGATGGTAGAATTGTCATTATGGAAGGTAGTCTGTTGTCGAGATTTTTAATACTCCAATGGATGGTAGCCTTGTCATTATGGAAGGTAGTCTGTCATTTTGATTTTTGTTACTCCAATGGATGGTAGCCTTGTCATTATGGGAGGTAGTCTGTTGTCGAGATTTTTTATTACTCCATTGGATGGTAGCCTTGTCATTATGGAAGTTAGTCTGTTGTCGAGATTTTTGTTACTCCAATGGATGGTAGCCTAGTCATTATGAAAGGTAGTCTGTTGTCGATATCTTTGTTACTCCAATGGAAGGTAGCCTAATCATTATGGAAGGTAGTATATTTTGATATTTTTGTTACTACGATGTATGGTAGCCTTGTCATTATGGAAGGTAGTCTGTTGTCGACATTTTTGTTATTCCATTGGATGGTACCCTTGTCATTATGGAAGTTAGTCTGTTGTCGAGATTTTTGTTATTCCAATGGATGGTAGCCTAGTCATTATGGAAGGTAGTCTATTTTCGAGATTTTGGTTACTCCAATGGATGGTAGCCTTGTCATTATGAAAGGTAGTCTGTTGTCGATATCTTTGTTACTCCAATGGATGGTAGCCTAATCATTATGGAAGGTAGTCTATTTTGATATTTTTGTAACTCCAATGGATGGTAGCCTTGTCGTTATGGAAGGTAGTATGTTTTTGAGATCTTTGTTACTCTAATGGATGGTAGCCTAGTCATTATGGAAGTTAGTCTGTTGTCGAGATTTTTGTGACTCTAATGGATGGTAGACTTGTCATTATGGAAGGTAGTTTGTTTTCGATATCTTTGTTACTCTAATGGATGGTAGCCTAGTCATTATGGAAGGTAGTATGTTGTCGAGATTTTTGTTACTCCAATGGATGGTAGCCTTGTCATTATGGAAAGTAGTGTGATGTCGAGATTTTTGTTATTCTAATGGATGGTAGCCTTGTCATTATGAAAGGTAGTTTGTTGTCGAGATTTTTGTTACTCCATTTGGATGGTAGCCTTGTCATTTTGGAAGTATGTCTGTTGTCGAGATTTTTGTTAATCCAAAGGATGGTTGCCTTGTCATTATGGCAGGTTGTCTGTTTTCGAGATTTTTGTTACTCCAATAGATGGTAGCCTTGTCATTATGGAAGGTAGTATGTTGTCGAGATTTTTGTTACTCTAAAGGTTGGTAGCCTTGTCATTATGGAAGGTAGTCTATTATCGATATTTTTGTGACTCCAATGGATGGTAGAATTGTCATTATGGAAGGTAGTCTGTTGTCGAGATTTTTAATACTCCAACGGATGGTAGCCTTGTCATTATGGAAGGTAGTCTGTCATTTTGATTTTTGTTACTCCAATGAATGGTAGCCTTGTCATTATGGGAGGTAGTCTGTTGTCGAGATTTTTTATTACTCCATTGGATGGTAGCCTTGTCATTATGGAAGTTAGTCTGTTGTCGATATCTTTGTTGCTCCAATGGATGGTAGCCTAATCATTATGGAAGGTAGTCTATTTTAATATTTTTGTTACTACGATGTATGGTAGCCTTGTCATTATGGAAGGTAGTCTGTTGTCGACATTTTTGTTATTCCATTGGATGGTACCCTTGTCATTATGGAAGTTAGTCTGTTGTCGAGATTTTTGTTATTCCAATGGATGGTAGCCTAATCATTATGGAAGGTAGTCTATTTTCGAGATTTTGGTTACTCCAATGGATGGTAGCCTTGTCATTATGAAAGGTAGTCTGTTGTCGATATCTTGGATACTCCAATGGATGGTAGCCTAATCATTATGGAAGGTAGTCTATTTTGATATTTTTGTTACTCCAATGGATGGTAGCCTTGTCGTTATGGAAGGTAGTATGTTGTCGAGATTTTTATTACTCCAAAGGATGGTAGCCTTCTAATTATGGAAGGTAGTCTATTATCGAGATTTTTGTTACTCCAATGGATGGTAGCCTTGTAATTATGGAAGGTATTCTATTATCGAGATTTTTGTTACTCCATTGGATGGTAGCCTTGTCATTATGGAAGGTAGTCTGTCGTTTTAATTTTTGTTACTCCAACGGATGGTAGCCTTGTCATTATGGAAGATAGTCTGTTGTCGAGATTTTTTATTACTCCATTGGATGGTATCCTTGTCATTATGGAAGTTAGTCTGTTGTCGAGATTTTTGTTACTCCAATGGATGGTAGCCTAGTCATTATGAAAGGTAGTCTGTTGTTGATATCTTTGTTACTCCAATGGATGGTAGCCTAATCATTATGGAAGGTAGTCTATTTTGATATTTTTGTTACTCCAATGGATGGTTGCCTTGTCATTATGGAAGGTAGTTTATTTTCTAGATTTTTGTTACTCCAATGGATGGTAGCCTTGTAATTATGGAAGGTAGTCTATTGTCGAGATTTTTGTTATTACAATGGATGGTAGCCTAGTCATTATGTAAGGTAGTGTATTTTCGAGATTTTTGTTACTCCAATGGATGGTAGCCTTGTCATTATGAATGGTAGTCTGTTGTCGATATCTTTGTTACTCCAATGGATGGTAGCCTAATCATTATGGAAGGTAGTCTATTTTGATGTTTTTGTTACTCCAATGGATGGTAACCTTGTCGTTATGGAAGGTAGTATGTTGTATAGATTTTTATTACTCCAAAGGATGGTAGCCTTCTAATTATGGAAGGTAGTCTATCATCGAGATTTTTGTTACTCCAATGGATGGTAGCCTTGTAATTATGGAAGGTTGTCTATTATCGAGATTTTTGTTACTCCATTGGATGGTAGCCTTGTCATTATGGAAGGTAGTCTGTTGTTGTAATTTTTGTTACACCAATGGATGGTAGCCTTGTCATTATGGATGGTAGTATGTTGTCGATATATTTTTTTACTCCAAAGGATGGTAGCCTTGTAATTATGGAAGGTAGTCTATTATCGATAATTTTGTTACTCCAATGGATGGTAGAATTGTCATTATGGAAGGTAGTTTGTTGTCGAGATTTTTAATACTCCAATGGATGGTAGCCTTGTCATTATGGAAGGTAATCTGTCATTTTGATTTTTGTTACTCCAATGGATGGTAGCCTTGTCATTGTGGGAGGTAGTCTGTTGTCGAGATTTTTTATTACTCCATTGGATGGTAGCCTTGTCATTATGGAAGTTAGTCTGTTGTCGAGATTTTTGTTACTCCAATGGATGGTAGCCTAGTCATTATGAAAGGTAGTCTGTTGTCGATATCTTTGTTACTCCAATGGAAGGTAGCCTAATCATTATGGAAGGTAGTCTATTTTGATATTTTTGTTACTACGATGTATGGTAGCCTTGTCATTATGGAAGGTAGTCTGTTGTCGACATTTTTGTTATTCCATTGGATGGTACCCTTGTCATTATGGAAGTTAGTCTGTTGTCGAGATTTTTGTTATTCCAATGGATGGTAGCCTAGTCATTATGGAAGGTAGTCTATTTTCGAGATTTTGGTTACTCCAATGGATGGTAGCCTTGTCATTATGAAAGGTAGTTTGTTGTCGATATCTTTGTTACTCCAATGGATGGTAGCCTAATCATTTTGGAAGGTAGTCTATTTTGATATTTTTGTAACTCCAATGGATGGTAGCCTTGTCGTTATGGAAGGTAGTATGTTTTTGAGATCTTTGTTACTCTAATGGATGGTAGCCTAGTCATTATGGAAGTTAGTCTGTTGTCGAGATTTTTGTGACTCCAATGGATGGTAGACTTGTCATTATGGAAGGTAGTTTGTTTTCGATATCTTTGTTACTCTAATGGATGGTAGCCTAGTCATTATGGAAGGTAGTATGTTGTCGAGATTTTTGTTACTCCAATGGATGGTAGCCTTGTCATTATGGAAAGTAGTGTGATGTCGAGATTTTTGTTATTCTAATGGATGGTAGCCTTGTCATTATGAAAGGTAGTTTGTTGTCGAGATTTTTGTTACTCCATTTGGATGGTAGCCTTGTCATTTTGGAAGTATGTCTGTTGTCGAGATTTTTGTTAATCCAAAGGATGGTTGCCTTGTCATTATGGCAGGTTGTCTGTTTTCGAGATTTTTGTTACTCCAATGGATGGTAGCCTTGTCATTATGGAAGGTAGTATGTTGTCGATATTTTTGTTACTCCAAAGGTTGGTAGCCTTGTCATTATGGAAGGTAGTCTATTATCGATATTTTTGTGACTCCAATGGATGGTAGAATTGTCATTATGGAAGGTAGTCTGTTGTCGAGATTTTTAATACTCCAACGGATGGTAGCCTTGTCATTATGGAAGGTAGTCTGTCATTTTGATTTTTGTTACTCCAATGAATGGTAGCCTTGTCATTATGGGAGGTAGTCTGTTGTCGAGATTTTTTATTACTCCATTGGATGGTAGCCTTGTCATTATGGAAGTTAGTCTGTTGTCGATATCTTTGTTGCTCCAATGGATGGTAGCCTAATCATTATGGAAGGTAGTCTATTTTAATATTTTTGTTACTACGATGTATGGTAGCCTTGTCATTATGGAAGGTAGTCTGTTGTCGACATTTTTGTTATTCCATTGGATGGTACCCTTGTCATTATGGAAGTTAGTCTGTTGTCGAGATCTTTGTTATTCCAATGGATGGTAGCCTAATCATTATGGAAGGTAGTCTATTTTCGAGATTTTGGTTACTCCAATGGATGGTAGCCTTGTCATTATGAATGGTTGTCTGTTGTCGATATCTTTGTTACTCCAATGGATGGTAGCCTAATCATTATAGAAGGTAGTCTATTTTGATATTTTTGTTACTCCAATGGATGGTAGCCTTGTCGTTATGGAAGGTAGTATGTTTTCGAGATTTCTCTTACTCCAAAGGATGGTAGACTTCTAATTATGGAAGGTAGTCTATTATCGAGATTTTTGTTACTCCAATGGATGGTAGCCTTGTAATTATGGAAGGTAGTCTGTTGTCGAGATTTTAATACTCCAATGGATGGTAGCCTTGTCATTATGGAAGGTAGTCTGTTGTCGACATTTTTGTTATTCCATTGGATGGTACCCTTGTCATTATGGAAGTTAGTCTGTTGTCGAGATTTTTGTTATTCCAATGGATGGTAGCCTAGTCATTATGGAAGGTAGTCTATTTTCGAGATTTTGGTTACTCCAATGGATGGTAGCCTTGTCATTATGAAAGGTAGTTTGTTGTCGATATCTTTGTTACTCCAATGGATGGTAGCCTAATCATTATGGAAGGTAGTCTATTTTGATATTTTTGTAACTCCAATGGATGGTAGCCTTGTCGTTATGGAAGGTAGTATGTTTTTGAGATCTTTGTTACTCTAATGGATGGTAGCCTAGTCATTATGGAAGTTAGTCTGTTGTCGAGATTTTTGTGACTCCAATGGATGGTAGACTTGTCATTATGGAAGGTAGTTTGTTTTCGATATCTTTGTTACTCTAATGGATGGTAGCCTAGTCATTATGGAAGGTAGTATGTTGTCGAGATTTTTGTTACTCCAATGGATGGTAGCCTTGTCATTATGGAAAGTAGTGTGATGTCGAGATTTTTGTTATTCTAATGGATGGTAGCATTGTCATTATGAAAGGTAGTTTGTTGTCGAGATTTTTGTTACTCCATTTGGATGGTAGCCTTGTCATTTTGGAAGTATGTCTGTTGTCGAGATTTTTGTTAATCCAAAGGATGGTTGCCTTGTCATTATGGCAGGTTGTCTGTTTTCGATATTTTTGTTACTCCAATGGATGGTAGCCTTGTCATTATGGAAGGTAGTATGTTGTCGAGATTTTTGTTACTCCAAAGGTTGGTAGCCTTGTCATTATGGAAGGTAGTCTATTATCGATATTTTTGTGACTCCAATGGATGGTAGAATTGTCATTATGGAAGGTAGTCTGTTGTCGAGATTTTTAATACTCCAACGGATGGTAGCCTTGTCATTATGGAAGGTAGTCTGTCATTTTGATTTTTGTTACTCCAATGAATGGTAGCCTTGTCATTATGGGAGGTAGTCTTTTGTCGAGATTTTTTATTACTCCATTGGATGGTAGCCTTGTCATTATGGAAGTTAGTCTGTTGTCGATATCTTTGTTGCTCCAATGGATGGTAGCCTAATCATTATGGAAGGTAGTCTATTTTAATATTTTTGTTACTACGATGTATGGTAGCCTTGTCATTATGGAAGGTAGTCTGTTGTCGACATTTTTGTTATTCCATTGGATGGTACCCTTGTCATTATGGAAGTTAGTCTGTTGTCGAGATCTTTGTTATTCCAATGGATGGTAGCCTAATCATTATGGAAGGTAGTCTATTTTCGAGATTTTGGTTACTCCAATGGATGGTAGCCTTGTCATTATGAATGGTTGTCTGTTGTCGATATCTTTGTTACTCCAATGGATGGTAGCCTAATCATTATAGAAGGTAGTCTATTTTGATATTTTTGTTACTCCAATGGATGGTAGCCTTGTCGTTATGGAAGGTAGTATGTTTTCGAGATTTCTCTTACTCCAAAGGATGGTAGACTTCTAATTATGGAAGGTAGTCTATTATCGAGATTTTTGTTACTCCAATGGATGGTAGCCTTGTAATTATGGAAGGTAGTCTGTTGTCGAGATTTTAATACTCCAATGGATGGTAGCCTTGTCATTATGGAAGGTAGTCTGTTGTCGACATTTTTGTTATTCCATTGGATGGTACCCTTGTCATTATGGAAGTTAGTCTGTTGTCGAGATTTTTGTTATTCCAATGGATGGTAGCCTAGTCATTATGGAAGGTAGTCTATTTTCGAGATTTTGGTTACTCCAATGGATGGTAGCCTTGTCATTATGAAAGGTAGTTTGTTGTCGATATCTTTGTTACTCCAATGGATGGTAGCCTAATCATTATGGAAGGTAGTCTATTTTGATATTTTTGTAACTCCAATGGATGGTAGCCTTGTCGTTATGGAAGGTAGTATGTTTTTGAGATCTTTGTTACTCTAATGGATGGTAGCCTAGTCATTATGGAAGTTAGTCTGTTGTCGAGATTTTTGTGACTCCAATGGATGGTAGACTTGTCATTATGGAAGGTAGTTTGTTTTCGATATCTTTGTTACTCTAATGGATGGTAGCCTAGTCATTATGGAAGGTAGTATGTTGTCGAGATTTTTGTTACTCCAATGGATGGTAGCCTTGTCATTATGGAAAGTAGTGTGATGTCGAGATTTTTGTTATTCTAATGGATGGTAGCATTGTCATTATGAAAGGTAGTTTGTTGTCGAGATTTTTGTTACTCCATTTGGATGGTAGCCTTGTCATTTTGGAAGTATGTCTGTTGTCGAGATTTTTGTTAATCCAAAGGATGGTTGCCTTGTCATTATGGCAGGTTGTCTGTTTTCGATATTTTTGTTACTCCAATGGATGGTAGCCTTGTCATTATGGAAGGTAGTATGTTGTCGAGATTTTTGTTACTCCAAAGGTTGGTAGCCTTGTCATTATGGAAGGTAGTCTATTATCGATATTTTTGTGACTCCAATGGATGGTAGAATTGTCATTATGGAAGGTAGTCTGTTGTCGAGATTTTTAATACTCCAACGGATGGTAGCCTTGTCATTATGGAAGGTAGTCTGTCATTTTGATTTTTGTTACTCCAATGAATGGTAGCCTTGTCATTATGGGAGGTAGTCTTTTGTCGAGATTTTTTATTACTCCATTGGATGGTAGCCTTGTCATTATGGAAGTTAGTCTGTTGTCGATATCTTTGTTGCTCCAATGGATGGTAGCCTAATCATTATGGAAGGTAGTCTATTTTAATATTTTTGTTACTACGATGTATGGTAGCCTTGTCATTATGGAAGGTAGTCTGTTGTCGACATTTTTGTTATTCCATTGGATGGTACCCTTGTCATTATGGAAGTTAGTCTGTTGTCGAGATTTTTGTTATTCCAATGGATGGTAGCCTAATCATTATGGAAGGTAGTCTATTTTCGAGATTTTGGTTACTCCAATGGATGGTAGCCTTGTCATTATGAAAGGTTGTCTGTTGTCGATATCTTTGTTACTCCAATGGATGGTAGCCTAATCATTATAGAAGGTAGTCTATTTTGATATTTTTGTTACTCCAATGGATGGTAGCCTTGTCGTTTTGGAAGGTAGTATGTTTTCGAGATTTCTCTTACTCCAAAGGATGGTAGACTTCTAATTATGGAAGGTAGTCTATTATCGAGATTTTTGTTACTCCAATGGATGGTAGCCTTGTAATTATGGAAGGTAGTCTGTTGTCGAGATTTTAATACTCCAATGGATGGTAGCCTTGTCATTATGGAAGGTAGTCTGTCGTTGTGATTTTTGTTACTCCAATGGATGGTAGCCTTGTCATTATGGAAGGTAGTCTATTGTTCATATTTTTGTTACTACGATGTATGGTAGCCTTGTCATTATGGAAGGTAGTCTGTTGTCGAGATTTTTGTTACTCCATTGGATGGTACCCTTGTCATTATGGAAGTTAGTCTATTGTCGAGATTTTCGTTATTCTAATGGATGGTAGCCTAGTCATTATGGAAGGTAGTCTATTTTCGAAATTTTTGTTACTCCAATGGATGGTAGCCTTGTCATTATTGAAGGTAGTCTGTTGTCGATATTTTTGTTACTCCAATGGATGGTAGCCTTGTCATTATGGAAGGTAGTTTGTTTTAGATATCTTTGTTACTCTAATGGATGGTAGCCTAGTCATTATGGAAGGTAGTTTGTTTTCGATATCTTTGTTACTCTTATGAATGGTAGCCTAGTCATTATGGAAGGTAGTATGTTGTCGAGATTTTTGATACTCCAATGGATGGTAGCCTTGTCATTATGGAAAGTAGTGTGATGTCGAGATTTTTGTTATTCTAATGGATGGTAGCCTTGTCATTATGAAAGGTAGTCTGTTGTCGAGATTTTTGTTACTCCATTTGGATGGTAGCCTTGTCATTATGGAAGTATGTCTGTTGTCGAGATTTTTGTTAATCCAAAGGATGGTTGCCTTGTGATTATGGCAGGTTGTCTATTTTCGAGATTTTTGTTACTCCAATGGATGGTAGCCTTGTCATTATGGAAAGTAGTATGTTCTCGAGATTTTTGTTACTCCAAAGGTTGGTATCCTTGTCATTATGGAAGGTTGTCTATTATCGAGATTTTTGTTACTCCATTGGATGGTAGCCTTGTCATTATGGAAGGTAGTATGTTGTTGTAATTTTAATTACTCCAATGTATGGTAGCCTTGTCATTATGGATGGTAGTATGTTGTCGATATATTTTTTACTCCAAAGGATGGTAGCCTTGTAATTATGGAAGGTTGTCTGTTATCGAGATTTTTGTTACTCCAATGGATGGTAGAATTGTCATTATGGAAGGTAGTCTATTGTCGAGATTTTTAATACTCCAATGGATGGTAGCCTTGTCATTATGGAAGGTAGTCTGTCATTTTGATTTTTGTTACTCCAATGGATGGTACCCTTGTCATTATGGAAGGTAGCCTATTTTCGAAATTTTTGTTACTCCAATGGATGGTAGCCTTGTCATTATGGAAGGTAGTCTGTTGTCGATATTTTTGTTACTCCAATGAATGGTAGCCTTGTCATTATGGAAGGTAGTTTGTTTTCGATATCTTTGTTACTCTAATGGATGGTAGCCTAGTCATTATGGAAGGTAGTCTGTTGTCGAGACTTTTGTTACTCCAATGGATGGTAGCCTTGTCATTATGGAAGGTATTTTGTTTTCGATATCTTTGTTACTCTAATGCATGGTAGCCTAGTCATTATGGAAGGTAGTATGTTGTCGAGATTTTTGTTACTCCAAAGGATGGTAGCCTTGTCATTATGGAAAGTAGTGTGATGTCGAGATTTTTGTTATTCTAATGGATGGTAGCCTTGTCATTATGAAAGGTAGTCTGTTGTCGATATTTTTGATACTCCATTTGGATGGTAGCCTTGTCATTATGGAAGTATGTCTGTTGTCGAGATTTTTGTTAATCCAAAGGATGGTTGCCTTGTCATTATTGAAGGTAGTCTGTTGTAATTTTTGTTACTCCAATGGATGGTAGCCTTGTCATTATGCATGGTAGTATGTTGTCGATATTTTTTTTACTCTAAAGGATGGTAGCCTTGTAATTATGGAAGGTAGTCTATTATCGAGATTTTTGTTACTCCAATGGATGGTAGAATTGTCATTATGGAAGGTAGTCTATTGTCGTGATTTTTAATACTCCAATGGATGGTAGCCTTGTCACTATGGAAGGTAGTCTGTTGTCGAGATTTTTTATTACTCAATTGCATGGTAACCTTGTCATTATTGAAGTTAGTTTGTTGTCGAGATTTTTGTTATTCCAATGGATGGTATCCTAATCATTATGGAAGGTAGTCTATTTTGATATTTTTGTTACTCCAATGGATGGTAGCCTTGTCATTATGGAAGGTATTTTATTTTCGAGATTTTTGTTACTCCAATGGATGGTAGCCTTGTAATTATGGAAGGTAGTCTGTTGTCGAGATTTTTTTTATTCCAATGGATGCTAGCCTAGTCATTATGGAAGGTAGTCTATTTTCGAGATTTCTGTTACTCCAATGGATGGTAGCCTTGTCATTATGAAAGGTAGTCTGTTGTCGATATCTTTGTTACTCCGATGGATGGTAGCCTAATCATTATGGAAGGTAGTCTATTTTGATATTTTTGTTACTCCAATGGATGGTAGCCTTGTCGTTATGGAAGGTAGTATGTTGTCGAGATTTTTATTACTCCAAATGATGGTAGCCTTCTAATTATGGAAGGTAGTCTATTATCGAGATTTTTGTTACTCCAATGGATGGTAGCCTTGTAATTATGGAATGTTGTCTATTATCGCGATTTTTGTTACTCCATTGGATGGTAGCATTGTCATTATGGAAGGTAGTCTGTCGTTGTGATTTTTGTTACTGCAATGGATGGTAGCCTTGTCATTATGGAAGGTAGTCTATTGTTCATATTTTTGTTACTACGATGTATGGTAGCCTTGCCATTATGGAAGGTAGTCTGTTGTCGAGATTTTTGTTACTCCATTGGATGGTACCCTAGTCATTAAGGAAGGTAGTCTATTTTCGAGATTTTTGTTACTACAATGGATGGTAGCCTTCTCATTATGGAAGGTAGTCGGTTGTCGATTTTTTTGTTACTCCAATGGATGGTAGCCTTGTCATTATGGAAGGTAGTTTGTTTTCGATATCTTTGTTACTCTAATGGATGGTAGCCTAGTCATTATGGAAGGTAGTAGGTTGTCGAGATTTTTGTTATTCTAATGGATGGTAGCCTTGTCATTATGGAAAGTAGGGTGATATCGAGATTTTTGTTATTCTAATGGATGGTAGCCTTTTCATTATGAAAGGTAGTCTGTTATCGAGATTTTTGTTACTCCATTTGGATGGTAGCCTTGTCATTATGGAAGTATGTCTGTTGTCTAGATTTTTGTTAATCCAAAGGATGGTTGCCTTGTCATTATGGCAAGTTGTCTATTTTCGATATTTTTGTTACTCCAATGGATGGTAGCCTTGTCATTATGGAAGGTAGTATGTTGTCGAGATTTTTTTTACTCCAAAGGATGGTAGCCTTGTCATTATGGAAGGTTGTCTATTATCGAGATTTTTGTTACTCCATTGGATGGTAGCCTTGTCATTATGGAAGGTAGTTTGTTGTTGTAATTTTTGTTACCCCAATGGATGGTAGCCTTGTCATTATGGATGGTAGTATGTTGTCGATATTTTTTTTACTCCAAAGGATTGTAGCCTTGTAATTATGGAAGGTAGTCTATTATCGAGATTTTTGTTACTCCAATGGATGGTAGAATTGTCATTATAGAAGTTAGTCTTTTGTCGAGATTTTTAATACTCCCATGGATGATAGCCTTGTCATTATGGAAGGTAGTCTGTGGTTTTGATTTTTGTTACTCCAATGGATGGTAGCCTTGTAATTATGGAAGGTAGTCAGTTGTCGAGATTTTTATTATTCCAATGGATGGTAGCCTAGTCATTATGGAAGGTAGTCTATCTTCGAGATTTTTGTTACTCCAATGGATGGTAGCCTTGTCATTATGAAAGGTAGTCTGTTGTCGATATCTTTGTTACTCCAATGGATGGTAGCCTAATGATTATGGAAGGTAGTCTATTTTGATATTTTTGTTACTCCAATGGATGGTAGCCTTATCGTTATGGAAGGTAGTATGTTGTCGAGATTTTTATTACTCCAAAGGATGGTAGCCTTCTAATTATGGAAGGTAGTCTATTATCGATATTTTTGTTACTCCAATGGATGGTAGCCTTGTAATTATGGAAGGTTGTCTATTATCGCGATTTTTGTTACTCCATTGGATGGTAGCCTTGTCATTATGGAAGGTAGTCTGTTGTTGTAATTTTTGTTACCCCAATGGATGGTAGCCTTGTCATTATGGATGGTAGTATGTTGCCGATTTTTTTTTTACTCCAAAGGATTGTAGCCTTGTAATTATGGTAGGTAGTCTATTATCGAGATTTTTGTTACTCCAATGGATGGTAGAATTGTCATTATAGAAGTTAGTCTTTTGTCGAGATTTTTAATACTCCCATGGATGATAGCCTTGTCATTATGGAAGGTAGTGTGTGGTTTGGATTTTTGTTACTCCAATGGATGGTAGCCTTGTAATTATGGAAGGTAGTCAGTTGTCGAGATTTTTATTATTCCAATGGATGGTAGCCTAGTCATTATGGAAGTTAGTCTGTTGTCGAGATTTTTGTTACTCCAATGGATGGTAGCCTAGTAATTATGAAAGGTATTCTGTTGTCGATATCTTTGTTACTCCAATGGATGGTAGCCTAATCATTATGGAAGGTAGTCTATTTTGATATTTTTGTTACTCCAATGGATGTTAGCCTTGTCATTATGGAAGGTAGTTTATTTTCGAGATTTTTATTACTCCAATGGATGGTAGCCTTGTAATTATGGAAGGTAGTCTGTTGTCGAGATTTTTGTTAATCCAATGGATGATAGCCTAGTCATTATGGAAGGTAGTCTATTTTCGAGATTATTGTTACTCCAATGGATGGTAGCCTTGTCGTTATGGATGGTAGTATGTTGTCGAGATTTTTATTACTCCAAAGGATGGTAGCCTTCTAATTATGGAAGGTAGTCTATTATCGAGATTTTTGTTACTCAAATGGTTGGTAGCCTTGTAATTATGGAAGGTAGTCTGTTGTCGAGATTTTAATACTCCAATGGATGGTATCCTTGTCATTATGAAAGGTAGTATGGCGTTGTGATTTTTTTTACTCCAATGGACGGTAGCCTTGTCATTATGGAAGGTAGTCTATTATTCATATTTTTGTTACTACGATGTATGGTAGCCTTGTCATTATGGAAGGTAGTCTATTGTCGAGATTTTTGTTACTCTATTGGATGGTACCCTTGTCATTATGGAAGTTAGTCTGTTGTCGAGATTTTTGTTATTCCAATGGATGGTAGCCTAGTCATAATGGAAGGTAGTCTATTTTCGATATTTTTGTTACTCCAATGGATGGTAGCCTTGTCATTATGGAAGGTAGTCTGTTGTCGATATTTTTGTTACTCCAATGGATGGTAGCCTTGTCATTATGGAAGGTAGTTTGTTTTCGATATCTTTGTTACTCTAATGGATGGTAGCCTAGTCATTATGGAAGATAGTATGTTGTCGAGATTTTGGTTATTCTAATGGATGGTAGCCTTGTCATTATGGAAAATAGTGTGATGTCGAGATTTTTTTTATTCTAATGGATGGTAGCCTTGTCATTATGAAAGGTAGTCTGTTGTCGAGATTTTTGTTACTCCATTTGGATGGTAGCCTTGTCATTATAAAAGTAAGTCTGTTGTCGAGATTTTGTTAATCCAAAGGATGGTTGCCTTGTCATTATGGCAGGTTGTCTGTTTTCGAGATTTTTGTTACTCCAATGGACGGTAGCCTTGTCATTATGGAAGGTAGTATGTTGTCGAGATTTTTGTTACTCCAAAGGATGGTAGCCTGGTCATTATGGAAGGTTGTCTATTATCGAGATTTTTGTTACTCCATTGGATGGTAGCCTTGTCATTATGGAAGGTAGTCTGTTGTGGTAATTTTTTTTACTCTAATGGATGGTAGCCTTGTCATTATGGAAGGTAGTATGTTGTCGATATTTTTTTTACTCCAAAGGATGGTAGCCTTGTAATTATGGATAGTAGTCTATTATCGAGATTTTTCTTACTCCAATGGATGGTAGAATTGTCATTATAGAAGGTAGTCTAATGTCGAGATTTTTAATACTCCAATGGATGGTAGCCTTGTCATTATGGAAGGTAGTTTGTCGTTTTGATTTTTGTTACTCCAATGGATGGTAGCCTTGTCATTATGGAAGGTAGTCTGTTGTCGATATTTTTTATTACTCCATTGGATGGTAGCCTTGTCATTATGGAAGTTAGTCAGTTGTCGAGATTTTTGTTACTCAAATGGATGGTAGCCTAGTCATTATGAAAGGTAGTCTGTTGTCGATATCTTTGTTACTCCAATGGATGGTAGCCTAATCATTATCGAAGGTAGTCTATTTTGATATTTTTGTTACTCCAATGGATGGTAGCCTTGTAATTATGGAAGGTAGTCTGTTGTCGAGATTTTTATTATTCCAATGGATGGTAGCCTAGTCATTATGGAAGGTAGTCTATTTTCGAGATTTTTGTTACTCCAGTGGATGGTAGCCTTGTCATTATGAAAGGTAGTCTGTTGTCGATATCTTTGTTACTCCAATGGATGGTAGCCTAATCATTATGGAAGGTAGTCTATTTTGATATTTTTGTTACTCCAACGGATGGTAGCCTTGTCGTTATGGAAGGTAGTATCTTGTCGAAATTTTTATTACTACAAAGGATGGTAGCCTTCTAATTATGGAAGGTAGTCTATTATCGAGATTTTTGTTACTCTAATGGATTGTAGCCTTGTAATTATGGAAGGTTGTCTTTTATCGAGATTTTTGTTACTCCATTGGATGGTAACCTTGTCATTATGGAAGGTAGTATGTTGTTGTAATTTTTGTTACTCCAATGGATAGTAGCCTTTTCATTATGGATGGTAGTATGTTGTCGATATTTTTTTTACTCCAAAGGATGGTAGCCTTGTAATTATGGAAGGTAGTCTATTATCGAGATTTTTTTTACTCCAATGGATGGTAGAATTGTCATTATGGAAGGTAGTCTGTTGTCGAGATTTTTGTTACTCCAATGGATGGTAGCCTTGTCATTATGGAAGGTAGTTTGTTTTCGATATCTTTGTTACTCTAATGGATGGTAGCCTAGTCATTATGGAAGGTAGTATGTTGTCGAGATTTTTGTTATTCTAATGGATGGTAGCCTTGTCATTATGAAAGGTAGTCTGTTGTCGAGATTTTTGTTACTCCATTTGGATGGTAGCCTTGTTATTATGGAAGTAAGTCTGTTGTCGAGATTTTTGTTAATCCAAAGGATGGTTGCCTTGTCATTATGGCAGGTTGTCTATTTTCGAGATTTTTGTTACTCCAATGGACGGTAGCCTTGTCATTATGGAAGGTAGTATGTTGTCGTGATTTTTTTTACTCCAAAGGATGGTAGCCTTGTCATTATGGAAGGTTGTCTATTATCGAGATTTTTGTTACTCCATTGGATGGTAGCCTTGTCATTATGGAAGGTAGTCTGTTGTGGTTATTTTTGTTACTCCAATGGATGGTAGCCTTGTCATTATGGAAGGTAGTATGTTGTCGATATTTTTTTTACTCCAAAGGATGGTAGCCTTGTAATTATGGATAGTAGTCTATTATCGAGATTTTCCTTACTCCAATGGATGTTAGAATTGTCATTATAGAAGGTAGTCTGTTGTCGAGATTTTTAATACTCCAATGTATGGTAGCCTTGTCGTTATGGAAGGTAGTCTGTCGTTTTGATTTTTGTTACTCCAATGGATGGTAGCCTTGTCATTAAGGAAGGTAGTCTGATGTCGATATTTTTTATTACTCCATTGGATGGTAGCCTTGTCATTATGGAAGTTAGTCTGTTGTCGAGATTTTTGTTACTCAAATGGATGGTAGCCTAGTCATTATGAAAGGTAGTCTGTTGTCGATATCTTTGTTACTCCAATGGATGGTAGCCTAATCATTATCGAAGGTAGTCTATTTTGATATTTTTGTTACTCCAATGGATGGTAGCCTTGTAATTATGGAAGGTAGTCTGTTGTCGAGATTTTTGTTATTCCAATGGATTGTAGCCTAGTCATTATGGAAGGTAGTCTATTTTCGATATTTTTGTTACTCCTATGGATGGTAGCCTTGTCATTATGAAAGGTAGTTTGTTGTCGATATCTTTGTTACTCCAATGGATGGTAGCCTTGTTGTTATGGAAGGTAGTATGTTGTCGAGATTTTTATTACTCCAAAGGATGATAGCCTTCTAATTATGGAAGGTAGTCTATTATCGAGATTTTTGTTTCTCCAGTGGATGGTAGCCTTGTAATTATGGAAGGTTATCTATTATCGAGATTTTTGTTACTCCATTGGATGGTAGCCATGTCATTATGGAAGGTAGTCTGTTGTTGTAATTTTTGTTACTCCAATGGATGGTAGCCTTGTCATTATGGAAGTTAGTCTGTTGTCGATATTTTTTATTACTCCATTGGATGGTAGCCTTGTCATTATGGAAGTTAGTCTGATGTCAAGATTTTTGTTACTCCAATGGATGGTAGCCTAGTCATTATGGAAGGTAGTCTATTTTCGAGATTTTTGTTACTCCAGTGGATGGTAGCCTTGTCATTATGAAAGGTAGTCTGTTGTTGATATCTTTGTTACTCCAATGGATGGTAGCCTAATCATTATGGAAGGTAGTCTATTTTGATATTTTTGTTACTTCAATGGATGGTAGCCTTGTCGTTATGGAAGGTAGTATGTTGTCGAGATTTTTATTACTACAAAGGATGGTAGCCTTCTAATTATGGAAGGTAGTTTATTATTGAGATTTTTGTTACTCTAATGGATTGTAGCCTTGTAATTATGGAAGGTTGTCTTTTATCGAGATTTTTGTTACTCCATTGGATGGTAACCTTGTCATTATGGAAGGTAGTATGTTGTTGTAATTTTTGTTACTCCAATGGATAGTAGCCTTTTCATTATGGATGGTAGTATGTTGTCGATATTTTTTTTACTCCAAAGGATGGTAGCCTTGTAATTATGGAAGGTAGTCTAGTATCGAGATTTTTTTTACTTCAATGGATGGTAGAATTGTCATTATGGAAGGTAGTCTGTTGTCGAGATTATTGTTACTCCAATGGATGGTAGCCTTGTCATTATGGAAGGTAGTTTGTTTTCGATATCTTTGTTACTCTAATGGATGGTAGCCTAGTCATTATGGAAGGTAGTATGTTGTCGAGATTTTTGTTATTCTAATGGATGGTAGCCTTGTCATTATGGAAAGTAGTGTGATGTCGAGATTTTTGTTATTCTAATGGATGGTAGCCTTGTCATTATGAAAGGTAGTCTGTTGTCGAGATTTTTGTTACTCCATTTGGATGGTAGCCTTGTCATTGTGGAAGTAAGTCTGTTGTCGAGATTTTTGTTAATCCAAAGGATGGTTGCCTTGTCATTATGGCAGGTTGTCTGTTTTCGAGATTTTTGTTACTCCAATGGACGGTAGCCTTGTCATTATGGAAGGTAGTATGTTGTCGAGATTTTTGTTACTCCAAAGGATGGTAGCCTTGTCATTATGGAAGTTTGTCTATTATCGAGATTTTTGTTACTCCATTGGATGGTATCCTTGTCATTATGGAAGGTAGTCTGTTGTTGTTATTTTTGTTACTCCAATGGATGGTAGCCTTGTCATTATGGAAGGTAGTATGTTGTCGATATTTTTTTTACTCCAAAGGATGGTAGCCTTGTAATTATGGATAGTAGTCTATTATCGAGATTTTTCTTACTCCAATGGATGGTAGAATTGTCATTATAGAAGGTAGTTTGTTGTCGATATTTTTAATACTCCAATGGATGGTAGCCTTGTCATTATGGAAGGTAGTCTGTCGTTTTGATTTTTGTTACTCCAATGGATGGTAGCCTTGTCATTAAGGAATGTAGTCTGTTGTCGATATTTTTCATTACTCCATTGGATGGTAGCCTTGTCATTATGGAAGTTAGTCTGTTGTCGAGATTTTTGTTACTCAAATGGATGGTAGCCTAGTCATTATGAAAGGTAGTCTGTTGTCGATATCTTTGTTACTCCAATGGATGGTAGCCTAATCATTATCGAAGGTAGTCTATTTTGATATTTTTGTTACTCCATTGGATGGTAGCCTTGTAATTATGGAAGGTAGTTTGTTGTCGAGATTTTTGTTATTCCAATGGATTGTAGCCTAGTCATTATGGAAGGTAGTCTATTTTCGATATTTTTGTTACTCCTATGGATGGTAGCCTTGTCATTATGAAAGGTAGTTTGTTGGCGATATCTTTGTTACTCCAATGGATGGTAGCCTTGTTGTTATGGAAGGTAGTATGTTGTCGAGATTTTTATTACTCCAAAGGATGATAGCCTTCTAATTATGGAAGGTAGTCTATTATCGAGATTTTTGTTACTCCAGTGGATGGTAGCCTTGTAATTATGGAAGGTTGTCTATTATCGAGATTTTTGTTACTCCATTGGATGGTAGCCTTGTCATTATGGAAGGTAGTCTATTGTTGTAATTTTTGTTACTCCAATGGATGGTAGCCTTGTCATTATGGAAGGTAGTCTGTTGCCGATATTTTTTATTACTCCATTGAATGGTAGCCTTGTCATTATGGAAGTTAGTCTGTTGTCAAGATTTTTGTTACTCCAATGGATGGTAGCCTAGTCATTATGAAAGGCAGTCTGTTGTCGATATCTTTGTTACTCCAATGGATGGTAGCCTAATCATTATCGAAGGTAGTCTATTTTGATATTTTTGTTACTCCAATGGATGGTAGCCTTGTAATTATGGAAGGTAGTCTATTGTCGAGATTTTTGTTATTCCAATGAATGGTAGCCTAGTCATTATGGAAGGTAGTCTATTTTTGAGATTTTTGTTACTCCAGTGGATGGTAGCCTTGTCATTATGAAAGGTAGTCTGTTGTCGATATCTTTGTTACTCCAATGGATGGTAGCCTAATCATTATGGAAGGTAGTCTATTTTGATATTTTTGTTACTCCAATGGATGGTAGCCTTGTCGTTATGGAAGGTAGTATGTTGTCGAGATTTTTATTACTCCAAAGGATGATAGCCTTCTAATTATGGAAGGTAGTCTATTATCGAGATTTTTGTTTCTCCAGTGGATGGTAGCCTTGTAATTATGGAAGGTTATCTATTATCGAGATTTTTGTTACTCCATTGGATGGTAGCCATGTCATTATGGAAGGTAGTCTGTTGTTGTAATTTTTGTTACTCCAATGGATGGTAGCCTTGTCATTATGGAAGTTAGTCTGTTGTCGATATTTTTTATTACTCCATTGGATGGTAGCCTTGTCATTATGGAAGTTAGTCTGATGTCAAGATTTTTGTTACTCCAATGGATGGTAGCCTAGTCATTATGGAAGGTAGTCTATTTTCGAGATTTTTGTTACTCCAGTGGATGGTAGCCTTGTCATTATGAAAGGTAGTCTGTTGTTGATATCTTTGTTACTCCAATGGATGGTAGCCTAATCATTATGGAAGGTAGTCTATTTTGATATTTTTGTTACTTCAATGGATGGTAGCCTTGTCGTTATGGAAGGTAGTATGTTGTCGAGATTTTTATTACTACAAAGGATGGTAGCCTTCTAATTATGGAAGGTAGTTTATTATTGAGATTTTTGTTACTCTAATGGATTGTAGCCTTGTAATTATGGAAGGTTGTCTTTTATCGAGATTTTTGTTACTCCATTGGATGGTAACCTTGTCATTATGGAAGGTAGTATGTTGTTGTAATTTTTGTTACTCCAATGGATAGTAGCCTTTTCATTATGGATGGTAGTATGTTGTCGATATTTTTTTTACTCCAAAGGATGGTAGCCTTGTAATTATGGAAGGTAGTCTAGTATCGAGATTTTTTTTACTTCAATGGATGGTAGAATTGTCATTATGGAAGGTAGTCTGTTGTCGAGATTATTGTTACTCCAATGGATGGTAGCCTTGTCATTATGGAAGGTAGTTTGTTTTCGATATCTTTGTTACTCTAATGGATGGTAGCCTAGTCATTATGGAAGGTAGTATGTTGTCGAGATTTTTGTTATTCTAATGGATGGTAGCCTTGTCATTATGGAAAGTAGTGTGATGTCGAGATTTTTGTTATTCTAATGGATGGTAGCCTTGTCATTATGAAAGGTAGTCTGTTGTCGAGATTTTTGTTACTCCATTTGGATGGTAGCCTTGTCATTGTGGAAGTAAGTCTGTTGTCGAGATTTTTGTTAATCCAAAGGATGGTTGCCTTGTCATTATGGCAGGTTGTCTGTTTTCGAGATTTTTGTTACTCCAATGGACGGTAGCCTTGTCATTATGGAAGGTAGTATGTTGTCGAGATTTTTGTTACTCCAAAGGATGGTAGCCTTGTCATTATGGAAGTTTGTCTATTATCGAGATTTTTGTTACTCCATTGGATGGTATCCTTGTCATTATGGAAGGTAGTCTGTTGTTGTTATTTTTGTTACTCCAATGGATGGTAGCCTTGTCATTATGGAAGGTAGTATGTTGTCGATATTTTTTTTACTCCAAAGGATGGTAGCCTTGTAATTATGGATAGTAGTCTATTATCGAGATTTTTCTTACTCCAATGGATGGTAGAATTGTCATTATAGAAGGTAGTTTGTTGTCGATATTTTTAATACTCCAATGGATGGTAGCCTTGTCATTATGGAAGGTAGTCTGTCGTTTTGATTTTTGTTACTCCAATGGATGGTAGCCTTGTCATTAAGGAATGTAGTCTGTTGTCGATATTTTTCATTACTCCATTGGATGGTAGCCTTGTCATTATGGAAGTTAGTCTGTTGTCGAGATTTTTGTTACTCAAATGGATGGTAGCCTAGTCATTATGAAAGGTAGTCTGTTGTCGATATCTTTGTTACTCCAATGGATGGTAGCCTAATCATTATCGAAGGTAGTCTATTTTGATATTTTTGTTACTCCATTGGATGGTAGCCTTGTAATTATGGAAGGTAGTTTGTTGTCGAGATTTTTGTTATTCCAATGGATTGTAGCCTAGTCATTATGGAAGGTAGTCTATTTTCGATATTTTTGTTACTCCTATGGATGGTAGCCTTGTCATTATGAAAGGTAGTTTGTTGGCGATATCTTTGTTACTCCAATGGATGGTAGCCTTGTTGTTATGGAAGGTAGTATGTTGTCGAGATTTTTATTACTCCAAAGGATGATAGCCTTCTAATTATGGAAGGTAGTCTATTATCGAGATTTTTGTTACTCCAGTGGATGGTAGCCTTGTAATTATGGAAGGTTGTCTATTATCGAGATTTTTGTTACTCCATTGGATGGTAGCCTTGTCATTATGGAAGGTAGTCTATTGTTGTAATTTTTGTTACTCCAATGGATGGTAGCCTTGTCATTATGGAAGGTAGTCTGTTGCCGATATTTTTTATTACTCCATTGAATGGTAGCCTTGTCATTATGGAAGTTAGTCTGTTGTCAAGATTTTTGTTACTCCAATGGATGGTAGCCTAGTCATTATGAAAGGCAGTCTGTTGTCGATATCTTTGTTACTCCAATGGATGGTAGCCTAATCATTATCGAAGGTAGTCTATTTTGATATTTTTGTTACTCCAATGGATGGTAGCCTTGTAATTATGGAAGGTAGTCTATTGTCGAGATTTTTGTTATTCCAATGAATGGTAGCCTAGTCATTATGGAAGGTAGTCTATTTTTGAGATTTTTGTTACTCCAGTGGATGGTAGCCTTGTCATTATGAAAGGTAGTCTGTTGTCGATATCTTTGTTACTCCAATGGATGGTAGCCTAATCATTATGGAAGGTAGTCTATTTTGATATTTTTGTTACTCCAATGGATGGTAGCCTTGTCGTTATGGAAGGTAGTATGTTGTCGAGATTTTTATTACTCCAAAGGATGATAGCCTTCTAATTATGGAAGGTAGTCTATTATCGAGATTTTTGTTACTCCAATGGATTGTAGCCTTGTAATTATGGAAGGTTGTCTTTTATCGAGATTTTTGTTACTCCATTGGATGGTAGCCCTGTCATTATGTAAGGTAGTATGTTGTTGTAATTTTTGTTACTCCAATGGATAGTAGCCTTTTCATTATGGATGGTAGTATGTTGACGATATTTTTTTTACTCCAAAGGATGGTAGCCTTGTAATTACGGAAGGTAGTCTATTATCGAGATTTTTTTTTCTCCAATGGATGGTAGAATTGTCATTATGGAAGGTAGTCTGTTGTCGAGATTTTTAATACTCCAATGGATTATAGCCTTGTCATTATGGAAGGTAGTCTGTCGTTTTGATTTTTGTTACTCCAATGGATGGTAGCCTTGTCATTATGGAAGGTAGTTTGTTGTCGAGATTTTTTATAACTCCATTGGATAGTAGCCTTGTCATTATGGAAGTTAGTCTGTTGTCAAGATTTTTGTTACTCCAATTGATGGTAGCCTAGTCATTATGAAAGGTAGTCTGTTGTCGATATCTTTGTTACTCCAATGGATGGTAGCCTAATCATTATGGAAGGTAGTCTATTTTGATATTTTTGTTACTCCAATGGATGGTAGCCTTGTCATTATGGAAGGTAGATTATTTTCGAGATTTTTATTACTCCAATGGATGGTAGCCTTGTAATTATGGAAGGTAGTCTGTTGTCGAGATTTTTGTTATTCCAATGGATGGTAGGCTAGTCATTATGGAAGGTAGTCTATTTTCGAGATTTTTGTTACTCCAATGGATGGTAGCCTTGTCATTATGAAAGGAAGTCTATTGTTGATATCGTTGTAACTCCAATGGATGGTAGCCTAATCATTATGGAAGGTAGTCTATTTTGATATTTTTGTTACTCCAATGGATGGTAGCCTTGTCGTTATGGAAGGTAGTATGTTGTCGAGATTTTTATTACTCCAAAGGATGGTAGCCTTCTAATTATGGAAGGTAGTCTATTATCGAGATTTTTGTTACTCCAATGGATGGTAGCCTTGTAATTATAGAAGGTAGTCTGTTGTCGAGATTTTAATACTCCAATGGATGGTATCCTTGTCATTATGGAAGGTAGTATGTCGTTGTGATTTTTGTTACTCCAATGGACGATAGCCTTGTCATTATGGAAGGTTGTCTATTATTCATATTTTTGTTACTACGATGTATGGTAGCCTTGTCATTAAGGAAGGTAGTATGTTGTCGAGATTTTTGTTACTCCATTGGATGGTACCCTTGTCATTATGGAAGTTAGTCTGTTGTCGAGATTTTTGTTATTCCAATGGATGGTAGCCTAGTCATTATGGAAGGTAGTCTATTTTCGATATTTTTGTTACTCCAATGGATGGTAGCCTTGTAATTATGGAAGGTAGTCTGTTGTCGATATTTTTGTTATTCCAATGGATTGTAGCCTAGTCATTATGGAAGGTAGTCTATTTTCGATATTTTTGTTACTCCTGTGGATGGTAGCCTTGTCATTATGAAAGGTAGTTTGTTGGCGATATCTTTGTTACTCCAATGGATGGTAGCCTTGTTATTATGGAAGGTAGTATGTTGTCGAGATTTTTATTACTCCAAAGGATGATAGCCTTCTAATTATGGAAGGTAGTCTATTATCGAGATTTTTGTTACTCCAGTGGATGGTAGTCTTGTAATTATGGAAGGTTGTCTATTATCGAGATTTTTGTTACTCCATTGGATGGTAGCCTTGTCATTATGGAAGGTAGTCTGTTGTTGTAATTTTTGTTACTCCAATGGATGGTAGCCTTGTCATTATGGAAGGTAGTCTGTTGCCGATATTTTTTATTACTCCATTGGATGGTAGCCTTGTCATTATGGAAGTTAGTCTGTTGTCAAGATTTTTGTTACTCCAATGGATGGTAGCCTAGTCATTATGAAAGGTAGTCTGTTGTCGATATCTTTGTTACTCCAATGGATGGTAGCCTAATTATTATCGAAGGTAGTCTATTTTGATATTTTTGTTACTCCAATGGATGGTAGCCTTGTAATTATGGAAGGTAGTCTATTGTCGAGATTTCTGTTATTCCAATGGATGGTAGCCTAGTCATTATGGAAGGTAGTCTATTTTCGAGATTTTTGTTACTCCAGTGGATGGTAGCCTTGTCATTATGAAAGGTAGTATGTTGTCGATATCTTTGTTACTCCAATGGATGGTAGCCTAATCATTATGGAAGGTAGTCTATTTTGATATTTTTGTTACTCCAATGGATGGTAGCCTTGTCGTTATGGAAGGTAGTATGTTGTCGAGATTTTAATTACTCCAAAGGATAATAGCCTTCTAATTATGGAAGGTAGTTTATTATCGAGATTTTTGTTACTCCAATGGATTGTAGCCTTGTAATTATGGAAGGTTGTCTTTTATCGAGATTTTTGTTACTCCATTGGATGGTAGCCTTGTCATTATGGAAGGTAGTATGTTGTTGTAATTTTTGTTACTCCAATGGATAGTAGCCTTTTCATTATGGATGGTAGTATGTTGTCGATATTTTTTTTACTCCAAAGGATGGTAGCCTTGTAATTACGGAAGGTAGTCTATTATCGAGATTTTTTTTACTCCAATGGATGGTAGAATTGTCATTATGGAAGGTAGTCTGTTGTCGAAATTTTTAATACTCCAATGGATTGTAGCCTTGTCATTATGGAAGGTAGTCCGTCGTTTTGATTTTTGTTACTCCAATGGATGGTAGCCTTGTCATTATGGAAGGTAGTCTGTTGTCGAGATTTTTATTACTCCAAAGGATGGTAGCCTTCTAATTATGAAAGGTAGTCTATTATCGAGATTTTTGTTACTCCAATAGATGGTAGCCTTGTAATTATGGAAGGTTATGTATTATCCAGATTTTTGTTACTCCATTGGATGGTAGCCTTGTCATTATGGAAGGTAGTCTGTTGTTGTAATTTTTGTTACTCCAATGGATAGTAGCCTTGTCATTATGGATGGTAGTATGTTGTCGATATTTTTTTTATTCCCAAGGATGGTAGCCTTATAATTATGGAGGGTAGTCTATTATCGAGATTTTTGTTACTCCAATGGATGGTAGAATTGTCATTATGGAAAGTAGTCTGTTGTCGAGATTTTTAATACTCCAATGGATGGTAGCCTTGTCATTATGGAAGGTAGTCTGTCGTTTTGACTTTTGTTACTCTAATTGATTGTAGCCTTGTCATTATGGAAGGTAGTCTGTTGTCGAGATTTTTTATTACTCCATTGGATGGTAGCCTTGTCATTATGGAAGTTAGTCTGTTGTCGAGATTTTTGTTACTCCAATGGATGGTAGCCTAGTCATTATGAAAGGTAGTTTGTTGTCGATATCTTTGTTACTCCAATGGATGGTAGCCTAATCATTATGGAAGGTAGTCTATTTTGATATTTTTGTTACTCCAATGGATGGTAGCCTTGTCATTATGGAAGGTAGTTTATTTTCGAGATTTTTGTTACTCCAATGGATGGTAGCCTAGTAATTATGGAAGGTAATCTGTTGTCGAGATTTTTGTTCTTCCAATGGATGGTAGCCTAGTCATTATGGAAGGTAGTCTATTTTCGAGATTTTTGTTACTCCAATGGATGGTAGCCTTGTCATTATGAAAGGTAGTCTGTTGTCGATATTTTGTTACTCCAATGGATGGTAGCCTAATCATTATGGAAGGTAGTCTATTTTGATATTTTTGTTACTCCAAAGGATGGTAGCCTTGTTGTTATGGAAGGTAGTATGTTGTCGAGATTTTTTTTACTCCAATGGATGGTAGAATTGTCATTATGGAAGGTAGTCTGTTGTCGAAATTTTTAATACTCCAATGGATTGTAGCCTTGTCATTATGGAAGGTAGTCCGTCGTTTTGATTTTTGTTACTCCAATGGATGGTAGCCTTGTCATTATGGAAGGTAGTCTGTTGTCGAGATTTTTATTACTCCAAAGGATGGTAGCCTTCTAATTATGAAAGGTAGTCTATTATCGAGATTTTTGTTACTCCAATAGATGGTAGCCTTGTAACTATGGAAGGTTATGTATTATCCAGATTTTTGTTACTCCATTGGATGGTAGCCTTGTCATTATGGAAGGTACTCTGTTGTTGTAATTTTTGTTACTCCAATGGATAGTAGCCTTGTCATTATGGATGGTAGTATGTTGTCGATATTTTTTTTATTCCCAAGGATGGTAGCCTTATAATTATGGAGGGTAGTCTATTATCGAGATTTTTGTTACTCCAATGGATGGTAGAATTGTCATTATGGAAGGTAGTCTGTTGTCGAGATTTTTAATACTCCAATGGATGGTAGCCTTGTCATTATGGAAGGTAGTCTGTCGTTTTGACTTTTGTTACTCTAATTGATTGTAGCCTTGTCATTATGGAAGGTAGTCTGTTGTCGAGATTTTTTATTACTCCATTGGATGGTAGCCTTGTCATTATGGAAGTTAGTCTGTTGTCGAGATTTTTGTTACTCCAATGGATGGTAGCCTAGTCATTATGAAAGGTAGTTTGTTGTCGATATCTTTGTTACTCCAATGGATGGTAGCCTAATCATTATGGAAGGTAGTCTATTTTGATATTTTTGTTACTCCAATGGATGGTAGCCTTGTCATTATGGAAGGTAGTTTATTTTCGAGATTTTTGTTACTCCAATGGATGGTAGCCTAGTAATTATGGAAGGTAATCTGTTGTCGAGATTTTTGTTATTCCAATGGATGGTAGCCTAGTCATTATGGAAGGTAGTCTATTTTCGAGATTTTTGTTACTCCAATGGATGGTAGCCTTGTCATTATGAAAGGTAGTCTGTTGTCGATATTTTGTTACTCCAATGGATGGTAGCCTAATCATTATGGAAGGTAGTCTATTTTGATATTTTTGTTACTCCAAAGGATGGTAGCCTTGTTGTTATGGAAGGTAGTATGTTGTCGAGATTTTTATTACTCCAAAAATGGTAGCCTTGTAATTATGGAAGGTTGTGTATTATCGAGATTTTTGTTACTCCATTGGATGGTAGCCTTGTCATTATAGAAGGTAGTATGTTGTTGTAATTTTTGTTACTCCAATGGATAATAGCCTTGTCATTATGGATGGTAGTATGTTGTCGATATTTTGTTTACTCCAAAGGATGGTAGCCTTGTAATTATGGAAGGTAGTCTATTATCGAGATTTTTGTTACTCCAATGGATGGTAGAATTGTCATTATGGAAGGTAGTTTGTTGTCGAGATTTTTAATACTCCAATGGATGGTAGCCTTGTCATTATGGAAGGTAGTCTGTCGTTTTGATTTTTGTTACTCCAATGGATGGTAGCCTTGTCATTATGGAAGGTAGTCTGTTGTCGAGATTTTTTATTACTCCATTGGATGGTAGCCTTGTCATTATGGAAGTTAGTCTGTTGTCGAGATTTTTGTTACTCCAATGGATGGTAGCCTAGTCATTATGAAAGGTAGTCTGTTGTCGATATCTTTTTTACTCCAATGGATGGTAGCCTAATCATTATGGAAGGTAGTCCATTTTGATATTTTTGTTACTCCAATGGATGGTAGCCTTGTCATTATGGAAGGTAGTATGTTGTCGAGATTTTTATTACTCCAAAGGATGGTAGCCTTCTAATTATGAAAGGTAGTCTATTATCGAGATTTTTGTTACTCCAATAGATGGTAGCCTTGTAATTATGGAAGGTTGTGTATTATCCAGATTTTTGTTATTCCATTGGATGGAAGCCTTGTCATTATGGAAGGTAGTCTGTTGTTGTAATTTTTGTTACTCCAATGGATAGTAGCCTTGTCATTATGGATGGTAGTATGTTGTCGATATTTTTTTTACTCCAAAGGATGGTAGCCTTGTAATTATGGAAGGTAGTCTATTATCGAGATTTTTGTTACTCCAATGGATGGTAGAATTGTCATTATGGAAGGTAGTCTGTTGTCGAGATTTTTAATACTCCAATGGATGGTAGCCTTGTCATTATGGAAGGTTGTCTATTATCGAGATTTTTGTTACTCCATTGCATGGTAGCCTTTTCATTATGGAAGTTAGTCTGTTGTGGTAATTTTTGTTACTCCAATGGATGGTAGCCTTGTCATTATGGATGGTAGTATGTTGTCGATATTTTTTTTATTCCCAAGGATGGTAGCCTTATAATTATGGAGGGTAGTCTATTATCGAGATTTTTGTTACTCCAATGGATGGTAGAATTGTCATTATGGAAGGTAGTCTGTTGTCGAGATTTTTAATACTCCAATGGATGGTAGCCTTGTCATTATGGAAGGTAGTCTTTCGTTTTGATTTTTGTTACTCCAATGGATGGTAGCCTTGTCATTATGGAAGGTAGTCTGTTGTCGAGATTTTTTATTACTCCATTGGATGGTAGCCTTGTCATTATGGAAGTTAGTTTGTTGTCGAGATTTTTGTTACTCCAATGGATGGTAGCCTAGTCATTATGAAAGGTAGTCTGTTGTCGATATCTTTGTTACTCCAATGGATGGTAGCCTAATCATTATGGAAGGTAGTTTGTTGTCGATATTTTTGTTACTCCAATGGATGGTAGCCTTTTCATTATGGAAGGTAGTTTGTTTTCGATATCTTTGTTACTCTAATGGATGGTAGCCTAGTCATTATGGAAGGTAGTATGTTGTCGAGATTTTTGTTATTCTAATGGATGGTAGCCTTGTCATTATGGAAAGTAGTGTGATGTCGAGATTTTTGTTATACTAAATGATGGTAGCCTTGTCATTATGAAAGGTAGTCTGTTGTCGAGATTTTTGTTACTCCATTTGGATGGTAGCCTTGTCATTATGGAAGTAAGTCTGTTGTCGAGATTTTTGTTAATCCAAAGGATGGTTGCCTTGTCATTATGGCAGGTTGTCTGTTTTTGAGATTTTTGTTACTCCATTGGAAGGTAGCCTTGTCATTATGGAAGGTAGTATGTTGTCGATATTTATTTTACTCCAAAGGATGGTAGCCTTGTCATTATGGAAGGTTGACTATTATCGAGATTTTTGTTACTCCATTGGATGGTAGCTTTGTCATTATGGAAGGTAGTCTGTTATGGTAATTTTTGTTACTCCAATGGATGGTAGCCTTGTCATTATGGATGGTAGTATGTTGTCGATATTTTTTTTGACTCTAATGGATGGTAGCCTTGTAATTATGGAAGGTAGTCTATTATCGAGATTTTTGTTACTCCAATGGATGGTAGAATTGTCATTATAGAAGGTAGTCTGTTGTCGAGATTTTTAATACTCCAATGGATGGTAGCCTTGTCATTATCGTAGGTAGTATGTCGTTTTGATTTTTGTTACTCCAATGGATGGTAGCCTTGTCATTATGGAAGGTAGTCTGTTGTCGATAATTTTTATTACACCATTGGATGGTAGCCTTGTAATTATGGAAGTTAGTCTGTTGTCGAGATATTTGTTACTCCAATGGATGGTAGCCTAGACATTATGAAAGGTAGTCTGTTGTCGATATCTTTGTTACTCCAATGGATGGTAGCCTAATCATTATCGAAGGTAGTCTATTTTGATATTTTTGTTACTCCAATGGATGGTAGCCTTGTCATTATGGAAGGTAGTTTATTTTCCTGATTTTTGTTACTCCAATGGATGGTAGCCTTGTAATTATGGAAGGTAGTCTGTTGTCGAGATTTTTGTTATTCCATGGGATGGTAGCCTATTTATTATGGAAGGTAGTCTATTTTAGAGATTTTTGTTACTCCAATGGATGGTAGCCTTGTCATTATGAAAGGTAGTCTGTTGTCGATATCTTTGTTACTCCAATGGATGGTAGCCTAATCATTACGGAAGGTAGTCTATTTTGATATTTTTTTTACTCCAATGGATGGTAGCCTTGTCGTTATGGAAGGTAGTATGTTGTCGAGATTTTTATTATCCAAAGGATGGTAGCCATGTAATTATGGAAGGTTGCCTATTATCGAGATTTTTGTTACTCCATTGGATGGTAGCCTTGTCATTATGGAAGGTAGTCTGTTGTTGTAATTTTTGTTACTCCAATGGATAGTAGCCTTGTCATTATGGATGGTAGTATGTTGTCGATATTTTTTTACTCCAAAGGATGGTAGCCTTGTAATTATGGAAGGTAGTCTATTATCGAGATTTTTGTTACTCCAATGGATGGTAGCCTTGTCATTATGGAAGGTAGTCTGTTGTCGAGATTTTTATTACTCCATTGGATGGTAGCCTTGTCATTATGGAAGTTAGTCTGTTGTCGAGATTTTTGCTACTCCAATTGATGGTAGCCTAGTCATTATGAAAGGTAGTCTGTTGTCGATATCTTTGTTACTCCAATGGAAGGTAGTCTATTTTGATATTTTTGTTACTCCAATGGATGGTAGCCTTGTCATTATGGAAGGTAGTTTATTTTCGAGATTTTAATTACTCCAATTGATGGTAGCCTTGTAATTATGGAAGGTAGTCTATTGTCGAGATTTTTGTTATTCCAATGGATGGTAGCCTAGTCATTATGGAAGGAAGTCTATTATCGAGATTTTTGTTACTCCAATGGATGGTAGCCTTGTCATTATGGAAGGTAGTCTGTTGTCGAGATTTTTATTACTCCATTGGATGGTAGCCTTGTCATTATGGAAGTTAGTCTGTTGTCGAGATTTTTGTTACTCCAATTGATGGTAGCCTAGTCATTATGAAAGGTAGTCTGTTGTCGATATCTTTGTTACTCCAATGGAAGGTAGTCTATTTTGATATTTTTGTTACTCCAATGGATGGTAGCCTTGTCATTATGGAAGGTAGTTTATTTTCGAGATTTTAATTACTCCAATTGATGGTAGCCTTGTAATTATGGAAGGTAGTCTATTGTCGAGATTTTTGTTACTCCAATGGATGGTAGCCTAATCATTATGGAAGGTAGTCTATTTTGATATTTTTGTTACTCCAATGGATGGTAGCCTTGTCATTATGGAAGGTAGTTTATTTTGGAGATTTTTGTTACTCCAATGGATGGTAGCCTAGTAATTATGGAAGGTAGTCTGTTGTCGAGATTTTTGTTATTCCAATGGAAGGTAGCCTAGTCATTATGGAAGGTAGTCTATTTTCGAGATTTTTGTTACTCCAATGGATGGTAGCCTTGTCATTATGAAAGGTAGTCTGTTGTCGATATTTTGTTACTCCAATGGATGGTAGCCTAATCATTATGGAAGGTAGTCTATTTTGATATTTTTGTTACTCCAATGGATGGTAGCCTTGTTGTTATGGAAGGTAGTATATTGTCGAGATTTTTATTACTCCAAAGGATGGTAGCCTTCTAATTATGGAAGGTAGTCTATTATCGAGATTTTTGTTACACCAATAGATGGTAGCCTTGTAATTATGGAAGGTTGTGTATTATCTAGATTTTTGTTACTCAATTGGATGGTAGCCTTGTCATTATGGAAGGTAGTTTGTTGTTGTAATTTTTGTTACTCCAATGGATAGTAGCCTTGTCATTATGGATGGTAGTATGTTGTCGATATTTTTTTTACTCCAAAGGATGGTAGCCTTGTAATTATGGAAGGTAGTCTATTATCGAGATTTTTGTTACTCCAATGGATGGTAGAATTGTCATTATGGAAGGTAGTCTGTTGTCGAGATTTTTAATACTCCAATGGATGGTAGCCTTGTCATTATGGAAGGTAGTCTGTCGTTTTGATTTTTGTTACTCCAATGGATGGTAGCCTTGTCATTATGGAAGGTAGTCTGTTGTCCAGATTTTTTATTACTCCATTGGATGGTAGCCTTGTCATTGTGGAAGTTAGTCTGTTGTCGAGATTTTTGTTACTCCAATGGATGGAAGCCTAGTCATTATGAAAGGTAGTCTGTTGTCGATATCTTTGTTACTCCAATAGATGGTAGCCTAATCATTATGGAAGGTAGTCTATTTTGATATTTTTGTTACTCCAATGGATGGTAGCCTTGTCATTATGGAAGGTAGTTTATTTTTGAGATATTTGTTACTCCAATGGATGGTAGCCTTGTAATTATGGAAGGTAGTTTGTTTTTGATATCTTTGTTACTCTAATGGATGGTAGCCTAGTCATTATGGAAGGTAGTATGTTGTCGAGATTTTTGTTATTCTAATGGATGGTAGCCTTGTCATTATTGAAAGTAGTGTGATGTCGAGATTTTTGTTATTCTAAATGATGGTAGCCTTGTTATTATGAAAGGTAGTCTGTTGTCGAGATTTTTGTTACTCCATTTGGATGGTAGCCTTTTCATTATGGAAGTAAGTTTGTTGTCGAGATTTTTGTTAATCCAAAGGATGGTTGCCTTGTCATTATGGCAGGTTGTCTGTTTTCGAGATTTTTGTTACTCCAATGGAAGGTAGCCTTGTCATTATGGAAGGTTTTATGTTTTCGAGATTTTTGTTACTCCAAAGGATGGTAGCCTTGTCATTATGGAAGGTTGTCTATTATCGAGATTTTTGTTACTCCATTGGATGGTAGACTTGTCATTATGGAAGGTAGTCTGTTGTGGTAATTTTTGTTACTCCAATGTATGGTAGCCTTGTCATTATGGATGGTAGTATGTTGTCGATATTTTTTTTACTATAAAGGATGGTAGCCTTGTAATTATGGAAGGTAGTCTATTATCGAGATTTTTGTTACTCCAATGGATGGTAGAATTGTCATTATAGAAGGTAGTCTATTGTCGAGATTTTTGATACTCCAATGGATGGTAGCCTTGTCATTATGGAAGGTAGTATGTCGTTTTAATTTTTGTTACTCCAATGGATGGTAGCCTTGTCATTATGGAAGGTAGTCTGTTGTCGATAATTTTTATTACTCCATTGGATGGTAGCCTTGTCATTATGGAAGTTAGTCTGTTGTCGAGATTTTTGTTACTCCAATGGATGGTAGCCTAGTCATTATGAAAGGTGGTCTGTTGTCGATATCTTTGTTACTCCAATGGATGGTAGCCTAATCATTATCGAAGGTAGTCTATTTTGATATTTTTGTTACTCCAATGGATGGTAGCCTTGTCATTATGGAAGGTAGTTTATTTTCCTGATTTTTGTTACTCCAATGGATGGTAGCCTTGTAATTATGGAAGGTAGTCTGTTGTCGAGATTTTTGTTATTCCAATGGATGGTAGCCTTGTCGTTATGGAAGGTAGTATGTTGTCGAGATTTTTATTATCCAAAGGATGGTAGCCATGTAATTATGGAAGGTTGCCTATTATCGAGATTTTTGTTACTCCATTGGATGGTAGCCTTGTCATTATGGAAGGTAGTCTGTTGTTGTAATTTTTGTTACTCCAATGGATAGTAGCCTTGTCATTATGGATGGTAGTATGTTGTCGATATTTTTTTACTCCAAAGGATGGTAGCCTTGTAATTATGGAAGGTAGTCTATTATCGAGATTTTTGTTACTCCAATGGATGGTAGCCTTGTCATTATGGAAGGTAGTCTGTTGTCGAGATTTTTATTACTCCATTGGATGGTAGCCTTGTCATTATGGAAGTTAGTCTGTTGTCGAGATTTTTGCTACTCCAATTGATGGTAGCCTAGTCATTATGAAAGGTAGTCTGTTGTCGATATCTTTGTTACTCCAATGGAAGGTAGTCTATTTTGATATTTTTGTTACTCCAATGGATGGTAGCCTTGTCATTATGGAAGGTAGTTTATTTTCGAGATTTTAATTACTCCAATTGATGGTAGCCTTGTAATTATGGAAGGTAGTCTATTGTCGAGATTTTTGTTATTCCAATGGATGGTAGCCTAGTCATTATGGAAGGAAGTCTATTATCGAGATTTTTGTTACTCCAATGGATGGTAGCCTTGTCATTATGGAAGGTAGTCTGTTGTCGAGATTTTTATTACTCCATTGGATGGTAGCCTTGTCATTATGGAAGTTAGTCTGTTGTCGAGATTTTTGTTACTCCAATTGATGGTAGCCTAGTCATTATGAAAGGTAGTCTGTTGTCGATATCTTTGTTACTCCAATGGAAGGTAGTCTATTTTGATATTTTTGTTACTCCAATGGATGGTAGCCTTGTCATTATGGAAGGTAGTTTATTTTCGAGATTTTAATTACTCCAATTGATGGTAGCCTTGTAATTATGGAAGGTAGTCTATTGTCGAGATTTTTGTTACTCCAATGGATGGTAGCCTAATCATTATGGAAGGTAGTCTATTTTGATATTTTTGTTACTCCAATGGATGGTAGCCTTGTCATTATGGAAGGTAGTTTATTTTGGAGATTTTTGTTACTCCAATGGATGGTAGCCTAGTAATTATGGAAGGTAGTCTGTTGTCGAGATTTTTGTTATTCCAATGGAAGGTAGCCTAGTCATTATGGAAGGTAGTCTATTTTCGAGATTTTTGTTACTCCAATGGATGGTAGCCTTGTCATTATGAAAGGTAGTCTGTTGTCGATATTTTGTTACTCCAATGGATGGTAGCCTAATCATTATGGAAGGTAGTCTATTTTGATATTTTTGTTACTCCAATGGATGGTAGCCTTGTTGTTATGGAAGGTAGTATATTGTCGAGATTTTTATTACTCCAAAGGATGGTAGCCTTCTAATTATGGAAGGTAGTCTATTATCGAGATTTTTGTTACACCAATAGATGGTAGCCTTGTAATTATGGAAGGTTGTGTATTATCTAGATTTTTGTTACTCAATTGGATGGTAGCCTTGTCATTATGGAAGGTAGTTTGTTGTTGTAATTTTTGTTACTCCAATGGATAGTAGCCTTGTCATTATGGATGGTAGTATGTTGTCGATATTTTTTTTACTCCAAAGGATGGTAGCCTTGTAATTATGGAAGGTAGTCTATTATCGAGATTTTTGTTACTCCAATGGATGGTAGAATTGTCATTATGGAAGGTAGTCTGTTGTCGAGATTTTTAATACTCCAATGGATGGTAGCCTTGTCATTATGGAAGGTAGTCTGTCGTTTTGATTTTTGTTACTCCAATGGATGGTAGCCTTGTCATTATGGAAGGTAGTCTGTTGTCCAGATTTTTTATTACTCCATTGGATGGTAGCCTTGTCATTGTGGAAGTTAGTCTGTTGTCGAGATTTTTGTTACTCCAATGGATGGAAGCCTAGTCATTATGAAAGGTAGTCTGTTGTCGATATCTTTGTTACTCCAATAGATGGTAGCCTAATCATTATGGAAGGTAGTCTATTTTGATATTTTTGTTACTCCAATGGATGGTAGCCTTGTCATTATGGAAGGTAGTTTATTTTTGAGATATTTGTTACTCCAATGGATGGTAGCCTTGTAATTATGGAAGGTAGTTTGTTTTTGATATCTTTGTTACTCTAATGGATGGTAGCCTAGTCATTATGGAAGGTAGTATGTTGTCGAGATTTTTGTTATTCTAATGGATGGTAGCCTTGTCATTATTGAAAGTAGTGTGATGTCGAGATTTTTGTTATTCTAAATGATGGTAGCCTTGTTATTATGAAAGGTAGTCTGTTGTCGAGATTTTTGTTACTCCATTTGGATGGTAGCCTTTTCATTATGGAAGTAAGTTTGTTGTCGAGATTTTTGTTAATCCAAAGGATGGTTGCCTTGTCATTATGGCAGGTTGTCTGTTTTCGAGATTTTTGTTACTCCAATGGAAGGTAGCCTTGTCATTATGGAAGGTTTTATGTTTTCGAGATTTTTGTTACTCCAAAGGATGGTAGCCTTGTCATTATGGAAGGTTGTCTATTATCGAGATTTTTGTTACTCCATTGGATGGTAGACTTGTCATTATGGAAGGTAGTCTGTTGTGGTAATTTTTGTTACTCCAATGTATGGTAGCCTTGTCATTATGGATGGTAGTATGTTGTCGATATTTTTTTTACTATAAAGGATGGTAGCCTTGTAATTATGGAAGGTAGTCTATTATCGAGATTTTTGTTACTCCAATGGATGGTAGAATTGTCATTATAGAAGGTAGTCTATTGTCGAGATTTTTGATACTCCAATGGATGGTAGCCTTGTCATTATGGAAGGTAGTATGTCGTTTTAATTTTTGTTACTCCAATGGATGGTAGCCTTGTCATTATGGAAGGTAGTCTGTTGTCGATAATTTTTATTACTCCATTGGATGGTAGCCTTGTCATTATGGAAGTTAGTCTGTTGTCGAGATTTTTGTTACTCCAATGGATGGTAGCCTAGTCATTATGAAAGGTGGTCTGTTGTCGATATCTTTGTTACTCCAATGGATGGTAGCCTAATCATTATCGAAGGTAGTCTATTTTGATATTTTTGTTACTCCAATGGATGGTAGCCTTGTCATTATGGAAGGTAGTTTATTTTCCTGATTTTTGTTACTCCAATGGATGGTAGCCTTGTAATTATGGAAGGTAGTCTGTTGTCGAGATTTTTGTTATTCCAATGGATGGTAGCCTATTTATTATGGAAGGTAGTCTATTTTAGAGATTTTTGTTACTCCAATGGATGGTAGCCTTGTCATTATGAAAGGTAGTCTGTGGTCGATATCTTTGTTACTCCAATGGATGGTAGCCTAATCATTACGGAAGGTAGCCTATTTTGATATTTTTTTTACTCCAATGGATGGTAGCCTTGTCGTTATGGAAGGTAGTATGTTGTCGAGATTTTTATTACTCCAAAGGATGGTAGCCTTCTAATTATGGAAGGTAGTCTATTATCGAGATTTTTGTTACTCCTTTGGATGGTAGCCTTGTCATTATGGAAGGTAGTTTGTTGTTGTAATTTTTGTTACTCCAATAGTAGCCTTGTCATTATGGATGGTAGTATGTTTTCGATATTTTTTTTACTCCAAAGGATGGTAGCCTTGTAATTATTGAAGGTAGTCTATTATCGAGATTTTTGTTACTCCAATGGATGGTAGAATTGTCATTATGGAAGGTAGTCTGTTGTCGAGATTTTTAATACTCCAATGGATGGTAGCCTTGTCATTATGGAAGGTAGTTTGTCGTTTTGATTTTTTTTTATTACTCCAATGGATGGTAGCCTTGTCATTATGGAAGTTAGTCTGTTGTTGATATCTTTGTTTCTCCAATTGATGGTAGCCTAGTCATTATGAAAGGTAGTCTGTTGTCGATATTTTTGTTAATCCAATGGATGGTAGCCTTGTCATTATGGAAGGTAGTTTATTTTCGAGATTTTTATTACTCCAATGGATGGTAGCCTTGTAATTATGGAAGGTAGTCTATTGTCGAGATTTTTGTTATTGCAATGGATGGTAGCCTAGTCATTATGGAAGGTAGTCTATTTTCGAGATTTTTGTTAATCCAATGGATGGTAGCCTTGTCATTATGAAAGGTAGTCTATTGTCGATATCGTTGTAACTCCAATGGATGGTAGCCTAATCATTATGGAAGGTAGTCTATTTTGATATTTTTGTTACTCCAATGGATGGTAGCCTTGTCGTTATGGAAGGTAGTATGTTGTCGATATTTTTATTACTCCAAAGGATGGTAGCCTTCTAATTATGGAAGGTAGTCTATTATCGAGATTTTTGTTACTCCAATGGATGGTAGCCTTGTAATTATAGAAGGTAGTCTGTTGTCGAGATTTTAATACTCCAGTGGATGGTATCCTTGTAATTATGGAAGGTAGTATGTCATTGTGATTTTTGTTACTCCAATGGACGGTAGCCTTGTCATTATGGAAGGTAGTTTATTATTCATATTTTTGTTACTACGATGTATGGTAGCCTTGTCATTATGGATGGTAGTCTGTTGTCGAGATTTTTGTTACTCCATTGGATGGTACCCTAGTCATTATGGAATGTAGTATGTTGTCGAGATTTTTGTTATTCTAATGGATGGTAGCCTTGTCATTATCAAAAGGTAGTCTGTTGTCGAGATTTTTGTTACTCCATTTGGATGGTAGCCTTGTTATTATGGAAGTAAGTCTTTTGTCGAGATTTTTGTTAATCCAAAGGATGGTTGCCTTGTCATTATGGCAGGTAGTCTGTTTTCGAGATTTTTGTTACTCCAATGGATGGTAGCCTTGTCATTATGGAAGGTAGTATGTTGTCGAGATTTTTGTTACTCCAAAGGATGGTAGCCTTGTCATTATGGAAGGTTGTCTATTATCGAGATTTTTGTTACTCCATTGGATGGTAGCCTTGTCATTATGGAATTTAGTCTGTTGTGGTAATTTTTGTTACTCCAATGGATGGTAGCCTTGTCATTATGTATGGTAGTATGTTGTCGATATTTTTTTTATTCCCAAGGATGGTAGCCTTATAATTTTGGAGGGTAGTCTATTATCGAGATTTTTGTTACTCCAATGGATGGTAGAATTGTCATTATGGAAGGTAGTCTGTTGTCGAGATTTTTAATACTCCAATGGATGGTAGCCTTGTCATTATTGAAAGTAGTGTGATGTCGAGATTTTTGTTATTCTAAATGATGGTAGCCTTGTTATTATGAAAGGTAGTCTGTTGTCGAGATTTTTGTTACTCCATTTGGATGGTAGCCTTTTCATTATGGAAGTAAGTTTGTTGTCGAGATTTTTGTTAATCCAAAGGATGGTTGCCTTGTCATTATGGCAGGTTGTCTGTTTTCGAGATTTTTGTTACTCCAATGGAAGGTAGCCTTGTCATTATGGAAGGTTTTATGTTTTCGAGATTTTTGTTACTCCAAAGGATGGTAGCCTTGTCATTATGGAAGGTTGTCTATTATCGAGATTTTTGTTACTCCATTGGATGGTAGACTTGTCATTATGGAAGGTAGTCTGTTGTGGTAATTTTTGTTACTCCAATGTATGGTAGCCTTGTCATTATGGATGGTAGTATGTTGTCGATATTTTTTTTACTATAAAGGATGGTAGCCTTGTAATTATGGAAGGTAGTCTATTATCGAGATTTTTGTTACTCCAATGGATGGTAGAATTGTCATTATAGAAGGTAGTCTGTTGTCGAGATTTTTGATACTCCAATGGATGGTAGCCTTGTCATTATGGAAGGTAGTATGTCGTTTTAATTTTTGTTACTCCAATGGATGGTAGCCTTGTCATTATGGAAGGTAGTCTGTTGTCGATAATTTTTATTACTCCATTGGATGGTAGCCTTGTCATTATGGAAGTTAGTCTGTTGTCGAGATTTTTGTTACTCCAATGGATGGTAGCCTAGTCATTATGAAAGGTGGTCTGTTGTCGATATCTTTGTTACTCCAATGGATGGTAGCCTAATCATTATCGAAGGTAGTCTATTTTGATATTTTTGTTACTCCAATGGATGGTAGCCTTGTCATTATGGAAGGTAGTTTATTTTCCTGATTTTTGTTACTCCAATGGATGGTAGCCTTGTAATTATGGAAGGTAGTCTGTTGTCGAGATTTTTGTTATTCCAATGGATGGTAGCCTATTTATTATGGAAGGTAGTCTATTTTAGAGATTTTTGTTACTCCAATGGATGGTAGCCTTGTCATTATGAAAGGTAGTCTGTGGTCGATATCTTTGTTACTCCAATGGATGGTAGCCTAATCATTACGGAAGGTAGCCTATTTTGATATTTTTTTTACTCCAATGGATGGTAGCCTTGTCGTTATGGAAGGTAGTATGTTGTCGAGATTTTTATTACTCCAAAGGATGGTAGCCTTCTAATTATGGAAGGTAGTCTATTATCGAGATTTTTGTTACACCAATAGATGGTAGCCTTGTAATTATGGAAGGTTGTGTATTATCTAGATTTTTGTTACTCAATTGGATGGTAGCCTTGTCATTATGGAAGGTAGTTTGTTGTTGTAATTTTTGTTACTCCAATGGATAGTAGCCTTGTCATTATGGATGGTAGTATGTTGTCGATATTTTTTTTACTCCAAAGGATGGTAGCCTTGTAATTATGGAAGGTAGTCTATTATCGAGATTTTTGTTACTCCAATGGATGGTAGAATTGTCATTATGGAAGGTAGTCTGTTGTCGAGATTTTTAATACTCCAATGGATGGTAGCCTTGTCATTATGGAAGGTAGTCTGTCGTTTTGATTTTTGTTACTCCAATGGATGGTAGCCTTGTCATTATGGAAGGTAGTCTGTTGTCCAGATTTTTTATTACTCCATTGGATGGTAGCCTTGTCATTGTGGAAGTTAGTCTGTTGTCGAGATTTTTGTTACTCCAATGGATGGAAGCCTAGTCATTATGAAAGGTAGTCTGTTGTCGATATCTTTGTTACTCCAATAGATGGTAGCCTAATCATTATGGAAGGTAGTCTATTTTGATATTTTTGTTACTCCAATGGATGGTAGCCTTGTCATTATGGAAGGTAGTTTATTTTTGAGATTTTTGTTACTCCAATGGATGGTAGCCTTGTAATTATGGAAGGTAGTTTGTTTTTGATATCTTTGTTACTCTAATGGATGGTAGCCTAGTCATTATGGAAGGTAGTATGTTGTCGAGATTTTTGTTATTCTAATGGATGGTAGCCTTGTCATTATTGAAAGTAGTGTGATGTCGAGATTTTTGTTATTCTAAATGATGGTAGCCTTGTTATTATGAAAGGTAGTCTGTTGTCGAGATTTTTGTTACTCCATTTGGATGGTAGCCTTTTCATTATGGAAGTAAGTTTGTTGTCGAGATTTTTGTTAATCCAAAGGATGGTTGCCTTGTCATTATGGCAGGTTGTCTGTTTTCGAGATTTTTGTTACTCCAATGGAAGGTAGCCTTGTCATTATGGAAGGTTTTATGTTTTCGAGATTTTTGTTACTCCAAAGGATGGTAGCCTTGTAATTATGGAAGGTTGTCTATTATCGAGATTTTTGTTACTCCATTGGATGGTAGACTTGTCATTATGGAAGGTAGTCTGTTGTGGTAATTTTTGTTACTCCAATGTATGGTAGCCTTGTCATTATGGATGGTAGTATGTTGTCGATATTTTTTTTACTATAAAGGATGGTAGCCTTGTAATTATGGAAGGTAGTCTATTATCGAGATTTTTGTTACTCCAATGGATGGTAGAATTGTCATTATAGAAGGTAGTCTGTTGTCGAGATTTTTGATACTCCAATGGATGGTAGCCTTGTCATTATGGAAGGTAGTATGTCGTTTTAATTTTTGTTACTCCAATGGATGGTAGCCTTGTCATTATGGAAGGTAGTATGTTGTCTATAATTTTTATTACTCCATTGGATGGTAGCCTTGTCATTATGGAAGTTAGTCTGTTGTCGAGATTTTTGTTACTCCAATGGATGGTAGCCTAGTCATTATGAAAGGTGGTCTGTTGTCGATATCTTTGTTACTCCAATGGATGGTAGCCTAATCATTATCGAAGGTAGTTTATTTTGATATTTTTGTTACTCCAATGGATGGTAGCCTTGTCATTATGGAAGGTAGTTTATTTTCCTGATTTTTGTTACTCCAATGGATGGTAGCCTTGTAATTATGGAAGGTAGTCTGTTGTCGAGATTTTTGTTATTCCAATGGATGGTAGCCTATTTATTATGGAAGGTAGTCTATTTTAGAGATTTTTGTTACTCCAATGGATGGTAGCCTTGTCATTATGAAAGGTAGTCTGTGGTCGATATCTTTGTTACTCCAATGGATTGTAGCCTAATCATTACGGAAGGTAGCCTATTTTGATATTTTTTTTGTTCCAATGGATGGTAGCCTTGTCGTTATGGAAGGTAGTATGTTGTCGAGATTTTTATTACTCCAAAGGATGGTAGCCTTCTAATTATGGAAGGTAGTCTATTATCGAGATTTTTGTTACTCCTTTGGATGGTAGCCTTGTCATTATGGAAGGTAGTCTGTTGTTGTAATTTTTGTTACTCCAATAGTAGCCTTGTCATTATGGATGGTAGTATGTTTTCGATATTTTTTTTACTCCAAAGGATGGTAGCCTTGTAATTATTGAAGGTAGTCTATTATCGAGATTTTTGTTACTCCAATGGATGGTAGAATTGTCATTATGGAAGGTAGTCTGTTGTCGAGATTTTTAATACTCCAATGGATGGTAGCCTTGTCATTATGGAAGGTAGTTTGTCGTTTTGATTTTTTTTTATTACTCCAATGGATGGTAGCCTTGTCATTATGGAAGTTAGTCTGTTGTTGATATCTTTGTTTCTCCAATTGATGGTAGCCTAGTCATTATGAAAGGTAGTCTGTTGTCGATATTTTTGTTAATCCAATGGATGGTAGCCTTGTCATTATGGAAGGTAGTTTATTTTCGAGATTTTTATTACTCCAATGGATGGTAGCCTTGTAATTATGGAAGGTAGTTTGTTTTTGATATCTTTGTTACTCTAATGGATGGTAGCCTAGTCATTATGGAAGGTAGTATGTTGTCGAGATTTTTGTTATTCTAATGGATGGTAGCCTTGTCATTATTGAAAGTAGTGTGATGTCGAGATTTTTGTTATTCTAAATGATGGTAGCCTTGTTATTATGAAAGGTAGTCTGTTGTCGAGATTTTTGTTACTCCATTTGGATGGTAGCCTTTTCATTATGGAAGTAAGTTTGTTGTCGAGATTTTTGTTAATCCAAAGGATGGTTGCCTTGTCATTATGGCAGGTTGTCTGTTTTCGAGATTTTTGTTACTCCAATGGAAGGTAGCCTTGTCATTATGGAAGGTTTTATGTTTTCGAGATTTTTGTTACTCCAAAGGATGGTAGCCTTGTCATTATGGAAGGTTGTCTATTATCGAGATTTTTGTTACTCCATTGGATGGTAGACTTGTCATTATGGAAGGTAGTCTGTTGTGGTAATTTTTGTTACTCCAATGTATGGTAGCCTTGTCATTATGGATGGTAGTATGTTGTCGATATTTTTTTTACTATAAAGGATGGTAGCCTTGTAATTATGGAAGGTAGTCTATTATCGAGATTTTTGTTACTCCAATGGATGGTAGAATTGTCATTATAGAAGGTAGTCTGTTGTCGAGATTTTTGATACTCCAATGGATGGTAGCCTTGTCATTATGGAAGGTAGTATGTCGTTTTAATTTTTGTTACTCCAATGGATGGTAGCCTTGTCATTATGGAAGGTAGTCTGTTGTCGATAATTTTTATTACTCCATTGGATGGTAGCCTTGTCATTATGGAAGTTAGTCTGTTGTCGAGATTTTTGTTACTCCAATGGATGGTAGCCTAGTCATTATGAAAGGTGGTCTGTTGTCGATATCTTTGTTACTCCAATGGATGGTAGCCTAATCATTATCGAAGGTAGTCTATTTTGATATTTTTGTTACTCCAATGGATGGTAGCCTTGTCATTATGGAAGGTAGTTTATTTTCCTGATTTTTGTTACTCCAATGGATGGTAGCCTTGTAATTATGGAAGGTAGTCTGTTGTCGAGATTTTTGTTATTCCAATGGATGGTAGCCTATTTATTATGGAAGGTAGTCTATTTTAGAGATTTTTGTTACTCCAATGGATGGTAGCCTTGTCATTATGAAAGGTAGTCTGTGGTCGATATCTTTGTTACTCCAATGGATGGTAGCCTAATCATTACGGAAGGTAGCCTATTTTGATATTTTTTTTACTCCAATGGATGGTAGCCTTGTCGTTATGGAAGGTAGTATGTTGTCGAGATTTTTATTACTCCAAAGGATGGTAGCCTTCTAATTATGGAAGGTAGTCTATTATCGAGATTTTTGTTACTCCTTTGGATGGTAGCCTTGTCATTATGGAAGGTAGTCTGTTGTTGTAATTTTTGTTACTCCAATAGTAGCCTTGTCATTATGGATGGTAGTATGTTTTCGATATTTTTTTTACTCCAAAGGATGGTAGCCTTGTAATTATTGAAGGTAGTCTATTATCGAGATTTTTGTTACTCCAATGGATGGTAGAATTGTCATTATGGAAGGTAGTCTGTTGTCGAGATTTTTAATACTCCAATGGATGGTAGCCTTGTCATTATGGAAGGTAGTTTGTCGTTTTGATTTTTTTTTATTACTCCAATGGATGGTAGCCTTGTCATTATGGAAGTTAGTCTGTTGTTGATATCTTTGTTTCTCCAATTGATGGTAGCCTAGTCATTATGAAAGGTAGTCTGTTGTCGATATTTTTGTTAATCCAATGGATGGTAGCCTTGTCATTATGGAAGGTAGTTTATTTTCGAGATTTTTATTACTCCAATGGATGGTAGCCTTGTAATTATGGAAGGTAGTCTATTGTCGAGATTTTTGTTATTGCAATGGATGGTAGCCTAGTCATTATGGAAGGTAGTCTATTTTCGAGATTTTTGTTAATCCAATGGATGGTAGCCTTGTCATTATGAAAGGTAGTCTATTGTCGATATCGTTGTAACTCCAATGGATGGTAGCCTAATCATTATGGAAGGTAGTCTATTTTGATATTTTTGTTACTCCAATGGATGGTAGCCTTGTCGTTATGGAAGGTAGTATGTTGTCGATATTTTTATTACTCCAAAGGATGGTAGCCTTCTAATTATGGAAGGTAGTCTATTATCGAGATTTTTGTTACTCCAATGGATGGTAGCCTTGTAATTATAGAAGGTAGTCTGTTGTCGAGATTTTAATACTCCAGTGGATGGTATCCTTGTAATTATGGAAGGTAGTATGTCATTGTGATTTTTGTTACTCCAATGGACGGTAGCCTTGTCATTATGGAAGGTAGTTTATTATTCATATTTTTGTTACTACGATGTATGGTAGCCTTGTCATTATGGATGGTAGTCTGTTGTCGAGATTTTTGTTACTCCATTGGATGGTACCCTAGTCATTATGGAAGGTAGTATGTTGTCGAGATTTTTGTTATTCTAATGGATGGTAGCCTTGTCATTATCAAAAGGTAGTCTGTTGTCGAGATTTTTGTTACTCCATTTGGATGGTAGCCTTGTTATTATGGAAGTAAGTCTTTTGTCGAGATTTTTGTTAATCCAAAGGATGGTTGCCTTGTCATTATGGCAGGTAGTCTGTTTTCGAGATTTTTGTTACTCCAATGGATGGTAGCCTTGTCATTATGGAAGGTAGTATGTTGTCGAGATTTTTGTTACTCCAAAGGATGGTAGCCTTGTCATTATGGAAGGTTGTCTATTATCGAGATTTTTGTTACTCCATTGGATGGTAGCCTTGTCATTATGGAAGTTAGTCTGTTGTGGTAATTTTTGTTACTCCAATGGATGGTAGCCTTGTCATTATGTATGGTAGTATGTTGTCGATATTTTTTTTATTCCCAAGGATGGTAGCCTTATAATTTTGGAGGGTAGTCTATTATCGAGATTTTTGTTACTCCAATGGATGGTAGAATTGTCATTATGGAAGGTAGTCTGTTGTCGAGATTTTTAATACTCCAATGGATGGTAGCCTTGTCATTATTGAAAGTAGTGTGATGTCGAGATTTTTGTTATTCTAAATGATGGTAGCCTTGTTATTATGAAAGGTAGTCTGTTGTCGAGATTTTTGTTACTCCATTTGGATGGTAGCCTTTTCATTATGGAAGTAAGTTTGTTGTCGAGATTTTTGTTAATCCAAAGGATGGTTGCCTTGTCATTATGGCAGGTTGTCTGTTTTCGAGATTTTTGTTACTCCAATGGAAGGTAGCCTTGTCATTATGGAAGGTTTTATGTTTTCGAGATTTTTGTTACTCCAAAGGATGGTAGCCTTGTCATTATGGAAGGTTGTCTATTATCGAGATTTTTGTTACTCCATTGGATGGTACACTTGTCATTATGGAAGGTAGTCTGTTGTGGTAATTTTTGTTACTCCAATGTATGGTAGCCTTGTCATTATGGATGGTAGTATGTTGTCGATATTTTTTTTACTATAAAGGATGGTAGCCTTGTAATTATGGAAGGTAGTCTATTATCGAGATTTTTGTTACTCCAATGGATGGTAGAATTGTCATTATAGAAGGTAGTCTGTTGTCGAGATTTTTGATACTCCAATGGATGGTAGCCTTGTCATTATGGAAGGTAGTATGTCGTTTTAATTTTTGTTACTCCAATGGATGGTAGCCTTGTCATTATGGAAGGTAGTCTGTTGTCGATAATTTTTATTACTCCATTGGATGGTAGCCTTGTCATTATGGAAGTTAGTCTGTTGTCGAGATTTTTGTTACTCCAATGGATGGTAGCCTAGTCATTATGAAAGGTGGTCTGTTGTCGATATCTTTGTTACTCCAATGGATGGTAGCCTAATCATTATCGAAGGTAGTCTATTTTGATATTTTTGTTACTCCAATGGATGGTAGCCTTGTCATTATGGAAGGTAGTTTATTTTCCTGATTTTTGTTACTCCAATGGATGGTAGCCTTGTAATTATGGAAGGTAGTCTGTTGTCGAGATTTTTGTTATTCCAATGGATGGTAGCCTATTTATTATGGAAGGTAGTCTATTTTAGAGATTTTTGTTACTCCAATGGATGGTAGCCTTGTCATTATGAAAGGTAGTCTGTGGTCGATATCTTTGTTACTCCAATGGATGGTAGCCTAATCATTACGGAAGGTAGCCTATTTTGATATTTTTTTTACTCCAATGGATGGTAGCCTTGTCGTTATGGAAGGTAGTATGTTGTCGAGATTTTTATTACTCCAAAGGATGGTAGCCTTCTAATTATGGAAGGTAGTCTATTATCGAGATTTTTGTTACTCCTTTGGATGGTAGCCTTGTCATTATGGAAGGTAGTCTGTTGTTGTAATTTTTGTTACTCCAATAGTAGCCTTGTCATTATGGATGGTAGTATGTTTTCGATATTTTTTTTACTCCAAAGGATGGTAGCCTTGTAATTATTGAAGGTAGTCTATTATCGAGATTTTTGTTACTCCAATGGATGGTAGAATTGTCATTATGGAAGGTAGTCTGTTGTCGAGATTTTTAATACTCCAATGGATGGTAGCCTTGTCATTATGGAAGGTAGTTTGTCGTTTTGATTTTTTTTTATTACTCCAATGGATGGTAGCCTTGTCATTATGGAAGTTAGTCTGTTGTTGATATCTTTGTTTCTCCAATTGATGGTAGCCTAGTCATTATGAAAGGTAGTCTGTTGTCGATATTTTTGTTAATCCAATGGATGGTAGCCTTGTCATTATGGAAGGTAGTTTATTTTCGAGATTTTTATTACTCCAATGGATGGTAGCCTTGTAATTATGGAAGGTAGTCTATTGTCGAGATTTTTGTTATTGCAATGGATGGTAGCCTAGTCATTATGGAAGGTAGTCTATTTTCGAGATTTTTGTTAATCCAATGGATGGTAGCCTTGTCATTATGAAAGGTAGTCTATTGTCGATATCATTGTAACTCCAATGGATGGTAGCCTAATCATTATGGAAGGTAGTCTATTTTGATATTTTTGTTACTCCAATGGATGGTAGCCTTGTCGTTATGGAAGGTAGTATGTTGTCGATATTTTTATTACTCCAAAGGATGGTAGCCTTCTAATTATGGAAGGTAGTCTATTATCGAGATTTTTGTTACTCCAATGGATGGTAGCCTTGTAATTATAGAAGGTAGTCTGTTGTCGAGATTTTAATACTCCAGTGGATGGTATCCTTGTAATTATGGAAGGTAGTATGTCATTGTGATTTTTGTTACTCCAATGGACGGTAGCCTTGTCATTATGGAAGTTAGTTTATTATTCATATTTTTGTTACTACGATGTATGGTAGCCTTGTCATTATGGATGGTAGTCTGTTGTCGAGATTTTTGTTACTCCATTGGATGGTACCCTAGTCATTATGGAAGGTAGTATGTTGTCGAGATTTTTGTTATTCTAATGGATGGTAGCCTTGTCATTATCAAAAGGTAGTCTGTTGTCGAGATTTTTGTTACTCCATTTGGATGGTAGCCTTGTTATTATGGAAGTAAGTCTTTTGTCGAGATTTTTGTTAATCCAAAGGATGGTTGCCTTGTCATTATGGCAGGTAGTCTGTTTTCGAGATTTTTGTTACTCCAATGGATGGTAGCCTTGTCATTATGGAAGGTAGTATGTTGTCGAGATTTTTGTTACTCCAAAGGATGGTAGCCTTGTCATTATGGAAGGTTGTCTATTATCGAGATTTTTGTTATTCCATTGGATGGTAGCCTTGTCATTATGGAAGTTAGTCTGTTGTGGTAATTTTTGTTACTCCAATGGATGGTAGCCTTGTCATTATGTATGGTAGTATGTTGTCGATATTTTTTTTATTCCCAAGGATGGTAGCCTTATAATTTTGGAGGGTAGTCTATTATCGAGATTTTTATTACTCCATTGGATGGTAGCCTTGTCATTATGGAAGGTAGTCTGTTGTCGAGATTTTTAATACTCCAATGGATGGTAGCCTTGTCATTATGAAAGGTAGTTTGTTTTCGATATCTTTGTTACTCCAATGGATGGTAGCATAATCATTATGGAAGGTAGTCTATTTTGATATTTTTGTTACTCCAATGGATGGTAGCCTTGTCATTATGGAAGGTAGTTTATTTTGGAGATTTTTGTTACTCCAATGGATGGTAGCCTAGTAATTATGGAAGGTAGTCTGTTGTCGAGATTTTTGTTATTCCAATGGAAGGTAGCCTAGTCATTATGGAAGGTAGTCTATTTTCGAGATTTTTGTTACTCCAATGGATGGTAGCCTTGTCATTATGAAAGGTAGTCTGTTGTCGATATTTTGTTACTCCAATGGATGGTAGCCTAATCATTATGGAAGGTAGTCTATTTTGATATTTTTGTTACTCCAATGGATGGTAGCCTTGTTGTTATGGAAGGTAGTATATTGTCGAGATTTTTATTACTCCAAAGGATGGTAGCCTTCTAATTATGGAAGGTAGTCTATTATCGAGATTTTTGTTACACCAATAGATGGTAGCCTTGTAATTATGGAAGGTTTTGTATTATCTAGATTTTTGTTACTCAATTGGATGGTAGCCTTGTCATTATGGAAGGTAGTTTGTTGTTGTAATTTTTGTTACTCCAATGGATAGTAGCCTTGTCATTATGGATGGTAGTATGTTGTCGATATTTTTTTTACTCCAAAGGATGGTAGCCTTGTAATTATGGAAGGTAGTCTATTATCGAGATTTTTGTTACTCCAATGGATGGTAGAATTGTCATTATGGAAGGTAGTCTGTTGTCGAGATTTTTAATACTCCAATGGATGGTAGCCTTGTCATTATGGAAGGTAGTCTGTCGTTTTGATTTTTGTTACTCCAATGGATGGTAGCCTTGTCATTATGGAAGGTAGTCTGTTGTCGAGATTTTTTATTACTCCATTGGATGGTAGCCTTGTCATTGTGGAAGTTAGTCTATTGTCGAGATTTTTGTTACTCCAATGGATGGTAGCCTAGTCATTATGAAAGGTAGTCTGTTGTCGATATCTTTGTTACTCCAATGGATGGTAGCCTAATCATTATGGAAGGTAGTCTATTTTGATATTTTTGTTACTCCAATGGATGGTAGCCTTGTCATTATGGAAGGTAGTTTATTTTTGAGATTTTTGTTACTCCAATGGATGGTAGCCTTGTAATTATGGAAGGTAGTTTGTTGTCGATATTTTTGTTACTCCAATGGATGGTAGCCTTTTCATTATGGAAGGTAGTTTGTTTTCGATATCTTTGTTACTCTAATCGATGGTAGCCTAGTCATTATGGAAGGTAGTATGTTGTCGAGATTTTTGTTATTCTAATGGATGGTAGCCTTGTCATTATGGAAAGTAGTGTGATGTCGAGATTTTTGTTATTCTAAATGATGGTAGCCTTGTTATTATGAAAGGTTGTCTGTTGTCGAGATTTTTGTTACTCCATTTGGATGGTAGCCTTTTCATTGTGGAAGTAAGTTTGTTGTCGAGATTTTTGTTAATCCAAAGGATGGTTGCCTTGTCATTATGGCAGGTTGTCTGTTTTCGAGATTTTTGTTACTCCAATGGAAGGTAGCCTTGTCATTATGGAAGGTTGTATGTTGTCGAGATTTTTGTTACTCCAAAGGATGGTAGCCTTGTCATTATGGAAGGTTGTCTATTATCGAGATTTTTGTTACTCCATTGGATGGTAGACTTGTCATTATGGAAGGTAGTCTGTTGTGGTAATTTTTGTTACTCCAATGGATGGTAGCCTTGTCATTATGGATGGTAGTATGTTGTCGATATTTTTTTTACTATAAAGGATGGTAGCCTTGTAATTATGGAAGGTAGTCTATTATCGAGATTTTTGTTACTCCAATGGATGGTAGAATTGTCATTATAAAAGGTAGTCTGTTGTCGAGATTTTTAATACTCCAATGGATGGTAGCCTTGTCATTATGGAAGGTAGTATGTTGTTTTAATTTTTGTTACTCCAATGGATGGTAGCCTTGTCATTATGGAAGGTAGTCTGTTGTCGATAATTTTTATTACTCCATTGGATGGTAGCCTTGTCATTATGGAAGTTAGTCTGTTGTCGAGATTTTTGTTACTCCAATGGATAGTAGCCTAGTCATTATGAAAGGTGGTCTGTTGTCGATATCTTTGTTACTCCAATGGATGGTAGCCTAATCATTATCGAAGGTAGTCTATTTTGATATTTTTGTTACTCCAATGGATGGTAGCCTTGTCATTATGGAAGGTAGTTTATTTTCCTGATTTTTGTTACTCCAATGGATGGTAGCCTTGTAATTATGGAAGGTAGTCTGTTGTCGAGATTTTTGTTATTCCAATGGATGGTAGCCTATTTATTATGGAAGGTAGTCTATTTTAGAGATTTTTGTTACTCCAATCGATGGTAGCATTGTCATTATGAAAGGTAGTCTGTGGTCGATATCTTTGTTACTCCAATGGATGGTAGCCTAATCATTACGGAAGGTAGTCTATTTTGATATTTTTTTTACTCCAATGGATGGTAGCCTTGTAATTATGGAAGGTAGTATGTTGTCGAGATTTTTATTTCTCCAAAGGATGGTAGCCTTCTAATTATGGAAGGTAGTCTATTATCGAGATTTTTGTTACTCCAATGGATGGTAGCCTTGTAATTATGGAAGGTTGTCTATTATCGATATTTTTGTTACTCCTTTGGATGGTAGCCTTGTCATTATGGAAGGTAGTCTGTTGTTGTAATTTTTGTTACTCCAATAGTAGCCTTGTCATTATGGATGGTAGTATGTTTTCGATATTTTTTTTACTCCAAAGGATGGTAGCCTTGTAATTATTGAAGGTAGTCTATTATCGAGATTTTTGTTACTCCAATGGATGGTAGAATTGTCATTATGGAAGGTAGTCTGTTGTCGAGATTTTTAATACTCCAATGGATGGTAGCCTTGTCATTATGGAAGGTAGTTTGTCGTTTTGATTTTTTTTTATTACTCCAATGGATGGTAGCCTTGTCATTATGGAAGTTAGTCTGTTGTTGATATCTTTGTTTCTCCAATTGATGGTAGCCTAGTCATTATGAAAGGTAGTCTGTTGTTGATATTTTTGTTAATCCAATGGATGGTAGCCTTGTCATTATGGAAGGTAGTTTATTTTCGAGATTTTTATTACTCCAATGGATGGTAGCCTTGTAATTATGGAAGGTAGTCTATTATCGAGATTTTTGTTATTCCAATGGATGGTAGCCTAGTCATTATGGAAGGTAGTCTATTTTCGAGATTTTTGTTACTCCAATGGATGGTAGCCTTGTCATTATGAAAGGTAGTCTGTTGTTGATATCTTTGTTACTCCGATGGATGGTAGCCTAATCATTATGGAAGGTAGTCTATTTTGATATTTCTGTTACTCCAATGGATGGTAGCCTTGTCGTTATGGAAGGTAGTATGTTGTCGATATTTTTATTACTCCAAAGGATGGTAGCCTTCTAATTATGGAAGGTAGTCTATTATCGAGATTTTTGTTACTCCAATGGATGGTAGCCTTGTAATTATAGAAGGTAGTCTGTTGTCGAGATTTTAATACTCTAGTGGATGGTATCCTTGTAATTATGGAAGGTAGTATGTCATTGTGATTTTTGTTACTCCAATGGACGGTAGCCTTGTCATTATGGAAGGTAGTCTATTATTCATATTTTTGTTACTACGATGTATGGTAGCCTTGTCATTATGGATGGTAGTCTGTTGTCGAGATTTTTGTTACTCCAATGGATGGTAGCCTTGTCATTATGGAAGGTAGTATGTTGTCGAGATTTTTGTTATTCTAATGGATGGTAGCCTTGTCATTATGGAAAGTTGTGTGACGTCGAGATTTTTGTTATTCTAATGGATGGTAGCCTTGTAATTATGAAAGGTAGTATGTCTTCAAGATTTTTGTTACTCGATTTGGATGGTAGCCTTGTCATTATGGAAGTAAGTCTTTTGTCGAGATTTTTGTTAATCCAAAGGATGGTTGCCTTGTCATTATGGCAGGTAGTATGTTGTCGAGATGTTTGTTATTCTAATGGATGGTAGCCTTGTCATTATGGAAAGTTGTGTGATGTCGAGATTTTTGTTATTCTAATGGATGGTAGCCTTGTAATTATGAAAGGTAGTATGTCTTCAAGATTTTTGTTACTCGATTTGGATGGTAGCCTTGTCATTATGGAAGTAAGTCTTTTGTCGAGATTTTTGTTAATCCAAAGGATGGTAGCCTTGTCATTATGGAAGGTAGTATGTTGTCGAGATTTTTGTTATTCTAATGGATGGTAGCCTTGTCATTATGGAAAGTTGTGTGATGTCGAGATTTTTGTTATTCTAATGGATGGTAGCCTTGTAATTATGAAAGGTAGTATGTCTTCAAGATTTTTGTTACTCGATTTGGATGGTAGCCTTGTCATTATGGAAGTAAGTCTTTTGTCGAGATTTTTGTTAATCCAAAGGATGGTTGCCTTGTCATTATGGCAGGTAGTATGTTTTCGAGATTTTTGTTACTCCAATGGATGGTAGCCTTGTCATTATGGAAGGTAGTATGTTGTCGAGATTTTTGTTACTCCAAAGGATGGTAGCCTTGTCATTATGGAAGGTTGTCTATTATCGAGATTTTTGTTACTCCATTGGATCGTAGCCTTGTCATTATGGAAGTTAGTCTATTATGGTAATTTTTGTTACTCCAATGGATGGTAGCCTTGTCATTATGGATGGTAGTATGTTGTCGATATTTTTTTTACTCCAAAGGATGGTAGCCTTGTAATTATGGAGGGTAGTCTATTATCGAGATTTTTGTTACTCGAATGGATGGTAGAATTGTCATTATGGAAGGTAGTCTGTCGTTTTGATTTTTGTTACTCCAATGGATGGTAGCCTTGTCATTATGGAAGGTAGTCTGTTGTCAAGATTTTTTATTACTCCATTGGATGGTAGCCTTGTCATTATGGAAGTTAGTCTGTTGTCGAGATTTTTGTTACTCCAATGGATGGTAGCCTTGTCATTATGGAGGGTAGTCTGTTGTCGATATCTTTGTTACACAAATGGATAGTAGCCTAATCATTATGGAAGGTAGTCTATTTTGATATTTTTGATACTCCAATGGATGGTAGCCTTGTCATTATGGAAGTTAGTTTATTTTCGAGATTTTTGTTACTCCAATGGATGGTAGCCTTGTAATTATGGAAGGTAGTCTGTTGTCGAGATTTTTGTTATTCCAATGGATGGTAGCCTAGTCATTATGGAAGGTAGTCTATTTTCGAGATTTTTGTTACTCCAATGGATGGTAGCCTTGTCATTATGAAAGGTAGTCTGTCGTAGATATCTTTGTTACTCCAATGGATGGTAGCCTAATCATTATGGAAGATAGTCTATTTTGAAATTTTTCTTACTCCAATGGATGGTAGCCTTGTCATTATGGAAGGTAATATGTTGTCGAGATTTTTATTACTCCAAAGGATGGTAGGCTTCTAATTATGGAAGGTAGTCTATTATCGAGATTTTTGTTACTCTAATGGATGGTAGCCTTGTAATTATGGAAGGTAGTCTATTGTCGAGATTTTTAATACTCCAATGGATGGTAGCCTTGTCATTATGGAAGGTACTCTGTCGTTTTTTTTTGTTACTTCATTGGATGGTAGCCTTGTCATTATGGAAGTTAGTCTGTTTTCGAGATTTTTGTTATTCCAATGGATGGTAGCCTAATCATTATGGAAGGTAGTCTATTTTTATATTTTTGTTACTCCAATGGATGGTAGCCTTGTCATTATAGAAGTTAGTTTATTTTCGAGATTTTTGTTACTCCAATGGTTGGTAGCCTTGTAATTATGGAAGGTAGTCTGTTGTCGAGATTTTTGTTATTCCAATGGATGGTAGCCTAGTCATTATGGAAGGTAGTCTATTTTAGAGATTTTTGTTACTCCAATGGATGGTAGCCTTGTAATTATGAAAGGTAGTGTGTCGTCGATATCTTTGTTACTCCAATGGATGGTAGCCTAATCATTACGGAAGATAGTCTATTTTGATATTTTTGTTACTCCAATGGATGGTAGCCTTGTCGTTATGGAAGGTAGTTTGTTGTCGAGATTTTTATTACTCCAAAGGATGGTAGCCTTCTAATTATGGAAGGTAGTCTATTATCGAGATTTTTGTTACTCCAGTGGATGGTAGCCTTGTAATTATGGAAGGTAGTCTGTTGTCGAGATTTTTAATACTCCAATGGATGGTAGCCTTGTCATTATGGAAGGTAGTCTGTCGTTGTGATTTTTGTTACTCCAATGGATGGTAGCCTTGTCATTATGGAAGGTAGTCCATTGTTCATATTTTTGTTACTACGATGTATGGTAGCCTTGTCATTAAGGAAGGTAGTCTGTTGTCGAGATTTTTGTTACTTCAATGGATAGTAGCCTAGTCATTATAGAAGGTAGTCTATTTTCCAGATTTTTGTTACTCCAATGGATGGTAACCTTGTCAGTATGGAAGGTAGTCTGTTGTCGAGATTTTTGGTACTCCAATGGATGGTAGCCTTGTCATTATGGAAGGTAGTTTGTTGTCGATATCTTTGTTACTCTAATGGATGGTAGCCTAGTCATTATGGAAGGTAGTATGTTGTCAAGATTTTTGTTACTCCAATGGATGGTAGCCTTGTCATTATGGAAAGTAGTGTGATGTCGAGATTTTTGTTATTCTAATGGATGGTAGCCTTGTCATTATGAAAGGTAGTTTGTTGTCGAGATTTTTGTTACTCCATTGGATGGTAGCCTTGTCATTATGGAAGTAAGTCTGTTGTCAAGATTTTTGTTATTCCAATGGATGGTAGCCTAGTCATTATGGAAGGTAGTCTATTTTCGAGATTTTTGTTACTCCAATGGATGGTTGCCTTGTCATTATGGAAGGTAGTCTCTTATCTAGATTTTTGTCATTCCAATGGATGGTAGCTTAGTCATTATGGAAGGTAGTCTATTTTCGAGATTTTTGTTACTCTAATGGATGGTAGCCTTGTCAATATGAAAGGTAGTCTGTTGTCGATATCTTTGGTACTCCAATTGATGGTAGCCTAATCATTATGGAAGGTAGTCTATTTTGATATTTTTGTTACTCCAATGCATGGTAGCCTTGTCATTATGGAAGGTAATATGGTGTCGAGATTTTTATTACTCCAAAGGATGGTAGGCTTCTAATTATGGAAGGTAGTCTATTATCGAGATTTTTGTTACTCCAATGGATGGTAGCCTTGTCATTATGGAAGGTAGTATGTTGTCGAGATTTTTATTACTCCAAAGGATGGTAGCCTTCTAATTATGGAAGGTAGTCTATTATCGAGATTTTTGTTACTCTAATGGATGGTAGCCTTGTAATTATGGAAGGTAGTCTGTTGTCGAGATTTTTAATACTCCAATGGATGGTAGCCTTGTCATTATGGAAGGTACTCTATCGTTTTTTTTTGTTACTTCATTGGATGGTAGCCTTGTCATTATGGAAGTTAGTCTGTTTTCGAGATTTTTGTTATTCCAATGGATGGTAGCCTAATCATTATGGAAGGTAGTCTATTTTGATATTTTTGTTACTCCAATGGATGGTAGCCTTGTCATTATAGAAGTTAGTTTATTTTCGAGATTTTTGTTACTCCAATGGTTGGTAGCCTTGTAATTATGGAAGGTAGTCTGTTGTCGAGATTTTTGTTATTCCAATGGATGGTAGCCTAGTCATTATGGAAGGTAGTCTATTTTAGAGATTTTTGTTACTCCAATGGATGGTAGCCTTGTAATTATGAAAGGTAGTGTGTCGTCGATATCTTTGTTACTCCAATGGATGGTAGCCTAATCATTACGGAAGATAGTCTATTTTGATATTTTTGTTACTCCAATGGATGGTAGCCTTGTCGTTATGGAAGGTAGTTTGTTGTCGAGATTTTTATTACTCCAAAGGATGGTAGCCTTCTAATCATGGAAGGTAGTCTATTATCGAGATTTTTGTTACTCCAATGGATGGTAGCCTTGTAATTATGGAAGGTAGTCTGTTGTCGAGATTTTTAATACTCCAATGGATGGTAGCCTTGTCATTATGGAAGGTAGTCTGTCGTTGTGATTTTTGTTACTCCATTGGATGGTAGCCTTGTCATTATGGAAGGTAGTCTATTATTCATATTTTTGTTACTACGATGTATGGTAGCCTTGTCATTATGGATGGTAGTCTGTTGTCGAGATTTTTGTTACTTCATTGGATGGTACCCTAGTCATTATGGAAGGTAGTATGTTGTCGAGATTTTTGTTATTCTAATGGATGGTAGCCTTGTCATTATCAAAAGGTAGTCTGTTGTCGAGATTTTTGTTACTCCATTTGGATGGTAGCCTTGTTATTATGGAAGTAAGTCTTTTGTCGAGATTTTTGTTAATCCAAAGGATGGTTTCCTTGTCATTATGGCAGGTAGTCTGTTTTCGAGATTTTTGTTACTCCAATGGATGGTAGCATTGTCATTATGGAAGGTAGTATGTTGTCGAGATTTTTGTTACTCCAAAGGATGGTAGCCTTGTCATTATGGAAGGTTGTCTATTATCGAGATTTTTGTTACTCCATTGGATGGTAGCCTTGTCATTATGGAAGTTAGTCTGTTGTGGTAATTTTTGTTACTCCAATGGATGGTAGCCTTGTCATTATGTATGGTAGTATGTTGTCGATAGTTTTTTTATTCCCAAGGATGGTAGCCTTATAATTTTGGAGGGTAGTCTATTATCGAGATTTTTGTTACTCCAATGGATGGTAGAATTGTCATTATGGAAGGTAGTCTGTTGTCGAGATTTTTAATACTCCAATGGATGGTAGCCTTGTCATTATGGAAGGTAGTCTGTCGTTTTGATTTTTGTTACTCCAATTGATTGTAGCCTTGTCATTATGGAAGGTAGTCTGTTGTCGAGATTTTTTATTACTCCATTGGATGGTAGCCTTGTCATTATGGAAGTTAGTCTGTTGTCGAGATTTTTGTTACTCCAATGGATGGTAGCCTAGTCATTATGAAAGGTAGTTTGTTGTCGATATCTTTGTTACTCCAATGGATGGTAGCCTAATCATTATGGAAGGTAGTCTATTTTGATATTTTTGTTACTCCAATGGATGGTAGCCTTGTCATTATGGAAGGTAGTTTATTTTGGAGATTTTTGTTACTCCAATGGATGGTAGCCTAGTAATTATGGAAGGTAGTCTGTTGTCGAGATTTTTGTTATTCCAATGGAAGGTAGCCTAGTCATTATGGAAGGTAGTCTATTTTCGAGATTTTTGTTACTCCAATGGATGGTAGCCTTGTCATTATGAAAGGTAGTCTGTTGTCGATATTTTGTTACTCCAATGGATGGTAGCCTAATCATTATGGAAGGTAGTCTATTTTGATATTTTTGTTACTCCAATGGATGGTAGCCTTGTTGTTATGGAAGGTAGTATATTGTCGAGATTTTTATTACTCCAAAGGATGGTAGCCTTCTAATTATGGAAGGTAGTGTATTATCTAGATTTTTGTTACACCAATAGATGGTAGCCTTGTAATTATGGAAGGTAGTTTGTTGTTGTAATTTTTGTTACTCCAATGGATAATAGCCTTGTCATTATGGATGGTAGTATGTTGTCGATATTTTTTTTACTCCAAAGGATGGTAGCCTTGTAATTATGGAAGGTAGTCTATTATCGAGATTTTTGTTACTCCAATGGATGGTAGAATTGTCATTATGGAAGGTAGTCTGTTGTCGAGATTTTTAATACTCCAATGGATGGTAGCCTTGTCATTATGGAAGGTAGTCTGTCGTTTTGATTTTTGTTACTCCAATGGATGGTAGCCTAGTCATTATGGAAGGTAGTCTGTTGTCGAGATTTTTTATTACTCCATTGGATGGTAGCCTTGTCATTGTGAAAGTTAGTCTGTTGTCGAGATTTTTGTTACTCCAATGGATGGTAGCCTAGTCATTATGAAAGGTAGTCTGTTGTCGATATCTTTGTTACTCCAATGGATGGTAGCCTAATCATTATGGAAGGTAGTCTATTTTGATATTTTTGTTACTCCAATGGATGGTAGCCTTGTCATTATGAACGGAAGTTTATTTTTGAGATTTTTGTTACTCCAATGGATGGTAGCCTTGTAATTATGGAAGGTAGTTTGTTGTCGATATTTTTGTTACTCCAATGGATGGTAGCCTTTTCATTATGGAAGGTAGTTTGTTTTCGATATCTTTGTTACTCTAATCGATGGTAGCCTAGTCATTATGGAAGGTAGTATGTTGTCGAGATTTTTGTTATTCTAATGGATGGTAGCCTTGTCATTATGGAAAGTAGTGTGATGTCGAGATTTTTGTTATTCTAAATGATGGTAGCCTTGTTATTATGAAAGGTAGTCTGTTGTCGAGATTTTTGTTACTCCATTTGGATGGTAGCCTTTTCATTATGGAAGTAAGTTTGTTGTCGAGATTTTTGTTAATCCAAAGGATGGTTGCCTTGTCATTATGGCAGGTTGTCTGTTTTCGAGATTTTTGTTACTCCAATGGAAGGTAGCCTTGTCATTATGGAAGGTTGTATGTTGTCGAGATTTTTGTTACTCCAAAGGATGGTAGCCTTGTCATTATGGAAGGTTGTCTATTATCGAGATTTTTGTTACTCCATTGGATGGTAGACTTGTCATTATGGAATGTAGTCTGTTGTGGTAATTTTTGTTACTCCAATGGATGGTAGCCTTGTCATTATGGATGGTAGTATGTTGTCGATATTTTTTTTACTATAAAGGATGGTAGCCTTGTAATTATGGAAGGTAGTCTATTATCGAGATTTTTGTTACTCCAATAGATGGTAGAATTGTCATTATAGAAGGTAGTCTGTTGTCGAGATTTTTAATACTCCAATGGATGGTAGCCTTGTCATTATGGAAGGTAGTATGTCGTTTTAATTTTTGTTACTCCAATGGATGGTAGCCTTGTCATTATGGAAGGTAGTCTGTTGTCGATAATTTTTATTACTCCATTGGATGGTAGCCTTGTCATTATGGAAGTTAGTCTGTTGTCGAGATTTTTGTTACTCCAATGGATAGTAGCCTAGTCATTATGAAAGGTGGTCTGTTGTCGATATCTTTGTTACTCCAATGGATGGTAGCCTAATCATTATCGAAGGTAGTCTATTTTGATATTTTTGTTACTCCAATGGATGGTAGCCTTGTCATTATGGAAGGTAGTTTATTTTCCTGATTTTTGTTACTCCAATGGATGGTAGCCTTGTAATTATGGAAGGTAGTCTGTTGTCGAGATTTTTGTTATTCCAATGGATGGTAGCCTATTTATTATGGAAGGTAGTCTATTTTAGAGATTTTTGTTACTCCAATGGATGGTAGCCTTGTCATTATGAAAGGTAGTCTGTGGTCGATATCTTTGTTACTCCAATGGATGGTAGCCTAATCATTACGGAAGGTAGTCTATTTTGATATTTTTTTTACTCCAATGGATGGTAGCCTTGTCGTTATGGAAGGTAGTATGTTGTCGATATTTTTATTTCTCCAAAGGATGGTAGCCTTCTAATTATGGAAGGTAGTCTATTATCGAGATTTTTGTTACTCCAATGGATGGTAGCCTTGTAATTATGGAAGGTTGTCTATTATCGATATTTTTGTTACTCCTTTGGATGGTAGCCTTGTCATTATGGAAGGTAGTCTGTTGTTGTAATTTTTGTTACTCCAATAGTAGCCTTGTCATTATGGATGGTAGTATGTTTTCGATATTTTTTTTACTCCAAAGGATGGTAGCCTTGTAATTATTGAAGGTAGTCTATTATCGAGATTTTTGTTACTCCAATGGATGGTAGAATTGTCATTATGGAAGGTAGTCTGTTGTCGAGATTTTTAATACTCCAATGGATGGTAGCCTTGTCATTATGGAAGGTAGTTTGTCGTTTTGATTTTTTTTTATTACTCCAATGGATGGTAGCCTTGTCATTATGGAAGTTAGTCTGTTGTTGATATCTTTGTTTCTCCAATTGATGGTAGCCTAGTCATTATGAAAGGTAGTCAGTTGTCGATATTTTTGTTAATCCAATGGATGGTAGCCTTGTCATTATGGAAGGTAGTTTATTTTCGAGATTTTTATTACTCCAATGGATGGTAGCCTTGTCATTATGAAAGGTAGTCTATTGTCGATATCGTTGTAACTCCAATGGATGGTAGCCTAATCATTATGGAAGGTAGTCTATTTTGATATTTTTGTTACTCCAATGGATGGTAGCCTTGTCGTTATGGAAGGTAGTATGTTGTCGATATTTTTATTACTCCAAAGGATGGTAGGCTTCTAATTATGGAAGGTAGTCTATTATCGAGATTTTTGTTACTCCAATGGATGGTAGCCTTGTAATTATAGAAGGTAGTCTGTTGTCGAGATTTTAATACTCCAGTGGATGGTATCCTTGTAATTATGGAAGGTAGTATGTCATTGTGATTTTTGTTACTCCAATGGACGGTAGCCTTGTCATTATGGAAGGTAGTCTATTATTCATATTTTTGTTACTACGATGTATGGTAGCCTTGTCATTATGGATGGTAGTCTGTTGTCGAGATTTTTGTTACTCCAATGGATGGTAGCCTTGTCATTATGGAAGGTAGTATGTTGTCGAGATTTTTGTTATTCTAATGGATGGTAGCCTTGTCATTATGGAAAGTTGTGTGATGTCGAGATTTTTGTTATTCTAATGGATGGTAGCCTTGTAATTATGAAAGGTAGTATGTCTTCAAGATTTTTGTTACTCGATTTGGATGGTAGCCTTGTCATTATGGAAGTAAGTCTTTTGTCGAGATTTTTGTTAATCCAAAGGATGGTTGCCTTGTCATTATGGCAGGTAGTATGTTTTCGAGATTTTTGTTACTCCAATGGATGGTAGCCTTGTCATTATGGAAGGTAGTATGTTGTCGAGATTTTTGTTACTCCAAAGGATGGTAGCCTTGTCATTATGGAAGGTTGTCTATTATCGAGATTTTTGTTACTCCATTGGATCGTAGCCTTGTCATTATGGAAGTTAGTCTATTGTGGTAATTTTTGTTACTCCAATGGATGGTAGCCTTGTCATTATGGATGGTAGTATGTTGTCGATATTTTTTTTACTCCAAAGGATGGTAGCCTTGTAATTATGGAGGGTAGTCTATTATCGAGATTTTTGTTACTCCAATGGATGGTAGAATTGTCATTATGGAAGGTAGTCTGTCGTTTTGATTTTTGTTACTCCAATGGATGGTAGCCTTGTCATTATGGAAGGTAGTCTGATGTCAAGATTTTTTATTACTCCATTGGATGGTAGCCTTGTCATTATGGAAGTTAGTCTGTTGTCGAGATTTTTGTTACTCCAATGGATGGTAGCCTTGTCATTATGGAAGGTAGTCTGTTGTCGATATCTTTGTTACTCAAATGGATAGTAGCCTAATCATTATGGAAGGTAGTCTATTTTGATATTTTTGATACTGCAATGGATGGTAGCCTTGTCATTATGGAAGTTAGTTTATTTTCGAGATTTTTGTTACTCCAATGGATGGTAGCCTTGTAATTATGGAAGGTAGTCTGTTGTCGAGATTTTTGTTATTCCAATGGATGGTAGCCTAGTCATTATGGAAGGTAGTCTATTTTCGAGATTTTTGTTACTCCAATGGATGGTAGCCTTGTCATTATGAAAGGTAGTCTGTCGTAGATATCTTTGTTACTCCAATGGATGGTAGCCTAATCATTATGGAAGATAGTCTATTTTGATATTTTTGTTACTCCAATGGATGGTAGCCTTGTCATTATGGAAGGTAACATGTTGTCGAGATTTTTATTACTCCAAAGGATGGTAGGCTTCTAATTATGGAAGGTAGTCTATTATCGAGATTTTTGTTACTCTAATGGATGGTAGCCTTGTAATTATGGAAGGTAGTCTGTTGTCGAGATTTTTAATACTCCAATGGATGGTAGCCTTGTCATTATGGAAGGTAGTCTGTCGTTGTGATTTTTGTTACTCCAATGGATGGTAGCCTTGTCATTATGGAAGGTAGTCTATTGTTCATATTTTTGTTACTACGATGTATGGTAGCCTTGTCATTAAGGAAGGTAGTCTGTTGTCGAGATTTTTGTTACTCCAATGGATAGTAGCCTAGTCATTATAGAAGGTAGTCTATTTTCCAGATTTTTGTTACTCCAATGGATGGTAACCTTGTCAGTATGGAAGGTAGTCTGTTGTCGAGATTTTTGTTGCTCCAATGGATGGTAGCCTTGTCATTATGGAAGGTAGTTTGTTGTCGATATCTTTGTTACTCTAATGGATGGTAGCCTAGTCATTATGGAAGGTAGTATGTTGTCAAGATTTTTGTTACTCCAATGGATGGTAGCCTTGTCATTATGGAAAGTAGTGTGATGTCGAGATTTTTGTTATTCTAATGGATGGTAGCCTTGTCATTATGTAAGGTAGTTTGTTGTCGAGATTTTTGTTACTCCATTGGATGGTAGCCTTGTCATTATGGAAGTAAGTCTGTTGTCGAGATTTTTGTTATTCCAATTGATGGTAGCCTAGTCATTATGGAAGGTAGTCTATTTTCGAGATTTTTGTTACTCCAATGGATGGTTGCCTTGTCATTATGGAAGGTAGTCTCTTATCTAGATTTTTGTCATTCCAATGGATGGTAGCTTAGTCATTATGGAAGGTAGTCTATTTTCGAGATTTTTGTTACTCTAATGGATGGTAGCCTTGTCAATATGAAAGGTAGTCTGTTGTCGATATCTTTGGTACTCCAATTGATGGTAGCCTAATCATTATGGAAGGTAGTCTATTTTGATATTTTTGTTACTCCAATGGATGGTAGCCTTGTCATTATGGAAGGTAATATGGTGTCGAGATTTTTATTACTCTAAAGGATGGTAGGCTACTAATTATGGAAGGTAGTCTATTATCGAGATTTTTGTTACTCCAATGGATGGTAGCCTTGTCATTATGGAAGGTAGTATGTTGTCGAGATTTTTATTACTCCAAAGGATGGTAGCCTTCTAATTATGGAAGGTAGTCTATTATCGAGATTTTTGTTACTCTAATGGATGGTAGCCTTGTAATTATGGAAGGTAGTCTGTTGTCGAGATTTTTAATACTCCAATGGATGGTAGCCTTGTCATTATGGAAGGTACTCTATCGTTTTTTTTTGTTACTTCATTGGATGGTAACCTTGTCATTATGGAAGTTAGTCTGTTTTCGAGATTTTTGTTATTCCAATGGATGGTAGCCTAATCATTATGGAAGGTAGTCTAATTTGATATTTTTGTTACTCCAATGGATGGTAGCCTTGTCATTATAGAAGTTAGTTTATTTTCGAGATTTTTGTTACTCCAATGGTTGGTAGCCTTGTAATTATGGAAGGTAGTCTGTTGTCGAGATTTTTGTTATTCCAATGGATGGTAGCCTAGTCATTATGGAAGGTAGTCTATTTTAGAGATTTTTGTTACTCCAATGGATGGTAGCCTTGTAATTATGAAAGGTAGTGTGTCGTCGATATCTTTGTTACTCCAATGGATGGTAGCCTAATCATTACGGAAGATAGTCTATTTTGATATTTTTGTTACTCCAATGGATGGTAGCCTTGTCGTTATGGAAGGTAGTTTGTTGTCGAGATTTTTGTTACTCCAAAGGATGGTAGCCTTCTAATCATGGAAGGTAGTCTATTATCGATATTTTTGTTACTCCAATGGATGGTAGCCTTGTAATTATGGAAGGTAGTCTGTTGTCGAGATTTTTAATACTCCAATGGATGGTAGCCTTGTCATTATGGAAGGTAGTCTGTCGTTGTGATTTTTGTTACTCCATTGGATGGTAGCCTTGTCATTATGGAAGGTAGTCTATTGTTCATATTTTTGTTACTACGATGTATGGTAGCCTTGTCATTAAGGAAGGTAGTCTGTTGTCGAGATTTTTGTTACTCCATTTGATGGTACCCTTGTCATTATGGAAGTTAGTCTGTTGTCGAGATTTTTGTTATTCCAATGGATAGTAGCCTAGTCATTATAGAAGGTAGTCTATTTTCCAGATTTTTGTTACTCCAATGGATGGTAACCTTGTCAGTATGGAAGGTAGTCTGTTGTCGAGATTTTTGTTACTCCAATGGATGGTAGCCTTGTCATTATGGAAGGTAGTTTGTTGTCGATATCTTTGTTACTCTAATGGATGGTAGCCTAGTCATTATGGAAGGTAGTATGTTGTCAAGATTTTTGTTACTCCAATGGATGGTAGCCTTGTCATTATGGAAAGTAGTGTGATGTCGAGATTTTTGTTATTCTAATGGATGGTAGCCTTGTCATTATGAAAGGTAGTTTGTTGTCGAGATTTTTGTTACTCCATTGGATGGTAGCCTTGTCATTATGGAAGTAAGTCTGTTGTCGAGATTTTTGTTATTCCAATGGATGGTAGCCTAGTCATTATGGAAGGTAGTATATTTTCGAGATTTTTGTTACTCCAATGGATGGTTGCCTTGTCATTATGGAAGGTAGTCTCTTGTCTAGATTTTTGTCATTCCAATGGATGGTAGCTTAGTCATTATGGAAGGTATTCTATTTTCGAGATTTTTGTTACTCTAATGGATGGTAGCCTTGTCAATATGAAAGGTAGTCTATTGTCGATATCTTTGGTACTCCAATTGATGGTAGCCTAATCATTATGGAAGGTAGTCTATTTTGATATTTTTGTTACTCCAATGGATGGTAGCCTTGTCATTATGGAAGGTAATATGTTGTCGATATTTTTATTACTCCAAAGGATGGTAGGCTTCTAATTATGGAAGGTAGTCTATTATCGAGATTTTTGTTACTCCAATGGATGGTAGCCTTGTCATTATGGAAGGTAGTTTGTCGTTTTGATTTTTGTTACTCCAATGGAAGGTAGCCTTGTCATTTTGGAAGGTAGTCTATTGTTCATATTTTTGTTACTACGATGTATGGTAGCCATGTCATTATGGAAGGTAGTCTATTGTTCATATTTTTGTTACAACGATGTATGGTAGCCTTGTCATTATGGAAAGTTGTGTGATGTCGAGATTTTTGTTATTCTAATGGATGGTAGCCTTGTAATTATGAAAGGTAGTATGTCTTCAAGATTTTTGTTACTCGATTTGGATGGTAGCCTTGTCATTATGGAAGTAAGTCTTTTTTCGAGATTTTTGTTAATCCAAAGGATGGTTGCCTTGTCATTATGGCAGGTAGTATGTTTTCGAGATTTTTGTTACTCCAATGGATGGTAGCCTTGTCATTATGGAAGGTAGTTTGTTGTCGAGATTTTTGTTACTCCAAAGGATGGTAGCCTTGTCATTATGGAAGGTTGTCTATTATCGAGATTTTTGTTACTCCATTGGATCGTAGCCTTGTCATTATGGAAGTTAGTCTATTGTGGTAATTTTTGTTACTCCAATGGATGGTAGCCTTATCATTATGGATGGTAGTATTGTCATTATGGAAGGTAGTTTGTCGTTTTGTTTTTTGTTACTCCAATGGATGGTAGCCTTGTCATTATGGAAGGTAGTCTCTTGTCAAGATTTTTTATTACTCCATTGGATGGTAGCCTTGTCATTATGGAAGTTAGTCTGTTGTCGAGATTTTTGTTACTCCAATGGATGGTAGCCTAGTCATTATGATAGGTAGTATGTTGTCGATATCTTTGTTACTCAAATGGATAGTAGCCTAATCATTATGGAAGGTAGTCTATTTTGATATTTTTGATACTCCAATGGATGGTAGCCTTGTCATTATGGAAGTTAGTTTATTTTCGAGATTTTTGTTACTCCAATGGATGGTAGCCTTGTAATTATGGAAGGTAGTCTGTTGTCGAGATTTTTGTTATTCCAATGGATGGTAGCCTAGTCATTATGGAAGGTAGTCTATTATCGAGATTTTTGTTACTCCAATGGATGGTAGCCTTGTCATTATGAAACGTAGTCTGTCGTAGATATCTTTGTTACTCCAATGGATGGTAGCCTAATCATTATGGAAGATAGTCTATTTTGATATTTTTGTTACTCCAATGGATGGTAGCCTTGTCATTATGGAAGGTAGTATGTTATCGAGATTTTTATTACTCCAAAGGATGGTAGCCTTCTAATTATGGAAGGTGGTCTATTATCGAGATTTTTGTTACTCCAATGGATGGTAGCCTTGTAATTATGGACGGTAGTCTGTTGTCGAGATTTTTAATACTCCAATGGATGGTAGCCTTGTCATTATGGAAGGTAGTCTGTCGTTTTTTTTTTTGTTACTTCATTGGAGTGTAGCCTTGTCATTATGGAAGTTAGTCTGTTTTCAGATTTTTGTTATTCCAATGAATGGTAGCCTAATCATTATGGAAGGTAGTCTATTTTGATATTTTTGTTACTCCAATGGATAGTAGCCTTGTCATTATAGAAGTTAGTTTATTTTCGAGATTTTTGTTACTCCAATGGATGGTAGCCTTGTAATTATGGAAGGTAGTCTGTTGTCGAGATTTTTGTTATTCCAATGGATGGTAGCCTAGTCATTATGGAAGGTAGTCTATTTTAGAGATTTTTGTTACTCCAATGGATGGTAGCCTTGTAATTATGAAAGGTAGTGTGTCGTCGATATCTTTTTTACTCCAATGGATGGTAGCCTAATCATTACGGAAGATAGTCTATTTTGATATTTTTGTTACTCCAATGGATGGTAGCCTTGTCGTTATGGAAGGTAGTATGTTGTCGAGATTATTATTACTCCAAAGGATGGTAACCTTCTAATTATGGAAGGTAGTCTATTATCGAGATTTTTGTTACTCCAATGGATGGTAGCCTTGTAATTATGGAAGGTAGTCTGTTGTGGAGATTTTTAATACTCCAATGGATGGTAGCCTTGTCATTATGGAAGGTAGTCTATTGTCGAGATTTTTGTTATTCCATTGGATGGTAGCCTTGTCATTATGGAAGGTAGACTTTTGTCGAGATTTTTGTTACTCCAAAAGGATGGTAGCCTTGTCAATATGGAAGGATGTATGTTGTCTAGATTTTTTGTTACTCCAATGGATGATAGCCTTGTCATTATGGAGGGAAGTATGTTGTCAAGATTTTTGTTACTCTAATGGATCGAAGCCTTGTCATTATGGAAGGTAGTCTGTCATCGAGATTTCTTATACTATCATGGATGGTAGCCTTATCATTATGGATGGTAGTTTGTTGTTTAGATTTTTGTTACTCTAATGGATGGTAGCCTTATCATTATGAAAGGTAATCTGATGTCGAGATTTTTGTTACTCCAATGGATGGTAGGCTTGTCATTATGGAAGGTAATCTTTTATCGAGATTTTTGTTACACCAATGGATGGTAGCCTTGTCATTTTAGAAGTAGTCTATTATCAATAATTTTGTTAATCCAATGGATGGTAGCCTTGTCAATATGGAGCGTAGTCTGTTGTCGAGATTTTTGTTACTCTAATGGATGGTAGCCTTGAGATTTTGGAAAGTAGTCTGTTGTCGAGACTTTTATTACTCCAATGGATGGTAGCCTTGTCATTATGGAAGGTATTCTGTTGTCTAGATATTTTGTTACTCCAATGGATGATAGCCTTGTCATTATGAAGGGTAGTATGTTGTCGAGATTTTTGTTACTCTATGGATGGAAGCCTTGTCATTATGGAAGGTAGTCTGTCATCGAGATTTCTTATACTATAATGGATGGTATCCTTATCATTATGGATGGTAGTTTGTTGTTCAGATTTTTGTTACTCCAATGGATGGTAGCCTTGTCATTATGGAAGGTAATCTGTTATCGAGATTTTTGTTACACCAATGGATTGTAGACTTGTCATTATGGAAGGTAGTCTGTTATCAAGAATTTTGTTAATCCAATGGATGGTAGCCTTGTCATTATGGGGCGTAGCATGTTGTTGAGATTTTTGTTACTTCAATGGATGGTAGCCTTGACATTTTGAAAGGTAGTCTGTTGTCGATATTTTTGTTACTCCAATGGATGTTAGCCTTGTCATTATGGAAAGTTGTCTGTTGTCGAGATTTTTGTTATTCCAATGGATGGTAGCCTAGTCATTATGGAAGATAGTCTATTTTCGAGATTTTTGTTACTCTAATGGATGGTAGCCTTGTCAATATGAAAGGTAGTCTGTTGTCGATATCTTTGGTACTCCAATTGATGGTAGCCTAATCATTATGGAAGGTAGTCTATTTTGATATTTTTGTTACTCCAATGGATGGTAGCCTTGTCATTATGGAAGGTAATATGTTGTCGAGATTTTTATTACTCCATAGGATGGTAGGCTTCTAATTATGGAAGGTAGTCTATTATCGAGATTTTTGTTACTCCAATGGATGGTAGCCTTGTCATTATGGAAGGTAGTCTGTGGTCGAGATTTTTAATACACCAATAGATGGTAGCCTTGTCATTATGGAAGGTAGTTTGTCGTTTTGATTTTTGTTACTCCAATGGAAGGTAGCCTTGTCATTATGGAAGGTAGTCTATTGTTCATATTTTTGTTACTACGATGTATGGTAGCCATGTCATTATGAAAGGTAGTCTATTGTTCATATTTTTGTTACTACGATGTATGGTAGCCTTGTCATTATGGAAAGTTGTGTGATGTTGAGATTTTTGTTATTCTAATGGATGGTAGCCTTGTAATTATGAAAGGTAGTATGTCTTCAAGATTTTTGTTACTCGATTTGGATGGTAGCCTTGTCATTATGGAAGTAAGTCTTTTGTCGAGATTTTTGTTAATCCAAAGGATGGTTGCCTTGTCATTATGGCAGGTAGTATGTTTTCGAGATTTTTGTTACTCCAATGGATGGTAGCCTTGTCATTATGGAAGGTAGTATGTTGTCGAGATTTTTGTTACTCCAAAGGATGGTAGCCTTGTCATTATGGAAGGTTGTCTATTATTGAGATTTTTGTTACTCCATTGGATCGTAGCCTTGTCATTATGGAAGTTAGTCTATTGTGGTAATTTTTGTTACTCCAATGGATGGTAGCCTTGTCATTATGGATGGTAGTATGTTGTCGATATTTTTTTTACTCCAAAGGATGGTAGCCTTGTAATTATGGAGGGTAGTCTATTATCGAGATTTTTGTTACTCCAATGGATGGTAGAATTGTCATTATGGAAGGTAGTCTGTCGTTTTGATTTTTGTTACTCCAATGGATGGTAGCCTTGTCATTATGGAAGGTAGTCTGTTGTCAAGATGTTTTATTACTCCATTGGATGGTAGCCTTGTCATTATGGAAGTTAGTCTGTTGTCGAGATTTTTGTTACTCCAATGGATGGTAGCCTAGTCATTATGAAAGGTAGTCTATTGTCGATAACTTTGTTACTCAAATGGATAGTAGTCTAATCATTATGGAAGGTAGTCTATTTTGATATTTTTGATACTCCAATGGATGGTAGCCTTGTCATTATGGAAGTTAGTTTATTTTCGAGATTTTTGTTACTCCAATGGATGGTAGCCTTGTAATTATGGAAGGTAGTCTGTTGTCGAGATTTTTGTTATTCCAATGGATGGTAGCCTAGTCATTATTGAAGGTAGTCTATTTTCGAGATTTTTGTTACTCCAATGGATGGTAGCCTTGTCATTATGAAAGGTAGTCTGTCGTAGATATCTTTGTTACTCCAATGGATGGTAGCCCTGTGATTATGGAACTTAGCCTGCTTTAGATATTTTTGTTATTCCAATAGATGGTAGCCTTCTCATTATGGAAGGTTGTCTGTTCTCTAGATTTTTGTTACTCTAATGGATGGTAGCTTTGTATTATGTAAGGTAGTCTGTTGTCGAGATTTTTGTTACTCTAATGGATGGTAGTTTGTTGTCGATATTTTTGTTACACCAATGGATGGTAACCTTGTCATTATGGAAGGTAGTCTGTTGTCGATATTATGGTTAATTCAATGGATGGTGGCCTTGTCATTATGGAAGATAGTATGTTGTCGAGATTTTTGTTACTCCAATGGATGGTAGCCTTGTCATTATGGAAGGTAATCTTTTATCGAGATTTTTGTTACACCAATGGATGGTAGCCTTGTCATTTTAGAAGTAGTCTATTATCAATAATTTTGTTAATCCAATGGATGGTAGCCTTGTCAATATGGAGCGTAGTCTGTTGTCGAGATTTTTGTTACTCTAATGGATGGTAGCCTTGAGATTTTGGAAAGTAGTCTGTTGTCGAGACTTTTATTACTCCAATGGATGGTAGCCTTGTCATTATGGAAGGTATTCTGTTGTCTAGATATTTTGTTACTCCAATGGATGATAGCCTTGTCATTATGAAGGGTAGTATGTTGTCGAGATTTTTGTTACTCTATGGATGGAAGCCTTGTCATTATGGAAGGTAGTCTGTCATCGAGATTTCTTATACTATAATGGATGGTATCCTTATCATTATGGATGGTAGTTTGTTGTTCAGATTTTTGTTACTCCAATGGATGGTAGCCTTGTCATTATGGAAGGTAATCTGTTATCGAGATTTTTGTTACACCAATGGATTGTAGACTTGTCATTATGGAAGGTAGTCTGTTATCAAGAATTTTGTTAATCCAATGGATGGTAGCCTTGTCATTATGGGGCGTAGCATGTTGTTGAGATTTTTGTTACTTCAATGGATGGTAGCCTTGACATTTTGAAAGGTAGTCTGTTGTCGATATTTTTGTTACTCCAATGGATGTTAGCCTTGTCATTATGGAAAGTTGTCTGTTGTCGAGATTTTTGTTATTCCAATGGATGGTAGCCTAGTCATTATGGAAGATAGTCTATTTTCGAGATTTTTGTTACTCTAATGGATGGTAGCCTTGTCAATATGAAAGGTAGTCTGTTGTCGATATCTTTGGTACTCCAATTGATGGTAGCCTAATCATTATGGAAGGTAGTCTATTTTGATATTTTTGTTACTCCAATGGATGGTAGCCTTGTCATTATGGAAGGTAATATGTTGTCGAGATTTTTATTACTCCATAGGATGGTAGGCTTCTAATTATGGAAGGTAGTCTATTATCGAGATTTTTGTTACTCCAATGGATGGTAGCCTTGTCATTATGGAAGGTAGTCTGTGGTCGAGATTTTTAATACACCAATAGATGGTAGCCTTGTCATTATGGAAGGTAGTTTGTCGTTTTGATTTTTGTTACTCCAATGGAAGGTAGCCTTGTCATTATGGAAGGTAGTCTATTGTTCATATTTTTGTTACTACGATGTATGGTAGCCATGTCATTATGAAAGGTAGTCTATTGTTCATATTTTTGTTACTACGATGTATGGTAGCCTTGTCATTATGGAAAGTTGTGTGATGTTGAGATTTTTGTTATTCTAATGGATGGTAGCCTTGTAATTATGAAAGGTAGTATGTCTTCAAGATTTTTGTTACTCGATTTGGATGGTAGCCTTGTCATTATGGAAGTAAGTCTTTTGTCGAGATTTTTGTTAATCCAAAGGATGGTTGCCTTGTCATTATGGCAGGTAGTATGTTTTCGAGATTTTTGTTACTCCAATGGATGGTAGCCTTGTCATTATGGAAGGTAGTATGTTGTCGAGATTTTTGTTACTCCAAAGGATGGTAGCCTTGTCATTATGGAAGGTTGTCTATTATTGAGATTTTTGTTACTCCATTGGATCGTAGCCTTGTCATTATGGAAGTTAGTCTATTGTGGTAATTTTTGTTACTCCAATGGATGGTAGCCTTGTCATTATGGATGGTAGTATGTTGTCGATATTTTTTTTACTCCAAAGGATGGTAGCCTTGTAATTATGGAGGGTAGTCTATTATCGAGATTTTTGTTACTCCAATGGATGGTAGAATTGTCATTATGGAAGGTAGTCTGTCGTTTTGATTTTTGTTACTCCAATGGATGGTAGCCTTGTCATTATGGAAGGTAGTCTGTTGTCAAGATGTTTTATTACTCCATTGGATGGTAGCCTTGTCATTATGGAAGTTAGTCTGTTGTCGAGATTTTTGTTACTCCAATGGATGGTAGCCTAGTCATTATGAAAGGTAGTCTATTGTCGATAACTTTGTTACTCAAATGGATAGTAGTCTAATCATTATGGAAGGTAGTCTATTTTGATATTTTTGATACTCCAATGGATGGTAGCCTTGTCATTATGGAAGTTAGTTTATTTTCGAGATTTTTGTTACTCCAATGGATGGTAGCCTTGTAATTATGGAAGGTAGTCTGTTGTCGAGATTTTTGTTATTCCAATGGATGGTAGCCTAGTCATTATTGAAGGTAGTCTATTTTCGAGATTTTTGTTACTCCAATGGATGGTAGCCTTGTCATTATGAAAGGTAGTCTGTCGTAGATATCTTTGTTACTCCAATGGATGGTAGCCCTGTGATTATGGAACTTAGCCTGCTTTAGATATTTTTGTTATTCCAATAGATGGTAGCCTTCTCATTATGGAAGGTTGTCTGTTCTCTAGATTTTTGTTACTCTAATGGATGGTAGCTTTGTATTATGTAAGGTAGTCTGTTGTCGAGATTTTTGTTACTCTAATGGATGGTAGTTTGTTGTCGATATTTTTGTTACACCAATGGATGGTAACCTTGTCATTATGGAAGGTAGTCTGTTGTCGATATTATGGTTAATTCAATGGATGGTGGCCTTGTCATTATGGAAGATAGTATGTTGTCGAGATTTTTGTTACTCCAATGGATGGTAGCCTTGTCATTATGGAAGGTATTCTATTGTCGAGACTTTTATTACACAAATAGATGGTAGCCTTGTCATTATGGAAGGTAGTCTGTTGTCTAGATTTTTTGTTACTCCAATGGATGATAGCCTTGTCATTATGAAGGGTAGTATGTTGTCGAGATTTTTGTTAATCTAATGGATCGAAGCCTTGTCATTATGGAAGGTAGTCTTTCATCGAGATTTCTTATACTATAATGGATGGTAGTCTTATATTTATGGAAGGTAGTTTGCTGTTCAGATTTTTGTTACTCTAATGGATGGTAGCCTTGTCATTATGGAAGGTAATCTATTGTCGATATCTTTGTTACTCCAATGGATGGTAGTCTTGTCATTATGGAAGGTAATCTATTATCGATATTTTTGTTACACCAATGGATGGTAGCATTGTCATTATGAAAGGTAGTTTGTTATCAAGAGTTTTGTTAATCCAATGGATGGTAGCCTTGTCATTATGGAGAATAGTCTGTTGTCGAAATTTTTGTTACTCCAATGGATTATAGCCTTGTCATTATGGAAGGTAGTCTATTGTATAGATTTTTGCTACTCCAATGGTGGTGGCCTTGTCATTATGGAAGGTAGTCTATTGTCGAGATTTTTGTTATCCCATTGGATGGTAGCCTTGTCATTATGGAAGGTAGACTTTTGTCGAGATTTTTGGTACTCCAAATGGATGGTAGCCTTATCATTATGGAAGCTAGTCTGTTGCAGAGATTTTTGTTACTCTAAAGGATAGTAGCCTTGTCATTATGGATGGTAGTCTATTGTCGAGATTTTTGTTACTCCAATGGATTTTAGCCTTGTCATTATGGAATGTAGTGTGTTGTCGAAATTTTTGTTACTCCAATGGATTGTAGCCTTGTCATTATGGAAGGTAGTCTATTGTCTAGATTTTTGTAACTCCAATGGTGGTAGCCTTGTCATTATGGAAGGTAGTCTGTTGACGAGATTTTTGTTACTCCAATGGATGGTAGCCTTGTCATTATTGAAGGTAGTCTGTCGTTGAGATTTCTGTTACTCCAATGGATGGTAGCCTTGTCATTATTAAAGGTAGTCTGTTGTCGAGATTTTTGTCACTCCAATTGATGGTAGCCTTGTCATTATGGAATGTAGTCTGTTGTCGAGACTTTTGTTACTCTAATGGATGGTAGCCTTGTCATTATTGAAGGTAGTCTGTCGTTGAGATTTCTGTTACTCCAATGGATGGTAGCCTTGTCATTATTAAAGGTAGTCTGTTGTCGAGATTTTTGTCACTCCAATTGATGGTAGCCTTGTCATTATGGAATGTAGTCTGTTGTCGAGACTTTTGTTACTCCAATGGATGGTAGCCTTGTCATTATGGAATGTAGTCTGTTGTCGAGATTTTTGTTACTCCAATGGATGGTAGCCTTGTCATTATGGAAGGTAGTGTGTTGTCGAGATTTTTATTACTCCAATTAATGGTAGCCTTGTCATTAGGGAACGTAGTCTGTTGTCGAGATTTTTTTTACACCAATGGATGGTAGCCTTGTCATTATGGAAGGTAGTATGTTGTCGAGATCTTTGTTACTCTAATGGATTGTAGCCTTGTCATTATGTAAGGTAGTCTGTTGTAAAGATTTGTGTTACTCTAATGGATGGTAGCCTTGTCATTATGGAAGGTAGTGTGTTGCCGAGAATTTTGTTAATCCAATGAATGGTACCATTGTCATTATGGAACTTAGTCTGTTATAGATATCTTTGTTACTCCAATGGATGGTAGCCTTGTCATTATGGAAGGTAGTCTATTGTCGAGACTTTCGTTACTCCATTGGATGGTAGCCTTGTCATTATGGAAGGAAGTCTTTTGTCGAAATTCTTGTTACTCCAATGGAAGGTAGCCTTCTCATTATGGAAGGTAGTCTATTGTCGATATTTTTGTTACACCAATGGATGGTAACCTTGTCATTATGGAAGGTAGTCTGTTGTCGAGATTTTGGTTAATTCAATAGATGGTAGCCTTGTCATTATAGAAGATAGTATGTTGTCGAGATTTTTGTTACTCCAATGGATGGTAGCCTTGTCATTATGGAAGGTATTCTATTGTCAAGACTTTTATTACTCCAATGGATGGTAGCCTTGTCATTATGGAAGGTAGTCTGTTGTCTAGATTTTTTGTTACTCCAATGGATGATAGCCTTGTCATTATGAAGGGTAGTATGTTGTCGAGATTTTTGTTACTCTAATGGATCAAAGCCTTGTCATCATGGAAGGTAGTCTGTCATCGAGATTTCTTATACTATAATGGATGGTAGCCTTATAATTATGGAAGGTAGTTTGTTGTTCAGATTTTTGTTACTCTAATGGATGGTAGCCTTGTCATTATGGAAGGTAATCTATTGTCGAGATTTTTGTTACTCCAATGGATGGTAGTCTTGTCATTATGGAAGGTAATCTATTATCGAGATTTTTGTTACACCAATGGATGGTAGCCTTGTCATTATGAAAGGTAGTCTGTTATCAAGAGTTTGGTTAATCCAATGGATGGTAGCCTTGTCATTATGGAGCGTAGTCTGTTGTCGAAATTTTTGTTACTCCAATGGATTATAGCCTTGTCATTATGGAAGGTAGTCTTTTGTATAGATTTTTGTTACCCCAATGGTGGTAGCCCTGTCATTTTGGAAGGTACTCTATTGTCGAGATTTTTGTTACTCTAATGGATTGTAGCCTTGTCATTATGGAATGTAGTCTATTGTCGAAATTTTTGTTACTCCAATGGATTGTAGCCTTGTCATTATGGAAGGTAGTCTGTTGTCTAGATTTTTGTAACTCGAATGGTGGTAGCCTTGTCATTATGGAAGGTTGTATGTTCGTCGAGATTTTTGTTACTCCAATGGATGGTAGCCTTGTCATTATTGAAGGTAGTTTGTTGTCGAGATTTTTGTCACTCCAATTGATGGTAGCCTTGTCATTATGGAATGTAGTCTGTTGTCGAGATTTTTGTTACTCCAATGGATGGTAGCCTTGTCATTATGGAAGGTAGTGTGTTGTCGAGATTTTTGTTACTCCAATTGATGATTGCCTTGTCATTAGGGAACGTACTCTGTTGTCGAGATTTTTGTTACACCAATGGATGGTAGCCTTGTCATTACGGAAGGTAGTATGTTGTCGAGATCCTTCTTACTCTAATGGATTGTAGCCTTGTCATTATGGAAGGAAGTCATTTATCGAGATTTTTGTTACTCAAATTGATGGTAGCCTTGTCATTATGTAAGGTAGTCTGTTGTCAAGATTTGTGTTACTCTAATGGGTGGTAGCCTTGTCATTATGGAAGGTAGTCTGTTGTCGAGATGTTTGTTACACCAATGGATGGTAGCCTTGTCATTATGGAAGGTAGTGTGTTATCGAGATTTTTGTTAATCCAATGAATGGTACCATTGTCATTATGGAACTTAGTCTGTTATAGATATTTTTATTACTCCAATGGATGGTAGCCTTGTCATTATTGAAGGTAGTCTATTGTCGAGACTTTCGTTACTCCATTGGATGGTAGCCTTGTCATTATGGAAGGTAGTCTTTTGTCGAAATTCTTGTTACTCCAATGGAAGGTAGCCTTGTCATTATGGAAGGTAATCTATTATCGGGATTTTTGTTACACCAATGGATGGTAGCCTTGTCATTATGAAAGGTAGTCTGTTATCAAGAATTTTGTTAATCCAATGGATGATAGCCTTGTCATTATGGAGCGTAGTCTACTGTCGAAATTTTTGTTACTCCAATGGATGGTAGGCTTGTCATTATGGAAGGTAGTTTGTTGTTTATATTTTTGTTACTTTATTGGATGGTAACCTTGTCGTTTTGTAAGGTAGCATTTCGTTGTTATTTATGTTACTCCAACGGATGGTAGCCCTGTGATTATTGAACTTAGCCTGCTTTAGAGATTTTTGTTATTCCAATAGATGGTAGCCTTCTATTTATGGAAGGTTGTCTGTTCTCTGGATTTTTGTTACTCTAATGGATGGTAGCCTTGTATTATGTAAGGTAGTCTGTTTTTCGGGATTTTTGTTACTCTAATGGATGGTAGCCTTGTCATTATGGAAGGTAGTCTGTTGTCGAGATTTTTTTTACACAAATGGATGGTAGCCTTGTCATTATGGAAGGTAGTGTGTTGTCGCTATTTTTGTTAATCCAATGGATGGTACCATTGTCATTATGGAACTTAGTCTGTTATAGATATTTTTGTTACTCCAATGGATGGTAGCCTTGTCATTATGGAAGGTAGTCTGTTGTCGAGACTTTCGTTACTCAAATGGATGGTTGCCTTGTCATTATGGAAGGTAGTTTGTTGTCGAGATTTTTGTAACTCCAATAGATTGTAGCCTTGTCAATATGGAAGGTAGTCTGTTGTCGAGATTTTTTTACTCTAATTGATGGCAGCCTTGTCATTATGGAAGATAGTCTGTTATCGAGATTTTTGTCACTCCAAATGATAGTAGCCTTTTCATTATGGAAGGTAGTTTGTTGTCAAGATTTTTGTTTTTCCAATGGATGGTAGCCTTGTCATTATGGAAGGTAGTGTGTTGTCAATATTTTTGTTACTCGAATTGATGGTAGCCTTGTCATTATGGAACGTAGTCTGTTGTCGAGATTTTTGTTACACCAATGGATGGTAGCCTTGTCATTACGGAAGATAGTCTGTTGTCGAGATCTTTGTAATTCTAATGGATTGTAGCCTTGTCATTATGGAAGGTAGTCAGTTGTCGAGATTTTTGTTACTCAAATTGATGGTAGCCTTGTCATTATGTAAGGTAGTCTGTTGTCGAGATTTTTGTTAGTCAAATGGATGGTAGCCTTGTCATGACGGAAGGTAGTTTGTTGTTGATATTTTTTTTAATCCAATGGATGGTAGCCTTGTCATTATGGAAGGAAGTATGTTGATCATATATTTGTTACTCCAATGGATGGTAGCCTTGTCATTATGAAAGGTAGTCTATTGTCGAGATTTTTGTTATTCCATTGGATGGTAGCCTTGTCTTTATGGAAGGTAGACTTTTGTCGATATTTTTTTTACTCCAAATGGATGGTAGCCTTGTGATTATGAAAGGATGTCTGTTGTCTATATTTTTTGTTACTCCAATGTATGATAGCCTTGTCATTATGAAGGGTAGTATGTTGTCGAGATTTCTGTTACTCTAATGGATCGAAGCCTTGTCAATATGGAAGGTAGTCTGGCATTGACATTTCTTATACTATAATGGATGGTAGCCTTGTCATTATGGAAGGTAGTCTGTTGTCGAGATTTTTTTTACTCTAATGGATGGTAGCCTTGTGATTATGGACGGTAGTCTGTTGTCGAGATTTTTGTCACTCCAATTGATGGCAGCCTTGTCATTATGGAAGGTAGTCTGTTGTCGAGATTTTTGTCACTCCAATGGATGGTAGCCTTGTCATTATGGAAGGTAGTCTGTTATCAAGAATTTTGTTAATCCAATGGATGGTAGCCTTGTCATTATGGAGCGTAGTCTGTTGTCGAGATTTTTGTTACTCCAATGGATGGTAGCCTTGACATTTTGGAAGGTAGTCTGTTGTCGATATTTTTGTTACTCCAATGGATGGTAGCCTTATCATTATGGAAGGTAGTCTTTTGTCGAGATTTTTGGTACTCCATTAGAAGGTAGCCTTGTCACTATGTAAGTTAGTTTCTTGTCGATATTTTTGTTACTATATTGGATGGTAGCCTTGTCAATATTTAATGTAGCATGTCGTTGTGATTTCTGTTACTCCAACGGATGGTAGCCCTGTGATTATGGAACTTAATCTGCTTTAGATATTTTTGTTATTCCAATAGATGGTAGCCTTCTCATTATGGAAGGTTGTCTTTTCTCTAGATTTTTGTTACTCTAATGGATGGTAGCCTTGTATTATGTAAGGTAGTCTGTTGTCGATATTTTTGTTACTCTAATGGATGGTAGCCTTTTCATTATGGAAGGTAGTCTGTTGTCGACATTTTTGTTACACCAATGGATGGTAGCCTTGTCATTATGGAAGGTAGTGTGTTGTCGAGATTTTTGTTAATCCAGTGGATGGTACCATTGTCATTATCGAACTTAGTCTATTATAGATATCTTTGTTACTCCAATGGATGGTAGCCTTGTCATTATGGAAGGTAGTCTGTTGTCGAGAATTTCGTTACTCCAATAGATGGTAGCCTTGTCATTATGGAAGGTAGTCTGTTGTCGAGATTTTTTTTACTCTAATGGATGGCAGCCTTATCATTATGGAAGGTAGTCTATTGTCGAGATTTTTGTTTTTCCAATGGATGGTAGCCTTGTCATTATGGAAGGTAGTGTGTTGTCGATATTTTTGTTACTCCAATTGATGGTAGCCTTGATCTCAAACTACTCCAGTCCACCCGTCAAGGTGATTTCGCCTCTCTCCAACGAGGTCTTAATCCACTATATTCAACTGAATATTACAATTGCTTTAACAACTGCTAAATCCTTCTTGAGTCAAACCACAAACCGGTTTCTCAAGGAAATACTTTCTTACAGATAAATGAAATCTAAGTGTGTTGAATGTTTTCTACAAAACTGTTTATCACAACTGTGATACTACACAATTTAAGCTTATGAGAACTAGAATGCTAAAACAATAGAGTGAGCAATTTGGGAGCTTTAGCAAACTGTGAATGAGGATGAAGATGAATCGGTTTTAGGAGAGTAGAGAGTTGTAGAGCATTAGTCGTTTCATTCTTCACTGACTTGATTATATAGCATTGGAAATGATACGTTGGAGTAAGTTATTCTGTTTCAATGCCAATTACATTCTTTCCAAATTGAGAAGATCTTTGTCTGGAATAATGTCGTTGATAATAAAGTATCTTGAATGCACAGTACCGTTGCTAATTAAGCGTGTTCTGGCTTTGGCTTATTCTGATGATGCTAGGTGTTGATGAATTGTTGTTGTCTTGATCAGAGTTTAGATTATTACGCGCAGATCTGTTCATCAGGCTTCAGCGTAAGCACATGCTTTGATCTTCTGATTCTGGCATCTGATATAACATCCTCTGATGCTGATGTTGATGTTTCATCTTCTGATGCTGATGATGATATTCTTATGCTGATACTCATCAGAGTTTCTATAAAACACAGTATAATTTTTAGGCAGCATATATGTCTTACATGAATCATACAATTTATATATTCTTGCATTTGTTATCATCAAAACTTTAACTTAGGGTAGTAGATTCAAACTTTGTTCTAACAATCTCCCCCTTTTTGATGAAGACAAAAACTAGATTTTTTCAATTGAAAATTAACGAGAAAAGTATCAGAGATAACCAAGTATTAAATTGTATCAGAATTAAACAAATAGGTATCAGAGATAGATATGTAGGTAACACGGATAAGGAGAAATAAAAAGGTATCAGAGTTTTAAGGAGATGAAAAATTATCAGAGTTATGATAAGAAAAACTCCCCCTGAGTTTATTACTTCCCTTTTTAATTCCTTGAATCCTTTAGCATCAGATCTTTCTTAAACTTTCTTTGAGCATCAGATCTTTCCTTTACTCCAGCAGAGCTTCAGTGTATCAGAGATTATTAACTTCTTGTACCTGTAAGCTTATGCAAAACAAGGAAACATTCAAGTATATCAGAGTGTTAGAATGTTTGAGACTTTTGCCTCAGTAATCCGCTATTGAAAAATATCATTCTTTTTCTCCCCCTTTTTGTCAGTAATCAAAAAGCGCAAGTAAATGAAGGTAAAACGATCAGAGCAGAAAAACCATTATATATAGTTCAAAGCTTAAAAGATAGTACAGAAGATATGTAAAGAAAACAATGAGAACATAGAAAAAACAAAATCTAAGGTTGGGGTGGAAAGCGTGTGAACAGAGCTTCTAGCATGTTCCTAATCTGATCAGCAGTTTCATTCTGCTTATGCACCATGCTGACTACTGTATCAATCTTGTTGTCTTGCACATCCAACCTTTCCTTCATATGTTCATCACTCTCATCCATTCTTTTCTGCAGACGAATATCATTCTGCTTCAGCTCTTCAAGAGTTTGCCTGTCCAGAGCAGCTTGAGAGACGTCAGAAACAAGATGCTTCTGAGAGATTTCTGCAACATCTTCAGCTTGAATAGTATGATCTTCTGCTATTTGAACTTTTGAAGCTGGACGCTTTTCAGACCATGGCTCACTATCCAGAAAGAGCACTTCCTCCTTCAGCAGCTGACTCATGACTGGAGCTTCAACTTCCTTCAGCAGCTTGCTGAAGTTCTGTTGAGCCTGTTCATAGTTTATGTCTTGCAGCTTGAAGGATTCAGTGCGTACCCAACTTCTGAATTGTGTCCAGAGTTGGTCTGAAGTAGTAGGATCAATCATTCCAGGACAAACCTGCTTTAGAGAAGCAATCCAGTTCTGCATTCCTGTTTCAAAATTCAAGATGCTGGCACCAACATCTAGTTGTTTGGGTTTGGGAATGGCTATTTTGTTTTTAAGGTCAGCAAGGAGGTCAAGGACTGTTAGGTCAATGAAGGTCTTACTGTGGTCATCTGTATTTTGTTTGGGAGATGGAGTGGGAGAATTAGAAATGATTATTGGACTGTTTGGAGTATTTGGAGGGGTAGTTTCTAGTGAGGATGGAAGTTGGGGTATGTTTACAATTGTACCACAAGGCAGTTGAATTGCCAAGGGTTGTGGTTCAGAGGATTGAGGTGAGTGAGGTTCAGGGGTTTGAGGTTCAGGTGATGGAGTTTTAGAGTGATGAAACTCAGGTTATGGAGATGATGGTTTAGGTGAAGGTGGATTAAGTTTTGGTTGTGGAGAGAGAGGTGGATTAGTTTCTGGTTCTGGAGATGGTGGATTTTCTGGTATGGGTGAGAGTGTATGTTCTGGTTGGGGTGAATGGGCAGTTTCTGGTTGGGTGTTTGGATTTTCTGAGAGGGGAGCGGAAGAATGTTGATCAATTTCAGAAAGAACTTTATGAAGTTCTGATTCTGTTGATGTTGCGGGTTTTGGATTTTAGGGTTTGGTGCGGGATCTCCTGAGAGTTAGTGACTCAGAAGGGTCAAACTCTGGTTCGGTATCATCAATAGTTGGTATGGGGATTGGGAGTTCATATGAAGCTGGGGTTGGGATCAATGTTGGAGCAGCAAATGAATTTAAAACATTAACAGCAAATAGATTACCTCTCTTCTTTGGTGTCTGCTGGGATGGTCCTTCTGAAGCAGCCTTCCTCTTCTTCGTCTTCTTTAATGTAACCTCTGGTGTTTGCTAGTGCAGATCTTTGATGTTCAGATCAGGACCTGTGCCATCAGCTTTACACGCGTCCAAGTATCTGAGAATGATGACTGGTTTAGAGTCAATCTCAGAGAATATGGGAAAGTCGCTCAGAGGGACTCTTCTGCTGGTGATGTCAGCAAGAGGAGTGACGCTGGGCTCCTTTATGATATTCTCTATCAGTTTCATCTTTTTCAAATTCTTAGCGATCAGCTGCTTGCCAACAGCTGGTTCCAGAGAACTTATTTCTTGTGCTTTTGTAAGGTGTTCTATCAGCCTATTCTCAATCAGAATATCTGATATTAATCTTCCAAAGGGTATCCAATCCCTTTTTGTCTTTTCTTCTTCTCTTGTCTCCTTGACGCTAGTCTTCAAGTGATTGAACAGAAGATGAGCAAGGTTGATCTTGGTCTTCTTTGCAATAAAATACAGTAGAAATTGCTGATCTATGTTGATATAGTCTGGAGAGCTTATGGCCTTCCTGTGGTTGAAGCAGCCAAAGATGATCTTCGCCCAGATTCTGTGTTTATCCATCAAATCTCTGATCTTGCTGGATGGAACCCCATGAGTGAAAATCTTTCTAACAACAATGCCAGTGTTTCCAGCTCTTTCTGCCATGTCAATACAGCGGATGCCACCAACGTTGTATCCAATCAGCCTAGCAATGTGATCCTCAGTGATCACTATCTTCTTCCCCATGATGTACGATGTAACCTGATGGGTTGAAGCAGACGCATGAATCCAGAACTCTTTAACCAGAATGGGGAATGTTGGTCCCACTAACCTATCAAAATACCTCTCCCGGCCTTGTGCCCTAATTTCTTCAGTCAAATCGAAGCCATTTTCTTTCAAACTGGTGAAATCAACGATCAGTTCAGACAGAACTTCCAAGTTCTTCACCGGAGTAAGTAGAGTTCTGAAGGGAATTTGGTATTGTTCAGATGAAGCTTCTTGCTGGGAACCTGCAGAAACATTGCTAGAAGTTGCCATGTTCACATTAGGGTTTCTTTGAGAAAAGCTTGAAAAAGGGTTTTCTTTGGAAAAAGATGAACACACAAGTAAAAGTGCAGAAAATATTTGGATGATTGTAAGAGACGGTAAAAATTTAATGAATGATGTTAAGGCGTTTAAATAGATTTTCAAAAGATGTTTTGAAAATGTAAATGATTTAAAGAGAGAGAATTAACTCATGATTACAATTGTACTCATGATTACACGCATTTAATGCTTGCTGATTTTGGGGGATTTGAGAAAGATATTTGGAATGGTTACCAGACATGTGTCTCAATGCATCCAATCAGCGTTTTGCCTTCTCAGAAGCGTGCACGCGTGTTCTGCTTTAGAGATTAGCTGATGACTGGATGACACTTGTTTGATTTGGTGAACAACACATCTATCCTTGAAATGAGACGCTCAGATCTTTATGGATAGACTCTGATACAATCTGCATGTCTAACTTTCTGAAAGAAGATTGATCAGAAGTTCACAGTAAAATAAAACACATTCTGAAAGTTAATATATAAAATTAAAACATTTTCACTCTGGGCAGAGCTTCATGCTGAGATGTTTCAGAATAAAGTTGAACCTATCTTCAGAAAGTGGTTTAGTGAAGATATCAGCCCATTGATTGTCTGTATCAATAAATTTTAAGTTCAAAATTCCTTTCTGAATATAGTCCCTAATGAAATGGTGTTTTATTTCTATATGCTTAGCCCTAAAATGCAAAATAGGATTTTTACTTAAACAAATGGCAGAAGTATTGTCACAGAGTATAGGGATGTTACTCTAAAAAATATGGAAGTCTTCAAGCTGACTTTTCATCCAGAGCATTTGTGTGCTGCATCCAGCTGCTGCTATGTACTCAGCTTCTGCTATTGATAGCGCAATTGTGGATTGCCTTTTGTTGGACCAAGAGATCAGATTTTCTCCCAGAAACTGGCAGCTTCCAGAAGTACTTTTACGCTCTACTCTGTCTCCAGCAAAGTCAGCATCATTGTAACCTACTAAGCTGTAATCACTAGATTTTCTATAAAATAAACCCAGATTAGTAGTACCTTTCAGATACTTGAAAATTCGCTTAATAGCTGTTAAGTGAGATTCTCTAGGATCTGATTGGAATCTTGCACAATTACATATGCTGAATAAAATATCAGGCCTTAAAGCCGTCAGATAAAGAAGAGCGCCAATCATACCTCTGTAGACCTTTTGTTCTACCTTTTTGCTTACCTCTTCTCTTTCCAGAATGCACGTGGGATGCATTGGAATTTTTGATGACTTACATTCTGAGAGATCAAATTTCTTCACAAGTTCTCTGACATATTTGCTCTGATGAATGTAAGTTCCCTCTGGATTTTGATTGATCTGAATTCCCAGAAAGAATTTCAGTTCTCCCATGAGGCTCATCTCAAATTCTGCCTGCATACACTTAGCAAATTTTCTTCAAAGAGAAGGATTAGTAGATCCAAAAATAATATCGTCAACATAATTTTGACAGACTAAGATGTCATTCTTAAATGACTTACAGAATAAGGTAGTGTCCACCTTCCCTCTGGTGAATTCTTTTTGTAATAGAAAGTTACTTAGTCTTTTAAACCAAGCTCTGGGAGCTTGTTTCAGACCATACAGTGACTTCTTTAGTTTGAAAACATATTCTGGATTTTTTGTACTTTCAAAACCAGGGGGTTGGTGCACATAAACCTCTTCTTCTATATATCCATTTAAGAATGCACTCTTGACATCCATCTGATACAGAGTGATGCCTTTATTCACAGCAAACGAAATTAAAAGTCTGATAGATTCTAACCTGGCGACTGGGGCAAGGTTTCTGTATAGTCTATCCCCTCTTGCTGACTATAACCTTGTGCTACCAGTCGTGCTTTGTTTCTGATAACTTCACCTTGTTCGTTCAGCTTGTTTCTGAACACCCATATTGTTTCAATGACGTTGAATCCTTTTGGTCTGGGAACAAGATCCCATACGTCATTTCTGGTGAATTGATTCAGCTCTTCTTGCATCGCTAGAATCCAGTCGTTATCCAGAAGTGCTTCATAAATTGAAGTAGGTTCAATCAGAGAAACAAGTCCCATGAGGGATTCTTCAGAGTTTCTGAAGCTGGCTCTTGTTCTGATTGGATCTTCCTTTCTTCCTAAGATAGTTTCTTCTGGGTGATCCAAGCTGCTTCTGGGTAGTCTTTTCTGAGGTTGGTCAGCAGATGTTGCTGGATTACTAGCTGTGCCTCTTTCTGATGTTGAAGTAATGTCTTTATTTAGAGCTTCTGATGACTTGTCTTCAGAACCTGTAAATTCAACTTCCATACCTGCAAAAACATCATTCTGATTTTACTTTTCAGAGTCAAGCTTATCATCAAAGCGAACACTGATTGATTCTTCCATAATCTGTGTTTCTGTATTGTATACACTGTACCCTCTTGAGCGTTCAGAGTATCCTAACATAATACACTTCTGTGCTTTAGAGTCTAACTTGTTCAAATAATTTTTTGTATTTAATATAAATCAAGTACATCCAAATGGATGAAAATATGAAATGTTGGGCTTTTTGTTCTTCCACAATTCATATGGAGTCTTTTCCAGAATAGGTCTTATGGAGATTCTGTTATGAATGTAGCACGCTAGGTTATCGCCTCTGCCCAGAAGATCTTAGCAACGTTTGTCTCATTGATCATGGTTCTGGCCATTTCTTGCAATGTTCTGTTCTTTCGTTCTACAACTCCATTTTGCTGGGGAGTTCTAGGACAAGAGAAATCATGCAGAATGCCTTTGTCATTAAAGAATGACTCAAAATCTTTGTTTTCAAACTCTCCACCATGATCACTTTTGACTTTAACGATTCTAAGATCCTTTTAATTCTGAACTTGGTTACAGAAGGTGACAAACACAGAGTGTGACTCGTCCTTGTGTCTTAAGAACTTTACCCATGTCCATCTGCTATAGTCATCTACGATTACTAACCCATACTTCTTTCGACTGACTAAAGCAGTTTTAACTGGTCCAAATAAGTCAATGTGCATAATTTCTAATGGTTTAGAGGTAGAAACAACATTTTTAGATTTGAAAGAAGGTTTTGCAAACTTGCCTTTCTGACATGCTTCACATAGAGCATCTGAATTGAACTTCAGATTAGGAAGTCCTCTGACCAGATTGAGTTTGTTAATCTGAGATATTCTTCTCATACTAACATGCCCCAATCTTCTGTGCCAGATCCATTTCTCGTTGTTAACAGACAGAAGACACTTTACATTCTGACTTTTCAGTTCAGAAAGTTTTATTTTATAAATGTTGTTTTTCCTCTTTCCATTAAATAGGATAGTCCCATCTTTCTGACTAACAGCTTTACATGATTTTTGATTAAAGATTATATCATAACCGTTATCACTTAATTGAATTATGGATAACAGATTATGCATTAATCCATCTACCAGCAGAACATTATTTATAGAGGGAAGATTTCCATTACCTACAGTTCCAGAGCCAATGATCTTTCCCCTCTGATTTCCTCCAAAGCCTACGTGGCTTCCAGGCTTAAGTTCCAGGCTTTGGAACATACGCCTTCTTCCCGTCATGTGTCGTGAGCAGCCAGAGTCCAGGTACCATGACTGGTGTTTCTGATTTGCTGCTAAAGATATCTGCAACATGTATTATTTTATCCTTAGGTACCCATATTTTATTGGGTCCTGATTTGTTAGCTTTACCAAAACTCTGGTTGAATTTTGGTTTCACATAATAATTGCTACTAGTATATTTAATATCATGTGTGTGACCATACACAAAGTGTGAATTCAGAGGAGTGTGTTTAATAGTTAAATCCATGGAATTCTTTGGTGTAGGAACCTTACCTTGGTATCCTATTCCCTTTCTGCCGTTTCTGCTAACTCCATAGATCATTGAAGCCATTTTGCTTCTATCTATGCTTTTAGCAAGGAACTTCTGAAAGCTATGATCATACTCCTTGATGATCTCATCAGCGCTGCTGGGAGTTTCAGAATTTGTTTCCTTCTGAGAGTTTTGTAAAACATTTTCCAGCTTTGAAATTTTATTTTTCAGCTCAGAACTTTCCAATTTAAGACTCTCAGTTTTATCAGAGTCAGATTCAAGATTCCTTTTCAGGTTTCTGAATTTTACTCTGATCTGCTGATATCTTTCCAGAATTTCGTTAAGGCTTTTAGCAAGTTCATCCTTAGTAAAATTAATTGCAAAGTCAGGAAATACCTCTTTGGTGTCTGATTCTGAGTCTGATCCAGAAGCTTCACTGTCTTCTGATATGTTGGCCATGAGAGCTATGTTTGCTCTCTCATCATCTGATTTTGAGTCAGCTTCAGACGAGTCAGAGTCATCCCATGTAGCCATGAGACTTTTCATCTTTTCTCTTCCAAACTTCTTTTTGGACTTTTCCCTCTGAAGCTTTGGACAGTCACTCTTGTAGTGTCCTTGCTCATTACATTCATAGCAGATGATGTCCTTGGTGTTTGGCTTTCTGCTTCCTGAAGAGCCTTCAGATCTTCTGTATCTAGAGGAAGAGTCTGACCTTCTGTATCTGGAAGAGGACTCATTCTGATCAGATCTTCTGGAATTCCTGAACTTCCTTTTCCTCTGCTTCCATAGTTGGTTCACTCTTTTAGAGAGGAGAAAAAGTTCGTCTTCTTCTGATGAGGACCCATCAGATGTTTCTTCAACTGCCTGCAAAACTTTAGAGTCAGATTTTCTGTTAGATTTTAATGTTAAGGCTTACCTTGCTTCTGAGTTTCATCAACTTCTAGCTCTATCTCGTGACTTCTGAAGGAGCTGATAAGTTCCTCCAGAGAAATTTTGTTGAGATCTTTAGCTAGCTTCAGCGCTGTAACCATTGGCCTCCACTGTTTTGGCAAGCTTCTAATGATCTTCTTGACATGATCAGCAGTAGAGTATCCTTTGTCCAGAACCTTGAGACCAGCCACAAGAATTTGGAATCTTGAGAACATTATTTCAATGGATTCACTTTCTTCCATTTTGAATGCCTCATACTTCTGAATGAGCGCAAGAGCTTTAGTTTCTTTGACCTGAATGTTGCCTTCATGCGTCATTCTGAGTGAGTCAAACATGTTCTTTGATGTGTCTCTGTTAGAGATCTTTTCATATTCAGCGTAAGAGATGGCGCTGAGAAGAATGGTTCTGGCCTTATGGTTATTTTTGAAGTCACGCTTTTGTTGATCAGACATTGCTTTCCTGTCAATCTTCTGACCGCTTGCATTCACTGGGTGCCTGTATCCATCTGTCACCATGTCCCACAGATCAGCATCATGTGCCAGAAAGAAGCTTTCGATTATGTCTTTCAAGTAATCAAAATTCTCTCCATCAAAGACTGGAGGTTTGCTGCTGAATCTGTCTCTATCTTCATTGTTGTCATTGCTGTTGTGTTGATATGTTCCTGCCATTGTGTTTTTCTGACGCTGGATCTTGTAATGACACGGTAAAGTGTTTTAGCTCAGAACCAGGCGCTCTGATGCCAATTGAAGAAGTGAAAAACACAAGAAGGGGGGTTAAATTGTAAAACTTGAAATCAAATGCAGACAACACGATATTTTTATCCTGGTTCGTTTGATCTCAAACTACTCCAGTCCACCCGTCAAGGTGATTTTGCCTCTCTCCAACGAGGTCTTAATCCACTATATTCAAATGAATATTACAACTGCTTTAACAACTACTAAAGCCTTCTTGAGTCAAACCACAAACCGGTTTCTCAAGGAAATACTTTCTTACAGATAAATGAAATCTAAGTGTGTTAAATATTTTCTACAAAACTGTTTATCACAACTGTGATACTACACAATTTAAGCTTATGGGAACTAGAATGCTAAAACAATAGAGTGAGCAATTTGGGAGCTTTAGCAAACTGTGAATGAGGATGAAGATGAATCGCTTTTAGGCGTGTAGAGAGTTGTAGAGCATTAGCCATTTCATTCTTCACTGACTTGATTATATAGCATTGGAAATGATACGTTGGAGTAAGTTATTCTGTTTCAATGCCAATTACATTCTTTCCAAATTGAGAAGATCTTTGTCTGGAATAATGCCGTTGATAATAAAGTATCTTGTATGCACATTACCGTTGCTAATTAAGCGTGTTCTAGCTTTGGCTTATTCTGATGCTGCTAGGTGCTGATGAATTGTTGTTGTCTTGATCAGAGTTTAGATTGTTACGCGCAGATCTGTTCATCAAGCTTCAGCATAAGCACATGCTTTGATCTACTGATTCTGGCATCTGATATAACATCCTCTGATGCTGATGTTGATGTTTCATCTTCTGATGCTGATGATGATATTCTTATGCTGATACTCATCAGAGTTTCTGTAAAACACAGTATAATTTTTAGGCAGTATATATGTCTTACATGAATCATACAATTTATATATTCTTGCATTTCTTATCATCAAAACTTTAACTTAGGGTAGTAGATTCAAACTTTGTTCTAACAATGGATGGAGATTTTTGTGACACCAATGGATGGTAGCCTTGTCATTACGGAAGGTAGTCTATTGTCGAGATCTTTTTTACTCTAATGGATTGTAGCCTTGTCATTATGGAAGGTAGTCAGTTGTCGAGATTTTTTTTACTCAAATTGATGGTAGCCTTGTCATTATGTAAGGTAGTCTGTTATCGAGATTTTTGTTACTCCAATGGATTGTAGCCTTGTCATTATGGAAGGTAGTTTGTTGTTGATATTTTTGTTACTCCAATGGATTGTAGCCTTGTCATTATGGAAGGTAGTCTGATGTCTAGATTTTTGTTACTCCAATGGTGGTAGCCTTGTCATTATGGAAGGTAGACTTTTGTCGAGATTTTTGTTACTCCAAATGGATGGTAGCCTTGTCATTATGGAAGGTAGTCTGTTGCCGAGATTTTTGTAACTCTAAAGGATGGTAGCCTTGTCATTATGGATGGTAGTCTGTTGTCGAGATTTTTGTTACTCCAATGGATTGTAGCCTTGTCATTATGGAAGGTAGTCTGTTGTTGAAATTTTTGTTACTCCAATGGATTATAGCCTTGTCATTATGGAAGGTAGTTTGTTGTCTAGATTTTTGTTACTCCAATGGTGGTAGCCTTGTCATTATGGAAGGTAGTCTGTTATCGAGATTTTTGTTACTCCAATGGATGGTAGCCTTGTCATTATTGAAGGTAGTCTGTCGTTGAGATTTCTGATACTCCAATGGATGGTAGCCTTTTCATTATTAAAGGTAGTCTGTTGTCGAGATTTTTGTCACTCCAATTGATGGTAGCCTTGTCATTATGGAAGGTAGTCTGTTGTCGAGATTTTTGTTACTCCAATAGATGGTAGCCTTGTCATTATGGAAGGTAGTGTGTTTTCGAGATTTTTGTTACTCCAATTGATGGTAGCCTTGTCATTATGGAACGTAGTCTGTTGTCGACATTTTTGTTACACCAATGGATGGCATCCTTGTCATTACGGAAGGTAGTCTGTTGTCGAGATCTTTGTTACTCTAATGGATTGTAGCCTTTTCATTATGGAAGGTAGTCATTTGTCGAGATTTTTGTTACTCAAATTGATGGTAGCCGTGTCATTATGTAAGTTAGTCTGTTGTCGAGATTTTTGTTAATCTAATGGATGGTAGCCTTACCATTATGGAAGGTAGTTTATTGTCGAGATTTTTGTTACACCAATGGATGGTAGCCTTGTCATTATGGAAGGTAGTGTGTTGTCGAGATTTTTGTTAATCCAATTGATGCTACCATTTTCATTATGGATATTATTCTGTTATAGATATTTTTGTTACTCCAATGGATGGTAGCCTTGTCATTATGGAAGGTAATCTTTTGTCGAGGCTTTCGTTACTCCAATGGATGGTAGCCTTGTCATTATGGAAGGTAGTCTATTGTCGATATTTTTGTTACTCCTATAGATGGTAGCCTTGTCATTATGGATGGTAGTCTGTTGTCGAGATTTTTGTTACTCCAATGGATTGTAGCCTTGTCATTATGGAAGGTAGTCTATTGTTTAGATTTTTGTTACTCCAATGGTGGTAGCCTTGTCATTATGGATGGTAGTCTGTTGTCGAGATTTTTGTTACTCCAATGGATGGTAGCCTTCTCATTATTGAAGGTAGTCTGTCATTGAGATTTCTATTACTCTAATGGATGGTAGCCTTGTCATTATTAAAGGTAGTATGTTGTCGAGATTTTTGTCACTCCAATTGATGGTAGCCTTGTCATTATGGAAGGTAGTCTGTTGCCGAGATTTTTGTTACTCCAATGGATAGTAGCCTTATCAATATGGAAGGTAGTGTGTTGTCGAGATTTTTGTTACTCCAATTGATGGTAGCCTTGTCATTATGGAACATAGTCTGTTGTCGAGATTTTTGTTACACCAATGGATGGTAGCCATGTCATTACGGAAGGTAGTCTGTTGTCGATATCTTTGTTACTCTAGTGGATGGTAGCCTTGTCATTATGGAAGGTAGTCTGTTGTCGAGACTTTCGTTACTCCAATGGATGGTAGCCTTGTCATTATGGAAGGTAGTCTGTTGTCGAGAATTTTTTTACTCTAAAGGATGGTAGCCTTGTCATTATGGAAGGTAGTCTGTTGTCTAGATTTGTGTTACTCCAATGGTGGTAGTCTTGTCATTATGGAAGGTAGTCTGTTGTCGAGATTTTTATTACTCCAATGGATGGTAGCCTTGTCATCATTAAAGGTAGTGTGTCATTGAGATTTATGTTACTCCAATGGACGGTAGCCTTCTCATTATTAAAGGTAGTCTGTTGTCAAGATTTTTGTCACTCCAATTGATGGTAGCCTTGTCATTATGGAAGGTTGTCTGTTGTCGAGATTTTTGTTACTCCAATGGATTGTAGCCTTGTCATTATGGAAGGTAGTCTGTTGTTCATATTTTTGTTACTCCAGTGGATTGTAGCCTTGTCATTATGGAAGGTAGTTTGTTGTCTAGATTTTTGTTACTCCAATGGTGGTAGCGTTGTCATTATGGAAGGTAGACTTTTGTCGAGATTTTTGTTACTCCAAATGGATGGTAGCCTTGTCATTATGGAAGGTAGTCTGTTGCCGAGATTTTTGTTACTCTAAAGGATGGTAGCCTTGTCATTATGGATGGTAGTCTGTTGTCGAGATTTGTGTTACTCCAATGGATTGTAGCCTTGTCATTATGGAAGGTAGTCTGTTGTTGAAATTTTTGTTACTCCAATGGATTATAGCCTTGTCATTATGGAAGGTAGTTTGTTGTCAAGATTTTTGTTACTCCAATGGTGGTAGCCTTGTCATTATGGAAGGTAGTCTGTTATCGAGATTTTTGTTACTCCAATGGATGGTAGCCTTGTCATTATTGAAGGTAGTCTATCGTTGAGATTTCTGATACTCCAATGGATGGTAGCCTTTTCATTATTAAAGGTAGTCTATTGTCGAGATTTTTGTCACTCCAATTGATGGTAGCCTTGTCATTATGGAAGGTAGTCTGCTGTCGAGATTTTTGTTACTCCAATGGATGGTAGCCTTGTCATTATGGAAGGTAGTGTGTTGCCGAGATTTTTGTTACTCCAATTGATGGTAGCCTTGTCATTATGGAACGTAGTCTGTTGTCGACATTTTTGTTACACCACTGGATGGTATCCTTGTCATTACGGAAGGTAGTCTGTTGTCGAGATCTTTGTTACTCTAATGGATTGTAGCCTTTTCATTATGGAAGGTAGTCATTTGTCGAGATTTTTGTTACTCAAATTGATGGTAGCCTTGTCATTATGTAAGTTAGTCTGTTGTCGAGATTTTTGTTCCTCTAATGGATGGTAGCCTTGCCATTATGGAAGGTAGTTTATTGTCGAGATTTTTGTTACACCAATGGATGGTAGCCTTTTCATTATGGAAGGTAGTGTGTTGTCGAGATTTTTGTTAATCCAATTGATGGTACCATTGTCATTATGGAACTTAGTCCGTTATAGATATTTTTGTTACTCCAATGGACGGTAGCCTTGTCATTATGGAAGGTAATCTTTTGTCGAGGCTTTCGTTACTCCAATGGATGGTAGCCTTGTCATTATGGAAGGTAGTCTATTGTCGATATTTTTGTTACTCCTATAGATGGTAGACTTGTCATTATGGATGGTAGTCTGTTGTCAAGATTTTTGTTACTCCAATGGATTGTAGCCTTGTCATTATGGAAGGTAGTTTGTTGTCGAAATTTTTGTTACTCCAATGGATTGTAGCCTTGTCATTATGGAAGGTAGTCTATTGTCTAGATTTTTGTTACTCCAAGTGTGGTAGCCTTGTCATTATGGATGGTAGTCTGTTGTCGAGATTTTTGTTACTCCAATGGATGGTAGCCTTGTCATTATTGAAGGTAGTCTGTCATTGAGATTTCTATTACTCTAATGGATGGTAGCCTTGTCATTATTAAAGGTAGTATGTTGTCGAGATTTTTGTCACTCCAATTGATGGTAGCCTTGTCATTATGGAAGGTAGTCTGTTGTCGAGATTTTTGTTACTCCAATGGATGGTAGCCTTATAAATATGGAAGGTAGTGTGTTGTCGAGATTTTTGTTACTCCAATTGATGGTAGACTTGTCATTATGGAACGTAGTCTGTTGTGGAGATTTTTGTTACACCAATGGATGGTAGCCATGTCATTACGGAAGGTAGTCTGTTGTCGATATCTTTGTTACTCTAGTGGATGGTAGCCTTGTCATTATGGAAGGTAGTCTGTTGTCGAGACTTTCGTTACTCCAATGGATGGAAGCCTTAACATTATGGAAGGTAGTCTGTTGTCGAGAATTTTTTTACTCTAAAGGATGGTAGCCTTGTCATTATGGATGGTAGTCTGTTGTCGAGATTTTTGTTACTCCAATGGATGGTAGCCTTGTCATTATGGAAGGTAGTACGTTGTCGAAATTTTTGTTACTCCAATGGATTGTAGCCTTGTCATTATGGAAGGTAGTCTGTATTCTAGATTTGTGTTACTCCAATGGTGGTAGCCTTGTCATTATGGAAGGTAGTCTGTTGTCGAGATTTTTATTACTCCAATGGATGGTAGCCTTGTCATCATTAAAGGTAGTCTGTCATTGAGATTTATGTTACTCCAATGGATGGTAGCCTTGTCATTATTAAAGGTAGTCTGTTGTCGAGATTTTTGTCACTCCAATTGATGGTAGCCTTGTCATTATGGAAGGTTGTCTGTTGTCGAGATTTTTGTTACTCCAATGGATTGTAGCCTTGTCATTATGGAAGGTAGTCTGTTGTTGATATTTTTGTTACTCCAATGGATTGTAGCCTTTTCATTATGGAAGGTAGTTTGTTGTCTAGATTTTTGTAACTCCAATGGTGGTAGCCTTGTCATTATGGAAGGTAGACTTTTGTCGAGATTTTTGTTACTCCAAATGGATGGTAGCCTTGTCATTATGGATGGTAGTCTGTTGTCGAGATTTGTGTTACTCCAATGGATTGTAGCCTTGTCATTATGGAAGGTAGTCTGTTATCGAGATTTTTGTTACTCCAATGGATGGTAGCCTTGTCATTATTGAAGGTAGTCTGTCGTTGAGATTTCTGATACTCCAATGGATGGTAGCCTTTTCATTATTAAAGGTAGTCTGTTGTCGAGATTTTTGTCACTCCAATTGATGGTAGCCTTGTCATTATGGAAGGTAGTCTGTTGTCGAGATTTTTGTTACTCCAATGGATGGTAGCCTTGTCATTATGGAAGGTAGTGTGTTGTCGAGATTTTTGTTACTCCAATTGATGGTAGCATTGTCATTATGGAACGTAGTCTGTTGTCGACATTTTTGTTACACCAATGGATGGAAGCCTTGTCATTACAGAAGGTAGTCTGTTGTCGAGATCTTTGTTACTCTAATGGATTGTAGCCTTTTCATTATGGAAGGTAGTCACTTGTCGAGATTTTTGTTACTCAAATTGATGGTAGCCTTGTCATTATGTAAGTTAGTCTGTTGTCGAGATATTTGTTACTCTAATGGATGGTAGCCTTGCCATTATGGAAGGTAGTTTATTGTCGAGATTTTTGTTACACCAATGGATGGTAGCCTTGTCATTATGGAAGGTAGTGTGTTGTCGATATTTTTGTTAATCCAATTGATGGTACCATTGTCATTATGGAACTTAGTCCGTTATAGATATTTTTGTTACTCCAATGGACGGTAGCCTTGTCATTATGGAAGGTAATCTTTTGTCGAGGCTTTCGTTACTCCAATGGATGGTAGCCTTGTCATTATGGAAGGTAGTCTATTGTCGATATTTTTGTTACTCCTATAGATGGTAGCCTTGTCATTATGGATGGTAGTCTGTTGTCAAGATTTTTGTTACTCCAATGGATTGTAGCCTTGTAATTATGGAAGGTAGTTTGTTGTCGAAATTTTTGTTACTCCAATGGATTGTAGCCTTGTCATTATGGAAGGTAGTCTATTGTCTAGATTTTTGTTACTCCAAGTGTGGTAGCCTTGTCATTATGGATGGTAGTCTGTTGTGGAGATTTTTGTTACTCCAATGGATGGTAGCCTTGTCATTATTGAAGGTAGTCTGTCATTGAGATTTCTATTACTCTAATGGATGGTAGCCTTGTCATTATTAAAGGTAGTCTGTTGTCGAGATTTTTGTCACTCCAATTGATGGTAGCTTTGTCATTATGGAAGGTAGTCTGTTGTCGAGATTTTTGATACTCCAATGGATGGTAGCCTTATCAATATGGAAGGTAGTGTGTTGTCAAGATTTTTGTTACTCCAATTGATGGTAGCCTAGTCATTATGGAACGTAGTCTGTTGTCGAGATTTTTGTTACACTAATGGATGGTAGCCATGTCATTACGGAAGGTAGTCTGTTGTCTATATCTTTGTTACTATAGTGGATGGTAGCCTTGTCATTATGGAAGGTAGTCTGTTCTCGAGACTTTCGTTACTCCAATGGATGGAAGACTTGTCATTATGGAAGGTAGTCTGTTGTCGAGATTTTTTTTACTCTAAAGGACGGTAGCCTTGTCATTATGGATGGTAGTCTGTTGTCGAGATTTTTGTTACTCCAATGGATGGTAGCCTTGTCATTATGGAAGGTAGTTCGTTGTCGAAATTTTTGTTACTCCAATGGATTGTAGCCTTGTCATTATGGAAGGTAGTCTGTTGTCTAGATTTGTGTTACTCCAATGGTGGTAGCCTTGTCATTATGGAAGGTAGTCTGTTGTCGAGATTTTTATTACTCCAATGGATGGTAGCCTTGTCATCATTAAAGGTAGTCTGTCATTGAGATTTATGTTACTCCAATGGATGGTAGCCTTGTCATTATTAAAGGTAGTCTGTTGTCGAGATTTTTGTCACTCCAATTGATGGAAGCCTTGTCATTATGGAAGGTTGTCTGTTGTCGAGATTTTTGTTACTCCAATGGATTGTAGCCTTGTCATTATGGAAGGTAGCGTGTTGTCGAGATTTTTGTTACTCCAATTGATGGTAGCCTTTTCATTATGGAAGGTAGTTTGTTGTCTAGATTTTTGTAACTCCAATGGTGGAAGCCTTGTCATTATGGAAGGTAGACTTTTGTCGAGATTTTTGTTACTCCAAATGGATGGTAGCCTTGTCATTATGGAAGGTAGTCTGTTGCCGAGATTTTTGTTACTCTAAAGGATGGTAGCCTTGTCATTATGGACGGTAGTCTGTTGTCGAGATTTGTGTTTCTCCAATGGATTGTAGCCTTGTCATTATGGAAGGTAGTCTGTTATCGAGATTTTTGTTACTCCAATGGATGGTAGCCTTGTCATTATTGAATGTAGTCTGTCGTTGAGATTTCGTATACTCCAATGGATGGTAGCCTTTTCATTATTAAAGGTAGTCTGTTGTCGAGATTTTTGTCACTCCAATTGATGGTAGCCTTGTCATTATGGAAGGTAGTCTGTTGTCGAGATTTTTGTTACTCCAATGGATGGTAGCCTTGTCATTATGGAAGGTAGTGTGTTGTCGAGATTTTTGTTACTCCAATTGATGGTAGCCTTGTCATTATGGAACGTAGTCTGTTGTCGACATTTTTGTTACACCAATGGATGGAAGCCTTGTCATTACAGAAGGTAGTCTGTTGTCGAGATCTTTGTTACTCTAATGGATTGTAGCCTTTTCATTATGGAAGGTAGTCACTTGTCGAGATTTTTGTTACTCAAATTGATGGTAGCCTTGTCATTATGTAAGTTAGTCTGTTGTCGAGATTTTTGTTACTCTAATGGATGGTAGCCTTGCCATTATGGAAGGTAGTTTATTGTCGAGATTTTTGTTACACCAATGGATGGTAGCCTTGTCATTATGGAAGGTAGTGTGTTGTCGAGATTTTTGTTAATCCAATTCATGGTAGCCTAGTCATTATGGAACGTAGTCTGTTGTCGAGATTTTTGTTACACTAATGGATGGTAGCCATGTCATTACGGAAGGTAGTCTGTTGTCTATATCTTTGTTACTATAGTGGATGGTAGCCTTGTCATTATGGAAGGTAGTCTGTTCTCGAGACTTTCGTTACTCCAATGGATGGAAGACTTGTCATTATGGAAGGTAGACTGTTGTCGAGAATTTTTTTACTCTAAAGGACGGTAGCCTTGTCATTATGGATGGTAGTCTGTTGTCGAGATTTTTGTTACTCCAATGGATGGTAGCCTTGTCATTATGGAAGGTAGTTCGTTGTCGAAATTTTTGTTACTCCAATTGATTGTAGCCTTGTCATTATGGAAGGTAGTCTGTTGTCTAGATTTGTGTTACTCCAATGGTGGTAGCCTTGTCATTATGGAAGGTAGTCTGTTGTCGAGATTTTTATTACTCCAATGGATGGTAGCCTTGTCATCATTAAAGGTAGTCTGTCATTGAGATTTATGTTACTCCAATGGATGGTAGCCTTGTCATTATTAAAGGTAGTCTGTTGTCGAGATTTTTGTCACTCCAATTGATGGTAGCCTTGTCATTATGGAAGGTTGTCTGTTGTCGAGATTTTTGTTACTCCAATGGATTGTAGCCTTGTCATTATGGAAGGTAGCGTGTTGTCGAGATATTTGTTACTCCAATTGATGGTAGCCTTTTCATTATGGAAGGTAGTTTGTTGTCTAGATTTTTGTAACTCCAATGGTGGTAGCCTTGTCATTATGGAAGGTAGACTTTTGTCGAGATTTTTGTTACTCCAAATGGATGGTAGCCTTGTCATTATGGAAGGTAGTCTGTTGCCGAGATTTTTGTTACTCTAAAGGATGGTAGCCTTGTCATTATGGATGGTAGTCTGTTGTCGAGATTTGTGTTACTCCAATCGATTGTAGCCTTGTCATTATGGAAGGTAGTCTGTTATCGAGATTTTTGTTACTCCAATGGATGGTAGCCTTGTCATTATTGAAGGTAGTCTGTCGTTGAGATTTCTGATACTCCAATGGATGGTAGCCTTGTCATTATGGAAGGTAGTGTGTTGTCAAGATTTTTGTTAATCCAATTGATGGTACCATTGTCATTATGGAAGGTAGTCTATTGTCGATATTTTCGTTACTCCAATGGATGGTAGCCTTGTCATTATGGAAGGTAGTCTATTGTCGATATTTTTGTTACTCCTATAGATGGTAGCCTTGTCATTATGGATGGTAGTCTGTTGTCGAGATTTTTGTTACTCCAATGGATTGTAGCCTTGTCATTATGGAAGGTAGTTTGTTGTCGAAATTTTTGTTACTCCAATGGATTGTAGCCTTGTCATTATGGAAGGTAGTCTATTGTATAGATTTTTGTTACTCCAATGGTGGTAGCCTTGTCATTATGGAAGGTAGTCTGTTGTCGTGATTTTTGTTACTCCAATGGATGGTAGCCTTGTCATTATTGAAGGTAGTCTGTCATTGAGTTTTCTGTTACTCTAATGGATGGTAGCCTTGTCATTATTAAAGGTAGTCTGTTGTCGAGATTTTTGTCACTCTAATTGATGGTAGCTTTGTCATTATGGAAGGTAGTCTGTTGTCGAGATTTTTGATACTCCAATGGATGGTAGCCTTATCAATATGGAAGGTAGTGTGTTGTCAAGATTTTTGTTACTCCAATTGATGGTAGCCTAGTCATTATGGAACGTAGTCTGTTGTCGAGATTTTTGTTACACTAATGGATGGTAGCCATGTCATTACGGAAGGTAGTCTGTTGTCTATATCTTTGTTACTATAGTGGATGGTAGCCTTGTCATTATGGAAGGTAGTATGTTCTCGAGACTTCGTTACTCCAATGGATGGAAGACTTGTCATTAGGGAAGGTAGTCTGTTGTCGAGAATTTTTTTACTCTAAAGGATGGTAGCCTTGTCATTATGGATGGTAGTCTGTTGTCGAGATTTTTGTTACTCCAATGGATGGTAGCCTTGTCATTATGGAAGGTAGTTCGTTGTTGAATTTTTTGTTACTCCAATGGATTGTAGCCTTGTCATTATGGAAGGTAGTCTGTTGTCTAGATTTGTGTTACTCCAATGGTGGTAGCCTTGTCATTATGGAAGGTAGTCTATTGTCGAGATTTTTATTACTCCAATGGATGGTAGCCTTGTCATTATTAAAGGTATTATGTCATTGAGATTTATGTTACTCGAATGGATGGTAGCCTTGTCATTATTAAAGGTAGTATGTTGTGGAGATTTTTGTCACTCCAATTGATGGTAGCCTTGTCATTATGGAAGGTTATCTGTTGTCGAGATTTTTGTTACTCCAATGGATGGTAGCCTTGTCATTATGGAAGGTAGCGTGTTGTCGAGATTTTTGTTACTCCAATTGATGGTAGCCTTGTCATTATGGAAGGTAGTCTATTGTCGAGATTTTTGTTACACCAATGGATGGTAGCCATGTCATTACGGAAGGTAGTCTGTTGTCGAGATCTTTGTTACTCTAATGGATTGTAGCCTTGTCATTATGGAAGGTAGTCATTTGTCGAGATTTTTGTTACTCAAATTGTTGGTAGCCTTGTCATTATGTAAGGTAGTCTGTTGTCGAGATTTTTTTACTCTAATGGATGGTAGCCTTGTCATTAGGGAAGGTAGCCTGTTGTCGAGATTTTTTTTACACCAATGGATGGTAGCCTTGTCATTATGGAAGGTAGTGTGTTGTCGAGATTTTTTTTAATCCAATGGATGGTACTAGTGTCATTATGGAACTTAGTCTGTTATAGATATTTTCGTTAATCCAATGAATGGTAGCCTTGTCATTATGGAAGGTAGTTTGTTGTCGAGACTTTCGTTACTCCAATGGATGGTAGCCTTGTCATTATGGAAGGTAGTCTGTTGTCGAGATTTTTGTTACTCCAATAGATGGTAGCCTTGTCATTATAAAAGGTAGTCTGTTGTCGAGATTTTTGTTACTCCAATGGATGGTAGCCTTGTCATTATTGAAGGTAGTCTGTCATTGAGATTTCTGTTACTCCAATGGATGGTAGCCTTGTCATTATTAAAGGTAGTCTATTGTCGATATTTTTGTCACTCCAATTGATGGTAGCCTTGTCATTATGGAAGGTTGTCAGTTGTCGAGATTTTTGTTACTCCAATGGTTGGTAGCCTTGTCATTATGGAAGGTAGCGTGTTGTCGAGATTTTTGTTACTCCAATTGATGGTAGCCTTGTCATTATGGAAGGTAGTCTGTTGTCGAGATTTTTGTTACACCATTGGATGGTAGCCATGTCATTACGGAAGGTAGTCTATTGTCGAGATCTTTGTTACTCTAATGGATTGTAGTCTTGTCATTATGGAAGGTAGTCATTTGTCGAGATTTTTGTTACTCAAATTGTTGGTAGCCTTGTCATTATGTAAGGTAGACTGTTGTCGAGATTTTTTTACTCTAATGGATGGTAGCCTTGTCATTAGGGTAGGTAGCCTGTTGTCGAGATTTTTTTTACACCAATGGATGGTAGCCTTGTCATTAAGGAAGGTAGTGTGTTGTCGAGATTTTTTTTAATCCAATGGATGGTACTAGTGTCATTATGGAACTTAGTTTGTTATAGATATTTTTGTTAATCCATAGAATGGTAGCCTTGTCATTATGGAAGGTAGTCTGTTGTCGAGACTTTTGTTACTCCAATGGATGGTAGCCTTGTTATTATGGAAGGTAGTCTGTTGTTGAGATTTTTGTTACTCCAATAGATGGTAGCCTTGTCTTTATGGAAGGTAGTCTGTTGTCTAGATTTGTGTTACTCCAATGGTGGTAGCCTTGTCATTATGGAAGGTAGTCTGTTGTCGAGATTTTTGTTACACCAATGGATGGTAGCCATGTCATTACGGAAAGTAGTCTGTTGTCGAGATCTTTGTTACTTTAATGGATTGTAGCCTTGTCATTATGGAAGGTAGTCATTTGTCGAGATTTTTGTCACTCAAATTGATGGTAGCCTTGTCATTATTGAAGGTAGTCTGTCATTGAGATTTCTGTTACTCCAATGGATGGTGGCCTTGTCATTATTAAAGGTAGTCTTTTGTCGAGATTTTTGTCACTCCAATTGATGGTAGCCTTGTCATTATGGAAGGTAGTATGTTGTCGAGATTTTTGTTACTCTAATGGATGATAGCCTTGTCATTATGGAAGGTAGTATATTTTCGAGATTTTTGTTACTCCAATTGATGGTAGCCTTGTCATTATGGAAGGTAGTATGTTGTCGAGATTTTTGTTACACCAATGGATGGTAGCCATGTCATTACGGAAAGTAGTCTGTTGTCGAGATCTTTGTTACTTTAATGGATTGTAGCCTTTTCATTATGGAAGGTAGTCATTTGTCGAGATTTTTGTCACTCAAATTGATGGTAGCCTTGTCATTATGTAAGGTAGTCTGTTGTCGAGACTTTTTTACTCTAATGGATGGTAGCCTTATCATTATGGAAGGTAGTCTATTGTCGAGATTTTTGTTACACCAATGGATGGTAGCCTTGTCATTATGGAAGGTAGTCTGTTGTCGAGACTTTTGTTCCTCCAATGGATGGTAGCCTTGTCAATATGGAAGGTAGTGTGTTGTCGAGATTTTTGTTACTCCAATTGATGGTAGCCTTGTCATTATGGAACGTAGTCTGTTGTCGACATTTTTGTTACACCAATGGATGGAAGCCTTGTCATTACAGAAGGTAGTCTGTTGTCGAGATCTTTGTTACTCTAATGGATTGTAGCCTTTTCATTATGGAAGGTAGTCACTTGTCGAGATTTTTGTTACTCAAATTGATGGTAGCCTTGTCATTATGTAAGTTAGTCTGTTGTCGAGATTTTTGTTACTCTAATGGATGGTAGCCTTGCCATTATGGAAGGTAGTTTATTGTCGAGATTTTTGTTACACCAAATGATGGTAGCCTTGTCATTATGGAAGGTAGTGTGTTGTCGAGATTTTTGTTAATCCAATTGATGGTACCATTGTCATTATGGAACTTAGTTTGTTATAGATATTTTTATTACTCCAATGGATGGTAGCCTTGTCATTATGGAAGGTAATCTTTTGTCGAGGCTTTCGTTACTCCAATGGATGGTAGCCCTGTCATTATGGAAGGTAGTCTATTGTCGATATTTTTGTTACTCCTATAGATGGTAGCCTTGTCATTATGGATGGTAGTCTGTTGTCGAGATTTTTGTTACTCCAATGGATTGTAGCCTTGTCATTATGGAAGGTAGTCTGTTGTCGAGATTTTTGTTACTCCAATGGATGGTAGCCTTGTCATTATGGAAGGTAGTGTGTTGTCGAGATTTTTGTTACTCCAATTGATGGTAGCCTTGTCATTATGGAACGTAGTCTGTTGTCGACGTTTTTGTTACACCAAAGGATGGTAGCCTTGTCATTATGGAAGGTAGTCTGTTGTCGAGACTTTTGTTCCTCCAATGGATGGTAGCCTTTTCATTATGGAAGGTAGTCACTTGTCGAGATTTTTGTTACTCCAATTGATGGTAGCCTTGTCATTATGGAACGTAGTCTGTTGTCGACATTTTTGTTACTCTAATGGATGGTAGCCTTGCCATTATGGAAGGTAGTTTATTGTCGAGATTTTTGTTACACCAATGGATGGTAGCCTTGTCATTATGGAAGGTAGTGTGTTGTCGAGATTTTTGTTAATCCAATTGATGGTACCATTGTCATTATGGAACTTAGTTTGTTATAGATATTTTTGTTACTCCAATGGATGGTAGCCTTGTCATTATGGAAGGTAATCTTTTGTCGAGGCTTTCGTTACTCCAATGGATGGTAGCCTTGTCATTATGGAAGGTAGTCTATTGTCGATATTTTTGTTACTCCTATAGATGGTAGCCTTGTCATTATGGATGGTAGTCTGTTGTCGAGATTTTTGTTACTCCAATGGATTGTAGCCTTGTCATTATGGAAGGTAGTTTGTTGTCGAAATTTTTGTTACTCCAATGGATTGTAGCCTTGTCATTATGGAAGGTAGTCTATTGTCTAGATTTTTGTTACTCCAATGGTGGTAGCCTTGTCATTATGGAAGGTAGTCTGTTGTCGAGATTTATGTTACTCCAATGGATGGTAGCCTTGTCATTATTGAAGGTAGTCTGTCATTGAGATTTCTGTTACTCTAATGGATGGTAGCCTTGTCATTATTAAAGGTAGTTTGTTGTCGACATTTTTGTCACTCCAATTGATGGTAGCTTTGTCATTTTGGAAGGTTGTCTGTTGTCGAGATTTTTGTTACTCCAATGGATGGTAGCCTTGTCATTATGGAAGGTAGCGTGTTGTCGAGATTTTTGTTACTCCAATTGATGGTAGCCTAGTCATTATGGAACGTAGTCTGTTGTTGAGATTTTTGTTACACTAATGGATGGTAGCCATGTCATTACGGAAGGTAGTTTGTTTTCTATATCTTTGTTACTCTAGTGGATGGTAGCCTTGTCATTATGGAAGGTAGTCTGTTCTCGAGACTTTCGTTACTCCAATGGATGGAAGCCTTGTCATTATGGAAGGTAGTCTGTTGTCGAGAATTTTTTTACTCTAAAGGATGGTAGCCTTGTCATTATGGATGGTAGTCTGTTGTCGAGATTTTTGTTACTCCAATGGATGGTAGCCTTGTCATTATGGAAGGTAGTTCGTTGTTGAATTTTTTGTTACTCCAATGGATTGTAGCCTTATCAATATGGAAGGTAGTCTGTTGTCTAGATTTGTGTTACTCCAATGGTGGTAGCCTTGTCATTATGGAAGGTAGTCTATTGTCGAGATTTTTATTACTCCAATGGATGGTAGCCTTGTGATTATTAAAGGTAGTCTGTCATTGAGATTTATGTTACTCGAATGGATGGTAGCCTTGTCATTATTAAAGGTAGTCTGTTGTGGAGATTTTTGTCACTCCAATTGATGGTAGCCTTGTCATTATGGAAGGTTGTCTGTTGTCGAGATTTTTGTTACTCCAATGGATGGTAGCCTTGTCATTATGGAAGGTAGCGTGTTGTTGAGATTTTTGTTACTCCAATTGATGGTAGCCTTTTCATTATGGAAGGTGGTCTATTGTCGAGATTTTTGTTACACCAATGGATGGTAGCCATGTCATTACGGAAGGTAGTCTGTTGTCGAGATCTTTGTTACTCTAATGGATTGTAGCCTTGTCATTATGGAAGGTAGTCATTTGTCGAGATTTTTGTTACTCAAATTATTGGTAGCCTTGTCATTATGTAAGGTAGTCTGTTGTCGAGATTTTTTTACTTTAATGGATGGTAGCCTTGTCATTAGGGAAGGTAGCCTGTTGTCGAGATTTTTTTTACACCAATGGATGGTAGCCTTGTCATTATGGAAGGTAGTGTGTTGTCGAGATTTTTGTTAATCCAATGGATGGTACTAGTGTCATTATGGAACTTAGTCTGTTATAGATATTTTTGTTAATCCAATGAATGGTAGCCTTGTCATTATGGAAGGTAGTTTGTTGTCGAGACTTTCGTTACTCCAATGGATGGTAGCCTTGTCATTATGGAAGGTAGTCGGTTGTCGAGATTTTTGTTACTCCAATAGATGGTAGCCTTGTCATTATGGAAGGTAGTCTGTTGTCGAGATTTTTGTTACTCCAATGGATGGTAGCCTTGTCATTATTGAAGGTAGTCTGTCATTGAGATTTCTGTTACTCCAATGGATGGTAGCCTTGTCATTATTAAAGGTAGTCTATTGTCGATATTTTTGTCACTCCAATTGATGGTAGCCTTGTCATTATGGAAGGTTGTCTGTTGTCGAGATTTTTGTTCCTCCAATGGATGGTAGCCTTGTCATTATGGAAGGTAGCGTGTTGTCGAGATTTTTGTTACTCCAATTGATGGTAGCCTTGTCATTATGGAAGGTAGTCTGTTGTCGAGATTTTTGTTACACCATTGGATGGTAGCCATGTCATTACGGAAGGTAGTCTATTGTCGAGATCTTTGTTACTATAGTGGATGGTAGCCTTGTCATTATGGAAGGTAGTCATTTGTCGAGATTTTTGTTACTCAAATTATTGGTAGCCTTGTCATTATGTAAGGTAGACTGTTGTCGAGATTTTTTTACTCTAATGGATGGTAGCCTTGTCATTAGGGTAGGTAGCCTGTTGTCGAGATTTTTTTTACACCAATGGATGGTAGCCTTGTCATTAAGGAAGGTAGGGTGTTGTCGAGATTTTTTTTAATCCAATGGATGGTACTAGTGTCATTATGGAACTTAGTCTATTATAGATATTTTTGTTAATCCATAGAATGGTAGCCTTGTCATTATGGAAGGTAGTCTGTTGTCGAGACTTTTGTTACTCCAATGGATGGTAGCCTTGTTATTATGGAAGGTAGTCTGTTGTTGAGATTTTTGTTACTCCAATAGATGGTAGCCTTGTCATTATGGAAGGTAGTATGTTGTCTAGATTTGTGTTACTCCAATTGATGGTAGCCTTGTCATTATGGAAGGTAGTCTGTTGTCGAGATTTTTGTTACACCAATGGATGGTAGCCATGTCATTACGGAAGGTAGTCTGTTGTCGAGATCTTTGTTACTCTAATGGATTGTAGCCTTGTCATTATGGAAGGTAGTCATTTGTCGAGATTTTTGTTACTCAAATTGTTGGTAGCCTTGTCATTATGTAAGGTAGTCTGTTGTCGAGATTTTTTTACTCTAATGGATGGTAGCCTTGTCATTATGGAAGGTAGCCTGTTGTCGAGATTTTTGTTACACCAATGGATGGTAGCCTTGTCATTATGGAAGGTAGTATGTTGTCGAGATTTTTGTTAATCCAATGGATGCTACCAGTGTCATTATGTAACTTAGTCTGTTATAGATATTTTTGTTAATCCAATGAATGGTAGCCTTGTCATTATGGAAGGTAGTCTGTTGTCGAGACTTTAGTTACTCCAATGGATGGAAGCCTTGTTATTATGGAAGGTAGTCTGTTGTTGAGATTTTTGTTACTCCAATAGATGGTAGCCTTGTCATTATGGAAGGTAGTCTGTTGTCTAGATTTGTGTTACTCCAATGGTGGTAGCCTTGTCATTATGGAAGGTAGTCTGTTGTCGAGATTTTTGTTACACCAATGGATGGTAGCCATGTCATTACGGAAAGTAGTCTGTTGTCGAGATCTTTGTTACTTTAATGGATTGTAGCCTTGTCATTATGGAAGGTAGTCATTTGTCGAGATTTTTGTCACTCAAATTGATGGTAGCCTTGTCATTATTGAAGGTAGTCTGTCATTGAGATTTCTGTTACTCCAATGGATGGTAGCCTTGTCATTATTAAAGGTAGTCTTTTGTCGAGATTTTTGTCACTCCAATTGATGGTAGCCTTGTCATTATGGAAGGTAGTATGTTGTCGAGATTTTTGTTACTCTAATGGATGATAGCCTTGTCATTATGGAAGGTAGTATATTTTCGAGATTTTTGTTACTCCAATTGATGGTAGCCTTGTCATTATGGAAGGTAGTCTGTTGTCGAGATTTTTGTTACACCAATGGATGGTAGCCATGTCATTACGGAAAGTAGTCTGTTGTCGAGATCTTTGTTACTTTAATGGATTGTAGCCTTGTCATTATGGAAGGTAGTCATTTGTCGAGATTTTTGTCACTCAAATTGATGGTAGCCTTGTCATTATGTAAGGTAGTCTGTTGTCGAGACTTTTTTACTCTAATGGATGGTAGCCTTATCATTATGGAAGGTAGTCTATTGTCGAGATTTTTGTTACACCAATGGATGGTAGCCTTGTCATTATGGAAGGTAGTCTGTTGTCGAGATTTTTGTCACTCCAATTGATGGTAGCCTTGTCATTATGGAAGGTAGTCTGTTGTCGAGATTTTTGTTTTTCCAATGGGTGGTAGCCTTGTCATTATGAAAGGTAGTCTGTTATCGAGAATTTTGTTAATCTAATGGATGGTAGCCTTGTCATTATGGAGCGTAGTTTGTTGTCGAAATTTTTGTTACTCCAATGATGGTAGCCTTGACATTTTAGAAGGTAGTCTTTTGTCGAGATTTTTGTTACTCCAATGAATGGTAACCTTGTCATTATGGAAGGTAGTCTACTGTCGAGATTTTTGTTACTCCATTGGATGGTAGGCTTGTCATTTTGGAAGGTAGTTTGTTGTCGATATTTTTGTTACTCTAATGGATGGTAACCTTGTCGTTATGTAAGGTAGCATTTCGTTGTTATTTATGTTACTCCAACGAATGGTAGCCGTGTGATTATTGAACTTAGCCTGCTTTAGAGATTTTTGTTATTCCAATAGATGGTAGCCGTGTGATTATTGAACTTTGTCTGTTCTCTGGATTTTTGTTACTCTAATGGATGGTAGCCTTGTATTATGTAAGGTAGTCTATTGTCGGGATTTTTGTTACTCTAATGGATGGTAGCCTTGTCATTATGGAAGGTAGTCTGTTGTCGAGATTTTTTTTACACCAATGGATGGTAGCCTTGTCATTATGGAAGGTAGTGTGTTGTCGAGATTTTTGTTAATCCAATGGATGGTAGCATTGTCATTATGGAACTTAGTCTGTTATAGATATTTTTGTTACTCTAATGGATGGTATCCTTGTCATTATGGAAGGTAGTTTGTTGTCGAGACTTTCGTTACTCAAATGGATGGTAGCCTTGTCATTATGGAAGGTAGTCTGTTGTCGAGATTTTTGTAACTCCAATAGATGGTAGCCTTGTCATTATGGAAGGTAGTCTGTTGTCGAGATTTTTGTCACTCCAATTGATAGTAGCCTTTTCATTATGGAAGGTAGTCTATTGTCAAGATTTTTGTTTTTCCAATGGATGGTAGCCTTGTCATTATGGAAGGTAGTGTGTTGTCGATATTTTTGTTACTCGAATTGATGGTAGCCTTGTCATTATGGAACGTAGTCTGTTGTCGAGATTTTTGTTACACCAATGGATGGTAACCTTGTCATTACGGAAGATAGTCTGTTGTCGAGATCTTTGTTACTCTAATGGATTGTAGCCTTGTCGTTATGGAAGGTTGTCAGTTGTCGAGATTTTTGTTACTCAAATTGATGGTAGCATTGTCATTATGTAAGGTAGTCTGTTGTCGAGATTTTTGTTAGTCAAATGGATGGTAGCCTTGTCATTATGGAAGGTAGTCTGCTATCGAGATTTTTGTTAATCCAATGGATGGTAGCCTTGTATTATGTAAGGTAGTCTGTTGTCGGGATTTTTGTTACTCTAATGGATGGTAGCATTGTCATTATGGAAGGTAGACTTTTGTCGAGATTTTTTTTACTCCAAATGGATGGTAGCCTTGTCATTATGGAAGGATGTCTGTTGTCTAGATTTTTTGTTACTCCAATGGATGATAGCCTTGTAATTATGAATGGTAGTATGTTGTCGAGATTTTTGTTACTCTAATGGATCGAAGCCTTGTCATTATGGAAGGTAGTCTGTCATCGAGTTTTCTTATACTATAATGGATGGTAGCCTTGTCATTATGAAAGGTAGTCTGTTGTCGAGATTTTTTTTACTCTAATGGATGGTAGCCTTGTCATTATGGAAGGTAGTCTGTTGTCGAGATTTTTGTCACTCCAATTGATGGTAGCCTTGTCATTATGGAAGGTAGTCTGTTGTCGAGATTTTTGTTTTTCCAATGGATGGTAGCCTTGTCATTATGGAAGGTAGTCTGTTATCAAGAATTTTGTTAATCCAATGGATGGTAGCCTTGTCATTATGGAGCGTGGTCTGTTGTCGAGATTTTTGTTACTCCAATGGATGGTAGCCTTGACATTTTGGAAGGTAGTCTGTTGTCCATATTTTTGTTACTCCAATGGATGGTAGCCTTGTCATTATGGAAGGTAGTCTGCTATCGAGATTTTTTTTAATCTAATGGATGGTAGCCTTGTCATTATGGAAGGTAGTCTGTTGTCGAGATTTTTGTCACTCCAATTGATGGTAGCCTTGTCATTATGGAAGGTAGTCTGTTCTCGAGATTTTTGTTTTTCCAATGGGTGGAAGCCTTGTCATTATGGAGCGTAGTCTGTTGGAAGGTAGTCTGTTGTCGAGATTTTTTTCACTCTAATTGATGGTAGCCTTTTCATTATGGAAGGTAGTCTGTTATCAAGAATTTTGTTAATCCAATGGATGGTAGCCTTGTCATTATGGAAGGTAGTCTGTTGTCGAGATTTTTGTTACTCCAATGGATGGTAGCCTTGACATTTTGGAAGGTAGTCTGTTGTCAAGAATTTTGTTAATCCAATGGATGGTAGCCTTGTCATTATGGAGCGTAGTCTGTTGTCGAGATTTTTGTTACTCCAATGGATGGTAGCCTTGACATTTTGGAAGGTAGTCTGTTGTCCATATTTTTGTTACTCCAATGGATGGTAGCCTTGTCATTATGGAAGGTAGTCTGTTGCCGAGATTTTTTTTACTCTAATGGATGGTAGCCTTGTCATTATGGAAGGTAGTCTGTTGTCGAGATTTTTGTCACTCCAATTGATGGTAGCCTTGTCATTATGGAAGGTAGTCTGTTCTCGAGATTTTTGTTTTTCCAATGGGTGGTAGCCTTGTCATTATGAAAGGTAGTCTGTTATCGAGAATTTTGTTAATCCAATGGATTGTAGCCTTGTCATTATGGAGCGTAGTTTGTTGTCGAAATTTTTGTTACTCCAATGATGGTAGCCTTGACATTTTAGAAGGTAGTCTTTTGTCGAGATTTTTGTTACTCCAATGGATGGTAGCATTGTCATTATAGAAGGTAGTCTACTGTCGAGATTTTTGTTACTCCATTGGATGGTAGGCTTGTCATTATGGAAGGTAGTTTGTTATCGATATTTTTGTTACTCTAATGGATGGTAACCTTGTCGTTATGTAAGGTAGCATTTCGTTGTTATTTATGTTACTCCAACGGATGGTAGCAGTGTGATTATTGAACATAGCATGCTTTAGAGATTTTTGTTATTCCAATAGATGGTAGCCTTCTATTTATGGAAGGTTAGCTGTTCTCTGGATTTTTGTTACTCTAATGGATGGTAGCCTTGTATTATGTAAGGTAGTCTGCTGTCGGGATTTTTGTTACTCTAATGGATGGTAGCATTGTCATTATGGAAGGTAGACTTTTGTCGAGATTTTTTTTACTCCAAATGGATGGTAGCCTTGTCATTATGGAAGGATGTCTGTTGTCTAGATTTTTTGTTACTCCAATGGATGATAGCCTTGTAATTATGAAGGGTAGTATGTTGTCGAGATTTTTGTTACTCTAATGGATCGAAGCCTTGTCATTATGGAAGGTAGTCTGTCATCGAGTTTTCTTATACTATAATGGATGGTAGCCTTGTCATTATGGAAGGTAGTCTGTTGTCGAGATTTTTTTTACTCTAATGGATGGTAGCCTTGTCATTATGGAAGGTAGTCTGTTGTCGAGATTTTTGTCACTCCAATTGATGGTAGCCTTGTCATTATGGAAGGTAGTCTGTTGTCGAGATTTTTGTTTTTCCAATGGATGGTAGCCTTGTCATTATGGAAGGTAGTCTGTTATCAAGAATTTTGTTAATCCAATGGATGGTAGCCTTGTCATTATGGAGCGTAGTCTGTTGTCGAGATTTTTGTTACTCCAATGGATGGTAGCCTTGACATTTTGGAAGGTAGTCTGTTGTCCATATTTTTGTTACTCCAATGGATGGTAGCCTTGTCATTATGGAAGGTAGTCTGCTATCGAGATTTTTGGTACTCAATTAGATGGTAGCCTTGTCATTATGTAAGTTAGTTTGTTGTCGATATTTTTGTTACTCTATTGGATGGTAGCCTTTTCATTATGTAAGGTAGCATGTCGTTGTGATTTCTTTTACTCCAACGGATGGTAGCCTTGTGATTATGGAACTTAGTCTCCTTTAGATATTTTTGTTATTCCAATAGATGGTAGCCTTCTCATTATGGAAGGTTGTCTGTTCTCTAGATTTTTGTTACTCTAATGGATGGTAGCCTTGTATTATGTAAGGTAGTCTGTTGTCGATATTTTTGTTACTCTAATGGATGGTAGCCTTGTCATTATGGAAGGTAGTCTGTTGTCGAGATTTTTGTTACTCCAATTGATGGTAGCCTTGTCATTATGGAAGGTAGTTTGTTGTCGAGATTTTTGTTACACCAATGGATGGTAGCCATGTCATTACGGAAGGTAGTCAGTTGTCGAGATCTTTGTTACTTTAATGGATTGTAGACTTGTCATTATGGAAGGTAGTCTGTTGTCGTGATTTTTGTTAGTCAAATGGATGGTAGCCTTGTCATGATGGAAGGTAGTCTGTTGTTGATATTTTTGTTAATCCAATGGATGGTAGCCTTGTCATTATGGAAGGAAGTCTTTTGATCATATATTTGTTACTCCAATGGATGGTAGCCTTGTCATTATGGAAGGTAGACTTTTGTCGAGATTTTTTTTACTCCAAATGGATGGTAGCCTTGTCATTATGGAAGGACGTTTGTTGTCTAGATTTTTTGTTACTCCAATGGATGATAGCCTTGTCATTATGAAGGGTAGTCTGTTGTCGAGATTTTTGTCACTCCAATTGATGGTAGCCTTGTCATTATGGAAGGTTGTCTGTTGTCGAGATTTTTGTTTTTCCAATGGGTGGTAGCCTTGTCATTATGAAAGGTAGTCTGTTATCGAGAATTTTGTTAATCCAATGGATTGTAGCCTTGTCATTATGGAGCGTAGTTTGTTGTCGAAATTTTTGTTACTCCAATGATGGTAGCCTTGACATTTTAGAAGGTAGTCTTTTGTCGAGATTTTTGTTACTCCAATGGATGGTAGCATTGTCATTATGGAAGGTAGTCTACTGTCGAGATTTTTGTTACTCCATTGGATGGTAGGCTTGTCATTATGGAAGGTAGTTTGTTGTCGATATTTTTGTTACTTTAATGGATGGAAACCTTGTCGTTATGTAAGGTAGCATTTCTTTGTTATTTATGTTACTCCAACGGATGGTAGCAGTGTGATTATTGAACATAGCATGATTTAGAGATTTTTGTTATTCCAATAGATGGTAGCCTTCTATTTATGGTAGGTTGTCTATTCTCTGGATTTTTGTTACTCTAATGGATGGTAGCCTTGTATTATGTAAGGTAGTCTGTTGTCGGGATTTTTGTTACTCTAATGGATGGTAGCCTTGTCATTATGGAAGGTAGTCTGTTGTCAAGATTTTTTTTACACCAATGGATGGTAGCGTTGTCATTATGGAAGGTAGTGTGATGTCGAGATTTTTGTTAATCCAATGGATGGTAGCATTGTCATTATGGAACTTAGTCTGTTATAGATATTTTTGTTACTCCAATGGATGGTATCCTTGTCATTATGGAAGGTAGTCTGTTGTCAAGACTTTCGTTACTCAAATGGATGGTAGCCTTGTCATTATGGAAGGTAGTCTGTTGTCGAGATTTTTGTAACTCCCATAGATGGTAGCCTTGTCATTATGGAAGGTAGTCTGTTATCAAGAATTTTGTTAATCCAATGGATGGTAGCCTTGTCATTATGGAGCGTAGTCTGTTGTCGAGATTTTTGTTACTCCAATGGATGGTAGCCTTGATATTTTGGAAGGTAGTCTGTTGTCCATATTTTTGTTACTCCAATGGATGGTAGCCTTGTCATTATGGAAGGTAGTCTGCTATCGAGATTTTTGGTACTCAATTAGATGGTAGCCTTGTCATTATGTAAGTTAGTTTGTTGTCGATATTTTTGTTACTCTATTGGATGGTAGCCTTTTCATTATGTAAGGTAGCATGTCGTTGTGATTTCTTTTACTCCAACGGATGGTAGCCTTGTGATTATGGGACTTAGTCTCCTTTAGATATTTTTGTTATTCCAATAGATGGTAGCCTTCTCATTATGGAAGGTTGTCTGTTCTCTAGATTTTTGTTACTCTAATGGATGGTAGCCTTGTCATTATGGAAGGTAGTCTGTTGTCGATATTTTTGTCACTCCAATTGATGGTAGCCTTGTCATTATGGAAGGTAGTTTGTTGTCGAGATTTTTGTTACACCAATGGATGGTAGCCATGTCATTACGGAAGGTAGTCAGTTGTCGAGATCTTTGTTACTTTAATGGATTGTAGACTTGTCATTATGGAAGGTAGTCATTTGTCCAGATTTTTGTCACTCAAATTGATGGTAGCCTTGTCATTATGTAAGGTAGTCTGTTGTCGAGACTTTTTTACTCTAATGGATGGTAGCCTTATCATTATGGAAGGTAGTCTGTTGTCGAGATTTTTGTTACACCAATGGATGGTAGCCTTGTCATTATGGAAGGTAGTCTGTTGTCGAGATTTTTGTTACTCCAATAGATGGTAGCCTTGTCATTATGGAAGGTAGTCTGTTGTCGTGATTTTTTTACTCTAATGGATGGTAGCCTTGTCTTTATGGAAGGTAGTCTGTTGTCGAGATTTTTGTCACTCCAATTGATGGTAGCCTTGTCATTATGGAAGGTAGTCTGTTCTCGAGATTTTTGTTTTTCCAATGGGTGGTAGCCTTGTCATTATGAAAGGTAGTCTGTTATCGAGAATTTTGTTAATCCAATGGATTGTAGCCTTGTCATTATGGAGCGTAGTTTGTTGTCGAAATTTTTGTTACTCCAATGATGGTAGCCTTGACATTTTAGAAGGTAGTCTTTTGTCGAGATTTTTGTTACTCCAATGGATGGTAGCATTGTCATTATGGAAGGTAGTCTACTGTCGAGATTTTTGTTACTCCATTGGATGGTAGGCTTGTCATTATGGAAGGTAGTTTGTTGTCGATATTTTTGTTACTTTAATGGATGGAAACCTTGTCGTTATGTAAGGTAGCATTTCTTTGTTATTTATGTTACTCCAACGGATGGTAGCAGTGTGATTATTGAACATAGCATGATTTAGAGATTTTTGTTATTCCAATATATGGTAGCCTTCTATTTATGGAAGGTTGTCTGTTCTCTGGATTTTTGTTACTCTAATGGATGGTAGCCTTGTATTATGTAAGGTAGTCTGTTGTCGGGATTTTTGTTACTCTAATGCATGGTAGCCTTGTCATTATGGAAGGTAGTCTGTTGTCAAGATTTTTTTTACACCAATGGATGGTAGCGTTGTCATTATGGAAGGTAGTGTGATGTCGAGATTTTTGTTAATCCAATGGATGGTAGCATTGTCATTATGGAACTTAGTCTGTTATAGATATTTTTGTTACTCCAATGGATGGTATCCTTGTCATTATGGAAGGTAGTCTGTTGTCAAGACTTTCGTTACTCAAATGGATGGTAGCCTTGTCATTATGGAAGGTAGTCTGTTGTCGAGATTTTTGTAACTCCCATAGATGGTAGCCTTGTCATTATGGAAGGTAGTCTATTGTCGAGATTTTTTTACTCTAATTGATGGCAGCCTTGTCATTATGGAAGGTAGTCTGTTGTCGAGATTTTTGTCACTCCAATTGATAGTATCCTTTTCATTATGGAAGGTAGTCTGTTGTCAAGATTTTTGTTTTTCCAATGGATGGTAGCCTTGTCATTATGGAAGGTAGCGTGTTGTCGATATTTATGTTACTCGAATTGATGGTAGCCTTGTCATTATGGAACGTAGTCTGTTGTCGAGATTTTTGTTACACCAATGGATTGTAGCCTTGTCATTACGGAAGATAGTCTGTTGTCGAGATCTTTGTTACTCTAATGGATTGTAGCCTTGTCATTATGGAAGGTAGTCAGTTGTCGAGATTTTTGTTACTCAAATTGATGGTAGCCTTGTCATTATGTAAGGTAGTCTGTTGTCGTGATTTTTGTTAGTCAAATGGATGGTAGCCTTGTCATGATGGAAGGTAGTCTGTTGTTGATATTTTTGTTAATCCAATGGATGGTAGCCTTGTCATTATGGAAGGAAGTCTTTTGATCATATATTTGTTACTCCAATGGATGGTAGCCTTGTCATTATGGAAGGTAGACTTTTGTCGAGATTTTTTTTACTCCAAATGGATGGTAGCCTTGTCATTATGGAAGGACGTTTGTTGTCTAGATTTTTTGTTACTCCAATGGATGATAGCCTTGTCATTATGAAGGGTAGTCTGTTGTCGAGATTTTTGTCACTCCAATTGATGGTAGCCTTGTCATTATGGAAGGTTGTCTGTTGTCGAGATTTTTGTTTTTCTAATGGATGGTAGCCTTGTCATTATGGAAGGTAGTCTGTTATCGAGAATTTTGTTAATCCAATGGATTGTAGCCTTGTCATTATGGAGCGTAGTTTGTTGTCGAAATTTTTGTTACTCCAATGATGGTAGCCTTGACATTTTAGAAGGTAGTCTTTTGTCGAGATTTTTGTTACTCCAATGGATGGTAGCATTGTCATTATGGAAGGTAGTCTACTGTCGAGATTTTTGTTACTCCATTGGATGGTAGGCTTGTCATTATGGAAGGTAGTTTGTTGTCGATATTTTTGTTACTCTAATGGATGGAAACCTTGTCGTTATGTAAGGTAGCATTTCTTTGTTATTTATGTTACTCCAACGGATGGTAGCAGTGTGATTATTGAACATAGCATGATTTAGAGATTTTTGTTATTCCAATAGATGGTAGCCTTCTATTTATGGAAGGTTGTCTGTTCTCTGGATTTTTGTTACTCTAATGGATGGTAGCCTTGTATTATGTAAGGTAGTCTGTTGTCGGGATTTTTGTTACTCTAATGGATGGTAGCCTTGTCATTATGGAAGGTAGTCTGTTGTCAAGATTTTTTTTACACCAATGGATGGTAGCGTTGTCATTATGGAAGGTAGTGTGATGTCGAGATTTTTGTTAATCCAATGGATGGTAGCATTGTCATTATGGAACTTAGTCTGTTATAGATATTTTTGTTACTCCAATGGATGGTATCCTTGTCATTATGGAAGGTAGTCTGTTGTCAAGACTTTCGTTACTCAAATGTATGGTAGCCTTGTCATTATGGAAGGTAGTCTGTTGTCGAGATTTTTGTAACTCCCATAGATGGTAGCCTTGTCATTATGGAAGGTAGTCTGTTATCAAGAATTTTGTTAATCCAATGGATGGTAGCCTTGTCATTATGGAGCGTAGTCTGTTGTCGAGATTTTTGTTACTCCAATGGATGGTAGCCTTGATATTTTGGAAGGTAGTCTGTTGTCCATATTTTTGTTACTCGAATTAATGGTAGCCTTGTCATTATGGAAGGTAGTGTGTTGTCGAGATTTTTGTTACACCAATGGATGGTAGCCTTGTCATTACGGATGATAGTCTGTTGTCGAGATCTTTGTTACTCTAATGGATTGTAGCCTTGTCATTATGGAAGGTAGTCAGTTGTCGAGATTTTTGTTACTCAAATTGATGGTAGCCTTGTCATTATGTAAGGTAGTTTGTTGTCGAGATTTTTGTTAGTCAAATGGATGGTAGCCTTGTCATGATGGAAGGTAGTCTGTTGTTGAGAATTTTTTTACTCTAAAGGATGGTAGCCTTGTCATTATGGATGGTAGTCTATTGTCGAGATTTTTGTTACTCCAATGGATGGTAGCCTTGTTATTATGGAAGGTAGTTTGTTGTCGAGATTTTTGTTACTCCAATTGATGGTAGCCTTGTCATTATGGAAGGTAGTCTGTTGTCGAGATTTTTGTTACACCAATGGATGGTAGCCATGTCATTACGGAAGGTAGTCTGTTGTCGAGATCTTTGTTACTCTAATGGATTGTAGCCTTGTCATTATGGAAGGTTGTCATTTGGCGAGATTTTTGTTACTCAAATTGATGGTAGCCTTGTCATTATGTAAGGTAGTTTGTTGTCGAGATTTTTGTTAGTCAAATGGATGGTAGCCTTGTCATGATGGAAGGTAGTCTGTTGTTGAGAATTTTTTTACTCTAAAGGATGGTAGCCTTGTCATTATGGATGGTAGTCTGTTGTCGAGATTTTTGTTACTCCAATGGATGGTAGCCTTGTTATTATGGAAGGTAGTTTGTTGTCGAGATTTTTGTTACTCCAATTGATGGTAGCCTTGTCATTATGGAAGGTAGTCTGTTGTCGAGATTTTTGTTACACCAATGGATGGTAGCCATGTCATTACGGAAGGTAGTCTGTTGTCGAGATCTTTGTTACTCTAATGGATTGTAGCCTTGTCATTATGGAAGGTTGTCATTTGTCGAGATTTTTGTTACTCAAATTGATGGTAGCCTTGTGATTATGTAAGGTAGTCTGTTGTCGAGATTTTTTTACTCTAATGGATGGTAGCCTTGTCATTATGGAAGGTAGCCTGTTGTCGAGATTTTTTTTACACCAATGGATGGTAGCCTTGTCATTATGGAAGGTAGTGTGTTGTCGATATTTTTGTTAATCCAATGGATGGTACCAGTGTCATTATGGAACTTAGTCTGTTATAGATATTTTTGTTACTCCAATGAATAGTAGCCTTATCATTATGGAAGGTAGTCTGTTGTCGAGACTTTCGTTACTCCAATGGATGGTAGCCTTGTCATTATGGAAGGTAGTCTGTTGTCGAGATTTTTGTTACTCCAATAGATGGTAGCCTTGTCATTATGGAAGGTAGTTTGTTGTCTAGATTAGTGTTACTCCAATTGTGGTAGCCTTGTCATTATGGAAGGTAGTCTGTTGTCGAGATTTTTGTTACTCCAATGGATGGTAGCCTTGTCATTATTGAAGGTAGTCTGTCATTGAGATTTCTGTTACTCCAATGGATGGTAGCCTTGTCATTATTAAAGGTAGTTTGTTGTCGAGATTTTTGTCACTCCTATTGATGGTAGCCTTGTCATTATGGAAGGTAGTATGTTGTCGATATTTTTATTACTCCAATGGATGGTAGCCTTGTCATTATGGAAGGTAGTGTGTTGTCGAGTTTTTTGTTACTACAATTGATGGTAGCCTTGTCATTATGGAAGGTAGTCTGTTGTCGAGATTTTTGTTACACCAAAGGATGGTAGCCATGTCATTACGGAAGGTAGTCTGTTGTCGAGATCTTTGTTACTCTAATGGATTGTAGCCTTGTCATCATGGAAGGTTGTCATTTGTCGAGATTTTTGTCACTCAAATTGATGGTAGCCTTGTCATTATGTAAGGTAGTCTGTTGTCGAGATTTTTTTACTCTAATGGATGGTAGCCTTGTCATTATGGAAGGTAGTGAGTTGTCGATATTTTTGTTAATCCAATGGATGGTACCAGTGTCATTATGGAAGGTAGTCTGTTGTCAAGATTTTTGTTACTTCAATAGATGGTAGCCTTGTCATTATGGAAGGTAGTCTGTTGTCGTGATTTTTTTAGTCCATTGGATTGTAGCCTTGTCATTATTGAAGGTAGTCTGTCATTGAGATTTCCGTTACTCCAAAGGATGGTAGCCTTGTCATTATTAAAGGTAGTCTGTTGTCGAGATTTTTGTCACTCCAATTGATGGTGGCCTTCTCATCATGGAAGGTAGTCTGTTGTCGAGATTTTTGTTACACCAATGGATGGTAGCCATATCATTACGGAAGGTAGTCTGTTGTCGAAATGGATTGTGGCCTTGTCATTATGGAAGGTAGCCTGTTGTCGAGATTTTTATTACTCAAATAGATGGTAGCCTTGTCATTATGTAAGGTAGTCTATTGTCGAGATTTTTTTACTCTAATGGATGGTAGCCTTGTCATTATGGAAGGTAGCCTGTTGTCGAGATTTTTTTACACCAATGGATGGTAGCCTTGTCATTATTGAAGGTACTGTGTTGTCGAGATTATTGTTAATCCAATGGATGGGACCAGTGTCATTATGGAACTTAGTCTGTTATAGATATTTTTGTTACTCCAATGAATGGTAGCCTTGTCATTATGGAAGGTAGTCTGTTGTCGAGACTTTCGTTACTCCAATGGATGGTAGCCTTGTCATTATGGAAGGTAGTCTGTTGTCGAGATTTTTGTTACTCAAGTAGATGGTAGCCTTGTCATTATGGAAGGTAGTTTGTTGTCTAGATTAGTGTTACTCCAATTGTGGTAGCCTTGTCATTGTGGAAGGTAGTCTGTTGTCGAGATTTTTGTTACTCCAATGTATGGTAGCCTTGTCATTATTGAAGGTAGTCAGTCATTGAGATTTCTGTCACTCCTATTGATGGTAGCCTTGTCATTATGGAAGGTAGTCTGTTGTCGATATTTTTATTACTCCAATGGATGGTAGCCTTGTCATTACGGAAGGTAGTGTGTTGTCGAGTTTTTTGTCACACAAATTGATGGTAGCCTTGTCATTAAGTAAGGTAGTCTGTTGTCGAGACTTTTTTACTCTAATGGATGGTAGCCTTGTCATTATGGAAGGTAGTCTGTTGTCGAGATTTTTGTTACACCAATGGATGGTAGCCTTGTCATTATGGAAGGTATTGTGTTGTCGAGATTTTTGTTACTCCGATAGATGGTAGCCTTGTCATTATGGAAGGTAGTTTGTTGTCGTGATTTTTTTTACTCTAATGGATGGTAGCCTTGTCATTATGGAAGGTAGTCTGTTGTCGAGAATTTTGTCACTCCAATTGATGGTAGCCTTGTCATTATGGAAGGTAGTCTATTGTCGAGATTTTTGTTTTTCCAATGGATGGTAGCCTTATCATTATGGAAGGTAGTGTGTTGTTGAGATTTTTGTTACTCCAATTGATGGTAGCCTTGTCATTATGGAACGTAGTCTGTTGTCGACATTTTTGTTACACCAATGGATGGTAGCCTTGTTATTATGTAAGTTATTCTATTGTCGAGATTTTTGTTACTCTAATGGATGGTAGCCTTGTCATTATGGAAGGTAGTTTATTGTCGAGATTTTTGTTACACCAATGGATGGTAGCCTTGTCATTATGGAAGGTAGTATGTTGTAGAGATTTTTGTTAATCCAATTGATGGTACCATTGTCATTATGGAACTTAGTCTGTTATAGATATTTTTGTTACTCCAATGGATGGTAGCCTTGTCATTATGGAAGGTAGTCTTTTGTCGAGGCTTTCGTTACTCCAATGGATGGTAGCCTTGTCATTATGGAAGGTATTCTATTATCGATATTTTTGTTACTCCTATAGATGGTGGCCTTGTCATTATGGATGGTAGTCTGTTGTCGAGATTTTTGTTACTCCAATGGATTGTAGCCTTGTCATTATGGAAGGTAGTTTGTTGTCGAAATTTTTGTTACTCCAATGGATTGTAGCCTTGTCATTATGGAAGGTAGTCTATTGTCTAGATTTTTGTTACTCTAATGGTGGTAGCCTTGTCATTATGGAAGGTAGTCTGTTGTCGAGATTTTTGTTACTCCAATGGATGGTAGCCTTGTCATTATTGAAGGTAGTCTGTCATTGAGATTTCTGTTACTCCAATGGATGGTAGCCTTGTCATTATTAAAGGTAGTCTGTTGTCGAGATTTTTGTCACTCCAATTGATGGTAGCCTTGTCATTATGGAACTGTTGTCGAGATTTTTGTTACTCCAATGGATTGTAGCCTTGTCATTATGGAAGGTAGTGTGTTGTCGAGATTCTTGTTACTCCTATTGATGGTAGCCTTGTCATTATGGAACGTAGTCTGTTGTCGAGATTTTTGTTACACCAATGGATGGTAGCCATGTCATTACGGAAGGTAGTCTATTGTCGAGATCTTTGTTACTCTAATGGATGGTAGCCTTGTCATTATGGAAGGTAGTCTGTTGTCGAGAATTTTTTTACTCTAAAGGATGGTAGCCTTGTCATTATGGATGGTAGTCTGTTGTCGAGATTTTTGTTACTCCAATGGATGGTAGCCTTGTTATTATGGAAGGTAGTTCGTTGTCGAAATTTTTGTTACTCCAATGGATTGTAGCCTTGTCATTATGGAAGGTAGTTTGTTATCTAGATTTGTGTTACTCCAATGGTGGTAGCCTTGTCATTATGGAAGGTAGTTTGTTGTCTAGATTAGTGTTACTCCAATGGATGGTAGCTTTGTCATTATGGAAGGTAGTCTGTTGTCGAGAGTTTTGTTACTCCATTGGATGGAAGCCTTGTCATTATGGAAGGTAGTCTTTTGTCGAGACTTTTGTTACACCAATGGATAGTAGCCTTGTCATTACGGAAGGTAGTCTGTTGTCGAGATCTTTGTTACTCCAATGGATTGTAGCCTTGTCATTACGGAAGGTAGTCAGTTGTTAAGATTTTTCTTACTTAAATTGATGGTAGCCTTGTCATTATTAAATGTAGTCTATTGTCGAAATTTTTGTTAGTCCAATGGATGGTAGCTATGTCATTATGTAAGGTAGTCTGTTGTCGAAATTTTTGATAGTCCAATGGACGGTAGCCTTGTCATTATGGAAGGTAGTTTGTTGTCGATATTTTTGTTACTCTAAAGGATGGTAACCTTGTCATTATGGAAGGTAGTCTGTTGTCGAGATTTTTGTTAGTACAATGGATTGTAGCCTTGTCATTATGGAAGGTAGTATGTTGTCAAAAATTTTGTTACTCCAACGGATGGTGGACTTGTCATTATGGAAGGTAGTTTTTGTTGAGATTTTGTTACTCTAATTAATGGTATCCTTGTCATTACGGAAGGTAGTTCATTGTTGAGATTTTGTTTCTCCAATGGATGATAACCTTGTCATTATGGAAGGTAGTTCATTTTTGAGATTTTGTTACTCCAATGGATGATAGCCTTCTCATTATGGAAGGTAGTTCATTGTTTAGATTTTGTTACTCCAATGGATGGTAGCCTTGCTATTATGGGAGGTAGTCTGTTGTCGAGATTTTTGTTACTCCAATGGATGGTAGCCTTGTCATTATGTAAGGTAGTCTGTTGTCGAGATATTTGTTACTCCAATTGATGGTAGCCTTGTCATTATGTAAGGTAGTTTGTTGTCTAAATTTTTGTTAGTCTAATGGATGGTAGCCTTGTCATGATGGAAGGTAGTTTATTCTTGATATTTTTGTTACTCCAATGGATGGTAGCCTTGTCATTATGGAAGGAACTTTATTGTTCCAATTTTTGTTACTCCAATGGATGGTAGCCTTGTCATGATGGAAGGTAGTCTGTTTTTGATATTTTTGTTACTCCAATGGATGGTGGCCTTGTCATTATGGAAGGAAGTCTGTTGATCATATTTTTGTTACTCCAATGGATGGTAGCCTTGTCATTATGGAAGGTAATTTGTTGTCGAAATTTTTGTTATTCCATTGGATGGTAGCCTTGTCATTATGAAAGGTAGTCTTTTGTCGAGATTTTTATTACTCAAATTGATGGTTACCTTGTCATTATGGAAGGTAGTTTATTGCCGAGATTTTTGTTACTCTAAAGGATGGTAACCTTGTCATTATGGAAGGTAGTCTGTTGTCGAGATTTTTGTTACTACAATGGATTGTAGCCTTGTCATTATGGAAGGTAGTATGTTGTCAAAAATTTTGTTACTCCAATGGATGGTGGACTTGTCATTATGGAAGGTAGTTTTTGTTGAGATTTTGTTACTCTAATTAATGGTATCCTTGTCATTACGGAAGGTAGTTCATTGATGAGATTTTGTTTCTCCAATGGATGATAACCTTGTCATTATGGAAGGTAGTTCATTTTTGAGATTTTGTTACTCCAATGGATGATAGCCTTCTCATTATGGAAAGTAGTTCATTGTTTAGATTTTGTTACTCCAATGGATGGTAGCCTTGTCATTATGGAAGGTAGTTTGTTGTCGAGTTATTTGTTACTCCAATTGATGGTAGCCTTGTCATTATGTAAGGTAGTTTGTTGTCTAAATTTTTGTTAGTCTAATGGATGGTAGCCTTGTCATGATGGAAGGTAGTTTATTATTGATATTTTTGTTACTCCAATGGATGGTAGCTTTGTCATTATGGAAGGTAGTCTGTTGTCGAGATTTTTGTTACTCCATTGGATGGAAGCCTTGTCATTATGGAAGGTAGTCTTTTGTCGAGACTTTTGTTACACCAATGGATGGTAGCCTTGTCATTACGGAAGGTAGTCTGTTGTCGAGATCTTTGTTACTCCAATGGATTGTAGCCTTGTCATTACGGAAGGTAGTCAGTTGTCAAGATTTTTCTTACTTAAATTGATGGTAGCCTTGTCATTATTAAATGTAGTCTATTGTCGAAATTTTTGTTAGTCCAATGGATGGTAGCCTTGTCATTATGTAAGGTAGTCTGTTGTCGAAATTTTTGTTAGTCCAATGGACGGTAGCCTTGTCATTATGGAAGGTAGTTTGTTGCCGATATTTTTGTTACTCTAAAGGATGGTAACCTTGTCATTACGGAAGGTAGTCTCTTGTCGAGATTTTTGTTACTCAAATGGATGGTAGCCTTGTCATTATGAATGGTAGTCTATTGTCGAGATTTTTGTTACTCCGATTGATGGTAGCCTTGTCATTATGGAACATAGTCTGTTGTAGAGATTTTTGTTACACCAATGGATGGTAGCCTTGTCATTATGGAAGGAAACCTTTCGTTCTGATTTTAGTAACTGCAATGGATGGTAGCCTTGTCATTATGGAAGGTTTTCTTTTGTCGATATTTTTGTTACTCCATTGGATGGTAGCCTTGTCATTATGGAAGGTAGTCTTTTGTCCAGATTTTTGTTACACTAATGGATGGTAGCCATGTCATTACGGAAGGTAGTCTGTTGTCGAGATCTTTGTTACTCCAATGGATTGTAGCCTTTTCATTATGGAAGGTAGTCAGTTGTCGTGATTTTTCTTACTCAAATTGATGGTAGCCTTGTCATTATGTAATGTAGTCTGTTGTCAAAATTTTTGTTAGTCCAATGGACGGTAACCTTGTCATTATGTAAGGTAGTCTGTTGTCGAAATTTTTGTTAGTCCAATGGACTGGTAGCCTTGTCATGATGGAAGGTAGTCTGTTTTTGATATTTTTGTTACTCCAATGGATGGTGGCCTTGTCATTATGGAAGGAAGTCTGTTGATCAGATTTTTGTTACTCCAATGGATGGTAGCCTTGTCATTATGGAAGGTAATCTGTTGTCGAAATTTTTGTTATTCCATTGGATGGTAGCCTTGTCATTATGAAAGGTAGTCTTTTGTCGAGATTTTTATTACTCAAATTGATGGTTGCCTTGTCATTATGTAAGGTAGTTTGTTGCCAAGATTTTTGATACTCTAAAGGATGGTAACCTTGTCATTAAGGAAGGTATTCTTTTGTCGATATTTTTGTTACTCCAATGGATGGTAGCCTTGTCATTATGGAAGGTAGTCTATTGTCGAGATTTTTGTTACTTAAATGGATGGTAGCCTTGTCATTATGGAAGGTAGTCTATTATCGAGATTTTTGTAACTCCAATGGATGGTAGCCTTGTCATGATGGAAGGTAGTCTGTTGTCGAGATTTTTGTTACTCCAATGGATGGTAGCCTTATCATTATGGAAGGAAGTTTGTTGTTCAAATTTTTGTTACTCCAATGGATGTTAGCCTTGTCATTATGGAAGGTAGTCTGTTGTCGAGATTTTTGTTACTCCAATGGATGGTAGCCTTGTCATTATGAAAGGTAGTCTGTTGTCGAGATTTTTGTTACTCAGATTGATAGTAGCATTGTCATAATGGAACGTAGTCTGTTGTCGAGATTATTTTTACCCCAATGGATGGTAGCCTTGTCATTACGGAAGTTAGTCTGTTGTCGAGATCTTTGTTACTCTAATGGATTGTAGCCTTGTCATTATGGAAGGTAGTCAGTTGTCGAGATTTTTGTTACTTAAATTGATGGTAGCCTTGTCATTATGTAAGGTAGTCTGTTGTCGAGATTTTTGTTAGTCAAATGGATGGTAGCCTTGTCATGATGGAAGGTAGTCTATTTTTGATATTTTTGTTACTCCAATGGATGGTAGCCTTGTCATTATGGAAGGAAGTCTGTTGATCATATTTTTGTTACTCCAATGGATGGTAGCCTTGTGATGATGGAAGGTAATCTGTTGTCGAAAATTTTGTTATTCCATTGGATGGTAGCCTTGTCATTATGAAAGGTAGTCTTTTGTCGAGATTTTTATTACTCAAATTGATGGTTGCCTTGTCATTATGGAAGGTAGTTTGTTGCCGAGATTTTTGTTACTCTAAAGGATGGTAACCTTGTCATTATGGAAGGTAGTCTGTTGTCGAGATTTTTGTTAGTACAATGGATTGTAGCCTTGTCATTATGGAAGGTATTATGTTGTCAAAATTTTTGTTACTCCAATGGATGGTGGACTTGTCATTACGGAAGGTAGTTCATTGTTGAGATTTTGTTTCTCCAATGGATGATAACCTTGTCATTATGGAAGGTAGTTCATTTTTGAGATTTTGTTACTCCAATGGATGATAGCCTTCTCATTATGGAAGGTAGTTCATTGTTTAAATTTTGTTACTCCAATGGATGGTAGCCTTGCTATTATAGAAGGTAGTTTGTTGTCGAGATTTTTGTTACTCCAATGGATGGTAGCCTTGTCATTATGTAAGGTAGTCTGTTGTCGAGATATTTGTTACTCCAATTGATGGTAGCCTTGTCATTATGTAAGGTAGTTTGTTGTCTAAATTTTTGTTAGTCTAATGGATGGTAGCCTTGTCATGATGGAAGGTAGTTTATTCTTGATATTTTTGTTACTCCAATGGATGGTAGCCTTGTCATTATGGAAGGAACTTTATTGTTCCAATTTTTGTTACTCCAATGGATGGTGGCCTTGTCATTATGGAAGGAAGTCTGTTGATCAGATTTTTGTTACTCCAATGGATGGTAGCCTTGTCATTATGGAAGGTAATCTGTTGTCGAAATTTTTGTTATTCCATTGGATGGTAGCCTTGTCATTATGAAAGGTAGTCTTTTGTCGAGATTTTTATTACTCAAATTGATGGTTGCCTTGTCATTATGTAAGGTAGTTTGTTGCCGAGATTTTTGTTACTCTAAAGGATGGTAACCTTATCATTATGGAAGGTAGTCTGTTGTCGATATTTTTGTTACTCCAATGGATGGTGGCCTTGTCATTATGGAAGGAAGTCTGTTGATCAGATTTTTGTTACTCCAATGGATGGTAGCCTTGTCATTATGGAAGGTAATCTGTTGTCGAAATTTTTGTTATTCCATTGGATGGTAGCCTTGTCATTATGAAAGGTAGTCTTTTGTCGAGATTTTTATTACTCAAATTGATGGTTGCCTTGTCATTATGTAAGGTAGTTTGTTGCCGAGATTTTTGTTACTCTAAAGGATGGTAACCTTGTCATTATGGAAGGTAGTCTGTTGTCGAGATTTTTGTTACTACAATGGATTGTAGCCTTGTCATTATGGAAGGTAGTATGTTGTCAAAAATTTTGTTACTCCAATGGATGGTGGACTTGTCATTATGGAAGGTAGTTTTTGTTGAGATTTTGTTACTCTAATTAATGGTATCCTTGTCATTACGGAAGGTAGTTCATTGTTGAGATTTTGTTTCTCCAATGGATGATAACCTTGTCATTATGGAAGGTAGTTCATTTTTGAGATTTTGTTACTCCAATGGATGATAGCCTTCTCATTATGGAAAGTAGTTCATTATTTAGATTTTGTTACTCTAATGGATGGTAGTCTTGTCATTATGGAAGGTAGTCTAATGTCGAGATTTTTCTTACTCCAATGGATGGTAGCCTTGTCATTATGGAAGGTAGTCTGTTGTCGAGATATTTGTTACTCCAATTGATGGTAGCCTTGTCATTATGTAAGGTAGTTTGTTGTCTAAATTTTTGTTAGTCTAATGGATGGTAGCCTTGTCATGATGGAAGGTAGTTTATTCTTGATATTTTTGTTACTCCAATGGATGGTAGCCTTGTCATTATGGAAGGTAGTCTGTTGTCTAGATTTTTGTTATTCCATTGGATGGAAACCTTGTCATTATGGAAGGTAGTCTTTTGTCGAGAATTTTGTTACACCAATGGATGGTAGCCTTGTCATTACGGAAGGTAGTCTGTTGTCGAGATCTTTGTTACTCCAATGGATTGTAGCCTTGTCATTACGGAAGGTAGTCAGTTGTCAAGATTTTTCTTACTTAAATTGATGGTAGCCTTGTCATTATTAAATGTAGTTTATTGTCGAAATTTTTGTTAGTCCAATGGACGGTAGCCTTGTCATTATGTAAGGTAGTCTGTTGTCGAAATTTTTGTTAGTCCAATGGACGGTAGCCTTGTCATTATGGAAGGTAGTTTGTTGCCGATATTTTTGTTACTCTAAAGGATGGTAACCTTGTCATTACGGAAGGTAGTCTCTTGTCGAGATTTTTGTTACTCAAATGGATGGTAGCCTTGTCATTATGAATGGTAGTCTATTGTCGAGATTTTCGTTACTCCAATTGATGGTAGCCTTGTCATTATGGAACATAGTCTGTTATAGAGATTTTTGTTATACCAATGGATGGTAGCCTTGTCATTATGGAAGGAAACCTATCGTTTTGATTTTTGTTACTGCAATGGATGGTAGCCTTGTCATTATGGAAGGTTTTCTTTGGTCGATATTTTTGTTACTCCATTGGATGGTAGCCTTGTCATTATGGAAGGTAGTCTTTTGTCCAGATTTTTGTTACACCAATGGATGGTAGCCATGTCATTACATAAGGTAGTCTGTTGTCGAGATCTTTGTTACTCCAATGGATTGTAGCCTTTTCATTATGGAAGGTAGTCAGTTGTCCTGATTTTTCTTACTGAAATTGATGGTAGCCTTGTCATTATGTAATGTAGTCCGTTGTCAAAATTTTTGTTAGTCCAATGGACGGTAGCGTTGTCATTATGTAAGGTAGTTTGTTGTCAAAAATTTTGTTAGTCCAATGGACTGGTAGCCTTATCATTATAGAAGGTATTCTGTTGCCGAGATTTTTGTTACTCCATTGGATGGCAGGCTTGTCATTATGCAAGGTAGTCTGTCGTGGAGATTTCGGTTACTCCAATGGATGGTAGCCTTGTCATTATGGAAGGTAGTCTGTTGTCGAGATTTCTGTTACTCCAATGAATGGTAGCCTTGTCATTATGGAAGGAAACCTGTTGTTCTGATTTTTGTTACTGCAATGGATGGTAGCCTTGTCATTAAGGAAGGTATTCTTTTGTCGATATTTTTGTTACTCCAATGGATGGTAGCCTTGTCATTATGAAAGGTAGTCTGTTGTCGAGATTTTTGTTACTCCAATTGATAGTAGCATTGTCATAATGGAACGTAGTCTGTTGTTGAGATTTTTTTTACCCCAATGGATGGTAGCCTTGTCATTACGGAAGTTAGTCTGTTGTCGAGATTTTTGTTACTCAAATGGATGGTAGCCTTGTCATGATGGAAGGTAGTCTATTTTTGATATTTTTGTTACTCCAATGGATGGTAGCCTTGTCATTATGGAAGGAAGTCTGTTGATCAGATTTTTGTTACTCCAATGGATGGTAGCCTTGTCATTATGGAAGGTAATTTGTTGTCGAAAATTTTGTTATTCCATTGGATGGTAGCCTTGTCATTATGAAAGGTAGTCTTTTGTCGAGATTTTTATTACTCAAATTGATGGTTGCCTTGTCATTATGGAAGGTAGTTTGTTGCCGAGATTTTTGTTACTCTAAAGGATGGTAACCTTGTCATTATGGAAGGTAGTCTGTTGTCGAGATTTTTGTTACTACAATGGATTGTAGCCTTGTCATTATGGAAGGTAGTATGTTGTCAAAAATTTTGTTACTCCAATGGATGGTGGACTTGTCATTATGGAAGGTAGTCTGTTGTCGAGATTTCTGTTACTCCAATGAATGGTAGCCTTGTCATTATGGAAGGAAACCTGTTGTTCTGATTTTTGTTACTGCAATGGATGGTAGCCTTGTCATTAAGGAAGGTATTCTTTTGTCGATATTTTTGTTACTCCAATGGATGGTAGCCTTGTCATTATGAAAGGTAGTCTGTTGTCGAGATTTTTGTTACTCCAATTGATAGTAGCATTGTCATAATGGAACGTAGTCTGTTGTTGAGATTTTTTTTACCCCAATGGATGGTAGCCTTGTCATTACGGAAGTTAGTCTGTTGTCGAGATTTTTGTTACTCAAATGGATGGTAGCCTTGTCATGATGGAAGGTAGTCTATTTTTGATATTTTTGTTACTCCAATGGATGGTAGCCTTGTCATTATGGAAGGAAGTCTGTTGATCAGATTTTTGTTACTCCAATGGATGGTAGCCTTGTCATTATGGAAGGTAATTTGTTGTCGAAAATTTTGTTATTCCATTGGATGGTAGCCTTGTCATTATGAAAGGTAGTCTTTTGTCGAGATTTTTATTACTCAAATTGATGGTTGCCTTGTCATTATGGAAGGTAGTTTGTTGCCGAGATTTTTGTTACTCTAAAGGATGGTAACCTTGTCATTATGGAAGGTAGTCTGTTGTCGAGATTTTTGTTAGTACAATGGATTGTAGCCTTGTCATTATGGAAGGTAGTATGTTGACAAAAATTTTGTTACTCCAATGGATGGTGGACTTGTCATTATGGAAGGTAGTTTTTGTTGAGATTTTGTAACTCTAATTAATGGTATCCTTGTCATTACGGAAGGTAGTTCATTGTTTAGATTTTGTTTCTCCAATGGATGATAACCTTGTCATTATGGAAGGTAGTTCATTTTTGAGATTTTGTTACTCCAATGGATGATAGCCTTCTCATTATGGAAGGTAGTTCATTGTTTAGATTTTGTTACTCCAATGGATGGTAGCCTTGCTATTATGGAAGGTAGTCTATTGTCGAGATTTTTGTTACTCCAATGGATGGTAGCCTTGTCATTATGTAAGGTAGTCTGTTGTCGAGATATTTGTTACTCCAATTGATGGTAGCCTTGTCATTATGTAAGGTAGTTTGTTGTCTAAATTTTTGTTAGTCTAATGGATGGTAGCCTTGTCATGATGGAAAGTAATTTTTTCTTGATATTTTTGTTACTCCAATGGATGGTAGCCTTGCCATTATGGAAGGAACTTTATTGTTCCAATTTTTGTTACTCCAATGGATGGTAGCCTTGTCATGATGGAAGGTAGTCTGTTTTTGATATTTTTGTTACTCCAATGGATGGTGGCCTTGTCATTATGGAAGGAAGTCTGTTGGTCAGATTTTTGTTACTCCAATGGATGGTAGCCTTGTCATTATGGAAGGTAATCTGTTGTCGAAATTTTTGTTATTCCATTGGATGGTAGCCTTGTCATTATGAAAGGTAGTCTTTTGTCGAGATTTTTATTACTCAAATTGATGGTTGCCTTGTCATTATGGAAGGTAGTTTGTTGCCGAGATTTTTGTTACTCTAAAGGATGGTAACCATGTCATTATGGAAGGTAGTCTGTTGTCAAGATTTTTGTTACTACAATGGATTGTAGCCTTGTCATTATGGAAGGTAGTTTTTGTTGAGATTTTGTTACTCTAATTAATGGTATCCTTGTCATTACGGAAGGTAGTTCATTGTTGAGATTTTGTTTCTCCAATGGATGATAACCTTGTCATTATGGAAGGTAGTTCATTTTTGAGATTTTGTTACTCCAATGGATGATAGCCTTCTCATTATGGAAATTAGTTCATTTGTTTAGATTTTGTTACTCCAATGGATGGTAGCCTTGTCATTATGGAAGGTAGTCTGTTGTCGAGATTTTTGTTACTCCAATGGATGGTAGCCTTGTCATTATGGAAGGTAGTCTGTTGTCGAGATATTTGTTACTCCAATTGATGGTAGCCTTATCATTATGTAAGGTAGTTTGTTGTCTAAATTTTTGTTAGTCTAATGGATGGTAGCCTTGTCATGATGGAAGGTAGTTTATTCTTCATATTTTTGTTACTCCAATGGATGGTAGCCTTGTCATTATGGAAGGAACTTTATTGTTCAAATTTTTGTTACTCCAATGGATGGTAGCCTTGTCATTATGGAAGGTAATCTGTTGTCAAAATTTTTGTTATTCCATTGGATGGTAGCCTTGTCATTATGAAAGGTAGTCTTTTGTCGAGATTTTTATTACTCAAATTGATGGTTTCCTTGTCATTATGGAAGGTAGTTTGTTGCCGAGATTTTTGTTACTCTAAAGGATGGTAACCTTGTCATTATGGAAGGTAGTCTGTTGTCGAGATTTTTGTTACTACAATGGATTGTAGCCTTGTCATTATGGAAGGTAGTATGTTGTCAAAATTTTTGTTACTCCAATGGATGGTGGACTTGTCATTATGGAAGGTAGTTTTTGTTGAGATTTTGTTACTCTAATTAATGGTATCCTTGTCATTACGGAAGGTAGTTCATTGTTGAGATTTTGTTTCTCCAATGGATGATAACCTTGTCATTATGGAAGGTAGTTCATTTTTGAGATTTTGTTACTCCAATGGATGATAGCCTTCTCATTATGGAAGGTAGTTCATTGTTTAGATTTTGTTACTCCAATGGATGGTAGCCTTGCTATTATGGAAGGTAGTCTATTGTCGAGATTTTTGTTACTCCAATGGATGGTAGCCTTGTCATTATGTAAGGTAGTCTGTTGTCGAGATATTTGTTACTCCAATTGATGGTAGCCTTGTCATTATGTAAGGTAGTTTGTTGTCTAAATTTTTGTTAGTCTAATGGATGGTAGCCTTGTCATGATGGAAAGTAATTTATTCTTGATATTTTTGTTACTCCAATGGATGGTAGCCTTGTCATTATGGAAGGAACTTTATTGTTCCAATTTTCGTTACTCCAATGGATGGTAGCCTTGTCATGATGGAAGGTAGTCTGTTTTTGATATTTTTGTTACTCCAATGGATGGTGGCCTTGTCATTATGGAAGGAAGTCTGTTGGTCAGATTTTTGTTACTCTAATGGATGGTAGCCTTGTCATTATGGAAGGTAGTTTTTGTTGAGATTTTGTTACTCCAATGGATGGTAGCCTTGTCATGATGGAAGGTAGTCTATTTTTGATATTTTTGTTACTCCAATGGATGGTAGCCTTGTCATTATGTAAGGTAGTCTGTTGTCGAGATATTTGTTACTCCAATTGATGGTAGCCTTGTCATTATGTAAGGTAGTTTGTTGTCTAAATTTTTGTTAGTCTAATGGATGGTAGCCTTGTCATGATGGAAAGTAATTTTTTCTTGATATTTTTGTTACTCCAATGGATGGTAGCCTTGCCATTATGGAAGGAACTTTATTGTTCCAATTTTTGTTACTCCAATGGATGGTAGCCTTGTCATGATGGAAGGTAGTCTGTTTTTGATATTTTTGTTACTCCAATGGATGGTGGCCTTGTCATTATGGAAGGAAGTCTGTTGGTCAGATTTTTGTTACTCTAATGGATGGTAGCCTTGTCATTATGGAAGGTAATCTGTTGTCGAAATTTTTGTTATTTCCATTGGATGGTAGCCTTGTCATTATGAAAGGTAGTCTTTTGTCGAGATTTTTATTACTCAAATTGATGGTTGCCTTGTCATTATGGAAGGTAGTTTGTTGCCGAGATTTTTGTTACTCTAAAGGATGGTAACCATGTCATTATGGAAGGTAGTCTGTTGTCAAGATTTTTGTTACTACAATGGATTGTAGCCTTGTCATTATGGAAGGTAGTTTTTGTTGAGATTTTGTTACTCTAATTAATGGTATCCTTGTCATTACGGAAGGTAGTTCATTGTTGAGATTTTGTTTCTCCAATGGATGATAACCTTGTCATTATGGAAGGTAGTTCATTTTTGAGATTTTGTTACTCCAATGGATGATAGCCTTCTCATTATGGAAAGTAGTTCATTGTTTAGATTTTGTTACTCCAATGGATGGTAGCCTTGTCATTATGGAAGGTAGTCTGTTGTCGAGATTTTTGTTACTCCAATGGATGGTAGCCTTGTCATTATGGAAGGTAGTCTGTTGTCGAGATATTTGTTACTCCAATTGATGGTAGCCTTGTCATTATGTAAGGTAGTTTGTTGTCTAAATTTTTGTTAGTCTAATGGATGGTAGCCTTGTCATGATGGAAGGTAGTTTATTCTTCATATTTTTGTTACTCCAATGGATGGTAGCCTTGTCATTATGGAAGGAACTTTATTGTTCAAATTTTTGTTACTCCAATGGATGGTAGCCTTGTCATTATGGAAGGTAATCTGTTGTCAAAATTTTTGTTATTCCATTGGATGGTAGCCTTGTCATTATGAAAGGTAGTCTTTTGTCGAGATTTTTATTACTCAAATTGATGGTAGCCTTGTCATTATGAAAGGTAGTCTTTTGTCGAGATTTTTATTACTCAAATTGATGGTTGCCTTGTCATTATGGAAGGTAGTCTGTTGTCGAGATTTTTGTTACTACAATGGATTGTAGCCTTGTCATTATGGAAGGTAGTATGTTGTCAAAATTTTTGTTACTCCAATGGATGGTGGCCTTGTCATTATGGAAGGAAGTCTGTTGATCAGATTTTTGTTACTCCAATGGATGGTAGCCTTGTCATTATGGAAGGTAATCTGTTGTCGAAATTTTTGTTATTCCATTGGATGGTAGCCTTGTCATTATGAAAGGTAGTCTTTTGTCGAGATTTTTATTACTCAAATTGATGGTTGCCTTGTCATTATGTAAGGTAGTTTGTTGCCGAGATTTTTGTTACTCTAAAGGATGGTAACCTTGTCATTATGGAAGGTAGTCTGTTGTCGAGATTTTTGTTACTACAATGGATTGTAGCCTTGTCATTATGGATGGTAGTATGTTGTCAAAAATTTTGTTACTCCAATGGATGGTGGACTTGTCATTATGGAAGGTAGTTTTTGTTGAGATTTTGTTACTCTAATTAATGGTATCCTTGTCATTACGTAAGGTAGTTCATTGTTGAGATTTTGTTTCTCCAATGGATGATAACCTTGTCATTATGGAAGGTAGTTCATTTTTGAGATTTTGTTACTCCAATGGATGATAGCCTTCTCATTATGGAAAGTAGTTCATTATTTAGATATTGTTACTCTAATGGATGGTAGCCTTGTCATTATGGAAGGTAGTCTATTGTCGAGATTTTTCTTACTCCAATGGATGGTAGCCTTGTCATTATGGAAGGTAGTCTGTTGTCGAGATATTTGTTACTCCAATTGATGGTAGCCTTGTCATTATGTAAGGTAGTTTGTTGTCTAAATTTTTGTTAGTCTAATGGATGGTAGCCTTGTCATGATGGAAGGTAGTTTATTCTTGATATTTTTGTTACTCCAATGGATGGTAGCCTTGTCATTATGGAAGGTAGTCTGTTGTCTAGATTTTTGTTATTCCATTGGATGGAAACCTTGTCATTATGGAAGGTAGTCTTTTGTCGAGAATTTTGTTACACCAATGGATTGTAGCCTTGTCATTACGGAAGGTAGTCAGTTGTCAAGATTTTTCTTACTTAAATTGATGGTAGCCTTGTCATTATTAAATGTAGTTTATTGTCGAAATTTTTGTTAGTCCAATGGACGGTAGCCTTGTCATTATGTAAGGTAGTCTGTTGTCGAAATTTTTGTTAGTCCAATGGACGGTAGCCTTGTCATTATGGAAGGTAGTTTGTTGCCGATATTTTTGTTACTCTAAAGGATGGTAACCTTGTCATTACGGAAGGTAGTCTCTTGTCGAGATTTTTGTTACTCAAATGGATGGTAGCCTTGTCATTATGAATGGTAGTCTATTGTCGAGATTTTTGTTACTCCAATTGATGGTAGCCTTGTCATTATGGAACATAGTCTGTTATAGAGATTTTTGTTACACCAATGGATGGTAGCCTTGTCATTATGGAAGGAAACCTATCGTTTTGATTTTTGTTACTACAATGGATGGTAGCCTTGTCATTATGGAAGGTTTTCTTTGGTCGATATTTTTGTTACTCCATTGGATGGTAGCCTTGTCATTATGGAAGGTAGTCTTTTGTCCAGATTTTTGTTACACCAATGGATGGTAGCCATGTCATTACATAAGGTAGTCTGTTGTCGAGATCTTTGTTACTCCAATAGATTGTAGCCTTTTCATTATGGAAGGTAGTCAGTTGTCGTGATTTTTCTTACTGAAATTGATGGTAGCCTTGTCATTATGTAATGTAGTCCGTTGTCAAAATTTTTGTTAGTCCAATGGACGGTAGCGTTGTCATTATGTAAGGTAGTTTGTTGTCGAAATTTTTGTTAGTCCAATGGACTGGTAGCCTTATCATTATAGAAGGTATTCTGTTGCCGAGATTTTTGTTACTCCATTGGATGGCAGGCTTGTCATTATGCAAGGTAGTCTGTCGTGGAGATTTCGGTTACTCCAATGGATGGTAGCCTTGTCATTATGGAAGGTAGTCTGTTGTCGAGATTTCTGTTACTCCAATGAATGGTAGCCTTGTCATTATGGAAGGAAACCTGTTGTTCTGATTTTTGTTACTGCAATGGATGGTAGCCTTGTCATTAAGGAAGGTATTCTTTTGTCGATATTTTTGTTACTCCAATGGATGGTAGCCTTGTCATTATGAAAGGTAGTCTGTTGTCGAGATTTTTGTTACTCCAATTGATAGTAGCATTGTCATAATGGAACGTAGTCTGTTGTCGAGATTTTTTTTACCCCAATGGATGGTAGCCTTGTCATTACGGAAGTTAGTCTGTTGTCGAGATTTTTGTTACTCAAATGGATGGTAGCCTTGTCATGATGGAAGGTAGTCTATTTTTGATAATTTTGTTACTCCAATGGATGGTAGCCTTGTCATTATGGAAGGAAGTCTGTTGATCAGATTTTTGTTACTCCAATGGATGGTAGCCTTGTCATTATGGAAGGTAATTTGTTCTCGAAAAATTTGTTATTCCATTGGATGGTAGCGTTGTCATTATGAAAGGTAGTCTTTTGTCGAGATTTTTATTACTCAAATTGATGGTTGCCTTGTCATTATGGAAGGTAGTTTGTTGCCGAGATTTTTGTTACTCTAAAGGATGGTAACCTTGTCATTATGGAAGGTAGTCTGTTGTCGAGATTTTTGTTAGTACAATGGATTGTAGCCTTGTCATTATGGAAGGTAGTATGTTGACAAAAATTTTGTTACTCCAATGGATGGTGGACTTGTCATTATGGAAGGTAGTTTTTGTTGAGATTTTGTAACTCTAATTAATGGTATCCTTGTCATTACGGAAGGTAGTTCATTGTTGAGATTTTGTTTCTCCAATGGATGATAACCTTGTCATTATGGAAGGTAGTTCATTTTTGAGATTTTGTTACTCCAATGGATGATAGCTTTCTCATTATGGAAGGTAGTTCATTGTTTAGATTTTGTTACTCCAATGGATGGTAGCCTTGCTATTATGGAAGGTAGTCTATTGTCGAGATTTTTGTTACTCCAATGGATGGTAGCCTTGTCATTATGTAAGGTAGTCTGTTGTCGAGATATTTGTTACTCCAATTGATGGTAGCCTTGTCATTATGTAAGGTAGTTTGTTGTCTAAATTTTTGTTAGTCTAATGGATGGTAGCCTTGTCATGATGGAAAGTAATTTTTTCTTGATATTTTTGTTACTCCAATGGATGGTAGCCTTGCCATTATGGAAGGAACTTTATTGTTCCAATTTTTGTTACTCCAATGGATGGTAGCCTTGTCATGATGGAAGGTAGTCTGTTTTTGATATTTTTGTTACTCCAATGGATGGTGGCCTTATCATTATGGAAGGAAGTCTGTTGGTCAGATTTTTGTTACTCTAATGGATGGTAGCCTTGTCATTATGGAAGGTAATCTGTTGTCGAAATTTTTGTTATTCCATTGGATGGTAGCCTTGTCATTATGAAAGGTAGTCTTTTGTCGAGATTTTTATTACTCAAATTGATGGTTGCCTAATCATTATGGAAGGTAGTTTGTTGCCGAGATTTTTGTTACTCTAAAGGATGGTAACCATGTCATTATGGAAGGTAGTCTGTTGTCAAGATTTTTGTTACTACAATGGATTGTAGCCTTGTCATTATGGAAGGTAGTTTTTGTTGAGATTTTGTTACTCTAATTAATGGTATCCTTGTCATTACGGAAGGTAGTTCATTGTTGAGATTTTGTTTCTCCAATGGATGATAACCTTGTCATTATGGAAGGTAGTTCATTTTTGAGATTTTGTTACTCCAATGGATGATAGCCTTCTCATTATGGAAAGTAGTTCATTGTTTAGATTTTGTTACTCCAATGGATGGTAGCCTTGTCATTATGGAAGGTAGTCTGTTGTCGAGATTTTTGTTACTCCAATGGATGGTAGCCTTGTCATTATGGAAGGTAGTCTGTTGTCGAGATATTTGTTACTCCAATTGATGGTAGCCTTGTCATTATGTAAGGTAGTTTGTTGTCTAAATTTTTGTTAGTCTAATGGATGGTAGCCTTGTCATGATGGAAGGTAGTTTATTCTTCATATTTTTGTTACTCCAATGGATGGTAGCCTTGTCATTATGGAAGGAACTTTATTGTTCAAATTTTTGTTACTCCAATGGATGGTAGCCTTGTCATTATGGAAGGTAATCTGTTGTCAAAATTTTTGTTATTCCATTGGATGGTAGCCTTGTCATTATGAAAGGTAGTCTTTTGTCGAGATTTTTATTACTCAAATTGATGGTTTCCTTGTCATTATGGAAGGTAGTTTGTTGCCGAGATTTTTGTTACTCTAAAGGATGGTAACCTTGTCATTATGGAAGGTAGTCTGTTGTCGAGATTTTTGTTACTACAATGGATTGTAGCCTTGTCATTATGGAAGGTAGTATGTTGTCAAAATTTATGTTACTCCAATGGATGGTGGACTTGTCATTATGGAAGGTAGTTTTTGTTGAGATTTTGTTACTCTATTTAATGGTATCCTTGTCATTACGGAAGGTAGTTCATTGTTGAGATTTTGTTTCTCCAATGGATGATAACCTTGTCATTATGGAAGGTAGTTCATTTTTGAGATTTTGTTACTCCAATGGATGATAGCCTTCTCATTATGGAAGGTAGTTCATTGTTTAGATTTTGTTACTCCAATGGATGGTAGCCTTGCTATTATGGAAGGTAGTCTATTGTCGAGATTTTTGTTACTCCAATGGATGGTAGCCTTGTCATTATGTAAGGTAGTCTGTTGTCGAGATATTTGTTACTCCAATTGATGGTAGCCTTGTCATTATGTAAGGTAGTTTGTTGTCTAAATTTTTGTTAGTCTAATGGATGGTAGCCTTGTCATGATGGAAAGTAATTTATTCTTGATATTTTTGTTACTCCAATGGATGGTAACCTTGTCATTATGGAAGGAACTTTATTGTTCCAATTTTTGTTACTCCAATGGATGGTAGCCTTGTCATGATGGAAGGTAGTCTGTTTTTGATATTTTTGTTACTCCAAGTGATGGTGGCCTTGTCATTATGGAAGGAAGTCTGTTGGTCAGATTTTTGTTACTCTAATGGATGGTAGCCTTGTCATTATGGAAGGTAATCTTTTGTCGAAATTTTTGTTATTCCATTGGATGGTAGCCTTATCATTATGAAAGGTAGTCTTTTGTCGAGATTTTTATTACTCAAATTGATGGTTGCCTTGTCATTATGGAAGGTAGTTTGTTGCCGAGATTTTTGTTACTCTAAAGGATGGTAACCATGTCATTATGGAAGGTAGTCTGTTGTCAAGATTTTTGTTACTCCAATGGATGGTGGACTTGTCATTATGGAAGGTAGTTTTTGTTGAGATTTTTTTACTCTAATTAATGGTATCCTTGTCATTACGGAAGGTAGTTCATTGTTGAGATTTTGTTTCTCCAATGGATGATAACCTTGTCATTATGGAAGGTAGTTCATTTTTGAGATTTTGTTACTCCAATGGATGATAGCCTTCTCATTATGGAAAGTAGTTCATTGTTTAGATTTTGTTACTCCAATGGATGGTAGCCTTGTCATTATGGAAGGTAGTCTGTTGTCGATATTTTTGTTACTCCAATGGATGCTAGCCTTGTCATTATGGAAGGTAGTCTGTTGTCGAGATATTTGTTACTCCAATTGATGGTAGCCTTGTCATTATGTAAGGTAGTTTGTTGTCTAAATTTTTGTTAGTCTAATGGATGGTAGCCTTGTCATGATGGAAGGTAGTTTATTCTTGATATTTTTGTTACTCCAATGGATGGTAGCCTTGTCATTATGGAAGGAACTTTATTGTTCAAATTTTTGTTACTCCAATGGATGGTAGCCTTGTCATTATGGAAGGTAATCTGTTGTCAAAATTTTTGTTATTCCATTGGATGGTAGCCTTGTCATTATGAAAGTAGTCTTTTGTCGAGATTTTTATTACTCAAATTGATGGTTTCCTTGTCATTATGGAAGGTAGTTTGTTGCCGAGATTTTTGTTACTCTAAAGGATGGTAACCTTGTCATTATGGAAGGTAGTCTGTTGTCGAGATTTTTGTTACTACAATGGATTGTAGCCTTGTCATTATGGAAGGTAGTATGTTGTCAAAAAATTTGTTACTCCAATGGATGGTGGACTTGTCATTATGGAAGGTAGTTTTTGTTGAGATTTTGTTACTCTAATTAATGGTATCCTTGTCATTATAGAAGGTAGTTCATTGTTGAGATTTTGTTTCTCCAATGGATGATAACCTTGTCATTATGGAAGGTAGTTCATTTTTGAGATTTTGTTACTCCAATGGATGGTAGCCTTGCTATTATGGAAGGTAGTCTATTGTCGTGATTTTTGTAACTCCAATGCATGGTAGCCTTGTCATTATGGAAGGTAGTCTGTTGTCGAGATATTTGTTACTTCAATGGATGGTAGCCTTGTCATTATGAAAGGTAGTCTATTGTCGTGATTTTTGTTACTCCAATTGATGATAGCCTTGTCATTATGGAACGTAGTCTGTTGTCGAGATTTTTGTTACGCCAATTAATGGTAGCCTTGTCATTACGGAAGGTAGTCTATTGTCGAGATCTTTGTTACTCTAATGTATTGTACCCTTGTCATTATGGAAGGTAGTCATTTGTCGATATTTTTGTTACTAAAATTGATGGTAGCCTTGTCATTATGGAAGGTAGTCTGTTGTCGAGATTTTTGTTACTTAAATGGATGGTAGCCTTGTCATTATGGAAGGTAGTCTGTTGTCGAGATTTTTGTTAGTCAAATGGATGGTAGCCTTGTCATGATGGAAGATAGTTTTTTATTGATATTTTTATTACTCCAATGGATGGTAGCCTTGTCATTATGGAAGGAAGTCTGTTGATCAGATTTTTGTTACTCTAATGCGTGGTAGCCTTGTCATTATGGAAGGTAGTCTGTTGTCTAGATTTTTGTTATTCCATTGGATGGAAGCCTTGTCATTATGGAAGGTAGTCTTTTGTCGAGATTTTTCTTACTCAAATTGATGGTAGCCTTGTCATTATTAAATGTAGTCTATTGTCGAAATTTTTGTTAGTCCAATGGGCGGTAGCCTTGTCATTATGTAAGGTAGTCTGTTGTCGAAATTTTTGTTAGTCCAATGGACGGTAGCCTTGTCATTATGGAAGGTAGTTTGTTGCCGATTTTTTTGTTACTCTAAAGGATGGTAACCTTGTCATTATGGAAGGTAGTCTCTTGTCGAGATTTTTGTTACTCAAATGGATGGTAGCCTTGTCATTATGGAAGGAAACCTGTAGTTCTGATTTTTGTTACTGTAATGGATGGTAGCCTTGCCATTATGGAAGGTTTTCTTTTTTCGATATTTTTGTTACTCCATTGGATGGTAGCCTTGTCATTATGGAAGGTAGTCTTTTGTCCAGATTTTTGTTACACCAATGGATGGTAGCCATGTCATTACGGAAGGTAGTCCATTGTCGAGATCTTTGTTACTCCAATGGATTGTAACCTTTTCATTATGGAAGGTAGTCAGTTGTCGTGATTTTTCTTACTCAAATTGATGGTAGCATTGTCATTATGTGATGTAGTCTGTTGTCAAAAATTTTGTTAGTCCAATGGACGGTAGCCTTGTCATTATGTAAGGTAGTCTGTTGTCGAAATTTTTGTTAGTCCAATGGACTGGTAGCCTTGTCATTATGGAAGGTAGTTTGTTGCCGAGATTTTTGTTACTCTAAAGGATGGTAACCTTATCATTATAGAAGGTAGTCTGTTGTCGATATTTTTGTTACTCCATTGGATGGCAGGCTTGTCATTATGCAAGGTAGTCTGTCGTGGAGATTTCAGTTACTCCAATGGATGGTAGCCTTGTCATTATGGAAGGTAGTCTGTTGTCGAGATTTCTGTTACTCCAATGAATGGTACCCTTGTCATTATGGAAGGAAACCTGTTGTTCTGATTTTTGTTACTGCAATGGATGGTAGCCTTGTCATTAAGGAAGGTATTCTTTTGTCGATATTTTTGTTACTCCAATGGATGGTAGCCTTGTCACTATGGAAGGTAGTCTGTTGTCGAGATTTTTGTTACTTAAATGGATGGTAGCCTTGTCATTATAGAAGGTAGTCTATTATCGAGATTTTTGTTACTCCAATGGATGGTAGCCTTGTCATGATGGAAGGTAGTCAGGTTTCGAGATTTTTGTTACTCCAATGGATGGTTGCCTAATCATTATGGAAGGAAGTTTGTTGTTCAAATTTTTGTTACTCCAATGGATGTTAGCCTTGTCATTATGGAAGGTAGTCTGTTGTCGAGATTTTCGTTACTCCAATGGATGGTAGCCTTGTCATTATGAAAGGTAGTGTGTTGTCGAGATTTTTGTTACTCCAATTGATAGTAGCATTGTCATAATGGAACGTAGTATGTTGTCAAGATTTTTTTTACCCCAATGGATGGTAGCCTTGTCATTACGGAAGTTAGTCTGTTGTCGAGATCTTTGTTACTCTAATGGATTGTAGCCTTGTCATTATGGAAGGTAGTCAGTTGTCGAGATTTTTGTTACTCAAATTGATGTTAGCCTTGTCATTATGTAAGGTAGTCTGTTGTCGAGATTTTTGTTAATCAAATGGATGGTAGCCTTTTCATGATGGAAGATAGTTTTTTATTGATATTTTTATTACTCCAATGGATGGTAGCCTTGTCATTATGGAAGGAAGTCTATTGATCAGATTTTTGTTACTCTAATGGGTGGTAGCCTTGTCATTATGGAAGGTAGTTTGTTGTCTAGATTTTTGTTATTCCATTGGATGGAAGCCTTGTCATTATGGAAGGTAGTCTTTTGTCGAGATTTTTGTTACACCAATGGATGGTAGCCTTGTCATTATGGAAGGTAGTTTGTTGTCGAGATCTTTGTTACTCTAATGGATTGTAGCCTTGTCATTATGGAAGGTAGTCAGTTGTCAAGATTTTTCTTACTCAAATTGATGGTAGCCTTGTCATTATTAAATGTAGTCTATTGTCGAAATTTTTGTTAGTCCAATGGACGGTAGCCTTGTCATTATGTAAGGTAGTCTGTTGTCGAAATTTTTGTTAGTCCAAAATGACGGTAGCCTTGTCATTATGGAAGGTAGTTTATTGCCGATATTTTTGTTACTCTAAAGGATGGTAACCTTGTCATTATGGAAGGTAGTCTCTTGTCGAGATTTTTGTTACTCAAATGGATGGTAGCCTTGTCATTATGAATGGTAGTCTATTGTCGAGATTTTTGTTACTCCAATTGATGGTAGCCTTGTCATTATGGAACATAGTCTGTTGTAGAGATTTTTGTTACACCAATGGATGGTAGCCTTGTCATTATGGAAGGAAACCTGTAGTTCTGATTTTTGATACTGCAATGGATGGTAGCCTTGTCATTATGGAAGGTTTTCTTTTTTCGATATTTTTGTTACTCCATTGGATGGTAGCCTTGTCATTATGGAAGGTAGTCTTTTGTCCAGATTTTTGTTACACCAATGGATGGTAGCCATGTCATTACGGAAGGTAGTCCGTTGTCGAGATCTTTGTTACTCCAATGGATTGTAGCCTTTTCATTATGGAAGGTAGTCAGTTGTCATGATTTTTCTTACTCAAATTGATGGTAGCCTTGTCATTATGTAATGTAGTCTGTTGTCAAAATTTTTGTTAGTCCAATGGACGGTAGCCTTGTCATTATGTAAGGTAGTCTGTTGTCGAAATTTTTGTTAGTCCAATGGACTGGTAGCCTTGTCATTATGGAAGGTAGTTTGTTGCCGAGATTTTTGTTACTCTAAAGGATGGTAACCTTATCATTATAGAAGGTAGTCTGTTGTCGATATTTTTGTTACTCCATTGGATGGCAGGCTTGTCATTATGCAAGGTAGTCTGTCGTGGAGATTTCAGTTACTCCAATGGATGGTAGCCTTGTCATTATGGAAGGTAGTCTGTTGTCGAGATTTCTGTTACTCAAATGAATGGTAGCCTTGTCATTATGGAAGGAAACCTGTTGTTCTGATTTTTGTTACTGCAATGGATGGTAGCCTTGTCATTAAGGAAGGTATTCTTTTGTCGATAATTTTGTTACTCCAATGGATGGTAGCCTTGTCATTATGGAAGGTAGTCTGTTGTCGAGATTTTTGTTACTTAAATGAATGGTAGCCTTGTCATTATGGAAGGTAGTCTATTATCGAGATTTTTTTTACTCCAATGGATGGTAGCCTTGTCATGATGGAAGGTAGTCTGTTGTCGAGATTTTTGTTACTCCAATGGATGGTAGCCTTATCATTATGGAAGGAAGTTTGTTGTTCAAATTTTTGTTACTCCAATGGATGTTAGCCTTGTCATTATGGAAGGTAGTCTGTTGTCGAGATTTTCGTTACTCCAATGGATGGTAGCCTTGTCATTATGAAAGGTAGTCTGTTGTCGAGATTTTTGTTACTCCAATTGATAGTAGCATTGTCATAATGGAACGTAGTCTGTTGTCAAGATTTTTTTTACCCCAATGGATGGTAGCCTTGTCATTACGGAAGTTAGTCTGTTGTCGAGATCTTTGTTACTCTAATGGATTGTAGCCTTGTCATTATGGAAGGTAGTCAGTTGTCGAGATTTTTGTTACTCAAATTCATGGTAGCCTTGTCATTATGTAAGGTAGTCTGTTGTCGAGATTTTTGTTAGTCAAATGGATGGTAGCCTTGTCATGATGGAAGATAGTTTTTTATTGATATTTTTATTACTCCAATGGATGGTAGCCTTGTCATTATGGAAGAAAGTCTATTGATCAGATTTTTGTTAGTCTAATGGGTGGTAGCCTTGTCATTATGGAAGGTAGTCTGTTGTCTAGATTTTTGTTATTCCATTGGATGGAAGCCTTGTCATTATGGAAGGTAGTCTTTTGTCGAGATTTTTGTTACACCAATGGATAGTAGCCTTGTCATTATGGAAAGTAGTCTGTTGTCGAGATCTTTGTTACTCCAATGGATAGTAGCCTTGTCATTATGGAAGGTAGTCTGTTGTCGAGATCTTTGTTACTCCAATGGATTGTAGGCTTGTCATTATGAAATGTAGTCTATTGTCGAAATTTTTGTTAGTCCAATGGACAGTAGCCTTGTCATTATGTAAGGTAGTCTGTTGTCAAAATTTTTGTTAGTCCAATGGATGGTAGCCTTGTCATTATGGAAGGTAGTTTTTTGCCGATATTTTCGTTACTCTAAAGGATGGTAACCTTGTCATTATGGAAGGTAGTCTCTTGTCAAAAATTTTGTTACTACAATGGATTGTAGCCTTATCATTATGGAAGGTAATCTCTTGTCAAAATTTTTGTTACTCCAATGGATGGTTGGCTTGTCATTATGGAAGGTAGTTTTTGTTGAGATTTTGTTACTCTAATTGATGGTATCCTTGTCATTACGAAAGGTAGTTCATTGTTGAGATTTTGTTTCTCCAATGTATGATAACCTTGTCATTATGGAAGGTAGTTCATTTTTGAGATTTTGTTACTCCAATGGATGATAGCCTTCTCATTATGGTAGGTAGTTCATTGTTTAGATTTTGTTACTCCAATGGATGGTAGCCTTGTCATTATGTAAGGTAGTCTGTTGTCTAAATTTTTGTTAGTCTAATGGATGGTAGCCTTGTCATGATGGAAGGTAGTTTATTCTTGATATTTTTGTTACTCCAATGGGTGGTAGCCTTGTCATTATGGAAGGAACTTTATTGTTCAAATTTTTGTTACTCCAATGGATGGTAGCCTTGTCATTATGGAAGGTAGTCTGTTGTCGAGATCTTTGTTACTCCAATGGATTGTAGCCTTGTCATTATGGAAGGTAGTCAATTGTCGTGATTTTTCTTACTCAAGTTGATGGTAGCCTTGTCATTATGTAATGTATTCTGTTGTCAAAAATTTTGTTAGTCCAATGGACGGTAGCCTTGTCATTATGTAAGGTAGTCTGTTGTCGAAATTTTTGTTAGTCCAATGGACGGTAGGCTTGTCATTATGGAAGGTAGTCTGTTGCCGAGATTTTTGTTACTCTAAAGGATGGTAACCTTGTCATTATGGAAGGTAGTCTTTTGTCGAGATTTTTGTTACTCCAATGGATGGTAGCCTTGCCATTATGAAAGGTGGTCTATTGTCGAGATTTTTGTTACTCCAATTGATGGTAGCCTTGTCATTATGGAACGTAGTCTGTTGTGGAGATTTTTGTTACACCAATGGATGGTAGCCTTGTCATTACGGAAGGTAGTCTGTTGTCGAGATCTTTGTTACTCTAATGGATTGTAGCCTTGTCATTATGGAAGGTAGTCAGGTGTCGAGATTTTTGTTACTCAAATTGATGGTAGCCTTGTCATTATGTAAGGTAGTCTATTTTCGAGATTTTTGTTAGTCAATGGGATGGTAGCCTTGTCATGATGGAAGGTAGTCTGTTGTTGATATTTTTGTTACTTCAATGGATGGTAGCCTTGTCATTATGGAAGGAAGTTTGTTGATCAGATTTTTGTTACTCCAATGGATGGTAGCCTTGTCATTATGGAAGGTAATTTGTTGTCGAAATTTTTGTTATTCCATTGGATGGTAGCCTTGTCATTATGAAAGGTAGTCTTTTGTCAATATTTTTATTACTCAAATTGATGGTAGTCTTGTCATTATGGAAGGTACTTTGTTGCCGAGATTTTTGTTACTCTAAAGGATGGTAACCTTGTCATTATGGAAGGTAGTCTGTTGTCGAGATTTTTGTTACTACAATGGATGGTGGACTTGTCATTATGGAAGGTAGTTTTTGTTGAGATTTTGTTACTTTAATTAATGGTATCCTTGTCATTACGGAATAGTAGTTCATTGTTGAGATTTTGTTTCTCCAATGTATGATAACCTTGTCATTATGGAAGGTAGTTCATTTTTGAGATTTTGTTACTCCAATGGATGATAGCCTTCTCATTATGGTAGGTAGTTCATTGTTTAGATTTTGTTACTCCAATGGATTGTAGCCTTGTCATTATGTAAGGTAGTCTGTTGTCTAAATTTTTGTTAGTCTAATGGATGGTAGCCTTGTCATGATGGAAGGTAGTTTATTCTTGATATTTTTGTTACTCCAATGGGTGGTAGCCTTGTCATTATGGAAGGAACTTTATTGTTCAAATTTTTGTTACTCCAATGGATGGTAGCCTTGTCATTATGGAAGGTAGTCTGTTGTTGAGATTTTTGTTACTTCAATGGATGGTAGCCTTTTCATTATGAAAGGTAGTCTATGGTCGCGATTTTTGTTACTCCAATTGATGGTAGCCTTGTCAGTATGGAACATAGTCTGTTGTCGAGATTTTTGTTACACCAATTGATGGTAGCCTTGTCATTACGGAAGGTAGTCTGTTGTCGAGATCTTTGTTACTCTAATGGATTGTACCCTTGTCATTATGGAAGGTAGTCAGTTGTCGATATTTTTGTTACTCAAATTGATGGTAGCCTTGTCATTATGTAAGTTTGTCTATTGTCAAGATTTTTGTTAGTCAAATGGATGGTAGCCTTGTCATGATGGAAGGTAGTCTGTTATTGATATTTTTGTTACTCCAATGGATGGTAGCCTTGTCATTTTGGAAGGTAGTCTGTTGATCATATTTTTGTTACTCCAATGGATGGTAGCCTTGTCATTATTGAAGGTAGTTTGTTGTCTAGATTTTTGTTATTCGATTGGATGGTAGCCTAGTCATTATGGAAGGTAGTCTTTTGTCGAGATTTTTGTTACACCAATGGATAGTAGCCTTGTCATTACGGAAGGTAGTCTGTTGTCGAGATCTTTGTTACTCCAATGGATTGTAGCCTTGTCATTATGGAAGGTAGTCAATTGTCGTGATTTTTCTTACTCAAGTTGATGGTAGCCTTGTCATTATGTAATGTATTATGTTGTCAAAATTTTTGTTAGTCCAATGGACGGTAGCCTTGTCATTATGTAAGGTAGTCTGTTGTCGAAATTTTTGTTAGTCCAATGGACGGTAGGCTTGTCATTATGGAAGGTAGTCTGTTGCCGAGATTTTTGTTACTCTAAAGGATGGTAACCTTGTCATTATGGAAGGTAGTCTTTTGTCGAGATTTTTGTTACTCCAATGGATGGTAGCCTTGTCATTATGAAAGGTGGTCTATTGTCGAGATTTTTGTTACTCCAATTGATGGTAGCCTTGTCATTATGGAACGTAGTCTGTTGTGGAGATTTTTGTTACACCAATGGATGGTAGCCTTGTCATTACGGAAGGTAGTCTGTTGTCGAGATCTTTGTTACTCTAATGGATTGTAGCCTTGTCATTATGGAAGGTAGTCAGGTGTCGAGATTTTTGTTACTCAAATTGATGGTAGCCTTGTCATTATGTAAGGTAGTCTATTTTCGAGATTTTTGTTAGTCAATGGGATGGAAGCCTTGTCATGATGGAAGGTAGTCTGTTGTTGATATTTTTGTTACTTCAATGGATGGTAGCCTTGTCATTATGGAAGGAAGTTTGTTGTCGAAATTTTTGTTAGTCCAATGGACGGTAGGCTTGTCATTATGGAAGGTAGTCTGTTGCCGAGATTTTTGTTACTCTAAAGGATGGTAACCTTGTCATTATGGAAGGTAGTCTATTTTCGAGATTTTTGTTAGTCAATGGGATGGAAGCCTTGTCATGATGGAAGGTAGTCTGTTGTTGATATTTTTGTTACTTCAATGGATGGTAGCCTTGTCATTATGTAAGGTAGTCTGTTGTCGAAATTTTTGTTAGTCCAATGGACGGTAGGCTTGTCATTATGGAAGGTAGTCTGTTGCCGAGATTTTTGTTACTCTAAAGGATGGTAACCTTGTCATTATGGAAGGTAGTCTTTTGTCGAGATTTTTGTTACTCCAATGGATGGTAGCCTTGTCATTATGAAAGGTGGTCTATTGTCGAGATTTTTGTTACTCCAATTGATGGTAGCCTTGTCATTATGGAACGTAGTCTGTTGTGGAGATTTTTGTTACACCAATGGATGGTAGCCTTGTCATTACAGAAGGTAGTCTGTTGTCGAGATCTTTGTTACTCTAATGGATTGTAGCCTTGTCATTATGGAAGGTAGTCAGGTGTCGAGATTTTTGTTACTCAAATTGATGGTAGCCTTGTCATTATGTAAGGTAGTCTATTTTCGAGATTTTTGTTAGTCAATGGGATGGAAGCCTTGTCATGATGGAAGGTAGTCTGTTGTTGATATTTTTGTTACTTCAATGGATGGTAGCCTTGTCATTATGGAAGGAAGTTTGTTGATCAGATTTTTGTTACTCCAATGGATGGTAGCCTTGTCATTATGGAAAGGTAATCTGTTGTCGAAATTTTTGTTATTCCATTGGATGGTAGCCTTGTCATTATGAAAGGTAGTCTTTTGTCAATATTTTTATTACCCAAATTGATGGTAGTCTTGTCATTATGGAAGGTACTTTGTTGCCGAGATTTTTGTTACTCTAAAGGATGGTAACCTTGTCATTATGGAAGGTAGTCTGTTGTCGAGATTTTTGTTACTACAATGGATGGTGGACTTGTCATTATGGAAGGTAGTTTTTGTTGAGATTTTGTTACTTTAATTAATGGTATCCTTGTCATTACGGAAGGTAGTTCATTGTTGAGATTTTGTTTCTCCAATGGATGATAACCTTGTCATTATGGAGGGTAGTTCATTTTTGAGATTTTGTTACTCCAATGGATGATAGCCTTATCATTATTGAAGGTAGTTCATTGTTTAGATTTTGTTACTCCAACGGATGGTAGCCTTGTCATTATGGAAGGTAGTCTGTTGTCGAGATTTTTGTTACTCCAATGGATGGTAGCCTTGTCATTATGGAAGGTAGTTTGTTTTCGAGATATTTGTTACTCCAATTTATGGTAGCCTTGTCATTATGTAAGGTAGTTTGTTGTCTAAATTTTTGTCAGTCTAATGGATGGTAGCCTTGTCATGATGAAAGGTAGTTTATTCTTGATATTTTTGTTACTCCAATGGATGGTAGCCTTGTCATTATGGAAGGAACTTTATTGTTCAAATTTTTATTACTCCAATGGATGGTAGCCTTGTCATTATGGAAGGTAGTCTGTTGTCTAGATTTTTGATGCTTCAATGGATGGTAGCCTTGTCATTATGGAAGGAAGTCTGTTGATTAGATTTTTGTTACTCTAATGGGTGGTAGCCTTGTCATTATGGAAGGTAGTCTGTTGTCTAGATTTTTGTTATTCCATTGGATGGTAGCCTTGTCATTATGGAAGGTAGTCTTTTGTCGAGATTTTTGTTACACCAATGGATGGTAGCCTTTTCATTACGGAAGGTAGTCTAATGTCGAGATTTTTGTTACTCCAATGGATGGTAGCCTTGTCATTATGGAAGGTATTCCATTGTTGAGATTTTTGTTACTCCAATGGATGGCAGGCTTGTCAATATTGAAGGTAGTCTGTCGTGAAGATTTCGATTACTCCAATGGATGGTAGCCTTGTCATTATGGAAGGTAGTTTGTTGTCGAAATTTTTGTTAGTCCAATGGACGGTAGCCTTGTCATTATGGAAGGTAGTTTGTTGCCGAGATTTTTGTTACTCTAAAGGATGGTAACCTTGTCATTATGGAAGGTAGTCTGTTGTTGAGATTTTTGTTACTACAATGGATTGTAGCCTTGTCATTATGGAAGGTAGTTTGTTGTCCAAATTTTTTTCAGTCTAATGGATGGTAGCCTTGTCATGATGAAAGGTAGTCTATTCTTGATATTTTTGTTACTCCAATGGATGGTAGCCTTGTCATTATGGAAGGTAGTTTGTTTTCGAGATATTTGTTACTCCAATTTATGGTAGCCTTGTCATTATGTAAGGTAGATTGTTGTCTAAATTTTTGTCAGTCTAATGGATGGTAGCCTTGTCATGATGAAAGGTAGTTTATTCTTGATATTTTTGTTACTCCAATGGATGGTAGCCTTGTCATTATGGAAGGAACTTTATTGTTCAAATTTTTGTTACTCCAATGGATGGTAGCCTTGTCATTATGGAAGGTAGTCTGTTGTCTAGGTTTTTGTTACTTCAATGGATGGTAGCCTAGTCATTATGGAAGGAAGTATGTTGATCAGATTTTTGTTACTCTAATGATTGGTAGCCTTGTCATTATGGAACGTAGTCTGTTGTCTAGATTTTTGTTATTCCATTGGATGGTAGCCTTGTCATTATGGAAGGTAGTCTTTTGTCGAGATTTTTGTTACACCAATGGATGATAGCCTTTTCATTACGGAAGGTAGTCTATTGTCGAGATTTTTGTTACTCCAATGGATGGTAGCCTTGTCATTATGGAAGGTATTCCATTGTTGAGATTTTTGTTACTCCAATGGATGGCATGCTTGTCAATATTGAAGGTAGTCTGTCGTGAAGATTTCGGTTACTCCAATGGATGGAAGCCTTGTCATTATGGAAGGTAGTTTGTTGTCGAAATTTTTGTTAGTCCAATGGACGGTAGCCTTGTCATTATGGAAAGTAGTTTGTTGCCGAGATTTTTGTTACTCTAAAGGATGGTAACCTTGTCATTATGGAAGGTAGTCTGTTGTTGAGATTTTTGTTACTACAATGGATTGTAGCCTTGTCATTAAGGAAGGTAGTTTGTTGTCTAAATTTTTTTCAGTCTAATGGATGGTAGCCTTGTCATGATGAAAGGTAGTTTATTCTTGATATTTTTGTTACTCCAATGGATGGTAGCCTTGTCATTATGGAAGGAACTTTATTGTTCAAATTTTTGTTACTCCAATGGATGGTAGCCTTGTCATTATGGAAGGTAGTCTGTTGTCTAGATTTTTGTTACTTCAATGGATGGTAGCCTTGTCATTATGGAAGGAAGTCTGTTGATCAGATTTTTGTTGCTCTAATGGGTGGTAGCCATGTCATTATGGAAGGTAGTCTGTTGTCTAGATTTTTGTTATTCCATTGGATGGTAGCCTTGTCATTATGGAAGGTAGTCTTTTGTCGAGATTTTTGTTACACCAATGGATGGTAGCCTTTTCATTACGGAAGGTAGTCTATTGTCGAGAATTTTGTTACTCCAATTGATGGTAGCCTTGTCATTATGGAAGGTAGTCTACTGTAGAGATTTTTGTTACTCCAATGGATGGCTGGCTTGTCAATATGGAAGGTAGTTTTTCTTGAAGATTTCGGTTACTCCAATGGATGGTAGCCTTGTCATTATGGAAGGTAGTTTGTTGTCGATATTTTTGTTAGTCCAATGGACGGTAGCCTTGTCATTATGGAAGGTAGTTTGTTGCCGAGATTTTTGTTACTCTAAAGGATGGTAACCTTGTCATTATGGAAGGTAGTTTGTTGTTGAGATTTTTGTTACTACAATGGATTGTAGCCTTGTCATTATGGAAGGTAGTCTGTTGTCAAAATTTTTGTTACTCCAATGGATGGTGGACTTGTCATTATGGAAGGTAGTTTTTGTTGAGATTTTGTTACTCTAATTGATGGTATCCTTGTCATTACGGAAGGTAGTTCATTGTTGAGATTTTGTTTCTCCAATGGATGATAACCTTGTCATTATGGAAGGTAGTTCATTTTTGAGATTTTGTTACTCCAATGGATGATAGCCTTCTCATTATGGAAGGTAGTTCATTGTTTAGATTTTGTTACTCCAATGGATGGTAGCCTTGTCATTATGGAAGGTAGTCTGTTGTCTAAAATTTTGTTAGTCTAATGGATGTTAGCCTTGTCATGATGGAAGGTATTTTATTCTTGATATTTTTGTTACTCCAATGCATGGTAGCCTTGTCATTATGGAAGGAACTTTATTGTTCAAATTTTTGTTACTCCAATGGATGGTAGCCTTGTCATTTTGGATGGTAGCCTTGTCATTATGAAAGGTAGTCTATTGTCGAGATTTTTGTTACTTCAACGGATGGTAGCTTTGTCATTATGAAAGGTAGTCTATTGTCGCGATTTTTGTTACTCCATCTGATGGTCGCCTTGTCATTATGGAACGTAGTCTATTGTCGAGATTTTTGTTACACCAATTGATGGTAGCCTTGTCATTATGGAAGGTAGTCTGTTGTCGAGATCTTTGTTACTCTAATGGATTGTACCCTTGTCATTATGGAAGGTAGTCAGTTGTGGATATTTTTGTTACTCAAATTGATGGTAGCCTTGTCATTATGTAAGTTAGTCTGTTGTCGAGATTTTTGTTTGTCAAATGGACAGTAGCCTTGTCATGATGGAAGGTAGTCTGTTATTGAAATTTTTGTTACTCCAATGGATGGTAGCCTTGTCATTATGGAAGGTAGTCTGTTGATCATATTTTTGTTACTCCAATGGATGGTAGCCTTGTCATTACGGAAGGTAGTTTGTTGTCTAGATTTTTGTTATTCCATTGGATGGTAGCCTTGTAATTATGAAAGGTAGTCTTTTGTCGAGATTTTTCTTACTCAAATTGATGGTAGCCTTGTCATTATGTAATGTAGTCTATTGTCAAAATTTTTGTTAGTCCAATGGACGGTAGCCTTGTCATTATGTAAGGTAGTCTGTTGTCGAAATTTTTGTTAGTCCAATGGACGGTAGGCTTGTGATTATGGAAGGTAGTCTATTAACGAGATTTTTATTACTCTAAAGGATGGTAGTCTTGTCATTATGAAAGGTGGTCTATTGTCGAGATTTTTGTTACTCCAATTGATGGTAGCCTTGTCATTATGGAACGTAGTCTGTTGTGGAGATTTTTGTTACACCAATGGATTGTAGCCTTGTCATTGTGGAAGGTAGTCAGTTGTCGAGATTTTTGTTACTCAAATTGATGGTAGCCTTGTCATTATGTAAGGTAGTCTGTTGTCGAGATTTTTGTTTGTCAAATGGATGGTAGCCTTGTCATGATGTAAGGTAGTCTGTTATTGATATTTTTGTTACTCCAATGGATGGTAGCCTTGTCATTATGGAAGGTAGTCTGTTGATCATATTTTTGTTACTCCAATGGATGGTAGCCTTGTCATTATGGAAGGTAGTCTGTTGTCTAGATTTTTGTTATTCCATTGGATGATAGCCTTGTCATTATGGAACCTAGTCTTTTGTCGAGATTTTTGTTACACCAATGGATGGTAGCCTTGTCATTACGGAAGGTAGTCTGTTGTCGAGATCTTTGTAACTCCAATGGATTGTAGCCTTGTCATTATGGAAGGTAGTCAATTGTCGAGATTTTTCTTACTCAATTTGATGGTAGCCTTGTCATTATGTAATGTAGTCTGTTGTCAAAATTTTTGTTAGTCCAATGGACAGTAGCCTTGTCATTATGTAAGGTAGTCTGTTGTCGAAATTTTTGTTAGTCCAATGGACGGTAGGCTTGTCATTATGGAAGGTAGTCTGTTACAGAGATTTTTGTTACTCTAAAGGATGGTAACCTTGTCATTATGGAAGGTAGTCTTTTGTCGATATTTTTGTTACTCCAATGGATGGTAGCCTTGTCATTATGAAAGGTGGTCTATTGTCGAGATTTTTGTTACTCCAATTGATGGTAGCCTTGTCATTATGGAACGTAGTCTGTTGTGGAGATTTTTGTTACACCAATGGATGGTAGCCTTGTCATTACGGAAGGTAGTCTGTTGTCGAGATCTTTGTTACTCTAATGGATTGTAGCCTTGTCATTATGGAAAGTAGTCAGTTGTCGAGATTTTTGTTAGTCAAAATGATGGTAGCCTTGTCATTATGTAAGGTAGTCTGTTGTCGAGATTTTTGTTAGTCAAATGGATGGTAGCCTTGTCATGATGGAAGGTAGTCTGTTGTTGATATTTTTGTTACTCTAATGGATGGTAGCCTTGTCATTATGGAAGGAAGTTTGTTGATCAGATTTTTGTTACTCCAATGGATGGTAGCCTTGTCATTATGGAAGGTAATCTGTTGTCGAAATTTTTGTTATTCCATTGGATGGTAGCCTTTGTTAGAACAAAGTTTGAATCTACTACCCTATGTTTAAGTTTTTATGATAACAAAATGAAAAGATATATTATTTATATGATTCATGTATGAACTATATTCTACCTAAAAATATTACGTTATGCTTTGTAGAAACTCTGATAGGTATCAGCAAGAGCACACTTAATCAGCATCAGAATATTGGTTCCTGTCATCAGCATCAGAAGTTGCTATATCAGAATACCAGAATCAGAAGATTAACTCACTTGTATGCTGAAGCTTGATGAACAGAACTGCGTTCAACACTCTGATAAAGAAAACAACAGTTCATCAGCAGTTAAGCAGAGTCAGAATGAGCCAAGCCAGAACATGCATTAAGTAAGCAACGGTACTGTGCATTGAAAGCAAATTATTACCAACGGCCTCATTCCAGACAAGATCTGCTTGATAAGGAAAGTTTGTTATTAGCATTGAATCAAGAATATTGCTCCAACGTTCAACAATCTCAGTGCTATATAAACAAGACTATGAAGATTGAATTGGCTAATGCTCTCCAACATTTTACATGCCTAAAAGCTAATCATAATCTTCCTTCTCTCAGTTTGCTAAACGCTACATATCTCCTTACTCAATCATTGTTTAGCAATCTAGTTTCATAAGCTTAAGTTGTGTATACATCACAGTTGTGATACAGTTTTGTAGAAAACATTCACACACCTAGATTTATCTTCTTTGTAAGAAAGTGTTTCCTTGACAAACCGGGTTGTGGTTTGCATCAAGAAGGCTTTAGCAGTTGTTAAAGCAGTTTGTAATATTCAGTTGAATATAGTGGATTAAGACCTCGTTGGAGAGAGGCGAAATCACCTTGACGGGTGGACTGGAGTAGTTTGAGATCAAACGAACCAGGATAAAAATATCTTGTTCATTGCAGTGATTTTCAGTTTTAGAATTCAACCCCCCTTCTTGTGTTTTTCACTTCTTCAATTGGCATCAGAGCGCCTGGTTCTGAGCTAAAACACTTAACCGTGTCAGTACAAGATCCAGCGTCAGAAAAACACAATGGCAGGAAACTATTCTCACACCAGCAATGACAACCATGAGGACAGAGACAGATTCAGCGGCAAACCTCCAGTCTTTGATGGAGAAAACTTTGATTACTGGAAAGACAGAACTGAAAGCTTCTTTCTGGCACATGATGCTGATCTGTGGGATATGGTGACAGATGGATACACGCACCCTGTGAATGCAAGCAGTCAGAAGATTGATAGAAAAACAATGTCTGACCAACAAAAGCGTGACTTGAAGAATCACCACAAGGCCAAAACCATCCTTCTCAGCGCCATCTCCTATACTGAATATGAAAAGATCTCCAACAGAGACACAGCAAAGAACATTTTTGACTCACTCAGAATGACGCATGAGGGCAACATTCAGGTCAAAGAAACTAAAGCTCTGGCGCTCATTCAGAAGTATGAGGCATTCAAAATGGAAGAATCTGAATCCATTGAAACAATGTTCTCAAGATTCCAGATTCTGGTAGCTGGTCTCAAGGTTCTGGACAAAGGTTACTCTACTGCTGACCATGTCAAGAAAATCATCAGAAGTTTTCCCAAGCAGTGGAGACCAATGGTTACAGCTCTGAAGCTAGCAAAAGATCTCAACAAAATTACTCTGGAGGAACTTATCAGCTCCCTCAGAAGTCATGAGATAGAGCTAGAAGCTGACGAGCCTCAGAAGCAAGGTAAGCCTTTAGCAATAAAATCTAACAAAAAATCTGAGTCTAAAGTTTTGCAGGCAGTTGAAGAAACATTTGATGGATCCTCATCAGAAGAAGACGAACTCTCCCTCCTCTCCAGAAGAGTAAATCAACTGTGGAAGCAAAGACAAAGGAAGTTCAGGAATCCCAGAAGATCTGATCAGAACGAGTCCTCCTCCAGATACAGAAGGACAGAGTCTTCCTCTGGATACAGAAGATTTGAAGGCTCCTCAGGAAGCAGAAAGCCAAACACCAAGGACATCATCTGCTATGAGTGCAATGAGCAAGGACACTACAAGAGTGATTGCCCAAAGCTTCAGAGGGAAAAGCCCAAAAAGAAGTTTGGAAGAGAAAAGAAGAAAAGTCTCATGGCTACATGGGATGACTCTGACTCGTCTGAAGCTGACTCAGAATTAGATGATGAGAGGGCAAACATAGCTCTCATGGCTAACATTTCAGAAGATAGTGAAGCTTCTGAATCAGACTCTAAATCAGACACTGAAGAGGTATTTCCTAACTTTGCTGTTAATTTTACCAAGGCTGAACTTGTTGTAAGCCTTAATGAAATTCTAGAAAGGTATCAGCAAATTAGAGTTAAATTCAGAGACCTGAAAAGGAATCTTGAATCTGACTCTAATAAGACTGAGAGTCTCAAATTGGAGAATTCTGAGCTGAGAAATAAGATTTCAAAATTAGAAAATACTTTACAAAACTCTTAGAAGGAACCAATTTCTGAAACTCCCAGCAACGCTGATGAGATCATCAAGGAGTATGATCACAGTTTCCAGAAGTTCCTTGCTAAAAGCATAGACAGAAGCAAAATGGCTTCAATGATCTATGGAGTTAGCAGAAACGACAGGAAAGGAATACGATACCAAGGTAAGGTTCCTACACCAAAGAATGTCATGGACTTAACCATTAAACACACTCCTCTGAATTCACATTTTGTGTATGTTCACACACATGATATTAAATACACTAGCAGTAAGTACTCTGTGAAACCAAAATTCAACAAGAGTTTTGGTAAAACTAACAAATCAGGACCCAAGAAAATCTGGGTACCTAAGGATAAAATAATACATGTTGCAGATATCTTTAGCAGCAAATCAGAAACACCAGTCATGGTACCTGGACTCTGGCTGCTAGCGACACATGATGGGAAGAAGGCATATGTTCCAAATCCTGGAACTTAAGCCTGGAGGCGACGTTGGCTTTGGAGGCAATCAGAGGGGAAAGATAATCGGCTCTGGAACTGTAGGTAATGGAAATCTTCCCTCTATTAATAATGTTCTGCTAGTAGATGGATTAATGCATAATCTGTTATCCATAAGTCAATTAAGTGATAACGGTTATGATATAATCTTTAATCAAAAATCATGTAAAGCTGTTAGTCAGAAAGATGGGACTATCTTGTTTAATGGTAAGAGGAAAAACAACATTTATAAAATCAAACTTTCTGAACTAAAAAGTCAGAATGTAAAGTGCCTTCTGTCTTTCAACAAGGAGCAGTGGATCTGGCACAGAAGATTGGGGCATGTTAGTATGAGAAGAATATCTTAGATTAACAAACTCAATTTGGTCAGAGGACTTCCTAATTTGAAGTTCAATTCAGATGCTCTGTGTGAAGCATGTCAGAAAGGAAAGTTTGCAAAACCTTCTTTTAAATCTAAAAATGTTGTTTCTACCTCTAAGCCATTAGAACTTCTGCACATTGACTTATTTGGACCAGTTAAAACTGCTTCAGTGAGTGGCAAGAAGTATGGGTTAGTAATCATAGATGACTATAGCAGATGGACATGGGTAAAGTTCTTAAGACACAAGGACGAGTCACACTCTGTGTTTGTTACCTTCTGTAACCAAGTTCAGAATGAAAAGGATCTTAGAATCGTTAAAGTCAGAAGTGATCATGGTGGAGAATTTGAAAACACAGATTTTGAGTCATTCTTTAATGACAGAGGCATTCTGCATGATTTCTCTTGTCCTAGAACTCCCCAACAAAATGGAGTTGTAGAACGAAATAACAGAACATTGCAAGAAATGGCCAGAACCATGATCAATGAGACAAACGTTGCTAAGATCTTCTGGGAAGAGGCAATAAACACAGCGTGCTACATTCAGAATAGAATCTCAATAAGACCTATTCTGGAAAAGACTCCATATGAATTGTGGAAGAACAGAAAGCCCAACATTTCATATTTTCATCCATTTGGATGTACCTGTTTTATGTTAAATACAAATAATTATTTGAACAATTTTGACTCTAAAGCACAAAAGTGTATTATGTTAGGATACTCTGAACGCTCAAGAGGGTACAGAGTATACAATACAGAAACACAGATTGTGGAAGAATCAATCAGTGTTCGTTTTGATGATAAGCTTGACTCTGAAAAGTCAAAGCAGAATGAAGTTTTTATAGGTATGGAAATTGAATTTACAGGTTCTGAAGATAAGTCATCAGAAGCTCTCAACACAAACACTCGTTCAACGTCTGAAAGGAGCACTGCTAGCAATCCTAAAACAGCTGCTGATCAACCTCATAAGAGATTACCTAGAAGCAGATTGGATCACCCAGAAGAGACTATCTTAGGAAGAAAGGAAGATCCAATCAGAACAAGAGCAAGCTTCAGAAACTCTGAAGAAACCCTCATGGGACTTGTGTCTCTGATTGAACCTTCTTCTATTGATGAAGCACTTCTGGATAATGACTGGATTCTGGCAATGCAGGAAGAGCTGAATCAATTCAGTAGAAATGACGTATGGGATCTTGTTCCCAGACCAAAAGGATTCAACGTCATTGGAACAAGATGGGTCTTCAGAAACAAGCTAAATGAACAAGGTGAAGTCATCAGAAACAAGGCACGACTGGTTGCACAAAGTTATAGTCAGCAAGAGGGGATAGATTATACAGAAACCTTTGCTCCAGTCGCCAAGTTATAATCTATCAGACTTTTAATTTCATTTGTTGTTAATAGAGGCATCACTCTGTATCAGATGGATGTCAAGAGTGCATTCTTAAACGGTTATATAGAAGAAGAGGTTTATGTGTACCAACCCCCTGGTGTTGAAAATACAAAACATCCAGAACATGTTTTCAAACTAAAGAAGTCACTATATGGTCTGAAACAAGCTCCCGGAGCTTGGTATGAAAGGCTAAGTAACTTTCTGTTAGAAAATGAATTCACCAGAGGGAAGGTGGACACTACCTTATTCTGTAAATCAGTTAAGAATGACATCTTAGTCTGTCAAATTTACGTTGATGATATTATTTTTGGTTCTACTAATCCTTCTCTTGGAAGAAAATTTGCTAAGTGTATGCAGGCAGAATTTGAGATGAGCCTCATGGGGGAACTGAAATTCTTTCTAGGAATTCAGATCAATCAAACTCCAGAGGGAACTTACATTTATCAGAGCAAATACATCAGAGATCTTCTTAAGAAATTTGACCTCTCAGAATGTAAGCCATCAAAGATTCCAATGCATCCCACGTGCATTCTGGAAAGAGAAGAGGTAAGCAAAAATGTAGAACAAAATGTCTACAGAGGTATGATTGGTTCTCTACTTTATCTGACTGCTTCAAGACCTGATATATTATTCAGCGTTTGTATTTGTGCTAGATTCCAATCAGATCCTAGAGAATCTCACTTAATAGCTGTTAAGTGAATTTTCAAGTATCTGAAAGGTACTACTAATATGGGTTTGTTTTATAGAAAATCTAATGATTACAGTTTAGCAGGCTACTGCGATGCTGACTTTGCTGGAGACAGAGTGGAGCGTAAAAGTACTTCTGGAAGCTACCAGTTTCTGGGAGAAAATCTGATCTCTTGGTCTAGCAAAAGGCAATCAACAATTGCGCTATCAACAACAGAAGCTGAGTACATAGCAGCAGCAGGATGTAGCACACAAATGCTCTGGATGAAAAGTCAGCTTGAAGACTTCCAGATTTTTGAGAGTAACATTCCTATACTCTGTGACAATACTTCTGCTATTTGCTTAAGTAAGAATCCCATTTTACATTCTAGAGCTAAGCATATAGAAATAAAACATCATTTCATTAGGGACTATATTCAGAAAGGAATTTTGAACTTAAAATTTATAGATACAGACCATCAATGGGCTGATATCTTCACTAAACCCCTTTCTGAAGATAGGTTTAATTTCATTCTGAAACATCTCAGCATGAAAATCTGCCCAGAGTGAAAATGTTTTAATTCTATATATTTATCTTTAGAATGTATTTGTTTTACTGTGAACTTCTGATCAATCTCTTTTCAGAAAGATAGAACATGCAGATTGTATCAGATGCAAGTCTAATGATCTGAGAGTCTAAGCTCAAAGACAGACGTGCTGATCACTACATCAAACAAGTGTCATCTAATCATCAGCAAATCTCTGAAGCAGAACGCATGCACGCTTCTGAGAAGGCAAAACGCTGATTGGGTGCATTGAGACACATGTCTGGTAACCGTTTTAAGTATCTTTCTCAAATCCCCCAAAATCAGCAAGCATTAAATGAAAGTAATCATGTTTTTAAAACGTAATCATGATTTTATTCCTCTTTATTGAAAACATTTACAATTTCAAAATATTCTGAACCCTATTTAAACACGTTAAACCTCTCACTTTCATCTTTTACAGTTTCTCATTATTTCTCAAAGTATTCTCTGCATTTTTCTGTGTGCATCTCTTGCAAACTCTTTTTCTCAATTTTTCTCAAAATCCCTAAGTGTGAACATGGCACCCTCCAGCAGTGCTTCTGGAGGTTCTCAGAAGAAAGCATCATCTGAACAATATCAAGTGCCATTCAGAACACTCCTCACTCCTGTGAAGAATCTTGAAGTGTTATCTGAATTGATCATTGATTTTGGAAGTCTGAAGGAAAACGGTTTTGATTTAACAGAAGAAGTTAGGGCACAGAAATGGGAAAGGTATTTTGACAGGTTGGTTGGACCAACATTCCCTATGTTAGTCAAGGAGTTCTGGATTCATGCAACGGCTTCAACGCATCAAGTCACCTCGTACATTATGGGGAAGAAGATTGTGATCACTGAGGATCACATAGCAAGGTTAATTGGTTACAGTGGCGGTGGCGTCTGCTGTATTGATATGGCTGAGAGATGTGCTGACGTGGGCGTCATAGCAGAAAGGATTTTCACCCATGGGGTGCCCAGCAGCAAGATCAAAGATCTGAAGGATCATCACAGAGTTTGGGCGAAGATAACTCTGGGGTGTTTTAACCATAGGAAGCCAACTAGTTCCCCTGATTACATAAATGTAGATCAGCAGTTTCTGATCTACTTTATCAATCAGAAGGTAAAAATCAACTTGGCTCATCTTCTGTTTAATCACCTCAGAACAAGCGTGAAGGAAACCAGGAAAGAAGAAAGAACAAAGAGGGATTGGATACCCTTTGGAAGGTTGATATCAGATATTCTGACTGAGAATAGGCTGATAGAGCATCTGATAGAAGCTCAAGAGTTAAGCACCATTGATCCAACGGTTGGGAAGCCTCTGAATGCGAAGAACTTGAAGAAAATGAAGTTGATAGAGAATATCAAAAAGGAACCCAGCGCTACTCCTATTGCTGATATCACCAGCAGAAGAGTCCCACTGAGTGACTTTCCTTTATTTTCTGAGATAGAATCCAAGCCAGTGGTAGTTCTCAAATATCTGGACGCGTGCAAAGCTGATGGTACAGATCCCAATCTAAAGATCAAAGATCTGCACCAACCTCAACCAGAAGTGACACTGAAGAAGACGAAGAAAAGGAAGGCACCTTCAGAAGGATCATCCCAGCAGACACCCTAGAAAAGAGGTAATTTATCTGCTGCTTCTGTTTTAAATTCTTCTACTATTCCAGCATCAATTCCACCTCCAACCTCTCATAGAATCTCAATCCCCATCCCAACAATAGATGAAACTGAACAAGAAGATGACCCTTATGAGGCATTACAACTCAGAAGACCCCGAACGAAACATCCCAAACCAACAATCTCAACAACATCAGCAATTGACAAAGTGCTGTCTGACATTGATCAACACACTTCTGATCACTCCTCCATTAATCCAAACTCTGAACCACAAGTTGTCCCTTCTCCACAACCAGAACAACCTCTATCATCCATTCCAGAAGAACCTCTTATCCCTGTACAACCAGAAATTCCAACAACTTCTCCACAACCAGCAATTCCTTCTCCCTCTCCTCAACCAGAAATTCATCCACCATCACCTCAACCTTAGTTTCATCACTCTGAAACTCAAACTCATCCACCTTCTGAACCTCATTCACCTCAACCATCACCTCTGGCAATCCAGCTGCCATGTGGAACAATAGTCACAATGGCCCAGTTGCCATCCTCACCAGAATCTACACCACCAAATACTCCCAAAATACCAAACAGTCCAATCATTATTTATGATTCTCCCACTCCATCTCCAAAACAAACATCTCCCAAGCAAACCACCGAAAACCCCATCAGGACCTTCATAGACTTAACAATCCTTGACCGTCTTGCTGATCTGAAAAATAAAATAGCCATTCCAAAACCAAAACAACCAGATGTTGGCTCTGGTATTATGAATTTTGAAACAGGTTTGCAGTAGTGGATTGCTTCTCTGAAGCAAGTCTGTCCTGGAATGATTGACCCAGCTGCCTCTGACCAGCTCTGGTCACAATTCAAAATTTGGGTACGTACTGAAGCCCTCAAGTTGCAGGATATCAACTATGAGCAGGCACAACAGAACTTCAGCAAGCTGCTGAAGGAAGTTGAAAGTCAGCTGCCACAGGAAGACGTGCTCCCTCTGGATAGTGAGCCATGGTCTGAGAAACAGCTAGCTTCAAAGGTGCAACCAGAAAAAGACAAGACTATTCAAGCTGAAGCAAGTCAAGCAGAAGATGTTGCAGAAAGCTCTCAGAAGCTCCCTGCTTCTGATGTTTCTCAAGCTGCCTTGGACAGGCAGACTCTGGAAGAGCTGATGCTGAATGACATGCGTCTGCAGCAAAGAATGGATGAAAATGACCAGAAGATTAAAGAAAGGATGGATGTGCAGGATAGCAAGATAGACACAGTTGTCAGCATGGTACACAAGCAGAATGAGACTGCTGATCAGATCAAAGCCATGCTGGAGAACCTGTTCACACGCCTTCCTCCCCAACCTTAGTTTTTCATTCATGTCATTTTCATGTTTTCTTTGATTATCTGTTGTACTATTTTGTTTGATTCTGAACCTTTTAATATGACAAGTTTTTTCTGCCTTAAATGTTTTAGCACATAACTTACACTTTTTGATTGATGACAAAAAGGGGGAGAACAAGAATGATATTTTAAATAATAACGGATTACTAAGACAGAAACTCTCGAACATTCTAACTCTGATATACTTGAATATGTTTTCTGTTTTGCTTAAGTCTACAGGTACAAGAAAGCTCCATGATACTCTGAAGACTAAAGCTCTGATACTATGACCCAAGGCAAAGCTCTGACAAGAAAAGCTCTGATACGCTGATCTGAAGCTCTGCTCTGATATGCTGATCTAAAGCTTTTGATAGTCAAAGACTCTGATACTCTAATGTTCAAAGAAAGGCAATAAAAATCTAATCTTGAAGAACTCTTGGAATTAAAAAGGGAAGCAATAAACTCAGGGGGAGTATCTCTCAACTCTTATCCCTTATCTTTGATAACCTCTTACTCTGATACATCTTATCATTTAGTTACCTCTGATACTTTTTCACGTTATTTTCAATTAAAAAATATCTAGTTTTTGTCATCATCAAAAAGGGGGAGATTGTTAGAACAAAGTTTGAATCTACTACCCTATGTTTACGTTTTGATGATAACAAAATGAAAAGATATATTATTTATATGATTCATGTATGAACTATTTGCTACCTAAAAATATTACGTTCTGCTTTGCAGAAACTCTGATAGGTATCATTAAGAGCACACTTAATCAGCATCAGAATATTGGTTCCTAATATCAGCATCAGAAGTTGCTATATCAGAATACCAGAATCAGAAGATTAACTCACGTGTCGGCTGAAGCTTGATGAACAGAACTGCGCTCAACACTCTGATAAAGAAAACAACAGTTCATCAGCAGTTAAGCAGAGTCAGAATGAGCCAAGCCAAAACATGCATTAAGTAAGCATTGGTAATGTGCATTGAAAGTAAATTATTACCAACGGCCTCATTCCAGACAAGATCTGCTTGATAAGGAAAGTTTGTTATTAGCATTGAATCAAGAATATTGCTCCAACGTTCAACAATCTCAGTGCTATATAAACAAGACTATGAAGATTGAATTGGCTAATGCTCTCCAACATTTTACACGCCTAAAAGCTAATCATAATCTTCCTTCTCTCAGTTTTCTAAACGCTACATATCTCCTTACTCAATCATTGTTTAGCAATCTAGTTTCATAAGCTTAAGTTGTGTATACATCACAATTGTGATACAGTTTTGTATAAAACATTCACACACCTAGATTTATCTTCTTTGTAAGAAAGTGTTTCCTTGACAAACCGGGTTGTGGTTTGCATCAAGAAGGCTTTAGCAGTTGTTAAAGCAGTTTGTAATATTTAGTTGAATATAGTGGATTAAGACCTCGTTGGAGAGAGGCGAAATCTCCTTGACGGGTGGACTGGAGTAGTTTGAGATCAAACGAACCAGGATAAAAAATCTTGTTCATTGCAGTGATTTTCAGTTTTACAATTTAACCCCCCCTTCTTGTGTTTTTCACTTCTTCAGCCTTGTCATTATGAAAGGTAGTCTTTTGTCGATATTTTTATTACTCAAATTGATGGTAGCCTTGTCATTATGGAAGGTAGTTTGTTGCCGAGATTTTTGTTACTCTAAAGGATGGTAACCTTGTCATTATGGAAGGTATTCTGTTGTCGAGATTTTTGTTTCTACAATGGATTGTAGCCTTGTCATTACGGAAGGTAGTATGTTGTCAAATTTTTTTTTACTCCAATGGATGGTGGACTTGTCATTATGGAAGGTAGTTTTTGTTGAGATTTGGTTACTCTAATTAATGGTATCCTTGTCAATACGGAAGGTAGTTCATTGTTGAGATTTTGTTTCTCCAATGGATGATAACCTTGTCATTATGGAAGGTAGTTCATTTTTGAGATTTTGTTACTCCAATGGATGATAGCCTTCTCATTATTGAAGGTAGTTCATTGTTTAGATTTTGTTACTCCAATGGATGGTAGCCTTGTCATTATGGAAGGTAGTCTGTTGTCGACATTTTTGTTACTCCAATGGATGGTAGCCTTGTCATTATGGAAGGTAGTTTGTTTTCGAGATATTTGTTACTCCAATTGATGGCAGCCTTGTCATTATGTAAGATAGTTTGTTTTCTAAATTTTTGTTAGTCTAATGGATGGTAACCTTGTCATGATGGAAGGTAGTTTATTCTTGATATTTTTGTTACTCCAATGGATGGTAGCCTTGTCATTATGGAAAGAACTTTATTGCTCAAATTTTTGTTACTCCAATGGATGGTAGCCTTGTCATTATGGAAGGTAGTCTATTGTCGAGATTTTTGTTACTTCAATGGATGGTAGCCTTGTCATTATGGAAGGAAGTTTGTTGATTAGATTTTTGTTACTCTAATGGGTGGTAGCCTTGTCATTACAGAAGGTAGTTTGTTGTCTAGATTTTTGTTATTCCATTGGATGGTAGCCTTGTCATTATGGAAGGTAGTCTTTTGTCGAGATTTTTGTTACACCAATGGATGGTAGCCTTGTCATTACGGAAGGTAGTCTATTGTCAAGATTTTTGATACTCCAATGGATGGTAGCCTTGTCATTATGGAAGGTAGTCTATTGTTGTGATTTTTGTTACTCCAATGGATGGCAGGCTTGTCATTATGGAAGGTAGTTTGTCGTGAAGATTTCGGTTACTCCAATGGATGGTAGCCTTGTCATTATGGAAGGTAGTTTGTTGTCGAAATTTTTGTTAGTCCAATGGACGGTAGCCTTGTCATTATGAAAGGTAGTTTGTTTCCGAGATTTTTGTTACTCTAAAGGATGGTAACCTTGTCATTATGGAAGGTAGTCTGTTGTCGAGATTTTTGTTACTACAATGGATTGTAGCCTTGTCATTATGGAAGGTAGTCTGTTGTCAAAATTTTTGTTACTCCAATGGATGGTGGACTTGTCATTATGGAAGGTAGTTTTTGTTGAGATTTTTTTACTCTAATTGATGGTATCCTTGTCATTACGGAAGGTAGTTCATTGTTGAGATTTTGCTTCTCCAATGGATGATAACCTTTTCATTATGGAAGGTAGTTCATTTTTGAGATTTTGTTACTCCAATGGATGATAGCCTTCTGATCATTTAAGTTAGTTCATTGTTTATATTTTGTTACTCCAATGGATGGTAGCCTTGTCATTATGGAAGGTAGTTTGTTTTCGAGATATTTGTTACTCCAATTGGTGGTAGCCTTGTCATTATGTAAGGTAGTTTGTTGTCTAAATTTTTGTCAGTCTAATGGATGGTAGCCTTGTCATGATGGAAGGTAGTTTATTCTTGATATTTTTGTTACTCCAATGGATGGTAGCCTTGTCATTATGGAAGGAACTTTATTGTTCAAATTTTTGTTACTCCAATGGATGGTAGCCTTGTCATTATGGAAGGTAGTTCATTGTTTAGATTTTGTTACTCCAATGGATGGTAGCCTTGTCATTATGGAAGGTAGTTTATTGTCGAGATTTTTATTAATCCATGGGATGGTAGCCTTGTCATTATGGAAGGTAGTTCATTTTTGAGATTTTGTTACTCCAATGGATGATTGCCTTCTCATTATGGAAGGTAGTTAATTGTTTAGATTTTGTTACTCCAATGGATGGTAGCCTTGTCATTATGGAAGGTAGTTTGTTTTCGAGATATTTGTTACTCGAATTGATGGTAGCCTTGTCATTATGTAAGGTAGTTTGTTATCTAAAATTTTGTTATTCTAATGGATGGTAGCCTTGTCATGAGGGAAGGTAGTTTATTCTTGATATTTTTGTTACTCCAATGGACGGTAGCCTTGTCATTATGGAAGGAACTTTATTGTTCAAATTTTTGTTACTCCAATGGATGGTTGCCTTGTCATTATGGAAGGTAGTTTGTTGTCGAGATTTTTGTTACTTAAATGGATGATAGCCTTGTCATTATGAAAGGTAGACTATTGTCGCGATTTTTGTTACTCCAATTGATGGTAGCCTTGTCATTATGGAACGTAGTCTGTTGTCGAGATTTTTGTTACACCAATTGATGGTAGCCTTGTCATTACGGAAGGTAGTTTGTTGTCAAGATCTTTGTTACTCTAATGGATTGTACCCTTGTCATTATGGAAGGTAGTCAGTTGTCGATATTTTTGTTACTCGAATTGATGGTAGCCTTGTCATTATGTAAGTTAGTCTATTGTCGAGATTTTTGTTAGTCAAATGGATGGTAGCCTTGTCATGATGGAAGGTAGTCTGTTGTCGAGATTTTTGTTACTCCAATGGATGGTAGCCTTGTCATTATGGAAGGAAGTTTGTTGATCAAATTTTTGTTACTCTAATGGGTGGTAGCCTTGTCATTATGGAAGGTAGTCTGTTGTCTGGATTTTTGTTATTCCATTGGATGGGAGCCTTCTCATTATGGAAGGTAGTCTGTTTTCAAAAAATTTGTTACTCCAATGGATGGTGGACTTGTCATTATGGAAGGTTGTTTTTGTTGAGATTTTGTTACTCTAATTGATGGTATCCTTGTCATTACGGAAGGTAGTTCATTGTTGAGATTTTGTTTCTCTAATGGATGATAACCTTGTCATTATGGAAGGTAGTTCATTTTTGAGATTTTGTTACTCCAATGGATGATAGCCTTCTCATTATTGAAGGTAGTTCGTTGTTTAGATTTTGTTACTCCAATGGATGGTAGCCTTGTCATTATGGAAGGTAGTCTGTTGTCGAGATTTTTGTTACTCCAATGGATGGTAGCCTTGTCATTATGGAAGGTAGGTTGTTTTCGAGATATTTGTTACTCCAATTGATGGTAGCCTTGTCATTATGTAAGGTAGTTTGTTGTCTAAATTTTTGTCAGTCTAATGGATGGTAGCCTTGTCATGATGGTAGGTAGTTTATTCTTGAAATTTTTGTTACTGCAATGGATGGTAGCCTTGTCATTATGGAGGGAACTTTATTGTTCAAATTTTTGTTACTCCAATGGATGGTAGCCTTGTCATTATGGAAGGTAGTTCATTGTTTAGATTTTGTTACTCCAGTGGATGGTAGCCTTGTCATTATGGAAGGTAGTCTGTTGTCGAGATTTTTTTTACTCCAATGGATGGTAGCCTTGTCATTATGGAAGGTAGTTCATTTTTGAGATTTTGTTACTCCAATGGATGATTGCCTTCTCATTATGGAAGGTAGTTCATTTTTTAGATTTTGTTACTCCAATGGATGGTAGCCTTGTAATTATGGAAGGTAGTTTGTTTTCGAGATATTTGTTACTCCAATTGATGGTAGCCTTGTCATTATGTAAGGTGGTTTTTTGTCTAAATTTTTGTTATTCTAATGGATGGTAGCCTTGTCATGAGGGAAGGTAGTTTATTCTTGATATTTTTGTTACTCCAATGGATGGTAGCCTTGTCATTATGGAAGGTAGTCTGTTGTCGAGATTTTTTTTACTCCAATGGATGGTAGCCTTGTCATTATGGAAGGTAGTTCATTTTTGAGATTTTATTACTCCAATGGATGATTGCCTTCTCATTATGGAAGGTAGTTCATTGTTTAGATTTTGTTACTCCAATGGATGGTAGCCTTGTCATTATGGAAGGTAGTTTGTTTTCGAGATATTTGTTACTCCAATTGATGGTAGCCTTGTCATTATGTAAGGTAGTTTTTTGTCTAAATTTTTGTTATTCTAATGGATGGTAGCCTTGTCATGAGGGAAGGTAGTTTATTCTTGATATTTTTGTTACTCCAATGGATGGTAGCCTTGTCATTATGGAAGGTAGTCTGTTGTCGAGATTTTTTTTACTCCAATGGATGGTAGCCTTGTCATTATGGAAGGTAGTTCATTTTTGAGATTTTGTTACTCCAATGGATGATTGCCTTCTCATTATGGAAGGTAGTTCATTGTTTAGATTTTGTTACTCCAATGGATGGTAGCCTTGTCATTATGGAAGGTAGTTTGTTTTTGAGATATTTGTTACTCTAATTGATGGTAGCCTTGTCATTATGTAAGGTAGTTTGTTGTCTAAAATTTTGTTATTCTAATGGATGGTAGCCTTGTCATGAGGGAAGGTAGTTTATTCTTGATATTTTTGTTACTCCAATGGATGGTAGCCTTGTAATTATGGAAGGAACTTTATTGTTCAAATTTTTGTTACTCCAATGGATGGTAGCCTTGTCATTATGGAAGGTAGTCTATTGTCGAGATTTTTGTTACTTAAATGGATGGTAGCCTTGTCATTATGAAAGGTAGACTATTGTCGCGATTTTTGTTACTCGAATTGATGGTAGCCTTGTCATTATGGAACGTAGTCTGTTGTCGAGATTTTAGTTGCACCAATTGATGGTAGCCTTGTCATTACGGAAGGTAGTCTATTGTCGAGATCTTTGTTACTCTAATGGATTGTACCCTTGTCATTACGGAAGGTAGTCTATTGTCGAGATCTTTGTTACTCTAATGTATTGTACCCTTGTCATTATGGAAGGTAGTCAGTTGTCGATATTTTTGTTACTCGAATTGATGGTAGCCTTGTCATTATGTAAGTTAGTCTGTTGTCGAGATTTTTGTTACTCCAATGGATGGTAGCCTTGTCATTATGGAAGGTAGTTTGTTTTCGAGATATTTTCTACTCTAATTGATGGTAGCCTTGTCATTATGTAAGGTAGTTTGTTGCCTAAATTTTTGTTATTCTAATGGATGGTAGCCTTGTCATGATGGAAGGTAGTTTATTCTTGATATTTTTGTTACTCCAATGGATGGTAGCCTTGTCATTATGGAAGGAACTTTATTGTTCAACTTTTTGTTACTCCAATTGATGGTATCCTTGTCATTACGGAAGGTAGTCTGTTGTCGAGATTTTTGTTACTTCAATGGATGGTAGCCTTGTCATTATGGAAGGAAGTTTGTTGATCAGATTTTTGTTACTCTAATGGGTGGTAGCCTTGTCATTATGGAAGGTAGTCTGTTGTCTAGATTTTTGTTATTCCATTGGATGGTAGCCTTGTCCTTATGGAAGGTAGTCTTTTGTCGAGATTTTTGTAACACCAATGGATGGTAGACTTGTCATTACAGAAGGTAGTCTATTGTCGAGATTTTTGTTACTCCAATGGATGGTAGCCTTGTCATTATGGAAGGTAGTCTATTGTTGAGATTTTTGTTACTCCAATGGATGGCAGGCTTGTCATTATGGAAGGTAGTATGTCGTGAAGATTTCGGTTACTCCAATGGATGGTAGCCTTGTCATTATGGAAGGTAGTTTGTTGTCGAAATTTTTGTTAGTCCAATGGACGGTATCCTTGTCATTATGGAAGGTAGTTTGTTGCCGAGATTTTTGTTACTCTAAAGGATGGTAACCTTTTCATTATGGAAGGTATTTTGTTGTCGAGATTTTTGTTACTACAATGGATTGTAGCCTTGTCATTATGGAAGGTAGTCTGTTGTCAAAAGTTTTGTTACTCCAATGGATGGTGGACTTGTCATTATGGAAGGTAGTTTTTGTTGAGATTTTATTACTCTAATTGATGGTATCCTTGTCATTACGGAAGGTAGTTCATTGTTAAGATTTTGTTTCTCCAATGGATGATAACCTTGTCATTATGGAAGGTAGTTCATTTTTGATATTTTTTTACTCCAATGGATGATAGCCTTCTCATTATGGAAGGTAGTTCATTGTCTAGATTTTGTTACTCCAATGGATGGTAGCCTTGTCATTATGGAAGGTAGTCTGTTGTCAATATTTTTTTTACTCCAATGGAGGGTAGCCTTGTCATTATGGAAGGTAGATCATTTTTGAGATTTCGTTACTCCAATGGATGATAGCCTTCTCATTATGGAAGGTAGTTTGTTTTCGAGATATTTGCTACTCCAATTGATGGTAGCCTTGTCATTATGTAAGGTAGTTTGTTGTCTAAATTTTTGTTATTCTAATGGATGGTAGCCTTGTCATGATGGAAGGTAGTTTATTCTTGATATTTTTGTTATTCCAATGGATGGTAGCCTTGTCATTATGGAAGGAACTTTATTGTTCAACTTTTTGTTACTCCAATTGATGGTATCCTTGTCATTACGGAAGGTAGTCTGTTGTCGAGATTTTTGTTACTTCAATGGATGGTAGCCTTGTCATTATGGAAGGAAGTTTGTTGATCAGATTTTTGTTACTCTAATGGGTGGTAGCCTTGTCATTATGGAAGGTAGTCTGTTGTCTAGATTTTTGTTATTCCATTGGATGGTAGCCTTGTCCTTATGGAAGGTAGTCTTTTGTCGAGATTTTTGTAACACCAATGGATGGTAGACTTGTCATTACAGAAGGTAGTCTATTGTCGAGATTTTTGTTACTCCAATGGATGGTAGCCTTGTCATTATGGAAGGTAGTCTATTGTTGTGATTTTTGTTACTCCAATGGATGGCAGGCTTGTCATTATGGAAGGTAGTTTGTCGTGAAGATTTTGGTTACTCCAATGGATGGTAGCCTTGTCATTATGGAAGGTAGTTTGTTGTCGAAATTTTTGTTAGTCAAATGGACGGTAGCCTTGTCATTATGAAAGGTAGTTTGTTGCCGAGATTTTTGTTACTCTAAAGGATGGTAACCTTGTCATTATGGAAGGTAGTCTGTTGTCGAGATTTTTGCTACTACAATGGATTGTAGCCTTGTCATTATGGAAGGTAGTCTGTTGTCAAAATTTTTGTTACTCCAATGGATGGTGGACTTGTCATTATGGAAGGTAGTTTTTGTTGAGATTTTGTTACTCTAATTGATGGTATCCTTGTCATTACAGAAGGTAGTTCATTGTTGAGATTTTGTTTCTCCAATGGATGATAACCTTTTCATTATGGAAGGTAGTTCATTTTTGAGATTTTGTTACTCCAATGGATAATAGCCTTCTCATCATTTAAGTTAGTTCATTGTTTATATTTTGTTACTCCAATGGATGGTAGCCTTGTCATTATGGAAGGTAGTCTGTTGTCGAGATTTTTGTTACTCCAATGGATGGTAGCCTTGTCATTATGGAAGGTAGTTTGTTTTCGAGATATTTGTTACTCCAATTGATGGTAGCCTTGTCATTATGTAAGATAGTTTGTTGTCTAAATTTTTGTCAGTCTAATGGATGGTAGCCTTGTCATGATGTAAGATAGTTTGTTCTTGATATTTTTGTTACTCCAATGGATGGTAGCCTTGTCATTATGGAAGGAACTTTATTGTTCAAATTTTTGTTACTCCAATGGATGGTAGCCTTGTCATTATGGAAGGTAGTCTGTTGTCGAGATTTTTGTTACTTCAATGGATGGTAGCCTTGTCATTATGGAAGGAAGTTTGTTGATCAGATTTTTGTTACTCTAATGGGTGGTAGCCTTGTCATTACGGAAGGTAGTTTGTTGTCTAGATTTTTGTTATTCCATTGGATGGTAGCCTTATCATTATGGAAGGTAGTCTTTTGTCGAGATTTTTGTTACACCAATGGATGGTAGCCTTGTCATTACGGAAGGTAGTCTATTGTCGATATTTTTGTTACTCCAATGGATGGTAGCCTTGTCATTATGGAAGGTAGTCTATTGTTGAGATTTTTGTTACTCCAATGGATGGGAGGCTTGTCATTATGGAAGGTAGTCTGTCTTGAAGATTTCGGTTACTCCAATGGATGGTAGCCTTGTCATTATGGAAGGTAGTTTGTTGTAGAAATTTTTGTTAGTCCAATGGACGGTAGCCTTGTCATTATGGAAGGTAGTTTGTTGCCGAGATTTTTGTTACTCTAAAGGATGGTAACCTTGTCATTATGGAAGGTAGTTTGTTGTCGAGATTTTTGTTACTACAATGGATTGTAGCCTTGCCATTATGGAAGGTAGTCTGTTGTCAAAATTTTTGTTACTCCAATGGATGGTGGACTTGTCATTATGGAAGGTAGTTTTTGTTGAGATTTTGTTACTCTAATTGATGGTATCCTTGTCATTACGGAAGGTAGTTCATTGTTGATATTTTGTTTCTCCAATGGATGATAACCTTGTCATTATGGAAGGTAGTTCATTTTTGAGATTTTGTTACTCCAATGGATGATAGCCTTCTCATTATGGAAGTTAGTTCATTGTTTATATTTTGTTACTCCGAATAGTGTGAAATTGGGTATGTTGAAACTGAGTAGTGGTATTCTGGAAGAAATTCGGAATGGACAGAAGTCCCATGTTGGGTTAGTTGATAAATTGACATTGATCAACCAAGGTCAAGGAGGCGAGTTCGAGATTGATGAGAATGGTGTTATGAGATTTGGTAATAGGGTGTGTGTTCCGGATGTTACAGAGATTAGGAAGAGTATTTTGGAAGAAGGACATCGTAGTGGATTGAGTATTCATCCTGGTGCTACTAAAATGTACCATGATTTAAAAAGTTGTTTTGGTGGCCGGGAATGAAAAAGGAAATTGCTGAGTTTGCGTGTGCTTGTTTGGTTTGTCAGAAGTCGAAGATTGAGCATCAGAAACCGTCAGGATTGATGGAAACGTTGTTTGTTCCGGAATGGAAATGGGATGGAATCTCTACGGATTTTGTGTCTGGTTTGCCAAGGACATCGAAGAATTGTGATTCTATATGGGTTACTGTTGAACGGTTGACGAAATCTGCTCACTTTATTCCGATAAGAATGGATTATCCGATGGAAAGGTTGGCAGAATTGTATGTTGAGAAGATTGTGAGTTTGCACGGTATTCCTTCTAGTATTGTGTCAGGATCGAGATCCGAGTTTTACATCTAAATTCTGGACGGGATTGCAAGAATCTTTGGGTACTAAGTTGCGTTTGAGTTCCTCTTATCATCCACAGACAGATGGTCAGACGGAGAGAACGATTCAGTCATTGGAAGATTTGTTACGAACTTGTGTGTTGGAGAAAGGTGGAGCTTGGGATAGTTATCTACCATTGATTGAGTTTACCTACAACAATAGTTTTCATTCAAGCATTGGTATGGCTCGGTTTGAGGCATTGTATGGTAGGAGGTGTCGGACACTGTTGTGTTGGTATGAATCTGAAGAGAGTGCTGTGATTGGACCAGAAATTGTCCAACAGACTTCGGAAAAGATTAAGATGATTCAGGAGAAGATGAGGACTTCTCAGAGTCATCAGAAAAGTTATCACGATAAGAGGAGGAAAGATCTTGAGTTTAGCGAAGGAGAACATGTTTTTATGCGAGTTACTCCGATGACTGGTATTGGTCGAGCTTTGAAGTCAAAGAAGTTGACTCCATGTTTTATTGGTCCATTTCAGATTACTAAGAGAGTTGGGAAAGTTGATTATCAGATTGCTTTGCCGCCGTCTCTTGCAAATTTGCATGATGTTTTTCATGTATCTCAGCTAAGGAAGTACATTGTTGATCCTTCTCATGAGATTCGGGTAGACGATATACAGGTACGAGAGAATTTGACTGTGGAAGCGGTACCTGTGAGAATTGAGGATCGGAAGTTGAAACAGTTGCGAGGCAAGGAGATCACGTTGGTAAGAGTGGCTTGGGGAGGACCAACAAATGGAAATGTCACTTGGGAGCTGGAGAGTCAGATGAAGGACTCGTATCCCGAACTGTTCATCTAAAGTATGTTTTCGAGGACGAAAACTCTTTTAGTTGGGGAGAGTTGTGACACCCCAATAATCCAATTATTAAATAATTATAATTTTTAATTATTAATTTAATTGGAAATTTAATTATTGGTATTTTTGGATTATTGGAATTAATTTAATTAATTAAAGGAAAGAAGTATTGGTGGTGTGAAGAGTGATTAGAGGGTGTGAGGGGTAAAATACTCTACTCTTACTAATTACTAATTTAGTTATTTTATTGGAATAATAAAAGGAGTATTAAAAGGAAAAAGAAGAGAAAGAGAGTTATTTTGGAATATTCATCATACGTGCATTTGAGAAGAGGAAAAAGAAGGAGAAAACCGGAAGCGTCAGAATTCGAAGAACCCACAAGGTAAGGGGTGATTTCGATTAGTTAATTCGTATTATCGGTTTAGATATTCAATAGTATGGATCATAGTATGTTAGGGAATCCCGGTTTGGAATTCAAGGGTTCCGTAGAATTATCCCCATTGCGTCGAATTGTAGGTTGAAAACCATTAGGGTGTCAGATGATATAAAGGAATGATGAAATAATGTTGTTTGATGTTATAATGGTGCAAAATGGATGTGTTTTGGTGTTTCTCATGTTGCAATTCGTATGGGTATGTTTGGAATTGGTTTAGAATGAATAAATGCTGTCAAAAGTGCAGAATTTGACTCTGCAGGTCGTGGGAACCGGTTCCCAGTGGGGAGGAACCGGGTTCCACTGTGTGAATTTATAAAAACTGGAAAAAATGTATGTAGGAATCGGTTCCTGTATAGGTAGGAACCGGGTTACCATACATTTTTACAGAAGCGTGATTTTTGAACTTCGCAGGAACCGGTTCCTGCATATGTAGGAACCGGGTTCTGCTGTAACTTTTGAAAAATATTAAACTTTGAAAATTCATAACTTTCAAACCGTAAGTCCGTTTTGAGTGCCGTTTTGGACGTTATTTCTTAAATTTAATGATCTATTTTATAAAATGAAAAGATTTCCTAAAACCTGAAATTATTTTGAAAATGAGTCAAATCCCGGAATAAGTGATTATTGGCTAACGCACATGGCTGTGTATGTAGCAGTGAACCTGTGATGGATGGATGTATTAGTATTGAGTGAATTAAAGGCATGTTTATGTTGCTAATGATGGTGTGCATGATCGTAAAGATATCATGTTTTTGGTTTTGGTTCAGTTATGATAAATTGATGTATTTCATAGACTGATTTGATGTTGCATGCTAGTGATGTGCGTGCATATGCATTGTTTTGGTGAAGTTAATTCCCATTGTGTGGAATTTGACTTTTATTGCCATTAACCGATACCCGGGTGATGATGGGTGGTTAGGCTGGATTCGTGTCCGGGTGTTTATGGAGGAATTGATAGTTGTTGTATCCGGTTGATGATGGATCAGTGTTGGGTGACTTGGTCACGTGTTGGTACCACATGCATTGTGTCTGCATTTGTGTTTGCATGGAATTGTAACATGTTAGGATGTCTTCCAGTGTTACAATTCTTTGGTTGATTATTGATTTGTGCAAATGACTTGTATGATTGGAACTGCGTGTTGAATCTGAATTTATGCTAAAATGGGTGAAATAATATGCTTGTGATATAATGTTGATTGAGAAGCTTATAATGCATGTTAATTATGAGAAATCTCACCCTTACTTTAACAATTTCAGATTAAAGTTAGCAGCTCAGGAGTTGGTGAGGATGGCTCTAGAGATATGTTACTTTAAGTCCGCGTGTCAGTGTCGTGCTCTGATAGGTTGTAACACCGGGGAACGTTTAGTTGAGGAATTAGTTATTATTCAATTGTTTATTTGAATTTCATTGGGAATAATTATGTTTTGGTTTATTCCGTTTTGGTTATGGTATTTTTCCGCTGTGTAAGACATGATCTTAATTTGATTGAATTATTCGAATAATGACCCTTAGTGTAGCATGACTACTGTTTTATTGGATGTTTTATTTATTTCATAATTGTGACATCCCTTGTTCCGTGTTAACTCCGATAGAATATGTCTTTAATCATTGATATAATTAATATTATTCGGGTTATTTTAGAAGGGGTGTTACACTTGTCATTATAAAAGGTAGTTAGTTGTTGAGATTTTGTTACTCTAATTGATGGTATCCTTGTCATTACGGAAGGTAGTTCATTGTTGAGATTTTGTTTCTTCAATGGATGATAACCTTGTCATTATGGAAGGTAGTTCATTTTTGAGATTTTGTTACTCCAATGGATGATATCCTTCTTATTATGGAAGGTAGTTCATTGTTTACATTTTGTTACTCCAATGGATGGTAGCCTTGTCATTATGGAAGGTAGTCTGTTGTCGAGATTTTTGTTACTCCAATGGATGGTAGCCTTTTCATTATGGAAGGTAGTCTGTTGTCGAGATATTTGTTACTCCAATTGATGGTAGCCTTGTCATTATGTAAGGTAGTATGTTGTCGAAATTTTTGTTAGTCTAATGGATGCTAGCCTTGTCATGGTGGAAGGTAGTCTATTCTTGATATTTTTGTTACTCCAATGGATGGTATCCTTGTCATTATGGAAGGAACTTTATTGTTCAAATCTTTGTTACTCCAATGGATGGTAGCCTTGTCATTATGGAAGGTAGTCTGTTGTCGAGATTTTTGTTACTCCAAAGGATGGTAGCCTTTTCATTATGAAAGGTAGTCTATTGTCGAGATTTTTGTTACTCCAATTGATGGTAGCCTTGTCATTATGGAACATAGTCTATTGTCGAGTTTTTTGTTACACCAATGGATGGTAGCCTTGTCATTACGGAAGGTAGTCTATTGTCGAGATCTTTGTTACTCTAATGGATTGTAGCCTTGTCATTATGGAAGGTATTCAGTTGTCGAGATTTTTCTTACTCAAATTGATGGTAGCCTTGTCGTTATGTAAGGTAGTCTGTTAGTCCAATGGACGGTAGCCTTGTCATGACGGAAGGTAGTCTGTTGTCGGGATTTCTGTTACTCCAATGGATGGTAGCCTTGTCCTTATGGAAGGAAGTTTGTTGTTCAAATTTTTGTTACTCCAATGGATGGTAGCCTTGTCATTATGGAAGGTAGTCTGTTGTCGAGATTTTTGTTACTCCAAAGGATGGTATCCTTTTCATTATGAAAGGTAGTCTATTGTCGAGATTTTTGTTACTCCAATTGATGGTAGCCTTGTCATTATGGAACATAGTCTATTGTCGAGTTTTTTGTTACACCAATGGATGGTAGCCTTGTCATTACGGAAGGTAGTCTATTGTCGAGATCTTTGTTACTCTAATGGATTGTAGCCTTGTCATTATGGAAGGTAGTCTGTTGTCGAGATTTTTCTTACTCAAATTGATGGTAGCCTTGTCGTTATGTAAGGTAGTCTGTTAGTCCAATGGACGGTAGCCTTGTCATGACGGAAGGTAGTCTGTTGTCGGGATTTCTGTTACTCCAATGGATGGTAGCCTTGTCCTTATGGAAGGAAGTTTGTTGTTCAAATTTTTGTTACTCCAATGGATGGTAGCCTTGTCATTATGGAAGGTAGTCTGTTGTCGAGATTTTCGTTACTCCAAAGGATGGTAGCCTTGTCATTATGAAAGGTAGTCTATTGTCGAAATTTTTGTTACTCCAATTGATGGTAGCCTTGTCATTATGGAACATAGTCTATTGTCGAGTTTTTTGTTACACCAATGGATGGTAGCCTTGTCATTACGGAAGGTAGTCTATTGTCGAGATCTTTGTTACTCTAATGGATTGTAGCCTTGTCATTATGGAAGGTAGTCTGTTGTCGAGATTTTTCTTACTCAAATTGATGGTAGCCTTGTCGTTATGTAAGGTAGTCTGTTAGTCCAATGGACGGTAGCCTTGTCATGACGGAAGGTAGTCTGTTGTCGGGATTTCTGTTACTCCAATGGATGGTAGCCTTGTCCTTATGGAAGGAAGTTTGTTGTTCAAATTTTTGTTACTCCAATGGATGGTAGCCTTGTCATTATGGAAGGTATTCTGTTGTCGAGATTTTCGTTACTCCAAAGGATGGTAGCCTTGTCATTATGAAAGGTAGTCTATTGTCGAAATTTTTGTTACTCCAATTGATGGTAGCTTTGTCATTATGGAACATAGTCTATTGTCGAGTTTTTTGTTACAACAATGGATGGTAGCCTTGTCATTACGGAAGGTAGTCTATTGTCGAGATCTTTGTTACTCTAATGGATTGTAGCTATGTCATTATGGAAGGTAGTCAATTTTCGAGATTTTTCTTACTCAAATTGATGGTAGCCTTGTCGTTATGTAAGGTAGTCTGTTAGTCCAATGGACGGTAGCCTTGTCATGATGGAAGGTAGTCTGTTGTCGGGATTTCTGTTACTCCAATGGATGGTAGCCTTGTCCTTATGGAAGGAAGTTTGTTGTTCAAATTTTTGTTACTCCAATGGATGGTAGCCTTGTCATTATGGAAGGTAGTCTGTTGTCGATATTTTTGTTACTCCAATGGATGGTAGCCTTGTCATTATGAAAGGTAGTCTGTTGTCAAGATTTTTGTTACTCAAATAGATGGTAGCCTTGTCATTACGTAAGGTAGTCTGTTGTCCAGATTCTAGTTAGTCAAATGGATTGTAGCCTTGTCATGATGGAAGGTAGTATGTTGTGGAGATTTGTGTTACTCCAATGGATGGTAGCCTTGTCATTATGGAAGGAAGTTTATTGATCAGGTTTTTGTTACTCCCACGGATGGTAGCCATGTCATTATGGAAGGTAGTCTGTTGTCGAGATTTTTGTTATTCCATTGGACGGTAGCCTTGTCATTATGGAAGGTAGTCTTTTGTCGAGATTTTTGTTACTCCAATTGATGGTAGCCTTGTCCTTATGGAAGGAAGTTTGTTGTTCAAATTTTTGTTACTCCAATGGATGGTAGCCTTGTCATTATGGAAGGTAGTCTATTGTCGAGATTTTTGTTACTCCAAAGGATGGTAGCCTTGTCATTATGAAAGGTAGTCTATTGTCGAGATTTTTGTTACTCCAATTGATGGTAGCCTTGTCATTATGGAACATAGTCTATTGTCGAGTTTTTTGTTACACCAATGGATGGTAGCCTTGTCATTACGGAAGGTAGTCTTTTGTCGAGATCTTTGTTACTCTAATGGATTGTAGCCTTGTCATTATGGAAGGTAGTCAGTTGTCGAGATTTTTCTTACTCAAATTGATGGTAGCCTTGTCGTTATGTAAGGTAGTCTGTTAGTCCAATGGACGGTAGCCTTGTCATGACGGAAGGTAGTCTATTGTCGGGATTTCTGTTACTCTAATGGATGGTAGCCTTGTCCTTATGGAAGGAAGTTTGTTGTTCAATTTTTTGTTACTCCAATGGATGGTAGCCTTGTCATTATGGAAGGTAGTCTGTTGTCGAGATTTTTGTTACTCCAATGGATGGTAGCCTTGTCATTATGAAAGGTAGTCTGTTGTCAAGATTTTTGTTACTCAAATAGATGGTAGCCTTGTCATTACGTAAGGTAGTCTGTTGTCCAGATTCTAGTTAGTCAAATGGATTGTAGCCTTGTCATGATGGAAGGTAGTATGTTGTGGATATTTGTGTTACTCCAATGGATGGTAGCCTTGTGATTATGGAAGGAAGTTTATTGATCAGGTTTTTGTTACTCCAACGGATGGTAGCCATGTAATTATGGAAGGTAGTCTGTTGTCGATATTTTTGTTATTCCATTGGACGGTAGCCTTGTCATTATGGAAGGTAGTCTTTTGTCGAGATTTTTGTTACTCCAATTGATGGTAGCCTTGTCATTATGGAAGGTAGTTTGTTGCCGAGATTTTTGTTACTCTAAAGGATGGTAGCCTTGTCATTGTGGAAGGTCGTATGTTGTTGTGATTTTTGTTACTCCAATGGATTGTAGCCTTGTCATTATGTAAGGTAGTCTGTTTTCGAAATTTTTGTTAGTCAAATGGATGGTAGCCTTGTCATGATGGAAGGTAGTATGTTGTTGATATCTTTGTTACTCCAATGGATGGTAGCCTTGTAATTATGGAAGGAAGTCTGTTGATCAGATTTTTGTTACTCCAATGGATGGTAGCCTTGTCATTATGGAAGGTAGTCTGTTGTCTAGATTTTTATTATTCCATTGGATGGTAGCCTTGTCATTATGGAAGGTAGTCTGTTGTCTAGATTTTTATTATTCCATTGGATGGTAGCCTTGTCATTATGGAAGGTAGTCTTTTGTCGTGATTTTTGTTACACCAATGGATGGTAGGCTTGTCATTACGGAAGGTAATCTGTTGTCGAGATCTTTGTTACTCTAATGAATTGCAGCCTTGTCATTATGGAAGGTTATCAGTTGTCAAGATTTTTCTTACTCAAGTTGATGGTAGCCTTGTCATTATGTAAGGTAGTCTGTTGTCGAAATTATTTTTAGTCCAATGGACGGTAGCCTTGTCATGATGGAAGGTAGTCTGTTGTCGAGATTTCTGTTACTCCAATGGATGGTAGCCTTGTCATTATGGAAGGAAGTTTGTTGTACAATTTTTTGTTACTCCAATGGATGGTAGCCTTGTCGTTATGGAAGGTAGTCTGTTGTCGAGATTTTTGTTACTCTAATTTATGGTAGCCTTATCATTATGGAACGTAGTTTGTTGTCGAGATTTTTGTTACACTAATGGATGGTAGCCTTGTCATTATGGAAGGTAGTCTGTTGTCGAGATTTTTGTTAGTCAAATGGATGGTAGCTTTGTCTTGATGGAAGGTAGTCTGTCGTTGATATTTTTGTTACTCCAATGGATGGTAGCCTTGTCACTATGGAAGCTAATATGTTATCGAGATTTTTGTTACTCCAATGGATGGTAGCCTTGTCATTATGGAAGGTAGTCTGTTGTCGAGATTTTTGTTACTCCAATGGATGGTAGCCTTGTCATTATGGAAGGTAGTCTATTGATGAGATTTTTGTTACTCAAATGGATGGCAGGCTTGTCATTATGGAAGGTACTTTGTCGTGGAGATTTCATTTACTCCAATGGATGGTATCCTTGTCATTATGGAAGGTAGTCTGTTGTCGAGATTTCAATTACTCAAATGAATGGTAGCCTTGTCATTATGTAAGGTAGTCTGTTGTCGAGATTTTTGTTAGTCAAATGGATGGTAGCTTTGTCTTGATGGAAGGTAGTCTGTTGTTGATATTTTTGTTACTCCAATGGATGGTAGCCTTGTCACTATGGAAGGTAATATGTTATCGAGATTTTTGTTACTCCAATGGATGTTAGCCTTGTCATTATGGAAGGTAGTATGTTGTCGAGATTTTTGTTACTCCAATGGATGGTAGCCTTGTCATTATGGAAGGTAGTCTATTGATGAGATTTTTGTTACTCCAATGGATGGCAGGCTTGTCATTATGGAAGGTAGTCTGTCGTGGAGATTTCGTTTACTCCAATGGATGGTATCCTTGTCATTATGGAAGGTAGTATGTTGTCGAGATTTCTATTACTCCAATGAATGGTAGCCTTGTCATTATGGAAGGAAACGTGTTGTTCAGATTTTTGTTACCGCAATGGATGGTAGCCTTGTCATTATGGAAGGTATTCTTTAGTAGATATTTTTGTTACTCCAATGGATGGTAGCCTTGTCATTATGGAAGGTAGTCTGTTGTCAAGATTTTTGTTAGTCCAATGGATGGTACCCTTGTCATTATGGAAGGTAGTCTGTTGTCGAGATTTTTGTTACTCCATTGGATGGTAGCCTTGTCATTATGGAAGGAAGTTTGTTGTTCAAATTTTTGTTACTCCAATGGATGTTAGCCTTGTCATTATGGAAGGTAGTCTGTTGTCGAGATTTTTGTTACTCCAATGGATGGTAGCCTTTTCATTATGAAAGGTAGTCTATTGTCGATATTTTTGTTACTCTAATCGATAATAGCCTTGTCATTATGGAACGTAGTCTGTTTTCGAGATTTTTGTTACACCAATGGATGGTAGCCTTGTCATTACGGAAGGTAGTCTGTTGTTGAGATCTTTGTTACTCTAATGGATTATAGCCTTGTCATTATGGAAGGTAGTCAGTTGTCGAGATTTTTGTTACTCAAATTGATGGTAGCCTTGTCATTATGTAAGGTAGTCTGTTGTCGAGATTTTTGTTAGTCAAATGGATGGTAGTCTTGTCATGATGGAAGGTAGTCTGTTGTTAATATTTTTGTTACTCCAATGGATGGTAGCCTTGTTATTATGGAAGGAAGTCTGTTGATCAGATTTTTGATACTCCAATGGATGGTAGCCTTGTCATTACGGAAGGTAATCTATTGTCGAAATTTTTGTTATTCCATTGGATGATAGCCTTGTCATTATGAAAGGTAGTCTTTTGGTCGAGATTTTTATTACTCAAATTGATGGTAGCCTTGTCATTATGGAAGGTAGTCTGTTGCTGCAAATTTTGTTACTCTAAAGGATGGTAACCTTGTCATTATGGAAGGTAGTCTGTTGTCGAGGTTTTTGTTAGTCTAATGGATGGTAGCCTTATCATGATAGAAGGTAGTCTATTCTTGATATTTTTGTTACTCCAATGGATGGTAGCCTTGTCATTATGGAAGGAACTTTGTGGTTCAAATTTTTGTTACTCCAATGGATGGTAGCCTTGTCATTATGGAAAGTAGTCTGTTGTCGAGAAATTTGTTACTCCAATGGATGGTAGCCTTGTCATTATGAAAGGTAGTCTATTGTCGAGATTTTTGTTACTCCAATTGATGGTAGCCTTGTCATTATGGAACGTAGTCTGTTGTCGAGATTTTTGTTACACCAATGGATGGTAGCCTTGTCATTATGGAAGGTAGTCTGTTGTCGAGATATTTGTTACTCTAATGGATTGTAGCCTTGTCATTATGGAAGGTAGTTAGTTGTCGAGATTTTTGTTACTCAAATTGATGGTAGCCTTGTCATTATGTAAGGTAGTCTGTTGTCGAGATTTTTGTTAGTCAAATGGATGGTAGCCTTGTCATGATGGAAGGTAGTCTGTTGTTGATATTTTTGTTACTCCAATGGATGGTAGCCTTGTCATTATGGAAGGAAGTCTGTTGATCAGATTTTTGTTACTCCAATGGATGGTAGCCTTCTCATTATGGAAGGTAGTATGTTGTCTAGATTTTTGTTATTCCATTGGATGGTAGCCTTGTCACTATGGAAGGTAGTCTTTTGTCGAGATTTTAGTTACACCAATGGATGGTAGCCTTCTCATTACGGAAGGTAGTCTGCTATCGAGATCTTTGTTACTCTAATGGATTATAGCCTTGTCATTATGGAAGGTAGTCAATTGTCGAGATTTTTTTTACTCAAATTGATGGTAGTCTGTTGTCAAAAATTTTGTTAGTCCAATGGACGGTAGCCTTGTCATGATGGAAGGTAGTCTGTTGTCGAGATTTATTACTCCAATGGATGGTAGCCTTGTCATTATGGAAGGTAGTCTGTTGTCAAAAAATTTGTTACTCCAATGGAAGGTGTACTTGTCATTATGGAAGGTAGTTTGTTGTTGAGGTTTTGTTACTCTAATTGATGGTATCTTGTCATTATGGAAGGTAGTTCATTGTTGAGATTTTGTTTCTTCAATGGATGATAACCTTGTCATTATGGAAGGTAGTTCATTTTTGAGATTTTGTTACTCCAATGGATGATAGCCTTCTCATTATGGAAGGTAGTTCATTGTTTAGATTTTGTTACTCCAATGGATGATAGCCTTGTCATTATGGAAGGTAGTCTGTGGTCGAGATTTTTGTTACTCCAATGGATGGTAGCCTTGTCAGTATGGAAGGTAGTCTGTTGTCGAGATATTTGTTACTCCAATTGATGGTAGCCTTGTCATTATTAAGGTAGTCTGTTGTCGAAATTTTTGTTAGTCTAATGGATGGTAGCCTTGTCATGATGGAAGGCAATCTATTCTTTATATTTTTGTTACTCCAATGGATGGTAGCCTTGTCATTATGGAAGGAACTTTATTGTTCAAATTTTTGTTACTCCAATGGATGGTAGCCTTGTCATTATGGAAGGTAGTCTGTTGTAGATATTTTTGTTACTCCAATGGATGGTAGCCTTGTCATTATGAAAGGTAGTCTATTGTCGAGATTTTTGTTACTCCAATTGATGGTAGCCTTGTCATTATGGAACGTAGTCTGTTGTCGAGTTTTTTGTTACACCAATGGATGGTAGCCTTGTCATTATGGAAGGTAGTTTGTTATCGAGTTCTTTGTTACTCTAATGGATAGTAGCCTTGTCATTATGGAAGGTAGTCAGTTGTCGAGATTTTTCTTACTCAAATTGATGGTAGCCTTGTCATTATGTAAGGTAGTCTATTCTCGAATTTTTTGTTAGGCCAATGGACGGTAGCCTTGTCATGACGGAAGGTAGTCTGTTGTCGAGATTTTTGTTACTCAAATAGATGGTAGCCTTGTCATTACGTAAGGAAGTCTATTGTCGAGATTCTAGTTAGTCAAATGGATGGTAGCCTTGTCATGATGGAAGGTAGTCTGTTGTTGATATTTGTGTTACTCCAATGGATGGTAGCCTTGTCATTATGGAAGGAAGTTTATTGATCAGATTTTTGTTACTCCAACGGATGGTAGCCATGTCCTTATGGAAGGTAGTCTGTTGTCGAGATTTTTGTTATTCCATTGGACGGTAGCCTTGTCATTATGGAAGGTAGTCTTTTGTCGAGATTTTTGTTAGTCCAATTGATGGTAGCCTTATCATTATGGAAGGTAGTCTGTTGTCGAGATTTTTGTTACTCTAAAGGATGGTAGCCTTGTCGCTATGGAAGGTAGTCTGTTGTCGAGATTTTTGTTACTCCAATGGATGGTAGCCTTGTCATTATGTAAGGTAGTCTGTTTTTGAGATTTTTGTTAGTCAAATGGATGGTAGCCTTGTCATGATGGAAGGTAGTCTGTTGTTGATATTTTTGTTACTCCAATTGATGGTAGCCTTGTCATTATGGAAGGAAGTCTCTTGATCAGATTTTTGTTACTCCAATGGATGGTAGCCTTGTCATTATGGAAGGTAGTTTGTTGTCTAGATTTTTGTTATTCCATTGGATGGTAGCCTTGTCATTATGGAAGGTAGTCTTTTGTCGAGATTTTTGTTACACCAATGGATGGTAGCCTTGTCATTACGGAAGGTAGTCTCTTGTCGAGATCTTTGTTACTCTAATGGGTTTCAACCTTGTCATTTTGGAAGGTTGTCAGTTGTCAAGATTTTTCTTACTCAAATTGATGGTAGCCTTGTCATTATGTAAGGTAGTCTGTTTTCGAAAATTTTGTTAGTCCAATGGACGGTAGCCTTGTCATGATGGAAGGTAGTCTGTTGTCGAGATTTGTTACTCTAATGGATGGTAGCCTTGTCATTATGGAAGGTAGTCTATTGTCAAAAATTTTGTTACTCCAATGGATGGTGTACTTGTCATTATGGAAGGTAGTTTGTTGTTGAGATTTTGTTACTCTAATTGATGGTATCCTTCTCATTAAGGAAGGTAGTTCATTGTTGAGATTTTGTTTCTTCAATGGATGATAACCTTGTCATTATGGAAGGTAGTTCATTTTTGAGATTTTGTTACTCCAATGGATGATAGCCTTCTCATTATGGAAGGTAGTTCATTGTTTAGATTTTATTACTCCATTGGATGGTAGCCTTGTCATTGTGGAAGGTAGTATGTTGTCGAGATTTTTGTTACTCCAATGGATGGTAGCCTTGTCATTATGGAAGGTAGTCTGTTGCCGAGATATTTGTTACTCCAATTGATGGTAGCCTTGTCATTATGTAAGGTAGTCTGTTGTCAAAATTTTTGTTAGTCTAATGGATGGTAGCCTTGTCATGATAGAAGGTAGTCTATTCTTGATATTTTTGTTACTCCAATGGATGGTAGCCTTGTCATTATGGAAGGAACTTTATTGTTCAAATTTTTGTTACTCCAATGGATGGTAGCCTTGTCATTATGGAAGGTAGTCTGTTGTCGAGATTTTTGTTACTCCAATGGATGGTAGCCTTGTCTTTATGAAAGGTAGTCTATTGTCGAGATTTTTGATACTCCAATTGATGGTAGCCTGGTCATTATGGAACGTAGTCTGTTGTCGAGTTTTTTGTTACACTAATGGATGGTAGCCTTGTCATTATGGAAGGTAGTTTGTTGTCGAGATCTTTGTTACTCTAATGGATTGTAGCCTTGTCATTATGGAAGGTAGTCAGTTGTCGAGATTTTTCTTACTCAAATTGATGGTAGCCTTATCATTATGTAAGGTAGTCTGTTGTCGAATTTTTTGTTAGTCCAATGGACGGTAGCCTTGTCATGATGGAAGGTAGTCTGTTGTTGAGATTTCTGTTACTCCAATGGATGGTAGCCTTATCCTTATGGAAGGAAGTTTGTTGTTCAATTTTTTGTTACTCCAATGGATGGTAGCCTTGTCATTATGGAAAGTAGTCTGTTGTCGAGATTTTTGTTACTCCAATGGATGGTACCCTTGTCATTATGGAAGGTAGTCTATTGTCGAGATTTCTATTACTCCATTGGATGGTAGCCTTGTCATTATGGAAGGATGTTTGTTGTTCAAATTTTTGTTACGCCAATGGATGTTAGCCTTGTCATTATGGAAGGTAGTCTGTTGTCGAGATTTTTGTTACTCCAATGGATGGTAGCCTTGTCATTACGAAAGGTAGTCTATTGTCGATATTTTTGTTAATCTAATCGATAATAGCCTTGTCATTATGGAACGTAGTTTGTTTTCGAGATTTTTGTTACACCAATGGATGGTAGCCTTGTCATTACGGAAGGTAGTCTGTTGTTGAGATCTTTGTTACTCTAATGGATTGTAGCCTTGTCATTATGGAAGGTAGTCAGTTGTCGAGATTTTTGTTACTCAAATTGATGGTAGCCTTGTCATTATGTAAGGTAGTCTGTTGTCGAGATTTTTGTTAGTCAAATGGATGGTAGCCTTGTCATGATGGAAGGTAGTCTGTTGTTAATATTTTTGTTACTCCAATGGATGGTAGCCTTGTTATTATGGTAGGAAGTCTGTTGATCAGATTTTTGATACTCCAATGGATGGTAGCCTTGTCATTATGGAAGGTAATCTCTTGTCGAAATTTTTGTTATTCCATTGGATGGTAGCCTTGTCATTATGAAAGGTAGTCTTTTGTCGAGATCTTTATTACTCCAATTGATGGTAGCCTTGTCATTATGGAAGGTAGTCTGTTGCCGCAAATTTTGTTACTCTAAAGGATGGTAACCTTGTCATTATGGAAGGTAGTCTGTTGTCGAGGTTTTTGTTAGTCTAATGGATGGTAGCCTTATCATGATGGAAGGTAGTCTATTCTTGATATTTTTGTTACTCCAATGGATGGTAGCCTTGTCATTATGGAAGGAACTTTGTTGTTCAAATTTTTGTTACTCCAATGGATGGTAGCCTTGTCATTATGGAAAGTAGTCTGTTGTCGAGAAATTTGTTACTCCAATGGATGGTAGCCTTGTCATTATGAAAGGTAGTCTATTGTCGAGATTTTTGTTACTCCAATTGATGGTAGCCTTGTCATTATGGAACGTAGTTTGTTTTCGAGATTTTTGTTACACCAATGGATGGTAGCCTTGTCATTACGGAAGGTAGTCTGTTGTTGAGATCTTTGTTACTCTAATGGATTGTAGCCTTGTCATTATGGAAGGTAGTCAGTTGTCGAGATTTTTGTTACTCAAATTGATGGTAGCCTTGTCATTATGTAAGGTAGTCTGTTGTTGATATTTTTGTTACTCCAATGGATGGTAGCCTTGTCATTATGGAAGGAAGTCTGTTGATCAGATTTTTGTTACTCCAATGGATGGTAGCCTTGTCATTATGGAAGGTAGTATGTTGTCTAGATTTTTGTTATTCCATTGGATGGTAGCCTTGTCATTATGGAAGGTAGTCTTTTGTCGAGATTTTAGTTACACCAATTTATGGTAGCCTTCTCATTACGGAAGGTAGTCTGCTATCGAGATCTTTGTTACTCTAATGGATTGTAGCCTTGTCATTATGGAAGGTAGTCAATTGTCGAGATTTTTTTTACTCAAATTCATGGTAGCCTTGTCATTATGTAAGGTAGTCTGTTGTCGAAAATTTTGTTAGTCCAATGGACGGTAGCCTTGTCATGATGGAAGGTAGTCTGTTGTCGAGATTTGTTACTCTAATGGATGGTAGCCTTGTCATTATGGAAGGTAGTCTATTGTCAAAAATTTTGTTACTCCAATGGATGGTGTACTTGTCATTATGGAAGGTAGTTTGCTGTTGAGATTTTGTTACTCTAATTGATGGTATCCTTGTCGGTAAGGAAGGTAGTTCATTGTTGAGATTTTGTTTCTTCAATGGATGATAACCTTGTCATTATGGAAGGTAGTTCATTTTTGAGATTTTGTTACTCCAATAGATGATAGCCTTCTCATTATGGAAGGTAGTTCATTGTTTAGATTTTATTACTCCATTGGATGGTAGACTTGCCATTATGGAAGGTAGTATGTTGTCGAGATTTTTGTTACTCCAATGGATGGTTGCCTTGTCATTATGGAAGGTAGTCTGTTGTCAAAAAATTTGTTACTCCAATGGATGGTGTACTTGTCATTATGGAAGGTAGTTTGTTGTTGAGATTTTGTTACTCTAACTGATGCTATCCTTGTCATTATTGAAGGTAGTTCATTGTTGAGATTTTGTTTCTTCAATGGATGATAACCTTGTCATTATGGAAGGTAGTTCATTTTTGAGATTTTGTTACTCCAATGGATGATAGCCTTCTCATTATGGAAGGTAGTTCATTGTTTAGATTTTGTTACTCCAATGGATGGTAGCCTTGTCATTAGGGATGGTAGTCTGTTGTCGAGATTTTTGTGACTCCAATGGATGGTAGCCTTGTCAGTATGGAAGGTAGTCTGTTGTCGAGATATTTGTTACTCCAATTGATGGTAGCCTTGTCATTATTAAGGTAGTCTGTTTTCGAAATTTTTGTTAGTCTAATGGATGATAGCCTTGTCATGATGGAAGGCAGTCTACTCTTGATATTTTTGTTACTCCAATGGATGGTAGCCTTGTCATTATGGAAGGAACTTTATTGTTCAAATTTTTGTTACTCCAATGGATGGTAGCCTTGTCATTATGGAAGGTAGTCTGTTGTCGATATTTTTGTTACTCCAATGGATGGTTGCCTTGTCAATATGAAAGGTAGTCTATTGTCGAGATTTTTGTTACTCCAATTGATGGTAGCCTTGTCATTATGGAACGTAGTCTGTTGTTGACTTTTTTGTTACACCAATGGATGGTAGCCTTGTCATTATGGAAGGTAGTTTGTTGTCGAGATCTTTGTTACTCTAATGGATAGTAGCCTTGTCATTATGGAAGGTAGTCAATTGTCGAGATTTTTCTTACTCAAATTGATGGTAGCCTTGTCATTATGTAAGGTAGTTTGTTCTCGAATTTTTTGTTAGGTCAATGGACGGTAGCCTTGTCATGACGGAAGGTAGTCTGTTGTCGAGATTTTCGTTACTCAAATAGATGGTAGCCTTGTCATTACGTAAGGAAGTCTATTGTCGAGATTCTAGTTAGTCAAATGGATTGTAGCCTTGTCATGATGGAAGGTAGTCTGTTGTTGATATTTGTGTTACTCCAATGGATGGTAGCCTTGTCATTATGGAAGGAAGTTTATTGATTAGATTTTTGTTACTCCAACGGATGGTAGCCATGTCATTATGGAAGGTAGTCTGTTGTCGAGATTTTTGTTATTCCATTGGACGGTAGCCATGTCATTATGGAAGGTAGTCTTTTGTCGAGATTTTTGTTACTCCAATTGATGGTAGCCTTATCATTATGGAAGGTAGTCTGTTGCCGAGATTTTTGTTACTCTAAAGGATGGTAGCCTTGTCAATATGGAAGGTAGTCTGTTGTCGAGATTTTTGTAACTCCAATGGATGGTAGCCTTGTCATTATGTAAGGTAGTCTGTTTTCGAGATTTTTGTTAGTCAAATGGATGGTAGCCTTGTCATGATGGAAGGTAGTCTATTGTTGATGTTTTTGTTACTCCAATTGATGGTAGCCTTGTCATTATGGAAGGAAGTCTGTTGATCAGATTTTTGTTACTCCAATGGATGGTAGCCTTGTCATTATGGAAGGTAGTCTGTTGTCTGGATTTTTGTTATTCCATTGGATGGTAGCCTTGTCATTATGGAAGGTAGTCTTTGGTCGAGTTTTCTGTTACACCAATGGATGGTAGCCTTGTCATTACGGAAGGTAGTCTTTTGTCGAGATCTTTGTTACTCTAATGGATTTCAGCCTTGTCATTTTAGAAGGTAGTCAGTTGTGAAGATTTTTCTTACTCAAATTGATGGTAGCCTTGTCATTATGTAAGGTAGTCTGTTGTCGGAAATTTTGTTAGTCCAATGGACGGTAGCCTTGTCATGATGGAAGGTAGTCTGTTGTCGAGATTTGTTACTCTAATGGATGGTAGCCTTGTCATTATGGAAGGTAGTCTATTGTCAAAAATTTTGTTACTCCAATGGATGGTGTACTTGTCATTATGGAAGGTAGTTTGCTGTTGAGATTTTGTTACTCTAATTGATGGTATCCTTGTAATTAAGGAAGGTAGTTCATTGTTGAGATTTTGTTTCTTCAATGGATGATAACCTTGTCATTATGGAAGGTAGTTCATTTTTGAGATTTTGTTACTCCAATAGATGATAGCCTTCTCATTATGGAAGGTAGTTCATTGTTTAGATTTTATTACTCCATTGGATGGTAGCCTTGCCATTATGGAAGGTAGTATGTTGTCGAGATTTTTGTTACTCCAATGGATGGTAGCCTTGTCATTATGGAAGGTAGTCTGTTGCCGAGATATTTGTTACTCCAATTGATGGTAGCCTTGTCATTATGTAAGGTAGTCTGTTGTCGAAATTTTTGTTAGTCTAATGGATGATAGCCTTGTCGTGATAGAAGGTAGTCTATTCTTGATATTTTTGTTACTCCAATGGATGGTAGCCTTGTCATTATGGAAGGAACTTTATTGTTCAAATTTTTGTTACTCCAATGGATGGTAGCCTTGTCATTATGGAAGGTAGTCTGTTGTCGAGATTTTTGTTACTCCAATGGATGGTAGCCTTGTCTTTATGAAAGGTAGTCTATTGTCGAGATTTTTTATACTCCAATTGATGGTAGCCTGGTCATTATGGAACGTAGTCTGTTGTCGAGTTTTTTGTTACACCAATGGATGGTAGCCTTGTCATTATGGAAGGTAGTTTGTTGTCGAGATCTTTGTTACTCTAATGGATTGTAGCCTTGTCATTATGGAAGGTAGTCAGTTGTCGAGATTTTTCTTACTCAAATTGATGGTAGCCTTATCATTATGTAAGGTAGTCTGTTGTCGAATTTTTTGTTAGTCCAATGGACGGTAGCCTTGTCATGACGGAAGGTAGTCTGTTGTTGAGATTTCTGTTACTCCAATGGATGGTAGCCTTATCCTTATGGAAGGAAGTTTGTTGTTCAATTTTTTGTTACTCCAATGGATGGTAGCCTTGTCATTATGGAAAGTAGTCTGTTGTCGAGATTTTTGTTACTCCAATGGATGGTACCCTTGTCATTATGGAAGGTAGTCTATTGTCGAGATTTCTGTTACTCCATTGGATGGTAGCCTTGTCATTATGGAAGGATGTTTGTTGTTCAAATTTTTGTTACGCCAATGGATGTTAGCCTTGTCATTATGGAAGGTAGTCTGTTGTTGAGATCTTTGTTACTCTAATGGATTGTAGCCTTGTCATTATGGAAGGTAGTCAGTTGTCGAGATTTTTGTTACTCAAATTGATGGTAGCCTTGTCATTATGTAAGGTAGTCTGTTGTCGAGATTTTTGTTAGTCAAATGGATGGTAGCCTTGTCATGATGGAAGGTAGTCTGTTGTTAATATTTTTGTTACTCCAATGGATGGTAGCCTTGTTATTATGGAAGGAAGTCTGTTGATCAGATTTTTGATACTCCAATGGATGGTAGCCTTGTCATTATGGAAGGTAATCTGTTGTCGAAATTTTTGTTATTCCATTGGATGGTAGCCTTGTCAATATGAAAGGTAGTCTTTTGTCGAGATCTTTATTACTCCAATTGATGGTAGCCTTGTCATTATGGAAGGTAGTCTGTTGCCGCAAATTTTGTTACTCTAAAGGATGGTAACCTTGTCATTATGGAAGGTAGTCTGTTGTCGAGGTTTTTGTTAGTCTAATGGATGGTAGCCTTATCATGATGGAAGGTAGTCTATTCTTGATATTTTTGTTACTCCAATGGATGGTAGCCTTGTCATTATGGAAGGAACTTTGTTGTTCAAATTTTTGTTACTCCAATGGATGGTAGCCTTGTCATTATGGAAAGTAGTCTGTTGTCGAGAAATTTGTTACTCCAATGGATGGTAGCCTTGTCATTATGAAAGGTAGTCTATTGTCGAGATTTTTGTTACTCCAATTGATGGTAGCCTTGTCATTATGGAACATAGTCTGTTTTCGAGATTTTTGTTACACCAATGGATGGTAGCCTTATCATTACGGAAGGTAGTCTGTTGTCGAGATATTTGTTACTCTAATGGATTGTAGCCTTGTCATTATGGAAGGTAGTCAGTTGTCGAGATTTTTGTTACTCAAATTGATGGTAGCCTTGTCATTATGTAAGGTAGTCTGTTGTTGATATTTTTGTTACTCCAATGGATGGTAGCCTTGTCATTATGGAAGGAAGTCTGTTTATCAGATTTTTGTTACTCCAATGGATGGTAGCCTTGTCATTATGGAAGGTAGTATGTTGTCTAGATTTTTGTTATTCCATTGGATGGTAGCCTTGTCATTATGGAAGGTAGTCTTTTGTCGAGATTTTAGTTACACCAATGGATGGTAGCCTTCTCATTACGGAAGGTAGTCTGCTATCGAGATCTTTGTTACTCTAATGGATTGTAGCCTTGTCATTATGGAAGGTAGTCAATTGTCGAGATTTTTTTTACTCAAATTGATGGTAGTCTGTTGTCAAAAATTTTGTTAGTCCAATGGACAGTAGCCTTGTCATGATGGAAGGTAGTCTGTTGTGGAGATTTAATACTCCAATGGATGGTAGCCTTGTCATTATGGAAGGTAGTCTGTTGTCAAAAAATTTGTTACTCCAATGGATGGTGTACTTGTCATTATGGAAGGTAGTTTGTTGTTGAGATTTTGTTACTCTAATTGATGGTATCCTTGTCATTATGGAAGGTAGTTCATTGTTGAGATTTTGTTTCTTCAATGGATGATAACCTTGTCATTATGGAAGGTAGTTCATTTTTGAGATTTTGTTACTCCAATGGATGATAGCCTTCTCATTATGGAAGGTAGTTCATTGTTTAGATTTTGTTACTCCAATGGATGGTAGCCTTGTCATTATGGAAGGTAGTCTGTTGTCGAGATTTTTGTTACTCCAACGGATGGTAGCCTTGTCAGTATGGAAGGTAGTCTGTTGTCGAGATATTTGTTACTCCAATTGATGGTAGCCTTGTCATTATTAAGGTAGTCTGTTGTCGAAATTTTTGTTAGTCTAATGGATGGTAGCCTTGTCATGATGGAAGGCAGTCTATTCTTGATATTTTTGTTACTCCAATGGATGGTAGCCTTGTCATTATGGAAGGAACTTTATTGTTCAAATTTTTGTTACTCCAATGGATGGTAGCCTTGTCATTATGGAAGGTAGTCTGTTGTCGATATTTTTGTTACTCCAATGGATGGTAGCCTTGTAATTATGAAAGGTAGTCTATTTTCGAGATTTTTGTTACTCCGATTGATGGTAGCCTTGTCATTATGGAACGTAGTCTGTTGTCGAGTTTTTTGTTACACCAATGGATGGTAGCCTTGTCATTATGGAAGGTAGTTTGTTGTCGAGATATTTGTTACTCTAATGGATAGTAGCCTTGTCATTATGGAAGGTAGTCAGTTGTCGAGATTTTTCTTACTCAAATTGATGGTAGCCTTGTCATTATGTAAGGTAGTCTGTTCTCGAATTTTTTGTTAGGCCAATGGACGGTAGCCTTGTCATGACGGAAGGTAGTCTGTTGTCGAGATTTTTGTTACTCAAATAGATGGTAGCCTTGTCATTACGTAAGGAAGTCTATTGTCGAGATTCTAGTTAGTCAAATGGATGGTAGCCTTGTCATGATGGAAGGTAGTCTGTTGTTGATATTTGTGTTACTCCAATGGATGGTAGCCTTGTTATTATGGAAGGAAGTCTGTTGATCAGATTTTTGATACTCCAATGGATGGTAGCCTTGTCATTATGGAAGGTAATCTGTTGTCGAAATTTTTGTTATTCCATTGGATGGTAGCCTTGTCATTATGAAAGGTAGTCTTTTGTCGAGATCTTTATTACTCCAATTGATGGTAGCCTTGTCATTATGGAAGGTAGTCTATTGCCGCAAATTTTGTTACTCTAAAGGATGGTAACCTTGTCATTATGGAAGGTAGTCTGTTGTCGAGGTTTTTGTTAGTCTAATGGATGGTAGCCTTATCATGATGGAAGGTAGTCTATTCTTGATATTTTTGTTACTCCAATGGATGGTAGCCTTGTCATTATGGAAGGAACTTTGTTGTTCAAATTTTTGTTACTCCAATGGATGGTAGCCTTGTCATTATGGAAAGTAGTCTGTTGTCGAGAAATTTGTTACTCCAATGGATGGTAGCCTTGTCATTATGAAAGGTAGTCTATTGTCGAGATTTTTGTTACTCCAATTGATGGTAGCCTTGTCATTATGGAACGTAGTCTGTTTTCGAGATTTTTGTTACACCAATGGATGGTAGCCTTGTCATTACGGAAGGTAGTCTGTTGTCGAGATATTTGTTACTCTAATGGATTGTAGCCTTGTCATTATGGAAGGTAGTCAGTTGTCGAGATTTTTGTTACTCAAATTGATGGTAGCCTTGTCATTATGTAAGGTAGTCTGTTGTTGATATTTTTGTTACTCCAATGGATGGTAGCCTTGTCATTATGGAAGGAAGTATGTTTATAAGATTTTTGTTACTCCAATGGATGGTAGCCTTGTCATTATGGAAGGTAGTATGTTGTCTAGATTTTTGTTATTCCATTGGATGGTAGCCTTGTCATTATGGAAGGTAGTCTTTTGTCGAGATTTTAGTTACACCAATGGATGGTAGCCTTCTCATTACGGAAGGTAGTCTGCTATCGAGATCTTTGTTACTCTAATGGATTGTAGCCTTGTCATTATGGAAGGTAGTCAATTGTCGAGATTTTTTTTACTCAAATTGATGGTAGTCTGTTGTCAAAAATTTTGTTAGTCCAATGGACAGTAGCCTTGTCATGATGGAAGGTAGTCTGTTGTCGAGATTTAATACTCCAATGGATGGTAGCCTTGTCATTATGGAAGGTAGTTTGTTGTCAAAAAATTTGTTACTCCAATGGATGGTGTACTTGTCATTATGGAAGGTAGTTTGTTGTTGAGATTTTGTTACTCTAATTGATGGTATCCTTGTCATTATGGAAGGTAGTTCATTGTTGAGATTTTGTTTCTTCAATGGATGATAACCTTGTCATTATGGAAGGTAGTTCATTTTTGAGATTTTGTTACTCCAATGGATGATAGCCTTCTCATTATGGAAGGTAGTTCATTGTTTAGATTTTGTTACTCCAATGGATGGTAGCCTTGTCATTATGGAAGGTAGTCTGTTGTCGAGATTTTTGTTACTCCAACGGATGGTAGCCTTGTCAGTATGGAAGATAGTCTGTTGTCGAGATATTTGTTACTCCAATTGATGGTAGCCTTGTCATTATTAAGGTAGTCTGTTGTCGAAATTTTTGTTAGTCTAATGGATGGTAGCCTTGTCATGATGGAAGGCAGTCTATTCTTGATATTTTTGTTACTCCAATGGATGGTAGCCTTGTCATTATGGAAGGAACTTTATTGTTCAAATTTTTGTTACTCCAATGGATGGTAGCCTTGTCATTATGGAAGGTAGTCTGTTGTCGATATTTTTGTTACTCCAATGGATGGTAGCCTTGTAATTATGAAAGGTAGTCTATTGTCGAGATTTTTGTTACTCCGATTGATGGTAGCCTTGTCATTATGGAACGTAGTCTGTTGTCGAGTTTTTTGTTACACCAATGGATGGTAGCCTTGTCATTATGGAAGGTAGTTTGTTGTCGAGATCTTTGTTACTCTAATGGATAGTAGCCTTGTCATTATGGAAGGTAGTCAGTTGTCGAGATTTTTCTTACTCAAATTGATGGTAGCCTTGTCATTATGTAAGGTAGTCTGTTCTCGAATTTTTTGTTAGGCCAATGGACGGTAGCCTTGTCATGACGGAAGGTAGTCTGTTGTCGAGATTTTTGTTACTCAAATAGATGGTAGCCTTGTCATTACGTAAGGAAGTCTATTGTCGAGATTCTAGTTAGTCAAATGGATGGTAGCCTTGTCATGATGGAAGGTAGTCTGTTATTGATATTTGTGTTACTCCAATGGATGGTAGCCTTGTCATTATGGATGGAAGTTTATTGATCAGATTTTTGTTACTCCAACGGATGGTAGCCATGTCATTATGGAAGGTAGTCTGTTGTCGAGATTTTTGTTATTCCATTAGACGGTAGCCTTGTCATTATGGAAGGTAGTCTTTTGTTGAGATTTTTGTTACTCCAATTGATGGTAGCCTTATCATTATGGAAGGTAGTTTGTTGCCGAGATTTTTGTTACTCTAAAGGATGGTAGCCTTGTAATTATGGAAGGTAGTCTGTTGTCGAGATTTTTCTTACTCCAATGGATGGTAGCCTTGTCATTATGTAAGGTAGTCTGTTTTCGAGATTTTTGTTAGTCAAATGGAGGGTAGCCTTTTCATGATGGAAGGTAGTCTGTTGTTGATATTTTTGTTACTCCAATTGATGGTAGCCATGTCATTATGGAAGGAAGTCTGTTGATCAGATTTTTGTTACTCCAATGGATGGTAGCCTTGTCATTATGGAAGGTAGTCTGTTGTCTAGATTTTTGTTATTCCATTCGATGGTAGCCTTGTCATTATGGAAGGTAGTCTTTGGTCGAGATTTTTGTTACACTAATGGATGGTAGCCTTGTCATTACGGAAGGTAGTCTGTTGTCGAGATCTTTGTTACTCTAATGGATTTCAGCCTTGTCATTTTGGAAGGTAGTCAGTTGTCAAGATTTTTCTTACTCAAATTGATGGTAGCCTTGTCATTATGTAAGGTAGTCTGTTGTCGAAAATTTTGTTAGTCCAATGGACGGTAGCCTTGTCATGATGGAAGGTAGTCTGTTGTCGAGATTTGTTACTCTAATGGATGGTAGCCTTGTCATTATGGAAGGTAGTCTATTGTCAAAAAATTTGTTACTCCAATGGATGGTGTACTTGTCATTATGGAAGGTAGTTTGCTGTTGAGATTTTGTTACTCTAATTGATGGTATCCTTGTCGTTAAGGAAGGTAGTTCATTGTTGAGATTTTGTTTCTTCAATGGATGATAACCTTGTCATTATGGAAGGTAGTTCATTTTTGAGATTTTGTTACTCCAATAGATGATAGCCTTCTCATTATGGAAGGTAGTTCATTGTTTAGATTTTATTACTCCATTGGATGGTAGACTTGCCATTATGGAAGGTAGTATGTTGTCGAGATTTTTGTTACTCCAATGGATGGTTGCCTTGTCATTATGGAAGGTAGTCTGTTGTCAAAAAATTTGTTACTCCAATGGATGGTGTACTTGTCATTATGGTAGGTAGTTTGTTGTTGAGATTTTGTTACTCTAATTGATGGTATCCTTGTCATTATGGAAGGTAGTTCATTGTTGAGATTTTGTTTCTTCAATGGATGATAACATTGTCATTATGGAAGGTAGTTCATTTTTGAGATTTTGTTACTCCAATGGATGATAGCCTTCTCATTATGGAAGGTAGTTCATTGTTTAGATTTTGTTACTCCAATGGATGGTAGCCTTGTCATTAGGGAAGGTAGTCTGTTGTCGAGATTTTTGTGACTCCAATGGATGGTAGCCTTGTCAGTATGGAAGGTAGTCTGTTGTCGAGATATTTGTTACTCCAATTGATGGTAGCCTTGTCATTATTAAGGTAGTCTGTTTTCGAAATTTTTGTTAGTCTAATGGATGATAGCCTTGTCATGATGGAAGGCAGTCTATTCTTGATATTTTTGTTACTCCAATGGATGGTAGCCTTGTCATTATGGAAGGAACTTTATTGTTCAAATTTTTGTAACTCCAATGGATGGTAGCCTTGTCATTATGGAAGGTAGTCTGTTGTCGATATTTTTGTTACTCCAATGGATGGTTGCCTTGTCAATATGAAAGGTAGTCTATTGTCGAGATTTTTGTTACTCCAATTGATGGTAGCCTTGTCATTATGGAACGTAGTCTGTTGTTGACTTTTTTGTTACACCAATGGATGGTAGCCTTGTCATTATGGAAGGTAGTTTGTTGTCGAGATCTTTGTTACTCTAATGGATAGTAGCCTTGTCATTATGGAAGGTAGTCAATTGTCGAGATTTTTCTTACTCAAATTGATGGTAGCCTTGTCATTATGTAAGGTAGTTTGTTCTCGAATTTTTTGTTAGGTCAATGGACGGTAGCCTTGTCATGACAGAAGGTAGTCTGTTGTCGAGATTTTTGTTACTCAAATAGATGGTAGCCTTGTCATTACGTAAGGAAGTCTATTGTCGAGATTCTAGTTAGTCAAATGGATGGTAGCCTTGTCATGATGGAAGGTAGTCTGTTGTTGATATTTGTGTTACTCCAATGGATGGTAGCCTTGTCATTATGGAAGGAAGTTTATTGATTAGATTTTTGTTACTCCAACGGATGGTATCCATGTCATTATGGAAGGTAGTCTGTTGTCGAGATTTTTGTTATTCCATTGGACGGTAGACATGTCATTATGGAAGGTAGTCTTTTGTCGAGATTTTTGTTACTCCAATTGATGGTAGCCTTATCATTATGGAAGGTAGTCTGTTGCCGAGATTTTTGTTACTCTAAAGGATGGTAGCCTTGTCAATATGGAAGGTAGTCTGTTGTCGAGATTTTTGTTACTCCAATGGATGGTAGCCTTGTCATTATGTAAGGTAGTCTGTTTTCGAGATTTTTGTTAGTCAAATGGATGGTAGCCTTGTCATGATGGAAGGTAGTCTGTTGTTGATGTTTTTGTTACTCCAATTGATGGTAGCCTTGTCATTATGGAAGGAAGTCTGTTGATCAGATTTTTGTTACTCCAATGGATGGTAGCCTTGTCATTATGGAAGGTAGTCTGTTGTCTGGATTTTTGTTATTCCATTGGATGGTAGCCTTCTCATTATGGAAGGTAGTCTTTGGTCGAGTTTTCTGTTACACCAATGGATGGTAGCCTTGTCATTACGGAAGGTAGTCTTTTGTCGAGATCTTTGTTACTCTAATGGATTTCAGCCTTGTCATTTTGGAAGGTAGTCAGTTGTGAAGATTTTTCTTACTCAAATTGATGGTAGCCTTGTCATTATGTAAGGTAGTCTGTTGTCGGAAATTTTGTTAGTCCAATGGACGGTAGCCTTGTCATGATGGAAGGTAGTCTGTTCTCGAGATTTGTTACTCTAATGGATGGTAGCCTTGTCATTATGGAAGGTAGTCTATTGTCAAAAATTTTGTTACTCCAATGGATGGTGTACTTGTCATTATGGAAGGTAGTTTGCTGTTGAGATTTTGTTACTCTAATTGATGGTATCCTTGTCATTAAGGAAGGTAGTTCATTGTTGAGATTTTGTTTCTTCAATGGATGATAACCTTGTCATTATGGAAGGTAGTTCATTTTTGAGATTTTGTTACTCCAATAGATGATAGCCTTCTCATTATGGAAGGTAGTTCATTGTTTAGATTTTATTACTCCATTGGATGGTTACCTTGCCATTATGGAAGGTAGTATGTTGTCGAGATTTTTGTTACTCCAATGGATGGTAGCCTTGTCATTATGGAAGGTAGTCTGTTGCCGAGATATTTGTTACTCCAATTGATGGTAGCCTTGTCATTATGTAAGGTAGTCTGTTGTCCAAATTTTTGTTAGTCTAATGGATGATAGCCTTGTCGTGATAAAAGGTAGTCTATTCTTGATATTTTTGTTACTCCAATGGATGGTAGCCTTGTCATTATGGAAGGAACTTTATTGTTCAAATTTTTGTTATTTCATTGGATGGTAGCCTTGTCATTATGGAAGGTAGTATTTTGTCGATATTTTTGTTACTCTAAAGGATGGTAGCCTTGTCATTATGAAAGGTAGTCTATTGTCGAGATTTTTGATACTCCAATTGATGGTAGCCTGGTCATTATGGAACGTAGTCTGTTGTCGAGTTTTTTGTTACACCAATGGATGGTAGCCTTGTCATTATGGAAGGTAGTTTGTTGTCGAGATCTTTGTTACTCTAATGGATTGTAGCCTTGTCATTATGGAAGGTAGTCAGTTGTCGAGATTTTTCTTACTCAAATTGATGGTAGCCTTGTCATTATGTAAGGTAGTCTGTTGTCGAATTTTTTGTTAGTCCAATGGACGGTAGCCTTGTCATGACGGAAGGTAGTCTGTTGTCGAGATTTCTGTTACTCCAATGGATGGTAGCCTTATCCTTATGGAAGGAAGTTTGTTGTTCAATTTTTTGTTACTCCAATGGATGGTAGCCTTGTCATTATGGAAGGTAGTCTTTTGTCGAGATTTTTGTTACTCCAATGGATGGTAGCCTTGTCATTATGAAAGGTAGTCTGTTGTCGAGATTTTTGTTACTCCAATAGATGGTAGCCTTGTCATTACGTAAGGAAGTCTGTTGTCGAGATTCTAGTTAGTCAAATGGATGGTAGCCTTGTCATGATGGAAGGTAGTCTGTTGTTGATATTTGTGTTACTCCAATGGATGGTAGCCTTGTCATTATGGAAGGAAGTTTATTGATCAGATTTTTGTTACTCCAACGGATGGTAGCCATGTCATTATGGAAGGTAGTCTGTTGTCGATATTTTTGTTATTCCATTGGATGGTAGCCTTGTCATTATGGAAGGTAGTATTTTGTCGAGATTTTTGTTACTCCAATTGATGGTAGCCTTGTCATTATGGAAGGTAGTCTGTTGCCGAGATTTTTGTTACTCTAAAGGATGGTAGCCTTGTCATTATGGGAGGTAGCCTATTGTCGAGATTTTTGTTACTCCAATGGATAGTAGCCTAGTCATTATGTAAGGTAGTCTGTTTTCGAGATTTTTGTTAGTCAAATCGATGGTAGCCTTGTCATGATGGAAGGTAGTCTGTTGTTGATATTTTTGTTACTCCAATGGATGGTAGCCTTGTAATTATGGAAGGAAGTTTGTTGATGAGATTTTTGTTACTCCAATGGATGGTAGCCTTGTCATTATGGAAGGTAGTCTGTTGTCTAGATTTTTGTTATTCCATTGGATGGTCGCCTTGTCATTATGGAAGGTAGTCTTTTGTCGAGATTTTTGTTACACCAATGGATGGTAGCCTTGTCATTACGGAAGGTAGTCTATTGTCGAGATCTTTGATACTCTAATGGATTGCAGCCTTGTCATTATGGAATGTAGTCAGTTGTCATGATTTTTCTTTCTTAAATTGATGGTAGCCTTGTCATTATGTAAGGTAGTTTGTTGTCGAAATTTTTGTTAGTCCAATGGACGGTAGCCTTGTAATGATGGAAGGTAGTCTGTTGTCGAGATTTGTTTCTCTAATGGATGGTAGCCTTGTCATTATGGAAGGTAGTCTATTGTCAAAAAATTTGTTACTCCAATGGATGGTGTACTTGTCATTATGGAAGGTAGTTTGTTGTTGAGATTTTGTTACTCTAATTGATGGTATCCTTGTCATTAAGGAAGGTAGTTCATTGTTGAGATTTTGTTTCTTCAATGGATGATAACCTTGTCATTATGGAAGGTAGTTCATTTTTGAGATTTTGTTACTCCAATGGATGATAGCCTTCTCATTATGGAAGGTAGTTCATTATTTAGATTTTATTACTCCATTGGATGGTAGCCTTGCAATTATGGAAGGTAGTATGTTGTCGAGATTTTTGTTACTCCAATGGATGGTAGCCTTGTCATTATGGAAGGTAGTCTGTTGCCAAGATATTTGTTACTCCAATTGATGGTAGCCTTGTCATTATGTAAGGTAGTCTATTGTTGAAATTTTTGTTAGTCTAATGGATGGTAGCCTTGTCATGATAGAAGGTAGCCTATTCTTGATATTTTTGTTACTCCAATGGATGGTAGCCTTGTCATTATGGAAGGAACTTTATTGTTCAAATTTTTGTCACTCCAATGGATGGTAGCCTTCTCATTATGGAAGGTAGTCTGTTGTCGAGATTTTTGTTACTCCAATGGATGGTAGCCTTGTCATTATGAAAGGTAGTCTATTGTCGAGATTTTTGATACTCCAATTGATGGTAGCCTGGTCATTATGGAACGTAGTCTGTTGTCGAGTTTTTTGTTACACCAATGGATGGTAGCCTTGTCATTATGGAAGGTAGTTTGTTGTCGAGATCTTTGTTACTCTAATGGATTGTAGCCTTGTCATTATGGAAGGTAGTCAGTTGTCGAGATTTTTCTTACTCAAATTGATGGTAGCCTTATCATTATGTAAGGTAGTCTGTTGTCAAATTTTTTGTTAGTCCAATGGACGGTAGCCTTGTCACGACGGAAGGTAGTCTGTTGTCGAGATTTCTGTTACTCCAATGGATGGTAGCCTTATCCTTATGGAAGGAAGTTTGTTGTTCAATTTTTTGTTACTCCAATGGATGGTAGCCGTGTCATTATGGAAGGTAGTCTGTTGTCGAGATTTTTGTTACTCCAATGGATGGTAGCCTTGTCATTATGAAAGGTAGTCTGTTGTCGAGATTTTTGTTACTCAAATATATGGTATCCTTTGCATTACGTAAGGTAGTATGTTGTCGAGATTCTAGTTAGTCAAATGGATGGTAGCCTTGTCATGATGGAAGGTAGTCTGTTGTTGATATTTGTGTTACTCCAATGGATTGTAGCCTTGTCATTATGGAAGGAAGTTTATTGATCAGATTTTTGTTACTCCAACGGATGGTAGCCATGTCATTATGGAAGGTAGTCTGTTGTCGAGATTTTTGTTATTCCATTGGATGGTAGCCTTGTCATTATGGAAGGTAGTATTTTGTCGATATTTTTGTTACTCTAAACGATGGTAGCCTTGTCATTATGAAAGGTAGTCTATTGTCGAGATTTTTGATACTCCAATTGATGGTAGCCTGGTCATTGTGGAACGTAGTCTGTTGTCGAGTTTTTTGTTACACCAATGGATGGTAGCCTTGTCATTATGGAAGGTAGTTTGTTGTCGAGATCTTTGTTACTCTAATGGATTGTAGCCTTGTCATTATGGAAGGTAGTCAGTTGTCGAGATTTTTCTTACTCAAATTGATGGTAGACTTGTCATTATGTAAGGTAGTCTGTTGTCGAATTTTTTGTTAGTCCAATGGACGGTAGCCTTGTCATGACGGAAGGTAGTCTGTTGTCGAGATTTCTGTTACTCCAATGGATGGTAGCCTTATCCTTATGGAAGGAAGTTTGTTGTTCAATTTTTTGTTACTCCAATGGATGGTAGCCTTGTCATTATGGAAGGTAGTCTTTTGTCGAGATTTTTGTTACTCCAATGGATGGTAGCCTTGTCATTATGAAAGGTAGTCTGTTGTCGAGATTTTTGTTACTCAAATAGATGGTAGCCTTGTCATTACGTAAGGAAGTCTGTTGTCGAGATTCTAGTTAGTCAAATGGATGGTAGCCTTGTCATGATGGAAGGTAGTCTGTTGTTGATATTTGTGTTACTCCAATGGATGGTAGCCTTGTCATTATGGAAGGAAGTTTATTGATCAGATTTTTGTTACTCCAACGGATGGTAGCCATGTCATTATGGAAGGTAGTCTGTTGTCGATATTTTTGTTATTCCATTGGATGGTAGCCTTGTCATTATGGAAGGTAGTATTTTGTCGAGATTTTTGTTACTCCAATTGATGGTAGCCTTGTCATTATGGAAGGTAGTCTGTTGCCGAGATTTTTGTTACTCTAAAGGATGGTAGCCTTGTCATTATGGGAGGTAGCCTATTGTCGAGATTTTTGTTACTCCAATGGATAGTAGCCTAGTCATTAAGTAAGGTAGTCTGTTTTCGAGATTTTTGTTAGTCAAATCGATGGTAGCCTTGTCATGATGGAAGGTAGTCTGTTGTTGATATTTTTGTTACTCCAATGGATGGTAGCCTTGTAATTATGGAAGGAAGTCTGTTGATGAGATTTTTGTTACTCCAATGGATGGTAGCCTTGTCATTATGGAAGGTAGTCTGTTGTCTAGATTTTTGTTATTCCATTGGATGGTAGCCTTGTCATTATGGAAGGTAGTCTTTTGTCGAGATTTTTGTTACACCAATGGATGGTAGCCTTGTCATTACGGAAGGTAGTCTATTGTCGAGATCTTTGATACTCTAATGGATTGCAGTCTTGTCATTATGGAATGTAGTCAGTTGTCATGATTTTTCTTTCTTAAATTGATGGTAGCCTTGTCATTATGTAAGGTAGTTTGTTGTCGAAATTTTTGTTAGTCCAATGGACGGTAGCCTTGTAATGATGGAAGGTAGTCTGTTGTCGAGATTTGTTTCTCTAATGGATGGTAGCCTTGTCATTATGGAAGGTAGTCTATTGTCAAAAAATTTGTTACTCCAATGGATGGTGTACTTGTCATTATGGAAGGTACTTTGTTGTTGAGATTTTGTTACTCTAATTGATGGTATCCTTGTCATTAAGGAAGGTAGTTCATTGTTGAGATTTTGTTTCTTCAATGGATGATAACCTTGTCATTATGGAAGGTAGTTCATTTTTGAGATTTTGTTACTCCAATGGATGATAGCCTTCTCATTATGGAAGGTAGTTCATTATTTAGATTTTATTACTCCATTGGATGGTAGCCTTGCCATTATGGAAGGTAGTATGTTGTCGAGATTTTTGTTACTCCAATGGATGGTAGCCTTGTCATTATGGAAGGTAGTCTGTTGCCAAGATATTTGTTACTCCAATTGATGGTAGCCTTGTCATTATGTAAGGTAGTCTATTGTCGAAATTTTTGTTAGTCTAATGGATGGTAGCCTTGTCATGATACAAGGTAGCCTATTCTTGATATTTTTGTTACTCCAATGGATGGTAGCCTTGTCATTATGGAAGGAACTTTATTGTTCAAATTTTTGTCACTCCAATGGATGGTAGCCTTCTCATTATGGAAGGTAGTCTGTTGTCGAGATTTTTGTTACTCCAATGGATGGTAGCCTTGTCATTATGAAAGGTAGTCTATTGTCGAGATTTTTGATACTCAAATTGATGGTAGCCTGGTCATTATGGAACGTAGTCTGTTGTCGAGTTTTTTGTTACACCAATGGAAGGTAGCCTTGTCATTATGGAAGGTAGTTTGTTGTCGAGATCTTTGTTACTCTAATGGATTGTAGCCTTGTCATTATGGAAGGTAGTCAGTTGTCGAGATTTTTCTTACTCAAATTGATGGTAGCCTTATCATTATGTAAGGTAGTCTGTTGTCGAATTTTTTGTTAGTCCAATGGACGGTAGCCTTGTCATGACGGAAGGTAGTCTGTTGTCGAGATTTCTGTTACTCCAATGGATGGTAGCCTTATCCTTATGGAAGGAAGTTTGTTGTTCAATTTTTTGTTACTCCAATGGATGGTAGCCGTGTCATTATGGAAGGTAGTCTGTTGTCGAGATTTTTGTTACTCCAATGGATGGTAGCCTTGTCATTATGAAAGGTAGTCTGTTGTCGAGATTTTTGTTACTCAAATATATGGTATCCTTTGCATTACGTAAGGTAGTATGTTGTCGAGATTCTAGTTAGTCAAATGGATGGTAGCCTTGTCATGATGGAAGGTAGTCTGTTGTTGATATTTGTGTTACTCCAATGGATGGTAGCCTTGTCATTATGGAAGGAAGTTTATTGATCATATTTTTGTTACTCCAACGGATGGTAGCCATGTCATTATGGAAGGTAGTCTATTGTCGAGATTTTTGTTATTCCATTGGATGGTAGCCTTGTCATTATGGAAGGTAGTATTTTGTCGATATTTTTGTTACTCTAAACGATGGTAGCCTTGTCATTATGAAAGGTAGTCTATTGTCGAGATTTTTGATACTCCAATTGATGGTAGCCTGGTCATTATGGAACGTAGTCTGTTGTCGAGTTTTTTGTTACACCAATGGATGGTAGCCTTGTCATTATGGAAGGTAGTTTGTTGTCGAGATCTTTGTTACTCTAATGGATTGTAGCCTTGTCATTATGGAAGGTAGTCAGTTGTCGAGATTTTTCTTACTCAAATTCATGGTAGACTTGTCATTATGTAAGGTAGTCTGTTGTCGAATTTTTTGTTAGTCCAATGGACGGTAGCCTTGTCATGATGGAAGGTAGTCTGTTGTCGAGATTTCTGTTACTCCAATGGATGGTAGCCTTATCCTTATGGAAGGAAGTTTGTTGTTCAATTTTTTGTTACTCCAATGGATGGTAGCCTTGTCATTATGGAAGGTAGTCTTTTGTCGAGATTTTTGTTACTCCAATGGATGGTAGCCTTGTCATTATGAAAGGTAGTCTGTTGTCGAGATTTTTGTTACTCAAATAGATGGTAGCCTTGTCATTACGTAAGGAAGTCTGTTGTCGAGATTCTAGTTAGTCAAATGGATGGTAGCCTTGTCATGATGGAAGGTAGTCTGTTGTTGATATTTGTGTTACTCCAATGGATGGTAGCCTTGTCATTATGGAAGGAAGTTTATTGATCAGATTTTTGTTACTCCAACGGATGGTAGCCATGTCATTATGGAAGGTAGTCTATTGTCGATATTTTTGTTATTCCATTCGATGGTAGCCTTGTCATTATGGAAGGTAGTATTTTGTCGAGATTTTTGTTACTCCAATTGATGGTAGCCTTGCCATTATGGAAGGTAGTCTGTTGCCGAGATTTTTGTTACTCTAAAGGATGGTAGCCTTGTCATTATGGGAGGTAGCCTGTTGTCGAGATTTTTGTTACTCCAATGGATAGTAGCCTAGTCATTATGTAAGGTAGTCTGTTTTCGAGATTTTTGTTAGTCAAATCGATGGTAGCCTTGTCATGATGGAAGGTAGTCTGTTGTTGATATTTTTGTTAATCCAATGGATGGTAGCCTTGTAATTACGGAAGGAAGTCTGTTGATGAGATTTTTGTTACTCCAATGGATGGTAGCCTTGTCATTATGGAAGGTAGTCTGTTGTCTAGATTTTTGTTATTCCATTGGATGGTAGCCTTGTCATTATGGAAGGTAGTCTTTTGTCTAGATTTTTGTTACACCAATGGATGGTAGCCTTGTCATTACGGAAGGTAGTCTATTGTCAAGATCTTTGATACTCTAATGGATTGCAGCCTTGTCATTATGGAATGTAGTCAGTTGTCAAGATTTTTCTTACTCAAATTGATTGTAGCCTTGTCATTATGTAAGGTAGTTTGTTGTCGAAATTTTTGTTAGTCCAATGGACGGTAGCCTTGTAATGATGGAAGGTAGTCTATTGTCGAGATTTGTTACTCTAATGGATGGTAGCCTTGTCATTATGGAAGGTAGTCTATTGTCAAAAATTTCGTTACTCCAATGGATGGTGTACTTGTCATTATGGAAGGTAGTTTGTTCTTGAGATTTTGTTACTCTAATTGATGGTATCCTTGTCATTAAGGAAGGTAGTTCATTGTTGAGATTTTGTTTCTTCAATGGATGATAACCTTGTCATTATGGAAGGTAGTTCATTTTTTAGATTTTGTTACTCCAATGGATGATAGCCTTCTCATTATGGAAGGTAGTTCATTGTTTAGATTTTATTACTCCATTGGATGGTAGCCTTGCCATTATGGAAGATAGTATGTTGTCGAGATTTTTGTTACTCCAATGGATGGTAGACTTGTCATTATGGAAGGTAGTCTGTTGCCGAGATATTTGTTACTCCAATTGATGGTAGCCTTGTCATTATGTAAGGTAGTCTGTTGTCGAAAATTTTGTTAGTCTAATGGATGGTAGCCTTGTCATGATAGAAGGTAGCTTATTCTTGATATTTTTGTTACTCCAATGGATGGTAGCCTTGTCATTATGGAAGGAACTTTATTGTTCAAATTTTTGTTACTCCAATGGATGGTAGCCTTGTCATTATGGAAGGTAGTCTGTTGTCGAGATTTTTGTTACTCCAATGGATGGTAGCCTTGTCATTATGAAAGGTAGTCTATTGTCGAGATTTTTGATACTCCAATTGATGGTAGGCTGGTCATTATGGAACGTAGTCTGTTGTCGAGTTTTTTGTTACACCAATGGATGGTAGCCTTGTCATTATGGAAGGTAGTTTGTTGTCGAGATCTTTGTTACTCTAATGGATTGTAGCCTTGTCATTATGGAAGGTAGTCAGTTGTCGAGATTTTTCTTACTCAAATTGATGGTAGCCTTATCATTATGTAAGGTAGTCTGTTGTCGAATTTTTTGTTAGTCCAATGGACGGTAGCCTTGTCATGACGGAAGGTAGTCTGTTGTCGAGATTTCTGTTACTCCAATGGATGGTAGCCTTATCCTTATGGAAGGAAGTTTGTTGTTCAATTTTTTGTTACTCCAATGGATGGTAGCCTTGTCATTATGGAAGGTAGTCTGTTGTCGAGATTTTTGTTACTCCAATGGCTGGTAGCCTTGTCATTATGAAAGGTAGTCTGTTGTCGAGATTTTTGTTACTCAAATATATGGTATCCTTGGCATTACGTAAGGTAGTATGTTGTCGAGATTCTAGTTAGTCAAATGGATGGTAGCCTTGTCATGATGGAAGGTAGTCTGTTGTTGATATTTGTGTTACTCCAATGGATGGTAGCCTTGTCATTATGGAAGGAAGTCTGTTGATTAGATTTTTGTTACTCCAATGGATGGTAGCCTTGTCATTATGGAAGGTAGTGTGTTGTCGATATTTTTGTTACTCCAATTGATGGTAGCCTTGACATTACGGAACGTAGTCTGTTGTCGAGATTTTTGTTACACTAATGGATGGTAGCCTTGTCATTACGAAAGGTAGTCTGTTGTCGAGATCTTTGTTACTCTAATGGATGGTAGCCTTGTCATTACGAAAGGTAGTCTGTTGTCGAGATCTTTGTTACTCTAATGGATGGTAGCCTTGTCATTATGGAAGGTAGTCTGTCGTTGAGATTTTTGTTACTCCAATGGATGGTAGCCTTGTCATTATGGAAGGTAGTCCGTTGTTGATATTTTTGTTAATCCAATGGATGGTAGCCCTGTCATTATGGAAGGTAGTCTACTGTTGAGATTTTTGTTATTCCATTGGATGGTAGCCTTGTCATTATGGAAGGTAGAGATTTGTCGAGATTTTTGTTACTCCAGATGGATGGTATCCTTGTCATTATGGAAGGTAGTCTATAGTCGAGATTTTTGTTATTCCATTGGATGGTAGCCTTGTCTTTCCGAAGGTAGAGTTTTGTCGAGATTTTTGTTACTCCAAATAGATGGTAGCCTTGTCATTATGGAAGGTAGTCTGTTGCCGAGATTTTTGTTACTCTAAAGGATGGTAGCCTTATCATTATGGATGGTAGTCTATTGTCGAGATTTTTGTTACTCCAATGGATTGTAGCCTTGTCATTATGGAATGTAGTCTGTTGTCAAAAATTTTGTTACTCCAATGGATTATAACCTTGTCACTATGGAAGGTTGTCTGTTGTCTAGATTTCTGTTACTCCAATGGTGGTAGCCTTGTCATTATGGAAGGTAGTCTGTTGTCGAGATTTTTGTTACTCCAATGGATGGCAGCCTTGTCATTATGGAAGGTAGTATGTTGTTGAGATTTCTGTTACTCCAATGGATGGTAGCCTTGTCATTATGGAAGGTAGTCTGTTGTTGAGATTTTTGTTTTTCCAATGGATGGTAGCCTTGTCATTATGGAAGGTAGTGTGTTGTCGATATTTTTGTTACTCCAATTGATGGTAGCCTAGTCATTATGGAAGGTAGAGTTTTGTCGAGTTTTTTGTTACTCCAAATAGATGGTAGCCTTGTCATTATGGAAGGTAGTTTGTTGCCGAGATTTTTGTTACTCTAAAGGATGGTAGCCTTGTCATTATGGATGGTAGTCTATTGTCGAGATTTTGGTTACTCCAATGGATTGTAGCCTTGTCATTATGGAATGTAGTCTGTTGTCGAAATTTTTGTTACTCCAATGGATTATAGCCTTGTCATTATGGAAGGATGTCTGTTGTCTAGATTTTTGTTACTCCAATGGTGGTAGCCTTGTTATTATGGAAGGTAGTATGTTGTCGATATTTTTGTTACTCCAATGGATGGCAGCCTTGTCATTATGGAAGGTAGTCTGCTGTTGAGATTTCTGTTACTCCAATGGATGGTAGCCTTGTCATTATGGAAGGTAGTCTGTTGTCGAGATTTTTGTTTTTCCAATGGATGGTAGCCTTGTCATTATGGAAGGTAGTGTGTTGTCGATATTTTTGTTACTCCAATTGATGGTAGCCTTGTCATTATGGAACGTAGTCTGTTGTCGAGATTTTTGTTACACTAATGGATGGTAGCCTTGTCATTACGAAAGGTAGTCTGTTGTCGAGATCTTTGTTACTCTAATGGATTGTAGCCTTGTCATTATGGAAGGTAGTCAGTTGTCGAGATTTTTGTTACTCAAATTGATGGTAGCCTTGTCATTATGTAAGATAGTCTATTGTCGAGATTTTTGTTAGTCAAATGGATGGTAGCCTTGTCATTATGGAAGGTAGTCTGTTGTTGAGATTTTTTGTTAGTCAAATGGATGGTAGACTTGTCATGATGGAAGGTAGTCAGTTGTCGTGTTTTTCTTTACTCCAATTGATGGTAGCCTTGTCATTATGGAACGTAGTCTGTGGTCGAGATTTTTGTTACACCAATGGATGGTAGCCTTGTCATTACGGAAGTTAGTCAGTTGTCGATATTTTTGTTACTCAAATTGATGGTAGCCTTGTCATTATGTAAGGTAGTCTGTTGTCGAGATTTTTTGTTAGTCAAATGGATGGTAGACTTGTCATGATGGAAGGTAGTCAGTTGTCGAGATTTTTGTTACTCAAATTGATGGTAGCCTTGTCATTATGTAAGGTAGTCTGTTGTCGAGATTTTTGTTAGTCAAATGGATGGTAGCCTTGTCATTATGGAAGGTAGTCTGTTGTTGATATTTTTGTTAATCCAATGGATGGTATCCTTGTCATTAAGGAAGGAAGTCTGTTGATTAGATTTTTGTTACTCCAATGGATGGTAGCCTTTTCATTATGGAAGGTAGTGTGTTGTCGATATTTTTGTTACTCCAATTGATGGTAGCCTTGACATTACGGAACGTAGTCTGTTGTCGAGATTTTTGTTACACTAATGGATGGTAGCCTTGTCATTACGAAAGGTAGTCTGTTGTCGAGATCTTTGTTACTCTAATGGATTGTAGCCTTGTCATTATGGAAGGTAGTCAGTTGTCAAGATTTTTGTTACTCAAATTGATGGTAGCCTTGTCATTATGTAAGGTAGTCTGTTTTCAAGATTTTTGTTAGACAAATGGATGGTAGCCTTGTCATTATTTAAGGTAGTCTGTTGTTGATATTTTTGTTAATCCAATGGATGGTAGCCTTGTCATTATGGAATGAAGTCTGTTGATCAAATTTTTGTTACTCCAATGGTTGGTAGCCTTGTCATTATGGAAGGTAGTCTATTGTCTAGATTTTTGTTATTCCATTGGATGGTAGCCTTGTCATTATGGAAGGTAGAGTTTTGTCGAGATTTTTGTTACTCCAAATGGATGGTAGCCTTGTCATTATTGAAGGTAGTCTATTGCCGAGATTTTTGTTACTCTAAAGGATGGAAGCCTTGTCATTATGGATGGTAGTCTGTTGTCGAGACTTTTGTTACTCCAATGGATTATAGCCTTGTGATTATGGAAGGTAGTCTGTTGTCGAAATTTTTGTTACTCCAATGGATTGTAGCCTTGTCATTATAGAAGGTATTCTGTTGTCTAGATTTTTGTTACTCCAATGCTGGTAGCCTTGTCATTATGGAAGGTAGTCTGTTGTCGAGATTTTTGTTACTCCAATGGATGGTAGCCTTGTCATTATGGAAGGTAGTCTGTCGTTGAGATTTTTGTTACTCCAATGGATTGTAGCCTTTTCATTATGGAAGGTAATCTGTTGTCGAGATTTTTGTTACTCTAATGGATGGTAGCCTTGTCATTATGGAAGGTAGTCTATTGTCGAGATTTTTGTTACTCCAATTGATGGTAGCCTTGTCATTATGGAAGGAAGTCTGTTGATCATATTTTTTTACTCCAATGGATGATAGCCTTGTCATTATGGAAGGTAGTCTGTTGATCATATATTTTTGCTCCAATGGATGGTAGCCTTGTCATTATGGAAGGTAGTTTGTTGTCGTGATTTTTGTCACTCCATTGGATGGTAGCCTTGTCATCATGGAATGTAATCTGTTGTCGAGATTTTTGTTACTCCAATGGATGGTAGCCTTGTCATTATGGAAGGTAGTCTGTTGTCGAGTTTTTCTTTACTCCAATTGATGGTAGCCTAGTCATTATGGAACGTAGTCTGTGGTCGAGATTTTTGTTACACCAATGGATGGTAGCCTTGTCATTACGGAAGGTAGTCAGTTGTCGAGATTTTTGTTACTCAAATTGATGGTAGCCTTGTCATTATGTAAGGTAGTCTGTTGTCGAGATTTTTTGTTAGTCAAATGGATGGTAGACTTGTCATGATGAAAGGTAGTCAGTTGTCGAGATTTTTGTTACTCTAGTGTGTTATCGATATTTTTGTTACTCAAATTGATGGTAGCCTTGTCATTATGTAAGGTAGTCTATTGTCGAGATTTTTGTTAGTCAAATGGATGGTAGCCTTTTCATTATGGAAGGTAGTCTGTTGTTGATATTTTCGTTAATCCAATGGATGGTAGCCTTGTAATTATGGAAGGAAGTCTGTTGATTAGATTTTTGTTACTCCAATGGATGGTAGCCTTGACATTATGGAAGGTAGTGTGTTGTCGATATTTTTGTTACTCCAATTGATGGTAGCCTTGACATTATGGAACGTAGTCTGTTGTCGAGATTTTTGTTACACTAATGGATGGTAGCCTTGTCATTACGAATGGTAGTCTGTTGTCGAGATCTTTGTTACTCTAATGCATGGTAGCCTTGACATTATGGAAGGTAGTCTGTCGTTGAGATTTTTGTTACTCCAATGGATGGTAGCCTTGTCATTATGGAAGGTAGTCCGTTGTTGATATTTTTGTTAATCCAATGGATGGTAGCCCTGTCATTATGGAAGGAAGTCTGTTGATTAGATTTTTCTTACTCCAATGGATGGTAGCCTTGTCATTATGGAAGGTAGTCCATTGTTGAGATTTTTGTTATTCCATTGGATGGTAGCCTTGTCATTATGGAAGGTAGAGATTTGTCGAGATTTTTGTTACCCCAAATGGATGGTATCCTTGTCATTATGGAAGGTAGTCTATAGTCGATATTTTTGTTATTCCATTGGATGGTAGCCTTGTCATTACGGAAGGTAGAGTTTTGTCGAGATTTTTGTTACTCCAAATAGATGGTAGCCTTGTCATTATGGAAGGTAATTTGTTGCCGAGATTTTTGTTACTCTAAAGGATGGTAGCCTTATCATTATGGATGGTAGTCTATTGTCGAGATTTTTGTTACTCCAATGGATTGTAGCCTTGTCATTATGGAATGTAGTCTGTTGTCGAAATTTTTGTTACTCCAATGGATTATAACCTTGTCACTATGGAAGGTTGTCTGTTGTCTAGATTTCTGTTACTCCAATGGTGGTAGCCTTGTCATTATGGAAGGTAGTCTGTTGTCGATATTTTGGTTACTCCAATGGATGGAAGCCTTGTCATTATGGAAGGTAGTCTGTGGTCGAGATTTTTGTTACTCCAATGGATGGTAGCCTTGTCATTATGGAAGGTAGTCTGTTGTCGAGATTTTTGTTTTTCCAATGGATGGTAGCCTTGTCATTATGGAAGGTAGTGTGTTGTCGATATTTTTGTTACTCCAATTGATGGTAGCCTTGTCATTATGGAAGGTAGAGTTTTGTCGAGATTTTTGTTACTCCAAATAGATGGTAGCCTTGTCATTATGGAAGGTCGTTTGTTGCCGAGATTTTTGTTACTCTAAAGGATGGTAGCCTTGTCATTATGGATGGTAGTCTATTGTCGAGATTTTGGTTACTCCAATTGATTGTAGCCTTGTCATTATGGAATGTAGTCTGTTGTCGAAATTTTTGTTACTCCAATGGATTATAGCCTTGTCATTATGGAAGGTTGTCTGTTGTCTATATTTTTTTTACTCCAATGGTGGTAGCCTTGTTATTATGGAAGGTAGTCTGTTGTCGAGATTTTGGTTACTCCAATGGATGGAAGCCTTGTCATTATGGAAGTTAGTCTGTTGTTGAGATTTCTGTTACTCCAATGGATGGTAGCCTTGTCATTATGGAAGGTAGTCTGTTGTCGAGATTTTTGTTTTTCCAATGGATGGTAGCCTTGTCATTATGGAAGGTAGTGTGTTGTCGATATTTTTGTTACTCCAATTGATGGTAGCCTTGTCATTATGGAAGGTAGAGTTTTGTCGAGATTTTTGTTACTCCAAATAGATGGTAGCCTTGTCATTATGGAAGGTAGTTTGTTGCTGAGATTTTTGTTACTCTAAAGGATGGTAGCCTTGTCATTATGGATGGTAGTCTATTGTCGAGATTTTGGTTACTCCAATTGATTGTAGCCTTGTCATTATGGAATGTAGTCTGTTGTCGAAATTTTTGTTACTCTAATGGATTATAGCCTTGTCATTATGGAAGGTTGTCTGTTGTCTAGATTTTTTTTACTCCAATGGTGGTAGCCTTGTTATTATGGAAGGTAGTCTGTTGTCGATATTTTTGTTACTCCAATGGATGGCAGCCTTGTCATTATGGAAGTTAGTCTGTTGTTGAGATTTCTGTTACTCCAATGGATGGTAGCCTTGTCATTATGGAAGGTAGTCTGTTGTCGAGATTTTTGTTTTTCCAATGGATGGTAGCCTTGTCATTATGGAAGGTAGTGTGTTGTCGATATTTTTGTTACTCCAATTGATGGTAGCCTTGTCATTATGGAACGTAGTCTGTTGTCGATATTTTTGTTACAGTAATGGATGGTAGCCTTGTCATTACGAAAGGTAGTCTGTTGTCGAGATCTTTGTTACTCTAATGGATTGTAGCCTTGTCATTATGGAAGGTAGTCAGTTGTCGAGATTTTTGTTACTCAAATTGATGGTAGTCTTGTCATTATGTAAGATAGTCTGTTCTCGAGATTTTTGTTAGTCAAATGGATGGTAGCCTTGTCATTATGGAAGGTAGTCTGTTGTTGAGATTTTTTGTTAGTCAAATGGATGGTAGACTTGTCATGATGGAAGGTAGTCAGTTGTCGAGTTTTTCTTTACTCCAATTGATGGTAGCCTTGTCATTATGGAACGTAGTCTGTGGTTGAGATTTTTGTTACACCAATGGATGGTAGCCTTGTCATTACGGAAGTTAGTCAGTTGTCGAGATTTTTGTTACTCAAATTGATGGTAGCCTTGTCATTATGTAAGGTAGTCTGTTGTCGAGATTTTTTGTTAGTCAAATGGATGGTAGACTTGTCATGATGGAAGGTAGTCAGTTGTCGAGATTTTTGTTACTCAAATTGATGGTAGCCTTGTCATTATGTAAGGTAGTCTGTTGTCGAGATTTTTGTTAGTCAAATGGATGGTAGCCTTGTCATTATGGAAGGTAGTCTGTTGTTGATATTTTTGTTAATCCAATGGATGGTATCCTTGTCATTAAGGAAGGAAGTCTGTTGATTAGATTTTTGTTACTCCAATGGATGGTAGCCTTGTCATTATGGAAGGTAGTGTGTTGTCGATATTTTTGTTACTCCAATTGATGGTAGCCTTGACATTACGGAACATAGTCTGTTGTCGAGATTTTTGTTACACTAATGGATGGTAGCCTTGTCATTACGAAAGGTAGTCAGTTGTCAGGATTTTTGTTACTCAAATTGATGGTAGCCTTGTCATTATGTAAGGTAGTCTATTTTCGAGATTTTTGTTAGTCAAATAGATGGTAGCCTTGTCATTATGGAAGGTAGTCTGTTGTTGATATTTTTGTTAATCCAATGGACGGTAGCCTTGTCATCATGGAATGAAGTCTGTTGATCAAATTTTTGTTACTCCAATGGTTGGTAGCCTTGTCATTATGGAAGGTAGTCTATTGTCTAGATTTTTGTTATTCCATTGGATGGTAGCCTTGTCATTATGGAAGGTAGAGTTTTGTCGAGATTTTTGTTACTCCAAATGGATGGTAGCCTTGTCATTATTGAAGGTAGTCTGTTGCCGAGATTTTTATTACTCTAAAGGATGGAAGCCTTGTCATTATGGATGGTAGTCTGTTGTCGAGACTTTTGTTACTCCAATGGATTGTAGCCTTGTGATTATGGAAGGTAGTCTGTTGTCGAAATTTTTGTTACTCCAATGGATTGTAGCCTTGTCATTATGGAAGGTAGTCTGTTGTCTAGAATTTTGTTACTCCAATGCTGGTTGCCTTGTCATTATGGAAGGTAGTCTGTTGTCGAGATTTTTGTTACTCCAATGGATGGTAGCCTTGTCATTATGGAAGGTAGTCTGTCGTTGAGATTTTTGTTACTCCAATGGATTGTAGCCTTTTCATTATGGAAGGTAATCTGTTGTCGAGATTTTTGTTACTCTAATGGATGGTAGCCTTGTCATTATGGAAGGTAGTCTATTGTCGAGATTTTTGTTACTCCAATTGATGGTAGCCTTGTCATTATGGATGGAAGTCTGTTGATCATATTTTTTTACTCCAATGGATGATAGCCTTGTCATTATGGAAGGTAGTCTGTTGATCATATTTTTTTGCTCCAATGGATGGTAGCCTTGTCATTATGGAAGGTAGTTTGTTGTCGTGATTTTTGTCACTCCATTGGATGGTAGCCTTGTCATCATGGAAGGTAATCTGTTGTCGAGATTTTTGTTACTCCAATGGATGGTAGCCTTGTCATTATGGAAGGTAGTCTGTTGTCAAGTTTTTCTTTACTCCAATTTCATGGTAGCCTTGTCATTATGGAACGTAGTCTGTGGTCGAGATTTTTGTTACACCAATGGATGGTAGCCTTGTCATTACGGAAGGTAGTCAGTTGTCGAGATTTTTGTTACTCAAATTGATGGTAGCCTTGACATTATGGAACATAGTCTGTTCTCGAGATTTTTTGTTAGTCAAATGGATGGTAGACTTGTCATGATGGAAGGTAGTCAGTTGTCGAGATTTTTGTTACTCAAATTGATGGTAGCCTTGTCATTATGTAAGGTAGTCTGTTGTCTAGATTTTTGTTAGTCAAATGGATGGTAGCCTTGTCATTATGGAAGGTAGTCTGTTGTTGATATTTTTGTTAATCCAATGGATGGTATCCTTGTCATTAAGGAAGGAAGTCTGTTGATTAGATTTTTGTTACTCCAATGGATGGTAGCCTTGTCATTATGGAAGGTAGTGTGTTGTCGATATTTTTGTTACTCCAATTGATGGTAGCCTTGACATTACGGAACGTAGTCTGTTGTCGAGATTTTTGTTACACTAATGGATGGTAGCCTTGTCATTACGAAAGGTAGTCTGTTGTCGAGATCTTTGTAACTATAATGGATTGTAGCCTTGTCATTATGGAAGGTAGTCAGTTGTCAAGATTTTTGTTACTCAAATTGATGGTAGCCTTGTCATTATGTAAGGTAGTCTATTTTCGAGATTTTGGTTAGTCAAATGGATGGTAGCCTTGTCATTATGGAAGGTAGTCTGTTGTTGATATTTTTGTTAATCCAATGGATGGTAGCCTTGTCATTATGGAATGAAGTCTGTTGATCAAATTTTTGTTACTCCAATGGTTGGTAGCCTTGTCATTATGGAAGGTAGTCTATTGTCTAGATTTTTGTTATTCCATTGGATGGTAGCCTTGTCATTATGGAAGGTAGAGTTTTGTCGAGATTTTTGTTAATCCAAATAGATGGTAGCCTTGTCATTATTTAAGGTAGTCTGTTGCCGAGATTTTTGTTACTCTAAAGGATGGAAGCCTTGTCATTATGGATGGTAGTCTGTTGTCGAGACTTTTGTTACTCCAATGGATTGTAGCCTTGTGATTATGGAAGGTAGTCTGTTGTCGAAATTTTTGTTACTCCAATGGATTGTAGCCTTGTCATTATGGAAGGTAGTCTGTTGTCTAGAATTTTGTTACTCCAATGCTGGTAGCCTTGTCATTATGGAAGGTAGTCTGTTGTCGAGATTTTTGTTACTCCAATGGATGGTAGCCTTGTCATTATGGAAGGTAGTCTGTCGTTGAGATTTTTGTTACTCCAATGGATTGTAGCCTTTTCATTATGGAAGGTAATCTGTTGTCGAGATTTTTGTTACTCTAATGGATGGTAGCCTTGTCATTATGGAAGGTAGTCTATTGTCAAGATTTTTGTTACTCCAATTGATGGTAGCCTTGTCATTATGGAAGGAAGTCTGTTGATCATATTTTTTTACTCCAATGGATGATAGACTTGTCATTATCGAAGGTAGTCTGTTGATCATATTTTTTTGCTCCAATGGATGGTAGCCTTGTCATTATGGAAGGTAGTTTGTTGTCGTGATTTTTGTCACTCCATTGGATGGTAGCCTTGTCATCATGGAAGGTAATCTGTTGTCGAGATTTTTGTTACTCCAATGGATGGTAGCCTTGTCATTATGGAAGGTAGTCTGTTGTCGAGTTTTTCTTTACTCCAATTTCATGGTAGCCTTGTCATTATGGAACGTAGTCTGTGGTCGAGATTTTTGTTACACCAATGGATGGTAGCCTTGTCATTACGGAAGGTAGTCAGTTGTCGATATTTTTGTTACTCAAATTGATGGTAGCCTTGACATTATGTAACATAGTCTGTTGTCGAGATTTTTTGGTAGTTAAATGGATGGTAGACTTGTCATGATGGAAGGTAGTCAGTTGTCGAGATTTTTGTTACTCAAATTGATGGTAGCCTTGTCATTATGTAAGGTAGTCTGTTGTCGAGATTTTTGTTAGTCAAATGGATGGTAGCCTTGTCATTATGGAAGGTAGTCTGTTGTTGATATTTTTCTTAATCCAATGGATGGTATCCTTGTCATTGAGGAAGGAAGTCTGTTGATTAGATTTTTGTTACTCCAATGGATGGTAGCCTTGTGATTATGGAAGGTAGTGTGTTATCGATATTTTTGTAACTCCAATTGATGGTAGCCTTGACATTACGGAACATAGTCTATTGTCGAGATTTTTGTTACACTAATGGATGGTAGCCTTGTCATTACGAAAGGTAGTCTGTTGTCGAGATCTTTGTTACTCTAATGGATTGTAGCCTTGTCATTATGGAAGGTAGTCAGTTGTCAAGATTTTTGTTACTCAAATTGATGGTAGCCTTGTCATTATGTAAGGTAGTCTGTTGTCGAGATTTTTGTTAGTCAAATGGATGGTAGCCTTGTCATTATGGAAGGTAGTCTGTTATTGATATTTTTGTTAATCCAATGGATGGTAGCCTTGTCATTATGGAAGGTAGACTTTTGTCGAGATTTTTGTTACTCCAAATGGATGGTAGCCTTGTGATTATGGAAGGTAGTCTGTTGCCGAGATTTTTTTTACTCTAAAGGATGGTAGCCTTGTAATTATGGATGGTAGTCTGTTGTCGAGATTTTTGTTACTCCAATGGATTGTAGCCTTGTCATTATGGAAGGTAGTCTGTTGTCGAAATTTATGTTACTCCAATGGATTGTAGCTTTGTCATTATGGAAGGTTGTCTGTCGTTGAGATTTCTGTTACTCCATTGGATGGTAGCCTTGTCATTATGGAAGGTAGTCTGTCGTTGAGACTTCTGTTACTCCAATGGAGGGTAGCCTTGTCATTATGGAACGTAGTGTGTTGTTGATATTTTTGTTACTCCAATTGATGGTAACCTTGTCATTATGGAACGTAGTCTGTTGTCGAGATTTTTGTTACTCCAATGGATGGTAACCTTGTCATTATGGAAGGTAGTCTGTTGTCGAGATCTTTGTTACTCTAATGGATTGTAGCCTTGTCATTATCGAAGGTAGTCAGTTGTCGAGATTTTTGTTACTCAAATTGATGGTAGCCTTGTCATTATGTAAGGTAGTCTGTTGTCGAGATTTTTGTTAGTCAAATGGATGGTAGCCTTGTCATTATGGAAGGTAGTCTGTTGTTGATATTTTTGTTAATCCAATGGATGGTAGCCTTGTCATTATGGAAGGAAGTATGTTGATCATATTTTTGTTACTCCAATGGTTGGAAGTCTTGTCATTATCGAAGGTAGTCTATTGTCGATATTTTTGTTATTCCATTAGATGGTAGCCTATTCATTATGGAAGGTAGAGTTTTGTCGAGATTTTTGTTACTCCAAATGGATGGTAGCCTTGTCATTATTGAAGGTAGTATGTTACCTATATTTTTGTTACTCCAATGGATGGTAGCCTTGTCATTATGGAAGGTAGTCTGTTGTCGAGATTTTTGTTACACCAATGGATGGTTGCCTTGTCATTATGAAAGGTAGTCTGTTGTCGATATTTTTGTTACTCCAATTGATGGTAGCCTTGTCATTATGGAACATAGTCTGTTGTCGAGACTTTTGTTATTCCATTTGATGGTAGTATTGTCATTATGGAAGGTAGTCTGTTGTCGAGATTTTTTTTACTCTAATGGAAGGCATCCTTGTCATTATGGAAGGCAGTCTGTTGTCGAGATTTTTGTCACTCAAATTGATGGAAGCCTTGTCATTATGGAAGGTAGTCTGTTGTCGAGATTTTTGTTTTTCCAATGGATGGTAGCCTTGTCATTATGGAAGGTAGTGTGTTGTCGTTATTTTTGTTACTCCAATTAATGGTAGCCTTGTCATTATGGAACATTGTCTGTGTTCGAGATTTTGGTTACACTAATGGATGGTAGCCTTTTCATTACGGAAGGTAGTCTGTTGTCGAGATCTTTGTTACTCTAATGGATTGTAGCCTTGTCATTATGGAAGGTAGTCAGTTGTCGATATTTTTGTTACTCAAATTGATGGTAACCTTGTCATTATGTAAGGTAGTCTGTTGTCGACATTTTTGTTAGTCAAATGGATGGTAGCCTTGTCATTATGGAAGGTAGTCTGTTGGTGATATTATTGTTAATCCAATGGATGGTAGCCTTGTCATTATGGAAGGAAGTCTGTTGATCAGATTTTTGTTACTCCAATGGATGGTAGCCTTGTCATTATGGAAGGTAGTATATTGTAGAGATTTTTGTTATTCCATTGGATGGTAGCCTTGTCATTATGGAAGGTAGACTTTTGTCGAGATTTTTGTTACTCCAAATGGATGGTAGCCTTGTGATTATGGAAGGTAGTCTGTTGCCGAGATTTTTTTTACTCTAAAGGATGGTAGCCTTGTAATTATGGATGGTAGTCTGTTATTGAGATTTTTGTTACTCCAATGGATTGTAGCCTTGTCATTATGGAAGGTAGTCTGTTGTCGATACTTTTGTTATTCCATTTGATGGTAGTATTGTCATTCTGGAAGGTAGTCTGTTGTCGAGATTTTTTTTACTCTAATGGATGGCATCCTTGTGATTATGGAAGGTAGTCGGTTGTCGAGATTTTTGTCACTCCAATTGATGGAAGCCTTGTAATTATGGAAGGTAGTCTGTTGTCGAGATTTTTGTTTTTCCAATGGATGGTAGCCTTGTCATTATGGAAGGTATTGTGTTGTCGATATTTTTGTTACTCCAATTGATGGTAGCCTTGTCATTATGGAACGTTGTCTGTGTTCGAGATTTTTGTTACACTAATGGATGGTAGCCTTGTCATTACGGAAGGTAGTCTGTTGTCGAGATCTTTGTTACTCTAATGGATTGTAGCCTTGTCATTATGGAAGGTAGTCAATTGTCGATATTTTTGTTACTCAAATTGATGGTAACCTTGTCATTATGTAAGGTAGTCTGTTGTCGATATTTTTGTTAGTCAAATGGATGGTAGCCTTGTCATTATGGAAGGTAGTCTGTTGTTGATATTTTTGTTAATCCAATGGATGGTAGCCTTGTCATTATGGAAGGAAGTCTGTTGATCAGATTTTTGTTACTCCAATGGATGGTAGCCTTGTCATTATGGAAGGTAGTATATTGTAGAGATTTTTGTTACTCCAAATGGATGGTAGCCTTGTGATTATGGAAGGTAGTCTGTTGCTGAGAATTTTTTTACTCTAAAGGATGGTAGCCTTGTAATTATGGATGGTAGTCTGTTGTCGAGATTTTTGTTACTCCAATGGATTGTAGCCTTGTCATCATGGAAGGTAGTCTGTTGTCGAAATTTATGTTACTCCAATGGATTGTAGCCTTGTCATTATGGAAGGTTGTCTGTCGTTGAGATTTCTGTTACTCCATTGGATGGTAGCCTTGTCATTATGAAAGGTAGTATGTCGTTGAGATTTCTGTTACTCCAATGGATGGTAGCCTTGTCATTATGGAAGGTAGTCTGTTGTCGAGATTTTTGTTTTTCCAATGGATGGTAACCTTGTCATTATGGAACGTAGTGTGTTGTCGATATTTTTGTTACTCCAATTGATGGTAGCCTTGTCATTATGGAACGTAGTCTGTTTTCGAGATTTTTGTTACATTAATGGATGGTAGCCTTGTCATTACGAAAGGTAGTCTGTTGTCGAGATCTTTGTTACTCTAATGGATGGTAGCCTTGTCATTATGGAACGTAGTATGTTGTCGAGATTTTTGTTACTCCAATTGATGGTAGCCTTGTCATTATGGAACGTAGTCTATTGTCGAGATTTTTGTTACACTAATGGATGGTAGCCTTGTCATTATGGATGGTAGTGTGTTGTCAAGATTTTTGTTTTTCCAATGGATGGTAGCCTTGTCATTATGGAACGTAGTGTGTTGTCGATATTTTTGTTACTCCAATTGATGGTAGCCTTGTCATTATGGAACGTAGTCTGTTTTCGAGATTTTTGTTACACTAATGGATGGTAGCCTTGTCATTACGAAAGGTAGTCTTTTGTCGAGATCTTTGTTACTCAAATGGATTGTAGCCTTGTCATTATGGAAGGTAGTCAGTTGTCGAGATTTTTGTTACTCGAATTGATGGTAGCCTTGTCATTATGTAAGGTAGTCTGTTGTCGATATTTTTGTTAGTCAAATGGATGGTAGCCTTGTCATTATGGAAGGTAGTCTGTTGTTGATATTTTTGTTAATCCAATGGATGGTAGCCTTGTCATTATGGAAGGAAGTCTGTTGATCAGATTTTTGTTACTCCAATGGATGGTAGCCTTGTCATTATGGAAGGTAGTCTATTGTCGATATTTTTGTTATTCCATTGGATGGTAGCCTTGTCATTATGGAAGGTAGACTTTTGTCGAGATTTTTGTTACTTCAAATGGATGGTAGCCTTGTGATTATGGAAGGTAGTCTGTTGCCGAGATTTTTTTTACTCTAAAGGATGGTAGCCTTGTAATTATGGATGGTTGTCTGTTGTCAAGATTTTTTTTACTCCAATGGATTGTAGCCTTGTCATTATGGAAGGTAGTCTGTTATCGAAATTTATGTTACTCCAATGGATTGTAGCCTTGTCATTATGGATGGTTGTCTGTCGTTGAGATTTCTGTTACTCCATTGGATGGTAGCCTTGTCATTATGGAAGGTAGTCTGTCGTTGAGATTTCTGTTACTCCAATGGATGGTAGCCTTGTCTTTATGTAAGGTAGTCTGTTGTCGATATTTTTGTTAGTCAAATGGATGGTAGCCTTGTCATTATGGAAGGTAGTTTGTTGTTGATATTTTTGTTAATCCAATGGATGGTAGCCTTGTCATTATGGAAGGAAGTCTGTTGATCGGATTTTTGTTACTCCAATGAATGGTAGCCTTGTCTTTATGGAAGGTAGTCTATTTTCGATATTTTTGTTATTCCATTGGATGGTAGCCTTGTCATTATGGAAGGTAGACTTTTGTCGAGATTTTTGTTACTCCAAATGGATGGTAGCCTTGTGATTATGGAAGGTAGTCTGTTGCCGAGATTTTTTTTACTCTAAAGGATGGTAGCCTTGTAATTATGGATGGTAGTCTGTTGTCGAGATTTTTGTTACTCCAATGGATTGTAGCCTTGTCATTATGGAAGGTAGTCTGTTGTCGAAATTTATGTTACTCCAATGGATTGTAGCTTTGTCATTATGGAAGGTTGTCTGTCGTTGAGATTTCTGTTACTCCATTGGATGGTAGCCTTGTCATTATGGAAGGTAGTCTGTCGTTGAGATTTCTGTTACTCCAATGGAGGGTAGCCTTGTCATTATGGAACGTAGTGGGTTGTTGATATTTTTGTTACTCCAATTGATGGTAACCTTGTCATTATGGAACGTAGTCTGTTGTCGAGATTTTTGTTACTCCAATGGATGGTAACCTTGTCATTATGGAAGGTAGTCTGTTGTCGAGATCTTTGTTACTCTAATGGATTGTAGCCTTGTCATTATCGAAGGTAGTCAGTTGTCGAGATTTTTGTTACTCAAATTGATGGTAGCCTTGTCATTATGTAAGGTAGTCTGTTGTCGAGATTTTTGTTAGTCAAATGGATGGTAGCCTTGTCATTATGGAAGGTAGTCTGTTGTTGATATTTTTGTTAATCCAATGGATGGTAGCCTTGTCATTATGGAAGGAAGTATGTTGATCATATTTTTGTTACTCCAATGGTTGGAAGTCTTGTCATTATCGAAGGTAGTCTATTGTCGATATTTTTGTTATTCCATTAGATGGTAGCCTATTCATTATGGAAGGTAGAGTTTTGTCGAGATTTTTGTTACTCCAAATGGATGGTAGCCTTGTCATTATTGAAGGTAGTATGTTACCTATATTTTTGTTACTCCAATGGATGGTAGCCTTGTCATTATGGAAGGTAGTCTGTTGTCGAGATTTTTGTTACACCAATGGATGGTTGCCTTGTCATTATGAAAGGTAGTCTGTTGTCGATATTTTTGTTACTCCAATTGATGGTAGCCTTGTCATTATGGAACATAGTCTGTTGTCGAGACTTTTGTTATTCCATTTGATGGTAGTATTGTCATTATGGAAGGTAGTCTGTTGTCGAGATTTTTTTTACTCTAATGGAAGGCATCCTTGTCATTATGGAAGGCAGTCTGTTGTCGAGATTTTTGTCACTCCAATTGATGGAAGCCTTGTCATTATGGAAGGTAGTCTGTTGTCGAGATTTTTGTTTTTCCAATGGATGGTAGCCTTGTCATTATGGAAGGTAGTATGTTGTCGATATTTTTGTTACTCCAATTGATGGTAGCCTTGTCATTATGGAACGTAGTCTGTGTTCGAGATTTTTGTTACACTAATGGATGGTAGCCTTGTCATTACGGAAGGTAGTCTGTTGTCGAGATCTTTGTTACTCTAATGGATTGTAGCCTTGTCATTATGGAAGGTAGTCAGTTGTCGATATTTTTGTTACTCAAATTGATGGTAACCTTGTCATTATGTAAGGTAGTCTGTTGTCGATATTTTTGTTAGTCAAATGGATGGTAGCCTTGTCATTATGGAAGGTAGTCTGTTGTTGATATTTTTGTTAATCCAATGGACAGTAGCCTTGTCATTATGGAAGGAAGTCTGTTGATCAGATTTTTGTTACTCCAATGGATGGTAGCCTTGTCATTATGGAAGGTAGTATATTGTAGAGATTTTTGTTATTCCATTGGATGGTAGCCTTGTCATTATGGAAGGTAGACTTTTGTCGAGATTTTTGTTACTCTAAATGGATGGTAGCCTTGTGATTATGGAAGGTAGTCTGTGGCCGAGATTTTTTTTACTCTAAAGGATGGTAGACTTGTAATTATGGATGGTAGTCTATTGTCGAGATTTTTGTTACTCCAATGGATTGTAGCCTTGTCATTATGGAAGGTAGTCTCTTGTCGAAATTTATGTTACTCCAATGGATTGTAGCCTTGTCATTATGGAAGGTTGTCTGTCGTTGAGATTTCTGTTACTCCATTGGATGGTAGCCTTGTCATTATGGAAGGTAGTCTGTCGTTGAGATTTCTGTTACTCCAATGGATGGTAGCCTTGTCATTATGGAAGGTAGTCTGTTGTTGAGATTTTTGTTTTTCCAATGGATGGTAGCCTTGTCATTATGGAACGTAGTGTGTTGTGGATATTTTTGTTACTCCAATTGATGGTAGCCTTGTCATTATGGAACGTAGTCTGTGTTCGAGATTTTTGTTACACTAATGGATGGTAGGCTTGTCATTACGAAAGGTAGTCTGTTGTCGAGATCTTTGTTACTCTAATGGATTGTAGCCTTATCATTATGGAAGGTAGTCAGTTGTCGAGATTTTTGTTACTCAAATTGATGGTAGCCTTGTCATTATGTAAGGTAGTCTGTTGTCGATATTTTTGTTAGTCAAATGGATGGTAGCCTTGTCATTATGGAAGGTTGTCTGTTGTTGATATTTTTGTTAATCCAATGGATGGTAGCCTTGTCATTATGGAAGGAAGTTTGTTGATCAAATTTTTGTTACTCCAATGGATGGTAGCCTTGTCATTATGGAAGGTAGTCTATTGTCGATATTTTTGTTATTCCATTGGATGGTAGCCTTGTCATTATGGAAGGTAGACTTTTGTCGAGATTTTTGTTACTCCAAATGGATGTTAGCCTTGTGATTATGGAAGGTAGTCTGTTGCCGAGATTTTTTTTACTCTAAAGGATGGTAGCCTTGTAATTATGGATGGTAGTCTGTTGTCGAGATTTTTGTTACTCCAAAGGATTGTAGCCTTGTCATTATGGAAGGTAGTCTGTTGTCGAAATCTATGTTACTCCAATGGATTGTAGCCTTGTCATTATGGAAGGTTGTCTGTCGTTGAGATTTCTGTTACTCCATTGGATGGTAGCCTTGTCATTATGGAAGGTAGTCTGTCGTTGAGATTTCTGTTACTCCAATGGATGGTAGCCTTGTCATTATGGAAGGTAGTCTGTTGTCGAGATTTTTGTTTTTCCAATGGATGGTAGCCTTGTCATCATGGAACGTAGTGTGTTGTTGATATTTTTGTTACTCCATTTGATGGTAACCTTGTCATTATGGAACATAGTCTGTTGTCGAGATTTTTGTTAGACTAATGGATGGTAGCCTTGTCATTACGAAAGGTAGTCTGTTGTCAAGATTTTTGTTACTCTAATTGATGGTAGCCTTGTCATTATGTAAGGTAGTCTGTTGTCGAGATTTTTGTTAGTCAAATGGATGGTAGCCTTGTCATTATGGGAGGTAGTCTGTTGTTGATATTTTTATTAATCCAATGGATGGTAGCCTTGTCATTATGGAAGGAAGTCTGTTGATCAGATTTTTGTTACTCCAATGGTTGGTAGCCTTATCATTATCAAAGGTAGTACATTGTCGATATTTTTGTTATTCCATTGGATGGTAGCCTTTTCATTAAGGAAGGTAGAGTTTTGTCAAGATTTTTGTTACTCCAAATGGATGGTAGCCTTGTCATTATTGAAGGTAGTATGTTACCTAGATTTTTGTTACTCTAAAGGATGGTAGCCTTTTCATTATGGATGGTAGTCTGTTGTTGAGATTTTTGTTACTCCAATGGATTGTAGCCTTGTCATTATGGAAGGTAGTCTGTTGTCGAAATTTATGTTACTCCAATGGATTGTAGCCTTGTCATTATGGAAGGTAGTCTATTGTGGAGATTTTTGTTACTCCAATGGATGGTAGCCTTGTCATTATGGAAGGTAGTCTGTTGTCGAGATTTTTGTTACACCAATGGATGGTTGCCTTGTCATTATGAAAGGTAGTCTGTTGTCGATATTTTTGTTACTCCAATTGATGGTAGCCTTGTCATTATGGAACATAGTCTGTTGTCGAGACTTTTGTTACTCCATTTGATGGTAGTATTGTCATTATGGAAGGTAGTCTGTTGTCGAGATATTTTTTACTCTAATGGAAGGCATCCTTGTCATTATGGAAGGCAGTCTGTTGTCGAGATTTTTGTCACTCCAATTGATGGAAGCCTTGTCATTATGGAAGGTAGTTTATTGTCGAGATTTTTGTTTTTCTAATGGATGGTAGCTTTGTCATTATGGAAGGTAGTGTGTTGTCAATATTTTTGTTACTCCAATTGATGGTAGCCTTGTCATTATAGAAAGTAGTCTGTGTTCGAGACTTTTGTTACACTAATGGATGGTAGCGTTGTCATTACGGAAGGTAGTCTGTTGTCGAGATCTTTGTTACTCTTATGGATTGTAGCCTTGTCATTATGGAAGGTAGTCAGTTGTCGAGATTTTTCCTACTCAAATTGATGGTAGCCTTGTCATTATGTACGGTAGTCTGTTGTCGAGATTTATGTTTGTCAAATGGAAGGTAGCCTTGTCATTATGGAAGTTAGTCTGTTGTTGATATTTTTGTCAATCCAATGGATGGTAGCCTTGTCATTATGGAAGGAAGTCTGTTGATCAGATTTTTGTTACTCTAATGGATGGTAGCCTTGTCATTATGGAAGGTAGTATATTGTAGAGATTTTTGTTATTCCATTGGATGGTAGCCTTGTCATTATGGAAGGTAGACTTTTGTCGACATTTTTGTTACTCCAAATGGATGGTAGCCTTGTGATTATGGAAGGTAGTTTGTTGCCGAGATTTTTTTTACTCTAAAGGATGGTAGCCTTGTAATTATGGATGGTAGTCAGTTGTCGAGATTTTTGTTTCTCCAATGGATTATAGCCTTGTCATTATGGAAGGTAGTCTGTTGTCGAAATTTATGTTACTCCAATGGATTGTAGCCTTGTCATTATGGTAGGTAGTCTATTGTCGAGATTTTTGTTACTCCAATGGATGGTAGCCTTGTCATTATGAAAGGTAGTCTGTTGTCGATATTTTTGTTACTCCAATTGATGGTAGCCTTGTCATTATGGAACGTAGTCTGTTGTCGAGACTTTTGTTATTCCATTGGATGGTAGTCTTGTCATTATGGAAGGTAGTCTGTTGTCGAGATTTTTTTTACTCTAATGGATGGCAGCCTTGTCATTATGGAAGGTAGTCTGTTGTCGAGATTTTTGTCACTCCAATTAATGGAAGCCTTGTCATTATGGAAGGTAGTCTGTTGTCGAGATTTTTGTTACTCCAATGGATGGTAGCCTTGTCATTATGGAAGGTAGTGTGTTGTCGATATTTTTGTTACTCCAATTGATGGTAGCCTTGTCATTATGGAACGTAATCTGTTGTCGAGATTTTCGTTACACTAATGGATGGTAGCCTTGTCATTACAGAAGGTAGTCTGTTGTCGAGATCTTTGTTACTCCAATGGATTGTAGCCTTGTCATTATGGAAGGTAGTCTGTTGTCGAGTTTTTCTTTACTCCAATTGATGGTATCCTTGTCATTATGGAACGTAGTCTGTTGTCGAGATATTTGTTACACCAATGGATGGCAGCCTTGTCATTACAAAAGGTAGTCTGTTGTCGAAATCTTTGTTACTCTAATGGATTGTAGCCTTGTCATTATGGAAGGTAGTCAGTTGTCGAGATTCTTGTTACTCAAATTGATGGTAGCCTTGTCATTATGTAAGGTAGTCTGTTGTCGAGATCTTTTGTTAGTCAAATGGATGGTAGCGTTGTCATGATGGAAGGTAGTCAGTTGTCGAGATTTTTGTTACTCATATTGATGGTAGCCTTGTCATTATGTAAGGTAGTCTGTTGTCGAGATTTTTGTTAGTCAAATGGATGGTAGCCTTGTCATTATGGAAAGTAGTCTGTTGTTGATATTTTTGTTAATCCAATGGGTGGTAGCCTTGTCATTATAGAAGGAAGTCTGTTGATCAGATTTTTATTACTCCAATGGTTGGTAGGCTTGTCATTATGGAAGGTAGTCTATTGTCGAGATTTTTGTTATTTCATTGGATGGTAGCCTTGTCATTATGGAAGGTAGAGTTTTGTCGAGATTTTTGTTACTCCAAATGGATGGTAGCCTTGTCCTTATGGAAGGTAGTCTATAGTCGAGATTTTTGTTATTCCATTGGATGGTAGCCTTGTCATTATGGATGGTAGAGTTTTGTCGAGAATTTTGTTACTCCAAATGGATGCTAGCCTTGTCATTATGGAAGGTAGTTTGTTGCCGAGATTTTTGTTACTCTAAAGGATGGTAGCCTTGTCATTATGGAAGGTAGTCTGTTGCCATGATTTTTGTTACTCTAAAGGATGGTAGCCTTGTCATTATGGATGGTAGTCTGTTGTCGAGATTTTTGTTACTCCAATGGATTGTAGCCTTGTCATTATGGAATGTAGTCTGTTGTCGAAATTTTTGTTACTGCAATGGATTGTAGCCTTGTCATTATGGAAGGTTGTCTGTTGTCCAGATTTTTGTTACTCCAATGGTGGTAGCCTTGTCATTATGGAAGGTAGTCTGTCGTTGAGATTTCTGTTACTCCAATGGATTGTAACCTTGTCTTTATGGAAGGTAGTCTGTTGTCGAGATTTATGTTTTTCAAATGGATGGTATCCTTGTCATTATGGAAGGTAGTGTGTTGTCGATATTTTTGTTACTCCAATTGATGGTAGCCTTGTCATTATGGAACGTAGTCTGTTGTCGAGATTTTTGTTACATTAATGGATGGTAGCCTTGTCATTACGAAAGGTAGTCTATTGTCGAGATCTTTGTTACTCTAATGGATTGTAGCCTTGTCATTATGGAAGGTAGTCAGTTGTCGAGATTTTTTTTACTCAAATTGATGGTAGCCTTGTCATTATGTAAGGTAGTCTGTTGTCGAGATTTTTGTTAGTCAAATGGATGGTAGCCTTGTCATTATGGAAGGTAGTCTGTTGTTGATATTTTTGTTAATCCAATGGATGGTAGCCTTGTCATTATGGAAGGAAGTATGTTGATCATATTTTTGTTACTCCAATGGTTGGTAGCCTTGTCATTATCGAAGGTAGTCTATTGTCGATATTTTTGTTATTCCATTGGATGGTAGCCTTTTCATTATGGAAGGTAGAGTTTTGTCGAGATTTTTGTTACTCCAAATGGATGGTAGCCTTGTCATTAAGGAAGGTAGTCTGTTGTCGAGATTTTTGTTACTCCAATGGATGGTAGCCTTGTCATTATGAAAGGTAGTCTGTTGTCGATATTTTTGTTACTCTAATTGATGGTAGCCTTGTCATTATGGAAAGTAGTCCGTTGTCGAGACTTTTGTTACTCCATTGGATGGTAGTCTTATCATTATGGAAGCTAGTCTGTTGTCGAGATTTTTTTTACTCTAATGGATTGCATCCTTGTCATTATGGAAGGTAGTCTGTTGTCGAGATTTTTGTCACTCCAATTGATGGAAGCCTTGTCATTATGGAAGGTAGTTTGTTGTCAAGATTTTTGTTTTTCTAATGGATGGTAGCCTTGTCATTATGGAAGGTAGTGTGTTGTCAATATTTTTGTTACTCCAATTGATGGTTGTCTTGTCATTATAGAAAGTAGTATGTGTTCGAGACTTTTGTTACACTAATGGATGGTAGCGTTGTCATTACGGAAGGTAGTCTGTTGTCGAGATCTTTGTTACTCTTATGGATTGTAGCCTTGTCATTATGGAAGGTAGTCAGTTGTCGAGATTTTTGTTACTCAAATTGATGGTAGCCTTGTCATTATATACGGTAGTCTGTTGTCGAGATTTATGTTTGTCAAATGGAAGGTAGCCTTGTCATTATGGAAGTTAGTCTATTGTTGATATTTTTGTCAATCCAATGGATGGTAGCCTTGTCATTATGGAAGGAAGTCTGTTGATCAGATTTTTGTTACTCTAATGGATGGTAGCCTTGTCATTATGGAAGGTAGTATATTGTAGAGATTTTTGTTATTCCATTGGATGGTAGCCTTGTCATTATGGAAGGTAGACTTTTGTCGACATTTTTGTTACTCCAAATGGATGGTAGCCTTGTGATTATGGAAGGTAGTCTGTTGCCGAGATTTTTTTTACTCTAAAGGATGGTAGCCTTGTAATTATGGATGGTAGTCTATTGTCGAGATTTTTGTTTCTCCAATGGATTGTAGCCTTTTCATTATGGAAGGTAGTCTGTTGTCGAAATTTATGTTACTCTAATGGATTGTAGCCTTGTCATTATGGAAGGTAGTCTATTGTCGAGATTTTTGTTACTCCAATGGATGGTAGCCTTGTCATTATGAAAGGTAGTCTGTTGTCGATATTTTTGTTACTCGAATTGATGGTAGCCTTGTCATTATGGAACATAGTCTGTTGTCGAGACTTTTGTTATTCCATTGGATGGTAGTCTTGTCATTATGGAAGGTAGTCTGTTGTCGAGATTTTTTTTACTCTAATGGATGGCAGCCTTGTCATTATGGAAGGTAGTCAGTTGACGAGATTTTTGTCACTCCAATTAATGGAAGCCTTGTCATTATGGAAGGTAGTCTGTTGTCGAGATTTTTGTTACTCCAATGGATGGTAGCCTTGTCATTATGGAAGGTAGTGTGTTGTCGATATTTTTGTTACTCCAATTGATGGTAGCCTTGTCATTATGGAACGTAGTCTATTGTCGAGATTTTCGTTACACTAATGGATGGTAGCCTTATCATTACATAAGGTAGTCTGTTGTCGAGATCTTTGTTACTCCAATGGATTGTAGCCTTGTCATTATGGAAGGTAGTCTGTTGTCGAGTTTTTCTTTACTCCAATTGATGGTATCCTTGTCATTATAGAACGTAGTATGTTGTCGAGATATTTGTTACACCAATGGATGGTAGCCTTGTCATTACAGAAGGTAGTCTGTTGTCGAAATCTTTGTAACTCTAATGGATTGTAGCCTTGTCATTATGGAAGGTAGTCAGTTGTCGAGATTCTTGTTACTCAAATTGATGGTAGCCTTGTCATTATGTAAGGTAGTCTGTTGTCGAGATTTTTTGTTAGTCAAATGGATGGTAGCGTTGTCATGATGGAAGGTAGTCAGTTGTCGAGATTTTTGTTACTCAAATTGATGGTAGCCTTGTCATTATGTAAGGTAGTCTGTTGTCGAGATTTTTGTTAGTCAAATGGATGGTAGCCTTGTCATTATGGAAAGTAGTCTGTTGTTGATATTTTTGTTAATCCAATGGGTGGTAGCCTTGTCATTATAGAAGGAAGTCTGCTGATCAGATTTTTATTACTCCAATGGTTGGTAGCCTTGTCATTATGGAAGGTAGTCTATTGTCGAGATTTTTGTTATTTCATTGGATAGTAGCCTTGTCATTATGGAAGGTAGAGTTTTGTCGAGATTTTTGTTACTCCAAATGGATGGTAGCCTTGTCATTATGGAAGGTAGTCTATAGTCGAGATTTTTGTTATTCCATTGGATGGTAGCCTTGTCATTATGGATGGTAGAGTTTTGTCGAGATTTTTGTTACTCCAAATGGATGGTAGCCTTGTCATTATGGAAGGTAGTTTGTTGCCGAGATTTTTGTTACTCCAATGGATGGTAGCCTTGTCATTATGGAACGTAGTCTATTGTCGTGATTTTCGTTACACTAATGGATTGTAGCCTTGTCATTATTGAATGTAGTCTGTTGTCGAAATTTTTGTTACTGCAATGGATTGTAGCCTTGTCATTATGGATGGTTGTCTGTTGTCTAGATTTTTGTTACTCCAATGGTGGTAGCCTTGTCATTATGGAAGGTAGTCTGTCGTTGATATTTCTGTTACTCCAATGGATTGTAACCTTGTCATTATGGAAGGTAGTCTGTTGTCGAGATTTTTGTTTTTCCAATGGATGGTATCCTTGTCATTATGGAAGGTAGTGTGTTGTCGATATTTTTGTTACTCCAATTGATGGTAGCCTTGTCATTATGGAACGTAGTCTGTTGTCGAGATTTTTGTTACTCAAATTGATGGTAGCCTTGTCATTATGTAAGGTAGTCTGTTGTCGAGATTTTTGTTAGTCAAATGGATGGTAGCCTTGTCATTATGGAAGGTAGTCTGTTGTTGATATTTTTGTTAATCCAATGGATGGTAGCCTTGTCATTATGGAAGGAAGTATGTTGATCAGATTTTTGTTACTCCAATGGTTGGTAGCCTTGTCATTATCGAAGGTAGTCTATTGTCGATATTTTTGTTATTCCATTGGATGGTAGCCTTTTCATTATGGAAGGTAGAGTTTTGTCGAGATTTTTGTTACTCCAAATGGATCGTAGCCTTGTCATTATTGAAGGTAGTATGTTACCTAGATTTTTGTTACTCTAAAGGATGGTAGCCTTATCATTATGGATGGTACTCTGTTGTCGTGATTTTTGTTACTCCAATGGATTGTAGCCTTGTCATTATGGAAGGTAGTCTGTTCTCGAAATTTATGTTACTCCAATGGATTGTAGCCTTGTCAATATGGAAGGTAGTCTATTGTCGAGATTTTTGTTACTCCAATGGATGGTAGCCTTGTCATTATGAAAGGTAGTCTGTTGTCGATATTTTTGTTACTCCAATGGATGGTAGCCTTGTCATTATGAAAGGTAGTCTGTTGTCGATATTTTTGTTACTCCAATGGATGGTAGCCTTGTCATTATGGAACATAGTCTGTTGTCGAGACTTTTGTTATTCCATTGGATGGTATTCTTGTCATAATGGAAGGTAGTCTGTTATCGAGATATTTTTTACTCTAATGGATGGCATCCTTGTCATTATGGAAGGTAGTCTGTTGTCGAGATTTTTATTTTTCCAATGGATGGTAGCCTTGTCATTATGGAAGGTAGTGTGTTGTCGATATTTTTGTTACTCCAATTGATGGTAGCCTTGTCATTATGGAACGTAGTCTGTGTTCGAGATTTTTGTTACACTAATTGATGGTAGCCTTGTCATTATGGAAGGTAGTCTGTTGTCGAGATCTTTGTAACTCTATTGGATTGTAGCCTTGTCATTATGGAAGGTAGTCAGTTGTCGAGATTTTTGTTACTCAAATTGATGGTAGCCTTGTCATTATGTAAGGTAGTCTGTTGTCGAGATTTTTGTTAGTCAAATGGATGGTAGCCTTGTCATTATGGGAGGAAGTCTGTTGATCAAATTTTTGTTACTCCAATGGATGGTAGCCTTGTCATTATAGAAGGTAGACTTTTGTCGAGATTTTTGTTACTCCAAATGGATGGTAGCCTTGTGATTATGGAAGGTAGTCTGTTGCCGGGATTTTTTTTACTCTAAAGGATGGTAGCCTTGTAATTATGGATGGTAGTTTGTTGTCAAGATTTTTGTTACTCCAATGGATTGTAGCCTTGTTATTATGGAAGGTAGTCTTTTGTCGAAATTTATTTTACTCCAATTGATTGTAGCCTTGTCATTATGGAAGGTAGTATATTGTCGAGATTTTTGTTACTCCAATGGATGGTAGCCTTCTCATTATGGAAGGTAATGGGTTGTCGATATTTTTGTTACTCCAATTGATGGTAGCCTTGTCATTATGTAACGTAGTCTGTGTTCGAGATTTTTGTTACTCAAATTGATGGTAGCCTTGTCATTATGTAAGGTAGTCTGTTGTCGAGATTTATGTTAGTCAAATGGAAGGTAGCCTTGTCATTATGGAAGGTAGTCTGTTGCTGATATTTTTGTTAATCCAATGGATGGTAGCCTTATCATTATGGAAGGAAGTCTGTTGATCATATTTTTGTTACTTCAATGCATGGTAGCCTTGTCATTATGGAAGGTAGTCTATAGTCTAGATTTTTGTTATTCCATTGGATGGTAGCCTTGTCATTATGGAAGGTAGAATTTTGTCGAGATTTTTGTTACTCCAAATGGATGGTAGCCTTGTCATTATGGAAGGTAGTCTGTTGCCGAGATTTTTGTTACTCTAAAGGATGGTAGCCTTGTAATTATGGATGGTAGTCTATTGTCGAGATTTTCGTTACTCTAATGGATTGTAGCCTTGTCATTATGGAAGGTAGTCTGTTGTAGAAATTTTTGTTACTCCAATAGATTGTATCCTTGTCATTATGGAAGGTAGTCTGTTGTCTAGATTTTTATTACTCCAATGGTGGTAGCCTTGTCATTATGGAAGGTAGTCTGTTGTCAAGATTTTTGTCACTCCAATGGATGGTAGCCTTGTCATTATGGAAGGTAGTCTGTCGTTGAGAGTTCTGTTACTCCAATGGTTGGTAGCCTTGTCATTATGGAAGGTAATCTGTTGTCGAGATTTTTGTTACTCTAATGGATGGTAGCCTTGTCATTATGGAAGGTAGTCTGTTGTCGAGATTTTTATTACTCCAATTGATGGTAGCCTTGTCATTATGGAACGCTGTCTGTTGTCGAGATTTTGGTAACACCAATGGATGGTAGCTTTGTCATTACGGAAGGTAGTCTATTGTCGAGATCTTTGTTACTCTAATGGATTGTAGCCTTGTCATTATGGAAGGTAGTCAGTTGTCGAGATTATTGTTACTCAAATTGATGGTAGCCTTGTCATTATGTAAGGTAGTCTGTTGTCGAGATTTTTTGTTTAGTCAAATGGATGGTAGCCTTGTCATGATAGAAGGTAGTCTGTTATTGATATTTTTGTTACTCCCATTGATGGAAGTCTTGTCATTATGGAAGAAAGTCTGTTGATCATATTTTTTTACTCCAATGGATGGTAGCCTTGTCATTATGGAAGGAAGTCTGTTGTCGAGATTTTTGTTATTCCATTGGATGGTAGCCTTTTCATTATGGAAGGTAGTCTTTTGTCGAGATTTTTGTTACTCTAATTGGGTGTAGCCATGTCATTATGGAAGGTAGTCTGTTGCCGAGATTTTTGTTACTCTAAAGGATGGTAGCCTTGTCATTATGGAATGTAGTATGTTGTCGAGATTTTTGTTACTCCAATGGATTTTAGCCTTGTCATTATGGAAGGTAGTCTGTTGTCGAAATTTATATTACTCCAATGGATTGTAGCCTTGTCATTATGGAAGGTAGTCTGTTGTTGAGATTTTTGTTACTCCAATGGATGGTAGCCTTGACATTATGGAAGGTAGTCTGTTGTCGAGATTTTTGTTACTCCAATGGATGGTAGCCTTGTCATTATGAAAGGTAGTCTGTTGTCAATATTTTTTTTACTCCAATTGATGGTAGCCTTGTCATTATGGAATGTAGTCTGTTGTCGAGCTTTTTGTTATTCCATTGGATGGTAGCCTTGTCATTATGGAAGGTAGTCTTTTGTCCAGATTTTTTTTACTCTAATGGATGGCAGCCTTGTCATTATGGAAGGTAGTCTGTTGCCGAGATTTTTGTCACTCCAATTGATGGTAGCCTTGTTATTATGGAAGGTAGTCTGTTGTCGAGATTTTTGTTTTTCCAAAGGATGGTAGCCTTCTCATTATGGAAGGTAATGGGTTATCCATATTTTTGTTACTCCAATTGTTGGTAGCCTTGTCATTATGTAACGTAGTCTGTGTTCGAGATTTTTGTTACTCAAATTGATGGTAGCCTTGTCATTATGTAAGGTAGTCTGTTGTCGAGATTTATGTTAGTCAAATGGAAGGTAGCCTTGTCATTATGGAAGGTAGTATGTTGTAGAAATTTTTGTTACTCCAATAGATTGTAGCCTTGTCATTATGGAAGGTAGTCTGTTGTCTAGGTTTTTTTTTACTCCAATAGTGGTAGCCTTGTCATTATGGAAGGTAGTCTGTTGTCAACATTTTTATCACTCCAATGGATGGTAGCCTTGTCATTATGGAAGGTAGTCTGTCGTTGAGATTTCTGTTACTCCAATGGTTGGTAGCCTTGTCATTATGGAAGGTAATCTGTTGTCGAGATTTTTGTTACTCTAATGGATGGTAGCCTTGTCATTATGGAAGGTAGTCTGTTGTCGAGATTTTTATTACTCCAATTGATGGTAGCCTTGTCATTATGGAACGTAGTCTGTTGTCGAGATTTTTTTAACACCAATGGATGGTAGCCTTGTCATTACGGAAGGTAGTCTATTGTCGAGATCTTTGTTACTCTAATGGATTGTAGCCTTGTCATTATGGAAGGTAGTCAGTTGTCGAGATTATTGTTACTCAAATTGATGGTAGCCTTGTCATTATGTAAGGTAGTCTGTTGTCGAGATTTTTTGTTTAGTCAAATGGATGGTAGCCTTGTCATGATAGAAGGTAGTCTGTTATTGATATTTTTGTTACTCTCATTGATGGAAGTCTTGTCATTATTAAAGAAAGTATGTTGATCATATTTTTTTACTCCAATGGATGGTAGCCTTGTCATTATGGAAGGAAGTCTGTTGTCGAGATTTTTGTTATTCCATTGGATGGTAGCCTTTTCATTATGGAAGGTAGTCTTTTGTCGAGATTTTTGTTACTCTAAAGGATGGTAGCCTTGTCATTATGGAATGTAGTATGTTGTCGAGATTTTTGTTACTCCAATGGATTTTAGCCTTGTCATTATGTAAGGTAGTCTGTTGTCGAAATTTATATTACTCCAATGGATTGTAGCCTTGTCATTATGGAAGGTAGTCTGTTGTTGAGATTTTTGTTACTCCAAAGGATGGTAGCCTTGACATTATGGAAGGTAGTCTGTTGTCGAGATTTTTGTTACTCCAATGGATGGTAGCCTTGTCATTATGAAAGGTAGTTTGTTGTCAATATTTTTTTTACTCCAATTGATGGTAGCCTTGTCATTATGGAATGTAGTTTGTTGTCGAGATTTTTGTTATTCCATTGGATGGTAGCCTTGTCATTATGGAAGGTAGTCTGTTGTCCAGATTTTTTTTACTCTAATGGATGGCAGCCTTGTCATTATGGAAGGTAGTCTGTTGCCGAGATTTCTGTCACTCCAATTGATGGTAGCCTTGTCATTATGGAAGGAAGTCTGTTGTCGAGATTTTTGTTTTTCCAATGGATGGTAGCCTTCTCATTATGGAAGGTAATGGGTTGTCGATATTTTTGTTACTCCAATTAATGGTAGCCTTGTCATTATGTAACGTAGTCTGTGTTCGAGATTTTTGTTACTCAAATTGATGGTAGCCTTGTCATTATGTAAGGTTGTCTGTTGTCGAGATTTATGTTAGTCAAATGGAAGGTAGCCTTGTCATTATGGAAGGTAGTATGTTGCTGATATTTTTGTTAATCCAATGGATGGTAGCCTTATCATTATGGAAGGAAGTCTTTTGATCAGATTTTTGTTACTCCAATGGATGGTAGCCTTGTCATTATGGAAGGTAGTCTATAGTCTAGATTTTTGTTATTCCATTGGATGGTAGCCTTGTCATTATGGAAGGTAGAATTTCGTCGAGATTTTTGTTACTCCAAATGGATGGTAGCCTTGTCATTATGGAAGGTAGTCTGTTGCCGAGATTTTTGTTACTCTAAAGGATGGTAGCCTTGTAATTATGGATGGTAGTCTGTTGCGAGATTTTCGTTACTCTAATGGATTGTATCCTTGTCATTATGGAAGGTAGTCTGTTGTAGAAATTTTTGTTACTCCAATAGATTGTAGCCTTGTCATTATGGAAGGTAGTTTGTTGTCAAGATTTTTGTCACTCCAATGGATGGTAGCCTTGTCATTATGGAAGGTAGTCTGTCGTTGAGATTTTTGTTACTCCAATGGTTGGTAGCCTTGTCATTATGGAAGGTAATCTGTTGTCGAGATTTTTGTTACTCTAATGGATGGTAGCCTTGTCATTATGGAAGGAAGTCTGTTGTCGAGATTTTTATTACTCCAATTGATGGTAGCCTTGTCATTATGGAACGTAGTCTGTTGTTGAGATTTTTGTAACACCAATGGATGGTAGCCTTGTCATTACGGAAGGTAGTCTATTGTCGAGATCTTTGTTACTCTAATGGATTGTAGCCTTGTCATTATGGAAGGTAGTCAGTTGTCGAGATTATTGTTACTCAAATTGATGGTAGCCTTGTCATTATGTAAGGTTGTCTGTTGTCGAGATTTATGTTAGTCAAATGGAAGGTAGCCTTGTCATTATGGAAGGTAGTCTGTTGCTGATATTTTTGTTAATCCAATGGATGGTAGCCTTATCATTATGGAAGGAAGTCTTTTGATCAGATTTTTGTTACTCCAATGGATGGTAGCCTTGTCATTATGGAAGGTAGTCTATAGTCTAGATTTTTGTTATTCCATTGGATGGTAGCCTTGTCATTATGGAAGGTAGAATTTCGTCGAGATTTTTGTTACTCCAAATGGATGGTAGCCTTGTCATTATGGAAGGTAGTCTGTTGCCGAGATTTTTGTTACTCTAAAGGATGGTAGCCTTGTAATTATGGATGGTAGTCTGTTGCGAGATTTTCGTTACTCTAATGGATTGTATCCTTGTCATTATGGAAGGTAGTCTGTTGTAGAAATTTTTGTTACTCCAATAGATTGTAGCCTTGTCATTATGGAAGGTAGTCTGTTGTCAAGATTTTTGTCACTCCAATGGATGGTAGCCTTGTCATTATGGAAGGTAGTCTGTCGTTGAGATTTTTGTTACTCCAATGGTTGGTAGCCTTGTCATTATGGAAGGTAATCTGTTGTCGAGATTTTTGTTACTCTAATGGATGGTAGCCTTGTCATTATGGAAGGAAGTCTGTTGTCGAGATTTTTATTACTCCAATTGATGGTAGCCTTGTCATTATGGAACGTAGTCTGTTGTTGAGATTTTTGTAACACCAATGGATGGTAGCCTTGTCATTACGGAAGGTAGTCTATTGTCGAGATCTTTGTTACTCTAATGGATTGTAGCCTTGTCATTATGGAAGGTAGTCAGTTGTCGAGATTATTGTTACTCAAATTGATGGTAGCCTTGTCATTATGTAAGGTAGTCTGTTGTCGAGATTTTTTGTTTAGTCAAATGGATGGTAGCCTTGTCATGATAGAAGGTAGTCTGTTATTGATATTTTTGTTACTCTCATTGATGGAAGTCTTGTCATTATGGAAGAAAGTCTGTTGATCATATTTTTTTACTCCAATGGATGGTAGCCTTGTCATTATGGAAGGAAGTCTGTTGTCGAGATTTTTGTTATTCCATTGGATGGTAGCCTTTTCATTATGGAAGGTAGTCTTTTGTCGAGATTTTTGTTACTCTAAAGGATGGTAGCCTTGTCATTATGGAATGTAGTATGTTGTCGAGATTTTTGTTACTCCAATGGATTTTAGCCTTGTCATTATGTAAGGTAGTCTGTTGTCGAAATTTATATTACTCCAATGGATTGTAGCCTTGTCATTATGGAAGGTAGTCTGTTGTTGAGATTTTTGTTACTCCAAAGGATGGTAGCCTTGACATTATGGAAGGTAGTCTGTTGTCGAGATTTTTGTTACTCCAATGGATGGTAGCCTTGTCATTATGAAAGGTAGTTTGTTGTCAATATTTTTTTTACTCCAATTGATGGTAGCCTTGTCATTATGGAATGTAGTTTGTTGTCGAGATTTTTGTTATTCCATTGGATGGTAGCCTTGTCATTATGGAAGGTAGTCTGTTGTCCAGATTTTTTTTACTCTAATGGATGGCAGCCTTGTCATTATGGAAGGTAGTCTGTTGCCGAGATTTCTGTCACTCCAATTGATGGTAGCCTTGTCATTATGGAAGGAAGTCTGTTGTCGAGATTTTTGTTTTTCCAATGGATGGTAGCCTTCTCATTATGGAAGGTAATGGGTTGTCGATATTTTTGTTACTCCAATTAATGGTAGCCTTGTCATTATGTAACGTAGTCTGTGTTCGAGATTTTTGTTACTCAAATTGATGGTAGCCTTGTCATTATGTAAGGTTGTCTGTTGTCGAGATTTATGTTAGTCAAATGGAAGGTAGCCTTGTCATTATGGAAGGTAGTATGTTGCTGATATTTTTGTTAATCCAATGGATGGTAGCCTTATCATTATGGAAGGAAGTCTTTTGATCAGATTTTTGTTACTCCAATGGATGGTAGCCTTGTCATTATGGAAGGTAGTCTATAGTCTAGATTTTTGTTATTCCATTGGATGGTAGCCTTGTCATTATGGAAGGTAGAATTTCGTCGAGATTTTTGTTACTCCAAATGGATGGTAGCCTTGTCATTATGGAAGGTAGTCTGTTGCCGAGATTTTTGTTACTCTAAGGGATGGTAGCCTTGTAATTATGGATGGTAGTCTGTTGCGAGATTTTCGTTACTCTAATGGATTGTATCCTTGTCATTATGGAAGGTAGTCTGTTGTAGAAATTTTTGTTACTCCAATAGATTGTAGCCTTGTCATTATGGAAGGTAGTTTGTTGTCAAGATTTTTGTCACTCCAATGGATGGTAGCCTTGTCATTATGGAAGGTAGTCTGTCGTTGAGATTTTTGTTACTCCAATGGTTGGTAGCCTTGTCATTATGGAAGGTAATCTGTTGTCGAGATTTTTGTTACTCTAATGGATGGTAGCCTTGTCATTATGGAAGGAAGTCTGTTGTCGAGATTTTTATTACTCCAATTGATGGTAGCCTTGTCATTATGGAACGTAGTCTGTTGTTGAGATTTTTGTAACACCAATGGATGGTAGCCTTGTCATTACGGAAGGTAGTCTATTGTCGAGATCTTTGTTACTCTAATGGATTGTAGCCTTGTCATTATGGAAGGTAGTCAGTTGTCGAGATTATTGTTACTCAAATTGATGGTAGCCTTGTCATTATGTAAGGTTGTCTGTTGTCGAGATTTATGTTAGTCAAATGGAAGGTAGCCTTGTCATTATGGAAGGTAGTCTGTTGCTGATATTTTTGTTAATCCAATGGATGGTAGCCTTATCATTATGGAAGGAAGTCTTTTGATCAGATTTTTGTTACTCCAATGGATGGTAGCCTTGTCATTATGGAAGGTAGTCTATAGTCTAGATTTTTGTTATTCCATTGGATGGTAGCCTTGTCATTATGGAAGGTAGAATTTCGTCGAGATTTTTGTTACTCCAAATGGATGGTAGCCTTGTCATTATGGAAGGTAGTCTGTTGCCGAGATTTTTGTTACTCTAAAGGATGGTAGCCTTGTAATTATGGATGGTAGTCTGTTGCGAGATTTTCGTTACTCTAATGGATTGTATCCTTGTCATTATGGAAGGTAGTCTGTTGTAGAAATTTTTGTTACTCCAATAGATTGTAGCCTTGTCATTATGGAAGGTAGTCTGTTGTCAAGATTTTTGTCACTCCAATGGATGGTAGCCTTGTCATTATGGAAGGTAGTCTGTCGTTGAGATTTTTGTTACTCCAATGGTTGGTAGCCTTGTCATTATGGAAGGTAATCTGTTGTCGAGATTTTTGTTACTCTAATGGATGGTAGCCTTGTCATTATGGAAGGAAGTCTGTTGTCGAGATTTTTATTACTCCAATTGATGGTAGCCTTGTCATTATGGAACGTAGTCTGTTGTTGAGATTTTTGTAACACCAATGGATGGTAGCCTTGTCATTACGGAAGGTAGTCTATTGTCGAGATCTTTGTTACTCTAATGGATTGTAGCCTTGTCATTATGGAAGGTAGTCAGTTGTCGAGATTATTGTTACTCAAATTGATGGTAGCCTTGTCATTATGTAAGGTAGTCTGTTGTCGAGATTTTTTGTTTAGTCAAATGGATGGTAGCCTTGTCATTATAGAAGGTAGTCTGTTATTGATATTTTTTTTACTCCCATTGATGGAAGTCTTGTCATTATGGAAAAAAGTCTGTTGATCATATTTTTTTACTCCAATGGATGGTAGCCTTGTCATTATGGAAGGAAGTCTGTTGTCGAGATTTTTGTTATTCCATTAGATGGTAGCCTTTTCATTATGGAAGGTAGTCTTTTGTCGAGATTTTTGTTACTGTAATTGATGGTAGCCATGTCATTATGGAAGGTAGTCTGTTGCCGAGATTTTTGTTACTCTAAAGGATGGTAGCCTTGTCATTATGGAATGTAGTATGTTGTCGAGATTTTTGTTACTCCAATGGATTTTAGCCTTGTCATTATGGAAGGTAGTCTGTTGTCGAAATTTATATTACTCCAATGGATTGTAGCCTTGTCATTATGGAAGATAGTCTGTTGTTGAGATTTTTGTTACTCCAATGGATGGTAGCCTTGACATTATGGAAGGTAGTCTGTTGTCGAGATTTTTGTTACTCCAATGGATGGTAGCCTTGTCATTATGAAAGATAGTCTGTTGTCGAGATATTTTTTTTACTCCAATTGATGGTATCCTTGTCATTATGGAATGTAGTCTGTTGTCGAGATTTTTGTTATTCCATTGGATGGTAGCCTTGTCATTATGGAAGGTAATCTGTTGTCGAGATTTTTGTTACTCTAATGGATGGTAGCCTTGTCATTATGGAAGGTAGTCTGTTGTCGAGATTTTTATTACTCCAATTGATGGTAGCCTTGTCATTATGGAACGTAGTCTGTTGTCGAGATTTTTTTAACACCAATGGATGGTAGCCTTGTCATTACGGAAGGTAGTCTATTGTCGAGATCTTTGTTACTCTAATGGATTGTAGCCTTGTCATTATGGAAGGTAGTCAGTTGTCGAGATTATTGTTACTCAAATTGATGGTAGCCTTGTCATTATGTAAGGTAGTATGTTGTCGAGATTTTTTGTTTAGTCAAATGGATGGTAGCCTTGTCATGATAGAAGGTAGTCTGTTATTGATATTTTTGTTACTCTCATTGATGGAAGTCTTGTCATTATGGAAGAAAGTCTGTTGATCATATTTTTTTACTCCAATGGATGGTAGCCTTGTCATTATGGAAGGAAGTCTGTTGTCGAGATTTTTGTTATTCCATTGGATGGTAGCCTTTTCATTATGGAAGGTAGTCTTTTGTCGAGATTTTTGTTACTCTAAAGGATGGTAGCCTTGTCATTATGGAATGTAGTATGTTGTCGAGATTTTTGTTACTCCAATGGATTTTAGCCTTGTCATTATGTAAGGTAGTCTGTTGTCGAAATTTATATTACTCCAATGGATTGTAGCCTTGTCATTATGGAAGGTAGTCTGTTGTTGAGATTTTTGTTACTCCAATGGATGGTAGCCTTGACATTATGGAAGGTAGTCTGTTGTCGAGATTTTTGTTACTCCAATGGATGGTAGCCTTGTCATTATGAAAGGTAGTTTGTTGTCAATATTTTTTTTACTCCAATTGATGGTAGCCTTGTCATTATGGAATGTAGTTTGTTGTCGAGATTTTTGTTATTCCATTGGATGGTAGCCTTGTCATTATGGAAGGTAGTCTGTTGTCCAGATTTTTTTTACTCTAATGGATGGCAGCCTTGTCATTATGGAAGGTAGTCTGTTGCCGAGATTTCTGTCACTCCAATTGATGGTAGCCTTGTCATTATGGAAGGAAGTCTGTTGTCGAGATTTTTGTTTTTCCAATGGATGGTAGCCTTCTCATTATGGAAGGTAATGGGTTGTCGATATTTTTGTTACTCCAATTAATGGTAGCCTTGTCATTATGTAACGTAGTCTGTGTTCGAGATTTTTGTTACTCAAATTGATGGTAGCCTTGTCATTATGTAAGGTTGTCTGTTGTCGAGATTTATGTTAGTCAAATGGAAGGTAGCCTTGTCATTATGGAAGGTAGTATGTTGCTGATATTTTTGTTAATCCAATGGATGGTAGCCTTATCATTATGGAAGGAAGTCTTTTGATCAGATTTTTGTTACTCCAATGGATGGTAGCCTTGTCATTATGGAAGGTAGTCTATAGTCTAGATTTTTGTTATTCCATTGGATGGTAGCCTTGTCATTATGGAAGGTAGAATTTCGTCGAGATTTTTGTTACTCCAAATGGATGGTAGCCTTGTCATTATGGAAGGTAGTCTGTTGCCGAGATTTTTGTTACTCTAAAGGATGGTAGCCTTGTAATTATGGATGGTAGTCTGTTGCGAGATTTTCGTTACTCTAATGGATTGTATCCTTTTCATTATGGAAGGTAGTCTGTTGTAGAAATTTTTGTTACTCCAATAGATTGTAGCCTTGTCATTATGGAAGGTAGTTTGTTGTCAAGATTTTTGTCACTCCAATGGATGGTAGCCTTGTCATTATGGAAGGTAGTCTGTCGTTGAGATTTTTGTTACTCCAATGGTTGGTAGCCTTGTCATTATGGAAGGTAATCTGTTGTCGAGATTTTTGTTACTCTAATGGATGGTAGCCTTGTCATTATGGAAGGAAGTCTGTTGTCGAGATTTTTATTACTCCAATTGATGGTAGCCTTGTCATTATGGAACGTAGTCTGTTGTTGAGATTTTTGTAACACCAATGGATAATAGCCTTGTCATTACGGAAGGTAGTCTATTGTCGAGATCTTTGTTACTCTAATGGATTGTAGCCTTGTCATTATGGAAGGTAGTCAGTTGTCGAGATTATTGTTACTCAAATTGATGGTAGCCTTGTCATTATGTAAGGTTGTCTGTTGTCGAGATTTATGTTAGTCAAATGGAAGGTAGCCTTGTCATTATGGAAGGTAGTCTGTTGCTGATATTTTTGTTAATCCAATGGATGGTAGCCTTATCATTATGGAAGGAAGTCTTTTGATCAGATTTTTGTTACTCCAATGGATGGTAGCCTTGTCATTATGGAAGGTAGTCTATAGTCTAGATTTTTGTTATTCCATTGGATGGTAGCCTTGTCATTATGGAAGGTAGAATTTCGTCGAGATTTTTGTTACTCCAAATGGATGGTAGCCTTGTCATTATGGAAGGTAGTCTGTTGCCGAGATTTTTGTTACTCTAAAGAATGGTAGCCTTGTAATTATGGATGGTAGTCTGTTGCGAGATTTTCGTTACTCTAATGGATTGTATCCTTGTCATTATGGAAGGTAGTCTGTTGTAGAAATTTTTGTTACTCCAATAGATTGTAGCCTTGTCATTATGGAAGGTAGTCTGTTGTCAAGATTTTTGTCACTCCAATGGATGGTAGCCTTGTCATTATGGAAGGTAGTCTGTCGTTGAGATTTTTGTTACTCCAATGGTTGGTAGCCTTGTCATTATGGAAGGTAATCTGTTGTCGAGATTTTTGTTACTCTAATGGATGGTAGCCTTGTCATTATGGAAGGAAGTCTGTTGTCGAGATTTTTATTACTCCAATTGATGGTAGCCTTGTCATTATGGAACGTAGTCTGTTGTTGAGATTTTTGTAACACCAATGGATGGTAGCCTTGTCATTACGGAAGGTAGTCTATTGTCGAGATCTTTGTTACTCTAATGGATTGTAGCCTTGTCATTATGGAAGGTAGTCAGTTGTCGAGATTATTGTTACTCAAATTGATGGTAGCCTTGTCATTATGTAAGGTAGTCTGTTGTCGAGATTTTTTGTTTAGTCAAATGGATGGTAGCCTTGTCATTATAGAAGGTAGTCTGTTATTGATATTTTTTTTACTCCCATTGATGGAAGTCTTGTCATTATGGAAAAAAGTCTGTTGATCATATTTTTTTACTCCAATGGATGGTAGCCTTGTCATTATGGAAGGAAGTCTGTTGTCGAGATTTTTGTTATTCCATTAGATGGTAGCCTTTTCATTATGGAAGGTAGTCTTTTGTCGAGATTTTTGTTACTGTAATTGATGGTAGCCATGTCATTATGGAAGGTAGTCTGTTGCCGAGATTTTTGTTACTCTAAAGGATGGTAGCCTTGTCATTATGGAATGTAGTATGTTGTCGAGATTTTTGTTACTCCAATGGATTTTAGCCTTGTCATTATGGAAGGTAGTCTGTTGTCGAAATTTATATTACTCCAATGGATTGTAGCCTTGTCATTATGGAAGGTAGTCTGTTGTTGAGATTTTTGTTACTCCAATGGATGGTAGCCTTGACATTATGGAAGGTAGTCTGTTGTCGAGATTTTTGTTACTCCAATGGATGGTAGCCTTGTCATTATGAAAGATAGTCTGTTGTCGAGATATTTTTTTTACTCCAATTGATGGTATCCTTGTCATTATGGAATGTAGTCTGTTGTCGAGATTTTTGTTATTCCATTGGATGGTAGCCTTGTCATTATGGAAGGTAGTCTGTTGTCCAGATTTTTTTTACTCTAATGGATGGCAGCCTTGTCATTATGGAAGGTAGTCTGTTGCCGAGATTTTTGTCACTCCAATTGATGGTAGCCTTGTTATTATGGAAGGTAGTCTGTTGTCGAGATTTTTGTTTTTCCAATGGATGGTAGCCTTCTCATTATGGAAGGTAATGGGTTATCCATATTTTTGTTACTCCAATTGTTGGTAGCCTTGTCATTATGTAACGTAGTCTGTGTTCGAGATTTTTGTTACTCAAATTGATGGTAGCCTTGTCATTATGTAAGGTAGTCTGTTGTCGAGATTTATGTTAGTCAAATGGAAGGTAGCATTGTCATTATGGAAGGTAGTCTGTTGCTGATATTTTTGTTAATCCAATGGTTGGTAGCCTTATCATTATGGAAGGAAGTCTGTTGATCAGATTTTTGTTACTCCAATGGATGGTAGCCTTGTCATTATGGAAGGTAGTCTATAGTCTAGATTTTTGTTATTCCATTGGATGGTAGCCTTGTCATTATGGAAGGTAGAATTTTGTCGAGATTTTTGTTACTCCAAATGGATGGTAGCCTTGTCATTATGGAAGGTAGTCTGTTGCCGAGATTTTTGTTACTCTAAAGGATGGAAGCCTTGTAATTATGGATGGTAGTCTGTTGTCGAGATTTTCGTTACTCTAATGGATTGTAGCCTTGTCATTATGGAAGGTAGTCTATTGTAGAAATTTTTGTTACTCCAATAGATTGTAGCCTTGTCATTATGGAAGGTAGTCTGTTGTCAAGATTTTTGTCACTCCAATGGATGGTAGCCTTGTCATTATGGAAGGTAGTCTGTCGTTGAGATTTTTGTTACTCCAATGGTTGGTAGCCTTGTCATTATGGAAGGTAATCTGTTGTCGAGATTTTTGTTACTCTAATGGATGGTAGCCTTGTCATTATGGAAGGAAGTCTGTTGTCGAGATTTTTATTACTCCAATTGATGGTAGCCTTGTCATTATGGAACGTAGTCTGTTGTTGAGATTTTTGTAACACCAATGGATGGTAGCCTTGTCATTACGGAAGGTAGTCTATTGTCGAGATCTTTGTTACTCTAATGGATTGTAGCCTTGTCATTATGGAAGGTAGTCAGTTGTCGAGATTATTGTTACTCAAATTGATGGTAGCCTTGTCATTATGTAAGGTAGTCTGTTGTCGAGATTTTTTGTTTAGTCAAATGGATGGTAGCCTTGTCATTATAGAAGGTAGTCTGTTATTGATATTTTTTTTACTCCCATTGATGGAAGTCTTGTCATTATGGAAAAAAGTCTGTTGATCATATTTTTTTACTCCAATGGATGGTAGCCTTGTCATTATGGAAGGAAGTCTGTTGTCGAGATTTTTGTTATTCCATTAGATGGTAGCCTTTTCATTATGGAAGGTAGTCTTTTGTCGAGATTTTTGTTACTGTAATTGATGGTAGCCATGTCATTATGGAAGGTAGTCTGTTGCCGAGATTTTTGTTACTCTAAAGGATGGTAGCCTTGTCATTATGGAATGTAGTATGTTGTCGAGATTTTTGTTACTCCAATGGATTTTAGCCTTGTCATTATGGAAGGTAGTCTGTTGTCGAAATTTATATTACTCCAATGGATTGTAGCCTTGTCATTATGGAAGGTAGTCTGTTGTTGAGATTTTTGTTACTCCAATGGATGGTAGCCTTGACATTATGGAAGGTAGTCTGTTGTCGAGATTTTTGTTACTCCAATGGATGGTAGCCTTGTCATTATGAAAGATAGTCTGTTGTCGAGATATTTTTTTTACTCCAATTGATGGTATCCTTGTCATTATGGAATGTAGTCTGTTGTCGAGATTTTTGTTATTCCATTGGATGGTAGCCTTGTCATTATGGAAGGTAGTCTGTTGTCCAGATTTTTTTTACTCTAATGGATGGCAGCCTTGTCATTATGGAAGGTAGTCTGTTGCCGAGATTTTTGTCACTCCAATTGATGGTAGCCTTGTTATTATGGAAGGTAGTCTGTTGTCGAGATTTTTGTTTTTCCAATGGATGGTAGCCTTCTCATTATGGAAGGTAATGGGTTATCCATATTTTTGTTACTCCAATTGTTGGTAGCCTTGTCATTATGTAACGTAGTCTGTGTTCGAGATTTTTGTTACTCAAATTGATGGTAGCCTTGTCATTATGTAAGGTAGTCTGTTGTCGAGATTTATGTTAGTCAAATGGAAGGTAGCATTGTCATTATGGAAGGTAGTCTGTTGCTGATATTTTTGTTAATCCAATGGTTGGTAGCCTTATCATTATGGAAGGAAGTCTGTTGATCAGATTTTTGTTACTCCAATGGATGGTAGCCTTGTCATTATGGAAGGTAGTCTATAGTCTAGATTTTTGTTATTCCATTGGATGGTAGCCTTGTCATTATGGAAGGTAGAATTTTGTCGAGATTTTTGTTACTCCAAATGGATGGTAGCCTTGTCATTATGGAAGGTAGTCTGTTGCCGAGATTTTTGTTACTCTAAAGGATGGAAGCCTTGTAATTATGGATGGTAGTCTGTTGTCGAGATTTTCGTTACTCTAATGGATTGTAGCCTTGTCATTATGGAAGGTAGTCTATTGTAGAAATTTTTGTTACTCCAATAGATTGTAGCCTTGTCATTATGGAAGGTAGTCTGTTGTCTAGGTTTTTTTTTACTCCAATGGTGGTAGCCTTGTCATTATGGAAGGTAGTCTGTCGTTGAGATTTCTGTTACTCCAATGGTTGGTAGCCTTGTCATTATGGAAGGTAATCTGTTGTCGAGATTTTTGTTACTCTAATGGATGGTAGCCTTGTCATTATGGAAGGTAGTCTGTTGTCGAGATTTTTATTACTCCAATTGATGGTAGCCTTGTCATTATGGAACGTAGTCTGTTGTCGAGATTTTTTTAACACCAATGGATGGTAGCCTTGTCATTACGGAAGGTAGTCTATTGTCGAGATCTTTGTTACTCTAATGGATTGTAGCCTTGTCATTATGGAAGGTAGTCAGTTGTCGAGATTATTTTTACTCAAATTGATGGTAGCCTTGTCATTATGTAAGGTAGTCTGTTGTCGAGATTTTTTGTTTAGTCAAATGGATGGTAGCCTTGTCATGATAGAAGGTAGTCTGTTATTGATATTTTTGTTACTCTCATTGATGGAAGTCTTGTCATTATGGAAGAAAGTCTGTTGATCATATTTTTTTACTCCAATGGATGGTAGCCTTGTCATTATGGAAGGAAGTCTGTTGTCGAGATTTTTGTTATTCCATTGGATGGTAGCCTTTTCATTATGGAAGGTAGTCTTTTGTCGAGATTTTTGTTACTCTAAAGGATGGTAGCCTTGTCATTATGGAATGTAGTATGTTGTCGAGATTTTTGTTACTCCAATGGATTTTAGCCTTGTCATTATGTAAGGTAGTCTGTTGTCGAAATTTATATTACTCCAATGGATTGTAGCCTTGTCATTATGGAAGGTAGTCTGTTGTTGAGATTTTTGTTACTCCAATGGATGGTAGCCTTGACATTATGGAAGGTAGTCTGTTGTCGAGATTTTTGTTACTCCAATGGATGGTAGCCTTGTCATTATGAAAGGTAGTTTGTTGTCAATATTTTTTTTACTCCAATTGATGGTAGCCTTGTCATTATGGAATGTAGTTTGTTGTCGAGATTTTTGTTATTCCATTGGATGGTAGCCTTGTCATTATGGAAGGTAGTCTGTTGTCCAGATTTTTTTTACTCTAATGGATGGCAGCCTTGTCATTATGGAAGGTAGTCTGTTGCCGAGATTTCTGTCACTCCAATTGATGGTAGCCTTGTCATTATGGAAGGAAGTCTGTTGTCGAGATTTTTGTTTTTCCAATGGATGGTAGCCTTCTCATTATGGAAGGTAATGGGTTGTCGATATTTTTGTTACTCCAATTAATGGTAGCCTTGTCATTATGTAACGTAGTCTGTGTTCGAGATTTTTGTTACTCAAATTGATGGTAGCCTTGTCATTATGTAAGGTTGTCTGTTGTCGAGATTTATGTTAGTCAAATGGAAGGTAGCCTTGTCATTATGGAAGGTAGTTTGTTGCTGATATTTTTGTTAATCCAATGGATGGTAGCCTTATCATTATGGAAGGAAGTCTTTTGATCAGATTTTTGTTACTCCAATGGATGGTAGCCTTGTCATTATGGAAGGTAGTCTATAGTCTAGATTTTTGTTATTCCATTGGATGGTAGCCTTGTCATTATGGAAGGTAGAATTTCGTCGAGATTTTTGTTACTCCAAATGGATGGTAGCCTTGTCATTATGGAAGGTAGTCTGTTGCCGAGATTTTTGTTACTCTAAAGGATGGTAGCCTTGTAATTATGGATGGTAGTCTGTTGTCGAGATTTTCGTTACTCTAATGGATTGTATCCTTGTCATTATTGAAGGTAGTCTGTTGTAGAAATTTTTGTTACTCCAATAGATTGTAGCCTTGTCATTATGGAAGGTAGTCTGTTGTCAAGATTTTTGTCACTCCAATGGATGGTAGCCTTGTCATTATGGAAGGTAGTCTGTCGTTGAGATTTTTGTTACTCCAATGGTTGGTAGCCTTTTCATTATGGAAGGTAATCTGTTGTCGAGATTTTTGTTACTCTAATGGATGGTAGCCTTGTCATTATGGAAGGAAGTCTGTTGTCGAGATTTTTATTACTCCAATTGATGGTAGCCTTGTCATTATGGAACGTAGTCTGTTGTTGAGATTTTTGTAACACCAATGGATGGTAGCCTTGTCATTACGGAAGGTAGTCTATTGTCGAGATCTTTGTTACTCTAATGGATTGTAGCCTTGTCATTATGGAAGGTAGTCAGTTGTCGAGATTATTGTTACTCAAATTGATGGTAGCCTTGTCATTATGTAAGGTAGTCTGTTGTCGAGATTTTTTGTTTAGTCAAATGGATGGTAGCCTTGTCATTATAGAAGGTAGTCTGTTATTGATATTTTTTTTACTCCCATTGATGGAAGTCTTGTCATTATGGAAAAAAGTCTGTTGATCATATTTTTTTACTCCAATGGATGGTAGCCTTGTCATTATGGAAGGAAGTCTGTTGTCGAGATTTTTGTTATTCCATTAGATGGTAGCCTTTTCATTATGGAAGGTAGTCTTTTGTCGAGATTTTTGTTACTCTAATTGATGGTAGCCATGTCATTATGGAAGGTAGTCTGTTGCCGAGATTTTTGTTACTCTAAAGGATAGTAGCCTTGTCATTATGGAATGTAGTATGTTGTCGAGATTTTTGTTACTCCAATGGATTTTAGCCTTGTCATTATGGAAGGTAGTCTGTTGTCGAAATTTATATTACTCCAATAGATTGTAGCCTTGTCATTATGGAAGGTAGTCTGTTGTTGAGATTTTTGTTACTCCAATGGATGGTAGCCTTGACATTATGGAAGGTAGTCTGTTGTCGAGATTTTTGTTACTCCAATGGATGGTAGCCTTGTCATTATGAAAGATAGTCTGTTGTCAATATTTTTTTTACTCCAATTGATAGTAGCCTTGTCATTATGGAATGTAGTCTGTTGTCGAGATTTTTGTTATTCCATTGGATGGTAGCCTTGTCATTATGGAAGGTAGTTTGTTGTCCAGATTTTTTTTACTCTAATGGATGGCAGCCTTGTCATTATGGAAGGTAGTCTGTTGCCGAGATTTCAGTCACTCCAATTGATGGTAGCCTTGTTATTATGGAAGGTAGTTTGTTGTCGAGATTTTTGTTTTTCCAATGGATGGTAGTCTTCTCATTATTGAAGGTAATGGGTTGTCGATATTTTTGTTACTCCAATTGATGGTAGCCTTGTCATTATGTAACGTAGTCTGTGTTCGAGATTTTTGTTACTCAAATTGATGGTAGCCTTGTCATTATGTAAGGTAGTCTGTTGTCGAGATTTATGTTAGTCAAATGGAAAGTAGCCTTGTCATTATGGAAGGTAGTTTGTTGCTGATATTTTTGTTAATCCAATGGATGGTAGCCTTATCATTATGGAAGGAAGTCTGTTGATCATATTTTTGTTACTCCAATGGATGGTAGCCTTGTCATTATGGAAGGAAGTCTGTTGTCGAGATTTTTGTTATTCCATTAGATGGTAGCCTTTTCATTATGGAAGGTAGTCTTTTGTCGAGATTTTTGTTACTGTAATTGATGGTAGCCATGTCATTATGGAAGGTAGTCTGTTGCCGAGATTTTTGTTACTCTAAAGGATGGTAGCCTTGTCATTATGGAATGTAGTATGTTGTCGAGATTTTTGTTACTCCAATGGATTTTAGCCTTGTCATTATGGAAGGTAGTCTGTTGTCGAAATTTATATTACTCCAATGGATTGTAGCCTTGTCATTATGGAAGGTAGTCTGTTGTTGAGATTTTTGTTACTCCAATGGATGGTAGCCTTGACATTATGGAAGGTAGTCTGTTGTCGAGATTTTTGTTACTCCAATGGATGGTAGCCTTGTCATTATGAAAGATAGTCTGTTGTCGAGATATTTTTTTTACTCCAATTGATGGTATCCTTGTCATTATGGAATGTAGTCTGTTGTCGAGATTTTTGTTATTCCATTGGATGGTAGCCTTGTCATTATGGAAGGTAATCTGTTGTCGAGATTTTTGTTACTCTAATGGATGGTAGCCTTGTCATTATGGAAGGTAGTCTGTTGTCGAGATTTTTATTACTCCAATTGATGGTAGCCTTGTCATTATGGAACGTAGTCTGTTGTCGAGATTTTTTTAACACCAATGGATGGTAGCCTTGTCATTACGGAAGGTAGTCTATTGTCGAGATCTTTGTTACTCTAATGGATTGTAGCCTTGTCATTATGGAAGGTAGTCAGTTGTCGAGATTATTGTTACTCAAATTGATGGTAGCCTTGTCATTATGTAAGGTAGTATGTTGTCGAGATTTTTTGTTTAGTCAAATGGATGGTAGCCTTGTCATGATAGAAGGTAGTCTGTTATTGATATTTTTGTTACTCTCATTGATGGAAGTCTTGTCATTATGGAAGAAAGTCTGTTGATCATATTTTTTTACTCCAATGGATGGTAGCCTTGTCATTATGGAAGGAAGTCTGTTGTCGAGATTTTTGTTATTCCATTGGATGGTAGCCTTTTCATTATGGAAGGTAGTCTTTTGTCGAGATTTTTGTTACTCTAAAGGATGGTAGCCTTGTCATTATGGAATGTAGTATGTTGTCGAGATTTTTGTTACTCCAATGGATTTTAGCCTTGTCATTATGTAAGGTAGTCTGTTGTCGAAATTTATATTACTCCAATGGATTGTAGCCTTGTCATTATGGAAGGTAGTCTGTTGTTGAGATTTTTGTTACTCCAATGGATGGTAGCCTTGACATTATGGAAGGTAGTCTGTTGTCGAGATTTTTGTTACTCCAATGGATGGTAGCCTTGTCATTATGAAAGGTAGTTTGTTGTCAATATTTTTTTTACTCCAATTGATGGTAGCCTTGTCATTATGGAATGTAGTTTGTTGTCGAGATTTTTGTTATTCCATTGGATGGTAGCCTTGTCATTATGGAAGGTAGTCTGTTGTCCAGATTTTTTTTACTCTAATGGATGGCAGCCTTGTCATTATGGAAGGTAGTCTGTTGCCGAGATTTCTGTCACTCCAATTGATGGTAGCCTTGTCATTATGGAAGGAAGTCTGTTGTCGAGATTTTTGTTTTTCCAATGGATGGTAGCCTTCTCATTATGGAAGGTAATGGGTTGTCGATATTTTTGTTACTCCAATTAATGGTAGCCTTGTCATTATGTAACGTAGTCTGTGTTCGAGATTTTTGTTACTCAAATTGATGGTAGCCTTGTCATTATGTAAGGTTGTCTGTTGTCGAGATTTATGTTAGTCAAATGGAAGGTAGCCTTGTCATTATGGAAGGTAGTATGTTGCTGATATTTTTGTTAATCCAATGGATGGTAGCCTTATCATTATGGAAGGAAGTCTTTTGATCAGATTTTTGTTACTCCAATGGATGGTAGCCTTGTCATTATGGAAGGTAGTCTATAGTCTAGATTTTTGTTATTCCATTGGATGGTAGCCTTGTCATTATGGAAGGTAGAATTTCGTCGAGATTTTTGTTACTCCAAATGGATGGTAGCCTTGTCATTATGGAAGGTAGTCTGTTGCCGAGATTTTTGTTACTCTAAAGGATGGTAGCCTTGTAATTATGGATGGTAGTCTGTTGCGAGATTTTCGTTACTCTAATGGATTGTATCCTTGTCATTATGGAAGGTAGTCTGTTGTAGAAATTTTTGTTACTCCAATAGATTGTAGCCTTGTCATTATGGAAGGTAGTTTGTTGTCAAGATTTTTGTCACTCCAATGGATGGTAGCCTTGTCATTATGGAAGGTAGTCTGTCGTTGAGATTTTTGTTACTCCAATGGTTGGTAGCCTTGTCATTATGGAAGGTAATCTGTTGTCGAGATTTTTGTTACTCTAATGGATGGTAGCCTTGTCATTATGGAAGGAAGTCTGTTGTCGAGATTTTTATTACTCCAATTGATGGTAGCCTTGTCATTATGGAACGTAGTCTGTTGTTGAGATTTTTGTAACACCAATGGATAATAGCCTTGTCATTACGGAAGGTAGTCTATTGTCGAGATCTTTGTTACTCTAATGGATTGTAGCCTTGTCATTATGGAAGGTAGTCAGTTGTCGAGATTATTGTTACTCAAATTGATGGTAGCCTTGTCATTATGTAAGGTTGTCTGTTGTCGAGATTTATGTTAGTCAAATGGAAGGTAGCCTTGTCATTATGGAAGGTAGTCTGTTGCTGATATTTTTGTTAATCCAATGGATGGTAGCCTTATCATTATGGAAGGAAGTCTTTTGATCAGATTTTTGTTACTCCAATGGATGGTAGCCTTGTCATTATGGAAGGTAGTCTATAGTCTAGATTTTTGTTATTCCATTGGATGGTAGCCTTGTCATTATGGAAGGTAGAATTTCGTCGAGATTTTTGTTACTCCAAATGGATGGTAGCCTTGTCATTATGGAAGGTAGTCTGTTGCCGAGATTTTTGTTACTCTAAAGGATGGTAGCCTTGTAATTATGGATGGTAGTCTGTTGCGAGATTTTCGTTACTCTAATGGATTGTATCCTTGTCATTATGGAAGGTAGTCTGTTGTAGAAATTTTTGTTACTCCAATAGATTGTAGCCTTGTCATTATGGAAGGTAGTCTGTTGTCAAGATTTTTGTCACTCCAATGGATGGTAGCCTTGTCATTATGGAAGGTAGTCTGTCGTTGAGATTTTTGTTACTCCAATGGTTGGTAGCCTTGTCATTATGGAAGGTAATCTGTTGTCGAGATTTTTGTTACTCTAATGGATGGTAGCCTTGTCATTATGGAAGGAAGTCTGTTGTCGAGATTTTTATTACTCCAATTGATGGTAGCCTTGTCATTATGGAACGTAGTCTGTTGTTGAGATTTTTGTAACACCAATGGATGGTAGCCTTGTCATTACGGAAGGTAGTCTATTGTCGAGATCTTTGTTACTCTAATGGATTGTAGCCTTGTCATTATGGAAGGTAGTCAGTTGTCGAGATTATTGTTACTCAAATTGATGGTAGCCTTGTCATTATGTAAGGTAGTCTGTTGTCGAGATTTTTTGTTTAGTCAAATGGATGGTAGCCTTGTCATTATAGAAGGTAGTCTGTTATTGATATTTTTTTTACTCCCATTGATGGAAGTCTTGTCATTATGGAAAAAAGTCTGTTGATCATATTTTTTTACTCCAATGGATGGTAGCCTTGTCATTATGGAAGGAAGTCTGTTGTCGAGATTTTTGTTATTCCATTAGATGGTAGCCTTTTCATTATGGAAGGTAGTCTTTTGTCGAGATTTTTGTTACTGTAATTGATGGTAGCCATGTCATTATGGAAGGTAGTCTGTTGCCGAGATTTTTGTTACTCTAAAGGATGGTAGCCTTGTCATTATGGAATGTAGTATGTTGTCGAGATTTTTGTTACTCCAATGGATTTTAGCCTTGTCATTATGGAAGGTAGTCTGTTGTCGAAATTTATATTACTCCAATGGATTAAAGCCTTGTCATTATGGAAGGTAGTCTGTTGTTGAGATTTTTGTTACTCCAATGGATGGTAGCCTTGACATTATGGAAGGTAGTCTGTTGTCGAGATTTTTGTTACTCCAATGGATGGTAGCCTTGTCATTATGAAAGATAGTCTGTTGTCGAGATATTTTTTTTACTCCAATTGATGGTATCCTTGTCATTATGGAATGTAGTCTGTTGTCGAGATTTTTGTTATTCCATTGGATGGTAGCCTTGTCATTATGGAAGGTAGTCTGTTGTCCAGATTTTTTTTACTCTAATGGATGGCAGCCTTGTCATTATGGAAGGTAGTCTGTTGCCGAGATTTTTGTCACTCCAATTGATGGTAGCCTTGTTATTATGGAAGGTAGTCTGTTGTCGAGATTTTTGTTTTTCCAATGGATGGTAGCCTTCTCATTATGGAAGGTAATGGGTTATCCATATTTTTGTTACTCCAATTGTTGGTAGCCTTGTCATTATGTAACGTAGTCTGTGTTCGAGATTTTTGTTACTCAAATTGATGGTAGCCTTGTCATTATGTAAGGTAGTCTGTTGTCGAGATTTATGTTAGTCAAATGGAAGGTAGCATTGTCATTATGGAAGGTAGTCTGTTGCTGATATTTTTGTTAATCCAATGGATGGTAGCCTTATCATTATGGAAGGAAGTCTGTTGATCAGATTTTTGTTACTCCAATGGATGGTAGCCTTGTCATTATGGAAGGTAGTCTATAGTCTAGATTTTTGTTATTCCATTGGATGGTAGCCTTGTCATTATGGAAGGTAGAATTTTGTCGAGATTTTTGTTACTCCAAATGGATGGTAGCCTTGTCATTATGGAAGGTAGTCTGTTGCCGAGATTTTTGTTACTCTAAAGGATGGAAGCCTTGTAATTATGGATGGTAGTCTGTTGTCGAGATTTTCGTTACTCTAATGGATTGTAGCCTTGTCATTATGGAAGGTAGTCTATTGTAGAAATTTTTGTTACTCCAATAGATTGTAGCCTTGTCATTATGGAAGGTAGTCTGTTGTCTAGGTTTTTTTTTACTCCAATGGTGGTAGCCTTGTCATTATGGAAGGTAGTCTGTTGTCAACATTTTTATCACTCCAATGGATGGTAGCCTTGTCATTATGGAAGGTAGTCTGTCGTTGAGATTTCTGTTACTCCAATGGTTGGTAGCCTTGTCATTATGGAAGGTAATCTGTTGTCGAGATTTTTGTTACTCTAATGGATGGTAGCCTTGTCATTATGGAAGGTAGTCTGTTGTCGAGATTTTTATTACTCCAATTGATGGTAGCCTTGTCATTATGGAACGTAGTCTGTTGTCGAGATTTTTTTAACACCAATGGATGGTAGCCTTGTCATTACGGAAGGTAGTCTATTGTCGAGATCTTTGTTACTCTAATGGATTGTAGCCTTGTCATTATGGAAGGTAGTCAGTTGTCGAGATTATTGTTACTCAAATTGATGGTAGCCTTGTCATTATGTAAGGTAGTCTGTTGTCGAGATTTTTTGTTTAGTCAAATGGATGGTAGCCTTGTCATGATAGAAGGTAGTCTGTTATTGATATTTTTGTTACTCTCATTGATGGAAGTCTTGTCATTATGGAAGAAAGTCTGTTGATCATATTTTTTTACTCCAATGGATGGTAGCCTTGTCATTATGGAAGGAAGTCTGTTGTCGAGATTTTTGTTATTCCATTGGATGGTAGCCTTTTCATTATGGAAGGTAGTCTTTTGTCGAGATTTTTGTTACTCTAAAGGATGGTAGCCTTGTCATTATGGAATGTAGTATGTTGTCGAGATTTTTGTTACTCCAATGGATTTTAGCCTTGTCATTATGTAAGGTAGTCTGTTGTCGAAATTTATATTACTCCAATGGATTGTAGCCTTGTCATTATGGAAGGTAGTCTGTTGTTGAGATTTTTGTTACTCCAATGGATGGTAGCCTTGACATTATGGAAGGTAGTCTGTTGTCGAGATTTTTGTTACTCCAATGGATGGTAGCCTTGTCATTATGAAAGGTAGTTTGTTGTCAATATTTTTTTTACTCCAATTGATGGTAGCCTTGTCATTATGGAATGTAGTTTGTTGTCGAGATTTTTGTTATTCCATTGGATGGTAGCCTTGTCATTATGGAAGGTAGTCTGTTGTCCAGATTTTTTTTACTCTAATGGATGGCAGCCATGTCATTATGGAAGGTAGTCTGTTGCCGAGATTTCTGTCACTCCAATTGATGGTAGCCTTGTCATTATGGAAGGAAGTCTGTTGTCGAGATTTTTGTTTTTCCAATGGATGGTAGCCTTCTCATTATGGAAGGTAATGGGTTGTCGATATTTTTGTTACTCCAATTAATGGTAGCCTTGTCATTATGTAACGTAGTCTGTGTTCGAGATTTTTGTTACTCAAATTGATGGTAGCCTTGTCATTATGTAAGGTTGTCTGTTGTCGAGATTTATGTTAGTCAAATGGAAGGTAGCCTTGTCATTATGGAAGGTAGTCTGTTGCTGATATTTTTGTTAATCCAATGGATGGTAGCCTTATCATTATGGAAGGAAGTCTTTTGATCAGATTTTTGTTACTCCAATGGATGGTAGCCTTGTCATTATGGAAGGTAGTCTATAGTCTAGATTTTTGTTATTCCATTGGATGGTAGCCTTGTCATTATGGAAGGTAGAATTTCGTCGAGATTTTTGTTACTCCAAATGGATGGTAGCCTTGTCATTATGGAAGGTAGTCTGTTGCCGAGATTTTTGTTACTCTAAAGGATGGTAGCCTTGTAATTATGGATGGTAGTCTGTTGTCGAGATTTTCGTTACTCTAATGGATTGTATCCTTGTCATTATGGAAGGTAGTCTGTTGTAGAAATTTTTGTTACTCCAATAGATTGTAGCCTTGTCATTATGGAAGGTAGTCTGTTGTCAAGATTTTTGTCACTCCAATGGATGGTAGCCTTGTCATTATGGAAGGTAGTCTGTCGTTGAGATTTTTGTTACTCCAATGGTTGGTAGCCTTTTCATTATGGAAGGTAATCTGTTGTCGAGATTTTTGTTACTCTAATGGATGGTAGCCTTGTCATTATGGAAGGAAGTCTGTTGTCGAGATTTTTATTACTCCAATTGATGGTAGCCTTGTCATTATGGAACGTAGTCTGTTGTTGAGATTTTTGTAACACCAATGGATGGTAGCCTTGTCATTACGGAAGGTAGTCTATTGTCGAGATCTTTGTTACTCTAATGGATTGTAGCCTTGTCATTATGGAAGGTAGTCAGTTGTCGAGATTATTGTTACTCAAATTGATGGTAGCCTTGTCATTATGTAAGGTAGTCTGTTGTCGAGATTTTTTGTTTAGTCAAATGGATGGTAGCCTTGTCATTATAGAAGGTAGTCTGTTATTGATATTTTTTTTACTCCCATTGATGGAAGTCTTGTCATTATGGAAAAAAGTCTGTTGATCATATTTTTTTACTCCAATGGATGGTAGCCTTGTCATTATGGAAGGATGTCTGTTGTCGAGATTTTTGTTATTCCATTAGATGGTAGCCTTTTCATTATGGAAGGTAGTCTTTTGTCGAGATTTTTGTTACTCTAATTGATGGTAGCCATGTCATTATGGAAGGTAGTCTGTTGCCGAGATTTTTGTTACTCTAAAGGATAGTAGCCTTGTCATTATGGAATGTAGTATGTTGTCGAGATTTTTGTTACTCCAATGGATTTTAGCCTTGTCATTATGGAAGGTAGTCTGTTGTCGAAATTTATATTACTCCAATAGATTGTAGCCTTGTCATTATGGAAGGTAGTATGTTGTTGAGATTTTTGTTACTCCAATGGATGGTAGCCTTGACATTATGGAAGGTAGTCTGTTGTCGAGATTTTTGTTACTCCAATGGATGGTAGCCTTGTCATTATGAAAGATAGTCTGTTGTCGAGATATTTTTTTTACTCCAATTGATGGTATCCTTGTCATTATGGAATGTAGTCTGTTGTCGAGATTTTTGTTATTCCATTGGATGGTAGCCTTGTCATTATGGAAGGTAGTCTGTTGTCCAGATTTTTTTTACTCTAATGGATGGCAGCCTTGTCATTATGGAAGGTAGTCTGTTGCCGAGATTTCTGTCACTCCAATTGATGGTAGCCTTATTATTATGGAAGGTAGTCTGTTGTCGAGATTTTTGTTTTTCCAATGGATGGTAGCCTTCTCATTATTGAAGGTAATGGGTTGTCGATATTTTTGTTACTCCAATTGATGGTAGCCTTGTCATTATGTAACGTAGTCTGTGTTCGAGATTTTTGTTACTCAAATTGATGGTAGCCTTGTCATTATGTAAGGTAGTCTGTTGTCGAGATTTATGTTAGTCAAATGGAAAGTAGCCTTGTCATTATGGAAGGTAGTTTGTTGCTGATATTTTTATTAATCCAATGGATGGTAGCCTTATCATTATGGAAGGAAGTCTGTTGATCAGATTTTTGTTACTCCAATGGATGGTAGCCTTGTCATTATGGAAGGTAGTCTATAGTCTAGATTTTTGTTATTCCATTGGATGGTAGCCTTGTCATTATGGAAGGTAGAATTTTGTCGATATTTTTGTTACTCCAAATGGATGGTAGCCTTGTCATTATGGAAGGTAGTCTGTTGCCGAGATTTTTCTTACTCTAAAGGATGGTAGCCTTGTAATTATGGATGGTAGTCTGTTGTCGAGATTTTCGTTACTCTAATGGATTGTAGCCTTGTCATTATGGAAGGTAGTCTGTTGTAGAAATTTTTGTTACTCCAATAGATTGTAGCCTTGTCATTATGGAAGGTAGTCTGTTCTCAAGATTTTTGTCACTCCAATGGATGGTAGCCTTGTCATTATGGAAGGTAGTCTGTCGTTGAGATTTTTGTTACTCCAATGGTTGGTAGCCTTGTCATTATGGAAGGTAATCTGTTGTCGAGATTTTTGTTACTCTAATGGATGGTAGCCTTGTCATTATGGAAGGTAGTCTGTTGTCGAGAGTTTTATTACTCCAATTGATGGTAGCCTTGTCATTATGGAACGTAGTCTGTTGTCGAGATATTTGTAACACCAATGGATGGTAGCCTTGTCATTACGGAAGGTAGTCTATTGTCGAGATCTTTGTTACTCTAATGGATTGTAGCCTTGTCATTATGGAAGGTAGTCAGTTGTCGTGATTATTGTTACTCAAATTGATGGTAGCCTTGTCATTATGTAAGGTAGTCTGTTGTCGAAATTTTTTGTTTAGTCAAATGGATGGTAGCCTTGTCATGATAGAAGGTAGTCTGTTATTGATAATTTTGTTACTCCCATTGATGGAAGTCTTGTCATTATGGAAGAAAGTCTGTTGATCATATTTTTTTACTCCAATGGATGGTAGCCTTGTCATTATGGAAGGAAGTCTGTTGTCGAGATTTTTGTTATTCCATTGGATGGTAGCCTTTTCATTATGGAAGGTAGTCTTTTGTCGAGATTTTTGTTACTCTAATTGATGGTAGCCATGTCATTATGGAAGGTAGTCAGTTGCCGAGATTTTTGTTACTCTAAAGGATGGTAGCCTTGTCATTATGGAATGTAGTATGTTGTCCAGATTTTTGTTACTCCAATGGATTTTAGCCTTGTCATTATGGAAGGTAGTCTGTTGTCGAAATTTATATTACTCCAATGGATTGTAGCCTTGTCATTATGGAAGGTAGTCTGTTGTTGAGATTTTTGTTACTCCAATGGATGGTAGCCTTGACATTATGGAAGGTAGTCTATTGTCGAGATTTTTGTTACTCCAATGGATGGTAGCCTTGTCATTATGAAAGGTAGTCTATTGTCAAAATTTTTTTTACTCCAATTGATGGTAGCCTTGTCATTATGGAATGTAGTCTGTTGTCGAGATTTTTATTATTCCATTGGATGGTAGCCTTGTCATTATGGAAGGGAGTCTGTTGTCCAGATTTTTTTTACTCTAATGGATGGCAGCCTTGTCATTATGGAAGGTAGTCTGTTGCCGAGATTTCTGTCACTCCAATTGATGGTAGCCTTGTTATTATGGAAGGTAGTCTGTTGTCGAGATTTTTGTTTTTCCAATGGATGGTAGCCTTCTCATTATTGAAGGTAATGGGTTGTCGATATTTTTGTTACTCCAATTGATGGTAGCCTTGTCATTATGTAAGGTAGTCTGTTGTCGAGATTTATGTTAGTCAAATGGAAAGTAGCCTTGTCATTATGGAAGGTAGTCTGTTGTTGATATTTTTGTTAATCCAATGGATGGTAGCCTTATCATTATGGAAGGAAGTCTGTTGATCAGATTTTTGTTACTCTAATGGATGGTAGCCTTGTCATTATGGAAGGTAGTCTATGGTCTAGATTTTTGTTATTCCATTGGATGGTAGCCTTGTCATTATGGAAGGTAGAATTTTGTCGAGATTTTTGTTACTCCAAATGGATGGTAGCCTTGTCATTATGGAAGGTAGTCTGTTGCTGAGATTTTTGTTACTCTAAAGGATGGTAGCCTTGTAATTATGGATGGTAGTCTGTTGTCGAGATTTTCATTACTCTAATGGATTTTAGCCTTGTCATTATGGAAGGTAGTCTGTTGTAGAAATTTTTGTTACTCCAATAGATTGTAGCCTTGTCATTATGGAAGGTAGTCTGTTGTCAAGATTTTTGTCACTCCAATGGATGGTAGCCTTGTCATTATGGAAGGTAGTCTGTCGTTGAGATTTCTGTTACTCCAAAGGTTGGTAGCCTTGTCATTATGGAAGGTAATCTGTTGTCGATATTTTTGTTACTCTAATGGATGGTAGCCTTGTCATTATAGAAGGTAGTCGGTTGTCGAGATTTTTATTACTCCAATTGATGGTAGCCTTGTCATTATGGAACGTAGTCTATTGTCGAGATTTTTGTAACACCAATGGATGGTAGCCTTGTCATTACGGAAGGTAGTCTATTGTCGAGATCTTTGTTACTCTAATGGATTGTAGCCTTGTCATTATGGAAGGTAGTCAGTTGTCGAGATTTTTGTTACTCAAATTGATGGTAGCCTTGTCATTATGTAAGGTAGTCTGTTGTCGAGATTTTTGTTAGTCAAATGGATGGTAGCCTTGTCATTATGGAAGGTAGTCTTTTGTTGATATTTTTGTTAAACCAATGGATGGTAGCCTTGTCATTATGGAAGGAAGTCTGTTGATCAGATTTTTGTTACTCCAATGGATGGTAGCCTTGTCATTATGGAAGGTAGTCTATTGTCGAGATTTTTGTTATTCCATTGGATGGTAGCCTTGTCATTATTGAAGGTAGACTTTTGTCGAGATTTTTGTTACTCCAAATGGATGGTAGCCTTGTGATTATAGAAGGTAGGCTATTGCCGAGATTTTTTTTACTCTAAAGGAAGGTAGCCTTGTAATTATGGATGGTAGTTTGATGTCGAGATTTTTGTTACTCCAATGGATTGTAGCCTTGTCATTATGGAAGGTAGTTTGTTGTCAAAATTTTTGTTACCCCAATGGATTGTAGCCTTGTCATTATGGAAGGTAGTCTGTTGTCGATATTTTTAATACTCCAATGGATGGTAGCCTTGTCATTATGGAAGGTAGTTTGTCGTTGAGATTTCTGTTACACCAATGGATGGTAGCCTTGTCATTATGGAAGGTAGTCTATTGTCGAGATTTTTGTCACTCTAATTGATGGTAGCCTTGTCATTATGGAAGTTAATCTATTTTCGATATTTTTGTTACTCCAATGGATGGTAGCCTTGTCATTTTGGAAGGTAGTCTTTATCGAGTTTTTCTTTACTCCAATTGATGGTAGCCTTGTCATTATGGAACGTAGTCTGTTGTCGAGATTTTTGTTACACCAATGGATGGTAGCCTTGTCATTACGGAAGGTAGTCTGTTGTCGAGATCTTTGTTACTCTAATAGATTGTAGCCTTGTCATTATGGAAGGTAATCAGTTGTCGAGATTTTTGTTACTCAAATTGATGGTAGCCTTGTCATTATGTAAGGTAGTCTATTGTCGAGATTTTGGTTAGTAAAATGGATGGTAGCCTTGTCATTATGGAAGGTAGTCTGTTGTTGATATTTTTGTTAATCCAATGGATGGTAGCCTTGTCATTATGGAAGGAAGTTTGTTGATCAGATTTTTGTTACTCCAATGGATGGTAGCCTTGTCATTATGGAAGGTAGTCTATAGTTTAGATTTTTGTTATTCCTTTGGATGGTAGCCTTGTCATTATGGAAGGTAGACTTTTGTCGAGATTATTGTTACTCCAAATGGATGGTAGCCTTGTCATTATGGAAGGTAGTCTGTTGCCGAGATTTTTATTACTCTAAAGGATGGTAGCCTTGTCATTATGGATGGTAGTCTGTTGTCGAGATTTTTGTTACTCTAATGGATTGTAGCCTTGTCATTATGGAAGGCAGTCTGTTGTAGAAATTTTTGTTACTCCAATAGATTGTAGCCTTGTCATTATGGAAGGTAGTCTGTTGTCTAGATTTTTGTTACTCCAATGTTGGTAGCCTTGTCATTATGGAAGTTAGTCTGTTGTCGAGATTTTTGTCACTCCAATGGATGGTAGCCTTGTCATTATGGAAGGTAGTCTGTCGTTGAGATTTCTGTTACTCCAATGGTTGGTAGCCTTGTCATTATGGAAGGTAATCTGTTGTCGAGATTTTTGTTACTCAATTGGATGGTAGCCTTGTCATTATGGAAGGTAGTCTGTTGTCGAGATTTTTGTTACTCCAATTGATGGTAGCCTTGTCATTATGTAAGGTAGTCTGTTGTCAAGATTTTGGTTAGTTAAATGGATGGTAGCCTTGTCATTATGGAAGGTAGTTTGTTGCTGATATTTTTGTTAATCCAATGGATGGGAGCCTTATCATTATGGAAGGAAGTCTGTTGATCAGATTTTTGTTACTCCAATGGATGGTAGCCTTGTCATTATGGAAGGTAGTCTATAGTCTAGATTTTTGTTATTCCATTTGATGGTAGCCTTGTCATTATGGAAGGTAGACTTTTGTCGAGATTTTTGTTACTCCAAATGGATGGTAGCCTTGTCATTATGGAAGGTAGTCTGTTGCCGAGATTTTTGTTACTCTAAAGGATGGTAGCCTTGTAATTATGGATGGTAGTCAGTTGTCGAGATTTTCGTTACTCTAATGGATTGTAGCCTTGTCATTATGGAAGGTAGTCTGTTGTAGAAATTTTTGTTACTCCAATAGATTGTAGCCTTGTAATTATGGAAGGTAGTCTGTTGTCTAGATTTTTGTTACTCAAATGGTGGTAGCCTTGTCATTATGGAAGGTAGTCTGTTGCCAATATTTTTGTCACTCCAATGGATGGTAGCCTTGTCATTATGGAAGGTAGTCTGCCGTTGAGATTTCTGTTACTCCAATGGTTGGTAGCCTTGTCATTATGGAAGGTAATCTTTTGTCGAGATTTTTGTTACTCTAATGGATGGTAGCCTTGTCATTATGGAAGGTAGTCTGTTGTCGAGATTTTTATTACTCCAATTGATGGTAGCCTTGTCATTATGGAACGTAGTCTGTTGTCGAGATTTTTGTAACACCAATGGATGGTAGCCTTGTCATTACGGAAGGTAGTCTATTGTCGAGATCTTTGTTACTCTAATGGATTGTAGCCTTGTCATTATGGAAGGTAGTCAGTTGTCGAGATTATTGTTACTCAAATTGATGGTAGCCTTGTCATTATGTAAGGTAGTCTGTTGTCGAGATTTTTTGTTTAGTCAAATGGATGGTAGCCTTGTCATGATAGAAGGTAGTCTGTTATTGATATTTTTGTTACTCCCATTGATGGTAGTCTTGTCATTATGGAAGAAAGTCTGTTGATCATATTTTTTTACTCCAATGGATGGTAGCCTTGTCATTATGGAAGGAAATCTGTTGTCGAGATTTTTGTTATTCCATTGGATGGTAGCCATGTCATTATGGAAGGTAGTCTGTTGCCGAGATTTTTGTTACTCTAAAGGATGGTAGCCTTGTCATTATGGAATGTAGTATGTTGTCGAGATTTTTGTTACTCCAATGGATTTTAGCCTTGTCATTATGGAAGGTAGTCTGTTGTCGAAATTTATATTACTCCAATGGATTGTAGCCTTGTCATTATGGAAGGTAGTCTGTTGTTGAGATTTTTGTTACTCCAATGGATGGTAGCCTTGACATTATGGAAGGTAGTCAGTTGTTGAGATTTTTGTTACTCCAATGGATGGTAGCCTTGTCATTATGAAAGGTAGTCTGTTGTTAATATTTTTTTTACTCCAATTGATGGTAGCCTTGTCATTATGGAATGTAGTCTGTTGTCGAGATTTTTGTTATTCCACTGGATGGTAGCCTTGTCATTACGGAAGGTAGTCTTTTGTCCAGATTTTTTTTACTCTAATGGATGGCAGCCTTGTCAATATGGAAGGTAGTCTGTTGCCGAGATTTTTGTCACTCCAATTGATGGTAGCCTTGTTATTATGGAAGGTAGTCTGTTGTCGAGGTTTTTGTTTTTCCAATGGATGGTAGCCTTCGCATTATGGAAGGTAATGGGTTGTTGATATTTTTGTTACTCCAATTGATGGTAGCCTTGTCATTATGTAACGTAGTCTGTGTTCGAGATTTTTGTTACTCAAATTGATGGTAGCCTTGTCATTATGTAAGGTAGTCTGTTGTCGAGATTTATGTTAGTCAAATGGAAGGTAGCCTTGTCATTATGGAAGGTAGTCTGTTGCTGATATTTTTGTTAATCCAATGGATGGTAGCCTTATCATTATAGAAGGGAGTCTGTTGATCAGATTTTTGTTACTCTAATGGATGGTAGCCTTGTCATTATGGAAGGTAGTCTATAGTCTAGATTTTTATTATTCCATTGGATGGTAGCCTTGTCATTATGGAAGGTAGAATTTTGTCGAGATTTTTGTTACTCCAAATGGATGGTAGCCTTGTCATTATGGAAGGTAGTCTGTTGCCGAGATTTTCGTTACTCTAATGGATTGTAGCCTTGTCATTATGGAAGGTAGTCTGTTGCTGAGATTTTTGTTACTCTAAAGGATGGTAGCCTTGTAATTATGGATGGTAGTCTGTTGTCGAGATTTTCATTACTCTAATGGATTTTAGCCTTGTCATTATGGAAGGTAGTCTGTTGTAGAAATTTTTGTTACTCCAATAGATTGTAGCCTTGTCATTATGGAAGGTAGTCTGTTGTCAAGATTTTTGTCACTCCAATGGATGGTAGCCTTGTCATTATGGAAGGTAGTCTGTCGTTGAGATTTCTGTTACTCCAAAGGTTGGTAGCCTTGTCATTATGGAAGGTAATCTGTTGTCGATATTTTTGTTACTCTAATGGATGGTAGCCTTGTCATTATAGAAGGTAGTCTGTTGTCGAGATTTTTATTACTCCAATTGATGGTAGCCTTGTCATTATGGAACGTAGTCTATTGTCGAGATTTTTGTAACACCAATGGATGGTAGCCTTGTCATTACGGAAGGTAGTCTATTGTCGAGATCTTTGTTACTCTAATGGATTGTAGCCTTGTCATTATGGAAGGTAGTCAGTTGTCGAGATTTTTGTTACTCAAATTGATGGTAGCCTTGTCATTATATAAGGTAGTCTGTTGTCGAGATTTTTGTTAGTCAAATGGATGGTAGCCTTGTCATTATGGAAGGTAGTCTTTTGTTGATATTTTTGTTAAACCAATGGATGGTAGCCTTGTCATTATGGAAGGAAGTCTGTTGATCAGATTTTTGTTACTCCAATGGATGGTAGCCTTGTCATTATGGAAGGTAGTCTATTGTCGAGATTTTTGTTATTCCATTGGATGGTAGCCTTGTCATTATTGAAGGTAGACTTTTGTCGAGATTTTTGTTACTCCAAATGGATGGTAGCCTTGTGATTATAGAAGGTAGGCTATTGCCGAGATTTTTTTTACTCTAAAGGAAGGTAGCCTTGTAATTATGGATGGTAGTTTGATGTCGAGATTTTTGTTACTCCAATGGATTGTAGCCTTGTCATTATGGAAGGTAGTTTGTTGTCAAAATTTTTGTTACCCCAATGGATTGTAGCCTTGTCATTATGGAAGGTAGTCTGTTGTCGATATTTTTAATACTCCAATGGATGGTAGCCTTGTCATTATGGAAGGTAGTTTGTCGTTGAGATTTCTGTTACACCAATGGATGGTAGCCTTGTCATTATGGAAGGTAGTCTATTGTCGAGATTTTTGTCACTCTAATTGATGGTAGCCTTGTCATTATGGAAGTTAATCTATTTTCGATATTTTTGTTACTCCAATGGATGGTAGCCTTGTCATTTTGGAAGGTAGTCTTTATCGAGTTTTTCTTTACTCCAATTGATGGTAGCCTTGTCATTATGGAACGTAGTCTGTTGTCGAGATTTTTGTTACACCAATGGATGGTAGCCTTGTCATTACGGAAGGTAGTCTGTTGTCGAGATCTTTGTTACTCTAATAGATTGTAGCCTTGTCATTATGGAAGGTAATCAGTTGTCGAGATTTTTGTTACTCAAATTGATGGTAGCCTTGTCATTATGTAAGGTAGTCTATTGTCGAGATTTTGGTTAGTAAAATGGATGGTAGCCTTGTCATTATGGAAGGTAGTCTGTTGTTGATATTTTTGTTAATCCAATGGATGGTAGCCTTGTCATTATGGAAGGAAGTTTGTTGATCAGATTTTTGTTACTCCAATGGATGGTAGCCTTGTCATTATGGAAGGTAGTCTATAGTTTAGATTTTTGTTATTCCATTGGATGGTAGCCTTGTCATTATGGAAGGTAGACTTTTGTCGAGATTATTGTTACTCCAAATGGATGGTAGCCTTGTCATTATGGAAGGTAGTCTGTTGCCGAGATTTTTATTACTCTAAAGGATGGTAGCCTTGTCATTATGGATGGTAGTCTGTTGTCGAGATTTTCGTTACTCTAATGGATTGTAGCCTTGTCATTATGGAAGGCAGTCTGTTGTAGAAATTTTTGTTACTCCAATAGATTGTAGCCTTGTCATTATGGAAGGTAGTCTGTTGTCTAGATTTTTGTTACTCCAATGTTGGTAGCCTTGTCATTATGGAAGTTAGTCTGTTGTCGAGATTTTTGTCACTCCAATGGATGGTAGCCTTGTCATTATGGAAGGTAGTCTGTCGTTGAGATTTCTGTTACTCCAATGGTTGGTAGCCTTGTCATTATGGAAGGTAATCTGTTGTCGAGATTTTTGTTACTCAATTGGATGGTAGCCTTGTCATTATGGAAGGTAGTCTGTTGTCGAGATTTTTGTTACTCCAATTGATGGTAGCCTTGTCATTATGTAAGGTAGTCTGTTGTCAAGATTTTGGTTAGTTAAATGGATGGTAGCCTTGTCATTATGGAAGGTAGTCTGTTGCTGATATTTTTGTTAATCCAATGGATGGGAGCCTTATCATTATGGAAGGAAGTCTGTTGATCAGATTTTTGTTACTCCAATGGATGGTAGCCTTGTCATTATGGAAGGTAGTCTATAGTCTAGATTTTTGTTATTCCATTTGATGGTAGCCTTGTCATTATGGAAGGTAGACTTTTGTCGAGATTTTTGTTACTCCAAATGGATGGTAGCCTTGTCATTATGGAAGGTAGTCTGTTGCCGAGATTTTTGTTACTCTAAAGGATGGTAGCCTTGTAATTATGGATGGTAGTCAGTTGTCGAGATTTTCGTTACTCTAATGGATTGTAGCCTTGTCATTATGGAAGGTAGTCTGTTGTAGAAATTTTTGTTACTCCAATAGATTGTAGCCTTGTAATTATGGAAGGTAGTCTGTTGTCTAGATTTTTGTTACTCAAATGGTGGTAGCCTTGTCATTATGGAAGGTAGTCTGTTGCCAATATTTTTGTCACTCCAATGGATGGTAGCCTTGTCATTATGGAAGGTAGTCTGCCGTTGAGATTTCTGTTACTCCAATGTTTGGTAGCCTTGTCATTATGGAAGGTAATCTTTTGTCGAGATTTTTGTTACTCTAATGGATGGTAGCCTTGTCATTATGGAAGGTAGTCTGTTGTCGAGATTTTTATTACTCCAATTGATGGTAGCCTTGTCATTATGGAACGTAGTCTGTTGTCGAGATTTTTGTAACACCAATGGATGGTAGCCTTGTCATTACGGAAGGTAGTCTATTGTCGAGATCTTTGTTACTCTAATGGATTGTAGCCTTGTCATTATGGAAGGTAGTCAGTTGTCGAGATTATTGTTACTCAAATTGATGGTAGCCTTGTCATTATGTAAGGTAGTCTGTTGTCGAGATTTTTTGTTTAGTCAAATGGATGGTAGCCTTGTCATGATAGAAGGTAGTCTGTTATTGATATTTTTGTTACTCCCATTGATGGTAGTCTTGTCATTATGGAAGAAAGTCTGTTGATCATATTTTTTTACTCCAATGGATGGTAGCCTTGTCATTATGGAAGGAAATCTGTTGTCGAGATTTTTGTTATTCCATTGGATGGTAGCCATGTCATTATGGAAGGTAGTCTGTTGCCGAGAATTTTGTTACTCTAAAGGATGGTAGCCTTGTCATTATGGAATGTAGTATGTTGTCGAGATTTTTGTTACTCCAATGGATTTTAGCCTTGTCATTATGGAAGGTAGTCTGTTGTCGAAATTTATATTACTCCAATGGATTGTAGCCTTGTCATTATGGAAGGTAGTCTGTTGTTGAGATTTTTGTTACTCCAATGGATGGTAGCCTTGACATTATGGAAGGTAGTCAGTTGTTGAGATTTTTGTTACTCCAATGGATGGTAGCCTTGTCATTATGAAAGGTAGTCTGTTGTTAATATTTTTTTTACTCCAATTGATGGTAGCCTTGTCATTATGGAATGTAGTCTGTTGTCGAGATTTTTGTTATTCCACTGGATGGTAGCCTTGTCATTACGGAAGGTAGTCTTTTGTCCAGATTTTTTTTACTCTAATGGATGGCAGCCTTGTCAATATGGAAGGTAGTCTGTTGCCGAGATTTTTGTCACTCCAATTGATGGTAGCCTTGTTATTATGGAAGGTAGTCTGTTGTCGAGGTTTTTGTTTTTCCAATGGATGGTAGCCTTCGCATTATGGAAGGTAATGGGTTGTTGATATTTTTGTTACTCCAATTGATGGTAGCCTTGTCATTATGTAACGTAGTCTGTGTTCGAGATTTTTGTTACTCAAATTGATGGTAGCCTTGTCATTATGTAAGGTAGTCTGTTGTCGAGATTTATGTTAGTCAAATGGAAGGTAGCCTTGTCATTATGGAAGGTAGTCTGTTGCTGATATTTTTGTTAATCCAATGGATGGTAGCCTTATCATTATAGAAGGGAGTCTGTTGATCAGATTTTTGTTACTCCAATGGTGGTAGCCTTGTCATTATGGAAGGTAGTCTATTGTCAAGATTTTTGTCACTCCAATGGATGGTAGCCTTGTCATTATGGAAGGTAGTGTGTCGTTGAGATTTCTGTTACTCCAATGGTTGGTAGCCTTGTCATTATGGAAGGTAATCTGTTGTCGAGATTTTTGTTACTCTAATGGATGGTAGCCTTGTCATTATAGAAGGTAGTCTGTTGTCGAGATTTTTATTACTCCAATTGATGGAAGCCTTGTCATTATGGAACGTAGTCTGTTGTCGAGATTTTTGTAACACCAATGGATGGTAGCCTTGTCATGATAGAAGGTAGTCTGTTATTGATATTTTTGTTACTCCCATTGATGGTAGTCTTGTCATTATGGAAGAAAGTCTGTTGATCAGATTTTTTTAATCCAATGGATGGTAGCCTTGTCATTATGGAAGGAAGTCTGTTGTCGAGATTTTTGTTATTCCAATGGATGGTAGCCTTTTCATTATGGAAGGTAGTCTTTTGTCGAGATTTTTGTTACTCCAATTGATGGTAGCCATGTCATTATGGAAGGTAGTCTGTTGCCGAGATTTTTGTTACTCTAAAGGATGGTAGCCTTGTTATTATGGAATGTATTATGTTGTCGAGATTTTTGTTACTCCAATGGATTTTAGCCTTGTCCTTATGGAAGGTAGTCTGTTGTCGAAATTTATATTACTCCAATGAATTGTAGCCTTGTCATTATGGAAGGTAGTCTGTTGTTGAGATTTTTGTTATTCCAATGGATGGTAACCTTGTCATTATGAAAGGTAGTCTGTTGTCAATATTTTTTTTAGTCCAATTGATGGTAGCCTTGTCATTATGGAATGTAGTCTGTTGTCAAGATTTTTGTTATTCCATTGGATGGTAGCCTTGTCATTATGGAAGGTAGTCTGTTGTCCTGATTTTTTTTACTCTAATTGATGGCAGCCTTGTCATTATGGAAGGTAGTCTGTTGCCGAGATTTTTGTCACTCCAATTGATGGTAGCCTTGTTATTATGGAAGGTAGTCTGTTGTCGATATTTTTGTTACTCCAATTGATGGTAGCCTTGTCATTTTGTAACGTAGTCTGTGTTCCAGATTTTTGTTACTCAAATTGATGGTAGCCTTGTCATTATGTAAGGTAGTCTGTTGTCGAGATTTATGTTAGTCAAATGGAAGGTAGCCTTGTCATTAGGGAAGGTAGTCTGTTGCTGATATTTTTGTTAATCCAATGGATGGTAGCCTTGTCATTATGGAAGGAAGTCTGTCGATCAGATTTTTGTTACTCTAATGGATGGTAGCCTTGTCATTATGGAAGGTAGTCTATAGTCTAGATTTTTGTTATTCCATTGGATGGTAACCTTGTCATTATGGAAGGTAGAATTTTGTCGAGATTTTTGTTACTCCAAATGGATGGTAGCCTTGTCATTATGGAAGGTAGTCTGTTGCCGAAATTTTTGTTACTCTAAAGGATGGTAGCCTTGTAATTATGGATGGTAGTCTGTTGTCGAGATTTTCGTTACTCTAATGGATTGTAGCCTTGTCATTATGGAAGGTAGTCTGTTGTAGAAATTTTTGTTACTCCAATAGATTGTAGCCTTGTCATTATGGAAGGTAGTCTGTTGTCTAGATTTTTGTTACTCCAATGGTGGTAGCCTTGTCATTATGGAAGGTAGTTTGTTGTCAAGATTTTTGTCACTCCAATGGATGGTAACCTTGTCATTATGGAAGGTAGTCTGTCGTTGAGATTTCTGTTACTCCAATGGTTGGTAGCCTTGTCATTATGGAAGGTAATCTGTTGTCGAGATTTTTGTTACTCTAATGGATGGTAGCCTTGTCATTATAGAAGGTAGTCTGTTGTCGAGATTTTTATTACTCCAATTGATGGAAGCCTTGTCATTATGGAACATAGTCTATTGTCGAGATTTTTGTAACACCAATGGATGGTAGCCTTGTCATTACGGAAGGTAGTCTATTGTCGAGATCTTTGTTACTCTAATGGATTGTAGCCTTTTCATTATGGAAGGTAGTCAGTTGTCGAGATTATTGTTACTCAAATTGATGGTAGCCTTGTCATTATGTAAGGTAGTCTGTTGTCGAGATTTTTTGTTTAGTCAAATGGATGGTAGCCTTGTCATGATAGAAGGTAGTCTGCTATTGATATTTTTGTTACTCCCATTGATGGTAGTCTTGTCATTATGGAAGAAAGTCAGTTGATCAGATTTTTTTAATCCAATGGATGGTAGCCTTGTCATTATGGAAGGAAGTCTGTTGTCGAGATTTTTGTTATTCCAATGGATGGTGGCCTTTTCATTATGGAAGGTAGTCTTTTGTCGAGATTTTTGTTACTCCAATTGATGGTAGCCATGTCATTATGGAAGGTAGTCTGTTGCCGAGATTTTTGTTACTCTAAAGGATGGTAGCCTTGTCATTATGGAATGTAGTATGTTGTCGAGATTTTTGTTACTCCAATGGATTTTAGCCTTGTCATTATGGAAGGTAGTCTGTTGTCGAAATTTATATTACTCCAATGAAATGTAGCCTTGTCATTATGGAAGGTAGTCTGTTGTCGAAATTTATATTACTCCAATGAATTGTAGCCTTGTCATTATGGAAGGTAGTCTGTTGTTGAGATTTTTGTTATTCCAATGGATGGTAACCTTGTCATTATGAAAGGTAGTCTGTTGTCAATATTTTTTTTAGTCCAATTGATGGTAGCCTTGTCATTATGGAATGTAGTCTGTTGTCAAGATTTTTGTTATTCCATTGGATGGTAGCCTTGTCATTATGGAAGGTAGTCTGTTGTCCTGATTTTTTTTACTCTAATTGATGGCAGCCTTGTCATTATGGAAGGTAGTCTGTTGCCGAGATTTTTGTCACTCCAATTGATGGTAGCCTTGTTATTATGGAAGGTAGTCTGTTGTCGATATTTTTGTTACTCCAATTGATGGTAGCCTTGTCATTTTGTAACGTAGTCTGTGTTCGAGATTTTTGTTACTCAAATTGATGGTAGCCTTGTCATTATGTAAGGTAGTCTGTTGTCGAGATTTATGTTAGTCAAATGGAAGGTAGCCTTGTCATTAGGGAAGGTAGTCTGTTGCTGATATTTTTGTTAATCCAATGGATGGTAGCCTTGTCATTATGGAAGGAAGTTTGTCGATCAGATTTTTGTTACTCTAATGGATGGTAGCCTTGTCATTATGGAAGGTAGTCTATAGTCTAGATTTTTGTTATTCCATTGGATGGTAGCCTTGTCATTATGGAAGGTAGAATTTTGTCGAGATTTTTGTTACTCCAAATGGATGGTAGCCTTGTCATTATGGAAGGTAGTCTGTTGCCGTGATTTTTTTTACTCTAAAGGATGGTAGCCTTGTAATTATGGATGGTAGTCTGTTGTCGAGATTTTCGTTACTCTAATGGATTGTAGCCTTGTCATTATGGAAGGTAGTCTGTTGTAGAAATTTTTGTTACTCCAATAGATTGTAGCCTTGTCATTATGGAAGGTAGTCTGTTGTCTAGATTTTTGTTACTCCAATGGTGGTAGCCTTGTCATTATGGAAGGTAGTTTGTTGTCAAGATTTTTGTCACTCCAATGGATGGTAACCTTGTCATTATGGAAGGTAGTCTGTCGTTGAGATTTCTGTTACTCCAATGGTTGGTAGCCTTGTCATTATGGAAGGTAATCTGTTGTCGAGATTTTTGTTACTCTAATGGATGGTAGCCTTGTCATTATAGAAGGTAGTCTGTTGTCGAGATTTTTATTACTCCAATTGATGGAAGCCTTGTCATTATGGAACATAGTCTATTGTCGAGATTTTTGTAACACCAATGGATGGTAGCCTTGTCATTACGGAAGGTAGTCTATTGTCGAGATCTTTGTTACTCTAATGGATTGTAGCCTTGTCATTATGGAAGGTAGTCAGTTGTCGAGATTATTGTTACTCAAATTGATGGTAGCCTTGTCATTATGTAAGGTAGTCTGTTGTCGAGATTTTTTTTTTAGTCAAATGGATGGTAGCCTTGTCATGATAGAAGGTAGTCTGTTATTGATATTTTTGTTACTCCCATTGATGGTAGTCTTGTCATTATGGAAGAAAGTCAGTTGATCAGATTTTTTTAATCCAATGGATGGTAGCCTTGTCATTATGGAAGGAAGTCTTTTGTCGAGATTTTTGTTATTCCAATGGATGGTGGCCTTTTCATTATGGAAGGTAGTCTTTTGTCGAGATTTTTGTTACTCCAATTGATGGTAGCCATGTCATTATGGAAGGTAGTCTGTTGCCGAGATTTTTGTTACTCTAAAGGATGGTAGCCTTGTCATTATGGAATGTAGTATGTTGTCGAGATTTTTGTTACTCCAATGGATTTTAGCCTTGTCATTATGGAAGGTAGTCTGTTGTCGAAATTTATATTACTCCAATGAAATGTAGCCTTGTCATTATGGAAGGTAGTCTGCTGTTGAGATTTTTGTTACTCCAATGGATGGTAGCCTTGACATTATGGAAGGTAGTCTGTTGTCGAGATTTTTGTTATTCCAATGGATGGTAGCCTTGTCATTATGAAAGGTAGTCTGTTGTCAATATTTTTTTTAGTCCAATTGATGGTAGCCTTGTCATTATGGAATGTAGTCTGTTGTCGAGATTTTAGTTATTCCATTGGATGGTAGCCTTGTCATTATGGAAGGTAGTCTGTTGTCCAGATTTTTTTTACTCTAATTAATGGCAGCCTTGTCATTATGGAAGGTAGTCTGTTGCCGAGATTTTTGTCACTCCAATTGATGGTAGCCTTGTTATTATGGAAGGTAGTCTGTTGTCGAGATTTTTGTTTTTCCAATGGATGGTAGCCTTCTCATTATGGAAGGTAATGGGTTGTCGATATTTTTGTTACTCCAATTGATGGTAGCCTTGTCATTTTGTAACGTAGTCTGTGTTCGAGATTTTTGTTACTCAAATTGATGGTAGCCTTGTCATTATTTAAGGTAGTCTGTTGTCGAGATTTATGTTAGTCAAATGGAAGGTAGCCTTGTCATTAGGGAAGGTAGTCTGTTGCTGATATTTTTGTTAATCCAATGGATGGTAGCCTTGTCATAATGGAAGGAAGTCTGTCGATCAGATTTTTGTTACTCCAATGGATGGTAGTCTTGTCATTATGGAAGGTAGTCTATAGTCTAGATTTTTGTTATTCCATTGGATGGTAGCCTTGTCATTATGGAAGGTAGAATTTTGTCGAGATTTTTGTTACTCCAAATGGATGGTAGCCTTGTCATTATGGAAGGTAGTCTGTTGCCGAGATTTTTGTTACTCTAAAGGATGGTAGCCTTGTAATTATGGATGGTAGTCTGTTGTCGAGATTTTCGTTACTCTAATGGATTGTAGCCTTGTCATTATGGAAGGTAGTCTGTTGTAGAAATTTTTGTTACTCCAATAGATTGTAGCCTTGTCATTATGGAAGGTAGTCTGTTGTCTAGATTTTTGTTACTCCAATGGTGGTAGCCTTGTCATTATGGAAGGTAGTTTGTTGTCAAGATTTTTGTCACTCCAATGGATGGTAACCTTGTCATTATGGAAGGTAGTCTGTCGTTGAGATTTCTGTTACTCCAATGGTTGGTAGCTTTGTCATTATGGAAGGTAATCTATTGTCGAGATTTTTGTTACTCTAATGGATGGTAGCCTTGTCATTATAGAAGGTAGCCTATTGTCGAGATTTTTATTACTCCAATTGATGGTAGCCTTGTCATTATGGAACGTAGTCTATTGTCGAGATTTTTGTAACACCAATGGATGGTAGCCTTGTCATTACGGAAGGTAGTCTATTGTCGAGATCTTTGTTACTCTAATGGATTGTAGCCTTGTTATTATGGAAGGAAGTCTGTTGTCGAGATTTTTGTTATTCCATTGGATGGTAGCCTTTTCATTATGGAAGGTAGTCTTTTGTCGACATTTTTGTTACTCCAATTGATGGTAGCCATGTCATTATGGAAGGTAGTCTGTTGCCGAGATTTTTGTTACTCTAAAGGATAGTAGCCTTGTCATTATGGAATGTAGTATGTTGTCGAGATTTTTGTTACTCCAATGGATTTTAGCCTTGTCATTATGGAAGGTAGTCTGTTGTCAAAATTTATATTACTCCAATGGATTGTAGCCTTGTCATTATGGAAGGTAGTCTGTTGTTGAGATTTTTGTTACTCCAATGGATTGTAGCCTTGTCATTATGGAAGGTAGTCTGTTGTCGAGATTTTTGTTACTCCAAAGGATGGTAGCCTTGTCATTATGAAAGGTAGTTTGTTGTCAATATTTTTTTTACTCCATTGGATGGTAGCCTTGTCATTATGGAAGGTAGTCTGTTGTCCAGATTTTTTTTACTCTAATTAATGGCAGCCTTGTCATTATGGAAGGTAGTCTGTTGCCGAGATTTTTGTCACTCCAATTGATGGTAGCCTTGTTATTATGGAAGGTAGTCTGTTGTCGAGATTTTTGTTTTTCCAATGGATGGTAGCCTTCTCATTATGGAAGGTAATGGGTTGTCGATATTTTTGTTACTCCAATTGATGGTAGCCTTGTCATTTTGTAACGTAGTCTGTGTTCGAGATTTTTGTTACTCAAATTGATGGTAGCCTTGTCATTATGTAAGGTAGTCTGTTGTCGAGATTTATGTTAGTCAAATGGAAGGTAGCCTTGTCATTAGGGAAGGTAGTCTGTTGCTGATATTTTTGTTAATCCAATGGATGGTAGCCTTGTCATAATGGAAGGAAGTCTGTCGATCAGATTTTTGTTACTCCAATGGATGGTAGTCTTGTCATTATGGAAGGTAGTCTATAGTCTAGATTTTTGTTATTCCATTGGATGGTAGCCTTGTCATTATGGAAGGTAGAATTTTGTCGAGATTTTTGTTACTCCAAATGGATGGTAGCCTTGTCATTATGGAAGGTAGTCTGTTGCCGAGATTTTTGTTACTCTAAAGGATGGTAGCCTTGTAATTATGGATGGTAGTCTGTTGTCGAGATTTTCGTTACTCTAATGGATTGTAGCCTTGTCATTATGGAAGGTAGTCTGTTGTAGAAATTTTTGTTACTCCAATAGATTGTAGCCTTGTCATTATGGAAGGTAGTCTGTTGTCTAGATTTTTGTTACTCCAATGGTGGTAGCCTTGTCATTATGGAAGGTAGTTTGTTGTCAAGATTTTTGTCACTCCAATGGATGGTAACCTTGTCATTATGGAAGGTAGTCTGTCGTTGAGATTTCTGTTACTCCAATGGTTGGTAGCTTTGTCATTATGGAAGGTAATCTATTGTCGAGATTTTTGTTACTCTAATGGATGGTAGCCTTGTCATTATAGAAGGTAGCCTATTGTCGAGATTTTTATTACTCCAATTGATGGTAGCCTTGTCATTATGGAACGTAGTCTATTGTCGAGATTTTTGTAACACCAATGGATGGTAGCCTTGTCATTACGGAAGGTAGTCTATTGTCGAGATCTTTGTTACTCTAATGGATTGTAGCCTTGTTATTATGGAAGGAAGTCTGTTGTCGAGATTTTTGTTATTCCATTGGATGGTAGCCTTTTCATTATGGAAGGTAGTCTTTTGTCGAGATTTTTGTTACTCCAATTGATGGTAGCCATGTCATTATGGAAGGTAGTCTGTTGCTGAGATTTTTGTTACTCTAAAGGATAGTAGCCTTGTCATTATGGAATGTAGTATGTTGTCGAGATTTTTGTTACTCCAATGGATTTTAGCCTTGTCATTATGGAAGGTAGTCTGTTGTCAAAATTTATATTACTCCAATGGATTGTAGCCTTGTCATTATGGAAGGTAGTCTGTTGTTGAGATTTTTGTTACTCCAATGGATTGTAGCCTTGTCATTATGGAAGGTAGTCTGTTGTCGAGATTTTTGTTACTCCAATGGATGGTAGCCTTGTCATTATAAAAGGTAGTTTGTTGTCAATATTTTTTTTACTCCATTGGATGGTAGCCTTGTCATTATGGAAGGTAGTCTGTTGCCGAGATTTTTGTCACTCCAATTGATGGTAGCCTTGTTATTATGGAAGGTAGTCTGTTGTCGAGATTTTTGTTTTTCCAATGGATGGTAGCCTTCTCATTATGGAAGGTAATGGGTTGTCGATATTTTTGTTACTCCAATTGATGGTAGCCTTGTCATTTTGTAACGTAGTCTGTGTTCGAGATTTTTGTTACTCAAATTGATGGTAGCCTTGTCATTATGTAAGGTAGTCTGTTGTCGAGATTTATGTTAGTCAAATGGAAGGTAGCCTTGTCATTAGGGAAGGTAGTCTGTTGCTGATATTTTTGTTAATCCAATGGATGGTAGCCTTGTCATTATGGAAGGAAGTCTGTCGATCAGATTTTTGTTACTCTAATGGATGGTAGCCTTGTCATTATGGAAGGTAGTCTATAGTCTAGATTTTTGTTATTCCATTGGATGGTAGCCTTGTCATTATGGAAGGTAGAATTTTGTCGAGATTTTTGTTACTCCAAATGGATGGTAGCCTTGTCATTATGGAAGGTAGTCTGTTGCCGAGATTTTTGTTACTCTAAAGGATGGTAGCCTTGTAATTATGGATGGTAGTCTGTTGTCGAGATTTTCGTTACTCTAATGGATTGTAGCCTTGTCATTATGGAAGGTAGTCTGTTGTAGAAATTTTTGTTACTCCAATAGATTGTAGCCTTGTCATTATGGAAGGTAGTCTGTTGTCTAGATTTTTGTTACTCCAATGGTGGTAGCCTTGTCATTATGGAAGGTAGTTTGTTGTCAAGATTTTTGTCACTCCAATGGATGGTAACCTTGTCATTATGGAAGGTAGTCTGTCGTTGAGATTTCTGTTACTCCAATGGTTGGTAGCCTTGTCATTATGGAAGGTAATCTGTTGTCGAGATTTTTGTTACTCTAATGGATGGTAGCCTTGTCATTATAGAAGGTAGTCTGTTGTCGAGATTTTTATTACTCCAATTGATGGAAGCCTTGTCATTATGGAACATAGTCTATTGTCGAGATTTTTGTAACACCAATGGATGGTAGCCTTGTCATTACGGAAGGTAGTCTATTGTCGAGATCTTTGTTACTCTAATGGATTGTAGCCTTGTCATTATGGAAGGTAGTCAGTTGTCGAGATTATTGTTACTCAAATTGATGGTAGCCTTGTCATTATGTAAGGTAGTCTGTTGTCGAGATTTTTTGTTTAGTCAAATGGATGGTAGCCTTGTCATGATAGAAGGTAGTCTGTTATTGATATTTTTGTTACTCCCATTGATGGTAGTCTTGTCATTATGGAAGAAAGTCTGTTGATCAGATTTTTTTAATCCAATGGATGGTAGCCTTGTCATTATGGAAGGAAGTCTGTTGTCGAGATTTTTGTTATTCCAATGGATGGTAGCCTTTTCATTATGGAAGGTAGTCTTTTGTCGAGATTTTTGTTACTCCAATTGATGGTAGCCATGTCATTATGGAAGGTAGTCTGTTGCCGAGATTTTTGTTACTCTAAAGGATGGTAGCCTTGTCATTATGGAATGTAGTATGTTGTCTAGATTTTTGTTACTCCAATGGATTTTAGCCTTGTCATTATGGAAGGTAGTTTGTTGTCGAAATTTATATTACTCCAATGATATGTAGCCTTGTCATTATGGAAGGTAGTCTGCTGTTGAGATTTTTGTTACTCCAATGGATGGTAGCCTTGACATTATGGAAGGTAGTCTGTTGTCGAGATTTTTGTTATTCCAATGGATGGTAGCCTTGTCATTATGAAAGGTAGTCTGTTGTCAATATTTTTTTTAGTCCAATTGATGGTAGCCTTGTCATTATGGAATGTAGTCTGTTGTCGAGATTTTAGTTATTCCATTGGATGGTAGCCTTGTCATTATGGAAGGTAGTCTGTTGTCCAGATTTTTTTTACTCTAATTAATGGCAGCCTTGTCATTATGGAAGGTAGTCTGTTGCCGAGATTTTTGTCACTCCAATTGATGGTAGCCTTGTTATTATGGAAGGTAGTCTGTTGTCGAGATTTTTGTTTTTCCAATGGATGGTAGCCTTCTCATTATGGAAGGTAATGGGTTGTCGATATTTTTGTTACTCCAATTGATGGTAGCCTTGTCATTTTGTAACGTAGTCTGTGTTCGAGATTTTTGTTACTCAAACTGATGGTAGCCTTGTCATTATGTAAGGTAGTCTGTTGTCGAGATTTATGTTAGTCAAATGGAAGGTAGCCTTGTAATTAGGGAAGGTAGTCTGTTGCTGATATTTTTGTTAATCCAATGGATGGTAGCCTTGTCATAATGGAAGGAAGTCAGTTGATCAGATTTTTGTTACTCCAATGGATGGTAGCCTTGTCATTATGGAAGGTAGTCTATAGTCTAGATTTTTGTTATTCCATTGGATGGTAGCCTTGTCATTATGGAAGGTAGAATTTTGTCGAGATTTTTGTTACTCCAAATGGATGGTAGCCTTGTCATTATGGAAGGTAGTTTGTTGCCGAGATTTTTGTTACTCTAAAGGATGGTAGCCTTGTAATTATGGATGGTAGTCTGTTGTCGAGATTTTCGTTACTCTAATGGATTGTAGCCTTGTCATTATGGAAGGTAGTCTGTTGTAGAAATTTTTGTTACTCCAATAGATTGTAGCCTTGTCATTATGGAAGGTAGTCTGTTGTCTAGATTTTTGTTACTCCAATGGTGGTAGCCTTGTCATTATGGAAGGTAGTTTGTTGTCAAGATTTTTGTCACTCCAATGGATGGTAACCTTGTCATTATGGAAGGTAGTCTGTCGTTGAGATTTCTGTTACTCCAATGGTTGGTAGCTTTGTCATTATGGAAGGTAATCTATTGTCGAGATTTTTGTTACTCTAATGGATGGTAGCCTTGTCATTATAGAAGGTAGCCTATTGTCGAGATTTTTATTACTCCAATTGATGGTAGCCTTGTCATTATGGAACGTAGTCTATTGTCGAGATTTTTGTAACACCAATGGATGGTAGCCTTGTCATTACGGAAGGTAGTGTATTGTCGAGATCTTTGTTACTCTAATGGATTGTAGCCTTGTTATTATGGAAGGAAGTCTGTTGTCGAGATTTTTGTTATTCCATTGGATGGTAGCCTTTTCATTATGGAAGGTAGTCTTTTGTCGAGATTTTTGTTACTCCAATTGATGGTAGCCATGTCATTATGGAAGGTAGTCTGTTGCCGAGATTTTTGTTACTCTAAAGGATAGTAGCCTTGTCATTATGGAATGTAGTATGTTGTCGAGATTTTTGTTACTCCAATGGATTTTAGCCTTGTCATTATGGAAGGTAGTCTGTTGTCAAAATTTATATTACTCCAATGGATTGTAGCCTTGTCATTATGGAAGGTAGTCTGTTGTTGAGATTTTTGTTACTCCAATGGATGGTAGCCTTGACATTATGGAAGGTAGTCTGTTGTCGAGATTTTTGTTACTCCAATGGATGGTAGCCTTGTCATTATGAAAGGTAGTTTGTTGTCAATATTTTTTTTACTCCAATTGATGGTAGCCTTGTCATTATGGAATGTAGTCTGTTGTCCAGATTTTTTTTACTCTAATCGATGGCAGCCTTGTCATTATGGAAGGTAGTCTGTTGCCGAGATTTTTGTCACTCCAATTGATGGTAGCCTTGTTATTATGGAAGGTAGTCTGTTGTCGAGATTTTTGTTTTTCCAATGGATGGTAGCCTTCTCATTATGGAAGGTAATGGGTTGTCGATATTTTTGTTACTCCAATTGATGGTAGCCTTGTCATTTTGTAACGTAGTCTGTGTTCGAGATTTTTGTTACTCAAATTGATGGTAGCCTTGTCATTATGTAAGGTAGTCTGTTGTCGAGATTTATGTTAGTCAAATGGAAGGTAGCCTTGTCATTAGGGAAGGTAGTCTGTTGCTGATATTTTTGTTAATCCAATGGATGGTAGCCTTGTCATTATGGAAGGAAGTCTGTCGATCAGATTTTTGTTACTCTAATGGATTGTAGCCTTGTCATTATGGAAGGTAGTCTATAGTCTAGATTTTTGTTATTCCATTGGATGGTAGCCTTGTCATTATGGAAGGTAGAATTTTGTCGAGATTTTTGTTACTCCAAATGGATGGTAGCCTTGTCATTATGGAAGGTAGTCTGTTGCCGAGATTTTTGTTACTCTAAAGGATAGTAGCCTTGTCATTATGGAATGTAGTATGTTGTCGAGATTTTTGTTACTCCAATGGATTTTAGCCTTGTCATTATGGAAGGTAGTCTGTTGTCAAAATTTATATTACTCCAATGGATTGTAGCCTTGTCATTATGGAAGGTAGTCTGTTGTTGAGATTTTTGTTACTCCAATGGATGGTAGCCTTGACATTATGGAAGGTAGTCTGTTGTCGAGATTTTTGTTACTCCAATGGATGGTAGCCTTGTCATTATGAAAGGTAGTTTGTTGTCAATATTTTTTTTACTCCAATTGATGGTAGCCTTGTCATTATGGAATGTAGTCTGTTGTCCAGATTTTTTTTACTCTAATCGATGGCAGCCTTGTCATTATGGAAGGTAGTCTGTTGCCGAGATTTTTGTCACTCCAATTGATGGTAGCCTTGTTATTATGGAAGGTAGTCTGTTGTCGAGATTTTTGTTTTTCCAATGGATGGTAGCCTTCTCATTATGGAAGGTAATGGGTTGTCGATAGTTTTGTTACTCCAATTGATGGTAGCCTTGTCATTATGTAACGTAGTTTGTGTTCGAGATTTTTGTTACTCAAATTGATGGTAGCCTTGTCATTATGTAAGGTAGTCTGTTGTCGAGATTTATGTTAGTCAAATGGAAGGTAGACTTGTCATTATGGAAGTTAGTCTGTTGTTGATATTTTTGTTAATCCAATGGATGGTAGCCTTGTCATTATGGAAGGAATTCTGTTGATCAGATTTTTGTTACTCTAATATATGGTAGCCTTGTCATTATGGAAGGTAGTATATTGTAGAGATTTTTGTTATTCCATTGGATGGTAGCCTTGTCATTATGGAAGGTAGACTTTTGTCGAGATTATTGTTACTCCAAATGGATGGTAGCCTTATGATTATGGAAGTTAGTCTGTTGCCAAGATTTTTTTTACTCTAAAGGATGGTAGCCTTGTAATTATGGATGGTAGTCTGTTGTCGAGATTTTTGTTACTCCAATGGATTGTAGCCTTGTCATTATGGAAGGTAGTCTGTTGTCAAAATTTATGTTACTCCAATGGATTGTAGCCTTGTCATTATGGAAGGTAGTGTATTGTCGAGATTTTTGTTACTCCAATGGATGGTAGCCTTGTCATTATGGAAGGTAGTCTGTTGTCGAGATTTTTGTTACTCCAATGGATGGTAGCCTTGTCATTATGAAAGGTAGTCTGTTGTCGATATTTTTGTTACTCCAATTGATGGTAGCCTTGTCATTATGGAACATATTTTGTTGTCGAGACTTTTGTTATTCCATTGGATGGTAGTCTTGTCATTATGGAAGGTAGTCTGTTGTCGAGATTTTTTTTACTCTAATGGATGGCAGCCTTGTCATTATGGAAGGTAGTGTGTTGTCGAGATTTTTGTCACTCCAATTGATGGAAGTCTTGTCATTATGGAAGGTAGTCTGTTGTCGAGATTTTTGTTTTTCCAATGGATGGTAGCCTTGCCATTATGGAAGGTAGTGTGTTGTCGATATTTTTGTTACTCCAATTAATGTTAGCCTTGTCATTATGGAACGTAGTCTGTTATCGAGATTTTCGTTACACTAATGGATGGTAGCCTTGTCATTATGAAAGGTAGTTTGTTGTCGAGTTTTTCTTTACTCCAATTGATGGTAGTCTTGTCATTATGGAACGTAGTCTGTTGTCGAGATATTTGTTACACCAATGGATGGTAGCCTTGTCATTACAGAAGGTAGTCTGTTGTAGAGATCTTTGTTACTCTAATGGATTGTAGCCTTGTCATTATGGAAGGTAGTCAGTTGTCGAGATTTTTGTTACTCAAATTGATGGTAGCCTTGTCATTATGTAAGGTAGTCTGTTGTCGAGATTTTTTGTTAGTCAAATGGATGGTAGCCTTGTCATGATGGAAGGTAGTCAGTTGTCGAGATTTTTGTTACTCAAATTGATGGTAGCCTTATCATTATGTAACGTAGTCTGTTGTCGATATTTTTGTTAGTCAAATGGATGGTAGCCTTGTCATTATGGAAGGTAGTCTGTTGTTGATATTTTTGTTAATCCAATAGATGGTAGCCTTGTCATTATGGAAGGAAGTCTGCTGATCAGATTTTTATTACTCCAATGGTTGGTAGCCTTATCATTATGGAAGGTAGTCTATTGTCGAGATTTTTGTTATTTCATTGGATGGTAGCCTTGTCATTATGGAAGGTAGAGTTTTGTCGAGATTTTTGTTACTCCAAATGGATGGTAGCCTTGTCATTATGGAAGGTAGTTTGTTGCCGAGATTTTTGTTACTCTAAAGGATGGTAGCCTTGTCATTATGGAAGGTAGTCTGTTGCCGTGATTTTTGTTACTCTAAAGGATGGTAGCCTTGTCATTATGGATGGTAGTCTGTTGTCGAGATTTTTGTTACTCCAATGGATTGTAGCCTTGTCATTATGGAATGAATTCTGTTGTCGAAATTTTTGTTACTCCAATGGATTGTAGCCTTGTCATTATGGAAGGTTGTCTGTTGTCTAGATTTTTGTTACTCCAATGGTGGTAGCCTTGTCATTATGGAAGGTAGTCTGTCGTTGAGATTTCTGTTACTCCAATGGATGGTAACTTTGTCATTATGGAAGGTAGTCTGTTGTCGAGATTTTTGTTTTTCCAATGGATTGTATCCTTGTCATTAGGGAAGGTAGTGTGTTGTCGATATTTTTGTTACTCCAATTGATGGTAGCCTTGTCATTATGGAACGTAGTCTGTTGTCGAGATTTTTGTTACACTAATGGATGGTAGCCTTGTCATTACGTAAGGTAGTCTATTGTCGAGATCTTTGTTACTCTAATGGATTGTAGCCTTGTCATTATGGAAGGTAGTCAGTTGTCGAGATTTTTGTTACTCAAATTGATGGTAGCCTTGTCATTATGTAAGGTAGTCTGTTGATCAGATTTTTGTTACACCAATGGTTGGTAGCCTTGTCATTATCGAAGGTAGTCTATTGTCGATATTTTTGTTATTCCATTGGATGGTAGCCTTGTCATTATGGAAGGTAGAGTTTTGTCGAGATTTTTGTTACTCCAAATGGATGGTAGCCTTGTCATTATGGAAGGTAGTTTGTTGCCGAGATTTTTGTTACTCTAAAGGATGGTAGCCTTGTCATTATGGAAGGTAGTCTGTTGCCGTGATTTTTGTTACTCTAAAGGATGGTAGCCTTGTCATTATGGATGGTAGTCTGTTGTCGAGATTTTTGTTACTCCAATGGATTGTAGCCTTGTCATTATGGAATGAATTCTGTTGTCGAAATTTTTGTTACTCCAATGGATTGTAGCCTTGTCATTATGGAAGGTTGTCTGTTGTCTAGATTTTTGTTACTCCAATGGTGGTAGCCTTGTCATTATGGAAGGTAGTCTGTCGTTGAGATTTCTGTTACTCCAATGGATGGTAACTTTGTCATTATGGAAGGTAGTCTGTTGTCGAGATTTTTGTTTTTCCAATGGATTGTATCCTTGTCATTAGGGAAGGTAGTGTGTTGTCGATATTTTTGTTACTCCAATTGATGGTAGCCTTGTCATTATGGAACGTAGTCTGTTGTCGAGATTTTTGTTACACTAATGGATGGTAGCCTTGTCATTACGTAAGGTAGTCTATTGTCGAGATCTTTGTTACTCTAATGGATTGTAGCCTTGTCATTATGGAAGGTAGTCAGTTGTCGAGATTTTTGTTACTCAAATTGATGGTAGCCTTGTCATTATGTAAGGTAGTCTGTTGATCAGATTTTTGTTACACCAATGGTTGGTAGCCTTGTCATTATCGAAGGTAGTCTATTGTCGATATTTTTGTTATTCCATTGGATGGTAGCCTTTTCATTATGGAAGGTAGAGTTTTGTCGAGATTTTTCTTACTCCAAATGGATGGTAGCCTTGTCATTATTGAAGGTAGTATGTTACCTAGATTTTTGTTACTCTAAAGGATGGTAGCCTTGTCATTATGGATGGTGGTCTGTTGTCGAGATTTTTGTTACTCCAATGGATTGTAGCCTTGTCATTATGGAAGGTAGTCTTTTGTCGAAATTTATGTTACTCCAATGGATTGTAGCCTTGTCATTATGGAAGGTAGTCTATTGTCGAGATTTTTGTTACTCCAATGGATGGTAGCCTTGTCATTATGGAAGGTAGTCTGTTGCCGAGATTTTTGTTACTCCAATGGATGGTAGCTTTGTCATTATGAAAGGTAGTCTGTTGTCGATATTTTTGTTACTCCAATTGATGGTAGCCTTGTCATTATGGAACATATTCTGTTGTCGAGACTTTTGTTATTCCATTGGATGGTAGGCTTGTCATTATGGAAGGTAGTCTGTTGTCGAGATTTTTTTTACTCTAATGGATGGCAGCCTTGTCATTATGGAAGGTAGTGTGTTGTCGAGATTTTTGTCACTCCAAATGATGGAAGCCTTGTCATTATGGAAGGTAGTCTGTTGTCGAGATTTTTTTTTTCCAATGGATGGTAGCATTGCCATTATGGAAGGTAGTGTGTTGTCGATATTTTTGTTACTCCAATTAATGTTAGCCTTGTCATTATGGAACGTAGTCTGTTGTCGAGATTTTTGTTACACTGATGGATGGTAGCCTTGTCATTACAGAAGGTAGTCTGTTGTCGAGATCTTTGTTACTCCAATGAATTGTAGCCTTGTCATTATGGAAGGTAGTCTGTTGTCGAGTTTTTCTTTACTCCAATTGATGGTAGCCTTGTCATTATGGAATGTAGTCTGTTGTCGAGATATTTGTTACACCAATGGATGGTAGCCTTGTCATTACAGAAGGTAGTCTGTTGTAGAGATCTTTGTTACTCTAATGGATTGTAGCCTTGTCATTATGGAAGGTAGTCAGTTGTCGAGATTTTTGTTACTCAAATTGATGGAAGCCTTGTCATCATGTAAGGTAGTCTGTTGTCGAGATTTTTTGTTAGTCAAATGGATGGTAGCCTTGTCATGATGGAAGGTAGTCAGTTGTCGAGATTTTTGTTACTCAAATTGATGGTAGCCTTATCATTATGTAAGGTAGTCTGTTGTCGATATTTTTGTTAGTCAAATGGATGGTAGCCTTGTCATTATGGAAGGTAGTCTGTTGTTGATATTTTTGTTAATCCAATAGATGGTAGCCTTGTCATTATGGAAGGAAGTCTGCTTATCATATTTTTATTACTCCAATGTTTAGTAGCCTTGTCATTATGGAAGGTAGTATATTGTCGAGATTTTTGTTATTTCATTGGATGGTAGCCTTGTCATTATGGAAGGTAGAGTTTTGTCGAGATTTTTGTTACTCCAAATGGATGGTAGCCTTGTCATTATGGAAGGTAGTCTATAGTCGAGATTTTTGTTATTCCATTGGATGGTAGCCTTGTCATTATGGAAGATAGAGTTTTGTCGAGATTTTTGTTACTCCAAATGGATGGTAGCCTTGTCATTATGGAAGGTAGTTTGTTACCGAGATTTTTGATACTCTAAAGGATGGTAGCCTTGTCATTATGGAAGGTAGTCTGTTGCTGTGATTTTTGTTACTCTAAAGGATGGTAGCCTTGTCATTATGGATGGTAGTCTGTTGTCGAGATTTTTGTTACTCCAATGGATTGTAGCCTTGTCATTATGGAATGTAGTCTGTTGTCGAAATTTTTGTTACTCCAATGGATTGTAGCCTTGTCATTATGGAAGGTTGTCTGTTGTCTAGATTTTTGTTACTCCAATGGTGGTAGGCTTGTCATTATGGAAGGTAGTCTATCGTTGAGATTTCTGTTACTCCAATGGATGGTAACTTTGTCATTATGGAAGGTAGTCTGTTGTCGAGATTTTTGTTTTTCCAATGGATGGTATCCTTGTCATTAGGGAAAGTAGTGTGTTGTCGATATTTTTGTTACTCCAATTGATGGTAGCCTTGTCATTATGGAACGTAGTCTGTTGTCGAGATTTTTGTTACACTAATGGATGGTAGCCTTGTCATTACGAAAGGTAGTCTATTGTCGAGATCTTTGTTACTCTAATGGATTGTAGCCTTGTCATTATGGAAGGTAGTCAGTTGTCGAGATTTTTGTTACTCAAATTGATGGTAGCCTTGTCATTATGTAAGGTAGTCTGTTGTCGAGATTTATGTTAGTCAAATGGAAGGTAGCCTTGTCATTATGGAAGTTAGTCTGTTGTTGATATTTTTGTTAATCCAATGGATGGTAGCCTTGTCATTATGGAAGGAAGTCTGTTGATCAGATTTTTGTTACTCTAATATATGGTAGCCTTGTCATTATGGAAGGTAGTATATTGTAGAGATTTTTGTTATTCCATTGGATGGTAGCCTTGTCATTATGGAAGGTAGACTTTTGTCGAGATTATTGTTACTCCAAATGGATGGTAGCCTTATGATTATGGAAGGTAGTATGTTGCCGAGATTTTTTTTACTCTAAAGGATGGTAGCCTTGTAATTATGGATGGTAGTCTGTTGTCGAGATTTTTGTTACTCCAATGGATTGTAGCCTTGTCATTATGGAAGGTAGTCTGTTGTCAAAATTTATGTTACTCCAATGGATTGTAGCCTTGTCATTATGGAAGGTAGTGTATTGTCGAGATTTTTGTTACTCCAATGGATGGTAGCCTTGTCATTATGGAAGGTAGTCTGTTGTCGAGATTTTTGTTACTCCAATGGATGGTAGCCTTGTCATTATGAAAGGTAGTCTGTTGTCGATATTTTTGTTACTCCAATTGATGGTAGCCTTGTCATTATGGAACATATTCTGTTGTCGAGACTTTTGTTATTCCATTGGATGGTAGTCTTGTCATTATGGAAGGTAGTCTGTTGTCGAGATTTTTTTTACTCTAATGGATGGCAGCCTTGTCATTATGGAAGGTAGTGTGTTGTCGAGATTTTTGTCACTCCAATTGATGGAAGCCTTGTCATTATGGAAGGTAGTCTGTTGTAGAGATTTTTGTTTTTCCAATGGATGGTAGCCTTGCCATTATGGAAGGTAGTGTGTTGTCGATATTTTTGTTACTCCAATTAATGTTAGCCTTGTCATTATGGAACGTAGTCTATTGTCGAGATTTTTGTTACACTAATGGATGGTAGCCTTGTCATTACAGAAGGTAGTCTGTTGTCGAGATCTTTGTTACTCCAATGGATTGTAGCCTTGTCATTATGGAAGGTAGTCTATTGTAGAGTTTTTCTTTACTCCAATTGATGGTAGCCTTGTCATTATGGAACGTAGTCTGTTGTCGAGATATTTGTTACACCAATGGATGGTAGCCTTGTCATTACAGAAGGTAGTCTGTTGTAGAGATCTTTGTTACTCTAATGGATTGTAGCCTTGTCATTATGGAAGGTAGTCAGTTGTCGAGTTTTTTGTTACTCAAATTGATGGTAGCCTTGTCATTATGTAAGGTAGTCTGTTGTCGAGATTTTTTGTTAGTCAAATGGATGGTAGCCTTGTCATGATGGAAGGTAGTCAGTTGTCGAGATTTTTGTTACTCAAATTGATGGTAGCCTTATCATTATGTAAGGTAGTCTGTTGTCGATATTTTTGTTAGTCAAATGGATGGTAGCCTTGTCATTATTGAAGGTAGTCTGTTGTTGATATTTTTGTTAATCCAATAGATGGTAGCCTTGTCATTATGGAAGGAAGTCTGCTGATCAGATTTTTATTACTCCAATGGTTAGTAGCCTTGTCATTATGGAAGGTAGTCTATTGTCGAGATTTTTGTTATTTCATTGGATGGTAGCCTTGTCATTATGGAAGGTAGTCTATAGTCGAGATTTTTGTTATTCCATTGGATGGTAGCCTTGTCATTATGGAAGGTAGAGTTTTGTCGAGATTTTTGTTACTCCAAATGGATGGTAGCCTTGTCATTATGGAAGGTAGTTTGTTGACGAGATTTTTGTTACTCTAAAGGATGGTAGCCTTGTCATTATGAAAGGTAGTCTGTTGCCGTGATTTTTGTTACTCTAAAGGATGGTAGCCTTGTCATTATGGATGGTAGTCTGTTGTCGAGATTTTTGTTACTCCAATGGATTGTAGCCTTGTCATTATGGAATGTAGTCTGTTGTCGAAATTTTTGTTACTCCAATGGATTGTAGCCTTGTCATTATGGAAGGTTGTCTGTTGTCTAGATTTTTGTTACTCCAATGGTGGTAGCCTTGTCATTATGGACGGTAGTCTGTCGTTGAGATTTCTGTTACTCCAATGGATGGTAACTTTGTCATTATGGAACGTAGTCTATTGTCGAGATTTTTGTAACACCAATGGATGGTAGCCTTGTCATTACGGAAGGTAGTCTATTGTCGAGATCTTTGTTACTCTAATGGATTTAAGCCTTGTCATTATGGAAGGTAGTCAGTTGTCGAGATTATTGTTACTCAAATTGATGGTAGCCTTGTCATTATGTAAGGTAGTCTGTTGTCGAGATTTTTTGTTTAGTCAAATGGATGGTAGCCTTGTCATGATAGAAGGTAGTCTGTTATTGATATTTTTGTTACTCCCATTGATGGTAGTCTTGTCATTATGGAAGAAAGTCTGTTGATCAGATTTTTTTACTCCAATGGATGGTAGCCTTGTCATTATGGAAGGAAGTCTGTTGTCGAGATTTTTGTTATTCCATTGGATGGTAGCCTTTTCATTATGGAAGGTAGTCTTTTGTCGAGATTTTTGTTACTCCAATTGATGGTAGCCATGGCATTATGGAAGGTAGTCTGTTGCCGAGATTTTTGTTACTCTAAAGGATAGTAGCCTTGTCATTATGGAATGTAGTATGTTGTCGAGATTTTTGTTACTCCAATGGATTTTAGCCTTGTCATTATGGAAGGTAGTCTGTTGTCAAAATTTATATTACTCCAATGGATTGTAGCCTTGTCATTATGGAAGGTAGTCTGTTGTTGAGATTTTTGTTACTCCAATGGATGGTAGCCTTGACATTATGGAAGGTAGTCTGTTGTCGAGATTTTTGTTACTCCAATGGATGGTAGCCTTGTCATTATGAAAGGTAGTTTGTTGTCAATATTTTTTTACTCCAATTGATGGTAGCCTTGTCATTATGGAATGTAGTCTGTTGTCCAGATTTTTTTTACTCTAATGGATGGCAGCCTTGTCATTATGGAAGGTAGTATGTTGCCGAGATTTTTGTCACTCCAATTGATGGTAGCCTTGTTATTATGGAAGGTAGTCTGTTGTCGAGATTTTTGTTTTTCCAATGGATGGTAGCCTTCTCATTATGGAAGGTAATGGGTTTTCGATAATTTTGTTACTCCAATTGATGGTAGCCTTGTCATTATGTAACGTAGTTTGTGTTCGAGATTTTTGTTACTCAAATTGATGGTAGCCTTGTCATTATGTAAGGTAGTATGTTGTCGAGATTTATGTTAGTCAAATGGAAGGTAGCCTTGTCATTATGGAAGTTAGTCTGTTGTTGATATTTTTGTTAACTCAATGGATGGTAGCCTTGTCATTATGGAAGGAAGTCTGTTGATCAGATTTTTGTTACTCTAATATATGGTAGCCTTGTCATTATGGAAGGTAGTATATTGTAGAGATTTTTGTTATTCCATTGGATGGTAGCCTTGTCATTATGGAAGGTAGACTTTTGTCGAGATTATTGTTACTCCAAATGGATGGTAGCCTTATGATTATGTAAGGTAGTCTGTTGCCGAGATTTTTTTTACTCTAAAGGATGGTAGCCTTGTAATTATGGATGGTAGTCTGTTGTCGAGATTTTTGTTACTCCAATGGATTGTAGCCTTGTCATTATGGAAGGTAGTCTGTTGTCAAAATTTATGTTACTCCAATGGATTGTAGCCTTGTCATTATGGAAGGTAGTGTATTGTCGATATTTTTGTTACTCCAATGGATGTTAGCCTTGTCATTATGGAAGGTAGTCTGTTGTCGAGATTTTTGTTACTCCAATGGATGGTAGCCTTGTCATTATGAAAGGTAGTCTGTTGTCGATATTTTTGTTACTCCAATTGATGGTAGCCTTGTCATTATGGAACATATTTTGTTGTCGAGACTTTTGTTATTCCATTGGATGGTAGTCTTCTCATTATGGAAGGTAGTCTGTTGTCAAGATTTTTTTTACTCTAATGGATGGCAGCCTTGTCATTATGGAAGGTAGTGTGTTGTCGAGATTTTTGTCACTCCAATTGATGGAAGCCTTGTCATTATGGAAGGTAGTCTGTTGTCGAGATTTTTGTTTTTCCAATGGATGGTAGCCTTGCCATTATGGAAGGTAGTGTGTTGTCGATATTTTTGTTACTCCAATTAATGTTAGCCTTGTCATTATGGAACGTAGTCTGTTATCGAGATTTTCGTTACACTAATGGATGGTAGCCTTGTCATTACAGAAGGTAGTCTGTGGTCGAGATCTTTGTTACTCCAATGGATTGTAGCCTTGTCATTATGGAAGGTAGTCTGTTGTCGAGTTTTTCTTTACTCCAATTGATGGTAGCCTTGTCATTATGGAACGTAGTCTGTTGTCGAGATATTTGTTACAACAATGGATGGTAGCCTTGTCATTACAGAAGGTAGTCTGTTGTAGAGATCTTTGTTACTCTAATGGATTGTAGCCTTGTCATTATGGAAGGTAGTCAGTTGTCGAGATTTTTGTTACTCAAATTGATGGTAGCCTTGTCATTATGTAAGGTAGTCTGTTGTCGAGATTTTTTGTTACTCAAATTGATGGTAGCCTTGTCATTATGTAAGGTAGTCTGTTGTCGAGATTTTTTGTTAGTCAAATGGATGGTAGCCTTGTCATGATGGAAGGTAGTCAGTTGTCGAGATTTTTGTTACTCAAATTGATCGTAGCCTTATCATTATGTAAGGTAGTCTGTTGTAGATATTTTTGTTACTCCAAATGGATGGTAGCCTTGTCATTATGGAAGGTAGTTTGTTGCCTAGATTCTTGTTACTCTAAAGGATGGTAGCCTTGTCATTATGGAAGGTAGTCTGTTGCCGTGATTTTTGTTACTCTAAAGGATGGTAGCCTTGTCATTATGGAATGTAGTCTGTTGTCGAAATTTTTGTTACTCCAATGGATTGTAGCCTTGTCATTATGGAAGGTTGTCTGTTGTCTAGATTTTTGTTACTCTAATGGTGGTAGCCTTGTCATTATGGAAGGTAGTCTGTCGTTGAGATTTCTGTTACTCCAATGGATGGTAACTTTGTCATTATGGAAGGTAGTCTGTTGTCGAGATTTTTGTTTTTCCAATGGATGGTATCCTTGTCATTAGGGAAGGTAGTGTGTTGTCGATATTTTTGTTACTCCAATTGATGTTAGCCTTGTCATTATTGAACGTAGTCTGTTGTCGAGATTTTTGTTACACTAATGGATGGTAGCCTTGTCATTACGAAAGGTAGTCTATTGTCGAGATCTTTGTTACTCTAATGGATTGTAGCCTTGTCATTATGGAAGGTTGTAAGTTGTCGTGATTTTTGTTACTCAAATTGATGGTAGCCTTGTCATTATGTAAGGTAGTCTGTTGTCGAGATTTATGTTAGTCAAATGGAAGGTAGGCTTGTCATTATGGAAGTTAGTCTGTTGTTGATATTTTTGTTAATCCAATGGATGGTAGCCTTGTCATTATGGAAGGAAGTCTGTTGATCAGATTTTTGTTACTCTAATATATGGTAGCCTTGTCATTATGGAAGGTAGTATATTGTAGAGATTTTTGTTATTCCATTGGATGGTAGCCTTGTAATTATGGAAGGTAGACTTTTGTCGAGATTATTGTTACTCCAAATGGATGGTAGCCTTATGATTATGGAAGGTAGTCTGTTGCTGAGATTTTTTTTACTCTAAAGGATGGTAGCCTTGTAATTATGGATGGTAGTCTGTTGTCGAGATTTTTGTTACTCCAATGGATTGGAGCCTTGTCATTATGGAAGGTAGTCTGTTGTCAAAATTTATGTTACTCCAATGGATTGTAGCCTTGTCATTATGGAAGGTAGTGTATTATCGAGATTTTTGTTACTCCAATGGATGGTAGCCTTGTCATTATGGAAGGTAGTCTGTTGTCGAGATTTTTGTAACTCCAATGGATGGTAGCCTTGTCATTATGAAAGGTAGTCTGTTGTCGATATTTTTTTTACTCCAATTGATGGTAGCCTTGTCATTATGGAACATATTTTGTTGTCGAGACTTTTGTTATTCCATTGGATGGTAGTCTTGTCATTATGGAAGGTAGTCTGTTGTCGAGATTTTTTTTACTCTAATGGATGGCAGCCTTATCATTATGGAAGGTAGTGTGTTGTCGAGATTTTTGTCACTCCAATTGATGGTAGCCTTGTCATTATGGAAGGTAATCTATTGTCGATATTTTTGTTACTCCAATGGATGGTAGCCTTGTCATTATGGAAGGTATTCTGTTGTCAATTTTTTTTTACTCCAATTGATGGTAGCCTTGTCATTATGGAACGTAGTCTGTTGTCGAGATTTTTGTTACACCAATGGATGGTAGCCTTGTCATTATGGAAGGTAGTCTGTTGTCGAGATCTTTGTTATTCCATTCGATGGTAGCCTTTTCATTATGGAAGGTAGTCTGTTGCCGAGATTTTTGTTACTCTAAAGGATGGTAGCCTTGTCATTATGGAATGTAGTATGTTGTCGAGATTTTTGTTACTCCATTGGATTTTAAACTTGTCATTATAGAAGGTAGTCTGTTGTCGAATTTTATATTACTCCAATGGATTGTAGCCTTGTCATTATGGAAGGTAGTCTGTTGCCGAGATTTTTGTTACTCTAAAGGATGGTAGCCTTGTCATTATGGATGGTAGTCTGTTGTCGAGATTTTCGTTACTCTAATGGACTGTAGCCTTGTCATTATGGAAGGTAGTCTGTTGTCGAAATTTTCGTTACTCCAATAGATTGTAGCCTTGTCATTATGGAAGGTAGTATGTTGTCTAGATTTTTATTACTCCAATGGTGGTAGCCTTGTCATTATGGAAGGTAGTCTGTTGTCGAGATTTTTGTCACTCCAATGGCTGGTAGCCTTGTCATTATGGAAGGTAGTCTGTCGTTGAGATTTCTATTACTCCAATGGTTGGTAGCCTTGTCATTATTGAAGGTAATCTGTTGTCGAGATTTCTGTTACTCTAATGGATGGTAGCCTTGTCATTATGGAAGGTAGTCTGTTGTCGAGATTTTTGGTACTGCAATTGATGGTAGCCTTGTCATTATGGAACGTAGTCTGTGATCGAGATTTTTGTTACACTAATGGATGGTAGCCTTGTCATTACGGAAGGTAGTCATTTGTCGAGATTTTTGTTACTCAAATTGATGGTAGCCTTGTCATTATGTAAGGTAGTCTGTTGTCGAGATTTTTGTTAGTCAAATGGATGGTAGCCTTGTCATTATGGAAGGTAGTCTGTTGTTGATATTTTTGTTAATCCATTGGATGGTAACCTTGTCAGTATGGAAGGAAGTCTGTTGATCAAATTTTTGTTACTCCAATGGATGGTAGCCTTGTCATTATGGAAGGTAGTCTATTGTCGAGATTTTTGTTATTACATTGGATGGTAGCCTTGTCATTATGGAAGGTAGTCTGTTGTCGATATTTTTGTTACTCCAATGGATGGTAGCCTTGTCATTATGGAAGGTAGTCTATTGTCAAAAATTTTGTTACTCCAATGGATTGTAGCCTTGTCATTATGGAAGGTAGTCTGTTGTCGATTTTTTCTTTACTCCAATTGATGGTAGCCTTGTCATTATGGAACGTAGTCTGTTGTCAATATTTTTGCTACACCAATGGATGGTAGCCTTGTCATTACAAAAGGTAGTCTGTTGTCGAGATCTTTGTTAATTTAATGGATTGTAGTCTTGTCATTATGGAAGGTAGTAAGTTGTCGAGATTTTTTTACTCAAATTGATGGTAGCCTTGTCATTATGTAAGGTAGTCTATTGTCGAGATTTTTGTTAGTTAAATGGATGGTAGCCTTGTCATTATGGAAGGTAGTCTGTTGTTGATATTTTTGTTAATCCAATGGAGGGTAGCCTTGTCATTATGGAAGGAAGTATGTTGATCAGATTTTTATTACTCTAATGGATGGTAGCCTTGTCATTATGGAAGGTAGTCTATTGTCGAGATTTTTGTTATTCCATTGGATGGTAGCCTTGTCATTATGGAAGGTAGACTTTAGTCGAGATTTGTGTTACTCCAAATGGATGGTAACCTTGTGATTATGGAAGGTAGTCTGTTGCCGATATTTTTGTTACTCCAATGGTGGTAGCCTTGTCATTATGGAAGTTAGTCTGTTGTCGATATTTTTAATACTCCAATTGATGGTAGCCTTGTCATTATGGAAGGTAGTATGTTGTCGTGATTTTTGTTACACCAATGGATGGTAGCCTTGTCATTACGGAAGGTAGTATGTTGTCGAGATCTTTGTTACTCTAATGGATTGTAGCCTTTTCATTATGGAAGGTAGTCAGTTGTCGTGATTTTTGTTACTCAAATTGATGGTAGCCTTGTCATTATGTAAGGTAGTCTGTTGTCGAGATTTTTGTTAGTCAAATGGATGGTAGCCTTCTCATTATGAAAGGTAGTCTGTTGTTGATATTTTTGTTAATCTAATGGATGGTAGCCTTGTCATTATGGAAAAAAGTCTGTTAATCAGATTTTTGTTACTCCAATGGATGGTAGCCTTGTCATTATGGAAGGTAGTCTATAGTCGAGATTTTTGTTATTCCATTGGATGGTAGCCTTGTCATTATGGAAGGTAGACTTTTGTCGAGATTTTTGTTACTCCAAATGGATGGTAGCCTTGTCATTATGGAAGGTAGTCTGTTGTCGAGATTTTTGTTACTCCAATGGATTGTAGCCTTGTCATTATAAAATGTAGTTTGTTGTCAATATTTTTTTTACTCCTTTTGATGGTAGCCTTGTCATTATGGAATATAGTCTGTTGTCGAGATTTTTGTAACACCAATGGATGGTAGCCTTGTCATTATGGAAGGTAGTCTATTATCGAGATCTTTGTTACTCTAATGGATTGTAGCCTTGTCATTATGGAACGTAGTCTGTTGTCGAGATTTTTGTTATTCTAATGGATTGTAGCCTTGTCATTATGAAAGGTAGTCTGTTGTCAATATTTTTTTTACTCCAATTGATGGTAGCCTTGTCATTATGGAATATAGAATGTTGTCGAGATTTTTGTAACACCAATGGATGGTAGCCTTGTCATTACGTAAGGTAGTCTATTATCGAGATCTGTGTTACTCCAATGGATGGTAGCGTTGACATTATGGAATGAAGTCTGTTGTCGAGATTTTTGTTACTCCAATGGATGGTAGCCTTGACATTACGGAAGGTAGTCTATTGTCGAGATCTTTGTTACTCCAATGGATGGTAGCCTTTTCATTATGGAAGGTAGTCTTTTGTCGATATTTTTGTAACTCCAATTAATGGTAGCCTTGTCATTATGGAAGGTAGTATGTTGCCGAGATTTTTGTTACTCAAATTGATGGTAGCCTTGTCATTATGTAAGGTAGTCTGTTGTCGAGATTTTTGTTAGTCAAATGGATGGTAGCCTTGTCATTATGGAAGGTAGTCTGTTGTTGATATTTTTGTTAATCCAATGGATGGTAGCCTTGTCATTATGGAAGGAAGTTTGTTAATCAGATTTTTGTTACTCCAATGGATGGTAGCCTTGTCATTATGGAAGGTAGTCTATAGTCGAGATTTTTGTTATTCCATTGGATGGTAGCCTTGTCATTATGAAAGGTAGACTTTTGTCGAGATTTTTGTTACTCCAAATGGATGGTAGCCTTGTCATTATGGAAGGAAGTCTGTTGTCAAAATTTTTGTTAATCCAATGGATTGTAGCCTTGTCATTATGGAAGGTTGTCTACTGTCGATATTTTTGTTATTCCATTGGATGGTAGCCTTGTCATTATGGAACGTAGTCTGTTGTCGATATTTTTGCTACACCAATGGATGGTAGCCTTTTCATTACAGAAGGTAGTCTGTTGTCGAGATCTTTATTACTCTAATGGATTTTAGCCTTGTCATTATGGAAGGTAGTCAGTTGTCGAGATTTTTGTTACTCAAATTCATGGTATCCTTGTCATTATGTAAGGTAGTCTGTTGTCGAGATTTTTGTTAGTCAAATGGATGGTAGCCTTGTCATTATGGAAGGTAGTCTGTTGTTGATATTTTTGTTAATCCAATGGATGGTAGCCTTGTCATTATGGAAGGAAGTTTGTTGATCAGATTTTTATTACTCCAATGGATGGTAGCCTTGTCATTATGGAAGTTAGTCTGTTGTCGAGATTTTTGGTACTCCAATGGATGGTAGCCTTGTTATTATGGAAGGTAGTCTGTCGTTGAGATTTCTCTTACTCCAATGGATGGTAGCCTTGTTATTATGTAAGGTAGTCTGTTGTCGAGATTTTTGTCACTCCAATTGATGGTAGCGTTGTCATTATGGAAGGCAATCTGTTGTCGATATTTTTGTTAATCCAATGGATGGTAGCCTTGTCATTATGTAAGGTAGTCTGTTATCTAGTTTTTCTTTACTCTAATTGATGGTAGCCTTGCCATTATGGAACGTAGTCTGTTGTCAAGATTTTTGTTACTATAATGGATTGTAGCCTTGTCATTATGGAAGGTAATCAGTTGTCGATATTTTTGTTACTCAAATTGATGGTAGCCTTGTCATTATGTAAGGTAGTCTGTTGTCGAGATTTTTTTTAGTCAAATTGATTGTAGCCTTGTCATTATGGAAGGAAGTCTGTTGATCAGATTTTTGTTACTCCAATTGATGGTAGCCTTGTCATTATGGAAGGTAGTCTATTGTCGAGATTTTTTTTATTCCATTGGATGGTAGCCTTGTCATTATGGAAGGTAGACTTTTGTCGAGATTTTTGTTACTCCAAATGGATGGTAGCCTTGTCATTATGGAAGGTAGTTTGTTGCCGAGATTTTTGTTACTCTAAAGGATGGTAGTATGTTGTCGAGATTTTTGTTACTCCAATGGATTGTAGCCTTGTCATTATGGAAGGTAGTCTGTTGTCTAAAATTTTTTTCCTCCAATGGTGGTAGCCTTGTCATTATGGAAGTTAGTCTGTTGTCGAGATTTTTGTTACTCCAATGGATGGTAGCCTTGTCATTATGGAAGGTAGTCTGTTGTCGAGACTTTTGTAACTCCAATTGATGGTAGCCTTGTCATTTTGGAAGGTAATTTGTTTTCTAGATTTTTGTTACTCCAATGGTGGTAGCCTTGTCATTATGGAAGTTAGTCTGTTGTCGAGATTTTTGGTACTCCAATGGATAATAGCCTTGTCATTATGGAAGGTAGTCTGTGATTGAGATTTCTGTTACTCCAATGGATGGTAGCCTTGTCATTACGGAAGGTAGTCTGTTGTCGAGATTTTTGTCACTCCAATTGATGGTAGCCTTGTCATTATGGAAGGCAATCTGTTGTCGATATTTTTGTTAATCTAATGGATGGAAGCCTTGTCATTATGTAAGGTAGTCTGTTATCGAGTTTTTCTTTACTCTAATTGATGGTAGCCTTGTCATTATGGAACGTAGTCTGTTGTCAAGATCTTTGTTACTATAATGGATTGTAGCCTTGTCATTATGGAAGGTAGTCAGTTGTCAAGATTTTTGTTACTCAAATTGATGGTAGCCTTGTCATTATGTAAGGTAGTCTGTTGTCGAGATTTTTGTTAGTCAAATGGATGGTAGCCTTGTCATTATGGAAGGTAGTCTGTTGTTGATTTTTTTGTTAATCCAATGGATGGTAGCCTTGTCATTATGGAAGGAAGTCTGTTGATCAGATTTTTGTTACTCCAATGGATGGTAGCCTTGTCATTATGGAAGGTAGTCTATTGTCGAGATTTTTGTTATTCCATTGGATGGTAGCCTTGTCATTATGGAAGGTAGACTTTTGTCGAGATTTTTGTTACTCCAAATGGATGGTAGCCTTGTCATTATGGAAGGTAGTCTGTTGCCGAGATTTTTGTTACTCTAAAGGATGGTAGCCTTGTCATTATGGATGGTAGTATGTTTTCGAGATTTTTGTTACTCCAATGGATTGTAGCCTTGTCATTATGGAAGGTAGTCTGTTGTCTAAAATTTTTTTACTCCAATGATGGTAGCCTTGTCATTATGGAAGTTAGTCAGTTGTCGAGATTTTTGTTACTCCAATGGATGGTAGCCTTGTCATTACGGAAGGTAGTTTGTTGTCGAGATCTTTGTTACTCTAATGGATGGTAGCCTTATCATTATGGAAAGTAGTTTGTTGTCGAGATTTTTGTCACTCCAATTGATGGTAGCCTTGTCATTTTGGAAGGTAATATGTTGTTGAGTTTTTCTTTACTCCAATTGATGGTAGCCTTGTTATTATGGAACGTAGTCTATTGTCGAGTTTTTCTTTACTCCAATTGATGGTAGCCTTGTCATTATGGAACGTAGTCTGTTGTCGAGATTTTTGTTACACCAATGGATGGTAGCCTTGTCGTTACGCTAGGTATTCTGTTATCGAGATCTTTGTTACTCTAATGGATTGTAGCCTTGTCATTATGGAAGGTATTCTGTTGTCGAGATTTTTTGTTAGTCAAATGGATGGTAGCCTTGTCATGATGGAAGGTAGTCTGTTGCTGATATTTTTGTCTCTGCCATGGATGGTAGCCTTGTCATTATGGAAGGAAGTCTGTTGATCAGATTTTTTTACTCCAATGGATGGTAGCCTTGTCATTATGGAAGGTAGTCTGTTGTCGAGATTTTTGTTATTCCATTGGATGGTAGCCTTGTCATTATGGAAGGTAGTCTTTTGTCGAGATTTTTTTTACTCCAATTGATGGTAGCCTTGTCATTATGGAAGGTAGTCTGTTGACGAGATTTTTGTTATTCTAAATGATGGTAGACTTGTCATTATGGAAGGTAGTCTGCAGTCGAGATTTTTGTTACTCCAATGGATTGTAGCCTTGTCATTATGGAAGGTAGTCTGTTGTTGAGATTTTTGTTACTCCAATGGATGGTAGCCTTGTCATTATGGATGGTAGTCTGTTGTCGAGATTTTTGTTACTCCAATGGATGGTAGCCTTGTCATTATGGAAGGTAGTCTATTGTCTAGATTTTTGTTATTCCATTGGATGGTAGCCTTGTCATTAGGAAGGTAGACTTTTGTCGAGATTTTTGTTACTCAAAATGGATGGTAGCCTTGTCATTATGGAAGGAAGTCTGTTGATCAGATTTTTTATTCCAATGGATGGTAGCCTTGTCATTATGGAAGGTAGTCTGTTGTCGAGATTTTGTTACCCCAATGGATTGTAGCCTTGTCATTATGGAAGGTAGTCTGTTGTCGAAATTTATGTTGCTCCAATCGATTGTAGCCTTGTCATTATGGAAGGTAGTCTGTTCTCGAGATTTTTGTTACTCCAATGGATTATAGCCTTGTCATTATGGAAGGTTGTCTTTTGTCTAGATTTTTGTTACTCCAATGGTGGTAGCCTTGTCATTATGGAAGTTAGTCTGTTGTCTAGATTTTTGTCACTTCAATTGATGGTAGCTTTGTCATTATGGAAGGTAATTTGTTGTTGATATTTTTGTTAATCCAATGGATGGTAGCCTTGTCATTATGTAAGGTAGTCTGTTATCGAGTTTTTCTTTACTCCAACTGATGGTAGCCTTGTCATTATGGAACGTAGTCTGTTGTCGAGATTTTTGTTACACCAATGGATGGTAGCCTTGTCATTACGGAAGGTAGTATGTTGTCGAGATCTTTGTTACTCAAATTGATGGTAGCCTTGTCATTATGAAAAGTAGTCTATTGTCGAGATTTTTGTTAGTCAAATGGATGGTATCCTTTTCATTATGGAAGGTAGTCTGTTGTTGATATTTTTGTTAATCCAATGGATGGTAGCCTTGTCATTATGGAAGGATGTCTGTTGATCAGATTTTTGTTACTCCAATGGATGGTAGCGTTGTCATTATGGAGGGTAGTCTATTGTCGAGATTTTTGTTATTCCATTTGATGGTAGCCTTGTCATTATGGAAGGTAGACTTTTGTCGAGATTTTTGTTACTCCAAATGGATGGTAGCCTTGTCTTTATGGAAGTTAGTCTGTTGCCGAGATTTTTGTTACTCCAATGGATTGTAGCCTTGTCATTATGTAAGGTAGTCTGTTGTCTAAATTTTTGTTACTCCAATGGATTGTAGCCTTGTCATTATGGAAGGTAGTCTGTTGTCTAGATTTTTTTTACTCCAATGGTGGTAGCCTTGTTATTATGGAAGTTAGTCTGTTGTCGAGATTTTTGTCACTCCAATTGATGATAGCCTTGTCATTTTGGAAGGTAATATGTTGTCGAGTTTTTCTTTACTCCAATTGATGGTAGCCTTGTCATTATGGAACGTAGTCTGTTGTCGAAATTTTTGTTACACCAATGGATGGTAGCCTTGTCATTACAGAAGGTAGTCTGTTGTCGAGATCTTTGTTACTCCAATGGAGGGTAGCCATGTCATTATGGAAGTTAGTCTATTGTCGAGATTTTTGTTACTCCAATGGATGGTAGCCTTGTCATTATGGAAGTTAGTCTATTGTCGAGATTTTTGTTACTCCAATGGATGGTAGCCTTGTCATTATGGAAGGTAGTCTATTGTAGAGATTTTTGTTATTCCATTGGATGGTAGCCTTGTCATTATGGAAGGTAGACTTTTGTCGAGATTTTTGTTACTCCAAATGGATGGTAGCCTTGTGATTATGGAAGGTAGTCTGTTGCCGAGATTTTTATTACTCTAAAGGATGGTAGCCTTGTCATTATGGATGGTAGTCTGTTGTCGAGATTTTTGTTACTCCAATGGATTGTAGCCTTGTTATTATGGAAGGTAGTCTATTGTCGAAATTTATGTTACTCCAATGGATTGTAGCCTTGTCATTATGGAAGGTAGTCTATTGTCGAGATTTTTGTTACTCCAATGGATGGTAGCCTTGTCATTATGGAAGGTAGTCTTTTGTCGAGATTTTTGTTACTCCAATGGATGGTAGCCTTGTCATTATGAAAGGTAGTCTGTTGTCGATATTTTTGTTATTCCAATTGATGGTAGCCTTGTCATTATGGAACGTAGTCTGTTGTGGAGACTTTTGTTATTCCATTGGATGGTAGTCTTGTCATTATGGAAGGTAGTTTGTTATCGAGATTTTTTTAGTCTAATGGATGGCATCCTTGTCATTATGGAAGGTAGTCTGTTGTCGAGATTTTGTCACTCCAATTGATGGAAGCCTTGTCATTATGGAAGGTAGTCTGTTGTCGAGATTTTTGTTTTTCCAATGGATGGTAGCCTTGTCATTATGGAAGGTAGTCTGTTGAAGAGATCTTTTTTACTCCAATTGATGGTAGCCTTGTCATTATGGAACGTAGTCTGTGTTCGAGATTTTTGTTACACTAATGGATGTTAGCCTTGTCATTACGGAAGGTAGTCTGTTGTCGAGATCTTTGTAACTCTAATGGATTGTAGCCTTGTCATTATGGAAGGTATTCACTTGTCGAGATTTTTGTTACTCGAATTGATGGTAGCCTTGTCATTATGGAAGGTAGACTTTTGTCGAGATTTTTGTTACTCAAAATGGATGGTAGCCTTGTGATTATGGAAGGTAGTCTGTTGCCGAGAATTTTTTTACTCAAAAGGATGGTAGCCTTGTAATTATGGATGGTAGTTTGTTGTCGAGATTTTTGTTAATCCAATGGATTGTAGCCTTCTTATTATGGAAGGTAGTCTGTTGTCGAAATTTATGTTACTCCAATGGATTGTAGCCTTGTCATTATGGAAGGTAGTCTATTGTCGAGATTTTTGTTACTCCAATGGATGGTAGCCTTGTCATTATGGAAGGTAGTCTGTTGTCGAGATTTTTGTTACTCCAATGGATGGTAGCCTTGTCATTATGAAAGGTAGTCTGTTGTCGATATTTTTGTTACTCCAATTGATGGTAGCCTTGTCATTATGGAACGTAGTCTGTTGTGGAGACTTTTGTTATTCCATTGGATGGTAGTCTTGTCATTATGGAAGGTAGTTTGTTATCGAGATTTTTTAGTCTAATGGATGGCATCCTTGTCATTATGGAAGGTAGTCTGTTGTCGAGATTTTGTCACTCCAATTGATGGAAGCCTTGTCATTATGGAAGGTAGTCTGTTGTCGAGATTTTTGTTTTTCCAATGGATGGTAGCCTTGTCATTATGGAAGGTAGTCTGTTGAAGAGATCTTTTTTACTCCAATTGATGGTAGCCTTGTCATTATGGAACGTAGTCTGTGTTCGAGATTTTTGTTACACTAATGGATGTTAGCCTTGTCATTACGGAAGGTAGTCTGTTGTTGAGATCTTTGTAACTCTAATGGATTGTAGCCTTGTCATTATGGAAGGTATTCACTTGTCGAGATTTTTGTTACTCGAATTGATGGTAGCCTTGTCATTATGGAAGGTAGACTTTTGTCGAGATTTTTGTTACTCAAAATGGATGGCAGCCTTGTGATTATGGAAGGTAGTCTGTTGCCGAGAATTTTTTTACTTTAAAGGATGGTAGCCTTGTAATTATGGATGGTAGTTTGTTGTCGAGATTTTTGTTAATCCAATGGATTGTAGCCTTCTTATTATGGAAGGTAGTCTGTTGTCGAAATTTATGTTACTCCAATGGATTCTAGCCTTGTCATTATGGAAGGTAGTCTATTGTCGAGATTTTTGTTACTCCAATGGATGGTAGCCTTGTCATTATGGAAGTTAGTCTATTGTCGAGATTTTTGATACTCCAATGGATGGTAGCCTTGTCATTATGAAAGGTAGTCTGTTGTCGATATTTTTGTTAGTCCAATTGATGGTAGCCTTGTCATTATGGAACATAGTCTGTTGTCGAGACTTTTGTTATTCCATTGGATGGTAGTCTTGTCATTATGGAAGGTAGTTTGTTATCGAGATTTTTTTAGTCTAATGGATGGCATCCTTGTCATTATGGAAGGTAGTCTGTTGTCGAGATTTTGTCACTCCAATTGATGGAAGCCTTGTCATTATGGAAGGTAGTCTGTTGTCGAGATTTTTGTTTTTCCAATGGATGGTAGCCTTGTCATTATGGAAGGTAGTCTGTTGAAGAGATCTTTTTTACTCCAATTGATGGTAGCCTTGTCATTATGGAACGTAGTCTGTGTTCGAGATTTTTGTTACACTAATGGATGTTAGCCTTGTCATTACGGAAGGTAGTCTGTTGTCGAGATCTTTGTAACTCTAATGGATTGTAGCCTTGTCATTATGGAAGGTATTCAGTTGTCGAGATTTTTGTTACTCGAATTGATGGTAGCCTTGTCATTATGGAAGGTAGACTTTTGTCGAGATTTTTGTTACTCAAAATGGATGGTAGCCTTGTGATTATGGAAGGTAGTCTGTTGCCGAGAATTTTTTTACTCTAAAGGATGGTAGCCTTGTAATTATGGATGGTAGTTTGTTGTCGAGATTTTTGTTAATCCAATGGATTGTAGCCTTCTTATTATGGAAGGTAGTCTGTTGTCGAAATTTATGTTACTCCAATGGATTGTAGCCTTGTCATTATGGAAGGTAGTCTATTGTCGAGATTTTTGTTACTCCAATGGATGGTAGCCTTGTCATTATGGAAGTTAGTCTATTGTCGAGATTTTTGTTACTCCAATGGATGGTAGCCTTGTCATTATGAAAGGTAGTCTGTTGTCGATATTTTTGTTAGTCCAATTGATGGTAGCCTTGTCATTATGGAACATAGTCTGTTGTCGAGACTTTTGTTATTCCATTGGATGGTAGTCTTGTCATTATGGAAGGTAGTCTGTTGTCGAGATTTTTTTACTCTAATGGATGGAAGCCTTGTCATTATGGAAGGTAGTCTGTTGTCAAGATTTTTGTCACTCCAATTGATGGAAGCCTTGTCATTATGGAAGGTAGTCTGTTGTCGAGATTTTTGTTTTTCCAATGGATGGTAGCCTTGTCATTATGGAAGGTAGTGTGATGTCGATATTTTTGTTACTCCAATTGATGGTGGCCTTGTCATTATGGAACGTAGTCTGTTGTCGAGATTTTCGTTAAACTAATGGATGGTAGCCTTGTCATTACAGAAGGTAGTCTGTTGTCGAGATCTTTGTTACTCTAATGGATTGTAGCCTTGTCATTATGGAAGGTAGTCAGTTGTCGAGATTTTTGTTACTTAAATTGATGGTAGCCTTGTCATTATGTAAGGTAGTCTGTTGTCGAGATTTTTGTTAGTCAAATGGATGGTAGCCCTGTCATTATGGAAGGTAGTCTGTTATTGATATTTTTGTTAATCCAATGGATGGTAGCCTTGTCATTATGGAAGGAAGTTTGTTGATCAGATTTTTGTTACTCCAGTGGATGGTAGCCTTGTCATTATGGAAGGTAGTCTATTGTCGAGAATTTGTTATTCCATTGGATGGTAGCCTTGTCATTATGGAAGGTAGACTTTAGTCGAGATTTTTGTTACTCCAAATGGATGGTAGCCTTGTGATTATAGAAGGTAGTCTGTTGCCGAGATTTTTTTTACTCTAAAGGATGGTAGCCTTGTAATTATTGATGGTAGTTTGATGTCGAGATTTTTTTTACTCCAATGGATTGTAGCCTTGTCATTATGGAAGGTAGTCTGTTGTCAAATTTTTTGTTACACCAATGGATTGTAGCTTTTTCATTATGGAAGTTAGTCTGTTGTCTAGATATTTGTTACTCCAATGGTGGTAGCCTTGTCATTATGGAAGTTAGTATGTTGTAGATATTTTAAATACATCAATGGATGGTAGCCTTGTCATTATGGAAGGTAGTTTGTCGTTGAGATTTCTGTTACTCCAATGGATGGTAGCCTTGTCATAATAGAAGGAAGTCTATTGTCGAGATTTTTGTCACTCTAATTGATGGTAGCCTTGTCATTATGGAAGGTAATCTATTGTCGATATTTTTGTTACTCCAATGGATGGTAGCCTTGTCATTATGGAAGGTATTCTGTTGTCAATTTTTTTTTACTCCAATTGATGGTAGCCTTGTCATTATGGAACGTAGTCTGTTGTCGAGATTTTTGTTACACCAATGGATGGTAGCCTTGTCATTATGGAAGGTAGTCTGTTGTCGAGATCTTTGTTATTCCATTCGATGGTAGCCTTTTCATTATGGAAGGTAGTCTATTGCCGAGATTTTTGTTACTCTAAAGGATGGTAGCCTTGTCATTATGGAATGTAGTATGTTGTCGAGATTTTTGTTACTCCATTGGATTTTAAACTTGTCATTATAGAAGGTAGTCTGTTGTCGAATTTTATATTACTCCAATGGATTGTAGCCTTGTCATTATGGAAGGTAGTCTGTTGCCGAGATTTTTGTTACTCTAAAGGATGGTAGCCTTGTCATTATGGATGGTAGTCTGTTGTCGAGATTTTCGTTACTCTAATGGATTGTAGCCTTGTCATTATGGAAGGTAGTCTGTTGTCGAAATTTTCGTTACTCCAATAGATTGTAGCCTTGTCATTATGGAAGGTAGTATGTTGTCTAGATTTTTGTTACTCCAATGGTGGTAGCCTTGTCATTATGGAAGGTAGTCTGTTGTCGAGATTTTTGTCACTCCAATGGCTGGTAGCCTTGTCATTATGGAAGGTAGTCTGTCGTTGAGATTTCTATTACTCCAATGGTTGGTAGCCTTGTCATTATGGAAGGTAATCTGTTGTCGAGATTTCTGTTACTCTAATGGATCGTAGCCTTGTCATTACGGAAGGTAGTCTGTTGTCGAGATTTTTGTTACTCAAATTGATGGTAGCCTTGTCATTATGTAAGGTAGTCTGTTGTCGAGATTTTTGTTAGTCAAATGGATGGTAGCCTTGTCATTATGGAAGGTAGTCTGTTGTTGATATTTTTGTTAATCCAATGGATGGTAACCTTGTCAGTATGGAAGGAAGTCTGTTGATCAAATTTTTGTTACTCCAATGGATGGTAGCCTTGTCATTATGGAAGGTAGTCTATTGTCGAGATTTTTGTTATTACATTGGATGGTAGCCTTGTCATTATGGAAGGTAGTCTGTTGTCGATATTTTTGTTACTCCAATGGATGGTAGCCTTGTCATTATGGAAGGTAGTCTATTGTCAAAAATTTTGTTACTCCAATGGATTATAGCCTTGTCATTATGGAAGGTAGTCTGTTGTCGATTTTTTCTTTACTCCAATTGATGGTAGCCTTGTCATTATGGAACGTAGTCTGTTGTCAATATTTTTGCTACACCAATGGATGGTAGCCTTGTCATTACAAAAGGTAGTCTGTTGTCGAGATCTTTGTTAATTTAATGGATTGTAGTCTTGTCATTATGGAAGGTAGTAAGTTGTCGAGATTTTTTTACTCAAATTGATGGTAGCCTTGTCATTATGTAAGGTAGTCTATTGTCGAGATTTTTGTTAGTCAAATGGATGGTAGCCTTGTCATTATGGAAGGTAGTCTGTTGTTGATATTTTTGTTAATCCAATGGAGGGTAGCCTTGTCATTATGGAAGGAAGTATGTTGATCAGATTTTTATTACTCCAATGGATGGTAGCCTTGTCATTATGGAAGGTAGTCTATTGTCGAGATTTTTGTTATTCCATTGGATGGTAGCCTTGTCATTATGGAAGGTAGACTTTAGTCGAGATTTGTGTTACTCCAAATGGATGGTAGCCTTGTGATTATGGAAGGTAGTCTGTTGCCGATATTTTTGTTACTCCAATGGTGGTAGCCTTGTCATTTTGGAAGTTAGTCTGTTGTCGATATTTTTAATACTCCAATTGATGGTATCCTTGTCATTATGGAACGTAGTCTGTTGTCGTGATTTTTGTTACACCAATGGATGGTAGCCTTGTCATTACGGAAGGTAGTCTGTTGTCGAGATCTTTGTTACTCTAATGGATTGTAGCCTTTTCATTATGGAAGGTAGTCAGTTGTCGTGATTTTTGTTACTCAAATTGATGGTAGCCTTGTCATTATGTAAGGTAGTCTGTTGTCGAGATTTTTGTTAGTCAAATGGATGGTAGCCTTGTCATTATGGAAGGTAGTTTGTTGTTGATATTTTTGTTAATCTAATGGATGGTAGCCTTGTCATTATGGAAAAAAGTCTGTTAATCAGATTTTTGTTACTCCAATGGATGGTAGCCTTGTCATTATGGAAGGTAGTCTATAGTCGAGATTTTTGTTATTCCATTGGATGGTAGCCTTGTCATTATGGAAGGTAGACTTTTGTCGAGATTTTTGTTACTCCAAATGGATGGTAGCCTTGTCATTATGGAAGGTAGTCTGTTGTCGAGATTTTTGTTACTCCAATGGATTGTAGCCTTGTCATTATAAAAGGTAGTTTGTTGTCAATATTTTTTTTACTCCTATTGATGGTAGCCTTGTCATTATGGAATATAGTCTGTTGTCGAGATTTTTGTAACACCAATGGATGGTAGCCTTGTCATTATGGAAGGTAGTCTATTATCGAGATCTTTGTTACTCTAATGGATTGTAGCCTTGTCATTATGGAACGTAGTCTGTTGTCGAGATTTTTGTTATTCTAATGGATTGTAGCCTTGTCATTATGAAAGGTAGTCTGTTGTCAATATTTTTTTTACCCCAATTGATGGTAGCCTTGTCATTATGGAATATAGTCTGTTGTCGAGATTTTTGTAACACCAATGGATGGTAGCCTTGTCATTACGTAAGGTAGTCTATTATCGAGATCTGTGTTACTCCAATGGATGGTAGCCTTGACATTATGGAATGAAGTTTGTTGTCGAGATTTTTGTTACTCCAATGGATGGTAGCCTTGACATTACGGAAGGTAGTCTATTGTCGAGATCTTTGTTACTCCAATGGATGGTAGCCTTTTCATTATGGAAGGTAGTCTTTTGTCGATATTTTTGTAACTCCTATTAATGGTAGCCTTGTCATTATGGAAGGTAGTCTGTTGCCGAGATTTTTGTTACTCAAATTGATGGTAGCCTTGTCATTATGTAAGGTAGTCTGTTGTCGAGATTTTTGTTAGTCAAATGGATGGTAGCCTTGTCATTATGGAAGGTAGTCTGTTGTTGATATTTTTGTTAATCCAATGGATGGTAGCCTTGTCATTATGGAAGGAAGTTTGTTAATCAGATTTTTGTTACTCCAATGGATGGTAGCCTTGTAAATATGGAAGGTAGTCTATAGTCGAGATTTTTGTTATTCCATTGGATGGTAGCCTTGTCATTATGAAAGGTAGACTTTTGTCGAGATTTTTGTTACTCCAAATGGATGGTAGCCTTGTCATTATGGAAGGAAGTCTGTTGTCAAAATTTTTGTTAATCCAATGGATTGTAGCCTTGTCATTATGGAAGGTTGTCTACTGTCGAGATTTTTGTTATTCCATTGGATGGTAGCCTTGTCATTATGGAACGTAGTCTGTTGTCGATATTTTTGCTACACCAATGGATGGTAGCCTTGTCATTACAGAAGGTAGTCTGTTGTCGAGATCTTTATTACTCTAATGGATTTTAGCCTTGTCATTATGGAAGGTAGTCAGTTGTCGAGATTTTTGTTACTCAAATTGATGGTATCCTTGTCATTATGTAAGGTAGTCGGTTGTCGAGATTTTTGTTAGTCAAATGGATGGTAGCCTTGTCATTATGGAAGGTAGTCTGTTGTTGATATTTTTGTTAATCCAATGGATGGTAGCCTTGTCATTATGGAAGGAAGTTTGTTGATCAGATTTTTATTACTCCAATGGATGGTAGCCTTGTCATTATGGAAGTTAGTCTGTTGTTGAGATTTTTGGTACTCCAATGGATGGTAGCCTTGTTATTATGGAAGGTAGTCTGTCGTTGAGATTTCTCTTACTCCAATGGATGGTAGCCTTGTCATTATGGAAGGTAGTCAGTTGTCAAGATTTTTGTTACTCAAATTGATGGTAGCCTTGTCATTATGTAAGGTAGTCTGTTGTCGAGATTTTTGTTAGTCAAATGGATGGTAGCCTTGTCATTATGGAAGGTAGTCTGTTGTTGATTTTTTTTGTTAATCCAATGGATGGTAGCCTTGTCATTATGGAAGGAAGTCTGTTGATCAGATTTTTGTTACTCCAATGGATGGTAGCCTTGTCATTATGGAAGGTAGTCTATTGTCGAGATTTTTGTTATTCCATTGGATGGTAGCCTTGTCATTATGGAAGGTAGACTTTTGTCGAGATTTTTGTTACTCCAAATGGATGGTAGCCTTGTCATTATGGAAGGTAGTCTGTTGCCGAGATTTTTGTTACTCTAAAGGATGGTAGCCTTGTCATTATGGATGGTAGTATGTTTTCGAGATTTTTGTTACTCCAATGGATTGTAGCCTTGTCATTATGGAAGGTAGTCTGTTGTCTAAAATTTTTTTACTCCAATGATGGTAGCCTTGTCATTATGGAAGTTAGTCAGTTGTCGAGATTTTTGTTACTCCAATGGATGGTAGCCTTGTCATTACGGAAGGTAGTCTGTTGTCGAGATCTTTGTTACTCTAATGGATGGTAGCCTTATCATTATGGAAAGTAGTTTGTTGTCGAGATTTTTGTCACTCCAATTGATGGTAGCCTTGTCATTTTGGAAGGTAATATGTTGTTGAGTTTTTCTTTACTCCAATTGATGGTAGCCTTGTTATTATGGAACGTAGTCTATTGTCGAGTTTTTCTTTACTCCAATTGATGGTAGCCTTGTCATTATGGAACGTAGTCTGTTGTCGAGATTTTTGTTACACCAATGGATGGTAGCCTTGTCGTTACGCTAGGTATTCTGTTATCGAGATCTTTGTTACTCTAATGGATTGTAGCCTTGTCATTATGGAAGGTATTCTGTTGTCGATATTTTTTGTTAGTCAAATGGATGGTAGCCTTGTCATGATGGAAGGTAGTCTGTTGTTGATATTTTTGTCTCTGCCATGGATGGTAGCCTTTTCATTATGGAAGGAAGTCTGTTGATCAGATTTTTTTACTCCAATGGATGGTAGCCTTGTCATTATGGAAGGTAGTCTGTTGTCGAGATTTTTGTTATTCCATTGGATGGTAGCCTTGTCATTATGGAAGGTAGTCTTTTGTCGAGATTTTTTTTACTCCAATTGATGGTAGCCTTGTCATTATGGAAGGTAGTCTGTTGCCGAGATTTTTGTTACTCTAAATGATGGTAGACTTGTCATTATGGAAGGTAGTCTGCAGTCGAGATTTTTGTTACTCCAATGGATTGTAGCCTTGTCATTATGGAAGGTAGTCTATTGTCGAAATTTATGTTACTCCAATGGATTGTAGCCTTGTCATTATGGAAGGTAGTCTGTTGTTGAGATTTTTGTTACTCCAATGGATGGTAGCCTTATCATTATGGATGGTAGTCTGTTGTCGAGATTTTTGTTACTCCAATGGATGGTAGCCTTGTCATTATGGAAGGTAGTCTATTGTCTAGATTTTTGTTATTCCATTGGATGGTAGCCTTGTCATTAGGAAGGTAGACTTTTGTCGAGATTTTTGTTACTCCAAATGGATGGTAGCCTTGTCATTATGGAAGGAAGTCTGTTGATCAGATTTTTTATTCCAATGGACGGTAGCCTTGTCATTATGGAAGGTAGTCTGTTGTCAAGATTTTTGTTATTCCATTGGATGGTAGCCTTGTCATTATGGAAGGTAGTCTTTTTGTCGAGATTTTTGTTACTCCAATTGATGGTATCCTTGTCATTATGGAAAGTAGTCTGTTGCCGAGATTTTTGTTACTCTAAAGGATGGTAGCCTTGTCATTATGGAAGGTAGTCTGTTGTCGAGATTTTGTTACCCCAATGGATTGTAGCCTTGTCATTATGGAAGGTAGTCTGTTGTCGAAATTTATGTTGCTCCAATGGATTGTAGCCTTGTCATTATGGAAGGTAGTCTGTTGTCGAGATTTTGTTACCCCAATGGATTGTAGCCTTGTCATTATGGAAGGTAGTCTGTTGTCGAAAGTTATGTTGCTCCAATGGATTGTAGCCTTGTCATTATGGAAGGTAGTCTGTTGTCGAGATTTTTGTTACTCCAATGGATTATAGCCTTGTCATTATGGAAGGTTGTCTGTTGTCTAGATTTTTGTTACTCCAATGGTGGTAGCCTTGTCATTATGGAAGTTAGTCTGTTGTCTAGATTTTTGTCACTTCAATTGATGGTAGCTTTGTCATTATGGAAGGTAATTTGTTGTTGATATTTTTGTTAATCCAATGGATGGTAGCCTTGTCATTATGTAAGGTAGTCTGTTATCGAGTTTTTCTTTACTCCAACTGATGGTAGCCTTGTCATTATGGAACGTAGTCTGTTGTCGAGATTTTTGTTACACCAATGGATGGTAGCCTTGTCATTACGGAAGGTAGTATGTTGTCGAGATCTTTGTTACTCAAATTGATGGTAGCCTTGTCATTATGAAAAGTAGTCTATTGTCGAGATTTTTGTTAGTCAAATGGATGGTATCCTTTTCATTATGGAAGGTAGTCTGTTGTTGATATTTTTGTTAATCCAATGGATGGTAGCCTTGTCATTATGGAAGGAAGTCTTTTGATCAGATTTTTGTTACTCCAATGGATGGTAGCGTTGTCATTATGGAGGGTAGTCTATTGTCGAGATTTTTGTTATTCCATTTGATGGTAGCCTTGTCATTATGGAAGGTAGACTTTTGTCGAGATTTTTGTTACTCCAAATGGATGGTAGCCTTGTCTTTATGGAAGTTAGTCTGTTGACGAGATTTTTGTTACTCCAATGGATTGTAGCCTTGTCATTATGTAAGGTAGTCTGTTGTCTAAATTTTTGTTACTCCAATGGATTGTAGCCTTGTCATTATGGAAGGTAGTCGGTTGTCTAGATTTTTTTTACTCCAATGGTGGTAGCCTTGTCATTATGGAAGTTAGTTTGTTGTCGAGATTTTTGTCACTCCAATTGATGATAGCCTTGTCATTTTGGAAGGTAATATGTTGTCGAGTTTTTCTTTACTCCAATTGATGGTAGCCTTGTCATTATGGAACGTAGTCTGTTGTCGAAATTTTTGTTACACCAATGGATGGTAGCCTTGTCATTACAGAAGGTAGTCTGTTGTCGAGATCTTTGTTACTCCAATGGAGGGTAGCCATGTCATTATGGAAGGTAGTCAGTTGTCGAGATTTTTGTTACTCAAATTGATGGTAGCCTTGTCATTATGTAAGGTAGTCTGTTGTAGAGATTTTTTGTTAGTCAAATGGATGGTAGCCTTGTCATGATGGAAGGTAGTCTGTTGTTGAGATCTCTGTTACTCCCATGGATGGTAGCCTTTTCATTATGGAAAGTAGTCTGTTGTCGAGATTTTTTTGTCACTCCAATGGATGGTAGCCTTGTCATTATGGAAGGTAGTATGTTGTCGATATTTTTGTTACTCCAATGGATTGTAGCCTTGTCATTATGTAAGGTAGTCTGTTATCGAGTTTTTCTTTACTCCAATTGATGGTAGCCTTGTCATTATAGAACGTAGTCTGTTGTCGAGATTTTTGTTACACCAATGGACGGTAGCCTTGTCATTACGGAAGGTAGTATGTTGTCGAGATCTTTGTTACTCAAATTGATGGTAGCCTTGTCATTATGTAAGGTAGTCTGTTGTCGAGATTTTTGTTAGTCAAATGGATGGTAGCCTTGTCATTATGGAAGGTAGTCTGTTGTTGATATTTTTGTTAATCCAATGGATGGTAGCCATGTCATTATGGAAGGAAGTCTGTTGATCAGATTTTTGTTACTCCAATGGATGGTAGCCTTGTCATTATGGAAGGTAGTCTATTGTCGATATTTTTGTTATTCCATTGGATGGTAGCCTTATCATTATGGAAGGTAGACTTTTGTCGAGATTTTTGTTACTCCAAATGGATGGTAGCCTTGTCTTTATGGAAGGTAGTCTGTTGCCGAGATTTTTGTTACTCCCATGGATTGTAGTCTTGTCATTACGGAAGGTAGTCTGTTGTCGAGATCTTTGTTACTCTAATGGATTGTAGCCTTGTCATTATGGAAGGTAGTCAGTTGTCGAGATTTTTATTACTCAAATTGATGGTAGCCTTGTCATTATGTAAGGTAGTCTGTTGTCGAGATTTTTGTTAGTCAAATGGATGGTATCCTTGTCATTATGGAAGGTAGTCTATTGTTGATATTTTTGTTAATCCAATGGATGGTAGCCTTGTCATGATGGAAGGTAGTCTGTTGTTGATATTTCTGTTACTCCAATGGATGGTAGCCTTGTCATTATGGAAGGAAGTCTGTTGTCAAGATTTTTGTTATTCCATTGGATGGTAGCCTTTTCATTATGGAAGGTAGTATTTTGTCGAGATTTTTGTTACTCCAATTGATGGTAGCCTTGTCATAATGAAAGGTAGTCTGTTATCGATATTTTTGTTACTCCAATTGATGGTAGCCTTTTCATTATGGAATGTAGTCTGTTGTCGAGATTTTTGTTATTCCATTGGATGGTAGCCTTGTCATTATGGAAGGTAGTCTGTTGTCGAGATTTTTTTTACTCTAATGGATGGCAGCCTTGTCATTATGGAAGGTAGTCTGTTGCCGAGATTTTTGACAATCCAATTGATGGTAGCCTTTTGATTATGGAAAGTAGTCTGTTGTCGAGATTTTTGTTTTTCCAATGGATGGTTGCCTTCTCATTATGGAAGGTAATGTGTTTTCGATATTTTTGTTACTCCAATTGATGGTAGCCTTGTCATTATGGAACATAGTCTGTGTTCGATATTTTTGTTACTCCAATGGATTGTAGCCTTGTCATTACGGAAGGTAGTCTATTGTCGAGATCTTTGTTACTCTTATGGATTGTACCCTTGTCATTATGGAAGGTAGTCAGTTGTCGAGATTTTTGTTACTCAAATTGATGGTAGCCTTGTCATTATGTAAGGTAGTCTATTGTCGAGATTTTTGTTAGTCAAATAGATGGTAGCCTTGTCATTATGGAAGGTAGTCTGTTGTTGATATTTTAGTTAATCCAATGGATGGTAGCCTTGTCATTATGGAAGGAACTCTGTTGATGAGATTTTTGTTACTCCAATGGATGGTAGCCTTGTCATTATGGAAGGTAGTCTATTGTCGAGATTTTTGTTATTCCTTTGGATGGTAGCCTTGTCATTATGGAAGGTAGACTTTTGTCGAGATTTTTGTTACTCCAAATGGATGGTGGCCTTGTCATTATGGAAGGTAGTCTGTTGCCAAGATTTTTGTTACTCTAAAGGATGGTAGCCTTATCATTATGGATGGTAGTCTGTTATCGAGTTTTTCTTTACTCCAATTGATGGTAGCCTTGTCATTATGGAACGTAGTCTGTTGTCGAGATTTTTGTTACACCAATGGATGGTAGCTTTGTCATTATGGAAGGTAGTCTATCATTGAGATTTCTGTTACTCCAATGGATGATAGCCTTGTCATTATGGAAGGTAGTCTATTGTCGAGATCTTTGTTACACTTATGGATTGTACCATTGTCATTATGGAAGGTAGTTTGTTGTTGAGATTTTTGTCACTCTAATTGATGGTAGCCTTGTCATTTTGGAAGGTAATCTGTTGTCGAGATTTTTGTTACTCGAATTGATGGTAGCCTTGTCATTATGGAAGGTAGTTTGTTGTCGAGTTTATCTTTACTCCAATTGATGGTAGCCTTGTCATTATGGAACATAGTCTGTTGTCGAGATTTTTGTTACACCAATGGATGGTAGCCTTGTCATTATGGAAGGTAGTCTATTGTCGAGATTTTTGTTATTCCATTGGATGGTAGCCTTGTCATTATGGAAGGTAGACTTTTGTCGAGATTTTTGTTACTCCAAATGGATGGTAGCCTTGTCATTATGGAAGGTAGTCTGTTGCCGAGATTTTTGTTACTCCAATGGATTGTAGCCTTGTCATTATGGAAGGTAGTCTGTTGTCTAAATTTTTGTTACTCCAATGGATTATAGCCTTGTCATTATGGAATGTAGTCTGTTGTCTAGATTTTTGTTACTCCAATGGTGGTAGCCTTGTCATTATGGAAGTTAGTCAGTTGTCGAGATTTTTGTTACTCCGATGGATGGTAGCCTTGTCATTATGGTAGGTAGTATGTCGTTGAGATTTCTGTTACTCCAATGGATGGTAGCCTTGTCATTATGAAAGGTAGTCTGTTGTCGAGATTTTTGTCACACCAATTCATGGTAGCCTTGTCATTTTGGAAGGTAATCTGTTGTCGAGTTTTTCTTTACTCCAATTGATGGTAGCCTTGTCATTATGGAACTAGTCTGTTGTCGATATTTTTGTTACACCAATGGATGGTAGCCTTGTCATTATGGAAGGTAGTCAGTTGTCGAGATTTTTGTTACTCAAATTGATGGTAGCCTTCTCATTATGTAAGGTAGTTTGTTGTCGATATTTTTTGTTAGTCAAATGGATGATAGCCTTGTCATGATGGAAGGTAGTCTGTTGTCGAGATTTCTGTTACTCCAATGGATGGTAGCCTTGTCATTATGGAAGGTAGTCTGTTGTCGAGATTTTTGTCACTACAATTGATGGTAGCCTTGTCATTATGGAAGGTAATTTGTTGTCGATATTTTTGTTATTCTAAAGGATGGTAGACTTGTCATTATGGAAGGTAGTCTGTTATCGAGTTTTTCTTTACTCCAATTGATGGTAGCCTTGTCATTATGGAACGTAGTCTGTTGTCGAGATTTTTGTTACACCAATGGATGGTAGCCTTGTCATTATGGAAGGTAGTCTGTTGTCGAGATCTTTGTTACTATAATGGATTGTAGCCTTGTCATTATGGAAGGCAGTCCGTTGTCGAGATTTTTGTTACTAAAATTGATGGTAGCCTTGTCATTATGTAAGGTAGTCTTTTGTCGAGATTTTTGTTACTCCAATGGATGGTAGCCTTGTCATTATGGAAGGTAGTCTGTCGTTGAGATTTCTGTTACTCCAATGGATGGTAGCCTTGTCATTATGGAAGGTAGTATGTTGTCGAGATTTTTGTCACTCCAATTGATGGTAGCCTCGTCATTTTGGAAGGTAATCTGTTGTCGAGATTTTTGTTACTCCAATGGATGGTAGCCTTGTCATTATGGAAGTTATTGTTGTCGAGTTTTTCTTTACTCCAATTGATGGTAGCCTTGTCATTACGGAAGGTAGTCTGTTGTCGAGATCTTTGTTACTCTAATGGATTGTAGCCTTGTCATTATGGAAGGTAGTCAGTTGTCGAGATTTTTGTTACTCAAATTGATGGTAGCCTTGTCATTATGTAAGGTAGTATGTTGTCGAGATTTTTTGTTAGTCAAATGGATGGTAGCCTTGTCATTATAGAAGGTAGTCTGTTGTCCAGATTTTTGGTACTACAATGGATTGTAGCCTTGTCATTATGGAAGGTAGTATGTCATTGAGATTTCTGTTACTCCAATGGATGGTAGCCTTGTCATTTTGGAAGGTAGTCTGTTGTCGAGATTTTTGTCACTCCAATTGATGGTAGCCTTGTCATTATGGAAGGCAATCTGTTGTCAATATTTTTGTTAATCCAATGGATGGTAGCCTTGTCATTATGTAAGGTAGTCTATTATCGAGTTTTTCTTTACTCCAATTGATGGTAGCCTTGTCATTATAGAACGTAGTCTGTTGTGGAGATTTTTGTTACACCAATGGATGTTAGCTTTGTCATTATGGAAGGTAGTCTGTCATTGAGATTTCTGTTACTCCAATAGATGATAGCCTTGTCATTATGGAAGGTAGTTTGTTGTCGAGATTTTTGTCACTCCAATTGATGGTAGCCTTGTCATTATGGAAGGCAATCTGTTGTCAATATTTTTGTTAATCCAATGGATGGTAGCCTTGTCATTATGTAAGGTAGTCTATTATCGAGTTTTTCTTTACTCCAATTGATGGTAGCCTTGTCATTATAGAACGTAGTCTGTTGTCGAGATTTTTGTTACTCCAATGGATGGTAGCTTTGTCATTATGGAAGGTAGTCTGTCATTGAGATTTCTGTTACTCCAATAGATGATAGCCTTGTCATTATGGAAGGTAGTTTGTTGTCGAGATTTTTGTCACTCCAATTGATGGTAGCCTTGTCATTTTGGAAGGTAATTTGTTGTCGAGATTTTTGTTACTCCAATTGATGGTAGCCTTCTCATTATGGAAGGTAGTTTGTTGTCGAGTTTTTCTTTACTCCAATTGATGGTAGCCTTGTCATTATGGAACGTAGTCTGTTGTCGAGATTTTTGTTACACCAATGGATGGTAGCCTTATCATTATGGAAGGTAGTCTATTGTCGAGATTTTTGTTATTCCATTGGATGGTAGCCTTGTCATTATGGAAGGTAGACTTTTGTCGAGATTTTTGTTACTCCAAATGGATGGTAGCCTTGTCATTATGAAAGGTAGTCTGTTGCCGAGATTTTTGTTACTCCAATGGATTGTAGCCTTGTCATTATGGAAGGTAGTCTGTTGTCTAAATTTTTGTTACTCCAATGGATTGTAGCCTTGTCATTATGGAAGGTAGTCTGTTGTCTAGATTTTTGTTACTCCAATGGTGGTAGCCTTGTCATTATGGAAGTTAGTCTGTTGTCGAGATTTTTGTTACTCCAATGGATGGTAGCCTTGTCATTATGGTAGGTAGTCTGTTGTCGAGATTTTTGTCACTACAATTGATGGTAGCCTTGTCATTATGGAAGGTAATTTGTTGTCTATATTTTTGTTACTCTAAAGGATGGTAGACTTGTCAATATCGAAGTTAGTCTGTTATCGAGTTTTTCTTTACTCCAATTGATGGTAGCCTTGTCATTATGGAACGTAGTCTGTTGTCGAGATTTTTGTTACACCAATGGATTGTAGCCTTGTCATTATGGAAGGTAGTCTGTTGTTGAGATCTTTGTTACGATAATGGATTGTAGCCTTGTCATTATGGAAGGTAGTCCGTTGTCGAGATTTTTGTTACTCAAATGGATGGTAGCCTAGTCGTTATGTAAGGTAGTCTTTTGTCGAGATTTTTGTTACTCCAATGGATGGTAGCCTTGTCATTATGGAAGGTAATCTGTTGTCGAGTTTTTCTTTACTACAATTGATGGTAGCCTTGTCATTATGGAACGTAGTCTGTTGTCGAGATTTTTGTTACTCCAATGGTGGTAGCCTTGTCATTATAAAAGTTAGTCTGTTGTCGAGATTTTTGGTACTTCAATGGATGGTAGCCTTGTCATTATGGAAGGTAGTCTGTCGTTGAGATTTCTGTTACTCCAATGGATGGTAGCCTTGTCATTTTGGAAGGTAGTCTGTTGTCGAGATTTTTGTCACTCCAATTGATGGTAGCCTTGTCATTATGGAAGGCAATCTGTTGTCGATATTTTTGTTAATCCAATGGATGGTAACCTTGTCATTATGTAAGGTAGTCTATTATCGAGTTTTTCTTTACTCCAATTGATGGTAGCCTTGTCATTATAGAACGTAGTCTGTTGTGGAGATTTTTGTTACACCAATGGATGTTAGCCTTGTCATTACGGAAGGTAGTCTGTTGTCGAGATTTTTTTTACTCCAATGGATGGTAGCCTTGTCATTATGGAAGGTAGTCTGTCGTTGAGATTTTTGTTACTCCAATGGATGGTAGCCTTGTCATTATGGAAGGTAGTTTGTTGTCGAGATTTTTGTTACACCAATGTATGGTAGCCTTGTCATTACGGAAGGTAGTCTGTTGTCGAGATCTTTGTTACTCTAATGGATTGTAGCCTTGTCATTATGGAAGGTAGTCAGTTGACGAGATTTTTGTTACTCAAATTGATGGTAGCCTTGTCATTATGTAAGGTAGTATGTTGCCGAGATTTTTTGTTAATCAAATGGATGGTAGACTTGTCATTATGGAAGGTAGTCTGTTGTCTAGATTTTTGTTACTCCAATGGATGATAGCCTTGTCATTATGGAAGGAAGTCTGTTGATCAGATTTTTTTACTCCAATGGATGGTAGCCTTGTCATTATGGAAGGTAGTCTGTTGTCGAGATTTCTGTTACTCCAATGGATGGTAGCCTTGTCATTATGGAAGGTAGTCTGTTGTCGAAATTTTTGTCACTACAATTGACGGTAGCCTTGTCATTATGGAAGGTAATTTGTTGTCGATATTTTTGTTACTCTAAAGGATGGTAGACTTGTCATTATGGAAGGTAGTCTGTTTTCGAGTTTTTCTTTACTCCAATTGATGGTAGCCTTGTCATTATGGAACGTAGTCTGTTGTCGAGATTTTTGTTACACCAATGGATGGTAGCCTTGTCATTATGGAAGGTAGTCTGTTGTCGAGATCTTTGTTACGATAATGGATTGTAGCCTTGTCATTATGTAAGGTAGTCTGTTGTCGAGATTTTTGTTACTCCAATGGATGGTAGCCTTGTCATTATGGAAGGTAGTTTATCGTTGAGATTTCTGTTACTCCAATGGATGATAGCCTTGTCATTATGGAAGGTAGTTTGTTGTCGAGATTTTTGTCACTCCAATTGATGGTAGCCTTGTCATTTTGTGAGGTAATCTGTTATCGAGATTTTTGTTATTCCATTGGATGGTAGCCTTGTCATTATGGAAGGTAGACTTTTGTCGAGATTTTTGTTACACCAAATGGATGGTAGCCTTGTCATTATGAAAGGTAGTCTGTTGCCGAGATTTTTGTTACTCCAATGGATTGTAGCCTTGTCATTATGGAAGGTAGTCTGTTGTCTAAATTTTTGTTACTCCAATGGATTGTAGCCTTGTCATTATGGAAGGTAGTCTGTTGTCTAGATTTTTGTTACTCCAATGGTGGTAGCCTTGTCATTATGGAAGTTAGTCTGTTGTCGAGATTTTTGTTACTCCAATGGATGGTAGCCTTGTCATTATGGTAGGTAGTCTGTTGTCGAGATTTTTGTCACTACAATTGATGGTAGCCTTGTCATTATGGAAGGTAATTTGTTGTCGATATTTTTGTTACTCTAAAGGATGGTAGACTTGTCAATATGGAAGTTAGTCTGTTATCGAGTTTTTCTTTACTCCAATTGATGGTAGCCTTGTCATTATGGAACGTAGTCTGTTATCGAGATTTTTGTTACACCAATGGATGGTAGCCTTGTCATTATGGAAGGTAGTCTGTTGTTGAGATCTTTGTTACGATAATGGATTGTAGCCTTGTCATTATGGAAGGTAGTCCGTTGTCGAGATTTTTGTTACTCAAATTGATGGTAGCCTTGTCATTATGTAAGGTAGTCTTTTGTCGAGATTTTTGTTACTCCAATGGATGGTAGCCTTGTCATTATGGAAGGTAGTCTGTTGTCGAGTTTTTCTTTACTACAATTGATGGTAGCCTTGTCATTATGGAACGTAGTCTGTTGTCGAGATTTTTGTTACACCAATGGATGGTAGCCTTGTCATTACGGAAGGTAGTCTGTTGTCGAGATCTTTGTTACTCTAATGGATTGTAGCCTTGTCATTATGGAAGGTAGTCAGTTGTCGAGATTTTTGTTACTCAAATTGATGGTAGCCTTGTCATTATGTAAGGTAGTCTGTTGTTGAGATTTTTTGTTAGTCAAATGGATGGTAGCCTTGTCATTATCGAAGGTAGTTTGTTGTCTAGATTTTTGTTACTCCAATGGTGGTAGCCTTGTCATTATAAAAGTTAGTCTGTTGTCGAGATTTTTGGTACTTAAATGGATGGTAGCCTTGTCATTATGGAAGGTAGTCTGTCGTTGAGATTTCTGTTACTCCAATGGATGGTAGCCTTGTCATTTTGGAAGGTAGTCTGTTGTCGAGATTTTTGTCACTCCAATTGATGGTAGCCTTGTCATTATGGAAGGCAATCTGTTGTCGATATTTTTGTTAATCCAATGGATGGTAACCTTGTCATTATGTAAGGTAGTCTGTTATCGGGTTTTTCTTTACTCCAATTGATGGTAGCCTTGTCATTATAGAACGTAGTCTGTTGTGGAGATTTTTGTTACACCAATGGATGTTAGCCTTGTCATTACGGAAGGTAGTCTGTTGTCGAGATTTTTGTTACTCCAATGGATGGTAGCCTTGTCATTATGGAAGGTAGTCTGTCGTTGAGATTTTTGTTACTCCAATGGATGGTAGCCTTGTCATTACGGAAGGTAGTCTGTTGTCGAGATCTTTGTTACTCTAATGGATTGTAGCCTTGTCATTATGGAAGGTAGTCAGTTGTCGAGATTTTTGTTACTCAAATTGATGGTAGCCTTGTCATTATGTAAGGTAGTATGTTGCCGAGATTTTTTGTTAGTCAAATGGATGGTAGACTTGTCATTATGGAAAGTAGTCAGTTGTCTAGATTTTTGTTACTCCAATGGATGATAGCCTTGTCATTATGGAAGGAAGTCTGTTGATCAGATTTTTTTACTCCAATGGATGGCAGCCTTGTCATTATGGAAGGTAGTCTGTTGTCGAGATTTCTGTTACTCCAATGGATGGTAGCCTTGTCATTATGGAAGGTAGTCTGTTGTCGAAATTTTTGTCACTACAATTGACGGTAGCCTTGTCATTATGGAAGGTAATTTGTTGTCGATATTTTTGTTACTCTAAAGGATGGTAGACTTGTCATTATGGAAGGTAGTCTGTTTTCGAGTTTTTCTTTACTCCAATTGATGGTAGCCTTGTCATTATGGAACGTAGTCTGTTGTCGAGATTTTTGTTACACCAATGGATGGTTGCCTTGTCATTATGGAAGGTAGTCTGTTGTCGAGATCTTTGTTACCATAATGGATTGTAGCCTTGTCATTATGTAAGGTAGTCTGTTGTCGAGATTTTTGTTACTCCAATGGATGGTAGCCTTGTCATTATGGAAGGTAGTCTGTCGTTGAGATTTCTGTTACTCCAATGGATGATAGCCTTGTCATTATGGAAGGTAGTTTGTTTTCGAGATTTTTGTCACTCCAATTGATGGTAGCCTTGTCATTTTGTGAGGTAATCTGTTATCGAGATTTTTGTTATTCCATTGGATTGTAGCCTTGTCATTATGGAAGGTAGACTTTTGTCGAGATTTTTGTTACTCCAAATGGATGGTAGCCTTGTCATTATGAAAGGTAGTCTGTTGCCGAGATTTTTGTTACTCCAATGGATTGTAGCCTTGTCATTATGGAAGGTAGTCTGTTGTCTAAATTTTTGTTACTCCAATGGATTGTAGCCTTGTCATTATGGAAGGTAGTCTGTTGTCTAGATTTTTGTTACTCCAATGGTGGTAGCCTTGTCATTATGGAAGTTAGTCTGTTGTCGAGATTTTTGTTACTCCAATGGATGGTAGCCTTGTCATTATGGTAGGTAGTCTGTTGTCGAGATTTTTGTCACTATAATTGATGGTAGCCTTGTCATTATGGAAGGTAATTTGTTGTCGATATTTTTGTTACTCTAAAGGATGGTAGACTTGTCAATATGGAAGTTAGTCTGTTATCGAGTTTTTCTTTACTCCAATTGATGGTAGCCTTGTCATTATGGAACGTAGTCTGTTATCGAGATTTTTGTTACACCAATGGATGGTAGCCTTGTCATTATGGAAGGTAGTCTGTTGTTGAGATCTTTGTTATGATAATGGATTGTAGCCTTGTCATTATGGAAGGCAGTCCGTTGTCGAGATTTTTGTTACTCAAATTGATGGTAGCCTTGTCATTATGTAAGGTAGTCTTTTGTCGAGATTTTTGTTACTCCAATGGATGGTAGCCTTGTCATTATGGAAGGTAGTCTGTTGTCGAGATCTTTGTTACCATAATGGATTGTAGCCTTGTCATTATGTAAGGTAGTCTGTTGTCGAGATTTTTGTTACTCCAATGGATGGTAGCCTTGTCATTATGGAAGGTAGTCTGTCGTTGAGATTTCTGTTACTCCAATGGATGATAGCCTTGTCATTATGGAAGGTAGTTTGTTTTCGAGATTTTTGTCACTCCAATTGATGGTAGCCTTGTCATTTTGTGAGGTAATCTGTTATCGAGATTTTTGTTATTCCATTGGATGGTAGCCTTGTCATTATGGAAGGTAGACTTTTGTCGAGATTTTTGTTACTCCAAATGGATGGTAGCCTTGTCATTATGAAAGGTAGTCTGTTGCCGAGATTTTTGTTACTCCAATGGATTGTAGCCTTGTCATTATGGAAGGTAGTCTGTTGTCTAAATTTTTGTTACTCCAATGGATTGTAGCCTTGTCATTATGGAAGGTAGTCTGTTGTCTAGATTTTTGTTACTCCAATGGTGGTAGCCTTGTCATTATGGAAGTTAGTCTTTTGTCGAGATTTTTGTTACTCCAAATGGATGGTAGCCTTGTCATTATGGAAGTTAGTCTGTTGTCGAGATTTTTGTTACTCCAATGGATGGTAGCCTTGTCATTATGGTAGGTAGTCTGTTGTCGAGATTTTTGTCACTACAATTGATGGTAGCCTTGTCATTATGGAAGGTAATTTGTTGTCGATATTTTTGTTACTCTAAAGGATGGTAGACTTGTCAATATGGAAGTTAGTCTGTTATCGAGTTTTTCTTTACTCCAATTGATGGTAGCCTTGTCATTATGGAATGTAGTCTGTTATCGAGATTTTTGTTACACCAATGGATGGTAGCCTTGTCATTATGGAAGGTAGTCTGTTGTTGAGATCTTTGTTACGATAATGGATTGTAGCCTTGTCATTATGGAAGGCAGTCCGTTGTCGAGATTTTTGTTACTCAAATTGATGGTAGCCTTGTCATTATGTAAGGTAGTCTTTTGTCGAGATTTTTGTTACTCCAATGGATGGTAGCCTTGTCATTATGGAAGGTAGTCTGTTGTCGAGTTTTTCTTTACTACAATTGATGGTAGCCTTGTCATTATGGAACGTAGTCTGTTGTCGAGATTTTTGTTACACCAATGGATGGTAGCCTTGTCATTACGGAAGGTAGTCTATTGTCGAGATCATTGTTACTCTAATGGATTGTAGCCTTGTCATTATGGAAGGTAGTCAGTTGTCGAGATTTTTGTTACTCAAATTGATGGTAGCCTTGTCATTATGTAAGGTAGTCTGTTGTTGAGATTTTTTGTTAGTCAAATGGATGGTAGCCTTGTCATTATCGAAGGTAGTTTGTTGTCTAGATTTTCGTTACTCCAATGGTGGTAGCCTTGCCATTATAAAAGTTAGTCTGTTGTCGAGATTTTTGGTACTTCAATGGATGGTAGCCTTGTCATTATTGAAGGTAGTCTGTCGTTGAGATTTCTGTTACTCCAATGGATGGTAGCCTTGTCATTTTGGAAGGTAGTCTGTTGTCGAGATTTTTGTCACTCCAATTGATGGTAGCCTTGTCATTATGGAAGGCAATCTGTTGTCGATATTTTTGTTAATCTAATGGATGGTAACCTTGTCATTATGTAAGGTAGTCTGTTATCGAGTTTTTCTTTACTCCAATTGATGGTAGCCTTGTCATTATAGAACGTAGTCTGTTGTGGAGATTTTTGTTACACCAATGGATGTTAGCCTTGTCATTACGGAAGGTAGTCTGTTGTCGAGATTTTTGTTACTCCAATGGATGGTAGCCTTGTCATTATGAAAGGTAGTCTGTTGCCGAGATTTTTGTTACTCCAATGGATTGTAGCCTTGTCATTATGGAAGGTAGTCTGTTGTCTAAATTTTTGTTACTCCAATGGATTGTAGCCTTGTCATTATGGAAGGTAGTCTGTTGTCTAGATTTTTGTTACTCCAATGGTGGTAGCCTTGTCATTATGGAAGTTAGTCTGTTGTCGAGATTTTTGTTACTCCAATGGATGGTAGCCTTGTCATTATGGTAGGTAGTCTGTTGTCGAGATTTTTGTCACTACAATTGATGGTAGCCTTGTCATTATGGAAGGTAATTTGTTGTCGATATTTTTGTTACTCTAAAGGATGGTAGACTTGTCAATATGGAAGTTAGTCTGTTATCGAGTTTTTCTTTACTCCAATTGATGGTAGCCTTGTCATTATGGAACGTAGTCTGTTATCGAGATTTTTGTTACACCAATGGATGGTAGCCTTGTCATTATGGAAGGTAGTCTGTTGTTGAGATCTTTGTTACGATAATGGATTGTAGCCTTGTCATTATGGAAGGCAGTCCGTTGTCGAGATTTTTGTTACTCAAATTGATGGTATCCTTGTCATTATGTAAGGTAGACTTTTGTCGAGATTTTTGTTACTCCAATGGATGGTAGCCTTGTCATTATGGAAGGTAGTCTGTTGTCGAGTTTTTCTTTACTACAATTGATGGTAGCCTTGTCATTATGGAACGTAGTCTGTTGTCGAGATTTTTGTTACACCAATGGATGGTAGCCTTGTCATTACGGAAGGTAGTCTGTTGTCGAGATCATTGTTACTCTAATGGATTGTAGCCTTGTCATTATGGAAGGTAGTCAGTTGTCGAGATTTTTGTTACTCAAATTGATGGTAGCCTTGTCATTATGTAAGGTAGTCTGTTGTTGAGATTTTTTGTTAGTCAAATGGATGGTAGCCTTGTCATTATCGAAGGTAGTTTGTTGTCTAGATTTTCGTTACTCCAATGGTGGTAGCCTTGTCATTATAAAAGTTAGTCTGTTGTCGAGATTTTTGGTACTTCAATGGATGGTAGCCTTGTCATTATTGAAGGTAGTCTGTCGTTGAGATTTCTGTTACTCCAATGGATGGTAGCCTTGTCATTTTGGAAGGTAGTCTGTTGTCGAGATTTTTGTCACTCCAATTGATGGTAGCCTTGTCATTATGGAAGGCAATCTGTTGTCGATATTTTTGTTAATCTAATGGATGGCAACCTTGTCATTATGTAAGGTAGTCTGTTATCGAGTTTTTCTTTACTCCAATTGATGGTAGCCTTGTCATTATAGAACGTAGTCTGTTGTGGAGATTTTTGTTACACCAATGGATGTTAGCCTTGTCATTACGGAAGGTAGTCTGTTGTCGAGATTTTTGTTACTCCAATGGATGGTAGCCTTGTCATTATGGAAGGTAGTCTGTCGTTGAGATTTTTGTTACTTCAATGGATGGTAGCCTTGTCATTATGGAAGGTAGTTTGTTGTCGAGATTTTTGTCACTCCAATTGATGGTAGCCTTGTCATTATGGAACGTAGTCTGTTGTCGAGATTTTTGTTACACCAATGTATGATAGCCTTGTCATTACGGAAGGTAGTCTGTTGTCGAGATCTTTGTTACTCTAATGGATTGTAGCCTTGTCATTACGGAAGGTAGTCAGTTGTCGAGATTTTTGTTACTCAAATTGATGGTAGCCTTGTCATTATGTAAGGTAGTATGTTGCCGAGATTTTTTGTTAGTCAAATGGATGGTAGACTTGTCATTATGGAAGGTAGTCTGTTGTCTAGATTTTTGTTACTCCAATGGATGGTAGCCTTGTCATTATGGAAGGAAGTCTGTTGATCAGATTTTTTTACTCCAATGGATGGTAGCCTTGTCATTATGGAAGGTAGTCTGTTGTCGAGATTTCTGTTACTCCAATGGATGGCAGCCTTGTCATTATGGAAGGTAGTCTGTTGTCGAAATTTTTGTCACTACAATTGACGGTAGCCTTGTCATTATGGAAGGTAATTTGTTGTCGATATTTTTGTTACTCTAAAGGATGGTAGACTTGTCATTATGGAAGGTAGTCTATTTTCGAGTTTTTCTTTACTCCAATTGATGGTAGCCTTGTCATTATTGAACGTAGTCTGTTGTCGAGATTTTTGTTACACCAATGGATGGTAGCCTTGTCATTATGGAAGGTAGTATGTTGTCGAGATCTTTGTTACTATAATGGATTGTAGCCTTGTCATTATGGAAGGTAGTTTGTTGTTGAGATTTTTGTCACTCCAATTGATGGTAGCCTTGTCATTTTATGAGGTAATCTGTTGTCGAGATTTTTGTTACTCCAATGGATGGTAGTCTTGTCATTATGTAAGGTAGTTTGTTGTCGAGTTTTTCTTTACTCCAATTGATGGTAGCCTTGTCATTATGGAATGTAGTCTGTTGTCGAGATTTTTGTTACACCAATGGATGGTAGCCTTGTCATTACGGAAGGTAGACTGTTGTCGAGATCTTTGTTACTCTAATGGATTGTAGCCTTGTCATTATGGAAGGTAGTGAGTTTGCGAGATTTTTGTTACTCAAATTGATGGTAGCCTTGTCATTATGTAAGGTAGTATGTTGCCGAGATTTTTTGTTAGTCAAATGGATGGTAGACTTGTCATTATGGAAGGTAGTCTGTTGTCTAGATTTTTGTTACTCCAATGGATGATAGCCTTGTCATTATGGAAGGAAGTCTGTTGATCAGTTTTTTTTACTCCAATGGATGGTAGCCTTGTCATTATGGAAGGTACTCTGTTGTCGAGATTTCTGTTACTCCAATGGATGGTAGCCTTGTCATTATGGAAGGTAGACTTTTGTCGAGATTTTTGTTACTCCAAATGGATGGTAGCCTTGTCATTATGGAAGTTAGTCTGTTGTCGAGATTTTGGTTACTCCAATGGATGGTAGCCTTGTCATTATGGTAGGTAGTCTGTTGTCGAGATTTTTGTCACTACAATTGATGGTAGCCTTGTCATTATGGAAGGTAATTTGTTGTCGATATTTTTGTTACTCTAAAGGATGGTAGACTTGTCAATATGGAAGTTAGTCTGTTATCGAGTTTTTCTTTACTCCAATTGATGGTAGCCTTGTCATTATGGAACGTAGTCTGTTATCGAGATTTTTGTTACACCAATGGATGGTAGCCTTGTCATTATGGAAGGTAGTCTGTTGTTGAGATCTTTGTTACAATAATGGATTGTAGCCTTGTCATTATGGAAGGCAGTCCGTTGTCGAGATTTTTGTTACTCAAATTGATGGTAGCCTTGTCATTATGTAAGGTAGTCTTTTGTCGAGATTTTTGTTACTCCAATGGATGGTAGCCTTGTCATTATGGAAGGTAGTCTGTTGTCGAGTTTTTCTTTACTACAATTGATGGTAGCCTTGTCATTATGGAACGTAGTCTGTTGTCGAGATTTTTGTTACACCAATGGATGGTAGCCTTGTCATTACGGAAGGTAGTCTGTTGTCGAGATCATTGTTACTCTAATGGATTGTAGCCTTGTCATTATGGAAGGTAATCTGTTATCGAGATTTTTGTTATTCCATTGGATGGTAGCCTTGTCATTATGGAAGGTAGACTTTTGTCGAGATTTTTGTTACTCCAAATGGATGGTAGCCTTGTCATTATGAAAGGTAGTCTGTTGCCGAGATTTTTGTTACTCCAATGGATTGTAGCCTTGTCATTATGGAAGGTAGTCTGTTGTCTAAATTTTTGTTACTCCAATGGATTGTAGCCTTGTCATTATGGAACGTAGTCTGTTGTCGAGATTTTTGTTACACCAATGGATGGTAGCCTTGTCATTATGAAAGGTAGTCTGTTGTCGAGATCTTTGTTACTATAATGGATTGTAGCCTTGTCATTATGTAAGGTAGTCTGTTGTCGAGATTTTTGTTACTCCAATGGATGGTAGCCTTGTCATTATGGAAGGTAGTCTGTCGTTGAGATTTTTGTTACTTCAATGGATGGTAGCCTTGTCATTATGGAAGGTAGTTTGTTGTCGAGATTTTTGTCACTCCAATTGATGGTAGCCTTGTCATTATGGAACGTAGTCTGTTGTCGAGATTTTTGTTACACCAATGTATGATAGCCTTGTCATTACGGAAGGTAGTCTGTTGTCGAGATCTTTGTTACTCTAATGGATTGTAGCCTTGTCATTACGGAAGGTAGTCAGTTGTCGAGATTTTTGTTACTCAAATTGATGGTAGCCTTGTCATTATGTAAGGTAGTATGTTGCCGAGATTTTTTGTTAGTCAAATGGATGGTAGACTTGTCATTATGGAAGGTAGTCTGTTGTCTAGATTTTTGTTACTCCAATGGATGGTAGCCTTGTCATTATGGAAGGAAGTCTGTTGATCAGATTTTTTTACTCCAATGGATGGTAGCCTTGTCATTATGGAAGGTAGTCTGTTGTCGAGATTTCTGTTACTCCAATGGATGGCAGCCTTGTCATTATGGAAGGTAGTCTGTTGTCGAAATTTTTGTCACTACAATTGACGGTAGCCTTGTCATTATGGAAGGTAATTTGTTGTCGATATTTTTGTTACTCTAAAGGATGGTAGACTTGTCATTATGGAAGGTAGTCTGTTTTCGAGTTTTTCTTTACTCCAATTGATGGTAGCCTTGTCATTATTGAACGTAGTCTGTTGTCGAGATTTTTGTTACACCAATGGATGGTAGCCTTGTCATTATGGAAGGTAGTATGTTGTCGAGATCTTTGTTACTATAATGGATTGTAGCCTTGTCATTATGGAAGGTAGTTTGTTGTCGAGATTTTTGTCACTCCAATTGATGGTAGCCTTGTCATTTTATGAGGTAATCTGTTGTCGAGATTTTTGTTACTCCAATGGATGGTAGTCTTGTCATTATGTAAGGTAGTTTGTTGTCGAGTTTTTCTTTACTCCAATTGATGGTAGCCTTGTCATTATGGAATGTAGTCTGTTGTCGAGATTTTTGTTACACCAATGGATGGTAGCCTTGTCATTACGGAAGGTAGACTGTTGTCGAGATCTTTGTTACTCTAATGGATTGTAGCCTTGTCATTATGGAAGGTAGTGAGTTTGCGAGATTTTTGTTACTCAAATTGATGGTAGCCTTGTCATTATGTAAGGTAGTATGTTGCCGAGATTTTTTGTTAGTCAAATGGATGGTAGACTTGTCATTATGGAAGGTAGTCTGTTGTCTAGATTTTTGTTACTCCAATGGATGATAGCCTTGTCATTATGGAAGGAAGTCTGTTGATCAGTTTTTTTTACTCCAATGGATGGTAGCCTTGTCATTATGGAAGGTACTCTGTTGTCGAGATTTCTGTTACTCCAATGGATGGTAGCCTTGTCATTATGGAAGGTAGACTTTTGTCGAGATTTTTGTTACTCCAAATGGATGGTAGCCTTGTCATTATGGAAGTTAGTCTGTTGTCGAGATTTTTGTTACTCCAATGGATGGTAGCCTTGTCATTATGGTAGGTAGTCTGTTGTCGAGATTTTTGTCACTACAATTGATGGTAGCCTTGTCATTATGGAAGGTAATTTGTTGTCGATATTTTTGTTACTCTAAAGGATGGTAGACTTGTCAATATGGAAGTTAGTCTGTTATCGAGTTTTTCTTTACTCCAATTGATGGTAGCCTTGTCATTATGGAACGTAGTCTGTTATCGAGATTTTTGTTACACCAATGGATGGTAGCCTTGTCATTATGGAAGGTAGTCTGTTGTTGAGATCTTTGTTACAATAATGGATTGTAGCCTTGTCATTATGGAAGGCAGTCCGTTGTCGAGATTTTTGTTACTCAAATTGATGGTAGCCTTGTCATTATGTAAGGTAGTCTTTTGTCGAGATTTTTGTTACTCCAATGGATGGTAGCCTTGTCATTATGGAAGGTAGTCTGTTGTCGAGTTTTTCTTTACTACAATTGATGGTAGCCTTGTCATTATGGAACGTAGTCTGTTGTCGAGATTTTTGTTACACCAATGGATGGTAGCCTTGTCATTACGGAAGGTAGTCTGTTGTCGAGATCATTGTTACTCTAATGGATTGTAGCCTTGTCATTATGGAAGGTAATCTGTTATCGAGATTTTTGTTATTCCATTGGATGGTAGCCTTGTCATTATGGAAGGTAGACTTTTGTCGAGATTTTTGTTACTCCAAATGGATGGTAGCCTTGTCATTATGAAAGGTAGTCTGTTGCCGAGATTTTTGTTACTCCAATGGATTGTAGCCTTGTCATTATGGAAGGTAGTCTGTTGTCTAAATTTTTGTTACTCCAATGGATTGTAGCCTTGTCATTATGGAACGTAGTCTGTTGTCGAGATTTTTGTTACATCAATGGATGGTAGCCTTGTCATTATGAAAGGTAGTCTGTTGTCGAGATCTTTGTTACTATAATGGATTGTAGCCTTGTCATTATGTAAGGTAGTCTGTTGTCGAGATTTTTGTTACTCCAATGGATGGTAGCCTTGTCATTATGGAAGGTAGTCTGTCGTTGAGATTTCTGTTACTCCAATGGATGATAGCCTTGTCATTATGGAAGGTAGTTTGTTGTCGAGATTTTTGTCACTCCAATTGATGGTAGCCTTGTCATTTTATGAGGTAATCTGTTGTCGAGATTTTTGTTACTCCAATGGATGGTAGTCTTGTCATTATGGAAGGTAGTTTGTTGTCGAGTTTTTCTTTACTCCAATTGATGGTAGCCTTGTCATTATAGAACGTAGTCTGTTGTGGAGATTTTTGTTACACCAATGGATGTTAGCCTTGTCATTACGGAAGGTAGTCTGTTGTCGAGATTTTTGTTACTCCAATGGATGGTAGCCTTGTCATTATGGAAGGTAGTCTGTCGTTGAGATTTTTGTTACTTCAATGGATGGTAGCCTTGTCATTATGGAAGGTAGTTTGTTGTCGAGATTTTTGTCACTCCAATTGATGGTAGCCTTGTCATTATGGAACGTAGTCTGTTGTCGAGATTTTTGTTACACCAATGTATGATAGCCTTGTCATTACGGAAGGTAGTCTGTTGTCGAGATCTTTGTTACTCTAATGGATTGTAGCCTTGTCATTACGGAAGGTAGTCAGTTGTCGAGATTTTTGTTACTCAAATTGATGGTAGCCTTGTCATTATGTAAGGTAGTATGTTGCCGAGATTTTTTGTTAGTCAAATGGATGGTAGACTTGTCATTATGGAAGGTAGTCTGTTGTCTAGATTTTTGTTACTCCAATGGATGGTAGCCTTGTCATTATGGAAGGAAGTCTGTTGATCAGATTTTTTTACTCCAATGGATGGTAGCCTTGTCATTATGGAAGGTAGTCTGTTGTCGAGATTTCTGTTACTCCAATGGATGGCAGCCTTGTCATTATGGAAGGTAGTCTGTTGTCGAAATTTTTGTCACTACAATTGACGGTAGCCTTGTCATTATGGAAGGTAATTTGTTGTCGATATTTTTGTTACTCTAAAGGATGGTAGACTTGTCATTATGGAAGGTAGTATGTTTTCGAGTTTTTCTTTACTCCAATTGATGGTAGCCTTGTCATTATTGAACGTAGTCTGTTGTCGAGATTTTTGTTACACCAATGGATGGTAGCCTTGTCATTATGGAAGGTAGTATGTTGTCGAGATCTTTGTTACTATAATGGATTGTAGCCTTGTCATTATGGAAGGTAGTTTGTTGTCGAGATTTTTGTCACTCCAATTGATGGTAGCCTTGTCATTTTATGAGGTAATCTGTTGTCGAGATTTTTGTTACTCCAATGGATGGTAGTCTTGTCATTATGTAAGGTAGTTTGTTGTCGAGTTTTTCTTTACTCCAATTGATGGTAGCCTTGTCATTATGGAATGTAGTCTGTTGTCGAGATTTTTGTTACACCAATGGATGGTAGCCTTGTCATTACGGAAGGTAGACTGTTGTCGAGATCTTTGTTACTCTAATGGATTGTAGCCTTGTCATTATGGAAGGTAGTGAGTTTGCGAGATTTTTGTTACTCAAATTGATGGTAGCCTTGTCATTATGTAAGGTAGTATGTTGCCGAGATTTTTTGTTAGTCAAATGGATGGTAGACTTGTCATTATGGAAGGTAGTCTGTTGTCTAGATTTTTGTTACTCCAATGGATGATAGCCTTGTCATTATGGAAGGAAGTCTGTTGATCAGTTTTTTTTACTCCAATGGATGTTAGCCTTGTCATTATGGAAGGTACTCTGTTGTCGAGATTTCTGTTACTCCAATGGATGGTAGCCTTGTCATTATGGAAGGTAGACTTTTGTCGAGATTTTTGTTACTCCAAATGGATGGTAGCCTTGTCATTATGGAAGTTAGTCTGTTGTCGAGATTTTTGTTACTCCAATGGATGGTAGCCTTGTCATTATGGTAGGTAGTCTGTTGTCGAGATTTTTGTCACTAAAATTGATGGTAGCCTTGTCATTATGGAAGGTAATTTGTTGTCGATATTTTTGTTACTCTAAAGGATGGTAGACTTGTCAATATGGAAGTTAGTCTGTTATCGAGTTTTTCTTTACTCCAATTGATGGTAGCCTTGTCATTATGGAACGTAGTCTGTTATCGAGATTTTTGTTACACCAATGGATGGTAGCCTTGTCATTATGGAAGGTAGTCTGTTGTTGAGATCTTTGTTACGATAATGGATTGTAGCCTTGTCATTATGGAAGGCAGTCCGTTGTCGAGATTTTTGTTACTCAAATTGATGGTAGCCTTGTCATTATGTAAGGTAGTCTTTTGTCGAGATTTTTGTTACTCCAATGGATGGTAGCCTTGTCATTATGGAAGGTAGTCTGTTGTCGAGTTTTTCTTTACTACAATTGATGGTAGCCTTGTCATTATGGAACGTAGTCTGTTGTCGAGATTTTTGTTACACCAATGGATGGTAGCCTTGTCATTACGGAAGGTAGTCTGTTGTCGAGATCATTGTTACTCTAATGGATTGTAGCCTTGTCATTATGGAAGGTAATCTGTTATCGAGATTTTTGTTATTCCATTGGATGGTAGCCTTGTCATTATGGAAGGTAGACTTTTGTCGAGATTTTTGTTACTCCAAATGGATGGTAGCCTTGTCATTATGAAAGGTAGTCTGTTGCCGAGATTTTTGTTACTCCAATGGATTGTAGCCTTGTCATTATGGAAGGTAGTCTGTTGTCTAAATTTTTGTTACTCCAATGGATTGTAGCCTTGTCATTATGGAACGTAGTCTGTTGTCGAGATTTTTGTTACACCAATGGATGGTAGCCTTGTCATTATGAAAGGTAGTCTGTTGTCGAGATCTTTGTTACTATAATGGATTGTAGCCTTGTCATTATGTAAGGTAGTCTGTTGTCGAGATTTTTGTTACTCCAATGGATGGTAGCCTTGTCATTATGGAAGGTAGTCTGTCGTTGAGATTTCTGTTACTCCAATGGATGATAGCCTTGTCATTATGGAAGGTAGTTTGTTGTCGAGATTTTTGTCACTCCAATTGATGGTAGCCTTGTCATTTTATGAGGTAATCTGTTGTCGAGATTTTTGTTACTCCAATGGATGGTAGTCTTGTCATTATGGAAGGTAGTTTGTTGTCGAGTTTTTCTTTACTCCAATTGATGGTAGCCTTGTCATTATGGAATGTAGTCTGTTGTCGAGATTTTTGTTACACCAATGGATGGTAGCCTTGTCATTACGGAAGGTAGTCTGATGTCGAGATCTTTGTTACTCTAATGGATTGTAGCCTTGTCATTATGGAAGGTAGTGAGTTTGCGAGATTTTTGTTACTCAAATTGATGGTAGCCTTGTCATTATGTAAGGTAGTATGTTGCCGAGATTTTTTGTTAGTCAAATGGATGGTAGACTTGTCATTATGGAAGGTAGTCTGTTGTCTAGATTTTTGTTACTCCAATGGATGGTAGCCTTGTCATTATGGAAGGAAGTTTGTTGATCAGATTTTTTTACTCCAATGGATGGTAGCCTTGTCATTATGGAAGGTACTCTGTTGTCGAGATTTCTGTTACTCCAATGGATGGTAGCCTTGTCATTATGGAAGGTAGTCTGTTGTCGAAATTTTTGTCACTACAATTGACGGTAGCCTTGTCATTATGGAAGGTAATTTGTTGTCGATATTTTTGTTACTCTAAAGGATGGTAGACTTGTCATTATGGAAGGTAGTCTGTTTTCGAGTTTTTCTTTACTCCAATTGATGGTAGCCTTGTCATTATGGAACGTAGTCTGTTGTCGAGATTTTTGTTACACCAATGGATGGTAGCCTTGTCATTATGGAAGGTAGTCTATTGTCGAGATCTTTGTTACTATAATGGATTGTAGCCTTGTCATTATGTAAGGTAGTCTGTTGTCGAGATTTTTGTTACTCCAATGGATGGTAGCCTTGTCATTAGGGAAGGTAGTCTGTCGTTGAGATTTCTGTTACTCCAATGGATGATAGCCTTGCCATTATGGAAGGTAGTTTGTTGTCGAGATATTTGTCACTCCAATTGATGGTAGCCTTGTCATTTTGTGAGGTAATCTGTTGTCGAGATTTTTGTTACTCCAATGGATGGTAGCCTTGTCATTATGGAAGGTAGTTTGTTGTCGAGTTTTTCTTTACTCCAATTGATGGTAGCCTTGTCATTATGGAACGTAGTCTGTTGTCGAGATTTTTGTTACACCAATGGATGGTAGCCTTGTCATTACGGAAGGTAGTATGTTGTCGACATCTTTGTTACTCTAATGGATTGTGGCCTTGTCATTATGGAAGGTAGTGAGTTTGCGAGATTTTTGTTACTCAAATTGATGGTAGCCTTGTCATTATGTAAGGTAGTATGTTGCCGAGATTTTTTTTTAGTCAAATGGATGGTAGACTTGTCATTATGGAAGGTTGTCTGTTGTCTAGATTTTTGTTACACCAATGGATGGTAGCCTTGTCATTACGGAAGGTAGTCTATTGTCGAGATCTTTGTTACTCTAATGGATTGTAGCCTTGTCATTATGGAAGGTAGTCAGTTGTCGAGATTTTTGTTACTCAAATTGATGGTATCCTTATCATTATGTAAGGTAGTATGTTGCCGAGATTTTTTGTTAGTCAAATGGATGGTAGACTTGTCATTATGGAAGGTAGTCTGTTGTCTAGATTTTTGTTACTCCAATGGATGGTAGCCTTGTCATTATGGAAGGAAGTCTGTTGATCAGATTTTTTTACTCCAATGGATGGTAGCCTTGTCATTATGGAAGGTAGTCTGTTGTCGAGATTTCTGTTACTCCAATGGATGGTAGCCTTGTCATTATGGAAGGTAGTCTGTTGCCGAAATTTTTGTCACTACAATTGACGGTAGCCTTGTCATTATGGAAGGTAATTTGTTGTCGATATTTTTGTTACTCTAAAGGATGGTAGACTTGTCATTATGGAAGGTAGTCTGTTTTCGAGTTTTTCTTTACTCCAATTGATGGTAGCCTTGTCATTATGGAACGTAGTCTGTTGTCGATATATTTGTTACACCAATGAATGGTAACCTTGTCATTATGGAAGGTAGTCTGTTGTCGAGATCTTTGTTACTATAATGGATTGTAGCCTTTTCATTATGTAAGGTAGTCTGTTGTCGAGATTTTTGTTACTCCAATGGATGGTAGCCTTGTCATTATGGAAGGTAGTTTGTTGTCGAGATTTTTGTCACTCCAATTGATGGTAGCCTTTTTATTTTGTGAGGTAATCTGTTGTCGAGATTTTTGTTACTCCAATGGATGGTAGCCTTGTCATTATGGAAGGTAGTTTGTTGTCGAGTTTTTCTTTACTCTAATTGATGGTAGCCTTGTCATTATGGAACGTAGTCTGTTGTCGAGATTTTTGTTACACCAATGGATGGTAGCCTTGTCATTACGGAAGGTAGTCTATTGTCGAGATCTTTGTTACTCTAATGGATTGTAGCCTTGTCATTATGGAAGGTAGTGAGTTTGCGAGATTTTTGTTACTCAAATTGATGGTAGCCTTGTCATTATGTAGAGTAGTATGTTGCCGAGATTTTTTGTTAGTCAAATGGATGGTAGACTTGTCATTATGGAAGGTAGTCTGTTGTCTAGATTTTTGTTACTCCAATGGATGGTAGCCTTGTCATTATGGAAGGAAGTCTGTTGATCAGGTTTTTTTACTCCAATGGATGGTAGCCTTGTCATTATGGAAGGTAGTCTGTTGTCGAGATTTCTGTTACTCCAATGGATGGTAGCCTTGTCATTATGGAAGGTAGTCTGTTGTCGAAATTTTTGTCACTACAATTGACGGTAGCCTTGTCATTATGGAAGGTAATTTGTTGTCGATATTTTTGTTACTCTAAAGGATGGTAGACTTGTCATTATGGAAGGTAGTCTGTTTTCGAGTTTTTCTTTACTCCAATTGATGGTAGCCTTGTCATTACGGAACATAGTCTGTTGTCGATATTTTTGTTACACCAATGGATGGTAGCCTTGTCATTATGGAAAGTAGTCTGTTGTCGAGATCTTTGTTACTATAATGGATTATAGCCTTGTCATTATGTAAGGTAGTCTGTTGTCGAGATTTTTGTTACTCCAATGGATGGTAGCCTTGTCATTATGGAAGGTAGTCTGTCGTTGAGATTTCTGTTACTCCAATGGATGATAGCCTTGTCATTATGGAAGGTAGTTTGTTGTCGAGATTTTTGTCACTCCAATTGATGGTAGCCTTGTCATTTTGTGAGGTAATCTGTTGTCGAGATTTTTGTTACTCCAATGGATGGTAGCCTTGTCATTATGGAAGGTAGTTTGTTGTCGAGTTTTTCTTTACTCCAATTGATGGTAGCCTTGTCATTATGGAACGTAGTCTGTTGTCGAGATTTTTGTTACACCAATGGATGGTAGCCTTGTCATTACGGAAGGTAGTCTGTTGTCGAGATCTTTGTTACTCTAATGGATTGTAGCCTTGTCATTATGGAAGGTAGTGAGTTTGCGAGATTTTTGTTACTCAAATTGATGGTAGCCTTGTCATTATGTAAGGTAGTATGTTGCCGAGATTTTTTTTTAGTCAAATGGATGGTAGACTTGTCATTATGGAAGGTTGTCTGTTGTCTAGATTTTTGTTACTCCAATGGATGGTAGCCTTGTCATTATGGAAGGAAGTCTGTTGATCAGATTTTTTTACTCCAATGGATGGTAGCCTTGTCATTATGGAAGGTACTCTGTTGTCGAGATATCTGTTACTCCAATGGATGGTAGCCTTGTCATTATGGAAGGTAGTCTGTTGTCGAAATTTTTGTCACTACAATTGACGGTAGCCTTGTCATTATGGAAGGTAATTTGTTGTCGATATTTTTGTTACTCTAAAGGATGGTAGACTTGTCATTATGGAAGGTAGTCTGTTTTCGAGTTTTTCTTTACTCCAATTGATGGTAGCCTTGTCATTATGGAACGTAGTCTGTTGTCGAGATTTTTGTTACACCAATGGATGGTAGCCTTGTCATTATGGAAGGTAGTCTATTGTCGAGATCTTTGTTACTATAATGGATTGTAGCCTTGTCATTATGTAAGGTAGTCTGTTGTGGAGATTTTTGTTACTCCAATGGATGGTAGCCTTGTCATTATGGAAGGTAGTCTGTCGTTGAGATTTCTGTTACTCCAATGGATGATAGCCTTGTCATTATGGAAGGTAGTTTGTTGTCGAGATTTTTGTCACTCCAATTGATGGTAGCCTTGTCATTTTGTGAGGTAATCTGTTGTCGAGATTTTTGTTACTCCAATGGATGGTAGCCTTGTCATTATGGAAGGTAGTTTGTTGTCGAGTTTTTCTTTACTCCAATTGATGGTAGCCTTGTCATTATGGAACGTAGTCTGTTGTCGAGATTTTTGTTACACCAATGGATGGTAGCCTTGTCATTACGGAAGGTAGTCTGTTGTCGAGATCTTTGTTACTCTAATGGATTGTAGCCTTGTCATTATGGAAGGTAGTGAGTTTGCGAGATTTTTGTTACTCAAATTGATGGTAGCCTTGTCATTATGTAAGGTAGTATGTTGCCGAGATTTTTTGTTAGTCAAATGGATGGTAGACTTGTCATTATGGAAGGTAGTCTGTTGTCTAGATTTTTGTTACTCCAATGGATGGTAGCCTTGTCATTATGGAAGGAAGTTTGTTGATCAGATTTTTTTACTCCAATGGATGGTAGCCTTGTCATTATGGAAGGTACTCTGTTGTCGAGATATCTGTTACTCCAATGGATGGTAGCCTTGTCATTATGGAAGGTAGTCTGTTGTCGAAATTTTTGTCACTACAATTGACGGTAGCCTTGTCATTATGGAAGGTAATTTGTTGTCGATATTTTTGTTACTCTAAAGGATGGTAGACTTGTCATTATGGAAGGTAGTCTGTTTTCGAGTTTTTCTTTACTCCAATTGATGGTAGCCTTGTCATTATGGAACGTAGTCTGTTGTCGAGATTTTTGTTACACCAATGGATGGTAGCCTTGTCATTATGGAAGGTAGTCTATTGTCGAGATCTTTGTTACTATAATGGATTGTAGCCTTGTCATTATGTAAGGTAGTCTGTTGTCGAGATTTTTGTTACTCCAATGGATGGTAGCCTTGTCATTATGGAAGGTAGTCTGTCGTTGAGATTTCTGTTACTCCAATGAATGATAGCCTTGTCATTATGGAAGGTAGTTTGTTGTCGAGATTTTTGTCACTCCAATTGATGGTAGCCTTGTCATTTTGTGAGGTAATCTGTTGTCGAGATTTTTTTTACTCCAATGGATGGTAGCCTTTTCATTATGGAAGGTAGTTTGTTGTCGAGTTTTTCTTTACTCCAATTGATGATAGCCTTGTCATTATGGAACGTAGTCTGTTGTCGAGATTTTTGTTACACCAATGGATGGTCGCCTTGTCATTACGGAAGGTAGTCTGTTGTCGAGATCTTTGTTACTCTAATGGATTATGGCCTTGTCATTATGGAAGGTAGTGAGTTTGCGAGATTTTTGTTACTCAAATTGATGGTAGCCTTGTCATTATGTAAGGTAGTATGTTGCCGAGATTTTTTTTTAGTCAAATGGATGGTAGACTTGTCATTATGGAAGGTAGTCTGTTGTCTAGATTTTTGTTACACCAATTGATGGTAGCCTTGTCATTACGGAAGGTAGTCTGTTGTCGAGATCTTTGTTACTCTAATGGATTGTAGCCTTGTCATTATGGAAGGTAGTCAGTTGTCGAGATTTTTGTTACTCAAATTGATGGTAGCCTTATCATTATGTAAGGTAGTATGTTGCCGAGATTTTTTGTTAGTCAAATGGATGGTAGACTTGTCATTATGGAAGGTAGTCTGTTGTCTAGATTTTTGTTACTCCAATGGATGGTAGCCTTGTCATTATGGAAGGAAGTCTGTTGATCAGATTTTTTTACTCCAATGGATGGTAGCCTTGTCATTATGGAAGGTAGTCTGTTGTCGAGATTTCTGTTACTCCAATGGATGGTAGCCTTGTCATTATCGAAGGTAGTCTGTTGCCGAAATTTTTGTCACTACAATTGACGGTAGCCTTGTCATTATGGAAGGTAATTTGTTGTCGATATTTTTGTTACTCTAAAGGATGGTAGACTTGTCATTATGGAAGGTAGTCTGTTTTCGAGTTTTTCTTTACTCCAATTGATGGTAGCCTTGTCATTATGGAAGGTAGTCTGTTGTCGAGATCTTTGTTACACCAATGAATGGTAACCTTGTCATTATGGAAGGTAGTCTGTTGTCGAGATCTTTGTTACTATAATGGATTGTAGCCTTGTCATTATGTAAGGTAGTCTGTTGTCGAGATTTTTGTTACTCCAATGGATGGTAGCCTTGTCATTATGGAAGGTAGTCTGTCGTTGAGATTTCTGTTACTCCAATGGATGATAGCCTTGTCATTATGAAAGGTAGTTTGTTGTCGAGATTTTTGTCACTCCAATTGATGGTAGCCTTTTCATTTTGTGAGGTAATCTGTTGTCGAGATTTTTGTTACTCCAATGGATGGTAGCCTTGTCATTATGGAAGGTAGTTTGTTGTCTAGATTTTTGTTACTCCAATGGTGGTAGCCTTGTCATTATGGAAGTTAGTCTGTTGTCGAGATTTTTTGTACTTCAATGGATGGTAGCCTTGTCATTATGGAAGGTAGTCTGTCGTTGAGATTTTTGTTACTCCAATGGATGGTAGCCTTGTCATTTTGGAAGGTAGTATGTTGTCGAGATTTTTTTCACTCCAATTGATGGTAGCCTTGTCATTATGGAAGGCAATCTGTTGTCGATATTTTTGTTAATCCAATGAATGGTAGCCTTGTCATTATGTAAGGTAGTCTGTTATCGAGTTTTTCTTTACTCCAATTGATGGAAGCCTTGTCATTATAGAACGTAGTCTATTGTCGAGATTTTTGTTACACCAATGGATGGTAGCCTTGTCATTACAGAAGGTAGTCTGTTGCCGAGATTTTTGTTACTCCAATTGATGGTAGCCTTGTCATTATGGAAGGTAGTCTGTCGTTGAGATTTCTGTTACTCCATTGGATGTTAGCCTTGTCATTATGGAAGGTAGTCTATTATCGAGTTTTACTTTACTCCAGTTGATGGTAGCCTTGTCATTATGGAACGTAGTCTGTTGTCGAGATTTTTGTTACACCAATGGATGGTAGCCTTGTCATTGTGGAAGGTAGTCTGTTGTCGAGATCTTTGTTACTATAATGGATTGTAGCCTTGTCATTATGGAAGGTAGTCCGTTGTCGAGATTTTTGTTACTCAAATTGATGGTAGCCTTGTCATTATGTAAGGTAGTCTGTTGTCGAGATTTTTGTTACTCCAATGAATGGTAGCCTTGTCATTATGGAAGGTAGTCTGTCGTTGAGATTTCTGTTACTCCAATGGATGGTAGCCTTGTCATTATGGAAGGTAGTCTGTTGTCGAGATTTTTGTCACTCCATTTGATGGTAGCCTTGTCATTTTGGAAGGTAATCTGTTATCGAGATTTTTGTTACTCCAATGGATGGTAGACTTTTCATTATGGAAGGTAGTTCGTTGTCGAGTTTTTCTTTACTACAATTGATGGTAGCCTTGTCATTATGGAACGTAGTCTGTTGTCGAGATTTTTGTTACACCAATGGATGGTAGCCTTGTCATTACGGAAGGTAGTCTGTTGTCGAGATCTTTGTTACTCTAATGGATTGTAGCCTTGTCATTATGGAAGGTAGTGAGTTTGCGAGATTTTTGTTACACCAATGGATGGTAGCCTTGTCATTACGGAAGGTAGTCTGTTGCCGAGATTTTTGTTACTCCAATGGATGGTAGCCTTGTCGTTATGGAAGGTAGTCTGTTGTCTAGATTTTTGTTACTCCAATGGATGGTAGCCTTGTCATTATGGAAGGAAGTCTGTTGATCAGATTTTTTTACTCCAATGGATGGTAGCCTTGTCATTATGGAAGGTAGTCTGTTGTCGAGATTTCTGTTACTCCAATGGATGGTAGCCTTGTCATTATGGAAGGTAGTCTGTTGTCGAAATTTTTGTCACTACAATTGACGGTATCCTTGTCATTATGGAAGGTAATTTGTTGTCGATATTTTTGTTACTCTAAAGGATGGTAGACTTGTCATTATGGAAGGTAGTCTGTTTTCGAGTTTTTCTTTACTCCAATTGATGGTAGCCTTGTCATTATGGAACGTAGTCTGTAGTCGAGATTTTTGTTACACCAATGGATGGTAGCCTTGTCATTATGGAAGGTAGTCTGTTGTCGAGATCTTTGTTACTATAATGGATTGTAGCCTTGTAATTATGTAAGGTAGTCTGTTGTCGAGATTTTTGTTACTCCAATGGATGGTAGCCTTGTCATTATGGAAGGTAGTCTGTTGTTGAGATTTCTGTTACTCCAATGGATGATAGCCTTGTCATTATGGAAGGGAGTTTGTTGTCGAGATTTTTGTCACTCCAATTGATGGTATCCTTGTCATTTTGTGAGGTAATCTGTTGTCGAGATTTTTGTTACTCCAATGGATGGTAGCCTTGTCATTATGGAATGTAGTCTGTTGTCGAGTTTTTCTTTACTCCAATTGATGGTAGCCTTGTCATTATGGACTGTAGTCTGTTGTCGAGATTTTTGTTACACCAATGGATGGTAGCCTTGTCATTACAGAAGGTAGTCTATTGTCGAGATCTTTGTTACTCTAATGGATTGTAGCCTTGTCATTATGGAAGGTAGTCAGTTGTCGAGATTTTTGTTACTCAAATTGATGGTAGCCTTGTCATTATGTAAGGTAGTCTGTTGTCGAGATTTTTTGTTAGTCAAATGGATGGTAGCCTTGTCATTATGGAAGGTAGTTTGTTGTCTAGATTTTTGTTACTCTAATGGTGGTAGCCTTGTCATTATGGAAGTTAGTGTGTTGTCGAGATTTTTGGTACTCCAATGGATGGTAGCCTTTTCATTATGGAAGGTAGTCTATCGTTGAGATTTCTGTTACTCCAATGGATGGTAGCCTTGTAATTTTGGAAGGTAGTCTGTTGTTGAGATTTTTTTCACTCCAATTGATGGTAGCCTTGTCATTATGGAAGGCAATCTGTTGTCGATATTTTTGTTAATCCAATGGATGGTATCCTTGTCATTATGTAAGGTAGTCTGTTATCGAGTTTTTCTTTACTCCAATTAATGGTAGCCTTGTCATTATAGAACGTAGTCTATTGTCGAGATTTTTGTTACACCAATGGATGGTAGCCTTGTCATTACGGAAGGTAGTCTGTTGCCGAGATTTTTGTTACTCCAATGGATGGTAGCCTTGTCATTATGGAAGGTAGACTGTCGTTGAGATTTCTGTTACTCCAATGGATGGTAGCCTTGTCATTATGGAAGGTAGTCTGTTATCGATTTTTTCTTTACTCCAATTGATGGTAGCCTTGTCATTATGGAACGTAGTCTGTTGTCGAGATTTTTGTTACACCAATGGATGGTAGCCTTGTCATTATGGAAGGTAGTCTGTTGTCGAGATCTTTGTTACTATAATGGATTGTAGCCTTGTCATTATGGAAGGTAGTCCGTTGTCGAGATTTTTGTTACTCAAATTGATGGTAGCCTTGTCATTATGTAAGGTAGTCTGTTGTCGAGATTTTTGTTACTCCAATGGATTGTAGCCTTCTCATTATGGAAGGTAGTCTGTCGTTGAGATTTATGTTACTCCAATGGATGGTAGCCTTGTCATTATGGAAGGTAGTTTGTTGTCGAGATTTTTGTCACTCCAATTGATGGTAGCCTTGTCATTTTGGAAGGTAATCTGTTGTCGAGATTTTTGTTACTCCAATGGATGGTAGCCTTGTCATTATGGAAGGTAGTTCGTTGTCGAATTTTTCTTTACTACAATTGATGGTAGCCTTGTCATTATGGAACGTAGTCTGTTGTCGAGATTTTTGTTACACCAATGGATGGTAGCCTTGTCATTACGGAAGGTAGTCTGTTGTCGAGATCTTTGTTACTCTAATGGATTGTAGCCTTGTCATTATGGAAGGTAGTGAGTTTGCGAGATTTTTGTTACACCAATGGATGGTAGCCTTGTCATTACGGAAGGTAGTCTGTTGCCGAGATTTTTGTTACTCCAATGGATGGTAGCCTTGTCATTATGGAAGGTAGTCTGTTGTCTAGATTTTTGTTACTCCAATGGATGGTAGCCTTGTCATTATGGAAGGAAGTCTGTTGATCAGATTTTTTTACTCCAATGGATGGTAGCCTTGTCATTATGGAAGGTAGTCTGTTGTCGAGATTTCTGTTACTCCAATGGATGGTAGCCTTGTCATTATGGAAGGTAGTCTGTTGTCGAAATTTTTGTCACTACAATTGACGGTAGCCTTGTCATTATGGAAGGTAATTTGTTGTCGATATTTTTGTTACTCTAAAGGATGGTAGACTTGTCATTATGGAAGGTAGTCTGTTTTCGAGTTTTTCTTTACTCCAATTGATGGTAGCCTTGTCATTATGGAACGTAGTCTGTAGTCAAGATTTTTGTTACACCAATGGATGGTAGCCTTGTCATTATGGAAGGTAGTCTGTTGTCGAGATCTTTGTTACTATAATGGATTGTAGCCTTGTAATTATGTAAGGTAGTCTGTTGTCGAGATTTTTGTTACTCCAATGGATGGTAGCCTTGTCATTATGGAAGGTAGTCTGTCGTTGAGATTTCTGTTACTCCAATGGATGATAGCCTTGTCATTATGGAAGGGAAATTGTTGTCGAGATTTTTGTCACTCCAATTGATGGTAGCCTTGTCATTTTGTGAGGTAATCTGTTGTCGAGATTTTTGTTACTCCAATGGATGGTAGCCTTGTCATTATGGAAGGTAGTGTGTTGTCGAGTTTTTCTTTACTCCAATTGATGGTAGCCTTGTCATTATGGACTGTAGTCTGTTGTCGAGATTTTTGTTACACCAATGGATGGTAGCCTTGTCATTACAGAAGGTAGTCTATTGTCGAGATCTTTGTTACTCTAATGGATTGTAGCCTTGTCATTATGGAAGGTAGTCAGTTGTCGAGATTTTTGTTACTCAAATTGATGGTAGCCTTGTCATTATGTAAGGTAGTCTGTTGTCGAGATTTTTTGTTAGTCAAATGGATGGTAGCCTTGTCATTATGGAAGGTAGTTTGTTGTCTAGATTTTTGTTACTCCAATGGTGGTAGCCTTGTCATTATGGAAGTTAGTCTGTTGTCGAGATTTTTGGTACTCCAATGGATGGTAGCCTTGTCATTATGGAAGGTAGTCTGTCGTTGAGATTTCTGTTACTCCAATGGATGGTAGCCTTGTCATTTTGGAAGGTAGTCTGTTGTCGAGATTTTTTTCACTCCAATTGATGGTAGCCTTGTCATTATGGAAGGCAATCTGTTGTCGATATTTTTGTTAATCCAATGGATGGTAGCCTTGTCATTATGTAAGGTAGTCTGTTATCGAGTTTTTCTTTACTCCAATTGATGGTAGCCTTGTCATTATAGAACATAGTCTATTGTCGAGATTTTTGTTACACCAATGGATGGTAGCCTTGTCATTACGGAAGGTAGTCTGTTGCCGAGATTTTTGTTACTCCAATGGATGGTAGCCTTGTCATTATGGAAGGTAGTCTGTCGTTGAGATTTCTGTTACTCCAATGGATGGTAGCCTTGTCATTATGGAAGGTAGTCTGTTATCGAGTTTTTCTTTACTCCAATTGATGGTAGCCTTGTCATTATGGAACGTAATCTGTTGTCGAGATTTTTGTTACACCAATGGATGGTAGCCTTGTCATTATGGAAGGTAGTCTGTTGTCGAGATCTTTGTTACTATAATGGATTGTAGCCTTGTCATTATGGAAGGTAGTCCGTTGTCGAAATTTTTGTTACTCAAATTGATGGTAGCCTTGTCATTATGTAAGGTAGTCTGTTGTCGAGATTTTTGTTACTCCAATGAATGGTAGCCTTTGCATTATGGAAGGTAGTCTGTCGTTGAGATTTATGTTACTCCAATGGATGGTAGCCTTGTCATTATGGAAGGTAGTCTGTTGTCGAGATTTTTGTCACTCCAATTGATGGTAGCCTTGTCATTTTGGAAGGTAATCTGTTATCGAGATTTTTGTTACTCCAATGGATGGTAGCCTTGTCATTATGGAAGGTAATCTATTGTCGAGTTTTTCTTTACTCCAATTGATGGTAGCCTTGTCATTATGGACTGTAGTCTGTTGTCGAGATTTTTGTTACACCAATGGATGGTAGCCTTGTCATTACAGAAGGTAGTCTATTATCGAGATCTTTGTTACTCTAATGGATTGTAGCCTTGTCATTATGGAAGGTAGTCAGTTGTCGAGATTTTTGTTACTCAAATTGATGGTAGCCTTGTCATTATGTAAGGTAATCTGTTGTCGAGATTTTTTGTTAGTCAAATGGATGGTAGCCTTGTCATTATGGAAGGTAGTCTGTTGTCTAGATTTTTGTTACTCCAATGGTGGTAGCCTTGTCATTATGGAAGTTAGTCTGTTGTCGAGATTTTTGGTACTCCAATGGATGGTAGCCTTGTCATTATGGAAGGTAGTCTGTCGTTGAGATTTCTGTTACTCCAATGGATGGTAGCCTTGTCATTATGGAAGTTAGTCTGTTGTCGAGATTTTTGGTACTCCAATGGATGGTAGCCTTGTCATTATGGAAGGTAATATGTTGGCGATATTTTTGTTAATCCAATGGATGGTAGTCTTGTCATTATGTAAGTTAGTCTTTTATCGAGTTTTTCTTTACTCCAATTGATGGTAGCCTTGTCATTATGGAACGTAGTCTGTTGTCGAGATTTTTGTTATACCAATGGATGGTAGCCTTGTCATTACAGAAGGTAGTCTGTTGTCGAGATCTTTGTTACTCTAATGGATTGTAGCCTTGTCATTATGGAAGGTAGTCAGTTGTCGAGATTTTTGTTACTCAAATTGATGGTAGCCTTGTCATTATGTAAGGTAGTCTGTTGTCGAGATTTTTTGTTAGTCAAATGGATGGTAGCCTTGTCATGATAGAAGGTAGTCTGTTGGTTATATTTTTATTACTCCCATGGATGGTAGCCTTGTCATTATGGAAGGAAGTCTGTTTATCAGATTTTTTTACTCCAATGGATGGTAGCCTTGTCATTATGGAAGGTAGTCTGTTGTCGAGATTTCTGTTACTCCAATGGATGGGAGCCTTGTCATTATGGAAGGTAGTCTGTTGTCGAGATTTTTGTCACTACAATTGATGGTAGCCTTGTCATTATGGAAGGTAATTTGTTGTCGATATTTTTGTTACTCTAAAGGATGGTAGACTTGTCATTATGGAAGGTAGTCTGTTATCGAGTTTTTCTTTACTCCAATTGATGGTAGCCTTGTCATTATGGAACGTTGTCTGTCGTCGAGATTTTTGTTACACCAATGGATGGTAGCCTTGTCATTATGGAAGGTAGTCTGTTGTCGAGATCTTTGTTACTATAATGGATTGTAGCGTTGTCATTATGGAAGGTAGTCCGTTGTCGAGATTTTTGTTACTCCAATGGATGGTAGCCTTGTCATTATGGAAGGTAGTTTGTCGTTGAGATTTCCGTTACTCCAATGGATGGTAGCCTTGTCATTATGTAAGGTAGTCTGTTGTCAAGATTTTTGTCACTCCAATTGATGGTAGCCTTGTCATTACGGATGGTAGTCTGTTGTCGAGATCTTTGTTACTCTAATGGATTGTAGCCTTGTCATTATGGAAGGTAGTCAGTTGTCGAGATTTTTGTTACTCAAATTGATGGTAGCCTTGTCATTATGTAAGGTAGTATGTTGTCGAGAATTTTTGTTAGTCAAATGGATGGTAGCCTTGTCATTATAGAAGGTAGTCTGTTGTCTAGATTTTTGTTACTCCAATGGTGGTAGCCTTGTCATTATGGAAGTTAGTTTGTTGTCGAGATTTTTGGTACTCCAATGGATGGTAGCCTAGTCATTATGGAAGGTAGTCTGTCATTGAGATTTCTGTTACTCTAATGGATGGTAGCCTTGTCATTATGGAAGGTAGTCTGTTGTCGAGATCTTTGTTACTCTAATGGATTGTAGCCTTGTCATTATGGAAGGTAGTCTGTTGTCTAGATTTTTGTTACTCCAATGGTGGTAGCCTTGTCATTATGGAAGTTAGTCTGTTGTCGAGTTTTTTGGTACTCCAATGGATGGTAGCCTTGTCATTATGGAAGGTAATCTGTTGGCGATATTTTTGTTAATCCAATGGATGGTAGTCTTGTCATTATGTAAGGTAGTCTGTTATCGAGTTTTTCTTTACTCCAATTGATGGTAGCCTTGTCATTATGGAACGTAGTCTGTTGTCGAGATTTTTGTTACACCAATGGATGGTAGCCTTGTCATTACGGAAGGTAGTCTGTTGTCGAGATCTTTGTTACTCTAATAGATTGTAGCCTTGTCATTATGGAAGGTAGTCAGTTGTCGAGATTTTTGTTACTCAAATTGATGGTAGCCTTGTCATTATGTAAGGTAGTCTGTTGTCGAGATTTTTTGTTAGTCAAATGGATGGTAGCCTTGTCATGATAGAAGGTAGTATGTTGGTTATATTTTTGTTACACCAATGGATGGTAGCCTTGTCATTATGGAAGGTAGTCTGTTGTCGAGATCTTTGTTACTATAATGGATTGTAGCCTTGTCATTATGGAAGGTAGTCCGTTGTCGAGATTTTTGTTACTCAAATTGATGGTAGCCTTGTCATTATGTAAGGTAGTCTGCTGTCTAGATTTTTGTTACTCCAATGGATGGTAGCCTTGTCATTATGAAAGGTAGTTTGTCGTTGAGATTTCCGTTACTCCAATGGATGGTAGCCTTATCATTATGGAAGGTAGTCTGTTGTCGAGATTTTTGTCACTCCAATTGATGGTAGCCTTGTCATTTTGGAAGGTAATCTGTTGTCGAGATTTTTGTTACTCCAATGGATGGTAGCCTTGTCATTATGGAAGGTAGTCAGTTGTCGAGATTTTTGTTACTCAAATTGATGGTAGCCTTGTCATTATGTAAGGTAGTATGTTGTCGAGATTTTTTGTTAGTCAAATTGATGGTAGCCTTGTCATTATAGAAGGTATTCTATTGTCTAGATTTTTGTTACTCCAATGGTGGTAGCCTTGTCATTATGGAAGTTAGTCTGTTGTCGAGATTTTTGGTACTCCAATGGATGGTAGCCTTGTCATTATGGAAGGTAGTCTGTCATTGAGATTTATGTTACTCCAATGGATGGTAGCCTTGTCATTACGGAAGGTAGTCTGTTGTCGAGATCTTTGTTACACCAATCGATGGTAGCCTTGTCATTATGGAAGGTAGTCTGTTGTCGAGATCTTCGTTACTATAATGGATTGTAGCCTTGTCATTATGGAAGGTAGTCCGTTGTCGAGATTTTTGTTACTCAAATTGATGGTAGCCTTGTCATTTTTGAAGGTAATCTGTTGTCGAGAATTTTATTACTCCAATGGATGGTAGCCTTGTCATTATGGAAGGTAGTCTGTTATCGAGTTTTTCTTTACTCCAATTGATGGTAGCCTTGTCATTATGGAACGTTGTCTGTTGTCGAGATTTTTGTTACACCAATGGATGGTAGCCTTGTCATTATGGAAGATAGTCTGTTGTCGAGATCTTTGTTACTATAATGGATTGTAGCCTTGTCATTATGGAAGGTAGTCCGTTGTCGAGATTTTTGTTACTCAAATTGATGGTAGCCTTGTCATTATGTAAGGTAGTCTGTTGTCGAGATTTTTGTTACTCCAATGGATGGTAGCCTTGTCATTATGGAAGGTAGTTTGTCGTTGAGATTTCCGTTACTCCAATGGATGGTAGCCTTGTCATTATGGAAGGTAGTCTATTGTCAAGATTTTTGTCACTCCAATTGATGTTAGCCTTGCAATTTTGGAAGGTAATCTGTTGTCGAGATTTTTGTTACTCCAATGGATGGTAGCCTTGTCATTATGGAAGGTACTGTTGTCGAGTTTTTTTTACTCCAATTGATGGTAGCCTTGTCATTACGGATGGTAGTCTGTTGTCGAGATCTTTGTTACTCTAATGGATTGTAGCCTTGTCATTATGGAAGGTAGTCAGTTGTCGAGATTTTTGTTACTCAAATTGATGGTAGCCTTGTCATTATGTAAGGTAGTATGTTGTCGAGATTTTTTGTTAGTCAAATGGATGGTAGCCTTGTCATTATAGAAGGTAGTCTGTTGTCTAGATTTTTGTTACTCCAATGGTGGTAGCCTTGTCATTATGGATGTTAGTCTGTTGTCGAGATTTTTGGTACTCCAATGGATGGTAGCCTTGTCATTATGGAAGGTAGTCTATCATTGAGATTTTTGTTACTCTAATGGATGGTAGCCTTGTCATTACGGAAGGTAGTCTGTTGTCGAGATCTTTGTTACTCTAATGGATTGTAGCCTTGTCATTATGTAAGGTAGTCAGTTGTCGAGATTTTTGTTACTCAAATTGATGGTAGCCTTGTCATTATATAAGGTAGTATGTTGTCGAGATTTTTTGTTAGTCAAATGGATGGTAGACTTGTCATTATGGAAGGTAGTCTGTTGTCTAGATTTTTGTTACTCCAATGGTGATAGCCTTGTCATTATGGAAATTAGTCTGTTGTCGAGATTTTTGGTACTCCAATGAATGGTAGCCTTGTCATTATTGAAGGTAATCTGTTGGCGATATTTTTGTTAATCCAATGGATGGTAGTTTGTCATTATGTAAGGTAGTCTGTTATCGAGTTTTTCTTTACTCCAATTGATGGTAGCCTTGTCATTATGGAACGTAATATGTTGTGGAGATTTTTGTTACACCAATGGATGGTAGCCTTGTCATTACGGAAGGTAGTCTGTTGTCGAGATCTTTGTTACTCTAATGGATTGTAGCCTTGTCATTATGGAAGGTAGTCTGTTGTCGAGATCTTTGTTACTATAATGGATTGTAGCCTTGTCATTATGGAAGGTAGTCCGTTGTCGAGATTTTTGTTACTCAAATTGATGGTAGCCTTGTCATTATGGAAGGTAGTTTGTCGTTGAGATTTCCGTTACTCCAATGGATGGTAGCCTTATTATTATGGAAGGTAGTCTGTTGTCGAGATTTTTGTCACTCCAATTGATGGTAGCCTTGTCATTTTGGAAGGTAATCTGTTGTCGAGATTTTTTTTACTCCAAAGGATGGTAGCCTTGTCATTATGGAAGGTAATGTTGTCGAGTTTTCCTTTACTCCAATTGATGGTAGCCTTGTCATTACGGATGGTAGTCTGTTGTCGAGATCTTTGTTACTCTAATGGATTGTAGCCTTGTCATTATGGAAGGTAGTTAGTTGTCGAGATTTTTGTTACTCAAGTTGATGGTAGCCTTGTCATTATGTAAGGTAGTATGTTGTCGAGATTTTTTGTTAGTCAAATGGATGGTAGCCTTGTCATTATAGAAGGTAGTATGTTGGTTATATTTTTGTTACACCAATGGATGGTAGCCTTGTCATTATGGAAGGTAGTCTGTTGTCGAGATCTTTGTTACTATAATGGATTGTAGCCTTGTCATTATGGAAGGTAGTCCGTTGTCGAGATTTTTGTTACTCAAATTGATGGTAGCCTTGTCATTATGTAAGGTAGTCTGCTGTCTAGATTTTTGTTACTCCAATGGATGGTAGCCTTGTCATTATGAAAGGTAGTTTGTCGTTGAGATTTCCGTTACTCCAATGGATGGTAGCCTTATCATTATGGAAGGTAGTCTGTTGTCGAGATTTTTGTCACTCCAATTGATGGTAGCCTTGTCATTTTGGAAGGTAATCTGTTGTCGAGATTTTTGTTACTCCAATGGATGGTAGCCTTGTCATTATGGAAGGTAGTCAGTTGTCGAGATTTTTGTTACTCAAATTGATGGTAGCCTTGTCATTATGTAAGGTAGTATGTTGTCGAGATTTTTTGTTAGTCAAATTGATGGTAGCCTTGTCATTATAGAAGGTATTCTATTGTCTAGATTTTTGTTACTCCAATGGTGGTAGCCTTGTCATTATGGAAGTTAGTCTGTTGTCGAGATTTTTGGTACTCCAATGGATGGTAGCCTTGTCATTATGGAAGGTAGTCTGTCATTGAGATTTATGTTACTCCAATGGATGGTAGCCTTGTCATTACGGAAGGTAGTCTGTTGTCGAGATCTTTGTTACACCAATCGATGGTAGCCTTGTCATTATGGAAGGTAGTCTGTTGTCGAGATCTTCGTTACTATAATGGATTGTAGCCTTGTCATTATGGAAGGTAGTCCGTTGTCGAGATTTTTGTTACTCAAATTGATGGTAGCCTTGTCATTTTTGAAGGTAATCTGTTGTCGAGAATTTTATTACTCCAATGGATGGTAGCCTTGTCATTATGGAAGGTAGTCTGTTATCGAGTTTTTCTTTACTCCAATTGATGGTAGCCTTGTCATTATGGAACGTTGTCTGTTGTCGAGATTTTTGTTACACCAATGGATGGTAGCCTTGTCATTATGGAAGATAGTCTGTTGTCGAGATCTTTGTTACTATAATGGATTGTAGCCTTGTCATTATGGAAGGTAGTCCGTTGTCGAGATTTTTGTTACTCAAATTGATGGTAGCCTTGTCATTATGTAAGGTAGTCTGTTGTCGAGATTTTTGTTACTCCAATGGATGGTAGCCTTGTCATTATGGAAGGTAGTTTGTCGTTGAGATTTCCGTTACTCCAATGGATGGTAGCCTTGTCATTATGGAAGGTAGTCTATTGTCAAGATTTTTGTCACTCCAATTGATGTTAGCCTTGCAATTTTGGAAGGTAATCTGTTGTCGAGATTTTTGTTACTCCAATGGATGGTAGCCTTGTCATTATGGAAGGTACTGTTGTCGAGTTTTTTTTACTCCAATTGATGGTAGCCTTGTCATTACGGATGGTAGTCTGTTGTCGAGATCTTTGTTACTCTAATGGATTGTAGCCTTGTCATTATGGAAGGTAGTCAGTTGTCGAGATTTTTGTTACTCAAATTGATGGTAGCCTTGTCATTATGTAAGGTAGTATGTTGTCGAGATTTTTTGTTAGTCAAATGGATGGTAGCCTTGTCATTATAGAAGGTAGTCTGTTGTCTAGATTTTTGTTACTCCAATGGTGGTAGCCTTGTCATTATGGATGTTAGTCTGTTGTCGAGATTTTTGGTACTCCAATGGATGGTAGCCTTGTCATTATGGAAGGTAGTCTATCATTGAGATTTTTGTTACTCTAATGGATGGTAGCCTTGTCATTACGGAAGGTAGTCTGTTGTCGAGATCTTTGTTACTCTAATGGATTGTAGCCTTGTCATTATGTAAGGTAGTCAGTTGTCGAGATTTTTGTTACTCAAATTGATGGTAGCCTTGTCATTATATAAGGTAGTATGTTGTCGAGATTTTTTGTTAGTCAAATGGATGGTAGACTTGTCATTATGGAAGGTAGTCTGTTGTCTAGATTTTTGTTACTCCAATGGTGATAGCCTTGTCATTATGGAAATTAGTCTGTTGTCGAGATTTTTGGTACTCCAATGAATGGTAGCCTTGTCATTATTGAAGGTAATCTGTTGGCGATATTTTTGTTAATCCAATGGATGGTAGTTTGTCATTATGTAAGGTAGTCTGTTATCGAGTTTTTCTTTACTCCAATTGATGGTAGCCTTGTCATTATGGAACGTAATATGTTGTGGAGATTTTTGTTACACCAATGGATGGTAGCCTTGTCATTACGGAAGGTAGTCTGTTGTCGAGATCTTTGTTACTCTAATGGATTGTAGCCTTGTCATTATGGAAGGTAGTCTGTTGTCGAGATCTTTGTTACTATAATGGATTGTAGCCTTGTCATTATGGAAGGTAGTCCGTTGTCGAGATTTTTGTTACTCAAATTGATGGTAGCCTTGTCATTATGGAAGGTAGTTTGTCGTTGAGATTTCCGTTACTCCAATGGATGGTAGCCTTATTATTATGGAAGGTAGTCTGTTGTCGAGATTTTTGTCACTCCAATTGATGGTAGCCTTGTCATTTTGGAAGGTAATCTGTTGTCGAGATTTTTTTTACTCCAAAGGATGGTAGCCTTGTCATTATGGAAGGTAATGTTGTCGAGTTTTCCTTTACTCCAATTGATGGTAGCCTTGTCATTACGGATGGTAGTCTGTTGTCGAGATCTTTGTTACTCTAATGGATTGTAGCCTTGTCATTATGGAAGGTAGTTAGTTGTCGAGATTTTTGTTACTCAAGTTGATGGTAGCCTTGTCATTATGTAAGGTAGTATGTTGTCGAGATTTTTTGTTAGTCAAATGGATGGTAGCCTTGTCATTATAGAAGGTAGTCTGTTGTCTAGATTTTTGTTACTCCAATGGTGGTAGCCTTGTCATTATGGAAGTTAGTCTGTTGTCGAGATTTTTGGTACTCTAATGGATGGTAGCCTTTTCATTATGGAAGGTAGTCTGTCATTGAGATTTCTGTTACTCCAATGGATGGTAGCCTTGTCATTACGGAAGGTAGTCTGTTGTCGAGATCTTTGTTACTCTAATGGATTGTAGCCTTGTCATTATGGAAGGTAGTCAGTTGTCGAGATTTTTGTTACTCAAATTGATGGTAGCCTTGTCATTATGTAAGGTAGTCTGCTGTCGAGATTTTTTGTTAGTCAATTGGATGGTAGCCTTGTCATGATAGAAGGTAGTCTGTTGGTTATATTTTTGTTACACCAATGGATGGTAGCCTTGTCATTATGGAAGGTAGTCTGTTGTCGAGATCTTTGTTACTATAATGGATTGAAGCCTTGTCATTATGGAAGGTAGTCCTTTGTCGAGATTTTTGTTACTCAAATTGATGGTAGCCTTGTCATTATGTAAGGTAGTTTGTCGTTGAGATTTCCGTTACTCCAATGGATGGTAGCCTTATTATTATGGAAGATAGTCTGTTGTCGAGATTTTTGTCACTCCAATTGATGGTAGCCTTGTCATTTTGGAAGGTAATCTGTTGTCGAGATTTTTTTTACTCCAAAGGATGGTAGCCTTGTCATTATGGAAGGTAATGTTGTCGAGTTTTCCTTTACTCCAATTGATGGTAGCCTTGTCATTACGGATGGTAGTCTGTTGTCGAGATCTTTGTTACTCTAATGGATTGTAGCCTTGTCATTATGGAAGGTAGTCAGTTGTCGAGATTTTTGTTACTCAAATTGATGGTAGCCTTGTCATTATGGAAGTTAGTCTGTTGTCGAGATTTTTGGTACTCCAATGGATGGTAGCCTTGTCATTATGGAAGGTAGTCTGTCATTGAGATTTATGTTACTCCAATGGATGGTAGCCTTGTCATTACGGAAGGTAGTCTGTTGTCGAGATCTTTGTTACACCAATGGATGGTAGCCTTGTCATTATGGAAGGTAGTCTGTTGTCGAGATCTTTGTTACTATAATGGATTGTATCCTTGTCATTATGGAAGGTAGTCTGTTGTCGAGATTTTTGTTACTCAAATTGATGGTAGCCTTGTCATTTTGGAAGGCAATCTGTTGTCGAGATTTTTGTTACTCCAATGGATGGTAGCCTTGTCATTATGGAAGGTAGTCTGTTATCGAGTTTTTCTTTACTCCAATGGATGGTAGCCTTGTCATTATGGAATGTAGTCTGTTGTGGAGATTTCTGTTACACCAATGGATGGTAGCCTTGTCATTACGGATGGTAGTCTGTTGTCGAGATCTTTGTTACTCTAATGGATTGTAGCCTTGTCATTATGGAAGGTAGTCAGTTGTCGAGATTTTTGTTACTCAAATTGATGGTAGCCTTATCATTATGGAAGTTAGTCTGTTGTCGAGATTTTTGGTACTCCAATGGATGGTAGCCTTGTCATTATGGAAGGTAGTCTGTCATTGAGATTTATGTTACTCCAATGGATGGTAGCCATGTCATTACGGAAGGTAGTCTGTTGTCGAGATCTTTGTTACACCAATGGATGGTAGCCTTGTCATTATGGAAGGTAGTCTGTTGTCGAGATCTTTGTTACTATAATGGATTGTATCCTTGTCATTATGGAAGGTAGTCTGTTGTCGAGATTTTTGTTACTCAAATTGATGGTAGCCTTGTCATTTTGGAAGGCAATCTGTTGTCGAGATTTTTGTTACTCCAATGGATGGTAGCCTTGTCATTATGGAAGGTAGTCTGTTATCGAGTTTTTCTTTACTCCAATGGATGGTAGCCTTGTCATTATGGAATGTAGTCTGTTGTGGAGATTTCTGTTACACCAATGGATGGTAGCCTTGTCATTACGGAAGGTAGTCTGTTGTCGAGATCTTTGTTACTCTAATGGATTGTAGCCTTGTCATTATGGAAGGTAGTCTGTTGTCGAGATCTTTGTTACACCAATGGATGGTAGCCTTGTCATTATGGAAGGTAGTCTGTTGTCGAGATCTTTGTTACTATAATGGATTGTAGCCTTGTCATTATGGAAGGTAGTCCGTTGTCGAGATTTTTGTTACTCAAATTGATGGTAGCCTTGTCATTATGTAAGGTAGTCTGTTGTCGAGATTTTTGTTACTCCAATGGATGGTAGCCTTGTCATTATGGAAGGTAGTTTGTCGTTGCGATTTCTGTTACTCCAATGGATGGTAGCCTTGTCATTATGGAAGGTAGTCTTTTGTCAAGATTTTTGTCACTCCAATTGATGGTAGCCTTGTCATTTTGGAAGGTAATCTGTTGTCGAGATTTTTGTTACTCCAATGGATGGTAGCCTTGCCATTATGGAAGGTATTGTTGTCGAGTTTTTCTTTACTCCAATTGATGGTAGCCTTGTCATTATGGATGGTAGTCTGTTGTCGAGATCTTTGTTACTCTAATGGATTGTAGCCTTGTCATTATGGAAGGTAGTCAGTTGTCGAGATTTTTGTTACTCAAATTGATGGTAGCCTTGTCATTATGTAAGGTAGTATGTTGTCGAGATTTTTTGTTATTCAAATGGATGGTAGCCTTGTCATTATAGAAGGTAGTCTGTTGTCTAGATTTTTGTTACTCCAATGGTGGTAGCCTTGTCATTATGGAAGTTAGTCTGTTGTCGAGATTTTTGGTACTCCAATGGATGGTAGCCTTTTCATTATGGAAGGTAGTCTGTCATTGAGATTTCTGTTACTCCAATGGATGGTAGCCTTGTCATTACGGAAGGTAGTCTTTTGTCGAGATCTTTGTTACTCTAGTGGATTGTAGCCTTGTCATTATGGAAGGTAGTCAGTTGTCGAAATTTTTGTAACTCAAATTGATGGTAGCCTTGTCATTATGTAAGGTAGTATGTTGTCGAGATTTTTTGTTAGTCAAATGGATGGTAGACTTGTCATTATGGAAGGTAGTCTGTTGTCTAGGTTTTTGTTACTCCAATGGTGGTAGCCTTGTCATTATGGAAGTTAGTCTGTTGTCGAGATTTTTGGTACTCAAGTGGATGGTAGCCTTGTCATTATGGAAGGTAATCTGTTGGCGATATTTTTGTTAATCCAATGGATGGTAGTCTTGTCATTATGTAAGGTAGTCTGTTATCGAGTTTTTCTTTACTCCAATTGATGGTATCCTTGTCATTATGGAACATAGTCTGTTGTCAAGATTTTTGTTACACCAATGGATGGTAGCCTTGTCATTACGGAAGGTAGTCTTTTGTCGAGATCTTTGTTACTCTAATGGATTGTAGCCTTGTCATTATGGAAGGTAGTCAGTTGTCGAGATTTTTGTTACTCAAATTGATGGTAGCCTTGTCATTATGTAAGGTAGTCTGTTGTCTTGATTTTTTGTTAGTCAAATGGATGGTAGCCTTGTCATGATAGAAGGCAGTGTGTTGGTTACATTTTTGTTACACCAATGGATGGTAGCCTTGTCATTATGGAAGGTAGTCTGTTGTCGAGATCTTTGTTACTATAATGGATTATTGCCTTGTCATTATGGAAGGTAGTCCGTTGTCGAGATTTTTGTTACTCAAATTGATGGTAGCCTTGTCATTATGTAAGGTAGTCTGTTGCCGATATTTTTGTTACTCCAATGGATGGTAGCCTTGTCATTATGGAAGGTAGTTTGTCGTTGAGATTTCCTTTACTCCAATGGATGGTAGCCTTGTCATTATGGAAGGTAGTCTGTTGTCGAGATTTTTATTACTCCAATGGATGGTAGCCTTGTCATTTTAGAAGGTAATCTGTTGTCGAGATTTTTCTTACTCCAATGGATGGTAGCCTTGTCATTATGGAAGGTACTGTTGTCAAGTTTTTCTTTACTCCAATTGATGGTAGCCTTGTCATTACGGATGGTAGTCAGTTGTCGAGATCTTTGTTACTCTAATGGATTGTAGCCTTGTCATTATGGAAGGTATTCAGTTGTCGAGATTTTTGTTACTCAAATTGATGGTAGCCTTGTCATTATGTAAGGTAGTCTGTTGTCGAGATTTTTGTTACTCCAATGGATGGTAGCCTTGTCATTATGGAAGGTAGTTTGTCGTTGAGATTTCCTTTACTCCAATGGATGGTAGCCTTGTCATTATGGAAGGTAGTCTGTTGTCGAGATTTTTGTCACTCCAATTGATGGTAGCCTTGTCATTTTAGAAGGTAATCTGTTGTCGAGATTTTTCTTACTCCAATGGATGGTAGCCTTGTCATTATGGAAGGTACTGTTGTCAAGTTTTTCTTTACTCCAATTGATGGTAGCCTTGTCATTATGGATAGTAGTCTGTTGTCGAGATCTTTGTTACTCTAATGGATTGTAGCCTTGTCATTATGGAAGGTAGTCAATTGTCGAGATTTTTGTTACTCAAATTGATGGTACGCCTTGTCATTATGTAAGGTAGTATGTTGTCGAGATTTTTTGTTAGTCAAATGGATGGTAGCCTTGTCATTACAGAAGGCAGTCTGTTGTCTAGATTTTTGTTACTCCAATGGTGGTATCCTTGTCATTATGGAAGTTAGTCTGTTGTCGGGATTTTTGGTACTCCAATGGATGGTAGCCTTGTCATTATGGAAGGTAGTCTGTCATTGAGATTTCTGTTACTCCAATGGATGGTAGCCTTGTCATTACGGAAGGTAGTCTGTTGTCGTGATCTTTGTTACACCAATGGATGGTAGCCTTGTCATTATGGAAGGTAGTCTGTTGTCGAGATCTTTGTTACTATAATGGATTGTAGCCTTGTCATTATGGAAGGTAGTCCGTTGTCGAGATTTTTGTTACTCAAATTGATGGTAGCCTTGTCATTATGTAAGGTAGTCTGTTGTCGAAATTTTTGTTACTCAAATGGATGGTAGCCTTGTCATTATGGAAGGTAGTTTGTCGTTGAGATTTCCGTTACTCCAATGGATGGTAGCCTTGTCATTATGGAAGGTAGTCTGTTGTCGAGATTTTTGTCACTCCAATTGATGGTAGCCTTGTCATTTTGGAAGGTAATCTGTTGTCGAGATTTTTGTTACTCCAATGGATGGTATCCTTGTCAATATGGAAGGTATTTTTGTCGAGTTTTTCTTTACTCCAATTGATGGTAGCCTTGTCATTACGGATGGTAGTCTGTTGTCGAGATCTTTGTTACTCTAATGGATTGTAGCCTTGTCATTATGGAAGGTAGTCAGTTGTCGAGATTTTTGTTACTCAAATTGATGGTAGCCTTGTCATTATGTATGGTAGTATGTTGTCGAGATTTTTTGTTAGTCAAATGGATGGTAGCCTTGTCATTATAGAAGGTAGCCTGTTGTCTAGATTTTTGTTACTCCAATGGTGGTAGCCTTGTCATTATGGAAGTTAGTCTGTTGTCGAGATTTTTGGTACTCCAATGGATGGTAGCCTTGTCATTATGGAAGGTAGCCTGTCATTGAGATTTTTGTTACTCCAATGGATGGTAGCCTTGTCATTACGGAAGGTAGTCTGTTGTCGAGATCTTTGTTACTCTAATGGATTGTAGCCTTGTCATTATGGAAGGTAGTTAGTTGTCGACATTTTTGTTACTCAAATTGATGGTAGCCTTGTCATTATGTAAGGTAGTATGTTGTCGAGATTTTTTGTTAGTCAAATGGATGGTAGACTTGTCATTATTGAAGGTAGTCTGTTGTCTAGATTTTTCTTACTCCAATGGTGGTAGCCTTGTCATTATGGAAGTTAGTCTGTTGTCGAGATTTTTGGTACTCCAATGGATGGTAGCCTTGTCATTATGGAAGGTAAACTGTTGGCGATATTTTTGGTAATCCAATGGATGGTAGTCTTGTCATTATGTAAGGTAGTCTGTTATCGAGTTTTTCTTTACTCCAATTGATGGTAGCCTTGTCATTATGGAACGTAGTCTGTTGTCGAGATTTTTGTTACACCAATGGATGGTCGCCTTGTCATTACGGAAGGTAGTCTGTTGTCGAGATCTTTGTTACTCTAATGGATTGTAGCCTTGTCATTATGGAAGGTAGTCAGTTGTCGAGATTTTTGTTACTCAAATTGATGGTAGCCTTGTCATTATGTAAGGTAGTCTGTTGTCGAGATTTTTTGTTAGTCAAATGGAATGTAGCCTTGTCATGATAGAAGGTAGTCTATTGGTTATATTTTTATTACTCCCATGGATGGTAGCCTTGTCATTATGGAAGGAAGTCTGTTGATCAGATTTTTTTACTCTAATGAATGGTAGCCTTGTCATTATGGACTGTAGTTTGTTGTCAAGATTTTTTTTACTCCAACGGATGGTAGCCTTGTCATTATGGAAGGTAGTCTGTTGTCGAGTTTTTCATTACTACAATTGATGGTAGCCTTGTCATTATGGAAGGTAATTTGTTGTCGATATTTTTATTACTCTAAAGAATGGTAGACTTGTCATTATGGAAGGTAGTCTGTTATCGAGTTTTTCTTTACTCCAATTGATGGTAGCCTTGTCATTATGGAACGTTGTCTGTTGTCGAGATTTTTGTTACACCAATGGATGGTATCCTTGTCATTACAGAAGGTAGTCTGTTATCAAGTTTTAATTTACTCCAATTGATGGTAGCCTTGTCATTATGGAACGTAGTCCGTTGTCGAGATTTTTGTTACTCAAATTGATGGTAGCCTTGTCATTATGTAAGGTAGTCTGTTTTCGAGATTTTTGTTACTCCAATGGATGGTAGCCTTGTCATTTTGGAAGGTAATATGTTGTCGAGATTTTTGTTACTCCAATGGATGGTAGCCTTGTCATTATGGAAGGTAGTCTATTGTCGAGTTTTTATTTACTCCAATTGATGGTAGCCTTGTCATTATGGAACGTAGTCTGTTGTCGAGATTTCTGTTACACCAATGGATGGTAGCCTTGTCATTACGGAAGTAGTCTGTTATCGAGTTTTTCTTTACTCCAATTGATGGTAGCCTTGTCATTATGGAACGTAGTCTATTGTCGAGATTTTTGTTACACCAATGGATGGTAGCCTTGTCATTACAGAAGGTAGTCTGTTTCGAGATTTTTGTTACTCCAATGGATGGTAGCCTTGTCATTATGGAAGGTAGTTTGTCATTGAGATTTCTGTTACTCCAATGGATGGTAGCCTTGTCATTATGGAAGGTAGTCTGTTGTCGAGATTTTTGTCACTCCAATTAATGGAAGCCTTGTCATTATGGAAGGTAGTCTGTTGTCGAGTTTTTCTTTACTCCAATTGATGGTAGCCTTGTCATTATGGAAGGTAGTCAGTTGTCGATATTTTTGTTACTCCAATGGATGGTAGCCTTGTCATTATGGAAGGTAGTCTGTTGTCGAGTTTTTCTTTACTCCAATAAATGGTAGCCTTGTCATTATGGAACGTAGTTTGTTGTCGAGATTTTTTTTACTCCAATGGATGGTATCCTTGTCATTATGGAAGGTAGTCTGTTGTCGAGTTTTTCTTTACTGCAATTGATGGTTGCCTTATCATTATGGAAGGTAGTCAGTTGTCGATATTTTTGTTACTCAAATTGATGGTAGCCTTGTCATTATGGAAGGTAGTCAGTTGTCGAGTTTTTCTTTACTCCAATTGATGGTAGCCTTGTCATTATGGAACGTAGTCTGTTGTCGAGATTTCTGTTACACCAATGGATGGTAGCCTTGTCATTACGGAAGGTAGTTTGTTGTCGAGTTTTTCTTTACTCTAATTGATGGTAGCCTTGTCATTATGGAACGTAGTCTGTTGTCGAGATTTTTTTTACTCCAATGGATGGTAGCCTTGTCATTATGGAAGGTAGTCTGTTGTCGAGTTTTTCTTTACTCCAATTGATGGTAGCCTTGTCATTATGGAAGGTAGTCAGTTTCGATATTTTTGTTACTTTAGTTGATGGTAGCCTTATCATTATGGAACGTAGTCTGTTGTCGAGATTTTTTTTACACCAATGGATGGTAGCCTTGTCATTACGGAAGGAAGTCTATTGTCGAGATCTTTGTTACTCTAATGGATTGTAGCCTTGTCATTATTGAAGGTAGTCAGTTGTTGAGATTTTTTTAACTCAAATTGATGGTAGCCTTGTCATTATGTAAGGTAGTCTATTGTCGAGATTGTTTGTTAGTCAAATGAATGGTAGCCTTGTCATTATGGAAGGTAGTCTGTTGTCTAGATTTTTGTTACTCCAATGGTGGTAGCCTTGTCATTATGGAAGTTAGTCTGTTGTCGAGATTTTTGGTACTGCAATGGATGGTAGCCTTGTCATTATGGAAGGTAGTCTGTTGTCGAGTTTTTCTTTACTCCAATATATGGTAGCCTTGTCATTATGGAACGTAGTCTGTTGTCGAGATTTTTTTTACTCCAATGGATGGTAGCCTTGTCATTATGGAAGGTAGTCTGTTGTCGAGTTTTTCTTTACTACAATTGATGGTAGCCTTGTCATTATGGAAGGTAGTCAGTTGTCGATATTTTTGTTACTCAAATTGATGGTAGCCTTGTCATTATGGAAGGTAGTCTATTGTCGAGTTTTTCTTTACTCCAATTGATGGTATCCTTGTCATTATGGAACGTAGTCTGTTGTCGAGATTTTTGTTACACCAATGGATGGTAGCCTTGTCATTACGGAAGGTAGTCTGTTATCGAGTTTTGCTTTACTCCAATTGATGGTAGCCTTGTCATTATGGAACGTAGTCTGTTGTCGAGATTTTTGTTACACCAATGGATGGTAGCCTTGTCATTACGGAAGGTAGTCTGTTTTCGAGATTTTTGTTACTCCAATGGATGGTAGCCTTGTCATTATGGAAGGTAGTTTGTCGTTGAGATTTCTGTTACTCCAATGGATGGTAGCCTTGTCAATATGGAAGGTAGTCTGTTGTCAAGATTTTTGTCACTCCAATTGATGGTAGCCTTGTCATTTTGGAAGATAATATGTCGTCGAGATTTTTGTTACTCCAATGGATGGTAGCCTTGTCATTATGGAAGGTAGTTTGTTGTCGAGTTTTTCTTTACTCCAATTGATGGTAGCCTTGTCATTATGGAACGTAGTCTGTTGTCGAGATTTCTGTTACACCAATGGATGGTAGCCTTGTCATTACGGAAGGTAGTTTGTTGTCGAGTTTTTCTTTACTCTAATTGATGGTAGCCTTGTCATTTTGGAAGGTAATATGTTGTCGAGATTTTTGTTACTCCAATGGATGGTAGCCTTGTCATTATGGAAGGTAGTCTGTTGTCGAGTTTTTCTTTACTCCAATTGATGGTAGCCTTGTCATTATGGAACGTAGTCTGTTGTCGAGATTTCTGTTACACCAATGGATGGTAACCTAGTCATTACGGAAGGTAGTTTGTTGTCGAGTTTTTCTTACTCCAATGGTTGGTAGCCTTGTCATTATGGAAGGTAGTGTGTTGTCGAGTTTTTCTTTACTCCAATTGATGGTAGCCTTGTCATTATGGAAGGTAGTCAGTTGTCGATATTTTTGTTACTCAAATTGATGGTAGCCTTGTCATTATGGAAGGTAGTTTGTTGTCGAGTTTTTCTTTACTCCAATTGATGCTAGCCTTGTCATTATGGAACGTAGTCTGTTGTCGAGATTTTTGTTACACCAACGGGTGGTAGCCTTGTCATTATGGAAGGTAGTCTATTATCAAGATCTTTGTTACTCTAATGGATTGTAGCCTTGTCATTATGGAAGGTAGTCAGTTGGTGAGAATTTTTTTACTCAAATTGATGGTAGCCTTGTCATTATGTAAGGTAGTCTATTGTCGAGATTGTTTGTTAGTCAAATGGATGGTAGCCTTGTCATTATGGAACGCAGTCTGTTGTCGAGATTTTTGTTACACCAATGGATGGTAGCCTTTTTATTACGGAAGGTAGTCTGTTGTCGAGATTTTTGTTACTCCAATGTATGGTAGCCTTGTCATTATGGAAGGTAGTTTGTCGTTGAGATTTCTGTTACTCCAATGGATGGTAGCCTTGTCATTTTGGAAGGTAGTCTGTTGTCGAGATTTTTGTCACTCCAATTGATGGTAGCCTTGTCATTTTGGAAGGTAATATGTTGTCGAGATTTTTGTTACTCCAATGGATGGTAGCCTTGTCATTATGGAAGGTAGTCTGTTGTCGAGTTTTTCTTTACTCCAATTGATGGTAGCCTTGTCATTATGGAAGGTAGTCTGTTGTCGAGTTTTTCTTTACTCCAATTGATGGTAGCCTTGTCATTATGGAACGTAGTCTGTTGTCGAGATTTTTGTTACACCAATGGATGGTAGCCTTGTCATTACGGAAGGTAGTCTGTTTCGATATTTTTGTTACTCCAATGGATGGTAGCCTTGTCATTATGGAAGTTAGTTTGTCGTTGAGATTTCTGTTACTCCAATGGATGGTAGCCTTGTCATTATGGAAGGTAGTTTGTTGTCGAGATTTTTGTCACTCCAATTAATGGAAGCCTTGTCATTATGGAAGGTAGTCTGTTGTCGAGTTTTTCTTTACTCCAATTGATGGTAGCCTTGTCATTATGGAAGGTAGTCAGTTGTCGATATTTTTGTTACTCCAATGGATGGTTGCCTTGTCATTATGGAAGGTAGTCTGTTGTCGAGTTTTTCTTTACTCCAATTGATGGTAGCCTTGTCATTATGGAACGTAGTCTGTTGTCGAGATTTCTGTTACACCAATGGATGGTAGCCTTGTCATTACGGAAGGTAGTTTGTTGTCGAGTTTTTCTTTACTCTAATTGATGGTAGCCTTGTCATTATGGAACGTAGTCTGTTGTCGAGATTTTTGTTACTCCAATGGATGGTAGCCTTGTCATTATGGAAGGTAGTCTGTTGTCAAGTTTTTCATTACTCCAATTGATGGTAACCTTGTCATTATGGAAGGTAGTCAGTTGTCGATATTTTTGTTACTCAAGTTGATGGTAGCCTTGTCATTATGGAAGGTAGTCCGTTGTCGAGTTTTTCTTTACTCCAATTGATGCTAGCCTTATCATTATGGAACATTGTCTGTTGTCGAGATCTTTGTTACTCTAATGGATTGTAGCCTTGTCATTATGGAAGGTAGTCAGTTGTTGAGAATTTTTTTACTCAAATTGATGGTAGCCTTGTCATTATGTAAGGTAGTCTATTGTCGAGATTGTTTGTTAGTCAAATGGATGGTAGCCTTGTCATTATGGAAGGTAGTCTGTTGTCTAGATTTTGTTACTCCCATGGTGGTATACTTGTCATTATGGAAGTTAGTCTGTTGTCGAGATTTTTGGTACTCCAATGGACGGTAGCCTTGTCATTATGGAAGGTAGTCTGTCATTGAGATTTCTGTTACTCCAATGGATGGTAGCCTTGTCATTATGGAAGGTAGTCTGTTGTGGAGTTTTTCTTTACTCCAATTGATGGTATCCTTGTCATTATGGAACGTAGTCTGTTGTCGAGATTTTTGTTACACCAATGGATGGTATCCTTGTCAGTTCGGAAGGTAGTCTGTTATCGAGTTTTTATTTACTCCAATTGATGGTAGCCTTGTCATTATGGAACGTAGTCTGTTGTCGAGATTTTTGTTACACCAATGGATGGTAGCCTTGTCATTACGGAAGGTAGTCTGTTGTCGAGATTTTTGTTACTCCAATGTATGGTAGCCTTGTCATTATGGAAGGTAGTTTGTGGTTAATATTTCTGTTACTCCAATGGATGGTAGCCTTGTCATTATGGAAGGTAGTCTGTTGTCGAGATTTTTGTCACTCCAATTGATGGTAGCCTTGTCATTTTGGAAGGTAATATGTTGTCGAGATTTTTGTTACTCCAATGGATGGTAGTCTTGTCGTTATGGAAGGTAGTCTGTTGTCGAGTTTTTCTTTACTCCAATTGATGGTAGCCTTGTCATTATGGAAGGTACTCTGTTGTCGAGTTTTTCTTTACTCCAATTGATGGTAGCCTTGTCATTATGGAACGTAGTCTGTTATCGAGATTTTTGTTACACCAATGGATGGTAGCCTTGTCATTACGGAAGGTAGTTTGTTTCGAGATTTTTGTTACTCCAATGGATGGTAGCCTTGCCATTATGGAAGGTAGTTTGTCGTTGAGATTTCTGTTACTCCAATGGATGGTAGCCTTGTCATTATGGAAGGTAGTCTGTTGTCGAGATTTTTGTCACTCCAATTAATGGAAGCCTTGTCATTATGGGAGGTAGTCTGTTGTCGAGTTTTTCTTTACTCCAATTGATGGTAGCCTTGTCATTATGGAAGGTAGTCAGTTGTCGATATTTTTGTTACTCCAATGGATGGTTGCCTTGTCATTATGGAAGGTAGTCTGTTGTCGAGATTTCTGTTACACCAATAGATGGTAGCCTTGTCATTACGGAAGGTAGTTTGTTGTCGAGTTTTTCTTTACTCCAATATATGGTAGCCTTGTCATTATGGAACGTAGTTTGTTGTCGAGATTTTTTTTACTCCAATGGATGGTAGCCTTGTCATTATGGAAGGTAGTCTGTTGTCGAGTTTTTCTTTACTACAATTGATGGTAGCCTTGTCATTATGGAAGGTAGTCAGTTGTCGATATTTTTGTTACTCCAATTGATGGTAGCCTTGTCATTATGGGACGTAGTCTGTTGTCGAGATTTCTGTTACACCAATAGATGGTAGCCTTGTCATTACGGAAGGTAGTTTGTTGTCGAGTTTTTCTTTACTCCAATATATGGTAGCCTTGTCATTATGGAACGTAGTTTGTTGTCGAGATTTTTTTTACTCCAATGGATGGTAGCCTTGTCATTATGGAAGGTAGTCTGTTGTCGAGTTTTTCTTTACTACAATTGATGGTAGCCTTGTCATTATGGAAGGTAGTCAGTTGTCGATATTTTTGTTACTCAAATTGATGGTAGCCTTGTCATTATGGAAGGTAGTCTGTTGTCGAGTTTTTCTTTACTCCAATTGATGGTATCCTTGTCATTATGGAACGTAGTCTGTTGTCGAGATTTTTGTTACACCAATGGATGGTAGCTTGTCATTACGGAAGGTAGTCTGTTATCGAGTTTTACTTTACTCCAATTGATGGTAGCCTTGTCATTATGGAACGTAGTCTATTGTCGAGATTTTTGTTACACCAATGGATGGTAGCCTTGTCATTACGGAAGGTAGTCTGTTTTCGAGATTTTTGTTACTCCAATGGATGGTAGCCTTGTCATTATGGAAGGTAGTTTGTCGGATAGATTTCTGTTACTCCAATGGATGGTAGCCTTGTCATTATGGAAGGTAGTCTGTTGTCGAGATTTTTGTCACTCCAATTGATGGTAGCCTTATCATTTTGGAAGGTAATATGTTGTCGAGATTTTTGTTACTCCAATGGATGGTAGCCTTGTCATTATGGAAGGTAGTGTGTTGTCGAGTTTTTCTTTACTCCAATTGATGGTAGCCTTGTCATTATGGAACGTGGTCTGTTGTCGAGATTTCTGTTACACCAATGCATGGTAGCCTTGTCATTACGGAAGGTAGTTTGTTGTCGAGTTTTTCTTTACTCTAATTGATGGTAGCCTTGTCATTTTGGAAGGTAATATGTTGTCGAGATTTTTGTTACTCCAATGGATGGTAGCCTTGTCATTATGGAAGGTAGTCTGTTGTCGAGTTTTTCTTTACTCCAATTGATGGTAGCCTTGTCATTATGGAACGTAGTCTGTTGTCGAGATTTCTGTCACACCAATGGATGGTAACCTTGTCATTACGAAAGGTAGTTTGTTGTCGAGTTTTTCTTTACTCCAATTGATGGTAGCCTTGTCATTATGGAATGTAGTCTGTTGTCGAGATTTTTCTTACTCCAATGGTTGGTAGCCTTGTCATTATGGAAGGTAGTGTGTTGTCGAGTTTTTCTTTACTCCAATTGATGGTAGCCTTGTCATTATGGAAGGTAGTCAGTTGTGGATATTTTTGTTACTCAAATTGATGGTAGCCTTGTCATTATGGAAGGTAGTCTGTTGTCGAGTTTTTCTTTACTCCATTTGATGCTAGCCTTGTCATTATGGAACGTAGTCTGTTGTCGAGATTTTTGTTACACCAACGGGTGGTAGCCTTGTCATTATGGAAGGTAGTCTATTATCAAGATCTTTGTTACTCTAATGTATTGTAGCCTTGTCATTATGGAAGGTAGTCAGTTGTTGAGAATTTTTTTACTCAAATTGATGGTAGCCTTGTCATTATGTAAGGTAGTCTATTGTCGAGATTGTTTGTTAGTCAAATGGATGGTAGCCTTGTCATTATGGAAGGTAGTCTGTTGTCTAGATTTTTGTTACTCCCATGGTGGTATCCTTGTCATTATGGAAGTTAGTCTGTTGTCGAGATTTTTGGTACTCCAATGGATGGTAGCCTTGTCATTATGGAAGGTAGTCTGTCATTGAGATTTCTGTTACTCCAGTGGATGGTAGCCTTGTCATTATGGAAGGTAGTCTGTTGTGGAGTTTTTCTTTACTCCAATTGATGGTATCCTTGTCATTATGGAACGTAGTCTGTTGTCGAGATTTTTGTTACACCAATGGATGGTATCCTTGTCATTTCGGAAGGTAGTCTGTTATCGAGTTTTTCTTTACTCCAATTGATGGTAGCCTTGTCATTATGGAACGCAGTCTGTTGTCGAGATTTTTGTTACACCAATGGATGGTAGCCTTTTTATTACGGAAGGTAGTCTGTTGTCGAGATTTTTGTTACTCCAATGTATGGTAGCCTTGTCATTATGGAAGGTAGTTTGTCGTTGAGATTTCTGTTACTCCAATGGATGGTAGCCTTGTCATTTTGGAAGGTAGTCTGTTGTCGAGATTTTTGTCACTCCAATTGATGGTAGCCTTGTCATTTTGGAAGGTAATATGTTGTCGAGATTTTTGTTACTCCAATGGATGGTAGCCTTGTCATTATGGAAGGTAGTCTATTGTCGAGTTTTTCTTTACTCCAATTGATGGTAGCCTTGTCATTATGGAAGGTAGTCTGTTGTCGAGTTTTTCTTTACTCCAATTGATGGTAGCCTTGTCATTATGGAACGTAGTCTGTTGTCGAGATTTTTGTTACACCAATGGATGGTAGCCTTGTCATTACGGAAGGTAGTCTGTTTCGAGATTTTTGTTACTCCAATGGATGGTAGCCTTGTCATTATGGAAGGTAGTTTGTCGTTGAGATTTCTGTTACTCCAATGGATGGTAGCCTTGTCATTATGGAAGGTAGTTTGTTGTCGAGATTTTTGTCACTCCAATTAATGGAAGCCTTGTCATTATGGAAGGTAGTCTGTTGTCGAGTTTTTCTTTACTCCAATTGATGGTAGCCTTGTCATTATGGAAGGTAGTCAGTTGTCGATATTTTTGTTACTCCAATGGATGGTTGCCTTGTCATTATGGAAGGTAGTCTGTTGTCGAGTTTTTCTTTACTCCAATTGATGGTAGCCTTGTCATTATGGGACGTAGTCTGTTGTCGAGATTTCTGTTACACCAATAGATGGTAGCCTTGTCATTACGGAAGGTAGTTTGTTGTCGAGTTTTTCTTTACTCCAATATATGGTAGCCTTGTCATTATGGAACGTAGTCTGTTTGTGAGATTTTTTTTACTCCAATGGATGGTAGCCTTGTCATTATGGAAGGTAGTCTGTTGTCGAGTTTTTCTTTACTACAATTGATGGTAGCCTTGTCATTATGGAAGGTAGTCAGTTGTCGATATTTTCGTTACTCAAATTGATGGTAGCCTTGTCATTATGGAAGGTAGTCTGTTGTCGAGTTTTTCTTTACTCCAATTGATGGTATCCTTGTCATTATGGAACGTAGTCTGTTGTCGAGATTTTTTTTACAACAATGGATGGTAGCCTTGTCATTACGGAAGGTAGTCTGTTATCGAGTTTTACTTTACTCCAATTGATGGTAGCCTTGTCATTATGGAACGTAGTCTGTTGTCGAGATTTTTGTTACACCAATGGATGGTAGCCTTGTCATTACGGAAGGTAGTCTATTTTCGAGATTTTTGTTACTCCAATGGATGGTAGCCTTGTCATTATGGAAGGTAGTTTGTCGTTGAGATTTCTGTTACTCCAATGGATGGTAGCCTTGTCATTATGGAAGGTAGTCTGTTGTCGAGATTTTTGTAACTCCAATTGATGGTAGCCTTGTCATTTTGGAAGGTAATATGTTGTCGAGATTTTTGTTACTATAATGGATGGTAGCCTTGTCATTATGGAAGGTAGTCTGTTGTCGAGTTTTTCTTTACTCCAATTGATGGTAGCCTTGTCATTATGGAAGGTAGTCTGTTGTCGAGTTTTTCTTTACTCCAATTGATGGTAGCCTTGTCATTATGGAACGTAGTCTGTTGTCGAGATTTTTGTTACACCAATGGATGGTAGCCTTGTCATTACGGAAGGTAGTGTGTTTCGAGATTTTTGTTACTCCAATAGATGGTAGCCTTGTCATTATGGAAGGTAGTTTGTCGTTGAGATTTCTGTTACTCCAATGGATGGTAGCCTTGTCATTATGGAAGGTAGTTTGTTGTCGAGATTTTTGTCACTCCAATTAATGGAAGCCTTGTCATTATGGAAGGTAGTCTGTTGTCGAGTTTTTCTTTACTCCAATTGATGGTAGCCTTGTCATTATGGAAGGTAGTCAGTTGTCGATATTTTTGTTACTCCAATGGATGGTTGCCTTGTCATTATGGAAGGTAGTCTGTTGTCGAGTTTTTCTTTACTCCAATTGATGGTAGCCCTGTCATTATGGGACGTAGTCTGTTGTCGAGATTTCTGTTACACCAATAGATGGTAGCCTTGTCATTACGGAAGGTAGTTTGTTGTCGAGTTTTTCTTTACTCCAATATATGGTAGCCTTGTCATTATGGAACGTAGTTTGTTTGTGAGATTTTTTTTACTCCAATGGATGGTAGCCTTGTCATTATGGAAGGTAGTCTGTTGTCGAGTTTTTCTTTACTACAATTGATGGTAGCCTTGTCATTATGGAAGGTAGTCAGTTGTCGATATTTTCGTTACTCAAATTGATGGTAGCCTTGTCATTATGGAAGGTAGTCTGTTGTCGAGTTTTTCTTTACTCCAATTGATGGTATCCTTGTCATTATGGAACGTAGTCTGTTGTCGAGATTTTTGTTACAACAATGGATGGTAGCCTTGTCATTACGGAAGGTAGTCTGTTATCGAGTTTTACTTTACTCCAATTGATGGTAGCCTTGTCATTATGGAACGTAGTCTGTTGTCGAGATTTTTGTTACACCAATGGATGGTAGCCTTGTCATTACGGAAGGTAGTCTATTTTCAAGATTTTTGTTACTCCAATGGATGGTAGCCTTGTCATTATGGAAGGTAGTTTGTCGTTGAGATTTCTGTTACTCCAATGGATGGTAGCCTTGTCATTATGGAAGGTAGTCTGTTGTCGAGATTTTTGTCACTCCAATTGATGGTAGCCTTGTCATTTTGGAAGGTAATATGTTGTCGAGATTTTTGTTACTATAATGGATGGTAGCCTTGTCATTATGGAAGGTAGTCTGTTGTCGAGTTTTTCTTTACTCCAATTGATGGTAGCCTTGTCATTATGGAACGTAGTCTGTTGTCGAGATTTTTGTTACTCCAATGGATGGTAGCCTTGTCATTATGGAAGGTAGTCTGTTGTCGAGTTTTTATTTACTCCAATTGATGGTAGCCTTGTCATTATGGAAGGTAGTCAGTTGTCGATATTTTTGTTACTCAAGTTGATGGTAGCCATGTCATTGTGGAAGGTAGTCTATTGTCGAGTTTTTCTTTACTCCAATTGATGCTAGCCTTATCATTATGGTACGTAGTCAGTTGTCGAGATTTTTTTTACACCAATGGATGGTAGCCTTGTCATTACGGAAGGTAGTCTATTGTCGAGATCTTTGTTACTCTAATGGATTGTAGCCTTGTCATTATTGAAGGTAGTCAGTTCTCGAGATTTTTTTAACTCAAATTGATGGTAGCCTTGTCATTATGTAAGGTAGTCTATTGTCGAGATTGTTTGTTAGTCAAATGGATGGTAGCCTTGTCATTATGGAAGGTAGTCTGTTGTCTAGATTTTTGTTACTCCAATGGTGGTAGCCTTGTCATTATGGAAGTTAGTCTGTTGTCGAGATTTTTGGTACTCCAATGGATGGTAGCCTTGTCATTATGGAAGGTAGTCTGTCATTGAGATTTCTGTTACTCCAATGGATGGTAGCCTTGTCATTATGGAAGGTAATCTGTTGTCGAGTTTTTCTTTACTCCAATTGATGGTATCCTTGTCATTATGGAACGTAGTCTGTTGTCGAGATTTTTGTTACACTAATGGATGGTATCCTTGTCATTTCGAAAGTAGTCTGTTATCGAGTTTTTCTTTACTCCAATTGATGGTAGCCTTGTCATTATGGAACGTAGTCTGTTGTCGAGATTTTTGTTACACCAATGGATGGTAGCCTTGTCATTACGGAAGGTAGTCTGTTGTCGAGATTTTTGTTACTCCAATGGATGGTAGCCTTGTCATTATGGAATGTAGTTTGTCATTGAGATTTCTGTTACTCCAATGGATGGTAGCCTTGTCATTATGGAAGGTAGTCTGTTCTCGAGATTTTTGTCACTCCAATTAATGGTAGCCTTGTCATTATGGAAGGTAGTCCGTTGTCGAGTTTTTCTTTACTCCAATTGATGGTTGCCTTGTCATTATGGAAGGTAGTCAGTTGTCGATATTTTTGTTACTCAAGTTGATGGTAGCCTTGTCATTATGGAAGGTAGTCTATTGTCGAGTTTTTCTTTACTCCAATTGATGCTAGCCTTATCATTATGGAACGTAGTCTGTTGTCGAGATTTTTGTTACACCAATGGATGGTAGCCTTGTCATTACGGAAGGTAGTCTATTGTCGAGATCTTTGTTACTCTAATGGATTGTAGCCTTGTCATTATGGAAGGTAGTCAGTTGTCGTGATTTTTTAAACTCAAATTGATGGTAGCCTTGTCATTAAGTAAGGTAGTCTATTGTCGAGATTGTTTGTTAGTCAAATGGATGGTAGCCTTGTCATTATGGAAGGTAGTCTGTTGTCTAGATTTTTGTTACGCCAATGGTGGTAGCCTTGTCATTATGGAAGTTAGTCTGTTGTCGAGATTTTTGGTACTCCAATGGATGGTAGCCTTGTCATTATGGAAGGTAGTCTGTCATTGAGATTTCTGTTACTCCAATGGATGGTAGCCTTGTCATTATGGAAGGTAATCTGTTGTCGAGTTTTTCTTTACTCCAATTGATGGTATCCTTGTCATTATGGAACGTAGTCTTTTGTCGAGATTTTTGTTACACCAATGGATGGTATCCTTGTCATTTCGGAAGGTAGTCTGTTATCGAGTTTTTCTTTACTCCAATTGATGGTAGCCTTGTCATTATGGAACGTAGTCTGTTGTCGAGATTTTTGTTACACCAATGGATGTTAGCCTTGTCATTACGGAAGGTAGTCTGTTGTCGAGATTTTTGTTACTCCAATGGATGGTAGCCTTCTCATTATGGAAGGTAGTTTGTCGTTGAGATTTATGTTACTCCAATGGATGGTAGCCTTGTCATTATGGAAGGTAGTCTGTTTCCGAGATTTTTGTCACTCCAATTGATGGTAGCCTTGTCATTTTGGAAGGTAATATGTTGTCGAGATTTTTGTTACTCCAATGGATTGTAGCCTTGTCATTATGGAAGGTAGTCTTTTGTCGAGTTTTTCTTTACTCCAATTGATGGTAGCCTTGTCATTATGGAACGTAGCCTGTTGTCGAGATTTTTGTTACACCAATGGATGCTAGCCTTGTCATTACGGAAGGTAGTCTGTTATCGAGTTTTTCTTTAATCCAATTGATGGTAGCCTTGTCATTATGGAACTTAGTCTATTGTCGAGATTTTTGTTACACCAATGGATGGTAGCCTTGTCATTACGGAAAGTAGTCTGTTGTCTAGATTTTTGTTACTCCAATGGATGGTAGCCTTGTCATTATGGAAGGTAGTTTGTCGTTGAGATTTCTGTTACTCCAATGGATGGTAGCCTTGTCATTATGGAAGGTAGTCTGTTGTCGAGATTTTTGTCACTCCAATTGATGGTAGCCTTGTCATTTTGGAAGGTAATATGTTGTCGAGATTTTTGTTACTCCAATGGATGGTAGCCTTGTCATTATGGAAGGTAGTCTGTTGTCGAGTTTTTCTTTACTCCAATTGATGGTAGCCTTGTCATTATGGAATGTAGTCTGTTGTCGAGATTTCTGTTACACCAATGGATGGTAACCTTGTCATTACGGAAGGTAGTTTGTTGTCGAGTTTTTCTTTACTCCAATTGATGGTAGCCTTGTCATTATGGAATGTAGTCTGTTGTCGAGATTTTTGTTACTCCAATGGTTGGTAGCCTTGTCATTATGGAAGGTAGTGTGTTGTCGAGTTTTTCTTTACTCCAATTGATGGTAGCCTTGTCATTATGGAAGGTAGTCAGTTGTCGATATTTTTGTTACTCAAATTGATGGTAGCCTTGTCATTATGGAAGGTAGTCTGTTGTCGAGTTTTTCTTTACTCCAATTGATGCTAGCCTTGTCATTATGGAATGTAGTCTGTTGTCGAGATTTTTGTTACACCAATGGATGGTAGCCTTGTCATTACGGAAGGTAGTCTATTGTCAAGATCTTTGTTACTCTAATGGATTGTAGCCTTGTCATTATGGAAGGTAGTCAGTTGTTGAGAATTTGTTTACTCAAATTGATGGTAGCCTTGCCATTATGTAAGGTAGTCTATTGTCGAGATTGTTTGTTAGTCAAATGGATGGTAGCCTTGTCATTATGGAAGGTAGTCTGTTGTCTAGATTTTTGTTACTCCCATGGTGGTAGTCTTGTCATTATGGAAGTTAGTCTGTTGTCGAGATTTTTGGTACTCCAATGGATGGTAGCCTTGTCATTATGGAAGGTAGTCTGTCATTGAGATTTCTGTTACTCCAATGGATGGTAGCCTTGTCATTATGGAAGGTAGTCTGTTGTGGAGTTTTTCTTTACTCCAATTGATGGTAGCCTTGTCATTATGGAACGTAGTCTGTTGTCGAGATTTTTGTTACACCAATGGATGGTAGCCTTGTCATTACGGAAGGTAGTCTGTTGTCGAGATTTTTGTTACTCCAATGTATGGTAGCCTTGTCATTATGGAAGGTAGTTTGTCGTTGAGATTTCTGTTACTCCAATGGATGGTAGCCTTGTCATTATGGAAGGTAGTCTGTTGTCGAGATTTTTGTCACTCCAATTGATGGTAGCCTTGTCATTTTGGAAGGTAATATGTTGTCGAGATTTTTGTTACTCTAATGGATGGTAGCCTTGTCATTATGGAAGGTAGTCTGTTGTCGAGTTTTTCTTTACTCCAATTGATGCTAGCCTTGTCATTATGGAAGGTAGTCTGTTGTCGAGTTTTTCTTTACTCCAATTGATGCTAGCCTTGTCATTATGGAACGTAGTCTGTTGTCGAGATTTTTGTTACACCAATGGATGGTAGCCTTGTCATTACGGAAGGTAGTCTATTGTCAAGATCTTTGTTACTCTAATGGATTATAGCCTTGTCATTATGGAAGGTAGTCAGTTGTTGAGAATTTTTTTACTCAAATTAATGGTAGCCTTGTCATTATGTAAGGTAGTCTATTGTCGAGATTGTTTGTTAGTCAAATGGAAGGTAGTCTGTTGTCTAGATTTTTGTTACTCCCATGGTGGTAGCCTTGTCATTATGGAAGTTAGTCTGTTGTCGAGATTTTTGGTACTCCAATGGATGGTAGCCTTGTCATTATGGAAGGTAGTCTATCATTGAGATTTCTGTTACTCCAATGGATGGTAGCCTTGTCATTATGGAAGGTAGTCTGTTGTGGAGTTTTTCTTTACTCCAATTGATGGTATCCTTGTCATTATGGAAGGTAGTCTGTTGTCGAGATTTTTGTTACACCAATGGATGGTATCCTTGTCATTTCGGAAGGTAGTCTGTTATCGAGTTTTTCTTTACTCCAATTGATGGTAGCCTTGTCATTATGGAACGTAGTCTGTTGTCGAGATTTTTGTTACACCAATGGATGGTAGCCTTGTCATTACGGAAGGTAGTCTGTTGTCGAGATTTTTGGTACTCCAATGGATGGTAGCCTTGTCATTATGGAAGGTAGTCTGTCTTTGAGATTTCTGTTACTCCAATGGATGGTAGCCTTGTCATTATGGAAGGTAGTCTGTTGTCGAGATTTTTGTCACTCCAATTGATGGTAGCCTTGTAATTTTGGAAGGTAATATGTTGTCGAGATTTTTGTTACTCCAATGGATGGTAGCCTTCTCATTATGGAAGGTAGTCTGTTGTCGAGTTTTTCTTTACTCCAATTGATGGTAGCCTTGTTATTATGGAACATAGTCTGTTGTCGAGATTTCTGTTACACCAATGGATGGTAGCCTTCTCATTACGGAAGGTAGTTTGTTGTCGAGTTTTTCTTTACTCCAATTGATGGTAGCCTTGTCATTACGGAACGTAGTCTGTTGTCGAGATTTTTGTTACTCCAATGGATGGTAGCCTTGTCATTATGGAAGGTAGTCTATTGTCGAGTTTTTCTTTACTCAAATTGATGGTAGCCTTGTCATTATGGAAGGTAGTCAGTTGTCGATATTTTTGTTACTCAAATTGATGGTAGCCTTGTCATTATGGAAGGTAGTCTGTTGTCGAGTTTTTCTTTACTCCAATTGATGGTATCATTGTCATTATGGAACATAGTCTATTGTTGAGATTTTTGTTACATCAATGGATGGTATCCTTGTCATTTCGGAAGGTAGTCTGTTATCAAGTTTTTCTTTACTCCAATTGATGGTAGCCTTGTCATTATGGAACGTAGTCTGTTGTCGAGATTTTTGTTACACTAATGGATGGTAGCCTTGTCATTATGGAAGGTAGTTTGTCGTTGAGATTTCTATTACTCCAATGGATGGTAGCCTTGTCATTATGGAAGGTAGTCTGTTGTCGAGATTTTTGTCACTCCAATTGATGGTAGCCTTGTCATTTTGGAAGGTAATATGGTGTCGAGATTTTTGTTACTCCAATGGATGGTAGCCTTGTCATTACGGAAGGTAGTCTGTTGTCGAGTTTTTCTTTACTCCAATTGATGGTAGCCTTGTCATTATGGAACGTAGTCTGTTGTCGAGATTTCTTTTACACCAATGGATGGTAACCTTGTCATTACGGAAGGTAGTTTGTTGTCGAGTTTTTCTTTACTCCAATCGATGGTAGCCTTGTCATTATGGAATGTAGTCTGTTGTCGAGATTTTTGTTACTCCAATGGATGGTAGCCTTGTCATTATGGAAGGAAGTCTGTTGTCGAGTTTTTCTTTACTCCAATTGATGGTAGCCTTTTCATTATGGAAGGTAGTCAGTTGTCGATATTTTTGTTACTCAAATTGATGGTAGCCTTGTCATTATGGAAGGTAGTCTGTTGTCGAGTTTTTCTTTACTCCAATTGATGCTAGCCTTGTCATTATGGAACGTAGTCTGTTGTCGAGATTTTTGTTACACCAATGGATGGTAGCCTTGTCATTACGGAAGGTAGTCAATTGTCAAAATCTTTGTTACTCTAATGGATTGTAGCCTTGTCATTACGGAAGGTAGTCAGTCGTCGAGAATTTTTTTACTCAAATTGATGGCAACCTTGTCATTATGTAAGGTAGTCTATTGTCGAGATTGTTTGTTAGTCAAATGGATGGTAGCCTTGTCATCATGGAAGGTAGTCTGTTGTCTAGATTTTTATTACTCCCATGGTGGTAGCCTTGTCATTATGGAAGTTAGTCTGTTGTCGAGATTTTTGGTACTCCAATGTATGGTAGCCTTGTCATTATGGAAGGTAGTCTGTCATTGAGATTTCTGTTACTCCAATGGATGGTAGCCTTGTCATTATGGAAGGTAGTCTGTTATGGAGTTTTTCTTTACTCCAATTGATGGTATCCTTGTCATTATGGATCGTAGTCTGTTGTCGAGATATTTGTTACACCAATGGATGCTATCCTTGTCATTTAGGAAGGTAGTCTGTTATCGAGTTTTTCTTTACTCCAATTGATGGTAGACTTGTCATTATGGAAGGTAGTCTGTTGTCGAGATTTCTGTTACACCAATGGATGGTAGCCTTGTCATTACGGAAGCTAGTCTGTTATCGAGATTTTTGTTACTCCAATGGATGGTAGCCTTGTCATTATGGAAGGTAGTTTGTCGTTGAGATTTTTGTTACTCCAATGGATGGTAGCCTTGTCATTATGGAAGGTAGTCTGTTGTCGAGTTTTTCTTTACTCCAATTGATGGTAGCCTTGTCATTATGGAACGTAGTTTGTTGTCGAGATTTCTGTTACACCAATGGATGGTAGCCTTCTCATTACGGAAGGTAGTTTTTTGTCGAGTTTTTCTTTACTCCAATTGATGGTAGCCTTGTCATTATGGAACGTAGTCTGTTGTCGAGATTTTTGTTACTCCAATGGATGGTAGCCTTGTCATTATGGAAGGTAGTCTGTTGTCGAGTTTTTCTTTACTCAAATTGATGGTAGCCTTGTCATTATGGAAGGTAGTCAGTTGTCGATATTTTTGTTACTCAAATTGATGGTAGCCTTGTCATTGTGGAAGGTAGTCTGTTGTCGAGTTTTTCTTTACTCCAATTGATGGTATCCTTGTCATTATGGAACGTAGTCTATTGTTGAGATTTTTGTTACATCAATGAATGGTATCCTTGTCATTTCGGAAGGTAGTCTGTTATCAAGTTTTTCTTTACTCCAATTGATGGTAGCCTTGTCATTATGGAACGTAGTCTGTTGTCGAGATTTTTGTTACACCAATGGATGGTAGCCTTGTCATTATGGAAGGTAGTTTGTCGTTGAGATTTCTATTACTCCAATGGATGGTAGCCTTGTCATTATGGAAGGTAGTCTGTTGTCGAGATTTTTGTCACTCCAATTGATGGTAGCCTTGTCATTTTGGAAGGTAATATGTTGTCGAGATTTTTGTTACTCCAATGGATGGTATCCTTGTCATTATGGAAGGTAGTCTGTTGTCGAGTTTTTCTTTACTCCAATTGATGGTAGCCTTGTCATTATGGAACGTAGTCTGTTGTCGAGATTTCTGTTACACCAATGGATGGTAACCTTGTCATTACGGAAGGTAGTTTGTTGTCGAGTTTTTCTTTACTCCAATTGATGGTAGCCTTGTCATTATGGAATGTAGTCTGTTGTCGAGATTATTGTTACTCCAATGGTTGGTAGCCTTGTCATTATGGAAGGTAGTGTGTTGTCGAGTTTTTCTTTACTCCAATTGATGGTAGCCTTGTCATTATGGAAGGTAGTCAGTTGTCGATATTTTTGTTACTCAAATTGATGGTAGCCTTGTCATTATGGAAGGTAGTCTGTTGTCGATTTTTTCTTTACTCCAATTGATGCTAGCCTTGTCATTATGGAACGTAGTCTGTTGTCGAGATTTTTGTTACACCAATGGATGGTAGCCTTGTCATTACGGAAGGTAGTCTATTGTCAAGATCTTTGTTACTCTAATGGATTGTAGCCTTGTCATTATGGAAGGTAGTCAGTTATTGAGAATTTTTTTACTCAAATTGATGGTAGCCTTGTCATTATGTAAGGTAGTCTATTGTCGAGATTGTTTGTTAGTCAAATGGATGGTAGCCTTGTCATTATGGAAGGTAGTCTGTTGTCTAGATTTTTGTTACTCCCATGGTGGTAGCCTTGTCATAATGGAAGTTAGTCTGTTGTCGAGATTTTTGGTACTCCAATGGATGGTAGCCTTGTCATTATGGAAGGTAGTCTGTCATTGAGATTTCTGTTACTCCAATGGATGGTAGCCTTGTCATTATGGAAGGTAGTCTGTTGTGGAGTTTTTCTTTACTCCAATTGATGGTATCCTTGTCATTATGGAACGTAGTCTGTGGTCGAGATTTTTGTTACACCAATGGATGCTATCCTTGTCATTTCGGAAGGTAGTCTGTTATCGAGTTTTTCTTTACTCCAATTGATGGTAGCCTTGTCATTATGGAACGTAGTCTGTTGTCGAGATTTTTGTTACACCAATGGATGGTAGCCTTGTCATTACGGAAGGTAGTCTGTTGTCGAGATTTTTGTTACTCTAATGTATGGTAGCCTTGTCATTATGGAAGGTAGTTTGTCGTTGAAATTTCTGTTACTTCAATGGATGGTAGCCTTCTCATTATGGAAGGTAGTCTGTTGTCGAGATTTTTGTCACTCCAATTGATGGTAGCCTTGTCATTTTGGAAGGTAATATGTTGTCGAGATTTTTGTTACTCCAATGGATGGTAGCCTTGTCATTATGGAAGGTAGTATGTTGTCGAGTTTTTCTTTACTCCAATTGATGGTAGCCTTGTCATTATGGAAGGTAGTCTGTTGTCGAGTTTTTCTTTACTCCAATTGATGCTAGCCTTGTCATTATGGAACGTAGTCTATTGTCGAGATTTTTGTTACACCAATGGATGGTAGCCTTGTCATTACGGAAGGTAGTCTATTGTCAAGATCTTTGTTACTCTAATGGATTGTAGCCTTGTCATTATGGAAGGTAGTCAGTTGTTGAGAATTTTTTTACTCAAATTGATGGTAGCCTTGTCATTATGTAAGGTTGTCTATTGTCTAAATTGTTTGTTAGTCAAATGGATGGTAGCCTTGTCATTATGGAAGGTAGTCTGCTGTCTAGATTTTTGTTACTCCCATGGTGGTAGCCTTGTCATTATGGAAGTTAGTCTGTTATCGAGATTTTTGGTACTCCAATGGATGGTAGCCTTGTCATTATGGAAGGTAGTCTATCATTGAGATTTTTGTTACTCCAATGGATGGTAGCCTTGTCATTATGGAAGGTAGTCTGTTGTGTAGTTTTTCTTTACTCCAATTGATGGTATCCTTGTCATTTCGGAAGGTAATCTGTTATCATGTTTTTCTTTACTCCAATTGATGGTAGCCTTGTCATTATGGAAGGTAGTTTGTCGTTGAGATTTCTATTACTCCAATGGATGGTAGCCTTGTCATTATGGAAGGTAGTCTGTTGTCGAGATTTTTGTCACTCCAATTGATGGTAGCCTTGTCATTTTGGAAGGTAATATGTTGTCGAGATTTTTGTTACTCCAATGGATGGTAGCCTTGTCATTATGGAAGGTAGTCGGTTGTCGAGTTTTTCTTTACTCCAATTGATGGTAGCCTTGTCATTATGGAACGTAGTCTGTTGTCGAGATTTCTTTTACACCAATGGATGGTAACCTTGTCATTACGGAAGGTAGTTTGTTGTCGAGTTTTTCTTTACTCCAATTGATGGTAGCCTTGTCATTATGGAATGTAGTCTGTTGTCGAGATTTTTGTTACTCTAATGGATGGTAGCCTTGTCATTATGGAAGGTAGTCTGTTGTCGAGTTTTTCTTTACTCCAATTGATGGTAGCCTTGTCATTATGGAAGGTAGTCAGTTGTTGATATTTTTGTTACTCAAGTTGATGGTAGCCTTGTCATTATGGAAGGTAGTCTGTTGTCGAGTTTTTCTTTACTCCAATTGATGCTAGCCTTGTCATTATGGAACGTAGTCTGTTGTCGAGATTTTTGTTACACCAATGGATGGTAGCTTTGTCATTACGGAAGGTAGTCTATTGTCGAGATCTTTGTTACTCTAATGGATTGTAGCCTTGTCATTATGGAAGGTAGTCAGTTGTCGAGATTTTTTGTAAGTCAAATGGATGGTAGCCTTGTCATTATGGACGGTAGTCTGTCATTGAGATTTCTGTTACTCCAATGGATGGTAGCCTTGTAATTATGGAAGGTAGTCTATTGTCGAGTTTTTCTTTACTCCAATTGATGGTATCCTTGTCATTATGGAACGTAGTCTGTTGTCGATATTTTTGTTACACCAATGGATGGTATCCTTGTCATTTCGGAAGGTAGTCTGTTATCGAGTTTTTCTTTACTCCAATTGATGGTAGCCTTGTCATTATGGAACGTAGTCTGTTGTCGAGATTTTTGTTACACCAATGGATGGTAGCCTTGTCATTACGGAAGGTAGTCTGTTGTCGAGATTTTTGTTACTCCAATGTATGGTAGCCTTGTCATTATGGAAGGTAGTTTTTCGTTGAGATTTCTGTTACTCCAATGGATGGTAGCCTTGTCATTATGGAAGGTAGTCTGTTGTCGAGATTTTTGTCACTCCAATTGATGGTAGCCTTGTCATTTTGGAAGGTAATATGTTGTCGAGATTTTTGTTACTCCAATGGATGGTAGCCTTTTTATTATGGAAGGTAGTCTGTTGTCGAGTTTTTCTTTACACCAATTGATGGTAGCCTTGTCATTATGGAACGTAGTCTGTTGTCGAGATTTTTGTTACACCAATGGATGGTAGCCTTGTCATTACGGAAGGTAGTCTGTTATCGAGTTTTTCATTACTCCAATTAATGGTAGCCTTGTCATTATGGAACGTAGTCTGTTGTCGAGATTTTTGTTACACCAATGGATGGTAGCCTTGTCATTATGGAAGGTAGTTTGTTGTCGAGATTTTTGTTACTCCAATGGATGGTAGCCTTGTCATTATGGAAGGTAGTTTGTCGTTGAGATTTCTGTTACTCCAATGGATGGTAGCCTTGTCATTATGGAAGGTAGTCTGTTGTCGAGATTTTTGTCACTCCAATTGATGGTAGCCTTGTCATTTTGGAAGGTGATATGTTGTCGAGATTTTTGTTACTCCAATGGATGGTAGCCTTGTCATTATGGAAGGTAGTCTGTTGTCGAGTTTTTCTTTACTCCAATTGATGGTAGCCTTGTCATTATGGAACGTAGTCTGTTGTCGAGATTTCTGTTACACCAATGGATGGTAGCCTTGTCATTAAGGAAGGTTGTTTATTGTCGAGTTTTTCTTTACTCTAATTGATGGTAGCCTTGTCATTATGGAACGTAGTCTGTTGTCGAGTTTTTTGTTACTCCAATGGATGGTAGCCTTGTCATTATGGAAGGTAGTCTGTTGTCGAGTTTTTCTTTACTCCAATTGATGGTAGCCTTGTCATTACGGAAGGTAGTCTGTTGTCGAGATTTTTGTTACTGCAATGGATGGTAGTTTGTCGTTGAGATTTCTGTTACTCCAATTGATGCTAGCCTTGTCATTATGGAACGTAGTCTGTTGTCGAGATTTTTGTTACACCAATGGATGGTAGCCTTGTCATTACGGAAGGTAGTCTATTGTTGAGATCTTTGTTACTCTAATGGATTGTAGCCTTGTCATTAAGGAAGGTAGTCAGTTGTCGAGATTTTTTTAACTCAAATTGATGGTAGCCTTGTCATTATGTAAGGTAGTCTATTGTCGAGATTGTTTGTTAGTCAAATGGATTGTAGCCTTGTCATTATGGAAGGTAGTCTGTTGTCTAGATTTTTGTTACTCCAATGGTGGTAGCCTTGTCATTATGGAAGTTAGTCTGTTGTCGAGATTTTTGGTACTCCAATGGATGGTAGCCTTGTCATTATGGAAGGTAGTCTGTCATTGAGATTTCTGTTACTCCAATGGATGGTAGCCTTCTCATTATGGAAGGTAGTCTGTTGTCGAGTTTTTCTTTACTCCAATTGATGGTATCCTTGTCATTATGGAACATAGTCTGTTGTCGAGATTTTTGTTACTCCAATGGATGGTATCCTTGTCATTTTGGAAGGTAGTCTGTTATCGAGTTTTTCTTTACTCCAATTGATGGTAGCCTTGTCATTATGGAACGTAGTCTGTTGTCGAGATTTTTGTTACACCAATGGATGGTAGCCTTGTCATTACGGAAGGTAGTCTGTTGTCGATATTTTTGTTACTCCAATGGATGGTAGCCTTGTCATTATGGAACGTAGTCTGTTGTCGAGATTTTTGTTACACCAATGGATGGTAGCCTTGTCATTACGGAAGGTAGTCTGTTGTCGAGATTTTTGTTACTCCAATGGATGGTAGCCTTGTCATTATGGAAGGTAGTTTGTCGTTGAGATTTCTGTTACTCCAATGGATGGTAGCCTTGTCATTATGGAAGGTAGTCTGTTGTCGAGATTTTTGTCACTCCAATTGATGGTAGCCTTGTCATTTTGGAAGGTGATATGTTGTCGAGATTTTTGTTACTCCAATGGATGGTAGCCTTGTCATTATGGAAGGTAGTCTGTTGTCGAGTTTTTCTTTACTCCAATTGATGGTAGCCTTGCAATTATGGAACGTAGTCTGTTGTCGAGATTTCTGTTACACCAATGGATGGTAGCCTTGTCATTACGGAAGGTTGTTTGTTGTCGAGTTTTTCTTTACTCTAATTGATGGTAGCCTTGTCATTATGGAACGTAGTCTGTTGTCGAGTTTTTTGTTACTCCAATGGATGGTAGCCTTGTCATTATGGAAGGTAGTCTGTTATCGAGTTTTTCATTACTCTAATTAATGGTAGCCTTGTCATTATGGAACGTAGTCTGTTGTCGAGATTTTTGTTACACCAATGGATGGTAGCCTTGTCATTATGGAAGGTAGTTTGTTGTCGAGATTTTTGTTACTCCAATGGATGGTAGCCTTGTCATTATGGAAGGTAGTTTGTCGTTGAGATTTCTGTTACACCAATGGATGGTAGCCTTGTCATTACGGAAGGTTGTTTGTTGTCGAGTTTTTCTTTACTCTAATTGATGGTAGCCTTGTCATTATGGAACGTAGTCTGTTATCGAGTTTTTCTTTACTCCAATTGATGGTAGCCTTGTCATTATGGAACGTAGTCTGTTGTCGAGATTTTTGTTACACCAATGGATGGTAGCCTTGTCATTACGGAAGGTAGTCTGTTATCGAGTTTTTCATTACTCCAATTAATGGTAGCCTTGTCATTATGGAACGTAGTCTGTTGTCGAGATTTTTGTTACACCAATGGATGGTAGCCTTATCATTATGGAAGGTAGTTTGTTGTCGAGATTTTTGTTACTCCAATGGATGGTAGCCTTGTCATTATGGAAGGTAGTTTGTCGTTGAGATTTCTGTTACTCCAATGGATGGTAGCCTTGTCATTATGGAAGGTAGTCTGTTGTCGAGATTTTTGTCACTCCAATTGATGGTAGCCTTGTCATTTTGGAAGGTGATATGTTGTCGAGATTTTTGTTACTCCAATGGATGGTAGCCTTGTCATTATGGAAGGTAGTCTGTTGTCGAGTTTTTCTTTACTCCAATTGATGGTAGCCTTGTCATTATGGAACGTAGTCTGTTGTCGAGATTTCTGTTACACCAATGGATGGTAGCCTTGTCATTACGGAAGGTTGTTTATTGTCGAGTTTTTCTTTACTCTAATTGATGGTAGCCTTGTCATTACGGAACATAGTCTGTTGTCGAGTTTTTTGTTACTCCAATGGATGGTAGCCTTGTCATTATGGAAGGTAGTCTGTTGTCGAGTTTTTCTTTACTCCAATTGATGGTAGCCTTGTCATTACGGAAGGTAGTCTGTTGTCGAGATTTTTGTTACTGCAATGGATGGTAGCCTTGTCATTATGGAAGGTAGTTTGTCGTTGAGATTTCTGTTACTCCAATTGATGCTAGCCTTGTCATTATGGAACGTAGTCTGTTGTCGAGATTTTTGTTACACCAATGGATGGTAGCCTTGTCATTACGGAAGGTAGTCTATTGTTGAGATCTTTGTTACTCTAATGGATTGTAGCCTTGTCATTAAGGAAGGTAGTCCGTTGTCGAGATTTTTTTAACTCAAATTGATGGTAGCCTTGTCATTATGTAAGGTAGTCTATTGTCGAGATTGTTTGTTAGTCAAATGGATTGTAGCCTTGTCATTATGGAAGGTAGTCTGTTGTCTAGATTTTTGTTACTCCAATGGTGGTAGCCTTGTCATTATGGAAGTTAGTCTGTTGTCGAGATTTTTGGTACTCCAATGGATGGTAGCCTTGTCATTATGGAAGGTAGTCTGTCATTGAGATTTCTGTTACTCCAATGGATGGTAGCCTTGTCATTATGGAAGGTAGTCTGTTGTCGAGTTTTTCTTTACTCCAATTGATGGTATCCTTGTCATTATGGAACGTAGTCTGTTGTCGAGATTTTTGTTACACCAATGGATGGTATCCTTGTCATTTTGGAAGGTAGTCTGTTATCGAGTTTTTCTTTACTCCAATTGATGGTAGCCTTGTCATTATGGAACGTAGTCTGTTGTCGAGATTTTTGTTACACCAATGGATGGTAGCCTTGTCATTACGGAAGGTAGTCTGTTGTCGATATTTTTGTTACTCCAATGGATGGTAGCCTTGTCATTATGGAATGTAGTCTGTTGTCGAGATTTTTGTTACACTAATGGATGGTAGCCTTGTCATTACGGAAGGTAGTCTGTTGTCGAGATTTTTGTTACTCCAATGGATGGTAGCCTTGTCATTATGGAAGGTAGTTTGTCGTTGAGATTTCTGTTACTCCAATGGATGGTAGCCTTGTCATTATGGAAGGTAGTCTGTTGTCGAGATTTTTGTCACTCCAGTTGATGGTAGCCTTGTCATTTTGGAAGGTGATATGTTGTCGAGATTTTTGTTACTCCAATGGATGGTAGCCTTGTCATTATGGAAGGTAGTCTGTTGTCGAGTGTTTCTTTACTCCAATTGATGGTAGCCTTGTTATTATGGAACGTAGTCTGTTGTCGAGATTTCTGTTACACCAATGGATGGTAGCCTTGTCATTACGGAAGGTTGTTTGTTGTCGAGTTTTTCTTTACTCTAATTGATGGTAACCTTGTCATTATGGAACGTAGTCTGTTGTCGAGTTTTTTGTTACTCCAATGGATGGTAGCCTTGTCATTATGGAAGGTAGTCTGTTGTCGAGTTTTTCTTTACTCCAATTGATGGTAGCCTTGTCATTATGGAACGTAGTCTGTTGTCGAGATTTCTGTTACACCAATGGATGGTAGCCTTGTCATTACGGAAGGTTGTTTATTGTCGAGTTTTTCTTTACTCTAATTGATGGTAGCCTTGTCATTACGGAACATAGTCTGTTGTCGAGTTTTTTGTTACTCCAATGGATGGTAGCCTTGTCATTATGGAAGGTAGTCTGTTGTCGAGTTTTTCTTTACTCCAATTGATGGTAGCCTTGTCATTACGGAAGGTAGTCTGTTGTCGAGATTTTTGTTACTGCAATGGATGGTAGCCTTGTCATTATGGAAGGTAGTTTGTCGTTGAGATTTCTGTTACTCCAATTGATGCTAGCCTTGTCATTATGGAACGTAGTCTGTTGTCGAGATTTTTGTTACACCAATGGATGGTAGCCTTGTCATTACGGAAGGTAGTCTATTGTTGAGATCTTTGTTACTCTAATGGATTGTAGCCTTGTCATTAAGGAAGGTAGTCCGTTGTCGAGATTTTTTTAACTCAAATTGATGGTAGCCTTGTCATTATGTAAGGTAGTCTATTGTCGAGATTGTTTGTTAGTCAAATGGATTGTAGCCTTGTCATTATGGAAGGTAGTCTGTTGTCTAGATTTTTGTTACTCCAATGGTGGTAGCCTTGTCATTATGGAAGTTAGTCTGTTGTCGAGATTTTTGGTACTCCAATGGATGGTAGCCTTGTCATTATGGAAGGTAGTCTGTCATTGAGATTTCTGTTACTCCAATGGATGGTAGCCTTGTCATTATGGAAGGTAGTCTCTTGTCGAGTTTTTCTTTACTCCAATTGATGGTATCCTTGTCATTATGGAACGTAGTCTGTTGTCGAGATTTTTGTTACACCAATGGATGGTATCCTTGTCATTTTGGAAGGTAGTCTGTTATCGAGTTTTTCTTTACTCCAATTGATGGTAGCCTTGTCATTATGGAACGTAGTCTGTTGTCGAGATTTTTGTTACACCAATGGATGGTAGCCTTGTCATTACGGAAGGTAGTCTGTTGTCGATATTTTTGTTACTCCAATGGATGGTAGCCTTGTCATTATGGAATGTAGTCTGTTGTCGAGATTTTTGTTACACCAATGGATGGTAGCCTCGTCATTACGGAAGGTAGTCTGTTGTCGAGATTTTTGTTACTCCAATGGATGGTAGCCTTGTCATTATGGAAGGTAGTTTGTCGTTGAGATTTCTGTTACTCCAATGGATGGTAGCCTTGTCATTATGGAAGGTAGTCTGTTGTCGAGATTTTTGTCACTCCAATTGATGGTAGCCTTGTCATTTTGGAAGGTGATATGTTGTCGAGATTTTTGTTACTCCAATGGATGGTAGCCTTGTCATTATGGAAGGTAGTCTGTTGTCGAGTTTTTCTTTACTCCAATTGATGGTAGCCTTGTTATTATGGAACGTAGTCTGTTGTCGAGATTTCTGTTACACCAATGGATGGTAGCCTTGTCATTACGGAAGGTTGTTTGTTGTCGAGTTTTTCTTTACTCTAATTGATGGTAACCTTGTCATTATGGAACGTAGTCTGTTGTCGAGTTTTTTGTTACTCCAATGGATGGTAGCCTTGTCATTATGGAAGGTAGTCTGTTGTCGAGTTTTTCTTTACTCCAATTGATGGTAGCCTTGTAATTACGGAAGGTAGTCTGTTGTCGAGATTTTTGTTACTCCAATGGATGGTAGCCTTGTCATTATGGAAGGTAGTTTGTCGTTGAGAATTCTGTTACTCCAATTGATGCTAGCCTTGTCATTATGGAACGTAGTCTGTTGTCGAGATTTTTTTACACCAATGGATGGTAGCCTTGTCATTACGGAAGGTAGTCTATTGTTGAGATCTTTGTTACTCTAATGGATTGTAGCCTTGTCATTAAGGAAGGTAGTCAGTTGTCGAGATTTTTTTAACTCAAATTGATGGTAGCCTTGTCATTATGTAAGGTAGTCTATTGTCGAGATTGTTTGTTAGTCAAATGGATTGTAGCTTTGCCATTATGGAAGGTAGTCTGTTGTCTAGAATTTTGTTACTCCAATGGTGGTAGCCTTGTCATTATGGAAGTTAGTCTGTTGTCGAGATTTTTGGTACTCCAATGGATGGTAGCCTTGTCATTATGGAAGGTAGTCTGTCATTGAGATTTCTGTTACTCCAATGGATGGTAGCCTTGTCATTATGGAAGGTAGTCTGTTGTCGAGTTTTTCTTTACTCCAATTGATGGTATCCTTGTCATTATGGAACGTAGTCTGTTGTCGAGATTTTTGTTACACCAATGGATGGTATCCTTGTTATTTCGGAAGGTAGTCTGTTATCGAGTTTTTCTTTACTCCAATTGATGGTAGCCTTGTCATTATGGAACGTAGTCTGTTGTCGAGATTTTTGTTACACCAATGGATGGTAGCCTTGTCATTACGGAAGGTAGTCTGTTGTCGAGATTTTTGTTACTCCAATGGATGGTAGCCTTGTCATTATGGAAGCTAGTTTGTCGTTGAGATTTCTGTTACTCCAATGGATGGTAGCCTTGTCATTAAGGAAGGTAGTCTGTTGTCGAGATTTTTGTCACTCCAATTGATGGTAGCCTTGTAATTTTGGAAGGTAATATGTTGTCGAGATTTTTGTTACTCCAATTGATGGTAGCCTTGTCATTACGGAAGGTAGTCTGTTGTCGAGTTTTTCTTTACTCCAATTGATGGTAGCCTTGTCATTATGGAACATAGTCTGTTGTCGGGATTTTTGTTACACCAATGGATGGTAGCCTTGTCATTACGGAAGGTAGTCTGTTGTCGAGATTTTTGTTACTCCAATGGATGGTAGCCTTGTCATTATGGAAGGTAGTTTGTCGTTGAGATTTCTGTTACTCCAATGGATGGTAGCCTTGTCATTATGGAAGGTAGTCTGTTGTCGAGATTTTTGTCACTCCAATTGATGGTAGCCTTGTCATTTTGGAAGGTAATATGTTGTCGAGATTTTTGTTACTCCAATGGATGGTAGCCTTGTCATTATGGAAGGTAGTCTGTTGTCGAGTTATTCTTTACTCCAATTGATGGTAGCCTTTTCATTATGGAACGTAGTCTGTTGTCGAGATTTCTGTTACACCAATGGATGGTAGCCTTGTCATTACGGAAGGTAGTTTGTTGTCGAGTTTTTCTTTACTCTAATTGATGGTAGCCTTGTCATTATGGAACGTAGTCTGTTGTCGAGTTTTTTGTTACCCCAATGGATGGTAGCCTTGTCATTATGGAAGGTAGTCTGTTGTCGAGTTTTTCTTTACTCCAATTGATGGTAGCCTTGTCATTATTGAAGGTAGTCAGTTGTCGATATTTTTGTTACTCAAGTTGATGGTAGCCTTGTCATTATGGAAGGTAGTCTGTTGTCGAGTTTTTCTTTACTCCAATTGATGCTAGCCTTGTCATTATGGAACGTAGTCTGTTGTCGAGATTTTTGTTACACCAATGGATGGTAGCCTTGTCATTACGGAAGGTAGTCTATTTTCGAGATCTTTGTTACTCTAATGGATTGTAGCCTTGTCATTATGGAAGGTAGTCAGTTGTCGAGATTTTTTTAACTCAAATTGATGGTAGCCTTGTCATTATGTAAGGTAGTCTATTGTCGAGATTGTTTGTTAGTCAAATGGATTGTAGCCTTGTCATTATGGAAGGTAGTCTGTTGTCTAGATTTTTGTTACTCCAATGGTGGTAGCCTTGTCATTATGGAAGTTAGTTTGTTGACGAGATTTTTGGTACTCCAATGGATGGTAGCCTTGTCATTATGGAAGGTAGTCTTTCATTGAGATTTATGTTACTCCAATGGATGGTAGCCTTGTCATTATGGAAGGTAGTGTGTTGTCGAGTTTTTCTTTACTACAATTGATGGTATCCTTGTCATTATGGAACGTAGTCTGTTGTCGAGATTTTTGTTACACCAATGGATGGTATCCTTGTCATTTCGGAAGGTAGTCTGTTATCGAGTTTTTCTTTACTCCAATTGATGGTAGCCTTGTCATAATGGAACGTAGTCTATTGTCGACATTTTTGTTACACCAATGGATGGTAGCCTTGTCATTACAGAAGGTAGTCTGTTGTCGAGATTTTTGTTACTCCAATGGATGGTAGCCTTATCATTATGGAAGGTAGTTTGTCGTTGAGATTTCTGTTACTCCAATGGATGGTAGCCTTGTCATTATGGAAGGTAGTCTGTTGTCGAGATTTTTGTCACTCCAATTGATGGTAGCCTTGTAATTTTGGAAGGTAATATGTTGTCGAGATTTTTGTTACTCCAATGGATGGTAGCCTTGTCATTATGGAAGGTAGTCTGTTGTCGAGTTTTTCTTTACTCCAATTGATGGTAGCCTTGTCATTATGGAACGTAGTCTGTTGTCGAGATTTTTGTTACACCAATGGATGGTAGCCTTGTCATTACGGAAGGTAGTCTGTTATCGAGTTTTTCTTTACTCCAATTGATGGGAGCCTTGTCATTATGGAACGTAGTCTGTTGTCGAGATTTTTGTTACACCAATGGATGGTAGCCTTGTCATTACAGAAGATAGTCTGTTGTCGAGATATTTGTTACTCCAATGGATGGTAGCCTTGTCATTATGGAAGGTAGTTTGTCGTTGAGATTTTTGTCACTCCAATTGATGGTAGCCTTGTCATTATGGAAGGTAGTCTGTTGTCGAGATTTTTGTTACTCCAATTGATGGTAGCCTTGTCATTATGGAAGGTAGTCAGTTGTCGATATTTTTGTTACTCAAGTTGATGGTAGCCTTGTCATTATGGAAGGTAGTCTGTTGTCGAGTTTTTCTTTACTCCAATTGATGCTAGCCTTGTCATTATGGAACGTAGTCTGTTGTCGAGATTTTTGTTACACCAATGGATGGTAGCCTTGTCATTACGGAAGGTAGTCTATTTTCGAGATCTTTGTTACTCTAATGGATTGTAGCCTTGTCATTATGGAAGGTAGTCAGTTGTCGAGATTTTTTTAACTCAAATTGATGGTAACCTTGTCATTATGTAAGGTAGTCTATTGTCGAGATTGTTTGTTAGTCAAATGGATTGTAGCCTTGTCATTATGGAAGGTAGTCTGTTGTCTAGATTTTTGTTACTCCAATGGTGGTAGCCTTGTCATTATGGAAGTTAGTTTGTTGACGAGATTTTTGGTACTCCAATGGATGGTAGCCTTGTCATTATGGAAGGTAGTCTTTCATTGAGATTTATGTTACTCCAATGGATGGTAGCCTTGTCATTATGGAAGGTAGTGTGTTGTCGAGTTTTTCTTTACTACAATTGATGGTATCCTTGTCATTATGGAACGTAGTCTGTTGTCGAGATTTTTGTTACACCAATGGATGGTATCCTTGTCATTTCGGAAGGTAGTCTGTTATCGAGTTTTTCTTTACTCCAATTGATGGTAGCCTTGTCATAATGGAACGTAGTCTATTGTCGACATTTTTGTTACACCAATGGATGGTAGCCTTGTCATTACAGAAGGTAGTCTGTTGTCGAGATTTTTGTTACTCCAATGGATGGTAGCCTTATCATTATGGAAGGTAGTTTGTCGTTGAGATTTCTGTTACTCCAATGGATGGTAGCCTTGTCATTATGGAAGGTAGTCTGTTGTCGAGATTTTTGTCACTCCAATTGATGGTAGCCTTGTAATTTTGGAAGGTAATATGTTGTCGAGATTTTTGTTACTCCAATGGATGGTAGCCTTGTCATTATGGAAGGTAGTCTGTTGTCGAGTTTTTCTTTACTCCAATTGATGGTAGCCTTGTCATTATGGAACGTAGTCTGTTGTCGAGATTTTTGTTACACCAATGGATGGTAGCCTTGTCATTACGGAAGGTAGTCTGTTATCGAGTTTTTCTTTACTCCAATTGATGGGAGCCTTGTCATTATGGAACGTAGTCTGTTGTCGAGATTTTTGTTACACCAATGGATGGTAGCCTTGTCATTACAGAAGATAGTCTGTTGTCGAGATATTTGTTACTCCAATGGATGGTAGCCTTGTCATTATGGAAGGTAGTTTGTCGTTGAGATTTTTGTCACTCCAATTGATGGTAGCCTTGTCATTATGGAAGGTAGTCTGTTGTCGAGATTTTTGTTACTCCAATTGATGGTAGCCTTGTCATTATGGAAGGTAGTCAGTTGTCGATATTTTTGTTACTCAAGTTGATGGTAGCCTTGTCATTATGGAAGGTAGTCTGTTGTCGAGTTTTTCTTTACTCCAATTGATGCTAGCCTTGTCATTATGGAACGTAGTCTGTTGTCGAGATTTTTGTTACACCAATGGATGGTAGCCTTGTCATTACGGAAGGTAGTCTATTTTCGAGATCTTTGTTACTCTAATGGATTGTAGCCTTGTCATTATGGAAGGTAGTCAGTTGTCGAGATTTTTTTAACTCAAATTGATGGTAACCTTGTCATTATGTAAGGTAGTCTATTGTCGAGATTGTTTGTTAGTCAAATGGATTGTAGCCTTGTCATTATGGAAGGTAGTCTGTTGTCTAGATTTTTGTTACTCCAATGGTGGTAGCCTTGTCATTATGGAAGTTAGTTTGTTGACGAGATTTTTGGTACTCCAATGGATGGTAGCCTTGTCATTATGGAAGGTAGTCTTTCATTGAGATTTATGTTACTCCAATGGATGGTAGCCTTGTCATTATGGAAGGTAGTGTGTTGTCGAGTTTTTCTTTACTACAATTGATGGTATCCTTGTCATTATGGAACGTAGTCTGTTGTCGAGATTTTTGTTACACCAATGGATGGTATCCTTGTCATTTCGGAAGGTAGTCTGTTATCGAGTTTTTCTTTACTCCAATTGATGGTAGCCTTGTCATAATGGAACGTAGTCTATTGTCGACATTTTTGTTACACCAATGGATGGTAGCCTTGTCATTACAGAAGGTAGTCTGTTGTCGAGATTTTTGTTACTCCAATGGATGGTAGCCTTATCATTATGGAAGGTAGTTTGTCGTTGAGATTTCTGTTACTCCAATGGATGGTAGCCTTGTCATTATGGAAGGTAGTCTGTTGTCGAGATTTTTGTCACTCCAATTGATGGTAGCCTTGTAATTTTGGAAGGTAATATGTTGTCGAGATTTTTGTTACTCCAATGGATGGTAGCCTTGTCATTATGGAAGGTAGTCTGTTGTCGAGTTTTTCTTTACTCCAATTGATGGTAGCCTTGTCATTATGGAACGTAGTCTGTTGTCGAGATTTTTGTTACACCAATGGATGGTAGCCTTGTCATTACGGAAGGTAGTCTGTTATCGAGTTTTTCTTTACTCCAATTGATGGGAGCCTTGTCATTATGGAACGTAGTCTGTTGTCGAGATTTTTGTTACACCAATGGATGGTAGCCTTGTCATTACAGAAGATAGTCTGTTGTCGAGATATTTGTTACTCCAATGGATGGTAGCCTTGTCATTATGGAAGGTAGTTTGTCGTTGAGATTTTTGTCACTCCAATTGATGGTAGCCTTGTCATTTTGGAAGGTAATATGTTGTCGAGATTTTTGTTACTCCAATGGATGGTAGCCTTGTCATTATGGAACGTAGTCTGTTGTCAAGTTTTTTGTTACTCCAATGGATGGTAGCCTTGTCATTATGGAAGGTAGTCTGTTGTCGAGTTTTTCTTTACTCCAATTGATGGTAGCCTTGTCATTATGGAAGGTAGTCAGTTGTCGATATTTTTGTTACTCAAGTTGATGGTAGCCTTGTCATTATGGAAGGTAGTCTGTTGTCGAGTTTTTCTTTACTCCAATTGATGCTAGCCTTGTCATTATGGAACGTAGTCTGTTGTCGAGATTTTTGTTACACCAATGGATGGTAGCCTTGTCATTACGGAAGGTAGTCTATTGTCGAGATCTTTGTTACTCTAATGGATTGTAGCCTTGTCATTATGGAAGGTAGTCAGTTGTCGAGATTTTTTTAACTCAAATTGATTGTAGCCTTGTCATTATTTAAGGTAGTCTATTGTCGAGATTGTTTGTTAGTCAAATGGATGGTAGCCTTGTCATTATGGACGGTAGTCTGTTGTCTAGATTTTTGTTACTCCAATGGTGGTAGCCTTGTCATTATGGAAGTTAGTCTGTTATCAAGATTTTTGGTACTCCAATGGATAGTAGCCTTGTCATTATGGTAGGTAGTCTGTCATTGAGATTTCTGTTACTCCAATGGATGGTAGCCTTGTCATTATGGAAGGTAGTCTGTTGTCGAGTTTTTCTTTACTCCAATTGATGGTATCCTTGTCATTATGGAATGTAGTCTGTTGTTGAGATTTTTGTTACACCAATGGATGGTATCCTTGTCATTTCCGAAGGTAGTCTGTTATCGAGTTTTTCTTTACTCCAATTGATGGTAGCCTTGTCATTATGGAACGTAGTCTGTTGTCGAGATTTTTGTTACACCAATGGATGGTAGCCTTGTCATTACGGAAGGTAGTCTGTTGTCGAGATTTTTGTTACTCCAATGGATGGTAGCCTTGTCATTATGGAAGGTAGTTTGTCATTGAGATTTCTGTTACTCCAATGGATGGTAGCCTTGTCATTATGGAAAGTAGTCTGTTGTCGAGATTTTTGTCACTCCAATTGATGGTAGCCTTGTCATTATGGAACGTAGTCTGTTGTCGAGATATTTATTACACCAATGGATGGTAGCCTTGTCATTACGGAAGGTAGTCTGTTGTCGAGATTTTTGTTACTCCAATGGATGGTAGCCTTGTCATTATGGAAGGTACTTTGTCGTTGAGATTTCTGTTACTCCAATGGATGGTAGCCTAGTCATTATGGAAGGTAGTCTGCTGTCGAGTTTTTCTTTAGTCCAATTGATGGTATCCTTGTCATTATAGAATGTAGTCTGTTGTCGAGAATTTTGTTACACCAATGGATGGTATCCTTGTCATTTCGGAAGGTAGTCTATTATCGAGTTTTTCTTTACTCCAATTGATGGTAGCCTTGTCATTATGGAACGTAGTCTGTTGTCGAGATTTCTGTTACACCAATGGATGGTAGCCTTGTCATTACGGAAGGTAGTTTGTTGTCGAGTTTTTCTTTACTCTAATTGATGGTAGCCTTGTCATTATGGAACGTAGTCTGTTGTCGAGTTTTTTGTTACTCCAATGGATGGTAGCCTTATCATTATGGAAGGTAGTCTGTTGTCGAGTTTTTCTTTACTCCAATTGATGGTAGCCTTGTCATTATGGAAGGTAGTCAGTTGTCGATATTTTTGTTACTCAAGTTGATGCTAGCCTTGTCATTATGGAACGTAGTCTGTTGTCGAGATTTTTGTTACACCAATGGATGGTAGCCTTGTCATTACGGAAGGCAGTCTATTGTCGAGATCTTTGTTACTCTAATGGATTGTAGCCTTGTCATTATGGAAGGTAGTCAGTTGTCGAGATTTTTTTAACTCAAATTGATGGTAGGCTTGTCATTATGTAAGGTAGTCTATTGTCGAGATTGTTTGTTAGTCAAATGGATTGTAGCCTTGTCATTATGGAAGGTAGTCTGTTGTCTAGATTTTTGTTACTCCAATGGTGGTAGCCTTGTCAGTATGTAAGTTAGTCTGTTGTCGAGATTTTTGGTAATCCAATGGATGGTAGCCTTGTCATTATGGAAGGTAGTCTAGTCATTATGGAAGGTAGTTTGTTGTCGAGATTTTTGAAACTCCAATTGATGGTAGCCTTGTCATTTTGGAAGGTAATATGTAGTCGAGATTTTTGTTACTCCAATGGATGGTAGCCTTGTCAGTATGGAAGGTAGTCTGCTGTCGAGTTTTTCTTTACTCCAATTGATGGTATCCTTGTCATTATGGAATGTAGTCTGTTGTCGAGATTTTTGTTACACCAATGGATGGTATCCTTGTCATTATGGAACGTAGTCTGTTGTCGAGATTTTTGTTACACCAATGGATGGTAGCCTTGTCATTACGGAAAGTAGTTTGTTGTCGAGATCTTTGTTACTCTAATGGATTGTAGCCTTGTCATTATGGAAGGTAGTCAGTTGTCGAGATTTTTGTTACTCAAATTGATGGTAGCCTTGTCATTATGTAAGGTAGTCTGTTGTCTAGAGTTTTGGTTAGTCAAATGGATGGTAGCCTTGTCATGATGGAAGGTAGTCTGTTGTTGATATTTTTGTTACTCCCATGGATGGTAGCATTGTCATTATGGAAGGAAATCTGTTGATCAGATTTTTTTACTCCGATGGATGGTAGCCTTGTCATTATGGAAGGTAGTCTTTTGTAGAGATTTGTTTTACTCCAATTGATTGTAGCCTTGTCATTATGGAAGGTAGTCAGTTGTCGAGATTTTTTTAACTCAAATTGATGGTAGCCTTGTCATTATGTAAGGTAGTCTATTGTCGAGATTGTTTGTTAGTCAAATGGATTGTAGCCTTGTCATTATGGAAGGTAGTCTGTTGTCTAGATTTTTGTTACTCCAATGGTGGTAGCCTTGTCATTATGGAAGGTAGTCTGCTGTCGAGTTTTTCTTTACTCCAATTGATGGTATCCTTGTCATTATGGAATGTAGTCTGTTGTCGAGATTTTTGTTACACCAATGGATGGTATCCTTGTCATTTCGGAAGGTAGTCTATTATCGAGTTTTTCTTTACTCCAATTGATGGTAGCCTTGTCATTATGGAACGTAGTCTGTTGTCGAGATTTCTGTTACACCAATGGATGGTAGCCTTGTCATTACGGAAGGTAGTTTGTTGTCGAGTTTTTCTTTACTCTAATTGATGGTAGCCTTGTCATTATGGAACGTAGTCTGTTGTCGAGTTTTTTGTTACTCCAATGGATGGTAGCCTTATCATTATGGAAGGTAGTCTGTTGTCGAGTTTTTCTTTACTCCAATTGATGGTAGCCTTGTCATTATGGAAGGTAGTCAGTTGTCGATATTTTTGTTACTCAAGTTGATGCTAGCCTTGTCATTATGGAACGTAGTCTGTTGTCGAGATTTTTGTTACACCAATGGATGGTAGCCTTGTCATTACGGAAGGTAGTCTATTGTCGAGATCTTTGTTACTCTAATGGATTGTAGCCTTGTCATTATGGAAGGTAGTCAGTTGTCGAGATTTTTTTAACTCAAATTGATGGTAGGCTTGTCATTATGTAAGGTAGTCTATTGTCGAGATTGTTTGTTAGTCAAATGGATTGTAGCCTTGTCATTATGGAAGGTAGTCTGTTGTCTAGATTTTTGTTACTCCAATGGTGGTAGCCTTGTCAGTATGTAAGTTAGTCTGTTGTCGAGATTTTTGGTAATCCAATGGATGGTAGCCTTGTCATTATGGAAGGTAGTCTAGTCATTATGGAAGGTAGTTTGTTGTCGAGATTTTTGTCACTCCAATTGATGGTAGCCTTGTCATTTTGGAAGGTAATATGTTGTCGAGATTTTTGTTACTCCAATGGATGGTAGCCTTGTCAGTATGGAAGGTAGTCTGCTGTCGAGTTTTTCTTTACTCCAATTGATGGTATCCTTGTCATTATGGAATGTAGTCTGTTGTCGAGATTTTTGTTACACCAATGGATGGTATCCTTGTCATTATGGAACGTAGTCTGTTGTCGAGATTTTTGTTACACCAATGGATGGTAGCCTTGTCATTACGGAAAGTAGTCTGTTGTCGAGATCTTTGTTACTCTAATGGATTGTAGCCTTGTCATTATGGAAGGTAGTCAGTTGTCGAGATTTTTGTTACTCAAATTGATGGTAGCCTTGTCATTATGTAAGGTAGTCTGTTGTCTAGAGTTTTGGTTAGTCAAATGGATGGTAGCCTTGTCATGATGGAAGGTAGTCTGTTGTTGATATTTTTGTTACTCCCATGGATGGTAGCCTTGTCATTATGGAAGGAAGTCTGTTGATCAGATTTTTTTACTCCGATGGATGGTAGCCTTGTCATTATGGAAGGTAGTCTTTTGTAGAGATTTGTTTTACTCCAATTGATTGTAGCCTTGTCATTATGGAAGGTAGTCAGTTGTCGAGATTTTTTAAACTCAAATTGATGGTAGCCTTGTCATTATGTAAGGTAGTCTATTGTCGAGATTGTTTGTTAGTCAAATGGATTGTAGCCTTGTCATTATGGAAGGTAGTCTGTTGTATAGATTTTTGTTACTCCAATGGTGGTAGCCTTGTCATTATGTAAGTTAGTTTGTTGTCGAGATTTTTGGTAATCCAATGGATGGTAGCCTTGTCATTATGGAAGGTAGTCTAGTCATTATGGAAGGTAGTTTGTTGTCAAGATTTTTGTCACTCCAATTGATGTTAGCCTTGTCATTTTGGAAGGTAATATTTTGTCGAGTTTTTTGTTACTCCAATGGATGGTAGCCTTGTCATTATGGAAGGTAGTCTGTTGTCGAGTTTTTCGTTACTCCAATTGATGGTAGCCTTGTCATTATGGAAGGTAGTCAGTTGTCGATATTTTTGTTACTCAAGTTGATGGTAGCCTTGTCATTATGGAAGGTAGTCTGTTGTCGAGTTTTTCTTTACTCCAATTGATGCTAGCCTTGTCATTATGGAACGTAGTCTGTTGTCGAGATTTTTATTACACCAATGGATGGTAGCCTTGTCATTACGGAAGGTAGTCTATTGTCGAGATCTTTGTTACTCTAATGGATTGTAGCCTTGTCATTATGGAAGGTAGTCAGTTGTCGAGATTTTTTTAACTCAAATTGATTGTAGCCTTGTCATTATTTCAGGTAGTCTATTGTCGAGATTGTTTGTTAGTCAAATGGATGGTAGCCTTGTCATTATGGACGGTAGTCTGTTGTCTAGATTTTTGTTACTCCAATGGTGGTAGCCTTGTCATTATGGAAGTTAGTCTGTTGTCAAGATTTTTGGTACTCCAATGGATAGTAGCCTTGTCATTATGGTAGGTAGTCTGTCATTGAGATTTTTGTTACTCCAATGGATGGTAGCCTTGTCATTATGGAAGGTAGTCCGTTGTTGAGTTTTTCTTTACTCCAATTGATGGTATCCTTGTCATTATGGAATGTAGTCTGTTGTTGAGATTTTTGTTACACCAATGGATGGTATCCTTGTCATTTCCGAAGGTAGTCTGTTATCGAGTTTTTCTTTACGCCAATTGATGGTAGCCTTGTCATTATGGAACGTAGTCTGTTGTCGAGATTTTTGTTACACCAATGGATGGTAGCCTTGTCATTACGGAAGGTAGTCTGTTGTCGAGATTTTTGTTACTCCAATGGATGGTAGCCTTGTCATTATGGAAGGTAGTTTGTCGTTGAGATTTCTGTTACTCCAATGGATGGTAGCCTTGTCATTATGGAAAGTAGTCTGTTGTCGAGATTTTTGTCACTCCAATTGATGGTAGCCTTGTCATTAAAGAACGTAGTCTGTTGTCGAGATATTTGTTACACCAATGGATGGTAGCCTTGTCATTACGGAAGGTAGTCTGTTGTCGAGATTTTTGTTACTCCAATGGATGGTAGCCTTGTCATTATGGAAGGTACTTTGTCGTTGAGATTTCTGTTACTCCAATGGATGGTAGCCTAGTCATTATGGAAGGTAGTCTGCTGTCGAGTTTTTCTTTACTCTAATTGATGGTATCCTTGTCATTATGGAATGTAGTCTGTTGTCGAGATTTTTGTTACACCAATGGATGGTATCCTTGTCATTTCGGAAGGTAGTCTATTATCGAGTTTTTCTTTACTCCAATTGATGGTAGCCTTGTCATTATGGAACGTAGTCTGTTGTCGAGATTTCTGTTACACCAATGGATGGTAGCCTTGTCATTACGGAAGGTAGTTTGTTGTCGAGTTTTTCTTTACTCTAATTGATGGTAGCCTTGTCATTATGGAACGTAGTCTGTTGTCGAGTTTTTTGTTACTCCAATGGATGGTAGCCTTATCATTATGGAAGGTAGTCTGTTGTCGAGTTTTTCTTTACTCCAATTGATGGTAGCCTTGTCATTATGGAAGGTAGTCAGTTGTCGATATTTTTGTTACTCAAGTTGATGCTAGCCTTGTCATTATGGAACGTAGTCTGTTGTCGAGATTTTTGTTACACCAATGGATGGTAGCCTTGTCATTACGGAAGGTAGTCTATTGTCGAGATCTTTGTTACTCTAATGGATTGTAGCCTTGTCATTATTGAAGGTAGTCAGTTGTCGAGATTTTTTTAACTCAAATTGATGGTAGGCTTGTCATTATGTAAGGTAGTCTATTGTTGAGATTGTTTGTTAGTCAAATGGATTGTAGCCTTGTCATTATGGAAGGTAGTCTGTTGTCTAGATTTTTGTTACTCCAATGGTGGTAGCCTTGTCAGTATGTAAGTTAGTCTGTTGTCGAGATTTTTGGTAATCCAATGGATGGTAGCCTTGTCATTATGGAAGGTAGTCTAGTCATTATGGAAGGTAGTTTGTTGTCGAGATTTTTGTCACTCCAATTGATGGTAGCCTTGTCATTTTGGAAGGTAATATGTTGTCGAGATTTTTGTTACTCCAATGGATGGTAGCCTTGTCAGTATGGAAGGTAGTCTGCTGTCGAGTTTTTCTTTACTCCAATTGATGGTATCCTTGTCATTATGGAATGTAGTCTGTTGTCGAGATTTTTGTTACACCAATGGATGGTATCCTTGTCATTATGGAACGTAGTCTGTTGTCGAGATTTTTGTTACACCAATGGATGGTAGCCTTGTCATTACGGAAAGTAGTCTGTTGTCGAGATCTTTGTTACTCTAATGGATTGTAGCCTTGTCATTATGGAAGGTAGTCAGTTGTCGAGATTTTTGTTACTCAAATTGATGGTAGCCTTGTCATTATGTAAGGTAGTCTGTTGTCTAGAGTTTTGGTTAGTCAAATGGATGGTAGCCTTGTCATGATGGAAGGTAGTCTGTTGTTGATATTTTTGTTACTCCCATGGATGGTAGCATTGTCATTATGGAAGGAAGTCTGTTGATCAGATTTTTTTACTCCGATGGATGGTAGCCTTGTCATTATGGAAGGTAGTCTTTTGTAGAGATTTGTTTTACTCCAATTGATTGTAGCCTTGTCATTATGGAAGGTAGTCAGTTGTCGAGATTTTTTAAACTCAAATTGATGGTAGCCTTGTCATTATGTAAGGTAGTCTATTGTCGAGATTGTTTGTTAGTCAAATGGATTGTAGCCTTGTCATTATGGAAGGTAGTCTGTTGTCTAGATTTTTGTTACTCCAATGGTGGTAGCCTTGTCATTATGGAAGGTAGTCTGCTGTCGAGTTTTTCTTTACTCCAATTGATGGTATCCTTGTCATTATGGAATGTAGTCTGTTGTCGAGATTTTTGTTACACCAATGGATGGTATCCTTGTCATTTCGGAAGGTAGTCTATTATCGAGTTTTTCTTTACTCCAATTGATGGTAGCCTTGTCATTATGGAACGTAGTCTGTTGTCGAGATTTCTGTTACACCAATGGATGGTAGCCTTGTCATTACGGAAGGTAGTTTGTTGTCGAGTTTTTCTTTACTCTAATTGATGGTAGCCTTGTAATTATGGAACGTAGTCTGTTGTCGAGTTTTTTGTTACTCCAATGGATGGTAGCCTTATCATTATGGAAGGTAGTCTGTTGTCGAGTTTTTCTTTACTCCAATTGATGGTAGCCTTGTCATTATGGAAGGTAGTCAGTTGTCGATATTTTTGTTACTCAAGTTGATGCTAGCCTTGTCATTATGGAACGTAGTCTGTTGTCGAGATTTTTGTTACACCAATGGATGGTAGCCTTGTCATTACGGAAGGTAGTCTATTGTCGAGATCTTTGTTACTCTAATGGATTGTAGCCTTGTCATTATGGAAGGTAGTCAGTTGTCGAGATTTTTTTAACTCAAATTGATGGTAGGCTTGTCATTATGTAAGGTAGTCTATTGTCGAGATTGTTTGTTAGTCAAATGGATTGTAGCCTTGTCATTATGGAAGGTAGTCTGTTGTCTAGATTTTTGTTACTCCAATGGTGGTAGCCTTGTCAGTATGTAAGTTAGTCTGTTGTCGAGATTTTTGGTAATCCAATGGATGGTAGCCTTGTCATTATGGAATGTAGTCTGTTGTCGAGATTTTTGTTACACCAATGGATGGTATCCTTGTCATTTCGGAAGGTAGTCTATTATCGAGTTTTTCTTTAAACCAATTGATGGTAGCCTTGTCATTATGGAACGTAGTCTGTTGTCGAGATTTCTGTTACACCAATGGATGGTAGCCTTGTCATTACGGAAGGTAGTTTGTTGTCGAGTTTTTCTTTACTCTAATTGATGGTAGCCTTGTCATTATGGAACGTAGTCTGTTGTCGAGTTTTTTGTTACTCCAATGGATGGTAGCCTTATCATTATGGAAGGTAGTCTGTTGTCGAGTTTTTCTTTACTCCAATTGATGGTAGCCTTGTCATTATGGAAGGTAGTCAGTTGTCGATATTTTTGTTACTCAAGTTGATGCTAGCCTTGTCATTATGGAACGTAGTCTGTTGTCGAGATTTTTGTTACACCAATGGATGGTAGCCTTGTCATTACGGAAGGTAGTCTATTGTCGAGATCTTTGTTACTCTAATGGATTGTAGCCTTGTCATTATGGAAGGTAGTCAGTTGTCGAGATTTTTTTAACTCAAATTGATGGTAGGCTTGTCATTATGTAAGGTAGTCTATTGTCGAGATTGTTTGTTAGTCAAATGGATTGTAGCCTTGTCATTATGGAAGGTAGTCTGTTGTCTAGATTTTTGTTACTCCAATGGTGGTAGCCTTGTCAGTATGTAAGTTAGTCTGTTGTCGAGATTTTTGGTAATCCAATGGATGGTAGCCTTGTCATTATGGAAGGTAGTCTAGTCATTATGGAAGGTAGTTTGTTGTCGAGATTTTTGTCACTCCAATTGATGGTAGCCTTGTCATTTTGGAAGGTAATATGTTGTCTAAATTTTTGTTACTCCAATGGATTGTAGCCTTGTCATTATGGAAGGTAGTCTGTTGTCTAGATTTTTGTTACTCCAATGGTGGTAGCCTTGTCATTATGGAAGTTAGTCTGTTGTCGAGATTTTAGTTACTCCAATAGATGGTAGCCTTATCATTATGGAAGGTAGTCTGTCGTTGAGATTTTTGTTACTCCAATGGATGGTAGCCTTGTCATTATGGAAGGTAGTCTGTTGTCGAGATTTTTGTCACTCCAATTGATGGTATCCTTGTCATTGTGAAATGTAGTCCGTTATCGATATCCTTGTTACTCCATTGGATGGTAGCCTAGTCATTATGGATGGTAGTCTATTGTTAAGATTTTCTTTACTCCAATTGATGGTAGCCTTGTCATTATGGAAGGTAGTCTGTTGTCGAGATTTATGTTACACCAATGGATGGTAGCCTTGTCATTATGGAAGGTAGTCTATTGTCGAGATTTTTGTTACTCCAAATGGATGGTAGCCTTGTCATTATGGAAGGAAGTCTGTTGATCAGATTTTTTTACTCCAATGGATGGTAGCATTGTCATTATGGAACGTAGTCTGTTGTCGAGATTTTTGATATTCCATTGGATGGTAGCCTTGTCATTATGGAAGGTAGTCTTTTGTCGAGATGTTTGTTACTCCAATTGATGGTAGCCTTGTCATTATGGAAGGTAGTCTGTTGCCTAGATTTTTGTTACTCTAAAGGATGGTAGCCTTGTCATTATGGAAGGTAGTCCGTTGTCGAGATTTTTGTAACTCCAATGGATTGTAGCCTTGTCATTATGGAAGGTAGTCTGTTGTCGAAATTTATGTTACTCCAATGGATTGTAGCCTTGTCATTATGGAAGGTAGTCTGTTGTCGAGATTTTTGTTACTCCAATGGATGGTAGCCTTGTCATTAGGGAAGGTAGTTTGTTGTCGAGATTTTTGTTACTCCAATGGATGGTAGCCTTGTCATTATGGAAGGTAGTCTATTGTCGAGATTTTTGTTATTCCATTGGATGGTAGCCTTGTCATTATGGAAGGTAGACTTTTGTCAAGATTTTTGTTACTCCAAATAGATGGTAGCCTTGTCATTATGGATGGTAGTCGGTTGTCGAGATTTTTGTTACTCCAATGGATTGTAGCCTTGTCATTATAGAAGGTAGTCTGTTGTCTAAATTTTTGTTACTCCAATGGATTTTAGCCTTGTCATTATGGAAGGTAGTCTGTTGTCTAGATTTTTGTTACTCCAATGGTGGTAGCCTTGTCATTATGAAAGTTAGTCTGTTGTCGAGATTTTTGTTACTCCAATGGATGGTAGCCTTATCATTATGGAAGGTAGTCTGTCGTTGAGATTTTTGTTACTCCAATGGATGGTATCCTTGTCATTATGGAAGGTAGTCTGTTGTCGATATTTTTGTCACTCCAATTTATGGTAGCCTTGTAATTTTGGAAGGTAATCTGTTTTCGAGATTTTTGTTACTCCAATGGATGGTAGCCTTGTCATTATGGAAGGTAGTCTGTTGTCGAGATTTTTGTAACTCCAATGGATTGTAGCCTTGTCATTATGGAAGGTAGTCTGATGTCGAAATTTATGTTACTCCAATGGATTGTAGCCTTGTCATTATGGAAGGTAGACTGTTGTCGAGATTTTTGTTTCTCCAATCGATGGTAGCCTTGTCATTAGGGAAGGTAGTTTGTTGTCGAGATTTTTGTTACTCCAATGCATGGTAGCCTTGTCATTATGGAAGGTAGTCTATTGTCGAGATTTTTGTTATTCCATTGGATGGTAGCCTTGTCATTATGGAAGGTAGACTTTTGTCAAGATTTTTGTTACTCCAAATAGATGGTAGCCATGTCATTATGGATGGTAGTCGGTTGTCGAGATTTTTGTTACTCCAATGGATTGTAGCCTTGTCATTATGGAAGGTAGTCTGTTGTCTAAATTTTTGTTACTCCAATGGATTTTAGCCTTGTCATTATGGAAGGTAGTCTGTTGTCTAGATTTTTGTTACTCCAATGGTGGTAGCCTTGTCATTATGAAAGTTAGTCTGTTGTCGAGATTTTTGTTACTCCAATGGATGGTAGCCTTATCATTATGGAAGGTAGTCTGTCGTTGAGATTTTTGTTACTCCAATGGATGGTAGCCTTGTCATTATGGAAGGTAGTTTGTTGTCGATATTTTTGTCACTCCAATTTATGGTAGCCTTGTCATTTTGGAAGGTAATCTGTTGTCGAGATTTTTGTTACTCCAATGGATGGTAGCCTTATCATTATGGAAGGTAGTCTTTCGTTGAGATTTTTGTTACTCCAATGGATGGTAGCCTTGTCATTATGGAAGGTAGTCTGTTGTCGAGATTTTTGTCACTCCAATTGATGGTATCCTTGTCATTGTGAAATGTAGTCCGTTATCGATATCCTTGTTACTCCATTGGATGGTAGCCTAGTCATTATGGATGGTAGTCTATTGTTAAGATTTTCTTTACTCCAATTGATGGTAGCCTTGTCATTATGGAAGGTAGTCTGTTGTCGAGATTTATGTTACACCAATGGATGGTAGCCTTGTCATTATGGAAGGTAGTCTATTGTCGAGATTTTTGTTACTCCAAATGGATGGTAGACTTGTCATTATGGAAGGAAGTCTGTTGATCAGATTTTTTTACTCCAATGGATGGTAGCCTTGTCATTATGGAACGTAGTCTGTTGTCGAGATTTTTGATATTCCATTGGATGGTAGCCTTGTCATTATGGAAGGTAGTCTTTTGTCGAGATGTTTGTTACTCCAATTGATGGTAGCCTTGTCATTATGGAAGGTAGTATGTTGCCTAGATTTTTGATACTCTAAAGGATGGTAGCCTTGTCATTATGGAAGGTAGTCCGTTGTCGAGATTTTTGTAACTCCAATGGATTGTAGCCTTGTCATTATGGAAGGTAGTCTATTGTCGAAATTTATGTTACTCCAATGGATTGTAGCCTTGTCATTATGGAAGGTAGTCTGTTGTCGAGATTTTTGTTACTCCAATGGATGGTAGCCTTGTCATTAGGGAAGGTAGTTTGTTGTCGACATTTTTGTTACTCCAATGGATGGTAGCCTTGTCATTATGGAAGGTAGTCTATTGTCGAGATTTTTGTTATTCCATTGGATGGTAGCCTTGTCATTATGGAAGGTAGACTTTTGTCAAGGTTTTTGTTACTCCAAATAGATGGTAGCCTTGTGATTATGGATGGTAATCGGTTGTCGAGATATTTGTTACTCCAATGGATTGTAGCCTTGTCGTTATGGAAGGTAGTCTGTTGTCTAAATTTTTTTTACTCCAATGGATTTTAGCCTTGTCATTATGGAAGGTAGTCTGTTGTCTAGATTTTTGTTACTCCAATGGTGGTAGCCTTGTCATTATGAAAGTTAGTCTGTTGTCGAGATTTTTGTTACTCCAATGGATGGTAGCCTTATCATTATGGAAGGTAGTCTGTCGTTGAGATTTTTGTTACTCCAATGGATGGTAGCCTTGTCATTATGGAAGGTAGTCTGTTGTCGATATTTTTGTCACTCCAATTTATGGTAGCCTTGTCATTTTGGAAGGTAATCTGTTGTCGAGATTTTTGTTACTCCAATGGATTGTAGCCTTGTCATTATGGAAGGTAGTCTGTTGTCCAGATTTTTGTAACTCCAATGGATTGTAGCCTTGCATTATGGAAGGTAGTTTGTTGTCGAAATTTATGTTACTCCAATGGATAGTAGCCTTGTCATTATGGAAGGTAGACTGTTGTCGAGATTTTTGTTTCTCCAACCGATGGTAGCCTTGTCATTAGGGAAGGTAGTTTGTTGTCGAGATTTTTGTTACTCCAATGCATGGTAGCCTTGTCATTATGGAAGGTAGTCTATTGTCGAGATTTTTGTTATTCAATTGGATGGTAGCCTTGTCATTATGGAAGGTAGACTTTTGTCAAGATTTTTGTTACTCCAAATAGATGGTAGCCTTGTCATTATGGATGGTAGTCGGTTGTCGAGATTTTTGTTACTCCAATGGATTGTAGCCTTGTCATTATGGAAGGTAGTCTGTTGTCTAAATTTTTGTTACTCCAATGGATTTTAGCCTTGTCATTATGGAAGGTAGTCTGTTGTCAAGATTTTTGTTACTCCAATGGCGGTAGCCTTGTCATTATGAAAGTTAGTCTGTTTTCGAGATTTTTGTTACTCCAATGGATGGTAGCCTTATCATTATGGAAGGTAGTCTGTCGTTGAGATTTCTGTTACTCCAATGGATGGTAGCCTTGTCATTATGGAAGGTAGTCTGTTGTCGATATTTTTGTCACTCCAATTTATGGTAGCCTTGTCATTTTGAAAGGTAATCTGTTGTCGAGATTTTTGTTACTCAAATTGATGGTAGCCTTGTCATTATGGAAGGTAGTCTGTTGTCGAGATTTTTGTAACTCCAATGGATTGTAGCCTTGTCATTATGGAAGGTAGTCTGATGTCGAAATTTATGTTACTCCAACGGATTGTAGCCTTGTCATTATGGAAGGTAGACTGTTGTCGAGATTTTTGTTTCTCCAATGGATGGTAGCCTTGTCATTAGGGAAGGTAGTTTGTTGTCGAGATTTTTGTTACTCCAATGCATGGTAGCCTTGTCATTATGGAAGGTAGTCTATTGTCGAGATTTTTGTTATTCCATTGGATGGTAGCCTTGTCATTATGGAAGGTAGACTTTTGTCAAGATTTTTGTTACTCCAAATAGATGGTAGCCTTGTCATTATGGATGGTAGTCGGTTGTCGAGATTTTTGTTACTCCAATGGATTGTAGCCTTGTCATTATGGAAGGTAGTCTGTTGTCTAAATTTTTGTTACTCCAATGGATTTTAGCCTTGTCATTATGGAAGGTAGTTTGTTCTCTAGATTTTTGTTACTCCAATGGTGGTAGCCTTGTCATTATGAAAGTTAGTCTGTTGTCGAGATTTTTGTTACTCCAATGGATGGTAGCCTTATCATTATGGAAGGTAGTCTGTCGTTGAGATTTTTGTTACTCCAATGGATGGTAGCCTTGTCATTATGGAAGGTAGTTTGTTGTCGATATTTTTGTCACTCCAATTTATGGTAGCCTTGTCATTTTGGAAGGTAATCTGTTGTCGAGATTTTTGTTACTCCAATGGATGGTAGCCTTGTCATTATGGAAGGTAGTCTGTTGTCGAGATTTTTGTAACTCCAATGAATTGTAGCCTTGTCATTATGGAAGGTAGTTTGTTGTCGAGATTTTTGTCACTCCAGTTGATGGTATCCTTGTCATTGTGAAATGTAGTACGTTATCGATATCCTTGTTACTCCATTGGATGGTAGCCTAGTCATTATGGATGGTAGTCTATTGTTAAGATTTTCTTTACTCCAATTGATGGTAGCCTTGTCATTATGGAAGGTAGTCTGTTGTCGAGATTTATGTTACACCAATGGATGGTAGCCTTGTCATTATGGAAGGTAGTCTATTGTCGAGATTTTTGTTACTCCAAATGGATGGTAGCCTTGTCATTATGGAAGGAAGTATGTTGATCAGATTTTTTTACTCCAATGGATGGTAGCCTTGTCATTATGGAACGTAGTCTGTTGTCGAGATTTTTGATATTCCATTGGATGGTAGCCTTGTCATTATGGAAGGTAGTCTTTTGTCGAGATGTTTGTTACTCCAATTGATGGTAGCCTTGTCATTATGGAAGGTAGTCTGTTGCCTAGATTTTTGTTACTCTAAAGGATGGTAGCCTTGTCATTATGGAAGGTAGTCTGTTGTTGAGATTTTTGTAACTCCAATGGATTGTAGCCTTGTCATTATGGAAGGTAGTCTGTTGTAGAAATTTATGTTACTCCAATGGATTGTAGCCTTGTCATTATGGAAGGTAGTCTGTTGTCGAGATTTTTGTTACTCCAATGGATGGTAGCCTTGTCATTAGGGAAGGTAGTCTGTTGTCGAGATTTTTGTTACTCCAATGGATGGTAGCCTTGTCATTATGGAAGGTAGTCTATTGTCGAGATTTTTGTTATTCCATTGGATGGTAGCCTTGTCATTATGGAAGGTAGACTTTTGTCAAGATTTTTGTTACTCCAAATAGATGGTAGCCTTGTCATTATGGATGGTAGTCGGTTGTCGAGATTTTTGTTACTCCAATGGATTGTAGTCTTGTCATTATGGAAGGTAGTCTGTTGTCTAAATTTTTGTTACTCCAATGGATTTTAGCCTTGTCATTATGGAAGGTAGTCTGTTGTCTAGATTTTTGTTACTCCAATGGTGGTAGCTATGTCATTATGAAAGTTAGTCTGTTGTCGAGATTTTTGTTACTCCAATTGATGGTAGCCTTATCATTATGGAAGGTAGTCTGTCGTTGAGATTTTTGTGACTCTAATGGATTTTAGCCTTGTCATTATGGAAGGTAGTCTGTTGTCGATATTTTTGTCACTCCAATTTATGGTAGCCTTGTCATTTTGGAAGGTAATCTGTTGTCGAGATTTTTGTTACTCCAATGGATGGTAGCCTTGTCATTATGGAAGGTAGTTTGTTGTCGAGATTTTTATAACTCCAATGGATTGTAGCCTTGTCATTATGGAAGGTAGTCTGATGTCGAAATTTATGTTACTCTAATGGATTGTAGCCTTGTCATTATGGAAGGTAGACTGTTGTCGAGATTTTTGTTTCTCTAATGGATGGTAGCCTTGTCATTAGGGAAGGTAGTTTGTTGTCGAGATTTTTGTTACTCCAATGCATGGTAGCCTTGTCATTATGGAAGGTAGTCTATTGTCGAGATTTTTGTTATTCCATTGGATGGTAGCCTTGTCATTATGGAAGGTAGACTTTTGTCAAGATTTTTGTTACTCCAAATAGATTGTAGCCTTGTCATTATGGATGGTAGTCGGTTGTCGAGATTTTTATTACTCCAATGGATTGTAGCCTTGTCATTATGGAAGGTAGTCTGTTGTCTAAATTTTTGTTACTCCAATGGATTTTAGCCTTGTCATTATGGAAGGTAGTCTGTTGTCTAGATTTTTGTTACTCCAATGGTGGTAGCCTTGTCATTATGAAATTAGTCTGTTGTCGAGATTTTTGTTACTCCAATGGATGGTAGCCTTATCATTATGGAAGGTAGTCTGTCGTTGAGATTTTTGTTACTCCACTGGATGGTAGCCTTGTCATTATGGAAGGTAGTTTGTTGTCGATATTTTTGTCACTCCAATTTATGGTAGCCTTGTCATTTTGGAAGGTAATCTGTTGTCGAGATTTTTGTTACTCCAATGGATGGTAGCCTTGTCATTATGGAAGGTAGTCTGTTGTCGAGATTTTTGTAACTCCAATGAATTGTAGCCTTGTCATTATGGAAGGTAGTCTGATGTCGAAATTTATGTTACTCCAATGAATTGTAGCCTTGTCATTATGGAAGGTAGACTGTTGTCGAGATTTTTGTTTCTCCAATGGATGGTAGCCTTGTCATTAGGGAAGGTAGTTTGTTGTCAAGATTTTTGTTACTCCAATTCATGGTAGCCTTGTCATTATGGAAGGTAGTCTATTGTCGAGATTTTTGTTATTCCATTGGATGGTAGCCTTGTCATTATGGAAGGTAGACTTTTGTCAAGATTTTTGTTACTCCAAATAGATGGTAGCCTTGTCATTATGGATGGTAGTCGGTTGTCGAGATTTTTGTTACTCCAATGGATTGTAGCCTTGTCATTATGGAAGGTAGTCTGTTGTCTAAATTTTTCTTACTCCAATGGATTGTAGCCTTGTCATTATGGAAGGTAGTCTGTTGTCTAGGTTTTTATTACTCCAATGGTGGTAGCCTTGTCATTATGGTAGTCTGTTGTCGAGATTTTTGTTATTCCAATGGATGGTAGCCTTATCATTATGGAAGGTAGTCTGTCGTTGAGATTTTTGTTACTCCAATGGATGGTAGCCTTGTCATTAGGGAAGGTAGTCTGTTGTCGAGATTTTTGTCACTCCAATTGATGGTAGCCTTGTCATTTTGGAAGGTAATCTGTTGTCGAGATTTTTGTTACTCCAATGGATGGTAGCCTTGTCATTATGGAAGGTAGTCTGTTGTCGATTTTTTCTTTACTCCAATTGAATATAGGCTTGTCATTATGGAACGTAGTCTGTTGTTGATATTTTTGGTACACCAATGGATGGTAGCCTTGTCATTATGGAAGGTAGTCTGTTGTCGAGATTTTTGTTACTCCAATGGATTGTTGCCTTGTCATTATGGAAGGTAGTCTGTTGTCGAAATTTATGTTACTCAAATTGATGGTAGCCTTGTTATTATGTAAGGTAGTCTATTGTCGAGATTTATTGTTAGTCAAATGGATGGTAGCCTTCTCATGATGGAAGGTAGTCTGTTGTTGATATTTTTGTTACTCCCATGGATGGTAGCCTTGTAATTATGGAAGGAAGTCTGTTGATCAGATTTTTATACTCCAATGGATGGTATCCTTGTCATTATGGAAGGTAGTATGTTGTCTAGATTTTTGTTATTCCATTGGATGGTAGCCTTGTCATTATGGAAGGTAGTCTTTTGTCGAGATTTTTTTTACTCCAATTGATGGTAGCCTTGTCATTATGGAAGGTAGTCTGTTGCCGAGATTTTTGTTACTCTAAAGGATGATAGCCTTGTCATCATGGAAGGTAGTCTGTTGTCCAGATTTTTGTAACTCCAATGGATTGTAGCCTTGTCATTATGGAAGGTAGTCTGTTGTCTAAATTTTTGTTACTCCAATGGATTGTAGCCTTGTCATTATGGAAGGTAGTCTGTTGTCTAGATTTTTGTTACTCCAATGGTGGTAGCCTTGTCATTATGGAAGTTAGTCTGTTGTCGAGATTTTTGTTACTCCAATGGATGGTAGCCTTATCATTATGGAAGGTAGTCTGTCGTTGAGATTTTTGTTACTCCAATGGATGGTAGCCTTGTCATTATGGAAGGTAGTCTGTTGTCAAGATTTTTGTCACTCCAATTGATGGTAGCCTTGTCATTTTGGAAGCTAATATGTTGTCGAGATTTTTGTTACTCCAGTGGATGGTAGCCTTGTCATTATGGAAGGTAGTCTGTTGTCGAGTTTTTCTTTACTCCAATTGATGGTAGCCTTGTCATTATGGAACGTAGTCTGTGGTCGAGATTTTTGTTACACCAATGGATGGTAGCCTTGTCATTACGGAAGGTAGTCTGTTGTCGAGATCTTTGTTACTTTAATGAATTGTAGCCTTATCATTATGGAAGGTAGTCAGTTGTCGAGATTTTTGTTACTCAAATTGATGGTAGCCTTGTTATTATGTAAGGTAGTCTATTGTCGAGATTTTTTGTTAGTCAAATGGATGGTAGCCTTCTCATGATGGAAGGTAGTCTGTTGTTGATAATTTTGTTACTCCCATGGATGGTAGCCTTATCATTATGGAAAGAAGTTTGTTGATCAGATTTTTTTACTCCAATGGATAGTCGCCTTGTCATTATGGAAGGTAGTCTGTTGTCGAGATTTTTGTTATTCCATTGGATGGTAACCTTGTCATTATGGAAGGTAGTCTTATGTGGAGATTTTTTTTACTCCAATTAATGGTAGCCTTGTCATTATGGAAGGTATTTTGTTGTCTAATTTTTTGTTACTCCAATGGATTGTAGCCTTGTCATTATGGAAGGTAGTCTATTGTCTAGATTTTTGTTACTCCAATGGTGGTAGCCTTGTCATTATGGAAGGTAGTCTGTTGCCGAGATTTTTGTTACTACAATGGATGGTAGCCTTGTCATTATGGAAGGTAGTCTGTCATTGAGATTTCTGTTACTCCAATGGGTGGTAGCCTTGTCAGTATGGAAGGTAGTCCGTTGTCGAGATTTTTGTCACTCCAATTGATGGTAGCCTTGTCATTATGGAAGGTAATCTGTTGTCGAGATTTTTGTTACTCCAATGGATGGTAGCCTTGTCATTATGGAAGGTAGTCTATTGTCGAGTTTTTCTTTACTCCAATTGATAGTAGCCTTGTCATTATGGAACGTAGTCTGTTGTCGAGATTTTTGTTACACCAATGGATGGTAGCCTTGTCATTACGGAAGGTAGTCAGTTGTCGAGATCTTTGTTACTCTAATGGATTGTAGCCTTGTCATTATGGAAGGTAGTCAATTGTCGAGTGTTTTGTTACTCAAATTGATGGTAGCCTTGTCATTATGTAAGGTAGTCTATTGTCGAGATTTTTTGTTAGTCAAATGGATAGTAGCCTTGTTATGATGGAAGGTAGTCCGTTGTTGATATTTTTGTTACTCCCATGGATGGTAGCCTTGTCATTATGGAAGGAAGTTTGTTGATCAGATTTTTTTACTCCAATGGATGGTAGCCTTGTCATTATGGAAGGTAGTCTGTTGTCGAGATTTTTGTTATTCCATTGGATGGTAGCCTTGTCATTATGGAAGGTAGTCTTTTGTCGAGATTTTTGTTACTCCAATTGATGGTAGCCTTGTCATTATGGAAGGTAGTTTGTTGCCGAGATTTTTGTTACGTTAAAGGATGGTAGACTTGTCATTATGGAAGGTAGTCTGTTGTCGAGATGTTTGTTACACCAATGGAAGGTAGCCTTGTCATTACGCAAGGTAGTTAGTTGTCGAGATCTTTTTTACTCTAATGGATTGTAGCCTTGTCATTATGGAAGGTAGTCAGTTGTCGAGATTTTGGTTACTCAAATTGATGGTAGCCTTGTCATTATGTAAGGTAGTCTATTGTCGAGATTTTTTGTTAGTCAAATGGATAGTAGCCTTGTTATGATGGAAGGTAGTCTGTTGTTGATATTTTTGTTACTCCATTGGATGGTAGCCTTGTCATTATGGAAGGTAGTCTGTTGTCTAAATTTTTGTTACTCCAATGGATTTTAGCCTCGTCATTATGGAAGGTAGTCTGTTGTCTAGATTTTTGTTACTCCAATGGTGGTAGCCTTGTCATTATTGAAGTTAGTCTGTTGTCGAGATTTTTGTTACTCCAATGGATGGTAGCCTTATCATTATGGAAGGTAGTCTGTCGTTGAGATTTTTGTTACTCCAATGGATGGTAGCCTTGTCATTATGGAAGGTAGTCTGTTGTCGATATTTTTGTCACTCCAATTTATGGTAGCCTTGTCATTTTGGAAGGTAATCTGTTGTCGAGATTTTTGTTACTCCAATGGATGGTAGCCTTGTCATTATGGAAGGGAGTCTTTTTTCGAGTTTTTCTTTACTCCAATTGATGGTAGCCTTCTCATTATGAAACGTAGTCTGTTGTCGATATTTTTGTTACACCAATGGATGGTAGCCTTGTCATTACGGAAGGTAGTCTGTTGTCGATATCTTTGTTACTTTAATGAATTGTAGCCTTGTCATTATGGAAGGTAGTCAATTTTCGAGATTTTTGTTACTCAAATTGATGGTAGCCTTGTTATAATGTAAGGTAGTCTATTGTCGAGTTTTTTTGTTAGTCAAATGGATGGTAGCCTTCTCATGATGGAAGGTAGTCTGTTGTTGATATTTTTGTTACTCCCATGGATTGTAGCCTTGTCATTATGGAAGGAAGTCTGTTGATCACATTTTTATACTCCAATGGATGGTAGCCTTGTCATTATGGAAGGTAGTCTGTTGTCTAGATTTTTGTTATTCCATTGGATGGAAGCCTTGTCATTATGGAAGGTAGTCTTTTGTCGAGATTTTTTTTTACTCCAATTGATGGTAGGCTTGTTGTGATGGAAGGTAGTCTGTTGCTGAGATTTTTGTTACTCTAAAGGATGGTAGCCTTGTCGTTATGGAAGGTAGTCTGTTGTCGAGATTTTTGTAACTCCAATGGATTGTAGCTTTGTCATTATGGAAGGTAGTCTAATGTCGAAATTTATGTTACTCCAATGGATTGTAGCCTTGTCATTATGGAAGCTAGACTGTTGTCGAGATTTTTGTTTCTCCAATGGATGGTAGCCTTGTCATTAGGGAAGGTAGTCTGTTGTCGAGATTTTTGTTACTCCAATGGATTGTAGCCTTGTCATTATGGAAGGTAGTCTGTTGTCTAAATTTTTCTTACTCCAATGGATTGTAGCCTTGTCATTATGGAAGGTAGTTTGTTGTCTAGGTTTTTATTACTCCAATGGTGGTAGCCTTGTCATTATGGTAGTTTGTTGTCGAGATTTTTGTTATTCCAATGGATGGTAGCCTTATCATTATGGAAGGTAGTCTGTCGTTGAGATTTTTGTTACTCCAATGGATGGTAGCCTTGTCATTAGGGAAGGTAGTCTGTTGTCGAGATTTTTGTCACTCCAATTGATGGTAGCCTTGTCATTTTGGAAGGTAATCTGTTGTCGAGATTTTTGTTACTCCAATGGATGGTAGCCTTGTCATTATGGAAGGTAGTCTGTTGTCGATTTTTTCTTTACTCCAATTGAATGTAGCCTTGTCATTATGGAACGTAGTCTGTTGTTGATATTTTTGGTACACCAATGGATGGTAGCCTTGTCATTACGGAAGGTAGTCTGTTGTCGAGATCTTTGTTACTTTAATGAATTGTATCCTTGTCATTATGGAAGGTAGTCAGTTGTCGAGATTTTTGTTACTCAAATTGATGGTAGCCTTGTTATTATGTAAGGTAGTCTATTGTCGAGATTTATTGTTAGTCAAATGGATGGTAGCCTTCTCATGATGGAAGGTAGTCTGTTGTTGATATTTTTGTTACTCCCATGGATGGTAGCCTTGTAATTATGGAAGGAAGTCTGTTGATCAGATTTTTATACTCCAATGGATGGTATCCTTGTCATTATGGAAGGTAGTATGTTGTCTAGATTTTTGTTTTTCCATTGGATGGTAGCCTTGTCATTATGGAAGGTAGTCTTTTGTCGAGATTTTTTTTACTCCAATTGATGGTAGCCTTGTCATTATGGAAGGTAGTTTGTTGCCGAGATTTTTGTTACTCTAAAGGATGATAGCCTTGTCGTCATGGAAGGTAGTCTGTTGTCCAGATTTTTGTAACTCCAATAGATTGTAGCCTTGTCATTATGGAAGGTAGTCTGTTGTCTAAATTTTTGTTACTCCAATGGATTGTAGCCTTGTCATTATGGAAGGTAGTCTGTTGTCTAGATTTTTGTTACTCCAATGGTGGTAGCCTTGTCATTATGGAAGTTAGTCTGTTGTCGAGATTTTTGTTACTCCAATGGATGGTAGCCTTATCATTATGGAAGGTAGTCTGTCGTTGAGATTTTTGTAACTCCAATGGATGCTAGCCTTGTCATTATGGAAGGTAGTCTGTTGTCAAGATTTTTGTCACTCCAATTGATGGTAGCCTTGTCATTTTGGAAGCTAATATGTGGTCGAGATTTTTGTTACTCCAGTGGATGGTAGCCTTGTCATTATGGAAGGTAGTCTGTTGTCGAGTTTTTCTTTACTCCAATTGATGGTAGCCTTGTCATTATGGAACGTAGTCTGTGGTCGAGATTTTTGTTACACCAATGGATGGTAGCCTTGTCATTACGGAAGGTAGTCTGTTGTCGAGATCTTTGTTACTTTAATGAATTGTAGCCTTGTCATTATGGAAGGTAGTCAGTTGTCGAGATTTTTGTTACTCAAATTGATGGTAGCCTTGTTATTATGTAAGGTAGTCTATTGTCGAGATTTTTTGTTAGTCAAATGGATGGTAGCCTTCTCATGATTGAAGGTAGTCTGTTGTTGATAATTTTGTTACTCCCATGGATGGTAGCCTTGTCATTATGGAAAGAAGTTTGTTGATCATATTTTTTTACTCCAATGGATAGTCGCCTTGTCATTATGGAAGGTAGTCTGTTGTCGAGATTTTTGTTATTCCATTGGATGGTAGCCTTGTCATTATGGAAGGTAGTCTTATGTGGAGATTTTTTTACTCCAATTAATGGTAGCCTTGTCATTATGGAAGGTATTTTGTTGTCTAATTTTTTATTACTCCAATGGATTGTAGCCTTGTCATTATGGAAGGTAGTCTATTGTCTAGATTTTTGTTACTCCAATGGTGGTAGCCTTGTCATTATGGAAGGTAGTCTGTTGCCGAGATTTTTGTTACTACAATGGATGGTAGCCTTGTCATTATGGAAGGTGGTCTGTCATTGAGATTTCTGTTACTCCCATGGGTGGTAGCCTTGTCATTATGGAAGGTAGTCTGTTGTCGAGATTTTTGTCACTCCAATTGATGGTAGCCTTGTCATTATGGAAGGTAATCTGTTGTCGAGATTTTTGTTACTCCAATGGATGGTAGCCTTGTCATTATGGAAGGTAGTCTATTGTCGAGTTTTTCTTTACTCCAATTGATAGTTGCCTTGTCATTATGGAACGTATTCTATTGTCGAGATTTTTGTTACACCAATGGATGGTAGCCTTGTCATTACGGAAGGTAGTCAGTTGTCGAGATCTTTGTTACTCTAATGGATTGTAGCCTTGTCATTATGGAAGGTAGTCAATTGTCGAGTGTTTTGTTACTCAAATTGATGGTAGCCTTGTCATTATGTAAGGTAGTCTATTGTCGAGATTTTTTGTTAGTCAAATGGATAGTAGCCTTGTTATGATGGAAGGTAGTCTGTTGTTGATATTTTTGTTACTCCCATGGATGGTAGCCTTGTCATTATGGAAGGAAGTTTGTTGATCAGATTTTTTTACTCCAATGGATGGTAGCCTTGTCATTATGGAAGGTAGTCTGTTGTCGAGATTTTTGTTATTCCATTGGATGGTAGCCTTGTCATTATGGAAGGTAGTCTTTTGTCGAGATTTTTGTTACTCCAATTGATGGTAGCCTTGTCATTATGGAAGGTAGTTTGTTGCCGAGATTTTTGTTACGTTAAAGGATGGTAGACTTGTCATTATGGAAGGTAGTCTGTTGTCGAGATGTTTGTTACACCAATGGATGGTAGCCTTTTCATTACGCAAGGTAGTTAGTTGTCGAGATCTTTTTTACTCTAATGGATTGTAGCCTTGTCATTATGGAAGGTAGTAAGTTGTCGAGATTTTGGTTACTCAAATTGATGGTAGCCTTGTCATTATGTAAGGTAGTCTATTGTCGAGATTTTTTGTTAGTCAAATGGATAGTAGTCTTGTTATGATGGAAGGTAGTCTGTTGTTGATATTTTTGTTACTCCATTGGATGGTAGCCTTGTCATTATGGAAGGTAGTCTGTTGTCTAAATTTTTGTTACTCCAATGGATTTTAGCCTCGTCATTATGGAAGGTAGTCTGTTGTCTAGATTTTTGTTACTCCAATGGTGGTAGCCTTGTCATTATGGAAGTTAGTCTGTTGTCGAGATTTTTGTTACTCCAATGGATGGTAGCCTTATCATTATGGAAGGTAGTCTGTCGTTGAGATTTTTGTTACTCCAATGGATGGTAGCCTTGTCATTATGGAAGGTAGTCTGTTGTCGATATTTTTGTCACTCCAATTTATGGTAGCCTTGTCATTTTGGAAGGTAATCTGTTGTCGAGATTTTTGTTACTCCAATGGATGGTAGCCTTGTCATTATGGAAGGGAGTCTTTTGTCGAGTTTTTCTTTACTCCAATTGATGGTAGCCTTGTCATTATGGAACGTAGTCTGTTGTCGATATTTTTGTTACACCAATGGATGGTAGCCTTGTCATTACGGAAGGTAGTCTGTTGTCGAGATCTTTGTTACTTTAATGAATTGTAGCCTTGTCATTATGGAAGGTAGTCAATTTTCGAGATTTTTGTTACTCAAATTGATGGTAGCCTTGTTATAATGTAAGGTAGTCTATTGTCGAGTTTTTTTGTTAGTCAAATGGATGGTAGCCTTCTCATGATGGAAGGTAGTCTGTTGTTGATATTTTTGTTACTCCGATGGATGGTAGCCTTGTCATTATGGAAGGAAGTCTGTTGATCACATTTTTATACTCCAATGGATGGTAGCCTTGTCATTGTGGAAGGTAGTCTGTTGTCTAGATTTTTGTTATTCCATTGGATGGAAGCCTTGTCATTATGGAAGGTAGTCTTTTGTCGAGATTTTTTTACTCCAATTGATGGTAGGCTTGTCGTGATGGAAGGTAGTCTGTTGCTGAGATTTTTGTTACTCTAAAGGATGGTAGCCTTGTCGTTATGGAAGGTAGTCTGTTGTCGAGATTTTTGTAACTCCAATGGATTGTAGCTTTGTCATTATGGAAGGTAGTCTAATGTCGAAATTTATGTTACTCCAATGGATTGTAGCCTTGTCATTATGGAAGCTAGACTGTTGTCGAGATTTTTGTTTCTCCAATGGATGGTAGCCTTGTCATTATGGAAGGTAGACTTTTGTCAAGATTTTTGTTACTCCAAATGGATTGTAGCCTTGTCATTATGGATGGTAGTCGGTTGTCTGAATTTTTGTTACTCCAATGGTTTGTAGCCTTCTCATTATGGAAGGTAGTCTGTTGTCTAGGTTTTTATTACTCCAATGGTGGTAGCCTTGTCATTATGGAAGTTAGTCTGTTGTCGAGATTTTTGTTATTCCAATGGATGGTAGCCTTATCATTATGGAAGGTAGTATGTCGTTGAGATTTTTGTTACTCCAATGGATGGTAGCCTTGTCATTAGGGAAGGTAGTTTGTTGTCGAGATTTTTGTCACTCCAATTGATGGTAGCCTTGTCATTTTGGAAGGTAATCTGTTGTCGAGATTTTTGTTACTCTAATGGATGGTAGCCTTGTCATTATGGAAGGTAGTCTGTTGTCGAGTTTTTCTTTACTCCAATTGATGGTAGCCTTGTCATTATGGAACGTAGTTTGTTGTCGATATTTTTGTTACACCAATGGATGGTAGCCTTGTCATTACGGAAGGTAGTCTGTTGTCGAGATCTTTGTTACTTTAATGAATTGTATCCTTGTCATTATGGAAGGTAGTCAGTTGTCGAGATTTTTGTTACTCAAATTGATGGTAGCCTTGTTATTATGTAAGGTAGTCTGTTGCGGAGATTTTTTGTTAGTCAAATGGATGGTAGCCTTCTCATGATGGAAGGTAGTCTGTTGTTGATAAATTTGTTACTCCCATGGATGGTAGCCTTTTCATTATGGAAAGAAGTCTATTGATCAGATTTTTTTACTCCAATGGATAGTAGCCTTGTCATTATGGAAGGTAGTCTGTTGTCGAGATTTTTGTTATTCCATTGGATGGTAGCCTTGTCATTATGGAAGGTAGTCTTATGTGGAGATTTTTTTTACTCCAATTAATGGTAGCCTTGTCATTATGGAAGGTATTTTGTTGTCTAAATTTTTGTTACTCCAATGGATTGTAGCCTTGTCATTATGGAAGGTAGTCTATTGTCTAGATTTTTATTACTCCAATGGTGGTAGCCTTGTCATTATGGAAGGTAGTCTGTTGCCGAGATTTTTGTTACTACAATGGATGGTAGCCTTGTCATTATGGAAGGTAGTCTGTCATTGAGATTTCTGATACTCCAATGGATGGTAGCCTAGTCATTATGGAAGGTAGTCTGTTGTCGAGATTTTTGTCACTCCAATTGATGGTAGCCTTGTCATTATGGAAGGTAATCTGTTGTCGAGATTTTTGTTACTCCAATGGATGGTAGCCTTGTCATTATGGAAGGTAGTTTATTGTCGAGTTTTTCTTTACTCTAATTGATAGTAGCCTTGTCATTATGGAACGTAGTCTGTTGTCGAGATTTTTGTTACACCAATGGATGGTAGCCTTGTCATTACACAAGGTAGTCAGTTGTCGAGATCTTTGTTACTCTAATGGATTGTAGCCTTGTCATTTTGGAAGGTAGTCAATTGTCGAGATTTTTGTTACTCAAATTGATGATAGCCTTGTCATTATGTAAGGTAGTCTATTGTCGAGATTTTTTGTTAGTCAAATGGATAGTAGCCTTGTTATGATGGAAGGTAGTCTGTTGTTGATATTTTTGTTACTCCCATGGATGGTAGCCTTGTCACTATGGAAGGAAGTTTGTTGATCAGATTTTTTTACTCCAATGGATGGTAGCCTTGTCATTATGGAAGGTAGTCTGTTGTCGAGATTTTTGTTATTCCATTGGATGGTAGCCTTGTCATTATGGAAGGTAGTCTTTTGTCGAGATTTTTGTTACTCCAATTGATGGTAGCCTTGTCATTATGGAAGGTAGTTTGTTGCCGAGATTTTTGTTACGTTAAAGGATGGTAGACTTGTCATTATGGAAGGTAGTCTGTTGTCGAGATGTTTGTTACACCAATGGATGGTAGCCTTGTCATTACGCAAGGTAGTTAGTTGTCGAGATCTTTTTTACTCTAATGGATTGTAGCCTTGTCATTATGGAAGGTAGTCAGTTGTCGAGATTTTGGTTACTCAAATTGATGGTAGCCTTGTCATTATGTAAGGTAGTCTATTGTCGAGATTTTTTGTTAGTCAAATGGATAGTAGTCTTGTTATAATGGAAGGTAGTCTGTTGTTGATATTTTTGTTACTCCATTGGATGGTAGCCTTGTCATTATGGAAGGTAGTCTGTTGTCTAAATTTTTGTTACTCCAATGGATTTTAGCCTCGTCATTATGGAAGGTAGTCTGTTGTCTAGATTTTTGTTACTCCAATGGTGGTAGCCTTGTCATTATGGAAGTTAGTCTGTTGTCGAGATTTTTGTTACTCCAATGGATGGTAGCCTTATCATTATGGAAGGTAGTCTGTCGTTGAGATTTTTGTTACTCCAATGGATGGTAGACTTGTCATTATGGAAGGTAGTCTGTTGTCGATATTTTTGTCACTCCAATTTATGGTAGCCTTGTCATTTTGGAAGGTAATCTGTTGTCGAGATTTTTGTTACTCCAATGGATGGTAGCCTTGTCATTATGGAAGGGAGTCTTTTGTCGAGTTTTTCTTTACTCCAATTGATGGTAGCCTTGTCATTATGGAACGTAGTCTGTTGTCGATATTTTTGTTACACCAATGGATGGTAGCCTTGTCATTACGGAAGGTAGTCTGTTGTCGAGATCTTTGTTACTTTAATGAATTGTAGCCTTGTCATTATGGAAGGTAGTCAATTTTCGAGATTTTTGTTACTCAAATTGATGGTAGCCTTGTTATAATGTAAGGTAGTCTATTGTCGAGTTTTTTTGTTAGTCAAATGGATGGTAGCCTTCTCATGATGGAAGGTAGTCTGTTGTTGATATTTTTGTTACTCCCATGGATGGTAGCCTTGTCATTATGGAAGAAAGTCTGTTGATCACATTTTTATACTCCAATGGATGGTAGCCTTGTCATTATGGAAGGTAGTCTGTTGTCTAGATTTTTGTTATTCCATTGGATGGAAGCCTTGTCATTATGGAAGGTAGTCTTTTGTCGAGATTTTTTTACTCCAATTGATGGTAGGCTTGTCGTGATGGAAGATAGTCTGTTGCTGAGATTTTTGTTACTCTAAAGGATGGTAGCCTTGTCGTTATGGAAGGTAGTCTGTTGTCGAGATTTTTGTAACTCCAATGGATTGTAGCTTTGTCATTATGGAAGGTAGTCTAATGTCGAAATTTATGTTACTCCAATGGATTGTAGCCTTGTCATTATGGAAGCTAGACTGTTGTCGAGATTTTTGTTTCTCCAATGGATGGTAGCCTTGTCATTATGGAAGGTAGACTTTTGTCAAGATTTTTGTTACTCCAAATGGATTGTAGCCTTGTCATTATGGATGGTAGTCGGTTGTCTAAATTTTTGTTACTCCAATGGTTTGTAGCCTTCTCATTATGGAAGGTAGTCTGTTGTCTAGGTTTTTATTACTCCAATGGTGGTAGCCTTGTCATTATGGAAGTTAGTCTGTTGTCGAGATTTTTGTTATTCCAATGGATGGTAGCCTTATCATTATGGAAGGTAGTATGTCGTTGAGATTTTTGTTACTCCAATGGATGGTAGCCTTGTCATTAGGGAAGGTAGTTTGTTGTCGAGATTTTTGTCACTCCAATTGATGGTAGCCTTGTCATTTTGGAAGGTAATCTGTTGTCGAGATTTTTGTTACTCTAATGGATGGTAGCCTTGTCATTATGGAAGGTAGTCTGTTGTCGAGTTTTTCTTTACTCCAATTGATGGTAGCCTTGTCATTATGGAACGTAGTTTGTTGTCGATATTTTTGTTACACCAATGGATGGTAGCCTTGTCATTACGGAAGGTAGTCTGTTGTCGAGATCTTTGTTACTTTAATGAGTTGTATCCTTGTCATTATGGAAGGTAGTCAGTTGTCGAGATTTTTGTTACTCAAATTGATGGTAGCCTTGTTATTATGTAAGGTAGTCTGTTGCGGAGATTTTTTGTTAGTCAAATGGATGGTAGCCTTCTCATGATGGAAGGTAGTCTGTTGTTGATAAATTTGTTACTCCCATGGATGGTAGCCTTTTCATTATGGAAAGAAGTCTATTGATCAGATTTTTTTACTCCAATGGATAGTAGCCTTGTCATTATGGAAGGTAGTCTGTTGTCGAGATTTTTGTTATTCCATTGGATGGTAGCCTTGTCATTATGGAAGGTAGTCTTATGTGGAGATTTTTTTTACTCCAATTAATGGTAGCCTTGTCATTATGGAAGGTATTTTGTTGTCTAAATTTTTGTTACTCCAATGGATTGTAGCCTTGTCATTATGGAAGGTAGTCTATTGTCTATATTTTTGTTACTCCAATGGTGGTAGCCTTGTCATTATGGAAGGTAGTCTGTTGCCGAGATTTTTGTTACTACAATGGATGGTAGCCTTGTCATTATGGAAGGTAGTCTGTCATTGAGATTTCTGATACTCCAATGGATGGTAGCCTAGTCATTATGGAAGGTAGTCTGTTGTCGAGATTTTTGTCACTCCAATTGATGGTAGCCTTGTCATTATGGAAGGTAATCTGTTGTCGAGATTTTTGTTACTCCAATGGATGGTAGCCTTGTCATTATGGAAGGTAGTTTATTGTCGAGTTTTTCTTTACTCCAATTGATAGTAGCCTTGTCATTATGGAACGTAGTCTGTTGTCGAGATTTTTGTTACACCAATGGATGGTAGCCTTGTCATTACACAAGGTAGTCAGTTGTCGAGATCTTTGTTACTCTAATGGATTGTAGCCTTGTCATTTTGGAAGGTAGTCAATTGTCGAGATTTTTGTTACACAAATTGATGATAGCCTTGTCATTATGTAAGGTAGTCTATTGTCGAGATTTTTTGTTAGTCAAATGGATAGTAGTCTTGTTATAATGGAAGGTAGTCTGTTGTTGATATTTTTGTTACTCCCATGGATGGTAGCCTTGTCACTATGGAAGGAAGTTTGTTGATCAGATTTTTTTACTCCAATGGATGGTAGCCTTGTCATTATGGAAGGTAGTCTGTTGTCGAGATTTTTGTTATTCCATTGGATGGTAGCCTTGTCATTATGGAAGGTAGTCTTTTGTCGAGATTTTCGTTACTCCAATTGATGGTAGCCTTGTCATTATGGAAGGTAGTTTGTTGCCGAGATTTTTGTTACGTTAAAGAATGGTAGACTTGTCATTATGGAAGGTAGTTTGTTGTCGAGATTTTTGTTACACCAATGGATGGTAGCCTTGTCATTACGGAAGGTAGTTAGTTGTCGAGATCTTTTTTACTCTAATGGATTGTAGCCTTGTCATTATGGAAGGTAGTCAGTTGTCAAGATTTTGGTTACTCAAATTGATGGTAGCCTTTTCATTATGTAAGGTAGTCTATTGTCGAGAGTTTTTGTTAGTCAAATGGATAGTAGCCTTGTTATGATGGAAGGTAGTCTGTTGTTGATATTTTTGTTACTCCCATGGATGGTAGCCTTGTCATTATGGAAGGAAGTCTGTTGATCATATTTTTTTACTCCAATGGATGGTAGCCTTGTCATTATGAAAGGTAGTCTGTTGTCGAGATTTTTGTTATTCCATTGGATGGTAGCCTTGTCATTATGGAAGGTAGTCTTTTGTCGAGATTTTTGTTACTCCAATTGATCGTAGCCTTGTCATTATGGAAGGTAGTTTGTTGCCGAGATTTTTGTTACTTTAAAGGATGGTAGACTTGTCATTATGAAAAGTAGTCTGTTGTCGAGATTTTTGTTACTCCAATGGATTGTAGCCTTTTCATTATGGAAGGTAGTCTGTTGTCGAAATTTATGTTACTCCAATTGATTATAGCCTTGTCATTATGGAAGGTAGTCTGTTGTCGATATTTTTTTTACTCCAATGGATGGTAGCCTTCACATTATGGAAGGTTGTCAGTTGTCGTGATTTTTGTTACTCCAATGGATGGTAGCCTTGTCATTATGGAAGGTAGTCTATTGTCGAGATTTTTGTTATTCCATTGGATAGTGGCCTTGTCATTATGGAAGTTAGACTTTTATCTAGATTTTTGTTACTCCAAATGGATGGTAGCCTTGTCCTTATGGAAGGCAGTCTGTTGCCGAGATTTTTATTACTCTAAAGGATGGTAGCATTGTCATTATGGATGGTAGTCTGTTGTCGAGATTTTTGTTACTCCAATGGATTGTAGCCTTGTCATTATGGAAGTTTGTCTGTTGTCTTAATTTTTGATACTCCAATGGATTGTAGCCTTGTCATTATGGAAGGTAGTCTGTCATTGAGATTTCTGTTACTCTAATGGATGGTAGCCTTGTCATTATGGAAGGTAGTCTGTTGTCGAGATTTTTGTCACTCCAATTGATGGTAGCCTTGTCATTATGGAAGGTAATATGTTGTCGAGATTTTTGTTACTCCAATGGATGGTAGCCTTGTCATTATGGAAGGTAGTCTGTTGTCGAGTTTTTCTTTACTCCAATTGATGGTAGCCTTGTCATTATGGAACGTAGTCGGTTATCGAGATTTTTGTTACACCAATGGATGGTAGCCTTTTCATTACGGAAGGTAGTCAGTTGTCGAGATCTTTGTTACTCTAATGGATTGTAGCCTTGTCATTATGGAAGGTAGTCAATTGTCGAGATTTTTGTTACTCAAGTTGATGGTAGTCTTGTCATTATGTAAGGTAGTCTATTATCGAGATTTTTTATTAGTCAAATGGATGGTAGCCTCCTCATGATGGAAGGTAGTCTGTTGTTGATATTTTTGTTACTCCCATGGATGGTAGCCTTGTCATTATGGAAGGAAGTCTGTTGATCAGATTTTTTTACTCCAATGGATGGTAGCCTTGTCATTATGGAAGGTAGTTTGTTATCGAGATTTTTGTTATTCCATTGGATGGTAGCCTTGTAATTATGGAAGGTAGTCTTTTGTCGAGATTTTCGTTACTCCAATTGATGTTAGCCTTGTCATTATGGAAGGTAGTTTATTGCCGAGATTTTTGTTACGTTAAAGGATGGTAAACTTGTCATTATGGAAGGTAGTCTGTTGTGGAGATTTTTGTGACACCAATGGATGGTAGCCTTGTCATTACGGAAGGTAGTTAGTTATCGAGATATTTTTTACTCTAATGGATTGTAGCCTTGTCATTATGGAAGGTAGTCAGTTGTCGAGATTTTGGTTACCCAAATTGATGGTAGCCTTGTCATTATGTAAGGTAGTCTATTGTCGAGATTTTTTGTTAGTCAAATGGATAGTAGCCTTGTTATGATGGAAGGTAGTTTGTTGTTGATATTTTTGTTACTCCCATGAATGGTAGCCTTGTCATTATGGAAGGAAGTCTGTTGATCATATTTTTTTACTCCAATGGATGGTAGCCTTGTCATTATGGAAGGTAGTTTGTTGTCGAGATTTTTGTTATTCAATTGGATGGTAGCCTTGTCATTATGGAAGGTAGTCTTTTGTCGAGATTTTTGTTACTCCAATTGATGGTAGCCTTGTCATTATGGAAGGTAGTTTGTTACCGAGATTTTTGTTACGTTAAAGGATGGTAGACTTGTCATTATGGAAAGTAGTCTGTTGTCGAGATTTTTGTTACTCTAATGGATTGTAGCCTTGTCATTATGGAAGGTAGTCTGTTGTCGAAATTTATGTTACTCCAATGGATTGTAGCCTTGTCATTATGGAAGGTAGTCTGTTGTCGATATTTTTTTTACTCCAATGGATGGTAGCCTTATCATTATGGAAGGTAGTCAGTTGTCGTGATTTTTGTTACTCTAATGGATGGTAGCCTTGTCATTATGGAAGGTAGTCTATTGTCGAGATTTTTGTTATTCCATTGGATAATGGCCTTGTCATTATGGAAGGCAGTCTGTTGCCGAGATTTTTGTTACTCTAAAGGATGGTAGCATTGTCATTATGGAAGGTAGTCTTATGTCGAGATTTTTTTTACTCCAATTAATGGTAGCCTTGTCATTATGGAAGGTATTCTGTTGTCTAAATTTTTGTTACTCCAATGGATTGTAGCCTTGTCATTATGGAAGGTAGTCTGTCATTGAGATTTCTGTTTCTCCAATGGATGGTAGCCTTGTCATTATGGAAGGTAGTCTGTTGTCGAGATTTTTGTAACTCCAATTGATGGTAGCCTTGTCATTATGGAAGGTAGTATGTTATCGAGTTTTTCTTTACTCCAATTGATGGTAGCCTTGTCATTATGGAACGTAGTCTGTTATCGAGATTTTTGTTACACCAATGGATGGTAGCCTTTTCATTACGAAAGGTAGTCAGTTGTCGAGATCTTTGTTACTCTAATGGATTGTAGCCTTGTCATTATGGAAGGTAGTCAATTGTCGAGATTTTTGTTACTCAAACTGATGGTAGCCTTGTCATTATGTAAGTAGTCTATTATCGAGATTTTTTGTTAGTCAAATGGATGGTAGCCTCCTCATGATGGAAGGTAGTCTGTTGCTGATATTTTTGTTACTCCCATGGATGGTAGCCTTGCCATTATGGAAGGAAGTCTGTTGATCAGATTTTTTTACTCCAATTGATGGTAGCCTTGTCATTATGGAAGGTAGTCTGTTGTCGAGATTTTTTTTATTCCATTGGATGGTAGCCTTGTCATTATGGAAGCTAGTCTTTTGTCGAAATTTTGGTTACTCCAATTGATGGTATCCTTGTCATTATGGAAGGTAGTTTGTTGCCGAGATTTTTGTTACGTTAAAGGATGGTAGACTTGTCATTATGGAAGGTAGTCTGTTGTCGAGATTTTTGTTACACCAATGGATGGTAGCCTTGTCATTACGGAAGGTAGTCAGTTGTCGAGATCTTTTTTACTCTAATGGATTGTAGCCTTGTCATTATGGAAGGTAGTCAGTTGTCGAGATTTTGGTTACTCAAATTGATGGTAGCCTTGTCATTATGTAAGGTAGTGTATTGTCGAGATTTTTTGTTAGTCAAATGGATAGTATCCTTGTTATGATGGAAGGTAGTCTGTTGTTGATATTTTTGTTACTCCCATGGATGGTAGCCTTGTCATTATGGAAGGAAGTCTGTTGATCAGATTTTTTTACTCTAATGGATGGTAGCCTTGTCATTATGGAAGGTAGTCTGTTGTCGAGATTTTTGTTATTCCATTGGATGGTAGCCTTGTCATAATGGAAGGTAGTCTTTTGTCGAGATTTTTGTTACTCCAATTGATGGTAGCCTTGTCATTATGGAAGGTAGTTTGTTGCCGAGATTTATGTTACTCCAATGGATTGTAGCCTTGTCATTATGGAAGGTAGTCTGTTGTTGATATTTTTTTTACTCCAATGGATGGTAGCCTTGTCATTATGGAAGGTAGTCAATTGTCGTGATTTTTGTTACTCCAATGGATGGTAGCCTTGTCATTATGGAAGGTAGTCTATTGTCGATATTTTTGTTATTCCATTGGATGGTGGCCTTGTCATTATGGAAGGTAGACTTTTGTCGAGATTTTGGTTACTCCAAATGGATGGTAGCCTTGTCATTATGGGTGGTAGTATGTTGCCGAGATTTTCGGTACTCTAAAGGAATGTAGACTTGTCATTATGGAAGGTAGTCTGTTGTCGATATTTTTGTTACTCCCATGGATTGTAGCCTTGCCATTATGGAAGGTAGTCTGTTGTCGAAATTTTTGTTACTCTAATGGATTGTAGCCTTGTCATTATGGAAGGTAGTCTGTTGTCGATATTTTTTTTACTCCAATGGAAGGTAGCCTTGTCATTATGGAAGGTAGTCAGTTGTCGATATTTTTGTTACTCCAATGGATGGTAGCCTTGTCATTATGAAAGGTAGTCTATTTTCGAGATTTTTGTTACTCCAATGGATGGTAGCCTTGTCATTATGGAAGGTAGACTTTTGCCGAGATTTTTGTTACTCCAAATGGATGGTAGCCTTGTCATTATGGAAGGTAGTCTGTTGCCGAGATTTTTGTTACTCTAAAGGATGGTAGCCTTGTCATTATGGATGGTAGTCTGTTGTCAAGATTGTTGTTACTCAAATGGATTATAGCCTTGTCATTATGGAAGGTAGTCTGTTGTCTTAATTTTTGTTACTCCAATGGATGGTAGCCTTGTCATTATGGAAGGTAGTCTGTTGTCTATATTTTTGTTACTCCAATGGTGGTCGCCTTGGCATTATGGAAGGTAGTTTGTTGCCGAGATTTTTGTTACTCTAATGGATGGTAGCCTTGTCATTATGGAAGGTAGTCTGTTGTCGAGATTTTTGTCACTCCAATTGATGGTAGCCTTGTCATTATGGAAGGTAATCTGTTGTCGAGATTTTTGTTACTTCAATGGATGTTACCCTTGTCATTATGGAAGGTAGTCTGTTGTCGAGTTTTTCTTTACTCCAATTGATGGTAGCCTTGTTATTATGGAACGTAGTCTGTTGTCGAGATTTTTGTTACACCAATGGATGATAGCCTTGTCATTACGGAAGGTAGTCTGTTGTCGAGATCTTTGTTACTCTAATGGATTGCAGCCTTGTCATTAAGGAAGGTAGTCAATTGTCGAGATTTTTGTTACTCAAATTGATGGTAGCCTTGTCATTATGTAAGGTAGTCTGTTGTCGAGATTTTTTGTTAGTTAAATGGATGGTAGCCTTGTCATGATGGAAGGTAGTTTGTTGTTGATATTTTTGTTACTCCCATGGATGGTAGCCTAGTCATTATGGAAGGAAGTCTGTTGATCATATTTTTTTACTCCAATGGATGGTAGCCTTGTCATTATGGAAGGTAGTCGGTTTTCGAGATTTTTGTTATTCCATTGGATGGTAGCCTTTTCATTATGGAAGGTAGTCTTTTGTCGAGATTTTTGTTACTCCAATTGATGGTAGCCTTGTCATTATGGATGGTAGTTTGTTGCAGAGATTTTTGTTACTCTAAATGATGGTAGACTTGTCATTATGGAAGGTAGTCTGTTGTCGATATTTTTGTTACTCCAATGGATTGTAGCCTTGTCATTATGGACGGTAGTCTGTTGTCGAAATCTTTGTTACTCCAATGGATTGTAGCCTTGTCATTATGGAAGGTAGTCTGTTGTCGATATTTTTTTTAATCCAATGGATGGTAGCCTTGTCATTATGGAAGGTAGTCAGTTGTCGAGATTTTTGTTACTCCAATGGATGGTAGCCTTGTCTTTATGAAAGGTAGTCTATTGTCGAGATTTTTGTTATTCCATTGGATGGTGGCCTTGTCATTATGGAAGGTAGACTTTTGTCGAGATTTTTGTTACTCCAAATGGTTGGTAGCCTTGTCATTATGGAAGGTAGTCTGTTGCCAAAATTTTTGTTACTCTAAAGGATGGTAGCCTTGTCATTATGGATGGTAGTCTGTTGTCAAGATTGTTGTTACTCAAATGGATTATAGCCTTGTCATTATGGAAGGTAGTCTGTTGTCTTAATTTTTGTTACTCCATTGGATTGTAGCCTTGTCATTATGGAAGATAGTCTGTTGTCTAGATTTTTGTTACTCCAATGGTGGTAGCCTTGTCATTATGGAAGGTAGTTTGTTGCCGAGATTTTTGTTACTCCAATGGATGGTAGCCTTGTCATTATGGAAGGTAGTCTGTCGTTGAGATTTCTGTTACTCCAATTGATGGTAGCCTTGTCATTATGGAAGGTAGTCTTTTGTCGAGATTTTTATCACTCTAATTGATGGTAGCCTTGTCATTATGGAAGTTAATCTGTTGTCGATATTTTTGTTACTTCAATGGATGGTACCCTTCTCATTATGGAAGGTAGTCTGTTGTCGAGTTTTTCTTTACTCCAATTGATGGTAGCCTTGTTATTATGGAACGTAGTCTGTTGTCGAGATTTTTGTTACACCAATGGATGGTAGCCTTGTCATTACGGAAGGTAGTCTGTTGTCGAGATCTTTGTTACTCTAATGGATTGTAGCCTTGTCGTTATGGAAGGTAGTCAATTGTCAAGATTTTTGTTACTCAAATTGATGGTAGCCTTGTCATTATGTAAGGTAGTCTATTGTCGAGATTTTTTGTTATTCAAATGGATGGTAGCCTTGTCATGATGGAAGGTACTCTGTTGTTGATATTTTTGTTACTCCCATGGATTGTAGCCTTGTCATTATGGAAGGAAGTCTGTTGATCATGTTTTTTTACTCCAATGGATGGTAGCCTTGTCATTATGGAAGGTAGTCTGTTGTCGAGATTTTTCTTATTCCATTGGATGGTAGCCTTTTCATTATGGATGGTAGTTTGTTGCCTAGATTTTTGTTACTCTAAAGGATGGTAGACTTGTCATTATGGAAGGTAGTCTGTTGTCGAGATTTTTGTTACTCCAATGGATTGTAGCCTTGTAATTGTGGAAGGTAGTCTGTTGTCGAAATTTATGTTACTCCAATGGATTGTAGCCTTGTCATTATGGAAGGTAGTCTGCTGTCGATATTTTTTTTACATCAATGGATGGTAGCCTTGTCATTATGGAAGGTAGTCAGTTGTCGAGATTTGTGTTACTCTAATGGATGGTAGCCTTGTCATTATGGAAGGTAGTCTATTGTCGAGATTTTTGTTATTCCATTGGATGGTGGCCTTATCATTATGGAAGGTAGACTTTTGTCGAGATTTGTGTTACTCCAAATGGATGGTATCCTTGTCATTATGGAAGGTAGTCTGTTGCCGAGATTTTTGTTACTCTAAAGGATGGTAGCCTTGTCATTATGGATGGTAGTCTGTTGTCAAGAGTTGTGTTACTCCAATGGATGGTAGCCTTGTCATTATGGAAGGTAGTCTGTTGTCGAGTTTTTCTTTACTCCAATTGATGGTAGCCTTGTCATTATGGAAGGTAGTCAATTGTCGAGATTTTTGTTACTCAAATTGATGGTAGCCTTGTCATTATGGAAGGTAGTCTGTTGTCGAGTTTTTCTTTACTCCAATTGAAGGTAGCCTTGTCATTACGGAACGTAGTCTACCGTCGAGATTTTTGTTACACCAATGGATGTTAGCCTTGTCATTACAGAAGGTATTCTATTGTCGAGATCTTTGTTACTCTAATGGATTGTAGCCTTGTCATTATGGAAGGTAGTCAGTTGTCGAGATTTTTGTTACTCAAATTGATGGTAGCCTTGTCATTATGTAAGGTAGTTTCTTGTCGAGATTTTTTGTTAGTCAAATGGATGGTAGCCTTGTCATGATGGAAGGTAGTCTTTTGTCGAGATTTTTGTTACTCCAATGGATGGTAGCCTTGTCATTATGGAAGGTAGTCAGCAGTCTAGATTTTTGTTACTCCAATGGATTGTAGCCTTGTCATTATGGAAGGTAGTCTGTTGTCGAAATTTATGTTACTCCAATGGATGGTAGCCTTGTCATTATGGAAGGTAGTCTATCGTTGAGATTTCTGTTACTCCAATGGATGGTAGCCTTGTCATTATGGAAGGTAGTCTGTTGTCGAGATTTTTGTCACTCCAATTTATGGTACCCTTGTCATTATGGAAGGTAATTTGTTGTCGAGATTTTTGTTAATCTAAAGGATAGTAGCCTTGTAATTATGGAAGGTAGTCTATTGTTGAGACTTTAGTTTCTCCAATGGATGGTAGCCTATTCATTATGGAAGGTAGTCTGTTGTCGAGATTTTAGTTACTCCAATGGATGGTAGCCTAGTCATTATGGAAGGTAGACTTTTGTCGAGATTTTTGTTACTCCAAATGGATGGTAGGCTTGTCATTATGGAAGGTAGTCTGTTTCCAAGATTTTTGTTACTCTAAAGGATGGTAGCATTGTCATTATAGATGGTAGTCTGTTGTCGAGATTTTTGTTACTCCAATGGATTGTAGCCTTGTCATTATGGAAGGTCTTCTGTTGTCTAAATTTTTGTTACTCCAATGGATTGTAGCCTTGTCATTATGGAAGGTAGTCTATTGTCTATATTTCTGTTACTCCAATGGATGGTAGCCTTGTCATTATGGAAGGTAGTCTGTTGTCGAGATTTTTGTCACTCCAATTGATGGTAGCCTTGTCATTTTGGAAGGTAATCTATTGTCGAGATTTTTGTTACTCCAATGGATGGTAGCCTTGTGATTATGGAAGGTAGTCTGTTGTCCAGTTTTTCTTTACTTCAATTGATGGTAGCCTTGTCATTATAGAAGGTAGTCTGTTGTCGAGATTTTTGTTACACCAATGGATGGTAGCCTTGTCATTACGGAAGGTAGTCTATTGTCAAGATTTTTGTTATTCCATTGGATGGTATCCTTGTCATTATGGAAGGTAGACTTTTGTCAAGATTTTTTTTACTCCAAATAGATGGTAGCCTTCTCATTATGGAAGGTAGTTTGTTGCCGAGATTTTTGTGACTCTAAAGGATGGGAGCCTTGTCATTATGGAAGGTATTCTGTTGCCGAGATTTTTGTTACTCTAAAGGATGGTAGCCTTGTCTTTATGGAAGGTAGTCTATTGTCGATATTTTTGTTATTCCATTGGATGGTAGACTTGTCATTATGGAAGGTAGACTTTTGTCGAGATTTTTGTTATTCCATTGGATGGTAGCCTTGTCATTATGGAAGGTAGTCTTTTGTCGAGATTTTCATTACTCCAATGGATGGTAGCCTTGTCATTATGGAAGGTATTGTGTTGTCGAGATTTTTGTTATTCCATTGGATGGTAGCCTTGTCATTATGGAAGGTAGACTTTTGTCAAGATTTTTGTTACTCCAAATAGATGGTAGCCTTGTCATTATGGAAGGTAGTCTGTTGTCAAGATTTTTGCTACTCTAAAGGATGGTAGCCTTGTCATTAAGGAAGCTAGTCGATTGTCGAGATTTTTGTTACTCCAATGGATTGTAGCCTTGTCATTATGGAAGGTAGTCTGTTGTCTAAATTTTTGTTACTCCAATGGATTATAGCCTTGTCATTATGGAAGGTAGTCTGTTGTCTAGAATTTTGTTACTCCAATGGTGGTAGCCTTGTCATTATAGAAGGTAGTTTGTTGTCGAGATTTTTGTCACTCCAATTGATGTTATCCTTGTCATTATGAAATGTAGTTCGTTGTCGATATCCTTGTTACTCCATTGGATGGTAGCCTAGTCATTATGGAAGGTAGTCTATTATCGAGATTTTCTTTACTCCAATTGATGGTAGCCTTGTCATTATGGAAGGTATTCTGTTGTCGAGATTTATGTTACACCAATGGATGGTAGCCTTGTCATTATGGAAGGTAGTCTATTGTCGATATTTTTGTTATTCCATTAGATGGTAGCCTTGTCATTATGGAAGGTAGACTTTTTTCGAGATTTTTGTTACTCCAAATGGATGGTAGCCTTGTCATTATGGAACGAAGTCTGTTGATCAGATTTTTTTACTCCATTGGAAGTGTAGCCTTGTCATTATGGAAGGTAGTCTGTTGTCGAGATTTTTGTTATTCCATTGGATGGTAGCCTTGTCATTATGGAAGGTAGTCTTTTATCGAGATTTTTGTTACTCCAATTGATGGTAGCCTTGTCATTATGGAAGGTAGTCTGTTGCCGAGATTTTTGTTACTCTAAAGGACGGTAGTCTTGTCATTATGGAAGGTAGTCTGTTGTCGAGATTTTTGTAACTCCAATTGATTGTAGCCTTGTCATTATGGAAGGAAGTCTGTTGTCGAAATTAATGTTACTCCAATGGATTGTAGCCTTGTCATTATGGAAGGTAGTCTGTTGTCGAGATTTTTGTCACTCCAATTGATGGTAGCCTTGTCATTTTGGAAGGTAATCTATTGTCGAGATTTTTGTTACTCCAATGGATGGTAGCCTTGTCATTATGGAAGGTAGTCTGTTGTCCAGTTTTTCTTTACTCCAATTGATGGTAGCCTTGTCATTATAGAAGGTAGTCTGTTGTCGAGATTTTTGTTACACCAATGGATGGTAGCCTTGTCATTACGGAAGGTAGTTTATTGTCAAGATTTTTGTTATTCCATTGGATGGTATCCTTGTCATTATGGAAGGTAGACTTTTGTCAAGATTTTTGTTACTCCAAATAGATGGTAGCCTTCTCATTAAGGGAAGGTAGTTTGTTGCCGAGATTTTTGTTACTCTAAAGGATGGTAGCCTTGTCATTATGGAAGGTATTTTGTTGCCGAGATTTTTGTTACTCTAAAGGATGGTAGCCTTGTCTTTATGGAAGGTAGTCTATTGTCGATATTTTTGTTATTCCATTGGATGGTAGACTTGTCATTATGGAAGGTAGACTTTTGTCGAGATTTTTGTTACTCCAAATGGATGGTAGCCTTGTCATTATGGAAGGAAGTCTGTTGATCATATTTTTTTACTCCAATGGATGGTAGCCTTGTCATTATGGAAGGTAGTGTGTTGTCGAGATTTTTGTTATTCCATTGGATGGTAGCCTTGTCATTATGGATGGTAGTCTTTTTTCGAGATTTGTGTTACTCCAATTGATGGTAGCCTTGTCATTATGGAAGGTAGTTTGTTGCCGAGATTTTTGTTACTCTAAAGGATGGTAGCCTTGTCATTATGGAAGGTAGTCTGTTGTCGAGATTTTTGTTACTCCAATGGATTGTTGCCTTTTCATTATGGAAGGTAGTCTATTGTCGAAATTTATGTTACTCCGATGGATTGTAGCCTTGTCATTATGGAAGGTAGACTATTGTCGAGATTTTTGTTATTCCATTGGATGGTAGCCTTGTCATTATGGAAGGTAGTCTTTTGTCGAGATTTTCATTACTCCAATGGATGGTAGCCTTGTCATTATGGAAGGTAGTTTATTGTCAAGATTTTTGTTATTCCATTGGATGGTATCCTTGTCATTATGGAAGGTAGACTTTTGTCAAGATTTTTGTTACTCCAAATAGATGGTAGCCTTGTCATTATGGAACGTAGTCTGTTGTCAAGATTTTTGTTACTCTAAAGGACGGTAGCCTTGTCATTATGGAAGCTAGTCGATTGTCGAGATTTTTGTTACTCCAATGGATGGTAGCCTTGTCATTACGGAAGGTAGTTTATTGTCGAGATTTTTGTCACTCCAATTGATGTTATCCTTGTCATTATGAAATGTAGTTCGTTGTCGATATCCTAGTTACTCCATTGGATGGTAGCCTAGTCATTATGGAAGGTAGTCTATTATCGAGATTTTCTTTACTCCAATTGATGGTAGCCTTGTCATTATGGAAGGTAGTCTGTTGTTGAGATTTATGTTACACCAATGAATGGTAGCCTTGTCATTATGGAAGGTAGTCTATTGTCGATATTTTTGTTATTCCATTAGATGGTATCCTTGTCATTATGGAAGGTAGACTTTTTTCGAGATTTTTGTTACTCCAAATGGATGGTAGCCTTGTCATTATGGAAGAAGTCTGTTGATCAGATTTTTTTACTCCAATGGAAGTGTAGCCTTGTCATTATGGAAGGTAGTCTGTTGTCGAGATTTTTGTTATTCCATTGGATGGTAGCCTTGTCATTATGGAAGGTAGTCTTTTGTCGAGATTTTTGTTACTCCAATTGATGGTAGCCTTGTCATTATGGAATGTAGTCTGTTGCCGAGATTTTTGTTACTCTAAAGGACGGTAGCCTTGTCATTATGGAAGGTAGTCTGTTGTCGAGATTTTTGTAACTCCAATGGATTGTAGCCTTGTCATTATGGAAGGAAGTCTGTTGTCGAAATTAATGTTACTCCAATGGATTGTAGCCTTGTCATTATGGAAGGTAGTCTGTTGTCGAGATTTTTGTCACTCCAATTGATGGTAGCCTTGTCATTTTGGAAGGTAGTTTGTCATTGAGATTTCTGTTACTCCAATGGATGGTAGCCTTGTCATTATGGAAGGTAGTCTGTTGTCGAAATTTTTGTCACTCCAATTGATGGTAGCCTTTTCATTTTGGAAGGTAATCTATTGTCGAGATTTTTGTTACTCCAATGGATGGTAGCCTTGTCATTATGGAAGGTAGTCTGTTGTCGAGTTTTTCTTTACTCCAATTGATGGTAGCCTTGTCATTATAGAAGGTAGTCTGTTGTCGAGATTTTTGTTACACCAATGGATGGTAGCCATGTCATTACGGAAGGTAGTCTTTTGTCGAGATCTTTGTTACTTTAATGAATTGTAGCCTTGTCATTATGGAAGGTAGTCAGTTGTCGAGATTTTTGTTACTAAAATTGATGGTAGCCTTTTTATTATGAAAGGTAGTCTATTGTCGACATTTTTTGTTAGTCAAATGGATGGTAGCCTTCTCATGATGGAAGGTAGTCTGTTGTTGATATTTTTGTTACTCTCATTGATGGTAGCCTTGTCATTATGGAAGGAAGTCTGTTGATCAGATATTTTTACTCCAATGGATGGTAGCCTTGTCATTATGGAAGGTAGTCTTTTGTCGAGATTTTTAATACTCCAATTGATGGTAGCCTTGTCATTATGGAAGGTAGTCTGTTGCCGAGAATTTTGTTACTCTAAAGGATGGTAGACTTGTCATTATGGAAGGTAGTCTAAAGTCTAGATTTTTGTTACTCCAATGGATTGTAGCCCTGTCATTATGGAAGGTAGTCTGTTGTCGAAATTTATGTTACTCCAATGGATGGTAGCCTTGTCATTATGGAAGGTAGTCTATCGTTGAGATTTCTGTTACTCCAATGGATGGTAGCCTTGTCATTATGGAAGGTAGTTTGTTGTCGAGATTTTTGTAACTCCAATGGATTGTAGCCTTGTCATTATGGAAGGAAGTCTGTTGTCGAAATTAATGTTACTCCAATGGATTGTAGCCTTGTCATTATGGAAGGTAGTCTGTTGTCGAGATTTTTGTTACTCCAATGGATTGTAGCCTTGTCATTATGGAAGGTAGTTTGTCATTGAGATTTCTGTTACTCCAATGGATGGTAGCCTTGTCATTATGGAAGGTAGTCTGTTGTCGAGATTTTTGTCACTCCAATTGATGGTAGCCTTGTCATTATGGAAGGTAATCTATTGACGAGATTTTTGTTACTCCAATGGATGGTAGCCTTGTCATTATGGAAGGTAGTCTGTTGTCGAGTTTTTCTTTCCTCCAATGGATTGTAGCCTTGTCATTATGGAAGGTAGTCTATTGTCTAGATTTCTGTTACTCCAATGGATGGTAGCCTTGTCATTACGGAAGGTAGTCTGTTGTCGAGATCTTTGTTACTCTAATGGATTGTAGCCTTGTCATTATGGAAGGTAGTCAGTTGTCGAGATTTTTGTTACTCAAATTGATGCTAGCCTTGTTATTATGTAAGGTATTCTATTGTCGAGAATTTTTGTTAGTCAAATGGATGGTAGCCTTCTCATGATGGAAGGTAGTCTGTTGTTGATATTTTTGTTACTCCCAAGGATGGTAGCCTTGTCATTATGGAAGGAAGTATGTTGATCAGATTTTTTTACTCCAATGGATGGTAGCCTTGTCATTATGGAAGGTAGTCTTTTGTCGAGATTTTTAATACTCCAATTGATGGTAGCCTTGTCATTATGGAAGGTAGTCTGTTGCCGAGAATTTTGTTACTCTAAAGGATGATAGACTTGTCATTATGGAAGGTAGTCTAAAGTCTAGATTTTTGTTACTCCAATGGATTGTAGCCTTGTCATTATGGAAGGTAGTCTGTTGTCGAAATTTATGTTACTCCAATGGATGGTAGCCTTGTCATTATGGAAGGTAGTCTATCGTTGAGATTTCTGTTACTCCAATGGATGGTAGCCTTGTCATTATGGAAGGTAGTCTGTTGTCGAGATTTTTGTCACTCCAATTTATGGTACCCTTATCATTATGGAAGGTAATCTGTTGTCGATATTTTTGTTACTCTAAAGGATGGTGGCCTTGTAATTAAGGAAGGTAGTCTATTGTTGAGACTTTAGTTACTCCAACGGATGGTAGCCTATTCATTATGGAAGGTAGTATGTTGTCGAGATTTTAGTTACTCCAATGGATGGTAGCCTAGTCATTATAGAAGGTAGACTTTTGTCGAGATTTTTGTTACTCCAAATGGATGGTAGGCTTGTCATTATGGAAGGTAGTCTGTTTCCAAGTATTTTGTTACTCTAAAGGATGCTAGCATTTTCATTATGGATGGTAGTCTGTTGTCGAGATTTTTGTTACTCCAATGGATTGTAGCCTTGTCATTATGGAAGGTCTTCTGTTGTCTAAATTTTTGTTACTCCAATGGATTGTAGCCTTGTCATTATGGAAGGCAGTCTATTGTCTAGATTTCTGTTACTCCAATGGATGGTAGCTTTGTCATTATGGAAGGTAGGCTGTTGTCGAGATTTTTGTCACTCCAATTGATGGTAGCCTTGTCATTATGGAAGGTAGTATGTTGTCGAGTTTTTCTTTACTCCAATTGATGGTAGCCTTGTCATTATGGAACGTAGTCTGTTGTCGAGATTTCTGTTACACCAATGGATGGTAGCCATGTCATTACGGAAGGTAGTCTTTTGTCGAGATCTTTGTTACTTTAATGAATTGTAGCCTTGTCATTATGGAAGGTAGTCAGTTGTCGAGATTTTTGTTACTAAAATTGATGGTAGCCTTTTTATTATGAAAGGTAGTCTATTGTCGACATTTTTTGTTAGTCAAATGGATGGTAGCCTTCTCATGATGGAAGGTAGTCTGTTGTTGATATTTTTGTTACTCTCATTGATGGTAGCCTTGTCATTATGGAAGGAAGTCTGTTGATCAGATATTTTTACTCCAATGGATGGTAGCCTTGTCATTATGGAAGGTAGTCTTTTGTCGAGATTTTTAATACTCCAATTGATGGTAGCCTTGTCATTATGGAAGGTAGTCTGTTGCCGAGAATTTTGTTACTCTAAAGGATGGTAGACTTGTCATTATGGAAGGTAGTCTAAAGTCTAGATTTTTGTTACTCCAATGGATTGTAGCCCTGTCATTATGGAAGGTAGTCTGTTGTCGAAATTTATGTTACTCCAATGGATGGTAGCCTTGTCATTATGGAAGGTAGTCTATCGTTGAGATTTCTGTTACTCCAATGGATGGTAGCCTTGTCATTATGGAAGGTAGTTTGTTGTCGAGATTTTTGTAACTCCAATGGATTGTAGCCTTGTCATTATGGAAGGAAGTCTGTTGTCGAAATTAATGTTACTCCAATGGATTGTAGCCTTGTCATTATGGAAGGTAGTCTGTTGTCGAGATTTTTGTTACTCCAATGGATTGTAGCCTTGTCATTATGGAAGGTAGTTTGTCATTGAGATTTCTGTTACTCCAATGGATGGTAGCCTTGTCATTATGGAAGGTAGTCTGTTGTCGAGATTTTTGTCACTCCAATTGATGGTAGCCTTGTCATTATGGAAGGTAATCTATTGACGAGATTTTTGTTACTCCAATGGATGGTAGCCTTGTCATTATGGAAGGTAGTCTGTTGTCGAGTTTTTCTTTCCTCCAATGGATTGTAGCCTTGTCATTATGGAAGGTAGTCTATTGTCTAGATTTCTGTTACTCCAATGGATGGTAGCCTTGTCATTACGGAAGGTAGTCTGTTGTCGAGATCTTTGTTACTCTAATGGATTGTAGCCTTGTCATTATGGAAGGTAGTCAGTTGTCGAGATTTTTGTTACTCAAATTGATGCTAGCCTTGTTATTATGTAAGGTATTCTATTGTCGAGAATTTTTGTTAGTCAAATGGATGGTAGCCTTCTCATGATGGAAGGTAGTCTGTTGTTGATATTTTTGTTACTCCCAAGGATGGTAGCCTTGTCATTATGGAAGGAAGTATGTTGATCAGATTTTTTTACTCCAATGGATGGTAGCCTTGTCATTATGGAAGGTAGTCTTTTGTCGAGATTTTTAATACTCCAATTGATGGTAGCCTTGTCATTATGGAAGGTAGTCTGTTGCCGAGAATTTTGTTACTCTAAAGGATGATAGACTTGTCATTATGGAAGGTAGTCTAAAGTCTAGATTTTTGTTACTCCAATGGATTGTAGCCTTGTCATTATGGAAGGTAGTCTGTTGTCGAAATTTATGTTACTCCAATGGATGGTAGCCTTGTCATTATGGAAGGTAGTCTATCGTTGAGATTTCTGTTACTCCAATGGATGGTAGCCTTGTCATTATGGAAGGTAGTCTGTTGTCGAGATTTTTGTCACTCCAATTTATGGTACCCTTATCATTATGGAAGGTAATCTGTTGTCGATATTTTTGTTACTCTAAAGGATGGTGGCCTTGTAATTAAGGAAGGTAGTCTATTGTTGAGACTTTAGTTACTCCAACGGATGGTAGCCTATTCATTATGGAAGGTAGTATGTTGTCGAGATTTTAGTTACTCCAATGGATGGTAGCCTAGTCATTATAGAAGGTAGACTTTTGTCGAGATTTTTGTTACTCCAAATGGATGGTAGGCTTGTCATTATGGAAGGTAGTCTGTTTCCAAGTATTTTGTTACTCTAAAGGATGCTAGCATTTTCATTATGGATGGTAGTCTGTTGTCGAGATTTTTGTTACTCCAATGGATTGTAGCCTTGTCATTATGGAAGGTCTTCTGTTGTCTAAATTTTTGTTACTCCAATGGATTGTAGCCTTGTCATTATGGAAGGCAGTCTATTGTCTAGATTTCTGTTACTCCAATGGATGGTAGCTTTGTCATTATGGAAGGTAGGCTGTTGTCGAGATTTCTGTCACTCCAATTGATGGTAGCCTTGTCATTATGGAAGGTAGTATGTTGTCGAGTTTTTCTTTACTCCAATTGATGGTAGCCTTGTCATTATGGAACGTAGTCTGTTGTCGAGATTTCTGTTACACCAATGGATGGTAGCCTTGTCATTACGGAAGGTAGTCTGTTGTCGAGATCTTTGTTACTCTAATGGATTGTAGCCTTGTCATTATGGAAGGTAGTCAGTTGTCGAGATTTTTGTTACTCAAATTGATGGTAGCCTTGTTATTATGTAAGGTAGTCTATTGTCGAGATTTTTTGTTAGTCAAAAGGATGGTAGCCTTCTCATGATGGAAGGTAGTCTGTTGTTGATATTTTTGTTACTCCCATGGATGGTAGCCTTGTAATTATAGAAGGAAGTCTGTTGATCAGATTTTTTTACTCCAATGGATGGTAGCCTTGTCATTATGGAAGGTAGTCTGTTGTCGAGATTTTTGTTATTCCATTGGATGGTAGCCTTGTCATTATGGAAGGTAGTCTTTTGTCGAGATTTTTTTTACTCCAATTGATGGTAGCCTTGTCATTATGGAAGGTAGTCTGTTGCCGAGATTTTTGTTACTCTAAGGGATGGTAGACTTGTCATTATGGATGGTAGTCAGCAGTCGAGATTTTTGTTACTCAAATGGATTGTAGCCTTGTCATTATGGAAGGTAGTCTGTTGTCGAAATTTATGTTACTCTAATGGATGGTAGCCTTGTCATTATGGAAGGTAGTCTGTCGTTGAGATTTATGTTACTCCAATGGATGGTAGCCTTGTCATTATGGAAGGTAGTCTGTTGTCGAGATTTTTGTCACTCCAATTGAGGGTACCCTTGTCATTATAAAAGGTAATCTGTTGTCGAGATTTTTGTTACTCTAAAGGATGGTAGCCTTGTCATTATGGAAGGTAGTCTATTGTTGAGATTTTTGTTACTCCAATGGATTGTAGCCTTGTCATTATGGAAGGTATTTTGTTGTCTAAATTTTTGTTACTCCAATGGATTGTAGCCTTGTCATTATGGAAGGTAGTCTATTGTCTAGATTTCTGTTACTGCAATGGATGGTAGCCTTGTCATTATGGAAGGTAGTCTATTGTCGAGATTTTTGTCACTCCAATTGATGGTAGCCTTGTCATTATGGAAGGTAATCTATTGACGAGATTTTTGTTACTCCAATGGATGGTAGCCTTGTCATTATGGAAGGTAGTCTGTTGTCGAGTTTTTCTTTCCTCCAATGGATTGTAGCCTTGTCATTATGGAAGGTAGTCTATTGTCTAGATTTCTGTTACTCCAATGGATGGTAGCCTTGTCATTACGGAAGGTAGTCTGTTGTCGAGATCTTTGTTACTCTAATGGATTGTAGCCTTGTCATTATGGAAGGTAGTCAGTTGTCGAGATTTTTGTTACTCAAATTGATGCTAGCCTTGTTATAATGTAAGGTATTCTATTGTCGAGAATTTTTGTTAGTCAAATGGATGGTAGCCTTCTCATGATGGAAGGTAGTCTGTTGTTGATATTTTTGTTACTCCCAAGGATGGTAGCCTTGTCATTATGGAAGGAAGTCTGTTGATCAGATTTTTTTACTCCAATGGATGGTAGCCTTGTCATTATGGAAGGTAGTCTGTTGTCGTGTTTTTCTTTACTCCAATTGATTGTAGCCTTGTCATTATGGAACATAGTCTGTTGTCGAGATTTTTGTTACACCAATGGATGGTAGCCTTGTTATTATGGAAGGTAGTCAGTTGTCGAGATCTTTGTTACTCTAATGGATTGTAGCCTTGTCATTATGGAAGGTAGTCAATTGTCGAGATTTTTGTTACTCAAATTGATGGTAGCCTTGTCAATATGTAAGGTAGTCTGTTGTCGAGATTTTTTGTTAGTCAAATGGATGGTAGCCTTCTCATGATGGAAGGTAGTCTGTTGCTGATATTTTTGTTACTCCCATGGATGGTATCCTTGTCATTATGGAAGGAAGTTTGTTGATAAGATTTTTTTACTCCAATGGATGGTAGCCTTGTCATTATGGAAGGTAGTTTGTTGTCGAGATTTTTGTTATTCCATTGGATGGTAGCCTTGTCATTAAGGAGGGTAGTCTTTTGTCGAGATTTTCGTTACTCCAATTGATGGTAGCCTTGTCATTACGGAAGGTAGTCAGTTGTCGAGATCTTTGTTACTCTAATGGATTGTAGCCTTATCATTATGAAAGGTAGTCAGTTGTCGAGATTTTTGTTACTCAAATTGATCGTAGCCTTGTCATTATGTAAGGTAGTCTATTGTCGAGATTTTGTGTTAGTCAAATGGATAGTAGCCTTGTTATGATGGAAGGTAGTCTGTTGTTGATATTTTTGTTACTCCCATGGATGGTAGCCTTGTCATTATGGAAGGAAGTTTGTCGATCAGGTTTTTTTACTCCAATGGATGGTAGCCTTGTCATTATGGAAGGTAGTCTGTTGTCGAGATTTTTGTTATTCCATTGGGTGGTAACCTTGTCATTATGGAAGGTAAACTTTTGTCGAGATTTTTGTTACTCCAATTGATGGTAGCCTTGTCATTATGGAAGGTAGTTTGTTGCCGAGATTTTTAATACTCTAAAGGATGGTAGACTTGTCATTATGGAAGGTAGTCTGTTGTCGAGATTTTTGTTACTCCAATGGATTGTAGACTTGTCATTATGGAAGGTAGTCTGTTGTCGAAATTTATGTTACTCCAATGGATTGTAGCCTTGTCATTATGGAAGGTAGTCTGTTGTCGATATTTTTTTTACTCCAATGGATGGTAGCCTTTTCATTATGGAAGGAAGTCAGTTGTCGTTATTTTTGTTACTCCAATGGATGGGAGCCTTGTCATTATGGAAGGTAGTCTATTGTCGAGATTTTTGTTATTCCATTGGATGATGGCCTTGTCATTATGGAAGGTAGACGTTTGTCGAGATTTTTGTTACTCCAAATGGATGGTAGCCTTGTCATTATGGAAGGAAGTCTGTTGCCGAGATTTTTGTTACTCTAAAGGATGGTAGCCTTGTCATTATGGATGGTAGTCTGTTGTCGAGATTTTTGTTACTCCAATGGATTGTAGCCTTGTCATTATGGAAGGTAGTCTGTTGTCTTAATTTTTGTTACTCCAATTGATTGTAGCCTTGTCATTATGGAAGTTGTCTGTTGTCTAGATTTTTGTTACTCCAATGGTGGTAGCCTTGTCATTATGGAAGGTAGTTTGTTGCCGAGATTTTTGTTACTCCAATGGATGGTAGCCTTGTCATTATGGAAGGTAGTCTGTCGTTGAGATTTCTGTTACTCCAATTAATGGTAGCCTTGTCATTATGGAAGGTAGTTTGTTGTTGAGATTTTTTTAACTCCAATTGATGGTAGCCTTGTCAGTATGGAAGGTAATCTGTTGTCGACATTTTTGTTACTTCAATGGATGGTACCCTTGTCATTATGGAAGGTAGTCTGTTGTCGAGTTTTTCTTTACTCCAATTGATGGTAGCCTTGTTATTATGGAACGTAGTCTGTTGTCGAGATTTTTATTACACCAATGGATGGTAGCCTTGTCATTACGGAAGGTAGTATGTTGTCGAGATCTTTGTTACTCGAATGGATTGTAGCATTGTCATTATGGAAGGTAGTCAATTGTCGAGATTTTTGTTACTCATATTGATGGTAGCCTTGTCATTATGTAAGGTAGTCTGTTGTCAAGATTTTTTGTTAGTCAAATGGATGGTAGCCTTGTCATGATGGAATGTAGTCCGTTGTTGATATTTTTGTTACTCCAATGGATGGTAGCCTTATCATTATGGAAGGTAGTCTGTTGTCGAGATTTTTGTTATTCCATTGGATGGTAGCCTTGTCATTATGGAAGGTAGTCTTTTTTCGAGATTTTTGTTACTCCAATTGATGGTAGCCTTGTCATTATGGATGGTAGTTTGTTGCCGAGATTTTTGTTACTATAAAGGATGGTAGACTTGTCATTATGGAAGGTAGTCTGTTGTCGAGATTTTTGTTACTCCAATGCATTGTAGCCTTGTCCTTATGGAAGATAGTATGTTGTCGAAATTTATGTTACTCCAATGGATTGTAGCCTTGTCATTATGGAAGCTAGTCTGTTGTCGATATTTTTTTACTCCAATGGATGGTAGCCTTGTCATTATGGAAGGTAGTCAGTTGTCGAGATTTTTGTTACTCCAATGGATGGGAGCCTTGTCATTATGGAAGGTAGTCTATTATCGAGATTTTTGTTATTCCATTGGATGGTGGCCTTGTCATTATGGAAGGTAGACTTTTGTCGAGATTTTTTTTACTCCAAATGGATGGTAGCCTTGTCATTATGGAAGGTAGTCTGTTGCCGAGATTTTTATTACTCTAAAGGATGGTAGCCTTGTCATTATGGATGGTAGTCTGTTGTCTAGATTTTTGTTACTCCAATGGTGGTAGCCTTGTCATTATGGAAGGTAGTCTGTTGCCGAGATTTTTGTTACTCCAATGGATGGTAGCCTTGTCATTATGGAAGGTAGTTTGTTGTCGAGATTTTTGTCACTCCAATTGATGGTAGCCTTGTCATTATGGAAGGTAATCTATTGTCGAGATTTTTTTTACTTCAATGGATGGTAGCCTTGTCATTATGGAAGGCAGTCTGTTGCCGAGTTTTTCTTTACTCCAATTGATGGTAGCCTTGTCATTATGGAACATAGTCTGTTGTCGAGATTTTTGTTACACCAATGGCTGGTAGCCTTGTAATTATGGAAGCTAGTCTATTGTCGAGATTTTTGTTATTCCATTGGATGGTAGCCTTGTCATTATGGAAGGTAGTCTTTTGTCGAGATTTTTGTTACTCCAATTGATGGTAGCCTTGTCATTATGAAAGGTAGTATGTTGCCGAGATTTTTGTTACTCTAAAGGATGGTATCCTTGTCATTATGGATGGTAGTTTGTTGCCGAGATTTTTGTTACTCTAAAGGATGGTAGACTTGTCATTATGGAAGGTAGTCTGTTGTCGAGATTTTTGTAACTCCAATGGATTGTAGCCTTGTCATTATGGAAGGTAGTCTGTTGTCGAAATTTATGTTACTCCAATGGATTGTAGCCTTGTCATTATGGAAGGTAGTCTGTTGTCGAGATTTTTGTTACTCTAAAGGATGGTAGCCTTGTCATTATGGATGGTAGTCTGTTGTCGAGATTTTTGTTACTCCAATGGATTGTAGCCTTGTCATTATGGAAGGTAGTCTGTTGTCTTAATTTTTGTTACTCCAATTGATTGTAGCCTTGTCATTATGGAAGTTGTATGTTGTCTAGATTTTTGTTACTCCAATGGTGGTAGCCTTGTCATTATGGAAGGTAGTTTGTTGCCGAGATTTTTGTTACTCCAATGGATGGTAGCCTTGTCATTATGGAAGGTAGTCTGTCGTTGAGATTTCTGTTACTCCAATTAATGGTAGCCTTGTCATTATGGAAGGTAGTTTGTTGTTGAGATTTTTTTAACTCCAATTGATGGTAGCCTTGTCAGTATGGAAGGTAATCTGTTGTCGACATTTTTGTTACTTCAATGGATGGTACCCTTGTCATTATGGAAGGTAGTCTGTTGTCGAGTTTTTCTTTACTCCAATTGATGGTAGCCTTGTTATTATGGAACGTAGTCTGTTGTCGAGATTTTTATTACACCAATGGATGGTAGCCTTGTCATTACGGAAGGTAGTATGTTGTCGAGATCTTTGTTACTCGAATGGATTGTAGCATTGTCATTATGGAAGGTAGTCAATTGTCGAGATTTTTGTTACTCATATTGATGGTAGCCTTGTCATTATGTAAGGTAGTCTGTTGTCAAGATTTTTTGTTAGTCAAATGGATGGTAGCCTTGTCATGATGGAATGTAGTCCGTTGTTGATATTTTTGTTACTCCAATGGATGGTAGCCTTATCATTATGGAAGGTAGTCTGTTGTCGAGATTTTTGTTATTCCATTGGATGGTAGCCTTGTCATTATGGAAGGTAGTCTTTTTTCGAGATTTTTGTTACTCCAATTGATGGTAGCCTTGTCATTATGGATGGTAGTTTGTTGCCGAGATTTTTGTTACTATAAAGGATGGTAGACTTGTCATTATGGAAGGTAGTCTGTTGTCGAGATTTTTGTTACTCCAATGGATTGTAGCCTTGTCCTTATGGAAGATAGTATGTTGTCGAAATTTATGTTACTCCAATGGATTGTAGCCTTGTCATTATGGAAGCTAGTCTGTTGTCGATATTTTTTTACTCCAATGGATGGTAGCCTTGTCATTATGGAAGGTAGTCAGTTGTCGAGATTTTTGTTACTCCAATGGATGGGAGCCTTGTCATTATGGAAGGTAGTCTATTATCGAGATTTTTGTTATTCCATTGGATGGTGGCCTTGTCATTATGGAAGGTAGACTTTTGTCGAGATTTTTTTTACTCCAAATGGATGGTAGCCTTGTCATTATGGAAGGTAGTCTGTTGCCGAGATTTTTATTACTCTAAAGGATGGTAGCCTTGTCATTATGGATGGTAGTCTGTTGTCTAGATTTTTGTTACTCCAATGGTGGTAGCCTTGTCATTATGGAAGGTAGTCTGTTGCCGAGATTTTTGTTACTCCAATGGATGGTAGCCTTGTCATTATGGAAGGTAGTTTGTTGTCGAGATTTTTGTCACTCCAATTGATGGTAGCCTTGTCATTATGGAAGGTAATCTATTGTCGAGATTTTTTTTACTTCAATGGATGGTAGCCTTGTCATTATGGAAGGCAGTCTGTTGCCGAGTTTTTCTTTACTCCAATTGATGGTAGCCTTGTCATTATGGAACATAGTCTGTTGTCGAGATTTTTGTTACACCAATGGCTGGTAGCCTTGTAATTATGGAAGCTAGTCTATTGTCGAGATTTTTGTTATTCCATTGGATGGTAGCCTTGTCATTATGGAAGGTAGTCTTTTGTCGAGATTTTTGTTACTCCAATTGATGGTAGCCTTGTCATTATGAAAGGTAGTATGTTGCCGAGATTTTTGTTACTCTAAAGGATGGTATCCTTGTCATTATGGATGGTAGTTTGTTGCCGAGATTTTTGTTACTCTAAAGGATGGTAGACTTGTCATTATGGAAGGTAGTCTGTTGTCGAGATTTTTGTAACTCCAATGGATTGTAGCCTTGTCATTATGGAAGGTAGTCTGTTGTCGAAATTTATGTTACTCCAATGGATTGTAGCCTTGTCATTATGGAAGGTAGTCTGTTGTCGAGATTTTTGTTACTCCAATGGATGGTAGCCTTGTCATTATGGAAGGTAGTCAGTTGTCGAGATTTGTGTTACTCCAATGGATGGTAGCCTTGTCATTATGGAAGGTAGTCTATTATCGAGATTTTTGTTATTCCATTGGATGGTGGCCTTGTCATTATGGAAGGTAGACTTTTGTCGAGATTTTTTTACTCCAAATGGATGGTAGCCTTGTCATTATGGAAGGTAGTCTATTGCCGAGATTTTTGTTACTCTAAAGGATGGTAGCCTTATCATTATGGATGGTAGTCTGTTGTCATGATTTTTGTTACTCCAATGGATTGTAGCCTTGTCATTATGGAAGGTAGTCTGTTGTCTTAATTTTTGTTACTCCTATGGATTGTAGCCTTGTCATTATGGAAGGTAGTCTGTTGTCTAGATTTTTGTTACTCCAACGGTTGTAGCCTTGTTATTATGGAAGGTAGACTATTGTCGAGATTTTTGTTACTCTAAAGGATGGTAGCCTTGTCATTATGGAAGGTAGTCTGTCGTTGAGATTTCTGTTACTCCAATGGATTGTAGCCTTGTCATTATGGAAGGTAGTATGTTGTCTTAATTTTTGTTACTCCAATGGATTGTAGCCTTGTCATGATGGAAGGTATTCTGTTGTTGATATTTTTGTTACTCCCATGGATGGTAGCCTTGTCATTATGGAAGGAAGTCTGTTGATCAGATTTTTTTACTCCAATGGATGGTAGCCTTGTAATTATGGAAGGTAGTCTGTTGTTGAGATTTTTGTTATTCCATTGGATGGTAGCCTTGTCATTATGGAAGGTAGTCTTTTGTCGATATTTTTGTTACTCCAATTGATGGTAGCCTTGTCATTATGAAAGGTAGTCTGTTGCCGTGATTTTTGTTACGCTAAAGGATGGTAGCCTTGTCATTATGGAAGGTAGTCTGTTGTCGAGATTTTTTTTACACCAATGGATTGTTGCCTTGTCATTATGGAAGGTAGTCTGTTGTCGAAATTTATGTTACTCCAATGGATTGTAGCCTTGTCATTATGGAAGGTAGTCTGTTGTCGAGATTTTTGTTACTCCAATGGATGGTAGCCTTGTCATTATGGAGGGTAGTGTGTTGTCGAGATTTTTGTTACTCCAATGGATGGTAGCCTTGTCATTATGAAAGGTAGTCTGTTGTCGAGATTTTTATTACTCCAATTGATGGTAGCCTTGTCATTATGGAACGTAGTCTGTTGTCGAGATTTTTGTTATTCCATTGGATAGTAGCCTTGTCATTATGGAAGGTAGTCTGTTGTCGAGATTTTTTTTACTCTAATAGATGGCAGCCTTGTCAACATGGAAGGTATTCTATTATCGAGATTTTTGTCACTCCAATTGATGGTAGCCTTATCATTATGGAAGATAGTCTGTTGTCGAGATTTTTGTTTTTCCAATGGATGGTAGCCTTGTCATTATGGAAGGCAGTGTGTTGTCGATATTTTTGTTACTCCAATTGATGGTAGCGTTGTCATTATGGAACGTAGTATGTTTTCGAGATTTTTGTTAAACTAATGGATGGTAGCCTTGTCATTACAAAAGGTAGTATGTTGTCGAGATCTTTGTTACTCTAATGGATTGTAGCCTTGTCATTATGTAAGGTAGTCTGTTGTCGAGATTTTTGTTAGTCAAATGGATTGTACCCTTGTCATCATGGAAGGTAGTCTGTTGTCGAGTATTTCTTTACTCCAATTAATGGTAGCCTTGTTATTATGGAATGTAGTCTGTTGTCTAGATTTTTATTACACCAATGGATGGTAGCCTTGTCATTACAGAAGGTAGTCTGTTGTCGAGATCTTTGTTACTCTAATGGATTGTAGCATTGTCATTATGGAAGGTAGTCAATTGTCGAGATTTTTGTTACTCAAATTGATGGTAGCCTTGTCATTATGTAAGGTAGTCTATTGTCGAGATTTTTTGTTAGTCAAATGGATGGTAGCCTTGTCATGATGGAAGGTAGTCTGTTGTTGATATTTTTGTTACTCCCGTGGATGGTAGCCTTGTCATTATGGAAGGAAGTCTGTTGATCAGATTTTTTTACTCCAATGTATGGTAGCCTTGTCATTATGGAAGGTAGTCTGTTGTCGAGATTTTTGTTATTCCATTGGATGGTAGCCTTGTCATTATGGAAGGTAGTCTTTTGTCGAGATTTTTGTTACTCCAATTGATGGTAGCCTTGTCATTATGGATGGTAGTTTGTTGCCGAGATTTTTGTTACTCTAAAGGATGGTAGACTTGTCATTATGGAAGGTAGTCTGTTGTCGATATTTTTGTAACTCCAATGGATTGTAGCCTTGTCATTATGGAAGGTAGTCTGTTGTCGAAATTTATGTTACTCCAATGGATTGTAGCCTTGTCATTATGGAAGGTAGTCTGTTGTCGAGATTTTTGTTACTCCAATGGATGGTAGCCTTGTCATTATGGAAGGTAGTCTATTGTCAAGATTTTTGTTACTCCAATGGATGGTAGCCTTGTCATTATGAAAGGTAGTCTGTTGTCGAGTTTTTTGTTACTCCAATTGATGGTAGCCTTGTCATTATGGAACGTAGTCTGTTGTCGAGATTTTTTTTACTCTAATAGATGGCAGCCTTGTCATTATGGAAGGTATTCAATTATCGAGATTTTTGTCATTCCAAATGATGGTAGCCTTGTCATTATGGAAGGTTGTCTGTTGTCGAGATTTTTGATTTTCCAATGGATGATAGCCTTGTCATTATGGAAGGTAGTGTGTTGTCGATATTTTTGTTACTCCAATTGAAGGTAGCCTTGTCATTATGTAAGGTAGTCTGTTGTCGATATTTTTTGTTACTCCAATGGATGGTAGCCTTGTTATGATGGAAGGTAGTCTGTTGTTGATATTTTTGTTACTCCCATGGATGGTAGCCTTGACATTATGGAAGGAAGTTTGTCGATCAGATTTTGTTATTCCAATGGATGGTAGCCTTGTCATTATGGAAGGTAGTCTTTTGTCGAGATTTTTTTTACTCCAATTGATGGTAGCCTTGTCATTATGAAAGGTAGTCTGTTGCCAAGATTTTTGTTACTCTAAAGGATGGTAGCCTTGTCATTATGGATGGTAGTTTGTTTCCGAGATTTTTGTTACTCTAAAGGATGGTAGACTTGTCATTATGGAAGGTAGTCTGTTGTCGAGATTTTTGTAACTCCAATGGATTGTAGCCTTGTCATTATGGAAGGTAGTATGTTGTCGAAATTGATGTTACTCCAATGGATTGTAGCCTTGTCATTATGGAAGGTAGTCTGTGGTCGATATTTTTTTTACTCCAATGGATGGTAGCCTTGTCATTATGGAAGGTAGTCAGTTGTCGAGATTTGTGTTACTCCAATGGATGGTAGCCTTGTCATGATGGAAGGTAGTCTATTATCGAGATTTTTGTTATTCCATTTGATGGTGGCCTTGTCATTATGGAAGGTATACTTTTGTCGAGATTTTTTTACTCCAAATGGATGGTAGCCTAGTCATTATGGAAGGTAGTCTGTTGCCGATATTTTTGTTACTCTAAAGGATGGTAGCCTTGTCATTATGGATGGTAGTCTGTTGTCATGATTTTTGTTACTCCAATGGATGGTAGCCTTGTCATTATGGAAGGTAGTCTGTTGTCTTAATTTTTGTTACTCCAATGGATTGTAGCCTTGTCATTATGGAAGGTAGTCTGTTGTCTAGATTTTTGTTACTCCAATGGTTGTAGCCTTGTTATTATGGAAGGTAGTCTGTTGTCGAGATTTTTGTTACTCTAAAGGATGGTAGCCTTGTCATTATGGAAGGTAGTCTGTCGTTGAGATTTCTGTTACTCCAATGGATTGTAGCCTTGTCATTATGGAAGGTAGTCTGTTGTCTTAATTTTTGTTACTCCAATGGATTGTAGCCTTGTCATTTTGGAAGGTAGTCAATTGTCGATATTTTTGTTACTCAAATTGATGGTAGCCTTGTCATTATGTAAGGTAGTCTGTTGTCGAGATTTTTTGTTAGTCAAATGGATGGTAGCCTTGTCATGATGGAAGGTATTCTGTTGTGGATATTTTTGTTACTCCCATGGATGGTAGCCTTGTCATTATGGAAGGAAGTCTGTTGTCGAGATTTTTGTTATTCCAATGGATGGTAGCCTTGTCATTATGGAAGGTAGTCTTTTGTCGATATTTTTGTTACTCCAATTGATGGTAGCCTTGTCATTATGAAAGGTAGTCTGTTGCCGAGATTTTTGTTACGCTAAAGGATGGTAGCCTTGTCATTATGGAAGGTAGTCTGTTGTCGAGATTTTTTTTACACCAATGGATTGTTACCTTGTCATTATGGAAGGTAGTCTATTGTCGAAATTTATGTTACTCCAATGGATTGTAGCCTTGTCATTATGGAAGGTAGTCAGTTGTCGAGATTTTTGTTACTCCAATGGATGGTAGCCTTGTCATTATGGAGGGTAGTTTGTTGTCGAGATTTTTGTTACTCCAATGGATGGTAGCCTTGTCATTATGAAAGGTAGTCTGTTGTCGAGATTTTTATTACTCCAATTGATGGTAGCCTTGTCATTATGGAACGTAGTCTGTTGTCGAGATATTTTTTATTCCATTGGATAGTAGCCTTGTCATTATGGAAGGTAGTCTGTTGTCGATATTTTTGTCACTCCAATTGATGGTAGCCTTATCAACATGGAAGGTATTCTATTATCGAGATTTTTGTCACTCCAATTGATGGTAGCCTTATCATTATGGAAGGTAGTCTGTTGTCGAGATTTTTGTTTTTCCAATGGATGGTAGCCTTGTCATTATGGAAGGTAGTCTGTTGTCGAAATTTATGTTACTCCAATGGATTATAGCCTTGTCATTATGGAAGGTAGTCTATTGTCAAGATTTTTGTTACTCCAATGGATGGTAGCCTTGTCATTATGAAAGGTAGTCTGTTGTCGAGTTTTTTGTTACTCCAATTGATGGTAGCCTTGTCATTATGGAACGTAGTCTGTTGTCGAGATTTTTTTTACTCTAATAGATGGAAGCCTTGTCATTATGGAAGGTATTCTATTATCGAGATTTTTTTCACTCCAATTGATGGTAGCCTTGTCATTATGGAAGGTTGTCTGTTGTCGAGATTTTTGTTTTTCCAATGGATGATAGCCTTGTCATTATGGAAGGTAGTGTGTTGTTGATATTTTTGTTACTCCAATTGATGGTAGCCTTGTCATTATGTAAGGTAGTCTGTTGTCGATATTTTTTGTTACTCCAATGGATGGTAGCCTTGTTATGATGGAAGGTAGTCTGTTGTTGATATTTTTGTTACTCCCATGGATGGTAGCCTTGACATTATGGAAGGAAGTTTGTCGATCAGATTTTGTTATTCCAATGGATGGTAGCCTTGTCATTATGGAAGGTAGTCTTTTGTCGAGATTTTTGTTACTCCAATTGATGGTAGCCTTGTCATTATGAAAGGTAGTCTGTTGCCAAGATTTTTGTTACTCTAAAGGATGGTAGCCTTGTCATTATGGATGGTAGTTTGTTTCCGAGATTTTTGTTACTCTAAAGGATGGTAGACTTGTCATTATGGAAGGTAGTCTGTTGTCGAGATTTTTGTTATTCCATTGGATGGTAGCCTTGTCATTATGGAAGGTAGTCTTTTGTCGATATTTTTGTTACTCCAATTGATGGTAGCCTTGTCATTATGAAAGGTAGTCTGTTGCCGAGATTTTTGTTACGCTAAAGGATGGTAGCCTTGTCATTATGGAAGGTAGTCTGTTGTCGAGATTTTTTTTACACCAATGGATTGTTACCTTGTCATTATGGAAGGTAGTCTATTGTCGAAATTTATGTTACTCCAATGGATTGTAGCCTTGTCATTATGGAAGGTAGTCTGTTGGCGAGATTTTTGTTACTCCAATGGATGGTAGCCTTGTCATTATGGAGGGTAGTTTGTTGTCGAGATTTTTGTTACTCCAATGGATGGTAACCTTCTCATTATGAAAGGTAGTCTGTTGTCGAGATTTTTATTACTCCAATTGATGGTAGCCTTGTCATTATGGAACGTAGTCTGTTGTCGAGATTTTTGTTATTCCATTGGATAGTAGCCTTGTCATTATGGAAGGTAGTCTGTTGTCGAGATTTTTTTTACTCTAATAGATGGCAGCCTTGTCAACATGGAAGGTATTTTATTATCGAGATTTTTGTTACTCCAATTGATGGTAGCCTTATCATTATGGAAGGTAGTCTGTTGTCGAGATTTTTGTTTTTCCAATGGATGGTAGCCTTGTCATTATGGAAGGTAGTGTGTTGTCGATATTTTTGTTACTCCCATTGATGGTAGCGTTGTCATTATGGAACGTAGTATGTTTTCGAGATTTTTGTTAAACTAATGGATGGTAGCCTTGTCATTACAAAAGGTAGTATGTTGTCGAGATCTTTGTTACTCTAATGGATTGTAGCCTTGTCATTATGTAAGGTAGTCTGTTGTCGAGATTTTTGTTAGTCAAATGGATGGTAACCTTGTCATTATGGAAGGTAGTCTGTTGTCGAGTATTTCTTTACTCCAATTAATGGTAGCCTTGTTATTATGGAAGGTAGTCTGTTGTCGAGATTTTTGTTACACCAATGGATGGTAGCCTTGTCATTACGGAAGGTAGTCTGTTGTCGAGATTTCTGTTACTCCAATGGATTGTAGCCTTGTCATTATGGAAGGTAGTCTGTTGTCTTAATTTTTGTTACTCCAATGGATTGTAGCCTTGTCATTTTGGAAGGTAGTCAATTGTCGATATTTTTGTTACTCAAATTGATGGTAGCCTTGTCATTATGTAAGGTAGTCTGTTGTCGAGATTTTTTGTTAGTCAAATGGATGGTAGCCTTGTCATGATGGAAGGTATTCTGTTGTGGATATTTTTGTTACTCCCATGGATGGTAGCCTTGTCATTATGGAAGGAAGTCTGTTGTCGAGATTTTTGTTATTCCAATGGATGGTAGCCTTGTCATTATGGAAGGTAGTCTTTTGTCGATATTTTTGTTACTCCAATTGATGGTAGCCTTGTCATTATGAAAGGTAGTCTGTTGCCGAGATTTTTGTTACGCTAAAGGATGGTAGCCTTGTCATTATGGAAGGTAGTCTGTTGTCGAGATTTTTTTTACACCAATGGATTGTTACCTTGTCATTATGGAAGGTAGTCTATTGTCGAAATTTATGTTACTCCAATGGATTGTAGCCTTGTCATTATGGAAGGTAGTCAGTTGTCGAGATTTTTGTTACTCCAATGGATGGTAGCCTTGTCATTATGGAGGGTAGTTTGTTGTCGAGATTTTTGTTACTCCAATGGATGGTAGCCTTGTCATTATGAAAGGTAGTCTGTTGTCGAGATTTTTATTACTCCAATTGATGGTAGCCTTGTCATTATGGAACGTAGTCTGTTGTCGAGATATTTTTTATTCCATTGGATAGTAGCCTTGTCATTATGGAAGGTAGTCTGTTGTCGATATTTTTGTCACTCCAATTGATGGTAGCCTTATCAACATGGAAGTATTCTATTATCGAGATTTTTGTCACTCCAATTGATGGTAGCCTTATCATTATGTAAGGTAGTCTGTTGTCGAGATTTTTGTTTTTCCAATGGATGGTAGCCTTGTCATTATGGAAGGTAGTCTGTTGTCGAAATTTATGTTACTCCAATGGATTATAGCCTTGTCATTATGGAAGGTAGTCTATTGTCAAGATTTTTGTTACTCCAATGGATGGTAGCCTTGTCATTATGAAAGGTAGTCTGTTGTCGAGTTTTTTGTTACTCCAATTGATGGTAGCCTTGTCATTATGGAACGTAGTCTGTTGTCGAGATTTTTTTTACTCTAATAGATGGAAGCCTTGTCATTATGGAAGGTATTCTATTATCGAGATTTTTTTCACTCCAATTGATGGTAGCCTTGTCATTATGGAAGGTTGTCTGTTGTCGAGATTTTTGTTTTTCCAATGGATGATAGCCTTGTCATTATGGAAGGTAGTGTGTTGTTGATATTTTTGTTACTCCAATTGATGGTAGCCTTGTCATTATGTAAGGTAGTCTGTTGTCGATATTTTTTGTTACTCCAATGGATGGTAGCCTTGTTATGATGGAAGGTAGTCTGTTGTTGATATTTTTGTTACTCCCATGGATGGTAGCCTTGACATTATGGAAGGAAGTTTGTCGATCAGATTTTGTTATTCCAATGGATGGTAGCCTTGTCATTATGGAAGGTAGTCTTTTGTCGAGATTTTTGTTACTCCAATTGATGGTAGCCTTGTCATTATGAAAGGTAGTCTGTTGCCAAGATTTTTGTTACTCTAAAGGATGGTAGCCTTGTCATTATGGATGGTAGTTTGTTTCCGAGATTTTTGTTACTCTAAAGGATGGTAGACTTGTCATTATGGAAGGTAGTCTGTTGTCGAGATTTTTGTTATTCCATTGGATGGTAGCCTTGTCATTATGGAAGGTAGTCTTTTGTCGATATTTTTGTTACTCCAATTGATGGTAGCCTTGTCATTATGAAAGGTAGTCTGTTGCCGAGATTTTTGTTACGCTAAAGGATGGTAGCCTTGTCATTATGGAAGGTAGTCTGTTGTCGAGATTTTTTTTACACCAATGGATTGTTACCTTGTCATTATGGAAGGTAGTCTATTGTCGAAATTTATGTTACTCCAATGGATTGTAGCCTTGTCATTATGGAAGGTAGTCTGTTGGCGAGATTTTTGTTACTCCAATGGATGGTAGCCTTGTCATTATGGAGGGTAGTTTGTTGTCGAGATTTTTGTTACTCCAATGGATGGTAACCTTCTCATTATGAAAGGTAGTCTGTTGTCGAGATTTTTATTACTCCAATTGATGGTAGCCTTGTCATTATGGAACGTAGTCTGTTGTCGAGATTTTTGTTATTCCATTGGATAGTAGCCTTGTCATTATGGAAGGTAGTCTGTTGTCGAGATTTTTTTTACTCTAATAGATGGCAGCCTTGTCAACATGGAAGGTATTTTATTATCGAGATTTTTGTTACTCCAATTGATGGTAGCCTTATCATTATGGAAGGTAGTCTGTTGTCGAGATTTTTGTTTTTCCAATGGATGGTAGCCTTGTCATTATGGAAGGTAGTGTGTTGTCGATATTTTTGTTACTCCCATTGATGGTAGCGTTGTCATTATGGAACGTAGTATGTTTTCGAGATTTTTGTTAAACTAATGGATGGTAGCCTTGTCATTACAAAAGGTAGTATGTTGTCGAGATCTTTGTTACTCTAATGGATTGTAGCCTTGTCATTATGTAAGGTAGTCTGTTGTCGAGATTTTTGTTAGTCAAATGGATGGTAACCTTGTCATTATGGAAGGTAGTCTGTTGTCGAGTATTTCTTTACTCCAATTAATGGTAGCCTTGTTATTATGGAATGTAGTCTGTTGTCTAGATTTTTGTTACACCAATGGATGGTAGCCTTGTCATTACGGAAGGTAGTCTGTTGTCGAGATCTTTGTTACTCTAATGGATTGTAGCATTGTCATTATGGAAGGTAGTCAATTGTCGAGATTTTTGTTACTCAAATTGATGGTAGCCTTGTCATTATGTAAGGTAGTCTGTTGTCGAGATTTTTTGTTAGTCAAATGGATGGTAGCCTTGTCATGATGGAAGGTAGTCTGTTGTTGATATTTTTGTTACTCCCATGGATGGTAGCCTTGTCATTAAGGAAGGAAGTCTGTTGATCAGATTTTTTTACTCCAATGGATGGTAGCCTTGTCATTATGGAAGGTAGTCTGTTGTCGAGATTTTTGTTATTCCATTGGATGGTAGCCTTGTCATTATGGAAGGTAGTCTTTTGTCGAGATTTTTGTTACTCCAATTGATGGTAGCCTTGTCATTATGGATGGTAGTTTGTTGCCGAGATTTTTGTTACTCTAAAGGATGGTAGACTTGTCATTATGGAAGGTAGTCTGTTGTCGAGATTTTTGTAACTCCAATGGATTGTAGACTTGTCATTATGGAAGGTAGTCTGTTGTCGAAATTTATGTTACTCCAATGGATTGTAGCCTTGTCATTATGGAAGGTAGTCTGTTGTCGAGATTTTTGTTACTCCAATGGATGGTAGCCTTGTCATTATAGAAGGTAGTCTATTGTCAAGATTTTTGTTACTCCAATGGATGGTAGCCTTGTCATTATGAAAGGTAGTCTGTTGTCGAGTTTTTTGTTACTCCAATTGATGGTAGCCTTGTCATTATGGAACGTAGTCTGTTGTCGAGATTTTTTTTACTCTAATAGATGGCAGCCTTGTCATTATGGAAGGTATTCTATTATCGAGATTTTTGTCACTCCAATTGATGGTAGCCTTGTCATTATGGAAGGTTGTCTGTTGTCGAGATTTTTGTTTTTCCAATGGATGATAGCCTTGTCATTATGGAAGGTAGTGTGTTGTCGATATTTTTGTTACTCCAATTGATGGTAGCCTTGTCATTATGTAAGGTAGTCTTTTGTCGATATTTTTTGTTACTCCAATGGATGGTAGCCTTGTTATGATGGAAGGTAGTCTGTTGTTGATATTTTTGTTACTCCCATGGATGGTAGCCTTGACATTATGGAAGGAAGTTTGTCGATCAGATTTTGTTATTCCAATGGATGGTAGCCTTGTCATTATGGAAGGTAGTCTTTTGTCGAGATTTTTGTTACTCCAATTGATGGTAGCCTTGTCATTATGAAAGGTAGTCTGTTGCCAAGATTTTTGTTACTCTAAAGGATGGTAGCCTTGTCATTATGGATGGTAGTTTATTTCTGAGATTTTTGTTACTCTAAAGGATGGTAGACTTGTCATTATGGAAGGTAGTCTGTTGTCGAGATTTTTGTAACTCCAATGGATTGTAGCCTTGTCATTATGGAAGGTAGTATGTTGTCGAAATTTATGTTACTCCAATGGATTGTAGCCTTGTCATTATGGAAGGTAGTCTGTTGTCTTAATTTTTGTTACTCCAATGGATGGTAGCCTTGTCATTATGGAAGGTAGTCAATTGTCGATATTTTTGTTACTCAAATTGATGGTAGACTTGTCATTATGTAAGGTAGTCTGTTGTCGAGATTTTTTGTTAGTCAAATGGATGGTAGCCTTGTCATGATGGAAGGTATTCTGTTGTTGATATTTTTGTTACTCCCATGGATGGTAGCCTTGTCATTATGGAAGGAAGTCTGTTGATCATATTTTTTTACTCCAATGGATGGTAGCCTTGTAATTATGTAAGGTAGTCTATTGTCGAGATTTTTGTTATTCCATTGGATGGTAGCCTTGTCATTATGGAAGGTAGTCTTTTGTCGATATTTTTGTTACTCCAATTGATGGTAGCCTTGTCATTATGAAAGGTAGTCTGTTGCCGAGATTTTTGTTACGCTAAAGGATGGTAGCCTTGTCATTATGGAAGGTAGTCTGTTGTCGAGATTTTTTTTACACCAATGGATTGTTGCCTTGTCATTATGAAAGGTAGTCTGTTGTCGAGATTTTTATTACTCCAATTGATGGTAGCCTTGTCATTTCGGAACGTAGTCTGTTGTCGAGATTTTTTTTATTCCATTGGATAGTAGCCTTGTCATTATGGAAGGTAGTCTGTTGTCGATATTTTTGTCACTCCAATTGATGGTAGCCTTATCAACATGGAAGGTATTCTATTATCGAGATTTTTGTCACTCCAATTGATGATAGCCTTATCATTATGGAAGGTAGTCTGTTGTCGAGATTTTTGTTTTTCCAATGGATGGTAGCCTTGTCATTATGGAAGGTAGTGTGTTGTCGATATTTTTGTTACTCCAATTGATGGTAGCGTTGTCATTATGGAACGTAGTATGTTTTCGAGATTTTTGTTAAACTAATGGATGGTAGCCTTGTCATTACAAAAGGTAGTATGTTGTCGAGATCTTTGTTACTCTAATGGATTGTAGCCTTGTCATTATGTAAGGTAGTCTGTTGTCGAGATTTTTGTTAGTCAAATGGATGGTACCCTTGTCATTATGGAAGGTAGTCTGTTGTCGAGTATTTCTTTACTCCAATTAATGGTAGCCTTGTTATTATGGAATGTAGTCTATTGTCTAGATTTTTGTTACACCAATGGATGGTAGCCTTGTCATTACGGAAGGTAGTCTGTTGTCGAGATCTTTGTTACTCTAATGGATTGTAGCATTGTCATTATGGAAGGTAGTCAATTGTCGAGATTTTTGTTACTCAAATTGATGGTAGCCTTGTCATTATGTAAGGTAGTCTGTTGTCGAGATTTTTTGTTAGTCAAATGGATGGTAGCCTTGTCATGATGGAAGGTAGTCTGTTGTTGATATTTTTGTTACTCCCATGGATGGTAGCCTTGTCATTATGGAAGGAAGTCTGTTGATCATATTTTTTTACTCCAATGGATGGTAGCCTTGTCATTATGGAAGGTAGTCTGTTGTCGAGATTTTTGTTATTCCTTTGGATGGTAGCCTTGTCATTATGGAAGGTAGTCTTTTGTTGAGATTTTTGTTACTCCAATTGATGGTAGCCTTGTCATTATGGATGGTAGTTTGTTGCTGAGATTTTTGTTACTCTAAAGGATGGTAGACTTGTCATTATGGAAGGTAGTCTGTTGTCGAGATTTTTGTTACTCCAATGGATTGTAGCCTTGTCATTATGGAAGGTAGTAGGTTGTCGAAATTTATGTTACTCCAATGGATTGTAGCCTTGTCATTATGGAAGGTAGTTTGTTGTCGATATTTTTTTTACTCCATTGGATGGTAGCCTTGTCATTGTGGAAGGTAGTCAGTTGTCGAGATTTTTGTTACTCCAATGGATGGTAGCCTTGTCATTATGGAAGGTAGTCTATTGTCGAGATTTTTGTTATTCCATTGGATTGTGGCCTTGTCATTATGGAAGGTAGACTTTTGTCAAGATTTATGTTACTCCAAATGGATGGTAGCCTTGTCATTATGGAAGGTAGTCTGTTGCCGAGATTTTTGTTACTCTAAAGGATGGTAGCCTTGTCATTATGGATGGTAGTCTGTTGTCCAGATTTTTGTTACTCCAATGGATTGTAGCCTTGTCATTATGGAAGGTAGTCTGTTGTCTTAATTTTTGTTACTCCAATGGATTGTAGCCTTTTCATTATGGAAGGTAGTCTGTTGTCTAGATTTTTGTTACTCGAATAGTGGTAGCCTTGCCATTATGGAAGGTAGTCTGTTGCTGAGATATTTGTTACTCCAATGGATGGTAGCCTTGTCATTATGGAAGGTATTCTATTATCAAAATTTTTGTCACTCCAATTGATGGTAGCCTTGTCATTATGGAAGGTTGTCTGTTGTCGAGATTTTTGTTTTTCCAATGGATGATAGCCTTGTCATTATGGAAGGTAGTGTGTTGTCGATATTTTTTTCACTCCAATTGATGGTAGGGTTGTCATTATGGAACGTAGTCTGTTTTCGAGATTTTTGTTACATTAATAGATGGTAGCCTTGTCATTACAGAAGGTAGTCTGTTGTCGAGATCTTTGTTACTCTAATGGATTGTAGCCTTGTCATTATATAAGGTAGTCTGTTGTCGATATTTTTGTTAGTCAAATGGATGGTAGCCTTGTCATGATGGAAGGTAGTCTGTTGTTGATATTTTTGTTAATCCAATGGATGGTAGCCTTGTCATTATGGAAGGAAGTCTGTTGATCAGATTTTTGTTACTCCAATGCATGGTAGCCTTGTCATTATGGAAGGTAGTCTATTGTCGAGATTTATGTTATTCCATTGGATGGTAGCCTTGTCATTATGGAAGGTAGACTTTTGTCGAGATTTTTGTTACTCCAAATGGATGGTAGCCTTGTCATTATGGAAGGTAGTCTGTTGCCGAGATTTTTGATACTCTAAAGGATGGTAGCCTTGTCATTATGGATGGTAGTCTGTTGTCGATATTTTTGTTACTCTAATGGATTGTAGCCTTGTCATTATGGAAGGTAGTCTGTTGTCTTAATTTTTGTTACTCCAATGGATTGTAGCCTTGTCATTATGGAAGGTAGTCTGTTGCCGAGATTTTTGTTACTCCAATGGATGGTAGCCTTGTCATTATGGAAGGTAGTCTGTCGTTGAGATTTCTGTTACTCCAATGGATGGTAGCCTTGTCATTATGGAAGGTAGTCTATTTTCGAGATTTATGTTATTCCATTGGATGGTAGCCTTGTCATTATGGAAGGTAGACTTTTGTCGAGATTTTTGTTACTCCAAATGGATGTTAGCCTTGTCATGATGGAAGGTAGTCTGTTGCCGAGATTTTTGTTACTTTAAAGGATGGTAGCCTTGTCATTATGGATGGTAGTCTGTTGTCGAGATTTTTGTTACTCTAATGGATTGTAGCCTTCTCATTATGGAAGGTAGTCTATTGTCTTCATTTTTGTTACTCCAATGGATTGTAACCTTGTCATTATGGAAGGTAGTCTGTTGTCTAGATTTTTGTTACTCCAATGGATGGTAGCCTTGTCATTATGGAAGGTAATCTGTGGTTGAGATTTCTGTTACTCCAATTGATGGTAGCCTTATCATTATGGAAGGTAGTCTGTTGTCGAGATTTCTTTTACTCTAATAGATGGCAGCCTTGTCATTATGGAAGGTATTATATTATCAAGTTTTTTGTCACTCCAATTGATGGTAGCCTTGTCATTATGGAAGGTTGTCTGTTGTCGAGTTTTTCTTTACTCCAATGGATGATAGCCTTGTCATTATGGAACGTAGTCTGTTGTCGATATTTTTGTTACACCAATGGATCGTAGCCTTGTCATTAGGGAAGGTAGTCTGTTGTCGAGATCTTTGTTACTCTAATGGATTGTAGCCTTGTCATTATGGAAGGTAGTCAATTGTCGATATTTTTGTTACTCACATTGATGGTAGCCTTGTCATTATGTAAGGTAGTCTATTGTCGAGATTTTTTGTTAGTCAAATGGATGGTAGCCTATCATGATGGAAGGTAGTCTGTTGTTGATATTTTTGTTACTCCCATGGATGGTAGCCTTGTCATTATGGAAGGAAGTCTGTTGATCAGATTTTTTTACTCCAATGGATGGTAGCCTTGTAATTATGGAAGGTAGTCTGTTGTCGAGATTATTGTTATTTCATTGGATGGTAGCCTTGTCATTATGGAAGGTAGTCTTTTGTCGAGATTTTTGTTACTCCAATTGATGGTAGCCTTGTCATTATGGAAGGTAGTTTGTTTCCGAGATTTTTGTTACTGTAAAGGATGGTAGCCTTGTCATTATGGATGGTAGTCTGTTGTCGAGATTTTTGTTACTCCAATGGATTGTAGCCTTGTCATTATGGAAGGTAGTTTGTTGTCGAAATTTATGTTACTCCAATGGATTGTAGCCTTGTCATTATGGAAGGTAGTCTGTTGTCGAGATTTTTGTTACTCTAATGGTGGTAGCCTTGTCATTATCGAAGGTAGTTTGTTTTCGAAATTTTTGTTACTCCAATGGATTGTAGCCTTGTCATTATCGAAGGTAGTATGTTGTCGAGATTTTTGTCACTCTAATTGATGGTAGCCTTGTCATTATGGAAGGTAGTCTGTTGTCGAGATTTTTCTTACTCCAATGGATGGTAGCCTTGTCATTATGGAAGGTAGTCTGATGTCGAGATTTTTGTTACTCCAATTGATGGTAGCGTTATCATTATGGAACATAGTCTGTTTTCCTGATTTTTGTTACACTAATGGATGGTAGCCTTGTCATTACGAAAGGTAGTCTGTTGTCGAGATCTCTTTTACTCTAATGGATTGTAGCCTTGTCATTATGTAAGGTAGTCTGTTGTCGATATTTTTGTTAGTCAAATGGATGGTAGCCTTGTCATGATGGAAGGTAGTCTGTTGTTGATATTTTTGTTAATCCAATGGATGGTAGCCTTGTCATTATGGAAGGAAGTCTGTTGATCAGATTTTTCTAACTCCAATAGATGGTAGCCTTGTCATTATGGAAGGTAGTCTATTGTCGAGATTTATGTTATTCCATTGGATGGTAGCCTTGTCATTATGGAAGGTAGACTTTTGTCGAGATTTTTGTTACTCCAAATGGATGGTAGCCTTGTCATTATGGAAGGTAGTTTGTTGCCGAGATTTTTGTTACTGTAAATGATGGTAGCCTTGTCATTATGGATGGTAGTCTGGTGTCGAGATTTTTGTTACTCCAATGGATTGTAGCCTTGTCATTATGGAAGGTAGTTTGTTGTCGTAATTTTTGTTACTCCAATGGATTATAGCCTTGTCATTATGGAAGGTAGTCTGTTGTATAGATTTTTGTTACTCCAATGGATTGTAACCTTGTCATTATGGAAGGTAGTCTGTTGTCTAGATTTTTGTTACTCCAATGGATGGTAGCCTTGTCATTATGGAAGGTAATCTGTGGTTGAGATTTCTGTCACTCCAATTGATGGTAGCCTTATCATTATGGAAGGTAGTCTGTTGTCGAGATTTCTTTTACTCTAATAGATGGCAGCCTTGTCATTATGGAAGGTATTATATTATCAAGTTTTTTGTCACTCCAATTGATGGTAGCCTTGTCATTATGGAAGGTTGTCTGTTGTCGAGTTTTTCTTTACTCCAATGGATGATAGCCTTGTCATTATGGAACGTAGTCTGTTGTCGATATTTTTGTTACACCAATGGATCGTAGCCTTGTCATTAGGGAAGGTAGTCTGTTGTCGAGATCTTTGTTACTCTAATGGATTGTAGCCTTGTCATTATGGAAGGTAGTCAATTGTCGATATTTTTGTTACTCACATTGATGGTAGCCTTGTCATTATGTAAGGTAGTCTATTGTCGAGATTTTTTGTTAGTCAAATGGATGGTAGCCTATCATGATGGAAGGTAGTCTGTTGTTGATATTTTTGTTACTCCCATGGATGGTAGCCTTGTCATTATGGAAGGAAGTCTGTTGATCAGATTTTTTTACTCCAATGGATGGTAGCCTTGTAATTATGGAAGGTAGTCTGTTGTCGAGATTATTGTTATTTCATTGGATGGTAGCCTTGTCATTATGGAAGGTAGTCTTTTGTCGAGATTTTTGTTACTCCAATTGATGGTAGCCTTGTCATTATGGAAGGTAGTTTGTTTCCGAGATTTTTGTTACTGTAAAGGATGGTAGCCTTGTCATTATGGATGGTAGTCTGTTGTCGAGATTTTTGTTACTCCAATGGATTGTAGCCTTGTCATTATGGAAGGTAGTTTGTTGTCGAAATTTATGTTACTCCAATGGATTGTAGCCTTGTCATTATGGAAGGTAGTCTGTTGTCGAGATTTTTGTTACTCTAATGGTGGTAGCCTTGTCATTATCGAAGGTAGTTTGTTTTCGAAATTTTTGTTACTCCAATGGATTGTAGCCTTGTCATTATCGAAGGTAGTATGTTGTCGAGATTTTTGTCACTCTAATTGATGGTAGCCTTGTCATTATGGAAGGTAGTCTGTTGTCGAGATTTTTCTTACTCCAATGGATGGTAGCCTTGTCATTATGGAAGGTAGTCTGATGTCGAGATTTTTGTTACTCCAATTGATGGTAGCGTTATCATTATGGAACATAGTCTGTTTTCCTGATTTTTGTTACACTAATGGATGGTAGCCTTGTCATTACGAAAGGTAGTCTGTTGTCGAGATCTCTTTTACTCTAATGGATTGTAGCCTTGTCATTATGTAAGGTAGTCTGTTGTCGATATTTTTGTTAGTCAAATGGATGGTAGCCTTGTCATGATGGAAGGTAGTCTGTTGTTGATATTTTTGTTAATCCAATGGATGGTAGCCTTGTCATTATGGAAGGAAGTCTGTTGATCAGATTTTTCTAACTCCAATAGATGGTAGCCTTGTCATTATGGAAGGTAGTCTATTGTCGAGATTTATGTTATTCCATTGGATGGTAGCCTTGTCATTATGGAAGGTAGACTTTTGTCGAGATTTTTGTTACTCCAAATGGATGGTAGCCTTGTCATTATGGAAGGTAGTTTGTTGCCGAGATTTTTGTTACTGTAAATGATGGTAGCCTTGTCATTATGGATGGTAGTCTGGTGTCGAGATTTTTGTTACTCCAATGGATTGTAGCCTTGTCATTATGGAAGGTAGTTTGTTGTCGTAATTTTTGTTACTCCAATGGATTATAGCCTTGTCATTATGGAAGGTAGTCTGTTGTATAGATTTTTGTTACTCCAATGGTGGTAGCCTTGTCATTATCGAAGGTAGTCTGTTGTCGAAATTTTTGTTACTCCAATGGATGGTAGCCTTGTCATTATCGAAGGTAGTCTGTTGTCGAGATTTTTGTCACTCTAATTGATGGTAGCCTTGTCATTATGGAAGGTAGTCTGTTGTCGAGATTTCTTTTACTCTAATAGATGGCAGCCTTGTCATTATGGAAGGTATTCTATTATCAAGATTTTTGTCACTCCAATTGATGGTAGCCTTGTCATTATGGAAGGTTGTCTGTTGTCGAGATTTTTGTTTTTCCAATGGATGATAGACTTGTCATTATGGAAGGTAGTGTGTTGTCGATATTTTTGTTACTCCAATTGATGGTAGCGTTGTCATTATGGAACGTAGTCTGTTTTCGAGATTTTTGTTACATTAATGGATGGTACCCTTGTCATTACGGAAGGTAGTCTGTTGTCGAGATCTTTGTTACTCTAATGGATTGTAGCCTTGTCATTATGTAAGGTTGTCTGTTGTCGACATTTTTGTTAGTCAAATGGATGGTAGCCTTGTCATGATGGAAGGTACTCTGTTGTTGATATTTTTGTTAATCCAATGGATGGTAGCCTTGTCATTATGGAAGGAAGTTTGTTGATCAAATTTTTGTTACCCCAATGGATGGTAGCCTTGTCATTATGGAAGGTAGTCTATTGTCGAGATTTATGTTACTCTAAAGGATGGTAGCCTTGTCATTATGGATGGTAGTCTGTTGTCGAGATTTTTGTTACTCTAATGGATTGTAGCCTTGTCATTATGGAAGGTAGTCTGTTGTCTAGATTTTTGTTACTCCAATGGTGGTAGCCTTGTCATTATGGAAGGTAGTCTGTTGCCGAGATTTTTGTTACTCCAATGGATGGTAGCCTTGTCATTATGGAAGGTAATCTGTCGTTGAGATTTATGTTACTCCAATGGATGATAGTCTTGTCATTACGGAAGGTAGTCTGTTGTCGAGATTTTTGTCACTCCAATTGATGGTAGGCTTGTCATTATGGAAGGTAATCTGTTGTCGAGATTTTTGTTACTTCAATGGATGGTAGCCTTGTCATTATGGAAGGTAGTCTGTTGTCGAGTTTTTCTTTACTCCAATTGATGGTAGCCTATTCATTATGGAACGTAGTCTGTTGTCGATATTTTTGTTACACCAATGGATCGTAGCCTTGTCATTAGGGAAGGTAGTCTGTTGTCGAGATCTTTTTTACTCTAATGGATTGTAGCCTTGTCATTATGGAAGGTAGTCAATTGTCGATATTTTTGTTACTCACTTTGATGGTAGCCTTGTCATTATGTAAGGTAGTATGTTGTCGAGATTTTTTGTTAGTCAAATGGATGGTAGCCTATCATGATGGAAGGTAGTCTGTTGTTGATATTTTTGTTACTCCCATGGATGGTAGCCTTGTCATTATGGAAGGAAGTCTGTTGATCAGATTTTTTTACTTCAATGGATGGTAGCCTTGTAATTATGGAAGGTAGTCTGTTGTCGAGATTTTTGTTATTTCATTGGATGGTAGCCTTGTCATTATGGAAGGTAGTCTTTTGTCGAGATTTTTTTTACTCCAATTGATGGTAGCCTTGTCATTATGGAAGGTAGTTTGTTGCCGAGATTTTTGTTACTGTAAATGATGGTAGCCTTGTAATTGTGGATGGTAGTCTGTTGTCGAGATTTTTGTTACTCCAATGGATTGTAGCCTTGTCATTATGGAAGGTAGTTTGTTGTCGTAATTTTTGTTACTCCAATGGATTGTAGCCTTGTCACTATGGAAGGTAGTCTGTTGTATAGATTTTTGTTACTCCAATGGTGGTAGCCTTGTCATTATCGAAGGTAGTCTGTTGTCGAAATTTTTGTTACTCCAATGGATGGTAGCCTTGTCATTATCGAAGGTAGTCTATTGTCGAGATTTTTGTCACTCTAATTGATGGTAGCCTTATCATTATGGAAGGTAGCCTGTTGTCGAGATTTCTTTTACTCTAATAGATGGCAGCCTTGTCATTATGGAAGGTATTCTATTATCAAGATTTTTGTCACTCCAATTGATGGTAGCCTTGTCATTATGGAAGGTTGTCTGTTGTCGAGATTTTTGTTTTTCCAATGGATGATAGACTTGTCATTATGGAAGGTAGTGTGTTGTCGATATTTTTGTTACTCCAATTGATGGTAGCGTTGTCATTATGGAACGTAGTCTGTTTTCGAGATTTTTGTTACATTAATGGATGGTAGCCTTGTCATTACGGAAGGTAGTCTGTTGTCGAGATCTTTGTTACTCTAATGGATTGTAGCCTTGTCATTATGTAAGGTAGTCTGTTGTCGATATTTTTGTTAGTCAAATGGATGGTAGCCTTGTCATGATGGAAGGTAGTCTGTTGTTGATATTTTTGTTAATCCAATGGATGGTAGCCTTGTCATTATGGAAGGAAGTCTGTTGATCAGATTTTTGTTACTCCAATGGATGGTAGCCTTGTCATTATGGAAGGTAGTCTATTGTCGAGATTTATGTTATTCCATTGGATGATAGCCTTGTCATTATGGAAGGTAGACTTTTCTCTAGATTTTTGTTACTCCAAATGGATGGTAGCCTTGTCATTATGGAAGGTAGTCTGTTGCCGAGATTTTTGTTACTCTAAAGGATGGTAGCCTTGTCATTATGGATGGTTGTCTGTTGTCGAGATTTTTGTTACTCTAATGGATTGTAGCCTTGTCATTATGGAAGGTAGTCTGTTGTCTAGATTTTTGTTACTCCAATGGTGGTAGCCTTGTCATTATGGAAGGTAGTCTCTTGCCGAGATTTTTGTTACTCCAATGGATGGTAGCCTTGTCATTATGGAAGGTAGTCTATCATTGAGATTTATGTTACTCCAATGGATGGTAGCCTTGTCATTATGGAAGGTAGTCTATTGTCGAGATTTATGTTATTCCATTGGATGGTAGCCTTGTCATTTTGGAAGGTAGACTTTTGTCGAGATTTTTGTTACTCCAAATGGATGGTAGCCTTGTCATTATGGAAGGTAGTTTGTTGCCGAGATTTTTGTTACTCTAAAGGATGGTAGCCTTGTCATTATGGATGGTAGTCTGTTGCCGAGATTTTTGTTACTCTAATGGATTGTAGCCTTGTCATTATGGAAGGTAGTATGTCGTCTTAATTTTTGTTACTCCAATGGATTGTAGCCTTGTCATTATGGAAGGTAGTCTGTTGTCTAGATTTTTGTTACTCCAATGGTGGTAGCCTTGTCATTATGGAAGGTAGTCTGTTGCCGAGATTTTTGTTACTCCAATGGATGGTAGCCTTGTCATTATGGAAGGTAATCTGTCGTTGAGATTTCTGTTACTCCAATGGATGATAGCCTTGTCATTATGGAAGGTAGTCTGTTGTCGAGATTTTTGTCACTCCAATTGATGGTAGGCTTGTCATTATGGAAGGTAATCTGTTGTCGAGATTTTTGTTACTTCAATGGATGGTAGCCTTGTCATTATGGAAGGTAGTCTGTTGTCGAGTTTTTCTTTACTCCAATTGATGGTAGCCTATTCATTATGGAACGTAGTCTGTTGTCGATATTTTTGTTACACCAATGGATCGTAGCCTTGTCATTACGGAAGGTAGTCTGTTGTCGAGATCTTTGTTACTCTAATGGATTGTAGCCTTGTCATTATGGAAGGTAGTCAATTGTCGATATTTTTGTTACTCACTTTGATGGTAGCCTTGTCATTATGTAAGGTAGTCTGTTGTCGAGATTTTTTGTTAGTCAAATGGATGGTAGCCTATCATGATGGAAGGTAGTCTGTTGTTGATATTTTTGTTACTCCCATGGATGGTAGCCTTGTCATTATGGAAGGAAGTCTGTTGATCAGATTTTTTCACTTCAATGGATGGTAGCCTTGTAATTATGGAAGGTAGTCTGTTGTCGAGATTTTTGTTATTTCATTGGATGGTAGCCTTGTCATTATGGAAGGTAGTCTTTTGTCGAGATTTTTTTTACTCCAATTGATGGTAGCCTTGTCATTATGGAAGGTAGTTTGTTGCCGAGATTTTTGTTACTGTAAATGATGGTAGCCTTGTCATTATGGATGGTAGTCTGTTGTCGAGATTTTTGTTACTCCAATGGATTGTAGCCTTGTCATTATGGAAGGTAGTTTGTTGTCGTAATTTTTGTTACTCCAATGGATTGTAGCCTTGTCACTATGGAAGGTAGTCTGTTGTATAGATTTTTGTTACTCCAATGGTGGTAGCCTTGTCATTATCGAAGGTAGTCTGTTGTCGAAATTTTTGTTACTCCAATGGATGGTAGCCTTGTCATTATCGAAGGTAGTCTGTTGTCGAGATTTTTGTCACTCTAATTGATGGTAGCCTTGTCATTATGGAAGGTAGTCTGTTGTCGAGATTTCTTTTACTCTAATAGATGGCAGCCTTGTCATTATGGAAGGTATTCTATTATCAAGATTTTTGTCACTCCAATTGATGGTAGCCTTGTCATTATGGAAGGTTGTCTGTTGTCGAGATTTTTGTTTTTCCAATGGATGATAGACTTGTCATTATGGAAGGTAGTGTGTTGTCGATATTTTTGTTACTCCAATTGATGGTAGCGTTGTAATTATGGAACGTATTCTGTTTTCGAGATTTTGGTTACATTAATGGATGGTAGCCTTGTCATTACGGAAGGTAGTTTGTTGTCGAGATCTTTGTTACTCTAATGGATTGTAGCCTTGTCATTATGTAAGGTAGTCTGTTGTCGATATTTTTGTTAGTCAAATGGATGGTAGCCTTGTCATGATGGAAGGTAGTCTATTGTTGATATTTTTGTTAATCCAATGGATGGTAGCCTTGTCATTATGGAAGGAAGTCTGTTGATCAGATTTTTGTTACTCCAATGGATGGTAGCCTTGTCATTATGGAAGGTAGTCTATTGTCGAGATTTATGTTATTCCATTGGATGATAGCCTTGTCATTATGGAATGTAGACTTTTCTCGAGATTTTTGTTACTCCAAATGGATGGTAGCCTTGTCATTATGGAAGGTAGTCTGTTGCCGAGATTTTTGTTACTCTAAAGGATGGTAGCCTTGTCATTATGGATGGTAGTCTGTTGTCGAGATTTTTGTTACTCTAATGGATTGTAGCCTTGTCATTATGGAAGGTAGTCTGTTGTCTAGATTTTTGTTACTCCAATGGTGGTAGCCTTGTCATTATGGAAGGTAGTCTGTTGCCGAGATTTTTGTTACTCCAATGGATGGTAGCCTTGTCATTATGGAAGGTAGTCTATCGTTGAGATTTCTGTTACTCCAATGGATGGTAGCCTTGTCATTATGGAAGGTAGTTTATTGTCGAGATTTATGTTATTCCATTGGATGGTAGCCTTGTCATTTTGGAAGGTAGACTTTTGTCGAGATTTTTGTTACTCCAAATGGATGGTAGCCTTGTCATTATGGAAGGTAGTTTGTTGCCGAGATTTTTGTTACTCTAAAGGATGGTAGCCTTGTCATTATGGATGGTAGTCTGTTGCCGAGATTTTTGTTACTCTAATGGATTGTAGCCTTGTCATTATGGAAGGTAGTATGTCGTCTTAATTTTTGTTACTCCAATGGATTGTAGCCTTGTCATTATGGAAGGTAGTCTGTTGTCTAGATTTTTGTTACTCCAATGGTGGTAGCCTTGTCATTATGGAAGGTAGTCTGTTGCCGAGATTTTTGTTACTCCAATGGATGGTAGCCTTGTCATTATGGAAGGTAATTTGTCGTTGAGATTTCTGTTACTCCAATGGATGATAGCCTTGTGATTATGGAAGGTAGTCTGTTGTCGAGATTTTTGTCACTCCAATTGATGGTAGGCTTGTCATTATGGAAGGTAATCTGTTGTCGAGATTTTTGTTACTTCAATGGATGGTAGCCTTGTCATTATGGAAGGTAGTCTGTTGTGGAGTTTTTCTTTACTCCAATTGATGGTAGCCTATTCATTATGGAACATAGTCTGTTGTCGATATTTTTGTTACACCAATGGATCGTAGCCTTGTCATTAGGGAAGGTAGTCTGTTGTCCAGATCTTTGTTACTCTAATGGATTGTAGCCTTGTCATTATGGAAGGTAGTCAATTGTCGATATTTTTGTTACTCACATTGATGGTAGCCTTGTCATTATGTAAGGTAGTCTGTTGTCGAGATTTTTTGTTAGTCAAATGGATGGTAGCCTATCATGATGGAAGGTAGTCTGTTGTTGATATTTTTGTTACTCCCATGGATGGTAGCCTTGTCATTATGGAAGGAAGTCTGTTGATCAGATTTTTTTACTCCAATGGATGGTAGCCTTGTAATTATGGAAGGTAGTCTGTTATCGAGATTTTTGTTATTTCATTGGATGATAGCCTTGTCATTATGGAAGGTAGTCTTTTGTCGAGATTTTTGTTACTCCAATTGATGGTAGCCTTGTCATTATGGAAGGTAGTTTGTTTCCGAGATTTTTGTTACTGTAAGGGATGGTAGCCTTGTCATTATGGATGGTAGTCTGTTGTCGAGATTTTTGTTACTCCAATGGATTGTAGCCTTGTCATTATGGAAGGTAGTTTGTTGTCGAAATTTATGTTACTCCAATGGATTGTAGCCTTGTCATTATGGAAGGTAGTCTGTTGCCGAGATTTTTGTTACTCTAATGGTGGTAGCCTTGTCATTATCGAAGGTAGTTTGTTTTCGAAATTTTTGTTACTCCAATGGATTGTAGCCTTGTCATTATGGAAGGTAGTCTGTTGTCGAGATTTTTCTTACTCCAATGGATGGTAGCCTTGTCATTATGGAAGGTAGTCTGTTGTCGAGATTTTTGTTACTCCAATTGATGGTAGCCTTGTCATTATGGAACGTAGTCTGTTGTCGAGATTTTTGTTACTCCAATGGATTGTAGCCTTGTCATTATGGAAGGTAGTGTGTTGTCTATATTTTTGTTACTCCAATTGATGGTAGCGTTATCATTATGGAACATAGTCTGTTTTCCTGATTTTTGTTACACTAATGGATGGTAGCCTTGTCATTACGAAAGGTAGTCTGTTGTCGAGATCTTTGTTACTCTAATGGATTGTAGCCTTGTCATTATGTAAGGTAGTCTGTTGTCGATATTTTTGTTAGTCAAATGGATGGTAGCCTTGTTATGATGGAAGGTAGTCTGTTGTTGATATTTTTGTTAATCCAATGGATGGTAGCCTTGTCATTATGGAAGGAAGTCTGTTGATCAGATTTTTCTAACTCCAATGGATGGTAGCCTTGTCATTATGGAAGGTAGTCTATTGTCGAGATTTATGTTATTCCATTGGATGGTAGCCTTGTCATTATGGAAGGTAGACTTTTGTCGAGATTTTTGTTACTCAAAATGGATGGTAGCCTTGTCATTATGGAAGGTAGTTTGTTGCCGAGATTTTTGTTACTGTAAATGATGGTAGCCTTGTCATTATGGATGGTAGTCTGTTGTCAAGATTTTTGTTACTCCAATGGATTGTAGCCTTGTCATTATGGAAGGTAATTTGTTGTCGTAATTTTTGTTACTCCAATGGATTGTAGCCTTGTCTTTATGGAAGGTAGTCTGTTGTATAGATTTTTGTTACTCCAATGGTGGTAGCCTTGTCATTATCGAAGGTAGTCTGTTGTCGAAATTTTTGTTACTCCAATGGATGGTAGCCTTGTCATTATCGAAGGTAGTCTGTTGTCGAGATTTTTGTCACTCTAATTGATGGTAGCCTTGTCATTATGGAAGGTAGTCTGTTGTCGAGATTTCTTTTACTCTAATAGATGGCAGCCTTGTCATTATGGAAGGTATTCTATTATCAAGATTTTTGTCACTCCAATTGATGGTAGCCTTGTCATTATGGAAGGTTGTCTGTTGTCGAGATTTTTGTTTTTCCAATGGATGATAGACTTGTCATTATGGAAGGTAGTGTGTTGTCGATATTTTTGTTACTCAAATTGATGGTAGCCTTGTCATTACGGAAGGTAGTCTGTTGTCGAGATCTTTGTTACTCTAATGGATTGTAGCCTTGTCATTATGTAAGGTAGTCTGTTGTCGATATTTTTGTTAGTCAAATGGATGGTAGCCTTGTCATGATGGAAGGTAGTCTGTTGTCGATATTTTTGTTAGTCAAATGGATGGTAGCCTTGTCATTATGGAAGGTAGTCTGTTGTTGATATTTTTGTTACTCCAATGGATGGTAGCCTTGTCATTATGGAAGGTAGTCTATTGTCGAGATTTATGTTATTCCATTGGATGATAGCCTTGTCATTATGGAAGGTAGACTTTTGTCGAGATTTTTGTTACTCCAAATGGATGGTAGCCTTGTCATTATGGAAGGTAGTCTGTTGCCGAGATTTTTGTTACTCTAAAGGATGGTAGCCTTGTCATTATGGATGGTAGTCTGTTGTCGAGATTTTTGTTACTCCAATGTATTATAGCCTTGTCATTATGGAAGGTAGTCTGTTGTCTAGATTTTTGTTACTCCAATGGTGGTAGCCTTGTCATTATGGAAGGTAGTCTATTGTCGAGATTTTTGTTACTCCAATGGATGGTAGCCTTGTCATTATGGAAGGTAATCTGTCGTTGAGATTTCTGTTACTCCAATGGATGATAGCCTTGTCATTATGGAAGGTAGTCTGTTGTCGAGATTTTTGTCACTCCAATTGATGGTAGGCTTGTCATTATGGAAGGTAATCTGTTGTCGAGATTTTTGTTACTTCAATGGATGGTAGCCTTGTCATTATGGAAGGTAGTCTGTTGTCGAGTTTTTCTTTACTCCAATTGATGGTAGCCTATTCATTATGGAACGTAGTTTGTTGTCGATATTTTTGTTACACCAATGGATCGTAGCCTTGTCATTAGGGAAGGTAGTCTGTTGTCGAGATCTTTGTTACTCTAATGGATTGTAGCCTTGTCATTATGGAAGGTAGTCAATTGTCGATATTTTTGTTACTCACATTGATGGTAGCCTTGTAATTATGTAAGGTAGTCTGTTGTCGAGATTTTTTGTTAGTCAAATGGATGGTAGCCTATCATGATGGAAGGTAGTCTGTTGTTGATATTTTTGTTACTCCCATGGATGGTAGCCTTGTCATTATGGAAGGAAGTATGTTGATCAGATTTTTTTACTCCAATGGATGGTAGCCTTGTAATTATGGAAGGTAGTCTGTTGTCGAGATTTTTGTTATTTTATTGGATGGTAGCCTTGTCATTATGGAAGGTAGTCTTTTGTCGAGATTTTTGTTACTCCAATTGATGGTAGCCTTGTCATTATGGAAGGTAGTTTGTTTCCGAGATTTTTGTTACTGTAAAGGATGGTAGCCTTGTCATTATGGATTGTAGTCTGTTGTCGAGATTTTTGTTACTCCAATGGATTGTAGCCTTGTCATTATGGAAGGTAGTATGTTGTCGTAATTTTTGTTACTCCAATGGATTGTAGCCTTGTCATTATGGAAGGTAGTCTGTTGTCTAGATTTTTGTTACTCTAATGGTGGTAGCCTTGTCATTATCGAAGGTAGTCTGTTGTCGAAATTTTTGTTACTCCAATGGATGGTAGCCTTGTCATTATCGAAGGTAGTCTGTTGTCGAGATTTTTGTCACTCTAATTGATGGTAGCCTTGTCATTATGGAAGGTAGTCTGTTGTCAAGATTCTTGTTACTCCAATGGATGGTAGCCTTGTCATTATGGAAGGTAGTCTGTTGTCGAGATTTTTGTTACTCCAATTGATGGTAGCCTTGTCATTATGGAACGTAGTCTGTTGTCGAGATTTTTGTTACTCCAATGGATTGTAGCCTTGTCATTATGGAAGGTAGTTTGTTGTCGTAATTTTTGTTACTCCAATGGATTCTAGCCTTGTCATTATGGAAGGTAGTATGTTGTCTAGATTTTTGTTACTCCAATGGTGGTAGCCTTGTCATTATCGAAGGTAGTCTGTTGTTGAGATTTTTGTTACTCCAATGGATGGTAGCCTTGTCATTATGAAAGGTAGTTTGTTGTCGAGATTTTTGTTACACCAATTGATGGTAGCCTTGTCATTATGGAACGTAGTCTGTTGTCGAGATTTTTGTTATTCCATTGGATGGTAGCCTTGTCATTATGGAAGGTAGTCTGTTGTCGAGAATTTTTTTACTCTAATAGATGGCAACCTTGACATTATGGAAGGTATTCTATTATCGAGATTTTTGTCACTCCAATTGATGGTAGCCTTATCATTATGGAAGGTAGTCTGTTGTCGAGATTTTTGTTTTTCCAATGGATGGTAGGCTTCTCATTATGGAAGGTAGTGTGTTGTCGATATTTTTGTTACTCCAATTGATGGTAGCGTTGTCATTATGGAACGTAGTATGTTTTCCAGATTTTTGTTACACTAATGGATGGTAGCCTTCTCATTACGAAAGGTAGTCTGTTGTCGAGATCTTTGTTACTCTAATGGATTGTAGCCTTGTCATTATGTAAGGTAGTCTGTTGTCGATATTTTTGTTAGTCAAATGGATGGTAGCCTTGTCATGATGGAAGGTAGTCTGTTATTGATATTTTTGTTAATTAAATGGATGGTAGCCTTGTCATTATGGAAGGAAGTCTGTTGATCAGATTTTTCTAACTCCAATGGATGGTAGCCTTGTCATTATGGAAGGTAGTCTATTGTCGAGATTTATGTTATTCCATTGGATGTTAGCCTTGTCATTATGGAAGGTAGTCTATTGTCGAGAGTTTTGTTACTCCAATGGATGGTAGCCTTGTCATTATGGAAGGTAGTCTGTTGTCGATATTTTTGTTACTCCAATTGATGGTAGCCATGTCATTATGGATGGTAGTCTGTTGTCGAGATTTTTGTTACTCCAATGGAATGTTGCCTTTTCATTATGGAAGGTAGTTTGTTGTCGTAATTTTTGTTACTCCAATGGATTGTAGCCTTGTCATTATGGAAGGTAGTTTGTTGTCGTAATTTTTGTTACTCCAATGGATTGTAGCCTTGTCATTATGGAAGGTAGTTTGTTGTCTAGATTTTTGTTACTCCAATGGTGGTAGCCTTGTCATTATCGAAGGTAGTCTGTTGTCGAGATTTTTGTTACTCCAATGGATGGTAGCCTTGTCATTATGAAAGGTAGTTTGTTGTCGAGATTTTTGTTACTCCAATTGATGGTAGCCTTGTCATTATGGAACGTAGTCTGTTGTCGAGATTTTTGTTATTCCATTGGATGGTAGCCTTGTCATTATGGAAGGTAGTCTGTTGTCGAGATTTTTTTACTCTAATAGATGGCAACCTTGTCATTATGGAAGGTATTCTATTATCGAGATTTTTGTCACTCCAATTGATGGTGCCTTATCATTATGGAAGGTAGTCTGTTGTCGAGATTTTTGTTTTTCCAATGGATGGTAGCCTTGTCATTATGGAAGGTAGTGTGTTGTCGATATTTTTGTTACTCCAATTGATGGTAGCGTTGTCATTATGGAACGTAGTCTGTTTTCCATATTTTTGTTACACTAATGGATGGTAGCCTTCTCATTACGAAAGGTAGTCTGTTGTCGAGATCTTTGTTACTCTAATGGATTGTAGCCTTGTCATTATGTAAGGTAGTCTGTTGTCGATATTTTTGTTAGTCAAATGGATGGTAGCCTTGTCATGATGGAAGGTAGTCTGTTGTTGATATTTTTGTTAATTAAATGGATGGTAGCCTTGTCATTATGGAAGGAAGTCTGTTGATCAGGTTTTTCTAACTCCAATGGATGGTAGCCTTGTCATTATGGAAGGTAGTCTATTGTCGAGATTTATGTTATTCCATTGGATGGTAGCCTTGTCATTATGGAAGGTAGACTTTTGTCGAGATTTTTTTTACTCCAAATGGATGGTAGCCTTGTCTTATGGAAGGTAGTTTGTTGCCGAGATTTTTGTTACTGTAAAGGATGGTAGCCTTGTCATTATGGATGGTAGTCTGTTGTCGAGATTTTTGTTACTCCAATGGATGGTAGCCTTGTCATTATGGAAGGTAATCTGTCGTTGAGATTTCTGTTACTCCAATGGATGATAGCCTTGTGATTATGGAAGGTAGTCTGTTGTCGAGATTTTTGTCACTCCAATTGATGGTAGGCTTGTCATTATGGAAGGTAATCTGTTGTCGAGATTTTTGTTACTTCAATGGATGGTAGCCTTGTCATTATGGAAGGTAGTCTGTTGTGGAGTTTTTCTTTACTCCAATTGATGGTAGCCTATTCATTATGGAACATAGTCTGTTGTCGATATTTTTGTTACACCAATGGATCGTAGCCTTGTCATTAGGGAAGGTAGTCTGTTGTCCAGATCTTTGTTACTCTAATGGATTGTAGCCTTGTCATTATGGAAGGTAGTCAATTGTCGATATTTTTGTTACTCACATTGATGGTAGCCTTGTCATTATGTAAGGTAGTCTGTTGTCGAGATTTTTTGTTAGTCAAATGGATGGTAGCCTATCATGATGGAAGGTAGTCTGTTGTTGATATTTTTGTTACTCCCATGGATGGTAGCCTTGTCATTATGGAAGGAAGTCTGTTGATCAGATTTTTTTACTCCAATGGATGGTAGCCTTGTAATTATGGAAGGTAGTCTGTTATCGAGATTTTTGTTATTTCATTGGATGATAGCCTTGTCATTATGGAAGGTAGTCTTTTGTCGAGATTTTTGTTACTCCAATTGATGGTAGCCTTGTCATTATGGAAGGTAGTTTGTTTCCGAGATTTTTGTTACTGTAAGGGATGGTAGCCTTGTCATTATGGATGGTAGTCTGTTGTCGAGATTTTTGTTACTCCAATGGATTGTAGCCTTGTCATTATGGAAGGTAGTTTGTTGTCGAAATTTATGTTACTCCAATGGATTGTAGCCTTGTCATTATGGAAGGTAGTCTGTTGCCGAGATTTTTGTTACTCTAATGGTGGTAGCCTTGTCATTATCGAAGGTAGTTTGTTTTCGAAATTTTTGTTACTCCAATGGATTGTAGCCTTGTCATTATGGAAGGTAGTCTGTTGTCGAGATTTTTGTTACTCCAATTGATGGTAGCCTTGTCATTCTGGAACGTAGTCTGTTGTCGAGATTTTTGTTACTCCAATGGATTGTAGCCTTGTCATTATGGAAGGTAGTGTGTTGTCTATATTTTTGTTACTCCAATTGATGGTAGCGTTATCATTATGGAACATAGTCTGTTTTCCTGATTTTTGTTACACTAATGGATGGTAGCCTTGTCATTACGAAAGGTAGTCTGTTGTCGAGATCTTTGTTACTCTAATGGATTGTAGCCTTGTCATTATGTAAGGTAGTCTGTTGTCGATATTTTTGTTAGTCAAATGGATGGTAGCCTTGTCATGATGGAAGGTAGTCTGTTGTTGATATTTTTGTTAATCCAATGGATGGTAGCCTTGTCATTATGGAAGGAAGTCTGTTGATCAGATTTTTCTAACTCCAATGGATGGTAGCCTTGTCATTATGGAAGGTAGTCTATTGTCGAGATTTATGTTATTCCATTGGATGGTAGCCTTGTCATTATGGAAGGTAGACTTTTGTCGAGATTTTTGTTACTCAAAATGGATGGTAGCCTTGTCATTATGGAAGGTAGTTTGTTGCCGAGATTTTTGTTACTGTAAATGATGGTAGCCTTGTCATTATGGATGGTAGTCTGTTGTCAAGATTTTTGTTACTCCAATGGATTGTAGCCTTGTCATTATGGAAGGTAATTTGTTGTCGTAATTTTTGTTACTCCAATGGATTGTAGCCTTGTCTTTATGGAAGGTAGTCTGTTGTATAGATTTTTGTTACTCCAATGGTGGTAGCCTTGTCATTATCGAAGGTAGTCTGTTGTCGAAATTTTTGTTACTCCAATGGATGGTAGCCTTGTCATTATCGAAGGTAGTCTGTTGTCGAGATTTTTGTCACTCTAATTGATGGTAGCCTTGTCATTATGGAAGGTAGTCTGTTGTCGAGATTTCTTTTACTCTAATAGATGGCAGCCTTGTCATTATGGAAGGTATTCTATTATCAAGATTTTTGTCACTCCAATTGATGGTAGCCTTGTCATTATGGAAGGTTGTCTGTTGTCGAGATTTTTGTTTTTCCAATGGATGATAGACTTGTCATTATGGAAGGTAGTGTGTTGTCGATATTTTTGTTACTCAAATTGATGGTAGCCTTGTCATTACGGAAGGTAGTCTGTTGTCGAGATCTTTGTTACTCTAATGGATTGTAGCCTTGTCATTATGTAAGGTAGTCTGTTGTCGATATTTTTGTTAGTCAAATGGATGGTAGCCTTGTCATGATGGAAGGTAGTCTGTTGTCGATATTTTTGTTAGTCAAATGGATGGTAGCCTTGTCATTATGGAAGGTAGTTTGTTGTTGATATTTTTGTTACTCCAATGGATGGTAGCCTTGTCATTATGGAAGGTAGTCTATTGTCGAGATTTATGTTATTCCATTGGATGATAGCCTTGTCATTATGGAAGGTAGACTTTTGTCGAGATTTTTGTTACTCCAAATGGATGGTAGCCTTGTCATTATGGAAGGTAGTCTGTTGCCGAGATTTTTGTTACTCTAAAGGATGGTAGCCTTGTCATTATGGATGGTAGTCTGTTGTCGAGATTTTTGTTACTCCAATGTATTATAGCCTTGTCATTATGGAAGGTAGTCTGTTGTCTAGATTTTTGTTACTCCAATGGTGGTAGCCTTGTCATTATGGAAGGTAGTCTATTGTCGAGATTTTTGTTACTCCAATGGATGGTAGCCTTGTCATTATGGAAGGTAATCTGTCGTTGAGATTTCTGTTACTCCAATGGATGATAGCCTTGTCATTATGGAAGGTAGTCTGTTGTCGAGATTTTTGTCACTCCAATTGATGGTACGCTTGTCATTATGGAAGGTAATCTGTTGTCGAGATTTTTGTTACTTCAATGGATGGTAGCCTTGTCATTATGGAAGGTAGTCTGTTGTCGAGTTTTTCTTTACTCCAATTGATGGTAGCCTATTCATTATGGAACGTAGTTTGTTGTCGATATTTTTGTTACACCAATGGATCGTAGCCTTGTCATTAGGGAAGGTAGTCTGTTGTCGAGATCTTTGTTACTCTAATGGATTGTAGCCTTGTCATTATGGAAGGTAGTCAATTGTCGATATTTTTGTTACTCACATTGATGGTAGCCTTGTAATTATGTAAGGTAGTCTGTTGTCGAGATTTTTTGTTAGTCAAATGGATGGTAGCCTATCATGATGGAAGGTAGTCTGTTGTTGATATTTTTGTTACTCCCATGGATGGTAGCCTTGTCATTATGGAAGGAAGTATGTTGATCAGATTTTTTTACTCCAATGGATGGTAGCCTTGTAATTATGGAAGGTAGTCTGTTGTCGAGATTTTTGTTATTTTATTGGATGGTAGCCTTGTCATTATGGAAGGTAGTCTTTTGTCGAGATTTTTGTTACTCCAATTGATGGTAGCCTTGTCATTATGGAAGGTAGTTTGTTTCCGAGATTTTTGTTACTGTAAAGGATGGTAGCCTTGTCATTATGGATTGTAGTCTGTTGTCGAGATTTTTGTTACTCCAATGGATTGTAGCCTTGTCATTATGGAAGGTAGTCTGTTGTCGTAATTTTTGTTACTCCAATGGATTGTAGCCTTGTCATTATGGAAGGTAGTCTGTTGTCTAGATTTTTGTTACTCTAATGGTGGTAGCCTTGTCATTATCGAAGGTAGTCTGTTGTCGAAATTTTTGTTACTCCAATGGATGGTAGCCTTGTCATTATCGAAGGTAGTCTGTTGTCGAGATTTTTGTCACTCTAATTGATGGTAGCCTTGTCATTATGGAAGGTAGTCTGTTGTCAAGATTCTTGTTACTCCAATGGATGGTAGCCTTGTCATTATGGAAGGTAGTCTGTTGTCGAGATTTTTGTTACTCCAATTGATGGTAGCCTTGTCATTATGGAACGTAGTCTGTTGTCGAGATTTTTGTTACTCCAATGGATTGTAGCCTTGTCATTATGGAAGGTAGTTTGTTGTCGTAATTTTTGTTACTCCAATGGATTCTAGCCTTGTCATTATGGAAGGTAGTATGTTGTCTAGATTTTTGTTACTCCAATGGTGGTAGCCTTGTCATTATCGAAGGTAGTCTGTTGTTGAGATTTTTGTTACTCCAATGGATGGTAGCCTTGTCATTATGAAAGGTAGTTTGTTGTCGAGATTTTTGTTACACCAATTGATGGTAGCCTTGTCATTATGGAACGTAGTCTGTTGTCGAGATTTTTGTTATTCCATTGGATGGTAGCCTTGTCATTATGGAAGGTAGTCTGTTGTCGAGAATTTTTTTACTCTAATAGATGGCAACCTTGACATTATGGAAGGTATTCTATTATCGAGATTTTTGTCACTCCAATTGATGGTAGCCTTATCATTATGGAAGGTAGTCTGTTGTCGAGATTTTTGTTTTTCCAATGGATGGTAGGCTTCTCATTATGGAAGGTAGTGTGTTGTCGATATTTTTGTTACTCCAATTGATGGTAGCGTTGTCATTATGGAACGTAGTCTGTTTTCCAGATTTTTGTTACACTAATGGATGGTAGCCTTCTCATTACGAAAGGTAGTCTGTTGTCGAGATCTTTGTTACTCTAATGGATTGTAGCCTTGTCATTATGTAAGGTAGTCTGTTGTCGATATTTTTGTTAGTCAAATGGATGGTAGCCTTGTCATGATGGAAGGTAGTCTGTTATTGATATTTTTGTTAATTAAATGGATGGTAGCCTTGTCATTATGGAAGGAAGTCTGTTGATCAGATTTTTCTAACTCCAATGGATGGTAGCCTTGTCATTATGGAAGGTAGTCTATTGTCGAGATTTATGTTATTCCATTGGATGTTAGCCTTGTCATTATGGAAGGTAGTCTATTGTCGAGAGTTTTGTTACTCCAATGGATGGTAGCCTTGTCATTATGGAAGGTAGTCTGTTGTCGATATTTTTGTTACTCCAATTGATGGTAGCCATGTCATTATGGATGGTAGTCTGTTGTCGAGATTTTTGTTACTCCAATGGAATGTTGCCTTTTCATTATGGAAGGTAGTTTGTTGTCGTAATTTTTGTTACTCCAATGGATTGTAGCCTTGTCATTATGGAAGGTAGTTTGTTGTCGTAATTTTTGTTACTCCAATGGATTGTAGCCTTGTCATTATGGAAGGTAGTTTGTTGTCTAGATTTTTGTTACTCCAATGGTGGTAGCCTTGTCATTATCGAAGGTAGTCTGTTGTCGAGATTTTTGTTACTCCAATGGATGGTAGCCTTGTCATTATGAAAGGTAGTTTGTTGTCGAGATTTTTGTTACTCCAATTGATGGTAGCCTTGTCATTATGGAACGTAGTCTGTTGTCGAGATTTTTGTTATTCCATTGGATGGTAGCCTTGTCATTATGGAAGGTAGTCTGTTGTCGAGATTTTTTTACTCTAATAGATGGCAACCTTGTCATTATGGAAGGTATTCTATTATCGAGATTTTTGTCACTCCAATTGATGGTGCCTTATCATTATGGAAGGTAGTCTGTTGTCGAGATTTTTGTTTTTCCAATGGATGGTAGCCTTCTCATTATGGAAGGTAGTGTGTTGTCGATATTTTTGTTACTCCAATTGATGGTAGCGTTGTCATTATGGAACGTAGTCTGTTTTCCATATTTTTGTTACACTAATGGATGGTAGCCTTCTCATTACGAAAGGTAGTCTGTTGTCGAGATCTTTGTTACTCTAATGGATTGTAGCCTTGTCATTATGTAAGGTAGTCTGTTGTCGATATTTTTGTTAGTCAAATGGATGGTAGCCTTGTCATGATGGAAGGTAGTCTGTTGTTGATATTTTTGTTAATTAAATGGATGGTAGCCTTGTCATTATGGAAGGAAGTCTGTTGATCAGGTTTTTCTAACTCCAATGGATGGTAGCCTTGTCATTATGGAAGGTAGTCTATTGTCGAGATTTATGTTATTCCATTGGATGGTAGCCTTGTCATTATGGAAGGTAGACTTTTGTCGAGATTTTTTTTACTCCAAATGGATGGTAGCCTTGTCTTTATGGAAGGTAGTTTGTTGCCGAGATTTTTGTTACTGTAAAGGATGGTAGCCTTGTCATTATGGATGGTAGTCTGTTGTCGAGATTTTTGTTACTCCAATGGATTGTTGCCTTGTCATTATTGAAGGTAGTTTGTTGTCGTAATTTTTGTTACTCCAATGGATTATAGCCTTGTCATTATGGAAGGTAGTCTGTTGTCTAGATTTTTGTTACTCCAATGGTGGTAGCCTTGTCATTATCGAAGGTAGTTTGTTTTCGAAATTTTTGTTACTCCAATGGATGGTAGCCTTGTCATTATCGAAGGTAGTATGTTGTCGAAATTTTTGTCACTCTAGTTGATGGTAGCCTTGTCATTATGGAAGGTAGTCTGTTGTCGAGATTTTTTTTACTCTAATAGATGGCAACCCTGTCATTATGGAAGGTATTCTATTATCGAGATTTTTGTCACTCCAATTGATGGTAGCCTTATCATTATGGAAGTTAGTCAGTTGTCGAGATTTTTGTTTTTCCAATGGATGGTAGCCTTGTCATTATGGAAGGTAGTGTGTTGTCGATATTTTTGTTACTCCAATTGATGGTAGCGTCGTCATTATGGAACGTAGTCTGTTTTCCAGATTTTTGTTACACTAATGGATGGTAGCCTTGTCATTACGAAAGGTAGTCTGTTGTCGAGATCTTTGTTACTCTAATGGATTGTAGCCTTGTCATTATGTAAGGTAGTCTGTTGTCGATATTTTTGTTAGTCAAATGGATGGTAGCCTTGTCATGATGGAAGGTAGTCTGTTGTTGATATTTTTGTTAATCCAATGGATGGTAGCCTTGTCATTATGGAAGGAAGTCTGTTGATCAGATTTTTCTAACTCCAATGGATGGTAGCCTTGTCATTATGGAAGGTAGTCTATTGTCGAGATTTATGTTATTCCATTGGATGGTTGCCTTGTCATTATGGAAGGTAGACTTTTGTCGAGATTTTTGTTACTCCAAATGGATGGTAGCCTTGTCATTATGGAAGGTAGTCTGTTACCGAGATTTTTGTTACTGTCAAGGATGGTATCCTTGTCATTATGGATGGTAGTCTGTTGTCGAGATTTTTGTTACTCCAATGGATTGTAGCCTTGTCATTATGGAAGGTAGTTTGTTGTCGTAATTTTTGTTACTCCAATGGATTGTAGCCTTGTCATTATGGAAGGTAGTCTGTTGTCTAGATTTTTTTTACTCCAATGGTGGTAGCCTTGTCATTATCGAAGGTAGTCTGTTGTCGAAATTTTTGTTACTCCAATGGATGGTAGCCTTGTAATTATGGAAGGTAGTCTGTTGTCGATATTTTTGTCACTCTAATTGATGGTAGCCTTGTTATTATGGAAGGTAGTCTATTGTCGAGATTTTTGTTACTCCAATGGATGGTAGCCTTGTCATTATGGAAGTTAGTGTGTTGTCGATATTTTTGTTACTCCAATTGATGGTAACCTTGTCATTATGGAATGTAGTCTGTTGTGGATATTTTTATTACACCAATGGATGGTAGCCTTGTCATTATGGAAGGAAGTTTGTTGATCAAATTTTTCTAACTCCAATGGATGGTAGCCTTGTCATTATGGAAGGTAGTCTATTGTCGAGATTTATGTTATTCCATTGGATGGTAGCCTTGTCATTATGGAAGGTAGACTTTTGTCGAGATTTTTGTTACTCCAAATGGATGGTAGCCTTGTCATTATGGAAGGTAGTTTGTTGCCGAGATTTTTGTTACTGTAAAGGATGGTAGCCTTGTCATTATGGATGGTAGTCTGTTGTGGAGATTTTTGTTACTCCAATGGATTGTAGCCTTGTCATTATGGAAGGTAGTTTGTTGTCGTAATTTTTGTTACTCCAATGGATTGTAGCCTTGTCATTATGGAAGGTAGTATGTTGTCTAGATTTTTGTTACTCCAATGGTGGTAGCCTTGTCATTATGGAAGGTAGTCTGTTGTCGAGATTTTTGTTACTCCAATGGATGGTAGCCTTGTCATTATGGAAGGTAGTCTGTTGTCGAGATTTTTGTTACTCCAATTGATGGTAGCCTTGTCATTATGGAACGTAGTCTGTTGTCGAGATTTTTGTTACTCCAATGGATTGTAGCCTTGTCATTATGGAAGGTAGTTTTTTGTCGTAATTTTTGTTACTCCAATGGATTGTAGCCTTGTCATTATGGAAGGTAGTCTGTTGTCTAGATTTTTGTTACTCCAATGGTGGTAGCCTTGTCATTATCGAAGGTAGTCTGTTGTCGAGATTTTTGTTACTCCAATGGATGGTAGCCTTGTCATTATGAAAGTTAGTCTGTTGTCGAGATTTTTGTTACTCCAATTGATGGTAGCCTTGTCATTATGGAACGTAGTCTGTTGTCGAGATTTTTGTTATTCCATTAGATGGTAGCCTTGTCATTATGGAAGGTAGTCTGTTGTCGAGATTTTTTTTACTCTAATAGATGGCAACCCTGTCATTATGGAAGGTATTCTATTATCGAGATTTTTGTCACTCCAATTGATGGTAGCCTTATCATTATGGAAGGTAGTCTGTTGTCGAGATTTTTGTTTTTCCAATGGATGGTAGCCTTGTCATTATGGAAGGTAGTGTGTTGTCGATATTTTTGTTACTCCAATTGATGGTAGCGTCGTCATTATGGAACGTAGTCTGTTTTCCAGATTTTTGTTACACTAATGGATGGTAGCCTTGTCATTACGAAAGGTAGTCTGTTGTCGAGATCTTTGTTACTCTAATGGATTGTAGCCTTGTCATTATGTAAGGTAGTCTGTTGTCGATATTTTTGTTAGTCAAATGGATGGTAGCCTTGTCATGATGGAAGGTAGTCTGTTGTTGATATTTTTGTTAATCCAATGGATGGTAGCCTTGTCATTATGGAAGGAAGTCTGTTGATCAGATTTTTCTAACTCCAATGGATGGTAGCCTTGTCATTATGGAAGGTAGTCTATTGTTGAGATTTATGTTATTCCATTGGATGGTTGCCTTGTCATTATGGAAGGTAGACTTTTGTCGAGATTTTTGTTACTCCAAATGGATGGTAGCCTTGTCATTATGGAAGGTAGTCTGTTGCCGAGATTTTTGTTACTGTCAAGGATGGTATCCTTGTCATTATGGATGGTAGTCTGTTGTCGAGATTTTTGTTACTCCAATGGATTGTAGCCTTGTCATTATGGAAGGTAGTTTGTTGTCGTAATTTTTGTTACTCCAATGGATTGTAGCCTTGTCATTATGGAAGGTAGTCTGTTGTCTAGATTTTTTTTACTCCAATGGTGGTAGCCTTGTCATTATCGAAGGTAGTCTGTTGTCGAAATTTTTGTTACTCCAATGGATGGTAGCCTTGTCATTATGGAAGGTAGTCTGTTGTCGAGATTTTTGTCACTATAATTGATGGTAGCCTTGTCATTATGGAAGGTAGTCTATTGTCGAGATTTTTGTTACTCCGATGTTTGGTAGCCTTATCATTATGGAAGGTAGTGTGTTGTCGATATTTTTGTTACTCCAATTGATGGTAACCTTGTCATTATGGAATGTAGTCTGTTGTGGATATTTTTATTACACCAATGGATGGTAGCCTTGTCATTATGGAAGGAAGTTTGTTGATCAGATTTTTCTAACTCCAATGGATGGTAGCCTTGTCATTATGGAAGGTAGTCTATTGTCGAGATTTATGTTATTCCATTGGATGGTAGCCTTGTCATTATGGAAGGTAGACTTTTGTCGAGATTTTTGTTACTCCAAATGGATGGTAGCCTTGTCATTATGGAAGGTAGTTTGTTGCCGAGATTTTTGTTACTATAAAGGATGGTAGCCTTGTCATTATGGATGGTAGTCTGTTGTCGAGATTTTTGTTACTCCAATGGATTGTAACCTTGTCATTTGGAAGGTAGTTTGTTGTCGTAATTTTTGTTACTCCAATGGATTGTAGCCTTGTCATTATGGAAGGTAGTATGTTGTCTAGATTTTTGTTACTCCAATGGTGGTAGCCTTGTCATTATCGAAGGTAGTCTGTTGTGGAGATTTTTGTCACTCTATTTGATGGTAGCCTTGTCATTATGGAAGGTAGTCTGTTGTCGAGATTTTTGTTACTCCAATGGATGGTAGCCTTGTCATTATGGAAGGTAGTCTGTTGTTGAGATTTTTGTTACTCCAATTGATGGTAGCCTTGTCATTATGGAACGTAGTCTGTTGTCGAGATTTTTGTTACTCCAATGGATTGTAGCCTTGTCATTATGGAAGGTAGTTTGTTGTCATAATTTTTGTTACTCCAATGGATTGTAGCCTTGTCATTATGGAAGGTAGTCTGTTGTCTAGATTTTTGTTACTCCAATGGTGATAGCCTTGTCATTATCGAAGATAGTCTGTTGTCGATATTTTTGTTACTCCAATGGATGGTAGCCTTGTCATTATGAAAGGTAGTCTGTTGTCGAGATTTTTGTTACTCCAATTGATGGTAGCCTTGTCATTATGGAACGTAGTCTGTTGTCGAGATTTTTGTTATTCCATTGGATGGTAGCCTTGTCATTATGGAAGGTAGTCTGTTGTCGAGATTTTTTTTACTCTAATAGATGGCAACCTTGTCATTATGGAAGGTATTCTATTATCGAGATTTTTGTCACTCCAATTGATGGTAGCCTTTTCATTATGGAAGGTAGTCTGTTGTCGAGATTTTTGTTTTTCCAATGGATGGTAGCCTTGTCATTATGGAAGGTAGTGTGTTGTCGATATTTTTGTTACTCCAATTGATTGTAGCGTTGTCATTATGGAACGTAGTCTGTTTTCTAGATTTTTGTTACACTAATGGATGGTAGCCTTGTCATTACGAAAGGTAGTCTGTTGTCGAGATCTTTGTTACTCTAATGGATTATAGCCTTGTCATTATGTAAGGTAGTCTGTTGTCGATATTTTTGTTAGTCAAATGGATGGTAGCCTTGTCATGATGGAAGGTAGTCTGTTGTTGATATTTTTGTTAATCCAATGGATGGTAGCCTTGTCATTATGGAAGGAAGTCTGTTGATCAGATTTTTCTAACTCCAATGGATGGTAGCCTTGTCATATGGAAGGTAGTCTATTATCGAGATTTATGTTATTCCATTGGATGGTAGCCTTGTCATTATGGAAGGTAGACTTTTGTCGAGATTTTTGTTACTCCAAATGGATGGTAGCCTTGTCATTATGGAAGGTAGTTTGTTGCCGAGATTTTTGTTACTGTAAAGGATGGTATCCTTGTAATTATGGATGGTAGTCTGTTGTCGAGATTTTTGTTACTCCAATGGATTGTAGCCTTGTCATTATGGAAGGTAGTTTGTTGTCGTAATTTTTGTTACTCCAATGGATTGTAGCCTTGTCATTATGGAAGGTAGTCTGTTGTCTAGATTTTTTTTACTCCAATGGTGGTAGCCTTGTCATTATCGAAGGTAGTCTGTTGTCGAATTTTTTGTTACTCCAATGGATGGTAGCCTTGTAATTATGGAAGGTAGTCTGTTGTCGATATTTTTGTCACTCTAATTGATGGTAGCCTTGTTATTATGGAAGATAGTCTATTGTCGAGATTTTTGTTACTCCAATGGATGGTAGCCTTGTCATTATGGAAGGTAGTGTGTTGTCGATATTTTTGTTACTCCAATTGATGGTAACCTTGTCATTATGGAATGTAGTCTGTTGTGGATATTTTTATTACACCAATGGATGGTAGCCTTGTCATTATGGAAGGAAGTTTGTTTATCAGATTTTTCTAACTCCAATGGATGGTAGCCTTGTCATTATGGAAGGTAGTCTATTGTCGAGATTTATGTTATTCCATTGGATGGTAGCCTTGTCATTATGGAAGGTAGACTTTTGTCGAGATTTTTGTTACTCCAAATGGATGGTAGCCTTGTCATTATGGAAGGTAGTTTGTTGCCGAGATTTTTGTTACTGTAAAGGATGGTAGCCTTGTCATTATGGATGGTAGTCTGTTGTGGAGATTTTTGTTACTCCAATGGATTGTAGCCTTGTCATTATGGAAGGTAGTTTGTTGTCGTAATTTTTGTTACTCCAATGGATTGTAGCCTTGTCATTATGGAAGGTAGTATGTTGTCTAGATTTTTGTTACTCCAATGGTGGTAGCCTTGTCATTATGGAAGGTAGTCTGTTGTCGAGATTTTTGTTACTCCAATGGATGGTAGCCTTGTCATTATGGAAGGTAGTCTGTTGTCGAGATTTTTGTTACTCCAATTGATGGTAGCCTTGTCATTATGGAACGTAGTCTGTTGTCGAGATTTTTGTTACTCCAATGGATTGTAGCCTTGTCATTATGGAAGGTAGTTTTTTGTCGTAATTTTTGTTACTCCAATGGATTGTAGCCTTGTCATTATGGAAGGTAGTCTGTTGTCTAGATTTTTGTTACTCCAATGGTGGTAGCCTTGTCATTATCGAAGGTAGTCTGTTGTCGAGATTTTTGTTACTCCAATGGATGGTAGCCTTGTCATTATGAAAGGTAGTCTGTTGTCGAGATTTTTGTTACTCCAATTGATGGTAGCCTTGTCATTATGGAACGTAGTCTGTTGTCGAGATTTTTGTTATTCCATTGGATGGTAGCCTTGTCATTATGGAAGGTAGTCTGTTGTCGAGATTTTTTTTACTCTAATAGATGGCAACCCTGTCATTATGGAAGGTATTCTATTATCGAGATTTTTGTCACTCCAATTGATGGTAGCCTTATCATTATGGAAGGTAGTCTGTTGTCGAGATTTTTGTTTTTCCAATGGATGGTAGCCTTGTCATTATGGAAGGTAGTGTGTTGTCGATATTTTTGTTACTCCAATTGATGGTAGCGTCGTCATTATGGAACGTAGTCTGTTTTCCAGATTTTTGTTACACTAATGGATGGTAGCCTTGTCATTACGAAAGGTAGTCTGTTGTCGAGATCTTTGTTACTCTAATGGATTGTAGCCTTGTCATTATGTAAGGTAGTCTGTTGTCGATATTTTTGTTAGTCAAATGGATGGTAGCCTTGTCATGATGGAAGGTAGTCTGTTGTTGATATTTTTTTTAATCCAATGGATGGTAGCCTTGTCATTATGGAAGGAAGTCTGTTGATCAGATTTTTCTAACTCCAATGGATGGTAGCCTTGTCATTATGGAAGGTAGTCTATTGTCGAGATTTATGTTATTCCATTGGATGGTTGCCTTGTCATTATGGAAGGTAGACTTTTGTCGAGATTTTTGTTACTCCAAATGGATGGTAGCCTTGTCATTATGGAAGGTAGTCTATTGCCGAGATTTTTGTTACTGTCAAGGATGGTATCCTTGTCATTATGGATGGTAGTCTGTTGTCTAGATTTTTCTTACTCCAATGGATTGTAGCCTTGTCATTATGGAAGGTAGTTTGTTGTCGTAATTTTTGTTACTCCAATGGATTGTAGCCTTGTCATTATGGAAGGTAGTCTGTTGTCTAGATTTTTTTTACTCCAATGGTGGTAGCCTTGTCATTATCGAAGGTAGTCTGTTGTCGAAATTTTTGTTACTCCAATGGATGGTAGCCTTGTCATTATGGAAGGTAGTCTGTTGTCGAGATTTTTGTCACTATAATTGATGGTAGCCTTGTCATTATGGAAGGTAGTCTATTGTCGAGATTTTTGTTACTCCAATGGATGGTAGCCTTGTCATTATGGAAGGTAGTGTGTTGTCGATATTTTTGTTACTCCAATTGATGGTAACCTTGTCATTATGGAATGTAGTCTGTTGTGGATATTTTTATTACACCAATGGATGGTAGCCTTGTCATTATGGAAGGAAGTTTGTTGATCAGATTTTTCTAACTCCAATGGATGGTAGCCTTGTCATTATGGAAGGTAGTCTATTGTCGAGATTTATGTTATTCCATTGGATGGTAGCCTTGTCATTATGGAAGGTAGACTTTTGTCGAGATTTTTGTTACTCCAAATGGATGGTAGCCTTGTCATTATGGAAGGTAGTTTGTTGCCGAGATTTTTGTTACTGTAAAGGATGGTAGCCTTGTCATTATGGATGGTAGTCTGTTGTCGAGATTTTTGTTACTCCAATGGATTGTAGCCTTGTCATTATGGAAGGTAGTTTGTTGTCGTAATTTTTGTTACTCCAATGGATTGTAGCCTTGTCATTATGGAAGGTAGTATGTTGTCTAGATTTTTGTTACTCCAATGGTGGTAGCCTTGTCATTATCGAAGGTAGTCTGTTGTTGAGATTTTTGTCACTCTATTTGATGGTAGCCTTGTCATTATGGAAGGTAGTCTGTTGTCGAGATTTTTGTTACTCCAATGGATGGTAGCCTTGTCATTATGGAAGGTAGTCTGTTGTTGAGATTTTTGTTACTCCAATTGATGGTAGCCTTGTCATTATGGAACGTAGTCTGTTGTCGAGATTTTTGTTACTCCAATGGATTGTAGCCTTGTCATTATTGAACGTAGTTTGTTGTCATAATTTTTGTTACTCCAATGGATTGTAGCCTTGTCATTATGGAAGGTAGTCTGTTGTCTAGATTTTTGTTACTCCAATGGTGATAGCCTTGTCATTATCGAAGATAGTCTGTTGTCGATATTTTTGTTACTCCAATGGATGGTAGCCTTGTCATTATGAAAGGTAGTCTGTTGTCGAGATTTTTGTTACTCCAATTGATGGTAGCCTTGTCATTATGGAACGTAGTCTGTTGTCGAGATTTTTGTTATTCCATTGGATGGTAGCCTTGTAATTATGGAAGGTAGTCTATTGTCGAGATTTTTTTTACTCTAATAGATGGCAACCTTGTCATTATGGAAGGTATTCTATTATCGAGATTTTTGTCACTCCAATTGATGGTAGCCTTTTCATTATGGAAGGTAGTCTGTTGTCGAGATTTTTGTTTTTCCAATGGATGGTAGCCTTGTCATTATGGAAGGTAGTGTGTTGTCGATATTTTTGTTACTCCAATTGATTGTAGCGTTGTCATTATGGAACGTAGTCTGTTTTCTAGATTTTTGTTACACTAATGGATGGTAGCCTTGTCATTACGAAAGGTAGTCTGTTGTCGAGATCTTTGTTACTCTAATGGATTGTAGCCTTGTCATTATGTAAGGAAGTCTGTTGTCGATATTTTTGTTAGTCAAATGGATGGTAGCCTTGTCATGATGGAAGGTAGTCTGTTGTTGATATTTTTGTTAATCCAATGGATGGTAGCCTTGTCATTATGGAAGGAAGTCTGTTGGTCAGATTTTTCTAACTCCAATGGATGGTAGCCTTGTCATATGGAAGGTAGTCTATTGTCGAGATTTATGTTATTCCATTGGATGGTAGCCTTGTCATTATGGAAGGTAGACCTTTGTCGAGATTTTTGTTACTCCAAATGGATGGTAGCCTTGTCATTATGGAAGGTAGTTTGTTGTCGAGATTTTTGTTACTCCAATGGATTGTAGCCTTGTCATTATGGAAGGTAGTTTGTTGTCGTAATTTTTGTTACTCCAATGGATTGTAGCCTTGTCATTATGGAAGGTAGTCTGTTGTCTAGATTTTTTTTACTCCAATGGTGGTAGCCTTGTCATTATCGAAGGTAGTCTGTTGTCGAAATTTTTGTTACTCCAATGGATGGTAGCCTTGTCTTTATCGAAGCTAGTCTGTTGTCGAGATTTTTGTCACTTTAATTGATGGTAGCCTTGTCATTATGGAAGCTAGTCTATTGTCGAGATTTTTGTTACTCCAATGGATGGTAGCCTTGTCATTATGGAAGGTAGTCTGTTGTCGAGATTTTTGTTACTCCAATTGATGGTAGCCTTGTCATTATGGAACGTAGTCTGTTGTCGAGATTTTTGTTACTCCAATGGATTGTAGCCATGTCATTATGGAAGGTAGTTTGTTGTCGTAATTTTTGTTACTCCAATGGATTGTAGCCTTGTCATTATGGAAGGTAGTCTGTTGTCTAGATTTTTGTTACTCCAATGGTGGTAGCCTTGTCATTATCGAAGGTAGTCCGTTGTCGAAATTTTTGTTACTCCAATGGATGGTAGCCTTGTCATTATGGAAGGTAGTCTGTTGTCGAGATTTTTGTAACTCTAATTGATGGTAGCCTTGTCATTATGGAAGGTAGTCTATTGTCGAGATTTTTGTTACTCCAATGGATGGTAGCCATGTCATTGTGGAAGGTAGTGTGTTGTCGAGATTTTTGTTACTCCAATTGATGGTAGCCTTGTCATTATGGAATGTAGTCTGTTGTCGATATTTTTGTTACACCAATGGATGGTAGCCTTGTCATTATGGAAGGAAGTCTGTTGATCAGATTTTTCTAACTCTAATGGATGGTAGCCTTGTCATTATGGAAGGTAGTCTATTGTCGAGATTTATGTTATTCCATTGGATGGTAGCCTTGTCATTATGGAAGGTAGACTTTTGACGAGATTTTTGTTACTCCAAATGGATGGTAGCCTTGTCATTATGGAAGGTAGTTTGTTGCCGAGATTTTTGTTACTGTAAAGGATGGTAGCCTTGTCATTATGGATGGTAGTCTGTTGTCGAGATTTTTGTTACTCCAATGGATTGTAGCCTTTTCATTATGGAAGGTAGTCTGTTGTCGAGATTTTTTTACTCTAATAGATGGCAGCCTTGCATTAATGGAAGGTATTCTATTATCGAGATTTTTGTCACTCCAATTGATGGTAGCCTTATCATTATGGAAGGTAGTCTGTTGTCGAGTTTTTTGTTTTTCCAATGGATGGTAGCCTTGTCATTATGGAAGGTAGTCTGTTGTCGAGATCTTTGTTACTCTAATGGATTGTAGCCTTGTCATTATCTAAGGTAGTCTGTTGTCGATATTTTTGTTAGTCAAATGGATGATAGCCTTGTCATGATGGAAGGTAGTCTGTTGCCGAGATTTTTGTTACTCCAATGGATGATAGTCTTGTCATTATGGAAGGTAGTATGTCGTGTAGATTTTTGTTACTCCAATGGATGGTAGCCTTGTCATTATGGAAGGTAGTCTATTGTCGAGATTTATGTTATTCCATTGGATGGTAACCTTGTCATTATGGAAGGTAGACTTTTGTCGAGATTTTTGTTACTCCAAATGGATCGTAGCCTTGTCATTATGGAAGGTAGTCTGTTGCCGAGATTTTTGTTACTCTAAAGGATGGTAGCCTTGTCATTATGGATGGTAGTCTGTTGTCTATACTTTTGTTACTCTAATGGATTGTAGCCTTGCAATTATGGAAGGTAGTCTGTTGTCTTAATTTTTGTTACTCCAATGGCTTGTAGCCTTGTCATTATGGAAGGTAGTCTGTTGTCTAGATTTTTGTTACTCCAATGGTGGTAGCCTTGTTATTATGGAAGGTAGTCTGTTGCCGAGATTTTTGTTACTCCAATGGATGGTAGCCTTGTCATTATGGAAGGTAGTCTGTCGTTGAGATTTCTGTTACTCCAATGGATGGTAGCCTTGTCATTATGGAAGGTAGTCTATTGTCGAGATTTTTGTCATTCCAATTGATGGTAGGCTTGTCAATATGGAAGGTAATCTGTTGTCGAGATTTTTGTTACTTCAATGGATGGTAGCCTTTTCATTATGGAAGGCAGTCTGTTGTCGAGTTCTTCTTTACTCTAATTGATGGTAGCCTTGTCATTATGGAACGTAGTCTATTGTCGATATTTTTGTTACACCAATGGATCGTAGCCTTGTCATTACGGAAGGTATTCTGTAGTCGAGATCTTTGTTACTCTAATGGATTGTAGCCTTGTCATTATGGAAGGTAGTCAATTGTCGATATTTTTGTTACTCAAATTGATGGTAGCCTTGTCATTATGTAAGGTAGTCTGTTGTCGAGATTTTTTGTTAGTAATATGGATGGTAGCCTTGTCATGATGGAAGGTAGTCTGTTGTTGATGTTTTTGTTACTCCCATGGATGGTATCCTTGTCATTATGGAAGGAAGTATGTTGATCAGATTTTTTTACTCCAATGGATGGTAGCCTTGTAATTATGGAAGGTAGTCTGTTGTCGAGATTTTTGTTATTCCATTGGATGGTAGCCTTGTCATTATGGAAGGTAGTCTATTGTCGAGATTTTTGTTACTCCAATTGATGGTAGCCTTGTCATTATGAAAGGTAGTCTGTTGCCGAGATTTTTGTTACTCTAAAGGATGGTAGCCTTGTCATTATGGAAGGTAGTTTGTTGTCGAGATTTTTGTCACTCCAATGGATTGTAGCCTTGTCATTATGGAAGGTAGTCTGTTGTCGAAATTTATGTTACTCCAATGGATTGTAGCCTTGTCATTATGGAGGGTAGTCTGTTGTCGAGATTTTTGTTACTCCAATGGATGGTAGCCTTGTCATTATGGAAGGTAGTCTTTTGTCGAGATTTTTGTTACTCCAATGGATGGTAGCCATTTCATTATGGAAGGAAGTTTGTTGATCAGATTTTTCTAACTCCAATGGATGGTAGCCTTGTCATTATGGAAGGTAGTCTATTGTCGAGATTTATGTTATTCCATTGGATGGTAGCCTTGTCATTATGGAAGGTAGACTTTTGTCGAGATTTTTGTTACTCCAAATGGATGGTAGCCTTGTCATTATGGAAGGTAGTTTGTTGCCGAGATTTTTGTTACTGTAAAGGATGGTAGCCTTGTCATTATGGATGGTAGTCTGTTGTCGAGATTTTTGTTACTCCAATGGATTGTAGCCTTGTCATTATGGAAGGTAGTTTGTTGTCGTAATTTTTGTTACTCCAATGGATTGTAGCCTTGTCATTATGGAAGGTAGTATGTTGTCTAGATTTTTGTTACTCCAATGGTGGTAGCCTTGTCATTATCGAAGGTAGTCTGTTGTTGAGATTTTTGTCACTCTATTTGATGGTAGCCTTGTCATTATGGAAGGTAGTCTGTTGTCGAGATTTTTGTTACTCCAATGGATGGTAGCCTTGTCATTATGGAAGGTAGTCTGTTGTTGAGATTTTTGTTACTCCAATTGATGGTAGCCTTGTCATTATGGAACGTAGTCTGTTGTCCAGATTTTTGTTACTCCAATGGATTGTAGCCTTGTCATTATTGAACGTAGTTTGTTGTCATAATTTTTGTTACTCCAATGGATTGTAGCCTTGTCATTATGGAAGGTAGTCTGTTGTCTAGATTTTTGTTACTCCAATGGTGATAGCCTTGTCATTATCGAAGATAGTCTGTTGTCGATATTTTTGTTACTCCAATGGATGGTAGCCTTGTCATTATGAAAGGTAGTCTGTTGTCGAGATTTTTGTTACTCCAATTGATGGTAGCCTTGTCATTATGGAACGTAGTCTGTTGTCGAGATTTTTGTTATTCCATTGGATGGTAGCCTTGTAATTATGGAAGGTAGTCTATTGTCGAGATTTTTTTTACTCTAATAGATGGCAACCTTGTCATTATGGAAGGTATGCTATTATCGAGATTTTTGTCACTCCAATTGATGGTAGCCTTTTCATTATGGAAGGTAGTCTGTTGTCGAGATTTTTGTTTTTCCAATGGATGGTAGCCTTGTCATTATGGAAGGTAGTGTGTTGTCGATATTTTTGTTACTCCAATTGATTGTAGCGTTGTCATTATGGAACGTAGTCTGTTTTCCAGATTTTTGTTACACTAATGGATGGTAGCCTTGTCATTACGAAAGGTAGTCTGTTGTCGAGATCTTTGTTACTCTAATGGATTGTAGCCTTGTCATTATGTAAGGAAGTCTGTTGTCGATATTTTTGTTAGTCAAATGGATGGTAGCCTTGTCATGATGGAAGGTAGTCTGTTGTTGATATTTTTGTTAATCCAATGGATGGTAGCCTTGTCATTATGGAAGGAAGTCTGTTGGTCAGATTTTTCTAACTCCAATGGATGGTAGCCTTGTCATATGGAAGGTAGTCTATTGTCGAGATTTATGTTATTCCATTGGATGGTAGCCTTGTCATTATGGAAGGTAGACCTTTGTCGAGATTTTTGTTACTCCAAATGGATGGTAGCCTTGTCATTATGGAAGGTAGTTTGTTGTCGAGATTTTTGTTACTCCAATGGATTGTAGCCTTGTCATTATGGAAGGTAGTTTGTTGTCGTAATTTTTGTTACTCCAATGGATTGTAGCCTTGTCATTATGGAAGGTAGTCTGTTGTCTAGATTTTTTTTACTCCAATGGTGGTAGCCTTGTCATTATCGAAGGTAGTCTGTTGTCGAAATTTTTGTTACTCCAATGGATGGTAGCCTTGTCTTTATCGAAGCTAGTCTGTTGTCGAGATTTTTGTCACTTTAATTGATGGTAGCCTTGTCATTATGGAAGCTAGTCTATTGTCGAGATTTTTGTTACTCCAATGGATGGTAGCCTTGTCATTATGGAAGGTAGTCTGTTGTCGAGATTTTTGTTACTCCAATTGATGGTAGCCTTGTCATTATGGAACGTAGTCTATTGTCGAGATTTTTGTTACTCCAATGGATTGTAGCCATGTCATTATGGAAGGTAGTTTGTTGTCGTAATTTTTGTTACTCCAATGGATTGTAGCCTTGTCATTATGGAAGGTAGTCTGTTGTCTAGATTTTTGTTACTCCAATGGTGGTAGCCTTGTCATTATCGAAGGTAGTCCGTTGTCGAAATTTTTGTTACTCCAATGGATGGTAGCCTTGTCATTATGGAAGGTAGTCTGTTGTCGAGATTTTTGTAACTCTAATTGATGGTAGCCTTGTCATTATGGAAGGTAGTCTATTGTCGAGATTTTTGTTACTCCAATGGATGGTAGCCATGTCATTGTGGAAGGTAGTGTGTTGTCGAGATTTTTGTTACTCCAATTGATGGTAGCCTTGTCATTATGGAATGTAGTCTGTTGTCGATATTTTTGTTACACCAATGGATGGTAGCCTTGTCATTATGGAAGGAAGTCTGTTGATCAGATTTTTCTAACTCTAATGGATGGTAGCCTTGTCATTATGGAAGGTAGTCTATTGTCGAGATTTATGTTATTCCATTGGATGGTAGCCTTGTCATTATGGAAGGTAGACTTTTGACGAGATTTTTGTTACTCCAAATGGATGGTAGCCTTGTCATTATGGAAGGTAGTTTGTTGCCGAGATTTTTGTTACTGTAAAGGATGGTAGCCTTGTCATTATGGATGGTAGTCTGTTGTCGAGATTTTTGTTACTCCAATGGATTGTAGCCTTTTCATTATGGAAGGTAGTCTGTTGTCGAGATTTTTTTACTCTAATAGATGGCAGCCTTGCATTAATGGAAGGTATTCTATTATCGAGATTTTTGTCACTCCAATTGATGGTAGCCTTATCATTATGGAAGGTAGTCTGTTGTCGAGTTTTTTGTTTTTCCAATGGATGGTAGCCTTGTCATTATGGAAGGTAGTCTGTTGTCGAGATCTTTGTTACTCTAATGGATTGTAGCCTTGTCATTATCTAAGGTAGTCTGTTGTCGATATTTTTGTTAGTCAAATGGATGATAGCCTTGTCATGATGGAAGGTAGTCTGTTGCCGAGATTTTTGTTACTCCAATGGATGATAGTCTTGTCATTATGGAAGGTAGTATGTCGTGTAGATTTTTGTTACTCCAATGGATGGTAGCCTTGTCATTATGGAAGGTAGTCTATTGTCGAGATTTATGTTATTCCATTGGATGGTAACCTTGTCATTATGGAAGGTAGACTTTTGTCGAGATTTTTGTTACTCCAAATGGATCGTAGCCTTGTCATTATGGAAGGTAGTCTGTTGCCGAGATTTTTGTTACTCTAAAGGATGGTAGCCTTGTCATTATGGATGGTAGTCTGTTGTCTATACTTTTGTTACTCTAATGGATTGTAGCCTTGCAATTATGGAAGGTAGTCTGTTGTCTTAATTTTTGTTACTCCAATGGCTTGTAGCCTTGTCATTATGGAAGGTAGTCTGTTGTCTAGATTTTTGTTACTCCAATGGTGGTAGCCTTGTTATTATGGAAGGTAGTCTGTTGCCGAGATTTTTGTTACTCCAATGGATGGTAGCCTTGTCATTATGGAAGGTAGTCTGTCGTTGAGATTTCTGTTACTCCAATGGATGGTAGCCTTGTCATTATGGAAGGTAGTCTATTGTCGAGATTTTTGTCATTCCAATTGATGGTAGGCTTGTCAATATGGAAGGTAATCTGTTGTCGAGATTTTTGTTACTTCAATGGATGGTAGCCTTTTCATTATGGAAGGCAGTCTGTTGTCGAGTTCTTCTTTACTCTAATTGATGGTAGCCTTGTCATTATGGAACGTAGTCTATTGTCGATATTTTTGTTACACCAATGGATCGTAGCCTTGTCATTACGGAAGGTATTCTGTAGTCGAGATCTTTGTTACTCTAATGGATTGTAGCCTTGTCATTATGGAAGGTAGTCAATTGTCGATATTTTTGTTACTCAAATTGATGGTAGCCTTGTCATTATGTAAGGTAGTCTGTTGTCGAGATTTTTTGTTAGTAATATGGATGGTAGCCTTGTCATGATGGAAGGTAGTCTGTTGTTGATGTTTTTGTTACTCCCATGGATGGTATCCTTGTCATTATGGAAGGAAGTATGTTGATCAGATTTTTTTACTCCAATGGATGGTAGCCTTGTAATTATGGAAGGTAGTCTGTTGTCGAGATTTTTGTTATTCCATTGGATGGTAGCCTTGTCATTATGGAAGGTAGTCTATTGTCGAGATTTTTGTTACTCCAATTGATGGTAGCCTTGTCATTATGAAAGGTAGTCTGTTGCCGAGATTTTTGTTACTCTAAAGGATGGTAGCCTTGTCATTATGGAAGGTAGTTTGTTGTCGAGATTTTTGTCACTCCAATGGATTGTAGCCTTGTCATTATGGAAGGTAGTCTGTTGTCGAAATTTATGTTACTCCAATGGATTGTAGCCTTGTCATTATGGAGGGTAGTCTGTTGTCGAGATTTTTGTTACTCCAATGGATGGTAGCCTTGTCATTATGGAAGGTAGTCTTTTGTCGAGATTTTTGTTACTCCAATGGATGGTAGCCATTTCATTATGGAAGGAAGTTTGTTGATCAGATTTTTCTAACTCCAATGGATGGTAGCCTTGTCATTATGGAAGGTAGTCTATTGTCGAGATTTATGTTATTCCATTGGATGGTAGCCTTGTCATTATGGAAGGTAGACTTTTGTCGAGATTTTTGTTACTCCAAATGGATGGTAGCCTTGTCATTATGGAAGGTAGTTTGTTGCCGAGATTTTTGTTACTGTAAAGGATGGTAGCCTTGTCATTATGGATGGTAGTCTGTTGTCGAGATTTTTGTTACTCCAATGGATTGTAGCCTTGTCATTATGGAAGGTAGTTTGTTGTCGTAATTTTTGTTACTCCAATGGATTGTAGCCTTGTCATTATGGAAGGTAGTATGTTGTCTAGATTTTTGTTACTCCAATGGTGGTAGCCTTGTCATTATCGAAGGTAGTCTGTTGTTGAGATTTTTGTCACTCTATTTGATGGTAGCCTTGTCATTATGGAAGGTAGTCTGTTGTCGAGATTTTTGTTACTCCAATGGATGGTAGCCTTGTCATTATGGAAGGTAGTCTGTTGTTGAGATTTTTGTTACTCCAATTGATGGTAGCCTTGTCATTATGGAACGTAGTCTGTTGTCGAGATTTTTGTTACTCCAATGGATTGTAGCCTTGTCATTATTGAACGTAGTTTGTTGTCATAATTTTTGTTACTCCAATGGATTGTAGCCTTGTCATTATGGAAGGTAGTCTGTTGTCTAGATTTTTGTTACTCCAATGGTGATAGCCTTGTCATTATCGAAGATAGTCTGTTGTCGATATTTTTGTTACTCCAATGGATGGTAGCCTTGTCATTATGAAAGGTAGTCTGTTGTCGAGATTTTTGTTACTCCAATTGATGGTAGCCTTGTCATTATGGAACGTAGTCTGTTGTCGAGATTTTTGTTATTCCATTGGATGGTAGCCTTGTAATTATGGAAGGTAGTCTATTGTCGAGATTTTTTTTACTCTAATAGATGGCAACCTTGTCATTATGGAAGGTATGCTATTATCGAGATTTTTGTCACTCCAATTGATGGTAGCCTTTTCATTATGGAAGGTAGTCTGTTGTCGAGATTTTTGTTTTTCCAATGGATGGTAGCATTGTCATTATGGAAGGTAGTGTGTTGTCGATATTTTTGTTACTCCAATTGATTGTAGCGTTGTCATTATGGAACGTAGTCTGTTTTCCAGATTTTTGTTACACTAATGGATGGTAGCCTTGTCATTACGAAAGGTAGTCTGTTGTCGAGATCTTTGTTACTCTAATGGATTGTAGCCTTGTCATTATGTAAGGAAGTCTGTTGTCGATATTTTTGTTAGTCAAATGGATGGTAGCCTTGTCATGATGGAAGGTAGTCTGTTGTTGATATTTTTGTTAATCCAATGGATGGTAGCCTTGTCATTATGGAAGGAAGTCTGTTGGTCAGATTTTTCTAACTCCAATGGATGGTAGCCTTGTCATATGGAAGGTAGTCTATTGTCGAGATTTATGTTATTCCATTGGATGGTAGCCTTGTCATTATGGAAGGTAGACCTTTGTCGAGATTTTTGTTACTCCAAATGGATGGTAGCCTTGTCATTATGGAAGGTAGTTTGTTGTCGAGATTTTTGTTACTCCAATGGATTGTAGCCTTGTCATTATGGAAGGTAGTTTGTTGTCGTAATTTTTGTTACTCCAATGGATTGTAGCCTTGTCATTATGGAAGGTAGTCTGTTGTCTAGATTTTTTTTACTCCAATGGTGGTAGCCTTGTCATTATCGAAGGTAGTCTGTTGTCGAAATTTTTGTTACTCCAATGGATGGTAGCCTTGTCTTTATCGAAGCTAGTCTGTTGTCGAGATTTTTGTCACTTTAATTGATGGTAGCCTTGTCATTATGGAAGCTAGTCTATTGTCGAGATTTTTGTTACTCCAATGGATGGTAGCCTTGTCATTATGGAAGGTAGTCTGTTGTCGAGATTTTTGTTACTCCAATTGATGGTAGCCTTGTCATTATGGAACGTAGTCTATTGTCGAGATTTTTGTTACTCCAATGGATTGTAGCCATGTCATTATGGAAGGTAGTTTGTTGTCGTAATTTTTGTTACTCCAATGGATTGTAGCCTTGTCATTATGGAAGGTAGTCTGTTGTCTAGATTTTTGTTACTCCAATGGTGGTAGCCTTGTCATTATCGAAGGTAGTCCGTTGTCGAAATTTTTGTTACTCCAATGGATGGTAGCCTTGTCATTATGGAAGGTAGTCTGTTGTCGAGATTTTTGTAACTCTAATTGATGGTAGCCTTGTCATTATGGAAGGTAGTCTATTGTCGAGATTTTTGTTACTCCAATGGATGGTAGCCATGTCATTGTGGAAGGTAGTGTGTTGTCGAGATTTTTGTTACTCCAATTGATGGTAGCCTTGTCATTATGGAATGTAGTCTGTTGTCGATATTTTTGTTACACCAATGGATGGTAGCCTTGTCATTATGGAAGGAAGTCTGTTGATCAGATTTTTCTAACTCTAATGGATGGTAGCCTTGTCATTATGGAAGGTAGTCTATTGTCGAGATTTATGTTATTCCATTGGATGGTAGCCTTGTCATTATGGAAGGTAGACTTTTGACGAGATTTTTGTTACTCCAAATGGATGGTAGCCTTGTCATTATGGAAGGTAGTTTGTTGCCGAGATTTTTGTTACTGTAAAGGATGGTAGCCTTGTCATTATGGATGGTAGTCTGTTGTCGAGATTTTTGTTACTCCAATGGATTGTAGCCTTTTCATTATGGAAGGTAGTCTGTTGTCGAGATTTTTTTACTCTAATAGATGGCAGCCTTGCATTAATGGAAGGTATTCTATTATCGAGATTTTTGTCACTCCAATTGATGGTAGCCTTATCATTATGGAAGGTAGTCTGTTGTCGAGTTTTTTGTTTTTCCAATGGATGGTAGCCTTGTCATTATGGAAGGTAGTCTGTTGTCGAGATCTTTGTTACTCTAATGGATTGTAGCCTTGTCATTATCTAAGGTAGTCTGTTGTCGATATTTTTGTTAGTCAAATGGATGATAGCCTTGTCATGATGGAAGGTAGTCTGTTGCCGAGATTTTTGTTACTCCAATGGATGATAGTCTTGTCATTATGGAAGGTAGTATGTCGTGTAGATTTTTGTTACTCCAATGGATGGTAGCCTTGTCATTATGGAAGGTAGTCTATTGTCGAGATTTATGTTATTCCATTGGATGGTAACCTTGTCATTATGGAAGGTAGACTTTTGTCGAGATTTTTGTTACTCCAAATGGATCGTAGCCTTGTCATTATGGAAGGTAGTCTGTTGCCGAGATTTTTGTTACTCTAAAGGATGGTAGCCTTGTCATTATGGATGGTAGTCTGTTGTCTATACTTTTGTTACTCTAATGGATTGTAGCCTTGCAATTATGGAAGGTAGTCTGTTGTCTTAATTTTTGTTACTCCAATGGCTTGTAGCCTTGTCATTATGGAAGGTAGTCTGTTGTCTAGATTTTTGTTACTCCAATGGTGGTAGCCTTGTTATTATGGAAGGTAGTCTGTTGCCGAGATTTTTGTTACTCCAATGGATGGTAGCCTTGTCATTATGGAAGGTAGTCTGTCGTTGAGATTTCTGTTACTCCAATGGATGGTAGCCTTGTCATTATGGAAGGTAGTCTATTGTCGAGATTTTTGTCATTCCAATTGATGGTAGGCTTGTCAATATGGAAGGTAATCTGTTGTCGAGATTTTTGTTACTTCAATGGATGGTAGCCTTTTCATTATGGAAGGCAGTCTGTTGTCGAGTTCTTCTTTACTCTAATTGATGGTAGCCTTGTCATTATGGAACGTAGTCTATTGTCGATATTTTTGTTACACCAATGGATCGTAGCCTTGTCATTACGGAAGGTATTCTGTAGTCGAGATCTTTGTTACTCTAATGGATTGTAGCCTTGTCATTATGGAAGGTAGTCAATTGTCGATATTTTTGTTACTCAAATTGATGGTAGCCTTGTCATTATGTAAGGTAGTCTGTTGTCGAGATTTTTTGTTAGTAATATGGATGGTAGCCTTGTCATGATGGAAGGTAGTCTGTTGTTGATGTTTTTGTTACTCCCATGGATGGTATCCTTGTCATTATGGAAGGAAGTATGTTGATCAGATTTTTTTACTCCAATGGATGGTAGCCTTGTAATTATGGAAGGTAGTCTGTTGTCGAGATTTTTGTTATTCCATTGGATGGTAGCCTTGTCATTATGGAAGGTAGTCTATTGTCGAGATTTTTGTTACTCCAATTGATGGTAGCCTTGTCATTATGAAAGGTAGTATGTTGCCGAGATTTTTGTTACTCTAAAGGATGGTAGCCTTGTCATTATGGAAGGTAGTTTGTTGTCGAGATTTTTGTCACTCCAATGGATTGTAGCCTTGTCATTATGGAAGGTAGTCTGTTGTCGAAATTTATGTTACTCCAATGGATTGTAGCCTTGTCATTATGGAGGGTAGTCTGTTGTCGAGATTTTTGTTACTCCAATGGATGGTAGCCTTGTCATTATGGAAGGTAGTCTTTTGTCGAGATTTTTGTTACTCCAATGGATGGTAGCCATTTCATTATGGAAGGTAGTCTGTCGTTGAGATTTCTGTTACTCCAATGGATGGTGGCCTTGTCATTATGGAAGGTAGTCTGTTGTCGAGATTTTTGTCACTCCAATGGATGGTAGCCTTGTCATTATGGAAGGTAGTCTGTTGCCGAGATTTTTGTTACTCCAATGGATGGTAGCCTTGTCATTATGGAAGGTAGTCTGTCGTTGAGATTTCTGTTACTCCAATGGATGGTAGCCTTGTCATTATGGAAGGTAGTCTATTGTCGAGATTTTTGTCATTCCAATTGATGGTAGGCTTGTCAATATGGAAGGTAATCTGTTGTCGAGATTTTTGTTACTTCAATGGATGGTAGCCTTTTCATTATGGAAGGCAGTCTGTTGTCGAGTTTTTCTTTACTCCAATTGATGGTAGCCTTGTCATTATGGAACGTAGTCTGTTGTCGATATTTGTGTTACACCAATGGATCGTAGCCTTGTCATTACGGAAGGTAGTCTGTAGTCGAGATCTTTGTTACTCTAATGGATTGTAGCCTTGTCATTATGGAAGGTAGTCAATTGTCGATATTTTTGTTACTCAAATTGATGGTAGCCTTGTCATTATGTAAGGTAGTCTGTTGTCGAGATTTTTTGTTAGTCAAATGGATGATAGCCTTGTCATTATGGAAGGTAGTCTGTTGTTTAAATTTTTGTTACACCAATGGATGGTAGACTTGTCATTATGGAAGGTAGTCTGTTGTCGATATTTTTGTTACTCCATTGGATTGTAGCCTTGTCATTATGAAAGGTAGTCTCTTGTCTAGATTTTTATTATTCCAATGGATGGTAGACTTGTCATTATGGAAGGTAGTCTGTTGTCGAGATTTTTGTAACTCCAATGGATGGTAGCCTTGTCATTATGGAAGGTAGTTTGTTGTCGAGATTTTTGTTATTCCAATGGATGGTAGACTTGTCATTACGGAAGGTATTCTGTTGTCGAGATTTTTGTTACTCCAATGGATGGTACCCTTATCATTATGGAAGGTAGTCTGCTGTCGCCATTTTTGTTACTCCAATGGATGGTAGCCTTGTCATTATGGAAGGTAGTCTGTTGTCGAGATTTTTGTTATTCCAATGGATGGTAGCCTTCTCATTATGGAAGGTAGTCTGTTGTCGAGATTTTTTTTACTCCAATGGATGGTAGCCTTGTCATTATGAAAGGTAGTCTGTTGTCGAGATTTTTGTTACTCTAATTGATGGTAGCCTTGTCATTATGGAAAGTAGTCTGTTGTCGAGATTTTTGTTATTCCATTGGATGGTAGCCTTGTCATTATGGAAGGTAGTCTGTTGTCGAGATTTTTTTTAATCTAATAGATGGCAGCTTTGTCATTATGGAAGGTATTCTATTATCGAGATTTTTGTCACTCCAATTGATGGTAGCCTTATCATTATGGAAGGCAATCTGTTGTCGAGATTTTTGTTTTTCCAATGGATGGTAGCCTTGTCATTATGGAAGGTAGTGTGTTGTCGATATTTTTGTTACTCCAATTGATGGTAGCGTTGTCATTATGGAACGTAGTCTGTTGTTGATATTTTTGTTAATCCAATGGATGGTAGCCTTGTCATTATGGAAGGAAGTCTATTGTCGTGATTTATGATATTCCATTGGATGGTAGCCTTGTCATTATGGAAGGTAGACTTTAGTCGAGATTTTTGTTACTCCAAATGGATGGTAGCCTTGTCATTATGGAAGGTAGTTTGTTGCCGAGATTTTTGTTACTGTAAAGGATGGTAGCCTTGTCATTATGGATGGTAGTCTGTTGTCGAGATTTTTTTTACTCCAATGGATTGTAGCCTTGTCATTATGGAAGGTATTTTGTTGTCGTAATTTTTGTTACTCCAATGGATTGTAGCCTTGTCATTATGGAAGATAGTCTGTTGTCTAGATTTTTTTTACTCCAATGGTGGTAGCCTTCTCATTATCGAAGGTAGTCTGTTGTCCAAATTTTTGATACTCCAATGGATGGTAGCCTTCTCATTATGGAAGGTAGTCTGTTGTCGAGATTCTTGTCACTCAAATTGATGGTAGCCTTGTAATTATGGAAGGTAGTCTTTTGTCGAAATTCTTGTTACACCAATGGATGGTAGCCTTGTCATTATGTAAGGTAGTCTATTGTCGATATTTTTGTTACACCTATGGATGGTAGCCTTGTCATTATGGAAGATAGTCAGTTGTCGAGATTTTTGTTACTCCAATGTACGGTAGCCTTTTCATTATGGAAGGTATTCTGTTGTCGAGACTTTTATTACTCCAATTGATGGTAGCCTTGTCATTATGGAAGGTATTCTGTTGTCTTAATTTTTGTTACACCAATTGATGGTAGCCTTGTCATTATGGAAGGTAGTCTGTTGTCGAGATTTTTGTTACTCCAATAAATGGTAGCCATGTCATTATGGAAGTTAGTTTGTTGTCGAGACTTTTGTTACTCCAATGGATGGTAGCCTTGTCATTATGGAAGGAAGTTTGTTGTCAATATTTTTGTTACTCCAATAGATGGTAGCCTTGTCATTATGGAAGGTAGTCTGTTGTCAAGATTTTTGTTACTCAAATTGATGGTATCCTTGTCATTATGTAAGGTAGTCTATTATCGAGAGTTTTGTTAGTCAAATGGATGGTAGCCTTGTCATTATGGAAGGTAGTGTGTTGTCGAGATTTTTGTTAATCCAATGGATGGTACCATTGTCATTATGGAACTTAGTCTGTTATAGATATTTTTGTTACTCCAATGGATGGTAGCCTTGTCATTATAGAAGGTAGTCTATTTTCTAGATTTTTTGTTACTCCAATGGATGGTAGCCTTGTCATTATGAAGGGTAGTTTGTTGTCGAGATTTTTGTTACTCCAATGGATGGTAACCTTGTCACTATGGAAGGTAGCATGTCGTTGTGATTTCTGTTACTCCAATAGATGGTAGCCTTGTGATTATGGAACTTAGCCTGTTTAAGATATTTTTGTTATTCTAATAGATGGTAGCCTTGTCATTATGGAAGGTAGTCTGTTCTCTAGATTTTTGTTACTCTAATGGATGGTAGCCTTGTATTATTTAAGGTAGTTTGTTGTCGTGATTTTTGTTACTCTAATGGATGGTAGCCTTGTCATTATGGAAGGTAGTCTGTCGTTGAGATTTCGTTTAGTCCAATGGATGGTAGCCTTGTCATTATGGAAGGTAGTCTGTTGTTGATATTTCTGTTACTCCAATGGACGGTAGCCTTGTCATTATGGAAGAAAGTATGTTGTTCATATTTTTGTTACTGCAATGGATGGTAGCCTTGTCATTATGGAAGGTAGTTTGTTGTCGAGATTTTTGTTATTCCATTAGATGGTAGCCTTGTCATTATGGAAGGTAGTCTTTTGTCGAAATTCTTGTTACTCCAATGGATGGTAGTCTTGTCATTATGGAAGGTAATCTATTATCGATATTTTTGTTACACCAATGGATGCTAGCGTTGTCATTAACGAAGGTAGTCTGTTGAAGATATTTTGTTTAAATCAATGGATGGTAGCCTTGTCATTATGGAAGGTAGTCTTTTGTCGAAATTCTTGTTACACCAATGGATGGTAGCCTTGTCATTATGGAAGGTAGTCTATTGTCGATATTTTTGTTACACCTATGGATGGTAGCCTTGTCATTATGGAAGATAGTCAGTTGTCGAGATTTTTCTTACTCCAATGTATGGTAGCCTTTTCATTATGGAAGGTATTCTGTTGTCGAGACTTTTATTACTCCAATTGATGGTAGCCTTGTCATTATGGAAGGTATTCTGTTGTCGAGAATTTTGTTACTCCAATTGATGGTAGCCTTGTCATTATTGAATGTAGTCTGTTGTCGAGATTTTTGTTACACCAATTGATGGTAGCCTTGTCATTATGGAAGGTAGTCTGTTGTCGAGATTTTTGTTACTCCAATAAATGGTAGCCTTGTCATTATGGAAGTTAGTTTGTTGTCGAGACTTTTGTTACTCCAATGGATGGTAGCCTTGTCATTATGGAAGGTAGTCTGTTGTCGAGATTTTTGTTACTCCAATGGATGGTAGCCTTGTCATTATGGAAGCTAGTCTGCTGTCGAGATTTTTGTTACTCCATTGGATGGTAGCCTTGTCATTATGGAAGGTAGTTTGTTGTCGATATTTTTGTTACTCTATTGGATGGTATCCTTGTCATTATTTAATGTAGTCTATTGTCGAGATTTTTGTTACTCCAATGGATGGTAGCCTTGTCATTATTGAAGGTAGCATGTCGTTGTGATTTTTGTTACTGCAATGGATGGTAGCCTTGTCATTATGGAAGGTATTCTGTTGTCTAGATTTTTTGTTACTTTAATAGATGGTAGCCTTGTCATTATGAAGGGTAGTCTGTTGTCGAGAGTTTTGTAACTCTAATGGATGGAAGCCTTGTCATTATGGAAGGTAGTTTGTCGTCGAGATTTCTTATACTATAATGGATGGTAGCCTTGTCTTTATGGAAGGTAGGTTGTTGTTCAGATTTTTGTTACTCTAATGGATGGAAGCCTTGTCATTATGGAAGGTAATCTGTTGTCGATATTTTTGTTACTCCAATTGATGGTAGCCTTGTCATTATGGAAGGTAATCTGTAATCGAGATTTTTGTTACACCAATGGATGGTAGCCTTGTCATTATGGAAGGTAGTCTGTTATCAAGAATTTCGTTAATCCAATGGATGGTAGCCTTGTCATTATGGAGCATAGTCTGTTGTCGAGATTTTTGTTACTCCAATGGATGGTAGCCTTGACATTTTGGAAGGTAGTCTGTTGTCGAGATTTTTGTTACTCAAATGGATGGTAGCCTTGTCATTATGGAAGGTAGTCTGCTGTCGAGATTTTTGTTACTCCATTGGATGGTAGCCTTGTCATTATGGAAGGTAGTTTGTTGTCGATATTTTTGTTACTCTATTGGACGGTAACCTTGTCATTATTTAAGGTAGTCTATTGTCGAGATTTTTGTTACTCCATTGGATGGTAGCCTTGTCATTATGGAAGGTAGCATGTCGTTGTGATTTCTGTTACTCCAATGGATGGTAGCCTTGTGATTATGGAACTTAGCCTGTTTTAGATATTTTTGTTATTCCAATAGATGTTATCCTTGTCATTATGGAAGGTAGTCTGTTTTCGAGATTTTTGTTACAACAATGGATGGTAGCCTTGTCATTATGGAACTTAGTCTGTTATAGATATTTTTGTAACTCCAATGGATGGTAGCCTTGTCATTATGGAAGGTAGTCAATTGTCAAGATTTTTGTTACTCGAATAGATGGTAGCCTTGTCATTATGGAACGTAGTTTGTGGTCGAGAATTTTTTTACTCTAATGGATGGCAGCCGTGTCAATATGGAAGGTAGTCTGTTATCGATATTTTTGTCACTCCAATTGATGGTAGCCTTGTCATTATGGAACGTAGTCTGTGGTCGATATATTTTTTACTCCAATGGATGGTAGCCTTGTCATTATGGAAGGTATTCTGTTGTCGAGAATTTTGTTACTCCAATTGATGGTAGCCTTGTCATTATTGAATGTAGTCTGTTGTCGAGATTTTTGTTACACCAATTGATGGTAGCCTTGTCATTATGGAAGGTAGTCTGTTGTCGAGATTTTTGTTACTCCAATAAATGGTAGCCTTGTCATTATGGAAGTTAGTTTGTTGTCGAGACTTTTGTTACTCCAATGGATGGTAGCCTTGTCATTATGGAAGGAAGTCTGTTGTCAATATTTTTGTTACTCTAATAGATGGTAGCCTTGTCATTATGGAAGGTAGTCTGTTGTCAAGATTTTTGTTACTCAAATTGATGGTAGCCTTGTCATTATGTAAGGTAGTCTATTATCGAGAGTTTTGTTAGTCAAATGGATGGTAGCCTTTTCATTATGGAAGGTAGTGTGTTGTCGAGATTTTTGTTAATCCAATGGATGGTACCATTGTCATTATGGAACTTAGTCTGTTATAGATATTTTTGTTACTCCAATGGATGGTAGCCTTGTCATTATGGAAGGTAGTCTATTTTCTAGATTTTTTGTTACTCCAATGGATGGTAGCCTTGTCATTATGAAGGGTAGTTTGTTGTCGAGATTTTTGTTACTCCAATGGATGGTAGCCTTGTCATTATGGAAGGTAGCATGTCGTTGTGATTTCTGTTACTCCAATGGATGGTAGCCTTGTGATTATGGAACTTAGCCTGTTTAAGATATTTTTGTTATTCCAATAGATGGTAGCCTTGTCATTATGGAAGGTAGTCTGTTCTCTAGATTTTTGTTACTCTAATGGATGGTAGCCTTGTATTATTTAAGGTAGTTTGTTGTCGAGATTTTTGTTACTCTAATGGATGGTAGCCTTGTCATTATGGAAGGTAGTCTGTCGTTGAGATTTCTGTTACTCCAATGGATGGTAGCCTTGTCATTATGGAAGGTAGTCTGTTGTTGATATTTCTGTTACTCCAATGGATGGTAGCCTTGTCATTATGGAAGAAAGTATGTTGTTCAGATTTTTGTTACTGCAATGGATGGTAGCCTTGTCATTATGGAAGGTAGTTTGTTGTCGAGATTTTTGTTATTCCATTAGATGGTAGCCTTGTCATTATGGAAGTAGTCTTTTGTCGAAATTCTTATTACTCCAATGGATGGTAGTCTTGTCATTATGGAAGGTAGTCTATTATCGATATTTTTGTTACACCAATGGATGCTAGCCTTGTCATTAACGAAGGTAGTCTGTTGAAGATATTTTGTTTAAATCAATGGATGGTAGCCTTGTCATTATGGAAGATAGTCTGTTGTCGAGATTTTTGTTACTCCAATGGATGGTAGCCTTGTCAGTATGGAAGGTAGTCTATTGTCGAGACTTGTGTTACTCTAATGGATGGTAGACTTGTCATTATGGAAGGAAGTCTGTTGTCGATATTTTTTTTACTCCAATAGATGGTAGCCTTCTCATTATGGAAGGTAGTTTGTTGTCGAGATTTTTGTTACTCAAATTGATGGTAGCCTTGTCATTATGTAAGGTAGTCTGTTGTACAGAGTTTTGTTAGTCAAATGGATGGTAGCCTTGTCATGATGGAAGGTAGTCTGTTGTTGATATTTTTGTTACTGCAATGGATGGTAGCCTTGTCATTATGGAAGATAGTTTGTTGTCGAGATTTTTTTTATCTAATTGGATGGTAGCCTTGTCATTATGGAAGGTAGTCTTTTGTCGAAATTCATGTTACACCAATGGATGGTAGCCTTGTCATTATGGAAGGTAGTTTATTGACGATATTTTTGTTACACCTATGGATGGTAGCCTTGTCATTATGGAAGATAGTCAGTTGTCGAGATTTTTGTTACTAAATGTATGGTAGCCTTTTCATTATGGAAGGTATTCTGTTGTCGAGACTTTTATTACTCCAATGGATGGTAGCCTTGTCATTATGGAAGGTAGTCTGTTGTCTAGATTTTTTGTTACTCTAATAGATGGTAGCCTTGTCAATATGAAGGGTAGTCTGTTGTCGAGATTTTTGTAACTCTAATGGATGGAAGCCTTGTCATTATGGAAGGTAGTTTGTCGTCGAGATTTCTTATACTATAATGGATGGTAGCCTTGTCTTTATGGAAGGTAGTCTGTTGTTCAGATTTTTGTTACTCTAATGGATGGTAGCCTTGTCATTATGGAACGTAATTTGTTGTCGATATTTTGGTTACTCCAATGGATGGTAGCCTTGTCATTATGGAAGGTAATCTGTTATCGAGAATTTTGTTACACCAATGGATGGTAGCCTTGTCATGATGGAAGGTAGTCTGTTATCAAGAATTTCGTTAATCCAATAGATGGTAGCCTTGTCATTATGGAGCATAGTCTGTTGTCGAGATATTTGTTACTCCAACGGATGGTAGCCTTGATAATTTGGAAGGTAGTTTGTTGTCGAGATTTTTGTTACTCCAATGGATGGTAGCCTTGTCATTATGGAAGGTAGTCTGCTGTCGAGATTTTTGTTACTCCATTGGATGGTAGCCTTGTCATTATGGAAGGTAGTTTGTTGTCGATATTTTTGTTACTCTATTGGATGGTATCCTTGTCATTATTTAATGTAGTCTATTGTCGAGATTTTTGTTACTCCAATGGATGGTAGCCTTGTCATTATTGAAGGTAGCATGTCGTTGTGATTTCTGTTACTGCAATGGATGGTAGCCTTGTCATTATGGAAGGTATTCTGTTGTCGAGACTTTTATTACTCCAATGGATGGTAGCCTTGTCATTATGGAAGGTAGTCTGTTGTCTAGATTTTTTGTTACTTTAATAGATGGTATCCTTGTCATTATGAAGGGTAGTCTGTTGTCGAGATTTTTGTAACTCTAACGGATGGAAGCCTTGTCATTATGGAAGGTAGTTTGTCGTCGAGATTTCTTATACTATAATGGATGGTAGCCTTGTCTTTATGGAAGGTAGTCTGTTGTTCAGATTTTTGTTACTCTAATGGATGGAAGCCTTGTCATTATGGAAGGTAATCTGTTGTCGATATTTTTGTTACTCCAATTGATGGTAGCCTTGTCATTATGGAAGGTAATCTGTAATCGAGATTTTTGTTACACCAATGGATGGTAGCCTTGTCATTATGGAAGGTAGTCCGTTATCAAGAATTTCGTTAATCCAATGGATGGTAGCCTTGTCATTATGGAGCATAGTCTGTTGTCGAGATTTTTGTTACTCCAATGGCTGGTAGCCTTGACATTTTGGAAGGTAGTCTGTTGTCGAGATTTTTGTTACTCAAATGGATGGTAGCCTTGTCATTATGGAAGGTAGTTTGTTGTCGATATTTTTGTTACTCTATTGGATGGTAACCTTGTCATTATTTAAGGTAGTCTATTGTCGAGATTTTTGTTACTCCATTGGATGGTAGCCTTGTCATAATGGAAGGTAGCATGTCGTTGTGATTTTTGTTACTCCAATGGATGGTAGCCTTGTGATTATGGAACTTAGCCTGTTTTAGATATTTTTGTTATTCCAATAGATGTTATCCTTGTCATTATGGAAGGTAGTCTGTTTTCGAGATTTTTGTTACACCAATGGATGGTAGTGTGTTGTCGAAATTTTTGTTAATCCAATGGATGGTACCATTGTCATTATGGAACTTAGTCTGTTATAGATATTTTTGTTACTCCAATGGATGGTAGCCTTGTCATTATGGAAGGTAGTCAATTGTCGAGATTTTTGTTACTCCAATAGATGGTAGCCTTGTCATTATGGAACGTAGTCTGTGGTCGAGAATTTTTTTACTCTAATGGATGGCAGCCTTGTCAATATGGAAGGTAGTCTGTTATCGATATTTTTGTCAGTCCAATTGATGGTAGCCTTGTCATTATGGAACGTAGTCTGTGGTCGATATAATTTTTACTCCAATGGACGGTAGCCTTGTCATTATGGAAGGTATTCTGTTGTCGAGAATTTTGTTACTCCAATTGATGGTAGCCTTGTCATTATTGAATGTAGTCTGTTGTCGAGATTTTTGTTACACCAATTGATGGTAGCCTTGTCATTATGGAAGGTAGTCTGTTGTCGAGATTTTTGTTACTCCAATAAATGGTAGCCTTGTCATTATGGAAGTTAGTTTGTTGTCGAGACTTTTGTTACTCCAATGGATGGCAGCGTTGTCATTATGGAAGGAAGTCTGTTGTCAATATTTTTGTTACTCCAATAGATGGTAGCCTTGTCATTATGGAAGGTAGTTTGTTGTCAAGATTTTTGTTACTCAAATTGATGGTAGCCTTGTCATTATGTAAGGTAGTCTATTATCGAGAGTTTTGTTACTCCAATGGATGGTAGCCTTGTCATTATGAAGGGTAGTTTGTTGTCGAGATTTTTGTTACTCCAATGGATGGTAGCCTTGTCATTATGGAAGGTAGCATGTCGTTGTGATTTCTGTTACTCCAATGGATGGTAGCCTTGTGATTATGGAACTTAGCCTGTTTAAGATATTTTTGTTATTCCAAAAGATGGTAGCCTTGTCATTATGGAAGGTAGTCTGTTCTCTAGATTTTTGTTACTCTAATGGATGGTAGCCTTGTATTATTTAAGGTACTTTGTTTTCGAGATTTTTGTTACTCTAATGGATGGTAGCCTTGTCATTATGGAACGTAGTCTGTCGTTGAGATTTCTGTTAATCCAATGGATGGTAGCCTTGTCATTATGGAAGGTAGTCTGTTGTTGATATTTCTGTTACTCCAATGGATGGTAGCCTTGTCATTATGGAAGAAAGTATGTTGTTTAGATTTTTGTTACTGCAATGGATGGTAGCCTTGTCATTATGGAAGGTAGTTTGTTGTCGAGATTTTTGTTATTCCATTAGATGGTAGCCTTGTCATTATGGAAGGTAGTCTTTTGCCGAAATTCTTGTTACTCCAATGGATGGTAGTCTTGTCATTATGGAAGGTAGTCTATTATCGATATTTTTGTTACACCAATGGATGCTAGCCTTGTCATTAACGAAGGTAGTCTGTTGAAGATATTTTGTTTAAATCAATGGATGGTAGCCTTGTCATTATGGAAGATAGTCTGTTGTCGAGATTTTTGTTACTACAATGGATGGTAGCCTTGTCAGTATGGAAGGTAGTCTGTTGTCGATATTTTTTTTACTCCAATAGATGGTAGCCTTCTCATTATGGAAGGTAGTCTGTTGTCGAGATTTTTGTTACTCATATTGATGGTAGCCTTGTCATTATGTAAGGTAGTCTGTTGTACAGAGTTTTGTTAGTCAAATGGATGGTAGCCTTGTCATGATGGAAGGTAGTCTGTTGTTGATATTTTTGTTACTGCAATGGATGGTAGCCTTGTCATTATGGAAGGAAGTTTGTTGTCGAGATTTTTTTTATATAATTGGATGGTAGCCTTGCCATTATGGAAGGTAGTCTATTTTCGAGATTTTTGTTACACCAATGGATGGTAGCCTTGTCATTATGGAAGGTAGTGTGTTGTCGAGATTTTTGTTAATCCAATGGATGGTACCATTGTCATTATGGAACTTAGTCTGTTATAGATATTTTTGTTACTCCAATGGATGGTAGCCTTGTCATTATGGAAGGTAGTCAATTGTCGAGATTTTTGTTACTCCAATAGATGGTAGCCTTGTCATTATGGAACGTAGTCTGTGGTCGAGAATTTTTTTACTCTAATGGATGGCAGCCTTGTCAATATGGAAGGTAGTCTGTTGTCGATATTTTTGTCACTCCAATTGATGGTAGCCTTGTCATTATGGAACGTAGTCTGTGGTTGATATTTTTTTTACTCCAATGGACGGTAACCTTGTCATTATGAAAGGTATTCTATTGTCGAGAATTTTGTTACTCAAATTGATGGTAGCCTTGTCATTATTGAATGTAGTCTGTTGTCGAGATTTTTGTTACACCAATTGATGGTAGCCTTTTCATTATGGAAGGTAGTCTGTTGTCGAGATTTTTGTTACTCCAATAGATGGTAGCCTTGTCATTATGGAAGTTAGTTTGTTATCGAGACTTTTGTTACTCCAATGGATGGTTGCCTTGTCATTATGGAAGGAAGTCTGTTATCGATATTTTTGTAACTCAAATAGATGGTAGCCTTGTCATTATATAAGGTAGTCTATTGTCAAAATTTTTGTTACTCAAATTGATGGTAGCCTTGTCATTATGTAAGGTAGTCTGTTGTCGAGACTTTTGTTAGTCAAATGGATGGTAGCCTTATCATTATGGAAGGTAGTCTTTTGTCTAGATTTTTGTTACTCCTATTGGTTGTATCCTTGACATTTTTGAAGGTAGTCTGTTGCCGAGATTTTTGTTACTTTAAAGAATGGTAGCCTTGTCATTATGGGAGGTAGTCTGTTGTCGAGATTTTTGTTACTCCAATGGATTGTATCCTTGTCATTATGGAAGGTAATCTGTTTTCGAAATTTTTGTTACTCCAATTTATTATAGCCTTGTCATTATGAAAGGTAGTCTGTTGTCGAGATTTTTGTAACTCCAATGGATGGTAGCCTTGTCATTATGGACGGTAGTCTGTTGTCGAGATTTTTGTTACTCCAATGGTTGGTAGCCTTGTCATTATGGAAGGTAGGTTGTCATTGAGATTTCTCTTACTCCAATGGATTGTAGCCTTGTCATTATGGAAGGTAGTCTATTGTTGATATTTTTGTTACTCCAATGGATGGTAGCCTTGTCATTATGGAAGGAAGTATGTTGTTCAGATTTTTGTTTCTGCAATGGATGGTAGCCTTGTCATTATGAAAGGTAGTTTGTTGTCCAGATTTTTGTTATTCCATTGGATGTTAGCCTTGTCATTATGGAAGTTAGTCTTTTGTCAAAATTATTGTTACTCCAATGGATGGTAGCCTTTTCATTATGGAAGGTAGTCTATTATCGATAATTTTGTTACACTAGTGGATGGTAGCCTTGTCATTATGGAAGGTAGTCTGTTGTCGAGATTTTCGTTAATTCAATGGATGGTAGCCTTGTCGTTATGGAAGATAGTCTGTTGTCGAGATTTTTGTTACTCTAATGGATGGTAGCCTTGTCATTATGGAAGGTATTCTGTTTTCGAGACTTTTAGTACTCCAATGTATGGTAGCCTTGTCATTATGGAAACTACTCTATTGTCTAGATTTTTTGTTACTCTAATTGATGGTAGCCTTGTAATTATGAAGGGTAGTTTGTTGTCGAGATTTTTGTAACTCTAATGGATGGAAGCCTTGTCATTATGGAAGGTAGTTTGTCGTCGAGATTTCTTATACTATAATGGATGTTAGCTTTGTCATTATGGAAGGTAGTATGTTGTTCAGATTTTTGTTACTCTAATGGATGGTAGCGTTGTCATTATGGAAGGTAGTCTGCTGTCGATATTTTTGTTACTCCATTGGATGGTAGCCTTGTCATTATGGAAGGTAGTTTATTGTCGATATTTTTGTTTCTCTATTGGAAGGTAACCTTGTCATTATTTAATGTAGTCCATTGTCGAGATTTTTGTAACTCCAATGGATGGTAGCCTTGTAATTATGGAAGGTAACATTACGTTGTGATTTCTGTTACTCCAATGGATGGTAGCCTTGTGATTATGGAACTTAGCCTATTTTAGATATTTTTGTTATTCCAATAGATGTTATCCTTGTCTTTATGGAAGGTAGTCTATTTTCGAGATTTTTGTTACACCAATGGATGGTAGCCTTGTCATTATAGAAGGTAGTGTGTTGTCGAGATTTTGGTTAATCTAATGGATGGTACCATTGTCATTATGGAACTTAGTATGTTATAGATATTTTTGTTACTCCAATGGATGGTAGCCTTGTCATTATGGAAGGTAGTCAATTATCGAGATTTTTGTTACTCCAATAGATGGTGGCCTTGTCATTATAGAATGTAGTCTGTGGTCGAGAATTTTTTTACTCTAATGGATGGCAGCCTTGTCAATATGGAAGGTAGTCTGTTGTCGATATTTTTGTCACTCCAATTGATGGTAGCCTTGTCATTATGGAACGTAGTCTGTGGTCAATATTTTTTTTACTCCAATGGATGGAAGCCTTGTCATTATGAAAGGTATTATGTTGTTGAGAATTTTGTTACTCCAATTGATGGTAGCCTTGTCATTATTGAATGTAGTCTGTTGTCAAGATTTTTGTTACACCAATTGATGGTAGCCTTGTCATTATGGAATGTAGTCTGTTGTCGAGATTTTTGTTACTCCAATAGATGGTAGCCTTGTCATTATGGAAGTTAGTTTGTTGTCGAGACTTTTGTTACTCCAATGGATGGTAGCCTTGTCATTATGGAAGGAAGTTTGTTATCGATATTTTTGTAACTCAAATAGATGGTAGCCTTGTCATTATATAAGGTAGTCTATTGTCAAAATATGTGTTACTCAAATTGATGGTAGCCTTGTCATTATGTAAGGTAGTCTATTGTCGAGAGTTTTGTTAGTCAAATGGATGGTAGCCTTGTCATTATGGAAGGTAGTCTTCTGTCTAGATTTTTGTTACTCCTATTGGTTGTAGCCTTGACATTTTTGAAGGTAGTCTGTTGCCGAGATTTTTGTTACTCTAAAGAATGGTAGCCTTGTCATTATGGAAAGTAGTCTGTTGTCGAGATGTTTGTTACTCCAATGGATTGTATCCTTGTCATTATGGAAGGTAATTTGTTTTCGAAATTTTTGTTACTCCAATGGATCATAGCCTTGTCATTATGAAAGGTAGTCTGTTATCGAGATTTTTGTTACTCCAATGGATGGTAGCCTTGTCATTATGGAAGGTAGTCTATTGTCGAGATTTTTGTTACTCCAATGGATGGTAGCCTTATCATTATGGAAGGTAGTTTGTCGTTGAGATTTCTGTTACTCCAATGGATTGTAGCCTTGTCATTATGGAAGGTAGTCTGTTGTTGATATTTCTATTACTCCAATGGATGGTAACCTTGTCATTCTGAAAGGTAGTTTGTTGTCCAAATTTTTGTTATTCCATTGGATGCTAGCCTTGTCATTATGGAAGTTAGTCTTTTGTCGAAATTCTTGTTACTCCAATGGATGGTAGCCTTGTCATGATGGAAGGTAGTCTATTATCGATACTTTTGTTACACCAGTGGAGGTAGCCTTGTCATTATGGAAGGTAGTCTATTGTCGTGATTTTCGTTAATTCAATGGATGGTAGCCTTGTCATTATGGAAGATAGTCTATTATCGAGATTTTTGTTACTCCAATGGATGGTAGCCTTGTCATTATGGAAGGTATTCTGTTGTCGAGACTTTTAGTACTCCAATGGATGGTAGCCTTGTCATTATGGAAAGTACTTTGTTGTCTAGATTTTTTGTTACTCTAATGGATGGTAGCCTTGTAATTATGAAGGGTAGTTTGTTGTCGAGATTTTTGCAACTCTAATGGACGGAAGCCTTGTCATTATGGAAGGTAGTATTTCGTCGAGATTTCTTATACTATAATGGATGTTAGCCTTGTCATTATGGAAGGTAGTCTGTTGTTCAGATTTTTGTTACTCTAATGGAAGGTAGCCTTGTCATTATGGAAGGTAATCTGTTGTCGAGATTTTTGTTACTCCAATGGATGGTAGCCTTGTCATTATGGAAGGTAATATGTTATCGAGATTTTTGTTACTCTAATGGATGGTAGCCTTGTCATTATGGAAGGTAGTTTGTTATCACGAATTTTGTTAAACCAATGGATGGTAGCCTTGTCATTATGGAGCGTAGTCTGTTGTCGAGATTTTTGTTACTCCCATGGATGGTAGCCTTGACATTTTGGAAGGTAGTCTGTTGTCGAGATTTTTGTTACTCCGATGGATGGTAGACTTGTCATTATGGAAGGTAGTTTGTTGTCGATATTTTTGTTACTCCATTGGATGGTAGCCTTGGCATTATGTAAGGTAGTCTATTGTCGAGTATTTTGTTACTCCAATGGATGGTAGCCTTGTCATTAAGGAAGGTAACATGTCGTTGTGATTTCTGTTACTCCAATGGATGGTAGCCTTGTGATTATGGAACTTAGCCTATTTTAGATATTTTTGTTATTCCAATAGATGTTATCCTTGTCATTATGGAAGGTAGTCTATTTTCGAGATTTTTGTTACACCAATGGATGGTAGCCTTGTCATTATGGAAGGTAGTGTGTTGTCGAGATTTTGGTTAATTTAATGGATGGTACCATTGCCATTATGGAACTTAGTCTGTTATAGATATTTTTGTTACTCCAATGGATGGTAGCCTTGTCATTATGGAAGGTAGTCAATTATCGAGATTTTTGTTACTCCAATAGATGGTGGCCTTGTCATTATAGAATGTAGTCTGTGGTCGAGAATTTTTTTACTCTAATGGATGGCAGCCTTGTCTATATGGAAGGTAGTCTGTTGTCGATATTTTTGTCACTCCAATTGATGGTAGCCTTGTCATTATGGAACGTAGTCTGTGGTCAATATTTTTTTATACTCCAATGGATGGAAGCCTTGTCATTATGAAAGGTATTCTGTTGTTGAGAATTTTGTTACTCCAATTGATGGTAGCCTTGTCATTATTGAATGTAGTCTGTTGTCAAGATTTTTGTTACACCAATTGATGGTAGCCTTGTCATTATGGAATGTAGTCTGTTGTCGATATTTTTGTTACTCCAATAGATGGTAGCCTTGTCATTATGGAAGTTAATTTATTGTCGAGACTTTTGTTACTCCAATGGATGGTAGCCTTGTCATTATGGAAGGAAGTCTGTTATCGATATTTTTGTAACTCAAATAGATGGTAGCCTTGTCATTATATAAGGTAGTCTATTGTCAAAATTTTTGTTACTCAAATTGATGGTAGCCTTGTCATTATGTAAGGTAGTCTACTGTCGAGAGTTTTGTTAGTCAAATGGATGGTAGCCTTGTCATTATGGAAGGTAGTCTTCTGTCTAGATTTTTGTTACTCCTATTGGTTGTAGCCTTGACATTTTTGAAGGTAGTCTGTTGCCGAGATTTTTGTTACTCTAAAGAATGGTAGCCTTGTCATTATGGAAGGTAGTCTGTTTTCGAGATGTTTGTTACTCCAATGGATTGTATCCTTGTCATTATGGAAGGTAATTTGTTTTCGAAATTTTTGTTACTCAAATGGATTATAGCCTTGTCATTATGAAAGGTAGTCTGTTGTGGAGATTTTTGTTACTCCAATGGATGGTAGCCTTGTCATTATGGAAGGTAGTCTATTGTCGAGATTTTTGTTACTCCAATGGATGGTAGCCTTATCATTATGGAAGGTAGTTTGTCGTTGAGATTTCTGTTACTCCAATGGATTGTAGCCTTGTCATTATGGAAGGTAGTCTGTTGTTGATATTTGTGTTACTCCAATGGATGGTAACCTTGTCATTATGAAAGGTAGTTTGTTGTCCAGATTTTTGTTATTCCATTGGATGCTAGCCTTGTCATTATGGAAGTTAGTCTTTTGTCGAAATTCTTGTTACTCCAATGGATGGTAGCCTTGTCATGATGGAAGGTAGTCTATTATCGATACTTTTGTTACACCAGTGGAGGTAGCCTTGTCATTATGGAAGGTAGTCTGTTGTCGTGATTTTCGTTAATTCAATGGATGGTAGCCTTGTCATTATGGAAGATAGTCTATTATCGAGATTTTTGTTACTCCAATGGATGGTAGCCATGTCATTATGGAAGGTATTCTGTTGTCGAGACTTTTAGTACTCCAATGGATGGTAGCCTTGTCATTATGGAAAGTACTTTGTTGTCTAGATTTTTTGTTACTCTAATGGATGGTAGCCTTGTAATTATGAAGGGTACTTTGTTGTCGAGATTTTTGCAACTCTAATGGACGGAAGCCTTGTCATTATGGAAGGTAGTATTTCGTCGAGATTTCTTATACTATAATGGATGTTAGCCTTGTCATTATGGAAGGTAGTCTGTTGTTCAGATTTTTGTTACTCTAATGGAAGGTAGCCTTGTCATTATGGAAGGTAATCTATTGTCGAGATTTTTGTTACTCCAATGGATGGTAGCCTTGTCATTATGGAAGGTAATATGTTATCGAGATTTTTGTTACTCTAATGGATGGTAGCCTTGTCATTATGGAAGGTAGTTTGTTATCACGAATTTTGTTAATCCAATGGATGGTATCCTTGTCATTATGGAGCGTAGTCTGTTGTCGAGATTTTTGTTACTCCCATGGATGGTAGCCTTGACATTTTGGAAGGTAGTCTGTTGTCGAGATTTTTGTTACTCCGATGGATGGTAGACTTGTCATTATGGAAGGTAGTTTGTTGTCGATATTTTTGTTACTCCATTGGATGGTAGCCTTGGCATTATGTAAGGTAGTCTATTGTCGAGTATTTTGTTACTCCAATGGATGGTAGCCTTGTCATTAAGGAAGGTAACATGTCGTTGTGATTTCTGTTACTCCAATGGATGGTAGCCTTGTGATTATGGAACTTAGCCTATTTTAGATATTTTTCTTATTCCAATAGATGTTATCCTTGTCATTATGGAAGGTAGTCTATTTTCGAGATTTTTGTTACACCAATGGATGGTAGCCTTGTCATTATGGAAGGTAGTGTGTTGTCGAGATTTTAGTTAATCTAATGGATGGTACCATTGTCATTATGGAACTTAGTCTGTTATAGATATTTTTGTTACTCCAATGGATGGTAGCCTTGTCATTATGGAAGGTAGTCAATTATCGAGATTTTTGTTACTCCAATAGATGGTGGCCTTGTCATTATAGAATGTAGTCTGTGGTCGAGAATTTTTTTACTCTAATGGATGGCAGCCTTGTCTATATGGAAGGTAGTCTGTTGTCGATATTTTTGTCACTCCAATTGATGGTAGCCTTGTCATTATGGAACGTAGTCTGTGGTCAATATTTTTTTTACTCCAATGGATTATATCCTTGTCATTATGGAAGGTAATTTGTTTTCGAAATTTTTGTTACTCAAATGGATTATAGCCTTGTCATTATGAAAGGTAGTCTGTTGTGGAGATTTTTGTTACTCCAATGGATGGTAGCCTTGTCATTATGGAAGGTAGTCTATTGTCGAGATTTTTGTTACTCCAATGGATGGTAGCCTTATCATTATGGAAGGTAGTTTGTCGTTGAGATTTCTGTTACTCCAATGGATTGTAGCCTTGTCATTATGGAAGGTAGTCTGTTGTTGATATTTGTGTTACTCCAATGGATGGTAACCTTGTCATTATGAAAGGTAGTTTGTTGTCCAGATTTTTGTTATTCCATTGGATGCTAGCCTTGTCATTATGGAAGTTAGTCTTTTGTCGAAATTCTTGTTACTCCAATGGATGGTAGCCTTGTCATGATGGAAGGTAGTCTATTATCGATACTTTTGTTACACCAGTGGAGGTAGCCTTGTCATTATGGAAGGTAGTCTGTTGTCGTGATTTTCGTTAATTCAATGGATGGTAGCCTTGTCATTATGGAAGATAGTCTATTATCGAGATTTTTGTTACTCCAATGGATGGTAGCCTTGTCATTATGGAAGGTATTCTGTTGTCGAGACTTTTAGTACTCCAATGGATGGTAGCCTTGTCATTATGGAAAGTACTTTGTTGTCTAGATTTTTTGTTACTCTAATGGATGGTAGCCTTGTAATTATGAAGGGTAGTTTGTTGTCGAGATTTTTGCAACTCTAATGGACGGAAGCCTTGTCATTATGGAAGGTAGTATTTCGTCGAGATTTCTTATACTATAATGGATGTTAGCCTTGTCATTATGGAAGGTAGTCTGTTGTTCAGATTTTTGTTACTCTAATGGAAGGTAGCCTTGTCATTATGGAAGGTAATTTATTGTCGAGATTTTTGTTACTCCAATGGATGGTAGCCTTGTCATTATGGAAGGTAATATGTTATCGAGATTTTTGTTACTCTAATGGATGGTAGCCTTGTCATTATGGAAGGTAGTTTGTTATCACGAATTATGTTAATCCAATGGATGGTAGCCTTGTCATTATGGAGCGTAGTCTGTTGTCGAGATTTTTGTTACTCCCATGGATGGTAGCCTTGACATTTTGGAAGGTAGTCTGTTGTCGAGATTTTTGTTACTCCGATGGATGGTAGACTTGTCATTATGGAAGGTAGTTTGTTGTCGATATTTTTGTTACTCCATTGGATGGTAGCCTTGGCATTATGTAAGGTAGTCTATTGTCGAGTATTTTGTTACTCCAATGGATGGTAGCCTTGTCATTAAGGAAGGTAACATGTCGTTGTGATTTCTGTTACTCCAATGGATGGTAGCCTTGTGATTATGGAACTTAGCCTATTTTAGATATTTTTGTTATTCCAATAGATGTTATCCTTGTCATTATGGAAGGTAGTCTATTTTCGAGATTTTTGTTACACCAATGGATGGTAGCCTTGTCATTATGGAAGGTAGTGTGTTGTCGAGATTTTGGTTAATCTAATGGATGGTACCATTGTCATTATGGAACTTAGTCTGTTATAGATATTTTTGTTACTCCAATGGATGGTAGCCTTGTCATTATGGAAGGTAGTCAATTATCGAGATTTTTGTTACTCCAATAGATGGTGGCCTTGTCATTATAGAATGTAGTCTGTGGTCGAGAATTTTTTTACTCTAATGGATGGCAGCCTTGTCTATATGGAAGGTAGTCTGTTGTCGATATTTTTGTCACTCCAATTGATGGTAGCCTTGTCATTATGGAACGTAGTCTGTGGTCAATATTTTTTTTACTCCAATGGATTGTATCCTTGTCATTATGGAAGGTAATTTGTTTTCGAAATTTTTGTTACTCAAATGGATTATAGCCTTGTCATTATGAAAGGTAGTCTGTTGTGGAGATTTTTGTTACTCCAATGGATGGTAGCCTTGTCATTATGGAAGGTAGTCTATTGTCGAGATTTTTGTTACTCCAATGGATGGTAGCCTTATCATTATGGAAGGTAGTTTGTCGTTGAGATTTTTGTTACTCCAATGGATTGTAGCCTTGTCATTATGGAAGGTAGTCTGTTGTTGATATTTGTGTTACTCCAATGGATGGTAACCTTGTCATTATGAAAGGTAGTTTGTTGTCCAGATTTTTGTTATTCCATTGGATGCTAGCCTTGTCATTATGGAAGTTAGTCTTTTGTCGAAATTCTTGTTACTCCAATGGATGGTAGCCTTGTCATGATGGAAGGTAGTCTATTATCGATACTTTTGTTACACCAGTGGAGGTAGCCTTGTCATTATGGAAGGTAGTCTGTTGTCGTGATTTTCGTTAATTCAATGGATGGTAGCCTTGTCATTATGGAAGATAGTCTATTATCGAGATTTTTGTTACTCCAATGGATGGTAGCCTTGTCATTATGGAAGGTATTCTGTTGTCGAGACTTTTAGTACTCCAATGGATGGTAGCCTTGTCATTATGGAAAGTACTTTGTTGTCTAGATTTTTTGTTACTCTAATGGATGGTAGCCTTGTAATTATGAAGGGTAGTTTGTTGTCGAGATTTTTGCAACTCTAATGGACGGAAGCCTTGTCATTATGGAAGGTAGTATTTCGTCGAGATTTCTTATACTATAATGGATGTTAGCCTTGTCATTATGGAAGGTAGTCTGTTGTTCAGATTTTTGTTACTCTAATGGAAGGTAGCCTTGTCATTATGGAAGGTAATCTATTGTCGAGATTTTTGTTACTCCAATGGATGGTAGCCTTGTCATTATGGAAGGTAATATGTTATCGAGATTTTTGTTACTCTAATGGATGGTAGCCTTGTCATTATGGAAGGTAGTTTGTTATCACGAATTTTGTTAATCCAATGGATGGTAGCCTTGTCATTATGGAGCGTAGTCTGTTGTCGAGATTTTTGTTACTCCCATGGATGGTAGCCTTGACATTTTGGAAGGTAGTCTGTTGTCGAGATTTTTGTTACTCCGATGGATGGTAGACTTGTCATTATGGAAGGTAGTTTGTTGTCGATATTTTTGTTACTCCATTGGATGGTAGCCTTGGCATTATGTAAGGTAGTCTATTGTCGAGTATTTTGTTACTCCAATGGATGGTAGCCTTGTCATTAAGGAAGGTAACATGTCGTTGTGATTTTTGTTACTCCAATGGATGGTAGCCTTGTGATTATGGAACTTAGCCTATTTTAGATATTTTTGTTATTCCAATAGATGTTATCCTTGTCATTATGGAAGGTAGTCTATTTTCGAGATTTTTGTTACACCAATGGATGGTAGCCTTGTCATTATGGAAGGTAGTGTGTTGTCGAGATTTTGGTTAATCTAATGGATGGTACCATTGTCATTATGGAACTTAGTCTGTTATAGATATTTTTGTTACTCCAATGGATGGTAGCCTTGTCATTATGGAAGGTAGTCAATTATCGAGATTTTTGTTACTCCAATAGATGGTGGCCTTGTCATTATAGAATGTAGTCTGTGGTCGAGAATTTTTTTACTCTAATGGATGGCAGCCTTGTCTATATGGAAGGTAGTCTGTTGTCGATATTTTTGTCACTCCAATTGATGGTAGCCTTGTCATTATGGAACGTAGTCTGTGGTCAATATTTTTTTTACTCCAATGGATGGAAGCCTTGTCATTATGAAAGGTATTCTGTTGTTGAGAATTTTGTTACTCCAATTGATGGTAGCCTTGTCATTATTGAATGTAGTCTGTTGTCAAGATTTTTGTTACACCAATTGATGGTAGCCTTGTCATTATGGAATGTAGTCTGTTGTCGAGATTTTTGTTACTCCAATAGATGGTAGCCTTGTCATTATGGAAGTTAATTTGTTGTCGAGACTTTTGTTACTCCAATGGATGGTAGCCTTGTCATTATGGAAGGAAGTCTGTTATCGATATTTTTGTAACTCAAATAGATGGTAGCCTTGTCATTATATAAGGTAGTCTATTGTCAAAATTTTTGTTACTCAAATTGATGGTAGCCTTGTCATTATGTAAGGTAGTCTATTGTCGAGAGTTTTGTTAGTCAAATGGATGGTAGCCTTGTCATTATGGAAGGTAGTCTTCTGTCTAGATTTTTGTTACTCCTATTGGTTGTAGCCTTGACATTTTTGAAGGTAGTCTGTTGCCGAGATTTTTGTTACTCTAAAGAATGGTAGCCTTGTCATTATGGAAGGTAGTCTGTTTTCGAGATGTTTGTTACTCCAATGGATTGTATCCTTGTCATTATGGAAGGTAATTTGTTTTCGAAATTTTTGTTACTCAAATGGATTATAGCCTTGTCATTATGAAAGGTAGTCTGTTGTGGAGATTTTTGTTACTCCAATGGATGGTAGCCTTGTCATTATGGAAGGTAGTCTATTGTCGAGATTTTTGTTACTCCAATGGATGGTAGCCTTATCATTATGGAAGGTAGTTTGTCGTTGAGATTTCTGTTACTCCAATGGATTGTAGCCTTGTCATTATGGAAGGTAGTCTGTTGTTGATATTTCTGTTACTCCAATGGATGGTAACCTTGTCATTATGAAAGGTAGTTTGTTGTCCAGATTTTTGTTATTCCATTGGATGCTAGCCTTGTCATTATGGAAGTTAGTCTTTTGTCGAAATTCTTGTTACTCCAATGGATGGTAGCCTTGTCATGATGGAAGGTAGTCTATTATCGATACTTTTGTTACACCAGTGGAGGTAGTCTGTTGTCGTGATTTTCGTTAATTCAATGGATGGTAGCCTTGTCATTATGGAAGATAGTCTATTATCGAGATTTTTGTTACTCCAATGGATGGTAGCCTTGTCATTATGGAAGGTATTCTATTGTCGAGACTCTTAGTACTCCAATGGATGGTAGCCTTGTCATTATGGAAAGTACTTTGTTGTCTAGATTTTTTGTTAATCTAATGGATGGTAGCCTTGTAATTATGAAGGGTAGTTTGTTGTCGAGATTTTTGCAACTCTAATGGACGGAAGCCTTGTCATTATGGAAGGTAGTATGTCGTCGAGATTTCTTATACTATAATGGATGTTAGCCTTGTCATTATGGAAGGTAGTCTATTGTTCAGATTTTTGTTACTCTAATGGAAGGTAGCCTTGTCATTATGGAAGGTAATCTGTTGTCGAGATTTTTGTTACTCCAATGGATGGTAGCCTTGTCATTATGGCAGGTAATATGTTATCGAGATTTTTGTTACTCTAATGGATGGTAGCCTTGTTATTATGGAAGGTAGTTTGTTATCACGAATTTTGTTAATCCAATGGATGGTAGCCTTGTCATTATGGAGCGTAGTCTGTTGTCGAGATTTTTGTTACTCCCATGGATGATAGCCTTGACATTTTGGAAGGTAGTCTGTTGTCGAGATTTTTGTTACTCCGATGGATGGTAGACTTGTCATTATGGAAGGTAGTTTGTTGTCGATATTTTTGTTACTCCATTGGATGGTAGCCTTGGCATTATGTAAGGTAGTCTATTGTCGAGTATTTTGTTACTCCAATGGATGGTAGCCTTGTCATTAAGGAAGGTAACATGTCGTTGTGATTTCTGTTACTCCAATGGATGGTAGCCTTGTGATTATGGAACTTAGCCTATTTTAGATATTTTTGTTATTCCAATAGATGTTATCCTTGTCATTATGGAAGGTAGTCTATTTTCGAGATTTTTGTTACACCAATGGATGGTAGCCTTGTCATTATGGAAGGTAGTGTGTTGTCGAGATTTTGGTTAATCTAATGGATGGTACCATTGTCATTATGGAACTTAGTCTGTTATAGATATTTTTGTTACTCCAATGGATGGTAGCCTTGTCATTATGGAAGGTAGTCAATTATCGAGATTTTTGTTACTCCAATAGATGGTGGCCTTGTCATTATAGAATGTAGTCTGTGGTCGAGAATTTTTTTACTCTAATGGATGGCAGCCTTGTCTATATGGAAGGTAGTCTGTTGTCGATATTTTTGTCACTCCAATTGATGGTAGCCTTGTCATTATGGAACGTAGTCTGTGGTCAATATTTTTTTTACTCCAATGGATGGAAGCCTTGTCATTATGAAAGGTATTCTGTTGTTGAGAATTTTGTTACTCCAATTGATGGTAGCCTTGTCATTATTGAATGTAGTCTGTTGTCAAGATTTTTGTTACACCAATTGATGGTAGCCTTGTCATTATGGAATGTAGTCTGTTGTCGAGATTTTTGTTACTCCAATAGATGGTAGCCTTGTCATTATGGAAGTTAATTTGTTGTCGAGACTTTTGTTACTCCAATGGATGGTAGCCTTGTCATTATGGAAGGAAGTCTGTTATCGATATTTTTGTAACTCAAATAGATGGTAGCCTTGTCATTATATAAGGTAGTCTATTGTCAAAATTTTTGTTACTCAAATTGATGGTAGCCTTGTCATTATGTAAGGTAGTCTATTGTCGAGAGTTTTGTTAGTCAAATGGATGGTAGCCTTGTCATTATGGAAGGTAGTCTTCTGTCTAGATTTTTGTTACTCCTATTGGTTGTAGCCTTGACATTTTTGAAGGTAGTCTGTTGCCGAGATTTTTGTTACTCTAAAGAATGGTAGCCTTGTCATTATGGAAGGTAGTATGTTTTCGAGATGTTTGTTACTCCAATGGATTGTATCCTTGTCATTATGGAAGGTAATTTGTTTTCGAAATTTTTGTTACTCAAATGGATTATAGCCTTGTCATTATGAAAGGTAGTCTGTTGTGGAGATTTTTGTTACTCCAATGGATGGTAGCCTTGTCATTATGGAAGGTAGTCTATTGTCGAGATTTTTGTTACTCCAATGGATGGTAGCCTTATCATTATGGAAGGTAGTTTGTCGTTGAGATTTCTGTTACTCCAATGGATTGTAGCCTTGTCATTATGGAAGGTAGTCTGTTGTTGATATTTCTGTTACTCCAATGGATGGTAACCTTGTCATTATGTAAGGTAGTTTGTTGTCCAGATTTTTGTTATTCCATTGGATGCTAGCCTTGTCATTATGGAAGTTAGTCTTTTGTCGAAATTCTTGTTACTCCAATGGATGGTAGCCTTGTCATGATGGAAGGTAGTCTATTATCGATACTTTTGTTACACCAGTGGAGGTAGCCTTGTCATTATGGAAGGTAGTCTGTTGTCGTGATTTTCGTTAATTCAATGGATGGTAGCCTTGTCATTATGGAAGATAGTCTATTATCGAGATTTTTGTTACTCCAATGGATGGTAGCCTTGTCATTATGGAAGGTATTCTGTTGTCGAGACTCTTAGTACTCCAATGGATGGTAGCCTTGTCATTATGGAAAGTACTTTGTTGTCTAGATTTTTTGTTAATCTAATGGATGGTAGCCTTGTAATTATGAAGGGTAGTTTGTTGTCGAGATTTTTGCAACTCTAATGGACGGAAGCCTTGTCATTATGGAAGGTAGTATGTCGTCGAGATTTCTTATACTATAATGGATGTTAGCCTTGTCATTATGGAAGGTAGTCTGTTGTTCAGATTTTTGTTACTCTAATGGAAGGTAGCCTTGTCATTATGGAAGGTAATCTGTTGTCGAGATTTTTGTTACTCCAATGGATGGTAGCCTTGTCATTATGGAAGGTAATATGTTATCGAGATTTTTGTTACTCCAACGGATGGTAGCCTTGTCATTATGGAAGGTAGTTTGTTATCACGAATTTTGTTAATCCAATGGATGGTAGCCTTGTCATTATGGAGCGTAGTCTGTTGTCGAGATTTTTGTTACTCCCATGGATGGTAGCCTTGACATTTTGGAAGGTAGTCTGTTGTCGAGATTTTTGTTACTCCGATGGATGGTAGACTTGTCATTATGGAAGGTAGTTTGTTGTCGATATTTTTGTTACTCCATTGGATGGTAGCCTTGTCATTATGTAAGGTAGTCTATTGTCGAGATTTTTGTTACTCCAATGGATGGAAGCCTTGTCATTATGGAAGGTAACATGTCGTTGTGATTTCTGTTACTCCAATGGATGGTAGCCTTGTGATTATGGAACTTAGCCTATTTTAGATATTTTTGTTATTCCAATAGATGTTATCCTTGTCATTATGGAAGGTAGTCTATTTTCGAGATTTTTGTTACACCAATGGATGGTAGCCTTGTCATTATGGAAGGTAGTGTGTTGTCGAGATTTTGGTTAATCTAATGGATGGTACCATTGTCATTATGGAACTTAGTCTGTTATAGATATTTTTGTTACTCCAATGGATGGTAGCCTTGTCATTATGGAAGGTAGTCAATTATCGAGATTTTTGTTACTCCAATAGATGGTGGCCTTGTCATTATAGAATGTAGTCTGTGGTCGAGAATTTTTTTACTCTAATGGATGGCAGCCTTGTCAATATGGAAGGTAGTCTGTTGTCGATATTTTTGTCACTCCAATTGATGGTAGCCTTGTCATTATGGAACGTAGTCTGTGGTCAATATTTTTTTTACTCCAATGGATGGAAGCCTTGTCATTATGAGAGGTATTCTGTTGTTGAGAATTTTGTTACTCCAATTGATGGTAGCCTTGTCATTATTGAATGTAGTCTGTTGTCAAGATTTTTGTTACACCAATTGATGGTAGCCTTGTCATTATGGAATGTAGTCTGTTGTCAAGATTTTTGTTACTCCAATAGATGGTAGCCTTGTCATTATGGAAGTTAATTTGTTGTCGAGACTTTTGTTACTCCAATGGATGGTAGCCTTGTCATTATGGAACGTAGTCTGTGGTCAATATTTTTTTTACTCCAATGGATGGAAGCCTTGTCATTATGAAAGGTATTCTGTTGTTGAGAATTTTGTTACTCCAATTGATGGTAGCCTTGTCATTATTGAATGTAGTCTGTTGTCAAGATTTTTGTTACACCAATTGATGGTAGCCTTGTCATTATGGAATGTAGTCTGTTGTCAAGATTTTTGTTACTCCAATAGATGGTAGCCTTGTCATTATGGAAGTTAATTTGTTGTCGAGACTTTTGTTACTCCAATGGATGGTAGCCTTGTCATTATGGAAGGAAGTCTGTTATCGATATTTTTGTAACTCAAATAGATGGTAGCCTTGTCATTATATAAGGTAGTCTATTGTCAAAAATTTTGTTACTCAAATTGATGGTAGCCTTGTCATTATGTAAGGTAGTCTATTGTCGAGAGTTTTGTTAGTCAAATGGATGGTAGCCTTGTCATTATGGAAGGTAGTCTTCTGTCTAGATTTTTGTTACTCCTATTGGTTGTAGCCTTGACATTTTTGAAGGTAGTCTGTTGCCGAGATTTTTGTTACTCTAAAGAATGGTAGCCTTGTCATTATGGAAGGTAGTCTATTTTCGAGATGTTTGTTACTCCAATGGATTGTATCCTTGTCATTATGGAAGGTAATTTGTTTTCGAAATTTTTGTTACTCAAATGGATTATAGCCTTGTCATTATGAAAGGTAGTCTGTTGTGGAGATTTTTGTTACTCCAATGGATGGTAGCCTTGTCATTATGGAAGGTAGTCTATTGTCGAGATTTTTGTTACTCCAATGGATGGTAGCCTTATCATTATGGAAGGTAGTTTGTCGTTGAGATTTCTGTTACTCCAATGGATTGTAGCCTTGTCATTATGGAAGGTAGTCTGTTGTTGATATTTCTATTACTCCAATGGATGGTAACCTTGTCATTATGAAAGGTAGTTTGTTGTCCAGATTTTTGTTATTCCATTGGATGCTAGCCTTGTCATTATGGAAGTTAGTCTTTTGTCGAAATTCTTGTTACTCCAATGGATGGTAGCCTTGTCATGATGGAAGGTAGTCTATTATCGATACTTTTGTTACACCAGTGGAGGTAGCCTTATCATTATGGAAGGTAGTCTGTTGTCGTGATTTTCGTTAATTCAATGGATGGTAGCCTTGTCATTATGGAAGATAGTCTATTATCGAGATTTTTATTACTCCAATGGATGGTAGCGTTGTCATTATGGAAGGTATTCTGTTGTCGAGACTTTTAGTACTCCAATGGATGGTAGCCTTGTCATTATGGAAAGTACTTTGTTGTCTAGATTTTTTGTTACTCTAATGGATGGTAGCCTTGTAATTATGAAGGGTAGTTTGTTGTCGAGATTTTTGCAACTCTAATGGACGGAAGCCTTGTCATTATGGAAGGAAGTATGTCGTCGAGATTTCTTATACTATCATGGATGTTAGCCTTGTCATTATGGAAGGTAGTCTGTTGTTCAGATTTTTGTTACTCTAATGGAAGGTAGCCTTGTCATTATGGAAGGTAATCTGTTGTCGAGATTTTTGTTACTCCAATGGATGGTAGCCTTGTCATTATGGAAGGTAATATGTTATCGAGATTTTTGTTACTCCAATGGATGGTAGCCTTGTCATTATGGAAGGTAGTTTGTTATCACGAATTTTGTTAATCCAATGGATGGTAGCCTTGTCATTATGGAGAGTAGTCTGTTGTCGAGATTTTTGTTACTCCCATGGATGGTAGCCTTGACATTTTGGAAGGTAGTCTGTTGTCGAGATTTTTGTTACTCCGATGGATGGTAGACTTGTCATTATGGAAGGTAGTTTGTTGTCGATATTTTTGTTACTCCATTGGATGGTAGCCTTGTCATTATGTAAGGTAGTCTATTGTCGAGATTTTTGTTACTCCAATGGATGGTAGCCTTGTCATTATGGAAGGTAGCATGTCGTTGTGATTTATGTTACTCCAATGGATGGTAGCCTTGTGATTATGGAACTTAGCATGTTTTAGATATTTTTGTTAATCCAATAGATGGTAGCCTTATCATTATGGAAGGTAGTCTGTTCTCTAGATTTATGTTACTCCAATGGATGGTAGCCTTGTCATTATGGAAGGTAATCTGTTATCGAAATTTTTGTTACACCAATGGATGGTAGCCTTGTCATTATGGAAGGTAGTCTGTTATCAATAATTTCGTTAATCCAATGGATGGTAGCCTTGTCATTATGGAGCGTAGTCTGTTGTCGAGATTTTTGTTACTCCAATGGATGGAAGCCTTGACATTTTGGAAGGTAGTCTGTTGTCGAGATTTTTGTTACATCAATGGATGGTAGCCTTGTCATTATGGAAGGTAGTATGCTGTCGAGATTTTTGTTTCTCCGTTGGATGGTATCCTTGTCATTATGGCAGGTAGTTTGTTGTCGATATTTTTGTTACTTTATTGGATGGTAACCTTGTCATTATGTAAGGTAGTCTATGGTCGAGATTTATGTTACTCCAATGGATGGTAGCCTTGTCATTATGGAAAGTAGCATGTCGTTGTGATTTCTATTACTCCAATAGATGGTAGCCTTGTGATTATGGAACTTAGCCTGTTTTAGATATTTTTGTTATTCCAATAGATGGTATCCTTGTCATAATGGAAGGCAGTTTGTTCTCTAGATTTTTGTTACTCCAATGGATGGTAGCCTTGTCATTATGGAAGGTAGTCTGTTTTCTAGATTTTTTGTTACTCCAATGGATGGTAGCCTTGTCATTATGGAAGGTAGTCTATCGTCGATATTTCTTATACTATAATGGATGGTAGCCTTATCATTATGGAAGGTAGTCTGTTGTTCAGATTTTTGTTACTCTATTGGATGGTAGCCTTGTCATAATGGAAGGTAGTCTGCTGTCGAGATTTTTGTTACTCCATTGGATGGTAGCCTTGTCATTATGGAAGGTAGATTGTTGTCGATATTTTTATTACTCTATTGGATGGTAGCCTTGTCATTATGTAAGGTAGTCTATTGTCGAGATTTTTGTTACTCCAATGGATGGTAGCATTGTCATTATGGAAGGTAGCATGTCGTTGTGATTTATGTTACTCCAATGGATGGTAGCCTTGTGATTATGGAACTTAGCCTGTTTTAGATATTTTTGTTATTCCAATAGATGGTAGCCTTGTCATTATGGAAGGTAGTCTATTCTCTTGATTTTTGTTTCTCTAATGGATGGTAGCCTTGTATTATGTAAGGTAGTTTATTCTCTAGATTTTTGTTTCTCTAATGGATGGTAGCCTTGTATTATGTAAGGTAGTTTGATGTCGAGATTTTTGTTAATCTAATGGATGGTAGCCTTGTCATTAAGGAAGGTAGTCTGTCGTTGAGATTTCTGTTACTCCAATGGATGGAAGCCTTGTCATTATGGAAGGAAGTATGTTGTTCAGATTTTTGTTACTGCAATGGATGGTAGCTTGTCATTATGGAAGGAAGTATGTTGTTCAGATTTTTGTTACTTCAATGGATGATAGCCTTGTCATTATGGAAGGTAGTTTATTTTCGAGATTTTTGTTATTCCATTGGATGGTATCCTTGTCATTATAGAAGGTAGTCTTTTGTCGAAATTCTTGTTACTCCAATGGATGGTAGTGTTGTGATTATTGAAGGTAGTCTATTGTCGATATTTTTGTTACACCAATGGATGGTAGCCTTGTCATTAACGAAGGTAGTGTATTGTAGATATTTTGGTTAATTCAATGGATGCTAGCCTTTTCATTATGGAAGCTAGTCTGTTGTCGAGATTTTTGTTACTCCAATGGATGGTAGCCTTGTCAGTATGGAAGGTAGTCTGTTGACGAGACTTTTGTTACTCTAATGGATGGTAGCCTTGTCATTATGGAAGGAAGTCTGATGTCGATATTTTTGTTACTCCAATAGATGGTAGCCTTGTCATTATGGAAGGTAGTCTGTTGTCGAGATTTTTGTTACTCAAATTGATGGTAGCCTTATCATTATGTAAGGTAGTCTGTTTTCCAGAGTTTTGTTAGTCAAATGGATGGTAGCCTTGTCATGATGGAAGGTAGTCTGTTGTTGATATTTTTGTTACTGCAATGGATGGTAGCCATGTCATTATGGAAGGTAGTTTATTGTCGAGATTTTTTTTATCCCATTGGATGGTAGCCTTGTCATTATGGAAGGTAGTCTTTTGTTGAAATTCTTGTTACTCCAATGGATGGTAGCCTCGTCATTATGGAAGGTAGTCTATTATCGATATTTTTGTTACACCAATGGATGGTAGCCTTGTCATTATGGAAGGTAGTTTGTTGTCGAGATTTTCGATAATTCAATGGATGGTAGCCTTGTCATTATGGAAGATAGTCTGTTGTCCAGATTTTTGTTACTCCAATGGATGGTAGCCTTGTCATAATGGAAGGTAGTTTGTTCTCTAGATTTTTGTTACTCTAATGGATGGTAGCCTTGTATTATGTAAGGTAGTCTGTTGTCGATATTTTTGTTACTCTAATGGATGAGAGCCTTGTCATTATGGAAGGTAGTCTGTTTTCGAGATTTTTGTTACACCAATGGATGGTAGCCTTGTCATTATGGAAGGTAGTGTGTTGTCGAGATATCTTATACTATAATGGATGGTAGCCTTGTCTTTATGGAAGGTAGTCTATTGTTCAGATTTTTGTTACTCTAATGGATGGTAGCCTTGTCATTATGGAAGGTAATTTGTTGTCGATATTTTTGTTACTCCAATGGATGGTAGCCTTGTCATTATGGAAGGTAATCTTTTATCGAGATTTTTGTTGCACAAATGGATGGTAGTCTTGTCATTATGGAAGGTAGTATGTTATCAAGAATTTCGTTAATCCAATGGATGGTAGCCTTGTCATTATGGAGCGTAGTCTGTTGTCGAGATTTTTGTTACTCCAATGGATGGTAGCCTTGACATTTTGGAAGGTAGTCTGTTGTCGAGATTTTTGTTACTCCAATGGATGGTAGCCTTGTCATTATGGAAGGTAGTCTGTTGTCGAGATTATTTCTATTCCATTGGATGGTAGCGTTGTCATTATGGAAGGTAGTTTGTTGTCGAGATTTTTGTTACTCTAATGGATGGTAGCCTTGTCATTAAGGAAGGTAGTCTGTCGTTGAGAATTCTGTTACTCCAATGGATGGAAGCCTTGTCATTATGGAAGGTAGCATGTCGTTGTGATTTCTGTTACTCCAATTGATGGTAGCCTTGTGATTATGGAACTTAGCCCGTTTTAGATATTTTTGTTATTCCAATAGATGGTATCCTTGTCATTATGGAAGGTAGTTTGTTCTCTATATTTTTGTTACTCTAATGGATGATAGCCTTGTATTATATAAGGTAGTCTGTTGTCGAGATTTTTGTTACTCTAATGGATGGTAGCCTTGTCATTATAGAAGGTAGTCTGTTTTCGAGATTTTTGTTACACCAATGGATGGTAGCCTTGTCATTATGGAAGGTAGTGTGTTGTCGAGATTTTTGTTAATCCTATTGATGGTACCATTGTCATTATGGAACTTAGTCTGTTATAGATATTTTTTTACTCCAATGGATGGTAGCCTTGTCATTATGGAAGGTAGTATGTTTTCTAGATTTTTTGTTACTCCAATGGATGGTAGCCTTGTCATTATGAAGGGTAGTCTGTTGTCGAGATTTTTGTTACTCTAATGGATGGAACCCGTGTCACTATGGAAGGTAGTTTGTCGTCGATATTTCTTATACTATAATGGATGGTAGCCTTGTCATTATGGAAGGTAGTCTATTGTTCAGATTTTTGTTACTCTAATGGATGGTAGCCTTGTCATAATGGAAGGTAGTCTGCTGTCGAGATTTTTGTTACTCCATTGGATGGTAGCCTTGTCATTATGGAAGGTAGTTTGTTGTCTATATTTTTATTACTCTATTGGATGGTAGCCTTGTCATTATGTAAGGTAGTCTATTGTAGATATTTTTGTTACTCCAATGGATGGTAGCGTTGTCATTATGGAAGGTAGCATGTCGTTGTGATTTCTGTTACTCCAATGGATGGTAGCCTTGTGATTATGGAACTTAGACTGTTTTAGATATTTTTGTTATTCCAATAGATGGTAGCCTTGTCATTATGGAAGGTAGTCTTTTCTCTAGATTTTTGTTTCTCTAATGGATGGTAGCCTTGTATTATGTAAGGTAGTTTATTGTCGAGATTTTTGTTACTCTAATGGATGGTAGCCTTGTCATTATGGAAGGTAGTCTGTCGTTGAGATTTCTATTACTCCAATGGATGGTAGCCTTGTCATTATGGAAGGTAGTCTGTTGTTGATATTTCTGTTACTCCAATGGATGGTAGCCTTGTCATTATGGAAGGAAGTATGTTGTTCAGATTTTTGTTACTGCAATGGATGGTAGCCTTGTCATTATGGAAGGAAGTATGTTGTTCAGATTTTTGTTACTGCAATGGATGGTAGCCTTGTAATTATGGAAGGTAGTTTGTTATCGAGATTTTTGTTATTCCATTGGATGGTAGCCTTGTCATTATGGAAGGTAGTCTTTTGTCGAAATTCTTGTTACTCTAATGGATGGTAGTCTTGTCATTATGGAAGGTAGTCTATTGTCGATATTTTTGTTACACCAATGGATGGTAGCCTTGTCATTAAAGAAGGTAGTTTGTTGTAAATATTTTGGTTAATTCAATGGATGCTAGCCTTGTCATTATGGAAGATAGTCTGTTGTCGAGATTTTTGTTACTCTAATGGATGGTAGCCTTGTCAGTATGGAAGGTAGTCTGTTGTCGAGACTTTTGTTACTCTAATGGATGGTACCCTTGTCATTATGGAATGAAGTCTGCTGTCGATATTATTGTTACTCCAATAGATGGAAGCCTTGTCATTATGGAAGGTAGTCTGTTGTCGAGATTTTTGTTACTCAAATTGATGGTAGCCTTATCATTATGTAAGGTAGTCTGTTGTCCAGATTTTTGTTAGTCAAATGGATGGTAGCCTTGTCATGATGGAAGGTAGTCTGTTGTTGATATTTTTGTTACTGCAATGGATGGTGGACTTGTCATTATGGAAGGTAGTTTGTTATCGAGATTTTTTTATCCCATTGGAAGGTAGCCTTGTCATTATGGAAGGTAGTCTTTTGTCGAAATTATTGTTACTCCAATGGATGGTAGCCTTGTCATGATGGAAGGTAGTCTATTATCGATACTTTTGTTACACCAGTGGAGGTAGCCTTGTCATTATGGAAGGTAGTCTGTTGTCGTGATTTTCGTTAATTCAATGGATGGTAGCCTTGTCATTATGGAAGATAGTCTATTATCGAGATTTTTGTTACTCCAATGGATGGTAGCCTTGTCATTATGGAAGGTATTCTGTTGTCGAGACGTTTAGTACTCCAATGGATGGTAGCCTTGTAATTATGGAAAGTACTTTGTTGTCTAGATTTTTTGTTACTCTAATGGATGGTAGCCTTGTAATTATGAAGGGTAGTTTGTTGTCGAGATTTTTGCAACTCTAATGGACGGAAGCCTTGTCATTATGGAAGGTAGTATGTCGTCGAGATTTCTTATACTATAATGGATGTTATCCTTGTCATTATGGAAGGTAGTCTGTTGTTCAGATTTTTGTTACTCTAATGGAAGGTAGCCTTGTCATTATGGAAGGTAATCTGTTGTCGAGATTTTTGTTACTCCAATGGATGGTAGCCTTGTCATTATGGAAGGTAATATGTTATCGAGATTTTTGTTACTCCAATGGATGGTAGCCTTGTCATTATGGAAGGTAGTTTGTTATCACGAATTTTGTTAATCCAATGGATGGTAGCCTTGTCATTATGGAGCGTAGTCTGTTGTCGAGATTTTTGTTACTCCCATGGATGGTAGCCTTGACATTTTGGAAGGTAGTCTGTTGTCGAGATTTTTGTTACTCCGATGGATGGTAGAGTTGTCATTATGGAAGGTAGTTTGTTGTCGATATTTTTGTTACTCCATTGGATGGTAGCCTTGTCATTATGTAAGGTAGTCTATTGTCGAGATTTTTGTTACTCCAATGGATGGTAGCCTTGTCATTATGGAAGGTAGCATGTCGTTGTGATTTATGTTACTCCAATGGATGGTAGCTTTGTGATTATGGAACTTAGCATGTTTTAGATATTTTTGTTAATCCAATAGATTGTAGCCTTATCATTATGGAAGGTAGTCTGTTCTCTAGATTTATGTTACTCCAATGGATGGTAGCCTTGTCATTATGGAAGGTAATCTGTTATCGAGATTTTTGTTACACCAATGGATGGTAGCCTTGTCATTATGGAAGGTTGTTTGTTATCAATAATTTCGTTAATCCAATGGATGGTAGCCTTGTCATTATGGAGTGTAGTCTGTTGTCGAGATTTTTGTTACTCCAATGGATGGAAGCCTTGACATTTTGGAAGGTAGTCTGTTGTCGAGATTTTTGTTACATCAATGGATTCTAGCCTTGTCATTATCGAAGGTAGTATGCTGTCGAGATTTTTGTTTCTCCATTGGATGGTATCCTTGTCATTATGGCAGGTAGTTTGTTGTCGATATTTTTGTTATTCTATTGGATGGTAACCTTGTCATTATGTAAGGTAGTCTATTGTCGAGATTTATGTTACTCCAATGGATGGTAGCCTTGTCATTATGGAAAGTAGCATGTCGTTGTGATTTCTGTTACTCCAATAGATGGTAGCCTTGTGATTATGGAACTTAGCCTGTTTTAGATATTTTTGTTATTCCAATAGATGGTATCCTTGTCATAATGGAAGGCAGTTTGTTCTCTAGATTTTTGTTACTCCAATGGATGGTAGCCTTGTCATTATGGAAGGTAGTCTGTTTTCTAGATTTTTTGTTACTCCAATGGATGGTAGCCTTGTCATTATGGAAGGTAGTATATCGTCGATATTTCTTATACTATAATGGATGGTAGCCTTATCATTATGGAAGGTAATCTGTTGTTCAGATTTTTGTTACTCTATTGGATGGTAGCCTTGTCATAATGGAAGGTAGTCTGCTGTCGAGATTTTTTTTACTCCATTGGATGGTAGCCTTGTCATTATGGAAGGTAGATTGTTGTCGATATTTTTATTACTCTATTGGATGGTAGCCTTGTCATTATGTAAGGTAGTCTATTGTCTAGATTTTTGTTACTCCAATGGATGGTAGCATTGTCATTATGGAAGGTAGCATGTCGTTGTGATTTATGTTACTCCAATGGATGGTAGCCTTGTGATTATGGAACTTAGCCTGTTTTAGATATTTTTGTTATTCCAATAGATGGTAGCCTTGTCATTATGGAAGGTAGTCTATTCTCTTGATTTTTGTTTCTCTAATGGATGGTAGCCTTGTATTATGTAAGGTAGTCTATTCTCTAGATTTTTGTTTCTCTAATGGATGGTAGCCTTGTATTATGTAAGGTAGTTTGTTGTCGAGATTTTTGTTACTCTAATGGATGGTAGCCTTGTCATTAAGGAAGGTAGTCTGTCGTTGAGATTTCTGTTACTCCAATGGATGGAAGCCTTGTCATTATGGAAGGAAGTATGTTGTTCAGATTTTTGTTACTGCAATGGATGGTAGCTTGTCATTATGGAAGGAAGTATGTTATTCAGATTTTTGTTACTGCAATGGATGGTAGCCTTGTCATTATGGAAAGTAGTTTATTTTCGAGATTTTTGTTATTCCATTGGATGGTATCCTTGTCATTATAGAAGGTAGTCTTTTGTCGAAATTCTTGTTACTCCAATGGATGGTAGTCTTGTGATTATTGAAGGTAGTCTATTGTCGATATTTTTGTTACACCAATGGATGGTAGCCTTGTCATTAACGAAGGTAGTGTATTGTAGATATTTTGGTTAATTCAATGGATGCTAGCCTTTTCATTATGGAAGATAGTCTGTTGTCGAGATTTTTGTTACTCCAATGGATGGTAGCCTTGTCAGTATGGAAGGTAGTCTGTTGACGAGACTTTTGTTACTCTAATGGATGGTAGCCTTGTCATTATGGAAGGTAGTCTGTTGTCGAGATTTTTGTTACTCCAATAGATGGTAGCCTTGTCATTATGGAAGGTAGTTTGTTGTCTATATTTTTATTACTCTATTGGATGGTAGCCTTGTCATTATGTAAGGTAGTCTATTGTAGAGATTTTTGTTACTCCAATGGATGGTAGCGTTGTCATTATGGAAGGTAGCATGTCGTTGTGATTTCTGTTACTCCAATGGATGGTAGCCTTGTGATTATGGAACTTAGACTGTTTTAGATATTTTTGTTATTCCAATAGATGGTAGCCTTGTCATTATGGAAGGTAGTCTGTTCTCTAGATTTTTGTTTCTCTAATGGATGGTAGCCTTGTATTATGTAAGGTAGTTTGTTGTCGAGATTTTTGTTACTCTAATGGATGGTAGCCTTGTCATTATGGAAGGTAGTCTGTCGTTGAGATTTCTGTTACTCCAATGGATGGTAGCCTTGTCATTATGGAAGGTAGTCTGTTGTTGATATTTATGTTACTCCAATGGATGGTAGCCTTGTCATTATGGAAGGAAGTTTGTTGTCGAGATTTTTGTTATTCCATTGGATTGTAGCCTTGTCATTATGGAAGGTAGTCTTTTGTCGAAATTCCTGTCACTCCAATGGATGGTAGTGTTGTCATTATGGAAGGTAGTCTATTGTCGATATTTTTGTTACACCAATGGATGGTAGCCTTGTCATTAACGAAGGTAGTCTGTTGTAGATATTTTGGTTAATTCAATGGATGCTAGCCTTGTCATTTTGGAAGATAGTCTGTTGTCGAGATTTTTGTTCATCCAATGGATGGTATCATTGTCATTATGGACCTTAGTCTGTTTTAGATATTTTTGTTACTCCAATGGATGGTAGCCTTGTCATTATGGAAGGTATTCTGTTTTCTAGATTTTTTGTTACTCCAATGGATGGTAGCCTTGTCATTATGAAGGGTAGTCTGTTGTCGAGATTTTTGTTACTCTAATGGATGGAAGCCTTGTCATTATGGAAGGTAGTCTGTCGTCGATATTTCTTATACTATAATGGATGGTAGCCTTGTCATTATGGAAGGTAGTCTGTTGTTTAGATTTTTGTTACTCTAATGGATGGTAGCCTTGTCATAATGGAAGGTAGTCTGTTGTCGAGATTTTTGTTACTCCATTGGATGGTAGCCTTGTCATTATGGAAGGTAATCTTTTATCGAGATTTTTGTTACACAAATGGATGGTAGCCTTGTCATTATGGAAGGTAGTCTGTTATCAAGAATATCGTTAATCCAATGGATGGTAGCCTTGTCATTATGGAGCGTAGTCTGTTGTCGAGATTTTTGTTACTCCAATGGATGGTAGCCTTGACATTTTGGAAGGTAGTCTGTTGCCGAGATTTTTGTTACTCCAATGGATGGTAGCCTTGTCATTATGGAAGGTAGTCTGCTGTCGTGATTTTTGTTACTCAATTGGATGGTAGCCTTGTCATTATGGAAGGTAGTTTGTTGTCGATATTTTTGTTACTCTATTGGATGGTAACCTTATCATTTTGTAAGGTAGTCTATTGTCGAGATGTATGTTACTCCAATGGATGGTAGCCTTGTCATTATGGAAGGCAGCAAGTCGTTGTGATTTCTGTTACTCCAATTGATGGTAGCCTTGTGATTATGGAACTTAGCCTGTTTTAGATATTTTTGTTATTCCAATAGATGGTATCCTTGTCATTATGGAAGGTAGTTTGTTGTCGAGATTTTTGTTACTCTAATGCATGGTAGCCTTGTCATTATTGAAGGTAGTCTGTTTTCGAGATTTTTGTTACACCAATGGATGGTAGCCTTGTCATTATGGAAGGTAGTGTGTTGTCGAGATTTTTGTTAATCCAATGGATGGTACCATTGTCATTATGGAACTTATTCTGTTATAGATATTTTTGTTACTCCAATGGATGGTAGCCTTGTCATTATGGAAGGTAGTCTGTTTTCTAGACTTTTTGTTACTCCAATGGATGGTAGCCTTGTCATTATGAAGGGTAGTCTGTTGTCGAGATTTTTGTTACTCTAATGGATGGAAGCCTTGTCATTATGGATGGTAGTCTGTTTCCGAGATTTTTGTTACACCAATGGATGGTAGCCTTGTCATTATGGAAGCTAGTGTGTTGTCGAGATTTTTGTTAATCCAATGGATGGTACCATTGTCATTATGGAACTTAGTCTGTTATAGATATTTTTGTTACTCCAATGGATGGTAGCCTTGTCATTATGGAAGGTAGTATGTTTTCAAGATTTTTTGTTACTCCAATGGATGGTAGCCTTGTCATTATGAAGGGTAGTCTGTTGTCGAGATTTTTGTTACTCTAATGGATGGAAGCATTGTCATTATGGAAGGTAGTCTGTCATCGATATTTCTTATACTATAATGGATGGTAGCCTTGTCATTATGGAAGGTAGTCTGTTGTTCAGATTTTTGTTACTCTAATGGATGGTAGCCTTGTCATAATGGAAGGTAGTCTGCTGTCGAGATTTTTGTTACTCCATTGGATGGTAGCCTTATCATTATGGAAGGTAGTTTATTGTCTATATTTTTATTACTCTATTGGATTGTAGCCTTGTCATTATGTAAGGTAGTCTATTGTCGAGATTTTTGTTACTCCAATGGATGGTAGCGTTGTCATTATGGAAGGTAGCATGTCATTCTGATTTCTGTTACTCCAATGGATGGTAGCCTTGTGATTATGGAACTTAGCCTGTTTTAGATATTTTTGTTATTCCAGTAGATGGTAGCCTTGTCATTATGGAAGGTAGTCTGTTCTCTAGATTTTTGTTTCTCTAATGAATGGTATCCTTGTATTACGTAAGGTAGTTTGTTGTCGAGATTTTTGTTACTCTAATGGATGGTAGCCTTGTCATTATGGAAGGTAGTCTGTCGTTGAGATTTCTGTTACTCCAATGGATGGTAGCCTTGTCATTATGAAAGGTAGTCTGTTGTTGATATTTCTGTTACTCCAATGGATGGTAGCCTTGTCATTATGGAAGGAAGTATGTTGTTCAGATTTTGGTTACTGCAATGGATGGTAGCCTTGTCATTATGGAAGGTAGTTTGTTGTCGAGATTTTTGTTATTCCATTGGATGGTAGCCTTGTCATTATGGAAGGTATTCTATTATCGATATTTTTGTTACACCAATGGATGGTAGCCTTGTCATTAACGAAGGTAGTCTGTTGTAGATATTTTGGTTAATTCAATGGATTCTAGCCTTGTAATTATGGAAGATAGTCTGTTGTCGAGATTTTTGTTACTCCAATGGATGGTAGCCTTGTCAGTATGGAAGGTAGTCTGTTGTCGAGACTTTTGTTACTTTAATGGATGGTAGCGTTGTCATTATGGAAGGAAGTTTGTTGTCAATATATTTGTTACTCCAATAGATGGTAGCGTTGTCATTATGGAAGGTAGTCTGTTGTCGAGATTTTTGTTACTCAAATTGATGGTAGCTTTATCATTATGTAAGGTAGTCTGTTGTCCAGAGTTTTGTTAGTCCAATAGATGGTAGCCTTGTCATGATGGAAGGTAGTCTGTTGTTGATATTTTTGTTAGTGCAATGGATGGTAACCTTGTCATTATGGAAGGTAGTTTGTTGTCGAGATTTTTTTATCCCATTGGATTGTAGCCTTGTCATTATGGAAGGTAGTCTATTATCGATATTTTTGTTACACCAGTGGATGGTAGCCTTGTCATTATGGAAGGTAGTCTGTTGTCGAGATTTTCGTTAATTTAATGGATTGTAGCCTTATCATTATGAAAGAGAGTCTATTGTCGAGATTTTTGTTACTCCAATGGATGGTAGCCTTGTCATTATGGAAGGTATTCTATTGTCGATACTTTTATTACTCCAATGGATGGTAGCCTTGTCATTATGGAAGGTAGTCTGTTGTCTAGATTTTTTGTTACTCTAATAGATGGTAGCCTTGTCATTATGAAGGGTAGTCTGTTGTCGAGATTTTTGTAACTCTAATGGATGGAAGGCTTGTCATTATGGAAGGTAGTTTGTTTTCGATATTTTTGTTACTCCAATGGATGGTAGCCTTGTCATTGTGGAAGGTAATGTTTTATCGAGATTTTTGTTACACAAATGGATGGTAGCCTTTTCATTATGGAAGGGAGTCTGTTATCAAGAATTTTGTTAATCCAATGGATGGTAGCCTTGTCATTATGGAGCGTAGTCTGTTGTCGAGATTTTTGTTACCCCAATGGATGGTAGCCTTGACATTTTGGAAGGTAGTCTGTTGTCGAGATTTTTGTTACTCTAATGGATGGTAGCCCTGTCATTATGGAAGGTAGTCTGATGTCGAGATTTTTGGTACTCCATTGGATGGTAGCCTTCTCATTATGGAAGGTAGTTTGTTGTCGATATTTTTGTTACTCTATGGGACGCTAACCTTGTCATTATGTAAGGTAGTCTATTATCGAGATTTTTGTTACTCCAATGGATGGTAACCTTGTCATTATGGAAGGTAGCATGATGTTGTGATTTCTGTTATTCCAATGGATGGTAGCCTTGTGATTATGGAACTTAGCCTGTTTTAGATATTTTTGTTATTCCAATAAATGTTATCCTTGTCATTATGGACGGTAGTTTGTTCTCTAGATTTTTGTTACTCTAATGGATGGTAGCGTTGTATTATGTAAGGTAGTCTGTTGTCGAGATTTTTGTTTCTCTAATGGATGGTAGCCTTGTATTATGTAAGGTAGTTTGTTGTCGAGATTTTTGTTACTCCAATGGATGGTAGCCTTGACATTTTGGAACGTAGTCTGTTGTCGAGATTTCTGTTACTGTAATGGATGGTAGCCTTGTCATTATGGAAGGTAGTCTATTGTTGATATTTCTGTTACTCCAATGGATGGTAGCCTTGTCATTATGGAAGGAAGTATGTTGTTCAGATTTTTGATACTGCAATGGATGGTAGCCTTGTCATTATGGAAGGTAGTTTGTTGTCAAGATTTTTTTTATTCCATTGGATGGTAGCCTTGTCATTATGGAAGGTAGTCTTTTCTCGAAATTCTTGTTATTCTAATGGATGTTAATCTTGTCATTATGGAAGGTAGTCTATTGTCGATATTTTTGTTACACCAATGGATGGTAGCCTTGTCATTTACGAATGAGTCTGTTGTAGATATTTTGGTTAATTCAATGGATGCTAGCCTTGTCATTTTGGAAGATAGTCTGTTGTCGAGATGTATGTTACTCCAATGGATGGTAGCCTTGTCATTATGGAAGGCAGCAAGTCGTTGTGATTTCTGTTACTCCAATTGATGGTAGCCTTGTGATTATGGAACTTAGCCTGTTTTAGATATTTTTGTTATTCCAATAGATGGTATCCTTGTCATTATGGAAGGTAGTTTGTTGTCGAGATTTTTGTTACTCTAATGCATGGTAGCCTTGTCATTATTGAAGGTAGTCTGTTTTCGAGATTTTTGTTACACCAATGGATGGTAGCCTTGTCATTATGGAAGGTAGTGTGTTGTCGAGATTTTTGTTAATCCAATGGATGGTACCATTGTCATTATGGAACTTATTCTGTTATAGATATTTTTGTTACTCCAATGGATGGTAGCCTTGTCATTATAGAAGGTAGTCTGTTTTCTAGACTTTTTGTTACTCCAATGGATGGTAGCCTTGTCATTATGAAGGGTAGTCTGTTGTCGAGATTTTTGTTACTCTAATGGATGGAAGCCTTGTCATTATGGATGGTAGTCTGTTTCCGAGATTTTTGTTACACCAATGGATGGTAGCCTTGTCATTATGGAAGCTAGTGTGTTGTCGAGATTTTTGTTAATCCAATGGATGGTACCATTGTCATTATGGAACTTAGTAAATTATAGATATTTTTGTTACTCCAATGGATGGTAGCCTTGTCATTATGGAAGGTAGTATGTTTTCAAGATTTTTTGTTACTCCAATGGATGGTAGCCTTGTCATTATGAAGGGTAGTCTGTTGTCGAGATTTTTGTTACTCTAATGGATGGAAGCATTGTCATTATGGAAGGTAGTCTGTCATCGATATTTCTTATACTATAATGGATGGTAGCCTTGTCATTATGGAAGGTAGTCTGTTGTTCAGATTTTTGTTACTCTAATGGATGGTAGCCTTGTCATAATGGAAGGTAGTCTGCTGTCGAGATTTTTGTTACTCCATTGGATGGTAGCCTTATCATTATGGAAGGTAGTTTATTATCTATATTTTTATTACTCTATTGGATTGTAGCCTTGTCATTATGTAAGGTAGTCTATTGTCGAGATTTTTGTTACTCCAATGGATGGTAGCGTTGTCATTATGGAAGGTAGCATGTCGTTCTGATTTCTGTTACTCCAATGGATGGTAGCCTTGTGATTATGGAACTTAGCCTGTTTTAGATATTTTTGTTATTCCAGTAGATGGTAGCCTTGTCATTATGGAAGGTAGTCTGTTCTCTAGACTTTTGTTTCTCTAATGAATGGTATCCTTGTATTATGTAAGGTAGTTTGTTGTCGAGATTTTTGTTACTCTAATGGATGGTAGCCTTGTCATTATGGAAGGTAGTCTGTCGTTGAGATTTCTGTTACTCCAATGGATGGTAGCCTTGTCATTATGAAAGGTAGTCTGTTGTTGATATTTCTGTTACTCCAATGGATGGTAGCCTTGTCATTATGGAAGGAAGTATGTTGTTCAGATTTTTGTTACTGCAATGGATGGTAGCCTTGTCATTATGGAAGGTAGTTTGTTGTCGAGATTTTTGTTATTCCATTGGATGGTAGCCTTGTCATTATGGAAGGTATTCTATTATCGATATTTTTGTTACACCAATGGATGGTAGCCTTGTCATTAACGAAGGTAGTCTGTTGTAGATATTTTGGTTAATTCAATGGATTCTAGCCTTGTAATTATGGAAGATAGTCTGTTGTCGAGATTTTTGTTACTCCAATGGATGGTAGCCTTGTCAGTATGGAAGGTAGTCTGTTGTCGAGACTTTTGTTACTTTAATGGATGGTAGCGTTGTCATTATGGAAGGAAGTTTGTTGTCAATATATTTGTTACTCCAATAGATGGTAGCCTTGTCATTATGGAAGGTAGTCTGTTGTCGAGATTTTTGTTACTCAAATTGATGGTAGCTTTATCATTATGTAAGGTAGTCTGTTGTCCAGAGTTTTGTTAGTCCAATAGATGGTAGCCTTGTCATGATGGAAGGTAGTCTGTTGTTGATATTTTTGTTAGTGCAATGGATGGTAACCTTGTCATTATGGAAGGTAGTTTGTTGTCGAGATTTTTTTATCCCATTGGATTGTAGCCTTGTCATTATGGAAGGTAGTCTATTATCGATATTTTTGTTACACCAGTGGATGGTAGCCTTGTCATTATGGAAGGTAGTCTGTTGTCGAGATTTTCGTTAATTTAATGGATTGTAGCCTTGTCATTATGAAAGAGAGTCTATTGTCGAGATTTTTGTTACTCCAATGGATGGTAGCCTTGTCATTATGGAAGGTATTCTATTGTCGATACTTTTATTACTCCAATGGATGGTAGCCTTGTCATTATGGAAGGTAGTCTGTTGTCTAGATTTTTTGTTACTCTAATAGATGGTAGCCTTGTCATTATGAAGGGTAGTCTGTTGTCGAGATTTTTGTAACTCTAATGGATGGAAGGCTTGTCATTATGGAAGGTAGTTTGTTTTCGATATTTTTGTTACTCCAATGGATGGTAGCCTTGTCATTGTGGAAGGTAATGTTTTATCGAGATTTTTGTTACACAAATGGATGGTAGCCTTTTCATTATGGAAGGGAGTCTGTTATCAAGAATTTTGTTACTCCAATGGATGGTAGCCTTGACATTTTGGAACGTAGTCTGTTGTCGAGATTTCTGTTACTGTAATGGATGGTAGCCTTGTCATTATGGAAGGTAGTCTATTGTTGATATTTCTGTTACTCCAATGGATGGTAGCCTTGTCATTATGGAAGGAAGTATGTTGTTCAGATTTTTGATACTGCAATGGATGGTAGCCTTGTCATTATGGAAGGTAGTTTGTTGTCAAGATTTTTTTTATTCCATTGGATGGTAGCCTTGTCATTATGGAAGGTAGTCTTTTGTCGAAATTCTTGTTATTCTAATGGATGTTAATCTTGTCATTATGGAAGGTAGTCTATTGTCGATATTTTTGTTACACCAATGGATGGTAGCCTTGTCATTTACGAATGAGTCTGTTGTAGATATTTTGGTTAATTCAATGGATGCTAGCCTTGTCATTTTGGAAGATAGTCTGTTGTCGAGATGTATGTTACTCCAATGGATGGTAGCCTTGTCATTATGGAAGGCAGCAAGTCGTTGTGATTTCTGTTACTCCAATTGATGGTAGCCTTGTGATTATGGAACTTAGCCTGTTTTAGATATTTTTGTTATTCCAATAGATGGTATCCTTGTCATTATGGAAGGTAGTTTGTTGTCGAGATTTTTGTTACTCTAATGCATGGTAGCCTTGTCATTATTGAAGGTAGTCTGTTTTCGAGATTTTTGTTACACCAATGGATGGTAGCCTTGTCATTATGGAAGGTAGTGTGTTGTCGAGATTTTTGTTAATCCAATGGATGGTACCATTGTCATTATGGAACTTATTCTGTTATAGATATTTTTGTTACTCCAATGGATGGTAGCCTTGTCATTATAGAAGGTAGTCTGTTTTCTAGACTTTTTGTTACTCCAATGGATGGTAGCCTTGTCATTATGAAGGGTAGTCTGTTGTCGAGATTTTTGTTACTCTAATGGATGGAAGCCTTGTCATTATGGATGGTAGTCTGTTTCCGAGATTTTTGTTACACCAATGGATGGTAGCCTTGTCATTATGGAAGCTAGTGTGTTGTCGAGATTTTTGTTAATCCAATGGATGGTACCATTGTCATTATGGAACTTAGTAAATTATAGATATTTTTGTTACTCCAATGGATGGTAGCCTTGTCATTATGGAAGGTAGTATGTTTTCAAGATTTTTTGTTACTCCAATGGATGGTAGCCTTGTCATTATGAAGGGTAGTCTGTTGTCGAGATTTTTGTTACTCTAATGGATGGAAGCATTGTCATTATGGAAGGTAGTCTGTCATCGATATTTCTTATACTATAATGGATGGTAGCCTTGTCATTATGGAAGGTAGTCTGTTGTTCAGATTTTTGTTACTCTAATGGATGGTAGCCTTGTCATAATGGAAGGTAGTCTGCTGTCGAGATTTTTGTTACTCCATTGGATGGTAGCCTTATCATTATGGAAGGTAGTTTATTATCTATATTTTTATTACTCTATTGGATTGTAGCCTTGTCATTATGTAAGGTAGTCTATTGTCGAGATTTTTGTTACTCCAATGGATGGTAGCGTTGTCATTATGGAAGGTAGCATGTCGTTCTGATTTCTGTTACTCCAATGGATGGTAGCCTTGTGATTATGGAACTTAGCCTGTTTTAGATATTTTTGTTATTCCAGTAGATGGTAGCCTTGTCATTATGGAAGGTAGTCTGTTCTCTAGACTTTTGTTTCTCTAATGAATGGTATCCTTGTATTATGTAAGGTAGTTTGTTGTCGAGATTTTTGTTACTCTAATGGATGGTAGCCTTGTCATTATGGAAGGTAGTCTGTCGTTGAGATTTCTGTTACTCCAATGGATGGTAGCCTTGTCATTATGAAAGGTAGTCTGTTGTTGATATTTCTGTTACTCCAATGGATGGTAGCCTTGTCATTATGGAAGGAAGTATGTTGTTCAGATTTTTGTTACTGCAATGGATGGTAGCCTTGTCATTATGGAAGGTAGTTTGTTGTCGAGATTTTTGTTATTCCATTGGATGGTAGCCTTGTCATTATGGAAGGTATTCTATTATCGATATTTTTGTTACACCAATGGATGGTAGCCTTGTCATTAACGAAGGTAGTCTGTTGTAGATATTTTGGTTAATTCAATGGATTCTAGCCTTGTAATTATGGAAGATAGTCTGTTGTCGAGATTTTTGTTACTCCAATGGATGGTAGCCTTGTCAGTATGGAAGGTAGTCTGTTGTCGAGACTTTTGTTACTTTAATGGATGGTAGCGTTGTCATTATGGAAGGAAGTTTGTTGTCAATATATTTGTTACTCCAATAGATGGTAGCCTTGTCATTATGGAAGGTAGTCTGTTGTCGAGATTTTTGTTACTCAAATTGATGGTAGCTTTATCATTATGTAAGGTAGTCTGTTGTCCAGAGTTTTGTTAGTCCAATAGATGGTAGCCTTGTCATGATGGAAGGTAGTCTGTTGTTGATATTTTTGTTAGTGCAATGGATGGTAACCTTGTCATTATGGAAGGTAGTTTGTTGTCGAGATTTTTTTATCCCATTGGATTGTAGCCTTGTCATTATGGAAGGTAGTCTATTATCGATATTTTTGTTACACCAGTGGATGGTAGCCTTGTCATTATGGAAGGTAGTCTGTTGTCGAGATTTTCGTTAATTTAATGGATTGTAGCCTTGTCATTATGAAAGAGAGTCTATTGTCGAGATTTTTGTTACTCCAATGGATGGTAGCCTTGTCATTATGGAAGGTATTCTATTGTCGATACTTTTATTACTCCAATGGATGGTAGCCTTGTCATTATGGAAGGTAGTCTGTTGTCTAGATTTTTTGTTACTCTAATAGATGGTAGCCTTGTCATTATGAAGGGTAGTCTGTTGTCGAGATTTTTGTAACTCTAATGGATGGAAGGCTTGTCATTATGGAAGGTAGTTTGTTTTCGATATTTTTGTTACTCCAATGGATGGTAGCCTTGTCATTGTGGAAGGTAATGTTTTATCGAGATTTTTGTTACACAAATGGATGGTAGCCTTTTCATTATGGAAGGGAGTCTGTTATCAAGAATTTTGTTACTCCAATGGATGGTAGCCTTGACATTTTGGAACGTAGTCTGTTGTCGAGATTTCTGTTACTCTAATGGATGGTAGCCTTGTCATTATGGAAGGTAGTCTATTGTTGATATTTCTGTTACTCCAATGGATGGTAGCCCTGTCATTATGGAAGGTAGTCTGATGTCGAGATTTTTGGTACTCCATTGGATGGTAGCCTTCTCATTATGGAAGGTAGTTTGTTGTCGATATTTTTGTTACTCTATGGGACGGTAACCTTGTCATTATGTAAGGTAGTCTATTGTCGAGATTTTTGTTACTCCAATGGATGGTAACCTTGTCATTATGGAAGGTAGCATGATGTTGTGATTTCTGTTACTCCAATGGATGGTAGCCTTGTGATTATGGAACTTAGCCTGTTTTAGATATTTTTGTTATTCCAATAAATGTTATCCTTGTCATTATGGACGGTAGTTTGTTCTCTAGATTTTTGTTACTCTAATGGATGGTAGCGTTGTATTATGTAAGGTAGTCTGTTGTCGAGATTTTTGTTTCTCTAATGGATGGTAGCCTTGTATTATGTAAGGTAGTTTGTTGTCGAGATTTTTGTTACTCCAATGGATGGTAGCCTTGACATTTTGGAACGTAGTCTGTTGTCGAGATTTCTGTTACTCTAATGGATGGTAGCCTTGTCATTATGGAAGGTAGTCTATTGTTGATATTTCTGTTACTCCAATGGATGGTAGCCTTGTCATTATGGAAGGAAGTATGTTGTTCAGATTTTTGATACTGCAATGGATGGTAGCCTTGTCATTATGGAAGGTAGTTTGTTGTCGAGATTTTTGTTATTCCATTGGATGGTAGCCTTGTCATTATGGAAGGTAGTCTTTTGTCGAAATTCTTGTTATTCTAATGGATGTTAATCTTGTCATTATGGAAGGTAGTCTATTGTCGATATTTTTGTTACACCAATGGATGTTAGCCTTGTCATTTACGAAGGTAGTCTGTTGTAGATATTTTGGTTAATTCAATGGATGCTAGCCTTGTCATTTTGGAAGATAGTCTGTTGTCGAGATTTTTGTTACTCCAATGGATGGTAGCCTTGTCAGTAAGGAAGGTAGTCTGTTGTCGAGACTTTTGTTACTCTAATGGATGGTAGCCTTGTCATTATGGAAGGAAGTCTGTTGTCGATATTTTTGTTACTCCAATAGATGTTAGCCTTGTCATTATGGAAGGTAGTCTTTTGTCGAGATTTTTGTTACTCAAATTGATGGTAGCCTTATCATTATGTAAGGTAGTCTGTTGTCAAGAGTTTTGTTAGTCAAATAGATGGTAGCCGTGTCATGATGGAAGGTAGTTTGTTGTTGATATATTTGTTACTGCAATGGATGGTAACCTTGTCATTATGGAAGGTAGTTTGTTGTTGAGATTTTTTTTATCCCATTGGATGGTAGCCTTGTAATTATGGAAGGTAGTCTTTTGTCAAAATTCTTGTTACTCCAATGGATTGTAGCCTTGTCATTATGGAAGGTAGTCTATTATCAATATTTTTGTTACACCAGTGGATGGTAGCCTTGTCATTATGGAAGGTAGTCTGTTGTCGAGATTTTCGTTAATTTAATGGATGGTAGCCTTGTCATTATGGAAGATAGTCTGTTGTCAAGATTTTTGTTACTCCAATGGATGGTAGCCTTGTCAATATGGAAGGTATTCTGTAGTCGAGACTTTTATTACTCCAATGGATGGTAGCCTTGTCATTATGGAAGGTAGTCTGTTGTCTAGATTTTTTGTTACTCTAATAGATGGTAGCCTTGTCATTATGAAGGGTAGTCTGTTGTCGAGATTTTTCTAACTCTAATGGATGGAAGCCTTGTCATTATGGAAGGTAGTTTGTCGTCGAGATTTCTTATACTATAATGGAGGGTAGCCTTGTCTTTATGGAAGGTAGTATGTTGTTCAGATTTTTGTTACTCTAATGCATGGTAGCCTTGTCATTATGGAAGGTAATTTGTTGTCGATATTTTTGTTACTCCAATGGATGGTAGCCTTGTCATTTTGGAAGGTAATCTTTTATCGAGATTTTTGTTACACAAATGGATGGTAGCCTTGTCATTATGGAAGGTAGTCTGTTATCAAGAATTTCGTTAATCCAATGGATGGTAGCCTTGTCATTATGGAGCGTAGTCTGTTGTCGAGATTTTTGTTACTCCAATGGATGGTAGCCTTGACAGTTTGGAAGGTAGTCTGTTGTCGAGATTTTTGTTACTCCAATGGATGGTAGCCTTGTCATTATGGAAGGTAGTCTGCTGTCGTGATTTTTGTTACTCAATTGGATGGTAGCCTTGTCATTATGGAAGGTAGTTTGTTGTCGATATTTTTGTTACTCTATTGGATGGTAACCTTGTCATTTTGTAAGGTAGTCTATTGTCGAGATGTATGTTACTCCAATGGATGGTAGCCTTGTCATTATGGAAGGTAGCAAGTCGTTGTGATTTCTGTTACTCCAATTGATGGTAGCCTTGTGATTATGGAACTTAGCCTGTTTTAGATATTTTTGTTATTCCAATAGATGGTATCCTTGTCATTATGGAAGGTAGTTTGTTGTCGAGATTTTTGTTACTCTAATGCATGGTAGCCTTGTCATTATTGAAGGTAGTCTGTTTTCGAGATTTTTGTTACACCAATGGATGGTAGCCTTGTCATTATGGAAGGTAGTATGTTGTCGAGATTTTTGTTAATCCAATGGATGGTACCATTGTCATTATGGAACTTATTCTATTATAAATATTTTTGTTACTACAATGGATGGTAGCCTTGTCATTATGGAAGGTAGTATGTTTTCAAGATTTTTTGTTACTCCAATGGATGGTAGCCTTGTCATTATGAAGGGTAGTCTGTTGTCGAGATTTTTGTTACTCTAATGGATGGAAGAGTTGTCATTATGGAAGGTAGTCTGTCATCGATATTTCTTATACTATAATGGATGGTAGCCTTGTCATTATGGAAGGTAGTCTGTTGTTCAGATTTTTGTTACTCTAATGGATGGTAGCCTTGTTATAATGGTAGGTAGTCTGCTGTCGAGATTTTTGTTACTCCATTGGATGGTAGCCTTATCATTATGGAAGGTAGTCTATTGTCTATATTTTTATTACTCTATTGGATGGTAGCCTTGTCATTATGTAAGGTAGTCTATTGTCGAGATTTTTGTTACTCCAATGGATGGTAGCGTTGTCATTATGGAAGGTTGCATGTCGTTCTGATTTCAGTTACTCCAATGGATGGTAGCCTTGTGATTTTGGAACTTAGCCTGTTTTAGATATTTTTGTTACTCTAGTAGATGGTAGCCTTGTCATTATGGAAGGTAGTCTGTTCTCTAGATTTTTGTTTCTCTAATGAATGGTATCCTTGTATTATGTAAGGTAGTTTGTTGTCGAGATTTTTGTTACTCTAATGGATGGTAGCCTTGTCATTATGGAAGGTAGTCTGTCGTTGAGATTTCTGTTACTCCAATGGATGGTAGCCTTTTCATTATGAAAGGTAGTATGTTGTTGATATTTCTGTTACTCCAATGGATGGTAGCCTTGTCATTATGGAAGGAAGTATGTTGTTCATATTTTTGTTACTGCAATGGATGGTAGCCTTGTCATTATGGAAGGTAGTTTGTTGTCGAGATTTTTGTTATTCCATTGGATGGTAGCCTTGTCATTATGGAATGTATTCTTTTGTCGAAATTCTTGTTACTCCAATGGATGGTAGCCTTGTCATTAACGAAGGTAGTCTGTTGTAGATATTTTGGTTAATTCAATGGATTCTAGCCTTGTAATTATGGAAGATAGTCTGTTGTCGAGATTTTTGTTACTCCAATGGATGGTAGCCTTCTCAGGATGGAAGGTAGTCTGTTGTCGAGACTTTTGTTACATTAATGGATGGTAGCATTGTCATTATGGAAGGAAGTTTGTTGTCGATATTTTGGTTACTCCAATAGATGGTAGCCTTGTAATTATGGAAGGTAGTCTGTTGTCGAGATTTTTGTTACTCAAATTGATGGTAGCTTTATCATTATGTAAGGTAGTCTGTTGTCCAGAGTTTTGTTAGTCAAATAGATGGTAGCCTTGCATTATGGAAGTTAGTCTGTTGTTGATATTTTTGTTAGTGCAATGGATGGTAACCTTGTCATTATGGAAGGTAGTTTGTTGTCGAGATTTTTTTATCCCATTGGATTGTAGCCTTGTCATTATGGAAGGTAGTCTATTATCGATATTTTTGTTACACTAGTGGATGGTAGCCTTGTCATTATGGAAGGTAGTCTGTTGTCGAGAATTTCGTTAATTTAATGGATGGTAGCCTTGTCATTATGGAAGAGAGTCTATTGTCGAGATTATTGTTACTCCAATGGATGGTAGCCTTGTCATTATGGAAGGTATTCTATTGTCGAGACTTTTATTACTCCAATGGATGGTAGCCTTGTCATTATGGAAGGTAGTCTGTTGTCTAGATTTTTTGTTACTCTAATAGATGGTAGCCTTGTCATTATGAAGGGTAGTTTGTTGTCGAGATTTTTGTAACTCTAATGGATGGAAGGCTTGTCATTATGGAAGGTAGTTTGTTTTCGATATTTTTGTTACTCCAATGGATGGTATCCTTGTCATTGTGGAAGGTAATGTTTTATCGAGATTTTTGTTACACAAATGGATGGTAGCCTTTTCATTATGGAAGGGAGTCTGTTATCAAGAATTTCGTTAATCCAATGGATGGTAGCCTTGTCATTATGGAGCGTAGTCTGTTGTCGAGATTTTTGTTACTCAAATGGATGGTAGCCTTGACATTTTGGAAGGTAGTCTGTTGTCGAGATTTTTGTTACTCCAATGGATGGTAGCCCTGTCATTATGGAAGGTAGTCTGATGTCGAGATTTTTGTTACTCCATTGGATGGTAGCCTTCTCATTATGGAAGGTAGTTTGTTGTCGATATTTTTGTTACTCTATGGGACGGTAACCTTGTCATTCTGTAAGGTAGTCTATTGTCGAGATTTTTGTTACTCCAATGGATGGTAACCTTGTCATTATGGAAGGTAGCATGATGTTGTGATTTCTGTTACTCCAATGGATGGTAGCCTTGTGATTATGGAACTTAGCCTGTTTTAGATATTTTTGTTATTCCAATAAATGTTATCCTTGTCATTATGGACGGTAGTTTGTTCTCTAGATTTTTGTTACTCTAATGGATGGTAGCGTTGTATTATGTAAGGTAGTCTCTTGTCGAGATTTTTTTACTCTAATGGATGGTGGCTTTGTCATTATGGAAGGTAGTCTGTTTTCGAGATTTTTGTTACACCAGTGGATGGTAGCCTTGTCATTATGGAAGGTAGTGTGTTGTCGAGATTTTTGTTAATCCAATGGATGGTACCATTGTCATTATGGAACTTAGTCTGTTATAGATATTTTCTTTACTCCAATGGATGGTAGCCTTGTCATTATGGAAGGTAGTCTGTTGTCGAGATTTTTGTTACTCCAATAGATGGTAGCCTTTTCATTATGGAAGGTAGTCTTTTGTCGATATTTCTTTTACTCTAATGGATGACATCCTTGTCATTATGGAAGGTAGTCTGTTGTCGAGATTTTTGTCACTCCAATTGATGGTAGCCTTGTCATTATGGAACGTAGTTTGTGGTCGATAGTTTTTTACTCCAATGGACGATAGCCTTTTCAATATGGAAGGTATTCTATTGTAGAGAATTTTTTTACTCCAATTGATTGTAGCCTTGTCATTATTGAACGTAGTCTGTTGTCGAGATTTTTGTTACACCAATGGATGGTAGCCTTGTCATTATGGAAGGTTGTTTGTTGTCGATATTTTTGTTACTCTATTAGATGGTAACCTTGTCATTATGTAAGGTAGTATATTGTCGAGATTTTTGTTACTCAAATGGAAGGTATCCTTGTCATTATGGAAGGTAGCGTGTCATTGTGATTTATGTTACTCCAATGGATGGTAGCCTTGTGATTATGGAACTTAGCCTTTTTTAGATATTTTTGTTATTCCAATAGATGTTATCCTTGTCATTATGCAAGGTAGTTTGTTCTCTAGATTTTTGTTACACTAATGGATGGTAGCCTTGTATTATGTAAGGTAGTTTGTTGTCAAGATTTTTGTTACTCTAATAGATGGTAGCCTTTTCATTATGGAAGGTAGTCTATTTTGGAGATTTTTGTTACACTAATGGATGGTAGCCTTGTCATTATGGAAGGTAGTGTGTTGTCGAGATTTTTGTTAATCCAATGGATGGTACCAGTGTCATTATGGAACTTAATCTGTTATAGATATTTTTGTTACTCCAATGGATGGTAGCCTTGTCATTATGGAAGGTAGTCTATTGTCGAGATTTTTGTTACTCCAATAGATGGTAGCCTTGTCATTATGGAACGTAGTATGTGGTCGAGAATTTTTTTACTCTAATGGATGGCAACCTTGTCATTATGGAAGGTAATCTGTTGTCGATATTTTTGTCATTCTAATTGATGGTAGCCTTGTCATTATGGTACATAGTCTGTGGTCGATATTTTTTTTACTCCAATGGACGGTAGCCTTGTCATTATGGAAGGTAGTCTGTTGTCGAGATTTTTGTTACTCCAATAGATGGTAGCCTTGTCATTATGGAAGTTAGTTTGTTGTCGAGAGTTTTCTTAGTCAAATGGATGGTAGCCTTGTCATGATGGAATGTAGTCTATTGTTGATATTTCTGTTACTCCAGTGGATGGTAGCCTTGTCATTATGGAAGGAAGTATGTATTTCAGATTTTTGTTACTGCAATGGATGGTAGCCTTGTCATTATGGAAGGTAGTTTGTTGTCGAGATTTTTGTTATTCCATTGGATGGTAGCCTTGTCATTATGGAAGGTATTCTTTTGTCAAAATTCTTGTTACTCCAATGGATGTTAGTCTGTCATTATGGAAGGTAGTCTATTATCGATATTTTTGTTACACCAATGGATGGTAGCCTTGTCATTAACGAAGGTAGTCTGTTGTAGATATTTTGGTTAATTCAATGGATGCTAGCCTTGTAATTTTGGAAGATAGTCTGTTGTCGAGATTTTTGTTACTCCAATGGATGGTAGCCTTGTCAGTATGGAAGGTAGTCTGTTGTCGAGACTTTTGTTACTCCAATGGATGGTAGCATTGTCATTATGGAAGGAAGTCTGTTGTCGATATTTTTGTTACTCCAATAGATGGTAGCCTTGTCATTATGGAAGGTAGTCTGTAGTCGAGATTTTTGTTACTCAAATTGATGGTAGCTTTATCATTATGTAAGGTAGTCTGTTGTCCAGAGTTTTTTTAGTCAAATAGATGGTAGCCTTGTCATGATGGAAGGTAGTCTGTTGTTGATATTTTTGTTAGTGCAATGGATGGTAACCTTGTCATTATGGAAGGTAGTTTGTTGTCGAGATTTTTTTATCCCATTGGATTGTAGCCTTGTCATTATGGAAGGTAGTCTATTATCGATATTTTTGTTACACCAGTGGATGCTAGCCTTGTCATTATGGAAGGTAGTCTGTTGTCGAGATTTTCGTTAATTTAATGGATGGTAGCCTTGTCATTATGGAAGAGAGTCTGTTGTCGATATTTTTGTTACTCCAATGGATGGTAGCCTTGTCATTATGGAAGGTATTCTATTGTCGAGACTTTTATTACTCCAATGGATGGTAGCCTTGCCATTATGAAGGGTAGTCTTTTGTCGAGATTTTTGTAACTCTAATGGATGGAAGGCTTGTCATTTTTGTAACTCCAATGGATGGTAGCCTTGTCATTATGGAAGGTAATGTTTTATCGAGATTTTTGTTACACAAATGGATTGTAGCCTTTTCATTATGGAAGGTAGTCTGTTATCAAGAATTTTGTTAATCCAATGGATGGTAGCCTTGTCATTATGGAGCGTAGTCTGTTGTCGAGATTTTTGTTACTCCAATGGATGGTAGCCTTAACATTTTCGAAGGTAGTCTGTTGTCGAGATTTTTGTTACTCGAATGGATGGTAGCCCTGTCATTATGGAAGGTAGTCTACTGTCGAGATTTTTGTTACTCCATTGGATGGTAGCCTTCTCATTATGGAAGGTAGTTTGTTGTCGATATTTTTGTTACTCTATGGGACGGTAACCTTGTCATTATGTAAGGTAGTCTATTGTCGAGATTTTTGTTACTCCAATGGATTGTAACCTTGTCATTATGGAAGGTAGCATGATGTTGTGATTTCTGTTACTCCAATGGATGGTAGCCTTGTGATTATGGAACTTAGCCTGTTTTAGATATTTTTGTTATTCCAATAAATGTTATCCTTGTCATTATGGACGGTAGTTTGTTGCCTAGATTTTTGTTACTCTAATGGATGGTAGCGTTATATTATGTAAGGTAGTCTGTGGTCGAGATTTTTTTACTCTAATGGATGGTAGCTTTGTCATTATGGAAGGTAGTCTGTTTTCAAGATTTTTGTTACACCAATGGATGGTAGCCTTGTCATTATGGAAGGTAGTGTGTTGTCGAGATTTTTGTTAATCCAATGGATGGTACCATTGTCATTATGGAACTTAGTCTGTTATAGATATTTTCTTTACTCCAATGGATGGTAGCCTTGTCATTATGGAAGGTAGTCTGTTGTCAAGATTTTTGTTACTCCAATAGATGGTAGCCTTGTCATTATGGAAGGTAGTCTATTGTCGATATTTCTTTTACTCTAATGGATGACATCGTGGTCATTATGGAAGGTAGTCTGTTGTCGAGATTTTTGTCACTCTAATTGATGGTAGCCTTGTGATTATGGAACGTAGTTTGTGGTCGATATTTTTTTACTCCAATGGACGATAGCCTTTTCAATATGGAAGGTATTTTATTGTCGAGAATTTTTTTACTCCAATTGATTGTAGCCTTGTCATTATTGAACGTAGTCTGTTGTCGAGATTTATGTTACACCAATGGATGGTAGCCTTGTCATTATGGAAGGTAGTCCATTGTCGAGATTTTTGTTACTCCAATAGATGGTAGCCTTGTCATTATGGAACTTAGTATGTGGTCGAGAATTTTTTTACTCTAATGAATGGCAGCCTTGTCATTATGGAAGGTAATCTGTTGTCGATATTTTTGTCACTCCAATTGATGGTAGCCTTGTCATTATGGAACATAGTCTGTGGTCGATATATTTTTTACTCCCATGGACGGTAGCCTTGTGAAGGGGTGAAAAACACAAGAAGGGGGGGTTGAATTGTAAAACTGAAATCTAAAGCAATTGCAAGATATTTTTATCCTTGTTCGTTTGATCTCAAACTACTCCAGTCCACCCGTCAAGGTGATTTCGCCTCTCTCCAACGAGGTCTTAATTCACTATATTCAACTGAATATTACATACTGCTTTAACAACTGCTAAAGCCTTCTTGATTCAAACCACAACCCGGTTTGTCAAGGTAACACTTTCTTACAAAGAGATAAAACAATGTGTGTGGATGTTTTCTACAAAACTTTATCACAACTGTGATGTATACATAAATTGAAGCTTAGAAAACTATATTGCTAAACAGTAATGGAGTATCAGAGTATGTGGTTTAGCAAAACTGGTAGAACGAAGATTATGGTTCAGCTTTTGTGCGTGTAGAGATTTGGAGAGCATTAGCCATTATAATCTTCAAAGCCTTGTTTATATAGCACTTGAGATGATGAACGTTGAATGCAATATTCTTGATTCAATGCTAATAACAAGCTTTCCTTTTTCAGCAGATCTTGTCTGGAATGAGGCCGTTGGAATTAATTAGCGTTCAATGCACAGTACCGTTGCTTCTTCAATGCACGTTCTGGCTTGGCTCATTCTGATTCTGCTTCGCTGCTGATGAACTATTGTGTTTCTGTATCAGAGTGTTTGAGCGCAGTCTTGTTCATCAGGCTTCAGCATGTACGTGAGTTGATCATCTGATCTTGACGTTCTGATGTAGCAACTTCTGATGCTGGTGTATGAAATCAAATTCTGATGCTGAATAGATGTGATCTTGCTTGTTTCAATCAGCGTATCTGCAAGTCAGAACATAATAATTTTAGGCAGCAGATAGTTCAAGCATGCAACATATAAATACTATATCTTTTCACTTTGTTATCATCAAAACTTAAATATAGGGTAGTAGATTCAAACATTGTTCTAACACCTTGTCATTATGGAAGGTAGTCTGTTGTCGAGATTTTTGTTACTCCAATAGATGGTAGCCTTGTCATTATGGAAGTTAGTTTGTTGTCGAGACTTTTGTTACTCCAATGGATGGTAGCCTTGTCATTATGGAAGGAAGTCTGTTGTCGATATTTTTGTTACTCCAATAGATGGTAGCCTTGTCATTATGGAAGGTAGTCTGTTATCAAGATTTTTGTTACTCAAATTGATGGTAGCCTTGTCATTATGCAAGGTAGTCTGTTGTCGAGAGTTTTCTAAGTTAAATTGATGGTAGCCTTGTCATGATGGAAGGTAGTCTGTTGTTGATATTTCTGTTACTCCAATGGATGGTAGCCTTGTCATTATGGAAGGAAGTATGTTGTTCAGATTTTTGTTACTGCAATGGATGGAAGCCTTGTCATTATGGAAGGTAGTTTGTTGTCGAGATTTTTGTTATTCCATTGGATGGTAGCCTTGTCATTATGGAAGGTATTCTTTTGTCGAAATTCTTGTTACTCCAATGGATGTTAGTCTGTCATTATGGAAGGTAGTCTATTATCGATATTTTTGTTACACCAATGGATGGTAGCCTTGTCATTAACGAAGGTAGTCTGTTGTAGATATTTTGGTTAATTCAATGGATGCTAGCCTTGTAATTATGGAAGATAGTCTGTTGTTGAGATTTTTGTTACTCCAGTGGATGGTAGCCTTGTCAGTATGGAAGGTAGTCTGTTGTCGAGACTTTTGTTACTCAAATGGATGGTAGCATTTTCATTATGGTAGGAAGTCTGTTGTCGATATTTTTGTTACTCCAATAGATGGTAGCCTTGTCATTATGGAAGGTAGTCTGTTGTCGAGATTTTTGTTACTCAAATTGATGGTAGCTTTATCATTATGTAAGGTAGTCTGTTGTCCAGAGTTTTGTTAGTCAAATAGATGGTAGCCTTGTCATGGTGGAAGGTAGTCTGTTGTTGATATTTTTGTTAGTGCAATGGATGGTAACCTTGTCATTATGGAAGGTAGTTTGTTGTCGAGATTTTTTTATCCCATTGGATTGTAGCCTTGTCATTATGGAAGGTAGTCTATTATCGATATTTTTGTTACACCAATGGATGGTAGTCTTGTCATTATGGAAGGTAGTCTGTTGTCGAGATTTTCGTTAATTTAATGGATGGTAGCCTTGTCATTATGGAAGAGAGTCTGTTGTCGAGATTTTTGTTACTCCAATGGATGGTAGCCTTGTCATTATGGAAGGTATTCTATTGTCGAGATTTTTATTACTCCAATGGATGGTATCCTTGTCATTATGGAAGGTAGTCTGTTGTCTAGATTTTTTGTTACTCTAATAGATGGTAGCCTTGTCATTATGAAGGGTAGTCTGTTGTCGAGAATTTTGTAACTCTAATGGATGGAAGGCTTGTCATTATGGAAGGTAGTTTGTTTTCGATATTTTTGTTACTCCAATGGATGGTAGCCTTGTCATTGTGGAAGGTAATGTTTTATCAAGATTTTTGTTACACCAATGGATGGTAGTCTTGTCATTATGGAAGGTAGTCTGTTGTCGAGATTTTCGTTAATTTAATGGATGGTAGCCTTGTCATTATGGAAGAGAGTCTGTTGTCGAGATTTTTGTTACTCCAATGGATGGTAGCCTTGTCATTATGGAAGGTATTCTATTGTCGAGATTTTTGTTACTCCAATGGATGGTAGCCTTGTCATTATGGAGCGTAGTCTGTTGTCGAGATTTTTGTTACTCCAATGGATGGTAGCCTTGACATTTTGGAAGGTAGTCTATTGTCGAGATTTTTGTTACTCCAATGGATGGTAGCCCTGTCATTATGGAAGGTAGTCTGCTGTCGAGATTTTTGTTACTCCATTGGATGGTAGCCTTCTCATTATGGAAGGTAGTTTGTTGTCGATATTTTTGTTACTCTATGGGACGGTAACCTTGTCATTATGTAAGGTAGTCTATTGTCGAGATTTTTGTTACTCCAATGGATGGTAACCTTGTCATTATGGAAGGTAGCATGATGTTGTGATTTCTGTTACTCCAGTGGATGGTAGCCTTGTGATTATGGAACTTAGCCTGTTTTAGATATTTTTGTTATTCCAATAAATGTTATCCTTGTCATTATGGACGGTAGTTTGTTCTCTAGATTTTTGTTACTCTAATGGATGGTAGCGTTGTATTATGTAAGGTAGTCTGTTGTCGAGATTTTTTTACTCTAATGGATGGTAGCTTTGTCATTATGGAAGGTAGTCTGTTTTCGAGATTTTTGTTACACCAATGGATGTTAGCCTTGTCATTACGGAAGGTAGTGTGTTGTCGAGATTTTTGTTAATCCAATGGATGGTACCATTGTCATTATGGAACTTAGTCTGTTATAGATATTTTCTTTACTCCAATGGATGGTAGCCTTGTCATTATGGAAGGTAGTCTGTTGTCGAGATTTTTGTTACTCCAATAGATGGTAGCCTTGTCATTATGGAAGGTAGTCTATTGTCGATATTTCTTTTACTCTAATGGATGGCATCCTTGTCATTATGGAAGGTAGTCTGTTGTCGAGATTTTTGTCACTCCAATTGATGGTAGCCTTGTCATTATGGAACGTAGTTTATGGTCGATATTTTTTTTTCCAATGGACGATAGCCTTTTCAATATGGAAGGTATTCTATTGTCGAGAATTTTTTTACTCCAATTGATTGTAGCTTTGTCATTATTGAACGTAGTCTGTTGTCGAGATTTTTGTTACACCAATGGATGGTAGCCTTGTTATTATGGAAGGTAGTTTGTTGTCGATATTTTTGTTACTCTATTAGATGGTAACCTTGTCATTATGTAAGGTAGTATATTGTCGAGATTTTTGTTACTCAAATGGAAAGTATCCTTGTCATTATGGAAGGTAGCGTGTCATTGTGATTTATGTTACTCCAATTGATGGTAGCCTTGTGATTATGGAACTTAGCCTGTTTTAGATATTTTTGTTATTCCAGTAGATGTTATCCTTGTCATTATGCAAGGTAGTTTGTTCTCTAGATTTTTGTTACACTAATGGATGGTAGCCTTGTATTATGTAAGGTAGTTTGTTGTCCAGATTTTTGTTACTTCAATGGATGGTAGCCTTTTCATTATGGAAGGTAGTCTATTTTGGAGATTTTTGTTACACTAATGGATGGTAGCCTTGTCATTATGGATGGTAGTTTGTTGTCGAGATTTTTGTTAATCCAATGGATGGTACAAGTGTCATTATGGAACTTAGTCTGTTATAGATATTTTTGTTACTCCAATGGATGGCAGCCTTGTCATTATGGAAGGTAATCTGTTGTCGATATTTTTGTCACTCCAATTGATGGTAGCCTTGTCATTATGGAACATAGTCTGTGGTCGATATTTTTTTTACTCCAATGGACGGTAGCCTTGTCATTATGGAAGGTAGTTTGTTGTCGAGATTTTTGTTACTCCAATAGATGGTAGCCTTGTCATTATGGAAGTTAGTTTGTTGTCGAGACTTTTGTTACTCCAATGGATGGTAGCCTTGTCATTATATAAGGAAGTATGTTGTCGATATTTTTGTTACTCCAATAGATGGTAGCCTTGTCATTATGGAAGGTAGTCTGTTGTCAAGATTTTTGTTACTCAAATTGATGGTAGCCTTGTCATTATGCAAAGTAGTCTGTTGTCGAGAGTTTTGTTAGTCAAATGGATGGTAGCCTTGTCATGATGGAAGGTAGTTTGTTGTTGATATTTTTGTTACTCCAATGGATGGTAGCCTTGTCATTATGGAAGGAAGTCTGTTGATCATATTTTTGTTACTCCAGTGGATGGTAGCCTTGTCATTATGGAAGGTAGTCTGTTGTCGAGATTTTTGTTATTCTATTGGATGGTAGCCTTGTCATTATGGAAGGTAGTCTTTTGTCTAGATTTTTGTTACTCCTATTCGTTGTAGCCTTAACATTATGGAAGGTAGTCTGTTGCTGAGATTTTTGTTACTCTAAAGGATGGTAGCCTTGTCATTATGGAAGGTAGTCTGTTGTCGAGATTTTTGTTACTCCAATGGATTGTAGCCTTGTCATTATGGAAGGTAGTTTGTTGTCGAAATTTTTGTTACTCCAATGGATTGTAGCCTTGTCATTATGAAAGGTAGTCTGTTGTCGAGATTTTTGTTACTCCAATAGATGGTAGCCTTGTCATTATGGAAGGTAGTCTATTGTCGATATTTCTTTTACTCTAATGGATGACATCCTTGTAATTATGGAAGGTAGTCTGTTGTCGAGATTTTTGTCACTCCAATTGATGGTAGCCTTGTCATTATGGAACGTAGTTTGTGGTCGATATTTTTTTACTCCAATGGACGATAGCCTTTTCAATATGGAAGGTATTCTATTGTCGAGAATTTTTTTACTCCAATTGATTGTAGCTTTGTCATTATTGAACGTAGTCTGTTGTCGAGATTTTTGTTACACCAATGGATGGTAGCCTTGTCATTATGGAAGGTAGTTTGTTGTCGATATTTTTGTTACTCTATTAGATGGTAACCTTGTCATTATGTAAGGTAGTATATTGTCGAGATTTTTGTTACTCAAATGGAAGGTATCCTTGTCATTATGGAAGGTAGCGTGTCATTGTGATTTATGTTACTCCAATTGATGGTAGCCTTGTGATTATGGAACTTAGCCTGTTTTAGATATTTTTGTTATTCCAGTAGATGTTATCCTTGTCATTATGCAAGGTAGTTTGTTCTCTAGATTTTTGTTACACTAATGGATGGTAGCCTTGTATTATGTAAGGTAGTTTGTTGTCCAGATTTTTGTTACTTCAATGGATGGTAGCCTTTTCATTATGGAAGGTAGTCTATTTTGGAGATTTTTGTTACACTAATGGATGGTAGCCTTGTCATTATGGATGGTAGTTTGTTGTCGAGATTTTTGTTAATCCAATGGATGGTACAAGTGTCATTATGGAACTTAGTCTGTTATAGATATTTTTGTTACTCCAATGGATGGCAGCCTTGTCATTATGGAAGGTAATCTGTTGTCGATATTTTTGTCACTCCAATTGATGGTAGCCTTGTCATTATGGAACATAGTCTGTGGTCGATATTTTTTTTACTCCAATGGACGGTAGCCTTGTCATTATGGAAGGTAGTTTGTTGTCGAGATTTTTGTTACTCCAATAGATGGTAGCCTTGTCATTATGGAAGTTAGTTTGTTGTCGAGACTTTTGTTACTCCAATGGATGGTAGCCTTGTCATTATATAAGGAAGTATGTTGTCGATATTTTTGTTACTCCAATAGATGGTAGCCTTGTCATTATGGAAGGTAGTCTGTTGTCAAGATTTTTGTTACTCAAATTGATGGTAGCCTTGTCATTATGCAAAGTAGTCTGTTGTCGAGAGTTTTGTTAGTCAAATGGATGGTAGCCTTGTCATGATGGAAGGTAGTTTGTTGTTGATATTTTTGTTACTCCAATGGATGGTAGCCTTGTCATTATGGAAGGAAGTCTGTTGATCATATTTTTGTTACTCCAGTGGATGGTAGCCTTGTCATTATGGAAGGTAGTCTGTTGTCGAGATTTTTGTTATTCTATTGGATGGTAGCCTTGTCATTATGGAAGGTAGTCTTTTGTCTAGATTTTTGTTACTCCTATTCGTTGTAGCCTTAACATTATGGAAGGTAGTCTGTTGCTGAGATTTTTGTTACTCTAAAGGATGGTAGCCTTGTCATTATGGAAGGTAGTCTGTTGTCGAGATTTTTGTTACTCCAATGGATTGTAGCCTTGTCATTATGGAAGGTAGTTTGTTGTCGAAATTTTTGTTACTCCAATGGATTGTAGCCTTGTCATTATGAAAGGTAGTCTGTTGTCGAGATTTTTGTTACTCCAATAGATGGTAGCCTTGTCATTATGGAAGGTAGTCTATTGTCGATATTTCTTTTACTCTAATGGATGACATCCTTGTAATTATGGAAGGTAGTCTGTTGTCGAGATTTTTGTCACTCCAATTGATGGTAGCCTTGTCATTATGGAACGTAGTTTGTGGTCGATATTTTTTTACTCCAATGGACGATAGCCTTTTCAATATGGAAGGTATTCTATTGTCGAGAATTTTTTTACTCCAATTGATTGTAGCTTTGTCATTATTGAACGTAGTCTGTTGTCGAGATTTTTGTTACACCAATGGATGGTAGCCTTGTCATTATGGAAGGTAGTTTGTTGTCGATATTTTTGTTACTCTATTAGATGGTAACCTTGTCATTATGTAAGGTAGTATATTGTCGAGATTTTTGTTACTCAAATGGAAGGTATCCTTGTCATTATGGAAGGTAGCGTGTCATTGTGATTTATGTTACTCCAATTGATGGTAGCCTTGTGATTATGGAACTTAGCCTGTTTTAGATATTTTTGTTATTCCAGTAGATGTTATCCTTGTCATTATGCAAGGTAGTTTGTTCTCTAGATTTTTGTTACACTAATGGATGGTAGCCTTGTATTATGTAAGGTAGTTTGTTGTCCAGATTTTTGTTACTTCAATGGATGGTAGCCTTTTCATTATGGAAGGTAGTCTATTTTGGAGATTTTTGTTACACTAATGGATGGTAGCCTTGTCATTATGGATGGTAGTTTGTTGTCGAGATTTTTGTTAATCCAATGGATGGTACAAGTGTCATTATGGAACTTAGTCTGTTATAGATATTTTTGTTACTCCAATGGATGGCAGCCTTGTCATTATGGAAGGTAATCTGTTGTCGATATTTTTGTCACTCCAATTGATGGTAGCCTTGTCATTATGGAACATAGTCTGTGGTCGATATTTTTTTTACTCCAATGGACGGTAGCCTTGTCATTATGGAAGGTAGTTTGTTGTCGAGATTTTTGTTACTCCAATAGATGGTAGCCTTGTCATTATGGAAGTTAGTTTGTTGTCGAGACTTTTGTTACTCCAATGGATGGTAGCCTTGTCATTATATAAGGAAGTATGTTGTCGATATTTTTGTTACTCCAATAGATGGTAGCCTTGTCATTATGGAAGGTAGTCTGTTGTCAAGATTTTTGTTACTCAAATTGATGGTAGCCTTGTCATTATGCAAAGTAGTCTGTTGTCGAGAGTTTTGTTAGTCAAATGGATGGTAGCCTTGTCATGATGGAAGGTAGTTTGTTGTTGATATTTTTGTTACTCCAATGGATGGTAGCCTTGTCATTATGGAAGGAAGTCTGTTGATCATATTTTTGTTACTCCAGTGGATGGTAGCCTTGTCATTATGGAAGGTAGTCTGTTGTCGAGATTTTTGTTATTCTATTGGATGGTAGCCTTGTCATTATGGAAGGTAGTCTTTTGTCTAGATTTTTGTTACTCCTATTCGTTGTAGCCTTAACATTATGGAAGGTAGTCTGTTGCTGAGATTTTTGTTACTCTAAAGGATGGTAGCCTTGTCATTATGGAAGGTAGTCTGTTGTCGAGATTTTTGTTACTCCAATGGATTGTAGCCTTGTCATTATGGAAGGTAGTTTGTTGTCGAAATTTTTGTTACTCCAATGGATTGTAGCCTTGTCATTATGAAAGGTAGTCTGTTGTCGAGATTTTTGTTACTCCAATAGATGGTAGCCTTGTCATTATGGAAGGTAGTCTATTGTCGATATTTCTTTTACTCTAATGGATGACATCCTTGTAATTATGGAAGGTAGTCTGTTGTCGAGATTTTTGTCACTCCAATTGATGGTAGCCTTGTCATTATGGAACGTAGTTTGTGGTCGATATTTTTTTACTCCAATGGACGATAGCCTTTTCAATATGGAAGGTATTCTATTGTCGAGAATTTTTTTACTCCAATTGATTGTAGCTTTGTCATTATTGAACGTAGTCTGTTGTCGAGATTTTTGTTACACCAATGGATGGTAGCCTTGTCATTATGGAAGGTAGTTTGTTGTCGATATTTTTGTTACTCTATTAGATGGTAACCTTGTCATTATGTAAGGTAGTATATTGTCGAGATTTTTGTTACTCAAATGGAAGGTATCCTTGTCATTATGGAAGGTAGCGTGTCATTGTGATTTATGTTACTCCAATTGATGGTAGCCTTGTGATTATGGAACTTAGCCTGTTTTAGATATTTTTGTTATTCCAATAGATGATATCCTTGTCATTATGCAAGGAAGTTTGTTCTCTAGATTTTTGTTACACTAATGGATGGTAGCCTTGTATTATGTAAGGTAGTTTGTTGTCCAGATTTTTGTTACTTCAATGGATGGTAGCCTTTTCATTATGGAAGGTAGTCAATTTTGGAGATTTTTGTTACACTAATGGATGGTAGCCTTGTCATTATGGATGGTAGTTTGTTGTCGAGATTTTTGTTAATCCAATGGATGGTACCAGTGTCATTATGGAACTTAGTCTATTATAGATATTTTTGTTACTCCAATGGATGGCAGCCTTGTCATTATGGAAGGTAATCTGTTGTCGATATTTTTGTCACTCCAATTGATGGTAGCCTTGTCATTATGGAACATAGTCTGTGGTCGATATTTTTTTTACTCCAATGGACGGTAGCCTTGTCATTATGGAAGGTAGTTTGTTGTCGAGATTTTTGTTACTCCAATAGATGGTAGCCTTGTCATTATGGAAGTTAGTTTGTTGTCGAGACTTTTGTTACTCCAATGGATGGTAGCCTTGTCATTATATAAGGAAGTATGTTGTCGATATTTTTGTTACTCCAATAGATGGTAGCGTTGTCATTATGGAAGGTAGTCTGTTGTCAAGATTTTTGTTACTCAAATTGATGGTAGCCTTGTCATTATGCAAAGTAGTCTGTTGTCGAGAGTTTTGTTAGTCAAATGGATGGTAGCCTTGTCATGATGGAAGGTAGTCTGTTGTTGATATTTTTGTTACTCCAATGGATGGTAGCCTTGTCATTATGGAAGGAAGTCTGTTGATCATATTTTTGTTACTCCAGTGGATGGTAGCCTTGTCATTATGGAAGGTAGTCTGTTGTCGAGATTTTTGTTATTCCATTGGATGGTAGCCTTGTCATTATGGAAGGTAGTCTTTTGTCTAGATTTTTGTTACTCCTATTCGTTGTAGCCTTAACATTATGGAAGGTAGTCTGTTGCTGAGATTTTTGTTACTCTAAAGGATGGTAGCCTTGTCATTATGGAAGGTAGTCTGTTGTCGAGATTTTTGTTACTCCAATGGATTGTAGCCTTGTCATTATGGAAGGTAGTTTGTTGTCGAAATTTTTGTTACTCCAATGGATTGTAGCCTTGTCATTATGAAAGGTAGTCTGTTGTTGAGATTTTTGTTACTCCAATGGATGGTAGCCTTATCATTATGGAAGGTAGTCTGTTGTCGAGATTTTTGTTACTATAATAGATGGTAGCCTTGTCATTATGGAAGGTAGTCTGTTGTCGAGATTTTTTTTACTCTAATGGATGGTAGCCTTGTCATTATGGAAGGTAATCTGTTGTCAATATTTTTGTTACTCCAATAGATGATATCCTTATCATTATGGAAGGTATTCTGTTGTCGAGAATTTTGTTACTCCAATTGACGGTAGCCTTGTCATTATTGAATGTAGTCTGTTGTCGAGATTTTTGTAACACCAATGGATGGTAGCCTTGTCATTATGGAAGGTAGTCTGTTGTCGAGATTTTTGTTACTCCAATAGACGGTAGCCTTTTCATTATGGAAGTTAGTTTGTTGTCGAGACTTTTGTTACTCCAATGGATGGTAGCCTTGTCATTATGGAAGGAAGTCTATTGTCAATATTTTTGTTACTCCAATAGATGGTAGCCTTGTCATTATGGAAGGTAGTTTGTTGTCAAGATTTTTGTTACTCAAATTGATGGTCGCCTTGTCATTATGTAAGGTAGTCTTTTGTCGAGTGTTTTGTTAGTCAAATGGATGGTAGCCTTGTCATGATGGAAGGTAGTCTGTTGTTGATATTTTTGTTACTCCAATGGATGGTAGCCTTGTCATTATGGAAGGTAGTCTTTTGTCTATATTTTTGTTACTCCTATTGGTTGTAGCCCTGACATTATGGAAGGTAGTTTGTTGCCGAAATTTTTGTTACTCTAAAGGATGGTAGCCTTGTCATTATGGAAGGTAGCGTGTCGTTGTGATTTATGTTACTCCAATGGATGGTAGCCTTGTGATTATGGAACTTAGCCTGTTTTAGATATTTTTGTTATTCCAATAGATGTTATCCTTGTCATTATGGAAGGTACTTTGTTCTCTAGATTTTTGTTACACTAATGGATGGTAGCCTTGTATTATGTAAGGTAGTTTGTTGTCAAGATTTTTGTTATTCTAATGGATGGTAGCTTTTTCATTATGGAAGGTAGTCTGTTTTGGAGATTTTTGTTACACCAATGGATGGTAGCCTTGTCATTATGGAAGGTAGTGTGTTGTCGAGATTTTTGTTAATACAATGGATGGTACCAGTGTCATTATGGAACTTATTCTGTTATAGATATTTTTGTTACTCCAATGGATGGTAGCCTTGTCATTATGGAAGGTAGTCTATTATCGATATTTTTGTTACTCCAATAGATGGTAGCCTTGTCATTATGGAACGTAGTATGTGGTCGAGATTTTTTTTACTGTAAAGGATGGCAGCCTTGTCATTATGGAAGGTAGTCTTTTGTTGTAATTTTTGTCACTCCAATTGATGGTAGGCTTGTCATTATGGAACGTAGTCTGTGGTCAATATTTTTTTTACTCCAATGGAAGGTAGCCTTGTCATTATGGAAGGTATTCTGTTGTCGAGAATTTTGTTACTCCAATTGATGGTAGCCTTGTCATTATTGAATGTTGTCTGTTGTCGAGATTTTTGTTACACCAATGGATGGTAGCCTTGTCATTATGGAAGGTAGTCTATTGTCGAGATTTTTGTTACTCCAATAGATGGTATCCTTGTCATTATGGAAGTTAGTTTGTTGTCGAGACTTTTGTTACTCCAATGGATGGTAGCCTTGTCATTGTGGAAGGAAGTCTGTTGTCGATATTTTTGTTACTCCAATAGATGGTAGCCTTGTAATTATGGAAGGTAGTCTGTTGTCAAGATTTTTGTTACTCAAATTGATGGTAGCCTTGTCATTATGCAAGGTAGTCTGTTGTCGAGAGTTTTGTTAGTCAAATGGATGGTAGCCTTGTCATGATGGAAGGTAGTATGTTGTTGATATTTTTGTTACTCCATTGGATGGTAGCCTTGTCATTATGGAAGGAAGTCTGTTGATCATATTTTTGTTACTCCAATGGATGGTAGCGTTGTCATTATGGAAGGTAGTCTGTTGTCGAGATTTTTGTTATTCCATTGGATGGTAGCCTTGTCATTATGGAAGTTAGTCTTTTGTCTAGATTTTTCTTACTCCTATTGGTTGTAGCCTTGACATTATGGAAGGTAGTCTGTTGCCGAGATTTTTGTTACTCTAATGGATGGTAGGCTTGTCATTATGGAAGGTAGTCTGTTGTCGAGATTTTTGTTACTCCAATGGATTGTAGCCTTGTCATTATGGAAGGTAGTCTGTTGTCGAAATTTTTGTTACTCCAATGGATTGTAGCCTTGTCATTATGAAAGGTAGTCTGTTGTCAAGATTTTTGTTACTCTATAGGATGGTAGCCTTGTCATTATGGAAGGTAATCTGTTGTCAAGATTTTTGTTACTCCAATAGATGGTAGCCTTATGATTATAAAAGGTAGTCTGTTGTCGAGATTTTTTTTACTACAATGGATGGCAGCCTTGTCATTATGGAAGGTAGTCTATTGTCGAGATTTTTGTCACTCAAACTGATGGTATCCTTGTCATTATGGAACGTAGTCTGTTGTCGATATTGTTTTTACTCCAATGGACGATATCCTTGTCATTATGGAAGGTATTTTGTTGTCGAGAATTTTGTTACTCCAATTGATGGTAGCCTTGTCATTATTGAATGTAGTCTGTTGTCGAGATTTTTGTAACACCAATGGATGGTAGCCTTGTCATTATGGAAGGTAGTCTGTTTTCGAGATTTTTGTTACTCCAATAGATGGTAGCCTTTTCATTATGGAAGTTAGTTTGTTGTCGAGACTTTTGTTACTCCAATGGATGGTAGCCTTGTCATTATGGAAGGAAGTCTATTGTCGATATTTTTGTTACTCCAATAGATGGTAGCCTTGTCATTATGGAAGGTAGTTTGTTGTCAAGATTTTTGTTACTCAAATTGATGGTCGCCTTGTCATTATGTAAGGTAGACTTTTGTCGAGTGTTTTGTTAGTCAAATGGATGGTAGCCTTGTCATGTGGAAGGTAGTCTGTTGTTGATATTTTTGTTACTCCAATGGATGGTAGCCTTGTCATTATGGAAGGTAGTCTTTTGTCTAGATTTTTGTTACTCCTATTGGTTGTAGCCTTGACATTATGGAAGGTAGTTTGTTGCCGATATTTTTGTTACTCTAAAGGATGGTAGCCTTGTCATTCTTGAAGGTAGTCTGTTGTCGAGATTTTTGTTACTCCAATGGATTGTAGCCTTGTCATTATGGAAGGTTATCTGTTGTCGAAATTTTTGTTACTCCAATGGATTGTAGCTTTGTCATTATGGAAGGTAGTCTATTATCGATATTTTTGTTACACCAGTGGATGGTAGCCTTGTCATTATGAAAGGTAGTCTGTTGTCGAGATTTTTGTTACTCCAATGGATGGTAGCTTTCTCATTATGGAAGGTAGTCTGTTGTCGAGATTTTTATAACTCCAATGGATGGTAGCCTTGTCATTATGGAAGGTAGTTTGTCTTTGAGATTTCTGTTACTCCAATGGATTGTAGCCTTGTCATTATGGAAGGTAGTCTGTTGTTGATATTTCTTTTACTCTAATGGATGGTAGACTTGTCATTATGGAAGGAAGTATGTTGTTCAGATTTTTGTTACTGCAATGGATGGTAGCCTTGTCATTATGGAAGGTAGTTTGTTGTCCAGATTTTTGTTATTCCATTGGATGTTAGCCTTGTCATTATGGAAGGTAGTCTTTTGTCGAAATTCTTGTTACTCCAATGGATGGTAGCCTTGTCATTATGGAAGGTAGTCTATTATCGATATTTTTGTTACACCAGTGGATGGTAGCCTTGTCATTATGGAAGGTAGTCTGTTGTCGAGATTTTTATTAATTCAATGGATGGTAGCCTTGTCATTATGGAAGATAGTTTGTTCTCGAGATTTTTTTTACTCCAATGGATGGTAGCCTTGTCATTATGTAAGGTATTCAATTGTCGATACTTTTAGTACTCCAATGGATGGTAACCTTGTCATTATGGAAAGTACTTTGTTGTCTAGATTTTTCGTTACTCTAATGGATGGTAGCCTTATAATTATGAAGGGTAGTTTGTTGTCGAGATTTTTGTAACTTTAATGGATGGAAGCCTTGTCATTATGGAAGGTAGTCTGTCGTCGAGATTTCTTATACTATAATGGATGGTAGCCTTTTCATTATGGAAGGTAGTCTTTTGTTTAGATTTTTGTTACTCTAATGGATGGTAGCCTTGTCATTATGGAAGGTAATCTGTTGTCAAAATTTATGTTACTCCAATGGATGGTAGCCTTGTCATTATGGAAGGTAATCTATTATCAAGAATTTCGTTACACCAATGGATGGTAGCCTTGTCATTATGAAAGGTAGTCTGTTATCATGAATTTTGTTAATCCAATGGATGGTAGCCTTGTAATTATGGAGCGTAGTCTGTTGTCGAGATTTTTGTTACTCCCATGGATGGTAGCCTTGTCATTATGGAAGGTAGTCTGCTGTCGAGATTTTTGTTACTCCATTGGATGGTAGCCTTATCATTATGGAAGGTACTTTGTTGTCGATATTTTTGTTAATCTATTGGATTGTAGCCTTGTCATTATGTAAGGTAGTCTTTTGTCGAGATTTTTGTTACTCCAATGGATGGTAGCCTTGTCATTATGGAAGGTAGCATGTCGTTGTGATTTATGTTACTCCAATGGATGGTAGCCTTGTAATTATGGAACTTAGCCTGTTTTAGATATTTTTGTTATTCCAATAGATGGTAGCCTTATCATTATGGAAGGTAGTATGTTCTCTAGATTTTTGTTACTCTTATGGATGGTAGCCTTGTATTATGTAAGGTAGTCTGTTGTCGAGATTTTTGTTACTCTAATGGATGGTAGCCTTGTCATTATGGAAGGTAGTTTGTTGTCGATATTTTTGTTACACCAATGGATGGTAGCCTTGTTATTATGGAAGGTAGTGTGATATCAAGATTTTTGTTAATCCAATGGATGGTACCATTGTAATTATGGACCTTAGTCTATTATAGATATTTTGTTACTCCAATGGATGGTAGCCTTCTCATTATGGAAGGAAGTCTGTTGTCGAGAATTTTGTTACTCCAATGGACGGTAGCCTTGTCATTATGGAAGGTAGTGTGTTGTCGATATTTTTGTTACTATAATAGATGGTAGCCTTGTCATTATTGAACGTAGTCTATTGTCGATATTTTTGTTACACCAATGGATGGTACCCTTGTCATTACGGAAGGTAGTCTGTTGTCGAGATCTTTGTTACTCTAATGGATTATAGCCTTTTCATTATGGAAGGTATTCTGTTGTCGAGACTTTTATTACTCCAATGGATGGTAGCCTTGTCATTATGGAAGGTAGTCTGTTGTCTAGATTTTTTGTTACTATAATGGATGGTAGCATTGTCATTATGAAGGGTAGTCTGTTGTCGAGATTTTTGTAACTCTAATGGATGGAAGCCTTGTCATTATGGAAGGTAGTTTTCGTCGAAATTTCTTATACTATAATGGATGGTAGCCTTGTCTTTATGGAAGGTAGTCTGTTGTTCAGATTTTTGTTACTCTAATGGATGGTGGCCTTGTCATTATGGAAGGTAATCTGTTGTCGATATTTTTGTTACTCCAATGAATGGTAGACTTGTCATTATGGAAGGTAATCTGTTATCTAGATTTTTGTTACACCAATGGATGGTAGCCTTGTCATTATGGAAGGTAGTCTGTTATCAAGAATTTTATTAATCCAACGAATGGTAGCCTTGTCATTATGGAGCGTAGTCTGTTGTCGAGATTTTTGTTACTCCAATGGATGGTAGCCTTGTCATTATGGAAGGTAGTCTGCTGTCGAGATTTTTGTTACTCCATTGGATGGTAGCCTTGTCATTATGGAAGGTAGTTTGATGTCGATATTTTTGTTACTCTATTGGAGGGTAACCTTGTTATTATGTAATCTAGTCTATTGTCGAGATTTTTTTTACTCCAATGGATGGTAGCCTTGTCATTATGGAAGGTAGCATGTCGTTGTGAGTTCTGTTACTCCAATGGATGGTAGCCTTGTGATTATGGAGCTTAGCCTGTTTTAGATATTTTTTTTATTCCAATAGTTGGTATCCTTGTCATTATGGAAGGTAGTTTGTTCTCTAGATTTTTGTTACTTTAATGGATGGTAGCCTTGTATTATGTAAGGTAGTCTATTGTCGAGATTTTTGTTACTCTAATGGATGGTAGGCTTGTCATTATGGAAGGTAGTCTGTTTTCGAGATTTTTGTTACACCAATGGATGATAGCCTTGTCATTATGGAAGGTAGTGTGTTGTCAAGATTTTTGTTAATCCAATGGATGGTACCATTGTCATTATGGAACTTAGTCTGTTATAGATATTTTTGGTACTCCAATGGATGGTAGCCTTGTCATTATGTAAGGTAGTCTGTTGTCGAGATTTTTGTTACTCAAATAGATGGTAGCCTTGTCATTATGGAAGTAGTCTGTTGTCGAGATTTTTTTTACTCTAATGGATGGCAGCCTTGTCATTATGGAAGGTAGTCTGTTGTCGAGATTTTTGTCATTGCAATTGATGGTAGCCTTGTCATTATGGAACGTAGTTTGTTGTCGAAATTTTTTTTAATCCAATGGACGGTAGCCTTGTCATATTGGAAGGTATTCTATTGTCGAGAATTTTGTTACTCCAATTGATGGTAGCCTTGTTATTATTGAACGTAGTCTGTTGTCGAGATTTTTGTTACACCAATGGATGGTAGCCTTGTCATTATGGAAGGTAGTCTGTTGTCGAGATTTTTGTTACTCCAATAGATGGTAGCCTTGTCATTATGGTAGTTAGTCTGTTGTCGAGACTTTTGTTACTCCAATGGATGGTAGCCTTGTCATTATGGAAGGAAGTCTGTTGTCGATATTTTTGTTACTCCAATAGATGATAGCCTTGTCATTATGGAAGGTAGTCTGTTGTCAAGATTTTTGTTACTCAAAATGATGGTAGCCTTGTCATTATGTAAGTAGTCTTTTGTCGAGAGTTTTGTTAGTCAAATGGATGGTATCCTTGTCATGATGGAAGGTAGTCTGTTGTTGATATTTTTGTTACTCCAATGGATGGTAGCCTTGTCATTATGGAGGGAAGTCTGTTGATCAGATTTTTGTTACTACAATGGATGGTAGCCTTGTCATTATGGAAGGTAGTCTGTTGTCGAGATTTTTGTTATTCCATTGGATGGTAGCCTTGTCATTATGGAAGGTTGTCTTTTGTCGAGATTTTTGTTACTCCTATTGGTGGTAGCCTTGACATTATGGAAGGTAGTCTGTTGCCGAGATTTTTTTTACTCTAAAGGATGGTAGCCTTGTCATTATAGAAGGTAGTCTGTTGGCGAGATTTTTGTTACTCCAATGGATTGTAGCCTTTTTATTATGGAAGGTAATCTGTTGTCGAAATTTTTGTTACTCCAATGGATTGTAGCCTTGTAATTATGAAAGGTAGTCTGTTGTCGAGATTTTTGTTACTCCAATGGATGGTAGCCTTGTCATTATGGAAGGTAGTCTGTAGTCGAGATTTTTGTTACTCTATTGGAGGGTAACCTTGTTATTATGTAACCTTGTCTATTGTCGAGATTTTTGTTACTCCAATGGATGGTAGCCTTGTCATTATGGAAGGTAGCATGTCGTTGTGAGATCTGTTACTCCAATGGATGGTAGCTTTGTCATTAGGGAAGGAAGTATGTTGTTCAAATTTTTATTACTGCAATGGATGGTAGCCTTGTCATTATGGAAGGTAGTTTGTTATCCAGATTTTTGTTATTCCATTGGATGGTAGCCTTGTCATTATGGAAGGTAGTCTTTTGTCGAAATTCTTGTTACTCCAATGGATGGTAGCCTTGTCATTTTGGAAGGTAGTCTATTGTCGATATTTTTGTTACACAAGTGGATGGTAGCCTTGTCATTATGGAAGGTAGTATGTTGTCGAGATTTTCGTTAATTCAATGGATGGTAGCCTTGTCATTATTGAAGATAGTCTATTGTCGAGATTTTTTTTACTCCTATGGATGGTAGCCTTGTCATTATGGAAGGTATTCTGTTGTCGAGACTTTTAGTACTCCAATGGATGGTAGCCTTATCATTATGGAAAGTACTCTGTGAAGGAAAATTGCGATCAAAAGCGCAGCAGAATTAAAATTTTCCTTTAGCGATCCTTACGAATGAACATGGTCAGTGATAGAAATATTTACCTCTTGTGGCGATTCAGACCTTTGATGTTGTGATCACGAGCGTTGATGGAGAACAACGCCTCTACTCAGTCCACACGAACAGATCGCTTCCGGTCACAGTGCTGGTTGATCACGAACGGAATCCTTGAGTGAGAGAGAGAATCAAAAACGAAATTGCATCAAGTTAAATTGCTTCATCACAAGGGATCTATTTATAGAATCACTCGTGTGGGCTACAAGCTAAAAGCCCAATTAAGGCTATAAGCTAAAAGCCCAATTAAGCTTATGGACATCATACCTTATGATGTACCATATATCACTTATCCACGTGGTACCTTACCATTTTCCGTATTACACTTAAGTGCACTGTACCTTACGGTGTTCCTTATTTATTCTATCTCTCATCAACCTGTCCTTATGTGTGTGACCCTGTAGGTTTTCGCGACGTTGGCAATTATATTAAATCACACATTTAATATAATAAACAGTGAGAGGTATCTAGCAACACATCACTGTTACCCAAGTCACGAAAATGTCATGTGATCTGACCAAACCTTTTCCGTGATAATATTTGTGTTATACAATTACCCTTTTGCCCTCATGTCTATATTGAACACAAGGCATACACTGTGTCACCCTTGTCCAGTTCAATATTGAGCCCTTAGACATTTATCCTGTTATGCAGGATGAGCAAATTCCATCTAGGTCATTCATGTCCCTTAGCATGCTTTGTGAAGTACCCATCAACCGTCTTTATAATCATCCAGTTACGGATGACGTTTGATCAACAATAAAGTACTTGACTCTACATTTAGGGTCCATAGTGGTTTCAGGTCAAACGGTGGTATACACCATTATCATCATGAGAATAACTTATGACACTTTGCATAACATTCTATATAGTATTCTCATAGGGGGTCAATCCAGTATAAATATTACTCCTAATATTCATACATATGTCAAGACTTGATAACTCCTTATCTATGATCCATGAGATGTGATCATTAATCTATCTTCATAATAATCTTAACGATTTAATGTTATCCCACTTCACATTAAAGCTTGACTACGGATGCTTTAAGAATAGTGTCTTATGTTTAATGGGTTCTCATGATTAAGTCACACTTAACATTTCATTAAACAAATAAACCATTCTAAGGACTTTATTATTTTTAAAAGCAAACATAATAAAGAAATGCCTTTTATTATTAATAAATAATTCGATACAAGTACCAAAAGTATTGGCCTCTAGGGCTTACACCAACACTCTGTTGTCTAGATTTTTTGTTACTCTAATGGATGGTAGCTTTGTAATTATGAACGGTAGTTTGTTGTCGAGATTTTTGTAACTCTAATGGATGGAAGCCTTGTCATTATGGAAGGTAGTCTGTCGTCGAGATTTCTTATACTATAATGGATGGTAGCCTTGTCATTATGGAAGGTAGTCTGTTGTTCAGATTTTTGTTAGTCTAATGTATGGTAGCCTTGTCATTATGGAAGTTAATCTGTTGTCGAGATTTTTGTTACTCCAATGGATGATATCCTTGTCATTATGGAAGGTAATCTGTTATCGAAATTTTTGTTACACAAATGGATGGTAGCCTTGTCGTTATGGAAGGTAGTCTGTTATCAAGAATTTTGTTAATCCAACAGATGGTAGCCTTGTCATTATGGAGCGTAGTCTGTTGTCGAGATTTTTGTTACTCCCATGGATGGTAGCCTTGACATTTGGAAGGTAGTCTGTTGTCGAGATTTTTGTTACTCCAATGGCTGGTAGCCTTGTCATTATGGAAGGTAGTCAGTTGTCGAGATTTTAGTTACACCAATGGATGGTAGCGTTGTCATGATGGAAGGTAGTGTATTGTTGATATTTTTGTTACTCCAATGGATGGTAGCCTTGTCATTATGGAAGGTAGTCTGTTGTCGAGATCTTTGTTACTTTAATGGATTATAGCCTTTTCATTATGGAAGGTAGTCAGTTGTCGAGATTTTTGTTACTCAAATTGATGGTAGCCTTGTCATTATGTAAGGTAGTCTGTTGTCGAGATTTTTTTTAGTCCAATGGATGGTAGACTTGTCATTATGGAAGGTAGTGTATTGTCGATATTTCTGTTACTCCAATGAATGGTAGCCTTGTCATTATGGAAGAAAGTTTGTTGTTCAGATTTTTGTTACTCCAATGGATGGTAGCCTTTTCATTATAGAAGTTAGTCTGTTACCGAGATTTTTGTTACTCCAATGGATGGTAGCCTTGTGATTATGGAAGGTAGTCTGTTTTCGAGATATTTGTTATTCTAATTAATGGTAGCCTTGTCATTATGGAAAAAAGTCTGTTGTCGATATTTTTGTTACAACAATGGATGGTAGCCTTGTCATTACAGAAGGTAGTCTGTTGTCTAGATCTTTTTGTTACTCTAATGAATTATAGCCTTGTCATTATGGAAGGTAGTTAGTTGTCGAGATTTTTGTTACTCAAATTGATGGTAGCCTTGTCATTATGTAAGGCAGTCTGTTGTCGAGATTTTTGTTAGTACAAGTAATGGTAGCCTTGTAATTATGGAAGGTAATCTGTTGTCGAGATTTTTGTTACTCCAATTTATGGTAGCCTTGTCATTATAGAAGGTAGTGTGTTGTTAAGATTTTTGTTACACCAATGGATGGTAGCCTTGTCATTACGGAATGTAGTCTGTTGTTGAAATCTCTGTTACTCTAATTGATTGTATCCTTGTCATTATGGAAGGTAGGCAGTTGTCGAGATTTTTGTTACTCAAATTGATTGTAGCCATGTCATTATGTAAGGTAGTTTGTTGTCGAGATTTTTGTTAGTCCAATGGATCGTAGCCTTGTCATGATGGAAGGTAGTCTGTTGTTGATATTTTTGTTACTCCAATGGATGGTAGCCTTGTCATTATGGAAGGAAGTCTGTTGATCATTTTTTTTTACTCCAATGGATGGTAGCCTTGTCATTATGGAAGGTAGTTTGTTGTCGAGTTTTTTGTTACTCCAATAAATGGCAGGCTTGTATCTATGGAAGCTAGTTTGTCGTGGAGATTTCGGTTACTCCAATGGATGGTAGCCTTGTCATTATGGAAGGTAGTCTGTTGTCTACATTTCTATTACTCCAATGGATGGTAGCCTTGTTATTATGGAAGGAAGTCTGTTGTTCAGATTTTTGTTACTCCAATGGATTGTAGCCTTTTCATTATGGAAGGTAGTCTGTTGTCGAGATTTTTGTTACTTCAATGGATGGTAGCCTTGTCACTATGGAAGTTATTCTATTGTCGAGATATTTGTTACTCCAATTGATGGTAGCCTTGTCATAATGGAACGTAGTCTGTTATCGATATTTTTGTTACACCAATGGATGGTAGCCTTGTCATTACAGAAGGTAGTCTATTGTCGAGATCTTTGTTACTCTATTTAATTGTAGCCTTGTCATTATGGAAGGTAGTCAGTTGTAAAGATTTTTATTACTCAAATTGATGGTATCCTTGTGATTATGTAAGGTAGTCTGTTTTTGATATTTTTGTTACTCCAATGGATGGTAGCCTTGTCATTATGGAAGGAAGTATGTTCTTCAGATTTTTGTTACTGCAATGGATGGTAGCCTTGTCATTATGTAAGGTAGTCTGTTGTCGAGATCTTTGTTACTCCAATGGATTGTATCCTTGTCATTATAGAAGGTAGTTTGTTGTCGAGTTTTTTGTTACTCCAATAAATGGCAGGCTTGTCATTATGGAAGCTAGTTTGTCGTGGAGATTTCGCTTACTCCAATGGATGGTAGCCTTGTAATTATTAAAGGTAGTCTAATGTCTACATTTCTGTTACTCCAATAGATGGTAGCCTTGTCATTATGGAAGGAAGTCTGTTGTTCAGATTTTTGTTACTCCAATGGATTGTAGCCTTTTCATTATGGAAGGTAGTCTGTTGTCGATATTTTTGTAACTTCAATGGATGGTAGCCTTGTCACTATGGAAGTTATTCTATTGTCGATATATTTGTTACTCCAATTGATGGTAGCCTTGTCATAATGGAACATAGTCTGTTATCGATATTTTTGTTACACCAATGGATGGTAGCCTTGTCATTACAGAAGGTAGTCTGTTGTCGAGATCTTTGTTACTCTATTTGATTGTAGCCTTGTCATTATGGAAGGTAGTCAGTTGTAGATATTTTTATTACTCAAATTGATGGTAGCCTTGTCATTATGTAAGGTAGTCTGTTGTTGATATTTCTGTTACTCCAATGGATGGTAGCCTTGTCATTATGGAAGGAAGTATGTTCTTCAGATTTTTGTTACTGCAATGGATGGTAGCCTTATCATTATGTAAGGTAGTCTGTTGTCGAGATCTTTGTTACTCCAATGGATTGTATCCTTGTCATTATGGAAGGTAGTCTTTTGTCGATATTTTTGTTACACCAGTGGATGGTATCCTTGTCATTATGGAGGGTAGTCTGTTGTTCAGATTTTTGTTAATCTAATGGATGGTAGCCTTATCATTATGGAAGGTAGTCTGCTGTCGAGATTTTTGTTACTCCAATGGATGGTAACCTTGTCATTATGAAAGGTATTTTGTTGTCGAGACTATTATTACTCCAATGGATGGTAGCCTTGTCATTATGGAAGGTAATTTGTTGTCTATATTTTTTGTTACTCATAGGATGGTAGCCTTCTCTTTATGAAGGGTAGTTTGTTGTCGAGATTTTTTTCACTCTAATGGATGGAAGCCTTGTCATTATTGAAGGTAGTCTGTCGTCGAGATTTCTTTTAATATAATGGACGGTAGTGTAACTCCCCAATTCTTCCCCTCGTAATTAATAATAAAATCAGAGTTTCAAAATTTTATCCAAACATAAATTGAGGTATCACATATTCGTGTTTTTCATTACTTTGCATTATAATGCACATCATAAAATCAAAAGTCGGATATACCGATTCATAACATAAATCATCATATAAACATATGACTAATCACAACACAACGGATGTGTTCACAAAATGTATGTATCATCATGTTATCATCAATACATAAAGTCATAGGATAGTATAAATAAACTATCCTATCAAAATAATAACGTCGCCCAAATCCCGAGTGTTACTACTATCAGAGCAGAGCGACTCAAAATAAAGAGACTCGAGCTAATCCTCATCATCCTCGCGGATCACCTGCACGTTACCAATATAAAGGCAATGACGAAACAAGTAAAGGGTGAGATACTCCAAAACATATAATTAAAGGCATGATAAAATATATAAATAGGTTTGGAATCATAAATGATATAGGTTAATAAGAATATGTCAACAAATATCAAAATCTCACATACTTTAAAATCATCATTTAGTGTATAAAATCAACACTTTAATTTCATCACATAATCAACATAATCATATCAAAACAAAACATAAACTCCATCGCCATAACTCATATCGTCGCTTTACCATCATGTTGTATTCATCGCTTACTTATCATGAGATCATCACATATATTCACTTTATGTTCAACACAAAAATCATCACAAACAAAGTATCATATAACATCGCAATTTGTCATAAGCCATCAAATGAAACTCAATGCCAAAAGACTCAAACATAAACATAACCGACTCTATGAGACACGACTATGTTATGCATGTGGTACCCGTCGCTTTGTCCATAATTAAGGACATTCGGCATAAAAGCCCATTGTCGCTTTGGCATAAAAGCCCTCGTCGCTTGGCATAAAAGCCCTCCTCGCCAATGCAATGTATGTGACTCGACAACACGACATCGCAAACAGGACACAAAAAAACTTCATCATCACATATCAAAATTGGTATAAAACCCATGTCGCCATATTTATCCACATGAAGATAAACATATCATCGCATCGCATATCATCAATTATTCATTATAAATAAACCGTCACAAATATCATATTTAATCACACCACATCATTATGGAAGGTAGTCTGTTGTCGAGATTTTTGTTACTCCAATGGATGGTAGCCTTGTCATTAGGGAAGGTAGTCTGTTGTCGAGATTTTTGTTACTCCAATGGAAGGTAGCGTTGTAATTATGGTAGGTAGTCTGTGGTTGATATTTCTGCTACTCCAATGGATGGTAGCCTTGTCATTATGGAAGGTAGTCTTTTGTCGAGATTTCTATTACTCCAATGGATGGTAGCCTTGTCATTATGGAAGGTAGTATGTTGTCGAGATTTTTGTTACTATAATGGATGGTAGCCTTGTCATTATGGAAGGTAGTCTGTTGTTGAAATTTTTATTACTCCAATGGATGGTAGCATTGTCATTATGGAAGGTAGTCAGTTGTCTAGATTTTTGTTACTCCAATGGATGGAAGCCTTGTCATTATGGAAGGTAGTCTGTTGTCAAGATTTTTGTTACTCCAATGGATGGTAGCCTTGTCATTATGGAAGGTAGTCTGTTGTCGAGATTTTGGTTACTCCAAATGATGGTAGCCTTGTCGTTATAGAAGGTAGTCTGTTGTCGAGATTTTTGTTACTCCAATTGATGGTAGCCTTGTCATTATGGATGGTAGTTTGTTGCCGAGATTTTTGTTACTATAAAGGATGGTAGCCTTGTCATTATGGAAAGTAGTCTGTTGTCGAGATTTTTGTTACTCCAAAGGTTGGTAGCCTTTTCATGATGGAAGGTAGTCTGTTGTCGAAATTTTAGTTACTCCAATGGATGGTAGCCTTCTCATTATGGAAGGTAGTCTGTGATTGAGATTTCTGCTACTCCAATGGATGGTAGCCTTGTCATTATGGAATGTAGTCTTTTGTCGAGATTTTTATTACTCCAATGGATGGTAGCCTTGTCATTATGGAAGGTAGTCTGTTTTCGAGATTTTTGTTACTATAATGGATGTTAGCCTTGTCATTATGGAAGATAGTCTGTTGTCGAAATTTTTGTTACTCCAATGGATGGTAGCCTTGTCATTATGAAAGGTACTATATTGTCGTGATTTTTGTTACTCCAATGGATGGTAGCCTTGTCATTATGGAAGGTAGTCTGTTGTCGAGATTTTTGTTACTCTAAAGGATGGTAGCCTTGTCATTATGGAAGGTAGTCTGTTGTCGAAATTTTTGTTACTCCAATGGATGGTAGCCTTGTCATTATGGAAGGTAGTCTGTTATCGAGATTTTTGTTACTCTAATGGATGGTAGCCTTGTCATTATGGAAGGTAGTCTGTTGCCGAGATTTTTGTTACTCTAAAGGATGGTAGCCTTGTCATTATGGAAGGTAGTCTATTGTCGAGATTTTTGTTACTCCAAAGGGTGGTAGCCTTGTCATTATGGACGGTAGTCTGTTGTCGAAATTTTAGTTACTCCAATGGATGGTAGCCTTTTCATTATGGAAGGTAGTCTGTCATTGAGATTTCTGCTACTCCAATGGATGGTAGCCTTGTTATTATGGAATGTAGTCTTTTGTCGAGATTTTTATTACTCCAATGGATGGTAGCCTTGTCATTATGGAAGGTAGTCTGTTTTCGAGATTTTTGTTACTATAATTGATGTTAGCCTTGTCATTATGGAAGATAGTTTGTTGTCGAAATTTTTGTTACTCCAATGGATGGTAGCCTTGTCATTATGAAAGGTACTCTGTTGTCGAGATTTTTGTTACTCCAATGGATGGTAGCCTTGTCATTATGGAAGGTAGTCTGTTGTCGAGATTTTTGTTACTCCAATTGATGGTAGCCTTGTCATTATGGAAGGTAGTCTGTCGTTGATATTTCTGCTACTCTAATGGATGGTAGCCTTGTCATTATGGAAGGTAGTCTGTTGTCGAGATTTTTGTTACTATAATGGATGGGAGCCTTGTCATTATGGAAGGTAGTCTGTTGTCAAAATTTTTATTACACCAATGGATGGTAGCCTTGTCATTATAGAAGGTAGTTTGTTGTCTAGATTTTTGTTACTCCAATGGATGGTAGCCTTGTCATTATAGAAGGTAGTCTGTCATTGAGATTTTTGCTACTCCAATGGATGGTAGCCTTGTCATTATAGAAGGTATTCTAATTTTTGTTACTCCAATGGATGGTAGCCTTGTAATTATGGAAGGTAGTTTGTTGTCGAGATTTTTGTTACTCCAATGGATGGTAGCCTTGTCATTATGGAAGGTAGTCTGTTGTCGAGATTTTTGTTACTATAATGGATGGTAGCCTTGTCATTATGGAAGGTAGTATGTTGTCAAAATTTTTATTACACCAATGGATGGTAGCCTTGTCATTATGGAAGGTAGTCTGTTGTCGAGATTTTTGTTACTCCAATGGATGGTAGCCTTGTCATTATGGAAGGTAGTCTGTCGTTGATATTTCTGCTACTCCAATGGATGGTAGCCTTGTCATTATGGAAGGTAGTCTTTTGTCGAGATTTTTATTACTCCAATGGATGGTAGCCTTGTCATTATGGAAGGTAGTCTGTTGTCGAGATTTTTGTTACTATAATGGATGGTAGCCTTGTCATTATGGAAGGTAGTCTGTTGCGGAGATTTTTGTTACTCTAAAGGATGGTAGCCTTGTCATTATGGAAGGTAGTTTGTTGTCGAGATTTTTGATACTCCAATGGATGATAGCCTTGTCATTATGGAAGGTATTTTGTTGTCGAGATTTTTGTTACTATAATGGATGGTAGCCTTTTCATTATGGAAGGTAGTCTATTGTCGAGATTTTTGTTACTCCAATAGATGGTAGCCTTGTCATTAGGGAAGGTAGTCTGTTGTCGAGATTTTTGTTACTCCAATGGACGGTAGCCTTGTCATTATGGAAGGTAGTCTGTCGTTGATATTTCTGCTACTCCAATGGATGGTAGCCTTGTCATTATGGAAGGTAGTCTTTTGTCGAGATTTCTATTACTTCAATGGATGGTAGCCTTGTCATTATGGAAGGTAGTTTGTTGTCGAGATTTTTGTTACTATAATGGATGGTAGCCTTGTCACTATGGAAGGTAGTCTATTGTTGAAATTTTTATTACACCAATGGATGGTAGCCTTGTCATTATGGAAGGTAGTCAGTTGTCTAGATTTTTGTTACTCCAATGGATGGTAGCCTTGTCATTATGGAAGGTAGTCTGTTGTCGAGATTTTTGTTAATTCAATGGATGGTAGCCTTGTCATTATGGAAGGTAATCTGTTGTCAAGATTTTGGTTACTCCAAATGATGGTAGCCTTGTCGTTATAGAAGGTAGTCTGTTGTCGAGATTTTTGTTACTCCAATTGATGGTAGCCTTGTCATTATGGATGGTAGTCTGTTGCCAAGATTTTTGTTACTATAAAGGATGGTAGCCTTGTCATTATGGAAGGTAGTCTGTTGTCGATATTTTTGTTACTCCAAAGGTTGGTAGCCTTTTCATGATGGAAGGTAGTCTGTTGTCGAAATTTTAGTTACTCCAATGGATGGTAGCCTTGTTATTATGGAAGGTAGTCTGTCATTGAGATTTCTGCTACTCCAGTGGATGGTAGCCTTGTCATTATGGAAGGTAGTCTGTTGTCGAGATTTTTGTTACTCCAATGGATGGTAGCCTTGTCATTATGGAAGGTAGTCTGTCGTTGATATTTCTGCTACTCCAATGGATGGTAGCCTTGTCATTATGGAAGGTAGTCTTTTGTCGAGATTTTTATTACTCCAATGGATGGTAGCCTTGTCATTATGGAAGGTAGTCTGTTGTCGAGATTTTTGTTACTATAATGGATGGTAGCCTTGTCATTATGGAAGGTAGTCTGTTGCGGAGATTTTTGTTACTCTAAAGGATGGTAGCCTTGTCATTATGGAAGGTAGTCTGTTGTCGAGATTTTTGATACTCCAATGGATGATAGCCTTGTCATTATGGAAGGTATTTTGTTGTCGAGATTTTTGTTACTATAATGGATGGTAGCCTTTTCATTATGGAAGGTAGTCTGTTGTCGAGATTTTTGTTACTCCAATAGATGGTAGCCTTGTCATTAGGGAAGGTAGTCTGTTGTCGAGATTTTTGTTACTCCAATGGACGGTAGCCTTGTCATTATGGAAGGTAGTCTGTCGTTGATATTTCTGCTACTCCAATGGATGGTAGCCTTGTCATTATGGAAGGTAGTCTTTTGTCGAGATTTCTATTACTTCAATGGATGGTAGCCTTGTCATTATGGAAGGTAGTTTGTTGTCGAGATTTTTGTTACTATAATGGATGGTAGCCTTGTCATTATGGAAGGTAGTCTATTGTTGAAATTTTTATTACACCAATGGATGGTAGCCTTGTCATTATGGAAGGTAGTCAGTTGTCTAGATTTTTGTTACTCCAATGGATGGTAGCCTTGTCATTATGGAAGGTAGTCTGTTGTCGAGATTTTTGTTAATCCAATGGATGGTAGCCTTGTCATTATGGAAGGTAATCTGTTGTCAAGATTTTGGTTACTCCAAATGATGGTAGCCTTGTCGTTATAGAAGGTAGTCTGTTGTCGAGATTTTTGTTACTCCAATTGATGGTAGCCTTGTCATTATGGATGGTAGTCTGTTGCCAAGATTTTTGTTACTATAAAGGATGGTAGCCTTGTCATTATGGAAGGTAGTCTGTTGTCGATATTTTTGTTACTCCAAAGGTTGGTAGCCTTTTCATGATGGAAGGTAGTCTGTTGTCGAAATTTTAGTTACTCCAATGGATGGTAGCCTTGTCATTATGGAAGGTAGTCTGTCATTGAGATTTCTGCTACTCCAGTGGATGGTAGCCTTGTCATTATGGAAGGTAATCTGTTGTCGAGATTTTTGTTACTCCAATGGATGGTAGCCTTGTCATTATGGAAGGTAGTCTGTCGTTGATATTTCTGCTACTCCAATGGATGGTAGCCTTGTCATTATGGAAGGTAGTCTTTTGTCGAGATTTTTATTACTCCAATGGATGGTAGCCTTGTCATTATGGAAGGTAGTCTGTTGTCGAGATTTTTGTTACTATAATGGATGGTAGCCTTGTCATTATGGAAGGTAGTCTGTTGCGGAGATTTTTGTTACTCTAAAGGATGGTAGCCTTGTCATTATAGAAGGTAGTCTGTTGTCGAGATTTTTGATACTCCAATGGATGATAGCCTTGTCATTATGGAAGGTATTTTGTTGTCGAGATTTTTGTTACTATAATGGATGGTAGCCTTTTCATTATGGAAGGTAGTCTGTTGTCGAGATTTTTGTTACTCCAATAGATGGTAGCCTTGTCATTAGGGAAGGTAGTCTGTTGTCGAGATTTTTGTTACTCCAATGGACGGTAGCCTTGTCATTATGGAAGGTAGTCTGTCGTTGATATTTCTGCTACTCCAATGGATGGTAGCCTTGTCATTATGGAAGGTAGTCTTTTGTCGAGATTTCTATTACTTCAATGGATGGTAGCCTTGTCATTATGGAAGGTAGTTTGTTGTCGAGATTTTTGTTACTATAATGGATGGTAGCCTTGTCATTATGGAAGGTAGTCTATTGTTGAAATTTTTATTACACCAATGGATGGTAGCCTTGTCATTATGGAAGGTAGTCAGTTGTCTAGATTTTTGTTACTCCAATGGATGGTAGCCTTGTCATTATGGAAGGTAGTCTGTTGTCGAGATTTTTGTTAATCCAATGGATGGTAGCCTTGTCATTATGGAAGGTAATCTGTTGTCAAGATTTTGGTTACTCCAAATGATGGTAGCCTTGTCGTTATAGAAGGTAGTCTGTTGTCAAGATTTTTGTTACTCCAATTGATGGTAGCCTTGTCATTATGGATGGTAGTCTGTTGCCAAGATTTTTGTTACTATAAAGGATGGTAGCCTTGTCATTATGGAAGGTAGTCTGTTGTCGATATTTTTGTTACTCCAAAGGTTGGTAGCCTTTTCATGATGGAAGGTAGTCTGTTGTCGAAATTTTAGTTACTCCAATGGATGGTAGCCTTGTCATTATGGAAGGTAGTCTGTCATTGAGATTTCTGCTACTCCAGTGGATGGTAGCCTTGTCATTATGGAAGGTAATCTGTTGTCGAGATTTTTGTTACTCCAATGGATGGTAGCCTTGTCATTATGGAAGGTAGTCTGTCGTTGATATTTCTGCTACTCCAATGGATGGTAGCCTTGTCATTATGGAAGGTAGTCTTTTGTCGAGATTTTTATTACTCCAATGGATGGTAGCCTTGTCATTATGGAAGGTAGTCTGTTGTCGAGATTTTTGTTACTATAATGGATGGTAGCCTTGTCATTATGGAAGGTAGTCTGTTGCGGAGATTTTTGTTACTCTAAAGGATGGTAGCCTTGTCATTATAGAAGGTAGTCTGTTGTCGAGATTTTTGATACTCCAATGGATGATAGCCTTGTCATTATGGAAGGTATTTTGTTGTCGAGATTTTTGTTACTATAATGGATGGTAGCCTTTTCATTATGGAAGGTAGTCTGTTGTCGAGATTTTTGTTACTCCAATAGATGGTAGCCTTGTCATTAGGGAAGGTAGTCTGTTGTCGAGATTTTTGTTACTCCAATGGACGGTAGCCTTGTCATTATGGAAGGTAGTCTGTCGTTGATATTTCTGCTACTCCAATGGATGGTAGCCTTGTCATTATGGAAGGTAGTCTTTTGTCGAGATTTCTATTACTTCAATGGATGGTAGCCTTGTCATTATGGAAGGTAGTTTGTTGTCGAGATTTTTGTTACTATAATGGATGGTAGCCTTGTCATTATGGAAGGTAGTCTATTGTTGAAATTTTTATTACACCAATGGATGGTAGCCTTGTCATTATGGAAGGTAGTCAGTTGTCTAGATTTTTGTTACTCCAATGGATGGTAGCCTTGTCATTATGGAAGGTAGTCTGTTGTCGAGATTTTTGTTAATCCAATGGATGGTAGCCTTGTCATTATGGAAGGTAATCTGTTGTCAAGATTTTGGTTACTCCAAATGATGGTAGCCTTGTCGTTATAGAAGGTAGTCTGTTGTCAAGATTTTTGTTACTCCAATTGATGGTAGCCTTGTCATTATGGATGGTAGTCTGTTGCCAAGATTTTTGTTACTATAAAGGATGGTAGCCTTGTCATTATGGAAGGTAGTCTGTTGTCGATATTTTTGTTACTCCAAAGGTTGGTAGCCTTTTCATGATGGAAGGTAGTCTGTTGTCGAAATTTTAGTTACTCCAATGGATGGTAGCCTTGTCATTATGGAAGGTAGTCTGTCATTGAGATTTCTGCTACTCCAGTGGATGGTAGCCTTGTCATTATGGAATGTAGTCTTTTGTCGAGATATTTATTACTCCAATGGATGGTAGCCTTGTCATTATGGAAGGTAGTCTGTTTTCGAGATTTTTGTTACTATAATGGATGGTAGCCTTGTCATTATGGAAGATAGTCGGTTGCCGAGATTTTTGTTACTCTAAAGGATGGTAGCCTTGTCGTTATGGAAGGTAGTCTATTGTCGAGATTTTTGTTACTCCAAAGGGTGGTAGCCTTGTCATTATGGACGGTAGTCTGTTGTCGAAATTTTAGTTACTCCAATGGATGGTAGCCTTGTCATTATGGAAGGTAGTCTGTCATTGAGATTTCTGCAACTCCAATGGATGATAGCCTTGTCACTATGGAATGTAGTCTGTTGTCGAATTTTTTTTTACTCCAAGGGATGGTAGCCTTGTAATTATGGAAGGAAGTCTGTTGTCGAGATTTTTGTTACTCCAATGGATGGTAGCCTTGTCATTATGGAAGGTAGTCTGTTGTCGAGATTTTTGTTACTATAACGGATGGTAGCCTTGTCATTATGGAAGGTAGTATGTTGTCGAAATTTTTATTACACCAATGGATGGTAGCCTTGTCATTATGGAAGGTAGTCTGTTGTCGAGATTTTTGTTATTATAATGGATGGTAGCCTTGTCATTATGGAAGGTAGTCCTTTGTCTAGGTTTTTGTTACTCCAATGGATGGTATCCTTGTCATTATGGAAGGTAGTCTGTTGTCGAGATTTTTGTTAATCCAATAGACGGTAGCGTTGTCATTATCAAAGGTAGTCTGTTGTCGAGATTTTGGTTACTCCAATGGATGGTAGCCTTGTCATTATGGAAGGTAGTTTGTTGTCGAGATTTTTGTAACTCCAATGGATGGTAGCCTTGTCATTATAGAAGGTAGTCTATTGTCGAGATTTTTGTTACTATAATGGATGGTAGCCTTGTCATTATGGAAGGTAGTCTGTCATTGAGATTTCTGCAACTCCAATGGATGATAGCGTTGTCATTATGGAAGGTAGTTTGTTGTCGAGATTTTTGTAACTCCAATGGATGGTAGCCTTGTCATTATGGAAGGTAGTCTATTGTCGAGATTTTTGTTACTCTAATGGATGGTAGCCTTGTCATTATGGAAGGTAGTCTGTCATTATGGAAGGAAGTCTTTTGTCGAGATTTATATTACTCCAATGGATGGTAGCCTTGTCATTATGGAAGGTAGTCTGATGTCGAGATTTTTGTTATTATAATGGATGGTAGCCTTGTCATTATGGAAGGTAGTCCTTTGTCTAGGTTTTTGTTACTCCAATGGATGGTATCCTTGTCATTATGGAAGGTAGTCTGTTGTCGAGATTTTTGTTAATCCAATAGACGGTAGCGTTGTCATTATCAAAGGTAGTCTGTTGTCGAGATTTTGGTTACTCCAATGGATGGTAGCCTTGTCATTATGGAAGGTAGTCTGTTGTCGAGATTTTTGTAACTCCAATGGATGGTAGCCTTGTCATTATAGAAGGTAGTCTGTTGTCGAGATTTTTGTTACTATAATGGATGGTAGCCTTGTCATTATGGAAGGTAGTCTGTTGTCGAAATTTTTGTTACTCCAATGGATGGTAGCCTTGTCATTATGGAAGGTAGTCTGTTGTCGAGAATTTTGTTACTCCAATGGATGGTAGCCTTGTCATTATGGAAGGTAGTCTGTTGCCGAGATTTTTGTTACTCTAATGGATGTTAGCCTTGTCATTATGGAAGGTAGTCTGTTGTCGAAATTTTTATTACACCAATGGATGGTAGCCTTGTCATTATGGAAGGTAGTCTGTTGTTCAGATTTTTGTTACTCCAATGGATGGTAGCCTTGTCATTATGGAAGGTAGTTTGTTGTCGAGATTTTTGTTAATCCAATGCATGGTAGCCTTGTCATTATGGAAGGTAGTCTTTTGTTGATATTTTTGTTACTCCAATGGATGGTAGCCTTGTCATTATGGAAGGTAGTCTGTTGTCGAGATTTTTGTTACTATAATGGATGGTAGCCTTGTCATTATGGAAGGTAGTCTGTTGTCGAAATTTTTGTTACTCCAATGGATGGTAGCCTTGCCATTATGAAAGGTAGTCTGTTGTCGAGATTTTTGTTACTCCAATGGATGGTAGCTTTGTCATTATGGAAGGTAGTCTGTCGTTGATATTTCTGCTACTCCAATGGATGGTAGCCTTGTCATTATGGAAGGAAGTCTTTTGTCGAGATTTATATTACTCCAATGGATGGTAGCCTTGTCATTATGGAAGGTAGTCTGATGTCGAGATTTTTGTTATTATAATGGATGGTAGCCTTGTCATTATGGAAGGTAGTCCTTTGTCTAGGTTTTTGTTACTCCAATGGATGGTATCCTTGTCATTATGGAAGGTAGTCTGTTGTCGAGATTTTTGTTAATCCAATAGACGGTAGCGTTGTCATTATCAAAGGTAGTCTGTTGTCGAGATTTTGGTTACTCCAATGGATGGTAGCCTTGTCATTATGGTAGGTAGTCTGTTGTCGAGATTTTTGTAACTCCAATGGATGGTAGCCTTGTCATTATAGAAGGTAGTCTGTTGTCGAGATTTTTGTTACTATAATGGATGGTAGCCTTGTCATTATGGAAGGTAGTCTGTTGTCGAAATTTTTGTTACTCCAATGGATGGTAGCCTTGTCATTATGGAAGGTAGTCTGTTGTCGAGAATTTTGTTACTCCAATGGATGGTAGCCTTGTCATTATGGAAGGTAGTCTGTTGCCGAGATTTTTGTTACTCTAATGGATGGTAGGCTTGTCATTATGGAAGGTAGTCTGTTGTCGAAATTTTTATTACACCAATGGATGGTAGCCTTGTCATTATGGAAGGTAGTCTGTTGTTCAGATTTTTGTTACTCCAATGGATGGTAGCCTTGTCATTATGGAAGGTAGTCTGTCATTGAGATTTCTGCAACTCCAATGGATGATAGGGTTGTCATTATGGAAGGTAGTCTGTTGTCGAAATATTTTTTACTCCAATGGATGGTAGCCTTGTCATTATGGAAGGTAGTCTATTGTCGAGATTTTTGTTACTCTAATGGATGGTAGCCTTGTCATTATGGAAGGTAGTCTGTCATTATGGAAGGAAGTCTTTTGTCGAGATTTATATTACTCCAATGGATGGTAGCCTTGTCATTATGGAAGGTAGTCTGATGTCGAGATTTTTGTTATTATAATGGATGGTAGCCTTGTCATTATGGAAGGTAGTCCTTTGTCTAGGTTTTTGTTACTCCAATGGATGGTATCCTTGTCATTATGGAAGGTAGTCTGTTGTCGAGATTTTTGTTAATCCAATAGACGGTAGCGTTGTCATTATCAAAGGTAGTCTGTTGTCGAGATTTTGGTTACTCCAATGGATGGTAGCCTTGTCATTATGGAAGGTAGTCTGTTGTCGAGATTTTTGTAACTCCAATGGATGGTAGCCTTGTCATTATAGAAGGTAGTCTGTTGTCGAGATTTTTGTTACTATAATGGATGGTAGCCTTGTCATTATGGAAGGTAGTCTGTTGTCGAAATTTTTGTTACTCCAATGGATGGTAGCCTTGTCATTATGGAAGGTAGTCTGTTGTCGAGAATTTTGTTACTCCAATGGATGGTAGCCTTGTCATTATGGAAGGTAGTCTGTTGCCGAGATTTTTGTTACTCTAATGGATGGTAGCCTTGTCATTATGGAAGGTAGTCTGTTGTCGAAATTTTTATTACACCAATGGATGGTAGCCTTGTCATTATGGAAGGTAGTCTGTTGTTCAGATTTTTGTTACTCCAATGGATGGTAGCCTTGTCATTATGGAAGGTAGTTTGTTTTCGAGATTTTTGTTAATCCAATGCATGGTAGCCTTGTCATTATGGAAGGTAGTCTTTTGTTGATATTTTTGTTACTCCAATGGATGGTAGCCTTGTCATTATGGAAGGTAGTCTGTTGTCGAGATTTTTGTTACTATAATGGATGGTAGCCTTGTCATTATGGAAGGTAGTCTGTTGTCGAAATTTTTGTTACTCCAATGGATGGTAGCCTTGTCATTATGAAAGGTAGTCTGTTGTCGAGATTTTTGTTACTCCAATGGATGGTAGCTTTGTCATTATGGAAGGTAGTCTGTCGTTGATATTTCTGCTACTCCAATGGATGGTAGCCTTGTCATTATGGAAGGAAGTCTTTTGTCGAGATTTATATTACTCCAATGGATGGTAGCCTTGTCATTATGGAAGGTAGTCTGATGTCGAGATTTTTGTTATTATAATGGATGGTAGCCTTGTCATTATGGAAGGTAGTCCTTTGTCTAGGTTTTTGTTACTCCAATGGATGGTATCCTTGTCATTATGGAAGGTAGTCTGTTGTCGAGATTTTTGTTAATCCAATAGACGGTAGCGTTGTCATTATCAAAGGTAGTCTGTTGTCGAGATTTTGGTTACTCCAATGGATGGTAGCCTTGTCATTATGGAAGGTAGTCTGTTGTCGAGATTTTTGTAACTCCAATGGATGGTAGCCTTGTCATTATAGAAGGTAGTCTGTTGTCGAGATTTTTGTTACTATAATGGATGGTAGCCTTGTCATTATGGAATGTAGTCTGTTGTCGATATTTTTGTTACTCCAATGGATGGTAGCCTTGTCATTATGGAAGGTAGTCTGTTGTCGAGATTTTTGTTACTCCAATGGATGGTAGCCTTGTCATTATGGAAGGTAGTCTGTTGCCGAGATTTTTGTTACTCTAATGGATGGTAGCCTTGTCATTATGGAAGGTAGTCTGTTGTCGAAATTTTTATTACACCAATGGATGGTAGCCTTGTCATTATGGAAGGTAGTCTGTTGTTCAGATTTTTGTTACTCCAATGGATGGTAGCCTTGTCATTATGGAAGGTAGTTTGTTGTCGAGATTTTTGTTAATCCAATGCATGGTAGCCTTGTCATTATGGAAGGTAGTCTTTTGTTGATATTTTTGTTACTCCAATGGATGGTAGCCTTGTCATTATGGAAGGTAGTCTGTTGTCGAGATTTTTGTTACTATAATGGATGGTAGCCTTGTCATTATGGAAGGTAGTCTGTTGTCGAAATTTTTGTTACTCCAATGGATGGTAGCCTTGTCATTATGAAAGGTAGTCTGTTGTCGACATTTTTGTTACTCCAATGGATGGTAGCCTTGTCATTATGGAAGGTAGTCTGTCGTTGATATTTCTGCTACTCCAATGGATGGTAGCCTTGTCATTATGGAAGGAAGTCTTGTGTCGAGATTTATATTACTCCAATGGATGGTAGCCTTGTCATTATGGAAGGTAGTCTGATGTCGAGATTTTTGTTATTATAATGGATGGTAGCCTTGTCATTATGGAAGGTAGTCCTTTGTCTAGGTTTTTGTTACTCCAATGGATGGTATCCTTGTCATTATGGAAGGTAGTCTGTTGTCGAGATTTTTGTTAATCCAATAGACGGTAGCGTTGTCATTATCAAAGGTAGTCTGTTGTCGAGATTTTGGTTACTCCAATGGATGGTAGCCTTGTCATTATGGAAGGTAGTCTGTTGTCGAGATTTTTGTAACTCCAATGGATGGTAGCCTTGTCATTATAGAAGGTAGTCTGTTGTCGAGATTTTTGTTACTATAATGGATGGTAGCCTTGTCATTATGGAAGGTAGTCTGTTGTCGAAATTTTTGTTACTCCAATGGATGGTAGCCTTGTCATTATGGAAGGTAGTCTGTTGTCGAGATTTTTGTTACTCCAATGGATGGTAGCCTTGTCATTATGGAAGGTAGTCTGTTGCCGAGATTTTTGTTACTCTAATGGATGGTAGCCTTGTCATTATGGAAGGTAGTCTGTTGTCGAAATTTTTATTACACCAATGGATGGTAGCCTTGTCATTATGGAAGGTAGTCTGTTGTTCAGATTTTTGTTACTCCAATGGATGGTAGCCTTGTCATTATGGAAGGTAGTTTGTTGTCGAGATTTTTGTTAATCCAATGCATGGTAGCCTTGTCATTATGGAAGGTAGTCTTTTGTTGATATTTTTGTTACTCCAATGGATGGTAGCCTTGTCATTATGGAAGGTAGTCTGTTGTCGAGATTTTTGTTACTATAATGGATGGTAGCCTTGTCATTATGGAAGGTAGTCTGTTGTCGAAATTTTTATTACTCCAATGGATGGTAGGCTTGTCATTATGAAAGGTAGTCTGTTGTCGAGATTTTTGTTACTCCAATGGATGGTAGCCTTGTCATTATTGAAGGTAGTCTGTTGTCGAGATTTTTGTTACTCCAATGGATGATAGCCTTGTCATTATGGAAGGAGGTTTGTTGTCGAGATTTTTGTTACTCAAATGGATGGAAGCCTTGTCCTTATGGAAAGTAGTCTGTTGTCAAGATTTTTGTTACTCCAATGGATGGCATCCTTGTCATTATGGAAGGTAGTTTTTCGTCGAGATTTCTGTTACTCCAATGGTTGGTAACCTTGTCATTATGGAAGGTAGTCTGTTGTCGATATTTTTGTTACTCCAGTGGATGGTAGCCTTGTCATTATGGAAGGTAGTCTGTCGTTGATATTTCTGCTACTCCAATGGATGGTAGCCTTGTCATTATGGAAGGTAGTCTGTTGTCAATATTTTTATTATTCCAATGGATGGTAGCCTTGTCATTATGGAAGGAGGTCTGTTGTCGAGATTTTTGTTACTCAAATGGATGGAAGCCTTGTCCTTATGGAAGGTAGTCTGTTGTCAAGATTTTTGTTACTCAAATGGATGGCATCCTTGTCATTATGGAAGGTAGTCTAACGTCGATATTTTTGTTACTCCAATGGTTGGTAGCCTTGTCATTATGGAAGGTAGTCTGTTGTCTATATTTGTGTTACTCCAATGGATGGTAGCCTTGTCATTATGGAAGGTAGTCTGTTGTCGATATTTTTGTTACTCCAATGGATGTTAGCCTTGTCATTATAGAAGGTAGTCTGTTGCCGAGTTTTTTGTTACTCTAAAGGATGGGAGCATTGTCATTATGGAAGGTAGTCTGTTGCCGATGTTTTTGTGGTAGCCTTGACATTATGGAAGGTAGTATGTTGTCGAAATTTTTGTTACTCCAATGGATGGTAGCCTTGTCATTATGGAAGGTAGTCTGTTGTCAAGATTTTTGTTACTCCAATGGATGATAGCCTTGTCATTATGGAAGGTAGTATATTGTCGAGATTTTTGTTACTCCAATGGATGGTAGCCTTGTCATTATGGAAGGTAGTTCGTCGTTGAGATTTCTGCTACTCCAATGGATGGTAGCCTTGTCATTATGGAAGGTAGTCTTTTGTCGATATTTCTATTACTCCGATGGATGGTAGCGTTGTCATTATGGAAGGTAGTCAGTAGTCGAGATTTTTGTTACTATAATGGATGGTAGCCTTGTCATTATGGAAGGTAGTCTGTTGTAGAAATTTTTATTACACCAATGGATGGTAGCCTTGTCATTATGGAAGGTAGTCTGTTGTCGAAATTTTTGTTAATCCAATAGACGGTAGCGTTGTCATTATCAAAGGTAGTCTGTTGTCGAGATTTTGGTTACTCCAATGGATGGTAGCCTTGTCATTATGGAAGGTAGTCTGTTGTCGAGATTTTTGTAACTCCAATGGATGGTAGCCTTGTCATTATAGAAGGTAGTCTGTTGTCGAGATTTTTGTTACTATAATGGATGGTAGCCTTGTCATTATGGAAGGTAGTCTGTTGTCGAAATTTTTGTTACTCCAATGGATGGTAGCCTTGTCATTATGGAAGGTAGTCTGTTGTCGAGATTTTTGTTACTCCAATGGATGGTAGCCTTGTCATTATGGAAGGTAGTCTGTTGCCGAGATTTTTGTTTGCTCTAATGGATGGTAGCCTTGTCATTATGGAAGGTAGTCTGTTGTCGAAATTTTTTATTACACCAATGGATGGTAGCCTTGTCATTATGGAAGGTAGTCTGTTGTTCAGATTTTTGTTACTCCAATGGATGGTAGCCTTGTCATTATGGAAGGTAGTTTGTTGTCGAGATTTTTGTTAATCCAATGCATGGTAGCCTTGTCATTATGGAAGGTAGTCTTTTGTTGATATTTTTGTTACTCCAATGGATGGTAGCCTTGTCATTATGGAAGGTAGTCTGTTGTCGAGATTTTTGTTACTATAATGGATGGTAGCCTTGTCATTATGGAAGGTAGTCTGTTGTCGAAATTTTTGTTACTCCAATGGATGGTAGGCTTGTCATTATGAAAGGTAGTCTGTTGTCGAGATTTTTGTTACTCCAATGGATGGTAGCCTTGTCATTATGGAAGGTAGTCTGTTGTCGAGATTTTTGTTACTCCAATGGATGATAGCCTTGTCATTATGGAAGGAGGTTTGTTGTCGAGATTTTTGTTACTCAAATGGATGGAAGCCTTGTCCTTATGGAAAGTAGTCTGTTGTCAAGATTTTTGTTACTCCAATGGATGGCATCCTTGTCATTATGGAAGGTAGTTTTTCGTCGAGATTTCTGTTACTCCAATGGTTGGTAGCCTTGTCATTATGGAAGGTAGTCTGTTGTCGATATTTTTGTTACTCCAGTGGATGGTAGCCTTGTCATTATGGAAGGTAGTCTGTCGTTGATATTTCTGCTACTCCAATGGATGGTAGCCTTGTCATTATGGAAGGTAGTCTGTTGTCAATATTTTTATTATTCCAATGGATGGTAGCCTTGTCATTATGGAAGGAGGTCTGTTGTCGAGATTTTTGTTACTCAAATGGATGGAAGCCTTGTCCTTATGGAAGGTAGTCTGTTGTCAAGATTTTTGTTACTCAAATGGATGGCATCCTTGTCATTATGGAAGGTAGTCTAACGTCGATATTTTTGTTACTCCAATGGTTGGTAGCCTTGTCATTATGGAAGGTAGTCTGTTGTCTATATTTGTGTTACTCCAATGGATGGTAGCCTTGTCATTATGGAAGGTAGTCTGTTGTCGATATTTTTGTTACTCCAATGGATGTTAGCCTTGTCATTATAGAAGGTAGTCTGTTGCCGAGTTTTTTGTTACTCTAAAGGATGGGAGCATTGTCATTATGGAAGGTAGTCTGTTGCCGATGTTTTTGTGGTAGCCTTGTCATTATGGAAGGTAGTATGTTGTCGAAATTTTTGTTACTCCAATGGATGGTAGCCTTGTCATTATGGAAGGTAGTCTGTTGTCAAGATTTTTGTTACTCCAATGGATGATAGCCTTGTCATTATGGAAGGTAGTATATTGTCGAGATTTTTGTTACTCCAATGGATGGTAGCCTTGTCATTATGGAAGGTAGTTCGTCGTTGAGATTTCTGCTACTCCAATGGATGGTAGCCTTGTCATTATGGAAGGTAGTCTTTTGTCGATATTTCTATTACTCCGATGGATGGTAGCGTACTCATTATGGAAGGTAGTCAGTAGTCGAGATTTTTGTTACTATAATGGATGGTAGCCTTGTCATTATGGAAGGTAGTCTGTTGTAGAAATTTTTATTACACCAATGGATGGTAGCCTTGTCATTATGGAAGGTAGTCTGTTGTCGAAATTTTTATTACACCAATGGATGGTAGCCTTGTCATGATGGAAGGTAGTCTGTTGTTCAGATTTTTGTTACTCCAATGGATGGTATCCTTGTCATTATGGAAGGTAGTTTGTTGTCGAGATTTTTGTTAATCCAATGCATGGTAGCCTTGTCATTATGGAAGGTAGTCTTTTGTTGATATTTTTGTTACTCCAATGGATGGTAGCCTTGTCATTATGGAAGGTAGTCTGTTGTCGAGATTTTTTTTACTATAATGGATGGTAGCCTTGTCATTATGGAAGGTAGTCTGTTGTCGAAATTTTTGTTACTCCAATGGATGGTAGCCTTGTCATTATGAAAGGTAGTCTATTGTCGAGATTTTTGTTACTCCAATGGATGGTAGCCTTGTCATTATGGAAGGTAGTATGTTGTCGAGATTTTTGTTACTCCAATGGATGATAGCCTTGTCATTATGGAAGGAGCTTTGTTGTCGAGATTTTTGTTACTCAAATGGATGGAAGCCTTGTCCTTATGGAAAGTAGTCTGTTGTCAAGATTTTTGTTACTCCAATGGATGGCATCCTTGTCATTATGGAAGGTAGTTTGTCGTCGAGATTTCTGTTACTCCAATGGTTGGTAGCCTTGTCATTATGGAAGGTAGTCTGTTGTCGATATTTTTGTTACTCTAGTGGATGGTAGCCTTGTCATTATGGAAGGTAGTCTGTCGTTGATATTTCTGCTACTCCAATGGATGGTAGCCTTGTCATTATGGAAGGTAGTCTGTTGTCAATATTTTTATTATTCCAATGGATGGTAGCCTTGTCATTATGGAAGGAGGTCTGTTGTCGAGATTTTTGTTACTCAAATGGATGGAAGCCTTGTCCTTATGGAAGGTAGTCTGTTGTCAAGATTTTTGTTACTCCAATGGATGGCATCCTTGTCATTATGGAAGGTAGTCTATCGTCGAGATTTTTGTTACTCCAATGGTTGGTAGCCTTGTCATTATGGAAGGTAGTCTGTTGTCTATATTTGTGTTACTCCAATGGATGGTAGCCTTGTCATTATGGAAGGTAGTCTGTTGTCGATATTTTTGTTACTCCAATGTATGTTAGCCTTGTCATTATAGAAGGTAGTCTGTTGCCGAGTTTTTTGTTACTCTAAAGGATGGTAGCATTGTCATTATGGAAGGTAGTCTGTTGCCGATGCTTTTGTGGTAGCCTTGTCATTATGGAAGGTAGTATGTTGTCGAAATTTTTGTTACTCCAATGGATGGTAGCCTTGTCATTATGGAAGGTAGTCTGTTGTCAAGATTTTTGTTACTCCAATGGATGATAGCCTTGTCATTATGGAAGGTAGTATATTGTCGAGATTTTTGTTACTCCAATGGATGGTAGCCTTGTCATTATGGAAGGTAGTCTTTTGTCGAGATTTCTATTACTCCAATGGATGGTAGCGTTGTCATTATGGAAGGTAGTCTGTAGTCGAGATTTTTGTTACTATAATGGATGTTAGCCTTGTCATTATGGAAGGTAGTCTGTTGTCGAGATTTTTATTACTCCAATGGATGGTAGCCTTGTCATTATGGAAGGTAGTCTGTTGCCGAGATTTTTGTTACTCTAATGGATGGTAGCCTTGTCATTATGGAAGGTAGTCTGTTGTCGAAATTTTTATTACATCAATGGATGGTAGCCTTGTCATTATGGAAGGTAGTCTGTTGTTCAGATTTTTGTTACTCCAATGGATGGTAGCCTTGTCATTATGGAAGGTAGTTTGTTATCGAGATTTTTGTTAATCCAATGCATGGTAGCCTTGTCATTATGGAAGGTAGTCTTTTGTTGATATTTTTGTTACTCCAATGGATGGTAGCCTTGTCATTATGGAAGGTAGTCTGTTGTCGAGATTTTTGTTACTATAATGGATGGTAGCCTTGTCATTATGGAAGGTAGTCTGCTGTCGAAATTTTTGTTACTCCAATGGATGGTAGCCTTGTCATTATGAAAGGTAGTCTGTTGTCGAGATTTTTGTTACTCCAATGGATGGTGGCCTTGTCATTATGGAAGGTAGTCTATTGTCGAGATTTTTGTTACTCCAATGGATGATAGCCTTGTCATTATGGAAGGAGGTCTTTTGTCGAGATTTTTGTTACTCAAATGGATGGAAGCCTTGTCCTTATGGAAAGTAGTCTGTTGTCAAGATTTTTGTTACTCCAATGGATGGCATCCTTGTCATTATGGAAGGTAGTTTGTCGTCGAGATTTCTGTTACTCCAATGGTTGGTAGCCTTGTCATTATGGAAGGTAGTCTGTTGTCGATAATTTTGTTACTCCAGTGGATGGTAGCCTTGTCATTATGGAAGGTAGTCTGTCGTTGATATTTCTGCTACTCCAATGGATGGTAGACTTGTCATTATGGAAGGTAGTCTGTTGTCGATATTTTTATTATTCCAATGGATGGTAGCCTTGTCATTATGGAAGGAGGTCTGTTGTCGAGATTTTTGTTACTCAAACGGATGGAAGCCTTGTCCTTATGGAAGGTAGTCTGTTGTCAAGATTTTTGTTACTCCAATGGATGGCATCCTTGTCATTATGGAAGGTAGTCTATCGTCGAGATTTTTGTTACTCCAATGGTTGGTAGCCTTGTCATTATGGAAGGTAGTCTGTTTTCTATATTTGAGTTACTCCAATGGATGGTAGCCTTGTCATTATGGAAGGTAGTCTGTTGTCGATATTTTTGTTACTCCAATGTATGTTAGCCTTGTCATTATAGAAGGTAGTCTGTTGCCGAGTTTTTTGTTACTCTAAAGGATGGTAGCATTGTCATTATGGAAGGTAGTCTGTTGCCGATGCTTTTGTGGTAGCCTTGTCATTATGGAAGGTAGTATGTTGTCGAAATTTTTGTTACTCCAATGGATGGTAGCCTTGTCATTATGGAAGGTAGTCTGTTGTCAAGATTTTTGTTACTCCAATGGATGATAGCCTTGTCATTATGGAAGGTAGTATATTGTCGAGATTTTTGTTACTCCAATGGATGGTAGCCTTGTCATTATGGAAGGTAGTCTTTTGTCGAGATTTCTATTACTCCAATGGATGGTAGCGTTGTCATTATGGAAGGTAGTCTGTAGTCGAGATTTTTGTTACTATAATGGATGTTAGCCTTGTCATTATGGAAGGTAGTCTGTTGTCGAGATTTTTATTACTCCAATGGATGGTAGCCTTGTCATTATGGAAGGTAGTCTGTTGCCGAGATTTTTGTTACTCTAATGGATGGTAGCCTTGTCATTATGGAAGGTAGTCTGTTGTCGAAATTTTTATTACATCAATGGATGGTAGCCTTGTCATTATGGAAGGTAGTCTGTTGTTCAGATTTTTGTTACTCCAATGGATGGTAGCCTTGTCATTATGGAAGGTAGTTTGTTATCGAGATTTTTGTTAATCCAATGCATGGTAGCCTTGTCATTATGGAAGGTAGTCTTTTGTTGATATTTTTGTTACTCCAATGGATGGTAGCCTTGTCATTATGGAAGGTAGTCTGTTGTCGAGATTTTTGTTACTATAATGGATGGTAGCCTTGTCATTATGGAAGGTAGTCTGCTGTCGAAATTTTTGTTACTCCAATGGATGGTAGCCTTGTCATTATGAAAGGTAGTCTGTTGTCGAGATTTTTGTTACTCCAATGGATGGTGGCCTTGTCATTATGGAAGGTAGTCTATTGTCGAGATTTTTGTTACTCCAATGGATGATAGCCTTGTCATTATGGAAGGAGGTCTTTTGTCGAGATTTTTGTTACTCAAATGGATGGAAGCCTTGTCCTTATGGAAAGTAGTCTGTTGTCAAGATTTTTGTTACTCCAATGGATGGCATCCTTGTCATTATGGAAGGTAGTTTGTCGTCGAGATTTCTGTTACTCCAATGGTTGGTAGCCTTGTCATTATGGAAGGTAGTCTGTTGTCGATAATTTTGTTACTCCAGTGGATGGTAGCCTTGTCATTATGGAAGGTAGTCTGTCGTTGATATTTCTGCTACTCCAATGGATGGTAGACTTGTCATTATGGAAGGTAGTCTGTTGTCGATATTTTTATTATTCCAATGGATGGTAGCCTTGTCATTATGGAAGGAGGTCTGTTGTCGAGATTTTTGTTACTCAAACGGATGGAAGCCTTGTCCTTATGGAAGGTAGTCTGTTGTCAAGATTTTTGTTACTCCAATGGATGGCATCCTTGTCATTATGGAAGGTAGTCTATCGTCGAGATTTTTGTTACTCCAATGGTTGGTAGCCTTGTCATTATGGAAGGTAGTCTGTTTTCTATATTTGAGTTACTCCAATGGATGGTAGCCTTGTCATTATGGAAGGTAGTCTGTTGTCGATATTTTTGTTACTCCAATGTATGTTAGCCTTGTCATTATAGAAGGTAGTCTGTTGCCGAGTTTTTTGTTACTCTAAAGGATGGTAGCATTGTCATTATGGAAGGTAGTCTGTTGCCGATGCTTTTGTGGTAGCCTTGTCATTATGGAAGGTAGTATGTTGTCGAAATTTTTGTTACTCCAATGGATGGTAGCCTTGTCATTATGGAAGGTAGTCTGTTGTCAAGATTTTTGTTACTCCAATGGATGATAGCCTTGTCATTATGGAAGGTAGTATATTGTCGAGATTTTTGTTACTCCAATGGATGGTAGCCTTGTCATTATGGAAGGTAGTCTTTTGTCGAGATTTCTATTACTCCAATGGATGGTAGCGTTGTCATTATGGAAGGTAGTCTGTAGTCGAGATTTTTGTTACTATAATGGATGTTAGCCTTGTCATTATGGAAGGTAGTCTGTTGTCGAGATTTTTATTACTCCAATGGATGGTAGCCTTGTCATTATGGAAGGTAGTCTGTTGCCGAGATTTTTGTTACTCTAATGGATGGTAGCCTTGTCATTATGGAAGGTAGTCTGTTGTCGAAATTTTTATTACATCAATGGATGGTAGCCTTGTCATTATGGAAGGTAGTCTGTTGTTCAGATTTTTGTTACTCCAATGGATGGTAGCCTTGTCATTATGGAAGGTAGTTTGTTATCGAGATTTTTGTTAATCCAATGCATGGTAGCCTTGTCATTATGGAAGGTAGTCTTTTGTTGATATTTTTGTTACTCCAATGGATGGTAGCCTTGTCATTATGGAAGGTAGTCTGTTGTCGAGATTTTTGTTACTATAATGGATGGTAGCCTTGTCATTATGGAAGGTAGTCTGCTGTCGAAATTTTTGTTACTCCAATGGATGGTAGCCTTGTCATTATGAAAGGTAGTCTGTTGTCGAGATTTTTGTTACTCCAATGGATGGTGGCCTTGTCATTATGGAAGGTAGTCTATTGTCGAGATTTTTGTTACTCCAATGGATGATAGCCTTGTCATTATGGAAGGAGGTCTGTTGTCGAGATTTTTGTTACTCAAATGGATGGAAGCCTTGTCCTTATGGAAAGTAGTCTGTTGTCAAGATTTTTGTTACTCCAATGGATGGCATCCTTGTCATTATGGAAGGTAGTTTGTCGTCGAGATTTCTGTTACTCCAATGGTTGGTAGCCTTGTCATTATGGAAGGTAGTCTGTTGTCGATAATTTTGTTACTCCAGTGGATGGTAGCCTTGTCATTATGGAAGGTAGTCTGTCGTTGATATTTCTGCTACTCCAATGGATGGTAGACTTGTCATTATGGAAGGTAGTTTGTTGTCGATATTTTTATTATTCCAATGGATGGTAGCCTTGTCATTATGGAAGGAGGTCTGTTGTCGAGATTTTTGTTACTCAAACGGATGGAAGCCTTGTCCTTATGGAAGGTAGTCTGTTGTCAAGATTTTTGTTACTCCAATGGATGGCATCCTTGTCATTATGGAAGGTAGTCTATCGTCGAGATTTTTGTTACTCCAATGGTTGGTAGCCTTGTCATTATGGAAGGTAGTCTGTTTTCTATATTTGAGTTACTCCAATGGATGGTAGCCTTGTCATTATGGAAGGTAGTCTGTTGTCGATGTTTTTGTGGTAGCCTTGTCATTATGGAAGGTAGTATGTTGTCGAAATTTTTGTTACTCCAATGGATGGTAGCCTTGTCATTATGGAAGGTAGTCTGTTGTCAAGATTTTTGATACTCCAATGGATGATAGCCTTGTCATTATGGAAGGTAGTATATTGTCGAGATTTTTGTTACTCCAATGGATGGTAGCCTTGTCATTTTGGAAGGTAGTTCGTCGTTGAGATTTCTGCTACTCCAATGGATGGTAGCCTTGTCATTATGGATGGGAGCCTTTTTATTATGGAAGGTAGTCTTTTATCGATATTTCTATTACTCCAATCGATGGTAGCGTTGTCATTATGGAAGGTAGTCTGTAGTCGAGATTTTTGTTACTATAATGGATGGTAGCCTTGTCATTATGGAAGGTAGTCTGTTGTCGAGATTTTTGTTACTACAATGGATGGTAGCCTTATCATTATGGAAGGTAGTCTGTTGCCGAGATTTTTGTTACTCTAATGGATGGTAGCCTTGTCATTATGGAAGGTAGTCTGTTGTCGAAATTTTTATTACATCAATGGATGGTAGCCTTGTCATTATGGAAGGTAGTCTGTTGTTCAGATTTTTGTTACTCCAATGGATGGTAGCCTTGTCATTATGGAAGGTAGTTTGTTGTCGAGATTTTTGTTAATCCAATGCATGGTAGCCTTGTCATTATGGAAGGTAGTCTTTTGTTGATATTTTTGTTACTCCAATGGATGGTAGCCTTGTCATTATGGAAGGTAGTCTGTTGTCGAGATTTTTGTTACTATAATGGATGGTAGCCTTGTCATTATGGAAGGTAGTCTGCTGTCGAAATTTTTGTTACTCCAATGGATGGTAGCCTTGTCATTATGAAAGGTAGTCTGTTGTCGAGATTTTTGTTACTCCAATGGATGGTAGCGTTGTCATTATGGAAGGTAGTCTATTATCGAGAATTTTTTTACTCCAATGGATGATAGCCTTGTCATTATGGAAGGAGGCCTGTTGTCGAGATTTTTGTTACTCAAATGGATGGAAGCCTTGTCCTTATGGAAAGTAGTCTGTTGTCAAGATTTTTGTTACTCCAATGGATGGCATCCTTGTCATTATGGAAGGTAGTTTGTCGTCGAGATTTCTATTACTCCAATGGTTGGTAGCCTTGTCATTATGGAAGGTAGTCTGTTGTCGATAATTTTGTTACTCTAGTGGATGGTAGCCTTGTCATTATGGAAGGTAGTATGTCGTTGATATTTCTGCTACTCCAATGGATGGTAGCCTTGTCATTATGGAAGGTAGTCTGTTGTCGATATTTTTATTATTCCAATGGATGGTAGCCTTGTCATTATGGAAGGAGGTCTGTTGTCGAGATTTTTGTTACTCAAACGGATGGAAGCCTTGTCCTTATGGAAGGTAGTCTGTTGTCAAGATTTTTGTTACTCCAATGGATGGCATCCTTGTCGTTATGGAAGGTAGTCTATCGTCGAGATTTTTGTTACTCCAATGGTTGGTAGCCTTGTCATTATGGAAGGTAGTCTGTTTTCTATATTTGTGTTACTCCAATGGATGGTAGCCTTGTCATTATGGAAGGTAGTCTGTTATCGATATTTTTGTTACTCCAATGGATGTTAGCCTTGTCATTATAGAAGGTAGTCTGTTGCCGAGTTTTTTGTTACTCTAAAGGATGGTAGCCTTGTCATTATGGAAGGTAGTCTGTTGTCGATATTTTTGTTACTCCAGTGGATGGTAGCCTTGTCATTATGGAAGGTAGTCTGTTGTCGAAATTTTTGTTACTCCAATGGATGGTAGCCTTGTCATTATGGAAGGTAGTTTGTTGCCTAGATTTTTGTTACTCCAATGGATGATAGCCTTGTCATTATGGAAGGTAGTCTATTGTCGAGATTTTTTTTACTCCAAAGGATGGTAGCCTTGTCATTATGGAAGGTAGTTCGTCGTTGAGATTTCTGCTACTCCAATGGATGGTAGCCTTGTCATTATGGAAGGTAGTCTTTTGTCGAGATTTCTATTACTCCAATGGATGGTAGCGTTGTCATTATGGAAGGTAGTCTGTAGTCGAGATTTTTGTTACTATAATGGATGGTAGCCTTGTCATTATGGAAGGTAGTCTGTTGTCGAAATTTTTTTTACTCCAATGGATGGTAGCCTTTCCATTATGAAAGGTAGTCTGTTGTCCAGATTTTTGTTACTCCAATGGATGGTAGCCTTGTCATTATGGAAGGTAGTCTATTGTCGAGATTTTTGTTACTCCAATGGATGGTAACCTTGTCATTATGGAAGGTAGTCTGTCGTTGATATTTCTGCTACTCCAATGGATGGTAGGCTTGTCATTATGGAAGGCAGTCTTATGTCGAGATTTCTTTTACTCCAATTGATGGTAGTCTTGTCATTATGGAATGTAGTCTGTTGTTGAGATTTTTGTTACTATAATGGATGGTAGCCTTGTCATTATGGAAGGTAGTCTGTTTTCGAAATTTTATTACACCAATGGATGGTGGCCTTGTCATTATGGAAGGTAGTCTATTGTCTAGATTTTTGTTACTCCAATGGATGGTAGCCTTGTCATTATGGAAGGTAGTCTGTTGTCGAGATTTTTGTTAATCCAATAGATGGTAGCCTTGTCATTATGGAAGGTAGTCTATTGTCTAGATTTTTGTTACTCCAATGGATGGTAGCCTTGTCATTATGGAAGGTAGTTTGTTGTCGAGATTTTTGTTACACCAATGGATGGTAGCCTTGTCATTATGGAAGGTAGTCTGTTGTCGAGATTTTTGTTACTACAATGGATGGTAGCCTTGTCATTATAGAAGGTGGTCTGTTGTCGAGATTTTTGTTACTCAAATAGATAGAAGCCTTGTCCTTATGGAAGGTAGTCTATTGTCAAGTTTTTGTTACTCCAATGGATGGCATCCTTGTCATTATGGAAGGTAGTTTGTCGTCGAGATTTCTGTTACTCCAATGGTTGGTAGCCTTGTCATTATGGAAGGTAGTCTGTTGTCGAGATTTTTGTTACTCCAATGGATGGTAGCCTTGTCATTATGGAAGGTAGTCGGTTGTCGAGATTTTTGTTACTCCAATGGATGGTAGCCTTGTCATTATAGAAGGTAGTCTGTTGTCGATATTTTGGTTACTCCAATGGATGGAAGCCTTGTCATTATGGAAGTTAGTCTGTTGTCGAGATTTTTGTTACTCCAATGGATGGTAGCCATGTCATTATGGAACGTAGTTTGTCGTTGATATTTCTGCTACTCCAATGGATAGTAGCCTTGTCATTATGGAAGGTAGTCTTTTGTCGAGATTTCTATTACTCCAATTAATGGTAGCCTTGTCATTATGGAAGGAAGTCTGTTGTCGAGATTTTTGTTACTATAATGGATGGTAGCCTTGTCATTATGGAAGGTAGTCTGTTGTCGAAATTTTTATTACACCAATGGATGGTAGCCTTGTCATTATGGAAGGTAGTCTGTTGTCTAGATTTTTGTTACTCCAATGGATGGTATCCTTGTCATTATGGAAGGTAGTCTGTTGTCAAGATTTTTGTTAATCCAATAGATGGTAGCCTTGTCATTATGGAAGGTAGTCTGTTGTCGATATTTTTGTTACTCCAATGGATGATAGGCTTGTCATTATGGAAGGTAGTCTGTTGTCGAGATTTTTGTTACTCCAATGGATGGTAGCCTTGTCATTATGGAAGGTAGTCTGTTGTCGAGATTTTTGTTACTCCAATGGATGGTAGCCTTGTCATTATAGAAGGTGGTCTGTTGTCGAGATTTTTGTTACTAAAATGGATGGAAGCCTTGTCCTTATGGAAGGTATGCTGTTGTCAAGTTTTTGTTACTCCAATGGATGGCATCCTTGTCAATATGGAAGGTAGTTTGTCGTCGAGATTTCTGTTACTCCAATGGTTGGTAGACTTGTCATTATAGAAGGTAGTCTGTTGTCGAGATTTTTGTTACTCCAATGGATGGTAGCCTTGTCATAATGGAAGGTAGTCGGTTGTCGAGATTTTTGTTACTCCAATGGATGGAAGCCTTGTCATTATGGAAGGTAGTCTGTTGTCGAGATTTTTGTTACTCCAATGGATGGTAGCCTTGTCATTATGGAAGGTAGTCTGTTGTCGAGATTTTTGTTACTATAATGGATGGTAGCCTTGTCATTATGGAAGGTAGTCTGTTGTCGAAATTTTTGTTACTCCAATGGATGGTAGCCTTTCCATTATGAAAGGTAGTCTGTTGTCCAGATTTTTGTTACTCCAATGGATGGTAGCCTTGTCATTATGGAAGGTAGTCTATTGTCGAGATTTTTGTTACTCCATTGGATGGTAACCTTGTCATTATGGAAGGTAGTCTGTCGTTGATATTTCTGCTACTCCAATGGATGGTAGGCTTGTCATTATGGAAGGCAGTCTTATGTCGAGATTTCTTTTACTCCAATTGATGGTAGTCTTGTCATTATGGAATGTAGTCTGTTGTCGAGATTTTTGTTACTATAATGGATGGTAGCCTTGTCATTATGGAAGGTAGTCTGTTTTCGAAATTTTATTACACCAATGGATGGTGGCCTTGTCATTATGGAAGGTAGTCTATTGTCTAGATTTTTGTTACTCCAATGGATGGTAGCCTTGTCATTATGGAAGGTAGTCTGTTGTCGAGATTTTTGTTAATCCAATAGATGGTAGCCTTGTCATTATGGAAGGTAGTCTATTGTCTAGATTTTTGTTACTCCAATGGATGGTAGCCTTGTCATTATGGAAGGTAGTTTGTTGTCGAGATTTTTGTTACACCAATGGATGGTAGCCTTGTCATTATGGAAGGTAGTCTGTTGTCGAGATTTTTGTTACTACAATGGATGGTAGCCTTGTCATTATAGAAGGTGGTCTGTTGTCGAGATTTTTGTTACTCAAATAGATAGAAGCCTTGTCCTTATGGAAGGTAGTCTATTGTCAAGTTTTTGTTACTCCAATGGATGGCATCCTTGTCATTATGGAAGGTAGTTTGTCGTCGAGATTTCTGTTACTCCAATGGTTGGTAGCCTTGTCATTATGGAAGGTAGTCTGTTGTCGAGATTTTTGTTACTCCAATGGATGGTAGCCTTGTCATTATGGAAGGTAGTCGGTTGTCGAGATTTTTGTTACTCCAATGGATGGTAGCCTTGTCATTATAGAAGGTAGTCTGTTGTCGATATTTTTGTTACTCCAATGGATGGAAGCCTTGTCATTATGGAAGTTAGTCTGTTGTCGAGATTTTTGTTACTCCAATGGATGGTAGCCATGTCATTATGGAACGTAGTTTGTCGTTGATATTTCTGCTACTCCAATGGATAGTAGCCTTGTCATTATGGAAGGTAGTCTTTTGTCGAGATTTCTATTACTCCAATTAATGGTAGCCTTGTCATTATGGAAGGAAGTCTGTTGTCGAGATTTTTGTTACTATAATGGATGGTAGCCTTGTCATTATGGAAGGTAGTCTGTTGTCGAAATTTTTATTACACCAATGGATGGTAGCCTTGTCATTATGGAAGGTAGTCTGTTGTCTAGATTTTTGTTACTCCAATGGATGGTATCCTTGTCATTATGGAAGGTAGTCTGTTGTCAAGATTTTTGTTAATCCAATAGATGGTAGCCTTGTCATTATGGAAGGTAGTCTGTTGTCGATATTTTTGTTACTCCAATGGATGATAGGCTTGTCATTATGGAAGGTAGTCTGTTGTCGAGATTTTTGTTACTCCAATGGATGGTAGCCTTGTCATTATGGAAGGTAGTCTGTTGTCGAGATTTTTGTTACTCCAATGGATGGTAGCCTTGTCATTATAGAAGGTGGTCTGTTGTCGAGATTTTTGTTACTAAAATGGATGGAAGCCTTGTCCTTATGGAAGGTAGTCTGTTGTCAAGTTTTTGTTACTCCAATGGATGGCATCCTTGTCAATATGGAAGGTAGTTTGTCGTCGAGATTTCTGTTACTCCAATGGTTGGTAGACTTGTCATTATAGAAGGTAGTCTGTTGTCGAGATTTTTGTTACTCCAATGGATGGTAGCCTTGTCATTATGGAAGGTAGTCGGTTGTCGAGATTTTTGTTACTCCAAAGGATGGTAGCCTTGTCATTATTGAAGGTAGTCTGTTGTCGATATTTTTGTTACTCCAATGGATGGTAGCCTTGTCATTATGGAAGGTAGTGTGTTGTCGAGATTTTTGTTACTCCAATGGATGGTAGCCATGTCATTATGGAACGTAGTATGTCGTTGATATTTCTGCTACTCCAATGGATTGTAGCCTTGTCATTATGGAAGGTATTCTTTTGTCGAGATTTCTATTACTCCAATTGATGGTAGCCTTATCATTATGGAAGGTAGTTTGTTGTCGATATTTTTGTTAATATAGTGGATGGTAGCCTTGTCATTATGGAAGGTAGTCTGTTTTCGAAATTTTTATTACACCAATGGATGGTAGCCTTGTAATTATGGAAGGTAGTCTATTGTCTAGATTTTTGTTACTCCAATGGATGGTATCCTTGTCATTATGGAAGGTAGTCTGTTGTCGAGATTTTTGTTAATCCAATAGATGGTAGCCTTGTCATTATGGAAGGTAGTCTGTTGTCGATATTCTTGTTACTCCAATGGATGGTAGCCTTGTCATTATGGAAGGTAATCTGTTGTTTAGTTTTTTGTTACTCCAATGGATGGTAGCCTTGTCATTATAGAAGGTGGTCTGTTGTTGAGATTTTTGTTACTCCAATGGATGGAAGCTTTGTCCTTATGGAAGGTAGTCTGTTGTCAAGTTTTTGTTACTCCATTGGATGGCATCCTTGTCATTATGGAAGGTAGTCTTTCGTCGAGATTTGTTTTACTCCAATGGTTGGTAGCCTTGTCATTATGGAAGGTAGTCTGTTGTCGACATTTTTGTTACTCCAATGGATTGTAGCCTTGCATTATGGAAGGTAGTCGGTTGTCGAGATTTTTGTTACTCCAATGGATGGTAGCCTTGTCCTAATGGAAGGTAGTCTGTTGTCATGTTTTTGTTACTCCAATGGATGGCATCCTTGTCATTATTGAAGGTAATTTGTCGTCGAGATTTCTGTTACTCCAATTAATGGTAGCCTTGTCATTATGGAAGGTAGTCGGTTGTCAAGATTTTTGTTACTCCAATGGATGGTAGCCTTGTCATTATAGAAGGTAGTCTGTTGCCGAGATTTTTGTTACTCTAAAGGATGGTAGCCTTGTCATTATGGAAGGTAGTCTGTTGTCAATATTTTTGTTACTCCAATGGATGGTAGCGTTGTCATTATGGAAGGTAGTCTATTGTCGAGATTTTTGTTACTCCAATGGATGGTAGCCATGTCATTATGGAACGTAGTCTGTCGTTGATATTTCTGCTACTCCAATGGATGGTAGCCTTGTCATTATGGAAGGTAGTCTTTTGTCGAGATTTCTATTACTCCAATTAATGGTAGCCTTGTCATTATGGAAGGTAGTCTGTTGTCGAGATTTTTGTTACTATAATGGATGGTAGCCTTGTCATTATGGAAGGTAGTCTGTTGTCGAAATTTTTATTACACCAATGGATGGTAGCCTTGTCATTATGGAAGGTAGTCTGTTGTCTAGATTTTTGTTACTCCAATGGATGGTATCCTTGTCATTATGGAAGGTAGTCTGTTGTCGAGATTTTTGTTAATCCAATAGATGGTAGCCTTGTCATTATGGAAGGTAGTCTGTTGTCGAGATTTTTGTTACTCCAATGGATGGTAGCCTTGTCATTATGGAAGGTAGTCTGTTGTCGAGATTTTTGTTACTCCAATGGATGGTAGCCTTGTCATTATGGAAGGTAGTTTGTCGTTGAGATTTCTGTTACTCCAATGGTTGGTAGCCTTGTCATTATGGAAGGTTGTCAATTGTCGAGATTTTTGTTACTCCAATGGATGATAGCCTTGTCATTATGGAAGGTAGTCGGTTGTCGAGATTTTTGTTACTCCAATGGATGGAAGCCTTGTCATTATAGAAGGTTGTCTGTTGCCGAGATTTTTGTTACTCTAAAGGATGGTAGCCTTGTCATTATTGAAGATAGTCTGTTGTCGAGATTTTTGTTTTCCAATGGATGGTAGCCATGTCATTATGGAACGTAGTCTGTCGTTGATATTTCTGCTACTCCAATGGATGGTAGACTTGTCATTATGGAAGGTAGTCTTTTGTCGAGATTTCTATTACTCCAATTGATGGTAGCCTTATCATTATGGAAGGTAGTCTGTTGTCGAGATTTTTGTTAATATAGTGGATGGTAGCCTTGTCATTATGGAAGGTAGTCTGTTGTCGAAATTTTTATTACACCAATGGATGGTAGCCTTGTCATTATGGAAGGTAGTCTATTGTCTAGATTTTTGTTACTCTAATGGATGGTATCCTTGTCATTATGGAAGGTAGTCTGTTGTCGAGATTTTTGTTAATCCAATAGATGGTAGCCTTGTCATTATGGAAGGTAGTTTGTTGTCGATATTCTTGTTACACCAATGGATGGTAGCCTTGTCATTATGGAAGGTAATCTGTTGTCAAGATTTTTGTTACTCCAATGGATGGTAGCCTTGTCATTATGGAAGGTAGTCTGTTGTCGAGATTTTTGTTACTCCAATGGATGGCATCCTTGTCATTATTGAAGGTAATTTGTCGTCGAGATTTCTGTTACTCCAATGGTTGGTAGCCTTGTCATTATGGAAGGTAGTCTATTGTCCAGATTTTTGTTAATCCAATGGATTGTAGCCATGTCATTATTGAACGTAGTCTGTCGTTGATATTTCTGCTATTCCAATGGATGGTAGCCTTTTCATTATGGAAGGTAGTCTTTTGTCGAGATTTCTATTACTCCAATTGATGGTAGCCTTATCATTATGGAAGGTAGTCTGTTGTTGAGATTTTTGTTAATATAGTGGATGGTAGCCTTGTCATTATGGAAGGTAGTCTGTTGTCGAAATTTTTATTACACCAATGGATGGTAGCCTTGTAATTATGGAAGGTATTCTATTGTCTAGATTTTTGTTACTCCAATGGATGGTATCCTTGTCATTATGGAAGGTAGTCTGTTGTCGAGATTTTTGTTAATCCAATAGATGGTATCCTTGTCATTATGGAAGGTAGTCTGTTGTCGATATTCTTGTTACTCCAATGGATGGTAGCCTTGTCATTATGGAAGGTAATCTGTTGTCGAAATTTTTGTTACTCCAATGGATGGTAGCCTTGTCATTATGGAAGGTAGTCTGTTGTCGAGATGTTTGTTACTCCAATGGATGGTAGCCTTGTCATTATAGAAGGTGGTCTGTTGTTGAGATTTTTGTTACTCCATTGGATGGAAGCCTTGTCCTTATGGAAGGTAGTCTATTGTCAAGTTTTTGTTACTCCAATGGATGGCATCCTTGTCATTATGGAAGGTAGTCTTTTGTCGAGATTTGTTTTACTCCAATGGTTGGTAGCCTTGTCATTATGGAAGGTAGTCTGTTGTCGACATTTTTGTTACTCCAATGGATTGTAGCCTTGCATTATGGAAGGTAGTCGGTTGTCGAGATTTTTGTTACTCCAATGGATGGTAGACTTGTCCTTGTGGAAGGTAGTCTGTTGTCAAGTTTTTGTTACTCCAATGGATGGCATCCTTGTCATTATTGAAGGTAATTTGTCGTCGCGATTTCTGTTACTCCAATGGTTGGTAGCCTTGTAATTATGGAAGGTAGTCGGTTGTCGAGATTTTTGTTTTCCATTGGATGGTAGCCATGTCATTATGGAACGTAGTCTGTCGTTGATATTTCTGCTACTCCAATGGATGGTAGACTTGTCATTATGGAAGGTAGTCTTTTGTCGAGATTTCTATTACTCCAATTGATGGTAGCCTTATCATTATGGAAGGTAGTCTGTTGTTGAGATTTTTGTTAATATAGTGGATGGTAGCCTTGTCATTATGGAAGGTAGTCTGTTGTCGAAATTTTTATTACACCAATGATGGTAGCCTTGTCATTATTGAAGGTAGTCTATTGTCGAGATTTTTGTTAATCCAATAGATGGTAGCCTTGTCATTATGGAAGGTAGTCTGTTGTCGATATTCTTGTTACACCAATGGATGGTAGCCTTGTCATTATGGAAGGTAATCTGTTGTCGAGATTTTTGTTACTCCAATGGATGGTAGCCTTGTCATTATGGAAGGTAGTCGGTTGTCGAGATTTTTGTTACTACAATGGATGGTAGCCTTGTCATTATAGAAGGTGGTCTGTTGTTGAGATTTTTGTTACTCCAATGGATGGAAGCCTTGTCCTTATGGAAGGTAGTCTGTTGTCAAGTTTTTGTTACTCCAATGGATGGCATCCTTGTCATTATGGAAGGTAGTTTGTCGTCAAGATTTCTGTTACTCCAATGGTTGGTAGACTTGTCATTATGGAAGGTAGTCTGTTGTCGAGATTTTTGTTACTCTAATGGATGGTAGCCTTGTAATTATGGAAGGTAGTCGGTTGTCGAGATTTTTGTTACTCCAATGGATGGTAGCCTTGTCATTATAGAAGGTTTTTTGTTGCCGAGATTTTTGTTACTCTAAAGGATGGTAGCCTTGTCATTATTTAAGGTAGTCTGTTGTCGATATTTTTGTTACTCCAATGGATGGTAGCCTTGTCGTTATGGAAGGTAGTCTGTTGTCGAAATTTTTATTACACCAATGGATGGTAGCCTTGTCATTATGGAAGGTAGTCTATTGTCTAGATTTTTGTTACTCCAATGGATGGTATCCTTGTCATTATGGAAGGTAGTCTGTTGTCGAGATTTTTGTTAATCCAATAGATGGTAGCCTTGTCATTATGGAAGGTAGTCTGTTGTCGATATTCTTGTTACACCAATGGATGGTAGCCTTGTCATTATGGAAGGTAATCTGTTGTCGAGATTTTTGTTACTCCAATGGATGGTAGCCTTGTCATTATGGAAGGTAGTCTGTTGTCGAGATTTTTGTTACTACAATGGATGGTAGCCTTGTCATTATAGAAGGTGGTCTGTTGTTGATATTTTTGTTACTCCAATGGATGGAAGCCTTGTCCTTATGGAAGGTAGTCTGTTGTCAAGTTTTTGTTACTCCAATGGATGGCATCCTTGTCATTATGGAAGGTAGTTTGTCGTCGAGATTTCTGTTACTCCAATGGTTGGTAGACTTGTCATTATGGAAGGTTGTTTGTTGCCGATATTTTTGTTACTCTAAAGGATGGTAGCCTTGTAATTATGGAAGGTAGTCTGTTGTCGATATTTTTGTTACTCCAATGGATGGTAGCCTTGTCATTATGGAAGGTAGTCTATTGTCCAGATTTTTGTTACTCCAATGGATGGTAGCCATGTCATTATTGAACGTAGTCTGTCGTTGATATTTCTGCTATTCCAATGGATGGTAGCCTTTTCATTATGGAAGGTAGTCTTTTGTCGAGATTTCTATTACTCCAATTGATGGTAGCCTTATCATTATGGAAGGTAGTCTGTTGTTGAGATTTTTGTTAATATAGTGGATGGTAGCCTTGTCATTATGGAAGGTAGTCTGTTGTCGAAATTTTTATTACACCAATGGATGGTAGCCTTGTAATTATGGAAGGTAGTCTATTGTCTAGATTTTTGTTACTCCAATGGATGGTATCCTTGTCATTATGGAAGGTAGTCTGTTGTCGAGATTTTTGTTAATCCAATAGATGGTAGCCTTGTCATTATGGAAGGTAGTCTGTTGTCGATATTCTTGTTACTCCAATGGATGGTAGCCTTGTCATTATGGAAGGTAATCTGTTGTCGAGATTTTTGTTACTCCAATGGATGGTAGGCTTGTCATTATGGAAGGTAGTCTGTTGTCGAGATGTTTGTTACTCCAATGGATGGTAGCCTTGTCATTATAGAAGGTGGTCTGTTGTTTAGATTTTTGTTACTCCAATGGATGGAAGCCTTGTCCTTATGGAAGGTAGTCTGTTGTCAAGTTTTTGTTACTCCAATGGATGGCATCCTTGTCATTATGGAAGGTAGTCTTTTGTCGAGATTTGTTTTACTCCAATGGTTTGTAGCCTTGTCATTATGGAAGGTAGTCTGTTGTCGACATTTTTGTTACTCCAATGGATTGTAGCCTTGCATTATGGAAGGTAGTCGGTTGTCGAGATTTTTGTTACTCCAATGGATGGTAGCCTTGTCCTTGTGGAAGGTAGTCTGTTGTCAAGTTTTTGTTACTCCAATGGATGGCATCCTTGTCATTATTGAAGGTAATTTGTCGTCGAGATTTCTGTTACTCCAATGGTTGGTAGCCTTGTCATTATGGAAGGTAGTCTGTTGTCGAGATTTTTGTTACTCCAATGAATGGTAGCCTTGTCATTATGGAAGGTATTCGGTTGTCAATATTTTTGTTACTCCAATGGATGGTAGCCTTGTCATTATAGAAGGTAGTCTGTTGCCGAGATTTTTGTTAATCTAAAGGATGGTAGCCTTGTCATTATGGAAGGTAGTCTGTTGTCGATATTTTTGTTACTCCAATGGATGGTAGCCTTGTCATTATGGAAGGTAGTCTGTTGTCGAGATTTTTGTTACTCCAATGGATGGTAGCCATGTCATTATGGAACGTAGTCTGTCGTTGATATTTCTGCTACTCCAATGGATGGTAGCCTTGTCATTATGGAAGGTAGTATTTTGTCGAGATTTCTATTACTCCAATTAAAGGTAGCCTTGTCATTATGGAAGGTAGTCTGTTGTCGAGATTTTTGTTACTATAATGGATGGTAGCCTTGTCATTATGGAAGGTAGTCTGTTGTCGAAATTTTTATTACACCAATGGATGGTAGCCTTGTCATTATGGAAGGTAGTCTGTTGTCTAGATTTTTGTTACTCCAATGGATGGTATCCTTGTCATTATGGAAGGTAGTCTGTTGTCGAGATTTTTGTTAATCCAATAGATGGTAGCCTTGTCCTTATGGAAGGTAGTCTTTTGTCGAGATTTTTGTTACTCTAATGGATGGTAGCCTTGTCATTATGGATGGTAGTTTATTGTCGAGATTTTTGTTACTCCAATGGATGGTAGCCTTGTCATTATGGAAGGTAGTCTGTTGTCGAGATTTTTGTTACTCCAATGGATGGTAGCCTTGTCATTATAGAAGGTTGTCTGTTGTCGAAATTTTTGTTTCTCCAATGGATGGAAGCCTTGTCCTTATGGAAGGTAGTCTGTTGTCAAGTTTTTGTTACTCCAATGGATGGCATCCTTGTCATTATGGAAGGTAGTTTGTCGTCGAGATTTCTGTTACTCCAATGGTTGGTAGCGTTGTCATTATGGAAGCTAGTCGATTGTCGAGATTTTTGTCACTCCAATGGATGATAGCCTTGTCATTATGGAAGGTAGTCTGTTGTCGAAATGTTTGTTACTCCAATGGATGGTAGCCTTGTCATTATAGAAGGTGGTATGTTGTTGAGATTTTTGTTACTCCATTGGATGGAAGCCTTGTCCTTATGGAAGGTAGTCTATTGTCAAGTTTTTGTAACTCCAATGGATGGCATCCTTGTCATTATGGAAGGTAGTCTTTTGTCGAGATTTGTTTTACTCCAATGGTTGGTAGCCTTGTCATTATGGAAGGTAGTCTGTTGTCGACATTTTTGTTACTCCAATGGATTGTAGCCTTGCATTATGGAAGGTAGTCGGTTGTCGATATTCTTGTTACACCAATGGATGGTAGCCTTGTCATTATGGAAGGTAATCTGTTGTCGAGATTTTTGTTACTCCAATGGATGGTAGCCTTGTCATTATGGAAGGTAGTCTGTTGTCGAGATTTTTGTTACTACAATGGATGGTAGCCTTGTCATTATAGAAGGTGGTCTGTTGTTGATATTTTTGTTACTCCAATGGATGGAAGCCTTGTCCTTATGGAAGGTAGTCTGTTGTCAAGTTTTTGTTACTCCAATGGATGGCATCCTTGTCATTATGGAAGGTAGTTTGTCGTCGAGATTTCTGTTACTCCAATGGTTGGTAGACTTGTCATTATGGAAGGTTGTTTGTTGCCGATATTTTTGTTACTCTAAAGGATGGTAGCCTTGTAATTATGGAAGGTAGTCTGTTGTCGATATTTTTGTTACTCCAATGGATGGTAGCCTTGTCATTATGGAAGGTAGTCTATTGTCCAGATTTTTGTTACTCCAATGGATGGTAGCCATGTCATTATTGAACGTAGTCTGTCGTTGATATTTCTGCTATTCCAATGGATGGTAGCCTTTTCATTATGGAAGGTAGTCTTTTGTCGAGATTTCTATTACTCCAATTGATGGTAGCCTTATCATTATGGAAGGTAGTCTGTTGTTGAGATTTTTGTTAATATAGTGGATGGTAGCCTTGTCATTATGGAAGGTAGTCTGTTGTCGAAATTTTTATTACACCAATGGATGGTAGCCTTGTAATTATGGAAGGTAGTCTATTGTCTAGATTTTTGTTACTCCAATGGATGGTATCCTTGTCATTATGGAAGGTAGTCTGTTGTCGAGATTTTTGTTAATCCAATAGATGGTAGCCTTGTCATTATGGAAGGTAGTCTGTTGTCGATATTCTTGTTACTCCAATGGATGGTAGCCTTGTCATTATGGAAGGTAATCTGTTGTCGAGATTTTTGTTACTCCAATGGATGGTAGGCTTGTCATTATGGAAGGTAGTCTGTTGTCGAGATGTTTGTTACTCCAATGGATGGTAGCCTTGTCATTATAGAAGGTGGTCTGTTGTTTAGATTTTTGTTACTCCAATGGATGGAAGCCTTGTCCTTATGGAAGGTAGTCTGTTGTCAAGTTTTTGTTACTCCAATGGATGGCATCCTTGTCATTATGGAAGGTAGTCTTTTGTCGAGATTTGTTTTACTCCAATGGTTTGTAGCCTTGTCATTATGGAAGGTAGTCTGTTGTCGACATTTTTGTTACTCCAATGGATTGTAGCCTTGCATTATGGAAGGTAGTCGGTTGTCGAGATTTTTGTTACTCCAATGGATGGTAGCCTTGTCCTTGTGGAAGGTAGTCTGTTGTCAAGTTTTTGTTACTCCAATGGATGGCATCCTTGTCATTATTGAAGGTAATTTGTCGTCGAGATTTCTGTTACTCCAATGGTTGGTAGCCTTGTCATTATGGAAGGTAGTCTGTTGTCGAGATTTTTGTTACTCCAATGAATGGTAGCCTTGTCATTATGGAAGGTATTCGGTTGTCAATATTTTTGTTACTCCAATGGATGGTAGCCTTGTCATTATAGAAGGTAGTCTGTTGCCGAGATTTTTGTTAATCTAAAGGATGGTAGCCTTGTCATTATGGAAGGTAGTCTGTTGTCGATATTTTTGTTACTCCAATGGATGGTAGCCTTGTCATTATGGAAGGTAGTCTGTTGTCGAGATTTTTGTTACTCCAATGGATGGTAGCCATGTCATTATGGAACGTAGTCTGTCGTTGATATTTCTGCTACTCCAATGGATGGTAGCCTTGTCATTATGGAAGGTAGTATTTTGTCGAGATTTCTATTACTCCAATTAAAGGTAGCCTTGTCATTATGGAAGGTAGTCTGTTGTCGAGATTTTTGTTACTATAATGGATGGTAGCCTTGTCATTATGGAAGGTAGTCTGTTGTCGAAATTTTTATTACACCAATGGATGGTAGCCTTGTCATTATGGAAGGTAGTCTGTTGTCTAGATTTTTGTTACTCCAATGGATGGTATCCTTGTCATTATGGAAGGTAGTCTGTTGTCGAGATTTTTGTTAATCCAATAGATGGTAGCCTTGTCCTTATGGAAGGTAGTCTTTTGTCGAGATTTTTGTTACTCCAATGGATGGTAGCCTTGTCATTATGGATGGTAGTTTATTGTCGAGATTTTTGTTACTCCAATGGATGGTAGCCTTGTCATTATGGAAGGTAGTCTGTTGTCGAGATTTTTGTTACTCCAATGGATGGTAGCCTTGTCATTATAGAAGGTTGTCTGTTGTCGAAATTTTTGTTTCTCCAATGGATGGAAGCCTTGTCCTTATGGAAGGTAGTCTGTTGTCAAGTTTTTGTTACTCCAATGGATGGCATCCTTGTCATTATGGAAGGTAGTTTGTCGTCGAGATTTCTGTTACTCCAATGGTTGGTAGCGTTGTCATTATGGAAGCTAGTCGATTGTCGAGATTTTTGTCACTCCAATGGATGATAGCCTTGTCATTATGGAAGGTAGTCTGTTGTCGAAATGTTTGTTACTCCAATGGATGGTAGCCTTGTCATTATAGAAGGTGGTATGTTGTTGAGATTTTTGTTACTCCATTGGATGGAAGCCTTGTCCTTATGGAAGGTAGTCTATTGTCAAGTTTTTGTAACTCCAATGGATGGCATCCTTGTCATTATGGAAGGTAGTCTTTTGTCGAGATTTGTTTTACTCCAATGGTTGGTAGCCTTGTCATTATGGAAGGTAGTCTGTTGTCGACATTTTTGTTACTCCAATGGATTGTAGCCTTGCATTATGGAAGGTAGTCGGTTGTCGAGATTTTTGTTACTCCAATGGATGGTAGCCTTGTCCTTGTGGAAGGTAGTCTGTTGTCAAGTTTTTGTTACTCCAATGGATGGCATCCTTGTCATTATTGAAGGTAATTTGTCGTCGCGATTTCTGTTACTCCAATGGTTGGAAGCCTTGTAATTATGGAAGGTAGTCGGTTGTCGAGATTTTTGTTTTCCAATGGATGGTAGCCATGTCATTATGGAACGTAGTCTGTCGTTGATATTTCTGCTACTCCAATGGATGGTAGACTTGTCATTATGGAAGGTAGTCTTTTGTCGAGATTTCTATTACTCCAATTGATGGTAGCCTTATCATTATGGAAGGTAGTCTGTTGTTGAGATTTTTGTTAATATAGTGGATGGTAGCCTTGTCATTATGGAAGGTAGTCTGTTGTCGAAATTTTTATTACACCAATGATGGTAGCCTTGTCATTATGGAAGGTAGTCTATTGTCGAGATTTTTGTTAATCCAATAGATGGTAGCCTTGTCATTATGGAAGGTAGTCTGTTGTCGATATTCTTGTTACACCAATGGATGGTAGCCTTGTCATTATGGAAGGTAATCTGTTGTCGAGATTTTTGTTACTCCAATGGATGGTAGCCTTGTCATTATGGAAGGTAGTCGGTTGTCGAGATTTTTGTTACTACAATGGATGGTAGCCTTGTCATTATAGAAGGTGGTCTGTTGTTGAGATTTTTGTTACTCCAATGGATGGAAGCCTTGTCCTTATGGAAGGTAGTCTGTTGTCAAGTTTTTGTTACTCCAATGGATGGCATCCTTGTCATTATGGAAGGTAGTTTGTCGTCAAGATTTATGTTACTCCAATGGTTGGTAGACTTGTCATTATGGAAGGTAGTCTGTTGTCGAGATTTTTGTTACTCTAATGGATGGTAGCCTTGTAATTATGGAAGGTAGTCGGTTGTCGAGATTTTTGTTACTCCAATGGATGGTAGCCTTGTCATTATAGAAGGTTTTTTGTTGCCGAGATTTTTGTTACTCTAAAGGATGGTAGCCTTGTCATTATTTAAGGTAGTCTGTTGTCGATATTTTTGTTACTCCAATGGATGGTAGCCTTGTCATTATGGAAGGTAGTCTGTTGTCGAAATTTTTATTACACCAATGGATGGTAGCCTTGTCATTATGGAAGGTAGTCTATTGTCTAGATTTTTGTTACTCCAATGGATGGTATCCTTGTTATTATGGAAGGTAGTCTGTTGTCGAGATTTTTGTTAATCCAATAGATGGTAGCCTTGTCATTATGGAAGGTAGTCTATTGTCGATATTCTTGTTACACCAATGGATGGTAGCCTTGTCATTATGGAAGGTAATCTGTTGTCGAGATTTTTGTTACTCCAATGGATGGTAGCCTTGTCATTATGGAAGGTAGTCTGTTGTCGAGATTTTTGTTACTACAATGGATGGTAGCCTTGTCATTATAGAAGGTGGTCTGTTGTTGAGATTTTTGTTACTCCAATGGATGGAAGCCTTGTCCTTATGGAAGGTAGTCTGTTGTCAAGTTTTTGTTACTCCAATGGATGGCATCCTTGTCATTATGGAAGGTAGTTTGTCGTCGAGATTTCTGTTACTCCAATGGTTGGTAGACTTGTCATTATGAAGGTAGTCTGTTGTCGAGATTTTTGTTACTCTAATGGATGGTAGCCTTGTAATTATGGAAGGTAGTCGGTTGTCGAGATTTTTGTTACTCCAATGGATGGTAGCCTTGTCATTATAGAAGGTTGTTTGTTGCCGAGATTTTTGTTACTCTAAAGGATGGTAGCCTTGTCATTATTTAAGGTAGTCTGTTGTCGATATTTTTGTTACTCCAATGGATGGTAGCCTTGTCATTATGGAAGGTAGTCTATTGTCCAGATTTTTGTTACTCCAATGGATGGTAGCCATGTCATTATTGAACGTAGTCTGTCGTTGATATTTCTGCTATTCCAATGGATGGTAGCCTTTTCATTATTGAAGGTAGTCTTTTGTCGAGATTTTTATTACTCCAATTGATGGTAGCCTTATCATTATGGAAGGTAGTCTGTTGTTGAGATTTTTGTTAATATAGTGGATGGTAGCCTTGTCATTATGGAAGGTAGTCTGTTGTCGAAATTTTTATTACACCAATGGATGGTAGCCTTGTAATTATGGAAGGTAGTCTATTGTCTAGATTTTTGTTACTCCAATGGATGGTATCCTTGTCATTATGGAAGGTAGTCTGTTGTCGAGATTTTTGTTAATCCAATAGATGGTAGCCTTGTCATTATGGAAGGTAGTCTGTTGTCGATATTCTTGTTACTCCAATGGATGGTAGCCTTGTCATTATGGAAGGTAATCTGTTGTCGAGATTTTTGTTGCTCCAATGGATGGTAGGCTTGTCATTATGGAAGGTAGTCTGTTGTCGAGATGTTTGTTACTCCAATGGATGGTAGCCTTGTCATTATAGAAGGTGGTCTGTTGTTTAGATTTTTGTTACTCCAATGGATGGAAGCCTTGTCCTTATGGAAGGTAGTCTGTTGTCAAGTTTTTGTTACTCCAATGGATGGCATCCTTGTCATTATGGAAGGTAGTCTTTTGTCGAGATTTGTTTTACTCCAATGGTTGGTAGCCTTGTCATTATGGAAGGTAGTCTGTTGTCGACATTTTTGTTACTCCAATGGATTGTAGCATTGCATTATGGAAGGTAGTCGGTTGTCGAGATTTTTGTTACTCCAATGGATGGTAGCCTTGTCCTTGTGGAAGGTAGTCTGTTGTCAAGTTTTTGTTACTTCAATGGATGGCATCCTTGTCATTATGGAAGGTAATTTGTCGTCGAGATTTCTGTTACTCCAATGGTTGGTAGCCTTGTCATTATGGAAGGTAGTCTGTTGTCGAGATTTTTGTTACTCCAATGAATGGTAGCCTTGTCATTATGGAAGGTATTCGGTTGTCAATATTTTTGTTACTCCAATGGATGGTAGCCTTGTCATTATAGAAGGTAGTCTGTTGCCGAGATTTTTGTTAATCTAAAGGATGGTAGCCTTGTCATTATGGAAGGTAGTCTGTTGTCGATATTTTTGTTACTCCAATGGATGGTAGCCTTGTCATTATGGAAGGTAGTCTGTTGTCGAGATTTTTGTTACTCCAATGGATGGTAGCCATGTCATTATGGAACGTAGTCTGTCGTTGATATTTCTGCTACTCCAATGGATGGTAGCCTTGTCATTATGGAAGGTAGTATTTTGTCGAGATTTCTATTACTCCAATTAAAGGTAGCCTTGTCATTATGGAAGGTAGTCTGTTGTCGAGATTTTTGTTACTATAATGGATGGTAGCCTTGTCATTATGGAAGGTAGTCTGTTGTCGAAATTTTTATTACACCAATGGATGGTAGCCTTGTCATTATGGAAGGTAGTCTGTTGTCTAGATTTTTGTTACTCTAATGGATGGTATCCTTGTCATTATGGAAGGTAGTCTGTTGTCGAGATTTTTGTTAATCCAATAGATGGTAGCCTTGTCCTTATGGAAGGTAGTCTTTTGTCGAGATTTTTGTTACTCCAATGGATGGTAGCCTTGTCATTATGGATGGTAGTTTGTTGTCGAGATTTTTGTTACTCCAATGGATGGTAGCCTTGTCATTATGGAAGGTAGTCTGTTGTCGAGATTTTTGTTACTCCAATGGATGGTAGCCTTGTCATTATAGAAGGTTGTCTGTTGTCGAAATTTTTGTTTCTCCAATGGATGGAAGCCTTGTCCTTATGGAAGGTAGTCTGTTGTCAAGTTTTTGTTACTCCAATGGATGGCATCCTTGTCATTATGGAAGGTAGTTTGTCGTCGAGATTTCTGTTACTCCAATGGTTGGTAGCGTTGTCATTATGGAAGCTAGTCGATTGTCGAGATTTTTGTCACTCCAATGGATGATAGCCTTGTCATTATGGAAGGTAGTCGGTTGTCGAGATTTTTGTTACTCCAATGGATGGTAGCCTTGTCATTATAGAAGGTTGTCTATTGCCGATATTTTTGTTACTCTAAAGGATGGTAGCCTTGTCATTATTGAAGTTAGTCTATTGTCGATATTTTTGTTACTCCAATGGATGGTAGACTTGTCATTATGGAAGGTAGTCTGTTGTCGAGATTTTTGTTACTCCAATGGATGGTAGCCATGTCATTATGGAACGTAGTATGTCGTTGATATTTCTGCTACTCTAATGGATGGTAGCCTTGTCATTATGGAAGGTAGTCTTTTGTCAAGATTTCTATTACTCCAATTGATGGTAGCTTTGTAATTATGGAAGGTAGTCTGTTGTCGAGATTTTTGTTACTATAATGGATGGTAGCCTTGTTATTATGGAAGGTAGTCTGTTGTCGAAATTTTTATTACACAAGTGGATGGAAGCCTTGTAATTATGGAAGGTAGTCTATTGTCTAGATTTTTGTTACTCCAATGGATGGTATCCTTGTCATTTTTGAAGGTAGTCTGTTGTCTAGATTTTTGTTAATCCAATAGATGGTAGCCTTGTCATTATGGAAGGTAGTCTGTTGTCGATATTTTTGTTACTCCAATGGATGGTAGCCTTGTCATTATGGAAGGTAGTTTGTTGTTGAGATTTTTGTAACTCCAATGGATGGTAGCCTTGTCATTATGGAAGGTAGTCTGTTGTCGAGATTTTTGTTACTCCAATGGATGGTAGCCTTGTCATTATAGAAGGTGGTTTGTTGTTGAGATTTGTGTTACTCCAATGGATGAAAGCCTTGTCCTTATGGAAGGTAGTTTGTTGTCAAGTTTTTGTTACTCCATTGGATGGCATCCTTGTCATTATGGAAGGTAGTCTTTCGTCGAGATTTCTTTTACTCCAACGGTTGGTAGCCTTGTCATTATGGAAGGTAGTCTGTTGTCGACATTTTTGTTAGTCCAATGGATGGTAGCCTTGCATTATGGAAGGTAGTTGGTTGTCGAGATTTTTGTTACTCTAATGGATGGTAGCCTTGTCATTATGGAAGGTATTCTGTTGTCGAGATTTTTGTTACTCCAATGGATGTTAGCCTTGTCATTATAGAAGGTAGTCTGTTGCCGAGTTTTTTGTTACTCTAAAGGTTGGTACCCTTGTCATTATGGATGGTAGTCTGTTGTCGATATTTTTGTTACTCCAGTGGATGGTAGCCTTGTCATTATGGAAGGTAGTCTGTCGTCGGGATTTTTGTTACTCCAATGGATGGTAGCCTTGTCATTATGCAAGGTAGTTCATCATTGAGATTTCTGCTACTCCAATGGATGGTAGCCTTGTCATTATGGAAGGTAGTCTTTTGTCGAAATTTCTATTACTCCAATGGATGGTAGCCTTGTCATTATGGAAGGTAATCTGTAGTCGAGATTTTTGTTACTATAATGGATGGTAGCCTTGTCATTATGGAAGGTATTCTGTTGTCGAAATTTTTATTACACCAATGGATGGTAGCCTTGTCATTATGGAAGGTAGTCTGTTGTTCAGATTTTTGTTACTCCAATGGATGGTAGCCTTGTCATTATGGAAGGTAGTCTATTGTCGACATTTTTGTTACTCCAATGGATGGTAGCCTTCTCATTATGAAATGTAGTCTGTTGTCTAGATTTTTGTTACTCCAATGGTTGGTAGCCTTGTCATTTTGGAAGGTAGTCTTTTGTCGATATTTTTGTTACTCCAATGGATGGTAGCCTTGTCATTATGGAAGGTAGTCTGTTGTCGAGATTTTTGTTACTATAATGGATGGTAGCCTTGTCATTATGGAAGGTAGTCTGTTGTCGAAATTTTTGTTACTCCAATGGATGGTAGCCTTGATATTATGAAAGGTAGTCTGTTGTCGAGATTTTTGTTACTCCAATGGATGGTAGCCTTGTCATTATTGAAGGTAGTTTGTTGTCGAGATTTTTGTTACTCCAATGGATGGTAGCCTTATTATTAAGGAAGGTAGTCTGTTGTCGAGATTTTTGTTACTCTAATGGATGGTAGCCTTATTATTATGGAAGGTAGTCTGTCGTTGATATTTCTGCTACTCTAATGGATGGTAGCCTTGTCATTATGGAAGGTAGTATTTTGTCGATATTTCTATTACTCCAATTGATGGTAGCCTTATCATTATGGAAGGTAGTCTGTTGTCGAGATTTTTGGTACTATAATGGATTGTAGCCTTGTCATTATGGAAGGTAGTCTGTTGTCGAGATTTTTGTTACTCCAATGGTTGGTAGCCTTGTCATTTTGGAAGGTAGTCTTTTGTCGATATTTTTGTTACTCCAATGGATGGTAGCCTTGTCATTATGGAAGGTAGTCTGTTGTCGAGATTTTTGTTACTATAATGGATGGTAGCCTTGTCATTATGGAAGGTAGTCTGTTGTCGAACTTTTTGTTACTCCAATGGATGGTAGCCTTGATATTATGAAAGGTAGTCTGTTGTCGAAATTTTTGTTACTCCAATGGATGGTAGCCTTGTCATTATTGAAGGTAGTCTGTTGTCGAGATTTTTGTTACTCCAATGGATGGTAGCCTTATTATTAAGGAAGGTAGTCTGTTGTCGTGATTTTTGTTACTCTAATGGATGGTAGCCTTATTATTATGGAAGGTAGTCTGTCGTTGATATTTCTGCTACTCCAATGGATGGTAGCCTTGTCATTATGGAAGGTAGTCTTTTGTCGATATTTCTATTACTCCAATTGATGGTAGCCTTATCATTATGGAAGGTAGTCTGTTTTCGAGATTTTTGTTACTATAATGGATGGTAGCGTTGTCATTATGGAAGGTAGTCTGTTGTCGAGATTTTTATTACACCAATGGATGGTAGCCTTGTCATTATGGAAGGTAGTCTGTTGACTAGATTTTTGTTACTCCAACGGATGGTAGCCTTGTCATTATGGAAGGTAGTCTGTTGTCGAGATTTTTGTTAATCCAATAGATGGTAGCCTTGTCATTATGGAAGGTAGTCTGTTGTCTAGATTTTTGTTACTCCAATGGATGGTAACCTTGTCATTATGGAAGGTAGTTTGTTGACGAGATTTTTGTTAATCCAATAGATGGTAGCCTTGTCATTATGGAAGGTAGTCTGTTGTCGAGATTTTTGTTACTCCAATGGTTGGTACACTTGTCATTTTGGAAGGTAGTCTTTTGTCGATATTTTTGTTACTCCAATGGATGGTAGCCTTGTCATTATGGAAGGTAGTCTGTTGTCGAGATTTTTGTTACTATAATGGATGGTAGCCTTGTCATTATGGAAGGTAGTTTGTTGTCGAAATTTTTGTTACTCCAATGGATTGTAGCCTTGTCATTATGAAAGGTAGTCTGTTGTCGAGATTTTTGTTACTCCAATGGATGGTAGCCTTGTCATTATGGAAGGTAGTCTGTTGTCGAGATTTTTGTTACTCCAATGGATGGTAGCCTTATTATTATGGAAGGTAGTCTGTCGTTGATATTTCTGCTACTCCAATGGATGGTAGCCTTGTCATTATGGAAGGTAGTCTTTTGTCGATATTTCTATTACTCCAATTGATGGTAGCCTTATCATTATGGAAGGTAGTCTGTTGTCAAGATTTTTGTTACTATAATGGATGGTAGCCTTGTCATTATGGAAGGTAGTCTGTTGTCGAGATTTTTGTTACTCCAATGGATGGTAGCCTTGTCATTATGGAAGGTAGTCTATCGTCGGGATTTTTGTTACTCCAATGGATGCTAGCCTTGTCATTATGCAAGGTAGTTCATCATTGAGATTTCTGCTACTCCAATGGATGGTAGCCTTGTCATTATGGAAGGTAGTCTTTTGTCGAAATTTCTATTACTCCAATGGATGGTAGCCTTGTCATTATGGAAGGTAATCTGTAGTCGAGATTTTTGTTACTATAATGGATGGTAGCCTTGTCATTATGGAAGGTATTCTGTTGTCGAAATTTTTATTACACCAATGGATGGTAGCCTTGTCATTATGGAAGGTAGTCTGTTGTTCAGATTTTTGTTACTCCAATGGATGGTAGCCTTGTCATTATGGAAGGTAGTCTGTTGTCGACATTTTTGTTACTCCAATGGATGGTAGCCTTGTCATTATGAAATGTAGTCTGTTGTCTAGATTTTTGTTACTCCAATGGTTGGTAGCCTTGTCATTTTGGAAGGTAGTCTTTTGTCGATATTTTTGTTACTCCAATGGATGGTAGCCTTGTCATTATGGAAGGTAGTCTGTTGTCGAGATTTTTGTTACTATAATGGATGGTAGCCTTGTCATTATGGAAGGTAGTCTGTTGTCGAAATTTTTATTACACCAATGGATGGTAGCCTTGTCATTATGGAAGGTAGTCTGTTGTCGAGATTTTTGTTACTCCAATGGATGGTAGCCTTGTCATTATGGAAGGTAGTCTGTTGTCGAGATTTTTGTTAATCCAAAGGTTGGTAGCCTTGTCATTATGGAAGGTAGTCTGTTGTCTAGATTTTTGTTACTCCAATGGATGGTAACCTTGTCATTATGGAAGGTAGTTTGTTGTCGAGATTTTTGTTAATCCAATAGATGGTAGCCTTGTCATTATGGAAGGTAGTCTGTTGTCGAGATTTTTGTTACTCCAATGGTTGGTAGCCTTTTCATTTTGGAAGGTAGTCTTTTATCGATATTTTTGTTAATCCAATGGATGGTAGCCTAGTCATTATGGAAGGTAGTCTGTTGTCGAGATTTTTGTTACTATAATGGATGGTAGCCTTGTCATTATGGAAGGTAGTCTGTTGTCGAAATTTTTGTTACTCCAATGGATGGTAGCCTTGTCATTATGAAAGGTAGTCTGTTGTCGAGATTTTTGTTACTCCAATTGATGGTAGCCTTGTCATTATGGAAGGTAGTCTGTTGTCGAGATTTTTGTTACTCCAATGGATGGTAGCCTTATTATTATGGAAGGTAGTCTGTCGTTGATATTTCTTCTACTCCAATGGATGGTAGCCTTGTCATTATGGAAGGTAGTCTTTTGTCGATATTTCTATTACTCCAATTGATGGTAGCCTTATCATTATGGAAGGTAGTCTGTTGTCAAGATTTTTGTTACTATAATGGATGGTAGCCTTGTCATTATGGAAGGTAGTCTGTTGTCGAGATTTTTGGTACTCCAATGGATAATAGCCTTGTCATTATGGAAGGTAGTCTGTCGTCGGGATTTTTGTTACTCCAATGGATGGTAGCCTTGTCATTATGCAAGGTAGTTCATCATTGAGATTTCTGCTACTCCAATGGATGGTAGCCTTGTCATTATGGAAGGTAGTCTTTTGTCGAAATTTTTATTACTCCAATGGACGGTAGCCTTGTCATTATGGAAGGTAATCTGTAGTCGAGATTTTTGTTACTATAATGGATGGTAGCCTTGTCATTATGGAAGGTATTCTGTTGTCGAAATTTTTATTACACCAATGGATTGTAGCCTTGTCATTATGAAAGGTAGTCTGTTGTCGAGATTTTTGTTACTCCAATGGATGGTAGCCTTGTCATTATGGAAGGTAGTCTGTTGTCGAGATTTTTGTTACTCCAATGGATGGTAGCCTTATTATTATGGAAGGTAGTCTGTCGTTGATATTTCTGCTACTCCAATGGATGGTAGCCTTGTCATTATGGAAGGTAGTCTTTTATCGATATTTCTATTACACCAATTGATGGTAGCCTTATCATTTTGGAAGGTAGTCTGTTGTCGAGATTTTTGTTACTATAATGGATGGTAGCCTTGTCATTATGGAAGGTAGTCTGTTGTCGAAATTTTTATTACACCAATGGATGGTAGCCTTGTCATTATGGAAGGTAGTCTGTTGTCTAGATTTTTGTTACTCCAATGGATGGTAGCCTTGTCATTATGGAAGGTAGTCTGTTGTCGAGATTTTTGTTAATCCAAAGGTTGGTAGCCTTGTCATTATGGAAGGTAGTCTGTTGTCTAGATTTTTGTTACTCCAATGGATGGTAACCTTGTCATTATGGAAGGTAGTTTGTTGTCGAGATTTTTGTTAATCCAATAGATGGTAGCCTTGTCATTATGGAAGGTAGTCTGTTGTCGAGATTTTTGTTACTCCAATGGTTGGTAGCCTTTTCATTTTGGAAGGTAGTGTTTTGTCGATATTTTTGTTACTCCAATGGATGGTAGCCTAGTAATTATGGAAGGTAGTCTGTTGTCGAGATTTTTGTTACTATAATGGATGGTAGCCTTGTCATTATGGAAGGTAGTCTGTTGTTGAAATTTTTGTTACTCCAATGGATGGTAGCCTTGTCATTATGAAAGGTAGTCTGTTGTCGAGATTTTTGTTACTCCAATGGATGGTAGCCTTGTCATTATGGAAGGTAGTCTGTTGTCGAGATTTTTGTTACTCCAATGGATGGTAGCCTTATTATTATGAAAGGTAGTCTGTCGTTGATATTTCTTCTACTCCAATGGATGGTAGCCTTGTCATTATGGAAGGTAGTCTTTTGTCGATATTTCTATTACTCCAATTGATGGTAGCCTTATCATTATGGAAGGTAGTCTGTTGTCAAGATTTTTGTTACTATAATGGATGGTAGCCTTGTCATTATGGAAGGTAGTCTGTTGTCGAGATTTTTGTTACTCCAATGGATGGTAGCCTTGTCATTATGGAAGGTAGTCTGTCGTCGGGATTTTTGTTACTCCAATGGATGGTAGCCTTGTCATTATGGAAGGTAGTCTGTTGTCGAGATTTTTGTTACTCCAATGGATGGTAGCCTTATTATTATGGAAGGTAGTCTGTCGTTGATATTTCTGCTACTCCAATGGATGGTAGCCTTGTCATTATGGAAGGTAGTCTTTTGTCGATATTTCTATTACTCCAATTGATGGTAGCCTTATCATTATGGAAGGTAGTCTGTTGTCAAGATTTTTGTTACTATAATGGATGGTAGCCTTGTCATTATGGAAGTTAGTCTGTTGTCGAGATTTTTGTTACTCCAATGGATGGTAGCCTTGTCATTATGGAAGGTAGTCTGTCGTCGGGATTTTTGTTACTCCAATGGATGGTAGCCTTGTCATTATGCAAGGTAGTTCATCATTGAGATTTCTGCTACTCCAATGGATGGTAGCCTTGTCATTATGGAAGGTAGTCTTTTGTCGAAATTTCTATTACTCCAATGGATGGTAGCCTTGTCATTATGGAAGGTAATCTGTAGTCGAGATTTTTGTTACTATAATGGATGGTAGCCTTGTCATTATGGAAGGTATTCTGTTGTCGAAATTTTTATTACACCAATGGATGGTAGCCTTGTCATTATGGAAGGTAGTCTATTGTTCAGATTTTTGTTACTCCAATGGATGGTAGCCTTGTCATTATGGAAGGTAGTCTGTTGTCGACATATTTGTTACTCCAATGGATGGTAGCCTTGTCATTATGAAATGTAGTATGTTGTCTAGATTTTTGTTACTCCAATGGTTGGTAGCCTTATCATTTTGGAAGGTAGTCTTTTGTCGATATTTTTGTTACTCCAATGGATGGTAGCCTTGTCATTATGGAAGGTAGTCTGTTGTCGAGATTTTTGTTACTATAATGGATGGTAGCCTTGTCATTATGGAAGGTAGTCTGTTGTCGAGATTTTTGTTACTCCAATGGATGGTAGCCTTATTATTATGGAAGGTAGTCTGTCGTTGATATTTCTGCTACTCCAATGGATGGTAGCCTTGTCATTATGGAAGGTAGTCTTTTGTCGATATTTCTATTACTCCAATTGATGGTAGCCTTATCATTATGGAAGGTAGTCTGTTGTCAAGATTTTTGTTACTATAATGGATGGTAGCCTTGTCATTATGGAAGGTAGTCTGTTGTCGAGATTTTTGTTACTCCAATGGATGGTAGCCTTGTCATTATGGAAGGTAGTCTATTGTCGGGATTTTTGTTACTCCAATGGATGCTAGCCTTGTCATTATGCAAGGTAGTTCATCATTGAGATTTCTGCTACTCCAATGGATGGTAGCCTTGTCATTATGGAAGGTAGTCTTTTGTCGAAATTTCTATTACTCCAATGGATGGTAGCCTTGTCATTATGGAAGGTAATCTGTAGTCGAGATTTTTGTTACTATAATGGATGGTAGCCTTGTCATTATGGAAGGTATTCTGTTGTCGAAATTTTTATTACACCAATGGATGGTAGCCTTGTCATTATGGAAGGTAGTCTGTTGTTCAGATTTTTGTTACTCCAATGGATGGTAGCCTTGTCATTATGGAAGGTAGTCTGTTGTCGACATTTTTGTTACTCCAATGGATGGTAGCCTTGTCATTATGAAATGTAGTCTGTTGTCTAGATTTTTGTTACTCCAATGGTTGGTAGCCTTGTCATTTTGGAAGGTAGTCTTTTGTCGATATTTTTGTTACTCCAATGGATGGTAGCCTTGTCATTATGGAAGGTAGTCTGTTGTCGAGATTTTTGTTACTATAATGGATGGTAGCCTTGTCATTATGGAAGGTAGTCTGTTGTCGAAATTTTTATTACACCAATGGATGGTAGCCTTGTCATTATGGAAGGTAGTCTGTTGTCGAGATTTTTGTTACTCCAATGGATGGTAGCCTTGTCATTATGGAAGGTAGTCTGTTGTCGAGATTTTTGTTAATCCAAAGGTTGGTAGCCTTGTCATTATGGAAGGTAGTCTGTTGTCTAGATTTTTGTTACTCCAATGGATGGTAACCTTGTCATTATGGAAGGTAGTTTGTTGTCGAGATTTTTGTTAATCCAATAGATGGTAGCCTTGTCATTATGGAAGGTAGTCTGTTGTCGAGATTTTTGTTACTCCAATGGTTGGTAGCCTTTTCATTTTGGAAGGTAGTCTTTTATCGATATTTTTGTTAATCCAATGGATGGTAGCCTAGTCATTATGGAAGGTAGTCTGTTGTCGAGATTTTTGTTACTATAATGGATGGTAGCCTTGTCATTATGGAAGGTAGTCTGTTGTCGAAATTTTTGTTACTCCAATGGATGGTAGCCTTGTCATTATGAAAGGTAGTCTGTTGTCGAGATTTTTGTTACTCCAATGGATGGTAGCCTTGTCATTATGGAAGGTAGTCTGTTGTCGAGATTTTTGTTACTCCAATGGATGGTAGCCTTATTATTATGAAAGGTAGTCTGTCGTTGATATTTCTTCTACTCCAATGGATGGTAGCCTTGTCATTATGGAAGGTAGTCTTTTGTCGATATTTCTATTACTCCAATTGATGGTAGCCTTATCATTATGGAAGGTAGTCTGTTGTCAAGATTTTTGTTACTATAATGGATGGTAGCCTTGTCATTATGGAAGGTAGTCTGTTGTCGAGATTTTTGTTACTCCAATGGATGGTAGCCTTGTCATTATGGAAGGTAGTCTGTCGTCGGGATTTTTGTTACTCCAATGGATGGTAGCCTTGTCATTATGGAAGGTAGTCTATTGTCGAGATTTTTGTTACTCCAATGGATGGTAGCCTTATTATTATGGAAGGTAGTCTGTCGTTGATATTTCTGCTACTCCAATGGATGGTAGCCTTGTCATTATGGAAGGTAGTCTTTTGTCGATATTTCTATTACTCCAATTGATGGTAGCCTTATCATTATGGAAGGTAGTCTGTTGTCAAGATTTTTGTTACTATAATGGATGGTAGCCTTGTCATTATGGAAGTTAGTCTGTTGTCGAGATTTTTGTTACTCCAATGGATGGTAGCCTTGTCATTATGGAAGGTAGTCTGTCGTCGGGATTTTTGTTACTCCAATGGATGGTAGCCTTGTCATTATGCAAGGTAGTTCATCATTGAGATTTCTGCTACTCCAATGGATGGTAGCCTTGTCATTATGGAAGGTAGTCTTTTGTCGAAATTTCTATTACTCCAATGGATGGTAGCCTTGTCATTATGGAAGGTAATCTGTAGTCGAGATTTTTGTTACTATAATGGATGGTAGCCTTGTCATTATGGAAGGTATTCTGTTGTCGAAATTTTTATTACACCAATGGATGGTAGCCTTGTCATTATGGAAGGTAGTCTATTGTTCAGATTTTTGTTACTCCAATGGATGGTAGCCTTGTCATTATGGAAGGTAGTCTGTTGTCGACATATTTGTTACTCCAATGGATGGTAGCCTTGTCATTATGAAATGTAGTATGTTGTCTAGATTTTTGTTACTCCAATGGTTGGTAGCCTTATCATTTTGGAAGGTAGTCTTTTGTCGATATTTTTGTTACTCCAATGGATGGTAGCCTTGTCATTATGGAAGGTAGTCTGTTGTCGAGATTTTTGTTACTATAATGGATGGTAGCCTTGTCATTATGGAAGGTAGTCTGTTGTCGAGATTTTTGTTACTCCAATGGATGGTAGCCTTATTATTATGGAAGGTAGTCTGTCGTTGATATTTCTGCTACTCCAATGGATGGTAGCCTTGTCATTATGGAAGGTAATCTTTTGTCGATATTTCTATTACTCCAATTGATGGTAGCCTTATCATTATGGAAGGTAGTCTGTTGTCAAGATTTTTGTTACTATAATGGATGGTAGCCTTGTCATTATGGAAGGTAGTCTGTTGTCGAGATTTTTGTTACTCCAATGGATGGTAGCCGTGTCATTATGGAAGGTAGTCTATTGTCGGGATTTTTGTTACTCCAATGGATGCTAGCCTTGTCATTATGCAAGGTAGTTCATCATTGAGATTTCTGCTACTCCAATGGATGGTAGCCTTGTCATTATGGAAGGTAGTCTTTTGTCGAAATTTCTATTACTCCAATTGATGGTAGCCTTGTCATTATGGAAGGTAATCTGTAGTCGAGATTTTTGTTACTATAATGGATGGTAGCCTTGTCATTATGGAAGGTATTCTGTTGTCGAAATTTTTATTACACCAATGGATGGTAGCCTTGTCATTATGGAAGGTAGTCTGTTGTTCAGATTTTTGTTACTCCAATGGATGGTAGCCTTGTCATTATGGAAGGTAGTCTGTTGTCGACATTTTTGTTACTCCAATGGATGGTAGCCTTGTCATTATGAAATGTAGTCTGTTGTCTAGATTTTTGTTACTCCAATGGTTGGTAGCCTTGTCATTTTGGAAGGTAGTCTTTTGTCGATATTTTTGTTACTCCAATGGATGGTAGCCTTGTCATTATGGAAGGTAGTCTGTTGTCGAGATTTTTGTTACTATAATGGATGGTAGCCTTGTCATTATGGAAGGTAGTCTGTTGTCGAAATTTTTATTACACCAATGGATGGTAGCCTTGTCATTATGGAAGGTAGTCTGTTGTCGAGATTTTTGTTACTCCAATGGATGGTAGCCTTGTCATTATGGAAGGTAGTCTGTTGTCGAGATTTTTGTTAATCCAAAGGTTGGTAGCCTTGTCATTATGGAAGGTAGTCTGTTGTCTAGATTTTTGTTACTCCAATGGATGGTAACCTTGTCATTATGGAAGGTAGTTTGTTGTCGAGATTTTTGTTAATCCAATAGATGGTAGCCTTGTCATTATGGAAGGTAGTCTGTTGTCGAGATTTTTGTTACTCCAATGGTTGGTAGCCTTTTCATTTTGGAAGGTAGTCTTTTATCGATATTTTTGTTAATCCAATGGATGGTAGCCTAGTCATTATGGAAGGTAGTCTGTTGTCGAGATTTTTGTTACTATAATGGATGGTAGCCTTGTCATTATGGAAGGTAGTCTGTTGTCGAAATTTTTGTTACTCCAATGGATGGTAGCCTTGTCATTATGAAAGGTAGTCTGTTGTCGAGATTTTTGTTACTCCAATGGATGGTAGCCTTGTCATTATGGAAGGTAGTCTGTTGTCGAGATTTTTGTTACTCCAATGGATGGTAGCCTTATTATTATGGAAGGTAGTCTGTCGTTGATATTTCTTCTACTCCAATGGATGGTAGCCTTGTCATTATGGAAGGTAGTCTTTTGTCGATATTTCTATTACTCCAATTGATGGTAGCCTTATCATTATGGAAGGTAGTCTGTTGTCAAGATTTTTGTTACTATAATGGATGGTAGCCTTGTCATTATGGAAGGTAGTCTGTTGTCGAGATTTTTGTTACTCCAATGGATGGTAGCCTTGTCATTATGGAAGGTAGTCTGTCGTCGGGATTTTTGTTACTCCAATGGATGGTAGCCTTGTCATTATGCAAGGTAGTTCATCATTGAGATTTCTGCTACTCCAATGGATGGTAGCCTTGTCATTATGGAAGGTAGTCTTTTGTCGAAATTTTTATTACTCCAATGGACGGTAGCCTTGTCATTATGGAAGGTAATCTGTAGTCGAGATTTTTGTTACTATAATGGATGGTAGCCTTGTCATTATGGAAGGTATTCTGTTGTCGAAATTTTTATTACACCAATGGATTGTAGCCTTGTCATTATGAAAGGTAGTCTGTTGTCGAGATTTTTGTTACTCCAATGGATGGTAGCCTTGTCATTATGGAAGGTAGTCTGTTGTCGAGATTTTTGTTACTCCAATGGATGGTAGCCTTATTATTATGGAAGGTAGTCTGTCGTTGATATTTCTGCTACTCCAATGGATGGTAGCCTTGTCATTATGGAAGGTAGTCTTTTGTCGATATTTCTATTACACCAATTGATGGTAGCCTTATCATTTTGGAAGGTAGTCTGTTGTCGAGATTTTTGTTACTATAATGGATGGTAGCCTTGTCATTATGGAAGGTAGTCTGTTGTCGAAATTTTTATTACACCAATGGATGGTAGCCTTGTCATTATGGAAGGTAGTCTGTTGTCTAGATTTTTGTTACTCCAATGGATGGTAGCCTTGTCATTATGGAAGGTAGTCTGTTGTCGAGATTTTTGTTAATCCAAAGGTTGGTAGCCTTGTCATTATGGAAGGTAGTCTGTTGTCTAGATTTTTGTTACTCCAATGGATGGTAACCTTGTCATTATGGAAGGTAGTTTGTTGTCGAGATTTTTGTTAATCCAATAGATGGTAGCCTTGTCATTATGGAAGGTAGTCTGTTGTCGAGATTTTTGTTACTCCAATGGTTGGTAGCCTTTTCATTTTGGAAGGTAGTGTTTTGTCGATATTTTTGTTACTCCAATGGATGGTAGCCTAGTCATTATGGAAGGTAGTCTGTTGTCGAGATTTTTGTTACTATAATGGATGGTAGCCTTGTCATTATGGAAGGTAGTCTGTTGTTGAAATTTTTGTTACTCCAATGGATGGTAGCCTTGTCATTATGAAAGGTAGTCTGTTGTCGAGATTTTTGTTACTCCAATGGATGGTAGCCTTGTCATTATGGAAGGTAGTCTGTTGTCGAGATTTTTGTTACTCCAATGGATGGTAGCCTTATTATTATGAAAGGTAGTCTGTCGTTGATATTTCTTCTACTCCAATGGATGGTAGCCTTGTCATTATGGAAGGTAGTCTTTTGTCGATATTTCTATTACTCCAATTGATGGTAGCCTTATCATTATGGAAGGTAGTCTGTTGTCAAGATTTTTGTTACTATAATGGATGGTAGCCTTGTCATTATGGAAGGTAGTCTGTTGTCGAGATTTTTGTTACTCCAATGGATGGTAGCCTTGTCATTATGGAAGGTAGTCTGTCGTCGGGATTTTTGTTACTCCAATGGATGGTAGCCTTGTCATTATGCAAGGTAGTTCATCATTGAGATTTCTGCTACTCCAATGGATGGTAGCCTTGTCATTATAGAAGGTAGTCTTTTGTCGAAATTTCTATTACTCCAATGGATGCTAGCCTTGTCATTATGGAAGGTAATCTGTAGTCGAGATTTTTGTTACTATAATGGATGGTAGCCTTGTCATTATGGAAGGTATTCTGTTGTCGAAATTTTTATTACACCAATGGATGGTAGCCTTGTCATTATGGAAGGTAGTCTGTTGTTCAGATTTTTGTTACTCCAATGGATGGTAGCCTTGTCATTATGGAAGGTAGTCTGTTGTTGACATTTTTGTTACTCCAATGGATGGTAGCCTTGTCATTATGAAATGTAGTCTGTTGTCTAGATTTTTGTTACTCCAATGGTTGGTAGCCTTGTCATTTTGGAAGGTAGTCTTTTGTCGATTTTTTTGTTACTCCAATGGATGGTAGCCTTGTCATTATGGAAGGTAGTCTGTTGTCGATATTTTTGTTACTATAATGGATGGTAGCCTTGTCATTATGGAAGGTAGTCTGTTGTCGAAATTTTTATTACACCAATGGATGGTAGCCTTGTCATTATGGAAGGTAGTCTGTTGTCGAGATTTTTGTTACTCCAATGGATGGTAGCCTTGTCATTATGGAAGGTAGTCTGTTGTCGAGATTTTTGTTAATCCAAAGGTTGGTAGCCTTGTCATTATGGAAGGTAGTCTGTTGTCTAGATTTTTGTTACTCCAATGGATGGTAACCTTGTCATTATGGAAGGTAGTTTGTTGTCGAGATTTTTGTTAATCCAATAGATGGTAGCCTTGTCATTATGGAAGGTAGTCTGTTGTCGAGATTTTTGTTACTATAATGGATGGTAGCCTTGTCATTATGGAAGGTAGTCTGTTGTCGAAATTTTTGTTACTCCAATGGATGGTAGCCTTGTCATTATGAAAGGTAGTCTGTTGTCGAGATTTTTGTTACTCCAATGGATGGTAGCCTTGTCATTATGGAAGGTAGTCTGTTGTCGAGATTTTTGTTACTCCAATGGATGGTAGCCTTATTATTATGGAAGGTAGTCTGTCGTTGATATTTCTTCTACTCCAATGGATGGTAGCCTTGTCATTATGGAAGGTAGTCTTTTGTCGATATTTCTATTACTCCAATTGATGGTAGCCTTATCATTATGGAAGGTAGTCTGTTGTCAAGATTTTTGTTACTATAATGGATGGTAGCCTTGTCATTATGGAAGGTAGTCTGTTGTCGAGATTTTTGTTACTCCAATGGATGGTAGCCTTGTCATTATGGAAGGTAGTCTGTCGTCGGGATTTTTGTTACTCCAATGGATGGTAGCCTTGTCATTATGCAAGGTAGTTCATCATTGAGATTTCTGCTACTCCAATGGATGGTAGCCTTGTCATTATGGAAGGTAGTCTTTTGTCGATATTTCTATTACTCCAATGGATGGTAGCCTTGTCATTATGGAAGGTAATCTGTAGTCGAGATTTTTGTTACTATAATGGATGGTAGCCTTGTCATTATGGAAGGTATTCTGTTGTCGAAATTTTTATTACACCAATGGATTGTAGCCTTGTCATTATGAAAGGTAGTCTGTTGTCGAGATTTTTGTTACTCCAATGGATGGTAGCCTTGTCATTATGGAAGGTAGTCTGTTGTCGAGATTTTTGTTACTCCAATGGATGGTAGCCTTATTATTATGGAAGGTAGTTTGTCGTTGATATTTCTGCTACTCCAATGGATGGTAGCCTTGTCATTATGGAAGGTAGTCTTTTGTCGATATTTCTATTACACCAATTGATGGTAGCCTTATCATTTTGGAAGGTAGTCTGTTGTCGAGATTTTTTTTACTATAATGGATGGTAGCCTTGTCATTATGGAAGGTAGTCTGTTGTCGAAATTTTTATTACACCAATGGATGGTAGCCTTGTCATTATGGAAGGTAGTCTGTTGTCTAGATTTTTGTTACTCCAATGGATGGTAGCCTTGTCATTATGGAAGGTAGTCTGTTGTCGAGATTTTTGTTAATCCAAAGGTTGGTAGCCTTGTCATTATGGAAGGTAGTCTGTTGTCTAGATTTTTGTTACTCCAATGGATGGTAACCTTGTCATTATGGAAGGTAGTTTGTTGTCGAGATTTTTGTTAATCCAATAGATGGTAGCCTTGTCATTATGGAAGGTAGTCTGTTGTCGAGATTTTTGTTACTCCAATGGTTGGTAGCCTTTTCATTTTGGAAGGTAGTGTTTTGTCGATATTTTTGTTACTCCAATGGATGGTAGCCTAGTCATTATGGAAGGTAGTCTGTTGTCAAGATTTTTGTTACTATAATGGATGGTAGCCTTGTCATTATGGAAGGTAGTCTGTTGTTGAAATTTTTGTTACTCCAATGGATGGTAGCCTTGTCATTATGAAAGGTAGTCTGTTGTCGAGATTTTTGTTACTCCAATGGATGGTAGCCTTGTCATTATGGAAGGTAGTCTGTTGTCGAGATTTTTGTTACTCCAATGGATGGTAGCCTTATTATTATGAAAGGTAGTCTGTCGTTGATATTTCTTCTACTCCAATGGATGGTAGCCTTGTCATTATGGAAGGTAGTCTTTTGTCGATATTTCTATTACTCCAATTGATGGTAGCCTTATCATTATGGAAGGTAGTCTGTTGTCAAGATTTTTGTTACTATAATGGATGGTAGCCTTGTCATTATGGAAGGTAGTCTGTTGTCGAGATTTTTGTTACTCCAATGGATGGTAGCCTTGTCATTATGGAAGGTAGTCTGTCGTCGGGATTTTTGTTACTCCAATGGATGGTAGCCTTGTCATTATGCAAGGTAGTTCATCATTGAGATTTCTGCTACTCCAATGGATGGTAGCCTTGTCATTATAGAAGGTAGTCTTTTGTCGAAATTTCTATTACTCCAATGGATGCTAGCCTTGTCATTATGGAAGGTAATCTGTAGTCGAGATTTTTGTTACTATAATGGATGGTAGCCTTGTCATTATGGAAGGTATTCTGTTGTCGAAATTTTTATTACACCAATGGATGGTAGCCTTGTCATTATGGAAGGTAGTCTATTGTTCAGATTTTTGTTACTCCAATGGATGGTAGCCTTGTCATTATGGAATGTAGTCTGTTGTCGACATTTTTGTTACTCCAATGGATGGTAGCCTTGTCATTATGAAATGTAGTCTGTTGTCTAGATTTTTGTTACTCCAATGGTTGGTAGCCTTGTCATTTTGGAAGGTAGTCTTTTGTCGATATTTTTGTTACTCCAATGGATGGTAGCCTTGTCATTATGGAAGGTAGTCTGTTGTCGAGATTTTTGTTACTATAATGGATGGTAGCCTTGTAATTATGGAAGGTAGTCTGGTGTCGAAATTTTTGTTACTCCAATGGATGGTAGCCTTGATATTATGAAAGGTAGTCTGTTGTCGAGATTTTTGTTACTCCAATGGATGGTAGCCTTGTCATTATTGAAGGTAGTCTGTTGTCGAGATTTTTGTTACTCCAATGGATGGTAGCCTTATTATTAAGGAAGGTAGTCTGTTGTCGAGAATTTTGTTACTCTAATGGATGGTAGCCTTATTATTATGGAAGGTAGTTTGTCGTTGATATTTCTGCTACTCCAATGGATGGTAGCCTTATCATTATGGAAGGTAGTCTTTTTTCGATATTTCTATTACTCCAATTGATGGTAGCCTTATCATTATGGAAGGTAGTCTGTTGTCGAGATTTGTGTTACTATAATGGATGGTAGCCTTGTCATTATGGAAGGTAGTCTGTTGTCGAAATTTTTATTACACCAATGGATGGTAGCCTTGTCATTATGGAAGGTAGTCTGTTGACTAGATTTTTGTTACTCTAACGGATGGTAGCCTTGTCATTATGGAAGGTAGTCTGTTGTCGAGATTTTTGATAATCCAATAGATGGTAGCCTTGTCATTATGGAAGGTAGTCTGTTGTCTAGATTTTTGTTACTCCAATGGATGGTAGCCTTGTCATTATTGAAGGTAGTTTGTTGTCGAGATTTTTGTTACTCCAATGGATGGTAGCCTTATTATTAAGGAAGGTAGTCTGTTGTCGAGATTTTTGTTACTCTAATGGATGGTAGCCTTATTATTATGGAAGGTAGTCTGTCGTTGATATTTCTGCTACTCCAATGGATGGTAGCCTTGTCATTATGGAAGGTAGTCTTTTGTCGATATTTTTGTTACTCCAATGGATGGTAGCCTTGTCATTATGGAAGGTAGTCTGTTGTCGAGATTTTTGTTACTATAATGGATGGTAGCCTTGTCATTATGGAAGGTAGTCTGTTGTCGAAATTTTTGTTACTCCAATGGATTGTAGCCTTGTCATTATGAAAGGTAGTCTGTTGTCGAGATTTTTGTTACTCCAATGGATGGTAGCCTTGTCATTATGGAAGGTAGTCTGTTGTCGATATTTTTGTTACTCCAATGGATGGTAGCCTTATTATTATGGAAGGTAGTCTGTCGTTGATATTTCTGCTACTCCAATGGATGGTAGCCTTGTCATTATGGAAGGTAGTCTTTTGTCGATATTTCTATTACACCAATTGATGTTAGCCTTATCATTATGGAAGGTAGTCTGTTGTCGAGATTTTTGTTACTATAATGGATGGTAGCCTTGTCATTATGGAAGGTAGTCTGTTGTCGAAATTTTTATTACACCAATGGATGGTAGCCTTGTCATTATGGAAGGTAGTCTGTTGTCTAGATTTTTGTTACTCCAATGGATGGTAGCCTAGTTATTATGGAAGGTAGTCTGTTGTCGAGATTTTTGTTACTATAATGGATGGTAGCCTTGTCATTATGAAAGGTAGTCTGTTGTCGAGATTTTTGTTACTCCAATGGATGGTAGCCTTGTCATTATGAAAGGTAGTCTGTTGTCGAGATTTTTGTTACTCCAATGGATGGTAGCCTTATTATTATGGAAGGTAGTCTGTCGTTGATATTTCTTCTACTCCAATGGATGGTAGCCTTGTCATTATGGAAGGTAGTCTTTTGTCGATATTTCTATTACTCCAATTGATGGTAGCCTTATCATTATGGAAGGTAGTCTCTTGTCAAGATTTTTGTTACTATAATGGATGGTAGCCTTGTCATTATGGAAGGTAGTCTGTTGTCGAAATTTTTATTACACTAATGGATGGTAGCCTTGTCATTATGGAAGGTAGTATGTTGTCTAGATTTTTTTTACTCCAATGGATGGTAGCCTTGTCATTATGGAAGGTAGTTTGTTGTCGAGATTTTTGTTAATCCAATAGATGGTAGCCTTGTCATTATGGAAGGTAGTCTGTTGTCGAGATTTTTGTTACTCCAATGGATGGTAGCCTTGTCTTTATGGAAGGTAGTCTATTGTCGAGATTTTGGTTACTCCAATGGATGGTAGCCTTTCGTTATAGAAGGTAGTCTGTTGTCGAGATTTTTGTTACTCCAATAGATGGTAGCCTCGTCATTATGGATGGTAGTCTGTTGCCGAGATTTTTGTTACTCTAAAGGATGGTAGCCTTGTCATTATGGAAGGTAGTCTGTTGTCGAGATTTTTGTTACTCCAAAGGTTGGTAGCCTTGTCATGATAGAAGGTAGTCTGTTGTCGAAATTTTTTTTACTCCAATGGATGGTAGTCTTTTCATTTTCGAAGATAGTCTGTCGTTGAGATTTCTGTTACTCCAATGGATGGTAGCCTTGTCATTATGGAAGGTAGTCTTTTGTCTAGATTTTTATTACTCCAATGGATGGTAGCCTTGTCATTATAGAAGGTAGTCTGTTGTCGAGATTTTTGTTACTATAATGTATGGTAGCCTTGTCATTATGGAAGGTAGTATGTTGTCGAAATTTTTGTTACTCCAATGGATGGTAGCCTTGTCATTATGAAAGGTAGTCTGTTGTCGAGATTTTTGTTACTCCAATGGATGTTAGCCTTGTCATTATGGAAGGTTGTCTGTTGTCGAGATTTTTGTTACTCCAATGGATGGTAGCCTTATTATTATGGAAGGTAGTTTGTCGTTGATATTTCTGCTACTCCAATAGATGGTAGCCTTGTCATTATGGAACGTAGTCCTTTGTCGATATTTCTATTACTCCAATTTATGGTAGCCTTATCATTATGGAAGGTAGTGTGTTGTCGAGATTTTTGTTACTATAATGGATGGTAGCCTTGTCATTATGGAAGGTAGTCTGTTGTCGAAATTTTTATTACACCAATGGATGGTAGCCTTGTCATTATGGAAGGTACTCTGTTGTCTAGATTTTTGTTACTCTAATGGATGGTAGCCTTGTCATTATGGAAGGTAGTCTCTTGTCGAGATTTTTGTTAATCCAATAGATGGTACCCTTTGTCTTTATGGAAGGTAGTCTATTGTCTCGATTTTTGTTACTCCAATGGATGGTAACCTTGTCATTATGGAAGGTAGTTTGTTGTAGAGATTTTTGTTAATCCAATATATGGTAGCCTTGTCATTATGGAAGGTAGTCTGTTGTCGAGATTTTTGTTACTCCAATGGATGGTAGCCTTGTCATTATGGAAGGTAGTCTGTTGTCGAGATTTTGGTTACTCCAATGGATGGTAGCCTTGTCGTTATAGAAGGTAGTCTGTTGTCGAGATTTTTGTTACTCCAATAGATGGTAGCCTCGTCATTATGGATGGTAGTTTGTTGCCGAGATTTTTGTTACTCTAAAGGATGGTAGCCTTGTCATTATGGAAGGTAGTCTGTTGTCGAGATTTTTGTTACTCCAAAGGTTGGTAGCCTTGTCATGATGGAAGGTAGTCTGTTGTCGAAATTTTTTTTACTCCAATGGATGGTAGTCTTTTCATTATGGAAGGTAGTCTGTCGTTGAGATTTCTGTTACTCCAATGGATAGTATCCTTGTCATTATGGAAGGTAGTCTTTTGTCTAGATTTTTATTACTCCAATTGATGGTAGCCTTGTCATTATGGAAGGTAGTCTGTTGTCGAGATTTTTGTTACTATAATGTATGGTAGCCTTGTCATTATGGAAGGTAGTATGTTGTCGAAATTTTTGCTACTCCAATGGATGGTAGCCTTGTCATTATGAAAGGTAGTCTGTTGTCGAGATTTTTGTTACTCCAATAGATGGTAGCCTTGTCATTATTGAAGGTAGTTTGTTGTCGAGATTTTTGTTACTCTAAAGGATGGTAGCCTTATTATTATGGAAGGTAGTCTGTCGTTGATATTTCTGCTACTCCAATGGATGGTAGCCTTGTCATTATGGAAGGTAGTCTTTTGTCGATATTTCTATTACTCCAATTGATGGTAGCCTTATCATTATGGAAGGTAGTCTGCTGTCGAGATTTTTGTTAACATAATGGATGGTAGCGTTGTCATTATGGAAGGTAGTCTGTTGTCGAAATTTTTATTACACCAATGGATGGTAGCCTTGTCATTATTGAAGGTAGTCTGTTGTCTAGATTTTTGTTACTCCAATGGATGGTAGCCTTGTCATTATGGAAGGTAGTCTCTTGTCGAGATTTTTGTTAATCCAATAGATGGTAGCCTTGTCATTATCGAAGGTAGTCTGTTGTCTAGATTTTTGATACTCCAATGGATGGTAACCTTGTCATTATGGAAGGTAGTTTGTTGTAGAGATTTTTGTTAATCCAATAGATGGTAGCCTTGTCATTATGGAAGGTAGTCTGTTGTCGAGATTTTTGTTACTCCAATGGATGGTAGCCTTGTCATTATGGAAGCTAGTCTTTTGTCGAGATTTTGGTTACTCCAATGGATGGTAGCCTTGTCGTTATAGAAGGTAGTTTGTTGTCGAGATTTTTGTTACTGCACTAGATGGTAGCCTCGTCATTATGGATGGTAGTCTGTTGCCGAGATTTTTGTTACTCTACAGGATGGTAGCCTTGTCATTATGGAAGGTAGTCTGTTGTCGAGATTTTTGTTACTCCAAAGGTTGGTAGCCTTGTCATGATGGAAGGTAGTCTGTTGTCGAAATTTTTTTTATTCCAATGGATGGTAGTCTTTTCATTATGGAAGGTAGTCTGTCATTGAGATTTCTGTTACTCCAATGGATGGTAGCCTTGTCATTATGGAAGGTAGTCTTTTGTTTAGATTTTTATTACTCCAATAGATGGTAGCCTTGTCATTATGGAAGGTAGTCTGTTTTCGAGATTTTTGTGACTCCAATGGATGGTAGCCTTGTCATTATGGAAGGTAGTCTGTTGTCGAGATTTTGGTTACTCCAATGGATGGTAGCCTTGTCGTTATATAAGGTAGTCTGTTGTCGAGAATTTTGTTACTCCAATAGATGGTAGCCTCGTCATTATGGATGGTAGTTTTTTGCCGAGATTTTTGTTACTCTAAAGGATGGTAGCCTTGTCATTATGGAAGGTAGTCTGTTGTCGAGATTTTTGTTACTCCAAAGGTTGGTAGCCTTGTCATGATGGAAGGTAATCTGTTGTCGAAATTTTCTTTACTCCAATGGATGGTAGTCTTTTCATTATGGAAGGAAGTCTGTCGTTGAGATTTCTGTTACTCCAATGGATAGTAGCCTTGTCATTATGGAAGGTAGTCTTTTGTCTAGATTTTTATTACTCCAATTGATAGTAGCCTTGTCATTATGGAAGGTAGTCTGTTGTCGAGATTTTTGTTACTATAATGTATGGTAGCCTTGTCATTATGGAAGGTAGTATGTTGTCGAAATTTTTGCTACTCCAATGGATGGTAGCCTTGTCATTATGAAAGGTAGTCTGTTGTCGAGATTTTTGTTACTCCAATAGATGGTAGCCTTGTCATTATGGAAGGTAGTATGTTGTCGAGATTTTTGTTACTCCAAAGGATGGTAGCCTTATTATTATGGAAGGTAGTCTGTCGTTGATATTTCTGCTACTCCAATGGATGGTAGCCTTGTCATTATGGAAGGTAGTCTTTTGTCGATATTTCTATTACTCCAATTGATGGTAGCCTTATCATTATGGAAGGTAGTCTGTCGTCGAGATTTTTGTTAATATAATGGATGGTAGCCTTGTCATTATGGAAGGTAGTCTGTTGTCTAGATTTTTGTTACTCCAATGGATGGTAGCCTTGTCATTATGGAAGGTAGTCTCTTGTCGAGATTTTTGTTAATCCAATAGATGGTAGCCTTGTCATTATGGAAGGTAGTTTGTTGTCTAGATTTTTGTTACTCCAATGGATGGTAACCTTGTCATTATGGAAGGTAGTTTGTTGTAGAGATTTTTGTTAATCCAATAGATGGTAGCCTTGTCATTATGGAAGGTAGTCTGTTGTCGAGATTTTTTTTACTCCAATGGATGGTAGCCTTGTCATTATGGAAGCTAGTCTTTTGTCGAGATTTTGGTTACTCCAATGGATGGTAGCCTTGTCGTTATAGAAGGTAGTCTGTTGTCGAGATTTTTGTTACTGCACTAGATGGTAGGCTCGTCATTATGGATGGTAGTCTTTTGCCGAGATTTTTGTTACTCAACAGGATGGTGGCCTTGTCATTATGGAAGGTAGTCTGTTGTCGAGATTTTTGTTACTCCAAAGGTTGGTAGCCTTGTCATGATGGAAGGTAGTCTGTTGTCGAAATTTTTTTTATTCCAATGGATGGTAGTCTTTTCATTATGGAAGGTAGTCTGTCGTTGAGATTTCTGTTACTCCAATGGATGGTAGCCTTGTCATTATGGAAGGTTGTCTTTTGTCTAGATTTTTATTACTCCAATGGATGGTAGCCTTGTCATTATGGAAGGTAGTCTATTGTCGAGATTTTTGTTACTATAATGTATGGTAGCCTTGTCATTATGGAAGGTAGTATGTTGTCGAAATTTTTATTACACCAATGGATGGTAGCCTTGTCATTATGTAAGGTAGTCTTTTATCGATATTTTTGTTACTCCATTGGATGGCAGCCTTGTTATTATGGAAGGTAGTCTTTTGTCGAAATTTCTATTACTCCAATGGATGGTAGCCTTGTCATTATCGAAGGTAGTCTGTAGTCGAGATTTTTGTTACTATAATGGATGGTAGCCTTGTCATTATGGAAGGTATTCTGTTGTCGAAATTTTTATTACACCAATGGATGGTAGCCTTGTCATTATGGAAGGTAGTTTGTTGTTCAGATTTTTGTTACTCCAATGGATGGTAGCCTTGTCATTATGGAAGGTAGTTTGTTGTCGAGATTTTTGTTACTCCAATGGATGGTAGCCTTGTCATTATGAAAGGTAGTCTATTGTCTAGATTTTTTTTACTCCAATTATTGGTAGCCTTGTCATTTTGGAAGGTAGTCTTTTGTCGATATTTTATTTACTCCAATGGATGGTAGCCTTGTCATTATGGAAGGTAGTCTGTTGTCGAGATTTTTGTGACTATAATGGATGGTAGCCTTGTCATTATGGAAGGTAGTCTGTTGTCGAAATTTTTGTTACTCCAATGGATGGTAGCCTTGTCATTATGAAAGGTAGTTTGTTGTCGAGATTTTTGTTACTCCAATGGATTGTAGCCTTGTCATTATGGAAGGTAGTCTGTTGTCGAGATTTTTGTTACTCCAATGGATGGTAGCCTTATCATTATGGAAGGTAGTCTGTCGTTGATATTTCTGCTACACCAATGGATGGTAGCCTTATCATTATGGAAGGTAGTCTTTTGTCGATATTTCTATTACTCCAATTAATGGTAGCCTTATCATTATGGAAGGTAGTCTGTTGTCTAGATTTTTGTTAATCCAATAGATGGTAGCCTTGTCATTTTAGAAGGTAGTCTGTTGTCTAGATTTTTGTTACTCCAATGGATCGTAGCCTTGTCATTATGGAAGGTAGTTTGTTGTCGAGATTTTTGTTAATCCAATGGATGGTAGCCTTGTCATTATGGAAGGTAGTCTGTTGTCAAGATTTTTGTTAATCCAATAGATGGTAGCCTTGTCATTTTAGAAGGTAGTTTGTTGTCTAGATTTTTGTTACTCCAATGGATGGTAGCCTTGTCATTATGGAAGGTAGTTTGTTGTCGAGATTTTTGTTAATCCAATAGATGGTAGCCTTGTCATTATGGAAGGTAGTCTGTTGTCGAGATTTTCGTTACTCCAATGGATGGTAGCCTTGTCATTATGGAAGGTAGTCTGTTGTCGAGATTTTGGTTACTCCAATGGATGGTAGCCTTGTCGTTATAGAAGGTAGTTTGTTGTCGAGATTTTTGTTACTCCAATTGATTGTAGCCTTGTCATTATGGATGGTAGTCTATTGCCGAGATTTTTATTATTCTAAATGATGGTAGCCTTGTCATTATGGAAGGTAGTCTGTTGTCGAGATTTCTGTTACTCCAATGGATGGTAGCCTTGTCATTATGGAAGGTAGTCTTTTTTCTAGATTTTTATTACTCCAATGGATGGTAGCCTTGTCATTATGGAAGGTAGTTTGTTGTCGATATTTTTGTTACTATAATGTATGGTAGCCTTGTCATTATGGAAGGTAGTATGTTTTCGAAATTTTTATTACACCAATGGATGGTAGCCTTGTCATTATGTAAGGTAGTCTTTTGTCGATATTTTGTTACTCCAATGGATGGCAGCCTTGTCATTATGGAAGGTAGTCTTTTGTCGAAATTTCTATTACTCCAATGGATGGTAGCCTTGTCATTATGGAAGGTAGTCTAAAGTCGAGATTTTTGTTACTATAATGGATGGTAGCCTTGTCATTATGGAAGGTATTCTGTTTTCGAAATTTTTATTACACCAATGGATGGTAGCCTTGTCATTATGGAAGGTATTCTGTTGTTCAGATTTTTGTTACTCCAATGGATGGTAGCCTTGTCATTATGGAAGGTAGTCTGTTGTCGAGATTTTTGTTACTCCAATGGATGGTTGCCTTGTCATTATGAAAGGTAGTTTGTTGTCTGGATTTTTTTACTCCAATGGCTGGTAGCCTTGTAATTATGGAAGGTAGTCTTTTGTCTAGATTTTTATTACTCAAATGGTCGGTAGCCTTGTCATTATGGAAGGTAGTCTATTGTCGAGATTTTTGTTACTATAATGTATGGTAGCCTTGTCATTATGGAAGGTAGTATGTTGTCGAAATTTTTATTACACCAATGGATGGTAGCCTTGTATTATGTAAGGTAGTCTGTTGTCGAAATTTTAGTTACTCCAATGGATGGCAGCCTTGTCATTATGGAAGGTAGTCTTTTGTCGAAATTTCTATTACTCCAATGGATGGTAGCCTTGTCATTATGGAAGGTAGTCTGTAGTCGAGATTTTTGTTACTTTAATGGATGGTAGCCTTGTCATTATGGAAGGTATTCTGTTGTCGAAATTTTTATTACACCAATGGATGGTAGCCTTGTCATTATGGAAGGTAGTTTGTTGTTAAGATTTTTGTTACTCCAATGGATGGTAGCCTTGTCATTATGGAAGGTAGTCTGTTGTCGAGATTTTTGTTACTCCAATGGATGGTAGCCTTGTCATTATGAAAGGTAGTCTATTATCTAGATTTTTGTTACTCCAATGGTTGGTAGCCTTGTCATTTTGGAAGGTAGTCTTTTGTCGATATTTTTGTTACTCCAATGGATGGTAGCCTTGTCATTATGGAAGGTAGTCTGTTGTCGAGATTTTTGTTACTATAATGGATTGTAGCCTTGTCATTATGGAAGGTAGTCTGTTGTCGAAATTTTTGTTACTCCAATGGATCGTAGCCTTGTCATTATGAAAGGTAGTTTGTTGTCGAGATTTTTGTTACTCCAATGGATTGTAGCCTTGTCATTATGGAAGGTAGTCTGTTGTCGAGATTTTTGTTACTCCAATGGATGGTAGCCTTATCATTATGGAAGGTAGTCTGTCGTTGATATTTCTGCTACACCAATGGATGGTAGCCTTGTCATTATGGAAGGTAGTCTTTTGTCGAGATTTCTATTACTCCAATTAATGGTAGCCTTATCATTATGGAAGGTAGTCTGTTGTCGAGATTTTTGTTACTATAATGGATGGTAGCCTTGTCATTATGGAAGGTGGTCTGTTGTCGAAATTTTTATTACACCAATGGATGGTATCCTTGTCATTATGGAAGGTAGTCTGTTGTCTAGATTTTTGTTACTCCAATGGATGGTAGCCTTGTCATTATGGAAGGTAGTCTGTTGTCAAGATTTTTGTTAATCCAATAGATGGTAGCCTTGTCATTTTGGAAGGTAGTCTGTTGTCTAGATTTTTGTTACTCCAATGGATGGTAGCCTTGTCATTATGGAAGGTAGTTTGTTGTCGAGATTTTTGTTAATCAAATAGATGGTAGCCTTGTCATTATGGAAGGTAGTCTTTTGTCGAGATTTTTGTTACTCCAATGGATGGTAGCCTTGTCATTATGGAAGGTAGTCTGTTGTCGAGATTTTGGTTACTCCAATGGATGGTTGCCTTGTCGTTATTGAAGGTAGTTTGTTGTCGAGATTTTTGTTACTCCAATTGATGGTAGCCTTGTCATTATGGATGGTAGTCTATTGCCGAGATTTTTGTTATTCTAAAGGATGGTAGCCTTGTCATTATGGAAGGTAGTCTGTTGTCGAGATTTCCGTTACTCCAATGGATGGTAGCCTTGACATTATGGAAGGTAGTCTGTTGTCGATATTTTTGTTACTATAATGTATGGTAGCCTTGTCACTAGGGCAGGTAGTCTTTTTTCGAAATTTTTATTACACCAATGGATGGTAGCCTTGTCATTATGTAAGGTAGTCTTTTGTTCAGATTTTTGTTACTCCAATGGATGGTAGCCTTGTCATTATGGAAGGTAGTCTTTTGTCGAAATTTCTATTACTCCAATGGATGGTAGCCTTGTCATTATGGAAGGTAGTCTGTAGTCGAGATTTTTGTTACTATAATGGATGGTAGCCTTGTCATTATGGAAGGTATTCTGTTTTCGAAATTTTTATTACACCAATGGATGGTAGGCTTATCATTATGGAAGGTAGTCTGTTGTTCAGATTTTTGTTACTCCAATGGATGGTAGCCTTTTCATTATGGAAGGTAGTCTGTTGTCGAGATTTTTGTACTCCAATGGATGGTAGCCTTGTCATTATGAAAGGTAGTTTGTTGTCTGGATTTTTTTACTCCAATGGCTGGTAGCCTTGTCATTTTAGAAGGTAGTCTTTTGTCGATATTTTTGTTACTCCAATGGATGGTAGCCTTGTCATTATGGAAGGTAGTCTGTTGTCGAGATTTTTGTTACTATAATGTATGGTAGCCTTGTCATTATGGAAGGTAGTATGTTGTCGAAATTTTTGTTACTCCAATGGATGGTAGCCTTGTCATTATGAAAGGTAGTCGGTTGTCGAGATTTTTGTTACTCTAATGGATGGTAGCCTTGTCATTATGGAAGGTAGTCTGTTGTCGAGATTTTTGTTACTCCAAAGGATGGTAGCCTTATTATTATGGAAGGTAGTATGTCGTTGATATTTCTGCTACTCCAATGGATGGTAGCCTTGTCATTATGGAAGGTAGTCTTTTGTCGATATTTCTATTACTCCAATTGATGGTTGCCTTATCATTATGGAAGGTAGTCTGTTGTCGATATTTTTTTTACTATAATGGATGGTAGCCTTGTCATTATGGAATGTAGTCTGTTGTCGAAATTTTTATTACACCAATGGTTGGTAGCCTTGTCATTATGGAAGGTAGTCTGTTGTCTAGATTTTTGTTACTCAATTGGATGGTAGCCTTGTCATTATGGAAGGTAGTCTCTTGTCGAGATTTTTGTTAATCCAATAGATGGTAGCCTTGTCATTATGGAAGGTAGTCTGTTGTCTAGATTTTTGTTACTCCAATGGATGGTACCCTTGTCATTATGGAAGGTAGTTTGTTGTAGAGATTTTTGTTAATCCAATAGATGGTAGCCTTGTCATTATGGAAGGTAGTCTGTTGTCGAGATTTTTGTTACTCCAATGGATGGTAGCCTTGTCGTTATAGAAGGTAGTCTGTTGTAGAGATTTTTGTTACTCTAATAGATGGTAGCCTCGTCATTATGGATGGTAGTCTGTTGCCGAGATTTTTGTTACTCTACAGGATGGTAGCCTTGTCATTATGGAAGGTAGTCTGTTGCCGAGATTTTTGTTACTCCAAAGGTTGGTAGCCTTGTCATGATGGAAGGTAGTCTGTTGTCGAAATTTTTTTTACTCCAATGGATGGTAGTCTTTTCATTATGGAAGGTAGTCTGTCGTTGAGATTTCTGTTACTCCAATGGATGGTAGCCTTGTCATTATGGAAGGTAGTCTTTTGTCTAGATTTTTATTACTCAAATGGACGGTAGCCTTGTCATTATGGAAGGAAGTCTATTGTCGAGATTTTTGTTACTATAATGTATGGTAGCCTTGTCATTATGGAAGGTAGTATGTTGTCGAAATTTTTATTACACCAATGGATGGTAGCCTTGTCATTATGTAAGGTAGTCTTTTGTCGATATTTTTGTTACTCCAATGGATGGCAGCCTTGTCATTATGGAAGGTAGTCTTGTCATTATGGAAGGTAGTCTGTACTCGAGATTTTTGTTACTATAATGGATGGTAGCCTTGTCATTATGGAAGGTATTATGTTGTCGAAATTTTTATTACACCAATGGATGGTAGCCTTGTCATTATGGAAGGTAGTCTATTGTTCAGATTTTTGTTACTCCAATGGATGGTAGCCTTGTTGTAACACCCTGTTTTCAATTAATTGATTTATTTAAATTTGGGAATTTATTTTATTAGAATTAATAAAATAAAAAGAATTATTTATTTTGGAGTATTTGAGGAAAATAAAAGAAATAAGGAATATTGGGATTTTTATGTTATTGGGCTTAGATGTTGTTAGTAAAGAGTGGGGGTGCAGAGAAATAAAGTTATGTTTGGGACTTAGGCCATTTTCTCATTTTTGGTTTTCACGTAAGAACAGAAGTTGGAATTTGGGAAAATAGAGCTCTGAAGAACGGAGAACGAAGAACATCGCTCAAGAACTCAAAGCTGCTAATTGATAAGGTAAGGGGGGTTTATACTCGATTTATATTTGTTTATGGGTTTATGTACGGTGGATTCGGGTAATCGTAGGAAATCCCAATTGTTAGATGTTTCTAGGGATCGATAACCTTAGGATTGAACTTTGTTAGAAAAGGTTTAAGTTCCCGATTTTATGAATCAATTAGAGACTTTAGGTTCCTATGATGGATTGGATGTCTTTGTACTATATTGCACCGCCGTAGAGAGGTATTTTCGTGCAAAAAAAATGGGTATATGAGCTGCTGCAAAAACAGAAAAATTGGGTTCGCACTCATCAACACGGGCGCGTTGATTTACGCGGGCACCCGTGTTGATTCACTGTAATGCTGATGAAAAAGTGTTTTCTGGCCATAATTCAACACGGGCGTGTTGATTAACACGGGCGCCCGTGTTGATTCACTGTGTTGGCATAAAAATGGGTTTTCTGGGCACAATTCAACACGGGCCGTGTTGATTTACACGGGCGCCCGTGTTGATCCCCTGTTTTGTCAAAAAAAACGTGTTTTCTGGACACATTTCCACACGGGCAGTGTTGTTTTACACGGGCACCCGTGTTAAACCTCCTGTGTTGGTTTTTAAACTATGTTTTCCGTGCATGTTGTTAAGTACGGATTGATCCGGTTTTGATGTGCAGTGTTTGACATGTTTTGAATATGTGTTTATTGAATTCCTAGTGTTGATTGATGTGTGTATCGAATAACGATTGTATGTTATGATACCAACACTATGTGGATCTTATTGTCATGCTTTTAGATGATGTTATCAAGCATGAATTATGATATAACTTGATATGATTGATGTTTAATAGTATGCTGAGTGGTTACATGCTATTCCTATCATGTTATGTTTGATATTGTTGATGTGCATGATATGTTGATTGATGTTCATAGTATGCTGAGTGTTACATACTTACATATCATGTTGCATTTGTTAATTCCCATTGTGTGGAATTAACATGGTGGCCAATATACGTGTCCGCGATATAATGGAACGTTGAGGTGGTAGCCGTGTCCGCGATATAATGGAACGGTGAGTTATCCGTGACCCGCGATTTAATGGGGCGGTGAAGTGGTACCACATGCATGGGTGTGTTGCATTACTCGAATATAACATGAATGGATGATTTTTCCAATGTTATATTTGATTGTTTGTATGCACGTATGATTGATAAATGGTTGATGATGTTTGATGAATATTTGCAAATATGAAAGGCAATATGTCATGGATATATGAATTGTAAAGGTTTTGTAAATTATGAAATATGCTAATTATTGGGTGATGCTTATGATTTCGTGAATTGATTGTTATGAATGTATAACCAAATGTATATTTGAGAAGCTCACCCTTACTGTTGCATATTTCAGATTGAGGAGCTTCGCTCAGGTGCTTGGCGAAGGCTTATCGTGTCTAGTTTAGTTTCGTTTTAGTATGTCCGGGTCATGCTCTGATAGTTGTAACTCCGGGAACGTTTGGTTGTCGAGCTGCTTAGTCAGACTCGTTTATTTTCTTTTAATTGTTATAATATGACGTTGACTTTTCCAGGTGTTAATCCCTGATGATTTTGGAAAATATTATAACATTTGATTTTATTAAATAAATTATTCCGTTGTGTAGACATGTATGAGTTACCACTAAAATTATGCATGACAGGAATTTATTTTATTAAAAGAGAATTGTAGCATTCCTCGATTATTACATGTACTCTGAGTTTATAATTTTTAATATTTGCGAAAATTATATGCGGGGTTTTAGAGGGTGTTACAATAGTGGTATCAGAGCATAGTCGGTCGTTGTGACCAGAGTCTTGAGTCAGTCATTCCTTTTCGTATGCGACTAGTGCAAGGTAACACTGTCGATACTGTATTCTGATGTGGAGTATGTTTTAATTCTCAGGAATATGGCTGGAAGAGGTAATGGACGAAATGATGCTGCACTAGCTGAGGCTTTGGGGATGTTAGCTGGTGTACTTGCTGGAAACCCAACTGGAGGCGTGATTGGGGCTGATAGGCAATTGGGAAATTTCCAGAGGAACAATCCTCCGTTGTTCAAAGGTACACATGACCCCGAAGGTGCTCAGAAGTGGCTGAAGGAAATCGAAAGGATTTTCCGTGTGATCGATTGTGCTGAAGATCTGAAAGTCAGATATGGTACGCATATGTTGGCAGAAGAGGCCGACGACTGGTGGGTTGCCACAAGGACTGAAATGGTTCAGGATGGAGAGGCACTGACTTGGGCTAACTTCAGAAGGGCTTTTCTGAGGAGGTACTTTCCTGAAGATGTTCGGGGAAGAAAGGAAATTGAATTTTTGGAGCTTAAGCAGGGCAATCTGACTGTTAGTGAGTATGCTACTAAGTTCACTGAGCTGGCAAAGTATTATGCACACTACAACAATGATGAGGCTGGAGAATTCTCTAAATGTATCAAATTTGAGAATGGTCTCCGAGATGAGATTAAGCAGGGAATCAGGTACCAGCGTATTCGTAGATTTTCTGATCTGGTGGATTGTAGCAGAATCTTGGAAGAAGATATTACCAAGAATCGGTCGTCTCACTCTCGTGGAGCTGTTGATAAAAGAGGGAAGCAACATATGGACCGTGGCAAGCCATATGGTAGAGATAACCAGAGATCAGGCGGTTGGAAAAGGCATAGTGGGGGAGATTCTAAGGCTCCTATCAGATGCTACAGGTGTGGTGAGTCTGGTCATCACATTCGAGATTGCAAGAGTGATGAGAAGAAGTGCTATAAATGTGGAAAGGCTGGTCATTTGTCTATTGATTGCAAAGGGAAGTCTGTTACTTGTTACAATTGTGGCGAAGAAGGTCACATTCGTCCGCAGTGTCCTAAGCCTAGGAAGGATCAATCAGGTGGAAAAGTGTTTGCTTTGTCTGGATCTGAGACTACCCCAGAGGATCGATTGATTAAAGGTACGTGTTTTATTCATGGCACACCTTTAGTTGCAATTATTGATGCTGGTGCAACTCATTCTTTCATTTCTTTGGATTGTGCTGAGAGGTTGAAACTGGACATATCTGGTATGCGAGGTAGCATGGTTGTTGATACTCCTGCCTCGGGTTCAGTGACAACTTCACTCGTATGTAGGAATTGTCCTATTGAGATTTTTGGTAGAGGTTTCGGTATGGATTTAGTGTGCCTACCGCTTGAACAAATTGATATTATCCTTGGGATGAACTGGTTGGAATTTAACCGGGTTCATCTGAACTGCTTTGCTAAGACGGTGATTTTCCCAGAAGCAGTTGGTGTCGAGAATTTGACTATGACTGCTAGGCAGGTGCAAGAAGCAATGGAAGATGGTGCTAATGTGTTTATGTTACTTGCTTCGTTAGATGCAACAGGAAAGGTCAGGAGTAGTGAATTGCCAGTGGTGTGTGATTTTCCAGAAGTCTTTCCTGATGATGTTGGCGAGTTACCTCCTGAGAGAGAAGTGGAATTTTCTATAGATTTAATTCCTGGTACGAGACCGGTGTCGATGGCGCCATATCGTATGTCTGCGTCTGAATTGGCTGAATTGAAGAGTCAGTTGGAAGATTTACTGGAGAAGAAGTTTATTCGTCCAAGTGTTTCGCCTTGGGGTGCTCCGGTATTGTTGGTTAAGAAGAAAGAAGGTTCTATGAGACTGTGTGTTGATTACAGGCAATTGAACAAGGTAACCATTAAGAATCGGTACCCGTTACCGAGGATTGATGATTTAATGGATCAGTTAATTGGAGCCAGTGTATTCAGTAAGATTGATTTGAGATCTGGATATCATCAGATTCGTGTGAAAGCGGAAGATATTCAAAAGACTGCTTTTCGAACGAGGTATGGGCATTATGAATATTCTGTTATGCCGTTCGGAGTTACTAATGCACCTGGTGTTTTCATGGAATATATGAATAGGATTTTTCACCCATATCTGGATAAGTTTGTTGTGGTTTTTATTGATGACATTCTGATTTATTCCGAGAATGACGAAGAACATGCGGAACATCTCAGAATTGTGTTAGAGTTGTTGAAAGATAAGAAGTTGTATGCAAAGTTGTCCAAATGTGAGTTCTGGCTGAATGAAGTTAGTTTTCTTGGACATGTGATTTCTAAGAATGGTATTGCAGTGGATCCTACGAAAGTAGAAGCGGTATCTCAGTGGGAAGCGCCGAAGACTGTTTCGGAAATCAGAAGTTTTCTTGGTCTTGCAGGTTATTACAGAAAATTTATCGAAGGATTCTCAAAGTTAGCATTGCCGTTGACGAAGTTGACTCGTAAAGGACAAGCGTTTATTTGGGATTCTGATTGTGAGAAAGGTTTCCAAGAACTGAAGCGGAGATTGACTAGTGCTCCTATTCTGATTTTGCCGAATCCGGTGGAATCTTTTGTGGTTTATTGTGATGCATCTCTGTTGGGTTTAGGTGGTGTTTTAATGCAGAATCAGCAGGTAGTTGCGTATGCTTCGAGACAGTTGAAGGTTCATGAAAGGAACTATCCTACTCATGACTTAGAGTTGGCAGCAGTTGTGTTTGTCTTGAAATTGTGGAGACATTATCTGTATGGTTCGAGGTTTGAAGTGTATAGTGATCATAAGAGTTTGAAGTATCTTTTCGATCAGAAAGAGCTCAATATGAGGCAAAGAAGGTGGTTAGAATTCCTCAAAGATTATGATTTTGGTTTGAATTACCATCCTGGTAAGGCAAATGTAGTTGCAGATGCTTTGAGCAGGAAGTCCTTGCATATGTCTATGATGATGGTTCGTGAATTGGATTTAATTGAGCAATTCCGAGATTTGAGTTTGGTTTGTGAAAGTACTCCGAAGTGTGTTCGTTTGGGTATGTTGAAACTTACTAGTGGTATTCTAGAAGAGATCAGGATCGGGCAGAAATCCGATGTTAATTTAGTTGATAAATTGACATTGATCAACCAAGGTCAAGGTGGTGAGTTTAGGATTGATGAAAATTATGTTATGAGATTTGGCGATAGAGTTTGTGTTCCTGATGTCGCAGAAATCAAGAAAAGTATATTAGAGGAAGGACATCGCAGTGGGATGAGCATTCATCCGGGTGCCACGAAAATGTATCATGATTTGAAGAAATTGTTTTGGTGGCCGAGAATGAAAAAGGAAATAGCTGAATTTGTGTATGCATGTTTAATCTGTCAGAAATCGAAGATTGAGCATCAAAAGCCGTCTGGGTTTATGCAACCGATGTTTATTCCAGAATGGAAGTGGGATAGTATTTATATGGATTTCGTATCTGGGTTGCCAAGGACTCCTATGAATTGTGAAGCGATATGGGTCGTTGTGGACAGGTTGACTAAGTCTGCTCATTTTATACCGGTGCGAATGGATTACTCGATGGAGAGATTGGCACAGTTGTATATTGAGAAAATAGTGAGTTTGCATGGAGTTCCTTCTAGTATTGTGTCAGATAGAGATCCGAGGTTCACTTCGAAATTTTGGGAAGGATTGCAGAAGGCTTTGGGTACTAAGTTGAGATTGAGTTCAGCTTACCATCCTCAGACTGATGGACAGACGGAGAGGACGATTCAATCGTTAGAAGACTTATTGCGTGCTTGTGTTTTAGAGAAAGGTGGAGCTTGGGATAGCTATTTGCCATTGATTGAATTTACTTATAACAATAGTTACCATTCGAGTATTGGTATGGCTCCGTTTGAGGCATTGTATGGTAGACGGTGTAGGACGCCTTTGTGTTGGTATGAATCTGGAGAGAGTTCGGTAATTGGGCCAGAGATTGTTCAGCAGACTACCGAAAAGATCAAATTGATTCAAGAGAAGATGAGAGCTTCTCAGAGTCGTCAGAAAAGTTATCATGATAAGAGGAGAAAGAATTTAGAATTCAGCGCTGGAGATCATGTGTTCATGAGAGTTACTCCGATGACGGGTATTGGTCGGGCGTTGAAGTCTAAGAAGTTGACTCCGCGTTTTATTGGTCCGTTTCAGATTACGGAAAGAGTGGGAGAAGTTGCTTATCGCATTGCTTTACCTCCGAGACTTGCGAATTTGCACAATGTTTTTCATGTTTCTCAGTTGAGGAGATACATTCCAGACCCATCTCATGTAATCCAAATAGATGATGTACAGGTAAGAGATAACCTGACAGTAGAAGCATTGCCTATGAGGATAGAAGATCGGGAAGTGAAACAGTTAAGAGGTAAAGAGATAGCATTAGTGAAGGTTGCTTGGGGAGGTCCAGCAGATGGAAATATCACTTGGGAGCTGGAGAGCCAGATGAAAGAGGCTTATCCGGAGCTGTTCGTCTAAGGTATGTTTTCGAGGACGAAAACTCTTTTAGTGGGGGAGAGTTGTAACACCCTGTTTTCAATTAATTGATTTATTTAAATTTGGGAATTTATTTTATTAGAATTAATAAAATAAAAAGAATTATTTATTTTGGAGTATTTGAGGAAAATAAAAGAAATAAGGAATATTGGGATTTTTATGTTATTGGGCTTAGATGTTGTTAGTAAAGAGTGGGGGTGCAGAGAAATAAAGTTATGTTTGGGACTTAGGCCATTTTCTCATTTTTGGTTTTCACGTAAGAACAGAAGTTGGAATTTGGGAAAATAGAGCTCTGAAGAACGGAGAACGAAGAACATCGCTCAAGAACTCAAAGCTGCTAATTGATAAGGTAAGGGGGGTTTATACTCGATTTATATTTGTTTATGGGTTTATGTACGGTGGATTCGGGTAATCGTAGGAAATCCCAATTGTTAGATGTTTCTAGGGATCGATAACCTTAGGATTGAACTTTGTTAGAAAAGGTTTAAGTTCCCGATTTTATGAATCAATTAGAGACTTTAGGTTCCTATGATGGATTGGATGTCTTTGTACTATATTGCACCGCCGTAGAGAGGTATTTTCGTGCAAAAAAAATGGGTATATGAGCTGCTGCAAAAACAGAAAAATTGGGTTCGCACTCATCAACACGGGCGCGTTGATTTACGCGGGCACCCGTGTTGATTCACTGTAATGCTGATGAAAAAGTGTTTTCTGGCCATAATTCAACACGGGCGTGTTGATTAACACGGGCGCCCGTGTTGATTCACTGTGTTGGCATAAAAATGGGTTTTCTGGGCACAATTCAACACGGGCCGTGTTGATTTACACGGGCGCCCGTGTTGATCCCCTGTTTTGTCAAAAAAAACGTGTTTTCTGGACACATTTCCACACGGGCAGTGTTGTTTTACACGGGCACCCGTGTTAAACCTCCTGTGTTGGTTTTTAAACTATGTTTTCCGTGCATGTTGTTAAGTACGGATTGATCCGGTTTTGATGTGCAGTGTTTGACATGTTTTGAATATGTGTTTATTGAATTCCTAGTGTTGATTGATGTGTGTATCGAATAACGATTGTATGTTATGATACCAACACTATGTGGATCTTATTGTCATGCTTTTAGATGATGTTATCAAGCATGAATTATGATATAACTTGATATGATTGATGTTTAATAGTATGCTGAGTGGTTACATGCTATTCCTATCATGTTATGTTTGATATTGTTGATGTGCATGATATGTTGATTGATGTTCATAGTATGCTGAGTGTTACATACTTACATATCATGTTGCATTTGTTAATTCCCATTGTGTGGAATTAACATGGTGGCCAATATACGTGTCCGCGATATAATGGAACGTTGAGGTGGTAGCCGTGTCCGCGATATAATGGAACGGTGAGTTATCCGTGACCCGCGATTTAATGGGGCGGTGAAGTGGTACCACATGCATGGGTGTGTTGCATTACTCGAATATAACATGAATGGATGATTTTTCCAATGTTATATTTGATTGTTTGTATGCACGTATGATTGATAAATGGTTGATGATGTTTGATGAATATTTGCAAATATGAAAGGCAATATGTCATGGATATATGAATTGTAAAGGTTTTGTAAATTATGAAATATGCTAATTATTGGGTGATGCTTATGATTTCGTGAATTGATTGTTATGAATGTATAACCAAATGTATATTTGAGAAGCTCACCCTTACTGTTGCATATTTCAGATTGAGGAGCTTCGCTCAGGTGCTTGGCGAAGGCTTATCGTGTCTAGTTTAGTTTCGTTTTAGTATGTCCGGGTCATGCTCTGATAGTTGTAACTCCGGGAACGTTTGGTTGTCGAGCTGCTTAGTCAGACTCGTTTATTTTCTTTTAATTGTTATAATATGACGTTGACTTTTCCAGGTGTTAATCCCTGATGATTTTGGAAAATATTATAACATTTGATTTTATTAAATAAATTATTCCGTTGTGTAGACATGTATGAGTTACCACTAAAATTATGCATGACAGGAATTTATTTTATTAAAAGAGAATTGTAGCATTCCTCGATTATTACATGTACTCTGAGTTTATAATTTTTAATATTTGCGAAAATTATATGCGGGGTTTTAGAGGGTGTTACACTTGTCATTATGGAAGGTAGTCTGTTGCCGAGATTTTTGTTACTCTAAAGGATGGTATCCTTGTCATTATGGAAGGTAGTCTATTGTCGAGATTTTTGTTACTCCAATGGATGGTAGCCTTGTCATTATGGAAGGTAGTCTTTTGTCGAGATTCTAGTTACTCCAATTGATGGTAGCCTTTTCATTATGGAAGGTAGTCTGTTGTCGAAATTTTAGTTACTCTAATGGATGGTAGCCTTGTTATTATGGAAGGTAGTCTGTCATTGAGATTTCTGCTACTCCAATGGATGATAGCCTTGTCATTATGGAAGGTAGTGTTTTGTTAAGATTTTTATTACTCCAATGGATGGTATCCTTGTCATTATGGAAGGTAGTCTGTTGTCGAGATTTTTGTTACTCTAATGGATGGTAGACTTGTCATTATGGAAGGTAGTCTGTTGTCGAAATTTTTGTTACTCCAATGGATGGTAGCCTTGTCATTATGGAAGGTAGTCTGTTGTCGAGATTTTTGTTACTCCAATGGATGGTAGCCTTGTCATTATGGAAGGTAGTCTGTTGTCGAGATTTTTCTTACTCCAATGGATGGTAGCCTTGTCATTATGGAAGGTAGTCTGTTGTCGAGATTTTTGTTACTCCAATGGATGGTAGCCTTGTCATTATGGAAGGTAGTCTGTCGTTGATATTTCTGCTACTCCAATGGATGGTAGCCTTGTCATTATGGAAGGTAGTCTTTTGTCTAGATTTCTATTACTCAAATGGATGGTAGCCTTGTCATTATAGAAGGTAGTCTGTAGTCGAGATTTTTGTTACTATAATGGATGGTAGCCTTGTCATTATGGAAGGTAGTCTGTTGTCGAGATTTTTATTACACCAATGGATGGTAGCCTTGTCGTTATAGAAGGTAGTCTGTTGTCTAGATTTTTGTTACTCCAATGGAAGTTAGCCTCGTCATTATGGATGGTAGTCTGTTGCCGAGATTTTTGTTACTCTACAGGATGGTAGCCTTGTCATGATGGAAGGTAGTCTGTTGTCGAAATTTTTTTTACTCCAATGGATGGTAGTCTTTTCATTATGGAAGGTAGTCTGTCGTTGAGATTTCTGTTACTCCAATGGATGGTAGCCTTGTCATTATGGAAGGTAGTCTTTTGTCTAGATTTTTATTACTCAAATGGACGGTAGCCTTGTCATTATGGAAGGTAGTCTATTGTCGAGATTTTTGTTACTATAATGTATGGTAGCCTTGTCATTATGGAAGGTAGTATGTTGTCGAAATTTTTATTACACCAATGGATGGTAGCCTTGTCATTATGTAAGGTAGTCTTTTGTCGATATTTTTGTTACTCCAATGGATGGCAGCCTTGTCATTATGGAAGGTAGTCTTGTCATTATGGAAGGTAGTCTGTAGTCGAGATTTTTGTTACTATAATGGATGGTAGCCTTGTCATTATAGAAGGTATTCTGTTGTCGAAATTTTTATTACACCAATGGATGATAGCCTTGTCATTATGGAAGGTAGTCTATTGTTCAGATTTTTGTTACTCCAATGGATGGTAGCCTTGTCATTATGGAAGGTAGTCTGTTGCCGAGATTTTTGTTACTCTAAAGGATGGTAGCCTTGTCATTATGGAAGGTAGTCTATTGTCGAGATTTTTGTTACTCCAATGGATGGTAGCCTTGTCATTATGGAAGGTAGTCTGTTGTCGAGATTCTAGTTACTCCAATGGATGGTAGCCTTTTCATTATGGAAGGTAGTCTGTTGTCGAAATTTTAGTTACTCCAATGGATGGTAGCCTTGTTATTATGGAAGGTAGTATGTCATTGAGATTTCTGCTACTCCAATGGATGGTAGCCTTGTCATTATGGAAGGTAGTGTTTTGTCAAGATTTTTATTACTCCAATGGATGGTATCCTTGTCATTATGGAAGGTAGTCTGTTGTCGAGATTTTTGTTACTCTAATGGATGGTAGCCTTGTCATTATGGAAGGTAGTCTGTTGTCGAAATTTTTGTTACTCCAATGGATGGTAGCCTTGTCATTATGGAAGGTAGTCTGTTGTCGAGATTTTTGTTACTCCAATGGATGGTAGCCTTGTCATTATGGAAGGTAGTCTGTTGTCGAGATTTTTGTTACTCCAATGGATGGTAGCCTTGTCATTATGGAAGGTAGTCTGTCGTTGATATTTCTGCTACTCCAATGGATGGTAGCCTTGTCATTATGGAAGGTAGTCTTTTGTCTAGATTTCTATTACTCAAATGGATGGTAGCCTTGTCATTATAGAAGGTAGTCTGTATCCGAGATTTTTGTTACTATAATGGATGGTAGCCTTGTCATTATGGAAGGTAGTCTGTTGTCGAAATTTTTATTACACCAATGGATGGTAGCCTTTTCATTATGGAAGGTAGTCTATTGTCTAGATTTTTGTTTCTCCAATGGATGTTAGCCTTGTCATTATGGAAGGTAGTCTGTCATTGTGATTTCTGCTACTCCAATGGATGGTAGCCTTGTTATTATGGAAGCTAGTCTGTTGTCGAGATTTTTGTTACTATAATGGATAGAGTCTTGTCATTATGGAAGGTAGTCTGTTGTCAAAATTTTTGTTACTCCAATGGATGGTAGCCTTGTAATTATGGAAGGTAGTCTGTTGTCGAGATTTTTGTTACTCCAATGGATGGTAGCCTTGTCATTATGGAAGGTAGTCTGTTGTCAAGATTTTTGTTACTATAATGGATGGTAGCCTTGTCATTATGGAAGGTAGTATGTTGTCGAAATTTTTATTACACCAATGGATGGTAGCCTTGTCATTATGGAAGGTAGTCTGTTGTCTAGATTTTTGTTACTCCAATGGATGGTAGCCTTGTCATTATGGAAGGTAGTCTGTTGTGGAGATTTTTGTTAATCCAATAGATGGTAGCCTTTTCATTATGGAAGGTAGTTTTTTGTCGAGATTTTTGTTACTCCAATTGATTGTAGCCTTGTCATTATGGAAGGTAGTTTGTTGTCGAGATTATTGTTACTCCAATGGATGTAGCCTTGTCATTATGGAAGGTAGTCTGTTGTCTAGATTTTTGTTACTCCAATGGATGGTAGCCTTGTCATTATAGAAGGTAGTCTATTGTCGATATTTTTATTATTCCAATGGATGGTAGCCTTGTCATTATGGAAAGTGGTTTATTGTCGAGATTTTTGTTACTCCAATGGATGGAAGCCTTGTCCTTATTGAAGGTAGTCTATTGTCAAGATTTTTGTTACTCAAATCGATGGCATCCTTGTCATTATGGAAGGTAGTCTGTCGTCGAGATTTCTGTTACTCCAATGGTTGGTAGCCTTGTCATTATGGAAGGTAGTCTGTTGTCGATATTTTTGTTACACCAATGGATGGTAGCCTTGTCATTATGGAACGTAGTCTATTGTCGAGATTTTTGTTACTCCAATGGATGGTAGCCTTGTCATTATAGAAGGTAGTCTGTTGCCGAGATTTTTGTTACTCTAAAGGGTGGTAGCCTTGTCATTATGGAAGGTAGTCTGTTGTCGAGATTCTTGTTACTCCAATGGATGGTAGCCTTTTCATTATGGAAGGTAGTCTGTTGTCGAAATTTTAGTTACTCTAATGGATGGTAGCCTTGCCATTATGGAAGGTAGTCTGTCATTGAGATTTCGGCTACTCCAATGGATGGTAGCCTTGTCATTATGGAAGGTAGTGTTTTGTCGAGATTTTTATTACTCCAATGGATGGTAGCCTTGTCATTATGGAAGGTAGTCTATTGTCGAGATTTTTGTTACTATAATGGATGGTAGCCTTCTCATTATGGAAGGTAGTCTGTTGTCGAAATTTTTGTTACTCCAATGGATGGTAGCCTTGTCATTATGGAAGGTAGTCTGTTGTCGAGATTTTTGTTACTCCAATGGATTGTAGCCTTGTCATTATGGAAGGTAGTCTGTCGTTGATATTTTCTGCTACTCCAATGGATGGTAGCCTTGTCATTATGGAAGGTAGTCTTTTGTCTAGATTTCTATTACTCAAATGGATGGTAGCCTTGTCAATATGGAAGGTAGTCTGTTGTCGAGATTTTTGTTACTATAATGGATGGTAGCCTTGTCATTATGGAAGGTAGTCTGTTGTCGAAATTTTTGTTACTCCAATGAATGGTAGCCTTGTCATTATGGAAGGTAGTCTGTTGTCGAGATTTTTGTTACTCCAATGGATGGTAGCCTTGTCATTATTGAAGGTAGTCTGTTGTCGAGATTTTTGTTACTCCAATGGATGGTTGCCTTGTCATTATGGAAGGTAGTATGTCGTTGATATTTCTGCTACTCCAATGGATGGTAGCCTTGTCATTATGGAAGGTAATCTTTTGTCGAGATTTCTATTACTCAAATGGATGGTAGCCTTGTCATTATGGGAGGTAGTCTGTTGTCGTGATTTTTGTTACTATAATGGATGGTAGCCTTGTCATTATGGAAGGTAGTCTGTTTTCGAAATTTTTATTACACCAACGGATGGTAGCCTTGTCATTATGGAAGGTAGTTTATTGTCTAGATTTTTGTTACTCTAATGGATGTTAGCCTTGTCATTATTGAAGGTAGTCTGCTGTCAAGATTTTTGTTACTATAATGGAAGGTAGCCTTGTCATTATGGAAGGTAGTCTGTTGTCGAAATTTTTATTACACCAATGGATGGTAGCCTTGTCATTATGGAAGGTAGTCTGTTGTCTAGATTTTTGTTACTACAATGGATGGTAGCCTTGTCATTATGGAAGGTAGTATGTTATGGAGATTTTTGTTAATCCAATAGATGGTAGCCTTGTCATTATGGAAGGTGGTTTGTTGTCGAGATTTTTGTTACTCCAATGGATGGAAGCCTTGTCATTATGGAAGGTAGTCTGTTGTCGAGATTATTGTTACTCCAATGGATGGTAGCCTTGTCATTATGGAAGGTAGTCTATTGTCGAGATTTTTGTTACTCCAATGGATGGTAGCCTTGTCATTATAGAAGGTAGTCTATTGTCGATATTTTTATTATTCCAATAAATGGTAGCCTTGTCATTATGGAAGGTGGTCTATTGTCTAGATTTTTGTTACTCCAATGGATGGAAGCCTTGTCCTTATGGAAGGTAGTCTATTGTCAATATTTTTGTTACTCCAATGGATGGCATCCTTGTGATTATGGAAGGTAGTCTGTCGTCGAGATTTCTGTTACTCCAATGGTTGGTAGCCTTGTCATTATGGAAGGTAGTCTGTTGTCGGTATTTTTGTTACTCCAATGGATGGTAGCCTTGTCATTATGGAAGGTAGTCTGTTGTCGAGATTTTTGTTACTCCAATGGATGGTAGCCTTGTCATTATAGAAGGTAGTATGTTGCCGAGATTTTTGTTACTCTAAAGGGTGGTATCCTTGTCATTATGGAAGGTAGTCTGTTGTCGAGATTTTTGTTACTATAATGGATGGAAGCCTTGTCCTTATGGAAGGTAGTCTATTGTCAATATTTTTGATACTCCAATGGATGGCATCCTTGTGATTATGGAAGGTAGTCTGTCGTCGAGATTTCTGTTACTCCAATGGTTGGTAGCCTTGTCATTATGGAAGGTAGTCTGTTGTCGGTATTTTTGTTACTCCAATGGATGGTAGCCTTGTCATTATGGAAGGTAGTCTGTTGTCGAGATTTTTGTTACTCCAATGGATGGTAGCCTTGTCATTATAGAAGGTAGTATGTTGCCGAGATTTTTGTTACTCTAAAGGGTGGTATCCTTGTCATTATGGAAGGTAGTCTGTTGTCGAGATTTTTGTTACTATAATGGATGGTAGCCTTGTCATTATGGAAGGTAGTCTGTTGTCGAAATTTTAGTTACTCCAATGGATGGTAGCCTTGTCATTATGGAAGGTAGTCTGTTGTCGAGATTTTTGTTACTCCAATGGATGGTAGCCTTGTCATTATGGAAGGTAGTCTGTCATTGATATTTCTGCTACTCCAATGGATGGTAGCCTTGTCATTATGGAAGGTAGTCTTTTGTCTAGATTTCTATTACTCAAATGGATGGTAGCCTTGTCATTATGGAAGGTAGTCTGTTGTCGATATTTTTGTTACTATAATGGATAGTAGCCTTGTCATTATGGAAGGTAGTCTGTTGTCGAAATTTTTATTACACCAATGGATGGTAGCCTTGTCATTATGGAAGGTAGTCTATTGTCTAGATTTTTGTTACTCCAATGGATGTTAGCCTTGTCATTATGGAAGGTAGTCTGTCATTGTGATTTCCGCTACTCCAATGGATGGTAGCCTTGTTATTATGGAAGCTAGTCTGTTGTCGAGATTTTTGTTACTATAATGGATAGAGCCTTATCATTATGGAAGGTAGTCTGTTGTCAAGATTTTTGTTACTATAATGGATGGTAGCCTTGTCATTATGGAAGGTAGTCTGTTGTCGAAATTTTTATTACACCAATGGATGGTAGCCTTGTCATTATGGAAGGTAGTCGGTTGTCTAGATTTTTGTTACTCCAATGGATGGTAGCCTTGTCATTATGGAAGGTAGTCTGTTGTGGAGATTTTTGTTAATCCAATAGATGGTAGCCTTGTCATTATGGAAGGTAGTTTGTTGTCGAGATTTTTGTTACTCCAATTGATTGTAGCCTTCTCATTATGGAAGGTATTCTGTTGTCGAGATTATTGTTACTCCAATGGATGGTAGCCTTGTCATTATGGAAGGTAGTCTGTTGTCGAGATTATTGTTACTCCAATGGATGGTAGCCTTGTCATTATGGAAGGTAGTCTATTGTGGAGATTTTTGTTACCCCAATGGATGGTAGCCTTGTTATTATGGAAGGTAGTATGTCATTTAGATTTCTGCTACTCCAATGGATGGTAGCCTTGTCATTATGGAAGGTAGTGTTTTTTCGAGATTTTTATTACTCCAATGGATGGTATCCTTGTCATTATGGAAGGTAGTCTGTTGTCGAGATTTTTGTTACTATAATGGATGGTAGCCTTGTCATTATGGAAGGTAGTCTGTTGTCGAAATTTTTGTTACTCCAATGGATGGTAGCCTTGTCATTATGGAAGGTAGTCTATTGTCGAGATTTTTGTTACTCCAATGGATGGTAGCCTTGTCATTATGGAAGGTAGTCTGTCGTTGATATTTCTGCTACTCCAATGGATGGTAGCCTTGTCATTATGGAAGGTAGTCTTTTGTCTAGATTTCTATTACTCAAATGGATGGTAGCCTTGTCAATATGGAAGGTAGTCTGTTGTCGAGATTTTTGTTACTATAATGGATAGTAGCCTTGTCATTATGGAAGGTAGTCTGTTGTCGAAATTTTTATTACACCAATGGATGGTAGCCTTGTCATTATGGAAGGTAGTCTATTGTCTAGATTTTTGTTACTCCAATGGATGTTAGCCTTGTCATTATGGAAGGTAGTCTGTCATTGTGATTTCCGCTACTCCAATGGATGGTAGCCTTGTTATTATGGAAGCTAGTCTGTTGTCGAGATTTTTGTTACTATAATGGATAGAGCCTTATCATTATGGAAGGTAGTCTGTTGTCAAGATTTTTGTTACTATAATGGATGGTAGCCTTGTCATTATGGAAGGTAGTCTGTTGTCGAAATTTTTATTACACCAATGGATGGTAGCCTTGTCATTATGGAAGGTAGTCGGTTGTCTAGATTTTTGTTACTCCAATGGATGGTAGCCTTGTCATTATGGAAGGTAGTCTGTTGTGGAGATTTTTGTTAATCCAATAGATGGTAGCCTTGTCATTATGGAAGGTAGTTTGTTGTCGAGATTTTTGTTACTCCAATTGATTGTAGCCTTCTCATTATGGAAGGTAGTCTGTTGTCGAGATTATTGTTACTCCAATGGATGGTAGCCTTGTCATTATGGAAGGTAGTCTGTTGTCGAGATTATTGTTACTCCAATGGATGGTAGCCTTGTCATTATGGAAGGTAGTCTATTGTCGAGATTTTTGTTACCCCAATGGATGGTAGCCTTGTTATTATGGAAGGTAGTCTGTCATTTAGATTTCTGCTACTCCAATGGATGGTAGCCTTGTCATTATGGAAGGTAGTGTTTTTTCGAGATTTTTATTACTCCAATGGATGGTATCCTTGTCATTATGGAAGGTAGTCTGTTGTCGAGATTTTTGTTACTATAATGGATGGTAGCCTTCTCATTATGGAAGGTAGTCTGTTGTCGAAATTTTTGTTACTCCAATGGATGGTAGCCTTGTCATTATGGAAGGTAGTCTGTTGTCGAGATTTTTGTTACTCCAATGGATGGTAGCCTTGTCATTATGGAAGGTAGTCTGTCGTTGATATTTCTGCTACTCCAATGGATGGTAGCCTTGTCATTATGGAAGGTAGTCTTTTGTCTAGATTTCTATTACTCAAATGGATGGTAGCCTTGTCAATATGGAAGGTAGTCTGTTGTCGAGATATTTGTTACTATAATGGATAGTAGCCTTGTCATTATGGAAGGTAGTCTGTTGTCGAAATTTTTATTACACCAATGGATGGTAGCCTTGTCATTATGGAAGGTATTCTATTGTCTAGATTTTTGTTACTCCAATGGATGTTAGCCTTGTCATTATGGAAGGTAGTCTGTCATTGTGATTTCTGCTACTCCAATGGATGGTAGCCTTGTTATTATGGAAGGTAGTCTGTTGTCGAAATTTTTGTTACTCCAATGGATGGTAGCCTTGTAATTATGGAAGGTAGTCTGTTGTTGAGATTTTTGTTACTCCAATGGATGGTAGCCTTGTCATTATGGAAGGTAGTCTGTTGTCAAGATTTTTGTTACTATAATGGATGGTAGCCTTGTCATTATGGAAGGTAGTCTGTTGTCGAAATTTTTATTACACCAATGGATGGTAGCCTTGTTATTATGGAAGGTAGTCTGTTGTCTACATTTTTGTTACTCCAATGGATGGTAGCCTTGTCATTATGGAAGGTAGTCGGTTGTGGAGATTTTTGTTAATCCAATAGATGGTAGCCTTGTCATTATGGAAGGTAGTCTGTTGTCTAGATTTTTGTTACTCTAATGGATGGTAGCCTTGTCATTATGGAAGGTAGTATGTTATGGAGATTTTTGTTAATCCAATAGATGGTAGCCTTGTCATTATGGAAGGTGGTTTGTTGTCGAGATTTTTGTTACTCCAATGGATGGAAGCCTTGTCATTATGGAAGGTAGTCTGTTGTCGAGATTATTGTTACTCCAATGGATGGTAGCCTTGTCATTATGGAAGGTAGTCTATTGTCGAGATTTTTGTTACTCCAATGGATGGTAGCCTTGTCATTATAGAAGGTAGACTATTGTCGATATTTTTATTATTCCACTGGATGGTAGCCTTGTCATTATGGAAGGTGGTCTATTGTCTAGATTTTTGTTACTCCAATGGATGGAAGCCTTGTCTTTATGGAAGGTAGTCTATTGTCATGATTTTTGTTACTACAATGGATGGCATCCTTGTCATTATGGAAGGTAGTCTGTCGTCGAGATTTCTGTTACTCCAATGGTTGGTAGCCTTGTCATTATGGAAGGTAGTCTGTTGTCGATATTTTTGTTACTCCAATGGATGGTAGCCTTGTCATTATGGAAGTTAGTCTGTTGTCGAGATTTTTGTTACTCCAATGGATGGTAGCCTTGTGATAATAGAAGGTAGTTTGTTGCCGAGATTTTTGTTACTCTAAAGGGTGGTAGCCTTATCATTATGGAAGGTAGTCTGTTGTCGAGATTTTTGTTACTCCAATGGATGGTAGCCGTGTCATTTTGGAAGGTAGTCTATTGTCGAGATTTTTGTTACTCCAATGGATGGTAGCCTTGTCAATATGGAAGGTAGTGTTTGTCGATATTTTTTTTACTCCAATGGATGGTAGCCTTGTCATTATGGAAGGTAGTATGTTGCCGAGATTTTTGTTACTCTAAAGGATGGTAGCCTTGTCATTATGGAAGGTAGTTTGTTGTCGATATTTTTGTTACTCAAGTGGATGGTAGCCTTGTCATTATGGAAGGTAGTCTGTCGTTGAGATTTCAGCTACTCCAATGGATGGTAGCATTGTAATTATGGAAGGTAGTCTTTTGTCGAGATTTTTATTATTCCACTGAATGGTAGCCTTGTCATTATGGAAGGTGGTCTATTGTCTAGATTTTTGTTACTCCAATTGATGGAAGCCTTGTCTTTATGGAAGGTAGTCTATTGTCATGATTTTTGTTACTACAATGGATGGCATCCTTGTCATTATGGAAGGTAGTCTGTCGTCGAGATTTCTGTTACTCCAATGGTTGGTAGCCTTGTCATTATGGAAGGTAGTCTGTTGTCGATATTTTTGTTACTCCAATGGATGGTAGCCTTGTCATTATGGAAGTTAGTCTGTTGTCGAGATTTTTGTTACTCCAATGGATGGTAGCCTTGTGATAATAGAAGGTAGTTTGTTGCCGAGATTTTTGTTACTCTAAAGGGTGGTAGCCTTATCATTATGGAAGGTAGTCTGTTGTCGAGATTTTTGTTACTCCAATGGATGGTAGCCGTGTCATTTTGGAAGGTAGTCTATTGTCGAGATTTTTGTTACTCCAATGGATGGTAGCCTTGTCAATATGGAAGGTAGTATGTTGCCGAGATTTTTGTTACTCTAAAGGATGGTAGCCTTGTCATTATGGAAGGTAGTTTGTTGTCGATATTTTTGTTACTCCAGTGGATGGTAGCCTTGTCATTATGGAAGGTAGTCTGTCGTTGAGATTTCAGCTACTCCAATGGATGGTAGCATTGTAATTATGGAAGGTAGTCTTTTGTCGAGATTTTTATTACTCCAATGGATGGTTGCCTTGTCATTATGGAAGGTGGTCTGTTGTCGAGATTTTTTTTACTCCAATGCATGGAAGCCTTGTCCTTATGGAAGGTAGTCTATTGTCGAGATTTTTATTACACCATTTGATTGTAGCCTTGACATTATGGAAGGTAGTCTGTTGTCTAGATTTTTGTTACTCCAATGGATGGTAGCCTTGTCATTATGGAAGGTAGTCTGTTGTCGAAATTTTTGTTACTATCATAGATGGTAGCCTTGTCATTATGGAAGGAAGTCTGTTATCGAAATTTTTATTACACCAATGGATGGTAGCCTTTTCATTATGGAAGGTAGTCTATTGTCTAGATTTTTGTTACTCCAATGGATGTTAGCCTTGTCATTATGGAAGGTAGTTTGTCATTGTGATTTCTGCTACTCCAATGGATGGTAGCGTTGTTTTTATGGAAGCTAGTCTATTGTCGAGATTTTTGTTACTATAATGGATAGAGCCTTGTCATTATGGAAGGTAGTCTGTTGTCGAAATTTTTGTTACTCCAATGGATGGTAGCCTTGTAATTATGGAAGGTAGTCTGTTGTCGAGATTTTCGTTACTCCAATGGATGGTAGCCTTGCCATTATGGAAGGTATTCTGTTGTCAAGATTTTTGTTACTATAATGGATGGTAGCCTTGTCGTTATGGAAGGTAGTCTGTTGTCGAAATTTTTATTACACCAATGGATGGTAGCCTTGTCATTATGGAAGGTAGTCTGTTGTCTAGATTTTTGTTACTCCAATGGATGGTAGCCTTGTCATTATGGAAGGTAGTATGTTGTGGAGATTTTTGTTAATCCCATAGATTGTAGCCTTTTCATTATGGAAGGTAGTTTGTTGTCGAGATTTTTGTTACTCCAATTGATTGTTGCCATGTCATTATGGAAGGTAGTCTGTTGTCGAGATTATTGTTACTCCAATGGATGGTAGCCTTGTCATTATGGAAGGTAGTCTGTTGTCGAGATTATTGTTACTCCAATGGATGGTAGCCTTGTCATTATGGAAGGTAGTCTGTTATCGAGATTTTTGTTACTCCAATGGATGGTAGCCTTGTCATTATAGAAGGTAGTCTATTGTTGATATTTTTATTATTCCAATGGATGGTAGCCTTGTCATTATGGAAAGTGGTTTATTGTCGAGATTTTTGTTACTCCAATGGATGGAAGCCTTGTCCTTATTGAAGGTAGTCTATTGTCAAGATTTTTGTTACTCCAATGGATGGCATCCTTGTCATTATGGAAGGTAGTCTGTCGTCGAGATTTCTGTTACTCCAATGGTTGGTTGCCTTGTCATTATGGAAGGTAGTCTGTTGTCGATATTTTTGTTACTCCAATGGATGGTAGCCTTGTCATTATGGAAGGTAGTCTGGTGTCGAGATTTTTGTTACTCCAATGGATGGTAGCCTTGTGATAATAGAAGGTAGTTTGTTGCCGATATTTTTGTTACTCTAAAGGGTGGTAGCCTTATCATTATGGAAGGTAGTTTGTTGTCGAGATTTTTGTTACTCCAATGGATGGTAGCCGTGTCATTTTGGAAGGTAGTCTATTGTCGAGATTTTTGTTACTCCAATGGATGGTAGCCTTGTCAATATGGAAGGTAGTGTTTGTCGATATTTTTTTTACTCCAATGGATGGTAGCCTTGTCATTATGGAAGGTAGTCTGTTGTCGAGATTTTTGTTACTCCAATGGATGGTAGCCTTGTCATTATAGAAGGTAGGATGTTGCCGAGATTTTTGTTACTCTAAAGGATGGTAGCCTTGTCATTATGGAAGGTAGTTTGTTGTCGATATTTTTGTTACTCCAGTGGATGGTAGCCTTGTCATTATGGAAGGTAGTCTGTTGTCGAGATTATTGTTACTCCAATGGATGGTAGCCTTGTCATTATGGAAGGTAGTCTATTGTCGAGATTTTTGTTACTCCAATGGATGGTAGCCTTGTCATTATAGAAGGTAGTCTATTGTCGATATTTTTATTATTCCACTGGATGGTAGCCTTGTCATTATGGAAGGTGGTCTATTGTCTAGATTTTTGTTACTCCAATGGATGGAAGCCTTGTCTTTATGGAAGGTAGTCTATTGTCATGATTTTTGTTACTACAATGGATGGCATCCTTGTCATTATGGAAGGTAGTCTGTCGTCGAGATTTCTGTTACTCCAATGGTTGGTAGCCTTGTCATTATGGAAGGTAGTCTGTTGTCGATATTTTTGTTACTCCAATGGATGGTAGCCTTGTCATTATGGAAGTTAGTCTGTTGTCGAGATTTTTGTTACTCCAATGGATGGTAGCCTTGTGATAATAGAAGGTAGTTTGTTGCCGAGATTTTTGTTACTCTAAAGGGTGGTAGCCTTATCATTATGGAAGGTAGTCTGTTGTCGAGATTTTTGTTACTCCAATGGATGGTAGCCGTGTCATTTTGGAAGGTAGTCTATTGTCGAGATTTTTGTTACTCCAATGGATGGTAGCCTTGTCAATATGGAAGGTAGTGTTTGTCGATATTTTTTTTACTCCAATGGATGGTAGCCTTGTCATTATGGAAGGTAGTCTGTTGTCGAGATTTTTGTTACTCCAATGGATGGTAGCCTTGTCATTATAGAAGGTAGTATGTTGCCGAGATTTTTGTTACTCTAAAGGATGGTAGCCTTGTCATTATGGAAGGTAGTTTGTTGTCGATATTTTTGTTACTCCAGTGGATGGTAGCCTTGTCATTATGGAAGGTAGTCTGTCGTTGAGATTTCAGCTACTCCAATGGATGGTAGCATTGTAATTATGGAAGGTAGTCTTTTGTCGAGATTTTTATTACTCCAATGGATGGTTGCCTTGTCATTATGGAAGGTGGTCTATTGTCGAGATTTTTTTTACTCCAATGCATGGAAGCCTTGTCCTTATGGAAGGTAGTCTGTTGTCGAGATTTTTATTACACCATTTGATTGTAGCCTTAACATTATGGAAGGTAGTCTGTTGTCTAGATTTTTGTTACTCCAATGGATGGTATCCTTGTCATTATGGAAGGTAGTCTGTTGTCGAAATTTTTGTTACTATAATGGATGGTAGCCTTGTCATTATGGAAGGTAGTCTGTTATCGAAATTTTTATTACACCAATGGATGGTAGCCTTTTCATTATGGAAGGTAGTCTATTGTCTAGATTTTTGTTACTCCAATGGATGTTAGCCTTGTCATTATGGAAGGTAGTTTGTCATTGTGATTTCTGCTACTCCAATGGATGGTAGCGTTGTTATTATGGAAGCTAGTCTATTGTCGAGATTTTTGTTACTATAATGGATAGAGCCTTGTCATTATGGAAGGTAGTCTGTTGTCGAAATTTTTGTTACTCCAATGGATGGTAGCCTTGTAATTATGGAAGGTAGTCTGTTGTCGAGATTTTCGTTACTCCAATGGATGGTAGCCTTGCCATTATGGAAGGTATTCTGTTGTCAAGATTTTTGTTACTATAATGGATGGTAGCCTTGTCATTATGGAAGGTAGTCTGTTGTCGAAATTTTTATTACACCAATGGATGGTAGCCTTGTCATTATGGAAGGTAGTCTGTTGTCTAGATTTTTGTTACTGCAATGGATGGTAGCCTTGTCATTATGGAAGGTAGTCTGTTGTGGAGATTTTTGTTAATCCCATAGATTGTGGCCTTTTCATTATGGAAGGTAGTTTGTTGTCGAGATTTTTGTTACTCCAATTGATTGTCGCCATGTCATTATGGAAGGTAGTCTGTTGTCGAGATTATTGTTACTCCAAGGGATGGTAGCCTTGTCATTATGGAAGGTAGTCTGTTGTCGAGATTATTGTTACTCCAATGGATGGTAGCCTTGTCATTATGGAAGGTAGTCTGTTATCGAGATTTTTGTTACTCCAATGGATGGTAGCCTTGTCATTATAGAAGGTAGTCTATTGTTGATATTTTTATTATTCCAATGGATGGTAGCCTTGTCATTATGGAAAGTGGTTTATTGTCGAGATTTTTGTTACTCCAATGGATGGAAGCCTTGTCCTTATTGAAGGTAGTCTATTGTCAAGATTTTTGTTACTCCAATGGATGGCATCCTTGTCATTATGGAAGGTAGTCTATCGTCGAGATTTCTGTTACTCCAATGGTTGCTTGCCTTGTCATTATGGAAGGTAGTCTGTTGTCGATATTTTTGTTACTCCAATGGATGGTAGCCTTGTCATTATGGAAGGTAGTCTGTTGTCGAGATTTTTGTTACTCCAATGGATGGTAGCCTTGTGATAATAGAAGGTAGTTTGTTGCCGAGATTTTTGTTACTCTAAAGGGTGGTAGCCTTATCATTATGGAAGGTAGTTTGTTGTCGAGATTTTTGTTACTCCAATGGATGGTAGCCGTGTCATTTTGGAAGGTAGTCTATTGTCGAGATTTTTGTTACTCCAATGGATGGTAGCCTTGTCAATATGGAAGGTAGTGTTTGTCGATATTTTTTTTACTCCAATGGATGGTAGCCTTGTCATTATGGAAGGTAGTCTGTTGTCGAGATTTTTGTTACTCCAATGGATGGTAGCCTTGTCATTATAGAAGGTAGTATGTTGCCGAGATTTTTGTTACTCTAAAGGATGGTAGCCTTGTCATTATGGAAGGTAGTTTGTTGTCGATATTTTTGTTACTCCAGTGGATGGTAGCCTTGTCATTATGGAAGGTAGTCTGTCGTTGAGATTTCAGCTACTCCAATGGATGGTAGCCTTGTAATTATGGAAGGTAGTCTTTTGTCGAGATTTTTATTACTCCAATGGATGGTTGCCTTGTCATTATGGAAGGTGGTCTGTTGTCGAGATTTTTTGTACTCCAATGCATGGAAGCCTTGTCCTTATGGAAGGTAGTCTGTTGTCGAAATTTTTATTACACCATTTGATTGTAGCCTTGACATTATGGAAGGTAGTCTGTTGTCTAGATTTTTGTTACTCCAATGGATGGTAGCCTATTCATTATGGAAGGTAGTCTGTTGTCGAAATTTTTGTTACTATAATGGATGGTAGCCTTGTCATTATGGAAGGTAGTCTGTTATCGAAATTTTTGTTACACCAATGGATGGTAGCCTTTTCATTATGGAAGGTAGTCTATTGTCTAGATTTTTGTTACTCCAATGGATGTTAGCCTTGTCATTATGGAAGGTAGTCTGTCATTGTGATTTCTGCTACTCCAATGGATGGTAGCCTTGTTATTATGGAAGCTAGTCTGTTGTCGAGATTTTTGTTACTATAATGGATAGAGCCTTGTCATTATGGAAGGTAGTCTGTTGTCGAAATTTTTGTTACTCCAATGGATGGTAGCCTTGTAATTATGGAAGGTAGTCTGTTGTCGAGATTTTCGTTACTCCAATGGATGGTAGCCTTGCCATTATGGAAGGTATTCTGTTGTCAAGATTTTTGTTACTATAATGGATGGTAGCCTTGTCATTATGGAAGGTAGTCTGTTGTCGAAATTTTTATTACACCAATGGATGGTAGCCTTGTCATTATGGAAGGTAGTCTGTTGTCTAGATTTTTGTTACTCCAATGGATGGTAGCCTTGTCATTATGGAAGGTAGTCTGTTGTGGAGATTTTTGTTAATCCCATAGATTGTAGCCTTTTCATTATGGAAGGTAGTTTGTTGTCGAGATTTTTGTTACTCCAATTGATTGTCGCCTTGTCATTATGGAAGGTAGTCTGTTGTCGAGATTTTTGTTACTCCAATGGATGGTAGCCTTGTCATTATGGAAGGTAGTATGTTGTCGAGATTATTGTTACTCCAATGGATGGTAGCCTTGTCATTATGGAAGGTAGTCTGTTGTCGAGATTTTTGTTACTCCAATGGATGGTAGCCTTGTCATTATAGAAGGTAGTCTATTGTTGATATTTTTATTATTCCAATGGATGGTAGCCTTGTCATTATGGAAAGTGGTTTATTGTCGAGATTTTTGTTACTCCAATGGATGGAAGCCTTGTCCTTATTGAAGGTAGTCTATTGTCAAGATTTTTGTTACTCCAATGGATGGCATCCTTGTCATTATGGAAGGTAGTCAGTCGTCGAGATTTCTGTTACTCCAATAATTGGTAGCCTTGTCATTATGGAAGGTAGTCTGTTGTCGAGATTTTTGTTACTCCAATGGATGGTAGCCTTGTCATTATAGAAGGTAGTCTATTGTTGATATTTTTATTATTCCAATGGATGGTAGCCTTGTCATTATGGAAAGTGGTTTATTGTCGAGATTTTTGTTACTCCAATGGATGGAAGCCTTGTCCTTATTGAAGGTAGTCTATTGTCAAGAATTTTTTTACTCCAATGGATGGCATCCTTGTAATTATGGAAGGTAGTCTGTCGTCGAGATTTCTGTTACTCCAATGGTTGGTAGCCTTGTCATTATGGAAGGTAGTCTGTTGTCGATATTTTTGTTACTCCAATGGATGGTAGCCTTGTCATTATGGAAGGTAGTCTGTTGTCGAGATTTTTGTTACTACAATGGATGGTAGCCTTGTGATAATAGAAGGTAGTTTGTTGCCGAGATTTTTGTTACTCTAAAGGGTGGTAGCCTTATCATTATGGAAGGTAGTCTGTTGTCGAGATTTTTGTTACTCCAATGGATGGTAGCCGTGTCATTTTGGAAGGTAGTCTATTGTCGAGATTTTTGTTACTCCAATGGATGGTAGCCTTGTCAATATGGAAGGTAGTGTTTGTCGATATTTTTTTTACTCCAATGGATGGTAGCCTTGTCATTATGGAAGGTAGTCTGTTGTCGAGATTTTTGTTACTCCAATGGATGGTAGCCTTGTCATTATAGAAGGTAGTATGTTGCCGAGATTTTTGTTACTCTAAAGGATGGTAGCCTTGTCATTATGGAAGGTAGTTTGTTGTCGATATTTTTGTTACTCCAGTGGATGGTAGCCTTGTCATTATGGAAGGTAGTCTGTCGTTGAGATTTCAGCTACTCCAATGGATGGTAGCCTTGTAATTATGGAAGGTAGTCTTTTGTCGAGATTTTTATTACTCCAATGGATGGTTGCCTTGTCATTATGGAAGGTGGTCTGTTGTCGAGATTTTTTTTACTCCAATGCATGGAAGCCTTGTCCTTATGGAAGGTAGTCTGTTGTCGAAATTTTTATTACACCATTTGATTGTAGCCTTGACATTATGGAAGGTAGTCTGTTGTCTAGATTTTTGTTACTCCAATGGATGGTAGCCTTGTCATTATGGAAGGTAGTCTGTTGTCGAAATTTTTGTTACTATAATGGATGGTAGCCTTGTCATTATGGAAGGTAGTCTGTTATCGAAATTTTTGTTACACCAATGGATGGTAGCCTTTTCATTATGGAAGGTAGTCTATTGTCTAGATTTTTGTTACTCCAATGGATGTTAGCCTTGTCATTATGGAAGGTAGTCTGTCATTGTGATTTCTGCTACTCCAATGGATGGTAGCCTTGTTATTATGGAAGCTAGTCTGTTGTCGAGATTTTTGTTACTATAATGGATAGAGCCTTGTCATTATGGAAGGTAGTCTGTTGTCGAGATTTCCGTTACTCCAATGTATGGTAGCCTTGCCATTATGGAAGGTATTTTGTTGTCAAGATTTTTGTTACTATAATGGATGGTAGCCTTGTCATTATGGAAGGTAGTCTGTTGTCGAAATTTTTATTACACCAATGGATGGTAGCCTTGTCATTATGGAAGGTAGTCTGTTGTCTAGATTTTTGTTACTCCAATGGATGGTAGCCTTGTCATTATGGAAGGTAGTCTGTTGTGGAGATTTTTGTTAATCCCATAGATTGTAGCCTTTTCATTATGGAAGGTAGTTTGTTGTCGAGATTTTTGTTACTCCAATTGATTGTCGCCTTGTCATTATGGAAGGTAGTCTGTTGTCGAGATTATTGTTACTCCAATGGATGGTAGCCTTGTCATTATGGAAGGTAGTCTGTTGTCGAGATTATTGTTACTCCAATGGATGGTAGCCTTGTCATTATGGAAGGTAGTCTGTTGTCGAGATTTTTGTTACTCCAATGGATGGTAGCCTTGTCATTATAGAAGGTAGTCTATTGTTGATATTTTTATTATTCCAATGGATGGTAGCCTTGTCATTATGGAAAGTGGTTTATTGTCGAGATTTTTGTTACTCCAATGGATGGAAGCCTTGTCCTTATTGAAGGTAGTCTATTGTCAAGATTTTTGTTACTCCAATGGATGGCATCCTTGTCATTATGGAAGGTAGTCAGTCGTCGAGATTTCTGTTACTCCAATGGTTGGTAGCCTTGTCATTATGGAAGGTAGTCTGTTGTCGATATTTTTGTTACACCAATGGATGGTAGCCTTGTCGTTATGAAAGGTAGTCTATTGTCGAGATTTTTGTTACTCTAAAGGGTGGTAGCCTTGTCATTATGGAAGGTAGTCTGTTGTCGAGATTCTTGTTACTCCAATGGATGGTAGCCTTTTCATTATGGAAGGTAGTCTGTTGTCGAAATTTTAGTTACTCCAATGGATGGTAGCCTTGCAATTATGGAAGGTAGTCTGTCATTGAGATTCTGCTACTCCAATGGATGGTAGCCTTGTCATTATGGAAGGTAGTGTTTTGTCGAGATTTTTATTACTCCAATGGATGGTAGCCTTGTCATTATGGAAGGTAGTCTGTTGTCGAGATTTTTGTTACTATAATGGATGGTAGCCTTGTCATTATGGAAGGTAGTCTGTTGTCGAAATTTTTGTTACTCCAATGAATGGTAGCCTTGTCATTGTGGAAGGTAGTCTGTTGTCGAGATTTTTGTTACTCCAATGGATGGTAGCCTTGTCATTATGGAAGGTAGTCTGTTGTCGAGATTTTTGTTACTCCAATGGATGGTTTCCTTTTCATTATGGAAGGTAGTCTGTCGTTGATATTTCTGCTACTCCAATGGATGGTAGCCTTGTCATTATGGAAGGTAGTCTTTTGTCGAGATTTCTATTACTCAAATGGATGGTAGCCTTGTCATTATGGAAGGTAGTCTGTTGTCGTGATTTTTGTTACTATAATGGATGGTAGCCTTGTCATTATGGAAGGTTGTCTGTTTTCGAAATTTTTATTACACCAACGGATGGTAGCCTTGTCATTATGGAAGGTAGTTTATTGTCTAGATTTCTGTTACTCTAATGGATGTTAGCCTTGTCATTATTGAAGGTAGTTTGTCATTTTGATTTCTGCTACTCCAATGGATGGTAGCCTTGTTATTATGGAAGCTAGTCTGTTGTCGAGATTTTTGTTACTATAATGGATGGAGCCTTGTCATTATGGAAGGTAATCTGTTGTCGAAATTTTTGTTACTCCAATGGATGGTAGCCTTGTAATTATGGAAGGTAGTCTGTTTTCGAAATTTTTGTTACTCCAATGGATGGTAGCCTTGTCATTATGGAAGGTAGTCTGTTGTCCAAATTTTTATTACACCAATGGATGGTAGCCTTGTCATTATGGAAGGTATTCTGTTGTCTAAATTTTTGTTACCCCAATGGATGGTAGCTTTGTCATTATGGAAGGTAGTATGTTATGGAGATTTTTGTTAATCCAATAGATGGTAGCTTTGTCATTATGGAAGGTGGTTTGTTGTCGAGATTTTTGTTACTCCAATGGATGGAAGCCTTGTCATTATGAGAGGTAGTATGTTGTAGAGATTATTGTTACTCCAATGGATGGTAGCCTTGTCATTATGGAAGGTAGTCTATTGTCGACATTTTTGTTACTCCAATGGATGGTAGCCTTGTCATTATAGAAGGTAGTCTATTGTCGATATTTTTATTATTCTAATGGATGGTAGCCTTGTCATAATGGAAGGTGGTCTATTGGCTAGATTTTTGTTACTCCAATGGATGGAAGCCTTGTCCTTATGGAAGGTAGTCTATTGTCAATATTTTTGTTACTCCAATGGATGGCATCCTTGTCATTATGGAAGGTAGTCTGTCGTCGAGATTTCTGTTACTCCAATGGTTGGTAGCCTTGTCATTATGGAAGGTAGTCTGTTGTCGGTATTTTTGTTACTCCAATGGATGGTAGCCTTGTCATTATGGAAGGTAGTCTGTTGTCGAGATTTTTGTTACTCCAATGGATGGTAGCCTTGTCATTATAGGAGGTAGTATGTTGCCGAGATTTTTGTTACTCTAAAGGGTGGTAGCCTTGTCATTTTGGAAGGTAGTCTGTTGTCGAGATTTTTGTTACTCCAATGGATGGTAGCCTTGTCAATATGGAATGTAGTGTGTTGTCGATATTTTTGTTACTCCAATGGATGGTAGCCTTGTCATTATGGAAGGTAGTCTGTTGTCGAGATTTTTGTTACTATAATGGATGGTAGCCTTGTCATTATGGAAGGTAGTCTGTTGTCGAAATTTTTGTTACTCCAATGAATGGTAGCCTTGTCATTATGGAAGGTAGTCTGTTGTCCAGATTTTTGTTACTCCAATGGATGGTAGCCTTGTCATTATGGAAGGTAGTCTGTTGTCGAGATTTTTGTTACTCCAATGGATGGTTGCCTTTTCATTATGGAAGGTAGTCTGTCGTTGATATTTCTGCTACTCCAATGGATGGTAGCCTTGTCATTATGGAAGGTAGTCTTTTGTCGAAATTTCTATTACTCAAATGGATGGTAGCCTTGTCATTATGGAAGGTAGTCTGTTGTCGTGATTTTTGTAACTATAATGGATGGTAGCCTTGTCATTATGGAAGGTAGTCTGTTGTCGAAATTTTTATTACACCAATGGATGGTAGCCTTGTCATTATGGAAGGTAGTCTATTGTCTTGATTTTTGTTACTCCAATGGATGTTAGCCTTGTCATTATAAAAGGTAGTCTGTCATTGTGATTTCTGCTACTCCAATGGATGGTAGCCTTGTTATTATGGAAGCTAGTCTGTTGTCGAGATTTTTGTTACTATAATGGATAGAGCCTTGTCATTATGGAAGGTAGTCTGTTGTCGAAATTTTTGTTACTCCAATGGATGGTAGCCTTGTAATTATGGAAGGTAGTTTGTTGTCGAGATTTTTGTTACTCCAATGGATGGTAGCCTTGTCATTATGGAAGGTAGTCTGTTGTCAGGATTTTTGTTACTATAATGGATGGTAGCCTTGTCATTATGGAAGGTAGTCTGTTGTCGAAATTTTTATTACACCAATGGATGGTAGCCTTGTCATTATGGAAGGTAGTCTGTTGTCTAGATTTTTGTTACTCCAATGGATGGTAGCCTTGTCATTATGGAAGGTAGTCTGTTGTGGAGATTTTTGTTAATCCAATAGATGGTAGCCTTGTCATTATGGAAGGTAGTTTGTTGTCGAGATTTTTGTTACTCCAATTGATTGTAGCCTTGTCATTATGGAAGGTAGTCTGTTGTCGAGATTATTGTTACTCCAATGGATGGTAGCCTTGTCATTATGGAAGGTAGTCTGTTGTCGAGATTATTGTTACTCCAATGGATGGTAGCCTTGTCATTACGGAAGGTAGTCTATTGTCGAGATTTTTGTTACTCCAATGGATGGTAGCCTTGTTATTATGGAAGGTAGTCTGTCATTGAGATTTCTGCTACTCCAATGGATGGTAGCCTTGTCATTATGGAAGGTAGTGTTTTGTCGAGATTTTTATTACTCCAATGGATGGTATCCTTGTCATTATGGAAGGTAGTCTGTTGTCGAGATTTTTGTTACTATAATGGATGGTAGCCTTGTCATTATGGAAGGTAGTCTGTTGTCGAAATTTTTGTTACTCCAATGGATGGTAGCCTTGTCATTATGGAAGGTAGTCTGTTGTCGAGATTTTTGTTACTCCAATGGATGGTAGCCTTGTCATTATGGAAGGTAGTCTGTCGTTGATATTTCTGCTACTCCAATGGATGGTAGCCTTGTCATTATGGAAGGTAGTCTTTTGTCTAGATTTCTATTACTCAAATGGATGGTAGCCTTGTCAATATGGAAGGTAGTCTGTTGTCGAGATTTTTGTTACTATAATGGATAGTAGCCTTGTCATTATGGAAGGTAGTCTGTTGTCGAAATTTTTATTACACCAATGGATGGTAGCCTTGTCATTATGGAAGGTAGTCTATTGTCTAGATTTTTGTTACTCCAATGGATGTTAGCCTTGTTATTATGGAAGGAAGTCTGTCATTGTGATTTCTGCTACTCCAATGGATGGTAGCCTTGTTATTATGGAAGGTAGTCTGTTGTCGAAATTTTTGTTACTCCAATGGATGGTAGCCTTGTAATTATGGAAGGTAGTCTGTTGTCGAGATTTTTGTTACTCCAATGGATGGTAGCCCTGTCATTATGGAAGGTAGTCTGTTGTCAAGATTTTTGTTACTATAATGGATGGTAGCCTTGTCATTATGGAAGGTAGTCTGTTGTCGAAATTTTTATTACACCAATGGATGGTAGCCTTGTTATTATGGAAGGTAGTCTGTTGTCTAGATTTTTGTTACTCCAATGGATGATAGCCTTGTCATTATGGAAGGTAGTCTGTTGTGGAGATTTTTGTTAATCCAATAGATGGTAGCCTTGTCATTATGGAAGTTAGTTTGTTGTCGAGATTTTTGTTACTCCAATTGATTGTAGCCTTGTCATTATGGAAGGTAGTCTGTTGTCGAGATTATTGTTACTCCAATGGATGGTAGCCTTGTCATTATGGAAGGTAGTCTGTTGTTGAGATTTTTGTTACTCCAATGGATGGTAGCCTTGTCATTATAGAAGGTAGTCTATTGTCGATATTTTTATTATTCCAATGGATGGTAGCCTTGTCATTATGGAAGGTGGTCTATTGTCGAGATTTTTGTTACTCCAATGGATGGAAGCATTGTCCTTATTGAAGGTAGTCTATTGTCAAGATTTTTGTTACTCCAATGGATGGCATCCTTGTCATTTTGGAAGGTAGTCTGTCGTCGAGATTTCTGTTACTCCAATGGTTGGTAGCCTTGTCATTATGGAAGGTAGTCTGTTGTCGATATTTTTGTTACTCCAATGGATGGTAGCCTTGTCATTATGGAAGGTAGTCTGTTGTCGAGATTTTTGTTACTCCAATGGATGGTAGCCTTGTGATAATAGAAGGTAGTCTGTTGCCGAGATTTTTGTTACTCTAAAGGGTGGTAGCCTTGTCATTATGGAAGGTAGTCTGTTGTCAAGATTTTTGTTACTCCAATGGATGGTAGCCTTGTCATTTTGGAAGGTAGTCTATTGTCAAGATTTTTGTTACTCCAATGGATGGTAGCCTTGTCAATATGGAAGGTAGTGTGTTGTCGATATTTTTGTTACTCCAATGGATGGTAGCCTTGTCATTATGGAAGGTAGTATGTTGTCAAGATTTTTGTTACTCCAATGGATGGTAGCCTTGTCATTATAGAAGGTTGTATGTTGCCGAGATTTTTGTTACTCTAAAGGATGGTAGCCTTGTCATTATGGAAGGAAGTTTGTTGTTGATATTTTTGTTACTCCAGTGGATGGTAGCCTTGTCATTATGGAAGGTAGTCTGTCGTTGAGATTTCAGCTACTCCAATGGATGGTAGCCTTGTAATTATGGAAGGTAGTCTTTGGTCGAGATTTTTATTACTCCAATGGATGGTTGCCTTGTCATTATGGAAGGTGGTCTGTTGTCGAGATTTTTGTTACAACAATGCATGGAAGCCTTGTCCTTATTGAAGGTAGTCTGTTGTCGAGATTTTTTTTAATCCAAAGGTTGGTAGCCTTGTCATTTTGGAAGGTAGTCTGTTGTCGAAAATTTTATTACACCATTTGATTGTAGCCTTGACATTATGGAAGGTAGTCTGTTGTCTAGATTTTTGTTACTCCAATGGATGGTAGCCTTGTCATTATGGAAGGTAGTCTGTTATGGATATTTTTGTTAATCCTATAGATGGTAGCCTTGTCATTATGGAAGGTAGTTTGTTGTCGAGATTTTTGTTACTCCAATGGATGGTAGCCTTGTCATTATGGAAGGTAGTCAGTTGTCGAGATTTATGTTACTCCAATGGATGACATCCTTGTCATTATGGAAGATAGTCCGTCGTCGAAATTTCTGTTACTCCAATGGTTGGTAGCCTTGTCATTATGGAAGGTGGTATGTTGTCGATATTTTTGTTACTCCATTGGATGGTAGCCTTGTCATTATGGAAGGTAGTCTGTTGTCGAGATTTTTGTTACTCCAACGGATGGCATCCTTGTCATTATGGAATGTAGTCTGTCGTCGAGATTTCTGTTACTCCAATGGTTGGTAGCCTTGTCATTATGGAAGGTAGTCTGTTGTCGATATTTTTGTTACTCCAATGGATGGTAGCCTTGTCATTATGGAAGGTAGTCTGTTGTCGAGATTTTTCTTACTCCAATGGATGGTAGCCTTGTCATTATGGAAGGTAGTCTGTCGTTGATATTTCTGCTACTCCAAAGGATGGTAGCCTTGTAATTATGGAAGGTAGTCCTTTGTCGAGATTTTTATTACTCCAATGGATGGTAGCCTTGTCATTATGGAAGGTAGTTTATTGTCGTGATTTTTGTTACTATAATGGATGGTAGCCTTGTCATTATGGAAGGTAGTCTATTGTCGAGATTTTTGTTACTCCAACGGATGGCATACTTGTCATTACGGAAGGTAGTCTGTCGTCAAGATTTATGTTACTCCAATGGTTGGTAGCCTTGTCATTATGGAAGGTAGTTTGTTGTCGAGATTTTTGTTACTCCAACAGATGCCATCCTTGTCATTATGGAAGGTAGTTTGTTACCGAGAATTTTGTTACTCTAAAGAACGGTAGCCTTGTCATTATGGAAGGTAGTTTGTTGTCGATATTTTTGTTACTCCAGTGGATGGTAGCGTTGTCATTATGGAGGGTAGTCTGTTGTCGAGGTTTTTGTTACTCCAATGGATGGTAGCCTTGTCATTATGGAAGGTAGTCTATTGTCGAGATTTTTGTTACTCCAATGGATGGTAGCCTTGTCATTATGGAAGGTAGTTTGTCGTCGAGATTTCTGTTACTCCAATGGTTGGTAGCCTTGTCATTATGGAAGGTGGTCTGTTGTCGTTATTTCTGCTACTCCAATGGATGGTAGCCTTGTCATTATGGAAGGTAGTCTTTTGTCGAGATTTTTGTTACTCCAACGGATGGCATCCTTGTCATTATGTAAGGTAGTCTGTCGTCGATATTTCTGTTACTCCAATGGTTGGTAGCCTTGTCATTATGGAAGGTAGTTTGCTGTCAATATTTTTCTTACTCCAATGGATGGTAGCCTTGTCATTATGGAAGGTAGTTTGTTGTCGAGATTTTTATTACTCCAATGGATGGTATCCTTGTCATTATAGAAGGTAGTCTGTTACCGAGAATTTTGTTACTCTAAAGGACGGTAGCCTTGTCATTATGGAAGGTAGTATGTTGTCGATATTTTTATAATTCAATGGATGGTAGCCTTGTCATTATGGAAGGTGGTTTGTTGTCGAGATTTTTGTTACTCCAATGGATGGAAGCCTTGTCCTTATGGAAGGTAGTCAGTTGTCAAGATTTTTGTTACTCCAATGAATGGCATCCTTGTCATTATGGAAGGTAGTCTGTCGTCGAGATTTCTGTTACTCCAATGGTTGGTTGCCTTGTCATTAAGGAAGGTGATCTGTTGTCGATATTTTTGTTACTCCAATGGATGGTAGCCTTGTCATTATGGAAGGTAGTTTGTTGTCGAGATTTTTGTTACTCCAACGGATGGCATCCTTGTCATTATGGAATGTAGTCTGTCGTCGAGATTTCTGTTACTCCAATGGTTGGTAGCCTTGTCATTATGGAAGGTAGTCTGTTGTCGATATTTTTGTGACTCCAATGGATGGTAGCCTTGTCATTATGGAAGGTAGTCTGTTGTCGAGATTTTTGTTACTCCAATGGATGGTAGCCTTGTCATTATGGAAGGTAGTCTGTCGTTGAGATTTCTGCTACTCCAAAGGATGGTAGCCTTGTAATTATGGAAGGTAGTCTGTCGTCGAGATTTTTATTACTCCAATGGATGGTAGCCTTGTCATTATAGAAGGTGGTCTATTGTCGTGATTTCTGATACTCCAATGGATGGTAGCCTTGTCATTATGGAAGGTAGTCTTTTGTCCAGATTTTTGTTACTCCAACGGATGGCATCCTTGTAATTATGGAAGGTAGTCTGTCGTCGAGATTTCTGTTACTCCAATGGTTGGTAGCCTTGTCATTATGGAAGGTAGTTTGTTGTCGAGATTTTTGTTACTCCAATGGATGGTAGCTATGTCATTATGGAAGGTAGTTCGTTGTCGAGATTTTTATTACTCCAATGGATGGTATCCTTGTCATTATGGAAGGTAGTCTGTTGTGGAGATTTTTGTTAATCCAATAGATGGTAGCCTTGTCATTATAGAAGGTAGTCAGTTGTCAATATTTTTATTATTCCAATGGATGGTAGCCTTGTTATTATGGAAGGTGGTTTGTTGTCGAGATTTTTGTTACTCCAATTGATGGAATCCTTGTCCTTATGGAAGGTAGTCAGTTGTCAAGATTTTTGTTACTCCAATGGATGGCATCCTTGTCATTATGGAAGGTAGTCTGTCGTCGATATTTCTGTTACTCCAATGGTTGGTAGCCTTGTCATTAAGGAAGGTGATCTGTTGGCGATATTTTTGTTACTCCAATGGATGGTAGCCTTGTCATTATAGAAGGTAGTCTGTTGCCGAGTTTTTTGATACTCTAAAGGATGGTAGCCTTGTCATTATGGAAGGTAGTCTGTTGTCGAGATTTTTGTTACTCAAGTGGATGGTAGTCTTGTCATTATGGAAGGTAGTCTGTTGTCGAGACTTTTGTTACTCCAACGGATGGCATCCTTGTCATTATGAAAGGTAGTCTGTTGTCGAGATTTCTGTTACTCCAATGGTTGGCAGCCTTGTCATTATGGAAGGTGGTTTGTTGTCGATATTTTTGTTACTCCAATGGATGGTAGCCTTGTCATTATGGAAGGTAGTTTGTTGTCGAGATTTTTGTTACTCCAACAGATGGCATCCTTGTCATTATGGAAGGTAGTCTGTTACCGAGAATTTTGTTACTCTAAAGGACGGTAGCCTTGTCATTATGGAAGGTAGTTTGTTGTCGAGATTTTTATTACTCCAATGGATGGTATCCTTGTCATTATAGAAGGTAGTCTGTTACCGAGAATTTTGTTACTCTAAAGGACGGTAGCCTTGTCATTATGGAAGGTAGTATGTTGTCGATATTTTTATAATTCAATGGATGGTAGCCTTGTCATTATGGAAGGTGGTTTGTTGTCGAGATTTTTGTTACTCCAATGGATGGAAGCCTTGTCCTTATGGAAGGTAGTCAGTTGTCAAGATTTTTGTTACTCCAATGAATGGCATCCTTGTCATTATGGAAGGTAGTCTGTCGTCGAGATTTCTGTTACTCCAATGGTTGGTTGCCTTGTCATTAAGGAAGGTGATCTGTTGTCGATATTTTTGTTACTCCAATGGATGGTAGCCTTGTCATTATGGAAGGTAGTTTGTTGTCGAGATTTTTGTTACTCCAACGGATGGCATCCTTGTCATTATGGAATGTAGTCTGTCGTCGAGATTTCTGTTACTCCAATGGTTGGTAGCCTTGTCATTATGGAAGGTAGTCTGTTGTCGATATTTTTGTGACTCCAATGGATGGTAGCCTTGTCATTATGGAAGGTAGTCTGTTGTCGAGATTTTTGTTACTCCAATGGATGGTAGCCTTGTCATTATGGAAGGTAGTCTGTCGTTGAGATTTCTGCTACTCCAAAGGATGGTAGCCTTGTAATTATGGAAGGTAGTCTGTCGTCGAGATTTTTATTACTCCAATGGATGGTAGCCTTGTCATTATAGAAGGTGGTCTATTGTCGTGATTTCTGATACTCCAATGGATGGTAGCCTTGTCATTATGGAAGGTAGTCTTTTGTCCAGATTTTTGTTACTCCAACGGATGGCATCCTTGTAATTATGGAAGGTAGTCTGTCGTCGAGATTTCTGTTACTCCAATGGTTGGTAGCCTTGTCATTATGGAAGGTAGTTTGTTGTCGAGATTTTTGTTACTCCAATGGATGGTAGCTATGTCATTATGGAAGGTAGTTCGTTGTCGAGATTTTTATTACTCCAATTGATGGTATCCTTGTCATTATGGAAGGTAGTCTGTTGTGGAGATTTTTGTTAATCCAATAGATGGTAGCCTTGTCATTATAGAAGGTAGTCAGTTGTCAATATTTTTATTATTCCAATGGATGGTAGCCTTGTTATTATGGAAGGTGGTTTGTTGTCGAGATTTTTGTTACTCCAATTGATGGAATCCTTGTCCTTATGGAAGGTAGTCAGTTGTCAAGATTTTTGTTACTCCAATGGATGGCATCCTTGTCATTATGGAAGGTAGTCTGTCGTCGATATTTCTGTTACTCCAATGGTTGGTAGCCTTGTCATTAAGGAAGGTGATCTGTTGGCGATATTTTTGTTACTCCAATGGATGGTAGCCTTGTCATTATAGAAGGTAGTCTGTTGCCGAGTTTTTTGATACTCTAAAGGATGGTAGCCTTGTCATTATGGAAGGTAGTCTGTTGTCGAGATTTTTGTTACTCAAGTGGATGGTAGTCTTGTCATTATGGAAGGTAGTCTGTTGTCGAGACTTTTGTTACTCCAACGGATGGCATCCTTGTCATTATGAAAGGTAGTCTGTTGTCGAGATTTCTGTTACTCCAATGGTTGGCAGCCTTGTCATTATGGAAGGTGGTTTGTTGTCGATATTTTTGTTACTCCAATGGATGGTAGCCTTGTCATTATGGAAGGTAGTTTGTTGTCGAGATTTTTGTTACTCCAACAGATGGCATCCTTGTCATTATGGAAGGTAGTCTGTTACCGAGAATTTTGTTACTCTAAAGGACGGTAGCCTTGTCATTATGGAAGGTAGTTTGTTGTCGAGATTTTTATTACTCCAATGGATGGTATCCTTGTCATTATAGAAGGTAGTCTGTTACCGAAAATTTTGTTACTCTAAAGGACGGTAGCCTTGTCATTATGGAAGGTAGTCTGTTGTCTAGATTTTAGTTACTCCAATGGATGGTAGCCTTGTCATTATGGAAGGTAGTCTGTTGTGGAGATTTTTGTTAATCCAATAGATGGTAGCCTTGTCATTATAGAAGGTAGTCAGTTGTATATATATTTATTATTCCAATGGATGGTAGCCTTGTTATTATGGAAGGTGGTTTGTTGTCTAGATTTTTGTTACTCCAATGGATGGAAGCCTTGTCCTTATGGAAGGTAGTCAGTTGTCAAGATTTTTGTTACTCCAATGGATGGAATCCTTGTCATTATGGAAGGTAGTCTGTCGTCGAGATTTCGGTTACTCCAATGGTTGGTAGCCTTGTCATTAAGGAAGGTGATCTGTTGGCGATATTTTTGTTACTCCAATGGATGGTAGCCTTGTCATTATGGAAGGTAGTCTGTTGTCTAGATTTTTGTTACTCCAATGGATGGTAGCCTTGTCATTATAGAAGGTAGTCTGTTGCCGAGATTTTTGATACTCTAAAGGATGGTAGCCTTGTCAATATGGAAGGTAGTCTGTTGTCGAGATTTTTGTTACTCAAGTGGATGGTAGTCTTGTCATTATGGAAGGTAGTCTGTTGTCGAGACTTTTGTTACTCCAACGGATGGCATCCTTGTCATTATGGAAGGTAGTCTGTTGTCGAGATTTCTGTTACTCCAATGGTTGGTAGCCTTGTCATTATGGAAGGTGGTCTGTTGTCGATATTTTTGTTACTCCAATGGATGGTAGCCTTGTCATTATGGAAGGTAGTTTGTTGTCGAGATTTTTGTTACTCCAACAGATGGCATCCTTGTCATTATGCAAGGTAGTCTGTTACCAAGAATTTTGTTACTCTAAAGGACGGTAGCCTTGTCATTATGGAAGGTAGTTTGTTGTCGATATTTTTGTTACTCCAATGAATGGTAGCGTTGTCATTATGGAGGGTAGTCTGTTCTCGAGATTTTTGTTACTCTTATGGATGGTAGCCTTGTCATTATGGAAGGTAGTCAGTCGTCGAGATTTTTGTTACTCCAATGGATGGTAGCCTTGTCATTATAGAAGGTAGTCTGTTGCCGAGATTTTTGATACTCTAAAGGATGGTAGCCTTGTCATTATGGAAGGTAGTCTGTTGTCGAGATTTTTGTTACTCAAGTGGATGGTAGTCTGTTGTCGAGACTTTTGTTACTCCAACGGATGGCATCCTTGTCATTATGGAAGGTAGTCTGTTGTCGAGATTTCTGTTACTCCAATGGTTGGTAGCCTTGTCATTATGGAAGGTGGTCTGTTGTCGATATTTCTGATACTCCAATGGATGATAGCCTTGTCATTATGGAAGGTAGTTTGTTGTCGAGATTTTTATTACTCCAATGGATGGTATCCTTGTCATTATAGAAGGTAGTCTGTTACCGAGAATTTTGTTACTCTAAAGGACGGTAGCCTTGTCATTATGGAAGGTAGTTTGTTGTCTAGATTTTTGTTACTCCAATGGATGGTAGCCTTGTCATTATGGAAGGTAGTCTGTTGTGGAGATTTTTGTTAATCCAATAGATGGTAGCCTTGTCATTATAGAAGGTAGTCTGTTGTCAATATTTTTATTATTCCAATGGATGGTAGCCTTGTCATTATGGAAGGTGGTTTGTTGTCAAGATTTTTGTTACTCCAATGGATGGAAGCCTTGTCCTTATGGAAGGTAGTCAGTTGTCAAGATTTTTGTTACTCCAATGGATGGCATCCTTGTCATTATGGAAGGTAGTCCGTCGTCGAGATTTCTGTTACTCCAATGGTTGGTAGCCTTGTCATTAAGGAAGGTGAACTGTTGTCGATATTTTTCTTACTCCAATTGATGGTAGCCTTGTCATTATGGAAGGTAGTCTATTGTCTAGATTTTTGTTACTCCAATGGATGATAGCCTTGTCATTATAGAAGGTAGTCTGTTGCCGAGATTTTTGTTACTCTAAAGGATGGTAGCCTTGTCATTATGGAAGGTAGTCTGTTGTCGAGATTTCTGTTACTCCAACGGATGGCATCCTTGTCATTATGGAAGGTAGTCTGTCGTCGAGATTTCTGTTACTCCAATGGTTGGTAGCCTTGTCATTATGGAAGGTGGTCTGTTGTCGATATTTTTGTTACTCCAACGGATGGTAGCTTTGTCATTATGGAAGGTAGTTTTTGTCAAGATTTTTGTTACTCCAACAGATGGCATCCTTGTCATTATGGAAGGTAGTCTGTTACCGAGAATTTTGTTACTCTAAAGGAAGATAGCCTTGTCATTATGGAGAGTAGTTTGTTGTCGATATTTTTGTTACTCCAGTGGATGGTAGCATTGTCATTATGGAGGGTAGTCTGTTGTCGAGATTTTTGTTAATCCAATGGATGGTAGCCTTGTCATTATGGAAGGTAGTCAGTTGTCGAGATTTTTGTTACTCAAGTGGATGGTAGTCTTGTCATTATGGAAGGTAGTCTGTTGTCGAGACTTTTGTTACTCCAACGGATGGCATCCTTGTCATTATGGAAGGTAGTCTGTTGTCGAGATTTCTGTTACTCCAACAGATGGCATCCTTGTCATTATGGAAGGTAGTCTGTTACCGAGAATTTTGTTACTCTAAAGGACGGTAGCCTTGTCATTATGGAAGGTAGTTTGTTGTCGATATTTTTGTTACTCCAATGGATGGTAGCGTTGTCATTATGGAGGGTAGTCTGTTGTCGAGATTTTTGTTACTCCAATGGATGGTAGCCTTGTCATTATGGAAGGTAGTTTGTTGTCGAGATTTTTGTTACTCCAACAGATGGCATCCTTGTCATTATGGAAGGTAGTCTGTTACCGAGAATTTTGTTACTCTAAAGGACGGTAGCCTTGTCATTATGGAAGGTAGTTTGTTGTCGATATTTTTGTTACTCCAATGGATGGTAGCGTTGTCATTATGGAGGGTAGTCTGTTGTCGAGATTTTTGTTACTCCAATGGATGGTAGCCTTGTCATTATGGAAGGTAGTCAGTTGTCGAGATTTTTGTTACTCCAATGGATGGTAGCCTTGTCATTATGGAAGGTAGTCTATCGTCGAGATTTCTGTTACTCCAATGGTTGGTTGCCTTGTCATTATGGAAGGTGGTCTGTTGTCAATATTTCTGATACTCCAATGGATGGTAGCCTTGTCATTATGGAAGGTAGTCTTTTGTCGAGATTTTTGTTACTCCAACGGATGGCATTCTTGTCATTATGGTAGGTAGTATGTCGTCGAGATTTCTGTTACTCCAATGGTTGGTAGCCTTGTCATTATGGAAGGTAGTCTGTTGTCGATATTTTTGTTACTACAATGGATGGTAGCCTTGTCATTATGGAAGGTAGTTTGTTGTCGAGATTTTTATTACTTCAATGGATGGTATCCTTGTCATTATAGAAGGTAGTCTATTACCGAGAATTTTGTTACTCTAAAGGACGGTAGCCTTGTCATTATGGAAGGTAGTCTGTTGTCTAGATTTTTGTTACTCCAATGGATGGTAGCCTTGTCATTATGGAAGGTAGTCTGTTGTGGAGATTTTTGTTAATCCAATAGATGGTAGCCTTGTCATTATAGAAGGTAGTCAGTTGTCAATATTTTTATTATTCCAATGGATGGTAGCCTTGTCATTATGGAAGGTGGTTTGTTGTCGAGATTTTTGTTACTCCAATGGATGGAAGCCTTGTCCTTATGGAAGGTAGTCAGTTGTAAAGATTTTTGTTACTCCAATGGATGGCATCCTTGTCATTATGGAAGGTATTCTGTCGTCGAGATTTCTGTTACTCCAATGGTCGGTAGCCTTGTCATTAAGGAAGGTGATCTGTTGTCGATATTTTTGTTACTCCAATGGATGGTAGCCTTGTCATTATGGAAGGCAGTCTGTTGTCTAGATTTTTGTTACTCCAATGGATGGTAGCCTTGTCATTATAGAAGGTAGTTTGTTGCCGAGATTTTGGTTACTCTAAAGGATGGTAGCCTTTTCATTATGGAAGGTAGTCTGTTGTCGAGATTTTGGTTACTCCAACGGATGGCATCCTTGTCATTATGGAAGGTAGTCTGTCGTCGAGATTTATTTTACTCCAATGGATGGTAGCCTTGTCATTATGGAAGGTAGTCTGTTGTCTAGAATTTTGTTACTCCAATGGATGGTAGCCTTGTCATTATGGAAGGTAGTCTGTTGTGGAGATTTTTGTTAATCCAATAGATGGTAGCCTTGTCATTATAGAAGGTAGTCAGTTGTCAATATTTTTATTATTCCAATGGATGGTAGCCTTGTCATTATGGAAGGTGGTTTGTTGTCGAGATTTTTGTTATTCCAATGGATGGAAGCCTTGTCCTTATGGAAGGTAGTCAGTTGTAAAGATTTTTGTTACTCCAATGGATGGCATCCTTGTCATTATGGAAGGTAGTTTGTAGTCGAGATTTCTGTTACTCCAATGGTCGGTAGCCTTGTCATTAAGGAAGGTGATCTGTTGTCGATCTTTTTGTTACTCCAATGGATGGTAGCCTTGTCATTATGGAAGGTAGTCTGTTGTCTAGATTTTTGTTACTCCAATGGATGGTAGCCTTGTCATTATAGAAGGTAGTCTGTTGCCGAGATTTTTGTTACTCTAAAGGATGGTAGCCTTGTCATTATGGAAGGTAGTTTGTTGTCGAGATTTTTATTACTCCAATGGATGGTATCCTTGTCATTATAGAAGGTAGTCTATTACCGAGAATTTTGTTACTCTAAAGGACGGTAGCCTTGTCATTATGGAAGGTAGTCTGTTGTCTAGATTTTTGTTACTCCAATGGATGGTAGCCTTGTCATTATGGAAGGTAGTCTGTTGTGGAGATTTTTGTTAATCCAATAGATGGTAGCCTTGTCATTATAGAAGGTAGTCAGTTGTCAATATTTTTATTATTCCAATGGATGGTAGCCTTGTCATTATGGAAGGTGGTTTGTTGTCGAGATTTTTGTTACTCCAATGGATGGAAGCCTTGTCCTTATGGAAGGTAGTCAGTTGTAAAGATTTTTGTTACTCCAATGGATGGCATCCTTGTCATTATGGAAGGTAGTCTGTCGTCGAGATTTCTGTTACTCCAATGGTCGGTAGCCTTGTAATTAAGGAAGGTGATCTGTTGTCGATATTTTTGTTACTCCAATGGATGGTAGCCTTGTCATTATTGAAGGTAGTCTGTTGTCTAGATTTTTGTTACTCCAATGGATGGTAGCCTTGTCATTATAGAAGGTAGTCTGTTGCCGAGATTTTTGTTAGTCTAAAGGATGGTAGACTTGTCATTATGGAAGGTAGTCTGTTGTCGAGATTTCTGTTACTCCAACGGATGGCATCCTTGTCATTATGGAAGGTAGTCTGTCGTCGAGATTTCTGTTACTCCAATGGTTGGTAGCCTTGTTATTATGGAAGGTGGTCTGTTGTCGATATTTTTGTTACTCCAACGGATGGTAGCTTTGTCATTATGGAAGGTAGTTTTTGTCGAGATTTTTGTTACTCCAACAGATGGCATCCTTGTCATTATGGAAGGTAGTCTGTTACCGAGAATTTTGTTACTCTAAAGGAAGATAGCCTTGTCATTATGGAGAGTAGTTTGTTGTCGATATTTTTGTTACTCTAGTGGATGGTAGCATTGTCATTATGGAGGGTAGTCTATTGTCGAGATTTTTGTTAATCCAATGGATGGTAGCCTTGTCATTATGGAAGGTAGTCAGTTGTCGAGATTTTTGTTACTCAAGTGGATGGTAGTCTTGTCATTATGGAAGGTAGTCTGTTGTCGAGACTTTTGTTACTCCGACGGATGGCATCCTTGTCATTATGGAAGGTAGTCTGTTGTCGAGATTTCTGTTACTCGAATGGTTGGTAGCCTTGTCATTATGGAAGGTGGTCTGTTGTCGATATTTTTGTTACTCCAATGGATGGTAGCCTTGTCATTATGGAAGGTAGTTTGTTGTCGAGATTTTTGTTACTCCAACAGATGGCATCCTTGTCATTATGGAAGGTAGTCTGTTACCGAGAATTTTGTTACTCTAAAGGACGGTAGCCTTGTCATTATGGAAGGTAGTTTGTTGTCGATATTTTTGTTACTCCAATGGATGGTAGCGTTGTCATTATGGAGGGTAGTCTGTTGTCGAGATTTTTGTTACTCCAATGGATGGTAGCCTTATCATTATGGAAGGTAGTCAGTTGTCGAGATTTTTGTTACTCCAATGGATGGTAGCCTTGTCATTATGGAAGGTAGTCTATCGTCGAGATTTCTGTTACTCCAATGGTTGGTAGCCTTGTCATTATGGAAGGTGGTCTGTTGTCAATATTTCTGATACTCCAATGGATGGTAGCCTTGTCATTATGGAAGGTAGTCTTTTGTCGAGATTTTTGTTACTCCAACGGATGGCATTCTTGTCATTATGGTAGGTAGTCTGTCGTCGAGATTTCTGTTACTCCAATGGTTGGTAGCCTTGTCATTATGGAAGGTAGTCTGTTGTCGATATTTTTGTTACTCCAATGGATGGTAGCCTTGTCATTATGGAAGGTAGTTTGTTGTCGAGATTTTTATTACTTCAATGGATGGTATCCTTGTCATTATAGAAGGTAGTCTATTACCGAGAATTTTGTTACTCTAAAGGACGGTAGCCTTGTCATTATGGAAGGTAGTCTGTTGTCTAGATTTTTGTTACTCCAATGGATGGTAGCCTTGTCATTATGGAAGGTAGTCTGTTGTGGAGATTTTTTTTAATCCAATAGATGGTAGCCTTGTCATTATAGAAGGTAGTCAGTTGTCAATATTTTTATTATTCCAATGGATGGTAGCCTTGTCATTATGGAAGGTGGTTTGTTGTCGAGATTTTTGTTACTCCAATGGATGGAAGCCTTGTCCTTATGGAAGGTAGTCAGTTGTAAAGATTTTTGTTACTCCAATGGATGGCATCCTTGTCATTATGGAAGGTATTCTGTCGTCGAGATTTCTGTTACTCCAATGGTCGGTAGCCTTGTCATTAAGGAAGGTGATCTGTTGTCGATATTTTTGTTACTCCAATGGATGGTAGCCTTGTCATTATGGAAGGCAGTCTGTTGTCTAGATTTTTGTTACTCCAATGGATGGTAGCCTTGTCATTATAGAAGGTAGTCTGTTGCCGAGATTTTGGTTACTCTAAAGGATGGTAGCCTTTTCATTATGGAAGGTAGTCTGTTGTCGAGATTTTTGTTACTCCAACGGATGGCATCCTTGTCATTATGGAAGGTAGTCTATTACCGAGAATTTTGTTACTCTAAAGGACGGTAGCCTTGTCATTATGGAAGGTAGTCTGTTGTCTAGATTTTTGTTACTCCAATGGATGGTAGCCTTGTCATTATGGAAGGTAGTCTGTTGTGGAGATTTTTGTTAATCCAATAGATGGTAGCCTTGTCATTATAGAAGGTAGTCAGTTGTCAATATTTTTATTATTCCAATGGATGGTAGCCTTGTCATTATGGAAGGTGGTTTGTTGTCGAGATTTTTGTTACTCCAATGGATGGAAGCCTTGTCCTTATGGAAGGTAGTCAGTTGTAAAGATTTTTGTTACTCCAATGGATGGCATCCTTGTCATTATGGAAGGTAGTCTGTCGTCGAGATTTCTGTTACTCCAATGGTCGGTAGCCTTGTAATTAAGGAAGGTGATCTGTTGTCGATATTTTTGATACTCCAATGGATGGTAGCCTTGTCATTATGGAAGGTAGTCTGTTGTCTAGATTTTTGTTACTCCAATGGATGGTAGCCTTGTCATTATAGAAGGTAGTCTGTTGCCGAGATTTTTGTTACTCTAAAGGATGGTAGCCTTGTCATTATGGAAGGTAGTCTGTTGTCGAGATTTTTGTTACTCCAACGGATGGCACCCTTGTCATTATGGAAGGTAGTTTGTCGTCGAGATTTCTGTTACTCCAATGGATGGTAGCCTTGTCATTATGGAAGGTAGTCTGTTGTCTAGATTTTTGTTACTCCAATGGATGGTAGCCTTGTCATTATGGAAGGTAGTCTGTTGTGGAGATTTTTGTTAATCCAATAGATGGTAGCCTTGTCATTATAGAAGGTAGTCAGTTGTCAATATTTTTATTATTCCAATGGATGGTAGCCTTGTCATTATGGAAGGTGGTTTGTTGTCGAGATTTTTGTTACTACAATGGATGGCATCCTTGTCATTATGGAAGGTAGTCTGTCGTCGAGATTTCTGTTACTCCAATGGTTGGTAGCCTTGTCATTAAGGAAGGTGATCTGTTGTCGATATTTTGGTTACTCCAATGGATGGAAGCCTTGTCATTATGGAAGGTAGTCTATCGTCTAGATTTTTGTTACTCCAATGGATGGTAGCCTTGTCATTATAAAAGGTAGTCTGTTGCCGAGATTTTTGTTACTCTAAAGGATGGTAGCCTTGTCATTATGGAAGGTAGTCTGTTGTCGAGATTTTTGTTACTCCAACGGATGGCATCCTTGTCATTATGGAAGGTAGTCTGTCGTCGAGATTTCTGTTACTCCAATGGATGGTAGCCTTGTCATTATGGAAGGTAGTCTGTTGTCTAGATTTTTGTTACTCCAATGGATGGTAGCCTTGTCATTATGGAAGATAGTCTGTTGTGGAGATTTTTGTTAATCCAATAGATGGTAGCCTTGTCATTATAGAAGGTAGTCAGTTAACAATATTTTTATTATTCCAAAGGATGGTAGCCTTGTCATTATGGAAGGTGGTTTGTTGTCGAGATTTTTGTTACTCCAATGGATGGAAGCCTTGTCCTTATGGAAGGTAGTCAGTTGTAAAGATTTTTGTTACTCCAATGGATGGCATCCTTGTCATTATGGAAGGTAGTCTGTAGTCGAGATTTATGTTACTCCAATGGTCGGTAGCCTTGTCATTAAGGAAGGTGATCTGTTGTCGATATTTTTGTTACTCCAATGGATGGTAGCCTTGTCATTTTGGAAGGTAGTCTGTTGTCTAGATTTTTGTTACTCCAATGGATGGTAGCCTTGTCATTATAGAAGGTAGTCTGTTGCCGAGATTTTTGTTACTCTAAAGGATGGTAGCCTTGTCATTATGGAAGGTAGTCTGTTGTCGAGATTTTTGTTACTCCAACGGATGGAGTCCTTGTCATTATGGAAGGTAGTCTATCATCGAGATTTCTGTTACTCCAATGGTTGGTAGCCTTGTCATTATGGAAGGTGGTCTATTGTCGATATTTTTGTTACTCCAATGGATGGTAGCTTTGTCATTATGGAAGGTAGTTTTTGTCGAGATTTTTGTTACTCCAACAGATGGCATCCTTGTCATTATGGAAGGTAGTCTGTTACCGAGAATTTTGTTACTCTAAAGGACGGTAGCCTTGTCATTATGGACAATAGTTTGTTATCGATATTTTTGTTACTCCAGTGGATGGTAGCAATGTCATTATCGAGGGTAGTTTGTTGTCTAGATTTTTGTTACTCCAATGGATGGTAGCCTTGTCATTATGGAAGGTAGTCAGTTGTCGAGATTTTTGTTACTCCAATGGATGGTAGCCTTGTCATTATGTAAGGTAGTCTATTATCGATATTTTTGTTACTCCAATGGATGGTAGCCTTGTCATTATGGAAGGTAGTTTGTTGTCGAGATTTTTATTACTCCGATGGATGGTATCCTTGTCATTATAGAAGGTAGTCTGTTACCGAGAATTTTGTTACTCTAAAGGACGGTAGCCTTGTCATTATGGAAGGTAGTTTGTTGTCTAGATTTTTGTTACTCCAATGGATGGTAGCCATGTCATTATGGAAGGTAGTCAGTTGTCGATATTTTTATTATTCCAATGGATGGTAGCCTTGTCATTATGGAAGGTAGTCAGTTGTCGAGATTTTTGTTACTCCAATGGATGGTAGCCTTGTCATTATGGAAGGTGGTTTGTTGTCGAGATTTTTGTTACTACAATGGATGGAAGCCTTGTCATTATGGAAGGTAGTTAGTTGTCAAGATTTTTGTTACTCCAATGGATGGCATCCTTGTCATTATGGAAGGTAGTCTGTCGTCGAGATTTCTGTTACTCCAATGGTTGGTAGCCTTGTCATTAAGGAAGGTGATCTGTTGTCGATATTTTGGTTACTCCATTGGATGGTAGCCTTGTCATTATGGAAGGTAGTCTATCGTCTAGATTTTTGTTACTCCAATGGATGGTAGCCTTGTCATTATAGAAGGTAGTCTGTTGCCGAGATTTTTGTTACTCTAAAGGATGGTAGCCTTGTCATTATGGAAGGTAGTCTGTTGTCGAGATTTTTGTTACTCAAGTGGATGGTAGTCTTGTCATTATGGAAGGTAGTCTGTTGTCGAGATTTTTGTTACTCCAACGGATGGCATCCTTGTCATTATGGAAGGTAGTCTGTCGTCGAGATTTCTGTTACTCCAATGGTTGGTAGCCTTGTCATTATGGAAGGTGGTCTGTTGTCGATATTTTTGTTGCTCCAATGGATGGTAGCCTTGTCATTATGGAAGGTAGTTTGTTGTCGAGATTTTTGTTACTCCAATAGATGGCATCCTTATCATTATGGAAGGTAGTCTGTTACCGAGAATTTTGTTACTCTAAAGGACGGTAGCCTTGTCATTATGGAAGGTAGTTTGTTGTCGATATTTTTGTTACTCCAGTGGATGGTAGCATTGTCATTATGGAGGGTAGTCTGTTGTCGAGATTTTTGTTACTCCAATGGATGGTAGCCTTGTCATTATGGAAGGTAGTCAGTTGTCAAGATTTTAGTTACTCCAATGGATGGTAGCCTTGTCATTATGGAAGGTAGTCTGTCGTCGAGATTTCTGTTACTCCAATGGTTGGTAGCCTTGTCATTATGGAAGGTGGTCTGTTGTCGATATTTCTGATACTCCAATGGATGGTAGCCTTGTCATTATGGAAGGTAGTCTTTTGTCAAGATTTGTGTTACTCCAAAGGATGGCATCCTTGTCATTATTGAAGGTAGTCTGTCGTCGAGATTTCTGTTACTCCAATGGTTGGTAGCCTTATCATTATGGAAGGTAGTCTGTTGTCGATATTTTTGTTACTCCAATGGATGGTAGCCTTGTCATTATGGAAGGTAGTTTGTTGTCAAGATTTTTATTACTCCAATGGATGGTATCCTTGTCATTATAGAAGGTAGTCTGTTACCGAGAATTTTGTTACTCTAAAGGACGGTAGCCTTGTCATTATGGAAGGTAGTCTGTTGTCTAGATTTTTGTTACTCCAATGGATGGTAGCCTTGTCATTATGGAAGGTAGTCTGTTGTGGAGATTTTTGTTAATCCAATAGATGGTAGCCTTGTCATTATAGAAGGTAGTCAGTTGTCAATATTTTTATTATTCCAATGGATGCTAGCCTTGTAATTATGGAAGGTGGTTTGTTGTTGAGATTTTTGTTTCTCCAATGGATGGAACCCTTGTCCCTATGGAAGGTAGTCAGTTGTCTAGATTTTTGTTACTCCAATGGATGGCATCCTTGTCATTATGGAAGGTAGTATGTCGTCGAGATTCCTGTTACTCCAATGGTTGGTAGCCTTGTCATTAAGGAAGGTGATTTGTTGTCGATATTTTTGTTACTCCAATGGATGGTAGCCTTGTCATTATGGAAGGTAGACTGTTGTCTAGATTTTTGTTACTCCAATGGATGGTAGCCTTGTCATTATAGAAGGTAGTCTGTTGCCGAGATTTTTGTTACTCTAAAGGATGGTAGCCTTGTCATTATGGAAGGTAGTCTGTTGTCGAGATTTTTGTTACTCAAGTAGATGGGAGTCTTGTCATTATGGAAGGTAGTCTGTTGTCGAGATTTTTGTTACTCCAACGGATGGCATCCTTGTCATTATGGAAGGTAGTCTGTCGTCGAGATTTCTGTTACTCCAATGGTTGGTAGCCTTGTCATTATGGAAGGTGGTCTGTTGTGGATATTTTTGTTACTCCAATGGATGGTAGCCTTGTCATTATGGAAAGTAGTTTGTTGTCGAGATTTTTGTTACTCCAACAGATAGCATCCTTGTCATTATGGAAGGTAGTCTGTTACCGAGAATTTTGTTACTCTAAAGGACGGTAGCCTTGTCATTATGGAAGGTAGTTTGTTGTCGATATTTTTGTTACTCCAGTGGATGGTAGCGTTTTCATTATGGAGGGTAGTCTTTTGTCGAGATTTTTGTTTCTCCAATGGATGGTAGCCTTGTCATTATGGAAGGTAGTCAGTTGTCGAGATTTTTGTTACTCCAATGGATGGTAGCCTTGTCATTATGGAAGGTAGTCTTTTGTCGAGATTTTTGTTACTCCAACGGTTGGTATCCTTGTCATTATGGAAGGTAGTCTGTCATCGAGATTTCTGTTACTCCAATGGTTGGTAGCCTTGTCATTATGGAAGGTAGTCTGTTGTCGATATTTTTGTTACTCCAATGGATGGTAGCCTTGTCATTATGGAAGGTAGTTTGTTGTCGAGATTTTTATTACTCCAATGGATGGTATCCTTGTCATTATAGAAGGTAGTCTGTTACCCAGAATTTTGTTACTCTAAAGGACGGTAGTCTTGTCATTATGGAAGGTAGTCTGCTGTCTAGATTTTTGTTACTCCAATGGATGGTAGCTTTGTCATTATGGAAGGTAGTTTTTGTCGAGATTTTTGTTACTCCAATAGATGGCATCCTTGTCATTATGGAAGGTAGTCTGTTACCGAGAATTTTGTTACTCTAAAGGACGGTAGCCTTGTCATTATGGACAGTAGTTTGTTGTCGATATTTTTGTTACTCCAGTGGATGGTAGCATTGTCATTATGGAGGGTAGTTTGTTGTCGATATTTTTGTTACTCCAATGGATGGTAGCCTTGTCATTATGGAAGGTAGTCAATTGTCGAGATTTTTGTTACTCCAATGGATGGTAGCCTTGTCATTATGTAAGGTAGTCTATTGTCGATATTTTTGTTACTCCAATGGATGGTAGCCTTGTCATTATGGAAGGTAGTTTGTTGTCAAGATTTTTATTACTCCAATGGATGGTATCCTTTTCATTATAGAAGGTAGTCTGTTACCGAGAATTTTGTTACTCTAAAGGACGGTAGCCTTGTCATTATGGAAGGTAGTCTGTTGTCTAGATTTTTGTTACTCCAATGGATGGTAGCCTTGTCATTATGGAAGGTAGTCTGTTGTGGAGATTTTTGTTAATCCAATAGATGGTAGCCTTGTCATTATAGAAGGTAGTCAATTGTCGATATTTTTATTATTCCAATGGATGGTAGCCTTGTCATTATGGAAGGTGGTTTGTTGTCGAGATTTTTGTTACTCCAATGGATGGAAGCCTTGTCCTTATGGAAGGTAGTCAGTTGTCCAGATCTTTGTTACTCCAATGGATGGCATCCTTGTCATTATGGAAGGTAGTCTGTCGTCGAGATTCCTGTTACTCCAATGGTTGGTAGCCTTGTCATTAAGGAAGGTGATCTGTTGTCGATATTTTTGTTAGTCCAATGGATGGTAGCCTTGTCATTATGGAAGGTAGTTTGTTGTCGAGATTTTTGTTACTCCAACAGATAGCGTCCTTGTCATTATGGAAGGTAGTCTGTTACCGAGAATTTTGTTACTCTAAAGGACGATAGCCTTGTCATTATGGAAGGTAGTTTGTTGTCGATATTTTTGTTACTCCAGTGGATGGTAGCGTTGTCATTATGGAGGGTAGTCTTTTGTCGAGATTTTTGTTTCTCCAATGGATGGTAGCCTTGTCATTATGGAAGGTAGTCAGTTGTCGAGATTTTTGTTACTCCAATGGATGGTAGCCTTGTCATTATGGAAGGTAGTCTGTCGTCGAGATTTCTGTTACTCCAATGGTTGGTAGCCTTGTCATTATGGAAGGTAGTCTGTTGTCGATATTTTTGTTACTCCAATGGATGGTAGCCTTGTCATTATGGAAGGTAGTTTGTTGTCGAGATTTTTATTACTCCAATGGATGGTATCCTTGTCATTATAGAAGGTAGTCTGTTACCTAGAATTTTGTTACTCTAAAGGACGGTAGTCTTGTCATTATGGAAGGTAGTCTGCTGTCTAGATTTTTGTTACTCCAATGGATGGTAGCTTTGTCATTATGGAAGGTAGTTTTTGTCGAGATTTTTGTTACTCCAACAGATGGCATCCTTGTCATTATGGAAGGTAGTCTGTTACCGAGAATTTTGTTACTCTAAAGGACGGTAGCCTTGTCATTATGGGCAGTAGTTTGTTGTCGAGATTTTTGTTACTCCAATGGATGGTAGCCTTGTCATTATGTAAGGTAGTCTATTGTCGATATTTTTGTTACTCCAATGGATGGTAGCCTTGTCATTATGGAAGGTAGTTTGTTGTCGAGATTTTTATTACTCCAATGGATGGTATCGTTGTCATTATAGAAGGTACTCTGTTACCGAGAATTTTGTTATTCTAAAGGACAGTAGCCTTGTCATTATGGAAGGTAGTCTGTTTTCTAGATTTTTGTTACTCCAATGGATGGTAGCCTTGTCATTATGGAAGGTAGTCTGTTGTGGAGATTATTGTTAATCCAATAGATGGTAGCCTTGTCATTATAGAAGGTAGTCAGTTGTCGATATTTTTATTATTCCAATGGATGGTAGCCTTGTCATTATGGAAGGTGGTTTGTTGTCGAGATTTTTGTTACTCCAATGGATGGAAGCCTTGTCCTTATGGAAGGTAGTCAGTTGTCCAGATTTTTGTTACTCCAATGGATGGCATCCTTGTCATTATGGAAGGTAGTCTGTCGTCGAGATTCCTGTTACTCCAATGGGTGGTAGCCTTGTCATTAAGGAAGGTGATCTGTTTTCGATATTTTTGTTACTCCAATGGATGGTAGCCTTGTCATTATGGAAGGTAAACTATTGTCTAGATTTTTGTTACTCCAATGGATGGTAGCCTTGTCATTATGGAAGGTAGTCTGTTGTCAAGATTTTTGTTACTCAAGTAGATGGTAGTCTTGTCATTATGGAAGGTAGTCTGTTGTCAAGATTTTTGTTACTCCAACGGATGGCATCCTTGTCATTATGGAAGGTAGTCTGTCGTCGAGATTTCTGTTACTCCAATGGTTGGTAGCCTTGTCATTATGGAAGGTGGTCTGTTGTCGATATTTTTGTTACTCCAATGGATGGTAGCCTTGTCATTATGGAAGGTAGTCTGTTACCGAGAATTTTGTTACTCTAAAGGACTGTAGCCTTGTCATTATGGAAGGTAGTTTGTTGTCGATATTTTTGTTACTCCAGTGGATGGTAACGTTGTCATTATGGAGGGTAGTCTGTTGTCGAGATTTTTGTTTCTCCAATGGATGGTAGCCTTGTCATTATGGAAGGTAGTCAGTTGTCGAGAGTTTTGTTACTCCAATGGATGGCATCCTTGTCATTATGGAAGGTAGTCTGTCGTCGAGATTCCTGTTACTCCAATGGTTGGTAGACTTGTCATTAAGGAAGGTGATCTGTTGTCGATATTTTTGTTACTCCAATGGATGGTAGCCTTGTCATTATGGAAGGTAGTTTGTTGTCGAGATTTTTGTTACTCCAACAGATAGCATCCTTGTCATTATGGAAGGTAGTCTGTTACCGAGAATTTTGTTACTCTAAAGGACGATAGCCTTGTCATTATGGAAGGTAGTTTGTTGTCGATATTTTTGTTACTCCAGTGGATGGTAGCGTTGTCATTATGGAGGGTAGTCTTTTGTCGAGATTTTTGTTTCTCCAATGGATGGTAGCCTTGTCATTATGGAAGGTAGTCAGTTGTCGAGATTTTTGTTACTCCAATGGATGGTAGCCTTGAAATTATGGAAGGTTGTCTGTCGTCGAGATTTCTGTTACTCCAACGGTTGGTAGCCTTGTCATTATGGAAGGTGGTATGTTGTCGATATTTTTGATACTCCAATGGATGGTAGCCTTGTCATTATGGAAGGTAGTCTTTTGTCGAGATTTTTGTTACTCCAACGGATGGTATCCTTGTCATTATGGAAGGTAGTCTGTCGTCGAGATTTCTGTTACTCCAATGGTTGGTAGCCTTGTCATTATGGAAGGTAGTCTGTTGTCGATATTTTTGTTACTCCAATGGATGGTAGCCTTGTCATTATGGAAGGTAGTTTGTTGTCGAGATTTTTATTACTCCAATGGATGGTATCCTTGTCATTATAGAAGGTAGTCTGTTACCTAGAATTTTGTTACTCTAAAGGACGGTAGTCTTGTCATTATGGAAGGTAGTCTGCTGTCTAGATTTTTGTTACTCCAATGGATGGTAGCTTTGTCATTATGGAAGGTAGTTTTTGTCGAGATTTTTGTTACTCCAACAGATGGCATCCTTGTCATTATGGAAGGTAGTCTGTTACCGAGAATTTTGTTACTCTAAAGGACGGTAGCCTTGTCATTATGGACAGTAGTTTGTTGTCGATATTTTTGTTACTCCAGTGGATGGTAGCATTGTCATTATGTAAGGTAGTCAGTTGTCGAGATTTTTGTTACTCCAATGGATGGTAGCCTTGTCATTATGTAAGGTAGTCTATTGTCGATATTTTTGTTACTCCAATGGATGGTAGCCTTGTCATTATGGAAGGTAGTTTGTTGTCGAGATTTTTATTACTCCAATGGATGGTATCCTTGTCATTATAGAAGGTACTCTGTTACCGAGAATTTTGTTATTCTAAAGGACGGTAGCCTTGTCATTATGGAAGGTAGTCTGTTTTCTAGATTTTTGTTACTCCATTGGATGGTAGCCTTGTCATTATGGAAGGTAGTCTGTTGTGGAGATTTTTGTTAATCCAATAGATGGTAGCCTTGTCATTATAGAAGGTAGTCAGTTGTCGATATTTTTATTATTCCAATGGATGGTAGCCTTGTCATTATGGAAGGTGGTTTGTTGTCGAGATTTTTGTTACTCCAATGGATGGAAGCCTTGTCCTTATGGAAGGTAGTCAGTTGTCCAGATTTTTGTTACTCCAATGGATGGCATCCTTGTCATTATGGAAGGTAGTCTGTCGTCGAGATTCCTGTTACTCCAATGGGTGGTAGCCTTGTCATTAAGGAAGGTGATCTGTTGTCGATATTTTTGTTACTCCAATGGATGGTAGCCTTGTCATTATGGAAGGTAAACTGTTGTCTAGATTTTTGTTACTCCAATGGATGGTAGCCTTGTCATTATGGAAGGTAGTCTGTTGTCAAGATTTTTGTTACTCAAGTAGATGGTAGTCTTGTCATTATGGAAGGTAGTCTGTTGTCAAGATTTTTGTTACTCCAACGGATGGCATCCTTGTCATTATGGAAGGTAGTCTGTCGTCGAGATTTCTGTTACTCCAATGGTTGGTAGCCTTGTCATTATGGAAGGTGGTCTGTTGTCGATATTTTTGTTACTCCAATGGATGGTAGCCTTGTCATTATGGAAGGTAGTCTGTTACCGAGAATTTTGTTACTCTAAAGGACTGTAGCCTTGTCATTATGGAAGGTAGTTTGTTGTCGATATTTTTGTTACTCCAGTGGATGGTAACGTTGTCATTATGGAGGGTAGTCTGTTGTCGAGATTTTTGTTTCTCCAATGGATGGTAGCCTTGTCATTATGGAAGGTAGTCTGTCGTCGAGATTTCGGTTACTCCAATGGTTGGTAGCCTTGTCATTATGGAAGGTGGTCTGTTGTCGATATTTCTGATACTCCAGTGGATGGTAGCCTTGTCATTATGGAAGGTAGTCTTTTGTCGAGATTTTTGTTACTCCAACGGATGGTATCCTTGTCATTATGGAAGGTAGTATGTCGTCGAGATTTTTGTTACTCCAATGGTTGGTAGCCTTGTCATTATGGAAGGTATTCTGTTGTCGATATTTTTGTTACTCCAATGTATGGTAGCCTTGTCATTATGGAAGGTAGTTTGTTGTCGAGATTTTTATTACTCCAATGGATGGTATCCTTGTAATTATAGAAGGTAGTCTGTTACCCAGAATTTTGTTACTCTAAAGGACGGTAGTCTTGTCATTATGGAAGGTAGTCTACTGTCTAGATTTTTGTTACTCCAATGGATGGTAGCCATGTCATTATGGAAGGTAGTGTGTTGTGGAGATTTTTGTTAATCCAATAGATGGTAGCCTTGTCATTATAGAAGGTAGTCAGTTGTCGATATTTTTATTATTCCAATGGATGGTAGCCTTGTCATTATGGAAGGTGGTTTGTTGTCGAGATTTTTATTACTCCAATGGATGGAAGCCTTGTCCTTATGGAAGGTAGTCAGTTGTCAAGATTTTTGTTACTCCAATGGATGGCATCCTTGTCATTATGGAAGGTAGTCTGTCGACGAGATTTCTGTTACTCCAATGGTTGGTAGCCGTGTCAATAAGGAAGGTGATCTGTTGTCGATATTTTTGTTACTCCAATGGATGGTAGCCTTGTCATTATGGAAGGTAGTTTGTTGTCGAGATTTTTGTTACTCCAACAGATGGCATCCTTGTCATTATGGAAGGTAGTCTGTTACCGAGAATTTTGTTACTCTAAAGGACGGTAGCCTTGTCATTATGGAAGGTAGTTTGTTGTCGATATTTTTGTTACTCCAGTGGATGGTAGCGTTGTAATTATGGAGGGTAGTCTGTTGTCGAGATTTTTGTTACTCCAATGGATGGTAGCCTTGTCATTATGGAAGGTAGTCAGTTGTCGAGATTTTTGTTACTCCAATGGATGGTAGCCTTATCATTATGGAAGGTAGTCTGTCGTCGAGATTTCTGTTACTCCAATGGTTGGTAGCCTTGTCATTATGGAAGGTGGTTTGTTGTCGATATTTTTGATACTCCAATGGATGGTAGCCTTGTCATTATGGAAGGTATTCTTTTGTCGAGATTTTTATTACTCCAACGGATGGTATCCTTGTCATTATGGAAGGTAGTCTGTCGTCGAGATTTCTGTTACTCCAATGGTTGGTAGCCTTGTCATTATGGAAGGTAGTCTGTTGTCGATATTTTTTTTACTCCAATGGATGGTAGCCTTGTCATTATGGAAGGTAGTTTGTTGTCGAGATTTTTATTACTCCAATGGATGGTATCCTTGTCATTATAGAAGTTAGTCTCTTACCCAGAATTTTGTTACTCTAAAGGACGGTAGTCTTGTCATTATGGAAGGTAGTCTGCTGTCTAGATTTTTGTTACTCCAATGGATGGTAGCCTTGTCATTATGGAAGGTAGTGTGTTGTGGAGATTTTTGTTAATCCAATAGATGGTAGCCTTGTCATTATAGAAGGTAGTCAGTTGTCGATATTTTTATTATTCCAATGGATGGTAGCCTTGTCATTATGGAAGGTGGTTTGTTGTTGAGATTTTTGTTACTCCAATGGATGGAAGCCTTGTCCTTATGGAAGGTAGTAAGTTGTCAAGATTTTTGTTACTCCAATGGATGGCATCCTTGTCATTATGGAAGGTAGTCTGTCGACGAGATTTCTGTTACTCCAATGGTTGGTAGCCGTGTCAATAAGGAAGGTGATTTGTTGTCGATATTTTTGTTACTCCATTGGATGGTAGCCTTGTCATTATGGAAGGTAGTTTTTTGTCGAGATTTTTGTTACTCCAACAGATGGCATCCTTGTCATTATGGAAGGTAGTCTGTTACCGAGAATTTTGTTACTCTAAAGGACGGTAGTCTTGTCATTATGGAAGGTAGTTTGTTGTCGATATTTTTGTTACTCCAGTGGATGGTAGCGTTGTAATTATGGAGGGTAGTCTGTTGTCAAGATTTTTGTTACTCCAATGGATGGTAGCCTTGTCATTATGGAAGGTAGTCAGTTGTCGAGATTTCTGTTACTCCAATGGATGGTAGCCTTGTCATTATGGAAGGTAGTCTGTCGTCGAGATTTCTGTTACTCCAATGGTTGGTAGCCTTGTCATTATGGAAGGTGGTTTGTTGTCGATATTTTTGATACTCCAATGGATGGTAGCCTTGTCATTATGGAAGGTAGTCTTTTGTCGAGATTTTTATTACTCCAACGGATGGTATCCTTGTCATTATGGAAGGTAGTCTGTCATCGAGATTTCTGTTACTCCAATGGTTGGTAGCCTTGTCATTATGGAAGGTAGTCTGTTGTCGATATTTTTTTTACTCCAATGGATGGTAGCCTTGTCATTATGGAAGGTAGTTTGTTGTCGATATTTTTATTACTCCAATGGATGGTATCCTTGTCATTATAGAAGTTAGTCTGTTACCCAGAATTTTGTTACTCTAAAGGACGGTAGCCTTGTCATTATGGAAGGTAGTCTGTTGTCTAGATTTTTGTTACTCTAATGGATGGTAGCCTTGTCATTATGGAAGGTAGTCTGTTGTGGAGATTTTTGTTAATCCAATAGATGGAAGCCTTGTCATTATAGAAGGTAGTCAGTTGTCGATATTTTTATTATTCCAATGGATGGTAGCCTTGTCATTATGGAAGGTGGTTTGTTGTTGAGATTTTTGTTACTCCAATGGATGGAAGCCTTGTCCTTATGGAAGGTAGTCAGTTGTCAAGATTTTTGTTACTCCAATGGATGGCATCCTTGTCATTATGGAAGGTAGTCTGTCGTCGAGATTTCTGTTACTCTAATGGTTGGTAGCCTTGTCATTGAGGAAGGTGATATATTGTCGATATTTTTGTTACTCCAATGGATGGTAGCCTTGTCATTATGGAAGGTAGTCTGTGCTCTAGATTTTTGTTACTCCAGTGGATGGTAGCCTTGTCATTATAGAAGGTAGTCTGTTGCCGAGATTTTTGATACTCTAAAGGATGGTAGCCTTGTCATTATGGAAGGTAGTCTGTTATCGAGATTTTTGTTACTCAAGTGGATGGTAGTCTTATCATTATGGAAGGTAGTCTGTTGTCGAGACTTTTGTTACTCCAACGGATGGCATCCTTGTCATTATGGAAGGTAGTCTGTCGTCGAGATTTCTGTTACTCCAATGGTTGGTAGCCCTGTCATTATGGAAGGTGGTCTGTTGTCGATATTTTTGTTACTCCAATGGATGGTAGCCTTGTCATTATGGAAGGTAGTTTGTTGTCGAGATTTTTGTTACTCCAACAGATGGCATCCTTGTCATTATGGAAGGTAGTCTGTTACCGAGAATTTTGTTACTCTAAAGGACGGTAGCCTTGTAATTATGGAAGGTAGTTTGTTGTCGATATTTTTGTTACTCCAATGGATGGTAGCGTTGTCATTATGGAGGGTAGTCTGTTGTCGAGATTTTTGTTACTCCAATGGATGGTAGGCTTGTCATTATGGAAGGTAGTCAGTTGTCGAGATTTTTGTTACTCCAATGGATGGTAGCCTTGTCATTATGGAAGGTAGTCTGTCGTCGTGATTTCTGTTACTCCAATGGTTGGTAGCCTTGTCATTATGGAAGGTGGTCTGTTGTCGATATTTCTGATACTCCAATGGATGGTAGCCTTGTCATTATGGAAGGTAGTCTTTTGTCGAGATTTTTGTTACTCCAACGGATGGCATCCTTGTCATTATAGAAGGTAGTCTGTCGTCGAGATTTCTGTTACTCCAATGGTTGGTAGCCTTGTCATTATGGAAGGTAGTCTATTGTCGATATTTTTGTTACTCCAATGGATGGTAGCCTTGTCATTATGGAAGGTAGTTTGTTGTCGAGATTTTTATTACTCCAATGGATGGTATCCTTGTCATTATAGAAGGTAGTCTGTTACCGAGAATTTTGTTACTCTAAAGGACGGTAGCCTTGTCATTATGGAAGGTAGTCTATTGTCTAGATTTTTGTTACTCCAATGGATGGTAGCCTTGTCATTATAGAAGGTAGTCTGTTGTGGAGATTTTTGTTAATCCAATAGATGGTAGCCTTGTTATTATAGAAGGTAGTCTGTTACCGAGAATTTTGTTACTCTAAAGGACGGTAGCCTTATCATTATGGAAGGTAGTTTGTTATCGATATTTTTGTTACTCCAGTGGATGGTAGCGTTGTCATTATGGAGGGTAGTCTGTTGTCGAGATTTTTGTTACTCAAATGGATGGTAGCCTTGTCATTATGGAAGGTAGTCAGTTGTCGAGATTTTTGTTACTCCTATGGATGGAAGCCTTGTCATTATGGAAGGTAGTCTGTCGTCGAGATTTCTGTTACTCCAATGGTTGGTAGCCTTGTCATTATGGAAGGTAGTCTGTTGTCGATATTTTTGTTACCCCAATGGATTGTAGCCTTGTCATTATGGAAGGTAGTTTGTTGTCGAGATTTTTATTACTCCAATGGATGGTATCCTTGTCATTATAGAAGGTAGTCTGTTACCGAGCATTTTGTTACTCTAAAGGACGGTATCCTTGCCATTATGGAAGGTAGTTTGTTGTCTAGATTTTTGTTACTCAAATGAATGGTAGCCTTGTCATTATGGAAGGTAGTCTGTTGTGGAGATTTTTGTTATTCCAATAGATGGTAGCCTTGTCATTATAGAAGGTAGTCAGTTGTCGATATTTTTATTATTCCAATGGATGGTAGCCTTGTCATTATGGAAGGTGGTTTGTTGTCGAGATTTTTGTTACTCCAATGGATGAAAGCCTTGTCCTTATGGAAGGTAGTCAGTTGTCAAGATTTTTTTACTCCAATGGATGGCATCCTTGTCATTATGGAAGGTAGTCTGTCGTCGAGATTTCTGTTGCTCCAATGGTTGGTAGCCTTGTCATTAAGGAAGGTGATCTGTTGTCGATATTTTTGTTACTCCAATGGATGGTAGCCTTGTCATTATGGAAGGTAGTCTGTCGTCGAGATTTCTGTTACTCCAATGGTTGGTAGCCCTGTCATTATGGAAGGTGGTCTGTTGTCGATATTTTTGTTACTCCAATGGATGGTAGCCTTGTCATTATGGAAGGTAGTTTGTTGTCGAGATTTTTGTTACTCCAACAGATGGCATCCTTGTCATTATGGAAGGTAGTCTGTTACCGAGAATTTTGTTACTCTAAAGGACGGTAGCCTTGTAATTATGGAAGGTAGTTTGTTGTCGATATTTTTGTTACTCCAATGGATGGTAGCGTTGTCATTATGGAGGGTAGTCTGTTGTCGAGATTTTTGTTACTCCAATGGATGGTAGGCTTGTCATTATGGAAGGTAGTCAGTTGTCGAGATTTTTGTTACTCCAATGGATGGTAGCCTTGTCATTATGGAAGGTAGTCTGTCGTCGTGATTTCTGTTACTCCAATGGTTGGTAGCCTTGTCATTATGGAAGGTGGTCTGTTGTCGATATTTCTGATACTCCAATGGATGGTAGCCTTGTCATTATGGAAGGTAGTCTTTTGTCGAGATTTTTGTTACTCCAACGGATGGCATCCTTGTCATTATAGAAGGTAGTCTGTCGTCGAGATTTCTGTTACTCCAATGGTTGGTAGCCTTGTCATTATGGAAGGTAGTCTATTGTCGATATTTTTGTTACTCCAATGGATGGTAGCCTTGTCATTATGGAAGGTAGTTTGTTGTCGAGATTTTTATTACTCCAATGGATGGTATCCTTGTCATTATAGAAGGTAGTCTGTTACCGAGAATTTTGTTACTCTAAAGGACGGTAGCCTTGTCATTATGGAAGGTAGTCTATTGTCTAGATTTTTGTTACTCCAATGGATGGTAGCCTTGTCATTATAGAAGGTAGTCTGTTGTGGAGATTTTTGTTAATCCAATAGATGGTAGCCTTGTTATTATAGAAGGTAGTCTGTTACCGAGAATTTTGTTACTCTAAAGGACGGTAGCCTTATCATTATGGAAGGTAGTTTGTTATCGATATTTTTGTTACTCCAGTGGATGGTAGCGTTGTCATTATGGAGGGTAGTCTGTTGTCGAGATTTTTGTTACTCAAATGGATGGTAGCCTTGTCATTATGGAAGGTAGTCAGTTGTCGAGATTTTTGTTACTCCTATGGATGGAAGCCTTGTCATTATGGAAGGTAGTCTGTCGTCGAGATTTCTGTTACTCCAATGGTTGGTAGCCTTGTCATTATGGAAGGTAGTCTGTTGTCGATATTTTTGTTACCCCAATGGATTGTAGCCTTGTCATTATGGAAGGTAGTTTGTTGTCGAGATTTTTATTACTCCAATGGATGGTATCCTTGTCATTATAGAAGGTAGTCTGTTACCGAGCATTTTGTTACTCTAAAGGACGGTATCCTTGCCATTATGGAAGGTAGTTTGTTGTCTAGATTTTTGTTACTCAAATGAATGGTAGCCTTGTCATTATGGAAGGTAGTCTGTTGTGGAGATTTTTGTTATTCCAATAGATGGTAGCCTTGTCATTATAGAAGGTAGTCAGTTGTCGATATTTTTATTATTCCAATGGATGGTAGCCTTGTCATTATGGAAGGTGGTTTGTTGTCGAGATTTTTGTTACTCCAATGGATGAAAGCCTTGTCCTTATGGAAGGTAGTCAGTTGTCAAGATTTTTTTACTCCAATGGATGGCATCCTTGTCATTATGGAAGGTAGTCTGTCGTCGAGATTTCTGTTGCTCCAATGGTTGGTAGCCTTGTCATTAAGGAAGGTGATCTGTTGTCGATATTTTTGTTACTCCAATGGATGGTAGCCTTGTCATTATGGAAGGTAGTCTGTTGTCTAGATTTTTGTTACTCCAATGGATGGTAGCCTTGTCATTATAAAAGGTAGTTTGTTGCCAAGATTTTTGTTACTTTAAAGGATGGTAGCCTTGTGATTATGGAAGGTAGTCTGTTGTCTATATTTTTGTTACTCAAGTGGATGGTAGTCTTGTCATTATGGAAGGTAGTCTGTTGTCGAGGTTTTTGTTACTCCAACGGATGGCATCCTTGTCATTATGGAAGGTAGTCTGTCGTCGAGATTTCTGTTACTCCAATGGTTGGTAGCCTTGTCATTATGGAAGGTCGTTTGTTATCGATATTTTTGTTACTCCAATGGATGGTAGCCTTTTCATTATGGAAGGTAGTTTGTTGTCGAGATTTTTGTTACTCCAACAGATGGCATCCTTGTCATTATGGAAGGTAATCTGTTACCGAGAATTTTGTTACTCTAAAGGACGGTAGCCTTGTCATTATGGAAGGTAGTTTGTTGTCGATATTTTTGTTACTCCAGTGGATGGTAGCGTTGTCATTATGGAGGGTAGTCTGTTGTCGAGATTTTTGTTACTCCATTGGATGGTAGCCTTGTCATTATGGAAGGTAGTCAGTTGTCGAGATTTTTGTTACTCCAATGGATGGTAGCCTTGTCATTATGGAAGGTAGTCTGTCGTCGAGATTTCTGTTACTCCAATGGTTGGTAGCCTTGTCATTATGGAAGGTAGTCTGTTGTCGAGATTTTTATTACTCCAATGGATGGTATCCTTGTCATTATAGAAGGTAGTCTGTTACCGAGAATTTTGTTACTCTAAAGGACGGTATCCTTGCCATTATGGAAGGTAGTTTGTTGTCTAGATTTTTGTTACTCAAATGAATGGTAGCCTTGTCATTATGGAAGGTAGTCTGTTGTGGAGATTTTTGTTAATCCAATAGATGGTAGCCTTGTCATTATAGAAGGTAGTCAGTTGTCGATATTTTTATTATTCCAATGGATGGTAGCCTTATCATTATGGAAGGTGGTTTTTTGTCGAGATTTTTGTTACTCCAATGGATGGAAGCCTTATCCTTATGGAAGGTAGTCAGTTGTCAAGATTTTTGTTACTCTAATGGATGGCATCCTTGTCATTATGGAAGGTAGTCTGTCGTCGAGATTTCTGTTACTCCAATGGTTGGTAGCCTTGTCATTATGGAAGGTGGTCTGTTGTCGATATTTTTGATACTCCAATGGATGGTAGCCTTGTCATTATGGAAGGTAGTCTGTTGTCTAGATTTTTGTTACTCCAATGGATGGTAGCCTTGTCATTATAGAAGGTAGTCTGTTGCCGAGATTTTTGTTACTTTAAAGGATGGTAGCCTTCTCATTATGGAAGGTAGTCTGTTGTCGAGATTTTTGTTACTCCAGTGGATGGTAGTTTTGTCATTATGGAAGGTAGTCTGTTGTCGATATTTTTGTTACTCCAATGGATGGTAGCCTTGTCATTATGTAAGGTAGTCTGTCGTTGAGAGTTATGCTACTCCAAAGGATGGTAGCCTTGTAATTATGGAAGGTAGTCTTTTGTCGAGATTTTTATTACTCCAATGGATGGTAGCCTTGTCATTTTGGAAGGTAGTCTGTTGTCGAGATTTTTGTTATTATAATGGATGGTAGCCTTGTCATTATGGAAGGTAGTCTATTGTCGAGATTTTTGTTACTCCAATGGATGGTAGCCTTGTCATAATAGAAGGTAGTTTGTTGCCGAGATTTTTGTTACTCTAAAGGATGGTAGCCTTGTCATTAAGGAATGTAGTCTGTTGTCGAGATTTTTGTTACTCAAGTGGATGGTAGTCTTGTCATTATGGAAGGTAGTCTGTTGTCGAGATTTGTGTTACTCCAACAGATGGCATCCTTGTCATTATGGAAGGTAGTCTGTCGTCGAGATTTCTGTTACTCCAATGGTTGGTAGGCTTGTCATTATGGAAGGTGGTCTGTTGTCGATATTTTTGTTACTCCAATGGATGGTAGCCTTGTCATTATGGAAGGTAGTTTGTTGTCGAGATTTTTGTTACTCCAACAGATGGCATCCTTGTCATTATGGAAGGTAGTCTGTTACCGAGAATTTTGTTACTCTAAAGGACGGTAGCCTTGTCATTATGGAAGGTAGTTTGTTGTCGATATTTTTGTTACTCCAGTGGATGGTAGCGTTGTCATTATGGAGGGTAGTCAGTTGTCGAGATTTTTGTTACTCCAATGGATGGTAGCCTTGTCATTATGGAAGGTAGTCTATCGTCGAGATTTCTGTTACTCCAATGGTTGGTAGCCATGTCATTATGGAAGGTGGTCTGTTGTCGATATTTCTGATACTCCAATGGATGGTAGCCTTGTCATTATGGAAGGTAGTCTTTTGTCGAGATTTTTGTTACTCCAACGGATGGTATCCTTGTCATTATGGAAGGTAGTCTGTCGTCGAGATTTCTGTTACTCCAATGGTTGGTAGCCTTGTCATTATGGAATGTAGTCTGTTGTCGATATTTTTGTTACTCCAATGGATGGTAGCCTTGTCATTATGGCAGGTAGTTTGTTGTCGAGATTTTTATTACTCCAATGGATGGTATCCTTGTCATTATGGAAGGTAGTCTATCGTCGAGATTTCTGTTACTCCAATGGTTGGTAGCCTTGTCATTATGGAAGGTGGTCTGTTGTCGATATTTCTGATACTCCAATGGATGGTAGCCTTGTCATTATGGAAGGTAGTCTTTTGTCGAGATTTTTGTTACTCCAACGGATGGTATCCTTGTCATTATGGAAGGTAGTCTGTCGTCGAGATTTCTGTTACTCCAATGGTTGGTAGCCTTGTCATTATGGAATGTAGTCTGTTGTCGATATTTTTGTTACTCCAATGGATGGTAGCCTTGTCATTATGGCAGGTAGTTTGTTGTCGAGATTTTTATTACTCCAATGGATGGTATCCTTGTCATTATAGAAGGTAGTCTGTTACCCAGAATTTTGTTACTCTAAAGGACGGTAGTCTTGTCATTATGGAAGGTAGTCTGTTGTCTAGATTTTTGTTACTCCAATGGATGGTAGCCTTGTCATTATGGAAGGTAGTGTGTTGTGGAGATTTTTGTTAATCCAATAGATGGTAGCCTTGTCATTATAGAAGGTAGTCAGTTGTCGATATTTTTATTATTCCAATGGATGGTAGCCTTGTCATTATGGAAGGTGGTTTGTTGTCGAGATTTTTGTTACTACAATGGATGAAAGCCTTGTCCTTATGGAAGGTAGTCAGTTGTCAAGATTTTTTTACTCCAATGGATGGCATCCTTGTCATTATGGAAGGTAGTCTGTCGTCGAGATTTCTGTTGCTCCAATGGTTGGTAGCCTTGTCATTAAGGAAGGTGATCTGTTGTCGATATTTTTGTTACTCCAATGGATGGTAGCCTTGTCATTATGGAAGGTAGTCTGTTGTCTAGATTTTTGTTACTCCAATGGATGGTAGCCTTGTCATTATAGAAGGTAGTTTGTTGCCAAGATTTTTGTTACTCTAAAGGATGGTAGCCTTGTGATTATGGAAGGTAGTCTGTTGTCTAGATTTTTGTTACTCAAGTGGATGGTAGTCTTGTCATTATGGAAGGTAGTCTGTTGTCGAGATTTTTGTTACTCCAACGGATGGCATCCTTGTCATTATGGAAGGTATTCTGTCGTCGAGATTTCTGTTACTCCAATGGTTGGTAGCCTTGTCATTATGGAAGGTCGTTTGTTGTCGATCTTTTTGTTACTCCAATGGATGGTAGCCTTGTCATTATGGAAGGTAGTTTGTTTTCGAGATTTTTGTTACTCCAACAGATGGCATCCTTGTCATTATGGAAGGTAGTCTGTTACCGAGAATTTTGTTACTCTAAAGGACGGTAGCCTTATCATTATGGAAGGTAGTTTGATATCGATATTTTTGTTACTCCAGTGGATGGTAGCGTTGTCATTATGGAGGGTAGTCTGTTGTCGAGATTTTTGTTACTCAAATGGATGGTAGCCTTGTCATTATGGAAGGTAGTCAGTTGTCGAGATTTTTGTTACTCCTATGGATGGTAGCCTTGTCATTATCGAAGGTAGTCTGTCGTCGAGATTTCTGTTACTCCAATGGTTGGTAGCCTTGTCATTATGGAAGGTAGTCAGTTGTCGATATTTTTGTTACCCCAATGGATTGTAGCCTTGTCATTATGGAAGGTAGTTTGTTGTCGAGATTTTTATTACTCCAATGGATGGTATCCTTGTCATTATAGAAGGTAGTCTGTTACCGAGAATTTTGTTACTCTAAAGGACGGTATCCTTGCCATTATGGAAGGTAGTTTGTTGTCTAGATTTTTGTTACTCAAATGAATGGTAGCCTTGTCATTATGGAAGGTAGTCTGTTGTGGAGATTTTTGTTATTCCAATAGATGGTAGCCTTGTCATTATAGAAGGTAGTCAGTTGTCGATATTTTTATTATTCCAATGGATGGTAGCCTTGTCATTATGGAAGGTGGTTTTTTGTCGAGATTTTTGTTACTCCAATGGATGGAAGCCTTGTCCTTATGGAAGGTAGTCAGTTGTCAAGATTTTTGTTACTCTAATGGATGGCATCCTTGTCATTATGGAAGGTAGTCTGTCGTCGATATTTCTGTTACTCCAATGGTTGGTAGCCTTGTCATTATGGAAGGTGGTCTGTTGTCGATATTTTTGTTACTCCAATGGATGGTAGCCTTGTCATTATGGAAGGTAGTCTGTTGTCTAGATTTTTGTTACTCCAATGGATGGTAGCCTTGTCATTATAGAAGGTAGTCTGTTGCCGAGATTTTTGTTACTTTAAAGGATTGTAGCCTTGTCATTATGGAAGGTAGTCTATTGTCGAGATTTTTGTTACTCCAGTGGATGGTAGTTTTGTCATTATGGAAGGTAGTCTGTTGTCGATATTTTTGTTACTCCAATGGATGGTAGCCTTGTCATTATGGAAGGTAGTCTGTCGTTGAGAGTTATGCTACTCCAAAGGATGGTAGCCTTGTAATTATGGAAGGTAGTCTTTTGTCGAGATTTTTATTACTCCAATGGATGGTAGCCTTGTCATTATGGAAGGTAGTGTGTTGTGGTGATTTTTGTTAATCCAATAGATGGTAGCCTTGTCATTATAGAAGGTAGTCAGTTGTCGATATTTTTATTATTCCAATGGATGGTAGCTTTGTCATTATGGAAGGTGGTTTGTTGTCGAGATTTTTGTTACTCTAAAGGATGGTAGCCTTGTCATTAAGGAAGGTAGTCTGTTGTCGAGATTTTTGTTACTCAAGTGGATGGTAGTCTTGTCATTATGGAAGGTAGTCTGTTGTCGAGATTTTTGTTACTCCAACGGATGGCATCCTTGTCATTATGGAAGGTAGTCTGTCGTCGAGATTTCTGTTACTCCAATGGTTGGTAGCCTTGTCACTATGGAAGGTGGTCTGTTGTCGATATTTTTGTTACTCCAATGGATGGTAGCCTTGTCATTATGGAAGGTAGTTTGTTGTCGAAATTTTGTTACTCCAACAGATGGCATCCTTGTCATTATGGAAGGTAATCTGTTACCGAGAATTTTGTTACTCTAAAGGACGGTAGCCTTGTCATTATGGAAGGTAGTTTGTTGTCGATATTTTTGTTACTCCAGTGGATGGTAGCGTTGTCATTATGGAGGGTAGTCTGTTGTCGAGATTTTTGTTACTCCATTGGATGGTAGCCTTGTCATTATGGAAGGTAGTCAGTTGTCGAGATTTTTGTTACTCCAATGGATGGTAGCCTTGTCATTATGGAAGGTAGTCTGTCGTCGAGATTTCTGTAACTCCAATGGTTGGTAGCCTTGTCATTATGGAAGGTAGTCTGTTGTCGAGATTTTTATTACTCCAATGGATGGTATCCTTGTCATTATAGAAGGTAGTCTGTTACCGAGAATTTTGTTACTCTAAAGGACGGTATCCTTGCCATTATGGAAGGTAGTTTGTTGTCTAGATTTTTGTTACTCAAATGAATGGTAGCCTTGTCATTATGGAAGGTAGTCTGTTGTGGAGATTTTTGTTAATCCAATAGATGGTAGCCTTGTCATTATAGAAGGTAGTCAGGTGTCGATATTTTTATTATTCCAATGGATGGTAGCCTTATCATTATGGAAGGTGGTTTTTTGTCGAGATTTTTGTTACTCCAATGGATGGAAGCCTTATCCTTATGGAAGGTAGTCAGTTGTCAAGATTTTTGTTACTCTAATGGATGGCATCCTTGTCATTATGGAAGGTAGTCTGTCGTCGAGATTTCTGTTACTCCAATGGTTGGTAGCCTTGTCATTATGGAAGGTGTTCTGTTGTCGATATTTTTGATACTCCAATGGATGGTAGCCTTGTCATTATGGAAGGTAGTCTGTTGTCTAGATTTTTGTTACTCCAATGGATGGTAGCCTTGTCATTATAGAAGGTAGTCTGTTGCCGAGATTTTTGTTACTTTAAAGGATGGTAGCCTTCTCATTATGGAAGGTAGTCTGTTGTCGAGATTTTTGTTACTCCAGTGGATGGTAGTTTTGTCATTATGGAAGGTAGTCTGTTGTCGATATTTTTGTTACTCCAATGGATGGTAGCCTTGTCATTATGTAAGGTAGTCTGTCGTTGAGAGTTATGCTACTCCAAAGGATGGTAGCCTTGTAATTATGGAAGGTAGTCTTTTGTCGAGATTTTTATTACTCCAATGGATGGTAGCCTTGTCATTTTGGAAGGTAGTCTGTTGTCGAGATTTTTGTTATTATAATGGATGGTAGCCTTGTCATTATGGAAGGTAGTCTATTGTCGAGATTTTTGTTACTCCAATGGATGGTAGCCTTGTCATAATAGAAGGTAGTTTGTTGCCGAGATTTTTGTTACTCTAAAGGATGGTAGCCTTGTCATTAAGGAATGTAGTCTGTTGTCGAGATTTTTGTTACTCAAGTGGATGGTAGTCTTGTCATTATGGAAGGTAGTCTGTTGTCGAGATTTGTGTTACTCCAACAGATGGCATCCTTGTCATTATGGAAGGTAGTCTGTCGTCGAGATTTCTGTTACTCCAATGGTTGGTAGGCTTGTCATTATGGAAGGTGGTCTGTTGTCGATATTTTTGTTACTCCAATGGATGGTAGCCTTGTCATTATGGAAGGTAGTTTGTTGTCGAGATTTTTGTTACTCCAACAGATGGCATCCTTGTCATTATGGAAGGTAGTCTGTTACCGAGAATTTTGTTACTCTAAAGGACGGTAGCCTTGTCATTATGGAAGGTAGTTTGTTGTCGATATTTTTGTTACTCCAGTGGATGGTAGCGTTGTCATTATGGAGGGTAGTCTGTTGTCGAGATTTTTGTTACTCCATTGGATGGTAGCCTTGTCATTATGGAAGGTAGTCTGTCGTCGAGATTTCTGTTACTCCAATGGTTGGTAGCCTTGTCATTATGGAAGGTGGTCTGTTGTCGATATTTCTGATACTCCAATGGATGGTAGCCTTGTCATTATGGAAGGTAGTCTTTTGTCGAGATTTTTGTTACTCCAACGGATGGTATCCTTGTCATTATGGAAGGTAGTCTGTCGTCGAGATTTCTGTTACTCCAATGGTTGGTAGCCTTGTCATTATGGAATGTAGTCTGTTGTCGATATTTTTGTTACTCCAATGGATGGTAGCCTTGTCATTATGGTAGGTAGTTTGTTGTCGAGATTTTTATTACTCCAATGGATGGTATCCTTGTCATTATAGAAGGTAGTCTGTTACCCAGAATTTTGTTACTCTAAAGGACGGTAGTCTTGTCATTATGGAAGGTAGTCTGTTGTCTAGATTTTTGTTACTCCAATGGATGGTAGCCTTGCCATTATGGAAGGTAGTTTGTTGTCTAGATTTTTGTTACTCAAATGAATGGTAGCCTTGTCATTATGGAAGGTAGTGTGTTGTGGAGATTTTTGTTAATCCAATAGATGGTAGCCTTGTCATTATAGAAGGTAGTCAGTTGTCGATATTTTTATTATTCCAATGGATGGTAGCCTTGTCATTATGGAAGGTGGTTTGTTGTCGAGATTTTTGTTACTCCAATGGATGAAAGCCTTGTCCTTATGGAAGGTAGTCAGTTGTCAAGATTTTTTTACTCCAATGGATGGCATCCTTGTCATTATGGAAGGTAGTCTGTCGTCGAGATTTCTGTTGCTCCAATGGTTGGTAGCCTTGTCATTAAGGAAGGTGATCTGTTGTCGATATTTTTGTTACTCCAATGGATGGTAGCCTTGTCATTATGGAAGGTAGTCTGTTGTCTAGATTTTTGTTACTCCAATGGATGGTAGCCTTGTCATTATAGAAGGTAGTTTGTTGCCAAGATTTTTGTTACTCTAAAGGATGGTAGCCTTGTGATTATGGAAGGTAGTCTGTTGTCTAGATTTTTGTTACTCAAGTGGATGGTAGTCTTGTCATTATGGAAGGTAGTCTGTTGTCGAGATTTTTGTTACTCCAACGGATGGCATCCTTGTCATTATGGAAGGTATTCTGTCGTCGAGATTTCTGTTACTCCAATGGTTGGTAGCCTTGTCATTATGGAAGGTCGTTTGTTGTCGATATTTTTGTTACTCCAATGGATGGTAGCCTTGTCATTATGGAAGGTAGTTTGTTTTCGAGATTTTTGTTACTCCAACAGATGGCATCCTTGTCATTATGGAAGGTAGTCTGTTACCGAGAATTTTGTTACTCTAAAGGACGGTAGCCTTATCATTATGGAAGGTAGTTTGATATCGATATTTTTGTTACTCCAGTGGATGGTAGCGTTGTCATTATGGAGGGTAGTCTGTTGTCGAGATTTTTGTTACTCAAATGGATGGTAGCCTTGTCATTATGGAAGGTAGTCAGTTGTCGAGATTTTTGTTACTCCTATGGATGGTAGCCTTGTCATTATTGAAGGTAGTCTGTCGTCGAGATTTCTGTTACTCCAATGGTTGGTAGCCTTGTCATTATGGAAGGTAGTCAGTTGTCGATATTTTTGTTACCCCAATGGATTGTAGCCTTGTCATTATGGAAGGTAGTTTGTTGTCGTGATTTTTATTACTCCAATGGATGGTATCCTTGTCATTATAGAAGGTAGTCTGTTACCGAGAATTTTGTTACTCTAAAGGACGGAATCCTTGCCATTATGGAAGGTAGTTTGTTGTCTAGATTTTTGTTACTCAAATGAATGGTAGCCTTGTCATTATGGAAGGTAGTCTGTTGTGGAGATTTTTGTTATTCCAATAGATGGTAGCCTTGTCATTATAGAAGGTAGTCAGTTGTCGATATTTTTATTATTCCAATGGATGGTAGCCTTGTCATTATGGAAGGTGGTTTTTTGTCGAGATTTTTGTTACTCCGATGGATGGAAGCCTTGTCCTTATGGAAGGTAGTCAGTTGTCAAGATTTTTGTTACTCTAATGGATGGCATCCTTGTCATTATGGAAGGTAGTCTGTCGTCGATATTTCTGTTACTCCAATGGTTGGTAGCCTTGTCATTATGGAAGGTGGTCTGTTGTCGATATTTTTGTTACTCCAATGGATGGTAGCCTTGTCATTATGGAAGGTAGTCTGTTGTCTAGATTTTTGTTACTCCAATGGATGGTAGCCTTGTCATTATAGAAGGTAGTCTGTTGCCGAGATTTTTGTTACTTTAAAGGATTGTAGCCTTGTCATTATGGAAGGTAGTCTGTTGTCGAGATTTTTGTTACTCCAGTGGATGGTAGTTTTGTCATTATGGAAGGTAGTCTGTTGTCGATATTTTTGTTACTCCAATGGATGGTAGCCTTGTCATTATGGAAGGTAGTCTGTCGTTGAGAGTTATGCTACTCCAAAGGATGGTAGCCTTGTAATTATGGAAGGTAGTCTTTTGTCGAGATTTTTATTACTCCAATGGATGGTAGCCTTGTCATTATGGAAGGTAGTGTGTTGTGGAGATTTTTGTTAATCCAATAGATGGTAGCCTTGTCATTATAGAAGGTAGTCAGTTGTCAATATTTTTATTATTCCAATGGATGGTAGCTTTGTCATTATGGAAGGTGGTTTGTTGTCGAGATTTTTGTTACTCTAAAGGATGGTAGCCTTGTCATTAAGGAAGGTAGTCTGTGGTCGAGATTTTTGTTACTCAAGTGGATGGTAGTCTTGTCATTATGGAAGGTAGTCTGTTGTCGAGATTTTTGTTACTCCAACGGATGGCATCCTTGTCATTATGGAAGGTAGTCTGTCGTCGAGATTTCTGTTACTCCAATGGTTGGTAGCCTTGTCACTATGGAAGGTGGTCTGTTGTCGATATTTTTGTTACTCCAATGGATGGTAGCCTTGTCATTATGGAAGGTAGTTTGTTGTCGAGATTTTTGTTACTCCAACAGATGGCATCCTTGTCATTATGGAAGGTAGTTTGTTACCGAGAATTTTGTTACTCTAAAGGACGGTAGCCTTGTCATTATGGAAGGTAGTTTGTTGTAGATATTTTTGTTACTCCAGTGGATGGTAGCGTTGTCATTATGGAGGGTAGTCTGTTGTCGAGATTTTTGTTTCTCCAATGGATGGTAGCCTTGTCATTATGGAAGGTAGTCAGTTGTCGAGATTTTTGTTACTCCAATGGATGGTAGCCTTGTCATTATGGAAGGTAGTCTGTCGTCGAGATTTCTGTTACTCCAATGGTTGGTAGCCTTGTCATTATGGAAGGTAGTTTGTTGTCGAGATTTTTATTACTCCAATGGATGGTATCCTTGTCATTATAGAAGGTAGTCTGTTACCCAGAATTTTGTTACTCTAAAGGACGGTAGTCTTGTCATTATGGAAGGTAGTCTGTTGTCTAGATTTTTGTTACTCCAATGGATGGTAGCCTTGCCATTATGGAAGGTAGTTTGTTGTCTAGATTTTTGTTACTCAAATGAATGGTAGCCTTGTCATTATGGAAGGTAGTGTGTTGTGGAGATTTTTGTTAATCCAATAGATGGTAGCCTTGTCATTATAGAAGGTAGTCAGTTGTCGATATTTTTATTATTCCAATGGATGGTAGCCTTGTCATTATGGAAGGTGGTTTGTTGTCGAGATTTTTGTTACTCCAATGGATGAAAGCCTTGTCCTTATGGAAGGTAGTCAGTTGTCAAGATTTTTTTACTCCAATGGATGGCATCCTTGTCATTATGGAAGGTAGTCTGTCGTCGAGATTTCTGTTGCTCCAATGGTTGGTAGCCTTGTCATTAAGGAAGGTGATCTGTTGTCGATATTTTTGTTACTCCAATGGATGGTAGCCTTGTCATTATGGAAGGTAGTCTGTTGTCTAGATTTTTGTTACTCCAATGGATGGTAGCCTTGTCATTATAGATGGTAGTTTGTTGCCAAGATTTTTGTTACTCTAAAGGATGGTAGCCTTGTGATTATGGAAGGTAGTCTGTTGTCTAGATTTTTGTTACTCAAGTGGATGGTAGTCTTGTCATTATGGAAGGTAGTCTGTTGTCGAGATTTTTGTTACTCCAACGGATGGCATCCTTGTCATTATGGAAGGTATTCTGTCGTCGAGATTTCTGTTACTCCAATGGTTGGTAGGCTTGTCATTATGGAAGGTCGTTTGTTGTCGATATTTTTGTTACTCCAATGGATGGTAGCCTTGTCATTATGGAAGGTAGTTTGTTTTCGAGATTTTTGTTACTCCAACAGATGGCATCCTTGTCATTATGGAAGGTAGTCTGTTACCGAGAATTTTGTTACTCTAAAGGACGGTAGCCTTATCATTATGGAAGGTAGTTTGATATCGATATTTTTGTTACTCCAGTGGATGGTAGCGTTGTCATTATGGAGGGTAGTCTGTTGTCGAGATTTTTGTTACTCAAATGGATGGTAGCCTTGTCATTATGGAAGGTAGTCAGTTGTCGAGATTTTTGTTACTCCTATGGATGGTAGCCTTGTCATTATTGAAGGTAGTCTGTCGTCGAGATTTCTGTTACTCCAATGGTTGGTAGCCTTGTCATTATGGAAGGTAGTCAGTTGTCGATATTTTTGTTACCCCAATGGATTGTAGCCTTGTCATTATGGAAGGTAGTTTGTTGTCGAGATTTTTATTACTCCAATGGATGGTATCCTTGTCATTATAGAAGGTAGTCTGTTACCGAGAATTTTGTTACTCTAAAGGACGGAATCCTTGCCATTATGGAAGGTAGTTTGTTGTCTAGATTTTTGTTACTCAAATGAATGGTAGCCTTGTCATTATGGAAGGTAGTCTGTTGTGGAGATTTTTGTTATTCCAATAGATGGTAGCCTTGTTATTATAGAAGGTAGTCAGTTGTCGATATTTTTATTATTCCAATGGATGGTAGCCTTGTCATTATGGAAGGTGGTTTTTTGTCGAGATTTTTGTTACTCCAATGGATGGAAGCCTTGTCCTTATGGAAGGTAGTCAGTTGTCAAGATTTTTGTTACTCTAATGGATGGCATCCTTGTCATTATGGAAGGTAGTCTGTCGTCGATATTTCTGTTACTCCAATGGTTGGTAGCCTTGTCATTATGGAAGGTGGTCTGTTGTCGATATTTTTGTTACTCCAATGGATGGTAGCCTTGTCATTATGGAAGGTAGTTTGTTGTCTAGATTTTTGTTACTCCAATGGATGGTAGCCTTGTCATTATAGAAGGTAGTCTGTTGCCGAGATTTTTGTTACTTTAAAGGATTGTAGCCTTGTCATTATGGAAGGTAGTTTGTTGTCGAGATTTTTGTTACTCCAGTGGATGGTAGTTTTGTCATTATGGAAGGTAGTCTGTTGTCGATATTTTTGTTACTCCAATGGATGGTAGCCTTGTCATTATGGAAGGTAGTCTGTCGTTGAGAGTTATGCTACTCCAAAGGATGGTAGCCTTGTAATTATGGAAGGTAGTCTTTTGTCGAGATTTTTATTACTCCAATGGATGGTAGCCTTGTCATTATGGAAGGTAGTGTGTTGTGGAGATTTTTGTTAATCCAATAGATGGTAGCCTTGTCATTATAGAAGGTAGTCAGTTGTCGATATTTTTATTATTCCAATGGATGGTAGCTTTGTCATTATGGAAGGTGGTTTGTTGTCGAGATTTTTGTTACTCTAAAGGATGGTAGCCTTGTCATTAAGGAAGGTAGTCTGTGGTCGAGATTTTTGTTACTCAAGTGGATGGTAGTCTTGTCATTATGGAAGGTAGTCTGTTGTCGAGATTTTTGTTACTCCAACGGATGGCATCCTTGTCATTATGGAAGGTAGTCTGTCGTCGAGATTTCTGTTACTCCAATGGTTGGTAGCCTTGTCACTATGGAAGGTGGTCTGTTGTCGATATTTTTGTTACTCCAATGGATGGTAGCCTTGTCATTATGGAAGGTAGTTTGTTGTCGAGATTTTTGTTACTCCAACAGATGGCATCCTTGTCATTATGGAAGGTAGTCTGTTACCGAGAATTTTGTTACTCTAAAGGACGGTAGCCTTGTCATTATGGAAGGTAGTTTGTTGTAGATATTTTTGTTACTCCAGTGGATGGTAGCGTTGTCATTATGGAGGGTAGTCTGTTGTCGAGATTTTTGTTTCTCCAATGGATGGTAGCCTTGTCATTATGGAAGGTAGTCAGTTGTCGAGATTTTTGTTACTCCAATGGATGGTAGCCTTGTCATTATGGAAGGTAGTCTGTCGTCGAGATTTCTGTTACTCCAATGGTTGGTAGCCTTGTCATTATGGAAGGTGGTCTGTTGTCGATATTTCTGATACTCCAATGGATGGTAGCCTTGTCATTATGGAAGGTAGTCTTTTGTCGAGATTTTTGTTACTCCAACGGATGGTATCCTTGTCATTATGGAAGGTAGTCTGTCGTCGAGATTTCTATTACTCCAATGGTTGGTAGCCTTGTCATTATGGAATGTAGTCTGTTGTCGATATTTTTGTTACTCCAATGGATGGTAGCCTTGTCATTATGGTAGGTAGTTTGTTGTCGAGATTTTTATTACTCCAATGGATGGTATCCTTGTCATTATAGAAGGTAGTCTGTTACCCAGAATTTTGTTACTCTAAAGGACGGTAGTCTTGTCATTATGGAAGGTAGTCTGTTGTCTAGATTTTTATTACTCCAATGGATGGTAGCCTTGTCATTATGGAAGGTAGTGTGTTGTGGAGATTTTTGTTAATCCAATAGATGGTAGCCTTGTAATTATAGTAGGTAGTCAGTTGTCGATATTTTTATTAGTCCAATGGATGGTAGCCTTGTCATTATGGAAGGTGGTTTGTTGTCGAGATTTTTGTTACTCCAATGGATGAAAGCCTTGTCCTTATGGAAGGTAGTCTGTTGTCGAGATTTTTGTTACTCCATTGGATGGTAGCCTTGTCATTATGGAAGGTAGTCAGTTGTCGAGATTTCTGTTGCTCCAATGGTTGGTAGCCTTGTCATTATGGAAGGTAGTCTGTCGTCGAGATTTCTGTTACTCCAATGGTTGGTAGCCTTGTCATTATGGAAGGTAGTCTGTTGTCGAGATTTTTGTTACTCCAATGGATGGTAGCCTTGTCATTATAGAAGGTAGTTTGTTGCCAAGATTTTTGTTACTCTAAAGGATGGTAGCCTTGTGATTATGGAAGGTAGTCTGTTGTCTAGATTTTTGTTACTCAAGTGGATGGTAGTCTTGTCATTATGGAAGGTAGTCTGTTGTCGAGATTTTTGTTACTCCAACGGATGGCATCCTTGTCATTATGGAAGGTAGTCTGTCGTCGAGATTTCTGTTACTCCAATGGTTGGTAGCCTTGTCATTATGGAAGGTCGTTTGTTGTCGATATTTTTGTTACTCCAATGGATGGTAGCCTTGTCATTATGGAAGGTAGTTTGTTTTCGAGATTTTTGTTACTCCAACAGATGGCATCCTTGTCATTATGGAAGGTAGTCTGTTACCGAGAATTTTGTTACTCTAAAGGACGGTAGCCTTGTCATTATGGAAGGTATTTTGTTATCGATATTTTTGTTACTCCAGTGGATGGTAGCGTTGTCATTATGGAGGGTAGTCTGTTGTCGAGATTTTTGTTACTCCAATGGATGGTAGCCTTGTCATTATGGAAGGTAGTCAGTTGTCGAGATTTTTGTTACTCCAATGGATGGTAGCCTTGTCATTATGGAAGGTAGTCTGTCGTCGAGATTTCTGTTACTCCAATGGTTGGTAGCCTTGTCATTATGGAAGGTGGTCTGTTGTCGATATTTCTGATACTCCAATGGATGGTAGCCTTGTCATTATGGAAGGTAGTCTTTTGTCGAGATTTTTGTTACTCCAAAGGATGGTATCCTTGTAATTATGGAAGGTAGTCTGTCGTCGAGATTTGTGTTACTCCAATGGTTGGTAGCCTTGTCATTATGGAATGTAGTCTGTTGTCGATATTTTTGTTACTCCAATGGATGGTAGCCTTGTCATTATGGTAGGTAGTTTGTTGTCGAGATTTTTATTACTCCAATGGATGGTATCCTTGTCATTATAGAAGGTAGTCTGTTACCCAGAATTTTTTTACTTTAAAGGACGGTAGTCTTGTCATTATGGAAGGTAGTGTGTTGTGGAGATTTTTGTTAATCCAATAGATGGTAGCCTTGTCATTATAGAAGGTAGTCAGTTGTCGATATTTTTATTATTCCAATGGATGGTAGCCTTGTCATTATGGAAGGTGGTTTGTTGTCGAGATTTTTGTTACTCCAATGGATGAAAGCCTTGTCCTTATGGAAGGTAGTCTGTTGTCGAGATTTTTGTTACTCCATTGGATGGTAGCCTTGTCATTATGGAAGGTAGTCAGTTGTCGAGATTTCTGTTGCTCCAATGGTTGGTAGCCTTGTCATTATGGAAGGTAGTCTGTCGTCGAGATTTCTGTTACTCCAATGGTTGGTAGCCTTGTCATTATGGAAGGTAGTCTGTTGTCGAGATTTTTGTTACTCCAATGGATGGTAGCCTTGTCATTATAGAAGGTAGTTTGTTGCCAAGATTTTTGTTACTCTAAAGGATGGTAGCCTTGTGATTATGGAAGGTAGTCTGTTGTCTAGATTTTTGTTACTCAAGTGGATGGTAGTCTTGTCATTATGGAAGGTAGTCTGTTGTCGAGATTTTTGTTACTCCAACGGATGGCATCCTTGTCATTATGGAAGGTAGTCTGTCGTCGAGATTTCTGTTACTCCAATGGTTGGTAGCCTTGTCATTATGGAAGGTCGTTTGTTGTCGATATTTTTGTTACTCCAATGGATGGTAGCCTTGTCATTATGGAAGGTAGTTTGTTTTCGAGATTTTTGTTACTCCAACAGATGGCATCCTTGTCATTATGGAAGGTAGTCTGTTACCGAGAATTTTGTTACTCTAAAGGACGGTAGCCTTGTCATTATGGAAGGTATTTTGTTATCGATATTTTTGTTACTCCAGTGGATGGTAGCGTTGTCATTATGGAGGGTAGTCTGTTGTCGAGATTTTTGTTACTCCAATGGATGGTAGCCTTGTCATTATGGAAGGTAGTCAGTTGTCGAGATTTTTGTTACTCCAATGGATGGTAGCCTTGTCATTATGGAAGGTAGTCTGTCGTCGAGATTTCTGTTACTCCAATGGTTGGTAGCCTTGTCATTATGGAAGGTGGTCTGTTGTCGATATTTCTGATACTCCAATGGATGGTAGCCTTGTCATTATGGAAGGTAGTCTTTTGTCGAGATTTTTGTTACTCCAACGGATGGTATCCTTGTCATTATGGAAGGTAGTCTGTCGTCGAGATTTCTATTACTCCAATGGTTGGTAGCCTTGTCATTATGGAATGTAGTCTGTTGTCGATATTTTTGTTACTCCAATGGATGGTAGCCTTGTCATTATGGTAGGTAGTTTGTTGTCGAGATTTTTATTACTCCAATGGATGGTATCCTTGTCATTATAGAAGGTAGTCTGTTACCCAGAATTTTGTTACTCTAAAGGACGGTAGTCTTGTCATTATGGAAGGTAGTCTGTTGTCTAGATTTTTATTACTCCAATGGATGGTAGCCTTGTCATTATGGAAGGTAGTGTGTTGTGGAGATTTTTGTTAATCCAATAGATGGTAGCCTTGTAATTATAGTAGGTAGTCAGTTGTCGATATTTTTATTATTCCAATGGATGGTAGCCTTGTCATTATGGAAGGTGGTTTGTTGTCGAGATTTTTGTTACTCCAATGGATGAAAGCCTTGTCCTTATGGAAGGTAGTCTGTTGTCGAGATTTTTGTTACTCCATTGGATGGTAGCCTTGTCATTATGGAAGGTAGTCAGTTGTCGAGATTTCTGTTGCTCCAATGGTTGGTAGCCTTGTCATTATGGAAGGTAGTCTGTCGTCGAGATTTCTGTTACTCCAATGGTTGGTAGCCTTGTCACTATGGAAGGTAGTCTGTTGTCGAGATTTTTGTTACTCCAATGGATGGTAGCCTTGTCATTATAGAAGGTAGTTTGTTGCCAAGATTTTTGTTACTCTAAAGGATGGTAGCCTTGTGATTATGGAAGGTAGTCTGTTGTCTAGATTTTTGTTACTCAAGTGGATGGTAGTCTTGTCATTATGGAAGGTAGTCTGTTGTCGAGATTTTTGTTACTCCAACGGATGGCATCCTTGTCATTATGGAAGGTAGTCTGTCGTCGAGATTTCTGTTACTCCAATGGTTGGTAGCCTTGTCATTATGGAAGGTCGTTTGTTGTCGATATTTTTGTTACTCCAATGGATGGTAGCCTTGTCATTATGGAAGGTAGTTTGTTTTCGAGATTTTTGTTACTCCAACAGATGGCATCCTTGTCATTATGGAAGGTAGTCTGTTACCGAGAATTTTGTTACTCTAAAGGACGGTAGCCTTGTCATTATGGAAGGTATTTTTTTATCGATATTTTTGTTACTCCAGTGGATGGTAGCGTTGTCATTATGGAGGGTAGTCTGTTGTCGAGATTTTTGTTACTCCAATGGATGGTAGCCTTGTCATTATGGAAGGTAGTCAGTTGTCGAGATTTTTGTTACTCCAATGGATGGTAGCCTTGTCATTATGGAAGGTAGTCTGTCGTCGAGATTTCTGTTACTCCAATGGTTGGTAGCCTTGTCATTATGGAAGGTGGTCTGTTGTCGATATTTCTGATACTCCAATGGATGGTAGCCTTGTCATTATGGAAGGTAGTCTTTTGTCGAGATTTTTGTTACTCCAAAGGATGGTATCCTTGTAATTATGGAAGGTAGTCTGTCGTCGAGATTTGTGTTACTCCAATGGTTGGTAGCCTTGTCATTATGGAATGTAGTCTGTTGTCGATATTTTTGTTACTCCAATGGATGGTAGCCTTGTCATTATGGTAGGTAGTTTGTTGTCGAGATTTTTATTACTCCAATGGATGGTATCCTTGTCATTATAGAAGGTAGTCTGTTACCCAGAATTTTTTTACTTTAAAGGACGGTAGTCTTGTCATTATGGAAGGTAGTGTGTTGTGGAGATTTTTGTTAATCCAATAGATGGTAGCCTTGTCATTATAGAAGGTAGTCAGTTGTCGATATTTTTATTATTCCAATGGATGGTAGCCTTGTCATTATGGAAGGTGGTTTGTTGTCGAGATTTTTGTTACTCCAATGGATGAAAGCCTTGTCCTTATGGAAGGTAGTCTGTTGTCGAGATTTTTGTTACTCCATTGGATGGTAGCCTTGTCATTATGGAAGGTAGTCAATTGTCGAGATTTCTGTTGCTCCAATGGTTGGTAGCCTTGTCATTATGGAAGGTAGTCTGTCGTCGAGATTTCTGTTACTCCAATGGTTGGTAGCCTTGTCATTATGGAAGGTGATCTGTTGTCGATATTTTTGTTACTCCAATGAATGGTAGCCTTGTCATTATGGAAGGTAGTCTGTTGTCTAGATTTTTGTTACTCCAATGGATGGTAGCCTTGTCATTATAGAAGGTAGTTTGTTGCCAAGATTTTTGATACTCTAAAGGATGGTAGCCTTGTTATTATGGAAGGTAGTCTGTTGTCTAGATTTTTGTTACTCAAGTGGATGGTAGTCTTGTCATTATGGAAGGTAGTCTGTTGTCGAGATTTTAGTTACTCCAACGGATGGCATCCTTGTCATTATGGAAGGTAGTCTGTCGTCGAGATTTTTGTTACTCCAATGGTTGGTAGCCTTGTCATTATGGAAGGTCGTTTGTTGTCGATATTTTTGTTACTCCAATGGATGGTAGCCTTGTCATTATGGAAGGTAGTTTGTTTTCGAGATTTTTGTTACTCCAACAGATGGCATCCTTGTCATTATGGAAGGTAGTCTGTTACCGAGAATTTTGTTACTCTAAAGGACGGTAGCCTTGTCATTAAGGAAGGTAGTTTGTTGTCGATAGTTTTGTTACTCCAGTGGATGGTAGCGTTGTCATTATGGAGGGTAGTCTGTTGTCGAGATTTTTGTTACTCCAATGGATGGTAGCCTTGTCATTATGGAAGGTAGTCAGTTGTCGAGATTTTTGTTACTCCAATTGATGGTAGCCTTGTCATTATGGAAGGTAGTCTGTCGTCGAGATTTCTGTTACTCCAATTGTTGGTAGCCTTGTCATTATGGAAGGTGGTCTGTTGTCGATATTTCTGATACTCCAATGGATGGTAGCCTCGTCATTATGGAAGGTAGTCTTTTGTCGAGATTTTTGTTACTCCAACGGATGGCATCCTTGTCATTATGGAAGGTAGTCTGTCGTCGAGATTTCTGTTACTCCAATGGTTGGTAGCCTTGTCATTATGGAAGGTAGTCTGTTGTCGATATTTTTGTTACCCCAAAGGATTGTAGCCTTGTCATTATGGAAGGTAGTTTGTTGTCGAGATTTTTATTACTCCAATGGATGGTATCCTTGTCATTATAGAAGGTAGTCTGTTACCGAGAATTTTTTTACTCTAAAGGACGGTATCCTTGCCATTATGGAACGTAGTTTGTTGTCTAGATTTTTGTTACTCCAATGAATGGTAGCCTTGTCATTATGGAAGGTAGTCTGTTGTGGAGATTTTTGTTAATCCAATAGATGGTAGCCTTGTCATTATAGAAGGTAGTCAGTTGTCAATATTTTTATTATTCCAATGGATGGTAGCCTTGTCATTATGGAAGTTGGTTTTTTGTCGAGATTTTTGTTACTCCAATGGATGGAAGCCTTGTCCTTATGGAAGGTAGTCAGTTGTCGAGATTTTTGTTACTCCAATGGATGGTAGCCTTCTCATTATGGAAGGTAGTCAGTTGTCGAGATTTTTGTTACTCCAATGGATGGTAGCCTTGTCATTATGGAAGGTAGTCTGTCGTCGAGATTTCTGTTACTCCAATGGTTGGTAGCCTTGTCATTATGGAAGGTGGTCTGTTGTCGATAATTCTGATACTCCAATGGATGGTAGCCTCGTCATTATGGAAGGTAGTCTTTTGTCGAGATTTTTATTACTCCAATGGATGGTATCCTTGTCATTATAGAAGGTAGTCTGTTACCCAGAATTTTTTTACTTTAAAGGACGGTAGTCTTGTCATTATGGAAGGTAGTGTGTTGTGGAGATTTTTGTTAATCCAATAGATGGTAGCCTTGTCATTATAGAAGGTAGTCAGTTGTCGATATTTTTATTATTCCAATGGATGGTAGCCTTGTCATTATGGAAGGTGGTTTGTTGTCGAGATTTTTGTTACTCCAATGGATGAAAGCCTTGTCCTTATGGAAGGTAGTCAGTTGTCAAGATTTTTTTACTCCAATGGATGGCATCCTTGTCATTATGGAAGGTAGTCTGTCGTCGAGATTTCTGTTGCTCCAATGGTTGGTAGCCTTGTCATTAAGGAAGGTGATCTGTTGTCGATATTTTTGTTACTCCAATGGATGGTAGCCTTGTCATTATGGAAGGTAGTCTGTTGTCTAGATTTTTGTTACTCCAATGGATGGTAGCCTTGTCATTATAGAAGGTAGTTTGTTGCCAAGATTTTTGTTACTCTAAAGGATGGTAGCCTTGTTATTATGGAAGGTAGTCTGTTGTCTAGATTTTTGTTACTCAAGTGGATGGTAGTCTTGTCATTATGGAAGGTAGTCTGTTGTCGAGATTTTAGTTACTCCAACGGATGGCATCCTTGTCATTATGGAAGGTAGTCTGTCGTCGAGATTTTTGTTACTCTAATGGTTGGTAGCCTTGTCATTATGGAAGGTCGTTTGTTGTCGATATTTTTGTTACTCCAATGGATGGTAGCCTTGTCATTATGGAAGGTAGTTTGTTTTCGAGATTTTTGTTACTCCAACAGATGGCATCCTTGTCATTATGGAAGGTAGTCTGTTACCGAGAATTTTGTTACTCTAAAGGACGGTAGCCTTGTCATTAAGGAAGGTAGTTTGTTGTCGATAGTTTTGTTACTCCAGTGGATGGTAGCGTTGTCATTATGGAGGGTAGTCTGTTGTCGAGATTTTTGTTACTCCAATGGATGGTAGCCTTGTCATTATGGAAGGTAGTCAGTTGCCGAGATTTTTGTTACTCCAATTGATGGTAGCCTTGTCATTATGGAAGGTAGTCTGTCGTCGAGATTTCTGTTACTCCAATTGTTGGTAGCCTTGTCATTATGGAAGGTGGTCTGTTGTCGATATTTCTGATACTCCAATGGATGGTAGCCTCGTCATTATGGAAGGTAGTCTTTTGTCGAGATTTTTGTTACTCCAACGGATGGCATCCTTGTCATTATGGAAGGTAGTCTGTCGTCGAGATTTCTGTTACTCCAATGGTTGGTAGCCTTGTCATTATGGAAGGTAGTCTGTTGTCGATATTTTTGTTACCCCAAAGGATTGTAGCCTTGTCATTATGGAAGGTAGTTTGTTGTCGAGATTTTTATTACTCCAATGGATGGTATCCTTGTCATTATAGAAGGTAGTCTGTTACCGAGAATTTTGTTACTCTAAAGGACGGTATCCTTGCCATTATGGAACGTAGTTTGTTGTCTAGATTTTTGTTACTCCAATGAATGGTAGCCTTGTCATTATGGAAGGTAGTCTGTTGTGGAGATTTTTGTTAATCCAATAGATGGTAGCCTTGTCATTATAGAAGGTAGTCAGTTGTCGATATTTTTATTATTCCAATGGATGGTAGCCTTGTCATTATGGAAGTTGGTTTTTTGTCGAGATTTTTGTTACTCCAATGGATGGAAGCCTTGTCCTTATGGAAGGTAGTCAGTTGTCGAGATTTTTGTTACTCCAATGGATGGTAGCCTTCTCATTATGGAAGGTAGTCAGTTGTCGAGATTTTTGTTACTCCAATGGATGGTAGCCTTGTATTTATGGAAGGTAGTCTGTCGTCGAGATTTCTGTTACTCCAATGGTTGGTAGCCTTGTCATTATGGAAGGTGGTCTGTTGTCGATAATTCTGATACTCCAATGGATGGTAGCCTCGTCATTATGGAAGGTAGTCTTTTGTCGAGATTTTTGTTACTCCAAAGGATGGCATCCTTGTCATTATGGAAGGTAGTCTGTCGTCGAGATTTCTGTTACTCCAATGGTTGGTAGCCTTGTCATTATGGAAGGTAGTCTGTTGTCGATATTTTTGTTACCCCAATGGATTGTAGCCTTGTCATTATGGAAGGTAGTTTGTTGTCGAGATTTTTATTAGTCCAATGGATGGTATCCTTGTCATTATAGAAGGTAGTCTGTTACCGAGAATTTTGTTACTCTAAAGGACGGTATCCTTGCCATTATGGAACGTAGTTTGTTGTCTAGATTTTTGTTACTCCAATGAATGGTAGCCTTGTCATTATGGAAGGTAGTCTGTTGTGGAGATTTTTGTTAATCCAATAGATGGTAGCCTTGTCATTTTAGAAGGTAGTCAGTTGTCGATATTTTTATTATTCCAATGGATGGTAGCCTTGTCATTATGGAAATTGGTTTTTTGTCGAGATTTTTGTTACTCCAATGGATGGAAGCCTTGTCCTTATGGAAGGTAGTCAGTTGTCAAGATTTTTGTTACTCTAATGGATGGCATCCTTGTCATTATGGAAGGTAGTATGTCGTCGAGATTTCTGTTACTCCAATGGTTGGTAGCCTTTTCATTATGGAAGGTGGTCTGTTGTCGATATTTTTGTTACTCCAATGGATGGTAGCCTTGTCATTATGGAAGGTATTCTGTTGTCTAGATTTTTGTTACTCCAATGGATGGTAGCCTTGTCATTATAGAAGGTAGTCTGTTGCCGAGATTTTTGTTACTTTAAAGGATGGTAGCCTTGTCATTAAGGAAGGTAGTCTGTTGTCGAGATTTTTGTTACTCAAGTGGATGGTAGTCTTGTCATTATGGAAGGTAGTCTATTGTCGAGATTTTTGTTACTCCATTGGATGGTAGTTTTATCATTATGGAAGGTAGTCTGTTGTCGATATTTTTGTTACTCCAATGGATGGTAGCCTTTTCATTATGGAAGGTAGTCTGTCGTTGAGAGTTATGCTACTCCAAAGGATGGTAGCCTTGTAATTATGGAAGGTAGTCTTTTGTCGAGATTTTTATTACTCCAATGGATGGTAGCCTTGTCATTTTGGAAGGTAGTCTGTTGTCGAGATTTTTGTTATTATAATGGATGGTAGCCTTGTCATTATGGAAGGTAGTCTATTGTCGAGATTTTTGTTACTCCAATGGATCGTAGCCTTGTCATTATAGAAGGTAGTATGTTGTCGATATTTTTATTATTCCAATGGATGGTAGCCTTGTCATTATGGAATATGGTCTATTGTCGATATTTTTATTACTCCAATGGATGGAAGCCTTGTCCTTATTGAAGGTCGTCTGTTGTCGATATTTTTGTTAATCCAATCGTTGGTAACCTTTTCATTATGGAAGGTAGTCTGTTGTCAAGATTTTTGTTACTATAACCGATGGTAGCCTTGTCATTATGGAAGGTAGTCTATTGTCGAAATTTTTATTACACCAATGGATTGTAGCCTTGTCATTATGGAAGGTAGTCTGTTGTCGAGATTTTTGTTACTCCAATGGATGGTAGCCTTGTCATTATGGAAGGTAGTCTGTTGTCGAGATTTTTGTTACTCCAATGGATGGTAGCGTTCTCATTATGGAAGGAAGTCTGTTGTCGATATTTTTGTTACTCCAATGGATGATAGCCTTGTCATTATAGAAGGTAGTCTGTTGTCGATATTTTTATTATTCCAATGGATGGTAGCCTTGTCATTATGGAAGGTGGTCTGTTGTCGAGATTTTTGTTACTCCAATCGATGGAAGCCTTGTCCTTATGGAAGGTAGTCTGTTGTCGATATTTTTGTTACTCCAATGGATGGTAGCCTTGTCATTATATAAGGTAGTCTGTTGTCGATATTTTTATTATTCCAATTGATGGTTGCCTTGTCATTATGGAAGGTGGTTTGTTGTTGAGATTTTTGTTACTCTAATGGATGGAAGCCTTGTCCTTATGGAAGGTAGTCAGTTGTCAAGATTTTTGTTACTCCAATGGATGGCATCCTTGTCATTATGGAAGGTAGTCTGTCGTCGAGATTTCTGTTACTCCAATGGTTGGTAGCCTTGTCATTATGGAAGGTCGTTTGTTGTCGATATTTTTGTTACTCCAATGGATGGTAGCCTTGTCATTATGGAAGGTAGTTTGTTGTCGAGATTTTTGTTACTCCATCAGATGGCATCCTTGTCATTATGGAAGGTAGTTTGTTACCGAGAATTTTGTTACTCTAAAGGACGGTAGCCTTGTCATTATGGAAGGTAGTTTGTTGTCGATATTTTTGTTACTCCAGTGGATGGTAGCATTGTCATTATGGAGGGTTGTCTGTTGTCGAGATTTTTGTTACTCCAATGGATGGTAGCCTCGTCATTATGGAAGGTAGTCAGTTGTCGAGATTTTTGTTACTCCAATGGATGGTAGCCTTGTAATTATGGAAGGTAGTCTGTCGTCGAGATTTCTGTTACTCCAATGGTTGGTAGCCTTGTCATTATGGAAGGTAGTCTGTTGTCGATATTTTTGTTACCCCAATGGATTGTAGCCTTGTCATTATGGAAGGTAGTTTGTTGTCGAGATTTTTATTAGTCCAATGGATGGTATCCTTGTCATTATAGAAGGTAGTCTGTTACCGAGAATTTTGTTACTCTAAAGGACGGTATCCTTGCCATTATGGAACGTAGTTTGTTGTCTAGATTTTTGTTACTCCAATGAATGGTAGCCTTGTCATTATGGAAGGTAGTCTGTTGTGGAGATTTTTGTTAATCCAATAGATGGTAGCCTTGTCATTTTAGAAGGTAGTCAGTTGTCGATATTTTTATTATTCCAATGGATGGTAGCCTTGTCATTATGGAAATTGGTTTTTTGTCGAGATTTTTGTTACTCCAATGGATGGAAGCCTTGTCCTTATGGAAGGTAGTCAGTTGTCAAGATTTTTGTTACTCTAATGGATGGCATCCTTGTCATTATGGAAGGTAGTATGTCGTCGAGATTTCTGTTACTCCAATGGTTGGTAGCCTTTTCATTATGGAAGGTGGTCTGTTGTCGATATTTTTGTTACTCCAATGGATGGTAGCCTTGTCATTATGGAAGGTATTCTGTTGTCTAGATTTTTGTTACTCCAATGGATGGTAGCCTTGTCATTATAGAAGGTAGTCTGTTGCCGAGATTTTTGTTACTTTAAAGGATGGTAGCCTTGTCATTAAGGAAGGTAGTCTGTTGTCGAGATTTTTGTTACTCAAGTGGATGGTAGTCTTGTCATTATGGAAGGTAGTCTATTGTCGAGATTTTTGTTACTCCATTGGATGGTAGTTTTATCATTATGGAAGGTAGTCTGTTGTCGATATTTTTGTTACTCCAATGGATGGTAGCCTTTTCATTATGGAAGGTAGTCTGTCGTTGAGAGTTATGCTACTCCAAAGGATGGTAGCCTTGTAATTATGGAAGGTAGTCTTTTGTCGAGATTTTTATTACTCCAATGGATGGTAGCCTTGTCATTTTGGAAGGTAGTCTGTTGTCGAGATTTTTGTTATTATAATGGATGGTAGCCTTGTCATTATGGAAGGTAGTCTATTGTCGAGATTTTTGTTACTCCAATGGATCGTAGCCTTGTCATTATAGAAGGTAGTATGTTGTCGATATTTTTATTATTCCAATGGATGGTAGCCTTGTCATTATGGAATATGGTCTATTGTCGAGATTTTTATTACTCCAATGGATGGAAGCCTTGTCCTTATTGAAGGTCGTCTGTTGTCGATATTTTTGTTAATCCAATCGTTGGTAACCTTTTCATTATGGAAGGTAGTCTGTTGTCAAGATTTTTGTTACTATAATAGATGGTAGCCTTGTCATTATGGAAGGTAGTCTATTGTCGAAATTTTTATTACACCAATGGATTGTAGCCTTGTCATTATGGAAGGTAGTCTGTTGTCGAGATTTTTGTTACTCCAATGGATGGTAGCCTTGTCATTATGGAAGGTAGTCTGTTGTCGAGATTTTTGTTACTCCAATGGATGGTAGCGTTCTCATTATGGAAGGAAGTCTGTTGTCGATATTTTTGTTACTCCAATGGATGATAGCCTTGTCATTATAGAAGGTAGTCTGTTGTCGATATTTTTATTATTCCAATGGATGGTAGCCTTGTCATTATGGAAGGTGGTCTGTTGTCGAGATTTTTGTTACTCCAATGGATGGAAGCCTTGTCCTTATGGAAGGTAGTCTGTTGTCGATATTTTTGTTACTCCAATGGATGGTAGCCTTGTCATTATATAAGGTAGTCTGTTGTCGATATTTTTATTATTCCAATTGATGGTTGCCTTGTCATTATGGAAGGTGGTTTGTTGTTGAGATTTTTGTTACTCTAATGGATGGAAGCCTTGTCCTTATGGAAGGTAGTCAGTTGTCAAGATTTTTGTTACTCCAATGGATGGCATCCTTGTCATTATGGAAGGTAGTCTGTCGTCGAGATTTCTGTTACTCCAATGGTTGGTAGCCTTGTCATTATGGAAGGTCGTTTGTTGTCGATATTTTTGTTACTCCAATGGATGGTAGCCTTGTCATTATGGAAGGTAGTTTGTTGTCGAGATTTTTGTTACTCCATCAGATGGCATCCTTGTCATTATGGAAGGTAGTTTGTTACCGAGAATTTTGTTACTCTAAAGGACGGTAGCCTTGTCATTATGGAAGGTAGTTTGTTGTCGATATTTTTGTTACTCCAGTGGATGGTAGCATTGTCATTATGGAGGGTTGTCTGTTGTCGAGATTTTTGTTACTCCAATGGATGGTAGCCTTGTCATTATGGAAGGTAGTCAGTTGTCGAGATTTTTGTTACTCCAATGGATGGTAGCCTTGTAATTATGGAAGGTAGTCTGTCGTCGAGATTTCTGTTACTCCAATGGTTGGTAGCCTTGTCATTATGGAAGGTGGTCTGTTGTCGATATTTCTGATACTCCAATGGATGGTAGCCTCGTCATTATGGAAGGTAGTCTTTTGTCCAGATTTTTGTTACTCCAACGGATGGCATCCTTGTCATTATGGAAGGTAGTCTATCGTCGAGATTTCTGTTACTCCAATGGTTGGTAGCCTTGTAATTATGGAAGGTAGTCTGTTGTCGATATTTTTGTTACCCCAATGGATTGTAGCCTTGTCATTATGGAAGGTAGTTTGTTGTCGAGATTTTTATTACTCCAATGGATGGTATCCTTGTCATTATAGAAGGTAGTCTGTTACCGAGAATTTTGTTACTCTAACGGACGGTATCCTTGCCATTATGGAAGGTAGTTTGTTGTCTAGATTTTTGTCACTCCAATGAATCGTAGCCTTGTCATTATGGAAGGTAGTCTGTTGTGGAGATTTTTGTTAATCCAATAGATGGTAGCCTTGTCATTATAGAAGGTAGTCAGTTGTCGATATTTTTATTATTCCAATGGATGGTAGCCTTGTTATTATGGAAGGTGGTTTTTTGTCGAGATTTTTGTTACTCCAATGGATGGAAGCCTTGTCCTTATGGAAGGTAGTCAGTTGTCAAGATTTTTGTTACTCTAATGGATGGCATCCTTGTCATTATGGAAGGTAGTCTGTCGTCGAGATTTCTGTTACTCCAATGGTTAGTAGCCTTGTCATTATGGAAGGTGGTCTGTTGTCGATATTTTTGTTACTCCAATGGATGGTAGCCTTGTCATTATGGAAGGTAGTCTGTTGTCTAGATTTTTGTTACTCCAATGGATGGTAGCCTTGTCATTATAGAAGGTAGTCTGTTGCCGAGATTTTTGTTACTTTAAAGGATGGTAGCCTTGTCATTATGGAAGGTAGTCTATTGTCGAGATTTTTGTTACTCCAGTGGATGGTAGTTTTGTCATTATGGAAGGTAGTCTATTGTCGATATTTTTATTACTCCAATGGATGGTAGCCTTGTCATTATGGAAGGTAGTCTGTCGTTGAGAGTTATGCTACTCCAATGGATGGTAGCCTTGTCATTATGGAAGGTAGTCTTTTGTCGAGATTTTTATTACTCCAATGGATGGTAGCCTTGTCATTTTGGAAGGTAGTCTGTTGTCGAGATTTTTGTTATTATAATGGATGGTAGCCTTGTCATTATGGAAGGTAGTCTATTGTCGAGATTTTTGTTACTCCAATGGATGGTAGCCTTGTCATTATAGAAGGTAGTATGTTGTCGATATTTTTATTATTCCAATGGATGGTAGCCTTTTCATTATGGAATATGGCCTATTGTCGAGATTTTTATTACTCCAATGGATGGAAGCCTTGTCCTTATGGAAGGTCGTCTGTTGTCGATATTTTTGTTAATCCAATCGTTGGTAGCCTTTTCATTATGGAAGGTAGTCTGTTGTCAAGATTTTTGTTACTATAATAGATGGTAGCCTTGTCATTATGGAAGGTAGTCTGTTGTCGAAATTTTTATTACACCAATGGATTGTAGCCTTGTCATTATGGAAGGTAGTCTGTTGTCGAGATTTTTGTTACTCCAATGGATGGTAGCCTTGTCATTATGGAAGGTAGTCTGTTGTCGAGATTTTTGTTATTATAATGGATGGTAGCCTTGTCATTATGGAAGGTAGTCTATTGTCGAGATTTTTGTTACTCCAATGGATGATAGCCTTGTCATTATAGAAGGTAGTCTGTTGTCGATATTTTTATTATTCCAATGGATGGTAGCCTTGTCATTATGGAAGGTGGTCTGTTGTCGAGATTTTTGTTACTCCAATGGATGGAAGCCTTGTCCTTATGGAAGGTAGTCTGTTGTCGATATTTTTGTTACTCCAATGGATGGTAGCCTTGTCATTATAGAAGGTAGTCTGTTGTCGATATTTTTATTATTCCAATTGATGGTTGCCTTGTCATTATGGAAGGTGGTTTGTTGTTGAGATTTTTTTTACTCCAATGGATGGAAGCCTTGTCCTTATGGAAGGTAGTCAGTTGTCAAGATTTTTGTTACTCCAATGGATGGCATCCTTGTCATTATGGAAGGTAGTCTGTCGTCGAGATTTCTGTTACTCCAATGGTTGGTAGCCTTGTCATTATGGAAGGTGGTCTGTTGTCGATATTTTTGTTACTCCAATGGATGTTAGCCTTGTCATTATGGAAGGTAGTCTGTTGTCAAGATTTTTATTACTCCAATGGATGGTAGCCTTGTCATTATAGAAGTTAGTTTGTTGCCGAGATTTTTGTTACTCTAAAATATGGTAGCCTTGTCATTATGGAAGGTAGTCTGTTGTCGATATTTTTGTTATTCCAATGGATGATAGCCTTGTCATTATGGAAGGTAGTCTGTCGTTGAGATTTATGCTACTCCAAAGGATGGTAGCCTTGTAATTATGGAAGGTAGTCTTTTGTCGAGATTTTTATTACTCCAATGGATGGTAGTTGTCATTTTGGAAGGTAGTCTGTTGTCGAGATTTTTGTTATTATAATGGATGGTAGCCTTGTCATTATGGAAGGTGGTCTATTGTCGAGATTTTTATTACTCCAATGGATGGAAGCCCTGTCCTTATGGAAGGTTGTCTGTTGTCTATATTTTTGTTAATCCAATCGTTGGTAGCCTTGTCATTATGGAATGTAGTCTGTTGTCGAGATTTTTGTTACTCCAATGGATGGTAGCCTTCTCATTATGGAAGGAAGTCTGTTGTCGATATTTTTGTTACTCCAATGCATGATAGCCTTGTCATTATAGAAGGTAGTCTGTTGTCGATATTTTTATTATTCCAATGGATGGTAGACTTGTCATTATGGAAGGTGGTCTGTTGTCGAGATTTTTGTTACTCCAATGGATGGAAGCCTTGTCCTTATGGAAGGTAGTCTGTTGTCAAGATTTTTGTTACTCCAACGGATGGCATCCTTGTCATTATGGAAGGTAGTCTGTCGTCGATATTTCTGTTACTCCAATGGTTGGTAGCCTTGTCATTATGCAAGGTAGTCTGTTGTCGATATTTTTGTTACTCCAATGGATGGTAGCCTTGTCATTATAGAAGGTAGTCTGTTGTCGATATTTTTATTATTCCAATGGATGGTAGCCTTGTCATTATGGAAGGTGGTTTGTTATTGAGATTTTTGTTACTCCAATGGATGGAAGCCTTGTCCTTATGGAAGGTAGTCTTTTGTCAAGATTTTTGTTACTCCAATGGATAGCATCCTTGTCATAATGGAAGGTAGTCTGTCGTCGAGATTTCTGTTACTCTAGTGGTTGGTAGCCTTGTTATTATGGAAGGTAGTCTGTTGTGGATATTTTTGTTACTCCAATGGATGGTAGCCTTGTCATTATGGAAGGTAGTCTGTTGTCTAGATTTTTGTTACCCCAATGGATGGTATCCTTGTCATTATAGAAGGTAGTCTGTTACCGAGATTTTTGTTACTCTAAAGGACGGTAGCCTTGTCATTATGGAATGTAGTTTGTGGTCGAGATTTTTGTTACTCCAGTGGATGGTAGCCTTGTCATTATGGAAAGTAGTTTGTTGTCAAAATTTTTGTCACTCCAATGGATGGTAGCCTTGTCATTATGGAAGGTAGTCTGTTATCGAGATTTTTGTTACTCCAATGGATGGTAGCCTTGTCATTATGGAAGGTAGTCTGATATCGAGATTTTTGTTGCTCCAATGGATGGTAGCCTTGTCATTATGGAAGGTAATCTGTCGTTGAGATTTCTGCTACTCCAATGAATGGTAGCCTTGTCATTATGGAAGGTAGTCTGTTGTCGAGATTTTTGTTACTCCAACGGATGGTATCCTTGTCATTATAGAAGGTAGTCTGTTACCGAGATTTTTGTTACTCTAAACGACGGTAGCCTTGTCATTATGGAAGGTAGTTTGTTGTCGAGATTTTTGTTACTCCAGTGGATGGTAGCCTTGTCATTATGGAAGGTAGTCTGTTGTCGAAATTTTTGTTACTCCAATGGATGGTAGCTTTGTCATTATGGAAGGTAGTCTGTTGTCAAGATTTTTGTTAATCCAATGGATGGTAGCCTTGTCATTATGGAAGGTAGTCTGCTGTCGAGATTTTTTTGCTCCAATGGATGGTACCTTGTCATTATGGAAGGTAGTCTATCATTGAGATTTCTGCTACTCCAATGGATGGTAGCCTTGTCATTATGGAAGGTAGTCTTTTGTCGAGATTTCTATTACTCCAATGGATGGTAGCCTTGTCATTATGGAAGGTAGTCTGTTGTCGAGATTTTTGTTACTATAATGGATGGTAGCCTTGTCATTATGGAAGGTAGTCTGTTGTAGAAATTTTTATTACACCAATGGATGGTAGCCTTGTCATTTTGGAAGGTGGTCTGTTGTTCAGATTTTTGTTACTCCAATGGATGGTAGCCTTGTCATTATGGAAGGTAGTTTGTTGTCGAGATTTTTGTTACTCCAATGGATGGTAGCCTTGACATTATGGAAGGTAGTCTGCTGTCGAGATTTTTGTTGCTCCAATGGATGGTAGCCTTGTCATTATGGAAGGTAGTCTATCGTTGAGATTTCTGCTACTCCAATGGATGGTAGCCTTGTCATTATGGAAGGTAGTCTTTTGTCGAGATTTCTATTACTCCAATGGATGGTAGCTTTGTCATTATGGAAGGTAGTCTGTTGTCGAGATTTTTGTTACTATAATGGATTGTAGCCTTGTCATTATGGAAGGTAGTCTGTTGTAGAAATTTTTATTACACCAATGGATGGTAGCCTTATCATTATGGAAGGTAGTCTGTTGTTCAGATTTTTGTTACTCCAATGGTTGGTAGCCTTGCCATTATGGAAGGTAGTCTGTTGTGGATATTTTTGTTACTCCAATGGATGGTAGCCTTGTCATTATGGAAGGTAGTCTGTTGTCTAGATTTTTGTTACTCTAATGGATGGTATCATTGTCATTGTAGAAGGTAGTCTGTTACCGAGATTTTTGTTACTCTAAAGGACGGTAGCCTTGTCATTATGGAAGGTAGTTTTTTGTCGAAATTTTTGTTACTCCAATGAATGGTAGCCTTGTCATTATGGAAGGTAGTCTGCTGTCGAGATTTTTGTTACTCCAATGAATGGTAGCCTTGTCATTATGGAAGGTAGTCTGTCGTTGAGATTTCTGCTACTCCAATGGATGGTAGCCTTGTCACTATGGAAGGTAGTCTTTTGTCGAGATTTCTATTACTCCAATGGATGGTAGCCTTGTCATTATGGAAGGTAGTCTGTTGTCGAGATTTTTGTAACTATAATAGATTGTAGCCTTGTCATTATGGAAGGTAGTCTGTTGTAGAAATTTTTATTACACCAATGGATGGTAGCCTTGTCATTATGGAAGGTAGTCTGTTGTTCAGATTTTTGTTACTCCAATGGATGGTAGCCTTGTCATTATGGAAGGTAGTCTTTTGTCGATATTTTTGTTACTCCAATGCATGGTAGCCTTGTCATTATGGAAGGTAGTCTGTTGTCGATATTTTTGTTAATCCAATGGTTGGTAGCCTTGTCATTATGGAAGGTAGTCTTTTGTCGATATTTTTGTTACTCCAATGGATGGTAGCCTTGTCATTATGGGAGGTAGTCTGTTGCCGAGATTTTTGTTACTCTAAAGCATGGTGGCCTTGTCATTATGGAAGGTAGTTTTTTGTCGAGATATTTGTTACTCCAATGGATGGTAGCCTTGTCATTATGGAAGGTAGTCTGCTGTCGAGATTTTTGGTGCTCCAATGGATGGTAGCCTTGTCATTATGGAAGGTAGTCTATCGTTGAGATTTCTGCTACTCCAATGGATGGTAGCCTTGTCATTATGGAAGGTAGTCTTTTGTCGAGATTTCTATTACTCCAATGGATGGTAGCCTTGTCATTATGGAAGGTAGTCTGTTGTCGAGATTTTTGTTACTATAATTGATTGTAGCCTTGTCATTATGGAAGGTAGTCTGTTGTAGAAATTTTTATTACACCAATGGATGGTATCCTTGTCACTATGGAAGGTAGTCTTTTGTCGAGATTTCTATTACTCCAATGGATGGTAGCCTTGTCATTATGGAAGGTAGTCTGTTGTCGAGATTTTTGTTACTATAATGGATTGTAGCCTTGTCATTATGGAAGGTAGTCTGTTGTAGAAATTTTTATTACACCAATGGATGGTAGCCTTGTCATTATGGAAGGTAGTATGTCGTCGATATTTCTGTTACTCCAATGGTTGGTAGCCTTGTCATTATGCAAGGTAGTCTGTTGTCGATATTTTTGTTACTCCAATGGATGGTAGCCTTGTCATTATAGAAGGTAGTCTGTTGTCGATATTTTTATTATTCCAATGGATGGTAGCCTTGTCATTATGGAAGGTGGTTTGTTATTGAGATTTTTGTTACTCCAATGGATGGAAGCCTTGTCCTTATGCAAGGTAGTCTTTTGTCAAGATTTTTGTTACTCCAATGGATAGCATCCTTGTCATAATGGAAGGTAGTCTGTCGTCGAGATTTCTGTTACTCTAATGGTTGGTAGCCTTGTTATTATGGAAGGTAGTCTGTTGTGGATATTTTTGTTTCTCCAATGGATGGTAGCCTTGTCATTATGGAAGGTAGTCTGTTGTCTAGATTTTTGTTACTCCAATGGATGGTATCCTTGTCATTATAGAAGGTAGTCTGTTACCGAGATTTTTGTTACTCTAAAGGACGGTAGCCTTGTCATTATGGAAGGTAGTTTGTGGTCGAGATTTTTGTTACTCCAGTGGATGGTAGCCTTGTCATTATGGAAAGTAGTTTGTTGTCAAAATTTTTGTCACTCCAATGGATGGTAGCCTTGTCATTATGGAAGGTAGTCTGTTGTCGAGATTTTTGTTACTCCAATGGATGGTAGCCTTGTCATTATGGAAGGTAGTCTGATATCGAGATTTTTGTTGCTCCAATGGATGGTAGCCTTGTCATTATGGAAGGTAATCTGTCGTTGAGATTTCTGCTACTCCAATGAATGGTAGCCTTGTCATTATGGAAGGTAGTCTGTTGTCGAGATTTTTGTTACTCCAACGGATGGTATCCTTGTCATTATAGAAGGTAGTCTGTTACCGAGATTTTTGTTACTCTAAACGACGGTAGCCTTGTCATTATGGAAGGTAGTTTGTTGTCGAGATTTTTGTTACTCCAGTGGATGGTAGCCTTGTCATTATGGAATGTAGTCTGTTGTCGAAATTTTTGTTACTCCAATGGATGGTAGCTTTGTCATTATGGAAGGTAGTCTGTTGTCGAGATTTTTGTTAATCCAATGTATGGTAGCCTTGTCATTATGGAAGGTAGTCTGCTGTCGAGATTTTTTTGCTCCAATGGATGGTACCTTGTCATTATGGAAGGTAGTCTATCATTGAGATTTCTGCTACTCCAATGGATTGTAGCCTTGTCATTATGGAAGGTAGTCTTTTGTCGAGATTTCTATTACTCCAATGGATGGTAGCCTTGTCATTATGGAAGGTAGTCTGTTGTCGAGATTTTTGTTACTATAATGGATTGTAGCCTTGTCATTATGGAAGGTAGTCTGTTGTAGAAATTTTGATTACACCAATGGATGGTAGCCTTGTCATTATGGAAGGTAGTATGTCGTCGATATTTCTGTTACTCCAATGGTTGGTAGCCTTGTGATTATGCAAGGTAGTCTGTTGTCGATATTTTTGTTACTCCAATGGATGGTAGCCTTGTCATTATAGAAGGTAGTCTGTTGTCGATATTTTTATTATTCCAATGGATGGTAGCCTTGTCATTATGGAAGGTGGTTTGTTATTGAGATTTTTGTTACTCCAATGGATGGAAGCCTTGTCCTTATGGAAGGTAGTCTTTTGTCAAGATTTTTGTTACTCCAATGGATAGCATCCTTGTCATAATGGAAGGTAGTCTGTCGTCGAGATTTCTGTTACTCTAATGGTTGGTAGCCTTGTTATTATGGAAGGTAGTCTGTTGTGGATATTTTTGTTACTCCAATGGATGGTAGCCTTGTCATTATGGAAGGTAGTCTGTTGTCTAGATTTTTGTTACTCCAATGGATGGTATCCTTGTCATTATAGAAGGTAGTCTGTTACCGAGATTTTTGTTACTCTAAAGGACGGTAGCCTTGTCATTATGGAAGGTAGTTTGTGGTCGAGATTTTTGTTACTCAAGTGGATGGTAGCCTTGTCATTATGGAAAGTAGTTTGTTGTCAAAATTTTTGTCACTCCAATGGATGGTAGCCTTGTCATTATGGAAGGTAGTCTGTTGTCGAGATTTTTGTTACTCCAATGGATGGTAGCCTTGTCATTATGGAAGGTAGTCTGATATCGAGATTTTTGTTGCTCCAATGGATGGTAGCCTTGTCATTATGGAAGGTAATCTGTCGTTGAGATTTCTGCTACTCCAATGAATGGTAGCCTTGTCATTATGGAAGGTAGTCTGTTGTCGAGATTTTTGTTACTCCAACGGATGGTATCCTTGTCATTATAGAAGGTAGTCTGTTACCGAGACTTTTGTTACTCTAAACGACGGTAGCCTTGTCATTATGGAAGGTAGTTTGTTGTCGAGATTTTTGTTACTCCAGTGGATGGTAGCCTTGTCATTATGGAAGGTAGTCTGTTGTCGAAATTTTTGTTACTCCAATGGATGGTAGCTTTGTCATTATGGAAGGTAGTCTGTTGTCGAGATTTTTGTTAATCCAATGTATGGTAGCCTTGTCATTATGGAAGGTAGTCTATCATTGAGATTTCTGCTACTCCAATGGATTGTAGCCTTGTCATTATGGAAGGTAGTCTTTTGTCGAGATTTCTATTACTCCAATGGATGGTAGCCTTGTCATTATGGAAGGTAGTCTGTTGTCGAGATTTTTGTTACTATAATGGATTGTAGCCTTGTCATTATGGAAGGTAGTCTGTTGTAGAAATTTTTATTACACCAATGGATGGTAGCCTTGTCATTATGGAAGATGGACTGTTGTTCATATTTTTGTTACTCCAATGGATGGTAGCCCTGTCATTATGGAAGGTAGTTTGTTGTCGAGATTTTTGTTACTCCAATGGATGGTAGCCTTGACATTATGGAAGGTAGTCTGCTGTCGAGATTTTTGTTGCTCCAATGGATGGTAGCCTTGTCATTATGGAAGGTAGTCTATCGTTGAGATTTCTGCTACTCCAATGGATGGTAGCCTTGTCATTATGGAAGGTAGTCTTTTGTCGAGATTTCTATTACTCTAATGGATGGTAGCTTTGTCATTATGGAAGGTAGTCTGTTGTCGATATTTTTGTTACTATAATGGATTGTAGCCTTGTCATTATGGAAGGTAGTCTGTTGTAGAAATTTTTATTACACCAATGGATGGTAGCCTTGTCATTATGGAAGGTAGTCTGTTGTTCAGATTTTTGTTACTCCAATGGTTGGTAGCCTTGCCATTATGGAAGGTAGTCTGTTGTGGATATTTTTGTTACTCCAATGGATGGTAGCCTTGTCATTATGGAAGGTAGTCTGTTGTCTAGATTTTTGTTACTCTAATGGATGGTATCATTGTCATTGTAGAAGGTAGTCTGTTACCGAGATTTTTGTTACTCTAAAGGACGGTAGCCTTGTCATTATGGAAGGTAGTTTTTTGTCGAAATTTTTGTTACTCCAATGAATGGTAGCCTTGTCATTATGGAAGGTAGTCTGCTGTCGAGATTTTTGTTGCTCCAATGAATGGTAGCCTTGTCATTATGGAAGGTAGTCTGTCGTTGAGATTTCTGCTACTCCAATGGATGGTAGCCTTGTCACTATGGAAGGTAGTCTTTTGTCGAGATTTCTATTACTAAAATGGATGGTAGCCTTGTCATTATGGAAGGTAGTCTGTTGTCGAGATTTTTGTAACTATAATAGATTGTAGCCTTGTCATTATGGAAGGTAGTCTGTTGTAGAAATTTTTATTACACCAATGGATGGTAGCCTTGTCATTATGGAAGGTAGTCTGTTGTTCAGATTTTTGTTACTCCAATGGATTGTAGCCTTGTCATTATGGAAGGTAGTCTTTTGTCGATATTTTTGTTACTCCAATGGATGGTAGCCTTGTCATTATGGAAGGTAGTCTGTTGTCGATATTTTTGTTAATCCAATGGTTGGTAGCCTTGTCATTATGGAAGGTAGTCTTTTGTCGATATTTTTGTTACTCCAATGGATGGTAGCCTTGTCATTATGAAAGGTAGTCTTTTGCCGAGATTTTTGTTGCTCCAATGGATGGTAGCCTTGTCATTATGGAAGGTAGTTTTTTGTCGAGATTTTTGTTACTCCAATGGATGGTAGCCTTGTCATTATGGAAGGTAGTCTGCTGTCGAGATTTTTTTTGCTCCAATGGATGGTAGCCTTGTCATTATGGAAGGTAGTCTATCGTTGAGATTTCTGCTACTCCAATGGATGGTAGCCTTGTCATTATGGAAGGTAGTCTTTTGTCGAGATTTCTATTACTCCAATGGATGGTAGCCTTGTCATTATGGAAGGTAGTCTGTTGTCGAGATTTTTGTTACTATAATTGATTGTAGCCTTGTCATTATGGAAGGTAGTCTGTTGTAGAAATTTTTATTACACCAATGGATGGTATCCTTGTCACTATGGAAGGTAGTCTTTTGTCGAGATTTCTATTACTCCAATGGATGGTAGCCTTGTCATTATGGAAGGTAGTCTGTTGTCGAGATTTTTGTTACTATAATGGATTGTAGCCTTGTCATTATGGAAGGTAGTCTGTTGTAGAAATTTTTATTACACCAATGGATGGTAGCCTTGTCATTATGGAAGGTAGTCTGTTGTTCAGATTTTTGTTACTCCAATGGATGGTAGCCTTGTCATTATAGAAGGTAGTCTTTTGTCGATATTTTTGTTACTCCAATGGATGGTAGCCTTGTCATTATGGAAGGTAGTCTGTTGTCGATATTTTTGTTAATCCAATGGTTGGTAGCCTTGTTATTATGGAAGGTAGTCTTTTGTCGATATTTTTGTTACTCCAATGGATGGTAGCCTTGTCATTATGGGAGGTAGTCTGTTGCCGAGATTTTTGTTACTCTAAAGGATCGTGGCCTTGTCATTATGGAAGGTACTCTCTTGTCGAGATTTTTGTTACTATAATGGATGGTAGCCTTGTCATTATGGAATGTATTCTATTGTCGAGATTTTTGTTACTCAAGTGGATGGTAGCCTTGTCATTATAGAAGGTAGTCTGTTGTCGAAATTTTTGTTACTCCAATGGATGGTAGCCTTGTCATTATGGAAGGTAGTCTGTTGTCGAGATTTTTGTTACTCCAATGGATGGTAGCCTTGTCATTATGGAAGGTAGTCTGTTGTCGAGATTTTTGTTACTATAATGGATTGTAGCCTTGTCATTATGGAAGGTAGTCTGTTGTAGAAATATTTATTACACCAATGGATGGTAGCCTTGTCATTATGGAAGGTAGTCTGTTGTTCAGATTTTTGTTACTCCAATGGATGGTAGCCTTGTCATTATGGAAGGTAGTCTTTTGTCGATATTTTTTTTACTCCAATGGATGGTAGCCTTGTCATTATGGAAGGTAGTCTATTGTCGATATTTTTGTTAATCCAATGGTTGGTAGCCTTGTCATTATGGAAGGTAGTCTTTTGTCGATATTTTTGTTACTCCAATGGATGGTAGCCTTGTAGTTATGGGAGGTATTTTGTTGCCGAGATTTTTGTTACCCTAAAGGATGGTAGCCTTGTCATTATGGAAGGTAGTCTGTTATGGATATTTTTGTTACTCTAATGGATGGTAGCCTTATCATTATGGAAGGTAGTCTGTTGTCGAGATTTTTGTTACTCCAACAGATGGTATCCTTGTCATTATAGAAGGTAGTCTGTTACCGAGATTTTTGTTACTCTAAAGGACGGTAGCCTTGTCATTATGGAAGGTAGTTTGTGGTCGAGATTTTTGTTACTACATTGGATGGTAGCCTTGTCATTATGGAAGGTAGTTTGTTGTCGAAATTTTTGTTACTCCAATGGATGGTAGCCTTGTCATTATGGAAGGTAGTCTGTTGTCGAGATTTTTGTTACTCCAATGGATGGTAGCCTTGTCATTATGGAAGGTAGTCTGTTGTGGATATTTTTGTTACTCCAATGGATGGTAGCCTTTTCATTATGGAAGGTAGTCTGTTGTCTAGATTTTTGTTACTCCAATGGATGGTATCCTTCTAATTATATAAGGTAGTATGTTACCGAGATTTTTGTTACTCTAAAGGACGGTAGCCTTGTCATTATGGAAGGTAGTTTGTTGTCGAGATTTTTGTTACTCCAGTGGATGGTAGCCTTGTCATTATGGAAGGTAGTCTGTTGTCGAAATTTTTGTTACTCCAATGGATGGTAGCCTTGTCATTATGGAAGGTATTCTGTTGTCGAGATTTTTGGTACTCCAATGGATGGTAGCCTTGTCATTATGGAAGGTAGTCTGCTATCGAGATTTTTGTTGCTCCAATGGATGGTAGCCTTATCATTATGGAAGGTAGTCTGTCGTTGAGATTTCTGCTACTCCAATGGATGGTAGCCTTGTCATTATGGAAGGTAGTCTATTGTCGAGATTTCTATTACTCCGATGGATGGTAGCCTTGTCATTATGGAAGGTAGTCTGTTGTCCATAATTTGTTACTATAATGGATTGTAGCCTTGTCATTATGGAAGGTAGTCTGTTGTAGAAATTTTTATTACACCAATGGATGGTAGCCTTGTCATTATGGAAGGTAGTTTGTTGTTCAGATTTTTGTTACTCCAATGGATGGTAGCCTTGTCATTATGGAAGGTAGTCTGTTGTCTAGATTTTTGTTACTCCAATGGATGGTATCCTTGTCATTATAGAAGGTAGTCTGTTACCGAGATTTTTGTTACTCTAAAGGACGGTAGCCTTGTCATTATGGAAGGTAGTTTGTTGTCGAGATATTTGTTATTCTAGTGGATGGTAGCCTTGTCATTATTAAAGGTAGTCTGCTGTCGAGATTTTTGTTGCTCCAATGGATGGTAGCCTTGTCATTATGGAAGGTAGTCTGTTGTCAAGACTTTTGTTACTCCAATAAATGGTAGCCTTGTCATTATGGAAGGTAGTCTGCTGTCGAGATTTTTGTTGCTCCAATGGATGGTAGCCTTGTCATTATGGAAGGTAGTCTGTCGTTGAGATTTCTGCTACTCCAATGGATGGTAGCCTTGTCATTATGGAAGGTAGTCTTTTGTCGAGATTTCTATTACTCCAATGGATGATAGCCTTGTCATTATGGAAGGTAGTCTGTTGTCGAGATTTTTGTTACTATAATGGATTGTAGCCTTGTCATTATGGAAGGTAGTCTGTTGTAGAAATTTTTATTACACCAATGGATGGTAGCCTTGTCATTATGGAAGGTAGTCTGTTGTTCAGATTTTTGTTACTCCAATGGATGGTAGCCTTGTCATTATGGAAGGTAGTCTTTTGTCGATATTTTTGTTACTCCAATGGATGGTAGCCTTGTCATTATGGAAGGTAGTCTATTGTTCAGATTTTTGTTACTATAATGGATTTTAGCCTTGTCATTATGGAAGGTAGTCTGTTGTAGAAATTTTTATTACACCAATGGATGGTAGCCTTGTCATTATGGAAGGTAGTCTGTTGTTCAGATTTTTGTTACTCCAATGGATGGTAGCCTTGTCATTATGGAAGGTAGCCTTTTATGGATATTTTTGTTACTCCAATGGATGGTAGCCTTGTCATTATGGAAGGTAGTCTGTTGTCGATATTTTTGTTAATCCAATGGTTGGTAGCCTTGTCATTATGGAAGGTAGTCTTTTGTCGATATTTTTGTTACTCCAATGGATGGTAGCCTTGTCATTATGGGAGGTAGTCTGTTGCCGAGATTTTTGTTACTCTAATGGATGGTAGCCTTGTCATTATGGAATGTAGTCTATTGTCGAGATTTTTGTTACTCCAATGGATGGTAGCCTTGTCATTATGGAATGTAGTCTATTGTCGTGATTTTTGTTACTCCAGTGGATGGTAGCCTTGTCATTATGGAAGGTAGTCTGTTGTCGAAATTTTTGTTACTCCAATGGATGGTAGCCTTGTCATTATGGAAGGTAGTCTGTTGTCGAGATTTTTGTTACTCTAAAGGATGGTAGCCTTGTCATTATGAAAGGTAGTCTGTTGTGGATATTTTTGTTACTCCAATGGATGGTAGCCTTGTCATTACGGAAGGTAGTCTGTTTTCCAGATTTTTGTTACTCCAACGGATGGTATCCTTGTCATTATAGAAGGTAGTCTGTTACCGAGATTTTTGTTACTCTAAAGGACGGTAGCCTTGTCATTAGGGAAGGTAGCTTGTTGTCGAGATTTTTGTTACTCCAGTGGATGGTAGCCTTGTCATTATGGAAGGTAGTCAGTTGTCAAAATTTTTGTTACTCCAATGGATTGTAGCCTTGTCATTATGGAAGGTAGTCTGTTGTCGAGATTTTTGATACTCCAATGGATGGTAGCCTTGTCATTATGGAAGGTAGTCTGCTGTCGAGATTTTTGTTGCTCCAATGGATGGTAGCCTTGTCATTATAGAAGGTAGTCTATCGTTGAGATTTCTGCTATTCCAATGGATGGTAGCCTTGTCATTATGGAAGGTAGTCTTTTGTCGAGATTTCTATTACTCCAATGGATGGTAGCCTTGTCATTATGGAAGGTAGTCTGTTGTCGAGATTTTTGTTACTATAATGGATTGTAGCCTTGTCATTATTGAAGGTAGTCTGTTGTAGAAATTTTTATTACACCAATGGATGGTAGCCTTGTCATTATGGAAGGTAGTCTGTTGTTCAGATTTTTGTTACTCCATTGGATGGTAGCCTTGTCATTATGGAAGGTAGTCTGTTGTCGATATTTTTGTTAATCCAATGGTTGGTAGCCTTGTCATTATGGAAGTTAGTCTTTCGTCGATATTTTTGTTACTCCAATGGATGGTAGCCTTGTCATTATTGGAGGTAGTCTGTTGCCGAGATTTTTGTTACTCTAAAGGATGGTAGCCTTATCATTATGGAAGGTACTCTGTTGTCGAGATTTTTGTTACTATAATGGATGGTAGCCTTGTCATTATGGAATGTAGTCTATTGTCGAGATTTTTGTTACTCCAGTGGATGGTAGCCTTGTCATTATGGAAGGTAGTATGTTGTCGAAATTTTTGGTACTCCAATGGATGTTAGCCTTGTCATTACGGAAGGTAGTCTGTTGTCGAGATTTTTGTTACTCCAATGGATGGTAGCCTCGTCATTATGGAAGGTAGTCTGTTGTCGAGATTTTTGTTACTAAAATGGATTGTAGCCTTGTCATTATGGAAGGTAGTCTTTTGTAGAAATATTTATTACACCAATGGATGGTAGCCTTGTCATTATGGAAGCTAGTCTATTGTTCAAATTTTTGTTACTCCAATGGATTGTAGCCTTATCATTATGGAAGGTAGTCTTTTGTCGATATTTTTGTTACTCCAATGGATGGTAGCCTTGTCATTATGGAAGGTAGTTTGTTGTCGATATTTTTGTTAATCCAATGGTTGGTAGCCTTGTCATTATGGAAGGTAGTCTTTTGTCGATATTTTTGTTACTCCAATGGATGGTAGCCTTGTCATTATGGGAGGTAGACTGTTGTCGATATTTTTGTTACTCTAAAGGATGGTAGCCTTGTCATTATAGAAGGTAGTCTGTCGTTGAGATTTCTGCTACTCCAACGGATGGTAGCCTTGTCATTATGGAAGGTAGTCTTTTGTCGAGATTTCTATTACTCCAATGGATGGTAGCCTTGTCATTATGGAAGGTAGTCTGTTGTCGATATTTTTGTTACTATAATGGATGGTAGCCTTGTCATTATGGAAGGTAGTCTGTTGTCGAGATTTTTGTTACTCCAATGGATGGTAGCCTTGTCATTATGGAAGGAAGTCTGTTGTCGATATTTTTGTTACTCAATGGATGATAGCCTTGTCATTATAGAAGGTAGTCTGTTGTCAATATTTTTATTATTCCAATGGATGGTAGCCTTGTCATTATGGAAGGTGGTCTATTGTCGATATTTTTGTTACTCCAATGGATGGAAGCCTTGTCCTTATGGAAGGTAGTCTGTTGTCAAGATTTTTGTTACTCCAACGGATGGCATCCTTGTCATTATGGAAGGTAGTCTGTCGTCGAGATTTCTGTTACTCCAATGGTTGGTAGCCTTGTCATTATGGAAGGTAGTCTGTTGTCGATATTTTTGTTACTCCAATGTATGGTAGCCTTGTCATTATAGAAGGTAGTCTACTGTCGATATTTTTATTATTCCAATGGATGGTAGCCTTGCCATTATGGAAGGTAGTCTATCGTTGAGATTTATGCTACTCCAATGGATGGTAGCCTTGTCATTATGGAAGGTAGTCTTTTCTCGAGATTTCGATTACTCCAATGGATGGTAGCCTTGTCATTATGGAAGGTAGTTTGTTGTCAAGATTTTTGTTACTATAATGGATTACAGCCTTGTCATTCTGGAAGGTAGTCTGTTGTAGAAATTTTTATTACACCAATGGATGGTAGCCTTGTCATTATGGAAGGTAGTCTGTTGTTCAGATTTTTGTTACTCCAATGGATGGTAGCCTTGTCATTATGGAAGGTAGTCTGTTGTCGATATTTTTGTTAATCCAATGGTTGGTAGCCTTGTCATTATGGAAGGTAGTCTTTTGTCGATATTTTTGTTACTCCAATGGATGGTAGCCTTGTCATTATAGGAGGTAGTCTGTTGCCGAGATTTTTGTTACTCTAAAGGATGGTAGCCTTGTCATTATGGAAGGTACTCTGTTGTCGAGATTTTTGTTACTATAATGGATGGTAGCCTTGTCATTATGGAATGTTGTCTATTGTCGAGATTTTTGTTACTCCAGTGGATGGTAGCCTTGTCATTACGGAAGGTAGTCTGTTTTCAAAATTTTTGTTACTCCAATGGATGGTAGCCTTGTCATTATGGAAGGTAGTCTGTTGTCGAGATTTTTGTTACTCCAATGGATGGTAGCCTTGTCATTATGGAAGGAAGTTTGTTGTCGATATTTTTGTTACTCTAATGGATGATAGCCTTGTCATTATATAAGGTAGTCTGTTGTCGATATTTTTATTATTCCAATGGATAGTAGCCTTGTCATTATGGAAGGTGGTCTGTTGTCGAAATTTTTGTTACTCCAATGGATGGAAGCCTTGTCCTTATGGAAGGTAGTCTGTTGTCAAGATTTTTGTTACTCCAACGGATGGCATCCTTGTCATTATGGAAGGTAGTCTGTCGTCGAGATTTCTGTTACTCCAATGGTTGGTAGCCTTGTCATTATGGAAGGTAGTCTGTTGTCGATATTTTTGTTACTCCAATGGATGGTAGCCTTGTCATTATAGAAGGTAGTCTGTTGTCGATATTTTTATTATTCCAATGGATGGTAGCCTTGCCATTATGGAAGGTGGTATGTTGGTGAGATTTTTGTTACTCCAATGGATGGAAGCCTTGTCCTTCTGGAAGGTAGTCTATTGTCAAGATTTTTGTTACTCCAACGGATGGCATCCTTGTCATTATGGAAGGTAGTCTGTCGTCGAGATTTCTGTTACTCCAATGGTTGGTAGCCTTGTCATTATGGAAGGTAGTCTGTTGTTGATATTTTTGTTACTCCAATGGATGGTAGCCTTGTCATTATGGAAGGTAGTCTGTTTTCAAAATTTTTGTTACTCCAATGGATGGTAGCCTTGTCATTATGGAAGGTAGTCTGTTGTCGAGATTTTTGTTACTCCAATGGATGGTAGCCTTGTCATTATGGAAGGAAGTTTGTTGTCGATATTTTTGTTACTCTAATGGATGATAGCCTTGTCATTATATAAGGTAGTCTGTTGTCGATATTTTTATTATTCCAATGGATAGTAGCCTTGTCATTATGGAAGGTGGTCTGTTGTCGAAATTTTTGTTACTCCAATGGATGGAAGCCTTGTCCTTATGGAAGGTAGTCTGTTGTCAAGATTTTTGTTACTCCAACGGATGGCATCCTTGTCATTATGGAAGGTAGTCTGTCGTCGAGATTTCTGTTACTCCAATGGTTGGTAGCCTTGTCATTATGGAAGGTAGTCTGTTGTCGATATTTTTGTTACTCCAATGGATGGTAGCCTTGTCATTATAGAAGGTAGTCTGTTGTCGATATTTTTATTATTCCAATGGATGGTAGCCTTGCCATTATGGAAGGTGGTATGTTGGTGAGATTTTTGTTACTCCAATGGATGGAAGCCTTGTCCTTCTGGAAGGTAGTCTATTGTCAAGATTTTTGTTACTCCAACGGATGGCATCCTTGTCATTATGGAAGGTAGTCTGTCGTCGAGATTTCTGTTACTCCAATGGTTGGTAGCCTTGTCATTATGGAAGGTAGTCTGTTGTTGATATTTTTGTTACTCCAATGGATGGTAGCCTTGTCATTATGGAAGGTAGTCTGTTGTCGAGATTTTTGTTACTCCAATGGATGGTATCCTTGTCATTCTAGAAGGTGGTCTGTTACCGAGATTTTTTTACTCTAAAGGACGGTAGCCTTGTCATTATGGAAGGTAGTTTGTTGTCGAGATTTTTGTTACTCCAGTGGATGGTAGCCTTGTCATTATGGAAGGTAGTCTGTTGTCGAAATTTTTGTTACTCCAATGGATGGTAGCCTTGTCATTATGGAAGGTAGTCTGTTGTCGAGATTTTTGTTATTCCAATGAATGGTAGCCTTGTCATTATGGAAGGTAGTTTGTTTTCGAGATTTTTGTTGCTCCAATGGATGGTAGCCTTGTCATTATGGAAGGTAGTCTGTCGTTGAGATTTCTGCTACTCCAATGGATGGTAGCCTTGTCATTATGGAAGGTAGTCTTTTGTCGATATTTCTATTACTCCAATGGATGGTAGCCTTGTCATTATGGAAGGTAGTCTGTTGTCGAGATTTTTGTTACTATAATGGATGGTAGCCTTGTCATTATGGAAGGTAGTCTTTGTCGAAATTTTTATTACACCATTGGATTGTAGCCTTGTCATTATGAAAGGTAGTTTGTTGTCATTATGGGAGGTAGTCTGTTGCCGAGATTTTTGTTACTCCAACGGATGGTAGACTTGTCATTATGGGAGGTAGTCTGTTGCCGAGATTTTTGTTACTCTAAAGGATGGTAGCCTTGTCATTATGGAAGGTACTCTGTTGTCTAGATTTTTGTTACTATAATGGATGGTAGCCTTGTCATTATGGAAGGTAGTCTTTGTCGAAATTTTTATTACACCAATGGATTGTAGCCTTGTCATTATGGAAGGAAGTCTGTTGTCGAGATTTTTGTTACTCCAATGGATGGTAGCCTTGTCATTATAGAAGGTGGTCTATTGTCGAGATTTTTGTTACTCCAATGGATGGAAGCCTTGTCCTTATGGAAGGTAGTCTGTTGTCAAGATTTTTGTTACTCCAATGGATGACATCCTTGTCATTATGGAAGGTAGTCTGTCGTCGAGATTTCTGTTACTCCAATGGTTGGTAGCCTTGTCATTATGGAAGGTAGTCTGTTGTCGAGATTTTTGTTACTCCAATGGATTGTAGCCTTGTCATTATGGAAGGTAGTCGGTTGTCGAGATTTTTGTTACTCCAATGGATGGTAGCCTTGCCATTATATAATGTAGTGTGTTGCCGAGATTTTTGTTACTCTAAAGGATGGCAGCCTTGTCATTATGGACGGTAGTTTGTTGTAGAGATTTTTGTTACTCCAGTGGATGGTAGCCTTGTCATTATAGAAGGTAGTTTGTTGTCGAAATTTTCGTTACTCCAATGGATGGTAGCCTTGTCATTATGGAAGGTAGTCTGTTGTCGAGATTTTTGTTACTCCAATGGATGGTAGCCTTGTCATTATGGAAGGTAGTCTGTTGTCGAGATTTCTATTATTCCAATGGATGGTAGCCTTTTCATTATAGAAGGTAGTCTGTTGTCGAGATTTTTGTTACTATAATGGATTGTAGCCTTGTCATTATGGAAGGTAGTCTGTTGTAGAAATTTTTATTACACCAATGGATGGTAGCCTTGTCATTATGGAAGGTAGTCTGTTGTTCAGATTTTTGTTACTCTAATGGATGGTAGCCTTGTCATTATGGAAGGTAGTCTATTGTCAAGATTTTTGTTAATCCAATGGTTGGTAGCCTTGTCATTATGGAAGGTAGTCTTTTGTCGATATTTTTGTTACTCCAATGGATGTTAGCCTTGTCATTATGGAAGGTAGTCTGTTATCGATATTTTTGTTAATCCAATGGTTGGTATCCTTGTCATTATAGAAGGTAGTCTTTTGTCGATATTTTTGTTACTCCAATGGATGGTAGCCTTGTCATAATGGGAGGTAGTATGTTGCCGAGATTTGTGTTACTCTAAAGGATTGTAGCCTTGTCATTATGGAAGGTACTCTGTTGTCGAGATTTTTGTTACTATAATGGATGGTAGCCTTGTCATAATGGAAGGTAGTCTATTGTCGAGATTTTTGTTACTCCAGTGGATGGTGGCCTTGTCATTATGGAAGGTAGTCTGTTGTCGAAATTTTTGTTACTCCAATGGATGGTAACCTTGTCATTATGGAAGGTAGTCTGTTGTCGAGATTTTTGTTACTCCAATGGATGGTAGCCTTGTCATTATGGAAGGAAGTCTGTTGTCGATATTTTTGTTACTCCAATGGATGATAGCCTTGTCATTATAGAAGGTAGTCTGTTGTCGATATTTTTATTATTCCAATGGATGGTAGCCTTGTCATTATGGAAGGTAGTCTGTCGTCGAGATTTCTGTTACTCCAATGGTTGGTAGCCTTGTCATTATGGAAGGTAGTCTGTTGTCGATATTTTTGTTACTCCAATGGATGATAGCCTTGTCATTATGGAAGGTAGTTTGTTGTCGAGATTTTTGTTACTCCAGTGGATGGTAGCCTTGTCATTATGGAAGGTAGTCTGTTGTCGAAATTTTTGTAACTCCAATGGATGGTAGCCTTGTCATTATCAAAGGTAGTCTGTTGTCGAGATTTTTGTTACTCCAATGGATGGTAGCCTTGTCATTATGGAATGTAGTTTATTGTCGAGATTTTTGTTGCTCCAATGGATGGTAGCCTTGTCATTATGGAAGATAGTCCTTCGTTGAGATTTTTGTTAATGCAGTGGTTGGTAGCCTCGTCATTATGGAAGGTAGTCTTTTGTCGATATTTTGGTTAATCCAATGGTTGGTAGCCTTGTCATTATGGAAGGTAGTCTATTGTCGAGATTTTTGTTACTATAATGGATGGTAGCCTTGTCATTATGGAAGGTAGTCTGTTGTCGAAAAATTTTATTACACCAATGGATTGTAGCCTTATCATTATGAAAGGTAGTTTGTTGTCTAGATTTTTGTTACTCCAATAGATGGTAGCCTTGTCATTATGGAAGGTAGTCTGTTGTCTAGATTTTTGTTAATCCAATAGATGGTAGCCTTGTCATTATGGAAGGTAGTTTTCTGTCGAGATTTTTGTTACTCCAATGGATGGTAGCCTTGTCATTATGGAAGGTAGTTTGTTGTCGATATTTTTGTTACTCCAATGGATGTTAGCCTTGTCATTATGGAAGGTAGTCTGTTGTTGATATTTTTGTTACTCCAATGGATGGTAGCCTTGTCATTATGGAAGGTAGTCTGTTGTCGATATTTTTGTTGCTCCAATGGATAGTAGCCTTGTCATTATGGAAGGTAGCCTGTCGTTGAGATTTCTGCTACTCCAATGGATGGTAGCCTTGTCATTATGGAAGGTAGTCTTTTGTCGAGATTTCTATTACTCCAATGGATGGTAGCCTTGTCATTATGGAAGGTAGTCTGTTGTCGAGATTTTTGTTACTATAATGGATGATAGCCTTGTCATTATGGAAGGTAGTCTGTTGTCGAAATTTTTATTACACCAATGGATGGTAGCCTTGTTATTATGAAAGGTAGTTTGTTGTTCATATTTTTGTTACTCCAATGGATGGTAGCCTTGTCATTATGGAAGGTAGTCTGTTGTCGAGATTTTTGTTAATCCAATGGTTGGTAGCCTTGTCATTATGGAAGGTAGTCTTTTGTTGATATTTTTGTTACTCCAATGGATGGTAGCCTTGTCATTATGGAAGGTAGTCTGTTGTCGAGATTTTTGTTAATCCAATGGTTGGTAGCCTTGTCATTATGGAAGGTAGTCTTTTGTCTTTATTTTTGTTACTCCAATGGATGGTAGACTTGTCATTATGGGAGGTAGTCTGTTGCCGAGATTTTTGTTACTCTAAAGGATGGTAGCCTTGTCATTATGGAAGGTAGTTTGTTGTCGAGATTTTTGTTACTCCAATGGATGGTAGCCTTGTCATTATGGAATGTAGTCTATTGTCGAGATTTTTGTTACTCCAGTGGATGGTAGCCTTGTCATTATGGAAGGTATTCTGTTGTCGAAATTTTTGTTACTCCAATGGATGGTAGCCTTGTCATTACGGAAGGTAGTCTGTTGTCGAGATTTTTGTTACTCCAATGGATGACATCCTTGTCATTATGGAAGGTAGTCTGTCGTCGAGATTTCTGTTACTCCAATGGTTGGTAGCCTTGTCATTATGGAAGGTAGTCTGTTGTCGAGATTTTTGTTACTCCAATGGATTGTAGCCTTGTCATTATGGAAGGTAGTCGGTTGTCGAGATTTTTGTTACTCCAATGGATGGTAGCCTTGCCATTATATAATGTAGTGTGTTGCCGAGATTTTTGTTACTCTAAAGGATGGCAGCCTTGTCATTATGGACGGTAGTTTGTTGTAGAGATTTTTGTTACTCCAGTGGATGGTAGCCTTGTCATTATAGAAGGTAGTCTGTTGTCGAAATTTTCGTTACTCCAATGGATGGTAGCCTTGTCATTATGGAAGGTAGTCTGTTGTCGAGATTTTTGTTACTCCAATGGATGGTAGCCTTGTCATTATGGAAGGTAGTCTGTTGTCGAGATTTCTATTATTCCAATGGATGGTAGCCTTTTCATTATAGAAGGTAGTCTGTTGTCGAGATTTTTGTTACTATAATGGATTGTAGCCTTGTCATTATGGAAGGTAGTCTGTTGTAGAAATTTTGATTACACCAATGGATGGTAGCCTTGTCATTATGGAAGGTAGTCTGTTGTTCAGATTTTTGTTACTCTAATGGATGGTAGCCTTGTCATTATGGAAGGTAGTCTATTGTCAAGATTTTTGTTAATCCAATGGTTGGAAGCCTTGTCATTATGGAAGGTAGTCTTTTGTCGATATTTTTGTTACTCCAATGGATGGTAGCCTTGTCATAATGGAAGGTAGTCTGTTGTCAAAATTTTTGTTAATCCAATGGATGGTAGCCTTGTCATTATGGAAGGTAGTCTGTTGTCGAGATTTTTGTTACTCCAATGGATGGTAGCCTTGTCATTATGGAAGGAAGTTTGTTGTCGATATTTTTGTTACTCCAATGGATGATAGCCTTGTCATTTAGAAGGTAGTCTGTTGTCGATATTTTTATTATTCCAATGGATGGTAGCCTTGTCATTATGGAAGGTAGTCTGTCGTCGAGATTTCTGTTACTCCAATGGTTGGTAGCCTTGTCATTATGGAAGGTAGTCTGTTGTCGATATTTTTGTTGCTCCAATGGATGGTAGCCTTGTCATTATGGAAGGTAGTCTGTCGTTGAGATTTCTGCTACTCCAATGGATGGTAGCCTTGTCATTATGGAAGGTAGTCTTTTGTCGAGATTTCTATTACTCTAATGGATGGTAGCCTTGTCATTATGGAAGGTAGTCTGTTGTCGAGATTTTTGTTACTATAATGGATGATAGCCTTGTCATTATGGAAGGTAGTCTGTTGTCGAAATTTTTATTACACCAATGGATGGTAGCCTTGTTATTATGAAAGGTAGTCTGTTGTTCATATTTTTGTTACTCCAATGGATGGTAGCCTTGTCATTATGGAAGGTAGTCTGTTGTCGAGATTTTTGTTAATCCAATGGTTGGTAGCCTTGTCATTATGGAAGGTAGTCTTTTGTTGATATTTTTGTTACTCCAATGGATGGTAGCCTTGTCATTATGGAAGGTAGTCTGTTGTCGAGATTTTTGTTAATCCAATGGTTGGTAGCCTTGTCATTATGGAAGGTAGTCTTTTGTCTATATTTTTGTTACTCCAATGGATGGTAGACTTGTCATTATGGGAGGTAGTCTGTTGCCGAGATTTTTGTTACTCTAAAGGATGGTAGCCTTGTCATTATGGAAGGTAGTTTGTTGTCGAGATTTTTGTTACTCCAATGGATGGTAGCCTTGTCATTATGGAATGTAGTCTATTGTCGAGATTTTTGTTACTCCAGTGGATGGTAGCCTTGTCATTATGGAAGGTAGTCTGTTGTCGAAATTTTTGTTACTCCAATGGATGGTAGCCTTGTCATTACGGAAGGTAGTCTGTTGTCGAGATTTTTGTTACTCCAATGGATGGTAGCCTTGTCATTATGGAAGGTAGTCTTTTGTCTATATTTTTGTTACTCCAATAGATGGTAGACTTGTCATTATGGGAGGTAGTCTGTTGCCGAGATTTTTGTTACTCTAAATGGTGGTAGCCTTGTGATTATGGAAGGTACTCTGTTGTCGAGATTTTTGTTACTATAATGGATGGTAGCCTTGTCATTATGGAAAGTAGTCTGTTGTCGAAATCTTATTACACCAATGGATTGTAGCCTTGTCATTATGAAAGGTAGTTTGTTGTCTAGATTTTTGTTACTCCAATAGATGGTAGCATTGTCATTATGGAAGGTAGTCTGTTGTCCAGATTTTTGTTAATCCAATAGATGGTAGCCTTGTCATTATGGAAGGTAGTCTGTTGTCGAGATTTTTGTTACTCCAATGGATGGTAGCCTTGTCATTATGGAAGGTAGTTTGTTGTCGATATTTTTGTTACTCCAATGGATGGTAGCCTTGTCATTATGGAAGGAAGTCTGTTGTCGAGATTTTTGTTACTCCAATGGATGGTAGCCTTGTCATTATAGAAGGTGGTCTATTGTCGAGATTTTTGTTACTCCAATGGATGGAAGCCTTGTCCTTATGGAAGGTAGTTTGTTCTCATGATTTTTGTTACTCCAATGGATGACATCCTTGTCATTATGGAAGGTAGTCGGTGGTCAAGATTTTTGTTACTCCAATGGATGGTAGCCTTGTCATTATGGAAGGTAGTCTGTCATTGAGATTTCTGCTACTCCAATGGATGGTAGCCTTATAATTATGGAAGGTAGTCTTTTGTCGAGATTTTTATTACTCCAATTGATGGTAGCCTTGTCATTATGGAAGGTAGTCTGTTGTCGAGATTTTTGTTACTATAATGAATGGTAGCCTTGTCATTATGGAAGGTAGTCTGTTGTCGACATTTTTATTACACCAATGGATGGTAGCCTTGTAATTATGGAAGGTAGTCTGTTGTCGAGATTTTTGTTACTCCAATGGAGGGTAGCCTTGTCATTATGGAAGGTAGTCTGTTGTCGTAATTTTTGTTACTCCAATGGATGGGTGCCTTGTCATTATGGAAGGAAGTCTGTTGTCGATATTTGTGTTACTCCAATGGATGGTAGCCTTGTCATTATAGAAGGTAGTCTATTGTCGATATTTTTATTATTCCAATGGATGGTAGCCTTGTCATTATGGAAGGTGGTATGTTGTCGATATTTTTGTTACTCCAATGGATGGAAGCCTTGTCCTTATGGAAGGTAGTTTGTTGTCAAGATTTTTGTTACTCCAACGGATGCCATCCTTGTCATTATGGAAGGTAGTTTGTCATCGAGATTTCTGTTACTCCAATGGTTGGTAGCCTTGTCATTATGGAAGGTAGTCTGTTGTCGATATTTTTGTTACTCCAATGGATGGTAGCCTTGTCATTATGGAAGGTAGTCTGTTGTCGAGATTTTTGTTACTCCAATGGATGGTATCCTTGTCATTATAGAAGGTAGTCTGTTACCGAGATTTTTGTTACTCTAAAGGACGGTAGCCTTGTCATTATGGAAGGTAGTTTGTTGTCGAGATTTTTGTTACTCTAGTGGATGATAGCCTTGTCATTATGGAAGGTAGTCTGTTGTCGAAATTTTTGTTACTCCAATGGATGGTAGCCTTGTCATTATGGAAGGTAGTATGTTGTCGAGTTTTTTGTTACTCCAATGGATTGTAGCGTTATCATTATGGAAGGTAGTCTGTTGTCGAGATTTTTGTTACTCTAATGGATGGTAGCCTTGTCATTATGGAAGGTAGTCTATCGTTGAGATTTCTGCTACTCCAATGTATGGTAGCCTTGTCATTATGGAAGGTAGTCTTTTGTCGAGATTTCTATTACTCTAATGGATGGTAGCCTTGTCATTATGGAAGGTAGTCTGTTCTTGAGATTTTTGTTACTATAATAGATGGTAGCCTTGTCATTATGGAAGGTAGTCTGTTGTCGAGATTTTTGTTACTCCAATGGATGGTAGCTTTGTCATTATGGAAGGTAGTCTGTTGTCGAGATTTTTGTTGCTCCAATGGATGGTAGCCTTGTCATTATGGAAGGTAGTATGTCGTTGAGATTTCTGCTACTCCAATGGATGGTAGCCTTGTCATTATAGAAGGTAGTCTTTTGTCGAGATTTTTATTACTCCAATTGATGGTAGCCTTGACATTATGGAAGGTAGTCTGTTGTCGAGATTTTTGTTACTATAATGAATGGTAGCCTTGTCATTATGGAAGGTAGTCTGTTGTCGACATTTTTATTACACCAATGGATGGTAGCCTTGTCATTATGCAAGGTAGTCTGTTGTCGAGATTTTTGTTAATCCAATAGATGGTAGCCTTGTCATTATAGAAGGTAGTCTGTTGTCGAGATTTTTGTTACTCCAATGGAGGGTAGGCTTGTCATTATGGAAGGTAGTCAGTTGTCGATATTTTTGTTACTCCAATGGATTGTAGCCTTGTCATTATGGAAGGAAGTCTGTTGTCGATATTTATGTTACTCCAATGGATGGTAGCCTTGTCATTATAGAAGGTAGTCTGTTGTCGATATTTTTATTATTCCAATGGATGGTAGCCTTGTCATTATGGAAGGTGGTATGTTGTCGTTATTTTTGTTACTCCAATGGATGGAAGCATTGTCCTTATGGAAGGTAGTTTGTTGTCAAGATTTTTGTTACTCCAACGGATGCCATCCTTGTCATTATGGAAGGTAGTTTGTCGTCGAGATTTCTGTTACTCCAATGGTTGGTAGCCTTGTCATTATGGAAGGTAGTCTGTTGTCGATATTTTTGTTACTCCAATGGATGGTAGCCTTGTCATTATGGAAGATAGTCTGTTGTCGAGATTTTTGTTACTCCAATGGATGGTATCCTTGTCATTATAGAAGGTATTCTGTTATCGAGATTTTTGTTACTCTAAAGGACGGTAGCCTTGTCATTATGGAAGGTAGTTTGTTGTCGAGATTTTTGTTACTCAAGTGGATGATAGCCTTGTCATTATGGAAGGTAGTCTGTTGTCAAAATTTTTGTTACTCCAATGGATGGTAGCCTTGTCATTATGGAAGGTAGTATGTTGTCGAGTTTTTTGTTACTCCAATGGATGGTAGCCTTATCATTATGGAAGGTAGTCTGTTGTCGAGATTTTTGTTACTCTAATGGATGGTAGCCTTGTCATTATGGAAGGTAGTCTGTCGTTGAGATTTCTGCTACTCCAGTGGATGGTAGCCTTGTCATTATAGAAGGTAGTCTTTTGTCGAGATTTCTATTACTCTAATGGATGGTAGCCTTGTCATTATGGAAGGTAGTCTGTTGTCGAGATTTTTGTTACTCCAATGGATGGTAGCCTTGTCATTATGGAAGGTAGTCTGTTGTCGAGATTTTTATTACTCCAATGGATGGTAGCCTTGTCATTATGGAAGGTAGTCTGTCGTTGAGATTTCTGCTACTCCAATGGATGGTAGCCTTGTCATTATGGAAGGTAGTCTTTTGTCGAGATTTCTATTACTCCAATGGATGGTAGCCTTGTCATTATGGAAGGTAGTCTGTTGTCGAGATTTTTGTTACTATAATGGATGATAGCCTTGTCATTATGGAAGGTAGTCTGTTGTCGAAATTTTTATTACACCAATGGATGGTAGCCTTGTCATTATGAAAGGTAGTCTGTTGTTCATATTTTTGTTACTCCAATGGATGGTAGCCTTGTCATTATGGAAGGTAGTTTGTTGTCGAGATTTTTGTTAATCCAATGGTTGGTAGCCTTGTAATTATGGAAGGTAGTCTTTTGTCGATATTTTTGTTACTCCAATGGATGGTAGCCTTGTCATTATGGAAGGTAGTCTGTTGTCGAGATTTTTGTTAATCCAATGGTTGGTAGCCTTGTCATTATGGAAGGTAGTCTTTTGTCTATATTTTTGTTACTCCAATGGATGATAGACTTGTCATTATGGGAGGTAGTCTGTTGCCGAGATTTTTTTGTTACTCTAAAGGATGGTAGCCTTGTCATTATGGAAGGTACTCTGTTGTCGAGATTTTTGTTACTATAATGGATGGTAGCCTTGTCATTATGGAAGGTAGTATGTTGTAGAAATTTTTACTACACCAATGTATT